>CM050451.1:77221064-87221064 GCA_027563935.2 Costus lasius
GATAATTGAGGTCAACTGAATTTCAAAAACAAATCAAGCAGATGAGTCGAATAGATATCAGTGCCAATCAAGTTTAATATATACATCATATATCAAAACAAAGGAATAAGCAGCAATTCTTATAATTCTGGACATTGTAAGAAAGGAGTAGGGTAAGTTTCCTACCTCGGGTGCTAATAACTTGAATTCCCTCTGAAATCAAAGTTATCTCCTCTTTTCACTGAATAATTTACATAAAATATCCATCATTATCCATCGTATGCATTAATCCATAACAATACCCTCAACCCTTAATTTCTTATTTAAATCAACTTTATGCCAAATTATCTATCATATATATCAGCTCATAATTATACCCTTAACATCTAATTTTCTAGTTAAAACAATTTTATAAAAATTAATTATCATGTAATCCCCAAAATATAAATTAGGTTTTTGCTATTACCAATTTATTCTCTATAAACGGATTTAAAATAAATAATAATAATAAATTGAAAATAAAACTTACCTTCAACTGAGAGCTCGACGCGAACGAACGATTCGTTCGCTCGTTCGTTCGACAAGAGGAAGACCACCGGTGTGAAAGTCCCCTTCAAGGGGGAGCGAAAACCCTAAAGTGGCGCATGTAAGTTCTTTTCGGCAGCGGAATTAGGGTTTCATAAGGATCTTTTGCATGCCATATGATCAACATCAACAGCTTATATAGATGAAAAGGATTCATACCATAGCCATTAGTTCGAATGGCGTCTTGGAAGAAGAGATCGAAAGGGGTCTCCTCCACAAGATGCGCACACAAGATGAGAAGTAGCTTTCTTCTTGTTGCTCCTTGTGCTAGCAAGGATCTCCAAGTGCCCCTTGTCGCGTGAAGGAGATTGATCGAGAGAAGCTTGCTGGCCGAATACACCTCTTGGCGTGAAGAGCACCCAAGACGAGAGAGGAAGAGGCTAGAGAGGCGTTCGAACGTGGGAGCGTTTTCCTCTAGCAAAACGCCTTCCCAAAATAGCAAGTTTTAAGTTCACTTAAAACCTCCTCTTAAACCATCGAAAACTCCTCTTGCCTTTGAACCATACGTTCACATAAGTGAACCGGTTCAAATCAATTCGGTTTAGATGCATTTGGTTCAAAGACCAAATCAAACCAGCCCAAGCCTTGGCCTAGATCTCATTGAACCAATGGTTCAAGATCTAACCGTTGATCTCTTGATGCTTTTGATCTCACCGATCTAGCATCACTACTCTCGATCGAAGCTTACCGATCTCAAGTCCTAATCAATCAAACATGATCAGACCAGATCTCACTTACAATCAGAGTTTAAACTCCTTTAAACTGAACCAAAACAATTCAGTCCACACGATCTGACTTAAGTAAGCCATATCATCAAATTGTGCGACCCTAAGGGTTTCCTTTAAATGTCGGTAACGATAACTTACGTTATCACGATCAGTGAGGGGTATCTAGCAACACATCACTGTCTCCCGATATAAAGGAAAGAGTCTTCCAAGACTACACCCAAACCACAGCACAAGTGTGAATCCACTTCACTAGGCATACATGTTTCCTTTGCCACTGGATGTTCTTATTGGACAAGCGTGTCAAGCCTGTAACTCCAATATGATGAGTATGATTAGATTAGATGAACATAGTCACCTGGGTATGGCCATACACTTTCTCAATCACCTCATCCAGGGGGGCCCCATTAGAACATCACACTCCAAACAAGGAGACGACAATCCTATATCTATCACTAGTGTCCTAACCTGACTCATGATCATTATCCAAGATAGTCTATAACCATTATGTTTCAAATGATATTGAACTACCTCAAAACAATGACAATCATCATTTAGAAACACAAGTGATCTCAAGTCAGAGGACATGTGCCACTTGTTGCAAACAAGGATTATTCACATTGTGACAAGCAATTGAATATCCTAGTAGGGTCTGTCCAGTACATCCAATGTACCCATGAGTCTACATCTTATTCCATGCTCGAAGCATCCTATAAGATTAGAACACATATTAGTCTCAATCATATCAAGGCTGTCTCATGTTCACCAAGATATCTCGACTAAGGACATTACAGCATGTCAGCCAAGCTGAACAGCATTGAGACATTATTCAGAAGCACACTTATTGCGGCAGACAATGTTACAAACTGAATAACAACCATTGCCTTTATAAACATAAGAGTTTATACATGATACTGAAAGAATCCCAAGGCCTCAAACATTAGCCTTAAGGGCATACCCCAACAATCTCCTACTTGCACTTAATCTAATGGTTGAGAAATCTCAAACCCATGTTATTACAGTGCTTCTCATGCTTCTACTGCGCCAGAGGCTTGGTAAGCGGGTCAGCCAGATTGTCATCTGTATGAACCTTGCAGATTTTGATCTCACCACGATCAATGATCTCCCGGATCAAGTGAAACCGTCTCTGTATGTGCTTGGACTTCTGGTGCGACCGTGGTTCCTTTGCTTGTGCGATTGCTCCAGTGTTATCACAGAAGATAACCAAAGGATCTGCACTCGAAGGAACAACACCAAGTTACTGAACGAACTTGCGAATCCACACTGCCTCCTTGGATGCTTCCGAGGCTGCAACATACTTGGCTTCTGTTGTGGAATCAGCAACAATAGACTGTTTGAAACTTTTCCACACCACAGCTCCTCCATTCAAGCTAAAAACATAGCCTGATTGCGATCGGAAATCATCCTGGTCAGATTGGAACGAAGCGTCAGTATATCCTTCAATACTGAGTTCTTCCTGACCTCCATATATCAAGAACATATCTTTGGTCCTCCGAAGATATTTCAAAATGTTCTTGACCGCAATCCAGTGCGCCTGACCTGGATTACTTTGGAATCGACTGGTCACGCTTAACCCGTAAGCAACGTCTGGGCGAGTACATAACATCGCATACATAATGGACCCAATAGCCGAAGCATAAGGCGTATTGTCCATTTCATCTTTCTCAGTCTGTGTTTGTGGACACTGACTCTTTGAAAGATTCAGTCCATGTCTGACTGGAAGATATCCTCTTTTAGAATTCTCTAAATGGAATCTCTCCAGGACTTTATCGATGTAAGTACTCTGGCACAGCCCGAGAAGCCTCTTAGATCTATCTCTGTAGATCTTCACACCTAATACATAGGCTGCTTCTCCTAGATCTTTCATCTGGAAACATTTTCTTAACCATGCTTTAACAGCATGCAGTTCAGGAATATCGTTTCCAATGATTAAGATATCATCGACGTAGAGGACTAGGAAAGTAATCTTGCTCCCACTAAACCTCTTATATACACACGGGTCGTCTTCATTCTTGATGAAACCAAATTCACATATTGATTCATCAAAACGAATATTCCAGCTTCTAGATGCTTGCTTAAGTCCATAAATGGACTTCTTTAACTTGCATATTTTATGACGATCTGATGGATTAGTGAAACCTTCAGGTTGTGTCATATACACATCCTCATCCAGTTTTCCATTAAGGAAAGCGGTCTTCACATCCATTTGCCAGATCTCATAATCGTAATATGCTGCTATCGCAAGAATAATCCGAATTGACTTGAACATGGCTACAAGAGAGAAAGTTTCATCATAATCTATCCCGTAGATTTGTTTAAAACCTTTCGCAACTAGCCTGCCTTTATAGGTAACCACGTTACCATCCATGTCAATCTTCTTCTTGAAGATCCATTTACAGCCTATAGGGATAACTCCCGGAGGCGGATCAACCAAATCCCAAACTTGGTTATCTGACATGGAGTCCATCTCGGCTCGCATAGCTTCAAGCCATCTCGCTGATTCCGGTCCACTGACCGCATCCGCATAAGTGAGGGGTTCATCATGATCAATGATGTAGACTCCGTCATAGCGCTCAGGCTGTCGACGGATCCTTCCCGATCTACGCGGTTCCCGTGATATCTGAGCCTCAGGTTGTCCAACAACCTGTTCTACTGGCTCAGGCTCATCCAACTGTGCTTGACTACTTTGTCCTTCCTCTGGATTCTCATCCAGTTTTATTTCTCTCCCACTGGCTTCTTGCAGAAGAAACTCCTTCTCAAGAAAAATAGCCATCCGAGCAACAAATGCTTTGTTCTCTTTGGGATCGTAGAAATAATAACCCTTAGTTTCCTTAGGGTAACCGACAAAGATGCATTTCTCAGATCTGCTCTCTAGTTTCCCAGAGGCGAGCTTTTTGACATAAGCCTCGCAACCCCAGATCTTAATGAATGTCAAGCTCGGCTGTTTCCCATACCATAACTCATATGGAGTCTTTGAAACTGCCTTGGATGGCACTCTGTTTAGTACCTTTGCAGCTGTTTCCAGTGCAAATCCCCAAAAGGAGTAAGGTAGAGTAGCCTGACGCATCATAGAACGAACCATATCCAGTAAGGTTCTGTTCCTCCTCTCGGACACACCATTCCATTGCGGTGTTCTTGGCGGAGTGAGCTGTGAGATAATCCCACACTCCTTTAGATAGTCAGTAAACTCTCGACTTAGGTATTCACCACCTCGATCTGAACGAAGTGCCTTGATATTTTGGCCTAGCTGATTCTGTATTGCATTTTTGAACTCTTTGAACTTGTCAAAAGATTCACTCTTGTGTCTCATTAGATAGACATACCCATATCTACTGAAATCATCAGTAAAGGTAATGAAGTATGAATAGCCACCTCTGGCATATTTACTAAATGGCCCACACACATCACTGTGTATAAGGTCAAGTAAACCTGAAGCCCTTTGACCTTTGTTAGAAAAAGGAGACTTCGTCATTTTGCCCAATAAACAAGCTTTGCATGTATCAATCTCCTCATAGGAGAATGATCCCAGCAGTCCATGATCATGCAACCGCTTAATGCGTTTCTTGTTAATATGGCCTAAACGACTATGCCATAGCAAGGTGCTGTCATCAGCATACTTGGCTTTCTTATTATCAATATTTTGTATAGAACATTCCATGTCCAACATGAATAACCCATTGTTAATTGACCCAATAGCATAAATAATATTATCAAGAGAAAGATAACACTTTGAAGTCTTGCATTCAAAGGAAAACCCTTTCCTGACAAGAGCAGGAATAGAGATAATATTCTTGGTAATGCTAGGTACAAAATAACAATTGTTCAGTTCTAATACAAGTCCAGATGGCAATGAAATGTAATATTCTCCTACAGCAACAGCAGCAACCCGTGCCCCGTTTCCAACTCGTAGGTCCACCTCATGCTGTCCCACCTGTCTTCTTCTCTTGAGTTCCTATACATTTGAACAAATGTGAACTCCACATGCAGTGTCCAACACCCATGAAACAGAAGAAGAAGATATCATGACTTCAGTCACAAATATACCTGAGCCAGAAGCGATGCTTCCCTTCTTGTCTCCTTGGAGCGCTTTACAGTCCTTTTTCCAGTGACCCAGCTGGCCACAATGGAAACATCTGTATTCCTTCGACCGCTTGACCTTTTGTTTCAGAGCCTTGTTGTAGTTCTTGACAGGGGCTTTGCCCTTCTTCCCCTTCTTCTTGTTCCTGGAAGGGAACATCAAGACAGAGGTTGAAGGCTTTCCCTTTAGAGTCTCCTCCGTAGTCAAGAGCATATTCAGCAACTCTGCCGGAGTACAGTCGATCTTGTTCATATTAAAATTAATAATGAACGGATCGAAGGAGGCCGGGAGAGACTGCAGAATAATGTCTACAGCAAGCTCCTGATTGATGGTATGCCCCAGTTTCTCTAGAGCCTCTTTGTGCCCAATCATCTTGAGCACATGAGCTCCCACTGGACTCCCTTCAGCCAGTTTACTCTGAAAGAAAAGCTTGGTCAAATTATAGCGTTCAGTCCTCGCCTGTGCAGCATATAGCATCTTGAGGTTTGCTATAATTTCTATAGCAGACATATCCTCATGCTGACGCTGCAGCTGTGGCGTCATAGACGCTAGCATCAGTCAAGCGACATCAATGCTATCATTGACATGCTTTTCATAGGCATCCCGAACCGCCCTTGCGGCGTTCGGAGCGGGTTGAGGCGGTATAGCCGTCTCGAGGACATACAGTTTCCTCTCATCCTTAAGAACAATCTTAAGGTGTCCGTACCAGTCTGAGAAGTTTGGCCCAGCAAACTTCTCCCTTTCCAGTAGGGATCGCACATTGAAGCTCATGGTGTTCGTTGCTGCAGGAATCTACAACAATACAAGAACAGCAAGGTCAGTATCAATGTTTAGAATCAATCCAGGACTTAAGAAAGATTCTTTTCTCACTATTTTATCTGACTGAAAAATCCATTAAAACAGTCCGAAAGAGTAAGACTCTTTTAGTGAGATGGGATCCAGATTTCATACTTGGTCTCCGCGTCCCGCTCAGGCGAGATAAGATACACAGAGAGTACAAGCACTAATTTCTGGTAGGCAGTCCATGCCAATCGCCAACCCGTGCGATTCCCCTTCATCTGGGCAATCCAGCAGACTGTGCCAACTGAGTTGGTACAACACAGTCTCTGATCCCACAGATGGCTGCCTCCATATAGCTAACATATGCCCCATATGTAGCCTACATGGTCAAGCTGACCTGACCTACTCCCTGGACCACCACGTGCTATGCTGAGCAACGAGAAGCGATAAATCCCTTCTCTGTAACACGCAGGTGTAATCACACACCGTCTGAAGATAGATGGGCGTGCCCACTGAGTGGGTACAACACGGCCCCAACGATAGTCAGAACAGTGAGGTTTCGCGTCAGAAGGCTTACGTGCTTGATATTTAGCGTTGGATTTTAACGGTCCTTTTATCTTCTTAACTATCATGCAAACCCTATGGTGATAGCAGAAGATAAATAAATCATGCATTTCTTGTTGGGGTATGCCCTTAAGGCTAATGTTTGAGGCCTTGGGATAGTAACAGTATCATGTATAAACTTTTTAGTTTATAAAGGCAATGGTTGTTATTCAGGTTGTTACCTTGTCTGCTGTAATAAGTGTACTTCTGAATAATGTCTCAAATGCTGTTCAGCTGGGCTGACATGCAGTAAAGTCCTTAGTCGATATATCTTGGTGAACATGAGACAGCCTTGATATGATTGAGACTAATATGTGTTCTAATCTTATAGGATGCTTCGAGCATGGAATAAGATGTAGACTCATGGGTACATTGGATGTACTGGACAGACCCTACTAGGATATTCAATTGCTTGTCACAATGTGAATAATCCTTGTATGTGTACAAGTGGCACATTTCCTTTGACTTGAGATCACTTGTGTTTCTAAATGATGATTGTCATTGTTTTGAGGTAGTTCAATATCATTTGAAACATAATGATTATAGACTATCTTGGATGGTGAGCTTGAGTCATGTTAGGGCACTAGTGATAGATATAGGAATGCTGTCTCCTTAATTGGAGTGTGATGTTCTAAAGGGGCCCCCTGGATGAGATGATTGTGAAAGTGTATGGCCATACCCAGATGACTGTGTTCATCTGATCTAATCATGCTCATCATATTGGAGTTATGAGCTTGACAGGCTTGTCCAATAAAGAACATCCAGTGGCAGAGGAAGCATGTATGCCTTGTGAGTTGGATTCACACTTGTGCTGTGTTTTGGGTGTAGTCTTGGAAGACTCTTTTCTTTATATCGGGAGACAGTGATGTGTTGCTAGATACCCCTCACTGATCGTGATAACATAAGTTATCGTTACCGACATTTAAAGAAAACCCTTAGGGTCGCACAATTTGATGATATGGCTTACTTAAGTCAGATCGTGTGGACTGAATTGTTTGGTTTCAGTTTTAAAGGGATTTAATCTCTGATTGAAAGTGAGATCTGGTCTGATCATGTTTGATTGATTAGGGCTTGAGATCGGTAAGCTTCGATTGAGAGAATTGATGCTAGATTGGTGAGATCAAGAGCATCAAGAGATCAACGGTCAGATCTTAAGCCTTAGGGGTTTAATTTGATCTGGACTAAAGGCTTGGGCTGGTTTGATTTGGTCTTTGAACCAAATGCAATTGAACCATGGCTCAGTTCAAAGAGGAGCGATTGGTTCACTTGAAGTGAACGCATGATCGCATGAGAGTATGAGGCGAGTTTTTGGCTTGCTATTTTTAGAAGCCACGCTCCCACGTTCAACGAGAACATTGCACTCGTCGCCTCTTTATGGCTCTCGCTCTCGTGTGGTAAAAGGCTACACGAAAAGAGGGGTGCAAGAGCTTCATCGACCTAGCCGCAAGAGATCTCATCTCCTCCATACGAAGGACTCCTTGAAGATTTGCTAGCACAAAGTCGCCAAGGAAGTAGTCGCCTTCTCATTGTCTGCGTCATCTTTGGAGAAAAGGCATTTGCGTTTTTGCTTCCAAGGCGCCATCCAGAAATGGCTATGGTATGAATTCTTATCATGAATACATGTTGTTAAAAGTTAATCATGTGACATGTTTTCGATCCTATGAAACCCTAGCATCCGCTGCCCATATTATGTTTGCGCCATTTTAGGGTTTCGCCCCCCTTAGATTTAGGGGACTCTCAATTGGTATCAGAGCCATGTTTGATGCATGATTCATATGATTGCTTTATGTTATGTATTGTGATCCATGTTTGCGCAAGCTGAATAGACCTAGGGTTATCTTCATGCAAAAATTTTACATGCTTGTCTTGTCGCATGTTTAGTCATTTGTGGCGCATGAATGATGCTTCTTTGGTTGCGCTTATGGGTTAGATCTATAGTTTATGCGAAAGTTTACATGATACTTTCTGCATGTCGAAACTCAATATTTGTTTCCTTTAGTTGGCGCATGCTTTGGTTTTTCTGAAAAAACAAAACTCTTGCGCGACTCACATTAGATCTAACTAGCGCCTGCTTTAAACCCTTAGACGGGTTATTAGGGTTCAAGTCATCTTCTAAATAGATCCAAACAGTCTGATCAGACTATCTGACAGCCTAGATGGGTCGACCAGATAGCACCTTGGCGCAAGCCTGAGGTGGCTATAGGTCGACTGCAGACGGCGTGTAGCGATGTCTGGTTGAGACACCCTATGAACGCACATGAGTTAGGCCCGGGGTCACACCCGCCTGCCAGACCTCATTGTGGTCGTTCAGCCCTAGGCGCATGCATGGTTGACCATTTGGTCGACTCAAGTCAGTTAGGACTTGGTGCATGCAAGGGCAATGGATCTGACTAGATTGATGAGTGGATCCCTATTAATGGACCGTTGTAAGGCAGCAGGGCAAATAAGGAAATTAAAATTGATGCCAATGGGGTTTTTCAAAATTTTATTTTCCTGATTGGATCACATGATATTTGATGCCATTTGCTTGTTTATTTCATCTTATGTGGGCTGCCCGTTTAATTGTGTGCTGTGCTGGGGCCTGCGTGCCTGGAACTTAAATGTAAATTAATAGTTATTGTGATCTGCGCATCACATATTATTTAATTTATAAAATGTAATTGACCTGCGTGTCAATCTTGTCTAGATAGATTAATTTGTATGTTAATCAGACAAGAGCACAGAGTACACTTGGCAGAGGCGCTTGCAGCAGTGGCTAGACCAGGAAGGAGGTCCAGGGTTCGACTCTGGGACCAGGCGCATTTTCCCTGATAGGCGCACCTGAGCTGCAGATGGCGCTTGGGCCCTGGTTTGGGCCAGATGAGCAGCAAAAGACCCATGAAGAAAAGCAAGTGAAGACTTAAGTTAATTAAGGTCTTACTTAGGCTATGGGCTTTTACCACATAAGATCCATGCTTTCTTTTATTGTTGTTTAAATAAGTAGAACAGCATGATTTATTTATCTTCTGCTATCACCATAGGAATTGCATGATAGTGAACAAGATAAAAGACCGTTAAAATCCAACACTAAAAATATCAAGCTCCTAAGCCTTCTGACGCGAAACCTCACTGTTCTGATTATCGTTGGAGCCGTGTTGTACCCACTCAGTGGGCACGTCCATCTATCTTCAGACGGTGCGTGATTACACCTGCGTGTTACAGAGAAGGGATTTATTGCTTCTCGTTGCTCAGCATAGCACGTGGTGGTCCAGGGAGTAGGTCGGGTCAGCTTGACCATGTAGGCTACATATGTGGCGCATATGGTAGCACATGGAGGCAGCCATCTGTGGGGTCAGAGACTGTGTTGTACCAACTCAGTTGGCACAGTCTGCTGGATTGCCCAGATGAAGGGGAATCGCACGGGTTGGCGATTGGCTGGGACAGCCTACCAGAGATTAGTGCTTGTACTCTTTGTGCATCTTATCTCGCCTGAGCGGGACGCGGAGACCAAGTATGAAATCTGGATCCCATCTCACTAAAAGGGTTCTACTCTTTCGGGCTGTTTTGCTGGATTTTTCAGCCAGATAAAATAGTGAGAAAAGAATCTTCCTTAAGTCCTGGATTGATTCTTACATTGATACTGACCTTGCTGTTCTTGCATTGTTGTAGATACCTGCAGCAACGAACACCACGAATTTCAATGTGCGATCCCTACTAGAACGCGAGAAGTTTGCTGGGCCGAACTTCTCAGACTGGTACGGACACCTTAAGATCGTCCTTAAGGCAGAGAGGAAACTGTATGTCCTCGAGACGGCGATACCGCCTCAACCCGCTCCGAACGCCGCAAGGGCGGTTCGTGAAGCTTATGAAAAGCATGTCAATGATAGCATTGATGTCGCTTGCCTGATGCTTGCGTCGATGACGCCACAGCTGCAGCGTCAGCATGAGGATATGTCGGCTATTGATATTATAGCGAACCTCAAGCTGTTGTATGCTGCACAGGCGAGGACTGAACGCTATAATCTGACAAAACTTTTCTTTCAGAGCAAACTGGCTGAAGGGAGTCCAGTGGGAGCTCATGTGCTCAAGATGATTGGGTACAAGGAGTCTCTAGAGAAACTGGGACATACCATCAATCAGGAGCTTGCTGTAGACATTATTCTGCAGTCTCTCCCGGCCTCTTTCGATGCGTTCATCATTAACTTTAATATGAATAAAATCGACTGTACTCCGGCAGAGCTGCTGAACATGCTCTTGACTACTGAGGAGACTCTGAAGGGAAAGCCTTCAACCTCTGTCTTGATGTTTCCTTCAAGGAACAAGAAGAAGGGGAAGAAGGGCAAAGCCCCAGTCAAGAACTACAACAAGGCTCTGAAGCAAAAGCTGAAGCGGTCAAAGGAATACAGATGTTTCCATTGTGGCCAACCAGGTCACTGGAAAAAGGACTGTAAAGCGCTCCAAGGAGTCAACAGGGGAAGCATTCCTTCTGGCTCAGGTATTTACGTGACGGAAGTCATGATTTCTTCTTCTTATGTTTCATGGGATTTGGACACTGCATGTGGAGTTCACATTTGTTCAAATGTACAGGAACTCAAGAGAAGAAGACAGGTGGGACAGCATGAGGTGGACCTACGAGTTGGAAACGGGGCACGGGTTGCTGCTGTTGCTGTAGGAGACTATTTCATCTCTTTGCCATCTGGACTTGTATTGGAACTAAACAATTGTTACTTTGTTCCCAGTATTACTAAAAATATTATCTCTATTCCTGCTCTTGTCAGGAAAGGGTTTTCCTTTGAATGCAATATTTCAAAGTGTGTTTTATCTTATGATAATATTGTTTATGCTACTGGTTCAATTAACAATGGGTTATTCATGTTGGACATGGAATGTTCTATACAGCAAATTGATAATAAGAAAGCCAAGAATGCTGATGAAAGCACCTTGCTATGGCATAGTCGTTTAGGCCATATTAACAAGAAGCGCATTAAGCGGTTGCATGATCATGGACTGCTGGGATCATTCTCCTATGAGGAGATTGATACATGCAAAGCTTGTTTAATGGGTAAAATGACGAAGTCACCTTTTCCTAACAAAGGTCAAAGGGCTTCAGGTTTACTTGACCTTATACACAGTGATGTGTGTAGGCCATTTAGTAAACATGCCAGAGGTGGCTATCAGTACTTCATTACCTTTACTGATGATTTCAGTAGATATGGGTATGTCTATCTTATGAGACATAAAAGTGAATCTTTTGACAAGTTCAAAGAGTTCAAAAATGAAGTACAGAATCAGCTAGGCCGAAATATCAAGGCACTTCGTACTGATCGAGGTGGAGAATACCTAAGTCGAGAGTTTACTGACTATATGAAGGAGTGTGGGATTATCTCACAGCTCACTCCGCCAGGAACACCGCAATGGAATGGTGTGTCCGAGAGGAGGAATAGAACGTTACTTGATATGGTTCGTTCTATGATGAGTCAGGCTACTCTTCCTTACTCCTTTTGGGGTTTTGCACTGGAAACAGCTGAAAAAATACTAAACCGAGTGCCATCCAAGGCAGTTTCAAAGACTCGATATGAGTTATGGTTTGGAAAACAGCCAAGCTTGACATTTATAAAGATCTGGGGATGCGAGGCTTATGTCAAAAAGCTCGCCTCTGGGAAACTGGAGAGCAGATCTGAGAAATGCATCTTTGTCGGATACCCTAAGGAAACTAAGGGTTATTATTTCTACGATCCCAGTGAGAACAAGGTATTTGTTGCTCGGACGGCCATATTTCTTGAGAAGGAGTTTCTTCTGCAAGAGGCCAGTGGGAGAGAAATAAAGCTGGATGAGAATCCAGAGGAAGGACAAAGTGGTCAAGTACAGTTGGATGAGCCTGAGCCGGTAGGACAGGTTACTGAATAACCTGAGGCTCAGATATCACGGGAACCGCGAAGATCGGGAAGGATTCGTCGACAGCCTGAGCGCTATGACGGAGTCTACATCATTGATAATGATGAACCCCTTACTTATGCGGATGCGGTCAGTGGACCGGACTCAGCGAGATGGCTTGAGGCTATGCGCGCCGAGATGGACTCCATGTCAGATAACCAAGTCTGGGATTTGGTTGATCCGCCTCCGGGAGTTATCCCTATAGGCTGTAAATGGATCTTCAAGAAGAAGATTGACATGGATGGTAACGTAGTTACCTATAAAGGCAGGCTAGTTGCAAAAGGTTTCAAACAAATCTACGGGATAGATTATGATGAAACTTTCTCACCTGTAGCTATGTTCAAGTCTATTCGGATTCTTTTCGCGATAGCAGCATATTATGATTATGAGATCTGGCAGATGGATGTGAAGACGGCTTTCCTTAATGGAAATCTGGATGAGGATGTGTATATGACACAACCAGAAGGTTTCACTAATCCATCAGATCGTCATAAGATATGCAAGTTAAAGAAGTCCATTTATGGACTTAAACAAGCATCTAGAAGCTGGAATATTCGTTTTGATGAATCAATCAGTGAGTTTGGTTTCATCAAGAACGAGGATGACCCGTGTGTATATAAGAGGTTTAGTGGGAGCGTGATTACTTTCCTAGTCCTCTACGTCGATGATATCTTGATCATTGGAAACGATATTCCTGAAATGCATGCGGTTAAGGCATGGTTAAGGAAATGTTTTCAGATGAAAGATCTTAGAGAAGCAGCCTATGTATTAGGTGTGAAGATCTACAGGGATAGATCTAAGAGGCTTCTCGGGCTGTGCCAGAGTACTTACATCGATAAAGTCCTAGAGAGATTTCATTTAGAGAATTCTAAAAGAGGATATCTTCCAGTCAGACATGGTCTGAATCTTTCGAAGAGTCAGTGTCCACAAACACAGACTGAGAAAGATGAAATGGACAAAACGCCTTATGCTTCGGCTATTGGGTCCATTATGTATGCGATGTTGTGTACTCGCCCAGACGTCGCTTACGGGTTAAGCGTGACCAGTCGGTTCCAAAGTAATCCAGGTATGGCGCACTGGATTGCGGTCAAGAATATTTTAAAATATCTGCGGAGGACCAAAGATATGTTCTTGGTGTATGGTGGTCAGGAAGAACTCAGTATAGAAGGATATACTGACGCTTCGTTCCAGTCTGACCAGGATGATTTCCGATCGCAATCAGGCTATATTTTTAGCTTGAATGGAGGTGCAGTGGTGTGGAAAAGTTTCAAACAGTCAATCGTTGTTGATTCCACAACAGAAGCCGAGTATGTTGCAGCCTCGGAAGCATCCAAGGAGGCAGTGTGGATTCGTAAGTTCGTTCAAGAACTTGGTGTTGTTCCTTCGAGTGCAGATCCTTTGGTTATCTTCTGTGATAACACTGGAGCAATTGCACAAGCAAAGGAACCACGGTCGCACCAGAAGTCCAAGCACATACAAAGACGGTTTCACTTGATCAGGGAGATCATAGATCGTGGCGAGATCAAAGTCTGCAAGGTTCATACAGATGACAATCTAGCAGACCCGCTTACCAAGCCTCTGGCGCAGCAGAAGCATGAGAAGCACTGTAATAATATGGGTTTGAGATTTCTCAACCATTAGATTAAGTGCAAGTGGGAGATTGTTGGGGTATGCCCTTAAGGCTAATGTTTGAGGCCTTGGGATAGTAATAGTATCATGTATAAACTTTTTAGTTTATAAAGGCAATGGTTGTTATTCAGGTTGTTACTGATCGTTTGGTTCACTTGATGTGAACGCAAAACGCTTCAACGGTTTCGGTTGCTATTTTTGGAAAGTCCAAAAATGAAAAACGTCTCCACGTTCAATGTGTGGTTTAACGCCTCATTCAACATTCGGCTCCTCTCTCTCGACGAGACGCAAGGGGTTGAAGGTGTTGACGACGAGAAGTTCGGCCAAGCAAGACACCATCTTTTTCCTTCATTCGATCAAGGACATCTTGGAGATCCTTGCTAGCACAAGGAGCATCCAAGGAGCAAGTCATCAATCCTTTTGTGTGCGACAATTTGGAGGAGACCTCTCTTGTTCTCTCGCTTCCAAGTCGCCATCTTCTTCATGGCTATGGTATGGATCTAAACTTCATCAAGTTGATCATATGTTCTTGCGAAAGATATATGAAAACCCTTGCTTCCGCTTGCAAAGATTTATGCGCCACCATTTAGGGTTTTCGCTCCCCCTTGAAGGGGACCTATTAGGGTTTCGCTCCCTCTTGAAAGGGACCCAACAATTGGTATCAGAGCATGCGGTTACAGCATGTTAATATGATTGCTTGATATATTTTTGTGATCCATGTTTGCCCATGTAAATGTATGCTTAGATCTAAGTTGCATGCCGAAACTTCACATGAGAATATTTTGTTATGTTGGCGCATGTAAGTTGGCGCTTGTTATTGTGTTTGTGTTTGTCAAAACAAATATCACTTGCGCGCCCCATTAGATCTAAGATGCACCTATTGTAAACCCTTAGACGGGTTGATGGGGTTGAAAGCATCAACTAGTATAGATCAAACTAGTCTGATCAGACCATCTGACAGCCTAGATGGGTCGACCAGATGGCACCTGTGCGCAAGCACGAGGTGGCTATAGGTCGACTGCATCAAAGGCGTGTAGCGAGGTCTGGTTGAGACAACCAGTGAACACTCTTGAGTTAGGCCCGGGGTCACACCCGCTTGCCAGAACTCTTGAAGGTTGTTCAGCCCTTGGCGCATGCATGGTTGACCATTAGGTCAACTCGAGTCAGTTAGGACTTGGTGCATGCAAGGGCATGGATCTAACTAGATAAGATGAGTGGATCCCCATCAATGGACCATTGTAAGGTTGTAGGGCAGATAAGAAAAGTAAAATTGATGCCAATGGGTTTTCAAAAGTTTATTTTCTTTGTAATGGATCACATGTTGATTGATGCCATATGCCTGTTTATTTCATCTTATGTGGGTTGCCCTTTAATGTGTGCTGTGCTGGGGCCTGCGAGCCTGGTTAGTTATAAATTAATATTTATTTGTGATCTGCGAATCACATTGTATTTAATTTATAAAATGTAATTGACCTGCGAGTCAATCTTGTCTAGATAGATTGAATTGTAATTTAATCAGACAAGTATTCAATGCACACATGGCAATCAAGCGCATTCAGCTGGTGGCGCACCTGAGCTGCTCTTGGCGCTAGGGCCCTGGGTTGGACCAGATGAGAGGCAAAAGACCCAAGAAAAGCAAGTGAAGACTTAAGTTAGGTTAAGGTCTTACTTAGGCTATGGGCTTTTACCACATAAGATCCATGCTTTCTTTTTATTGCTTATATAATTAGAACTGCATGAGTTTATCTTCTGCTATCACCATAGGAATTGCATGATAGTTAAGAAGATAAAAGACCGTTAAAATCCAACGCTAAAATATCAAGCTCGTAAAGCCTTCTGACGCGAAACCTCACTGTTCTGACTATCGTTGGAGCCGTGTTGTACCCACTCAGTGGGCACGTCCATCTATCTTCAGACGGTGCGGGATTACACCTGCGTGTTACAGAGAAGGGATTTATCGCTTCTCGTTGCTCAGCATAGCACGTGGTGGTCCAGGGAGTAGGTCGGGTCAGCTTGACCATGTAGGCTACATATGGGGGCATATGTTAGCTATATGGAGGCAGGCATCTGTGGGATCAGAGACTGTGTTGTACTAACTCAGTTGGCACAGTCTGCTGGATTGCCCAGATGAAGGGGAATCACACGGGTTGGTGATTGGCAGGGACTGCCTACCAGAAATTAGTGCTTGTACTCTCTGTGCATCTTATCTCGCCTGAGCGGGACGCGGAGACCAAGTATGAAATCTGGATCCCATCTCACTAAAAGAGTGCTACTCTTTCGGACTGTTTTAATGGATTTTTCAGTCAGATAAAATAGTGAGAAAAGAATCTTTCTTAAGTCCTGGATTGATTCTAGACATTGATACTGACCTTGTTGTTCTTGCATTGTTGTAGATTCCTGCAGCAACGAACACCATGAGCTTCAATGTGCGATCCCTACTGGAAA
Source organism: Costus lasius (assembly GCA_027563935.2). Classification (NCBI taxonomy): domain Eukaryota; kingdom Viridiplantae; phylum Streptophyta; class Magnoliopsida; order Zingiberales; family Costaceae; genus Costus; species Costus lasius. Next base: position 77,237,823 of record CM050451.1, read on the forward strand.
GGGAGAAGTTTGCTGGGCCAAACTTCTCAGACTGGTACGGACACCCTAAGATTGTTCTTAAGGCAGAGAGGAAACTGTATGTCCTCGAGACGGCAGTGCCGCCTCAACCCGCTGCGAACGCCGCAAGGGCGGTTCGTGATGCCTATGAAAAGCATGTCAATGATAGCATTGACGTCGCTTGCCTGATGCTAGCGTCTATGACGCCACCGCTGCAGCGCCAGCATGAGGATATGTCTGCTATAGAAATTATAGCAAACCTCAAGATGTTGTATGCTGCACAGGCGAGGACAGAACGCTATAATCTGACAAAGCTTTTCTTTCAGAGCAAACTGGCTGAGGGGAGCCCAGTGGGAGCTCACGTGCTCAAGATGATTGGGCACAAGGAGGCTCTAGAGAAACTGGGGCATACCATCAATCAGGAGCTTGCTGTAGACATTATTCTCCAGTCTCTCCCGCCCTCTTTCGATGCGTTCATAATTAACTTTAATATGAACAAAATCGATTGTACTCCGGCAGAGCTACTGAATATGCTCTTGACTACGGAGGAGACTCTGAAGGGAAAGCCTTCAACCTCTGTCTTAATGGTTCCTTCCAGGAACAAGAAGAAGGGGAAGAAGGGCAAAGCCCCAGTCAAGAACTACAACAAGGCTCTGAAACAAAAGGTTAAGCGGTCAAAGGAATACAGGTGTTTCCACTGTGGCCAGCTGGGTCACTGGAAAAAGGACTGTAAAGCGCTCCAAGGAGATAAGAGGGGAAGCATCGCTTCTGGCTCAGGTATATTTGTGACTGAAGTCATGATATCTTCTTCTTCTATATCATGGGTGTTGGACACTGCATGTGGAGTTCACATTTGTTCAAATGTACAGGAACTCAAGAGAAGAAGGCAGGTGGGACAGCATGAGGTGGACCTACGAGTTGGAAACGGGGCACGGGTTGCTGCTATTGCTGTAGGGGATTATTACATCTCATTACCATCTGGCGTTGTATTAGAATTAAACAGTTGTTATTTTGTTCCCAGTATTACTAAAAATATTATCTCTATTCCTGCTCTTGTCAGGAAAGGATTTTCCTTTGAATGCAATATTTCAAAGTGTATTTTATCTTATGATAATATTGTTTATGCTACTGGTTCAATTAACAATGGGTTATTCATGTTGGACATGGAATATTCTATACAAAACATTGATAATAAGAAAGCCAAGTATGCTGATGACAGCACCTTGCTATGGCATAGTCGTTTAGGCCATATTAATAAGAAGCGCATTAAGCGGTTGCATGATCATGGACTGCTGGGATCATTCTCCTATGAGGAGATTGATACATGCAAAGCTTGTTTAATGGGTAAAATGACGAAGTCTCCTTTTCTTAACAAAGGTCAAAGGGCTTCAAGTTTACTTGACCTTATACACAGTGATGTGTGTGGGCCATTTAGTAAATATGCCAGAGGTGGCTATCAGTACTTCAATACCTTTACTGATGATTTCAGTAGGTATGGTTATGTCTATCTGATGAGACATAAGAGTGAATCTTTTGACAAGTTCAAAGAGTTCAAGAATGAAGTACAGAATCAGCTAGGCCGAAATATCAAGGCACTTCGTTCTGATCGAGGTGGAGAATACTTGAGTCATGCGTTTACTGACTATCTAAAGGAGTGTGGGATTATCTCACAGCTCACTCCGCCAGGAACACCGCAATGGAATGGTGTGTCCGAGAGGAGAAATAGAACGTTACTTGATATGGTTCGTTCGATGATGAGTCAGGCTACTCTTCCATACTCCTTTTGGGGATTTGCACTGGAAACAGCTGCAAAGGTACTAAACCGAGTGCCATCCAAGGCAGTTTCAAAGACTCCATATGAGTTATGGTATGGGAAACAGCCGAGCTTGACGTTTATCAGGATTTGGGGTTGCGAGGCTTATGTCAAAAAGCTCGCCTCTGGGAAACTGGAGAGCAGATCTGAGAAATGTATTTTTGTTGGTTACCCTAAGGAAACTAAGGGTTATTATTTCTACGATCCCAAAGAGAACAAGGTATTTGTTGCTCGGACGGCCATATTTCTTGAGAAGGAGTTTCTTCTGCAAGAGGCCAGTGGGAGAGAAATAAAGCTGGATGAGAATCCAGAGGAAGGACAAAGTAGTCAAGCACAGTTGGATGAGCCTGAGCCGGTAGAGCAGGTTATTGAACAACCTGAGGCTCAGACATCACGGGAACCGCGAAGATCGGGAAGGATCCGTCGACAGCCTGAGCGCTATGACGGAGTCTACATCATTGATAATGATGAACCCCTCACTTATGCGGATGCGGTCAGTGGACCGGAGTCAGCTAGATGGCTTGAAGCTATGCGAGCCGAGATGGACTCCATGTCAGATAACCAAGTCTGGGATTTGGTTGATCCGCCTTCGGGAGTAATCCCTATAGGCTGTAAATGGATCTTCAAGAAGAAGATTGACATGGATGGTAACATAGTTACCTATAAAGGCAGGCTAGTTGCGAAAGGTTTCAAACAAATCTACGGGATAGATTATGATGAAACTTTCTCTCCTATAGCCATGTTCAAGTCTATTCGGATTCTTCTCGCGATAGCTGCATATTATGATTATGAGATCTGGCAGATGGATGTGAAGACAGCTTTCCTTAACGGAAATCGAGATGAGGATGTGTATATGACACAACCTGAAGGTTTCACTAATCCATCAGATCGTCATAAGATATGCAAGTTAAAGAAGTCCATTTATGGACTCAAACAAGCATCGAGAAGCTGGAATATTCGTTTTGATGAATCAATCACTGAGTTTGGTTTCATCAAGAACGAAGATGACCCGTGTGTATATAAGAGGTTTAGTGGGAGCGTAATTACTTTCCTAGTCCTCTACGTCGATGATATCTTAATCATTGGAAACGATATTCCTGAGATGCATGCTGTTAAAGCATGGCTAAGGAAATGTTTCCAGATGAAAGATTTGGGAGAAGCAGCCTATGTATTAGGTGTGAAGATCTACAGGGATAGATCTAAGAGGCTTCTCGGGCTGTGCCAGAGTACTTACATCGATAAAGTCCTGGAGAGATTCCATTTAGAGAATTCTAAAAGAGTATATCTTCCAGTCAGACATGGTCTGAATCTTTCAAAGAGTCAGTGTCCACAAACACAGACTGAGAAAGATGAAATGGACAATACGCCTTATGCTTCGGCTATTGGATCCATTATGTATGCGATGTTGTGTACTCGCCCAGACGTCGCTTACGGGTTAAGCGTGACCAGTCGGTTCCAAAGTAATCCAGGTCAGGCACACTGGATTTTAGTCAAGAACTTTTTAAAATATCTGCGGAGGACCAAAGATATGTTCTTGATGTATGGTGGTCAGGAAGAACTCAGTATTGAAGGATATACTGACGCTTCGTTCCAGTCTGACCAGGATGATTTCCGATCGCAATCAGGCTATGTTTTTAGCTTGAATGGTGGAGCAGTGGTGTGGAAGAGTTTCAAACAGACAACTGTTGCTGATTCCACAACAGAAGCCGAGTATGTTGCAGCCTCGGAAGCATCCAAGGAGGCAGTGTGGATTCGTAAGTTCGTTCAAGAACTTGGTGTTGTTCCTTCGAGTGCAGATCCTTTGGTTATCTTCTGTGATAACACTGGAGCAATCGCACAAGCAAAGGAACCACGGTCGCACCAGAAGTCCAAGCACATACAGAGACGGTTTCATTTGATCAGGGAGATCATAGATCGTGGCGAGATCAAAATCTGCAAGGTTCATACAGATGACAATCTGGCAGACCCGCTTACCAAGCCTCTGACGCAGCAGAAGCATGAAAAGCACTGTAATAATATGGGTTTGAGATTTCTCAACCATTAGATTAAGTGCAAGTGGGAGATTGTTAGGGTATGCCCTTAAGGCTAATGTTTGAGGCCTTGGGATTGTATCGGTATTGTGTAATAAACTTTGATGTTTATAAAGGCAATGGTTGTTATTCAGTTTGTTACCTTGTCTGCTATAATAAGTGTACTTCTGAATAATGTCTCAAAGCTGTTCAGCTAGACTGACATGCTATATGTCCTTAGTCGAGATATCTTGGTGAACATGAGACAGCCTTGATATGGTTGAGACTAATATGTGTTCTAATCTTATAGGATGCTTCGAGCATGGAATAAGATGTAGACTCATGGGTACATTGGATGTACTGGACAGACCCTACTAGGATATTCAATTGTTTGTCACAATGTGAATAATCCTTGAATGCTACAAGTGGCACATGTCCTTTGACTTGAGATCACTTGTGTTTCTAAATGATGATTGTCATTATTTTGAGGTAGTTCAATATCATTTGAAATAAAATGATTATAGACTATCTTGGATGGTGAGCTTGAGTCAGGTTAGGGCACTAGTGATAGATAAAGGATTGCCGTCTCCTTGTTTAAGGAGTGTGATGTTCTAATGGGGCCCCCCTATGAGATGATTGAGAAAGTGTATGGCCATACCCAGATGACTATGTTCATCTGATCTAATCATGCTCATCATATTGGAGATACAGGCTTGACACGCTTGTCCAATAAGGACATCCAGTGGCAAAGGAAACATGTATGCCTTGTGAGTTTGATTCACACTTGTGCTGTGGTTTGGGTGTAGTCTTGGAAGACTCTTTTCTTTATATCGGGAGACAGTGATGTGTTGCTAGATACCCCTCACTGATCGTGATGACGCAAGTCATCGTTACCGACATTTAAAGGAAACCCTCAGGGTCGCACAATTTGATGATATGACTTACTTAAGTCAGATCGTGTGGACTGATTTGTTTTGGTTCAGTTTAAAGGAGTTTAAACTCTGATTGTAAGTGAGATCTAGTCTGATCATGTTTGATTGATTAGGGCTTGAGATCGGTAAGCTTCGATCGAGAGTATTGATGCTAGATCGGTGAGATCAAGAGCATCGAGGGATGGACGGTTAGATCATTGAACCATTGGGTTTGATAATGTCTAAACTATTGCTTGGGCTGATTTGGTTTGACCAATGAACCATTGACATGTGAACCGGCTCAAGTGTGAGCGCATGGTCCACATGGAGTGGGATGATCGTTTGGTTCACTTGATGTGAACGCAAAACGCTTCAACGGTTTCGGTTGCTATTTTTGGAAAGTCCAAAAATGAAAAACGTCTCCACGTTCAATGTGTGGTTTAACGCCTCATTCAACATTCGGCTCCTCTCTCTCGACGAGACGCAAGGGGTTGAAGGTGTTGACGACGAGAAGTTCGGCCAAGCAAGACACCATCTTTTTCCTTCATTCGATCAAGGACATCTTGGAGATCCTTGCTAGCACAAGGAGCATCCAAGGAGCAAGTCATCAATCCTTTTGTGTGCGACAATTTGGAGGAGACCTCTCTTGTTCTCTCGCTTCCAAGTCGCCATCTTCTTCATGGCTATGGTATGGATCTAAACTTCATCAAGTTGATCATATGTTCTTGCGAAAGATCTATGAAAACCCTTGCTTCCGCTTGCAAAGATTTATGCGCCACCATTTAGGGTTTTCGCTCCCCCTTGAAGGGGACCTATTAGGGTTTCGCTCCCTCTTGAAAGGGACCCAACAGTTACCTTGTCTGCTGTAATAAGTGTACTTCTGAATAATGTCTCAAATGCTGTTCAGCTGGGCTGACATGCAGTAAAGTCCTTAGTCGATATATCTTGGTGAACATGAGACAGCCTTGATATGATTGAGACTAATATGTGTTCTAATCTTATAGGATGCTTCGAGCATGGAATAAGATGTAGACTCATGGGTACATTGGATGTACTGGACAGACCCTACTAGGATATTCAATTGCTTGTCACAATGTGAATAATCCTTGTATGTGTACAAGTGGCACATTTCCTTTGACTTGAGATCACTTGTGTTTCTAAATGATGATTGTCATTGTTTTGAGGTAGTTCAATATCATTTGAAACATAATGATTATAGACTATCTTGGATGGTGAGCTTGAGTCATGTTAGGGCACTAGTGATAGATATAGGAATGCCGTCTCCTTAATTGGAGTGTGATGTTCTAAAGGGGCCCCCTGGATGAGATGATTGTGAAAGTGTATGGCCATACCCAGATGACTGTGTTCATCTGATCTAATCATGCTCATCATATTGGAGTTACGAGCTTGACAGGCTTGTCCAATAAAGAACATCCAGTGGCAGAGGAAGCATGTATGCCTTGTGAGTTGGATTCACACTTGTGCTGTGTTTTGGGTGTAGTCTTGGAAGACTCTTTTCTTTATATCGGGAGACAGTGATGTGTTGCTAGATACCCCTCACTGATCGTGATAACATAAGTTATCGTTACCGACATTTAAAGAAAACCCTTAGGGTCGCACAATTTGATGATATGGCTTACTTAAGTCAGATCGTGTGGACTGAATTGTTTGGATTCAGTTTTAAAGGGATTTAATCTCTGATTGAAAGTGAGATCTGGTCTGATCATGTTTGATTGATTAGGGCTTGAGATCGGTAAGCTTCAATTGAGAGAATTGATGCTAGATTGGTGAGATCAAGAGCATCAAGAGATCAACGGTCAGATCTTAAGCCTTAGGGGTTTAATTTGATCTGGACTAAAGGCTTGGGCTGGTTTGATTTGGTCTTTGAACCAAATGCAATTGAACCATGGCTCGGTTCAAAGAGGAGCGATTGGTTCACTTGAAGTGAACGCATGATCGCATGAGAGTATGAGGCGAGTTTTTGGCTTGCTATTTTTAGAAGCCACGCTCCCACGTTCAACGAGAACATTGCACTCGTCGCCTCTTTATGGCTCTCGCTCTCGTGTGGTAAAAGGCTACACGAAAAGAGGGGTGCAAGAGCTTCATCGACCTAGCCGCAAGAGATCTCATCTCCTCCATACGAAGGACTCCTTGAAGATTTGCTAGCACAAAGTCGCCAAGGAAGTAGTCGCCTTCTCATTGTGTGCGTCATCTTTGGAGAAAAGGCATTTGCGTTTTTGCTTCCAAGGCGCCATCCAGAAATGGCTATGGTATGAATTCTTATCATGAATACATGTTGTTAAAAGTTAATCATGTGACATGTTTTCGATCCTATGAAACCCTAGCATCCGCTGCCCATATTATGTTTGCGCCATTTTAGGGTTTCGCCCCCCTTAGATTTAGGGGACTCTCATTTCTAATTATTTAAACAATAAAGGAAAGCATGATGATCTTATGTGGTAAACGCCCATTAAGCCTAAGTATGACCTTAAGTTAACTTAAGTCTTCACTTGAGCTCTTCATGAGTCATATGCATCTCAACTGCCCCAGACCAGGGCCCATGCGCCCACTGCAGCTCAGGTGCGCCCACCAGGTAAATGCGCCTGTCCTAGGGTCGAACCCTAGACCTCCCACCTGGTCAAGCCACTGCTGCATGCGCCAATGCCATGTGTGCTCTGTGCTCTTGTCTGATTAAAATTACAATTTAATCTATCTAGACAAGATTGACACGCAGGTCAATAACACAATAAATTAATTAAAATGTGATACGCAGATCACAATAAATATTAATTTACAATTTAATTCCAGGCTCGCAGGCCCCAGTACAGCACACATTAAAAGGGCAACCCACATAAGATGAAATAGACATACATCATGGTATTCATTCATCATGTGATCCAATAACAAAATAAAATTTTGAAAACCCCTTGGCATCAATTTTATTTTTTTTCTTATGTGCCCTACTACCTTACAACGGTCCATTAATAGGGATCCACTCATCAGACCTAGTCAGATCCACTGCCCTTGCATGCACCAAGTCCTAACTGACTTGAGTCGACCCAATGGTCAACCATGCATGCGCTGGGCTGAACAACCCTCATGAGTTCTGGCAAGCGGGTGTGACCCCGGGCCTAACTCATGTGTGTTCACTAGTTGTCTCAACCAGACATCGCTACACGCCTGTGTGCAGTCGACCTATAGCCACCTCGTGCTTGCGCACAGGTGCCATCTGGTCGACCCATCTAGGCTGTTAGATCGTCTGATCAGACTATTTGGATCTAGACTTGACTGTGACTTCAACCCTATCAACCCGTCTAAGGGTTTAAAGTAGGCGCTTATAGATCTAGATGGAGCGCGCAAGATGTTACAAGTTTTTAGGTAAAAACAACTTACAACATGCGCAACAAAGTAAGAAGCTTTCATCTAAGTTAACATGCGCAACTAGATACTTGTATCTGCACACCCGGATCACAACAAGCAAAAGCAATCATATGAACATGCGAAACCATGCGCTCTGATACCAATTGAAAGTCCCCTTCAAGGGGGAGCGAAAACCCTAAAGTGGCGCATGTAAGTTCTTTTCGGCAGCAGAATTAGGGTTTCATAAGGATCTTTTGCATGCCATATGATCAACATCAACAGCTTATATAGATGAAAAAGATTCATACCATAGCCATTAGTTCGAATGGCGTCTTGGAAGAAGAGATCGAAAGGGGTCTCCTCCACAAGATGCGCACACAAGATGAGAAGTAGCTTTCTTCTTGTTGCTCCTTGTGCTAGCAAGGATCTCCAAGTGCCCCTTGTCGCGTGAAGGAGATTGATCGAGAGAAGCTTGCTGGCCGAATACACCTCTTGGCGTGAAGAGCACCCAAGACGAGAGAGGAAGAGGCTAGAGAGGCGTTCGAACGTGGGAGCGTTTTCCTCTAGCAAAACGCCTTCCCAAAATAGCAAGTTTTAAGTTCACTTAAAACCTCCTCTTAAACCATCGAAAACTCCTCTTGCCTTTGAACCATACGTTCACATAAGTGAACCGGTTCAAATCAATTCGGTTTAGATGCATTTGGTTCAAAGACCAAATCAAACCAGCCCAAGCCTTGGCCTAGATCTCATTGAACCAATGGTTCAAGATCTAACCGTTGATCTCTTGATGCTTTTGATCTCACCGATCTAGCACCACTACTCTCGATCGAAGCTTACCGATCTCAAGTCCTAATCAATCAAACATGATCAGACCAGATCTCACTTACAATCAGAGTTTAAACTCCTTTAAACTGAACCAAAACAATTCAGTCCACACGATCTGACTTAAGTAAGCCATATCATCAAATTGTGCGACCCTGAGGGTTTCCTTTAAATGTCGGAAACGATAACTTACGTTATCACGATCAGTGAGGGGTATCTAGCAACACATCACTGTCTCCCGATATAAAGGAAAGAGTCTTCCAAGACTACACCCAAACCACAGCACAAGTGTGAATCCACTTCACTAGGCATACATGTTTCCTTTGCCACTGGATGTTCTTATTGGACAAGCGTGTCAAGCCTGTAACTCCAATATGATGAGTATGATTAGATCAGATGAACATAGTCACCTGGGTATGGCCATACACTTTCTCAATCACCTCATCCAGGGGGGCCCCATTAGAACATCACACTCCAAACAAGGAGACGGCAATCCTATATCTATCACTAGTGTCCTAACCTGACTCATGATCATTATCCAAGATAGTCTATAACCATTATGTTTCAAATGATATTGAACTACCTCAAAACAATGACAATCATCATTTAGAAACACAAGTGATCTCAAGTCAGAGGACATGTGCCACTTGTTGCAAACAAGGATTATTCACATTGTGACAAGCAATTGAATATCCTAGTAGGGTCTGTCCAGTACATCCAATGTACCCATGAGTCTACATCTTATTCCATGCTCGAAGCATCCTATAAGATTAGAACACATATTAGTCTCAATCATATCAAGGCTGTCTCATGTTCACCAAGATATCTCGACTAAGGACATTACAGCATGTCAGCCAAGCTGAACAGCATTGAGACATTATTCAGAAGCACACTTATTGCGGCAGACAATGTTACAAACTGAATAACAACCATTGCCTTTATAAACATAAGAGTTTATACATGATACTGAAAGAATCCCAAGGCCTCAAACATTAGCCTTAAGGGCATACCCCAACACGGTGCTCGCCAGGGAAGACCAGCCGCCGGAAGGAGGAAAAGCTGCCGGAATAGGAAGCAGCAGCCGGCGCCGAGAGAGGGAGGACCGCCGATGCTGGAACGGGAAAGGTGGAGGCGGCACCTGGCTTAGAAAATTACCGCGGACGCTGGATAGACCGAAAACTGCTAGCACCAAGAGAGGAAGGAGGTCGAAGATGCCGGCGCTGAAGGAGGAAAGAGCCGCCGGCGCCGGACCCTTTGGAAGGAGCAGCCATCGCACGATGCTCACGCTGGATCCGCCGGAAGAATTTTGCCACCACAGAGACTCGTCATAGCCTCAACCACACGCGTCTGGAACCTCGTTGGACAACGGGCACTGCACCAAGGGGAGGCAGGGTGGCTGCCAGCGCCTCTTCCTGATGCCGCTAGACGCACGCGGCTCCTGCTGGAGGAGAAGAAGACTCAAAACGTGAACACAACATTCGCAGGGGAAGAGTAAAAACAGAGGAGGCTGCGGTGCTTGTGAGGAGAGAGATTGGTGATTTAGGGATTAATAAATATTAAGAAAAAAAGTAGAGGTTTAGGGTATATTTCTAGGGAATTAGGGGAGGATTAGGGCATCAATTATAGGAAACTTTCAAAATTTAAGTTTTAAATAAACTTAGGTTATATCATTTCTCTTTAAAATAATCCACAAGTGTTAAAAATTCCAAACATGCCCCTAATATTTTTAATTAATTCAGGCATAAAAATAAAATAAAAATAAAATTCAGGTTATAACACACAGCCTGATGGCTTCATCCATCCTGCAGAGGCCCACAAGGTCTGTAAGCTAAAGAAATCTATTTGTGGATTAAGGCAAGTATCTCGAAGTTGGAATCTTTGTTTACTTTATTATCTTGCAACATATTTCAACATCACTTGACAAGCATCTTTACATTGATTTCATCATAAACATGGACTCATCCCATGTATGCAATGCCTATCTATCTAGCTCCACATTTGTTTATCATGTTTTCAAGTCATATATTGATAGGACGCACAAGAAAATATGTACTTTCAAATATTTGCATTTATTTGCAGGCATGGGGATGTTACAAGCGCTGAGAACAATTTGCATACATTGGGAAGGCCACCTAAACCACAATGGAGCCTCAACTTTAAATCTCCGGAGGAGAATTCTGCAGTTCCCCGGAAAGCTGATGTAGGGGCAGGGAACCGAGACGATCTTTACACCCTTGGCTTACCACCGAAATCTCTACGAGCTTCAATTTTAATTCTCCGGAGGAGAATTCTTCACCACCAGAGATAGCTGATGTAGGGACACATCCGAGGAGATCTACAAGAGTTAAGAAGATCCCAATTCGATATGGGATGAGTACTTGAATCAATTGGATACTTGGGAACTTAACCAATTTTGTGAACTTGTTTATTTCCTGCATTTTGTTGTTGTAATGATGTTACAAAACTTTATTTACTTTCAGTACTTGTTGTTTTATGTGGTAGCTAGGAGTAGCCTACGTTTACTTGGAAGTCTTTGTTTTTGTTTTAGTGGATGTATTAGTTTGCTATAGCTTAGGATTTATGCACACATGTATTGCGCATGCAAGTGCCAACTCCTCAACCTCAAGGACCTTGGCATGAAAGATCAATCCCAATCTCAGCCCATGTCAACACCCTACAAATGAGATCAATATCGGGTTATAATTGAAGACCAACCATGATCAAGCTCAAAGCTAGCCTTTGGAGGTCAAGCTTACCAATTCAAATCTAGCCATGATCAAGCTCAATGTCAGGCCGTGAAGATCAAGATCAAGTTACAATTCCAGTCCGAGCTCAACTCCAGTAGTCAACCCAAGATAAATTGCAGCCCAAGACCAACTCAGGACAATACCATTTATCATTATCCAATGGTCACTAAAGAACCTCTGCACACACATCAAATCTTCTCACGCCAATCAGGAAATAGCAATCAAACAGCCAGCTCCAGCTCAGCCAGGAATGCCAAGAGTCATGTAAGGAAAGAGTCATTGAGGGGAGGGTTTTAAACTTGCGCATGTACACCTTGCACTTAGTTTTGATAATCTGAAATTCTGAAAACCTTATGTTGTGTCTCTTGAGTTGAGCTTGCTCCCCTTTCGGTTACCATATCCTAGAATCATTTCCCAGCGTTCCACTATCGATCATCCACACCCACCATCTCTTCGAGTACTGTTCCATTGCCGGGGTCAAGTTTGTCAACAAACCACACCTTGGGCTGAAGCTGAACTGCATTACAACAATCTTCACCAACTCGTGGGAATCAACAGCCGAAACTCCTTGCATTGGAAGACTCAGGAGGGGTCAGCCCCCTGACCTTAGGGGGCCCTGGGTTAATTCTCTCCTAGACATCTCTTAATCTTGCGTTTATCTCATGTTTTAGAGCTACATACCTAAGAAGATCTAGGGCTTAGGATTTTCATCCTTCATCAGTAGTATCAGAGGGTACTCTGATACCTTAGGTGCTCACTTGTTGTTCTCTGAAAGTTTTCTGCTTCTGCATTTTAGTGCTCGTTGAGATTTCTGCACACTATTTCCGTATTGCTGGACTGAACTCTGCGTTACATCCTCTGAATTTCTGGACTGCGCAACTGATTTTGAACCTCTGTCTTTAATTATTGTGTGGCAAACCTGTTGATTCTAGCGGCTGTTATTATTATCACCTGGGTTTCACTTGTTGTTTTCTGCACTGAAGTTGTTTGATAGAAGGTCGGGTACTGTAGCTTACCAGGCTAGCTGAGTATATTTCTGAAATTTGTTGCTGAAAGTTCTATGGCAGTTTTCATGTACCTGCGCTTCTGATCTTTTTTTTGGTAGGTCTGAGTGTTCTATGCCTTTGATTTTTGGAATCTCTAAATTTCTACAAACTGGCTGCGTTTTGAATCCTGACTTGATCTGGAACTGATCTTGAGACCATCTCACTTAATAGATAGGTTTCAAGGTGTTCTCAGGCTATACAACATCGGATCATAGCACGACTCCATCGCTGTTGATCTTGGCAGCGTAAAAGGAAGGCTGGAAATTTCTAAACCTACCGTTGCTTTCCAGCCGACCCTCTCTAATCTGTTTTCTGAACTTAAATCTGAATCTTTCCTGAAAACTGCTGACCACCTGATAACTTGCTGCGTTACTTGCTAAATGTTGTTGAACTTGTCACTGAAATTTATGTTACTGTAGCTTACCGAGCAAGCTGAACTTTGTGAGTATTGTTGTTTTGTCCCCTGGAAAACTCAGCGTTCTAATCTGATAGAACATCCTGAGTTTAGAAGGCAAATTGGGTGTAAGTTCACCTAAGCATTGGGTGGATCAACACACTAAAAATTGCTAAAGCCGCACACTCATTCTCGTTTCTGATTTTCAGTTGGAAGGTACTGTTACTTACCAGCTTGAGTTGTGATATTTGCTGATTTGCAGTCTGAATTTTCTGGAATACTACTGTTACAGCTCCTTCCATTACCTTTGCACTTAATCCGGTTAAATACTTTTACTACTGTGCTCTACAATTGGGCTTTCATTACTACTGCACATTCATACTCAACAGGACATTGTTGTTGTAGGCTAACTGCATTTGCTAAAAATTGATCTTACATCACCTTTAACTACTGTGTTAAGCTGGGATTAATGTCTTCTACATTGGACACTGACGCAGCGAATGTATAGGACGGTTTCCTTAAAGCAATACTCTACTGTGGGGAGACTATGATGTAGAAATCCAAGAGAGGGTCTTGAGACGAGGGAAAAGAAACGCGTGCGATCGGTGAAAACCCGCAGAGAAAACCCGATGGAATAGTGCAAGATGTAACTTGAGCAACACTCAGAGCGGAAGAGAAACCACGAATCGAATTACTATTGGAAAATACTCACCTCGATCGCATAGCCAAATTTTTCAGGAGCATGCACACTTGCACGCGTTCTTCATGATTCTATGGCAACTGGCTACTTTGCTCACCCAAGACGCAAACACAGCAGGATGAAAGTGCAAAGGACCCTGCGCCCTACTGGGGGGGCGGTTTGCCGGGTGTTTTGATTGAAAGCAAGAAAATAGCGTACAACGATTACACGGGTCGAGGGAACTCTAGGCGAGCTCCTTGAAGTTTTGCTGGACCTAAGGCCTTCGCGTGGGGAAGGCGCAGACTACAACAAGAACTGAAGAAAACACACAGCCCTTAGCCCTCTTTTATAGAAAAAGAGGGGAGGAGGGTCACAAGAGAAACATGTGGAGCAGTTACAGAAGCCAACCACCCCGTAACAAACTAAAAAGGGTCAATATTCTCTCTTAACAACGTAAAAGCAGATAGCTACCAACTATTCTCTAATAGAATTCCTGATGTGGCACGAACAGTCGGCGAGATGGCCGTTGTCCGGGCCCAAGTGGCACTACACCATCTCCGAACATACTGCCACGAAGCAGCAGAACTTGCTGATGGTGGGCTGGTTCTAGACGTTGTTGGCGGTTTCTTGGGCCGAGTTGAGAACCCGGTTGTTGTAACGGTCAGCGGAATTGTCACGGTCGGCTGCTGGGTCTCGGATCGGCCATTGAGTGGTGTGCAGCGGATGAAGGGATGTCGTTGAGGCCGGAGAAGCCATATTGATGGAGCGGATGGGCCAAGTTGTGGCTGTAGAAGGGCTCATCACGCCCACAAAACGGTCCGGGGGATGCAAGGACCACTGCAAGTGTCGAACGGGGTGGAAAACTACCTCTTTTGGCTTTCTGGGGCTAAGCACGGCCTGACCATGCCGATGGTCATGGCCGTGCTCTGCATCTGCATTCTGGATAGAGACATGCACGGCTGGGGCGTGCTCGGCGGCACGGGCGTGCTAGTCGGCGGCGGGTTGGCCCGAGACATGCACGGCTGGGGCGTGCTTAGCAGCACGGGCATGCTTGACGGCGGCTGGTTGGCCCGAGACATGCACGCCTGGGGCGTGCTCAGCGGCACGGGCGTGCTTGATGGCGCCTGGTTGGCCCGAGACATTCAGGGCTGGGGTGTGCTCGGCGGCACGGGCGTGCTTGACGACGGCTTGTTGGCCTGAGACATGCACGGCTGGGGCGTGCTTATCGGCGGCTGGTTGGCCCGAGACATGCACGGCTGGGGCGTGCTCAGCGGCACGGCCGTGTCGGGCTGCTGGGATGGTGGCCGAGCGGTGCACAGTTTGTGGCACGGCCGTGGCGATAGCCATGTCAGTGTTCGCGTCTGCAGTCGACCATGTCACGGCCATGTCTAGGTGCATGACCTGGCCGTGTCGGGGGCTGCAGGGCTTCGTTTGTGCCGGAATTTGCGGGGCTTCTTCCTCCAGCCCTGGGGAGTCTTCCCAAGTGTCTCCATGAGGAAATGGGCCCTTCTCATTGGCGTCTATGACTCCGTCAGACACTTGCTGACTTGTGGTGCTATCCTGGCCATAACCTTGTTAGGAAAACCTTGCTATCTTCTTTGGATTGAATCTGGGTGTAGAATTACTGAAAAACTCAAAGCTGCATTACTTTCAGCTTTACAAATTTTGATTTTTTGAATGATTTCAGCCTGTTTCCAGCGCTTGATCTCTATCAATATACAACACCTATAAGTGCAACCTTCGATGTGTTTGATTTTGATTTCCTTAAATGTTGAATTATGATTTTAAGTCCTGCACTTGATTCTGAAATTTTCAGCCTGGTATGTAGCTTTGTTGTCCATTTGACTTGTATAAAACTACAATCATCAGCGTCATTATTTCCTGTGCATACATAGGCGACAATTGCTTTGAATTCACCTTGATAATCTGCTTTCTCCATGCTGAATATGCTATTCCTGCACTGCTTATAAACGCTTCCAGCTTGTTCATTTGCTTGTTTAAACATGGTGTGTCACTTTCATCAAAGGGAATTTATAGCTAAAAGAGAACTTATCATTGATTGGGGTTGTAAAATAATCACTCATAGGCCTAGTTGCTTCACAACAAACACCTTGTGCAATGGATATCATAGTAGAGCCGTTATTGATCATCAAGTCATGTATAATGTTATATCCACTAGATCCCTTGAAAAATTTGGCCTTACCTTAGAAAAACATGTTAATCCTTACATGATAACTTGGGATGACTCTACTATATTTGTAGTTGATTTTCAATGCTTAGTCCCCATCATGTTAGATAATATCAAAACTGGAATTTGGTGTGATGTTATGAGCTTAGAAGGTTTTGACATTTTATTAGGGGCAGAATTTATACATGACTATCAAGGGTATTATTTTAGCAAACCATGGTGTTACAGCTTTATATATAAAGGGTTAGAACATATAATTTACCCCAAGGATAAAGACCAAACACAAGCTGAGATCTCTAACATTTGTGATAGGATGGGTAAACAAATTGAAGAGGTTATATGAGAGGTTAAGAGACTTATGCAGCAATCTTCGCAAAAAGAGGCTGAGAGTTCAATCCCTAGGGCATGAGCCAACCTTAGAGCATACTCTAGAGCTTAACCCAGGTCTTGATGAAGCCAATGATCCTCAGGAATCTCCTATACAAACATTAGCTCTCATTGATCAAAACCAGGAGACAGAACTGGAAACAAAATTACGTTCCCCTGATTATACAAGTGAAGATGACATAGAGCCACAAGAGATAGAAAATGACCATGGACAAGCTGCGATAGTACCAAATCGAAACCTATCTCGCACAATGAACAACATTTGTCAACAACCCCCTCTTGATCCTTCTATGGTACCATCACCCTTGGACCCAAACCCTAAACTTGAACAAATCTCACCCTTGGAATCACTTGACTCTATTCCTAAGCTTACGGAAATAGAGAACATCACACCATTAGGGTTAACGGTTACTGATGAGAGTCCTCACCATTTGATCTTAAAGACAACCTTAGAAACCAATGAAGGAATGAGTGACCCATTGGTAGATTTTGACCAGGAACAAATTGGAATAACATCACTACAAGAGCAAGTAAATTGTCATCCTCTAAAACCTTCTAGGCTGCCATCAAACTTGGAACATAAATCTGAACCTCAACACACAATACCTTTTGGAACACCTCAGCCCATTCCCTCCACCCAATAAGACATTAATGAGGAAAACATACAACACATTCTTGAGCTATCAGAACCTTTAGGGACTGAAACTAATAAGCAATTACTTAACACCTCTAAGGAATTAACCAACTGCCATGATGATTTTAAAGTTGACTCTTGCTTTGATAAAACCATGACTATACATATGCTCCACATGGAATCATCCTTTGCTCTAAATGAGAAATTGAATGGTAAGGTTTTTCGTGCGCATGATGTTGGTTTACATCTTCCAGAGTATGTCTCACAAAAAATAAGCTTAATGCCTACAATTTCATGCTCATTCCCTTCATGTTCCCCTAAAATTGATAGCAATCATCGGATAATTTTGTGGCAGCTAATGGGGATTACTTTTAACATTCCTCTCGGACATCCACCAAGAAGAGAGACATGCCTATTGTTTTTACCGTTGTCTTTGGAAGCTTTTGAATTTATGCTCACATTTTCTTACCATGTTTACAAGTTACCCTCCCACAACAAAATTATGGCCCCACACTCTCTTGGGAATTATTATGACACTAGCATTGTTTACTTTATTATCTTGCAACATATTTCAACATTGCTTGACAAGCATCTTTACATTGATTTTATCATAAACATGGACTCATCCCATGCATGCAATGCCTATCTATCTAGCTCCACATTTGTTTATCATGTTTTCAAGTCATATATTGATAGGACACACAAGAAAATATGTACTTTCAAATATTTGCCTTTTATTTGCAGGCATGGGGATGTTACAAGCGCTGAGAACAATTTGCATACATTGGGAAGGCCACCTGAACCACAATGGAGCCTCAACTTTAATTCTCTGGAGGAGAATTCTGTAGCTCCCCGGAAAGCTAATGTAGGGGCAGGGAACCGAGACGATCATCTAGCCGCAATTCTTTACCATAACGAAAATAGATTGATGAACATTTACTTATATCTAGTCATAAATATTAAGGTGGATGAACCCCTAGTCCCAATTCTTTCTCTCTGATTTTCCTTATACCGTTTGATCTTTTATTTTCATCATTCTCGATTTGTTTAGCTAGTGGGAATTCAATTCATCGGTACTTAACAACGAGGTCTATGTGGTGCGATATCTTAAATATTACTTCGAGTATCTGTGCACTTGCAGACTGCAATAACAAGTTGAGAGGGATGACATGAGTCGAGTGCCCTATGCTTCGGCAGTAAGTTCGATCATGTATGCAATGTTGTGTACTAGGCCAGATGTGGCTTATGCTATGAGCATAACCAGTCGATTCCAATTCAATCCTGGTCTGTAGCACAGGGTGGCTATAAAGAACATCCTAAAGTATTTAAAAAGAACTAAGGATTTATTCTTGGTCTATGGGGGTTAGGAAGAGCTCAGTATCCAGGGCTACACTAATGCGTCGTTCCAGTCAAACCCTGATGACTTCACATCAGAAGCAGGCTATGTGTTCAAGATGAATGGAGCCGTTGTATGCTGGAAAAGCTTCAAGTAATCCACCATTGCTAATTCTATAATTGAGGCTGACTATGTCGCCGCTTCTAATGTAGCCAAATAAGCCATTTGGATCAGAAAGTTCATTTCTGAGGTGGTTCCAACTGTTATCGATCCGATTGAGCTCTATTGTGACAACAATGGAGCGATTGCACAGGCAAAGGAACCATGGTCTCACAAAAAGTCCAAACATATACTCAGGAGATTTCACCTGATCAAAGAGACAATTGACTGAGGTGATGTCAAGATTAGCAGAGTTGCCACATAAAACAATCTAGCAAATCCATTGACCAAGGTTTTGGCGTAGCAAATGCTTGATGGTTATACGAGGGACATGGGGTTGAGATTTCTCAACAACTAGGTCTAAGTGTCATGACACCAAAATATATAGTATATTTTGTATCATTTTATATATCTTTTCATGCTAAATTTAAGCTCTTTTGCTTATTTTTGTGCCAAATTTATCAAATATTGTGAAATCTACTTCTCTTTTGGTTTTTGATGATTTTCAGGTACAAAGGCACTATTTTTAGGCATTTTCAAGCAAAATCAAATACATGGAAGAGTTACCATCATCAAGAAAAGGATATATGACAAATTTCAAGCAAAATGGAGCCACGAACCAAAATACGGCAGGGCCGTAATATATATTACGGTACCGTATTTTCGAACGCTGCCGTAATATCAGAGCACTGCCGTATTTTGGCTAATTTTTCATTAGAAGATTTTATAAAAATTACGGCACTGCCGTAAGAATTTACACGGGCTGTAATCTGAAGCGCTTTCAAACTATAGATATTCACTGAAATTATGGCACTACCGTAAACCATTTTATGGGCCGTAATATCCAGACATTTTCGATCAGAAAGTTTTATGGAAATTATGGCACTGCCGTAATATTTTTCACGGGCTGTAATTTTGACTCAAGGTTCACATAACCAAATTAGGCCGTAATTTTAACCCGGACACGCGAGTCTTTTGGGCCTGATTCTTGCACATACCATATCTTGAGATCCAGACATCCAAATTGAGATATGAAAGAAGCTGCGGACTCGTCTGGATGAGGAGAAGATAAAGGGACTAAAAGCACTAATTTTTAGAATGAATCGAGGTAGCAATCGACAAAGAGGTCCTTAGGGCACGGCCTCGCACCGAGAGGCATGGAGGCCACCTCAGGCCACAATTTTTACATTGAAGCTTCGCCTGGAGGAGGAGAGGACACCACAGAAGTTTCAAAGCCAAAGTATCTCAGACTGAGGAGAAATCAACAAAGGAGCGTCGCCGGCACTATTCACCGTGAGTTTACAAGCAATTTACAGCTGTAATTTCTATTACAGCTATATTGTAACGTTAATTCTCCCTCTTTCTTTGATTTCTGATGCTTTGATACTATGATTTATTGTATTTCTTTTTTCATGCAAGCTTAATCTTATTTTGGGACATTGGGTGTAATCCCTTTGATTTTATATGATTAGATGACTTTTATTTCGTCAAGATAATTTTGCTATGATAATTCTACACGTGTGATGACTTGTCTTTAATTCTCTGTAATTTCTTATTGTCATGCATGTTTTAGAATTTTGTGAAATAGACTGAAAGGTTGGTTGACAAATTTGGAACCCTAAAAAATCTTTGAGTTTGGAACTTATCGTAAGAAATTAGGTTTGTTCTTTGAATTCTGATTTTTAGTGATTTTATTGCCATGTTTGATAAAAAGAATCTAGGATTGAGTTATAGTGTCAAACGTGGAGATCTTGCACAAAAGTGAGGATCGGAACGTTAGAGAACCATAGGTAGAACTTGTGTTGAGACTCGGATGCACGAAAGTGATCCTTCAGATTCCACTCGAGATGATCAACTTAGAATTCGGATGCACGAAAGTGATCCTTGAGTTCTTTGATTGATGATTACTTATTTTCAGCTTTGGGATAGATCTTCCACGAAAGCGAGGATTGGTCCCTGCATGATTGTCTGCACGAAAGTGAGATGATCCTTTTATGAAGTAAATTATGTCTTTATCATGATGAAATTAGTCTAACGACCTTTTCTTCATATCTAGTCATTAAAATTAAAGTGGATGAAACCCTAGTCCTAGTTTATCTCTCTGTTTATCTTTACAATCTTTCTATTATTTACTTGCATCATATTCGATTGCTTAGCTAGTAAGAAAATAATTATTTGGTACTTAACAATAAGGTCTCTGTGGGTTCGTTATCTATTTTATTACTTCGAGTATCCGTGCATTTGCGAAAATAACAACAAGCTTGGTGACACAATAAGTTTTTGGAGCTGTGTCGGGGAGTGACAAGTCCCCGTGTGCCAAACAATAAGTTTTGGCCATGAGACCAGAGATAAGTTTTTGTCTACCTACTTGTTGGGATACAACAAGTTTTTGGCGCTGTTACCAGGGACCTTAATTTTGTTAATATCAAAATAGTTGTTAGTATTGCTAGACTAAGTTTTATTTGTCTTAGATTTAACTTTGTTTTCTATTTTTGTAGGTTTTGGATTTTCACAAGTTATGACAGAACTGTGATTTCTGAAATTTGTGAATTTGCTTGTGTTTATTATTTTATGTTTTTTTTCTATATTCTGAAAAAAAAATTGATTGATTGGTGTTGGATTATCTTTCTGTTCTTAATAGATTTGAAGATATGTCTTTCTATCACAACTCCTGGGAAACTGAAAGAGGTGAGGAATACATGCCACAAGGAAGGTATGAAGATGGTTCATTGTGCACACTTCAAGATAAGTTTAACTCTTATATGCACTCTGTTAGATGTGATATTTGTGGTTGGTTTGATAATTGTACTTCTGATTGCCATATTTTAATGCCTCAAAATTTTAATTCATCATGGTATCAAGATGATCATTATAATTCTATATCTTTTTATGAGGATTGCTCATATCATGTTTCTGAACCATATTTTGAGGATACTAAAGAATCTAGGCTTAAATCCATGCTTGAAAAATTCATGTCAAATCAAAACCAAAGCATGAAAAATCAAGACAAAGAAATTGAGGATCTTAAGGGAATAATTAGTCAACTTGCATCTCAAGTAGAATCTTTAACTGCTAATTTTGAATTTTTAGAGACCCAGATATCACAACAAGCATGTTTATTTGAGTTTGATACTAAAAAACTTGATTTAGAAAATTCCCCCTCTGATTATGATTGTTTTGAGATTGAGCCTTATGTGAAATTTAATGAATCTCACTCTGATTTTGATTCATCTGATAGTTTATTTGTGGAAAAGTTTGAGGAAATTGAAATTGAAAAACCCTCTTTTGATGAAATTGATTATTTTCACAATATATTGTCTATGGTTAAATCTGATGAAGGATATGAGGGGACTAATTTAGAAAAATCTTACTTTGATTTTGTTGATAATTTTGAAATTGATAAATTATTTGATGATGAACACGAGGAACTTGAAAATGATTTGAAAATTACAAACATTGTTGAATCTCACTCTGATGCTTTGCCCATATCTATTGTTCAATCTTCTAATTTATTTGAAATAATGTTTTATTGAGGAACCTAATTTGAGACATAAAATTATTTTGATGATCCAATACTCATATCTTTTGATCAAAGTCCTATGGCAATTGAAGATTTAAATTTGAAAAAAGGACTTATGATTTTGCTCTCTAATAAATTTAGGAAGATCATTGAATATCTTTTGATTGGAATTGAAAATATTGATTTTGATTTCCGCATATATGAGAAAGTCATGTCAATCTTGATTTTTATGAAATTCTGGATATTTGGATTAGTGGCTAAGCTTTTTGGACAGCGGAAAAGGAAAAAATTGTATGATATTTACTATGGAACTGATCCACCTGCTTCACCATGAAATTTGAGTTTTGGTCAAGCTAATGACTTAAAAATTAGCGCTTCTTGCGAGGCAACCTATGCATTACCACTTAGCTTTGTTCTTTTATTTTAGTTTATTTTTAGAATTAATTTTTCTTTTCTTTTTGCAGGAAAAATTTTTTTTTGCACAAAATATGGCGCTGCCGTAATCTGCTTTACGGTGCCGTAATGTTGGTCCGATTTCATCCTGAGGGTTTTTGGTATTTTACGGCACTACTGTAATTTTTTTTACGGTACCATAATTTTGAGTTTTTCTTACCCGAGAGTTTTGTGTAAATTACGGCACTGCCGTAAGGGATATTACGCCCGTAATTCTAAACCTACAGTCTGCTTACTTGATTTTGTGTTTTCTCGCTATGATTTTAAGAAACTAGGTTGAGAAAAATTTTCATCTTTGGCACCATCACGAAGTACTCATCTTTGTCTATCATCTGGATAATTTTGCTGAATTTTAAAGTCCATGGATCATTCTAAAACACATAGCATCTTTTCGATTTTGATTAATTTCTACAATAGTTTTCTTTTGACTATTCTGAATAGCGTTTTTACTGCAAGTTTTTAAAATGCTTTAATGAGCTGAAACCCTGATTTTACACATGGAATTGGAAGAACATATTTCATTCTATCTTGTGGATTTGTTGTTTTCATGAAAATATTTTTTGATCATTCTAGGACACATAGCAACTTTTAGAATCTGATTAACTTCTGTGCAATTTTTAATTTTGTAATCTAAGTAGCCTTCTTTCTGTTGATACCCTAAATTCCTGATAGATTTTGATCCTTTGATTTTCATACATTTGAAAAGAACGAGTTTTATTTTATTACATGATTCTGTCCATTTTCTTTTTGGATCATTAAATCTTATTTTTGGGTATGGCTACTTTTCATAAAAAATTCACTGGCTGCTCTACTTGCTTTCTACATGTTATAGCTTCTTTTGGCTCCAGATCCAAAAATCTTCAAGAGCAACTGTCTTCCACCTCTAGCTACCACTGCATCTGCCTCTGACATCACTGTTTCTAGCCGTCGACACTGGATTATACCATCAGCAGACTCTTACTTCTTCTACTGCCTTTATTTCCATTTATTTGATTTATTTATGCAGCAGACTCTTCATTAGTGACTGATTCTTTTTATCTATGCAACATTATCTCTGACACCCACCTGCCGACGATCTCACCTCCAGGACTGTATTCTCTAGCAGGCCACTAGAGATTACTCACTCTACTGTCGGCACCATCACCATCATTGCTAGTAGCTTTTCAGCCAGCCTCTGTTCCACTTCTGCTTCTCGCCTACATCAGCTCTTTCCACGAGGACCCTTCTGGACCATCGATGATATATCTGATTGTCCCTTGAGAAAATTATTTTTATCATTATTATTTTTAGAGACTATTTTTAGACCGATCCTTATGTATCTTAAATTGTGCAGGAAAAAATTTTAAAAGGAACATCTATGGACCTGGCAGTATCTGCCCCGACACTATTTTTAGTCTGAGCCTTATGTATTTTTGGTCAGAGCTTGCTATATAGTTTTGTGAGTATCGTTTGCACTCTCTTGTATTCATGATTATTTCATATGGTTGCATCTTTGATTTGCTTTAGATGTATCACTCACTGATATTTCTTCGATATGGTTGTATGATGATATGAATATTCATAGTCCACTTTCCACTATCTTGTGGTGTGAATCTAATTTTAAAAGATTTTCATTGATAAATATCTTCCTTGACGATGAATAAACCTGTATTCATGATTAGAAAGAAACATATCATGTTAGATTTATTTCTTCAATGCATATCTATCTTTTGAAATTTGACATTGGTAGATGCATGAAATTTTTGTTAGATGTGTAATTTGAGGAATAAGATCTAAAGGTGAAACTACTCCTTTAAATAAAATGAGCATAAGAGTATGATTACTGAATTGATATCAATTGATCAACCTAGTAGATGTTTAGTCTATCTTGCTATTTGTTGCGAAGGAATAATCTAAGATCCATAAAAATAGTGAGAGACTCCCCTACTTGGAACTATGTAAAATTGATAGTGGTACCTAAGACATGGGTTGAAGTCTATGTCTAAAAGATAATGAGAGAGAAAAAGAATAAGACTCCTCTACTTGGCACTATGCAAAATTGATAGTGGTACTGAAGATAAGAGTTGAAGTCAAAATAAAAAAGTGTGAATCTAAGTGGGTACATGCCATCTGTGCAAAAACAACAAAATACATGAAAAAAAATGAATAAAAAAATATGTGTGGAAAAATATCTTGGAAACCTAATTCCTGTAAACAAAAGTATGATAGATTTGAAGTGAAAATTGGGTGAAATCATGAGATTGAAAATTCTATTTATTATACAAGTTGTACAGTTTTATTTGATTGAGATGTAGATCTAGAGGGTTGAGTTCTAAGAATGATATGTTTATTTGAAGTTTTGTGGAACAATTGATGGAATTTTTCATTGATGATTGTATTTTAGAAATTTATTGAGCATGAAAAAGTTTATCTTTTAATCAACTTTTGATTTTTGCTTGGGGACAAGCAAAGTTTGAGACTTATGTATTTTGATGACACCAAAATATATAGTATATTTTGTATCATTTTATATATCTTTTCATACTAAATTGAAGCACTTTTGCTTATTTTTGTGCCAAATTTATCAAATATTGCAAAATCTACTTCTATTTTAGTTTTTGATGATTTTCAAGTAAAAAGGCACTGTTTTTAAGCGTTTTCAAGCAAAATCAAATACATGGAAGAGTTACCATCATCAAGAAGAGGATACATGACAAATTTCAAGCAAAATATAGCCACGAACCAAAATACGGTAGGGCCGTAATATATATTACGGTACCGTATTTTCGAACGTTGCCGTAATATCAGAGCACTGCCGTAAAGTGGATGAAACCCTAGTCTCAGTTTATCTCTTTGTTTATCTTTACACTCTTTCTATTATTTACTTGCATCATATTCGATTTGCTTAGCTAGTAAGAAAATAATTATTTGGTACTTAACAATAAGGTCTCTGTGGGTTCAATATCTATTTTATTACTTCGAGTATCCGTGCACTTGCGAAAATAACAACAAGCTTGGTGACACAACAAGTTTTTGGAGCCGTGTTGGGGAGTGACAAGTCCCCGTGTGCCAAACAATAAGTTTTGGCCGCGACACCAGAGATAAGTTTTTGTCTACCTACTTATTGGGATACAACAAAGAGCAAGTGGGAGATTGTTGATGTATAAGCCCTTGGACCCATTGTTGGTCAATGTCGTTATTATGGTATGTTTACATCTACGACTATGTACTTGCATGATAATGTCCCTAGAGACATGTTATATTTGTGTTCAAACTCATGTCCCTAGTCAAGTACTTGAGTTGATAAGGGATAGCTCTAGTATATGTGAGACTAGTATATGGGCTGATTAGGCATGAGGTGCTAACGCATGCATATGGGTATATCAATGGTGGATATACTGGACCGACCCACTGTGAGGCTTTAACGTAGTGTCATGAGTTAACCTCACAGGTGATAGGAGATGCATTGATCCTTGGGCTTGAGGTCATTGACTCTTCTATATGGTTAGGTACATGCTTTGATACAACATAACACATCACCGTAGTTGGGAGGTGATAACGTAGTTGGGAGGTGATAACGGTTGTCATTGAGTATGCCATGACCCATATAAGCAGATCAATGGACAGATAGAGTATTTGCCCCTTCCTAAGGGAAGCTTGATATCCACTGGCCCCCTTATGGACGCATGACTGAAAGTGTATGGTCATATATAAGTGAAAGCCTGATTTAGTTATGACCATGAGATTGGGTAAAAACAAAGTGGTGATACACTTTGTTCAATCAGATATCAGTTTGGCAAAGAGACTGTAATGTATCAGTACCTTGTTGCGATGATGGAGATGTCGATGGCGATATCCATTCCAAAGACTTGGGTAGTAGCGATGCACTACTAGGTACCACTCACAACTTGTGATAATCTTAGTTCATTACTACAAATGTTAGAGGAACCTACAGGGTCGAACACCTTGATACTCGAGTTCTCGTATTGATCGGGTAGCCTTATGATCTAGTTATTGATAACTCAGATCTATTTGAGAGATTTCATCAGCAGCAATGGATCTAATGAGATGAAAGAAACTAATTAGAGCCAAACTTAATTTTTTGTTGGTTAACCCAAAGTTGACCATGGTTAGCCTCATTTGACTTGGGTTGCATTGGTTTGGATCCAATTGCTTAATGAACTTGTGCAATGAAGTTTTGGCAGGCCCATTATCTAATGGGGCCTACTAATAAGTGATCTTGAAGAGGGATAATCGCCTAAGGGTATAATGGGGAGAAATCATTGCCCTTGGCGCATATTAGTCCTAAAGGGATTAGGATTGGTGCCTAATGCTTAATTAGGCAAATCCTAATTGCCTTTTGACTTGGTCTAGTATGATGAGAGATTACTTACCTCGTATGGAAAGCGTTGGCCGCATATGGGCAGCCTCTTGGCGCATCTAGAATCCTAATTGGATTTGGATTGATGCTTTAGCAATATTTGGTAATCTCTCATGGCATTTTGACTTTGTCTAAATGCTTGGATGGAAACCTATATGGCAATGGTTGGGTTGTATATGGCTGGATGGACTTGCATGGCAAGGCCTAGGTGCATATGGCTTGATGTTAGTGTCATATGGAAAGTGCATTGAATCTTTCCTATGCCCTAACTATGATTGTCACCCTTACATCCAACCCTAGTGATGTGATCCTCAAGTGCACGGATACGTCGAAGTAATAAAAATATCGATCCCACAGAGCCCAATGACCAAGTACTGACTTATCTTAGGATTGTTAACTAGATAATCCGAAAAAGGGTTTAATTTTTATAAAAGAAAGAATGAAAATATGAAATATTCAATGACTTGTTATAATTATGGATAATCAGGACTTGGGGCTCACCACACTATATTTCATGACTTGTTATAATTAAAATATCTTAAGAAGGATTTACTGTGTTGAAGGGGATTTATCCACATGTACAGATTGCCCCCTCTCAGCAATACAATCCGGTGTTTATTTGAATTAATCCCCTACTCTCATGGTTGTTAACTCAAGATAAACCCAATGGGTTCTTGATAATTCTAAGAAATCCCTCAAGCCGATTTGAACTACTCTCGTGTTCGAATCAACTTTTCCAAAAATTGTAGATCCGACGTCGCAATTCACTTCTCAGTACTTCTTGCGACATCTCTAAGCATGCAAATTATGGCCAGTAATCAATACGTAAGAAGCACAACAATAATTGAATCTAACACAAGTAAATTACTTCGTAAGAAATAAATCAATGATTAAGTCATGAAAATAAAGAGGGCTACGCCCTAGTCTTGAAGAAAAAGTTACACTACCATGGTGTTCATGTTCATGTTGTAAAAATCCATATTTTGATTACAAATGTGGCAAATGAAAATAGAAATCAACAAGGAGGATGTAGTATGATGCTCCCTCGTGAAGGTCGATGCCAATCGGCCAGAAAAATGGAGTTTTTCCCGTGAAGAAACACCTCCCTCCATCATTCGCCCCTTGATTTCACCTTAAATCCTTGCCAAAAGCCCCCAATAATCACTTCTTTCGTAGCTTATATAGTTCGCCCACTTAATTAGGGTTTCCCTAAAATTTAGCTTGAAAATGAGACAAATCAGGCAAGAAACGAGGTCAAAACCGAATCTGACGGACATAATTACAGCTGTGAAATATTTCATGGCTGGCCGTAAAACATTATGTTCATTTCTGGAGATTTGCCCGATAGAATTACGATTGTGAAATATTTCACACCCGGTCATTAAACTTTTTGTGGATTTTTGGACTTTTTGCCTGATAAAATCACGGCAATGAAATATTTCACACCTGGCAGTGAAACTTTATGTGGATTTCTGATATGACTTTGATGAAAATTACGGGTAGGGCCATAATTTCTTCTCTATGTTCAGAAAATACGGTCGTAAAAATTTTCATGGGGGGCCGTATTTTCCAAACACGTTCTGATTTGTATGAAATTTTATGGGCAGTTTTGTCTTGACTTGTAGAATTCATCTGTGCACTCAGATTCTTCAAAATCTACCAAATTTTGGTCGTTTTCACCTGAAATATGTCAAAAGTGAAGAGAGGTAAAGATTCTAAACAAACAAAGGAATTTAAGCCAAAATGAGTAAAATCATGATAGAAAAGAGAGATAATTGATGGTAAAAGTATACTAAAAATACTATATAAATGCATGTCATCAAAATTCCCTAGACTTGAACCTTTGCTCGTCCTCAAGCAAGTAAATAAACAAAAGAATAATGCTGAGTATGGAAAAGATAACTCACTCATGAAATATAAACTTCCAAAATATAATCACTCATTAAAGATTTCCATATCATGTCACAAAAGATTCTAGAGAAATAAATTGTCTTTATAATTTAATCGTTAAGATTCACATTCCAAAACAAATAAAAAATTTGTAACTTGCATAATAATCTAAATCTCAATCTCATGAGTTCACCTTGTATTTAGTTCAACACTATATTGTTTTTGTTTACAAGAATAAGACCTCAAAAATCTTTTTTTTATTTATTTTTTTTGACATTCTCTAAATCGATTACCACCTTTTTTTTCTGGTGACGAATTTAGAGTACACCGACCACATACTCGATGTAATAGAACTCATATCTTTAAGCCAGCGGAGTTGGGACTCATAGCCGAAGATCGCAGAGTTAATGTCAAAATCTTTTCTTGGCATGTACCCATATAGATACATACTTTAATTTCCTCTTTTTTTTTTAGACTTCGACTCATGTCTTCGGTACCACTACTAATTTTTCACAGTGCCATGTAGAGGAGTCTTTCTTTTTTTTTTAATTTCTAGATTTTGGATTCTTTCTTCCCAACAAATAATACAATAGACCAAACATATACATGGCTAATCAATCAATATCAAATCAGAAAAATTATACTCATCTACTCACCTTATTTGAAAAGGATGTTTCACTCTTGAATCTCATTCCTCAAACATTCTATTTACCATAATCTTATGAACAATACGCAGAAGATCAAATATGAGGGTTTACATAAAGGAAATAAATTCAACATATAGAGTAATTAATCCATTCACATTCATTGGTATATGATCATCCACAGCACAAAAAATCAACAATGTAAAATCACATATCATCATCAAAAACATCGTGCATTAGAAAATACATATAATCTGAGTACAATCCACAATGATTATAGCATCCACATATAACACTAATCAAAATACATCAAGGCATATACATGACATCATACCATAAATCAAATAGTCAAGTAAAATACAATATCCATGAAACAAAATAAGATATCAAATAAAATATCCTCCCCTACACAAAGAATGCATCGTCCTTGATGCAATAAACAAGTAATAAGAGAGTAGGAGAAAATATACTCACAAAGCACTACTATTTGTACTATCGCCCGAACCATCCTCCTCACCAGAGTTGTCGTCCTCCTAGTAAATGTATCACAAAGCTCCTACACAAAATATAGATAATGATCAAAAGGGAAAACCATTCTAAAAGCATCATAGAAGATTCATAGCGTAACTTTCAAAAGCAAATAACTAACTGTACTATCAAAAATTAAAATAACACAAAAGAAAAACTGAGAATGAAAAATAGAGATAGTGCTTGGGTTGCCTCTAAAGAAGTGCTAAGTTTATGGTCACTAGCTCGACCAGAGACTATCATCATGGTGTTGATGGTGAATTAGTGCCAAAGTATAAAGCATGTAGTTTCTTGCGTTTCTGACATCTAAAAAGTACGTCCACAAAAGTAAATATCCAAAGTAGTAGATGGTTCATTGTCATCTTGAGCAATCTGTGTATGCAAAAATAAAAGTTAATACCCACAATATCATTAAAAGAATACCCTATAGCCTTTCTAAGCTTATCTATCATGGAACTTCTTTGTTTTCCATGCTCCTCTGCATCATCAATTATAGAAAAAGTAAAGTCTCGGCCCAGAAATTCTTACCTCACATTATTTGGAAGAGTTATGATTTTAATTTTTGGATTTTTACTTACCTCAAGAGCAGCATGGTATGAATTTTCTGGTTCTATCTTGTGCTTGTCAATGGCAGGAATTGAATCAAGTGGTTGAGAGTAAGCCTTGACACTATCTTCAGTCACCTTATCATCATCATCTATTATACAAATTTCTAAATGGCTTTCACTAGTTTGGGTGACATTAGTTTCCTCAACGATTTTATCCAAGATGTCTACACTATTACATGACCCAAATTGCTTATCAAGTGTTACCTTTACCAACCTTTGAGGAAAAGGAATCAGTGGTTTATATGGTGGAGGTGGAATATACACCGGTTCTTGTCCCCTACTTTATGGAGTTGACTCCTCTTCACTACTTGGTTACTCAATGGGTTATGATCTTTGATCTTCCTCACCTGGAGTGATGTTACTTGCTTGTGACTCCTCTAATTGTTTAGCTTGCTGAACTATCTGGTTTGCTAGCACCAACTGGCGGATTTTAATAGATTTTATCTCAGATGCCAGATTCTTGATGGACTCATTGACATGTCTAAATTCTTGCCTGATGTTATCGTTCTGTTTTTCAAAATGTTGTATGAAACTTTCGTTCTGCTTTGTCTACGCGACAATAAAATTCTGCATCATAATTTCTAGGTTTGATTTCTCAGGTTGATCGGACTGCCTAAATTTTTGCCTAAACTCCTTTTCTTGGTCTATCAAGTTATCAAGTAAAGTCTCAAGGTTAGATTTCTCAGGTTGATTGAATTGCCATCCTTCAAATTCTAGAGGTGATCCAAAATTCGGTTCAAAGATATGATTCGAATCGTTCTCATACAAGAAGTTTGATTGATTCCTCCAATCCGGCTCATAGGTATTAGAGTATGGATTATTTTGAGGCCAAGAGTTGAAGTTATCATTTGTACATGTATGCCTTGAAGATGGCTTGAAGTAAGGGGGGATTTCAGATTGATAATCAGTAGAATAATTATTATAACATCCATAATCCTCATAAAAAACTGAATTCATTTTTGCATGACTGAATCAAGCTTCTATAGAATCCTGCACAAAACCAAGTGAGATTAAAGCAGAGATAACACAAAATTTTCAATTAATATCAAAGAAAAAAACCTAGAAAAAAAAATCACAAAGAAAAGAAAACAAAATTGCAGTAAAATATCTAGTCTAGCAATTCTTCGATTGAGTCAATATTGGCGAAATTGGTCCCGGCAATGGCGCCAAAAACTTGATGTGATCTGCAAGTGCACGGATACGTCGAAGTAATAAAAATATCGATCCGACAGGGACCAATGACCAAGTACTGACTTATCTTAGGATCGTTAGCTAGATAATCCGAAAAAGGATTTAATTTTTGTAAAAGAGAGAATAAAAATACGAATGGGTTGCAATCAAATTATGGATAATCAAGACTTCGGGCACACCACACTATGTTTCATGACTTGTTATAATTAAAATATCTTAAGAAGGATTTACTGTGATGAAGGGGATTTATTTGCATGTACATATTGCTCCCTCTCAGCAGTACAATCCGGTGTTTATCTGAATTAACCCCCTACTCTCGTGGTTGTTAACTCAAGATAAACCCAATGGGTTCTTGATAATTCTAAGAAATCCCTCAAGCCGATTTGAACTACTCTCGTGTTCAAATCAACTTGTCCAAAAACTGTAGATCCGACGTTGCAATTCACTTCTCAGTACTTTTTGCAACGTTTATAGGCATGCAAATTATGGCAAATAATCAACATGTAATAAGCACAACAATAATTGAATCTAACACAAGTAAATTACTTCATAAGAAAGAAATCAATGATGAAGTCATGAAAACAAAGAGGGCTACGTCCTAGTCCTGAAGAAAAGTTACACTAGCATGGTGTTTATGTTCATGTTGTAAAAATCCATATTTTGATTACAAATATGGCAAATAAAAATAGAAATCAACAAGTAGCATGAAGTATGATGCTCCCTCAAGAAGGTCGACGCCAATCGGCCGGAAAGAGTTTTTCCGGTGAAGAAACACCTCCCTCTGCCATTCGCCCCTTGATTTCGCTCCTTTGTTGATTTTGCCTTAAATCCTTGCCAAAAGCCCTCAATGATCACTTCTTTCATAGCTTATATAGTTCCCCATCACTTAATTAGGGTTTTCCCAAAATTTGGCTCGAAAAGAAGCCAAATCGAGCAAGAAACGAGGTCAAAACCAAAACTGGCGAACAGAATTACGGGTGTGAAATATTTCATGGCTGGCTGTAAAACATTTTGTTCATTTCTGGAGATTTGCCCGATAGAATTATGGCTGTGAAATATTACACACCCGGCCATCAAACTTTCTATGGATTTTTGGAATTTTTGCTTGATAAAATCATGGCTGTCA
Source organism: Costus lasius (assembly GCA_027563935.2). Taxonomy (NCBI): domain Eukaryota; kingdom Viridiplantae; phylum Streptophyta; class Magnoliopsida; order Zingiberales; family Costaceae; genus Costus; species Costus lasius. Next base: position 77,270,625 of record CM050451.1, read on the forward strand.
AATATTTCACACCTGGGCATGGAACTTTCTGTGGATTTCTAATATGACTTTGATGAAAATTATGGGTAGGGCCGTAATTTCTTTTGTATGTTCAGAAAATACGGCCATAAAAATTTTCAGGGGGGGGGGGGCGTATTTTCCAAACATGTTCTAATTTGTATGAAATTTTATGGGCAGCTTCGTCTTGACTTGTAAAATTCATTTGTGCACTCAGATTCTTCAAAATCTACCAAATTTTGGTCGTTTTCACTTGAAATATGTCAAAAGTGAAGAGAGGTGAAGATTCTGAACAAATAAAGGAATTTAAGCCAAAATGAGTAAAATCATGATAGAAAAGAGAGATAATTAATGGTATAAGTATACTAAAAATACTATATAAATGCATGTCATCACCTAGATGATTTCTCTTGATCCCTTGCTCTTATATTGAGACACCTAGCCGCCCCTCTCGTGCTTGCGATTTTCTCCTTGCCATGAACATCTCTTAGGGGCAAGAGCAAGGTGACCTAGGGGCACAAGTGTTCTTCCATCCTCAAGGCCACAAGCATCCATCTTCCTCCTCTTGGCACAAGTGTTGGAAAGGCTTGGTGGCATATCTCCTTCTTCCCTTCTCATTGGCACATCTTCCTTTGAGGGTGGCACAAGTGGTGTGGAAGGACTCATAAGGCATGGATCTTCTTCCCAAGGCTAGCACTGGGCATGGAAGAAGAGGACTCGAGCATCGGCTGTGTGTGAGACTGGAGAGGGCTCACGCTTGGGCGCCTGTATCTACATCACTTTGCTTCACTTCAAGATATCTTCTCTTACTCATCGTGTCAATTCCCTCACATGCTCGATCTTCTAGACTTTTGGGACTGGCCTATTTCAGGGATTTGCTTATGCTGTATGTAGGTAAAAATTTTAAAATCCCTGAGTTTTCCCAACATTTATCACTGCCAACGTCAGAGGAACCTATAAGGTTGCACACCTTGATACTTGAGTTCTCGTATTGATAGGGTGGCCTTATGATCGAGTTATTTCATAACTCGTATTCATTTGAGAGTTTCTATCAGTGTCGATGTGCTTGATGAGATGGAGGAGACCTATTAGGGCCAAATTTTATTTTTCGCAGGTTGACCCGGGGTTAAATATGGTTAGCCATATTTAACCAGGGTTGCATTGGATTGAGTCTGATGGCTTAGTCAACTTGTTCATTCACGTATGGCATGGCTTAATGGGTCGTATGGATAAGATTAATGGGCTTAAGGACTTAATGGGGATGTTAATTGGGCCTAGGCGTATAGAGTCCTAATTGGATTAGGATTAGTGCCTATGGGGCCTCATATGGCATCTCTAGGCATGTGGACTTGGTCCAAATGCATTACAGGAAGGATTTCCTGTTAGGAAATATCCTTGGGCTCATATGGTAGCCACTAGGTGTGTAGCACATTGCCTTGGGTGCATATGACTCCTAATTGGATTAGGAGTGGTGCCTATGACCATGAATGACATCCTCTTGGCCATTGAAATCTATCAAATTAGATTTAATATGATTTAATCACATGAGCCTTTCATGGAAGAATTGCTTGGCCACTATGGTAAGCCTTGGGCTCATGGAATCCTAGTAAGTCTATAATTGGTGCCATGTACCTTAATTGGCAACACTCTTGGCGCTTTTGACTAGGTCTAAGCACAAGAGTGGAAGGCTAACCTCTTTTGGCAAGCATTGGGTGCATATGGCTAAAGCTTGCTTAGCAAGGATTTGGCGCATATGGAATTAGGGGATTTGATCAATGTGATTGATTGATTGATTTCCTTGATTCATGCCCTAATTACTCAAACCTTCCTATTCTCTTTAGCCGCCAACCCCTCTCCCTTGCACCTATATATGTGATGGCTTGTTGCCCGTTGATGAATACAATCTGATCTTGGTGTGCTTTACCAAAGGGGTGAGAGCATCATCCTTAGCGCAATGCTTCATCCATCAAGGGTCGCAAGTCTTCTCCTTCCTTCCTCCTTGGTGCAAGTGAAGAAGGCATTGGCGGCTACTCCACCTCCCTTCCTTCCCTTTGACGCATTGTTGTATGTCCACAAGTGCACGAATACTCGAAGTAATATTTAAGATATCAAACCACAGAGACCTCGTTGTTAAGTACTGACGAATTGAGTTTTCACTAGCTAAGTGAATTGAGAATTATGAAAATAGCAATCGAACGGTATACGAAAAATCAAAGCGAGAGAGTTGGGACTAGGGGTTATCCTCCTTAACATTTATGACTAGATATGTGATGACACCAAAATTTATCGTAATTTCTATGCCATTTTGTTGATGGTTTTGTGTCATATTCATAGACTTTGCTTACTTTAATGCCCTTTTTATCAATATTTGCGGAATCTACACTTTTTTCTATTTTTAATGATTTTCAGGTAAAAAGGCATGTTTTTCAGTCGATTTCGAGCAATCCAATTGCATAATTGAATTCACAACATCAAAAGGAGATCACACGTCAAATTTCAGAAGATTTCGAGCTTCAGAGTAAATTATGGCACCTCCAATATATTCTTTACGGTACCGTAATTTGGAGGTTTTCCGGACAGAGAACTCATATGATTATGGCACTACTGTAAACATCTTTACGGTGCCGTATTTTGGAGCGTTTTTGATCAGAGGATTGATGGAGATTACGGCACTACCATAAAGAACATTACGGTACTGTAATTCCAGAAGATTTCAAGCCGAGACCTCACTGTCCAGATTACGGCACTACTGTAAAGACTATTACGGCCGTAATTACATCGCTGCTCGCGACTTTCCTGGTCAACTCCGAAGCCCGATTTTTGTGCGGTTGATTGCGGATGATCCAAGCCCTTATATTCGAAGTTGTAAAAAGGAGAAAAGAGGCCATTGACGAGACGAAGCGAAGCACACCAAAAGCCCTAATTTTCATTCACCACAGAGAGAGAAATCGCCTCATACGCCACTGCCCTAGGTTTCACCGCTGGGAAGCGTATAGTGCATCTCCGGCCGTGAAATTTGAGTGGAAGCTACGCATAGAGGGGGAGAAGAAGCACCTAATGTTTCAACGTGATCGGAGATCAGACGGAGAACTCACCAGAAAATCGAGAGCTGCCGCTGTTCGCCTAGATTACGGACCGTAATTTTCACTCTTCCTCTATTTCGATTTTCTTCCTCATGAATCATTGTAATCTTCCTTCTATGACAGCTTAAACCTCATTTGGGACATGGGGGAGTAATTCACTTGAGTTTTAATGACTAGATGACTATTTTTTCTATTATTTCAACATGTTTAATTTTAGCATGATGATTTTACTCATGTGATGTTTTGTTCATACACTCTCCTTAGATCTATATTATTATTTATGTTTTAGGATTTTCGCTATTGACTGAAAAGTAATTGCTTGAGAATTTGGATCCCTAGAATTGCATGATAGGACCCATTTTTATGTTAGTTCTTGTTTGTTTGATTCTAGTAAGCTAACTGCCATGATAATATATAAATCTAGGATTGAGTCTAAGCTTTCAAACGTTGAGATCTTCTGCGAAAGCAAAGATCGGAACGTTAGAGAACCTTGAGTAAAACTAGTGTCGAGATTCGGATGCACGAAAGTGATCATTGAGTTTTCAGTTTGGTGATTTACTTATCATTAGCGTTGGGACGACTCTTGCGCGAGAGCGAGGATTTATCCCTGCATGGTTGTCTGCACGAAAGTTAGATAATCCTTTTATTCAAGTAAATTGCATCTTTGTCATGATGAATTTAAACTGATGAAATCTCTATTCATGTCTAGTCATAAAAATTAAAGTGAACGAAACCCTAGTCCTAGCTTCTCTCTTTGATAATTCCGTTTCAGTGCTTTGGTTTTTGTTTGCTAGTTTGCACTCTTTTGATTGCCTAGATAGTGAAAAATCTATTATTCGGTACTCAGCAACATAGGTCCCTGTGGATTCGATACTTTCTTTATTACTTCGAGTATCCGTACACTTGCGGACACAACAAGTTTTTGGCGCTGTTGCCGGGTACCTTAGTTTTTGTAGATATCAAAGACATTGAGATTATTGCTAGACTAGGTTTTTAGTTACTGTTTTTATTTTATTTCTGTTATTTAGTTTTCTTGAAATCACTTGATCAATCTATTTTGCATGCGCAGGAGTCTTAGGTCAAGACCACTTGTTCCATTGGATCCTGAAATCAACAAAACACTTAGAGTGCGCAGGAAGTTAAGACTGGAAGAAGATTTACAAGAGACATCGCTACAGGAGATACAAGTAGAAATCTTAGAGATGGGAGATAATCAGAGAACCCTTAGGGACTATGCAGCCCCTAATCCTCAAGAGATCCACTCTAGCATTGCTAGACTAGCGATAGAGGCTAACAACTTCAAAATCAAGCCAGCTTTTATTTCCATGATTCAATAAAATCAGTTTGGAGGATCTCCACTGGAAGATCCAAACCAACACCTGTCTTTATTCTTAGAATTATGCGATACTATCAAAATTAATGGTGTTTCTAACGATGCTTTGAAATTAAGACTTTTTCCTTTTTCTCTTAGGGACCGGGCAAAATCAAGGCTACAATCACAACCTACTAGAACCTTCACAACTTGGAATCAACTTTCAAATTCCTTCTAGACGAAATACTTCCCTCCAAGCAAGATAATTCGACTAAGAAATCAAATTACAAGCTTTCAACAAAAAGATGGGGAGTCATTCAGTGAGGCATGGGAGAGATTTAATGAATTACAATGGAAGTGTCCTCACCAAGGCATTGAAGATTGGATATAATTGCATACTTTTTATGATGGATTATTGTATAATACCAAATTAACTGTGGATGCTGCTGCAAGTGGAGCCCTAATGAGCAAAACGATTGATGCTGCTTTCAGATTGCTAGAGGAGATGGCATTGAATCACAATCAATGGGATACTGAGAGAGGAGTACTTTACAAGCCTTCTCAAGGTAAAGGTGAAAGTGATCGATGGCGATTTGTAGCAGAGAAGGTAGACTTTTTGTGCAGTAAGTTTAAATCTACGCAGACTGCTTCTATTTCTTCTTTCACTTGTGAAATTTGTGGCAATGATGGTCATACTTCTGAAAATTGTAGAATAGTTGTTGATCAGGGTAATGAGCATGTGAATGCCATAGGGAATTATAATCAAAGTAGATCTAATGATCCCTATTCTAGTACTTATAACCCTGGATGGAGAAATCACCCCAACCTTTCCTAGAAAAACAATAACAATGTAGGGGGAAACACTGAGAATAAGGGATACCAAAGATCAAATCAGAATTTTAATCAAAATTAAAATCAAGATAAGAATTCAAACATAGAATCCATGCTTGAGAAAATATTGGCCAACCAAAATCAATTCATGCAAACCACAAATAAAGAAATTGAAAACCTTAAGGGAACGGTTAGTCAATTAGCTTCACAAATGGGATCCATGGAAGCTCACACCAAAATTCTTGAAAATCAAATAGCACAACAAGCAAGTGTACCTTACAGGCCCCCTGGGAAATTGCCTGCTAAACCTGAGATAAACCCTAGGGAGCACTGTAATGCCATCATGACTAGAAGTGGAAAACAATTAGGAGAACCTAGAGGGAGGTTTGAAAACACAGAAAAAGGGCTTGATGATAATGAAGAGGAATTAGAGTTAGGAGAATCTTCTTCACATGAGGAATCCCAAACTTGTTTACCACCTCAAAGGGGTGATGAACCAAAAGGAGATGAATCATGTGAGAAAGACAATCCTAAACCTAATTTGCCTGCACCTTACAAGCCACGCATACCCTTTCCCCAAAGGTTAGCTCAGAATAAATTAGACAAAAAGTTTGGCAAGTTCCTTGAAATCCTAAAAAAGCTTTATATTAACATTCCATTTACTGAAGCTATTTCTAAAATGCCATCTTATGCCAAATTTTTAAAAGAGATTTTGTCTAACAAAAGAAAGCTAGATGATTATGACACTTGTACTGTTACTTTGACTGAAGATTGTAGTGCTATCATACAGAACAAACTACCACCAAAACTGAAGGATCCAAGTAGTTTTTCTATACCATGTTCTATAGGCACTATGGCTTTTGACCGAGCCTTATGTGACCTAGGTGCTAGCGTGAGTCTAATGTCTCTTTCTGTTTACAGGAAACTGGATATTGGAGAGCTAAAGCATACATCCATATCCTTACAGCTCGCGGATTCATCGGTGAAGTATCCTGTAGGTATATTATAAAATATCCCAATAAAAATAGGTAGGTTTGTCATTCCTGCAGATTTTGTAGTGTTAGAGATGGAGGAAAATTCTAGAAATCCTATAATTCTTGGTAGACCACTATTGGCCACTGCTAAGGCAAACATAGATGTGAAAGAAGGAAAGATTACTTTTGATATATGTGACAACAAGATTGAATCTAATCTTTATGATTCATTGAACAAACTTTCATACTCAGAATCTTGTTGTAGTGTTGAAATATTTAATGATGATATTTATGATGTTTCAAGCTTATTTGATGAAACCTCGAATTATGAATCTAACAATCTTTCTGAGGGTATTGATAAGAAATTATAGAAGAAAAAGACAAGAAGGAAGAAAAGAAGATCAAAATTGATGGAGAGCGGAAAGAAAATTTGGAGCAAATTTAGAGATTATTTCAAGACTGAGCCTTATGTTATTCAAAGAGATGCCCAAATCAAAAGAAAATGAGAAGGGCAATCTAGGAGTTCACGATCAAATCTGAGTGTAAAAGGGTCAAGCTAATGACCTTTAAATTAGCGCTTCTTGGGAGGCAACCCAAGCTTTCTAACTTTAGATTTGCTTTCTTTTATTTATTTATTTTAATTTTATTTTAGGACTAATTTTTACAATTTTTTTCTGTAGGAATCGAGATTTGGCGCGAAATTACGGCATTACCATAATTCCAGTTATTTTTAACTAGAGAGTTTTAACCCGTTACGGTACCGCCGTAAGTTCCTTTACGGTACCGTATTTTGTAAAAAAATCTACCAGAGAGTTTTTCGTTTTACGGCAGTACTGTAAACTTGTTTACGGTGCCGTAATTTTTGAATTTTTGAAATCTTAAATTTTTTGAATTTTGAATTTTTCAAATTTTGAAAAAAAAAATATATATATATTTTTTGATCGATATTACAGCCCCACTGTAAACTTCTTTACGGTGCCGTAACCGCTGCTGCTTTTCGACCCGAGATTTTTTACCATTACGGCACAGCCGTAAACTCCTTTATGGCCGTAATTGTATCTGAAAAATGTGATAAAGGTGTCATAACCTTATTTCTTCCGCTACCGTTTTGAGGTTTTCTCACTCGCTCGTGCACCGATCTTGAAGCTCCGAACTTCCCCAACCTTCGGAAGACTCAGGCGACCCTTCCCGTCCGGCTATCGCTGCCGATCTGGTACTCTCTCATCCAATTTCACTATTTTAGCGAGTTTTGACCTAGTTTCCGCCCCCTTTTCTCGTGTGCTTCCGTTTCTCAACCAATTTTGGGGTTTTTTGTTTCTAACTACTCGTGATAGGATAGGCTTTCGATTCTCTCTTGTTTCAAGAAATTCGGACCAATTTCTAGGGAGATCTGTCCTGAAACATGATGAACGAGTTTAGGTTTTACTGTTCACCGTCGCCCTTTTCGATTTTTCATTGATTTATGAGTCCAAGCAAGATTTTAAGTTGACATCTTACTTGATTAATGTTGTTGATGACGATTGGAAGTGTTATCCCTATTTATTTTGCCATATTTATGTTGAATCTTAGTTGCAGTTTGTTATTGTAAGAATGCCACCAAGAACCAAAGGACTTGTTGCCAAGAGAAAAGGAATGGCACCAGCTGAGCCTTCCTTTCCACCCAACCCACATGGAATTTTGTTCAGAAATGAAATTCAAGCTGCAAGATACAATCAACTAGTTGAGAGAAGAGTAATTTCCACCAAGTATGCTGATAAGAGGACCTTGGAGATGTTGGGTTTGCATGAAGATGTCATGTGGATGTTTGAGCAAATCAAAGCCCAGAGATTCTTCCAAATGACACCACAAACATATCTACCATTGGTGCTTGAATTTCTGAGTAGTTTTGATGCACAACTGTATGAGGATAGTGAAAGACATGCAGATGTTTATATCACCTTCCGCATAGCTAATGTGGAGAGGTAGCTGTCCATGCATGACTTGATAACCATCTTCCAGTTTGGTACAGGAGGCCGCACATCAGTTTTAGTGGGATATGTTGAGGATGTGTTTTGGAACCAAATCACTAAAGAGACCCACTTCTCAGCACTTACTGCTAGAGCTTGATGACACCAAAATATGTAGTATATTTTGTATCATTTTAGATACCTTTTCATGCTAAATTGAGGATCTTTTTACTTGTTTTTATGTTGAATTCATTAAATATTGCAAAGTCTACTTCTATTTTCGTTTTTCATATTTTTCAGGCCAAAAGTCACTATTTTAGGCGTTTTCAAGCAAAAATCAAATACATGGAAGAGTTCTCATCATCAAGAAGTCACCCAAGAATTTTCATGTAAATCGAGGCAAATAACCCAAAATACGGTAGTGCCGTAAAGGATTTTACGGTACAGTATTTTACACGGCTACCGTATTATCGAGATCATGGCCGTATTTTGGTGATTTACCGAACAGAAGGCTTTCGCGAAATTACGGCACCACCGTAAGAATTTATACGACTGTATTTTGGAGTGCTTTCAGAACAGTGACCTTCGCTGAAATTACGGCACTGTCGTAAACCAGTTTACGAGCCGTATTTTCCAGACGTCTTCAGAACAGAAAGTTGCCCTGAAATTACGACACTGCTGTAAACCAGTTTACGGGCCGTATTTTCCAGACGAATTCGACTAGAGAGTTAAGCCGATTTTATGGAACTGCCGTAAACTAAATTACGCTGCCGTATTGTTCCAGCAATTTCAGAACAGAATAATCGATGGATTTTATGGCAGTGTCGTAAGATATTACACTGCCGTATTCCGATATTTGAACGTGATTCCCAGGTCAATGTCCACGCCCGATCCTTGCGGAGATGATTGCGGACGATCCAGAAGTTTATATTCGATGTCGTAAGAAGAAAAAGGGGAGCTTTGGACGGGAGGATTAGAGAAAGACCAAAAGCCATAATTTCGTACACCGTCGAGGGAGAAATCTTGATCCACGCCGTCACCGAGGGTTTCGCCGCCGCGCTCGATCCAGAAAACCTTCGGCCTTGATTTTTCTACCGAAGCATCGCCTGGTGAAGGAGACAATGTGCCAGAAGTTTTAGATCGAAAGGAGACAAATTGGAGGAGAAATCAGAGGAAGAAGGATCGTCACCACTATTCACGCCTTCCTTTGTAAAATATGGCTGTGAAATACTTCACAGCCGTGCCGTATTTTCTAAAAACTCTTCTTTTTGTTGATTTTTTGATTTTCTAAAATTATAGAATATTGTGTTTCCTTCGCCATGCTAGCTTAAACTACTCTTGGGACATGGGGGAGTAGTTCACTTGACTTTTAATGATTAGATAACTTCTTTTTCAATATTTCGTTGAGTTTGATTTCAGCATGATGATTTTGCTCATGTGATAATTGTGCTTAGACTCTCTTTAAGTTCATATTATTAATTATGTCCTTAGAATTTTCGCTTGAGACTGAAAGGTAATTGCTTGAGAATTTGGAACCCGAGAATTGCATGTTGGGATTCCTTCCTTAGGTTAGATCCATCTTGATCTTTTCTAGTAAAATAATTGTCATGATTATAACATGAGTCTATAGATCGAGTCTATTTGTCAAACGTGGAGATCTTGTGTGAAAGCAAAGATCGGAACGTTGGAGGTCCTTGAGCAAAACTAGTTGTGAGACTCGGATGCACGAAAGTGATCCTTGAGACTCCACTAGAGATTCTAGAGCTCGGATGCACGAAAGTGATCCTTGAGTTCATCCTTTGATAATATCTTCTTCATGATGAAATTAAATCAACGAAATCCTTATTCATGTCTAGTCATAAAAGTTTAAGTGAACGAAACTCTAGTCCTAGCTTTTCTCTCTGATAATCCCGCTTTTAGTTACCGATTGCTATTCTCACGATCACGACTTGCCTAGTTAATAAGAAATCAACTATTTAGTATTCGACAACGTAGGTCCCTGTGGATTCGATACTTTTTTATTACTTCATATACCCGTGCACTTGCGGTTTAACAACAAGTTTTTGGTGCCGTTACCAAGGATTAGTCCAAGGTACACGCGTGCCAGATTTGTTGAGTTCCCTTTCGGGCTATCAAGTTTTTGGCGCCGTTGCCGGGGACCTTAGTTTTGTCGATATTAGAGACGTTGAGATTATTGCTAGATTATGTTTTTATTTACTATTTTTTTTATTATTATTTACTGCTTATTTTCTGTTTCTTGAAATCACTTGATCTATTTACTTTGCATGCGCAGGAGCCTTAGGTCAGGACCACTTGTACCATTGGATCCTGAAATCAATAAGACATTAAGAGCGCGCAGAAAGTTGAGGTTAGAAGAATCATCACAAGAAGAACTGCAAGAACAATCCCAACCAGAGTTACAAGAAGAGATTTTAGAGATGGGAGACAATCAGAACCATCAGAGAACACTTAGGGAATATGCAGCCCCTAATCATCATGAAATTTGTTCTAGTATTGCTAGGCCAGCAATTGAAGCCAACAATTTTGAGATTAAACCTCAACTCATTGCAATGTTTCAACAAGATCAGTTTGGAGGATCTCCACTGGAGGATCCCAACCAACACTTGGCCTTATTTCTCGACTTATGCGATACTATTAAGATGAATGGTGTTTCTAACGATGCATTTAGACTAAGACTTTTTCCTTTTTCTCTTCGGGACCGGGCAAAGACATGGCTTAATTCACACCCAGCCGGTACCTTCACCACTTGGAACCAACTGTCAAATTGCTTCTTGAACAAATACTTTCCCCCAAGGAAGACACTTGAATTGAGGAACCAAATTACAAACTTCCAACAAAGAAGTGGGGAGTCGCTCAGTGAAGCCTGGGAGAGATTTAATGAATTGCAACGGAAGTGTCCTCACCATGGATTAGAACTTCAAACTTTAATGCAAACTTTTTATATTACATTATCTGATCAGACTAAAATGATTGTGGATGCCACTGCAGGAGGAGCTCTTATGAGCAAAACACCAGATGAAGCCTTCAGACTGCTAGAGGAGATGGCAGAAAACCATAATCAATGGACTACCGAAAGGGGAGTACTGTACAAGCCTTCTCAAGGTAAGAGTGGAAGTGATGAAATATGCTCCTTAGAAGAGAAGGTAAAATTTTTGTGTAGTCAGTTAAATTCCATGCAAACTGCTTCTGTTTCTGCTATCACTTGTGAAAACTGTGGTAATGATGGTCATACTGCTGAATATTGTAGAATTGTCGATCAGGGTAATGAGCATGTGAACGCCATAGGGAATTACAACCAAAGTAGACCTAATGATCCCTATTCTAATACATACATCCCTGGATGGAGAAATCACCCCAACCTTTCATGCAAAAATAATAACAATGTAGGGGGGAACAATGAAAACAAAGGACTCCAAAAGCAAAATCTAAACCAAAACATAAATCAAAATTCTAATGAGGGATCCATACTTGAAAAACTTTTGGCCAACCAAAATCAATTCATGTCTGATATAAAAGAATACATGTCAAATCAAAACAAGCAAAATGAGGAATTTAAGGAAAATTTTCATCAAATCAACTCTAGACTAGATAGAGTAGAAGCCCACAACAAAATTTTTGAAAACCAAATTGCACAGCATGCTAGTGTTCCTTACAGACCCCCTGGGAAATTGCTTGTAAAACTTGAGATAAACCCTAGGGAGCACTGTAATGCTATCATGACTAGAAGTGGGAAACAATTGGGAGAACCTAGAGGGAGGTTTGAAAACACTGAAGAAAAGCTTAATGGTAATAAAAGGGAATTGGAGATAAGAGAATCTTCTTCACATGAGAAACCCCATATTTGTTTATCACCTCAAAAGGGTGATGAACCAAAAGGGGAGGAATCATGTGAGAAAGATAATCCTAAATCTGATTTACCTAATCCTTACCAAACACCTATACCTTTTCCTCAAAGGTTAGTTCAACATAAACTAGACAAAAAGTTTGGCAAGTTTCTTGAAGTTTTTAAAAAGCTTTATATTAATGTTCCAATTCTTGAAGCTATTATTGAAATGCCATCTTATGCCAAGTTTTTAAAAGAGATATTGTCTAGTAAAAGAAAATTGGATGATTATGGTACTTGCATGGTTACACTAACAGAAGATTGTAGTGCGGTCATACATAATAAATTGCCACCTAAATTGAACGATCTAGGTAGCTTTTCTATACCCTGTTCAATTGGCACCCTATCTTTTGACCGAGCCTTATGTGACTCAGGTGCGAGTGTAAGTTTAATGCCTCTTTCTACTTACAGGAAACTGAATTTGGGAGAGCTAAAGCCTACATAAAAATCTTTGCAGCTCGCAGACTCATCAGTGAAGTATCCTGTAGGTATGTTAGAGAATATTCCAATAAAGATAGGTGAGTTTCTCATACTTGCATATTTTGTAATATTGGACATGGAGGAAAATTGTAGAAATCCTATCATTCTGGGTAGACCACTTGCGGTTTAACAATAAGTTTTTGGTGCTATTACCAAGGATTAGTACAAGGTACACGCGTGCCAGATTTGTTGTGTTCCCTTTCGGGCTATCAGAGCTTCAAAAATTTCCAATCCTTGCATCAAGTATGTTCACAAAGTTTTGGCCCACACTGTCTTTGGTAGAGGTGACAGTGATGGGATGGTGAGGCAAGCTGAGTTGTTCTTTTTATGGAGTATGCTATTTAGATATCCCTTGGATGTTGCCTTCTTCTTCATGAAACACTTGGAAAAAGTTTATAGGGCAAAGAAAGGAGCTATTGTGATAGGTGGTTTCATTACACCTATAGCCCTGTACTTAAGAGTTGAGCCATATGGGACAGAGATTGCAAGAGGGAGTCCAAGACTTGACTTAGAGTCTTGTATTGCAATGAAAATGGTGATAAGAGAAGGAGATGGTTTTTCACTATTTCTTGGACCTAGAGGACATAAGTTACCACTTCCATGCACTGAGAAAACCACAGTTAGAAACCAGGAGAACTGGAGGTTGGTTCTAGAAGATGCTGACATTTCTATGCCACCCCCACTTAGTACCATACCACCGCCACCCTGGGGTAGTAGTGATGACCCTTTTGGGATGGGCATGGAGCAGCCATCTGGAGCTGCAGATTCTTCTGCACAACCAGACTCACGCAGCAGATTCTCCAGTGCCTTCGATCCCGGATTTAGATATCTATCCACTCAGCTGTACCGATAGGAGTAGAGGATGGAGAGAGTGATGAACACAATGAGTGACATGAGAGGTTCCGTGAGCCAAATGACTGATTCTATGCATCACATGCATAAAGACATTGAAAATCTGAGTACCTATATGGAGGAGATGGGAAACTTCTTGTATGAATGTTTCAATTTTCAGGATCCCAGGAGGAGTGGAGAGTATGGAGGACCCTAGAGAACGCCACCTATTGATCCTATGGATGCCGCAGCGCAAAGCACTAAAGAAATAGGATCTGATGACGGTGAAAATTGGTAGAGTCTTGTAAGTATCTCTTTCCCCTTTTGATGGGGGTAGAAACCACAAGCCAAGAAGGTACAAGTGGAGTCTATGACTATCGTAGATAAAGGTTCAGAGGCTCACAAATAAGCTGAAGTATGAAAAAGATTTTGGATATCCTATTCCTGTAAGCAAAAGTATGATAAACCTAAACTGAAAATTGGATAAAGTCTTGAGATTGAAATTCTTTCTTTTATGCAAGTTGCGAAGTTTTATTTGACTAAGTTGTGAATCTTGAGAATTAGATTTAGAAGATGATATATCTGTTTTAAAATTTTATAACGCAATTAATGAAGATTTTTCATTGGTGATTGTATGTTAGAAATTTATTTTCCATGAGAAATTCTATGCCTATGATCAATTTTTGTATTTTCTTGGTTTTTGCTTGAGGACAAGCAAAGTTTGAGCCTTATGTGTTTCATGACACCAAAATTTATCGTAATTTCTATGCCATTTTTGTTGATGGTTTTGTGTCATATTCATAAACTTTGCTTATTTTTATGTCATTTTTATCAATATTTGCGGAATCTACACTTTTTTCTATTTTTAATGATTTTCAGGTAAAAAGACATGTTTTTCAGTCGATTTCGAGCAATCCAATTGCATAATTGAATTCACAACATCAAAAGGAGATCACACGTCAAATTTCATAAGATTTGGAGCTTCAGAGTAAATTATGGCACCTCCAATATATTCTTTACGGTACCGTAATTTGGAGGTTTTCTGGAAAGAGAACTCATATGATTACGGCATTACCGTAAACATCTTTATGGTGCCGTATTTTGGAGCGTTTTTGATCAAAGGATTTATGGAGATTACGGCACTACCATAAAGAACGTTACGGTACCGTAATTCCAGAAGATTTCAAGCCGAGACCTCACTGTCCAGATTACGGCACTACCGTTAAGACTATTACGGCCGTAATTACATCGCTGCTCGCGACTTTCCCAGTCAACTCCGAAGCCCGATTTTTGCGCGGTTGATTGCGGATGATCTAGGCCCTTATATTTGAAGCTATAAAAAGGAGAAAAGAGGCCATTGACGAGACGAAGCAAAGCACACCAAAAGCCCTAATTTTCGTTCACCACATAGAGAGAAATCGCCTCATACGCCGCCGCCCTAGGTTTCACTGCCGGGAAGCGTACAGTGCATCTCCGGCCGTGAAATTTGAGTGGAAGCTACGCATAGAGGGGGAGAAGAAGCACCTAAAGTTTCAACGTGATCAGAGATTAGACGGAGGAGAAATCACCAGAAAACCAAGCGTCGCCGCTGTTCGCCTAGATTTCGGCCGTAAACTTCTTTATGGCCATACCGTAATTTTCACTCTTCCTCTGTTGCGATTTTCTTCATCATGAATCATTGTAATCTTCCTTCTATGATAGCTTAAACCTCTTTTGGGACATGGGGGAGTAATTCACTTGAGTTTTAATGACTAGATGACTATTTTTTCTATTATTTCATCTTGTTTAATTTTAGCATGATGATTTTACTCATGTGATGTTTTGTTCTTAGACTCTCCTTAGATCTATATTATTATTTATGTTTTAGGATTTTCTCTATTGATTGAAAAGTAATTGCTTGAGAATTTGGATCCCTAGAATTGCATGATAGGACCCATTTTTAGGATAGTTCTTGTTTGTTTGATTCTAGTAAGCTAACTGTCATGATAATAATATAAATCTAGGATTGAGTCTAAGCTTTCAAACGTGGATATCTTCTGCAAAAGCAAAGATCGAAATGTTAGAGAACCTTGAGTAAAACTAGTGTCGAGATTCGGATACACGAAAGTGATCATTGAGTTCTCAGTTTGATGATTTACTTATCATTAGCGTTGGGACGACTCTTGCGCGAGAGCGAGGATTTATCCCTGCTTGGTTGTCTGCACGAAAGTGAGATAATCCTTTTATTCAGTAATTTGCATCTTTGTCATGACGAAATTAAACTGATGAAATCTCTATTCATGTTTAGTCATAAAAATTAAAGTGAGCGAAACCCTAGTCCCAGCTTCTCTCTCTGATAATTCCATTTCAGCACTTTGGTTTTCATTTGCTAGTTTGCACTCTTTCGATTGCATAGATAGTGAAAAATCTATTATTCGGTACTCAGCAACATAGGTCCCTGTGGATTCGATATTTTCTTTATTACTTCGAGTATCCGTACACTTGCGGACACAATAATATGATTAAAGATTCATCAACTTATTTTCACTATGGTAAAGAAATAGTTTACTTAATAAAGAAATTAACTCGCTCTCGCATAGTCAATTTACAAAGAACGATCCTCACTCTCAAGCAAGATCTATTCAATGTTTAATAAAAGTAAACTTTGATCAAAGATATTAATAATCACTCTCGTGCATTCCATCTCTACGTCAAGATCTCAAGCAAAACTAAGCACTCTCGCACCTTAGTTTCACAGGTTTTACTTAAGGTTTTCTAACAATTCAACATCTATCTCTAGTATGTTTTCATGTCTAAAACAATAATAATTTCTAATTCAAAACATCAACAATAGTTAAACTTCTAAATTTAAAGATAAGAACACATCTATTCTCTTACGATGAGTTCCTATTATAAATTTTAGGATTCCAAGTTTCGTGTTATCATCTTCTCAGTCCATAACACAAAACTCTAAGACATGTTAATGCACGATACTAGAAACGATTAAAGGCATAAATCACTTAAGTAAAATTACCATACCAAAAATATATTGATGTAAGAAGAGTCATCTAGTCATTGAAATATCAAGAGGATTAAACCCCCATGTCCCAAGAGAAAGTTTAAGCTAGCATGGCGAAAGAATCACAGCGAAACATAATTTTAGGATGATTAGAACTCGTAAGGGAGGAGTAAAAATTACAACACAATGCTGGAATCTAAATTACAACCCGTAATTGATTCGAAATCGCAATGAACAATGCCGCGATCATGTTTTTGATGATATATCCCTCGATCGTCTTCCTTTCACTCTGAAACTTCTGTGGTGTGTTCTTCTTCCTCGAGCGAAACTTCCTTTCAAAAATCGTGGCTGGAGATGGTCGGAGCAGCGAACGGCGATGAACCCTAACGCGGTAGCGATTCTCTCAAATTCTCCATGAATCGTGAATGAAAATTATTCCTTTTGCTTCCCAAATCTCCGCCTGCTTATCTTGAGTCTTCCCCTTTTTTCGGATCTTCATTTGGTACCCTAAATCTCGAGAAATTGTGTTTTTAAGTTTGCGGCGGAAAACTCAGAAATCTGGGTGCAAAATTACGGCACCATAAAATAATTATGGCAGTGCCGTAATTTATTCTATTAATTATGGGCAAAACTTACTATAACATGGAAATCTTTATGACAGTGCCGTATTTTTGCCTAAGTCCTCTGGTCGAAATTGTATGAAATTACGGTATAGTGGAAATTTGTCTCAAAATTACGGTAGTGCCGTATTTCTCTTGGATGACTCTGAAAGTTTATGTGTGAAATCGTCGGAATTTACGGTGCCGTGGAAATATTTACGGCAGTACTGTATTTTTGCTAAAACTTCTGGTTGGGTTTGCTGAAATTACGGTACAGTGAAAATTTGTCCCAAAATTATGGTAGTGCTGTATTTTTACTAGAAGGCTTGTTTTAACTTGAAATTTGATGTGTAAACTCCCCTTGATGATTAGAACACGTTCATGCATTGAAAGTTCTTGAAAACTGGTGATAATGATACCTTTTTGCCTGAAATTGATCAAAAACAAAGAATGGTATAGATTCCGAAGTATTTGGCAAATAATGTGTAAAAATAAAGCAAAAGAGCAAGATTATGACTCAAAAGACTAGTAAATAAGTGTGAAAAATACTATGAAATTTAGAGTCATCAAACACAAAAGGCTCAAACTTTGCTTGTCCTCAAGCAAAAATCAAGAAATTGATCAAAAGAAAAGACTTTCTCATGATGAATAAATTTCTAAAATACAATCACCAATGAAAACTTTCACCAATTGCTTCATAAAATTTCAAGTAGACATATCATCCTTTGAGTTTGATCTTTAAGATCTACTATTTAGTCAAATAAAACTTCACAACTTGCATAATAGGTAGAATATCAATCTCAAGACTTCATCCAATTTACAGGATTATGGTTTCTAACATGTTTTTCTCTCTCATAATCATCTTTTTTTTTAACCACATTCTCTAATTCGATTACCACCTTTTTTCTAGTGACGAAGTTAGAGTACATTGATCACATAATCAATGTAATAAAACTCATATCTTTTTAATAGAAAGAATTCTTTCAAAGATAGCGGAGTTAATATGGGTTGATTCCTCTCCATGGCTTACATCCACATAGATGCGTGCTTTTTCTCTTTATTGCTTCAACCCATATCCTTTGGTACCACTATCAATTTTATACAGTGCCAAGTAGGGGAGTCCTCACTTTAATTGGATCAAGGAACCTTTCTTCCCAACAAATAGCAAATAGTATGAACATCAACCAAACTAATCCATTAATATCAATTCAAGGATTACACTCATATGTTGATTTTATTTGAAGAAATAGCTTCACTTTAAAATCAAACTTATCAAATAATATTTCACCCAAAATATCATTTATCATGATAATGGTAGCATTTTCATGAATAAACAAACCACATAAGCATAATAATAGTAATCATCAACATCAATCCTATATCACATAGAGTATCAATCCAAAATATCAAAATACAATGTACAACCATATCGAAACATCTTCAAACAGAACTAAGTATCTCAAGAATATCAAGTACAACCATATCATAGAAAAAGTATAGCAAATCATACAATCATGTCAGTACATCCAAATTGAAAGTTTATAGTAATCAAATTTCAGAAGCGAGCATCCGCAGCAATAGGACACAAGAAGTTTGACATAGTCATCCTTCCCTACAAATATAAGATCGATATCAGTCAGTAAACTCAAATAAAGCATGAGAATAAGAATGAGATACTCACAAGATCCTACTCATCGGAATGTGTCTCCTCGTCATCTCTCTCAGCCTGAGCAGTGTCCATGGGGTCATGAGAAACTCCCTCACCTGCATCGCCGTAGACACCACCCCTCCTGGAGTCCTCGAAGCCAAAACGATCTTGGAAAAAATTCCCCATGTCTTCCATGTAGTTCCCCAAGGCTTTGATATCCAGGTGGATATGACTCATATTATTGGACATTCTCCCCATGGCACCCATCATCCTCTCCATACACTGCTCCTGCCTGTACATCTGTGCAGAGAGAGTCTGTACCCCTAGGTCTCGGTAACTCTGCCAATCTCTCTGATCTAGAACTGCATGCTGTGAGGATGATCCGGTGGCTCCATGCGGTGGTGGATCAGTAGCTCTGGATGGCTAGGAGTCGATGCCCATACCAAATGGGTCGTCACCCCTAGCAGGGGGTGGTGGTGGTACTGATGTCTCTGGTGCAGGTGTGGCATAAGACATGGAACTCGGTGACAACTTCCAGTTCTCAAGGTTTTGCACTGAAGTACGTCTAGGGTTAGGCAATGGTAATACTGGAAGTCCAGGCTGCAAGATTAAACTATAGGTGTTGCCATCTCATATAATCATCTTCATTGTGATGCAAGACTCAATGTCTATCCTTGCGTTGCCTCTAGCAACCTCAATACCATAGGGCTCAATTCCCAAGAATAGTGCTATAGGAGTAAGAAATCCTCCTAACACTATTGGTCCTCTTTTGGCTCTAGCCACCTTATCAAGATGTCTCATGAAAAAGAAAGCTACATCTATTATATAACCATGTAGCATACTCCAAAAAAAATATAACTCAGCATGACGGACCATACCGTTGCTATCTCCTCACCCGA
This sequence comes from Costus lasius, assembly GCA_027563935.2. NCBI lineage: Eukaryota > Viridiplantae > Streptophyta > Magnoliopsida > Zingiberales > Costaceae > Costus > Costus lasius. Next base: position 77,290,127 of record CM050451.1, read on the forward strand.
ATACGGTGTGTGCAATGACACGGTGGGCATATCTGATGCATGGGTTCGAGATACTTGAGGCTCGTGCCTCTGATGGTGAAAATTGAGTCTCTAACGAGATTTGACTCCAAAAAATATGCTCAATGAATCCAATGGGCGGCTTAGTGCGTCCTCTTTGTGGAAGATGGAATATACGTCGAATTTCCTTGAATGAGAGATTCCTATCTTCATTTGCCATTCTGAAATTAATTTCTCCTTCAGCTGTATGATCCATATACTCATCCCAACTCACTTCCAGACTACTAAGAAATTCTAAAACAATAGGCAGGTATGTTTGTGGTGTCATGTCAAAAAATTGCCTCAAACCCATCTTGTCAAACATCCAATAAACATCATCCTTCAATCCTAAGAGTTCCAAAGCTCTTGTGTAGTGTATTTTGTTTTCAGAATTCGTTGAGTAAGCAGTTGGTTGTATCGTTGTCCTTGGGTTTCATCTCTAAAAACGATACCGAATGGATTTGGTGGTGGCAATGGAGTTTCAGTGGGGACCTTCCCCTTCTTCTTTGATACCATTCTCTTGACCGGTGACATTATAATGTGCAAGAGAAGCAAGAAATCTACTGAAGAAAATCTGAACAGGAAGTGTTACCGAAAGGGGTGCGCAGGCTGAAAACGGGGCTGGATTCAAGCTTCAGATCTAGACTTCTGGGTTGGGATCGAGCTTCAAACTAACTTGAGGAATGATCCTATACCTCCCTTGAAGCTTTCTAAACATGGAAGCAGTTCAATCGGTGCTCAGATGAGAGAAAATAAGAGGAGTGAAAATCGCGGCGGAACAGCTGCGGAAGAGCTCAATCGAGCTCAAAATCACCCAAATCTCTACTAGAAATCGGATGGAAATCGCAAGGAAAGGTCGCAAGAGGGTTAGGGAAGCAAGAACTCGAAGAAATCTGAGATTTCGGCATGAAATCGTGTGAAAAAATACTAAGAACAGTGCGCCGAACCCTAGATATGGCACGTGAAAACGTGGGGTCAGAAAAATTACGGTACCGTAAAGACTTTACGGTAGTACCGTAAAATGGCTATAGAATTTTGGCAGAAAATAACACTAGATTACGGTACCATGAAGAGTTTAGGGTAGTTCCGTATTTTTCTTGAAAACTTCAAAAACTTTCTGTAAGAAAATGGCTATTTTTATGGTACCGTGTGTAGCCACGCCGTCACCGAGGGTTTCGCCGCCGCGCTCGATCCAGACAACCTCCGGCCTTGATTTTTCTACCGAAGCATCGCCTAGTGAAGGAGACAACGTGCCAGAAGTTTCAGATCGAAAGGAGACAAATTGGAGGAGAAATCAGAGGAAGAAGGATCGTCACCACTGTTCACGCCTTCATTTGTAAAATACGGCTGTGAATTACTTCACAGCCGTGCCGTATTTTCTAAAAACTCTTCTTTTTGTTGATTTTTGATTTTCTAAAATTATGGAATATTGTGTTTCCTTCGCCATGCTAGCTTAAACTACTCTTGGGACATGGGGGAGTAGTTCACTTGACTTTTAATGATTAGATAACTTCTTTTTCAATATTTAGTTGAGTTTGATTTCAGCATGATGATTTTTCTCATGTGATAATTGTGCTTAGACTCTATTTAAGTTCATATTATTAATTATGCCCTTAGAATTTTCGCTTGAGACTGAAAGGTAATTGCTTGAGAATTTGGAACCCTAGAATTGCATGTTAGGATCCCTTCCTTAGGTTAGATCCATCTTGATCTTTTCTAGTAAAATAATTGTCATGATTATAACATGAGTCTATAGATCGAGTCTATTTTTCAAACGTGGAGATCTTGTGCGAAAGCAAAGATCGAAACGTTGGAGGTCCTTGAGCAAAACTAGTTGTGAGACTCGGATGCACGAAAGTGATCCTTGAGACTCCACTAGAGATTCTAGAGCTCGGATGCACGAAAGTGATCCTTGAGTTCATCCTTTGATAATATCTTCTTCATGATGAAATTAAATCAACGAAATCCTTATTCATGTCTAGTCATAAAAGTTTAAGTGAACGAAACTCTAGTCCTAGCTTTTCTCTCTAATAATCCCACTTTTAGTTACCGATTGCTATTCTCACGATCACGACTTGCCTAGTTAGTAAGAAATCAACTATTTAGTATTCGACAACGTATGTCCCTGTGGATTCGATACTTTTTTATTACTTCGTATACCCGTGCACTTGCGGTTTAACAACAAGTTTTTGGTGCCGTTACCTAGGATTAGTCCAAGGTACACGCGTGCCATATTTGTTGTGTTCCCTTTCAGGCTATCAAGTTTTTGGCGCCGTTGCCGGGAACCTTAGTTTTGTCGATATTAGAGACGTTGAGATTATTGCTAGATTATGTTTTTATTTACTATTTTTTTATTATTATTTACTGCTTATTTTCTGTTTCTTGAAATCACTTGATCTGTTTACTTTGCATGCGCAGGAGCCTTAGGTCAGGACCACTTGTACCATTGGATCCTGAATTCAATAAGACATTAAGAGCGCGCAGAAAGTTGAGGTTAGAAGAATCATCACAAGAAGAACTGCAAGAACAATCCCAACCAGAGTTACAAGAAGAGATTTTAGAGATGGGAGACAATCAGAACCATCAGAGAACACTTAGGAACTATGCAGCCCCTAATCATCATGAAATTTGTTCTAGTATTGCTAGGCCAGCAATTGAGGCCAACAATTTCGAGATTAAACCTCAACTCATTGCAATGTTTCAACAAGATCAGTTTGGAGGATCTTCACTAGAGGATCCCAACCAACACTTGGCCTTATTTCTCGACTTATGCGATACTAATAAGATGAATGGTGTTTCTAACGATGCATTTAGACTAAGACTTTTTCTTTTTTCTCTTATGGACTGGGCAAAGACATGGCTTAATTCACACCCAGCCAGTACCTTCACCACTTGGAACCAACTGTCAAATTGCTTCTTGAACAAATACTTTCCCCCAAGGAAGACACTTGAATTGAGGAACCAAATTACAAACTTCCAACAAAGAAGTGGGGAGTCGCTCAGTGAAGCCTGGGAGAGATTTAATGAACTGCAGCGGAAGTGTCCTCACCATGGATTAGAACTTCAAACTTTAATGCAAACTTTTTATATTACATTATTTGATCAGACTAAAATGATTGTGGATGCCACTGCAGGAGGAGCTCTTATGAGCAAAACACCAGATGAAGCCTTCAGACTGCTAGAGGAGATGGCAGAAAACCATAATCAATGGACTACCGAAAGGGGAGTACTGTACAAGCCTTCTCAAGGTAAGAGTGGAAGTGATGAAATACGCTCCTTAGAAGAGAAGGTAAAATTTTTGTGTAGTCAGTTAAATTCCATGCAAACTGCTTCTGTTTCTGCTATCACCTGTGAAAACTGTGGTAATGATGGTCATACTGCTGAATATTGTAGAATTGCGGATCAGGGTAATGAGCATGTGAACGCCATAGGGAATTACAACCAAAGTAGACCTAATGATCCCTATTCTAATACATAAAACCCTGGATGGAGAAATCACCCCAACCTTTCATGCAAAAACAATAACAATGTAGGGGGGAACAATGAAAATAAAGGATTCCAAAAGCAAAATCTGAACCAAAACATAAATCAAAATTCTAATGAGGGATCCATACTTGAAAAACTTTTGGCCAACCAAAATCAGTTCATGTCTGATATAAAAGAATACATGTCAAATCAAAACAAGCAAAATAAGGAATTTAAGGAAAATTTTCATCAAATCAACTCTAGACTAGATAGAGTAGAAGCCCACAACAAAATTCTTGAAAACCAAATTGCACAGCATGCTAGTGTTCCTTAGAGACCCCCTGGGAAATTGCCAGCAAAACCTGAGATAAACCCTAGGGAGCACTGTATTGCCATCATGACTAGAAGTGGGAAACAACTGGGAGAACCTAGAGGGAGGTTTGAAAACACTGAAGAAAAGCTTAATGGTAATAAAAGGGAATTGGAGATAAGAGAATCTTCTTCACATGAGAAACCCCATATTTGTTTATCACCTCAAAAGGGTGATGAACCAAAAGGGGAGGAATCATGTGAGAAAGATAATCCTAAATCTGATTTACCTAATCCTTACCAAACACCTATACCTTTTCCTCAAAGGTTAGTTCAACATAAACTAGACAAAAAGTTTGGCAAGTTTCTTGAAGTTTTTAAAAAGCTTTATATTAATGTTCCAATTCTTGAAGCTATTATTGAAATGTCATCTTATGCCAAGTTTTTAAAAGAGATATTGTCTAGTAAAAGAAAATTGGATGATTATGGTACTTGCATGGTTACTCTAACAGAAGATTGTAGTGTGGCCATACAGAATAAATTGCCACCTAAATTGAAGGATCCAGGTAGCTTTTCTGTACCCTGTTCAATTGGCACCCTATCTTTTGACCGAGCCTTATGTGACTCAGGTGCGAGTGTAAGTTTAATGCCTCTTTATACTTACAGGAAACTGAATTTGGGAGAGCTAAAGCCTACATCAATATCTTTGCAGCTCGCAGACTCATCAGTGAAGTATCCTGTAGGTATGTTAGAGAATATTCCAATAAAGATAGGTGAGTTTCTCATACCTGCAGATTTTGTAATATTGGACATGGAGGAAAATTGTAGAAATCCTATCATTCTGGGTAGACCACTATTGGCCACAGCTAAAGCAAAAATTGATGTGGAATCAGGAAAAAGTACCTTTGATATATGTGATAACAAGATCGAATTTAGTCTTAATGATTCAACAAACAAACTTTCATACTCAGGATCTTGTTGTAGTATTGAAATATTTAATGATGAAATTTATGATGTTTCAAGTTTGTTTGATGAAACCCCAAATAATGAATCTAACAATCTTTTTGAGGGTATTGATGAGAAATTACATAAGAAGAAAAAGCCAAAGAGGAAGAGAAGAAGAGAAGGCTCTAGGATGATTGAGAAAATAGAAAGAATTCTGAGCAGATTTGGATACTGTATCAAGATCGAGCCTTATGTTGTAAAATTAGAGTTGAGATCCAGAAATTCACGATCAAACCCGAGTATTAAAGGGTCAAGCTAATGACCTTTAAATTAGCGCTTCTTGGGAGGCAACCCAAGCTTTCTAACTCTTATTTTTATTTTCTTTACCTTGATTTTTGCTTAGGACTAATTTTTATTTTATTATTTGTAGGTTTTTCGTGATTTGGAGCAAAATACGGCACTACTGTAAAGGATTTTACGGTACCGTATTTCAGTCTACTTCCGACCAGAATGCTGCGATGAAATTACGGTACGACCGTAAAGGATTTCATGGTACCGTATTTATGATCCAAAATCAACCCGAGAGTTCTTTCGTTTTTACGGTACTACCATAAGGTAGTTTACGGGCCGTATTTTCCAGAACTTTGTTTTTCGGTTTTCTGTCAAAAAAAAAAATCGCCGCTTGAATTTAACGGCGGTACCGTAAACTGTTTTACGGTACCGTATTTGGGAATCGTTTTGAACAGAACGCTTTTGAAATTTTACGGCAGTACCATAATGAAAATTACAGTACCGTATTTCCTTTTCTATTTCAACATGAGAGCTGTAACGATTTTACGGCAGTGTCGTAATATTTTACATTGTCGTATTTTGCTTCCTGTACGCAAACCGTGTGCCATATTTAGGGTTACGACTGAACCATTTTTAGGGTTTTTACCCTCGATCTCACTCGTTCTTATGCCAATTTTGGATCTCCGACCATCAGTAGACGCCGGCGATCCTTCCTGACCAGATTTCATCGTCGATTAGGTACCCATTTTTCCGATTTCATCGTTTTAGCGAGTATTGACGAACTTTCGCCCCTTTCGCTCGTTCTCGCTCGATTCTTAACCGTTTCATGTGATTTTTGTTTCTATACACTCATTAGAGGATAAGCTATCGATCCTGTGCTGTTTGAGAAGAATTTGAAACAATTTATGTAACTATCTGAGCTGAAATGCAACATGCACGATTCTAAGTTACTGTTCACCGACGCCTTGAGTTAGAGCATGAAAGTTAAATGGAATTTTTGTTTCCAACTTACTTGATAGATGTTTCTGATGATTTCGAAGTGTAGTATTTACTTTCCATAACATGTTTAAATTGAGATTACATGCATGATTTTACTCTATTTTTTTTCACCCTGTTTTTGGTTGATGACACATAGGATGCCATTTACACTGCTATATCATTATTTGTATGCTTTGAATGATAAGTTTGCAGCTTGAGTCCATGGCACCAAGAACAAAATCGATTGCACCAAGGGGGAAGGGGAAAGCCCCTGCTGAACCATCACAACCCCAGAACCCTCACGGGATCCTTTTCAGAAAAGAGATATGGAGAGGCTATGCAACCATATGGAAGACATGGGTAACTTCCTCTATGACCGTTTGGTTATGCTGATCACAGAGACTATGGCTATCATGGTGATAATGGAGGAACCCCATACTTTGATCTTGAGGAGACTGCTGCGAGAGACTAGGAGGCTACGCGATCTGACGATGATGAGTAGAGGTTTTGTGAGTATTATCTTCCCTTACCTTTTTGCTGTACTATGATTTTCTTTATCTCACTGTTGTTTTATATGATGAAGGGAAGGATGGTGCTTCCATGACTACCGCCACTGCATTCTGTTAAACATGCCTATTATTCTTATTTCGATATGGTTGTATGATGATGATGATATTGATCTTTACTGATTCGATGGGGTTGTATGATATTTTGATATTCTGATGTTTGATATGATATACATGATGATATATTTTTGTTGATATGATATTGTGATAATTGATGGTGATGATGAGTTCACTCTTAATTTATACTGTTGATGACTTGAATGATTGATGATCTCAAATTCATGATTGAAAACATAACTCCATCATGTCAAATTTATTTCTTCAATACATATTTGTCTATTGAGATATGACATTGATTGATGCATAAAATTTTGGGGAGATATATTATTTGAAGAATGAAATTTAAAAGTGAAACTTCTCTATTGAATAAAATGAGTATATTAGTATGATTTATGAATTTAGATCAATTGATCAACCTAGTTGAGGTTTAGTCTATTTTTGCTATTTGTTGGGAAATAAGAATCCGAGATCCATAAAAAAATAGTGAGAGACTCCCCTACTTGGCACTATGTAAAATTGATAGAGGTACCTAAGACATGGGTTGAAGTCTATGCATGAAAAATAATGAGTGGTGAAAAGAATAAGACTCCTCTACTTGGCACTGTGTAAAATTGACAGTGGTACCGAAGAAAGAGTTGAAGTAAAAAATAAAAAGTATGTGTCTATGTGGATACATGTCGTCTATGCAAAGACAATGAAAAAAGAAACAAAAAGAAAAAAAAATTATGTGTGGAAAAATATCTTGGAGACCTAATTCCTGTAAACAAAAGCATGATAGATTTAAATTGATACTAGTGAAATCATGAGATTGAAAATTCTATCTATTGTACAAGTTGCGAAGTTTTATTTGATTGAGTTGTGAATCTAGAAAATTGAGTTCTGAGGATAATATGTTTACTTGAAATTTTGTAAATCAATTAATAAAATTTTTCATTGACAAGTTGTATTTTAGAAATTTATTGAGCATGAAAAGGTTATTCTTTTAATCAAATTTTGATTTCAAATTTTGATTTTTGCTTGAGGACAAGCAAGGTTTGAGCCTTATGTGTTTGATGACACCAAAATATGTAGTATATTTTGTATCATTTTAGATACTTTTTCATGCTAAATTGAGGATCTTTTTACTTATTTTTATGCTGAATCCATTAAATATTGCAAAGTCTACTTCTATTTTGGTTTTTCAGATTTTTCAGGCAAAAAGGCACTATTTTAGGCATTTTCAAGCAAAAATTAAATACATGGAAGAGTTCTCATCATCAAAAAGAAGTCACCCAAGAATTTTCATGTAAATCGAGGCAAAGAACCCAAAATACGGTAGTGCCGTAAAGGATTTTACGGTACCGTATTTTACACGGCTACCGTATTATCAAGATCATGGCCGTATTTTGGTGATTTACCGAACATAAGGCTTTCGCGAAATTACGACACCACCGTAAAAATTTACACTGCCATATTTTGGGGCGCTTTCGGAACAGAGACCTTCGCTGAAATTACGGCACTGCCGTAAACCAGTTTACGGGCCGTATTTTCCAGACGTCTTCAGAACATAAAGTTGCCCTGAAATTACGACACTGCCATAAACCAATTTACGGGCCGTATTTTCCAGACGAATTCGACCAGAGAGTTCAGCCGATTTTACGGCACTACCGTAAACCAAATTACGCTGTCGTATTGTTCCAGCAATTTTAGAACAGAATAATCGATGGATTTTATGGCAGTGTCGTAAGATATTACACTGCCATATTCCGGTGTTTGAACGTGATTCCCAGGTCAATGTCCACGCCCGATCCTTGTAGAGATGATTGCGGATGATCCAGAAGTTTATATTCGATGCCGTAAGAAGCAAAAGGGGAGCTTTGGACGGGAGGATTAGAGAGAGACCAAAAGCCCTAAATTTCGTACACCGTCGAGGGAGAAATCTTGATCCATGCCGTCACCGAGGTTTTCGTCGCTGCGCTCGATCCAGACAACCTCCGACCGTGATTTTTCTACCGAAGCATCGCCTGGTGAAGGAGACAACGTGCCAGAAGTTTCAGATCGAAAGGAGACAAATTGGAGGAGAAATCAGAGGAAGAAGGATCGTCACCACTGTTCATGCCTTCCTTTGTAAAATACGGCTGTGAAATACTTCACAGCTGTGTCGTATTTTCTAAAAACTTTTCTTTTTGTTGATTTTTGATTTTCTGAAATTATGGAATATTGTGTTAGGGAATACCGGGTGTAATTTAAAATTTTTGCAGTCCCAGGACGCAGCGGAAGCATTACACCCGAAACATATTCCGGTCCCAAGGATCCATGCGAGAGAGAAGACACAAGTATGTGTTAGAGATGTACCTCTTTTGCTTGTCTAGTTGCCGACGCCATGTTGAAGGCGCCCAAGTGTTCGCCCTCTACAAGTATCCACGCGTCGACTCCTTGATCGTTGCTCCCTTCCACGCTTGGTGCTAGCCTCGAGAAGAGCATCAAGCCTTATCACTCTCTTCAAATCTTGCGCCACCTCCAAGGTAGAAGCGCCAAGAAGAGATGAGGAAGAGGATGATGCGCCAAGTACTTCCTTCTTCTTCTTTGCATGCGCCACCTTCAAGCAAGGTGCGCCTATGGCCAAGGAACGAAGAGGACTTGTGGCAAGGAGATGCCACCAAGCACTAAGAGTCCTTGCGCCAAGAAGAGAGGGAGAAGAAGAAGAACTTGCGGTTCTAAGGAAGAAGGAGACTGCGCTCCTTGATGAAGAAGGAGAGCTCCAAGCTCTCAAGTTGTCGCCACCCTAAGCTTCCAATTCTCTCCAAGAGATGTCGCCACCAAGCCCTTCTCCAAGTTATGTCAAGAGGTGAAGAAGGAGAAGAAGGCTTGCGGCTTCAAGGAGGAAGAAGGGTTGCGCCACCTTCAAGTTGTCACCCTTTGCCCTTGCTCACGCCTCTCTATGTGTCTTCATGCCTCCAAGGAGTTAACATTTTAGAGGGGGCGGCTAGGGTCTTATTTATAAGGTCAAGAGGCAGTTTAGGGAGGGCCAAGATCATGCCAAGTGGGTGGCTAGGATGAAGGGGGTTTGTGGCAAGGAAAGTCTCCAAGACTTTTCCATAAACCTCATTCAACCTATCCTTATTTGCCCTATAGCCATATCAGCCCAAGAGATGCCTTAAAGGCATGCATTCCATCCTAGGAAGAAGGGCTAGGCGCCCTTTACTTCCATAATGAAGCAAAGGCGTCTCCCTCACCCCATTATGCCCTTTTTGCCTCTAATCCCTTCATGACAACTTATTATTGGGCCTCATTGGATAATGTGTTGGGAAACCCCGGGGACATTTTACAATTTATCAGAGTCATAGACATACATACATACATTGCACAGCGAAAGAATGTCCCTGAAACAGGCTGGTCCCAAAAAGCCAGTGAAGATCGCAAGCAAGAGAGTCGACACGATGAGTTAGGAAATACCTTAAGAGCGGTTTGGAGTGATGCCGATGTAGGCGCCCAAGTGTACGCCCTCTGCAGTCTCACACACACGGATCTCTTGAGTTCTCTTCTTCCACGCCCGGTGCTAGCCTCGGGAAGAAGATCCAAGCCTTAAGGAGATGCTCCACTTCACTTGCGCCACCAAGAGGAAAGGATGCGCCAAGAGAAGAAGCAACCAAGTTCAAGCCACCAAGCACCAAAGCTCCTTGCGCCAAGAGGAAAGGAGGGAGAAGCTTGCGTCTATGGAAGAAGGAAGAGGAAGTTGTGCCCTTGCTCCTAGCTCTCGCCCCTCTTCTTGTGTTCACGTCTCCAAGGATCGATCATCATAAGAGGGGGCGGCTAGAGTCACATTTATAGGGCAAGAGGCGGTTAAGGGAAGGGCCAAGATCATGACAAGTGTAGGGCTAGGATGAGGAGGTTTGAGACAAGGAAAGTCTCCAAGACTTTACCATAAACTCCATTCAACCTATCCATAATTGCCCAAGTACCATATCAGCCCAAGACATGCCTTAGAGGCATTCATACCATCAAGGGAGAAGGGCTAGGCGCCAATTGCTTCCTTAATGAAGCAATTCTGCCACCCAAACCCCATTATACCCCTTAGGCGCCAATGAGGTTGGGCTTCTCCCCATTATACCCTTTTTGTCTCTTATCTCTTCATGAGAACTTGTTATTGGGCCTCATTGGATAATGAGCTAGCCCAAACTCCATTACATGGGTTGATTAAGCACTTGGATCCAATCCAATGCAACCCTAATCCATATGTGACCAATTATGGTCAAATACGGGTCAACCTGCCAAAAATGAAGTTTGGCTCCAATAACATTCTTCCATATCATCAGGCCCATTGGCACTGATGAAATCTCCCATTTAGATCCGAGTTATCCAATAACTCGATCATAAGGCTTCCCGATCAATACGAGAACTCAAGTATCAAGGTGTGCAACCCTGTAGGTTCCTCTGACGCTGGCAGTGCTAACCAAAGGTCACCACAAGCAGTGAGTGGCACCTAGCAGTGCATCACTGCTACCCAGGTCATTGGAATGGATATCGACATCGACATCCCCATCATCGCAACTAGGTACAGATGCATTACAGTCTCTTTGCCGAACTGATATCCGATTGGACAAGTATGTAACCACTTGTTTTCACCCAATCACATGGCTATGACTAAAACAGGTTCTCACCTGAGTATGGCCATACACTCTGAGTCATAAAACCATAGAGGAGCTCCATGGATATCATACTTCCCTAAGGAAGGGGCAAATCCTTTGTCTGTCCATTGACCTTCTCATATGGATCGTGACATGCTCAATGACAACCGTTATGACCTCCCAACTACGGCGAGGTGTTAGGTTGTATCAAAGCAAGTCCCTAACCATATAGAATGATCAATGACCTCAAGTCAAGAGATCAATGCATCTCCTGTCACTTGTGAGGATAACTCATGACACCAAGTCATAGCCTCACAGCGGGTCTATCCATTATATCCTCCAATGATATACCCATGTGTCTGCGTCCTAACCAGCCCACATACCAGTCTCACAAGTACCATAGCTGTCCCATATCCACTAAGGTACATTGACTGGGGACTATAGTTCGAGCACAGATCCAATCTGTCTCCAGGGACATTATCATGTTAGTACATATGCGTAGATGTAAACAAACATAGATAACGACAATGCCAGAATGATATAAATATCAAAGTCAAGTAGTACATAAGTGGACCAAAACTAGGTCCTAGGGCATATACACCAACATAATGAGTTAGCCCAAACTTCATTGCATGGGTTGATTAAGCCATTGGATCTAATCCAATGCAACCCTAATCCAAATGTGACCAATTAAGGTCAATTTCGGGTCAACCTGCCAAAATTGAAGTTTGGCTCCAATAACTTTCTTCCAACTCAACAGGCCCATTGGCGCTGATGAAATCTTCCAAATGGATCCAAGTTATTCAATAACTTGATCCTAAGGCTTCTGATTAAAGCAACGTCAAGAGTCTATTGCGTGTGACCCCGTAGTATCCATATGACGATGGCAATGATGTAAACATCATAAGTAGTGAGGGGTATCTAGCAACACATCACTACTACCCATGTCATAGGACTTAAGTCATTATGGCAACAACTCCTAACAAGCAACGAGGATTCCCATTGCATTATAGATCCCTTTGCCTAAACTGATATCCTGCCATTGGATTAGTCTCAAGTTTATCAATCCAATGCATTGGTCATGACTCAACAAGTGTGGCCACACATTCCTGTCATGTACCAATAAGGTGGGGCGCCCCTGAGTGGATATCATGCTTCCAATAAGGAAGGGGCAAATCCTACTATTGGTCATCCATGTCTCTACGTGACTTATGACATGCCCAATGACAGTCGTTTTGGTCCCCATATTACGGAGAGACGTAAGACTGTATCAAAGCATATCCATCATCAAATCTAGACATGAATACCTCAAGTCTAAGGATCAATGCAAACCTCTTGCATGTGAGATTGACATGTTGACTGGACAAGTCAATCCTTATGGTGGATCACTCCAATGCATCCAATGCACCTGTATGTCTGCGTTACTGTGCCCCGCACCTAACCAGCCCATACACTAGTCTCACATGTACCAAAGCTATCCCATATATGCTAAGGTACCTTGTCTGGGAATAGCTTATGAGAATGGATCAAATCCAAACTCCTGGGACATTATACATGCAACTCAATACATCAACGCAGGTAGAGAAGTTTGCATAATAACGACCATGCCTTTATAGAGAATAATAATTCTATCAAAGTACATTTAAACAATGCCCAACTATGTCCAAACATTGGTCTGCAGGGCATAAACACCAACATATTGTATTTCCTTCGCCATGCTAGCTTAAACTACTCTTGGGACATGGGGGAGTAGTTCACTTGACTTTTAATGATTAGATAACTTCTTTTTCAATATTTTGTTGAGTTTGATTTCAGCATGATGATTTTGCTCATGTGATAATTGTGCTTAGACTCTCTTTAAGTTCATATTATTAATTATGTTCTTAGAATTTTTGCTTGAGACTGAAAGGTAATTGCTTGAGAATTTGGAACCCTAGAATTGCATGTTAGGATCCCTTCCTTAGGTTAGATCCATCTTGATCTTTTCTAGTAAAATAATTGTCATGATTATAACATGAGTCTATTTGTCAAACGTGGAGATCTTGTGCGAAAGCAAAGATCGGAACGTTGGAGGTCCTTGAGCAAAACTAGTTGTGAGACTCGGATGCACGAAAGTGATCCTTGAGACTCCACTAGAGATTCTAGAGCTCAGATGCACGAAAGTGATCCTTGAGTTCATCCTTTGATAATATCTTCTTCATGATGAAATTAAATCAACGAAATCCTTATTCATGTCTAGTCATAAAAGTTTAAGTGAACGAAATCCTAGTCCCAGCTTTTCTCTCTGATAATCCATCTTTTAGTTACCGATTGCTATTCTCACGATCTCGACTTGCCTAGTTAGTAAGAAATCAACTATTTAGTATTCAACAATGTAGGTCCCTGTGGATTCGATACTTTTTTTATTACTTCGTATACCCGTGCACTTGCGGTTTAACAACAAGTTTTTGGTGCTGTTACCAAGGATTAGTACAAGGTACACTCATGCCAGATTTGTTGTGTTCCCTTTCGGGCTATCAGAGCTTCAAAAATTTCCAATCCTTGCATCAAGTATGTTCATAAAGTTTTGGCCCACACTATCTTTGGTAGAGGTGACAGTGATGGGATGGTGAGGCAAGCTGAGTTGTTCTTTTTATGGAGTATGCTATTTAGATATCCCTTGGATGTTGCCTTCTTCTTCATGAAACACTTGGAAAAAGTTTCTAGGGCAAAGAAAGGAGCTATTGTGATAGGTGGTTTCATTACACCTATAGCCCTGTACTTAAGAGTTGAGCCATATGGGACAGAGATTGCAAGAGGGAGTCCAAGACTTGACTTAGACTCTTGTATTGCAATGAAAATGGTGATAAGAGAAGGAGATGGTTTTTCACTATTTCTTGGACCTAGAGGACATAAGTTACCACTTCCATGCACTGAGAAAACCACAGTTAGAAACCAGGAGAACTGGAGGTTGGTTCTAGAAGATGCTGACATTGCTATGCCACCCCCACTTAGTACCATACCACCACCACCCTGGGGTAGTAGTGATGACCCTTTTGGGATGGGCACAGAGCAGCCATCTGGAGCTGCAGATTCTTCCGCACAACCAGACTCACGCAGCAGATTCTCTAGTGCCTTCAATCCCGGATTTAGATATCTATCCACTCAGCTGTACCGACAGGAGTAGAGGATAGAGAGAGTGATGAACACAATGAGTGACATGAGAGGTTCCGTGAGCCAAATGACTGATTCTATGCATCACATGCATAAAGACATTGAAAATCTGAGTACCTATATGGAGGAGATGGGAAACTTCTTGTATGAACGTTTCAATTTTCAGGATCCCAGGAGGAGTGGAGAGTATGGAGGACCCCAGAGAATGCCACCTATTGATCCTATGGATGCCGCAGCACAAAGCACTAAAGAGATAGGATCTGATGACGGTGAAAATTGGTAGAGTCTTGTAAGTATCTCTTTCCCCTTTTGATGGGGGTAGAAACCACAAGCCAAGAAGGTACAAGTGGAGTCTATGACTATCGTAGATAAAGGTTCAGAGGCTCACAAATAAGCTAGCAAGCACACTCACAAAGCTAGCTCAATAATTGAAGGAATCACTTCAACCACCTAAAGAGGCTCACGACATTCAAGCCACGAACCAAGAATAATTTGCGCATACAAATAATAACCTGCAGCCACGCGGAGCAGCACTCCAAGCGAAGAAGGAAGGCCAGCTTCAAATCTGGATCTCGTTCATCGCAGCCAACGAAGCTTCATCCTCTACATCGCATCACACAAGGAATCTTCAACGTCTCTCCCTGCCGATCAAAGATGGAAGTTGCAACGCCTCCCTGCTGCTCCAGCTATGGAAGTTGCAACGTTCGGCAACAACGTCTCCAAAGCGTGTCTCTATATGTATCTCGGATGAACATTGTAATAGACAGAATGTTTTGAATGAATTTGGAAATGGTTCTTCTTCCTCTTTATCAGATTTCTTCCTCCCCTCTTCTCTAGGCGCTTGTGTCGCCATTCCTCCTCTCCTTTCCCCTCCAATCTCCTCTACAACCTCAAACTCTCTCTACTTCGCTGCAAACACCCGCACACGTCAATCTTTAACCCATAATTTCTAAAATTTGGTGACCTCGCCGCTGACGATCCACTGGCTGGATCTCCATGAGACTTCGGCCATCACCTCACCTTCCCCTCAAGAACCCTCAGCCTCTGACATCCATCCATCCGCCGCCTGGATGGCCGGAATCGAAACACCGACCAACTCCCCTGTTTCCGCCCAGTTTACGCCCTAAACCCGCCTTCCGACATCGTCCTCCTCTGTCCGACCACCGTCTGCCCAGAAACTCTGGCCACAGCTCCACCAACATCATATGAACTTCCAGTTGTAGCAGTTTCAACGTCCGTGCACCACCGGACGAACGGCGACGAACGCTGCTCACACGCGCGACTTCCCCTGTTTTCCATATTTCCCCCGCGTCTCCTGTTTCCTGTTACCTGTTTCCAATTAATACTAATCTGATTAAGCTATTTCTCGTAGGTATTTGAAGAATATGGTACTATAAGAATCTTGAAATTTGGCACGACACGGAAGCACGCATCTCGATCTATCATTTGGATAACTTGGTTCAATATAATAACGCAGGTATTAAAGGTGCATAAGTATGCTAGAACTCCTGACCCTTGACATGAGTCTGAAGAATACATAATGTTCTACATCTTGGTTTAGTCGGCTCAATTTTTTGATATATGGATTTTTTTCTCCAAGGCATAGCAACTTTTCCCAATTGATTATCTTTGTTGCCCTGGAATTTTGGCTGCTTATTGTATTTTTAGGTTTTAATTACTTTTTTTTTCTAGTTTGCTCATCACGTGTCTTCACCCCACATCACCTTTTATCTTTTGTCTTTCATTTTCTACATCTTATTGATATTTCATGTGTTGAAGGGAAGGATGCTTCTTCTGCATATCTGTGTCCGCCATCACTACTACTCTATTTTTCATACTTATCTTTTTGATCTTCGATGGGGTTGTATAATGATAATGATAATATTTTTTTCAATATGGTTGTATTCACTTGATAATATTTTGATGACATGACATGTTAATGTTTGATGATGATGAGATAATTTGTGGCTTTAAATCACTTTTGAAATTATTGATGATTGATGTTGTTGAATGAATCCAAAATTGAGACTAGAATAAGGCCTATCATGTCAAATTTATTTCTCCTGTACATATCTACTTTTCAAATCCTTCATTGGTTGAGGAGTAGGACTTTAGGGAGATATGTTGTTTGAAATTTTTGATTTAAAAGTGAAACTACTTCTTGAATAAAATCAGCATATGAGTATGAATATTTGAATTGATATTGATTGATTAGTCTAATTGAGGTTTTGTTTATTTTACTTTTTATTGGGAAAAAGAATCCAAAATCCACGAAAATAATGAGAGACTCCCCTACTTGGCACTGTGTAAAATTGACAGTGGTACCGAACGACATGGGTTGAAGTCTGAAAAGAAAAAAAAATAAATGAGAAGAATCTATTCACATTAACTCTGCTATCTTTGGTAAAAATTCCCAATACTAAAAAGACATGAGTTCTATTACACTGACTATGTGGTCAGTGTACTCTGATTTCGTCACCAGAAAAAAAGTGGTGATCGAATTAGAGAATGTGATTGATGCAAAAAGAAACAAAAAAGTATGTATCTATGTGGGTACATGCTATCCAAAAACAAAAAGAAAAAAGAAAAGTATGAGTGGAAAAAGATTTTGGATATCCTATTCCTGTAAGCAAAAGTATGATAAACCTAAACTGAAAATTGGATAAAGTCTTGAGATTGAAATTCTTTCTTTTATGCAAGTTGCGAAGTTTTATTTGACTAAGTTGTGAATCTTGAGAATTAGATTTAGAAGATGATATATCTGTTTTAAAATTTTATAACGCAATTAATGAAGATTTTTCATTGGTGATTGTATGTTAGAAATTTATTTTCCATGAGAAATTCTATGCCTATGATCAATTTTTGAATTTTCTTGGTTTTTGCTTGAGGACAAGCAAAGTTTGAGCCTTATGTGTTTGATGACACCGAAATTTATCATAATTTCTAAGCCATTTTTGTTGATGGTTTTGTGTCATATTCATAGACTTTGCTTATTTTTATGCCATTTTTATCAATATTTGCGGAATCTACACTTTTTTCTATTTTTAATGATTTTCAGGTAAAAAGGCATGTTTTTCAGTCGATTTTGAGCAATCCAATTGAATAATTGAATTCACTACATCAAAAGGAGATCACACATCAAATTTCATAAGATTTGGAGCTTCAGAGTAAATTACGGCACCTCCAATATATTCTTTACGGTACCGTAATTTGGAGGTTTTCCGGAAAGAGAACTCATATGATTACGGCATTACCGTAAACATCTTTACGGTGCCGTATTTTGGAGCATTTTTGATCAGAGGATTGATGGAGATTACGGCACTACCGTAAAGAACGTTATGGTACCATAATTCCAGAAGATTTCAAGCCGAGACCTCACTGTCCAGATTACGGCACTGCCGTAAAGACTATTACGGCCGTAATTACATCACTGCTCGCGACTTTCCCGGTCAACTCCGAAGCCCGATTTTTGCGCGGTTGATTGCGGATGATCCAGGCCCTTATATTTGAAGATGTAAAAAGGAGAAAAGAGGCCATTGATGAGACGAAGCGAAGCACACCAAAAGCCCTAATTTTCGTTCACCACATAGAGAGAAATCGCCTCATACGCCGCCGCCCTAGGTTTCACTGCCGGGAAGCGTACAGTGCATCTCCGGCCGTGAAATTTGAGTGGAAGCTACGCATAGAGGGGGAGAAGAAGCACCTAAAGTTTCAACGTGATCGGAGATTACACGGAGGAGAAATCACCACAAAACCAAGTGCCGCCGCTGTTCGCCTAGATTTCGGCCGTAAACTTCTTTTTGGCCATACCGTAATTTTCACTCTTCCTCTGTTGTGATTTTCTTCATCATGAATCATTGTAATCTTCCTTCTATGATAGCTTAAACCTCTTTTGGGACATGGGGGAGTAATTCACTTGAGTTTTAATGACTAGATGACTATTTTTTCTATTATTTCATCTTGTTTAATTTTAGCATGATGATTTTACTCATGTGATGTTTTGTTCTTAGACTCTCCTTAGATCTATATTATTATTTATGTTTTAGGATTTTCGCTATTGACTAAAAAGTAATTGCTTGAGAATTTGGATCCCTAGAATTGCATGATAGGACCCATTTTTAGGTTAGTTCTTGTTTGTTTGATTCTAGTAAGCTAACTGTCATGATAATAATATAAATCTAGGATTGAGTCTAAGCTTTCAAACGTGGAGATCTTCTGCAAAAGCAAAGATCGAAATGTTAGAGAACCTTGAGTAAAACTAGTGTCGAGATTCGGATACACGAAAGTGATCATTGAGTTCTCAGTTTGATGATTTACTTATCATTAGCGTTGGGACGACTCTTGCGCGAGAGCGAGGATTTGTCCCTGCATGGTTGTCTGCACGAAAGTGAGATAATCCTTTTATGCAGTAATTTGCATCTTTGTCATGATGAAATCTCTATTCATGTCTAGTCATAAAAATTAAAGTGAACGAAACCCTAGTCCCAGCTTCTCTCTCTAATAATTCCGTTTGAGCGCTTTGGTTTTCATTTGCTAGTTTGCACTCTTTCGATTGCATAGATAGTGAAAAATCTATTATTCGGTACTCAGCAACATAGGTCCCTGTGGATTCGATATTTTCTTTATTACTTCGAGTATCCGTACACTTGCGGACACAACAATATGATTAAAGATTCATCAACTTATTTTCGCTATGGTTAAGAAATAGTTTACTTAATAAAGAAATTAACTCGCTCTCGCGTAGTCAATTTACAAAGAACGATCCTCACTCTCAAGCAAGATCTATTCAATGTTTAATAAAAGTAAACTTTGATCAAAGAGATTAAGAATCACTCTCGTGCATTCCATCTCTACGTCAAGATCTCAAGCAAAACTAAGCACTCTCTCACCTTAGTTTCACATGTTTTACTTAAGGTTTTCTAACAATTCAACATCTATCTCTAGTATGTTTTCATGTCTAAAACAATAATAATTTCTAATTCAAAACATCAACAATAGTTAAACTTCTAAAATCTAAAGATAAGAA
This sequence comes from Costus lasius, assembly GCA_027563935.2. Lineage (NCBI taxonomy): Eukaryota > Viridiplantae > Streptophyta > Magnoliopsida > Zingiberales > Costaceae > Costus > Costus lasius. Next base: position 77,309,563 of record CM050451.1, read on the forward strand.
CACATCTATTCTCTTACGATGAGTTCCTATTATAAATTTTAGGATTCCAAGTTTCGTATTATCATCTTCTCAGTCCATAACACAAAACTCTAAGACATGTTAATGCATGATACTAGAAACGATTAAAGGGATAAATCACTTAAGTAAAATTACCATACCAAAAATATATTGATGTAAGAAGAGTCATCTAGTCATTGAAATATCAAGAGGATTAAACCCCCATGTCCCAAGAGAAAGTTTAAGCTAGCATGGCGAAAGAATCACAGCGAAACATAATTTTAGGATGATTAGAACTCGTAAGGGAGGAGTAAAAATTACAACACAGTGCTGGAATCTAAATTACAACCCGTAATTGATTCGAAATCGCGATGAACAGTGTCACGATCACGTTTTTGATGATATATCCCTCGATCGGCTTCCTTTCACTCTGAAACTTCTGTGGTGTGTTCTTCTTCCTCAAGCGAAGCTTCCTTTCAAAAATCGTGGCCGGAGATGGTTGGAGCAGCGAACGGCGATGAACCCTAACGCGGCAGCGATTCTCTCAAATTCTCCGTGAATCATGAATGAAAATTATTCCTTTTGCTTCGCAAATCTCCGCCTGCTTATCTTGAGTCTTCCCCTTTTTTCGGATCTTCATTTGGTACCCTAAATCTCGAGAAATTGTGTTTTTAAGTTTGCGGCGGAAAACTCAGAAATCTGGGTGCAAAATTACGGCACCATAAAATAATTACGGCAGTGCCGTAATTTCTTCTGTTAATTATAGGCAAAACTTACTATACCATGGAAATCTTTACGATAGTGCCGTATTTTTGCCTAAGTCCTCTGGTCGAAATTGTATGAAATTACGGTACAGTGGAAATTTGTCTCAAAATTACGGTAGTGCCGTATTTCTCTTGGATGACTCTGAAAGTTTATGTGTGAAATCGTCGGAATTTACGGTGCCGTGGAAATATTTACGGCAGTACTGTATTTTTGCTGAAACTTCCGGTTGGGTTTGCTGAAATTACGGTACAGTGAAAATTGGTCCCAAAATTACGGTAGTGTTGTATTTTTATTAGAAGGCTTGTTTTAACTTGAAATTTGATGTGTAAACTCCCCTTGATGATTAGAACACATTCATGCATTGAAAGTTCTTGAAAACTGGTGATAATGATACCTTTTTGCCTGAAATTGATCAAAAACAAAGAATGGTGTAGATTCCAATGTATTTGGCAAATAATGTGTAAAAATAAAGCAAAAGAGCAAGATTATGACTCAAAAGACTAGTAAATAAGTGTGAAAAATACTATGAAATTTGGAGTCATCAAACACAAAAGGCTCAAACTTTGCTTGTCCTCAAGCAAAAATCAAGAAATTGATCAAAAGAAAAGACTTTCTCATGATGAATAAATTTCTAAAATACAATCACCAATGAAAACTTTCACCAATTGCTTCATAAAATTTCAAGTAGACATATCATCCTTTGAGTTTGATCTTTAAGATCTACTATTTAGTCAAATAAAACTTCACAACTAGCATAATAGGTAGAATATCAATCTCAAGACTTCATCCAGTTTAAAGGATTATGGTTTCCAACATGTTTTTCTCTCTCATGATCATCATTTTTTTTAACCACATTCTCTAATTCGATTACCACCTTTTTTCTAGTGACGAAGTTAGAGTACATTGATCACATAATCAATGTAATAAAACTCATATCTTTTTAATAGAAAGAATTCTTTCAAAGATAGCGGAGTTAATATGGGTTGATTCCTCTCCATGGCTTACATCCACATAGATGCGTGCTTTTTCTCTTTATTGCTTCAACCCATATCCTTTGGTACCACTATCAATTTTACACAATGCCAAGTAGGGGAGTCCTCGCTTTAATTGGATCAAGGAACCTTTCTTCCCAACAAATAGCAAATAGTATGAACATCAACCAAACTAATCCATTAATATCAATTCAAGGATTACACTCATATGTTGATTTTATTTGAAGAAATAGCTTCACTTTAAAATCAAACTTATCAAATAATATTTCACCCAAAATATCATTTATCATGATAACGATAACATTTTCATAAATAAACAAACCACATAAGCATAATAATAGTAATCATCAACATCAATCCTATATCACATAGAGTATCAATCCAAAATATCAAAATACCATGTACAACCATATCGAAACATCTTCAAACAGAACTAAGTATCTCAAGAATATCAAGTACAACCATATCAAAGAAAAAGTATAGCAAATCATACAATCATGTCAGTACATCCAAATTGAAAGTTTATAGTAATCAAATTTCAGAAGCGAGCATCCGCAGCAATAGGACACAAGAAGTTTGACATAGTCATCCTTCCCTACAAATATAAGATCGATATCAGTCAGTAAACTCAAATAAAGCATGAGAATAAGAATGAGATACTCACAAGATCCTACTCATCGGAATGTGTCTCCTCGTCGTCTCTCTCAGCCTGAGCAGCGTCCATGGGATCATGAGAAACTCCCTCACCTGCATCACCGTAGACACCACCCCTCCTAGAGTCCTTGAAGCCAAAACGATCATGGAAAAAATTCCCCATGTCTTCCATGTAGTTCCCCAAGGCTTTGATATCCAGGTGGATATGACTCATATGATAGGACATTCTCCCCATGGCACCCATCATCCTCTCCATACACTGCTCCTGCCTGTACATCTATGCAGAGAGAGTCTGTACCCCTAGGTCTTGGTAACTCTTCCAATCTCTCTGATCTAGAACTGCATGCTGTGAGGATGATCCGGCGGCTCCATGCTGTGGTGGATCAGTAGCTCTGGATGGCTAGGAGTCGATGCCCATACCAAATGGGTCGTCACCCCTAGCAGGGGGTGGTGGTGGTACTGATGTCTCTGGTGCAGGTGTGGCATAAGACATGCAACTCGATGACAACTTCCAGTTCTCAAGGTTTTGCACTGAAGTATGTCTAGGGTTAGGCAATGGTAATACTAGAAGTCCAGGCTACAAGATTAAACAATAGGTGTTGCCATCTCATATAATCATCTTCATTGCGATGCAAGACTCAATGTCTATCCTTGCGTTGCCTCTAGCAACCTCAATACCGTAGGGCTCAATTCCCAAGAATAGTGCTATAGGAGTAAGAAACCCTCCTAACACTATCGAGCCTCTTTTGGCTCTAGCCACCTTAGCAAGATGTCTCATGAAAAAGAAAGCTACATCTATTATATAACCATGTAGCATACTCCAAAAAAAATATAACTCAGCATGACGGACCATACCGTTGCTATCTCCTCACCCGAATACGGTGTGTGCAATGACACGGTGGGCATATCTGATGCATGGGTTCGAGATACTTGAGGCTCGTGCCGCTGATGGTGAAAATTGAGTCTCTAACGAGATTTGACTCCAAAAAATATGCTCAATGAATCCAATGGGCGGCTTAGTGCGTCCTCTTTGTGGAAGATGGAATATACGTCTAATTTCCTTGAATGAGAGCTTCCTATCTTCATTTGCCATTCTGAAATTAATTTCTCCTTCAGCTGTATGATCCTGATGGAGAGGCCAACCCTGCCCCAAGAAGGTCTGGAAGGGCTAGGAGGAAGCCCATCAGATATGGCTTTTCCTCCTAGGTCACCTCTCTTTCCTTATTTGCACTTTCCTTATTTGCCTTGAATAAAGCTCTAGTGCACTGTGTAGTTTCCTTATTTGGTCATGCATTACCTCCTAGAATAGTCTACTGGTCTTTGTGTCAATAATTGGGCAGGTTATAGCCCAGCTCAAGGGAAGCTAGGAAGCTCAAGCTAAGCCACTCAAGTAGAGCTCCAAATATGGAAGGAAGCGCTTCAACACTTAACTAGAGACTTCAAGGGGCTTACATTAAATGCAACTCCACCCTCCAAATCAACCCAAGGTGCCACATAATATGAGGATTAATTCGAATTGAAGAACCAGCCCACACTTACCAATTGAAGAGTCTTCAATGCGCCTAGCCATCAAGGATCAATCAAGATCCACAAATCAAGGGATCACCATCTAGATCCCCAATTTGTGGAATCACCTTTGGAAACCTCTTAGCCGCCCATGCATCTTGAAGGAAGGTTTTCGAATTCAAATGAGTCCAATGCAAGAAGCGCCATCTCATCCAAGCAAAGAAGGAAGGAGCCCAAGGGAATTCGGCTACAAGAAAGAAAGAATTTGAAATTCAAAATTGAGGATGGAAATGTTTTAATTGAGCATTAATTTCCTCCATAATGTTGTGATTTGCGCCTAGGGTGAATTGTCACCCTTGCCCATGGCTTGTTGAGCCTATAAATTGTAACCTCCCCTCTCTTTGTCTATTAGTTGCCTAGATGAAAAAAACCTTGTGTTAGCATTGGTGCTTGTGTCGCCTAAAGAATCTTCTACCTTCCCCTATCCTCTAAAGGGCCGAGCCCTTTCCCTTCTCCCCCTTCTTCTCAAGTCCTCAACGCCTCCAACTCCTTGAAGGATCTCTTATACATCTTTGGCGAGCCCTAAAGAAGGATCTCCAACCTTAGTCTCGGCAAAGCTTCAAGAGTCTCTTAAAACTTCAACACTTTCGGCCAACAAGGAGACTTGCATCAAGAAGACCTCTTCGGCTAAGTTCTTTCCCCTTCACCTTCTTTAAATCTTTAGAGCTTGGTTCTACACTAATCTGAATTTTGTTTGAAGGTGGCGCAAGGACTTGAAGGGTTCTTCCCTAAGCGCATGGCTTTTCTTCTTCCCCCTCTCTCTCTCTCTTTAGTTAAAGTGTTAAGGGAACTTGTGAGGCTTAACCTCCCCCTTAGTTTTAATTTGTAATATGAATCCGTGGTGTGTACGGATCTCGTTTGTCTGTGTTTGCTTGTAATGATGCAATACCTTCCATCAGAGTAGGACCGTTGAAGACCGGGACGATACGATCCTTCTATTCTCAAGGATCGCACTGTGAGTATTCCTACTAGTCTTTCAATTCGTAGTTTAAAGTGCTCTTTCTTTAGTAGTCTTAAGTAACTTAGTGTCGTTTTCTCTATTTATAAAATACAAAATATATTTTCCAACTCCGTTAGAAGTAAATTCGGGTTTTATCAAAAAAATACAAAAAAATATTTTCTTAAAGCGTTGTTTGCATGTACCCTTATTTGTGAGTGATCCCACCTCCTTCAGATCCATATACTCGTCCCAACTCACTTCCAGACTACTAAGAAATTCTAAAACAATAGGCAGGTATGTTTGTGGTGTCATGTCAAAAAATTGCCTCAAACCCATCTTGTCAAACATCCAATAAACATCATCCTTCAATCCTAAGAGTTCCAAAGCTCTTGTGTCAGTGTATTTCGTTTTCACAATTCGTCGAGTAAGCAGTTGGTTGTATCGTTGTCCTTGGGTTTCATCTCTAAAAACGATACCGAATGGATTTGGTGGTGGCAATGGAGTTTCAGTGGGGGCCTTCCCCTTCTTCTTTGATACCATTCTCTTGACCAGTGACATTATAATGTGCAAGAGAAGCAAGAAATCTACTGAAGAAAATCTGAACATGAAGTGTTACCGAAAGGAGTGCGCAGGCTGAAAACGGGGCTGGATTCAAGCTTCAGATCTAGACTTCTGGGTTGGGATCGAGCTTCAAACTAACTTGAGGAATAATCCTATACCTCCCTTGAAGCTTTCTAAAGTTGGAAGCAGTTCAATCGGTGCTCAGATGAGAGAAAATAAGAGGAGTGAAAATCGCGGCGGAACAGCTGCGGAAGAGCTCAATCGAGCTCGAAATCGCCCAAATCTCTGCTAGAAATCGGATGGAAATCGCAAGGAAAGGTCGCAAGAGGGTTAGGGAAGCAAGAACTCGAAGAAATCTGAGAGTTCGGCATGAAATCGTGTGAAAAAATACTAAGAACAGTGCGCCGAACCCTAGATACGGCACGTGAAAACGTGGGGTCGAAAAAATTATGGTACCGTAAAGACTTTACGGTAGTACCGTAAAATGGCTACAGAATTTTGGTAGAAAATAACACCAGATTACGGTACCATGAAGAGTTTACGGTAGTTTCGTATTTTGCTTGAAAACCTCAAAAACATTCTGTAAGAAAATGGCTATTTTTTCGGTACCGTGAAATTTTCCATGGTAGTGCCGTAATTCTCAAAATTTCTCTGGACAAAATCGCCCAAAAATGCGGTGCCGTAAAATTTTCTACGGTAGTGCCGTAAAAACACTCAAAAGCTCAAAACCTTCTGTATGAAAACGGACAAAATTACGGTACCGTAAACTTTTCCACGGTAGTGCCGTAATCCATGTTATTTCTCTGTAAAGAATTAACACGAATTATGGTACCGTAAAACAATTTATGGTAGTGCCGTATTTTGTAAAAATTTGCTAAAAATCACTAAAAATGTATCAAAAACTGAGAAAAAGAAAAATTAACCCTAAACAAAATAAATTAAGACAAAAACAAACAAAAAATATGGAAAAAAAAGGCTTGGGTTGCCTCCCAAGAAGCGTTAATTTAATGGTCATTAGCTTGACCTTTCTGCACTCAGATTTGCTCGTGGTTCATCAAGTAGAAAATTCTCTCCTTCTTCAATTTGTTCATCATGATAGTAGTGTTTCAATCTCTGTCCATTAACCTTGAATATTCCTTTCTCTTAACTCCATATATCAACAGCTCCGTATGGATAGGTCTTCTTAACCTGAAAAGGTCCAGACCATCGAGATTTAAGTTTACTGAGAAAGAGCCTCAACCTATAATTAAACAAAAGAACGAAGTCACCTGGTTGGAATTCCTTTCTGAGTATGTGTCGGTCGTGCCACCTCTTAGTCCTCTCCTTATAGATCTTTGCGTTTTCATAGGTAGAGAGTCTAATCTCATCAAGCTCATTTAGTTGTAACCTTCATTTTTCACCCGCGCTCTTCAAGTCAAAATTCAATGCTCTGATCGCCCAGAACGCCTTGTGCTCGAGCTCTTCAGGAATGTGACATGATACCATAAATCAATTGAAAAGGAGACATACCTATCGGTGTTTTGAAAGCAGACCGGTATGCCCAAAGTGCATCATCAAGCTTGAAAGCTTAGTCCTTCCTTGTTATTGACACTGTCTTTTCCAATATCCCTTTAATTTCTCTATTTGATATCTCCACTTGTCCACTTGTTTAGGGATGGTAAGGTGTTGCAACTCTGTGAGTCACCCCATATTTTCTAAGCAAAGCTGAAAATCTGTGTTCAATGAAGTGGGAGCCTCCATCACTAATTACAACTTGTGGTACTCCAAAGCGTGGAAAGATAATCCTTTTAAACAATTTTACCACAATCCTATAATCATTAGTGGGAGAAGGAATGGCTTCTACCCACTTGGAAACATAATCTACCGCCACGAGTATATACTTGTTACCTCCAGACGATGGAAACGGTCCCATGAAATCAATACCCCAAACATCAAATATCTCAACCTCAAGTATCGTGGACAATGGCATCTCATTCCTTCTATTGATGTTCCCCATCCTCTAACAACTATCACAAGATAGTATAAAATCCCTTGCATCCTTAAATAAAGAGGGCCAATAAAATCCAGATTGTAATACTTTAAAAATAGTCTTCTCAGTGCTAGCATACCCTCCATATGATGATCCATGACACTGTAATAGTATATCTCTAATTCCTTCTTCGAGGATACATCTCCTAAATATTCCATCTGCACATCTCCTAAACACATAAGGCTCGTCCCAAAAATAGTGCTTAACATCAGCTAAAAATCTTTTCTTACCTTGATAGCTCAAATCAATAGGAAAGATATTAGCAACAAGATAGTTCACTATGTCTGCATACCAAGGAGCCTTAACTTGATCAATCCTCAAAAGTTGTTCCTCAGGAAAGGAATCATTGATATCACCTTTATCATCTTCTACAATTATCCTTGAAAGGTGATCCGCAACAATATTCTCGGTTCCTTTCTTGTCCTTGATCTCCCAGTCAAATTCTTGTAGGAGAAAAATCCATCTAAGCAGGCGCAGTTTACTATCTTTTTTCTACATCAAATACTTAACCGCTGCATGATCAGTGTACACCACGACTTTTGAATTTATCAAATAAGATCCGAATTTATCAAATGCAAAAACTATAGCTAACAGTTCCTTCTCAGTGGTGGTGTAGTTCCTCTGTGTCTCATCCAAAGCTTTACTAGCATAGTAGATCACATAAGGCTTCTTTTCCTTTCTCTGTCCTAGAACTGCTCCCACAGCAAATTCGCTAGCATCACACATGAGCTCAAAAGGTAACTCCCAGTCAGGTGGCTCAATGATAGGTGGCTGCATGATAGGTGCTGATATCAGGGCTTTCTTCAATTCCTGAAAAGCAAACAAACACTTCTCATCAAAGCAGAATTTAGCATCTTTACAAAGTAAATCAATGAGTGGTTTAGCAAGTTTAGAGAAGTCCCTGATAAAGCGCCTGTAAAATCCTGCATGTCCCAAAAAACTTCTAATCTCCTTAACTGTGGTAGGTGGTGCAAGCTCCTCAATCACTTCAATCTTGGCTTTATCCACTTCAATCGCTCTCTCTAAAATAAGGTGACCCAAAACTATTCTCTATCTAACCATAAAGTGACACTTCTCCCAGTTAAGGACAAGGTTAGTTTCTTCACATCTTGCATCTAGCAATTTCAACACTTCCTTCTTTACAACTTCCTTCATAGATGGGTTGAGTCTTCTCTAGAAATCCACATGTGGGTTGTACTCATCCTCCATATGGATCCCGTGCATACAAAAAGTAGGATTAATTCCATCGATGGTATACCCAATTACCTTTCTATGAATTCTCAACTCCTTCAAGAGCATATCAGTTTCCCTTTCATCTAATTGAGCATCAACAATCACAGGGTGAGTAGAATTAGGACCAAGAAATTCATATCTAAGGTTATCAGGTAAAGTTTTCAATTCAACTTTTGGAATCTTTTCCTTTTCATCATCAAATGTAGCACAGTCCAATATATCATTAGTTTCATTACAAGAATCATCATCATCATCAAAGTCACAATTATCAATTTTAGCATATGAATTTTCACAAGAAGCATAACAAAAATCAAAAGAAGTGGAATCAGAAGAATCAAATAAAAACCAAGATCATAAACCACATCTTCAACAGCATGTACACTACAGCAAGAACTAGCATATGTAGGTTTTTTCAATGAATTGTTCAAATCAAACTCAATTTTATTATCACCAATATTCAGAGTGAGTTTACCATTCTTCACAATAATTAATGCTCCAGCAGTGGCTAAAAACGGTCTACCAAGAATTATAGGAATCTTCGCATCTTCCTCCATCTCAAGAACCACAAAATCAGTAGGCACAAAATACTTACCAACTTGGATAGGAACATTCTCAAGAATACCTACTGGATACTTTACTGAGTGGTCGATGAGCTACAATGATATTGAAGTTGGCTTAGGAGCTCCCATATCCAGTTTCCTGCACACAGATAAAGGCATTAGAGTCACACTAGCTCCCAAGTCACATAAGGCTCGGTCGAAAGCAACACTCCGAATCAAACAAGGGTTAGAGAAACTACCTTGATCCTTTAATTTCGGTGGCAACTTGTTTTGAATAAGAGCACTGCATTCCTCAGTTAGTGCCACAGTACCGTAGTCCTCTATTTTCTTTTGTTGGATAAAATTTCTTTTAAAAATTTTGCATAAGAAAGCATCTGAGATAATGCATCAGTAAATGGAATATTAATATATAACTTTTTCAGCACTTCCAAAAATTTCCCAAACTGCCTATTCAACTTAGCTTGCACAATCCTCTAAGGAAAAGGAATAGGTGGCCTATATGGTGGTGGTGAACTAGGTCTAGGAATCTCAACTTCACAAGGCAAGTCACCATTCTGTGAAGGCTCATACCCCTTAGAAGGTGGAGAACTAGGATGGGGTTGCACATGTGCAGGTTGTGATTCTAAAACTGGTTCACTGCTATGTCTAATAGTAGGCTCTTCCTCATAATCATCTAATGGTCTCCTTGGATCCTCTAATTGTTTTCCACTCCTAGTTGTGATGGCATTACAATGTTCCCTAGGGTTAGGTTCAGGTTTCACAGGCAATTTCCCTAGGGGTCTATAAGTTATACTAGCTTGTTGTGCTATCTGAGTTTCTAACAACTTACTGTGAGCAACAACACCATCCAACTTTGAATTGATTTGCTTAATGCCCTCTGAAAGCTCATCTTTTTTGCTCATCTAAGTAGTCATGAACTTCTCAAACATATCCTCTAAACTAGATTTTTGGGGTTGACTCTGATTTGTATGTCTCTGATTATACCTCTTATTCTCATTTTGTCCACTAGCATGATTGTTACTTTTCCAAGACAGGTTAGGATGGTTCCTCTAACCAGGGTTGTAGGTATTAGAGTAGGGGTCGTTAGTTCTACCTTGATTGTAACCCCCCACTGCATTTACTTGCTCACTACCCTAATCAACAATAACTTTTCACTCCTCAGCATAGTGCCCATGGTTCCCACAAACATCACAAACAACAGAAGAAACAGCAGTAGTTTGCATTTGAAAAGAATCAAAATGATTACATAATGAATCTACCTTTTCTGCTAGAGAACGCCAACCATCACCCTTGTTCTTACCATGAGGAGGTCGATTAAGCACTCCTCTCTCGGTAGTCCATTGGTTGTGATTTAGCACCATCTTTTCAATCAGAGCATAGGAATCTTCCACAGTCTTCTTCATCAGTGCTCCCCCTGCAGTAGCATCAACAGTTAAGCGTGTGTTGTAAAGCAAACCATTATAGAAAGTTTGAATCAAAACCCAATCTTCTAATCCATGGTGAGGGCACTTCCATTGTAACTCATTGAAGCGCTCCCATGCTTCACTAAGTGATTCACCATCTCTTTGAGCAAAGCCTGTGATCTGATTCCTCAACTAGATCATCTTACAGGGAGGAAAGTACTTTAGTAGGAAGGCATTTGATAACCGCTCCCAAGTAGTTAATGTCCCAGTTGGGTGTGACTGTAGCCAAGCTTTTGCTCTGTCACTGAGAGAAAAAGGAAACAATCTCAGTCTGAGAGTATCATCAGATACACCATTAATTTTCATGGTAACACAAAATTCAATAAAAAGAGATAAGTGTTGGTTTGGATCTTCCAGAGGAGATCCTCCAAACTGATTCTGTTGGATCATTGATAGAAACGCCCATTTTATTTCAAAGTTGTTTCCATCAATAGCAGGCCTAGTAATGTTGGAACGAATTCCTTGTGTATTTGGGGCTGCATAGTCTCTAAGTGTTCTTCTCTCCGCCATGATGGATTCTTCTTCTCTCCTTTCTACTAACTTCAATTTCCTGTACAATCTAAGAGTTCTATTAATTTCAGGGTCAAAAGGAACTAATGGTCCTAACCTAAGATTTCTGCGCATAAACAAGTAGATTGTCAGAAAAGTTTAGATTTTGCAGAAAACAAAAGAAAGTAGAATTTATCATAGAAAATAGTAAAAACCAAAAAAAACAAAAGCTTAGTCTAGCAATACTATCAATTATATCAATATCAACAAAACCAAGGTCCCCGGCAACGGCGCCAAAAACTTGTTGTATGTATGCAAGTGCACGGATATTCGATGTAATATTTAAGATATTGAACCACAGAGACCTCGTTGTTAAGTGCTTACGAATTGAGTTTTCACTAGCTAAGCGAATCGAGAATTATGAAAATAGCAATCGAACGGTATACGGAAAATCAAAGCGAGAGAGTTGGGACTAGGAGTTATCCTCCTTAACATTTATGACTAGATATGATTAAAGATTCATCAACTTATTTTCGCTATGGTAAAGAAATAGTTTACTTAATAAAGAAATTAACTCGCTCTCGTGCAGTCAATTTACAAAGAACGATCCTAACTCTCGTGCAAGATCTATTCAATGTTTAATAAAAGTAAACTTTGATCAAAGAGATTAAGAATCCCTCTCGTGCATTCCACCTCAATGTCAAGATCTCAAGCAAAACTAAGCACTCTCGCACCTTAGTTTCGCAAGTTTTACTTAAGGTTTTCTAACAATTCAACATCTATCTCTAGCATGTTTTCATGTCTAAAACAATAATAATTTCTAATTCAAAACATCAACAAGAGTTAAACTTCTAAAATCTAAAGATAAGAACACAACTAATCTCTTACGATGAGTTCCTATTATAAATTTTAGGGCTCCAAGTTTCGTGTTATCATCTTCTCAGCCCATAACACAAAACTCTAAGACATGTTAATGCATGATACTAGAAATGATTACATACATAAATCACTTAAGTAAAATTACCATACCAAAAATATATTGATGTAAGAAGAGTTATCTAGTCATTGAAATATCAAGAGGATTAAACCCCCATGTCCCAAGAGAAAGTTTAAGCTAGCATGGTGAAAGAATAACAGCAAAACATAATTTTAGGATGATTAGAAATCATAAGGGAGGGGTAAAAATTACAACACAGGGTTGTAATCTAAATTACAACCCGTAACTGATTCGAAATCGTGATGAATAGTGCTGTGATCACATTTTTGATTATATCTCCCTCGATCGGCTTCCTTTCACTCTAAAACTTCTGTGGCGTGTTCTTCTTCCTCAGGCAAAGCTTCCTTTCAAAAATCATGGCCGGAGATGGTCGGAGCAGCGAACGGCGATGAACCCTAATGCGCCGGCGATTCTCTCAAATTCTCCATGAATCGTGAATGAAAATTGTTCCTTTTGCTTTGCAAATCTCTGCCTGCTTATCCTGAGTCTTCCCCTTTTTTTGGATCTTCAATTGGTGCCCAAAATCTCGAGAAATCATTTTTTTAAGTTTGCGGCGGAAAACTTGGAAATCTGGGTGCAAAATTATGGCACCATAAAATAATTACGGCAGTGCCATAATTTCTTCTGTGAATTCTGGGCAAAACATACGGTACCATGGAAATCTCTACAATAGTGTTGTATTTTTTCCTAAGTCCTCTGGTCGAAATTGTCTGAAATTACAGTACCGTGGAAATTTGTCCCAAAATTACGGTAGTGTCGTATTTTTGCTAGAAGGCTTGTTTTAACTTGAAATTTGATGTGTAAACTCCCCTTGATGATTAGAACTCGTTCATGGATTGAAAGTGCTTGAAAACTAGTGATAATGATACCTTTTTGCCTGAAATTGATCAAAAACAAAGAATGGTGTAGATTCCAAAGTATTTGGCAAATAAGGTGTAAAAATAAAGCAAAAGAGCAAGATTATGACTCAAAAGACTAGTAAATAAGTGTGAAACATACTATGAAATTTGGAGTCATCACGCATCCTTTCTTGTGGGTGGCGCAAGTGGTCAAGGGAGACTCCCAAGGGATGGATCGTCTTCCCGAGGCTAGCATCGGGTGTGGAAGAAGAGAACTGAAGTATTGTTTTGTGTACGAGACTGCAAAGGGCGAATACTTGGGCGCTTACATCGCATCTTACCAATCACTTCAAGGTATAATCACTTTCACATCGTGTCGACACCCTTGCTGGACTTGATCTTCTAGGTTTTTGAGGACCGACCTATTTTGGTGATTGCCTCTACTGTGTATGTAATAAAATTTTAAAAATCCCCAGGGTTTCCCAACAGTGGTATCAAAGCAACTTGCGAGACTCGAATGATGTTTATTGCTTTTTTGATTGCTCACAACTCATAAAACTTTTCAAAAATTATTTATGTTACACATTTTTCTTGCTTAGAAAAATATTAGGTCTTTCGTTCCTAACCTCTCTTTGATCTCTCTGATTTTTCACTTTCTTCATATATGGGATCTATCCATATGTGAGAGAATTAATTTCTCCTCGCACATGTAGGATAGACCTACTTTGTGAGACTTGTCAAGATTATGCGGGGCATGGACTGGGTGATTGCCCTAATCTTGGTAGGCTAGTGCCCCCAAGGGTAGGCGGCTAGCATGCTTGGAGTTATATCCCATGTTTTTGAAAAATAATTTTAGAAAATCAGAAATTATGTTTTGGATTTTGGGAGATTTTTCTAGAATTTTTAAAAGGTGAAAAAGTTGAATTTCAATTAAAAGTTCAATTTGCGCTCGCGGGGGCTCGAACCCACGTCGCACGATTGTTATTGGCTCAGCCGAACCGCTGAGCTAGTTTGTGTTTTCTTAATTTTAAACCACACGTATTTCTTTTGATTCGGGTTTACGTTAAATTTTAGGGCGACGAGTTGAATCGTCGTCTTCCCCATGTTTTTCAGTGACCGAGTCATCGGTGGTGACTTACTATTCTGGGTCACGTTCCTTGCTATTAATTAAGGGCTTCTGCTCTCCGTGGCGAGGCGAGAACCCTAGCAAGTCTTCAAGCCACGACGCGCCGTCAGGAGGGAGATTTCGAGCTCAAACCAATTGCCGGTGTAGCCTCGTGTTTTAGTTTTCCGGTGCCTCCTTCAACATGTGTTTTCTATTCTAGGGCTACGATATAGCTTCGTAGCGAGCTAAGCGTGCTTTCCGGATGTTTTCGTGAAGTTCTGAGTTGTTTTCGTGTTGTTCTGTGTGTCGACGGCGGCGGCGCCACTGTCAATAGTTTTGGCGGCTACGAAAGCTTCGGTCGTGAGTCGATAGCTCACCAAAGCCACCACGGAAGCTTCGTTTCGTCTTTAGATATCGACTGGTGGAATCTGGAAGCGAATCGACGCTCGACGCGCTCGCCGGCGCAAGCGACGGACGCAAGTCCGGCAGCCTTGCACGGCGGCGATGGGGCGGCACGAGCGAGCGGCCGGTTCGGTCTAATTTAGGGTTTAAGTCAGGTTTATTTGGAAATAAACCCGGTTCGCTGACCGGTATTGGTTTTCTGACCGGTTCGACCTCGATTCTATCGAATCAGGGCCGGTTCAGGTAGCAGTTGGAAAGCTTATGAAAAGGCCGATCTAATGGTATCCTATGTGTCCCTATGTTTTTCGTATATTTTGTGTAATTTTAGTTTCACATTTCGGTTTGGTTTGGTTCAGGGTGAATCTGACCGGTTCACTGCAATTCAGTCCGGTTCAGTAGCTTTTGGGTCTGGTTCACTAAATCCAAAGTTGGTTCCTTAGGTTTTGAGTTGTTTCGCTTCTGTTGGTGGTCTCTGTTTTCAAGTTTGAATCTTATTTGATGAAGTTCATATACAAATCTATGTTTCAGAGCGGTTGATCCAGTATTTGGCTTGCTTCGTTTAATAACTAGTTTTCATGTCTTTTCAAAGGTAAGACCTCAAACCAGATTTCTGTAGCTAAAGGTTTGGTATCCTTGTTTCTGTTGACTCAGATAGTATAGTATCTTGTACATATCGAAGAATTGCAAGTTGTTTATTGACATATTAGTTTTACACTGTTTATACTAGTTGCATATTTGCATAATCAGTTTATCAGTATCCACGTTGTGGACAGCATAACCAGTTTCTTTGTATCCACGTGTGTGGACAGTTATATGTTATATTGAGCACATACCCAATAGTATCCACTCTGTGGACTGATCGGGGTCCCAAGTTAGCATGCACCGGGATTCGTGACGCATGGTAGCGCGTGTGATCACTATGTAAGGTGTGATACACCTTATCATGCATATTCGGGGTGACGACCCCACAAGCTAGTAGGTATTGCTCATAGTTGATTTATGCATGGTATCAGTTTTCATATTTGACACAGATAACTTAGTCGGATCAGTTTATCTAATTGCATTATAGCTTCAGTTTTAGTTATCGTTTTCAGTTCCCAGTATTTAGTTTCAGTTTCCAGTTTCAGTTCCAGCTTTTCGTTTATAGTTACCAGCTTTCTGTTCACAGTTTTCAGTATTCAGTTCATTACAGTTTTATTATTCATGCTTCTTGCTAGTTTCCCCTCCTTTGAAGCTAAGGGACTACCCTTTCTTCTGGGAGATTCTTACTCAGCAAAGTTTTGCTGAGTCTTGTTGATATTGCAGGTACTGGTCTGGACTATGGAAATCAAGGCATGTATTTAAAGTATTACTTGATGGCTTATTTGAAGGATTGTTTTAAAGAGATTTTGTAGCAGTCAATCTTATGTTGTTGTTCCTAGATTTTAAAGTTATAATAGATTGCTTTAGTTATATTCTAGTCTTGGTTCTAGGGTGTAACACTTGGAGCATTCATGCACCATTTGTAGACTCCTGAGAGAAACGAGAAATCCTAGATTTGTGAAGAGAGGTTGAGGTTGAGAGACACGTTTTGATGAAAAACCAAAACTGATGTTTTATGGTTTTTCATGAGCATGTAGAAAGCATGAATAGAGATATCTTGTTTGTGCATCGTATTGTGGTCATAGTAAAGCCCCTTGTGTGCCTGTGATGTATTTGTGTGAGGCCTGCGTGCCACACTTTTTCTTTGTTTTATAAATTGAAGATTAAGGAATAATTATCATCATTGGCGGATCCACCATGCATGGCGCAACTTGATTGTTGGCAGCAACAAAAGGGCTTGGCCGAACCCAAAGGGGCACACCTAGGACTTCCTAGGGGTGCTTCTAGGGTTTGAGAGCTATCCCTTGGCTTAGAGGACCTTGGCGCCACATATGACGATGAAGCATAGTGGCGGCAAGGTTAGGTCTTGTTGGGGCTCTTCAACTAGGTCAAGCAATGAATATCCTTTGGAATGTGATAGTTCAGTATGTTGATTAGTGTTGGTGTATATGCCTTGAAGACCAATGTATGGACATGGACAGGCATTGTTTGAATGTACTTTGATAGAACTATTACTCTTTATATAGGCATGGTCGTTATTGTGCAGACTTCTCTACCTACGTTGATGTATTGAGTTGCATGTATAATGTCCCAGGAGTTTGGATTGGATCCATTCTCATAAGAAATCCCCAGACAAGGTACCTTAGCAGATATGGGACAGCTTTGGTACATGTGAGACTGGTGTATGGGCTGGTTAAGTGCGGGGCACAGTAACGCAGACATACAGGTGCATTGGATGCACTGGAGTGATCCACCGTGAGGATTGACTTGTCTAGTCAACAAGTCAATCTCACATGCAAGAGGTTTGCATTGATCCTTAGACTTGAGGTATTGATGTCTAGATTTGATGATGGGTATGCTTTGATACAGTCTTACGTCTTTCCGTAATTGGGAGACCAAAACGACTGACATTGGGCATGTCATAAGTCATGTAGAGACATGGATGACCAATAGTAGGATTTGCCCCTTCCTTATTGGAAGCATGATATCCACTTTGGGGCGCCCCACCTTATTGGTGCATGACAGGAGTGTGGCCACACTTGTTGAGTCATGACCAATGCATTGGATTGATAAACTTGAGACTAATCCAATGGCAGGATATCAGTTTAGGCAAATGGATCTATAATGCAATGGGAATCCTCGTTGCTTGTTAGGAGTTGTTGCCATAATGACTTAAGTCCTATGACATGGGTAGTAATGATGTGTTGCTAGATACCCCTCACTACTTATGATGTTTACATCATTGCCATTGTCAAATGGATCCTACGGGGTCACACGCAATAGACTCTTGACGTTGCTTTAATCATAAGCCTTATGATCAAGTTATTGGATAACTTGGATCAATTTGGAAGATTTCATCAGCACCAATGGGCCTGATGAGTTGGAAGAAAGTTATTGGAGCCAAACTTCATTTTTGGCAGTTTGACCCAAAATTGACCTAGATTGGTCACATTTGGATTAGGGTTGCATTGGATTGGATCCAATGGCTTAATCAACCCATGCCATGAAGTTTGGGCTAGCTCATTATCCAATGAGGCCCAATAATAAGTTGTCATGAAGATATTAAAGGCTAAAAGGGCATAATGGGGAGAAATCTCACCCCATTGGCGCCTAAGGGCATAATGGGGTGAGGGAGGCACTTTTGCTTAATTATGGAAGTAAAGGGCACCTAGCCCTTCTTCCTAGGATGGAATGCATGCCTTTAAGGCATCTCTTGGGCTAATATGGCTATAGGGCAAATAAGGATAGGTTGAATGAGGTTTATGGAAAAGTCTTGGAGACTTTCCTTGCCACAAACCTCCTTCATCCTAGCCGCCCACTTGGCATGATCTTAGCCCTCCCTAAACTGCCTCTTGCCCTTATAAATAAGACCCTGGTCGCCCCCTCTAAAGAGGTTAACTCCTTGGAGGCGTGAAGACACAAAGAGAGGCGTGAGCAAGGGCAAAGGGTGACAACTTAAAGGTGGCACAACCCTTCTTCGTCCTTGAAGCCGCAAGCCTTCTTCTCCTTCTTCACCTCTTGACATAACTTGGAGAAGGGCTTGGTGGCGACATCTCTTGGAGAGAATTGGAAGCTTAGGGTGGCGACAATTTGAGAGCTTGGAGCTCTCCTTCTTCATCAAGGAGCGCAATCTCCTTGGAGCCGAAAGTTCTTCCTCTTCCTGTCTTCTTTGGTGCAAGGATTCTTTGTGCTTAGTGGCGTCTTCTTGCCATGAGCCCTCATCGTTCCTTGGCCATAGGCGCACCTTGGAGGTGGCGCAAGCAAAGAAGAAGAGGGAAGTCCTTGGCGGCATCTTCCCTACCCCTCCTTGGCGCAAGTTCTTTTGAAGGTGGCGCAAGTGAGGTGAAGGCTTGATTCTTTTCCCGAGGCTAGCACCAAGCGTGGAAGGGAGCAACGATCAAGGAGTCAACGCGTGGATACTTGTAGAGGGCGAGCACTTGATTGTCTTCAACATGGCTTCGGCAACTAGACAAGCAAAAGAGGTACATCTCTAACACATCCTTGTGTCTTCTCTCTCGCATGGATCCTTGGGACCGGAATATGTTTCGGGTGTAATGATTCTTCCGCTGCGTCCTGGGACTGCAAAATTTTAAATTACACCCGGTATTCCCTAACAGTGGTATCAGAGCTACTTGCGAGAAACACAAGGTGTACGTTTGCTTGTGTGAAAAATATTTGGAAAATTTTTCTTCTATCCATGCGCGTTTCACGTAGAAAGCGTTTTCATCCAAACCTCTCTCCTCATCTTTGTGGCCAAAATTTGGATTTTGTTTATGATTGATTTAAGACTAAAGGCGCACGTGGTTTTGTCACGTAGGACGAGCATTGTGTTTTCGGACTGGCCGGGTCTCTTGATCTGACAAAATTGCCAGCCGATAGGGTCCATGAAATCATCATGAAACTTGATCCCAATTTTTGCATAAATTTGGTTAAGAGAGTGCTTTGGATGATGTTGGCGCATAAGGTGCTAAAATTTGATTTTTCCAGATTTTCAAATTTTACATGCGCCACTTGATTGGGTTGATATGGTCATAGCGAGTGCCCTCCTGTGTTGTGATGTGGAAGCATGTTTCCACTTGTGATGAATGCTTGTAAAATCTCTTTCCACCTGCGTGTGGTTCTCTCCCTATCTTGTTGTAAAGAATTTTTCATCTTGTTTAAAATAGATATAGAATTATATGATAGGTTAAGGCTTCATCTTGACAACAAGGAGTCTTCTTCAATTGGAGTCAGAAGTGGCGCCAGCTTTGGAAGCATGGTGATGGACTTGTGGCTAAAGGAAGGACACATGCCTTCGGCTTCTGGCATGGGCTGATCTGCTTTAGGGACTCGCAACCCTTGGATGCACGATAACATGTCACATGGCTCGTGACAAGTTATGTGTATGAAAAGGGCTATGACCATATCGACCAAACTAGCATGCCTGTGATGGTTTATTATTTTGTTCATAGCATGCCTGTGATGTTTTTCCTTTGCTGCCATAACCATAGGAAAACTGCATGCTAGAAACGAATAAAACAAACATGCAAAAACTCTCAATACAATATCAAGTCGATAGCCTTCTAACGCGTAGCCCTCATCAAACTATCGATCGGTGGTGTTGTGAACTGTTTCTGTAACATCCCATATTCTTAACCCCAAACAAATGGCACAATTCACAATAATACAGGATGTTTCATATAAGATCGATCATATGCTAGGTAAAACCGAGTTCAAGAAAAAACACGATCTGAAAAATTCCATAAATCCACACATACAAATTCACAAAACACAAATCTCATAAGAGTACCTGCCACCACGCAATACTTGCACTAGACATATGCAAGTTACAGTTATATCAAAACCGATTACAATTCATAAAATCTATAAAGGTACCTGCCACCAGGCAATACTTGCACTAGACATATGCAAGTTACAGTTGTATCAAAACCGATTGCAAAAATACACATCAACTTCAATCTCAAAACAAATCCACAGAATCGATTTTATAAACTGACACCAAACACCGAAACCAGGCTGATGCCCGCGGTGCCACAAAAATCAAATTCATAAGACTGCCATAACTGGCAACATACTTCACATAGTTCACATGGTTCACAAAGTTCATATAACTCGTAGGGTTTAGCCACAACCGGCATCATAAGCATAAACACATTAAGGCCACAACCGGCATCATAAATTCAATAAGCATAATTCACAGCATCCATATAATGCTAACTGCGCCCCTGCTCTACACCTGAAAATAGTGAGGGGTGAGCTACACAGCCCAGTGAGTGGATAGTCTAATTGACCATCCAGAACATACACTCAAAAACATAGGCAAATTATTTTTAAAAATCTTTATCAGGATATCATGTCAACATATAACAACAATTCAATACAAAAGTCATATAAGCAGTCAAATGTACACACTAACATATAATAACCTCAGGTTCTAGAGTTATACTCTAAACCAACCGAACACACATAATCAACCTAGTTGTCCAGCATATTCAGTAGTGACCAATATGGTCTAACCCGGCTTGGCCAAAGCACTGGGAGCCGCATGCAACACATAAACATGGACAGTGAGTGGAATCAAGAGGTGGCCCCCGCCAGGTCACGACGTGGCACTTTGGTCCCTCACCCCATAACACATCAGAGTGACGACATCAAGAGGTGGCCCCTGTCTGATCAAGACATGGCACTTTGGGTCTTATATCACCCCATCACATAAAGAGTAACGACATCAAGAGGTGGCCCCTGTCTGATCAAGACATGGCACTTTGGGTCTTATATTACTCCATCACATAAAAGAGAAATGACATCAAGAGGTGGCCCCTGTCTGACCAAGACATGGCACTTTGGGTCAAATCCCGTTCTCCCAAAAGGTTCCTACTGGACAACAGACACATCTTATTTCATATTTCACATAGGTGAACATATTTCACAAAGGTGGACTCCTAAGTGTCAACTAGACTCTAGGATAGTCATCACAAAAATCACATCAGGCAGGCTGAACATCAACCCCCATCACAATAATCATAATAGGCAGGCTGAACATCAACCTCCTCACATATCACAATACAGGGCTGAAATTCAAACCCTTAACATAACACATAAGGACTATCCCCTTGAGTTCATAGTTACACCTAGCCTTAGTCCTAACCATCACATAATCACATAATTTTCCAAATTCACATAACCTATAATTTTTCCAAATTCACATAATCACACATACTGTTCAAAATTCACAAGATCACATATATTGTTAAAAATTCACATGACCCACAAATCACATAATAAATACATAATATTTCATATTCGAATATCACATGATATAGTGTAGTCCTTAGATTTCATGCTGATAAGTTTAATCAAATTTTGCTATATTATCACTCAAGTTTTCTCAAACAATTTCTCAATAATTCAGTTAACAAGCATCCATAAAAATTAACATAAAACCAAAACATGAGATCATACAAACTATCCATAAAATTAACAAAACTAAAACATGTATTCACATAAATTACTTTACAAATTACCACATGTAACCTATTAACTACAAATATCAAGATTCGGTTTTCATAGTCCATTATCAAGGTCATCAAGGTTTCGGTTTTCATGTTAATTACAAACATCAATTTCGGTTTTCATAAACAATTATCAAGAACATCAAGATTTCGGTTTTCATGTTAACTACAAACATCAATTTCGGTTTAACCATAATTAACAAGAACTTCATACCCAAAATTCAATGATTTAAGGCTACCAAAATTCCTATAAAATACCTTAAATTTCATGTTATCAACTTTCGGATTTCATAAGTAAAATCATCAAAATTTCGGATTATCATGAGTAATTATCAAAGATTCGGTTCCCATGAAGAACATCTTGAATTTGGTTTACATGAAAAATACATCTTGAGTTTCGGTTTTAACATGATAAAAATTCCAATAATTCAATTGTATCAATTCACAAACGCAACCAAATAATAGATCAAATAAGACATTCCACTCACCTCCTAAACCGAAAATACCAAGGTGAAAACTTCCACAAGAATTCGTCTAAGACCTTGGAATGCTCCTAGGAAGACGCCAACAATTGACAAGGAACACCTCCAACACCAAGATGCCGGCCAAAGGAAGTAAAGGAAGAGGAAGAAGAAATTTTCGCCTCCAAGAATCGCCCACTCCTCCTTAGCCGTCGCCCAAGTTTTCTTCAAGCCAAAAAATCGCCAAAGTCTCCACCCTAACCGAAATTACCCACTTAAGTTTCGGTTTTTTAATGTTTAAACCCTCTAACCCATTAATTCAAAAAGGTTTAACCCATTAATTCCTTAGTTTAAGTGAAAGTCCAATAAGAGTTAAACTAACATCCAATAAGCTAGTTAACTAATTAATTTAACATCCACTAACCCTTCACTTAACGAAATCCATTAAGGATTTAATTAACATCCAATAAGGATTTAATTAACCAATAAGATCTAATTAATTAACCAATAAGGTCTAATTAATTAACCAATAATTTACAACCCATAAATCCTAATTAATTTAACATGAACAACCAATAATAATTTATCGTAAATTAACAGCCAATAATCAAACAAATAATTTCTAATTAATTTACAATAAATTAATAACCAAAAATCTCTAGTTAATTAACTATACTTTATCAACCACAAATCTCTGGTTAATTAACTATTAACAACCAATACATAGAAAATATCACAATCAATAATTTTATTTAATTCAACAATAATGCTTACCAGGACTTAAGATCCTTGGATCTTACATTCCTCCCTCCTTATAAAGCTTTAGTCCTCTAAAGCTCAGCATCCATATCATCAAAGAGGTAAGCATAAAATTTCCTCATATCAACTTCAGTCTCCCATGTCGCCTCTTCCACTGACTGATTTCCCCAAATAACCTTTACCAAAGGTATAGTCTTGTTCCTCAGAACTTTATCTTTTCTATCCACAATCCGGAGAGGTCTTTCCTCAAAAGTCAAGTCACTCTGAATCTGAAGAGGTTCCAACTCCAACACATGAGATGGATCAGGATGATATTTCCTCAAAGTAGAGACATGGAATACATTATGCACATGATCCATAGCAGGAGGTAAAGCCAATCGGTAAGCCACTGGACCAACTCTCTCAATAACATCAAAAGGGCCTACAAACCTAGGGCTCAACTTGCCCTTTTTGCCAAACCTCATAACACCCTTAGTAGGTGACACCTTCAAGAACACATGATCCCCTACCATAAACTCCAAGGAACGACGACGGTCATCAGCATAACTCTTCTGTCTGTCCCGAGCAATTTTCAGTTTATCCCGGATCTCTCTGACCTTATCAGTAGTCTCCTGTACTGCATCAGATCTCAAAATCATTCTGTCACCAGTTTCCTCCCAACACAAGGGAGTCCTACACCTTCTCCCATACAAGGCCTCATAAGGAGCCATCTGAATACTGGAGTGGAAACTATTATTATAAGTGAACTCTATCAAAGATAGATCCCGGTTCCACTCAGAACTCCAATCAACCACATAGGCTCTCAACAAATCTTCTAGAGTCTGTATAGTACGCTCTGTCTGGCCATCAGACTGAGGATGGTATGCTGTACTAAAACTCAACTTAGTACCCAAACCCTCCTGTAAACTCCTCCAAAATCTGGACAGAAATCGAGAATCCCTATCAGACACAATATCAACTGGCACTCCATGTAGTCTGACTATCTCATCAATGTACAATCTGGCCAGTCTCTCTAAAGAATAAGTCATTTTAATCGGAAGAAAATGGGCTGATTTGGTGAGTCTATCAACAATCACCCAAATAGCATCATGACCCAATCTGGTTCTGGGCAAACCACACACAAAATCCATACTGATGCATTCCCACTTCCACTCAGGAATAGGAAGAGACTGCAACAAACCCCCAGGCTTCTGGTGTTCGGCCTTTATAGTTTGACAGGTCAAACACCTAGAGACAAAATCAAGCACTTCTTTCTTCATACCCGGCCACCAAAAACTTTTCTTGAGGTCTTGATACATCTTAGTCACACCAGGATGTAGAGAATATTTGGAGTTATGGCTGTCCTCCAATATTTCTTTCCTCAAGCTCGGTTCCTCCGGGACACATACCCTTCCACGAAACCGAAGAATACCATCATCAGACAGGCTAAAATCCTGAACCGCGCCATCAACCAGACTATCCCTGATCTGAACTAATCTCGGATCCACAGACTGCTGATCTCTGATCTTTTGCAACAAAGCAGACTGTACTCTAAGAAAAGCCACATAACCAGACTGAACTTTAGGAGAAACACTGATCCTGAGATCGCTGAACTCCTGCAGTAACCGCCACTCATTAACCCGTAAAGCAGCTACTGAAGTAACTGGATGTCTGCTCAGAGCATCCGCCACTACATTGGCCTTTCCAGCCTGATACTGAATAGAGAAGTCATAGTCTTTGATCAACTCCATCCATCTCCTCTGTCTCATGTTCAAGTCCTTCTGAGTGAAGATATACTTGAGACTTTGGTGATCAGTGAACAGATCAAACTCCTGACCCAACAAATAGTGACGCCATATCTTCAAAGCAAAGACTACGGCCGCCAACTCTAAATCATGAGTAGGATAGTTCAGTTCATACTCCTTCAGTTGTCTCGAAGCATAGGCTACCACAGAACCACTCTGCATCAATACACAACCCAACCCTTTGCCAGAAGCATCTGTATAAACAGTAAACCTTTCCCCATCACTAGGAATAATGAGGATCGGTGTACTAGTCAATCTCCTTTTCAGCTCTTGAAAACTCTCTTCACACTTATCATCCCAAATAAACTTAGCCTCCTTTCTGGTTAATTTAGTTAAAGGACCCGCCAGCTTGGAGAATCCCTCAACAAATCTCCGGTAATAACCTGCCAAACCCAGAAAACTCCTGATCTCAGTAGCACTAGTCGGTCTTCCCCAATCAAGAATGGCTTGCACTTTAACTGGATCCACAGACACCCCTTGACCAGAAATCACATGCCCAAGGAAACTAATCTTTTCCAGCCAGAATTCACACTTACTAGCCTTGGCATATAATCGGTTCTTCCTCAAGATCTCGAGTACTCTGCGCAAATCACTGACATGATCTGAGGTAGTCTGAGAGTACACCAATATATCGTCTATAAAGACCACCACACAAGAGTCAAGCAACTCATGGAATACCCTGTTCATCAAATCCATGAAGACAGCAGGTGCATTCGTCAGTCCAAAAGGCATAACTAAAAATTCGAAATGCCCATACCTGGTCCTGAAAGCAGTCTTAAATATATCCTCATCCTTGACTCTAAGCTGATAATACCCTGATCTCAGATCAATCTTAGAGAACACTGTAGCTCCCTGTAATTGATCAAACAGATCATCAATTCTGGGAAGAGGATACTTATTCTTGATAGTCACTTGGTTAAGCTGCCTGTAGTCTATACACATCCTCAGGGTTCCATCTTTCTTCTTCACAAATAGCACTGGCGCTCCCCAAGGTGAAGCACTAGGCCGAATGTACCCTTTCTCTAACAATTCCTCCAGCTGTTTCTTAAGCTCGGCCAACTCTGAAGTAGCCATACGATAAGGAGCTCTGGAGATGGGTGCCGTACCTGGCGCCAACTCAATGCCAAATTCCACTTCTCTAATCGGTGGCAAGCCTGAAAATTCTTCAGAGAACACATCAGGAAATTCTTTCACCACCTCCATCTGAGTCAGATCAGAAGTAGAATCCTCTTGCAACTTAACATGCGCAAGATAACTCTTGCACCCACTAGCAAGTAACTTCCTGGCCTGCAGGAAAGATATCACATGTGGTCCTTGGTCTGACACTAGACCTCTCACAAAAAGTCGATTCCCATCAAACATATTCAAAGTGATTACTTTCTCAAAGCAATCCACAGAAGCATGATGCGAAGACAACCAATCCATACCTAGAATGACATCATAGTCTTGCATGTCTAGGAGGATTAAATCTACCAGAAACTCATAGCCCTCTACATGCACTACACAATCAGCGCATACAGTGTCTGTAGATAATGATTTTCCTAAGGGAGTACTGACAGACACAACATACTCTAGCATCTTAGGGGACACAGGTAAACATGCAGCAAACTTAACAGATACAAAAGATAAATTTGCACCAGGGTCAAATAAAATACGAGCTAACTGATCAAATACAAATAATGTACCTTCCACAACGGATCGGGAAGCTCGTGTATCCTTCTCAGCCACAGCATACACTCTAGTCTGGACCGTAGGCTTATCTGCGCCTCTAGGTTGCATCTCAGGTTCTTTGCAATCCTTAGCCATGTGCCCTGGTTTCTTACACCTGAAGCATATACCATTCTTCCTATGGCAGTCTTTCACTAGATGTCCCCTGAGCCCACAATAACTACAAGTGATACCGTTTCTTGCATCCCTGGCATCGCTGAACTGCTGCGGTGCATCTCTGGACTGCTGCGGTGCCTTGTAGGAGTAAGGCTTATACCTGCTCTTCTTATAATCTTTATGCCTAGGGTATTTCTTACCCTTGCCGCCACTGCCATGTTGAGGAACCGCCGCCTCAGCTGCAGGAACTACTGTCACGGCAACATGAGATCTCCTCTCAGATATATACCTCTCAATGGTACGCGCTCGCCCAACAGTTTCAACATAGGTCTCCAAGTGTTGAGCACCAACCTGCTCTCTAATGTCCCATCTGAGACCTCTGAGAAACTTAGTAGCTCTCCTCTTTTCAGTGTTTATCAGATGAGGAGCATATTTTCCCAATTTCGTGAACTGTAGCTCATACTGGTCCACTGTCATATCACCCTGCTCCAGGTGAATAAATTCCACCTCTCGGTCCTCAACCAAGCTATCTGGGAAGTACTTCTCGTTGAATCGAGACAAGAAGTAAGGCCAATCTACAGTCTCATGTCTTTCTTCGGCAAGTCTCACCACGCCTTTCCACCACTCATCTGCGTCAGCACGCATCATATAGGTGGCCAGACATAACTTATCCTCGTCCGAGCAACGCATAACTTGGAAAATCTTTTCCAAGCATAACTGCCAATTCTCTGCATTACTGGATTCTGAGCCCCCATAAAAAGAGCTCGGACCCAGTTTCTGGAATTCACTCACAAGTGAAGCATAGCGCCTGTGAGCGCCCTCCTGAGAGTCATCCCCCACTGCCCGAGTAGTAGTCTGGGGTCTCTCTCGAGTCAGCTGCTGCAAAAGCTGCTGTTGTGCTTCTTGGTGCTGAGTCTGCTGCTGCTGCAGCATCTGAGCTTGCCTTTCTATCATAGCACCTTGTTGCTGAACCATGCCAGTCAGAGCCTCAATAGTTCTCGTGAGGTTCGGGGTCTGCTCGCCCTCATCACTAGCATTTCCTCTGGTTCGCACCATCTTAAATTTAAATTCCTACACGCACATATCATAATCACACACATATCATAGTCAGGAAAACAATCATAAACCTATTAGGTGTCTAGCAATACACAAACATGTTTTCCCCCAAACTAAGTTTTAGCTAGCCAATTCCTCTGATACCATTCTGTAACATCCCATATTCTTAACCCCAAACAAATGGCACAATTCACAATAATACAGGATGTTTCATATAAGATCGATCATATGCTAGGTAAAACCGAGTTCAAGAAAAAACACGATCTGAAAAATTCCATAAATCCACACATACAAATTCACAAAACACAAATCTCATAAGAGTACCTGCCACCACGCAATACTTGCACTAGACATATGCAAGTTACAGTTATATCAAAACCGATTACAATTCATAAAATCTATAAAGGTACCTGCCACCAGGCAATACTTGCACTAGACATATGCAAGTTACAGTTGTATCAAAACCGATTGCAAAAATACACATCAACTTCAATCTCAAAACAAATCCACAGAATCGATTTTATAAACTGACACCAAACACCGAAACCAGGCTGATGCCCGCGGTGCCACAAAAATCAAATTCATAAGACTGCCATAACTGGCAACATACTTCACATAGTTCACATGGTTCACAAAGTTCATATAACTCGTAGGGTTTAGCCACAACCGGCATCATAAGCATAAACACATTAAGGCCACAACCGGCATCATAAATTCAATAAGCATAATTCACAGCATCCATATAATGCTAACTGCGCCCCTGCTCTACACCTGAAAATAGTGAGGGGTGAGCTACACAGCCCAGTGAGTGGATAGTCTAATTGACCATCCAGAACATACACTCAAAAACATAGGCAAATTATTTTTAAAAATCTTTATCAGGATATCATGTCAACATATAACAACAATTCAATACAAAAGTCATATAAGCAGTCAAATGTACACACTAACATATAATAACCTCAGGTTCTAGAGTTATACTCTAAACCAACCGAACACACATAATCAACCTAGTTGTCCAACATATTCAGTAGTGACCAATATGGTCTAACCCGGCTTGGCCAAAGCACTGGGAGCCGCATGCAACACATAAACATGGACAGTGAGTGGAATCAAGAGGTGGCCCCCGCCAGGTCACGACGTGGCACTTTGGTCCCTCACCCCATAACACATCAGAGTGACGACATCAAGAGGTGGCCCCTGTCTGATCAAGACATGGCACTTTGGGTCTTATATCACCCCATCACATAAAGAGTAACGACATCAAGAGGTGGCCCCTGTCTGATCAAGACATGGCACTTTGGGTCTTATATTACTCCATCACATAAAAGAGAAATGACATCAAGAGGTGGCCCCTGTCTGACCAAGACATGGCACTTTGGGTCAAATCCCGTTCTCCCAAAAGGTTCCTACTGGACAACAGACACATCTTATTTCATATTTCACATAGGTGAACATATTTCACAAAGGTGGACTCCTAAGTGTCAACTAGACTCTAGGATAGTCATCACAAAAATCACATCGGGCAGGCTGAACATCAACCCCCATCACAATAATCATAATAGGCAGGCTGAACATCAACCTCCTCACATATCACAATACAGGGCTGAAATTCAAACCCTTAACATAACACATAAGGACTATCCCCTTGAGTTCATAGTTACACCTAGCCTTAGTCCTAACCATCACATAATCACATAATTTTCCAAATTCACATAACCTATAATTTTTCCAAATTCACATAATCACACATACTGTTCAAAATTCACAAGATCACATATATTGTTAAAAATTCACATGACCCACAAATCACATAATAAATACATAATATTTCATATTCGAATATCACATGATATAGTGTAGTCCTTAGATTTCATGCTGATAAGTTTAATCAAATTTTGCTATATTATCACTCAAGTTTTCTCAAACAATTTCTCAATAATTCAGTTAACAAGCATCCATAAAAATTAACATAAAACCAAAACATGAGATCATACAAACTATCCATAAAATTAACAAAACTAAAACATGTATTCACATAAATTACTTTACAAATTACCACATGTAACCTATTAACTACAAATATCAAGATTCGGTTTTCATAGTCCATTATCAAGGTCATCAAGGTTTCGGTTTTCATGTTAATTACAAACATCAATTTCGGTTTTCATAAACAATTATCAAGAACATCAAGATTTCGGTTTTCATGTTAACTACAAACATCAATTTCGGTTTAACCATAATTAACAAGAACTTCATACCCAAAATTCAATGATTTAAGGCTACCAAAATTCCTATAAAATACCTTAAATTTCATGTTATCAACTTTCGGATTTCATAAGTAAAATCATCAAAATTTCGGATTATCATGAGTAATTATCAAAGATTCGGTTCCCATGAAGAACATCTTGAATTTGGTTTACATGAAAAATACATCTTGAGTTTCGGTTTTAACATGATAAAAATTCCAATAATTCAATTGTATCAATTCACAAACGCAACCAAATAATAGATCAAATAAGACATTCCACTCACCTCCTAAACCGAAAATACCAAGGTGAAAACTTCCACAAGAATTCGTCTAAGACCTTGGAATGCTCCTAGGAAGACGCCAACAATTGACAAGGAACACCTCCAACACCAAGATGCCGGCCAAAGGAAGTAAAGGAAGAGGAAGAAGAAATTTTCGCCTCCAAGAATCGCCCACTCCTCCTTAGCCGTCGCCCAAGTTTTCTTCAAGCCAAAAAATCGCCAAAGTCTCCACCCTAACCGAAATTACCCACTTAAGTTTCAGTTTTTTAATGTTTAAACCCTCTAACCCATTAATTCAAAAAGGTTTAACCCATTAATTCCTTAGTTTAAGTGAAAGTCCAATAAGAGTTAAACTAACATCCAATAAGCTAGTTAACTAATTAATTTAACATCCACTAACCCTTCACTTAACGAAATCCATTAAGGATTTAATTAACATCCAATAAGGATTTAATTAACCAATAAGATCTAATTAATTAACCAATAAGGTCTAATTAATTAACCAATAATTTACAACCCATAAATCCTAATTAATTTAACATGAACAACCAATAATAATTTATCGTAAATTAACAGCCAATAATCAAACAAATAATTTCTAATTAATTTACAATAAATTAATAACCAAAAATCTCTAGTTAATTAACTATACTTTATCAACCACAAATCTCTGGTTAATTAACTATTAACAACCAATACATAGAAAATATCACAATCAATAATTTTATTTAATTCAACAATAATGCTTACCAGGACTTAAGATCCTTGGATCTTACAGTTTCCCACCCTCGTAGGACACACCCACTTATCTTTAGAAGATGTGTGGTGACAATGATTTCCCCAGTCCAGTTTTAAACTGGGCGTGCCTTCGCAAGGAAATTCGTTGACCCTGGGCATAACGG
This sequence comes from Costus lasius, assembly GCA_027563935.2. NCBI lineage: Eukaryota > Viridiplantae > Streptophyta > Magnoliopsida > Zingiberales > Costaceae > Costus > Costus lasius. Next base: position 77,340,567 of record CM050451.1, read on the forward strand.
TTAGGACCAGACTTGACTAGTTTTCATATGTCACTGACATGATGAATCACTAGAGGCAGCTATTGAGAGGATAGGGTTCTGTGTTGTATCCATCCCTCACTGGACACAGGGCGCCTAGTCTGTCTTAATTAAGAGGAGTTGTGCACGGCACAATTGGCTGGCATGCCTACCTAAGGAAGCATGGGATTCTCTGTGCATCCCAACTCACCCTCGTGAGTCGCAGAGACCTCATGTGAAATTAGGATCCTACTCACTTATTTCCATGTTGAGTTTGAGAGTTCTCAACCTATTTTGGAAGTAGTGGGAGCATAGCATTTAAATTTAAAAATCCTTGTTAAATGCTTTATCATAGTACTTATTTTACTTATTTGCTTATTGTAGATGGCATCTCCTGATCTAAGATTGAAACTTTATAAAAATAAATTGGATGGGACAAATTGGACAAATTGGTTCAAGATTTTGTCCAAGATATTGGAACAAGAAAATAAGGTGCATCTTTTTGAAAGACTACCATCCCAGCCCAGTGTGTATTTCACTACTGAGTGGGAGTGGAATGTCTATCTTGAACATTGTGAAGATAGCGAACAGTACACTGTTCTTGTCTTAGAGTGCATGACCCCAAAGGTCAAAGTTGAGTGTGATGAGATGGGGATTTATGATCTTATCATACATCTCAAAGGTCTCTTCACACCATGCTCTATAGACAAAGATCAGGAGAGTTCTGTTGGATCTTCAGACTATATGCCTAAATCTGAGAATGACCATGGTTCTGTATCTTCGAAGCTAATACTTCGGAAGACTGGGAATGCATGGATATTTCGAAGAGGATTAATGGCCAAGAAGAGCATGGCAAAGAAGAAGGGATGTAATCCATCTGCTTCAGGTATTGTGCTACCGAGGTCTTTTGTCTACTTCTTATTCATGGGTACTGGGTACCATATGTAAGGCTCACATATGTTTTACATGTGCAAAAGCTCAAAGGAAGTAGGACGATGAGGCTTGATGGGATCGACCCTCGGGTCAAGGACGGAGCATTGGATGCTGCTGTTGATATCATCTCACTGCCTTGAAGACTTTATCTAGAACTTTGCTATTATGTATCAGCTTATGTATTAGAACATCATTCCTTTTGGAAAGGACTTCAGTTTGAAATAATAAATAATATTTTTCTTTAATCTGAGATGTTCTGTTGAAGTGATACAGTTGATAATAGTTTGTGGTTCTATATATAACACAAGATCAGATCCAATGATTCAATAAACACCCTCTTATAGCATTGTCTCTTGAACCATAGAACAATGGTCACATCCAAAGGTCCATGGACTATTGGGATCATTATCCTTTTAGGATTATGATACATGTGAGCCTAGTTCAAAGGAACAATGTGACAGATACTGCCTTCACCATAAAGGGTGGAAGGACTATTGCCTTGTTGGATCTATTACACAGCAATGTATGTGGACCCATGTAAACAAGCACTAAGAAGTGTTATATGCTTCATCAGGTGTGGGTATGCCTTATCCAACCTAAGAACTTTGGAGAAATCCAAGAAGTTCACAAATGAAGTATTGAGTCAAATTGGAGGATCTATTAAAGCACCTTGATTGGATCAAGGTGATTAGTGGAGAATTTGATGACTGTCCTAAGAAGTGTGGAGTTATCTCACAACTTACTTAGTACACCACTGTGTGGTGAATTTCAAAGAAAGAAAAAGGAACACATTGGATGTGGTTCCATCTTTGAATAGTCATGCAAATATACTACTATGATGCCATGCAAACAGATGCACTGCCACTCCATAAGAAAGTGTCTAAATTAGCTTTTGAGTTGCGAACTGCAAATATCCCATTTCTTCAATGGGATTGGGAATGTAATGTGCAGTGATTCAAAAGTATGTGTTTGTGGTGCACTATAGAGTGCTAATTCTATTCCAAAGAGAACAAAATATTTGTTGCTCAAACTGCTGTCTCTCTTGAGAAAGTATTTCTTTTGAAAGAAGCTAGTGGGAGTAGATTTGATTTGGACAAGGTCCAGAATCAACCACAATATAATTAGACACAGATGGAGAGCAAAATCTCACATACAGGTTGAAAGTCAACCTGAGGTTCAAGTAACACAGGAACCACATAAGTCTGAATCGATTCGATATGCTGGGCATCACGAATTTTTCATCAAGGATGAACCTAAGACTTATGAGGAAATGGAAGCGGTCGGTGGACTAGATTCCAAGAAATGGCTAAGGGCCATGAGAACCATAATGGGCTCCATGTCTGCTAATCAAGTTTGGGACTTGGATGAGCTGCCAAAGGGGTAATTCCCACAGGCTGTAAATAAATCTTCTAGGAAGATAGACATGGAAGGTAACATTGTTACCTTGAAAGGCAAGCTAGTGAACAGAAATTTCACGCAAATCCACTGGGTGGATAATGATGAAATTTTTTACCAATAGCTGAGTTTTAAGTCCATTAGGAATCTGCTTGTTATAATTGCATGATCAATTATGGCGTGTTGTTATGAAAACTGCCTTTCTTGCATGGACGTCTGAAAAGATATCTATAAGGAAATAGCCAGAAGGTTTTCATATCAAGGCCATAAACATATGCATGGTGTTATGCAAGCATGTTTAAAAGAACCTGCGTTTACAAGAAGATCAGTGGGAGCACCTTAATAGTATTTCTTGTTCTAGATGATTGATGATATTCTCCTCACATGGAATGACATCTCAGCTCTTCACATGGTGAAGAAAAGGCTTGAGATGTATTTCGAGAAGAATGATCTAGGGAATGATGCCTACATCTTAGGCATGAGGATCTATAGATAGAGATCCAAGAAAGTCATTGCCCTTTAGTCAATCTATATTCATCCAAGAGTTTCTGGAGAGGTTTATATTGGATGATTCCAAATATTGATACCTTCCAGAGAGATATGGTCTGACTCTCATGAGGATGTTGTGTCATATGACACAGCTGGAGAGTAATAACACGGGTCTAAAATCCTGATACATGGTGTATAGGATGGATCATGTTTTGAGTAATATACACAAGACCATTTATGGCAAATGCTTGGGGCATAGCCAGTAAGTTTCAATCAGATCCTAGTGTTTGACACTGGATAGCTGTGAAAACAATCCTTATATATACTTGGGAAGTATAAAGGATTGAAGTCTAGTTTATGATTGACAGGAAGAATTTTGTGTACAAGGGTACACTGATACTTCGTTCCTATCTTATGACCACAGCCAGGATTTGCGCTTTACCTTGTTGTGGTGTTGTGTGCTGAATGAGCATTATGCAAACCATAGAGGCAAAATTCTAAAAATAAGGCTGAGTACATTGCAGCTTCTTGTAGCAGCCAAGGAAGCAGCTCCATTCATTTGAACTTGATTTAGTTCCTGGTGCTTGATGGTCCAGTATGGTTCTTACTGGGGTCATAGCATAAGTGAAGGAACTTAGTGCTCAAGTATGTACTGCAGCATATCATCTGATCTTAGAGATCATGGATAAGGATGATGATCAAATTTGTTAAAATAAACACAGATAGCAATCTGGAAAAACCCACTAACATAGCCTCTGGCGCAGCGGAAGCTAAATGAGTCATACTAGAGACATTGGAACTGACTAAACATCAGTTGCCCTTGGTCTTAGTGAAAGTGGGAGATTGTTGGTGTATATGCCCTGAAGACCAATGTATGGACATGGACAGGCATTGTTTGAATGTACTTTGATAGAACTATTACTCTTTATATAGGCATGGTCGTTATTGTGCAGACTTCTCTACCTGCGTTGATGTATTGAGTTGCATGTATAATGTCCCAGGAGTTTGGATTGGATCCATTCTCATAAGAAATCCCCAGACAAGGTACCTTAGCAGATATGGGACAGATTTGGTACATGTGAGACTGGTGTATGGGCTGGTTAAGTGCGGGGCACAGTAACGCAGACATACAGGTGCATTGGATGCACTGGAGTGATCCACCATTAGGATTGACTTGTCTAGTCAACAAGTCAATCTCACATGCAAGAGGTTTGCATTGATCCTTAGACTTGAGGTATTGATGTCTAGATTTGATGATGGGTATGCTTTGATACAGTCTTACGTCTTTCCGTAATTGGGAGACCAAAACGACTGACATTGGGCATGTCATAAGTCATGTAGAGACATGGATGACCAATAGTAGGATTTGCCCCTTCCTTATTGGAAGCATGATATCCACTTTGGGGTGCCCCACCTTATTGGTGCATGACAGGAATGTGTGGCCACACTTGTTGAGTCATGACCAATGCATTGGATTGATAAACTTGAGACTAATCCAATGGTAGGATATCAGTTTAGGCAAAGGGATCTATAATCCAATGGGAATCCTCGTTGCTTGTTAGGAGTTGTTGCCATAATGACTTAAGTCCTATGACATGGGTAGTAATGATGTGTTGCTAGATACCCCTCACTACTATGATGTTTACATCATTGCCATCGTCATATGGATCCTACGGGGTCACACGCAATAGACTCTTGACGTTGCTTTAATCAGAAGCCTTATGATCAAGTTATTGGATAACTTGGATCAATTTGGAAGATTTCATCAACACCAATGGACCTGATGAGTTGGAAGAAAGTTATTGGAGCCAAACTTCATTTTTGGCAGTTTGACCCAAAATTGACCTAGATTGGTCACATTTGGATTAGGGTTGCATTGGATTGGATCCAATGGCTTAATCAACCCATACCATGAAGTTTGGGCTAGCTCATTATCCAATGAGGCCCAATAATAAGTTGTCATGAAGAGATTAAAGGCTAAAAGGGCATAATGGGGAGAAATCTCACCCCATTGGCGCCTAAGGGCATAATGGGGTGAGGGAGGCACTTTTGCTTCATTATGGAAGTAAAGGGCGCCTAGCCCTTCTTCCTAGGATGGAATGCATGCCTTTAAGGCATCTCTTGGGCTGATATGGCTATAGGGCAAATAAGGATAGGTTGAATGAGGTTTATGGAAAAGTCGCTTGTTTACTACTTTCCTTATATGCTAAAGCATGCCTGGATGTGTTTTATTCTTTTGTTATCACTATAGGATTGCATGCCTGTAATGTTAGACAAAAGATAAAACTAAGTAGATGAGACCACAAAAACCCTCAAAAATAATATCAAGTTCGAAATAGTGATGTAAAACTAAAATTTTAAATGGATGGATCGTCCTTAGGTATGTAGCTTCCAATGTAGATTAACTGATGCATGAGTTCATATTATCAATAATAGTAAGTTATTCTAGCATGCAGTTCTACTGAAAGATATTTGCTTGGATAGAAAACACCTAAGGCCCCCTAGAGGGAAGGGGGCCGAATCCCTACATCAAATATCCTTCTGACTCATAGCCCTCGTCAAGCTATCGATCGGTGGTATTGTGTATTATTTTCCATCCTCGTGGAACACACCCACTTATTTTTAGAAGGTGCATGGTGGCAATGGTTTCCCAGTCTATTTTTAACCTGGACGTGCCTTCGGAAGGAAATTCGTTGGCCCTAGGCATGATGGTTAGGATAGACTTGACTAGTCTGTTCATATGTAGATGCCACATGATGAAATTCTACAAGCAGCTTTGGGAAGTTAGAATTTCGTGCTGTATCTAGCTCTCGTTGGACACAAAATGCCTAGGCTATCTCAAAAAGGTGAATGGCCAAGTGCAATCGGCTAGCGTGCCCACTTTAAGAAGCATGAGTCACTTTGTGCATCCCATCCCACCCTCGTGGGTGATGACACCAAAATATATAGTATATTTTGTATCATTCTATGTATCTTTTCATGCTTAATTGAGGATCTTTTTGCTTATTTTTATGCTGAATTAATCAAATATTGCAAAGTCTACTTCTATTTTGGTTTTTCATGGTTTTCAGGTAAAAAGGCATTATTTCAATGTGTTTTCAAGTAAAATCAAACACATAAAAGAGTTACCATCATCAAGAGGAGATCACCCAAGAAATTTCACATAAAACGGAGCAACCTTGCAAAATACGGCAGTGCCGTAACCTATTTTACGGTACCGTACTTTTTGCGGCTACCGTAAAATTAGAGCACTGCCGTATTTTGGTGATTTCTCAAACAGAAAGTTTTTTTGATTTTACGGCACTGCCGTGAATAATTACACTGCCGTAATTTTCAGCGCTTTCAGAACAGAGAACTTTGCAGATTTTATGGCACTGCCGTAACCCATTTTACGAGTCGTAATGCCTAGCTGATTCAGACCAGAGAACTCGTTCGATTTTACGGCACCATCAAGAAATAGTTTACGGGCCATAATTTTGACTCAGTGTTCACAGAATGATTTTACGGCACTGCCGTAAGATATTACACGACCGTAATTTGCACCTGGTCGCGAGAGACTTTCGGGCCCGAAACTTGCGAGGGCAATAACGTTTGATCTAGAGCTCCAAATCGAGATCTAAAAGATGTTTCGGACTCGTCTTTAAGAGGAGAAGACGTACGAAGTAGAAGGGGGAACTTTTATGAAGTATACAGAGAGAAATGGCCAGAGAGGTGGCTAGGGTTTGGCCTCATGCCGAGAGTCATAGAGGGCACCTTAGGCTGCGATTTTCACTCAAAAGCTTCACCTGGAGGAGAGGAAGACACCACAGAAGTTTCAGAGCATTTGGAGTCCGATCAGAGGAGAAATTGATGAAATTGGTGGTGACAGCACTGTTCATCGAGTTTTGCTGCAAATTGCAGTGCTGTAATTTAATTACAGCACCTATTTTGTAACTTTTCTTCTTTCCTTCTTCGATTTCTGACTTTCTGAACTATGAATTATTGTATTTTCTTCTCCATGCAAGCTTAGACATATTTTGGGACATGGGGTGTAATCCCCCTGTTTCTTAATGATTAGATAACTCTTCTATTTTCGTCATGATAATTTTTGCTATGATAATTTTACTTTTGTGATAAATTATCTTTAACTTTCCATAGATCTATGTTATTATCCATGTTTTAGAGTTTTCGCAATGAGACTAAAAGGTGATTTGCTTGAGAACTTGAACCCTAGAATTGCATATTAGGATCTCTTCCTTAGGTTAGATCTAATTTGATCTGTTCTAGTAGATTAATTGCCATATTTAATAATATTGATCTAGGAGTGAGCTATTGTGTCAAACGTGGAGATCTTGCACGAAAGTGAGGATCGAAACGTTGGAAAACCCTAGGTAGAACCTGTGTTGAGACTCGGATGCATGAAAGTGATCCTTGAGGCTCGACTTGTGATGATCAACTTAGAATTCGGATGCACGAAAGTGATCCTTGAGTTCTTTGTTGATGGTTTACTTATCTGTAGCGTTGGGATAGATCTTGCGCGAAAGCGAGGATTGGTCTCTACGTGATTGTCTGCACGAAAGTGAGATAATCCTTTTATGAAGTAAATTAGGTCTTTATCGTAGCAAGATTTGATTGACGAACCTTTTATTTATATCTTATCATTGAAATCAAGGTGGATGAAACCCTAGTCCCATGTTTTTCTCTCTGATTATCCTTCATGTTAGCTATATAGCTTACTTTAATCATATTTGGTTTACTTAGCTAGCAAAAAAATAATTATTTGGTAATTAACAATAAGGTCTCTGTGGATCGATATTTTTATTACTTCGATAATTCCGTGCACTTGCGGAATCCTATCAAGTTTTTGGCGCCGTTGCCGGGGACCTTAGTTTTGTTAATATCAAAATAGTTGTTAGTATTGCTATACTAAGTTTTGTTTGTTTTTAGTTTTAACTTTATTTTCTATTTTTGCAGGTTTTGGATTTTCACAGTTGTGACAGAGCTGTGATATCTAAAAATTTATAAATTTGTTTGTGTTTTAGATTTTCTATTTTTTTATATATTCTAAAAAAAACAATTTGATTGATTGGTATTGGATTATCTTTCTGGCCTTGATAGATAAATATGTCTTTTCATCATAATTCATGGGCATCTCAAAGAAGTAATGTATACATGGCTCAAGGTGAGAATAAAGATTATTCACAGATGACTCTTGGAGAAATATGGGAATTACACAATATTCCTCTTATTTATTGCAATATTTGTAGATCTTCTGATCATTATACTTGTGATTGCAAATTTAACATGCCTCAAAATTCTAATTCTTCATGTTATCAAGATGATTCATGGTGCACTGCTAAAGATGAGATAGATTATTTGGTTCATAAATTAAACACTTCTAATAATCACCCTGTTATGAAATCTTGTTCTTCTGATAGCTGTGTTATTTGTGGATATCCTGATCATTGTTCCTCTGATTGCCCATTTTTAAATCCCAATTTATCATGGCAAGAAAGAGATCAATTGTATTCTAGATGGGAAAACCGAACTTCTTTATATGATGATTGCTCTGATCATGCTTTTGAACCACAATTTGAATTTGATACTGAGGAACTTGAACTAGAAAAATCCCCTTGTGATCATGATTATTTTGACATTGAGCCTTATGTGAACTTTGATGAATCTCACTCTGTTGTTGATAATTTTGATATTGATTTATCTGATAGTCTATTTGAGGAAAAGATTGAGAAAATTGAAATTGAAAAACCTTCTTTTGATGATAATTCTGATTTTGATAATATCTTGTTTATGGTTAAATCTAATGAGCATGATGAAGGTTCAAAAATTATAGACATTGATGAGCCCCACTGTGATTTTGGTGATATTGATGAAATTTATGATAAAACTCCTAAGGTTAACTCTGATTCTATTGTAAACATTGATAAATCTTATTTTGACTCTTCTGATGATGAATTATTTGTGGGGAGGCATGAGGAAATTGATTTTGTAGAGTCTCATCTTGATTTTGTAGAGTCTTTTTGAAATTGACAAATTATTTGATGATGTGCATGAGGAACTTGATAAGGATTTGAATGTTGCAAAAATTGATGAATCTCACCATGATGATACTTTGCCCATATCTATTATTGACTCTTGTGATTTATTTGAAAATTTGTGCTTTATTGAGGAATCAGATGTAGAATGGAAAGACTATTATTATGATGATCCAATGCTTGAATATTTTGATCAAAGTCCTTTTCTCATTGCCATTGAAAACATAAATTTGAAGAAAGGACTTATGATTTTACTTTTTGACAAACATAGGAAAATCATAAAGATTACCATGAGAGTATTTGAAAATTTTAATTTCTGCATACTTTAGAAAGCCACATTGATCATGATTTGTATTGAATTTTGGATATTTGGATTAGGGGCTAAAATTTTTGGAAGAAGAAAATGCAGAAAATTATATGCTTTACACTTTGGAACTGATTCACCTATTTCACCATGATATTGATTTTTGGTCAAGCTATGGACCTAAAATTAGCACTTCTTGGGAGGCAACCCAAGCACTTTTGTCTTAGTTTAGTTTCTTTTATTTTAGTTTATTTTTTAGAATTGATTTTTCTTTATTTTTGTAGGGAAAACAAAATTTTGTGCAAAATATGACACAACTGTAATCTATTTCACGCCCGTAATCTGTGTTGATTTCTTCTCCCAAGAGTTTTTGGTATTTTACGGCACTACCATATGATTTTTCACGGTACTGTATTTGGAAACTGCAGTTTTCTTATTGACTGGGTGTCTTCTCGCTGTGATTTTAAGAAACTAGGTTGGAAAAATTTTTGATCTTTGAAACAGAATGGACGTACTCATCTTCGTCTATCTTTTGGATATTTTTGTTGAATTTTAAAGTCCATGGATCATTTTAAAACACATAGCAACTTTTCGATTCTGATTAATTTCTGTAGTAGTTTTTTCTGACTGTTCTGACTAGCACTTTTGCTATTACTTTTTAAGATGTTTCGATGACTTGAAACCCAGATTTTTCACATGGAATTGAAAGAACATGTGTCGTTCTATCTTGTGGAATAGTTATTTTCATGAAATTATTTTCTGATCATTCTAGGACACATGGTAACTTTTCGAATTTGATTAATTTTTGTTCAGTTTATGCAGTTTTTAATCTGAGTAGCCTTCTTTCTGCTGATCCCCTAAATTCCTGACAGATTTTGATCCTTTGTTTTTCATACACCTGAAAATAACATATCTCATTCTATTACATGGTTCTGTCCATTTTCTATTTGGATCATTAAATTTTATTCTAGGGTGTGGCTACTTTTCATAAAAAATTCAAAAACTGCACAGTTTGCTTTCTACCAGTTATTGCTTATTTTGCATCCAGATTCAGAAATCTTCAAGAGCAACTGTCTTCCACATCTAGCCACCACTACATCTACCTCTGACATCACTGTATCCAGCAGTCAACACTGGATTATACCATCTGTAGATTCTTACTTCTTTTGCTGCCTCTTATTCTATTTATTTTATTTATGTAGTAGAATATTCATTAGTGACTGATTTTCTATTTTTGCAAAGCTATCTCTCACACCCACCAGCCGACGATCTCACCTCCAGGACTGTGATCTCTAGCAGGCCACTAGAGATTACTTATTCTACTGTCGGCATCATCATCATTGACAGCAGCTTTTCAGCTACCTGCTTCTTGCCTGCTCGACTCTTTCCACCGGCATCCTCTTCAGACCTCTGGCTACATCTCTGATTCTCCCTTGAGAGAATTATTTTTATCATTATTATTTTTTAGACTATTTTTGATCTGAGCCATATGTGAGCCTTATGTACCTTAAATTTTGCAGAAAATTTTCAAAAGGCATATCTTTGGGCCCAGCTGCATTGGCCTGACAATGATTGAGCATGATCTATATAGTTTTGTGAGTATCACTTGCACTCTCTTATTAATGACTATTTCTTATAGTGCATCTTTGACTTTATCATATTTATATTACTTATTGGTTTTCTCTTGAAAAATGATTTTGTGGATGTATGGAACTCATTGTTTTGATGATGATATTATTCAAATGTGTTGTTAAAATTGATGAAACCATATGATCCACTTTCTACTATATGATGGCATGATTTATTGATACTATTTCTATTGATAAAATGTCTTCCTTAATGATATGAGTATTTATACTTGTGATTAGAGAAAAACCCTATCATGTTAGATTTATTTCTTCAATGCATATCTATTTTTGAAATTTGACATTGGTTGATGCATGAAATTTTGGGTAGATGTGTTATTTGATGAATAAGATCTAAAGGTGAAACTACTCCTTTAAATAAAATGAGCATATGAGTATGATTTGTGAATTGATATCAATTGATCAACCTAGTAGATGTTTAGTCTATTTTTGCTATTTGTTGGGAAAGAAGAATCCAAGATTCGCAAAAATAGTGAGGGACTCCCCTACTTGGCACTATGTAAAATTGATAGTGGTACCTAAGACATGGGTTGAAGTCTATGCATGAAAAATAATAAGACTCCTCTACTTGGCAATGTGTAAAATTGACAGTGGTACCGAAGATAAGAGTTGAAGTCAAAAATAAAAAGAGTGTATCTAAGTGGGTACATGCCATCTTCACAAAAACAAACAAAATACATAAAAAAAAATCATGTGTGGAAAAAGATCTTGGAAACCTAATTCCTGCAGACAAAAGCATGATAGATTTGAACTGAAAACTGGGTGAAATCATGAGATTGATAATTCTATTTATTATACAAGTTGCGAAGTTTTATTGAATTGTGGATCTAGGTTGTTAAATTCTAAGAATGATATGTTTGCTTGAAGTTTTATAAATCAATTGATGGAATTTTTCATTGATGATTGTATTTTTGAAATTTATTGAGCATGAAAAGGTTATTCTTTTAATCAAGTTTTGATTTTTGCTTGAGGACAAGCAAAGTTTGAGCCTTATGTATTTTGATAACACCAAAATATATAGTATATTTTGTATCATTCTACGTATCTTTTCATGCTAAATTGAGGATCTTTTTGCTTATTTTTATGCTGAATTAATCAAATATTACAAAGTCTACTTCTATTTTGGTTTTTCATGGTTTTCAGGTAAAAAGGCATTACTTCAAGGCGTTTTCAAGCAAAATCAAACACATAAAAGAGTTACCATCATCAAGAGGAGATCACCTAAGAAATTTCACGCAAAACGGAGCAACCTTGCAAAATACGGCAGTGCCGTAACCTATTTTACGGTACCGTACTTTTCGCGACTACCGTAAAATCAGAGCACTGCCGTATTTTGGTGATTTCTCAAACAGAAAGTTTTCCTGATTTTACGGCATTGCCGTAAATAATTACACTGCCGTAATTTTCAGCGCTTTCAGAACAGAGAACTTTGCAGATTTTACGGCACTGCCGTAACCCATTTAAAGAGCCGTAATGCCCAGCTGATTCAGACCAGAGAACTCGTCCGATTTTATGGCACTGTCTAGAAATAGTTTACGGGCCATATTTTTGACTCAGCGTTCACAGAATGATTTTACGGCACTGCCGTAAGATATTACACAGCCGTAATTTGCACCTGGTCGCGCGAGACTTTCGGGCCCGAAACTTGTGAGGGCCATAACTTTTGATCTAGAGCTCCAAATTGAGATCTAAAAGATGTTCCGGACTCGTCTTTAAGCGGAGAAGACGTAAAAAGTGGAAGGGGGAACTTTTATCAAGTATCCAGAGAGAAATCTCCAGAGAGGCGGCTAGGGTTTGGCCTCATGCCGAGAGGTGTAGAGGGCATATTGGGCTTCGATTTTCACTCAGAAGCTTCGCCTAGAGGAGAGGAAGACACCACAGAAGTTTCAGAGCGTTTGGAGTCCGATCAGAGGAGAAATCGATGAAATTGGTGGTGACAGCATTGTTCATCGAGTTTTGCTGCAAATTGCGGTGCTGTAATTTAATTACAGCACCTGTTTTGTAACTTTTCTTCTTCCCTTCTTCGATTTCTGACTTTCTGAACTATGAATTATTGTATTTTCTTCTCCATGCAAGCTTAGACATATTTTGGGACATGGGGTGTAATCCCCTTGATTCTTAATGATTAGATAACTCTTCTATTTTCGTCATGATAATTTTTGCTATGATAATTTTACTTTTGTGATGAATTGTCTTTAACTTTCCATAGATCTATGATATTATCCATGTTTTAGAGTTTTCGCAATGAGACTGAAAGGTGATTTGCTTGAGAACTTGGAACCCTAGAATTGCATGTTAGGATCCCTTCCTTAGGTTAGATCTAATTTGATCTGTTCTAGTAGATTAATTGCCATGTTTAATAATATTGATCTAGGAGTGAGTTATTGTGTCAAACGTGGAGATCTTGCACAAAAGTGAGGATCGAAACGTTGGAAAACCCTAGGTAGAACCTGTGTTGAGACTCGGATGCACGAAAGTGATCCTTGAGGCTCCACTTGTGATGATCAACTTAGAATTCGGATTCACGAAAGTGATCCTTGAGTTCTTTGTTGATGGTTTACTTATCTGTAGCGTTGGGATAGATCTTGCGCGAAAGCGAGGATTGGTCTCTACGTGATTGTCTGCATGAAAGTGAGATAATCCTTTTATGAAGTAAATTAGGTCTTTATCGTAGCAAGATTTGATTGACGAACCTTTTATTTATATCTTATCATTGAAATCAAGGTGGATGAAACCCTAGTCCCATGTTTTTCTCTCTGATTATCCTTCGTGTTAGCTATACAGCTTACTTTAATCATATTTGGTTTACTTACCTAGCGAAAAAATAATTATTTGGTAATTGACAATAAGGTCTCTGTGGATCGATATTTTTATTACTTCGATAATTCCGTGCACTTGTGGAATCCTATCAGTGGGACGCGAATCCTCTTCGGAAATAAGGATATCATCTCACCAGAAAATCTTAGATTTCATAATTTGAAGTAGTACTAATCTGTTTTTCTTAGTTCTTGTAGATCAAATGGCTACGAACAATAGCAGATGGTCATTGCGATCTATCCTAGAAAAGGATAAGTTGGTTGATACCAACTTACTTGACTAGTATATGAACTTGAGGATTGTCCTTAGGATCGAGATGAAGGTGTATGTCCTTAAGCAGCCTATTCCTGAATCTCTTCCTTGCTCAATCTCAACTGTCGAGATTGATGCTTTTTATAAGCATCAAAACGAGGCTTCTGAGGTCATTAGTTTGATGCTAACTAGTATGTCACTCCAATTGTGAAGTCAATATGTGGAGAAGAGTGCTTCTGAGATTATAAGTAATCTAAAGAAGCTCTTCAATGAAACGGTTAGTGATCATACCTCTAAAGCAGTCCTTCAATGCATTGGAAGCCAAAGGGCTTCACTAAAGCATTGAAAATGAAGATGGAAAGGATAAGGAAAGATAGGTGCTATAATTGTGGAAAGCCAAACCACTTTAGAAAGGACTTAGTGCAACTTTAGAATGAGGTGAAGAGAAGCAAGACTTTGTCTTCTGGCTCCGGTATTTATGTTACCGAAGTCAACCTTTCTACTTCTATGTCATTTGTATTGGATATTGCATGTGGAGTTCATATTTGTACAAATATGTAGGGGCTCAAGAAAAGTAGATCAGTATGGCCTGGAGAGATTGACCTATGAGTTGAAAACGGGGCACATATTCCTGCTATTGTTGTAGGACATCTAACACTCTCCCCGCCTTCTGGACTTCAATTAGAGTTAGAGCATTGCTAGTATGTACCTTCCATTACTAAAAACATTGTATCTATTACTTGTTTACCAAGGAAAGGTTTTAAATTTGAAATAAAAGAGGACTCTTGTTCTTTTTCATTTGCAAATGTGTTTTATGGGAAGGGTACTTTATCCAATGGCTTTTATGTATTGGACATGGATAACTCTATTTGTAACATAAATAAAAAAAGCATCAAACTAAGTGGTTAAGTTAGTACATACCTATAAGGCTTAAGACTTGGGTCGTGAGTCTCTGAAAGGGGGGGCGAAACCCTAATTCAGGCGCATATAAAATTTTTCATGGGCGAAAACAAGGGTTTCATGAAGATCGCATGGCATGAACATATGATCAACTATTAGTTCTTGCAATGAGAAGATAGGATGTTACCATGGCCATTATTTGGATGGCGACTTGGAAGAATATAGAGGGCGAGCGGCTCTCCTCCAAAGCAGTCGCACACAAGGTGACGATGGCTACTCCCTTTTCTTCTTTGTGCTAGCAAAGTTCCAAGGTGTCCTTCAACGTGTAGGAGAAGATGAGATGTTCTTCTTCTTGGCTAAGCAAAAACTCTCTACCTCTTCTCTTTCGTGGAGCCTTGACACACACACGAGAGGAGAAGCATTCATTCGAGAGAGAGGGAGGCGTTGAGGCGTTATCCAACGTGGGAACGCTTATGGCTTCCAAAAATAGAAAGTCATCAAGCCTTGCGCCCATGTTTTCGAACCAACCAAAACGTCTTCTCACTTTGAACCATGCGTTCACTTATGTGAACCGGTTCTATTGCATTTGGTTCAAAGACCAAATCAAACCAAGCCATGGTCTAGATCTCATATGAACCAGATGGCTCAAGATCTAACCACACATCTCTTGATGCTCTTGATCTCATTGATCAAGCATCAATTCTCCCGATCGAAGCTTACCAATCTCAAGCCCTAATCAATCAAACATGATCAGACCAGATCTCACTTCCAATCAGAGTTTAAACTCCTTTAAACTGAACCAAAACCATTCAGTCCACACGATCTGACATAAGTAAGCCATATCATCAAATTGTGCGACCCTAAGGGTTTCCTTCAATGTCGGTAATGATAACTTACGTTATCACGATCAGATAGGGGTATCTAGCAACACATCACTGTCTCCCGATATGAAGGAAAGAGTCTTCCAAGACTACACCCAAACCATAGCACAAGTGTGAATCCAATTCACTTGACATACATGTTTCCTTTGCCACTGGATGTTCCCATTGGACAAGCGTGTCAAGCCTGTAATTCCAATATGATGAAAATGATTAGATCAGATGAACATAGTCATCTGGGTATGGCCATACACTTTCTCAATCATCTCATCCAGGGGGCCCCTTTAGAACATCACACTCCAACAAGGAGAGGCAATCCTATATCTATCACTAGTGTCCTAACATGACTCATGCTCATTATCCAAGATAATCTATAACCATTATGAAAGTTCCCTAAAAGGGGGCGAAACCCTAAAGCATGCGCATATAAAATTTAGCATGGGCGGAATCTAGGGTTTCCTAGGATCGCATGTATGAACATAGATCAACTTAACAATTTGTATAGATCAACACAAGGATCATACCATTGCCATTGCTTGGATGGTGACTTGGAAGAAGAGGGCGAGCGGCTCTCCTCCAAAGGTGACGCACACAAGGTGAAGATGACTACTCCCTTGGCATCTTTGTGCTAGCAAAGCTTCAAGGTCTCCTAATCGCGTGAAGGAGGTTGAGATGATCTCTAGGCTTTGTCAAGTCCTCTCGTTGGCGTCAAGACTCACACTCGAGAGAGAGAGAGAGGCGACAAGAGGAAGTTGCGAGCGAGAATAGAGCAATGCTCTCGAACATGAGGCGTGCTACCTATTTTGGAAAGCATGACTTCCAAAAATAGTAAACCCTCAACCGTTCAAGCGTTCACGCCAAGTGAACAAGTCGCAACATTCTCCTCTTTGAACCATGCGCTCACTTGATGAACCGGTTCAATTACATTTGGTTCAAGGACCAAATCAAACCAAGCCTTGGTCTAGATCAAATTAAACCATAAGGCTCAAGATCTAACCATTCATCTCTTGATGCTCTTGATCTCACCGATCTAGCATCATTTCTCTCGATCGAAGCTTACCAATCTCAAGCCCTAATCAATCAAACATGATCAGACCAGATCTCACTTACAATCAGAGTTTAAACTCCTTTAAACTGAACCAAAACAATTCAGTCCACACGATCTGACTTAAGTAAGCCATATCATCAAATTGTACGACCCTAAGGGTTTCCTTTAAATGTCGGTAACGATAACTTACGTTATCACGATCAGTGAGGGGTATCTAGCAACACATCACTGTCTCCCGATATAAAGGAAAGAGTCTTCCAAGACTACACCCAAACCACAGCACAAGTGTGAACCCAAGTCACTTGACATATGTGTTTCCTTTGCCACTGGATGTTCTTATTGGACAAGCATGTCAAGCCTGTAATTCCAATATGATGAGAGTGGTTAGATCAGATGAACATAGTCATCTGGGTATGGCCATACACTTTCTCAACCATCTCATCCAGGGGGCCCCTTCAGAACATCACACTCCAAACAAGGAGACGGCAATCCTATATCTATCACTAGTGCCCTAACATGACTCATGCTCATTATCCAAGATAGTCTATAACCATTATGTTTCAAATGATATTGAACTACCTCAAAACAATGCCAATCATCATTTAGAAACACAAGTGATCTCAAGTCAGAGGAAATATGCCACTTGTTTGCATATAAGGATTATTCACATTGTGACAAGCAATTGAATATCCTAAGTAGGGTCTGTCCAGTACATCCAATGTACCCATGAGTCTACATCTTATTCCATGCTTGAAGCATCCTATAAGATTAGAACACATATTAGTCTCAATCATATCAAGGCTGTCTCATGTTCACCAAGATATCTCGACTAAGGACAAAACTGCATGTCAACCAAGCTGAACAGCATTGAGACATTATTCAGAAGTATACATATTGCAGCAGATGATGTAACAACCTGAATAACAACCATTGCCTTTATAAACATAGAGTTTATACATGATACTGAAATAATCCCAAGGCCTCAAACATTAGCCTTAAGGGCATACCCCAACAATCTCCCACTTGCACTGAATCTAATGGTTGAGAAATCTCAAACCCATATTATTACAGTGCTTCTCATGCTTCTGCTGCGCCAGAGGCTTTGTAAGCGGGTCAGCTAGATTGTCATCTGTATGAACCTTGCAGATTTTGATCTCGCCTCGATCAATGATCTCCCGGATCAAGTGAAACCTTCTCTGTATGTGCTTGGACTTCTGGTGCGACCGTGGTTCCTTTGCCTGTGCTATTGCTGCAGTGTTATCACAGAAGATAACCAAAGGATCTGCACTCGAAGGAACAACACCAAGTTCTTGAACGAACTTACGAATTCACACTGCCTCCTTAGATGCTTCCGAGGCTGCAACATACTCGGCTTCTGTTGTGGAATCAGCAACAATTGATTGTTTGAAACTTTTCCACACCACTGCTCCTCCATTCAAGCTAAAAACATAGCCTGATTGCGATCGGAAATCATCCTGGTCAGATTGGAACGAAGCGTCAGTATATCCTTCAATACTGAGTTCTTCCTGACCTCCATATATCAAGAACATATCTTTGGTCCTCCGAAGATATTTCAAAATGTGCTTGACCGCAATCCAGTGTGCCTTCCCTGGATTACTTTGGAATCGACTGGTCACGCTTAACCCGTAAGCGACGTCTGGGCGAGTACACAACATCGCATACATAATGGACCCAATAGCCGAAGCATAAGGCGTATTGTCCATTTCATCCTTCTCAGTCTGTGTTTGTGGACACTGACTCTTTGAAAGATTCAGACCATGTCTGACTGGAAGATATCCTCTTTTAGAATTTTCTAAATGGAATCTCTCCAGGACTTTATCGATGTAAGTACTCTAGCACAGCCCGAGAAGCCTCTTAGATCTATCTTTGTAGATCTTCACACCTAATACATAGGCTGCTTCTCCTAAATCTTTCATCTGGAAACATTTTCTTAACCATGCCTTAACCGCATGTAGTTCACGAATATCGTTTCCAATGATCAAGATATCATCGACGTAGAGGACTAGGAAAGTAATCACGCTCCCACTAAACCTCTTATATACACACGGGTCATCTTCATTCTTGATGAAACCAAACTTACAGATTGATTCATCAAAACGAATATTCCAGCTTCTTGATCCTTGTTTAAGTCCATAAATGGACTTCTTTAATTTGCATATTTTATGACGATCTGATGGATTGATGAAACCTTTAGGTTGTGTCATATACACATCCTCTTCTAATTTTCCATTAAGGAAAGCGGTCTTCACATCCATTTGCCAGATCTCATAATCATAATATGCAGCTATCGCGAGAATAATCCGAATAGACTTGAACATGGCTACAGGAGAGAAAGTTTCATCATAATCTATCCCGTAGATTTGTTTGAAACCTTTCGCAACTAGCCTGCCTTTATAGGTAACCACGTTACCATCCATGTCAATCTTCTTCTTGAAGATCCACTTACAGCCTATAGGGATTACTCCCGGAGGCGGATCAACCAAATCCCAGACTTGGTTATCTGACATGGAGTCCATCTCGGCTCGCATAGCTTCAAGCCATCTCGCTGATTCTGGTCCACTGACCGCATCCGCATAAGTGAGGGGTTCATCATCAATGATGTAGACTCCGTCATAGCGCTCAGGCTGTCGACGGATCCTTCCCGATCTTCGTGGTTCCCGTGATATCTGAGCCTCAGGTTGTTCAGTAACCTGATCTACTGGCTCAGGCTCATCCAACTGTGCTTGACTACTTTGTCCTTCTTCTGGATTCTCATCCAGCTTTATTTCTCTCCCACTGGCTTCTTGCAGAAGAAATTCTTTCTCATTCCTGAAATGCATGCCGTAAAGGCATGGTTAAGGAAATGTTTCCAGATGAAAGATCTAGGAGAAGCAGCCTATGTGTTAGGTGTGAAGATCTACAGGGATAGATCTAAGAGGCTTCTCGGGCTGTGCCAGAGTACTTACATCGATAAAGTCCTGGAGAGATTTCATTTAGAGAATTCTAAAAGAGGATATCTTCCAGTCAGACATGGTCTGAATCTTTCGAAGAGTCAGTGTCCACAAACACAGACTGAGAAAGATGAGATGGATAATACGCCTTATGCTTCGGCTATTGGGTCCATTATGTATGCGATGTTGTGTACTCGCCCAGACGTCGCTTACGGATTAAGCGTGACCAGTCGGTTCCAAAGTAATCCAGGTCAGGCACACTGGATTGCAGTCAAGAACATCTTAAAATATCTGCGGAGGACCAAAGATATGTTCTTGATATATGGTGGTCAGGAAGAACTCAGTATTGAAGGATATACTGACGCTTCATTCCAGTCTGACCAGGATGATTTCCGATAGCAATCAGGCTATGTTTTTAGCTTGAATGGAGGAGCGGTGGTGTGGAAGAGTTTCAAACAGTCTATTGTTGCTGATTCCACAACAGAAGCCGTGTATGTTGCAGCCTCGGAAGCATCCAAGGAGGCAGTGTGGATTCGTAAGTTCGTTCAGGAACTTGGTGTTGTTCCTTCCAGTGCTGATCCTTTGGTTATCTTTTGTGATAACACTGGAGCAATTGCACAAGCAAAGGAACCACGGTCGCACCAGAAGTCCAAGCACATACAGAGACGGTTTCATTTGATCCGGGAGATCATTGATCGTGGCGAGATCAAAGTCTGCAAGGTTCATACAGATGACAATCTGGCTGACCCGCTTACCAAGCCTCTGGCGCAGCAGAAGCATGAGAAGCACTGTAATAATATGGGTTTGAAATTTCTCAACCATTAGATTAAGTGCAAGTGGGAGATTGTTGGGGTATGCCCTTAAGGCTAATGTTTGAGGCCTTGGGATTGTATCAGTATCATGTAATAAACTCTTATGTTTATAAAGGCATGGTTGTTATTCAGTTTGTTACATTGTCTGCTGCAATAAGTGTACTTCTGAATAATGTCTCAAAGCTGTTCAGCTAGGCTGACATGCAGTTATGTCCTTAGTCAAGATATCTTGGTGAACATGAGACAGCCTTGATATGATTGAGACTAATATGTGTTCTAATCTTATAGGATGCTTCGAGCATGGAATAAGATGTAGACTCATGGGTACATTGGATGTACTGGACAGACCCTACTAGGATATTCAATTGCTTGTCACAATGTGAATAATCCTTGATTGCAACAAGTGGCACATTTCCTCTGACTTGAGATCACTTGTGTTTCTAAATGATGATTGTCATTGTTTTGAGGTAGTTCAATATCATTTGAAACATAATGATTATAGACTATCTTGGATGGTGAGCTTGAGTCAAGTTAGGGCACTAGTGATAGATAAAGGATTGCCGTCTCCTTAATTGGAGTATGATGTTCTAAAGGGGCCCCCCTCTGTATGAGATGATTGAGAAAGTGTATGGCCATACCCAGATGACAGTGTTCATCTGATCTAATCATGCTCATCATATTGGAGCTACAGGCTTGACACGCTTGTCCAATAAGAACATCCAGTGGCAAAGGAAATTTGCATGCCTTGTGAATTGGATTCACACTTGTGCTGTGGTTTGGGTGTAGTCTTGGAAGACTCTTTCCTTTATATCGGGAGACAGTGATGTGTTGCTAGATACCCCTCACTGATCGTGATAACGTAAGTTATCGTTACCGACATTTAAAGGAAACCCTTAGGGTCGCACAATTTGATGATATGGCTTACTTAAGTCAGATCGTGTGGACTGAATTGTTTGGGTTCAGTTTAAAGGGATTTGATCTCTGATTGTAAGTGAGATCCAGTCTGATCATGTTTGATTGATAAGGGCTTGAGATCGGTAAGCTTCGATTGAGAGAATGGATGCTAGATCGGTGAGATCAGGAGCATCAAGAGATGAACGGTCAGATCTTAAGCCTTAGGGGTTTTTGTTATGATCTGGACTAGTTGCTTGGTTTATTTGGTTATTGAACCAAATCGATTTGAACCAGCTCATTGGGTGAGCGCATGGTTCAAGTAAAGAGGCATTGGCGATTGGGGTAATGCATGGTCGCATGAACGTTGAGACATTGCTATTTTTAGATAGCATGTTCTCTAACGTGACCACATCTCACGTTCACGCCAAGAGAACTTCTCTCTCGCCTTTCCCCACTTACTCTTGAGAGGGCATTCGGGTATGACGAGTCTTGGACGCCTTGGAGAGTCATTTGGCAAAGCGAGCAAAGCTTCATCCATCCCTTCTATTCGATTAAAGACACCTCTTGGAACCTTGCTAGCACAAGGAGCACCAAGGAAGTGAGCGCATCCTCATTCTTGTGTGCGCATCATTTGGAGGAGATCTCTCTTGCTCTCTCTTTCCAAGACGCCATCCAACACATGGCTTCGGTATGAATTCTTTTCATGTTGTTAAGTTGATCATATTGCATGCGATGATACTAAGAAACCCACTCCGCTACTTTAGAAGAAATTTTTCATGCGCCTATCTAGGGTTTCGCCACCTTGTTAGGACTTACAATTGGTATCAGAGCCTTGGTTGATGCATGTTTTATGATTCCTATACCATGTTTTGTGATCCATGTTTGCGCAACATGCTTAGATCTATAGGTTAGGTTACATGCGAAAATGATTACATATGTTTTTCATGTTTGAGCATGTATGAAAGTCGGCGCATCTTTATTGTTGATGTTTTATCAAACGTATATTACTTGCGCGACCTCACTAGATCTAAGGTCTTACTATAAATCCTTAGACGGGTTAGTAGGGTTGATGTCATCCTCTAGGTTAGATCCAACCAGTCTGATCAGATCATCTGATAGCCTAGATGGGTCGACCAGATAGCACCTTTGCGCAAGCAACAGGTGGCTGTAGGTCGACTGCATCACAGGCGTGTAGCGATGTCTGGTTGAGACAACCCATGAATGCACATGAGTTAGGCCCGGGGTCATACCCGCTTGCCAGAACTCATGGGGTGGTTCAGCCCTTGGCGCATGCATAGTTGACCACTGGGTCGACTCAAGTCAGTTAGGACTTGGTGCATGCAAGGGCACTGGATCTGATTAGATTGGATGAGTGGATCCCTATTAATGGACCGTTGTAAGGTTGTAGGGCATATAAGAATATTAAAATTGATGCCAAAGGGGTTTTCAAAACTTTAATTTCTTAATTGGATCACATGCTGTTTGGATGCCATATGTGTGTTTATTTTATCTTATGTGGGCTGCCCATTTAATGTGTGCTGTGCTGGGGCCTGCGTGCCTAGAAATTAAATGTAAATTATTTTATTGTGATCTGCGCATCACATTTCCATTAATTTATAAAGTGTTATTGACCTGCGTGTCAATCTTGTCTAGATAGTTAAATTGTAATTTAATTAGACAAGAGCACAGAGCACACTTGGCAGAGGCGCATGCAGCAGTGGCTTGACCAGGTGGGAGGTCCAGGGTTCGACTCTGGGACCAGGCGCACTTTCCTTGGTAGGCGCACCTGAGCTGCAGTAGGCGCTTGGGCCCTGGTTTGGGCCAGATGAGCAGCAAAAGACCCATGAAGAAAAGCAAGTGAAGACTTAAGTGAAATTAAGGTCTTACTTAGGCTTATGGGCTTTTACCACATAAGATCACCTTGCTTTCTTTTATTGTTTAATTACAATTAGAATAGCATGATTTAAATCTTCTGCTATCACCATAGGAATTGCATGATAGATAAGAAGATAAAAGACCGTTAAAATCCAACGCTAAAATATCAAGCTCGTAAGCCTTCTAACGCGAAACCTCACTGTTCTGATTATCGTTGGAGCCGTGTTGTACCCACTCAGTGGGCACGTCCATCTATCTTCAGACGGTGCGGGATTACACCTGCGTGTTACAGGGAAGGGATTTATCGCTTCTCGTTGCTCAGCATAGCACGTGGTGGTCCAGGGAGTAGGTCGGGTCAGCTTGACCATGTAGGCTACATATGTGGCGCATATGGTAGCACATGGAGGCAGCCATCTGTGGGGTCAGAGACTGTGTTGTACCAACTCAGTTGGCACAGTCTGCTGGATTGCCCAGATGAAGGGGAATCGCACGGGTTGGCGATTGGCTAGGACAGCCTACCAGAGATTAGTACTTGTTCCCTCTGTGCATCTTATCTCGCCTGAGCGGGACGCGGAGACCAAGTATGAAATCTGGATCCCATCTCACTAAAAGAGTTCTACTCTTTCGGGCTGTTTTTGCTGGATTTTTCAGCCAGATAAAATAGTGAGAAAAGGAATCTTTCTTAAGTCCTGATCGATTCTTAACATTGATACTGACCTTGCTGTTCTTGCATTGTTGTAGATACCTGCAGCAACGAACACCATGAACTTCAATGTGCGATCCCTACTGGAAAGGGAGAAGTTTGCTGGGCCGAACTTCTCAGACTGGTACGGACACCTTAAGATTGTTCTTAAGGCAGAGAGGAAACTGTATGTCCTCGAGACGGCTATACCGCCTCAGCCCGCTCCGAACGCCGCAAGGGCGGTTCGGGAAGCTTATGAAAAGCACGTCAATGATAGCATTGATGTCGCTTGCCTGATGCTAGCGTCTATGACGCCACCGCTGCAGCGTCAGCATGAGGATATGTCGGCTATAGAGATTATAGCGAACCTCAAAATGCTGTATGCTGCACAGGCGAGGACAGAACGCTATAATCTGACTAAGCTTTTCTTTCAGAGCAAACTGGCTGAAGGGAGTCCAGTGGGAGCTCACGTGCTCAAGATGATTGGGCACAAGGAGGCTCTAGAGAAACTGGGGCATACCATCAATCAGGAGCTTGCTGTAGACATTATTCTGCAGTCTCTCCCGCCCTCTTTCGATGCGTTCATTATTAACTTTAATATGAACAAAATCGATTGTACTCCGGCAGAGTTGCTCAATATGCTCTTGACTACTGAGGAGACTCTGAAGGGAAAGCCTTCAACCTCTGTCTTGATGTTTCCTTCAAGGAACAAGAAGAAGGGGAAGAAGGGCAAGACCCCTGTCAAGAGCTACAGCAAGGCTCTGAAGCAAAAGGTCAAGCGGTCGAAGGAATACAGATGTTTCCACTGTGGCCAGTTGGGTCACTGGAAAAAGGACTGTAAAGCGCTCCAGGGAGACAAGAGGGGAAGCATCGCTTCTGGCTCAGGTATTTATGTGACGGAAGTCATGATATCTTCTTCTTCTATTTCATGGGTGTTGGACACTGCATGTGGAGTTCACATTTGTTCAAATATACAGGAACTCAAGAGAAGAAGACAGGTGGGACAGCATGAGGTGGACCTACGAGTTGGAAACGGGGCACGGGTTGCTGCTGTTGCTGTAGGAGACTATTTCATCTCTTTACCATCTGGACTTGTGTTAGAATTAAACAGTTGTTACTTTGTTCCAAGCATTACTAAAAATATTATCTCAATTCCTGCTCTTGTCAGGAAAGGGTTTTCCTTTGAATGCAATATTTCAAAGTGTGTTCTTTCTTTAGATAATATAGTTTATGCTACTGGTTCAATTAACAATGGGTTATTCATGTTGGACATGGAATGTTCTATACACAATATTGATAATAAGAAAGCCAAATATGCTGATGACAGCACCTTGCTATGGCATAGTCGTTTAGGCCATATTAACAAGAAACGCATTAAGCGGTTGCATGATCATGGACTGCTGGGATCATTCTCCTATGAGGAGATTGATACATGCAAAGCTTGTTTGATGGGCAAAATGACGAAGTCACCTTTTCCTCATAAAGGTCAAAGGACTTCAGGTTTACTTGACCTTATACACAGTGATGTGTGTGGGCCTTTTAGTAAACATGCCAGAGGTGGCTATCAGTACTTCATTACCTTCACTGATGATTTCAGTAGATATGGGTATGTCTATCTTATGAGACATAAAAGTGAATTTTTTGACAAGTTCAAAGAGTTCAAGAATGAAGTACAGAATCAGTTAGGCCGAAATATCAAGGCACTTCGTTCTGATCGAGGTGGAGAATACCTAAGTCGAGAGTTTACTGACTATCTGAAGGAGTGTGGGATTATCTCACAGCTCACTCCGCCAGGAACACCGCAATGGAATGGTGTGTCCGAGAGGAGAAATAGAACGTTACTTGATATGGTTCGTTCTATGATGTGTCAGGTTACTCTACCTTACTCCTTTTTGGGGATTTGCACTGGAAACAGCTGCAAAGGTACTAAACTGAGTGCCATCCAAGGTAGTTTCAAAGACTCCATATGAGTTATGGTATGGGAAACAGCCGAGCTTGACATTTATCAGGATCTGGGGCTGCGAGGCTTATGTCAAAAAGCTCGCCTCTGGGAAACTAGAGAGCAGATCTGAGAAATGTATCTTTGTCGGTTACCCTAAGGAAACTAAGGGTTATTATTTCTACGATCCCAAAGAGAACAAGGTGTTTGTTGCTCGGACGGCCATATTTCTTGAGAAGAAGTTTCTTCTGCAAGAGGCCATTGGGAGAGAAATAAAGCTGGATGAGAATCCAGAGGAAGGACAAAGTGCTCAAGTACAGTTGGATGAGCCTGAGCCGGTAGAACAGGTTACTGAACAACCTGAGGCTCAGATATCACGGGAACCGCGAAGATCGGGAAGGATCCGTCGACAGCCTGAGCGCTATGACGAAGTCTACATCATTGATAATGATGAACCCCTAACTTATGCGGATGCGGTCAGTGGACCGGACTCAGCGAGATGGCTTGAAGCTATGCGCGCCGAGATGGACTCCATGTCAGATAACCAAGTCTGGGATTTGGTTGATCCGCCTCCGGGAGTTATCCCTATAGGCTGTAAATGGATCTTTAAGAAGAAGATTGACATGGATGGTAACGTGGTTACCTATAAAGGCAGGCTAGTTGCGAAAGGTTTCAAACAAATCTACGGGATAGATTATGATGAAACTTTCTCACCTGTAGCTATGTTTAAGTCTATTCGGATTCTTTTCGCGATAGCTGCATATTATGATTATGAGATCTGGCAGATGGATGTGAAGACCGCTTTCCTTAATGGAAATCTGAACGAGGATGTCTATATGACACAACCTGAAGGTTTCACTAATCCATCAGATCGTCATAAAATATGCAAGTTAAAGAAGTCTATTTATGGACTTAAAAGAAGCTGGAATATTCGTTTTGATGAATCAATCTCTGAATTTGGTTTCATCAAGAACGATGATGACCCGTGTGTATATAAGAGGTTTAATGGGAGCGTGATTACTTTCCTAGTCCTCTACGTCGATGATATCTTGATCATTGGAAATGATATTCCTGAAATGCATGCGGTTAAAGCATGGTTAAGGAAATGTTTTCAGATGAAAGATTTAGGAGAAGCAGCCTATGTATTAGGTGTGAAGATCTACAGGGATAGATCTAAGAGGCTTCTCGGGCTGTGCCAGAGTACTTACATCGATAAAGTCCTGGAGAGATTTCATTTAGAGAATTCTAAAAGAGGATATCTTCCAGTCAGACATGGTCTGAATCTTTCGAAGAGTCAGTGTCCACAAACACAGACTGAGAAAGATGAGATGGATAATACGCCTTATGCTTCGGCTATTGGGTCCATTATGTATGCGATGTTGTGTACTCGCCCAGACGTCGCTTACGGATTAAGCGTGACCAGTCGGTTCCAAAGTAATCCAGGTCAGGCACACTGGATTGCAGTCAAGAACATCTTAAAATATCTGCGGAGGACCAAAGATATGTTCTTGATATATGGTGGTCAGGAAGAACTCAGTATTGAAGGATATACTGACGCTTCATTCCAGTCTGACCAGGATGATTTCCGATCGCAATCAGGCTATGTTTTTAGCTTGAATGGAGGAGTGGTGGTGTGGAAGAGTTTCAAACAGTCTATTGTTGCTGATTCCACAACAGAAGCCGTGTATGTTGCAGCCTCGGAAGCATCCAAGGAGGCAGTGTGGATTCGTAAGTTCGTTCAGGAACTTGGTGTTGTTCCTTCCAGTGCTGATCCTTTGGTTATCTTTTGTGATAACACTGGAGCAATTGCACAAGCAAAGGAACCACGGTCGCACCAGAAGTCCAAGCACATACAGAGACGGTTTCATTTGATCCGGGAGATCATTGATCGTGGCGAGATCAAAGTCTGCAAGGTTCATACAGATGACAATCTGGCTGACCCGCTTACCAAGCCTCTGGCGCAGCAGAAGCATGAGAAGCACTGTAATAATATGGGTTTGAAATTTCTCAACCATTAGATTAAGTGCAAGTGGGAGATTGTTGGGGTATGCCCTTAAGGCTAATGTTTGAGGCCTTGGGATTGTATCAGTATCATGTAATAAACTCTTATGTTTATAAAGGCATGGTTGTTATTCAGTTTGTTACATTGTCTGCTGCAATAAGTGTACTTCTGAATAATGTCTCAAAGCTGTTCAGCTAGGCTGACATGCAGTTATGTCCTTAGTCAAGATATCTTGGTGAACATGAGACAGCCTTGATATGATTGAGACTAATATGTGTTCTAATCTTATAGGATGCTTCGAGCATGGAATAAGATGTAGACTCATGGGTACATTGGATGTACTGGACAGACCCTACTAGGATATTCAATTGCTTGTCACAATGTGAATAATCCTTGATTGCAACAAGTGGCACATTTCCTCTGACTTGAGATCACTTGTGTTTCTAAATGATGATTGTCATTGTTTTGAGGTAGTTCAATATCATTTGAAACATAATGATTATAGACTATCTTGGATGGTGAGCTTGAGTCAGGTTAGGGCACTAGTGATAGATAAAGGATTGCCGTCTCCTTAATTGGAGTATGATGTTCTAAAGGGGCCCCCCTCTGTATGAGATGATTGAGAAAGTGTATGGCCATACCCAGATGACAGTGTTCATCTGATCTAATCATGCTCATCATATTGGAGCTACAGGCTTGACACGCTTGTCCAATAAGAACATCCAGTGGCAAAGGAAATTTGCATGCCTTGTGAATTGGATTCACACTTGTGCTGTGGTTTGGGTGTAGTCTTGGAAGACTCTTTCCTTTATATCGGGAGACAGTGATGTGTTGCTAGATACCCCTCACTGATCGTGATAACGTAAGTTATCGTTACCGACATTTAAAGGAAACCCTTAGGGTCGCACAATTTGATGATATGGCTTACTTAAGTCAGATCGTGTGGACTGAATTGTTTGGGTTCAGTTTAAAGGGATTTGATCTCTGATTGTAAGTGAGATCCAGTCTGATCATGTTTGATTGATAAGGGCTTGAGATCGGTAAGCTTCGATTGAGAGAATGGATGCTAGATCGGTGAGATCAGGAGCATCAAGAGATGAACGGTCAGATCTTAAGCCTTAGGGGTTTTTGTTATGATCTGGACTAGTTGCTTGGTTTATTTGGTTATTGAACCAAATCGATTTGAACCAGCTCATTGGGTGAGCGCATGGTTCAAGTAAAGAGGCATTGGCGATTGGGGTAATGCATGGTCGCATGAACGTTGAGACATTGCTATTTTTAGATAGCATGTTCTCTAACGTGACCACATCTCACGTTCACGCCAAGAGAACTTCTCTCTCGCCTTTCCCCACTTACTCTTGAGAGGGCATTTGGGTATGACGAGTCTTGGACGCCTTGGAGAGTCATTTGGCAAAGAGAGCAAAGCTTCATCCATCCCTTCTATTCGATCAAAGACACCTCTTGGAACCTTGCTAGCACAAGGAGCACCAAGGAAGTGAGCGCATCCTCATTCTTGTGTGCGCATCATTTGGAGGAGATCTCTCTTGCTCTCTCTTTCCAAGACGCCATCCAACACATGGCTTCGGTATGAATTCTTTTCATGTTGTTAAGTTGATCATATTGCATGCGATGATACTAAGAAACCCACTCCGCTGCTTTAGAAGAAATTTTTCATGCGCCTATCTAGGGTTTCGCCACCTTGTTAGGACTTACAACCGCAACAGCAGCAACCCGTGCCCCGTTTCCTACTCGTAGGTCCACCTCATGCTGTCCCACCTGTCTTCTTCTCTTGAGTTCCTGTACATTTGAACAAATGTGAACTCCACATGCAGTGTCTAACACCCATGAAATAGAAGAAGAAGATACCATGACTTCAGTCACGAAAATACCTGAGCCAGAAGCGAAAGGGTTGCTTCCCTTCTTATCTCCTTGGAGCGCTTTACAGTCCTTTTTCCAGTGACCCAGCTGGCCACAATGGAAACATCTGTATTCTTTTGACCGCTTTACCTTTTGTTTCAGAGCCTTGTTGTAGCTCTTGATAGGGGCTTTGCCCTTCTTCCCCTTCTTCTTGTTCCTTGAAGGAACCATTAGGACAGAGGATGAAGGCGTTCCCTTCTCACGAGACTGAGTCTGCTCTGTAGTCAAGAGCATGTTCAGTAACTCTGCCGGCGTACAGTCGATCTTGTTCATATTAAAATTAATGATAAACGGATCGAAAGAGGCCGGGAGAGACTGCAGGATAATGTCTACAACAAGCTCCTGATTGATGGTATGTCCCAGTTTCTCTAGAGCCTCCTTGTACCCAATCATCTTGAGTACGTGAGCTCCCACTGGACTCCCTTCAGTCAGTTTGCTCTGAAAGAAAAGTTTAGTCAAGTTATAGCATTCAGTCCTTGCCTGTGCTGCATACAGCATCTTGAGGTTTGCTATAATTTCAATAGCAGATAAATCCTCATGCTGACGCTGCAGCTGTGGCGTCATAGACGCTAGCATAAGGCAAGCGACATCAATGCTATCATTGACATGCTTCTCATAAGCTTCCCGAACCGCCCTTGCGGCGTTCGCAGCGGGTTGAGGCGGTATTGCCGTCTCGAGGACATACAGTTTCCTCTCAGCCTTAAGAACAATCTTAAGTTGTCCGTACCAGTCTGAGAAGTTTGGCCCAGCAAACTTCTCCCTTTCCAGTAAGGATCGCACATTGAACGCTGTGGTGTTCGTTGCTGCAGTAATCTACAACATTGCAAGAACAGCAAGGTCAGTATCAATGTTAGAATCAATTCAGGACTTAAGAATGATTCTTTTCTCACTATTTTATCTGACTGAAAAATCCAGTAAAACAGTCCGAAAGAGTAAAACTCTTTTAGTGAGAAGGGATCCAGATTTCATACTTGGTCTCCGCGTCCCGCTCAGGCGAGATAAGATGCACAGAGAGTACAAGCACTAATCTCTGGTAGGCTATCCCTGCCAATCGCCAACCCGTGTGATTCCCCTTCATCTGGGCAATCCAGCAGACTGTGCCAACTGAGTTGGTACAACACAGTCTCTGATCCCACAGATGGCTGCCTCCATATGGCTACCATATGCTCAATATGTAGCCTACATGGTCAAGCTGACTCGACCTACTCCCTGGACCACCACGTGCTATGCTGAGCAACGAGAAGCGATAAATCCCTTCTCTGTAACACGCAGGTGTAATCACACACCGTCTGAAGATAGATGGGCATACCCACTAAGTGGGTACAACACGGCCCCAACGATAGTCAGAACAGTGAGGTTTCGCGTCAGAAGGCTTACGTGCTTGATATTTAACGTTGGATTTTAACGGTCCTTTTATCTTCTTACTATCATTCAAATCCTATGGTGATAGCAGAAGAATAAGTCATGCAGTTACAAAATTACTTAAACAGTAAATTAAAAGCATGATGACCTTATGTGGTAAAAGCCCATTAAGCCTAAGTAAGACCTTAATTAACTTAAGTCTTCACTTGAGCTCTTCATGGGTCTCTAGCATTTCATCTGGCCCAACCCGGGCCCAAGCGCCCACTGCAGCTCAGGTGCGCCCACCAGGTAAAATGCGCCTGTCCTAGAGTCGAACCCTAGACCTCCCACTGGTGAAGCCACTTGCTGCATGCGCCTCTGCCATGTGTGCTCAGTGCTCATGTCTGATTAAATTACAATTTAATCTATCTAGACATGATTGACTCGCAGGTCAATTACACTTTATAAATTAATTAAAATGTGATGCGCAGATCACAATAATAATTTACAATAATACATCCAGGCACGCAGGCCCCAGCACAGCACACATTAAAATTGGGCAGCCCACATAAGATTAAATAAACACTCACCATGTTATACAAACATCAAGTGATCCAATCAAGAAAATAAAATTTTCGAAAATCCCATTGGCTTCATTTTATTTTCCTTATGTGCCCTACTACCTTACAACGGTCCATTAATAGGGATCCACTCATCAGACCTAGTCAGACCCACTGCCCTTGCATGCACCAAGTCATAACCGACTTGAGTCGACCTCATGGTCAACAATGCATGCGTTAAGGGCTGAACGTCCCTAATGAATTCTGGCAAGCGGGTGTGACCCCGGGCCTTAATCATGAGCATTCACTGGTTGTCTCAATCAGACATCGCTACACGCCTTTCTGCAGTCGACCAATAGCCACCACATGCTTGCGCATAGGTGCCATCTGGTCGACCCATCTAGGCTGTCAGATGGTCTGATCAGACTGTTGGGTCTAGACTGGACGATGACTTCAACCCTAATAACCCGTCTAAGCTTTTGAAGTAGGCGCATAGATCTAATGAGGGGCGCGCAAGTAATGTTTTGAGAAAAAACTACAACAAGCGCCAAACATCATACATGCGCTAAATGTAAAACATACATCTATTTTCGCAAACTAGCATGTAGTTTCGCATGATGATAAAATTTAGATCTACTAATAAGCGCAAACAAGGATCACAATAAGCAATCATATGAATCATACAAGGAACTATGCTCTGATACCAATTGAAAGTTCCCTAAAAGGGGGCGAAACCCTAAAGCATGCGCATATAAAATTTAGCATGGGCGGAATCTAGGGTTTCCTAGGATCGCATGTATGAACATAGATCAACTTAACAATTTGTATAGATCAACACAAGGATCATACCATTGCCATTGCTTGGATGGCGACTTGGAAGAAGAGGGCGAGCGGCTCTCCTCCAAAGGTGACGCACACAAGGTGAAGATGACTACTCCCTTGGCGTCTTTGTGCTAGCAAAGCTTCAAGGTCTCCTAATCGAGTGAAGGAGGTTGAGATGTTCTCTAGGCTTTGTCAAGTCCTCTCCTTGGCGTCAAGACTCACACCCGAGAGAGAGAGAGGCGACAAGAGGAAGTTGCGAGCGAGAATAGAGCAATGCTCTCGAACGTGAGGCGTGCTACCTATTTTGGAAAGCATGACTTCCAAAAATAGTAAACCCTCAACCGTTCAAGCGTTCACGCCAAGTGAACAAGTTGCAACATTCTCCTCTTTGAACCATGCGCTCACTTGATGAGCCAGTTCAATTACATTTGGTTCAAGAACCAAATCAAACCAAGCCTTGGTCTAGATCAAATTAAACCATAAGGCTCAAGATCTAACCATTCATCTCTTGATGCTCTTGATCTCACCGATCTAGCATCATTTCTCTCGATCGAAGCTTACCGATCTCAAGCCCTAATCAATCAAACATGATCAGACCAGATCTCACTTACAATCAGAGTTTAAACTCCTTTAAACTGAACCAAAACAATTTAGTCCACACGATCTGACTTAAGTAAGCCATATCATCAAATTGTGCGACCCTAAGGGTTTCCTTTAAATGTCGGTAATGATAACTTACGTTATCACGATCAGTGAGGGGTATCTAGCAACACATCACTGTCTCCCGATATAAAGGAAAGAGTCTTCCAAGACTACACCCAAACCACAGCACAAGTGTGAACCCAAGTCACTTGACATATGTGTTTCCTTTGCCACTGGATGTTCTTATTGGACAAGCATGTCAAGCCTGTAATTCCAATATGATGAGAGTGGTTAGATCAGATGAACATAGTCATCTGGGTATGGCCATACACTTTCTCAACCATCTCATCCAGGGGGCCCCTTCAGAACATCACACTCCAAACAAGGAGACGGCAATCCTATATCTATCACTAGTGCCCTAACATGACTCATGCTCATTATCCAAGATAGTCTATAACCATTATGTTTCAAATGATATTGAACTACCTCAAAACAATGCCAATCATCATTTAGAAACACAAGTGATCTCAAGTCAGAGGAAATATGCCACTTGTTTGCATATAAGGATTATTCACATTGTGACAAGCAATTGAATATCCTAAGTAGGGTCTGTCCAGTACATCCAATGTACCCATGAGTCTACATCTTATTCCATGCTCGAAGCATCCTATAAGATTAGAACACATATTAGTCTCAATCATATCAAGGCTGTCTCATGTTCACCAAGATATCTCGACTAAGGACAAAACTGCATGTCAGCCAAGCTGAACAGCATTGAGACATTATTCAGAAGTATACATATTGCAGCAGATGATGTAACAACCTGAATAACAACCATTGCCTTTATAAACATAGAGTTTATACATGATACTGAAATAATCCCAAGGCCTCAAACATTAGCCTTAAGGGCATACCCCAACACATTATATTTCAAATGATATTGAATTACCTCAAGACAATGCCAATCATCATTTAGAAACACAAGCGATCTCAAGTCAGAGGAAATATGCCACTTGCTTGCATATAAGGATTATTCACATTGTGACAAACAATTGAATATCCTAAGTAGGGTCTGTCCAGTACATCCAATGCACCTATGTGTCTACATCTTATTCCATGCTCGAAGCACCCTATAAGATTGGAACACATATTAGTCTCAATCATATCAAGGCTGTCTCATGTTCACCAAGATATCTCGACTAAGGACAATGCTAATGTCAGCCAAGCTGAACACCATTGAGACATTATTCAGAAGTATACATAACAGCAGCAGATAATGTAACAACCTGAATAACAACCATTGCCTTTATAAACTTATACATAGTTTATACATGATACTGAAATCATCCCAAAGGCCTCAAACATTAGCCTTAAGGGCATACCCCAACAATCTCCCACTTGCACTTAATCTAATGGTTGAGAAATCTCAAACCCATATTATTACAGTGCATCTCATGCTTCTGCTGCGCCAGAGGCTTAGTAAGCGGGTCAGCTAGATTGTCATCTGTATGAACCTTGCAGATCTTGATCTCTCCACGATCTATGATCTCACGGATCAAATGAAACCTTCTCTGTATGTGCTTGGACTTCTGGTGTGACCGTGGTTCCTTTGCTTGTGCTATTGCTCCAGTGTTATCACAGAAGATAACCAATGGATCAGCACTTGAAGGAACAACACCAAGTTCCTGAACGAACTTACGAATCCACACTACCTCCTTGGATGCTTCCGAGGCTGCAACATACTCGGCTTCTGTTATGGAATCAGCAACAATTGATTGGTTGAAACTCTTCCACACCACTGCTCCTCCATTCAAGCTAAAAACATAGCCTGATTGCGATCGGAAATCATCCTGGTCAGATTGGAACGAAGCGTCAGTATATCCTTCAATACTGAGTTCTTCCTGACCTCCATAAATCAAGAACATATCTTTGGTCCTCCGAAGATATTTCAAAATGTTCTTGACTGCAATCCAGTGTGCCTTCCCTGGATTACTTTGGAATCGACTGGTCACGCTTAACCCGTAAGCGACGTCTGGGCGAGTACACAACATCGCATACATAATGGATCCAATAGCCGAAGCATAAGGCGTATTGTCCATTTCATCTTTCTCAGACTGTGTTTGAGGACACTGGCTCTTAGAAAGATTCAGACCATGTCTGACTGGAAGATATCCTCTTTTAGAATTTTCTAAATGGAATCTCTCCAGGACTTTATCGATGTAAGTACTCTGGCACAGCCCGAGAAGCCTATTAGATCTATCTCTATAGATCTGCACACCTAATACATAGGTTGCTTCTCCTAAATCTTTCATCTGGAAACATTTTCTTAACCATGCTTTGACCGCATGCAGTTCAGGAATATCGTTTCCAATGATCAAGATATCATCGACGTAGAGGACTAGGAAAGTAATCACGCTCCCACTAAACCTCTTATATACACACGGGTCATCTTCATTTTTGATGAAACCAAATTCACAAACTGATTCATCAAAACGAATATTCCAGCTTCTCGATGCTTGTTTTAGTCCATAAATAGACTTCTTTAATTTGCATATTTTATGACGATCTGATGGATTGATGAAACCTTCAGGTTGTGCCATATACACATCCTCTTCCAGTTTTCCATTAAGGAAAGCGGTATTCACATCCATTTGCCAGATCTCATAATCATAATATGCAGCTATCGCGAGAATAATCCGAATGGACTTAAACATGGCTACAGGAGAGAATGTTTCATCATAATCTATCCCATAGATTTGTTTGAAACCTTTCGCAACTAGCCTGCCCTTATAGGTAACTACGTTACCATCCATATCAATCTTCTTCTTGAAGATCCATTTACAGCCTATAGGGATTACTCCTGGAGGCGGATCAACCAAATCCCAGACTTGGTTATCTGACATGGAGTCCATCTCGGCTCGCATAGCTTCAAGCCATCTTGCTGATTCCGGTCCACTGACCGCATCCGCATAGGTGAGGGGTTCATCATTAATGATGTAGGCTCCGTCATAGCGCTCAGACTGTCGACGAATCCTTCCCGATCTACGCGGTTCCCGTGATATCTGAGCCTCAGGTTGAACATCAACCTGTTCTATTTGCTCAGGCTCATCCAACTGAGCTTGACTACTCTGTCCCTCTTCTGGACTTTCATCCAGTTTTATTTCTCGCCGACTGGCTTCTTGGAGAAGAAATTCCTTCTCAAGAAAAATAGCCGTTCGAGCAACAAATATTTTGTTCTCTTTGGGATCGTAGAAATAATAACCCTTAGTTTCTTTAGGGTAACCGACAAAGATACATTTATAAGATCTGCTCTCTAGTTTCCCAGAGGCGAGCTTTTTGACATAAGCCTCGCAACCCCAGATTTTGATAAATGTCAAGCTTGGCTGTTTCCCATACCATAACTCATATGGAGTCTTTGAAACGGCCTTGGATGGCACTCGGTTTAGTACCTTTGCAGCTGTTTCCAGTGCAAATCCCCAAAAGGAGTAAGGTAGAGTAGCCTGACTCATCATCGAACGAACCATATCCAATAAGGTTCTATTTCTCCTCTCGGACACACCATTCCATTGCGGTGTTCCTGGCGGAGTGAGCTGTGAGATAATCCCACACTCCTTCAGATAGTTAGTAAACTCTCGACTCAAGTATTCTCCACCTCGATCGGATCGAAGTGCCTTGATATTCCGGCCTAGCTGATTATGTACTTCATTTTTGAACTCTTTGAACTTGTCAAAAGATTCACTCTTATGTCTCATTAGATAGACATAACCATATCTACTGAAATCATCAGTAAAAGTAATGAAGTATGAATAGCCACCTCTGGCATGTTTACTAAATGGCCCACACACATCACTGTGAATAAGGTCAAGTAAACCTGAAGCCCTTTGACCTTTATTAGAAAAAGGAGTCTTCGTCATTTTGCCCATTAAACAAGCTTTGCATGTATCAAGCTCCTCATAGGAGAATGATCCCAGCAGTCCATGGTCATGCAACCGCTTAATGCGCTTCTTGTTAATATGGCCTAAACGACTATGCCATAGCAAGGTGCTGTCATCAGCATACTTGGCTTTCTTATTATCAATTTGTTGTACAGAACATTCCATGTCCAACATGTATAACCCATTGTTAATTGAGCCAGTAGCATAAACAATATTATCAAATGAAATACAACACTTTAAAGTTTTGCATTCAAAAGAAAATCCTTTCCTGACAAGAGCAGGAATAGAGATAATATTCTTAGTTATGCTCGGTACAAAATAACAATTGTCAAGTTCTAATACAAAACCAGATGGTAAAGAGATGTTATATTGTCCTACAGCAACAGCAGCAACCCGTGCCCCGTTTCCAACTCGTAGGTCCACCTCATGCTGTCCCACCTGTCTTCTTCTCTTGAGTTCCTGTACATTTGAACAAATGTGAACTCCACATGCAGTGTCCAACACCCATGAAATAGAAGAAGCTACCATGACTTCAGTCACGTAAATACCTGAGCCAGAAGTGAAAGGCTTGCTTCCCTTCTTCTCTCCTTGGAGCGCTTTACAGTCCTTCTTCCAGTGATCGAGCTGGCCACAATGGAAACATCTGTTGTCCTTTGACCGCTTTATCTTTTGTTTCAGAGCCTTGTTGTAGCTCTTGATAGGGGCTTTGCCCTACTTCCCCTTCTTCTTGTTCCTTGAAGGAACCAGCAAGACAGAGGAGGAAGGCTTTCCCTTCTCAAGAGTCTGCTCTGTGGTACAGAGCAGGTTCAGTAACTCTGCCGGAGTACAATCGATCTTGTTCATATTAAAATTAATGATGAACGGATCGAAAGAGGCCGGGAGAGACTGCAGGATAATGTCTACAACAAGTTCCTGATTGATGGTGTGTCCCAGTTTCTCTAGAGCCTCCTTGTACCCAATCATCTTGAGTACGTGAGCTCCCACTGGACTGCCTTCAGTCAGTTTGCTATGAAAGAAAAGTTTCGTCAAGTTATAGCGTTCTGTCCTTGCCTGTGCAGCATATAGCATCTTGAGATTTGCTATAATATCAATAGCAGACAAATCCTCATGCTGACGCTGGAGCTCTGGCGTCATTGACGCAAGCATAAGGCAAGCGACATCAGTACTATCACTGACGTGCTTCTCATAAGCATCCCGAACCGCCCTTGCGGCATTCGCTGCGGGTTGAGCCGGTATTGCCATCTCAAGGACATGCAGTTTCCTCTCAGCCTTAAGAACAATCTTAAGCTGTCTGTACCAGTCTGAGAAGTTTGGCCCAGCAAACTTCTCCTTTTCCAGTATGGATCGCAGATTGAGCCCTGTGGTGTTCGTTGCTGCAGGAATCTACAACATTGCAAGAACAACAAGGTCAGTATCCATGTTAGAATCAATCCAGGACTTAAGAATGATTCTTTTCTCACTATTTTATCTGACTGAAAAATCCAATAAAACAGTCCGAAAGAGTAAAACTCTTTTTAGTGAGATGGGATCCAGATTTCATACTTGGTCTCCGCGTCCCGCTCAGGCGAGATAAAATGCACAGAGAGTTCAAGCACTAATCACTGGTAGGCTACCCATGCCAATCGCCAACCCGTGCGATTCCCCTTCATCTGGGCAATCCAGCAGACTGTGCCAACTGAGTTGGTACAACACAGTCTCTGATTCCACAGATGGCTGCCTCCATATAGCTAACATATGCTCAATATGTAGCCTACATGGTCAAGCTGTCCTGACCTACTCCCTGGACCACCACGTGCTATGCTGAGCAACAAGAAGCGATAAATCCCTTCTCTGTAACACGCAGGTGTAATCACACACCGTCTGAAGATAGATGGGCGTGCCCACTGAGTGGGTACAACACGGCCCCAACGATAGTCAGAACAGTGAGGTTTCGCG
Source organism: Costus lasius (assembly GCA_027563935.2). Classification (NCBI taxonomy): domain Eukaryota; kingdom Viridiplantae; phylum Streptophyta; class Magnoliopsida; order Zingiberales; family Costaceae; genus Costus; species Costus lasius. The sequence goes on from CM050451.1 coordinate 77,379,565, forward strand.
TCAGAAGGCTTTCGTGCTTGATATTTGACGTTGGATTTTAACGGTCCATATTATCTTCTTACTATCATGCAATATCTATGGTGATAGCAAAAGAATAAATCAAGCATGTGCTAATATTTCTTAAACAGTAAATAGAAAGCACAATGATCTTATGTGGTAAATGCTCATAAAAGCCTAAGTAAAAACCCTAGTTTTACACAAGTCTTCACTTGAGCTCTTTATGGGTCTCTTGCACTTTATCTGGCCCAGCCCGGGCCCAAGCCCTCTCTGCAGCTCAAATGCGCCCATCAGGTAGCATGCGCCTGTGCTAGAGTCAAACTCTAGACCTCCCACCTGGTCAAGGCACTTGCTGCAAGCGCTTCTGTCATGTGTGCTCTGTGCTCATGTCTGATCAAATTACATTTTAATCTATCTAGACATGAATTGACACGCAGGTCAATTATACATTATTATAAATTAAAGTGTGATACACAGATCACAATAAAAATTTACAATTAATTCCAGGCACGCAGGCCCCAGCACAGCACACAAATTAGGGCAGCCCACATAAGATTAAATAGACACCCAATCAGGTTAAATAAGCATACATGTGATCCAATCAGAAAATAAAATTTTTTAAAAACCCCATGGCATCAATTTTATTTCCTTGTGTGCCCTACTACCTTACAACGGTCCATTAATAGGGGTCCACTCATCAGACCAAGTCAGACCCACTGCCCTTGCATGCACCCAGTCATAACTGACTTGTGTTGACCTAGTGGTCAACTATGCATGCCTTAAGGGCTGAACGTCCCACATGATTTCTGGCAGGCAGGTGTGACCCCGGGCCTTAATCATGATCGTTCACTAGGCGCCTCAATCAGACATCGCTACACGCCCTTCTGCAGTCGGCCTATAGCCACCTGTATGCGTGCGCATAGGTGCTATCTGGCCGACCCATCTAGGCTGTCAAATGGTCTGATCAGGCTGTTGGGTCCAGACTAGACTGACGACTTCAACCCTAGTAACCCGTCTAAGTATTTCAAGTAGGCGCTTTAGAGATCTAGGTGAGGGGCGCGCAAGATCATAAGTGTTTGATAAAAACTCTTCAACATGCGCAAAACAAATATCATGCGCAACTTAAGTAAAAACCAAAACACATCTAATGTCTAGCATGTATGTTGGCATGATGATTTATAACATGCGCAAGTCACGTTTAGATCTACTTTTAAACCGCATGGATCACAAAATAAGCAATCATATGGATCAAGCCAAAACACTAGCTCTGATACCAATTGAAAGGGGGGCGAAACCCTAATTCAGGCGCATATAAAATTTTTCATGGGGAAAACAAGGGTTTCATGAAGATCGCATGGCATGAACATATGATCAACTATTAGTTCTTGCAATGAGAAGATAGGATGTTACCATGGCCATTATTTGGATGGCGACTTGGAAGAATATAGAGGGCGAGCGGCTCTCCTCCAAAGTAGTCGCACACAAGGTGACGATGGCTACTCCCTTTTCTTCTTTGTGCTAGCAAAGTTCCAAGGTGTCCTTCAACGTGTAGGAGAAGATGAGATGTTCTTCTTCTTGGCTAAGCGAAAACTCTCTACCTCTTCTCTTTCGTGGAGCCTCGACACACACACGAGAGGAGAAGCATTCATTCGAGAGAGAGGGAGGCGTTGAGGCGTTATCCAACGTGGGAACGCTTATGGCTTCCAAAAATAGAAAGTCATCAAGCCTTGCGCCCATGTTTTCGAACCAACCAAAACATCTTCTCACTTTGAACCATGCGTTCACTTATGTGAACCGGTTCTATTGCATTTGGTTCAAAGACCAAATCAAACCAAGCCATGGTCTAGATCTCATATGAACCAGATGGCTCAAGATCTAACCACACATCTCTTGATGCTCTTGATCTCATCGATCAAGCATCAATTCTCCCGATCGAAGCTTACCGATCTCAAGCCCTAATCAATCAAACATGATTAGACCAGATCTCACTTCCAATCAGAGTTTAAACTCCTTTAAACTGAACCAAAACCATTCAGTCCACACGATCTGACATAAGTAAGCCATATCATCAAATTGTGCGACCCTAAGGGTTTCCTTCAATGTCGGTGACGATAACTTACGTTATCACGATCAGAGAGGGGTATCTAGCAACACATCACTGTCTCCCAATATGAAGGAAAGAGTCTTCCAAGACTACACCCAAACCATAGCACAAGTGTGAATCCAATTCACTTGACATACATGTTTCCTTTGCCACTGGATGTTCTCATTGGACAAGCGTGTCAAGCCTGTAATTCCAATATGATGAAAATGATTAGATCAGATGAACATAGTCATCTGGGTATGGCCATACACTTTCTCAATCATCTCATCCAGGGGGCCCCTTTAGAACATCACACTCCAACAAGGAGAGGCAATCCTATATCTATCACTAGTGTCCTAACATGACTCATGCTCATTATCCAAGATAATCTATAACCATTATATTTCAAATGATATTGAATTACCTCAAGACAATGCCAATCATCATTTAGAAACACAAGCGATCTCAAGTCAGAGGAAATATGCCACTTGCTTGCATATAAGGATTATTCACATTGTGACAAACAATTGAATATCCTAAGTAGGGTCTGTCCAGTACATCCAATGCACCTATGTGTCTACATCTTATTCCATGCTCGAAGCACCCTATAAGATTGGAACACATATTAGTCTCAATCATATCAAGGCTGTCTCATGTTCACCAAGATATCTCGACTAAGGACAATGCTAATGTCAGCCAAGCTGAACACCATTGAGACATTATTCAGAAGTATACATAACAGCAGCAGATAATGTAACAACCTGAATAACAACCATTGCCTTTATAAACTTATACATAGTTTATACATGATACTGAAATCATCCCAAAGGCCTCAAACATTAGCCTTAAGGGCATACCCCAACAGTCTCATTAATGTGAATGGAGCATTAGTCAAGCCAAAAGGCATGACTAACCATTCATAGAGACCATCCTTGGTCTTGAAAACTATCTTCCATTCGTCACCTGGCCTTATCCTGATCTGGTGGTATCCACTTCTTAAGTCAATATTTCTAAACCATTTAGAGCCAACTAGCATGTCTAGCATATCATCAAGCCTAGGTATAGGAAACCTATACTTGACGGTGATTTTGTTCATGGCTCTACAATACATGTATGCCAGGTCCCATCCTTTTTAAGGGTGAGTAGAGTTGGAATGGCGAAAGGGCTAAGGCTCTCTCTTATGTGTCCTTTCTCTAAAAGCTCATCTACCTGCCTCTTTAGTTCTTGGTGCTCAGTGGGGTTCATTCAATAGTGAGGAAGGTGGGGTAGGGTTGAGCTTGGGACAAGATCTATTGCATGCTGGATATCCCTAAGGGTTGTAAGTCCTTTGGGTAGTTCTTCAGGGGTAAGCTCACTATAATGTTCTAAGAGGGCTTCTATCTCAGGGGGTGGCTTACTTTCTTCTTCTAGACTAGTTTCCTTAAAGTCTAAGGTAAACAAAGGTTGGTCAGGTTCATAGTCGTTAGGTCTCATAAGTTGAAGGGTTGGTTGGGTGGGTTTGGTCTCCTCTATTTTTCCCTTACTAGTTGAGTCCTTGAGCTCTCTAGGCATAGAAGGTTTCAGCTTGATTTTCTGACATGAATGACTAAAGACATAGATGTTAGTCTGACCGTAGTGGAGTACATCCATGTCATATAGCCATCGTCTACCTAGAAGGACTTAAGTGACATCCATAGTGATGACATCACACCAAATTTTTCCTTCATAGCTACCAAACTATAAGGGAACTAGACTCCTATGTGTTACAGGGACACTTGACTGGTTGACCCAAGAGATGTTGTAAGGAGTTGGGTGAGTCTCTACCTTAAGTTTAAACTTGGTAATGGCAGAGTGGGAGACAGCATAGTTCTTCGCCAGTCATCAGTGAGTGAGGGCTTGATTAGGGTACACCTGACAACTCCTACGGTGTTTTGGGTTGACTCCTCACTACTATCATATTCAAGCTCTTCTAAAATTTGTCAGTTAGAGTCAGGGTCATTAAGGTCTTCAAGTCTAATGGTTTGTGTTTCCTCACCTAAGTACATAACCTTTTTAGGATAGTTTCTCATAATGTGTCCAGGTTGCTTACAGGCATGACATGTGACTCTAGTTGGTTCTTGGTAAGTAGAGAGGGTTTGGGTTTAGGAGTGCTAGAGCTGGAGGGGTTGATGGCTCTAGGATTTGGTTTAGGGGTATTAAACTCTTTCCTAAAGGCATTCTTGATGTCTTGCTCTATTTCCTTGGCTCTAAGATGGGCAACCTCTATGGAGTCTATTTGGTAGTAGGTAAGGCCCTTTCTAATTTCAGATCTAAGACCATTTTTGTACATACTCAGGGAGAATTGGGGATCTTATCTAATTCCACTTCTAAGGAGCAACTCATCAAAGTTGGTAGCGTATTGGTCGACAGTTAAGGCTCCTTGGGTTAGGCTATTGGCTTGGTCATACAACTTGGTTTGAAAGTATGAAGGGACATACTTCATCTTAAGTTGTTGAAGCATCTCTATCCAACTATCTATGGGAGGCCGGTTGGATCTCTCTATATTGGTCCAACACAACCTATCATTTCCTTCAAGAAGGCACTCGGCAAATTGGATTTTGCTATGCTCAGGCACCATGCTCCAATGAAAGTACTACTTGAGCTTAGTTGCCCAATCCAGAAAGTCACGGGGGTCTAAGGAACTACTAAAGAGAGGGGGATTAAGTTTGATGGCATGATGCACATCATCCTCCCTGAACCTTGGTTGAGGTGAAGTTGCAACTTGGTGTCCATTCCACATGGGTATGGGGTGGTTCACTAGAAGCATGGCTTGGAGATCTTTCCCTAGCATGAAACTTATTGGTAAGTTGGTTGAGACCTTGGGTAAGGGCTCCTACTTGATCACTATGTTGACTATCTCAGTCAAGGTGGCTATGTCCATGGTTGGGTTTTGTTCTTATTGTTGAGTTTTAGTGTTTGCATAGGTGTTTTTGAAAAAAAATATAAGTTTTGAAAATATAGTCCAAAGTGATAGATAGATAGATAGATAGTCTATTATGTATCCAAGTTCTTTCAACACCTAGGTCTAAAAACTGCTTAGTAGTACAAAATAAGTTTTTAGGCTTAAAATTATAATCCAAGACTAGCTCTGATACCAAAGCTGATGTAGGAGGTGAGTGAAGGTGAACCTTGCGAATAAGCATCATACCAGATCATTATAGCAGCGGAAAAACAAGGTTACCAAGAGGATCGCATGTAGAAGATATGATCAACCTTATTAAACAAACTTGCATGAAACAAGCGTGAGGGTGTTACCATGGCCATGAGAGGCGACTTGGAAGATGAAAGGGCGAGCGGCTCTTCTCCAAAGAAGTCGCACACAAGAAGACGATGGCTACTTCCTTGTACTCTTTGTGCTAGCAAAGCCACTCGGAGTCCTTGATCGTGTGAAGAGATGTTTTCTTCCTTTTTCTGGCCGAACTCCCTCTCTTGGCGTGAGGACAACCAAAGACGAGAGCTTGAGGAGCAAGAGGCGAGAGAGACATAGAGGCGTTCTCACGTTCGAAAACGTGGAGGGGTTTTCCAACAAGGAAAACGGCTTCTAAAAATAGTAAGCATTAACTCCTCATTTTACTCCCCTTGAAGCCTTCAACCGAAACTCCTCTCCCCTTTGAACCATACGTTCACATAAGTGAACCGGTTCAATTCCATTTGGTTCAAGGACCAAATCGAACCAGCCATGGTCTAGATCTCTTTGAACCTCATGGTTCAAGATCTAACCACACATCTCAATGAACCTCTTGATCTCTACGATCAAACATCAATTCTCCCGATCGAAGCTTACCGACCACATGCCCTAATCAATCAAACATGATCAGACTAGATCTCACTTCCAATCAGAGATTAAATTGCTTCAAACTGAACCAGAACAATTCAGTCCACACGATCTGACATAAGTAAGCCATATCATCAAATTGTGCGACCCTAAGGGTTTCCTTCAATGTCGGTAACGATAACTTACATTATCACAACCAGAGAGGGGTATCTAGCAACACATCACTGTCTCCCGATATGAAGGAAAGAGTCTTCCAAGACTACTCCCAAACCACAGCACAAGTGTGAATCCAATTCACTCAGTATACATGTTCCCTTTGCCACTGGACGTTCTCATTGGACAAGCCTGTCAAGCTTGTAATTCCAACATGATGAGAATGGTTAGATCAGATGAACATAGTCATCTGGGTATGGCCATACACTTTCTCAACCATCTCATCCAGGGGGCCCCTTTAGAACATCACTCTCCAACTAGGAGAGGCAATCCTATATCTATCACTAGTGTCCTAACATGATTCATGCCCACTATCCAAGATAATCTGTAACCATTATCTTTCAAATGATATTGAACTATCTCAATATAATGTCAATCATCACTTAGAAATACAAGTGATCTCAAGTCAGAGGGAATATACCAGTTGCTTGCTTATAAGGATTTATTCACATTGTGACAAACAATTGAACATCCTAAGTAGGGTCTGTCCAGTACATCCCATGCACCTATTGTTGGTGTATATGCCCTAGGACCTAGTTTTGGTCTACTTATGTACTACTTGACTTTGATATTTATATATATCATTCTGGCATTGTCATTGTCAATGTTTGTTTACATCTGCGCACATGTACTAACATGATAATGTCCCTGGAGACAGATTGGATCTGTGCTCAAACTGTTGTCCCCAGTCAATGTACCTTAGTGGATATGGGACAGCTATGGTACTTGAGAGACTGGTATGTGAGCTGGTTAGGTACGTGGTGCTAACGCAGACACATGGGTATATCATTGGAGGATATACTGGAAAGACCCGCTGTGAGGCTATGACTTGGTGTCATAAGTTATCCTCACAAGTGACAGGAGATGCATTGATCCCTTGACTTGAGGTCATTGATCGTTCTATATGGTTAGCGACTTGCTTTGATACAACCTAACACCTCGCCGTAGTTGGGAGGTCATAACGGTTGTCATTGAGCATATCACGACCCATATGAGAAGGTCAATGGACAGACATAGGATTTGCCCCTTCCTTAGAGAAGTATGATATCCATGGAGCTCCTCTATGGTTCTATGACTGAGAGTGTATGGCCATACCCAGGTAAGAACCTGTTTTAGTCATAGCCATGTGATTGGGTGAAAACAAGTGGTGACACACTTGTCCAATCGGATATCAGTCCGGCAAAGAGACTGTAATGCATCTGTACCTAGTTGCGATGATGGGGATGTCGATGTCGATATCCATTCCAATGACCTGGGTAGCAGCGATGCACTGCTAGGTGCCACTCACTGCTTGTGGTGACCTTTGGTCAGCACTGCTAGCGTCAGAAGAACCTACAGGGTCGCACACCTTGATACTTGAGTTCTCGTATTGATCGAGAAGCCTTATGATCAAGTTATTGGATAACTCGGATCTAATTGGGAGATTTCATCAGCACCAATGGGCCTGATGAGATGGAAGAATGTTATTGGAGCCAAACTTCATTTTTGGCAGGTTGACCCGTATTTGACCATGGTTGGTCACACTTGGATTAGGGTTGCATTGGATTGGATCCAAATGCTTAATCAACCCATAGGATGAAGTTTGGGCTAGCTTATTATCCAATGAAGCCCAATAACAAGTTCTCATGAAGAGAAGAGAGGCTAAAAGGGTATAATGGGGAGAAACCCAACCCCATTGGCGCCTAAGGGGCATAATGGGGTTAGGGTGGCAAAATTGCTTCATTAAGGAAGCAATTTGCGCCTAGCCCTTCTCCCTTGATGGTATGAATGCCTTTAAGGCATGTCTTGGGCTGATATGGTACTTGGGCAATTATGGAAAGGTTGAATGAAGTTTATGGTAAAGTCTTGGAGACTTTCCTTGCATTAAACCTCCTCATCCTAGCCCTACACTTGTCATGATCCTAGCCCTTGCCCTAATCGCCTCTTGCCCTATATATATGACCCTAGCCGCCCCCTCTTACATGATTCATCCTTGGAGGTGTGAACATAAGAAGGGAGCGAGAGCAAGGAGCATTGGCGCAATCTCTTCCTCTTCCATCAAGTGGCCGCAAGCTTCTCCTTCCTTACCACTTGGCGCATCTTTCTCTCTTGGTGGCGCAAGGTGGTTGGAGCATCTCCCTAAGGCTTGGATCTTCTTCCCGAGGCTAGCACCGGGCGTGGAAGAAGAGGACTCAAGGCATCCGTGTGTGTGAGACTGCAGAGGGCGCACAGTTGGGCGCCTATCACGACATCGACCTCATCTTGCTCTGAGGTATTTTCTAACTCATCGTGTCGACCCCCTTGCATGCGATCTTCACTGGGTTTTTGGGACGGACCTGTTTCGGGGACATTCTTCCGCTGTGCAATGTATGTATGTGTCTCTGAAAAATTGTAAAATGTCCCCGGGGTTTCCCAACACCTATGTGTCTAAATCTTATTCCATACTCGAAGCATCCTATAAGATTAGAACACATATTAGTCTCAATCATACCAAGGCTGTCTCATGTTCACCATGATATCTCGACTAAGGACAACACTGAATGTCAGCAAAGCTGAACATCATTGAGACATTACTCAGAGGTATACATATAACAGCAGATAATGCAACAATCTGAATAACAACAATTGCCTTTATAAACATATACAGTTTATACATGATACTGATAACATCCCAAGGCCTCAAACATTAGCCTTAAGGGCATACCCCAACAATCTCCCACTTGCACTTAAACTAATGGTTGAGAAATCTCAAACCCATATTATTACAGTGCTTTTCATGCTTCTGCTGCGCCAGAGGCTTTGTAAGCGGGTCAGCTAGATTGTCATCTGTATGTAGCTTGCAGATCTTGATCTCACCTCGATCTATGATCTCACGGATCAAATGAAACCTTCTCTGTATGTGCTTGGACTTCTGGTGTGACCGTGGTTCCTTTGCTTGTGCAATCGCTCCAGTGTTATCACAGAAGATAACCAATGGATCTGCACTCGAAGGAACAACACCAAGTTCCTGAACGAACTTGGGAATCCATACTGCCTCCTTAGATGCTTCTGAGGCTGCAACATACTCGGCTTCTGTTGTGGAATCAGCAACAATTGATTGTTTGAAACTCTTCCACACCACTGCTCCGCCATTCAAGCTAAAAACATAGCCTGATTGCGATCGGAAATCATCTTGGTCAGATTGGAACGAAGCGTCAGTATATCCTTCAATACTGAGTTCTTCCTGACCTCCATATATCAAGAACATATCTTTGGTTCTCCGAAGATATTTCAAAATGTTCTTGACTGCAATCCAGTGTGTCTTCCCTGGATTACTTTGGAAACGACTTGTCACGCTTAACCCGTAAGCGACGTCTGGGCGAGTACATAACATCGCATACATGATGGACCCAATAGCCGAAGCATAAGGCGTATTGTCCATCTCATCTTTCTTAGATTGTGTCTGAGGACACTGGCTCTTGGAAAGATTCAGACCATGTCTGACTGGAAGATATCCTCTTTTAGAATTTTCTAAATGGAATCTCTCCAGGACCTTATCGATGTAAGTACTCTGGCATAGCCCGAGAAGCCTATTAGATCTATCTCTGTAGATCTCCACACCTAATACATAGGCTGCTTCTCCCAAATCTTTCATCTGGAAACATTTTCTTAACCATGCTTTGACTGCATGCAGTTCAGGAATATTGTTTCCAATGATTAAGATATCATCGACGTAGAGGACTAGGAAAGTAATCACGCTCCCACTAAACCTTTTATATACACACGGGTCATCTTCATTTTTGATGAAACCAAATTCACAAACTGATTCATCAAAACGAATATTCCAGCTCCTTGATGCTTGTTTTAGTCCATAAATGGACTTCTTTAATTTGCATATTTTATGACGTTCTGATGGATTGATGAAACCTTCAGGCTGTGTCATATGCACATCCTCTTCCAGTTTTCCATTAAGGAAAGCGGTCTTCACATCCATTTGCCAGATCACATAATCATAATATGCAGCTATCGCGAGAATAATCCGAATGGACTTGAACATGGCTACAGGAGAGAAAGTTTCATCATAATCTATCCCGTAGATTTGTTTGAAACCTTTCGCAACTAGCCTGCCCTTATAGGTAACTACGTTACCATCCATGTCTTTCTTCTTTTTGAAGATCCACTTGCAGCCTATAGGGATTACTCCCGAAGGCGGATCAACCAAATCCCAGACCTGGTTTTCCGACATGGAGTCCATCTCGGTTCGCATAGCTTCAAGCCATCTAGCTGACTCCGGTCCACTGACCGCATCCGCATAAGTGAGGGGTTCATCATTGACGATGTAGACTCCGTCATAGCGCTCAGGCTGACGACGGATCCTTCCTGATCTACGCGGTTCCCGTGATATCTGAGCATCTGGTTGAACATCAACCTGATCTATTGGCTCAGGCTCATCCAACTGTGCTTGACTACTTTGTCCCACTTCTGGAACCTCATCCAGCTTTATTTCTCTCCCACTAGCCTCTTGCAGAAGAAATTCCTTCTCAAGAAAAATAGCCGTTCGAGCAACAAATACTTTGTTCTCTTTGGGATAGTAGAAATAATAACCCTTAGTTTCTTTAGGGTAACCGACAAAGATACATTTATCTGATCTGCTCTCCAGTTTCCCAGAGGCGAGCTTTTTGACATAAGCCTCGCAACCCCAGATTTTGATAAATGTCAAGCTCGGCTGTTTCCCATACCATAACTCATATGGTGTCTTTGAAACGGCCTTGGATGGCACTCGGTTTAGCACCTTTGCAGCTGTTTCCAGTGCAAATCCCCAAAAGGAGTAAGGTAGAGTAGCCTGACTCATCATTGAACGAACCATATCCAATAGGGTTCTATTTCTCCTCTCGGACACACCATTCCATTGCGGTGTTCCTGGCGAAGTGAGCTGTGAGATAATCCCACACTCCTTCAGATAGTCAGTAAACTCATGACTCAAGTATTCCCCACCTCGATCTGAACGAAGTGCCTTGATATTTCGGCCTAACTAATTTTGTACTTCATTTTTGAACTCTTTGAACTTGTCAAAAGATTCACTCTTATGTCTCATTAAATAGACATAACCATACCTACTGAAATCATCAGTAAAAGTAATGAAGTATAAATAGCCACCTCTGGCATGTTTACTAAAAGGCCCACACACATCACTGTGAATAAGGTCAAGTAAACCTGAAGCCCTTTGACCTTTATTAGAAAAAGGAGTCTTCGTCATTTTACCCATTAAACAAGCTTTGCATGTATCAAGCTCCTCACAGGAGAATGATCCCAGCAGTCCATGATCATGCAACCGCTTAATGCGCTTCTTGTTAATATGGCCTAAACGACTATGCCAAAGCAAGGTGCTGTCATCAGCATACTTGGCTTTCTTGTTATCAATTTGTTGTACAGAACATTCCATGTCCAACATGAATAACCCATTGTTAATCGACCCGGTAGCATAAACAATATTATCAAACGAAATACAACACTTTAAAGTTTTGCATTCAAAAGAAAAACCTTTCCTGACAAGAGCAGGAATAGAGATAATATTCTTAGTTATGCTCGGTACGAAATAACAATTGTCAAGTTCTAAAACAAAACCAGATGGTAAAGAGATGTGATATTCTCCTACAGCAACAGCAGCAACCCGTGCCCCGTTTCCAACTCGTAGGTCCACCTCATGCTGTCCCACCTGTCTTCTTCTCTTGAGTTCCTGCACATTTGAACAAATGTGAACTCCACATGCAGTGTCCAACACCCATGAAATAGAAGAAGCTACCATGACTTCAGTCACGTAAATACCTGAGCCAGAAGTGAAAGGCTTGCTTCCCTTCTTCTCTCCTTGGAGCGCTTTACAGTCCTTCTTCCAGTGACCCAGCTGGCCACAGTGGAAACATCTGTTGTCCTTTGACCGCTTCACCTTTTGTTTCAAAGCCTTGTTGTAGCTCTTGATAGGGGTTTTGCCCTTCTTCCCCTTCTTCTTATTCCTTGAAGGAACCATCAAGACAAAGGATGAAGGCTTTCCCTTCTCAAGAGTCTGCTCTGTGGTGCAGAGCATGTTCAGTAACACTGCCGGAGTACAGTCGATCTTGTTCATATTAAAATTAATGATGAACGGATCGAAAGAGGCCGGGAGAGACTGCAGGATAATGTCTACAACAAGTTCCTGATTGATGGTGTGTCCCAGTTTCTCTAGAGCCTCCTTGTACCCAATCATCTTGAGTACGTGAGCTCCCACTGGACTGCCTTCAGTCAGTTTGCTATGAAAGAAAAGTTTCGTCAAGTTATAGCGTTCTGTCCTTGCCTGTGCAGCATATAGCATCTTGAGATTTGCTATAATATCAATAGCAGACAAATCCTCATGCTGACGCTGGAGCTCTGGCGTCATTGACGCAAGCATAAGGCAAGCGACATCAGTACTATCACTGACGTGCTTCTCATAAGCATCCCGAACCGCCCTTGCGGCATTCGTAGCAGGTTGAGCCGGTATTACCGACTCAAGGACATACAGCTTCCTCTCAGCCTTAAGCACAATCTTAAGCTGTCTGTACCAGTCTGAGAAGTTTGGCCCAGCAAACTTCTCCTTTTCCAATATGGATCGCAAATTGAGCCCTGTGATGTTCGTTGCTGCAGGAATCTACAACATTGCAAGAACAATAAGGTCAGTATCCATGTTAGAATCAATCCAGGACTTAAGAGTGATTCTTTTCTCACTATTTTATCTGACTGAAAAATCCAATAAAACAGCCCGAAAGAGTGAAACTCTTTTAGTGAGATGGGATCCAGATTTCATACTTGATCTCCGCGTCCCGCTCAGGCGAGATAAGATGCACAGAGAGTTCAAGCACTAATCACTGGTAGGCTATCCATGCCAATCGCCAACCCGTGCGATTCCCCTTCATCTAGGCAATCCAGAAGACTGCGCCAACTGAGTTGGTACAACACAGTTTCTGATTCCTAAGATGGCTGCCTCCATATAGCTATCATATGCTCAATATGTAGCCCATATGGTCAAGCTGACCTGACCTACTCCCTGGACCACCACGTGCTATGCTGAGCAACGAGAAGGGATAAATCCCTACTCTGTAGCATGTAGGTGTAATCACACACCGTCTGAAGATAGCTGGGCGTGCCCACTGAGTGGGTACAACACGGCCCCAACGATAGTCAGAACAGTGAGGTTTCGCATCAGAAGGCTTTCGAGCTTGATATTTCGTTGGATTTTAACGGTCCATTTTATCTTCTTACTATCATGCAAGATCTATGGTGATAGCAGAAGAATAAACATGCTTGTGCTAAAACAATAAGTAGAAAGCACAATTATCTTATGTGGTAAACGCCCATAAAAGCCTAAGTAAAACCCTAGTTTGACATGAGTCTTCACTTGAGCTCTTTATGGGTCTTTTATACTTCATTTGGCCCAGCCCGGGCCCAAATGCCATCTGCAGTCCAAATGCGCTCCAGGCAGTGTGCGCCTGTACTAGAGTCGAACTCTAGACCTCCCACCTGGTGAAGCCACTGACTGCAAGCGCCTCTGCCATGTGTGCTCTGTGCTCATGTCTAATCAAATTACATTTTAATCTATCTAGACATGGTTTGACTCGCAGGTCAATATACATTTTTCATAAATTAAAGTGTGATTCGCAAATCACAGTAAAATTTATTTAAATTCCAGGCACGCAGGCCCCAGCACAGCACACCAAAATTAAGGGCAGCCCACATAAGATTAAATAAACATTCATTGAACATGTTAAACATGCATCCATGTGATCCAAACAGAAAATAAAATTTTGAAATACCCATGGCATCAATTTTATTTCCTTATGTGCCCTACTACCTTACAACGGTCCATTAACAGGCATCCACTCATCAGACCAAGTCAGACCCACTGCCCTTGCATGCACCCAGTCATAACTGACTTGCGTCGACCTGATGGTCAACTATGCATGCCTTAAGGGCTGAACGTCCCACATGATTTCTGGCAAGCGGGTATGACCCCGGGCCTAAATCATGATCGTTCACTAGGCGCCTCAATCAGACATCGCTACACGCCCTTCTGCAGTCGACCTATAGCCACCTGTATTGCTTGCGCACAGGTGCTATCTGGCCGACCCATCTAGGCTGTCAGATGGTCTGATTAGGCTGTTGGGTCCAGACTTTGACTAATGACTTCAACCCTATTAACCCGTCTAAGAGTTTAAAGCAGGCGCTTAGATAGATCTAAATGAGGGGGAGTGCATGAAGTAAATTTTTGTTTGAAAAACATCTATGAAACATGCGCAAACTTTAAACAACATGGATACATGCGCAAACACAATATGTAATCTTTTCATCAAGTAAGCGCATGTGAACATGTAGAAGATCTATCCTATAAATCAAACATGGATCACATCAAGGCAATCATATGCAACAAGTCAAAATAAACCTGATGCTCTGATACCAATTGAAGGTGAACCTTGCGAATAAGCATCATACCAGATCATTATAGCAGCGGAAAAACAAGGTTACCAAGAGGATCGCATGTAGAAGATATGATCAACCTTATAAAACAAACTTGCACGAAACAAGCGTGAGGGTGTTACCATGGCCATGAGAGGCGACTTGGAAGATGAAAGGGCGAGCGGCTCTTCTCCAAAGAAGTCGCACACAAGAAGACGATGGCTACTTCCTTGTACTCTTTGTGCTAGCAAAGCCACTCGGAGTCCTTGATCGTGTGAAGAGATGTTTTCTTCCTTTTTCTGGCCGAACTCCCTCTCTTGGCATGAGGACAACCAAAGACGAGAGCATGAGGAGCAAGAGGCGAGAGAGACGTAGAGGCGTTCTCACGTTCGAAAACGTGGAGGGGTTTTCCAACAAGGAAAACGGCTTCTAAAAATAGTAAGCATTAACTCCTCATTTTACTCCCCTTGAAGCCTTCAACCGAAACTCCTCTCCCCTTTGAACCATACGTTCACATAAGTGAACCGGTTCAATTCCATTTGGTTCAAGGACCAAATCGAACCAGCCATGGTCTAGATCTCTTTGAACCTCATGGTTCAAGATCTAACCACACATCTCAATGAACCTCTTGATCTCTACGATCAAACATCAATTCTCCCGATCGAAGCTTACCGACCACATGCCCTAATCAATCAAACATGATCAGACTAGATCTCACTTCCAATCAGAGATTAAATTGCTTCAAACTAAACCAGAACAATTCAGTCCACACGATCTGACATAAGTAAGCCATATCATCAAATTGTGCGACCCTAAGGGTTTCCTTCAATGTCGGTAACGATAACTTACATTATCACAACCAGAGAGGGGTATCTAGCAACACATCACTGTCTCCCGATATGAAGGAAAGAGTCTTCCAAGACTACTCCCAAACCACAGCACAAGTGTGAATCCAATTCACTCAGTATACATGTTCCCTTTGCCACTGGACGTTCTCATTGGACAAGCCTGTCAAGCTTGTAATTCCAACATGATGAGAATGGTTAGATCAGATGAACATAGTCATTTGGGTATGGCCATACACTTTCTCAACCATCTCATCCAGGGGGCCCCTTTAGAACATCACTCTCCAACTAGGAGAGGCAATCCTATATCTATCACTAGTGTCCTAACATGATTCATGCCCACTATCCAAGATAATCTGTAACCATTATCTTTCAAATGATATTGAACTATCTCAATATAATGTCAATCATCACTTAGAAATACAAGTGATCTCAAGTCAGAGGGAATATACCACTTGCTTGCTTATAAGGATTTATTCACATTGTGACAAACAATTGAACATCCTAAGTAGGGTCTATCCAGTACATCCCATGCACCTATGTGTCTAAATCTTATTCCATACTCGAAGCATCCTATAAGATTAGAACACATATTAGTCTCAATCATACCAAGGCTGTCTCATGTTCACCATGATATCTCGACTAAGGACAACATTGAATGTCAGCAAAGCTGAACATCATTGAGACATTACTCAGAGGTATACATATAACAGCAGATAATGCAACAATCTGAATAACAACAATTGCCTTTATAAACATATACAGTTTATACATGATACTGATAACATCCCAAGGCCTCAAACATTAGCCTTAAGGGCATATCCCAACAGTGAGTTTGGGAACATTCAAACAACGAGTTTGGGAAATTGATTTTGATATATA
Source organism: Costus lasius (assembly GCA_027563935.2). Lineage (NCBI taxonomy): Eukaryota > Viridiplantae > Streptophyta > Magnoliopsida > Zingiberales > Costaceae > Costus > Costus lasius. Next base: position 77,395,799 of record CM050451.1, read on the forward strand.
AACATATAATAGGGAAAACCAATTTAACTAACTAGTTTTGAAAACTAATTTTTTTGTAATTTTAATAGCAGAGGGAAAAACCGAGATTATACTAAGAAAACTATAGATGCTAAAATTAAACTTACAGTGCAGACCTTGAGAATTGAAGGACTATGCTTCCCGATCTTCACTGGTCCAACTTTGATGGAAGTGTAGAGGTGGAGCTTACAAACATTGATAGTCTGGTCCGTATAAGCCACGGATTTTAATACACAAATAAAGGGTCAAGGGGGAGGTTAAGCCTCTAGATTCCCTTGCTAATCCTTGGTTAACGAAAGAGAGAAGGGGGGGAGAGAAGGAGAAGTAGGGATGCGCCACTCCTTTGTGCCACTCCTTGCACAAGCTTCAAGTTCAAACAAGTCTTAGAATTAGTGTCGGAAGATGTTCTTAAAGCAAAGCAAAGAGATTAGGAAGAAAGACTTAGCCGAATAGGCTGAGGTTCCCATATTCCCGAGAGTTGAGGGGTTCATAATCTAGCCTTGCTCCAAACTGTGGATGAAGAAGGAGTTCCTTGTGCTTGCGCACTTGAAGAGGGGAGGAATCCTTCTTAGGGTTTCAGTGGAGAAGATGGAAGAAGAAGGAAGAAGGGCTCGGTCGCTTTCGCTCCTCCAGACGTTGTTTGCTCCTCTAGTCATTGTTCACTCCTCCAGTCGCTGTTCGCTCCTCATGTTAGGTTTTTTGTAGCCTCCAGTTGCTCTCAGTCGCCATCGCTTCTACGGTAGCCATCGCTCCACCTCTAGTCACCTCCAGTTGACTTCGTCACCTCCTCTGGTATCCTCCCATCACTCTCCTCACCTCGCCATCGCTCCTCTGGTCGCTCTACTCACCTTGCAAACCCTCCTCCGGCGCCTCTAGTAACCTCCGATCGCAATTCCGCCAATCTTTGATCCTACCTCTCTAGTTGTCGTTCCAAGCTTCGAATCTGCTTAACTCCTCTTCAATCGCCGTTCCAAGTATCCAGTGCATCGATCGGCTCTTGTGGCTTCAAGGCTTGATTTTGCCCACCTGATCTTCAGTCGCCATTTCACATTTCAGTTCAACCAGATAATTTCAACCCTTTTTTTCTCCTACCTCTTTCAGAAAAAGAGAGCAAACTCACTGGCATATGGTTTATCTTTAAGCTTGGCTTGCTACATCCTTGGTATTAATCTTATCTTGGAATTTTTCTTGCAAGCAATGGCATGCGGTTTATGCATTGTTTTAGAGCAAACTGACTGGCCTTAACCTTACATAAAAGTGAAAAGACTCACTCGCATTTTAATAAATAAACCTCCAAAGTAACAATCGTTCTTGTTTTCTTTCCTCCCAATAAGACACATGGAAAGAAAATATAACCTCTTTTTCTATCCTTTCATTTTTATCTTCCACCTTAGTTTTCTTCCCCTCTTATTCTCTTCCAACTTCCATGGCTAGTCATTCTCCATTTCTTTCTTCAAATATGAGTTTCCTACGCAATCTAAATGTCTTTCGATCCCATGGTCTAGAGGAAATTGCGACCCAGATGTAAGAGTCCTTCTCATAAACAGAGAAAGAACACTCGAGTGAATGTAGATTTTTCAGAACACCCTACATTATCATAGCCCTATGACAATCGTCATAGGAGTGTGATGATGGACGTAGAAAATATAAAAACTCATAATCTTATATTTTTGAAATCTCTACACTCAGAAATAAGCCCAAAAGAATTAATATGATTTTTTAGAATTTTTAAAGGTGTCAAAAAGCTCAGAAAATCAAAAATCAAATTCAACTTGCATAGTCACAAGCATGTGACAAATCATCACAAGGGTGTGATGTAAAAAAATTTTAAATCAGATTTTTGAAACTCCTAAAATAAGATGAGTAGATTTTTGGTGTTTTTCAGGATCTTCAAATATAATAGAAAACACAAAGAAGTTAAAAAGCAGGTAGAATTTTAGAAATCTACGTGATCACAGTCCTATGAGGGTTCATCATAGCCCTGTAACGGAATAAGAATTCTAGAAAAACCTGCGAAAAAGAATAAAATTATAAACAAAATCAACAAGGCGCTTAGACTAGTAATATTAACAATTAAACTAATATTAACAAAACCTAGGTCCTCGGCAACGACGCTAAAAATTTGATGTGTCTACAAGTGCATGGATACGTCGAAGTTATAAAATGATATTGAACCTATAAAGACCTATGTGTTAAGTTCCAAATAATTATTTTCCCACTAGCTAAGCAGACTGATAATTTTAAGATGAAGAATAAAGTAAAAAATAAATAATTCGTTGAACGAAATTCAGAAAGAGAAAATGACACAATTCACCTCGCTGATTTTTTATGACAAAAATGTAATTGACATCTTGCTAAAGTTATATTAAAAAGAAATTACCTACAGAAAAGTTGTCTTCTCTCAAATGCTCTATTTGCACTATTCTTATCTTCACTGTCGTGACTCGTTGTTTTAGTGATTAAGTTCAATGGTAAATTTTAGTTCCTAAAAACCAAGGTTCACTCTCATGGCTTAATTCTTAAGTCCTACTCTAAAGTGAACTTAAGTACTCTCAGTTAAATTTCACAGGTTTCACTTAGGGGTTTCTAACAATTTAACTCATCTCTCAATGCAGTTATCTTGGATAACATAATGTAATTATCAAAACTAGATTAATTGCATGTAGGATTAACATCATTAATTAGATTAATAGAACATAACTACTCTCGTAGTCTAATTCCATAAGTCTAATTAATGGTATACGGGTTTATAAGTTATCTCTTGGTTCATGTCATAAACCCTAGGACATGCATCTACCTAAGTCTAAACAATTACAAAGGCAATAAATCAAAAAGGCAAATTAACATTTCTTAAACAACTGACAGATTAAAATAATCATTTAAGTCATCAAAAAAATCAGAGAGTTACTCTCTTAGTCCCAAAGAAAGTTGAACACTATCAACGACATAATTTCACAATAATAATTCAAGAGCAAAAAGTTTACAAATCAAGAGGGTGAAATAATAATTTTTGCTCACTTCACTATCATCACATGGGTGTGACAAATTGCAATTCAACTCATCATAGCCCTGTGATCATAAAAGATGAACTCAGATTCAGCCATTCCTTCTCTCCTCCTTACAGCCACAACTTTTTCTTGCTGATTTCTCTAGATCAAGAACTCCTTTGGTGCTGAAATTTTGTGTGTTCTCCTCTTTGACATGTTGCTTCCTTGAAAGTGTCATCATTTGAGTTGTCCTATGCACCTCTTGGCGAAAGCATAAATCCTAGTGCCGCTACCTGCATTTTTATCCTCTGATTATCCTTGTGAGCATGCAATCCTTGAATCAATCCTCTCCTTCCTCTTATAATTGATTCCTCGCTTCTGATTCTATCGATTAGACCAAGGATTGTGCAATTGAAGCTCGAAAAAAAATGAGTTCAAGTGGAGACCAAAAGACTCGACTAGAGGAATTCCCCCCAATTATTAGAATCACAGTGTTGTGACAAATGCTGTGTGATCACAGCCCTGTGATCACAAGTCAACTTCCAAATTTACCCTTTTATGAACCATTTGAGCTCCACGTTTTTTTCAAATTTAGCTTTTGGTCCATTTAGCTTGAATATCCATAAAAATATGCATATTTTACCCTAAAAAATTGAAAAAATAAAAGAATAAGTAGATTCCGAACTAAATGATCAATTATAATTTGAAAACAAGCAAAATTACATAAAAGATGGCCCAAAAAGGTAATTTAGACATACGAAATTCATTATAACTTTTTTGGGTTATCAAGTTAGTGTTTATGCCCTAGGACCTATTGTTGGTCTGGTGCGATGTGTGTCACATCTATTTGATAGATGACATATCCTAGCATGGTCATTGTTATGCATCTTGTATATCTGCCGCATATGTACATTTGTATAGACAATGTCCCTAGAGATAAAATATCTCAATTTTTGTCCCCGGTTGAAAATTATAGTGGATATGAGATAGCTATGATCCATTTGAGACAGGTATATGCACTAGTTGAGCACGGGTTACTAACGTAGGCATATGGGTATATCAAGGGAGATATACTAGACCGACCCATCGTGAGGATTCATCTTGGTGTCACAAGATAAATATCACAGTGATAGAGGTACGCTTGTCCTTGACTTGAGGGTAATGATATCTCTATATAATAAGTGATATACTTTGATATAACCTAACGCTTTGCCATAGCAGGGGAGTTATAACAGTTGTCATTGGGTATATCATAAGCCATATGTGAGACTCAACATTCTAAGATAGGATTTTCCCCTTCCATACGGGGAAGCTCGATGTCCATAGCGCCCCTATATGGATACATAACTGAAAGTGTATGGTCATACCCAAGAGAGAACCTGATCTAGTCATGGCCATTTCATTGGGATAAACAAGTGTGACACACTTGTCCAATCTGGACATTATCCTTACAAAAGGACAAATGTGTATATATACTTTATCGCAGTTTTAGGAGATGTCGATGATGACACCTTTCTGAATACTTGGGTAGCCATGATTTACTGCTAGGTGCTACTCATTGCTTGTGATGATCTGTGCTTATCATTGCTAACGTCTGAAGAACCTAAAGGGTTGCACACCTAGACACTCGAGTTCTCATACTGATCGGATAGCCTAGATTGAGTCATCTGGTTGATTCAAATCTATTTGGGAGTCTAATGCATCTCGGATACGTCTAATGAGACTGAGATGATTATGTGGATATTGGTTACATTTTGACCTTCGGGTAACCTCGAGAAACTAGGTCTAGTCGATGGGTTAAAGTCATAATTAAGCTCCGGAATTATTCAGAGGCTTTTATGACTTAAATAAACATGAGATGAGGGGCCCGTGACTTATGCGCAATTATGAATATTTATATTCATAATTATTCACAACGTTAGTCGTGGGGGACATGCACAACTTAAATGAATATCTATGTTAAATATATTCCTAACTTAAGTTGTAGGGCCCCACATAACTTATGAGATTATTACGAATATTTATATTCATAACTTAAGTGATGGGACCCGTCTCAAATATCTATATGAAGAGGGGCATAGGCTCATGCTACACACACATCTCTTGAAGCCCTAGGCATGTAGACAAGAAGCCCTAGCAGCCTCTCCCCTCAAGAACCCTAGTCGCCAACAAGTTGTGTGTGCCACCTTCTCCTTCCTTGAAGTGGCGACAACTTGAGAAGGCCTGAGGATCATCTCCATCATCATCCAAGGGGCAAGTGGAAGAGCTTCCCTCTCCTTGTTGCCTCTCCTATTCTCCTTGGCATGCTTTGTGCTTGGCGAAAGTTGAGAAGGTAGGGGACAGCTTGCTGGTGCCACCAAGTTTGTGATTGGCGCAAGCATCAAGCAACTCTCCCTGGGCATGGATCTCACATCCCGAGGCTAGCACCAAGTGTGGAGATTCGAGAGGACTTGAGCAGCCCCTGTGTGCACGATTGCAGAGGACATACAAGTTGTGTGTCATTATCATTGACTAGCTCGTAAAATCGATTGATAAGGTACTACTCTTCACATCATTCGGTTTTCACTCGTAAGGGATCCTACTGTTGCTCTAGGAATTCTGTTTTGTGCCCACGTTTCCACTATAATTAAATTTTATTTGGACTGGGAATTCCCAACAGTGGTTTCAGAGGGATCTTACAAGGCCCGTTGTTGTAATTTTTCTACATGCGCAGCCCCATGTCATAAAAATTCTTTTGAAAAATTTTATGCCATGATTTTTCTGATGAAAAATAAATTTTTGAATTTTCACCTCTCTCATCTTTTCTTGTTTTGTATTCTTCACATGTGGGATAGACCCTATGTGAAGAATTTTTCCTCCTTGCATTTGTGGGATAGACCCATGGCACAAGACCCGTAGGAGATTATGCGTGACATGGATCGGGTGATTGCCCTAATCTCTATGGGGTATGGATTGCAAGGGGCGGCTACCCTTTGTGGACTACTAAGAGAGACAAAACACAAAGAATAGATGATCAGGAGTCACTGAAAATTTGGGAAGGGTTTTATGAAAAATTAAAAAGCGATTACTTGTTGATTTTTCATAGCATGTAGAAAAGCATGAGTAGTTTGATTTGTGCATTGTGATGTTATCAAAGACAAACCCTTATTTGCCATGCCTGTGATGTATCATTGTAAGGCCTGAGTGCCGAATTTCAATTTTGTATTTCAATTCTTTTTTGTAATTAAATTGAAGACATTGAAGACATCTCATGGCGTATTCCTCTCTCTCCCTTGCGTATCTTCTCATGGTGGTGCAACCCATGACCTAGCCGAACCTAGGGTGCCTTCTAGGGTTTACCTAGAGGCGCAGCCAAGGGGTTGGTGGCTAGGGTAAGGGTTGGTGCACATTACCTCTCTTGGTGGCGCATCCCCTTAGTTGGCTTGACCTTAAGTGGCTTCTAGGGTAACCTAGATGGTGCACTTGAGGAAAGAGGGCTGATCAAGGAGATGGTGCAACCAAACCAAGTTAGGGGGCTGATCTTCATCATTAGCCGAACCTTGAAGCGTTCTAGGGTTTCCTAGTTGTGCATCAAGGGTTCATGGGCTGAAGATGAAGGTAGCTCACCCTGTTGGGAAACCTCAGGGATATTTTACAATTTTTTAGAGATAGACATTACATTTTGCATTGCACAGCGGAAGAATATTCCCGAAACAGGCCAGTCCCAAAAACCCAGTGAAGATCGTCAAGCGAGGGGGTTGACACGATGTGATAGAAAGCACCTAGAGCGAGCGAGGAGGTTGATGTCGAGGTAGGCGCCCAAGTGTTCGCCCTCTGTAGTCTCACACACACGGATGCCTCAAGCTCTCTTCTTCCTCGCCCGGTGCTAGGCTCGGGAAGAAGATCCAAGCCTTTGTTCTCTTCCTTCAATGTTTGTGCCACCTCCAAGGTTCATACGCCAATGATGAAGATGAGGACAAGGAGAAAATGCCGCCAACCTCAAGCTCTTCTTACGCCAAGAGAAGAAGGAGAAGAGGAGGAAGACTTGCGGCCACTTGATGGAAGAAGGAAGCTTGCGCCAAGGCCCTCTTGCTTTCTGATATACCGTAAGGTAACACTACAAGTTCGGCATGTGTATACTTTGGACTAATCCCCGGCAACGGTGCCAAAAACTTGATAGGTTTCCGCAAGTGGACGGAATTATCGAAGTAATAAAAATATCGATCCACAGAGACCTTATTGTTAATTACCAAATAATTGTTTTCTCGCTAGCTAAGTAAACCAAATATGATGCAAAGCAATAATGGAAATAACACAAAAGATAATCAGATAGATGAATTGGGACTAGGGTTTCATCCACCTTGATTTCAATGACTAGATATGAATAAAAGGTCATCAGTTAAATCTCGTTAAGATAAAGACCTAATTTAGTTGATAAAGGTATTGTCTCGCTTTCGTGCAAACAATCATACAGAAAACTAATCCTCACTTTCATGCAAGATCTATTTTCAATACTGTAGATAAGTAAATCATCAATGAAAGATCACAATGATCACTTTCGTGCATCCATATTCTAATTTGATTGATAGTCTCAAGTGGAATCTCAAGGATCACTTTCGTGCATCCGAAACTCAACACAAGTTCTACTTAAGGCTTTCCAACGGATCGTTACTCACTTTCGCGTAATAACTATCAACGTTTATAACATTAATTAAATCCTAAATCGATATTATCAAACATGGCAATAAATCTACTAGAACAGATCAAATTGGATCTAACCTAAGGAAGGGATCTCAACATGCAATTCTAGGGTTCCAAGTTCTCAAGCAAATCACCTTTCAGTCTCATTGCGAAAACTCTAAAGCATGGATAATAACATAGATCTATGGAAAATTAAAGACAATTCATCACAAAAGTAGAATTATCACAACGAAGATTATTATGACGAAAGAGAAGAATTATCTAATCATTAAAATTCAAGGGGATTACACCCCATGTCCCAAAAGAGTATTAAGCTTGCATGGAGAAAGAGATACAATAAATCATGGTCTTAGAATGATCAAAAAATGAAAGGAAAGGAGAAACAACGTTACAACACGGCTGTAAAATCCTTTACAGCCGTAATTTGCTTCGATGAATAGCGCTATCACCGCTATTTCATTGATTCCTCCTCCGATCGGACTCCAAACACTCTGAAACTTCTTTGGTCTCTTCCTCTCCTCTAGGAAAAGCTTCTGCTTGAAAAACAAGGCCTGAGGTACCCTCTATGCCTCTCGTCGCGAGGCCAAACCCTAGCCACCTCTCTGTTGATTTCTCTCTCGATACTGGATAAAAGTTTTTCTTTTTACATCTAGCGTCTTCTCCTCTTAAAGACGAGTCCGCCACAATTTTCAGATTTCGATTTGGAGCTCTGGATCAAAAGTTATGGCCTGTGCAAGATTCGGACTCGTAAAAATCACGTTTTTGACTGAGAATTACGGCAGTGTAATATGTTACGGCACTGCCGTAAAATCCGCAAAGTTCTCTGTTCTAAAAGCGCTGAAAAATATGGCAGTGTAATTCTTTATGGTAGTGCCGTAAAATCAGGAAAACTTTTTGTTTGAGAAATCACCAAAATACGGCAATGCTCTGATTTTACGGTAGCCACGAAAAATACGGTATCGTAAAATAGGTTACGGCACTACTGTATTTTGCAAGGTTGCTCCGTTTTGTGTGAAATTTCTTGGGTGATCTCCTCTTGATGATGGTAACTCTTCTATGTGTTTGATTTTTCTTGAAAACTCCTTGAAATAGTGCCTTTTTACCTGAAAATGATGAAAAACCAAAACAGAAGTAGACTTTGCAATATTCGATGAATTTGACATAAAAACAAGTAAAATATCTTCAATCTAGCATGAAAAGTTATCCAAAATGATACAAAATATACTATATATTTTGGTGTCATCACTTACGCCCCTTGCTCATGCCTCCTAGAGAATTTGTCTATCAAGAGGGGCGGCAATGGGTCTCTTTTATAACAAGGAGAGACGGTTTGGGGAGGGCTATAATCATGACAAGTGGGCGGCTAGGATGAGGGGGTTTGTGGTAAGGAAAGTCTCCAAGACGTTACCATAAACCTCATTCAACCTATCCATAATTGCCCAAGAACCATATCAGCCCAAGACATGCCTTAGAGGCATTCATTTCATCAATGGTTGAAGGGCTAGGCGCCAATTGCTTCCTAATGAAGCATTAGGCGCCTGCTTCTCCCCATTATACCCTTTTAGGCTATTTCCTCTTCATGACAACTTATTAGCAAGCCCAACTTAGCAATAGGCCTAGCCCAAGGTCCATTATGCATGTTAACCAAGTCATTGGATCCAATCCAACTTAACCTAAGGTCAAATGAGGCTAACCATGGTTACATTGGTCAATATGCCAAAAATGAAAGTTGGCTCCAATAAGTTTCTTCCATCTCATCAGACCCATTGGCGCTGATGAAATCTCCCAAATAGAGCTGAGTTATCCAATAACTCGATCATAAAGCTTCTCGATCAATACGAGAACTCGAGTATCTTGGTGTGCGACCCTATAGGTTCCTCTAACGTTGGCAGTGTTGACCTAAGGTCACCACAAGCAGTGGATGGCACCAAACAGTGCATCGCTGCTACCCAAGTCATCAGAATGGATATCGACATCGACATCCCCATCATCGCGACTAGGTACAGATACATTATAGTCCCTTTGCCAAACTGATATCCGATTGGACAAGTGTGTTATCACTTATTTTCACCCAATCACATGGCTATGACTAAATAAGGTTTTCACCTGGGTATGGACATACACTTTCAGTCATAGAACCATAGAGGAACTCCATAGATATCATGCTTCCCTTAGGAAGGGACAAATCCTTTTGTCTGTACATTGATCTTCTAATATGGGTCATGACATACTCAATGACAACCATTATAAATTCCCAATTACGGCGAGGTGTTAGGTTGCATCAAAGTATGTCCCTAATCATACAGAAGAGTCAATGACCTCAAGTCTAAGGATCAATGCATCTCCTATCACTTGTGAGGATAACTTATGACACTAAGTCATTGCCTCACAGCGGGTCTGTCCAGTATATCTATCACTAATATACCCATATGTCTGCGTTAGCACCTCGTGCCTAACCAGCCCATATACCAGTCTCACAAGTACTAGTGCTGTCCCATATCCACTCAGGTACATCGACTGGGGACAATTATTTGAGCACATATTCAATCTGTCTCCAGAGACATTATCATGTAAGTATACAATCGCAAGTGTAGACAAACATTGATAACGACAATGCCAGGATAATATAAGAAATATGAAATTCAAGTAGTACATAGTTTGACCAAATATATGTCTCAGGGCATATACACCAACTATCTCCCACTTGCACTTAGACCTAGAGGTCGAGGATTCTCAACCCCATATCCCTGGCATGACCATCATGCTTCTGCTGCGCCAAAGCCTTGGTCAGGAGATCTGCTAGAATGTTCTCTGTATCTACTCTACTAATCTTGACATCACCCCGATCAATGATCTCTCTGATCAGGTGAAATCTCCTGAGTATGTGTTTGGACCTTTGATGAGACCGTGGTTCCTTTGCCTGTGCAATGGCTCCATTGTTGTCACAATAGAGCTCAATGGGATCCACAGCAGTTGGAACCATTTGAAGATCAGATATGAACTTCCTTATCCAAATAGCTTTTTTGGCTGCCTCAAAAGCAGCAACATACTCAGCCTCTGTTGTAGAATCAGCTATGGTGGACTGCTTGAAGCTTTTCTAGCAAACAGCGCCTCCATTTAATTTGAACACATAGCCGGCCTACGATCTGAAGTCGTCAGGGTCAGACTGGAATGATGCATCAGTGTAGCCCTGAACACTGAGCTCTTCCTGTCCCCCATAGACCAAGAATAAATCCTTAGTTCTTCTTAGATACATAAGGATGTTCTTTACAGCCACCCAGTGCTGCATACCTGGATTGGATTGGTATCGGCTGGTTATGCTCACAGCATAAGCCACATCTAGAAAGACAGGACCCCGAGTAACAAAAACTTTGTTCTCGATGGGAACATAGAAGTAGTAACCTTTAGTTTCCTTAGGATACCCCACAAAAATACATTTATTAGATCTAGGTTCTAGCTTGCTAGAATCCTGACGTTTGACATAAGCCTCACATCCATAGATCCTGATAAAAGAGAGATTAGGGCGTCCCCCACTCCATACCTCGTATGGTATCTTGGAGACACTCTTAGATGGAGCGTTATTCAGTATTAGAGAAGCTGTCTCAAGTGCATAACCCCAGAATGAGGGTGGTAGAGTTGCATGACTCATCATAGATCGAACCATGTCCAACAGGGTTCGATTTCTCCTCTTAGACACACCATTCCATTGAGGTGTTCCAAGAGGAGTGAGTTGGGATACGATCCCACACTCCCTAAGATAGTCAAAGAACTCGCCGCTTAGGTACTCTCCACCTCGATCGGATCGAAGAGCTTTGATGGATCTTCCAAGCTGGTTCTCTACTTCATTTTTGAACTCATTGAATTTCTCAAAGAATTCAGATTTATGTCTCATTAGGTAGACATAACCATACATACTAAAATCATCAGTAAAGGAAATGAAGTAGTTGTGTCCTCCTCTAGCTTGTTTATTGAATGGCCCACACACATCAGTATGTATGAGATCCAATAAACCTCCTGCCCATCCACCTGTCTTGGTGAAGGGCGCCTTTGTGATTTTTCCTAATAAACAAGGCTCACTTGTGTCAAATTCCTCCAATGAACTTGAATCTAATAATCCATTTGCATGAAGTTGTTGGATGCGATTCTTGTTTATATGGGCTAATCGACAATGCCATAGGAAGGCACCAATTGAACCACTCAGTTTGGTCCTCTTACTATTTATGTTACAAATAGAACTATTCATGTCCAAGACATACAAGCCATTTCATAATGTACCCTTCCCATAAAACATATTTGCAAATGAAAAAGAACAGGAGTTCTCCTTTATTTCAAATATAAAACCTTTCCTTGCTAAGCAAAGAATAGATACAATGTTTTTGGTTAACGAAGGTACATAATAGGAATTGTCTAGTTCTAATTGAAGTCCAGAAGGCAGGGAGAGTGTCAAAATTCCTACAGCAATAGCAGCAACTTGTGCTCCGTTTCCTACTCGTAGGTCAATCTCTCCAGCCCGTACCGATCTACTCTTCTTAAGCCCCTGCATATTTATACAATATGAGCTCCGCATGCGGTATCCAATACCCATGATATAGAAGTAGAAAGGTTGACTTCAGTAACATAGATACCTGAGCTAGAATTTAAGGCCAAGTCTTTCTTCTCCTCATTCTTAAGTTGCTTGCAGTCCCTTCTCCAGTGACCCTGCTCGCCACAGTGGAAGCACCTCTGGTCTTTTAACTTCTTTGCCTTTTTCTTCAGTGCCTTGGTAGGACCTTTAGCACTGCCCTTAGCACGTGTCTTCCCCTCCTTCTATATCTTCTTGGTCGTAGGGACCAAAAGAACAGAATTGGGTTTGGTCTTACCCATTTCACGCTCGGCTGTTTGGAGCATATTCAGTAGTTCCTCCCTTGTGCATTCAATCCGGTTCATGTTAAAATTTATAATAAATAGACTGAAGCTAGGGGGCAGGGACTGCAGAATAAGATCCACAACCAGCTCGTTATCTATGGTGTGTCCCAGTCTTCTAAGATGATCGACATTCCCAATCAGCTTGAGAACATGGGGTCTCACTGGTGTACCCTCAGATAACTTACACCGAAAGACTGCTTTGGCAGTGTCATATCTCTCCATTCTAGCCTGAGCCTCGAACATCTGTTTCAAATGAGTGATCATTTGAAAGGCGTTCTGCTCTTCATATTGCACCTGAAGTTCAGGTGCTATAGTTGCTAGCATGAGACATGCTACCTCCAAAGAGTCATCCTGATGCTCTCTAAAAGCATCCCTATCTGCCGCTCGGGCATTAGGCATAGGAGTCATAGGAAGAGGCTGCTCAAGGACATACAGCTACTTCTTGAGCTTGAGGGCTATCCTCAAGTTCCAATGCCAGTCTATAAAGTTGCATCCAACCAACTTATCCTTATCTAAAAGGGATCGCAGTGTCAATCCGCTAGTGTTCGTAGCCATTGTTCTACAACAAGCAAGAAACAGCAGATTAGTACTACTTTCAGATCATTTAATCTGGACTTGTATTAAATGACCATGGCTCCCACTATTTTAATCGAATTGACAACCCACAAAGTCAATCGGGAAATTTAAGATTTCCTAGTGAGATGGGATCCTTATTCCACATAGGGCTTCGCGTCCCACGAGGGTGGGATGAGATGCACAAAGTGACTCATGCCTCCTAAGGTGGGCACGCCGACCGATTGCTCCAAACAATTTCCCTTATTGAGACAGTCTAGGCATTTCATATCCAGCGAGGGTTAGAATGAAACCATAACCTCTCCAATGATGCCTCGAGAGTTTCATCATGTGCCTAGCACATATGAAAATCTAGTCAAGTCCATTCCTAATCATTACGCCCAGGGCCAACGAGTTTCCTTGTGAAGGCACACTCGGTTAAAACGGAATGGGGAAACCATTGCCACCACACACCTACTAAAGATAAGTGGGTGTGTCCCACGAGGGTGGGAAACAGTTCACAACACCACTGATCGATAGTTTGACGAGGGCTACGCATTAGAAGGCTACTAGAATTGATATTTTTATTCGAGGGTTTTTAAGGTCTATTAAAGACATTGAACCAACCCATGCCAAAAGGAGGTTCAACTCTTGACCTAGGACTCAAGCCCCAAAGACCTAACCTAGCCGAACTCTATCTTGATCTTCAAGGTTGGCTCCAAGGTCTTCCAAGGGTGAACCGTCATCTTGCAAGCCACAAGAGGGATAGCTCACAAGCACAAGGCTCGGCCAAACCCTAACTTGCGCCACCAAGCAAATATGCGCCACCAAGCAAGGTGCGCAAGCTTCATGCATGCGCCAAGATTCATGTAGGATGCGCCCCCTAATCTTCATCTTGAATTTTACAAAATAAAGAAAAAGATGGGCGGCACGCAGGCCCCACAAGAATACGTCACAGACATGCAAACGGGCTTGACTCATGATCACAACATCATGCACAATCAAGGTACTTATTCATGCAATTCTACATGCTCATGAAAAACATAAAATCTGAAATTTTACTTTTTCATAAAACAAGTCTCTTTTCCACATCTTCTTATCACAAATCTTTTGGTTATTTGCGATTAATTTTTCATGATGATTTTATGGATCCTATCAGCTGGCAATTTTGTCAGATCAAGAGACTCGACCAGTCCGAAGACACAATGCCCGTCCTACTTGACAAAACTACATGCACCTTTGATCTTAAATCAATCAAGAAAAATAATCCAAAAATCCAAAAGAGATTGACAAAGAGGATAGGAACAAGAAACTTCAATTTTTCTAATTTAGAAAAACCATGCGCCATGTTATATGCAATTTGCGAAAATTGAAACATGGCATGTGAGCATAGAAAAGCATGAATGAAACATCGTTCGAGGCTTGCAAGTCGCTCTGATACCACTGTTGGGAAACCCTGGGGATATTTTATAATTTTTCAGAGATAGACATTACATTTTGCATTGCACAGAGGAAGAATATCCCCAAAACAGGCCAGTCCCAAAAACCCAATGAAGATCGTCAAGCGAGGGGGTCGACACGATGTGATAGAAAGTACCTAGAGCGAGTGAGGAGGTTGATGTCGAGGTAGGCGCCCAAGCGTTCGCCCTCTGCAGTCTCACACACACGGATGCCTCGAGCTCTCTTCTTCCTCGCCCGGTGCTAGCCTCGGGAAGAAGATCCAAGCCTTTGTTCACTTCCTTCAATGTTTGCGCCACCTCCAAGGTTCATGCGCCAATGAAGAAGATGAGGAGAAGGAGAAAATGCCGCCAACCTCAAGCTCTTCTTATGCCAAGAGAAGAAGGAGTAGAGGAGGAAGACTTGCGGCCACTTGATGGAAGAAGGAAGCTTGCGCCAAGGCCCTCTTACTTTCACCCCTTGCTCACGCCTCCTAGAGAATTTGTCTATCAAGAGGGGTGGCAAGGGGTCTCTTTTGTAACAAGGAGAGGTAGTTTGGGGAGGGCTATGATCATGACAAGTGGGTGGCTAGGATGAGGGGGTTTGTGGTAAGGAAAGTCTCCAAGACTTTGTTGGGGAATGCCGGGTGTAATTTATAAATTTTCAGTCCCAGGATGCAGCGGAAGAAGCATTACACCCGAAACACATTCTTTTCCCAAGGATCCATGCGAGAGGGAGAACACAAGGATGTGTCAGAGATTATACCTCTCTTGCTCGTTTGGTTGAAGATGCCATGTTGAAGACGATCAAGTGCTCGTCCTCTACAAGAATCTACGCATCGACCTTCTCAACATTGCTCCCTTCCACGCTTGGTGCTAGCCTTGGGAGGAGAATCAAGCCTTCAAACACCTTCTTCTATGCTTGCGCCACCTTCAAGAGAAGTTGCGCCAAGAGGGAAGAAGGTTGGATGATGCCGCCAACTCTAAGTCCTCTTCTCTCCAAGAGATGAAGGAGATGATGAGTTTCGGCCTTTGGGCAGATGAGGAAGACGCCAAGCAATCCTTTCTTGCGCCAAGGAAAGAGGAAGAAGAAAGGATGCTTGCGGCTTCAAGGAGGAAGATGTTGGGAAACCCCGGGGACATTTTACAATTTTTCAGAGTCATAGACATACATACATACATTGCACAGCGGAAGAATGTCCCCGAAACAGGCCGGTCCCAAAAACCCAGTGAAGATCGCAAGCAAGAGAGTCAACACGATGAGTTAGGAAATACCTTAAGAGCGGTTTGTGTTGGTGTATATGCCCTAAAGACCAATGTATGGACATGGTCAGGCATTGTTTGAATGTACTTTGATAGAACTATTACTCTTTATATAGGCATGGTCGTTATTATGCAGACTTCTCTACCTGCGTTGATGTATTGAGTTGCATAAATAATGTCCCAGGAGTTTGGATTGGATCCATTCTCATAAGCTATCCCCAGACAAGGTACCTTAGCAGATATGGGACAGCTTCGGTACATGTGAGACTGGTGTATGGGCTGGTTGGGTGCGGGGCACAGTAACGCAGACATATAGGTGCATTGGATGCACTGGAGTGATCCACCGTGAGGATTGACTTGTCTAGTCAACAAGTCAATCTCACATGCAAGAGGTTTGCATTGATCCTTAGACTTGAGGTATTCATGTCTAGACTTGATGAAGGGTATGCTTTAATACAGTCTTACGTCTCTCCGTAATTGGGAGGCCAAAACGACTGTCATTGGGCATGTCATAAGTCACGTAGAGACATGGATGACCAATAGTAGGATTTGCCCCTTCCTTCCGAGGAAGCATGATATCCACCTTGGGGCGCCCCACCTTATTGGTGCATGACAGGAGAGTGTGGCCACACTTATTGAGTCATGACCAATGCATTGGATAATAAACTTGAGACTAATCCAATGGCAAGATATCAGCTTAGGCAAAGGGATCTGTAATGCAATGGGAATCCTCGTTGCTTGTTAGGAGTTGTTGCCATAATGACTTAAGTCCTATGACATGGGTAGTAGTGATGTGTTGCTAGATACCCCTCACTACTTATGATGTTTACATCATTGCCATCGTCATATGGATCCTACGGGGTCACACGCAATAGACTCTTGATGTTGCTTTAATCAGAAGCCTTGGATCAAGTTATTGGATAACTTGGATCCATTTGGAAGATTTCATCAGTACCAATGGGCCTGATGAGTTGGAAGAAAGTTATTGGAGCCAAACTTCATTTTTGGCAGGTTGACCCAAAATTGACCTAGATTGGTCACATTTGGATTAGGGTTGCATTGGATTAGATCCAATGGCTTAATCAACCCATGCCATGAAGTTTGGGCTAGCTCATTATCCAATGAGGCCCAATAATTAGTTGTCATGAAGAGGAATTAGCTTAAAAGGGTATAATGGGGAGAAATCTCACCCCATTGGCGCCTAGGGGCATAATGGGGTGAGGGAGGCGCCTTTGCTTCATTATGGAAGTAAAGGGCGCCTAGCCCTTCTTCCTTGGAAGGAATACTTGCCTCTAAGGTAAGTCTTGGGGCTGATATGGCTTGATGGCTCTTTTGGAAAGAGCTTGGGAGCATATGGATAGTAGGTAAGGTATATGGTAATGTCTTGGAGACTTACCTTACCTAAAACCCTAGTTTCTCCCAAAATTCTTACCCTAGCCGAAACTCCTCATGCTTGTTGCGCCTTGCCCTTCCCTTGGATGGAATGCATGCATCTAAGGCATGTCTTGGGCTGATATGGCCATTGGGCAAATTAGGATAGGTTGAATGAGGTTTATGGTAAAGTCTTGGAGACTTTCCTTACCTCAAGACCCCTTTATCCTAGCCGCCCACTTGGCATGATCTTAGCCATTGCCTTACCACCTCTTGTCCTATTTATAGGACCCCTTACCGCCCCTTCCATGGTTGGACTTTAAGGAGGCGTGAACACACATAGAAGGGAGAGAGAGCAAAGCAAAGGGCGACAACAAGGTGGTGCAAACTTCTTCCTTGGAGCCGCAAGTTCTTCCTCTTCCTTTCTTCTTGGCGCAAGGATTCTTTGTGCTTGGTGGCGTCTTCTTGTCACAAGCCCTCATCGTCCCTTGGCCATAGGCGCACCTTGGAGGTGGCGCAAGCAAAGAAGAAGAGGGAAGTCCTTGGCGGCATCATCTTCCCTATCCCCTCCTTGGCGCAACTTCTCTTGAAGGTGGCGCAAGTGGAAGTGAAGGCTTGATTCTCCTCCCGAGGCTAGCACCGAGCGTGGAAGGGAGCAACGATCAAGGAGTCGACGCGTGGATACTTGTAGAGGGCGAACACTTGGGCGCCTTCAACATGGCTTCGACATCTAAACAAGCAATAAAGGTACTAACCCTAACACATCCTTGTGTTCTCTCACTCGCAAGGATCCTTGGGAAAGGAATGTGTTTCGGGTGTAATACTTCTTCCGCTGCGTCCTAGGACTGCAAAATTTTAAAATTACATCCGGCATTCCCTAACAGTGGTATCAGAGGTACTTGCGAGGAACACAAGGTGTACATTTGCTTGTGTGAAAAATTTTTGGAAAATTTTTCTTCTATCCATGCGCGTTTCACTTAGAAAGCATTTTTCATCCAATCTTCTCTTCTCAACTTTATGGCCGAAACTTGAATCTTGTTTATGCTTGATTTAAGACCAAAGGCGCACGTAGGTTTTGTCAAGTAGGACGGGCATTGTGTCTTCGGACTGGCCGGGTCTCTTGATCTGACAAAACTGCCAGCCGATAGGGTCTATGAAATCATCATGGAACTTGATCTAAATTTTGGCATAAAATTGGTTAAGAGAGTGCTTTGGATGATGTTGGCGCATAAGGTGCTAAAATTTGACTTTTCCGGATTTTCAAATTTTACATGCGCCACTTGATTGGGTTGATATGGTCATAGCGAGTGCCCTCCTGTGTTGTGATGTGGAAGCATGTTTCCACTTGTGATGAATGCTTGTAAAAATCTTTTTCCACCTGCGTGTGGTTCTCTCCCTATCTTGTTGTAAAAGAATTTTTCATCTTGTTTAGAATAGATGTAGAGTTATATGATAGGTTAAGGCTTTATCTTGACAACAAGGAGTCTTCTTCAATCGGAGTCAGAAGTGGCGCCAGCTTTGGAAGCATGGTGATGGACTTGCGGCTGAAGGAAGGACACATGCTTTCGGCTTCTGGCATGGGCCGATCTGCTTTAGGGACTCGCAACCCTTGGATGCACAATAACATGTCACATGGCTCGTGACAAGTTATGTGTATGAAAAGGGCTATGACCATATCGACCAAAAATAGCATGCCTGTGATGGTTTATTATTTTGTCCATAGCATGCCTGTGATGTTTTTCCTTGCTGCCATAATCATAGGAAAGATGCATGCTAGAAAAGAATAAAATGAACATGCAAAACTCTCATTAAAATATCAAGTCAATAGCCTTCTAACGCGTAGCCCTCATCAAACTATCGATCGGTGATGTTGTGAACTGTTTCCCACCCTCGTGGGACACACTCACTTATCTTTAGGAGGTGTGTGGTGACAATGATTTCCCCAGTCCAGTTTTAACCTGGGCGTGCCTTCGCAAGGAAATTCATTGGCCCTGGGCATAACGGTTAGGACCAGACTTGACTAGTTTTTCAAATGTCACTGACATGATGAATCACTAGAGGCAGCTGTTGAGAGGATAGGGTTCTGTGTTGTATCCAGCCCTCGCTGGACACAGGGCGCCTAGTCTGTCTTAACTAAGAGGAATTGTGCGTGGCACAATTGGCTGGCATGCCTACCTAAGGAAGCGTGGGACTCTCTGTGCATCTCAACTCACCCTCGTGAGTCGCGGAGACCTCATGTGAAATTAGGATCCTACTCACTCATTTCTATGTTGAGTTTGAGAGTCCTCAACTTGTTTTGGAAATAGTGGGAGCATAGCATTTAATTTAAAGTCCTTGTTAAATGCTTTATCATAGTACTTATTTTACTTATTTGCTTATTGTAGAAGGCATCTCCTGATCTAAGATTGAAACTTTATAAACATAAACTGGATGGGACAAATTGGACAAAATGGTTCAAGACTTTGTCCAAGATACTGGAACAAGAACATAAGGTGCATCTTCTTGAAAGACCTCCATCCCAGCCCAGTGTGTATTTCACTAATGACTGGGAGTGGAATGTCTATCTTGAACATTGTGAAGATAACGAACAGTACACTGCTCTTGTCTTAGAGTGCATGACCCCGGAGGTCAAGGTTGAATGTGATGAGATGGGGATCTATGATCTAATCATACATCTCAAAGGTCTCTTCACACCATGCTCTATAGACAATGATCAGGAGAGTTCTGTTGGATCTTCAGAATGTGTGCCTGAATCTAAGAAAGACCATGGTTCTGTATCTTCGAAGCTTATACTTCGGAAGACTGGGAATGCATGGGTATTTCGAAGAGGATTGATGGCCAAGAAGAGCATGGCAAAGAAGAAGGGATGTAATCCATCCGCTTCAGGTATTGTGTTACCGAGGTCTTTTGTCTACTTCTTATTCATGGGTACTGAGTACCATATGTGAGGCTCACATATGTTTTACATGTGCAGGAGCTCAAAAGAAGTAGGACGAAGAGGCTTGATGGGATCGACTCTCGGGTCAGGGACGGAGCATTGGATGCTGCTGTTGATATCATCTCACTGCCTTGAAGACTTTATATAGAACTTTACTATTATTGTATCAGCTTATGTATTAGAACATCATTCCTTTTGGAAAGGACTTCAGTTTGAAATAATAAATAATATTTTTCTTTAATCTGAGATGTTCTATTGAAGTGATACAATTGACAATAGTTTGTGGTTCTATATGTGACACAAGATCAGATCTAATGATTCAATAAACTTCCTCTTATAGCATTGTCTCTTGAACCATAGAACAATGGTCACATCCGAAAGTCCATAGACTATTGGGATCATTGTCCTTTCAGGATTATGATACATGTGAGCCTAGTTCAAAGGAACAATATGACAGATGCTGCTTTCACCAAAAGGGTGGAAAGGAGTAGTGACTTGTTGGATCTATTACACAGCGATGTAAGTGGACCCATGCAAGCAAGCACTAAGAGGAGTTATATATACTTCATTGAGTGTGGGTATGCCTTACGCAACCCAAGAACTTTGGAAAATTCCAAGAAGTTCACAAATGAAGTATTGAGTCAAATTGAAGGATCTATTAAAGCACCTTGATTGGATCAAGATGATTAGTGGAGAATTTGATGACCTTCCTAAGAAGTGTGGAGTGATCTCACAGCTTTCTTAGTACACCACTGTGTGGTAAATTTCAAAGAAAGAAAAGGAACACATTGGATGTGGTTCCAACTTTGAGTAAGTCATGCAAATATACTACTATGTTGCCATGCAAACAGATGTACTGCTACTCCATAAGAAAATGTCTAAGTTAGCTTTTGAGTTAAGAACTGCAAATATCCCATTTCTTCAATGGAATTGGAAATGTAATGTGCAGTGATTCAAAAAGTATGTGTTTGTGGTGCACTATAGAGTGCTAATTCTATCCCAAGGAGAACAAAATATTTGTTGCTCAAACTGCTGTCTCTCTTGAGAAAGTATTTCTCTTGAAAGAAGCCAGTGGGAGTAGATCTGATTTGGACAAGGTCCAGAATCAACCACAATATAATTAGACACAGATGGAGAGCAAAATCTCACATACAGGTTGAAAGTCAACCTGAGGTTCAAGTAACACAGGAATAACATAAGTTTGGATCGATTCGATATGCTGGGCATGACGAATTTCTCATCAAGCATGAACCTAAGACTTATGAGGAAATGGAAGCGGTCGGTGGACCAGATTCCAAGAAATGGCTAAGGGCCATGAGAACCATAATGGACTCCATGTCTGCTAATCAAGTCTGGGACTTGGATAAGCTGCCATAAGGGGTAATTCCCACAGGCTATAATAAATCTTCTAGGAAGATAGACATGGAAGGTAACATTGTTACCTTAAAAGACAAGCTAGTGAACAATAATTTCAGGCAAATCCACTGGGTGGATAATAATGAAATTTTCACCAATAGCTGAGCTTTAAGTCCATTAGGGATCTGCTTATTGTAATTGCATGATCAATTATGGCATCTTGTTATGATAACTGCTTTTCTTGCAAGGACATCTGAAAAGATATCTATAAGGAAATAGCCAGAAGGTTTTCATATCAAGGCCATATAGATATGCATGATGTTATGCAAGCATGGTTGAAAAAGCCTGTGTTTACAAGAAGATCAGTGGGAGCACCTTATTAATAATATTTCTTGTCTAGATGATTGATGATATTCTCCTCACGAGGAATAACATCTCAGCTCTTCACATGGTGAAGAAAAGGTTTGATATGTATTTCGAGAAGAATGATCTAGGGAATGATGCCTACATCCTAGGCATGAGGATCTATAGAGATCCAAGAAAGTCATTGCCCTTTAGTCAATCTATGTTCATCCAAGAGTTTCTGGAGAGGATTATATTGGATGATTCCAAATACTGATACCTTCCAGGAAGATATGGTCTAAGTCTCTCAAAGATGTTGTAGCCTATGGCACAGCTGGAGAGTATTAACATGGGTCCAAAGTCCCGATACATTGTATGTAGGATGGATCATGTTTTGAAGACCATTTCTGGCAAATGCTTGGAGCATAGCGAGCAAGTTTCAATCATATCTTAGTGTTTAACACTAGATAGCTGTGAAAGCAATCCTTATACATATACTTGGGAAGTATAAAGGATTGGAGTCTAGTCTATGATAGACAGGAAAGAATTTTGTGTACTGGGGGTACACTGACACTTCGTTCCAGTCTAGTGACTATTGATCACAGCCAGGATTTGCGCTTTGCCTTGTTATGGTGATTGTATGCTGAAAGAGCATTATGCAAACCAAAGTGGCAAAATTCTACAAATAAGGCTGAGTACATTGCAGCTCTTTGTGGCAGCCAAGGAGGCAGCTTCATTCATTTGAACTTGATCTAGTTCATAGTGCTTGATGGTCCAGTATAGTTCTTACTGGGACCATAGCATGAGAGAAGGAACTTAATGCTCAAGTATGTACTGCAGCATATCATCTGATCTTAGAGATCATGGATAAGGATGATGATCAAATTTGTTAAAATAAACACAGATAGCAATCTGGAAAAACCCACTGATCCAGCCTCTGGCGCAGCGGAAGCTAAATGGGTCATACTAGAGACATTAGAACTGACTAAACATCAGTTGTCCTTGGTCTAAGTGCAAGTGGGAGATTGTTGGTGTATATGCCCTAAAGACCAATGTATGGACATGGTCAGGCATTGTTTGAATGTACTTTGATAGAACTATTACTCTTTATATAGGCATGGTCGTTATTATGCAGACTTCTCTACCTGCGTTGATGTATTGAGTTGCATAAATAATGTCCCAGGAGTTTGGATTGGATCCATTCTCATAAGCTATCCCCAGACAAGGTACCTTAGCAGATATGGGACAGCTTCGGTACATGTGAGACTGGTGTATGGGCTGGTTGGGTGCGGGGCACAGTAACGCAGACATACAGGTGCATTGGATGCACTGGAGTGATCCACCGTGAGGATTGACTTGTCTAGTCAACAAGTCAATCTCACATGCAAGAGGTTTGCATTGATCCTTAGACTTGAGGTATTCATGTCTAGACTTGATGAAGGGTATGCTTTAATACAGTCTTACGTCTCTCCGTAATTGGGAGGCCAAAACGACTGTCATTGGGCATGTCATAAGTCACGTAGAGACATGGATGACCAATAGTAGGATTTGCCCCTTCCTTCCGAGGAAGCATGATATCCACCTTGGGGCGCCCCACCTTATTGGTGCATGACAGGAGAGTGTGGCCACACTTGTTGAGTCATGACCAATGCATTGGATAATAAACTTGAGACTAATCCAATGGCAAGATATCAGCTTAGGCAAAGGGATCTGTAATGCAATGGGAATCCTCGTTGCTTGTTAGGAGTTGTTGCCATAATGACTTAAGTCCTATGACATGGGTAGTAGTGATGTGTTGCTAGATACCCCTCACTACTTATGATGTTTACATCATTGCCATCGTCATATGGATCCTACGGGGTCACACGCAATAGACTCTTGATGTTGCTTTAATCAGAAGCCTTGGATCAAGTTATTGGATAACTTGGATCCATTTGGAAGATTTCATCAGCACCAATGGGCTGATGAGTTGGAAGAAAGTTATTGGAGCCAAACTTCATTTTTGGCAGGTTGACCCAAAATTGACCTAGATTGGTCACATTTGGATTAGGGTTGCATTGGATTAGATCCAATGGCTTAATCAACCCATGCCATGAAGTTTGGGCTAGCTCATTATCCAATGAGGCCCAATAATTAGTTGTCATGAAGAGGAATTAGCTTAAAAGGGTATAATGGGGAGAAATCTCACCCCATTGGCGCCTAGGGGCATAATGGGGTGAGGGAGGCGCCTTTGCTTCATTATGGAAGTAAAGGGCGCCTAGCCCTTCTTCCTTGGAAGGAATACTTGCCTCTAAGGTAAGTCTTGGGGCTGATATGGCTTGATGGCTCTTTTGGAAAGAGCTTGGGCGCATATGGATAGTAGGGTAAGGTATATGGTAATGTCTTGGAGACTTACCTTACCTAAAACCCTAGTTTCTCCCAAAATTCTTACCCTAGCCGAAACTCCTCATGCTTGTTGCGCCTTGCCCTTCCCTTGGATGGAATGCATGCATCTAAGGCATGTCTTGGGCTGATATGGCCATTGGGCAAATTAGGATAGGTTGAATGAGGTTTATGGTAAAGTCTTGGAGACTTTCCTTACCTCAAGACCCCTTTATCCTAGCCGCCCACTTGGCATGATCTTAGCCATTGCCTTACCGCCTCTTGTCCTATTTATAGGACCCCTTACCGCCCCTTCCATGGTTGGACTTTAAGGAGGCGTGAACACACATAGAAGGGAGAGAGAGCAAAGCAAAGGGCGACAACAAGGTGGTGCAAACTTCTTCCTTGGAGCCGCAAGTTCTTCCTCTTCCTTTCTTCTTGGCGCAAGGATTCTTTGTGCTTGGTGGCGTCTTCTTGTCACAAGCCCTCATCGTCCCTTGGCCATAGGCGCACCTTGGAGGTGGCGCAAGCAAAGAAGAAGAGGGAAGTCCTTGGCGGCATCATCTTCCCTATCCCCTCCTTGGCGCAACTTCTCTTGAAGGTGGCGCAAGTGGAAGTGAAGGCTTGATTCTCCTCCCGAGGCTAGCACCGAGCGTGGAAGGGAGCAATGATCAAGGAGTCGACGCGTGGATACTTGTAGAGGGCGAACACTTGGGCGCCTTCAACATGGCTTCGACATCTAAACAAGCAATAAAGGTACTAACCCTAACACATCCTTGTGTTCTCTCACTCGCAAGGATCCTTGGGAAAGGAATGTGTTTCGGGTGTAATACTTCTTCCGCTGCGTCCTAGGACTGCAAAATTGAAAAATTACATCCGGCATTCCCTAACAGTTTGGAGTGATGCCGATGTAGGCGCCCAAGTGTGCGCCCTCTGCAGTCTCACACACACGGATCTCTTGAGTTCTCTTCTTCCACGCCCGGTGCTAGCCTCGGGAAGAAGATCCAAGCCTTAAGGAGATGCTCCACTTCACTTGCGCCACCAAGAGAAAAGGATGCGCCAAGAGAAGAAGCGACCAAGTTCAAGCCGCCAAGCACCAAAGCTCCTTGCGCCAAGAGGAAAGGAGGGAGAAGCTTGCGGCTATGGAAGAAGCAAGAGGAAGTTGCGCCCTTGCTCCTAGCTCTCGCCCCTCTTCTTGTGTTCACGCCTCCAAGGATCGATCATCATAAGAGGGGGCGGCTAGGGTCACATTTATAGGGCAAGAGGCGGTTAAGGGAAGGGCCAAGATCATGACAAGTGTAGGGCTAGGATGAGGAGGTTTGAGACAAGGAAAGTCTCCAAGACTTTACCATAAACTCTATTCAACCTATCCATAATTGCCCAAGTACCATATCAGCCCAAGACATGCCTTAGAGGCATTCATACCATCAAGGGAGAAGGGCTAGGCGCCAATTGCTTCCTTAATGAAGCAATTTTGCCACCCAAACCCCATTATACCCCTTAGGCGCCAATGAGGTTGGGCTTCTCCCCATTATACCCTTTTAGCCTCTTATCTCTTCATGAGAACTTGTTATTGGGCCTCATTGGATAATGAGCTAGCCCAAACTTCATCACATGGGTTGATTAAGCATTTGGATCCAATCCAATGCAACCCTAATCCAAATGTGACCAATCATGGTCAAATACGGGTCAACCTGCCAAAAATGAAGTTTGGCTCCAATAACATTCTTCCATCTCATCAGGCCCATTGGCGCTGATGAAATCTCCCAATTAGATCCGAGTTATCCAATAACTCGATCATAAGGCTTCCCGATCAATACGAGAACTCAAGTATCAAGGTGTGCGACCCTGTAGGTTCCTCTGACGCTGGCAGTGCTGACCGAAGGTCACCACAAGCAATGAGTGGCACCTAGCAGTGCATCGCTGCTACCCAGGTCATTGGAATAGATATCGACATCGACATCCCCATCATCGCAACTAGGTACAGAGCATTACAGTCTCTTTGCCGAACTGATATCCGATTGGACAAGTGTGTCACCACTTGTTTTCACCCAATCACATGGCTATGACTAAATCAGGTTCTCACCTGGGTATGGCCATACACTCTCAGTCATAGAACCATAGAGGAGCTCCATGGATATCATACTTCCCTAAGGAAGGGGCAAATCCTTTGTCTGTCCATTGACCTTCTTATATGGATCGTGACATGCTCAATGACAAATGTTATGACCTCCCAACTACGGCGAGGTGTTAGGTTGTATCAAAGCAAGTCCCTAACCATATAGAATGATCAATGACCTCAAGTCAAGGGATCAATGCATCTCCTGTCACTTGTGAGGATAACTCATGACACCAAGTCATAGCCTCACAGCGGGTCTATCCAGTATATCCTCCAATGATATACCCATGTGTCTGCGTTAGCACCACGTGCCTAACCAGCCCATATACCAGTCTAACAAGTACCATAGCTGTCCCATATCCACTAAGGTACATCGACTATGGACTATAGTTCGAGCACAGATCCAATCTGTCTCCAGGGACATTATCATGTTAGTACATATGCACAGATGTAAACAAACATAGATAACGACAATGCCAGAATGATATATAAATATCAAAGTCA
The DNA here is from genome assembly GCA_027563935.2 of Costus lasius. Lineage (NCBI taxonomy): Eukaryota > Viridiplantae > Streptophyta > Magnoliopsida > Zingiberales > Costaceae > Costus > Costus lasius. The sequence goes on from CM050451.1 coordinate 77,422,631, forward strand.
AGTAGTACATAAATGGACCATAACTAGGTCTTAGGGCATATACACCAACAGAAGATGTGTTGCGCCATGCCTTGCCTTCACCACTTAGATGTTGTTCACGCCTCTTTCTTGTGCCTTAAAATTTTTGCCATCCCAGTTTCTTAAAATCGCAGCGAGAAAACACCCAGTCAAGTAAGCAGAATGCAGAAAGCAGGTTTCAAATTACGGCACCGTATTACACATTATGGTACTACCGTATTATTCAAAGAACTCTCGGGAAAGAAATCACTCAAAATTACGGCACGTGAAAGACGTTACGGCCCTACCATAAAATTTACAAAACTTTCTGTCAAAAATGGACCGAAAATATGGTACCATAAAACCAATTACGGTGGTGTCGTATTATGCGCCAAAACTTGTTTTCACCTACAAAAAGAGAAGAAAAATTAATTCTAAAAATAAATAAAAATAAAAGAAACAAAGCTAAACAAGAGTGCTTGGGTTGCCTCCCAAGAAGCGCTAATTTTTAGGTCATTAGCTTGACCAAAAATCAAACATCATGGTGAAGCAGGTGAATCAGTACTAAAGTAGATTGCATATAATTTTCTCTTTTTCCGCTGTCCAAAAAGCTTAGCCACTAATCTAAATATCCAAAATTTCATATAAATCAAGATTGACATGGCTTTCTCAAATATGCAGAAATTAAAATCAAAATTTTCAATGATCTTCCTATGTTTGTTAGTAAGCAAAATCATAAGTCCTTTCTTCAAATTTAAATCTTCAATTGCAATAGAAATAGGACTTTGATCAAAATAATTAAGCATTGGATCATCATAATAATAGTCTTTATGTCTCTCATTAGAAGCCTCAATAAAACACACTTTCTCAAATAGATCAAAATTTTCAACAATAGATATGGGCAAAACATCAACATGGTGAGATTCATTAATTTTCACAATATTCAAATCCTTATCAATTTCCTCATGTTCATCATCAAATAATTTTTCAATATCAAAATCATCAACAAAATCAAGATGAGACTCTTCAAAATCAATTTCCTCATACCTCCCCTCAAATAATCCATCATCAGAAGGGTCAAAATCAGAATCATATGAAAAAGAATTACTAGAATCAGAGTTGACCACAAGAGATTTATCATTAATTTCAAAAATATCACTAAACTCACAGTGGGGTTCATTAATGTCAATAATTTTTGAACCTTCATCATGCTCATCAGATTTAACCATAAATAAGTTATTATCAAAATCAGGATTATCATCAAAAGAAGGTTTTTCAATTTCAATTTTCTCAACCTTTTCCACAAATAAATTAGCAGATGGATCAATTTCACAATAATCAAAATTAGAGTGAGATTCATGAATATTCACATAAGATTCAATCTCAAAACAATCATAATCAGAGAGAAATTTTTCTAAATCAAGTTCTTCAGTTTCAAACTCAAACAAACATGCTTGTTGTGCTAACTGGGTTTCCAAAATTTCAGAAGTAGTAGTTAAAGATTCTACCTGAGAAGCAAGTTGACTTATTAGATCCTCAATTTTTTTATTTTGACTTGTCATAAATTGGTTTTGATTTGACATGAATTTTTCAAGCATAGTTTCTAACCTAGATTCTTCAGTATCATCAAAGCATGGCACAGAAACATGATCAGAGCAATCATCATAAAAAGAAGTTTGATTTTCCCAACTAGGATAATAATGATCATCTTGAAAACATGGTGAATTAGAATTTTGAGGTATTAAAAATTTACAATCAGAAGTATAATGATCAGAAGACTTACAAATATTACATGTAACAAAATAAGAGTGTAATTTCGCTATTTCTGCAAGAGTAAGTTGTGAATAATCTTTATGCTCACCTTGTGGCATGTATACCTTACCCCTTTCAGAAGCCCATGAATTATAATGAAAAGACATATTTGCCAAATCTATCAAGAACAGAAAGATAATTCAATACCAATCAATCAAAATTTTTTTTTCAGAATATATAAAAAAATAGAAAATATAAAACACAAGCAAATTCATAAATTTTAGAAATCGCAGTTCTGTCACAAATGTGAAAATCCAAAACCTGCAAAAAGAAAAAAAACAAAGTTAAATCTAAAACAAATAAAACTTAGTCTAGCAATACTAACAACTATTTTGATATTAACAAAACTAAGGTCCCCGGCAACGGCGCCAAAAACTTGTTGTGTCCGCAAGTGCACGGATACTCCGAAGTAATAAAAATATTGAACCACAGAGACCTTATTGTTAAGTACCAAATAGTTGTATTCTCGCTAGCTAAGTAAACCGAATATGATGCAAGTGAATAATCGATAAACACATGAGAAAATAATCAGAGAGATAACTGGGACTAGGGTTTCATCCACCTTGATTTCAATGACTAGATATGAATAAAAGGTCGTCAGTCAAATCCCGTTATGATAAGTAAACCATCAACGAAGAACTCAAGGATCACTTTCGTGCATCCGAATTCTAAGTTGATCATCACAAGCGGAGCCTCAAAGATCACTTTCATGCATCTGAGACTCAACACAAGTTCTACTTAGGGTTTTCCAATAGACCGATCTTCACTTTCATGCAAGATCTATCAATGTTTATAACATTAATTAAATCCTAGATCAATAATATCAAACATGACAATTTATCTACTAGAATCGAACAAATTGGATCTAACCTAAGGAAGGATCCTAACAAGCAATTCTAGGGTTCCAAGTTCTCAAGCAAATCACCTTTCAGTCTCATTGCGAAAACTCTAAAACATGGATAATAACACAGATCTATGGAAAATTAAAGACAATTCATCACAAAAGTAGAATTATCACAACGAAGATTATCATGACGAAAAAGAAGAATTATCTAATCATTAAAAATCAAAGGGATGAAACCCTATGTCCCAAAATATGTTAAGCTTCCATGGAAAAAGAAATACAACCAACCATAGTTTCAAAGTGTAAGAAATTGAAGAAGAAGGAGAAAACAACTTCACAACACAGTTGTAATATAAATTACAGCCGTATTTTCCGTGATGAACAGTGCTGTCACCGCTGTTTCATTGATTTCTCTTCCTCCTGAATTCCTTTTCATCTAAAACTTCTATGGTGCCTTTCTCTCCTCTAGGTAGAGATTCTGCATGAAAATCCAGACCTGAGGTGCCCTCTACGCCTCTCGGCATGAGGCCAAACCCTAGACACCTCTCTCTCGATTTCTCTCTCAATACTGCATAACAATTCCCCCTTTCACTTTGTGTGTGTTCTCCTCTTAAACATGAGTCCGCAGCAACTTTTGTATCTCAATTTAGAGCTCTGGATCAAAAGTTATGGTCCGCACAATATTTGGACCCGTAAAAATCGTGTTTATGAGTGTAATTACGGTACCGTAAAATATATTACGGTAGTGCCATATTTTCTGGTCAACTTTCTAGTCAAAACTTGCTCAAAATATGGTACCATAAAATAGTTTATGGCCGTGCCATAAAATCGGGTGAGTTCTCTGGTCTGAATTGTTTGGAAAATATGGCACCGTGAAATAGTTTACGGCAATGCCGTAATTTCGGCAAGTGTCTCTGTTCTGAAGCGCTCCGAATTATGGCAGTGTAATTTCTTACGACGGTGCCGGAAAATTGTGAAAACCTTCTGTTTGGAAAACTCCCCAAATTACGGCAGGTGCTCTGATATTACGGTAGCGTACGAAAATATATTACCGTAATATAGATTACGGCCCTGCCGTATTTTGGTTTGTTGCTCCGTTTTGCGTGAAATTTGTCATGTGATCTCCTCTTGATGATGGTAACTCTTCTATGTGTTTGATTTTGCTTGAAAACTCCTTGAAATAATGCCTTTTTACTTGAAAATAATGAAAAACCAAAATAGAAGCAGACTTTGCAATATTTGATGAATTTAGCATGAAAACAAGTAAAAGATCCTCAATTTTAGCATGAAAAGATACATAAAATGATACAAAATATACTATATATTTTGGTGTCATCAGAAAGATTGCAAGGAATTTCCATAAACCCTTAGCACTCTTCCATATGCGCTCAAGACATTCTATAAAAGTCCAATGAGCCATATCAGGCCGAAGACTTGCCAAGAAGGCAAGCATACCATGAGAGGATGAAGGGGGAGGCACCAAAAGCTTCCTTATGAAGCACTAGGCCCCCATTACACCCCATTATACCCTTCATGCGCCTATGGGGATAATTTCTCCCCATTATACCCTTTTAGCCAATTTACTCCTCATGACAACTTATTATTGGGCCTCATTGGGTAATGAGCTAGCCCAAACTTCATTGCATGGGTGATGACACCAAAATATATAGTATATTTTGTATCATTTTATATATCTTTTCATGCTAAATTGAAGCTCTTTTGCTTAATTTTATGCCAAATTTATTAAATATTGCAAAGTCTACTTCTATTTTGGTTTTTAATGATTTTCAGGTAAAAATGCACTATTTTGAGGCATTTTCGAGCAGAATCAAATACATGGAAGAATTGCCATCATCAAGAAGAGATCACATGACAAATTTCACGCAAATCGAGGCAATAAACCAAAATACGGTAGTGCCTTAATTTGTATTACGGTACCGTATTTCCATATGATGCCGTAATATCAGAGCACCTACTGTATTTTGGGGAGTTTTTCAAACAGAAGATTTCACAAAAATTACGGCACCGCCATAAACTATTTCACGGGCCGTATTTTCCAGACGTTTCCGACCAGAGTGTTCAGCCGATTTACGGCACCGCTATGAAGCATTTTACGGTGCCATATTTTGTGAAGATCTCAGACCAGAACACTTTACCGATTTTACGGCAGTGCCATAACATATTACACTGCCGTAATTTCCTTCGAGAACGTGACTTCCACAGTCCAATTCGAAGCCCAATTTTTGCGGAGAAGATTGTGGATGATCCTGTTGGGGTATGCTCTTAAGGCTAATGTTTGAGGCCTTAGATTATTTACAGTATCATGTATAATCTATATGTTTTATAAAGGCAATTGTTGTTATTCAGATTGTTACATTATCTGCTGCTGTATGTATACATCTGAGTAATGTCTCAATGATGTTCAGCTTAGCTGACATTCAGTATTGTCCTTAGTCGAGATATCTCGGTGAACATGAGACAGCCTTGATATGATTGAGACTAATATGTGTTCTGTTCTTGTAGGATGCTTCGAGCATGGAATAAGATTTAGACACATAGGTGCATTGGATGTACTGGACTGACCCTATTTAGGATATTCAATTGTTTGTCACAATGTGAATAATCCTTATATGCAAGCAAGTGGCATATTTCCTCTGACTTGAGATCACTTGTGTTTCTAAGTGATGATTGGCATTGTCTTGAGGTAATTCAATATCATTTGAAAGATAATGATTAAGGATTATCTTGGATAGTGGGCATGAGTCATGTTAGGGCACTAGTGATAGATATAGGATTGCCTCTCCTAGATGGAGTGTGATGTTCTAAGGGGCCCCCTGGATAAAATGGTTGAGAATGTGTATGGCCATACCCAGATGACTATGTTCATCTGATCTAACCATTTTCATCATGTTGGAGTCACAGGCTTGACACGCTTGTCCAACGGGAACATCCAGTGGCAAAGGGAAACATGTATGCCAAGTGAATTAGATTCACACTTGTGCTGTGGTTTGGGAGTAGTCTTGGAAGACTCTTTCCTTCATATCGGGAGACAGTGATGTGTTGCTAGATACCCCTCTCTGATCGTGATAACGTAAGTTATCGTTACCGACATTGAAGGAAACCCTTGGGGTCGCATAATTTGATGATATGGCTTGCTTATGTCAGATCGTGTGGACTGGAATTATTCTAGTTCAGTTTAAAGCAATTTAAACTCTGATTGGAAGCGAGATCTAGTCTAATCATGTTTGATTGATTAGGGCATATGATCGGTAAGCTTCGATCGGGAGAATTGATGCTTGATCGTAAAGATCAAGAGGTTCAATGAGATGTGTGGTTAGATCTTGAGCCACTTGGTTCAGAGAGATCTTAACCAGGGCTGGTTCGGTTTGATGCTTGAACCAAATTGGGATTGAACCGGTTCACTTTGTGAATGCATGGTTCAATTGAAGAGGAGTTTTCGATGGCTTCATGGGGAGTTAAGAAGGGAGTTACAATTCGGTTCTTACCATATTTAGTGGCCGAATCTTTCCTTTTTGGAAACAACGGTTTCAAAACCCCTTATACTCTCTTCCTCCTCTCGCATCTTCTTCATCTTCACGCAAGGGAAGAAGTTAAGAAAAAACCTACCCAAGGGCGCACATCTCCTCTCCAAGACACGATCAAAGACTCCTTGGTGTCTTTGCTAGCACAAGGAGCACAAGGAAGAAGTTGACATCATCTTGTGTGTGACACTTTTGGAGAAGAGGCACTCACCCCTTTCTTTTTCCAAGTCGCCACTCACATCATGGCAATGGTAATACTCTAACTTGTCTTTCAAGTTTACAAGGTTGATCATAGTATCAAGTCATGCGATTTTGGTTTCCTAGTTTTTTTTTTTCCGCTTCAACAAGTTCATATGAATGATACTTGTGAACTAGGTTTCCTCTCAGTGGTATAAGAGCGTTGGTTTTGACCTGATACATATGATTGCCATCTTTTGATCCATGTTTGATTTGTGTTTTGGGTAGATCTACATGATGTGCATGCTTCTATACTCATGCGAAAAATACATGCCATGTTGTTCATACCATATGATAGATGTATTTTTACATTCAAGCTTGCGCATGTGATGTTGGTTTGCGCATTTTATAGATGTTTTCACTCAAAAATTATCTTCATGCGCGACCCTCACTAGATTTATCTATGCACCTACTTCAAATACTTAGACGAGTTAACAGTGTTAAAGTCGTTAGTCAGGTCTAGACCCAACAGCCTAATCAGACCATCTGACAGCCTGGATGGGGCGGCCGGATAGCACCTGTGCGCAAGCTATACAGGTGGCTATAAGTCGACTGCAGAAGGGCGTGTAGCAATGTCTGATTGAGGCGCCTAGTGAACGATCATGATTATGGCCCGGGGTCACACCCGCTTGCCAGAAATCATGTGGGACGTTCAGCCCTTAAGGCATGCATAGTTGACCATGAGGTCGACGCAAGTCAGTTATGACTGGGTGCATGCAAGGGCAGTGGGTCCGACTTGTTCTGATGAGTGGATACCTGTTAATGGACCGTCGTAAGGTAGTAGGGCACATAAGGAAATAAAATTGATGCCATGGGTTTTTCAAAAATTTTTATTTCTGTTTGGATCACATATATGCATGTTTAACATGTTGAATGGGTGTTTATTTAATCTTATGTGGGTTGCCCTTATTTTGTGTGCTGTGCTGGGGCCTGCGTGCCTGGAATTAAATATTTTGGTGTGATCTGTGAATCACATTTTGATTTATGAAAATGTATAATTGACCTGCGTGTCAAATCATGTCTAGATAGTTTTAAATGTAATTTGATCAGACATGAGCACACAGCACACATAGCAGAAGCGCATGCAGCAATTGGCTTCACCAGGTGGGAGGTCTAGAGTTCGACTCTAGAATTGGCCCATTCTACCCAGTGGGCGCTTTTGGGCTGCAGATGGCGTTTGGGCCCGAGCTGGGCCAGATGAAGTACAAGAGTCCCATAAAGAGCTCAAGTGAAGACTTTTGTCAAACTAGGGTTTTACTTAAGTTTTTATGGGCCTTTACCACATAAGATAATGGTGCTTTCATTTACTGTTTTAAGTAATATTTGCACATCTATGTTTTATTCTTCTGCTATCACTATAGAATTTGCATGATAGTAAGAAGATAAAAGACCGTTAAAATCCAACGTCAAAATCAAGCTATCGATTGCCTTCTGACGCGAAACCTCACTGTTCTGACTATCGTTGGGGCCGTGTTGTACCCACTCAGTGGGCACGCCCAGCTATCTTCAGACGGTGCGTGATTACACCTACATGCTACAGAGAAGGGATTTATCGCTTCTCGTTGCTCAGCATAGCACGTGGTGGTCCAGGAAGTAGATCAAGTCAGCTTGACCATATAGGCTACATGTTGAGCATATGATAGCTGTATGGAGGCAGCCATCTGAGGAATCAGAGACTGTGTTGTACCAACTCAGTTGGCACAGTCTTCTGGATTGCCTAGATGAAGCGGAATCGCATGGGTTGGCGATTGGCATGGATTGCCTACCAGTGATTAGTGCTTGAACTCTCTGTGCATCTTATCTCGCCTGAGCGGGACGCGGAGATCAAGTGTGAAATCTGGATCCCATCTCACTAAAGGGTTTTCACTCTTTCGGGCTGTTTTATTGGATTTGCAGTCAGATAAAATAGTGAGAAAAGAATCACTCTTAAGTCCTGGAATGATTCTAACATGGATACTGACCTTGTTGTTCTTGCTATGTTGTAGATTCCTGCAGCAACGAACACCACAGGGCTCAATTTGCGATCCATATTGGAAAAGGAGAAGTTTGCTGGGCCAAACTTCTCAGACTGGTATAGACAGCTGAAAATTGTCCTCAAAGCTGAGAGGAAGCTGTATGTCCTTGAGTCAGCAATACCGGCTCAACCCGCTGCGAACGCTGCAAGAGCGGTTCGAGATGCTTATGAGAAGCACGTCAGTGATAGTACTGATGTCGCTTGCCTTATGCTTGCATCAATGACGCCCGAGCTCCAGCGTCAGCATGAGGATTTGTCTGCTATTGATATTATAGCAAATCTCAAAATGCTGTATGCTGCACAGGCAAGGACAGAACGCTATAACTTGACAAAACTTTTCTTTCATAGCAAACTGACTGAAGGGAGTCCAGTGGGAGCTCACGTACTCAAGATGATTGGGTACAAAGAAGCTCTAGAGAAACTGGGACATACCATCAATCAAGAACTTGTTGTAGACATCATCTTGCAGTCTCTCCCGGCTTCTTTCGATGCGTTCATTATTAATTTTAATATGAACAAAATCGACTGTACCCCGACAGAATTACTGAACATGCTCTGCACAACAGAGCAGACTCTTGAGAAGGGAAAACCTTCATCCTCTGTCTTGATGGTTCCTTCACGGAACAAGAAGAAGGGGAAGAAGGGAAAAACCCCTATCAAGAGCTACAACAAGGCTTTGAAACAAAAGGTGAAGCGGTCGAAGGACAACAGATGCTTCCATTGTGGCCAGCTAGGTCATGGAAGAAGGACTGTAGAGCGCTCCAAGGAGAGAAGAAGGGAAGCAAGTCTTTCACTTCTGGCTCAGGTATTTTCGTGACTGAAGTTATGGTTGCTTCTTCTATTTCATGGGTGTTGGACACTGCATGTGGAGTTCACATTTTTTCAAATGTGCAGGAACTCAAGAGAAGAAGACAGGTGGGACAGCATGAGGTGGACCTACGAGTTGGAAACGGGGCACGGGTTGCTGCTGTTGCTGTAGGGGAATATAACATCTCTTTACCATCTGGTTTTGTATTAGAACTTGACAATTGTTATTTGTACCAAGCATAACAAAGAATATTATCTCTATTCCTGCTCTTGTCAGGAAAGGTTTTTCTTTTGAATGCAAAACTTCACAGTGTTGTATTTCATATGATAATATTGTTTATGCAACTGGGTCGATTAACAATGGGTTATACATGTTGGACATGGAATGTTCTGTACAACAAATTGATAATAAGAAAGCCAAGTATACTGATCACAGCACCTTGTTATGGCATAGTCGTCTAGGCCATATTAACAAGAAGCGCATTAAGCGGTTGCATGACCATGGACTGCTGGGATCATTCTCCTATGAGGAGCTTGATACATGCAGAGCTTGTTTAATGGGTAAGATGACGAAGACTCCTTTTTCTAATAAAGGTGAAAGAGCTTCAGGTTTACTTGACCTTATTCACAGTGATGTGTGTGGGCCATTTAGTAAACATGCCAGAGGTGGCTATTCATACTTCATTACTTTTACTGATGATTTCAGTAGGTATGGTTATGTCTATTTAATGAGACATAAGAGTGAATCTTTTGACAAGTTCAAAGAATTCAAAAATGAAGTACAAAATCAGTTAGGCCGACATATCAAAGCACTTCGATCAGATCGAGGTGGAGAATACTTGAGTCGTGAGTTCACTGACTATCTAAAGAAGTGTGGGATCATCTCACAGCTCACTCCGCCAGGAACACCGCAATGGAATGGTGTGTCCGAGAGGAGGAATAGAACCTTATTGGAAATGGTTCTCTCTATGATGAGTCAGGCTACTCTACCTTACTCCTTTTGGGGATTTGCACTGGAAACAGCTGCAAAGGTGCTAAACCGAGTGCCATCCAAGGCTGTTTCAAAGACACCATATAAGTTATGGTATGGAAAACAGCCGAGCTTGACATTTATCAAAATCTGGGGTTGCGAGGCTTATGTCAAAAAGCTCGCCTCTGGGAAACTGGAGAGAAGATCAGATAAATGTATATTTGTCGGATACCCTAAAGAAACTAAGGGTTATTATTTCTACGATCCCAAAGAGAATAAAGTATTTGTTGCTCGAACGGCAATTTTCTTGAGAAGGAATTTCTTCTGCAAGAGGCCAGTGGGAGAGAAATAAAGCTGGATGAAATTCCAAAAGAGGGACAAAGTAATCAAGCTCAGTTGGATGAGCCTGAGCAAATAGATCAGGTTAATGTTCAACCTGAGGCTCAGACGTCACGGGAACCGCGTAGATCGAGAAGGATACGTCGTCAGCCTGAGCGCTATGACGGAGTCTACATCATTAACGATGAACCCCTCACTTATGCGGATGCGGTCAGTGGACCAGAGTCAGCAAGATGTCTTGAAGCTATGCGAGCTGAAATGGACTCCATGTCAGATAACCAAGTCTGGGATTTGGTTGATCCGCCTCCGGGAGTAATCCCTATAGGCTGTAAGTGGATCTTCAGAAAGAAGAAAGACATGGAAGGTAACGTGGTTACCTATAAGGGCAGGCTAGTTGCGAAAGGTTTCAAACAAATCTACGGGATGGATTATGATGAAACTTTCTCTCCTGTAGCCATGTTCAAGTCCATTCGAATTATTCTCGCGATAGCAGCATATTATGATTATGAGATCTGGCAAATGGGTGTGAAGACCGCTTTCCTTAATGGAAAATTGGAAGAGGATGTGTATATGACACAGCCTGAAGGTTTCATCAATCCATCAGAACATCATAAAATATGCAAATTAAAGAGGTCCATTTATGGACTAAAACAAGCATCGAGAAGCTGGAATATTCGTTTTGATGAATCAGTTTCTGAATTTGGTTTCATCAAAAATGAAGATGACCCGTGTGTATACAAAAGGTTTAGTGGGAGCGTGATTACTTTCCTAGTCCTCTACGTCGATGATATTTTAATCATTGGAAATGATATTCCTGAACTGCATGCGGTCAAGGCATGGTTAAGAAAATATTTCCAGATGAAGGATTTGGGAGAAGCGGCCTATGTATTAGGTGTGGAGATCTATAGAGATAGATCTAATAGGCTTCTCGGGCTGTGCCAAAGTACTTACATCGATAAGGTCCTAGAGAGATTCCATTTAGAAAATTCTAAAAGAGGATATCTTCCAGTCAGACATGGTCTGAATCTTTCAAAGAGCCAGTGCCCTCAAACACAGTCTGAGAAAGATGAGATGGACAATACACCTTATGCTTCGGCTATTGGGTCCATCATGTATGCGATGTTGTGTACTCGCCCAGACATCGCTTATGGGTTAAGCGTGACCAGTCGGTTCCAAGCTAATCTAAGGAAGGCACACTGGATTGCAGTCAAGAATATTTTGAAATATCTTCGGAGAACCAAAGATATGTTCTTGATTTATGGAGGTCAGGAAGAACTCAGTATTGAAGGATATACTGACGCTTCGTTCCAATCTGACCAAGACGATTTCTGATCGCAATCAGGCCATGTTTTTAGCTTAAATGGAGGAGCAGTGGTGTGGAAGAGTTTCAAACAATCAATTGTTGCTGATTCCACAACAGAAGCCGAGTATGTTGCAGCCTCAGAAGCATCAAAGGAGGCAGTCTGGATTCGTAAGTTCATTCACGAACTTGGTGTTGTTCCTTCGTGTGCAGATCCATTGGTTATCTTCTGTGATAACACTGGAGCAATTGCACAAGCAAAGGAACCACGGTCACACCAGAAGTCCAAGCACATACAGAGAAGGTTTCATCTGATCCGTGAGATCATTGATCGAGGAGATATCAAGATCTGCAAGGTTCATACAGATGATAATCTAGCTGACCCGCTTACAAAGCCTTGTTGGGGTATGCCCTTAAGGCTAATGTTTGAGGCCTTTGGGATTGTAACAGTATCATGTAATAAACTCTTGTGTTTATAAAGGCATGATTATTATTCAGGTTGTTACCTTGTCTGCTGTAATAAGTGTACTTCTGATTAATGTCTCAAAGCTGTTCAGCTAGGCTGACATGCTATAATGTCCTTAGTCGATATATCTTGGTGAACATGAGACAGCCTTGATATGATTGAGACTAATATGTGTTCTAATCTTATAGGATGCTTCGAGCATGGAATAAGATGTAGACTCATGGGTACATTGGATGTACTGGACAGACCCTACTAGGATATTCTTATTGCTTGTCACAATGTGAATAATCCTTGTATGCTACAAGTGGCACATGTCCTTTGACTTGAGATCACTTGTGTCTCTGAATGATGATTGTCATTGTTTTGAGGTAGTTCAATATCATTTGAAAGATAATGGTTATAGACTATCTTGGATAATGAGCTTGAGTCAGGTTAGGGCACTAGTGATAGATAGAGGATTGCCGTCTCCTTGTTGAAGGAGTGTGATGTTCTATAAGGGCCCCCCTAGATGAGATGATTGAGATAGTGTATGGCCATACCCAGATGACTATGATCATCTGATCTAATCATGCTCATCATATTGGAGTCACAGGCTTGACACGCTTGTCCAATAAGAACATCCAGTGGCAAGGGACACATGCATGCCTTGTGAATAGATTCACACTTGTGCTGTGGTTTGGGAGTAGTCTTGGAAGACTCTTTCCTTTATATCGGGAGATAGTGATGTGTTGCTAGATACCCCTCACTGATCGTGATAACGTGAGTTATCGTTACCGACATTTAAAGGAAACCCTCAGGGTCGCACAATTGATGATATGGCTTACTTGAGTCAGATCGTGTGGACTGAATTGTTTGGATTCAGTTTAAAGGGATTTAATCTCTGATTGTAAGTGAGATCTGGTCTGATCATGTTTGATTGATTAGGACTTGAGATCAGTAAGCTTCGATCGAGAGAGATGATGCTAGATCGGTGAGATCAGGAGCATCAGGAGATGAATGGTGAGATCTTGAGCCTTAGGGTTCAATATGGTCTAGACCACATGGCTTGAGCTATTTCGGTTTGGTTCATGAACCAAATGCGATTGGAACATGTTGGCTTGAACCGGTTCACAAAGGTGAACGCTTGGTTCAATGCTAATATGCGTTTTGGGTTGGAGTAAGCGCATGGCTTGATGATCATCCATTTATGGAAAGACATCAAGGCCGGTTTCTCTTGAACGCCAAAACGCATATGCGTTCTTGTCTTCACTTCAACGCCTTGAACTTGGTTGGACAAGGGGTTGACGACGAGAAGTGGTTTTGCGTGTGGAGCTCTCGGCCGAAAAGGAAATCGTCTCTTCATCCCCTTACACACGGCAAGGACCCTTGAAGATTCTTGCTAGCACAAGCATCACAAGGGGTAGGCGATCTTCATCTTGTGTGTGAACTTTTGGAGGAGATCTAAGTTGCTCTCTTCTTCCAAGCCGACCTCCAAGCCAATGGCGTTGGTATGAATCTCCCTCTTGCTTCAATCAATTTATCATAGTTGATTATATGAGCATGTAAGCGATCATATATGATGAAACCCTAGCAAACTTGCATGCGCCCCCTACCTTAGGGTTTCGGCCCCCCTCTTGAAAGGGGTTTTATCCGCTTGCGCTCCCCCTTGAAGGGGACTCTTCAATTGGTATCAGAGCTAGGATCTCATATGGTCATATGATTGCTATGTTTGGTGATCCTTGTTTGCGCTTATGATCTAAGTTTTCTCATCATGCGATAATACTAGTTGAAAGTATTTTGGAGGCGCATATATGAGATGTTTTTGGTGGCGCATGTGTAAGGTTAATTTTGTTGATGCATGTATATTGCTTACATTGTTGCGCATGTTACATGTTTTTGTTTCATCAAAACTTTACTTGCGCGCCTCTAACTAGATCTAAGCCGCACCTGCAATAAACCCTTAGACGGGTTGCTAGGGTTGAAAGCATCATCTAGTTTAGATCAACTTAGTCTGATCAGACCATCTGACAGCCTAGATGGGTCGACCAGATAGCACCTATGCGCATGCACGTGGTGGCTATAGGTCGGTTGCATCAAAGGCGTGTAGCGAGGTCTGGTTGAGACACCCTGTGAACACACATGAGTTAGGCCCGGGGTCACACCCGCTTGCCAGATCTCATGTTGGTTGTTCAGCCCTTGGCGCATGCATGGTTGACCATTAGGTCAACGCAAGTCAGTTAAGACTTGGTGCATGCAAAGGGCATGGATCTAACTAGATACGATGAGTGGATCCCTATCAATGGACCGTTGTAAGGTTGTAGGGCACATAAGACAAGTAAAATTGATTCCAATGGGATTTCGAAAAATTTTATTTTGTCTATGGATCACATGTTAATTGATTGATGCCATGATGCCTGTTTATTTAATCTTATGTGGGTTGCCCTTAATGTGTGCTGTGCTGGGGCCTGCGAGCCTGGTAAATTATTATTTTTGTGATCTGCGAATCACATTCTTAATTAATTAATTGTATAATTGACCTGCGAGTCAAGCTTGTCTAGATAGATCAAAATGTATTTTGATTAGACAAGAGCACAGAACACAATTGCAAAGGCGCATGCAGCTGGTGGGCGCACCTGAGCTGCAGAGGGCGCTTAGGCCCTGGTCTGGGCCAGATGAGAGGCAACAAGACCCAAGAAGCAAGTGAAGACTTAAGATAACTTAAGGTCTTACTTAGGGTCAATGGGCTTTTACCACATAAGATCCATGCTTTCTGTTATTGTTTAAATAAGTAGAACAGCATGAGTTATTTATCTTCTGCTATAGCCATAGGATTTGCCTGATAGTAAGAAGATAAAAGACCGTTAAAATCCAACGCTAACATATCAAGCTCGTAAGCCTTCTGACGCGAAACCTCACTGTTCTGATTATCGTTGGAGCCGTGTTGTACCCACTCAGTGGGCACGTCCATCTATCTTCAGACGGTGCGGGATTTCACCTGCGTGTTACAGAGAAGGGATTTATCGCTTCTCGTTGCTCAGCATAGCACGTGGTGGTCCAGGGAGTAGGTCGGGTCAGCTTGACCATGTAGGCTACATATGTGGAGCATATGGTAGCACATGGAGGCAGCCATCTGCGGGGTCAGAGATTGTGTTGTACCAACTCAGTTGGCACAGTCTGCTGGATTGCCCAGATGAAGGGGAATCGCACGGGTTGGCGATTGGCAGGGACTGCCTACCAGAGATTAGTGCTTGTACTCTCTGTGCATCTTATCTCGCCTAGCGGGACGCGGAGACCAAGTATGAAATCTGGATCCCATCTCACTAAAAGAGTGTTACTCTTTCGGACTGTTTACTGGATTTTTCAGTCAGACAAAATAGTGAGAAAAAGAATCTTTCTTAAGTCCTGGATTGATTCTAAACATTGATACTGACCTTGCTGTTCTTGCATTGTTGTAGATTCCTGCAGCAACGAACACCATGAGCTTCAATGTGCGATCCCTACTGGAAAGGGAGAAGTTTGCTGGGCCGAACTTCTCTGACTGGTTCGGACACCTTAAGATCGTTCTTAAGGCAGAGAGGAAACTGTATGTCCTCGAGACGGCTGTGCCGCCTCAACCCGCTGCGAACGCCGCAAGGGCGGTTCGTGAAGCCTATGAAAAGCACGTCAATGATAGCATTGATGTCGCTTGCCTGATGCTAGCGTCTATGACGCCACCGCTGTAGCGTCAGCATGAGGATATGTCGGCTATAGAGATTATAGCGAACCTCAAGATGCTGTATGCTGCACAGGCGAGGACAGAACGCTATAATCTGACGAAGCTCTTCTTTCAGAGCAAACTGGCTGAAGGGAGCCCAGTGGGAGCTCACGTGCTCAAGATGATTGGGCACAAGGAGGCTCTGGAGAAACTGGGGCATACCGTCAACCAGGAGCTTGCTGTAGACATCATTCTGCAGTCTCTTCCGCCCTCTTTCGATGCGTTCATCATTAACTTTAATATGAACAAAATCGATTGTACACCGGCAGAGCTGTTGAACATGCTCTTGACTACTGAGGAAACTCTGAAGGGAAAGCCTTCAACCTCTGTCTTAATGGTTCCTTCCAGGAACAAGAAGAAGGGGAAGAAGGGCAAAGCCCCTGTCAAGAACTACAGTAAGGCTCTGAAACAGAAGGTGAAGCGGTCCAAGGACAACAGGTGTTTCCACTGTGGCCAGCTGGGTCACTGGAAAAAGGACTGTAAAGCGCTCCAAGGAGATAAGAGGGGAAGCATCGCTTCTGGCTCAGGTATATACGTGACGGAAGTCATGGTTTCATCTTCTTCTATTTCATGGGTGTTGGACACTGCATGTGGAGTTCACATTTGTTCAAATGTACAGGAACTCAAGAGAAGAAGGCAGGTGGGACAGCATGAGGTAGACCTACGCGTTGGAAACAGGGCACGGGTTGCTGCTGTTGCTGTAGGAGACTATTTCATTTCTTTACCATCTGGCATTGTATTAGAATTAAACAATTGTTATTTTGTACCCAGTATAACTAAAAATATTGTCTCTATTCCTGCTCTTGTCAGGAAAGGATTTGCCTTTGAATGCAATATTTCAAAGTGTGTTTTATCTTTAGATAATATTGTTTATGCAACTGGTTCAATTAACAATGGGTTATACATGTTGGACATGGAAAGTTCTATACAAAGTGTTGATGTTAAGAAAGCCAAGTATGCTGATGACAGCACCTTGCTATGGCATAGTCGTTTAGGCCATATTAACGAGAAGCGCATTAAGCGGTTGCATGATCATGGACTGCTGGGATCATTCTCCTATGAGGAGATTGATACATGCAAAGCTTGTTTGATGGGTAAAATGACGAAGTCACCTTTTCCTAACAAAGGTCAAAGGGCTTCAGGTTTACTTGACCTTATACACAGTGATGTGTGTGGGCCTTTTAGTAAACATGCCAGAGGTGGCTATCAGTACTTCATTACCTTTACTGATGATTTCAGTAGGTATGGTTATGTCTATCTTATGAGACATAAAAGTGAATCTTTTGACAGGTTCAAAGAGTTCAAAAATGAAGTACAAAATCAGTTAGGCCGAAATATCAAGGCACTTCGTTCTGATCGAGGTGGTGAATACCTAAGTCATGCGTTTACTGACTATCTAAAAGAGTGTGGGATTATCTCACAGCTCACTCCGCCAGGAACACCACAATGGAATGGTGTGTCCGAGAGGAGAAATAGAACGTTACTTGATATGGTTCGTTCTATGATGAGTCAGGCTACTCTTCCATACTCCTTTTGGGGATTTGCACTGGAAACAGCTACAAAGGTACTAAACCGAGTGCCATCCAAGGCAGTTTCTAAGACACCATATGAGTTATGGTATGGGAAACAGCCAAGCTTGACATTTATCAGGATCTGGGGTTGCGAGGCTTATGTCAAAAAGCTCGCCTCTAGGAAACTGGAGAGCAGATCTGAGAAATGTATATTTGTCGGTTACCCTAAGGAAACTAAGGTTTATTATTTCTACGATCCCAAAGAGAACAAAGTATTTGTTGCTCGGACGGCCATATTTCTTGAGAAGGAGTTTCTTCTGCAAGAGGCCAGTGGGAGAGAAATAAAGCTGGATGAGAATCCAGAGGATGGACAAAGTAGTCAAGCACAGTTGGATGTGCCTGAGCCGGTGGATCAGGTTATTGAACAACCTGAGGCTCAAATATCACGGGAACCGCGAAGATCGGGAAGGATCCGTCGACAGCCTGAGCGCTATGACGGAGTCTACATCATTGATAATGATGAACCCCTTACTTATGCGGATGCGGTCAGTGGACCGGAGTCAGCTAGATGGCTTGATGCTATGCGAGCCGAAATGGACTCCATGTCAGATAACCAAGTCTGGGATTTGGTTGATCCGCCTCCGGGAGTAATCCCTATAGGCTGTAAATGGATCTTCAAGAAGAAGATTGACATGGATGGTAACGTAGTTACCTATAAAGGCAGGCTAGTTGCGAAAGGTTTCAAACAAATCTACGGGATAGATTATGATGAAACTTTCTCACCTGTAGCTATGTTTAAGTCTATTCGGATTCTTTTCGCGATAGCTGCATATTACGATTATGAGATCTGGCAGATGGATGTGAAGACAGCTTTCCTTAATGGAAATCTGGATGAGGATGTGTATATGACACAACCTGAGGGTTTCACGAATCCATCAGATCGTCATAAAATATGAAAGTTAAAGAAGTCTATTTATGGACTTAAGCAAGCATCAAGAAGCTGGAATATTCGTTTTGATGAATCAATCTCTGAGTTTGGTTTCATCAAGAACGAAGATGACCCGTGTGTATATAAGAGGTTTAGTGGGAGCGTGATTACTTTCCTAGTCCTCTACGTCGACGATATCTTGATCATTGGAAACGATATTCCTGAACTGCATGCCGTTAAAGCATGGTTAGGAAAATGTTTCCAGATGAAAGATCTAGGAGAAGCAGCCTATGTGTTAGGTGTGAAGATCTACAGGGATAGATCTAAGAGGCTTCTCGGGCTGTGCCAGAGTACGTACATCGATAAAGTCCTAGAGAGATTCCATTTAGAGAATTCTAAAAGAGGATATCTGCCAGTCAGACATGGTCTGAATCTTTCAAAGAGTCAGTGTCCACAAACACAGACTGAGAAAGATGAAATGGACAATACGCCTTATGCTTCGGCTATTGGGTCCATTATGTATGCGATGTTGTGTACTCGCCCAGACGTCGCTTACGGGTTAAGAGTGACCAGTCGGTTCCAAAGTAATCCAGGTATGGCGCACTGGATTGCGGTCAAGAACATTTTAAAATATCTGCGGAGGACCAAAGATATGTTCTTGATATATGGTGGTCAGGAAGAACTCAGTATTGAAGGATATACTGACGCTTCGTTCCAGTCGGACCAGGATGATTTCCGATCGCAATCAGGCTATGTTTTTAGCTTGAATGGTGGAGCAGTGGTGTGGAAAAGTTTCAAACAGTCAACTGTTGCTGATTCCATAACAGAAGCCGAGTATGTTGCAGCCTCGGAAGCATCCAAGGAGGCAGTGTGGATTCGTAAGTTCGTGAGAGAACTTGGTGTTGTTCCTTTGAGTGCAGATCCTTTGGTTATCTTCTGTGATAACACTGGAGCCATCGCACAAGCAAAGGAACCACGGTCGCACCAGAAGTCCAAGCACATACAGAGACGGTTTCACTTGATCCGGGAGATCATTGATCGTGGCGAGATCAAAATCTGCAAGGTTCATACAGATGACAATCTGGCAGATGTTGGGGTATGCCCTTAAGGCTAATGTTTGAGGCCTTGGGATTGTATAAGTATCATGTAATAAACTCTTAAGTTTATAAAAGGCATGGTTATTATTCAGGTTGTTATCTTGTCTGCTGTAATAAGTGTACTTCTGAATAATGTCTCAAAGCTGTTCAGCTAGGCTGACAGGCTCTATGTCCTTAGTCGAGATATCTTGGTGAACATGAGACAGCCTTGATATGATTGAGACTAATATGAGTGCTAATCTTATAGGATGCTTCGAGCATGGAATAAGATGTAGACTCATGAGTACATTGGATGTACTGGACAGACCCTACTCGGATATTCCATTGCTTGTCACAATGTGAATGATCCTTGTAAGCACTAAGTGGCACATGTCCTTTGACTTGAGATCACTTGTGTTTCTAAATGATGATTGTCATTGTTTTGAGGTAGTTCAATATCATTTGAAACATAATGATTATAGACTATCTTGGATGGTGAGCTTGAGTCAGGTTAGGGCACTTGTGATAGATAAAGGATTGCCGTCTCCTTGTTTAAGGAGTGTGATGTTCTAGAGGGCCCCCCTATATGAGATGATTGAGGAAGTGTATGGCCATACCCAGATGACTATGTTCATCTGATCTAATCATGCTCATCGTATTGGAGTTACAGGCTTGACATGCTTGTCCAATAAGAACATCCAGTGGCAAAGGAATCATGTATGCCAAGTGAGTTGATTCACACTTATGCTATGGTTTGGGTGGAGTCTTGGAAGACTCTTTCCTTTATATCGGGAGACAGTGATGTGTTGCTAGATACCCCTCACTGATCGTGATAACGTAAGTTATCGTTACCGACGTTTAAAGGAAACCCTCAGGGTCACACAATTTGGTGATATGGCTTTCTTTGAGTCAGATCGTGTGGACTGAATTATTTGGGTTCAGTTTAAAGGGATATAGACTCTGATTGTAAGTGAGATCTAGCTTGATCATGTTTGATTGATTAGGGCTTGAGATCGGTAAGCTTCGATCGAGAGTATTGATGCTAGATCGGTGAGATCAAGAGCATCATAAGATGAACGGTTGGATTGGAAACCTTAGGGTTTGGTTGATCTAGACCGATTGCTTTGGTTTGGACCAATTTGGATTGAACCGGTTTACATGGGTGAACCCATGGTTCGATCCATAAGCGTTTTGGGCGGTTTGCTTGAAGAGGAGAACGCATGGCTTAATGGAGTTTCCAAAATTGGAAAGTCATTGAGCGCATGGCTCCTTGAAACGCCAAAACGGCTTGAGCTCATTCATCCCTTGTCTCCTTGCGTTTTGCTCTTGCTCGGCGAGACTTGAGAGAAGCTTGGAGTGGACGACAAGAGCAGAACCGGCAAAAGCATCATCTTCATCCCTACCACTCGAGAAGGACAACTTGGCATTTTGCTAGCACAAAGTTGCGCAAGTTGGAAGCCTTCATCACTTGGTGTGTGTATTCTTTGGAGGAGATCTCGCTTGCTCTCTCTCATTCCAAGCCGCCATCCAATCCATGGCATTGGTAAGATCAAAACTTGATCTTAAGTTGAATTAAGTTAACATATAGTTCATATGCGATCTACTTGAAGCCCTCTTTCCGCTATGCATGCTAGATGCGCATGTTTAGGGTTTCTTCCCCCTTAGATTAGGGGTTCCATCAATTGGTATCAGAGCTAGGCTCTCCATATGATCTATATGATTGCTTTACGATTTTGTGATCCATGTTGGTTGCGCTTACTTTGGTTACATGATGGTTGCGCTTACTTTGGTTACATGATGGTTGCGCTTGTATCATGGTTGCATGAAGGTTGCGCTTGTATCATATGTTGACATGTAGTTTGCGCTCCCCCTTGAAGGGGACCCCCTAAAGTATGCGCTCCCCCTTGAAGGGGACCCCCTAAAGTATGCGCTCCCCCTTGAAGGGGACCCCCTTAGATCTAAGGGTTATCAAGCATGTTGTTTGTTTATTTGCGCACGTTCTAAAAGTTTTCTAAAACTTACATCTTGCGCGCTTGATTAGATCTAAGGTGCCACTACATTAAACCCTTAGATGGGTTGATGGGGTTGAAGTCACCACTAGGTTAGATCCAAGTCTGATCAGACCATCTGACAGCTCAGATGGGTTAACCTGATAGCACCTATGCGCAAGCACAAGGTGGCTATAGGTTGACTGCATCTAGGGCGTGTAGCGAGGTCTGGTTGAGACACTACTGAACACACTTGAGTTAGGCCCGGGGTCACACCCGCTTGCCAAAACTCATGAGGGTAGTTCAGCCCTTGGCGCATGCATGGTTGACCATTAGGTCAACTCGGGTCAGTTAGGACTCGGTGCATGCAAGGGCAATGGATCTAACTAGATGGTTGAGTGGATCCCTATCAATGGACCATTGTAAGGTTGTAGGGCTCATAAGGAAATTAAAATTGATGCCATGGGGTTTTCAAAACTTTTAATTTCAAGATGATTGGATTACATGTTGATTGAACCATATGCTTGTTTATTTAGTCTTATGTGGGTTGCCCATATTGTGTGCTGTGCTGGGGCCTGCGTGCCTGGTAAATTATAAGTTAATTTTTGTGATCTGCGAATCACATTGTTTTAATTTATGAAATGTAGTTGACCTGCGAGTCAACCTTGTCTAGATAGATCAAATGTACTTTGATTAGACAAGAGTACAAAGGCACACATCCAAGAGGGGCATTCACCTGGTGGTGCACCTGAGGTGCTCTTGGCGCTAGGGCACTGGGTTGGACCAGATGAGATGCAATGAAGCTCAAGTGAAGACTTAAGTAACATTAAGGTCTTACTAGGGTTCATGGGCTTTTACCACATAAGATCATGCTTTCTACTTATTGCTAATAATTAGCATTGCATGTTTATGTTTATCTTCTGCTATAGCCATAGGCATGCCTGATAGTAAGAAGATAAAAGACCGTTAAAATCCAACGCTAATATATCAAGCTCGTAAGCCTTCTGACGCGAAACCTCACCTTTCTGATTATCGTTGGAGCCGTGTTGAACCCACTCAGTGGGCACGTCCATCTATCTTCAGACGGTGCTGGATTTCACCTGCGTGTTACAGAGTTGGGATTTATCCCCTCTCGTTGCTCAGCATAGCACGTGGTGGTCCAGGGAGTAGGTCGGGTCAGCTTGACCATGTAGGCTACATATGTGGCGCATATGGTAGCACATGGAGGCAGCCATCTCTGGGATCAGAGACTGTGTTGTACCAACTCAGTTGGCACAGTCTGCTGGATTGCCAAGATGAAGGGGAATCGCACGGGTTGGCGATTGGCTGGGACAGCCTACCAGAAACTAGTGCTTGTCATCTCTGTGCATCTTATCTCGCCTGAGCGGGACGCGGAGACCAAGTATGAAATCTGGATCCCATCTCACTAAAAGAGTGTTTACTCTTTCGGACTGTTTACTGGATTTTTCAGTCAGACAAAATAGTGAGAAAAGAATCTTTCTTAAGTCCTGGATTGATTCTGAAACATTGATACTGACCTTGCTGTTCTTGCTTGTTGTAGATTCCTGCAGCAACGAACACCATGAGCTTCAATGTGCGATCCCTACTGGAAAGGGAGAAGTTTGCTGGGCCGAACTTCTCTGACTGGTTCGGACACCTTAAGATTGTTCTTAAGGCAGAGAGGAAACTGTATGTCCTCGAGACGGCGATACCGCCGCAGCCCGCTCCGAACGCCGCAAGGGCGGTTCGGGATGCCTACGAAAAGCACGTCAATGATAGCATTGATGTCGCTTGCCTGATGCTAGCGTCTATGACGCCACCGCTGCAGCGTCAGCATGAGGATATGTCGGCTATAGAAATTATAGCGAACCTCAAGATGCTGTATGCTGCACAGGCGAGGACTGAGCGCTATAATCTGACGAAGCTCTTCTTTCAGAGCAAACTGGCTGAGGGGAGCCCAGTGGGAGCTCACGTGCTCAAGATGATTGGGCACAAGGAGGCTCTGGAGAAACTGGGGCATACCATCAACCAGGAGCTTGCTGTGGATATTATTCTGCAGTCTCTCCCGCCTTCTTTCGATGCGTTCATTATTAATTTTAATATGAACAAGATCGATTGTACGCCGGCAGAGCTGTTGAATATGCTCTTGACTACTGAGGAAACTCTGAAGGGTAAGCCTTCAACCTCTGTCTTGATGGTTCCTTCAAGGAACAAGAAGAAGGGGAAGAAGGGCAAGGCCCCTGTCAAGAATTACAGCAAGGCCCTGAAACAGAAGGTCAAGCGGTCGAAGGACAACAGGTGTTTCCACTGTGGCCAGCTGGGTCACTGGAAAAAGGACTGTAAAGCGCTCCAAGGAGATAAGAGGGGAAGCATCGCTTCTGGCTCAGGTATATATGTGACTGAGGTCATGTTATCTTCTTCTTCTATTTCATGGGTGTTGGACACTGCATGTGGAGTTCACATTTGTTCAAATGTGCAGGAACTCAAGAGAAGAAGGCAGGTGGGACAGCATGAGGTAGACCTACGAGTTGGAAACGGGGCACGGGTTGCTGCTGTTGCTGTAGGAGACTATTTCATTTCTTTACCATCTGGCATTGTATTAGAATTGAACAATTGTTATTTTGTACCCAGTATTACCAAGAATATTATCTCTATTCCTGCTCTTGTCAGGAAAGGATTTGCCTTTGAATGCAAGATTTCAAAGTGTGTTTTATCTCATGATAATATTGTGTATGCAACTGGTTCAATTAACAATGGGTTATACATGTTGGACATGGAAAATTCTATACAAAACATTGATAATAAGAAAGCCAAGTATGCTGATGACAGCACCTTGCTATGGCATAGTCGTTTAGGCCATATAAACGAGAAGCGCATTAAGCGGTTGCATGAACATGGACTGCTGGGATCATTCTCCTATGAGGAGATTGATACATGCAAAGCTTGTTTGATGGGTAAAATGACGAAGTCTCCTTTTCTTAACAAAGGTCAAAGGACTTCAGGTTTACTTGACCTTATACACAGTGATGTGTGTGGGCCTTTCAGTAAACATGCCAGAGGTGGCTATCAGTACTTCATTACCTTTACTGATGATTTCAGTAGGTATGGATATGTCTATTTAATGAGACATAAAAGTGAATCTTTTGACAAGTTCAAAGAGTTCAAAAATGAAGTACAAAATCAGTTAGGCCGAAATATCAAGGCACTTCGTTCTGATCGAGGTGGTGAATACCTGAGTCATGCGTTTACTGACTATCTGAAGGAGTGTGGGATTATCTCACAGCTCACTCCGCCAGGAACACCGCAGTGGAATGGTGTGTCCGAGAGGAGAAATAGAACGTTACTTGATATGGTTCGTTCTATGATGAGTCAGGCTACTCTTCCATATTCCTTTTGGGGTTTTGCACTGGAAACAGCTGCAAAGGTACTAAACCGAGTGCCATCCAAGGCAGTTTTAAAGACGCCATATGAGTTATGGTATGGGAAACAGCCTAGCTTGACATTTATCAGGATCTGGGGTTGCGAGGCTTATGTCAAAAAGCTCGCCTCTGGGAAACTAGAGAGCAGATCTGAGAAATGTATCTTTGTCGGTTACCCTAAGGAAACTAAGGGTTATTATTTCTACGATCCCAAAGAGAACAAGGTTTTTGTTGCTCGGACGGCCATATTTCTTGAGAAGGAGTTTCTTCTGCAAGAGGCTAGTGGGAGAGAAATAAAGCTGGATGAGAATCCAGAGGAAGGACAAAGTAGTCAAGCACAGTTGGATGAGCCTGAGCCGGTAGATCAGGTTATTGAGCAACCTGAGGCTCAAATATCACGGGAACCGCGAAGATCGGGTAGGATCCGTCGTCAGCCTGAGCGCTATGACGGAGTCTACATCATTGATAATGATGAACCCCTCACTTATGCGGATGCGGTCAGTGGATCGGAGTCAGCTAGATGGCTTGAAGCTATGCGAGCCGAGATGGACTCCATGTCAGATAATCAAGTCTGGGATTTGATTGATCCGCCTCCGGGAGTAATCCCTATAGGCTGTAAATGGATCTTCAAGAAGAAGATTGACATGGATGGTAACGTAGTTACCTATAAAGGCAGGCTAGTAGCGAAAGGTTTCAAACAAATCTACGGGATAGATTATGATGAAACTTTCTCTCCTGTAGCCATGTTTAAGTCTATTCGGATTCTTTTCGCGATAGCAGCATATTACGACTATGAGATCTGGCAGATGGATGTGAAAACAGCTTTCCTTAATGGAAATCTGGATGAGGATGTGTATATGACACAACCTGAGGGTTTCACTAATCCATCAGATCGTCATAAAATATGCAAGTTAAAGAAGTCCATTTATGGACTGAAACAAGCATCAAGGAGCTGGAACATTCGTTTTGATGAATCAATCTCTGAGTTTGGTTTCATCAAGAACGAGGATGACCCGTGTGTATATAAGAGGTTTAGTGGGAGCGTGATTACATTCCTAATCCTCTACGTCGATGATATCTTAATCATTGGAAATGATATTCCTGAACTGCATGCTGTTAAGGCATGGTTAGGAAAATGTTTCCAGATGAAAGATTTAGGAGAAGCAGCCTATGTACTAGGTGTGAAGATCTACCGGGATAGATCTAAGAGGCTTCTCGGGCTGTGCCAGAGTACTTACATCGATAAAGTCCTGGAGAGATTCCATTTAGAGAATTCTAAACGTGGATATCTTCCAGTCAGACATGGTCTGAATCTTTCGAAGAGTCAGTGTCCACAAACACAGACTGAGAAAGATGAAATGGACAATACGCCTTATGCTTCGGCTATTGGATCCATTATGTATGCGATGTTGTGTACTCGCCCAGACGTCGCTTACGGGTTAAGCGTAACCAGTCGATTCCAAAGTAATCCAGGTTTGGCGCACTGGATTGCGGTCAAGAACATTTTAAAATATCTGCGGAGGACCAAAGATATGTTCTTGATATATGGTGGTCAGGAAGAACTCAGTATAGAGGGATATACTGACGCTTCGTTCCAGTCGGACCAGGATGATTTCCGATCGCAATCAGGCTATGTTTTTAGCTTGAATGGTGGAGCAGTGGTGTGGAAAAGTTTCAAACAGTCAACTGTTGCTGATTCCACAACAGAAGCCGAGTATGTTGCAGCCTCGGAAGCATCCAAGGAGGCAGTGTGGATTCGTAAGTTCGTGAGAGAACTTGGTGTCGTTCCTTCAAGTGCAGATCCTTTGGTTATCTTCTGTGATAACACTGGAGCCATCGCACAAGCAAAGGAACCGCGGTCGCACCAGAAGTCCAAGCACATACAGAGACGGTTTCACTTGATCCGGGAGATCATTGATCGTGGCGAGATCAAGATTTGCAAGGTTCATACAGATGACAATCTGGCAGACCCGCTTACCAAGCCTCTGGCGCAGCAGAAGCATGAGAAGCACTGTAATAATATGGGTTTGAGATTTCTCAACCATTAGATTAAGTGCAAGTGGGAGATTGTTGGGGTATGCCCTTAAGGCTAATGTTTGAGGCCTTGGGATTGTATAAGTATCATGTAATAAACTCTTAAGTTTATAAAAGGCATGGTTATTATTCAGGTTGTTATCTTGTCTGCTGTAATAAGTGTACTTCTGAATAATGTCTCAAAGCTGTTCAGCTAGGCTGACAGGCTCTATGTCCTTAGTCGAGATATCTTGGTGAACATGAGACAGCCTTGATATGATTGAGACTAATATGAGTGCTAATCTTATAGGATGCTTCGAGCATGGAATAAGATGTAGACTCATGAGTACATTGGATGTACTGGACAGACCCTACTCGGATATTCCATTGCTTGTCACAATGTGAATGATCCTTGTAAGCACTAAGTGGCACATGTCCTTTGACTTGAGATCACTTGTGTTTCTAAATGATGATTGTCATTGTTTTGAGGTAGTTCAATATCATTTGAAACATAATGATTATAGACTATCTTGGATGGTGAGCTTGAGTCAGGTTAGGGCACTTGTGATAGATAAAGGATTGCCGTCTCCTTGTTTAAGGAGTGTGATGTTCTAGAGGGCCCCCCTATATGAGATGATTGAGGAAGTGTATGGCCATACCCAGATGACTATGTTCATCTGATCTAATCATGCTCATCGTATTGGAGTTACAGGCTTGACATGCTTGTCCAATAAGAACATCCAGTGGCAAAGGAATCATGTATGCCAAGTGAGTTGATTCACACTTATGCTATGGTTTGGGTGGAGTCTTGGAAGACTCTTTCCTTTATATCGGGAGACAGTGATGTGTTGCTAGATACCCCTCACTGATCGTGATAACGTAAGTTATCGTTACCGACGTTTAAAGGAAACCCTCAGGGTCACACAATTTGGTGATATGGCTTTCTTTGAGTCAGATCGTGTGGACTGAATTATTTGGGTTCAGTTTAAAGGGATATAGACTCTGATTGTAAGTGAGATCTAGCTTGATCATGTTTAATTGATTAGGGCTTGAGATCGGTAAGCTTCGATCGAGAGTGTTGATGCTAGATCGGTGAGATCAAGAGCATCATAAGATGAACGGTTGGATTAGAAACCTTAGGGTTTGGTTGATCTAGACCGATTGCTTTGGTTTGGACCAATTTGGATTGAACCGGTTTACATGGGTGAACCCATGGTTCGATCCATAAGCGTTTTGGGCGGTTTGCTTGAAGAGGAGAACGCATGGCTTAATGGAGTTTCCAAAATTGGAAAGTCATTGAGCGCATGGCTCCTTGAAACGCCAAAACGGCTTGAGCTCATTCATCCCTTGTCTCCTTGCGTTTTGCTCTTGCTCGGCGAGACTTGAGAGAAGCTTGGAGTGGACGACAAGAGCAGAACCGGCAAAAGCATCATCTTCATCCCTACCACTCGAGAAGGACAACTTGGCATTTTGCTAGCACAAAGTTGCGCAAGTTGGAAGCCTTCATCACTTGGTGTGTGTATTCTTTGGAGGAGATCTCGCTTGCTCTCTCTCATTCCAAGCCGCCATCCAATCCATGGCATTGGTAAGATCAAAACTTGATCTTAAGTTGAATTAAGTTAACATATAGTTCATATGCGATCTACTTGAAGCCCTCTTTCCGCTATGCATGCTAGATGCGCATGTTTAGGGTTTCTTCCCCCTTAGATTAGGGGTTCCATCAGCAGACCCGCTTACTAAGCCTCTGGCGCAGCAGAAGCATGAGAAGCACTGTAATAATATGGGTTTGAGGTTTCTCAACCATTAGATTAAGTGCAAGTGGGAGATTGTTGGGGTATGCCCTTAAGGCTAATGTTTGAGGCCTTTGGGATTGTAACAGTATCATGTAATAAACTCTTGTGTTTATAAAGGCATGGTTATTATTCAGGTTGTTACCTTGTCTGCTGTAATAAGTGTACTTCTGATTAATGTCTCAAAGCTGTTCAGCTAGGCTGACATGCTATAATGTCCTTAGTCGATATATCTTGGTGAACATGAGACAGCCTTGATATGATTGAGACTAATATGTGTTCTAATCTTATAGGATGCTTCGAGCATGGAATAAGATGTAGACTCATGGGTACATTGGATGTACTGGACAGACCCTACTAGGATATTCTTATTGCTTGTCACAATGTGAATAATCCTTGTATGCTACAAGTGGCACATGTCCTTTGACTTGAGATCACTTGTGTCTCTGAATGATGATTGTCATTGTTTTGAGGTAGTTCAATATCATTTGAAAGATAATGGTTATAGACTATCTTGGATAATGAGCTTGAGTCAGGTTAGGGCACTAGTGATAGATAGAGGATTGCCGTCTCCTTGTTGAAGGAGTGTGATGTTCTATAAGGGCCCCCCTAGATGAGATGATTGAGATAGTGTATGGCCATACCCAGATGACTATGATCATCTGATCTAATCATGCTCATCATATTGGAGTCACAGGCTTGACACGCTTGTCCAATAAGAACATCCAGTGGCAAGGGACACATGCATGCCTTATGAATAGATTCACACTTGTGCTGTGGTTTGGGAGTAGTCTTGGAAGACTCTTTCCTTTATATCGGGAGATAGTGATGTGTTGCTAGATACCCCTCACTGATCGTGATAACGTGAGTTATCGTTACCGACATTTAAAGGAAACCCTCAGGGTCGCACAATTGATGATATGGCTTACTTGAGTCAGATCGTGTGGACTGAATTGTTTGGATTCAGTTTAAAGGGATTTAATCTCTGATTGTAAGTGAGATCTGGTCTGATCATGTTTGATTGATTAGGACTTGAGATCGGTAAGCTTCGATCGAGAGAGATGATGCTAGATCGGTGAGATCAGGAGCATCAGGAGATGAATGGTGAGATCTTGAGCCTTAGGGTTCAATATGGTCTAGACCACATGGCTTGAGCTATTTCGGTTTGGTTCATGAACCAAATGCGATTGGAACATGTTGGCTTGAACCGGTTCACAAAGGTGAACGCTTGGTTCAATGCTAATATGCGTTTTGGGTTGGAGTAAGCGCATGGCTTGATGATCATCCATTTATGGAAAGACATCAAGGCCGGTTTCTCTTGAACGCCAAAACGCATATGCGTTCTTGTCTTCACTTCAACGCCTTGAACTTGGTTGGACAAGGGGTTGACGACGAGAAGTGGTTTTGCGTGTGGAGCTCTCGGCCGAAAAGGAAATCGTCTCTTCATCCCCTTACACACGGCAAGGACCCTTGAAGATTCTTGCTAGCACAAGCATCACAAGGGGTAGGCGATCTTCATCTTGTGTGTGAACTTTTGGAGGAGATCTAAGTTGCTCTCTTCTTCCAAGCCGACCTCCAAGCCAATGGCGTTGGTATGAATCTCCCTCTTGCTTCAATCAATTTATCATAGTTGATTATATGAGCATGTAAGCGATCATATATGATGAAACCCTAGCAAACTTGCATGCGCCCCCTACCTTAGGGTTTCGGCCCCCCTCTTGAAAGGGGTTTTATCCGCTTGCGCTCCCCCTTGAAGGGGACTCTTCAAGCCTCTGGCGCAGCAGAAGCATGAGAAGCACTGTAATAATATGGGTTTGAGATTCCTCAACCATTAGTTTAAGTGCAAGTGGGAGATTGTTGGGGTATGCTCTTAAGGCTAATGTTTGAGGCCTTAGATTATTTACAGTATCATGTATAATCTATATGTTTTATAAAGGCAATTGTTGTTATTCAGATTGTTACATTATCTGCTGCTGTATGTATACATCTGAGTAATGTCTCAATGATGTTCAGCTTAGCTGACATTCAGTATTGTCCTTAGTCGAGATATCTCGGTGAACATGAGACAGCCTTGATATGATTGAGACTAATATGTGTTCTGTTCTTGTAGGATGCTTCGAGCATGGAATAAGATTTAGACACATAGGTGCATTGGATGTACTGGACTGACCCTATTTAGGATATTCAATTGTTTGTCACAATGTGAATAATCCTTATAAGCAAGCAAGTGGCATATTTCCTCTGACTTGAGATCACTTGTGTTTCTAAGTGATGATTGGCATTGTTTTGAGGTAATTCAATATCATTTGAAAGATAATGATTAAGGATTATCTTGGATAGTGGGCATGAGTCATGTTAGGGCACTAGTGATAGATATAGGATTGCCTCTCCTAGATGGAGTGTGATGTTCTAAGGGGCCCCCTGGATAAAATGGTTGAGAATGTATATGGCCATACCCAGATGACTATGTTCATCTGATCTAACCATTTTCATCATGTTGGAGTCACAGGCTTGACACGCTTGTCCAACGGGAACATCCAGTGGCAAAGGGAAACATGTATGCCAAGTGAATTAGATTCACACTTGTGCTGTGGTTTGGGAGTAGTCTTGGAAGACTCTTTCCTTCATATCGGGAGACAGTGATGTGTTGCTAGATACCCCTCTCTGATCGTGATAACGTAAGTTATCGTTACCGACATTGAAGGAAACCCTTGGGGTCGCACAATTTGATGATATGGCTTGCTTATGTCAGATCGTGTGGACTGGAATTATTCTAGTTCAGTTTAAAGCAATTTAAACTCTGATTGGAAGCGAGATCTAGTCTAATCATGTTTGATTGATTAGGGCATATGATCGGTAAGCTTCGATCGGGAGAATTGATGCTTGATCGTAAAGATCAAGAGGTTCAATGAGATGTGTGGTTAGATCTTGAGCCACTTGGTTCAGAGAGATCTTAACCAGGGCTGGTTCGGTTTGATGCTTGAACCAAATTGGGATTGAACCGGTTCACTTTGTGAACGCATGGTTCAATTGAAGAGGAGTTTTCGATGGCTTCATGGGGAGTTAAGAAGGGAGTTACAATTTGGTTCTTACCATATTTAGTGGCCGAATCTTTCCTTTTTGGAAACAACGGTTTCGAAACCCCTTCTACTCTCTTCCTCCTCTCGCATCTTCTTCATCTTCATGCAAGGTAAGAAGTTAAGAAAAAACCTACCCAAGGGCGCACATCTCCTCTCCAAGACACGATCAAAGACTCCTTGGTGTCTTTGCTAGCACAAGGAGCACAAGGAAGAAGTTGACATCATCTTGTGTGTGACACTTTTGGAGAAGAGGCACTCGCCCCTTTCTTTTTCCAAGTCGCCCCTCACATCATGGCAATGGTAATACTCTAACTTGTCTTTCAAGTTTACAAGGTTGATCATAGTATCAAGTCATGTGATTTTGGTTTCCTAGTTTTTTTTTTTTCCGCTTCAACAAGTTCATATGAATGATACTTGTGAACTAGGTTTCCTCTCAGATCCAGACCCTTAAATTCGAAGCCGTAAGAAGAAGAAGGAGAGTTTTCGACGAGGAGAACACGAGGACACCAAAAGCCCCAATTTTCATCCATCATATAGAGAGAAATTGAGATTTCAACCGCCGCCTAGGGTTTCGCCGCCGTGACGCACATAGTGCATCTCCGGCCGTGAAATTTGAAGGGAAGCTACGCATGGAGTAAGAGAACACACCCCAGAAGTTTCAGAGGGAAAGAAGATCAATTGGAGGAGAAATCAACGAAAAGGGAGGCGCCGCTACTGTTCATCGACGCTCGACTCAAAATTATGGCTGTAATTTATATTACAGCCATGGTGTATTTTCTGAAACACTCTTCTCCCTTTGATTTTTGATCTTTTGAAACCATTGATTATTGTAACTCCTTCACTATACTAGCCTAAACCTTTATGGGACATGGGGGAGTAATTCCCTTTGATTTTCTCAATGACTAGATACTTTTTACTTTCATCATGATAGTTCTATTTTGATAATTCTACCTATGCGATTACTGCTCTAAAATTCTCCTTAGTTTATTTATTGTCATGCATGATATAGAGTTTTCGCAATATGGACTGAAAAGTGATTTGCTTGAGAACTTGAAGCCCTAAAATTGAATAATAGGAACTCACCATAAAAAATTAGGTTAAGTTCTTATTTCTTGATTTTAGTAATTTTATTGCCATGTTTGATAATTATGAACCTAGGATTGAGTTATTATGTCAAATATGGAAATCTTGCACGAAAGTGAGGATCGGAACATTCGAGAACCATAGGTATAACGTGTGTTGAAACTCGGATGCGCGAAAGCGATCCTTGAGATTCCACTCGAGACGATCAACTTAGAATTCGGATGCACGAAAGTGATCCTTGAATTCTTCGTTTGGTGATTTACTTATTTACAGCATTGGGATAAATCTTGCGCGAAAGCGCAGATTAGTCCCTGCATGGTTGTCTGCACGAAAGTGAGATAATCCACTTATGAAGTAAATTATGTCTTTATCATTGTAAAACTGGATTGATGAACATCTATTTTTATCTGGTCATGAAAATTAAAAGTGAATGAAACCCTAATCCCAGTTTCTCTCTGATTATACTCTCCCGTGTGTTTTTCGATCATTGCTTGACTTCTATTCGATTGCCTAGATAGTAAGAAATCAATTATTCGGTACTTGACAACGTAGGTCTCTGTGGATTCGATACTTTCTTTATTACTTCGAGTATCCGTGCACTTGCGGAAGTAACAACAAGTTTGTGCACCTACTTGTTGGGAAACAACAAGTTTTTGGCGCCGTTGCCGGGGACCTTAATTTTTGTCAATATTAGAGATATTGAGAGTATTGCTAGATTAGGTTTTATTTTCTGTTTATTTTCTGTTTTTCTTGAAATTACTTAACACATCTGCTTTTCTTTGCATGCGCAGGAAGTTGAGATTTGAAGAGAACCAAACAGAAACACAAGAGGAAGAAATTGAAGAAATAGTTGACATAGCAGTAAGAAGATCACTTAGGGACTACGCAGCCCCTAATCCACGAGAAATTCACTCTAGCATCGCTAGACCTGTCATTGAGACTAACAACTTTGATATTAAGCCAGCTTTCCTTTCTATGATTCAACAGAACCAGTTTGGAGGATCTCCTCTTGAAGATCCAAACCAACACCTTGCTTTATTTTTAGAACTTTGTGATACTATCAAAATCAATGGAGTTTCCAATGATGCTTTGAAACTAAAATTATTTCCTTTTTCTTTTAGGGACCGAGCACGTTCATGGCTTCAAGCACAACCAACCGGTACCTTTACAACTTGGGATCAGTTATTGAATGCTTTTCTGATAAAATATTTTCCACCAAGCAAGACCATCTAATTGAGGAATCAAATCACAAGCTTTCAATAGAAGGATGGAGAATCATTCAGCGAGGCATGGGAGAGATTTAATGAATTGCAAAGGAAGTGTCCTCACCATGGCATCAAAAATTGGGTTTTAATTCATACTTTTTATAATTGTTTGCTTTATAATACCAGACTAACTGTTGATGCTGCTGCTGGAGAAGCCCTTATGAGCAAAACAATTGATGATGCTTTAAAATTGCTGGAGGAGATGGCCCTAAATCATAATCAGTGAACTTCTGAGAGAGGAGTACTTTACAGACCTTCTCAAGGCAAGAACGAGAATGATGGATCGCACACCTTAGCAGAGAAGGTAGACTCATTGTGCAACAGGTTAGATTCTTTTAAAATGCAAACTAGAGCTGTTTCTTCTATTGTTTTGTGAAGTTTGTGGTAATGATGGTCATGTTTCTGAGAATTGTAAAGTTATATCTAGTCAGGGTAGTGAACAAATCAATGCTTTAGGGAACTATAATCAAGGTAGAACTAATGATCCCTATACTAATACTTACAACCCTGGATGGAAGAATCACCCCAATTTATCTTGGAAGAGTAACAATTACCAAGGGGCACAAAATGAAAATAGGGGGTATCAACAGAGACAACAAAATCAGATTCAACCCCAAAACCCTAATCTAGAGGAGATGTTTGCACAATTTATGGGAGCCCAAAAGAAACGAAATGACGAGGTGAATGAGCGTTTGAAACAAATAAATTCTAGACTGGATAGTGTTGTTGCACACAACAAAATTGTTGAAAATCAAATAGCACAACAAGCTAGTAGTTCTTCTAGACCCTTAGGAAAATTGCCTGCAAAACCTGAACCAAACCCT
The DNA here is from genome assembly GCA_027563935.2 of Costus lasius. Taxonomy (NCBI): domain Eukaryota; kingdom Viridiplantae; phylum Streptophyta; class Magnoliopsida; order Zingiberales; family Costaceae; genus Costus; species Costus lasius. The sequence continues at coordinate 77,457,669 of CM050451.1, forward strand.
AGGGAGCACTGTAATGCTATTATCACTAGAAGTGGGAAACAATTAGAAGAACCAAAAGGGAAAGTTAAGGATAATGAAAAGGAGCCTATTGATGATCATGATGATGAGTTAGAATTAGAAAAATCCTCTGAACATAAACAAACCCAAACTAGTTTGCCACCTCAAAAAGGTGATGAACCAAAAGGGGATGTACCATGTAAGGAAGATAATTCTAAATCTAGTTTACCTCCACCCTATAGGCCACCAATACCTTTTTCCACATTTCTTAAAATTTTGAAAAAGCTTTACATTAACATTCCTTTTACTGAAGCTATTTCTCAAATGTCATCTTATGCAAAATTTTTGAAAGAGATATTGTCTAGCAAGAGAAAACTAGATGATTATGGTACTTGTACTGTAACTTTAACTGAGGATTGTAGTGCCATTATACAAAACAAATTGCCACCAAAACTGAAGGATCCAGGTAGTTTTTCTATACCTTGTGAAGAGTCCCCTTCAAGGGGGAGCGCAAGTAGATGAAACCCTAATTTAGGGGGCGCATGCATGTTTTGCTAGGGTTTCAACAACACAATCGCTTATATGCTCATATGATCAACTTTGATAGATTGAATAGATCAAGAAGGAGATCATACCAATGCCATCGAATGGATGGTGCCTTGGAAGCAAAGACGCAAGTGCTCCTTCTCCAAAGGTGACGCACACAACAAATGAAGATGGCTTGCTCCTTTGAATCCTTTGTGCTAGCAAAGTGCTTCAAAGGGTCCTTGTCGCGTGAGGATGATGAGAGATCAAGCTTGGCCGAGACTTCCTTCTCTTCTTTTCGTCAAGCGCTCTCCACCGAAAGATGGAGAAACCTACACAAGAGAGAGTTCGGCGAGAGAGTAACCTCCCACACTAATGTGGAGGCGTTACATACAATCCATTTGGAAACCGAATTCCCAAAATGGAAAGTAGTCAAGGCTCAAGCGTTCACCCTTAAGTGAACCAAGCGCTTAACTCATCTCCCATGAACCATGCGCTCATTCATGAGCCGGTTCAATGTCGGTTTGGTCCAAGACCAATTAACCCAAGCCATATGGTCTAGATCACAATAAACCCTAAAGGTTCAAGATCTAACCGTTGATCTCTTGATGCTCTTGATCTCACCGATCTAGCATCAAATCTCTCGATCGAAGCTTACCGATCTCAAGCCCTAATCAATCAAACATGATCAGACCAGATCTCACTTATAATCAGAGATCAAATCCCTTCAGACTGAACCCAAACAATTCAGTCCACACGATCTGACTTAAGTAAGCCATATCATCAAATTGTGCGACCCTGAGGGTTTCCTTTAAATGTCGGTAACGATAACTTTCGTTATCACGATCAGTGAGGGGTATCTAGCAACACATCACTGTCTCCCGATATAAAGGAAAGAGTCTTCCAAGACTACACCCAAACCACAGCACAAGTGTGAATCCACTTCACTAGGCATACATGTTTCCTTTGCCACTGGATGTTCTTATTGGACAAGCATGTCAAGCCTGTAGCTCCAATATGATGAGCATGATTAGATCAGATGAACATAGTCATCAGGGTATGGCCATACACTATTCTCAATCATCTCATTCAGGGGGGCCCCTTTAGAACATCACACTCCTTAAACAAGGAGACGGCAATCCTGTATCTATCACTAGTGCCCTAACCTGACTCATGATCATTATCCAAGATAGTCTATAACCATTATGTTTCAAATGATATTGAACTATCTCAAAACAATGACAATCATCATTTAGAAACACAAGTGATCTCAAGTCAGAGGACATGTGCCACTTGTTGCAAACAAGGATTATTCACATTGTGACAAGCAATTGAATATCCTAGTAGGGTCTGTCCAGTACATCCAATGTACCCATGAGTCTACATCTTATTCCATGCTCGAAGCATCCTATAAGATTAGAACACATATTAGTCTCAATCATATCAAGGCTGTCTCATGTTCACCAAGATATCTCGACTAAGGACATATAGCATGTCAGCCTAGCTGAACAGCATTGAGACATTATTCAGAAGAACACACATTGCAGCAGATGATGTAACAACTTGAATAATAACCATTGCCTTTATAAACAAAAGAGTTTATACATGATACTGATACAATCCCAAGGCCTCAAACATTAGCCTTAAGGGCATACCCCAACAATCTCCCACTTGCACTTAATCTAATGGTTGAGAAATCTCAAACCCATATTATTACAGTGCTTCACATGCTTCTGCTGCGCCAGAGGCTTGGTAAGCGGGTCAGCCAGATTGTCATCTGTATGAACCTTGCAGATTTTGATCTCACCACGATCAATGATCTCCCGGATCAAGTGAAACCGTCTCTGTATGTGCTTGGACTTCTGGTGCGACCGTGGTTCCTTTGCTTGTGCTATAGCTCCAGTGTTATCACAGAAGATAACCAAAGGATCTGCACTCGAAGGAACGACACCAAGTTCCTGAATGAACTTACGAATCCACACTGCCTCCTTGGATGCTTCCGAGGCTGCAACATACTTGGCTTCTGTTGTGGAATCAGCAACAGTAGACTGTTTGAAACTTTTCCACACCACTGCTCCACCATTCAAGCTAAAAACATAGCCTGATTGCGATCGGAAATCATCCTGGTCCGACTGGAACGAAGCGTCAGTATATCCTTCTATACTGAGTTCTTCCTGACCACCATATATCAAGAACATATCTTTGGTCCTCCGCAGATATTTTAAAATGTTCTTGACCGCAATCCAGTGCGCCAAACCTGGATTACTTTGGAATCGACTGGTCACGCTTAACCCGTAAGCGACGTCTGGGCGAGTACACAACATCACATACATAATGGACCCAATAGCCGAAGCATAAGGCGTATTGTCCATTTCATCTTTCTTAGTCTGTGTTTGTGGACACTGACTCTTTGAAAGATTCAGACCATGTCTGACTGGAAGATATCCTCTTTTAGAATTCTCTAAATGAAATCTCTCCAGGACTTTATCGATGTAAGTACTCTGGCACAGCCCGAGAAGCCTCTTAGATCTATCCCTGTAGATCTTCACACCTAATACATAGGCTGCTTCTCCTAGATCTTTCATCTGAAAACATTTTCCTAACCATGCTTTAACAGCATGCAGTTCAGGAATATCGTTTCCAATGATTAAGATATCATCGACGTAGAGGACTAGGAATGTAATTACGCTCCCACTAAACCTCTTATATACACACGGGTCATCTTCATTCTTGATGAAACCAAACTCAGAGATTGATTCATCAAAACGAATATTCCAGCTTCTAGATGCTTGTTTAAGTCCATAAATGGACTTCTTTAACTTGCATATTTTATGACGATCTGATGGATTAGTGAAACCTTCTGGTTGTGTCATATACACATCCTCATCCAGATTTCCATTAAGGAAAGCGGTCTTCACATCCATTTGCCAGATCTCATAATCATAATATGCAGCTATCGCGAAAAGAATCCGAATAGACTTAAACATGGCTACAGGAGAGAAAGTTTCATCATAATCTATCCCGTAGATTTGTTTGAAACCTTTCGCAACTAGCCTGCCTTTATAGGTAACCACGTTACCATCCATGTCAATCTTCTTCTTGAAGATCCATTTACAGCCTATAGGGATAACTCCCGGAGGCGGATCAACCAAATCCCAGACTTGGTTATCTGACATGGAGTCCATCTCGGCTCGCATAGCTTCAAGCCATCTAGCTGACTCCGGTCCACTGACCGCATCTGCATAAGTGAGGGGTTCATCATTATCAATGATGTAGACTCCGTCATAGCGCTCAGGCTGATGACGGATCCTTCCCGATCTTCGCGGTTCCCGTGATATCTAAGCCTCAGGTTGTTCAATAACCTGCTCTACCGGCTCATGCACATCCAACTGTGCTTGACTACTTTGTCCTTCCTCTGGATTCTCATCCAGCTTTATTTCTCTCCCACTAGCTTCTTGCAGAAGAAACTCCTTCTCAAGAAATATTGCCGTCCGAGCAACAAATACCTTGTTCTCTTTGGGATCGTAGAAATAATAACCCTTAGTTTCCTTAGGGTAACCGACAAAGGTACATTTCTCAGATCTGCTCTCTAGTTTCCCAGAGGCGAGCTTTTTGATATAAGCCTCGCAACCCCAGATCCTGATAAATGTCAAGCTAGGCTGTTTCCCATACCATAACTCATATGGCGTCTTTGAAACTGCCTTGGATGGCACTCGGTTTAGTACCTTTGCAGCTGTTTCCAGTGCAAATCCCCAAAAGGAGTAAGGTAAAGTAGCCTGACTCATCATAGAACGAACCATATCAAGTAACGTTCTATTTCTCCTCTCGGACACACCATTCCATTGCGGTGTTCCTGACGGAGTGAGCTGTGAGATAATCCCACACTCTTTTAGATAGTCAGTAAACGCATGACTCAAGTATTCTCCACCTCGATCAGAACGAAGTGCCTTGATATTTCGGCCTAGCTGATTCTGTACTTCATTTTTGAACTCTTTGAACTTGTCAAAAGATTCACTCTTATGTCTCATCAGATAGACATACCCATATCTACTGAAATCATCAGTAAAGGTAATGAAGTACGAATAGCCACCTCTGGCATGTTTACTAAATGGCCCACACACATCACTGTGTATAAGGTCAAGTAAACCTGAAGCCCTTTGACCTTTATGAGGAAAAGGTGACTTCGTCATTTTACCCATTAAACAAGCTTTGCATGTATCAATCTCCTCATAGGAGAATGATCCCAGCAGTCCATGATCATGCAACCGCTTAATGCGCTTCTTGTTAATATGGCCTAAACGACTATGCCATAGCAAGGTGCTGTCATCAGCATACTTGGCTTTCTTATTATCAATGTTTTGTATAGAATATTCCATGTCCAACATGAATAACCCATTGTTAATTGAACCAGTAGCATAAACAATATTATCAAGAGTAAGATAACACTTTGAAATCTTGCATTCAAAGGAAAACCCTTTCCTGACAAGAGCAGGAATAGAGATAATATTTTTGGTAATACTGGGTACAAAATAACAATTGTTTAATTCTAATACAATGCCAGATGGTAATGAGATGTAATAATCCCCTACAGCAACAGCAGCAACCCGTGCCCCGTTTCCAACTCGTAGGTCCACCTCATACTGTCCCACCTGTCTTCTTCTCTTGAGTTCCTGTACATTTGAACAAATGTGAACTCCACATGCAGTGTCCAACACCCATGAAATAGAAGAAGATGAAACCATGACTTCCGTCACGTATATACCTGAGCCAGAAGCGATGCTTCCCCTCTTATCTCCTTGGAGCGCTTTACAGTCCTTTTTCCAGTGACCCAGCTGGCCACAGTGGAAACACCTGTTGTCCTTTGACCGCTTAACCTTCTGTTTCAGAGCCTTACTGTAGTTCTTGACAGGGGCTTTGCCCTTCTTCCCCTTCTTCTTGTTCCTAGAAGGAACCATTAAGACAGAGGTTGAAGGCTTTCCCTTCAGAGTCTCCTCAGTAGTCAAGAGCATATTCAGCAGCTCTGCCGGAGTACAATCGATTTTGTTCATATTAAAGTTAATAATGAACGCATCGAAAGAGGGCGGGAGAGACTGCAGAATAATGTCTACAGCAAGCTCCTGGTTGATGGTATGCCCCAGTTTCTCCAGAGCCTCCTTGTGCCCAATCATCTTGAGCACGTGAGCTCCCACTGGGCTCCCTTCAGCCAGTTTGCTCTGAAAGAAAAGCTTGGTCAGATTATAGCGTTCAGTCCTCGCCTGTGCAGCATACAGCATCTTGAGGTTCGCTATAATCTCTATAGCCGACATATCCTCATGCTGACGCTGCAGCGGTGGCGTCATAGACGCTAGCATCAGGCAAGCGACATCAATGCTATCATTGACATGCTTTTCATAGGCATCACGAACCGCCCTTGCGGCGTTCGCAGCGGGTTGAGGCGGCACAGCCGTCTCGAGGACATACAGTTTCCTCTCTGCCTTAAGAACGATCTTAAGGTGTCCGAACCAGTCTGAGAAGTTTGGCCCTGCAAACTTCTCCCTTTCCAGTAGGGATCGCACATTAAAGCTCATGGTGTTCGTTGCTGCAGGAATCTACAACAATGCAAGAACAGCAAGGTCAGTATCAATGTTAAGAATCAATCAGGACTTAAGAATGATTCTTTTTCTCACTATTTTATCTGGCTGAAAAATCCAGCAAAACAGCCCGAAAGAGTAGAACTCTTTTAGTGAGATGGGATCCAGATTTCATACTTGGTCTCCGCGTCCCGCTCAGGCGAGATAAGATACACAGAGAGTACAAGCACTAATTTCTGGTAGGCAGTCCCTGCCAATCGCCAACCCGTGCGATTCCCCTTCATCTGGGTAATCCAGCAGACTGTGCCAACTGAGTTGGTACAACACAGTCTCTGATCCCACAGATGGCTGCCTCCATGTGCTACCATATGCGCCACATATGTAGCCTACATGGTCAAGCTAACCCGACTTACTCCCTGGACCACCACGTGCTATGCTGAGCAACGAGAAGCGATAAATCCCTTCTCTGTAACACGCAGGTGTAATCCCGCACCGTCTGAAGATAGATGGACGTGCCCACTGAGTGGGTACAACATGGCTCCAACGATAGTCAGAACAGTGAGGTTTCGCGTCAGAAGGCTATCGAGCTTGATATTTTAGCGTTGGATTTTAATGGTCTTTTATCTTCTTACCTATCATGCAAACCCTATGGTGATAGCAGAAGATAACTAAACATGCAATTCTAATTATAAGCAATAAGTAGAAAGCATGCTGATCTTATGTGGTAAAAGCCCATAGAGCCTAAGTAAGACCTTAAATCAACTTAAGTCTTCACTTGCTCTTGTTGGGTCTTTTGCATCTCATCTGGTCCAACCCAGGGCCCTAGCGCTCAATGCAGCTCAGGTGCGCCCACTAGGTGAATGCACCTCTGCGATGTGTGCTTTTGTGCTCTTGTCTAATTAAACTACATTTTAATCTATCTAGACAAGTTTGACTCGCAGGTCAATTATACAATAAATTAATTAAAAATGTGATTCGCAGATCACAAAAATAATAATTTACAATTTACCAGGCTCGCAGGCCCCAGCACAGCACACATTAAAGGGCAACCCACATAAGATTAAATAAACAAGCATCATGGCATCATTCAATCAATCATGTGATCCATTACAAAGAAAATAAAATTTCGAAAACCCATTGGCATCAATTTTAATTTTCTTATGTGCCCTACAACCTTACAACGGTCCATTGATAGGGATCCACTCATTAATCTAGTTAGATCCATGCCCTTGCATACACCAAGTCCTAACTGACTCGAGTTGACCTAATGGTCAACCATGCATGCGCCAAGGGCTGAACAGCCAACATGAGTTCTGGCAAGCGGGTGTGACCCCGGGCCTAACTCATGTGTGTTCGCTGGTTGTCTCAACCAGACCTCGCTACACGCCTGTGATGCAATCGACCTATAGCCACCTCGTGCTTACGCACAGGTGCCATCTGGTCGATCCATCTAGGCTATCAGATGGTCTGATTAGACTAATTTGATCTATACTAGATGATGCTTTCAACCCCATCAACCCATCTAAGGGTTTATTGTAGGTGCGGCTTGGATCTAGTGAAAGTCGCGCATGTCATTTAGTTTTTTTTTTTTAGAAAAACAACTACAACAACATAATAGAAGCGCAACCAACATACATGCGCCAAGGAAACATACAAGTTTCGGCATGTATAAACTTTACATGTAAATCTCGCATGTAAGGAAGATCTAAGCATACAAGGATCACATAACATACATAGCAATCATATGAACCATATAAGATCCTACCTCTGATACCAATTGAAGAGTCCCCTTCAAGGGGGAGCGCAAGCAGATGAAACCCTAATTTAGGGGGCGCATGCATGTTTTGCTAGGGTTTCAACAACACAATCGCTTATATGCTCATATGATCAACTTTGATAGATTGAATAGATCAAGAAGGAGATCATACCAATGCCATCGAATGGATGGTGCCTTGGAAGCAAAGACGCAAGTGCTCCTTCTCCAAAGGTGACGCACACAACAAATGAAGATGGCTTGCTCCTTTGAATCCTTTGTGCTAGCAAAGTGCTTCAAAGGGTCCTTGTCGCGTGAGGATGATGAGAGATCAAGCTTGGCCGAGACTTCCTTCTCTTCTTTTCGTCAAGCGCTCTCCACCGAAAGATGGAGAAACCTACACAAGAGAGAGTTCGGCGAGAGAGTAACCTCCCACACTAATGTGGAGGCGTTACATACAATCCATTTGGAAACCGAATTCCCAAAATGGAAAGTAGTCAAGGCTCAAGCGTTCACCCTTAAGTGAACCAAGCGCTTAACTCATCTCCCATGAACCATGCGCTCATTCATGAGCCGGTTCAATGTCGGTTTGGTCCAAGACCAATTAACCCAAGCCATATGGTCTAGATCACAATAAACCCTAAAGGTTCAAGATCTAACCGTTGATCTCTTGATGCTCTTGATCTCACCGATCTAGCATCAAATCTCTCGATCGAAGCTTACCGATCTCAAGCCCTAATCAATCAAACATGATCAGACCAGATCTCACTTATAATCAGAGATCAAATCCCTTCAGACTGAACCCAAACAATTCAGTCCACACGATCTGACTTAAGTAAGCCATATCATCAAATTGTGCGACCCTGAGGGTTTCCTTTAAATGTCGGTAACGATAACTTTCGTTATCACGATCAGTGAGGGGTATCTAGCAACACATCACTGTCTCCCGATATAAAGGAAAGAGTCTTCCAAGACTACACCCAAACCACAGCACAAGTGTGAATCCACTTCACTAGGCATACATGTTTCCTTTGCCACTGGATGTTCTTATTGGACAAGCATGTCAAGCCTGTAGCTCCAATATGATGAGCATGATTAGATCAGATGAACATAGTCATCAGGGTATGGCCATACACTATTCTCAATCATCTCATTCAGGGGGGCCCCTTTAGAACATCACACTCCTTAAACAAGGAGACGGCAATCCTGTATCTATCACTAGTGCCCTAACCTGACTCATGATCATTATCCAAGATAGTCTATAACCATTATGTTTCAAATGATATTGAACTATCTCAAAACAATGACAATCATCATTTAGAAACACAAGTGATCTCAAGTCAGAGGACATGTGCCACTTGTTGCAAACAAGGATTATTCACATTGTGACAAGCAATTGAATATCCTAGTAGGGTCTGTCCAGTACATCCAATGTACCCATGAGTCTACATCTTATTCCATGCTCGAAGCATCCTATAAGATTAGAACACATATTAGTCTCAATCATATCAAGGCTGTCTCATGTTCACCAAGATATCTCGACTAAGGACATATAGCATGTCAGCCTAGCTGAACAGCATTGAGACATTATTCAGAAGAACACACATTGCAGCAGATGATGTAACAACCTGAATAATAACCATTGCCTTTATAAACAAAAGAGTTTATACATGATACTGATACAATCCCAAGGCCTCAAACATTAGCCTTAAGGGCATACCCCAACACCTTGTTCAATTGGCACTATGGCTTTTGACCGAGCCTTATGTGATTTGGGTACTAGTGTAAGTCTAATGCCTCTATCTATTTGTAGGAAACTGAACAATGGAGAGCTTAAACCTACATCCATATCTTTACAGCTCGCTGACTCATCAATAAAGTATCCTGTAGGTATTTTAGAGAATGTTCCAATCAAGGTAGGTGAATTTTTCTTACCTGCAAATTTTGTAGTTTTAGATATGGAGGAAAATCATAAGAATCTGATAATTCTTGGTAGACCACTGTTAGCCACTGCTGGAGCAAATATAGATGTGAAAGAGGGAATAATTACTTTTAATATTTGTGGGAAAATTATTGAATTTGATCTTAATGATTCTTTGAATAAACTTTCATACTCTGGATCATGTTGTAGTGTTGAAATAGTTGATGATGTTGTTATTGATGTTTGCAATTTATTTGATAAATCCTCAAATTTTGAAACTAACAATTTTTCTAAGGATATTGATAAAGGATTACAGGAGAAGAAAAACAAAATTTCTTAGAGAAGGAAGAAAAGAAGGAGAAGATCTAAGTTGATATTCAAAGGAAAGAAGATCTTGAGCAAATTTGGAGATTGTTTCAAGGCTGAGCCTTATGTAATTCGAAGTGATACCCAACCTAAAGAAAGATTAGGGAAGCAATTTGGGAATTCACGATCAAATTCGAGTGCAAAATGGTCAAGCTAATGACCTTTAAATTAGCGCTTCTTGTGAGGCAACCCAAGCTTTCTAACCTTTATTTATTTTCTTTTAATTTTAAGTTTTTGCTTAAACTAATTTTTCTTTTATTTTTGTAGATGAAGCAAGGTTTGTTGCAAATTACGGCACTACCGTAATGTATATTACGGCACCGTAATTTTCGTCCACTTTCGACCAAAGAGTTGCGACGAAATTATGGTACTGCCGTAAACATTAACACGATATCGTATGTTTTGTCAAAAACTTTCGCCGAAATTATTGATTTTACGGCACCATCGTAAGATTTTACACGGGCCGTATTTTCACGAGATTTTCTGACGAGAATTTTTGAAATTAACCCCGAAATTACGGTAGTACTATAACTTATTTTACGAGCGTAATTTTTAAGTTTCGATAAAAAAAAATATTTCTGATTGAATTTTACGGCGGTACCGTAAACTTTTACACAGTACCATAATTTTGAATCGTTTTTGAGCAGAGGACTATCGAGATTTTACGGCACTGCCGTAAGATTTTACACTGCCGTAATTCTGTTTTTGGCACGCGATTCCTGAGCCATTTTTAGGGTTTTCCGGGCCATATTTCAGGGTTTAACGCTCGTTCTCACTCGTTCTCGCACCGACTTCACACCTCCGACCTTCTCCAACCACCAGAGCACGCCGGCAACTCTTCCGGTGAAGTTCCGACCATCGATTGGGTACTCTTTTCACCGATTTCTCCACTTTGGCGAGTTTACACGATTTTCGCCCTTTCACTCGTTCTTCCTCGTTTCTTAGTCGTTTTGAGAGATTTTTGTTTGCAAATGCTTCTTAGAGGATAGGCGACGATTCCTAGTTCAATTCTATAATTTTTGGAATGATTGATGGAGCGTATTGAGCAAGATTGAGCTCCATAACATTGAAATAACATATAGATTGTGAAGATGAGTACTTGAAGAAAATGGCTCTACAAATGTTTGGAAAATTTGATAAGTATTGGTCTCAATTCAGTTTGATCTTGGCTATAGCTGTGATACTAGATCCACGGTATAAAATTTAATTTGTTGATTGGGCTTACAAGAAGCTCTATGGATAAAACTCAAATGAGTTTAACGAGGTTCGAGATAGTTTGTTTATGCTCTTTAATGAATATCTTGAAAAATATTCGAGTAGTTTAATGATATTGGGTCAAAAAGATTCTACAACAGCTACTTTAGGAGAAGGATCATCAGATAAAGGCAATGAGTTATTACATGTACTATTTTATTTTTGTAAAGTACCATTACGTAATGAAGATTTAATTTTTTTTCATGGACTAACTATTTTATATATCATGCAGGACTTTGATATGTTTGAAAGTGAGGAATTTGGTGATACTTCATGAAAATCACAGCTTGAGCAATACATAGATGAGCCAAGACTTGATAGAAAGACAGAATTAGATGTGCTAAATTATTGAAAGTTAAATCAACAACAGTTTTCAACTCTTTCAAAAATGGCCCAGGATATATTAGCAATCCCTATATCTACTGTAGCATCAAAGTTAGCTTTCAGTTGTGGAGGACGTGTCCTTGACCAATATCATAGTTCTTTAAAACCAACCACTGTAGAGGCACTTCTTTGCACTAGAGACTAGATATTTGGAGAAACAGGTAAAACCAATAATTTATTATTTTCTTGTCATCTTATGTAATATATTATCCTTCTCAAATATTTCTATTTTTGAAGATAAGGCAAAAATATCATTGGATGAGCTTATTGATATGGATTATAATGTTGAAGAGACAACAAAAGAAACAAATATAACTCAGGTATGGAATTTATGATATTATGTAATGTATTTTTTAAAAAAAAAAAACTAATGTACATTGGCTTGTTCATTCTTTTAGGTTTGAAGATGGATTAGTAGGAATACTAACTTTTTGGCTAATTGATACTTTTTGTAAAGTTGGACAGAGTAGAAGAATGCCAATTTTGCAACTTTGGCAAATCTGTATTTTCTCGTGACACTGTGAATAGCGTGCGAGATGAAAATCCAAAAGACTACTAATTATAGTTGTGAATCTGTTAACAGCATACAAGAGTATTTTAAGGAATCATTTTGAAATGAATATTTGACCAATACTATTATATTAAGTGTCAATTGTGATTTTTTGAATTTGGGCAATGATGTAACAGAAATATTTTGGCTTGCAATGATACTTTTATCTAGTTTGTGTTGATGGAATGTTGATGGTATATTGATATTTATGGATCATGATTATTATGTTATTTGAATTATATCATGAATTATGATTATATTTTTTTGATGTTAGAATGTTGGTGGTATGTATGGTTATTATGCTATTTGAATCATATCATGAATTATGGTTATATTTTTTTGATGTTAGAATGTTGGTGGTATGCATGGTTATTATGATATTTGATTCATATTTTGATATTATTTTTTTTTGTTAGAATGCTATTTATAAGTGATCTATTTACTAAACAGGTTATTTGGGTCGTATCTAGTTGGCTTTATAAGTGACATATGTAATAAACAGGTTATCTGGGTCGTGTCAAGTCACAGGTTAATACTTACCCCTATTTAATAAACGGGTTACTCAAGTCATGTCGGATTGACCTATTTAAATACGTGTCATGTTTGGGTTATACCCCTTGACCCAATTAATTAAACGGGTTGTGTTCAGGTTAGGCTATTCGGATCACAGGTCATAGCAGATACGACCCATTTACGACCCGTTGACCCAAATTACCAGCCCAAGCTATTCTTAGGTATTCCTTTGGTATTTTTTTATCTCTTTTTTTACTCCAAGAATCAAGGGGACTCTGATCTCCACCCCTCGTCTTCTTCCCTTTTCTTTTTTTTACCTAAACCTCCTCCCTCTAATTTCACACGATAAAATTGTGACACATCTGGATATAAAATCCCAGCAAAGCCCATTATATATATTTTTTTAGGATATAGAGATCAGAGCAGAATTTTTAGTATATAAACATCCTAGAAGAGCTTTTAGGATAAAAACGCTAGCAATGTTTTAGGATATAAAGTATCCCAGCAGAGTTTTTTTTAAGATAAAATCCTAGCCATGTTTTAGGATATAAAGTATCCCGAGAGAATTTTTTTTTTTTTTTTTTGTTATTAGGATATAAACATTCTACACAGCTTTTAGGATAAAAATCATAGTAGAGTTTTTTTTATTATTTGGATATAAACATCCTAGCAGAGCTTTTAGATAAAAATCCTAACACAGATTTTCAGTTAGAGGAAAAGAAAAATTGCTCGCCTTGAACCTGCTGCTTTTATCTTCTCGCGCAAGATTTTTTGACGTGAGTGTATGCCATCACCCGAATATGTGTTTTTTTTTGTTTGCCGTGACCCTTTTTTTTATAAGAAGCCTTGATAGAATTTTTTTTGGAAGGCTTCTTATATGATTTATTTGATTTTATCTTCTTTTCTTTGTTTGCTGCTTGCTTTCCTTATTTGCTGTCGTCTGTTGCTGAAATTTATTTCAGCCTTTTTTTTTTATTTTATTTCCTTTGCTACCTTTCCTATTCTCTAGCACCTATTTCGTTTTTTTTTTTGTGTGGGTGCGTAGCATAATTTATGTTATTTCTTCTCTTCTACATCCCTTCCTTTTAAACTCCAGCTACTCTCTTCTTGCTTAAACAAAAATTGTTTCATTTTCTTTCATGGCTGATTTATACACTTCACTTTATTGCCTACGCACCATAAATAAAAGCTCTTTGTTTGTTTTGATATTAGTCTGCTATTTCCAGATTTGTGGAGGTTTACATTAATTCGCATCCCCCTTTGTATAGTCAAAATCGATTTTGACTTTACATGTTTTGATGTCAAAACTAATATTTTTTTTTGATGAAAATAATTAGTTCAACAGACACCAAAACCAAATAACCATCAAATCCAATTTGGCCATTTCTTCTTTGAATATAAATTAATGATCCATATTTATTTATCTTATTTTTTTTATATCTAGGAGATTTTGGTGATCCAAAATTTTCTTCATTAAATCTGATTCACATTTTCTAGATCTAGTTTCTAATTTTGCATCGAAAGTCATCTATGAATGATCCTAGTCCATTAGTGCTGGACAATCTAAATTAATCCATGTGAGAATTTGAGTTCAAAACCTATAAGATTTGTATATTACTGGCGTTTAAGAAGGTTTGTCCCTGTTTTTCACTCTACATTGGTATAATATTTTAGTTGTCCATCTTTTAGGTCAATGCATGAATCACAAATATTTGGATAGTTCTTTCAGAAATTGCTCTCTAGGTTTACTCTCCAAAGGTCTTAATGAGTTTTCTTGCTTGAATCACGAATATTTGGATAGGTCTGTATATCTAGGTTTTATGTTTGAACCATTATAGAGATTTGGCTCTTAATTCATGTGATTTCAAAGAAAGCCATTTTTTTTAAAAAAAAAAAAAAACTATTCGATAGCCTCATATAAATAGTATATATTCAATTTTAGTAGAAACAATCTGATGCCAAGCTAATAGATATTATCCAGAACAAAAGCGTTGATTAATAGAGCAATGTAAACTTAGCAATCACGCAGTTGATGCAATTACCTAAAGTAGCAGAAACCAAATTAATAGACATGTATCAACATGTCTGAAGATCAATACAATCACAATTATTTGTCTTCGTCATTTCTTTACATTATGCTTTAACAAGCAAAACTTCATATTGCTTGTGATAAATCTCTATACAGGATGTACAAAATTTCTTGTCTTGAACAAACTATTTATCAGTATCAAGCTACTATTTCTCGTTGATGGCATCCTACAAGACCTACTGATGAGGATATAGAGCACCGATTTGCATCTATGGAGGCAAGCAAGGCCCTCTCTACATCTCTAGATATGTTTCTATTAAGCAAGGAGAGAATGTACTCCATGAAAGCAACAGTGCAGGCCAATGTGATCGGTCCATCGCCAGGCAATCCAAACTCCTCTTCTGACACCTTGAGGAGCTCTTGAAAGATCTGTCTCTTGAGGTATGTCAATGGCACCATGAACCTTGTACCATCCATACAGTATACAATGAAATGGCCCTTATCAGCGATCACTCTAGTGCTGTCATCACTACAAGAACTGGAGCGACTATTGGATCTCATCAGGGAGATCCCTGATTTCTTTGCCTTCTCTACTAGTCTCTTTGGGCTCAACATGGTTGAAGTACTCGTTGAGGAGAAGGTGTTTTTCTTAGCTAAAAAGCTTAAAGAGCTGAAAAATGTGCTAAAGCTTTGGATGAGTTTGAATCAGAAATTGTATCCTTATATAGAATTGAAACCGGAAATTAATGGCTAGAGATGTAGCTTTCAATAGGAAGCAAAACCATGTGGCCACTTGAGTAGAGATATGTGATGCGGAGAACTTGAGGCAGCCGGACAAGAACTTTCATTTCCTTGGTGGTGATCTAAAGGCATGTAGGTTCCATAGCATTCAATGAGTTAAATGGATAGTTGAACTACAAATAATGAAATGGGTATCCAAGACCTACAGTCTTGTGGATCCAATCGCACTTGTCTGGGATAAGGACAATAAGCACATACGCAGAGTCTTGAAAAAGGCAGCAGGGTATGTGGAGTGTCTCTGCAAGAAAAAAAAGAGATAGCATTAAGTTGTTTGTCGAATGCTACAAGCCAGGTCTTATCAGTCATGTTAATGACAATACACATAAATATGTATAAATGATTAGATAATTAAATTAATATAAATATATAGTTTACGGGGTTGTGTTTGTCGAATGTTTTTAAGCCAAGTCTTCAGTGGAATTTGATAATAAGTCGGTTCTTCTCTTGGCTATACTGGACTTACATTGATTTGATTTTGTTGTCATTTCTATTTTGCTTGATGGAGTTGATTTGCCATTGTTATCTTGTTCATCTTAGTTTCCTTATGTGTAATATCTTTGATTTGAATTTGAATTTAAGAATGCCAATGGATGGCCCTTTTGGTAGATCTTCTATAGAAATTGTGGGTATGAGGTTTACAAGAAAAAAATATGGAGGGTGGGAATTCCCATTCAGGATGGGTAAAGAGTTTTGGAGTCATATAGAAGGCTCAGCTACTTCTTGTGAACATGAGAAAGAATTAGTAAATGAGAAAGGAAAGAATGCTCAAATTGGATTTTAGCATCAATTGAACTTTATGTGGTTAATAATTTATATTCATTTGGTGTAGCTAAAGAAATATGGGATTACCTTAAATGTATATGTCATCTAGATAATACCTCTAGACAATTTCACCTTGAACTTGAGATTAGTAATTTTAATTAAGGTAATCTCTCTATTAATCAATGTTATTCTAGATTTCTTTGTCGAGTCATTTTTGGTTAAATTTCAATGTAAATTGAAATTTTTAAAAAAGATAGTGCGACCATTTCAAATTCATCTTATAAATTATAAGGCTTTTTGTTTTAGTAGGTTCTAGCTTCCAATGAATGCAAGCATTCATTGTTAATTACCCCTAAGGATCATTGGGCACCTTTGATTAAAAGATCTATAACATATAACAAAGTAAAAACAAATGGTTGAAAGAATATATATTTATAACTTCGTGTCATGACATAGGTTACAACAAGAGAACGTCATTTGACATAACCCATAGAGAAAAATTGAGTTGCATTGTAACAACGTTGAGGAACTATGCCCCGATACGAAGTATCGACGTACGCACCTCCTAAATAATGTCATCGCCAATACGCGTCAAGAATTTATCGTCCATGACTATATTTGAATTAATTGGAAGAGTTGAATGCAAGAGTTGGGTGAACAAGCCGTAAGGCTAAACGTTCGAATTTGGGTGAATGAGCTGATGGGCCAAACATTCGAAATTGGGTGAACGAGCCGATGGCCCAATCGTTTGAATTTCAATAGACGGGTCATGGGACCAAACATTCGAATTTGATTGAATGAGCTAATAGGCCAAACATGCAGAATTTGAGTTGGTGAACGAACTGATAGGCCAAATGTTCGGAATTTGGTTGAGTTGATGAACGAGCCGATGGGCCAAACGTTCGAATTTGGGTAAACGGGTCGTGGGACCAAACGTTCAAAATTTAGGTGAATGAGTCATAAGACCAATCATTCAGATTTTGAATGAACGAGCCGATGGGCCAAACGTTCAGAATTTGTTGAACAGGTCATGGAACCAAACGTTCAAAATTTAGGTGAACGAGCTGATAGGCCAAATATTCAAAATTTGCATGAACGGGTCATGGGACCAAACGTTCAGAATTTGGATGAATGAGCCGTTGGGCCAAACATTCAGAATTTCGATAAATGAGTCATGGGCCAAACGTTCAAATTTTGATGAATGAATTATGGGACCAAACGTTCAGAATTCGGAGAATGGGTTATGTGACTAAATATTCAAAATTTGAGTAAGTTGGCGAACGAACCAAGAGGGCTAGACGTTCAGAATTTGATCTGATATTCAGATACTATATCAAACCGACGCTTGTTTAGGGATTTGATTGAATTGGATTGGATTTTAATTCCATTTAGAGTCTGGTTCGTAGTGGATCTCTTTTCCACGAATTTATTCGTAAAGGGGGGACCCACCTTAGAAGTGGTCGAAGAGGCCATCATAGCTTACTGGTATCCGAATTAAAGATAAGTTAAAGCGGGTTTGATCAATTTTAACCCGCTTAAGCCATTTGAAATTGAATACGGCTGGGTTTTTACCGCGCCAACTTTACAAATACATGCAGGTTAGTCGCTGAATTTCTCTTCCCCTCGGTAGTGGCTTTTCTCTTCGTTGAATCAGCTCCAGGGACTTGCTTTCCATTGGAGCGATCTCATCTATGGCTCTCTCGTCCGGCTCCACCCGGAACCTGGCTTGAAAGCTGGTGGCTGCTTGGCGGAACATTTTTGGCCATGGGCGGTGGATTTCACGCAGAAGAGGAGGTCTGGCGGCAAGGCGATCCAGGCTTGGCGGTTCCAACCCGGCGACAGGCTGCGGCAAAGCTAAGCGGCGGCAATTTTAGCTGTAGACCTTCAGCGTTGGGGAGTGGTGGCTCGGCGACGAGTTTTGGAGGCGAGTTCGTTCAGATTTTTCCACAATTTATGCTTTGGAGGCCACCTTAGTACGCTTCTGTCCTGGTGAGTTCGGCGATGGAACGCTTCTGTCCCGACGTTGAGCTCAACCAGGATTTGGGCAGCAGATTTACACGAGTTCTCCGTGGAAGATGAGTTTTGGGAGCGGTATTGGTGCTCAAGCAGCGGAATTCCCAAATCCAATTCTCTTTAGCCACTACTTTTAATAGGTCAAAATCAAACTTTTCAGTCAAAATTAAATTGCTAACCGACTTGAATTAATTAATTAATTAATTACTTTTTTGTCAACAAATTTTTTTTAACTATCAATATTCTCAATCTTTAGAGTGAGTACTCTGGCATCATATATAGTTGATGCTTAAAGATGCTTTAGTTAATCTTAAAAAGGTTCATAAAGTTAGTATGCACGATCAATTTTTAATAAAATTAAGAGCAAAATTTGAAATTGTTAAAAGTGGATTACTGAATAGAAATATGGTTCCTTGACATATGCGTTGGTGAACTGTTGAGAGAGGAATAAAGATTGGCTACTTAGTTTGTCTTTAAGTGCATCCCAGGGAATATTAGAAGTTGTTATGTTGTTTATGCTGCACATAGAAAGAATAGAGGTAAAAGATAGATATAGTGCTTTAATTGCAAGAAATTTGGTAATATTGCTCACAATTATAATATGAAATTATGCAATTGCTATAAATGGAATGGGCACATTATGAAGAATTGTACCACACAATAAGAAAATAGAAAAGCAAAGCCTTTAGGGCAAATCAACCAACAAATTAGGTGCTAAAGACTACAGATGTGTATCTAAAGAGAAAATGTGTACCCAAATCCACCTTACTTGAAAGGCCGCCATGGTCTTTATATTATATGGCATGTGTGTAGCCTTCTTCATAGGTTCATAGTTGTTGTGTACCTAGTACATGTGTCTCACCGTCTCCACTAGCACACTCCCCATCATCTATGGTTGTGCTACTATCTTTGTTTGAATCATTTTATACCTCCCAACCTAGATGAGTATCTAAAGGAGAAAATGTTTCTTTGGACTCTCTATTTTCTTGTTCATCAATAACAAATAATGCTACTAATCAAGCTTTCACATTTTAATTGTTGGAGTCTTTCTTCTTAATCTTTGGTTTAATGGTTGAGCATGTTATTGGCCTTATTGTTAGGAAGAAAAATGTGATGGTTGAATTGACTCAGTAGAAGCAACATATCCTATTCTAATCGATCATCTATGTCATCATCTTTTAATGACTGAATCCCTTTGTTCAATTTTATATCTAATATCTTTCTCAATAATTTCCATAATATGCAAGGATGGCCAAGATGGGTCACTATGCTCATTCATAGCAAGATCTTGATCTTCTATAGCTGACCACTAATTCATCATGAAGTCAATATCATCTTAAACAAATTAACTATCGAAAAGGGTTCAATGCAACTTTCGACTCTCAATCTTTTTTGTCTTGTAGAATCTAAAGCCTTAATCTTCTATTATAGTGAACATACACTGAATTCTTGGGCCAATGATATGATAGACTATTCTGGACTTTCGTATGAATCAACAAGAAGGCTGACCAATTATGTTTGCATCTACTTAATGGTATACATTATGAGAGGAGGCAAATTGCTATATTTTATAAGTTTGGGGCTTTAACTTATAACCACCATTCGGTTGCAAATTTAACGTATACCATAATTAGATTGTTTAACTCATAATTACAAGACTAAATTAACTAAAAAAATAAATTAAAATACTTAGTTGGATCAATCTTGTAACACAAATTCAAAATGTCATTTTATCTTTCCTATACATCTAACCTTCTCCAACTGTTGTAGCAACACCACATCTATATCTAGCTCCAAGCAGAGTATCATATTGCAAAATGTGGTAAGCTAGTTCTATTATATTCCCAAGTTATAATAGCATTGGTACCATGAAATGAGCAACACAATGAGTTCAAATAATATGAGGGTAATCAACTTTAATTAACTCACTAGCTCATTAGGAGTTGCTCTTATTGTCTATCACTAGTTAGACAATGTAGTTGTTCTAATTTCTTTAATAACAGTCTTCAAAAGCTAATGAATATATATTTCATCACAATTTAGGCTAATATCTAATGACTTATGGAATATAACTTTCAAGTTATAATAAGAAAATTGATTATACTCATCCTGCTGGGGCCTAAGTATCACACTTAAGAGTGATACCAAAGTCCTCTCATTGCCCTTTCATACTTATTATCTAAGTGGAACATTCTTTTACTTTTTTATTAAGATATGACCTAGCAATACCATATGGTGTAGGCAATTGAATTCCTCAACCTAATTCTTGAATCTTTTAAACTATAGTGTGATAACAAGTGTTGCTTATGGCATGATTAGGAATCCGATAAAAGTAAAACTATTTTAGTATAGTTCAATAGATATCATGCTTCTTTGACTCTATGAGCATCATCTATTCGAGTCTACTTACTTGCTTGTAACATACATGCCCTTGGGTTAATATTAGAGGTGCTAGGTCAATAGTTCATCGACCTAGTCTATAATGGTTGTTGATGCCATCATGCTAACTTATAGAGGTTGTATGATTTGTAGTGCCTATATGCATAGTTGCGCTTTAGCTTATTTTATATGTTATTGAAATGGATCCTACATGTCACGCCCCGGTCGAATCAACCTTAAACTGGTGTCTTAGCGTTGTTGTCCAGTGGAACACCAAAGCGTGAACTCCCTAGGGTTTCCCGGTAAAATTCTTCCCCAAATCAGAAACCCTAACTTCCTCGATTAAATTTTATCCCTAAAGTACAATTCGCACGAAAAAACCTAACCCTAACTTCAGAAAACCAAACACTAAATTGAATATACCTCTTTAGGTCAAAATTGATTTTGACCACAGTCCGCCGCTCAAAATTAATCCCTCATTGACGTCAGTCTTACGATTTCGAATTCGTTCGCTCGAATTCGATTGCTGCCATTGACCGCTCCAACCCGTTGACCCCGTTGGCCACGTTAGACATTCTCCTCCTTTCGAACGCTCGACGCGTTCGAACAAGTTTCGTTCGACGCCTCCTGCGTCGATCGTCTTCTTCCACGCGACGCCTCCTACGTCGATCGTCTTCTTCCATGCAACGCCGCCTGCATTGTCCAACTGGCAGCCGTCCGCTGCCGGAAAACCCCCTCTCGTCCGCTTGTGTACGCCGCCGACCAGACACAGCTACCGAATGCCGGAAACATAGGGGAACGTCACCGCTGCTTCGAAGAACAAAGGAGGAAGGAAATAGAAGGATGAAGCTTTATTTCTCACCAAAAAAGCTACAGGACTCCCTACTCGTCATCGCCGACCCTCTGGTCATCGACTTCCCTCTCCCCTCCCTCACCGGTAACTCGCCAGTTACAATCGCTCGTCGCTCGACGCACGCCCGCCGGTCGTCTCCCTAGACACCGGAATACCTGCTCATGAAGGCTCTCAAGCTTGGTGGTCTCTCATTGATGGTGAAGCTGGTGTCGCCGATCTCTCACACTACCTCTCTTTTGAATGCCCAGCGTCGCCTCTCCGCTACATCCGCCAGGACGAGGTCGACACCGCTGCTTTCTCAAGCTCTACGTCCGAATCGCTCGTTAACATTCGCGTCCGGGTCATCCACCTCCGAGCCGCGTCTGTCTCCCAAATTAGGGTAGCTGCTCGTCGCCGATCCATCTGGAGGGCTCGCCGCGTCCGCGTTCGTCACACGCGGAGAGGACGAAGCCGCTGCTTCGCTTAACCTAGGGTCAACACCAAAAGTTGACCGAGCTCCTCTCTTTTTTGGGCTTAGATTTGGGCTTGGTTTTAAGCTTGGGCCGGACCAGCCTGAACCAGGCCTGACAATTCTCCCCCGCCCAATTTGATCATCGCCCTCGATGTCCGTGACTGGCAGATCTCTGGCCACCATCGCTCCGATCCGACACTGCTGCGCTCCCGTGGCAGTGTGTGGAACTAGCTGTAGTCCACCAATCCTCACCTCGTCGGTGTGATCTTCAGCTTCCTCGGCTGGTTCTTGTGTCACGATAGCCATTATTTTCTGTCTTGTGGGGCACTCCCTTAGCCAGTGAGGACCGCCGCACAAGAAGCAACCCTGTGGCTTGCGCTCTGTATTCGTCCTTCCCGCAGGACGATTTGTCTCCTGCCGTCCCGGTGAACCTCTATCCTGCCGGAACAAGGGTCTACCCCTTTCTAGAACTCTAGCATTCGGTGAGGTCCGTGGGGAGCCGTGCTTCGGTGGTGACCACTGTTTCTTTAGTGGTGTTGATCTGGAACTCTGATTATCCATTAGGGATTTGGCCACTGCCGCAGCCGCCCTCCAATCAACTGGTGAGTGCCGTCGGACTTCCGTCTCTTCCCATGGCTGAAGGTTCTGAAGGAAGAGATACCTGATGTCATCCTCTGCCATGCCTGGAAGCTCCAACATCAATGCAGAAAAAGCCCTGACATACTCTCGGATCAAGCCGGTATGCTTCAGCCGATCCACTTTGTTGCGCGCTTGATTTGCCGAGTTTCCGGGAAGAAATTGTCGTCGCAGTTCCTCTCGGAAGGTCTCCCAAGGCCACCTAGAAGCCTTCGATGTCGAGCTAACTTTGGTCCGCCACTAAAGCTTTGCGTCGGCTGTGAGATATGCGATGCATACCCGCACCCGATCTTCGTCTAGAACATAGTTAGCAGAAAATAATTGTTCCATATCCCAAATAAAATTTTCTACCTCAATCGACGATCGAGCCCCCCCGAACGTCGCTGGCTTAGGCACGCGTACTCTCGGCTTGGGAGCCTCCTGCTCTGCCGGTGCTGTCGATCATGATACCTGCGCTAGGGCCAAATGCAGTACCACGTTTTCCGCCTTTAGCTCCTCTCTCATGCGTGCTGTCTCTACCTACAGCTCCTCTCTCATGCGTGCCATCTGCCCTGGCAAGGTGATCACACTGTCTATAGTCTGCTACATGAATTCAATTTGCAACCTCTGATGCTCTACTGTCTCCCAAAGAAGTTCCATCTGAGGAATAATCGCAGTGTCTCTATCCCCCGTCAAACCGAGCGTCTGCTCGATGTGTGCTATGCGATCTCCCTGGTTCGCTGATGACACCGAAATTCATCGTGATTTCTATACCATTTTATTGATATTTATATGTCATATTCATAGACTTTGCTTGTTTTTATGCCATATTTTATCAATATATGCGGAATCTACACTCTTTTCTGTTTTTGATGATTTTCAGGTAAAAATGCACTATTTTTAGGCATTTTCAAGCAAAATCAAATACATAGAAGGATTCCCATCATCAAGAGGAGGTCACCCAAGAAATTTCATGCAAAACGGAGCAAGTCAGCAAATTACGGCAGTGCCGTAATCCATTTTACGGTGCTGTATTTTCAAACAGTACCGTAAAATCCGAGCCCTGCCGTATTTTGAAGAATTTTTGAACAGAAAGTTTTTCAGATTTTACGGCACCACCGTAAACAATATTACGATACCGTATTTCAGAATGCTTCAGAACAGAAACTTCGCTCAATATTACGGCACTACCGTAAGAAACTACACGGGTCGTAATTGCCAGACGTTTGCGAACTGAGAGTTTAGCCAATTTTACGGCACTACTGTAAACTAGATTATGGTGCAATAATTCCCGGACGACATCAGAATAGAAGACTCGAGCGATTTTACGGCAGTGCGGTAAACTATTCCACTGCCGTAATTCCTATTCTGAATGCGACGCCCAGGTCAACTTCAACGCCCGAATCTTGCGGAGAGGATTGCGAGCGATCCAAAACTCCAAATTGGATACCGTAAGAAGCAAAAGGGGAGATTTTGATGAAAGGAATAGACACACATCGGAAACCCCAATTTTCATCGACTGTCGAGAGAGAAATTGTGATTCACACCGCCGCCTAGGGTTTTGCTATTGCGCTCAATCCAGACGATCTCCGGCCGTGATTTTCATACTAAAGCTTCGTCTGAAGGAGGAGACAATGTGCCAGAAGTTTCAAATCGAAAGGAGATCAATTGGAAGAGAAATCGAAGAAAAAGGAGTCACCGACACTATTCATTGACGATCTTTGCAAATTACGGATGTGAAATACTTCACAGCCGTGCTGTATTTTCTAAACTTCTCTTTTCCTTTGATTTTTGATCCTCTGAAACTATGGCTTATTGTAATTCCTTCATGATGATAGCTTAAACTATTTTTGGGACATGAGGGAGTAATTCACTTAATTTCTAATGACTAGATAACTACTTTTTTCACTATTTTGTTGAGTTTAATCTTAGTATGATGATTTTGCTCATGTGATAATTGTGCTTAGACTCTCTATAAGTCCATGTTACTAATTATGTTTTTAGAGTTTTCGCAATGAGACTGAAAGGTGATTTGCTTGAGAAATTGGAACCCTAGAATTGCATGTTAGGATCCCTTTCTTAGGTTAGATCTAATTTGATCTGTTCTAGTAGATTAATTGCCATGATTATAACATGAACCTATAAATCGAGTCTATTTGTCAAGCGTGGAGATCTTGTGCGAAACCAAGGATCGGAACGTTGGAGATCCATGAGTAAAACTAGTGTAGAGACTCGGATGCACGAAAGTGATCCTTGAGACTCCACTAGAGATTATCAACCTAGAATTCGGATGCACGAAAGTGATCCTTGAGTTCATTGTTTGATGATTTACTTATCTTCAGTGTTGGGACGAATCTTGCGCGAAAGCGAAGACAAATCCCTGTGTGGTTGTTTGCACGAAAGTGAAACAATCCTTTTATTAATTAAATTACATCTTCATCATGATAAATTTGAACTGACAAAATCCTTATTCATATCTAGTCATAAAAGTTAAAGTGAACGAAACCCTAACCCCAGCTTTTCTCTCTGATAATTCCGTTTTAGCTTCCGATTGCTATTCTCACTACTTCGATTAGCCTAGATAGTAAGAAATCAACTATTTGGTATTCGACAACATAGGTATTTGTGGGTTCAATATCTTAATTATTACTTCGAGTATCTGTGCACTTGCGGAGATAACAACAAGTGTGGTGACCGAACTAGTTTTTAGAGCTATATCAGGGGGTGACAAGTCCCTGTGCACCAACACTTAGGTTTTGGCTGCGACTTTAAGAATAAGTTTAGTTTACCTACTTGTTGGGATACAATAAGTTTTTGGCGCTGTTGCCGGGGACCTTAGTTTTTGTTGATATCGAAGACATTGAGATTATTGCTAGACTAGGTTTCATTTATGTTTTATCTTTTTATTCTTTTCTGTTTACTTACTTCATTTGATCAGTTTGCTCTAGTGTGCATAGGAAATTCATTTCTAATGGCTGATCAAAGATCACTGAGGGACTATGCAGCCCCTAATCCTCAAAGGATACAATTTAGCATTGCTAGACCTGCAATTGAGGCCTCCAACTTTGAAATTAACCCTGCCTTCTTGTCTATGATCCAGCAGAACTAGTTTGGAGGATCATCAATCGAAGATCATTATTCACATTTATATATCTTTCTTGAATATTGTGATACCATAAAAATTCATGGAGTTTCTGATGACGCACTAAAACTGATATTGTTCCCTTTTTCTCTCAGGGATCAAGCACGATCTTGGTTGCATTCTCGTCGACCCAATACCTTCATAACATGGGAACAATTATCAAAAGCTTTTCTGATGAAATATTTTCCACCGAGCAAGACTATCCAATTGAGGAATCAAATCATGAACTTTCAACAGAAGAGTGGAGAATAACTCAGCGAGGCATGGGAGCTACAACGGAAGTGTCCTAACCATGGCTTCGAAAATGAGTTTCTAATTCAGACATTTTATTATGGCTTAGTTTATAATACCCATATAATTATTAATGCTGCCGCAGGGGGAGCCTTGATGAGTAGAACATTTGACGATGCTTTCAAGTTGCTTGAGGAGATGTCCTTGAATCATAGCCAATGGGCTCCAGATGAAGGAATGTTATATTGTCATCAACATGGTAAGAATGAGAATGAGGATCAGCAACCCTTGACTGAAGAGGTTAGTGAACCCATGCTAGAGAAACTTTCAGCTAGCCAAATTCAATCATTGCAAATTCAAAACACAAAAAAATTTGAGGATCTTGAAGAAACTGTTAGTCACCTTGCTTCTCAATTAGAATCCTTAGTGGCGTACAATAAAGTTCTAGAAGAACAAATATCTAGATTAAGCTCTGGGGAACATTGCAATGCCATTATCACTAGAAGTGGGAGACAATTAGGAGAACTTAAGGAGAAAGAGTCTATTAATGATCATTATGAGGAATTAGAATTAGAAAAATCTTCTGAACATGAACAAACCCTACCTAGTTTAACACCTCAAAAGGGAACTAAACCAAAAGGGGATGTGCCATGTAAAGAAGATGATTCTAAGACTAATCTACCTCCACCCTATAGAACACCAGTGCCTTTTCCCCAAAGGATAGTGCAAGAAAAGTTAGATAAGCAATTTGAGAAATTTCTTGATGTTTTGAAAAAGCTTTACATTAACATACCATTTACTGAAGCTTTATCTCAAATGCCCATATATGCTAAATTTTTGAAAGAAATCTTGTCTAACAAAAGAAAGATAGAGAACTATGGTACCGTGGCTTTAACTAAGGAATGTAGTGTTGTTATTCAAAACAGGTTACCACCAAAATTGAATGATCCAGGTAGTTTTTCTATCCTACGTTTTATTGGTAGTATGGCTTTCGACCGAGCCTTATGTGATCTAGGGGCTAGTGTAAGTCTTATGCCTTTGTCTGTGTGCAGGAAATTGGACATGGGAGCTCCTAAGCCGACTACAATTTCTTTGCAGCTCGCTGATCGATCGGTAAAATATCCAGTGGGTATTCTAGAGGATGTTCCTATACAAGTTGGTAAATACTTCATACCTGCTGATTTTGTGGTACTTGAAATGGAAGAGGATGCCAAGATTCCTATTATTTTGGGTAGGCCGTTCTTAGCCACTGCTGGAGCCCTTATTGATGTACGGAACGGTAGACTTGCTTTAAGAATTGGCAATGATAAGATTGAGTTTGATTTGAATAATTCATTGAAAAAACCTGCATATACTAGTTCTTGTTGCACTATTCATGCCATTGATGACACAGTTTATGATGTTAGTTGTTTGTTTGATGATTCTTCTGCTGATGTTTCTTTTTCTGATTCTTTTTCTGATACCTTGAAAAATTCTTGTGAAAAAAATTGATAATTCTGGTTTTGAGAATGATTTTGTTGAATTCGATGATGAAAAATATGATATTTTAGATTGTGCTACTTTTAATAATGAAAGTGAAAAGATCCCTAAAGTTGAGTTGAAAGTTTTACCTGATAATCTTAGATATGAATTTCTTGGTCCTAACTCCACCTACCCTGTGATTGTGGATGCTAAATTAGATGCCAGGGAAACTGATCTACTCTTGAAGGAGCTAAGAATTCATAGAAAGGTAATTGGGTATTCCATAGATTACTTAAAAGGGATTAATCCTTCTTTTTGTATGCATAGGATTCACATGGAGGATGAGCACAAACCGCATGTAGATTTTTAGAGAAGACTCAACCCGTCTATGAAGGAAGTGGTGAAGAAGGAAGTACTAAAATTGCTAGATGCAGGTATTATCTACCCTATCTCATATAGTAAGTGGGTGAGTCTTGTACACTGTGTTCCAAAGAAGGGAGGTGTCACTGTAATGAAAAATAAGGATAATGAATTGATACCTATTAGAAATGTCACTAATTGGCGTATGTGTATTGATTATAGAAAATTAAATGTTGCCACTAGGAAAGATCATTTTCCCTTACCTTTCATTGATCAAATGGTGGAGAGACTTGCCAAACACTCTCACTTTTGTTTTCTTGATGGGTATTCTGGATTTTTTCAGATTCCTATTCATCCTGATGATCAGGATAAAACCACTTTTACATGTCCTTATGGTACTTTTGCTTATAGAAGAATGTCCTTTGGTTTATGCAATGCACCTGCCACTTTTCAAAGGTGTATGATGGCAATTTTTTTTGAATTTATTGAAGACTTCATGGATGTTTTTATGAATGATTTCTCTGTCTATGGTTTCTCTTTTGATGACTGCTTAGCTAATCTCTCTAGAGTTTTACAGAGATGCGAAGAGACTAACCTTGTCTTGAATTGGGAAAAGTGTCACTTTATGGTTAGACAGGGGATAGTTTTGGGCCATCTTGTTTCAGAAAGAGGGATTGAAGTGGACAAGACCAAGATAGAAGTGATTGAGAAGTTAGCACCACCCACCACTGTCAAGGAGATCAGGAGCTTTTTGGGACATGCAGGGTTTTACAGGAGATTCATCAGGGAATTCTCTAAACTTGCTAAACCTTTAACTGATTTACTTTGTAAAGATGCCAAATTCTGCTTTGATGAGAAATGTCTGTTTGCTTTTCAGGAGTTAAAGAAAGCTTTGGTTTTAGCACCCATCATTCAGCCCCCAGATTGGGACTTGCCCTTTGAACTCATGTGCGACGCCAGTGATTATGCAGTGGGAGCAGTCTTGGGACAGAGAAAAGATAAGAAACCTCATGTTATTCACTATGCCAGCAAGACTTTAGATGAGACACAGAAAAATTACACCACCACTGAGAAAGAACTATTGGCCATAGTATTTGCTTTTGATAAATTTAGATCATACTTAATTAACTCCAAAGTGGTAGTGTACACTGACCATGCAGCTGTGAAATACTTAATGCAGAAAAAAGATAGCAAACCACGATTACTCAGATGGATTTTACTTCTGCAAGAATTTGATTTGGAGATTAAAGACAAAAAGGGATCAGAAAATCTTGTTGCAGATCATCCCTCAAGAATAATGGTAGACACTGAAAAGAATAATGAGATCAATGATTCCTTTCCTGAAGAACAGCTTTCAACCATTGAACAGATTAGAGCTCCCTGGTATGCTGATATAGTAAATTACCTTGTTGCTAATGTTTTTCCTCCTGATTTGAACTACCAAAAAAGGAAGAAGTTCTTGGCTGAGGTAAAACACTATTTTTGGGATGAGCCTTATGTGTTTAGAAGATGTACAGACAGTATTTTTAGAAGATGTGTACCTGAAGAAGAAATCACAGATATTTTGTGCTAATGTCATAGATCCTCTTATGGTGGTCATGCCGGTACTGAAAAGACTGCTTATAAAGTGTTACAATCAGGATTTTATTGGCCTACCATTTTCAAAGATGCTAGAAACTTTGTGTTATCTTGTGATAGATGTCAAAGAACGGGGAACATTAGTAGAAAACATGAGATGCCACTGTCCAACATTCTTGAAGTTGAAATATTTGATGTTTGGGGGATATTATGGGACCTTTCCCATCTTCAGGAGGTAACAAGTACATTCTGGTAGCAGTTGACTATGTTTCAAAATGGGTTGAAGCTCTTGCTTCACTAACCAATGATTCAAGAGTTGCTGCTAAATTTTTCAAAAAGATCATATTTCCACGGTATGGGACCCCGCGGGTAGTAATCAGTGATAGAGGCTCACATTTCATAGAACAAAAATTTTTAGCCTTACTTAGAAAATATGGAGTGAATCATAGAGTGGTAACACCTTATCATCCTCAAACAAGTGGACAAGTGGACAAGTGGAAATATCAAATAGAGAAATCAAGGGAATTTTAGAAAAGACCATGTCAAGCACTAGGAAAGATTGGGCATTCAAACTTGATGATGCCTTGTGGGCATACCGGACTGCTTTCAAAACACCAATAGGTATGTCTCCATTTCAATTGATTTTGGAAAATCATGTCACCTGCCTGTGGAACTTGAACAAGCATACTGGGCAATCAAGATGCTGAATTTTGATTTAAAGAGTGCGAGGGAAAAACGAAAATTACAATTGAATGAGCTAGATGAGATTAGACTCTCTGCATATGGAATGCAAAAATTTACAAGGAGAGGACAAAAAGATGGCACGATCGACATATTTTCAAGAGAGATTTCCAACCAGGTGACTTTGTTCTTTTATTCAATTCTAGATTGAGACTTTTTCCTGGAAAACTTAAGTCTCGATGGTCTGGTCCTTTTCAGGTAAAGAAAGCTTATCCTTACGGAGCCGTGGATGTATGGAGTGAAGAAACAGGAGAATTCAAGGTTAATGGTCAGAGACTTAAGCACTATTATCAAGAAGAGCTAATTGAAGTAAAAGAGAGTTTTTATTTAGATGAACCACGATCAAGTCTGAGTGTTAAAGGGTCAAGCTAAAGACTTTTAAATTAGCGCTTCTTGGGAGGCAACCCAAGCTTTCTAACTTTAGTTCACTTCCTTTTATTTACTTTTATCTTAGTTTTATCTTAGAATTAATTTTTATTTCTGAAAAAGAAGCATGGAGAAGAGAAGAAAAAGAAAACTCGGCACAAAAGGTTGATAAAATTTTGTAAGTATCCTCTCCCGTTCACCTTTAAGGTTTCATCATTGACTCATGTTTTTGTGTCTACCACCACTACTTCATTTACATGATAATCTTTTGATTTAGATGATTGATTTGTGGCCTTGATCTACCTTTGGGATTATTGTATATGGCTTGATTGATGTTTGATATTGATGAGTGAATCAAAAATTGAGACTAAAATAAGGCCTATCATGTCAAATTTATTTCTCTTACACATATCTACTTTTGAAATTATTCATTGGTTGAGGAGTAAAATTTTAGGGAGATATGTTGTTTGAAAATTTGATTTAAAAAGTGAAACTACTTCTTAAATAAAATCAGCATATGAGTATGAATACTTGAATTGATATTGATTGACTAGTCTAATTGAGGTTTTATTTATTTTACTATTTGTTGGAAAAAAGAATCCAAAATCCACAAAAATAGTGAGAGACTCCCCTACTTGGCACTGTGTAAAATTCACAATGGTACCGAACAACATGGGTTGAAGTCTAAAAAGAAATGAGAGGAATCTATTCATATTAACTCCGCTGTCTTTGGTAAAGATTCCCAATACTAAAAAGACATGAGTTCTATTACACTGACTATGTGGTCAGTTTAGTCCAATTTCGTCACCAGAAGAAAGGTGGTAATCGAATTAGAGAATGTGATTGATGCAAAAAGAAACAAAAAGTATGTACCTATGTAGGTACATACCATCCAAAAACAAAAAGAAAAAGAAAAATACGAGTAGAAAAAGATTTTGGATATCCTATTCCTGTAAGCAAAAGTATGATAAACCTAAACTGAAAATTGGATAAAGTCTTGAGATTGAAATTCTTGCATTTATACAAGTTGCGAAGTTTTATTTGACTAAGTTGTGAATCTTGAGAATTAGATTTAGAAGATGATATATCTGTTTTAAAATTTTATGATGCAATTAATGAAGAATTTTCATTGGTGATTGTATGTTAGAAATTTATTTTCCATGAGAAAGTCTATGCCTATGATCAATTTTTGAATTTTCTTGGTTTTTGCTTGAGGACAAGCAAAGTTTGAGCCTTATGTGTTTGATGACACCGAAATTCATCATGATTTCTATGCCATTTTATTGATATTGATATGTCATATTCAAAGACTTTGCTTGTTTTTATGCCATATTTTATCAATATCCGCGGAATCTACACACTTTTCTGTTTTTGATGATTTTCAGGTAAAAAGGCACTATTTCTAGGCATTTTCAAGCAAAATCAAATACATAAAAGGATTCCCATCATCAAGAGGAGGTCACCCAAGAAATTTCACACAAAATGGAGCAAGTCAGCAAATTACGGCAGTGCCGTAATCCATTTTACGGTACTGTATTTTCAGACAATACCGTAAAATCCGAGCCCTGCCGTATTTTGAAGAATTTCCAAACAAAAAGTTTTTCAGATTTTACGGCACCGCCGTAAACAATATTACGGTACTGTATTTCAGAATGCTTCAGATCAGAAACTTCGCTCAATATTACGGCACTACCGTAAGAAACTACACGGGCCGTAATTGCCAAACGTTCGTGAACAGAGAGTTCAGCCGATTTTACGGCACTACCGTAAACCAGATTATGGTGCCGTAATTCCTAGACGATATCAGAACAGAAGACTCGAGCGATTTTACGGCAGTGCCGTAAACTATTCCACTACCGTAATTCCTGTTCTAAACGCAACGCCTAGGTCAACTTCAATGCCCGAATCTTGCGGAGAGGATTGCGAGCGATCCAGAACTCCAAATTGGATACCATAAGAAGCAAAAGGGGAGCTTTTGACGAAAGGAACGGACACATACCAGAAACCCCCAATTTTCATCGACTATCGAGAGAGAAATTGCGATTCACATCGCCGCCTAGGGTTTCGCCGCTGCGCTCAATCCAGATGATCTCTGGCCGTTATTTTTATACTAAAGCTTCATCTAAAGGAGGAGGCAACGTGCCAGAAGTTTTGCATCAAAAGGAGATCAATTGGAAGAGAAATCAAAGAAAAAGGAGTCGCCAACACTGTTCATCGACGATCTTTACAAATTACGGCTGTGAAATACTTCACAGTCGTGCTGTATTTTCTAAACTTCTCTTTTCCTTTGATTTTTGATCCTCTGAAACCATGACTTATTGTAATTCCTTCATGATGATAGCTTTAACTACTTTTGGGACATGGGGGAGTAATTCACTTAATTTCTAATGACTAGATAACTACTTTTTCACTATTTCATTGAGTTTAATCTTAGCATAATGATTTTGCTCATGTGATAATTGTGCTTAGACTCTCTATAAGTCCATGTTACTAATTATGTTTTTAGAGTTTTCGCAATGAGACTGAAAGGTGATTTGCTTGAGAACTTGGAACCCTAGAATTGCATGTTAGGATCCCTTCCTTAGGTTAGATCTAATTTGATCTGTTCTAGTAGATTAATTGCCATGATTATAACATGAACCTATAAATCGAGTCTATTTGTCAAGCGTGGAGATCTTGTGTGAAAGCAAGGATCGGAACGTTGGAGATCCATGAGTAAAACTAGTGTAGAGACTCGAATGCACGAAAGTGATCCTTGAGACTCCACTAGAGATTATCAACCTAGAATTCGGATGCACGAAAGTGATCCTTGAGTTCATTGTTTGATGATTTACTTATCTTCAGCGTTGGAACGAATCTTGCGCGAAAGCGAAGACAAATCCCTGTGTGGTTGTTTGCACGAAAGTGAAACAATCCTTTTATTAAGTAAATTACATCTTCATCATGATAAATTTGAACTGACGAAATCCTTATTCATATCTAGTCATAAAAGTTAAAGTGAACGAAACCCTAACCCCAGCTTTTCTGTCTGATAATTCCGTTTTAGCTTCCAATTGCTATTCTCACTACTTCGATTAGCCTAGATAGTAAGAAATCAACTATTTGGTATTCGACAACATAGGTCTTTGTGGGTTCGATATCTAAATTATTACTTCGAGTATCCGTGCACTTGCGGAGATAACAACAAGTGTGGTGACCGAACTAGTTTTTAGAGCCATATCAGGGGGTGACAAGTCCCTGTGCGCCAACACGTAGGTTTTAGCTGCGATTTTAAGAATAAGTTTAGTTTACGTACTTGTTGGGATACAACATTCACCATGTTTTCAGGTTTAGCCTATTGGGATCATTATCTTTTCAGGATTATGATACACGTGAGCCTAGTTCAAAGGAATAATGTGACAGATGTTGCCTTCACCATAAAGGGTGGAAGGGTTAGTGGCTTGTTGGATCTATTACACAGCAATGTTTGTGGACCCATGTAAACAAGCACTAAGAGGTGTTGTATACTTCATTAGGTGTGGATATGCTTTATCCAACCCAAGTACTTTGGAGAAATCCAAGAAGTTCAAAATGAAGTACAGAATCAAATTGGAGGATCTATTAAAGCACTTTGATTGGATCAAGGTGATTAGTGAAAAATTTGATGACTATCCTAAGGAGTGTGGGGGTTATCTCACAGCTTACTTGGAACACCACTGTGTGGTGAATTTCAAAGAAAGAAAGAGGAACACATTGGATGTTGTTCCATCTTTGAATAGTCATGCAAATTTACTACTTTTTGACGCCATGTAAACAGATGTACTGTCACTCCATTGGAAAGTGTGTCTAAGATAGCTTTTGAGTTGGACACTGCAAATATCCCATTTCTTCAAAGGATTTAGGAATGTAATATGCAGTGATTCAAAAATATGTGTTTGTGGAGCACTGTAGAGTGCATATTGTATCTCGAAGAGAACAAACTATTTGTTGCTCAAATTGCTGTCTCTCTTGAGAAGATATTTCTTTTGAAAGAAGCTAGTGGGAGTAGATTTGATTTGGACAAGGTCTAGAATCAACCACAATACAATTAGACACAAATGGAGAGCAAAATCTCACATACAGGTTGAAAGTCAACCTAAGGTTCAAGTAACACAAGAACCACATAAGTCTGGATCGATTCGATATGCTGGGCATGACGAATTTTTCATCAAGGATGAACCTAAGACATATGAGGAAATGGAAGCGGTCGGTGGACCAGATTCCAAGAAATGGCTAAGGGCCATGATAACCATAATGGACTCCATGTCTGCTAATCAAGTCTGGGACTTGGATGAGCTGCCAAAGGGGTAATTCCCACAGGCTGTAAATAAATCTTCTAGGAAGATAGACATGGAAGGTAACATTGTTACCTTGAAAGGCAAGCTAGTGAACAGAAATTTTAGGCAAATCCACTGGGTGGATAATGATGAAATTTTTCATCAATAGCTGAGTTTTAAGTCCATTAGGAATCTGCTTGTTATAATTGCATGATCAATTATGGCGTGTTGTTATGAAAACTGCTTTTCTTGCATGGACGTCTGAAAAGATGTCTATAAGGAAATAGCCAAAAGGTTTTCATATCAAGGCCATAAAGATATGCATGGTGTTATGCAAGCATGTTTAAAAGAGCCTGTGTTTACAAGAAGATTAGTGGGAGCACCATAATAGTTCTTGTTCTAGAAGATTGATGATATTCTCCTCACATGGAATGACATCTCAACTCTTCACATGGTGAAGACGAGGCTTGAGAAGTATTTTGAGAAGAATGATCTAGGGAGTGATGCCTACATCCTAGGCATGAGGATCTATAGATAGAGATCTAAGAAAGTCATTGCCCTTTAGTCAATCTACGTTCATCCAAGAGTTTCTGGAGAGGTTTATATTGGATGATTCGATGATTCCAAATATTGATACCTTCCTGAGAGATATGGTCTAACTCTCAAAAATGCTATGTCCTATGACACAGCTGGAGAGTAGTAACATGGGTCTATAATCCTGGTACATTGGGTACAAGATAGACCATGTTCTGTGCAGAGTGCACAAGACCATTTATGGCAAATGCTTGGAGCATAGCTAGCAAGTTTCAATCAGATCCTAGTGTTTGACACTGGATAGCTGTGAAAGGAATCCTTACATATACTTGGGAAGTATAAAGGATTGAGGTTTAGTCCATGATAGACAGGAAGAATTTTGTGTACAAGGGTACACTGATATTTCGTTCCAGTCTAATGACTATTAATCACAGCCAGGATTTGCGCTTTGCCTTGTTGAGGTGTTGTGTGCTGGAAGAGCATTAGACAAACCACAGTGGCAAAATTCTACAATTAAGGCTGAGTGCATTGCAGCTTCTTGTGGTAGCCAAGGAAGCAGCTTCATTCATTTGAACTTGATTTAGTCCCTGGTGCTTGATGGTCCAGTATGGTTCTTACTGGGGCCGTAAGCATGTGTAAAGGAACTTAGCATTCAAGTATGTACTGCGGTGATACCATCTGATCTTAGAGATCATGGATAAAGATGATGATTCAAATTAGTTAAAATAAACACATATAGCAATCTGGAAAAACCCACTGACGTAGCCTCTAGCGTAGCGGAAGCTAAATAAGTCATACTAGAGACATAGAGACTGATTAAACATCAGTTGCCCTTGGTCTTAGTGCAAGTGGGAGATTGTTGGTGTATATGCCCTGAAGACCAATGTATGGACATGGTCAGACATTGTTTGAATGTACTTTGATAGAACTATTATTCTTTATAGAGTCATGGTCGTTATTATGCAGACTTCTCTACCTGCGTTGATGTATTGAGTTGCATATACAATGTCACAGGAGTTTGGATTGGATCCATTCTCATAAGCTATCCCCAGATAAGGTACCATAGCAGATATGGGACAGCTTTGGTACATGTGAGATTGGTGTATGGGCTGGTTAAGTGCGGGGCACAGTAACGCAGGCATATAGGTGCATTGGATGCACTGGAGTGATCCACCGTGAGGATTGACTTGTCTAGTCAACAAGTCAATCTCACATGCAAGAGGTTTGCAGTGATCCTTAGACTTGAGGTATTCATGTCTAGATTTGATGATGGATATGCTTTGATGCAGTCTTACGTCTCTCCGTAATTTGGGGACTAAAACGACTATCATTAGGCATGTCATAAGTCATGTAGAGACATGGATGACCAATAGTAGGATTTGCCCCTTCCTTATTGGAAGCATGATATCCACTCGAGGGTGCCCCACCTTATTGGTGCATGACAGGAATGTGTGGCCACACTAGTTGAGTCATGACCAATGCATTGGATTGATAAACTTGAGACTAATCCAATGGCAGGATATCAGTTTAGGCAAAGGGATCTATAATGCAATGGGAATCCTCGTTGCTTGTTAGGAGTTGTTGCCATAATGACTTAAGTCCTATGACATGGGTAGTAATGATGTGTTGCTAGATACCCCTCACTACTTATGATGATTACATCATTGCCATCGTCATTAGGATCCTACGGGGTCACACGCAATAGACTCTTGACGTTGCTTTAATCAGAAGCCTTAGAATCAAGTTATTGGATAACTTGGATCCATTTGGAAGAT
Source organism: Costus lasius (assembly GCA_027563935.2). Classification (NCBI taxonomy): domain Eukaryota; kingdom Viridiplantae; phylum Streptophyta; class Magnoliopsida; order Zingiberales; family Costaceae; genus Costus; species Costus lasius. The sequence goes on from CM050451.1 coordinate 77,494,888, forward strand.
TTCATTAGCACCAATGGCCTGATGAGTTGGAAGGAAGTTATTGGAGCCAAACTTCAATTTTCGCAGGTTGACCCAAAATTGACCTAGATTTGGATTAGGGTTGCATTGGATTGGATCCAATGGCTTAATCAACCCATGCAATGAAGTTTGGGCTTGATCATTACCCAATGAGGCCCAATAATTTGTTGTCATGAAGAGTGAATTGGCTAAAAGGGTATAATGGGGAGAAGTCTTCACCCCATTGGCGCCTAAGGGCATAATGGGGTGAAGTGGGCAGTTTTGCTTCATTAAGGAAGTAAAAGGCGTCTTGCCCTTTCTCCCTTGATGGAATGCTTGCCTCTAAGGCAAGTCTTGGGGCTGATATGGCTTGAGAACTTTTATGGGAAGTTCCTAGGCGCATATGGATGAAAGGGAAGAGGTATATGGTAAAGTCTTGGAAACTTACCTTACCTCAAACCCTAATTTCTCCCAAGACACCACCCTAGCTGAATTCCTCTTGCATGTTGCGCCTAGCCCTTCTCCTTTGATGGTAAGAATGCCTTTAAGGCATGTCTTGGGCTGATATGGCCATTGGGCAAATAAGGATAGGTTGAATGAGGTTTATGGCAAAGTCTTGGAGACTTTCCTTACCACAAACCCCCTTCATCCTAGCCGCCCACTTGGCATGATCTTGGCCCTCCCTAAACCGCCTCTTGGCTTATAAAAGGGACCCTAGCCGCCCCCTCTGTTTGGTTGGATTCCTTGATGGCGTGAGGACACATAGAGAGGCGTGAGCAAGGGCAAAGGGCGACAACAAGGTGGGGCAACCTTTGTTCCTACTAGTGGCCGCAAGTCTTCTCCTTCATCTCCTCTTGACGTGACTTGGAGACGGACTTGGTGGCGTCACTTCCTCTTAGTCTTCCTAAGGGCCGAAACTCTTCTTCTCCCTCTTCTCTTGGAGTGAAGAGGATAAGGAGTTGGCGGCTTCTTCCTTGCACTTGGCGCATGATCCTTGGTGGTGGCGCAATTGAAGTGAAGGAACCATGAGGCTTGATTCTCTTCCCGAGGCTAGCACCGAGCGTGGAAGGGAGCAACGTTGAGACGGTCGACGCGTGGATACTTGTAGAGGGCGAACACTTGGGCGCCTTCAACATGGCTTCGGCAACTAGACAAGCAAAAGGGGTACATCTCTAACACATCCTTGTGCCTTCTCTCTCGCATGGATCCTTGGGACCGGAATGTGTTTTGGGTGTAATGCTTCTTCTGCTACGTCCTGGGACTGGAAATTTTTAAATTACACTCGGCATTCCCTAACAGTGGTATCATAGATACTTGCGAGAAACACAAGGTATATGTTTGCTTGTGTGAAAAGTTTTTGGAAAATTTTTCTTCTATCCATGCGTGTTTCACGTAGAAAGCGTTTTTCATCTAAACCTCTCTTTTCAATTTATGGTCGAAATTTGATTTTGTTTTATGTTTGATTTAAGACCGAAGGCGCACGTAGTTTTGTCAAGTAGGACTGGCATTGTGTCTTCAGACTGGCCGGGTCTCTTGATCTGACAAAACTGCTAGCCGATAGGGTCTATGAAATCATCATGGAACTTGATCTAAATTTTAGCATAAATTTGGTTAAGAGAGTGCTTTGGATGATGTTGGCGCATAAGGTGCTAAAATTTGATTTTTTCGGATTTTCAAATTTTATATGCGCCTCTTGCCTCTTGATTGGGTTGATATGGTCATAGCGAGTGCCCTCCTGTGTTGTGATGTGGAAGCATGTTTCCACTTGTGATGAATGCTTGTAAAATCTCTTTCCACCTGCGTGTGGTTCTCTCCCTATCTTGATGTAAAGATTTTTCATCTTGTTTTAGAATAGATGTAGAATTAGAAGATAGGTTAAGGCTTCATCTTAACAACAAGGAGTCTTCTTCAACTGAAGTCAATAGTGGCGCCAGCTTTGGAAGCGTGGTGATGGACTTGCGGCTGAAGGAAGGACACTTGCTTTCGGCTTCTGGCATGGGGTGATTTGCTTCAGGGACTCACAACCCTTGGATGCACAATAACATGTCACATGGCTCGTGACAAGTTATGTGTATGAAAAGGGCTATGACCATATCGACCAAACTAGCATGCCTGTGATGGTTTATTATTCTGTCCATAGCATGCCTGTGATGTTTTTCCTTTTGCTGCCATAACTATAGGAAAATTGCATGCTAGAAAAGAATAAAAACAAACATGCAAAACTCTCAATACAATATCAAGTCGATAGCCTTCTAATGCGTAGCCCTCATCAAATTATCGATCGGTGGTGTTGTGAACTATTTCCCACCCTCTTGGGACACACCCACTTATCTTTAAGAGGTGTGTGGTGACAATAATTTCCCCAGTCCAATTTTAACCTGGGCGTGCCTTCGCAAGGAAATTTGTTGGCCCTGGGCATAACGGTTAGGACCAGACTTGACTAGTTTTTCATATGTCACTGACATGATGAATTACTAGAGGCAGCTGTTGAGAGGATAGGGTTCTGTGTTGTATCCAGCCCTCGCTGGACACAGGGCGCCTAGTCTGTCTTAACTAAGAGGAGTTGTGCACGGCACAATTGGCTGACATGCCTACCTAAGGAAGCATGAGACTCTCTGTGCATCCCAACTCACCCTCGTGAGTCGCGGAGACCTCATGTGAAATTAGGATCCTACTCACTTATTTCCATGTTGAGTTTGAGAGTTCTCAACTTGTTTTTGGAAATAGTGGGAGCATAGCATTTAAGTTAAAGTCCTTATTAAATGCTTTATCATAGTACTTATTTTACTTATTTGCTTATTGTAGATGGCATCTCCTGATCTAAGATTGAAACTTTATAAAAACAAACTAGATGGGACAAATTGGACAAAATGGTTCAAGATTTTATCCAATATACTAGAACAAGAGAATAAGGTCCATCTTCTTGAAAGACCTCCATCCCAGCCCAGTGTGTATTTCACTACTGAGTGGGAGTGGAATGTCTATCTTGAACATTGTGAAGATAACAAACAGTACACTGTTCTTGTCTTAGAGTGCATGACCCCAGAGGTCAAGGTTGAGTGTGATGAGATGGGGATTTATGATCTTATCATACATCTCAAAGGTCTCTTCACACCGTGCTCTATAGACAATGATCATGAGAGTTCTGTTGGATCTTCAGAGTATATGCCTAAATCTGAGAATGACCATGGTTCTGTATCTTCGAAGCTAATACTTCGGAAGACTGGGAATGCATGGGTATTTAGAAGAGGATTAATGGCCAAGAAGAGCATCGCAAAGAAGAAGGGATGTAATCCATCCGCTTCAGGTACTGTGTTACCGAGGTCTTTTGTCTACTTCTTATTCATGGGTACTGGGTACCGCATGTGGAGCTTACATATGTTTTTCGTATGCAGGAGCTCAAAAGAAGTAGGAGGATAAGGCTTGATGGGATCGACTCTCGGGTCAAGGACGGAGCATTGGATGCTGCTGTTGATATCATCTCACTGCCTTGAAGACTTTATCTAGAACTTTGCTATTATGTATCAGCTTATGTATTAGAACATCATTCCTTTTGGAAAGGATTTCAGTTTGAAATAAATGATAATTTTTCTTTAAATCTGAGATGTTCTATTGAAGTGATACAGTTGATAATAATTTATAGTTCTCTATGTAACACAAGATTAGATCTATTGATTCAATAAACACCCTATTATAGCATTGTCTCTGAACCATAGAACAATGGTCACATCCAAAGGTCCATGGACTATTGGGATCATTATCCTTTCAGGATTATGATACATGTGAGCCTAGTTCAAAGGAACAATGTGACAGATGCTGCCTTCACCATAAAGGGTGGAAGGGTTAGTGGCTTGTTGGATCTATTACACAGCAATGTGTGTGGACCCATGTAAACAAGCACTAAGAGGTGTTGTATACTTCATTAGGTGTGGATATGCTTTATCCAACCTAAGTACTTTGGAGAAATCCAAGAAGTTCAAAATGAAGTACAGAATCAAATTGGAGGATCTATTAAAGCACTTTGATTGGATCAAGGTGATTAGTGGAAAATTTGATGACTATCCTAAGGAGTGTGGGGGTTATCTCACAGCTTACTTGGAACACCACTGTGTGGTGAATTTCAAAGAAAGAAAGAGGAACACATTGGATGTGGTTCCATCTTTGAATAGTCATGCAAATTTACTACTTTTTGACACCATGTAAACAGATGTACTGTCACTCCATTGGAAAGTGTGTCTAAGATAGCTTTTGAGTTGGACACTGCAAATATCCCATTTCCTTAAAGGATTTAGGAATGTAATATGCAGTGATTCAAAAATATGTGTTTGTAGAGCACTGTAGAGTGCTTATTCTATCCCGAAGAGAACAAACTATTTGTTGCTCAAACTGTTGTCTCTCTTGAGAAGATATTTCTTTTGAAAGAAGCTAGTGGGAGTATATTTGATTTGGACAATGTCATGAATTAACCACAATACAATTAGACACAAATGGAGAGCAAAATCTCACATACGGGTTGAAAGTCAACCTAAGGTTCAAGTAACACAGGAACCACATAAGTCTGGATCGATTCGATATGCTGGGCATGACTAATTTTTCATCAAGGATGAACCTAAGACTTATGAGGAAATGGAAGCGGTCGGTGGACTAGATTCCAAGAAATGGCTAAGGGCCATGAGAACCATAATGGACTCAATGCCTGCTAATCAAGTCTGGGACTTGGATGAGCTGCCAAAGGGGTAATTCCCACAGGCTGTAAATAAATCTTCTAGGAAGATAGACATGGAAGGTAACATTGTTACCTTGAAAGGCAAGCTAGTGAACAAAAATTTCAGGCAAATCCACTGGGTGGATAATGATGAAATTTTTCATCAATAGCTGAGTTTTAAGTCCATTAGGAATCTGCTTGTTATATTTGCATGATCAGTTATGGCGTGTTGTTATGAAAACTGCTTTTCTTGCATGGACGTCTGAAAAGATGTCTATAAGGAAATAGCCAAAAGGTTTTCATATCAAGGCCATAAAGATATGCATGGTGTTATGCAAGCATGTTTAAAAGAGCCTGTGTTTACAAGAAGATCAGTGGGAGCACCATAATAGTTCTTGTTCTAGAAGATTGATGATATTCTCATCACATGAAATGACATCTCAATTCTTCACATGGTGAAGACGAGGCTTGAGAAGTATTTTGAGAAGAATGATCTAGGGAGTGATGCCTACATCCTAGGCATGAGGATCTATAGATAGAGATCCAAGAAAGTCATTGCCCTTTAGTCAATCTACGTTCATCCAAGAGTTTCTGGAGAGGTTTATATTGGATGATTTGATGATTCCAAATATTGATACCTTCCTGAGAGATATGGTCTAACTCTCTCAAGAATGCTATGTCCTATGACACAGCTGGAGAGTAGTAACATGGGTCTATAATCCTGGTACATTGGGTACAAGATAGACCATGTTTTGTGTAGAGTGCACAAGACCATTTATGGCAAATGCTTGGAGCATAGCTAGCAAGTTTCAATCAGATCCTAGTGTTTGACACTGGATAGCTGTGAAAGGAATCCTTACATATACTTGGGAAGTATAAAGGATTGAAGTTTAGTCCATGATAGACAGGAAGAATTTTGTGTACAGGGGTACACTGATATTTCGTTCCAGTCTAATGACTATTAATCACAGCCAGGATTTGCGCTTTGCCTTGTTGAGGTGTTGTGTGCTGGAAGAGCATTAGACAAACCACAGTGGCAAAATTCTACAATTAAGGCTGAGTGCATTGCAGCTTCTTGTGGTAGCCAAGGAAGCAGCTTCATTCATTTGAACTTGATTTAGTCCCTGGTGCTTGATGGTCCAGTATGGATCTTACTGGGGCCGTAAGCATGTGTAAAGGAACTTAGCATTCAAGTATGTACTGCAGCGATACCATCTGATCTTAGAGATTATGGATAAAGATGATGATTCAAATTAGTTAAAATAAACACAGATAGCAATCTGGAAAAACCCACTGACGTAGCCTCTGGCGCAGTAGAAGCTAAATAAGTCATACTAGAGACATAGGGACTGATTAAACATCAGTTGCCCTTGGTCTTAGTGCAAGTGGGAGATTGTTGGTGTATATGCCCTGAAGACCAATGTATGGACATGGTCAGGCATTGTTTGAATGTACTTTGATAGAACTATTATTCTTTATAGAAGCATGGTCGTTATTATGCAGACTTCTCTACCTACGTTGATGTATTGAGTTGCATATATAATGTCCCAGGAGTTTGGATTGGATCCATTCTCATAAGCTATCCCCAGACAAGGCACCATAGCAGATATGGGACAACTTTGGTACATGTGAGACTGGTGTATGGGCTGGTTAAGTCCGGGGCACAGTAACGCAGGCATACAGGTGCATTGGATGAACTGGAGTGATCCACCGTGAGGATTGACTTGTCTAGTCAACAAGTCAATCTCACATGCAAGAGGTTTGCATTGATCCTTAGACTTGAGGTATTCATGTCTAGATTTGATGATGGATATGCTTTGATGCAGTCTTACGTCTCTCCGTAATTTGGGGACTAAAACGACTATCATTGGGCATGTCATAAGTCATGTAGAGACATGGATGACCAATAGTAGGATTTGCCCCTTCCTTATTGGAAGCATGATGTCCACTCGAGGGCGCCCCACCTTATTGGTACATGACAGGAATGTGTGGCCACACTAGTTGAGTCATGACCAATGCATTGGATTGATAAACTTGAGACTAATCCAACGGCAGGATATCAGTTTAGGCAAAGGGATCTATAATGCAATGGGAATCCTCGTTGCTTGTTAGGAGTTGTTGCCATAATGACTTAAGTCCTATGACATGGGTAGTAATGATGTGTTGCTAGATACCCCTCACTACTTATGATGATTACATCATTGCCATCGTCATTAGGATCCTACAGGGTCACATGCAATAGACTCTTGACGTTGCTTTAATCAGAAGCCTTAGGATCAAGTTATTGGATAACTTGGATCCATTTGGAAGATTTCATTAGCGCCAATGGGCCTGATGAGTTGGAAGGAAGTTATTGAAGCCAAACTTCAATTTTGGCAGGTTGACCCGAAATTGACTTAGATTGGTCACATTTGGATTAGGGTTGCATTGGATTGGATCCAATGGCTTAATCAACCCATGCAATGAAGTTTGGGCTTGATCATTACCCAATGATGCCCAATAATTTGTTGTCATGAAGAGTGAATTGGCTAAAAGGGTATAATGGGGAGAAGTCTTCACCCCATTGGTGCCTGAGGGCATAATGGGGTGAAGTGGGCAGTTTTGCTTCATTAAGGAAGTAAAAGGCGCCTTGCCCTTTCTCCCTTAATGGAATGTTTGCCTCTAAGGCAAGTCTTGGGCTGATATGGCTTGAGAACTTTTATGGGAAGTTCCTAGGCGCATATGGATGAAAGGGAAGAGGTATATGGTAAAGTCTTGGAGACTTACCTTACCTCAAACTCTAATTTCTCCCAAGACACCACCCTAGCCGAATTCCTCTTGCATGTTGCGCCTAGCCCTTCTCCTTTGATGGTAAGAATGCCTTTAAGGCATGTCTTGGGCTGATATGGCCATTGGGCAAATAAGGATAGGTTGAATGAGGTTTATGGCAAAGTCTTGGAGACTTTCCTTACCACAAACCCCCTTCATCCTAGCCGCCCACTTGGCATGATCTTGGCCCTCCCTAAACCGCCTCTTGGCTTATAAAAGGGACCCTAGCCACCCCCTCTGTTTGGTTGGATTCCTTGATGGCGTGAGGACACATAGAGAGGCGTGAGCAAGGGCAAAGGGCGACAACAAGGTGGGGCAACCTTTGTTCCTACTAGTGGCCGCAAGTCTTCTCCTTCATCTCCTCTTGACGTGACTTGGAGAAGGACTTGGTGTCGCCACTTCCTCTTAGTCTTCCTAAGGGCCGAAACTCTTCTTCTCCCTCTTCTCTTGGAGTGAAGAGGATAAGGAGTTGGCGGCTTCTTCCTTGCACTTGGCGCTTGATCCTTGGAGGTGGCGCAATTGAAGTGAAGGAACCCTGAGGCTTGATTCTCTTCTCGAGGCTAGCACCGAGCGTGGAAGGGAGCAACATTGAGACGGTCGACGCGTGGATACTTGTAGAGGGCGAACACTTGGGTGCCTTCAACATGGCTTCGGCAACTAGACAAGCAAAAGAGGTACATCTCTAACACATCCTTGTGTCTTCTCTCTCGCATGGATCCTTAGGACCGAAATGTGTTTCGGTTGTAATGCTTCTTCCGCTGCGTCCTAGGACTGCAAATTTTTAAATTACACCTAGCATTCCCTAACATAACCTCCCTCTGATACCAATTGTCACGCCCCGGTCGAATCAACCCTAAACTGGCCCTAAATTGGTGTCTTAGGGTTGTCCGGCGGAACACCAAAGCGTGAACTCCCTAGGGTTTCCAGGTAAAATTCTTCCCCAAATCAGAAACCCTAACTTCCTTGATTAAATTTTATCCCCAAAGTACAATTCGCACAAAAAACCCTAACCCTAACTTCAGAAAACTGAACCCTAAATTGAATATACCTCTTCAGGTCAAAATTGATTTTGACCACAGTCCACCGCTCGAAATTAATCCCTCGATGACGTTAGTCTTCCGATTTCGAATTCGTTTGCTCGAATTCGATTGCTGCCGTTGACCGCTCCAACCCGTTGTCCCCGTCGGCCACGTCAGACGTTCTCCTCGTTTCGAATGCTCGACGCATTCGAACGAGTTTCGTTCGTCGTCTCCTGCGTCGATCATCTTTTTCCACACGATGCCGCCTGCGTCGTCTGACTGGCAGCCATCGGCTGCCGAAAAACCCCCTCTCGTCCGCCTGTGTATGCCGCCGACCAGACACAGCCGCCGAACGCCGGAAACATAGGGGAACATCGCCGCCGCTTCGAAGAACAAAGGAGGAAGGAAATAGAAGTAGGAAGCTTTATTTCTCACCGGAAAAGCTACAGGACTCCCTACTCGTCATCGCCGACTTTTCTCTCCCCTCCCTCACCAGCAACTCGCCGGTTACAATCGCTCATCGCTCGACGCACGCCCGCCGGTCGTCTCCCTAGACACCGGAATACCTGCTCACGAAGGCTCTCAAGCTTGGTGGTCTCTCGTTGATGGTGAAGCTGGCATCGCCGATCTCTCACGCTGCCTCTCTTTTAAACGCCCAGCGTTGCCTCTCTGCTTCATCCGCTAGGACGAGGTCGACACCGCTGCTTCCTCAAGCTCTGCGTCTGAATCGCTCGTCAACATCCGCGTCCAGGTCATTTGCCTCCGAGCCGCATCTGTCTCCCAAATTAGGGCAGCCGCCCGTCGCTGATCCATCCGGAGGGCTCGCCACGTCTGCGTTCGTCGCACACGGAGAGGACGAAGCCGCTGCTTCACTTAACCTAGGGTCAATGCCAAAAATTGACTGAGCTCCTCTCTTTTTTGGGCTTAGATTTGGGCTTGGTTTTAAGCTTGGGCCGGACCGGCCTGAACCAGGCCTAACACTACAGAACTTTTAACTATCACTGTTGCTCCCATTACTGGCCTCAAAATGAGGTTGCTTCATGAATTATTATGTAAAATAAATAAATAAATAAAATAATAATAATCATAATAAACCCTATTTTTTCCCTTCCCTATGCGTGCGTCGCTCGCCCGATTACCCCTCGCGTTCCCTCTTCCGGCAACGAACGAAACCAGCGACAACACTAGAAGCTTCGCGCTGGCCTTCCCTTCATCTTCCAGCAACATTCAGTGGCAGGCAGCAGCGTTTGACGGGCTAAGTGTGAGTGTTGTAGGCGGCTGCGGTTTTCTGCGAAGCAACAGAATGGGCAGCGGACGCTGTCGTTCTCTTCCTCGTCGTCCTAGCACCTCCTTCCCTTGCCGGCAACAACACTTGATCTCCAGTGAGCAGAAGGGTTCCGACAACGTGGGCAAGGTAGCGCCAATGACCTTTCTTCCCCCCTTTTGTGTTGGTTTTGGAGCTAGGGCAGGTAAGGGTTTAACCTTAGTTTTTAAGCATGCTTAGATGATGTATTACAAGTGTAATTGATAGATTCATAGGGGGCTATGATGTATGTTTGCCCTAAATTTTATTATTATTATAACCTAAGTTTTTTTATATAATTAGATTTATTTAAATTTTAAATTTTAAAAATTTCCATATCTAATACCCTAATCCTCCCTTAATTCCCTATAAATATACCCTAAACCTATCCCTAATTTTTTAAACCTATTCATTAATCCCTAATATCTCTTTATCTTTCTTCCCTCGTGCGCTACACGCTTCCCTGTTTCCTTTCTCTTTTGAACGCTACGGCGAATGCGTGCGTCAGGCGGTGACGGAAAAGGACGCTGGAAGTCACCCCTATTGTTCCTTGAAGCCATGCTCGTCGTTCGATGAGATTTGGACACGTACAGAGTTCAGTGGCAGGCGACATCTCTCGACGCCGGCGACTCTTTCTTCCAGCGTTGGCTACGATAGTTTTTCCTTCTTCCAGCAGGGGTGACTCTTCCCTCTCTCGGCGTCTGTCTTGCTTCCTGCGAGCGTCCTGTGCTTCCTTGCAGCACTCGAGCTAACGATTCTCTGTAGCGACATGTGCGGACGGTTCTGTGTCCGCTTGTGGTTGCGTTCGTGTGAAGCACCGCCTCCACCTCTCTCTCTCGACGGCGGCAGCCCTTTCCCTCCTTCCGGCACTAGTGATCCATCTCCTTCCGACAGCTGGTCTTCCCCAGCGAGTGCCGGTGGTCTTCCCCTGTCGAACGAACGAATGAACGATTCGTTCATTTGCATCGACCGTCACAACATAGGTAAGTTTCGATTATTTATTTATTTATTTATTCATTTTTAGAGAATAAATTAGTAAAACTTAATGTTCTATTATTATTATTTTTGGGGAAATTTTTATATGATACTTAATTTGGGATAAAACTGATTTAAATAGGAAATTAGGGGTTGAGGGTATTATTATGAATTAATGCATGTGATAGATAATGACGGATATTTTATTTAAATTATTCAGTGAAGAAAGGAAGATAACTGTGATTTCAAAGGGATTCAGAATATTAGCACTTGAGGTAGGAATCTTTCCCTCCTCCTTTGTTATGGTGTCAAGGGGATGTAGTATTCATTGCTTGTTCCTTTGATTTGATATTAGATGCATATATTAGAATAAATTGACACCATTGCCTATTTGATTAATCTGCTTGATTTGTTTCTAAAATTCGGTTGACCTCCTTTATCTTAATCATTTAGTCATATTCTATTTCTGTACACATGATTAATAAAGTTGCATTGAGATATCTGATATATTAGCATATAAACATGGTTGAACATTTATGTATATGTGATATTGTTGTATGAGTATGTTAGAATAGTTCAATATCTGTGTTGTTAAGTTGTGACATATTGACCTCTGGGCTGGTGATTTATCACGAGTGGCTTGTTTGTATGAGATATAGTTACCGATTATATCAGGCTATATGGTTGACGGTCAGGGTATCGCCAGTTGTCTTCGAACAATACTACGGATGCCAGGTGTTGGACACAACACTACCGGGCTATTTAGGACAGTCGTTCCACTGTGTGAGCTATAGTGGAAACACTCTGAAAATGAGTGCGTCTCATTATTGAGATCTGTTAGCCAAGCTTGATGATTTACATGGCATTCTTTGTAATATTTATTTTCTGACATATATTGTTATTCCAGTCATTGTATTATCTTGTTATTTGACCACTCACCATTTTGTTGATTCCTACTTAGCATTTTTGCTAACTCCCCTTGTTTCTCTTCCAGGTACAGAGTTAGCTTCTGGGAGGGATAGAGTATATAGCGTATACCAGCCTGAGTTCAGATAGTCTTTTAGCTCTTACATCAGTTGATTTGTTTATATCTTTGATAGTATATTTTAAATATTGTGTTATAAACTTTGATGTTAAGTTTGGATTATTTATTTAAAAAGTGATATGTGATTATTGTAGTTTTTTTGTTCCTATCAATATTGTCATCTCTCTGGGGAACTCTCAGCTAGGGATAGCTGGCTTTCCACTAGGGCGTGACAATTATGAACAGTATGGGGTTAAATGTCATGGTAATAAGCATGTTTAATTACGATGATATTATCAATGTGATAATTTGATTAACGTTAGGTATATCATAATTTGTGAAGTTGTGGTTAGAGGCATTAAGAGTAGAAATATGTTCTTTTTTTAGATGTACTTCGTGGTTAGAATTAGATGGTAATTGATACTTTTTTTCTTGACATGTTATTGTAAGGTAACTCAGACTCGAGACTAGATATGCTTGAGGTGTGAATACTAGTGGTTTATTTTATAACAGAGGATTCACTTTCAAGTAGAGATCCTACCTTTATTTTCTTGTACGGTGTTAAGCCTTGTGCTTAGACACCAAACCTTTTGCTTCTACTTGCTTGGACTTGTTTTCTTATACTTTTCTTGCTTGTATTGATATCATTGATGCATATAGTGGTGTGATTGATTTTTAATTTGTTACCATGAAAAGAGAATATAGATGCATATTTTATTTGACTTTTGAGTAGACATTTATGAAATGTTATGGTTGTTATACACATGTTTTAATATACGATATTGTATGGTGTGTTGAGATTTATTTTTGTATGCTTTGAGCATGCGCACTATATGTGGAGGTTGGAGATTCGTCAGCGAGGTCACGTATTAGACCATAATGGCAGTGCGCTATTGGTGGTTGCCGATCAGGGTTACTGCTAGATTGTTCTTTGGACAATACTGGAGTTTGTAAGTGTTGGTCGCAACACTATTGGGGTATCTAATGACAATCGTTCCACTTTTGGAGCTTGGGAGTAGAACTACTCTTATAATAGTGCGAGGCGTATTACAAATTTTATGACCATGAATAGCTACATTTTGATGAGATAAGATGTATGTGGTTTATGTTATATATTTGCATATATATATATATATATATATATATATATATATGATACTCATACAGTGAATAGAGTTGGTTTTAGTTTTTGAGTATGTATTCATATTCTTAAAATCCCTAATTAGTTACTTTGGCTAATCCCTTTTGTTTTGCTTCTAGGTACTGATTAGGTCCAGTCTAGAATAGAATAGATAGACTAGAAGCTTCCTTGGAGAGTGTCTAGTGATTTGCATTATTTTCTTTTTTTTTATCTGGACATGAATTGACGTAGCTCTTTTATGTTATTTTATAGTTGGATAGTTAAGTAATAAATTATGAACTCTGATAGTTTTCTAGTAAACATTTTGAATTAGTTTTGAGATTTTGTTATATGGATTATATTGATAATTTTGTAGGTTATTGATGGATTTTTTTTTGTGCATGTTTATCATTCAAAATTGTCATGTCTCGGTAAATAGAGTTATTTATCTGGGCATGACATGAATGGCATAAAACCTAATTGAACGGCCTCCTCGAAAGCATATCGAGTCCTTAAAGCTAGAATAGTAACCTCTATCTCAAGATCATCAACAACTTCTATCTCCACTCTACTACAAATCAAATAATATGAGGCTTGCTGAGTGTTGGTCCGCTCCTCTACCTCTCTTAAAAGAATTCAAGATTGTCATCCATTGTTTTATGGATCTCCACTAAAACCTTCAGGCATTTAAAAATATTAGGATTTCCACTAGCAAAATGTTATTTAAGTCGAGTCACACCTCCGCCTTATGTAGTTATAATGAGTGCATGTCAATCATGATTAATTAAGTGAAAAAAGAGAGTTTAGTTATTTTAAGTGAGTATAAGAGAGTTTTAGTGAGATTGCAAAAAATTTGAGTGATATTTGAGGAGAATGGAGCTTATATAGAGCTCCCATCCACTTTTTTCCATCAATAAAGGGCTAAAATAATGTCTAGTCTTTATAATTCTTTTACTATATGTTTGAACTAGTCAATACTGTTACATATATGTGTTGGTACCAACTGGTCCAAATCGGTACCAATAGGGAGCATCGACACAAAATTAGATGGGAGCATGTGTAAACTTGCTTTGAATATTTTTTATTTTCAAAAATAAGAAACTACATTAAATAGAGGAAAATATTACATCCAAGTTTACGATATGGCTTAATTCATCCGGCCATTCCTTTATCCAACTATTACATAGTTTAGAAAGCCTAGCCCATTTTGCTAGCGAGTGGTAAGCTCTATTAGCATTCCTAGGAACATGCACAAAAGTGACTATCTTAAACTTTGAACTAAGGAACACTATTTCTTTTTGGATAATTTGAATGTGAAGCTTCTAATCCCTGTCATTGTCTTTGAGCAATTTGACAGCCAATTCACAATCAGTCTCAAGAACAATTTTGTCAGGAAGTTCTTGAGGAATCAATTTTTACCGTCCACTAGTATTTGATAATCTAAATTAATTCATTTAATAATGTGAGTGTAAAGACTATAAGCTATATATACCAAGAGAATTTCAGAAGAGATTTTATATTTTGTTCACTTTATTATTTTATTGCTCAAGATCATCATAATTTATTAAGCAGAATTGTATTATTATGCAAGGATTTAAAAATAAGTCCATACTACTCGGTATAGGGTCGTATATACTAGTCTGAACTTTATACTAATATAGTAGTACTTGACAAGGTTGATATATATATATATATATTCTAATGTTAGTGTCTGGCACTATAATGTTCGAACCCGTATTTAAAACCTTATTATTGCCTACCATCCAATTTTGTTGACAGCAATATGCCGTGAGGATTATTATATAATTACATCGATTAACGATGTTGATGATAGGTTTTATTTTTGATCTATTATGGAGATTTGGCCCTCAATACATGTGATATTAAAGGAAGAGCCATTCATTTTTTTAAGAAAACCAGTTGATAGCCTCATATAATTGTAAATATGTAATATTAATAAAAAAAATATTTGATGCCAAGCTGGGGAGCAAAATGTTGATGAACAAAGCAATCCTTCATATATTAAATCTCTATAAATGAGGTGCAAAATTTGTTGCTATTCCTTGTTGATGACATGCTGAATAGATATTACCCAGAACAAAAGTGTTGATGAACATTGTGACAAATCTCTATACAGGATGTACAAAATTTCTTCTCTTGAAGAAACTATTTATCAATATCAAGCTACTATTTCTCCTTGATGGCATCCTACAGGACCTACTGATGAGAATATAGAGCACCGATTCACATCTATGGAGGCAAGCAAGGCCCTCTCTACATCTCTAGATATGCTTCTATTAAGCAAGGAGAGGATGTACTCCATGAAAGCAACAGTGCAGGCCAATGTGATCGGTCCATCGCCAGGCAATCCAAACTCCTCTTCTGACACCTTGAGGAGCTCTTGAAAGATCTGGCTCTTGAGGTATGTCAATGGCACCATGAACTTTGTACCATCCATACAGTATACAATGAAATAGCCCTTATCAGCAATCACTCTAGTGCTGTCATCACTACAAGAACTGGAGCGACTATTGGATCTCATCAAGGGGATCCTTGACTTCTTTGCCTTCTCTAATAGTCTCTTTGGGCTCAACATGGTTGAAGTACTCGTTGAGGAGATGGTGTTTTTCTTAGCCAAAAAACTTCAAGAGCTGAAGGAGGGGCTTAAGCTTTGGATGTCTTTGAATTAGAAATTGTATCCTTTATATAGAATTGAAACCGGAAAACAATGGCTAGAGATATAGCTTTCCATAGGAGGAAGCAAAACCATGTGGCCACTTGAGGAGAGATATGTGATGCTGAGACCTTGAGCGCATTCTTTCCCTTGGTGGTGATCTAAGGGCATACAGGCTCCACAGCAATCAATGAGTTAAATGGACAGCTGAACTTAAGAAATAATGAGCTGGGTATCCGAGATCCAAGAGGCAGAATCTTGTGGATTCAATCGCACAGCTTTGAACCATGGACAATATGGACCTACTCAAAATGTGCTGAAGTTAGTGGATGGATGGCGGACCACACAGCAGGATAAGTGGAATATCTCTAAAAGGGCAAAACAAAACGATGGCGTTGTGATGTTTGTCGAAATGCTTCAAGCCAGGTCACGTCTCCAAGATAATCCTGCTTGTGCAATCCATATTGTCAAATCCAAAGTGAAACAAAACTTGTACACATTTGTGTGTGAGGAATGGTTTTTGTTCTTTCTTTTACTAAAAAAGAGAAATATAAATTATTCTTGTGATTTAAATTTGAGCGCTGATAACTATAAGATTTCAGCTATTACCATGATCTACTTTTGGTTTTTTTGGCATCACAATAACAAATACATCTTTAGGAATTTAAACCTTTTGGTCAATCTCAATATTTGAACTCTTTTGCTCAATTAAAGTATTTTTAAAAAATAAAAAAATATAAAAAAAATTGTTTTCTCGTTAGTTGACAAATGATATCAGGGAATTCAGGCAAGGCCTTGGTGAGAAATCAAATTTAACAAAAAGAATGTGAGTTATTTTACAATCCTCTAGTAGAGCTGATTTTAAGTTATTAATTGAAATTAGGTATGTAATAGGTGATAGTTTACTTTTATTGATTCATTTACCTCTAGACACTAATTTAATCAGACAGTGCAATTAGAATTAGCTTTTTGAAATTAAAAGAAGTAGATTATCATTAGATTTCTTTTTGCAAGCATATATTTGGGGTATCACTGTCACAACAACCAAAGTTCAGTAACTATCGATTTTCTTATTTGATGTCTAAGAGTGAATGTTTAGGAAATACCAATATCCCCAAAATTAGCAGTTCAGCAAATAAACATCTTCTTCGTAAGAATGGAAGAACAAAATAATTATTTCTTCACTTGCTGGATCTCTACACACTAATTATATATATGAACAAGTTCTGATGAGGAAAAAAAATCATCATCGCTATTCTATGTAAACAAAGCTAATTGATGTTGCTTTTCTTCAGGATGACTCAGTAGAGAAGCAGAGCATCGGCTGGCACAGATGGAGGCAAGCAAGGCTGTCTCCATATCCCCAGTTATGTGCTTATGGAGCAAGCAGAGAATGTATTCCATGAATACTGCATCGTATGCTAATGTGATCGGCCCATCGCCAGACAATCCAAACTCCTCTTCTGACACCTTGAGGAGCTCTTGAAAGATCTGGCTCTTGAGGAATGCTAATGGCACCATAAACCTTATACCATCCATACTGTACACTACGAAATGACCCTTGTCAGCAATCACTCTAGTGCTTTCATCACTGCAAGAACTGGAGCGACTATTGGATCTCATCAAGGAGATCCCTGATCTCTTTGCCTTCTCTACAAGTCTCTTTGGGCTCAACAGGGTTGAAGTACTCATTGTGGAGATGGTGTTTTTCTTAGCTGTAAAGCTTAAAGAGCTGAAGAAGATGCTGAAGCTTTGGATGAGTTTGACTAAGAAATTGTATCATTATATAGAATCGAGACCGGAAATTAATGGCTGGAGATGTAGCTTTCAATAGGAAGCAAAACCATGTGGCCACTAGAGCAGAGATATGTGGTGCTGAGAACTTGATGTAGCTAGGCAAGGTCTTTCTTTTCCTTGGTGGTGATCCAAGGGCATGTAGGCTCCATAGAATTCAATGAGTTAAATAGATAGCTGAACTAAACCTAATGAAATGGGTAGCCGAGAGCACACTCTTCTGGATTCAATAGTGCTAAGGCTGGGACAATAAGGACCCAAGTACAGCGTGCTAAGTGGATACATTGCAGTCCACCCAAACAAAAATGATTAGGTAACTTCAAAAGAGCAGCAGGGTGCGTGTAGTGTCTCCGAAAGGAAGAAAATGATGGCATCGTGATGTTTGTCCAAGTGCTTCAAGCCAGATCTTATCAGTCATATCTCCAAGGTAATCCTACATGTGCAAACTATTCATGCATTAGAGGATGTAGAGTTACAAATCACAATAATCGAGTTTTTATACCAATGTATCATGTGTATACTTATCTAGGAAAAATATAAAACATTTAGGCTATGTTCGGTTGGATAGAATCCACCGTAGAAAGGAAAGAAAATGCAATGAATCTAGCCCAAGGGGGCAAAGTTGTGGTGGCAAAGATGCAACATGAGATCCAAAGGATCGGTGGGCAAGTTGAAGAGCAAGTTGACCTCTTAGTTCTTACTAGAGAATATCAATCACATTACTTAGAGCAATTTGAGAGTGCTTCAACACATTTCTATAGAAGGAATATATGATGCACTAATATTAGACATCTAAGATACAACTGACATAAGAAAAAAAAAAGATATAATTGAGATGGACAATTTCTTCTATTTCCTCAATGGTTTTAATGATAGGCACAACGAGAGTTGCATTGGAGGAATATTAAGGATTTGTCATCCTTGCAAGTAGCAGTGTTATGGCTCCGCAACTTTGTGCCCAAGAGAAAAGAGGAAACTGAGTTTTCTCGTGATTATGAAGTCCTTTGAATTCTTCAGTGGAAAATATTCTGCATAGATGAGTAGGAGTATATATTCTAAGTTGCCTAACTTGTAAAAAGTGAATGCTTTCTATGTAGAGGGTCATATCAAGTAAAGAATTGACCTGAGAAGCTGGTAATTCTTAATCCCATGGTAGAGGTGACCATGACAAAACCCTTGATGAAGAAGGGAAGAAGGTAAACACACCTTCTACTTCTTTAAGCGAAAGTGACAGGGGTCACAGCTTCTAGCAGACTGTGCAACAAAAGTTGCAAATGGAAGTATGTCACTACAAGCATAGGGATCCATGGACTTTTTAATGCTATACAAAGAGTAGAAAGGTCATTGATCCAGATAGAGTCGTTGAAGGCTAAAAATCAGGAAATTTAGCATCAGATCTATTTGAGCAACACCAAGTATAAATTGATGTCCAACCAACATTGTAGGCCACAATACTTTGAGCAAGGAGACTTGGTGTGGGTGCGAATCCACTAGAAGAGATTGGCGAGTCAAACCAACTTTAAGCTTCATGCGTGCTACATAGAAGCCATACACAGCACTGCCTGACACCTATGTCATAGACTTACAAAAGGACGTGTTGATTAGTGATAGTGTCCGCAAGCACATGGATACATCAAAGTAATAAAAAGATATCGAACCCACAGAGACATATGTCTTAACTTCCAAATAATTATTTTCCCACTAACTAAGCAAACTGATAATTTTAAGATGAAGAATAAAAAAAATAACAATTCATCGAATGTAAATCAAAAAAAGAGAAAATGGGACAGGGTTTCACCTCCCTAATTTTTTATGACAAAAATGTAATTGATATCTATGTCACTTGCTCAAGTTATCTTAAAGAGAAATTATCTAAAGAAGAGTTGTCACCTCTCAGATGCCCAACTTGCACTATTCCAACCTTCACTTTCGTGACTCATTGTTTTAGTGATTAAGTTCAATGGTAAATTTTAGTTTGTAAAAATCAAGGTTCACTCTCTGTTGTGATCCGCAAGTGCATGGATACTCGAAGTAATAAAGAAAGTATCGAATCCATAGGAACCTACGTTGTTGAATACTAAATAGCTGATTTCTTACTATCTAGGCTAATCGAAGTAGTGAGAATAGAAATTGAAAACTAAAAACCGAATTATCAGAGAGATAAGCTGGGACTAGGGTTTCGTTCACTTTAACTTTTATGAGCTAGATATGAATAAGGATTTCGTCAGTTTAAATTTATCATGATGAAGATGTAATTTACTAAATAAAAGGGTTGTTTCACTTTCGTGCAAACAACCGCACAGGGATTTATCCTCGCTTTCGCGCAAGATTCTTCCCAACGCTGAAGATAAGTAAATCATCAAACAAAGAATTCAAAGATCACTTTTATGCATCTGAATTCAATGTTGATTATCTCTAGTGGAGAATCGAGGATCACTTTCGTGCATCCGAGTCTCAACACTAGTTTTACTCATGGATCTCCAACGTTCCGATCCTTGCTTTCGCACAAGATCTCCACGTTTGACAAATAGACTCGATCTATAGGTTCATGTTATAATTATGGCAATTAATCTACTAGAACAGATCAAATTAGATCTAACCTAAGGAAGGGATCCTAACATGCAATTCTAGGGTTCCAAATTCTCAAGCAATTACCTTTCAGTCTCAAGCAAAAATTCTAAGAACATAATTAGTAACACAAACTTATAGAGAGTCTAAGCAACAATTATCACATGAGCAAAATCATCATGGTAATATTAAACTCAACGAAATAGTAAAAATATAGTCATCTAGTTATTGGAAATCAAGTGAATTACTCCCCCATGTCCCAAAAGTAGTTTAAGCTATCATCATGAAGGAATTACAATAGATTATGGTTTCAGAGGATCGAAAATCGAAGTAAAAGAGAAGTTTAGAAAATACAGCACGGCTATGAAGTATTTCACAGCCGTAATTTGCAAGAATTGTCGATGAACAGTGCCGACGACTTCTTTTTCTTCGATTTCTCTTCCAATCTGTCTCCTTTCGGTCTAAAACTTCTGGCACGTTGTCTCCACCTCCAGATGAAGCTTCAGTATGAAAATCACGGCCGAAGAACGTCTGGATCGAGCGCGGTGGCGAAACCCTAGGCGGCGGCGTGGATCGCGATTTCTCCCTCGACTGCGCACGAAAATTGGGGCTTTTTGTCTCTCTGTCTTCTTCTCGTGAAAAGCTCCCCCTCTGCTTCTTACAGCATCCGATTTAGGGCTCTGGATCACTCGTAATCATCTCCGCAAAAATCAGGCATGGAAATTGACCTGGGCGTCGTGTTCAAAACAGAAATTACAGCAGTGTAATGTCTTACGGCACTGCCATAAAATCACTCGAGTCTTCTGTTCTGATGTTGTTGGGGAATTATGGCACCGTAATCTGGTTTACGGTAGTGCCGTAAAATTGGCTAAACTTTCTGTTCGCGAGTGTCTGGAAATTACGGCCCGTGTAGTTTCTTGTGGTAGTGCCGTAAAATCGGGTGAAGTTTCTGTTCTGAAACTCTCCGAAATACGGTACCGTAATATGGCTTACGGCAGGTGCCGTAAAATCCAAAAATCTTTCTATTTGGAAACTTCTCAAAATACGGCAGGGCTCGGATTTTACGGTACTGTCTGGAATTACAGTACCGTAAAATGGATTACGGCACTGCCGTAATTTGCTGCCTTGCTTCGTTTTGCGTAAAATTTCTTGGGTGATCTCCTCTTGATGATGGTAATCCTTCTATCTATTTGATTTTGCTTGGAAACGCCTAAAAATAGTGCCTTTTTACCTGAAAACCATGAAAAACCAAAATAGAAGTAGACTTTGCAATAATCAATAAATTTAGTATGAAAACAAGTAAAAGATCTTCAATCTAGCATGAAAAGATATCAAAGAATGATACAAAATATACTATATATTTTGGTGTCATCAAAATACATAAGGCTCAAACTTTGCTTGTCCTCAAGCAAAAATCAAAATTTGAAATCAAAGTTTGATTAAAAGAGTAACCTTTTCATGCTTAATAAATTTCTAAAATACAACTCATTAATGAAAAGTTCTATCAATTGATTTATAAAATTTCAAATAAACATATCATTCTTAGAACTCAACCCTCTAGATCCATAATTCAATCAAATAAAACTTCTCAACATGTAAAATAAATAGAATTTTTAATCTCATGATTTCACCCAATTTTTAGTTCAAATCTATCATGCTTTTGTTTACAGGAATAAGGTTTCCAAGATCTTTTTCCACTCATATCAAAAAAAAAAAAAAATTTAATTTTTTTTAGTAATTATTCACATTCTCTAACTCGATTACCACCTTTTTTTTCTGCTGGCGAGATTAGAGTGCACAGATCACATAATCAATGCAATGGAACTCATATCCTCTCATTTGGAAAGAATTTACTAACTACAGCGGAGTTTATGTGAAATGATTTCTCTCATGGCATGTACCCACATAGATACATACTTTCTCAGTTTATTGCTTCAACCCATGACCTTCGATACCACTGCGCTTTCCCACAGTGCCAAGTAGGGGAGTCCTCACCTTTATTTTGTGGATCTTGGATTCTTATTTCCCAACAAATAACATGAATAGACTAAACATCTACTATGTTGATCAATTGATCTCAATTCATAAATCATACTTATATACTCATTTTATTCAAAAGAAAAGTTTCACTTTTAGATTTTATTCTTCAAACAATACATTCATCTAAAATTTCATGCATCAACTAATTTCATGTTTCAATAGACGAATATGTATTAAAGAAATAAATCTAACATGATGGGGTTATATCTCTAATCATGGATTTGAGTTCGTTCATCATCAAAAATCATCAATCACATCTCAAAACATGACCACATTTCACATTAATCACAATATTTTTATGTAGATGAAGTAGTGGTGGTAGACACAAAAATAAGAGTCAATGATGAAATCCAAAAGGTGAATGGAAGGGGATACTTACAAAATTATGTCACCCCAATGAGTCGAGTCTTCTTTCTCTCCATGCTTCTTCTTAAAGATAAAAATTTATGCTAAGGGTAAACTAAGATAAAAGTAAATTAAAGGAAGCGAACTAAAGTTAGAAAGCTTGGGTTGCCTCCCAAGAAGCGCTAATTTAAAGGTCTTTAGCTTGACCCTTTAACACTCAGATTTGATAGTGGTTCATCCAAATAAAAACTCTCCATTTCTTCAACTCGCTCTTCATGATAATAGTGTTTAAGTCTCTGACCATTAACCTTGAATTCTCCTATTTCTTCACTCCATATATCCACGGTTCCGTAAGGATAGGCTTTCTTTACCTGAAAAAGTCCAGACCATCGAGACTTAAGTTTTCCAAGAAAAAGTCTCAATCTAGAATTGAATAAAAGAACAAAGTCACCTGGTTGGAAATCCCTTCTAAAAATATGCCGATCATGCCATCTTTTGGTTCTTTCTTTATAAATTTTTGCATTTTCATAAGCTGAAATTCTGATCTCCTCCAACTCATTCAACTGTAATCTTCTTTTTTCTCCCGCATTCTTTAAATCAAAGTTTAATGCTTTGATTGCCCAGAATGCCTTATGTTCGAGTTCTACAGGGAGATGACAAGATTTGTCATAGACTAATTGATAAGGAGACATCCCAATTGGTGTTTTGAAAGCTGTCCTGTATGCCCACAATGCATCATCAAGTTTGAATGCCCAATCTTTCCTTGTGCGTGAAACTGTCTTCTCCAAAATCCCTTTTATTTCTCTATTTGATATTTCAACTTGTCCACTTGTTTGAGGATGATAAGGTTCGCCACTTTATGATTCACCCCATATTTTTTTAGTAAGGCAGAAAACTTGTGTTCTATGAAATGCGAGCCTCCATCACTAATCACAACTCGTGGGGTCCCAAACCTTAGAAAGATAATTTTTTTGAATAATTTGACAACAACTCTAGAATCATTAGTTGGGGATGCAATAGCTTCAAGCCATTTTGAAACATAATCTACCGCTACAAGAATATATTTGTTACCTCCAGAAGATGGAAAAGGTCCCATGAAGTCAATTCCCCAAACATCAAATATCTCAACCTCAAGAATATTAGACAGCGGCATCTCATGTCTTCTGTTAATGTTGCCTATCCTCTGACACCTATCACAGGATAAAACAAGCTTTCTAGCATCTTTAAATATTGTGGGCCAATAAAATCCTGATTGCAACACTTTGAAGGCAGTCTTCTCGGCACTGGCATGCCCACCATAAGAAGATCCATGGCATTGGAACAGTATGTCTGCAACTTCCTTTTCGGGTACACATCTCCTGAAAATACCATCTGCACATCTTCTAAATACATAAGGCTCATCCCAAAAATAGTGTTTCACCTCAGCCAAAATTTTTTTCCTTTTTTGGTAGGTCAAATCAGGAGGAAAAATATTGGCTACAAGATAATTCACTATGTCAGCATACCAGGGGGCTCTGAGTTGTTCAATGGTCAAGAGTTGTTCTTTAGGGAAGGAATCATTCTTGAGAGATGATCTACGACAAGGTTTTCTGATCCCTTTTTGTCTTTAATCTCCAAATCAAATTCTTGCAGGAGTAAAATCCATCTGAGTAATCGTGGTTTGCTGTCTTTTTTCTGCATTAAGTATTTCACAGCTGCATGGTCAGTGTACACTACCACTTTGGAGTTAATCAAGTATGACCTAAATTTATCAAAAGCAAATACTATGGCCAATAGTTCCTTCTCAGTGGTGGTGTAATTTTTCTGTGTTTCATCCAAAGTCTTGCTAGCATAGTGAATAACATGAGGTTTCTTATCTTTTCTCTGTCCCAAGACTACTCCCACTGCATAATCACTGGCATCACACATGAGTTCAAAGGGTAAGTTCCAATCTGGGGGTTGAATGATGGGTGCTGAAACCAAGAATTTCTTTAACTCCTAAAAAGCAAACAGACATTTCTCATCAAAGCAGAATTTGGCATCTTTACAAAGTAAATCAGTTAAAGGTTTAGCAAGTTTAGAGAAGTCCCTGATGAATCTCCTATAAAACCCTGCATGTCCCAAAAAACTCCTAATCTCCTTACAGTGGTGGGTGGTGCTAGCTTCTCAATCACTTCTATCTTGGCCTTGTCCACTTCAATCACTCTCTCTAAAACAAGATGACCTAAAACTATCCCATGTCTAACCATAAAGTGACACTTTTCCCAATTCAAGACAAGGTTAGTCTCTTCGCATCTCTGTAAGACTCTAGAGAGATTAGCTAAGCAGTCATCAAAAGTAGAACCATAGACAGAGAAATCATCCATAAAAACATCCATGAAGTCTTCAATAAATTCAGAAAAAATTGCCATCATACACCTTTGAAAAGTTGCAGGTGCATTGCATAAACCAAAGGGCATTCTTCTATAAGCAAAAGTACCATATGGACATGTAAAAGTGGTTTTATCCTGATCGTCAGGATGAATAGGAATCTGAAAAAATCCGGAATACCCATCAAGAAAACAAAAGTGAGAGTGTTTGGCAAGTCTTTCCACCATTTGATCAATGAAAGGAAAGTGAAAATGATCTTTCCTAGTAGCAACATTTAATTTTCTATAATCAATACACATACGCCAACTAGTGACATTTCTAACAGGTATCAATTCATTATCCTTATTTTTCATTACAGTGACACCTCCCTTCTTTGGAACACAGTGTACAGGACTCACTCACTTACTATTTGAGATAGGGTAGATAATACCTACATCTAGCAATTTTAGTACTTCCTTCTTCACCACTTCCTTCATGGACGGCTTGAGCCTTCTCTGAAAATCTACATGCGGTTTGTTCTCATCCTGCATGTGAATCCTGTGCATACAAAAAGAAGGATTAATCCCTTTTAAGTCATCAATGGAATACCCAATTACCTTCCTATGAATTCTTAACTCCTTCAAGAGTAGATCAGTTTCCCTGGCATCTAATTTAGCATCCACAATCACAGGGTAGGTGGAGTTAGGACCAAGAAATTCATATCTAAGATTATCAGGTAAATCTTTCAACTCAACTTTAGGGTTCTTTGCACTTTCATTATCAAAAGTAGCACAATCTAAAATATCATGTTTTTCATCATCGAATTTATCAAAATCATTCTCAAAAATAGAATTATCAATTTTTTCACAAGAATTTTTCAAGATATCAGAAAAAGAATCAGAAGGTGAAACATCAGCATAAGAATCATCAAACAAAAACTAACATCATAAACTATGTCATCAATGGCATGAATAGTGCAACAAGAACTGGCATATGCAGGTTTTTTCAATGAATTATTCAAATCAAACTCAATCTTATCATTGCCAATTCTTAAAGCAAGTTTACCGTTCCGCACATCAAATAGGGCTTCAGCAGTGGCTAAGAACGACCTACCCAAAATAATAGGAATCTTGGCATCCTCTTCCATTTCAAGTACCACAAAATCAGCAGGTATGAAGTACTTACCAACTTGAATAGGAACATCCTCTAGAATACCTACTGGATATTTTACTGATTGATCGGCGAGCTGCAAAGAAATTGCAGTCGGTTTAGGAGCTCCCATGTCCAATTTCCTGCACACAGATAAAGGCATGAGACTTACACTAGCCCCTAGATCACATAAGGCTCGGTCGAAAGCCATACTACCAATAAAACATGGGATAGAAAAGCTACCTGAATCATTCAATTTTGGTGGCAACCTATTTTGAATAACAGCACTACATTCTTTAGTTAAAGCCACAATACCATAGTTCTCTATCCTTCTTTTGTTAGATAAGATTTCTTTCAAAAATTTAGCATATATGGGCATTTGAGATAAAGCTTCAGTAAATGGTATGTTAATGTAAAGCTTTTTCAAAACATCAAGAAATTTTCCAAATTGCTTATGTAACTTTTTCTGCACTAACCTTTGGGGAAAAGGTACTGGTGGTCTATAAGGAGGAGGTAGATTAGTTTTAGAATCATCTTCTTTACATGGCACATCCCCTTTTGGTTTACTTTCCTTTTGAGGTGTTAAACTAGGTAGGGTTTGTTCATGTTTAGAAGATTTTTCTAATTCTAATTCCTCATCATGATCATTAATAGATTCTTTCTCCTTAAGTTCTCTTAATTGTCTCCCACTTCTTGTGATAATGGCATTGCAATGTTCCCCAGAGTTTAATCTAGACATTTGTTCTAATAGAACTTTATTGTGAGCCACTAAGGATTCTAATTGAGAAGCAAGGTGACTAACAGTTTCTTCAAGATCCTCAATTTTTTTTGTGTTTTGAATTTGCAATGATTGAATTTGGCTAGCTGAAAGTTTCTCTAGCATGGGTTCACTAACCTTTTCAGTCAAGGGTTGCTGATCCTCATTCTCATTCTTACCAAGTTGATGACAATATAACATTCCTTCATCTGGAGTCCATTGGCTATGATTCAAGGACATCTCTTCAAGCAACTTGAAAGCATCGTCAAATGTTCTACTCATCAAGGCTCCCCCTACGGTAGCATCAATAATTATACGGGTATTATAAACTAAGCTAGAATAAAATGTCTGAATTAGAAACTCATTTTCGAGGCCATGGTTAGGACACTTCCGTTGTAGATCATTGAATCTCTCCCATGCATCGCTGAGTGATTCTCCGCTCTTTTGTTGAAAGTTCATGATTCACTTCCTCAATTGGATAGTCTTGCTTGGTGGAAAAAATTTCATCAGAAAAGCTTTTGATAATTGTTCCCACGTTGTGAAGGTGTTTGGTCCACGAGAATGCAACCAAGATCGTGCCTGATCCCTGAGAGAAAAAGGGAATAATATTAGTTTTAGTGCATCATCAAAAACTCCATGAATTTTTATGGTATTGCAATATTCAAGAAAAATATTTAAGTATAAATAAAGATCTTTGATTGATGATCCTCCAAACTGATTTTGTTGAATCATAGTCAAGAGGGCAAGATTAATCTCAAAGTTGGTGGCCTCAATTGCAGGTTTAGCAATGCTAAAGTGTATCCCTTGAGGATTAGGGGTTGCATAGTCCCTTAGTGATCTTTGCTCAGCCATTAGAAGTGAATTTCCTGCGCACGCTAGAGCAAACTGATCAATTGATGTAAGTAAATAGAAAAGAATAAAAAGATAAAACATAAATGAAACCTAGTCTAGCAATAATCTCAACCTCTTTAATATCGATAAAACTAAGGTCCCCAGCAACGGCGCCAAAAACTTGTTGGGATCCGCAAGTGCACGGATACTCGAAGTAATAAAGAAAGTATCGAATCCACAGGGACCTACGTTGTCGAATACTAAATAGCTAATTTCTTACTATCTAGGCTAATCGAAGTAGTGAGAATAGAAATTGGAAACTAAAAACGGAATTATCAGAGAGAAAAGCTGGGACTAGGGTTTCGTTCACTTTAACTTTTATGAGCTAGATATGAATAAGGATTTCGTCAGTTTAAATTTATCATGATGAAGATGTAATTTACTAAATAAAAGGGTTGTTTCACTTTCGTGCAAACAACCGCACAGGGATTTATCCTCGCTTTCGTGCAAGATTCTTCCCAACGCTGAAGATAAGTAAATCATCAAACAAAGAATTCAAGGATCACTTTCGTGCATCTGAATTCAATGTTGATTATCTCTAGTGGAGATTCGAGGATCACTTTCGTGAATCCGAGTCTCAACACTAGTTTTACTCATGGATCTCCAACGTTCCGATCCTTGCTTTCGCACAAGATCTCCACGTTTGACAAATAGACTTGATCTATAGGTTCATGTTATAATTATGGCAATTAATCTACTAGAATAGATCAAATTAGATCTAACCTAAGGAAGGGATCCTAACATGCAATTCTAGGGTTCCAAATTCTCAAGCAATTACCTTTCGGTCCCAAGCGAAAATTCTAAGAACATAATTAGTAACACGAACTTATAGAGAGTCTAAGCAACAATTATCACATGAGCAAAATCATCATGGT
Source organism: Costus lasius (assembly GCA_027563935.2). NCBI lineage: Eukaryota > Viridiplantae > Streptophyta > Magnoliopsida > Zingiberales > Costaceae > Costus > Costus lasius. Next base: position 77,523,260 of record CM050451.1, read on the forward strand.
AATATTAAACTCAACGAAATAGTAAAAAAATAGTCATCTAGTCATTGGAAATTAAGTGAATTACTCCCCCATGTCCCAAAAGTAGTTTAAGCTATCATCATGAAGGAATTACAATAGATTATGGTTTCAGAGGATCGAAAATTGAAGTAAAAGAGAAGTTTAGAAAATACAGCACGGCTGTGAAGTATTTCACAGCCGTAATTTGCAAGAACCATCGATGAACAGTGCCGGCGACTTCTTTTTCTTCGATTTCTCTTCCAATCGGCCTCCTTTCGGTCTAAAACTTCTGGCACATTGTCTCCTCCTCCAGATGAAGCTTCAGTATGAAAATCACGGCCGGAGAACGTCTGGATCGAGCGCGGTGGTGAAACCCTAGGCGGCGGCATGGATCGCGATTTCTCCCTCGACTATGCACGAAAATTGGGGCTTTTTGTCTCTCTGTCTTCTTCTCATGAAAAGCTCCCCCTCTGCTTCTTACGGCATCCGATTTAGGGCTCTAGATCGCTTGCAATCATCTCCGTAAGAATCGGGCGTGGAAATTGACCTGGGCGTCGTGTTCAGAACCGAAATTACGGCAGTGTAATGTCTTACAGCACTGCCGTAAAATCACTCGACTCTTCTGTTCTAATGTTGTTGGGGAATTACAGCACCGTAATCTGGTTTACGGTAGTGCTGTAAAATCGGCTGAACTCTCTGTTCGCGAATGTCTGGAAATTACGGCCCGTGTAGTTTCTTGTGGTAGTGCCGTAAAATCGGGTGAAGTTTCTGCTCTGAAGCTCTCCAAAATACGGTACTGTAATATGGCTTACGGCAGGTGCCGTAAAATCCAAAAATCTTTATGTTCGGAAACTTCTCAGAATACGGCAGGGCTCGGATTTTACGGTACCGTCTGGAATTACGGTACCGTAAAATGGATTATGGCACTGCCGTAATTTGCTGCCTTGCTCCGTTTTGCGTGAATTTCTTGGGTGATCTCCTCTTGATGATGGTAATCCTTCTATGTATTTGATTTTGCTTGGAAACGCCTAAAAATAGTGCCTTTTTACCTGAAAACCATGAAAAACCAAAATAGAAGTAGACTTTGCAATAATCGATAAATTTAGTATGATATCAATCCAAAAATCACACAACATATGCTCATTTTATTCAAAAGAATTATTTCACTTACAAATCTCATTCATTAAACAATATTTTCACCCAAAACTTCATGTATCAATCAATGAAAAATTTCAATAGATTATATCAAAGAAATAAACTCATTATTTTAGATCTATTCCCAATTCTTCAAGCACTGTTATGAACAATATTTCATCATCAAGAAATATTTCGGCATGATAACGACAGCATTTTCATGATTAAACAAACCACACAGGCATATATCACATCTTTACCAAATCATAACAAAATCATCTCTACCAAATTACATATCATACTAACACAGAATATCAATCCCAAATATCAGATTATCAAATACAACCATATCGAAAGAAAGTATAGCAAATATCAAATCATGTTATACAACCCAATCGAAAGTATGTAGCAATGAAAACTAATCGAGGATCAGAAGTGGCGGACATAAGAAGCATGACAGAGTCATCCTTCCCTACACAAGTATAAAATCAGTATCAATCAGTAAATATAAGTAGAGCAATAAGAATAGGAGAAAGATACTTACAAAGCTCTACTCATCTGAATCAATCTCCTCGTCATCTCCCTCGGCCTGAGTGGCGTCCATGGGATCTCGAGAACCTCCCTCTCCTGCATCACCATAAATACCACCCCTCTTGGTATCCTCGAAGCCAAAGCGATCGTAGAGAAAGTTACCCATCTCTTCCATGTAGTTCCCCAAAGCTTCGATGTCCTGGTGAATGTGGCTCACGGCGTCGAACATCCTCCCCATGGAACCCATGATCTTCTCCATGCACTGCTCCTATCGGTACATCTACGCGGAGAGAGCCTAGAATTTGGGGTCCTGATAAGTATGTCATCCACTCTGATCAGGAGCTGCATGATGTGAAGATGATCCAGTGGCTCCGTGCGGTGGTGGATCAGCGGCTCTAGGAGGTGAGGAGTCCATACCGATCCCAAATGGGTCATCACCCCAAGCAGGAGGTGGTGGTGGCACTGAGGTCTCTGGCGCAGGAGTGGCATAAGAAACGCAGCTCAGTGACAACTTCCAATTTTCTAGATTTTGCACTGTGGTCTTTCCAGGGTTTGGCAATGGCAAGGTAGGAAGCCCAGGCTGAAGAATCAAGCAATATGTGTCGCTATCACTTACAATCATCTTCATGGCAACGCAGGATTCAATGTCGATCCTTGCATTGCCCCTAGCTACCTCGATCCCGTAGGGCTCAATCCCCAAGTATAGTGCGTCGCTATCTCCTCGCCCAAAAATGGTGTGTGCAAGAACGCGGTGGGCATATCTGATGCATGGGTTTGAAATACTTGTGGCTCTCGCTAATGAAGGTGAAAATCGGGTCTCTGCTGTGATCTGATTCCAAAAGACATTCTCAATGAATCCAATTGGTGGCTCAGTGCGCCCTCTCTCTGGAAGATGGAAGATGCGTCGAATATCTTTGAATGTGAGCCTCTTATCTTCGTTAGCCATCCTGAATCTGATTTCTCCTTCAGCTGAACAATCTTCATACTCATCCCAATCCACCTCTAAACTACTAAGAAATTCTAGCACTATTGGTAGATAGGTTTGAGGAGTCATGTCAAAAAATTGTCTCATAGCAATCCGGTCAAACATCCACAACACATCCTCTTTCAATCCTAAAAGCTCCAATGCTCGTGTATCAGCATACTTGGTTTTTACGTTGCGCCTAGTGAGTAGCAAATTGTATCTCTGCTCTTGCACTTCGTCTCTGAAGATGATGCCATATAGGTTTGGTGGAGGTGTTGATGCTTCAGCTGGGGCCTTCCCCTTCCTCTTGGAAACTATCCTCTTCATGGGTGACATGATAATGGAAGCAAAAGATTTCAAAGTCAAGAAGAAACTAGAATGAACAGCGTTTTTACCAAAGGGGCGAACAAGGCTGAAAACTGGGCCATATTCAAGCTTCAAATCCGGGTTTCTGAGTTGAAATGGAGCTTCCAAGCACCTTGAGGAATGTTCTTCTATCCCTTGTGAAGCTTTCTAGAGTTGGAAGCAGCTCAATCGAAGCTCTGAAAAGAGAAAACAAATGAGGCAAAAATTGCGGCCGACGAACAGCTCCTAAGCTCGATTCGAGCTCAAAAATCTCCAAATCTCAGATGGAAATTGCTAGAAACCGGTTAGGAAGGGTCGCACGAGGGATTAGGAAGTAAGGAATCGAAGAATACAAGAGGTCGGCGCGAAATCAAGTGGAAAAACCCTAAAACACGGCACCGAAACCCTAAATACGGCACTAGAAACGCATGGGGTCGGCCAAATTATGGTACCGTAATGGAATTACGGTAGTGCCGTAAAATCGTAATGAACATTCGGCAGGGAAAAAGCATCAGATTATGGCACCGTGAAGAACATTATGGCACTACCGTATTTCATTTGAAAATCCCAAAAGTTTTTGTAAGAAAATGCTCCACTTTTACGATACTGTGAAAACCACTACGGTACTACCATAAAATCCACAAAAACTCAAAAACTTTCTGTCAAAAATCGCCTGAAAATACGGTATCGTAAAATTCATCACGGCACTGCCATAAAATGCTCAAAAATCTCAAAACTTTCTGGATGCAAACGGATAGAAATTATGGTCTATAAAATCTATCACGGTAGTGTCGTAATCCAAGTAAATCTTTCTGTAGAGAATCAACATGGAATTATGGTACCGTAATAAAAATTACGGTAGTACCGTAATATGTTAAAAATCAAGAAAAATCACTGAAAAACATACCTAAAAAACGAGAAAAATAAAAATTAATCCTAAACAAAACAAATTAAGACAAAAATAACCCAAAAACAAAAGAAAAAGTGCTTGGGTTGCCTCCCAAGAAGCGCTAATTTAAAGGTCATTAGCTTGACTGTTCTGCACTCGGATTTGTTCGTGGTTCATCAAGTAGAAAATTCTCTCCTTCTTCAATCTACTCCTCATGGTAGTAGTGTTTCAACCTTTGGCCATTACCTTTAAACACTCCCTTCTCGCCACTCCAAATATCAACTGCTCTATATGGATTGGTCTTCTTAACCTGAAAAGGTCTAGACCATCGAGATTTAAGCTTACCGGGAAAAAGTTTCAATCTAGAATTAAACAAAAGAACGAAGTCACCTGGTTGGAATTCCTTTATGAGTATGTGTCGATCATGCCATCTTTTAGTCCTCTCTTTATAGATCTTTGCGTTCTCATAAGCGAAGAGTCTAATCTCATCAAGCTCATTCAGTTGTAACTTTTGTTTTTCACCCGCGCTCTTCAAGTCAAAATTCAATGCTTTGATCGCCTAGAACGCCTTATGCTCGAGCTCTACAGGAAGGTGACATGATTTCCCATAAATCAATTGAAAAGGAGACATACCTATCAGTGTTTTGAAAGCGGTCCGGTATGCGTAAAGTGCATCGTCAAGCTTAAAAGCCAAATCCTTCCTTGTTCTTGACACTGTTTTCTCCAATATTCCTTTAATCTCTCTATTCGATATTTCCACTTGTCCTCTTGTTTGGGGATGGTAAGGTGTTGTAACTCTATGATTTACCCCATATGTTCTAAGCAAAGATGAAAATCTATGTTCAATAAAGTGAGAGCCTCCATCACTAATTACTACTCGTGGGATCCCAAATCGTGGAAAGATAATCCTTTTAAACAGTTTCACCACAACCCTAGAATCATTAGTAGGAGAAGCAATGACTTCCACCCACTTGGAAACATAGTCTACTGCCACGAGTATATACTTGTTACCTCCTGACGATGGAAATGGTCCCATAAAATCAATTCCCCAAACATCAAATATTTCAACTTCAAGTATTGTGGACAAAGGCATCTCATTCCTCTTGTTGATGTTCCCCATCCTCTGACAACTACCACAAGACAGTATAAAATTCCTTGCATCTTTAAATAAAGAGGGCCAATAAAATTAATATTGTAATACTTTAAAAACAGTCTTCTCAGTACCAGCATGCCCTCCATATGATGATCCATGACACTGTAATAATATATCTTTGATTTCTTCTTCGGGGATACATCTCCTAAATATGCCATCTGCACATCTTCTATAAACATAAGGCTCATCCCAAAAATAGTGCTTGACATCAGCTAAAAATATTTTCTTGCCTTGATAACTCAAGTCAACAAGAAAGGTATTAGCAACAAGATAGTTCACTATGTCTGCATACTAAGGAGCCTTAATCTGATCAATCCTCAAAAGTTGTTCTTCAGGAAAGGAATCATTAATAATATCACCTTTATTATTTTTTACAATTATTCTCAAAAGATGATCTGCAACAAAATTTTCAGTTCTTTTTTGGTCCTTGATCTCTAAGTCAAACTCTTGTAGAAGCAAAATCCATCTAAGTAGACGCGGTTTACTGTCTTTTTTCTACATCAAATATTTAACAGCTGCATGATCAGTGTACACCACAACTTTTGAATTTATCAAATAAGATCTAAATTTGTCAAATGCAAATACAATAGCTAAAAGTTCCTTTTCAGTTGTGGTGTAGTTCCTCTATGTCTCATCCAAAGCTTTACTAGCATAGTAGATAACATAAGGCTTCTTTTCTTTTCTTTGTCCTAGAACTGCTCCTACAGCAAAGTCACTAGCATCACATATAAGCTCAAAAGGCAATTCCCAATCAGGTAGCTGCATGATAGGTGTTGATATTAAGGCTTTCTTCAGTTCCTAAAAAGCAACCAAACAATTCTCATCAAAGCAGAATTTAGTATCTTTACAAAGTAAATCAGTGAGTGGTTTAGTAAGTTTAGAAAAATCCCTAATAAAATGCCAGTAAAATCCTACATGTCCCAAGAAGCTTCTAATCTCCTTAACCGTGGTGGGTGGTGCTAGCTTCTCAATCACTTCAACTTTGGCCTTGTCGACTTCTATCCCTCTCTCTGAAATAAAGTGCCTCAAAACTATCCCTTGTCTAACCATAAAGTGACACTTCTCCCAGTTAAGGACAAGGTTAGTTTTTTCACACCTCTGCAAAACTCGAGATAAATTAGCCAAACAATCATCAAAGAAAAAACCATAAACAGAAAAATCATCCATGAAAACATCCATAAAATCTTCAATAAATTCAGAAAATATTGCCATCATACACCTCTGAAAAGTAGTAGGTGCATTACACAATCCAAAAGGCATCCTCCTATAAGAAAATGTACCATATGGGCAAGTAAAGGTGATCTTATCTTAATCATCAGGATGAATGGGAATTTGAAAAAAATCCAGAATATCCATCAAGAAAACAAAAATAAGAATGTTTTGCAAGTCTCTCAACCATCTGATCAATAAAAGGTAAGGGAAAGTGATCTTTCCTAGTGGCAGTATTTAATTTCCTATAATCAATACACATGCACCAACTAGTGACTGTTCTAACAGGAATCAACTCATTATCTTTATTTTTCATAACTGTGACACCCCCCTTTTTAGGAACACAATGTACAGGACTTACCCACTTACTATCAGAGATAGGGTAGATAATACTTGTATCAAGCAATTTCAATACTTCCTTCTTTACAACTTCCTTCATAGATGGGTTGAGTCTTCTTTGGAAATCCACTTGTGGCTTGTGCTCATCCTCCATATGAATCCTGTGCATACAAAAAGAAGGATTAATTCCTTTCAAGTCATCAATGGTATACCCAATTACCTTTCTATGAACCCTCAACTCCTTCAAGAGCAAATCAGTCTCCCTTTCATCTAATTGAGCATCAACAATAATAGGGTAAGTAGAGTTAGGACCTAGAAATTCATAGCGAAGGTTATGAGGTAAAGCTTTCAATTCAACTTTTGGAATTTTTTCTTTTTCATCATTAAATACAGTGCAGTCCAAAACATCATGAGAATCATCATATGAATCAGAATGAAAATCAGAATCATCAATTTCTTTACAAGAATTTTCACAAAAATCAGTTTCAAAATCAGAATCAGAAGGATCATCAAACAAAAAACCAAGATCATAAACCACATCATCAACAACATGAAAACTACAACATGAACTAGCATATGAAGGTTTTTTCAATGAATCATTCAAATCAAACTCAATTTTGTTATCACCAATATTCAGAGTGAGTTTACCATTCTTTACATCAATGAGTGCTCCCGCAGTGGCTAAGAACGGTCTACCAAGAATAATAGGAATCTTCGCATCTTCTTCCATTTCAAGAACCACAAAATCAGTAGGTACAAAATACTTACCAACTTGGATAGGAACATCCTCAAGAATACCTATAGGATACTTCACTGAGCAATCGGTGAGTTGCAAAGATATTGAAGTTGGTTTAGGAGCCCCCATATCCAGTTTCTTGCACACAGATAAAGGCATTAGACTCACACTAGCTCCCAAATCACATAAGGCTTGGTCGAAAGCTACACTTCCAATCAAACAGGGGATAGAGAAACTACGTGGATCCTTTAATTTTGGTGGCAACTTGTTTTGAATAAGAGCACTGCATTCCTCACTTAGTGCCACAATACCATAGTCCTCTATTTTTCTTTTATTGGATAAAATCTCTTTCAAAAATTTTGCGTATGAAGGCATTTGAGATAAGGCATCAGTAAATGGAATATTAATGTACAACTTTTTTTCAAAACATCTAAAAACTTCTGAAACTGCCTATCTAACTTAGCTTGCACAATCCTCTGGGGAAAAGGAATAGGTGGCCTATATGGTGGTGGTGAACTAGGTCTAGGAATATCAACTTCACAAGGCAAATCACCATTCTATGCAGGCTCATCCTCCTTAGAAGGTGAAGAGCTAGGATGGGACTGCACATGTGCAGGTTGTGATTCCAAAACTGGTTCACTGCTAGGTCTAACATTAGGCTCTTCCTCATCATCATCTAATGGTCCCCTGGGATCCTCTAACTATTTTCCACTCCTAGTTGTGATGGCATTACAATGTTCCCTAAGGTTAGGTTCAAGTTTGGCAGGTAATTTCCCTGGGGGTCTATAAGCTGTGCTAGCCTGTTGTGCTATCTGTGTCTCTAAGATCTTATTGTGAGCAACAACACCATCCAACCTAGAGTTGATTTGCTTAAGACTCTCTGAAACTTCCTTATTTTGTCTCATCTAAGCACCCATGAATTTTTCAAACATATCTTCTAAACTAGATTTTTGGGGTTGACTCTGATTTGGTTGTCTCTGTTGATACCCTCTATTTTCATTCATGATTGTTAGTCTTCCAAGACTGGTTAGGGTGGTTCCTCTAACCAGGCTTGTAGGTATTAGAGTAAGGGTCATTATTTCTTCCTTGATTGTAACCCCCTACAGCATTAATTTGCTCACTACCCTGATCAACTATAACCTTACACTCTTCGGCATAGTGCCATGGTTCCCACATACATCATAAGTAACAGAAGAAACAGCAGCAGTTTGCATTTGAAAAGAATCAAAACGATTACACAATGAATCTACCTTCTCTGCTAGAGAACGCCAACCATCACCATCATTCTTACCATGAGGAGGACGATACAACACTCCTCTCTCAACAGTCCACTGGTTGTGATTTAGCACCATCTCTTCAATCAACGGGTAGGCATCTTCAACAGTCTTCTTCATCAGTGCTCCTCCGGCAGCAGCATCAATAGTTAAGCGAGTGTTGTAAAGCAAACAATTATAGAAAGTTTGAATTAAAACCCAATCTTCTAATCCATGGTGAGGGCACTTCCATTGTAACTCATTGAAACGCTCTCATGCTTCACTAAGTGATTCGCCATCCCTCTGTGCAAAGCTCGTGATCTAGTTCCTTAACAGAATCATCTTACTGGGTGGAAAGTATTTCAGCAGGAAAGCCTTTGACAATTGCTCCCAAGTGGTGAATGTTGTAGTCGGATGAGAATGTAGCCATGTTTTTGCTCGGTCCCGGAGGGAGAAAGGAAACAATCTCAGTCTAAGAGCATCATCAGATACACCATTAATTTTTATGGTATCACAAAATTCAAGAAAAAGAGATAAGTGTTGATTAGGATCTTCTAGAGGAGATCCTCCAAACTGATTTTGTTGGATCATTGACAAGAAAGCTGGTTTAATCTCAAAATTATTTGCATCAATCGTAGGCCTAGTTATACTGGAACGAATTCCCTATGTATTCGGGGCTGCATAGTCTCTAAGTGTCATTCTCTCAGCCATGATGGATTCTTCTTCTCTCTCCTTTGCAAACTTAACCTTCCTGCGCAATCTAAGAGTTTTGTTAATTTTAGGATCAAAAGGAACTAATGGTCCTGACATAAGATTCCTGCGCATAAACAAATAGAAGATCAAATAAGTTCATAATTTGTAAAAAATAGTAGAAAATCAGAATCTATCACAGAAAATAGAAAAAAAAAATAGAAACAAAAAGCTAAGTCTAGCAATACTAGGAAAAAAATTTTAGGCATCCGCAGATGCCTAAAATTTTAAGTATCTGCATATCGAAACCGTTCATTTTCCTTTGTGATATGCACACATGACATCATGTTGTGCAGGGGGAAGTACTTTGCACACGAAACAAAGTTCAGAGATTCCCACATTACTGATCCAACAATGCTATGGTGGGTTTTCTAAAATTCTAGGAATCCCACGGATTCCTAGAAAATGTGCTCGCAATACTATCAATTATGTCAATATTAACAAAACCAAGGTCCCCGGCAACGGCACCAAAAACTTGTTGTCTGCAAGTGTATGGATACTCAAAGTAATATTTAAGATATTGAACTACAAAGACCTCGTTGTTAAGTACCGACGAATTGAATTCTCACTAGCTAAACGAATCGAGAATGGTGAAAATAAACGGTAGAACGGTATACGGAAAATTAGAGAGAAAGACTTGGGACTAGAAGTTCATCCACCTTAATATTTATGACTAGATATAATTAAATGTTCATCAATCTATTTTTGTTATGGTAAAGATATGGCTTACTTAGTAATGAAATTAACTCGCTCTTCCATAGTCAATTTACAAAGAACGATCCTCACTCTCGTGCAAGATCTATTCAATGTTTAATATAAGTAAACTTCGACAGAGAGATTAAGAATCACTCTCGTGCATTCCATCTCAATGTCAAGATCATAAGCAAAACTAAGCATTCTCATACCTTAGTTTCACAAGTTTTACTTATGGTTTTCAAACAATCCAATATCTATCTCTAGCATATTTTCATGTCTAACACAATAATAATTTCTAAATCAAAACATCAACAAGTCAATAAGCTTCTAAAATCTAAAGATAAGAACACAACTAATCTATAAAGATGAGCTCCTATCATAAATTATAGGGTTCCAAGTTATGTGTATCATCTTCTCAGTCCATATCACATAACTCTAACACATGTTAATGAATGAAACTAAAAAAGGATTAAAGACATAAATCTCTTAAGTAAAATTACCATACCAAAAGTATATTGATGGAATAAAGATCATCTAGTCATTGAAATATCAAGGGGATTACACCCCCCCCCCCCCCCCATGTCCCAAAAGAAAGTTTAAGCTAGCATGATGGAAGAATTCCAGCAAAATATGGTTTTGAAATGATTGGAAATCGAAAGGGAGGAGTAAAAGTTACAAAACAGGGCTGTAATCAAAATTACAGCCTGTAATTTGTTGAAGAGTCGCGATGAACAGTGCATGCGACCACATTTTCATTGATTTCTCCCTTGATCGGTCTCCTTTCACTCTGAAACTTCTATGGTGTGTTCTCCTTCATCAGGCTAAGCTTCCTGTCAAATTCCGTGGCCGGAGGTGGTTAGTATGATGAACAGCGATAAACCCTAGTGCAGCAGCGATTTTTTGAAATTCTCCGTGAATCGTGAATGAAAATTGTTCCTTTTGCTTCAAAAATCTTCCTTTGCTAATGCTGAGTGTTCTCCTTTTTTTGGATCTTTAATTGGTGTCCTAATTCTCGAGAAATAATCTTTTTAAGTTTTTGGCGAAAGAATCAGACAACTGGGCGCAGAATTACGGTACCGTGATGAACGTTACGGTACTGCCGTAATGGCTTCGGAAGTTTCTGTAAGAAAACTGCCCGGAATTACAGTACCATAAAATTCGCCACGGTAGTGCCGTAATATTTTCATTTGTCTCTGAAAGTATCTGTATGAATTTTGCCCCAAATTACGGTACCATAAAAATAATTACGGCAGTGCCGTAATTCTGTCGAAATCCTCTGAAGTCTCTGCCTGATATTGGACTGAAATCACGGTACCGTAAAATTCATTACGGTAGTGCCGTAATTTCCAAAAAAAAACTTCTGCCGGTCACGGCCGTGAAATCCATTGCGGTAGTGCCATATTCCCAGATTACGGCCGTAAAATTAATTACGGCACTACCGTAATTTCGCAGGAAAATCCGATTTGACTTGAAATTTTGTGTGTAAACTCCTCTTGATGATTAGAACTCGTTCATGCATTGAAGTTGCTCGAAAATGCATGATAATGATGCCTTTTTACCTGAAATTGATCAAAAACCAAGAAAGGTGTAGATTCTAAAATATTTGATAAATAAGGCACAAAAATAAACAATAGAGCATGATTATGACCCAAAAATATAGTGGATTTAGTAAGAAATATGCTATGAAATTTGGAGTCATCTCTTGCACAGCTTACTTTAGTTGTTAGGATTTTGTTTTTGTTTACTTTTTAGGTTTTAAGTTGTTAAGGTACCTTGTAATGCATTGTTTATGACTTCCAACCCTCTTAGCTTATAAAAGGATGGCTAGGAAGAGGTAGAGACTAGCTTACTTTGGAGAATGAAGCTCATTTGGTGAATTGTGAGAGTCTTGTAGCTTGGAGGTTGGGGAATACCTCCTAGGGTCCGAATTTTGTAACTTCTCATTTTTGGTTTGAAGGAATTAAATCACGCTTTAGTATGTTAGGGTAACTCTTGTTTTACACTTGGATCTTTATTTGCGTTCTTTCTTTTCGAAGTAGCCCCAGAGGACATGGGAGGTTGTTTTGTTCTCTTGTGTTCAGGGATAAGGCACTGTTAAGTCACTTTTATATAGCATTTTATACGATGTTACCGCCATGTTTTCACTCTTTCTCGATGTTAGACTTGGATTTATATTGAAATATTACGATATTTGCGGAATCTTCACTATTCTGTGCTTTTGCTTAATTTCAAGAAAGAAAGCGAGGCGATACAGCAATTTTCAGCCAAGATGGAATTCGTAGCAAATAACACACCCACCCAGGGAAATCAGTCACGCCCCGCGGTTTCTGTTCCATCGGGAATCGACTTTCCAGACTTTGTCCATCTCTTATATGCGTTGAAGAAGGATGATTACTAGGGGCAAAAGAGGAAATCGACATGGAGAGAAGTTGAGGCGAAAGGAGCAAAGGGAATTGAGAGGGGCGGCGGCACTTACAAAAGATAGAGGCGGATCTTGCGAGGGCGAGAGGGAGAACACGACCAGAGAACACGACCTGCATCTGTGGCGACAACAAGGAAGAACACGCTTCATCATCGCGAGAGTGTTAGGAAGAAGAAGAACGAAGAAGAGAAAATCCTGCACGCTTCTAGTTCCTGCTTGGAGCGATATCCATCTTCTCCCTATTCTCTCGTCTTATCTTGTTGTTCATGGCTGCTATGATTAAACTTATTGAAAACCTATTTTGGAACATGAACTTGATAGCTTAAATCCATCTCAAGGCAAGAGAAAACCCCTCATATGATTTGTGTGTAGATGTTTGGTTTTAATATATGAATCCTTTGTCATTCTATCTTACCTAGTTGCGTTCTTTGCATGTTGATTGATAATTGCTTTCTCCATGATCTAGATATCTTATACTGTTGAAAGACATATATTGATGTTGGAAACCCTAGGTATGAATGTGCCAATCGCCATGCGAAAGCTGGCAATTGCTCATGGGTAGTGTATATCTCCTCGCGCTCATTGGGTTTATGAGACTAAGCATACTACGACGGTAGACGCTTAGCCGCATAAACACCTAGTTGCGCCTTTGAGAGAAGGGTGACTAGTACATTAGAGGAGGAGATATATACTATTGCATCTCATGCTTCTTGGGTTCGTTCAGGGAAGCGTACTACGACGGTAGACGTTTACCCGTGCGAATACCTGGTTGTATCCTTGAAAGAGGACGACCTTTATATTCGATGCTTGCCCTAGAATTCTCTGGATAATTATCATGCTTTTAATTATCCATGCATAACTCATCGAGGTGGTAAACCCCTTGCCTTGATTTCTTGCATCCCTTATCAACCCTAGTGCAGTTTTGTTATTCTTCTGCTTTTCATTTAGTTAGTCTTAATTTAGAAAACTATTCAAACCGTCTATTGCTGTTTAGCTTGTAGAAGCTTAGTCAGTTGGTACTTGGTATTTGGTCTCTGTGGGATCGATACATTTATTACTTCGATATATCTGTATACTTGCGGAGCGTATCAAGTTTTTGGCGCCGTTGCCGGGGACCAAAATACCAATATTGACACGATTAAGTAACTGCTAGATTAAACCTTTCTACTTTACTTGTTTTCCTATTTTTTTTATAGTTTAACGATAAAATTATTTACTTTGAGCTATCACTGCTTATAATTTATCTCTTTAGGAAGTTTGACTTAAATCTTTGCTTGGTTTATGCGCAGAACTCTACGGTCAGGACCCCTTACACCTGCCGATCCAGAAATTTAGAAAACGTTCCGACACCGTAGAAAAGCAAGAGCAACTGTTCCAGAACAAGAGATTTTAGAGGAACCTAAGATGGATGAATGCCGCACCCTCAGAGATTTTGCTTTACCCAGCGCTCAGGGCATTCAGAACAGCATTACTCGGCCTCCGATCGAGGCGAACAATTTTGAGATCAAGTCGGCCCTCATTAATATGGTATCGCAGCAACAGTTCGGTGGTTCCCCACTCGAAGACCCAAATTTGCATCTGACCATCTTCTTGGAAGTGTGCGCCACGCTCAAGATGAACGGTGTTACTGACGACGCATTGCGGATGAGATTATTCCCATTTTCCTTGCGGGACAGAGCTCGATCTTGGTTCCATTCACTTGCTGGTGAACCCATTACCACATGGGAGTGACTTTCCGTGGCTTTTCTATCAAAGTATTTTCCGCCATGCAAGACGGCCCAACTGAGGACCCAGATCACGAATTTTGCCCAACAGGACACAGAATCATTATGTGAAGCGTGGGAGCGCTTCAAAGAACTTCAGAGGTTATGCCCTTATCATGGGCTGGAGAAGTGGCTCCTCGTCCATACATTTTATAATGGGCTCAACTATAATACCAATCTCACTCTCGACGCCGCAGCTGGTGGCGCCTTCATGAACAAAGAACTCGAAGACGCTTGGAACCTAATAGAGAATATGGCCACGAATCACCATCATTGGGCAACCGAAAGAACTGTGTCATCAAAAGGAAACGGTAAATTCAATCTGGACACTTTGAATTCTATAGCTGCCAAGGTGGACTCCTTGGCCCACAAACTTGATTCCTTGGGTTTGAACTCCGTTACTGTCAATAGTATATCATGTGAGAGTTGTGGCACACCAGGACATTTATCTTCTGATTGCCAGATGGGACCTGTTCCTTTTATGGACTTGCCACCGGAACAAATGAATGCATTAAATGGTTTTCCATTAAGGCCGCAACATGACCCATATTCTAATACATACAATCCTGGGTGGAGGAGCCACCCGAATTTTCCTTATCGCAACACCAATGCGGCGCAACAAACTAATTTCAGGCAACCGCCGAGTTTCCAGCAACAATGGGCACAGAACTTCCAACAAGCCCAGAATTTCCAACAATAGCAGCCGCCGAAGTCAAGTCTGGAATCTGCTTTGGAGAGTTTCATTGTGGCTCAGACCAAAAAGAACAGTCGCATGGAAGAGAATTTCCAACGGCTAACCTCCCAGTTTGAAGCATTAACCACGCATACCAGGATGTTGGAAACTCAAATAGCACAGCAAGCCTCCACCTCAACCAGAGCTCCTGGGAGACTTCCAGGACAACCGGAGGCTAATCCTCGGGAGCATTGTAACGCAATAACGACACGAAGCGGCAAACAACTTGACGAGCCCGCAATTCCTAACGATGTACAAAGAGATCCCGAGCAAGAGATTAACCAGAACAAAGGAGCAAATCCTGAAAAGCCGGGAGGCGAGCAAGAGAAAAATAAGGAACCGGTTTACATACCGCCACCACCCTATAAACCGGTCATCCCATTTCCACAAAGGCTGGCGAAGGCGACACTCGATCACCAATTTGGTAAATTTATGGAAATGTTGAATAAACTTCATATTAATATTCCATTCACTGATGCACTATCGCAGATGCCCGCTTACGCCAAATTCCTCAAACAGATTTTGTCTAACAAGAGGAAACTGGAGATACAGGGGACAGTAGCACTGACAGAGGAGTGTAGTGCCATAATTCAAAATAAATTACCTCCTAAATGAAAAGACCCTGGAAGTTTCTCGATCCCATGCCAGATTGGAAATATGAATTTTAAAAGAGCTCTATGCGATCTTGGCGCTAGTGTCAGTCTGATACCACTCTCGATATGCAAGAAGTTAGACATGAGAGAACTGAAGGAGACAAGCATCTCACTACAACTAGCCGACCGCTCAGTTGGCACCCAATGGGCATTCTTGAAGATGTACCGATCAGAGTCTGTAAATTCTTCATACCGGTGGACTTCGTTGTATTAGAAATGGAAGAAGATGCAAGACTTCCCATAATTCTTGGCCGACCATTCCTGGCCACTGCTGGAGCTGTTATAGATGTTAAAAATGGGAAACTTTCTTTAAACATTGGTGAAGACGTTATAGATTTTGATATATCTGAAAGCTTAAAACGTCCCTCTTTTGCAGGTACATGCTATAGCGTAGATGTTGTGGAAGATGAGATTGGTAGCACATGTACCATAGAGGATGAACCGATACCGTTGGGAGAAGTCAAACCAGTGAAGAAGAGCATGAAGAAGAGGATGAATCGGACGTAGCAACATGTCTACAGCTGCCGAGCACCATTACCGCGGTAAACGAATATAAAGAAATTGAACTCAAACCGTTACCGAGCAATTTAAGGTATGAATTCCTAGACTCGAACTCCACTCTACCGGTAATTGTCGATGCGGGACTTGATGAGGTACAAACTCGCTCTCTCTTGAATATACTTAGGGAGTATAAGAATGTCATTGGATACAAATTAGAAGATATTAAAGTATTAATCCCTCCATTTGCATGCACAGGATATTCTTGGAGGAAGGCAGCAAACCCACCATCGAAGGACAAAGACGACTTAACCCGAATATGAAGGAAGTAGTGAAAAAGGAGATCTTAAAACTTTTAGACGCAGGGGTAATCTATCCCATCTCCAACAGTGCATGGGTAAGTCTGGTACATGTTATACCAAAGAAGGGAGGAACAACGGTGGTGAAGAACGAGAAGGATGAACTAATTCCGACATGGACAATCATAGGCTGGAGGATGTGTATAGATTTTAGGAAGTTGAATAAAGCTACTCGAAAGGACCATTACCCATTACCATTCATCGACCAGATGTTGGAACGTCTAGCTAGCAATTCTCATTTTTGTTTTCTCGATGGATATTTAGGATTCTTCCAAATTCCTATCCACCCGGAGGACCAGGAGAAAACAACATTCACTTGTCCCTATGGCACGTTCGCCTACCGGCGAATGCCTTTCGGCTTGTGCAACGCACCCGCCACGTTCCAACGTTGTATGACCGCCATATTCTCAGACCTTGTTGAAGATGTGATGGACATATTCATGGACGATTTTTCTATATATGGTTACTCTTTTGATATTTGTCTTGCTAATCTATCTCGAGTCTTACAGCGATGTCAAGAAGCCGACCTCGTGCTGAATTGGGAAAAGTGCCATTTCATGGTACAAGAGGGAATTGTGCGTGGGCACTTGATATCGAAGAGAGGAATAGAAGTCGACAAGGCAAAAGTCGACGCGATTGAGAGGCTTCCACCCCCAACCTCCGTGAAAGCAATTCGAAGTTTCTTGGGTCACGCCGGTTTCTACCGGCTCTTCATTAAAGATTTTTCAAAAATCTCTAGACCATTAACTTGTCTCTTAGCTAAAGATGTACCTTTTCTCTTTGACAGGGATTGTCTACAAGCCTTCAACACTATGAAAGAAGCTCTTATCTCGGCACCGATTATGCAACCGCTGGATTGGACCCTCCCATTCGAACTCATGTGCGATGCGAGTGATTATGCCGTGGGAGTGGTACTGGGACAGAGAAAAGAAAACCAATTGCACGCGATCTACAATGCAAGCCGAACACTTGACGAAGCACAAGTGAACTATGCGACGACTGAAAAAGAGCTATTGGTCGTGATCTTGTACCACTGTCATGGATCTTCTTATGGAGGACACTATAGCACGTCGAAGACAGCTTTTAAGGTTTTACAGAGCGGCTTCTACTGGCCTACATTATTTCGAGATGCTCAAAAATTTGTGAAAAGCTGTGACCAGTGCTAGCGCACCAGCAATATATCAAGAAGAGATGAGATGCCCTTGAACAACATCTTAGAAGTAGAAATCTTTGATGTCTGGGGAGTGGATTTTATGGGACCGTTCCCATCTTCATTTGGACATAAGTATATATTAGTTGCAGTAGACTATGTATCTAAGTGGGTGGAAGCAATGTCCTCTTCCATCAATGATTCCCACGTTGTTATGAAACTACTCAAGAAGGTAATCTTTCCATGGTTTGGAGTACCGCGGGTGATCATCAGTGACGGTGGTTCCCATTTCATTGAACAACGCTTTGCAACGCTTCTGAGAAAATATGGAGTCACCCACAAAGTCGCCATGCCATACCATCCGCAAACCAGTGGGCAAGTTGAAATCTCCAACCGCGAGCTTAAGAAGATTTTGGAGAAGACCGTCTCACAAGCACGAACAGATTGGGCCATGAAATTGGATGATGCTCTCTGGGCGTATCGTACAGCATTTAAGACACCTATAGGGATGTCGCCCTATCAATTGGTATATGGTAAATCTTGCCATTTGCCGGTTGAATTAGAGCACAAAGCATTTTGGGCCACGAGGACCTTGAACTTTGATTTTAAATCAGCTGGTGAGAAGTGAGTCTTGCAGATTAACGAACTTGATGAATTGAGGCTAAGCGCTTATGAAAACGCACGCATTTACAAGGAGCGCACCAAGAGGTGGCATGATCAAAAGATCTTAAGGAAAGAATTCAAAGAGGGAGATCTAGTTTTGTTATTCAACTCCAGACTAAAGCTATTCCCAGGCAAATTGAAAACAAGATGGTCTGGACCCTTCACTGTTATGAAAGTTTACCCATTTGGAGCAGTTGAGATCAGTGACAAAGGGTCAGGGATATTTAAGGTTAATGGGCAACGTTTAAAGCAACCCAAGTCTTTTTCAACTCCTCCCTGACGCGACATTATGGTCAAGCTAAAGACCTTAAAATAGAGCTTCTTGGGAGGCAACCCAAGTCTTCTTCCTTGCTCTATTTATTTCTTTTGGTAGTTAGCTTTTGATATTTTTAATTAGTGGTAATGGTATTTTGATTTTGAAATGGTAAAATGATCATTAGAGTATTTGGGTGCTTTGAATTCTTGTTGGAGCCTGATTATATGTTTGCCATTATTTAGGAAAGCTGCAGAAGAAATTTGGTCTTGTGCAACCTACAGAAAGTTCCGCGGGTGACCCCTGGAGAATAACCTCACCCCGCGGCCTCTGAAGCTAAAATTTCCAGCATGAAGGCAAAAAGACCACAGCATGTTTCTCAGGGGACCCCACGATCAAAACCCCACCCGAGGTTTCTGCAGGCAAAATCTGACTGCTCAGCCCCGGCCTTGCACGCAAATGTAGTTTCTCTACAAAAACTTCCGCGGGGGCGGGGGGGGGGGGGGGGGGGGTAAGGGATCTGAACCTCACCCGCGACTTCTGGCGACCGACCTCGCAGCATATGTGCCGATTTCCACATATTCTTCCGCGGGTCGCCCCTCGACTTGAACCTCACCCCGCGGCTTTCATGGGGACCCACTTAACCCACATATCCTCCCACTCTAGCCAAAACCCACACCCTGTGGAACCCTAGTCGCCAACCCGCCGATTCCCCTACTCCCGCTCGCCCCCTTCGTCGCCGACCCATCCCCAATCTTCTCTCCTCGCCGGAGTAGCAATTCACGCCGGTGAACCTCCTCCACAACCAACAACCTCGCCCCTCGACAATGGCTCCACGGAAGGCTAGTGCTCCACGGCATTCCAATCCATCTCCTCAACCGCCTCCTCCAGTCGGATCGACGCATCCTCGCCGGAAGACCTTCGTCCGCCACCCTAAGCGGCATCAAACATCATCATCGGCGGCTCCACAATCTCCTCCCCGCACCTCTGCTCCGCCCGATTCCTCTCTGCCACCAGCCGGCCGTTCCTCAACCGCCACCTACAGCCAGCGGATAGCAGGCAAACGCCCCATGCTCTCAGAGCAACAATCTGCCACTACACCAGAATCCGCCGAGACTTCCCCTGTTGACGAGTCCCCTGTTGCCAACCACCCCACTATCATCTTTCGAGATGCTGATCAAGAGGCGAGGTATGCGATGCTCTCCAAACGTCAAATTGTCAATACAAGATACTTGGATGCTCCAACGTTGGTACAGCTAGGTCTTTTGGATGATGTCGTGTGGCTTTTGAAAAACATGGGATGGGACAAGTTCATGAACATGGCGTCGCCAACCCACATCCCTATCACCCTGGAAATTCTTAGTTCTATTTATACGAGATATGCAGGCAGGAACAATGAGATATTCCTCATCTGTTTCCGCCTACAAAACAAGGAATACACCATCCCTCTTGAGGAGTTTAACTCCATCTACGGCTTCCCACCTGACGTAGCGATCCACCACCAGCGCAGCGCATGGGTGAATGACTTCTGGCACTCCATCTCTGGTGAAAGCATGTTCAACTCGAAGAATGTGCGTGCTAGCGCATAAGTTGTTCGCTGGACCGTGTAGCTATTTCAAAGTTACACTTAAGAAAAAATTGGCTCGCTTGATGTTAGTACGAGTTTATTTTTGTAGATTGGGTGATGTTGTTTTATGTTGTTTATCTAGTGTTGCTTAAATACGAATCTCAATATGATTTATGCATTGATTTCTGATCGATTTTCCATTTGCATGCATTTTTTACTTCCCTTGTCTAAAGACCCTCCTACGGTTTTATCACTACATTGCCACCTAAAACCTAGAGCGGGAACTAAGGACCATCCCTTCCATTACTTCGTCTACGTCAAACCACTATTTGATTGATCCGACTTGGGCTTGATGAGGCTATAAAGTCTTAAATGGTAGAGATTATAATACCTTACTTCGTCCGCGTCAAACCACCATTTGATTAGTTTTCTCATTGGGTGGATTATAACTATACTAAGTTATCTCTTTGGTGAGGCCATCTACCTATGCAATGTGTCTTGCCAAGTGTGATGCCCCCGGGATTTAGCATGAATCCCGAAGCACATTGAGCGCGGCAGATGACGTTGATCCTGGGTCATCGGGCATGGTGGACAGGCATTGAGATTTCCTGAGCTCGAGTCCACCAAGGGTCAACCCGATTGGTCACCCTAAATTAGGGGTTTGAGTGAAGGACGCGTAATAGTGACGCAGACGCTTGCCCTAACACGTGCGAAGGGTGTGCACGTAATATGGGTCTGGACCCAATGTTCATATTGAACCGTTGGCGAACCCATGGTCCGACTTATGTCGGGCCCTCGTGGCGCACACATGGCGACACGTGGTGTGTGTGTGGGCGGTGCCCTAGGTTATAAATAAACCTTAGGGGCCACGGGGTGGCGTCAACTATTGACGAGTCTAGGTTTTCCCAGAGCGAACTGAGCTTACGGCCGGAGACCTAGACGAGGGAGAGGGAAGCGCGGTGTGCTTCTCCGGTTCCACACACATACGCGCCATCGGGGTGTCGTACGCAGCGAGAAGAGGCATTCGTTCACGTTCAGTGGAGGAAGGCAGCGGCAGCGGTGCATCCCCTAGCGGCATCGCTCATTTCTGGTGACAGCAGGAGCGGCGGTGATCTTCAGGCGGCTCCTCAGGCAATGTCCGAGCGGCTGGCGGTGAGGCCAGGCGGCGTACGGAGTTCACTCAGTGCCATTTGCGGCGTACGGAGTTCTCTCAGCGCCATTCGCAGTGTCCAGGCGTGTTCGCGCGACCCGATGACACCAAAGAGCAGGCGGCTTGTGTCGACGACCCTCGTGCTCACCGGCAGACGCTCCGAGGTGGCCCATCAGTGGCGTCTAGTGGCATTGCGATCTCCTCCAGACACTGCATGTTCTTCCCGATGTGGGGCAACATCAGGTGGCGGCGTTCGAAGCAGCAGACTCGGCGACCCGATTAGGGTTCCGATCTCAGTGGCGGCACGGTGCTAGGGTTCCGGTGAACCTATCGGCGGTCGGCAGGGCGACCAGCAGTGATCGGCGGTGAACCCTTGGCGGCGAGCGTGGGTAGGGGCGGACGCGTGAAGGAAAAGGGGGGAAGGCTACGTGTGAGACTCACGCGTGACTTCTGCCCACGTGCGTGACTCTCAAGTGCGTGGCTGCATTTGGGGATATTTGGGTCCTCACGACACGTCTTATTCAACTGTCCGAGGCATGAGGAGTGAGGCACACTACAAGGGTAAACCCTAACCTCCTCTGATTTGAACTTAACTATCGTACCTGCATCATCGGTCGAGTTCTTTCTAGGTTTTCTACTCGACCGGCCTCTTCTAATTATTGTGTGAGCCCATATAGGGCTAGCTGCTTAATAACTGCTATTATTCGGCCCGGCCCCTTGAAGGGTCGGCCTTGCTTGCTCTTGCGCACAGGTCCAGTTAATTATCCATCGGCTCAATTTGGGTATTACGACGAGTGAGGAGTGCGGGCTGAGAGATTTTTGTGGTGTGACCTTTGTGAGCGTAGTTGTAGGGGTGGTGAGTCACCGAACCCCTCTTGGACGCGGGTGATTGAGTGTCCTTGTGGTTCCGCTTAAGTGTCCATAACCGGACACTTTACTCTAGATTAGGGCTTGGGGACTTCGAAAGAAGTTCTGCCGGTCTCGGTGCAAGTTTTCTAGTTAAAAGAAAATTTGCCCGTGACCAACCGGTATCAGAGCCTTGTTTGCGCAGAGTTTGGATTCCCGAGATATAGACGTTAGTGGATACCGTTTGGGGGTTGCGTACGTCGGTGCCTAGTGCCGGGGCGTAATCCCTCGGCCTCTTTACTAATCGATCAGTTTTGGCCCAAACCGAGTGCTTACTTTGCTCTTTCTCAGTGCACCCAGAGGTCAGACCTTCAGATCACATACCACTTTTCAGATCTTCAGAGCAGAGAATAGCTATGGTTTCTGCAGCTGACCGTATCTCCCGTCTTGAAGCCGTGATCGAGAATCATGGTGGAGATTCCACATTGGTGGAACATCTTGAGGCTCTCCATGGGATGATAGAGTCCTTAGGGACCCGCTTTCACAGTGAGTTGGCACATCTCTCCTCAGCACTTGGAGCAGTTTCATTGGAGGTGACCGATCTTAGGAGTAGGGTAGCCATTCTACCTTCCTCTTTGTCAGCCACAGGCAAAGGGGAGACCCGATCATCCACGGTTCGTTTGAAGATACCCGAGTGGTGTAGCGCCAAGCTACGGGATGGGGAGAGCTCCTAGACCGACTCTAGGAGGACATGCGAACGATTCAGAAACTCGCGATCAAACACGCAGATTCAAAGACATCGGATACGTATTAGAGCAACGGATGGCAAAATAGATAACCAAGGCATTCAACTACGAAAATAGCACTCAAATGAAACTACTAACCATTACAAACGAAGAAGACGAGGTATCGAGACGAGGCCAAGGATCGTACACCTTGCCTCTAACCTCACTCTACTTCCACACACTTCGCGGAGTCAAGGCACCGACCACTACTCCAGAGTTACAAGACCCCTCGCAGCCCCTTCCGGACTTGTAAGCTTGTAAACTAACTAAAACACTAGGCCCTATCTCCCTTTTATAAGCTAAGGGAGGGCAAACCCAAACCACTCACATGAGGGGTGGTTACAACAAATGTTCTAACAACTATTCTGAAAAAAGCTGAAAAACAAGGTACATTTGACTGGGAATATTCCAGCAACCAAGTGTGTTTGGGAAGCTTCAGGTCGCTTTAAATGTGAGCCATCCGTTTAAACATTGATGATATCTTCTGATCTGGACATCTGATTGGAGATCTGAGGGCATGGATGGATAGATCTAGCTCGGCTTAGTGGGGATCAACACCCGGATCATCTTGAAACTCGTCCGATTGGAGCAGATCTAGCCGAAACAATACCAGCCATTGATTTACTTGAAGCTGATCTGACCGCTGGATGGATGTTGAGTGATCTGGGCTGTTGGCTTTCTCCCTTCTCTTCGTTCCGCTCGAGGGCGGCGAACAAGGGTATGCCACCGGTCGATGATCGGCGCTCAATAGCCGGCGATAGTCCGACTGGAGATGTGTGTGGCGATTTTAGGCGGCTGGGGAGCTTCCGGCGTCCGATCGTGGCGCGCCGTGCGGGGAATAGGGTGGACGGTGGCTGAAGCTAGGAATCGGGGAAGTTTCCGATTCCGGCGATCCACCGGTCGGATGGCCGATTGTTTCCGGCTGTGGGGTTGCGGCGACGAGGAGATCTCGTGGCCGGAGATTGGTGTCGATTAGTGCTGCGGATGGGGCGGAATGGGGGGCGACGCTGCCGGCCGTAGTTATGCTCATTTCCGGCGATCCGGCCGTCCGATGGCTGGCTCCTTTGGACCAGGAGCTCGCACGGAGGAGGCGGTGCTGTGGCCAGAGTCTGGTGAAGATCGGAGCTCTGGATGATGCTCCCAAAATACGTGGGCTGAGATGTTGGTCGCCTGGTCCCCCGAGGAACATTCTGTGCAGAATTGGACTTGCGAACTGGAATGCACCTGCAGGAGTCACGGGGTGAGGTTTCTGTCACTGGGTCGCCCGTGGAACATTCTATGAAGTTAGAATTTGAGCAGTAAAACTGGGTTTGCTGTGTTGCTCATGCATCAACGAGCCCACACCTTTCAGTGGGACACGCAGT
This sequence comes from Costus lasius, assembly GCA_027563935.2. Classification (NCBI taxonomy): domain Eukaryota; kingdom Viridiplantae; phylum Streptophyta; class Magnoliopsida; order Zingiberales; family Costaceae; genus Costus; species Costus lasius. Next base: position 77,547,462 of record CM050451.1, read on the forward strand.
GCAAAGGAGTTGGAAAATTTCCTTTGGGACATCGAGTAGTATTTCAGATCTGCTCAGGTTGCTCATGCCAAGAGTGCACAGGTGTGTGCTGCCTATCTCACTAGTGACGCCAAGCTCTAGTGGCGCACCCTAGTGGCACCTGCAGGAGAAGAGGTACCATGAGACATTTCTTGGGAAGAATTAAAGGTAGAACTCAAGATGCAGTTCCGGCCTACTGATCCGATGAAGGCAGCATGCGACGCTCTTCAACGAATCAGGCATACAGGGACTATCCGCGAATACATCAAGGCCTATTCGGCGGCGATGCTGGAGATTCCGAATATGTCCGAGGAGGACGGAATGTATTGGTTCCTAGATCTATTGCAGACTTGGGCAGAGCTTGAGGTCAGGCGACACTTGCCCAGGAACCTAAAAGAGGCTATGACTATTGCTGATGGACTTGTGGATTTACGGAGTAGGGCGGCACCCGCCCCTGCTCCTACTAGCACATCCAAGTCCCACTCCCCTCGCAGGACTAGGGGGAAGCGACCAGCCTCTACCTCTCGGCCTAAGCCGAGTAAAGTAGGATAGGGTTAGAAGAAGGCTTGGACGGAGAGGAATAAGGTGTTGGACCTCCACGGCCACATGTTTCCAGATCTCCACCCAGAGACACAGGAAGACAGATCAGATGCTTCCTTTGTAAGGGGCCCCACAACATGCGTAATTGCCCAAGAGGAGACACTCTAGTAGCTATTGTTGAAAGAGAGTCTCACCAGAAATTTGATGATCCTGTGACCACTGTTAATCCACTAGTGATTAACGCCATGGCTATGACGATGGTGATGAACAAGAAGCTCCTGTACGTGGAGATGAGTATGAACTCACATCGAGTTTATGCCATGGTTGACACTGGAGCTTCACATGTTTTTGTGTCCGAGCGGATGGCACCCCGGTTAGGCTTGCGCTTGTCCCTAGCGCAAGACTGAGTGAAGACGGTTAACGCAGAGGAGCGACAGATCGTTGGGATATCTTATGATACTCCTATTATTTTCGGCGACTGGAGTGGACGACATCACGTTTGAGTAGTTACTCTAGATGATTTCGATGTGATCGTCGGACTTGATCTTTTGAGGAAGATGAAGGCAGCAGTGGCACCTCATCTGGATGGTGTCCTGATATTGGATGAGAGACATCCGTGTTTAGTGAGATGTCTTCATTTGGAAGAAACACAGACACAGACTCGATCGAGTAGAGGAGGAGTGTAGGGCGGCACTATTTCTGCAGCCACCCTAGAGATAGGTGTACGCCGGGGTGAGTTGACTTATCTGGCCACTTGGGTGACGACCCAAGTTGAGAGTCAAGAAGGTGTACTAGAAGAAGTGGCAGATCTCCTTGAGGAGTACAAGGACATCATACCTCCTGAATTGCCCAAGGAATTGCCTCCACGACGTGCGATTGATCACCGCATAGAGCTCATTCCTGGGGCCACTCCCTCATTCAGACCTCCATACCGCATGCCTCCTACAGAGCTTGCAGAGCTTAGGAAGCAATTGGATGAACTCTTGGCAGCAGGGTTCGTCCAACCCTCAAAATCACCATTTGGAGCCCCCGTGCTATTTCAAAAGAAGAAAGACGTCAGCTTGAGATTTTGCGTCGACTATCGGGCTTTGAATAAGATCACAGTGAGGAATCGATATCCAATTCCTCATATCCAGGATCTCCTAGACAGACTTGCTGGCGCATCCATCTTCACCAAACTGGACCTGAGATCAGGATATTGGCAGGTGCGCCTAGCGGAAGGATAGCTTGTGTGACGAGGTATGGTGCCTACGAGTTCTTAGTTATGCCATTCGGCTTAACTAATGCACCAGCCACTTTCTCCCATCTGATGAACGATGTCTTGGCACAGCTGTTAGATGACTTTGTAGTTGTCTACTTGGATGACATCATAGTGTACTCGACTACGATGAAAGAGCACATAGTACACCTGAAGACAGTCTTCCAGCGACTGAGGGACCATCAGCTGTACTTGAAGAGGGAGAAGTGCTATTTTGCTGCCTGTGAGATCCAGTTTCTGGGCCATGTTGTTGGTCATGGCACTGTCCAGATGGATCCTGAGAAGGTTAAGGCTATTGTCGAGTGGCCTACACCTTCCTCTCCCACAGAGCTCAGATCTTTCCTTGGAGTGGGAAACTTTTATAGGAAGTTCATCCAAGGATACTCTAAGATTGCAGCTCCACTATCAGACCTCATGAAGAAAGATACTCAGTGGCATTGGAAAGAACAACATCAGACTGCTATGGACAAGTTAAAAAGCAGAATCGCCTCTGAGCCAGTTCTTCACATGCCAGACTTTGGGCGCCCATTAGAAGTCCATACAGATTCTTTAGATAAAGCAATTGGAGGAGTCTTACTACAGGAGGGACAACCCGTAGCATTTGAGAGCAGGAAGTTGAGTCCGGTAGAGCAGCGCTACTCGGCTCACGGGAAAGAGATGGTCGCCGTTATTCATTGCCTTCGCACTTGACGCGTCTACCTTTTTGGTAGCGTTTTCGTGGTGAAGACCGACAACATTGCCAACACGTACTTTACCACACAGAAGAAGCTCTCACCGAAGTAGGCGAGATGGCAGGAATTCCTCGCCGAGTTTGATTTCCAGTGGGAACATAAACTAGGGTGAGCGAATATTGTTCCTGATGCTCTTAGTCACATGTGTACATTGGTGCTTGCGACTCTCACGAGGATTGAGGGTGATCTCCTCGAGCGTATTCGGCAAGCCACAGGACTCGACACCAGATATCAGCGGTTGTTAGCCGATGCGAAAGAAGGCAAGGTCCGCAGATTCTTTGTTGAAGGCGGAGACCTACTTATGGCCGAAGGCGGTCGGCCTTTTGTTCCGGCAACCGGCGGACTACGTCGCGAGATTATGAGTGAGCTCTACGACACTACATGGAGTGGTCATCCAGGACTGCATAGGATGTTGGCGCTTATGTCCAGATCATGCTATTGGCCCTCCATGCGAGCCGATATTGATCATTACGTCCGCACCTGCTTGATCTGCCAGTAGGGTAAAGTTGACAGACGACGTGAAGCAGGACTACTTCAGCCTCTACTAGTACCGGAACACTCATGGACTTCAGTTTCCATAGACTTTATCATAGGATTGCCGAAAGTCGATGGTAAAGCCTCAGTGTTAGTGGTGGTGGACAGATTTTCAAAATATTCAATGTTCATCGCAGCACCAGAGCCTTGTTCAGCCAAGAACACGGCTGAACTCTTCTTCAAGTATGTGGTGAAGCAATTTGGGCTTCCACTTGACATCATCTCCGACAGGGACGCCAGATTCACAGGGAACTTTTGGACATCATTGTTCAAAACACTTGGCTCGGAGTTAAAGTTTTCAACAGCAAATCATCCTCAGACTGATGGTCAGACAGAGAGGGTGAATGCATTGCTAGAAGAGTATCTTCGACATTTCGTTACAGCAAGCCAGCGCAATTGGCTGTCTCTCCTCGACACAGCGCAGTTTGCTTATAACTTGCAGTGATCTTCATCCACAGGGAAGACCCCCTTTGAGATTGTCTTAGGACGGCAGCCCCTTACACCAGTGGACATAATTCAGCAGACAGAGGGTGAGTGCCCAGCAGCGTTTCGGGTGGCTAAGGAGCGTGCCGAGGTGCTCCAGGAGGCTCATGATAGCTTAGTGCATACTGCAAGAAGGATGCAGCACTACGCCAATCAAAGCCGAAGAGATGAAAATTTTGAGGTTGGGGATCTAGTTTTGTTGAAACTAACACCTCAAATGTGGAAGAAAATATCTGCTAAATCGGCGCACAGGAGTTTGATACAGAGATATGATGGACCTTTTGAGGTCTTACAGCGGATTGGCGCAGTGGCTTACAAATTGAAACTCCCAGATTGTTTGAAGCTACATCCGACGTTCCACGTGAGTTTTCTTAAGAAATTTCATATAAATGAAGGAGAACCTAGTAGAGCTCAGGGACGTCGGGCTCCACCAAGTGTGAGAATAGAATTTGATAAAAAAATAGAAAAAATTTTAAATCATAAAACACTTGGCTACACAGGCAGAAATCAAAGAACGGAGTTTCTCATCCAATGGGAAGGCACACCTGAGGAAGAAGCATGATGGGAAAAAGCTTCTAACCTATGGCTGTTTGAGGAGCAGATAAAAGATTATCTGGATGGCTTATCGTTGAGGGCGACGACGAACACAGGTGGGGGAGAATGTGATGCCCCCGGGATTTAGCATGAATCTCGAAGCACATTGAGCGCGGCGGATGACGTTGATCCCGGGTCATCTGGCGCGGTGGACAGATATTGAGATTGCTTGAGCTCGAGTCCACCAAGGGTCGACCCAATTGGTCACCCTAAGTTGGGGGTTTGAGCGAAGGATGTGTAATAGTGATGTGGACGCTTGCCCTAACACGTGCGAAGGGTGTGCACGTAATATGGGTCTAAACCCAACGTTCATATTGAACCGTTGGCGAGCCCATGGTCTGACTTATGTCGGGCCCTGGTGGCGCACTCGTTGCGACACGTGGTGTGTGTGTGGGCGGCGCCCTAGGTTATAAATAAACCTCAGGGGCGGCGGGGGTGGCGTCAACTATTGACGAGTCTAGGTTTTCCCAGAGCGAACTGAGCTTACGGCCGGAGACCAATGACACCAAAATTCATAGTATATTTTGTGTCATTTCATGTGTCTTTTTGTGTCATAATTATGCTCTTTTGCTTGTTTTTAAGCCTTAATTGTCAAATATTGCAGAATCTACACCACTTCTTGTTTTTGATCATTTTCAGGTTAAAAGTGTCGTATTTTGATGGATTTTGGAAGATTTGAGCACACCAATGGATTCCAGACATCGAAACGAAGCTACCCATCAATTTTCAAGAAATTCGAAGCTAATTTACAAAAATACGACACTACCGTATTTTTAGGCAAATCTGTCACGGTACCGTATTTCTCAGCAGACATTCTTTGGCAAAATACGGCACTACCATATTTTCTAGAGAATCTTTCACGGTACCATATTTTGTGACAATTTCAACCAGAGAGTTTCGGCAAGAATACGGCACTACCGTATGAAACTACACGCTACTGCATTTTGTGACAAGGTTGAACAGAAAGTTTTAGCAAGAATACGGCACTACTGTATATTTGAGGGAAATCGTCACGGTACTGTATTTGCTACCCAGAATTTACAGAAGGAAAATACGGCACTGCCGTAATCTGAATACGGTACCGTATTTTGAAACCCAGAATTCTCCATTTTTCCGCCCGAATCTTGCGCGGACCATATCTTTTGATCCAAAAGTCCAAATTGAGATCCAAAAGATGTTCCGGACTCGTAGTTAAGAGGGAAAGATGAACGAAGTGGAAGGGAGAATGTTTATCACGAATTGAGAGAGAAATCGTCAGAGAGGAGGTTAGGGTTTTTCCTCATGCCGAGAGGCGTAGAGGACATCTCAGACCATAATCTTTATACCGAAGCTTCTTCTAGAGTAGGAGAGCACGCCCCAGAAGTTTCAGAGCATTTGGAGTCCGATCGAGGGAGAAATCATCAAAATAGTGGTGACAGCACTATTCACAAGCGAAATTACGGGTTGTATTTCAATTACAACCCTGTTTTGTAACTTTTCTTCCCCTTTTTTCACTTTTTAATCCTCTGAAATTATGGTTTGTTGTAATCCCTTCCTCCATGCAAGCTTAATCTTTTTATGGGACATGGGTTGTGGTCCCCTTGGTTTGTTAATGACTAGAAAATATTAATTTTTGTCATGATAATTTTATTATGATAATTTTACTTTTGTGATTAATTGTCTTTAATTCTCCTTAGTTTTATAAACATCAGCATGTTTTAGAATTTTGCGAAATAGACCGAGAGGTTGATTGCGAAATTCGGAACCCTAGGAATTGTTGAGTTTGGAACTATTGTAAGAGATTAGGTAGTTCTTCGAATTCTAATTTTTAGTGATTTTATTGCCATGTTGAGTTTCGGATACTTTGGATTGAGTTAATGTGTAGACTTGATTTGATCTTGCACGAGAGTGAAGATTGAGTCGTCGGAAAACCATAAGTAAAACCTGTGTTGAGTTTCAGGATGCACGAGAGTGATCCTTGAGATTTCACTTGAGATGATTGACTTAGAATTCGGATGCACGAGAGTGATCCTTGAGTTCTTTGATCAATGATTCACTTATCTTTAGCATTGAGAACAGATCTTGCACGAGAGTGAGGATCGGTTATCTGCATGATTGTCTGCACGAGAGTGAGACAATACCTTTATGAAGTGAATTAGGTCTTTATCATAATAGAATTAAACTGACAACCTTTATTTCCTTCTAGTTATTAGAATTAAGGTGGATGAAACCCTAGTCCCAATATCTCTCTGATCATCTTTTAGCATACTTTTCTACAACTTTTACTTACATCATATTCGGTTTGCTTTGCTAGTGAGAATACAACTATTTGGTACTTAACAATAAGGTCTCTGTGGTTCGATATTTTTATTACTTCGAAGTATCCGTGCACTTGCGGACACAACAAGTTTTTGGCGCTGTTGTTGGGGACCTTAGTTTTGTTAATATCAAAACAGTTGTTAGTATTGCTAGACTAAGTTTTATTTATTTTAGATTTAACTTTGTTTTTTTTTGCAGGTTTTGGATTTCACTAGTTGTGACAGGACTGTGATTTCTGAAATTTTTGAATTTGCTTGTGTTTACTATTTTCTATTTTTTATACATTCTGAAAAAAAAATAGTTCTTATTGATTGGTGTTGGATTATCTCTCTGTTTTTGATAAATTTGAAAATATGTCTTTTTATCACAACTCCTGGGCAACTGAAAGAGGTAAGGTGTACATGCCACAAAATGATTCACGATGCACTCTTGCAGATATATCGAAATTACACTCCTATTTTGTTACATGTAATATTTGTAAATCATCTGATCATTATACTTCTGATTGCAAATTTTTAATTCCTCCAAATTCTAATTCTTCATGATATCAAGATGATCATTATGAATCTAGTTGGTAAAATCAAACTCCTTTTTATGGTGATTGCTCAAACAATAATTATGAACCATGCTTTGAGAAAACTGAAAAATCTAGTTTAGAGGGCATGTTTGAGAAATTCATGAGTTCACAATTGAAACAAGATGTGAGTGAGACCCTCAAACAAATCAATTCTAAGTTGGATGACATGGTTGCACACAATGAAATTTTAGAAACCCAATTAGCACAACAAGCATGTTTATTTGAGTTTGATTTGGAAGCTGAAAAGATTGATTTAGAAAATTCCCCCACTGATTATAATTGTTTTGAGATTGAGCCTTATGTGGGCATTAATGCATCTCACTCTGATTTTGATAATTCTGAAATTGATTCCTTTGATAATGTATTATTGGAAAAAGTTGAGGAAATTGAAATTGAAAAACCCTCTTTTGATGAAATTGATGCTTTTGATGATATATCATTTATGGTTAAATCTGATGAGTTTGAAAATTGTAATATTCATGTACCTCAATTTGATTTTGATGATATTGTTGAAATTAATGATAAATCTTTTGTGGCTAACTCTAGTTCTATTAATTCTTTTGCTAACATTGATAAATCTCATGATTCTTCATATGATTTTGATTTTGACTCTTCTGATGATGAATTATTTGTGGGGAGGCATGAGGAAATTGATTTTAAATAGTCTCATCTTGATTTTGTTGATAATTTTGATATTGAAAAATTGTTTGATGATGAACATGAGGAAATTGAAAAAGATTGAAAAAGATTTGAAAAATACAAACACTGATGAATCTCACTTTGATGTTTTGCACATATCTCTTGTTGAATTTTTTGATTTATTTGAAAATTCATGCTTTATTGAGGAATCTAATGAAAGACATAAAACTTATTTTGATGATCCAATATTTGAATCTTTTGATCAAAGTCATTTTCTTATTGCTATTGAAAACATTAATTTGAAGAAAGAACTAATGATTTTGCTTTTTGACAAACATAGGAAGATCATAAAGATTTCTTTCAGTGGATTTAAAAATTTTGATTTTAATTTCTGCAAATTTAAAAAAGCCACTTCAATTGTGATTTACATGAAATTTTGGATGTTTGATTTAGTGGCTAAACTTTTTGGATAGCGAAAATGCAGAAAATTGTTTGCTCTTTACTTTGGTACTGATTCACGTGCTTCACCATGATAACTGAGTTTAGGTCAAGCTATGGACCAAAAATTAGCGCTTCTTGGGAGGCAACCCAAGCACACTTTTGCCTTAGTTTATTTTTTTTATTTTAGTTTATTTTTAGAATTAATTTTTTCTTTTTGCAGGAAAATAAAATTCTTTACAGTTGCACTGCTTTCCTTGGACACCTGCAGCTTCTTCTCCATATTTGCAGCACCTCTAGCTACCACTGCATCTGCCTCTGACATCACTGTCTCCAGCCGTCGACACTGGATCATACCACCAGCAGATTCTTATTTCTTTTGCTGCCTCTTATTCCATGATTTTATTTATTTTTTGCAGCAGTTCTTCATTATTAGAGACCTAGACGAGGGAGAGGGAAGCGCGGTGTGCTTCTCAGGTTCCACACACAGACACGCCATCGGGGTGTTGTACGTGGTGAGAAGAGGCGTTCGTTCACGTTCACGCGTGCGGACGTGACGAAGCAGAGGAAGGCAGTGGCAGCGGCGCATCCCCTAGCGGCGTCGCTCATTTCTAGTGATAGCAGGAGCGGCGGCGATCTTCAGGCGACGTCCGTGCGACTAGTGGCGTACGGAGTTCGCTCAGCGCCGTTTGCGGCGTCCAGGCGTGTTCGCGTGACCCAGCGACGCCAAAGAGCAGGCGGCTCGTGCTTAGCGTCGGCGACCCTTATGCTCACCGGCGGACGCTCCCAGGCGGCCCATCGGTGGCGTCCAGCGGCATTGCAATCTCCTCCAGACGCTGCGCGTTCTTCCCGACGCAAGGCGACATCAGGCGGCGGCGTTCGAAGCGGCGAACTCGGCGACCCGATTAGGGTTCCGATCTCGGCGGCGAACCCGTCGACGGTCGGCTGGGTGACCAGCAGTGGCCGGCGGCGAACCCTTGGCGGCGAGCGTGGGTAGGGGTGGACGCGTGAAGGAAAAGGGGGGAAGGCTGTGTGCGAGACTCACGCGTGACTTCTTCCCACGTGCGTGACTCTCACGTGCGTGGCTGCATTTGGGGATCTTTGGGTCCTCACGACATGTCTTCTTCAACTGTCCGAGGCACGAGGAGCGAGGCACACTACAAGGGTAAACCCTAACCTCCTCGGATTTGAACTTAACTGTCGTTCCTGCATCGTCGATCGAGTTCTTTCTGGGTTTTCTACTCGACCGGCCTCTTCTGATTATTGTGTGAGCCCATATAGGGCTAGCTGCTTAATAACTACTTTTATTCGGCCCGGCCCCTTGAAGGGTCGGCCTTACTTGCTCTTGCGCACAGGTTCAGTTAATTATCCGTCGTCCCAATTTGGGTATTACGACGAGTTAGGAGTGCGGGCTGAGAGATTTTCATGGTGTGACCTTTGTGAGCGTACTTGTAGGGGCAGTGAATCACCGAACCCGTCTTGGACGCGGGTGATTGAGTGTCCTTGTGCTTCCGCTTAAGTGTCCATAACCGGACACTTCACTCTAGATTAGGGCTTGGGGACTTCGAAAGAAGTTCTGCCGGTCTCTGTGCAAATTTTCTAGTTAAAAGAAAAATTACCCGTGACACCAAGTAAGTACTCCCCACCACGATGTGCACCATGTTTGAGCTCTTACATCTTGAACTTGCACCAGAGGAAAATTACCTATAGAAAACCCCCTGCATCCTCTTTGTCTAGGAACCCAATATAGGTGACTCTCCAATGAAGGTCATGCTCCAGTCCATTCAAAAGCCAGAAAATAGAAGTTGAGATGCCAACTTTTTCATTATGGTAGCAAGGAATCTAATTGTAAGAGTTAATATACTTTTCCTAAAAGTTTTCTTTAGTACTATCACTAAAATTGACTATTGTGATGATCAATAGAGATATGAGGACAATCAACTAAGGCATGTGCTTGGAGAATAAACTAAGCCAAGTAGAGGATGGGTTAAATGTAGTTCTTGATGGTACTTATTTTTCTGATAAAAAAAATTTTAGTGAGGCAAGATATATCTATTATTCAAATATCATTATTGATTACAGCGCATCTAAACACATTCGGATATTAGTGAAACCTCAAACAGTCATCACATACATGAAGATTAAAGATCCAAACGTCAATCATTTACTTCATTTTGTATTGCTGGTATAGTATGGAGGGTGAAAATATTTGTTTAAATCGAGTCTCATGATAACTCTTGAGTTTAAAACCAAAGCTATTTTATAATATATTGACCACTAACTAGGATTTGCCTCGCATCCTTCTCAATATATAGGATGTAGGATGTCTGATCGCAAGGTGTTAATACATAAAAATTTATTTCTAAAATTATAAAAATACTTTTGGAGGTAAAATACAAATTTGGGGGCATAATAGTACCAGTCCATATTGGTATTCTAGGGTGTGTCGGTCCAATCTCAAACTAGTATGTACCACTAAAAAGTATATATTATATTTATTAATATATATGTGGTATGTATATGGTATCGACCTTATATTGACACTAATACAAGGTTAGATTGGTAGGTATTTGCCCAAACTAGGCAATATAGAATAGTATTTGATACTTTTAATATCTTGCTATATAATTTTGCAGTAACTAAATTACCACGTTTGAAATAAAATGCATTAAAATGTAGAACTAACTTTATCATCTTGAGCTCAGTCTTCAATATTTTAACTAGGAATAAGATTCCCAGCGATGGATGCATTGATCTTTACATATGATGATAACACGTGGAGTTATTATTATTAGTCAGACAATCATCTAGTAATTTACCATTGCTTACTTTGGTTTGGAAATGTAGTTATTGGATCAACACAACCAAAACAGTGGCCTTGCTTCACCATTAGGGCTCTCTATATTCAATGATTAAAGCACTAGATAGAGATCTCAAAAATTTTGATGTTGCCTATCCACTCTACCTTTGGCTGCCAAAGTACAATCAAGAATTTTGTTTAACAAATACTACCTCTAGCGAGTGTTCAAAATACTAATTCATATCAAAATACTAGTTTTGGACTGAACTAGTACATACCGGTATTCTGATCATATCAATATATAGTATGATTGGTTCAACTTGGTTCATCTCAAATAGAGATTAATTTTTCTAAAAAAATATTTTATAATATAATTTGATATTTTGATCTATTATGACTTACAAAACAATGAATTTAAACACTTGTAAGATACTTAGGGATGAAAATAATGTGATAATGAGTAAATATGATAATTTTGTGGTACCTACCTTGTAAGAATGATGTACTAGAAGCTCCTATGTAATGAATAATCAAGTACGAGTTCCTACTACGTCTAGAACAAATGATAAGTATCTGAATATCCAATATCATAATTTTATTATTAGTTGTTCACGTTATTATTTTATTACTCTAAGTAGATCATTATAATTTACTTCAATAGCAATGTATCACTGTCGACCATCAAATCTCGTTGATGGTAATATGCTACAAGCAATTATTATATCTATCATTACAACATTAAAGACGTTTGTAGGGTCAAAATTAGCTAAATTTTAATTTCAATCGAAATATAGTGCGGCCGTTTCAAATTTACTTTATAAATTATAAGACTTTTTTTTATTTTATTATATTCTAACTTCTAATGAATGCAAGTATGCATTGTTAATTACCCCTAAGTAGCTTAGGGTACCTTTGATTAATAAATTAAAGAATAATGTAATTCATAATAATGTGTAATAACATGGCTTACAATTTGATACAAGAGTACTCATTCTAAAAGTGGCTCAATGGACCTGAATTGTGAATGCCTGAATTGACATCCTGCCTTTGAAGGCATATTCATTTGTTTTGGTTTTCTTGACATAGGCCACGGAGAAAAATCTGAGTTATATTGTAGCAACGTTGAGGAACTACGCCCCGATACGTAGTATTGACATACGTACCTCCGAAACAATGTTATTAACAACATGTCTCATATATTTAATGTCCATGTCTATATTCAAATTGAGTAAACGGGCCGTCGGGCTAAACGTTCAAAGTTTGGGTGAATGGGCCGATAGACCAAGCGTTTAAAATGTGAGTGAATGACAGTGTAGAGGGTTAAATGTTTAAAATTATTTGGCATTGGGTCAAGTGATCAAAGTTGGTGAATGAGCCAATGGACCAAGTGCTTAAAATTGAGTGAACGAATCATTGGGCTAAGCGTTTAAAATTGGGTTAACGGGCCTCTTCTTTTCTCCACGTGAACTTCAACAAAAAAAGAAAGGGTTTTAGTCTTCTTGCGTGAGTTTCAGCCGAAGAGAGTTTTTCTTGGTTAAAATAGGCTATTTTGACCTGTATTTGCAAGAGAATTTCTTTTCTTTTTTTTCTCTTGATGTATAATTTTGACCAAAATGAGAGTTTTTTTTTACTTTGGCCCGACATAGACAAGTAAAAATTAATTAATTAATTAATTAATTAATCTCTCTCTCCTTTTTTTGCCTTCAATAATGTTGACAGTAGGTTTTACCATGATAGAGATTTGGCTCGTTATATTTCAAAGAAAGAGTCATTTATTTTTTAGAAAACAATTCCATAGCCTTGTATAATAGTATATATGCAATTTTAGTAGAAACAATTTGATGCCAATCTGAATAGATATTTGTTGGGTTAAAAATAATTCAATTTTAATTTCATATTAAAATGTCATGCAACTATTTCAAATTCACCTTATGGATATAAGACTTTTTATTAGAGCTTAGGGGCACCTTTGATTAAGAGATCTAAATATGCAAAATCAAATAAAAAAAAGAAATATTCAAACAAACAATATCATCTATTCATAACATCTGCCTTAAAAATGCTTACAATTTTAACACAATTTCATTTCCATTCATTCAGATTCATCCTTCATTTTCTCATAAATATTCTTTCCATGAATATTTATTTGAAATCAGCTTGTTCTTTATATTTCATCTTTCGCTTCAATTTCTTCGATATTTCTTTCATCTTCCATTCTTTCATCCTTTCATTCTTTCAATAAATATTCTTTCTGTGAATATTTATTTTATTTCATTTTTTCATTCAATCAATAAATATTCTTTCTATGAATATTTATTTGATTTCAAGCAATATAATCTGCCATAAACGATATTATAATAACACTGAGGAACTACGCCCCGATAACTAGTATCGACGTACGTACCTCCCAAACAATATTATTAACAATATGCCATGACATCCTTTCGATAAATATTCCTTCTGTGAATATTTATCTAATTTCAATTTTCTATTCTTTCTATAAATATTTTTTCTGTGAATATTTATCTCTGATTTCATCTTCCATACTTTCAACTTTCATTCCTTCAATAAATATTCTTTCTGTGAATATTTATCTGATTTTATCTTTCATACTTTCAACTTTCATTCCTTCAATAAATATTCTTTCTGTGAATATTTATCTGATTTCATCTTTCAATAAATATTCTTTTTGTGAATATTTATCTGATTTCATTTCATAATTCTTTCTTTCATCCTTCGATAAATATTCTTTCTTTGAATATTTATCTGATTTCTTTCATTTCATAGTTCTTTCTTTCATCTTTCAAAATTATTTCTTTCATCTTTCGATATCCCTTCCTTCATCTTTCAATAAATATTCTTGCTGTGAATATTTATCTGGCTTCATCTTTCATAAATAAATATTTTTTATGTAAATATTTATTTTATTTCATCTTTCACAAATAAATATTCTTTCTATGAATATTTATTTTATTTCATCGCAAATAAACATTATTTCTGTAAATATTTATTTTATTTCAAGATTCATAAATTGCTACAATCATTATTGTAATAATATTGAGGAACTACGCCCCGATACATAGTATCGACGTACGTACCTCCCAAACAATATTATGGACAACATGCAGTAACAAAATATTCTTTCTCTTCTTCTTTCTTTCTTTTATCAAATCAAAGGTGGGTTGGGTCAAGACCAATGTGTAGTTAAGACAAATTCAAACCCGAGTTGGGTAGATCCACTTCTCCTTCTTTCTATAGTTTCTTCTTTCCATTAAATCATAGCAATATGGAATTAATCCATCTTATCAAGACCTTTGGATTAAGTTCAATTCAACCCAAGTCAATCTCGTGGACCTTCAATTTATTTGATTTAAATTGGGTTTAGACAACCAATCCGAATTTCGACAAAGCCAAATTTCTAACTTCTTTTATGTTCGTCTTAGATTTAAACGTTTCCAAGACCAAAGATAATTTGGTCAAAGTTTCATGTAACTTTCATAAGATTGCAAGAGGTTTCATTTTGACTCCTAATCAAAATTTTGATTTCGAGTCAAAGTTTCAAATTTCTTATACTTGATTCAATTTTCACATGATTTTGACTTTTGGTCAAAATCAATTTTAATCCAAAATCAATTTCAATCCTTTATTCATATCTCATTGAACTTAGGATTTTAACAAGTAATGGTAAGTTTAGACCATTACAACTGTAGCTTAAACAGATTTGGCTGAGCTAGGTGAAGATGGGCACGCAAAGCAGCCCAAAAATCCACCACTGGCCCAAATCAAGCGGAACAAGGGTGGCTGACCCAATTCCTGTATTGTTGGCATTGATGACTCTAAATTTCATAGCATATTTCTTGCCAAATCCACTGCACTTTTCAGTCATAATCATGCTCTGTTGCTTATTTTTATGCCTTATTTATAAAATGTTTCGGAATCTAACCTTTCTTGGTTTTTGATCAATTTCAAGTAAAAAGGCATCATTATCATGAGTTTTCAAGCAATTTCAATGCATGGACGAGTTCTAATCATCAAGAGGAGTTCACACATCAAATTTCAAGTTAAACCGAGTTTTTTGGCAAAATTACGATAGTGCCGTAATGAATTTTTTGGCTGTAATCTATGAATATGGCACTACCGTAATGATTTTCACGGCCACATCCTGCAGAGATTTTTTTGGAAAATTCTGGCACTACCGTAATGCTTTTTACGGTGCCATAATTTCGGTCCAAGTTCAAATAGAGACTTTCAGAAGATTTCGATGAATTACGACACTACCGTAATATATTTTATGGTACCATAATTTCAGGCAAATTTCATATAGAGACTTTAAGAAACAATCGAGAAGATTACGACACTGTCGTAATGCTTTTTACAGTGACGTAATTGTGGGCCGTTTCCCTACAGTAACTTTAGAAGACATTACAGCACTGCCGTAATTATATTCACGGTACCGTAATTTTCGACCTAGTTTCCTAATTCTTCCGTTGGAAAATTAAAAAGACGATTTCTCGAGTTTTAGAGCACCAATTGAAGATCCGTAAAAAGGGGAACGATCAGGATAAAGAGGAGAAGGTTTTTGAAGTGAAAGGACTAATTTTTATCAGGGATTGAGGGAGAATTTCAGGAAATTGCCGACGCCCTAGGGTTCATCAATTCTCAGCATACAGACCACCTCTGGCCACAAAATTTGAAAGGAAGCTTCGCCTAGAGGAGGAGAACATACCACAGAAGTTTCAGAGCGAAAGGAGATCGATCGAGGGAGAAATCAATAAAAATAAGGGCGCTACTACTGTTCATCACGTCCAGGAGCAAATTACTGGCTGTAATTTTCATTACAGCCCTATTTTGTAACTTTTACTCTTCTCTTTCAATTTATAAATCACTCTAAACAATGTTTTATTGTTATTCTTTGATCATGCTATCTTAAACCTCTTTGGGACATGGCGTGTAGTTCATTTGATTTCTTAATGACTGAATGATTTCTATTTCATCAGAATATTTTTGATATGATAATTTTACTTAAGTGATTGATGCCTTTAATGCTTTCTAGTTTCACATTGTCAGCATGTGTTAGAGTTTTATGATATGGACTGAGAAGTGACTTATAAACCTTGGAACACTAAAATCAAGTATTAGGAACTCATCGTTAGAGATTAAGTTTGTTCTTAATTCTAAATTTTAGAAGTTTATTGACTTGTTGATATTTTGTTCTAGGATACATTAATGATATAGACATGAAAATATACTAGAGATAGATATTTGATTGTTAGAAAGTTTTAAGTAAAACTGTGAAACTAAGGTATGAGAATACTTAGTTTCATTCGAGATATTGATATCGAGATAGAATGCACGAGAGTGATTCTTAATCTTTTTGTCAAGGTTTGCCTTTCTTAAACATAGAATTAATCTGCACGAGAGTGAGAATTATTTTATGTTAATCATCTGCGTGAGAGCGAGATGATTTCTTATTAAGACAAATTATATCTTTATCATAATAAGAATAAACTGATGAACATTTATTTATAACCAGTCATAGAAATCAGGATGGATGAACCCCTAGTCCCAATTCTTTCTCTCTGATATTTCGTGAACTTTTTGATCGTTCGATTACATCATAATTGGTTTACTTAGATAGTAAGAAATCAAATCTTTGGTACTTAACAACAAGGTCTCTGTGGTTCGATATCTTTTTATTACTTCGAGTATCCGTGCACTTACGGACTATAACAAGTTTTTGGCGCCATTGCCGAGGACCTTGGTTTTTGTCAATATTGAAGATATTGAAAGTATTGCTAGACTAGGTTTTGTTTATTGTTTATTTTCTATTTTTCTGTTCTATAGAAATCAATTGATATATCTACTTTGCATGCATAGGAATCTCAGATCAAGACCTCTAGTTCCTTTTGATCCTGAAATAAATAAAACTCTTAGACTGCGCAGAAAACTTAGATTTGAAGAGAGTCAAGTAGAAGAAGTGAACATGGCTGAAAGGAGAACATTTAGAGATTATGCAGCCCCGAATACACAGGGAATTCGCTCCAGCATTACTAGGCCAGCAATTGATGCAAATAATTTCGAGATTAAACCAGCCTTCCTGTCAATGATTTAACAGAATCAATTTGGAGGACCTCCTCTAGAAGATCCTAATTTACACTTATCTCTTTTTTCTTGAATTTTGTGATACTATAAAAATTAATGGTGTATCTGATGATGCTCTTAAATTGAGATTATTTCCTTTTTCCCTTAGGGACCGAGCAAAGGCTTGGCTACATTCACATCCGACTGGAACATTCACCACTTGGGAACAATTGTCAAATGCATTCTTGATGAAATACTTCCCACCTAGTAAGATGATTCAGTTGAGAAATCAGATCATGGGATTTGCTCAGAGGGATGGCGAATCACTTAGTGAAGCATGGGAGCGCTTCAATGAGTTACAACGGAAGTGCCCTCACCATGGATTAGAAGATTGGGTTTTAATTCAAACTTTTTATAATGGCTTACTCTATAATACTCGTCTAACTGTTGATGCTGCTATAGGAGGAGCACTGATAAAGAAAACCGTTGAAGATGCCTACACACTGATTGAAGAGATGGAATTAAATCACAACCAGTGGACTACTAAGAGAGGAGTGCTGTATCGACCTCCACATGGTAAGAATGAAAGTGATAACTGGCGCACCTTAGCTGAAAAGATAGATTCTTTGTGCAACATATTGTTGGGGTATATGCCCTCAGACCTAGTTTTGGTCCCTCTTTGTACTATTTAAACATTGATATTTCTTATATCATCCTGGCATTATCGTTATCAATGTTTGTCTACACCTGCGATAGTGTACTTACATGATAATGTCCCTGGAGACAGATTGGATCTGTGCTCAAATAATTATCCCCAATCGATGTACCTGAGTGGATATGGGACAGCTCTAGTACTTGTGAGACTGGTATATGGGCTAGTTATGCACAAGGTACTAACGCAGACATATGGGTATATCAGTGGTGGATATACTGGATAGACCCGCTATGAGGCAATGACTTGGTGTCATGAGTTATCCTCACAAGTGACAGGAGATGCATTGATCCCTTGACTTGAGGTCATTGATCATTCTATATGGTTAGGGATATGCTTTTATACAACCTAACACCTAGTCGTAGTTGGGAGGTCATAAAAGTTGTCATTGAGCATGTCACGACCCATATAAGAAGGTCAATGGACAGACAGAGGATTTGCCCCTTCCTGAGGGAAGCTTGATATCCATGAGGCTGTTGGGAAACCCCGGGGACATTTTACAATTTTTCAGAGACACATACATACATTGCACAGCGGAAGAATGTCCCCGAAACAGGTCCGTCCCAAAAACCCAGTGAAGATCGCATGCAAGGGGGTCGACACGATGAGTTAGAAAATACCTCAGAGCAAGATGAGGTCGATGTCGTGATAGGCGCCCAACTGTGCGCCCTCTGCAGTCTCACACACACGGATGCCTCGAGTCCTCTTCTTCCACGCCCGGTGCTAGCCTCGGGAAGAAGATCCAAGCCTTCGTGCACTTTCTTCAACCCTTGCGCCACTTCTAAAGTAGAAGCGCCAATGAAGAAGAAAGATGGAGATGTTGCCGCCATGTCTTCAATTCCTCATCCTTACTTGCGCCAACTCCTAGAGAAGGTGCGCCAAGATAAGAGGCAAGAGGGTGAAGACACCAAGTCCTATCCGTCCTTGCTCCAAGAGAAGAAGGATAGATGAGACTTGTGACTAGGATGAAGATGGAAGAGAAGACTTTCGCCAAAGCCTCCCTCTTTACCCTTCTAATTCTTGCTCACGCCAAAAATCAATCTCTTGCTCTCGCATATACCCATGTATATATAGAGAGGCAAGAGGGGGCAGCAATAATAGGGTGTGGGCGCAATTCTCAAAGGAGGAGGCGGCTAGGGTAAAGGGGAGAGAGTAATTAGGGTTTGAGGTAAGGAAAGTCTCCAAGACTTTACCATAAACCTCTCCTAATTATCCATATGCGCATGAGACCTTCCAAAGAAGTCTATCAAGCCATATCAGCCCCAAGACTTGCCATAGAAGCAAGCATACCATCCAAGGTAGAGGGGCAAGGCGCCTAAAGCTTCCTAATGAAGCAAATTGCGCCACTTCTCCCCATTATGCCCATAGGCGCCTAGGGGAGAAGTTTTGTCCCCATTATACCCTTTTAACCTTTTCTCACTTCATGAGAACTTGTTATCGGGCCTCATTGGATAATGAGCTAGCCCAAACTTCATTACATGGGTTGATTAAGCACTTGGATCCAATCCAATGCAACCCTAATTCGAATGTGGCCAACCATGGTCAAATACGGGTCAACCTGCCAAAAATGAAGTTTGGCTCCAATAACATTTTTCTATCTCATTAGGCCCATTGGCGCTGATGAAATCTCCCAAATAGATCCGAGTTATCCAATAACTCGATCATAAGGCTTCCCGATCAATACGAGAACTCGAGTATCAAGGTGTGCGACCCTGTAGGTCCCTCTGACGTTGGCAGTGCTGACCAAATGTCACCACAAGCAGGGAGTGGCACCTAGCAGTGCATCACTACTACCCAAGTCATCGGAATGGATATCGACATCGACATCCCCATCATCGCAACTAGGTACAGATGCATTACAGTCTCTTTGCCGAACTGATATCCGATTGGACAAGTGTGTCACCACTTGTTTTCATCCAATCACATGGCTATGACTAGAACAGGTTCTTACCTGGGTATGGCCATACACTCTCAGTCATAGAACCATAAGGGAGCTCCATGGATATCATACTTCCCAAAGGAAGGGGCAAATCCTATGTCTGTCCATTGACCTTCTCATATGGGTCGTGACATGCTCAATGACAATCGTTATGACCTCCCAACTACGGCAAGGTGTTAGGTTGCATCAAAGCAAGTCCCTAACCATATAGAATGGTCAATGACCTCAAGTCAAGGGATCAATGCATCTCCTGTCACTTGTGAGGATAACTCATGACACTAAGTCATAGCCTCACAGCGGGTCTGTCCAGTATATCCTCCAATGATATACCCATGTGTCTGTGTTAGCACCACGTGCCTAACCAGCCCATATACCAGTCTCTCAAGTACCAGAGTTGTCCCATATCCACTCAGGTACATCGACTGGGGACTATAGTTAGAGCACAGATCCAATCTGTCTCCAGGGACATTATCATGTAAGTACACAATCGCAGGTGTAGACAAACAATGATAACGACAATGCCAGAAAGATATATATTAATATCACAGTCAAGTAGTACAAAGATGGACCAAAACTAGGTCCTAGGGCATATACACCAACAATCTCCCACTTGCACTAAGACCTAGAGGTTGAGCAACCTCAACCCCATATCTCTAGTACGACCATCATGCTTCTGCTGCGCCAAAGCCTTGGTCAGTGGGTCTGCAAGATTGCTCTCTGTGTCAATTCTGCTAATCTTGACATCACCTCGATCAATGATCTCTTTGATCAGGCGAAATCTCTTGAGTATGCGTTTGGACCTTTGATGAGACTGTGGTTCCTTATTATGTGCAGTTCCCATTGTTGTCATAGTAGAGCTCAATGGGGTCCACTGCACTTGGAACCACCTAAAGTTCAGAAAAGAACTTCCTGATCCAAACGGCTTCATTGGCTGCCTCAGAAGCAACCACATACTCAGCTTCGGTTGTAGAATTAGCTATGGTGGATTGCTTGAAGCTCTTCCAGCATACAGCACCTCCAACCATCTTAAACTAATAGCTGGTCTGCGATCTGAAGTCGTCAGGATCAGACTGGAACGACTCATCAGTGAAGCCCTGCACACTGAGTTCTTCCTGTCCCCCGTAGACTTTATAGAATAAATCCTTAGTCCCTTTCAGGATACTCAAGGATATTCTTTACAGCCACCCAGTGCTGTAAACTAGGATTGGATTGGTATCGGCTGGTTATGCTCACAGCATAAGCCACAACTGGTCTAGTACACAACATTGCATACATGATCGATCCCACCACCAAAGCATAGGACACTCGACTCATGTCATCTCTCTCAGGCTCTATGTTGGTACACTGGTTCTTTGAGAGAGTAAGGCCATGTCTCACTGGAAGGTATCCCTTCTTGGATTGCTCCAAGTTGAACCTCTCCAGGACCTTATCAATGTGGGTACTCTGACTAAGGGCCAAGAGCCTCTTGGATCTATCCCGGTAGATCCTCACGCCTAGAATATAGGCGGCCTCCCCTAAGTCCTTCATCTCGAAACACTTCCCTAACCATGTCTTCACAGCTTGAAGACTAGGGATGTCGTTTCCGATGAGAAGTATGTCATCGACATACATGACCAGAAAAGTCACCAGGCTCCCACTGAATTTTCTGTATACACAGGCGTCATCTTCGCTTTTGATAAAGCTATAATCTCTCACAGCTTCATCAAACTGAAGATTCTAACTTCGAGATGCTTGCTTTAATCCGTAAATGGATTTCTTTAGCCTGCAGACTTTACTAGTATCTGCAGGATGGATGAAGTCATTAGGTTGTGTCATATACACATCCTTAGTTAGCTTCCCGTTAAGGAACGCTGTCTTCACATCCATCTGTCATATCTCATAGTCATGATATGCAGCTATAGCAAGCAGAATCCGAATGGATTTGATCATGGCAACTGGCGAGAAGGTTTCATCATAGTCCACCCCGTGGACTTGTTTAAATCCTTTAGCCACTAGTCTACCCTTATAAGTAACTGTTTTGCCATCCATGTCTGTCTTCCTCTTGAAGACCTATTTACACCCTATGGGTTTTACCCCATCAGGCAGCTCAACCAAATCCCAGACTTGGTTAGCCGACATGGAATCCATCTCGGATCGCATGGCCTCAAGCCATCTCTCGGAGTCCGGTCCACTGACCGCCTCATCATAAGTCCTGGGTTCATCCTCCATGATGAAGATCCCGTCGTGTTGGGTCGGCAGCGACCCATACCTCTCAGGTGTACGACGAAACCTCCCAGACCTACATGGGGACCTGTGTCTGAGCCTCAGGTTGTATAACAACCGGTGCAGATGGCTCAGATTCCATCTCTTTGTCTTGTGGTTGCACTTGGACCTCATCCAAGTCAAACTCCCTCCCACTTACTTCTTTCATAAGAAATTCTTTCTCTAGAAAGACAGCACCCCGAGCAACAAAAACTTTGTTCTCGGTTGGGACATAGAAGTAGTATCCTTTAGTTTCCTTAGGATACCCCACAAATACACACTTATCAGATCTAGGTTCTAGCTTGCTAGAATCCTGACGTTTGACATAAGCCTCACATCCCCAGATCCTGATAAACGTGAGATTAGGGCGTCTCCCACTCCATACCTCGTATGGTATTTTGGAGACACTCTTAGATGGAACATTATTCAGTATCAGAGAAGCTGTCTCAAGTGCATGCCCCCAGAATGAGGGAGGTAGAGTTGCATGACTCATCATAGATCGAACCATATCCAATAAAGTTCGATTTCTCCTTTCAGACACACCATTCCATTGAGGTGTTCCAGGAGGAGTGAGTTGGGATATGATCCCAGACTCTCTCAGATAGTCAAAGAACTCTCCACTCAGGTATTCTCCACCTCGATCAGATCGAAGAGCTTTAATGGATCTTCCAAGCTAGTTCTCTACTTCATTCTTGAACTCTTTGAATTTCTCAAAGGACTCAGATTTATGTCTCATTAGGTAGACATATCCATACCTACTGAAGTCATCAGTGAAGGTAATGAAGTAGTTGTACCCTCCTCTGGCTTGTTTATTGAAAGGCCCACACACATCAGTATGTATGAGATCCAATAAACCTCCTGCCCTCTCACCAATCTTGGTGAAGGGTGCCTTTGTCATTTTCCCTAATAAACAAGGTTCACAGGTATCAAATTCCTCCAAGGAACTTGAATCTAACAATCCATTTGCATGGAGTTGTTGGATGCGATTTTTGTTTATATGGGCTAATCGACAGTGCCATAGGAAAGCACCAACTGAACCACTCAGTTTGGTCCTTTTATTACTTATGTTACAGATAGAACTTTCCATATCCAAGATATACAGACCATTGCACAAAGTACCCTTCCCATAGAACATATTTGCAAATGAAAAAGAACAAGAGTTCTTATTTATTTCAAACTTAAATCCCTTCTTTGCTAAGCAAGGAATGGATACAATGTTCTTAGTAAGTGAAGGTACACAAAAGCAATTATCCAGTTCTAATAGAAGTCCAGAAGGCAAGGAGAGAGTCAAGACGCCTACAGCAACAGCAGCAACCTGTGCCCCATTTCCAACGCGTAGGTCAATCTCTCCAGGTCGCACCGATCTACTTCTCTTGAGCCCCTGCATATTTGTACAAATATGAGCTCCACATGCGGTATCCAATACCCATGACATAGAAGTAGAAAGATTGACTTCTGTAACATAGATACCTGAGCATGAAGACGAAGCCTTGCCTCTCTTCTTCTCATTCTGAAGTCGTACTATGTCCTTTATCATGTGAGGTGGTCCTCCACATGAGTAGCACTTATTATTCCTGACTCTTTCCATCTTTATTTTCAATGTTTTAGTTAAGCCTTTGGGCTTAACACATTGAATGTCTACTTTAGGAGGGTTGAGCTCAACCAATGCATCAAAGAGCTGCCTTAGACTAGAAATAATTTCAGAGGCACTCTTAGATTCATATTGCCCTCTTAGCTCAGGCGACATGTTGGTTAGCATCAATTGTGCAATCTCCAAAGTATCAGCTTGATGCTTATCATAAGCATCCTTCTCAGCTGCTGAGGCCAAGCATGGAAGTGGCTCAGGAATTGGCTTCTCAAGGACATATAGCTTCCTCTCAAGCTTGAGCACAATTCTCAAGTTCATATACCAATCCTTTAAGTTGGATCCAACCAACTTATCCCTTTCCAGGGTAGATCGCAGTGACCATCTGCCATTGTTCATTGTTCTACAATAACCAAGAAACAGCAGATTAGTACTACTTCGAATCATTTAAACTGGACTTGTTTTAAACGATTACTGCTCCCACTATTTTAAATTCGAATTGACAACCCACAAAGTCAATCGGGAAGTTTAAGACTTCCTAGTGAGATGGGATCCTTATTTCACATGAGGCTTTGCGTCCCACGAGGGTGGGATGAGATGCACAAAGTAACTCATGTTTCCTAAGGTGGGCGCGCCGGCCGGTTGCTCCAAGCAACTCCCCTTGTTGAGACAGTCTTGGGCATTTCATGTCCAGCGAGGGCTGGATATAACATGAAACCCTAACCTCTCAACGATGCCTCTAGACTTTCACTATGTGCCCAGTACATGTGAATTTCTAGTCAAGTCCATTCCTAACCGTTTATGCCCAGGGCCAATGAGTTTCCTTGCGAAGGCACGCCCAGGTTAAAACTGGACAGGGGAAACCATTGTCACCACACACTTTCTAAAGATAAGTGGGTGTGTCCCACGAGGGTGGGAACCAGTTCACAACTCCACTGATCGATAGCTTAGTGAGGGCTACGCGTTAGAAGGCTTCTAGACTTGATATTTTATGAGGGTTTTTAAGGTCTCATCAGTTTTATCTTATGTCTAACAATACAGGCATGCAATCCTATAGTGATAACATAATGATAAAACATCACAGGCATGCTTTTAGCAGATAAAAGCAGTAAAAGATGATGTGATCAAAGCCCTTTCAAGACATTGAACCAACCCATGCCAAAAGAGATTCATCTCTTGACATAGGACTCAAGCCCCTAAGAAAGACCTATCCTAGCCGCCCTCTATCTTGGTCTTCAAGGTGGGCTCCAAGGTCCTTTCTTCATGGCTTAGCTCTCAAACCTTAAGGGTAGACCTCAAAGGTTCGGCCAATGCCATGGTCTTCCTCCAAGGAGAATGCGCCACAATGAAAGATGCCAAGTTAGCTAGCTCTCAAACCCAAGGGTTCGGCCATGCCTAAGTTGTGTTATCAAGCAAGGTTGCGCCTTTTCCTTGATGCTTGTTGCGCCACCATCCAAGGTGCGCCAACTCCATGCATGCGCCAAGCTCCAAGTACATGCGCTACCCTAGTCTTCTTAAAAGCAAAAAGAAAAGCGGCACGCAGGCCTCACAAGGAAACATCACAGGCATGCAAAGGGGGGCTTGACTAATGATCACAACATTATGCACAATCAAGGTATTTACTCATGCAATTCTACATGCTCATGAAAAACATAAAATCTGAAATTTTACTTTTTCATTAAAACTAGTCTCTTTTTCTCCTCTTCTTCTCACAAATCTTTTGGTTAATTGCGATTTATTTTTCAAGGTGATTTCAGAGATCCTTTCGGCTGGCAATTTTGTCAGATCAAGAGACTTGGCCAGTCCGAAGACACAATGCCCGTCCTACTTGACAAAACTACGTGCGCCTTTGATCTTTAAATCAGACAAGAAAAATAGTCCAAAAATCCAAAAGAGATTGAGAGGATGATAGAAACAAGAAACCCTAATTTTTTCCTACTTAGAAAAAATCGTTTGCCATGCATCATGCTATTTTCGAAAATAGAGATATGGCATGTGAGCATGAAAGAAAAGCATAAAACATCGTTCGAGTCTTGCAAGTCCCTCTGATACCACTGTTGGGAAACCCCGGGGACATTTTACAATTTTTCAGAGACACATACATACATTGCACAGCGGAAGAATGTCCCCGAAACAGGTCCGTCCCAAAAACCCAGTGAAGATCGCATGCAAGGGGGTCGACACGATGAGTTAGAAAATACCTCAGAGCAAGATGAGGTCGATGTCGTGATAGGCGCCCAACTGTGCGCCCTCTGCAGTCTCACACACACGGATGCCTCGAGTCCTCTTCTTCCACGCCCGGTGCTAGCCTCGGGAAGAAGATCCAAGCCTTCGTGCACTTTCTTCAACCCTTGCGCCACTTCTAAAGTAGAAGCGCCAATGAAGAAGAAAGATGGAGATGTTGCCGCCATGTCTTCAATTCCTCATCCTTACTTGCGCCAACTCCTAGAGAAGGTGCGCCAAGATAAGAGGCAAGAGGGTGAAGACACCAAGTCCTATCCGTCCTTGCTCCAAGAGAAGAAGGATAGATGAGACTTGTGACTAGGATGAAGATGGAAGAGAAGACTTTCGCTAAAGCCTCCCTCTTTACCCTTCTAATTCTTGCTCACGCCAAAAATCAATCTCTTGCTCTCGCATATACCCATGTATATATAGAGAGGCAAGAGGGGGCAGCAATAATAGGGTGTGGGCGCAATTCTCAAAGGAGGAGGCGGCTAGGGTAAAGGGGAGAGAGTAATTAGGGTTTGAGGGAAGGAAAGTCTCCAAGACTTTACCATAAACCTCTCCTAATTATCCATATGCGCATGAGACCTTCCAAAGAAGTCTATCAAGCCATATCAGCCCCAAGACTTGCCATAGAAGCAAGCATACCATCCAAGGTAGAGGGGCAAGGCGCCTAAAGCTTCCTAATGAAGCAAATTGCGCCACTTCTCCCCATTATGCCCATAGGCGCCTAGGGGAGAAGTTTTGTCCCCATTATACCCTTTTAACCTTTTCTCACTTCATGAGAACTTGTTATCGGGCCTCATTGGATAATGAGCTAGCCCAAACTTCATTACATGGGTTGATTAAGCACTTGGATCCAATCCAATGCAACCCTAATTCAAATGTGGCCAACCATGGTCAAATACGGGTCAACCTGCCAAAAATGAAGTTTGGCTCCAATAACATTTTTCCATCTCATTAGGCCCATTGGCGCTGATGAAATCTCCCAAATAGATCCGAGTTATCCAATAACTCGATCATAAGGCTTCCCGATCAATACGAGAACTCGAGTATCAAGGTGTGCGACCCTGTAGGTCCCTCTGACGTTGGCAGTGCTGACCAAATGTCACCACAAGCAGTGAGTGGCACCTAGCAGTGCATCACTACTACCCAAGTCATCGGAATGGATATCGACATCGACATCCCCATCATCGCAACTAGGTACAGATGCATTACAGTCTCTTTGCCGAACTGATATCCGATTGGACAAGTGTGTCACCACTTGTTTTCATCCAATCACATGGCTATGACTAGAACAGGTTCTTACCTGGGTATGGCCATACACTCTCAGTCATAGAACCATAAGGGATCTCCATGGATATCATACTTCCCAAAGGAAGGGGCAAATCCTATGTCTGTCCATTGACCTTCTCATATGGGTCGTGACATGCTCAATGACAACCGTTATGACCTCCCAACTACGGCAAGGTGTTAGGTTGCATCAAAGCAAGTCCCTAACCATATAGAATGGTCAATGACCTCAAGTCAAGGGATCAATGCATCTCCTGTCACTTGTGAGGATAACTCATGACACTAAGTCATAGCCTCACAGCGGGTCTGTCCAGTATATCCTCCAATGATATATCCATGTGTCTGCGTTAGCACCACGTGCCTAACCAGCCCATATACCAGTCTCTCAAGTACCAGAGTTGTCCCATATCCACTCAGGTACATCGACTGGGGACTATAGTTCGAGCACAGATCCAATCTGTCTCCAGGGACATTATCATGTAAGTACACAATCGCAGGTGTAGACAAACAATGATAACGACAATGCCAGAAAGATATATATTAATATCACAGTCAAGTAGTACAAAGATGGACCAAAACTAGGTCCTAGGGCATATACACCAACAGAGGCTCCTCTATGGTTCTATGACTGAAAGTGTATGGTCATACCCAGGTAAGAACCTGATTTAGTCATAGCCATGAGATTGGATGAAAACAAGTGGTGACACACTTGTCTAATCGGATCTCAGTTCGGCAAAGAGACTATAATGCATCTGTACCTAGTTGCAATGATGGGGATGTCGATGTCGATATCCATTCCAATGACTTGGGTAGCAGCGATGCACTACTAGGTGCCACTCACTGCTTATGGTGACCTTTGGTCAGCACTGCCAGCGTCAGAGGAACCTACAGGGTTGCACATCTTGATGCTCGAGTTTTTATATTGATTGAGTAGCCTTTAGATCGAGTTATTGGATAACTCAGATCTATTTGAGAGATTTTGTCAGCGCCAATGGGCCTGATGAGATGGAAGAAACTTATTGGAACCAACTTCCATTTTTGGTATATTGACCAAATTAACCATGGTTAGGCTCATTTGACCATGGGTTAATTTGGATTGGATCCAATAGCTTGGTTAACATGCATAATGGACTTTGGGCTAGGCCCATTGCTTAGTTGGGCTTGCTAATAAGTTGTAATGAAGAGCTAAGATGCTTAAAGGGTATAATGGGGAAAACATTATCAAATTGGCGCATGAAGACTCCTAATTGGATTAGGAGTGGCGCATGCTTCTTAATTAGGCATCTTCTTGTGATTGATTTGATTTAGAATCTGATCTAATCACATAAGATATTAATTGAGATATGATTTAAGCAAGTGGGTCTGATTATTTACTTAATTAGAATCCTAATTCAAGTAAGATTTTCGCCCAAGCCAATTTAGGCAAGGATTCATGATGGCTTGACCTTGTCATTGCGCATGAATGAATCTAATGCCTCATATGGGCTGATGTAGATGCATATGGCATGAGATTGCTTAGGCAAGGCTTATGCACATATGGTACTAGGGATTTGATCAAATAATTTGATTGGATAATCTCCCTAAATTAAGCCCTAATTGCCCACACTTGCCATCTCCTCTAACCGCCTCTTAATGCTATATAAGAACCACCTTGCCGCCCCCTCTTGGGTGTTGATTCTCTTGGAGACGTGGTGATCTTGAGGGGCGATGGCTTGGAGTCTTGGAGTTTCTCTTCTTCCATCAAAGGGTGCAAGCAAGCTTCTTCTTCCTCCTCCTTCCTTTCCTTGGTGTAAAGGAACAAGAAGGCTTGTGGTTTCCTCTCCTCTTCATTCTCCTTGGCGCATCCCTCCTTGGTGGTGGCGCAAGGTGATTGGAGGACTCTCCTAAGGCATGGATCTTCTTCCCGAGGCTAGCATCGGGCGTGGAAGAAGAGAGCTCAAGGCATCCGTGTATGTGAGACTGTAGAGGGCGCACGCTTGGGCGCCTACCTCGACATCGGCCTCACCTTTCTCCTAAGGTATTTTCTATCTCATCGTGTCGACCCCCTCGCAAGAGATCTTCACTGGGTTTTTGGGACTAGTCCATTTCGGGGATATTCTTCCGCTGTGTAATGTAATATGTAATGTCTATCTCTGAAAAATTATAAAATATCCTCGGGGTTTCCCAACAGTGGTATCAGAGCGACTTGCGAGCCTCGAACGATGTTTTTAATTCTTTTCCATGCTCACATGTCATATTTCAATTTTCGCAAATTGCATATCAATATGGCGCATGTTTTTCTTCAAGTAGAAAATTATGGGTTTCTTGTTCCTATCCTCTATTCAATCTCTTTTGGAAATTTGGGTTATTTTTCTTGATTGATTTAAGATCAAAGGTGCACGTAATTTTGTCAAGTAGGACGGGCATTGTGTCTTCGGACTGGCCGAGTCTCCTGATCTGACAAAATTGCCAGCCGAAAGGATCTATGAAATCGTCATGAAAAATTAATCGCAAAAATCAAAAGATTTGTGATATGAAGATGAGGAAAAGAGACTTGTTTTATGAAAAAGTAAAATTTCAGATTTTATGTTTTTCATGAGCATGTAGAATTGCATGAGTAAGTACCTTGTTTGTGCATAGTGTTGTGATCATGAGTCAAGCCCCTTTGCATGCCTGTGATATATCCTTGTGAGGTCTGCCTGCCACTTTTCTTTTGCTTTTAACTAAAAAGAAGATTAGGCTGGCGCATCTACTTGGAGCATGGCGCATGGTGGCGTAACAAGCATCAAAGGTGGTGGCGCAAGCTTGCTTGGCGGCGCAAGAGAGCATGGCCGAGCCTTAGGGCTTGTGAGCTAGCTTTCCTGGCACTTGCAAGGTGGCGGTTCACCCTTGAAGGACCTTGGAGCTAACCTTGAAGATCATCTCTAGAGGTCAGCTAGGTTAGGTCTTGTCTTTGGGGCTTGAATCCTAGGTCAAGAGTTAAACCCCTTTTGGCATGGGTCGGTTCAATGTCTTGAGTAAGCTATGATCACATCATCCCTTTACAGCTTTCTTTATCTGCTAAGCATGCCTGTAATGCTTTATGCTTATGTTATCGCTATAGGATTGCATGCCTGTAATGTTAGACATAAGATAAAACAGAGTTGATGAGACTTTAAAAACCCTCATTCAAAATATCAAGTCTAGAGCCTTCTAATGCATAGCCCTCATCAAAGTATCGATCAGTGGTGTTGTGAATTATTTTCCACCCTCGTGGGACACACCCACTTATCTTTAGAAGGTGTGTGGTGGCAATGGTTTCCCCAATCCATTTTAACTGGGTGCGCCTTCGCAAGGAAACTCGTTGGCCCTGGGCATAACAATTAAGAATGGACTTGACTAGATTTTCATACATGATGAAACTCTAGAGGCATCGTTGAGAGGTTAGGGTTTCATGCTGTATGCAACCCTCGCTGGACATGAAATGTCTAGATTGTCTCAACAAGGGGAGTTGCTTGGAGCAAGCGGCCGGCGTGCCCATGATGTCTCGAAATTATATCTTCTTTTAGACCTATATTTACCTGTGAATCGAGACCTATTTTCATGCTTTTACATCTCTTTCCAGCTTAATTCATTTACTTTATTAAGAAGCTTCACTATTTGTCATATTTGTTAAATACAGGACAATTCACTCATTTCTAGAGCTATACGAATGCACAATCACATGCCCAAGTGAATCTAAATTTATGACGAGAAATTTAGCTTCAGACGAGAGCTAGAGTTTACCCACATTCAGCATTTATTGTCAGCTCTCCAGACACACGCCATCAGTTCAAAAGACACACGCCAATGAGGAACATTCATGAACAAGCATTAATGACTCCTCATTTATGAACAAGAATTAATGACTCCTCATTCATGAACAAGCATTAATGAGAAACATTCATGAATGAGCATCAAATGAAGAAACAATCATGAATATGGATAACGTGTTCATGATTGGTGCCACCTTGAAAAGATGCTTTGAAGAAGTGCCTTGAAGAAGTGCCTTGAAGAGGTGCTTTGAAGAAGTGCTTTGAAGAGGTACCTTGAAGTCTATAAAAGAGATGAGTTCTCTTTTGGGGAGGGGGTTGGTCGTCGAACACAAGG
Organism: Costus lasius; assembly: GCA_027563935.2. NCBI lineage: Eukaryota > Viridiplantae > Streptophyta > Magnoliopsida > Zingiberales > Costaceae > Costus > Costus lasius. Next base: position 77,578,553 of record CM050451.1, read on the forward strand.
AGAGGATTGCTCTTAAGGCTCAAGGCTCAAAGGCTGGTTCCAAGGCGAGAAAACAACAATCCAAAGAGAGAAAGACGACATCAAAGGAGGAGAGGAGGAGTTTGTCTTAGTTCTTTCCTCTTTTCTACTTTGTTCTGTAACCTTTACATCTTAATCAAAAATCTTGTACTTGTAGTAACCATGTGTGTATTAGCGTAAAACCTCTATCGGGATTCGGGCGTAGCCCGTCTTTATGATTTACAAGTATTAATGTTAAGAATTGCTTTTCGATATATCTTTTGAGACCATTTGATTTAGATTTATTTCCATTGTGTTTATCGATTTTCGGCCGGATCGATTTTCACACTTTAGTTAATTGTGGTAACAACTGAGAGGTGAATCGCAATCAACACATTCTTCTTGATCAAACTTGTGAGCTCTATTACGAGAGTCGTAGAGTCTACTTGGGGAATCTTGGTGTCCTGTTTCACACGATCTACCTCTGCTTAGTCCACTGTGAGAGTAGGAGACTAACTAAATAGATTGTGGAGTTGTCCACCGCGAGAGTAGGAGACTAACTTAGTTGTTGAGTCGCGCACCCGAGAGGGGCACGGCTCAAGAGGACACATCCTTGGTTTTCTAGAGATTATCAAAGCAGTACTTTTCATTACGCTTTTAAGTTCAAAGACGTGGTGAAACCCGATATCCCGATTTCTCTCTCATCGTTCGACTTTCATTTTACTACGTTCTTTTTGTTTGAATTGCTGCATAAACTGACACCTTTAATCGCTTAGCTATCAAGGATAAGAAGACTCGGTACTTGACAATCCGTCCCTGTGGAAACAATATCTTACGTACTACATCGGTAAGTCGTGCGCTTGCGGATTGTGTGCAACAGCCCACCTTAAGAAGCATGGGTCACTTTGTGCATCTCATCCCACCCTCGTGGGACGCAAAGCCTCATGTGGAATAAGGATCTCATCTCACTAGGAAATCTTAAATTTCCCGATTGACTTTGTGGGTTGTCAATCCGATTAAAATAGTGGGAGTCATAATCATTCAAAACAAGTCCAGTTTAAATGATATGAAGTAGTACTAATCTCCTGTTTCTTGGTTGTTGTAGAATAATGGCTGTGAACAATGGCAGATGGTCACTGCGATCTACCTTGGAAAGGGATAAGTTGGTTGGATCCAACTTACTGGATTGGTATATGAACTTGAGAATTGTGCTCAAGCTCGAGAGGAAGTTTTATGTCCTTGAGCAACCTATTCCTGAGCCACTTCCATGCTTGGCCTCAGTGGCTGAGAGGGATGCTTATGATAAGCATCAGGCTGATACTTTGGAGGTTGCTAATTTGATGCTAACCAACATGTCGCCTGAATTTAGAGGGCAATATGAATCTAAGAGTGCATCTGAGATTATTTCTAATCTAAGGCAGCTCTTTAATGAATTGGTTGAGCTCAACCCTCCCAAAGTAGACATTCAAGGTGTTGATCCGAGAGGCATAACTAAGACATTAAAGATAAAGATGGAAAGAGTCAGGAATAACAAGTGCTACTCATGTGGAGGACCACCTCACATGATAAAGGATATAGTGCGACTTCAGAATGAAAAGAAGAGATGCAAGGCTTCGTCTTCATGCTCAGATATTTATGTTATAGAAGCCAACCTTTCTACTTCTATGTCATGGGTATTGGATACCGCATGTGGACCTCGTATTTGTACAAATATGCAGGGGCTCAAGAAAAGTAGATCGGTGCGGCCTGGAGAGATTGACCTACGAGTTGGAAACAGGGCATAGGTTGCTGCTGTTGCTATAGGAGTTTTGACTCTCTCCCTGCCTTCTGGACTTTAATTAGAACTAGATCATTGCTACTATGTACCTTCACTTACTAAAATATTGTATCCATTCCTTGCTTGGCAAAGAAAGGATTTAAGTTTGAAATAAAGGAGAACTCTTGTTCTTTCTCATTTGCAAATATGTTTTATGGGAAGGGTACTTTATGCAATGGGTTATATGTCTTGGACATGGATAGTTATATATGTAACATAAATAATAAAAGGACCAAACTGAGTGGTTCAGTTGGTGCTTTCCTATGGCATTGTCGATTAGCCCATATAAACAAGAATCGCATCCAAACAACTCCATGCAAATGGGTTGTTAGATTCAAGTTCATTGGAGGAATTTGATACTTGTGAACCTTGTTTATTAGGAAAAATGACAAAGGAGCCCTTCACTAAGAATGGTGAGAGGGCAGGAGGTTTATTGGATCTCATACATACTAATGTGTGTGGGCTATTCAATAAACAAGCCAGAGGAGGGTATAACTACTTCATCACATTTATTGATGACTTCAGTAGATATGGTTATGTCTACTTAATGAGACATAAGTCTGAATCCTTTGAGAAATTTAAGGAATTCAGACATGAAGTAGAGAACCAGCTTGGTAGATCCATTAAGACTCTTCGATTAGATCGAGGTGGAGAGTACCTGAGCGGTGAGTTCTTTGACTATCTTTAGAGACTGTGGGATCTTATCACAACTCACTCCTCCTGAAACACCTCAATGGAATGGTGTGTCTGAAAGGAGAAATCGAACCTTGTTGGACATGGTTTGGTCTATGATGAGTCATGCAACTCTACCTCCTTCATTCTGGGGGCATGCACTTAAGACAGTTTCTCTCATACTGAATAATGTTCCATCCAAGAGTGTCTCAAAGATTCCATACGAGGTATGGAGTGGGAGACACCCTAATCTGTCTTTTATTAGGATCTAGGGATGTGAGGCTTATGTCAAACGTCAGGATTCTAGCAAGCTAGAACCTAGATCTGATAAATGTGTATTTGTGGGGTATCCTAAGGAAACTAAGGGTTACTACTTCTATGTTCCCACCGAGAATAAAGTTTTTGTTGCTTGGGGTGCAGTCTTTCTAAGAGAAAGAATTTCTCATTAAAGAAGTCAGTGGGAGCAAATTTGACTTGGACAAGGTCCAAGTGCAGCCACAAGAAAAAGAGATGGAACCTGAGCCACCTGCACCGGTTGCTGGGCAACCTGAGGCTCAGACACAGGCCCCACGTAGGTCTGGGAGGATTCATCGTGCACCTGAGAGGTATGGGTCACTGCCGACCCAACACGACGGGATCTTCATCATTGAGGATGAGCCCAGGACTTATGATGAGGCGGTTAGTGGACCGAACTCTGAGAGATGGCTTGAGGCCAGGCGATCCGAGATGGATTCCATGTCAGCTAACCAAGTCTGGGATTTGGTTGAGTTGCCTGATGGGGTAAAACCCATAGGGTGTAAATGGGTCTTCAAGAGGAAGACAGACATGGATGGTAACATAGTTACCTATAAAGGTAGACTAGTGGCTAAGGGATTCAAACAAGTCCACGGGGTGGACTATGATGAAACCTTCTCGCCGGTTGCCATGATCAAATCCATTCGGATTCTGCTTGCTATAGCTGCATATCATGACTATAAGATATGGTAGATGGATGTGAAGACAGCGTTCCTTAACGGGAAGCTGACTGAGGATGTGTACATGACACAACCTAATGGCTTCATTCATCCTGCAGATGCTAGTAAGGTCTGCAGGCTAAAGAAATCCATTTATAGATTAAAGCAAGCATCTCGAAGTTGGAATCTTCAGTTTGATGAAGCTGTGAGAGATTATGGCTTTATCAAAAGCGAAGATGACACCTGTGCATACAGAAAATTCAGTGGGAGCTTGGTGACTTTTCTGGTCTTGTATGTCGATGACATACTACTCATCGGAAACAACATCCCTAGTCTTCAAGCTGTGAAGACATGGTTAAGGATGTGTTTCGAGATGAAGGACTTAGGGGAGGCCGCCTATATCCTAGGCGTGAGGATCTACCGGGATAAATCCAAGAGGCTCCTAGCCCTTAGTCAGAGTACCTACATTGATAAGGTCCTGGAGAGGTTCAACTTGGAGCAATCCAAGAAGGGATACCTTCCAGTGAGACATGGCCTTACTCTCTCAAAGAGCCAGTGTCCTACCACACAGGCTGAGAGGGATGACATGAGTCGAGTGTCCTATGCTTCGGCGGTGGGATCGATCATGTATGCGATGTTGTGTACTAGACCAGACGTGGCTTATGCTTTGAGCATAACCAGCCGATACCAATCCAATCTAGGTCTGCAGTACTGGGTGGCTGTAAAGAATACCCTTAAGTATCTGAAAAGAGCTAAAGATCTGTTCTTGGTCTATGGGGACAGGAAGAGCTCAGTGTTCAGGGCTATACTGATGTGTCGTTCCAGTCTGACCCTAACGACTTCAGATCGCAGACAGGCTATGTGTTAAGATTAAATGGAAGTGCTATGAGCTAAGAGAGTTCTAAGAAGTCCATTATAGCTAATTCTACAACCGAGGCTGAGTATATGGCCACTTCTGTTGCAGCCAAAGAAGCCGTTTGGATCAAGAAGTTCATTTTTGAACTTCAGGTGGTTCCAAGTGCGGTGGATCCTATTGAGCTCTATTGTGACATTAATGGGGCAAATACATAAGCCAAGGAACTACGGTCTCATCAAAGATCCAAACACATACTCAGAAGATTTCACCTGATTAGAGAGATCATTGACCGAGATGATGTCAAGATTAGCAGAGTTGACACAGAGAACAATCTAGCAGACCCACTGACCAAGGCTTTGGCGCAGCAGAAGCATGATTGTCGTACTAGAGATATGGGGTTGAGGTTGCTCAACCTCTAGGTCTTAGTGCGAGTGGGAGATTGTTGGTGTATATGCCCTCAGACCTAGTTTTGGTCCTTCTTTGTACAACTTAAACATTGATATTTCTTATATCATCCTGGCATTGTTGTTATCAATGTTTGTCTATACCTGCGATAGTGTACTTACATGATAATGTCCCTGGAGATAGATTGGATCTGTGCTCAAATGATTATACCCAGTCGATGTACCTGAGTGGATATGGGACAGCTCTGGTACTTGTGAGACTAGTATATGGGCTGGTTATGCACAAGGTGCTAACACATATATATGGGTATATCAGTGGTAGATATCCTGGATAGACCCGCTGTGAGGCAATGACTTGGTGTCATGAGTTATCCTCACAAGTGATAGGAGATACATTGATCCCTTAACTTGAGGTCATTGACGATTCTATATAGTTAGGGATATGCGTTGATACAACCTAACACCTCGCCATAGTTGGGAGGTCATAACGGTTGTCATTGAGCATGTCACGACCCATATGAGAAGGTCAATGGACATACAGAGGATTTGCCCCTTCCTGAGGGAAGCTTGATATCCATGGAGCTCCTCTATGGTTCTATGACTAAAAGTGTATGGCCATACCCAGGTGAGAACCTAATTTAGTCATAGCCATGAGATTGGATGAAAACAAGTGCTGACACACTTGTCCAATCGGATGTCAGTTCGGCAAAGAGATTATAATGCATCTGTACCTAGTTGCGATGATGCGGATGTCAATGTCGATATCCATTCCAATGACTTGGGTAGCAACGATGCACTGCTAGGTGCCACTCACTGCTTCTGGTGACCTTTGGTCAGCACTGCCAGCATTAGAGGAACCTACAGGGTCGTACATTTTGATGCTCGAGTTTTCATATTGATCGGGTAGCCTTTAGATCGAATTATTGGATAACTCGAATCTATTTGGGAGATTTTGTCAGCGCCAATGGGCCTGATGAGATGGAAGAAACTTATTGGAGCCAACTTCCATTTTTGACATATTGACCAACTTAACCATGGTTAGGCTCATTTGACCTTGGGTTAATTTGGATTGGATCCAATAGCTTGGTTAACATGCATAATAGACTTTGGGCTAGGCCTATTGCTTAGTTGGGCTTGCTAATAAGTTGTAATGAAGAGCTAAGAGGCTTAAAGGGTATAATGGGGAAAACATTATCAAATTGGCGCATGAAGACTCCTAATTGGATTAGGAATGGCGCATGCTTCTTAATTAGGTTTCTTCTTGTGATTGATTTGATTTAGAATCTGATCTAATCACATAAGATATTAATGGAGATATGATTTAAGCAAGTGGGGCTGATTATTTACTTAATTAGAATCCTAATTCAAGTAGGATTTTCGCCCAAGCCAATTTAGGCAAGGATTCATGATGGCTTGACCTTGTCATTGCACATGCATGAATCTATTGCCTCATATGGGCTGATGTAGGTGCATATGGCATGAGCTTGCTTAGGCAAGGCTTATGTGCATATGGTACTAGGGATTTGATCAAATAATTGGATTGGATAATCTCCCTAAATTAAGCCCTAATCGCCCACACTTGCCATCTCCTCTAACCGCCTCTTAATGCTATATAAGAACCACCTTGCCGCCCCCTCTTGGGTGTGGATTCTCTTGGAGATGTGGTGATCTTGAGGGGTGATGGCTTGGAGTCTTGGAGCTTCTCTTCTTCCATCAAAGGGCGCAAGCAAGCTTCTTCTTCCTCCTCCTTCCTTTCCTTGGCGCAAGGGAACAAGAAGGCTTGCGGTTTCCTCTCCTCTTCATTCTCCTTGGCGCATCCCTCCTTGGTGGTGGCGCAAGGTGATTGGAGGACTCTCCTAAGGTATGGATCTTCTTCCCGAGGCTAGCACCGGGCGTGGAAGAACAGAGCTCGAGGCATCTATGTGTGTGAAACTACAGAGGGCACACACTTGGGCGCCTAACTCGACATCGGCCTCATCTTGCTCCTAAGGTATTTTCTATCTCATTGTGCCGACCCGCTCACAATAGATCTTCACTGGGTTTTTGGGACTGGCTCGTTTCGGGGATATTCTTCCGCTGTGCAATGTAATATGTAATGTCTATCTCTGAAAAATTATAAAATATCCCCGGGGTTTCCCAACACAGATTTGATTCTTTTCAAATGCAAACCGCTATAGTTTCATCTTCTGTTGTGTGTGATATTTGTGAAAATTCTAGGCATTACTCTAAGGAGTGTAAAGTTATTACTGATCAGGGTTCTGAGCAAGTTAATGTTGTTCGGGGGGGGTATAATCAAGGTAGAAATAATGATCCCTACTCTAGTACCTTCAACCCTGGATGGAGAAATCACCCAAATTTGTCTTGGAAAAATAATAATAACACTGAGGGGCAAGGTGAGAATAGAGGGTACCAGCAGAGACAACAAAATTAGAGTCAACCCCAAAAATCTAGCTTAGAAGACATATTTGAAAAATTCATGGGTGCCTAGATGAGACAAAATGAAGAAGTTACAGAGAGCCTTAACCAAATTAACTCTAGGTTGGATGGTGTTGGTGCACATAATAAGATTTTAGAGACACAAATAGCACAACAAGCTAGCACAACTTATAGACCCCCAGGGAAATTACCTGCCAAACCTGAACCAAACCCTAGGGAGTACTGTAATTCTATCATTACTAGGAGTGGGAGGCAATTAGATGAACCTAAAGGGAGAGTTGAGGATAATAAAAAAGAGCCTGAGATTGAACATAACAATGAATTAGACTTGGAAAAATCTCTGTGCATGAGCAGTCCCAAACTAGTTTGCCACCTCATAAGGGTGATGAACCTAAAGGTGATAAGCCATGTTAGTCAGATCTTCCTAGGCCTAGTTCACCTGCACCATATAGGCCACCTATACCTTTTCCCTCGAGGATTGTGCAAGCCAAGTTAGATAAGTAGTTTGAGAAATTTCTTGATGTCTTAAAAAAGCTTTACATTAATATTTCATTCACTAAAGCTTTATCTCAAATGCCCTCATATGCTAAATTTTTAAAAGAAATTTTGTCTAATAAGAGAAAGATAGAGGACTATGGTATTGTGGCATTAACTGAGGAATGCAGTGCTATTATCTAGAATAAGTTGCCACCGAAATTAAAGGATCCAAGTAGTTTCTCTACTCCTTGTTCAATTGGGAGTGAGGCTTTCGACCGAGCCTTATGTGATTTGGGTGCTAGTGTAAGCCTAATGCCTTTATCTATTTGCAAGAAACTGGATATGGGAGAGCTTAAACCAACTTCAATATCTTTGCAGCTTGCTGATTTATCGGTAAAGTATCCAGTTGGTATTTTAGAAAATGTTCCAGTTCAAATAGGTTAGTATTTCATACCAGCAAATTTGTAGTTCTTGAAATGGAAGAAAGTTCCAAAAATCCAATCATTCTTGGTAGAGCCTTTTTAGCTACAGCTGGAGCAGTCATTGATGTTAGGAAAGGAAAACTCACGTTTGATATTTGTGAAAATATAATTGAGTTTGATTTAATAGATTCATTGAAAAAAGCATCATATTTAGGATCATGTTGTAGTATTGATGTAATAGATGATGTTGTTAGTGATATGCATAATTTATTTGATGAGCCCTCTAATATTGAGACTGACACTTTTTCTAAGTATGTGAATAGAGGATTTCAGGAGAATGCTGATTCAATTTCTGTTAAGAGGAAAAGAAGAGACAAAGAAGGAAAAGCGGCTCAAAATTACTTGATAAAGGAAAAAATATCTTGAGTAAAATTGGACACTGTTTCAAGAATGAGCCTTATGTTGTCAGAAGTGGTGCACAAAAATCAGAGTAGCAACTGAAGAAATCACGATCAAATCCGAGTGCAGAATGGTCAAGCTAATGACCTTTTAATTAGCGCTTCTTGGGAGGCAGCCCAAGCACTTTTACTTTAGCTTATTTTCTTTTACTTTGTTTTTGTTTTTATTTTTACTTAGAACTAATTTTTCTTTTCTTTTTTAGGTGAAAACATGTTTTGGCGCAAATTACGGTAGTACCGTAATTCTTTTCATGGTGCCGTAATTTTGGTCCGTTTTCGACTAGAAACTTTTGTGAGTTTTACGGCAGTGCCGTTATTCTTTTTATAGTACCGTAATTCTACTTAAAAAAAATGGTTCGGACCCGAGGACACAGAGGAGATTGGATCTGACACGGACGAGTAGAGCTCTATGAGTATCTTTTTCCTACTTATTTGCATTCCATCTTTTATATTTTTCTAATAATTCATGTGTTCAAATGGAAGGATAAATCCTTCAAACTTCTTATGTCCTACTGTTACTGATCCTCGCTTTTGAGTTTTAACTACTACATACTTTCGATTGGGTTGTATTAAAGATGATTTGATAACTGCTAAATCTTTTTTGATATGGTTGTATTGAGATTTTTCTTATGATACTTGATTTTGTTGGTAATTTGATATGGTTGTACATGATATTCTTATATTTTGGATTGATACTCTGTGTTTGGTAGGATATGTGATTTGGTGATGATGATTTTAGTTCTGATTTAGTGATGATGTGATATATGCCTGTGTGGTTTATTCTAATCATGAAAATACTGCTGTTATCATGCCAAAATTTTTCTTGATGATAAATTACTATACATCACAATACTTGAGAATTGGAAATAGACCTAATATGTTGAATTTATTTCTTTGATATAATTTATCTGTTGAAATTTTTCATTGATTAATACATGAAGTTTTGAGTAAATATGTTGTTTAATGAATGAGATTTGAAAGAGAAGTAACTCTTCTAAATAAAATAAGCATGTGTTGTATAATTTTTGGATTGATATCAATTGATTAAACCTAGTAAATCATTAAAGTCCATATTGTTATTTGTTGGGAAGAAAGAATCCGAAATCCAAAAAGGAAAATGACTCCCCTATTTGGCACTGCGAAAAATTGGCAGTGGTACCTAAAGACATGGGTTGAAGTCTGAAAAGAATAACTCATTTTCTTGGCATTGTATTTACAATGGTACTGAAGAATAGAGTTGAAGTTCAATTAAAAAGTATGTATCTATGTGGATGCATGCCATGAGAGAGATTATTTGACATTAACTCCGCTATCTCAAGAAGAATTCTTTCTACTTAAAGAGATATGAGTTCTATTATGTTGGTTATGTGACCAATGTATTCTAAATATGTCACCAGAAGAAAGGTGATAGTCATTTTAGAAAATATCAAAGATTCATAAAAAGAAGAGAGAAAATTTGAGTGGAAAAAGATTTTGGGGTTCCTATTCCTGTAAACAAAGACACCATGGACTCAAAACTAAAACTAGGTAAACTCATGAGATTGAAATTCTATTTGTGCACATTGCAAAATTTTATTTAATTGAGCCATGGATCCTAAAGATTGAATTCGAAGGATGATATATTTATTTAAAATTTTAAGTTATTATTTGATGTGAATTTTTCATATGTAATTGTATTTTAGAAATTTATTCATCATCTGAAAGTTTATTTTCATAATCAGTATTGATTTCTTTATTTGCTTGAGGACAAGCAACGTTTGAGCCTTATGTATTTTGATGACTCTAAATTTCATAGCATATTTCTTGCCAAATCCACTGCACTTTTGGGTCATAATCATGCTCTGTTGCTTATTTTTATGCCTTATTTATCAAATGTCTCAGAATCTACACCTTTCTTGGTTTTTGATCAATTTCAAGTAAAAAGGCATCATTATCATGAGTTTTCAAGCAATTTCAATGCATGGACAAGTTCTAATCATCAAGAAGAGTTTACACATCAAATTTCAAGTTAAACCGAGTTTTCTAGCAAAATTACGGTAGTACCGTAATGAATTTTACGGCCGTAATATGTGAATATGGCACTACCGTAATGATTTTCACGGCCACATCCCACAGAGATTTTTTTGAAAAATTACGGCACTACCGTAATGCTTTTTATGGTGCCATAATTTTGGTCCAGGTTCATACAGAGACTTTCAGAGGATTTCGATGAATTACGGCACTACCGTAATATATTTTATGGTACTGTAATTTCGGGCAAATTTCTTATAGAGACTTTCAGAAACAATCGAGAAGATTACGGCACTGCCATAATACTTTTTACAATGCCGTAATTGCGGGCTGTTTCCCTACAGTAAATTCAGAAGACATTACGACACTGCCATAATTATATTCACGGTACTATAATTTTCGACCTAGTTTCTCGATTTTTTTGCTGGAAACTTAAAAAGATGATTTCTCAAGCTTTAGGGCACCAATTGAAGATCTGTAAAAAGGGGAACGATCAGGATAAAGAGGAGAAGGTTTTCGAAGTGAAAGGACCAATTTTTATCAGGGATTGAGGGAGAATTTTAGGAAATTGCCGTCGCCTTAGGGTTCATCGATTCTCAGCGTACAGACCACCTCTAGCCACAAAATTTGAAAGGAAGCTTCGTCTGGAGGAGGAGAACATATCACAGAAGTTTCAAACTGAAAGGAGATCGATCGAGGGAGAAATCAACAAAAACAAGGGCACTACTACTATTCATCGCGTCTAGGAGTAAATTACGGGTTGTAATTTTCATTACAGCCTTGTTTTGTAACTTTTACTCTTCTCTTTGAATTTCTAAATCACTCTAAACAATGTTTTATTGTTATTCTTCAATCATGCTAGCTTAAACCTCTTTGGGACATGGGGTGTAGTTCTCTTGATTTCTTAATGACTGAATGATTTCTATTTCATCAGAATATTTTTCATATGATAATTTTACTTAAGTGATTAATGCCTTTAATGCTTTCTAGTTTCATATTATCAGCATGTGTTAGAGTTTTATGATATGGACTAAGAAGTGATTTATAAAACTTGGAACACTAAAATCAAGTATTAGGAACTCATCGTAAGAGATTAGGTTTGTTCTTAATTCTAAATTTTAGAAGTTTATTGACTTGTTGATATTTTGTTCTAGGATGCATTGATGATATAGACAGGAAAATATGCTAGAGATAGATATTTGATTGTTAGAAAGTCTTAAGTAAAACTTGTGAAACTAAGGTATGAGAATACTTAGTTTCATTTAAGATATTGATATCGAGATAGAATGCACGAGAGTGATTCTTAATCTCTTTGTCAAGGTTTGCCTTTCTTAAACATAGAATAAATCTGCGCGAGAACGAGAATTATTTTATGTTAATCATCTGCGTGAGAGCGAGATGATTTCTTATTAAGGCAAATTATATCTTTATCATAATAAGAATAAACTGATGAACATTTATTTATAACTAGTCATAGAAATTAGGATGGATGAACCCCTAGTCCCAATTCTTTCTCTCTGATATTTCGTGAACTTTTCGATCGTTCGATTACATCATAATTGGTTTACTTAGCTAGTAAGAAATCAAATCTTTGGTACTTAACAACAAGGTCTCTGTGGTTCGATATCTTTTTATTACTTCGAGTATCCGTGCACTTGCGTACTACAACAGACATCAATGATGCCAATTTCTTCGAAAGAATTAGAGGCGACGGCCTCTTCGTCAAGTGCATTGGACTGCGTCTTTGGCAAAACCGATGACATCAACGGATGGACGCGTCGGATGATCTCGCCAGCGCCAATAAAATTAGAAGAACCAAGCGGCTCCGGTGGCAGGAACAGAATCGAAAGCTGGCGTCTTTAGTGGATTTCGGGCTGACTAGGCGAACGAGGTGGCTACAGTTCCGGCGGCGAAATCACGCCGAAGCGAGTGCTGTCGAACTTCCTTCCTTTCCCTGTTCGGAGGCAGACATGCCTCTTTCTGTTGTCTCTGACGTCTTCTTGTGTCAAAGATGACGGGCGAAGGGAAGCTGCTTCCAGCATATGCAAAGACGGTGGCTTCCTTCTAGAGAAAGCTTCCTTCCATTTCTGCTCAAAGGCAGACGTGCCTCTTTCTGTCGTCTCCGACGTCTTTTGATGTCGAGGATGACGAGGGTGAGGAAGGTTCTCTTCCTCCCCTGCTCAAAGGCGGATGTGCCTCCTCCCGTAGTCTCCGATGTCTTCTGGTGATAAGGACAAGGAAGGTTCTCTTCCTCCCCTGCTCCACGGCCGCGGCGGCGTCGTCGAAGACAACTAGAGAAGTCATCAACGGGGCGAGCATGCCTGCTTCTGGCGTTCATGGAGACAGAAGAACTGGGCGGCGTCTTCTTCTTTCATTCGAGATGACCACAATAAAGAAGGTTCTGCTCAGAGGCAGACGCTCTTCCTTCCAAGCGGCAACATCTTCTCCTAAATTCGGAAGCGATGACAATGAAGAAAGTCGAGGAAGGCTTCCTTCCTTCCTCCATGATTATGACGGCGGCATAAGAGAGGATGAGTAAAGTTGTCGGTGACATTTTCTCTTGTGCTAGAGATGATGGCGACGAAGGGAACCAAGGAAGGCTTTTCCAATCAGAATTTTCATGCTCAGAGGCGGATGTGCCTCCTCCTAGTCGGCGACATTTTCTTCTCATGCCAGAGACACAGCGACGAAAGCTTCCTTGCTCCACTACTGCAGCGAAGGCGTTAGGGATGAAAGTCGTCGGCGGGATCTGGCCGACGAACAAAAGCACCGATTCGTTCCAAAACTCCATTTCTTTTCTTTCTTCTAATTTCCTCCTCACGCCATTAAATTCTAGAGACTTCATCTCTGTTTTTTTCTTCTTCTTCTAATTTTCTTTCTTACACATCTTCTTTCATTTTTCCTTTTTTTTGCAGTCTTTATCATCACCCACAAGGAATTTTTCAACGACAAGGACGTGATAGTTGCCGGAGGCATAAAAATTTAATTTTTTTTACCAGAGTTGTGTTGTCTCTCCGTTGATGATTTTTGTTAACCGGAGTTGTCTCTCCATCAATAATTTTTATTTACCGGAGTTGTCCTTCTCCGTTGATGATTTTTGTTAACCGGAGTTGTCTCTCCGTCAATAGTTTTTATTTACCGGAGTTGTTCTTCTCCGTTAATGGTGTCGAGAAAAGAGGGAAGAAGAAGAAGACCAAGGAGGGAGAAGAGGAATACTTACCTTCTGTGCGTTGATGTTCCTCTTGTCGACTACTCGTTGCTTCAACTTCGAGTCTTCCAAAAATTAGCAAAAGCCAATTCCCCCTTTCTACTTTTTCATTTCTTCCTTTATTATTGCTTCCCACGCCTTCCGTTTTTGGAACCGCCATCGTAACTCCCCAAAAACTTCTCTTCAAATTGCATCCACGATTTTTTCTCAATTAAAAATAAAATAAAATAAAAATAATTTAATTTTTAATTGCTTGCCAATCACTTGCTTCTCAAAATTCATTGTCAAAATTGCCTTTTTTGACCCAACATTTGTGAATCACAATCAACCCAATAAAAATGGATATTAATATCTAATTTTAATTCAGTCAAAACCTCAATTTTGACCCAAATTTCATGATAGAAATTGGAATTAATCCCAACTTAGTCATAATTTCGATTTTACCTTCTATTAAACCGAAACTCCTCATCACAATTTTATTTTATTTCTTTCTTTTCGCATTCCGCAAATTGCGATGTCAAAAATATAATTTTGACTAAGAAATTGGATTGTCCAAAGTTCCATCATTGATAAAAAATTCTCCTAACTAGCTGAGCAATTTATTTCTGTTTAGTCAAAAAATTCTAATTTGACCCAATAATCATGGCAAGATGATTTAATTTATATCAAAATTAATTTCAATAAATTTCATATCTCACCCCTGCATTCAAGAATAATTTCTATTTTTTTTTCACCTTCAACAATATTATCCGGAACAAAAGTGTTGATGAACAGAGCAATAATTCATATTGCTTGTGATAAATCTCTATACAGGATGTACAAAATTTCTTCTCTTGAACAAACTATTTATCAGTATCAAGCTACTATTTCTCGTTGATGGCATCCTACATGACCTACCGATGAGGATATAGAGCACCGATTTGCATCAATGGAGGCAAGCAAGGCCCTCTCTACATCTCTAGATATGTTTCTATTAAGCAAGGAGAGGATGTACTCCATGAAAGCAACAGAGCAGGCCAATGTGATCGGTCCATCGCCAGGCAATCCAAACTCCTCTTCTGACACCTTGAGGAGCTCTTGAAAGATCTGGCTCTTGAGGTATGTCAATGGCACCATGAACCTTGTACCATCCATACAGTATACAATGAAATGGCCCTTATTAGCAATCACTCTAGTGCTGTCATCACTACAAGAACTGGAGCGACTATTGGATCTCATCAGGGAGATCCCTGATTTCTTTGCCTTCTCTACTAGTCTCTTTGGGCTCAACATGGTTGAAGTACTCGTTGAGGAGATGGTGTTTTTCTTAGCTAAAAAGCTTAAAGAGCTGAAAAATGTGCTAAAGCTTTGGATGAGTTTGAATCTGAAATTGTATCCTTATATAGAATTGAAACCGGAAATTAATGGCTAGAGATGTAGCTTTCAATAGGAAGCAAAACCATGTGGCCACTTGAGTAGAGATATGTGATGCTGAGAACTTAAGGCAGCTGGACAAGAACTTTCATTTCCTTGGTGGTGATCTAAAGGCATGTAGGTTCCATAGCATTCAATGAGTTAAATGGATAGGTGAACTACAAATAATGGAATGGGTATCCAAGACCTACAGGCTTGTGGATCCAATCGCACTTGTCTGGGATAAGGACAATAAGCACATACGTACAGTCTTGAAAAAGGCAGCAGGGTATGTGGAATGTCTCTGCAAGAAAAAAAAAGATAGCATTATATTGTTTGTCGAATGCTACAAGCCAGGTCTTATCAATCATGTTAATGACAATAGACATAAATATGTATAAATGATTAGATAATTAAATTAATATAAATATATAGTTTGCGGGGTTGTGTTTGTTGAACGCTTTAAGCCAAGTCTTATCAGTCATATCTTTTAGTGGCAATAGATGTAAATATGTATCTATCATTAGATAATTAAATTAGTGTAAATATATAGTTTATAGATATTACATATCGGTAAAATTATATTATAGTATGAGAGCCTCAACGATCTGTTTGACCACTTTCATAGACTTTGTTTGGGGCAGCTGCGTGCCTGCTTTTACGAGCACAACCAATAGAAGCAGCACACACAATGATATTTGGGGCTGATTCGCTGGGTGAAAAAGTGAAAAACCAGCTGCCCAGTAGAAGCAGCTACTTACATGCTTACGTGTGAATTAGAATCTCATGCACCTTCCTGCTTGCACTCAGCCAACATTCGTCGCCCTTCAGCGTGCACTCAGCAGACGATCTGCTGCCCGTCTGTCGCCTCTACCTACCGTCAGCCACCTCAGTTACCGTTGTCTCGTTGTCGTTGCTCAAAATCGTAATTATAATTGATATTATAATTCATGTTATTGAATGTTCATATCCTACTATTGACATACTAGTATACTTGTTGATGTCTTTTTATTTATAGCTGTATACCTTTTATTGTATTATAATTCCAATTGTCATCATATTTTATTGCCTAGGGATTGTCATATTAATCTTGACCCAATGTCACAGGCTTATTCAGTAATGTCGCTGACCCATGAGAAATTATTATTATTGTTTAGCTTCCAACGTGGATCAAGATAAACAACACAAGAACAAGTTCTCCTATGTTGGATTTGTAGATAGATATTGAGATATATATTTGACATCATTACTGTATTAGCGGAGACATGTATTAATATAAAATTCAATTGAATGTTCCAACGGAAATAATTATAAAATAAATGGAGTATTGTAATAATTAGACTTATTTGGATAATGTTATTGGTACCCCCATACTCTAGGTAAAGTAATCCAAGGGTCAAAATTGATAGATTTGATCTACTTAAAGATCACATGTTGAATGCCTTGAATGACACTAAGCAGCAGATGCCTTCATTAGGTATTGTAATCCATCTTAGATAGTTCAGTAATTAACTAAATAAATAACATTTGTCATCTAGTAGCCTCTAGGTGAGATCAAAATGAGATAAAATTTGAGTTTTAAATGACTTCCAAGTATTGTCGATAGTAATACACTATGAGGAATCAATACAAATATTGTAGCAATGTAGTATATGCCACTACTTTATATTCTGCTTTACAGATCGATCTACTGTATTCTATTTTTTGCTTTTTCATGTCACAAATTACCCCCTAAATAGGTGCATAATCCAAAGATAGGCTTTCTGTATCTCTAGCATAGTTAGCATTTGTATACGTTCCAAATGATGTTTTCTTAGCTTTTGCGTGAATTAACTAATGATTCACACAACAAAGATATTAACTATAAACTAGTTAAGTTTCCAAAACAGGCATTTGTACCTCCTAGCATCCACAGAGTCAAACTCATACTAGTACTGCGTTTTTTTTTGGGATCCATGGTATCTTTCAAGTTTGCAATATTATTTCAATCAGTAAGTCAATACAATGATTTCAAAGGAACAGAGCCACTTAGTTTTTTAATAACCTCATATATATATATATATAATTTCAATATAAACAACTTGATGCCA
Source organism: Costus lasius (assembly GCA_027563935.2). Classification (NCBI taxonomy): domain Eukaryota; kingdom Viridiplantae; phylum Streptophyta; class Magnoliopsida; order Zingiberales; family Costaceae; genus Costus; species Costus lasius. Next base: position 77,595,744 of record CM050451.1, read on the forward strand.
AGCTATGTAGATATCATTCAGAGCCTAAGTGTCGAAGAACATAGCAATACTTCAAATTGCTGATGTTGAATCTCTATACATGTGGTACAAAATTTCTTCAACTAAATAAAACATTTATCAGTATCAAGCTACAATTCCTTGTTGATGGCATCCTACTAATGATGATAGAGAGCACTGATTTGCATACATGGAGGCAAGCAAGGCCCTCTCCACATCTCCAGATATGCTTCTATTAAGTAAGGAGAGGATGTGCTCCATGGCTACTGCATTGCATGCTAATGTGATCGGCCCATTGCCAGACAATCCAAACTCCTCTTCTGACATCTTGAGGAGCTCTTGAAAGATCTGGCTCTTGAGGAATGCCAATGGCACCATGAACCTTGTACCATCCACACTGTATACAGTGAAATGCCCTTTATCAGCAACCACTCTAGTGCTTTCATCACTACAAGAACGCGAGCGACTGTTGGATCTCATTAAGGGGATCCCTGATCTCTTTGCCTTCTCTACAAGTCTTTTGGGGCTCAACATGATTGAAATGCTTGTTGAAGAGGGGATGATTTTCTTGGCTGAAAAGATTACAGAGCTGACGAGCTTGCTTAAGATTCTGATGTCTTTGAATCAGGAATTGTATCCCTCTCTACTTTATATAGAAGAAATGGGAAATTAGTGGCCAGAGATGTAGCTTTCAATAGAAGCAAAGCCATGTGGCACTTGAGGAGATATATGTGGTGCTGATACCTTAAGGCAGCTGGTCTCTTCCTTTTCTTGGAGGTGATTTGAGGACATGTCGGCTCCATATGCATTCATTGTGGTAAGTGGATAGCTGAACTAAAAATAAATGAAATGGCTGTCCAAGGGGCACAGTCTTGTGGATTCAATCGCACTGCTCTGTGACAAGGACTACAAGTACCTACTTTCTGTGTGCTGAAGTTAGTGGATGCACTGCAGTCCACCCAAACAAAGATCTGGCAACTTCAAAAGAACAGCAGGGTTCGTGGAGTGTCCCTCAAAGAAAAAAAAGATGGTGTCGTGATGTTTATGGAAATGCTTCGAGCCAGATTTTATTAGTCACTCTCAAGGGCAGCTCTGCTTGTGCAAGTTATTCAAGGATTAAAGGATGTAGAGTTACAAAGCAAGAGAGTCAAGTTATTGTATCAAAGTACAAAACATTTAGGAAATCTTTATAATAATTCTTGTCTAGCTCCGTAAGCAAATATCTGAAGATGCGGAGAGAGCCTTGAATCCATTCATGCAATTTGTTTTGCTCGTTAACCTCTTTAGTTCATAGCATAATATGATTAATATTGTTATTAATCAGAAATTTTCTACCAAGTTTACATATAATTACCATAAACAATAGAATTAATCTATTCTTGAGTCCATTCTCTATGGATTACAGATGCAGCTAACTAGGAGTTATTTGAATATTTCCAACTAATTTATTGAGTTTTTCTTATTTACATTCCTCCCTTGATAACATCACCTCCTCTGGGAAGAACTCAATCCAAGTACAAGTTACGTCACGCTGTGGGTGTATATATGTTTTTTTGTTGAAAACTGTATCTTTTAAATATATTTAATTAGGTTCATCCATTTTCAGGGACCCTAACTAGTTGGAGTTTTCTTAAATGCGTCTAGATTTAATTTATTTTTTTATTTTTTCTTTGTGGATTCCATCCAAAAAAATAAAGTCTAAAACTATATTCGGTAGGACGGAATCCATAGTGGAATGAAAGGAAAATGCGATGAATCTAAATGGCTCATCCATTTTCGTTGGAGTTTTATCTACCTACTATTGTGTAAAATAACTGCTGATATGTGGTAGTGAAAGAATGTGCTGCCACCAACTTTTATATGGTTAGAATTTAAATCATTTGTTAGGATTTTTGCATATATGTGATTTAATATGATTTAAACAAAAAGTAAAAAATCATGCAAGAAATCACACAAAACTATATGAAAGAAGGAAGAACTGCAGTCCTGCAGTCACTATCCTTAGATGAAACTTTGGCCTTTTGTGTAAGATATCCAATATTGAACTCGTAAAGCTATAAGAACTGCAGGACTGCAGCCACTATCCTTACATGAAACTTTGGTCTTTCGTGTAATATATTCAATATTGCACCCATAAAGTTATAACTAGTAATATATTTTTGAACCCATAAAGCTATAACTAGTATTCCTTTCCTGTGAGGCACGGTCGTGGAACGATTGTCTGAAACTCTTTCAATGAGAAAGCCAAAGATTAAAAATAAAAACAAAAGGAGAAAAAAAAAAGGAGAGAAGTAGAGCCTTCAAAAAAGTAACCATGAAAAATGTGAAAGAGAGACTAGCCTTAGGCATCCTTCTTTGTAACCGTTTGGGTTAATATTAAAAAAATGCATCTCAAAGAAGGACACATCTTGAGCTTAAGCAACACGTCTGCCTAAGAGCTTAAGACATGGGTTTGAGATGAGCATTGGCAAACACCCAAGGTGAGCATTGCGTAAGTGCTTGGGATGAGCACTTGATGCTTGGTAAAGAGCACTTAGAAAAGAGTTTTTGGCAGAGTTGAAGGTAACATGCAAAGGAAAAAGAAAGCCGTTACTATTAGATTTTTCAAGCAAAGAGAAGAAAACTACATCTTTAAATACATGTCTAATAGAGTGTTAACTGGTTGAACCCATTAACATTTATTTCCTCTAACTCTAATACTCCCTCTCAAGCTAGAGCGAAAATATCAACTTAATCCAGCTTGTTACAAACAAAACTCAATCTTGTCACCCCTAAAGCGTTAGTAAACATGTCAACTAACTAATTTTGTATAAGGTGTACAAAAGAATTTATTTGAGATTGCTTCCTTAATAAAGTGATAGTCAAATTCAATGTGCTTTGTTCTTTCATAAAATATAGGGTTAGTTGCAATGAATATATTCATTGGAGTTGAGCATGTGAGACCCAACTTTTGTATAACTCACTTAGCTATATCATTTTACAAGTTGTTTATGTCATTGCTTTGTATGCTACTTTCAGATGGACCAGACAACAACAGTTTGTTTCTTACTCCTCCATTTCACTAAGTTTTCTCCTACATAGGTATAGAAGCTAGATATGGATTTTCTATTATCAATATTTCCAACATAGTTAGCATCTGTATATACTTCATCCATTATTTTTATATACAAGGCCTTTCCTTGAAGATACTTTGATACATTGTAGCACCTTCATGGCGGCATCCAAATGACAGTATTGGGGTTTTTGTATGAATTAGCATATTACACCTACAACATAAGATAGATTAACTTTCCTATCAAATATCTATACCTTCTACTTGTTGGGAATCCCCGGGCTATTTAAAATCGAAAACAGCAGAAGCGAGCCCGTAACGAGATTCCTAATTCAACAATAAGGACCGTCTTACGAAGAATACAAAGGATGTGATAGGGGTATACCTCACTTAGCAGTTTGATGCTGGCGATGGCTGAGACGCGCAAAGGCCCGTCCTCTACAATCGAGCACACACAGACTACCCCGAGACTCCTCTGCTCCGTGCACGTGCTAGCTTCGGGAGAAGAGATCCACGCCTCTAGCTTCTTCTCTACTTACGCCAATCTCGAAGACCACGCGCCAAGAAGAAGAGGAACCGATGGCGACAAGGAGTGGGCATCACTACAACTTGTCCCAACCTTGATGCAAAAATTTTCTTTTTGTCATCACCTCCAAGACCCTCACGCCAGGGGCAGAGGGGAGGCAACAATAGGAGAGGAGAAAAGAGACTGGTGCAAAATCTCCCAAGAGAGCCTCTCTATTTATAATAGAAGCGCCAGCTCCTCTTTGGAGATTTTTCCCATGCGGGACTATGTACATAGGCGCCTTCTCACAATTAAGCGTCATGGGTTCGAATCCCCGCATACGCAATTAATTGTAAATTGCGCCCAAGCATAGGCGCCTACTCACAATTAAGCGTCATGGGTTCGAATCCCTGCAGACGCAATTAATTATAAACTGCGCCCAAGCATAGACGCCTACTCACAATTAAGCGTCATGGGTTCGAATCCCCGCAGACGCAATTAATTATAAATTACGCTCAAGCTTATTAATTAGCCAAGAGAAGAATTCTCTTGCCAATTAATAGTTTAATTTTATTCTTGTGACTAAAGTGCAAAGCCCAACCTTGCACTAAGACCCTTGTTCGACACATTTTGACACCTCAGGTCAACAGAGGTCAAACGTGGTCCACTAGAGTCAACTAGTGGTCAAACATGAACAAAATAAAGTCTCATCTCCTCATAAGAAAAACCATAGCATCAGCTTCCCAAAATGATCTGAATCATACAACGATCCGATCAGAGGCTAACCGATCAATACGGAGTCTCTAGCGTCTAGGTGTGCGACCCTGTAGGTCGCTCTGACGTTGGCAGTGATGACCCATTCATCACAAGCGGTGAGTGGCACCTAGCAATACATCGCCGCTACCCAAGTCATCGGAATAAATGTCACAATCGACAACCTCAAACTGTGATAAGGAATAAGAGTATCTATGTCCCTTTTGCCAGGCTGATCGTCCAAGTTGGACAAGCGTGTCACACTTGTATATTCCAACAATGATGGTCATGACTAAATCAGGCTAAACCTGGGTGTGGTCACACGCTTTCAGTCATGCACCATCTAGGGGCCCATGGACATCAAGCTTCCCCGTAGGGAAGGGGCAAATCCTCTATTGGCAAGATGAACCTCTCGTATTGCTTAAGATATACCCAATGACAACCGTTATAACCTTCCTATTACGGCGAGGTGTTAGGTTGTATCAAAGTACATCCTTTACAACACAAAGATACAATCTTCCTCAAGTCAAAGGACATATATAACTCTATCACTGTGAGATTCTTCTTGAGACACCAAGAAGAACTCTCCCGGCGGGTCAGTCCAGCATATCTCCCTTGATACACCCTTATGCCTGCGTTGAGCAACCCGTGCTAACCAGCGCATAAACGAGTCTCACCCGCACCATAGCTGTCCCCTATCCACTATGGCACTTGACTCGGGACATAAGCAAACTGAGATAGTAATATCTCGAGGGACATCATCATGTAAACATACATATGCGCAGATGTATAATAAACCATGACAACGACAATGCCAGGATATCTATAAATATTAATGTATATAGTACATATGTCTAGACCAAAAGATAGGTCTCAGGGCATAACACTAACACTACTATCCACATAAGGAGATTCCATGTTGACGCTAATATTTTTTTTTTCCAAAATTGCTGTATCAACAAGTTTACAATCTTCCAATCCTACTTCTATTAGCAATCTAAGGCATATTTTTTTGTGATAATAAAATGTTGTCATCTTTATATGCTATTTCAATTCCTAAAAAATAATTTATTTTTTCAAGATTTTTAAGAATAAATTGAGACTTTAGAAATTTTTTGTTTCAGTTATACCACTCATATTACTTCCTAGGAGCAATATATCATCCACATAAACTGCTAGAATCACAAATCCACTTCTTGTGTGATGTGCAAAAACTAAGGAGCCTACTTTGCTCTATTTATGTTATATCCTAAAATATTAGTAAATATTTTAAAATTAATATTTATAAATTTTTCTAGAATTTTTAGAGATTTTTAGGATTTTTTATTGATTTTTCCTAAATGGCAAATAAAGTTTAGTTAATAGAAATTTAATTTAAAAGAAAATTAATTAAAAAAAGGGTATGTCAAGGCCATGGGAGATCAACGCATGACTCACAGTCCGCATTTTGCGAATGCAACAAACCAGTAAGCCGAGCTCGCGTTTAGGAAGTTAACGGGTCGACTTATTGTTGAACCCGATTTTGGCTGATGACCAGCGAGCGGTTTGCCCCTCTCCGCCACGTTTGCTGGCAATCGCTACTCGTAGTTTTTGTGGAAGGCGTGGAAGAAGAGGGTTCTTCCTCTCATCTTCCAGCCCTTCGGAAGCATTTTGGCAGGTGCTATGGAGCGCTGGACGAGGAGACGTGGAGTTGAATCCAGTTCATCAGAAATGAACAAGATGGTGGCAACGCTTCATCTTCCTCGAAGCGGGCAAAGTAATGAAGCTGGTGAAGCCTCACCTCTTTGCTTGCAGCGTCTGCCCAATGCTGCTCCAGGTATTCCTCCTATCCTATCGTTCTCGCTGAGTTTTAATGATTTTCGGATTCTGGCGGTGGTGGCGCCGCAGCATGGTTCAGCTGCGAATCGCCGGAGAACTTTGGACGAAGGCCAAAGCTTGCCATGAGTTGCCAAAGGGCCACCGACCTTCTACCAATCTCCGATCTAGAAGGTTGGGAGGAGAATGGAAGTTATATTATAGCATACTAGTATTTGGGGTACAATGCGGGTGCGATTTTAGGTGATGACCCACAGGCTAAACCAGTAAATTAGTTAACCAATTTGTATGCTTATATCATATTTGTATTTAATATTATTATTTGTTATGCTAGTATGTTTCCGGTTACAATAGTCAGTTAAGTATTCAGTTAACAATATTTAGATTAGTATTTTGTTAACAAGATCCAGTTTAGTATTAAGATAACAGTATTCAGTTAAGCATCCAATTATAGTTGTTAAAGTTAGTTTTCAGTTTCAAGTGATATAGTTAAAGTTTTAGTTTATAAAATTAGCTTGTTAGTATAGTTAAGAATTTATTGTTTGATTTACATTTTACTCTTTAAGTATCTTTCAAATATTATCAATTTTACTTTTGGATCATTGTTGGTCTTCTCTCCTTTGGTTTCAAGGGATTACCCTTCTGCTGGAGAGAGACTTACTCAACATTGCTGCTGAGGGTTGTTGATTATTTCAGGTACTGGTCTAAACTATGGTGATCAGGTCAAGTTCAAGAAGATATGATGTTTAGTTAAAGGTTAATCTTGTAAGAGTACACTCTGATGGATTTTTGGGATCTGTACTATATTTATGAACTCAGATGGAATTTATTATAAATTAATTTTCTTAAGCTTTAGTTTTAGATAAGTTTATTTAGTCACATTACTATTATTAGCTTTTTGCCATTATATCCTAGTGTGGTTTTATCGGGTTGTAATAGTTTAAAACCGGTTAAGAACATCAGTTCAAAAAAATAATAAAATCACGCACGTGGACTTTGTTTAAGCCCATAAATTGATTTATTGAGTTTGCATACTAACTTTATCAGATTAATATAATTTATAGGGTACTCCATAAAAACTAACTTATAAAAATCATCATAAAGAAAAGTATTCTTAACATTTATTTAATATAACTACCACTGAAAATTGGCCATTATCAAGAATAGAGCACCTACCGAATTTAATCAAGTAACAAGAGAGAAAGTGTCAAAATAATCAGCTCTATAAACTTGAGTAAGTCCTTTTGCAACTAATCAAGATTTGTATTTGTTTATAATTCTATCAGGATTGTGATTTATAGTGTACACCTATCGGTAAGAAATAGGTTGTGCTCCTAATTGTGGGGAAACTAATGTCCAAGTGTGCCCGATTAAAGTATTTTCATCTCTTTATCTACTATTGTCTTATACTCTAGTATTTGCATAGCCTTCAATGTGATTTAGGAAATACTGAAGGAAGAAAGAATAGTAAGAAATCTACAATGCTCATGCAATATATGTTGATAGAAAACAAAATTACAACTAGGGTATACAATTATGCTATGTTTACATTTGCGTAAAATAATGGGTCGGTTGTCAAAGTTAAGTGGAAGACTTTTAGACAACGATGCTTGGTGGACCACGTGAGCATCGATTATATACTTGTAATGGTGGTGTAAACCCTATTTTTCTCTTGTTAAAGAGTAACCTAATTTCATTCTTCTCAATAGAGCATATAATTGTCATATATAGAGGTGGCCAACGGGCCGGGCCGGCCCGCGGCCCGCACGGCCCGGCACGACGCGGGCCGGGCACTGTGCGGGCGGCCCGTGGCCCGACTCGGGTCGGGCTGGGCTGGGCACGGCCCGCAGGCGTGCCGGGCCTGGCCCGGCACGGGCCCGTGCCAGGCACGGCATGCGGGCCAGCACGGGTATTTGGGCGGTAACGGTCGGAATTTTCGAATTGAGCATGCGTTTTTACCCAAATAGCCCTATAACGGTTTGAAAAAATTTAAAAGTTAGGGATATAATTGTCTTTATGTTATAAAATTACCATTTAGCCCCTTTTAATAATTAAAAATAGGGGATAAATATGTAAATTTACACCCAATTCATCCCTATAAATTGACCCCCCAACCCTCTCAGTTCTTCACACAAGTTTCCAATTAACTTTGGATTAATTTCTCATTCTCTCTTAATACTTTCTTAATCTCTTTTCTAAGTCTTGAGTTTCAATTAGCCATCAAGATTTCAAAGCTCCCTCGGTCTAGTCACGTGGAGAAGATCAAGTAAGTAGTAAATTAATTTACTTTTAGTCTTTTATAATGTAATTGTACTTAAATTTAAATTATTCTAATATAAATTTTTTTCATAATTATGTTTAAATTAAGGTTGTTGAAGGCTGAAACCTCAACTTCTTAGTTCTTACTAAGCGATCTTCAAACAAGGTAATTTTTTAATGTATAATTTATTATTAGTAAGTATTTAATCTTATTTTATAAATTTTTGTAGCTAACTTTTAATATTATATGTAGAATTAATGGCGGAATTTAACATTACATGGGATCTTTTGTCATGGGAGCTTGAGGCATTAGAGTAGGAGCTAATGGGGACAACTAACCCCGTTATGCCACCCGATCAAGATGCCAACCCTCCGCCTTACGACCCAAATCAACAACAGCAAGATCATGTTGAATTTGAGCTTACTAACACTATGCAGGGAGAGGAGGGATGCGGTGGAAACCCTCACGAGTCTACTGTGTCGGGCTCCAGAAAACGCACGAGCGACGTTTGGAAGAGCTTCGATGTGGTGATGATTAACGGCGAAGAAAGAGCCAGCTGCAAGAAGTGCAAAAAAGTCATGACTTGCAAATCATCGGGTGGAACTGGTCATTTGTCTCGCCACATCAAAAGCCATCAAACTCAAATCGATCGTGCACAGGCTACTCTCAATCTTTCCTCTAGTTCTTTTGAAGTTTTTAATTATTCTACTGAAGTTCTTAGAAAAGAATTAGCTAAATTTATTGTTTGGGATGAACAACCATTTTCTTTAGCAGAAAATTATAAATTTGAAAAATTTATACATAAATCACTACAACCTAAATATAAAAAAGTAAGTAGACAAACCATGCATAGGGATGCTATAAAAAATTTTTCTAAATATAAAACTAATCTTTTTCAAGCTTTAATTACATTAACTTCTTGTATTTCTTTAACATCTGATATTTGGACCAGTAATCATTCTGATCAGTCATACATGTGTATTACGGCACATTGGATAGATAGTGAATTTTTTATACAAAAAAGAATTATTGCATTTAAAATTTTTGAATATCCTCATGCTGCAAATGCTATAGTTAGACAATTTCATAGCATTTTCCATTCATATAATATAATTAATAAAAAATTTTCAATTAGTTTTAATAATGCAAGTAATAATGATAGTGCAATTGATAAATTAAAAAGATTGTTAAATCCAATATTTAATAGTGCTTTTTTTTCATATATGATATGCATGCCATATTCTAAACTTATGTGTTCAAGATGGAATAAAAGAAGTAGATGAACATGTAACTAAATTAAGAAATGCTGTTAGATTTGTTACTTCTTCTACTTCTAGAAATCAAGATTTTAGACAAATATGTAAATCTTATGGTTTGTCATATAAAAAAATTAAACTTGATATTAAAACACGATGGAATTCTACTTATGATATGCTAACAACATGTTTTCCATTTAAGGACCCTCTTACATTATTTTATAATGAAAGAATGCCTGATGGAAATATCAAAGAAAATGATTGGGATAAAGCAAAGTTATTACATAATATTTTATAAATTTTTTATAATGCTAGCACTCATTTATCTGGTGTTTATTATCCTACATCATGTTTAATTTTAGAACATTTAGTTTTAATTAGTGAAATTTTTTCTCAATATAGACATGATGAAAATGATGAAAATGTTTTTCAAGTAATTTTTAAAATGGAAACAAAATTTAAAAAATATTGGAAAAATATATCCCCTTTATATTGTTTAGCTTCAATTATGGATCCTAGATTAAAATTAGAATGTGTTCATATTTTATTAGATGAATATTATAAAATTATGGAACTTGAAGGAGTAGATGAGAAAAAAAATGAAGTTTCTACCTTATTAGATGAAATGTATAATGTTTATAATTTAAAATTTGGAAATACAATGAATCCAACATCCTCTCAAACTAATGTATCTACTAGTAGTAAAAATATAACAGGAAGAATACGCTCAATTTTAAATAGAAAAGGAACATCAACAAGTCGGTCTAGTAATTTTAATGAATTAACATTTTTTTTAGAAAATAATCATACATCTTTACTCACAGAAGAACAAATAGATAATTTTGATATTTTATCATGGTGGAGATCACAAGGAAAATCATATCCTGTGGTTTCTGCCATGGCACGTGATCTACTAACTCCTTCGGTGTCTACTGTAGCATCGGAGTCTTGTTTTAGTGCAGGCGGCAGGGTGTTGGACGAGAAGCGAAGCCGAATGAACGAAGAAAGTGTGGAAATGTGTATTTGTCTTAAAGATTGGCTAGATGCTGAAGATCGTCTTCAAGATAAAGGTGGTCATTCAACTTCATCGGATGATGATGAACAAAGTCTGGAAGTGCAAGCGGAAGCAACAATGGATAAACGTTATAATAAATAATTATAAAAAAAGTTGTAAAAGAGTTGTAGAAAGAGTTGTAAAAAGAGTTGTAAAAAGAGTTGTAAAAAGAGAACTACGTAAACCTGATTCCTCCTTTGAGTAGGGTACGTAGGCAGCCTGTAATGGGTCCGGTCTAAAATATATAAAATTTTAACATTTTTTCAAAAATTTGTGCAATATACATTCTTAATTTCTCAATTTTTTTTTATTTTTTCATATTTTATATATTTTAATTAAGTAATAATTTACTTATTAAATTAATTTTTTTTTTAAATTTGGCACGCGGGCCAAAGTGGGCCCATGGGCCAACTTTGGCCCATGGGCCATAATCGGGTCGGGCCAAACACGGCCCGCGTGCCGAAGTCAGCTCGCGGGCCGTGCCTGGCCCGCGTGCCGGATCCGTGCTCACTCTCCGGCGGAACCGTGCCTGGGCCGGCATGCATAATCGGGCCGCAAGGCTGTGCTGGGCCCAGCGTTTTTCCTGCCGTGCCGTGCCTGGCACGGCACGATTTGAAACGGGCCGTGCCAGGCACGGCCCGCCAGGAACCGGGCCGAGGCGGGCCCGGGCACAGCCCATGGCCACCTCTAGTCATATATGCTATGCACGTGACATCTAACATTGCCGCCTAATCAGGTAAAATCAAATCCAAACAACCTACACTCTCAACTTGCCTATTTTTTAAACAATGTCATTGTCTTTTTTATTACAACTTTATGTTTATGCAAGCTGGACATAATTATAATATATGCTCTAGCTTGAGGGGGAGTGTTAGAATTAGTAATAGTTATAATTAGTAATATTAGAAATAATATTATATATAGTAAGAAATAATTAAAATATTATTTATTATGTACTCAATACCTCTATATAAAGAGGCTATATCTATTGTGTATGACAAAAAGGAGATTAATCCAATGTATTTATTTAGAGTTTCCTCACCTTATTGGATTGTCCTCATGTCTCAATTGATCATCATAATAGTGCATTTGTGATAGTAGCAAGGAGAACTTTTAGTGAAAGACTAGTAACCATTACAATTAGATTCCTTGCTACCATAATAAAAGAGTTGGCAAGCTACTATTTTAGGTTTTGAATGAAACAACTTATTAATTTCAAATTTTCTAGTTATCTAAACTAAGTCTTGAGGCAACTCAAATAACTTGAGATAGATAGTAAGAGTAAGGGCCATTAGAGCACAACCTTGATTGAAGAGTCATCTATATTAGCTTCCAAGAAAAAGAGGAGGCATGGTGTTTTCTATAGGTGAACTTCCTCTAATGATCAAGTTAGCAAGGATGCATCTAATGGCTCATGTGCAAGTTCAAGAAATAAGAGCTCAAACATGACACACATCATGGTGGGGAATACTTACATGGCAAGACAATTGCATGGATGGCCTCACCAATGCTACTATGATGACCGACCTTTCGTTTACTATATTGAACCATTTATTTTTATTAAAAAAATATAAAAAATAAAAAGGAAAGAAGGAGAGATAACTCCGAAATAAATACACCTTGATGGAGAGAACTCCGAAATAAACATCTATTTTGAAGGAGAGATAACTCCGAAATAAACACACCTTAATGGAGAGACAAGTCCGAAATAAATATCTATTTTGATGGAGAGACAACTTTGAAATAAACATCTATGATTACGACGAGTAGATACAGACTTATTATTGAAGAAGTACAGTCATCTTCATCAGCTACAAACTGGTATACCTTCCTCGTGGACGTTACTCATCGACAGTGCCATCATTCTAATTTTAAGAGCTGTGCAAGATTGCACATGTTAATTGGACCAAAAAAAGACTTGTTTGTGGTCACTTGAAGCATCAACGTCAAACGTTCACGTACAAAGAACACTGAAGCCCTCTTCGTCCGCCGATGCTCCTACTCATCAAATTCAACATCTAACCGTCTAATCAACGTCAAACATCAGCCACACCCTCTCCTCAAGTGCACCGACAGACGAAAGGATCCGGCAATCTGATGGCCAGATCGCCAGAATCGAGTGATTTCGTGACGGTGACCCTGTTTTCGCCGATCTCTTCGATTCGCCACTGATACTCCACCAGTTGTCGTCAAACTCCTGCCATGAGTTATTCTCAACACAGGGAAGCTATAGCCGGAATCGATTGGGTGGAGGATCACCGAGCAACCAGTGGCAACGAACCCTAGTTTCGTCCGCCGCCCGTCAACGGGAGAGGCGAAGAAATAAAATCAACGGCAGAGATTCATTCATTTTTTGAACAGTCCATATCCAAGTCAGATCAATGCTCTAGATCATTTCAATCTTAATCAGATGGATGAGATTTGTTAGTGTTATGCCCTGAGACCTATCTTTTGGTCTAGATTGTACTACTTGACTTTGATATTTAATATATATCATTCTGGCATTGTCGTTATTATGCTGTGTTTACATCTGTGACTATGTACATAGATAATAATGTCCCTGGAGACAGATTGTATCTGTGCTCAAACGGTGTGTCCCCAGTCGATTACCTGAGTGGATAAGGGACAGCTCTGGTACATGTGAGACTGGTATATGGGCTGGTTACGCACGGGGTGCTAACACAGGCATATGGGTATATCAGTGGTGGATATACTGGACCGACCCGCTGTGAGGCTTTAACTTGGTGTCATGAGTTAAGCTCACATGTGACAGGAGATGCATTGATCCCTTGACTTGAGGTCATTGACTCTTCTATATGGTTAGATACATGCTTTGATACAACCTAACGCCTCGCCGTAGCAAGGAGGTCATAACGGTTGTCATTGGGTATGTCACGACCCATATGAGAAGATCAATGGACAGATATAGGATTTGCCCCTTCCTACGGGAAGCTTGATATCCACGGGGCCCCCTATGGTTGCATGATTGAGAGTGTATGGCCATACCCAGGTGAAAGCCTGATCTAGTCATGACCATGAGATTGGGTGAAAACAAAGTGGTGACACACTTTGTCCAATCGGATATCAGTTCGGCAAAGAGACTGTAATGCATCGGTATCTTGTTGCGATGATGGGGATGTCGATGTGATATCCATTCCGAAGACTTGGGTAGCAGCGATGCATTGCTAGGTGCCAATCACTGCTTGTGATGACTGGGTTCATCACTGCCAACGTCTGAGGAACCTACAGGGTCGCACAACTTGAACTCGGGTTCTCGCATTGATCGGGTAGCCTATTGATTGAGTTATTGGATAACTCAGATCCGTTTGGGAGAATCCATCAGCACCACTGTGCTAGATGAGATGAAAGGAATCATTTGGAGCTAACTTGTTTTTTGGGCCTAGTAGGCCAAATGGGCCCAATAGACCAAGTTGGGCTAATAGGCCAAATGGGCTCAATGAGCCATTTGGGCCAAATGGGCCAAGAGGGATAGGCGCAAGTCACTTGGAGTGAGCTTGGCGCATATCTTTGAGGAAGACAAATCCAAGTGGCGTATCTCACTTAAAGAGAGAAGCTTGGAGCTTCTCACTTTGAATGGGTGAATGAACTTGGGCGGATGGGACTTGGAGTGGACGAATTGGGTTTTACCACTTGAAGAGGTGTGTCTCTTCATGAAGTGGTGTGCCTCTTCACTTGTGAAGAGGTGCACCTATTCATGGGTATATAAACCCCCTAGCCCCCCTTTTGTCGGGTTACACTCTCCTCTCCTCTTCCCTTTGTCGCCACTCTTGAGGTATTTGGCCATTAAGAGAGTTGGACTCTCTTCCTTACTTGGTTCAGTTCCTGCAAGCTCCTTGTCGCCCTCCTCCCCAAAGTTGGACTTTGGCTTGGGTTGATTCCTGTTCGGATCGTGGTGGAGTGCTTCAAGAGTTGGACTCCGACGAAGCTCCACCTCCTCTCCTTGGCATCTCCTCAGGAGTTGGCGCAAATGATTGAGGAAGTCTCCCAAAGGCGTGGATCTTCTTCCCGAGGCTAGCACCGGGCGTGGAAGAAGAGGACTCGAGGTTCGGTTGTGTGCGAGACTGTAGAGGGCGCACACTTGGGCGCCTGCATCGCATCTCTTGATTTGCATCAAGGTATCATCTCCTACTCACCATGTCGATTCCCTCGCAAGACTCGATCTTCTGGGTTTTTGGGACTGGCCTGTTTCGGGGATTGCTTCTGCTGTGTTTGTCTGTAAAAGTTTTAAAATCCCAGAGGTTTCCCAACAGTGGTATCAGAGCATCTTGCGAACTCGAACGGTGTTTTATGCTTTTATTGTATGCTCGCATGCCATCTGAAATTTTTCAAAAATTTGCATATGCGCATGGATTTTTCTAAGTAAGAAAAATTGTAAGTTTTTCGTTCCTAACATCTACTCGATCTCTTTGGTTTTCGCTTTCTTCACATGGTGGGTTAGACCCACATGTGAGAGAATTAATTTCTCCCCACGCATGGAGGATAGACCTACTATGTGGGACTTCTTGGCAAGTTAATGATTGCAAGGGTAGGCGGCAAGCGTGCTTGGAGCATGCATGCGTCACTTGTAGACTCCTGAGAGAAACGAAAATCTTAGATTTGCGAACAGACGTTGAGGTTGAAAAACTTGTTTTATAATAAACTAAAACTGAAGTTTTATGTTTTCATGAGCATATAGAAAAGCATGGGATGATTGTGCATCGTGTTGTGGTCATAGTCAAGCCCCTTGTATGCCTATGATGTATTTATGTGAGGCCTGCGTGCCGCTTTTTCCTTTTGTTTTGTAAACGCACAAAGAAGATTAGGGGCGCATCCCTCATGGAGCTTACATCTTGGCGCATCAACCATGATGGTGCATCTTGCTTGGTGGCGCAAGTAAGGGCTTGGCCAAACCATAGGGTTCGTGAGCTATCCCTCTTCGCACAAGCATGATGGCGCATCATGCATGGAGGAGCCATCAATGTCTTGGCCGAACCCTTGGGTTTGCGTGCTATGCCTTGATGTGGAAGACCTTGAAGCCGCACTTGAAGATAAAGCTTGGTGGTGGCTAGGTTAGGTCTTGTTGGGGCTTGTCACCTAGGTCAAGCATGAACATCCTTTGGCATGTGATGGTTCATTGTGTTGATTAGGCTATGACCACATCGCTTGTTTACTGCTTTTGATATCTGCTAAAGCATGCCTGGATGTATTTTATCTTGTTGTTATCACTATAGGATTGCAAGCCTGTAATGTTAGACAAAAGATAAAATTAAGAGGATGAAACCTCAAAAACCCTCAAAACAATATCAAGTCTGTAGCCTTCTGACGCGTAGCCCTCGTCAAGCTATCGATCAATGGTGTTGTGAACTATTTCTCACGCTCGTGGGACACACCCACTTATCTTTAGAAGGTGTGTGGTGGCAATGGTTTCCCCAGTCCGTTTTAATCGGGCGCGCATTCGCAAGGAAATTGTTGGCCCTGGGCATAACGATCAGGATAGACTTGACTAGTTTTTCATATATGGTGGCCACATGATGGAACTCTAGAGGCGGCCTCGAGAGGTTAGGGTTTTGTGTTGTTCCAGCCCTTGCTGGGCACAAAAATGATTGAACTGTCTTAAGAAGGGGAATTGCCTGGGTGCAATCGGCCGGCGAGCCCACCTTAAGAAGCATGGGTCACTTTGTGCATCTCATCCCACCCTCGTGGGACGCAAAGCCTCATGTGGAATAAGGATCCCATCTCACTAGGAAATCTCGGATTTCCCGATTGACTTTGTGGGTTGTTAATTCGATTAAAATAGTAGGAGCCATGATCATTTAATGTAAGTCCAGATTAAATGATTTGAAGTAGTACTAATCTGCTATCTTGGTTGTTGTAGATCAATGGCTACGAACAATAGCATATGGTCACTGCGATCCATCCTGGAAAAAGGACAAGTTGGTTGGATCCAACTTGATGGACTGGTATCGGAACTTGAGGATTGTCCTTAAGCTCGAGAGAAAGCTCTATGTCCTTGAGCAGCCTATTCCAGAGCCACTTCCATGCTCGGCCTCAGCGGCTGAGAAGGATGCTTTTGATAAGGATCAGGCTGATACTTTGGAGGTTGCTAATTTGATGCTAACCAACATGTCGCCTGAATTAAGAAGGTAATATGAATCTAAGAATGCCTCTGAGATTATTTCTAATCTAGGGCAGCTCTTTAGTGAATTGGTTGAGCTCAACCCTCATAAAGTAGTCATTCAGTGTGGTGAACCGAAAGGTTTGACCAAGGAACTGAAACTAAAGATGGAAAGGATCAGGAATAACAAGTGCTATTCATGTGGAGGGGCACCTCACATGTTGAAGGACATGGTGCGACTTCAGAACGAGGAGAAGAGAAGCAAGGCTTTGTCTTCTGGCTCAGGTATTTATGTTACCGAAGTCAACCTTTCTACTTCTATGTCATGGGTATTGGATACCGCATGCGGAGCTCATATTTGTACAAATATGCAGGGGCTCAAGAAAAGTAGATCGGTGCGGCCTGGAGAGATTGACCTACGTGTTGGAAACGGAGCACAGGTTGCTGCTGTTGCCGTAGGACTTTTGACGCTCTCCCTGCCTTCTGGACTTCAACTAGAGTTAAATAATTGCTATTATGTACCTTCTCTTACCAAAAACATTGTATCTATTCCTTGCTTGGCAAGGAAAGGGTTTAAATTTGAAATAAAAGAGGACTCTTGTTCTTTTTCATTTGCAAATGTGTTTTATGGGAAGGGTACCTTGTGCAATGGATTATATGTCCTGGACATGGATAACTCTATTTATAACATAAATAATAAAAGGATCAAACTGAGTGGTTCAATTGGTACGTACCTTTGGCATTGTCGATTAGCCCATATAAGAATCGCATTCAACAACTCCATGCAAATGGATTGTTGGGTTCAACCTCCTTAGAGGAGTTTGATACTTGTGAGCCTTGTTTATTAGGGAAAATGACAAAAGCACCCTTCACCAAGATTGGTGAGAGGGCAGGAGGTTTGTTGGATCTCATACATAGTGATGTGTGTGGGCCATTCAGTAAACAAGCCAGAGGTGGGCATAACTACTTCATCACATTTACTGATGACTTCAGTAGATATGGTTATGTCTATTTGATGAGACATAAGTCCGAATCCTTTGAGAAATTTAAGGAGTTCAGACATGAAGTAGAGAACCAGCTTGGTAGATCCATTAAAGCTCTTCGATCATATCGTGGTGGAGAGTACCTGAGCGGTGAGTTCCTTAACTATCTTAGAGAGTGTGGGATTCTATCCCAACTCACTCCTCCTGGAACACCTCAATGGAATGGTGTGTCTGAGAGGAGAAATCGAACCTTGTTGGACATGGTTCGTTCTATGATGAGTCTTGCAACTCTACCACCCTCGTTTTGGGGTCATGCACTTGAGATAGCTTCTCTTATACTGAATAATGTTCCATCTAAGAGTGTTTCCAAGATTTCATACGAGGTATGGAGTGGGAGAGGCCCGAATCTCTCTTTTATCAGAGTCTGGGGATGTGAGGCTTATGTCAAACGTCAGGATTCTAGCAAGCTAGAACCCAGATCTGATAAATGCGTGTTTGTGGGATATCCTAAGGAAACTACAGGATATTACTTTTATATTCCCAGCGAGAACAAAGTTTTTGTTGCTCGAGATGCTGTCTTTCTAGAGAAAGAATTTCTCATGAAAGAAGTCAGTGGGAGAAAGTTTGACTTGGACGAGGTCCAAGTGCAACCACAAGACACTGAGGTGGAACCTGAGCAAACTGCACCGGTTGCTGGGCAACCAGAGGCTCAGACACAGGCCCCGCGTAGGTCTGGGAGGATTCGTCATGCACCTGAGAGGTATGGGTCGCTGCCGACCCAACACGATGGGATCTTCATCATTGAGGATGAACCCAGGACCTATGATGAGGTGGTCACTGGACCGAACTCCGAGAAATGGCTTGAGGCCATGAGATCCGAGATGGATTCTATGTCGGCTAACCAAGTCTGGGATTTGGTTGAGCTACTAGATGGGGTAAAACCTATCGGGTGCAAATGGGTCTTCAAGAGGAAGACTGACATGGATGACAACATAGTTACCTATAAAGATAGACTTGTGGCTAAAGGATTCAGACAAGTCCACGGGATGGACTATGACGAAACCTTCTCGCCAGTTGCCATGTTCAAATCCTTGCGAATCCTGCTTGCTATAGCTGCGTATCACGATTATGAGATATGACAGATGGATGTGAAGACAACATTCCTTAACGGAAAGCTAACTGAGGATATGTTTATGACACAGCTTGATGGCTTCATCCATCCTGTAGAGGCCAATAAGGTCTGCAGGCTTAAGAGATCCATTTATGGATTAAAGCAAGCTTCTTGAAGTTGGAATCTTCGATTTGATGAGGCAGTAAGAGATTACAGCTTTATTAAGAGCGAAGATGACGCCTGTGTTTATAGTAAATTCAGTGGGAGCTTGGTGACATTTCTGGTCCTGTATGTCGACGACATACTACTTATCGGAAATGACATCCCTAGTCTTCAAGCTGTGAAGACATGGTTGGGGAAGTGTTTCGAGATGAAAGACTTAGGGGAGGCCGCCTATATCCTAGGCGTGAGGATCTACCGAGATAGATCCAACAAGCTCCCCGCCCTTAGTCAGAGTACCTACATTGATAAGGTCCTAGAGAGGTTTAGCTTAGAGCAATCTAAGAAAGGATACCTTCCAGTGAGACATGACCTTATTCTCTCCAAGAGCCAGTGTCCCGTTACAGAGGCTGAGAGGGACGACATGAGTCGAGTGCCCTATGCTTCGGCAGTAGGTTCGATCATGTATGCAATGTTGTGGACTAGACCAGACGTGGCTTATGCTGTGAGCATAACCAGCCGATATCAATCCAAGCCAGGTCTACGGCACTGGGTGGCTGTAAAGAACATTCTGAAGTATCTAAGGAGAACTAAAGATTTGTTCTTGGTCTATGGGGGACAGGAAGAACTCAGTGTTCAGGGCTACACTGATGTGTCATTCCAGTCTGACCCTGATGACTTTAGATCGCAGGCCGGCTATGTGTTCAAGTTGAATGGTGGCGCTGTATGCTGGAAATCCTTCAAGCAGTCCACTGTAGCTGATTCTACGACCGAGGCTGAGTATGTCACCGCTTCTGAGGCAGCCAAAGAAGCCGTTTGGATTCAGAAGTTCATATCTGAACTTCAGGTGGTTCCCTCTACTGTGGATCCAATCGAGCTTTATTGTGACAATAATGGAGCGATTGCACAGGCAAAGGAACCAAGGTCTCATCAGAAATCCAAACACATACTTAGAAGATTTCACCTGATCAGAGAGATCGTTGACCGAGGTGATGTCAAGATAAGTAGAGTGGACACAGATAATAATCTGGCAGACCCACTGACCAAAGCTTTGGCGTAGCAGAAGCATGATGGTCATACTCGAGACATGGGGTTAAGGTACCTCAACGATAAGGTCTGAGTGCAAGTGGGAGATTGTTAGTGTTATGCCCTGAGACCTATCTTTTGGTCTAGATTGTACTACTTGACTTTGATATTTAATATATATCATTCTGGCATTGTCGTTATTATGCTGTGTTTACATCTGCGACTATGTACATAGATAATAATGTCCCTGGAGACAGATTGTATCTGTGCTCAAATGGTGTGTCCCCAGTCGATTACCTGAGTGGATAAGGGACAGCTCTGGTACATGTGAGACTGGTATATGGGCTGGTTACGCACGGGGTGCTAACGCAGGCATATGGGTATATCAGTGGTGGATATACTGGACCGACCCGCTGTGAAGCTTTAACTTGGTGTCATGAGTTAAGCTCACATGTGACAGGAGATGCATTGATCCCTTGACTTGAGGTCATTGACTCTTCTATATGGTTAGAGACATGCTTTGATACAACCTAACGCCTCGCCGTAGCAGGGAGGTCATAACAGTTGTCATTGGGTATGTCACGACCCATATGAGAAGATCAATGGACAGATATAGGATTTGCCCCTTCCACGGGAAGCTTGATATCCATGGGCCCCCCTATGGTTGCATGATTGAGAGTGTATGGCCATACCCAGGTGAAAGCCTGATCTAGTCATGACCATGAGATTGGGTGAAAACAAAGTGGTGACACACTTTGTCCAATCGGATATCAGTTCGGCAAAGAGACTGTAATGCATCGGTATCTTGTTGCGATGATGGGGATGTCGATGTGATATCCATTCCGAAGACTTGGGTAGCAGGGATGCACTGCTAGGTGCCAATCACTGCTTGTGATGACTGGGTTCATCACTACCAACGTCTGAGGAACCTACAGGGTCGCACAACTTGAACTCGGGTTCTCGCATTGATCGGGTAGCCTATTGATTGAGTTATTGGATAACTCATATCTGTTTAAGAGAATCCATCAGCACCACTATGCTAGATGAGATGAAAGGAATCATTTGGAGCTAACTTGTTTTTTGGGCCTAGTAGGCCAAATGGGCCCAATAGACCAAGTTGGGCTAATAGGCCAAATGGGCTCAATGAGCCATTTGGGCCAAATGGGCTCAATGAGCCATTTGGGCCAAATGGGCCAAGTGGGATAGGCGCAAGTCACTTGGAGTGAGCTTGGCGCATATCTTTGAGGAAGACAAATCCAAGTGGCGCATCTCACTTAAAGAGAGAAGCTTGGAGCTTCTCACTTTGAATGGGTGAATGAACTTGGGCGGATGGGACTTGGAGTGGGCGAATTGGGTTTTACCACTTGAAGAGGTGTGTCTCTTCATGAAGTGGTGTGCCTCTTCACTTGTGAAGAGGTGCACCTATTCATGGGTATATAAACTGTGGGGTCAAAATTGCTACATTAAGAAATGTAATATGACCGTTTTCAAATTCACCTTAAATTAATAAGGTTTTTTGTTTAATGGGTTCTGGCTTCCAATGAGCGCTCGCGCTCATTGTTAATTACCCCTAAAATTAGGGAACCTTTGATTAAGAGATCTATAATACGCAACAAAATAAAAGAGGCGAGTCAAACGATATCATTTGTAAATACGATGAGAATACATGGTTTGACATGACATATATGTGATAAAAAAAAGCTTTCATCAACTTGGGCAATTTGTGTTCATTGAGTGTTTGGCATTGCAACGTGTTATTAGATAATATCCGACCTAAACAATACAACGTTATATTGAGGAGCTACGCCCCGATGATAAACATCGACGTACGCACCTCCCAAACAATATTCCATCGTAATGCATTAGGCGTGTTGGATATCGGATTTGGAAGATCATCCGGCCTTGGTGGCGTGTTGGATGAATTGAATTTGAAGGAGATTACTCGACCCCAGGGCATGTTGAGTAACTTGGACTAGGGGATTATCCAGCCTCGTGGCATGTTGGACAATTTAATTTGGGAATTTATCCGGTCTTGTGACTTGTTGGATGATTTGAAAATTTATCCGGCCTTACGGCGTGTTGGATAATTTCATATGGGAGTTTATCCGGCCTTACGGCATGTTGGATAATTTTGATGTGGGAATTTATCCAGCCTCGCGGCGTGTTGGATAATTTGGATTTGGAATTTTATCCGGCCTTGCGGCGTGTTGGATGATTTATCCGCGTGGTGGATGATTTGATTTAGAAATTTTTGGCCCCAACGAACCTAACGTCATGTTGAGGAGCCACGCCCCGACGCTAAACGTCGACGTACGTATCTCCCAAACAACATTTCGTCATATCGTTATAAGGCCTTGGGTACATTTATATGGTTTGTCTTTAGAGTCCGAAGGGCCAATTGGATGCGACTCTAGCTGCGTTTGAGTGACATCTATTCTCTTTGTTTTCCTTTTTTTTATACCACAGTCATTTTATTTCATTCGTTTTATTCATATTACTTTTCTTCCTTTTGTTAGTTTGCTTCTTTCCTTTTCTAATATTTCCGGACATTCCACTCAGAAGAGTAAAGTTCCTCATCCTAAATCTGCGGCTTCGGCGTGCCTGATAATTTTTGCGAAGGGAAGGACTTCGAATCATTGTAGCATTGCTCCGGGCGATAGTTAATGAGGCGGCAACATCGATGATCAGGCAGGAAGGGGGAATTGGCATATTCCGTTACAAAAGTGGGGCGTCATGCATGGAGGAGACAGCGTCGAGGGTTTGAAGATTATGATGTTATTTCCGCTACTTCCTGAGGCACAACGCTTGTCAGGCGGCGCGGCGTCGCTAAGGCATGAGATGAGTTTGGAGGAAGCCATGAGAGTCAATCCTTTATACTTGCATTGAGAAGGATAGTGATTGGGAGATGATCAGTAGCCGCCAAACCCGTGGCGTGATGTGGGTGACGCCAAGGCCAGCGGAGGCGGGCGTGGCGACATGAGGCGACTGCAATTTCATGAAAGAAATTCTAAATCCCCTCTTCAGCTGCAGATTGGAGGTTGGAGATCTCCCCTCTTCATACCTTATTATCGTTATTTTGAAGATGGTCTGGTTAGCAAGTTTTCAAGACTCTTGAAGTCTCCTGATGATCTCCTCTCTTGTTGGCAGCCGATCAGTCGATGGATCCACAAAAAAACGAAGAATGTGGTAACTGGTATCAATGTCAGGAGATGGTTTTTTTAGCAGATTGGGCCTGCTAGCAAAATGGGCTTGAGCCGGGCCTGCCTAAAAAGTGGCGCTTCTGGTTTGTTTATTTCCTCCTTTTTACGATTTCTCCCATTTGTTACTTCCTCAACGGTTCTATTTTTCGATCTTGGTAGAGATTTTCTTGGCTGTGATCAGCGATTTTTATCAGGTAAAAAGAGATCGATTTCCTGTTCAAACGTCTTCGCGTTCATCTATTTCTTTGCTTATTTTCTCTCTTTTTATTATTGTTTTTTTTTGCAGTGGTCTGTCCTATATTTGAAGTTCAAAATTTCTGCAGCATTCTGACGAAGGACATTTTTCATCAGTTGTTCAATCAACCTTGTTTCTTTCGGTGGAGAGCAGGAAGGTTTCAGCTGATTAAGTCTTTTCTGTGATCTTTCGTCCGTATCGAAATGATTTTCCAAGAGAAAAAATAAAAAAGGGGAATCAAAGGGGCAGACCACTTCGCAGGTAATACTTGCTGACCTCTCCTCCAGTTTTTAGATTAGTCTCCCCACATTTTGATTCAGCCTTCTCTTGTTTTAGCTCATGTTAGAAGCCAGCTTCTCTATGTCCTCCCCGCGGCGCTTGTAGCAGGCATATACCGCGGACGGAAATAGCAACAGGCGGCCCGAATCAGGTTTTTTTTATTTTATTTTCGCGTATCTCTTCCAGCGTGTGAATCCTTCTTCTCTTTTTATTTCTTTTGGCTCTTTCTCTTTCTTTTTCTTCTTTTTTTTTGCATGGTTTTGCCGCTTGACTCTTAAACACCTTCCTTCGCAGCATCACTCTTTTTTTTTTAGCGGCATCTCCTCCCTTTTTATCCTTCAATCTTTCTTACCTACAAACGTTACTTAGCCTACGTAAGTAAAAACAAAGGAACTTCCCTTTCTTAACGTTACTTCTTACAGCCTCTTGGTATTCCTCTTTGCAGCAGCGCCCTTCTCTGTGTGTGTTTTTTTTGTGATGCCAGGTCGCTTAATGCGACCATGAAGCCTAAGGAATCCGAACGATCGAAAAAGAAAAGTGGTGTGTGCTTCTTTGCAACGCCAGGTCGCTTAATGCGACCATGAAGCCTAATAAATCCGAACGATCGAAAAAGAAAAGTGGTGTGTGCTTCTTTGCAACGCCAGGTCGTTTAATGCGACCATGAAGCCTAATAAACCCAGACAAAGAAATTTCTCCTTTGTTTTTACCTTCTTCCACTCCCATGTTCTCCCTTCTCTCTTGCTGTTCACCATTTTTTTCTTGCTGTTCACCGTTTTTTTTCTCCGTCTTGCGATGTCGAAAACTTCCCTTTCTTACCTTCGAACAGCTTCTTGGTGCTCCTTCTTGCAGCGGCTATCTGCGTTTTTTCTATTCTCCTCCCTCTTTATAAGCATTCAGCTGTCCTAACCCTAACAGCTATTTTCCCTCCCTTTTTCTCTTTCGCGCCTCTTTCATTTTATTTTATTTTTTTTGCTGTGAGCGCCTTCCCCTGCCTTCCTATCAGCTCTGACAATTGCCTCATTTGGTGGCAGCGTGTACGTCTTCTTCTTTGGATTTTTTTTTGGACTTGTCTTATCTGTATGTGACCATTCGCTTCTGATGGCATATGCCAGCTTTTTCCTTCTTTTTTTGTTCTAGCCTTACAAGGCATTGCCAGCTTTTTTCCTTTTTTTGTTCTTACCTTACAAGGCATTGACGCATGCTAGATTCTCCCTTCCCCTCTCAACTTCCAATTGATGCATTACCATTTTATAGTCAAAATTAATTTTGACTCATCTTTACTAAACACACATAGTTCTGAACGCATTATCATAGGTTCGAACACATCATTTTAATTAAGTTCTGAATTGCATAGCTCTGGTATTTCTATGCACTCTTGTGTATTTCTACAGCTACCGGACCTTCCTTTCCTTTAGTCCTTTAGTCCATTTTTTCTTTAGAATTGCCTTGGCTAATTTTTAATTGTTTCTTCTTCATACACTTATTGAGGGTTCGCTGCATGTGGATTTATGATTTGAGCCCTTTAGCAAATTTAATCTTTGAAGATATGCGCCTATGCTAAATAACTTCCTTAGAGCTTCATTGTCCAGGAAAAATGATACTTGAGAGTAGTTGAAAGATATTGCATGTGCATGATTGCTGTGTTGCTGATAGTCTTTTTGAATTATTGTTTTCAGTAACTAAGCAATGCAATGTTCTTGATTCCAGTTAAAGTTGAAATGGTGGAAGTCTTATAGGGTACCTTTTGTACATATATTGTGGGTGAAAATTTATAGTTCAACAAATGCCCCCCAACGGATTTTGTATACGCAATGAGCGCGTACAAATCCGTTGGAAAATGCGCCTCTTGTCATCGCTCACCTGGCTTTCTACCATTTTAGATGTACGACGCACTACTATCACCAATAATCTTTGAGTTTTGTAACATTGGCAAATGCTTCAGGAGGTTGGCGCTAGTGCGGATTTCTGGATGATTATCTTTTGCGTTTAATTTGATACAGGATTCGGGTTCGGAGCTCAGGACACCAAGAATGAGGAGTCCGTAGAAGATGGTAACTTTAATTTCTTTCTCTTTTGGCTTCATTTCTCACACATGATCTATATAAAAAAAATTCCTTGGCCCTGCATCACATGCTAAGCAAGATGTTGCAGAAGATATACATTCAGTAGGGGTATGTCGGGGTATGTCCTCTTTGCTTCCTTCCTTTGTAACTCAATAAGTCCGACCATAACGATCATCCCGGAATTTCCAGCAAATATTCACGAGGCTGCTAAAGGATGCACTAATCCTCCTAGTAATGGTAGTTCTAATTCATTTCAACACATAGTGAAATTTATGTATCTTGTCGTGATAACAATTTTCTAGATCTGTGACAGGTGCTGAGAAAATCATTGCTGGAGATGGCTGCTCACCCAACAACGGTAATTTTCCCTTTTCCTTCTACTGTGTACGTATAGTTTAATATGTATTGCTATTTCAGGGAGCACGAACAAGGTTCAGGAGGTTGTTGAGCTACCAGAGCTACCAGCTTCCCAACTACCCGATGATTTTAGATTTGCAAGAATGTGAAGGTAGCCTGAGGACCACCGAAGACACTCAAGAAGTGAATTCCGAGTTGATTGCGGGACTAGAGGCCCAGTTAGCTTCCCCATGGACGTGGTATGGGTCCAAGGAGATCGGACACAGCAGACTTGCCTCCTCTACTGAAGAACAGAAGTCGACTCTCCAGGCGGTCACCAAGGAATTTTGATGTATTTTTCCTCTTGTATCTTGCGTTTGAACCCCAAACCTTTGTGTTATTTTTTTATTACTTGCTGATTTTGGACTATAAACTTCATTCGAATGAGAATGTTCCATATTATTGTGATTCTACCAATCTCCTGTAGACATGTAACAATTGGTATGATGATCTTCTTTGGCAGACTATTATGATGTCACATTTGTATTGCCAAATTTTTGTTAAATGGGATTGATTGTACACGTGACACTATATTGTCAAGCTGCCACTTAACAGGACTGCACAGGTGGTATTGAGGGGTGTACATCATATGAATCCGCTAAGCAGGAACAACAAAACTTCACCCATGCCAATCAGGGGGGAGCGTGCGCAGCCAAATATAGGTCGGACCTCAGTAGAACATCGATGTTTTGAAACAAGTAAAAGATGATTCTGCCTCCACTTTGCTCGACTTCTGAGAGGAAGCTAGCGTGGGTAGAAATTCTTCGTCGTCAGGGAACACTTCAAGATTTCTGGTCTTGGACAGGAAATCAACGGCGCCTTCATTAAAGTCTAAAGGGAGACCAAGCTTAATGAACTCGGCGAGTGATGTAGTATGATCAGGCACTTCACACAGCAAGCCTTGGGCTATCATATGTCTGAGATCCATTACGAATTTGATGGCTGCCTTGTCTCGACCTTGACTCGTGTACTTGCATGAATGGTTTAGCTTGTAGCTAACTGTAATGGGCCCGTCAACTTCAAAGACTTTCGAACCATGTAGCTTCTTTAGAAAGTCATGCCTCTCATCCTTGTCTTGGCCTCGATTTTTGAAAAAAAATTTTGATTTTTTTTTTTTAACATCTTCAGTGCCTGTGTTGGAAGGTCCGGACACCGCCGCATGGGATGAGGAGGCTGTGGAGGACGGTAATTTTTGTCGTCACTTTTACCTCTTAACTGCACTACACTATTATGATAATGGGAGAAGAGTTTCCCCTTTTCATACTGTGACTTGTTTCCAATCGACTCTCATTGTTGGTATCGTCTCTTTAGTTGCATATAATCGTCGTCACTTCTTGATTATACACAATTTATTATGACGACAGGAGGGTCTTCTGCGGGTCTGGTACCTCGTGCTGAGCAGGCTGTTGCAGGAGTAGCGAATTTGCATAATGAAGGTATGTCCTCCTTACTCCCTCTGCTGATAAGCAATCCGATATATTTGATCGCGAGTCGATTCTTTCAGCAATAGTAACCAGATTTGTACTACATGCTGGACAGCTTGTTTTAGTATATATAGTGAAACC
This sequence comes from Costus lasius, assembly GCA_027563935.2. Taxonomy (NCBI): domain Eukaryota; kingdom Viridiplantae; phylum Streptophyta; class Magnoliopsida; order Zingiberales; family Costaceae; genus Costus; species Costus lasius. The sequence goes on from CM050451.1 coordinate 77,623,568, forward strand.
TTTGGCACTCTTGATTTTTTTTTTATGATTTTTTTTTTTTTAGTCACAACTAGGGCACGAACTTATGCTTCCGTCATTCGACTAGGGTGAATGCTCGTATAAGGAGCTTACACAATTTTAACACATGGTCAATCGAAAACGGCCTCAATATTCTTGATCATACTGTTGCTTGATTCGAGTTAAGTTTGCGCCTTAAACATAGTATTTCTTTAGGAAGCGGCCATTGATGGGCGGTATCGGATGCACTCCATCTTGATCTGTCAGTTGGTAGGCTCCTCCCTCGTAAACTTTTTCAATCACGTAAGGTCCCTCCCAATTAGGGTTGAACTTTCCTTTTGTCATCTTGTTGAATATGATGGGCCGCCTTACTACTAAAACAAGGTCCCCTTTCTTGAAAGTGCGTTCCCTGGCTAATTTGTCGTACGCCCTTGCCATTTGCGTTTGGTATAGCTCTAGGTTTTGTTGCGCAACCAGCCTTTGCTCATCAAGTGTGTCTAATTCATCGAGACGTAATTGGATATTTTTCATCCATCGTCATGTCACATTGCATTGCCATTCTTAGCGAAGGTATTTCCACCTCGAGTGGAAGCACTGCTTCGACACCGAAGACTAAGGAATAAGGTGTTGATTGTGTGGGTGTACGATATGTGGTTCGATAAGCCCACAATGCTTCCACTAGCTTCTGATGCCATTCCTTTTTGTTCTTCGAAACGCTCTTCTTGAGCAGCTTGCATAGAGTTTTATTGAATGCTTCAGCTAATCCATTTGCTCTTGGATTGTATATTGAGGAGTACCGCCAATCAATCTTGTGGCGCTCTGCAAATTTGTAGATCAATGCACTTTTGAAGGCCAAACCGTTGTCGGATATGATCCTTCTAGGGGTCCCAAAACGACTCAATACATTTGCGCGAAAGAAGTTGACGACGCTGGTGGCCTTGACTTCTCTTAACGGGATAGCCTCCGCCCATTTGGAGAAATAGTCTGTTGCTGCGAGTATGAATCGATGCCCCAGAGAAGAAGAAGGTTCTATTGGCCCCACTATATCCGTCCCCCACGTTTCGAATGGCCATGATGAAACCGTCGGATGAAGAGGGTTAGGGTGCTTATGAATTAAATCTCCATGCACTTGGCACAAGTGGCAGGTCTTTGCACAGTTTATGAAATCTCGTACCATACTTGGCCAATAGTACCCCAGCCTCTTAATCTTAAGATACATTTTGGGTCCTGATTGGTGGGCGCCACAAAGGCCGGAATGGACTTCACGTAACACATGAGCGATCTCATCTATCGCGATGCACCTGAGCCAAAGTTGTTCATACGATCGACGATATAGCGTGTCATTCACGAATGTATACCGAAGGGCCCGCTTTTTCAATTGTACTCTTTGAGTCTTATCTCCGGGTAGAATACCACTTTTGAGGTAGTTCACAAATGGCTCCCTCCAATCATGCTCTTGTGTGAAGGAAATCGTCATAGCATCTGTTATTTCTTTCTTGTAGATGTTGTCATTTTCGGTTGGTGCGATCAGCCTCATGTCCCTAATCATAATATTGATTTGGTCAATGGATGGTCCGACTAGCTCTTTGGCAAACTTTGCTAGCGCGTCTGCTCTACCATTAGCAGCCCTAGCGACGCAAGTCAGAGTGACATGTGGCACTTTTTCCATGAGTCCCACAGCCTTCGTATGATATTTGTGTAATTCCATCTTCTTGACTTGGTACTTACCAGTCACCTGTTTGACGATGAGTTGGGAGTCGCCATATATATGCATTCTTTCAATTTTCATCTCCAACGCGAGCTCGAGTCCGGCGATTAAAGCTTCGTACTCAGCTTCGTTGTTGGTACAGGGATTAGTGAGGGCTAAGGAGTAATGTAATATCCCCTTCTCCGGGGTGATGAATACCAGGCCAATCCCTGACTTTACTTTCGGGATATTTGGGGGAATAGCTGGTTGAATTGAAGACGCCCCATCGAAGTAGAGTTCCCAATATCCATCGTCGACTTCGGCATTTAATATTTCCTCGTCTGGAAAGTCATAATTCAGGGGAGAGTCATCAGGGACAGGATGGGCTGCTAAGAAATTAGCGAGAATTTGACCTTTTATTGCCTTTTGTGACACGTATGTGATGTCGAATTCTTGGAGTAGAACGGCCCATTTAGCCAATCGTCCTGTCAAAGTAGGCCTCGTCATCAGGTATCTTAAAGGGTCGACTCTTGATATGAGACGAACTTCATGTTCAAGGAGATAGTGCCTTAATTTCTTAATGGCAAATATCAATGCCAAACATTGTTTTTCAATTGGAGAATAGGAATGCTCTGCCCCTACGAACATCCGGCTAAGATAATACAAGGCGGTCTCTTTCCCATCGTCATTATTCTGGGCCAATAGTGCCCCCAAGGATGCCTCCAATGCCGTGGTGTATAAGATGAGTGGCTTTCCGGTGATAGGTGCCCCAAGGACTGGCGGATATGAAAGATATTCTTTGATATTTTCGAAAGCGCTTTGACACGTGTCGTCCCAAATGAATGGAGCACTCTTCTTTGTTAGTTTCGAAAAGGGATGGATTCTCCTGGATAAGTTGGAAATGAACCTCCTAATATAAGCTAGCCGTCCTTGAAAGGATCTAAGCTCCTTAAGATTCTTTGGGGGCGGCATGTTTTTGATTGAACATATCTTCGCGGGATCAATTTCAATTTTTTTGTGTTTGACCACGAAACCCAGGAATTTTCCAGATGATACTCCGAACGCGCATTTGAATGGGTTCATCTTGAGGTTGTACTTACGGATGCGAGTGAACACGGTCCTCAAGTCCTGACAGTGCTCCGCTCTAGATCGTGACTTAACCACCAAATCATCGACATAGCACTCGACGAGTTTGTGGATTAAATCATCAAAGATTTTGGTCATTGCACGTTGATATGTTGCCCCAGCATTCTTTAACCCAAACGGCATGACAGTATAGCAAAAAATGCCGATAGGCGTGCGAAATGCAGTGTGCTTCTCGTCTTCGGGTGCCATCTTAATTTGATTGTAACCAGATGACCCATCCATAAATGAGAAAACTTCAAAGTTTGACACCGAATCGATCATCACTTCTGTCACAGGGAGTGGAAAATCGTCCTTGGGACATGCATTATTCAAGTCTCTGAAATCCACGCAGATTCGGATTTGCCCATTTTTCTTCTTTACGGGGACGATACTTGCTATCCAGTCAGCGTATTTCTCCTCTCTTATAAAACCCGCCTCGATTAATTTCTTTATTTCGAGGGTAATTTGCTCCTCAAGCTCTATCCTCATTCTTCTCGATGCTTGCTTCACCGGAGTGATATCAGGACTGATCGATAAATTATGGACAGCGACCTCCGGGCTCAGGCCCGGCATCTCTTTATATGTCCACGCAAAGCAATCGCTAAACTCGTAGAGGAGTGCCTCCAGCTGGTCCTTTTCATGTCGAGAGAGTTGTGCACTTATGTAGGTGGGCCTAACATCCTCTTCCGATCCAAGATTGACCTCGATCAACTCATCGCAGGTGGTCTGCCCCCCATCTTCCAGTTCTTTTGGTGCCCTCTTGAATTCTTCATTTCCTTGTTCCATTGCGCATGCTTCGCCTATTGTTACCATATTGCAAGTATATGAATGAAACATAAGAGCTTCTTCATTTGGTTCTATATACCCTAAACCACGGGTATTGGAGATCTTCCCGTTTGGTAATGTGATATTTCGTGAACCCGGGTTCCACAACTTTTCAAATTGGCGTAACTCACTCTCTAAACGAGGCTTTAAACAACCATACTTTTTTACGAGATTTTTTAAGCTCGGAGGGTAATAAGCAAATGAGGGGACTTCGATAAGTTGCGTTGACTCTGGGTCATTTTCTTTATTCGTCCTGACGTGATGAATTTCATCTGACTGATAGAAGTGTATGAGTTTATGAACAAAGAGCCTTCCTTTTGCGCATTCCCTCTTGCTAGGAACAATAAAGGTCTTCATCTCTATGACTTGCGATGCGTTCAGGGGGGTGAAACCCTTAAGATAGCCTTGAGGAACTCTTAAAATTCCTACCTCGTATTCCGTCATATTTTGTCGTGTTGTTAGTCTTTGCGACCAACCTTCCTTCTCATGAGTTTCAACCACGTCGCACGCAGAGGCTGAACAGTCACTCGCTTCTGACTCGGAGTCACTTCCAAAATGGGGACATGCGGACAAAGTTGTCTTCTTTAGTTTAGAGATGATCGAGTTCTGTAGTGTTGATTTCGCAGGCTGCGTTGTCGATCCAATGAAATAGTGTGCATCTTCATATTTAACTTCATGCACTGAGAAGGGCTGGATGTCCCCATCGATACGCTCTTCCCTACCTTCCTTCAGGTATTTCAAGCATTGGTGTAAGGTAGAGGGGACTATGTGATTCTCATGCAGCCAAGGTCTCCCGAGCAACGCCTTGTATGATGTATCGGTGTCGATAACATGAAATTTAACTTCAGTTTTTAAATCATCGAGCTGCAATGGTAAATATATAGAGCGTAAAGCCTTCTGGCTGTTTTTATTGAACCCTTGGATGACAACTTTTTTGGCCGTTAAATTATGGACGCCTAAAGAAAGGCTTTTTAAGGTCCGCAAGGTTATGAGGTTAACCGACGACCCTGGATCAACTAAGATTCTGCTTATCTTTATTCCTTCCACATCCCCGGTCACATAAAGCAGTCGATTATGCTGTGACGTTCCCAATAGCATGTCATCATCGTTGAAATTAATGGACGATGTAGCGTACGTACTTAATGCCTCCTTTATATCAGCCTCCACGAAGAATGCTTGAAATTTTTGAGGGTTTTGCAGGGCGTAAATAAGAACATCCCTCAGTTCTTGTGACAACATCAAAGCATCATATATGCTGAGGAGGGCGGGGACCTTCCTCAAATGTGACAGTATATTATATTCAGAAGAGGATAGCTTTAGTGGGAGTACCGCATCGCCGCCCACTTCCTGTGTTTCAATTTGCTTTCCTTTGAATTTTTCCTTTTCTTTATCTATCGTACGTCCTATTATGACCTTGCCGCTTCTAAGATTCATTTGGCATGATTCGTTTATTTGCTTACTTCTTTCAACGGCAGGTGCTTCCTCATATAAGTAGGCAGGTAAGACCTCATCATCGGAGTCACTTCCCAGGTTAATCGCGTTACAGACACCCATCCTCGCGATTGTGACGGCTTCAACATTGTTAGTTTTGTTTTCTTTCGGGGGCTCCGAGATCACCGATATCATCCTACAGGATTCCACCTCGTACTCTTCATCTTCCGAGTCATCTTCCAGGAGTCCTTCCCACACCTCTTTAGTGACGTAGTGGTGAAGTTTTATAGGCTCAGGCATTTCTTGCACATACTCTTCAAGCGAGTCGATGTATTTTTTGAGATCGCTCTTTTCTTGCGCTTTAGTTGAAAAGACTACTTTCTTATTTTTGTTCTTCAATTGAGGGTTCTTTTTCTTTTTCTTTTGACTTTCCCTTGTTGGTGGACGAGGTCTTGGCGATATGTATCGTGGGGACAAGGAGTCTTTCCATACTATGCCTGGTATCTGTTGTAATTTTTGGAGGAGTCGCAACGTCTTTTTTGACACCACGGTATTCCACTCCTGGTCTTCTATAGGCGCCGGATCTATTCTTGTTTGAATAAAATCAACCTCCTCGGTTTGGGTTTCATTCAATACCTGTTTCGATAGAGTTATCTTCCCTGTCTTATATTGTTTCTCCACCCAATCTTTGAAAATATAGCAGTCTACTATTGTGTGCCCCAGTACGCGATGGTAAGGGCAAAAGTTGGGATCGTCAGTCTTATTGCTTTCTTCAGGGCGTTTCGGCTCTGGTAGTTGTAAGCCGTTCTTCAGGGCGTCCCTAAAAATCTTCATCGTCTTTTCTCTTTTGAAAGAATAGACTTTATTCTTTCTTTCTTCGAGGGTCAACGGCCTGCCTCGGCTATTTTCGCCAAGCGTTGGCGCTTTTTCGATTCGAGGTATGTTTGTATTATGAACCTCCACCCTTTTGCCCCTGCTGGCAGCGTTTGTATAGGCGACCTTGGGCTCATTCCTTCTTGGTTCTTCCCTTTTGAATCTCGGGTTCTGCGTATTTACATAGGGCTGTTGATTTGTTCGTTCCAGCTTTGCCACTTGGGTGATCAATTCTTGAAATGTAGAAATGTTATTGTCGCAAAGAAAGGGGGCCATCCAGCTGTCGATATTGCGGACCAACAATTCTACGGCTTCGGTTTGCTCTAGTGGCTTTTCGCATTTAATACTCAAATTTCTCCATCTTGTAATGTAATTAAGGACGGTCTCATCCTTTCTCCTCTTTGTATCTGCCAGATCCGCAATCGTAATCTTATCACTTACCGAAGCAAACTTCATCCTGAAAGTTTCCTCCATGTCAGCCCAAGTTCCGATAACTTCATTCTCCAGGGAGTAGTACCACTCAAAGGCGATCCCTGAGAGACTTTGTGGAAACTGCCGGAGCAATAAGGCATCATTGCCACCGGTATTCCCACAAGTCGCGACGAAATGGGCCAAGTGTTGGTCAGGGTTTCCTATTCCATTAAACATCTTAAAATGTGGTACGATGTACCCTTTGGGGTAAGGGATATCATCGTATACAGTTGGATAAGGTCTCCCTCGCCTCCTTTGCGGAGCAATCTTGGTTCCCCCCATTAGTTTCAGCTGGTCCATCACCAGTTCTTGTACTTCTCTCCTAGTCAAGGTGATCGCCTCGTCATTCGACTGAGCTGGTGATTAAGCTGGTGGAGCTGGTAGGGAAGACACTGTCGGAGCGTTGTTCTGCTCTCGCGGCGGCTGTTCTTGGCGTAATAGCATCTGTTGCGTCTTTGCTAGAATACTTGTTACTTCTTCGAATTTTGCCATGAGAACGTTCATGTCGTTATCTCTCTTCTTGAGCTGTCTTTTAAGGTCAGCGATAGCTTCGTCCCTATGGTCATGGTTTGGGGTCATGACAGGTTCGTCCTCGTCTTCCTCTTCCCTTTCCAAGATTTCCTGATGCAAAGAGGTCGCTCCTGGTTCATATCGTTGGACGGGCTCTTGGATTATGACAGAGGCTAATTTTTTACTCTTAGCCATTCTTGTCATAGTACGAAGGGTTTCTTCCTCAGAATTAGAGCTAGTCTCCCGTGCGTGTTCCACCATCCGCACTGCATGAATTGTATAACCCTCCGTTTTCTTATGGCTAGTCTTGAAACGTCTTTCCTTTCTTTTTCATATTCTTTTGAGCCCTTTTGTATGTCTCGTAAACCCTTTGAGATGTTGTCTTTTGAATAATGATATTTTTGGGCTTTGGGTGTGGCTTGTTCTGCATGTTGGTTCGCAATTGCAGTCCCTCTACCAAATTAGAATTTTTTAGAACCGACAGAAGCGGCGCAAACTTGTTTGTCATGGCAGCTTCTACTTTAGCAGCAGAATGGTTACGCCTTACAGGGATTAGGCGACCTTGTCGGGAGAGCCTAGCCTTCTTCTTCCTTAAGGCTTGTCGTTCCTGCTTTTTTGTCTTTTCAGGGCTTGAGAATACAGCTTGGTGAATCTTGCCCCCGTTAACAGTGAAGGATGATTCCTCCTCTTCTTTGTCGAACGTGCCCCCATCAGCAGCGACCAACAGTTTTTCTTTTCTCGCGGCAGTCCTCTTTTCCTTCAGGGGCGTCTTAATCTTGATGACTAGAGTGATATTCCCCTCACCCCTGATGTTCTCAGAGTCAGTAAAGGGTAGATAGATGAACTCGACGTTCCCTTTCAAAATAGAGCCAAATTGAACTCCGTGCATGATGATTGATGCATCCTCAACAAAGATATCCAGCTTCTTCGCCATTGCTGTATAGAACCAGAGAAGTGTAAGAACAAGGGTGTGAAATTTTGCGTCGCGTAATATAGATCTCGAAGATGAAAGGAGAGGCCGGTCCCACCGGGCGTGCAAGAATTTGTGGGGTCAAAATTGCTACATTAAGAAATGTAATATGACCGTTTTCAAATTCACCTTAAATTAATAAGGTTTTTTGTTTAATGGGTTCTGGCTTCCAATGAGCGCTCGCGCTCATTGTTAATTACCCCTAAAATTAGGGAACCTTTGATTAAGAGATCTATAATACGCAACAAAATAAAAGAGGCAAGTCAAACGATATCATTTGTAAATACGATGAGAATACATGGTTTGACATGACATATATGTGATAAAAAAAAGCTTTCATCAACCTGGGCAATTTGTGTTCATTGAGTGTTTGGCATTGCAACATGTTATTAGATAATATCCGGCTTAAACAATACAACGTTATATTGAGGAGCTACGCCCCGATGATAAACATCGACGTACGCACCTCCCAAACAATATTCCATCGTAATGCATTAGGCGTGTTGGATATCGGATTTGGAAGATCATCCGGCCTTGGCGGCGTGTTGGATGACTTGAATTTGAAGGAGATTACTCGACCCCAGGGCATGTTGAGTAACTTGGACTAGGGGATTATCCAGCCTCGTGGCATGTTGGACAATTTAATTTGGGAATTTATCCGGTCTTGTGACTTGTTGGATGATTTAAAAATTTATCCGGCCTTACGGTGTGTTGGATAATTTGATATGGGAGTTTATCCGGCCTTACGGCATGTTGGATAATTTTGATGTGGGAATTTATCCAGCCTCGCGGCGTGTTGGATAATTTGGATTTGGAATTTTATCCGGCCTTGCGGCGTGTTGGATGATTTATCCGCGTGGTGGATGATTTGATTTAGAAATTTTTGGCCCCAACGAACCTAACGTCATGTTGAGGAGCCACGCCCCGACGCTAAACGTCGACGTACGTATCTCCCAAACAACATTTTGTCATATCATTATAAGGCCTTGGGTACATTTATATGGTTTGTCTTTAGAGTCCGAAGGGCCAATTGGATGCGACTCTAGCTGCGTTTGAGTGACATCTATTCTCTTTGTTTTCCTTTTTTTTATACCACAGTCATTTTATTTCATTCGTTTTATTCATATTACTTTTCTTCCTTTTGTTAGTTTGCTTCTTTCCTTTTCTAATATTTCCGGACATTCCACTCAGAAGAGTAAAGTTCCTCATCCTAAATCTGCGGCTTCGGCATGCCTGATAATTTTTGCGAAGGGAAGGACTTCGAATCATCGTAGCATTGCTCCGAGCGATAGTTGCTGAGGCGGCAACATCGATGATCAGGCAGGAAGGGGGAATTGGCTGATTCCGTTACAAAAGTGGGGCGTCATGCATGGAGGAGACATCGTCGAGGGTTTGAAGATTATGATGTTATTTCCGCTACTTCCTGAGGCACAACGCTTGTCAGGCGGCGCGGCGTCGCTAAGGCATGAGATGAGTTTGGAGGAGGCCATGAGAGTCAATCCTTTATACTTGCATTGAGAAGGACAGTGATTGGGTGACGCCAAGGCCAGCGGAGGCGGGCGTGGCGACATGAGGCGACTGCAATTTCACGAAAAAAATTCTAAATCCCCTCTTCAGCTGCAGATTGGAGGTTGGAGATCTCCCCTCTTCATACCTTATTATCGTTATTTTGAAGATGGTCTGGTTAGCAAGTTTTCAAGACTCTTGAAGTCTCCTGATGATCTCCTCTCTTGTTGGCAGCCGATCAGTCGATGGATCCACCAAAAAATGAAGAATGTGGTAACTGGTATCAATGTCAGGAGATGGTTTTTTTAGCAGATTGGGCCTGCTAGCAAAATGGGCTTGGGCCGGGCCTGCCTAAAAAGTGGCGCTTCTGGTTTGTTTATTTCCTCCTTTTTACGATTTCTCCCTTTTGTTACTTCCTCAACGGTTCTATTTTTTGATCTTGGTAGAGATTTTCTTGGCTGTGATCAGCGATTTTTATCAGGTAAAAAGAGATCGATTTCCTGTTCAAACGTCTTCACGTTCATCTATTTCTTTGCTTATTTTCTCTCTTTTTATTATTGTTTTTTTTTTTGCAGTGGTCTGTCCTATATTTGAAGTTCAAAATTTCTGCAGCATTCTGACAAAGGACATTTTTCATCAGTTGTTCAATCAACCTTGTTTCTTTCGGTGGAGAGCAGGAAGGTTTCAGCTGATTAAGTCTTTTCTGTGATCTTTCGTCCGTATCGAAATGATTTTCCAAGAGGAAAAATAAAAAAGGGGAATCAAAGGGGCAGACCACTTCGCAGGTAATACTTGCTGACCTCTCCTCCAGTTTTTAGATTAGTCTCCCCACATTTTGATTCAGCCTTCTCTTGTTTTAGCTCAAGTTAGAAGCCAGCTTCTCTATGTCCTCCCCGCGGCGCTTGTAGCAGGCATATACCGCGGACGGAAATAGCAACAGGCGGCCCGAATCAGGTTTTTTTTTATTTTATTTTCGCGTATCTCTTCCAGCGTGTGAATCCTTCTTCTCTTTTTATTTCTTTTGGCTCTTTCTCTTTCTTTTTCTTCTTTTTTTTTTGCATGGTTTTGCCGCTTGACTCTTAAACACCTTCCTTCACAGCATCACTCTTTTTTTTTAGCGGCATCTCCTCCCTTTTTATCCTTCAATCTTTCTTACATACAAACGTTACTTAGCCTACGTAAGTAAAAACAAAGGAACTTCCCTTTCTTAACGTTACTTCTTGCAGCCTCTTGGTATTCCTCTTTGCAGCAGCGCCCTTCTCTGTGTGTGTTTTTTTTGTGATGCCAGGTTGCTTAATGCGACCATGAAGCCTAAGGAATCCGAACGATCGAAAAAGAAAAGTGGTGTGTGCTTCTTTGCAACGCCAGGTCGCTTAATGCGACCATGAAGCCTAATAAATCCGAACGATCGAAAAAGAAAAGTGGTGTGTGCTTCTTTGCAACGCCAGGTCGCTTAATGCGACCATGAAGCCTAATAAACCCAGACAAAGAAATTTCTCCTTTGTTTTTACCTTCTTCCACTCCCGTGTTCTCCCTTCTCTCTTGCTGTTCACCGTTTTTTTCTTGCTGTTCACCGTTTTTTTTTCTCCGTCTTGCGATGTCGAAAACTTCCCTTTCTTACCTTCGAACAGCTTCTTGGTGCTCCTTCTTGCAGCGGCTGTCTGCGTTTTTTCTATTCTCCTCCCTCTTTATAAGCATTCAGCTGTCCTAACCCTAACAGCTATTTTCCCTCCCTTTTTCTCTTTCGCGCCTCTTTCATTTTATTTTTTTTTTTTGCTGTGAGCGCCTTCCCCTGCCTTCCTATCAGCTCTGACAATTGCCTCATTTGGTGGCAGCGTGTACGTCTTCTTCTTTGGATTTTTTTTTTGGACTTGTCTTATCTGTATGTGACCGTTCGCTTCTAATGGCATATGCCAGCTTTTTCCTTCTTTTTTTGTTCTAGCCTTACAAGGCATTGCCAGCTTTTTTCCTTTTTTTGTTCTTACCTTACAAGGCATTGACGCATGCTAGATTCTCCCTTCCCCTCTCAACTTCCAATTGATGCATTACCATTTTATAGTCAAAATTAATTTTGACTCATCTTTACTAAACACACATAGTTCTGAACGCATTGTCATAGGTTCGAACACATCATTTTAATTAAGTTCTGAATTGCATAGCTCTGGTATTTCTATGCACTCTTGTGTATTTCTACAGCTAGCGGACCTTCCTTTCCTTTAGTCCTTTAGTCCATTTTTTCTTTAGAATTGCCTTGGCTAATTTTTAATTGTTTCTTCTTCATACACTTATTGAGGGTTCGCTGCATGTGGATTTATGATTTGAGCCCTTTAGCAAATTTAATCTTTGAAGATATGCGCCTATGCTAAATAACTTCCTTAGAGCTTCATTGTCCAGGAAAAATGATACTTGAGAGCAGTTGAAAGATATTGCATGTGCATGATTGCTGTGTTGCTGATGGGCTTTTTGAATTATTATTTTCAGGAACTAAGCAATGCAATGTTCTTGATTCCAGTTAAAGTTGAAATGGTGGAAGTCTTATAGGGTACCTTTTGTACATATATTGTGGGTGAAAATTTATAGTTCAACATAAACCCCCTAGCCCCCCTTTTGTCGGGTTACACTCTTCTCTCCTCTTCCCTTTGTCGCCACTCTTGAGGTATTCGGCCATTAAGAGAGTTGGACTCTCTTCCTTACTTGGTTCAGTTCCTGCAAGCTCCTTGTCGCCCTCCTCCCCAAAGTTGGACTTTGGCTTGGGTTGATTCCTGTTCGGATCGTGGTGGAGTGCTTCAAGAGTTGGACTCCGACGAAGCTCCACCTCCTCTCCTTGGCATCTCCTCAGGAGTTAGTGCAAGTGATTGAGGAAGTCTCCCAAAGGCGTGGATCTTCTTCCCGAGGCTAGCACCGGGCGTGGAAGAAGAGGACTCGAGGTTCGGCTGTGTGCGAGACTGCAGAGGGCGCACACTTGGGCGCCTGCATCGCATCTCTTGATTTGCATCAAGGTATCATCTCCTACTCACCGTGTCGATTCCCTCGCTAGATTCAATCTTCTGGGTTTTTGGGACTGGCCTGTTTCGGGGATTGCTTCCGCTGTGTTTGTCTGTAAAAGTTTTAAAATCCCCGAGGTTTCTCAACAAGATTAACTTGATCAAATAAATTAAATCCAACGGTTCAAATTCATCCACTTCAAATCAGTAGTCCAGATTCAAATCATATTAACGGCCTAGATTATTTCATATGAAATCGAACGATTCAGATCATTCCGATTTAAGTTCAAAATCGAACGGATCAAATTAAATCAAACCTTGATCGAACGGCTCAGATCTAAATATGAAATGAATGGTTGCAAATGATTGGAATGTATCTAGGTCAATCCGTTAACGTTTGACATGATCAAGGTGTCGATCCCCATTATATTGAACCCGATCCTTCCAAATATAATATCGAAGCTTCGATCAGAGACTCGGATTGATACAGATCTGTGAATTTAAATGAAGAGTCGCGATAAATTAGATCTAAATCTAAATCAACGGCTAAAATTGATCTAAGCATATCTAGGTCAATCGGTTAACTTTTGACATGATCAAGGAGTTGATCCCTATCAAATAGAACTTGATCTTTCCAAATATGATATCAGATCTTCGATCTGGAACTTGAATTAAAGCAGATCTGCTAATTTAAATGAATAAATCAATGGTTGAAATTGATATGAGCATATCTAAGTCAATCGGATGTCGATTGATATGATCAAGATGTTGATCCCTACTATATCAAACCCGATCTTTCCGAATATGATATTGAATTTTTGATCCGAATACTGGATTGAAATAGATCTATGAATTTAAGTCAATGGTCATGAAAAGATCAACTGTTCGATGATCGAAGATAATCTGAGTCAATTATAATTGAAATATCTAACAAGCCATCACAGCCAGATATTTCAAAATTCAAATATCTAATAAGCTATTAAAGTCGAATCAAAAACTCTAAAAACTTTAATATATCACAATAAAATATTATTTGGGAGGTGCGTACATTGACATTTACCATCGGGGCATAATTCCTCAATATGATGTTGTGTTTGTTAAGGCTGAAATATCCAACACATCATCAAGACATAATACTTTTCTAAGTTGAATATCCAACAAGTCATCATGGCCGGATATCTTTACTCAATAGGTTGTTAAGGCCGGGTATCTTTCAAATTGAATATCCAACAAGCTGTCATGGCCGGATATCTTTACCCAACAAGCCATTGAGGCCGGGTAATTTCTCAAATTGAATATCCAACACTCCTCAATTGGATGACGTTTGACATGATCAAGGTGTCAATCCCACTATATCAAACCTGATCTTTCCAAATATGATATTGGATTTTTGATTTGAATACTAAACTGTAATAGATCTATGAATTTAAATCAATGGTCATGAAAAGATCAAATATTTGACAACCGAAGATAATCTGAGTCAATTGTAATTAAAATATCTAACAAGCCATCATGGCCAAATATTTCAAAATTCAAATATCCAATAAGCTATTAAAGCCGAATAAAAAATCTCTGAACCTTAATATATCACAATAAAATATTATTTGGGAGGTGCGTACATTAACGTTTATTGTTGGGGCGTAATTCCTCAATATGATGCTATGTTTGTTAAGGCTAAAATATCCAACACATCGTCAAGATAGTATACTTTTCCAAGTTGAATATCTAACAAGCCGTTGAGGCCTGTATTTTCTCAAGTTGAATATCCAACAAGCCGTCATGGCCGGATATCTTTACCCAACAAGCCGTTGAGGCCAAGTATTTCTCAAATCGAATATCCAACACGCCGTAAGGCCGGATATTTTCCAAACTCAAATTATCCAACAAGACGCGTAATTTTCCTCAAATTTAAATATCCAACAAGCTGCAAGGCTGGATATCTTCTCAAATTTAAATATCCAACACGCCGTAAGGCCAGATATTTTCCAAATTTAAATTATTCAACAAGCCATGAGGCCGGGTAATTTTCCCAAATTTAAATATCCAACACGCTGCAAGGCTAGGGATGGCAAGAAAACCCATCCCCGCCCCGACCCGACCCGACCTGACCCGAAGTCAACGGGGAAAACCCGACGGGATAAGTCGGGTCGAGGTCGGGTATGGGAATTTAAGTACCCGACCCCGAACCCACCCCGATCATTAAAATGATAAATTTACCCCTTCTAAGCTATAATTTAGCTACTAAATTTATAATAGTTTGATGTAAAAATGATTGTATAGTTTATGTAAAATATTTTTTATTTATATATTATGAATATGGAATGAAAAAAATTTTAAAATATTATTTATAATATATACTTATTTTTTAGATCAGTCGGGGTCAGGTTTCCCCGTGGGGTCGGGTTTTCCCGTGAGGTCAAGTATGGGGTTGGGTTTTCTAAACCGGTCGGGGGTCGGGGATGGGTTCGGGGAAGTCAGGGTCGCGTCGGGGATGGCAAAACCCGACCCCGACCTGCCCCGTTGCCATCCCTACGCAAGGCCAGATATTTTTTAAATTAAATATCCAACAAGCCGTCATGGCCAAATATTTTTACTCAATAATCCATTGAGGCCGAGTATTTTCTTAAATTAAATATCCAACAAGCCGTCAAGGCCGGATATCTTTACTCAACAGGCCGTTGAGGCTGGGTATCTTTCAAATTGAATATCCAATAAGCCATCAAATTCAAATGCTCACAACCCACCAAGGACCGAGTATATGACAAATTCAAGTGCTCATAAGTCGTCGAGACCGAGCACATGTCAAATTTAAATACTTACAAGTTATCAAGACAGAGCATATGTTAAATTGATAATCCAACAAGCTGTTGAGGCCAGATATCTTTTTAGATACCAATCACCCAAGTTGACGAAGACTTCTCTCTTTTGTTATTTTTCTTTCTGAACTCATCATGTAGTTTTATTTTAATATTTAATGAATCATGTTGTTCAGCCATTTTATTTTTATTTTATTTCATAATATAGATTTCTCAATCAAATGTGCCCTGATTTTCAAGGATAATTAACAATAAGTACTTGCACTCATTGGAAGCCAAAACCCATTTAAATAAAAAAACCTTATTTTTATAAGGTGAATTTGAAAAGGTCAAAACATAATCAAATGACCAAAAATGACCCCACATGCTACTAATGACCAAAAATGACCCCACTTATTTTTTTTTCAAGTGAATCACTTGAGTCCTTTCAGCTTAGGCACCAAGGCCCAAAGGAAAGGATGTAATTAATGACCAAGTGACCTGCGTGTTGAGAAACATTGTGGACCAAGGAGCACTAAATACCTAGGTAGATCAGCTCAATACCACTTGGTAGTCATCTACGGTAATCAACCTAAATCTTGTATTCAGTTTCTTCCTCAAATCTCAGCCATTGATGGTTTTTTTTTTTTTTTTGCTCTCTTATGATAATAGACTTAGAAATACACTTGTCAACCTGACTTAAGCTTTTCACTAACAATAAGCCCAGTCGATGATGGAGTTTCAAGTTATCTTGATGTCCACCATAGTATGAGTATGTTTGCCATTGAGCTTAACCTCCCCAAGCATTAATTCATTCTTAGCCTTCAAGGACTCTTGAAATATAGTACGAGTATGTTTCAAGTTATGCTTTATTCACGAATTATTATATGAGATTCACTAAATGTTTTGTATTTATTCTAGATAAGTATAAACATGATACATTGGTATGAAAACTCGATTATTGTTATTTGTAACTCCACATTCTCTAATGCATGAATAGTTTGCACAAGTAGGATTACCTTGGAGACGTGACTGATAAGACCTGGCTTGAAGCACTTGGACAAACATCATGATGCCAACTTTTTTTTCTCCTTTCGGGGACACTACACGCACCCTGCTGGTCTTTTGAAGTTAATCTTTTTTGTTTGGGTGGACTGCCATGTATCCACTTAGGACACTGTACTTGGGTCCTTATGGTCCCTGTCTTAGCAGTGCGATTGGTTCCACAAGACTGTATGTCTTGGATACCCATTTCATTATCTGTAGTTCACCTATCCATTTAACTCATTGAATTCTATGGAGCCTACATGCCCTTGGATCACCACCAAGGAAAAGAAAGCCCTTGCCCAGCTTCCTCAAGTTCTCAGCATCACATGTCTATACTCCAGTGGCCACATGGTTTTGCTTCCTATTGAAAGCTATATCTGTTGTGCCACTTATTTCACCCGAAAATAAAAAGAAGGAATGTCGCTGAAAGTCAATTCAAATCAGCCAATAACACCGGCATTCCATTAGATAGCGGTAAAGAAGGAAGTAATGCGATGTAAGTAACGAAGACATAAACAATAAGGCTACAGTGACTATAAAGAATGGATAAACATCTACTATAAAAGCACTTGTATATCGGTTAGTTCTGTGCACCTGCTTCGCTGTTGTCTAACTAAGGGTGATAAATTGTCTCTAGGGAATCGTTAGATTCATTCCCCGAACCCAATGCAAATATCAAGCATGTTTCAATATAGAATCTGTACAAGATCACTATGTGCAGGAATCGTTCAGTTGCTAACATTTTGCGATGATTAAATCAAAAGGCCAGCCGATGATGGGTATCAATATAGCTGTTTAATTGTCAAAATCTTTAGATGCAGATTGGTAAACTCTTTAGTGAAAGCATTCAGGTCGAAGGATAAACATTCAGGTTAAAAGAGTAAGTCGTCATCTATCAAATACGTGAGCGATGCTCCACAAATCGAACGCTACAATGAAACCAGAAATTTCTATCAAAAGACGTGGGGCGTTGATTGGCAGAAATTTTTTATAATTTACAAATCCTGAAGAGTCAGCTTCGCACCAGAAAATAAAAGAAGGAAAGAGTCAGCGCTTTAAAAGCAGCACGCCATAGTGCTTTAGGAAGAAACGTAAGAATAAAAAAAAAATCGTCTCCTTAAAAAGGAAAGGAAACGACGCAGAGCAAAATCGTCAATGCAGTAGCACGAGAGCTGGCAAGGGACAAAAGCAGTCGACCGAAAGAAGAATAGGGGCTGACAAGAGAGGGAGATGAAGAGGTGGTCAGGCCAGTTGATGGATAAGGGGAATAGGACAAAAGGCAACAAAGAAGAAAAGGGGAAACCCATCGAGCAGCGGCTTATAAAAAGAAGGGGGGGCGCTCGGCTAGAAGGGAGGACGGCAAGAAGCAAGGGGAGGAAGGAGAAGACGAAAAGGGAAGAAGGTAAGAAAGCAAAAAATCGCCTCTGCCCGGATTTCTTAGGCCTCATGGTTGCACTAAGCAACCGGGCATCACAAAAGCACATACACGCACCAGTTTTTCCTCTTTCTTTCTTGGATCTCTCGAATTTCTTTAGGCTTCATGGTTGCACTAAGCAACCTGGCATCACAAAGAACACACACGCACCGCTTTTCTCTACTTCCTCAATCTCTAATCGCGCTGAACACTCTACGGTACTTGCGGAGTAAAAGAAAAAGGCGAATGAAAGATGGGTTATGGGTAGTGAAGGTGTGCGGACCAGAAAGTCGAAAAAAAAAAGAGAAAGCCAAAAAATGCATAGAAGGGGGAACGTGAAGAGGAGAACGGGAGGTGGCCGATTCCTAGAAGGGGAGATTAAAATAATAAAGGGGAAGAAGAAAAAGCTGTAAAAGAAGAGAAGAAGAATCCATGTAAACCGGAAGAGACTGCGCGAAGAGTAAGAAGAATACCTGATTCTGGCTTGTCGCTACTCTTTTGGCCTGCTCAGATTTCCTTTAAGAATGGACTCAAAACTTTTGCCGTTGTTGTCGCAAAGGAGATATACAAGAGTTGATTTCTAATCCAACTGAAACGAGAAGAGAAAACTGGATAAAAGGGGAAGAAGAATGCAGGGGTCATCATAAAAGTCACTAAGTAACCTGCAAGACGGCTGAGGTTGATACAAACCAGAGAAGAAACCAGGGGAGATTCGTCCTCGTTCTCCTTGACGATCACGCCCTAAATTGCTGCGACGAGAATCCGACCAAAAGAGATTTCAAATAAGAAAGATAACAAAATGTTAATAAAAAAGGGGATAACAGTGAAGTTCCGGAAGAAACTGACGAGGAGTATGCGTCTTCCCCCTATGAAAATCCTCTTCCAAAGACGCTGCGGCCCTAACAATGGTAAGGGGAACTTAGCTAACAAAAGTTCCTTTAGTTGCGCTCCGAAAGAGGAGGTTCACAACAGCAGAGTCCGTTCCCTCCCTCGTCAGACCAAGGGAGCACAGGTACCACAAATGGCAATGGAAACAAAAAAAAAATAAAAAAAATAAAATAAATGATAATAAGGTGTACATGAGGTAATTACCTAAAGCGACCTCACCACCCCAATCGCCATGACTGTTAGAGCCGGCGTCGCTGCCTTCTCCTTGGTGGGGCGAGCGAGCGTCCTCCGTCCCCGTCTTTCTTGAAGAGTAGGGTCAAATAAGCCCGCCGATGCCTTCTCATCCTGATCATCCCGGCTACCAATTCCGCCGAAGAAACTCCGCCGAGAACAATGAGCTAGTGTTGCCGCTACTTCGAGAGACAGCCCTACTACGGCCACGAAGTCCACCTCGGCAAGCATCGCCGATGTCAGCTCCCCATTTATCACCGACGAAAACCCGAAGGCACCGAGGACCGGATGAGTCTTTCCCCATTGATCTCGTTCGTCGCCGAGTATTGAACCGCGCTTCGCAAAGAGAAGAATAACCTTACCCTTTGGAAAGCAGAGATCTCTAAGAGAAATGAGGATATGCGAAATATTGATGGGCATTAATGTGACACCGTTCCTCCCATCGACTCCCGTGCAATGCAGTATGATACCCAATGTCTAGGCTCAAGTATGCGTGGCATAAGTAAAAAAAAAAGCATAAATTTGAGTCAAATATAAACGAGACCTAATGACAGTAGTATTTGAAAATACGCTATCAGAGTAAACTTCGCCTTCTAATCGGGAGATGTAAGGCCAAGGAGCTCGGGGCCCGCTCCTCGATTGTCACGATGAAAAAGAGAAAAGACGGGACCTTAGTTTTCGATTGGAAGCCGTGGGGTCAATAAAGCGAAGCTGCATGGCGTGGTTAAACTCCGCTCTCAATCTTAATCTGGACAATGTGACCGAAAGTCTATGACATGCGCACTATTCCTAAATCAAATAAAACCAGTAGACTTTAGACTTACGCGATGGAATGTTGTTTGGGAGATGCGTACGTCGACGATCATCGTCGGGGCGTAACTCCTCAATATGACGTTGTGTTTGTCAAGGCCGGATAAATTTCAAAATTACATTATCCATCACGCCGCGAGGCCGGATAAGTTTCAAAATTACATTATCCATCACGCCGCGGGGCCGGATAAATTTCAAAATTAAATTATCCATCACGCCGCGAGGCCGGACAAGCTCCAAAACTAAATTATCCATCACGCCGCGAGGCCGGATAAATTTCAAAATTACATTATCCATCACGCCGCGGGGCCGGATAAATTTCAAAATTAAATTATCCATCACGCTGCGAGGCCGGACAAGCTCCAAAACTAAATTATCCATCACGCCGTGAGGCCGGATAAATTTCAAAATTACATTATCCATCACGCCGCAAGGCCGGATAAATTCTAAGTCAAATTATCCAATACGCCGCAAGGCCGGATAAATTCTAAATCAAATTATCCAATACACCGCAAGGCCGGATAAATTCTAAGTCAAATTATCCAACACGCCGTCAAGGCCGGATAGATTCCCAAAATCCGACATCCAACATGCCTTAATGCATTACGATGGAATATCGTTTGGGAGGTGCGTACGTCGATGTTTACCATCGGGGCGTAGCTCCTCGATATAACGTTGTACTGCCTAGGCTGGGTATCACCCAATACGCCATCACAAGGCCAAAGTTCGACAAACATAAACCGTCCATGTCGATGAAAGCTCTCTTTCTTTACCATCTTATGTATCATGTCAAATTAAATTCATGAATGATATCATTTGACTCTGTCTTTCTTATTTTGTTGCATGTTATAGATCTCTTAATCAAAGGTTCCCTAATTTTAGGGGTAATTAACAATGAGCGCTCACGCTCATTGGAAGCCAGAACCCATTAACAAAAAGCCTTATTAATTTAAGGTGAATTTGAAAACGGTCACATTACATTTCTAATGTAACAAAAATGACCCCACAAATTCTGGCACGCCCGGTGGGACTGGCTTCTCCTTTCATCTTCGAGATCTATGTTACGCAACACCAAATTCCATGCCCTTGTTCTTACACTTCTCTCGTTCTACGCAGCAATGGCGAAGAAGCTGAACATCTTTGTTGAGGATGCATCGATCATCGTGCATGGCGTCCAATTCGGTTCCATTTCGGAGGAGGACGTTGAGTTCATCTACCTACCCTTCATAGACTCTGAGAACATTAAAGGAAAGAATACTCCGTTTATCAAGAATAAGACGTCCTTGAAGAAGAAGGAGACTACCGCGGAAAAGAAAGAGCTATCATTCGCTGATAATAAGGGTATGTTCAACGAAAAGGAGGAGGAACCGTCTTTTACTATTAACGGGGGCAAGATCCACCAGATCATGTTCTCAAACCCTGAGAAGATAAGGAAGCAGGAACGACAAGCCTTAAGGAAGAGGGAGGCTAGGCTCTGCAAACAAGGTCGCCTAATCTTCGTGAAGCGTAACCTTTCCGTTGCCAAGACAGAAATCGCCGTAACAAACAAATTTGCCCCACTTCTATCAGTTATGAGAAATTCTAACCTGATAGAAGGACTGCGGCTACAAACCCACGTACAGAACAAGCCACACCCAAAGCCCAGAAGTATCACTACTCAAAAGACAACCTCTCGAGGGATTTATGAGGCATACAAAAGGGCTCAAAAGAACATGAAAAGAAAGGAAAGGCGTTCCAAATCAGCCACAAGGAAACAGAGGGTCATATAATCCATACAGTGCGAATGGTGGAACACGCACGAGAGACCGGTTCTAATTCTGAGGAGGATACCCTTCGGACTATGGCAAGGAAAGTCAAGGGTAAAAAGTTGGCCTCTATCGTAATCCAGGAGCCTGTTCAACGGTACGAACCAGGAGCAACCCCTTTACATCAAGGAATGTTCGAAGAGGAAGAGGAAGAGGAAGAACCTGTCATGACCACTAATCATGATCATAGAGATGAAGCTATCGCCGACCTTAAGAGACAACTCAAGAAGAGGGATAATGACATGAGCATCCTCATGGCGAAGTTCGAGGAGGTGACTAATGCTCTTGTAAAGACGCAAGAGATGATGTTACGCCAAGAACAATCATCGCGGGAACAAAATAACGCTCCGGCGACATCTTCTTTACCAGCACAATCAAATGACGAGGCCATCACCTTGACTAGGAAAGAAGTACAAGAACTGGTGATGGACCAGCTGAAGCAAATGGAGGGAACCAAAATTGCTCCACGAAGGAGACGAGGGAGACCTTACCCAGCTGTATACGATGATATCCCTTACCCCAAAGGGTACATCGTACCACACTTTAAGATGTTTAATGGAGTAGGAAACCCTGACCAGCACTTGGCCCATTTCGTCGCGACTTGTGGGAACACTGGCGGCAACGACGCCTTATTGCTCCGGCAGTTTCCACAAAGCCTCTCAGGGGTTGCCTTTGAGTGGTATTACTCTCTGGAGAACGAAGCTATCAGAACTTGGGCCGACATGGAGGAAACCTTCAGGATGAAGTTTGCTTCAATAAGCGATAAGATTACGATCGCAGATCTGGCCGATACAAAGAGGAAAAAGGATGAGACCGTCCTCAATTACATTACGAGATGGAGAAATTTGAGTATCAAATGCGAAAAGCCACTAGAGCAAACCGAAGCCGTGGAGTTGTTGGTCCGCAACATCGATAGCTGGATGGCCCCCTTTCTTTGCGGCAATAACATTTCTACATTTCAAGAATTGATCACCCAAGTGGCAAAGTTGGAACGAACGAACCATCAGCCCTATGTAAATGCGCAGAACCCAAAATTCAGAAGGGAAGAACCGAGAAGGAATGAACCCAAGATCGCCTATACGAACACTGCTAGCAGAGGCAAAAGAGTGGAGGTTCATAATACAAACGTACCTCGAATCGAGAGAGCGCCAACTCTTGGCGAAAATAGCAGGGGCAAGCCATTGACCCTTGAAGAGAGAAAGAATAAAATCTATTCATTCAAAAGAGAAAAGACGATGAAAATTTTTAGGGACGCTCTGAAGAATGGCTTACAACTACCAGAGCCGAAACGCCCTGAAGAAAGCAATAAAACTGACGATCCCAACTTTTGCCCTTACCATCGCGTACTGGGGCACACGATAGAAGATTGTTATATTTTCAAAGATTGGGTGGAGAAACAATACAAGATAGATGGTAATGAGATGTAATAATCCCCTACAGCAACAGCAGCAACCCGTGCCCCGTTTCCAACTCGTAGGTCCACCTCATGCTGTCCCACCTGTCTTCTTCTCTTGAGTTCCTGCACATTTGAACAAATGTGAACTCCACATGCAGTGTCCAACACCCATGAAATAGAAGAAGAAGATATCATGACCTCAGTCACAAATATACCTGAGCCAGAAGCGATGCTTCCCCTCTTGTCTCCTTGGAGCGCTTTACAGTCCTTTTTCCAGTGACCCAGCTGGCCACAGTGGAAACATCTGTTGTCCTTCGACCGCTTCACCTTCTGTTTCAGAGCCTTGCTGTAGTTCTTGACAGGGGCCTTGCCCTTCTTCCCCTTCTTCTTGTTCCTGGAGGGGAACATCAAGACAGAGGCTGAAGGCTTTCCCTTCAGAGTTTCCTCAGTAGTCAAGAGCATATTCAGCAGCTCTGCCGGAGTACAATCGATCTTGTTCATATTAAAATTAATAATGAACGCATCGAAAGAGGGCGGGAGAGACTGCAGAATAATGTCTACAGCAAGCTCCTGATTGATGGTATGCCCCAGTTTCTCCAGAGCCTCCTTGTGCCCAATCATCTTGAGCACGTGAGCTCCCACTGGGCTCCCTTCAGCCAGTTTGCTCTGAAAGAACAGCTTAGTCAAATTATAGCGTTCTGTCCTCGCCTGTGCAGCATACAGCATCTTGAGGTTCGCTATAATTTCTATAGCAGACATATCCTCATGCTGACGCTGCAGCGGTGGCGTCATAGACGCTAGCATCAGGCAAGCAACATCAATGCTATCATTGACATGCTTTTCATAGGCATCGCGAACCGCCCTTGCGGCGTTCGCAGCGGGTTGAGGCGGCACAGCCGTCTCGAGGACATACAGTTTCCTCTCTGCCTTAAGAACAATCTTAAGGTGTCCGAACCAGTCTGAGAAGTTTGGCCCAGCAAACTTCTCCCTTTCCAGTAGGGATCGCACATTGAAGCTCATGGTGTTCGTTGCTGCAGGAATCTACAACAATGCAAGAACAGCAAGGTCAGTATCAATGTTTAGAATCAATCCAGGACTTAAGAAAGATTCTTTTCTCACTATTTTATCTGACTGAAAAATCCATTAAACAGTCCGAAAGAGTAACACTCTTTTAGTGAGATGGGATCCAGATTTCATACTTGGTCTCCGCGTCCCGCTCAGGCGAGATAAGATGCACAGAGAATACAAGTACTAATTTCTGGTAGGCAGTCCCTGCCAATCGCCAACCCGTGCGATTCCCCTTCATCTGGGCAATCCAGCAGACTGTGCCAACTGAGTTGGTACAACACAGTCTCTGATCCCACAGATGGCTGCCTCCATATAGCTCACATATGCCCCATATGTAGCCTACATGGTCAAGCTAACCCGACCTACTCCCTGGACCACCACGTGCTATGCTGAGCAACGAGAAGCGATAAATCCCTTCTCTGTAACACGCAGGTGAAATCGCACACCGTCTGAAGATAGATGGACGTGCCCACTGAGTGGGTACAACACGGCTCCAACGATAATCAGAACAGCGAGGTTTCGCGTCAGAAGGCTTACGAGCTTGATATTTTAGCGTTGGATTTTAACGGTCTTTTATCTTCTTCACTATCATGCAATTCCTATGGTGATAGCAGAAG
Source organism: Costus lasius (assembly GCA_027563935.2). NCBI lineage: Eukaryota > Viridiplantae > Streptophyta > Magnoliopsida > Zingiberales > Costaceae > Costus > Costus lasius. Next base: position 77,648,018 of record CM050451.1, read on the forward strand.
ATAAATAAATCATGCTGTTCTACTTATATAAACAATAAAAGAAAGCATGGATCTTATGTGGTAAAAGCCCATAGAGCCTAAGTAAGACCTTAAATCAACTTAAGTCTTCACTTGCTCTTCTTGGGTCTTTTGCATCTCATCTGGTCCAACCCAGGGCCCTAGCGCTCAATGCAGCTCAGGTGCGCCCACCAGCTGAATGCCCCTCTGCGATGTGTGCTTTTGTGCTCTTGTCTAATTAAAATACATTTTAATCTATCTAGACAAGCTTGACTCGCAGGTCAAATATACAATAAATTAATTAAAAATGTGACTCGCAGATCACAAAAATAATAATTTACCAGGCTCGCAGGCCCCAGCACAGCACACATTAAAAGGGCAACCCACATAAGATTAAATAAACAAGCATCATGGCATCATTCAATCAACATGTGATCCATTACAAAGAAAATAAAATTTTGAAAACCCATTGGCATCAATTTTAATTTTCTTATGTGCCCTACAACCTTACAACGGTCCATTGATAGGGATCCACTCATCAATCTAGTTAGATCTATGCCCTTGCATGCACCAAGTCCTTACTAACTCGAGTTGACCTAATGGTCAACCATGCATGCGCCAAGGGCTGAACAGCCAACATGAGTTCTGGCAAGCGAGTGTGACCCCGGGCCTAACTCATGTGTGTTCACTGGTTGTCTCAACCAGACCTCGCTACACGCCTGTGATGCAATCGACCTATAGCCACCTCGTGCTTGCGCACAGGTGCCATCTAGTCGATCCATCTAGGCTGTCAGATGGTCTGATCAGACTAATTTGATCTATACTAGATGATGCTTTCAACCCCATCAACCCGTCTAAGGGTTTATAGTAAGCGCCTCTTAGATCTAGTAAACGCGCAAGTCATCAAGTTTTGTGAAAACATCAAGAACAACATGCGCAACTATCAACTAGCGCCAACATGACTCTCATACATGCGCAACATGAACATACTATCAACTAGTATAATCGCATGAAGAGAAAACATAGATCTAAGCATCAAGCATACATGGATCACACAAAGCAATCATAAGAACATATAAGAACCTATGCTCTGATACCAATTGTAGAGTCCCCTTCAAGGGGGAGCGCAAGGGGGTGAAACCCTAAGGGTGGCGCATATAACATTTTCGCATGAAGATGCTAGGGTTTTCACCAAAATCGCATGTAATATATTCTTATGATCAACTTCAAATGATTGAATGGATCAAGCGGAAGTTCATACCATAGCCATGAGTGGATGCGGCTTGGAAACAAAGACCAAGAGAGATCTTCTCCACAAGTGACGCACACAAGAAGAGAGATGGCTTCCTCTTGTTGATCTTTGTGCTAGCAAAGATCTTCAAGTGTCCTTGCCGAATGGAAGGGATGAAAGATGAGATCTTGCTCGGGCGAGAGCTCCACTTCTTCGTCCACGCCTTCTCCACACGCAAAAATGCAAGAAGACAAGTGAAGTGAAGTCGTGAACGTCTTGGCGTTAGGCGTTTTGAAGAAGAGGTCTTGATGACTTACCATAAATGGAAGCATGCACTCATAAACGACCAAAACGCCTTCACCCTTTCGAACCATGTGTTCACATAAGTGAACCGGTTCTCCCTTTTGGTTCAATTGCATTTGGTTCAAAGAAAACCAAATCAAATAAGCCCAAGCCATGGTCTAGATCATATCAAACCCTATGGTTCCAGATCTAACCGTTTATCTCTTGATGCTCCTGATCTCACCGATCTAGCATCATCTCTCTCGATCGAAGCTTACCGATCTCAAGCCCTAATCAATCAAACATGATCAGACCAAATCTCACTTACAATCAGAGATTAAATCCCTTTAAACTGAACCCAAATAATTCAGTCCACACGATCTGACTCAAGTAAGCCATATCTTCAAATTGTGCGACCCTGAGGGTTTCCTTTAAATGTCGGTAACGATAACTTATGTTATCACGATCAGTGAGGGGTATCTAGCAACACATCACTGTCTCCCGATATAAAGGAAAGAGTCTTCCAAGACTACTCCCAAATCACAGCACAAGTGTAAAATCACTTCACGAGGCATACATGTTTCCTTTGCCACTGGATGTTCTTATTGGACAAGCGTGTCAAGCCTGTAGATCCAATATGATGCGCATGATTAGATCAGATGAACATAGTCACCTGGGTATGGCCATACACTTTCTCAATCATCTCATTTAGGTGGGGGCCCCTTTAGAACATCACACTCCTTAAACAAGGAGACGGCAATCCTATATCTATCACTAGAGTCCTAACCTGACTCATGATCATTATCCAAGATAGTCTATAATCATTCTTTTTCAAATGATATTGAACTACCTCAAAACAATGACAATCATCATTTAGAAACACAAGTGATCTCAAGTGAGAGGACATGTGCCACTTGTTGCAAACAAGGATTATTCACATTGTGACAAGCAATTGAACATCCTAGTAGGGTCTGTCCAGTACATCCAATGTACCCATGAGTCTACATCTTATTCCATGCTCGAAGCATCCTATAAGATTAGAGCACATATTAGTCTCAATCATATCAAGGCTGTCTCATGTTCACCAAGATATCTCGACTAAGGACATTACAGCATGTCAGCCTAGCTGAACAGCATTGAGACATTATTCAGAAGCACACTTATTGCAGCAGACAATGTAACATACTGAATAACAACCATTGCCTTTATAAACATAAGAGTTTATATACATGATACACATAGAATCCCAAGGCCTCAAACATTAGCCTTATGGGCATACCCCAACAATCTCCCACTTGCACTTAATCTAATGGTTGAGAAATCTCAAACCCATATTATTACAGTGCTTCTCATGCTTCTGCTGCGCCAGAGGCTTGGTAAGCGGGTCAGCCAGATTGTCATCTGTATGAACCTTGCAGATTTTGATCTCGCCATGATCAATGATCTCCCGGATCAAGTGAAACCGTCTCTGTATGTGCTTGGACTTCTGGTGCGACCGTGGTTCCTTTGCTTGTGCTATTGCTCCAGTGTTATCACAGAAGATAACCAAAGGATCTGCACTCGAAGGAACAACACCAAGTTCCTGAATGAACTTACGAATCCACACTGCCTCCTTGGATGCTTCCGAGGCTACAACATACTCGGCTTCTGTTGTGGAATCAGCAACAGTAGACTGTTTGAAACTTTTCCACACCACTGCTCCACCATTCAAGCTAAAAACATAGCCTGATTGCGATCGGAAATCATCCTGGTCCGACTGGAACGAAGCGTCAGTATATCCTTCAATACTGAGTTCTTCCTGACCACCATATATCAAGAACATATCTTTGGTCCTCCGTAGATATTTTAAAATGTTCTTGACCGCAATCCAGTGCGCCTGACCTGGATTACTTTGGAACCGACTGGTCACGCTTAACCCGTAAGCGACGTCTGGGCGAGTACACAACATCGCATACATAATGGACCCAATAGCCGAAGCATAAGGCGTATTGTCCATTTCATCTTTCTCAGTCTGTGTTTGTGGACACTGACTCTTCGAAAGATTCAGACCATGTCTGACTGGAAGATATCCTCTTTTAGAATTCTCTAAATGGAATCTCTCCAGGACTTTATCGATGTAAGTACTCTGGCACAGCCCGAGAAGCCTCTTAGATCTATCCCTGTAGATCTTCACACCTAATACATAGGCTGCTTCTCCTAGATCTTTCATCTGGAAACATTTTCCTAACCATGCTTTAACAGCATGCAGTTCAGGAATATCGTTTCCAATGATTAAGATATCATCGACGTAGAGGACTAGGAAAGTAATCACGCTCCCACTAAACCTCTTATATACACACGGGTCATCTTCGTTCTTGATGAAACCAAACTCAGAGATTGATTCATCAAAACGAATATTCCAGCTTCTTGATGCTTGTTTAAGTCCATAAATGGACTTCTTTAACTTGCATATTTTATGACGATCTGATGGATTTGTGAAACCTTCAGGTTGTGTCATATACACATCCTCATCGAGTTTTCCATTAAGGAAAGCCGTCTTCACATCCATTTGCCAGATCTCATAATCGTAATATGCAGCTATTGCGAAGAGAATCCGAATAGACTTAAACATGGCTACAGGAGAGAAAGTTTCATCATAATCTATCCCGTAGATTTGTTTGAAACCTTTCACTACTAGCCTGCCTTTATAGGTAACCACGTTACCATCCATGTCAATCTTCTTCTTGAAGATCCATTTACAGCCTATAGGGATTACTCCCGGAGGCGGATCAACCAAATCCCAGACTTGGTTATCTGACATGGAGTCCATCTCGGCTCGCATAGCTTCAAGCCATCTAGCTGACTCCGGTCCACTGACCGCATCCGCATAAGTAAGGGGTTCATCATTATCAATGATGTAGATTCCGTCATAGCGCTCAGGCTGTCTACGGATCCTTCCCGATCTTCACGGTTCCCGTGATATCTGAGCCTCAGGTAGTTCAATAACCTGATCCACCGGCTCAGGCTCATCCAACTGTGCTTGACTACTTTGTCCTTCCTCTGGATTCTCATCCAGCTTTATTTCTCTCCCACTGGCCTCTTGCAGAAGAAACTCCTTCTCAAGAAAAATGGCCGTCCGAGCAACAAATACCTTGTTCTCTTTGGGATCGTAGAAATAATAACCCTTAGTTTCCTTAGGGTAACTGACAAAGATGCATTTCTCAGATCTGCTCTCCAGTTTCCCAGAGGCGAGCTTTTTGACATAAGCCTCGCAACCCCAGATCCTGATAAATGTCAAGCTAGGCTGTTTCCCATACCACAACTCATATGGCGTCTTTGAAACGGCCTTGGATGGCACTCGGTTTAGTACCTTTGCAGCTGTTTCCAGTGCAAATCCCCAAAAGGAGTAAGGTAGAGTAGCCTGACTCATCATAGAACGAACCATATCAAGTAACGTTCTATTTCTCCTCTCGGACACACCATTCCATTGCGGTGTTCCTGGCGGAGTGAGCTGTGAGATAATCCCACACTCCTTCAGATAGTCAGTAAACTCTCGACTTAGGTATTCTCCACCTCGATCAGAACGAAGTGCCTTGATATTTCGGCCTAGCTGATTCTGTACTTCATTTTTGAACTCTTTGAACTTGTCAAAAGATTCACTCTTATGTCTCATTAGATAGACATACCCATATCTACTGAAATCATCAGTAAACGTAATGAAGTACTGATAGCCACCTCTGGCATGTTTACTAAATGGTCCACACACATCACTGTGTATAAGGTCAAGTAAACCTGAAGCCCTTTGACCTTTGTGAGGAAAAGGAGACTTCGTCATTTTACCCATTAAACAAGCTTTGCATGTATCAATCTCCTCATAGGAGAATGATCCCAGCAGTCCATGATCATGCAACCGCTTAATGCGCTTCTTGTTAATATGGCCTAAACGACTATGCCATAGCAAGGTGCTGTCATCAGCATACTTGGCTTTCTTATTATCAATATTTTGTATAGAATATTCCATGTCCAACATGAATAACCCATTGTTAATTGAACCAGTAGCATAAACAATATTATCAAGAGTAAGATAACACTTTGAAATCTTGCATTCAAAGGAAAACCCTTTCCTGACAAGTGCAGGAATAGAGATAATATTTTTGGTAATACTGGGTACAAAGTAACAATTGTTTAATTCTAATACAATGCCAGATGGTAATGAGATGTAATAATCCCCTACAGCAACAGCAGCAACCCGTGCCCCGTTTCCAACTCGTAGGTCCACCTCATGCTGTCCCACCTGTCTTCTTCTCTTGAGTTCCTGCACATTTGAACAAATGTGAACTCCACATGCAGTGTCCAACACCCATGAAATAGAAGAAGAAGATATCATGACCTCAGTCACAAATATACCTGAGCCAGAAGCGATGCTTCCCCTCTTGTCTCCTTGGAGCGCTTTACAGTCCTTTTTCCAGTGACCCAGCTGGCCACAGTGGAAACATCTGTTGTCCTTCGACCGCTTCACCTTCTGTTTCAGAGCCTTGCTGTAGTTCTTGACAGGGGCCTTGCCCTTCTTCCCCTTCTTCTTGTTCCTGGAGGGGAACATCAAGACAGAGGCTGAAGGCTTTCCCTTCAGAGTTTCCTCAGTAGTCAAGAGCATATTCAGCAGCTCTGCCGGAGTACAATCGATCTTGTTCATATTAAAATTAATAATGAACGCATCGAAAGAGGGCGGGAGAGACTGCAGAATAATGTCTACAGCAAGCTCCTGATTGATGGTATGCCCCAGTTTCTCCAGAGCCTCCTTGTGCCCAATCATCTTGAGCACGTGAGCTCCCACTGGGCTCCCTTCAGCCAGTTTGCTCTGAAAGAACAGCTTAGTCAAATTATAGCGTTCTGTCCTCGCCTGTGCAGCATACAGCATCTTGAGGTTCGCTATAATTTCTATAGCAGACATATCCTCATGCTGACGCTGCAGCGGTGGCGTCATAGACGCTAGCATCAGGCAAGCAACATCAATGCTATCATTGACATGCTTTTCATAGGCATCGCGAACCGCCCTTGCGGCGTTCGCAGCGGGTTGAGGCGGCACAGCCGTCTCGAGGACATACAGTTTCCTCTCTGCCTTAAGAACAATCTTAAGGTGTCCGAACCAGTCTGAGAAGTTTGGCCCAGCAAACTTCTCCCTTTCCAGTAGGGATCGCACATTGAAGCTCATGGTGTTCGTTGCTGCAGGAATCTACAACAATGCAAGAACAGCAAGGTCAGTATCAATGTTTAGAATCAATCCAGGACTTAAGAAAGATTCTTTTCTCACTATTTTATCTGACTGAAAAATCCATTAAACAGTCCGAAAGAGTAACACTCTTTTAGTGAGATGGGATCCAGATTTCATACTTGGTCTCCGCGTCCCGCTCAGGCGAGATAAGATGCACAGAGAATACAAGTACTAATTTCTGGTAGGCAGTCCCTGCCAATCGCCAACCCGTGCGATTCCCCTTCATCTGGGCAATCCAGCAGACTGTGCCAACTGAGTTGGTACAACACAGTCTCTGATCCCACAGATGGCTGCCTCCATATAGCTCACATATGCCCCATATGTAGCCTACATGGTCAAGCTAACCCGACCTACTCCCTGGACCACCACGTGCTATGCTGAGCAACGAGAAGCGATAAATCCCTTCTCTGTAACACGCAGGTGAAATCGCACACCGTCTGAAGATAGATGGACGTGCCCACTGAGTGGGTACAACACGGCTCCAACGATAATCAGAACAGCGAGGTTTCGCGTCAGAAGGCTTACGAGCTTGATATTTTAGCGTTGGATTTTAACGGTCTTTTATCTTCTTCACTATCATGCAATTCCTATGGTGATAGCAGAAGATAAATAAATCATGCTGTTCTACTTATATAAACAATAAAAGAAAGCATGGATCTTATGTGGTAAAAGCCCATAGAGCCTAAGTAAGACATTAAATCAACTTAAGTCTTCACTTGCTCTTCTTGGGTCTTTTGCATCTCATCTGGTCCAACCCAGGGCCCTAGCGCTCAATGCAGCTCAGGTGCGCCCACCAGCTGAATGCCCCTCTGCGATGTGTGCTTTTGTGCTCTTGTCTAATTAAAATACATTTTAATCTATCTAGACAAGCTTGACTCGCAGGTCAAATATACAATAAATTAATTAAAAATGTGACTCGCAGATCACAAAAATAATAATTTACCAGGCTCGCAGGCCCCAGCACAGCACACATTAAAAGGGCAACCCACATAAGATTAAATAAACAAGCATCATGGCATCATTCAATCAACATGTGATCCATTACAAAGAAAATAAAATTTTGAAAACCCATTGGCATCAATTTTAATTTTCTTATGTGCCCTACAACCTTACAATGGTCCATTGATAGGGATCCACTCATCAATCTAGTTAGATCTATGCCCTTGCATGCACCAAGTCCTTACTGACTCGAGTTGACCTAATGGTCAACCATGCATGCGCCAAGGGCTGAACAGCCAACATGAGTTCTGGCAAGCGGGTGTGACCCCGGGCCTAACTCATGTGTGTTCACTGGTTGTCTCAACCAGACCTCGCTACACGCCTGTGATGCAATCGACCTATAGCCACCTCGTGCTTGCGCACAGGTGCCATCTGGTCGATCCATCTAGGCTGTCAGATGGTCTGATCAGACTAATTTGATCTATACTAGATGATGCTTTCAACCCCATCAACCCGTCTAAGGGTTTATAGTAAGCGCCTCTTAGATCTAGTAAACGCGCAAGTCATCAAGTTTTGTGAAAACATCAAGAACAACATGCGCAACTATCAACTAGCGCCAACATGACTCTCATACATGCGCAACATGAACATACTATCAACTAGTATAATCGCATGAAGAGAAAACATAGATCTAAGCATCAAGCATACATGGATCACACAAAGCAATCATAAGAACATATAAGAACCTATGCTCTGATACCAATTGTAGAGTCCCCTTCAAGGGGGAGCGCAAGGGGGTGAAACCCTAAGGGTGGCGCATATAACATTTTCGCATGAAGATGCTAGGGTTTTCACCAAAATCGCATGTAATATATTCTTATGATCAACTTCAAATGATTGAATGGATCAAGCGGAAGTTCATACCATAGCCATGAGTGGATGCGGCTTGGAAACAAAGACCAAGAGAGATCTTCTCCACAAGTGACGCACACAAGAAGAGAGATGGCTTCCTCTTGTTGATCTTTGTGCTAGCAAAGATCTTCAAGTGTCCTTGCCGAATGGAAGGGATGAAAGATGAGATCTTGCTCGGGCGAGAGCTCCACTTCTTCGTCCACGCCTTCTCCACACGCAAAAATGCAAGAAGACAAGTGAAGTGAAGTCGTGAACGTCTTGGCGTTAGGCGTTTTGAAGAAGAGGTCTTGATGACTTACCATAAATGGAAGCATGCACTCATAAACGACCAAAACGCCTTCACCCTTTCGAACCATGTGTTCACATAAGTGAACCGGTTCTCCCTTTTGGTTCAATTGCATTTGGTTCAAAGAAAACCAAATCAAATAAGCCCAAGCCATGGTCTAGATCATATCAAACCCTATGGTTCCAGATCTAACCGTTTATCTCTTGATGCTCCTGATCTCACCGATCTAGCATCATCTCTCTCAATCGAAGCTTACCGATCTCAAGCCCTAATCAATCAAACATGATCAGACCAAATCTCACTTACAATCAGAGATTAAATCCCTTTAAACTGAACCCAAATAATTCAGTCCACACGATCTGACTCAAGTAAGCCATATCTTCAAATTGTGCGACCCTGAGGGTTTCCTTTAAATGTCGGTAACGATAACTTATGTTATCACGATCAGTGAGGGGTATCTAGCAACACATCACTGTCTCCCGATATAAAGGAAAGAGTCTTCCAAGACTACTCCCAAATCACAGCACAAGTGTGAAATCACTTCACGAGGCATACATGTTTCCTTTGCCACTGGATGTTCTTATTGGACAAGCGTGTCAAGCCTGTAGATCCAATATGATGAGCATGATTAGATCAGATGAACATAGTCACCTGGGTATGGCCATACACTTTCTCAATCATCTCATTTAGGTGGGGGCCCCTTTAGAACATCACACTCCTTAAACAAGGAGACGGCAATCCTATATCTATCACTAGAGTCCTAACCTGACTCATGATCATTATCCAAGATAGTCTATAATCATTCTTTTTCAAATGATATTGAACTACCTCAAAACAATGACAATCATCATTTAGAAACACAAGTGATCTCAAGTCAGAGGACATGTGCCACTTGTTGCAAACAAGGATTATTCACATTGTGACAAGCAATTGAACATCCTAGTAGGGTCTGTCCAGTACATCCAATGTACCCATGAGTCTACATCTTATTCCATGCTCGAAGCATCCTATAAGATTAGAGCACATATTAGTCTCAATCATATCAAGGCTGTCTCATGTTCACCAAGATATCTCGACTAAGGACATTACAGCATGTCAGCCTAGCTGAACAGCATTGAGACATTATTCAGAAGCACACTTATTGCAGCAGACAATGTAACATACTGAATAACAACCATTGCCTTTATAAACATAAGAGTTTATATACATGATACACATTGAATCCCAAGGCCTCAAACATTAGCCTTAAGGGCATACCCCAACAGATCCGACGCATGTGGAAGACCAGGAGTGGAATACCGTGGTGCCGAAAAAGACGCTGCGACTCCTCCAAAAATTACAACAGATACCAGGCATAGTGTGGAAAGACTCCTTGTCCCCACGATACGTATCGCCAAGACCTCATCCACCAACAAGGGAAAGTCAAAAGAAAAAGAAAAAGAGTCCTCAATTGAAGAACGAAAATAAGAAAATAGTCTTTTCGGCTAAAGCGCAAGAAAGGGGCGATCTCAAAAAATACATCGACTCGCTCGAAGAGTACGTGCAAGAAAGGCCGGAGCCTATAAAACTTCACCACTACATCACTGAAGAGGTGTGGGAAGGACTCCTGGAAGATGACTCAGAGGACGGAGAGTACGAGGTGGAGTCCTGCAGGATGATATCGGTGATCCTGGAGCCCTCAAAGGAAGACAAAACTGACGATGTTAAAGACGTCACTACCGCAAGGATAGGTATCTGTAATGCGATTAACCTGGGAAGTGACTCCGAAGATGAAATCTTACCTGCCTATCTATATGAGGAAGTATCTGCCGCTAAAAGCAGTAGGCAAATAAACGAATCCTGCCAAATGAATCTTAGGAGCGGCAAGGTCGTAATAGGGCGTACGATAGACAAAGAAAAGGAAAAACTCAAAGGAAAACAGATTGAAACACAGGAAGTGGGCGACGATGCAGTGCTCCCACTGAAACTATCCTCTTCGGAATATAATATACTGTCACATTTGAGGAAGGTCCCCGCCCTCCTCAGCATATACGACGCTTTGATGATGTCACAAGAACTGAGGGATGTTCTTATTTACGCCCTGCAAAACCCTCAGAAGTCCCAAGCGTTCTTCGTGGAGGCTGATATAAAAGAGGCGTTGAGTACGTATGCTACATCGTCCATTACTTTCAACGATGATGACATGCTATTGGGAACGTCGCAGCATAATCGACCACTGTACGTGACTGGGGACATGGAAGGAATGAAGATAAGCAGAATCTTAGTGGATCCAGGGTCGTCAGTTAACCTCATAACCTTGCGGACCTTAAAAAGCCTTTCTTTAGGCGTCCATAATTTAACGGCCGAAAAAGTTGTTATCCAAGGGTTCAATAAAAATAGCCAGAAGGCTTTAGGCTCTATATGTTTACCATTGCAGCTCGATGATCTAAAGACCGAAGTTAAATTCCATGTTATCGACACTGATACATCATACAAGGCGTTACTCGGGAGACCTTGGCTCCATGAGAATCACATAGTCCCCTCTACCTTACACCAATGCTTGAAATACCTAAAGGAAGGTAGGGAGGAACGTATCAATGGGGACATCCAGCCCTTCTCAGTGCATAAAGTTAAATATGAAGATGCACACTATTTCATTGGATCGACAACGCAGTCTGCGAAATCAACACTACAGAACTCGATCATCTCTAAACTGAAGAAGACAACTCTGTCCGCATGTCCCCATTTTGGAAGTGACTCCGAGTCAGAAGCGAGTGACTGTTCAGCCTCTACATGCGACGTGGTTGAAACTCATGAGAAGGAAGGCTGGTCACAAAGACTAACGACGCGACAAAATATGGCGGAATACGAGGTAGGAATATTAAGAGTTCCTCAAGGCTATCTTAAGGGTTTCACTCCCCTGAACGCATCGCAAGTCGTGGAAATGAAGACTTTCATTGTCCCTAGCAAGAGGGAATGCGTAAAAGGAAGGCTCTTTGTTCATAAACCAATACACTTCTATCAATCAGACAAAATTCATCACGTTAGGACAAATAAGGAGAATGACCCAGAGTCAACGCAACTTATAGAAGCCCCTCCGTTTGCTTATTACCCTCAGAGCTTAAAGAATCTCGTAAAAAAGTACGGTTGTTTGAAGCCTCGTTTGAGGAGTGAGTTACGCCAATTTGAGAAGTTGTGGAACCCAGGTACGCGAAATATCACATTACCAAATGGGAAGATCTCCAATACCCGGGGTTTAGGATACACAGAACCAAATGAGGAATCTCTTATATTCCGTTCATATACTTGCGACTTGGTGACAATAGGTGAAGCATACGCAATAGAACAAGGAAATGAGGAATTAAAAAGGGCACCAAAAGAACTGGAAGATGGGGGGCAGACCACCTGCGATGAGTTGATTGAGGTCAACCTTGGGTCGGAAGAGGATGTTAGGCCCACCTATATCAGTGCACAACTCTCTCAACATGAAAAGGACCAACTCGAGGCGCTCCTTCATGAGTTTAGTGACTGCTTTGCGTGGACATATAAAGAGATGCCGGGCCTCAGCCCGGAGGTCGCCGTCCATAATTTATCGATCGGCCCTGATGCTACCCCGGTGAAACAGGCACCGAGGAGAATGAGGATAGAACTTGAGGAGCAAATCACCCTTGAAATAAAGAAATTAATCGAGGCGGGCTTTATAAGAGAGGAGAAATACGCAGACTGGATAGCAAGTATCGTCCCTGTGAAGAAGAAAAATGGGCAAATCCGGATCTGCGTGGACTTCAGAGACTTGAATAACGCATGCCCCAAGGACGATTTTCCACTCCCGGTGACAGAAGTAATGATCGACTCGGTGTCAAACTTTGAAGTGTTTTCATTTATGGACGGGTCATCTGGTTACAATCAAATCAAGATGGCACCTGAAGATGAGAAGCACACTGCGTTTCGTACGCCTATCGGCATCTTTTGTTATACCGTTATGCCGTTTGGGTTAAAGAACGCCGGGGCAACGTACCAACGCGCAATGACTAAGATCTTGAAAGTCCCCAGATAAAGGGGGCTAAACCCTAGTAGGAGGCGCATATAAAACTAGCATAGCGGAAGCAAGGGTTTCTAAACATCTTTTGCAAGAATATATGATCAACTTCATATAGTTTGGATTCATACCATAGCCATTTCGCTTGGATGGCGATTTGGAAGAGAAAGATGCAAACGCTTCTTCTCCAAAGGCACCGCACACAAGATGTGATCGCCTACTCCTTGTTGCTTCTTGTGCTAGCAAGGCTCCAAGTATCCTTGTCGTGTGAAGGAAGATGAGATGCGAGAGTAGTTCTCTCCTTTGGCCGAATGCTTCTCTACACCTCCTGTAGACGAGCCACACAAGTGCAAGACCAAAAGAGGGGCGAGCGTTTTGGAACGTGGAGGCGTGCATTCATTTTTGGAACTTCCAAAAATAGCAAACGCTTAACGCATCCACTCATGCGTTCACGAACCAACCAAAACGCATCCTCACTTTGAACCATGCGTTCACTCATGTGAACGGGTTCCTTTTGGTTTGGTTCAAAGACCAATTAAGCCAAGCCTTTGGTCTAGATCATAATTAAACCCTAAGGCTCCAGATCTAACCGTTCATCTCTTGATGCTCTTGATCTCACCGATCTAGCATCAATACTCTCGATCGAAGCTTACCGATCTCAAGCCATAATCAATCAAACATGATCAGACCAGATCTCACTTACAATCAGAGTTTAAACTCCTTTAAACTGAACCAAAACAATTCAGCCCACACGATCTGACTTAAGTAAGCCATATCATCAAATTGTGCGACCCTAAGGGTTTCCTTTAAATGTTGGTAACGATAACTTACGTTATCACGATCAGCGAGGGGTATCTAGCAACACATCACTGTCTCCCAATATAAAGGAAAGATTCTTCCAAGACTACACTCAAACCACAGCACAAGTGTGAATCCACTTCACTAGGCATACATGTTTCCTTTGCGACTAGATGTTCTTATTGGACAAGCGTGTCAAGCCTGTAACTCCAATATGATGAGAATGATTAGATCAGATGAACATAGTCATCTGGGTATGGCCATACACTTTCTCAATCATCTCATCCAAAGGGGGGGCCCCATTAGAACATCACACTCCTTAAACAAGGAGACCGCAATCCTATATCTATCACTAGTGTCCTAACCTGACTCATGATCATTATCCAAGATAGTCTATAACCATTATGTTTCAAATGATATTGAACTACCTCAAAACAATGACAATCATCATTTAGAAACACAAGTGATCTCAAGTCAGAGGACATATGCCACTTGTTTGCATATAAGGATTATTCACATTGTGACAAACAATTGAATATCCTAGTAGGGTCTGTCCAGTACATCCAATGTACCCATGAGTCTACATCTTATTCCATGCTCGAAGCATCCTATAAGATTAGAACACATATTAGTCTCAATCATATCTAGGTTGTCTCATGTTCACCAAGATATCTCGACTAAGGACAATACTGCATGTCAGCCAAGCTGAACAGCATTGAGACATTATTCAGAAGTATACATATTGCAGCAGATGATGTAACAACCTGAATAATAACCATTGCCTTTATAAACAAAGAGTTTATACATGATACTGATATAATCCCAAGGCCTCAAACATTAGCCTTAAGGGCATACCCCAACAATCTCCCACTTGCACTTAATCTAATGGTTGAGAAATCTCAAACCCATATTATTACAGTGCTTTTCATGCTTCTGCTGCGCCAGAGGCTTTGTAAGCGGGTCTGCCAGATTGTCATCTGTATGAACCTTGCAGACTTTGATCTCGCCACGATCAATGATCTCCCGGATCAAGTGAAACCGTCTCTGTATGTGCTTGGACTTCTGGTGCGACCGTGGTTCCTTTGCTTGTGCGATTGCTCCAGTGTTATCACAGAAGATAACCAAAGGATCAGCACTCGAAGGAACAACACCAAGTTCCTGAATGAACTTACGAATCCACACTGCCTCCTTAGATGCTTCTGAGGCTGCAACATACTCGGCTTCTGTTGTAGAATCAGCAACAATAGATTGTTTGAAACTTTTCCACACCACCACACCTCCATTCAAGCTAAACACATAGGCTGATTGCGATCGGAAATCATCCTGGTCAGACTGGAACGAAGCGTCAGTATATCCTTCAATACTGAGTTCTTCCTGACCACCATATATCAAGAACATATCTTTGGTCCTCCGCAGATATTTTAAAATGTTCTTGACCGCAATCCAGTGCGCCTGACCTGGATTACTTTGGAACCGACTGGTCACGCTTAACCCGTAAGCGACGTCTGGGCGAGTACACAACATCGCATACATAATGGACCCAATAGCCGAAGCATAAGGCGTATTGTCCATTTCATCTTTCTCAGTCTGTGTTTGTGGACACTGACTCTTCGAAAGATTCAGACCATGTCTGACTGGAAGATATCCTCTTTTAGAATTCTCTAAATGGAATCTCTCCAGGACTTTATCGATGTAAGTACTCTGGCACAGCCCGAGAAGCCTCTTAGATCTATCTCTGTAGATCTTCACACCTAAGACATAGGCTGCTTCTCCCAAATCTTTCATCTGGAAACATTTTCTTAACCATGCCTTAACCGCATGTAGTTCAGGAATATCGTTTCCAATGATTAAGATATCATCGACGTAGAGGACTAGGAATGTAATCACGCTCCCACTAAACCTCTTATATACACACGGGTCATCTTCATTCTTGATGAAACCAAATTCACAGATTGATTCATCAAAACGAATATTCCAGCTTCTAGATGCTTGCTTAAGTCCATAAATGGACTTCTTTAACTTGCATATTTTATGACGATCTGATGGATTTGTGAAACCTTCAGGTTGTGTCATATACACATCCTCCTGCAGATTTCCATTAAGGAAAGCAATCTTCACATCCATTTGCCATATCTCATAATCATAATATGCCGCTATTGCGAGAATAATCCGAATAGACTTAAACATGGCTACAGGAGAGAAAGTTTCATCATAATCTATCCCGTAGATTTGTTTGAAACCTTTCGCAACTAGCCTGCCGTTATAGGTAACCACGTTACCATCCATGTCAATCTTCTTCTTGAAGATCCATTTACAGCCTATAGGGATTATTCCTGGAGGCGGATCAACCAAATCCCAGACTTGGTTATCTGACATGGAGTCCATCTCGGCTCGCATAGCTTCAAGCCATCTCGCTGATTCCGGTCCACTGACCGCATCCGCATAAGTGAGGGGTTCATCATGATCAATGATGTAGACTCCGTCATAGCGCTCAAGCTGTCGACGGATCCTTCCCGATCTTCGCGGTTCCCGTGATATCTGAGCCTCAGGTTGTTCAATAACCTGTTCTACTGGCTCATGCTCATCCAACTGTGCTTGACTACTTTGTCCTTCCTCTGGATTCTCATCCAGCTTTATTTCTCTCCCACTGGCCTCTTGTAGAAGAAATTCCTTCTCAAGAAAAATGGCCGTCCGAGCAACAAATACTTTGTTCTCTTTGGGATCGTAGAAATAATAACCCTTAGTTTCCTTAGGGTAACCGACAAAGATACATTTCTCAGATCTGCTCTCTAGTTTCCCAGAGGCGAGCTTTTTGACATAAGCCTCGCAACCCCAGATCTTAATAAATGTCAAGCTCGGCTGTTTCCCATACCATAACTCATATGGAGTCTTTGAAACTGCCTTGGATGGCACTCGGTTTAGTACCTTTGCAGCTGTTTCCAGTGCAAATCCCCAAAAGGAGTAAGGTAGAGTAGCCTGACTCATCATTGAACGAACCATATCCAATAAGGTTCTGTTCCTCCTCTCGGACACACCATTCCATTGCGGTGTTCCTGGCGGAGTAAGCTGTGAGATAATCCCACACTCCTTCAGATAGTCAGTAAACTCTCGACTTAGGTATTCTCCACCTCGATCTGAGCGAAGTGCCTTGATATTTCGGCCTAGCTGATTCTGTACTTCATTTTTGAACTCTTTGAACTTGTCAAAAGATTCACTTTTATGTCTCATTAGATAGACATATCCATACCTACTGAAATCATCAGTAAAGGTAATGAAGTATGAATAGCCACCTCTGGCATGTTTACTAAATGGCCCACACACATCACTGTGTATAAGGTCAAGTAAACCTGAAGCCCTTTGACCTTTCTTAGGAAAAGGAGCCTTCGTCATTTTACCCATTAAACATGCTTTGCATGTATCAATCTCCTCATAGGAGAATGATCCCAGCAGTCCATGATCATGCAACCGCTTAATGCGTTTCTTGTTAATATGGCCTAAACGACTATGCCATAGCAAGGTGCTGTCATCAGCATACTTGGCTTTCTTATTATCAATATTTTGTATAGAATATTCCATGTCCAACATGAATAACCCATTGTTAATTGACCCAATAGCATAAACAATATTATCATTAGAAATAACACACTTTGAAATATTGCATTCAAAGGAAAACCCTTTCCTGACAAGAGCAGGAATAGAGATAATATTTTTCGTTATGCTAGGTACAAAATAACAACTGTCCAATTCTAATACAAGTCCAGATGGTAATGAGATGTGATATTCTCCTACAGCAACAGCAGCAACCCGTGCCCCGTTTCCAACTCGTAGGTCCACCTTATGCTGTCCCACCTGTCTTCTTCTCTTGAGTTCCTGTACATTTGAACAAATGTGAACTCCACATGCAGTGTCCAACACCCATGAAATAGAAGAAGAAGATATCATGACCTCAGTCACAAAAATACCTGAGCCAGAAGCGATGCTTCCCTTCTTGTCTCCTTGGAGCGCTTTACAGTCCTTTTTCCAGTGACCCAGCTGGCCACAATGGAAACATCTGTATTCCTTCGACCGCTTAACCTTTTGTTTCAGAGCCTTGTTGTAGCTCTTGACAGGGGCTTTGCCCTTCTTCCCCTTCTTCTTGTTCCTGGAAGGAAACATCAAGACAGAGGTTGAAGGCTTTCCCTTTAGAGTCAACTCTGTAGTCAAGAGCATGTTCAGTAACTCTGCCGGGGTACAGTCGATCTTGTTCATATTAAAATTAATGATGAACGGATCGAAAGTAGCCGGGAGAGACTGAAGAATGATGTCTACAGCAAGCTCCTGATTGATGGTATGTCCCAGTTTCTCTAGAGCCTCCTTGTACCCAATCATCTTGAGTACGTGAGCTCCCACTGGACTCCCATCAGCCAGTTTGCTCTGAAAGAAAAGCTTAGTCAAATTGTAGCGTTCAGTCCTAGCCTGTGCAGCATACAGCATCTTGAGGTTTGCTATAATTTGTATAGCAGATAGATCCTCATGCTGACGTTGTAGCTCTGGCGTCATAGACGCAAGCATCAGGCAAGCGACATCAATGCTATCATTGACATGCTTTTCATAGGCATCGCGAACCGCCCTTGCGGCGTTCGCAGCGGGTTGAGGCGGTATAGCCGTCTCGAGGACATACAGTTTCCTCTCTGCCTTAAGAACAATCTTAAGGTGTCCGTACCAGTCTGAGAAGTTTGGCCCAGCAAACTTCTCCCTTTCCAGTAGGGATCGCACATTGAAATTCGTGGTGTTCGTTGCTGCAGTAATCTACAACAATGCAAGAACAGCAAGGTCAGTATCAATGTTTAGAATCAATCCAGGACTTAAGAAAGATTCTTTTCTCACTATTTTATCTGACTGAAAAATCCATTAAACAGTCCGAAAGAGTAACACTCTTTTAGTGAGATGGGATCCAGATTTCATACTTGGTCTCCGCGTCCCGCTCAGGCGAGATAAGATGCACAGAGAGTACAAGCACTAATTTCTGGTAGGCAATGCCTGCCAATCGCCAACCCGTGCGATTCCCCTTCATCTGGGCAATCCAGCAGACTGTGCCAACTGAGTTGGTACAACACAGTCTCTGATCCCACAGATGGCGGCCTCCATATAGCTCACATATGCTTAGTATGTAGCCTACATGGTCAAGCTGACCTGACCTACTCCCTGGACCACCACGTGCTATGCTGAGCAACGAGAAGCGATAAATCCCTTCTCTGTAACACGTAGGTGTAATCACACACCGTCTGAAGATAGATGGGCGTGCCCACTGAGTGGGTACAACACGGCCCCAACGATAGTCAGAACAGTGAGGTTTCGCGTCAGAAGGTTTAGGTGCTTGATATATTAGCGTTGGATTTTAACGGTCTTTTATCTTCTTAACTATCATACATAACCTATGGCGATAGCAGAAGATTAAATCATGCAGTTCTAATTATATAAACAATAAGTAGAAAGCATGCTGATCTTATGTGGTAAAAGCCCATTAAACCTAAGTAAGACCTTAAATTAACTTAAGTCTTCACTTGAGCTCTTCATGGGTCTTTTGCATCTCATCTGGCCCCAAACCAGGGCCCAAGCGCCCACAGCAGCTCAGGTGCGCCCACCAGGTAAATGCGCCTGTCCCAGAGTCGAACCCTGGACCTCCCACCTGGTTAAGCCTCAAGCTGCATGCGCTTCTGCCATGTGTGCTCTGTGCTCTTGTCTGATTAAATTATAATTTAATCTATCTAGACAAGATTGACACGCAGGTCAATTACACAATAAATTAATTAAAATGTGATGCGCAGATCACAATTATAATAATTTATAATTTAATCCAGGCTCGCAGGCCCCAGCACAGCACACATTAAAAGGGCAACCCACATAAGATAAAATAGACAAGCATCATGGTATACAATCAACATGTGATCCATTACAAGAAAATAAAATTTTTCGAAAACCCATTGGAATCAATTTTATTTTTCTTATGTGCCCTACTGCCTTACAACGGTCCATCAATAGGGATCCACTCATCTGACCTAGTCAGATCCACTGCCCTTGCATGCACCAAGTCCTAACTGACTTGAGTTGACCCAGTGGCCAACAATGCATGCTGATGGGCTGAACGACACTCATGAGTTCAGGCAAGCGGGTGTGACCCCGGGCCCAACTCATGCGCGTTCACTGGTTGTCTCAACCAGACATCGCTACACGCCTGTATGCAGTCGACCTATAGCCACCTCGTGCTTGCGCACAGGTGCCATCTGGTCGACCCATCTAGGTTGTCAGATGGTCTGATCAGACTGTTTGGATCTAAACTAGATGATGACTTCAACCCTATCAACCCGTCTAAGGGTTTATAGTAGGCGCTGCTTAGTTCTAATGTGGGGCGCGCAAGATACAAGTTTTGACAAAACAAAAGCTTTAACAAGCGCCAACATAATCATGCATAAACATGAATATCACACATGCGCCAACATCTAAAACCTAGCATGTAGTTTCGCATGTGATAAAAATTAGATCTACGCAAACAAGGATCACACATTAACATGAAGCAATCATATTAACATACAACAACCTCCTCTGATACCAATTGAAAGTCCCCAGATAAAGGGGGCGAAACCCTAGTAGGAGGCGCATATAAAACTAGCATAGCGGAAGCAAGGGTTTCTAAACATCTTTTGCAAGAATATATGATCAACTTCATATAGTTTGGATTCATACCATAGCCATTTCGCTTGGATGGCGATTTGGAAGAGAAAGATGCAAACGCTTCTTCTCCAAAGGCACCGCACACAAGATGTGATCGCCTACTCCTTGTTGCTTCTTGTGCTAGCAAGGCTCCAAGTATCCTTGTCGTGTGAAGGAAGATGAGATGCGAGAGTAGTTCTCTCCTTTGGCCGAATGCTTCTCTACACCTCCTGTAGACGAGCCACACAAGTGCAAGACCAAAAGAGGGGCGAGCGTTTTGGAACGTGGAGGCGTGCATTCATTTTTGGAACTTCCAAAAATAGCAAACGCTTAACGCATCCACTCATGCGTTCACGAACCAACCAAAACGCATCCTCACTTTGAACCATGCGTTCACTCATGTGAACGGGTTCCTTTTGGTTTGGTTCAAAGACCAATTAAGCCAAGCCTTTGGTCTAGATCATAATTAAACCCTAAGGCTCCAGATCTAACCGTTCATCTCTTGATGCTCTTGATCTCACCGATCTAGCATCAATACTCTCGATCGAAGCTTACCGATCTCAAGCCATAATCAATCAAACATGATCAGACCAGATCTCACTTACAATCAGAGTTTAAACTCCTTTAAACTGAACCAAAACAATTCAGCCCACACGATCTGACTTAAGTAAGCCATATCATCAAATTGTGCGACCCTAAGGGTTTCCTTTAAATGTTGGTAACGATAACTTACGTTATCACGATCAGCGAGGGGTATCTAGCAACACATCACTGTCTCCCAATATAAAGGAAAGAGTCTTCCAAGACTACACCCAAACCACAGCACAAGTGTGAATCCACTTCACTAGGCATACATGTTTCCTTTGCGACTAGATGTTCTTATTGGACAAGCGTGTCAAGCCTGTAACTCCAATATGATGAGAATGATTAGATCAGATGAACATAGTCATCTGGGTATGGCCATACACTTTCTCAATCATCTCATCCAAAGGGGGGGCCCCATTAGAACATCACACTCCTTAAACAAGGAGACCGCAATCCTATATCTATCACTAGTGTCCTAACCTGACTCATGATCATTATCCAAGATAGTCTATAACCATTATGTTTCAAATGATATTGAACTACCTCAAAACAATGACAATCATCATTTAGAAACACAAGTGATCTCAAGTCAGAGGACATATGCCACTTGTTTGCATATAAGGATTATTCACATTGTGACAAACAATTGAATATCCTAGTAGGGTCTGTCCAGTACATCCAATGTACCCATGAGTCTACATCTTATTCCATGCTCGAAGCATCCTATAAGATTAGAACACATATTAGTCTCAATCATATCTAGGCTGTCTCATGTTCACCAAGATATCTCGACTAAGGACAATACTGCATGTCAGCCAAGCTGAACAGCATTGAGACATTATTCAAAAGTATACATATTGCAGCAGATGATGTAACAACCTGAATAATAACCATTGCCTTTATAAACAAAGAGTTTATACATGATACTAATATAATCCCAAGGCCTCAAACATTAGCCTTAAGGGCATACCCCAACAGATCTTTGACGATTTAATCCACAAACTCATCGAGTGCTACGTGGACGATTTGGTGGTTAAGTCGCGATCTAAAGCAGAGCACTGTCAGGACTTGAGGACCGTGTTCACTCGCATCCGCAAGTACAACCTCAAAATGAACCCATTCAAATGTGCGTTTGGAGTATCATCTGGAAAATTCCTGGGTTTCGTGGTCAGGCACAAAAAGATCGAAATTGATCCCGCGAAGATAAGCTCAATCAAGGACATGCCGCCCCCAAAGAATCTTAAAGAGCTTAGATCCTTTCAAGGACGACTGGCTTATATTAGGAGGTTCATTTCTAACTTATCCGGGCGAATCCACCCCTTTTCGAAATTGACAAAGAAAAACGCTCCATTCATTTGGGACGGCACGTGTCAAAGCGCTTTCGAAAATATCAAAGAATATCTTTCATGCCCTCCAGTCCTTGGGGCACCTATCACCGGAAAGCCACTCATCTTATATACCACGGCATTGGAAACATCCTTGGGGGCACTATTGGCCCAGGATAACGACGATGGGAAGGAGACCGCCTTGTATTATCTTAGCCGAATGTTCGTGGAAGCAGAACATTCCTATTCCCCAATCGAAAAACAATGTCTGTTGTTGATATTCGCCATTAAAAAGTTAAGGCATTATCTCCTTGAGCATGAAGTTCGTCTCATATCAAAAGTCGACCCCTTAAGATACCTGATGACGAGGCCTACCCTAACAGGACGATTGGCTAAATGGGCCGTCCTACTCCAGGAATTCGACATCACATATGTGTCGCAGAAAGCAGTAAAAGGGCAAATTCTCGCCGATTTCTTAGCGGCCCATCCTGTCCCCGATGACTCTCCTCTGAGTTATGACTTTCCAGACGAAGAAATATTAAATACCGAAATCGACCATGGATATTGGGAACTTTACTTCGATGGGGCATCTTCAATTCAGCCAGCTATCCCCCCAAACATCCCGAAAGTAAAGTCAGGGATCGGCCTGGTATTCATCACCCCGGAAAAGGGGATATTACATTACTCCTTAGCCCTCACTGGTCCCTGTACCAACAACGAAGCTGAGTACGAAGCTTTAATCGCCAGGCTCGAGCTCGCGCTAGAGATGAAAATTGAAAGAATGCATATATATGGCGACTCTCAACTCATCGTCAAGCAGGTGACGGGTAAGTACCAAGTCAAGAAAATGGAATTACACAAATATCACACGAAGGCTGTGGAACTCATGGAAAAAGTGCCATATGTCACTCTGACTTGCGTCGCTAGAGCTGCTAATGGTAGAGCGGACGCACTGGCAAAGTTCGCCAAAGAGCTAGCTGGATCATCCGTTGACCAAATCAATATTGTGATTAGGGACAGGAAGCTGATCGCACCAGCCGAAGATGACAACGTCGACAAGAAAGAGATAACAGATGCTATGACAGCTTCCCTCACGCAAGAGGATGATTGGAGGGAGCTGTTTGTGAACTATCTCAAAAGTGGCATCCTACCCGAAGATAAGACTCAGAGAGTACAATTGAAAAAACGAGCCCTTCGGTATACATTTGTGAACGACACGCTGTATCGTCGGTCGTATGGACAACTTTGGCTCAGGTGCATCGCAATGGATGAGATCGCTCACATATTACGGGAAGTCCATTCCGGTCTTTGCGGTGCCCACCAATCAGGACCCAAAATGTACCTTAAGATTAAGAGGTTGGGGTACTACTGGCCAAGCATGGTGCGAGACTGCATGAACTGTGCAAAGACCTGCCATTTGTGCCAAGTGCACGGAGATTTAATTCATAAGCACCCTAACCCTCTTCATCCGACGGTTTCGTCATGGCCATTCGAAATATGGGGGACGGATATAGTAGGGCCCATAGAACCTCCTTCTTCTCTGGGGCATCGATTCATACTCGCGGCAACGGACTACTTCTCCAAATGGGCGGAGGCCATCCCATTAAAAGAAGTCAAGGCCGCCAACGTCATCAATTTCTTTCGCGGGAACGTATTGAGTCGTTTTGGAACCCCTAGACGAATCATATCCGATAACGGTTTGCCTTTCAAAAATGCCTTGATCTACAAATTTGCAGAGCGTCACAAAATTGATTGGCGGTACTCCTCGATATACAATCCAAGAGCGAATGGACTAGCTGAAGCATTCAATAAAACTCTATGCAAGCTGCTCAAGAAGAGCGTTTCAAAAAACAAGAAAGAGTGGCATCAGAAGCTAGTGGAAGCATTATGGGCTTATCGAACCATGTATCGCACACCCACGCAATCAACGCCTTATTCCTTAGTCTTCGGTGTCGAAGCAGTGCTTCCACTCGAGGTGAAAATACCTTCGCTGAGAATGGCAATGCAGTGTGACATGACAATGGACGAAAATATTCAATTACGTCTTGATGAACTGGATACACTTGATGAGCGAAGGCTGCTTGCGCAGCAAAACCTGGAACTATACCAAGCGCGAATGGCAAGGGCGTATGACAAGTTAGCCAGAGAACGCACTTTCAAGAAAGGAGATCTTGTCCTCGCAGTAAGGCGACCCATCATATCCAACAAAATAGCAAAAGGGAAGTTCAACCCTAATTGGGAAGAACCCTACGTGATAGGAAAAGTCTACGAAGGAGGAGCCTACCAATTGGCAGATCAAGATGGGGCGCGCCCGATGCCACCCATTAACGGCCGCTTCTTAAAGAAATACCATGCTTAAGACGCAAATCTAAGCCCGACTAAGCGACACCAAGATTAAGAATGTCAGATTCGTTTCTGATCGACCATTGATTAAAACTGTGTAACCTCTTTGAGTGAGTATTCACCCCAGCCAAATGACAAAAGCGTAAGTCCGTCTGTGGTCAGTGTGACTCAAAAAAAAAAAAAAAAAAAAAAAAGAGAAGCATGTTACATCTAAGCTTTTATATATACAACTTATTGAGCCTGTAACATGATTTTGCCTTTGTCAAAAAAGAACCTCTCTAGTTCGAAGCATCATGTCAATTCAAGAGGAAGGACGTCAAATGATTCAGAAGAGTACTTCGGAGCTGATTTCGTATTGTGTGGAATAAAATTTTGCAAAAGATATGCCCCAATACCACGCATGCAACCCTTTTAAACGACAGGATGGCAACACAAATATGATGTCAAAGAAAAAAAGGAGTAGTGTAACCCCTCAGTATCACATGCGCAGCCTAAATGACACAAACACAGCACCATGCAAATCATCACAATCTAAAAGGGAGAAAGTCATTATCACATCAATTACAACCAACCAAGAACAAAAATGATTCTGAACCGGTAAATGACGTATCACAGAGTACAAAACATCCCAAAAATGTTAAAGTCCAAGCGCATAGTATGGAAAGAGATACATCAAAGAGTACAAAACATCCCAAAATGTTAAAGTCCAAGCGCATAGTGCAGGAAGAGATACACCAGAGTACAAGACATCTCAAAATAAAAAATCCCAAAGTATAGTACAGAAAGAAACACATCAAAACTCTCTGATTATGTTCTGGAGGACGTGCCTTCGTTCTTTAATGACGGAAGTAAGTCTGCTGCGCTCAACTTTCTTCATCTCGCGCTGAGTCTCTAATGAAGCTTGGTGGACTTCAGTTGCATCAATTAACTCTGAGTTCTGTGCTTTGGCGGCTTCAATATTCTCCAAATTGTCGTCGCAATTTTGCATGTCAGAAATTGCTGCACATCTTTCTGATAGGAGCCTCTCCCTTTCTTCATCAATTTGTTCCATGCGCGCGTCAATCCGCCTCACTTTGGCCCTGGCTAAATCACAAGACATCATCGTAGCGTTCTTCTCAATAATTAAACTGTTTTGAAGGACCACAAGTCCTCCAAAACGGTTGCCTATTTGCTGATCTGGGAATCGAGAGCGGCAGTATCCAAACTGGTCAATGAGTCCTGCTCCACCTCAAGTTGCTTTAAGACTTCTATTATCTCCCGACTCAGCCCTTCCCAAATAGCCTCCAGAGCTTTGAAACTGGTCAAGGTTTGCGAAATGCTATATGAGGAAGCCAGAAACTCTTCTACTGTGGGAAGTGAGTCCTCATCACGAAATATGCCAAGGTAGTCAGAAATGAGGAAGCGGGCTGCTCTCTCCTGCGATCGCCTAACTGCATCTGAAACCCGAGAAGTAGACGGCCCGGGAGGTGGCGGCATAGTAATCTCCCGAACTCCGCTCGCAACCCCTGAAACGACAACATGAAACAGACTATTAAAGAAATTAGTGGTACATAGCTGGTGTATGACAAACCATGCAGGCACGACGAGTTTACCTTTGTCGGAAGACCCATCACGTCGGAAACCGCCATCGCCGAAAGAATGACCGTTCTCAACACTTGCCTCCCCCATACCTACCACCAACAAAGCAGGGATGCCAGAAGTTTCACTATGTACACTAAAATCAGTCATCTAGTACTCGGTACGAATTGAGTTACCATTACGATAAGAAACGACTCGCAATCAGACACGTCAGACTGCATGTTGGCAGAAAGAATAAGGGGAAACATACCTTCATTGGGCGTATTCGCTACCCCTGCTACCACTAGCTTAGCGCAAGATACCAGAACAGTTGAAGACCCTCCTGCCATCATAACAGATTGTGTATAGTCAAGAGGGGACAAAGATCATGCGCAACTAAAGAAACAATACTGGCAATGGAAATCAATGGAAAAGCAAAGCGATAACAAGTCACAAGTATGAAAAATGAAATTCTTCTCCCACTATCATGGTGATGTAATGCAGCTAAGGAATAAAAATGACGGGTGATGAAAATTACCGTCTTCCGCGGCCCCCTCGTTCCCTGCGACGGTGCCCATACCTTCCGACACAGGCACTAACAATGTCACAAAATGGTAACAACAATAAGAACAAAATCTTGCTAAGTGCCACAGTCACTAGGATATATGGAAAGGGACTCATGTCCCTGCTATTTTCTTGAAACATTCTGCCAGTATAAGGAGGAATAAGAAATTACCATAGGAATAAGAAATTACCATTATGCAAGGAAGATACCCCTTCTACCTCGATCCCCAACGTACTTGGCACATGCTTTAGACCTACAAGCAAATCTGACACTAATCAAACATGAAATCATCGTTAGAGGCACTATTCAAAAGGTTTATCATGTGTAACTTAAACTACAGTATCAAGATGGTAAAAATGATAAATAGGAGGATATAATTCGAGGACTTTAGGCCTTACTCGTCTCTGAGTCGATCAGGGAATTCCTCGCGCTTGCGCCAGTATCAGCTCCCCTCGTCGGTTCCACCGGCACGTGAACAACTACACCAAGATCAGATTGTAAGTCAAACGTAAGGAATTCTGTAGTCCATATAACCTGGACAGGCCATACTTCCTTTCAAGGCCCCAATCACATCATCAGACGAGTCGCTGGGATAATGTTTTAACAATTCGGCGGTATTGATATCATCCATGTCCACCGCATCATCAGGGGGGTGGGCATGTACCGGCTCAGCAACCTTGGTTGCAGTTCGAACCTCTAAAGAACACAGAATATGTCAGAAATAATCGCATATGTCAGAAATAATCGCATATGTCAGAAATAATTGCCGTATCAACAAAACGAGTGCATAAAAGGGGAAATACACAGAATGACCGATGAAGAAAATAGCACCTGTGGCAGTCAACTCATCCTTGCTCACTCGCCGCTGAGTTGTGTCCTCGCCCGGACACCCTTCAATGCTAAAAACAGAATTTGATCCTCGTACATGTCCTATGTCCTGCACCCCAAGCAAAAAATGTCAAATCGACGATACCGTATATCATAAGAAAAAGAAAAAGACAGATACTACCTCGGATAAGCTAGGTGATGCCGCCCCCAGGTCCAAGATCTTTAGCCGCTTGAGGGATGAGGACCGCGAGAGGTCAAACTCAAAGCCATATGACGATCGACTAGTTGTTCTCTTTAAGAATTTCCGTGGATGAGACTTCTCGGTGAAACAAAACGTGTCCTTGATGTCATAGCTGAAGAGCGCTTTCAAATGCATGGAGTGCTGTTGGGGTATGCCCTTAAGGCTAATGTTTGAGGCCTATGGGAATGTATTTGTATCATGTAATAAACTGTTATGTTTATAAAGGCATGGTTGTTATTCAGTTAGCTACATTGTCTGCTGCAATATATGTTCTTCTGAATAATGTCTCAAAGCTGTTCAGCTCGGCTGACATGCTATTATGTCCTTAGTCGATATATCTTGGTGAACATGAGACAGCCTTGATATGATTGAGACTAATATGTGTTCTAATCTTATAGGATGCTTCGAGCATGGAATAAGATGTAGACTCATGGGTACATTGGATGTACTGGACAGACCCTACTAGGATGTTCAATTGTTTGTCACAATGTGAATATTCCTTGATTAAGACAAGTGGCACATTTCCTCTGACTTGAGATCACTTGTGTTTTCTGAATGATGATTGTCATTGTTTTGAGATGGTTCAATATCATTTGAAACATAATGATTATAGACTATCTTGGATGGTGAGCTTGAGTCAGGTTAGAGCACTAGTGATAGACATAGGATTGCCGTCTCCTTGTTTAAGGAGTGTGATGTTCTAAAGGGGCCCCCTGGATGAGATGATTGAGAAAGTGTATGGCCATACCCAGGTGACAGTGTTCATCTGTTCTAATCATGCTCATCATATTGGAGTTACGAGCTTGACAGGCTTGTCCAATAAGAACATCCAGTGGCAAAGGAAATATGTATGCTTTGTGATTTGATTCACACTTGTGCTGTTTTTGGGTGTAGTCTTGGAAGACTCATTTCTTTATATCGGGAGATAGTGATGTGTTGCTAGATACCCCTCACTGATCGTGATAATGAGAATTATCGTTACCGACATTTAAAGGAAACCCTTAGGGTCGCACAATTTGATGATATGGCTTACTTAAGTCAGATCGTGTGGACTGAATTGTTTGGGTTCAGTTTAAAGGGAATTAGTCTCTGATTGTAAGTGAGATCTGGTCTGATCATGTTTGATTGATTAGGGCTTAAGATCGGTAAGCTTCGATCGAGAGAATAGATTCCAGATCGGTCAGATCAGGGGCATCGAGGAGATCGACGGTTAGATCGGGAACCTTAGGGTTTATTTAAGATCTAGACTAGATCATTGGCTTGATTGGTTCTTAAACCGAACCAAAGTGAACCGGCTCACTTGATGAGCGCATGGTTCAAGGGGAGAGGAGTTGGCGACAAGTTCACTTGGCGTGAACGTTGGGGTGAGGAGTGGTTACTATTTTTAGTAACCATGATCTCCACTTGGTGGGTGCTCTCGTCCGAATAGAGTATTCTCTATTTTCGCCACTTCAACTAATTTTTCCTCTCGCCCATATTCCTCTCGAGATTATTGTGTGAGTGTGGCGACGCTTGACGCTTGACGCTTGACGCTTGACGCTTGAGGAGGATTCGGCCAAGAAAGATTGACATCTCATTTTCCCTTCACTCGTCAAAGGACCTCTTGGAACCTTGCTAGCACAAGGAGCACCAAGAGAGATAGCGACATCATCTTGTGTGTGACGACAAGGAGAAGATCTCGTTTGATCTTTGCTTCCAAGCCGCCATCTAGATATGGCAATGGTATGGATCGAATCACCTCTTATGCATTCGGGTTTTCTTTAAGTTGATTATATAAGGTGCATGCGATTCTTAGAGACCCTATCCGCTGCTTGAAAACTGAATATGCGCCATGCTGGGTTTCGCCCCCCCCCCCCCCCCCCTCTAGAAAGGGGTTCCAACAACTGGTATCAGAGCAGTTTTCTATGCATCTTTGTATGATTGCTTAAGCTTATGTGATCCATGTTTGCGTGTACAAGCTTAGATCTAGTTAACATGCGTTTTTTCTTTAAGTTTTTGTACATGCGAAACTTGAAGTATGTTATCATTGGCGCATGTTGTTCTTGGCGCATGCTTAGTGTTTTTCTTAAAAACCCTAATTAACATGCGCGACTCACTCTAGATCTAAGGCTCTACTATAAACCCTTAAACGGGTTATTAGGGTTGAAGTCACCCCTAGTTTAGATCCAACAGTCTGATCAGACTATCTGACAGCCTGAATGGGTCGACCAGATAGCACCTTGGCGCAAGCCTATGGTGGCTATAGGTCGACTGCAGACAGGTGTGTAGCGAAGTCTGATTGAGACGATTAATGAACGCACCTGAGTTAGGCCCGGGGTCACGCCCGCTTGCCAGACCTCAGTGTGGTCGTTCAGCCCTGACGCATGCATGGTTGACCTTATGGTCGACTCAAGTCAGTTAGGACTTGGTGCATGCAAGGGCAGTGGATCTGACTAGGTTGGATGAGTGGATCCCTAGTAATGGATCGTTGTAAGGTTGTAGGGCAAATAAGGAAAAATTAAAATTGATCCCAAGGGGTTTTCGAAAATTTTAATTTTTATGATGGATCACTTGATTGCTGATTGGATGCATGTGTTTGTCTATTTAGTCTTATGTGGGCTGCCCATGTTAAATCTGTGCTGTGCTGGGGCCTGCGTGCCTGGATTTAAAAATTGTAAATTAATTATTGTGATCTGCGCATCACATTGTTTTAATTTATAAAATGTTAGTGACCTGCGTGTCACTCTTGTCTAGATAGTTAAATTTGTAATTTAATTTGACAAGAGCACAGTGCACACTTGGCAGAGGCGCATGCAGCAAGTGGCTGGACCAGGTGGGAGGTCTAGGGTTCGACCCTAGGACCTGGCGCATATTCCTGGTGGGCGCACCTGTGCTGCAGATGGCGCTTGGGCCCAGGTTTGGGCCAGATGAGCAGCAAAAGACCCATGAAGAGCAAATGAAGACTTAAGTTAGGTTAAGGTCTTCTAGGGCTATGGGCTTTTACCACATAAGATACATGCTTTCTTTTATTGTATAATATTAGAATTGCATGTTTAAGTTTATCTTCTGCTATCACCATAGGAATTGCATGATAGTGAAGAAGATAAAAGACCGTTAAAATCCAACGCTAAAATATCAAGCTCGTAAGCCTTCTGACGCGAAACCTCACTGTTCTGATTATCGTTGGAGCCGTGTTGTACCCACTCAGTGGGCACGTCCATCTATCTTCAGACGGTGCGGGATTACACCTGTGTGTTACAGAGTAGGGATTTATCCCTTCTCGTTGCTCAGCATAGCACATGGTGGTCCAGGGAGTAGGTCGGGTCAGCTTGACCGTGTTGGCTACATATGTGGAGCATATGGTAGCACATGGAGG
Source organism: Costus lasius (assembly GCA_027563935.2). Taxonomy (NCBI): domain Eukaryota; kingdom Viridiplantae; phylum Streptophyta; class Magnoliopsida; order Zingiberales; family Costaceae; genus Costus; species Costus lasius. Next base: position 77,679,221 of record CM050451.1, read on the forward strand.
CAGCCATCTGTGGGATCAGAGACTGTGTTGTACCAACTCAGTTGGCACAGTCTGCTGGATTGCCCTGATGAAGGGGAATCGCACGGGTTGGCGATTGGCTGGGATGCCTACCAGAAACTAGTGCTTGTACTCTCTGTGCATCTTATCTCGCCTGAGCGGGACGCGGAGACCAAGTATGAAATCTGGATCCCATCTCACTAAAAGAGTGCTACTCTTTCGGGCTGTTTTGCTGGATTTTTCAGCCAGATAAAATAGTGAGAAAAAGAATCTTTCTTAAGTCCTGATCGATTCTTATACATTGATACTGACCTTGCTGTTCTTGCATTGTTGTAGATACCTGCAGCAACGAACACCATGAACTTCAATGTGCGATCCCTACTGGAAAGGGAGAAGTTTGCTGGGCCGAACTTCTCTGACTGGTTTGGACACCTTAAGATCATTCTTAAGGCAGAGAGGAAATTGTATGTCCTCGAGACGGCGATACCGCCGCAGCCCGCTCCGAACGCCGCAAGGGCGGTTCGGGAAGCCTATGAAAAGCACGTCAATGATAGCATTGATGTCGCTTGCCTGATGCTAGCGTCTATGACGCCACCGCTGCAGCGTCAGCATGAGGACATGTCGGCTATAGACATGATTACAAACCTCAAGATGTTGTATGCTGCACAGGCGAGGACAGAACGCTATAATCTGACAAAGCTCTTCTTTCAGAGCAAACTGGCTGAAGGGAGCCCAGTGGGAGCTCACGTGCTCAAGATGATTGGGCACAAGGAGGCTCTAGAGAAACTGGGGCATACCATTAACCAGGAGCTTGCTGTGGACATTATTCTGCAGTCTCTCCCGCCATCATTCGACGCGTTCATTATTAATTTTAATATGAACAAAATCGATTGTACTCCGGCAGAGCTGCTGAATATGCTCTTGACCACTGAGGAAACTCTGAAGGGTAAGCCTTCAACCTCTGTCTTAATGGTTCCTTCCAGGAACAAGAAGAAGGGGAAGAAGGGCAAGGCCCCGGTCAAGAATTACAGCAAGGCTCTGAAGCAGAAGGTGAAGCGGTCTAAGGAATACAGGTGTTTCCACTGTGGCCAGCTGGGTCACTGGAAAAAGGACTGCAAAGCGCTCCAAGGAGATAAGAGGGGAAGCATCGCTTCTGGCTCAGGTATATTCGTGACTGAGGTCATGTTTTCTTCTTCTATATCATGGGTGTTGGACACTGCATGTGGAGTTCACATTTGTTCAAATGTACAGGAACTCAAGAGAAGAAGGCAGGTGGGACAGCATGAGGTGGACCTACGAGTTGGAAACGGGGCACGGGTTGCTGCTGTTGCTGTAGGAGACTACTTCATTCCTTTACCATCTGGCATTGTATTGGAACTAGACAATTGTTATTTTGTTCCCAGTATAACTAAAAATATTATCTCCATTCCTGCTCTTGTCAGGAAGGGGTTTTCCTTTGAATGCAATATTTCAAAGTGTATTTTGTCTTATGATAATATTGTTTATGCAACTGGTTCAATTAACAATGGGTTATTCATGTTGGACATGGAAAGTTCTATACAAAATGTTGATATTAAGAAAGCCAAGTATGCTGATGACAGCACCTTGCTGTGGCATAGTCGTTTAGGCCATATAAACGAGAAACGCATTAAGCGGTTGCATGATCATGGACTGCTGGGATCATTCTCCTATAAGGAGATTGATACATGCAAAGCTTGTTTGATGGGTAAAATGACGAAGTCACCTTTTCCTCACAAAGGTCAAAGGGCTTCAGGTTTACTTGACCTTATACACAGTGATGTGTGTGGGCCATTTAGTAAACATGCCAGAGGTGGCTATCAGTACTTCATTACCTTTACTGATGATTTCAGTAGATACGGGTATGTCTATCTGATGAGACATAAAAGTGAATCTTTTGACAAGTTCAAAGAGTTCAAGAATGAAGTACAAAATCAGCTAGGCCGAAATATCAAGGCACTTCGCTCAGATCGAGGTGGTGAATACCTAAGTCATACGTTTACTGACTATCTAAAGGAGTGTGGGATTATCTCACAGCTCACTCCGCCAGGAACACCGCAATGGAATGGTGTGTCCGAGAGGAGAAATAGAACGCTACTTGATATGGTTCGTTCTATGATGAGTCAGGCTACTCTTCCATACTCCTTTTGGGGTTTTGCGCTGGAAACAGCTGCAAAGGTACTAAACCGAGTGCCATCCAAAGCAGTTTCTAAAACTCCATATGAGTTATGGTATGGGAAACAGCCAAGCTTGACATTTATCAGGATCTGGGGCTGCGAGGCTTATGTCAAAAAGCTCGCCTCTGGGAAACTAGAGAGCAGATCTGACAAATGTATCTTTGTCGGTTACCCTAAGGAAACTAAGGGTTATTATTTCTACGATCCCAAAGAGAACAAGGTTTTTGTTGCTCGGACGGCCATATTTCTTGAGAAGGAGTTTCTTGTGCAAGAGGCCAGTGGGAGAGAAATAAAACTGGATGAGAATCCAGAGGAAGGACAAAGTGATCAAGCACAGTTGGATGAGCATGAGCCGGTAGAACAGGTTATTGAACAACCTGAGGCTCAAATATCACGGGAACCGCGAAGATCGGGTAGGATCCGTCGACAGCCTGAGCGCTATGACGGAGTCTACATCATTGACAATGATGAACCCCTCACTTATGCGGATGCGGTCAGTGGACCGGAGTCAGCGAGATGGCTTGAGGCTATGCGCGCCGAGATGGACTCCATGTCAGATAACCAAGTCTGGGATTTGGTTGATCCGCCTTCGGGAGTTATCCCTATAGGCTGTAAATGGATCTTCAAGAAGAAGATTGACATGGATGGTAACGTGGTTACCTATAAAGGCAGGCTAGTTGCGAAAGGTTTCAAACAAATCTACGGGATAGATTATGATGAAACTTTCTCACCTGTAGCCATGTTTAAGTCTATTCGGATTCTTTTCGCGATAGCTGCATATTATGATTATGAGATTTGGCAGATGGATGTGAAAACAGCTTTCCTTAATGGAAATCTGGATGAGGATGTGTATATGACACAACCTGAGGGTTTCACTAATCCGTCAGATCGTCATAAGATATGCAAGTTAAAGAAGTCCATTTATGGACTTAAGCAAGCATCTAGAAGCTGGAATATTCGTTTTGATGAATCAGTCACTGAATTTGGTTTCATCAAGAACGAGGATGACCCGTGCGTATATAAGAGGTTTAGTGGGAGCGTGATTACTTTCCTAGTCCTCTACGTCGATGACATCTTGATCATTGGAAATGACATTCCTGAAATGCATGCTGTTAAAGCATGGCTGAGGAAGTGTTTCCAGATGAAAGATTTAGGAGAAGCAGCCTATGTGTTAGGTGTGAAGATCTACAGGGATAGATCTAAGAGGCTTCTCGGGCTGTGCCAGAGTACTTACATCGATAAGGTCCTGGAGAGATTTCATTTAGAGAATTCTAAACGTGGATATCTTCCAGTCAGACATGGTCTGAGTCTTTCGAAGAGTCAGTGTCCACAAACACAGACTGAGAAAGATGAAATGGACAATACGCCTTATGCTTCGGCTATTGGTTCCATTATGTATGCGATGTTGTGTACTCGCCCAGACGTCGCTTACGGGTTAAGCGTAACCAGTCGTTTCCAAAGTAATCCAGGTATGGCGCACTGGATTGCAGTCAAGAACATTTTAAAATATCTGCGGAGGACCAAAGATATGTTCTTGATATATGGTGGTCAGGAAGAACTCAGTATTGAAGGATATACTGACGCTTCGTTCCAGTCGGACCAGGATGATTTCCGATCGCAATCAGGCTATGTTTTTAGCTTGAATGGAGGTGCAGTGGTGTGGAAGAGTTTCAAACAGTCAACTGTTGCTGATTCCACAACAGAAGCCGAGTATGTTGCAGCCTCGGAAGCATCCAAGGAGGCAGTCTGGATTCGTAAGTTCGTGAGAGAACTTGGTGTTGTTCCTTCGAGTGTCGATCCTTTGGTTATCTTCTGTGATAACACTGGAGCAATCGCACAAGCAAAGGAACCACGGTCGCACCAGAAGTCCAAGCACATACTGAGACGGTTTCACTTGATCAGGGAGATCATAGATCGTTGCGAGATCAAAATCTGCAAGGTTCATACAGATGACAATCTGGCAGACCCGCTTACCAAGCCTCTGGCGCAGCAGAAGCATGAGAAGCACTGTAATAATATGGGTTTGAGATTTCTCAACCATTAGATTAAGTGCAAGTGGGAGATTGTTGGGGTATGCCCTTAAGGCTAATGTTTGAGGCCTATGGGAATGTATTTGTATCATGTAATAAACTGTTATGTTTATAAAGGCATGGTTGTTATTCAGTTAGCTACATTGTCTGCTGCAATATATGTTCTTCTGAATAATGTCTCAAAGCTGTTCAGCTCGGCTGACATGCTATTATGTCCTTAGTCGATATATCTTGGTGAACATGAGACAGCCTTGATATGATTGAGACTAATATGTGTTCTAATCTTATAGGATGCTTCGAGCATGGAATAAGATGTAGACTCATGGGTACATTGGATGTACTGGACAGACCCTACTAGGATGTTCAATTGTTTGTCACAATGTGAATATTCCTTGATTAAGACAAGTGGCACATTTCCTCTGACTTGAGATCACTTGTGTTTTCTGAATGATGATTGTCATTGTTTTGAGATGGTTCAATATCATTTGAAACATAATGATTATAGACTATCTTGGATGGTGAGCTTGAGTCAGGTTAGAGCACTAGTGATAGACATAGGATTGCCGTCTCCTTGTTTAAGGAGTGTGATGTTCTAAAGGGGCCCCCTGGATGAGATGATTGAGAAAGTGTATGGCCATACCCAGGTGACAGTGTTCATCTGTTCTAATCATGCTCATCATATTGGAGTTACGAGCTTGACAGGCTTGTCCAATAAGAACATCCAGTGGCAAAGGAAATATGTATGCTTTGTGATTTGATTCACACTTGTGCTGTTTTTGGGTGTAGTCTTGGAAGACTCATTTCTTTATATCGGGAGATAGTGATGTGTTGCTAGATACCCCTCACTGATCGTGATAATGAGAATTATCATTACCGACATTTAAAGGAAACCCTTAGGGTCGCACAATTTGATGATATGGCTTACTTAAGTCAGATCGTGTGGACTGAATTGTTTGGGTTCAGTTTAAAGGGAATTAGTCTCTGATTGTAAGTGAGATCTGGTCTGATCATGTTTGATTGATTAGGGCTTAAGATCGGTAAGCTTCGATCGAGAGAATAGATGCCAGATCGGTCAGATCAGGGGCATCGAGGAGATCGACGGTTAGATCGGGAACCTTAGGGTTTATTTAAGATCTAGACTAGATCATTGGCTTGATTGGTTCTTAAACCGAACCAAAGTGAACCGGCTCACTTGATGAGCGCATGGTTCAAGGGGAGAGGAGTTGGCGACAAGTTCACTTGGCGTGAACGTTGGGGTGAGGAGTGGTTACTATTTTTAGTAACCATGATCTCCACTTGGTGGGTGCTCTCGTCCGAATAGAGTATTCTCTATTTTCGCCACTTCAACTGATTTTTCCTCTCGCCCATATTCCTCTCGAGATTATTGTGTGAGTGTGGCGACGCTTGACGCTTGACGCTTGACGCTTGACGCTTGAGGAGGATTCGGCCAAGAAAGATTGACATCTCATTTTCCCTTCACTCGTCAAAGGACCTCTTGGAACCTTGCTAGCACAAGGAGCACCAAGAGAGATAGCGACATCATCTTGTGTGTGACGACAAGGAGAAGATCTCGTTTGATCTTTGCTTCCAAGCCGCCATCTAGATATGGCAATGGTATGGATCGAATCACCTCTTATGCATTCGGGTTTTCTTTAAGTTGATTATATAAGGTGCATGCGATTCTTAGAGACCCTATCCGCTGCTTGAAAACTGAATATGCGCCATGCTGGGTTTCGCCCCCCCCCTCTAGAAAGGGGTTCCAACAAGTGCCACCTCAAGTACTTATAGCTGCATCTGGGAACCCGGCCACGAGCCGGGATAGCATATGACGAGTGAGTCCCACGCCGGAGCAGTAAACACCAACAAGAAGCCATCGTCGCTAGGTCGCCTGATAATCTCCCATAATCCAGGACGTTTTGAGGAATAGCCTGATCAAAACCGAATTGGCGAGCGCATCTATGAGGATTGTACATTTCTAAAGAGGCAAGATTGCCACTCCTAAAGGGTAGCCAGCCCACCCGGATACTCACGAGGAATTCGGTGGCAAGCCACCCATCCTCGGTCAATACGTCGACGGGGTCATCCTGAACGTCAACTTGCTCGCCTAGGCATCCTGCTTTGTTGGGGAATATGACCCGACGATGCCCAAAGATCTTGTCCTTACGAAAGAGTAAGCGCGCCTCAAGGTCTTTAAAGTGGACTGGATGGGCCCCAGCAATGCACACCATGAGGGGTAACTTGCGCTTCATAGCCTCAGAAGCGACAGTGTTATATAGCCCTTGAAACTGCAAATTGAACCATCCAAATAAATAATGAAGCGGAATCAGAGTGTCCCTTGAACCCGGGAAGTCAGCGGTACACGCCTCTCTCAAAGACCGAAATAAATTCGACAACGCCGCCGGGGCCAAGGAGAGACGAACTCCCCGCGCCAGTCTATCAGCCATAATAAAAACCTCCGGTCTAATACGATTCGGGTACTTGTAGGGGATGGCAAAATAACATAGCCAACAGGCTAAAAATGCCGTGAGAAATGTAAATCGATCCATTTCCTTTGCCGCAATAGGAGGCCGAAGGGGTGTATCATAGTCCTGCACTAGAGTGTTTTCGGAACCGACACCGAAGGGATCACGCGGCGAGGGGAAGTCGGTCTCGTATGCGGTGCCTAAGTCGACAAAATGTAGGATCCACTGAGTAATAGAGACAGCCCCAGAATACCGTTGAAGTAGCTCATAGAAGTGGTGGAACACAGCCTTGAGGGAGGGGGAACATCGAAACTCGCCGTGTGCAGTCTCGCCAAAAAGTGCCTTTTCATCCGGCACGTGCTCATCATATCGAGCACCTAATATAGGAAGCCCGCAGGTGTATCGCATATCCCAGAGGCTCGGAACAATCTCCTCTTCTGAAAGATAACACGTGTTTGTGGCCGGACTCCAATGTTCTAAGATGCCTTTCAGTAGAGTGACGTCATACTCGTAATTGAATAGTGATACTACGATGGCCTCATGGATCCCGGCTTTCTTAAGAATCTTCCTCTCACTACGCAGGATATATCGCGCCCATTCCGTATAGCCAGGATGGTGCGTGACGCTACCACAAATGTTAAATCGCGAGGCCCATGTTGGTACGCGTTTAGAAGCCATCTCCAAGCCTAAGAAGAAATTCGACTCTTGGTTGGATGTGCTGGTGTTGGGCTCAAGACATAAGCATAAGTCGGGGCCTTGATCGAAGATACGAGATCTGTTCATCATCCCGATGACGCTACGCCCTAAAGGTGTCCAGTTTCCACTCTCAAAAGGGGGTGAGTCTTATGCTCTGATGGCAATGGAGGCATGGACAAATGACGGGGTATCTTGTTATGGAACACGTCCCTACCCTCCAACATCACATCGCGCCACTCGTGCCATATTCCCCGAAAGTGGCCGAGGGGATCATACTTCTTGATATACTCCATAATCGCTTCATCATTAGGTTCGTCCAGTGGCATGGAAGTGCGGCGAGACCATAAGAAACCCATGAACGGTACAAAAAGATAAAGACAGAAGAGCCGGAATACCAAGTCAACACCTGGAGCAACAATGAGAGTAGTGAGGAAAACACATGAATATTCTGTCTTCCCAACGGTTTTGTATGCTCTTTTCGCTTATGCAAACCCGTTGGGAGGGGCAATTTGTTGTGCCACTTATTTCACCCGAAAATAAAAAGAAGGAATGTCGCTGAAAGTCAATTCAAATCAGCCAATAACACCGGCATTCCATTAGATAGCGGTAAAGAAGGAAGTAATGCGATGTAAGTAACGAAGACATAAACAATAAGGCTACAGTGACTATAAAGAATGGATAAACATCTACTATAAAAGCACTTGTATATCGGTTAGTTCTGTGCACCTGCTTCGCCGTTGTCTAACTAAGGGTGATAAATTGTCTCTAGGGAATCGTTAGATTCATTCCCCGAACCCAATGCAAATATCAAGCATGTTTCAATATAGAATCTGTACAAGATCACTATGTGCAGGAATCGTTCAGTTGCTAACATTTTGCGATGATTAAATCAAAAGGCCAGCCGATGATGGGTATCAATATAGCTGTTTAATTGTCAAAATCTTTAGATGCAGATTGGTAAACTCTTTAGTGAAAGCATTCAGGTCGAAGGATAAACATTCAGGTTAAAAGAGTAAGTCGTCATCTATCAAATACGTGAGCGATGCTCCACAAATCGAACGCTACAATGAAACCAGAAATTTCTATCAAAAGACGTGGGGCGTTGATTGGCAGAAATTTTTTATAATTTACAAATCCTGAAGAGTCAGCTTCGCACCAGAAAATAAAAGAAGGAAAGAGTCAGCGCTTTAAAAGCAGCACGCCATAGTGCTTTAGGAAGAAACGTAAGAATAAAAAAAAATCGTCTCCTTAAAAAGGAAAGGAAACGACGCAGAGCAAAATCGTCAATGCAGTAGCACGAGAGCTGGCAAGGGACAAAGCAGTCGACCGAAAGAAGAATAGGGGCTGACAAGAGAGGGAGATGAAGAGGTGGTCGGGCCAGTTGATGGATAAGGGGAATAGGACAAAAGGCAACAAAGAAGAAAAGGGGAAACCCATCGAGCAGCGGCTTATAAAAAGAAGGGGGGGGCGCTCGGCTAGAAGGGAGGACGGCAAGAAGCAAGGGGAGGAAGGAGAAGACGAAAAGGGAAGAAGGTAAGAAAGCAAAAAATCGCCTCTGCCCGGATTTCTTAGGCCTCATGGTTGCACTAAGCAACCGGGCATCACAAAAGCACATACACGCACCAGTTTTTCCTCTTTCTTTCTTGGATCTCTCGAATTTTTTTAGGCTTCATGGTTGCACTAAGCAACCTGGCATCACAAAGAACACACACGCACCGCTTTTCTCTACTTCCTCAATCTCTAATCGCGCTGAACACTCTACGGTACTTGCGGAGTAAAAGAAAAAGGAGAATGAAAGATGGGTTATGGGTAGTGAAGGTGTGCGGACCAGAAAGTCGAAAAAAAAAAGAGAAAGCCAAAAAATGCATAGAAGGGGGAACGTGAAGAGGAGAACGGGAGGTGGCCGATTCCTAGAAGGGGAGATTAAAATAATAAAGGGGAAGAAGAAAAAGCTGTAAAAGAAGAGAAGAAGAATCCATGTAAACCGGAAGAGACTGCGCGAAGAGTAAGAAGAATACCTGATTCTGGCTTGTCGCTACTCTTTTGGCCTGCTCAGATTTCCTTTAAGAATGGACTCAAAACTTTTGCCGTTGTTGTCGCAAAGGAGATATACAAGAGTTGATTTCTAATCCAACTGAAACGAGAAGAGAAAACTGGATAAAAGGGGAAGAAGAATGCAGGGGTCATCATAAAAGTCACTAAGTAACCTGCAAGACGGCTGAGGTTGATACAAACCAGAGAAGAAACCAGGGGAGATTCGTCCTCGTTCTCCTTGACGATCACGCCCTAAATTGCTGCGACGAGAATCCGACCAAAAGAGATTTCAAATAAGAAAGATAACAAAATGTTAATAAAAAGGGGATAACAGTGAAGTTCCGGAAGAAACTGACGAGGAGTATGCGTTTTCCCCCTGTGAAAATCCTCTTCCAAAGACGCTGCGGCCCTAACAATGGTAAGGGGAACTTAGCTAACAAAAGTTCCTTTAGTTGCGCTCCGAAAGAGGAGGTTCACAACAGCAGAGTCCGTTCCCTCCCTCGTCAGACCAAGGGAGCACAGGTACCACAAACGGCAATGGAAACAAAAAAGAAAAAATAAAATAAAATAAAATAAATGATAATAAGGTGTACATGAGGTAATTACCTAAAGCGACCTCACCACCCCAATCGCCATGACTGTTAGAGCCGGCGTCGCTGCCTTCTCCTTGGTGGGGTGAGCGAGCGTCCTCCATCCCCGTCTTTCTTGAAGAGTAGGGTCAAATAAGCCCGCCGATGCCTTCTCATCCTGATCATCCCGGCTGCCAATTCCGCCGAAGAAACTCCGCCGAGAACAATGAGCTAGTGTTGCCGCTGCTTCGAGAGACAGCCCTACTATGGCCACGAAGTCCACCTCGGCAAGCATCGCCGATGTCAGCTCCCCATTTATCGCCGACGAAAACCCGAAGGCACCGAGGACCGGATGAGTCTTTCCCCATTGATCTCGTTCGTCGCCGAGTATTGAACCGTGCTTCGCAAAGAGAAGAATAACCTTACCCTTTGGAAAGCAGAGATCTCTAAGAGAAACGAGGATATGCGAAATATTGATGGGCATTAATGTGACACCGTTCCTCCCATCGACTCCCGTGCAATGCAGTATGATACCCAATGTCTAGGCTCAAGTATGCGTGGTATAAGTAAAAAAAAAAGCATAAATTTGAGTCAAATATAAATGAGACCTAATGACAGTAGTATTTGAAAATACGCTATCAGAGTAAACTTCGCCTTCTAATCGGGAGATGTAAGGCCAAGGAGCTCGGGGCCCGCTCCTCGATTGTCACGATGAAAAAGAGAAAAGACGGGACCTTAGTTTTCGATTGGAAGCCGTGGGGTCAATAAAGCGAAGCTGCATGGCGTGGTTAAACTCCGCTCTCAATCTTAATCTGGACAATGTGACCGAAAGTCTATGACATGCGCACTATTCCTAAATCAAATAAAACCAGTAGACTTTAGACTTACGCGATGGAATGTTGTTTGGGAGATGCGTACATCGACGATCATCGTCGGGGCGTAACTCCTCAATATGACGTTGTGTTTGTCAAGGCCGGATAAATTTCAAAATTACATTATCCATCACGCCGCGAGGCCGGATAAGTTTCAAAATTACATTATCCATCACGCCGCGGGGCCGGATAAATTTCAAAATTAAATTATCCATCACGCCGCGAGGCCGGACAAGCTCCAAAACTAAATTATCCATCACGCCGCGAGGCCGGATAAATTTCAAAATTACATTATCCATCACGCCGCGGGGCCGGATAAATTTCAAAATTAAATTATCCATCATGCCGCGAGGCCGGACAAGCTCCAAAACTAAATTATCCATCACGCCGCGAGGCCGGATAAATTTCAAAATTACATTATCCATCACGCCGCGAGGCCGGATAAATTTCAAAATTGCATTATCCATCACGCCGCAAGGCCGGATAAATTCTAAGTCAAATTATCCAATACGCCGCAAGGCCGGATAAATTCTAAATCAAATTATCCAATACGCCGCAAGGCCGGATAAATTCTAAGTCAAATTATCCAACACGCCGTCAAGGCCGGATAGATTCCCAAAATCCGACATCCAACATGCCTTAATGCATTACGATGGAATATCGTTTGGGAGGTGCGTACGTCGATGTTTACCATCGGGGCGTAGCTCCTCGATATAACGTTGTACTGCCTAGGCTGGGTATCACCCAATACGCCATCACAAGGCCAAAGTTCGACAAACATAAACCGTCCATGTCGATGAAAGCTCTCTTTCTTTACCATCTTATGTATCATGTCAAATTAAATTCATGAATGATATCATTTGACTCTGTCTTTCTTATTTTGTTGCGTGTTATAGATCTCTTAATCAAAGGTTCCCTAATTTTAGGGGTAATTAACAATGAGCGCTCGCGCTCATTGGAAGCCAGAACCCATTAACAAAAAGCCATATTAATTTAAGGTGAATTTGAAAACGGTCACATTACATTTCTAATGTAACAAAAATGACCCCACAATATCTCTAGCCATTAATTTCCGGTCTCAATTCTATATAAGGATACAATTTCTGATTCAAACTCATCCAAAGCTTTAGCACCTTCTTCAGCTCTTTAAGTTTTACAGCTAAGAAAAACACCATCTCCTCAACGAGCACTTCAACCATGTTGAGCCCAAAGAGACTTGTAGAGAAGGCAAAGAGATCAGGGATTTCCTTGATGAGACCCAATAGTCGCTCCAGTTCTTGCAGTGATGAAAGCACTAGAGTGATTGCTGACAAGGGCCATTTCGTAGTGTACAGTATGGATGGTATAAGGTTTATGGTGCCATTAGAATTCCTCAAGAGCCAGATCTTTCAAGAGCTCCTCAAGGTGTCAGAAGAGGAGTTTGGATTGTCTGGTGATGGGCCGATCACATTAGCATGCGATGCAGAATTCATGGAATACATTCTCTGCTTGCTCCATAGGCACATAACTTGGGATAAGGAGAGAGCCTTGCTTGCCTCCATCTGTGCCAGCCGATGCTCTGCTTCTCTACTGAGTCATCCTGAAGAAAAGCAACATCAATTAGCTTTGTTTACATAGAATAGAAATGATGATTTTTTTTCCTCATCAGAACTTGTTCATATATATACTTAGTGTGTAGAGATTCAGCAAGTGAAGAAATAATTATTTTGTTCTTCCATTCTTACGAAGAAGATGTTTATTTGCTGAACTGCTAATTTTGAGGATATTGGTTTTTCCTAAACATTCACTCTTAGACATCAAATAAGAAAATCGTAGTTACTGAACTTTGGTTGTTGTGACAGTGATACCCCAAATAAATGCTTGCAAAAAGAAATCTAATGATAATCTACTTCTTTTAATTTCAAAAAGTTAATTTTAATTGCACTGTCTGATTAAATTAGTGTCTAGAGGTAAATGAATCAACAGAAGTAAACTATCAGCTATTACATACCTAATTTCAATTCATAACTTAAAATCAGCTCTACTAGAGGATTGTAAAATAACTCACATTCTTTTTGTTATATTTGATTTCTCACCGAGGCCTTGCCTGAATTACCCTGATATCATTTGTCAACTAACGAGAAAACAATTTTTCTTTATTTTTTATTTTTTAAAAATACTTTAATTGAGTAGAAGAGTTCAAATATTGAGATTGACCAAAAGGTTTAAATTCCTAAAGATGTATTTGTTATTGTGATGCCAAAAAAACCAAAAGTAGATCATGGTAATAGCTGAAATCTTATAGTTATCAGCGCTCAAATTTAAATCACAAGAATAATTTATATTTCTCTTTTTTAGTAAAAGAAAGAACAAAAACCATTCCTCACACACAAATGTGTACAAGTTTTGTTTCACTTTGGATTTGACAATATGGATTGCACAAGCAGGATTATCTTGGAGACGTGACCTGGCTTGAAGCATTTCGACAAACATCACAACGCCATCGTTTTGTTTTGCCCTTTTAGAGATATTCCACTTATCCTGCTGTGTGGTCCGCCATCCATCCACTAACTTCAGCACATTTTGAGTAGGTCCATATTGTCCATGGTTCAAAGCTGTGCGATTGAATCCACAAGATTCTGCCTCTTGGATCTCGGATACCCAGCTCATTATTTCTTAAGTTCAGCTGTCCATTTAACTCATTGATTGCTGTGGAGCCTGTATGCCCTTAGATCACCACCAAGGGAAAGAATGCGCTCAAGGTCTCAGCATCACATATCTCTCCTCAAGTGGCCACATGGTTTTGCTTCCTCCTATTGAAAGCTACATCTCTAGCCATTGTTTTCCGGTTTCAATTCTATATAAGGATACAATTTCTAATTCAAAGACATCCAAAGCTTAAGCCCCTCCTTCAGCTCTTGAAGCTTTTTGGCTAGGAAAAACACCATCTCCTCAACGAGTACTTGAACCATGTTGAGCCCAAAGAGACTACTAGAGAAGGCAAAGAGATCAGGGATCTCCTTGATGAGATCCAATAGTCGCTCCAGTTCTTGTAGTGATGAAAGCACTAGAGTGATTGCTGACAAGGGTCATTTCGTAGTGTACAGTATGGATGGTATAAGGTTTATGGTGCCATTAGCATTCCTCAAGAGCCAGATCTTTCAAGAGCTCCTCAAGGTGTCAGAAGAGGAGTTTGGATTGCCTGGCGATGGGCCGATCACATTGACCTGCACTGTTGCTTTCATGGAGTACATCCTCTCCTTGCTTAATAGAAGCATATCTAGAGATGTAGAGAGGGCCTTGCTTGCCTCCATAGATGCAAATCGGTGCTCTATATCCTCATCAGTAGGTCCTGTAGGATGCCATCAACGAGAAATAGTAGCTTGATATTGATAAATAGTTTGTTCAAGAGAAGAAATTTTGTACATCCTGTATAGAGATTTAATATATGAAGGATTACTTTGTTCATCAACACTTTTGTTCTGGATAATATCTATTCAGTATGGCATCAACAAGGAATAGCAGTTTGATATTGTTCAATAGAACAAATTTTGTACCTCGTTTATAGAGATTTAATATATGAAGGATTGTTTTGTTCATGGGCATTTTGCTCCTCAGCTTGGCATCAAATATTTTTTATTAATATTACATATTTACAATTATATGAGGCAATCATCTGGTTTTCTTAAAAAAAATGAATGGCGCTTCCTTTATAATCACATGTATTGAGAACCAAATCTCTATAATAGATCAATATATGAGGCTAATTGATGTGGAAGACAATAATAAGGTTTTAAATACAGGTTTGAGCTGACATGGTAGACAATAATAAGGTTGGTATATATATATGAAACGTAGCATTAATATATATATATATATATATATATATAATGCTATATTAGTATAAAGTTCAAATTAGTATGGATTAGTATTCAAAGCAAGTTTACACATGCTCCCACTCATTTTGTGTCAATGCTGCCAATTGTTACCGACGTGTACTATTTGGACCAGTTGATACCAACACATATGTGTTAGTATTAACAATAAAAGAATTATAAAGGCTAGAACTCTATTTAGCCCTTTATTGATGGAAATTAGTGGTTGGGAGCTCTATATAAGCTCCATTCTCCTCAAATATCAGTCAAAATGCTTGCAATCCTTCTAAAACTCTCTTATACTCCCTTAAAATCTCTAAATTCTCTTTTTTTCACTTAATTAATGATGATTAACATTCTATTATGTCTAAAAGCTAGAATGTTGATTTCGCTTTGCATCCTATAATGAAAATGCCAGAAAATCACTACATTAGCAATACATTCATTATAACTACATAAGGCTGAGGTGTGACTCGAGTTAAATAACATTTTGCTAGTGGATATCCTACTATTTTTAAATGCATGAAGGTTTTAGTGGAGATTCATAAGACAATCCACGAGAATCTTGAATTATTTTGCATGAAGAAGTAATATATTATGAGGAGCGTGAGGATTTCAACCAACACTCTAGCATGCCCCAAATTATTTGATTTGTAGTAGAGTGGAGATGGAAGTTGCTGATGATCTCGAGATGGAGGTTGTTATTCAAGCTTTTAGTACTCAACATACTTTCGAGGAGGACGTTCAATTAGATTATGTGCAATTCATAAAATAATCTTAATTTGAGGCTAGTAGTTGGAACAACAGTGATAGTAAAAAGTGCCGTAGGATCCACTTCAGTCACATATAAAATAAGCTAAAGTGCAACTATGCATATAGGCACTAAAAGTCATACAACCTCTATAAGTTGACATGAACTAGTTGACCTAGCCCTTCTAATATTAACCCAAGGGCATTTATGTTACAAGCAAGTAAGCAGACTCAAATAGATGATGCTTACATAAAGTCAAAAAAGCATGACATTTGTTGAACTATATCAAAATAGTTTCACTTTTATCGGATTCCTAATCATGCCATAACTGACACTTGTTATCACACTATGGTTTCAAAGATTTAATAATCAAGCCTAGGAATTCAATCGCCTACACCATATGTCATTGCTAGGTCATATCTTAATAAAAAAGTAAATGAATGCTGCACTTGTATCATAAGTATGAAAGGGCAATGATAGGACTTTGGTGTCACTTTAAGTGTGATACTTAGTATAGTACCCTCAAAAATATAGTTTTTATTACAATTGGTGAAATAATTATATATGAGAATAAAATTCATATAAGTATGTCAAATCTTCATGAAATATGATATTATTGTAGTACTTTAAATATTTGAGGAAACTTGATTAATATATGATGAAAAGATAAGAGGAGTTGGGAAAATGTGTTTGCAAAATTAGGTGGAAATGACAAAAGAATATTAACAAGAGACATGAAAATGAGGGATAAAAATTCAAGCCCACTATTGTTGAGCATGCCACCTCATGCTACTTGTTTCACTGCATGCTTACATCTCATGATACTTGATTTACTTGAGATAAATATGAAAATAAAAAAGTGAACATTAACATGCTTGCTCATACCTAACCTGAGGGAAAGAAAACTTTGGAAAGGGGAAGAGGAAGAAGAGGGGAAAACATAAGTTGAGAGTGATTTTGGCTTTTTAGGTAAGTACTTCTTTCTTTCTTTCTTTGTAATATTTTTTTTGCATATTGCTCTAAATCATAAGAAATTTTACTCTATGCCATTGTGATATCAATTTGTTTCTGATTGTCTAAGTTTTGTTGGATTTGGTCATTGGAAGAATGATTTATGCTATGTTAAAACACTATGAATGCATATTCAAAGTAAACCTGACCTTTTTATACTCAATTTATCATAACTTTTGATTCCTCCAACCAAATCATATGAAATTTGACTCATTGTAACGATGACTCAAGTCGCTTTCTCTAGAGTCTGATATTGCATATTTTTACAATGGTTATCTAATTTATCGATTCAGTTTAAATCGACCCTGTGAATCTGTTTTCATAGTTTTGACCTTTATCTAGTTGTTGATTCATATCCAAATTATGTGATCCTAAATATACAAAATAATTATTTTCATATCAAATAGACTTAATTAACAACAATTAGAGCCTTGTTTTTATAATTTGGATAAAAAATGAATTTATAATCAAATTTGCACTTAGCCCTATAAATATGGAAATTTCACTTTCTATGATACTGACCTATTGTTACTTGATAGATCATAACTTCTTGTATTGAGCTCTATTTTATATGAAATCTATTGTCTTAAAAACTAGATTCAAAATCCTTTGTTTTGACATGAATATGATACAAGATGGCATCAGATGAAGAAATTGAAGCCCATGTTAATAAGCTCCAAATTTTTAAATTTTGGGTTCCTTGATCATACATGTGTACCTTGTATAAATGATCTTCTATTTGAATTCTATTGATACATATGTTTCTTACATTTGGAAGTGAGCATATCAACACTTGTCTTATGTTTGGACTTCATGATTCACCTCCTTGAGGGTTTGATACATGTCTTAATGAACTCATTTCATCATTAATGAAAATATGTTTTATTTATTAATATATTGGAAGCAAGTGGGAATGATTTTTTGAGTCTAAAAGTGAAAAAATTGTGCGCCCAAAAGGGAAAAGATTATAAGCCTAGAAATGAGAAAAGAGGGATAGTTGTGGAACAAAGTGCTACATTAGAAATAATATGGGCCACCACTTAAATCCATAGGAGCCACCTCTTGAATCTCACTATCTCATTTGAGGAGCTATGACAGCTCTAGCCAGCATATGTTTGATTTCACCCTTACGAGGTGAATTATGCTTCCAGAAATGGAAGATCCATTTTATGTGTTATTTTTCACTATGCAATTTGTTTGAATGATATGTCTCTTTGGTTTGATTCTTCTTTATGTTCCTCATGCTTATTGTTTATCTATCATGTTGCTATCAAATCTTACTTATGGAACCATTTTGGAGATATAATGCTTCAAAAGGCATGTTATGATTTATTGTCATGAAAAATATGACATAAGTTATAAGCAACTTGGTATGGCCTATCTCATGATTTAGTATCATTTGGCATCTAATTTACTTACTAAGCAATTTTTCTCAATCATTGAATTCTAACCATTTTATAGGTTAGCTTTAAGCTGCAAGCTTTGTGGAAGATTAAAAAGATGTTAATATTTTAAAGGTTTGTGTTTTGATCATGTGAAATGCAAAGACTAATGTATAAAGTTGTTTTGTGCTTGTAAAATAATATTGAACAAATTGTGGCTTATATATGATAATATATGTTATGGTCTTACATTTTGAGCAAGAGTTTATGGAATGAAAAGTTCTTGTTTGAATGAAGTAAAAGATTAATATATGAATTATTGTTACCTCTTAGGTGATGAAATAAAGTAAAATGTAATGTTTATGTTGAGCAAATTATTGAGTATTGATCCGGGGTACGTATAGCTAATTTTTTTTTTATGATATGAATTTTCATAAATTGAATTATCATGATCTAGGTGTGTGACACTTAGGCCCTAGTAGGATGAGTATGATCAATTTTCTTATTATAACTTGAAGGTTATATTCCATAAGTCAGTAGTAGATATATTAGCCAAAATCTTGATGCAATATATATTCATTAGCTTTGAAGACTTCATTAAAGATATTGGAACAAAGTGCATTGTCTAACTAGTGATAGACAATAGGAGCAGCTTCTAATGAGCCAGTGAGTTAATTAAAGCTATCACCCTCACATTATTTGGGCTCCTTGTGTTGCTTATTTCATTGTACCAATGCTATTATAACTTGGGAACATAATAGAACTTGTTTACCACATTTTGCAATATGATACTCTGCTTAGAGCTAGATATAGAAGTGGTTGCTATGACAGTGAGAGAAGGTTAGATGTATAGAGAAGGTAAAATGACACTCAAAGATCCTACTAGTTTGAATTTGTGTTACAACATTGATCCAACTAAGTATTTTAATTTATTTTTTTTAGTTAATTTAGGTAAAAAATTCTGAAGGTGGCCAAAGAGATCGTCTATTGCCAGGTATGACTTATAAAACTCGGCTTGAAGCATTCGAAAACACAACCCCGTAAACTATATATTTATACTAATTTAGTTATCTAATCATTTATACATATTTATGTCTATTGTCATTAACATGACTGATAAGACCTGGCTTGAAGCATTCGACAACCAACATAATGCTTGAAGCATTCGACACTCCACAAACCCTGCTGCCTTTTTAAAGCTATCTAATGTTTCTTTGTTTGAGTGGACTGCAATGCATCCATAAACTTTTGCACAGTGTTCGTATGTCCTGATTGTCCTTGTCCCAGACAAGTGCGATTGGATCCATAAGAGTGTAGCACTTGGATACCCTTTTCATTATGTTTAGTTCAACTATCTATTTAACTCATTGAATTCTATGGAGCCTACATGCCCTTGGATCACCAGCAACGAAAAGAAAGCCTTTGACCAGCTGCCTCAAGTTCTTAGCATCACACATCTACTCTAGCGGCCACATGGTTTTGCTTCCTATTGAAAGCTACATCTCTGGCAATTAATTTCAAGTCTCAATTCTATATAAAGAATGGATACAATTTCTGATTCAAACTCATCCAAAGCTTTAGCACATTTCAGCTCTTTAAGCTTTTTAGCAAAGAAAAACACCATCTCCTCAACGAGTACTTCAACCATGTTGAGCCCAAAAAGACTTGTAGAGAAGGCAAAGAGGTCGGGCATCTCCTTGATGAGATATAATAGTCGCTCCAGTTCTTGTATAGTGATGAAAGCACTCGAGTGATTTCTGCCAAGGGTCACTTCGTTGTGTACAGTATCGATGGTACAAGATTCATGGTGCCATTAGCATTCCTCAAAAGTCAGATTTTTCAAGAAATCCTCAGGATGTCAGAAGAGGAGTTTGGATTGTCTAGCGATGGGCCGATGACATTAGCATGCAATGCAGTATTCATAGAATACATCCTCTGCTTGCTCCATAAGCACGTATCTGGGGATATGGAGAGAGCCTTGCTTGCCTCCATCCGTGCCAGCCGATGCTCTGCTTCTTTATTAAGTCATCGTGAAGAAAAGCAACATCAATTAGCTTTGTTTACATAGAATAGAGATGATGAATTTTTTCCCTCATCAAAACTTGTTCATATATATAATTAGTTTGTAGAGATTCAACATGTGAAGAATAACAATTATTTTGTTCTTCCATTCTTCTGAAGAAGATGTTTATTTGCTGAACTGCTAGTCTGGGGATAACGGTTTTTCCTTAACATTCAATAACTCTTAATAGACATCATATAAGAAAATCGATAGTTACTGAACTTTGGTCATTGTGATACCCCAACTAATTATGCTGCTTGCAACAAGAAATCTGAATGATGATCTACTTAATTTCAAAAAGCTAATGCTAACTGCACTGTCAGATTAAAATACAAATAAACTATCACTTACCGAATCTTTCCAAATTTCAATTCATAGGTTAAAATCAGCTCTACTAGAGGATCGTGAGATAACTCACATTCTTTTTGTTATATTTGATTTCTCACCGAGTCCTTGCCTAAATTACCATGATATCGTTTGTCAACCAACGAGAAAACAAATTTTTAATTTTTTACTTTTTATAAATACTGTAATTGAGCAGAAGAGTTCAAATATTGAGATTGACCAAAAGTTTAAATTCTGAAGATGTATTTGTTATTCTGATGCCAAAGAAACCAAAAGTAGATCATCGTAATAGCTGAAATCTTATAGTTATGAGGTCTCAAACTTAGATCAAAAGAATCATTTATATTTCTCTTTTTACAAAATGGAAGAACAAAACCATTCCTCACATGTAAGATGTGTACAATATCCATTCTAACGTTGCTGGTAATTTAAAAAATGTGTTCCTGGCTCCTAGGCATTGGAAATGCATTTCTCACTTTGAATTTGACAATATTATTCGATAAAAACCATTTCTCGAGTTTTGTTTCACTTTGGAGACGTGACCGATCAGACCTGGCTTGAAGCATTTCGACAAACATCACAACGCCACCGTTTTTTTTTCCTGTTGGAGATATTCCACTAACTTCAGCACACTTTGAGTAGGTCCATACTGTCCCTGATTCAGAGTTGTGCGATTGAATCCACAAGATTGTGCCTCTTGGATACCCATCTCATTATTTCTTTAGTTCAGCTGTCCATTTAACTCAATGAATGCTGTGGAGCCTGCATGCCCTTAGATCACCACCAAGGAAAAGAATGCGCTCAAGGTCCCAGCATCACATATCTCTCCTCAAGTGGCCACATGGGTTTGCTTCCTCCTATTGAAAGCTACATCTCTAGCCATTGTTTTCTGGTTTCAATTCTATATAAGGATACAATTTCTAATTCAAAGACATCCAAAGCTTAAGCACCTTCTTCACCTCTTTTAATCTTTCTAGCTAAGAAAAACACCACCTCCTCAACGAGTACTTCAACCATGTTGAGCCCAAAGAGACTAGTAGAGAAGGCAAAGAAATCAGAGATCCCCTTGATGCGATCCAATAGTCGCTCCAGTTCTTGTAGTGATGACAGCACTAGAGTGATTGCTGATAAGGGCCATTTCATTGTATACTGTATGGATGGTACAAGGTTCATGGTGCCATTGACATACCTCAAGAGCCAGATCTTTCAAGAGCTCCTCAAGGTGTCAGAAGAGAAGTTTGGATTGCCTGGCGATGGACCGATCACAATGGCCTGCTCTGTTGCTTTCATGGAGTACATCCTCTCCTTGCTTAATAGAAACATGTCTAGAGATGTAGAGAGGGCCTTGCTTGCCTCCATAGATGCAAATCGGTGCTCTATATCCTCATTAGTAGTTCCTATAGGATGCCATCAACGAGAAATAGTAGCTTGATACGGATAAATAGTTTGTTGAAGAGAGAATTTTTTTACATCGTGTATAGAGATTTAACATAAGCGATATGAAGTTTTGCTTGTTAAAGCATAATGTAAAGAAACGACGAAGACAAATAATTGTGATTGTATTGATCTTCTGTCATGTTGACATGTCCTTGTTTTATGCACGAATGATATATGAGTACATAAGGAAACATTTAAAATGGTAGATTTGATCTGCAATCAATTTGGTTTATGCTACTTTAGGTAATTGCATCAGCTACGTGATTGCTGCGAATTGCATCAGCTGCGTGAACTTCATATTGCTCTGTTAATCAATGCTTTTGTTCTGGATAATATCTATTAGCTTGGCATCAAATTGTTTCTACTAAACTTGCATATATACTATTATATGAGGCTATCGAATAGTTTTTTTTTTTTTTTTAAAAAAAAAAAGGCTTTCTATGAAATCACATGAATTAAGAGCCAAATCTCTATAATGGTTCAGACATAGAACCTAAATATACAGACCTATCCAAATATTCGTGATTCAAGCTATAAAACTCATTAAGACCTTTGGAGAGTAAACCTAGAGATCAATTTCTGAAAGAACTATCCAAATATTTGTGATTCGAGCATTGACCTAAAAGATGGACAAGTAAAATTGATCCCTAATTATTATACCAATGTAGAGTGAAAAACAGGAACAAACCTTCTTAAACGCCATTAATATATAAATCTTATAGGTTTTGAACTCAAATTCTTACATGGATTAATTTAGATTGTCCAGAACTAATGGACTAGGATCATTCGTAGACTACTTTCGATGCAAAATTGGAAACTAGATCTAGAAAATGTGAATCAGATTTAATGAGGAAGAAATTTTTGGATCACCAAAATCTCCTAGATATAAAAAAATTAAGATAAATAAATATGGATCATTAATTTATATTCAAAGAGGAAATTGCCAAAATGGATTTGATGGTTCTTTGGTTTTGGTGTCTAGGCTCGACTTGAATTTGATGTGGTGTAGACTGGCTTATAGCAAATTTAGACAACAAATTCATCCAAGGGACCTTTCCCGCCAAAGTTCTCTTCTTCCTCACTCAGCAATGGATCTGCATAATAGGGGAGTTTAGTGTTCAACAATTCAATGGTCGTTTGGCTATGTGATGGTTGCTAGAGGCATGGAACTAAAAACCAGTTTGTACCAAGCGGAATAACTAATTTGTACTGGTATAAACTTCGACTAGTACATGGAGCAAGGTAATACCAGCCCAATAACTATTTAGCATTAGTATGAGTTGGCACCAACCTATACTAATACTAAACTAGTGGAACTGATCAATATAACTACAGGTTTCACTACTAAGCCAAAAAACAAAAAAAAACTTTGATTTACCAGCATGGTTTTAGCACCATTGGATAGAATATTTCCTAAGCTTTTCAACGAGTATCGTAACTAGCTAAGAATCAACTAAAATCAAGTCGAATTAGTCTAAAACTAGCTCTAGATTGATATTGAAATTGAACTACTCAATCTATTAAGCTGACCCAATTTAGAAATTGACTTAGACCTAAAAGTAGAGCTAGTTTATTCTAAGTAAACTATGCCCAAACCCAGTCCAATCCTAAACTCAATCGTTATCGCCATGTCACTCTAGCACCACCATGCAAGGCCGCCAGACCCTTACACTAGCAAGCTTTCCAAATTGTGCCATGATTCCTTTCACTTCTCAATTTACGTTGGTGATCATTAGCATTGAACAGTGGCTAGAAAATACATCCAAAGCAATTATCATGGACAATATATCAAACTCTTTAAACAATATAATACGATATGATACTTCACTAAAACATTAGGAGAAAGTATAATGCCTAGAATTAGGGACGTGGTCACAGTTTCCTCTAAGTCAATATCATTCAGCAAAAGCCTACCTTGAGTCAAATCTGATCGACGAGTTCGACCCTTGGGCTAACACACATGGGCTAATGTTTGGCCAAGTCAAGGCATTGCAGATTCAATCCCCTATGGACATGATTTTGGCTCATGATAAAAAAATTAAAATGTTAAATAATTTATTTATTTTTTCAACTTTTTATTTAATAAGGGAATTTCAAAGAAAATTCAGAGAACTCCTAGAAATTCACATAAAGAACTCCCAGAAATTCACATAAATTCTAAAGCTTTATTTACTATTTGTAAAATTTATTTTACTATTTTCTAAAACATAAAACATAATATCATGTTATTACAAGCTCATTATGGAGGATGTAGTTTAGAATGAGATGATATGTTTCCGTATCCTATTCCTATTTCTTGCCAATCCCAATCTAGTTGTGATAGTATATATCCCATATTAGATCATGACAGGCACAAGTTTAATGAGTATGTGGATTTAAACACACTAATACCACATATCTTGGGAAGACTTTCAAATGTGGGTACTATAAAAATATGGAATAGATTTAAATTGCATGCATATTATTGTATAGTTAGATAATTATCATTCGTTCTAGCTATAATAGGGGTTTGTACTTGATGACTCACTACGTAGTAGCTCCTAAATACATCATGCCTACAAGGTAGGTACCACAAAAATTTCATATTATTTATCATATTTACTCATTATCATATTATTCTCATTCTTAAGCACCTTACAATTGTTTAAATTCATTGTTTTATAAGTTTTAATACATCAAAATATCAAATTACATCATAAAAATATTATTTTAAAGAAAATAAAACTCTATCTAAGATGGACCAAGTTGAACCAATCATACAATGTGCTGATACAATTGGTATACTAGTACATAATAGTGCAATCCACAACTAGTGTATTGGTATGAATTGGTATTTTGAACCTTGCCTACAGGTAGTATTCGCTAAAGAGAATCCTTGGTTGGACTTTGGCGACCAAAGGTAGCATGGATAGGCAATAGCGAAAATGGAGGTGATCGTGGAAGTGATGTGTGTCGTACTAACACACAACTAACCGCAAGCGTGACGGTTTTATCGTGTAGTACTTCAGATGTAAATCCCACAAGGATAGTGATCAAGTACCAAAAGATTATGAACTAGTAGCTAGACAATCGGATCAAGTAGTTTGGGATCAAGTAGTTTGGAATTATGAAAAGTAAAGCAATTATAACTTAAAGAAAACAGAATCCAGCAAGAGAAAACTTCGAGGAGAAAACAAGGGTTAGAGATATCAGAACATCGGGTTCGTCTTGTTGATGGATCTCAAATTCAAACGAGTTTAAATTATAGCAAAGCAATTTTAAAAATGTTCAAGGAAGTATCAAAAGGTACAGATTACTTTCTTTCGATGGCATAATCCGGTATCAATCTAGATCGGCGTCCTACTTTCGTGGCTCACCGTACCTAGATTGATCAAATGGGTTCAGAGATACTATAAAATTCCTCATATAAATCCTGCCCCATTTCTTGACAGGTCAGAGTATGTTCAAACTAGTAGATCTAGCGTCGCAATTTACCTTTCGGTCCTTCTTGTGACGCCTAAGAAAAGAAATTACGTGATCAAGGTAATTCTAGCAATAAAACAGCATAGAATGAATAAACACAAGTAAAATTTACATTTGCTTTGAAATAACAAGTTTGAGAACAAGATACAAACAACGAGACTACACCCTTAGTTCCGACAAAAGGATTACGCTAACATAGCGTCATTTAAGTACAAAACTCTATACGAAGAAGGAAATATAAGAAAAAATTGAAGATAGAGGACAACAAACTCTTTAAAAAGGGTTGAAATCTTCTTCCTCCAAGCCTTCTAGAATAGATGCACAAGAGAACTTCTTCTCCCAAACTTTCACCAAGAACTCCACCTCTAGCCAAGACTTGTCGCCAATGCAAGAAGCTTTTCACCAATTTTATAGAACTGAAACCCATTTCTGAATGTATGACTTGATAGTTCTCTTAATTAGCTGCGTTTTGACACTAAGAACATTCAAAATGGAGCTATAATGAGAGAGTTATGGCTCATTTAAGTTTAGACTGCGCAAGTGAGATTATGGGTGTAATGAAGATTACGGGCATGGCTATAATGTCGACATTGTTTCCCTTCGGCTCTTGAAACGTTCACACACTTATGGGCTATTAAAAGCTCGTCGTAATGACACTAAAAACGCCCAAATTGGAGTTGTAATAGAAAAGTTATGACCCATTTATTGCAGCCCTCCAACGCACTAAATGCTCTTAACACCATTACGGGTGTAATGAGATTATGGGCATGCCTGTAATTTCTGAAACGAACTCCGTTTCCTCTGAAATTTTGCGGGTGAGTTGATCTTTGACTTAACTTAAATTCCAACTATAGTATGGTATCAAAGGTCGCTGGCGTGAAGATTATAGGCAGGGTGATATTACGGCTATACCCGTAATGTCTTCTGTCGAACTTTTTGTCTTCCGAAAGGCTTCTATTGAGAAAATTAAGGGCACGCCTTTGGAATATGATTATGCTTGAATGAAAATGGGCTTCTTGGGAATTTAAACTAGAAATTACGGCCATATTGCAGATTATGGCCTCGGCCGTAATTCTAAAAATTAGCTCCATTTAAAGTGAAACTTCTCGTCAAGGTTCTCGATTCACTCGGGGACGTAAATATACTTCCAAATAGCTCCAAAAGTGAGTGAATGGTATTGTATTCATCAACATTACAAGAAGTGAAGCTTCTGAAGAAAATCAGTGAAATAAGTTGGACAGAGATGTAAAAACATGAAAATAAGTCTCAATTCATAGGTAAATAATAGTCTAAAAGACTATAAAAATACAAGACATCAAAATCTCCCAGACTTAGATCATTGCTTATCCTCAAGCATGTAAAACAAATGAGAGTGGAACCAGAAAAAGATGAAATCACATCACGCTTGTAAAATATCCATGGAAGATACCCTTATGAATAAATCTTAGTAAGTCAGGATATTCAAAATGATCATCTGTCGTCAGGAATAAAGGTGTGAAGATCCAGAAACCAAAGTCAGATAGGACTTACCTCTGTGAGATGTAGTAATCTTTTGTGTGGTATATGTACTCCAATCGAGCTTGATTCATCCAAAGACACGAGTTGGAAAAACACCAATGCACACTTATTTGTATTTTTGTCCTCTCAAATTTTTTATTTTTTTATTTTTTTATTTTTGACTTCAACTCATTTCTTAGGTATCACTGCCAATTTTATGCAGTGCCAAGTAGAGGAGTCTATTTTATTCATTTTGTATGTACAATTTTTTTCTTTTTTTCTTTTCTTTTTTTTTAAAAAAACACAAAGTAAAATTCAAGATTTGAGAGGAGATCATGGATTAGTGCATTGAGTATTTCCAACATTTAGTAAGGAGAATCAAGTTAATAGAGTTATATACTTCTACAAAAAGATCATAAGCATGCCTTAAGAGGAAAATTCTTAATAAAAAATTGGATCTATCATTCCACAACCTTTTTCCATCAAATCAAATTCAATTCCTAACATAGAACCAAGATTCAAAACACAATGATATCCATGAAATCAATATAAATATGAAGCTATCATGAATCTTGTTGAAAATCAGAACAGTTTCAGCATGAGAAAATAGTTGCAGAGTGTAATCCAATTGTCAAAAAGCAAGGATGTATCCAGAAAATGATAAAACAAAAAACAGACAAAAAGCATAACACAAATACCATATAACACAAGACAAGTACTATATAACAAAGCAAAAGTGTTGTAATCATCCATCACAATAAGCTAAGAGTTACTACATGTTTGGAGTGCATAACAGAACCGAGTAAAACGGATATCAAAACCCTATCTCTCCCAGACTTGAATTATGCATAGTCCCTATGCATAGCAATGAACGATCTCAAAATTTGGAGATAGGGGTGTAGAAACTCACTGAATCAATCTTCTCCATATGTGTCAGAACTGACATCAACCTCCCCCGGGTCCTCGTCGTCGTCGTCGTCGCCATCTCCACGATCCTCTGGCTCATCATCCTTATCTGGTAACAGTGTGGCCCATAGCTCACTAAACGAGGTCTAGAGAGAAGTCAGAAACTTCCCCTGGCAGTTCTGCTCAGTAGCCATCCTCTCAAGCCTGGAGCTCTGGTGGGATAGTTCTTGGTGGATCTCGTGTTGTCCTTCCTCCAAGTGTGAAAACATTTGTTGCAAATACTCCCCTTGCCTTTGTTGTTCTTCTAACAGTTGTTTCAAAAGTGATTCAACATTGGAAGAGGAAGAGGAATACTGGCCCATAAAGGCAAAGAATCCGGCCGAGGAGGCAGGTGGTATGAAACTCAATGGCGGTACACTCGTAGCTGCTGCAGTGGTGGAAGCAGTAATAGGGCGTATCTTCCAATTACTCCTGTTTCTAATAGTGGTGCGGTCCTGGCATGGAAGAGGCATCAGCTGTGTCCCATCTCTGAAGAAGAGGAAGTAGGAGTCTCCTCTCTTAATAATCATGCACATAGAGAGACATGAATCGAGGTCTAGGCGCGCGCTGCCAGTGGCTATCTCCATGCCACTAGGGTCGATACCAACACCAAGAGCAATAGCAGTGACCAGTCCTCCCATAACTATCTGTCCCTTACTGGCTCGGGATACTTTCAACAATTGTTTAACCAAAAAGTAGCCAGTATTTAATTGAAAGGAATGGAGCATGGCCCATAAGTAAAGTACCTCTCCCTGATGCACCATGCCGTCACTCTCGCCCCGTCCAAAAATAGTATGAGCCAGAAAGCGGTGGATGTAGCGTAGAACTGGTTTACTGATATTGCTGGCACAAGCAGATCCAGCGGAATAAGAGGTGTCACTACTAATGGATGCCTAAAACTCGTGCTCCCGGTACTCAGATGGTAGAATATTATTGTAATCCGCAAGTGCACGGATACTCGAAGTAATAAAAGATATCCAACCCACAGAGACCTATGTGTTAAGTACCAAATAATTGTGTTCTCACTAGCTAAGCAATCAATTAAACTAGAAGTAAACGATAAGAAAAGCGTAGAGGTAATTAGAGAGAAACTAGGACTAGGGATTCATCCACTTTTATTTCAATGTCTAGATATAAATAAAAGGTCGTCAGTCTAATTTTATCATGATAAAGATATAATTTACTTCATAAAGGGATTATCTCACTTTCGTGCAGACAATCATACAAGGGAACGATCCTCGCTTTCGTGCAAAATCTATCTCATGCTGAAAATAAGTAAATCATCAATCAAAGAACTCAAGGATCACTTTCATACATCCGAATTCTAAGTTGATCATCTCCAGTGGAAAC
Organism: Costus lasius; assembly: GCA_027563935.2. Classification (NCBI taxonomy): domain Eukaryota; kingdom Viridiplantae; phylum Streptophyta; class Magnoliopsida; order Zingiberales; family Costaceae; genus Costus; species Costus lasius. The sequence goes on from CM050451.1 coordinate 77,708,172, forward strand.
TCAAGGATCACTTTCGTGCATCTGAATCTCAACACAGGTTCTACTTAAGGTTCTCCAATGTTTCGGTACTCAATTTCTTGCAATAGCTCCTACGTTTATCACAGTAACTCAATCATAGATTCAAATTATCAACATGGCAATTATACTTCTAAAATTAAGAAATAAGATCTGACCTAATTTCTTACGATGAGTTCCTATTATTCAATTTTAGGGTTCCAAGTTCTCAAGCAAATCACCTTTCAGTCCATATTGCGAAAACTCTAAAATATGCATGATAATATGAAAACTTCAGAGAATTAAAGGCAATCATCACATAAGTAGAATTATCATAATATTCTGACGAAATAAAATTATCTAGTCATTAGAAATAAAAGGGATTTCTCCCCCATGTCCCAAAAGATGTCTAAGCAAACATGGAAAAGGAGTTATAATAAACCATAATTTCAAAGGATGAAAATCGAAAAAGGAAAAGGGAAGTTCAACTTTACAATACGGCTGTAATGGAAATTACCATTACAGCCGTAATTTTCCTCCAAAAAATGCAATGAATAGTGCAGGCGCTCACTCTTTCGTTGATTCCTCATCCGATTGATCTTCTTTTGCTCTGAAACTTATGGAGTATCGTCTCCTCCTCCGGGCGAAGCTTCCTTGTAAAAATCGTGGCTTGAGATCACATCTATGCCTCTCGGCGTGAGGCCGAACCCTAAGGACGCTTTTGTTGATTTCTATCTGGACAGTAAATAAAATTAGGGCTTTTGCCCCCCTCATGCTCTCCTCCTCGGCGGCTCTCTTTTTCCTTCTTACGACTTTGAATTTAAAGGTCTGGATCATCCGCAATCGATCGCGCAAAAATTGAACTTCAATTTGACCGTAAAAGTCGCGTCCTGGGTTAGAATTACGGCCGTGGAATCGGTTATGGTAGTGTCGTAATTTTGGCAGGAACTCTCGGTACAGAAATCATCCGGAATTACGGCACCGTGAAATCCATTACGGCAGTTCCGTAATTTCTGGAAATCTCTCGGGTGAAAAGTTGACCCAAATTACAGCCCATAAAAATGGTTACGGCGGTGCCGTAAATTCTCCAAAACCTTCTGTATGAAAATCACCCCAAAATACGGCAATGCTCCAAAATTACGGCAGTATTGTGAAAATACGGTACCGTAACATTCATTATGGCACTGCCGTAATTTGGTTTGTGGCTTTGATTTGTGTGAAATTTGTCATGTAGTCTCTTCTTGATGATGGGAAGTCATTCGTGCATCTGGAATTGTTTGAAAACTCCTGAAAATCGTGCCTTTTTACCTAAAAATCATTAAAAACCAAAAGGGTATAGATTCCGTAGTATTTGGTAAACAAGACATAAGAATAAGCAAAATGTGTAAATATAACGCAAAAAGATATATGATATGACATAAAATTTACTATAAATTTTGGTGTCATCAAACACATAAGGCTCAAACTTCGCTTGTCCTCAAGAAAATAAATAAAGAACAATGCTACGTATGGAAAGTATGCTCTTTTATGAAAAATAAATTTCTAAAATATAATCACTCATGAAATATTCCACCAATTTCTTGCACAAAATTTCAGATAAATACATCATCCTCTGAATTCAATTTTTAAGATTCACAACTTTGATTAAATAAAATTTCACAACTCGCATAATAAAAAGAATCACAATCTCATGATTTCACCTTTGTTTCAGTTTAAATCTATCATACTTTTGTTTATAGGAATAAAATATTCAAAATCTTTTTCCACATCAAAATCTTTCTTTTCTAAATTTTCTGTTATTGTATTTTTGATGGTATGTATCCACATAGATACACATAAATAAAAGGTCGCCAGTCTAATTTTATCATGATAAAGATATAATTTATTTCATAAAGGGATTATCTTACTTTCGTGCAGACAATCATACAAGGGACTGATCCTCGCTTTCGCGCAAGATCTATCCCATGCTGAAAATAAGTAAATCATCAATCAAAGAACTCAAGGATCACTTTCATGCATTCGAATTCTAAGTTGATCCTCTCTAGTGGAAACTCAAGGATCACTTTCGTGCATCCGAATCTCAACACAAGTTCTACTTAAGGTTCTCCAATGTTCCGGTACTCAATTTCTTGCAATAGCTCTTACATTTATCACAGTAACTCAATCCGAGATTCAAATTATCAACATGGAAATTATACTTCTAAAATTAAGAAATAAGATCTGACCTAATTTCTTACAATGAGTTCCTATTATTCAATTTTAGGGTTCCAAGTTCTCAAGCAAATCACCTTTCAGTCCATATTGCGAAAACTCTAAAACATGCATGATAATAAGAAAACTTCAGAGAATTAAAGACAATCGTCACATAAGTAGAATTATTATAATAAAACTATTCTGACGAAATAAAATTATCTAGTCATTAGAAATAAAAGAGATTTCACCCCCATGTCCCAAAAGATGTCCAAGCAAACATGGAAAAAGAGTTACAATAAACCATAATTTCAAAGGATGAAAAACGAAAAGGAAAAGGGAAGTTCAACTTTACAGTATGGCTGTAATGGAAATTACAGCCGTAATTTTCCTCCAAAAAATGCAGTGAATAGTGCCGGTGCCCGCTCTTTCGTTGATTCCTCCTCCGATTGATCTCCTTTTGCTCTGAAACTTCTGGAGTATCATCTCCTCCTCTGGGCGAAGCTTCCTTGTAAAAATTGTGGCTTAACATAGCCTCTACGCCTCTCGGCGCGAGGCCAAACCCTAAGGACGCCTTTGTTGATTTCTCTCTGGACAGTAGATGAAAATTAGGGCTTTCACCCCCCTCATGCTCTCCTCCTTGGAGGCTCTCTTTTTTCTTCTTATAGCTTTGAATTTAAAGGTCTGGATCGTCCGCAATCGATCGCGCAAAAATCAGACTTCAATTTGACCATGAAAGTCACGTCATGGGTTAGAATTACGGCTATGGAATCGGTTACGGTAGTGTCGTAATTTCGGCAGGAACTCTTGGTACAAAAATGATTCGGAATTACGGCACTGTGAAATCCATTACAACTGTGCCGTAATTTCTGGAAATCTCTCGGGTGAAAAGTCGACCCAAATTACGGCTCGTAAAAATGGTTACGGCGGTGCCGTAAATTCTCCAAAACCTTTTGTATAAAAATCACCCCAAAATATGGCAGTACTCCAAAATTACAACAGTACTGTGAAAATACGGTACCGTAATATTGATTACGGTACTGTCGTAATTTGGTTTGTGGCTTCGATTTACGTGAAATTTGTCATGTAATCTCTTCTTGATGATGGGAATTCATTCGTGCATCTGGAATTGCTTGAAAACGCCTGAAAATCGTGCCTTTTTACCTGAAAATCATCAAAAACCAAAAAGACTGTAGCTTCCGCAGTATTTGATAAACAAGGCATAATAATAAGCAAAGTGTGTAAATATGACACAAAAAGATATATGATATGACACAAAATTTACTATAAATTTTGGTGTCATCAAATATGTGGTGCATGTAGAGGAAAGCCGAAGATGCGGTTAAGCTGGGTAAGATCAAGGCTATGCTCTACTCCGCCCAATCTAGATGCGATCCGCCCAATGTCATCATCGTCATTGGAGTTCAGCTGTACCTCCAAAGAACTAAAGAACTCCAAGCATAGGGAAATATATGTGGGATGAGTCATGTCGATGTACTGGTGCCATCCTATCTGGCCAAATATCCACTCAATGTCATCAGAAAAGCCTAGAGTGCCCATAACGAATCTGTCCAGATAACATGTATGTATTATCTTGCGCTGGAGAATTTGACTGCACTTGTGAGCTTGAAAAGTATTTCGCATGGGAAATCCAAAAATAGCATGTGGCCTTGGTGCAGCGTTTGAAGAAAAGGGCAGAACTGCTGAAGAAGCAAGTTGGCGGAAAGGAGTGGCAGACATACGTATAGTAGACTTTCGTGCTCCAATCTTACGCTTGGGAGCCAATGCAGATTCGGCAAATTGAAATCAAGAGAAGGCGATGGCAAGGCAAGAACCTGGAAGAGCCGAGAGCTGCAAATGGAAATCGGAGGGGTGGAAGAGAAGCACAGGGCCTTGGCAGATTTTGTAAACTCTGACGGTAGCAATGGCGTAGAGCAGGGTGCAGGTTTCCCCTGTAGATGAAATCAGAGGGGAAGAGGCCGCTTGCTCCTGGGATGGTGGCGATCGTGACGTGAGCAGCTTCTGAGAAAGATCACTGAAGGTTGGAGGCGAAGTAGAGGATGTGGAGCGAACAAATTCTTTAGTCCAAGCAGCAATGAAGCAGCAACAAATCAGATTAGGCGAAGCAAACTTTGGAGAAGAAGTCGCCTTGGTTAAACCCTTTAAATAGAGCAACTAATTGGAAAACACGGCTTGCAGTTTTTCAGCGAACAGAAGAGGCGGCATTGATTTGGTAAGGGTTGCTGAAGCAGGATCATCGCAACAATTACATGAGCAAGCATCCAACCCTAGCATTTAGAAGGGTGAACCAAAGTGGCGGCGCTGATTTCCGTTCGAGATTTGGAAGGCTAGCGTTGATTTCAACTTGAATTGATGGGAGAATGCTGTAGATTGGAGAGAGTGGTGACTGTTTCGGGTGAGGATTGAAGAGGGCGGCGGCAGTTGCAGATATTGGTGGCCAAAGTTGAAGAGCAGCGGCTTGATGAAGATTGATGAAGGTCGGCGTGGATTGGAAGCAGCGGAAGCGGTGAGGCGTCGACTTCCGTTTGAAGCTGGAGAAGGAAGCCGGCGATAAGGGGGCTGCGGCAGTTTTCCGTTGAAGCATGCGCTGATTGAAGTGGGATTGAAGGAGGTCAGCGGCTTGATGAAGATTGAAGCGGAGGATGAAGAGCGGCGAACGACTTCTTCTTAAATTAATGGGAGTCGGCGCTGATTCCAGCTTGACGTCGGTGGCAGTTGCGGAAGATGGAGTGGGCGACACAGACTTAAGGTCGTGGATGATTTGTGGAGGAAGGAAATATGGGGGTGCTCGTATTATTACCCGTGATCGTGGGAATTGATTGCCACGGTTGTCTTTCCAAACACAGCCAACCCGTTATTCAGCTGTACCAGTAATTTTTTTTTCTTTTCAGCTGGCTAGGGACCAGATTGTTACAGCTAGAGCCATAATCTCGACCTTCGTTGACTCACTTGCAATCATCCTCAAATAAAAATAACATATATCAAAAAAATAATTAAAGTTAAGGAAATAAAGTACTTGGTTGCCTCCCAAAAAGTGCTAGTTTAACGTCGGTAGCTCAATAGAAAAATCCGCGATCATGTAAAAGGGTCAAAGAGGAGTAAGGAAACTCCCTTTTTATTTGGCGTCGGGATAAGATACAGCGTCAGACGTTGCCCATTGACTTTGAACGTTCTGGACTGATCACTATAGATATCAATCGCGCCGTATGGATAGACCTTCTTTACAACATACGGACCAGTCCATCTAGATCGCAACTTTCCAGGAAATAGTTTGAGCCTTGAATTAAAAAGTAGGACCAGATCTCCGACTTCAAATTCCTTGTGCACTATACGTTTGTCGTGAAATTTTTCGGTCTGTTCCTTATAAATTTTTGCATTCTCGTACGCCGCAAGTTGTATCTCATCCAATTCGTTCAGATCCAATTTCCTCTTCTCACATGCAGTCTTAAAATCATAGTTTAAAGCTCTTATCGCCCAGAATGCCTTATGTTCGAGTTCCACTGGAAGGTGACAAGACTTCCCATATATCATATGAAATGGAGACATTCTTATAGGAGTCTTGAAAGCAGTTCGATAGGCCCATAGAGCATCATTCAATTTAAGGGCCCAATCAGTTCTTGTAGTCGAAACAGCGCATTCTAAAATCCTTTTAAGTTCACGATTTGTTACCTCGAGTTGTCCGCTAGTCTGTGGGTGATAAGGTGTTGCAATCTTGTGATGCACCCCATACTTTTTCAGTAGAGCGGCAAATCGCTATTTAATGAAATGTGACCCTCCATCGCTTATCAGCACCCGCGGCACACCAAATCTCGGAAAGATAGTCTTCTTCAGCATCTGTATCACAACTCTAGAGTCATTGGTCGGTGCGGTTGAAGCTTCTACCCACTTTGATACGTAGTCGACGGCCACCAAGATGTACTTGTTTCCGCAGGAGGATGGGAATGGTCCCATAAAATCTATTCCCCACACATCGAATAATTCGACTTCTAGAATATTATGTAAGGGGATTCATCGCGTTTCGAAATGTTGCCACTTCTTTGGCAACTATCACAAGTCAGAATGAAATTTCGAGCATCTTTAAAAATACTAGGCCAGTATAATCCAGATTGTAGTACCTTAAATTCAGTTTTTGTAGCGCTGGCATGACCTCCGTAAGGGGAAGAATGATAGTGCTTAAGAATATCTGGAACCTCATCCTTAGGTACACAACGTCGAAAAAGTCCATCGGTGCATTGCCGAAAAAGATATGGATCATCCTAGTAAAAATGTCGTACGTCGGATAAGAACTTTTTTTTTCGTTGAAAAGACAGATCAGGTGGAAAAATATCAGATGCCAAATAGTTAACAAAATCAGCGTACCAGGGTGCATCTTGCATAGCAATTCTGAATAACTTCTCCTCAGGAAATGTATTGTCGATTTCCAAATCATCAGAAACATCATTTTCTTTGTCCAGAAGCAAACGTGACAAATGGTCAGCCACCACATTTTTAGCTCCCTTCTTATCTCTTATTTCCGAATCAAATTTTTGAAGGAGAAGTATCCATCGTATCAGTCGTGGCTTTGCGTCTTTCTTACTCATCAAACACTTAATTGCTGCGTGGTCTGTATAAACAATGACTTTGGAATTAATCAAGTAAGAACAAAATTTGTCAAACGCAAAGACGATGGATAAGAGCTCCTTTTCTGTTGTAGCGTAGTTGATTTGTGCTTCGTCTAAAGTGCGGTTGACATAATATATTGCATGAAGTTTTTTGTCTCTTCTTTGCCCTAGAACAGCTCCGACGGCAAAGTCGCTCGTGTCACACATTAGCTCAAAGGGTAAGGTCCAATTAGGGGGCTGAATAATGGGTGCGGAGATCAGAGCTTTCTTGAGCTTCTCAAATGACTGCAAACAATCATCATCAAAATAGAATTCTGAATCCTTACAGAGCAGATTGGTCAGTGGTCGGGCTATCTTTGAGAAATCTTTAATGAATCTTCTGTAGAATCCGGCGTGTCCGAGGAAACTATGGATTCCTTTTATTGAGGTTGGCGGATTCATTCTCTCAATTACTTGTACTTTAGCATGATCGAATGCAATCCCACGTTCAGAAATAAGATGTCCTAATACAATCCCTTGTTGTACCATAAAATGGCACTTCTCCCAGTTCAGTACGAGGTTCACTTCCTCGCATCGCTGCAAAACCTTGGATAGATTAGCTAAACAAGATTCAAAAGATCGACCATATACCGAGAAGTCATCCATAAAGATGTCCATAAAATCTTCGTTATAGTCGGAGAAGATTGCCATCATGCATCGCTGAAACGTGGCTGGTGCGTTGCATAGTCTGAATGGCATCCTTCTGTACGCCAATGTTCCGTATGGACAAGTAAAGGTCGTCTTTTCTTGATCCTTTGGGTGAATCGGGATCTGTAGAAAACTAGAAAATCCGTCAAGAATGCAAAAGTAAGCATTATGGGCAAGACGCTCAAGCATTTGATCGATAAAGGGTAGAGGAAAGTGGTCCTTTCGCATCGCTTTGTTGAGCTTCCGGTAGTCTATACACATTCGCCATCCGCTTACAGTAAGAACTGGAACTAGCTCATTCTGCTCATTCTTTACAACTGTTACCCTACCCTTTTTGGGTACAACATGGATAGGGCTCACTCATCGGCTGTCCGATATCGGGTAGATGACTCCCGCGTCTAGTAGTTTCAGGATCTCTTTCTTTACGACCTCCTTCATACTTGCTCCAAGAGGGTTTACTTTCCTATTCCAAGAGAATCCTATGCATACAGATAGATGAGTCAATTCCTTTGATATCATCTAAGGAATAGCCTATGACATTTTTATGAAGTTTAATTTCAGCAAGTAATTGCTCTATCTCGATTTCAGTCAAGTTTGCATTCACTATCACAGGCAAGGTAGATTCATCATCCAAAAATTTATACTTCAAATTCTAAGGAAGAGATTTCAACTCAATCTTTCTTACCTCACTTACATGTGATGTCATTTGGCCAAGATGTTCAACCTTCGTCTTATGGGGGCTCATTTTTTCAGCTGAGTCCTTCATTTTTGCGTAAGCCTGAGCTTCATCATTTTCCTTAGCATTTGGACTTTCCAAAAGACAGACTTCCAGCAGGTCATCTAGCATCCCATCAGATATAGGATTCTCGTCTTTGACAACTTCATCAATGACATCCAAGCTATAACATAAACCTGCGATAGAAGGGTGTTTCAGACTTCATGCTAAATCAAATTCGATAGCCTCCTCACCAATGTTTAAGGATAATTTTCCATTTTTGACATCAATGATTGCTCCGACAGTCACAAGAAATGGTCTTCCTAGGATTATCGGTAGTTTTGTGTCCTCCTCCATCTCGAGCACAACAAAGTCGGCTGGAATGAAGAAATCTTCGACCTTGATCGGAACGTCTTCCAGGATTCCTGCCGGCTTGCGCACTGAGCGGTTAGCTAGTTGCAGAGACATTGGTGTTGCCTTTATATCGCCAATGTCCAGTTTCCTGCATATAGAAAACAGCATTAAACTGACACTGACACTGGCGCCCAAATCACATAACACGTGTTCAAAAGTCAAATCCCCAATTTTGCATGGTATTGAAAAGCTACCCGGATCTTTTAATTTTTCTGGAAGCTTATTTTGAATTATGACGCTGCACTCTTCTGTTAGCGCCACTGTGCCCAGTTCCTCTAGTTTCCATCGGTTTGAAAGAATGTCCTTCAAAAATTTTGCGTACGTGGGCATCTGCGTTAAAGCTTCAGTAAAAAGGATGTTAATATACAGTTTTTTCAAAATTTCTAAAAATTTCCTGAATTGTTTATCCAGCTTTGCCTTAGCTAGCCTTTGAGGGAATGGAATTGGAGGCTTGTAAGGCGGTGGTGGAACATAAGTTGGTTCACTCTCATGATTATCTTTTTCCTCACTTGATCTCTCGGGTTCGGGTACATGACTGGTAGATGCGTCAAGACTCAGGTTGGAATCAGGTACTCTCGGTTCCTCTAGTTGCTTACCACTACGAGTAGTAATTGCACTGCAATTCTCTCGTGAGTTCTGTTCAGGTTGGGAAGGTAACCTACCTGCAGGTCTAGCCAGACTAGTGGCTAAGTTTGCCAAATGTATATCTACCTGTTTATTGTGGGCTTCAATGGAGTCCAGTCTAGATGACATATGACGCATCATACCATTAACACTCTCATTGGTTTTGGTTTGAGAGGAGATGAAATTTTCCATGATTGTTTCAAGTGAGGTCCTTTGAGGTTGTGGTGCATATGGTCGAGGCTAGAATCCGGGTGGTGGTCTATAGTTCGATTGTGGAGTAGAATTGGGGTTGTTCCTGTAAGAGAAGTTAGGATGGTTTCTCCAACCAGGGTTGTATGTACTGGAGTAGGGATCATTTTATGGTCTAGGATTTTGGTTCTCTACAGCATTAACATTTGTTGTGGTTCAGAGGGTTGAGAAACAACTAACTGGCAATTAGCATGGTTGTGCCCTATAATTCCACATATCTCACATACAAAAGGATTTGAACTTGAATCAACAGAATTGACATTCAATGAATCCAATTTACGAGATAATGAATCAACTTTAGCAACTAAAGAACTTAAGGCATCTAATTCATACTTACCTGGTGTGACGGCCCTAGATGATGTACCTCATTGGTCTCCAACCCATTGGTTATGATTTAGTGCCATGTCTTCTAGTAGATTCATTGCATCGTCGATGTTTTTTTTCATGATTGCTCCACCGGTGGCTGCATCTATAGTAAGACACATATTATAGTTAAGACCATGGTAAAATGTATGAACAATTACCCATTTTTCTAGGCTGTGGTGTGGGCATAGACGTTGAAGTTCCTTGAATCGCTCCCAAGCTTCATACAGAGATTCCCCATCTTTTTGGGTGAAACCGGTGACCTAGTTTCGCAATTGGATAGCTTTGCTTGGGGGAAAGTACTTCGAGAGAAACACTAGGGAAAGTTGTTACCAAGTGGTTTGCGATTTAGGTTAGAGAGAATATAGCCAGTTTCGAGCTCTATCCTGCAGAGAGAATGGGAAGAGTCGTAGTCGTAGTGCATCGCTAGAAACTCCATTCATCTTCGTCATGTCGCAAAACTCCAAGAAAATCGACAGGTGCATGTTTGAGTCTTCAGATGGTAGGCCTCCGAATTGGTTCTGCTGAACCATCGATAAGAGGGAGGGCTTTATCTCAAAGTTATTAGCCTCCACTGGAGGTCGAGAAATACTTGAGTGAAGACCCTGTGCATTTGGAGCGGCGAAATCCTTCAGAGTCTTGTTGTTGTTCGCCATCAGTAGATCGATAGGAATAGGTTCAATAATCCTCGATGCTTCTCTAGCACTCAATTCCTTTAATCGTCTTCTACGATAGAATGTCCTTTCAATTTCTTGATCAAGCTCGTACAGATCTTCTAATCCACCTGATCATAAACCTCTACGCATATAACAATTAAGCGCAAATAACAAAGATAGAGAGAAAAACTAAATCACCAAAAACAAAGAGACAAAACAAGGACAAACCAAAGAAATAGAAACAAGGAAGCAAAAACAAAGAAATAAAAGCAATAGAAATAACAAAAAGCAAAAAGTCTAGTCTACCAATTGTTAAATCTCTTTGATATTGGTTGCCTGTCCCCGGCAACGACGCCAAAACTTGATGTGTGATGTACAAACGCACAACTAACCGCAAGCGTGACGGTTTTGTCGTGTAGTACTTCAGATGTCGATCCCATAGGGACAATGATCAAGTACCAAAAGATTATGAACTAGTAGCTAGATAATTGGATCAAATAGTTTGGAATTATGAAAAGTAAAGCAATTATAACTTAAAGTAAACCAAATCCAGCAAGAGAAAACTTCGAGGAGAAAACAAGGGTTAGAGATATCGGAACGTCGGGTTCGTATCGTTGATGGATCTCAAATTCAAACGAGTTAAAGTTTTAGCAAAACAATTTTAAAAATGTTTAAGGAAATATCAAAAGGTATAGATTACCCTCTTTCGACGGCGTAATCCAGTATCAATCTAGATCGGTGTCCTACTTTCATGGCTCACCGTACCTAGATTGATCCAATGGGTTCAGAAATACTATAAAATTTCTCATACAAATCCTGCCCCATTTCTTGACAGGTTAGAATATGTTCGAACTAGCAGATCTAGCGTTGCAATTCACCTTTCGGTCCTTCTTGTGACGCCCGAGAAAAGAAATTACGTGATCAAGGTAATTCTAGCGATAAAATGGCATAGAACGAATAAACACAAGTAAAATTTGCATTTGCTTTAAAATAACAAGTTTAAGAATGAGATACAAACAACGAGACTACACTCTTAGTTCCGACGAAAGGATTACGCTAACATAGCGTCGTTTAAGTACGAAGAAGGAAATATAAGAAAGAATTGAAGATAGAGGACAACAAACTCTTGAAAAAGGGTTGAAATCTTCTTCCTCCAAGCCTTCTAGAATGGATGAACAAGAGAACTTCTTCTCCCAAACTTTCACTAAGAACTCCACCTCTAGCCAAGACTCATCGCCAATGCAAGAGGATTTTCACCCATTTTATAGAACCAAAACCCATTTCTGAATGTATGACTTGATATCTCTCTTAATTAGCTGCGTTTTGACACCAAGAACATTCAAAATGGAGCTATAATGAGAGAGTTATGGCTCATTTAAATTTAGGCTGCGCAAGTGAGATTATGGGTGTAATGAAGATTACGGGCAAGGCTGTAATATCGACATTGAATCCCTTCAGCTCCTGAAACGTCCACATGCCTATGGGCCATTAAAAGATCGTCGTAATGACACCAAAAACGCCCAAATCGGAGTTGTAACGAAAAGTTATGACCCATTTATTGCAGCCCTCCAACGCACTAAATGCTCTTAACACCATTACGGGTGTAATGAGATTATGGGCATGCCTGTAATTTCTGTAACAAACTCTGTTTCCTATGAAATTTTGTGGGTGAGTTGACCTTTGATTTGACTTGAATTCCGACCATAGTATGGTATGAAAGGTCACCGGCGAGAAGATTATGGGCAAGGTGAAATTACGGCTATACCCGTAATGTCTTCTGTCGAACTTTTCGTCTTCAGAAAGGCTTCTATTGAGAAAATTAAAGGCATGCCTTTGGAATATGATTACGCTTGAATGAAAATGGGCTTCTTGGGAATTCAAACTAGAAATTACGGGCATAATGCAGATTATGGCCTCGGCCATAATTCTGGAAATTAGCTCCGTTTGAAGCGAAACTTCTCGTCAAGGTTCTTGATTCACTCGAAGATGTAAATATATTTCCAAATAGCTCCAAAAGTGAGTGAATTGTCCTGTATTCATCAACATGACAAGAAGTGAAGCTTCTGAAGAAAATCAGTGAAATAAGCTGGACAGAGATGTAAAAACATGAAAATAGGTCTCGATTCATAGGTAAAGAATAGTCTAAAAGATTATAAAAATACGAGACATCAGGAAGGCCTATCGATTTCAAAGATTGTCTATCTAATGCTTCAATCTTTGAATATGGAGAGCCCCAATGGTGAAACAAGGCTACTGTATTGGTTGTGTTGATCCAACAACTAGATTTTTGTTAGTTCTACATTTTAATGCATTTTATTTCACAAACTTGGTAATTTAGTTGCTGCAAAATTATACAACAAGAAATTAAAAGTATCAAATACTATTCCATATTGCCCATGCAATACTGACAGAGTCATAGACACACTTGAGGATGACCCAGTTCCTCTAGAAGACACTTGGAGAGACTCCCCAGGGCCTGGGTGGACACCCAGCAAATTTTGATCTAGAAGGCAATCTACCGCCCTCAACAGGCCGAGCCATGTGAAAGGTCCCCAAAAACAGGGGGAAGAAACCCTAATAGGCGCATAACAAGGATCATACATGCGGAAGCTAGGGTTTCTTAGAAAATCGATATGCATGTCATATAATCAACTCTTAAGGCTTGTATAGAGCGAAAGGGATTCATACCATTGCCATTGCAAGGATGGCGACTTGGAAGCAAAGATGCGAGTGCTTCTTCTCCAAAGACACCGCACACAAGATGAGAGAAGCTTTCTTCTTGTCGCTCCTTGTGCTAGCAAGGATCTCTAAGTGTCCTAATCGCTTGAAGGGATGAGATCTTCTTGTTCCTTGGCTTGTCCGAATGCTCTCCAAGGCATGAAGAATCACACACGAGAGAGGGGGCGTCGAGAAGAGGCAAGCGTTTTGGCGTTGAGAGGAAGTGGCGTTAATGACTTTCCAAAAATAGAAAGTCATGAAGCCATGCGCCCATGATCTCAAAACCGACCAAAATGCCTTCAAGCTTCGAACCAAGCGTTCACACATGTGAACCGGTTCAAGCCAATTCGATCCATTTCAATTTGGTTCAAAGACCAAATCAAATCAGCCCAAGCCATGGTCTAGATCTTACTGAACCAAATGGTTCAAGATCTAACCGTTCATCTCTTGATGCTCTTGATCTCACCGATCTAGCATCAATTCTCTCGATCGAAGCTTACCGATCTCAAGCCCTAATCAATCAAACATGATCAGACCAGATCTCACTTACAATCAGAGATTAAATCCCTTTAAACTGAATCAAAACAATTCAGTCCACACGATCTGACTCAAGTAAGCCATATCATCAAATTGTGCGACCCTAAGGGTTTCCTTTAAATGTCGGTAACGATAACTTACGTTATCACGATCAGTGAGGGGTATCTAGCAACACATCACTATCTCCCGATATAAAGGAAAGAGTCTTCCAAGACTACACCCAAACCACAGCACAAGTGTGAATCCACTTCACTAGGCATACATGTTTCCTTTGCCACTGGATGTTCTTATTGGACAAGCGTGTCAAGCCTGTAATTCCAATATGATGAGAATGATTAGATCAGATGAAACATAGTCATCTGGGTATGGCCATACACTTTCTCAATCATCTCATCCAGGGGGCCCCTATAGAACATCACACTCCTTCCAAGGAGACGGCAATCCTATATCTATCACTAGCGCCCTAACATGACTCATGCTCATTATCCAAGATAGTCTATAACCATTATGTTTCAAATGATATTAAACTACCTCAAAACAATGCCAATCATCATTTAGAAACACAAGTGATCTCAAGTCAGAGGAAGTATGCCACTTGTTTGTATATAAGGATTATTCACATTGTGACAAGCAATTGAATATCCTAAGTAGGGTCTGTCCAGTACATCCAATGTACCCATGAGTCTACATCTTATTCCATGCTCAAAGCATCCTATAAGATTAGAACACATATTAGTCTCAATCATATCAAGGCTGTCTCATGTTCACCAAGATATCTCGACTAAGGACAAAACTGCATGTCAGCCAAGCTGAACAGCATTGAGACATTATTCAGAAGTATACATATTGCAGCAGATAATGTAACAACCTGAATAACAACCATTGCCTTTATAAACATTGAGTTTATACATGATACTGATATAATCCCAAGGCCTCAAACATTAGCCTTAAGGGCATACCCCAACACCATGATGGTGGACACGGCCGTGACGAGCCCGCAGACCACCTGCACACCCGTTCCTCCAGCCGTGTCCAACTCCGCAAGACCCAGCCAACCCAGACACGGCCAGGCCGTGATTGAGAACACGGCCAGGCCGTGATTGAGAGCACGGCCAGGCCGTGATTGAGAGCACGGCCGTGACACGGTCGAGGAAGAACCCGAACGCAAACATGGCCCTCGACATGCCCGTGACACCCGCCATGACGAGTTCGGCGGAATTCAACCTCAGCTATCATGGCCGTGATAGGAAGCACGGCCAGGCCATGACCAGATCGCCAGAAAACACTACAGAATCTCAGCGCTAAATTACGGCCCGTAATATTCATTATGGCCCTGCCGTAATTTCGGACCAACATTCTGTGGATTTTGGGCCCGGAATCACAGTTCGTATTCTAGATTACGGCCCTGCCATGAAAATCATCCGATCTCAAAACGGCTAGGCCATGACCATGGGCATGGCCGTGACACGGTTCGCAGAAAATGCGAACGCCGACATGCCCGGAGTCACACCCATGCCCCCACCCATGTCCGCCTCGACTAGAAATCCAGAAGCTGAACACGCCCATGATCTCCATCACGACCAGGCCGTGTTCAGCCCTAGAAAGTCTAAAGGTGCCATTCTTTATCCCGTTTGACGCCCGCAACGGTCCTCACACCACCCGGACCGATTCATGGGGGTGGTAAGCCCCTCATCCGCCATAACTTGCCCCATCCGCTCCATCAACGAGGCTTCACCTGCATCTTCGGAGTCCATCTAGCCCATTCCTATGGCAACTCTTCCTCGAGGACCTCCACCGGACACCACCACCGACCGATATCACAACCGGGTCCTCAACACAGCTTAGGAGACCGCCAACAATATCTAGAATCAGCACACAATCAGCAAATTCTGCTGCTTCGTGGCAGCCTGCTCCGAGAGGTTGTGACACCTGAGACGGCCCGGTCGACGGCCCAAGGAGTCGGCCCACGCATAGTTTGCCCTTGAAGCCAGGCGCCAACTCCTAATATTCCCTGCAGAAGTTAGTTAGTATCATGCTTTTAGTTTGTTAGAGGCATCTTGACCTCCTTTTAGGTAGTTAGAGGGAGTTGGCTTCTCCAACTACCCTCATGTGTTGTGCATGTGACCCTCATTCCCTCTTGATCTATAAGAGAGGGCTGAGGGCTTTTGTTGTTTTTCAGTTCGGTTGTAGTAGATGCCTTCCCAGCACAAGGCCTAGGTCCACCAGCTCCGAGGAACTCGCCTAAAGCTCCCTCATTCTTGTATTCTGCTCATTTACTGCTTTCAATCAAAACACCCGGAGAACCCTCCTTGGGCTCCGGGTCCTTTTCAAACGATCTCACATTCGGTTCCTACGCTTCTGACATTGGGTCTTGGACTTGTGGATTGTCACCTTCATAGCATCGTGAAGGTTCTGATCGCACGCGCTTGCTTGAAGAAAAAAATTGGCTCTACGAGTAAAGGTGAATAGTTTCCTTAGTAATCGAACCGTTGTTTCTTTGGGTATTGCTCAAGAAACGTCTACTCGTTGTTCTCATCGGTTTTCTTGTGGCTTTTCCGTCCGCACGTGTTTTAACCTCCCTCGTCTCAGGACCCTCTCTCGCTTTCAGCATTATCGTCTAGTTCCCCTAGAGTACGAAAATTAAGGCCCATACATCTGCTGCGTCAAATTTTGGTATCAGAGGGAGGTTGGAGCTAACTCTTGTCTAGCTCCGCCGATCTCTTCATTGCATATCATACGGTTTCTCCAGCTTTGTTTTCCGCACACATACGCATTTTCAGCATCATGACTACTAGATCCGGTACCTCATATCAGAACCCTTCGTCCCAAGTGCCCGCTGCGACCAAAGAGAGTCCTCTCCCTAGGATGGAGTCGGTTGAATCACTATTCAAATGCTTGGAAGTGATGGAGACTATGTTTCAGCATCTAATGTCGTCGGTCCAACATCTCACGGACCAAGTAGCGGAACTCCGGTCTAAACCCGCAGAGGGTCAGCCCTCGTTTAGTGTTCCCCCTCTGTTGGCCCTGCTACATATGCAGGTCACTGAGTCTCCTTGGTACGACCCTTTTTGTGATGAGTCCGCGTGGGCTGAAGAGGCCCATCCCCCGCGTCGCCCACTTCCGCACAGTCGCGAGGATGACGAGGTCTACTGGCTCACGCGCATCGACCCACCTATTTTCAATGGTAGCCTTGACCTCCGCGTGTTCCTTGATTGGGCCGCGGCTGTCGATAATTACTTTGAGTGGAGCGCCATGTCCGACCACCTCAAGGTTAGTTACGTTCGTCTCCTACTCACTGGCCCCACTCGGTTGTATTGGACGAACGTAGAGCACCAGCTTGTTGACCAACGTCTCCCTCCCATTACCCGGTGGGAGGAGATGTGCTATCGCCTTAAGGAGAAGTATGTGCCTCCCACCTATAGACAGCAGCTCCTCGATTCATATTGTGCCATAACCTAAGGCTCCGACTCCTTCGACGAGTACCACACTCGCTTCGACGAGCTCGGCATTAGGTGCAACCTTAAGGAAGACCCTACTTTCGCCTTGTCCCGCTTCAAGCGCGGCCTCCGCGATGACATTCATCGTATGCTGCCCTCCCACGATCTCGATTCGGTTATCCTGACCCTTCACCATGCTCGCGATATCGAGTTGAATTTGCATTCTGCACGCCCTCGCGCCGAGCCGGGTCCTCCGCGTCGTGCCTCCTACGCGCCTCCGGTGCCAGCCCTGCCTCCTCGTCTCGAGGCGCCCCCTCGTCCGAACCACCCGGGTCCCCGTCGACCCCAACGCGATGCTCCTCGCGACGCGCCACCACATCGCTTGACTTGGGAGGAGAAGGGCAAGGCGCCCATCTCCGCCGTTCCACCCGGTCCTTGCCGTCATTGTGGGCAACCCGGTCACTTCAACCGGGATTGCCCGCATTGCTCTCTCCATATCGCGGCCACCCTGCGTGCCCCGTGTCCCTAGCCGTTGCCTCCCATGCACCCCCCTCGACCCAAGAGGTCGGCCCACAGTGCTACTCCGACGAGGAGTTGAGCCCGCGTCCTACCATGGCGGTAGTCCGCTGCACCGTTGTCCACAGCCCCCCTCCATCCAAAGATTGGAAGCGCACGCGCATCTTTTACACTTACATCAAGTGTAATGAGCACTCGTGCAAGATTGTGATCGATGGAGGTAGTAGCCTCAACGTCGTCTCTCGGACGGCGGTCACTCGTTTCGGCCTCCCACTCGAGCCGTGTTGGTGTATATGCCCTAGGACCTAGTTTTGGTCAACTTATGTACTACTTGACATTGATATTTTTATATATCATTCTGGCATTGTCGTTATCATTGTTTTGACTACACCTGCGATTGTGTACTTACATGATAATGTCCCTGGAGACAGATTGGATCTGTGCTCGAATTATAATCCCCAGTCGATGTACCTTAGTGGATATGGGATAGCTATGGTACTTGTGAGACTGGTATGTGGGCTGGTTAGGCACGTGGTGCTAACGCAGACACATGGGTATATCATTGGAGGATATACTGGATAGACCTGCTATGAGGCTATGACTTGGTGTCATGAGTTATCCTCATAAGTGACAGGAGATGCATTGATCCCTTGACTTGAGGTCATTGATCATTCTATATGGTTAGGGACTTGCTTTGATACAACCTAACACCTTGCCGTAGCTGGGAGGTCATAACAGTTGTTATTGAGCATGTCACGACCCATATGAGAAGATCAATGGACAGACATAGGATTTGCCCCTTCCCTAAGGAAGTATGATATCCATGGAGCTCCTTTATGGTTCTATGACTGAGAGTGTATGGCCATACCCAGGTGAGAACCTGTTTTAGTCATAGCCATGTGATTGGATGAAAACAAGTGGTGACACACTTTTCCAATCGGATATCAGTACGGCAAAGAGACTGTAATGCATTTGTACCTAGTTGCGATGATGGGGATGTCGATGTCGATATCCATTCCAATGACCTGGGTAGCAGCGATGCACTGCTAGGTGCCACTCACTGCTTGTGATGACCTTTGGTCAGCACTGCCAGCGTCAGAGGAACCTACAGGGTCGCACACCTTGATACTTGAGTTCTCGTATTGATCGGGAAGCCTTATGATCGAGTTATTGGATAACTCGGATCTAATTGGGAGATTTCATCAGCGCCAATGGGCCTGATGAGATGGAAGAATGTTATTGGAGACAAACTTCATTTTTGGCAGGTTGACCCGTATTTGACCATGGTTGGTCACATTTGGATTAGGGTTGCATTGGATTGGATCCAAGTGCTTAATCAACCTATGCAATGATGTTTGGGCTAGCTCATTATCCAATGAGGCCCAATTGTTGGGAAACCCCGGGGACATTTTACAATTTTTCAGAGACACATACATACATACATTGCACAGCGGAAGAATGTCCCCGAAACAGGTCGGTCCCAAAAATCCAGTGAAGATCGCATGCAAGGGGGTCGACACGATGAGTTAGAAAATACCTCAGAGCAAGATGAGGTCGATGTCGTGATAGGCGCCCAAGTGTGCGCCCTCTGCAGTCTCACACACACGGATGCCTCGAGTCCTCTTCTTCCACGCCCGGTGCTAGCCTCGGGAAGAAGATCCAAGCCTTAGGGAGATGCTCCAACCACCTTGTGCCACCAAGAGAGAAAGATGCGCCAAGTGGTAAGGAAGGAGAAGCTTGCGGCCACTTGATGGAAGAGGAAGAGATTGCGCCCTTGCTCCTTGCTCTCGCTCCCTTCTTATGTTCACGCCTCCAAGGATGAATCATATAAGAGGGTGCGGCTAGGGTCACATATATAGGGCAAGAGGCGATTAGGGCAAGGGCTAGGATCATGACAAGTGTAGGGCTAGGATGAGGCGGTTTGATGCAAGGAAAGTCTCCAAGACTTTACCATAAACTTCATTCAACCTTTCCATAATTGCCCAAGTACCATATCAGCCCAAGACATGCCTTAAAGGCATTCATACCATCAAGGGAGAAGGGCTAGGCGCAAATTGCTTCCTTAATGAAGCAATTTTGCCACCCTAACCCCATTATGCCCCTTAGGCGCCAATGGGGTTGGGTTTCTCCCCATTATACCCTTTTAGCCTCTCTTCTCTTCATGAGAACTTGTTATTGGGCTTCCTTGGATAATGAGCTAGCCCAAACTTCATCCTATGGGTTGATTTAAGCATTTGGATCCAATCCAATGCAACCCTAATCCAAGTGTGACCAACCATGGTCAAATACGGGTCAACCTGCCAAAAATGAAGTTTGGCTCCAATAACATTCTTCCATCTCATCAGGCCCATTGGTGCTGATGAAATCTCCCAATTAGATCCGAGTTATCCAATAACTTGATCATAAGGCTTCTCGATCAATACGAGAACTCAAGTATCAAGGTGTGCGACCCTGTAGGTTCTTCTGACGCTGGCAGTGCTGACCAAAGGTCACCACAAGCAGTGAGTGGCACCTAGCAGTGCATCGCTGCTACCCAGGTCATTGGAATGGATATCGACATCGACATCCCCATCATCGCAACTAGGTACAGATGCATTACAGTCTCTTTGCCGGACTGATATCCGATTGGACAAGTGTGTCACCACTTGTTTTCACCCAATCACATGGCTATGACTAAAACAGGTTCTTACCTGGGTATGGCCATACACTCTCAGTCATAGAACCATAGAGGAGCTCCATGGATATCATACTTCCTTAAGGAAGGGGCAAATCCTATGTCTGTCCATTGACCTTCTCATATGGGTCGTGATATGCTCAATGACAACCGTTATGACCTCCCAACTACGGCGAGGTGTTAGGTTGTATCAAAGCAAGTCGCTAACCATATAGAACGATCAATGACCTCAAGTCAAGGGATCAATGCATCTCCTGTCACTTGTGAGGATAACTTATGACACCAAGTCATAGCCTCACAGCGGGTCTTTCCAGTATATCCTCCAATGATATACCCATGTGTCTGCGTTAGCACTACGTACCTAACCAGCTCACATACCAGTCTCTCAAGTACCATAGCTATCCCATATCCACTAAGGTACATCGACTGGGGACAATAGTTTGAGCACAGATCCAATCTGTCTCCAGGGACATTATCATGTTAGTACATGTGCGCAGATGTAAACAAACATTGACAATGACAATGCCAGAATGATATATATAAATATCAAAGTCAAGTAGTACATAAGTGGACCAAAACTAGGTCCTAGGGCATATACACCAACACCAATAACAAGTTCTCATGAAGAGATGAGAGGCTAAAAGGGTATAATGGGGAGAAACATGAACCATTAGGCGCCTAGGGGCATAATGGGGTCATGTTGGCGCCTTTGCTTCATTATGGAAGTAAAGGGCACCTCCCCCTCTCTTCCTAGGATGGAATGCATGCCTCTATGGCATTGCTTGAGGCGCAAGGCAAGGCCTTGGCGCACAAGGAAAGGCGTGGGAACAAAAGGTAAGGTTGAATGAGAATTATGGAAATGTCTTGGAGACTTTCCTTATCTCAAACCTCCTCATCCTAGCCCTACACTTGTCATGATCCTAGCCATTACCCTAACCGCCTCTTGCCCTATAAATATGACCCTAGTCGCCCCCTCTTGTGTGAAATTAATCCTTGAAGGCGTGAACACAAGGAGAGGGGCGAGTGCTTGGAGCAAGGGCGCATCTTCCATAACCGCAACCCTCTTCCTCCTTTCCTCTTGGCGCAAGGAGATCTAGGGCTTGGCGGCTTGGGCGGTTTTCCCTCTTCACTTGGCGCATCTTTTCTCTGAGTGGCGCAAGAGAAGTAAAACATCTCCCTAAGGCTTGGATCTTCTTCCCGAGGCTAGCACCGGGCGTGGAAGAAGAGAACTCAAGAGATCCGTGTGTGCGAGACTACAGAGGGCGCACACTTGGACGCCTACATCGGCATCGCTCCATATTGCTCTTAAGGTATTCCCTAACTCATCGTGTCGACTCCCTTGCTTGCGATCTTCACTGGGTTTTTGGGACTGGCCTGTTTCGGGGACATTCTTCCGCTGCGAAAAATGTATGTCCATAACTCTGAAAATTGTAAAATGTCCCCGGGGTTTCCCAACAGTGGTATCAGAGCGACTTGCAAGACTCGAACGATGTTTTATGCTTTTCTTCCATGCTCACATGCCATATTTCTATTTTCGTAAATAGCATGATGCATGGCAATCGATTTTTCTAAAAGTAGAAAAATTAGGGTTTCTTGTTTCTATCATCCTCTCAATCTCTTTTGGAATTTTTGGACTCTTTTTCTTGTTTGATTTAAAGATCAAAGGCGCACGTAATTTTGTCAAGTAGGACGGACATTGTGTCTTCGGACTGGCCAAGTCTCTTGATCTGACAAAATTGCCAGCCGAAAGGATATCTGAAATCATCATGAAAATAAATCGCAATAAACCAAAAGACTTGTGAGAAGAAGATGAGAAAAAGAAACTGGTTTTATGAAAAAGTAAAATTTCAGATTTTATGTTTTTCATGAGCATGTAGAATTGCATGAGTAAATACCTTGATTGTGCATAATGTTGTGATCATGAGTCAAGCCCCTCTTGCATGCCTGTGATGTATCCTTGTGCGGCCTGCGTGCCATCTTTTTATTATTAAGAGGAAGATTAAGGGCTAGGCGCATCCTTCTTGGACCTTGATGCTCGCATCTTGCTTGATGGCGCAAGCATGCAAGGTGATGCATGCAAGCTGGTGCTTGGTTGCTTGTTGGCGCAAGAAATCTTGGCCCCTTGCATGGTGGCGCACCTTCCTTGGAGGAAGACCATGGCATTGGCCGAACCTATTGGGAACTTTTAAAGTGTACCTCTAGGGTTTGAGAGCTAAACCATGAGAGAAGGACCTTGGAGCCAACCTTGAAGTTCAAGCTAGAGGTCGGCTAGGTTAGGTCTAGTTTTTGGGGCTTGAGTTCTAGGACAAGAGTTGAACCTTTGGCATGGATTGGTTAAATGTCTTGTATAGGATATGATCACATCATCCTTTACTACTTTTATTATTATCTGCAGAAGCATGCCTGAAATGTTTTACCGTTATGTTATCACTATAGGATTGCATGCCTGTAATGATAGACATAAGATAAAACTGAGATGATGAGACCTTAAACAAAAACCCTCAATTAAAATATCAAGTCTGGTAGCCTTCTAACGCGTAGCCCTCACTAAGCTATCGATCAGTGGAGTTGTGAATTGTTTCCCACCCTCGTGGGACACACCCACTTATCTTTAGAAAGTGCATGGTGGCAATGGTTTCCCCAGTCCAGTTTTAACCTGGGCGTGCCTTCGCAAGGAAACTTGTTGGCCCTGGGCATAACGGTTAGAAATGGACTTGACTGGAAGTTCACATGTGCTGGGCACATGGTGAAAGTCTAGAGGCATCGTCGAGAGGTAAAGGTTTCATGTTGTATCCAGCCCTCGCTGGACATGAAATGCCCAGACTGTCTCGACCAGGGGAGTTGCTTGGAGCAACCGGCCGGCGCGCCCACCTTAGGAAGCATGGGTTTCTTTGTGCATCTCATCCCACCCTCGTGGGATGCAAAGCCTCATGTGAAATAAGGATCCCATCTCACTAGGAAGTTTTAAACTTCCCGATTGACTTTGTGGGTTGTCAATTCGAATATAAAATAGTGGGAGCCATGGTCATTTAAAACAAGTCCAGTTTAAATGATTCGAAGTAGTACTAATCTGTTCTTCTTGGGTGTTGTAGAACAATGGCTACGAACACTGGCGGATTATCACTGCGATCACTCCTTGATAAGGATAAGTTAGTTGGAACTAACTTTATGGACTGGCATCGGAATTTGAGGATAGTCCTCAAGCTCGAGAAGAAGCTGTATGTCCTTGAACAGCCTCTTCCTGCGGCTCCTCCGCCTAATGCCCGAACGGCAGACAGAGATGCTTATAGAAAGCATCAGGATGACTCTTTGGAGGTTGCATGTCTTATGCTAGCCAGTATGACACCTGAACTGCAGGTGCAATATGAGGAGCAGAACGCTTTTCAGATGATTACTCGTCTGAAACAGATGTTCAAGGCTCAGGCTAGAACTGAGAGATTTGACACCGCCAAAGTAGTCTTTCGGTGCAAGTTGTCTGAAGGTGCACCAGTGAGACCCCATGTTCTCAAACTCATTGGGAATGTGGATCATCTCAGGAGACTGGGACACACCATAGACAACGAGCTGGTTGTGGATCTTATTCTTCATTCCCTGCCCCCTAGCTTCAGTCCGTTTATCATCAACTTCAACATGAACCGGATTGAGTGCACACGGGAGGAATTGATGAATATGCTCCAAACAGCCGAGCGAGAGATGGGTAAGACCAAACCCAATTCTGTTCTTTTGGTCCCTGCGACCAAGAAGATAAAGAAGAAGGGTAAGGCACGTGCTAAGAGCAGTGCCAGAGGTCCTACCAAAGCACTGAAGAAAAGGGCGAAGAAGTCAAAGGAACAAAGGTGTTTCCACTGTGGCGAGCAGGGCCACTCGAGAAGGGACTGCAGGCAACTTCAGAATGAGGAGAAGAAAGGCTTGGCCTTAACTTCTAGCTCAGGTATTTATGTTACAGAAGTCAACCTTTCTACTTCTATGTCATGGGTATTGGATACCGCATGTGGAGCTCATATTTGTACAAATATGCAGGGGCTCAAGAAAAGTAGATCGGTGCGGCTTGGAGAGATTGACCTATGCGTTGGAAACGGGGCACAGGTTGCTGCTGTTGCTGTAGGCATTTTGACTCTCTCCTTGCCTTCTGGACTTCAATTAGAACTAGATAATTGCTTTTGTGTACCTTCGTTAACAAAGAACATTGTATCCATTCCTTGCTTGGCAAGGAAAGGATTTAAATTTGAAATAAATAAGAACTCCTGTTCTTTTTCATTTGCAAATATGTTCTATGGGAAGGGTACTTTATGCAATGGTCTGTATATCTTGGATATGGAAAGTTCTGTTTGTAACATAAGCAATAAAAGGACCAAACTGAGTGGTTCAGTTGGTGCTTTCCTATGGCACTGTCGATTAGCCCATATAAACAAGAATCGCATCCAACAACTCCATGCAAATGGATTGTTAGATTCAAGTTCCTTGGAGGAATTTGATACTTGTGAACCTTGTTTATTAGGGAAGATGACAAAGGCGCCCTTCACCAAGATTGGTGAGAGGGCAGAAGGTTTATTGGATCTCATACATACTGATGTGTGTGGGCCCTTTAATAAACAAGCCAGAGGAGGGTACAACTACTTCATTACCTTCACTGATGACTTCAGTAGGTATGGTTATGTCTACTTAATGAGACATAAATCTGAATCCTTTGAGAAATTCAAGGAGTTCAACAATGAAGTAGAGAACCAGCTTGGAAGATCCATTAAAGCTCTTCGATCAGATCGAGGTGGAGAATACCTGAGTGGTGAGTTCTTTGACTATCTGAGAGAGTGTGTGATCATATCCCAACTCACTCCTCCTGGAACACCTCAATGGAATGGTGTGTCTGAAAGGAGAAATCGAACTTTATTGGATATGGTTCAATCCATGATGAGTCATGCAACTCTACCTTCATCATTCTGGGGGCATGCACTAGAAACAGCTTCTCTAATACTGAATAATGTTCCATCTAAGAGTGTCTCCAAAATACCATAGAGGTATGGAGTGGAAGACGCCCTAATCTCACGTTTATCAGGATCTGGGGATGTGAGGCTTATGTCAAACGTCAAGATTCTAGCAAGCTAGAACCTAGATCTGATAAGTGTGTGTTTGTGATGGGGGGGCCAAGCATGCAACATTCAAACAACGCACTTCGAAAACATTTTGATAAATAAGTATAGCTTAGTAAACCCTTTAAGCTATCGTAGTTCGAAATTAGTTTGTTTTGGTATGTAATAGTGGAAACCGAAACTACATTCAGCAACTAATCTTATCATGCACTTCTAATAAAGAGGAACGCCTAACAAGAGCTTGACATGCGGTTCTACAACATCAAATAAACCTAGGCATGCGGTTCTACCATAAGAAAATAGGGCTAATCTAGGGGAGGAACTCACCTTGCACCCTTTGAGAATAGAAAGGGTGACCTTCCCGTTCTTCACCGGTCCAATGGTGGAACAACACGAAGTAGGGCCCTATGAGCTTACATCCATGGCATTACAGCATCCCACACATGTGTAGGTGAGTGAGTGATAAAAGGTTAAAAGTCTTTACAAGCAAAACTTCAAGAGGGAGGTTAGGCCTCCTAGTTCTCTTGCCTAACAAGGAATAGACTAAACTATTTAGAGAGAGGGACAACTTGCGCCAAGATGAACTCCCATTTCAAGCGCCATAATCCTACAATAATCAAGCAAGGGTGTAGTAAGATGCTCTTGAAGGAATTAGAAAGAAACACAAAAATTAGAGACTTAGCTCACTCTTGGAGGACAAGGGGCTGAACCAGGTCACGTTACTAAGCTAGGAAGTTTCTCGCGTGAGGTTGTTAGCCTCCCGTCAGCTGGCAGGGATTGCCGGAACAACAGCTACGGCGTCATTGGTGGCTGTAGAGGCGAGGGGAAGGATGGCCAGCAGAACTCGAGGCTGCAGGGAGGAGACAGGCGCTGGTGACGAGCCAGATCAGGAGCAGGGGCGAACAGGTTTGGGTGGTGAGCCTCCTCCGGTGGCGCCGATGACTGGCGGTGCTTGTAGGGTGCCAGGAGTCACGTCGTCGATGCTATCCGATGGGGTTCGGCGGTCAGCGGCCGCGCCTGGGCGTCGGGAAGCGGGCGGCGTCAGCGTTGCCCTGCTTCGGGCGGAAACAGGGGAAGACGCGACTTCGAGCAGGGACTGCCGGCGTTCATCTTACACTACCCGAAAGCCGGACCTGCTACAGCTGGAGGTTCCTCAGGTCAGGGCGAACTCGTGGCCGGAGTTTGGGAGCAAACGGTGGCCGGTAGGAGGAGGTCGACGTCGAACAGTTGGAGGAAGCGAAAACAGGGGCGGAAGGCTGGGCGTCACCGGAAATCTCCCGATTCCGGCGATCCAGCCGTCGGATGGGGAAATCGTCCCGGCTGTGTGATTGACCGGAAGAGGAGGAGACGTGGCTGAAGTTTCAGCTCGATCCGCCTCCTGGATTGGCGGCACGGAGTTGACGAAATGGCAGCGACGAGAAGAGCATGAGGATTTAATTCATTTCATGGAAGGGTAGAGGAGGAGAGTTGAGGCGAGAAGACACACTTCAGCGAGAAGACACACTTCAGGATTGTTTTTCAAAACATTCAACTCTACCATTTGTTCTCAGGGGATTACAAGTTATAGGGTGCTGCCAACGGCTCTTTCCAGCTTCCGTAAAGCTGATGGAACTCCACGGAGACCGAAGCTGGAATTTGCTGGAAATGGGAAGGTAGAAGTCTGCATTTGGTGGGGTGTCTTGGGGGGTTGTCCCTTCCATTGATGGCTGACCTCTTTCCTCAATTGACTGCTGATAGGATAGGTGAGAGCTGTATCATCTGTCTTCTTACTTCAAAAGGGAAATGGCGGTTGGGGGAGTGAAGGCAAATTCCACTTGGCTGCCACTGAGGATGAGTGGATATTTGTTTTGAGTAGCTTTGTTGAGAATACTCCACCAAATGGGCTGATTGGTTCTAGGCACCACTTTGAGTTGTGTTGACCTGATTTGGCTTGTGTTCCCCAAATGGAGTTGACCTAATCTATTACATTAATTGCATGCACTAACCTACCATACATAAGTGGCGGAACCTAGAAATGTAACTACGTGATGTAATTTGAGGGTGGATCTAACCTACCATATGATGCAAGTTATGCTAGGGGACTTAAATGATGCATGTAATGCAAGGAATGAAAATCTAACTTAAAAATGCATGCAATGCAAGAGATGGAAATTTAGGTGCCCTAGCTAGGGTAACCTTAAACTCCATTTGTATTTCCGTGGGTCATGTCGCCTCCCCACATCAGCTCTCCCCGGGTGAGAAAAATTCTTCTCCGAAGAATTGTCCTTATCCAAGAGGAGCTTCGAGGTAGTAAGGGTGAGTTCTTCCTCAGGGAGCCAACCCTCTTCACCATGGTCATATCCAACTAAGTAGAGTAACTCTACCTCATAACGGGTGAAATGGGTTTGGTCCTCAAGGATGGACTCAATCATATGCTCACAAGTGGGGTCATAGTATGGGGTGGAATGATGCTTATGCAATATGAAGTCATCCACACCAAAAGTGATGGGGGTCCAAAAATCAGTGTCAACAGCATCACAGCAAGCAATCTCTTCATCCCAATCTTCATGCTCCTTAAATTCAGGGTCTCCTACACAGAATGTCCTTTCTCGGCCATATTCATTAGTATGTTTGTGGTATACAGGCCTACTAAAAGATTCAGGTATAACAAAATCAAAGTATTCAAGTTCTGGGAGGGAAAGCAAATCATTATCCAATTGAATTTTCTTTAACCCTGGAGTACTAAGGCCAGACTCAAGGTCTAAAGGAGAGATGGGGGATGTTGCCAACTCAGACAAGTTAGGTTCTAAATCATATCCTAGCATGGGAAACTCAAGAGGATCTAAAGTAAATCCTACTTCATATTCAGGTGAGCTAATGTCTAACTCAAGAAGGGTGAGGGGCGCCTCTAGGATTGGGCTTTCTAAGGAAAAAAGAAATGGCTCTCCCATAACTGGAGTAAGATCCTCAAAGCTAAACTGGGGGAGCTCTATCATGTCATAAGGAGAAGGTTGATATAGGTCAGTCCCTATGGGGTCAACTTGAGTAGGGCCGTCCCTAGAGTCTTGGGTTATAAGCCCATGTTCAATTGGTCCTAAATGTGGCTTAGGAGTGTGGGTGGCAAGACCAAAGAGATATGCTTCATGGGTCATCGGATCAAAGGTAAAGTCTTCTAGGCCTTGAAGTTGAGGTTCTCCTAATGTTTGGGACTTAGGATCTTGGTCAATGACAAAAGGATCTAGCATGGGTTCCATCTTAGGCAAAGTAAGGGATCTTAACTCATGTTGGTTGATATCTAAAGGTGAAGGATCCTCTATTTCTAAAAGTTTTGGCTCTAGGGGTGGGTTTAGACCTAAGTTGTAAAGTTTAGTGCTAGATGGCTCAGAAGTGGTCAAAGAAAGGCCTAGACAAGATGGTATGTCCACCTTAATCTCTAAATATGGTGGTGTAAGATACTTAGGCAGATCATCCATAGAGAAAGGTTCAAACTTAGGTTGAGTCAAGCCTAAAGTGTGATGGTCCTCTAATTGAAGGTGTTGGATTTCTAAAGTGTCTAGAGGCTCATCTAAACTTTCACTAAGGTCAAGTGGCTTGGAACCTAAGTGTTCACAACCTATTGAAGAGTTCTCTAAAGTTTGCCCTATGTCATGAAGAGTAGGGTCACATGGTTCAAGCACTTGATCTAAACATGGGAGCCCTAAAGGGTGAGGCAAACTAGTCTCACAGGTCACTAAGGGTAGGATAGCTTCCACTAAGTCTAGCCTAATATGATTGGGTTCAAGTTCTTCCGTAGGCTTAGGTGAGATTGATCTTAAAGGTGTGGACTTAGTATGACCTATGTGGATGTCAAGAGAGCTTTCCCTAAGTTGGTTGAGTTCTTGTTTAGGTTCTAGGGACAACATGGTTTGACTTAGAGGTAAGTTTTCAATGGGTTCCCTAGACTTGATGTGAGATTGGCTTTGGGAAGGTAGCTTTGGTTCTAAGGCTTGATTGAGCTCCATGGTTTGGTTGACTACCTTAGGGGCTTTGGGTCTTGGATGGTCAATTTTCCTTTTATAGAATCTCTTAAGATTTTGCTCTACCTCACTAGATATTCGAAAAGCATCTTCTATTGTGTATATGGGGTAGTATGTGAGACCTCTCTTAATCTCAAAGCTAAGACCATCTCTAAACCGGTTAAGCATATCCCTAGGAGCTTCTCTAGTACTATGGTAGAGGGTTTTGAACTTTAGTATATATTCAGCTACAGTCATGTTCTCTTGGGTAAGCCATTTTTCATTGAGAGATGTAGGATCATATATCTCTTTTATCATGTCATCCCATCTCTTGATGGGTTGTCTATTGCCTCCGCGGGGATTGAATCTGGTAGACATTTTCGAAAGAAGTAGAGTTTCGAAAATAGACCCTAAGGTGATAAAATATAGCTAATCAAATTCTTTCAAGCACCTAGGTCCAAAATCGTCCTAGTAGTAGGAAAATAAATTTTGGTCTTATAAAATCCTACTCTAAGAGCCTAAGCTCTGATACCAAGATGATGGGGGGGCCAAGCATGCAACATTCAAACAACGCACTTCGAAAACATTTTGATAAATAAGTATAGCTTAGTAAACCCTTTAAGCTATCGTAGTTCGAAATTAGTTTGTTTTGGTATGTAATAGTGGAAACCGAAACTACATTCAGCAACTAATCTTATCATGCACTTCTAATAAAGAGGAACGCCTAACAA
The DNA here is from genome assembly GCA_027563935.2 of Costus lasius. Lineage (NCBI taxonomy): Eukaryota > Viridiplantae > Streptophyta > Magnoliopsida > Zingiberales > Costaceae > Costus > Costus lasius. The sequence goes on from CM050451.1 coordinate 77,738,360, forward strand.
GAGCTTGACATGCGGTTCTACAACATCAAATAAACCTAGGCATGCGGTTCTACCATAAGAAAATAGGGCTAATCTAGGGGAGGAACTCACCTTGCACCCTTTGAGAATAGAAAGGGTGACCTTCCCGTTCTTCACCGGTCCAATGGTGGAACAACACGAAGTAGGGCCCTATGAGCTTACATCCATGGCATTACAGCATCCCACACATGTGTAGGTGAGTGAGTGATAAAAGGTTAAAAGTCTTTACAAGCAAAACTTCAAGAGGGAGGTTAGGCCTCCTAGTTCTCTTGCCTAACAAGGAATAGACTAAACTATTTAGAGAGAGGGACAACTTGCGCCAAGATGAACTCCCATTTCAAGCGCCATAATCCTACAATAATCAAGCAAGGGTGTAGTAAGATGCTCTTGAAGGAATTAGAAAGAAACACAAAAATTAGAGACTTAGCTCACTCTTGGAGGACAAGGGGCTGAACCAGGTCACGTTACTAAGCTAGGAAGTTTCTCGCGTGAGGTTGTTAGCCTCCCGTCAGCTGGCAGGGATTGCCGGAACAACAGCTACGGCGTCATTGGTGGCTGTAGAGGCGAGGGGAAGGATGGCCAGCAGAACTCGAGGCTGCAGGGAGGAGACAGGCGCTGGTGACGAGCCAGATCAGGAGCAGGGGCGAACAGGTTTGGGTGGTGAGCCTCCTCCGGTGGCGCCGATGACTGGCGGTGCTTGTAGGGTGCCAGGAGTCACGTCGTCGATGCTATCCGATGGGGTTCGGCGGTCAGCGGCCGCGCCTGGGCGTCGGGAAGCGGGCGGCGTCAGCGTTGCCCTGCTTCGGGCGGAAACAGGGGAAGACGCGACTTCGAGCAGGGACTGCCGGCGTTCATCTTACACTACCCGAAAGCCGGACCTGCTACAGCTGGAGGTTCCTCAGGTCAGGGCGAACTCGTGGCCGGAGTTTGGGAGCAAACGGTGGCCGGTAGGAGGAGGTCGACGTCGAACAGTTGGAGGAAGCGAAAACAGGGGCGGAAGGCTGGGCGTCACCGGAAATCTCCCGATTCCGGCGATCCAGCCGTCGGATGGGGAAATCGTCCCGGCTGTGTGATTGACCGGAAGAGGAGGAGACGTGGCTGAAGTTTCAGCTCGATCCGCCTCCTGGATTGGCGGCACGGAGTTGACGAAATGGCAGCGACGAGAAGAGCATGAGGATTTAATTCATTTCATGGAAGGGTAGAGGAGGAGAGTTGAGGCGAGAAGACACACTTCAGCGAGAAGACACACTTCAGGATTGTTTTTCAAAACATTCAACTCTACCATTTGTTCTCAGGGGATTACAAGTTATAGGGTGCTGCCAACGGCTCTTTCCAGCTTCCGTAAAGCTGATGGAACTCCACGGAGACCGAAGCTGGAATTTGCTGGAAATGGGAAGGTAGAAGTCTGCATTTGGTGGGGTGTCTTGGGGGGTTGTCCCTTCCATTGATGGCTGACCTCTTTCCTCAATTGACTGCTGATAGGATAGGTGAGAGCTGTATCATCTGTCTTCTTACTTCAAAAGGGAAATGGCGGTTGGGGGAGTGAAGGCAAATTCCACTTGGCTGCCACTGAGGATGAGTGGATATTTGTTTTGAGTAGCTTTGTTGAGAATACTCCACCAAATGGGCTGATTGGTTCTAGGCACCACTTTGAGTTGTGTTGACCTGATTTGGCTTGTGTTCCCCAAATGGAGTTGACCTAATCTATTACATTAATTGCATGCACTAACCTACCATACATAAGTGGCGGAACCTAGAAATGTAACTACGTGATGTAATTTGAGGGTGGATCTAACCTACCATATGATGCAAGTTATGCTAGGGGACTTAAATGATGCATGTAATGCAAGGAATGAAAATCTAACTTAAAAATGCATGCAATGCAAGAGATGGAAATTTAGGTGCCCTAGCTAGGGTAACCTTAAACTCCATTTGTATTTCCGTGGGTCATGTCGCCTCCCCACATCAGTTTGAGGGGTATCCTAAGGAAACTAAAGGATACTACTTCTATGTCCCAACCGAGAACAAAGTTTTTGTTGCTCGGGGTGCTGTCTTTCTAGAGAAAGAATTTCTTATGAAAGAAGTTAGTGGAAGGAAGTTTGACTTGGATGAGGTCCAAGTGCAAGCACAAGACAAAGAGATGGAATCTGAGCCACTTGCACCGGTTGCTAGGCAACCTGAGGCTCAGACACAGGTCCCGCGTAGGTCTGGGAGAATTCGTCGTGCACCTGAAAGGTAAGGGTCGCTACCGACCCAACACGATGGGATCTTCATCATTGAGGATGAACCTAGAACCTATGATGAGGCGGTCAGTGGACCGGACTCCGAGAAATGGCTTGACGCCATGAGATCTGAGATGGATTCCATGTCGGCTAACCAAGTCTGGGATTTGGTTGAGCTGCCTGATGGGGTAAAACCCATAGGGTGTAAATGGGTCTTCAAGAAGAAGACAGACATGGATGGCAAAATAGTTACCTATAAGGGTAGACTAGTAGCTAAAGGATTTAAACAAGTCCACGGGGTGGACTATGATGAAACCTTCTCGCCAGTTGCCATGATTAAATCCATTCGGATTCTGCTTGCTATAGCTGCATATCATGACTATGAGATATGACAGATGGATGTGAAAACAGCGTTCCTTAACGGGAAGCTGACTGAGGATGTGTATATGACACAACCTGATGGCTTCATCCATCCTGCAGAGGCTAATAAGGTCTGCAGGCTAAAGAGGTCCATTTATGGATTAAAGCAAGCATCTCGAAGTTGGAATCTTCGATTTGATGAGGCCGTGAGAGATTATGGCTTTATCAAAAGCGAAGATGACGCCTGTGTATACAGAAAATTCAGTGGGAGCTTGGTAATTTTTCTGGTCTTGTATGTTGATGACATACTGCTCATCGGAAACGACATCCCTAGTCTTCAAGCTGTGAAGACATGGTTGGGGAAGTGTTTCGAGATGAAAGACTTAGGGGAGGCCGCCTATATTCTAGGCGTGAGGATCTACCGGGATAGATCCAAGAGGCTCTTGGCCCTTAGTCAAAGTACTTACATTGATAAGGTACTGGAGAGGTTCTACATGGAGCAATCCAAGAAAGGATACCTTCCAGTGAGACATGGCCTTACTCTCTCAAAGAGCCAGTGTCCTACAACACAGGCTGAGAGGGATAACATGAGTCGAATTCCTTATGCTTCGGCAGTAGGATCGATCATGTATGCAATGTTATGTACTAGACCAGATGTGGCATATGCTGTGAGCATAACCAGCCGATACCAATCCAATCCAGGTCTACAGCACTGGGTGGCTGTAAAGAACATCCTAAAGTATCTGAGAAGAACTAAGGATTTGTTCTTGGTCTATGGGGGACAGGAAGAGCTCAGTATGCAGGGCTATACTGACGCATCGTTCCAGTCTGACCCTGACGACTTTAGATCGCAGGCCGGCTATGTGTTCAAGATAAATGGAGGCGCTGTATGTTGGAAGAGCTTCAAGCAATCCACCATAGCAGATTCTACAACCAAAGCTGAGTATGTGGCTGCTTCTGAGGCAGCCAAGGAAGATGTTTGGATAAGGAAGTTCTTATGTGATCTTCAAGTGGTACCTAGTGCAATGAATCCCATTGAACTCTACTGTGACAACAATGGAGCAATTGCACAAGCCAAGGAACCACGGTCTCATCAAAGATCCAAACACATACTCAGAAGATTTCCCTGATCAGAGAGATCATTGACAGAGGTGATGTCAAGATTAGCAGAGTAGACACAGAGAACAATCTGGCAGACCCATTGACCAAGGCTTTGGCGCAGCAGAAGCATGATGGTCACGCTAGAGATATGGGGTTGAGATTCCTCAACTTCTAGGTCTTAGTGCAAGTGGGAGATTGTTGGTGTATATGCCCTAGGACCTAGTTTTGGTCAACTTATGTACTACTTGACATTTATATTTTTATATATCATTCTGGCATTGTCGTTATCATTGTTTTGACTACACCTGCGATTGTGTACTTACATGATAATGTCCCTGGAGACAGATTGGATCTGTGCTCGAATTATAATCCCCAGTCGATGTACCTTAGTGGATATGGGACAGCTATGGTACTTGTGAGACTGGTATGTGGGCTGGTTAGGCACGTGGTGCTAACGCAGACACATGGGTATATCATTGGGGATATACTGGATAGACCCGCTATGAGGCTATGACTTGGTGTCATGAGTTATCCTCATAAGTGACAGGAGATGCATTGATCCCTTGACTTGAGGTCATTGATCATTCTATATGGTTAGGGACTTGCTTTGATACAACCTAACACCTTGCCGTAGCTGGGAGGTCATAACAGTTGTTATTGAGCATGTCACGACCCATATGAGAAGATCAATGGACAGACATAGGATTTGCCCCTTCCCTAAGGAAGTATGATATCCATAGAGCTCCTTTATGGTTCTATGACTGAGAGTGTATGGCCATACCCAGGTGAGAACCTGTTTTAGTCATAGCCATGTGATTGGATGAAAACAAGTGGTGACACACTTTTCCAATCGGATATCAGTACGGCAAAGAGACTGTAATGCATCTGTACCTAGTTGCGATGATGGGGATGTCGATGTCGATATCCATTCCAACGACCTAGGTAGCAGCGATGCACTGCTAGGTGCCACTCACTGCTTGTGATGACCTTTGGTCAGCACTGCCAGCGTCAGAGGAACCTACAGGGTCGCACACCTTGATACTTGAGTTCTCGTATTGATCGGGAAGCCTTATGATCGAGTTATTGGATAACTCGGATCTAATTGGGAGATTTCATCAGCGCCAATGGGCCTGATGAGATGGAAGAATGTTATTGGAGCCAAACTTCATTTTTGGCAGGTTGACCCGTATTTGACCATGGTTGGTCACATTTGGATTAGGGTTGCATTGGATTGGATCCAAGTGCTTAATCAACCTATGCAATGATGTTTGGGCTAGCTCATTATCCAATGAGGCCCAATAACAAGTTCTCATGAAGAGATGAGAGGCTAAAAGGGTATAATGGGGAGAAACATGAACCATTAGGCGCCTAGGGGCATAATGGGGTCATGTTGGCGCCTTTGCTTCATTATGGAAGTAAAGGGCGCCTCCCCCTCTCTTCCTAGGATGGAATGCATGCCTCTATGGCATTGCTTGAGGCACAAGGTAAGGCCTTGGCGCACAAGGAAAGGCATGGGAACAAAAGGTAAGGTTGAATGAGAATTATGGAAATGTCTTGGAGACTTTCCTTATCTCAAACCTCCTCATCCTAGCCCTACACTTGTCATGATCCTAGCCATTACCCTAACCGCCTCTTGCCCTATAAATATGACCCTAGTCGCCCCCTCTTGTGTGAAATTAATCCTTGAAGGCGTGAACACAAGGAGAGGGGCGAGTGCTTGGAGCAAGGGTGCATCTTCCATAACCGCAACCCTCTTCCTCCTTTCCTCTTGGCGCAAGGAGATCTAGGGCTTGGCGGCTTGGGCGGTTTTCCCTCTTCACTTGGCGCATCTTTTCTCTGAGTGGCGCAAGAGAAGTAAAACATCTCCCTAAGGCTTGGATCTTCTTCCCGAGGCTAGCACCGGGCGTGGAAGAAGAGAACTCAAGAGATCCGTGTGTGCGAGACTGCAGAGGGCGCACACTTGGACGCCTACATCGGCATCGCTCCATATTGCTCTTAAGGTATTCCCTAACTCATCGTGTCGACTCCCTTGCTTGCGATCTTCACTGGGTTTTTGGGACTGGCCTGTTTCGGGGACATTCTTCCGCTGCGAAAAATGTATGTCCATAACTCTGAAAATTGTAAAATGTCCCCGGGGTTTCCCAACAAGCCGGACCCTTGGCCCTACTCGATTGCATGGGTCGACGCGTCTAGCCTTCCCATCACCCACCGTTGCCAGGTTCCCATCTATTTCGGTGACTATACCGAGAAGGTGTGGTGAGATGTTACATCCATGGACATCGCCCATGTCCTCCTCGGTCGGCCTTGGCTCTATGACCGCGATGTCATACATTATGGCCGTTCCAACACTTATGTCTTCCAGAATGGAGGACGTAAGATCTGTTTGACCCCGGCTCCACCCAAGGAGTTGCGGGCCTACACGTCCAAGGGTCTCATCACCCCCGCACCGCCTTCCCAACCTGCACCTAAGGCAGTCGCCTTGGTCCGACCAAGCTCCCTCATCCATGAGACCCATGAGACCAAGGTGGTCTATGCTCTCATGGTGCACGAAGTGTCCCGCGACCTCCCTCCTCCGCCGGCCCCTTTGCCTACGGAGGTTGCCGCTCTTTTGGACGAGTTCGCCGACATCGCCCCGGTCGATCTTCCCGTTGGCCTTCCCCCGGATCATGACATCCAGCATGTCATTGATCTCGTCCCCGGGGCATCTTTGCCCAACCTGCCCCATCACCGCCTTAACCCCACTGAGCACATGGAGCTCAAATGGCAGGTTGATGACCTCCTTGCCAAAGGCTTCATCCAAGAGAGCCTTAGCCCCTGTGCCATTCCCGCCCTTCTTACCCCTAAGAAGGATGGTTCTTGGCGGATGTGCATTGATTGTCGTGCAATCAATCGCATCACGATTAAGTACTAGTTTCCCATTCCATGCTTGGATGACATGCTTGACCTCATCTCCGGTGCATGTTGGTTTAGCAAGCTGGATCTTCGGAGCGGCTACCACCAGGTCCACATCCGCGAGGGCGACGAGTGGAAGACAACCTTCAAGACAAAGGACGGCCTCTACGAGTGGCTCGTGATGCCCTTCGGCCTTACCAATGTGCCCTCGAATTTCATCCGCCTTATGAGCCATGTCCTCTGTCCATATATGGGAAAGTTTCTGATTGTCTACTTCGACGACATCCTCATCTACAGCCGTACCCATGCTGACCATCTCGATCACTTGCGCCTGACGTTTGACCTCTTGCGCAAGGAACACCTGTTCCTTAACACCAAGAAGTGTGCTTTCCTCGAGACCCAGGTCCAGTTCCTTGGGTTCATTGTGTCGGATCAGGGTCTCATGATTGACCCCACTAAAATCGAGGCCATTCGCTAGTGGTTCGAACCGGAGTCTGTCAACCGAGGTCCACACTGAATGTCTACTTTAGGAGGGTTGAGCTCAACCAATTCATCAAAGAGCTGCCTTAGATTAGAAATAATCTCAGAGGCACTCTTAGATTCATATTGCCCTTTTAATTCAGGCGACATGTTGGTTATCATTAAATTACCACCCTCCAAAGTATCAGCTTGATGCTTATCATAAGCATCCCTCTCAGCTGCTGAGGCCGAGCATGGAAGTGGCTCAGGAATTGGCTGCTCAAGGACATAGAGCTTCCTCTCGAGCTTGAACACAATTCTCAAGTTCATATACCAATCCAGTAAGTTGGATCCAACCAACTTATCCCTTTCTAGGGTAGATCGCAGTGACCATCTGCCATCGTTCACAGCCATTATTCTACAACAACCAAGAATCAATAGATTAGTACTACTTCGAATCATTTAAACTGGACTTATTTTAAATGATTACGGCTCCCACTATTTTAATCGTATTGACAACCCAGGAAGTCAATCGGGAAATTTAAAATTTCCTTGTGAGATGGGATCCTTATTCCACATGAGGCTTTGCATCCCATAAGGGTGGGATGAGATGCACAAAGTGACCCATGCTTCTTAAGGTGGGCACGCCGGCCGGTTGCTCTAAGCAATTCTCCTTATTGAGACAGTCTAGGCATTTCATGTCTAGCGAGCGCTGGATACAGCATGAAACCCTAACCTCTCAATGACGCCTCTAGAGTCTCATCATGTGCCCAGCACATATGAAAATCTAGTCAAGTCCATTCCTAACCGTTATGCCCAGGGCCAACGAGTTTCCTTGTGAAGGCACGCCCAGGTTAAAACTGGACTGGGGAGATCATTGCCTCCATGCACTTTCTAAAGATAAGTGGGTGTGTCCCATGAGGGTGGGAAAAAGTTCACAACTCCACTGATCGATAGCTTAGTGAGGGCTACACATTAGAAGGCTACTAGACTTGATATTTTGAATGAGGGTTTTTAAGGTCTCATCAGTTTTATCTTATGTCTAACAATACAGGCATGCAATCCTATAGTGATAACATAATGATAAAACATCACAGGCATGCTTTAGCAGATATTGAAAGCAGTAAAAGAATGATGTGATCATAGCCTATTCAAGACATTGAACCAACCCATGCCAAAAGGAGGTTCAACTCTTGACCTAGGACTCAAGCCCCTAGAACTAGACCTAGCCTAGCCGACCTCTAGCTTGGTCTTTAAAGTTGGCTCCAAGGTCCTTCTCACTATGGTTTAGCTCTCAAACCCTAGAGGTAGTTCTAAGGAAACCCTATAAGCATCCTCATTGGTTCGGCCAATGCCAAGGGCTTCCTCCAAGGAAGATGCGCCACCATGCAAGGAGCCAAGATAGCTAGCTCACAAACCCAAAGGGTTCGGCCATGCCAACTTGCGCCACTTAGCATGCATGCGCCACCAAGGGAGATGCATGCGCCAATGCTCCAAGTGATATGCGTCACCCTAATCTTCCTCTTAGTTAAAACAAAAAGAAAAGTGGCATGCAGGCCTCACAAGAGTACATCACAGGCATGTAAAGGGGCTTGACTTATGACCACAAAATTATGCACAACCAAGGTATTTACTCATGCAATTCTACATGCTCATGAAAAACATAAAATTTAAAATTTTACTTTTTCATAAAACATGTCTTTCTTCCACATCATCTTATCACAGATCTTTTGATCATTTGAGATTATGTTTCTTTATGATTTCATAGATCCTTTCAGCTGGCAATTTTTGTCAGATCAAGAGACCCGGCAGTCCGAAGACACAATGCCCATCCTACTTGACAAAATTACATGCGCATTTGATATTAAATCAATCAAGAAAATAATCCTTCAACAATTCAAAAGAAATTGAATAGAAGATAGAAAGCAAAGACCTACAATTTTTCTTACTAGAAAAATCATGCGCCACTAACATGCAATTTTCAAAAATTGAGATATAGCATGTGAGCATGGAAAAGCATGAAAGTACATCGTTCGAGTCTCGCAAGTTGCTCTGATACCACTGTTGGGAAACCCTGGGGATATTTTATAATTTTTCAGAGTCATTACAACACATATACATTGCACAGCGGAAGAATATCCCCGAAACAGGCTAGTCCCAAAAACCCAGTGAAGATCGTCAAGCGAGGGAGTCGACACGATGAGATAGAAAATACCTTAGGAGCAAGATGAGGCCGATGTCGAGTTAGGCGCCCAAGCATGCGTCCTCTGCAGTATCACACACACGGATGCCTCGAGCTCTCTTCTTCCATGCCCGGTGCTAGCCTCGGGAAGAAGATCCAAGCCTTGTGCTCCTTCTCCTATGGTTGCGCCTCCTTCAAAGGAAGATGCGCCAATGAGAGAGTAGAAGGAGGGGATCACCACTTCACTTCCGCCACCTCCTAGGATGAGATGCGCCAAGAGAGGGTAGAGAAGAGGAGAAGCCGCCTAGTCCAACTTCACCTTGCACCAAGAAGAAAGGATGAAGATGACTCTCGGTTTATGGAAGAGGTTGCGCTAATCAAGCTTTGCTCTCGCCTCTATGTTGCTTGCTCACGCCAAGATAAGAGCATCCTCTACTCTCGTATATGTGGAGACATATATAGAGAGAGAGGGGTGGCAACATAAGGCTTAGAGAGTGGGCGCAATTCATCATGAAAGGGGCGGCTAGGGTTAGGGTTTGGTGCAACTAGGGTTTGTGTTTAGGAAAGACTCCAAGTCTATACTATAAAAATCCCCTAATCGCCTAAGACTTACCTAGTAAGTCCATCATGCCTTAGATGCCAAAAGCCTTGCCTTAGAGGCAAGCTTTCCATTGAAGAATGAAGAGGCTAGACGCCAAAAACTCCCATAAGAAGCCACATGCGCCAATCTCACCCCATTATGCCCTTGGCGCCAATGGGGTGGGATATTTTCCCCATTATACCCTTTAAGCCCAATCCTCTTATCATATCTACTTGTTATTGGGCCTCATTGGATAATGAGCAAGCCCAAACTTCATTGCATGGGTTGATTAAGCAATTGGATCCAATCCAATGCAACCCTAATCCAAATGTGACCAACCATGGTCAAATACAGGTCAACCTGCCAAAAATGAAGTTTGACTCCAATAACTCTCTTCCATCTCATCAGGCCCATTAGCGCTGATGAAATCTCTAAATAGATCCGAGCTATCCAATAACTCGATCATAAGGCTCCCCGATCAATACGAGAACTCGAGTATCTTGGTGTGCGACCCTGTAGATTCCTATGACACTGGCAGTACTGACGAAAGGTTACCACAGGAAGTGAGTGGCACCTAGCAGTGCATCGCTGCTACCCAGGTCATTGGAATGAATATCGACATCGACATCCCTATCATCGCAACTAGGTATAGATGCATTACAGTCTCTTTGCCGAACTGCTATCCGATTGGACAAGTGTGTCACCACTTGTTTTCACCCAATCACATGGCTATGACTAAATCAGATTCTCACCTGGGTATGGCCATACACTTTCAGTCATAGAACCATAGAGGAGCTCCATGGATATCAAGCTTCCCTCGATAAGAGGCAAATCCTGTGTCTGTCCATTGACCTTTTCATATGGGTCGTGACATACTCAATGACAACCGTTATGACCTCCCAACTATGGCGAGGTGTTAGGTTGTATCAAAGCATGTCCCTAACCATATAGAATGATCAATGACCTCAAATCAAGGGATCAATGCATCTTCTGTCACTTGTGAGGATAACTCATGACACCAAGTCATTGCCTCGCAGTGGGTCTATCCAATATATCCACCATTGATATACCCATATATCTACGTTAGCACCTTGTGCCTAACCAGCCCATACTTGTGAGGATATCAAGCTTCCCTCCTAAATCAAGATGGTCATAACTGAAAGTTTTTGGATCTGTTGGAGCCTTTATTGGAAATCACGACCGGGTCGCGATTAGAATTATGCCCATGACCCATCTCTGCGCTTGAAGCTGCAACTGGGAATCACGACCGGGTCACGACAAGAATCATGCCCGTGATCGCGGACCCGCCTGTTTCGAAATCGCAATTTTAACTAAGGTTTCTTCAACCTAACCTAAAGGGAAGCTAGAGGGCAACTAAGTCCTTTCTCCCCCATCATCCAGAGACCCTAGAACAGTCTTTGGGAATAGAAACCTACAAAAGAAATCATGATTTTCTTGGGATAAGAGCAGCAGCGTTTGCAGGGGTATGGGAAGATACGGCAAAGTCTTTTTCTGCTGGAAAGTTGCAGTAGCCTAGCAGAACCCTGGAAAGGGGCAGCAGCCCACTAGGAGAGAGTGATAAAGACCTCTCGATTCCAAAGGGGAAGGAGTTCGCACATAGAGAAGTGTTACACTTTGGAGAAGGAAGCCACACCTGCAAAGAGGGTTGCACACCTGCAAATACTAAAAATCCTCTTGCATAGAACACCTCAGAGATAAGTTTTGTAAGGAAAGATCTTTAAGCTTCATTCGATTTGCTGCATTTATTGCACAATCCATGCAAAGTATTGTATGATCTTCCTTTCCCTTGTAATTCTTGCACAAACTTGCCTATTCATGTATTGTTTAAAACTATTACTTGTGATTCTTTGATGAATATGATAGGCTAACTCTAAATCAGGATTTGGGGTAACTCTTTGATGACTTACTACTTGTAATAATCTTACTCCGAATGCCCTGGATCCTTAATCGTATGTGCACTCTTCGCTTGCATTACCCGAAAAGGGATGCTTGAGCCTCTAATCGCCAAAGTGAGGCTTGTAAATCAGTATCCTAGGAGGAAAACTCGCTTGTGGATCTATACTCACTTTAGGGGATTACGAGGGTCCCAGACGCGTCGGAGAGACCAAAAGTTCGACCGCGCGTTAGAAGCATTCGGTTGAGTGTTTAACTAGCCCGTTTATACACCTTGCCTACGTTGCCCGAAAGGGAACATTTGAGCCTTTTATTGTCTTGAGCGTGGTTCATAAATCAGGGGCTCGGGGAAATCCCCTTGCCGAATTGTACTCCCTTGCCGTGAGTATTTGGATCTTATACAAGTCTGGCAAACCAAAAGTGTGCCAGCATGTTGGATTATTTCGGTGCTCTATGCCTACGCTACTCGAAAGGGTGCGTTTGAGCCAGATACTCTACAAGGGAGGTTTAAAAATCAGGAATTCTTGGGGAGGACCTCTTTTGTTAACCTGTACTCGCCTTGAAGGTATCAGGGCCTTAGACGTTTTAGGGAGACCACAAGTCCAACTGAACGTCAGAACCCTTCGGATTAGATCGGTAGCCCTGTCCATGGGAATGGACGAGGCTATTGGAGGGAGCAACCTGCACGGCGGGTGGCTGAATCCCTTGAATTAAATAGGATTACAGCAACAGAGTTTGATTATTCAACTGTAAGAAGTCAAAGCGGTGAACCCATATCCTAATGCATCTCCCCATTAAATTTCTCTCGTGCAATTCCTCTATTTACGTTCTTGTTCGTTCAGTTAGCTTGACATTTAAACTCAACCTATTTCAATGTCGTCTAGCTAGCAATTTTGAGATATGTCGGTACTTGCCCATTAGTCCCTGTGGGATCGATATTTTACTAATTCAATAGACCTATGCACTTGCAGGAAGCCTATCAAGTTATTGGGCCTATCAGCCACCCCCTTGCTCTCTCTTCGTGGTGCGTCGGTTGCACGTACATCGGCGCCTCAGTGAGTGGCGGGCGTCTTCTTCTTCTGGCAGCATCTCCACCTTTCCCTTTCCAGCGTCGGTAGTCTTTCCACTCCCGACGCCGGCTGTTGCTTCCTCTTCCAGCGGCTTCCTTCTCCCCTCCCGGCGCAGGCGATCCACCCTTCTTCCGGCGGCGAGCATCAACGACTCACAGCAAAGTAAGTTTGTTTTTTATTTTTATTATTTATTTAGTTTCATGGAATACATTAAGAAAAACCTAATTTTATTTATCTTAAGGAAATTTATGTGATAGATAATTATGGAATAAATTTAAATAGAAAATTAGGGGTGAGGGCATTGTTATAGGTTGATACATATAATGGATAATAACAAAGGTTTATTTAAATTGTTCAATGAAGAAAGGGGAGATAATTTTGATTTCAGAAGAATTCCGGATATCAGCACTTGAGGTAGGAATCTTACCTTACACCTTTGATACAGTGTCAAGAACCTATAGGATTTGTTGCTTATTTCTTTGATTTGATATGTGATGCATATATTAGAATTGATTGACACTGATATCTATTTGATTCGTCTGCTTGTTTTGTTTCTGAAATTCAGTTGACCTCATTTATCTTATTCATTTGGTTATAATCTGTTTCTATATGCATGGTTAACAAAGCTGTATTGAGATATATGATATATTGGCATATGAGCATGATTGAACAATTGTGTATCTGTGATATTGTCATATGAGTATGTTGGAACAGTTGTATATTAGTGTAAATAAGTCGTGACATATTGAGCTCTGGACTGGATGATTTATCTCCAGTGGCCACCGTGTGTGTGATATATAGTTACCGTATATTGGGTGATATATTGGCATATGAGCATGATTGAACAATTGTGTATATGTGATATTGACATTTGAGTAAGTTGGAACAGTTGTATATTAGTGTGAATAAGTCGTGACATATTGAGCTCTAGATTGGATGATTTATCTCCAGTGGCCACCGTGTGTGTGATATATAGTTACCGTATATTGGGCTATATGGTTGCCGGTCAGGGTACTGCCAGTTATCTTCGGACAATACTACGGATGCCAGGTGTTAGACGCAACACTCTAGGTTGTTTAGGACAGTCGTTCTACTACGTGAGCTACAGTGGAAACACTCTGAAAATGAGTGCGGCTCATTATTGAGATATATTGGCCAGCTTGATGATTTACACGACATTCTTTGTATTATTTGTATATCGTTGTTTCTGTCATTGTACTATCTTGTTATCTGACTCCCTCACCATTTTGTTGATTCCTACTTAGCGTTTTGCTAACTTCTCATGTTTTTCTTCTAGGTACAGAGTTAGCTTCTGGGAGGGATAGAGTAGATAGCAGATACCAGCCTGAGTTTAGATAGTCTTTTAGCTCTCATTTCAGTTGATTTGTTTACAAATTGGATAGTATGTTTTTAGAGATTGTGTTATAAAATTGTTGATGTTAAATTTGGATTATCTATTTAATAAATGATATTGGATTATTGTAGTTCTTTGGTTCCTACCAATATTGTCATCTCCCTAAGGAACCCTCAGCTAGAGATAGTTCCGCTGGGGCGTGACAGGTCCCCTCACTTAAGTTACGAATATAAATATTTGTTTTTATCTCTTAAGTTACGGGTGGCCCCCACAACTTAAGTTATGAATAAAAATATTTATTTTAACCACTTAAGTTGCAAGCGGCCCCCACAACTTAAGCTGCGAATAAAAATATTCGTTTTAATCACTTAAGTTGCAAGTGGCCCCCACAACTTAAGATACGAATAAAATAAATATAAATACTCATTTTAGCACTATAGTCGTGGACCCCCTCTAGTTACGTTTTAATTAAGTTATAAAAGCCTTCGAATAATTCCATAGCTAAAATATGACTTTGACTCATCGACTAGATCCAGTCTATCGAGGTCACCCAAAGGTCAACCATGGTCATCCGAAGCTCAACTGAGGTCAAAATGCAACCAAACTATATATGATCATCTCTGTCTCATTAGCTGCATCCACAATGCATTGGACTCCCAAACATATCCGAATCAACCAAGTAACTCGATCTAGGTTATCCGATCAGTATAAAAACTCGAGTGTCTAGGTGTGCGACCCTATTGGTTCTTCAGACATTGGTAGTGATAATCTCAAATCATCACAAGTAATAAATGGTACCTAACAGTATATCATTGCTACCAAGTCTTTAGAATGGAGTCATCATCGACATCCCTTAAAACTACGACAAAGTACATATATGCGTTTGTCCTTTTTCCAGGCTGATGTCAAGATTAGACAAGTGTGTCACACTTCTTTATCCTAATCAAATAGTCATAATTAAATTAGGTTCTCACCTGGGTATGGCCATATATTTTCAATCATGAAACCATATAGGGGCGCCATGGACATCAAGCTTCCTCACAAGGAAGGGGTAAATCCTCTATTGGCTCATTGAATCTCTCTTATGGCTTATGATACACCCAATGACAACCATTATGACTCTCCTGCTACAGCAAAGCGTTAGGTTGTATCAAAGTGCATCACTTACCATATAGAGATGTCAATGCCCTCAAGTCATGGACAAACATACCTCTATCACTATGATATTCATCTTGTGACACTAAGATGAATCCTAACGGCAAGTTGGTTTAGTATATCTCTCTTGATATACTCATATGCCTGCGTTAGCAACCCGTGCTCAACCAGCGCATATACTCTTCTCAAATATATCATAGCTATCTCATATCTACTATGATACTCAACTGGGGACTAAAATAGAGACTAGATAAAATTTATCTCTAGGGACATTGTCTATGCAATTGTACATATGCAGCAAATGTACAAAATGCATAAGAATGACCATACTAGGATATGTCTTCTAGCAAACATAGATATGACACACATTACACTAGACCAAACATAGGTCCTAGAGCATCAACACTAACACTAATGACTCGTGCAAGTTCAAGAAGTAAGAGCTCAAACATAATGGATATCATGATGGGGAGTACTTACATGGTCTCACCAAAGCTGCAATGATGACTCGCCTCTCGTTTGCTGTTGATGAGGTCAGTCTTGATGTGTGTTGAGGCTTGTTGTTGATGAGGTCAGTCTTGATGTGTGTGAGCAAAATCCACTATATATTCAATTAATATTGTTACAACCCACCCAATGAGAAAACTAACCTATCAACTTGGTAAACGTAAAGCAACTTGACCCAATTTAAAATATTTAATCCCATGTTTACATTAGTAAACTCATTAAGTCTTATATATTATGGCAGTTCTTCTCCTTCTTTCATGTAAGAATAAACTGAGGTATCATAATCTCCACCACTTAAGACTTTATATCCTTATCAAGCCCAAGTCATAACATATGTCTAGAACTATTCCTTGTCAACATCATACTGTATCAATCAAATGGTGGTTCCATCATCCATGTCATGTCTTTTCTCTTGATCCCTTACTATGATTAGGACTAGGTTTGCTATAATATTATTTATTACAAGCCGCCCAATAATAAAATTAACCAACTTGGTGATTCTAAAGCAATGTATTCTAATTTAAAATACTTAAGCTCAACATAATATTAGCAAACTCATTAGGCCTTGCATACCCTAATAGTTATTCTCCCACTTCCTACATGGGATTAAATAGAGGCATCACAAATATTCCACAGCATGGGTCAATAGGCATGTTGTGACTTGCTCTCATATAAAACGGGTGAGGGGTTGGAATCATTGCTCCTTCTTCCATTTCTCCTTTCGTTAGTGATTTTTTGGGTCACTCAAGTAGGTTTCACCTTGAGAGTTCCTTTTTCTTGCAAACAACTAGGTTTTGAGCCGTAGGTACCAAGTATCATAGTTTTTGATGTTGAATTGAGTGAATCACTTGAGCCCTTTCAGCCAAGACCCAAAGGAAAGAATGTAACTAATGTTCAACTGACTTGCATGTAGGTTAGTTCAATGCCGCTTAGTTCGTCTATGGTAGCCAATTTAAATCTTGTATTCACTTTTCTTCCTTGATGATGCAGTGATGCTTTTTACTACTCCCATAACTATAATAAACTTAGAATTGCACATGTCAACCTAAATTAAGCTTTTCACCAACAATAAGCCCAGTTGATGATGTAGTTTCAAGTTATCTCGATGTCCAACATAGTATGAGTATGTTTGCCATTAAGCTTAACGACCCCAAGCATTAATTCATTTTTCGCCTTCAAGGACTCTAACTTGAAATATAGTACGAGTATGTTTCAAGTTATGCTCTATTAATGAATTATTATACAAGATTCCCTAATTGTTTTGTATTTATTCTAGATCAGTATAAACATGATACATTGGTATGAAAACTCGATTATTGTGATTTGTAACTCCACATTCTCTAATGCATGAATAGTTTGAACAAGTAGGATTACCTTGGAGACGTGACTGATAAGACCTGGCTTGAAGCACTTGGACAAACATCATGCTGCCATCTTTTTTTTTCTCCTTTCGGAGACGCTACACGCACCCTGTTGGTCTTTTGAAGTTACTTAATCTTTTTTGTTTGGGTGGACTGCCATGCATCCACTTAGGACACTATTCTTGGGCCCTTATTGTCCCTGTCTTAGCAGTGCGATTGGATCCACAAGACTGTATGTCTTGGATACCCATTTCATTATCTGTAGTTCACCTATCCATTTAACTCATTGAATTCTATGGAGCCAGACATGCCCTTGGATCACCACCAAGGAAAAGAAAGCCCTTGCCCAGCTGCCTCAAGTTCTTAGCATCACGTATCTCTACTCTAGTGGCCACATGGTTCTGCTTCCTGTTGAAAGCTACATCTCTAGCCATTAATTTCCGGTCTCAATTCTATATAAGGATACAATTTCTGATTCAAACTCATCCAAAGCTTTAGCACCTTCTTCAGCTCTTTAAACTTTACAGCTAAGAAAAACACCATCTCCTCAACGAGCACTTCAACCATGTTGAGCCCAAAGAGACTTGTAGAGAAGGCAAAGAGATCAGGGATTTCCTTGATGAGATCCAATATTCGCTCCAGTTCTTGCAGTGATGAAAGCACTAGAGTGATTGCTGACAAGGGCCATTTCGTAGTGTACAGTATGGATGGTATAAGGTTTATGGTGCCATTAGCATTCCTCAAGAGTCAGATCTTTCAAGAGCTCCTCAAGGTGTCAGAAGAGGAGTTTGGATTGTCTGGCGATGGGCCGATCACATTAGCATGCGATGTAGTATTCATGGAATACATTCTCTGCTTGCTCCATAAGCACATAACTGGGGATATGGAGAGAGCCTTGCTTGCCTCCATCTGTGCCAGCCGATGCTCTGCTTCTCTACTTAGTCATCGTGAAGAAAAGCAACATCAATTAGCTTTGTTTACATAGAATAGAGATGATGAATTTTTTTCCCTCATCAAAACTTGTTCATATATAATTTGTCTGTAGAGATTCGACATGTGAAGAATAATAATTATTCTGTTTTTCCATTCTTATGAAGAAGATGTTTATTTGCTGAACTGCTAATTTTGGGGATATTGATTTTACTTAACATTCAGTAACTCAAATAATTATGCTGCTTGCAAAAAGAAATCTAAATGATAATCTACTTCTTTTCATTTCAAAAAGCTAATTAAAATTGCACTGTCAGATTAAATTTGTGTCTAGAGGTAAATGAATCAAGAGAAGTAAACTATCACTTATTGCATTCCTAGTCTTTCGAAATTTCAATTCATAACTTAAAAATCAGCTCTACTAGAGGCCTGTGAGGCTGTGAGATAACTCACATTGTTTGTTATGTTCAATTTCTCACCAAGTCCTTGCCTAAATTACCCTGATATCATATGTCAACCAACGAGAAAAAATTTTTAATTTTAAATTTTTAGATATAATTTAATTGAGCAGAAAAAGAGTTCAAATATTTGTTTATTACATTCAGCCTTTATTCCCTTTTTTATGTATTTTTTAATGTATTTTTACATAGACAAATCATGTTGCTGGTAATTAGCAAAATATATGAATTTTATACATTTTAGCTAGCTCTAAAATACAAAATTAATATGACCATTCAAAAAGATTGACTTTGAGTTTTCAGTGATCCAACTTCCTGAAGATGTATTTGTTATTGCAATGCCAAAGAAACGAAAGTAGATCATGGTAATAATTGAAATCTTGTAGTTATGAGGGCTGAAAATTACATCAAAAGAATCATTTATATTTGTCTTTTTAGTAAATGGAAGAACAAAAAATTCCTCACTGTTAAAACTCCACTGTACACAAGATATGTGCAAATATCGAGTTGGTAAAAAAAATATCATCTATATTCCTGTGTAAAACTAACTAATTGGTGTTGGTGTTTTGAAAAATGATTCAACAGAGAAGCTGAGAATTGATTTGCATCATTAAGGGTATATTTTGTAGAACAGAATACACCGTGGAAAGGAAGGATCATTGCTCTTTCCTTCCTTCCTACGGTGGATTTCGTTTTACTGAACACACCCTAAAGGAGCTAGAAAGGCTTCTCCAGATCTCAAGGTATATTATATGCCTCAGAAGTAAAAATGATGATGTACTCCATGAAAGCTGCATCACATGCCAATTTGATTGGCACATTGCCAAGTAATTCAAACTCCTCTTGAGAATCTTGATGATTTCCTGAAAAGAATGACTTTTGAGGAATTCCAATGGTACCATGAATCTTGTATCACTAGAACTGAAACGGCTATTGGATCTTATCAAGGGAATTTGTTTATTTGCCTTCTCAACAAAGCTCTTCAGACTCAATTGTTAGGTCAAATACTATAGAGCAATATCACAAATGACCAAGTGAATAATAAAATGGCAGCAATAATACTAAGATAAGAACATCAAATTTTACGTGGAAAAGCTATTGGAAAACTCTTTCAAACGAAAGGAAAAAACTATGGGCGCAAAATCTAATCAAAGGCTTCACTAATCAATGAGAGGAAGAATATAATGTCTTCTCTAGTTGCACACTAGACATAAATACATCAAAACATATCAAGAATAGCAAATTCTTGGAACACTAAGAATCATATGAGGCAAATTCTTGGAACATTCAGAAGCATATGGTCATCACCACTAAAGGTGAAAACCAAACCAAGAGAAAAAAATGGAGAAATCTCACCAAAAATCGCCCAAGAAATAATTAAATGAGAAGCAATCTTAGAGAACTTCAAATCAAGATCTGACTATTCTAAGAATTTTGGGAGATGAGTCCTCTGCTTGTTTGTAAAATTTTAGCTCAATTCAATGAACTTTCTCGCTTTCCTCGCATTCACACAGCTCGCCCTCGCATCCAGTGTGCCATTGCCGTCTAGCCCGCACCTGAAACTCATATGCTTAAGTTTTTCTCTCCTACTATTTTTCTTCTACTCCTATAGTTTAGAAGGGGAGAAGCAGGGCTTCGACCATAGAGAGAACTCTGTTCATTGTTTGGTTTAATGAGGCAATAATTGAATCAAATCTTAGTTTGAACAATTCGACTCTGATACAGGAGCATTTTTAGGGATTTATTTTGCTATGTCTATCTTTCACTTATCTTGTTTTAGAGTAGGGTAGCCTAGGATTTTATTTTTCTTTTAAGTATTTTTAACTTTCTAGTTGTTATAGTATGTTGTTTTTAGCCTAGGTTGCTTGCACTTGTAATTCACTACAAGCCTCCTCCTCCTTCTCAAAGCGATTAATATCAACCCTCCATCTCAACTCATCAAGGGTGATCTAAGATCTACCACACATCAAAGAAACCCTCAAGATCAGCCCTCCATCAAAGTTCCTCCAAGAGAAGGTAATATCTACCATCCATCAAGGCTTGCACCCTCATTGGCGCCACCTTCCAAGGCACTAAGGGCCAATTTGGGATTGCAGTGCAGTTGCAGCTGGTGCCACTCTGAAAAGTAGAACTGTTTGCTGTGTTGTAAAGTTAAAAACAGAATTATTTACTGTGAAAAAACTATAGATTGCTGTCCGAAAAAGCAATGCTAAAAAGTAATAAATATATATTTGTATATAAACATATATATATATTTATATATTTTTTTTATTTATATATATATATATATATTTATATTTATATATTTATATATCTATATATTTATACATTTATATATTTTTTATATTATATATATATATACATTATACATTTTATTTGTATCGTAGGTTATGCTCCTGTGGATAGGAGTGAGATTAAAATGGAAGGGGGCGGGGTTCGATCCCCTATCTTGTCACTTGTGTGTGCGTAGGTGCAGCCTGCAGGTGAATTGCTACGGGTGCGCCTCCTCTTTTTTCCTACACCTTCAAGGCACATGACTGCCACCTCATCATGGTGACATATCATGGGTGCCCAAATCAGGTCAAGAGTCAACAAGGAATCAATTTCAAATTCAAATAAGTCAAAACTACCTCCACATTCCACCAATAGTCTTCAAGTCACCCTTTCACTCCACCAATGAAAGAGTCAACCAACCCCTTCAAAGCTTTAATGAGCTTTGCATGCATCCCTAGTGACACGCCCCGGTCGGATCGGCCTAAAAACAGCACTTATCCGCGGTCTCAGGGCAGTCCGGCGGAACACCAGAACGCAACTCTCTCTAGGGTTTCCGACCCAAAATTTGAAACCCTAACTCCCCAAATAATAATTATCCCCAAATTATAGTTCACACGGAAAACCCTAACCCTAATTAGGAAAAACCAAACCCTAAATCCAAATAATACCTTTGGTCAACGCCCCAAATCAAAACACCTCTTGATTTTGACTGAAGTCAAAATCAATCGAATTAATCCGCTGTCACTATGCGCAAAATCGGCCGATGCTCGATTTTAATCTTTGTGCTGACGTAAGCCCTGCGTCAGCCTGCGAAATCGAAATCGACTTCGATTTTGCATCAAAATCGATTGTTGACCAGCGCCTTCGTTGACTCGCCTCGAAGCGAACGCCGGAGGCGTTCGTCTTCTTCGCTCCACCGAACGAACACCGCCAAAGCCTCTTCCGTCCGCCTGCGTACGCTGCCGGAATCCGATTGCGCCACAGGGAAGGTAGCTGCCTTCCTTCCTTCCATCGCTGGCCCGAAGAACCACTGTTGCCGGACTTCGTCGCCGCGTAGAACACCGAAACCAGAGGGAAGAAGAGTGGAAGAAATCGCGTTTTATTTCTAACAGAAGAATTACAAAACCTCTCTCCAATCGCCGTCGACCCCTGGCCGCCGGAACCCTCTTCCCTCCCTCACCGACGACTCCCCAGCCATCAGTTACAATCGCTTAATCTTGCTTACAGAGCTTGCCTAGCAGTCCTCCCTAGACGCCAGACAACACTCCCAGAAGCTTCCCGAAGCTTCGTATCGATAGTGGACGCTCGCTGGTCTTCCAGATCGATCTCCCAGATGGTGAAGGTGGAATCGCCCCTCCTCTTGCTCCCTGTTGCGGCTTTTAGAGAGACGCCGCCGCCTCTTCCACTTGCAAAGCTATCCCAAGTCTTCTGCTGAAGACTCGTTTCGTCCCCTCCACTTGCGGCCGCCATCTGCGTCCGAAGCGTCTGCGTCTTCCGTCGCGTGAGATGAAGACGCTGCAGCCTATTGTCGCGAAGCTCGGTCAAAATCGCACGTTGACCAACTTTTGCCACTCGAATTTTGAGCTTTGTTGTTGTGTGGGTTTGGACTTGGGCCACCGCCCGGCCCATTGGGCTTTGGGCTGAACCAATTAGACCGGGGCCTGACACCTAGTGTCACGCCCCGGTCGAATCAACCCTGAATCAGTGCTTAACCATTGTCTTAGGGTCGTCCGGTAGAACACCAGAGTGTGAACTCCGCCTAGGATTAGGTTTTCCTCAGGTGGAAAATCACCCCCAAAATGAAAACCCTAACCCTAGCGGTCCAAAATCGATCCCGAAATCAAAATTAACCCGGAAACTCTAATTTAGAGATTATACCTTCGGTCAAAATCGATTTTGACCAGTCGAGTCAAAATCACCGTCAACGCCAAATTATCGCCACCGCTCGAATATTCGGATCGCTGACGTCAGCCCCAGATTTTGCCTGCCGCGCGTCGAATTGGGTTTTGCGGACGACGTACTTGCATCAGCCTGTGAAATCAAATTCGTCGCGATTTTACTTCGCTGCTTCGATTTTGACAGTGTTATCTTCTTCGCTCCGCCGCCGCGTCTCGCCTTCGAATGCCACTTACGTTCGTCAGCTGAGGCGTGTGTCTCGGAGGAGGGGAAGCTGCCTGCT
The DNA here is from genome assembly GCA_027563935.2 of Costus lasius. NCBI lineage: Eukaryota > Viridiplantae > Streptophyta > Magnoliopsida > Zingiberales > Costaceae > Costus > Costus lasius. The sequence continues at coordinate 77,761,376 of CM050451.1, forward strand.
TCCCTTGGTTTCTCGTCGTCGACTGGCAGCCACCTGCTGCCGTCCTGTGTCGTTGGAGCTCGTCCCGCCAGAGATAGCGAACAGACCACTCCAAACAAGGGAGGCGAAGGTATAGGAAGGAAAGCTTTTATTCTGAACTTAGAAGCTACAAAACCTCCCTCTTACTCTCTCGCTGGCAGCGATGCTCGCCGCTGTTTACAGTGCTCTCGAGCTCGCTCCTCACGCAGGATCCCTCGCTCAGATCTCTGCTTCCAGCCCTCTCTCTGATCGCTGATCGAAGGTGTTGATGACAAAGATCCCCTCAATCTCCTCTCTGATCACTCGATGATCCTCTCCTTCATCCGTCGATGGCTTATAAAGGGAGAGAGCCGCCTCACCTCTCCGCTTCGCACGCTCCGGAGACCCTATCTCCTTTCCGGAAGGCTAGCCGCGCCATGCCCTCGCGTCGCCCGCCGTCCGCGTCGCTCGAGCCATGTCCGAGTCTTCCGCGCGTGACGCCGTTGCCGAGGCCTGCGTCCGATCCGCCCGGGGAAGAGGATGTCGACACCGCGTTTGAGCTCCGCTTGGATGAAGATGATGCCGCAGCTGGGATTTGGTCAGCATTGGAACGAGATTGCGGCGTTGACCGAGCAATCTCAGCGTAGCTTCATGCTCCACTTGGGTGTAGACCGCGGGGGTTAACTCTTGGCCCAGTGGGCTCTGGGCTAGACCGGCCTGAACCAGGCCTGACAATTCTCCCCCACCCAACTTGGACATCGCCCTCGATGTCTCTAACGGGCGGATCTTTCACAACCATTGATGTAATCCTCAAAACACCGATCCTCGCCTCTTCGATGTGATCTTCAACCTCCTTAGCTGGTGCTTGTATCAACATAGCAATCCATCCTCGTGCTGGGCATTCATACATCCGGTGAGGACCACTGCACAAAAAGCAATTCATCGGTCTTGGTCGATCCTGCACTCTCTCTGCAGGTCGATTCTGCTCATGTCGTGCCGGCAGACCTCTGCCTCGCCTGTGAAAGGTCCTACCTCTTCCTAGAACTCTATCCTCTGGTGGGGTCTGTGGAGAGCCATGCTTCGGTGGAGTCCTGGATTTTCTTGACAGTGCTGGTCTGAATCTTTGACTATCCACCAAGGACTCGGCGATCGTCGTGGCCGTCCTCCAGTCTGGTGGCGCCTGTCGTTGGACTTCAGCCTCCGCCCAGGGTTGAAGATTTCGGAGGAAGAAGTACCTCCGGTCTCCCTCCGCCATCTCTGGTAGCTCCAACATCAGTGCAGAGAATGCCCTGACATACTCCTGGATCGACCCGGTGTGCTTCAGCCGAACCACCGCGTCTCGGGCCTGATCCACCGAGTTCCCGGGAAGGAACTGTCGCTGCAGCTCTTCTCGGAACACTTCCCATGTCCAGTCAGCCGCTTCTGCTGTTGAATCAGCTTTGGTCCTCCACCAAAGTTTTGCATCGTGTGAGAGATATGTTGTGCAGATCCTCACTTTTTCTTGATCTGAAACATGGTTAGCCACAAAATACTGTTCCATATCCCAAAGAAAGTTACCCAATTCTTTGGTTGACCGAGCCCCTCTGAACATCGCAGGCTCTGGGATGCGGGCTCTCCCTCTAGCAGCTCCGTACTCCACCATGGCTGCTGTAGGTGCACCTCCTTGTGCCTGTGCCAATGCCATACGCATCATCGTGAGATCTACCAACACCTGCTGCTGGGCTGTAGTAGCGTTGGTTATTTGTGTCATTAGGGTTGCTACCTGTGCTTGCAAGTCTGCCACTTGCTCTTGGAGCACTGCCGTCTCTTCAACGTTTTGCTGGGCCTCCACTACTCCAGCCAAGGTTTGTTGAAGGGCAAGGATTTGCAACCTCTGTTCCTCTATCGTGCGATGGAGATCCTCCACCTGAGGAACCACCGCGTCTTTACTGTTTCCTGTTAAACCAAGCACCTGCTCGATTCATGCTATGCGATCTCCTTGATTCACCATGTTGCCTAGAACTTTAGGCTCTGATACCTTTGTCACGCCCCGGTCATATCAACCTTGAATCGGTGCTTAACCGTTGTCTTAGGGTCATCCGGCGGAACACCAGAGCATGAACTCCGCCTAGGATTAGGTTTTCATCAGGTGGAAAATCACCCCCAAATTGAAAACCCTAACCCTAGCCATCCAAAATCGATCCCCAAATTAGAATTAACCCGGAAACTCTAATTTAGAGATTATACCTTCGGTCAAAATCGATTTTGACTAGTCGAGTCAAAATCGCCGTCAACGCCAAATTATCGCCGCCGCTCGAATATTCGGATCGCTGACGTCAGTGTGACGTCAGCCCCAGATTTTGCCCGCTGCGCGTCGGATTGGGTTCTGCGGACGATGTACTTGCGTCAGCCTGTGAAATCAAATTCGCCGCGATTTTACTTTGCTGTTTTGATTTTGACCCAGTCAAAATCAAAACAGCGCTGTCTTCTTCGCTCCGCCGCCGCGTCTTGCCTTCGAACGCCGCCTGCGTTCGTCGGCTGAGGCATGTTGTTGGGGTATGCCCTTAAGGCTAATGTTTGAGGCCTATGGGAATGTATTTGTATCATGTAATAAACTGTTATGTTTATAAAGGCATGGTTGTTATTCAGTTAGCTACATTGTCTGCTGCAATATATGTTCTTCTGAATAATGTCTCAAAGCTGTTCAGCTCGGCTGACATGCTATTATGTCCTTAGTCGATATATCTTGGTGAACATGAGACAGCCTTGATATTGTTAAGACTAATATGTGTTCTAATCTTATAGGATGCTTCGAGCATGGAATAAGATATAGACTCATGGGTACATTGGATGTACTGGACAGACCCTACTAGGATGTTCAATTGTTTGTCACAATGTGAATGTTCCTTGATTAAGACAAGTGGCACATTTCCTCTGACTTGAGATCACTTGTGTTTTCTAAATGATGATTGTCATTGTTTTGAGATGGTTCAATATCATTTGAAACATAATGATTATAGACTATCTTGGATGGTGAGCTTGAGTCAGGTTAGAGCACTAGTGATAGACATAGGATTGCCGTCTCCTTGTTGAAGGAGTCTGATGTTCTAAAGGGGCCCCCTGGATGAGATGATTGAGAAAAGTGTATGGCCATACCCAGGTGACTATGTTCATCTGTTCTGATCATGCTCATCATATTGGAGTTACGAGCTTGACAGGCTTGTCCAATAAGAACATCCAGTGGCAAAGGAAATATGTATGCTTTGTGAAATGATTCACACTTGTGCTGTGGTTTGGGTGAAGTCTTGGAAGACTCTTTCCTTTATATCGGGAGACAGTGATGTGTTGCTAGATATCCCTCACTGATCGTGATAATGTGAATTATCGTTACCGACATTTAAAGGAAACCCTCAGGGTCGCACAATTTGATGATATGGCTTACTTAAGTCAGATCGTGTGGACTGAATTGTTCAGGTTCAGTTTAAAGGGATTTAATCTCTGATTGTGAGTGAGATCTGGTCTGATCATGTTTGATTGATTAGGGCTTGAGATCGGTAAGCTTCGATCGGGAGAATAGATGCCAGATCGGTCAGATCAAGAGCATCGAAGAGATTGACGGTTAGATCTGAAGCCTTAGGGTTTAAGTGAGATCTAGACCATATTGCTTGGGTTAATTGGTCTTGGACCAAACCGATGTGAACTGGCTCATTGGTTGAGCGCTTGGTTCAAGTGATGTGGCATTTGCGATTGGGTAAACCCAAGGGCGCACGTTGAGAAGTGGATGCTATTTTTGGATAGCACTTCTACTAATCGTGGCCATGACTCACGATTGCCACACTTCACGCCCCCCTTCTTTTTGTTCGTCGCCAACGCTTGGCTTAGACGAAACAACATCTCGGCTAGAGAAGAGGAGGACGACAAGAGAGAAAAACTCACTCAAGCAAGGCGATCTCTTCTCCCTTCCATTCGACAAAGGCTTCTTGGAACCTTGCTAGCACAAGGAGCACCAAAGAAAGTAGGCGACACCAATTGTGTGCGTCACCTTAGGAGAAGGCTCGCTTGCGCCTTTCCTTCCAAGTTTTCATCCAACGCATATGGCTATGGTATGAATTCAAGTTTACTTAAGTTGATCATATATCATGCAATAGATTCTTTCAAACCCTTAATTCCGCTGCAAAAGTTTTATGCGCCATATGTCTAGGGTTTTTGCTCCCCCTAGAAGGGGACCCCCCTTAGGTTAAGGGGTACTTTCAATTGGTATCAGAGGCAAAGTTGATGCATGCATTTTATGATTGCTTCATGTTGTGTGATCCATGTTTTAGATCTAGAATTATCAACATGCGAATATACATGTTTCATACCGAAACTTGTCTATGTTATTTTGCTTGTTGGCGCTTTCAGGTTTTATCTAAAATCCTTATTACATGCGCGCTCCAATTAGATCTAAGCCCATACTTTAAACCCTTAGACGGGTTACTAGGGTTGAAGTCACCCCCTAGGTTAGATCCAAAATGTCTGATCAGATCATCTGACAACCTGAATGGGTCGATCAGATAGCACCTTGGCGCAAGCCTATGGTGGCTATAGGTCGACTGCACACAGGTGTGTAGCGATGTCTGATTGAGACAACTAATGAACGCACCTGAGTTAGGCCCGGGGTCACGCCCGTTTGCCCGACCTCAGTGTGGTCGTTCAGCCCTGGCGCATGCATAGTTGACCTTATGGTCGACGCAAGTCAGTTAGGACTTGGTGCGTGCAAGGGCAGTGGATCTGACTAGGTTGGATGAGTGGATCCCTAGTAATGGACCGTTGTAAGGTAGTAAGGGCGAATAAGGAAATTAAAATTGATACCTATGGGTTTTCGAAATTTAATTTTCTTGGTTGGATCACATGTTTGAATGTTGCATATGCTTGTTTATTTCTTCTTATGTGGGCTGCCCATATTAATTGTGTGCTGTGCTGGGGCCTGCGTGCCTGTATTAAAAATTGTAAATTAATTATTGTGATCTGCGCATCACATTGTTTTAATTTATAAAATGTTAGTGACCTGCGTGTCACTCTTGTCTAGATAGTTAAATTTGTAATTTAATTAGACAAGAGCACAGAGCACACTTGGCAGAGGCGCATGCAGCAAGTGGCTGGACCAGGTGGGAGGTCTAGGGTTCGACCCTAGGACTTGGCGCATTATCCTGGTGGGCGCACCTGTGCTGCAGATGGCGCTTGGGCCCAGGTTTGGGCCAGATGAGCAGCAAAAGACCCATGAAGAGCAAATGAAGACTTAAGTTAGGTTAAGGTCTTCTAGGGCTATGGGCTTTTACCACATAAGATTCATGCTTTCTTTTATTGCTTAATATTAGAATTGCATGATTAAATTATCTTCTGCTATCACCATAGAAATTGCATGATAGGCAAGAAGATAAAAGACCGTTAAAATCCAACGCTAAAATATCAAGCTCGTAAGCCTTCTGACGCGAAACCTCACTGTTCTGATTATCGTTGGAGCCGTGTTGTACCCACTCAGTGGGCACGTCCATCTATCTTCAGACGGTGCGGGATTACACCTGCGTGTTACAGAGTAGGGATTTATCCCTTCTCGTTGCTCAGCATAGCACGTGGTGGTCCAGGGAGTAGGTCGGGTCAGCTTGACCGTGTAGGCTACATATGTGGCGCATATGGTAGCACATGGAGGCAGCCATCTGTGGGGTCAGAGATTGTGTTGTACCAACTCAGTTGGCACAGTCTGCTGGACTGCCCAGATGAAGGGGAATCGCACGGGTTGGCGATCGGCAGGGACTGCCTACCAGAAACTAGTGCTTGTACTCTCTGTGCATCTTATCTCGCCTAAGCGGGACGCGGAGACCAAGTATGAAATCTGGATCCCATCTCACTAAAAGAGTTCTACTCTTTCGGGCTGTTTTGCTGGATTTTTCACGCCTGATAAAATAGTGAGAAAAAGGAATCTTTCTTAAGTCCTGATTGATTCTTATACATTGATACTGACCTTGCTGTTCTTGCATTGTTGTAGATACCTGCAGCAACGAACACCATGAACTTCAATGTGCGATCCCTACTGGAAAGAGAGAAGTTTGCTGGGTCGAACTTCTCTGACTGGTTTGGACACCTTAAGATCGTTCTTAAGGCAGAGAGGAAACTGTATGTCCTCGAGACGGCGATACCGCCGCAGCCCGCTCCGAACGCCGCAAGGGCGGTTCGGGAAGCCTATGAAAAGCACGTCAATGATAGCATTGATGTCGCTTGCCTGATGCTAGCGTCTATGACGCCACCGCTGCAGCGTCAGCATGAGGATATGTCAGCTATACAGATTATAGCAAACCTCAAGATGCTGTATGCTGCACAGGCGAGGACTGAACGCTATAATTTGACTAAGCTCTTCTTTCAGAGCAAACTGGCTGAAGGGAGCCCAGTGGGAGCTCACGTGCTCAAGATGATTGGGCACAAGGAGGCTCTGGAGAAACTGGGGCACACCATCAACCAGGAGCTTGCTGTGGACATTATTCTGCAGTCTCTCCCGCCATCATTCGACGCGTTCATTATTAATTTTAATATGAACAAAATCGATTGTACTCCGGCAGAGCTGCTGAATATGCTCTTGACCACTGAGGAGACTCTGAAGAGTAAGCCTTCGACCTCTGTCTTGATGGTTCCTTCAAGGAACAAGAAGAAGGGGAAGAAGGGCAAGGCCCCGGTCAAGAATTACAGCAAGGCTCTGAAGCAGAAGGTGAAGCGGTCCAAGGAATACAGGTGTTTCCACTGTGGCCAGCTGGGTCACTGGAAAAAGGACTGTAAAGCGCTCCAAGGAGATAAGAGGGGAAGCTTTGCTTCTGGCTCAGGTATATTTGTGACTGAGGTCATGTTATCTTCTTCTATATCATGGGTGTTGGACACTGCATGTGGAGTTCACATTTGTTCAAATGTACAGGAACTCAAGAGAAGAAGACAGGTGGGACAGCATGAGGTGGACCTACGAGTTGGAAACGGGGCACGGGTTGCTGCTGTTGCTGTAGGAGACTACTTTATTTCTTTACCATCTGGACTTGTATTGGAACTAAACAGTTGTTACTTTGTTCCCAGTATAACTAAAAATATTATCTCCATTCCTGCTCTTGTCAGGAAGGGATTTTCCTTTGAATGCGATATTTCAAAGTGTATTTTGTCTTTTGATAATATTGTTTATGCAACTGGTTCAATTAACAATGGGTTATACATGTTGGACATGGAATGTTCGATACAGCAAATTGATATTAAGAAAGCCAAGTATGCTGATGACAGCACCTTGCTATGGCATAGTCGTTTAGGCCATATTAACGAGAAACGCATTAAGCGGTTGCATGATCATGGACTGCTGGGATCATTCTCCTATAAGGAGATTGATACATGCAAAGCTTGTTTAATGGGTAAAATGACGAAGTCACCTTTTCCTCACAAAGGTCAAAGGGCTTCAGGTTTACTTGACCTTATACACAGTGATGTGTGTGGGCCATTTAGTAAATATGCCAGAGGTAGCTATCAGTACTTCATTACCTTTACTGATGATTTCAGTAGATATGGGTATGTCTATCTGATGAGACATAAGAGTGAATCTTTTGACAAGTTCAAAGAGTTCAAGAATGAAGTACAGAATCAGCTAGGCCGAAATATCAAGGCACTTCGCTCAGATCGAGGTGGTGAATACCTAAGTCATACGTTTACTGACTATCTAAAGGAGTGTGGGATTATCTCACAGCTCACTCCGCCAGGAACACCGCAATGGAATGGTGTGTCCGAGAGGAGAAATAGAACGTTACTTGATATGGTTCGTTCTATGATGAGTCAGGCTACTCTTCCATACTCCTTTTGGGGTTTTGCGCTGGAAACAGCTGCAAAGGTACTAAACCGAGTGCCATCCAAGGCAGTTTCAAAGACGCCATATGAGTTATGGTATGGGAAACAGCCGAGCTTGACATTTATCAGGATCTGGGGCTGCGAGGCTTATGTCAAAAAGCTCGCCTCTGGGAAACTAGAGAGCAGATCTGACAAATGTATCTTTGTCGGTTACCCTAAGGAAACTAAGGGTTATTATTTCTACGATCCCAAGGAGAACAAGGTTTTTGTTGCTCGGACGGCCATATTTCTTGAGAAGGAGTTTCTTCTGCAAGAGGCCAGTGGGAGAGAAATAAAACTGGATGAGAATCCAGAGGAAGGACAAAGTGATCAAGCACAGTTGGATGAGCCTGAGCCGGTAGAACAGGTTATTGAACAACCTGAGGCTCAGATATCACGGGAACCGCGAAGATCGGGTAGGATCCGTCGACAGCCTGAGCGCTATGACGGAGTCTACATCATTGATAATGATGAACCCCTCACTTATGCGGATGCGGTCAGTGGACCGGAGTCAGCGAGATGGCTTGAGGCTATGCGCGCCGAGATGGACTCCATGTCAGATAACCAAGTTTGGGATTTGGTTGATCCGCCTTCGGGAGTTATCCCTATAGGCTGTAAATGGATCTTCAAGAAGAAGATTGACATGGATGGTAACGTGGTTACCTATAAAGGCAGGCTAGTTGCGAAAGGTTTCAAACAAATCTACGGGATAGATTATGATGAAACTTTCTCACCTGTAGCCATGTTTAAGTCTATTCGGATTCTTTTCGCGATAGCTGCATATTATGATTATGAGATTTGGCAGATGGATGTGAAAACAGCTTTCCTTAATGGAAATCTGGATGAGGATGTGTATATGACACAACCAGAGGGTTTCACTAATCCAGCAGATCGTCATAAGATATGCAAGTTAAAGAAGTCCATTTATGGACTTAAGCAAGCATCTAGAAGCTGGAATATTCGTTTTGATGAATCAGTCACTGAATTTGGTTTCATCAAGAACGAGGATGACCCGTGTGTATATAAGAGGTTTAGTGGGAGCGTGATTACTTTCCTAGTCCTCTACGTCGATGACATCTTGATCATTGGAAATGACATTCCTGAAATGCATGCTGTGAAGGCATGGCTGAGGAAATGTTTCCAGATGAAAGATTTAGGAGAAGCAGCCTATGTGTTAGGTGTGAAGATCTACAGGGATAGATCTAAGAGGCTTCTCGGGCTGTGCCAGAGTACTTACATCGATAAGGTCCTGGAGAGATTTCACTTAGAGAATTCTAAGAAAGGATATCTTCCAGTCAGACATGGTCTGAATCTTTCAAAGAGTCAGTGTCCACAAACACAGACTGAGAAAGATGAAATGAACAATACGCCTTATGCTTCGGCTATTGGTTCCATTATGTATGCGATGTTGTGTACTCGCCCAGACGTCGCTTACGGGTTAAGCGTGACCAGTCGTTACCAAAGTAATCCAGGTATGGCGCATTGGATTGCAGTCAAGAACATCTTAAAATATCTGCGGAGGACCAAAGATATGTTCTTGATATATGGTGGTCAGGAAGAACTCAGTATTGAAGGATATACTGACGCTTCGTTCCAGTCGGACCAGGATGATTTCCGATCGCAATCAGGCTATGTTTTTAGCTTGAATGGAGGTGCAGTGGTGTGGAAAAGTTTCAAACAGTCAACTGTTGCTGATTCCACAACAGAAGCCGAGTATGTTGCAGCCTCGGAAGCATCCAAGGAGGCAGTGTGGATTCGTAAGTTCGTAAGAGAACTTGGTGTTGTTCCTTCGAGTGCAGATCCTTTGGTTATCTTTTGTGATAACACTGGAGCAATCGCACAAGCAAAGGAACCACGGTCGCACCAGAAGTCCAAGCACATACAGAGACGGTTTCATTTGATCAGGGAGATCATAGATCGTGGCGAGATCAAAGTATGCAAGGTTCATACAGATGACAATCTGGCAGACCCGCTTACCAAGCCTCTGGCGCAGCAGAAGCATGAGAAGCACTGTAATAATATGGGTTTGAGATTTCTCAACCATTAGATTAAGTGCAAGTGGGAGATTGTTGGGGTATGCCCTTAAGGCTAATGTTTGAGGCCTATGGGAATATATTTGTATCATGTAATAAACTGTTATGTTTATAAAGGCATGGTTGTTATTCAGTTAGCTACATTGTCTGCTGCAATATATGTTCTTCTGAATAATGTCTCAAAGCTGTTCAGCTCGGCTGACATGCTATTATGTCCTTAGTCGATATATCTTGGTGAACATGAGACAGCCTTGATATTGTTAAGACTAATATGTGTTCTAATCTTATAGGATGCTTCGAGCATGGAATAAGATATAGACTCATGGGTACATTGGATGTACTGGACAGACCCTACTAGGATGTTCAATTGTTTGTCACAATGTGAATGTTCCTTGATTAAGACAAGTGGCACATTTCCTCTGACTTGAGATCACTTGTGTTTTCTAAATGATGATTGTCATTGTTTTGAGATGGTTCAATATCATTTGAAACATAATGATTATAGACTATCTTGGATGGTGAGCTTGAGTCAGGTTAGAGCACTAGTGATAGACATAGGATTGCCGTCTCCTTGTTGAAGGAGTCTGATGTTCTAAAGGGGCCCCCTGGATGAGATGATTGAGAAAAGTGTATGGCCATACCCAGGTGACTATGTTCATCTGTTCTGATCATGCTCATCATATTGGAGTTACGAGCTTGACAGGCTTGTCCAATAAGAACATCCAGTGGCAAAGGAAATATGTATGCTTTGTGAAATGATTCACACTTGTGCTGTGGTTTGGGTGAAGTCTTGGAAGACTCTTTCCTTTATATCGGGAGACAGTGATGTGTTGCTAGATACCCCTCACTGATCGTGATAATGTGAATTATCGTTACCGACATTTAAAGGAAACCCTCAGGGTCGCACAATTTGATGATATGGCTTACTTAAGTCAGATCGTGTGGACTGAATTGTTCAGGTTCAGTTTAAAGGGATTTAATCTCTGATTGTGAGTGAGATCTGGTCTGATCATGTTTGATTGATTAGGGCTTGAGATCGGTAAGCTTCGATCGGGAGAATAGATGCCAGATCGGTCAGATCAAGAGCATCGAAGAGATTGACGGTTAGATCTGAAGCCTTAGGGTTTAAGTGAGATCTAGACCATATTGCTTGGGTTAATTGGTCTTGGACCAAACCGATGTGAACTGGCTCATTGGTTGAGCGCTTGGTTCAAGTGATGTGGCATTTGCGATTGGGTAAACCCAAGGGCGCACGTTGAGAAGTGGATGCTATTTTTGGATAGCACTTCTACTAATCGTGGCCATGACTCACGATTGCCACACTTCACGCCCCCCTTCTTTTTGTTCGTCGCCAACGCTTGGCTTAGACGAAACAACATCTCGGCTAGAGAAGAGGAGGACGACAAGAGAGAAAAACTCACTCAAGCAAGGCGATCTCTTCTCCCTTCCATTCGACAAAGGCTTCTTGGAACCTTGCTAGCACAAGGAGCACCAAAGAAAGTAGGCGACACCAATTGTGTGCGTCACCTTAGGAGAAGGCTCGCTTGCGCCTTTCCTTCCAAGTTTTCATCCAACGCATATGGCTATGGTATGAATTCAAGTTTACTTAAGTTGATCATATATCATGCAATAGATTCTTTCAAACCCTTAATTCCGCTGCAAAAGTTTTATGCGCCATATGTCTAGGGTTTTTGCTCCCCCTAGAAGGGGACCCCCCTTAGGTTAAGGGGTACTTTCACATGTGTCTCCGGGGAGGGGAAGCCGCCTACTTCCCTCGGTTTCTCGTCATCAACCGGCAGCCACTCGCCGCTGTCCTGTGTCGTCGGAGCTCGCCCCGCTGGAGATAGCAAACAGACCACACCAAATAGGGGAGGTGAAGGTATAGGATGGAAAGCTTTTATTCGAAACTTAGAAGCTACAAAACCTCCCTCTTACTCTCTCGCCGGCGGCGATGCTCGCCGCCGTATACAGTGCTCTTGATCTTGCTCCTCACGCAGGATCCCTCGCTCAGATCTCTGCTTCCAGCCCTCTCTCTGATCGCCAATCGAAGGTGTTGATGACGAAGATCCTCTCAATCTCCTCTCTGATCACTCGATGATCCTCTCCTTCATCCGTCAATGGCTTATAAAGGGAGAGAGCCACCTCACCTCTCCGCTTCGCACGCTCTGGAGACCCTGTCTCCTTTCCGGCTCGCCGCGCCATGCCCCCGCGTCGCCGGCCGTCCGCTTCGCTCGAGTCATGTCCGAGTCTTCCGCGTGTGACGCCGTTGCCGAGGCCTGCGTCCGACCCGCCCGAGGAAGAGGACGTCGACGCCACGTTTGAGCTACGCTTGGATGAAGACGATGCCGCGGCTGGGATTTGGTCAGCATTGGAATGAGATTGCGGCGTTGATTGAGCAATCTCAGCGTAGCTTCGGGCTCCGCTTGGGTGTAGACTACGGGGGCTTGGGTTAACTCTTGGCCCAGCCCAAGCCCAAACACCAGCCCATGCGCATATTCATCCACATCGCTTGCCGCGGAACGCGGATAGAGATTGGAGTCTTTGTCACAACAATCGGATACGGGCAATGCTCTCCCCGGCTGCAGCGGCGGATGTGGACAACGCGAGAGCGTCGGCTGCGAATGATGCGGACGATGCAGGAAGGCGGCTTCGACGGGTTCTCCAGCGGGAGAAGCGGTCTCCAGCGCGAGCTTATCGGACGCGGTGACTCCTTCGGCTCCGGACGACGTGGGTGACTCGGCGAGAAGAGACCAAGCACGGCGCTGGCAACAGAGGTTATAAAACCATCCGCGGGAGGATGGGAGAGGGATCGATCGATCAGGGAGCGCATCCACCATCTTCGTTCGAAGCTTGAGGGGAGTTTTGGGGTGACGAACACGAGTTGTGAGAAACAGAGTGATTGTAGCCGACGGTGAGTGCGCCGATCGGCGAGGGAGGGGAAGAGGGCGCCGACCAAGGGGTCGACGGCGGAGGTTTGTAATTCGTTTTAGAGGAATAAAATAGAAGCTTTCCGACGATCCCTTCCTTCCGTTGCTTCCAGCTTTTGGCGACGTGTTCCGGCAGTTCTTGCGACGATGGTGGTCATCGAGTGGCAGACGAAGATCGAAGGAGAAGGGCGGCGATCTTCTGGCAAGGATTTCCCATCTCCGACGACCACGCCGACGAGCAAACGGATGAGCGCGGCATTTGTTAGCACGAGGAAGACGAAGGCGAAGCAGAGAGTTTCGAACGCGCTGGCCAGTGTTCGAAACAAGGCGACGACCAAGTCAAAATCGACGGGTGAAACGAAATCGTGATTTCGATTTTGCAGTTGACGCAAGGCTTACGTCAGTTGGGCAATTTTGATTTCGCGAGCGGCGATTTCGATTTCGTGAGCGGCAATTTCAGGCAACTGACGCACGGGTGACGTCAGCGAGTCCAAATCAGTGGAGCGGTGAGTTTGGTCAAAATCAAGGGTTGACCAAGAGGTAAGATTTGGGATTTTGATTTTGGGTTTGGATTTTCCTAAATTAGGGTTAGGGTTTTCTGAGCGACCTTGTAATTTGGGGATAAAAATCAATCGGGGAAATTATGATTTTCTATTCGTGATAATTTTGAGTCGGAAACCCTAGGGAGTTCACACTCTGGTGTTCCGCCGGACAACCCTAAGACACTAGTTTAGGGCTAGTTTAGTGCTGATCCGACCGGGCATGACAATTGGTCTCAGAGCGAGGTTAACGTGTGATGGAGAACTACAGTGATTGTATCGCACAGATCGAGCAGGTGCTCGGTTTGGCTAGTGCTGGGGACAACGAGATGATTCTCCAGATCGAGAGTCTTCTGAGTATAGTGGAGGCTCAAAGATTGCAGATCCAGACTCAGAAGTTGCATATCGAGTTCCTACAACAGACTCTGGAGGGTCTGATCGATCTGCCATAGCAGATGGCTCGCATGAAGGAGGAGATACATGCAGAGATCACAGTATTGCATTTGGCTCTAACACAAGTATCACTATCGATGGCAGCACTGGCAGAGCAGGAGGCTCCTAAGCCGAAGGTACGAGTACCTAAGCCAGCGACGTTCGGGGGGCCCGATCGTCTAGAGAGGTGGAAAACTTCATCTAGGACATGGAGCAGCTGTTCTTTGCTAGCCGTGTTCTAGAAGAAGACAGGTGTTGTATCCCAACAAGTAGGTAGACAAAAACTTATTTCTGGTGTCGCGGCCAAACTCGTTGTTTGGCGTACAGGGACTTTGTCACTCCCTGACACAGCTTCAAAAACTTGTTATGTCACCAAGCTTGTTGTGTCCACAAGTGCACGAATACTCGAAGTAATAATTAAGATATTGAACCCACAGAGACCTATGTTGTCAAGTACCGAATAATTGATTTCTTACTATCTAGGCAGTCGAATAAAAGTCAAGTAATGATCGAAAAACACACGAAAAGATTTATCAGAGAGAAACTGAGACAAGGGTTTCATTTACTTTAATTTTCATGACTAGATATGTATAGATGTTCATCAATCGAATTTTATCATGATAAAGACAGAATTTACTTTTTAAAGGGGTTATCTCACTTTCGTGCAGATAACCATGCAGGGACCAATCTTCGCTTTTGCGTAAGATTTATCCCAAGCTAACGATAAGTAAATCTTCAAGCGAAGAACTCAAGGATCACTTTCGTGCATCCGAATTCTAAGTTGATCGTCTCGAGTGGAATCTCAAGGATCACTTTCGTGCATCCGAGTCTCAACACAAGTTCTACCTATGGTTCTCCAACATTCCGATCTTCACTTTCGTGCAAGATCTCCACGTTTGATAGAATAACTCAATCCTAGGTTCATAATTATCAACATGACAATTAAACTACTAAAATCAAGAAATAAGAACTTAACCTAATTTCTTACGGTGAGTTCCTATTATTCAATTTTTAGGTTCCAAGTTCTCAAGCAAATCACTTTTCAGTCTATATTGCGAAAACTCTAAATCATGATGACAATAAGTAAACTAAGGAGAATTTTAGATCCATAATCACATAAGTAGAATTATCAGAATAGAATTATCATGATGAAAGTAGAAGTTATCTAGTCATTAAGAAAATCAAGGGAATTACTCCCCCATGTCCCATAAAAAGTCTAAGCTAACATGGTAGAAGAGTTACAATAATCCATGGTTTCAAAAGATCGAAAATCAAAGAGAAAAGAGAGTTAGGGGCTAACATGGTCAAGAAAAGATTCTATATTAAAAGAGTATACCTCTTTAGTTAGGGGCTGGCATTCTTCACTTTCATTCTTACCATGATGATAATAATATAGCAGTCCTTTTTCAGGATCCCATTGGTTATGATTCAAGGACATTTCTTCAAATAGGGTAAAGGCTTCTTCAATGGTCTTGCTCATGAGGGCTCCTCCTGCAGCATCAACAATTAGACGGGTATTATAAAGTAGACCATTGTAAAATGTATGAATTAAAACCCAATTTTCAAGGCCATAGTGAAGGCACTTCCGTTGTAAATCATTGAATTGCTCCCATACCTTGCTTAATGATTCTCCATTGATGCAGCAACTAATAGGTGAGGGGATCCTTAAGCCGTACTCTAGGGTTTTACACAATGCACGATAAAACGGGAGAGGGTCATGAGATGAGGGAAGAGAAAATGCGTCAGAAAAGTGTAGGGAATCTGGTAGAAAGCACGATGAAACAGCGACGAGTTCAATTAGGGCAACATGAATGCGAATGAAGAGAACGGCACCCAACTAAAATAATGCAGCGCACTAACCTCGTAGCAATTTTAGCAATTTTCTGCAACTCACTTAGCACGTTTAAGCGGTAGTTCGTGTTCGGAATTGCGGTGCCTCACGGTTTAGCTTGCGTGTCTATGAAGCTAAAACAAACCAAGAACAAGAGATCCGACCACGCCTCCAATGGCGGATGGCCGGGGGTGAAGGATCGAAGAAAACCACAGCGAAGGAATGCAATAAAAACGTAAAGAAACAAGCGAACCTGACCCACCGGAAAGGTGGGATTTACTTCTTATAAAGCAGGGAACCCAAGCTGGAAACACGTCAAGTCGAGACACCAGTTGCCGACTCTTACAAACTCTGAAGGCGAAGTGACTTCACCTTCCACACAAGCTGGAAGCTCTCTTGCTCACCAGGAGATCTCTACCTCTAGGAGAACTACTCAACACACTAGCCCTACCTCCTCTTTTATAGAATAAGAGGGGTGGGAACAAACAAAATGCATAAGAGATAAGGAACTTTAACCACCTAAAACTATTGCAGGCCACTAAAGTGGTCAAGCTGCAGCTAAAAGACAGAAATTAACAAACTACTACCTAATATTCTTCGAAGCTGGTAGCACGATCCTGCGTCTTCATACGTGGCGGCTTAGACGCATTCGGAGCACATGGCAACAAAACAGCAGAATTTGGATGTCCCGGGCTGAGTTACTACCATGGCGGCTCGATCTTGGGCCGAGTTGCTGATGAGATTGAGCGGCCCACTTGGGATTGGGTCCTCACAAGGCCGGCTTGTAGCGTCCTTGGGCCGGATTACTTCGGTGTGAGTGGAGAGGGGGCTAAGGACACCCAAGAAATGTTCCGGAGGCTTGCTTTGGCGTTGGGATCGCCGGATTGTTACCTTGTTGGGCTCCTCTGGATCATCATGAGGTGGAGCAACATGGTAGGGAGGGTGATGCACATTAAAATGGGGTCGTCGGGGCTAGATTTGATCTTCAGGGGCGAACACGGCCTGGCCGTGATGGTGAACACGGCTGTGTTCGGATTTATCGAGATCCACAGAGTGGGGCGTGGCTTGCTCGTGACCAGGAGCATGCCCATGACTGGAGTTGTCGAAATCCACATAAACAGACACGACTTGCCCATGACCAGGAGCACGCCCGTGACTGGAGTTGCCGAAATCCACAAAACTGGACACGGCTTGCCCGTGACCAGGAGCACGGCCGTGCTTATTTCCAGGCGCTTTGGCCGATGCGGGCATGGTGTGTGGCACGGGCGTGGCGGCGTTCGCATCTGCGAGCGACCGTGTCACGGCCGTGACGGGGCACACGGCCTGGCCATGTCGGGGCCTGGGGGGTCCGATTGCGCTGAAAGTTGCACCGTGTCTTCCTCACGTCCAAGGGAGTCTTCCCAAGTGTCTTCTGGGGAGTTTGGGCGACCCTCATGTGTGCCCATGAGCCTATCTGTGTTGGTTGCTCCGGTTGCTCTTGCATCAGCTTCCGCTGCATGATCTGATGAGTTCTCCTCCGGAGAACAAGGGGGCAGCGGATCGTCGGGGTCAGAAGGCTCCTCCAAAGGACCGTAGAAAGGGAGGAGGTCCGCCATGTTGAAGACGGGGTGGATCCCCATGTCCCCGGGTAAGTCCAGCTCATAGTCGTTGGAGCCAATCCTGCGTACCACCACGTAGGGTCCCATGTAACGCGGCTGAAGCTTAAAGTGTGCTTTGTTGGACAAACGCTCAGGGTGGACGCGCACCCTTACCAGCTCACGTACAGAAATGTGGTGTGGCCTACGATGCTCGTTGGACTTCATTGCATTGTGATTATTGCCCAAAAAAATACGATGCTGAACCTCATCATGCAAACCAATGATATGCTGGGCGAATGAGTATGCATGCGGGGAGAGATGGGACTCCATGGGAAGGTCATGCAGGTCGATAGGTTTACGCGGCTGATGGCCCATGACAATCTAGAAGGGACTAAGATATGTAGACCTATTAGAAGCACTATTGTATGCAAATTCAGCCATGGGTAAGATGGAATCCCAGGACCTCGGATGGTCACCGACGAGGCAATGGAGGAGATTGCCCAAACTACGATTAATAACTTCGGTTTGCCCATCGGTTTGAGGGTGATAGGCCATGGAGAATTTCAGGGTGGTGTGTAGGAGTGCCGAAAGTGAGCGCCAGAAATGGCTCACAAAATGCGTGTCTCGATCGAACACAATTGTGTCGGGAAGACCATGGAGACACACAATCTCCCAGACAAAAAGATGGGCGACGTGGGACGCATCCGCAGTGCGCGAACAAGTGATAAAGTGGGCCATCTTTGAAAACCGATCTATGACCACGTAGATGGAATCAAAACGGGAGGTGGTCCGAGGCAACCCAAGGACAAAGTCCATGCTCAGGTCACGCCACGGGCCGGTGGCCACTGGTAATGGGGTATAGAGACCCATGTTTGAAGGGCGGGGTTTGGACAACTGACAAGTGCCGCAATGGCGCACGACGTCTTTGCGAAGGGAAGGCCAAAACAGGCGTTCCTCCGCCATCTCAAGGGTCTTGTCGCGGCCATGATGGCCGGCGACGCCACCGGCGTGAAGCTCGAGCAAAAGATGATCTCGAAGGGATGAACGGGGAATGCACAAATGATTCCCCAAGAAGAGGTAACCCTCGCACAACTGGTAGGGGGAGTTGGGATCGGTGGACTCGGTCAAAGCAGCGTAGATGGCACCAAAATCAGAATAAGTGGCGTATTCCTCTTTGACATGGTCAAAGGTATTGTCACGAGTGCGCATCACGCATAAGAGGGTCCGGACCCGACTCAGGGCATCCACGACAACATTCTCCTTACCCGCCTTATGGTTGATCACAAAGGAATACTGCTGTAGGTACTCAACCCACTTAGCATGGTGGGCGCCCAACTTCTTTTGGGCGTTGAGGAAGGAGAGGGCCTGATGGTCGCTATACAACACAAACTCACGGTGGAGGAGGTAATGCCTCCACTGACGAAGGGACTGAATGATGGCATAGAACTCTTTGTCACGATACCGTAAATTTCGTCACGGCAGTACCGTAATCGTCTTGAAATCTCTGGTTTGAAAAATCCCAAAATACGGCACCGTAAAGATTGTTACGGCGGTGCCGTAATCTCACAAAATTCTCTGGCCTAAAAAACTCCAAATTACGGCACCTCACGGGAATTACGGCAGTACCGTAATTTTGATCTGCGAGTGCAGGCAAATTACGGTACCGTAAATACCAAAATGGGGGTGTCATAATTTGCTCTGAAGCTCTGATTCTTCTGAAATTTTACAAGTTACTTTGTTTCAACGTCTGGAATCCATTGGTGTGCTCAAATCTTTCAAAATCCATCAAAACATAGCACTTTTTACCCGAATATCATGAAAAACCAAAATAGAAGTAGATTTTGTAATATTTGATAAAAGGGCATAAAAATAAGCAAAGTAGTAATAATATGACACAAAAAGATATATAAAATGGCATGAAATTTACTATAAATTTTGGTGTCATCACACTTACCTGTTGAGCTTGAGCATAGGGCGTATTGGGCTGTCAAGCAAATCAACTTTGATTTCAAGAATGCCAATGAAAGGAGAAAGGTACAACTCGATGAATTGGATGAGATGCGCCTTTTTGCCTATGAGAATGCCAAGATCTACAAAGCACGAACCAAGTTTTGGCATGACAAGCGCATAGTGAAGAAAGAATTTCGTGAAGGGGACAAAGTACTTCTGTTTAATTCGAGACTTCAGCTATTTCCAGGAAAGCTCCGTACGAGATGGTCCGATCCATTTACAGTTCGGAAAGTTCAACCATATGGTGCCATCATAATTTGGACAGAACGAACTGGTAGTTTCATAGTTAACGGGCACCGTCTCAAGCACTACTTCGAAGATGAGCGGGTCGAAATAGAGGAAGCTCTTGCTCTTTCAGACCCCACGAATCTGCTACTCTGAAAAATCTCATGGTCCAGCTACCGACCCTAAACTAGCGCTCTTGGGAGGCAATCCAAGTTTTTAATTGCTTTTTAGTTTTCATGCATTGATTTAGACGTTGTTTTACACTATTGATTTATTTTTCATTTAATTTTGGGTTCTCTAGAGGGGATTGCTACTAATTTGATGTCTCTTTATGTTGTAGGAGGAAGATGTAGTGCATGGGAATTTTTCCATATTTTTTCAAGATTTTTTGAGTTGATCAGTGCACATCACGGCCTAGTGAACCCCATGGGGTTCACCCGTGAAGTGCACTGTACCAGCGTGCCCAGAATTGTAAACCAGTGAACTTCACAGGCAGGTGAACCCCATGGGGTTCACCATCTTTTTCAAACACCAGACAACTTCCAGAACACTTCACAGGCTGGTGAACCCCAGCGGGTTCACCCATGCTTCTGTAGCAACAGCCCTAGACCAGTATATTTCACAGGCAGGTGAACTCGGGCGGGTTCACCAGTATTCCAACCTGCATTCACCCGAGGATTAGGGCATCGCACGCTCGAAGTCCGCCGCCGCCAGCCGATCTCGCCGACTCTTCTGACAATCGCGCCGCCTCCACTTCTTCTTGGCTCTCGAGGGATATCTTCAAGGGTTTAATCCAGGTTTCCCCTTCGCCCGAACAAGATTCTTCTCTGATTGATCCCGTATTCCTTCATCGCTCATTTTTCTGAGTCTTTCCGTGAGCCACTGCTGCCTCCGTTCCTTCTCGTCTCTCTGCCCGGATCTCATCCGCTCAAAGCGCACCAGCCCGGATCTCATCCGCTCAAGTTCCGATACCAGTCCATCAAGTTGGATCCAACCAACTTGTCCTTTTCTAGGATAGATCATAGTGACCAACCGCTATTGTTCATAGCCATTGATCTACAACAACCAAGATAGCAGATTAGTACTACTTCGAATCATTTAATCTGGACTTACATTAAATGATCATAGCTCCCACTATTTTAAGTTCAAATTGACAACCCACAAAGTCAATCGGGAAGTTTAAGACTTCCTAGTGAGATGGGATCCTTATTTCACATGAGGCTTCGCGTCCCACGAGGGTGGGATGAGATGCACAAAGTAACCCATGTTTCCTAAGGTGGGCGCGCCGGCCGGTTGCTCCAAGCAACTCCCCTTGTTGAGACAGTCTGGGCAATTCATGTCCAGCGAGGGCTGGATACAACATGAAATCCTAACCTCTCAACGATGCCTCTAGACTTTCACCATGTGCCCAGCACATGTGAACTTCTAGTCAAGTCCATTCCTAACCGTTATGCCCAGGGCCAACGAGTTTCCTTGCGAAGGCACGCCCAGGTTAAAACTGGACTGGGGAAACCATTGTCACCACACACCTTCTAAAGATAAGTGGGTGTGTGCCACGAGGGTGGGAAACAGTGCACAACACCACTGATCGATAGCTTGATGAGGGCTACGCATCAGAAGGCTACAGACTTGATATTATTTTTGAGGGTTTTTGAGGTCTCATCCTCTTAGTTTTATCTTTTGTCTAACATTACAGGCATGCAATCCTATAGTGATAACAAAATGATAAAACACATCCAGGCATGCTTTTGCAGATATTAAAAGCAGTAAACATGCGATGTGGTCATAGCCTAATCAACACATTGAACCATCACATGCCGAAGCATGTTCAATGCTTGACCTAGGTGACAAGCCCCAACAAGACCTAACCTAGCCACCACCAAGCTTTATCTTCAAGTGCGGCTTCAAGGTCCTCCACATCAAGGCATAGCACGCAAACCCAAGGGTTCGGCCAAGACATTGATGGCTCCTCCATGCATGATGCGCCATCATGCTTGTGCCAAGAGGGACAGCTCACGAACCCTACGGTTCGGCCAAGCCCTTACTTGCGCCACCAAGCAAGATGCGTCATCATGGTTGATGCGCCAAGATGTAAGCTTCAAGAGGGATGCGCCCTTAATCTTCTTTGTGCGTTTACAAAACAAAAAGAAAAAGCGGCACGCAGGCCTCACACAGAATATATCACAGGCATACAAGGGGCTTGACTATGACCACAACACGATGCACAATCATCTCGTGCTTTTCTATATGCTCATGAAAACATAAAACTTCAGTTTTAGTTTCTTAGAAAATATGTCTTTGAACCTCAACGTCCGCTCGCAAATCTAAGATTTTCGTTTCTCTCAGGAGTCTACAAGTGACGCATGTATGCTCCAAGCATGCTTGCCGTCTACCCTTGCAATCCTTAACTTGCCAAGAAGTCCCACATAGTAGGTCTATCCTACATGTATGGGGAGAAATTAATTTTCTCACATGTGGGTCTATCCCACCATGTGAAGAAAGCGAAAACCAAAGAGTCGAATAGATGTTAGGAACGAAAAACTTACAATTTTTCTTACTTAGAAAAATTCATGCGCATATGCAATTTTTCAAAAAATTTCAGATGGCATGCGAGCATACAATAAAAGCATAAACACCGTTGTTTGGGGCGTGACAACTGGTATCAGAGCGGACTTCCAGCACAAATCCTGCTGAATTTTACTGGGATTTTCTGAGTTGGGACGAGTGAGTCAGGGATATCGACGTTAGTCTAGTTACTGTTTGGGGGTTGCGTACGTCGGAGCCTAGTGCCCGGGGCGTAATTCCTCAGTAACTTGCTAATCGGTCAGTTCTGACCATTCTGAGACTATCCCCAGTATTTCCTTCAGTTCCACAGTTCACACCGAGATCCAGAGATAGCGCCATTTATGAGGAGTATGGCAGCTCAGGCACAGCTCGAGGAGAGGTTCTCGAGGCTAGAGGCAGCTGTAGCGAGGATACAGCAATCCATTGGATTTGAGGATGATGACTTACCGGGAGATCCACTTGGTGAGTGTATAGCAGCACTGCATGGCATTATTCATCATGTCCAGCAGGAGACTGAAGCTCATGTTGCTGAGATGACTCATGCTTTTGAGAGTCAGATGGCGGAGATGTCCCAGGGGATGGAGAATCTCATGGTAGACCTGAATCTGGTGAAGATAGGGTTGGCGCATGTGACAGCACACCCACCTACACCCACAGCGCCAGCACCAGTTCAGACTACCAGGCGCCATGTTCCAGAGCCGACTACCTTTGCGGGGGCGTGGGTAGCTAAAGAAGTGGAGAACTTCTTGTTCGATATGGAACACTATTTCAGAGCAGCAGGTATCACTGCAGCGGAGCGGATTGAGGTTTGCGCGGCCTATCTCAGAGGCGACGCAAAGTTGTGGTGGAGGACACACATAGCCCCACGGACTGAGGGGGACGCTCCTAAGATCCCAGACTGGGATGCTCTAAAGGCTGAAATGAGGGCACATTTCAGACCTGCAAATACACTACACAGTGCGAGGATGGCACTGAGATATCTGAAGCACACTGGTCACATTAGAGATTATGTGAAGCAGTTTGGCACTCTACTGCTAGAGGTGCCAAACAAGAGTGAGGAAGAGAAATTTCATGATTTTATTGGTGGCTTGCAAGATTGGGCATACAGAGATCTCCAGAGGAAGGGAGTTTCTACCTATAGAGAGGCTGTAGCTGCAGTAGATGCATTAGTAGACATGGCAGGGGCCAGGACTACAGCAGTTAGGACCACTTCTTCACCACCTAGGAGGCCTACAGGGCAGGCTCAGACAAAGAAGTGGGTGCCAAATTGGAAAAAAGGAAAGGGCGTGGCACATCCGCCACAGACACAGAGAAAGCCATAGCCAAAGCCACAGCCAGTGCAGCACAGACCCCAGCCACAGCAAGGGAAAGCTTCCACATCTGGCGCATCTACTAGTAGACCTAGGCCAGGATGCTATATTTGCAACGGTCCTCACATGATGAGAGACTGTCCTAGGAAGCAGACGGTTGCTTCCTTAGCACTTGGAGGTACACAGGAGGGCAAGGACTGAAAGTACCCCTTAACCTAAGGGGGGTCCCCTTCTAGGGGGAGCAAAAACCCTAGACATATGGCGCATAAAACTTTTGCAGCGGAATTAAGGGTTTGAAAGAATCTATTGCATGATATATGATCAACTTAAGTAAACTTGAATTCATACCATAGCCATATGCGTTGGATGAAAACTTGGAAGGAAAGGCGCAAGCGAGCCTTCTCCTAAGGTGACGCACACAATTGGTGTCGCCTACTTTCCTTGGTGCTCCTTGTGCTAGCAAGGTTCCAAGAAGCCTTTGTCGAATGGAAGGGAGAAGAGATCGCCTTGCTTGAGTGAGTTTTTCTCTCTTGTCGTCCTCCTCTTCTCTAGCCGAGATGTTGTCTCGTCTAAGCCAAGCGTTGGCGACGAACAAAGAGAAGGGGGGCGTGAAGTGTGGCAATCGTGAGTCATGGCCACGATTAGTAGAAGTGCTATCCAAAAATAGCATCCACTTCTCAACGTGCGCTCTTGGGTTTACCCAATCGCAAATGCCACATTACTTGAACCAAGCGCTCAACCAATGAGCCAGTTCACATCGGTTTGGTCCAAGACCAATTAACCCAAGCAATATGGTCTAGATCTCACTTAAACCCTAAGGCTTCAGATCTAACCGTCAATCTCTTCGATGCTCTTGATCTGACCGATCTGGCATCTATTCTCCCGATCGAAGCTTACCGATCTCAAACTCTAATCAATCAAACATGATCAGACCAGATCTCACTCACAATCAGAGATTAAATCCCTTTAAACTGAACCTGAACAATTCAGTCCACACGATCTGACTTAAGTAAGCCATATCATCAAATTGTGCGACCCTGAGGGTTTCCTTTAAATGTCGGTAACGATAATTCACATTATCACGATCAGTGAGGGGTATCTAGCAACACATCACTGTCTCCCGATATAAAGGAAAGAGTCTTCCAAGACTTCACCCAAACCACAGCACAAGTGTGAATCATTTCACAAAGCATACATATTTCCTTTGCCACTGGATGTTCTTATTGGACAAGCCTGTCAAGCTCGTAACTCCAATATGATGAGCATGATCAGAACAGATGAACATAGTCACCTGGGTATGGCCATACACTTTTCTCAATCATCTCATCCAGGGGGCCCCTTTAGAACATCAGACTCCTTCAACAAGGAGACGGCAATCCTATGTCTATCACTAGTGCTCTAACCTGACTCAAGCTCACCATCCAAGATAGTCTATAATCATTATGTTTCAAATGATATTGAACCATCTCAAAACAATGACAATCATCATTTAGAAAACACAAGTGATCTCAAGTCAGAGGAAATGTGCCACTTGTCTTAATCAAGGAACATTCACATTGTGACAAACAATTGAACATCCTAGTAGGGTCTGTCCAGTACATCCAATGTACCCATGAGTCTATATCTTATTCCATGCTCGAAGCATCCTATAAGATTAGAACACATATTAGTCTTAACAATATCAAGGCTGTCTCATGTTCACCAAGATATATCGACTAAGGACATAATAGCATGTCAGCCGAGCTGAACAGCTTTGAGACATTATTCAGAAGAACATATATTGCAGCAGACAATGTAGCTAACTGAATAACAACCATGCCTTTATAAACATAACAGTTTATTACATGATACAAATACATTCCCATAGGCCTCAAACATTAGCCTTAAGGGCATACCCCAACAATCTCCCACTTGCACTTAATCTAATGGTTGAGAAATCTCAAACCCATATTATTACAGTACTTCTCATGCTTCTGCTGCGCCAGAGGCTTGGTAAGCGGGTCTGCCAGATTGTCATCTGTATGAACCTTACATACTTTGATCTCGCCACGATCTATGATCTCCCTGATCAAATGAAACCGTCTCTGTATGTGCTTGGACTTCTGGTGCGACCGTGGTTCCTTTGCTTGTGCGATTGCTCCAGTGTTATCACAAAAGATAACCAAAGGATCTGCACTCGAAGGAACAACACCAAGTTCTCTCACGAACTTACGAATCCACACTGCCTCCTTGGATGCTTCCGAGGCTGCAACATACTCGGCTTCTGTTGTGGAATCAGCAACAGTTGACTGTTTGAAACTTTTCCACACCACTGCACCTCCATTCAAGCTAAAAACATAGCCTGATTGCGATCGAAAATCATCCTGGTCCGACTGGAACGAAGCGTCAGTATATCCTTCAATACTGAGTTCTTCCTGACCACCATATATCAAGAACATATCTTTGGTCCTCCGCAGATATTTTAAGATGTTCTTGACTGCAATCCAGTGCGCCATACCTGGATTACTTTGGTAACGACTGGTCACGCTTAACCCGTAAGCGACGTCTGGGCGAGTACACAACATCGCATACATAATGGAACCAATAGCCGAAGCATAAGGCGTATTGTTCATTTCATCTTTCTCAGTCTGTGTTTGTGGACACTGACTCTTTGAAAGATTCAGACCATGTCTGACTGGAAGATATCCTTTCTTAGAATTCTCTAAGTGAAATCTCTCCAGGACCTTATCGATGTAAGTACTCTGGCACAGCCCGAGAAGCCTCTTAGATCTATCCCTGTAGATCTTCACACCTAACACATAGGCTGCTTCTCCTAAATCTTTCATCTGGAAACATTTCCTCAGCCATGCCTTCACAGCATGCATTTCAGGAATGTCATTTCCAATGATCAAGATGTCATCGACGTAGAGGACTAGGAAAGTAATCACGCTCCCACTAAACCTCTTATATACACACGGGTCATCCTCGTTCTTGATGAAACCAAATTCAGTGACTGATTCATCAAAACGAATATTCCAGCTTCTAGATGCTTGCTTAAGTCCATAAATGGACTTCTTTAACTTGCATATCTTATGACGATCTGCTGGATTAGTGAAACCCTCTGGTTGTGTCATATACACATCCTCATCCAGATTTCCATTAAGGAAAGCTGTTTTCACATCCATCTGCCAAATCTCATAATCATAATATGCAGCTATCGCGAAAAGAATCCGAATAGACTTAAACATGGCTACAGGTGAGAAAGTTTCATCATAATCTATCCCGTAGATTTGTTTGAAACCTTTCGCAACTAGCCTGCCTTTATAGGTAACCACGTTACCATCCATGTCAATCTTCTTCTTGAAGATCCATTTACAGCCTATAGGGATAACTCCCGAAGGCGGATCAACCAAATCCCAAACTTGGTTATCTGACATGGAGTCCATCTCGGCGCGCATAGCCTCAAGCCATCTCGCTGACTCCGGTCCACTGACCGCATCCGCATAAGTGAGGGGTTCATCATTATCAATGATGTAGACTCCGTCATAGCGCTCAGGCTGTCGACGGATCCTACCCGATCTTCGCGGTTCCCGTGATATCTGAGCCTCAGGTTGTTCAATAACCTGTTCTACCGGCTCAGGCTCATCCAACTGTGCTTGATCACTTTGTCCTTCCTCTGGATTCTCATCCAGTTTTATTTCTCTCCCACTGGCCTCTTGCAGAAGAAACTCCTTCTCAAGAAATATGGCCGTCCGAGCAACAAAAACCTTGTTCTCCTTGGGATCGTAGAAATAATAACCCTTAGTTTCCTTAGGGTAACCGACAAAGATACATTTGTCAGATCTGCTCTCTAGTTTCCCAGAGGCGAGCTTTTTGACATAAGCCTCGCAGCCCCAGATCCTGATAAATGTCAAGCTCGGCTGTTTCCCATACCATAACTCATATGGCGTCTTTGAAACTGCCTTGGATGGCACTCGGTTTAGTACCTTTGCAGCTGTTTCCAGCGCAAAACCCCAAAAGGAGTATGGAAGAGTAGCCTGACTCATCATAGAACGAACCATATCAAGTAACGTTCTATTTCTCCTCTCGGACACACCATTCCATTGCGGTGTTCCTGGCGGAGTGAGCTGTGAGATAATCCCACACTCCTTTAGATAGTCAGTAAACGTATGACTTAGGTATTCACCACCTCGATCTGAGCGAAGTGCCTTGATATTTCGGCCTAGCTGATTCTGTACTTCATTCTTGAACTCTTTGAACTTGTCAAAAGATTCACTCTTATGTCTCATCAGATAGACATACCCATATCTACTGAAATCATCAGTAAAGGTAATGAAGTACTGATAGCCACCTCTGGCATGTTTACTAAATGGCCCACACACATCACTGTGTATAAGGTCAAGTAAACCTGAAGCCCTTTGACCTTTGTGAGGAAAAGGTGACTTCGTCATTTTACCCATTAAACAAGCTTTGCATGTATCAATCTCCTTATAGGAGAATGATCCCAGCAGTCCATGATCATGCAACCGCTTAATGCGTTTCTCGTTAATATGGCCTAAACGACTATGCCATAGCAAGGTGCTGTCATCAGCATACTTGGCTTTCTTAATATCAATTTGCTGTATCGAACATTCCATGTCCAACATGTATAACCCATTGTTAATTGAACCAGTTGCATAAACAATATTATCAAAAGACAAAATACACTTTGAAATATCGCATTCAAAGGAAAATCCCTTCCTGACAAGAGCAGGAATGGAGATAATATTTTTAGTTATACTGGGAACAAAGTAACAACTGTTTAGTTCCAATACAAGTCCAGATGGTAAAGAAATAAAGTAGTCTCCTACAGCAACAGCAGCAACCCGTGCCCCGTTTCCAACTCGTAGGTCCACCTCATGCTGTCCCACCTGTCTTCTTCTCTTGAGTTCCTGTACATTTGAACAAATGTGAACTCCACATGCAGTGTCCAACACCCATGATATAGAAGAAGATAA
The DNA here is from genome assembly GCA_027563935.2 of Costus lasius. NCBI lineage: Eukaryota > Viridiplantae > Streptophyta > Magnoliopsida > Zingiberales > Costaceae > Costus > Costus lasius. The sequence goes on from CM050451.1 coordinate 77,789,658, forward strand.
CATGACCTCAGTCACAAATATACCTGAGCCAGAAGCAAAGCTTCCCCTCTTATCTCCTTGGAGCGCTTTACAGTCCTTTTTCCAGTGACCCAGCTGGCCACAGTGGAAACACCTGTATTCCTTGGACCGCTTCACCTTCTGCTTCAGAGCCTTGCTGTAATTCTTGACCGGGGCCTTGCCCTTCTTCCCCTTCTTCTTGTTCCTTGAAGGAACCATCAAGACAGAGGTCGAAGGCTTACCCTTCAGAGTCTCCTCAGTGGTCAAGAGCATATTCAGCAGCTCTGCCGGAGTACAATCGATTTTGTTCATATTAAAATTAATAATGAACGCGTCGAATGATGGCGGGAGAGACTGCAGAATAATGTCCACAGCAAGCTCCTGGTTGATGGTGTGCCCCAGTTTCTCCAGAGCCTCCTTGTGCCCAATCATCTTGAGCACGTGAGCTCCCACTGGGCTCCCTTCAGCCAGTTTGCTCTGAAAGAAGAGCTTAGTCAAATTATAGCGTTCAGTCCTCGCCTGTGCAGCATACAGCATCTTGAGGTTTGCTATAATCTGTATAGCTGACATATCCTCATGCTGACGCTGCAGCGGTGGCGTCATAGACGCTAGCATCAGGCAAGCGACATCAATGCTATCATTGACGTGCTTTTCATAGGCTTCCCGAACCGCCCTTGCGGCGTTCGGAGCGGGCTGCGGCGGTATCGCCGTCTCGAGGACATACAGTTTCCTCTCTGCCTTAAGAACGATCTTAAGGTGTCCAAACCAGTCAGAGAAGTTCGGCCCAGCAAACTTCTCTCTTTCCAGTAGGGATCGCACATTGAAGTTCATGGTGTTCGTTGCTGCAGGTATCTACAACAATGCAAGAACAGCAAGGTCAGTATCAATGTATAAGAATCAATCAGGACTTAAGAAAGATTCCTTTTTCTCACTATTTTATCAGGCGTGAAAAATCCAGCAAAACAGCCCGAAAGAGTAGAACTCTTTTAGTGAGATGGGATCCAGATTTCATACTTGGTCTCCGCGTCCCGCTTAGGCGAGATAAGATGCACAGAGAGTACAAGCACTAGTTTCTGGTAGGCAGTCCCTGCCGATCGCCAACCCGTGCGATTCCCCTTCATCTGGGCAGTCCAGCAGACTGTGCCAACTGAGTTGGTACAACACAATCTCTGACCCCACAGATGGCTGCCTCCATGTGCTACCATATGCGCCACATATGTAGCCTACACGGTCAAGCTGACCCGACCTACTCCCTGGACCACCACGTGCTATGCTGAGCAACGAGAAGGGATAAATCCCTACTCTGTAACACGCAGGTGAAATCCCGCACCGTCTGAAGATAGATGGACGTGCCCACTGAGTGGGTACAACACGGCTCCAACGATAATCAGAACAGTGAGGTTTCGCGTCAGAAGGCTTACGAGCTTGATATTTTAGCGTTGGATTTTAACGGTCTTTTATCTTCTTGCCTATCATGCAATTTCTATGGTGATAGCAGAAGATAATTTAATCATGCAATTCTAATATTAAGCAATAAAAGAAAGCATGAATCTTATGTGGTAAAAGCCCATAGCCCTAGAATACCTTAACCTAACTTAAGTCTTTATTTGCTCTTCATGGGTCTTTTGCTGCTCATCTGGCCCAAACCTGGGCCCAAGCGCCATCTGCAGCACAGGTGCGCCCACCAGGATAATGCGCCAAGTCCTAGGGTCGAACCCTAGACCTCCCACCTGGTCCAGCCACTTGCTGCATGCGCCTCTGCCAAGTGTGCTCTGTGCTCTTGTCTAATTAAATTACAAATTTAACTATCTAGACAAGAGTGACACGCAGGTCACTAACATTTTATAAATTAAAACAATGTGATGCGCAGATCACAATAATTAATTTACAATTTTTAATACAGGCACGCAGGCCCCAGCACAGCACACAATTAATATGGGCAGCCCACATAAGAAGAAATAAACAAGCATATGCAACATTCAAACATGTGATCCAACCAAGAAAATTAAATTTCGAAAACCCATAGGTATCAATTTTAATTTCCTTATTCGCCCTTACTACCTTACAACGGTCCATTACTAGGGATCCACTCATCCAACCTAGTCAGATCCACTGCCCTTGCACGCACCAAGTCCTAACTGACTTGCGTCGACCATATGGTCAACTATGCATGCGCCAGGGCTGAACGACCACACTGAGGTCTGGCAAACGGGCGTGACCCCGGGCCTAACTCAGGTGCGTTCATTAGTTGTCTCAATCAGACATCGCTACACACCTGTGTGCAGTCGACCTATAGCCACCATAGGCTTGCGCCAAGGTGCTATCTGATCGACCCATTCAGGTTGTCAGATGATCTGATCAGACATTCTGGATCTAACCTAGGGGGTGACTTCAACCCTAGTAACCCGTCTAAGGGTTTAAAGTATGGGCTTAGATCTAATTGGAGCGCGCATGTAATAAGGATTTTAGATAAAACCTGAAAGCGCCAACAAGCAAAATAACATAGACAAGTTTCGGTATGAAACATGTATATTCGCAGGTTGATAATTCTAGATCTAAAACATGGATCACACAACATGAAGCAATCATAAAATGCATGCATCAACTTTGGCCTCTGATACCAATTGAAAAGTACCCCTTAACCTAAGGGGGGTCCCCTTCTAGGGGGAGCAAAAACCCTAGACATATGGCGCATAAAACTTTTGCAGCGGAATTAAGGGTTTGAAAGAATCTATTGCATGATATATGATCAACTTAAGTAAACTTGAATTCATACCATAGCCATATGCGTTGGATGAAAACTTGGAAGGAAAGGCGCAAGCGAGCCTTCTCCTAAGGTGACGCACACAATTGGTGTCGCCTACTTTCCTTGGTGCTCCTTGTGCTAGCAAGGTTCCAAGAAGCCTTTGTCGAATGGAAGGGAGAAGAGATCGCCTTGCTTGAGTGAGTTTTTCTCTCTTGTCGTCCTCCTCTTCTCTAGCCGAGATGTTGTCTCGTCTAAGCCAAGCGTTGGCGACGAACAAAGAGAAGGGGGGCGTGAAGTGTGGCAATCGTGAGTCATGGCCACGATTAGTAGAAGTGCTATCCAAAAATAGCATCCACTTCTCAACGTGCGCTCTTGGGTTTACCCAATCGCAAATGCCACATTACTTGAACCAAGCGCTCAACCAATGAGCCAGTTCCCATCGGTTTGGTCCAAGACCAATTAACCCAAGCAATATGGTCTAGATCTCACTTAAACCCTAAGGCTTCAGATCTAACCGTCAATCTCTTCGATGCTCTTGATCTGACCGATCTGGCATCTATTCTCCCGATCGAAGCTTACCGATCTCAAACTCTAATCAATCAAACATGATTAGACCAGATCTCACTCACAATCAGAGATTAAATCCCTTTAAACTGAACCTGAACAATTCAGTCCACACGATCTGACTTAAGTAAGCCATATCATCAAATTGTGCGACCCTGAGGGTTTCCTTTAAATGTCGGTAACGATAATTCACATTATCACGATCAGTGAGGGGTATCTAGCAACACATCACTGTCTCCCGATATAAAGGAAAGAGTCTTCCAAGACTTCACCCAAACCACAGCACAAGTGTGAATCATTTCACAAAGCATACATATTTCCTTTGCCACTGGATGTTCTTATTGGACAAGCCTGTCAAGCTCGTAACTCCAATATGATGAGCATGATCAGAACAGATGAACATAGTCACCTGGGTATGGCCATACACTTTTCTCAATCATCTCATCCAGGGGGCCCCTTTAGAACATCAGACTCCTTCAACAAGGAGACGGCAATCCTATGTCTATCACTAGTGCTCTAACCTGACTCAAGCTCACCATCCAAGATAGTCTATAATCATTATGTTTCAAATGATATTGAACCATCTCAAAACAATGACAATCATCATTTAGAAAACACAAGTGATCTCAAGTCAGAGGAAATGTGCCACTTGTCTTAATCAAGGAACATTCACATTGTGACAAACAATTGAACATCCTAGTAGGGTCTGTCCAGTACATCCAATGTACCCATGAGTCTATATCTTATTCCATGCTCGAAGCATCCTATAAGATTAGAACACATATTAGTCTTAACAATATCAAGGCTGTCTCATGTTCACCAAGATATATCGACTAAGGACATAATAGCATGTCAGCCGAGCTGAACAGCTTTGAGACATTATTCAGAAGAACATATATTGCAGCAGACAATGTAGCTAACTGAATAACAACCATGCCTTTATAAACATAACAGTTTATTACATGATACAAATACATTCCCATAGGCCTCAAACATTAGCCTTAAGGGCATACCCCAACAAGGACGACCTTGGATGTGCGGGTGTATCTGTTAACCCGATGGTCATTGCAAATGTTAGTGTGAGGTCTAGTCCCCTGATGTATGTTGACATAACCCTCAACGATGTTCAAATCGCAGCTATGGTGGACACGGGCGCCACTCATCTGTTTGTGTCAGATAGGGTGAAGGATAGATTGAGGTTGAAGACTATGCCGTGTACCAATAATGTCAAGACTGTGAATGCAAACCCGAGGAAAGCATCCGGAGTATCATATGACGTGCCAGTTAGGCTTGGTTCTTGGTCAGGGCGTGTACATGCTATGGTGACAGCCCTAGATGATTTTGATGTGATAGTGGGTATGGACTTGCTTCGGCGCGCGAAGGCAGTCCCAATGCCTCACTTGAACGGATTGCAGATAGTGGATGAGCGATCACCTTGTTTTCTTCCTTGCCACACTGCGGCAAAGGTTGAAAGTAATAACAAGGGCAAAGAGGTGGTGGCAGCATCTATTGTAGCCAAAGGTCTTCGACGTGGAGAGACCACTTACCTAGCACATGTCAGGGTAGTGGAGGATCTTCCTCAGACAGTTTCATCACTTGAGCAGCCGAGAGGACACCAGGGAGGACTGGCCAGCCTTCCTAGTTCTAGTAGGAGCCGAGAGGTAGAGACCAGTATGGGGGCGGCGGAGATGACTTTGGATGATCGTATCAAACAGTTACCTGCACCTATAGGGGGTTTGTTACAGGAGTACCAGGATGTAGTACCGCCAGAGATGCCGAAGGTGTTACCACCTAGGCGTGACATTGACCATACCATTGAGTTGATTCCAGGGGCTGTTCCACCAGCCCAGGCACCTTACAGGATGCCTCCTGCTGAGTTAGAGGAACTCAAAAAGCAGTTGGAAGATAGGTCCGAGCTGTGGGATGAAGCTCGTGACAGCCTGAATGAGGCCAGGAACAGAATGAAGCTCTATGCTGATAGGGACAGGCGACATGTTGAGTTTACAGTTGGAGAGTTGGTCCTTCTGAAACTTACACCTCAGATGTGGAGGAAGACTGAGGCAAAGAGATATCACAGAGGCCTGATTAGGAGATATGAGGGTCCTTTCAGGATTATCAAAAGAGTAGGCCCAGTTGCTTATAAATTGGACTTACCACGATGGCTTCAGTTTTACCCTACTTTTCATGTCAGCCTATTGAAGAAATATCATGAGGATGATAGGCATCCAGACCGTGGACAGGTGAGAAGACAACCTGCGAGGGGCAGAGTTGAGTTTGCTAAGAAGCCCGTGAAATTCTTAGACCATAGAGTCTATGGTTCGGGACCACCTGGAGGTCGAAAGATGGAATTTTTAGTTCAGTGGGAGAATGAACTAGAAGAGGATGCAACCTGGGAGAAGATGGAGGACATTACCCAGTTTGAGGATTTAGCCAGGGGTTATGACCAGTTGTTGGCCTCGAGGGCGAGCGCCAATTCAGTTGGGGGAGAATTGTGAGACCCTGGGTATCCTAGGGTTATACCCCGCCTTTCCCATGGACTCATAGAGGTTATGAGTAGGGATGAAGGGGGTAAAGTTGATGGAGAATACACTTGCAAAAATATAAGGTTCAAAGTAGGAGGCTACATGAACCTTAGTGAAATATTTGAGCTTGTATAGAGGTGTATAAGCTTTGGAAAAAAATATGTCATGGGTGAGATTTGAACCCAAGACCTATGGAAAGCCTAAGACTTAAGTTGCATGAGAGGACCAACCCGAGCTTGGGTCATTAGCTGAAAGAAAGAGGAGCGCCATCCACTTAAAGTCTTAGGCTTTCCATAGGTCTTGGGTTCAAATCTCACCCATGACATATTTTTTTCCAAAGCTTATACACCTCTATACAAGCTCAAATATTGCACTAAGGTTCATGTAGCCTCCTACTTTGAACCTTATATTTTTGCAAGTGTATTCTCCATCAACTTTACCCCCTTCATCCCTACTCAAAACCTCTATGAGTCCATGGGAAAGGCGGGGTATAACCCCAGGATACCCAGGGTCTCACAATTCTCCCCCAACTGAATTGGCGCTCGCCCTCGAGGCCAACAGCTGGTCATAACCCCTGGCTAAATCCTCAAACTGGGTAATGTCCTCCATCTTCTCCCAGCCAGCAGATCCCATATGTCTCTCCCCCAAACGAGTTCGGGATCATCTTTCGTAACGCCAGGCAAGAAGAACGCTATCAAACATTGCATCAATGCCAAGTTCTCAACACCTGATACCTTGATAGAGGCACATTGTAGATGCTTGGACTGCGAGAAGATGTTGATATGATGTACACAGCAGTAGGTTGGGAGCAGTTACAGCAGCTATTCTCTCCCACCTACATTGGAGTGACGCTGGAATTTCTGAGTTCTTTGGAAGTGAAGGCAGATCCGATTCTTGAGGATGATCCAGGCCGTCTGATATTCTGTCTGGGTAACATTGAACATACTCTTACTCTTTCCCAGTTACACAACATTTATGGTTTTCCAAAGTCTTGTGTACGCAAGGTCCCCACTGAGTACAGTGAGCAGAGTTTCTGGGGAGCAATTACTAATGAACACATCTACTCTGCTCGCGTGGCCCGTGCATCTAGCCTATGCAACCTGGTCATCAAGTATGTCCACCGCGTATTGGCCCATACCTTCTTTGGCCGCGGTGAGAGCGACGACATGGTTCGACAGACTGAGTTATTCTATCTTTGGTGCATGCTTCACAGTTTCAGAGTGGACTCTAGGTACTATCTAGCAAAACAGTTTAGTCGCGTCGCCCGTTCTTTGAAGGGGGCGATTGTGCTTGGCGGCTTGATCACCCCTTTGGTAGTTTCATTGGGCATCATTCCATACGGCACATTAGAGGCTACCGGTAACAACAGGCTTGAGATCGAGTCTTGCGTCGCCATGAAGCTAATCATACGTAAAGGCGACTCTTACTGCTTGACGTTCAAGGGGAGCCCATTTTGCCTGCCCTTACCAATCCCAAAGTGCACCATTGTGCATGTGCGAGGGAACTGGCGTATCCAGCCGACTGAAGATCCATAGCCTCACCCTGTCGACACCGCACCACCAGCACCAGGAGCCTTCTCTTTTGGTGGCACCTCCTCTCATGATCCTATGATGTTTATGTTGTAGGAAATTAGGGAGGAGCAGCTCCATCAACGAGAGGTGGTCGATCACTTAGACACTACTGTTTCCTATACTCAGCAGGACCATTCCTCTCGATGGGAGTCGATGGAGGCACACATGCAGAGGCAACACAAGATGATGGGTTCTGTGTGGGAAAAGATATCTAGTATGGATGAGCGACTTTCCTTTCTCTCTGAGGAGAACATGGCTCGTATGGACATTTCTTCTAATGAGGAAGCCGAGCCAGACTACAACGCACGCGGGAAGAGCAAGAGCTCACGGGCTTCTGGTTCTCGCTCGCGCAAGTAGAGGTAGCTTCCTAGAGCATCGGCATTGACATCCATTCCTCTCACATCATGGTATTGCATAGAGGACTATGCAGTCTTTTAGAGTGAGTGAGCTTTCTATACTCCGGTTTCTTTTGTCCTTCTTCATGTGGCTGTCTGACTCTATTGCTTGACTAATTGTGTTTTTTTGGATTGATACTTTTATTCTGTGATGGATGGTATTATGGCATTGTATTCGTGGGCCTGGTCCATATCTTCAGGCCCCACTCTGTGACAGATTTGTATGACATTACTTGGTTTGCCTGTGTTGGTACTCTGCAATGTTTATTATGCTTTTCATACATGCTGTTCGATATCTTTCCATGAGTTTTCATGTGAGTTATGTGAATGAATGTCCTATGATAGCTATTGCAAAAAATTTTCAAAGTGAATGCATGATTGGTTAGGAATAATCAAAGATTGTTGATAATACCTCCTTGTTAGAGATAACTTTTGATCATGTCCATATATTCTATGATTCTGAAATTTTGTGATTTGGATTGGCTTTTAGTTATTCATTAGTGGGACAAACATTCCTATGATTGTTTAATCAACTCAAGCTTGCAACTTACATATGAATCATATCAAGATGCATATTCACTTAGTTATTCTTTTAATTCCTTTCTGTTGTTGGGGAGACACTGCGTTTGTTAAAAGGATATGTTATCAACTGCTGAGCATAGCATATAAAAAAAACAAACAAAAACCCTTAGATTCCTCTACTTGGCACTGCGCAAAATTGGCAGTGGTACCAAAGGACATGAGTTGAAATCTAAGAGATATGAAGTGAAACAATAAAAAGAGACTCCTCTACTTGGCATTGCGAAAAATTGGCAATGGTACCTAAGGTTATGAGTTGAAGTCTATTGCAATAATCAGTGTATTGTGAAAAATACCCTGATGAAACATTTGAGTTAACCTCAGCGATTTGACTAGGAAGGATTGGAATTGCATGAGTGTTGTGTGTAGGCTTGATTGAATCCTATGTTTGCTGCTTACTAGGTTGTTTGGCATCTAGTTATCATGGGAACAAACTGTTGAACACTTGAAACAACCATTTACTTATTTCTCCTGATTAGATCTTGGATTGCTATTGAATGTTTTTCTAACTTAGATGTATATCTCGACACAAAAGATTGCTCTTATACCCATCTTGTATTTCATCTTATTTTATTTCTTGAGGACAAGCAAAGATTTAAGTCTGGAGTATTTTAATGCCTTGCATTTTAGTAGTGACTTTCCTTATTATTTCATGCTAAATCTAGGCTTATTTTGATGATTTTATACTCTTTTAAGGCTTATTTGCTTAAAAGCTTCGGAATCTTCACTTTTTCTTGCTTTTGTGGAATTTCAGGTAAAATCGCCCTATTTTGACGTTCTTTTGAAGATTCTAAGGCCATGGAATAATTTCTTATAAGAAAATGAAGTTGCCTATCAAATTTGGGCTCAATCAGAGTTGGCCCAAAAAATACGGCTAGGTGAACCCCGTGGGGTTCACCAGCATTTTCGCCAGACCTGCATAATTCTTCCAGAATGAAGCACGGCCAGGTGAACCCGGCGGGGTTCACCAACACTTCGTAGCACTCAAAACTGGCCAGAGCACTTCACGGCCAGGCGAACCCAGCAGGGTTCACCCTACTTCCTTCCGCTCAGACTGCAAAGAATGAATCACGACCAGGTGAACCCGGTAGGTTCACCCGTGATTCTAACCCAGGCGACGACGAGTCCGAGTTCCACTCGGATTTTTAGCGATTTCTGACTCGTTTGAAGTCTGAATTTGGCAAGTAAGGACTCTATGGAAAGCTATTTCGAAGGAGGACGTGTAGAATATAAGAGCCCCAATTTTCATGACCTAATCATCAAGGAATTAGGTGACGAAGCAGTGAGGGCGGAAGAACACAACGGAAAGAGGAGTTCAAGGCGATTTTCGGAGATCTGATCACCGGAGCACTTCGATTCTTTAGGATTTGTTTCGGTTTACCTTCTGCTATTCCTTAGAAACTCTTCCTTGTGATTTTCCCATGTTAAAAGAGAGATTTTTGAGCGTTTCAATGAGGATTGTAGCATAAACCCTATTTAAGGGCTTGGTTGAAGCCCGTTGATGATTCTTGATCGCAAAACATGTTTTAATTCTATTATTTGGATTTCACTATGAGCATATTTTACTTTGATGTGCATATCTCTTGATTTTATCTTGGCCGAGTATTATCATGTGTTAGCCATTACGATTCATGCCTAGAGGAGGATCGTAAAGTTGGAATCTCTTAGTAAAACTTGTGAAACCTCGACACGAGAGTGTTTGGTATTCGCTCGAGGGTTCTATAATCTTCCACGGAACTCATTGGGTTCCTCTAAAATGATCCACCACGAGAGTAGGAGATCGTCTTAGTTGAACACTGGGGTGTACACTCGAGAGATGGCACCTTGTACCCTAGAGATAGATTCCTTGTGCAAAATCATTAATCCAAATAACTGATATCTTTAAGGATGATTAAGATCATCATCGTGGTGGAAACTGTAGCCCTGATATCTCTCTCATATTTACTCTCTACCGACGTAGTTGCGATTGCTTGTTTTCGATTTTAGTTCTCAAAACCCTGTTTTGATTTGTCTAGCTATTAAAACTTAGATTTTCTGGTACTCAACCTTGTTCCCTGTGGGATTCGACATCTTTTATATTACTTCGACATAACCGTGCACTTGCGGGACGTGTCAAATACCCATGACATAGAAATAGAAAGGTTGACTTCGGTAACATAAATTCCTGAGCCAGAAAACGAAGTCTTGCTTCTCTTCTCCTCGTTCTGAAGTCGCACCATGTCAATCATGTGAGTTGGCACTCCATATGAATAGCACCTATTGTGCCTGACCTTTTCCATCTTTACCTTCAATGTCTTAGTCAAGCCTTTTGGCTCAACACATTGAATGTCTACTTTCGGAGAGTTGAACCCAACCAATTCATCGAAGAGCTGCCTTAGATTATAAATAATCTCAAAAGCACTCTTCCAATCATATTGCCCTCGTAATTCAGGTGATATGTTGGTTAGCATCAAATTAGCAACCTCTAAAGTATCTGCCTAATGCTTAGTAAAAGTGTCCTTCTCAGCCGCTGAGGCTGAGCATGGAAGTGGCTCATGAATAGGCTGCCCAAGGACATATAGCTTCCTCTCGAGCTTTGAGGACGATCCTCAAGTTTCGATACCAGTCCATTAAGTTGGTCCAACCAACTTATCCATTTTCAGGATAGATCGCAGTAACCATCTGCTATTGTTCGTAGCCATTGATCTACAACAACCAAGAAAGCAGACTCGTACTACTTCGATCATTTAATCTGGACTTGCATTAAATGATCATGGCTCCCACTATTTTAATCGAATTAACAACCCACAAAGTCAATCGAAAAATCTGTGATTTTCTAGTGAGATGGGATCCTTGTTCCTCACACGGCCTCGCGTCCCGCTAGGGCAGGATGTACTACACGAGGTGATGTATGTATCCCAAGGTAGGCGCGCCGGCCAATTGCAACTTGGCAATTCCCCTTCTCAAGACAGTTCAAGCATTTTGTGCCTAACTAGGGCTGGAACAACACAAAACCCTAACTTCTCGAGGCTGCCTCTAGAGTTCCTGTTGGGGTATGCCCTTAAGGCTAATGTTTGAGGCCTTGGGATTGTATCAGTATCATGTAATAAACTCTTATGTTTATAAAGGCATGGTTGTTATTCAGTTTGTTACCTTGTCTGCTGTAATAAGTGTACTTCTGAATAATGTCTCAAAGCTGTTCAGTTGGGCTGACATGCTGTAAAGTCCTTAGTCGAAATATCTTGGTGAACATGAGACAACCTTGATATGATTGAGACTAATATGTGTTCTAATCTTATAGGATGCTTCGAGCATGGAATAAGATGTAGACTCATGGGTACATTGGATGTACTGGACAGACCCTACTAGGATATTCAATTGTTTGTCACAATGTGAATAATCCTTGTTTGCATCAAGTGGCACATGTCCTCTGACTTGAGATCACTTGTGTTTCTAAATGATGATTGTCATTGTTTTGAGGTTGTTCAATATCATTTGAAACATAATGGTTATAGACTATCTTGGATAATGATCATGAGTCAGGTTAGGGCACTAGTGATAGATACAGGATTGCCGTCTCCTTGTTTAAGGAGTGTGATGTTCTAAAGGGGCCCCCCTTGAATGAGATGATTGAGAAAGTGTATGGCCATACCCAGGTGACAGTGTTCATCTGATCTAATCATGCTCGTAATATTGGAGTTACAAGCTTGACTTGCTTGTCCAATAAGAACATCTAGTGGCAAAGGATATATATGCATGCCTTGTGAAGTTGATTCACACTTATGCTATGGTTTGGGTGTAGTCTTGGAAGACTCTTTCCTTTATATCGGGAGACAGTGATGTGTTGCTAGATACCCCTCACTGATCGTGATAACGAAAGTTATCGTTACCGACATTTAAAGGAAACCCTCAGGGTCACACAATTTGATGATATGGCTTACTTGAGTCAGATCGTGTGGACTGAATTATTTGGGTTCAGTTTAAAGGGATTATAAGCTCTGATTATAAGTGAGATCTGGTCTAATCATGTTTGATTGATTAGGGCTTGAGATCGGTAAGCTTTGATCGAGAGAGTTGATGCTAGATCGGTGAGATCAGAAGCATCAGGAGATGAACGGTTGGATCTGGAGCCTTAGGGTTTAACGGTGATCTAAACCAATGCTTGGGTTAATTGATCTTTGAACCAAAATTGAAATGCATTCGATTTGCTTGAACCGGTTCACATGTGTGAACGCTTGGTTCATTGGTTGAAAGCGTTTTCTTTGATCGGTTATGAGATCATGGCGCATGATTTCCATTTATGGAAAGTCATGAAGGCCTCAACGCCTTAACGCCCAAAACGCCTCTACACCTCAACGTCAAGGCGTTCGCTTGGAAGTAAACGCACATACTCTCGTGGATTGAGGTAGTTGACGAAGAGGAGGTCTCGGTGAAGGCACCAAGCGATCTCATCCCTTCCATACGTCAAGGACACCTTGGGCACTTGCTAGCACAAGGAACGCCAAAGGAAGTAGGCGGCATCTTCTTGTGTGCGTCAACTTTGGAGAAGGTTCATTTGCGCCTTTGCTTCCAAGGCTCCATCAAACCGATGGCTATGGTATGAGATCTTCTTTCGATCTTTACAACGTCTTAAGGTTGATCATATGAACATATATTCATGCGATCTTGATAAAACCCTAATTCCGCTGCCAAAAGAATTTACATGCGCCCCCTTTAGGGTTTGATCTGCTTGCGCTCCCCCTCGAAGGGGACCCTACAATTGGTATCAGAGCCACGGTTCTGTATATGCTCATTTGATTGCCTTTATGTGATCCTTGTTTGCGTTTGCTATGCTTAGATCTAATCACATGCCGCAAAACTACATGCTAGTTTTATTTAGATGTATGCGCATGTTTGTTGGCGCTTGTTTTGACAAATCAAAATATCATGTGCGCGCCTCATCTAGACCTAAGGCCCTACATTAAACCCTTAGATGGGTTGATGGGGTTGAAAGCATCTTCTAGGTTGGATCAAAATAGTCTGATCAGACCATCTGACAGCCTAGATGGGTTGACCAGATAGCACCTGTGCGCAAGCATGAGGTGGCTATAGGTCGACTGCATCAAGGGCGTGTAGCGAGGTCTGGTTGAGACAGCTACTGAACACACATGAGTTAGGCCCGGGGTCACACCTGCTTGCCGACACTCATGAGGGTTGTTCAGCCCTTTGCGCATGCATGGTTGACCATTAGGTCAACTCAAGTCAGTTAGGACTTGGTGCATGCAAGGGCAGTCGATCTGACTAGATGGATGAGTGGATCCCTATCAATGAACCATTGTAAGGTTGTAAGGGCACATAAGAAAATTAAAATTGATGCCAATGGGGTTTTCGAAAATTTTATTTTCTTTTGGATCACATGTTGATTGTAGGCATATGTTTGTTTATTTAATCTTATGTGGGCTGCCCGTGTTAATGTGTGCTGTGCTGGGGCCTGCGTGCCTGGTTAATTGTAAATTTAATATTATTGTGATCTGCGCATCACTGTTATTTAATTTATAATGTGTAATTGACCTGCGAGTCAATCATGTCTAGATAGATTAAATTGTAAGTTTAATCAGACATGAGCACAAAGCACAGTTGGCAAAGGCGCATGCAGCAGTGGCTTGACCAGGTGGGAGGTCCAGGGTTCGACTCTGGGACCAGGCGCATTTTCCCTGGTGGGCGCACCTCAGCTGCAAATGGCGCTTAGGCCCTGGTTTGGGCCAGATGAGCAGCAAAAGCCCCATGAAGAAAAGCAAGTGAAGACTTAAGTTAATTAAGGTCTTACTTATGCTATGGGCTTTTACCACATAAGATCCATGCTTTCTTTTATTGTTTAATAAGTAGAACAGCATGATTTATTTATCTTCTGCTATCACCATAGGAATTGCATGATAGTGAAGAAGATAAAAGACCGTTAAAATCCAACGCTAAAATATCAAGCTCGTATGCCTTCTGACGCGAAACCTCACTGTTTTGATTATCGTTGGAGCCGTGTTGTACCCACTCAGTGGGCACGTCCATCTATCTTCAGACGGTGTGTGATTTCACCTGCGTGTTACAGAGAAGGGATTTATCGCTTCTCGTTGCTCAGCATAGCACGTGGTGGTCCAGGGAGTAGGTCGGGTCAGCTTGACCATGTAGGCTACATATGTGGCGCATATGGTAGCACATGGAGGCAGCCATCTGTGGGATCAGAGACTGTGTTGTACCAACTCAGTTGGCACAGTCTGCTGGATTGCCCAGATGAAGGGGAATCGCACGGGTTGGCGATTGGCTGGGATAGCCTACCAGAGATTAGTGCTTGTACTCTCTGTGCAACTTATCTCGCCTGAGCGGGACGCGGAGACCAAGTATGAAATCTGGATCCCATCTCACTAAAAGAGTTCTACTCTTTCGGGCTGTTTTGCTGGATTTTTCAGCCAGATAAAATAGTGAGAAAAAGAATCATTCTTAAGTCCTGATTGATTCTTAACATTGATACTGACCTTGCTGTTCTTGCATTGTTGTAGATACCTGCAGCAACGAACACCATGAGCTTCAATGTGCGATCCCTACTGGAAAGGGAGAAGTTTGCTGGGCCAAACTTCTCAGACTGGTTCGGACACCTTAAGATCGTTCTTAAGGCTGAGAGGAAACTGTATGTCCTCGAGACGGCTGTGCCGCCTCAACCCGCTGCGAACGCCGCAAGGGCGGTTCGCGATGCCTATGAAAAGCACGTCAATGATAGCATTGATGTCGCTTGCCTGATGCTAGTGTCTATGACGCCACCGCTGCAGCGTCAGCATGAGGATATGTCGGCTATAGAAATTATAGCGAACCTCAAGATGCTGTATGCTGCACAGGCGAGGACAGAACGCTATAATCTGACAAAGCTTTTCTTTCAGAGCAAACTGGCTGAAGGGAGCCTAGTGGGAGCTCACGTGCTCAAGATGATTGGGCACAAGGAGGCTCTAGAGAAACTGGGGCATACCATCAACCAAGAGCTTGCTGTAGATATTATTCTGCAGTCTCTCCCGCCCTCTTTCGATGCGTTCATTATTAACTTTAATATGAACAAAATCGATTGTACTCCGGTAGAGCTGCTGAATATGCTCTTGACTACTGAGGAGACTCTGAAGGGAAAGCCTTCAACCTATGTCTTAATGGTTCCTTCCAGGAACAAGAAGAAGGGGAAGAAGGGCAAAGCCCCTGTCAAGAATTACAGCAAGGCTCTGAAACAGAAGGTAAAGCGGTCGAAGGACAACAGATGTTTCCACTGTGGCCAGCTGGGTCACTGGAAAAAGGACTGTAAAGCGCTCCAAGGAGACAAGAGGGGAAGCATCGCTTCTGGCTCAGGTATATACGTGACGGAAGTCATGGTTTCATCTTCTTCTATTTCATGGGTGTTGGACACTGCATGTGGAGTTCACATTTGTTCAAATGTACAGGAACTCAAGAGAAGAAGACAGGTGGGACAGCATGAGGTGGACCTACGAGTTGGAAACGGGGCACGGGTTGCTGCTGTTGCTGTAGGGGATTATTACATCTCATTACCATCTGGCATTGTATTAGAATTAAACAATTGTTACTTTGTACCCAGTATTACCAAAAATATTATCTCTATTCCTGCTCTTGTCAGGAAAGGGTTTTCCTTTGAATGCAAGATTTCAAAGTGTTATCTTACTCTTGATAATATTGTTTATGCTACTGGTTCAATTAACAATGGGTTATTCATGTTGGATATGGAATTTTCTATACAAAACATTGATAATAAGAAAGCCAAGTATGCTGATGACAGCACCTTGCTATGGCATAGTCGTTTAGGCCATATTAACAAGAAGCGCATTAAGCGGTTGCATGATCATGGACTGCTGGGATCATTCTCCTGTGAGGAGATTGATACATGCAAAGCTTGTTTAATGGGTAAAATGACGAAGGCTCCTTTTCCCAACAAAGGTCAAAGGGCTTCGGGTTTACTTGACCTTATACACAGTGATGTGTGTGGGCCATTTAGTAAACATGCTAGAGGTGGCTATCAGTACTTCATTACCTTTACTGATGATTTCAGTAGATATGGGTATGTCTATCTTATGAGACATAAAAGTGAATCTTTTGACAAGTTCAAAGAGTTCAAGAATGAAGTACAGAATCAGCTAGGCCGAAGTATCAAGGCACTTCGTTCTGATCGAGGTGGTGAATACCTAAGTCGAGAATTTACTGACTATCTGAAGGAGTGTGGGATTATCTCACAGCTCACTCCACCAGGAACACCCCAATGGAATGGTGTATCCGAGAGGAGAAATAGAACGTTACTTGATATGGTTCGTTCTATGATGAGTCAGGCTACTCTTCCATATTCCTTTTGGGGATTTGCACTGGAAACAGCTGCAAAGGTACTAAACCGAGTGCCATCCAAGGCCGTTTCAAAGACGCCATATGAGTTATGGTATGGGAAACAGCCAAGCTTGACATTTATTAAGATCTGGGGTTGCGAGGCTTATGTCAAAAAGCTCGCCTCTGGGAAACTAGAGAGCAGATCTGACAAATGTATCTTTGTCGGTTACCCTAAGGAAACTAAGGGTTATTATTTCTTCGATCCCAAAGAGAACAAGGTATTTGTTGCTCGGACGGCCATATTTCTTGAGAAGGAGTTTCTTCTGCAAGAGGCCAGTGGGAGAGAAATAAAGCTGGATGAGAATCCAGAGGAAGGACAAAGTAGTCAAGCACAGTTGGATGTGCCTGAGCCGGTAGAACAGGTTATTGAACAATCTGAGGCTCAGATATCACGGGAACCGCGTAGATCGGGAAGGATCCGTCGACAGCCTGAGCGCTATGACGGAGTCTACATCATTGATAATGATGAACCCCTCACTTATGCGGATGCGGTCAGTGGACCGGAGTCAGCTAGATGGCTTGAAGCTATGCGAGCCGAGATGGACTCCATGTCAGATAACCAAGTCTAGGATTTGGTTGATCCGCCTCCGGGAGTAATCCCTATAGGCTGTAAATGGATCTTCAAGAAGAAGATTGACATGGATGGTAACGTGGTTACCTATAAAGGCAGGCTAGTTGCGAAAGGTTTCAAACAAATCTACGGGATAGATTATGATGAAACTTTCTCACCTGTAGCCATGTTTAAGTCTATTCGGATTCTTTTCGCGATAGCAGCATATTACGATTATGAGATCTGGCAGATGGATGTGAAGACGGCTTTCCTGAATGGAAATCTAGATGAGGATGTGTATATGACACAACCTGAAGGTTTCACTAATCCATCAGATCATCATAAAATATGCAAGTTAAAGAAGTCCATTTATGGACTTAAACAAGCATCTAGAAGCTGGAATATTCGTTTTGATGAATCAATCTCTGAGTTTGGTTTCATCAAGAACGAAGATGACCCGTGTGTATATAAGAGGTTTAGTGGGAGCGTGATTACTTTCTTAGTCCTCTACGTCGATGACATCTTGATCATTGGAAACGATATTCCTGAACTGCATGCTGTAAAAGCATGGTTGGGAAAATGTTTTCAGATGAAAGATCTAGGAGAAGCAGCCTATGTATTAGGTGTGAAGATCTACAGGGATAGATCTAAGGGGCTTCTCGGGCTGTGCCAGAGTACTTACATCGATAAAGTCCTGGAAAGATTCCATTTAGAGAATTCTAAAAGGGGGTATCTTCCAGTCAGACATGGTCTGAATCTTTCGAAGAGTCAGTGTCCACAAACACAGACTGAGAAAGATGAAATGGACAATACGCCTTATGCTTCGGCTATTGGGTCCATTATGTATGCGATGTTGTGTACTCGCCCAGACGTCGCTTACGGGTTAAGCGTAACCAGTCGGTTCCAAAGTAATCCAGGTCAGGCACACTGGATTGCAGTCAAGAACATTTTAAAATATCTGCGGAGGACCAAAGATATGTTCTTGATATATGGTGGTCAGGAAGAACTCAGTATTGAAGGATATACTGACGCTTCGTTCCAGTCGGACCAGGATGATTTCCGATCGCAATCAGGCTATGTTTTTAGCTTGAATGGTGGAGCAGTGGTGTGGAAAAGTTTCAAACAGTCTACTGTTGCTGATTCCACAACAGAAGCCGAGTATGTTGCAGCCTCGGAAGCATCCAAGGAGGCAGTATGGATTCGTAAGTTCGTGAGAGAACTTGGTGTTGTTCCTTCGAGTGCAGATCCTTTGGTTATCTTCTGTGATAACACTGGAGCAATCGCACAAGCAAAGGAACCACGGTCGCACCAGAAGTCCAAGCACATACAAAGACGGTTTCACTTGATCCGGGAGATCATTGATCGTGGTGAGATCAAAATCTGCAAGGTACATACAGATGACAATCTGGCTGACCCGCTTACAAAGCCTCTGGCGCAGCAGAAGCATGAGAAGCACTGTAATAATATGGGTTTGAGATTTCTCAACCATTAGATTAAGTGCAAGTGGGAGATTGTTGGGGTATGCCCTTAAGGCTAATGTTTGAGGCCTTGGGATTGTATCAGTATCATGTAATAAACTCTTATGTTTATAAAGGCATGGTTGTTATTCAGTTTGTTACCTTGTCTGCTGTAATAAGTGTACTTCTGAATAATGTCTCAAAGCTGTTCAGCTGGGCTGACATGCTGTAAAGTCCTTAGTCGAAATATCTTGGTGAACATAAGACAACCTTGATATGATTGAGACTAATATGTGTTCTAATCTTATAGGATGCTTCGAGCATGGAATAAGATGTAGACTCATGGGTACATTGGATGTACTGGACAGACCCTACTAGGATATTCAATTGTTTGTCACAATGTGAATAATCCTTGTTTGCATCAAGTGGCACATGTCCTCTGACTTGAGATCACTTGTGTTTCTAAATGATGATTGTCATTGTTTTGAGGTTGTTCAATATCATTTGAAACATAATGGTTATAGACTATCTTGGATAATGATCATGAGTTAGGTTAGGGCACTAGTGATAGATACAGGATTGCCGTCTCCTTGTTTAAGGAGTGTGATGTTCTAAAGGGGCCCCCCTTGAATGAGATGATTGAGAAAGTGTATGGCCATACCCAGGTGACAGTGTTCATCTGATCTAATCATGCTCGTAATATTGGAGTTACAAGCTTGACTTGCTTGTCCAATAAGAACATCCAGTGGCAAAGGATATATATGCATGCCTTGTGAAGTTGATTCACACTTATGCTATGGTTTGGGTGTAGTCTTGGAAGACTCTTTCCTTTATATCGGGAGACAGTGATGTGTTGCTAGATACCCCTCACTGATCGTGATAACGGAAGTTATCGTTACCGACATTTAAAGGAAACCCTCAGGGTCGCACAATTTGATGATATGGCTTACTTGAGTCAGATCGTGTGGACTGAATTATTTGGGTTCAGTTTAAAGGGATTATAAGCTCTGATTATAAGTGAGATCTGGTCTAATCATGTTTGATTGATTAGGGCTTGAGATCGGTAAGCTTTGATCGAGAGAGTTGATGCTAGATCGGTGAGATCAGAAGCATCAGGAGATGAACGGTTGGATCTGGAGCCTTAGGGTTTAACGGTGATCTAAACCAATGCTTGGGTTAATTGATCTTTGAACCAAAATTGAAATGCATTCGATTTGCTTGAACCGGTTCACATGTGTGAACGCTTGGTTCATTGGTTGAAAGCGTTTTCTTTGATCGGTTATGAGATCATGGCGCATGATTTCCATTTATGGAAAGTCATGAAGGCCTCAACGCCTTAACGCCCAAAACGCCTCTACACCTCAACGTCAAGGCGTTCGCTTGGAAGTAAACGCACATACTCTCGTGGATTGAGGTAGTTGACGAAGAGGAGGTCTCGGTGAAGGCACCAAGCGATCTCATCCCTTCCATACGTCAAGGACACCTTGGGCACTTGCTAGCACAAGGAACGCCAAAGGAAGTAGGCGGCATCTTCTTGTGTGCGTCAACTTTGGAGAAGGTTCATTTGCGCCTTTGCTTCCAAGGCTCCATCAAACCGATGGCTATGGTATGAGATCTTCTTTCGATCTTTACAACGTCTTAAGGTTGATCATATGAACATATATTCATGCGATCTTGATAAAACCCTAATTCCGCTGCCAAAAGAATTTACATGCGCCCCCTTTAGGGTTTGATTTGCTTGCGCTCCCCCTCGAAGGGGACCCTTCAGTTCCATCACGTGGCCACCACATATGAAAAACTAGTCAAGTATATCTTGACCATTATGCCCATGGCCAACGAATTCCTTGCAAAGGCGCGTCCAAGATTTTAACTGGACTGGGGAAAACATTGTCACCTCACACCTCCTAAAGATAGATGGGTGTGTCCACTAGGGTGGAAACAATGCACAGCACCATCGATCGATAGTTTGATGAGGGCTACGCGTCAGAAGGCTATTTCAGACTTGATATTATTTTATGAGGGTTTTTGAGGTCTCATCCTCTTAGTTTTATCTTTTGTCTAACATTACAGGCATGCAATCCTATAGTGATAACAAAACGATAAAACACATCCAGGCATGCTTTTGTAGATATTGAAAGCAGTAAACAAGCGATGTGGTCATAGCCTAATCAACACATTGAACCATCACATGCCAAACGATGTTCAATGCTTGACCTAGGTGACAAGCCCCAACCAAACCTAACCTAGCCGCCACTAAGCAATATCTTCAAGTGCGGCTCCAAGGTCCTCGAGACCAAGGTATAGCACACAAACCCTAGGGTTCGGCGAAGACCTTGATGGCTCCTCCATGCATGATGCACCATCATGCTTGTGCCAAGAGGGATAGCTCACGAACCCTACGGTTCGGCCATGCCCTTACTTGCACCACCAAGCAAGATGCGCCATCATGGTTGATGCGCCAAGATGCAAGCTCCATGAGGGATGCGCCCCTAATCTTCTTTGTGCGTTTACAAAACAAAAAGAAAAAGGCGGCACGCAGGCCTCACATAAATACATCACAGGCATACAAGGGGCTTGACTATGACCACAACACGATGCACAATCATGTCATGCTTTTCTATATGCTCATGAAAACATAAAACTTTAGTTTTAGTTTCTTAGAAAACATGTCTTTCAACCTCAATGTCCTTTCACAGATCTAGGATTTTTCATTTCTCTCGGGAGTCTACAAGTGGCGCATGCATGCTCCAAGAACGCTTGCTGCCTACCATTGCAATCCTTAACCTGCCAAGATTTGGACAATCACCTTGCCCCAAAATCGTGACAAGTCCCACACACTAGATCTATCCTACATGCGTGGGGAGAAATTAATTCTCTCACATATGGGTCTATCCCACCATGTGAAGAAAGCGAAAAACCAAAGAAATTGAATAGATGTTAGGAACAAAAAACTTACTGTTTTTCCTACTTAGAAAAACCCATGCGCATATGCAAATTTTTGAAAAGTTTCATATGGCATGTGAGCATACAATAAAAGCATAAAACACCGTTCGAGTTTCGCAAGTTGCTTTGATACCACTGTTGGGAAACCCCAGGGATTTTAAAATTTTTAAGGCATGCACAGCAGAAACAATCCTTGAAATAGGCCAGTCCCAAAAACCTAGAAGATCGAGTCATGCAAAGGAATCAACATGGTGAGTATGAGATGATACCTTGAAGCGAAGACAAAGGATGCGATGTAGGCGCCCAAATGTTTGCCCTCTGCAGTCTCGCACATAGCCGACACTCGAGTTCTCTTCTTCCACACCCGGTTCTAGCCTCGAGAAGAAGATCCACGCCTCTGCGATAGATCCTCAAGAACTTGCGCCACCCACTAGGAGAGGTCACCAAGATAAGAGTGGACGATGGAAGAAACTGCAAAGGTCCAACCCTGCAGTCGCCCAAAAGAGAGGGAAGAAGGGAGCATGCGCCAAGGAGAAAATCTCTTCAAAGAATAGATGTAAAGCCCCCTTAGGCGCAAACTCAACCCTCCCCTTCTTCTTTTATAGAAAATCATGTGACCTTTGGAATTCCGCAATAAATTCGTAATTAATCTCTGAATTAATTCATCATTAATTTTAGAATTAAATTCAGAATTAATTATATAATTAAAGTCTGAATTAAAGTCTCATAATGACCCATTAAAACCTTGAATTAAAGTTTCATAATGGCCATTAATAGCATGACCCTTCAAATTCAGAATTAAATTCATCATAAATCTCGGAATTAATTACAGAATTAAA
Source organism: Costus lasius (assembly GCA_027563935.2). Lineage (NCBI taxonomy): Eukaryota > Viridiplantae > Streptophyta > Magnoliopsida > Zingiberales > Costaceae > Costus > Costus lasius. The sequence goes on from CM050451.1 coordinate 77,812,194, forward strand.
TACAAAATTAATTACAGCATTAAATACAGAATTTAATTCCCAGAATTAAATACAGTATTTAATTCACCATGATGTCTATTAGGCCAGGCAACTTATTGTCATGACCCATTAGGCCTGACGGCCCATTGGGCCTCAAGGCCCACTGGACCTCATGCCCCAATTGGGCTTCACGCCCATTGGGCTTGGAGGCCCATTGGTCCATGCTCCAAGCTTAGGAAAAAATTTCCTGAGCAACCCCGTTGCTTAGGATTCCGGAGCACAGCCCCTTAGGAGTCCAGCGCGTGTCTAACTTTGTGAATCTCAAGAAAGCCTACAGTAAAAAGGAGCTCAATAAATTGCTCTGTCAACGGACGTTTATAGCTTCATGTACAATAGTGGACACGTTATTTTTTATTATGATCTTAAGATGCACGTTATTTTTCCATTTCTAGCATCTTAAGATGCACGTTATTTTTAGCATCACGTTATTTTTTAGTATGATTTTAGTATGATCTCAAAATAAAAATATGAATTTCAATATGATATTTTTAGCATCTTAAGATCGTACAAGTGCTTTAAAAATTATGGATAGTGTCCATGATTGTGGGCACAACATCCACGATGATTGTGGACACAGCATCCACGATGATCGTGGACACAGCATCCACGATATTAAAAAATTATGGATATTTATGTAGGCTGCATCCATGATAATGTAGGCAGCATCCACGAAAATGTAGCTTGCATTATCGTGGATGCAGCCTATATAAATATTCATGATTTTTTTAATATCCATGATCATGGATACAGAATCCACGATCATCATGGATGCTGTATCCACGATCATCGTGGATGCTGTATCCATGATCATCGTGGATGCTGTATCCACGATCATCGTGGATTCAACCAAAAAGTAACGTGTCCACTACTGAGCTATTAACGTCTGTTAACTGAGTAATTTATTGAGCTACTTTTTACTGTAGGCTTTCTTGAGATTCACAAAGTTAGACACGTGCTAGACTCCTAAGAGGCTGTGCTCAGGAATCCTGAGCAACAGGGTTGCTTAGGAAATTTTTTCCAAGCTTAGACTTCTTTTGGCCCATTTGGTCCAATTAGCCTATTGTGCCTATTTGGCCCATTTGGCCTATTGGGCCTATTTGGCCCATATGGCCCAAAAAAGAAGTTAGCTCCAATAAGTTCCTTCCATCTCATCAGGCACAGTAGTGCTAATATATTCTCCCAAAAAGATTCGAGTTATTCAATAACTCGATCATTAGGCTGCTCGATCAATACGAGAACCCGAGGTTCAAGTTGTGCGACCCTATAGGTTCCTCTGACGTTGGCAGTGATGAACTCAGGTCATCACAAGCAGTGAGTGGCACCTAGTAGTGCATCACTGCTACCCAAGTCTTTGGAATGGATATCAACATCGACATCTCCATCATCGCAACAAGATACCGTTGCATTACAGTCTCTTTGCCAAACTGATATCCGATTGGACAAAGTGTGTCACCACTTTGTTTTCATCCAATCTCATGGTCATGACTAAATCAGGCTTTCACCTGGGTATGGCCATACACTTTCAGTCATGCAACCATAGGGGGGGCCCCGTGGATATCAAGCTTCCCGCAAGAAGGGGCAAATCCTATGTCTGTCTATTGATCTTCTTATATGGGTCGTGACATACCCAATGACAACCGTTATGACCTCCCAACTACGGTGAGGCGTTAGGTTGTATCAAAGTATGTCCCTAACCATATAGAAGAGTCAATGACCTCAAGTCAAAGGATCAATGCATCTCCTGTCACTTGTTAGCTCAACTCATGACACCAAGTTAGAGCCTCATAGCTGGTCGGTCCAGTATATCCACTACTAATATACCCATATGCCTGCGTTAGCATCCGTGCCTAACCAGCCCATATACCAGTCTCACATGTACTAGAGTTGTCCCTTATCTACTTAGGTACTTGACTAGGGACACACCGTTTGAGCACAGATACAATCTGTCTCCAGGGACATTATTATCCATGTACATAATTGCAGATGTAAACATAGCATAATAACGACAATGCCAAAATGATATATATATTAAATATCAATATCAAGTAGTACAAACAAGACTAATAATGGGTCCAAGGACATATACACCAACAACCTCATGTCACGAAATTTACAGAAAAGCTTCGTCCATAGGAGGAGAGGATACACCGAAAATTTCAGATCGAAAGGAGTTCGATCGAGGGAGAAATCAAAGAAAGAAGTTTTGGGCGAAATAGTATTTCACGATTTTACTATAGCAGACGTTACCGTAGCAGTACTGTAGCAGTGTAATGTTCACGGTACTGTAGCAGGTTACTGTAGGAGCCAAAATTTTCCAAAATTACGGTGGTGTAAAATTAGTAACTCCTATTCTTCCTCTCTCGAATTCTAATTTTTATCATGAATTTTTATTGTATTATTAACTCCATGAAAGTGTAAACTTCTCTTTTGGGACAGAGTGTGTAATCCTCTTAATTTCATAATGACTAGATGATCCTTGATTCGTTAGGGAACTTTTGTTTTGATAATTCTACTTATGTGATGATTGCTTTTAATTCTTTCTAGTTTCATATTATCAGCATGCATGGTGTACCTACTAGTATTATTTCAGACAGAGATCCGAGGTTTACTTCTAGATTCTGGGGTAGTTTGCAAAAAGCTTTGGGTACACAATTACATTTTAGTACAGCATTTCATCCTCAGACTGATGGACAGTCAGAAAGGACTATACAAACTTTGGAAGATTTATTGAGAGCATGTGTACTTGATTTTGGTGGCAATTGGGAAAGTTATTTACATTGGGCAGAATTCTCATATAATAACAGTTATCACTCCTCAATAAAGATGGCACCGTTTGAAGCCCTATATGGAAGGAGATGCAAGTCCCCTGTACTTTGGAATGAGGTGGGTGAAAGGCTATTATCAGCACCTCAGATGCTACAACAGGATGTGGAAATAGTGCAAGGGATCAAGCAAAGGTTGTTGACAGCTCAGAGCAGGCAAAAGAGTTATGCTGACAGCATGTATTGGAGTTTTTACGATATGGACCGAAAAGTGACTTGCGAGAATTTGGAACCCTAAAATTGAGATTTAGGAACTCATAATAAGAAATTAGGTTTGTTCTATTTCTAGATTTTAGAAGTTTATTGCCTTGTTGACAATTCTGATCTTGGAAGAATTATTGAAATAAACATGAAGATATTGTAAGAAATTAAGTATCAGATCGTTGAAGAACCTTAAGTAGAACATATGGAGCTAAAGTATGAAAGTATTTAGTTTTCACTTGAGATGATTGACATAGAGAATGGATGCATCAAACTGATCTTTGATTTCTTTGTCAATGATTTACTTATCTTTAGCATTGAATTAATCTTGTGTGAAAGTGAGGATTGATTCTTTGTAAATTGTCTATGCGAAAGCGATATGATATCTTCATAAAGTAAATTATATCTTTATTATAATAAGAGTGGACTGGCGATGCGCTTATTTCCTTCTAGTCATAGAAATTAAGGTGGATGAAACCCTAGTCCCAATTTTTCTCTCTGGTATTTCGTGTGATTTCCATTTGCTGCTTACATCGTATTCGATTTGCTTAGCTTGTGAGAAAACAACTATTCGGTACTTAACACGTAGGTCTCTGTGGTTCAATATCTTTTTATTACTTCGAAGTATCCGTGCACTTGCGGACACAACAACGACCACACAGAACATTGGTTACCCGAAGAGGAGGCGCATCAATTCTTGCCGGAGGAGCTAGAGAACTTTAGAATTAATTCTCTAGAGGAGAATTCTGCAGCCCCCAGGAAAGCTGATGCAGGGGCATTGCCAAGGAGAACTAAGAGGAGCAAGAAGCCCCCGGTTTGTTACGGGATGACCACTTGAAGACTTTACTTGTGAACTTATTATTTTAAGAACTTGTTTACATTGCTGCTCATCTTTAGTTGTTTAGTTTGATAAACTATTGACTTGTGGTCCAAGCTAGTCTTGATGGTTTTGAGATTAGTTGTTGGACAATTTTGTAACTTAAACACTTGTCTGGTTATTGTTGTAGGTAGGGCTTAGCCTAGGATTTACTTTTCAAGTCTTTATTTTATTTTATTTTGTAGTTGATGTAATAGGTTGTTGTAGCCTAGGTATATATCACCTGTAATGCACTTACATGGCATATGTGTTCCCCAACCTTCATCGCAATCTCGCAAGCAAGCTTCAACATCAAATCAGGGAGTCAACATTACCAAGGAGTCAACATCTTCAACATCAAATCAGGGAGTCAACATTACCAAGGAATCAACATCTTCAACATCTTCAAGGAGTCAACATCTTCAACATCTTCAAGGAGTCAACACCAGCCACCTCCAACATGATAAAGTAAAAGAAGAACCTTGAATGCATGAAGCGCCCCTAAGAGCCTTCTCATTCATGACTAACAGAGAAAATAGCCCCTTACCAAGGTTAGGTGTGCTAACCATCTTGATCAGCCCATGAACCCATATATGCGCCACTAGGTTGCCCTAGTAAGCATCACGATTTGGCTAGTCAAGTTGATCAGCCCCTTAGGATGCTCAACCTTCACCATCAACCCATGAACCCATTGTTGGACTACTAGGTGACCCTAGACGTTGACATGGTTCGGCTACTGATGTAGGTCAGCCCTAAGGGGGAGCCACCTTCATCTTTAGCCCTTGAACCTTTGATGCACAACTAGGAAACCTAGAAGGCCTCATGGTTTGGCTAAGGACAAAGATCAGCCCCTTAACTTGGTTAGGTTGCACCATCACCTTATCCAACCATCATCCCTTAAGTTAACCGTCTAGGTAACCCTAGAAGCCACTGAAGATTAGGTCAAAGAAGGGATGCGCCACCTATAGGGTGAGGTGTGCCAACCCTAACCCTAGCCGCCAACCCCCTTTAGGTGCACCTGTAGGTAACCCTAGAAGCCACCCTAGGGTTCGGCTAAGTCAGAGGTTGCACCACCATGAGAGATGCGCAAGGGAGAAGAAATGCCGCGATGTCTTCATGGTCTTCAATTTTAATTTACAATGCAGAATTGAAATATGAAATTAAAAGTCGGCACGCAGGCCTCACAATAATACATCACAGGAGTGGCAATTAAGGGCTTGACATTGATCATAATCATAATGCACAAACAAACTACTCATGCAATTCTACATGCAATGAAAAATCAACAAGTAATGATCACTTTTAATTTTTTATAAAACCTTTTCAGTTAATTTTTAGTGACTCTAGATCATCCATCTAATTTTTCTTTTCACCTCATGTAGGAGTCTACAAGGGGTAGCCACCCCTTGCAATCCTTAAGGGAAAAATAAAATCTAGATGACGATTAAGAGGCAAAAATTAAAAGAAATTAATTTTCAACAAAAAATACATGGCATAAAATAGTTTTTGATAATAATTTTCATGACATGGGTTGCGCACGTAGAAAAATACACCAACGGCCCTCATAAGTTTGATCTGATACCACTGTTGCGAAACCCCGAGCCAATTTAAAATTTAAAGTACAGCGGAAGCGATGGCCCAAAATAGAATTCCCACCAAAGCCAGGATCCCTTACGAGGGAAGCCGAAGGATGTGAAGAGTGTTATACCTTGCTTGCGCAATCCTAGATTGTTGCCGATGATGTAGATGATCAAGTGCTCATCCTCTGCTGGCACGCACACACGGACGGCCTCAAGACTCCTCCGCTCCACGGACATCATAGCTTCGGGAGAGGAAATTCACACCTTAGGAGTTTGCTTGAAGCTTGTGCCAATCACTCTAGAGGAGGCACCAACAAGCTGTCCACTTGCACCAATCACATAGTAATTGTGCCAAGTGACGTTGAGAAAGGAGAAGCTATGCGCCAAGGAGAGGGGAAGCTTCTAAAACTTGTGCTCCTCCTTCTTCTACCTTGCTGCCCACTACCTTCAATTGTCGCCACCTCCAAAGAGAAGAGGAGGAGAGGCAACAACTTGAAGTGGCGGCTAGGGCTAGATGATGGAGAGGGCGGCTAGAGTTTTTAGCAATAGGCGACAAACTTCTTCTATTATGCGCACTAGCCCTCACATATATATATAGATTTTAGTTGCAAGCCCTGTCCACTTAAGCCTCAATATAAATATTCGATATATTGCTTTTGTGCTTAAGTTATAGGCCCCACTGTTACGCAAAATTCCATCGCAAAAGTGCTCCGGATAAATCCATCGCAAAATCTGAGTTTTGACTATTGACTAGACCTAGTCTATCTATGTCACCCGAGGTTACCCAATGAGTCAACCAAGGTTATAGCATAACAGAAATTCTATATAAGCCATCTCAACAATCATCCGCGAACCATATAACTCCCAAATAGATCTAAATTGTCCATAAATCCAATTTGAAGCTATCCGATCAATACAAAGTCTCTAGCGTCTAGGTGTGCAACCCTATAGGCTCTTCAGACGTTGGCAGTGATGACTAAATCATCACAAGCAATGAGTGGCACCAAGCAGTACATCGTTGCTACCAAAGTCATCAGAATAAATGTTACCATCGACAACATCTAAAACTATGACAAAGTGTAAGTATAGAATTGTCCTTTCACCAGACTGATGTCCAGATTTTGCAAGCGTGTCACACTTGTTGATCCCAGTATTATGGAATGATTAAATCAGGTTCTCACCTGGGTATGGCCATACACTTTCAGTCATCCACATTGGGTGCCGTGGACATCAAGCTCCCCCACAAGGAAGGGGCAAATCCTCTTTTAGCACATTGAATGTTATACCTTGATAATTATATTTTTATAATAAATTAATTAATTAAAATTTATTTTTTTATTTTGAAAATCCTATAAACCTTCCCCGAATCCTATTCTAATTAACCCTAAAATCTTCTCCCAAATCGTAATCTAAATTGCCCTAAAATCCCCCTAATATTCCCCTATAAATACATCTCTTATTTTCCTAATCTACTAATCTCCCTAATTACCCCTCTAATCTTCACGAACGCCGCAACCTCTAATCTTGACGAACGTCGCAAACCGCCTCTGTTTTCTTTCCCTGCCAGCGAAGCAAAGCTGCTTCGCTCACGTCTTCTCCGGCATCGAACGCGCGTCGTCTTCTCTTCCGGAAGCACCAGGAAGGGGCGCCGGTGACTCCTTGATCGAGCGCCTCCATCCAACGAGAGTTCAGACGCGTGAGGCGAAGATTTGGAGACGAGCGGCGAGTCCTCTGCTCTGTTCGGAAGCGTGCGGCGAACCTAGGAAGTGGTGGAAGTTTCCTGCGTCCGGCAGCCTCCCCATCTTCCAGCGGCGGCTGCAATCGGTTTCTCCCTTTTCGGCGACTATTCCTTTCCTCTCCAGACATCGCCGACTCGCTCCTTCCGGCAGACTCTTCTTCTCCAAGCGGCGAAGAGTTTTGAGTCAGAACTCAGCGTCGACTTCGTATTCCCCACCGGCGGCTATTCTTTCTCCAGTCGGCGACGACCCTCCCTCCTCCTCCGGTGCCGGCTATTGCTTCCTCTCCCGGCATTGGTGACCCTTCCCCCTGCCGGCGGCGTCGGCAGCTTCGCTCACTCCTCTTCCGTTTCAGCGACGTGAACGAAGACGAACGAAGTGTCGTTCGTTCCGCGTCAAGCTCTCGATAAAAGGTGAGTTCATTTTTTTTATTTAGTTTATTTTAAATATGATTTTAGTGGATAGGTGAATAGTAGAAATATCTAAATTGTTATTTATGATGGGGGAAAATTATGTAGATGGGAAAATTATTTAGATGATAATTATTTTGGAATAAAATTCTGATTTAATAGAAAATTAGGGGTTAATGGTATTATTGTGGATTGATGCATATGATGGGTAATGATGGATATTCATTTAAATTATTCAGTGAACAAAAGAAGGTAGCTGTGATTTCAAAGGGATTAAGAATATCGGCGAGTGAGGTAGGAATCTTTCCCCTACCTTTGTTACGGTGTCAAATTCATGAGTAGATAGATATTGACACCTTATCTTTGAAACTATTCTGATTGATTTGCTTCTAAATTCAGTTGACCTCCTTACCTTATTAATTATGCATATTTGACTTCATAATCATCATGGATGCATTGAGAATATGTTGATAAAATTTTCTGATAATTCTGTTGGAAAGTTATAACTGTTTACGAACCATGCAAATGAATTGAGATGTTATACTATTATTATGTCGTGGCATGCATATGACCTATGACCTGGTGATTTATCACCAGTGGCCTGTTTATCTGAGTTATAGTTCTGATTATATCAGACTATGTGTTTGCTGGTTAGGGCACCGCCAGTTGTCCTCGGACAATACTACGGTGTCAGATGTTGGACGCAACATTCACTGGACTGTTTGAGACAGTCGTTCCATCGTGTGAGCTGACGGTGGAAACACTCTGAGAATGAGTGCGGCTCATGAGTGAGAATTGTGGCCAAGCTTGATGATTTTCACGACAACCTTATGTTCCATTATTTTGTTGTATTATCAGTTCTTGACTTGTAGTGTAGCTCTGTTATTGCAATTTTATATAAATTGAACATGCATCATCTCTCTTGGTTCCTACTTAGCATTTTTCGCTAACTCCCCTTGTTTCTCCTCCAGGTACCGAGTTTGCGTCTGGGAGGGATAGAGTAGATAGTTAGTTACCCACCAGAGACAGAGTATCATCAAGTGTTCTTTGCTAAATGTTTTTTTTTTCTGATTTATTCTAGTCTTACAGTTAAATTAATTGCATCTTTGTTAGAGTGTCTTTATAGACTTTAGTTAATGAATTTTGTAATGGAGTCAGTTGATTATGATACACAGTGCTGATGTTGAATTTAAGACTATTTGATTTAATTGATTTTATAGTTCCTTTGTTCCTATCAATATTGTCATCTCCCTGGGGAACCCTGAGCTAGGAATAGTCGGCTTCCGCCGGGGCGTGACAATTTTATTGGTATCAGAGCGAGGTTTAGTAAGAAAGCTTAAGGATGTAGGAACATTAGGACTAGGATTGGGTTAAGGTTAGAATGATTGAGTAAGTAAACATTCATTATATGACATGTTATGTTGTTGGCAGGTTGGCACCAAGAACTAGAGCCAGAGCAATCCCAAGTCAAGGAAGTAAGGGAGCTAGAAATTCTCTTGATGCCGAGGTACAGTTACCTCAAAACTTACCTAGAGCCCCTACAAGAAGAAGAAGTGGGTATGAAGCCTCAGTACCCTTGGAGGCAGCACCACCTGCTGAAACAGTCAGGGATGAGGGTGAATCGTCCTCTCCTTCATTGGTACCACAACCCGTAGTAACCTAGCCAGTGAGGGCAGCCAGTATGCTTATGCAATTTTCTCAGTTGGGAAAAGATAGATTTGGTGACTTCACCGGTACTACTGACCCTTGGGCTGCCAGAAATTGGTTACTAAAGGTAGAGCAAACTTTTAGGGCACTAGGATGCCCAGAGGAACAAAAGGTGGAATTGGCCACATACTTTTTATCTGATAGAGCCGGGACGTGGTGGTCTGGTATGAGAGTTACCTTTGGAGATGGTCCTATCCCTTGGGCTGATTTTAGAAGAGCATTCCTTGAGAAATATTTCCCTGAAACTTTTCAAGACAGCTAGATGCAGGAGTTTCTGAACCTAAAACAAGGAAAAAGGACCGTAAATGTTTATGTGACTGACTTCGAGAGGTTATCTGATCTATTTCCAGAATTAGTGACCACCGAAAGGAGAAAGTGTCAACTGTTTATTAAGGGACTATATCACACCATAAAGGGGCAGATGAACACTATCCCATTAGATAGCTTTCAGGAAGTGGTAAATATGGCATTCAGAATAGAGGCTTCTCTACTTGATGTGGAAAAAGATAAACAAACAGAGAAGGTTCAAGAATTTGTAGAACAGAGAAAGGACAATCAGTCAGTTAGACCAATGGAAATAAGAACCTATGATAGGAAGAGATCTAGAGCAGTATTCAATAACCATCAGAGACCTGTACACTCTTCCTACGCACCAAGCTTTCATTCAACAGGGTCAGCAAGAAAATGCTTTAAATGCAACAAAGAGGGACACACGGCTAATATCTACCCTCTTAACAAAATACGATGCCATTATTGCAAGGATTGGGGCCATTATAAGATTAACTGCCCATGGAAAGGATTTCAACCCCCACAGCAAAGTTACCAGCAGAGCCATCAACAAAGCTACCAACAGAGCTCTGGACCTAATACTTACAATGGGAGACCAGGTCAGGCTAGTCAGGCGGGGTCACAGCAGAGGCAGCCTCAACAACGACCTTCAGGCCCAGCCAGAGTATATGCAATAACCCAACAAGAGGCTCAGGAAGCTCCAGACACAGTAATGAGAGGTATTATTTTCGTATATGATTATCCTGCATGCCTGCTTATTGATACTGGTAGCACTCATTCTTTTATCTCTTATGAGTTTGTGATGAAAATAAAGAAAAAGCCCACTGTAGCTAGTACTGAAATATCTGTCTGCACACCTTCTGGAGGTGTGATGCAATCTCACTTGGAACTGAAACAATGTCCTCTCATCTTTGGTGATTTAGTTGTTGAAACTGATCTGAGAGTTTTAGACTTCTCAGACTTTGACATTATCCTGGGCATGGATTGGCTTTTTATCCATTATGCTAATGTTGATTGTCATAATTATGTTGTGACCTTTAACCCTCCTAGTTTACCTTCCTGGAGATTTATAGGAGTCTCTGGACAAGTTGCTCCCATAATTTCTGAAATGAAAGTCAAGAAGTTAATGAGAGATGGGTGCCATGGATTTTTATTATCCATTTCAAAGGTAGAAGAGAAAACAAGAGAGCCTATGGAGCAAGTTGCAGTGATAAGGGAATTCACAGATGTGTTCCCTGAGGAGTTACCGGGACTTCCACCAAAAAGACAGGTTGAATTTGCAATTGAGCTTCAACCTGGGTCTGCTCCAATTTCTAAAGCACCATTCAGAATGGCTCCTAAAGAATTAGAAGAACTTAAAAGCCAGCTGCAAGAACTTCTGGACAGGGGGTTTATACGACCTAGTGTATCCCCTTGGGGTGCTCCAGTCCTCTTTGTAAAGAAGAAGGATGGATCTATGAGATTATGCATTGACTACAGACAGCTGAATGCCATTACCATCAAAAATAAATATCCACTTCCCCGCATTGATGATTTATTTGACCAGTTGAAAGGCACATGTATTTATTCTAAAATTGACTTGAGATCAGGGTATCATCAAATAAGAGTCAGAGATGAAGATGTGTCCAAGACTGCATTCAGAACAAGATACGGACACTATGAATTTTTAGTGATGCCCTTTGGACTTACTAATGCACCTGCAGTTTTTATGGACATGATGAACAGAATTTTTATTGATTATCTGGATAAATTTGTGGTTGTCTTCATAGATGATATCTTGATATATTCCTGCAGTATGACTGAACATGAGAAACATCTCAGATTAGTTTTGGAAAGGTTGAGGCAGGAAAAGCTATATGCTAAGTTCAGTAAGTGTGACTTTTGGCTTAAAGAAGTGGCATTTCTAGGCCATGTTATTTCTGGTGATGGAATAGCTGTGGATCCCCAGAAGATTTCTGCTATCTCTGAGTGGGGGAGGCCAAAATCAGTGCAAGAAATTCGAAGCTTTCTTGGTTTAGCAGGGTATTATAGACGATTTGTGAAAGGATTTTCTAAGTTGGCTGCTCCTTTAACCTATCTGACTAGAAAGGGTGTGAAATTTGATTGGAAGGATACATGTGAAAATAGCTTCTTAGAACTGAAAAAGAGATTAATTACTGCTCCAGTGTTGGTAATCCCTTCTGGAGAAGATAGTTATATCGTGTACACTGATGCTTCTGGTCAAGGTCTGGGTGGAGTTTTGATGCAAAATGATAGAGTAGTTGCCTATGCATCCCGGCAACTCAAGAATCACGAGACGAATTATCCAGTGCATGACTTGGAACTGGCTGCCATCATTTTTGTTTTGAAGTTGTGGAGACATTATTTATATGGCACTACTTTTGAAATATTCACTGACCATAAAAGTTTAAAATATCTGTTTAGTCAGAAGGAGCTGAATATGAGGCAACGCAGATGGATGGAATATCTGAAAGATTATGATTGCCAAATTAAGTATCACCCTGGCAAGGCAAACGTGGTAGCCGATGCTCTGAGCCGGAAATCGGAAGGAACACTTGCTCGTCTGAGGACTACACCAACCGACTTAATTAAATAGCTTGTGGAATTGGGTGTTGATGTAATAAATGAATCAAAAAGGAGTTACTTGGCTGTGATGAGAGCTCAGTCTCAGCTTGTGCAGAAAATTAAGGAGACTCAATTGGGTGATGAAAATCTATTATCTTTGAGTAAGAAAGTAGAACAAGGGCTATTACCCGATTTCACAAAAGATTCAGAAGGAGTGTTGAGATTCAGAGGAAGACTGTGTGTACCCGAAAATCATCCTGTGAAAGAAGAGTTACTAAATGAAGCACACCGATCTAAGCTTACCATTCATCCAGGGAGTACAAAGATGTACAAGGACCTTAAGGAATATTATTGGTGGAACAATATGAAAAGGGACATAGCAAAGTTTGTATCATGTTGCCTAACATGTCAACAGGTGAAGGCTGAGCATATGAGACCAGCAGGGAAATTGCAAAATATTCCTATACCTGAATGGAAGTGGGAGCATATTACAATGGATTTTGTCTCAGGGCTTCCTAGATCTCAAAGGGGATATGACTCAATCTGTGTAATTGTTGATAGATTGACTAAGTCAGCACATTTTCTACCTGTTAAGAAAACTGACACCTTGGATAAGTTAGCCACTCTACATTACAATGAAATTGTCAGACTGCATGGTGTACCTACTAGTATTATTTCAGACAGAGATCCGAGGTTTACTTCTAGATTCTGGGGTAGTTTGCAAAAAGCTTTGGGTACACAATTACATTTTAGTACAGCATTTCATCCTCAGACTGATGGACAGTCAGAAAGGACTATACAAACTTTGGAAGATTTATTGAGAGCATGTGTACTTGATTTTGGTGGCAATTGGGAAAGTTATTTACATTGGGCAGAATTCTCATATAATAACAGTTATCACTCCTCAATAAAGATGACACCGTTTGAAGCCCTATATGGAAGGAGATGCAAGTCCCCTGTACTTTGGAATGAGGTGGGTGAAAGGCTATTGTCAGCACCTCAGATGCTACAACAGGATGTGGAAATAGTGCCAGGGATCAAGCAAAGGTTGTTGACAGCTCAGAGCAGGCAAAAGAGTTATGCTGACAGGAGAAGAAGAGATTTGGAATTTATCGTTGGCGACCATGTGTTTTTGAAGGTATCTCCGTTGAAAGGTGTGATGAGATTTGGAAAGAAAGGAAAACTAGCTCCGAGATACATTTGACCTTTTGAAATTCTGGAACGGGTAGGTGCAGTAGCCTACCGGTTGGCTTTACCACCCTCTCTCTCTGGAGTGCACAATGTTTTTCATGTCTCTATGCTACGGAAATACATATCTGATCCATCTCATGTGTTAGAGAAATTGTCAATGCCGATTCGATCAGATACTTGCTTTGTTGAACACCTTGTTCGGATATTGGAAAGAAAAGAACATTAGTTAAGAAACAAGATCATCAAGATGGTTAAAGTTGGTTGGCAGCATCATTCAGATAGTGAGGCTACGTGGGAGCGTGAAGAGGATGTAAAGGATCAGTACCCCCATTTGTTCTAGCATGGTAAGTGAATTTGAGGGACCAAATTCGTTTAAGGGGTAGATAATGTTATACCTTGATAATTATATTTTTATAATAAATTAATTAATTAAAATTTATTTTTTTTATTTTGAAAATCCTATAAACCTCCCCTGAATCCTATTCTAATTAACCCTAAAATCTTCTCCCAAATCGTACTCTAAATTGCCCTAAAATCCCCCTAATATTCCCCTATAAATACATCTCTTATTTCCCTAATCTACTAATCTCCCTAATTACCCCTCTAATCTTCACGAACGCTGCAACCTCTAATCTTCACGAACACCGCAAACTGCCTCTATTTTCTTTCCCTGCCAGCGAAGCAAAGCTGCTTCGCTCACGTCTTCTCCGGCATCGAACGCGCGTCGTCTTCTCTTCCGGAAGCACCAGGAAGGGGCGCCGGTGACTCCTTGATCGAGCGCCTCCATCCAACGAGAGTTCAGATGCGTGAGGCGAAGATTTGGCGACGAGCGGCGAGTCCTCTGCTCTGTTCGGAAGCGTGCGGCGAGCCCAGGAAGCGGCGGAAGTTTCCTGCGTCCGGCAGCCTCCCCATCTTCCAGCGGCGGCTGCAATCAGTTTCTCCCTTTTCGGTGACTATTCCTTTCCTCTCCAGACGTCACCGACTCGCTCCTTCCGGCAGACTCTTCTTCTCCAAGCGGCGACGAGTTTTGAGTCAGAACTCAGCGTCGACTTCGTATTCCCCACCGGCGGCTATTCTTTCTCCAGTCGGCAACGACCCTGCCTCCTCCTCCGGTGCCGGCTGTTGTTTCCTCTCCCAGCATTGGTGACCCTTCCCCCTGCCAGCGGTGTCGGCAGCTTCGCTCACTCCTCTTCCGTTTCAGCGACGCGAACGAAGACGAACGAAGCGTCGTTCGTTCCGCGTCAAGCTCTCGATAAAAGGTGAGTTTGTTTTTTTTATTTAGTTTATTTTAAATATGATTTTAGTGGATAGGTGAATAGTAGAAATATCTAAATTGTTATTTATGATAGGGGAAAATTATGTAGATGGGAAAATTATTTAGATGATAATTATTTTGGGATAAATTTCTGATTTAATAGAAAATTAGGGGTTAATGGTATTATTGTGGATTGATGCATATGATGGGTAATGACGGATATTCATTTAAATTATTCAGTGAACAAAAGAAGGTAGCTGTGATTTCAAAGGGATTAAGAATATCGGCGAGTGAGGTAGGAATCTTTCCCCTACCTTTGTTATGGTGTCAAATTCATGAGTAGATAGATATTGACACCTTATCTTTGAAACTATTCTGATTGATTTGCTTCTAAATTCAGTTGACCTCGTTACCTTATTAATTGTGCATATTTGACTTCATAATCATCATGGATGCATTGAGAATATGTTGATAAAATTTTCTGATAATTCTGTTGGAAAGTTATAACTATTTACGAACCATGCAAATGAATTGAGATGTTATACTGTTATTATGTCGTGGCATGCATATGACCTCTGACCTGGTGATTTATCACCAGTGGCCTGTTTATCTGAGTTATAGTTCTGATTATATCAGACTATGTGTTTGCCGGTTAGGGCACCGCCAGTTGTCCTCGGACAATACTACGGATGTCAGATGTTGGACGCAACATTCACCGGACTGTTTGAGACAGTCGTTCCATCGTGTGAGCTGACGGTGGAAACACTCTGAGAATGAGTGTGGCTCATGAGTGAGAATTGTGGCCAAGCTTGATGATTTTCACGACAACCTTATGTTCCATTATTTTGTTGTATTATCAGTTCCTGACATGTAGTGTAGCTCTGTTATTGCAATTTCATATAAATTGAACATGTATCATCTCTCTTGGTTCCTACTTAGCATTTTTCGCTAACTCCCCTTGTTTCTCCTCCAGGTACCGAGTTTGCGTCTGGGAGGGATAGAGTAGATAGTTAGTTACCCACCGGAGATAGAGTATCATCAAGTGTTCTTTGCTAAATGTTTTTTTTTCTGATTTATTCTAGTCTTACAGTTAAATTAATTGCATCTTTGTTAGAGTGTCTTTATAGACTTTAGTTAATGAATTTTGTAATGGAGTCAGTTGATTATGATACACAGTGCTGATGTTGAATTTAAGACTATTTGATTTAATTGATTTTATAGTTCCTTTGTTCCTATCAATATTGTCATCTCCCTGGGGAACCCTGAGCTAGGAATAGCCGGCTTCCGCCGGGGCGTGACATTGAATCTCTCATATGGCTCATGACGCACCCAATGATTACCATTATGACTTTCCTTTTACGGTGAGGCATTAGGTTCTATTAAAGTGCCTCATTCACCATATAGAGAGGCCAATGCCCTCAAGTATAGGACAATTGTAACTCTGTCACTGTGATCTTCATCTTGTGACACCAAGATAAATCCTCACGGTGGGTCGGTCCAGTTTATCTCCCTTGACATACCTATATGCCTGCATTAGCAACCCATGCTCAACCAGCTCATATTCTAGTCTCAAGTGAATCATAGCTATCCCATATCCACCATGATT
The DNA here is from genome assembly GCA_027563935.2 of Costus lasius. Taxonomy (NCBI): domain Eukaryota; kingdom Viridiplantae; phylum Streptophyta; class Magnoliopsida; order Zingiberales; family Costaceae; genus Costus; species Costus lasius. Next base: position 77,828,450 of record CM050451.1, read on the forward strand.
CTTAACAGGGGACAAAACTGAGATAAGATAAACATCTATCTCTTTAGGGACATCGTACATGTAACTATACATGTTCGCAGATGTACATGTTTGCATAATAATGACCATGCCAGGATATCTCATTTATCAAACAGATGTGATGCTCATATCCCATTGGACCATCCCTAAGGTCCAAGGTTATAGACACTAACAGCATCCTCTAGAGGTATTGGTGCATGAAGAAGGATATATTCTTCAATGGGTGCAACTTCCATGAAGTTGGCGCATGTGGAGAAGAAAGGAGAAGAGGAGGAATAATGGCATCTCTTCTCATCACCATTGGCGCACCTTCTAGGAAGGTTGCTGCCTACTTTGGATGAGAAGGAGATTTACCACATGGGCGCACCTTCATGGTAGCGCAAGCCATGAGGAAAAGTGGCTAGACTAGAGGTTGACACAAGTGGCAGAGCTTCCCTCTCCTTGTCGTCAATCTGCTCCCTTCATCACCTCTTTGGTGCACCGTGGAGATGGCGCAAGCAAGAGAGGACAGCATAGGCATTGACGGATCTTCCTCCTGAAGGCTAGCATTAGGCGTGGATGGGAGAGATCTCAGGGAGCCCATGTGTGCACAATTGTAGAGGGCGAGCACTTGCGCACCTCTTCTTCTTCATCGGCAACCCCTAGGATTATACGAATAAAGGAAATTACAAGGTCACACGTCAAATTTGGGGCGAAAATAGTGTCAAACATGACATTCTCAAGGCCGCAACTGTGAGTTTCTTGGTTGGCCGTGAGTTTCGCGTTTAAGAGTTGAAATCGCGGCTAAGTAAAAAAAGTTCACAGAAACTTTCACGGGTGAGGCCGTGAATCCTTCACGGACCATGAATATTTCTATGTACATAGGTCTTCATTCACATAAACTTTCACGGCCGCAGCCGTGAACAGTTTATGGGCCATGAATATTTTTGCCCCTTTGTATTTTTCACTCGAATCGACCTCGAATCGAGTCAGAATTCTTCCTTGAAGGGTTCCGAACGGATTAGACATTGCGAGAAGGACTGAGAGGTGAATCACAACGTCAGAACTATTCTTTTCAAACCTATGAATCTAATCATGAGAGTAGTTTGGATACATTTGTAGGATTTCAAGATTTTTCATAGAACTTAAGGGGTCTAGCTACGTTAGTTGTCACAAGAGTAGGGAGTTAGCATAGCTAGGCACCGTATTACACTTTGGGAGAAGGTAATCTGTACCTTAGAAAAAATCCCTTTCATTACTATAATATTCTATTCAAGGATTGATTTTTCTCAAATTCATAATTATCAATGAGGAGAAACCCCGAGTCCCAACCATCTAAAACCTGATTTTAACCCTAAAATGCTACCTTTATTGCATTTCATATTTAGAGTTCACACAAAATCACAATTTGATTTGCCTAGATATAAATAAGTCGTGTAATCGGTACTTGACTGCTAGATCCTCGTTGGGAATGATATCTTATTTTATTACTTTGATAAATCCGTGCACTTGTGGACGCATCAAGTTTTTGGCACCGTTGTCGGGAATCATGCCAGCCAATATCGATTTGATCGATAAGTTTATAGACTAGGCATTTTTCATTTGATTTTAGCATTTACTTAGTTTTTCTTTTATTGTTATTTTCTGTTATTTTAGTTTTATTTTTATTGACTAACACGTTGTATTCCCAGAGCCTTAATGATAGGTACTCTATTTCCTGAAGATCTAGAGATTGAACGCACCTTCCGCCTTCGAAGAAAATTACAGTTTCAAACTAAGAAAGTTTCAGAAGAGGGCATGATGGCGAACAATCAGCCACTAAGGGATTTTGTAGTACCTAACATACAGGGTTTTAATTCTAGCATTGTTCGACCTAATGTGGAGGCGAACAACTTCAAGCTTAAACCAGCACTGATGACTATGGTTCAACAGAACCAGTTTGGGAGTTCCCCAACACAGGATCCTAATCTTTATCTTGCTGTCTTTTTAGAATATTGTGACACCGTTAAGGTAAATGGTTTATCTTCTGATGCAATTAAACTGAGATTATTTCCATTTTCTCTCAGGGATCGCGCATGGGCTTGTTTATATTCTCTTCCTGCTGGATCAATTACTACATGGGATGAGCTTTCATGTCCCTTTTTGACCAAATACTTTCCACCAAGCAAAACAGTTCAGCTGAGGAATATGATAACTTGCTTAGACTACAGCTCAAAGCTCATGGTGGATGCTGTGGCTGGGGGAGCTATCATGAGCAAGAATGTAGAAGATGCAACAACCTTGCTTGAAGACATGGCCATAAATCATAATCATTGGTCCAATGAGCAGGGTATTACATCAACCTTGACATCTTTAGCTGCAAAGGTTGATTCTTTGGCTCAAAAATTGGACTCTTTTACTTTTCCTTCAGTTGTAGTTAATTTTGTTTCTTGTGAGGTCTATAGTGTTTCAGGTCATACTTCTACTGATTGTCAGCTTTTAGCCTCACCATAGGATGACTCTTGTCAAGAGCATGTCAATGCTTTAGGCAACTACAACCAAAGGTAGGTGAACGACCCTTGTCAAGATCTTCTTCACAATGGAAGCAATTGTTGGTGTATATGCCCTTGGACCTGTTGTTGGTCAAGATTGTACTACTTGATATTGATATTGATATTAATATATCATTCTGGCATTGTCGTTATTATGCTGTGTTTACATCTCCGATTATGTACATAGACAATAATGTCCCTGGAGACAGATTGTATCTGTGCTCAAACGGTGTGTCCCCGGTCGAGTACCTGAGTGGATAAGGGACAGCTCTGGTACATGTGAGACTGGTATATGGGCTGGTTACGCATGGGGTGCTAACGCAGGCATATGGGTATATCAGTGGTGGATATACTGGACCGACCCGCTGTGAGGCTCTGACTTGGTGTCATGAGTTAACCTCACAAGTGACAAGAGATGCATTGATCCCTTGACTTGAGGTCATTGACTCTTCTGTATGGTTAGGAACATGCTTTGATACAACCTAACGCCTCACCGTAGCAGGGAGGTCATAACGGTTGTCATTGGGTATGTCACGACCCATATGAGAAGATCAATGGACAGATATAGGATTTGCCCCTTCCTACGGGAAGCTTGATATCCACAGGGCCCCCCTATGGTTGCATGATTAAGAGTGTATGGCCATACCCAGGTGAAAGCCTGATCTAGTCATGACCATGAGATTGGGTGAAAACAAAGTGGTGACACACTTTGTCCAATCGGATATCAGCTCGGCAAAGAGACTGTAATGCATCGGTATCTTGTTGCGATGATGGGGATGTCAATGTGATATGCATTCTGAAGACTTGGGTAGCAACGATGCACTGCTAGGTGCCAATCACTGCTTGTGATGACTGGGTTCATCACTGCCAACGTGTAAAGAACCTACAGGGTCGCACAACTTGAACTCGGGTTCTCACATTGATCGGGTAGTGTAATACCCTAAAATTTATGAAACCCCTCTTATGATGTTATGCAAATAATAAGTTTGGTAAATAATATTACTTAGTCAATTATGCATGCTTGAAACCTTGTTATTTTCTAGGGTGATGATGGTATCTTGGTACTATGGGCTTAAATGTCCTTATTGGAGTCTTAAAAAGGGCATTTTTGGAAAAGCTTGCCACATAAGCCTTGAGGGTTAGTAATGTGAGAGGAAAAATCGTGATAGGAAGGGGAGAAGGCTGGTCACGTTGGTTTGAAAAGAACCCTAGGAGGGAGCCGCCACCAAGAGGAAGGATTGGGAGAAGAACTTCATCATCTTAAGGCAAGTAAATCTTATTCTTGTTTTCGTTAATCTGGTTCCTCCTCCATGCCTCACCTAATTTCGATGTCTCTTGTGTCTTCTATGCTTGATTTGGGTTTTGAATCTTATGATATTCGTTTCTATGGGGTCGGATTCAAATATTTATAGGGTTTTAAAATCCTGTTCTGCTGAAATCTGCATTCTCTAATCTGACCTTTGTGTGCTTTAACCCCAATATCTCATGACCTATAGATCCAAATCGTACGAAATAAATTTTGTATGAAACTAGATTCATTCCTCTTTAATTTTAATGTGATATCGACCATATCCGAGCTGTATTCGTATTTCAATCTGTATTGTAATCTAGCTGTACAAAATCAGTTTCTGGAAATATGGATTTTCAACCTTTATGCGTTCGAATCCTCATATCTCCCTAGGTATAGTTCGAAATCTTGTGAAACTAGACTCATTGGAAAGTACACTCGTAGTTCTACATTTTGAATACCATTTTGCCTAATTTCGGTTGGTTATTCATTCTGAAACGTATGTCACATTCCTAACATATGAAGCTGTTTTCTGGAAATCTGGAATTCTGACCCTCCTATGTTCGACTGCTCATATCTCTCTGACTATAACTCCAAATCCGACGAATTCAGTTCTATTGGAAAGTAGATTCAAATAGATTCATTTTGAATATTATATTGCTTATTTTAAGTTATTACTCGGTCTGAAACATTTGTTGAAAGTATGATATATGAATCTGTTTTCTGAAAATCTAACATCCAGACCTTCCTATGTTCGACCGCCCATATCTCCCTGCCTACAACTCAAAATCTTGTGAAACCAGTTTTAGTGGAAACTAGACTCAGAGAGCTTCATTTGGAATATAATATTGACTATTTTTGATTAAGTATTCGACCTACAATATAAGTCAAAATCAGATATGATGAATCTGCCCTATTTTGGTTACATGCTTAACATCAAAGTGGATATTGTGTTTTGAGCTTGAAATTATTCTAGAAGCAACAAGATCATTATGAATCTATTTCCTATGCCTTAATTCATGATTGTGAACTCATGGTATGCCCTATGACAAATATTGTGTTCAATGACTTATGTTATATCTTATCTTCAATGTGATGCTCAACCTCATTGTCTTAGTGCTCTTGTTATGAAAGATATATTGTGGGGAGAATTTGTATGAACCCAAATGAGAGATTTGTGGATGGATGTGGAGCAAAGTGCCACACCCCTAAAAAGGTGGGGGCCACCTCTTGAATCTCACTTCTCATATGGTAGTTGTGGAGCAAAGTGCCACACCCCTAAAAAGGTGGGGGCCACCTCTTGAATCCCACTACATCATGATAGATGTGGAGCAAAGTGCTACATGGAGCAAAGTGCCACACCCCTAAAAAAGGTGGGGGCCACCTCTTGAATTCGTGGGAGCCACCACTTGAATCCCTCTATCTATTTGTACGAAGAGCCCTAAGATGCTCTAGCTAGCTTTTGTTTGCTCTGTCCTGACGAGGATGGGTTCAACTTCCAAACGTGGAAGGAATTTTGAATTATGATTATTTCCCCCACATCTATGATCCATGACTACTCATGATATGAATGCACAACAATGATCAATGATTACATTGATATGAATGCTCAATGATGATTAATGACTACTTGTGACCCAAATGCCTTATCTAAGGAATGTATGGCTATCTTGTTTTCCCTATCCAATTCATGTGCTCAAGGGGAAATTCTGTTATCTTTCATTATGTCTTTATTGTGTTGACTATTTCGTTGATATGTTTATCCTCTTTAGTTCATTTTCCCTTAGCCATTGGGATTACTTGCTGGGCAATTTATGCTCATTCTTGCTTGCACTAACCCTTATTGCAAATTAGCTTGGCTACGCATTGTGGGCAAAAGCTTGAAAATTTTGGAAGCTCATTTTAGAATTTTGGCTAAATCATGAGACTTTGTAATCTTGGAAAACATTATATGCTCCATAAAAGACTTGTATTAAGAGTTGTCATGAGACTTGTTTTGAGGAGTATGTTACTAGTTTTGAATGTTGATTGCAATGGCTTATGTTGATAGCATGTTTTAGCTCTCAGATTTTGGGATTGTATGACTCTACTCTGCTTGGGTAAAAGTTTTTGATGGAATGGATATTTTTCTATTGCAACTTGGATAATGACATTATATCACTTATTTTATTGTTCAAGGCATTGAACTTGATATTGATTGTCGATCTTGCGAAAAATTATGTCGTATGATTATCTTTTATGGATTGTTGTTATCTAAGGGTGTGACAGGTAGCCTATTGATTGAGTTATTGGATAACTCAGATCTGTTTGGGAGAATCCATCAGCACCACTGTGCTAGATGAGATGAAAGGAATCATTTGGAGCTAACTTATTTTTTGGGCCTAGTAGGCCAAATGGGCCTAATAGACCAAGTTGGGCTAATAGGCCAAATGGGCTCAATGAGCCATTTGGGCCAAATGGGCCAAGAGGGATAGGCGCAAGTCACTTGGAGTGAGCTTGGCGCATATCTTTGAGGAAGACAAATCCAAGTGGCGCATCTCACTTAAAGAGAGAAGCTTGGAGCTTCTCACTTTGAATGGGTGAATGAACTTGGGCGGATGGGACTTGGAGTGGATGAATTGGGTTTTACCACTTGAAGAGGTGTGTCTCTTCATGAAGTGGTGTGCCTCTTCACTTGTGAAGAGGTGCACCTATTCATGGGTATATAAACCCCCTAGCCCCCCTTTTGTCGGGTTACACTCTCCCATCCTCTTCCCTTTGTCGCCACTCTTGAGGTATTCGGCCATTAAGAGAGTTGGACTCTCTTCCTTACTTGGTTCAGTTCCTGCAAGCTCCTTGTCGCCCTCCTCCCCAAAGTTGGACTTTGGCTTGGGTTGATCCCTGTTCGGATCGTGGTGGAGTGCTTCAAGAGTTGGACTTCGACGAAGCTCCACCTCCTCTCCTTGGCATCTCCTCAGGAGTTGGCGCAAGTGATTGAGGAAGTCTCCCAAAGGCGTGGATCTTCTTCCCGAGGCTAGCACCGGGCGTGGAAGAAGAGGACTCAAGGCTCGGCTGTGTACGAGACTGCAGAGGGCTCACACTTGGGCACATGCATCGCATCTCTTGATTTGCATCAAGGTATCATCTCCTACTCACCGTGTCAATTCCCTCGCAAGACTCGATCTTCTGGGTTTATGGGACTGGCCTGTTTCGGGGATTGCTTCCGCTGTGCTTGTCTGTAAAAATTTTAAAATCCCCGGGGTTTCCCAACAGTGGTATCAGAGCCGTCTTGCGAACTCGAACGGTGTTTTATGCTTTTGTTGTATGCTCACATGCCATCTGAAATTTTTTGAAAATTTGCATATGCACATGGATTTTTCTAAGTAAGAAAAATTATAAGTTTTTCGTTCCTGACATCTATTCGATCTCTTTGATTTTTTGCTTTCTTCACTTTGTGGGTTAGACCCATATGTGAGAGAATTAATTTCTCCCCACGCATGTAGGATAGTCCTACTGTGTGGGACTTGTCGAAGATTATGGGCACATGTTTGTCCTAATCTTGGCAGGTTAAAGATTGCAAGGGTAGACGACAAGCGTGCTTGGAGCATGCATGCGTCACTTGTAGACTCCTGAGAGAAACGAAAGATCCTAGATTTGCGAAGAGACGTTGAGGTTTAAAGACATGTTTTCTAAGAAACTAAAACTGAAGTTTTATGTTTTCATGAGCATATAGAAAAGCATGAGATAATTGTGCATCGTGTTGTGGTCATAGTCAAGCCCCTTGTATGCCTGTGATGTATTTATGTGAGGCCTGCGTGCCATTTTTTCTTTTTGTTTTGTAAACGCACAAAGAAGATTAGGGGCACATCCCTCATGGAGCTTACATCTTGGCGCATCAACCATGATGGCGCATCTTACTTGGTGGCGCAAGTAAGGGCTTAGCCGAACCTAGGGTTCGTGAGCTATCCTTCTTAGCACAAGCATGATGGCGCATCATGCATGGAGGAGCCATCAATGTCTTGGCCGAACCCTTGGGTTTGCGTGCTATGCCTTGATGTGGAAGACCTTGAAGCCGCACTTGAAGATAAAGCTTGGTGGCGGCTAGGTTAGGTCTTGTTGGGGCTTGTCACCTAGGTCAAGCATGAACATCCTTTGGCATGTGATGGTTCATTGTGTTGATTAGTCTATGACCACATCGCTTGTTTACTGCTTTTGATATCTGCTAAAGCATGCCTGGATGTGTTTTATCTTGTTGTTATCACTATAGGATTGCATGCCTGTAATGTTAGACAAGAGATAAAACTAAGAGGATGAGACCTCAAAAACCCTCAAAACAATATCAAGTCTGTAGCCTTCTGACGCGTAGCCCTCATCAAGTTATCGATCAGTGGTGTTGTGAACTATTTCCCAGGCTCATGGGACACACCCACTTATCTTCAGAAGTTGTGTGGTGGCAATGGTTTCCCCAGTCCATTTTAACCGGGCGCGAATTCGCAAGGAAATTGTTGGCCCTAGGCATAACGGTCAGGATAGACTTGACTAGTTTTTCATTTGTGGTGGCCACATGATGGAACTCTAAAGGCGGCCTCGAGAGGTTAGGGTTTTGTGTTGTTCCAGCCCTTGCTGGGCACAAAATACTTGAACTGTCTTGAGAAGGGTAATTGCTTGGGTGCAATCGGCCGACGAGCCCACCTTAGGAAGCATGGGTCACTTTGTGCATCTCATCCCACCCTCATGGGATGCGAAGCCAGAAAGTCCCCTAAACAAGGGGGGCGAAACCCTACTGGCGCATATGGAGGTTTTAAAGCAGCGGAATGGATTTCTAGGGATCGATAGCATGAGATATGATCAACTTTTAAACCGATTGCAAACAAGAATGAAGGAATCGATTCTTACCGAAGCCATTCCTTGGATGGCGTCTAGGAAGAAGAGACTCAAGCGCTTCTCCTCCAAATGGTGCGCACACAAGATGATGTCGCCTACTCCCTTAGTGCTCCTTGTGCTAGCAAGGTTCTAAGGAGTCCTTTTCGAATGGAAAGGGAAGAGAAGAAGTTTTGCTTGGCGAGACCTCCTTATCGTCAACCCCTTCAACCACGAGAATGCTCTAACGTCGAGAGCAAGAGCCAAGGCGACAATAGGCGTGAAAAGGAGAGTAACGTGAGGCGTGGTCACGTAAGTGATCATGCATTCTAAAAATAGAAAAGCCACTCCTCAACATGCGACCATGGGTTTACCCCAATCGCAAATTCCTCTTCACCCTTGAACCATGCGCTCACTTGATGAGCTGGTTCAATTTGGGTTTAGTTCAAAGACTAATTAAGCCAAGCAATTTGGTCTAGATCACAATAAACCCTAAAGGTTCAAGATCTAACCGTTCATCTCTTAATGCTCCTGATCTCACCGATCTAGCATCCATTCTCTCGATCGAAGCTTACCGATCTCAAGCCCTAATCAATCAAACATGATCAGATCAGATCTCACTTACAATTAGAGATTAAATCCCTTTAAACTGAATCCAAACAATTCAGTCCACACGATCTGACTTAAGTAAGCCATATCATCAAATTGTGTGACCCTAAGGGTTTCCTTTAAATGTCAGTAACGATAACTTACGTTATCACGATCAGTGAGGGGTATCTAGCAACACATCACTGTCTCCCGATATAAAGGAAAGAGTCTTCCAAGACTACACCCAAACCACAGCACAAGTGTGAATCAACTTCACTAGACATACATGTTTCCTTTGCCACTTGATGTTCTTATTGGACAAGCGTGTCAAGCTTGTAACTCCAATATGATGAGAATGATTAGATCAGATGAACATAGTCACCTGGGTATGGCCATACACTTTCTCAATCATCTCATCCAGGGGGCTCCTAAAGAACATCACACTCCAATGAAGGAGATGGCAATCCTATATCTATCACTAGTGTCCTAACCTAACTCATGATCATTATCCAAGATAGTCTATAACCATTATGTTTCAAATGATATCGAACTACCTCAAAACAATGCCAATCATCATTTAGAAACACAAGTGATCTCAAGTCAGAGGAAGTATGCCACTTGTTCGCATACAAGGATTATTCACATTGTGACAAGCAATTGAATATCCTAGTAGGGTCTGTCCAGTACATCCAATGTACCCATGAGTCTACATCTTATTCCATGCTCGAAGCATCCTATAAGATTAGAACATATATTAGTCTCAATCATATCAAGGCTGTCTCATGTTCACCAAGATATCTCGACTAAGGACTTAACTGCTTGTCAGCCAAGCTGAACAGCATTGAGACATTATTCAGAAGTATATGTATTGCAGCAGATAATATAACAACCTGAATAACAACCATTGCCTTTATAAACATAGAGTTTATACATGATACTGATATAATCCCAAGGCCTCAAACATTAGCCTTAAGGGCATACCCCAACAATCTCCCACTTGCACTTAATCTAATGGTTGAGAAATCTCAAACCCATATTATTACAGTGCTTCTCATGCTTCTGCTGCGCCAGAGTCTTAGTAAGCGGGTCAGCTAGATTGTCATCTGTATGAACCTTGCAGACCTTGATCTCACCACGATCTATGATCTCCCTGATCAAGTGAAACCGTCTCTGTATGTGCTTGGACTTCTGGTGCGACCGTGGTTCCTTTGCTTGTGCGATTGCTCCAGTGTTATCACAGAAGATAACCAAAGGATCTGCACTCGAAGGAACAACACCAAGTTCTTGAACGAACTTACGAATCCACACTGCCTCCTTGGATGCTTCTGAGGCTGCAACATACTCGGCTTCCGTGGTAGAATCAGCAACTATAGACTGTTTGAAACTCTTCCACACCACTGCTCCTCCATTCAAGCTAAAAACATAGCCTGATTGCGATCGGAAATCATCCTGGTCAGATTGGAACGAAGCGTCAGTATATCCTTCAATACTGAGTTCTTCCTGACCACCATACACCAAGAACATATCTTTGGTCCTCCACAGATATTTTAAAATGTTCTTGACCGCAATCCAGTGTGCCTGACCTGGACTACTTTGGAATCGACTGGTCACGCTTAACCCGTAAGCGACGTCTGGGCGAGTACACAACATCGCATACATAATGGACCCAATCGCCGAAGCATAAGGCGTATTGTCCATTTCATCTTTCTCAGTCTGTGTTTGTGGACACTGACTCTTCGAAAGATTCAGACCATGTCTGACTGGAAGATATCCTCTTTTAGAATTCTCTAAATGAAATCTCTCCAGGACTTTATCGATGTAAGTACTCTGGCACAGCCCGAGAAGCCTCTTAGATCTATCCCTGTAGATCTTCACACCTAATACATAGGCTGCTTCTCCTAAATCTTTCATCTGGAAACATTTCCTTAACCATGCCTTAACCGCATGCATTTCAGGAATATCATTTCCAATGATCAAGATATCATCGACGTAGAGGACTAGGAAAGTAATCACGCTCCCACTAAACCTCTTATATACACACGGGTCATCTTCATTCTTGATGAAACCAAATTCACTGATTGATTCATCAAAACGAATATTCCAGCTTCTTGACGCTTGTTTAAGTCCATAAATGGACTTCTTTAACTTGCATATTTTATGACGATCTGATGGATTAGTGAAACCTTCAGGTTGTGTCATATACACATCCTCATCCAGTTTTCCATTAAGGAAAAGTGGTCTTCACATCCATCTGCCAGATCTCATAATCGTAATATGCTGCTATCGCAAGAATAATCCGAATAGACTTGAACATAGCTACAGGAGAGAAAGTTTCATCATAATCTATCCCGTAGATTTGTTTGAAACCTTTCGCAACTAGCCTGCCTTTATAGGTAACCACGTTACCATCCATGTCAATCTTCTTCTTGAAGATCCATTTACAGCCTATAGGGATTATTCCCGGAGGCGGATCAACCAAATCCCAGACTTGGTTATCTGACATGGAGTCCATCTCGGCACGCATAGCTTCAAGCCATCTTGCTGAGTCCGGTCCACTGACCGCATCCGCATAAGTGAGGGGTTCATCATGATTAATGATGTAGACTCCGTCATAGGGCTCAGGCTGTCGACAGATCCTTCCCGATCTTCGCGGTTCCCGTGATATCTGAGCCTCAGGTTGTTCAATAACCTGTTCTACTGGCTCAGGCACATCCAACTGTGCTTGACTACTTTGTCCTTCCTCTGGTTTCTCATCCAGCTTTATTTCTCTCCCACTGGCCTCTTGTAGAAGAAATTCCTTCTCAAGAAAAATGGCCGTTCGAGCAACAAACACCTTGTTCTCTTTGGGAGCGTAGAAATAATAACCCTTAGTTTCCTTAGGGTAACCGACAAAGATACATTTTTCAGATCTACTCTCTAGTTTCCCAGAGGCGAGCTTTTTAACATAAGCCTCGCAACCCCAGATCTTAATAAATGTCAAGCTCGGCTGTTTCCCATACCATAACTCATATGGAGTCTTTGAAACTGCCTTGGATGGCACTCGGTTTAGTACCTTTGCAGCTGTTTCCAGTGCAAATCCCCAAAAAGAGTAAGGTAGAGTAGCCTGACTCATCATAGAACGAACCATATCCAATAGGGTCCTGTTCCTCCTTTCGGACACACCATTCCATTGCGGTGTTCCTGGCGGAGTGAGCTGTGAGATAATCCCACACTCCTTCAGATAGTCATTAAACTCACGACTTAGGTATTCTCCACCTCGATCTGAGCGAAGTGTCTTGATATTTCGGCCTAGCTGATTCTGTACTTCAATTTTGAATTCTTTGAACTTGTCAAAAGATTCACTTTTATGTCTCATTAGATAGACATATCCATACCTACTGAAATCATCAGTAAAGGTAATGAAGTATAGATAGCCACCTCTGGCATGTTTACTAAATGGCCCACACACATCACTGTGTATAAGGTCAAGTAAACCTGAAGCCCTTTGACCTTTATGAGGAAAAGGAGCCTTCGTCATTTTACCCATTAAACAAGCTTTGCATGTATCAAGCTCCTCATAGGAGAATGATCCCAGCAGTCCATGGTCATGCAACCGCTTAATGCGTTTCTTGTTAATATGGCCTAAACGACTATGCCATAGCAAGGTGCTGTCATCAGCATACTTAGCTTTCTTAATATCAATTTGCTATATAGAACATTCCATGTCCAACATGAATAACCCATTGTTAATTGACCCAGTAGCATAAACGATATTATCATAAGCAAGAACACACTTTGAAATATTGCATTCAAAGGAAAACCCTTTCCTGACAAGAGCAGGAATAGAGATAATATTCTTCGTAATGCTTGGTACAAAGTAACAACTGTCTAGTTCCAATACAAGCCCAGATGGTAATGAGATGTAATAAACTCCTACAGCAACAGTAGCAACCCGTGCCCCGTTTCCAACTCGTAGGTCCACCTCATGCTGTCCCACCTGTCTTCTTCTCTTGAGTTCCTGTACATTTGAACAAATGTGAACTCCACATGCAGTGTCCAACACCCATGATATAGAAGAAGAAACCATGACCTCAGTCACGAAAATACCTGAGCCAGAAGCGAAACTTCCCTTCTTGTCTCCCTGGAGCGCTTTACAGTCCTTTTTCCAGTGACCTGGCTGGCCACAATAGAAACATCTGTATTCCTTCGACCGCTTTAGCTTTTGCTTCAGAGCCTTGTTGTAGCTCTTAGTAGGGGTTTTGCCCTTCTTCCCCTTCTTCTTGTTCCTTGAAGGAAACATCAAGACTGAGGATGAAGGCTTTCCCTTAAGAGTCAGCTCTGTAGTCAAGAGCATATTCAGCAACTCTGCCGGGGTACAGTCGATCTTGTTCATATTAAAATTAATGATGAACGGATCAAAGGTAGCCGGAAGAGACTGAAGAATGATGTCTACAGCAAGCTCCTGATTGATGGTATGTCCCAGTTTCTCTAGAGCCTACTTGTACCCAATCATCTTGAGTACGTGAGCTCCCACTGGACTCCCTTCAGCCAGTTTGCTCTGAAAGAAAAGTTTTGTCAGATTGTAGCGTTCAGTCCTAGCCTGTGCAGCATATAGCAACTTGAGGTTAGCTATAATATCTATAGCCGATAGATCCTCATGCTGACGCTGCAGCTCTGGCGTCATAGACGCTAGCATCAGGCAAGCGACATCAATGCTATCATTGACATGCTTTTCATAAGCATCCCGAACCGCCCTAGCGGCGTTCGCAGCGGGTTGAGGTGGTATAGCCGTCTCGAGGACATACAGCTTCCTCTCAGCCTTAAGAACAATCTTAAGGTGTCCGTACCAGTCTGAGAAGTTTTGCCCAGCAAACTTCTCCCTTTCCAGTAGGGATCGCACATTGAAATTCGTGGTGTTCGTTGCTGCAGTTATCTACAACAATGCAAGAACAGCAAGGTCAGTATCAATGATTTAGAATCAATCCAGGACTTAAGAACGATTCCTTTTCTCACTATTTTATCTGGCTGAAAAATCCAGCAAAACAGCCCGAAAGAGTAACACTCTTTTAGTGAGATGGGATCCAGATTTCACACTTGGTCTCCGCGTCCCGCTCAGGCGAGATAAGATGCACAGAGAGTACAAGCATTAATTTCTGGTAGGCAATCCCTGCCAATCACCAACCCGTGCGATTCCCCTTCATCTGGGCAATCCAGCAGACCGTGCCAACTGAGTTGGTACAACACAATCTCTGACCCCACAGATGGCTGCCTCCATATAGCTACCATATGCGCCACATATGTAGCCTACATGGTCAAGCTGACCCGACCTACTCCCTGGACCACCACGTGCTATGCTGAGCAACGAGAAGCGATAAATCCCTTCCCTATAACACGCAGGTGTAATCCCGCACCGTCTGAAGATAGATGGGCGTGTCCACTGAGTGGGTACAACACGGCCCCAACGATAGTCAGAACAGTGAGGTTTCGCGTCAGAAGGCTTACGAGCTTGATATTTTAGCGTTGGATTTTAACGGTCTTTTTATCTTCTTAACTATCATGCAATTCCTATGGTGATAGCAGAAGATTAAATCATGCAATTCTAATTATAAACAATAAATGAAAGCATGATGATCTTATGTGGTAAAAGCCCATTAAGCCTAGGTAAGACCTTAATTTTAACTTAAGTCTTCACTTGCTTTCTTCATGGGGCTTTTTCTTCTCATCTAGCCCAACCCAGGGCCCAAGCGCCCACTGCAGCTCAGGTGCGCCCACCAGGTAAATGCGCCTATCCCAGAGTCGAACCCTGGACCTCCCACTTGGTCAAGCCACTGCTGCATGCGCCTCTGCCAAGTGTGCTCTGTGCTCATGTCTGATTAAAATACAATTTAATCTATCTAGACATGATTGACACGCAGGTCAATTACACTTTATAAATTAATTAAAAATGTGATTCGCAGATCACATTAAATAATTTACAAATTAACATCCAGGCACGCAGGCCCCAGCACAGCACACATTAAGATAGGCAGCCCACATAAGATGAAATAAACAAGCATCATGTATACGATCATCATGTGATCCAATCAAGAAAATAAAATTTTCGAAAACCCATTGGCATCACTTTTATTTTCCTTATGTGCCCTACTACCTTACAACGGTCCATTAATAGGGATCCACTCATCAAATCTAGTCAGATCCACTGCCCTGGGATGCACCAAGTCCTAACTGACTTGAGTCGACCTAATGGTCAACCATGCATGTGCCAAGGGCTGAACGACCTCATGAGTTCTGGCAAGCGGGTATGACCCCGGGCCTAACTCATGTGCGTTCACTGGTTATCTCAACCAGACATCGCTACACGCCTGTCCGCAGTCGACCTATAGCCACCTCTTGCTTGCGCAGAGGTGCCATCTGGTCGACCCATCTAGGCTGTCAGATAGTCTAATCAGACTGGTTGGATCTTGACTAGACTGTGACTTCAACCCTAATAACCCGTCTAAGGGTTTACAGTAGGCGCCTCTGATCTAATGGTAAGCGCGCAAGTAATATAGTTTTGTGAAAAACCAATATGCGCCAAGATACATGCGCCAAGAAAACATATACATTAAGTTTTCGCCAACTAACATATCATGTCGTTTTTCGCATGTAAGCATTAGATCTAGTGAATTGCACAAACAAGGATCACAATAAGCATCAAGCAATCATAAAACATGCATAAAACCTACGCTCTGATACCAGTTGAAAGTCCCCTAAACAAGGGGGGCGAAACCCTACTGGCGCATATGGAGGTTTTAAAGCAGCGGAATGGATTTCTAGGGATCGATAGCATGAGATATGATCAACTTTTAAACCGATTGCAAACAAGAATGAAGGAATCGATTCTTACCGAAGCCATTCCTTGGATGGCGTCTAGGAAGAAGAGACTCAAGCGCTTCTCCTCCAAATGGTGCGCACACAAGATGATGTCGCCTACTTCCTTAGTGCTCCTTGTGCTAGCAAGGTTCTAAGGAGTCCTTTTCGAATGGAAAGGGAAGAGAAGAAGTTTTGCTTGGCGAGACCTCCTTATCGTCAACCCCTTCAACCATGAGAATGCTCTAACGTCGAGAGCAAGAGCCAAGGCGACAATAGGCGTGAAAAGGAGAGTAACGTGAGGCGTGGTCACGTAAGTGATCATGCATTCTAAAAATAGAAAAGCCACTCCTCAACATGCGACCATGGGTTTACCCCAATCGCAAATTCCTCTTCACCCTTGAACCATGCGCTCACTTGATGAGCTGGTTCAATTTGGGTTTAGTTCAAAGACCAATTAAGCCAAGCAATTTGGTCTAGATCACAATAAACCCTAAAGGTTCAAGATCTAACCGTTCATCTCTTAATGCTCCTGATCTCACCGATCTAGCATCCATTCTCTCGATCGAAGCTTACCGATCTCAAGCCCTAATCAATCAAACATGATCAGACCAGATCTCACTTACAATCAGAGATTAAATCCCTTTAAACTGAATCCAAACAATTCAGTCCACACGGTTTGACTTAAGTAAGCCATATCATCAAATTGTGCGACCCTAAGGGTTTCCTTTAAATGTCGGTAACGATAACTTACGTTATCACGATCAGTGAGGGGTATCTAGCAACACATCACTGTCTCCCGATATAAAGGAAAGAGTCTTCCAAGACTACACCCAAACCACAGCACAAGTGTGAATCAACTTCACTAGACATACATGTTTCCTTTGCCACTTGATGTTCTTATTGGACAAGCGTGTCAAGCTTGTAACTCCAATATGATGAGAATGATTAGATCAGATGAACATAGTCACCTGGGTATGGCCATACACTTTCTCAATCATCTCATCCAGGGGGCCCCTAAAGAACATCACACTCCAATGAAGGAGATGGCAATCCTATATCTATCACTAGTGTCCTAACCTGACTCATGATCATTATCCAAGATAGTCTATAACCATTATGTTTCAAATGATATCGAACTACCTCAAAACAATGCCAATCATCATTTAGAAACACAAGTGATCTCAAGTCAGAGGAAGTATGCCACTTGTTCGCATACAAGGATTATTCACATTGTGACAAGCAATTGAATATCCTAGTAGGGTCTGTCCAGTACATCCAATGTACCCATGAGTCTACATCTTATTCCATGCTCGAAGCATCCTATAAGATTAGAACACATATTAGTCTCAATCATATCAAGGCTGTCTCATGTTCACCAAGATATCTCGACTAAGGACTTAACTGCTTGTCAGCCAAGCTGAACAGCATTGAGACATTATTCAGAAGTATATGTATTGCAGTAGATAATATAACAACCTGAATAACAACCATTGCCTTTATAAACATAGAGTTTATACATGATACTGATATAATCCCAAGGCCTCAAACATTAGCCTTAAGGGCATACCCCAACAAAGCCTCATGTGGAATAAGGATCCCATCTCACTAGGAAATCTCGGATTTCCCGATTGACTTTGTGGGTTGTCAATTCGATTAAAATAGTGGGAGCCATGATCATTTAATGCAAGTCTAGATTAAATGATCGAAGTAGTACAAATCTGCTTTCTTGGTTGTTGTAGATCAAAGGCTACGAACAATAGCAGATGGTTACTGCGATCTATCCTAGAAAGGGATAAGTTGGTTGGACCAACTTTATGGACTGGTATCGGAACTTAAGGATGATCCTCAAGCTCGAGAGGAAGCTATATGTCCTTGAGCAGCCTATTCCTGAGCCACTTCCATGCTCGGCCTCAGCGGCTGAGAAGGATGCTTTTGATAAGCATCAGGCAAATACTTTGGAGGTTGATGCAAACCAACATATCGCCTAGGGCAATATGATCGGAAGAGTGCTTCTGAGATTATTATTAATCTAAGGTAGCTTTTCGATGAATTGGTTGGGCCCAACCCTCTAAAAGTAGACATTTAATGCATTGAGCTGAAAGGCTTAACTAAGACATTAGTGATAAAGATGGAAAAGGTCAGGAATAATAGGTGCTATTCATGTGGAGTGCCAACTCACATGATTGACATAGTGCGACTTTAGGACGAGGAGAAGAGAAGCTGGGCTTCGTCTTCTGGCTCAGGTATTTATGTTACCGAAGTCAACCTTTCTACTTCTATGTCATGGGTATTGGATACCGCATGCGGAGCTCATATTTGTACAAATATGCAGGGGCTCAAGAAAAGTAGATCAGTGTGGCCTGGAGAGATTGACCTACGTGTTGGAAACGGAGCACAGGTTGCTGCTGTTGCCGTAGGACTTTTGACACTCTCCTTGCCTTCTGGACTTCAGTTAGAGCTAGATCATTGCTATTATGTACCTTCCTTTAAACATTGTATCTATTCCCTGCCTGGCAAGGAAAGGATTTAAATTTGAAATAAAAGAGGACTCTTATTCTTTTTCATTTGCAAATGTGTTTTATGGGAAGGGTACCTTGTGCAATGGATTATATGTCTTGGACATGGATAACTCTATATGTAACATAAATCATAAAAGGATCAAACTGAGTGGCTCAGTTGGTGCGTACCTTTGGCATAGTCGATTAGCCCATATAAACAAGAATCACATTCAACAACTCCATGCAAATGGATTGTTAGATTCAACCTCCTTGGAGGAGTTTGATACTTGTGAGCCTTGTTTATTAGGGAAGATGACAAAAGTGCCCTTCACCAAGATTGGTGAGAGGGCAGAAGGTTTGTTGGATCTCATACATAGTGATGTGTGTGGGCCATTCAGTAAACAAGCTAGAGGATGGCACAGCTACTTCATCACATTTATTGATGACTTCAGTAGATATGGTTATATCTATTTGATGAGACATAAGTCCAAATCCTTTGAGAAATTTAAGGAGTTTAGACATGAAGTAGAGAACCAGCTTGGTAGATCTATTAAGGCTCTTCGATCAGATCGTGGTGGAGAGTACCTGAGCGGTGAGTTCTTTGACTATCTTAGAGAGTATGGGATTCTATCCCAACTCACTCCTCCTGGAACAACTCAATGGAATGGTGTGTCTGAAAGGAGAAATCGAACTTTATTGGACATGGTTCGATCTTTGATGAGTTATGCAATTCTACCACCCTCGTTTTGGGGATATGCACTTGAGACAGCGTCTCTCATACTGAATAATGTTCTATCTAAGAGTGTCTCCAAGATTTCGTACGGGGTATGGAGTGGGAGACGCCTGAATCTCTCTTTTATCAGAGTCTGGGGATATGAGACTTACGTCAAACGTTAGGATTCTAGCAAGCTAATACCCAGATCTATTAAATGCGTGTTTGTGAGATATCCTAAGGAAACTAAAGGATATTACTTCTATATTCCCAGCGAGAACAAAATTTTTGTTGCTCGAGGTGCTGTCTTTCTAGAGAAAGAATTTCTCATGAAAGAAGTCAGTGGGAGGAAGTTTGACTTGGACGAGGTCCAAGTGCAATCATAAGACACCGAGATGGAACCTAAGCCACCTGCACCGGTTGCTGGGCAACCAAAGGATCAGACACCGGCCCTACATAGGTCTGGGAGGATTCGTCGTGCACCTGAGAGGTACGGGTCGCTGCTGACCCAACACGACGGGATCTTCATCATTGAGGATGAACCCAGGACCTATGATGAGGCGGTCGCTGGACCGGACTCTGAGAAATGGCTTGAGGCCAAGAGATCCGAGATGGATTCCATGTCGGCTAATCAAGTCTGGGATTTGGTTGAGCTACCTGATGGGGTAAAACCTATAGGGTGTAAATGGGTCTTCAAGAGGAAGACTGACATGGATGGCAACATAGTTACCTATAAGGGTGGACTTGTGGCTTAAGGATTCAGACAAGTTCACGGGGTGGACTATGATGAAACCTTCTCGCCAGTTGCCATGTTCAAATCCATTCGAATCCTGCTTGCTATAGCCGCGTATCACGATTATGAGATATGGCAGATGGATGTGAAGACAGCATTCCTTAACGGAAAGCTGACTGAGGATGTGTTTATGACACAGCCTAATGGCTTCATCCATCCTGCAGAGGCCAATAAGGTCTGCAGGCTTAAGAGATCCATTTATGGATTAAAGCAAGCTTCTCGAAGTTGGAATCTTCGATTTGATGAGGGAGTAAGAGATTACGGCTTTATCAAGAGCGAAGATGATGCCTGTGTTTACAGTAAATTCAGTGGGAGCTTGGTGACATTTCTGGTCTTATATGTCGACGACATACAACTCATCGGAAACGACATCCCTAGTTTTCAAGCTGTGAAGACATGGTTGGGGAAGTGTTTTGAGATGAAAGACTTAGGGGAGGCCGCCTATATCCTAGGCGTGAGGATCTACCGGGATAGATCCAAGAAGCTCCTGGCCCTTAGTCAGAGTACCTACATTGATAAGGTCCTGGAGAGGTTCAGCTTAGAGCAATCTAAGAAAGGATACCCTCCAGTGAGACATGGCCTTATTCTCTCCAAGAGCTAGTGTCCCGTTACACAGGCTGAGAGGGACGACATGAGTCGAGTGCCCTATGCTTCGGCAGTAGGTTCGATCATGTATGCGATGTTATGCACTAGACCAGACGTGGCTTATGCTTGGAGCATAACCAGCAAATACCAATCCAATCCAGGTCTGCAGCACTAGATGGATGTAAAGAACATTCTATGTTTCTGAGAAGAACTAAAGGAGTGGTTCTTGGTCTATGGGGGACAGGAAGAGCTCAGTGTTCAGGGCTACACTGAGACATTGTTCTAGTTTGACCCTGATGACTTCAGATCGCAGATAGGCTATGTGTTCAGATTGAGTGGAGGTGCTATGAGTTGAGAGAGCTCTAAGCAATCCATTGTAACTAATTCTACGACCGAGGCTGAGTATGTCGCCGCTTCTGAGGCAGCCAAAGAAGCCGTTTGGATTCAGAAATTCATTTCTGAACTTCAGGTGGTTCCAACTGCTGTGGATCAGATTGAGCTCTATTGTGACAACAATAAAGCGATGGCACAGGCAAAGGAACCACAGTCTCATCGAAAATCCAAACATATTCTCAGTAGATTTCACCTGATCTGGGAGATTATTGATAGAGGTGACGTCAAGATAAGCAGAGTTGACACAGACAACAATCTGGTAGACCCACTGACCATGGCTTTGGCGCAGGAGAAGCGTGTTGGTCATACGAGGGACATGGGGTTGAGTTTTCTCAATAACTAAGTCTAAGTGCAAGTGGGAGATTATTGGTGTTTATGCCCTTGGACCCGTTGTTGGTCAAGATTGTACAACCTGATATTGATATTGATATTAATATATCATTCTGGCATTGTCGTTATTATGCTGTGTTTACATCTGCGATTATGTACATAGATAATAATGTCCTTGGACACAGATTGTATCTGTGCTCAAACGGTGTGTCCCCGGTAGAGTACCTGAGTGGATAAGGGACAGCTCTGCTACATGTGAGACTGGTATATGGGCTGGTTACGCACGGGGTGCTAACGCAGGCATATGGGTATATCAGTGGTGGATATACTGGACCGACCCGTTGTGAGGCTCTGACTTGGTGTCATGAGTTAACCTCACAAGTGATAGGAGATGAATTGATCCCTTGACTTGAGGTCATTGACTCTTCTGTATGGTTAGGAACATGCTTTGATAACACCTAACACCTCGCTGTAGCAGGGAGGTCATAACGGTTGTCATTGGATATGTCACGAACCATATGAGAAGATCAATGGACAGATATAGGATTTGCCCCTTCCTACGGGAAGCTTGATATCCACGGGGCTGCCCTATGGTTTCATGACTGAGAGTGTATGGCCATACCTAGGTGAAAGCCTAATCTAGTCTTGACCATGAGATTGGGTGAAAACAAAGTGGTGACACACTTTGTCCAATCGGATATCAGTTCGGCAAAGAGACTGTAATGCATCGATATCTTGTTGCGATAATGAGGATGTCGATGTGATATCCATTCTGAAGACTTGGGTAGCAGCGATGCACTGCTAGGTGCCAATCACTGCTTGTGATGACTCGGTTCATCACTGCCAACGTCTGAGGAACCTACAGGGTCGCACAACTTGAACTCGGGTTCTCGCATTGATCGGGTAGCCTATTGATTGAGTTATTGGATAACTCAGATCTGTTTGGGAGAATCCATCAGCACCACAGTGCTAGATGAGATGAAAGGAATCATTTGGAGCTAAGTTGTTTTTTGGGCCTAGTAGGCCAAATGGGCCCAATGGGCCATTTGGGCCAAATGGGCCCAATAGACCAAGTTGGGCTAATAGGCCAAATGGGCTCAATGAGCCATTTGGGCCAAATGGGCCAAGAGGGATAGGCGCAAGTCACTTGGAGTGAGCTTGGCGCATATCTTTGAGGAAGACAAATCCAAGTGGCACATCTCACTTAAAGAGAGAAGCTTGGAGCTTCTCACTTTGAATGGGTGAATGAACTTGGGCGGATGGGACTTGGAGTGGACGAATTGGGTTTTACCACTTGAAGAGGTGTGTCTCTTCATGAAGTGGTGTGCCTCTTCACTTGTGAAGAGGTGCACCTATTCATGGGTATATAAACCCCCTAGCCCCCCTTTTATCGGGTTACACTCTCCTCTCCTCTTCCCTTTGTCGCCACTCTTGAGGTATTCGGCCATTAAGAGAGTTGGACTCTCTTCCTTACTTGGTTTAGTTCCTACAAGCTCCTTGTCGCCCTCCTCCCCAAAGTTGGACTTTGGCTTGGGTTGATCCCTGTTCGGATCGTGGTGGAGTGCTTCATGAGTTGGACTTCGACGAAGATCCACCTCCTCTCCTTGGCATCTCCTCAGGAGTTGGCACAAGTGATTGAGGAAGTCTCCCAAAGGCATGGATCTTCTTCCCGAGGCTAGCACCGGGCGTGGAAGAAGAGGACTCGAGGTTCGGCTATGTGCGAGACTGCAGAGGGTGCACACTTGGGCGCCTGCATCGCATCTCTTGATTTGCATCAAGGTATCATGTCCTACTCACCGTGTCGATTGCCTCGCAAGACTCGATCTTCTAGGTTTTTGGGACTGGCCTATTTCGGGGATTGCTTCCGCTGTGCTTGTCTGTAAAAATTTTAAAATCCCCAGGGTTTCCCAACAGCAATCCCCAAAACAGGCCAGTCCCAAAAACCCAAAAGATCGAGTCATGCGAAGGAATCGACACGGTGAATAGGAGATGATACCTTGAAGCGAAGCAAACAATGCGATGCAGGCACCCAAATGTTCGCCCTCTGCAGTCTCGCACATAGCCGATGCTCGAGTTCTCTTCTTCTATGCCTAGTGCTAGCCTCGGGAAGAAGATCCATGCCTCTGGGAGAAATCCTCAAGAGCTTGCGCTACCGACAAGAAGGAGACGCCAAGATGAGAAGGAATGATGGAAGAATCTTCCAAGGTCCAACCATGCAGTCGCCCTTGGAAGAATGGAGTAGGCACCAAGGAGAGAAATCTTTTACAAGAGATCAAGTAGGCGCCAAGGACACTCCACCCCCTCTTTTATAGAAATCATGGTGACCCTTTGAATTCCGCGATAAATTCATAATTAATCTCTGAATTAATTCATCATTAATAATGGAATTAAATTTAGAATTAATTATAGAATTAACCTCTAAATTAAAGTCTCATAATGACCCATTAAAACCTTGAATTAAAGTTTCATAATGGTCATTAATAGCATGACTCTTCAAATTCAGAATTAAATACAGAATTTAATTCCTAGAATTAAATACATGATTTAATTCACCATGATGTCTATTGGGCCCAGGCAACTTATTGTCATGGCCCATTAGGCCTCACACCCCAACTGGGCTTCACGCCCATTGGGCTTGGAAGCCCATTGGTCTATGCTCCAAGCTTAGACTTCACTTGGCCCAATTTGCCTATTGGGCCTATTTGGCCCATCAGACCTATTGGGCCCATCTGGCCCAAAAATGAATTTAGCTCCAATAAGTCACTTCCGTCTCATCAGGCACAATGGCGCTGATGAATTCTCCTAAATAGATCTGAGTTATCCAATAACTCGATCATTAGGCTACCCAATCAATACGAGAACCCGAGTTTCAAGTTGTGCAACCCTGTAGGTTCCTCTGATGTTGATAGTGATGAACTCAGGTCATCACAAGCAGTGAGTGGTACCAAGCAGTGCATCGCTCTTACCCAAGTCTTCGTAATGGATATCAATATCGACATCCCCATCATCGCAACAAGATACCGATGCATTACAGTCTCATTGCCAAACTGATATGTGATTGGACAAAGTGTGTCACCACTTTGTTTTCATCCAATCACATGGTCATGACTACATCAGGCTTTCACCTAGGTATGGCCATACACTTTCAGTCATGCAACCATAGGAGGGCCTCGTGGATATCAAGCTTCCTACAGGAAGGGGCAAATACTATGTCTGTCCATTTATCTTCTCATATAGGTCGTGACATACCCAATGACAACCGTTATGACTTCCCTGCTACGGCGAGGTGTTAGGTTGTACCAAAACATGTCCCTAACCATATAGAAGAGTCAATGACCTCAAGTTAAGGGATTAATGCATCTCCTATCACTTGTGAGCTTAACTCATGACACCAAGTTAGAGTCTCACAGCGGGTCGGTCAAGTATATCCACCACTGATATACCCATATGCCAGCGTTAGCACCCTGTGCCTAACCAGCTCATATACCAGTCTCACATGTACCAGAGTTGTCCCTTATCCACTCAGGTATGGGGACACACCGTTTGAGCACAGATCCGATCTATCTCCAGGGACATTATCATGCATGTACATAATCATAGATGTAAACATAGCATAATAAGGACAATGCTAGAATGATATATTAAATATCAATGTCAAGTAGTACAAGATGGACCAACAACGGGTCCAAGGGCATATACACCAACAATCTCTCACTTGCACTTAGACTTAGTTGTTGAGAAATCTCAACCCCATGTCCCTCGTATGACCATCATGCTTCTGCTGCGCCAAAGCCTTGGTCAGTGGGTCTGCCAGATTGTTATCTGTGTCAACTCTACTTATCTTGACATCACCTCGGTCAATGATCACTCTGATCAGGTGAAATCTTCTAAGTATGTGTTTGGATATTTGATGAGACCTTGGTTCCTTTGCCTGTGCAATCGCTCCATTGTTATCACAATAGAGCTCGATCAGATCCACAGCAGTTGGAACCACCTGAAGTTCAGAAATAAAATTCCGAATCCAAACGGCGTCTTTGGCTGCCTCAGAAGCGGCGACATACTTAGCCTCGGTCGTAGAATCGGCTATTGTGGACTGCTTGAAGGATTTCCAGCATACAGCGCCACCATTCAACTTGAACACATAGCCGGCCTGCAATCTGAAGTCATCAAGGCCAGATTGGAACGATGCATCAGTGTAGCCCTGAATACTAAACTTTTCCTGTCCCCCATAGACCAAGAACAAATCTTTGGTTCTTCTCATATACTTCAGAATGTTCTTTACAGCCACCCAGTGTTGTAGACCTGGATTAGATTGGTATCTGCTGGTCATGCTCATAGTATAAGCCACATCTTGTCTAGTACATAACATCGCATACATGATCGAACCTACTGCCGAAGCATAGGGTACTCGACTCATGTCATCCCTCTCAGCCTGTGTGGTGGGACACTGGCTCTTAGAGAGAATAAGGCCATGTCTCACTGGAAGGTATCCTTTCTTGGATTGCTCCAAGTTGAACCTCTCCAGGGCCTTATTAATGTAAGTACTCTAACTAAGGGTCAGGAGCTTCTTTGATCTATCCTGGTAGATCTTCACGCCTAGGATATAGGCGGCCTCCCCTAAGTCTTTCATCTCAAAACACTTCCCCAACCATGTCTTCTCAGCTTGAAGACTAGGGATGTCGTTTCCAATAAGTAGTATGTCATCAACATATAAGACCAGAAATGTCACCAAGCTCCCACTGAATTTTCTGTATACACAGGCGTCATCTTCACTCTTGATAAAGCTGTAATCTCTTACTGCCTCATCAAATCAAAGATTCCAACTTCGAGAAGCTTGCTTTAATCCATAAATGAATCTCTTTAGCCTGTAGACCTTATTGGCCTCTGCAGGATGGATGAAACCATCAGGTTGTGTCATATACGCATCCTCTGTCAACTTTCCGTTAAGGAATGCTGCCTTTACATCCATCTGCTATATCTCATAATCGTGATATACAGCTATAGCAAGCAAGATTCGAATGGATTTGAACATGGCAACTGGTGAGAAGGTTTCATTATAGTCCACCCCATAGACTTGTCTGAATCGTTTAGCCACAAGTCTACCCTTATAGGTAACTATGTTTCCATCCATGTCAGTCTTCCTCTTGAAGACTCATTTACACCCTATAGGTTTTACCCCATCAGGCAACTCAACCAAATCCCAAACTTGGTTAGCCGACATGGAATCCATCTCGGATCTCATGGCCTCAAGCCATTTTTCAGAGTCCGGTCCAGCGATCGCCTCATCATAGGTCCTGGGTTCATCCTTAACAATGAAGATCCCATCGTGTTGGGTCTGCAGCGACCTATACCTCTCAAGTGCACGACGAATCCTCCCAGACCTACAAGGGGCCTGTGTCTGAGCCTCTGGTTGCCCAGCAATCAGTGCAGGTGGCTCAGGTTCCATCTCAGTGTCTTGTGGTTGCACTAGGACCTCATCCAAGTCAAACTTCCTCCCACTGACTTCATTCATGAGAAATTCTTTCTCTAGAAAGACAGCACCCCGAACAACAAAAACTTTGTTCTCACTGGGAATATAGAAGTAATATCCTTTAGTTTCCTTAGAATACCCCACAAACAGGTATTTATCATATATGGGTTCTAGCTTGCTAGAATCCTGACGTTTGACATAAGCCTCACATCCCCAGACTCTGATAAATGAGAGATTCGGGTGTAACCCACTCCACACATAGTATGGAATCTTGGAAACACTCTTAGATGGAATGTTATTCAGTATGAGAGAAGCTGTCTCAAGTGCATGTCCCCAAAATGAGGGTGGTAGAGTTACATGATTCATCATAGATCGAACCATGTCCAACAAGGTTCGATTTCTCCTCTCAGACACACCATTCCATTAAGGTGTTCTAGGAGGAGTGAGTTGGCATAGAATCCCACACTCTCTAAGATAGTCAAAGAACTCACCGCTCAGGTATTCTCCACCACGATCTAATCGAAGAGTCTTAATAGATATATCAAGCTGGTTTTCTACTTCATGTCTGAACTCCTTAAATTTCTCAAAGGATTCGGACTTATGTCTCATCAAATAGACGTAACCATATCTACTGAAGTCATCAGTAAATGTGATGAAGTAGTTGTACCCCACTCTGGCTTGTTTACTGAATGGCCCACACACATCACTATGTATGAGATCCAACAAACCTTCTGCCCACTCACCGATCTTGGTGAAGGGCGCTTTTGTCATCTTCCCTAATAAACAAGGCTAACAAGTATAAAACTCCTCCAAGGAGGTTGAATCTACCAATCCATTTGCATGGAGTTGTTGAATGTGATTCTTATTTATATGGGCTAATCGACAATGCCAAAGGTACGCATCAACTGAACCACTCAGTTTGATCCTTTTATGATTTATGTTACATATAGAGTTATCCATGTCCAAGATATATAATCCATTGCATAAGCCATAAGGTACCCTTCCCATAAAACACATTTGCAAATGAAAAAGAACAAGAGTCCTCTTTTATTTCAAATTTAAATCCTTTCCTTACCAAGCAAGGAATAGATACAATGTTTTTGGTAAGGGAAGGTACACAATAGCAATTATTCAACGCTAATTGAAGTCCAAAAAGTACGGAGAGCGTCAAAAGTCCTACGGCAATAGCAGCAACCTATGCTTCATTTCCAACACGTAGGTCAATCTCTCCAGGCCGCACCGATCTACTTTCCTTGAGCTCCTGCATATTTGTACAAATATGAGCTCCGCATACGGTATCCAATACCAATGACATAGAAGTAGAAAAGTTGACTTCGGTAACATAAATTCCTGAGCCAGAAGACGAAGCCTTGCTTCTCTTCTCCTCGTTCTAAAGTTGCTTGCAATCCCTTTTCCAGTGGCCCTACTCGCCACGGTAGAAGCACCGCTGTTCCTTTGACATCCTCACCTTCTTTTTCAGTGCTTTAGTTGGACCCTTGGCACATGCCTTACCCTTCTTCTTCATCTTCTTGGTCGCAGGGACCAAAAGAATAGAATTGGGTTTGGTCTTGACCATTTCTCTCTCAGTCGTCTGGAGCATATTCAATAGTTCCTCCCTTGAGCACTCAATCCGATTCATATTAAAATTAATAATAAATGGACTGAAGCTTGAGGGCAGGGACTGTAGAATAAGATTTGTGACCAGCTGTTATCAATCGTGTGTCCCAGTCGCTTGAGATGATCCACATACCCCAATGATCTTGAGTACATGGGGTCCCACTGGAGCACCTTCAGATAACTTGCACCGAAAGACTGCTTTGGCAATGTCGTATCTCTCAGTCCTAGCCTAAGCCTTGAACATCTTGTTGGGGTATGCCCTTAAGGCTAATGTTTGAGGCCTTGGGATTGTATCAGTATCATGTAATAAACTCTTGTGTTTATAAAGGCATGGTTATTATTCAGGTTGTTACCTTCTCTGCTGCAATTAGTGTACTTCTGAATAATGTCTCAAAGCTGTTCAGCTGGGCTGACATGCTATAAAGTCCTTAGTCGAGATATCTTGGTGAACATGAGACAGCCTTGATATGGTTAAGACTAATATGTATTCTAATCTTGCTTCGAGCATGGAATAAGATGTAGACTCATGGGTACATTGGATGTACTGGACAGACCCTAGTAGGACATTCAATTGCTTGTCACAATGTGAATGATCCTTGATTGCAACAAGTGGCACATGTCCTCTGACTTGAGATCACTTGTGTTTCTAAATGATGATTGTCATTGTTTTGAGGTAGTTCAATATCATTTGAAACATAATGGTTATAGACTATCTTGGATAATGATCATGAGTCAGGTTAGGGCACTAGTGATAGATAGAGGATTGCCGTCTCCTTGTTGAAGGAGTGTGGTGTTCTATAGGGGCCCCCTAGATGAGATGATTGAGAAAGTGTATGGCCATACCCAGGTGACTATGTGCATCTGATCTAATCATGCTCATCATATTGGAGCTACAGGCTTGACACGCTTGTCCAATAAGAACATCCAGTGGCAAAGGAAACATGCATGCCTTGTGAAGTGGATTCACACTTGTGCTGTGGTTTGGGTGTAGTCTTGGAAGACTCTTTCCTTTATATCGGGAGACAGTGATGTGTTGCTAGATACCCCTCACTGATCGTGATAACGTAAGTTATCGTTACCGACATTTAAAGGAAACCCTCAGGGTCGCACAATTTGGTGATATGGCTTACTTGAGTCAGATCGTGTGGACTGAATTGTTTGGGTTCAGTTTAAAGGGATTTAATCTCTGATTGTAAGTGAGATCTGGTCTGATCATGTTTGATTGATTAGGGCTTGAGATCGGTAAGCTTCGATCGAGAGAGATGATGCTAGATCGGTAAGATCAGGAGCATCAGGAGATGAACGGTTAGATCTGGAACCTATTGGTTCAATGAGGTCTAGACCATGGCTTGGGCTGATTTGATTTGGTTTTTTGGACCAAAGTCAATTGGATCGATTGAGCATGAACCGGTTCACATGTGTGTGAACGCTTGGTTCAATGCTTAAGCGTTTTGGTCGGTTTTCAAAGCATTACTTCATGTCATTCCATTTTTGGAAAGTCATCAAGGCGACTTTGTGAAAACGCCTCAACGCTTCTCTTGGATGATGACCGCTTGCAATCTCGTGGAGAGGAGAGTGTGTTGACGACAAGAGGAGGAATTCGGCCGAGCAAAGCGATCTCTATCCTCTCCTTCACGCGACAAGGTCCCATTGAAGCACTTTGCTAGCACAAAGGATTCAAAGGAGCAAGCCATCTTCACTTGTTGTGTGCGTCACCTTTGGAGAAGGAGCACTTGCGTCTTTGCTTCCAAGGCACCAACCAAACCGATGGCATTGGTATGATCTACTCTTGATCTATTCAATCTATGATAGTTGATCATATGGCATGCAAAAGATCATCAAACCCTTGCTTCCGCTTGCAAAATTATATTTGCGCCATGCTTAGGGTTTTCGCCCCCCTCTCGAAAGGGGTTTCTTCAATTGGTATCAGAGCTTGGCTTTATGCATGCTATTATGTTTGTTCGTGTGATCCTTGTTTACACTGATGCTTAGATCTATGGTTGGTTACATGCGCAAGCTCATGAAAATTTCTGATGCGAAAACAACATCCATGATGTTTATTGCTCTTAGCCGCATGTATTGGTGCTTGTTGTTGTTTTTGTCAAAGTTGCGCTCCCCCTTGAAGGGGACTCTACAAGTGTTATGGATGGCGCATGTTTGTTGGCGCTTCTTACATGTTGTTTTTGACAAAACAAAAGATCTTGCGCGCCTCATCTAGATCTAAGGCCCTACTTTAAACCCTTAGATGGGTTGATGGGGTTGAAAGCATCATCTAGTATAGATCAACTAAGTCTGATCAGACCATCTGACAGCCTAGATGGGTTGACCAGATAGCACCTGTGCGCAAGCACGAGGTGGCTATAGGTTAACTGCATCAAAGGCGTGCAGCGAGGTCTGGTTGAGACAACCAGTGAACACACATAAGTTTGGCCCGGGGTCACACCCGCTTGCCAGAACTCATGTTGGCTGTTCAGCCCTTGGCGCATGCATGGTTGACCATTAGGTCAACTCGAGTCAGTTAGGACTTGGTGCATGTAAGGGCATGGATCTAACTAGATTGATGAGTGGATCCCTATCAATGGACCATTGTAAGGTTGTAAGGCACATAAGAAAATTAAAATTGATGCCAATGGGTTTTCAAAATTTTATTTTCTTGTAATGGATCAGATGTTGATTGAATGATGCCATGATGTTTGTTTATTTAATCTTATGTGGGTTGCCCTTTTAATGTGTGCTGTGCTGGGGCCTGCGAGCCTGGTAAATTATTATTTTTGTGATCTGCGAATCACATTTTAATGAATTTATTGTATAATTGACCTGCGAGTCAAGCTTGTCTAGATAGATTAAAATGTATTTTAATTAGACAAGAGCACAAAAGCACACATCGCAGAGGCGCATTCAGCTGCTGGGTGCACCTGAGCTGCATTGAGCGCTAGGGCCCTGGGTTGGACCAGATGAGTTGCAAAAGACCCAAGAAGAGCAAGTGAAGACTTAAGTTGATTTAAGGTCTTACTTAGGCTCTATGGGCTTTTACCACATAAGATCCATGCTTTCTTTTTATTGTTTAATAATAGAATTGCATGAGTTATTTATCTTCTGCTATAGCCATAGGATTTGCCTGATAGTAAGAAGATAAAAGACCGTTAAAATCCAACGCTAAAATATCAAGCACGTAATGCCTTCTGACGCGAAACCTCACTGTTCTGACTATCGTTGGAGCCGTGTTGAACCCACTCAGTGGGCACGTCCATCTATCTTCAGACGGTGTGTGATTTCACCTGCGTGTTACAGAGAAGGGATTTATCGCTTCTCGTTGCTCAGCATAGCACGTGGTGGTCCAGGGAGTAGGTCGGGTCAGCTTGACCATGTAGGCTACATATGTGGCGCATATGGTAGCACATGGAGGCAGCCATCTGTGGGGTCAGAGATTGTGTTGTACCAACTCAGTTGGCACAATCTGCTGGATTGCCCAGATGAAGGGGAATCGCACGGGTTGGCGATTGGCAGGGACTGCCTACCAGAGATTAGTGCTTGTACTCTCTGTGCATCTTATCTCGCCTGAGCGGGACGCGGAGACCAAGTATGAAATCTGGATCCCATCTCACTAAAAGAGTGTTACTCTTTCGGACTGTTTTAATGGATTTTTCAGTCAGATAAAATAGTGAGAAAAGAATCTTTCTTAAGTCCTGGATTGATTCTAAACATTGATACTGACCTTGCTGTTCTTGCATTGTTGTAGATTCCTGCAGCAACGAACACCATGAGCTTCAATGTGCGATCCCTACTGGAAAGGGAGAAGTTTGCTGGGCCAAACTTCTCAGACTGGTTCGGACACCTTAAGATCGTTCTTAAGGCAGAGAGGAAACTGTATGTCCTCGAGACGGCTGTGCCGCCTCAACCCGCTGCGAACGCCGCAAGGGCGGTTCGTGATGCCTATGAAAAAGCACGTCAATGATAGCATTGATGTCGCTTGCCTGATGCTAGCGTCTAGGACGCCACCGCTGCAGCGTCAGCATGAGGATATGTCGGCTATAGAAATTATAGCGAACCTCAAGATGCTGTATGCTGCACAGGCGAGGAAAGAACGCTATAATCTGACAAAGCTTTTCTTTCAGAGCAAACTGGCTGAAGGGAGCCTAGTGGGAGCTCACGTGCTCAAGATGATTGGGCACAAGGAGGCTCTGGAGAAACTGGGGCATACCATCAACCAGGAGCTTGCTGTAGATATTATTCTGCAGTCTCTTCCGCCCTCTTTCGATGCGTTCATTATTAACTTTAATATGAACAAAATCGATTGTACTCCGGCAGAGCTGCTGAATATGCTCTTGACAACTGAGGAGACTCTGAAGGGAAAGCCTTCAACCTCTGTCTTAATGGTTCCTTCCAGGAACAAGAAGAAGGGGAAGAAGGGCAAAGCCCCTGTCAAGAACTACAGTAAGGCGCTGAAACAGAAGGTTAAGCGGTCAAAGGACAACAGGTGTTTCCACTGTGGCCAGCTGGGTCACTGGAAAAAGGACTGTAAAGCGCTCCAAGGAGACAAGAGGGGAAGCATTGCTTCTGGCTCAGGTATATTTGTGACTGAGGTCATGATATCATCTTCTTCTGTTTCATGGGTGTTGGACACTGCATGTGGAGTTCACATTTGTTCAAATGTACAGGAACTCAAGAGAAGAAGGCAGGTGGGACAGCATGAGGTAGACCTACGCGTTGGAAACGGGGCACGGGTTGCTGCTGTTGCTATAGGAGACTATTTCATTTCTTTACCATCTGGCATTGTATTGGAATTAAACAATTGTTACTTTGTTCCCAGCATTACTAAAAATATTATCTCCATTCCTGCTCTTGTCAGGAAAGGATTTGCCTTTGAATGCAATATTTCAAAGTGTGTTTTATCTTATGATAATATTGTTTATGCAACTGGTTCAATCAACAATGGGTTATTCATGTTGGACATGGAATATTCTGTACAAAATATTGATATTAAGAAAGCCAAGTATGCTGAAGACAGCACCTTGCTATGGCATAGTCGTTTAGGCCATATTAACAAGAAGCGCATTAAGCGGTTGCATGATCATGGACTGCTGCGATCTTTCTCCTATGAGGAGATTGATACATGCAAAGCTTGTTTGATGGGTAAAATGACGAAGTCACCTTTTCTTCACAAAGGTCAAATGTAAGATCCAAGGATCTTAAGTCCTGGTAAGCATTATTTTTTATTTAAATAAAATTATTGACTGTGTTATTATTCCTGTGTATTGATTGTTAATTTATGATAAATTAATTAGAGATTTTGGTTGATGAATTATAGTTAATTAAATTAGAGATTTTTGGATATTAATGTTAATTAATTAACTAGCTCATTGGATGCTAATTTTCAGTTAATTAATTAGAGTTTACTGCTTGTTAATTTAAGTTATTTAATTGTTAATTAATTGGAGTTATTGGACGTTAATCCTTATTGGATGTCAATTAAATTCTTATTGGATTTCCATTAAGTGAATGGTTAGTTAATGGTTAAATTAATTAGTATTATGGGTTATTGGGTTTGCGCTAATTGGGTTAAAATTCAAATTATTGGTTAAATGGATTAAACCCGATTTGAATTAATTGGTTAATGGGTTTAAAATTTAAAAACCCAAAGTTTAAGTGGTAATTTTCGGCTAGGGTAGAGATTTTGGCGTTTTGTTTGGCTTGGAGGAAAACTTTGGGCGACGGCTTGAAGAGTTGGCGATTCTTGAAGCCTTGGGCGATCTTCTTCTTCATCTTCCTTCTCTCTTGGCCGGAGTCTTTGGTGTTGGAGGTGTTTCCTTCCATTGGCGGCGATTCTTGGTGGAACTTCAAGCCTTAGACGAAATTTTTGGAGAGTTTTTCACCTTAGTGTTCACGGTTAAGAGGTGAGTGGTGTGTCTTTTCGATTTCTAGCAATTTGGTTGTATTAATTGATGCGTTAGATTGATTGGAAAGTTTTACCATGCTAAAAACCGAATTTAAGCTATTTATTTATGAAAACCGAAACTTGATATTAATATTGATATTTGTAGTTAACATGTTTACATGTGAATTGAATCTTGATATTTCTCCATGAAAACATAGTTTATGGTATTTTCATGAAAACCGAATTTAGGGTATGTCTCCATGAAAACCGAAATTAGGGTATTTCTTATATGGAGTTTAGGAAGCATTAAATCATTGATCTTGAGTATGAAATTCATGTTAACTAAGGTTTAAAATTTAGTAGATAATATGTTATGTTAACCGTGGGTTACATGTGTGAATTGTAAAGCAAATTGATGAATACATGCTTTAAGTTTATGTTTAAATTTTATATTGATCTTATGGATACTTGATAAATGCTTATAATATTATAAAACTCATGTTTATTTATCTAAGACCATGTATTCATGTTTGAGAACATTGGGTGATAACATAGCAAGGTTACACTGAACTGACCAGCCTGAAACTTAAGGACTACACTATGTTATGTGATTTTTAAATATTATGTGATTTGTGATTTTTGGAATGTTAAGTGATCTTTGAATATGTGAATATTATGTGGTTATGTGAATTTCGAAAATTATGTTGATGTGGGATTTTCGAATATTATCTGTTGTGATCATGTGTTGGTTAGGACTAAGGCTAAGTGTAGCTGTGTACTCAAGGGGATGGTCAATATGTGATATGTTAAGGGTTTGAATTTTCAGCCCTGTATTGTGATATGTGAAGGGGGTTGATGTTTAGCCTACCTGCTATGATTATTGTGATGGGGGTTGATGTTCAGCCTGCCCGATATGATTATTGTGATGACTATCCTAGAGTCTAGTTGACACTTAGGAGTCCACCTTTGTGATATATGATATAAGATGTGTCTGTTGTCCAGTAGGAACCTTTTGGGAGAACGGGTTTTGACGCAAAGTGCCATGTCTTGGTCGGACAGGGGCCACCTCTTGATGTCATCACTCTCTTTTTGTGATATGGGGTGTCGTAGAGCAAAGTGCCACGTCGTGACCTGGCGGGGGCCACCTCTTGAATCTACACACAATCCATCGATGTGTTATGGGGTGTTTTAGAGCAAAGTGCCACGTCGTGACCTGGCGGGGGCCACCTCTTGATTCTACTCACTGTCCATGTTAATATGTTGCATGAAATTTTGCAGTCTCCCAGTGCTTAGGCCAAAGCCGGGTTAGACCATAATGGTCACTACTGAATATGCTGGACAACTAGGTTAATTAAGTGTTGGTGTGTTTAGTTGGTTTAGAGTATAACTCTAGAACCTGAGTGTGTTATATGTTGGTGTGTACATCTGACTGTTTATATGACTTCTGTTTTCTATATGTTGTTATATGCTGACATAATGTTCCTGTTAAAGATTTTTAAATTAATCTGTCTATATTTTTGAGTGTATGTTATGGATGGTCGATTTAGACTATCCACTCACTGGGCTGTGTAGCTCACCCCTCATTATTTTCAGGTGTAGAGCAGGGGCGCAGTTAGCATTATATGGATATCGTGATTTATGCTTAATGAACTTATGATGCCGGTTGTGGCCTTATTATCTGAATTATGTGAACATGTGCTGCCGACTATGGCTAAACTATATGAATTTGTGTTGCCGGATTGTGGCAGTTAAATGATTTTGATTTTTGTGTCACCGCAGGCTTTGGCCTGGTTTCGGTGTTTGGTATGAGTTTATAAAATCGATTTTGTGATTTTGTTTTGAATTTCGGTTTGTGGTGTATTCTTTGTAATCGGTTTTGATATACCTGTAACTTGCATATGTCTAGTGCAAGTATTGCCTGGTGGCAGGTACCTTTATGGATTTTATGGATTTGATACGGATTTGATATAACTGTTGCCTTGCATATGTCTAGTGCAAGGAATGCGTGGTGGCAGGTACCTTTATGAAATTGTGTTTTGTATAGATTTATATGTATGGATTTTCGAAATTTTCAGATCGTGTTTCCTGAACGGGGTTTTACCTAGCATATGTATCGATCTTGTATGATAACATCCTGTTTCTTTCATGATTTGTGTTCCTTGTTTGGGGTTAAGATAACGGGATGTTACAGAATGGTATCAGAGCAGTTGGCTAGCTAAAACTTAGTTCGGGGGGAAAACATGTTTGTGTATTGCTAGACACCTGATAGGTTTATGTTTGTTTTCCTGACTATGGTATGTGTGTGTAGGAATTTAAGATGGTGCGAACCAGAGGAAATGCTAGTGGCGAGGATGAGCAGCCTTCGAACCTCACGAGAACTATTGAGGCTCTGACTGGCATGGTACAGCAACAAGGTGCCATGATTGAGAGGCAAGCTCAGATGCTGCAGCAACAACAGACTCAGCATCAAGAGGCACAACAGTAGCTTTTGCAGCAGTTGACTCAAGAGAGACCCCAGACTACTACTCGAGCGGTGGGGGATGACTCTCAGGAGGACGCTCACAGGCGCTATGCCTCACTTGTGAGTGAATTCCAGAAACTAGGTCCCAGCTCTTTTTATGGGGGCTCAGAATCCAGTACTGCCGAGAACTGGCAGTTGGTCTTGGAAAAGATTTTCCAAGTTATGTGGTGCTCGGACGAAGACAAGCTGTGTCTGGCCACCTATATGATGCGTGCTGACGCAGATGAGTGGTGGAAGGGCGTGGTGAGACTTGCCGAAGAAAGACATGAGACTGTAGATTGGCCTTACTTCTTGTCTCGATTTAACGAGAAGTACTTCCCAGATAGTTTGGTGGAGGACCGAGAGGTGGCATTTATTCACCTGGAGCAGGGTGATATGACAGTGGACCAGTATGAGTTACAGTTCACTAAGTTGGGAAAGTATGCTCCTCACCTGATAAACACTGAAAAGAGGAGAGCTACCAAGTTTCTCAGAGGTCTCAGATGGGACATTAGAGAGCAGGTTGGTGCTCAGCACTTGGAGACCTATGTTGAGACTGTTGGGCGAGCACGCACCATTGAGAGATACATAGCTGAGAGGAGTTCTCATGTTGCCGTGACAGTGGTTCCTGCAGCTGAGGCGGCGGTTCCTCAGTATGGTAGTGGCGGCAAGGGTAAGAAGTACCCTAAACATAAGGATTACAAAAAGAGCAGGTATAAGCCTTACTCTTACAAGGCACCGCAGCAGTCCAGGGATGTACCACAGCAGTTCAGGGATGTCAGAGATGCAAGAAACAGTATCACAGAGGACCGGACTTGTAATTATTGTGGGCTCAAGGGACATCTAGTGAAAGACTGTCATAAGAGGAATGGTGTATGCTTCAGGTGTAAGAAACCAGGGCACATGGTCAAGGACTGCAAAGAGCCTGAGATACAGAATAGAGGCGCAGAGAAGCCTACAGTCCAGACACGAGTTTATGCTGTGGCTGAGAAGGATACACGAGCTTCCCGATCCGTCGTGGAAGGTACCTTATTTGTATTTGATCAGTTAGCTCGTATCTTATTTGATCCTGGTGCAAATCTGTCTTTTGTGTCTGTTAGATTTGCTGCATGTTTACCTGTTGTACCTAAGATGCTAGATTATGTTGTGTCTGTCAGTACTCCCTTAGGAAAATCATTGTCTACAGATACTGTTTGTGCTAATTGTGTAGTGCATGTAGAGGGTTATGAGTTTCTGGTAGATCTAATCCTCTTAGACATGCAAGATTATGATGTCATCTTAGGAATGGATTGGTTGTCTTCACATCATGCCACTGTGGATTGCTTTGAGAAAGTAATCACTTTGAATCTGCTAGATGGGAATCGGATTTTTGTGAGAGGTCTAGTGTCAGACCAAGGACCACATGTAATATCTTTCCTGCAGGCCAGGAAGTTACTTGCTAGTGGATGCAAGGGTTATCTTGCGCATGTTAAGGTGCAGGATGATTCTACTTCTGATTTGACTCAGATGGCGGTGGTGAAAGAATTTCCTGATGTGTTCTCTGAAGAATTTTCAGGCTTGCCACCGATTAGAGAAGTGGAGTTTGGCATTGAGTTGGCGCCAGGTACGGCACCTATCTCCAGAGCTCCTTATCGCATGGCTACCTCAGAGCTGGCTGAGCTTAAGAAACAACTGGAGGAATTGCTAGAGAAAGGGTATATCCGGCCTAGTGCTTCTCCCTGGGGAGCGCCAGTGCTGTTTGTAAAGAAGAAAGATGGAACCCTGAGGATGTGTATAGACTACAGGCAATTGAACCAAGTGACTATCAAGAATAAGTATCCTCTTCCCAGAATTGATGATTTATTTGATCAATTACAGGGAGCGACAGTGTTCTCTAAGATTGATCTGAGATCAGGGTATTATCAGCTTAGGGTCAAGGATGAGGATATATTTAAGACTGCTTTCAGGACCAGGTATGGGCATTTCGAATTTTTAGTTATGCCTTTTGGACTGACGAATGCACCTGCTGTCTTCATGGATTTGATGAACAGGGTATTCCATGAATTGCTTGACTCTTGTGTGGTAGTCTTTATAGACGATATTTTGGTATACTCACGGACTACTTCAGATCATGTCAGTGACTTGCGCAGAGTGCTGGAGGTTCTGAGGAAGAACCGGTTATATGCCAAGGCTAGTAAGTGTGAGTTCTGGCTAGAGAAGATCAGTCTCCTTGGGCATGTGATTTCTGGTCAAGGGGTGTCTGTGGATCCAGTTAAAGTGCAAGCCATCCTTGATTGGGGAAGACCGACTAGTGCTACTGAGATCAGAAGTTTCTTGGGTTTAGCAGGTTACTACCGGAGATTTGTTGAGGGATTCTCCAAGCTGGCGGGTCCTTTAACTAAATTAACCAGAAAGGAGGCCAAGTTTATTTGGGATGACAAGTGTGAAGAGAGCTTTCAAGAGCTGAAGAGGAGGTTGACTAGTACACCGATCCTCATTATTCCTAGTGATGGGGAAAGGTTTACTGTTTATACGGATGCTTCAGGCAAAGGGTTGGGTTGTGTCTTGATGCAGAAGGGTTCTGTAGTAGCCTATGCTTCGAGACAACTGAAGGAGTATGAATTGAACTACCCTACTCATGATTTAGAGTTGGCGGCCGTAGTCTTTGCTTTGAAGATATGGCGCCACTATTTGTTGGGTCAGGAGTTTGATCTGTTCACTGATCACCAGAGTCTCAAGTACATCTTCACTCAGAAGGAGTTGAACATGAGACAGAGAAGATGGATGGAGTTGATCAAAGACTATGACTTCTCCATTCAGTATCAGGCTGGAAAGGCCAATGTAGTGGCTGATGCACTGAGCAGACATCCAGTTACTTCAGTAGCGGCACTACGAGTCAGTGAGTGGCGGTTACTGCAGGAGTTCAGCGATCTCAGGATCAGTGTTTCTCCTAGAGTTCAGTCGGGTTATGTGGCTTTTCTCAGAGTACAGTCTGCTTTGTTGCAGAAGATCAGAGATCAGCAGTCTGTGGATCCGAGATTAGTTCAGATCAGGGATAGTTTGGTTGATGAAGCAGTTCAGGATTTTAGCTTGTCTGATGATGGTATTCTTCGGTTTCGTGGAAGGGTATGTGTCCCTGAGGAACCGAGCTTGAGGAAAGAAATATTGGAGGATAGCCATAACTCCAAATATTCTCTACATCCTGGCGTGACTAAGATGTATCAGGACCTCAAGAAGAGTTTTTGGTGGCCGGGCATGAAGAAAGAGGTATATGACTTTGTCTCTAGGTGTTTAACCTGTCAGACTGTAAAGGCTGAACACCAGAAGCCTGGTGGTTTGTTGCAGCCCCTTCCTATTCCTGAGTGGAAGTGGGAATGCATCAGTATGGATTTTGTATGTGGTTTGCCCAGAACCAGATTGGGTCATGATGCTATTTGGGTGATTGTTGATAGACTCACTAAATCAGCCCATTTTCTCCCGATCAAGATGACTTATCCTTTAGAGAGGCTGGCTAGATTATACATTGATGAGATAGTCAGACTGCATGGAGTGCCTGTTGATATTGTGTCTGATAGGGACTCTCGATTTTTGTCCAGATTTTGGAAGAGTTTACAGGAGGGTTTGGGTACTAAGTTGAGTTTTAGTACAGCATACCATCCTCAGTCTGATGGCCAGACGGAGCGTACTATACAGACTCTAGAAGACCTGTTGAGAGCTTATGTGGTTGATTGGAGTTCTGAGTGGAACCAGGATCTATCTTTGATAGAGTTCACTTATAATAATAGTTTCCACTCAAGTATTCAGATGGCTCCATATGAGGCTTTGTATGGAAGAAGGTGTAGGACTCCCTTGTGTTGGGAGGAAACTGGTGACAGAATGATTTTGAGATCTGATGCAGTACAGGAGACTACTGATAAGGTCAGAGAGATTCAGGATAAACTGAAGATTGCTCGGGACAGACAGAAGAGTTATGCTGACAACCGTCGTCGTTCCCTGGAGTTTATGGTAGGGGATCATGTTTTCTTAAAGGTATCACCTACTAAGGGTGTAATGAGGTTTGGCAGAAAGGGCAAGTTGAGCCCTAGGTTTGTAGGCCCTTTTGACATTATTGAGAGAATTGGTCCAGTGGCTTACAGATTAGCTTTACCTCCTGCTATGGATCATGTGCATAATGTGTTCCATGTCTCTGCTTTGAGGAAATATCATCCTGATCCATCTCATGTGTTGGAGTTGGAACCTCTTCAGATTCAGAGTGATTTGACATTTGAGGAAAGACCTCTCCGGATTGTGGATAGAAAGGATAAAGTTCTGAGGAACAAGACTATACCTTTGGTAAAGGTTATCTGGGGAAATCAGTCGGTTGAGGAGGCGACTTGGGAGACTGAAGCTGATATGAGGAAATTTTATGCTTATCTCTTTGATGATATGGATGCTGAGCTTTAGAGGACTAAAGCTTTATAAGGAGGGAGGGATGTAAGATCCAAGGATCTTAAGTCCTGGTAAGCATTATTTTTGATTTAAATAAAATTATTGACTGTGTTATTATTCCTGTGTATTGATTGTTAATTTATGATAAATTAATTAGAGATTTTGGTTGATGAATTATAGTTAATTAAATTAGAGATTTTTGGATATTAATGTTAATTAATTAACTAGCTCATTGGATGCTAATTTTCAGTTAATTAATTAGAGTTTACTGCTTGTTAATTTAAGTTATTTAATTGTTAATTAATTGGAGTTATTGGACGTTAATCCTTATTGGATGTCAATTAAATTCTTATTGGATTTCCATTAAGTGAATGGTTAGTTAATGGTTAAATTAATTAGTATTATGGGTTATTGGGTTTGCGCTAATTGGGTTAAAATTCAAATTATTAGTTAAATGGATTAAACCCGATTTGAATTAATTGGTTAATGGGTTTAAAATTTAAAAACCCAAAGTTTAAGTGGTAATTTTCGGCTAGGGTAGAGATTTTGGCGTTTTGTTTGGCTTGGAGGAAAACTTTGGGCGACGGCTTGAAGAGTTGGCGATTCTTGAAGCCTTGGGCGATCTTCTTCTTCATCTTCCTTCTCTCTTGGCCGGAGTCTTTGGTGTTGGAGGTGTTTCCTTCCATTGGCGGCGATTCTTGGTGGAACTTCAAGCCTTAGACGAAATTTTTGGAGAGTTTTTCACCTTAGTGTTCACGGTTAAGAGGTGAGTGGTGTGTCTTTTCGATTTCTAGCAATTTGGTTGTATTAATTGATGCGTTAGATTGATTGGAAAGTTTTACCATGCTAAAAACCGAATTTAAGCTATTTATTTATGAAAACCGAAACTTGATATTAATATTGATATTTGTAGTTAACATGTTTACATGTGAATTGAATCTTGATATTTCTCCATGAAAACATAGTTTATGGTATTTTCATGAAAACCGAATTTAGGGTATGTCTCCATGAAAACCGAAATTAGGGTATTTCTTATATGGAGTTTAGGAAGCATTAAATCATTGATCTTGAGTATGAAATTCATGTTAACTAAGGTTTAAAATTTAGTAGATAATATGTTATGTTAACCGTGGGTTACATGTGTGAATTGTAAAGCAAATTGATGAATACATGCTTTAAGTTTATGTTTAAATTTTATATTGATCTTATGGATACTTGATAAATGCTTATAATATTATAAAACTCATGTTTATTTATCTAAGACCATGTATTCATGTTTGAGAACATTGGGTGATAACATAGCAAGGTTACACTGAACTGACCAGCCTGAAACTTAAGGACTACACTATGTTATGTAATTTTTAAATATTATGTGATTTGTGATTTTTGGAATGTTAAGTGATCTTTGAATATGTGAATATTATGTGGTTATGTGAATTTCGAAAATTATGTTGATGTGGGATTTTCGAATATTATCTGTTGTGATCATGTGTTGGTTAGGACTAAGGCTAAGTGTAGCTGTGTACTCAAGGGGATGGTCAATATGTGATATGTTAAGGGTTTGAATTTTCAGCCCTGTATTGTGATATGTGAAGGGGGTTGATGTTCAGCCTACATGCTATGATTATTGTGATGGGGGTTGATGTTCAGCCTGCCCGATATGATTATTGTGATGACTATCCTAGAGTCTAGTAGACACTTAGGAGTCCACCTTTGTGATATATGATATAAGATGTGTCTGTTGTCCAGTAGGAACCTTTTGGGAGAACGGGTTTTGACGCAAAGTGCCATGTCTTGGTCGGACAGGGGCCACCTCTTGATGTCATCACTCTCTTTTTGTGATATGGGGTGTCGTAGAGCAAAGTGCCACGTCGTGACCCGGCGGGGGCCACCTCTTGAATCTACACACAATCCATCGATGTGTTATGGGGTGTTTTAGAGCAAAGTGCCACGTCGTGACCTGGCGGGGGCCACCTCTTGATTCTACTCACTGTCCATGTTAATATGTTGCATGAAATTTTGCAGTCTCCCAGTGCTTAGGCCAAAGCCGGGTTAGACCATAATGGTCACTACTGAATATGCTGGACAACTAGGTTAATTAAGTGTTGGTGTGTTTAGTTGGTTTAGAGTATAACTCTAGAACCTGAGTGTGTTATATGTTGGTGTGTACATCTGACTGTTTATATGACTTCTGTTTTCTTTATGTTGTTATATGCTGACATAATGTTCCTGTTAAAGATTTTTAAATTAATCTGTCTATATTTTTGAGTGTATGTTATGGATGGTCGATTTAGACTATCCACTCACTGGGCTATGTAGCTCACCCCTCATTATTTTCAGGTGTAGAGCAGGGGCGCAGTTAGCATTATATGGATATCATGATTTATGCTTAATGAACTTATGATGCCGGTTGTGGCCTTATTATCTGAATTATGTGAACATGTGCTGCCGACTATGGCTAAACTATATGAATTTGTGTTGCCGGATTGTGGCAGTTAAATGATTTTGATTTTTGTGTCACCGCGGGCTTTGGCCTGGTTTCGGTGTTTGGTATGAGTTTATAAAATCGATTTTGTGATTTTGTTTTGAATTTCGGTTTGTGGTGTATTCTTTGTAATCGGTTTTGATATACCTGTAACTTGCATATGTCTAGTGCAAGTATTGCCTGGTGGCAGGTACCTTTATGGATTTTATGGATTTGATACGGATTTGATATAACTGTTGCCTTGCATATGTCTAGTGCAAGGAATGCGTGGTGGCAGGTACCTTTATGAAATTGTGTTTTGTATAGATTTATATGTATGGATTTTTGAAATTTTCAGATCGTGTTTC
Organism: Costus lasius; assembly: GCA_027563935.2. NCBI lineage: Eukaryota > Viridiplantae > Streptophyta > Magnoliopsida > Zingiberales > Costaceae > Costus > Costus lasius. The sequence goes on from CM050451.1 coordinate 77,872,536, forward strand.
CTGAACGGGGTTTTACCTAGCATATGTATCGATCTTGTATGATAACATCCTGTTTCTTTCATGATTTGTGTTCCTTGTTTGGGGTTAAGATAACGGGATGTTACATCAAAGGGCTTCAGGTTTACTTGACCTTATACACAGTGATGTGTGTGGGCCATTTAGTAAACATGCCAGAGGTGGCTATTCGTACTTCATTACCTTTACTGATGATTTCAGTAGGTATGGGTATGTCTATCTAATGAGACATAAGAGTGAATCTTTTGATAAGTTCAAAGAGTTCAAAAATGAAGTACAGAATCAGCAAGGGCGAAATATCAAGGCACTTCGTTCTGATCGAGGTGGAGAATACTTGAGTCATGCGTTTACTGACTATCTAAAAGAGTGTGGGATTATCTCACAGCTCACTCCGCCAGGAACACCGCAATGGAATGGTGTGTCCGAGAGGAGAAATAGAACGTTACTTGATATGGTTCGTTCTATGATGAGTCAGGCTACTCTTCCATACTCCTTTTGGGGATTTGCACTGGAAACAGCTGCAAAGGTACTAAACCGAGTGCCATCCAAGGCAGTTTCTAAGACTCCATACGAGTTATGGTATGGGAAACAGCCGAGCTTGACATTTATCAGGATCTGGGGTTGCGAGGCTTATGCCAAAAAGCTCGCCTCTGGGAAACTGGAGAGCAGATCTGATAAATGCATCTTTGTCGGTTACCCTAAGGAAACTAAGGGTTATTATTTCTATGATCCCAAAGAGAACAAAGTATTTGTTGCTCGGACGGCAATATTTCTTGAGAAGGAGTTTCTTCTGCAAGAAGCCAGTGGGAGAGAAATAAAACTGGATGAGAATCCAGAGGATGGACAAAGTAGTCAAGCACAGTTGGATGTGCCTGAGCCGGTAGAACAGGTTATTGAACAACCTGAGGCTCAAATATCACGGGAACCGCGTAGATCGGGAAGGATCCGTCGACAGCCTGAGCGCTATGACGGAGTCTACATCATTGATAATGATGAACCCCTTACTTATGCGGATGCGGTCAGTGGACCGGAGTCAGCTAGATGGCTTGAAGCTATGCGAGTCGAGATGGACTCCATGTCAGATAACCAAGTCTGGGATTTGGTTGATCCGCCTCCGGGAGTAATCCCTATAGGCTGTAAATGGATCTTCAAGAAGAAGATTGACATGGATGGTAACGTAGTTACCTATAAAGGCAGGCTAGTTGCGAAAGGTTTCAAACAAATCTACGGGATAGATTATGATGAAACTTTCTCTCCTGTAGCCATGTTCAAGTCTATTCGGATTCTTTTCGCGATAGCTGCATATTACGATTATGAGATCTGGCAGATGGATGTGAAGACGGCTTTCCTTAATGGAAAACTGGATGAGGATGTGTATATGACACAACCTGAAGGTTTCACTAATCCATCAGATCGTCATAAAATATGCAAGTTAAAGAAGTCCATTTATGAACTTAAACAAGCATCTAGAAGCTGGAATATTCGTTTTGATGAATCAATCTCTGAGTTTGGTTTCATCAAGAACGAGGATGACCCGTGTGTATATAAGAGGTTTAGTGGGAGCGTGATTACATTCTTAGTCCTCTACGTCGATGACATCTTGATCATTGGAAATGATATTCCTGAAATGCATGCGGTTAAGGCATGGCTAAGGAAATGTTTCCAGATGAAAGATCTAGGAGAAGCAGCCTATGTTTTAGGTGTGAAGATCTACAGGGATAGATCTAAGAGGCTTCTCGGGCTGTGCCAGAGTACTTACATCGAGAAAGTCCTGGAGAGATTCCATTTAGAGAATTCTAAAAGAGGATATCTTCCAGTCAGACATGGTCTGAATCTTTCGAAGAGTCAGTGTCCACAAACACAGACTGAGAAAGATGAAATGGACAATACGCCTTATGCTTCGGCTATTGGGTCCATAATGTATGCGATGTTGTGTACTCGCCCAGACGTCGCTTACGGGTTAAGCGTGACCAGTCGGTTCCAAAGTAATCCAGGTATGGCGCACTGGATTGCAGTCAAGAACATTTTAAAATATCTGCGGAGGACCAAAGATATGTTCTTGATATATGGTGGTCAGGAAGAACTCAGTATAGAAGGATATACTGACGCTTCGTTCCAGTCGGACCAGGATGATTTCCGATCGCAATCAGGCTATGTTTTTAGCTTGAATGGTGGAGCGGTGGTGTGGAAAAGTTTCAAACAGTCAACTGTTGCTGATTCCACAACAGAAGCCGAGTATGTTGCAGCCTCGGAAGCATCCAAGGAGGCAGTGTGGATTCGTAAGTTCGTGAGAGAACTTGGTGTTGTTCCTTCGAGTGCAGATCCTTTGGTTATCTTTTGTGATAACACTGGAGCAATCGCACAAGCAAAGGAACCACGGTCGCACCAGAAGTCCAAGCACATACAGAGACGGTTTCACTTGATCCGGGAGATCATTGATCGGGGCGAGATCAAAATATGCAAGGTTCATACAGACGACAATCTGGCTGACCCGCTTACCAAGCCTCTGGCGCAGCAGAAGCATGAGAAGCACTGTAATAACATGGGTTTGAGATTTCTCAACCATTAGATTAAGTGCAAGTGGGAGATTGTTGGGGTATGCCCTTAAGGCTAATGTTTGAGGCCTTGGGATTGTATCAGTATCATGTAATAAACTCTTGTGTTTATAAAGGCATGGTTATTATTCAGGTTGTTACCTTCTCTGCTGCAATTAGTGTACTTCTGAATAATGTCTCAAAGCTGTTCAGCTGGGCTGACATGCTATAAAGTCCTTAGTCGAGATATCTTGGTGAACATGAGACAGCCTTGATATGGTTAAGACTAATATGTATTCTAATCTTATAGGATGCTTCGAGCATGGAATAAGATGTAGACTCATGGGTACATTGGATGTACTGGACAGACCCTAGTAGGACATTCAATTGCTTGTCACAATGTGAATGATCCTTGATTGCAACAAGTGGCACATGTCCTCTGACTTGAGATCACTTGTGTTTCTAAATGATGATTGTCATTGTTTTGAGGTAGTTCAATATCATTTGAAACATAATGGTTATAGACTATCTTGGATAATGAACATGAGTCAGGTTAGGGCACTAGTGATAGATAGAGGATTGCCGTCTCCTTGTTGAAGGAGTGTGGTGTTCTATAGGGGCCCCCTAGATGAGATGATTGAGAAAGTGTATGGCCATACCCAGGTGACTATGTGCATCTGATCTAATCATGCTCATCATATTGGAGCTACAGGCTTGACACGCTTGTCCAATAAGAACATCCAGTGGCAAAGGAAACATGCATGCCTTGTGAAGTGGATTCACACTTGTGCTGTGGTTTGGGTGTAGTCTTGGAAGACTCTTTCCTTTATATCGGGAGACAGTGATGTGTTGCTAGATACCCCTCACTGATCGTGATAACGTAAGTTATCGTTACCGACATTTAAAGGAAACCCTCAGGGTCGCACAATTTGGTGATATGGCTTACTTGAGTCAGATCGTGTGGACTGAATTGTTTGGGTTCAGTTTAAAGGGATTTAATCTCTAATTGTAAGTGAGATCTGGTCTGATCATGTTTGATTGATTAGGGCTTGAGATCGGTAAGCTTCGATCGAGAGAGATGATGCTAGATCGGTAAGATCAGGAGCATCAGGAGATGAACGGTTAGATCTGGAACCTATTGGTTCAATGAGGTCTAGACCATGGCTTGGGCTGATTTGATTTGGTTTTTTGGACCAAAGTCAATTGGATCGATTGAGCATGAACCGGTTCACATGTGTGTGAACGCTTGGTTCAATGCTTAAGCGTTTTGGTCGGTTTTCAAAGCATTACTTCATGTCATTCCATTTTTGGAAAGTCATCAAGGCGACTTTGTGAAAACGCCTCAACGCTTCTCTTGGATGATGACCGCTTGCAATCTCGTGGAGAGGAGAGTGTGTTGACGACAAGAGGAGGAATTCGGCCGAGCAAAGCGATCTCTATCCTCTCCTTCACGCGACAAGGTCCCATTGAAGCACTTTGCTAGCACAAAGGATTCAAAGGAGCAAGCCATCTTCACTTGTTGTGTGCGTCACCTTTGGAGAAGGAGCACTTGCGTCTTTGCTTCCAAGGCACCAACCAAACCGATGGCATTGGTATGATCTACTCTTGATCTATTCAATCTATGATAGTTGATCATATGGCATGCAAAAGATCATCAAACCCTTGCTTCCGCTTGCAAAATTATATTTGCGCCATGCTTAGGGTTTTCGCCCCCCTCTCGAAAGGGGTTTCTTCACATCTGTTTCAAATTAGTTATCATCTGAAATGTGTTCTGCTCCTCATATTGCACCTGAAGTTCAGGTGCCATGGTGTCTAGCATGAGATATGCCACTTCCAAAGAGTCATCCTGATGCTTTCTAAAAGCATCCCTTTCAGCCACTCGGACTGTAGGTGGAGGAGGCCCGGGAAGAGCTTGCTCAAGAACATAAAGCTTCTTCTCAAGCTTGAGGACTATCCTCAAGTTCTGATACCAGTCCATAAAGTTGGATCCAACCAACTTATCCTTGTCAAGAAGGGATCGCAGTGTCAATCCGCTATTGTTCGTTGCCACTAATCTACAACAACCAAGATAGCAGATTAGTATTATTTGAATCATTCAATCTAGACTTGCATTAAATGATCATGGCTCCCACTATTTAAATCGAATTGATAAGCCACAAAGTCAATCAGGAAATCTGAGATTTCCTAGTGAGATGGGATCCTTATTTCACATGAGGCTTCGCATCCCACGAGGGTGGGATGAGATACACAAACCCTACGGTTCAGCAAAGCCCTTACTTGCGCCACCAAGCAAGATGCGCCATCATGGTTGATGTGCCAAGATGCAAGCTCCATGAGGGATGCGCCCCTAATCTTCTTTGTGCGTTTACAAAACAAAAAGAAAAAGGCGGCACGCAGGCCTCACATAAATACATCACAGGCATACAAGGGGCTTGACTATGACCACAACACAATGCACAATCATCTCATGTTTTTCTATATGCTCATGAAAACATAAAACTTCAGTTTTAGTTTCTCAGAAAACATGTCTTTCAACTTCAACGTCTATTTACAAATCTAGGATTTTTTGTTTCTCTCAGGAGTCTACAAGTGGCGCATGCATGCTCCAAGCACGCTTGCCGCCTACCCTTGCAATCCTTAACCTGCCAAGATTAGGACAATCACCATGCCCCATAATCTTCAACAAGTCCCATACAGTAGGTCTATCCTACAAGCATGGGGAGCTCTAACATATGGGTCTATCCCACCATGTGAAGAAAGCAAAAAACCAAAGAGATCGAATAGATGTTAGGAACGAAAAACTTACAGTTTTTCCTACTTAGAAAAACCATGCGCATATGTGAAGGTTCCCCTAAGGGGGCGAAACCCTAATATGCGCATGTAGAATATTTTGCATAGCGGAAGCTAGGGTTTCTTAAGGAATCGCATGCATGAATATATGATCAACTTCATGAACTTGTATAGATCAAACGAAAACATACCAATGCCATTTCTTGGATGGCGACTTGGAAGCAAGAGGGCGATGTGGCTCTCCTCCAAAGCGTGCGCACACAAGATGTATGATCGCCTACTCCTTGTTGATCTTTGTGCTAGCAAAGTTCTCCAAGTCTCCTAACCGTGTGAAGGAGATGAGATGCTTTTCTTGGCTTTCGAACTCCCTCTCTTTGCGTGAAGCAGATCACCGAAAGAGGAACGTCGTCAAGAGTAAGAGGCGAGTGAGCGAAGAGTAATGCCCTCGAACGTGAGGCGTTATGCCCAAACGTGGAAGCGTTACTCTATTTTGGAAAACCAACTTCCAAAAATAGCAAACCCCTTAACGCTCATGCGTTTACACAATTAAACCGATCGCCACTTTATCTCCCATTGAACCATGCGCTCACATGATGAGCCGGTTCAATTAGATTTGGTTCAAAGACCAAATTAAGCCAAGCATTGGTCTAGATCAAATTAAACCATAAGGTTCAAGATCTAACCATTCATCTCTTGATGCTCTTGATCTCACCGATCTAGCATCAATTCTCTCGATCGAAGCTTACCGATCTCAAGCCCTAATCAATCAAACATGATCAGACCAGATCTCACTTACAATCAGAGTTTAAACTCCTTTAAACTGAACCAGAACAATTCAGTCCACACGATCTGACTTAAGTAAGCCATATCATCAAATTGTGCGACCCTAAGGGTTTCCTTTAAATGTCGGTAACGATAACTCACGTTATCACGATCAGTGAGGGGTATCTAGCAACACATCACTGTCTCCCGATATAAAGGAAAGAGTCTTCCAAGACTACACCCAAACCACAGCATAAGTGTGAATCCACTTCACTAGGCATACATGTTTCCTTTGCCACTGGATGTTCTTATTGGACAAGCGTGTCAAGCCTGTAATTCCAATATGATGAGAATGATTAGATCAGATGAAACATAGTCATCTGGGTATGGCCATACACTTTCTCAATCATCTCATACAGGGGGCCCCTATAGAACATCACACTCCTTCCAAGGAGACGGCAATCCTATATCTATCACTAGTGCCCTAACATGACTCATGTTCATTATCCAAGATAGTCTATAACCATTATGTTTCAAATGATATTGAACTACCTCAAAACAATGCCAATCATCATTTAGAAACAGAAGTGATCTCAAGTCAGAGGAAATATGCCACTTGTTTGCATATAAGGATTATTCACATTGTGACAAGCAATTGAATATCCTAAGTAGGGTCTGTCCAGTACATCCAATGTACCCATGAGTCTACATCTTATTCCATGCTCGAAGCATCCTATAAGATTAGAACACATATTAGTCTCAATCATATCAAGGCTGTCTCATGTTCACCAAGATATCTCGACTAAGGACAAAACTGCATGTCAGCCAAGCTGAACAGCATTGAGACATTATTCAGAAGTATACATATTGCAGCAGATGATGTAACAACCTGAATAACAACCATTGCCTTTATAAACATAGAGTTTATACATGATACTGAAATAATCCCAAGGCCTCAAACATTAGCCTTAAGGGCATACCCCAACAATCTCCCACTTGCACTTAATCTAATGGTTGAGAAATCTCAAACCCATATTATTACAGTGCTTCTCATGCTTCTGCTGCGCCAGAGGCTTTGTAAGCGGGTCTGCCAGATTGTCATCTGTATGAACCTTGCAGACTTTGATCTCGCCACGATCAATGATCTCCCGGATCAAGTGAAACCTTCTCTGTATGTGCTTGGACTTCTGGTGCGACCGTGGTTCCTTTGCTTGTGCTACTGCTCCAGTGTTATCACAGAAGATAACTAATGGATCTGCACTCGAAGGAACAACACCAAGTTCCTGAACGAACTTACGAATCCACACTGCCTCCTTAGATGCTTCTGAGGCTGCAACATACTCGGCTTCTGTTGTGGAATCAGCAACAATTGACTGTTTGAAACTTTTCCACACCACTGCTCCTCCATTCAAGCTAAAAACATAGCCTGATTGCGATCGGAAATCATCCTGGTCAGATTGGAACGAAGCGTCAGTATATCCTTCAATACTGAGTTCTTCTTGACCTCCATATATCAAGAACATATCTTTGGTCCTCCGAAGATATTTCAAAATGTTCTTGACCGCAATCCAGTGTGCCTTCCCTGGATTACTTTGGAATCGACTGGTCACGCTTAACCCGTAAGCGATGTCTGGGCGAGTACACAACATCGCATACATAATGGACCCAATAGCCGAAGCATAAGGCGTATTGTCCATTTCATCTTTCTCAGTCTGTGTTTGTGGACACTGACTCTTTGAAAGATTCAGACCATGTCTGATTGGAAGATATCCTCTTTTAGAATTTTCTAAATGGAATCTCTCCAGGACTTTATCGATGTAAGTACTCTGGCACAGCCCGAGAAGCCTCTTAGATCTATCTCTGTAGATCTTCACACCTAATACATAGGCTGCTTCTCCTAAATCTTTCATCTGGAAACATTTTCTTAACCATGCTTTGACCGCATGTAGTTCAGGAATATCGTTTCCAATGATTAAGATATCATCGACGTAGAGGACTAGGAAAGTAATAACGCTCCCACTAAACCTCTTATATACACACGGGTCATCTTCATTCTTGATGAAACCAAACTTACAGATTGATTCATCAAAACGAATATTCCAGCGTCGCGATGCTTGTTTAAGTCCATAAATGGACTTCTTTAATTTGCATATTTTATGACGATCCGATGGATTAGTGAAACCTTCAGGTTGTGTCATATACACATCCTCTTCTAATTTTCCATTAAGGAAAGCGGCCTTCACATCCATCTGCTAGATCTCATAATCATAATATGCCACTATCGCGAGAATAATCCGAATAGACTTGAACATGGCTACAGGAGAGAAAGTTTCATCATAATCTATCCCGTAGATTTATTTGAAACCTTTCGCAACTAGCCTGCCTTTATAGGTAACCATGTTACCATCCATGTCAATCTTCTTCTTGAAGATCCATTTACAGCCTATAGGGATTACTCCCGGAGGCGGATCAACCAAATCCCAAACTTGGTTATCTGACATGGAGTCCATCTCGGCTCGCATAGCTTCAAGCCATCTTGCTGATTCCGGTCCACTGACCGCATCCGCATAAGTGAGGGGTTCATCATCAATGATGTAGACTCCGTCATAGCGCTCAGGCTGTCGACGGATCCTTCCCGATCTTCACGGTTCCCGTGATATCTGAGCTTGACTACTTTGTCCTTCATCTGGATTCTCATCCAGCTTTATTTCTCTCCCACTGGCCTCTTGCAGAAGAAATTCCTTCTCAAGAAAAATAGCCGTCCGAGCAACAAATACTTTGTTCTCTTTGGGATCGTAGAAATAATAACCCTTAGTTTCTTTAGGGTAACCGACAAAGATACATTTATCAGATCTACTCTCCAGTTTCCCAGAGGCGAGCTTTTTGACATAAGCCTCGCAACCCCAGATCTTAATAAATGTCAAGCTTGGCTGTTTCCCATACCATAACTCATATGGAGTCTTTGAAACGGCCTTGGATGGCACTCGGTTTAGTACCTTTGCAGCTGTTTCCAGTGCAAATCCCCAAAAGGAGTAAGGTAGAGTAGCCTGACTCATCATTGAACGAACCATATCAAGTAAGGTTCCATTTCTCCTCTCGGACACACCATTCCATTGCGGTGTTCCTGGCGGAGTGAGCTGTGAGATAATCCCACACTCCTTCAGATAGTCAGTAAACTCATGACTCAAGTATTCTCCACCTCGATCTGAACGAAGTGCCTTGATATTTCGGCCTAGCTGATTTTGTACTTCATTTTTGAACTCTTTGAACTTGTCAAAAGATTCACTCTTATGTCTCATAAGATAGACATAACCATACCTACTGAAATCATCAGTAAAGGTAATGAAGTATGAATAGCCACCTCTGGCATGTTTACTAAATGGCCCACACACATCACTGTGAATGAGGTCAAGTAAACCTGAAGCCCTTTGACCTTTGTTGGAAAAAGGAGACTTCATCATTTTACCCATTAAACAAGCTTGGCATGTATCAAGCTCCTCATAGGAGAATGATCCCAGCAGTCCATGGTTATGCAACCGCTTAATGCGCTTCTTGTTAATATGGCCTAAACGACTATGCCATAGCAAGGTGCTGTCATCAGCATACTTGGCTTTCTTAACATCAATCTGTTGTATAGAACATTCCATGTCCAACATGAATAACCCATTGTTAATTGAGCCAGTAGCATAAATAATATTATCACGAGAAATATAACACTTTGAAAATTTGCATTCAAAGGAAAACCCTTTCCTGACAAGAGCAGGAATAGAGATAATATTCTTAGTTATGCTTGGTACAAAATAACAATTGTCCAGTTCTAATACAAGACCAGATGGTAAAGAGATGTGATATTCTCCTACAACAACAGCAGCAACCCGTGCCCCGTTTCCTACTCGTAGGTCCACCTCATGCTGTCCCACCTGTCTTCTTCTCTTGAGTTCCTGTACATTTGAACAAATGTGAACTCCACATGCAGTGTCTAACACCCATGAAATAGAAGAAGAAACCATGACTTCAGTCACGAAAATACCTGAGCCAGAAGCGAAAGAGTTGCTTCCCTTCTTATCTCCTTGGAGCGCTTTACATTCCTTTTTCCAGTGACCCAGCTGGCCACAATGGAAACATCTGTATTCCTTCGACCGCTTTACTTTTTGCTTCAGAGCCTTGTTGTAGCTCTTGACAGGGGCTTTTCCCTTCTTCCCCTTCTTAAGGAACCATGAGGACAGAGGATGAAGGCGTTCCCTTCTCATGAGACTGAGTCTGCTCAGTTGTCAAGAGCATATTCAGTAACTCTGCTGGCGTACAGTCGATCTTGTTCATATTAAAATTAATAATGAATGGATCGAAAGAGGCCGGGAGAGACTGAAGGATGATATCTACAACAAGCTCCTGATTGATGGTGTGTCCCAGTTTCTCTAGAGCCTCCTTGTACCCAATCATCTTGAGCACGTGAGCTCCAACTGGACTCCCTTCAGTCAGTTTGCTCTGAAAGAAAAGCTTAGTCAAATTATAGCGTTCAGTCCTTGCCTATGCTGCATACAGCAACTTGAGATTTGCTATTATTTCAATAGCAGATAAATCTTCATGTTGACGCTGCAGCTGTGGCGTCATAGACGCTAGCATCAGGCAAGCGACATCAATGCTATCATTGACGTGCTTTTCATAAGCTTCCCGAACCGCCCTTGCGGCGTTCGGAGCGGGTTGAGGCGGTATAGCCGTCTCGAGGACATACAGTTTCCTCTCAGCCTTAAGGACAATCTTAAGGTGTCCGTACCAGTCTGAGAAGTTTGGCCCAGCAAACTTCTCCCTTTCCAGTAGGAATCGCACATTGAAGGCTGTGGTGTTCGTTGCTGCAGTAATCTACAACAATGCAAGAACAGAAAGGTCAGTATCAATGTTAGAATCAATTCAGGACTTAAGAATGATTCTTTTCTCACTATTTTATCTGACTGAAAAATCCAGTAAAGCAGTCCGAAAGAGTGAAACTCTTTTAGTGAGATGGGATCCAGATTTCAAACTTGGTCTCCGCGTCCCGCTCAGGCGAGATAAGATGCACAGAGAGTACAAGCACTAATCTCTGGTAGGCAATCCCTGCCAATCGCCAACCCGTGCGATTCCCCTTCATCTGGGCAATCTAGCAGACTGTGCCAATAGAGTTGGTACAACACAGTCTCTGATCCCACAGATGGCTGCCTCCATATAGCTACCATATGCTCAGTATGTAGCCTACATGGTCAAGCTGACCCGACCTACTCCCTGGACCACCACGTGCTATGCTGAGCAACGAGAAGCGAGAAATCCCTTCTCTGTAACACGCAGGTGTAATCTCACACCGTCTGAAGATAGATGGGCGTGCCCACTGAGTGGGTACAACACGGCCCCAACGATAGTCAGAACAGTGAGGTTTCGCGTCAGAAGGCTATCGTGCTTGATATTTCGTGTTGGATTTTAACGGTCCTTTTATCTTCTTACTATCATTCAAATCCTATGGTGATAGCAGAAGAATAAATCATGCAATTACTAAATTACTTAAACAGTAAATGAAAGCATGATGATCTTATGTGGTAAAAGCCCATTAAGCCTAAGTAAGACCTTAATTAACTTAAGTCTTCACTTGAGCTCTTCATGGGTCTTTAACATTTCTTCTGGCCCAACCCAGGGCCCAAGCGCCCACTGCAGCTCAAAGGCGCCCACTAGGTAATATGCGCCTATCCTAGAGTCGAACCCTAGACCTCCCACTGGTGAAGCCACTTGCTGCATGCGCCTCTGCCATGTGTGCTCTGTGCTCATGTCTGATCAAAATACATTTTAATCTATCTAGACATGATTGACACGCAGGTCAATTACACTTTATAAATTAATTAAAATGTGATGCGCAGATCACAATAAATAATTTACAATATTCATCCAGGCACGCAGGCCCCAGCACAGCACACATTAATCGGGCAGCCCACATAAGATGAAATAAACATTCATTCATGTGATACAAACAACATGTGATCCAGATAAGAAAATAAAATTTTTGAAAAACCCCATGCCCTCAATTTTATTTCCTTAGGTGCCATACTACCTTACAACGGTCCATTAATCGGGATCCACTCATCAGACCAAGTCAGACCCACTGCCCTAGCATGCACCAAGTCATAACCGACTTGAGTCGACCCAGTGGCCGAACATGCATGCGTTAAGGGCTGAACGACACTCATGAGTTCTGGCAAGCGGGCGTGACCCCGGGCCTAACTCATGTGCGTTCACTGGTTGTCTCAATCAGACATCGCTACACGCCCAGTATGCATTCGACCTATAGCCACCGCATGCTTGCGCATAGGTGCCATCTAGTCGACCCATCTAGGCTGTCAGATGGTCTGATCAGACTGTTGGGTCTATACTGGACGATGACTTCAACCCTAATAACCCGTCTAAGTCTTTCAAGTAGGCGCTTAGATCTAAATGGAGTCGCGCAAGATAAGTTGTTTTAACAAAAACATCATGTAATATGCGCCAACACTCATCATGCGCAAACATAAGACAAAGCTACAAACATGTAGGTTTCGGCATGATCATAGATCTACTCATAAACACAAGCATGGATCACAAAAAGCAATCATATAATTCATAGCAACCTGCTCTGATACCAATTGAAGGTTCCCCTAAGGGGGCGAAACCCTAATATGCGCATGTAGAATATTTTGCATAGCGGAAGCTAGGGTTTCTTAAGGAATCGCATGCATGAATATATGATCAACTTCATGAACTTGTATAGATCAAACGAAAACATACCAATGCCATTTCTTGGATGGCGACTTGGAAGCAAGAGGGCGATGTGGCTCTCCTCCAAAGCGTGCGCACACAAGATGTATGATCGCCTACTCCTTGTTGATCTTTGTGATAGCAAAGTTCTCCAAGTCTCCTAACCGTGTGAAGGAGATGAGATGCTTTTCTTGGCTTTCGAACTCCCTCTCTTTGCGTGAAGCAGATCACCGAAAGAGGAACGTCGTCAAGAGGAAGAGGCGAGTGAGCGAAGAGTAATGCCCTCGAACGTGAGGTGTTATGCCCAAACGTGGAAGCGTTACTCTATTTTGGAAAACCAACTTCCAAAAATAGCAAACCCCTTAACGCTCATGCGTTTACACAATTAAACCGATCGCCACTTTATCTCCCATTGAACCATGCGCTCACATGATGAGCCGGTTCAATTAGATTTGGTTCAAAGACCAAATTAAGCCAAGCATTGGTCTAGATCAAATTAAACCATAAGGTTCAAGATCTAACCATTCATCTCTTGATACTCTTGATCTCACCGATCTAGCATCAATTCTCTCGATCGAAGCTTACCGATCTCAAGCCCTAATCAATCAAACATGATCAGACCAGATCTCACTTACAATCAGAGTTTAAACTCCTTTAAACTGAACCAGAGCAATTCAGTCCACACGATCTGACTTAAGTAAGCCATATCATCAAATTGTGCGACCCTAAGGGTTTCCTTTAAATGTCGGTAACGATAACTCACGTTATCACGATCAGTGAGGGGTATCTAGCAACACATCACTGTCTCCCGATATAAAGGAAAGAGTCTTCCAAGACTACACCCAAACCACAGCATAAGTGTGAATCCACTTCACTAGGCATACATGTTTCCTTTGCCACTGGATGTTCTTATTGGACAAGCGTGTCAAGCCTGTAATTCCAATATGATGAGAATGATTAGATCAGATGAAACATAGTCATTGTTGGTGTATATGCCCTGCAGACCAATGTATGGACATGGTCAGGCATTGTTTAAATGTACTTCGATAGAATTAATGAAATTGATATAATCAATAAAGGCATGGTCGTTATTATGCAGACTACTCTACCTGCGTTGATGTATTGAGTTGCATAAATAATGTCCCAGGAGTTTGGATTGGATCCATTCTCATAAGCTATCCCCAAACAAGGTACCTTAGCAGATATGGGACAGCTTTGGTACATGTGAGACTGGTGTATGGGCTGGTTAGGTGCGGGGCACAGTAACGCAGACATACAGGTGCATTGGATGCACTGGAGTGATCCACCGTGAGGATTGACTTGTCTAGTCAACAAGTCAATCTCACATGCAAGAGGTTTGCATTGATCCTTAGACTTGAGGTATTCATGTCTAGATTTGATGATGGGTATGCTTTAATACAGTCTTACGTCTCTCCGTAATTGGGAGATCAAAATGACTGTCATTGGGCATGTCATAAGTCATGTAGAGACATGGATGACCAATAGTAGGATTTGCCCCTTCCTTCCGAGGAAGCATGATATCCACTTTGGGGCGCCCCACCTCATTGGTGCATGATAGGAATGTGTGGCCACACTGATTGAGTCATGACCAATAGATTGGATTAATAAATATGGACTAATCCAATGGCGGGATATCAGTTTAGGCAAAGGGATCTAGAATGCATGGGAATCCTCGTTGCTTGTTAGGGAGTTGTTGCCAAATGACTTAAGTCCTATGACATGGGTAGTAGTGATGTGTTGCTAGATACCTCTCACTACTTATGATGATATTCAATCATCATTGCTATCGTCATTAGGATCCTACCGGGTCACACGCAATAGACTCTTGACGTTGTTTTATGATCTGGAAATCTTGGAATATATTTGAGTTCATCATTCTGAGTCCAAGACAGATTCATGGTTGAATCTGAGTCCAATTGGGATTCATGAGTTTGTATATGTATCCTAGTCAAGTTGGACTTGAACAAGGGATTATATACCATGTTGGATTCGAATCCTAATCTAATTAGGAGTTGGAATCCTAATCCTATTAGGAATTGGAATCCTAATCCAACTAGGAGTTGGAATCCTAATCTAATTAGGAGTTGGAATCCTAACCCTATTAGGAATTGGAATCCTAATCCAACTAGGAGTTGGAATCCTAATTTAATTAGGAGTTAGAATCCTAACCCTATTGGGAAATAGAGTCCTATTCCAACTGGGAGTTGGAATCCTAATTCAATTAGGAGTTGGAATTCTAATTCTACTAGAAATGAGAATCCTAATCTAATTAGGATTCAAATCCTAATGAGAATTAGATTTGGATAAGGCCCATAGTGGTTGGGCGCAAATCCTAATCCAACTAGGATTCAAATCCTAAAGAGAATTGGATTTGGATAAGGCTCATTGTGTTGGGCGCAAATCCTAATCCAATAAGGATTTATTTCCATGGGCCTAATTAGTGTTGAGATCCAAATCCAATTAGGGATTGTGGATTAAATCTAATTGAGGCAAGTTTGAATCCTAATAGGAGTTGGAAATACACTTGGCGCATGGGATAATTCCATATATGGAATTTGCGCCAATGTGAAGTGTATGAATCCTTTTGGAAATTGGTTTCCTCAATTGGAAACATGCTTGGACGTGTGGGCTGATATGAAGGCGTGTATTGCTTGGTTATATCAAGCAAGAAATCAGCCAATCTCATATGGAAAGTCCTAATTAGAATGAAACTCAAATATCCTCTCTTGATATGGCAAGAAGCTAGATTATTTCTATGCTTCAATTAGCGCTAATTCAAGAAGGTATGTGGCTAATGTCTTGTGGCAATTCCTTGGAGGAATTGCGCCAAGAGCATATATGGCAAGTCCCAATTAATTGATTTCAATGACTAGCTCTTAAATTGGCAAGAAGCTTGATACTTTCTAAGCCTTATTCTTGCGCATATTCAAGGCTAGTAGCGGCTGATCAATTAGGGATAATTCCTTGGAGGAATTGTGCCAATCTATAGTTGGAAAGAGAATGGGCGGTGGAGGCTTGAAAGGCTATAAAAGAAGGGGTATGCGCCCCTCTCTAAGGATGCTGAATTCGCCAAAGCAAGGCAACTTGGAGTTGCGCAAGCTTTGGATATCTAAGCCGCCCTCTTCCTTTATAGTTGCGCCACCTTCCTTCATCCTCTTGTTTGTTGGCCGAGAGTCTCCTTGGAGGAGTCTTGTTGGCGTGAAGAACAAAAGGAGAAGGAGAAGGAGATTCCAAGAGGTGATCTTCTCTTCCCGAGGCTAGCACCGAGCGTGGAAGGGAGCAACGTTGAGAAGGTCGACGCGTGGATACTTGTAGAGGACGAGCACGTGAGCGTCTTCAACTTGGCACCTTCATCCTAACAAGCAATAGAGGTACTAACCCTAACACATCCTTGTGTTCGCTCTCTCGCATGGATCCTTGGGAAAGGAATGTGTTTCGGGTGTAATGCTTCTTCCGCTGCGTCCTGGGACTGCAAAATTTTAAATTACACCCGGCATTCCCCAACAGTGGTATCAGAGGTACTTGTGAGAAACACAAGGTGTACGTTTGCTTGTGTGAAAAATTTTTGGAAAATTTTTCTTTCATCCATGCGCGATTCACCTAGAAGGCGCTTTCATCCAAACTTCTTTTATCAATTTTATGGCCGAAATTTGGATTGTGTTTATGATGGATTTAAGACCAAAGGCGCACGTAGTTTTGTCAAGTAGGACGGGCATTGTGTCTTCGGACTGGCCGGGTCTCTTGATCTGACAAAATTGCCAGCCGATAGGGTCCATGAAATCATCATGAAACTTGATCCCAATTTTAGCATAAATTTGATTGAGAGAGTGCTTTGGATGGAGTTGGCGCATAAGGGGATAAAATTTGATTATTCCGGTTTTTTAAATTTTATATATGCGCCACTTGACTCTTCCTTGGGTTAATATGGTCATAGCGGGTGCCCTCCTGTGTTGTGATGTGGAAGCATGTTTCCACCTGTGATGAATGCTTATAAAATCTTTCTACCACCTGCGTGTGGTTTTCCCCCTTCTTGATGTAAAATTTTCATCTTTCCTTAGAATAGATGTAGAACTGTTTACATAAGATAGGTTAAGGTTCATCAAAGACAACAAGGTGTCTTCTTCAACCGATATCAGAGTGGCGCCAGCTTTGGAAGCTTGGTGATGGACTTGCGGCTGAAGGAAGGACACTAGCTTTCGGCTTCTGGCATGGGCTGATTTGCTTCAGGGACTCGCAACCCTTGGATGCACGATAACATGTCACATGGCTCGTGACAAGTTATATGTATGAAAAGGGCTATGACCATATCGACCAAACTAGCATGCCTGTGATGGTTTATTATTTTGTCCATAGCATGCCTGTGATGTTTTTCCTTTGCTGCCATAACCATAGGAAAACTGCATGCTAGAAAAGAATAAAAACATGCAAAAACTCTCAATACAATATCAAGTCGATAGCCTTCTAACGCGTAGCCCTCATCAAACTATCGATCGGTGGTGTTGTGAAGTGTTTCCCACCCTCGTGGGACACACCCACTTATCTTTAGAAGGTGTGTGGTGACAATGATTTCCCCAGTCCAGTTTTAACCTGGGCGTGCCTTCGCAAGGAAATTCGTTGGCCCTGGGCATAACGGTTAGGACCAGACTTGACTAGTTTTTCATATGTCACTGACATGATGAATCACTAGAGGCAGCTGTTGAGAGGATAGGGTTCTGTGTTGTATCCAGCCCTCGCTGGACACAGGGCGCCTAGTCTGTCTTAACTAAGAGGAATTGTGCGCGGCACAATTGGCTGGCATGCCTACCTAAGGAAGCATGGGACTCTCTGTGCATCTCAACTCACCCTCGTGAGTCGTGGAGACCTCGCGTGAAATTAGGATCCTACTCATGTATTTCCAAGTTGAGTTTTGAGAGTTATCAACTTGTTAAGGAAATAGTGGGAGTATAGCATTTAATTTAAAGTCCTTGTTAAATGCTTTATCATAGTACTTATTTTGCTTGTTTGCTTATTGTAGATGATTCCATCTCCTGAACCTAGATTGAAACTTCTTAAAAATAAACTGGATGGAACAAATTGGACAAGATGGTTCAGACTTTTGTCAAAACTTCTAGAACATGAGAATATGGTATATCTTCTTGAAAGACCTCCAACCCAGCCCTGTATATATTTTTGTACAGAGTGGGAGTGGAATGTCTATCTTGAACATTGTGTGGATAGTGAACATTACACTGCTCTTATTTTGAGGTGCTTGACTCCTGAGGTCCAGGTTGAGTGTGATGAGATGGGGATCTATGATATGATCATACATCTTCGACGTCTCTTCACACCAGGCACTTCAAATAGTGATCTAGAGAGTGTTGTTGGATCTTCTGGGTGTTTGCCTGAATCTAGGAATGACTATGGTTCCGTATCTTCGAAGCTAAAACTTCGGAAGACTAGGAATGCATGGAAATTTCAGGATGGATTAAGGCCCAGGAAGAGCATGGCACAAAAGAAGGGATGTTATCCATCTACTTCAGGTATTGTGTTACTGAGGTCTTTATGTCTACTTCTTATTCATGGGTACTGGGTACTGCATGAGGAGCTTACATATGTTTTTCATATGCAGGGGCTCAAAAGAAGTAGGACAATAAGGCTTAGTGGATCGACATTCGAGTCAGGGACGGAGCATTGGATGCTACTGTTGATGTCATCTCACTACCTTCAAAGACTTCAACTAGAACTTTGCTATTATGTACTAGCTTTTGTATTAGAACATTATGTCCATTATTTTGAATGGATTTTCAGTTTGAAATAAATTGGTATTTCTTTAAATCTGGAATGTTCTATAGTAGTGGTACAATTGATAATAGCTTGTAGTTCTGTGTGTAACACTGAATGGATCAAATCCATTGATTCAATACCATCTCTTTGCATTGTCTCTTGGGCCATAAGACAAAAGTCACATCCAAAAGTCCATGGACTATTGGGATCATTATCCTTTCAGGGTCATGATATATGTGAGCCTTGTCTAATGGACAAGATAACAGATGCTACCTTCATTTAGGAAGGAGAGAGAGGTTAGATGCTTGTTGGATCTAGTACACAGCAATGTGTGTAGACCCATGGAGACAAGCACCAAGTGGTATACTTCATTAAGTTGGGATATGTCATATCCAACACGTAACTTTGGAGAAATCCAAGAAGTTAAGAAATGAAGTATAGAATCGAATTGGTTAATCTATTAAAACCCTTTGATTGGATCAAAGTGGGAAGTGAAGAATTTGATGACTTTCTTGAGGAGTGTGGGGTAGCCTCACAGCTTACTTGGAACACCACAACTGTGTGGTGAAATTCAAAGAAAGAAAAGGGAACACATTGGATGTGGATCCATCTTTGAATAGTCATGCAAATTTACTTCCTTTACAGGCCATGCAAGCAACTGTTCTGACACTCCATAGTGTGTATTTGTGGGGCACTGAGAGTGCTACTTCTATCCCAATGAGAACAAAAATATTTGTTGCTCAAACTGCTGTCTTTCTTGAGGAGATATCTTTTTGAAAGAAGATAGTGGGAGTAGATTTGATTAGGACAAGGTCCAAAAATCAACCACAATACAGTTAGACACAAATGGAGAGTAGAATCACACATGCAGGTTGAAAGTCAACCTGAGGTTCAAGTAACACAGGAATCACATGAGTCTGAATGGATTCGAAATACTCTCACAGGTTGTGGGCATGACGAATTTTTCATCTAGGATGAACCTAAAGACTTATGAGGAAATGGAAGCGGTCAGTGGACCAGATTCCAAGAAATGGCTGAGCGCCATAAGAACCGTAATGGACTCCATGTCTGCTAATCAAGTGTGGGACTTGATTGAGCCGCCAAAGGGGTAACACCCAGAGGCTGTATGTGGATCTTCTCGGAAGATAGACATGAAAGGTAACATTGTTACCTATGATGACAAGCTAGTGAATGAAATTTCGGATAAGTCCACTGGGTGGATAGTGATCAAATTTTTCACCGATAGCTTTGTTTGAGTCCATTAGGTATCTACTTGTCTTAATTGCATGTTCTGTTATAGCGTGTTGTTATGAAAATTGCTTTCCTTAATGGACGTCTGGAAGAGGATGTCTAGATGGAAATAGCCAAAATATTTTCATACAGTCGCCATAAAGATATGTATGGTATTATACAAGTATCCTGTGTTTACAAGAAGATCAGTGGGAGCATCATAATGTTTCTTGTTCTAATTGATTGACGATATTCTCCTCACTTGAAATGACATCCCCAGCTCTTCACACGGTGAAGTATAGGCTTGGAATGTATTTCGAGAAGAATGACCTAGGGAATGCAGCCTACTGAAGAGTCCCCTTCAAGGGGGAGCGCAAGCGGATAAAACCCCTTTCAAGAGGGGGGCCGAAACCCTAAGGTAGGGGGCGCATGCAAGTTTGCTAGGGTTTCATCATATATGATTGCTTACATGCTCATATAATCAACTATGATAAATTGATTGAAGCAAGAGGGAGATTCATACCAACGCCATTGGCTTGGAGGTCGGCTTGGAAGAAGAGAGCAACTTAGATCTCCTCCAAAAGTTCACACACAAGATGAAGATCGCCTACCCCTTGTGATGCTTGTGCTAGCAAGAATCTTCAAGGGTCCTTGCCGTGTGTAAGGGGATGAAGAGACGATTTCCTTTTCGGCCGAGAGCTCCACACGCAAAACCACTTCTCGTCGTCAACCCCTTGTCCAACCAAGTTCAAGGCGTTGAAGTGAAGACAAGAACGCATATGCGTTTTGGCGTTCAAGAGAAACCGGCCTTGATGACTTTCCATAAATGGATGATCATCAAGCCATGCGCTTACTCCAACCCAAAACGCATATTAGCATTGAACCAAGCGTTCACCTTTGTGAACCGGTTCAAGCCAACATGTTCCAATCGTATTTGGTTCATGAACCAAACCGAAATAGCTCAAGCCATGTGGTCTAGACCATATTGAACCCTAAGGCTCAAGATCTCACCATTCATCTCCTGATGCTCCTGATCTCACCGATCTAGCATCATCTCTCTCGATCGAAGCTTACCGATCTCAAGTCCTAATCAATCAAACATGATCAGACCAGATCTCACTTACAATCAGAGATTAAATCCCTTTAAACTGAATCCAAACAATTCAGTCCACACGATCTGACTCAAGTAAGCCATATCATCAATTGTGCGACCCTGAGGGTTTCCTTTAAATGTCGGTAACGATAACTCACGTTATCACGATCAGTGAGGGGTATCTAGCAACACATCACTATCTCCCGATATAAAGGAAAGAGTCTTCCAAGACTACTCCCAAACCACAGCACAAGTGTGAATCTATTCACAAGGCATGCATGTGTCCCTTGCCACTGGATGTTCTTATTGGACAAGCGTGTCAAGCCTGTGACTCCAATATGATGAGCATGATTAGATCAGATGATCATAGTCATCTGGGTATGGCCATACACTATCTCAATCATCTCATCTAGGGGGGCCCTTATAGAACATCACACTCCTTCAACAAGGAGACGGCAATCCTCTATCTATCACTAGTGCCCTAACCTGACTCAAGCTCATTATCCAAGATAGTCTATAACCATTATCTTTCAAATGATATTGAACTACCTCAAAACAATGACAATCATCATTCAGAGACACAAGTGATCTCAAGTCAAAGGACATGTGCCACTTGTAGCATACAAGGATTATTCACATTGTGACAAGCAATAAGAATATCCTAGTAGGGTCTGTCCAGTACATCCAATGTACCCATGAGTCTACATCTTATTCCATGCTCGAAGCATCCTATAAGATTAGAACACATATTAGTCTCAATCATATCAAGGCTGTCTCATGTTCACCAAGATATATCGACTAAGGACATTATAGCATGTCAGCCTAGCTGAACAGCTTTGAGACATTAATTAGAAGTACACTTATTACAGCAGACAAGGTAACAACCTGAATAATAACCATGCCTTAATAAACACAAGAGTTTATTACATGATACTGTTACAATCCCAAAGGCCTCAAACATTAGCCTTAAGGGCATACCCCAACAATCTCCCACTTGCACTTAATCTAATGGTTGAGAAACCTCAAACCCATATTATTACAGTGCTTCTCATGCTTCTGCTGCGCCAGAGGCTTAGTAAGCGGGTCTGCCAGATTGTCATCTGTATGAACCTTGCAGATTTTGATCTCGCCACGATCAATGATCTCCCGGATCAAGTGAAACCGTCTCTGTATGTGCTTGGACTTCTGGTGCGACCGTGGTTCCTTTGCTTGTGCGATGGCTCCAGTGTTATCACAGAAGATAACCAAAGGATCTGCACTCGAAGGAACAACACCAAGTTCTCTCACGAACTTACGAATCCACACTGCCTCCTTGGATGCTTCCGAGGCTGCAACATACTCGGCTTCTGTTGTGGAATCAGCAACAGTTGACTGTTTGAAACTTTTCCACACCACTGCTCCACCATTCAAGCTAAAAACATAGCCTGATTGCGATCGGAAATCATCCTGGTCCGACTGGAACGAAGCGTCAGTATATCCTTCAATACTGAGTTCTTCCTGACCACCATATATCAAGAACATATCTTTGGTCCTCCGCAGATATTTTAAAATGTTCTTGACCGCAATCCAGTGCGCCATACCTGGATTACTTTGGAACCGACTGGTCACGCTTAACCCGTAAGCGACGTCTGGGCGAGTACACAACATCGCATACATAATGGACCCAATAGCCGAAGCATAAGGCGTATTGTCCATTTCATCTTTCTCAGTCTGTGTTTGTGGACACTGACTCTTTGAAAGATTCAGACCATGTCTGACTGGCAGATATCCTCTTTTAGAATTCTCTAAATGGAATCTCTCCAGGACTTTATCGATGTACGTACTCTGGCACAGCCCGAGAAGCCTCTTAGATCTATCCCTGTAGATCTTCACACCTAACACATAGGCTGCTTCTCCTAGATCTTTCATCTGGAAACATTTTCCTAACCATGCTTTAACGGCATGCAGTTCAGGAATATCGTTTCCAATGATCAAGATATCGTCGACGTAGAGGACTAGGAAAGTAATCACGCTCCCACTAAACCTCTTATATACACACGGGTCATCTTCGTTCTTGATGAAACCAAACTCAGAGATTGATTCATCAAAACGAATATTCCAGCTTCTTGATGCTTGCTTAAGTCCATAAATAGACTTCTTTAACTTGCATATTTTATGACGATCTGATGGATTCGTGAAACCCTCAGGTTGTGTCATATACACATCCTCATCCAGATTTCCATTAAGGAAAGCTGTCTTCACATCCATCTGCCAGATCTCATAATCGTAATATGCAGCTATCGCGAAAAGAATCCGAATAGACTTAAACATAGCTACAGGTGAGAAAGTTTCATCATAATCTATCCCGTAGATTTGTTTGAAACCTTTCGCAACTAGCCTGCCTTTATAGGTAACTACGTTACCATCCATGTCAATCTTCTTCTTGAAGATCCATTTACAGCCTATAGGGATTACTCCCGGAGGCGGATCAACCAAATCCCAGACTTGGTTATCTGACATGGAGTCCATTTCGGCTCGCATAGCATCAAGCCATCTAGCTGACTCTGGTCCACTGACCGCATCCGCATAAGTGAGGGGTTCATCATTATCAATGATGTAGACTCCGTCATAGCGCTCAGGCTGTCGACGGATCCTTCCCGATCTTCGCGGTTCCCGTGATATTTGAGCCTCAGGTTGTTCAATAACCTGATCCACCGGCTCAGGCACATCCAACTGTGCTTGACTACTTTGTCCATCCTCTGGATTCTCATCCAGCTTTATTTCTCTCCCACTGGCCTCTTGCAGAAGAAACTCCTTCTCAAGAAATATGGCCGTCCGAGCAACAAATACTTTGTTCTCTTTGGGATCGTAGAAATAATAACCCTTAGTTTCCTTAGGGTAACCGACAAATATACATTTCTCAGATCTGCTCTCCAGTTTCCCAGAGGCGAGCTTTTTGACATAAGCCTCGCAACCCCAGATCCTGATAAATGTCAAGCTTGGCTGTTTCCCATACCATAACTCATATGGTGTCTTAGAAACTGCCTTGGATGGCACTCGGTTTAGTACCTTTGCAGCTGTTTCCAGTGCAAATCCCCAAAAGGAGTATGGAAGAGTAGCCTGACTCATCATAGAATGAACCATATCAAGTAACGTTCTATTTCTCCTCTCGGACACACCATTCCATTGCGGTGTTCCTGGCGGAGTGAGCTGTGAGATAATCCCACACTCTTTTAGATAGTCAGTAAACGCATGACTTAGGTATTCACCACCTCGATCAGAACGAAGTGCCTTGATATTTCGGCCTAACTGATTTTGTACTTCATTTTTGAACTCTTTGAACCTGTCAAAAGATTCACTTTTATGTCTCATAAGATAGACATAACCATACCTACTGAAATCATCAGTAAAGGTAATGAAGTACTGATAGCCACCTCTGGCATGTTTACTAAAAGGCCCACACACATCACTGTGTATAAGGTCAAGTAAACCTGAAGCCCTTTGACCTTTGTTAGGAAAAGGTGACTTCGTCATTTTACCCATCAAACAAGCTTTGCATGTATCAATCTCCTCATAGGAGAATGATCCCAGCAGTCCATGATCATGCAACCGCTTAATGCGCTTCTCGTTAATATGGCCTAAACGACTATGCCATAGCAAGGTGCTGTCATCAGCATACTTGGCTTTCTTAACATCAACACTTTGTATAGAACTTTCCATGTCCAACATGTATAACCCATTGTTAATTGAACCTGTTGCATAAACAATATTATCTAAAGATAAAACACACTTTGAAATATTGCATTCAAAGGCAAATCCTTTCCTGACAAGAGCAGGAATAGAGACAATATTTTTAGTTATACTGGGTACAAAATAACAATTGTTTAATTCTAATACAATGCCAGATGGTAAAGAAATGAAATAGTCTCCTACAGCAACAGCAGCAACCCGTGCCCCGTTTCCAACGCGTAGGTCTACCTCATGCTGTCCCACCTGCCTTCTTCTCTTGAGTTCCTGTACATTTGAACAAATGTGAACTCCACATGCAGTGTCCAACACCCATGAAATAGAAGAAGATGAAACCATGACTTCCGTCACGTATATACCTGAGCCAGAAGCGATGCTTCCCCTCTTATCTCCTTGGAGCGCTTTACAGTCCTTTTTCTAGTGACTCAACTGGCCACAGTGGAAACACCTGTTGTCCTTGGACCGCTTCACCTTCTATTTCAGAGCCTTACTGTAGTTCTTGACAGGGGCTTTGCCCTTCTTCCCCTTCTTCTTGTTCCTGGAAGGAACCATTAAGACAGAGGTTGAAGGCTTTCCCTTCAGAGTTTCCTCAGTAGTCAAGAGCATGTTCAACAGCTCTGCCGGTGTACAATTGATTTTGTTCATATTAAAGTTAATGATGAACGCATCGAAAGAGGGCGGAAGAGACTGCAGAATGATGTCTACAGCAAGCTCCTGGTTGACGGTATGCCCCAGTTTCTCCAGAGCCTCCTTGTGCCCAATCATCTTGAGCACGTGAGCTCCCACTGGGCTCCCTTCAGCCAGTTTGCTCTGAAAGAAGAGCTTCGTCAGATTATAGCGTTCTGTCCTCGCCTGTGCAGCATACAGCATCTTGAGGTTCGCTATAATCTCTATAGCCGACATATCCTCATGCTGACGCTGCAGCGGTGGCGTCATAGACGCTAGCATCAGGCAAGCGACATCAATGCTATCATTGACGTGCTTTTCATAGGCTTCACGAACCGCCCTTGCGGCGTTCGCAGCGGGTTGAGGCGGCACAGCCGTCTCGAGGACATACAGTTTCCTCTCTGCCTTAAGAACGATCTTAAGGTGTCCGAACCAGTCAGAGAAGTTCGGCCCAGCAAACTTCTCCCTTTCCAGTAGGGATCGCACATTGAAGCTCATGGTGTTCGTTGCTGCAGGAATCTACAACAATGCAAGAACAGCAAGGTCAGTATCAATGTTTAGAATCAATCCAGGACTTAAGAAAGATTCTTTTTCTCACTATTTTGTCTGACTGAAAAATCCAGTAAACAGTCCGAAAGAGTAACACTCTTTTAGTGAGATGGGATCCAGATTTCATACTTGGTCTCCGCGTCCCGCTCAGGCGAGATAAGATGCACAGAGAGTACAAGCACTAATCTCTGGTAGGCAGTCCCTGCCAATCGCCAACCCGTGCGATTCCCCTTCATCTGGGCAATCCAGCAGACTGTGCCAACTGAGTTGGTACAACACAATCTCTGACCCCGCAGATGGCTGCCTCCATGTGCTACCATATGCTCCACATATGTAGCCTACATGGTCAAGCTGACCCGACCTACTCCCTGGACCACCACGTGCTATGCTGAGCAACGAGAAGCGATAAATCCCTTCTCTGTAACACGCAGGTGAAATCCCGCACCGTCTGAAGATAGATGGACGTGCCCACTGAGTGGGTACAACACGGCTCCAACGATAATCAGAACAGTGAGGTTTCGCGTCAGAAGGCTTACGAGCTTGATATGTTAGCGTTGGATTTTAACGGTCTTTTATCTTCTTACTATCAGGCAAATCCTATGGCTATAGCAGAAGATAAATAACTCATGCTGTTCTACTTATTTAAACAATAACAGAAAGCATGGATCTTATGTGGTAAAAGCCCATTGACCCTAAGTAAGACCTTAAGTTATCTTAAGTCTTCACTTGCTTCTTGGGTCTTGTTGCCTCTCATCTGGCCCAGACCAGGGCCTAAGCGCCCTCTGCAGCTCAGGTGCGCCCACCAGCTGCATGCGCCTTTGCAATTGTGTTCTGTGCTCTTGTCTAATCAAAATACATTTTGATCTATCTAGACAAGCTTGACTCGCAGGTCAATTATACAATTAATTAATTAAGAATGTGATTCGCAGATCACAAAAATAATAATTTACCAGGCTCGCAGGCCCCAGCACAGCACACATTAAGGGCAACCCACATAAGATTAAATAAACAGGCATCATGGCATCAATCAATTAACATGTGATCCATAGACAAAATAAAATTTTTCGAAATCCCATTGGAATCAATTTTACTTGTCTTATGTGCCCTACAACCTTACAACGGTCCATTGATAGGGATCCACTCATCGTATCTAGTTAGATCCATGCCCTTTGCATGCACCAAGTCTTAACTGACTTGCGTTGACCTAATGGTCAACCATGCATGCGCCAAGGGCTGAACAACCAACATGAGATCTGGCAAGCGGGTGTGACCCCGGGCCTAACTCATGTGTGTTCACAGGGTGTCTCAACCAGACCTCGCTACACGCCTTTGATGCAATCGACCTATAGCCACCACGTGCATGCGCATAGGTGCTATCTGGTCGACCCATCTAGGCTGTCAGATGGTCTGATCAGACTAAGTTGATCTAAACTAGATGATGCTTTCAACCCTAGCAACCCGTCTAAGGGTTTATTGCAGGTGCGGCTTAGATCTAGTTAGAGGCGCGCAAGTAAAGTTTTGATGAAACAAAAACATGTAACATGCGCAACAATGTAAGCAATATACATGCATCAACAAAATTAACCTTACACATGCGCCACCAAAAACATCTCATATATGCGCCTCCAAAATACTTTCAACTAGTATTATCGCATGATGAGAAAACTTAGATCATAAGCGCAAACAAGGATCACCAAACATAGCAATCATATGACCATATGAGATCCTAGCTCTGATACCAATTGAAGAGTCCCCTTCAAGGGGGAGCGCAAGCGGATAAAACCCCTTTCAAGAGGGGGGCCGAAACCCTAAGGTAGGGGGCGCATGCAAGTTTGCTAGGGTTTCATCATATATGATCGCTTACATGCTCATATAATCAACTATGATAAATTGATTGAAGCAAGAGGGAGATTCATACCAACGCCATTGGCTTGGAGGTCGGCTTGGAAGAAGAGAGCAACTTAGATCTCCTCCAAAAGTTCACACACAAGATGAAGATCGCCTACCCCTTGTGATGCTTGTGCTAGCAAGAATCTTCAAGGGTCCTTGCCGTGTGTAAGGGGATGAAGAGACGATTTCCTTTTCGGCCGAGAGCTCCACACGCAAAACCACTTCTCGTCGTCAACCCCTTGTCCAACCAAGTTCAAGGCGTTGAAGTGAAGACAAGAACGCATATGCGTTTTGGCGTTCAAGAGAAACCGGCCTTGATGACTTTCCATAAATGGATGATCATCAAGCCATGCGCTTACTCCAACCCAAAACGCATATTAGCATTGAACCAAGCGTTCACCTTTGTGAACCGGTTCAAGCCAACATGTTCCAATCGCATTTGGTTCATGAACCAAACCGAAATAGCTCAAGCCATGTGGTCTAGACCATATTGAACCCTAAGGCTCAAGATCTCACCATTCATCTCCTGATGCTCCTGATCTCACCGATCTAGCATCATCTCTCTCGATCGAAGCTTACCGATCTCAAGTCCTAATCAATCAAACATGATCAGACCAGATCTCACTTACAATCAGAGATTAAATCCCTTTAAACTGAATCCAAACAATTCAGTCCACACGATCTGACTCAAGTAAGCCATATCATCAATTGTGCGACCCTGAGGGTTTCCTTTAAATGTCGGTAACGATAACTCACGTTATCACGATCAGTGAGGGGTATCTAGCAACACATCACTATCTCCCGATATAAAGGAAAGAGTCTTCCAAGACTACTCCCAAACCACAGCACAAGTGTGAATCTATTCACAAGGCATGCATGTGTCCCTTGCCACTGGATGTTCTTATTGGACAAGCGTGTCAAGCCTGTGACTCCAATATGATGAGCATGATTAGATCAGATGATCATAGTCATCTGGGTATGGCCATACACTATCTCAATCATCTCATCTAGGGGGGCCCTTATAGAACATCACACTCCTTCAACAAGGAGACGGCAATCCTCTATCTATCACTAGTGCCCTAACCTGACTCAAGCTCATTATCCAAGATAGTCTATAACCATTATCTTTCAAATGATATTGAACTACCTCAAAACAATGACAATCATCATTCAGAGACACAAGTGATCTCAAGTCAGAGGACATGTGCCACTTGTAGCATACAAGGATTATTCACATTGTGACAAGCAATAAGAATATCCTAGTAGGGTCTGTCCAGTACATCCAATGTACCCATGAGTCTACATCTTATTCCATGCTCGAAGCATCCTATAAGATTAGAACACATATTAGTCTCAATCATATCAAGGCTGTCTCATGTTCACCAAGATATATCGACTAAGGACATTATAGCATGTCAGCCTAGCTGAACAGCTTTGAGACATTAATCAGAAGTACACTTATTACAGCAGACAAGGTAACAACCTGAATAATAACCATGCCTTAATAAACACAAGAGTTTATTACATGATACTGTTACAATCCCAAAGGCCTCAAACATTAGCCTTAAGGGCATACCCCAACACCTACATCCTAGGCATGTGGATCAACTGGGATCCAAGAAAGTCATTGCCCTTTGGTCAATCTACGTTCATCCAAGAGATTCTGGAGAGGTTCATATTGGATCATTCCAAAGGATGATACCTTCCAGAGAGACATGGTCTGATTCTCTCCATGATGCAATGTCTTTTGACACAGCAGGAGAGAGATAACATGAGTCTATAATCCTAATACATTGGGTATAGGATAGATCATGTTTTGTGCAACTAGCACAAGACTATGTGTGGCGAATGCTTGGAGCATGGCCAGTAAGTTTCAAATCAGATCCTAGTGTTCAAACACTGGATAGCTGTGAAAGCAATCCTTCATACTTGGGAAGTATAAAGGATTGATTTTTAGTCTGTGATAGACAGGAAGAACTTTGTGTACTGGGTACACTGACACTTCGTTCCGGTCTAATGACTATCGTTCACAATCAGGATTTGCTTTTTGCCTTGATGTGGTGTTGTTGGCTGAAAGAGCTTTATGCAAACTGCAGTGGCAAATTCTACAATAAGGCTGAGTACATTGCAGCTTCTTGTGGCAGCCAAGGAAGCAGCTTCATTCATTTGAACTTGATTTAGTCCCTGATGCTTGATGGTCCAGTATAGTTCTTACTGGGGCCGTAAGCATGTGTAAAGGAACTTAGCACTCAAGTATGTACTGCAGCGATATCATCTGATCTTAGAGATCATGGATAAAGATGATGATTCAAACTTGTTAAAATAAACACAGATAGCAATCTGGAAAAACCCACTGACATAGCCTCTGGCGCAGCGGAAGCTAAATATGTCATACTAGAGACATGGGACTGAATGAATTCAGTTGCCCTTGGTCTTAGTGCAAGTGGGAGATTGTTGGTGTATATGCCCTGCAGACCAATGTATGGACATGGTCAGGCATTGTTTAAATGTACTTCGATAGAATTAATGAAATTGATATAATCAATAAAGGCATGGTCGTTATTATGCAGACTACTCTACCTGCGTTGATGTATTGAGTTGCATAAATAATGTCCCAGGAGTTTGGATTGGATCCATTCTCATAAGCTATCCCCAGACAAGGTACCTTAGCAGATATGGGACAGCTTTGGTACATGTGAGACTGGTGTATGGGCTGGTTAGGTGCGGGGCACAGTAACGCAGACATACAGGTGCATTGGATGCACTGGAGTGATCCACCATGAGGATTGACTTGTCTAGTCAACAAGTCAATCTCACATGCAAGAGGTTTGTATTGATCCTTAGACTTGAGGTATTCATGTCTAGATTTGATGATGGGTATGCTTTAATACAGTCTTACGTCTCTCCGTAATTGGGAGATCAAAACGACTGTCATTGGGCATGTCATAAGTCATGTAGAGACATGGATGACCAATAGTAGGATTTGCCCCTTCCTTCCGAGGAAGCATGATATCCACTTTGGGGCGCCCCACCTCATTGGTGCATGACAGGAATGTGTGGCCACACTGATTGAGTCATGACCAATAGATTGGATTAATAAATATGGACTAATCCAATGGCGGGATATCAGTTTAGGCAAAGGGATCTAGAATGCATGGGAATCCTCGTTGCTTGTTAGGGAGTTGTTGCCAAATGACTTAAGTCCTATGACATGGGTAGTAGTGATGTGTTGCTAGATACCTCTCACTACTTATGATGATATTCAATCATCATTGCTATCGTCATTAGGATCCTACCGGGTCACACGCAATAGACTCTTGACGTTATTTTATGATCTGGAAATCTTGGAATATATTTGAGTTCATCATTCTGAGTCCAAGACAGATTCATGGTTGAATCTGAGTCCAATTGGGATTCATGAGTTTGTATATGTATCCTAGTCAAGTTGGACTTGAACAAGGGATTATATACCATGTTGGATTCGAATCCTAATCTAATTAGGAGTTGGAATCCTAATCCTATTAGGAATTGGAATCCTAATCCAACTAGGAGTTGGAATCCTAATCTAATTAGGAGTTGGAATCCTAACCCTATTAGGAATTGGAATCCTAATCCAACTAGGAGTTGGAATCCTAATTTAATTAGGAGTTAGAATCCTAACCCTATTGGGAAATAGAGTCCTATTCCAACTGGGAGTTGGAATCCTAATTCAATTAGGAGTTGGAATTCTAATTCTACTAGAAATGAGAATCCTAATCTAATTAGGATTCAAATCCTAATGAGAATTAGATTTGGATAAGGCCCATAGTGGTTGGGCGCAAATCCTAATCCAACTAGGATTCAAATCCTAAGGAGAATTGGATTTGGATAAGGCTCATTGTGTTGGGCGCAAATCCTAATCCAATAAGGATTTATTTCCATGGGCCTAATTAGTGTTGAGATCCAAATCCAATTAGGGATTGTGGATTAAATCTAATTGAGGCAAGTTTGAATCCTAATAGGAGTTGGAAATACACTTGGCGCATGGGATAATTCCATATATGGAATTTGCGCCAATGTGAAGTGTATGAATCCTTTTGGAAATTGGTTTCCTCAATTGGAAACATGCTTGGACGTGTGGGCTGATATGAAGGCGTGTATTGCTTGGTTATAT
This sequence comes from Costus lasius, assembly GCA_027563935.2. Lineage (NCBI taxonomy): Eukaryota > Viridiplantae > Streptophyta > Magnoliopsida > Zingiberales > Costaceae > Costus > Costus lasius. The sequence goes on from CM050451.1 coordinate 77,904,478, forward strand.
CAAGCAAGAAATCAGCCAATCTCATATGGAAAGTCCTAATTAGAATGAAACTCAAATATCCTCTCTTGATATGGCAAGAAGCTAGATTATTTCTATGCTTCAATTAGCGCCAATTCAAGAAGGTATGTGGCTAATGTCTTGTGGCAATTCCTTGGAGGAATTGCGCCAAGAGCATATATGGCAAGTCCCAATTAATTGATTTCAATGACTAGCTCTTAAATTGGCAAGAAGCTTGATACTTTCTAAGCCTTATTCTTGCGCATATTCAAGGCTAGTAGCGGCTGATCAATTAGGGATAATTCCTTGGAGGAATTGTGCCAATCTATAGTTGGAAAGAGAATGGGCGGTGGAGGCTTGAAAGGCTATAAAAGAAGGGGTATGCGCCCCTCTCTAAGGATGCTGAATTCGCCAAAGCAAGGCAACTTGGAGTTGCGCAAGCTTTGGATATCTAAGCTGCCCTCTTCCTTTATAGTTGCGCCACCTTCCTTCATCCTCTTGTTTGTTGGCCGAGAGTCTCCTTGGAGGAGTCTTGTTGGCGTGAAGAACAAAAGGAGAAGGAGAAGGAGATTCCAAGAGGTGATCTTCTCTTCCCGAGGCTAGCACCGAGCGTGGAAGGGAGCAATGTTGAGAAGGTCGACGCGTGGATACTTGTAGAGGACGAGCACGTGAGCGTCTTCAACTTGGCACCTTCATCCTAACAAGCAATAGAGGTACTAACCCTAACACATCCTTGTGTTCGCTCTCTCGCATGGATCCTTGGGAAAGAAATGTGTTTCGGGTGTAATGCTTCTTCCGCTGCGTCCTGGGACTGCAAAATTTTAAATTACACCCGGCATTCCCCAACAGTCATCTGGGTATGGCCATACACTTTCTCAATCATCTCATACAGGGGGCCCCTATAGAACATCACACTCCTTCCAAGGAGACGGCAATCCTATATCTATCACTAGTGCCCTAACATGACTCATGTTCATTATCCAAGATAGTCTATAACCATTATGTTTCAAATGATATTGAACTACCTTAAAACAATGCCAATCATCATTTAGAAACAGAAGTGATCTCAAGTCAGAGGAAATATGCCACTTGTTTGCATATAAGGATTATTCACATTGTGACAAGCAATTGAATATCCTAAGTAGGGTCTGTCCAGTACATCCAATGTACCCATGAGTCTACATCTTATTCCATGCTCGAAGCATCCTATAAGATTAGAACACATATTAGTCTCAATCATATCAAGGCTGTCTCATGTTCACCAAGATATCTCGACTAAGGACAAAACTGCATGTCAGCCAAGCTGAACAGCATTGAGACATTATTCAGAAGTATACATATTGCAGCAGATGATGTAACAACCTGAATAACAACCATTGCCTTTATAAACATAGAGTTTATACATGATACTGAAATAATCCCAAGGCCTCAAACATTAGCCTTAAGGGCATGCCCCAACAATATGCAAATTTTTTGAAAAATTTCATATGGCATGTGAGCATACAATCAAAGCATAAAACACCATTCGAGTTCGCAAATTGCCTCTGATACCACTGTTGGGAAACCCCGAAGATTTTAAAATTTTAAAGACATGCACAGCGGAAGCAATCCCCGAAACAGGCCTGTCACAAAAACCCAGAAGATCGAGTCATGCGAAGGTATCAACACAATGAGTAGGAGATGATACCTTGAAGCAAAGCAAAAGATGCGATGTTGTCGCCCAAATGTTCGCCCTCTGCAGTCTCGCACATAGCCGACACTCGAGTTCTCTTCTTCCATGCCCGATGCTAGCCTCGGGAAGAAGATCCACGCCTCTACGAGAAATCCTCAAGAGCTTGCGCTATCCACAAAAAGGAGACACCAAGATGAGAAGGAATGATGGAAGAATCTACCAAGGTCCAACCTTGCAGACGCCTAGAAGAGAGGGAAGAATGGAGTAGGCGCCAAGGAGAGAAATCTTTCACAAGAGATCAATTAAGCGCCAAGGACACTCCACCCCCTCTTTTATAGAAATCATGGTGACCCTTTGAATTCTGCAATAAATTCATAATTAATCTCTGAATTAATTTGTCATTAATTATAGAATTAAATTCAGAATTAATTATAGAATTAAACTCTGAATTAAAGTCTCATAATGACCTATTAAAACCTTGAATTAAAGTTTCATAATGGCCATTAATAGCATGACTCTTCAAATTCAGAATTAAGTTCGTAATTAAATCTAGAATTAAATTCATCATTAAACTCAAAATTAGTTATAGAATTAAATACAGAATTTAATTCCTAGAATTAAATACATGATTTAATTCACCATGATGTCTATTCGACCAAGGCAACTTATTGTCATGGCCCATTAGGCCTGATGGCCCATTGGGCCTCAAGGCCCATTAGGCCTCACGCCCCAACTGGGCTTCACGCCCATTGGGCATGGAAGCCCATTAGTCCATGCTCCAAGCTTAGACTTCATTTAACCCAATTTGCCTATTGGGCCTATTTGGCCCATTTGACCTATTGGGCCCATTTGGCCCATCTGGCCCAAAAATGAATTTAGCTCCAATAAGTCTGTTCCATCTCATTAGGCACAATGGCGCTGATGAATTCTCCAAAATAGATCTGAGTTATCCAATAACTCGATCATTAGGCTACCCTATCAATACGAGAACCCGAGTTTTAAGTTGTGCGACCCTGTAGGTTTCTTTGACGTTGACAATGATGAACTCAGGTCAGTAGTAGCAGTGAGTGGCACCTAGCAGTGCATTGCTGCTACCCAAGTCTTCAGAATGGATATCAACATCGACATCCCCATCATCGCAATAAGATACCGATACATTACAGTCTCTTTGCCAAACTGATATTTGATTGGACAAAGTGTGTCACCACTTTGTTTTCATCCAATCACATGGTCATGACTACATCATGCTTTCACCTGGGTATGGCCATACACTTTTAGTCATGCAACCATAGGGGGGCCCGTGGATATCAAGCTTCCTGCAGGAAGGGGCAAATCCTATGTCTGTCCATTGATCTTTTCATATGGGTCGTGACATACCCAATGACAACCGTTATGACCACCCTGCTACGGCGAGGTGCTAAGTTGCATCAAAGCATGTCCCTAACTATATAGAAGAGTCAATGACCTCAAGTCAAGGGATTAATGCATCTCCTATCACTTGTGAGCTTAACTCATGACACCAAGTTAGAGCCTCACAGTGGGTCGGTCCAGTATATCCACCACTGATATACCCATATGTTTGCCTTAGCACCCCGTGCCTAACCAGCTCATATACTAGTCTCACATGTATCAAAGCTGTCCCTTATCCACTCAGGTACTTGACTGGGGACACACCATTTGAGCACAGATCCAATCTGTCTCCAGGGACATTATCATGCATGTACATAATCGCAGATGTAAACATAGCATAATAACGACCATGCCAAAATGATATATTAAATATCAATGTCAAGTAGTACAAGATGGGCCAACAACGGGTCCAAGGGCATATACACCAACACACCTTGGCAAGCCACAGCAAGATGCTAGAGAGCCAAATAGCTCAGCAAGCAAGTACCTCCAATAGGCTTACAGGTAAGCTTCCAGGCCAACCAGAGATGAACCCCCGGGAGCATTGTAACGCCATCACCATTGTGAATGGTGAATATATTGATGAACTTGGGATTCCTAATGAAGAACCTATACCTGAAGTTTGGGAAAAGAAGCCTAAAGAAACTCTACCTAAAAAAGAGATATCAATGGAGAAGGAGAGGGAGGAAGTCTATATAAGTCCGCTTGCATATGTTCCACCCATTCCTTACCCTCAGAGGCTAGTAAAAGCAGAATTGGAGAAGCATGACATTGCAACATTTGAGGTAGCAAGTAGCGAGGTAAGTCAACCCATGGTGATAAAGAAGGTAAAAGATTCTGGAAGTTTTTCAATTCCCTGTCAGATTGGTAAGATCTCTATTAAACATGCTTTATGTGATTTCAGGGCAAGTGTAAGTTTAATGCCCTTATCTATTTCTAAGAAGATTCACAGTGGATAAATGAAACCCACAAAACTTTTGCTTTAATTTGCTAATGGTTTAGTCCAACAACCTGTTGGAATTTTAGAAGATGTTTCTATTAGAATTGGTAACTTCTTTATTTTAACTAATTTTATAATTATCAATATGGAAGAAGACATTAAGTTACCAATTATCTTAGGTAGACCATTTTTGGCTAGCACAGGTGCTATCATAGATATGATGAATGAAAAGCTGATATTGAATATTGGTGAGAATAAATTGGTATTTGATTTTTCTTTAAATTTTAAGAAGTTTTCTTTTGTAGAATCTCACCAATACGTTGAAGATGAGGAAAATAGAACTGATGGTGGTAATACAATAGAAGTTGATAAGAATCCCTCGGAAGAATTTTTGAAGCATGAAAAAGACAAAGGGAAAAGAGAAAGAATATGGGCACAATAATAGATGACCAATTTAAGCCCACAAGTCGACTTACGAAGGCATGAAGATGACAAGTTTCATATCATTCACTATGCCTCGAATCCACCAGAACATTCATAAACTTAGCTATGGTCGAGCTAAAGACCCTAAACAAGCACTTTTTGGAAGGCAACCCAAAGTTTTTGAGTTTTCTTGTTTTTAGTTTTAGTTTTTAATTTTCTTAGAATTTTTAGAGACTTTAAACAGCATGATTTGATGAACTTTCATACATGAAAAATTTTCTAAATATGTTGTTTTACGTGCAGAAATTTTTTCGAAGTTTTCTGAAAATTTTTTCATGAAGAATAGAGTTTTGGGGAGATATTCACGGTCACGGCCATGAGTCACTCACGGGCCATGAGCTTTATTTGTAAAAGGCTAAGTCACAGAGATATTCACGGGCAAAGCCGTGAATGACTCATGGACCGTGAGTTCTTACATTTTAAACTTAATAGGAGAAACTGTTAGGGTATGCCCTTAACGCCAATGTTTGAGGCTTTGGGTTATTTTCAGTATCATGTATAAACAATATAAAGGCAATTGTTGTTATTCAGATTGTTACATTATCTGCTGTTGTATGTATACTTCTGAGTAATGTCTCAATGATGGTCAGCTTAGCTGACATTCAGTATTGTCCTTAGTCGAGATATCTCGGTGAACATGAGACAGCCTTGGTATGATTGAGACTAATATGTGTTCTAATCTTATAGGATGCTTCGAGCATGGAATAAGATTTAGACACATAGGTGCATTGGATGTACTGGACTGACCCTACTTAGGATATTCAATTGTTTGTCACAATGTGAATAATCCTTGTATGCAAGCAAATGGCATATTCCCTCTGACTTGAGATCACTTGTGTTTCTAAGTGATGATTGGCATTATCTTGAGATAGTTCAATATCATTTGAAATATAATGGTTAAGGATTATCTTGGATAGTGGGCATGAGTCATGTTAGGGTACTTGTGATAGATAAAGGATTGCCTCTCCTAGTTGGGGTGTGATGTTCTAATGGGGTCCCCTAGATGAAATGGTTGAGAATGTGTATGGCCATACCCAGACGACTATGTTCGTCTGACCTAACCATTTTCATCATGTTGGAATCACAGGCTTGACACGCTTGTCTAATGAGAACATCCAGTGGCAAAGGGAAACATGTATGCCAAGTGAATTAGATTCACACTTGTGCTATGGTTTGGGAGTAGTCTTAGAAGACTTTTTTCTTCATATCGGGAGACAGTGATGTGTTGCTAGATACCCCTCTCTGGTCGTGATAACGTAAGTTATCGTTACCGACATTGAAGGAAACCCTTAGGGTCGCACAATTTGGTGATATGGCTTACTTATGTCAGATCGTGTGGACTGGAATTATTCTAGTTCATTTTAAAGGAATTTAAGCTCTGATTAAAAGTGAGATCTAGTCTAATCATGTTTGATTGATTAGGACATGTGATCGGTAAGCTTTGATCAGAGGATTGAAGCTTGATCGTAAAGATCAGGGGTTCAATATGATGTGTGGTTAGATCTTGAGCCATTTGGTTCAAAGGAGATTATAACCAGGGCTGGTTTGATTTGGTGCTTGAACCAAATTGAGATTGAACCGGTTCACTTGTGAACGCATGGTTCAATCAATGAGGAGTTTTCGATCGCTTAAAGGGAAGTTATGGAGGGAGTTACTGTTGGGTCCCCTTCTAGGGGGAGCGCAAGCGGATAAAACCCCTTTCAAGAGGGGGGCCGAAAACCCTATGTAAGGGTGGCGCATAATTCATTCTTGCATGAAGATGCTAGGGTTTCACAAATCGCATGTAATATGATTTCATGATCAACTTCAAGCGATTGAATGGAACAAGAGGGAGTTCATACCATAGCCATCGGATTGGATGGTGCCTTGGAATCAAGAGAACAAAAGAGGCCTCCTCCTTGTCGTCACACACAAGATGATCAAGGACTACTCTTTGAGATCCTTGTGCTAGCAAAGAGCTTCAAAGGTGCTTGTCGCGTGAGGATGATGAGAGATCAATCTCTTGCCGAGAGCTCCACACCTCTTTTTCTTTTTCACACCGTTTCGATATGATCAAAGCCAAGCGAAGTGAAGTCACACATTCAACGGCTTGGCGTTTAGGCGTTATGAAGAGAGGCTTTGATCACTTTCCTTAATTGGAAGTATGCGCTCATCAACAACCAAAACGCTAACACCATTCGAACCAAGCGTTCACATAAGTGAACCGGTTCGAATTTGGTTCACTTTGGTTCAATCAATCTGGTCCAAAGACCACATGAAACCAGCCCAAGCCATGGTCTAGATCTCTCTGAACCAAATGGTTCAAGATCTAACCGTTGATCTCCTGATGCTTCTGATCTCACCGATCTAGCATCACTTCTCTCGATCGAAGCTTACCGATCTCAAGCCCTAATCAATCAAACATGATCAGACCAGATCTCACTTACAATCAGAGATTATATCCCTTTAAACTGAACCCAAACAATTCAGTCCACACGATCTGACTTAAGTAAGCCATATCATCAACTTGTGTGACCCTAAGGGTTTCCTTTAAATGTCGGTAACGACAACTTACGTTATCACGACCAGTGAGGGGTATCTAGCAACACATCACTGTCTCCCGATATAGAGGAAAGAGTCTTCCAAGACTACACCCAAAACACAGCACAAGTGTGAATCCATTTCACAAGGCTTACATGATTCCTTTGCCACTGGATGTTCTTATTGGACAAGCATGTCAAGCTTGTAGCTCCAATATGATGAGCATGATCAGATCAGATGAACATAGTCATCTGGGTATGGCCATACACTATCTCAACCATCTCATACAGGGGGGCCCTTTAGAACATCACACTCCTTGAACAAGGAGACAGCAATCCTTTATCTATCACTAGTGTTCTAACCTGACTCATGATCATTATCCAAGATAGTTTATAATCATTATGTTTCAAATGATATTGAACTACCTCAAAACAATGACAATCATCATTTAGAAACACAAGTGATCTCAAGTCAAAGGACATGTGCCACTTAGTGCAAACAAGGATCATTCATATTGTGACAAGCAATTGAATATCCTAGTAGGGTCTGTCCAGTACATCCAATGTACCCATGAGTCTACATCTTATTCCATGCACGAAGCATCCTATAAAATTAGAACTCATATTAGTCTCAATCATATCAGGGCTGTCTCAAGTTCACCAAGATATCTCGACTAAGGACATAACAGCATGTCAGCCTAGCTGAACAGCTTTGAGACATTAATCAGAAGTACACTTATTACAGCAGACAAGGTAGCAATCTGAATAATAACCATGCCTTTATAAACATAAGAGTTTATTACATGATACTTATACAATCCCAAGGCCTCAAAGATTAGCCTTAAGGGCATACCCCAACAATCTCCCACTTGCACTTAATCTAATGGTTGAGAAACCTCAAACCCATATTATTACAGTGCTTCTCATGCTTCTGCTGCGCCAGAGGCTTGGTAAGCGGGTCTGCCAGATTGTCATCTGTATGAACCTTGCAGATTTTGATCTCGCCTCGATCAATGATCTCCCGGATCAAGTGAAACCGTCTCTGTATGTGCTTGGACTTCTGGTGCGACCGTGGTTCCTTTGCTTGTGCGATGGCTCCAGTGTTATCACAGAAGATAACCAAAGGATCTGCACTCGAAGGAACAACACCAAGTTCTCTCACGAACTTACGAATCCACACTGCCTCCTTGGATGCTTCCGAGGCCGCAACATACTCGGCTTCTGTTGTGGAATCAGCAACAGTTGACTGTTTGAAACTTTTCCACACCACTGCTCCACCATTCAAGCTAAAAACATAGCCTGATTGCGATCGGAAATCATCCTAGTCCGACTGGAACGAAGCGTCAGTATATCCTTCTATACTGAGTTCTTCCTGACCACCATATATCAAGAACATATCTTTGGTCCTCCGCAGATATTTTAAAATGTTCTTGACCGCAATCCAGTGCGCCATACCTGGATTACTTTGGAACCGACTGGTCACGCTTAACCCGTAAGCGACGTCTGGGCGAGTACACAACATCGCATACATAATGGACCCAATAGCCGAAGCATAAGGCGTATTGTCCATTTCATCTTTCTCAGTCTGTGTTTGTGGACACTGACTCTTCGAAAGATTCAGACCATGTCTGACTGGAAGATATCCTTTTTTAGAATTCTCTAAATGGAATCTCTCCAGGACTTTATCGATGTAAGTACTCTGGCACAGCCCGAGAAGCCTCTTAGATCTATCCCTGTAGATCTTCACACCTAACACATAGGCTGCTTCTCCTAAATCTTTCATCTGGAAACATTTTCCTAACCATGCTTTAACAGCATGCAGTTCAGGAATATCATTTCCAATGATTAAGATATCATCGACGTAGAGGATTAGGAATGTAATTACGCTCCCACTAAACCTCTTATACACACACGGGTCATCCTCGTTCTTGATGAAACCAAACTCAGAGATTGATTCATCAAAACGAATATTCCAGCTTCCAGATGCTTGTTTAAGTCCATAAATGGACTTCTTTAACTTGCATATTTTATGACGATCTGATGGATTAGTGAAACCCTCAGGTTGTGTCATATACACATCCTCGTCCAGATTTCCATTAAGGAAAGCTGTCTTCACATCCATCTGCCAGATCTCATAATCGTAATATGCAGCTATCGCGAAAAGAATCCGAATAGACTTAAACATGGCTACAGGTGAGAAAGTTTCATCATAATCTATCCCGTAGATTTGTTTGAAACCTTTCGCAACTAGCCTGCCTTTATAGGTAACCACGTTACCATCCATGTCTATCTTCTTCTTGAAGATCCATTTACAGCCTATAGGGATTACTCCCGGAGGCGGATCAACCAAATCCCAGACTTGGTTATCTGACATGGAGTCCATTTCGGCTCGCATAGCATCAAGCCATCTAGCTGACTCCGGTCCACTGACCGCATCCACATAAGTAAGGGGTTCATCATTATCAATGATGTAGACTCCGTCATAGCGCTCAGGCTGACGACGGATCCTTCCCGATCTTCGCGGTTCCCGTGATATTTGAGCCTCAGGTTGCTGAGTAACCTGATCTTCCGGCTCAGGCACATCCAACTGTGCTTGACTACTTTGTCCCTCTTCTGGAATCTCATCCAGCTTTATTTCTCTCCCACTGGCCTCTTGCAGAAGAAACTCCTTCTCAAGAAATATGGCCGTCCGAGCAACAAATACTTTGTTCTCTTTGGGATCGTAGAAATAATAACCCTTAGTTTCCTTAAGGTAACCGACAAATATACATTTCTCAGATCTGCTCTCCAGTTTCCCAGAGGCGAGCTTTTTGACATAAGCCTCGCAACCCCAGATCCTGATAAATGTCAAGCTCGGCTGTTTCCCACACCATAACTCATATGGCGTCTTAGAAACTGCCTTGGATGGCACTCGGTTTAGTACCTTTGCAGCTGTTTCCAGTGCAAAACCCCAAAAGGAGTAAGGTAGAGTAGCCTGACTCATCATAGAACGAACCATATCAAGTAACGTTCTATTTCTCCTCTCGGACACACCATTCCATTGCGGTGTTCCTGGCGGAGTGAGCTGTGAGATAATCCCACACTCCTTTAGATAGTCAGTAAACGCATGACTTAGGTATTCACCACCTCGATCAGAACGAAGTGCCTTGATATTTCGGCCTAACTGATTTTGTACTTCATTTTTGAACTCTTTGAACTTGTCAAAAGATTCACTTTTATGTCTCATTAAATAGACATACCCATACCTACTGAAATCATCAGTAAAGGTAATGAAGTACTGATAGCCACCTCTGGCATGTTTACTAAATGGCCCACACACATCACTGTGTATAAGGTCAAGTAAACCTGAAGCCCTTTGACCTTTGTTAGGAAAAGGAGACTTCGTCATTTTGCCCATTAAACAAGCTTTGCATGTATCAATCTCCTCATAGGAGAATGATCCCAGCAGTCCATGATCATGCAACCGCTTAATGCGCTTCTTGTTAATATGGCCTAAACGACTATGCCATAGCAAGGTGCTGTCATCAGCATACTTGGCTTTCTTATTATCAATGTTTTGTATAGAATATTCCATGTCCAACATGAATAACCCATTGTTAATGGAACCAGTAGCATACACAATATTATCTAGAGAAAGTATACACTTTGAAATCTTGCATTAAAAGGAAAAACCCTTCCTGACAAGAGCAGGAATGGAGATAATATTCTTGGTAATACTGGGTACAAAATAACAACTGTTTAATTCTAATACAATGCCAGATGGTAAAGAAATGAAATAGTCTCCTACAGCAACAGCAGCAACCCGTGCCCCGTTTCCAACGCGTAGGTCTACCTCATGCTGTCCCACCTGCCTTCTTCTCTTGAGTTCCTGTACATTTGAACAAATGTGAACTCCACATGCAGTGTCCAACACCCATGATATAGAAGAAGATGAAACCATGACTTCCGTCACGTAAATACCTAAGCCAGAAGCGATGCTTCCCCTCTTATCTCCTTGGAGCGCTTTACAGTCCTTTTTCCAGTGACCCAGCTGGCCACAGTGGAAACACCTGTTGTCCTTGGACCGCTTCACCTTCTGTTTCAGAGCCTTACTGTAGTTCTTGACAGGGGCCTTGCCCTTCTTCCCCTTCTTCTTGTTCCTTGAAGGAACCATCAAGACAGAGGTTGAAGGCTTTCCCTTCAGAGTTTCCTCAGTAGTCAAGAGCATATTCAACAGCTCTGCCGGTGTACAATCGATTTTGTTCATATTAAAGTTAATGATGAACGCATCGAAAGAAGGCGGAAGAGACTGCAGAATGATGTCTACAGCAAGCTCCTGGTTAATGGTATGCCCCAGTTTCTCCAGAGCCTCCTTGTGCCCAATCATCTTGAGCACGTGAGCTCCCACTGGGCTCCCTTCAGCCAGTTTGCTCTGAAAGAAGAGCTTCGTCAGATTATAGCGTTCTGTCCTCGCCTGTGCAGCATACAGCATCTTGAGGTTCGCTATGATCTCTATAGCCGACATATCCTCATGCTGACGCTGCAGCGGTGGCGTCATAGACGCTAGCATCAGGCAAGCGACATCAATGCTATCATTGACGTGCTTTTCATAGGTTTCACGAACCGCCCTTGCGGCGTTCGCAGCGGGCTGCGGCGGTATTGCCGTCTCGAGGACATACAGTTTCCTCTCTGCCTTAAGAACGATCTTAAGGTGTCCGAACCAGTCAGAGAAGTTCGGCCCAGCAAACTTCTCCCTTTCCAGTAGGGATCGCACATTGAAGCTCATGGTGTTCGTTGCTGCAGGAATCTACAACAATGCAAGAACAGCAAGGTCAGTATCAATGTTAAGAATCAATCAGGACTTAAGAATGATTCCTTTTTCTCACTATTCTAGCTGACTGTAAAATCCATAAAACAGTCCGAAAGAGTAATACTCTTTTAGTGAGATGGGATCCAGATTTCATACTTGGTCTCCGCGTCCCGCTCAGGCGAGATAAGATGCACAGAGATGACAAGCACTAATTTCTGGTAGGCTGTCCCAGCCAATCGCCAACCCGTGCGATTCCCCTTCATCTGGGCAATCCAGCAGACTGTGCCAACTGAGTTGGTACAACACAGTCTCTGATCCCACAGATGGCTGCCTCCATGTGCTACCATATGCGCCACATATGTAGCCTACATAGTCAAGCTGACCCGACCTACTCCCTGGACCACCACGTGCTATGCTGAGCAACGAGAAGCGATAAATCCCTTCTCTGTAACACGCAGGTGTAATCCAGCACCGTCTGAAGATAGATGGACGTGCCCACTGAGTGGGTACAACACGGCTCCAACGATAATCAGAACAGTGAGGTTTCGCGTCAGAAGGCTTACGAGCTTGATATTTTATCGTTGGATTTTACCGGTCTTTTATCTTCTTGACTATCATGCAAGTCCTATGGTGATAGCAGAAGATAAACTCATGCATTTCTAATTATAAAAGCAATAAATAGAAAGCATGGATCTTATGTGGTAAAAGCCCAAAGCCTAAGTAAGACCTTAAGAAACTTAAGTCTTCACTTGCTCTTCTTAGGACTTTTGCATCTCATCTGGTCCAACCCAGGGCCCTAGCGCCAAGAGCACCTTAGGTGCGCCACCAGCTGAATGCCCCTCTTGGATGTGTGCCTTTGTGCTCTTGTCTAATCAAATACAATTTGATCTATCTAGACAAGTTTGACTCGCAGGTCAATTATACATTATAAATTAAGTACAAATGTGATTCGCAGATCACAAATTAATTTACAAGTTTAATTCCAGGCACGCAGGCCCCAGCACAGCACACATTTAACATGGGCAGCCCACATAAGAATAAATAGACAAGCATCATGGCATCAATCAACATGTGATCCAATCATGAAATTAAATTTTGAAAAACCCCATGGCATCAATTTTAATTTCCTTATGTGCCCCTACAACCTTACAATGGTCCATTGATAGGGATCCACTCATCCATCCGATCAGATCCTCTGCCCTTGCATGCACCGAGTCCTAACTGACCCGTATTGACCTAACGGTCAACCATGCATGCGCCAAGGGCTGAACAACCCTCATGAGTTCTGGCAAGCAGGTGTGACCCCGGGCCTAGCTCATGTGTGTTCACTGGTTGTCTCAACCAGACCTCGCTACACGCCTAAGATGCAATCGACCTATGGCCTGTTGGAGTATGCCCTTAAGGCTAATGTTTGAGGCCTTGGGATTGTATAAGTATCATGTAATAAACTCTTATGTTTATAAAGGCATGGTTATTATTCAGGTTGTTACCTTGTCTGCAATAATAAGTGTACTACTGAATAATGTCTCAAAGCTGTTCAGCTAGGCTGACAGGCTCTATGTCCTTAGTCGAGATATCTTGGTGAACATGAGACAGCCTTGATATGATTGAGACTAATATGTGTGCTAATCTTATAGGATGCTTCGAGCATGGAATAAGATGTAGAATCATGGGTACATTGGATGTACTGGACAGACCCTTCTAGGATATTCAATTGTTTGTCACAATGTGAATAATCCTTGATAGCAGCAAGTGGCACATGTCCTTCGACTTGAGATCACTTGTGTTTCTAAATGATGATTGTCATTGTTTTGAGGTAGTTCAATATCATTTGAAACATAATGATTATAGACTATCTTGGATGATGAGCTTGAGTCAGGTTAGGACACTAGTGAAAGATAAAGGATTGCCGTCTCCTTGTTCAAGGAGTGTGATGTTCTAAAGGGCCCCCCTGTATGAGATGATTGAGATAGTGTATGGCCATACCCAGATGACTATGATCATCTGATCTAATCATGCTCATCATATTGGAGTTACAGGCTTGACATGCTTGTCCAATAAGAACATCCAGTGGCAAAGGAAACATGCATGCCTCGTGAGTTTGATTCACACTTATGCTGTGGTTTGGGTGTAGTCTTGGAAGACTCTTTCCTTTATATCGGGAGACAGTGATGTGTTGCTAGATACCCCTCACTGATCGTGATAACGTAAGTTATCGTTACCGACATTTAAAGGAAACCCTCAGGGTCGCACAATTTGATGATATGGCTTACTTGAGTCAGATCGTGTGGACTGAATTGTTTCGGTTCAGTTTAAAGGAGTTTAAACTCTGATTGTAAGTGAGATCTAGTCTGATCATGTTTGATTGATTAGGGCTTGAGATCGGTAAGCTTCGATCGAGAGTATTGATGCAAGATCGGTAAGATCAAGAGCATCATGAGATGAACGGTTAGATTGGAAACCTTAGGGTTTGGTTGATCTAGACCGATTGGCTTGGTTTGGTCTTTGAACCAAATTGGTTTGGACCAATTTGGATTGAACCGGTTCACATGGGTGAACCCATGGTTCGATCCATAAAGCGTTTTGGGCGGTTTGCTAGAAGTGAGAACGCATGGCTTAATGGATTTTCCATTTTTGGAAAGTCATTGAGCGCATGTCTCCTTGAAACGCCAAATCGGCTTGAAGGCTCATTGAACTCTTGTCTCCTTGCTCTTGCTCGACGCGACTTGAGAGAATTCGGGTGTGGACGACAAGAGAAGGACCGGCCAACCAAAGGAAGTGATCATCTCTTCTCTTTACTCGATCAAGGACAACTCTTGGAACCTTGCTAGCACAAGGAGCACCAAGGAAGTGAGCGCATCCTCATCTTGTGTGCGCATCTTGTGGAGGAGACCCCTATTCGATCTCTTCTTCCAAGCCGACCTCCAACTCTATGGCTATGGTATAAATCTAACTCATTCAAGTTGATCATATGCTCATGCTAAAATCGTTGAAAACACATGCTTCCGCTTGCAAAGTTATGCGCCACCCCCCTTAGTGTTTTCGCCCCCCTCTTGAATGGGGTTTCACATGCTTGCGCTCCCCCTTGAAGGGGACCCAACAATTGGTATCAGAGGCCATGTTGAAGCATGTTAATATGATTGCTTGATATTTCTGTGATCCATGTTTGCGCATCTTCATGTATGCTTAGATCTTGTTCACATGCGAAAATTGACATGCTATTTCTCCATGCGAAAGTAAGATGTTTACTTATCTAGGCGCATGTTGTTTGTTCATGATGTCGCATGTCTTGAGTTGGCGCTTAGTTTATGTTGTTTTATCAAACAAAACCCTAACTTGCGCGCCTATGACTAGATCTAAAGTGCCACCTACTATAAACCCTTAGATGGGTTGATGGGGCTGAAGTCACCTCTAGGTTAGATCAAACTAGTCTGATCAGACCATCTGACAGCCTAGATGGGTTGACCAGATAGCACCTGTGCGCAAGCATGAGGTGGCTATAGGTTGACTGCATCAAAGGCGTGTAGCGAGGTCTGGTTGAGACAACCAATGAACACTCTTGAGTTAGGCCCGGGGTCACACCCGCTTGCCAGAACTCTTGTTGGTTGTTCAGCCCTTAGCGCATGCATGGTTGACCATTAGGTCAACTCGGGTCAGTTAGGACTCGGTGCATGCAAGGGCACAGGATCTAACTAGATGGATGAGTGGATCCCTATCAATGTACCATTGTAAGGTTGTAGGGCACATAAGGAAGTTAAAATTGATGCCTATGGGGTTTTCAAAATTTAATTTCTTGATTGGATCACATGATGATTGAGACCATGTGCTTGTTTATTTATTCTTATGTGGGTTGCCCTATTGTGTGCTGTGCTGGGGCCTGCGTGCCTGGTTAATTATAAGTTAATATTATTGTGATCTGCGAATCACATTTTTTATTAATCTATTGTATAATTGACCTGCGAGTCAAAGCTTGTCTAGATAGATCAAAATGTTTTTGATTAGACAAGGGCATAAAAGCACACATCCAAGAGGGGCATTCAGCTGGTGGCGCACCTGAGGTGCTCTTGGCGCTAGGGCCCTGGGTTGGACCAGATGAGATGCAAAAGAGCTCAAGTGAAGACTTAAGTAAAATTAAGGTCTTACTAGGATTCATGGGCTTTTACCACATAAGATCATGCTTTCTATTTATTCCTTATATAATTAGAATTGCATGTGTTTATCTTCTGCTATCACCATAGGACTTGCATGATAGTGAAGAAGATAAAAGACCGTTAAAATCCAACGCTAATATATCAAGCACGTAATGCCTTCTGGCACGAAACCTCACTGTTCTGACTATCGTTGGAGCCGTGTTGAACCCACTCAGTGGGCACGTCCATCTATCTTCAGACAGTGCGGGATTACACCTGCGTGTTACAGAGTAGGGATTTATCCCTTCTCGTTGCTCAGCATAGCACGTGGTGGTCCAGGGAGTAGGTTAGGTCAGCTTGACCATGTAGACTACATATGTGGCGCATATGGTAGTGCATGGAGGCAGCCATCTGTGGGGTCAGAGACTGTGTTGTACCAACTCAGTTGGCACAGTCTGCTGGATTGCCCAGATGAAGGGGAATCGCACGGGTTGGCGATTGGCTGGGACAGCCTACCAGAAATTAATGCTTGTCATCTCAGTGCATCTTATCTCGCCTGAGCGGGACGCGGAGACCAAGTATGAAATCTGGATCCCATCTCACTAAAAGAGTGTTACTCTTTCGGACTGTTTACTGGATTTTTCAGTCAGACAAAATAGTGAGAAAAAGAATCTTTCTTAAAGTCCTGGATTGATTCTGAACATTGATACTGACCTTGCTGTTCTTGCTTGTTGTAGATTCCTGCAGCAACGAACACCATGAGCTTCAATGTGCGATCCCTACTGGAAAGGGAGAAGTTTGCTGGGCCGAACTTCTCTGACTGGTTCGGACACCTTAAGATCGTTCTTAAGGCAGAGAGGAAACTGTATGTCCTCGAGACGGCGATACCGCCGCAGCCCGCTGCGAACGCCGCAAGGGCGGTTCGTGATGCCTATGAAAAGCACGTCAATGATAGCATTGATGTCGCTTGCCTGATGCTAGCGTCTATGACGCCACCGCTGCAGCGTCAACATGAGGATATGTCGGCTATAGAGATTATAGCGAACCTCAAGATGCTGTATGCTGCACAGGCGAGGACAGAACGCTATAATCTGACGAAGCTCTTCTTTCAGAGCAAACTGGCTGAAGGGAGCCCAGTGGGAGCTCACGTGCTCAAGATGATTGGGCACAAGGAGGCTCTGGAGAAACTGGGGCATACCGTCAACCAGGAGCTTGCTGTAGATATTATTCTGCAGTCTCTTCCGCCTTCTTTCGATGCGTTCATCATTAACTTTAATATGAACAAAATCAATTGTACGCCGGCAGAGCTGCTGAATATGCTCTTGACTACTGAGGAAACTCTGAAGGGCAAGCCTTCAACCTCTGTCTTAATGGTTCCTTTTAGGAACAAGAAGAAGGGGAAGAAGGGCAAGGCCCCTGTCAAGAACTACAGTAAGGCTCTGAAACAGAAGGTCAAGCGGTCCAAGGACAACAGGTGTTTCCACTGTGGCCAGCTGGGTCACTGGAAAAAGGACTGTAAAGCGCTCCAAGGAGATAAGAGGGGAAGCATCGCTTCTGGCTCAGGTATATACGTGACGGAAGTCATGGTTTCATCTTCTTCTATTTCATGGGTGTTGGACACTGCATGTGGAGTTCACATTTGTTCAAATGTACAGGAACTCAAGAGAAGAAGGCAGGTGGGACAGCATGAGGTAGACCTACGCGTTGGAAACGGGGCACGGGTTGCTGCTGTTGCTGTAGGAGACTATTTCATTTCTTTACCATCTGGCATTGTATTGGAATTAAACAATTGTTATTTTGTACCGAGTATCACCAAGAATATTATCTCTATTCCTGCTCTTGTCAGGAAAGGATTTGCCTTTGAATGCAATATTTCAAAGTGTGTTTTATCTGTAGATAATATTGTGTATGCAACTGGTTCAATTAACAATGGGTTATACATGTTGGACATAGAAAATTCTATACAAAACATTGATAATAAGAAAGCCAAGTATGCTGATGACAGCACCTTGCTATGGCATAGTCGTTTAGGCCATATAAACGAGAAACGCATTAAGCGGTTGCATGATCATGGACTGCTGGGATCTTTCTCCTACGAGGAGTTTGATACATGCAAAGCTTGTTTGATGGGTAAAATGACGAAGTCTCCTTTTCCTAACAAAGGTCAAAGGGCTTCAGGTTTACTTGACCTCATACACAGTGATGTGTGTGGGCCATTTAGTAAACATGCCAGAGGTGGCTATCAGTACTTCATTACCTTTACTGATGATTTCAGTAGGTATGGATATGTCTATCTAATGAGACATAAAAGTGAATCTTTTGACAAGTTCAAAGAGTTCAAAAATGAAGTACAAAATCAGTTAGGCCGAAATATCAAGGCACTTCGTTCTGATCGAGGTGGAGAATACCTAAGTCGAGAATTTACTGACTATCTGAAAGAGTGTGGGATTATCTCACAGCTCACTCCGCCAGGAACACCGCAATGGAATGGTGTGTCCGAGAGGAGAAATAGAACGTTACTTGACATGGTTCGTTCTATGATGAGTCAGGCTGCTCTTCCATACTCCTTTTGGGGTTTTGCACTAGAAACAGCTGCAAAGGTACTAAACCGAGTGCCATCCAAGGCAGTTTCAAAGACGCCATATGAGTTATGGTATGGGAAACAGCCTAGCTTGACATTTATCAGGATCTGGGGTTGCGAGGCTTATGTCAAAAAGCTCGCCTCTGGGAAACTGGAGAGCAGATCTGAGAAATGCATCTTTGTCGGTTACCCTAAGGAAACTAAGGGTTATTATTTCTACGATCCCAAAGAGAACAAGGTTTTTGTTGCTCGGACGGCCATATTTCTTGAGAAGGAATTTCTTCTGCAAGAGGCAGTGGGAGAGAAATAAAGCTGGATGAGAATCCAGAGGGAGGACAAAGTAGTCAAGTGCAGTTGGATGAGCCAGAGCCAGTGGATCAGGTTATTGAACAACCTGAGGCTCAGATAACACGGGAACCGCGAAGATCGGGTAGGATCCGTCGACAGCCTGAGCGCTATGACGGAGTCTACATCATTGATAATGATGAACCCCTCACTTATGCGGATGCGGTCAGTGGACCGGAGTCAGCTAGATGGCTTGATGCTATGCGAGCCGAGATGGACTCCATGTCAGATAACCAAGTCTGGGATTTGGTTGATCCGCCTCCGGGAGTAATCCCTATAGGCTGTAAATGGATCTTCAAGAAGAAGATTGACATGGATGGTAACGTGGTTACCTATAAAGGCAGGCTAGTTGCGAAAGGTTTCAAACAAATCTACGGGATAGATTATGATGAAACTTTCTCTCCTGTAGCCATGTTTAAGTCTATTCGGATTCTTTTCGCTATAGCTGCATATTATGATTATGAGATCTGGCAGATGGATGTGAAGACAGCTTTCCTTAATGGAAATCTGGATGAGGATGTGTATATGACACAACCTGAGGGTTTCACTAATCCAGCAGATCGTCATAAAATATGCAAGTTAAAGAAATCCATTTATGGACTTAAACAAGCATCTAGAAGCTGGAACATTCGTTTTGATGAATCAATCTCTGAGTTTGGTTTCATCAAGAACGAGGATGACCCGTGTGTATATAAGAGGTTTAGTGGGAACGTAATTACATTCCTAATCCTCTACGTCGATGATATCTTAATCATTGGAAACGATATTCCTGAACTGCATGCGGTTAAAGCATGGTTAGGAAAATGTTTCCAGATGAAAGATCTAGGAGAAGCAGCCTATGTGTTAGGTGTGAAGATCTACCGGGATAGATCTAAGAGGCTTCTCGGGCTGTGCCAAAGTACTTACATCGATAAAGTCCTGGAGAGATTCCATTTAGAGAAGTCTAAACGTGGATATCTTCCAGTCAGACATGGTCTGAATCTTTCGAAGAGTCAGTGTCCACAAACACAGACTGAGAAAGATGAAATGGACAATACGCCTTATGCTTCGGCTATTGGGTCCATTATGTATGCGATGTTATGTACTCGCCCAAACGTCGCTTACGGGTTAAGCGTGACCAGTCGATTCCAAAGTAATCCAGGACAGGCGCACTGGATTGCAGTCAAGAACATTATAAAATATCTGCGGAGGACCAAAGATATGTTCTTGATATATGGTGGTCAGGAAGAACTCAGTATAGAGGGATATACTGACGCTTCGTTCCAGTCAGACCAGGATGATTTCCGATCGCAATCAGGCTATGTCTTTAGCTTGAATGGTGGAGCAGTGGTGTGGAAGAGTTTCAAACAGTCAACTGTTGCTGATTCCACAACAGAAGCCGAGTATGTTGCAGCCTCGGAAGCATCTAAGGAGGCAGTGTGGATTCGTAAGTTCGTGAGAGAACTTGGTGTTGTTCCTTCGAGTGCAGATCCTTTGGTTATCTTCTGTGATAACACTGGAGCAATCGCACAAGCAAAGGAACCACGGTCGCACCAGAAGTCCAAGCACATACAGAGACGGTTTCACTTGATCCGGGAGATCATTGATCGAGGCAAGATCAAAATATGCAAGGTTCATACAGACGACAATCTGGCTGACCCGCTTACCAAGCCTCTGGCGCAGCAGAAGCATGAGAAGCACTGTAATAATATGGGTTTGAGGTTTCTCAACCATTAGATTAAGTGCAAGTGGGAGATTGTTGGAGTATGCCCTTAAGGCTAATGTTTGAGGCCTTGGGATTGTATAAGTATCATGTAATAAACTCTTATGTTTATAAAGGCATGGTTATTATTCAGGTTGTTACCTTGTCTGCAATAATAAGTGTACTACTGAATAATGTCTCAAAGCTGTTCAGCTAGGCTGACAGGCTCTATGTCCTTAGTCGAGATATCTTGGTGAACATGAGACAGCCTTGATATGATTGAGACTAATATGTGTGCTAATCTTATAGGATGCTTCGAGCATGGAATAAGATGTAGAATCATGGGTACATTGGATGTACTGGACAGACCCTTCTAGGATATTCAATTGTTTGTCACAATGTGAATAATCCTTGATAGCAGCAAGTGGCACATGTCCTTCGACTTGAGATCACTTGTGTTTCTAAATGATGATTGTCATTGTTTTGAGGTAGTTCAATATCATTTGAAACATAATGATTATAGACTATCTTGGATGATGAGCTTGAGTCAGGTTAGGACACTAGTGATAGATAAAGGATTGCCGTCTCCTTGTTCAAGGAGTGTGATGTTCTAAAGGGCCCCCCTATATGAGATGATTGAGATAGTGTATGGCCATACCCAGATGACTATGATCATCTGATCTAATCATGCTCATCATATTGGAGTTACAGGCTTGACATGCTTGTCCAATAAGAACATCCAGTGGCAAAGGAAACATGCATGCCTCGTGAGTTTGATTCACACTTATGCTGTGGTTTGGGTGTAGTCTTGGAAGACTCTTTCCTTTATATCGGGAGACAGTGATGTGTTGCTAGATACCCCTCACTGATCGTGATAACGTAAGTTATCGTTACCGACATTTAAAGGAAACCCTCAGGGTCGCACAATTTGATGATATGGCTTACTTGAGTCAGATCGTGTGGACTGAATTGTTTCGGTTCAGTTTAAAGGAGTTTAAACTCTGATTGTAAGTGAGATCCAGTCTGATCATGTTTGATTGATTAGGGCTTGAGATCGGTAAGCTTCGATCGAGAGTATTGATGCAAGATCGGTAAGATCAAGAGCATCATGAGATGAACGGTTAGATTGGAAACCTTAGGGTTTGGTTGATCTAGACCGATTGGCTTGGTTTGGTCTTTGAACCAAATTGGTTTGGACCAATTTGGATTGAACCGGTTCACATGGGTGAACCCATGGTTCGATCCATAAAGCGTTTTGGGCGGTTTGCTAGAAGTGAGAACGCATGGCTTAATGGATTTTCCATTTTTGGAAAGTCATTGAGCGCATGTCTCCTTGAAACGCCAAATCGGCTTGAAGGCTCATTGAACTCTTGTCTCCTTGCTCTTGCTCGACGCGACTTGAGAGAATTCGGGTGTGGACGACAAGAGAAGGACCGGCCAACCAAAGGAAGTGATCATCTCTTCTCTTTACTCGATCAAGGACAACTCTTGGAACCTTGCTAGCACAAGGAGCACCAAGGAAGTGAGCGCATCCTCATCTTGTGTGCGCATCTTGTGGAGGAGACCCCTATTCGATCTCTTCTTCCAAGCCGACCTCCAACTCTATGGCTATGGTATAAATCTAACTCATTCAAGTTGATCATATGCTCATGCTAAAATCGTTGAAAACACATGCTTCCGCTTGCAAAGTTATGCGCCACCCCCCTTAGTGTTTTCGCCCCCCTCTTGAATGGGGTTTCACATGCTTGCGCTCCCCCTTGAAGGGGACCCAACATGGCCACCTCATGCTTGCGCACAGGTGCCATCTGGTCGATCCATCTAGGCTGTCAGATGGTCTGATCACACGGTTGGATCTAATCTAGAGGTGACTTCAACCCCATCAACCCATCTAAGGGTTTAGAGTAGGGCCTTAGATCTAGATAGGCGCGCAAGTTCATTTGTTTTGTAAGAGAAACAACACAAGCGCCAACATATGCGCAACAAATGGAAACTTAAGCAAGCGCCAAGATAACTCTCATACATGCGCAACATGAACATACTATCCACTAGTACAATCGCATGAAGAGAAAACATAGATCTAAGCATCAAACATACATGGATCACACAAAGCAATCATAAGAACATATTAGACCTAGCTCTGATACCAATTGTTGGGTCCCCTTCTAGGGGGAGCGCAAGCGGATAAAACCCCTTTCAAGAGGGGGGCCGAAAACCCTATGTAAGGGTGGCGCATAATTCATTCTTGCATGAAGATGCTAGGGTTTCACAAATCGCATGTAATATGATTTCATGATCAACTTCAAGCGATTGAATGGAACAAGAGGGAGTTCATACCATAGCCATCGGATTGGATGGTGCCTTGGAATCAAGAGAACAAAAGAGGCCTCCTCCTTGTCGTCACACACAAGATGATCAAGGACTACTCTTTGAGATCCTTGTGCTAGCAAAGAGCTTCAAAGGTGCTTGTCGCGTGAGGATGATGAGAGATCAATCTCTTGCCGAGAGCTCCACACCTCTTTTTCTTTTTCACACCGTTTCGATATGATCAAAGCCAAGCGAAGTGAAGTCACACATTCAACGGCTTGGCGTTTAGGCGTTATGAAGAGAGGCTTTGATCACTTTCCTTAATTGGAAGTATGCGCTCATCAACAACCAAAACGCTAACACCATTCGAACCAAGCGTTCACATAAGTGAACCGGTTCGAATTTGGTTCACTTTGGTTCAATCAATCTGGTCCAAAGACCACATGAAACCAGCCCAAGCCATGGTCTAGATCTCTCTGAACCAAATGGTTCAAGATCTAACCGTTGATCTCCTGATGCTTCTGATCTCACCGATCTAGCATCACTTCTCTCGATCGAAGCTTACCGATCTCAAGCCCTAATCAATCAAACATGATCAGACCAGATCTCACTTACAATCAGAGATTATATCCCTTTAAACTGAACCCAAACAATTCAGTCCACACGATCTGACTTAAGTAAGCCATATCATCAACTTGTGTGACCCTAAGGGTTTCCTTTAAATGTCGGTAACGACAACTTACGTTATCACGACCAGTGAGGGGTATCTAGCAACACATCACTGTCTCCCGATATAGAGGAAAGAGTCTTCCAAGACTACACCCAAAACACAGCACAAGTGTGAATCCATTTCACAAGGCTTACATGATTCCTTTGCCACTGGATGTTCTTATTGGACAAGCATGTCAAGCTTGTAGCTCCAATATGATGAGCATGATCAGATCAGATGAACATAGTCATCTGGGTATGGCCATACACTATCTCAACCATCTCATACAGGGGGGCCCTTTAGAACATCACACTCCTTGAACAAGGAGACGGCAATCCTTTATCTATCACTAGTGTTCTAACCTGACTCATGATCATTATCCAAGATAGTTTATAATCATTATGTTTCAAATGATATTGAACTACCTCAAAACAATGACAATCATCATTTAGAAACACAAGTGATCTCAAGTCAAAGGACATGTGCCACTTAGTGCAAACAAGGATCATTCATATTGTGACAAGCAATTGAATATCCTAGTAGGGTCTGTCCAGTACATCCAATGTACCCATGAGTCTACATCTTATTCCATGCACGAAGCATCCTATAAAATTAGAACTCATATTAGTCTCAATCATATCAGGGCTGTCTCAAGTTCACCAAGATATCTCGACTAAGGACATAACAGCATGTCAGCCTAGCTGAACAGCTTTGAGACATTAATCAGAAGTACACTTATTACAGCAGACAAGGTAGCAATCTGAATAATAACCATGCCTTTATAAACATAAGAGTTTATTACATGATACTTATACAATCCCAAGGCCTCAAACATTAGCCTTAAGGGCATACCCCAACAGTTACTAATTCGGTTCTTACCATAAGTGGTGGCCGAATTTTCCTTTAGTGCACCCCACGTTTTCGAAAGCCCTCTCGCCTCCTCCTCCTCTCGTCGCTCTCGTGCTCTCGTGTGGATCATCTTCACGCAAGGAAGAGGAGCTCGACCGGCGACAAGGGAACACGCATCACGCTTTCCTAGAGACGATCAAGACTCCTTGGCGTCTTTGCTAGCACAAGGAACACAAGAAAGAAAGCCTTTCTCATCTTGTGTGTGACATCTTTGGAGAAGAGGCACTCGCCCCTTTCATCTTCCAAGTCGCCTCTTACATCATGGCAATGGTAATACTCTAACTTGCTCTATACAAGTTATACAAGGTTGATCATGTGCTCATGTCATGCGATCCTAGAATTTCCACTGCAACAAGTTTTGTTTTTTCTGAATAATGCTTGTGACCTAGGTTCGCTATCAGTGGTATCAGAGCACTAGGTTTTTATGACTTGATGCATAAGGTTGCCTTCTTGTGATCCATGTTTAAGTTATTGGGTAGATCTTGTTTATGTTCACATGCGACTACATGATGCAAAGTTTACATACATAGCTTGCGCATATGATGTTAGATGAATCATTACATACATTGAAAGGTCCCCAAAAACAGGGGGAAGAAACCCTAATAGGCGCATAACAAGGATCATACATGCGGAAGCTAGGGTTTCATAGAAAATCGATATGCATGTCATATAATCAACTCTTAAGGCTTGTATAGAGCGAAAGGGATTCATACCATTGCCATTGCAAGGATGGCGACTTGGAAGCAAAGATGCGAGTGCTTCTTCTCCAAAGGCACCGCACACAAGATGAGAGAAGCTTTCTTCTTGTCGCTCCTTGTGCTAGCAAGGATCTCTAAGTGTCCTAATCGCTTGAAGGGATGAGATCTCCTTGTTCCTTGGCTTGTCCGAATGCTCTCCAAGGCGTGAAGAATCACACACGAGAGAGGGGGCGTCGAGAAGAGGCAAGCGTTTAGGCGTTGAGAGGAAGTGGCGTTAATGACTTTCCAAAAATAGAAAGTCATGAAGCCATGCGCCCATGATCTCAAAACCGACCAAAACGCCTTCAAGCTTTGAACCAAGCGTTCACACATGTGAACCGGTTCAAGCCAATTCGATCCATTTCAATTTGGTTCAAAGACCAAATCAAATCAGCCCAAGCCATGGTCTAGATCTTACTGAACCAAATGGTTCAAGATCTAACCGTTCATCTCTTGATGCTCTTGATCTCACCGATCTAGCATCAATTCTCTCGATCGAAGCTTACCGATCTCAAGCCCTAATCAATCAAACATGATCAGACCAGATCTCACTTACAATCAGAGATTAAATCCCTTTAAACTGAATCAAAACAATTCAGTCCACACGATCTGACTCAAGTAAGCCATATCATCAAATTGTGCGACCCTAAGGGTTTCCTTTAAATGTCGGTAACGATAACTTACGTTATCACGATCAGTGAGGGGTATCTAGCAACACATCACTGTCTCCCGATATAAAGGAAAGAGTCTTCCAAGACTACACCCAAACCACAGCACAAGTGTGAATCCACTTCACTAGGCATACATGTTTCCTTTGCCACTGGATGTTCTTATTGGACAAGCGTGTCAAGCCTGTAATTCCAATATGATGAGAATGATTAGATCAGATGAAACATAGTCATCTGGGTATGTCCATACACTTTCTCAATCATCTCATCCAGGGGGCCCCTATAGAACATCACACTCCTTCCAAGGAGACGGCAATCCTATATCTATCACTAGCGCCCTAACATGACTCATGCTCATTATCCAAGATAGTCTATAACCATTATGTTTCAAATGAGATTGAACTACCTCAAAACAATGCCAATCATCATTTAGAAACACAAGTGATCTCAAGTCAGAGGAAGTATGCCACTTGTTTGCATATAAGGATTATTCACATTGTGACAAGCAATTGAATATCCTAAGTAGGGTCTGTCCAGTACATCCAATGTACCCATGAGTCTACATCTTATTCCATGCTCGAAGCATCCTATAAGATTAGAACACATATTAGTCTCAATCATATCAAGGCTGTCTCATGTTCACCAAGATATCTCGACTAAGGACAAAACTGCATGTCAGCCAAGCTGAACAGCATTGAGACATTATTCAGAAGTATACATATTGCAGCAGATAATGTAACAACCTGAATAACAACCATTGCCATTATAAACATTGAGTTTATACATGATACTGATATAATCCCAAGGCCTCAAACATTAGCCTTAAGGGCATACCCCAACAATCTCCCACTTGCACTTAATCTAATGGTTGAGAAATCTCAAACCCATATTATTACAGTGCTTCTCATGCTTCTGCTGCGCCAGAGGCTTTGTAAGCGGGTCTGCCAGAATGTCATATGTATGAACCTTGCAGACTTTGATCTCGCCACGATCAATGATCTCCCGGATCAAGTGAAACCTTCTCTGTATGTGCTTGGACTTCTGGTGCGACCGTGGTTCCTTTGCTTGTGCTATTGCTCCAGTGTTATCACAGAAGATAACCAAAGGATCTGCACTCGAAGGAACAACACCAAGTTCTTGAACGAACTTACGAATCCACACTGCCTCCTTAGATGCTTCTGAGGCTGCAACATACTCGGCTTCTGTTGTGGAATCAGCAACAATTGACTATTTGAAACTTTTCCACACCACTGCTCCTCCATTCAAGCTAAAAACATAGCCTGATTGCGATCGAAAATCATCCTGGTCAGATTGGAATGAAGCGTCAGTATATCCTTCAATACTGAGTTCTTCCTGACCTCCATATATCAAGAACATATCTTTGGTCCTCCGAAGATATTTCAAAATGTTCTTGACCGCAATCCAGTGTGCCTTCCCTGGATTACTTTGGAATCGACTGGTCACGCTTAACCCGTAAGCAACGTCTGGGCGAGTACACAACATCGCATACATAATGGATCCAATAGCCGAAGCATAAGGCGTATTGTCCATTTCATCTTTCTCAGTCCTTGTTTGTGGACACTGACTCTTTGAAAGATTCAGACCATGTCTGACTGGAAGATATCCTCTTTTAGAATTTTCTAAATGGAATCTCTCCAGGACTTTATCGATGTAAGTACTCTGGGACAGCCCGAGAAGCCTCTTAGATCTATCTCTGTAGATCTTCACACCTAATACATAGGCTGCTTCTCCTAAATCTTTCATCTGGAAACATTTTCTTAAGCATGCTTTGACAGCATGTAGTTCAGGAATATCGTTTCCAAAGATTAAGATATCATCGACGTAGAGGACTAGGAAAGTAATCACGCTCCCACTAAACCTCTTATATACACACGGGTCATCTTCATTCTTGATGAAACCAAATTCACAGATTGATTCATCAAAACAAATATTCCAGCTTCTTGATGCTTGTTTAAGTCCATAAATGGACTTCTTTAATTTGCATATTTTATGACGATCCGATGGATTAGTGAAACCTTCAGGTTGTGTCATATGCACATCCTCTTCTAATTTTCCATTAAGGAAAGCGGTCTTCACATCCATCTGCCAGATCTCATAATCATAATATGCCGCTATCGCGAGAATAATCCGAATAGACTTGAACATGGCTACAGGAGAGAAAGTTTCATCATAATCTATCCCGTAGATTTGTTTGAAACCTTTCGCAACTAGCCTGCCTTTATAGGTAACTACATTACCATCCATGTCAATCTTCTTCTTGAAGATCCATTTACAGCCTATAGGGATTACTCCCGGAGGCGGATCAACCAAATCCCATACTTGGTTATCTGACATGGAGTCCATCTCGGCTCGCATAGCTTCAAGCCATCTTGCTGATTCTGGTCCACTGGCCGCATCCGCATAAGTGAGGGGTTCATCATCAATGAGGTAGACTCCGTCATAGCGCTCAGGCTGTCGACGGATCCTTCCCGATCTTCGCGGTTCCCATGTTATCTGAGCCTCAGGTTGTTCAGTAACCTGATCTACTGGCTCAGGCTCATCCAACTGTGCTTGACTACTTTGTCCTTCTTCTGGATTCTCATCCAGCTTTATTTCTCTCCCACTGGCTTCTTGCAGAAGAAATTCTTTCTCAAGAAAAATAGCCGTCCGAGCAACAAATACTTTGTTCTCTTTGGGATCGTAGAAATAATAACCCTTAGTTTCCTTAGGGTAACCGACAAAGATACATTTCTCAGATCTGCTCTCTAGTTTCCCAGAGGCGAGCTTTTTGACATAAGCCTCGCAACCCCAGATCTTAATAAATGTCAAGCTCGGCTGTTTCCCATACCATAACTCATATGGAGTCTTTGAAACGGCCTTGGATGGCACTCGGTTTAGTACCTTTGCAGCTGTTTCCAGTGCAAATCCCCAAAAGGAGTAAGGTAGAGTAGCCTGACTCATCATAGAACGAACCATATCCAGTAATGTTCTATTTCTCCTCTCGGACACACCATTCCATTGCGGTGTTCCTGGCGGAGTGAGCTGTGAGATAATCCCACACTCCTTCAGATAGTCAGTAAACTCATGACTCAAGTATTCTCCACCTCGATCTGAACGAAGTGCCTTGATATTTCGGCCTAGCTGATTTTGTACTTCATTTTTGAACTCTTTGAACTTGTCAAAAGATTCACTCTTATGTCTCATAAGATAGACATAACCATACCTACTGAAATCATCAGTAAAGGTAATGAAGTATGAATAGCCACCTCTGGCATGTTTACTAAATGGCCCACACACATCACTGTGAATGAGGTCAAGTAAACCTGAAGCCCTTTGACCTTTGTTGGAAAAAGGAGACTTCATCATTTTACCCATTAAACAAGCTTTGCATGTATCAAGCTCCTCATAGGAGAATGATCCCAGCAGTCCATAGTCATGCAACCGCTTAATGCGCTTCTTGTTAATATGGCCTAAACGACTATGCCATAGCAAGGTGCTGTCATCAGCATACTTGGCTTTCTTAATATCAATCTGTTGTATAGAACATTCCATGTCCAACATGAATAACCCATTGTTAATTGACCTAGTAGCATAAACAATATTATTAAAAAAAATGTAACACTTTGAAATCTTGCATTCAAAGGAAAACCCTTTCCTGACAAGAGCAGGAATAGAGATAATATTCTTAGTTATGCTTGGTACAAAATAACAATTGTCCAGTTCTAATACAAGACCAGATGGTAAAGAGATGTGATAAACTCCTACAGCAACAGCAGCAACCCGTGCCCCGTTTCCTACTCGTAGGTCCACCTCATGCTGTCCCACCTGTCTTCTTCTCTTGAGTTCCTGTACATTTGAACAAATGTGAACTCCACATGCAGTGTCTAACACCCATGAAATAGAAGAAGAAACCATGACTTCAGTCACGAAAATACCTGAGCCAGAAGCGAAAGAGTTGCTTCCCTTCTTATCTCCTTGGAGTGCTTTACAGTCCTTTTTCCAGTGACCCAGCTGGCCACAATGGAAACATCTGTATTCCTTCGACCGCTTTACTTTTTGCTTCAGAGCCTTGTTGTAGCTCTTGACAGGGGCTTTGCCCTTCTTCCCCTTCTTCTTGTTCCTAGAAGGAACCATGAGGACAGAGGATGAAGGCGTTCCCTTCTCACGAGACTGAGTCTGCTCAGTTGTCAAGAGCATATTCAGTAACTCTGCTGGCGTACAGTCGATCTTGTTCATATTAAAATTAATAATGAAAGGATCGAAAGAGGCCGGGAGAGACTGCAGGATGATATCTACAACAAGCTCCTGATTGATGGTGTGTCCCAGTTTCTCTAGAGCCTCCTTGTACCCAATCATCTTGAGCACATGAGCTCCAACTGGACTCCCTTCAGTCAGTTTGCTCTGAAAGAAAAGTTTAGTCAAATTATAGCGTTCAGTCCTTGCCTGTGCTGCATACAGCATCTTGAGGTTTGCTATAATTTCTATAGCAGATAAATCCTCATGCTGACGTTGCAGCTGTGGCGTCATAGACGCTAGCATAAGGCAAGCGACGTCAATGCTATCATTGACATGCTTTTCATAAGCTTCCCGAACCGCCCTTGCGGCCTTCGCAGCGGGTTGAGGCGGTATAGCTGTCTCGAGGACATACAGTTTCCTCTCAGCCTTAAGAACAATCTTAAGTTGTCCGTACCAGTCTGAGAAGTTTGGCCCAGCAAACTTCTCCCTTTCCAGTAGGGATCGCACATTGAAGGCTGTGGTGTTCGTTGCTGCAGTAATCTACAACAATGCAAGAACAGCAAGGTCAGTATCAATGTTAGAATCAATTCAGGACTTAAGAATGATTCTTTTCTCACTATTTTATCTGACTGAAAAATCCAGTAAAACAGTCCGAAAGAGTGAAACTCTTTTAGTGAGATGGGATCCAGATTTCATACTTGGTCTCCGCATCCCGCTCAAGCGAGATAAGATGCACAGAGAGTACAAGCACTAATCTCTGGTAGGCAATCCCTGCCAATCGCCAACCCGTGCGATTCCCCTTCATCTGGGCAATCCAGCAGACTGTGCCAACTGAGTTGGTACAACACAGTCTCTGATCCCACAGATGGCTGCCTCCATATAGCTACCTTTTGGTCAATATGTAGCCTACATGGTCAAGCTGACCCGACCTACTCCCTGGACCACCACGTGCTATGCTGAGCAACGAGAAGCGATAAATCCCTTCTCTGTAACACGCAGGTGTAATCTCACACCGTCTGAAGATAGATGGGCGTGCCCACTGAGTAGGTACAACACGGCCCCAACGATAGTCAGAACAGTGAGGTTTCGCATCAGAAGGCTATCGTGCTTGATATTTAACGTTGGATTTTAACGGTCCTTTTATCTTCTTACTATCATTCAAATCCTATGGTGATAGCAGAAGAATAAATCATGCAGTTACTAAATTACTGAAACAGTAAATTAAAAGCATGATGATCTTATGTGGTAAAAGCTCATTAAGCCTAAGTAAGACCTTAATTAACTTAAGTCTTCACTTGAGCTCTTCTTGGGTCTTTTGCCAATACAGTCTCTGATCCCACAGATGGCTGCCTCCATATAGCTACCTTATGGTCAATATGTAGCCTACATGGTCAAGCTGACCCGACCTACTCCCTGGACCACCACGTGCTATGCTGAGCAATGAGAAGCGATAAATCCCTTCTCTGTAACACGCAGGTGTAATCTCACACCGTCTGAAGATAGATGGGCGTGCTCACTGAGTGGGTACAACACGGCCCCAACGATAGTCAGAACAGTGAGGTTTCGCGTCAGAAGGCTATCGTGCTTGATATTTAACGTTGGATTTTAACGGTCCTTTTATCTTCTTACTATCATTCAAATCCTATGGTGATAGCAGAAGAATAAATCATGCAGTTACTAAATTACTGAAACAGTAAATTAAAAGCATGATGATCTTATGTGGTAAAAGCTCATTAAGCCTAAGTAAGACCTTAATTAACTTAAGTCTTCACTTGAGCTCTTCTTGGGTCTTTTGCCAACACAGTCTCTGATCCCACAGATGGCTGCCTCCATATAGCTACCTTATGGTCAATATGTAGCCTACATGGTCAAGCTGACCCGACCTACTCCCTGGACCACCACGTGCTATGCTGAGCAACGAGAAGCGATAAATCCCTTCTCTGTAACACGCAGGTGTAATCTCACACCGTCTGAAGATAGATGGGCGTGCTCAATGAGTGGGTACAACACGGCCCCAACGATAGTCAGAACAGTGAGGTTTCGCGTCAGAAGGCTATCGTGCTTGATATTTAACGTTGGATTTTAACGGTCCTTTTATCTTCTTACTATCATTCAAATCCTATGGTGATAGCAGAAGAATAAATCATGCAGTTACTAAATTACTGAAACAGTAAATTAAAAGCATGATGATCTTATGTGGTAAAAGCCCATTAAGCCTAAGTAAGACCTTAATTAACTTAAGTCTTCACTTGAGCTCTTCTTGGGTCTTTTGCATTTTCTCTGGCCCAACCCGGGCCCAAGCGCCCACTGCAGCTCAGGTGCGCCCACCAGGTAAAATGCGCCTATCCTAGAGTCGAACCCTAGACCTCCCACTGGTGAAGCCACTTGCTGCATGCGCCTCTGCCAAGTGTGCTCTGTGCTCATGTCTGATTAAAATACAATTTAATCTATCTAGACATGATTGACACGCAGGTCAATTACACTTTATAAATTAATTAAAATGTGATGCGCAGATCACAATAATAATTTACAAATAATAATCCAGGCACGCAGGCCCCAGCACAGCACACATTAAATAGGGCAGCCCATATAAGATTAAATAAACACCAAACATGGTATACATGCTACATGTGATCCAAAAACAAGAAAATAAAATTTCGAAAAAACCCCATGGCATCAATTTTATTTCCTTATGTGCCCTACTACCTTACAACGGTCCATTAATAGGGATCCACTCATCAGACCTAGTTAGACCCACTGCCCTTGCATGCACCAAGTCCTAACTGACTTGAGTCGACCTAATGGTCAACCATGCATGCGCTGGGCTGATCGACCCTCATGAGTTCTGGCAAGCGGGTGTGACCCCGGGCCTAACTCATGAGCGTTCACTGGTTGTCTCAACCAGACATCGCTACACGTCTGTCTGCAGTCGACCTATAGCCACCTCATGCTCGCGCATAGGTGCCATCTGGTCGACCCATCTAGGCTGTCAGATAGTCTGATCAGACTGTTGGGTCTAGACTCGATTGATGACTTCAACCCTAATAACCCGTCTAAGTTTTTAAAGCAGGCGCTTATAGATCTAGATGGAGCGCGCAAGAAGTTAAGTTTTGACAAAAACATCTACTTGCGCCAACAATAAACATCATACATGCGCCACAAGTAATGAACATACATCTAGTATTTTCGCATGATGATAACCTTAGATCTTATCATAAGCGCAAACAAGGATCACAAAAGCAATCATATGAACATACAATGAACCTATGCTCTGATACCAATTGAAAGGTCCCCAAAAACAGGGGGAAGAAACCCTAATAGGCGCATAACAAGGATCATACATGCGGAAGCTAGGGTTTCATAGAAAATTGATATGCATGTCATATAATCAACTCTTAAGGCTTGTATAGAGTGAAAGGGATTCATACCATTGCCATTGCAAGGATGGCGACTTGGAAGCAAAGATGCGAGTGCTTCTTCTCCAAAGGCACCGCACACAAGATGAGAGAAGCTTTCTTCTTGTCGCTCCTTGTGCTAGCAAGGATCTCTAAGTGTCCTAATCGCTTGAAGGGATGAGATCTCCTTGTTCCTTGGTTTGTCTGAATGCTCTCCAAGGCGTGAAGAATCACACACGAGAGAGGGGGCGTCGAGAAGAGGCAAGCGTTTAGACGTTGAGAGGAAGTGGCGTTAATGACTTTCCAAAAATAGAAAGTCATGAAGCCATGCGCCCATGATCTCAAAACCGACCAAAACGCCTTCAAGCTTTGAACCAAGCGTTCACACATGTGAACCGGTTCAAGCCAATTCGATCCATTTCAATTTGGTTCAAAGACCAAATCAAATCAGCCCAAGCCATGGTCTAGATCTTACTGAACCAAATGGTTCAAGATCTAACCGTTCATCTCTTGATGCTCTTGATCTCACCGATCTAGCATCAATTCTCTCGATCGAAGCTTACCGATCTCAAGCCCTAATCAATCAAACATGATCAGACCAGATCTCACTTACAATCAGAGATTAAATCCCTTTAAACTGAATCAAAACAATTCAGTCCACACGATCTGACTCAAGTAAGCCATATCATCAAATTGTGCGACCCTAAGGGTTTCCTTTAAATGTCGGTAACGATAACTTACGTTATCACGATCAGTGAGGGGTATCTAGCAACACATCACTGTCTCCCGATATAAAGGAAAGAGTCTTCCAAGACTACACCCAAACCACAGCACAAGTGTGAATCCACTTCACTAGGCATACATGTTTCCTTTGCCACTGGATGTTCTTATTGGACAAGCGTGTCAAGCCTGTAATTCCAATATGATGAGAATGATTAGATCAGATGAAACATAGTCATCTGGGTATGGCCATACACTTTCTCAATCATCTCATCCAGGGGGCCCCTATAGAACATCACACTCCTTCCAAGGAGACGGCAATCCTATATCTATCACTAGCGCCCTAACATGACTCATGCTCATTATCCAAGATAGTCTATAACCATTATGTTTCAAATGATATTGAACTACCTCAAAACAATGCCAATCATCATTTAGAAACACAAGTGATCTCAAGTCAGAGGAAGTATGCCACTTGTTTGCATATAAGGATTATTCACATTGTGACAAGCAATTGAATATCCTAAGTAGGGTCTGTCCAGTACATCCAATGTACCCATGAGTCTACATCTTATTCCATGCTCGAAGCATCCTATAAGATTAGAACACATATTAGTCTCAATCATATCAAGGCTGTCTCATGTTCACCAAGATATCTCGACTAAGGACAAAACTGCATGTCAGCCAAGCTGAACAGCATTGAGACATTATTCAGAAGTATACATATTGCAGCAGATAATGTAACAACCTGAATAACAACCATTGCCTTTATAAACATTGAGTTTATACATGATACTGATATAATCCCAAGGCCTCAAACATTAGCCTTAAGGGCATACCCCAACATACATTGTTTGCGCATGTATCATAGTTGTTTTTCAAACTAAATTATCTTCATGCGCGACTTCACTAGATCTATCTGTGCGCCTACTTCGAACACTTAGACGGGTTAACAGTTCTGAAGTCGTTAGTCAAGAATGGACCCAACAGCCTAATCAGACTATCTGCCAACCTGGATGGGCGGCTGGATAGCACCTGTGCGCAAGCTGTACAGGTGGCTATAAGCCTACTGCAGAAGGGCGTGTAGCGATGTCTGTTTGAGGCGCCTAGTGAACGATCATGATTATGGCCCGGGGTCACACCCGCTTGCCGGAAATCATGTGGGACGTTCAGCCCTTAAGGCATGCATAGTCGACCATTGGGTCGACGCAAGTCGGTTATGACTAGGTGCATGCAAGGGCAGTGGGTCTGACTTGGTCTGACGAGTGGATATCTGTCAATGGACCGTTGTAAGGTAGTAGGGCACATAAGGAAATAAATTTGATGCCATGGGTTTTTCGAAAATTTTATTTCTGATTAGATCACATGTTGTACATGTTTAACATGTTGCATTGTGTACATTGGGTGTTTATTTAATCTTATGTGGGCTGCCCTATTTTGTATGCTGTGCTGGGGCCTGCGTGCCTGGAAACTAATATATTTGATGTGATCTGCGAGTCACATTTGAAATTATTAAAATGTATAATTGACCTGCGTGTCAAACCATGTCTAGATAGTTTTTAAAATGTAATTTGATCAGACATGAGCACACAACACAAATGGCAGAAGCGTTTGCAGCTATTGGCGTCACTAGGTGGGAGGTCTAGAGTTCGACTCTAGAACAGGCGCATTCTATCTGGTGGGCGCGTTAAGGCTGCAGATGGCGTTTGGGCCCAGGCTGGGCCAGATGAGGTACAAGAGTCCCATAAAGAGCTCAAGTAAAGACTTTAGTTAAACTAGGGTTTTACTTAAATTTTATGGGCGTTTACCACATAAGATAATGGTGCTTTCATTTACTGTTTTAAGTAAGTAGCACATGCATGTTTTATTCTTCAGCTATCACTATAGAATTTGTATGATAATAAGAAGATAAAAAGACCGTTAAAATCCAAAGGAAATATCAAGCTATCGATTGCCTTCTAACGCGAAACCTCACTGTTCTGACTATCGTTGGGGCCGTGTTGTGCCCACTCAGTGGGCACGCCCAGCTATCTTCAGATGGTGCGCGATTACACCTACATGCTACAGAGAAGGGATTTATCGCTTCTCGTTGCTCAGCATAGCACGTGGTGGTCCAGGAAGTAGGTCAGGTCAGCTTGACCATATAGGCTACAAGTTGAGCACATGATAGCTATATGGAGGCAGCCATCTGAGGAATCAGAAACTGTGTTGTACCAACTCAGTTGGCACAGTCTTCTGGATTGCCTAGATGAAGGGGAATCGCACGGGTTGGCGATTGGCATGGATTGCCTACCAGTGATTAGTGCTTGAACTCTCTGTGCATCTTATCTCGCCTGAGCGGGACGCGGAGATCAAGTATGAAATATGGATCCCATCTCACTAAAAGAGTTTGACTCTTTCGGGCTGTTTTATTGGATTTTCAGTCAGATAAAATAGTGAGAAGAGAATCACTCTTAAGTCCTGGAATGATTCTAACATGGATATTGACCTTGTTGTTCTTGCTATGTTGTAGATTCCTGCAGCAACGAACACCATGGGGCTCAACTTGCGATCCATATTGGAAAAGGAGAAGTTTGCTGGGCCAAACTTCTCAGACTGGTACAGACAGCTAAAGATTGTCCTCAAAGCTGAGAGGAAGCTGTACGTCCTTGAGCCGGCAATGCCGGCTCAACCCGCTGCGAACGCCGCAAGGGCGGTTCGAGATGCTTATGAGAAGCACGTCAGTGATAGTACTGATGTCGCATGCCTTATGCTTGCGTCAATGACGCCTGAGCTACAGCGTCAGCATGAGGATTTGTCTGCTATTGATATTATAGCAAATCTGAAAATGCTGTATGCTGCACAGGCAAGGACAGAATGCTATAACTTGACGAAACTTTTCTTTCATAGCAAACTGACTGAAGGGAGTCCACTGGGAGCTCACGTACTCAAGATGATTGGGTACAAAGAAGCTCTAGAGAAACTGGGTCATACCATCAATCAGGAACTTGTTGTAGACATTATCTTGCAGTCTCTTCCGGCTTCTTTCGATGCGTTCATTATTAATTTTAATATGAACAAAATCGACTGTACTCCGGCAGAATTACTGAATATGTTCTGCACTACAGAGCAGACTCTTGAGAAAGGAAAGCCTTCATCCTCTGTTTTGATGGTCCCTTCTGGGAATAAAAGGAAGGGAAAGAAGGGCAAAACCCCTATCAAGAGCTACAACAAGGCTTTGAAACAAAAGATAAAGCGGTCAAAGGACAACAGATGCTTCCATTGTGGCCAGCTGGGTCACTGGAAGAAGGACTGTAGAGCGCTCCGAGGAGAGAAGAAGGGAAGCAAGCCTTCCACTTCTGGCTCAGGTATTTTCGTGACTGAAGTCATGGTTGCTTCTTCTATTTCATGGGTGTTGGACACTGCATGTGGAGTTCACATTTGTTCGAATGTGCAGGAACTCAAGAGAAGAAGACAGGTGGGACAGCATGAGGTGGACCTACGAGTTGGAAACGGGGCACGAGTTGCTGCTGTTGCTGTAGGAGAATATCACATCTCTTTACCATCTGGACTTGTATTAGAACTTGACAATTGTTACTTTGTACCAAGCATAACAAAGAATATTATCTCTATTCCTGCTCTTGTCAGGAAAGGTTTTTCATTTGAATGCAAAACTTCACAGTGCTGTATTTCATTTGATGGTATTGTTTATGCAACTGGATCGATTAACAATGGGTTATACATGTTGGACATGGAATGTTCTGTACATCAAATTGATAATAAGAAAGCCAAGCATGCTGATGATAGCACCTTGTTATGGCATAGTCGTCTAGGCCATATTAACAAGAAGCGCATTAAGCGGTTGCATGACTATGGACTGCTGGGATCATTCTCCTATGAGGAGCTTGATACATGCAAAGCTTGTTTAATGGGTAAGATGACGAAGACTCCTTTTACTAATAAAGGTGAAAGAGCTTCAGGTTTACTTGACCTTATTCACAGTGATGTGTGTGGGCCATTTAGTAAACATGCTAGAGGTGGCTATTCATACTTCATTACATTTACTGATGATTTCAGTAGGTATGGATATGTCTACTTAATGAGACATAAGAGTGAATCTTTTGACAAGTTCAAAGAATTCAAAAATGAAGTACAGAATCAGTTAGGCCGAAATATCAAGGCACTTCGATCAGATCGAGGTGGAGAATACTTGAGTCATGAGTTTAATGACTATCTGAAGGAGTGTGGGATCATCTCACAGCTCACTCCGCCGGGGACACCGTAATGGAATGGTGTGTCCGAGAGGAGGAATTGAACCTTATTGGATATGGTTCGGTCTATGATGAGTCAAGCTACTCTACCTTACTCCTTTTGGGGATTTGCACTGGAAACAGCTGCAAAGGTGCTAAACCGAGTGCCATCCAAGGCAGTTTCAAAGACGCCATATGAGTTATGGTATGGGAAACAGCCGAGCTTGACATTTATCAGGATCTGGGGTTGCGAGGCTTATGTCAAAAAGCTCGCCTCTGGGAAACTAGAAAGCAGATCTGATAAATGCATATTTGTCGGATACCCTAAAGAAACTAAGGGTTATTATTTCTACAATCCCAAGGAGAATAAAGTATTTGTTGCTCGAACGGCTATTTTTCTTGAGAAGGAGTTTCTTCTGCAAGAGGCCAGTGGGAGAGAAATAAAGCTGGATGAAATTCCAGAAGAGGGACAAAGTAGTCAAGCACAGTTGGATGAGCCTGAGCCAATAGATCAGGTTAATGTTCAACCTGAGGCTCAGACATCACGGGAACCGCGTAGATCGGGAAGGATTCGTCGTCAGCCTGAGCGCTATGACGGAGTCTACATCATTAATGATGAACCTGAAGGAACCCCTAATCATAAGGGGGCAAAACCCTAAGCATGGCGCTAATGTAAAATATGCAAGCGGAAGCAAGGGTTCAAGATCATTTGCATGCCATATGTTCAACTATAATCGATTGAATAGATTGAGATAAAAATCATACCAACGCCATATGCTTAGAAGTCGGCTTGGATAAAGAGAACAAAGTAGATCTCCTCCACAAGTTCACACACAAGATGAAGATGCTTACTCCTTGCGGTCTCTTGTGCTAGCAAGACACCCAAGCCTTCAAGTGTCGAATGGAAGGGGATGATGAACCTCTTGGCCGAGAGCTCCTCTCGCTCAACGTCTCCTTCTCTTCGTCAATCACCACCCAACCAAAGTCGAATGCGTTGAAGAGAAGAGAGCAAACGCATATGCGTTTTTGGCATTGAAGTGAGTGAAACCGGCCCTTGATGACTTTCCATAAATGGAAGCTCATCAAGTCCATGCGCTCAACTCAACCCAAACGCATTTTAGGATTGAACCATGCGTTCACCATTGTGAACCGGTTCAAGCCAAAATGTCAAATCGGCTTTGGTTCAACAAACCAAACCGAAATAGCTCTAGCCACTTGGTCTAGACCAAATTGAACCCCCAAGGCTCATGATCTAACCATTCATCATCTGATGCCCTTGATCTCTCCGATCTAGCATCACCTCTCTCGATCGAAGCTTACCGATCTCAAGTCCTAATCAATCAAACATGATCAGACCAGATCTCACTTACAATCAGAGATTAAATCCCTTTAATCTGAACTCAAAGAATCCAGTCCATA
Organism: Costus lasius; assembly: GCA_027563935.2. NCBI lineage: Eukaryota > Viridiplantae > Streptophyta > Magnoliopsida > Zingiberales > Costaceae > Costus > Costus lasius. Next base: position 77,944,351 of record CM050451.1, read on the forward strand.
CGATCTGACTCAAGTAAGCCATATCACCAAATTGTGCGACCCTGAGGGTTTCCTCTAAATGTCGGTAACGATAACTTACGTTATCACGATCAGTGAGGGGTATCTAGCAACACATCACTGTCTCCCGATATAAAGGAAAGAGTCTTCCAAGACTACTCCCAAACCATAGCACAAGTGTGACTCAATTCACAAGGCATACATGTGTCCTTTGCCACTGGATGTTCTTATTGGACAAGCGGGTCAAGCTTGTAACTCCAATACGATGAGCATGATTAGATCAGATGCACATAGTCATCTGGGTATGGCCATACACTATCTCAATCATCTCATATAGGGGGGCCCTTAGAACACCACACTCCTTAAACAAGGAGACGGCAATCCTATGTCTATCACTAGTGCCCTAACCTGATTCAAGCTCACCATCCAAGATAGTCTATAATCATTATATTTCAAATGATATTGAACTACCTCAAGACAATGACAATCATCATTTAGAAACACAAGTGATCTCAAGTCAGAGGACATGTGCCACTTGCTGCATACAAGGATCATTCACATTGTGACAAGCAATGGAATATCCCAGTAGGGTCTGTCCAGTACATCCAATGTACCCATGAGTCTACATCTTATTCCATGCTCGAAGCATCCTATAAGATTAGCACTTATATTAGTCTCAATCATATCAAGGCTGTCTCATGTTCACCAAGATATCTCGACTAAGGACATAAAGCCTGTCAGCCTAGCTGAACAGCTTTGAGACATTATTCAGAAGTACACTTATTACAGCAGACAAGGTAACAACCTGAATAACAACCATGCCTTTTATAAACATAAGAGTTTATTACATGATACTTATACAATCCCAAGGCCTCAAACATTAGCCTTAAGGGCATACCCCAACAATCTCCCACTTGCACTTAATCTAATGGTTGAGAAATCTCAAACCCATATTATTACAGTGCTTCTCATGCTTCTGCTGCGCCAGAGGCTTGGTAAGCGGGTCTGCCAGATTGTCATCTCTATGAACCTTGCATATTTTGATCTCGCCACGATCAATGATCTCCCGGATCAAGTGAAACCGTCTCTGTATGTGCTTGGACTTCTGGTGCGACCGTGGTTCCTTTGCTTGTGCTATAGCACCAGTGTTATCACAGAAGATAACCAAAGGATCTGCACTCGAAGGAACGACACCAAGTTCTCTCACGAACTTACGAATCCACACTGCCTCCTTGGATGCTTCCGAGGCTGCAACATACTCGGCTTCTGTTGTGGAATCAGCAACAGTTGACTGTTTGAAGCTCTTCCACACCACTGCTCCACCATTCAAGCTAAAAACATAGCCTGATTGCGATCGGAAATCATCCTGGTCCGACTGGAACGAAGCATCAGTATATCCCTCTATACTGAGTTCTTCCTGACCACCATATATCAAGAACATATCTTTGGTCCTCCGCAGATATTTCAAGATGTTCTTGACTGCAATCCAGTGCGCCAATCCTGGATTACTTTGGAATCGACTGGTCACGCTTAACCCGTAAGCGACGTCTGGGCGAGTACACAACATCGCATACATAATGGACCCAATAGCCGAAGCATAAGGCGTATTGTCCATTTCATCTTTCTCAGTCTGTGTTTGTGGACACTGACTCTTTGAAAGATTCAGACCATGTCTGACTGGAAGATATCCACATTTAGAATTCTCTAAATGGAATCTCTCCAGGACTTTATCGATGTAAGTACTCTGGCACAGCCCGAGAAGCCTCTTAGATCTATCCCGGTAGATCTTGACACCTAATACATAGGCTGCTTCTCCTAGATCTTTCATCTGGAAACATTTTCCTAACCATGCCTTAACAGCATGCAGTTCAGGAATATCATTTCCAATGATTAAGATATCATCGACGTAGAGGATTAGGAATGTAATCACGCTCCCACTAAACCTCTTATATACACACGGGTCATCCTCGTTCTTGATGAAACCAAACTCAGAGATTGATTCATCAAAACGAATATTCCAGCTTCTTGATGCTTGTTTAAGTCCATAAATGGACTTCTTTAACTTGCATATTTTATGACGATCTGCTGGATTAGTGAAACCTTCCGGTTGTGTCATATACACATCCTCATCCAGATTTCCATTAAGGAAAGCTGTCTTCACATCCATTTGCCAGATCTCATAGTCGTAATATGCTGCTATCGCGAAAAGAATCCGAATAGACTTAAACATGGCTACAGGAGAGAAAGTTTCATCATAATCTATCCCGTAGATTTGTTTGAAACCTTTCGCAACTAGCCTGCCTTTATAGGTAACCACGTTACCGTCCATGTCAATCTTCTTCTTGAAGATCCATTTACAGCCTATAGGGATTACTCCCGGAGGCGGATCAACCAAATCCCAGACTTGGTTATCTGACATGGAGTCCATCTCGGCTCGCATAGCTTCAAGCCATCTAGCTGACTCCGGTCCACTGACCGCATCCGCATAAGTTAGGGGTTCATCATTATCAATGATGTAGACTCCGTCATAGCGCTCAGGCTGTCGACGGATCCTACCCGATCTTCGCGGTTCCCGTGATATCTGAGCCTCAGGTTGTTCAATAACCTGATCTACCGGCTCAGGCTCATCCAACTCTGCTTGACTACTTTGTCCTTCCTCTGAATTCTCATCCAGCTTTATTTCTCTCCCACTGGCCTCTTGCAGAAGAAACTCCTTCTCAAGAAATATGGCCGTCCGAGCAACAAAAACCTTGTTCTCTTTGGGATCGTAGAAATAATAACCCTTAGTTTCCTTAGGGTAACCGACAAAGATACATTTCTCAGATCTGCTCTCCAGTTTCCCAGAGGCGAGCTTTTTGACATAAGCCTCGCAACCCCAGATCCTGATAAATGTCAAGCTAGGCTGTTTTCCATACCATAACTCATATGGCGTCTTTAAAACTGCCTTGGATGGCACTCGGTTTAGTACCTTTGCAGCTGTTTCCAGTGCAAAACCCCAAAAGGAATATGGAAGAGTGGCCTGACTCATCATAGAACGAACCATGTCTAGTAACGTTCTATTTCTCCTCTCGGACACACCATTCCATTGCGGTGTTCCTGGCGGAGTGAGCTGTGAGATAATCCCACACTCCTTCAGATAGTCAGTAAATGCATGACTCAGGTATTCACCACCTCGATCAGAACGAAGTGCCTTGATATTTCGGCCTAGCTGATTTTGTACTTCATTTTTGAACTCTTTGAACTTGTCAAAAGATTCACTTTTATGTCTCATTAAATAGACATACCCATACCTACTGAAATCATCAGTAAAGGTAATGAAGTACTGATAGCCACCTCTGGCATGTTTACTAAAAGGCCCACACACATCACTGTGTATAAGGTCAAGTAAACCCGAAGCCCTTTGACCTTTGTGAGGAAAAGGAGACTTCGTCATTTTACCCATCAAACAAGCTTTGCATGTATCAATCTCCTCATAGGAGAATGATCCCAGCAGTCCATGTTCATGCAACCGCTTAATGCGCTTCTCGTTTATATGGCCTAAACGACTATGCCATAACAAGGTGCTGTCATCAGCATACTTGGCTTTCTTATTATCAATGTTTTGTATAGAATTTTCCATGTCCAACATGTATAACCCATTGTTAATTGAACCAGTTGCATACACAATATTATCATGAGATAAAACACACTTTGAAATATTGCATTCAAAGGCAAATCCTTTCCTGACAAGAGCAGGAATAGAGATAATATTCTTGGTAATACTCGGTACAAAATAACAATTGTTTAATTCTAATACAACGCCAGATGGTAAAGAAATGAAATAGTCTCCTACAGCAACAGCAGCAACCCGTGCCCCGTTTCCAACTCGTAGGTCTACGTCATGTTGTCCCACCTGCCTTCTTCTCTTGAGTTCCTGCACATTTGAACAAATGTGAACTCCACATGCAGTGTCCAACACCCATGATATTGTAGAAGAAGATAACATGACCTCAGTCACATATATACCTGAGCCAGAAGCGATGCTTCCCCTCTTATCTCCTTGGAGCGCTTTACAGTCCTTTTTCCAGTGACCCAGCTGGCCACAGTGGAAACACCTGTTGTCCTTCGACCGCTTCACCTTCTGTTTCAGGGCCTTGCTGTAATTCTTGACAGGGGCCTTGCCCTTCTTCCCCTTCTTCTTGTTCCTAGAAGGAACCATCAAGATAGAGGTTGAAGGCTTACCCTTCAGAGTTTCCTCAGTGGTCAAGAGCATATTCAGCAGCTCTGCCGGCGTACAATCGATCTTGTTCATATTAAAGTTAATAATGAACGCATCGAAAGAGGGCGGAAGAGACTGCAGAATAATGTCCACAGCAAGCTCCTGGTTGATGGTATGCCCCAGTTTCTCCAGAGCCTCCTTGTGCCCAATCATCTTGAGCACGTGAGCTCCCACTGGGCTCCCGTCAGCCAGTTTGCTCTGAAAGAAGAGCTTTGTCAGATTATAGCGCTCAGTCCTCGCCTGTGCAGCATACAGCATCTTGAGGTTCGCTATAATTTCTATAGCCGACATATCCTCATGCTGACGCTGCAGCGGTGGCGTCATAGACGCTAGCATCAGGCAAGCGACATCAATGCTATCATTGACGTGCTTTTCGTAGGCTTCCCGAACCGCCCTTGCGGCGTTCGGAGCGGGCTGCGGCGGTATCGCCGTCTCGAGGACATACAGTTTCCTCTCTGCCTTAAGAACAATCTTAAGGTGTCCGAACCAGTCAGAGAAGTTCGGCCCAGCAAACTTCTCCCTTTCCAGTAGGGATCGCACATTGAAGCTCATGGTGTTCGTTGCTGCAGGAATCTACAACAAGCAAGAACAGCAAGGTCAGTATCAATGTTTCAGAATCAATCCAGGACTTAAGAAAGATTCTTTTCTCACTATTTTGTCTGACTGAAAAATCCAGTAAACAGTCCGAAAGAGTAAACACTCTTTTAGTGAGATGGGATCCAGATTTCATACTTGGTCTCCGCGTCCCGCTCAGGCGAGATAAGATGCACAGAGATGACAAGCACTAGTTTCTGGTAGGCTGTCCCAGCCAATCGCCAACCCGTGCGATTCCCCTTCATCTTGGCAATCCAGCAGACTGTGCCAACTGAGTTGGTACAACACAGTCTCTGATCCCAGAGATGGCTGCCTCCATGTGCTACCATATGCGCCACATATGTAGCCTACATGGTCAAGCTGACCTGACCTACTCCCTGGACCACCACGTGCTATGCTGAGCAACGAGAGGGGATAAATCCCAACTCTGTAACACGCAGGTGAAATCCAGCACCGTCTGAAGATAGATGGACGTGCCCACTGAGTGGGTTCAACACGGCTCCAACGATAGTCAGAAAGGTGAGGTTTCGCGTCAGAAGGCTTACGAGCTTGATATGTTAGCGTTGGATTTTAACGGTCTTTTATCTTCTTACTATCAGGCATGTCCTATGGCTATAGCAGAAGATAAACATAAATATGCAATTCTAATTATTAGCAATAAGTAGAAAGCATGATCTTATGTGGTAAATGCCCATGAACCCTAGTAAGACCTTAATATTACTTAAGTCTTCACTTGAGCTTCATTGCATCTCATCTGGTCCAACCCAGTGCCCTAGCGCCAAGAGCACCTCAGGTGCACCACCAGGTGAATGCCCTTCTTGGATGTGTGCCTTTGTTCTTGTCTAATCAAAGTACATTTGATCTATCTAGACAAGGTTGACTCGCAGGTCAACAACATATTATAAATTAAGTACAATGTGATTCGCAGATCACAAATTAATTTACAATTTTTAAGTCCAGGCACACAGGCCCCAGCACAGCACACAATTGGGCAACCCACATAAGACTAAATAAACAAGCATATGGTTCAATCAACATGTGATCCAATCATCTTGAAATTAAAAGTTTTGAAAACCCCATGGCATCAATTTTAATTTCCTTATGAGCCCTACAACCTTACAATGGTCCATTGATGGGGATCCACTCATCCATCTAGTTAGATCCTTTGCCCTTGCATGCACCGAGTCCTAACTGACCCGAGTTGACCTAATGGTCAACCATGCATGCGCCAAGGGCTGAACTACCCCCATGAGTTTTGGCAAGCGGGTGTGACCCCGGGCCTAACTCAAGTGTGTTCAGTAGTGTCTCAACCAGACCTCGCTACACGCCCTAGATGCAGTCAACCTATAGCCACCTTGTGCTTGCGCATAGGTGCTATCAGGTTAACCCATCTGAGCTGTCAGATGGTCTGATCAGACTTGGATCTAACCTAGTGGTGACTTCAACCCCATCAACCCATCTAAGGGTTTAATGTAGTGGCACCTTAGATCTAATCAAGCGCGCAAGATGTAAGTTTTAGAAAAACCTTAGAACATGCGCAATCATACAAACAAACAACATGCTTGCATATAACCCTTAGATCTAAGGGGGTCCCCTTCAAGGGGGAGCGCAAACTTTAGGGGGTCCCCTTCAAGGGGGAGCGCATACTTCATATAAGCAAAGCATGATACAAGCGCAACTTCATGTAAGCAAAGCATGCCTCAAGTAAAAGTAAGCGCAACATGAGGATCACATCAGCAAACATAATAGCATGCATAGAGCCTAGCTCTGATACCAATTGAAGGAACCCCTAATCATAAGGGGGCAAAACCCTAAGCATGGCGCTAATGTAAAATATGCAAGCGGAAGCAAGGGTTCAAGATCATTTGCATGCCATATGTTCAACTATAATCGATTGAATAGATTGAGATAAAAATCATACCAACGCCATATGCTTAGAAGTCGGCTTGGATAAAGAGAACAAAGTAGATCTCCTCCACAAGTTCACACACAAGATGAAGATGCTTACTCCTTGCGGTCTCTTGTGCTAGCAAGACACCCAAGCCTTCAAGTGTCGAATGGAAGGGGATGATGAACCTCTTGGCCGAGAGCTCCTCTCGCTCAACGTCTCCTTCTCTTCGTCAATCACCACCCAACCAAAGTCGAATGCGTTGAAGAGAAGAGAGCAAACGCATATGCGTTTTTGGCATTGAAGTGAGTGAAACCGGCCCTTGATGACTTTCCATAAATGGAAGCTCATCAAGTCCATGCGCTCAACTCAACCCAAACGCATTTTAGGATTGAACCATGCGTTCACCATTGTGAACCGGTTCAAGCCAAAATGTCAAATCGGCTTTGGTTCAACAAACCAAACCGAAATAGCTCTAGCCACTTGGTCTAGACCAAATTGAACCCCCAAGGCTCATGATCTAACCATTCATCATCTGATGCCCTTGATCTCTCCGATCTAGCATCACCTCTCTCGATCGAAGCTTACCGATCTCAAGTCCTAATCAATCAAACATGATCAGACCAGATCTCACTTACAATCAGAGATTAAATCCCTTTAATCTGAACTCAAAGAATCCAGTCCATACGATCTGACTCAAGTAAGCCATATCACCAAATTGTGCGACCCTGAGGGTTTCCTCTAAATGTCGGTAACGATAACTTACGTTATCACGATCAGTGAGGGGTATCTAGCAACACATCACTGTCTCCCGATATAAAGGAAAGAGTCTTCCAAGACTACTCCCAAACCATAGCACAAGTGTGACTCAATTCACAAGGCATACATGTGTCCTTTGCCACTGGATGTTCTTATTGGACAAGCGGGTCAAGCTTGTAACTCCAATACGATGAGCATGATTAGATCAGATGCACATAGTCATCTGGGTATGGCCATACACTATCTCAATCATCTCATATAGGGGGGCCCTTAGAACACCACACTCCTTAAACAAGGAGACGGCAATCCTATGTCTATCACTAGTGCCCTAACCTGATTCAAGCTCACCATCCAAGATAGTCTATAATCATTATATTTCAAATGATATTGAACTACCTCAAGACAATGACAATCATCATTTAGAAACACAAGTGATCTCAAGTCAGAGGACATGTGCCACTTGCTGCATACAAGGATCATTCACATTGTGACAAGCAATGGAATATCCCAGTAGGGTCTGTCCAGTACATCCAATGTACCCATGAGTCTACATCTTATTCCATGCTCGAAGCATCCTATAAGATTAGCACTTATATTAGTCTCAATCATATCAAGGCTATCTCATGTTCACCAAGATATCTCGACTAAGGACATAAAGCCTGTCAGCCTAGCTGAACAGCTTTGAGACATTATTCAGAAGTACACTTATTACAGCAGACAAGGTAACAACCTGAATAACAACCATGCCTTTTATAAACATAAGAGTTTATTACATGATACTTATACAATCCCAAGGCCTCAAACATTAGCCTTAAGGGCATACCCCAACAGAACCCCTCACTTATGCGGATGCGGTCAGTGGACCGGAGTCAGCAAGATGGCTTGAAGCTATGCGAGCCGAGATGGACTCCATGTCAGATAACCAAGTCTGGGATTTGGTTGATCCGCCTCCGGGAGTAATCCCTATAGGCTGTAAGTGGTTCTTCAAAAAGAAGACAGACATGGATGGTAACATTCTTACCTATAAGGGCAGGCTAGTTGCGAACGGTTTCAAACAAATCTACGGGATAGATTATGATGAAACTTTCTCTCCTGTAGCCATGTTCAAGTCCATTCGAATTATTCTCGCGATAGCAGCATATTATGATTATGAGATCTGGCAAATGGATGTGAAAACCGCTTTCCTTAACGGAAAATTAGAAGAGGATGTGTACATGACACAACCTGAAGGTTTCATTAATCCGTCAGAACGTCATAAAATATGCAAATTAAAGAAGTCCATTTATGGACTAAAACAAGCATCGCGAAGCTGGAATATTCGTTTTGATGAATCAGTTTCTGAATTTGGTTTCATCAAAAATGAAGATGACCCGTGTGTATATAAAAGGTTTAGTGGGAGCGTGATTACTTTCCTAGTCCTCTACGTCGATGATATTTTAATCATTGGAAACGATATTCCTGAACTGCATGCAGTCAAAGCATGGTTAAGAAAATGTTTCCAGATGAAAGATTTAGGAGAAGCGACCTATATACTAGGTGTGGAGATCTTTAGAGATAGATCTAATAGGCTTCTCGGGCTGTGCCAGAGTACTTACATCGATAAGGTCCTGGAGAGATTCCATTTAGAAAATTCTAAAAGAGGATATCTTCCAGTCAGACATGGTCTGAATCTTTCAAAAGGCCAGTGTCCTCAAACACAGTCTGAGAAAGATGAGATGGACACTACGCCTTATGCTTCGGCTATTGGGTCCATTATGTATGCGATGTTGTGTACTCACCCAGACGTCGCTTACGGGTTAAGCGTAACCAGTCGGTTCCAAGGTAATCCAGGGAAGGCACACTGGATTGCAGTCAAGAACATTTTAAAATATCTTCGGAGAACCAAAGATATGTTCTTGATTTATGGAGGTCAGGGAGAACTCAGTATTGAAGGACATACTGATGCTTCGTTCCAATCTGACCAAGACGATTTCCGATCGCAATCAGGCTATGTCTTTAGCTTGAATGGAGGAGCAGTGGTGTGGAAAAGTTTCAAACAATCAATTGTTGCTAATTCCACAACAGAAGCCGAGTATGTTGCAGCCTCAGAAGCATCAAAGGAGGCAGTATGGATTCGTAAGTTCATTCAGGAACTTGGTGTTGTTCCTTCAAGTGCAGATCCATTGGTTATCTTCTGTGATAACACCGGAGCGATTGCACAAGCGAAGGAACCACGGTCACACCAGAAGTCCAAGCACATACAAAGAAGGTTTCACTTGATCCGTGAAATCATTGATCGAGGAGATATCAAGATCTGCAAGATTCATACAGATGACAATCTAGCTGACCTGCTTACAAAGCCTCTGGCGCAGCAGAAGCATGAGAAGCACTGTAACAATATGGGTTTGAGATACCTCAACCATTAGATTAAGTGCAAGTGGGAGATTGTTAGGGTATGCCCTTAACGCCAATGTTTGAGGCTTTGGGTTATTTTCAGTATCATGTATAAAAAATATAAAGGAAATTGTTGTTATTCAGATTGTTACATTATCTACTGTTGTATGTATACTTCTGAGTAATGTCTCAATGATGGTCAGCTTAGCTGACATTCAGTATTGTCCTTAGTCGAGATATCTCGGTGAACATGAGACAGCCTTGGTATGATTGAGACTAATATGTGTTCTAATCTTATAGGATGCTTCGAGCATGGAATAAGATTTAGACACATAGGTGCATTGGATGTACTGGACTGACCCTACTTAGGATATTCAATTGTTTGTCACAATGTGAATAATCCTTGTATGCAAGCAAGTGGCATATTCCCTCTGACTTGAGATCACTTGTGTTTCTAAGTGATGATTGGCATTATCTTGAGATAGTTCAATATCATTTGAAATATAATGGTTAAGGATTATCTTGGATAGTGGGCATGAGTCATGTTAGGGTACTTGTGATAGATAAAGGATTGCCTCTCCTAGTTGGGGTGTGATGTTCTAATGGGGTCCCCTGGATGAAATGGTTGAGAATGTGTATGGCCATACCCAGACGACTATGTTCGTCTGACCTAACCATTTTCATCATGTTGGAATCACAGGCTTGACACGCTTGTCCAACGAGAACATCCAGTGGCAAAGGGAAACATGTATGCCAAGTGAATTAGATTCACACTTGTGCTATGGTTTGGGAGTAGTCTTGGAAGAGTTTTTTCTTCATATCGGGAGACAGTGATGTGTTGCTAGATACCCCTCTCTGGTCGTGATAACGTAAGTTATCGTTACCGACATTGAAGGAAACCCTTAGGGTCGCACAATTTGGTGATATGGCTTACTTATGTCAGATCGTGTGGACTGGAATTATTCTAGTTCATTTTAAAGGAATTTAAGCTCTGATTAAAAGTGAGATCTAGTCTAATCATGTTTGATTGATTAGGACATGTGATCGGTAAGCTTTGATCGGAGGATTGAAGCTTGATCGTAAAGATCAGGGGTTCAATATGATGTGTGGTTAGATCTTGAGCCATTTGGTTCAAAGGAGATTATAACCAGGGCTGGTTTGATTTGGTGCTTGAACCAAATTGAGATTGAACCGGTTCACTTGTGAACGCATGGTTCAATCAATGAGGAGTTTTCGATCGCTTAAAGGGAAGTTATGGAGGGAGTTACTAATTCGGTTCTTACCATAAGTGGTGGCCGAATTTTCCTTTAGTGCACCCCACGTTTTCGAAAGCCCTCTCGCCTCCTCCTCCTCTCATCGCTCTCGTGCTCTCGTGTGGATCATCTTCATGCAAGGAAGAGAAGCTCGACCGGCGACAAGGGAACACGCATCACGCTTTCCTAGAGACGATCAAGACTCCTTGGCGTCTTTGCTAGCACAAGGAACACAAGGAAGAAAGCCTTTCTCATCTTGTGTGTGACATCTTTGGAGAAGAGGCACTCGCCCCTTTCATCTTCCAAGTCGCCTCTTACATCATGGCAATGGTAATACTCTAACTTGCTCTATACAAGTTATACAAGGTTGATCATGTGCTCATGTCATGCGATCCTAGAATTTCCGCTGCAACAAGTTTTGTTTTTTCTGAATAATGCTTGTGACCTAGGTTCGCTATCAGAAACTAGGGTTTACACCCATGCTCGTTAAATACCGATTTTCGATGATTCCTTCTACCACAGGTGACAAATCTTCTCTTCCAACCTTCCTCCACCTTCGGCGAGAGTTTTCCAATGATCTTTCACCAGATTTTGTCCAGATTTCATGAGGAAGTGGCGGACGTTCACCAGGACACCTATTTCACTGCTAGCATCCGATTTTGATTCGATTTCTTCCAGATTCGTGAGCAGATCTTACTGGGTTATTATATTTGGATTCTCTGCCTGATTTGCACATTTTTAGTTCCAATTTGGAGGTAGAATACTTGATTTCTGGAGAGATTTTTGCAAAACCTTGGACGAACGATTTTTTGAGTTACTGTAGCTTCATGGGTTTTGTTAAAATTTGCATTATTTACGGTGATTTGATTGAGAGATCATGGCATTGAGGAGGTCAGTGAGGACTAAACCCTATGGGGCCATAATGAAGAGTAGATACATCGGTCCAGCCCCATGGTTTATATATAGGAGAGTATCTGGAGTGCTACCTAATACTTTTTGAGCATATAGTTTATGATGATTCGGAGCCTGAGACTCAAATGCAGATATCAGAGGTTCCGAGTACACCTATAACTCCTAGTACTTCTGCAGGAGCCAATACCTCGTAGATAACAGCTGAGCCAGTTAGTTCTCCTAAGCCAGAGATTATTTTTGAGAGGCCTACCGATAGGCCATAGAGCCGTGATCAGAGGATCACTAGACGGTATGCTAGGAAGCATACCAGTTGCTCTACTTCTGCTTGGGGGAGGAGAGTTGCCCCACATCTCTCACCTATACTAGAGACTATAGTGGCACCCCCAGAGCCAGCTCCTGTTACAGTTGAGATGGAGCATGCTGACGAGCAACAAACTACTTCTGCTCCTACGGATGTGGAGGAGGCTATCACATCTAAGCCTCCTTTTGACTTATCAGAGTCTGCTGTTCGCACTGATATGGAGTCTATGGAGGCAGAGGACGTTGTATCTAATTCAGTCCAGACTCCAAAGATTCCCTCTCCGTCCTCAGCCCAGGGTGACTTACTAGTCCCTAAGGCTGCTACACTAGAGTTACTAGACGATCCGGAGGGATCTCCTGAGATTTTCACAGATCTGCCAGAGATTTTCATAGATATTCTTGATCCGCCCTCACCACCATCAGTTGCACCAGAGTCATCTAAGTCTCTAGAGGCAGCACCTCCAGCACATGAGGTACCACATATTCCTGAGGTGCCTATCCCAGCTTCAGTACCATCGGCCCACTTACCGGAGATTGAGTTAGCATCACCAGAGCCATCTCCAGCTACATCACTAGAGTCATCATCACCAGAGGTAGCACCTCCAGTACCAAAGCCTATTATAGTTGAGAGGAGATGAGCATGATCTCCACCTCCTATCCTAGTTCCCTATCCATGATAGATCAGATATAGGAGTAGGGATCAGGAGAGGAGGTACAGAGCTATATAAGCTCGAGGGGTCCTTAGCACCCAGTATTAGGATGATCAAACTCTTCAGACCCTAGGATTGTTTGATGACATCCAGTGGATGTTCTAGTACATAGGGTGGCAAGATTTTTACCGGCAGAGACACCCAACATATGTTCAGCTTACACTAGAGTTCTTCAACTCTGTTCAGATTGCCCTACATAATTATGATGACAGAGATCTAGGGCATATGGCCTACCGATTGGGGAACCTGGATCATGTTCTTACTTTGGACCAGATAGGTCATATTTTTGGGTTCCCCACAAATGGTACTCGACATCGCCCCCATAAGTACACCAACCGGACCTTCTAGGAGCAGATATCTAGAGACGAAGGATTTGATCTGAGGACCTCCTGTTGTATCCCAAGTTGTTTGGCGTTTACCTTGGACTAATCCCCGGCAACGGCGCCAAAAATTTGATGTATCCCAAGTTGTTTGGCGTGTACCTTGGACTAATCCCCAACAACGGCAGTGGATAAGACTAGGTCTGATGAGTGGATCCCTAGTAATGGACCGTTGTAAGGTAGTAAGGCACATAAGAAAATTAAAATTGATGCCAATGGGTTTTCGAAAATTTTATTTTCTTATTTGGATCACATGTTGGTTGGATGCCATGATGCTTGTTTATTTAATCTTATGTGGGCTGCCTAATTAATGTGTGCTGTGCTGGGGCCTGCGTGCCTGGAATTAAAATTGTAAATTAATTTTTATTGTGATCTGCGCATCACATGTTATTTAATTTATAAAGTGTAATTGACCTGCGAGTCAATCTTGTCTAGATAGATTAAATTGTAATTTTATCAGACAAGAGCACAGAGCACACATGGCAGAGGCGCATGCAGCTTGAGGCTTAACCAGGTGGGAGGTCCAGGGTTCGACTCTGGGATAGGCGCATTTACCTGGTGGGCGCACCTGAGCTGCAGTGGGCGCTCGGGCCCTGGGTTGGGCCAGATGAGAAGGCAAAAGACCCATGAAGAGCTCAAGTGAAGACTTAAGTTAGATTAAGGTCTTACTTAGGTTTAATGGGCTTTTACCACATAAGATCAGCATGCTTTCTACTTATTGTTTATATAATTAGAACTGCATGATTTAATCTTCTGCTATCGCCATAGGTTATGCATGATAGTTAAGAAGATAAAAGACCGTTAAAATCCAACGCTAAAATATCAAGCACGTAAGCCTTCTGACGCGAAACCTCACTGTTCTGACTATCGTTGGGGCCGTGTTGTACCCACTCAGTGGGCATGCCCATCTATCTTCAGACGGTGTGTGATTACACCTGCGTGTTACAGAGAAGGGATTTATCGCTTCTCGTTGCTCAGCATAACACGTGGTGGTCCAGGGAGTAGGTCAGGTCAGCTTGACCATGTAGGCTACATACTGAGCATATGTGAGCTATATGGAGGCAGCCATCTGTGGGATCAGAGACTGTGTTGTACCAACTCAGTTGGCACAGTCTGCTGGATTGCCCAGATGAAGGGGAATCGCATGGGTTGGCGATTGGCAGGCATTGCCTACCAGAAATTAGTGCTTGTACTCTCTGTGCATCTTATCTCGCCTGAGCGGGACGCGGAGACCAAGTATGAAATCTGGATCCCATCTCACTAAAAGAGCGTTACTCTTTTGGACTGTTTAATGGATTTTTCAGTCAGATAAAATAGTGAGAAAAGAATCTTTCTTAAGTCCTGGATTGATTCTAAACATTGATACTGACCTTGCTGTTCTTGCATTGTTGTAAATTACTGCAGCAACGAACACCACGAATTTCAATGTGCGATCCCTACTGGAAAGAGAGAAGTTTGCTGGGCCAAACTTCTCAGACTGGTACGGACACCTTAAGATTGTTCTTAAGGCAGAGAGGAAGCTGTATGTCCTCGAGACGGCTATACCGCCTCAACCCGCTGCGAACGCCGCAAGGGCGGTTCGGGAAGCCTATGAAAAGCATGTCAATGATAGCATTGATGTCGCTTGCCTGATGCTTGCGTCTATGACGCCAGAGCTGCAGCGTCAGCATGAGGATCTATCTGCTATACAAATTATAGCAAACCTCAAGCTGTTGTATGCTGCACAGGCTAGGACTGAACGCTACAATTTGACTAAACTTTTCTTTCAGAGCAAACTGGCTGAAGGGAGTCCAGTGGGAGCTCACGTACTCAAGATGATTGGGTACAAGGAGGCTCTAGAGAAACTGGGACATACCATCAATCAGGAGCTTGCTGTAGACATCATATTGCAGTCTCTCCCGACCTCTTTCGATCCGTTCATCATTAACTTTAATATGAACAAGATCGACTGTACCCCGGCAGAGTTACTGAACATGCTCTTGACTACAGAGTTGACTCTAAAGGGAAAGCCTTCAACCTCTGTCTTGATGGTTCCTTCAAGGAACAAGAAGAAAGGGAAGAAGGGCAAAGCCCCTGTCAAGAGCTACAGCAAGGCTCTGAAACAAAAGGTTAAGCGGTCGAAGGAATACAGATGTTTCCATTGTGGCCAGCTTGGTCACTGGAAAAAGGACTGTAAAGCGCTCCAGGGAGACAAGAAGGGAAGTTTTGCTTCTGGCTCAGGTATTTTCGTGACTGAAGTCATGGTTTCTTCTTCTATATCATGGGTGTTGGACACTGCATGTGGAGTTCACATTTGTTCAAATGTACAGGAACTCAAGAGAAGAAGACAGGTGGGACAGCATGAGGTGGACCTACGAGTTGGAAACGGAGCACGGGTTGCTGCTGTTGCTGTAGGAGAATATCACATCTCATTACCATCTGGACTTGTATTAGAATTGAACAATTGTTATTTTGTACCTAGCATAACGAAAAATATTATCTCTATTCCTGCTCTTGTCAGGAAAGGGTTTTCCTTTGAATGTAATATTTCAAAGTGTGTTATTTCTTATGATAATATTGTTTATGCTACTGGATCAATTAACAATGGGTTATTCATGTTGGACATGGAATATTCTATACAAAATATTGATAATAAGAAAGCCAAGTATGCTGATGACAGCACCTTGCTATGGCATAGTCGTTTAGGCCATATTAACGAGAAACGCATTAAGCGGTTGCATGATCATGGACTGCTGGGATCATTCTCCTATGAGGAGCTTGATACATGCAAAGCTTGTTTAATGGGTAAAATGACGAAGGCTCCTTTTCCTAACAAAGGTCAAAGGGCTTCAGGTTTACTTGACCTCATTCACAGTGATGTGTGTGGGCCATTTAGTAAATATGCCAGAGGTGGCTATTCATACTTCATTACCTTTACTGATGATTTCAGTAGATACGGGTATGTCTATCTAATGAGACATAAGAGTGAATCTTTTGACAAGTTCAAAGAGTTCAAAAATGAAGTGCAAAATCAGCTAGGCCGAAATATCAAGGCACTTCGCTCAGATCAAGGTGGAGAATACCTAAGTCGAGAGTTTACTGACTATCTGCAAAGGTACTAAACCGAGTGCCATCCAAGGCCGTTTCAAAGACTCCATATGAGTCATGGTATGGGAAACAGCCGAGCTTGACATTTATTAAGATCTGGGGTTGCGAGGCTTATGTCAAAAAGCTCGCCTCTGGGAAACTAGAGAGCAGATCTGAGAAATGCATCTTTGTCGGTTACCCTAAGGAAACTAAGGGTTATTATTTCTACGACCCCAAAGAGAACAAAGTATTTGTTGCTCGGACGGCTATTTTTCTTGAGAAGGAATTTCTTCTGCAAGAGGCCAGTGGGAGAGAAATAAAGCTGGATGAGAATCCAGAGGAAGGACAAAGTAGTCAAGCACAGTTGGATGAGCATGAGCCAGTAGAACAGGTTATTGAACAACCTGAGGCTCAGATATCACGGGAACCGCGAAGATCGGGAAGGATCCGTCGACAGCCTGAGCGCTATGACGGAGTCTACATCATTGATCATGATGAACCCCTCACTTATGCGGATGCGGTCAGTGGACTGGAATCAGCGAGATGGCTTGAAGCTATGCGAGCCGAGATGGACTCCATGTCAGATAACCAAGTCTGGGATTTGGTTGATCCGCCTCCGGGAGTAATCCCTATAGGCTGTAAATGGATCTTCAAGAAGAAGATAGACATGGATGGTAACGTGGTTACCTATAAAGGCAGGCTAGTTGCGAAAGGTTTCAAACAAATCTACGGGATAGATTATGATGAAACTTTCTCTCCTGTAGCCATGTTCAAGTCTATTCGGATCATTCTCGCAATAGCAGCATATTATGATTATGAGATCTGGCAGATGGATGTGAAGACCGCTTTCCTTAATGGAAATCTGGATCAGGATGTGTATATGACACAACCTGAAGGTTTCACTAATCCATCAGATTGTCATAAAATATGCAAGTTAAAGAAGTCCATTGATGGACTTAAGCAAGCATCAAGAAGCTGGAACATTCGTTTTGATGAATCAATCTGTGAATTTGGTTTCATCAAGAATGAAGATGACCCGTGTGTATATAAGAGGTTTAGTGGGAGCGTAATTACATTCCTAGTCCTCTACGTCAATGATATCTTAATCATTGGAAACGATATTCCTGAACTACATGCGGTTAAGGCATGGTTAAGAAAATGTTTCCAGATGAAAGATCTAGGAGAAGCAGCCTATGTATTAGGTGTGAAGATCTACAGAGATAGATCTAAGAGGCTTCTCGGGCTGTGCTAGAGTACTTACATCGATAAAGTCCTGGAGAGATTCCATTTAGAGAATTCTAAAAGAGGATATCTTCCAGTCAGACATGGTCTGAATCTTTCGAAGAGTCAGTGTCCACAAACACAGACTGAGAAAGATGAAATGGACAATACGCCTTATGCTTCGGCTATTGGGTCCATTATGTATGCGATATTGTGTACTCGCCCAGACGTCGCTTACGGGTTAAGTGTGACCAGTCGATTCCAAAGTAATCCAGGTCAGGCGCACTGGATTGCAGTCAAGAACATTTTGAAATATCTTCGGAGGACCAAAGATATGTTCTTGGTGTATGGTGGTCAGGAAGAACTCAGTATTGAAGGATATACTGACGCTTCGTTCCAATCTGACCAGGATGATTTCCGATCGCAATCAGGCTATGTTTTTAGCTTGAATGGAGAAGCAGTGGTGTGGAAAAGTTTCAAACAATCTATTATTGCTGATTCCACAACAGAAGCCGAGTATGTTGCAGCCTCAGAAGCATCTAAGGAGGCAGTGTGGATTCGTAAGTTCGTTCAGGAACTTGGTGTTGTTCCTTCGAGTGCAGATCCTTTGGTTATCTTTTGTGATAACACTGGAGCAATCACACAAGAAAAGGAACCACGGTCGCACCAGAAGTCCAAGCACATACAGAGACGGTTTCACTTGATCCGGGAGATCATTGATCGAGGCGAGATCAAAATCTGCAAGGTTCATACAGATGACAATCTGGCTGACCCGCTTACAAAGCCTCTGGCGCAGCAGAAGCATGAGAAGCACTGTAATAATATGGGTTTGAGATATCTCAACCATTAGATTAAGTGCAAGTGGGAGATTGTTGGGGTATGCCCTTAAGGCTAATGTTTGAGGCCTCGGGATTGTATCAGTATCATGTATAAACTTCATATTTATAAAGGCAATGGTTGTTATTTATGTTGTTGCATTATCTGCTGTCATATGTATACTTCTGAATAATGTCTCAATGCTGTTCAGCTTGGCTGACATGTAGTTAAGTCCTTAGTCGAGATATCTTGGTGAACATGAGACAGCCTTGATATGATTGAGACTAATATGTGTTCTAATCTTATAGGATGCTTCGAGCATGGAATAAGATGTAGACTCATAGGTACATTGGATGTACTGGACAGACCCTACTAGGATGTTCAATTGCTTGTCACAATGTGAATAATCCTTGTATGCAAACAAGTGGCATACTTCCTCTGACTTGAGATCACTTGTGTTTCTAAATGATGATTGTCATTGTTTTGAGGTAGTTCAATATCATTTGAAACATAATGGTTATAGACTATCTTGGATAATGATCATGAGTCAGGTTAGGACACTAGTGATAGATAAAGGATTGCCGTCTCCTAGTTTGGAGTGTGATGTTCTAAAGGGGGCCCCTGGATGAGATGATTGAGAAAGTGTATGGCCATACCCAGATGACTATGTTCATCTGATCTAATCATCCTCATCATATTGGAGTTACAAGCTTGACACGCATGTCCAATAAGAACATCCAGTGGCAAAGGAAACATGTATGTCTAGTGAAGTGGATTCACACTTGTGCTATGGGTTGGGTGTAGTCTTGGAAGACTCTTTCCTTTATATCGGGAGACAGTGATGTGTTGCTAGATACCCCTCACTGATCGTGATAACGTAAGTTATCGTTACCGACATTTAAAGGAAACCCTTAGGGTCGCACAATTTGATGATATGGCTTACTTAAGTCAGATCGTGTGGACTGAATTGGTTTTGGTTCAGTTTAAGGGATTTAAACTCTGATTGTAAGTGAGATCTGGTCTGATCATGTTTGATTGATTAGGGCTTGAGATCGGTAAGCTTTGATCGAGAGAATTGATGCTAGATTGGTCAGATCAGGAGCATCAAGAGATGAACGGTCAGATCTTGAATCTTAGGGTTTAAGGTGATCTGGACCAAGGCTTGGCTTGATTTGGTCCTTGAACCAAATCCAAATTGAACCGGCTCATGTATGAGCGCATGGTTCAATTTAGAGGGATGAGCGTTCGGTTCACTTGGAGTGAACGCATAACGCATGTATTGAAGCATTTGCTATTTTTGGAAATTCGGTTTTCCAAAGTGAAAAATGCCTCCACGTTCGAGTGCAATGCTTCTCTATTCTCGTCTCTCGCCCCTTGCTCTCAAAGACTCACTCTTGCGTGGTGAAGGTTGACGACAAGAGAGGATTCGGCCAAGAAGTGTAGATCTCATCCCTTCCATACGATAAGGGCACTTGGAGAACCTTGCTAGCACAAGGAACACAAGGAGTAGTCATCATCCTCTTGTGTGCGTCACCTTTGGAGGAGAGCCCTTTCGCCATCTTCTTCCAAGACGCCATTCGAATCAATGGCTATGGTATGATCTTCTTCTTGATCTATTCAATCATTTGATAGTTGATCATATGGCATGTAAAAGATCTTTAAGAAACCCTTGCTTCCTTGCGAATTTTATATGCGCCTCCTATTAGGGTTTCGTCCCCCCTTAGATTTAGGGGGCTTTCAGGCGCACCCAAGCATGGTGGCGCACCTAGCATAGAAAGTGATGCACTTAGTAGTGATGATGGTGCACTTGGTGTTCACTAAACCCTGGGAAGAGCCTAGGGTTTGCAAGCTGACATAGGAGGAGCACAGAGCTAGCTGATCCTAAGGGGGCATCCAGGTTTTTCTAGATGGCGCCTCTAAGGTTTGTGGGCTGATCCTTGGAGCTGAAGACCTAGGCGGCGCACCTAGGTTTGGAGGAAAACCCTTAGAGCACTCTGGGCTGAGCCAAGGACTTAGTGGCATGGGCTATGGCTTGTGCCTTAGAGTAGCTAGGTGATTAGTCTAGGTCTAGGGGCTTGTTACCCATGTTCGGGCTATAACCATATTATGTATTATTTTCTACTCAGTTTCAAGCATGCATGTGATGTTTTATTTTTCATGCTACTCACTATAGGATTGCATGCCTGTATTATTAGATGAATGATAAAACTAAATGGTGAGACCATAAAAACCCTCGATCCAAATATCAAGTCTGTTTATAGCCTTCTGACGCATAGCCCTCGTCAAACTATCGATCGATGGTGTTGTGCACTATTTCCCACCCTCATGGGACACGCCCATCTATCTTTAGGAGACGTGTGGTGACAATGATTTCCCCAGTCCGGTTAAAACTCTGGACGTGCCTTTCGCAAGGAAACCATTGGCCCTTTGCATAACAATCAAGTTAGAATTGAGTAGATAGGTTAGGTCTTTGTGCTGTATCCAGCCCTCGCTGAACAC
Source organism: Costus lasius (assembly GCA_027563935.2). NCBI lineage: Eukaryota > Viridiplantae > Streptophyta > Magnoliopsida > Zingiberales > Costaceae > Costus > Costus lasius. Next base: position 77,965,377 of record CM050451.1, read on the forward strand.
AAAGTGCCTAAACTGTCTTGAGAAGGGGAATTGCCAAGTTGCAATTGGCCAGCGTGCCTACCTCAGGAAGCATGTGTCACCTTGTGCAGTACATCCCACCCTCGTGGGACGCAAGGCCATGTACGGAATGATGATCCCATCTCACTAAGGAAATCTGGTGATTTCCTTATCGACTATTGAGGGTTATCGATTCGAGCAAAATAGTGGGAGACCAATCATTTATAAAAGGCCAGATTAAATGATTGGTTTGCAGATTTGCTTATGACTATAGCAGATGGTCACTGCGATCTCTCCTATGTTGGTTGGAACCAACTAAGTGGACTAGTACTTGAGGATTGTCCTCAAGCTCGAGGAAAAGCTGTATCTCCTTGAGCAGCCTTTACCTAAACCCATCTCATCTACAGCCTTGTTGGCTAAAGAGGATGCTTAAGGGGTAGCTTGTCTAAAGATAGCATGTCGCCTGAGTTGTGAAAGCAACGTGTAGAGCTGATCATGTTCTAGATCTGTATTCTTAAACAGCTCTTCCAGGGACAAGCTAGAATAGAAAGTTGTAACCTCTAAAGCAATCTCACAATGCAAAGGTAAGCCTCAAGGCTTGACCGATGCATTAAAGATGATGAGGGTACTAGAGATAAGGTGCTCAAGATTGATTGCTATCGACCTCCAAAACGATGAGGAGAGAAGTAGCCCTTCGTCTTCTATCTCAGGTAATTATGTTACCAAAGTCTAGTTGTCTATTTCTGACACATGGGTATGTCATACCGCATGATGAGACCAACACTTGCAAAAATGTCTTGGTGCTCAACAGAAATAGGGCAATGTTGATGTAGAGAGACTGGCCTACCAGTTGGAGCATACGTTGCTGTCATAGCTGTAGGAGATCTCACTCTCTCTAGGTCAAAACTTTATTAGAACTTAAATATCTTCATGTTCTATCTTTATGGGAAGTTCTCTGAGTAACATAATTTATGGATAAAGTTAAGTGGTTCTGTACCTCTCTTTGTCACTATTGTTTGGGCTTGTAAAACAAGAACCTCATCCATTGACTCCATGCAAATGGATTCATGGATTCAATCTCCTTTCAAGAGAATGAGTCGGGTCAACCTCTTTCAAGAGTTTGAATCGCATGAGCCTTGTTTGCTAAGGACAACAACAGCGATGTTCTTCACTTTTCAGAAGTGGAAGATTTGGAGAGTTATTGGGCCTCATACACTTTACTGTGTGTGGACAGGACTAATAAGTAAGCCAAAAATAGGGTACTAGTCCTTTAGAAATATGTCTATTGGACATGTATGTAGTAAGGAAACCAGCTTGATAGATCCATAAAAGCTTTCTAATTTGTAAGTAAGCACTTGAGCCACAATTTATAACTATCCTGATGAGCATGAGATTTTCTCATAGCTCACTCCTCTTTGAGGGTGAGTGTCTAATTGGAGGAATCAAGTCGTGCTTGGCACGATTCAATATAGGTTAAGTCATGTAACTCCTTGTTAAAGGTTGTGCAAAAATGAATAGTTTTTCCTAAACACTGAAAGAAGTTCCACATCTGACATATGTGTGTATGGGGTATCCTTTGGGGATACTACTTCCATGATCCCACAAGAGAGCAACTCGGTTGCTGCTCAGAGTGCTAATTTTCTTAGGAAAGATTTTCTCTTAAAAAAAAGGCTAGTGGGAGGAAGTTTGACTTGGATATAGTCCAAGGTCAACCATTTGACACACCTGGTCAAAGTTGGAATATGAGCCAATTATACAAGTTGTGGGCAACCTGAGGCTCAGAACACATAGACTGTACAGGTTGAATGAATTCGTCTGGCTTTGACTTATGGGTAACTCCTAACTCAATGCAGAGAATCTTCATCCTATGGTGCCTGAGTGCAGTGGGAACTTGATGACATATCTGGTCTTGTATATCGGGGATATACTGATCATCAAATATGACATCCTGATCCTTCACTTGGTGAAGATATGATTGGGAAGTGTCTTGTGATGAATGACTTAGTAGACATCACCTATGGGGTAGGTGTGAGAGTTTTTGGATAGGTCAAAGAAGCTCCAAGTCCTAAGTCGGATAACATACACTGATGATGGTATGTTATAGACCATATGTGGTTTAGGAGAGCATAACCAATTGTTACCAGGTCCAATCCAGGTGCATGGCACTGGATAAGGAGAAAAGAATGTCCTTAGGTTCTACAAAGAACTAGAGGAATGGTTCTTAATTGTTAGAGACAGGAAAAGCTTGATGTATTGAGTTACACTTGATAGCTTGTTCCAGTCTAACATTGATCGTAGCAATAGCTTTGTGTCTGATAGTGAAGTGTTGGGAAACCCCGGGGACATTTTATAATTTTTCAAAGTCATAGACATACATACATACATTGCACAGCGGAAGAATGTCCCCGAAACAGGCTGGTCCCAAAAACCCAGTGAAGATCGCAAGAAAGAGAGTCGACACGATGAGTTAAGAGATACCTTAAGAGCGATTTGGAGTGATGCCGATGTAGGCGCCCAAGTGTGCGCCCTCTGCAGTCTCACACACACGGATCTCTTGAGTTCTCTTCTTCCACGCCCGGTGCTAGCCTCGGGAAGAAGATCAAAGCCTTAGGGAGATGCTCCACTTCACTTGCGCCACCAAGAGGAAAGGATGCGCCAAGAGAAGAAGGAAACAAGCCAAGCCGCTAAGCACCAAAGCTCCTTGCGCCAAGAGGAAAGGAGGGAGAAGCTTGCGGCTATGGAAGAAGAAAGATGCGCCCTTGCTCCTAGCTCTCACCCCTCTTCTTGTGCTCACGCCTTTTTTGATCAATCACTCATAAGAGAGGTCGGCTAGGTGCTCTTTTATAGGGCAAGAGGCGGTTTATGAAAGGCTAGGATCAAGACAAGTGGGCGGCTAGGATGAGAAGGTTTAAGGCAAGGAAAGTCTCCAAGACATTTCTATAATTCTCATTCAACCATTCCTTTTGTGCCCATGCCTTTCTTTGTGCGCCAAGGCCTTGCCTTGCGCCCCAAGCAATGCCATATAGGCATTCATACCATAAGGGATAAAGGGGGGAGGCGCCAATTGCTTCCTTATGAAGCAAATTGTGCCACTTCTCCCCATTATGCCCATAGGCGCCTAGGGGAGAAGACTTGTCCCCATTATACCCTTCTAGCCCTTCTTCTCTTCATGACAACTTATTATTGGGCCTCATTGGATAATGAGCTAGCCCAAACTCCATTACATGGGTTAATTAAGCACTTGGATCCAATCCAATGCAACCCTAATCCAAATGTGACCAATCATGGTCAAATACGGGTCAACCTGCCAAAAATGAAGTTTGGCTCCAATAATATTCTTCCATCTCATCAGGCCCATTGGCGCTGATGAAATCTCCCAATTAGATCCGAGTTATCCAATAACTCGATCATAAGGCTTCCCGATCAATACGAGAACTCAAGTATCAAGGTGTGCGACCCTGTAGGTTCCTCTGACGCTGGCAGTGCTGACCAAAGGTCATCACAAGCAGTGAGTGGCACCTAGCAGTGCATCGCTGCTACCCAGGTCATAGGAATGGATATCGACATCGACATCCCCATCATCGCAACTAGGTACATATGCATTACAGTCTCTTTGCTGAACTGATATCCGATTGGACAAGTGTGTCACCACTTGTTTTCATCCAATCCCATGGCTGTGACTAAAACAGGTTCTTACTTGGGTATGGCCATACACTCTTAGTCATAGAACCATAGAGGAGCTCCATGGATATCATACTTCCCTAAGGAAGGGGCAAATCCTATGTCTGTCCATTGACCTTCTCATATGGGTCGTGACATGCTCAATGACAACCGTTATTACCTCCCAACTACGGCGAGGTGTTAGGTTGTATCAAAGCAAGTCCCTAACCATATAGAATGATCAATGACCTCAAGTCAAGGGATCAATGCATCTCCTATCACTTATGAGGATAACTCATGACACCAAGTCATAGCCTCATAGCGGGTCTATCCAGTATATCCTCCAATGATATACCCATGTGTCTGCGTCCTAACCAGCCCACATACCAGTCTCACAAGTACCATAGCTGTCCCATATCCACTAAGGTACATCGACTGGGGACTATAGTTCAAGCACAGATCCAATCTGTCTCCAGGGCCATTATCATGTTAGTACATATGCGCAGATGTAAACAAACATAGATAATGACAATGCCAGAATGATATATAAATATCAAAGTCAAGTAGTACATAAGTTGACCAAAACTAGGTCCTAGGGCATATACACCAACAATCTCCCACTTGCACTAAGACCTAGAAGTTGAGGAATCTCAACCCCATATCTCTAGCGTGACCATCATGCTTCTGCTGCGCCAAAGCCTTGGTCAATGGGTCTGCCAGATTGTTCTCTGTGTCTACTCTGCTAATCTTGACATCACCTTTGTCAATGATTTCTCTGATCAGGTGAAATCTACTGAGTATGTGTTTGGATCTTTGATGAGACCGTGGTTCCTTGGCTTGTGCAATTGCTCCATTGTTGTCATAGTAGAGTTCAATGGGATCCATTGCACTAGGTACCACCTGAAGATCACATAAGAACTTCCTTATCCAAACGGCTTCCTTGGCTGCCTCAGAAGCAGCCACATACTCAGCCTCGGTTGTAGAATCTGCTATAGTTGATTGCTTGAAGCTCTTCCAACATACAGCGCCTCCATTTATCTTGAACACATAGCCGGCCTGCAATCTAAAGTCGTCAGGGTCAGACTGGAACGTTGCATCAGTATAGCCCTGCATACTGAGCTCTTCCTGTCCCCCATAGACCAAGAACAGATCCTTAGTTCTTCTCAGAGATAGATCTAAGAGGCTGTAAGTGGATCTAGACCAATGCTTGGTTTAATTTGGTCTTTGAACTAAATGAAATTGAACCGGTTCACTTAGTGTGAGCGCATGGTTCAAGTCAAGGGAGAAAGTTGCGATTGGGGTAAACGCATCTTGCGTTGAAGTAGTGGCTTGCTATTTTTGGAAGTTATGTTTTCCAAAATAGCGTGGACGCCTCACGTTCGAAGTGGTCACGCCCTATTCTCGCCTCTTCACCTCTTGTCGCCTCTCCTCTCTCGGGTAGAGAGTCTTCACGCCTTGGAGAGAGTTTGGCCAAGCAAAGACGTCATCTCAATTCCCTTGACGCGATCAGGAAACTTGGAGATCCTTGCTAGCACAAGGAACGACAAGGAGTAGTCAACTCTCATCTTGTGTGCGCACGTTTTGGAGGAGAACCATTTCGTTCTCTCTGCTTCCAAGTCTCCATCCAGGCAAGGGCAATGGTATGAATCTTTTCGATCTATACAAGTATTTACAAGTTGTTCATTTGACATGCTATTGATCCTTTAGAAACCCTAGCTTCCGCTCAATGCAAATCCTCTAATATGCGCCTATTAGGGTTTCGCCCCCTTTAATGGAACTTTCAGGTTGGGACATAGAAGTAGTATCCTTTAGTTTCCTTAGGATACCCCACAAACACACATTTATCAGATCTAGGTTCTAGCTTGCTAGAATCCTGACATTTGACATAAGCCTCACATCCCCAGATCTTGATAAAAGTGAGATTAGGGCGTCTCCCACTCCACATCTCGTATGGTATTTTGGAGACACTCTTAGATGGAAAATTATTCAGTATCAGAGAAGCTGTTTCTAGTGCATGCCCCCAGAATGATGGAGGTAGAGTTGCATGACTCATCATAGATCGAACCATATCCAATAAAGTTCGATTTCTCCTTTCAGACACGCCATTCCATTGAGGTGTTCCAGGAGGAGTGAGTTGGGATATGATCCCACACTCTCTCAGATAGTCAAAGAACTCACTGCTCAGGTACTCTCCACCTCGATCTGATCGAAGAGCTTTAATGGATCTTCCAAGCTGGTTCTCTACTTCATTCTTGAACTCCTTGAATTTCTCAAAGGACTCAGATTTATGTCTCATTAAGTAGACATAGCCATACCTACTGAAGTCATCAGTGAAGGTAATGAAGTAGTTGTACCCTCCTCTGGCTTGTTTATTGAAGGGCCCACACACATCAGTATGTATGAGATCTAATAAACCTTCTACCCTCTCACCAATCTTGGTGAATGGCGCCTTTGTCATTTTCCCTAATAAACAAGGTTCACAAGTATCAAATTCCTCCAAGGAACTTGAATCTAACAATCCACTTGCATGGAGTTGTTGGATGCGATTCTTGTTTATATGGGCTAATCGACAGTGCCATAGGAAAGCACCAACTGAACCACTCAGTTTGGTCCTTTTATTATTTATGTTACAAATAGAACTTTCCATATCCAAGATATATAGACCATTGCACAAAGTACCCTTCCTATAGAACATATTTGCAAATGAAAAAGAACAAGAGTTCTTATTTATTTCAAATTTAAATCCTTTCTTTGCTAAGCAAGGAATGGATACAATGTTCTTAGTAAGTGAAGGTACACAAAAGCAATTATCTAGTTCTAATTGAAGTCCAGAAGGCAAGGAGAGAGTCAAAACGCCTACAGCAACAGCAGCAACCTGTGCCCCGTTTCCAACGCGTAGGTCAATCTCTCCAGGCCGCACCGATCTACTTTTCTTGAGCCCCTGCATATTTGTACAAATATGAGCTCCACATGCGGTATCCAATACCCATGACATAGAAGTAGAAAGATTGACTTTTGTAACATAGATACCTGAGCTAGAAGTTAAGGCCAAGCCTTTCTTCTCCTCATTCTGAAGTCGTACTATGTCCTTTATCATGTGAGGTGGTCCTCCACATGAGTAGCATTTGTTATTCCTGACTCTTTCCATCTTTATCTTCAATGTCTTAGTTAAGCCTTTGGGCTCAACATACTGAATGTCTACTTTAGGAGGGTTGAGCTCAACCAATGCATCGAAGAGCTGCCTTAGATTAGAAATAATTTCAGAGGCACTCTTAGATTCATATTGCCCTCTTAGCCCGGGCGACATGTTGGTTAGCATCAATTGTGCAACCTCCAAAGTGTCAGCTTGATGCTTTTCATAAGCATCCTTTTCAGACGTTGATGCCAAGCATGGAAGTGGCTCAGGAATTGGCTTCTCAAGGACATATAGCTTCCTCTCGAGCTTGAGCACAATTCTCAAGTTCATATACCAATCCTTTAAGTTGGATCCAACCAACTTATCCCTTTCCTGAAAGGTCCCCACAAGGGGGCGAAACCCTAACTCATAGGCGCATATGGGAATGAAAGCAGCGGAAAGGGGGTTTCTAGATCTTGCATGCTGTATGATTAACAAAAATGACCCAATTGCAAATAGAAAAGGATCATACCATAGCCATTTCTAGATGGCGCCTTGGAAGCAAAGATCAAACTTGATCTTCTCCAGAGGTGACGCACACAGTTGATGTCGCCTACTCCCTTTGCGATCCTTGTGCTAGCAAGGCCCAAAGATGTCCTTGTCGAGTGGAAGGGAAGAGATGTCTTGGCTTGGCGATTCTTTTCTTCCTCCTCGTCGAGCTCTTCACCACCGTATGTTCTCTCGTCAAGAGCAAGAGACAAGGCGACTAACGAAAAGAGGAAAGGCGTGAACGTGAGAGAGGATCACGTAAGAGAAGTGCTATCTAAAAATAGCATGCCACTTCTCTTCATGCGATCATGGGTTTACCCATTCGCAAACTCCACTTCACCCTTGAACCATGCGCTCATTCATGAGCCGGTTCACTTGAATTTGGTTCAATAACCAAATAAACCAAGCCATAAGTCCAGATCACATTAAAACCCTAAGGTACTTGATCTGACCGTTCATCTCCCGATGCTCCTGATCTCACCGATCCAGCATCCATTCTCTCAATCGAAGCTTACCGATCTCAAGCCCTAATCAATCAAACATGATCAGACTAGATCTCACTTACAATCAGAGATTAAATCCCTTTAAACTGAACCTGAACAATTCAGTCCACACGATCTGACTCAAGTAAGCCATATCATCAAATTGTGCGACCCTGAGGGTTTCCTTTAAATGTCGGTAACGATAACTCACGTTATCACGATCAGTGAGGGGTATCTAGCAACACATCACTGTCTCCCGATATAAAGAAAAGAGTCTTCCAAGACTACACCCAAAAACAGCACAAGTGTGAACCAACTCACAAGGCATGCATAAATCCTTTGCCACTGGATGTTCTTATTGGACAAGCGTGTCAAGCTTGTAACTCCAATATGATGAGCATGATTAGATCAGATGAACATAGTCACCTGGGTATGGCCATACACTATTCTCAATCATCTCATCCAGGGGGCCCCTTTAGAACATCACACTCCAATTAAGGAGACGGCAATCCTTTGTCTATCACTAGTGCCCTAACCTGACTCAAGCACACCATCCAAGATAGCCTATAATCATTATGTTTCAAATGATATTGAACTAACTCAAAATAATGACAATCATCATTTAGAAAACACAAGTGATCTCAAGTCAGAGGAAATGTGCCACTTGTCGCAATCAAGGATTATTCACATTGTGACAAACAATTGAATATCCTAGTAGGGTCTGTCCAGTACATCCAATGTACCCATGAGTCTACCTCTTATTCCATGCTCGAAGCATCCTATAAGATTAGAACACATATTAGTCTCAATCATATCAAGGCTGTCTCATGTTCACCAAGATATATCGACTAAGGACATTACAGCATGTCAGCCTAGCTGAACAGCTTTGAGACATTATTCAGAAGTACAATTATTGCAGCAGACAATATAACAACCTGAATAACAACCATGCCTTTATAAACATAAGAGTTTATTACATGATACTGATACAATCCCAAGGCCTCAAACATTAGCCTTAAGGGCATACCCCAACAATCTCCCACTTGCACTTAATCTAATGGTTGAGAAATCTCAAACCCATATTATTACAGTGCTTCTCATGCTTCTGCTGCGCCAGAGGCTTGGTAAGCGGGTCTGCCAGATTGTCATCTGTATGTACCTTGCAGACTTTGATCTCGCCACGATCTATGATCTCCCTGATCAAGTGAAACCGTCTCTGTATGTGCTTGGACTTCTGGTGCGACCGTGGTTCCTTTGCTTGTGCGATTGCTCCAGTGTTATCACAGAAGATAACCAAAGGATCTGCACTCGAAGGAACAACACCAAGTTCTCTCACGAACTTACGAATCCACACTGCCTCCTTGGATGCTTCCGAGGCTGCAACATACTCGGCTTCTGTTGTGGAATCAGCAACAGTTGACTGTTTGAAACTCTTCCACACCACTGCTCCTCCATTCAAGCTAAAAACATAGCCTGATTGCGATCGGAAATCATCCTGGTCTGACTGGAATGAAGCGTCAGTATATCCTTCAATACTGAGTTCTTCCTGACCACCATATATCAAGAACATATCTTTGGTCCTCCGCAGATATTTTAAAATGTTCTTGACTGCAATCCAGTGCGCCATACCTGGATTACTTTGGAACCGACTGGTCACGCTTAACCCGTAAGCAACGTCTGGGCGAGTACACAACATCGCATACATAATGGATCCAATAGCCGAAGCATAAGGCGTATTGTCCATTTCATCTTTCTCAGTCTGTGTTTGTGGACACTGACTCTTCGAAAGATTCAGACCATGTCTGACTGGAAGATATCCTCTTTTAGAATTCTCTAAATGAAATCTCTCCAGGACTTTATCGATGTAAGTACTCTGGCACAGCCCGAGAAGCCTCTTAGATCTATCCCTGTAGATCTTCACACCTAACACATAGGCTGCTTCTCCTAGATCTTTCATCTGGAAACATTTCCTTAACCATGCCTTTACGGCATGCATTTCAGGAATGTCATTTCCAATGATCAAGATATCATCGACGTAGAGGACTAGGAAAGTAATCACGCTCCCACTAAACCTCTTATATACACACGGGTCATCCTCGTTCTTGATGAAACCAAACTCAGAGATTGATTCATCAAAATGAATATTCCAGCTTCTAGATGCTTGTTTAAGTCCATAAATAGACTTCTTTAACTTGCATATCTTATGACGATCTGATGGATTAGTGAAACCTTCTGGTTGTGTCATATACACATCCTCATCCAGATTTCCATTAAGGAAAGCTGTCTTCACATCCATTTGCCAAATCTCATAATCATAATATGCAGCTATCGCGAAAAGAATCCGAATAGACTTAAACATAGCTACAGGTGAGAAAGTTTCATCATAATCTATCCCGTAGATTTGTTTGAAACCTTTCGCAACTAGCCTGCCTTTATAGGTAACCACGTTACCATCCATGTCAATCTTCTTCTTGAAGATCCATTTACAGCCTATAGGGATAACTCCCGAAGGCGGATCAACCAAATCCCAAACTTGGTTATCTGACATGGAGTCCATCTCGGCGCGCATAGCTTCAAGCCATCTCGCTGACTCCGGTCCACTGACCGCATCCGCATAAGTGAGGGGTTCATCATTATCAATGATGTAGACTCTGTCATAGCGCTCAGGCTGTCGACGGATCCTTCCCGATCTTCGCGGTTCCCGTGATATCTGAGCCTCAGGTTGTTCAATAACCTGTTCTACCAGCTCAGGCTCATCCAACTGTGCTTGCGCACTTTGTCCTTCCTCTGGATTCTCATCCAGCTTTATTTCTCTCCCACTGGCCTCTTGCAGAAGAAACTCCTTCTCAAGAAATATAGCCGTCCGAGCAACAAATACCTTGTTCTCTTTGGGATCGTAGAAATAATAACCCTTAGTTTCCTTAGGGTAACCGACAAAGATACATTTGTCAGATCTGCTCTCTAGTTTCCCAGAGGCGAGCTTTTTGACATAAGCCTCGCAACCCCAGATCCTGATAAATGTCAAGCTCGGCTGTTTCCCATACCATAACTCATATGGCGTCTTAGAAACTGCCTTGGATGGCACTCGGTTTAGTACCTTTGCAGCTGTTTCCAGTGCAAATCCCCAAAAGGAGTAAGGTAGAGTAGCCTGACTCATCATAGAACGAACCATATCAAGTAACGTTCTATTTCTCCTTTCGGACACACCATTCCATTGCGGTGTTCCTGGCGGAGTGAGCTGTGAGATAATCCCACACTCCTTCAGATAGTCAGTAAATTCTCGACTTAGGTATTCTCCACCTCGATCAGAACGAAGTGCCTTGATATTTCGGCCTAGCTGATTTTGTACTTCATTCTTGAACTCTTTGAACTTGTCAAAAGATTCACTTTTATGTCTCATTAGATAGACATACCCATACCTACTGAAATCATCAGTAAAGGTAATGAAGTACTGATAGCCACCTCTGGCATGTTTACTAAATGGCCCACACACATCACTGTGTATAAGGTCAAGTAAACCTGAAGCCCTTTGACCTTTGTTAGAAAAAGGTGACTTCGTCATTTTACCCATTAAACAAGCCTTGCATGTATCAATCTCCTCATAGGAGAATGATCCCAGCAGTCCATGATCATGCAACCGCTTAATGAAAGGTCCCCACAAGGGGGCAAAACCCTAACTCATAGGCGCATATGGGAATGAAAGCAGCGGAAAGGGGGTTTCTAGATCTTGCATGTTGTATGATTAAGAAAATGACCCAATTGCAAATAGAAAAGGATCATACCATAGCCATTTCTAGATGGCGCCTTGGAAGCAAAGATCAAACTTGATCTTCTCCAGAGGTGACGCACACAGTTGATGTCGCCTACTCCCTTTGCGATCCTTGTGCTAGCAAGGCCCAAAGATGTCCTTGTCGAGTGGAAGGGAAGAGATGTCTTGGCTTGGCGATTCTTTTCTTCCTCCTCGTCGAGCTCTTCACCACCGTATGTTCTCTCGTCAAGAGCAAGAGACAAGGCGACTAACGAAAAGAGGAAAGGCGTGAACGTGAGAGAGGATCACGTAAGAGAAGTGCTATCTAAAAATAGCATGCCACTTCTCTTCATGCGATCATGGGTTTACCCATTCGCAAACTCCACTTCACCCTTGAACCATGCGCTCATTCATGAGCCGGTTCACTTGAATTTGGTTTAATAACCAAATAAACCAAGCCATAAGTCCAGATCACATTAAAACCCTAAGGTACTTGATCTGACCGTTCATCTCCCGATGCTCCTGATCTCACCGATCCAGCATCCATTCTCTCAATCGAAGCTTACCGATCTCAAGCCCTAATCAATCAAACATGATCAGACTAGATCTCACTTACAATCAGAGATTAAATCCCTTTAAACTGAACCTGAACAATTCAGTCCACACGATCTGACTCAAGTAAGCCATATCATCAAATTGTGCGACCCTGAGGGTTTCCTTTAAATGTCGGTAACGATAACTCACGTTATCACGATCAGTGAGGGGTATCTAGCAACACATCACTGTCTCCCGATATAAAGAAAAGAGTCTTCCAAGACTACACCCAAAAACAGCACAAGTGTGAACCAACTCACAAGGCATGCATAAATCCTTTGCCACTGGATGTTCTTATTGGACAAGCGTGTCAAGCTTGTAACTCCAATATGATGAGCATGATTAGATCAGATGAACATAGTCACCTGGGTATGGCCATACACTATTCTCAATCATCTCATCCAGGGGGCCCCTTTAGAACATCACACTCCAATTAAGGAGACGGCAATCCTTTGTCTATCACTAGTGCCCTAACCTGACTCAAGCACACCATCCAAGATAGCCTATAATCATTATGTTTCAAATGATATTGAACTAACTCAAAATAATGACAATCATCATTTAGAAAACACAAGTGATCTCAAGTCAGAGGAAATGTGCCACTTGTCGCAATCAAGGATTATTCACATTGTGACAAACAATTGAATATCCTAGTAGGGTCTATCCAGTACATCCAATGTACCCATGAGTCTACCTCTTATTCCATGCTCGAAGCATCCTATAAGATTAGAACACATATTAGTCTCAATCATATCAAGGCTGTCTCATGTTCACCAAGATATATCGACTAAGGACATTACAGCATGTCAGCCTAGCTGAACAGCTTTGAGACATTATTCAGAAGTACAATTATTGCAGCAGACAATATAACAACCTGAATAACAACCATGCCTTTATAAACATAAGAGTTTATTACATGATACTGATACAATCCCAAGGCCTCAAACATTAGCCTTAAGGGCATACCCCAACAATCTCCCACTTGCACTTAATCTAATGGTTGAGAAATCTCAAACCCATATTATTACAGTGCTTCTCATGCTTCTGCTGCGCCAGAGGCTTGGTAAGCGGGTCTGCCAGATTGTCATCTGTATGTACCTTGCAGACTTTGATCTCGCCACGATCTATGATCTCCCTGATCAAGTGAAACCGTCTCTGTATGTGCTTGGACTTCTGGTGCGACCGTGGTTCCTTTGCTTGTGCGATTGCTCCAGTGTTATCACAGAAGATAACCAAAGGATCTGCACTCGAAGGAACAACACCAAGTTCTCTCACGAACTTACGAATCCACACTGCCTCCTTGGATGCTTCCGAGGCTGCAACATACTCGGCTTCTGTTGTGGAATCAGCAACAGTTGACTGTTTGAAACTCTTCCACACCACTGCTCCTCCATTCAAGCTAAAAACATAGCCTGATTGCGATCGGAAATCATCCTGGTCTGATTGGAATGAAGCGTCAGTATATCCTTCAATACTGAGTTCTTCCTGACCACCATATATCAAGAACATATCTTTGGTCCTCCGCAGATATTTTAAAATGTTCTTGACTGCAATCCAGTGCGCCATACCTGGATTACTTTGGAACCGACTGGTCACGCTTAACCCGTAAGCAACGTCTGGGCGAGTACACAACATCGCATACATAATGGATCCAATAGCCGAAGCATAAGGCGTATTGTCCATTTCATCTTTCTCAGTCTGTGTTTGTGGACACTGACTCTTCGAAAGATTCAGACCATGTCTGACTGGAAGATATCCTCTTTTAGAATTCTCTAAATGAAATCTCTCCAGGACTTTATCGATGTAAGTACTCTGGCACAGCCCGAGAAGCCTCTTAGATCTATCCCTGTAGATCTTCACACCTAACACATAGGCTGCTTCTCCTAGATCTTTCATCTGGAAACATTTCCTTAACCATGCCTTTACGGCATGCATTTCAGGAATGTCATTTCCAATGATCAAGATATCATCGACGTAGAGGACTAGGAAAGTAATCACGCTCCCACTAAACCTCTTATATACACACGGGTCATCCTCGTTCTTGATGAAACCAAACTCAGAGATTGATTCATCAAAACGAATATTCCAGCTTCTAGATGCTTGTTTAAGTCCATAAATAGACTTCTTTAACTTGCATATCTTATGACGATCTGATGGATTAGTGAAACCTTCTGGTTGTGTCATATACACATCCTCATCCAGATTTCCATTAAGGAAAGCTGTCTTCATATCCATTTGCCAAATCTCATAATCATAATATGCAGCTATCGCGAAAAGAATCCGAATAGACTTAAACATAGCTACAGGTGAGAAAGTTTCATCATAATCTATCCCGTAGATTTGTTTGAAACCTTTCGCAACTAGCCTGCCTTTATAGGTAACCACGTTACCATCCATGTCAATCTTCTTCTTGAAGATCCATTTACAGCCTATAGGGATAACTCCCGGAGGCGGATCAACCAAATCCCAAACTTGGTTATCTGACATGGAGTCCATCTCGGCGCGCATAGCTTCAAGCCATCTCGCTGACTCCGGTCCACTGACCGCATCCGCATAAGTGAGGGGTTCATCATTATCAATGATGTAGACTCTGTCATAGCGCTCAGGCTGTCGACGGATCCTTCCCGATCTTCGCGGTTCCCGTGATATCTGAGCCTCAGGTTGTTCAATAACCTGTTCTACCAGCTCAGGCTCATCCAACTGTGCTTGCGCACTTTGTCCTTCCTCTGGATTCTCATCCAGCTTTATTTCTCTCCCACTGGCCTCTTGCAGAAGAAACTCCTTCTCAAGAAATATAGCCGTCCGAGCAACAAATACCTTGTTCTCTTTGGGATCGTAGAAATAATAACCCTTAGTTTCCTTAGGGTAACCGACAAAGATACATTTGTCAGATCTGCTCTCTAGTTTCCCAGAGGCGAGCTTTTTGACATAAGCCTCGCAACCCCAGATCCTGATAAATGTCAAGCTCGGCTGTTTCCCATACCATAACTCATATGGCGTCTTAGAAACTGCCTTGGATGGCACTCGGTTTAGTACCTTTGCAGCTGTTTCCAGTGCAAATCCCCAAAAGGAGTAAGGTAGAGTAGCCTGACTCATCATAGAACGAACCATATCAAGTAACGTTCTATTTCTCCTTTCGGACACACCATTCCATTGCGGTGTTCCTGGCGGAGTGAGCTGTGAGATAATCCCACACTCCTTCAGATAGTCAGTAAATTCTCGACTTAGGTATTCTCCACCTCGATCAGAACGAAGTGCCTTGATATTTCGGCCTAGCTGATTTTGTACTTCATTCTTGAACTCTTTGAACTTGTCAAAAGATTCACTTTTATGTCTCATTAGATAGACATACCCATACCTACTGAAATCATCAGTAAAGGTAATGAAGTACTGATAGCCACCTCTGGCATGTTTACTAAATGGCCCACACACATTACTGTGTATAAGGTCAAGTAAACCTGAAGCCCTTTGACCTTTGTTAGAAAAAGGTGACTTCGTCATTTTACCCATTAAACAAGCCTTGCATGTATCAATCTCCTCATAGGAGAATGATCCCAGCAGTCCATGATCATGCAACCGCTTAATGCGTTTCTTGTTAATATGGCCTAAACGACTATGCCATAGCAAGGTGCTGTCATCAGCATACTTGGCTTTCTTAATATCAATCGCGTGTATAGAACATTCCATGTCCAACATGAATAACCCACTATTAATTGAACCAGTAGCATAAACTATATTATCAAGAGATAAAACACACTTTGAAATATTGCATTCAAAGGAAAAACCCTTTCCTGACAAGAGCAGGAATAGAGATAATATTTTAGTGATACTGGGAACAAAGTAACAACTGTTTAGTTCTAATACAAGCCCAGATGGCAAAGAGATGAAATAGTCTCCTACAGCAACAGCAGCAACCCGTGCCCCGTTTCCAACTCGTAGGTCCACCTCATGCTGTCCCACCTGCCTTCTTCTCTTGAGTTCCTGTACATTTGAACAAATGTGAACTCCACATGCAGTGTCCAACACCCATGATATAGAAGAAGATGAAACCATGACTTTCGTCACGTATATACCTGAGCCAGAAGCAAGGCTTCCCCTCTTGTCTCCTTGGAGCGCTTTACAGTCCTTTTTCCAGTGACCCAGCTGGCCACAGTGGAAACACCTATATTCCTTGGACCGCTTAACCTTCTGCTTCAAAGCCTTGCTGTAACTCTTGACAGGGGTCTTGCCCTTCTTCCCCTTCTTCTTGTTCCTCGAAGGAACCATCAAGACAGAGGTTGAAGGCTTACCCTTCAGAGTTTCCTCAGTAGTCAAGAGCATATTCAGCAGCTCTGCCGGAGTACAATCGATTTTGTTCATATTAAAGTTAATAATGAACGCATCGAAAGAAGGCGGAAGAGACTGCAGAATAATGTCTACAGCAAGCTCCTGGTTGATGGTATGCCCCAGTTTTTCTAGAGCCTCCTTGTGCCCAATCATCTTGAGCACGTGAGCTCCCACTGGGCTCCCTTCAGCCAGTTTGCTCTGAAAGAACAGCTTTGTCAAATTATAGCGTTCTGTCCTCGCCTGTGCAGCATACAGCATCTTGAGGTTTGCTATCATGTCTATGGCAGACATATCCTCATGCTGACGCTGCAGCGGTGGCGTCATAGACGCTAGCATCAGGCAAGCGACATCAATGCTATCATTGACGTGCTTTTCATAGGCTTCCCGAACCGCCCTTGCGGCGTTCGGAGCGGGCTGAGGCGGTATCGCCGTCTCGAGGACATACAGTTTCCTCTCTGCCTTAAGAACTATCTTAAGGTGTCCGAACCAGTCTGAGAAGTTCGGCCCAGCAAACTTCTCTCTTTCCAGTAGGGATCGCACATTGAAGCTCATGGTGTTCGTTGCTGCAGGTATCTACAACAATGCAAGAACAGCAAGGTCAGTATCAATGTTAAGAATCAATCAGGACTTAAGAAAGATTCTTTTTCTCACTATTTTATCTGGCTGAAAAATCCAGCAAAACAGCCCGAAAGAGTAGTACTCTTTTAGTGAGATGGGATCCAGATTTCATACTTGGTCTCCGCGTCCCGCTCAGGCGAGATAAGATGCACAGAGAGTACAAGCACTAATCTCTGGTAGGCAGTCCCTGCCAATCGCCTACCTGTGCGATTCCCCTTCATCTGGGCAATCCAGCAGACTGTGCCAACTGAGTTGGTACAACACAATCTCTGACCCCACAGATGGCTGCCTCCATGCGCTACCATATGCGCCACATATGTAGCCTACATGGTCAAGCTGACCCGACCTACTCCCTGGACCACCACGTGCTATGCTGAGCAACGAGAAGCGATAAATCCCTTCTCTGTAACACGCAGGTGTAATCCCGCACCGTCTGAAGATAGATGGACGTGCCCACTGAGTGGGTACAACACGGCTCCAACGATAATCAGAACAGTGAGGTTTCGCGTCAGAAGGCATACGAGCTTGATATTTTAGCGTTGGATTTTAACGGTCTTTTATCTTCTTCACTATCATGCAATTCCTATGGTGATAGCAGAAGATAAATAATCATGCTGTTCTACTTATTAAACAATAAAAGAAAGCATGAATCTTATGTGGTAAAAGCCCATAGCCCTAGTAAGACCTTAATTTCACTTAAGTCTTCACTTGCTTTTCTTCATGGGTCTTTTGCTGCTCATTTGGCCCAAACCAGGGCCCAAGCGCCATCTGCAGCTCAGGTGCGCCCACCAGGTAAATGCGCCTGGTCCCAGAGTCGAACCCTGGACCTCCCACCTGGTCTAGCCACTGCTGCATGCGCCTCTGCCAAGTGTGCTCTGTGCTCTTGTCTGATTAATTTACAAATTAATCTATCTAGACAAGATTGACTCGCAGGTCAATTACATTTTATAAATTAAATGCAATGTGATGCGCAGATCACAATAAAATTAATTTACAACTTTTAACCAGGCACGCAGGCCCCAGCACAGCACACATTTAACATGGGCAGCCCACATAAGAATAAATAAACATGCATATGGCATCATACATCATTTGATCCAATCATGAAAAATAAAATTTTTGAAAAATCCCATTGAGATCAATTTTATTTTTCCTTATGTGCCCTATAACCTTACAACGGTCCATTACTAGGGATCCACTCATCCAACCTAGTCAGATCCACTGCCCTTGCATGCACCAAGTCCTAACTGACTTGAGTCGACCAAAAGGTCAACCATGCATGCGCCAGGGCTGAACAACCACAATGAGGTCTGGCAAACGGGTGTGACCCCGGGCCTAACTCATGTGCGTTCATAGGTTGTCTCAATCAGACATCGCTACACGCCAGTCTGCAGTCGACCTATAGCCACCAGGTGCTTGCGCACAGGTGCTATCTGGTCAACCCATCAAGGCTGTCAGATGGTCTGATCAGACTATCTGGATCTAACCTAGGGGATGACTTCAACCCTAGTAACCCATCTAAGGGTTTACAGTAAGGACAGCTTAGATCTAGTGTGAATCGCGCATGTAATATAGTTTTGAGAAAACCAACAACATACAAGCGCCAACAAAAGGTAACCTTATACATGCGCCAAGGAGAAACAATGCAATGCATTTTCGCCACTTACATATACAAGATGTATCGCATGTAACCTTAGATCTAATCATAAGTTCGCAAACAAGGATCACAAAATGGCATAAGTAATCATAAAACATGCGTTAACCATGCTCTGATACCAATTGAAGGGTCCCCACAAGGGGGCGAAACCCTAACTCATAGGCGCATATGGGAATGAAAGCAGCGGAAAGGGGGTTTCTAGATCTTGCATGCTGTATGATTAACAAAAATGACCCAATTGCAAATAGAAAAGGATCATACCATAGCCATTTCTAAATGGCGCCTTGGAAGCAAAGATCAAACTTGATCTTCTCCAGAGGTGACGCACACAGTTGATGTCGCCTACTCCCTTTGCGATCCTTGTGCTAGCAAGGCCCAAAGATGTCCTTGTCGAGTGGAAGGGAAGAGATGTCTTGGCTTGGTGATTCTTTTCTTCCTCCTCGTCGAGCTCTTCACCACACTATGTTCTCTCGTCAAGAGCAAGAGACAAGGCAACTAACGAAAAGAGGAAAGGCGTGAACGTGAGAGAGGGTCACGTAAGAGAAGTGCTATCTAAAAATAGCATGCCACTTCTCTTCATGCGATCATGGGTTTACCCATTCGCAAACTCCACTTCACCCTTGAACCATGCGCTCATTCATGAGCCGGTTCACTTGAATTTGGTTCAATTACCAAATAAACCAAGCCATAAGTCCAGATCACATTAAAACCCTAAGGTACTTGATCTGACCGTTCATCTCCCGATGCTCCTGATCTCACCGATCCAGCATCCATTCTCTCAATCGAAGCTTACCGATCTCAAGCCCTAATCAATCAAACATGATCAGACTAGATCTCACTTACAATCAGAGATTAAATCCCTTTAAACTGAACCTGAACAATTCAGTCCACACGATCTGACTCAAGTAAGCCATATCATCAAATTGTGCGACCCTGAGGGTTTCCTTTAAATGTCGGTAACGATAACTCACGTTATCACGATCAGTGAGGGGTATCTAGCAACACATCACTGTCTCCCGATATAAAGAAAATAGTCTTCCAAGACTACACCCAAAAACAGCACAAGTGTGAACCAACTCACAAGGCATGCATAAATCCTTTGCCACTGGATGTTCTTATTGGACAAGCGTGTCAAGCTTGTAACTCCAATATGATGAGCATGATTAGATCAGATGAACATAGTCACCTGGGTATGGCCATACACTATTCTCAATCATCTCATCCAGGGGGCCCCTTTAGAACATCACACTCCAATTAAGGAGACGGCAATCCTTTGTCTATCACTAGTGCCCTAACCTGACTCAAGCTCACCATCCAAGATAGCCTATAATCATTATGTTTCAAATGATATTGAACTAACTCAAAATAATGACAATCATCATTTAGAAAACACAAGTGATCTCAAGTCAGAGGAAATGTGCCACTTGTCGCAATCAAGGATTATTCACATTGTGACAAACAATTGAATATCCTAGTAGGGTCTGTCCAGTACATCCAATGTACCCATGAGTCTACCTCTTATTCCATGCTCGAAGCATCCTATAAGATTAGAACACATATTAGTCTCAATCATATCAAGGTTGTCTCATGTTCACCAAGATATATCGACTAAGGACATTACAGCATGTCAGCCTAGCTGAACAGCTTTGAGACATTATTCAGAAGTACAATTATTGCAGTAGACAATATAACAACCTGAATAACAACCATGCCTTTATAAACATAAGAGTTTATTACATGATACTGATACAATCCCAAGGCCTCAAACATTAGCCTTAAGGGCATACCCCAACATTTCCAGGGTAGATCGCAGTGACCATCTGCCATTGTTCACAGCCATTGTTCTACAATAACCAAGAAATAGCATATTAGTACTACTTCGAATCATTTAAACTGGACTTGTTTTAAATGATTACTGCTCCCACTATTTTAAATTCGAATTGACAACCCACAAAGTCAATCGGAAAGTTTAAGACTTCCTAGTGAGATGGGATCCTTATTTCACATGAGGCTTCGCGTCCCACGAGGGTGGGATGAGATGCACAAAGTAACCCATGTTTCCTAAGGTGGGCGCGCCGGCCGGTTGCTCCAAGCAACTCCCCTTGTTGAGACAGTCTGGGCATTTCATGTCCAGCGAGGGCTGGATACAACATGAAACCCTTACCTCTCAACGATGCCTCTAGAGTTTCATCATGTGCCCAGCACATATGAAAATCTAGTCAAGTCCATTCCTAACCGTTATGCCCAGGGCCAACGAATTTTCTTGCGAAGGCACGCCCAGGTTAAAACTGGACTGGGGAAACCATTGTCACCACACACTTTCTAAAGATAAGTGGGTGTGTCCCACGAGGGTGGGAACCAGTTCACAACTCCACTGATCGATAGCTTAGTGAGGGCCACGCGTTAGAAGGCTACTAGACTTGATATTTTATTATGAGGGTTTTTTAAGGTCTCATCAGTTTTATCTTATGTCTAACAATACAGGCATGCAATCCTATAGTGATAACATAACGATAAAATATCATAGGCATGCTTTTAGCAGATAAGGAAAGCAGTAAAAGATGATGTGATCAAAGCCCTTTCATGACATTGAACCAACCCATGCCAAAAGGAGGTTCAACTCTTGATATAGGACTCAAGCCCTTAAGAAAGACCTATCCTAGCTGCCCTCAATCTTGGTCTTCAAGGTTGGCTCCAAGGTCCTTCTCACATGGTTTAGCTCTCAAACCTTTAGGGTAGACCCCAAGGGTTCGGCCAATGCCATGGTCTTCCTCCAATGAGGATGCGCCATAATGCAAGAAGCCAAGTTAGCTAGCTCTCAAACCCAAGGGTTCGGCCATGCCTAACTTGCGCCACTAAGCAGGCTTGTGCCTCTTTCTTTGATGCTTGTTGCGCCACCATCCAAGGTATGCATGCGCCAAGTTCCAAGTACATGCGCCACCCTAATCTTCTTCTTAGTTAAAAGCAAAAAGAAAAGCGGCACGCAGGCCTCACGAGGATACATCACAGGCATGCAAAGGGGGGGCTTGACTAATGATCACAACATCATGCACAATCAAGGTATTTGCTCATGCAATTCTACATGCTCATGAAAAACATAAAATCTGAAATTTTACTTTTTCATAAAACTAGTCTCTTTTTCTCATCTTCTTCTCACAAATCTTTTGGTCAATTGCGATTTATTTTTCATGATGATTTCAGAGATCCTTTCGGCTGGCAATTTTGTCAGATCAAGAGACTTGGCCAGTCCGAAGACACAATGCCCGTCCTACTTGACAAAATTACGTGCGCCTTCAATCTTTAAATCAAACAAGAAAAATAGTCCAAAATCCAAAAGAGATTGAGAGGATGATAGAAACAAGAAACCCTAATTTTTCCTACTTAGAAAAATCGTTCGCCATGCATCATGCTATTTACGAAAATAGAGATATGGCATGTGAGCATGAAAGAAAAGCATAAAACATCGTTCGAGTCTTGCAAGTCGCTCTGATACCACTGTTGGGAAACCCCGGGGACATTTTATAATTTTTCAGAGTCATAGACATACATACATACATTGCACAGCGGAAGAATGTCCCCGAAACAGGCCGGTCCCAAAAACCCAGTGAAGATCGCAAGCAAGAGAGTCGACACGATGAGTTAAGAGATACCTTAAGAGCGATTTAGAGTGATGCCGATGTAGGTGCCCAAGTGTGCGCCCTATGCAGTCTCACACACACGGATCTCTTGAGTTCTCTTCTTCCACGCCCGGTGCTAGCCACGGGAAGAAGATCAAAGCCTTAGGGAGATGCTCCACTTCACTTGCGCCACCAAGAGGAAAGGATGCGCCAAGAGAAGAAGGAAACAAGCCAAGCCGCCAAGCACCAAAGCTCCTTGCGCCAAGAGGAAAGGAGGGAGAAGCTTGCAGGTATGGAAGAAGGAAGATGCGCCCTTGCTCCTAGCTCTCGCCCCTCTTCTTGTGCTCACGCCTTTTTTGATCAATCACTCATAAGAGGGGTCGGCTAGGTGCTCTTTTATAGGGCAAGAGGTGGTTTATGAAAGGCTAGGATCAAGACAAGTGGGCGGCTAGGATGAGAAGGTTTGAGGCAAGGAAAGTCTCCAAGACATTTCCATAATTCTCATTCAACCATTCTTTTTGTGCCCATGCCTTTCTTTGTGCGCCAAGGCCTTGCCTTGCGCCCCAAGCAATGCCATATAGGCATTCATACCATAAGGGATAAAGGGGGGAGGCGCCAATTGCTTCCTTGTGAAGCAAATTGTGCCACTTCTCCCCCATTATGCCCATAGGCGCCTAGGGGAGAAGACTTGTCCCCATTATACCCTTCTAGCCCTTCTTCTCTTCATGACAACTAATTATTGGGCCTCATTGGATAATGAGCTAGCCCAAACTCCATTACATGGGTTAATTAAGCACTTGGATCCAATCCAATGCAACCCTAATCCAAATGTGACCAATCATGGTCAAATATGAGTCAACCTGCCAAAAATGAAGTTTGGCTCCAATAATATTCTTCCATCTCATCAGGCCCATTGGTGCTGATGAAATCTCCCAATTAGATCCGAGTTATCCAATAACTCGATCATAAGGCTTCCCGATCAATACGAGAACTCAAGTATCAAGGTGTGCGACCTTGTAGGTTCCTCTGACACTGGCAGTGCTGACCAAAGGTCATCACAAGCAGTGAGTGGCACCTAGCAGTGCATCGCTGCTACCCAGGTCATAGGAATGGATATCGACATCGACATCTCCATCATCGCAACTAGGTACATATGCATTACAGTCTCTTTGCCGAACTGATATCCGATTGGACAAGTGTGTCACCACTTGTTTTCATCCAATCACATGGCTATGACTAAAACAGGTTCTTACCTGGGTATGGCCATACACTCTCAGTCATAGAACCATAGAGGAGCTCTATGGATATCATACTTCCCTAAGGAAGAGGCAAATCCTATGTCTGTCCATTGACCTTCTCATATGGGTCGTGACATGCTCAATGAAAACCGTTATTACCTCCCAACTACGGCGAGGTGTTAGGTTGTATCAAAGCAAGTCCCTAACCATATAGAATGATCAATGACCTCAAGTCAAGGGATCAATGCATCTCCTGTCACTTATGAGGATAACTCATGACACCAAGTCATAGCCTCATAGTGGGTCTATCCAGTATATCCTCCAATGATATACCCATGTGTCTGCGTCCTAACCAGCCCACATACCAGTCTCACAAGTACCATAGCTGTCCCATATCCACTAAGGTACATCGACTGGGGACTATAGTTCGAGCACAGATCCAATCTGTCTCCAGGGACATTATCATGTTAGAACATATGCGCAGATGTAAACAAACATAGATAATGACAATGCCAGAATGATATATAAATATCAAAGTCAAGTAGTACATAAGTTGACCAAAACTAGGTCCTAGGGCATATACACCAACATGAAGGAAGCTGTAAAAGCCTACGTGATGGACTACCATCATCTCCGATAGTGAAGGAAGCTTTTTCTCCCTTTTTTTATATCAAACTCTAGAGAGTGCCGGTCAAGAGCATGGTACTTAAACCCTTATCGATCTTTTTGCATGAGGGATAAATATTAATTTTAAAATTTTCCCTCTGTTACTTAATCGCAACAGATTTAATGTATTCCAACTCATGGTATAATATAACTCATGACTTCAGATCCTTCAACCAGAGGAGTTGGAGCAAGTCTCATTTAAAATATTTTTACCAATCTTCTATTCATGAAAAGTTCTCCATCAAACATAGATAGATAAATTAATCCTCCAGTAAATTCTACTAAGCATGTGTCGCAAGAATGTACAATAGTTCATACATGCATTTTATCCATACCAGAATTGAATTTACTCAAAAATTTATTCTACATGAAAATTTAAAAATTCATAAGTCATCAAATCAATCACTCAAAATGCTTTCTAATTACAAAATCAAAGATAAAACAAACTCGTATATCCTTTAAAAATCATGGATATTCAAAATACATATCTATAAAGCTTGAAGAAAGTCAAAATACATGGAAACACCCTAGACTTAAGTTGTTGCATATACTTAATTATTAAATCATTACATGACAAATTTCAGAAAAAATTTCGCAAGAGTTCCCCTTAAAATATAAGCAATTCCCTGTGCAATTATATCAACACATAAACCCACATATCAAAAAAATGCAAAAACCGCATCACATCATAAACAATATCATTTTTCTATGTAAACAAGTTTCAAATATCAAATACCATCATATTTCATCGTTCAAATGATGTGTACCATTTCAAATATCACTATTCATCATAATATCAAAAACATCTAAATACCATCCATATCATCATCATACCATCACAAAAGAATCACAAGCATCAAATTTACATGGTACCATATCAAATTCATCAAGTACCATATACAGAATCTCAATACTTCGACATATATAAACAAAACCATCGTAGGTAACAAGTATCGAGTCACAAATATAAAATACAATGCACACACAAAAATAATGTCATGAAAATAAATGTGTGCGCTGCACCCAGCATCAATCAATCATAAATCAGCTCCTGCTCAAAGGAATATGCGAGTCACATATAACGAAGAGAAGTAAGAATCAATCTAAATGCATAGAAATAAAATAAAACATTAAAAATACTCACAGAGAATATCAATCAGTCTCAGTATCCTCAAAGTCCTCCTCCTTGTCATCTCCAGCATGATGCGTCGATAGGCCTTGGAGATGCTGCCACAAAAGCTCCTCAATCACGTGAAGAGACTCTAATGCTCTTGTCTGACCCTGCTCTAAGCACGATATATCGTCACACATCCTCCACTGCTATGCTCAAATCTGATAATAAGAAGTGTCCATCGAAGCTGAAGTACATAGTCCGGCTGATGTAGATGGTCCAGCAATAGTGTATGGCACAATAGGAGGAATGAACTCTGAAGCTATCGGTGGTGACGATGAAGGAGTGGCTGCTTCTCTAGGACCTCCCCCACACTGTGTAGAACATCCACTGGATGTCATCGAACAATCCTAGGGTCTGTAAAGTCAAGTCATCCCAGTATCTAGTACTGACAACACCCTTAGTCGTCATGGCTCTGTATCTCTTCTCCTGATCCATGTTCCGATATCTGATCTATCATGGGTAGGGAACAAAGACATGAGGTGGAGAACGTGCCCTCCTTCTCTCAACTCTAGCAAGCTCGGGTAGAGGAGGGGAAGGCTCTGGTGATGATGGTGCTGGTGAAGATGCGGGAGATGGCTCTGGAGATGGTATTGGAGATCCTAGCACTATCTTCGAAAAATAAGCAGGTGATACTGACGGAGTCATGGACACACACGAGGGCAGACCAAGACCTCTGGAAGACACTTGGATAGACTCCCTAGAACTAGAGGAAGAAACCCCATGAATCTCGGTGCAAAAGGAGCCCTGCAGACCTCGACGCTGCCAGCCCGTGTTCCCAGACATGGCCGTGACACGGTTGACCATAGGCGCGAACGCCAACCCGCCCAAGGACATGGCCGTGCCACAGACCGTGCCCGCTTCGGCTGAATTTCCAATGGCCTATCACGGCCGTGCTCCCCGACACGGCCAAGCCGTGTTTACCGAGACCGAGGATTTCACGGCCCTAGCTTCGCCCGTGCCTTCACCCGTGAACGTCTCGGGAAAAGTTGTCACCGCAAAACACGGTCGTGCCGCCCAACACGGGAAGCCGTGATCAGCACCCTGCCAGGCATCTTCCGCGACCCTCAACATAGGCCGGCCATGACCAGGGACACGGCCGTGCCCAAACCTTCTATGGATTTCGGCGTCAAAATACAGGGCCGTGATGTTCGTCATCGCACTACCGTGAAACCTGCTCAACACCAACACGGCCAGGCCATGTTCCCAGACACAGTCGACTGACACCGCGAACGCCGACATGCCCAAGGACATGGTCATGCCCCTTCCCGTGCCCACAGAGGCCCGAGATCCAGGCGCCGGACATGGCCATGATGACGAGCATGGTCAGGCTATGTTCAACCCCAAGAACTGCAAAGGCACCATCCAGCATCCGGTTCGACGCTCACAACGGTCCTCACACCCTCCGAACCATTTCGTGGGATTGGTGAGCCCCTCATCCGCCACAACATGCCCCGTCCAGTCCATCCACGAGGCCTCACCTGTATCTTCGGAGCCCCTGCAGCCCTTGGCCACTCTCCCTCGAGGACCCCCACCGGACGCCACTACGGATCGCTACAACAACCGGGTCCTTAACTCGGCCCAAGAGACCGCCACTAATGTCCATAACCAGCCCACAATCAGCAAGTTCTGTTGCTTCGTGGTGGCCTGCTCTGAGATGGTGTAGCCATCGACCCCGGCCCAATCGACGGCCTAGCAAGAAGGCCCATGCGCCAGTCACACCGTGTGTGTTTGCTGTACTTTTATTCCCTAGTTAGTTACTACTTTTTAGTTTGTTAGAGGGAATCTTAGACCCTCCTTAGTTGTTAGGGGTTGTTGGTGTCTCCAACAAACCTCATGTGTGTAGCTTGTGCTTCATCCTCCCCCCCCCCCTCTTGTTCTATAAAAGAGGGCTGAGGGACTACTAGTTTTTAGTTTTGTTGTAGTAGCACCTTCCCCCACGCGAAGGTTTAGGCCACTTCAAGCTCCAAAGAGCCTGCCTAGGGTTTCTTCGCCCCTCCCTTGTAATAGCTTTCAGTTTTCAATCAAAACATCCAGAGAACCTCCCAAGGTTCTGGGTCCTTTCCAAAGAGATCTTTGTTCGGCTTGTGTCTTGGACTCGCAGCGTTCCGCCTCCGTAGCCCCGCCTAGGTCCTGCGCGCACGTGCTTGCTTCAAGAAATTGGCTCTACAATTCAGGTGCGTAGTTTCATTCGTAGAATCGTGCTCGTTGTCTCGTTCGGCTCGCTGGTATTGCTCAAGTCGCGTCTCCGCGGCACGGGTTTTCATCGGTTTTCTCGAATATTCATCGCTCCGCATGTTTTACTTCCCTTGCCTACAGTCCCTCTCACGTATATGGCATCATGGTTTTCCCCACCGTAGAGTACTGAATTAAGGACCAACTCACCCATAACTTCCGCTGCATCAATTTTGGTATCAGAGGAGGTTGGAGCTAACTCTTGTCTAGCTCCGCCGATCTCTCGCATCATATCTACGGATTCTCCGGTTTTCTCTTCCGCATTGCATACTCATACATTTGGTCACTATGACTACTAGATCAGGAACCACTTACCAAAACCCCCCTACCCAGGTGCCCACTATGACTGATGAAAGTACTCCACCTAGGGTAGAGTCGGTTGAGTCGTTGTCCACACGCTTGGAAGCGATGGAGGTTATGTTTCAGCGCCTAATGTCATCGGTCCAACACCTCATGGACCAAGTTGTGGAACTCAAGTCTAAGCCCACTATGGGACAGCACCCGCTTAGTGTTCCCCCTTCGTTGGCCCCGCTGCACATGCGCGCCAACGAATCCCCGCGTTATGACCCATTTGGTGATGAGTCCGTGTGAGCGGAGGAGGCCCCTCCCCCGCAGCGTCCAGCCCAGTGTAGTCGTGAGGACGATGAGGTCCATCGTCTCACGCGCATTGACCCCCCTGTCTTCAAGGGTAGCCTAGATCCCAATGACTTCCTCGACTGGGTTTCAGCCGTGGAAAACTATTTCGAGTGGAGCGCCATGTCCGCGCACCTTAAGGTCAGTTAAGTTCACCTACTGCTCACCGGTCCCGCCCAGTTGTACTGGACAAACGTTGAGCGCCAACTAGTTGACCAGTGCCTTCCCCCCATCACTCGGTGGGAAGAGATGTGCTATCGCCTTAGGGAGAAATACATACCGCCCACTTACCGTCAGTGTCTCCTTGACTCCTATTGCGCTATCTCACAGGGGTCCGACTCCGTCGATGCGTACCACTCTCGCTTCGACGAGCTCGGAATCCATTGCAATCTTAGGGAGGACCCGGCGTTCACGCTCTCTAGGTTTAAGCGTGGACTCCGCGAGGATATCCGACGTGCCCTTCCATCCTATGGGTTAGACTCGATCATCCTCGTCCTGCACCATGCTCATGAGATTGAGCAGGATTTGCGTTCGCAACCCCATCGCCGCGAACCCGTTCCCCAACGTCGTCCGGTTCATGTGCTCCCTGCGCAAGCAATGGCCCCCTGCCACGAGACTCCTCCGCGTGACGCTCCACGCGAGACACCTGTGCCCCGTCTCACCCGGGACGAAAAGGGTAAGGCGCCCCTCGCTGCGGTATCCCCCGGCCCTTGTCGTCACTGTGGTCTGACCGGTCACTTCAACCGGGACTGCCCCACACTTCGTAGCCGTTCCTTGCACATCACGGCCGCTCCGCGCGACCCCCACGTCGTCACCGCTCTCGGGCCACCCTCGGCCCAAGAGGTTGGACCCCAGTGTTACTCCGATGAGGAGTCGAGCCCACGCCCTACCTTGGCCCTAGTCTGCTGCACCCTTGTGCACTCTCCCCCTCCGTCTGAGGATTGGAAGCGCACGAGCATCTTTTACACTTATATTAAGTGTAATGGACACTCGTGCAAAATCATGATCGATAGGGGTAGCAGCCTCAACGTCGTCTCCCGGACAGCGGTCACCCGTTTTGGTCTCCCTCTGGAGCCAGACCCGCAACCCTACTCGATTGCGTGGGTCGACGCGTCCAGCCTACCCATCACCCATCGCTGCCAAGTCCCCATCTACTTCGCTGACTACGCCGAGTGAAAGTGGCGAAACCTAGGTCATAGGCGCATATAAAATTTTCATAGGCAGCGGAAATTTTAGGTTTCATGATCGTATGGCTTAATCATATGATCAACATTAAAACTTTCTTAAAACAAGTGAAGATGTTACCATGTCCATGAGTGGCGGCTTGGAAGAAGATAGAGGGCGAGTGGCTCTCCTCCAAAGAAGTCGCACACAAGGTGATGGAACTTGCTTCCTTGCGCGTCCCTTGTGCTAGCAAAAACGCCAAGGTATCCTCATCGTGTATGAGGAGATGTGTTAACCCCTTTGGCTGGCGAAACTTCTTCCCTTTCATGGAGGCAAGACACGCACGAGAGGAAGGGGGCGAGAGAGAGAGCGTCTCAACGTTCGAAACCGTGGGGGGTTTCCAAAAGGAATCATGCCTTCCAAATATAGTAAGTGTTTTACTCTTACTTTAACTCCCACGTAACCATCGAAACTCATCTCTCAATCGAACCATACGTTCACCAAAGTGAACCGGTTCTATTCCATTTGGTTCATTTCTATTTGGTTCAAAGACCAAATCAAACCAGCCATGGTTTAGATCTCTTTGAACCAGATGGCTCAAGATCTAACCACACATCTCTTGATCCTCTTGATCTCATCGATCAAGCATCAATTCTCCCGATCGAAGCTTACCGATCACTAGCCCTAA
Source organism: Costus lasius (assembly GCA_027563935.2). NCBI lineage: Eukaryota > Viridiplantae > Streptophyta > Magnoliopsida > Zingiberales > Costaceae > Costus > Costus lasius. Next base: position 77,995,535 of record CM050451.1, read on the forward strand.
TCAATCAAACATGATCAGACCAGATCTCACTTCCAATCAGAGTTTAAATTGCTTTAAACTGGACCAAAACAATTCAGTCCACACGATCTGACATAAGTAAGCCATATCATCAAATTGTGCGACCCTGAGGGTTTCCTTCAATGTCGGTAACGATAACTTACGTTATCACGACCAGAGAGGGGTATCTAGCAACACATCACTGTCTCCCAATATGAAGGAAAGAGTCTTCCAAGACTACACCCAAACCACAGCACAAGTGTGAATCCAATTCACTTGACATATATGTTTCCTTTGCCACTAGATGTTCTCGTTGGACAAGTGTGTCAAGCTTGTAACTCCAACATGATGAGAATGGTTAGATCAGATGAACATAGTCATCTGGGTATGGCCATACACTTTCTCAACCATCTCATCCAGGGGGCCCCTATAGAACATCACACTCCAACAAGGAGAGGCAATCCTATATCTATCACTAGTGCCCTAACATGACTCATGCCCATTACCCAAGATAATCCTTAACCATTATATTTCAAATGATATTGAACTATCTCAAGACAATGCCAATCATCATTTAGAAACACAAGTGATCTCAAGTTAGAGGAAATATGCCACTTGCTTGCATACAAGGATTATTCACATTGTGACAAACAACTGAACATCCTAAGTAGGGTCAGTCCAGTACATCCAATGCACCTATGAGTCTACATCTTATTCCATGCTCGAAGCATCCTATAAGATTAGAACACATATTAGTCTCAATCATATCAAGGCTGTCTCATGTTCACCAAGATATCTCGACTAAGGACTATACTGCATGTCAGCTAAGCTGAACATCTTTGAGACATTATTCAGAAGTATACATACAGCAGCAGATAATGCAACAATCTGAATAACAACCATTGCCTTTATAAACATAGTTTATACATGAAACTGATAATAACCCAAGGCCTCAAACATTAGCCTTAAGGGCATACCCCAACACCAAGAAGGTATGGTGCGACGTTACATCCATGGACGTCGCCCATGTCCTTCTTGGCCGACCTTGGCTCTATGACCGCGACATCATCCATTATAGCCGGTCTAACACCTACGTCTTCCAGCACGGAGGGCGTAAGATCTGCCTGACCCCGGCTCCGCCCAAGGAGTTGCGGGCCTCCACCTCGAAGGGGTTAGTCTCCCCTTCCCTCCCTGGACCATTGGCGCCTACGCCGGTCACACTTGTTCGCCCTAGCTCCATCATGTCGGAAGCCCACGAGTCTGCGGTCGTATACGCGCTCATGGTGCGTGAGATCCCCCGCGAGCCTTCCTCCCCTCCAGCTCCTTTGCCGGTCGAGGTCGCCTCCCTTCTCACTGAGTTTTCTGACATTTCCCCGGTAGACCTCCCCGTTGGTCTCCCTCCGGATCGTGACATCCAGCACGTCATCGATCTCGTCCCCAGGGCATCTTTGCCCAACCTGCCCCACCATCGCCTCATCCCCACTGAGCACGCAGAGCTCAAGAGGCAGGTCGACGACCTCCTGGCCAAAGGCTTCATCCGTGAAAGCCTTAGCCCTTGCGCCGTCCTGGCCCTTCTCACCCCGAAGAAGGATGGATCCTGGCGGATGTGTATTGATTGTTGGGCAATCAATCGCATCATGGTGAAGTACCGGTTCCCCATTCCCCGCTTAGACGACATGCTGGATCTCATTTCCGGTGCGTGTTGGTTCACCAAGCTTGACCTCCAGAGCGGTTACCACCAGGTCCGCGTCCATGAAGGCGATGAGTGGAAGATGGCCTTCAAGATGAAGGACGGCCTCTACGAGTGGCTGGTCATGCCCTTTGGCCTTACCAACGTGCCCTCTACCTTTGAGCTAGGTACTTCGCCCCTACATGGGCAAGTTTCTCGTTGTCTACTTTGACGACATTCTCATCTACAACCGAACCCGCGATGATCACTTGACCCACCTGCGCTTGACCTTTGACCTTTTGCGTAAGGAGCGCTTGTTCCTTAACGCAAAGAAGTGCTCCTTTCTCGAAAACCAGGTCCAGTTCCTTGGGTTCATCATATCGGACCAAGGACTTATGGTCGACCCTGCCAAGGTTGAGGCCATTCGCCAATGGCCTGAGCCCGCGTCCGTCATCGAGGTCCGGAGTTTCCTCGGTCTCGCGGCCTTCTATCGCTGCTTCATTAAGGGCTTCAGCACCATCGCTGCCCCTATAATGGCCTGCACGAAACACGAGGCTTTCTCAAGGACACCTGCCGCTAGCCGAGCCTTCCTTGCACTTAAAGATATCATCACCTCAGCACCTGTCCTTCACCTACCCGACTTCTCCAAGGTCTTCGAGGTCGCTTGCGATGCCTCTGGCACAGGCATCAGCGGCACTCTTAGTCAAGAGGGCCACCCCGTCGCCTTCTTTAGCGAAAAGTTGAATGAGGTGCGCCAACGATACTCCACCTATGATAAGGAGTTTTACGCCATAGTCTAGTCCCTCCGACAATGGCGTCATTACCTCCTACACAAGGAGTTCATTCTCTTTAGCGACCACCAGGCCCTCTCCTTTCTGAGTGCCCCGAAGAAGCTCGTCCCACGCCATGCGAAGTGGGTTGAGTTCCTTCAATAGTACACCTTCATCATCACGCACAAGGCCGGCAAAGACAACGTGGTGGCCGATGCCCTCAGTCGCGTCTGCTCGTTGCTTTGTCTTTTCCACCTCTGTTCCGACCCTCGAGCACATCCGCGACTAGTATGCGGACTGCCCCGACTTTGGGCATGTCTTTGCCCGGCTCCTTGCCGCTGACCCCCCGGACTTTCTCCACCGTCTTCACGATGGATTTCTAGTGTACGGCAACCGGTTGTGTGTCCCTCGCTCATCCCTTCGCAAGCACCTCTTGGTCGAACTCCATGCGGGTGGTGCCACCAGGCACCATGACCGCGACAAGACCCTTGATTTGGCCGAAGACCGGTTCTTCTGGCCCACTCTTCGTAAGGATGTTGATAGGGTCATCCGCCACTGTGGCACGTGTCAACGTGCCAAGCCTCGTCCTGCTAATACCGGCTTGTACACCCTGCTCCCCATTCCTAAGAGTCCGTGGCTCTATATTAGCATGGACTTCATCCTAGGGTTGCCCCGCACGGCCTCGTGACACGACTCCATCTTTGTTGTCGTGGACCACTTCTCAAAGATGGCGCACTTCATGCCATGTTCCTGGACAGCCGATGCTTCCCACATTGCGCATCTCTTCGTCAAAGAGATCGTTCGCTTACATGGGCTCCCTCTCACCATCGTCTCCGATCGTGACACCCAGTTCGTCGGTCATTTCTGGAAATCTTTGTGGACCCTCCTTGGGACCACCCTCAAGTATTCGTCGGCGTACCATCCGCAGACGGATGGTCAGACGGAGGTCGTGAACCGTAGCTTGGGTAACCTCTTGCGCTGCTTGGCTGGCGATTTCCCACGCCATTGGGCTGAGCATCTCCCTATCGCAAAATTTGCGTATAACAATGCATTCAATCGCTCTACCAGTCTGAGTCCTTTCCAGGTTGTCCTTGGGCACCAACCACGCAAACCCTTGATATGCATAACTTCCCGGCCCATCCTTCTCACCACAAGTCCGCCCATGCATTTGCATCTCACATATCGGGTTTACACGATGAGGTTCCCCGCCGGATCTTCTTGAGCAATACCCGGTACGCAGCTGAGGCCAACGGGCATCGTAGGCCACACCACTTCGAGATTGGTGAGCGTGTTCTTGTGTGTATCCACCATGAGCGGTTGAGATCTAGAGCCAACTGGAAGTTGCAAGCACGGTGCGACGGCCCCTATACGGTTCTGCGGTGGGTTGGAAACAACGTGTATGTCCTCGATCTGCCAGACGACTCTCTCATCAGCCCTGTCTTCAACGTCGCCGACCTCCTGCCCTACCACGCGCCCCTACCCAGCGGCGCCCCCTTCGACGACAGCAGCCCATCTTATTCTCCGGAGGAGAATTCTTCCCACCCCGGGATACATGACGGAGTCATGGACACACACGAGGGCGGACCAACACCTCTAGAAGACACTTGGATAGACTCCCCAGAACTCGAGGAAGAAACCCCACGAATCTCGGCGCAAAAGGAGCCTTGTACACCTCGACACGGCCAGCCCGTGTTCCCAGACACGCTCGTGACATGGTCGACCACAGGCGCAAACGCCGACATGCCCAAGGACACGGCCATGCCACAGTCCGTGCCCGCTTCGGCTGAATTTCCAACGACCCATCACGGCCGTGCTCCCCGACACGGCCAAGCCATGTTTACCGAGACCGAGGATTTCACGGCCCCAGTTTTTCCCGTGCCTTCACCCGTGAACGTCTCGAGAAAAGTTATCGACGCCAAACACGGTCGTGCCGCCCAACACGGGCAAGCCGTGATCAGCACCCTGTCAGGCATCTTCAGCGACCCTCAACACGGGCCGGCCGTGACCAGGGACACGGCCGTGCCCAAACCTTATGTGGATTTCGGCATCAAAATATGGGGCCGTGATGTTCGTCACGGCACTACCGTGAAACCTGCTCAACACCAACACGGTCAGGCCGTGTTCCCAAACATGGTTGTGACACGGTAGACCGACACCGAGAACGCTGACACGCACAAGGACACGGCCGTGCCCCTTCCCGTGCCCGCAGCAGCCCGAGATCCGAGTGCCGAACACGGCCATGACGACGAGCATGGTCAGGCCATGTTCAGCCCCAAGAAATGCAAAGGCACCATCCAGCATTCGGTTCGACGCTCGCAACGGTCCTCGCACCCTCCAGACCGTTTTGTGGGATTGGTGAGCCCCTCATCTGCCACAACATGCCCCGTCTAGTCCATCCACGAGGCCTCACCTGCATCTTCGGAGCCCCTGGCCACTCTCCCTCGAGGACCCCCACCAGACGCCACTACGGATCGCTACAACAACCGGGTCCTCAACTCGGCCGAAGAGACCGCCACTAATGTCCAGAACTAGCCCACAATCAGCAAGTTCTGCTGCTTCATGGTGGTCTGCTCCGAGATGATGTAGCCATCGACCCCGGCCCAATCGACGACCCAGCAAGAAGGCCCATGCGCCAGTCACACTGGGTGTGTTTGCTGTACTTTTATTCCCTAGTTAGTTACTACTTTTCAGGTTGTTAGAGGGCATCTTGGACCCTCCTTAGTTGTTAGGGGTTGTTGGTGTCTCCAACAAACCTCATGTGTGTAGCTTGTGCTTCATCCCCCCCCCCACCTCTTGTTCTATAAAAGAGGGCTGAGGGACTACTAGTTTTTAGTTTTGTTGGAGTAGCACCTTCCCCCACGTGAAGGTTTAGGCCACTTCAAGCTCCGAAGAGCCCACCTAGGGTTTCTTCGCCCCTCCCTTGTAATCGCTTTCAGTTTTCAATCAAAACACCCGGAGAACCTCCCAAGGCTCCGGGTCCTTTCCAAAGATATCTTTGTTTGGCTTGTGTCTTGGACTCGCAGCATTCCGCCTCCGCAGCCCCGCCTAGGTCCTGCACGCACGTGCTTGCTTCAAGAAATTGGCTCTACAATTCAGGTGCGTAGTTTCATTCATAGAATCGTGCTCGTTGTCTCCTTCGGCTCGCTGGTATTGCTCAAGTCGCGTCTCTGCGGCACGGGTTTTCATCGGTTTTCTCAAATTTTCATTGTTCCGCACGTTTTACTTCCCTCGCCTACAGCCCCTCTCAAGTATTCGGCATCATGGTTTTCCCCACCGTAGAGTACTGAATTAAAGACCAACTCACCCATAACATCCGCTGCGTCAGGTACTGGTATAGTCACCTCTGGTATGCCTGATGTATGAGGTGCTGGTGATGACACCAAAATATATAGTCATTTTTGCGTCATTTCATTAGTATTTTTGTGTCATATTCATAGACTTTGCTTATTTTTATGTCTTATTTGTCAAATATTACAGAATCTACACTATTTCTTATTTTTGATCATTTTCAGGTTAAAAGTGTCATATTTTGATGGATTTTAGAAGATTTGAGCACACCAATGGATTCCAGACGTCAAAACAAAGCTACCCGCTAAATTTCAAGTCAAAACAAGATTTCTAGCAAAAATACGGCACTACCGTATTTTTCAGATAAACTACCACAGTGCGTAATTTCAGACGACTTTAATTAGAGATTTTGGGCAAAATATGGCACTACCGTATTTTTGGGAACAACTGACATGGTACCATATTTTTGGAGGATTTAAACCAGAAAGTTTCTATATTTTGGTGAAAAATACGGCACTGCCATTTTTTGGGTAAAACTTCCACGGTACCGTATTTTGGGCCATTTTTCGTAAATTTTTCGGGTCCGAATCTTGCGTGGACCATAACTTTTGATCTGGAGCTCCAAATTGAGTTCTAAAAGTTGCTGCCGATTCATCTTTAAGAGGAGACAACGTACGAAGTGGAATCCCTAATGTTTATACAGTATTGAGAGAGCAATTGACAGAGAGGTGCTTAGGGTTTGGCCTCATGCCGAGAGGCGTAGAGACAACCTTAGGTCATAAAATTTATTCTGATGCTTCGCCTGGTGAAGGAGAAGATACTCCAAAAGTTTCAGATCGAAACGAGTCCGATCGGGGGAGAAATCAACAAAATAGTGGGTGATGCCACTATTCATCGCGTTTCCAGCCTAATACGGTGCTGTAATTTCAATTACAGCACTGTGCTTTGTAACTTTTCCTCTTCTCGTTAGTATTCTGATCATCTGAAATTATGGTGTATTGTAATCTTTTTACGATGCAAGCTTAAACTCTCTTTTGGGACAAAGGGTATAATCCCCCTTAATATTTCTATGACTAGATAATCTTTATTTCATCATGATATTTTTGGCATGGTAATTTTACTTAAGAGATCATTGTCTTTAATCGTTTCTAGTGTCATGCATTAACATGTTTTAGAGTTTTTGTGTATGGACTGAGAAGATGATATGCATAAACTTGGAACCCTAGAATTTATGGTAGGAGCTCATCGCAAGAGATTGGTTGTGTTCTTATTTTTAGATTTTAGATGCTTATTTCTTGTTGATGTTTTGACCTAGAAATTATTACTGTTTTAGACATGAAAATATGCTAGAGATAGATATTGAATTGTTCGAAAACCTTAAGTAAAACCTGTGAAACTAAAGTGCGAGAGTGCTTAGTTTTGCTTGAGATCTTGATACTGAGATGGAATGCACGAGAGTGATTCTTAATCTCATTTATCAAAGTTTACTTATATTTAACATTGAATAGATCTTGCATGAGAGTGAGGATCGTTCTTTGTAAATTGACTGCGCGAGAGCGAGTTAATTTCTTTATTAAGTAAGCTATATATTTACCATAACGAAAATAGATTGATGAACCTTTAATTATATCTAGTCATAAATATTAAGGTGGATGAAACCCTAGTCCCAATGCTTCCTCTCTGATATTTCATACAATCTTCATATTGCTTACTTTCATCATTCGATCGCTTAGCTAGTGAGAATACAACTATTTGGTACTTAACACGTAGGTCTCTGTGGTTCGATATCTTAAATATTACTTCGAGTATCCGTGCACTTGCAGACTATAACAAGTTTTAGCGCCGTTGCCGGGGACCTTAGTTTTGTTAATATCAAAATAGTTGTTAGTATTGCTAGACTAAGTTTTGTTTGTTTTAGATTTAACTTTGTTTTCTATTTTTGCATGTTTTGGATTTTCAGAAGTTGTGACAGAACTGAGATTTTCTAAAATTTGTGAATTTACTTGTGTTTTATATTTTTTTATATATTCTGAAAAAAAAAGATTTGATTGATTGGTGTTGGATTATCTCTCTATTTTTAATAGATTAGAGGATATGTCTTATAATTATAACTCATGGGCAACGAAAAGAGGTGAGGTATACATGCCATAAGGTAAGTATGCAAATAATTCATTGAGCACACTTCAAGATACGTTTAACTCTTATATGCACTCTCTTTCTTCTAATAGATGTGATATTTGTGGACGTATTGATCACTACACTTCTAATTGCCAATTTTTAATTTCTCAAAATTCCAATTCACCATGGTATCAAGATGATCAATATGATTCTAGATTTTTTTATGATGATTGCTCAAACTTTACTTCTGAACCATACTTTGAGGATACTGAAAAATCTAGCTTAGAGATTATGTTTGAAAAGTTCATGAAACAAGATGAAGATTTGAATGAGACCCTCAAACAAATCAATTCTAGGTTGGATGACATGGTTGCACACAATGAAATTTTAGAAACCTAATTAGCACAACAAGCTTGTTTATTTGAGTTTGATTTGGAAACTGAGAAACTTGATTTAGAAAATTCCCCCTATGATTATGATTATTTTGAGATTGAGCCTTATGTGGACATTTATGAATCTCACTCTGATCTTGATGATTGTAAAATTGATTCATATGATAGTTCATTTGCGGAAAAGGTTGATAAAATTGATTCTAAAAAATTTCCTCTTGATTCTAGTAATAGTCATGAAATTGAGTCTTTTGATGAAAACTTATTTATGGTTAAATTTGATGAGCTTGATAAAGTTTTGAAAATTATAGACATTGATGAGCCCCACTTGGATTTTGTGGGGATATTGTTGAAATTAATGATAAATCTTTTGTGGTTAACTCTAATTCTATTAATTCTTTTGCGAACATTGATAAATCTCATTATGATTTCTTGTATGATTGTGATTTTGATTCTTCTGATGATGAATTATTTGTGGAAAGACATAAAGAAATTGATTTAAAAGAGCCACACTCTAATTTTATTGATGGTAATTTTGAAATTGGTAAATTATTTGATGATGAACATGAGGAAATTGATTTTGATTTGAAAACTATAAACATTGATGACTCTCACTCTGATGCTTTGCCCATATCTCCTGATTTATTTGAAAAGTTGTGCTTTATTGAGGAATCTAATGAAAGACATAAAAATTATTTTGATGATCCAATGCTTATATCTTTTGATCAAAGTCCTATTGCAATTGAAGATAAAAATTTGAAGAAAGGACTTATGATTTTGCTTTCTGACAAACATAGGAAGATCATAGAAAATATTAATTTTGATTTCCGCATATTTGAGAGAGCCACTTCAATTATGATTTACATGACATTTTGGATATTTGGATTAGTGGCTTTATGATTTTGGATATTTACATGATTTTTCCCATAGCTCCTTATTTATTTGAAAAATTGTGCTTTATTGAGGAATCTGCAGCATTCTCAACCTCCATGGACTCCATATCAGCTGGCCTGGCAGACTCTAAAAAATCAGAAGGAGGCTCAGATGGAATAGCCTCCTCCACCTCCATCGGTGTGGATGTAGTTTGCTGCTCAATATAATCCTCCTCAACAATGGCCGGAGCTAGCTCTGAGGCCTGTGGTATCTCGGTAGTCATGGCAATCTTCGACTCTGAAGACGGTCTGTTAGTGTTATGCCCTGAGACCTATCTTTTGGTCTAGACATCTATACTACATACATTGATATTTATAGATATCCTGGCATTGTTGTTGTCATGGTTTATTATTCATCTGCGCATATGTATGTTTACATGATGATGTCCCTCGAGATATTACTGTCTCAGTTTGCATATGTCCCGAGTCAAGTACCATAGTGGACAGGGGACAGCTATGGTGCGAGTGAGACTCGTTTATGCGCTGGTTAGCATGGGTTGCTTAATGCAGGTATAAGGGTATATCAAGGGAGATATGCTGGACTGACCCGCCGTGAGAGTTCTTCTTGGTGTTTCAAGAAGAATCTCACAGTGATAGAGTTGTATCTGTCCTTTGACTTGAGGAAGATTGTATCTTTTTGTTGCAAAGGATGTACTTTGATACAACCTAACATCTTACCGTAACAGGGAGGTTATAATGGTTGTCATTGGGTATATCTTAAGCAATACGAGAGGTTCATCTTGCCGATAGAGGATTTGCCCCTTCCCTATGGGGAAGCTTGATGTCCATGGGCCCCTAGATGGTGCATGACTGAAAGAGTATGGCTACACCAAGGTTTAGCCTGATTTAGTCATGACCATCATTGTTGGAATATACAAGTGTGACACGCTTGTCCAACTTGGACGATCATCCTGGCAAAGGGACATGGATACTCTTATTCCTTATCACAGTTTTGAGGTTGTCGATGGCGACATTTATTCTGATGACTTGGGTAGTGGCAATGTACTACTAGGTGCCACTCACTGCTTGTGATGATTGGGTCATCACTGCCAACGTCAAAGGGACCTACAGGGTCGCACACCTAGACGCTAGAGACTCCATATTGATCGGTTAGCCTCTGATCGAATCATACATTGATTCGGATCATTTTGGGAAGCTGATGCTATGGTATTTCTTATGCGGAGATGAGACTTTATTTTGTTCATGTTTGACCACTAGTTGACTCTAGTGGACCACGTTTGACCTCTGTTGACCTGAGGTGTCAAAATGTGTCAAACAAGGGTCATAGTGCAAGGTTGTGCTTGGCACTTTAGTCACATGAATAAAATAAAATCGTTAATTGACAAGAGAAATTTTTCTCTTGGTTAATTAATATGTATAGGCGCATTTCACTTGGTGGGTTTCGAACCTGAGACCCAGGGGTGTGGGGTGGCTCCTGTACATAGTCCCGCATGGGAAAAATCTCCAAAGAGGAGCTAGTGCTTCTATTATAAATAGAGAGGCTCTCTTGGGAGATTTTGCACCAGTCTCTTTTCTCCTCTCTTGTTGTCACCTCCCCTCTACTCCTGGCGTGAGGGTCTTGTAGGTGACGACAATAAGAAAGTTTTTGCATCAAGGTTGGGGCACGTTGTAGTGCTGCCCACTCCTTGTCGCCAACGCTTCCCCTTCTCCTTGGCGCATGGTCTTTGTGATTGGCGCAAGTAGAGAAGAAGTTAGAGGCGTGGATCTCTTCTCCCGAAGCTAGCACGTGCACGGAGCAGAGGAGTCTCGAGGCAGTCTGTGTGTGCACGATTGTAGAGGACAGGCCTTTGCGCGTCTCAACCATCGCCAGCATCAAACTGCCAAGTGAGGTATACCCCTATCACATCCTTTGTATTCCTCGTAAGACGGTCCGATCTCTGCTCTCAGGCCTATCAGCAGACCGCACGGAAATGATCTCACTCTCTAGTGAGCTAGGTGGCAAGTTAGCTAGCTGTGAAGTACTAGGTCCTACAGGTGTGCTCTCCTCCTCCGAGATACTCAGGTACACCCATAGTAAATCAAAGGGTGGCAAAATATCCAAAGGGATTGGGGACTCTACAGCTAACATCTGCGCTACCTCAAAATGATGAGGGAGAACCCCATGAACCATCCTATATCTACGATACTGTGGAGGATAATTTTTTAGTAAAAGTAGGTAGATATGTTTTTCTTTAAGAAAAACCTGAATGAATAGTAATGACAGAAAAACTCTTGTTTAAGAATCAAAAGAAACCATAGCAAATCGGTGAAATCCGAGTTCAATCGTTTGGGAAAGCCTATTAAACTGGTAAAGAAACCGAAGAACCTGCTTTACAGAAGGATTGCTTACATAATTGGGTGAAATTCAGGCTGAAATGAGCGTTGGTGATGAAACCCTTGTTCTTGATAGCGTTCAATGATTTTTGAGGAAATCCGGCTAGAAAACTAGTGGAAGATCGTTGGAATAGGTCACCAGAGGTAGAGGAAGGTCGGAAGAGAAGAATCACTGCCTGAGGTGGAAGGAATCGATGAGGGTTTGAAAATTACGAGCATAGGCGTGAACCCTAACTCTCGCCGTAAAGTTTAAAACTGGGTCTTCACGGTGCATGAGTCACTCATGGCTGTAGCCGTGATTCTTTATGTGCCTTAAGTCGCCTTAGCAACATAATACTCATGGCCCGTGAGTGACTCATGGCCATGACCGTGAATGTCTCGTCTGACACCTGTTTTTCAAGTAAAAATTTTTCAAAAATTCTTGCGTATAAAACAACTTACTTAGAGACTTTTCATCAATAAAAATTTATCAAATCATGCTGCAAACATTCCAAAAAAGTCTAAAGAAAAATTAAAATCTAAAACTTAAGACTATAAGAGTTAGAAATTTGGGTTACCTCCCAAAAAATGCTTGTTTAAGGTCATTAGCTCGACCGTAACTGCAATCACACATGTTCAGTGGATCAGAGGTGTAGTAAATAGTATACAATTTATTGTCCTTACGCCTTTTTGAGTTGACAGATGGGCAAGGGTCTATCCTTTGTAATTGTGCCCATCTATAATCCTTCATATCCTTATTCTTTTTGTTCATAAGATATCTTTTTAAGCGATCCTTATCATCTTCGGTGATGTGGCAATTATTTACTGCATTTTCCTTGACCTTGATGTAATAGCAAGACTCTGCAAAAGAAAGTTTCTTTAGATTTGCAGAATAGTCAAATTCTATCTTATCCTCACCGATGTTTAATGTTAGCTTCTCAATCTTCATGTCAATAATAGTGCTTGTAGTAACTAAAAATGCCTACCCATAATGATGGGTAGTCTCTCATCTTCTTCCGTGTCCATAATTATGAAGTCAATTAGAATAAAGAAGTTACCGACTTTAATTGGGACATCTTCCAAAATTCCCACAGGACATTGGACAAAACGGTTAGCAAGTTGGAGCAAAATAGTGGTCAGCTTCATATCCCTGATGTTAATCTTCTTGCAAATTGACAAAGGCATCAAGCTCACGCTTGCACCCAAGTCACATAATGCTCCCTCAAAGGACATATCGCCAATCTGGCAAGGAATTGAGAAGCACCTAGTATCTTTCAACTTTCGAATTATTCTAACTTGATCTATTGATGTCATAGTGTCATTTTCTTTGATATTGGGCTTAGGAGATTTGTTGGACTGCTCGTTGAACTTTACTTTTGTTATCCTCTAAGGGAAAGGAATAGGTGGATCATATGCAGGAGGACCTACATAAGCCTGCTCCTTCTCCTTCTCCACTAGTATCTCTTTGTCAAGTAAGAACTCCTTAGGCGGCTCCTCACTAGCTTCAGGTGTAGGTTCCTCATCAGGCATCCTAAGCTCTAATTGTTCATCACTTAAAATGGATATTGTGTTACAGTGCTCCATAGGATTCATCTCTGGTTGCCCTGGAAGCTTACCCGTAGGCCTATTGGAAGTGCTTGCCTACTGAGTTATCTAGCTCTCTAACATCTTGTTATGGGTCGCCAAAGCGTCCACATGAGATGTTAGATGCTTAATCGCATCAGAGACATCTTCGTTGTGCTTTTTCTGAGCAACAACGAAGTTTTCCAAGAGGGACTCCAAGTTACACTTCTGAGGCTAATTATATTGCCTAGGCTGGAAAATTGATGGTGGCCTATTGTTCTATTGATTATATTGCTGAGGAACTTGCCCTTAATTATTCTTGTAGGACATATTAAAGTGGTTCCTCCAACCTGGGTTATAGGTCGACGAATATGGATCATTCACCTGTCGCTGGTTGTAGTTACCTAAAGCATTCACTTGCTCCTAACAAGATTCATCCTGTGGCGAGGCTAAAAGCTGACAATCAGCAAAAGCATGACCTGCAATGCCACAAACCTCACAAGAAACAGAGTTAACTGCAGAAGTAGAAAAAGTAAAAGAATCCAATTTCTAGGACAGAGAATCAACCTTTGCAGCGAGGGATGTTGACAAATCATTGCTATACTTACCTGTAACCGTTGATGCAGTACCTCACTCGTTTGACCAATTATTATGATTCATAGCCATGTCCTCAAGTAAAGTCATCGCATCTTCAATGTTTTTGCTCATGATAGCACCCCCCCCCCCCAACTACAGCATCCACCATGAGCTTTGTGCTATAGTCCAATCCATTATAGAAAATATGCATTAAGACTCATCACTCAAGTCCATGATGCGGACACATGTGCTATAGTTCTTTGAAGTGACCCCAAGCATCATAGAGTGATTCTCCCTCCTTCTGGCCAAAACAGGTTATCATGTTCTGTAGTTGCACTATTTTGCTAAGTGGGAAATATTTTATCAAAAACACGCATGAAAGTTCCTCCCAAGTAGTAATCGATCCTGGAGGAAGAGAATAGAGCCAAGCGCACGCACAATCTCTGAGAGAAACTAGAAATAATCTTAGTCTAATAACATTAAAAAAATACACTATTTACCTTTACGGTGTCACAATATTCTAAGAAAATAGCAAGATGTAAGTTAGGATCCTATGTTAGAGAACCCTCAAATTGGTTCTACTGAACCATGGTCATCAATGTTAGCTTTAACTCAAAGTTGTTAACCTCCACAATCGGACGAACAATGCTGGAATTGAAACCCTGAATATTAGGTACAGCAAAATCCCTAAGTGACTGATTATTCGCCATTGCGCCTTCTTTCGCAACTTTTTGAGTTTGAAATTGTAGCTTTCTCCAGAGGTGAAAAGTATGTTCAATCTTGGATCTTCGAGAAATATAGTACCTATCTTTAGAGCTCTAGGCATACAACGTGTCAATCAAATAAAGAAAAATAACAAACAAAAACAAACTATAAAAATTAAGTAATACAAAAATAAAAGAAAATGTCTAGTCCATAAATTTATCGATCAAATCGATATTGGCTGGCCTGATCCCTGACAACGACACCAAAAACTTGATGCCACAGCATGTGCATGACTTTATCAAAGTAATAAATAAGATATTGTTCCCAATGAGGATCTGGCAGTCAAGTACCGATTACATGATTTATTTATAGCTAGACGATTCAAAGTGTAAATTTGTTTGGAAACTTCTAGTACGAGAAAACAAAAGCATGCGTTTTGGGTAAAGATCAATATGGAGAAAGTCGGGACATGGGGTTTCACCATACTAACGAATATGAATTTAGTTAAAATAAGTCTTTAAATAGATAATTAAAGTGGTGAAAGGGATTTATCCTAGTGTACAAATTACCTTCTCCCGAAGCATGATCGGGTACCTAATCATGACAAATCCCTACTCACATGACAGTTATCATAATTAAGCCCCTTAAGATCTGAGACAAATCATGAAATCCTTCAAGCGAATCCAAACTACTCTCGTGATCAGATTCACAGGTTTGAAAAGAATAGATCCAACATCGCGATTCACCTCTCGGTCCTTCTTGCGACGTCTAAAATGTACATTTACTTGGCAAGAGTAAAATATGAAATAAACACAATTCTAATCAAATCAATGATATAAAATTCGTGACAAATATTTAAAATAACAAGTTTAATCCATAAATCATCAGTGGGCTACACCCCTAATCCCGAAAAAGTGTTTAAGCAAACATGTTCTTCGAAAACAACATATAGAGTGATGAATTCAACATGTAATCTTAAATAAATTGCAAAAAGACACTAGGAAAGCAATGAAAACCCTTCTCTTCAATCTGGAGATGAAGATGGAGTGTCCAATTCCCTCCTTTGCGTGATCTCTCGCCGAAAATTGCCCAATTGTCTGATATTTGCCCTAGCCACCGCCTCTTTCTGTATTTGTTCAAAAAAAGCCCCCTTAATCCTCCAAAAATACTTACTTTTATACTTCAATCAGTTTAGAACCCATATAGGAAGTTTTCTGTAGAGTTTGGTTAAGTTTCGACTCGATTCGAGGCCGAATCGAGCAAAAAACTAAGTTGGGCGGAAATACTCACAGCCCGTGAGTCATTCACGGCTGTGGCCGTTAAAGTTTCTGTGAAGAAAATTCCTTCATGTCAAGGCATTCATGGCCTGTGAATGATTCACGGCCGTGACCATGAAAGTTTCTATGCACAAAATGACTTAGGCGTAGAATCGCTCCCTGAAGCACGTGACATTCACGGCCCATGAAGGACTCACAACCGCGACCATGAATGTTGCGTCTGACCTTCATTTTGCCCCAAATTTGACGTGTGACCTCGTCTTTTCCTCGGGAATTTATTTTCTTTTTGCAATTTATTTAGGTTTTCATGTTTAATTCATCATTCTATATGTTGTATTTGAATAACATAATCACTTAAACTTCTTTTTTGGGATTAGGGATCTAACCCATTGACGTTTATGGATTAAACTATTTGTCTTAATCTTTGTTTAGAGTTTAATTGTATTGATTTGTTTAGAATTGTATTCTATTTCATATTTTTACTTTGACCAAGTACTTTTACGTCTTAGACGTCGCGAGAATGACAGAGTGGTGAAATGCAAAATCGGATCTATTCTTTTCAAACCTGTGAATCCAATCACGAGAGTAGTTTGGATTTGCTTGAAAGATTTACAAGATTTTTCACAATGCTTAAAGGGCCTAAATACAATAATTGTTATGAGAGTAGGGCATTGTCGTGATTAGGTACCGGATTACGCTTCGGGAGAAGGTAATTTGTACATAAGGAAAAATCCCTTTCAATAATTTAATTTTCTATACGAAGATTTATTTTTTATGAAATTCTTACTCATCAGTGTGGTGAAACCCCGAGTCTTGACTCTCTTCATATTGATCTTACCCGAAACACCTGCTTTTGCTTTCTCGTACTTAAAAGTTTTTGAACAAAATACTATTTGAATCATCTAGCTATAAATCAACCGTGTAATCGGTACTTGACTGCTAAATCCTCGTTGGGAACGATCTTATTTTATTACTTCGATACAACTGTGCAATTGTAGTCGCATCATGATCCTTCCGGGTGGTCTTATTTAATTTTTGGTAATTGATACACATCCACCACCCGGTTACCATTCTAGTTGGTATCAATTCATTATTTTCATTCTTCACGGTAGTAATTTCCCCTTTCTTTGGAACGACATGAATTGGGCTAACCCATTCACCGTCTGAGATAGGGTAAATCATCCCAACGTTTAGTAATTTCAGGATCTACTTTTCTACCACCTTCTTCATGATCAGATTTAACCAGCTTTGGTACTCGATGGAGGGTTTGCTATTCTCTTCCAAGAAAATTCTATGCATACACAAGGAAGGATTAATACCACGAATATCATCAAGCAAATAACCAATTACCTTCCTATGCGGTAGGAGCTCATCAAGCAATTTCTTTGTCTGAACCTCATTCAGATCCACGCTCACAATCACTGGATAAATGGAATCATCTCCCAACAATTCATACCTCAAATTTTGTGGGAGCGATTTGAGTTCCGACTTGTTCAACTTGGTTGGTTCAGGTTTTACCAAAAGGAGCTTCTCGACTTTTGCCTTGGAAGGCTCGATCGTCTGGCTAGAGTCAAGAATCTATGCATATACTCGAGCTTCATCATCTATACCTTCTTCTTCACCCTTTTCTTCAACAAGGAAAATTTCTAAAGGATCAACATCCTTTTTGATACCTTCTACACTCTGAATTCCATAATCTAGTGCATCCACACTACAGCAAGAGTCAGCAAAAGAAGGCTTTTCAAATAAGAGGAAAGATCAGATTCAATATTGTTCTCACCCATATTTAGAGTTAATCTTCCTTTCTTCACATCAATGACGGTGTGGCGCCTGCAATGGCTAGAAATGGTCTTCCTAAATAATAGGCAAATTTTACATCTTCCTCCATCTTTAACACTATAAAATCTGTAGGTATAAATAATTGACCAACTTTGATTGGGACATCTTCCAATAACCCCAAAGGACATCGAATAGAGCGGTCGACTAGCTGAAGTGAAATTGTTGTTGGCTTCATGTCCCCTATATCAATCTTCTTACAAATCTACAAAGGCATTAAGCTCACGCTTGCGCCCAAGTCACACAAAGCTCCCTCAAAGGACATTGCCGATTTGACATGGAATTGAGAAGCTTCCTAGATCCTTCAACTTCTGAGGTATTTTGTTTTGAATTAATGCGCTGTATTCCTCTATTAAAGCCATAGTCTCATGTTCCTCGATCTTGTGCTTATTGGATAGAATGTCTTTTAAGAACTTCGTGTAGGTTGGCATCTACAATAAAGTGTCAGTAAAAGGAATATTAATATACAACTTTTTCAATACCTCAAGAAATTTGACAAACTGCTTGTCAAGCTTCACCTTTGCCAGCCTCTGAGGAAAAGGAATAGGTGGGACATACGTAGAAGGACCTACATAAACCTGCTCTCTCTCCTTCTCAATTGGCGTCTCCTTGTCTGGTAACATTTACTCAGGTTGCTCTTCACTAGTGACAGGTATAGGCTCTTTGTCTAGCATCCTAGGTCATCTAGCTGCTTACCACTCCTTGTGGTAATAGTGTTACAATGCTCCCTAGGGTTTATCTCTGGTTGTCCTAGAAGCTTACTCATAGACCTAGTGGAAGTGCTTCTCTGCTGAGCTATCTGGCTTTCTAAGGTGTCCATACGAGATGTTAGGTGCTTGATAGCATCAGAGACATCTTCAGAGACATCCTGCAAATCATTTCTAATTTTGCTTTTTCTAAGCAACAACAAAGTTTTCCATAAAGAGCCTCAAGGTTAGACTTCTGGGGCTGATTAGGTTGCCTAGACTGAAACCATGGACGTTGCCTATTGTTCGGCTAAGGAACATACCTTTGATTATTTTTATAGGAAAGGTTAGGGTGGTTGCTCCAGCATGGGTTATAGGTAGATGAGTAAGGGTCATTAACCTGTCTCTAGTTATAACTACCTAAGGCATTCATTTGGTCTTGACAAGAGTCATCCTGTGGCGAAGCTAGAAGTTGGCAATCGGCAGTAGCATGACCTGTAGTGCCACAAACTTCACATAAAATAGCATTAACCATAGCAGTAGAAAAAATAAAAGAGTCAAGTTTCTGAACGAGAGAATCAACCTTTACAACGAGAGATGTCAATGAATCGTTACTATACTTACCTATGCTTGCTAAAGTTGAACCTCATTGAATGGACCAATGATTGTGATTCATCGCCATATCCTCGAGTAATGTCATAGCCTCGTCGACCCTCTTATTCATGAGTGCGCCTCCAGTAGTAGCATCCATCATAAGTTTCATGTTATAGTCTAGCCCATTGTAGAAAGTGTGGATAAGGCCCATTGTTCAAGCCCGTGGTGAGGACACATGCGCTGGAGTTCCTTAAAGTGGTCCCAAGCATCGTAGAGGGACTCCCCATCCCTTTGACAAAAATATGTGATCATGTTCGTTACTTGTACCGTCTTGCTAGGAGGGAAATACTTTGACAAGAACGCCCGTGAGAGTTCTTCTCAAGTCGTGATCAATCTGGTTGGAAGAGATAAGAGCCGTGCGTGTGCACGATCCCAGAGAGAAAAAGAAAATAATCTTAGTCATCATGAGATACATCGTTTATTTTAACTGTATCGCAATACTCAAGAAAAATAGCAAGATATAAATTTGGCTCCTATGTTGGAGAGCCCCTAAATTGATTCTGTTAAACCATAGTCATCAAAGCTAGTTTGATCTCGAAGTTGTTCACCTCAACAGCCAGACGAATAATGCTAGAATTAAACCCTTGAACATTCAGCATAGCAAAATCCCTAAGTGATTGATTGGCTGCCATCACGCCTTCCTTCGAGGTTCCTTGAGCTTGTAATTGTAGCTTTCTTTGAAGGCGGAAAGTGGGTTCAATCTCCAGGTCTTCGGGAAAAATTATACCTATCTTAAGATCTTTGGGCATACAACGTGTTAATCCAAAAAGAGAAAAATAGCATAAAACTAACTATAGCAGAGCGTAAAATAAAAAAAAATATCTAGTCTATAAATCTTGTGATAAAATTGATATTGAGAAGCCTGCTCCTCGGCAACAGCACCAAAAACTTGATGTGGCCACAAGTGCATGACTTTATCTAAGTAATAATAAACGATCATTCCCAATGAGGATTTGGCGGTCAATTACCGATTACATGGTCAATCTATAGCTAGACGATTCAAAGAGTATTTTTGATCGAAACTTCAATGCACGTAAGAGGAAAAGTGAGCATTTTAAGTAGAAAACTTATGCGGAGAGAATCAGGACTGAGATTTCACCACGCTGACAATTCAGAATCTAATAAAATCAATCTAAGTAAAAAAAAAAAATTAAAGCGTTGAAGGGAATTCATCCACATGTACATATTACCTCCTCTCGAAGCATAATCCGGTACTTAATCACGATAATTCCCTACTCTCGTGATAATTATCGTAATTAAGTCCTTTGAGCTCTATGACAAATCATAAAAATTCTTCGAGCGAATTCAACCTACTTTTGTGATTGAAAACACAAGTTTGAAAAGAATAATTCCAACGTCGAGATTCACCTCTCGGTTCTTCTCGCGACGTCTCAAATGTAGTTGAACTTGGCTAGAGTAATAAAGCGAAATAAGCACAATTCAAATCAAATTAACCAATAAAATTCTTAAATGAAGATTAATTCTTAAAATAGTCAGCAGGCTATGCCCCAAATCCTGAAACAAAGGTCTTAAGCTATCATGTTCATAGTAAACAGCATATAGTTTGATGAATCTAATATGAAAAACTCAATTAAATCACAAGGAAACACTAGGTGAATTGATGTAATCTTTCTCTTCAATCAGGAGACGAAGATCAAGTAGCAAAATCCCTCCTGTTCATGATCTCCTCATTAGAATTTCACCTAAACGCCGATTCTGCCCTAGCCATCGCCTTTATCTAATTTTGTCCAAGGATGTTCTCTGAATCCAGCCCAAAATCTTTCTTTTTATAGTTTAATCTATGTGGAACCCCTCTAGGAAGGTTGAATCAAAGAGATAACCAAGTAGGGCGGACGCCTTCATGGGCCGTAATGCATTCACAGTTGAGGCCATGAAGTTTCTGTGAAGAAATTAGCTTCTTGTCATTGTGGGCCGAGTTATTCACGGTCTGTGAACGATTCATGGGTGTGGCCATGAAAGTTTCTATGCAAAACCCAGTTTTGACGCAGAACTGTTTGCTCGTGTAATAAGATACTCACGACTGTGGCCGTGAATATTTCGTCTATCTTTTTTTGCTCTAAATTTGACGTGCAGCTTTGTCTGTTCATCAGGAGTCATTCCATGGCATCAATGTGGGGTTATTTTTGGTTATATTTCAATGTAAATTTGACGTGCAGCTTTGTCTGTTCATCAGGAGTCATTCCGTGCACTTGACATAAATGACAAGCTTTTGCATATTTGATGCAATCTTGTACCATGCTCGGCCAGTAGTATGCTCCGCCAAGACTAGAGGTTGCAACAGATATTCTTTAATTTTTGTAAAGGTTTTTTTTTTTGGTTGGTGACATCATATAAATGGAGCATTCTTCTAAGTTAATTTTGAGAAAGGATGAATTCTCCTTTACAGATTGTAGATAAATCTTCTAATATAAGCCAAATGCCCTTGAAATGATTTGAGTTCTTTGATGTGTTGCCCCCGCGCTTTTGAGTCCGAATGACATAACGATATAATAATATATGTCGATTGATGTACGGAATGCTGTATATCTTTCATCTTCTGGAGCCATCTTGATTTGGCCCCGCATACTTGATGTGTTGCCCCGCATTCTTATTTTCATCAAATATCCGGCCATGTGGCTTGTTGGATATTCAAATTTGAGAAAATCACTCGGTCTCACAGCTTGTTGGATGAAAATATCCGGCCTTGTGGCTTGTTGGATAATTTGCATTTGAGAAAATATCTGGCCTCGCGGCGTGTTGGATATTTAAATTTGAAAAAAAAATTACCCGGCCTCGTGGCTTATTGGAAAAATTAAATTTGGAAAAAAAAAAATATCCGGCCTTGCAGCTTGTTGGATGATTTGCATTTGGGAAAATATTCGGCTTCGCAGCGTGTTGGATAATTTGAGTTTGGAAAATATCCAGCCTTGCGGCTTGTTGGATATTCAAATTTGAGGATAATTACCCGACCTCGTGGCTTGTTGGATAATTTGAATTTGGAAAATATCCAACCTTGCGGCTTGTTGGATATTTAATTTTGAAGAAAATTACCCAGCCTCGCGGCTTGTTGGATAATTTGAATGAATATCTGATCTCAACGACTTGTTGGATAATCAATTTGAGAAATACCCGGCCTCAACGGCTTATTGGATATTGTAACTTGACATATGCTCGGTCTTGATGACTTATAAGCATGTGAATTTGACATATGCTCGGTCTTGACGATTTGTGAGCATTTGAATTTGACATATGCTCGGTCTTAACGACTTGTGAGCATTTGAATTTGATATGTGCTCGGTCTTAATGACTTGTGAGCATTTGAATTTGACATGTGCTATGTCTTGACAACTTGTGAGCATTTGAATTCGATATATGCTCGGTCTTGACGACTTATGAGCATTTGAATTCAACATGTGCTCGATCTTGATGACTTGTGAGCATTTGAGTTTGACATGTGCTCGGTCTTGATGACTTGTGAGCATTTAAATTTGATATGTACTCGGTCTTGATGACTTGTGAGCATTTGAATTCAACATGTGCTCGGTCTTGACGACTTGTGACCATTTGAGTTTGATATGTGCTCTGTCTTGATGACTTGTGAGCACTTGAATTTGTGAAATATCTTGCCTCAATGGCTTATTGGATTTTCTAGTTGTTATAGAGTGATGTACTCTTGGATACTCGTTCAACCAAAAGGTCTATGTTACTATTATAAGAGCTATTATGATAAGCTCAAGATAAAGGCGAAGAAAGTTATAAGTACAGATCTCAAAGATGAAAGGAGAAGCTCATCCCACCGAGCATGCCAGAATTTGTGGGGTCATTTTTGGTTATATTTCAATGTAAATTGAAATATTAAAAAATTATGCGACCATTTCAAATTCACCTTATAAATTATAAGCTTTTTGTTTTAGTAGGTTCTAGCTTCCAATGAATGCAAGCATTCATTGTTAATTACCCCTAAGGAGCTTAGGGTACCTTTTATTTAAGAGATCTATAACATACAACAAAAAGGAAGACAAAATGGTTGAAAGAATAATATCATTCATATCTTGATTACAAGTGTACATCACTTCACATAAGCCATGGAGAAAAATCTGAGTTGTGTTGTAACAACGCTGAGGAACTACACCCCGATACGAAGTATCGACGTACGCACCTCCCAAACAACGTCATCGACAGCACGCATCAAGGATTTATTGTTCATAACTATGTTTGTATGGGTTGGGTGAACGAGCCGATGGGCCAAACGTTCGAAATTCGGTTGAACGAGCCGATAGGCCAAGCGTTCAAAATTGAGTGAACGGGTCATGGGACCAAACGTTCGAATTAGATTGAATGAGCCAATGGGCCAAACATTCAAAATTTGGATGAACGGGCCGATGGGCCAAACGTTCAAGAGTTGGATGAATGAGCCGATAGGCTAAGCGTTCAAAGTTTGGGTGAACGAGCCGATGGGCCAAACATTCGAAATTCAGTTCAATGAGCCGATAGGCCAAGCGTTCAAAATTAAGTGAACGGGTCGTGGGACCAAACGTTCGAGTTAGATTGAATGAGCCAATGGGCCAAACATTCAAAATTTGGATGAACGGGCTGATGGGCCAAACGTTCAAGAGTTGGATGAACGAGCCAATAGGCTAAGCGTTTAAAGTTTGGGTGAACGAGCCGATGGGCTAAACGTTTGAAATTCAGTTGAACGAGCCGATAGGCCAAGCGTTCAAAATTGAGTGAACGGGTCATGGGACCAAACGTTCGAGTTAGATTGAATAAGCCAATGGGCCAAACATTCAAAATTTGGATGAACGAGCTGATGGGCCAAACGTTCAAGAGTTGGATGAACGAGCCGATAGGCTAAGTGTTCAAAGTTTGGGTGAACGAGCCGATGGGTCAAATGTTCGAAATTCGGTTCAATGAGCCAATAGACCAAGCGTTCAAAATTGAGTGAATGGGTCTTGGGACCAAACGTTCGAGTTAGATTGAATGAGCCAATGGGCCAAACATTCAAAATTTGGATGAACGGGCCGATGGGCCAAACGTTCAAGAGTTGGATGAACGAGCCGATAGACTAAGCGTTTAAAGTTTGGGTGAACGAGCCGATGGGCCAAACGTTCGAAATTCGGTTGAACGAGCCGATGGGCCAAGCGTTCAAAATTGAGTGAACGGGTCGTGGGACCAAACGTTCGAGTTAGATTGAATGAGCCAATGGGCCAAACATTCAAAATTTGGATGAACGGGCCAATGGGCCAAATGTTCAAGAGTTGGATGAACGAGCCGATAGGCTAAGCGTTCAAAGTTGTGTGAATGAGCCGTTGGGCCAAACATTCAGGATTTGAGTTGGTGAACGAGCCAATAGGCCAAGCGTTCGAAATTTAGTGAACAAGCCGATGGGCCAAACATTCGAATTTGACTTAATTGGGTGAAAACTTGATTTATAAATCTACTTTGATCCAGGTATCTAATCAAAAATCTGAAGGTAGATCTGGAAAGATCTAATACAAATTTGTAAGTATTTATATTCAGATAATTTCGAGAGCTATCCGATTGGTTGAGATTTGTGCAAATTAATCTTACCCATTGAAAGTTCAATTCACATATCTACTTAGATCCGGAGTTCTGATCAAAAATCTGAGGGCGAATCTGGAATGATCGGGTCCAAATTTATAAGGATTGATATTCATATAATTTTGAGAGTTATCCGATTGGCTGATATTTGTGTGAATCAATCATAGCCGTTGAAAGCTTGATTCACAGTTCTGCTTAGATCCGGAGTTATGATCGAAAATCCAAGGTGGATCTGGATATATCTGATCCAATTGAGTAGGGATCAATATTTGAATCACATCAAAAGCCGTCCGATTGATTGAGATTTGGATAAATTAATGTCAGTCATTGATTGCATTCACTATGGTCAAATCTGAACCGTTATTTTTTAGATTTAACCTAAGGCGTCGGATCTCATCTTTGACGTAATTGATCACAGAAACGAGCGAAGTTCGTTCCTTCCTCCGTCCGCTGCGAAAAAAAATCCTAAGAAGGGGGGCTGCTCAAGTGAACTTGAGCAACGCCCCTTAAAAAAAATCTACGATCTTAAAAATTGTGAAAAAATTACTGTAGTGTAGTACACGATGAGAGTTTTCCAACGGTACCAAGATCGTGGATTTTGGCTGTGTCCACGGTGAGATGTCATGGACACAAAGATCGTAGATTAAAATACTATTCATAGCATAAAAAATCTATGATCTTGGTATTATTGAAAAGTTCTCATCGTGTACTACATTACAGTAATTTTTTGACGATTTTTAGGATCATGAATTGTTTTTAAGAAACGTAGCAGCCCTTTCTCAGGATTTTTACTCGTCCGCTGCCCGCTGTACAGGCTGGTCATCGTTGTAGCTTCCGGTGGCCGACGTAGGTTTTCTATTCACATTCGGAACTCAGGTCGAGAGGCGGCAGCTTGGCGACGAGACTTGGAGTTGACTCGTCAGACTAGTTTGACGGCAGAAACGAGCTCTGTCGACGAAAGTTGGAAGCAACGCCTTGGCCCAACAGAGGATTTGCAGAAGACTTCAGCAGGGCTCGGCGACGACTTCTCCCCTTCGTGATGAGAGTTAAATTTTCTAATCGCGTGATGAGGCAAGCTCGATGGCGGACAAATGTCTCTGCCAGTGATTCTAGGGATTTGGCCGGTGATTATAGCTTGACGAATGATACTGTACCCTGGCGGCGAAATTAACGACTGCAAAACCAACTCCATCAACGTTCCTGGCGAGCAAGCTGGAAGCGACGCCTTGCTCCAGTGGTGGGTTTAGTGGAGGCGGCGATTGAGTTTCATCCTGTGTTGAGTTCGCTGGTGAGCAGATGAACTTTCACTTTAGCAGCGATGGTAGCTCTTCATTAAGTTCGAAGGTTGGTCTGCCGTTTGGGCGATGAGATTTCAGATAGCGAGAAGATTTAGCGGCCGATGAAGGTTCTCTCCAATTTCTGCACTAGAGACGAGCTCAGCGGCAAGTTCTTCAAAAAAAAATCTCAAGTTCGATCCGGTAGTGGCTTGGGAAGAATTCTATTTTTTAGGTAGGCGGGATTGAGTCTGACAGAAGATTTTTGCTAGAAAAAGAACCTCGGCGACACTCCTTGAGGGTGATCACAGAGTTCGTCGGCCAGAAGCCTTCAGCAATAATAATTTCAATTTATTAATGATGCGAGATGCAAGTTTTGTAACCCAGCGGGTGATGATATATTTTTTACAAATCGGACGCTTTCAAGAATTTGATACAATCAAAACAATCTTGTGGTCCGATTCAAATTTACCCTGCCTAAGTTAAAATTTTTTGGCTTCATCTGCTGCTTTTATCATACGGATTCCTTTTCTTCCTATAAAGCCTCCGGCAATCCTCGCTGAGTTGATAAAATCGCTCTTTTCCATTGTCTTACTTCATGCCTTGGTGATTCTTTCCGGGGGCCAAAAAAGGTATTACAATCAACTTAATTCCCATACGCTGGCATCATTAGGGTGCAGCTTTTACATATGCCTCTGAAAATTTTGGATGAAAATTTCAGAGTGCTAAAATCAATTGTACTACAGGTCTTTTATTTCCTTGTCGTTCATAAGGTGCACCTGTTGCTTGATCCTTATTTCATCAGGGGCAGTTCTCAATTAAGCACAATTTTCTTTGCTCGAATCATGACTTTTGTTGTCACTTGATTTTTACCACAAACTTGATTTTTACCACAAACGGCCGCTTTATGTTACACCCTCTTTTATTTGTTTTAGCGGCGATTTCTCTTTGATGGGAAATCTCTTAGAGATCAAACTCCAAACTTATCATCATGCCACATTTGGATCCTCACTTGAATTGGATTGTGGGCAGCTTTTGGTTTTTTTTTAGCCGAGCCTATTCAAGCAGCGGCACAGATTCCCCTTTTTTTTTAGCTTTGTTTGAGTAATTCCCAGCCGGACTTAATTCAAGCAGCGGCACAGATTCCCCTTTTTTTTTTTAGCTTTGTTTGAGTAATTCCCAGCCGGACTTATTCAATGTGTAATTTCCAGCAGGTCGAAACCTTCTTGAATCCTTTACAGGATTTTGATTCCAGGATTAAAATCCTATTTTTATTAAATTCTCGGTGAGAGCAAACAGCCTTTTTTTTTCTTTTTCTTTTTTTTATAATTCCAGCCAAATTTTCAAAGCAACTCTTTCAAAGCAGCTCTTCTCTCTAGTTTTTTTTTCCTTGCCGAGGCCTCGTCGGCTTTGAAATTTTGAAATTCCTCAGCCGGAGACCAAAAACTTCTCCAAATTCATTGGTTGATTTTTTTTTTAAAGTAAAATATCGTTCTCTAGGATTTATTCGGGAGTTTACTCTCCAATAAAATAGTTGTTTATCTATTTTGGAGTGACCTCTCCACATTTATTTTGGAGTTAGTCTCTTCATCAGGAGGTATTTATTTTTGGAGTTATCTCTCCATATTTATTTCGGAGTTGTCTCTTCATCAGGGGGTGTTTGTTTTGGAGTGATCTCTCCATGTTTATTTCGGAATTGTCTCTCTAT
The DNA here is from genome assembly GCA_027563935.2 of Costus lasius. NCBI lineage: Eukaryota > Viridiplantae > Streptophyta > Magnoliopsida > Zingiberales > Costaceae > Costus > Costus lasius. Next base: position 78,022,852 of record CM050451.1, read on the forward strand.
CAGAGGGGTGTTTGTTTTAAAGTTATCTCTCTATGTTTATTTCGAAGTTGTCTCTCTGTTAAGATAGACTAAGGAGAAAAAGGGTTAGAAACTTATACATTTATACATGAATTATCCTCGTAGTATTTTTTCTTGTGTCAATGTCGTCTGGGTTATCAAAAAGCCTTAAAGTCCTCTTCTTTGCGTGTGTGCGCTCTGTCTATGCTCTCGTGAGCGTCTAGGCTCTCCAAAAATTCTCCTCTTCACGTTTGATTCTATGGAATTCTTCGTATCTGGCCCTTTTTTGAATCGAACACCCCTTTTTATATGTGCCCCCTTACTATCTTCGTCCCATGACACCTCGCCTCCCTATTTGTGATTGATTTTGCTCTTAGATTTAGCCGAGCACACCTCCTTCCCGAATTAACTATTTTTATTTAATTGATTGTCCATATTCCGTTTTTTTTTTTACCTTCGGAGGCTCCCACATTTCTCTCTTTTTTATTATTATTATTTTTAATTTCATCTCGCTCCTTCCATTTTGCAACAAGTGGCATTCAATTGGTTTTGCGAATTTGACCAACAACATTATCTACACAATGTCATTTTAACTCGTTCTCTGATTCTTTTTATTCCTAACGAGAGAGATTTTGGTCAAAATTAATTTAGTAGTCAAAATTGATTTCGCTTCCTCAATTAAATTCCTTTGCTCCGAAATTCCAAAATCCAATAAATGGTCAAGTCAAAATTCACATTTTCTTTGATTTACTTGGCTGAATGATTAATTAATTAATTAATTAATAATTGTTTTTATATTTTTTTTTTTTACCTTTAACAAATGTCTCCCAACGGATTTGTCATAAGCAGCATGCGCATACAAATCCGTTGCAGTTGTTTTCTTTTTTTTTTTTGAATTGCAAATACAATGTTATATCAAGGAGCTACGCCCCGATGACAAGCATCGACGTACGTAGTTCACAAACAATACTCCATTGTCCCTTTTTTTGTATCACAAATACAATGTTATATCGAGGAGATACGCCCTGATGACGAGCATCGACATACGTATATCCCAAACGATATGTCATTATGCTGTTTTTTTTTTTTTTTTTGCGCTCATGTAAGGAGCTTACAATTTTTGGTAAATTGTCAACCATAAACAGAATTGAATTTCACTATCTTATCACCGTTCGGATAAGATTGTTTTGCTTATGTTATGAGCTTACAATTTTTGGTAAATTGTCAACCATAAACAGAATTGAATTTTACTATCTTATCATCGTTCGGATAAGATTGTTTTGCTCGTGTTAGGAGCTTACAATTTTTAGTAAATTGTCAACCATAAACGGAATTGAATTTCACTATCTTATCACCGTTCGGATAAGATTCTTTTGCTCATGTTAGGAGCTTACAATTTTTGGTAAATTGCCTACCATAAACGGAATTGAATTTTACTATCTTATTACCGTTCGGATAAGATAGTTTCGCTCGTGTTTGGAGCTTGCAATTTTTGGTAAATTGTCAACCGTAAACGGAATTGAATTTCACTTATCTTATCACCGTTCGGATAAGATTATTTCGCTCGTGTTAGGAGCTTACAATTTTTGGTAAATTGTCAACCATAAATGGAATTGAATTTCAAAATCTTATCACTGTTCGGATAAGATTGTTTCGCTCGTGTTAGGAGCTTACAATTTTTGGTAAATTATCAACCATAAACGGAATTGGATTTCATTATCTTATCACCGTTCGGATAAGATTGTTTCGCTCGTGTTAGGAGCTTACAATTTTTGGTAAATTGTCAACCATAAATGGAATTGAGTTTCACTATCTTATCAGCGTTCGGATAAGATTGTTTCGCTCATGTTAGGAGCTTACAATTTTTGGTAAATTGTCAACCGTAAACGGAATTGAATTTTACTTATCTTATCACCGTTCAGATAAGATTGTTTCGCTCGTGTTAAGAGCTTACAATTTTTGGTAAATTGTCAACCATAAATGGAATTAAATTTCACTATCTTATCCCCGTTCGGATAAGATTGTTTCGCTCGTGTTAGGAGCTTACAATTTTTGGTAAATTGTCAACCATAAATAGAATTGAATTTCACTATCTTATCACCGTTCGGATAAGATTGTTTCTCTCATGTTATGAGCTTACATTTTTTGGTAAATTGTCAACCATAAACGGAATTGAATTTCACTATCTTATCACCGTTCGGATAAGATTGTTTCGCTCGTGTTAGAAGCTTACAATTTTTGGTAAATTGTCAACCATAAACGGAATTGAATTTCACTATCTTATCACCGTTCGGATAAGATTGTTTCGCTCGTGTTAGGAGCTTACAATTTTTGGTAAATTACCAACTATAAACGGAATTGGATTTCACTATCTTATCACCATTTGGATAAGATTGTTTCGCTCGTGTTATGAGCTTACAATTTTTAGTAAATTGCCAACCATAAATGGAATTGATTTTCACTATCTTATTACCATTCGGATAATTTTGTTTCGCTCGTGTTAGGAGCTTATAATTTTTGGTAAATTACCAACCGTAAACGGAATTGAAATTTACAATTTTATTACCGTTCGAATAAAATCGGATCTTCGCTCGTGTTAGGAGCTTACAATTTTTGGTAAATTGCCAACCGTAAACTAACTTGATGTTTTAAATCCTACTGCCGTTTGATTAGGATCAATCTCAAGCTAAACATGATATTTCTTCAAGAATCGACCGTTGATGGGTGGCATTAGATGCTCTCCATTTTGATCGACCAATTGATAGGCTTCTCCTTCATAAGCCTTTTCTATCACTTAAGGTCCTTCCCAATTAGGATTGAATTTTCCTTTTGCCATTTTGTTGGTGATGATGGGTCGTCGTAACACCAAGACGAGGTCTACATTAATTGTACACGATTCCATTTAAGGAAAATAATTATTAAAAATTCAATAAAAATCACTAAAATTCTTGAGTATATATATCATACATCATTTTGCATAAAATTTTATATGATTTTCAAAATAATTAACCCAAGTTCTACGATACCCATCCTAAGTTCTACCATAATTGTATATGCTTAAATTTAAGAAAAAAATTACTAAAAATTCTTAGGTAGATATACTACAACATTTTCCATTAGCTATATATGATTTTAGAAAGAATTACTCAAATTCTACGATAGTCATCTTAAGTTTTACAATAATTATACATAGTTAAATTTGAGAAAGAAACTATTAAAAATTCAAGAAAAATTACTAAAATTCTAAGGTAGATATCTTACATCATTTTCCACGAGTTTTATACAATTTAAGGAAAAATTATATATAATTGTACATGGTTAAATTTAAGGGAAAAATATTAAAAATTACTAAAATTATTAGGTAAATATTCTACATCATTTTCCACAAATTTTAGAAGATTTTGGAAAGAATTGACTAACATTACACAATACTCATTGTATGTTCTACGATAATAGTACATGGATAAATATAAGAAAAAATTAGAAAAATTTATGAAAATTTACTAAAATTCTTAGCCATATATACTACATCATTTCTCATAAGTCTTATATGATTTTAGTAAGAATTTACTCAAGTTCTATGATAGCTATCATAAGTTCTCCCATAATTGTATATGGTTAAATTTATAAAAAGAAAATTATTAAAATAAAAAAATACTAAAATACTAAAATTCTTTGGTATATATCCTACATCATTTAAATAAGTTTTATGTTATTAGAAATTCAGAAAAAAATAACTATTGTTGTAGGATATCTACCTAAGAATTTTAGTGAGTTTTCCTAAATTTTTAATAATTATTTTCCTTAAATTTAATCATGTACTATTATGGCAGAACTTAGGAAGGATATTGTAGATCTTAGTCAACTATTTCCAAAATCAAGTAAAACTTATAAGAAATGATGTAGGATATCTGCCCAAGAATTTTTGTGATTTTTTCTAAATTTTTAATAATTTTTTTCCTAAAGTTTAACCATGTACAATAATGTAGAACTTAGGATGGGTATTGTATAACTTTAGCCAATTCATTCCAAAATCATATAAAACTTATGGAAAATAATGTAGAATATCTATCTAATAATTTTAATGGACCGTACTAAAATTTTAATATTTTTTTCCTTAAATTTAACTATGTAACACTATGGCAAAACTTAGGATGGTTATCATAGAACTTAAGTTAGATTCTTTCTAAAATCATATAAAACTTGTGGAAAATGATGTAGAATATCTTTCTAAGAATTTTAGTTATGTTTCTTAAATTTTTCAATAGTTTTTTCTTTAAACTCAACCATGTACATTTATGTTAGAACTTAGGATGCCTTAACTTGAGCTAATTATTTCCGAAATTATATAAAACTCATGGAAATTGGCATAGTATATCTCCCTAAGAATTTTTGGTTTTTTTCATGAATTTTTATTATTTTTTTCCTTAAAGTTTGTACAATTATGGCAGAAGTTAGGATGAGGATCATAGAACTTGAATCAATTATTTTTTAAAAATCATGTAAAACTTATGAAAAATGATGTAGAATATCTACCTAAGAATTTTATACTTTTCTCTTAAATTTTTAATATTTTTTCCTTACATTTAATCATCTTCAATTATAGTAGAACGTAGGATGGGCATCATAGAACTTAAGTTAATTTTTTTAAAAATTATATAAAATATATGGGAAATGATTTAGGAATTATATAAAACATATGAGAAATGATTTAGGAGGTCTGCCTAAGAATTTTAGTGATTTTTTTGAATTTTTAATAATTTTTTTCTTAAATTTAACCATGTACAAGTATGATAGAACTTAGAATGGGTATTATAGAAGTCGAGTCAATTCTTTCCAAAATCATATAGAACTAATGGTAAATGATGTAGAATATCTACCGAAGAATTTTAGTAAAATTTTTTAAATTTTAAATATTTTTTCCTAAAATTTAACCATCTACAATTATGATAGAACTTAGTATGAATATCATAGAACTTGAGCCAATTCTTTCCAAAATTATATATAACTTATGAAAATAATGTAAGATATATACTTAAGAATTTTAGTTATTTTTCTCTAAATTTTTAATTTTTTTTTCTTAAATTTAACCATTTACATTTATGGTAGAACTTGAGTCAATTCCTTCCAAAATTATGCATAACCAATGGGAATTGATATAGGATATCCACCTAAGAATTTTAGTGATTTTTCCTGAATTTTTAATAATTGTTTCCTTAGATTTAACTATATATAATTGTGGTATAACTTAGGATAAGTATGGTAGAAATTGAGTTAATTCAACATAGATTTATGTCAACATAATGGAAATTAGTGTAGGATTTATGTCAACTATATATAATTGTTTCCCTTAGTATTGTAGTGATTTTTTATAAAGTTTTTATGGTTTTTTTCTCTAGTTTCAATCTATTTTTTCCCTTGTTTTTAAGGTTTTGTCCTTGAGTTTTAATCGATCTTTTCCTTATTTTTATGATTTTTCAACCAAACGGCACATTAAAGGCTTGTTAAAATTGCATCCACCCCCTACTTCGTGATTTGTGTATGGCCCTTCTTTGCGATTGGCGCTTGCCTTTTGGTTAGACCCCACCAAAGATGCCTAACCAGGACCGTGCCTAGGAATTTTTCTTGGCTACTAATATGTGGTTGTAGCTAATGCTAGCTCTTTAGATGTTTGGCAAGCAACCAAACAATCGCTTGCAGTCAAAATACTATAGTAATTTTTTAAAAAATTTAAATATTTATAATTAAATTATAAAAACACAAGTATAGTTCCACATCTAACTATTTTTTATAAATTACATATTATGCATAAATTTAAAAAAAAATAGTTTCATGCATAAGTAACAAATGTAATATGAACTAATCTTGCAACGTCATTAAGCTAAGGTCGATTTAATTGCAAAACCTTTCCATAAGGATTAAATTTCTTGTACTCTAATTCATTTGCTTCTTTTGGACCCTATTTTGTACTTCACAAAATTTTCAAACCATTAATTGATTTTTGCTAATTTGAAAATTATCGATTATAGTAATATTGGATGATGATCCAATATATTATTTTTGGATGAAAAATTGTAAGTATCTGTGTTCAATCCAGAAGCGAAATCAATCAATGTTATATAAAAGAAAAGTGATTAATCTTGTAAAATCGATAATGCTTACTTTCCAGCCAGAATTTACGATAGTATTAAGGCAGCAGATGGAATTTGATTAGAATGGAACAAATGATGAAGCTTTGTTTAAGAAGCATTTGGGGTCAACTGATTGATTTTGACCACCATGGAATAGTAAGCATGATATGTGCAGTTGAGATTAATGTGTGCAGTTACCGGGAGGGTAGTTTTTAAAAGGGAGAGATAACTTACCTCTGGGGAGAATAGAAGCAGCAAGAGGCTGGAACGAAGGGAAGAGCCGTGGCTACAGGCTGCGGCGAAGGGGCTGGGCAGAAAGGAGAAGGAGAAGCAAAAAAATTTTATTGAGCAATAATAAGAAGGGTAGAAAAGATAAAGAGAGCAGCGGTGAGAATAAAATAGACTGAAAATTAGTCGAGAGCAGCAAAGCAAGAGTGAAAAAAAAAAATTGCTTATATAAGAAAGGAACCAAGAAGATAATTTCTTTTTTTTTCTTTTCTTTTTTTCTTTTCACCATCGAAAACACCCTAGAGAAACAACTCCAGTAAATAAAATCACTTGAAGAAGAAAAACTTTAGAGAAACAAATCATTTGACGGACGGAGAGACAACTCCGATTAAATAAATCATTAACGAAGAGATAACTCCTGTAAAACAAACATGGTTACAGAGAAAAAAATTCTGGTTAAAAAATAATAACATAGACTGTGAGACAACTCTGGTAAAACAAACATTTTTACGAGAGTTTCCTTCAATTGCTTTCTGGTTTGCTGCTTTACTGCTTTACTGTCAAACTTACCGGTTTGCTTCTTCATTGCTGCCAAACTTACTGCATGAGACAACTGGTAAAACAAACATTTTTACTGCTTTACTGTCAAACTTACTGGTTTGCTTCATTGCTTCCTGATCAACTCCGCCGCTCTTCATCGATTGTCACCCATTGCTCAGCTTCCTTCCATTGCTGGCGACAGAAAGGAAGAGAGTGTGATGCTACTCGGCCAAGCCCAAGAACAGGGGAATCAAGGGAGATGGACATGATTTAGCTCTCGTTGAAAAATGCTATCTTCCACCGTTTGCTTCCTCGGTTGTTCCTCTTTGACATTTGTGTTCAAGTCATGAGAGAGATTTTGCTCTCTCTCCACCTCTAGAGAGGGTCGACGCCGAAGATCTTCTACCAGTTTCTTCTAAGAAATCGCTGTCACCATTGTTTCAACTTCGCTCATCAGCACGAACATAGTGGCGTAAAGAAGGCCAGAAGGGGAACAGGATATACAACTAGATCTGCTCTAATTTCCTCTCCGACGCCAAGATCATCACCACCGCTTGATGCTGACAATGAAGTTCAAACCTGCCAACAAACTCTCTGACAAGCACAAAAACAAAACCTCTCGTCTGTTCGATCAAAGATGTGCATACCATTGTCCGGGAAAAATGTGCTTAGGATAGCTTATGCATGGCAAATATTCACCGTTTATAAAGTTTAAAAAGCACACATCTCAAAAAAAAAAAGAGGAAGTATACGGAAGCGTTATACTCAATGTTCACGGAGCCAAAAAAGGTTATTGTCCAATAGGTTCAAATATAATATGATAGAAATTTATTATAATATGATAGAAAATTTCTATAACATGGTAGAAATTTATTATAATATAATACAAAAATTCTATAACATGGTAGAAATTTATTATAACATAGTAAAAAAATCATATAACATGTAGAAGTTTATTATAACATGGTAGAAATTTATTATAATATGGTAGAAAAATTCTATAATATTGTATTAAATCTCTAGTTCTCTATTATTGTTAATTGATGATATTGTAGAACTCCTTCTCATTTTGTAGAACTTGACCCAAACTTGACCCAACTTGACCCAAACCAAGGGATAATGAATGGACATTGACTTGGATATAATATTACTTAATTTATACATTTTTTTCAATCTCTAATTCTCTATTATTGTTAATTGATGATATTATAGAACTCCTTATCATTTCGTAGAACTTGACCCAAACTTGACACAACTTTACCCAAACAAAGGAATAATGAATAGACATTGACTTGAATATAATAGTACTTAATTTATACATTTTTTTAATATTTAATTCTCTGTTATTGTTAATTGATGATATTATAGAACTCCTTCTCATTTCGTAGAACTTGACCCAAACTTGACTCAACTTGACCCAAACCAGGGTATAATGCATAGACATTGATTTCGATATAATAGTACTTAATTTATACATTTTTTTTCAATCTCTAATTCTCTGACAAGTCATTGAGACTGAGTATTTATCAAGAATATTTACAAGCTCTTGAGATGCTGGATATTCAATCATTTTCAAAAATTTATCATTTAGTCATCATTTGGCTGATGATGAGCTTTGTACTAAAATGAAATTGTAAGTCTACTATAGTAGATGTTATGAATGATGATTGATATTGTTCTTCCAATCACTTATCTTTATTTGATTTTGTATTTATGAATCTCTTAATCAAAGGTACCCTAAGCTTCTTAGGTATAATTAACAATGAATGTTTGCATTCATTGGAAGCTAGAACCTACTTAAGGGCCGATTTGGCCCCACTATTAATAGCTTTATAACTGTGCTAAACTGTGCTATGTTATACTATACTATTCTGTTAAAATTTATAAGATGTTTGATTGCTAAATTTGTAACTACTGTCAAAATTTAAAATAATAACTAAATAGATATTTTTAATTTTTTTAAAATAATAATATATTTTATTTTTCTTTATTATTAAAATTTTGAATTATTTAAAATAATAATACTTAAAATTCTAAATGAAATAATATGAATTACTTTTTTGAAGAAGTAAAAGCTGCAAAAATATCAAATTGTAGCTTTTTCAAATTCTGTTTTTGTATTGCTTTTTTCTGTTTTTGTTTTTCATTACCAAACAGTTTTTTACTTATTTTTTGTTTAAAAGCTGCTTAAAATCAGCTTAAAAACGGGGCCAAATAGGCCCAAAATAAAAAGTCTTATATTATAAGGTGAATTTTAAAACGATCATATTATAAATTATTAAAATTGAAACTTAACTATTTTTGACCCAACAGCTACACTAGATGATGACATTTCTTCTAACATTGACTCTAAATTCGTATCAACTTCATAAAATATCTCCTTTATATCTATTCTAACTTGTGTTGTAAAGAATATGATAAGATGACACATAATATATTCTATTATTTCTTTGAAATGCCAAAATTTTTTTCTATACAACTTAATAAAGATAAGTGAGCCTTGTTGAAAACTTTTTTGACTCATGTGGTAGTCTTTCTCATTGACAATCTAGTAGGTGGTATTTGACTCCTCTATATGGCCTAAGATATTCATGCATTTTTGAATAACTAATATCAACTAATTAATATTTACATATGAAAAAAAATTATGTTTATATAATGTGAAACATAAATAAAATTATTTACTATTAAGTATTAACCTATATAAATTGGTGTATTTATTACTTTTATAAGGAACCGATTATCATGTGTGGTTCTCTCAAAACTATCTAAGACATAAAAATTACTTATCAAAACTACAAACAATTATAACATTTGTAATTCAACCTATTCATCCTAAGTATTGGACTTGATCATGGATAGTTATAATTGCATCTATATAAGTGTCATTAACTCCAACACAATCCTATAAATTTAAAATAAATGATTAGAATAAAATAGTAATTCAAATTACTTAACTAAATTTGGAAATACTTACCTTGAGATGAGGCATATAATGTTTATCATCTAAAATTTATGGTGGAATTTTCTTGAACTCTTGATCAATGTTTTGCAAGTACGCATACCGATTTCAACACTTGATAAAATATCCTATTAATAGTTTCACCATAATGTTGAAGCAACATTTCTATCTAATGCATCATGGGCCGATGTAATGAAAATTTTCTACAACTTTAAGGCTTGATAATGTGATTAGACAGTGGATGTTGATATTTCAACTATTCAATTTTAGTTTCTAAAGATAGTCGAAATAGCAATTCTTGTGTTTTTTTTTATTCAAACAAAATTGTAGCAAAATAATATAGATTGATTCAAATTGGGATCTTTGGTATATAATATATTTCTACTATGACCTCATTTGTACCCTAACTTATAGGTTCACATTTTTGTGATTCCTTTCAACTTCTACTATTTATTGATTCTACCAATTTAAACATTTCTCTCTGTCTCTCAATTTAGTGACTAAACTACCTTATTTTTCCTTTTCACACCCGTAGAAGTGGATGTAGCAACCAATTGTTCATCATCACCTATTTCCATTGGATGAATACTATCATCGTATGGATCCACATTGTCCATGAACTCATAAAGAAGTAGAACAATATTTCCTAGTAGCGATAATATGCCCAAACATAATATCACATTTGCTCTCAATGTCAAGGTGAAATCATTTTTTTCTTAAATTTATCATATTCCTTGTTAACTTGCATTTGCAATACTTACTAATAACAAATTTAGTATATTTTAAAGATATTTATAAATAATAAATATACCAATTTTTTTACAGTCCACCAGCATCAACTATTTCTAATATGACATCCCTTCCTTATTTAGTCCCTCTTATCTTTAACTCTTTTTCTAATTTCTAGTCAGATTTTAATTGATCACTTATTGTTTAATTATTATTTATTATACTCTAATTTAAGCAATTGTTGGAAAATTTCAACTATACATTTCCAACCATGTGTATTTAGCTATGTATACATCACAAAAAGAAGACTATCTTTATATGGAGTCCAAATTACTTTGCCAAATGTTATGAATGTGCCATCTAAGTAGAAAAAAAAATATATAAAACTTACCTGTATCGGTTGGAATGAAGCATTATAACTTTAAAAAATTAAATTTTTTATTTAATGTGTAGAAGCCCAATTATAATATCAAGAATATATATATATATATATATATATATATATATATATATAAAAGTTCTTGCTAACAGGCTAAAATTCATCCTCCCTTAAGTGATAAATATTGAACAATTTGTCTTCCTCAAAAGTTATAGTATTCATGATAATATTCTTACTCTCTAAAAGTTGATTAATAGCATGTTCTCCTCCAAAGGTCGTGCTTCTCTTATTCTTTTCAAAATTGATTTGGAAAAAAAAACTTATAAAATTTGGCAAAAAATTATAGGGTTGTTTTGCTTTGTAGGTTCTAGTTTTCAATGAATGTGAGCACTTAGGATATGTTCGATAGAATGGAATTCACCGTAGAAAGGATGGAAACATCAATGAATCTAAATGACTTTCCATCTAGATTCATTGATGTTTCCATTCTTGCCACGGTGAATTCCACTCTACCGAACATACCCTTAGTGTTAATATCTTTAAATATAATTTAGGGTATATTTACTTAAGGTCTATAGACTTGTGCCTGGCATATGGCTGGATGACGATAAAATTCATAAATATTCGGCCATGTAGCTTATGAATATTTGTATTAAATATTCTATAGACTTGTACAAGATATGAGAGTAATCATTGGCGACTTGGTAATAAATATTTGGCCTAGAAATGATGTATAAATATGTGCCAAATTTGATATGATACTTGGTATAACATTTGAGAATAATTATTGACCTATACTTGTGTGTTAATAATTATTCTATCATTGGAAGAAAAATAAACCTCTAGATGGCATGTGAATATTTATATAATTTGATATGATATTTTTAAATAATTATTGGTCTTATATGATGTGTTAATAATTATCTCAAGTTGATAAAAATTTGACCGAATATTTATATAATTTAATATATGACATTTTGAAATAATTATTGGTCTACAAATGTTATGTTAATGATCTTCTTATGATTTAATAAATATTCACCCTATAAATAACTTAACGTTTATTTTTTGCCTAATGTCCAATAATGGTAAACAAAAAGGGTTTTCATTTCTTGCCTAATGTCCTATTACGTCAAAAAAAAATGTCCTATGAGTTTCATCATGATCTTTAGGCTAATAATCTCATATGAACACAGAAAATTATGCGACTAAACAGGTAGTTTTCTTAAGCCTTAAGCTTGACCTAAGCTAGCAGGATGTAACAAGTCATAAGCTTGACCTAAGCATGTAACAAATCAAATACCCAATTTATTATTTGATACTTGAATCTTAGCCAAGTGGAAGATCACAAAGATCAGGGATGTCCAATGCTCAGCCAAAGATTGATCATCAAGACATCTCAAAAACGATACTTGGAAGTAATGGCATCCAAGGTCAAACCCCTATTTATGCCACTTAGGAGCAGAGATAGCATTGGGTTAGGGCAGCGGCGCACAGTGCCAAACTCAACCCTAATCTCGACTTTAATAGGTTTGAAAAATCCCATCCTAAATCCGACTTGCCAGAAAGTTGGGTACTCAATAAGGAAATCCAACCCCAAGCGGCAATGATCAGCAAGGGTGAGGGGCAATGGCAATGGTGAGAGGTAAGGACAAGCGAGTGATGCAAGGGTGGTAAGGAGCAGCACTAAGTAAGAGCAAGCGGATAAGGAGAGTGAGAACAGCTAGAGTTTTTATTTTAATAAATAAATTTAGGACAGGAAATTAAAATCTCATACCCAACTTTAATTCTACTTATAACAATCAAATTTTATCTAAACCTAATTCACCTCAATTAGGTTTATTTTATCAAAATCAAGACATGTTGGGCAAGCCAAACTAGGTATGATCTACCATCCTTAAGTAGACCTCGGATTCATCAGTGTGATATGCGAGCCAAGCATATACTGTAGTAATAACCCACTGCACATTCAAGAGACTTGAAACCATCTAACAGCAGCTCATTAGCTTTCTTGAATAAGCTTAAATTTATTGAGGTCCATACAAAAGCTAGCTGTGATTTTTGAACCGAATGACTATAATATGACCACATTTATCAACATCTGAGCAACTCGAGAACATCAGCTCTGGATTGAAACAGAGATCTAAATAGCATCCACCACCTCCAATATAAAAAGAGAAACAATTCAGGAGTTTTCTGCATGCAACAACGTTTACAAACACCAGGAATGATGGTTTGGGGCGCGCGAACACATTTTAGTCCGCATTAGAAGCCTTAAAAACTATTCAAAGATGACTTCAGGTTTCCACTAAATTCTTATCGTTATTACAGCAGAGCATCTGAATAATCATAAAGAATATATAACATCAATAAATTGAGGAAGTCGACTAGGTAGTAGTAGTAAACCAATAAAATGATAAACTCGCCATCAACGTATTAATTATCTTCCAGATTACACAATCAGAAAGTAGAACATGCAAACTCTAAGGCCGTGTTATTTTAGATGGAATCTACAAGAAAAAAAAAATAAAAAACACATTGAATCTAAAAACAGACCTTAGTTCATAATTTACTATATTAAGATAAAGATTTAATATTGCAAACAGCTTGAACACTCAGATCACAAAATCTTTGGACATTATAATGATCACATGTACGTCATGACTAACAGCCCGGCCAGTTGGTTTTTACAACGACCGGATACAGTCATAGTACTCTTATTTGCTGAAAAACGATCTTCATTAAATTCTTGGAGCTGCATAGAGGTCACAAAATATGAATGTAAGAACTGATGACAGTCGAGTAGTCATAATAGCAACAATACAGAATATGCAGATCACTCAAAAAAGAGTCAACCTTATGATTGAAATAGTTAAAAATAATCTAACAGAAATAATAAAATGACTCAACCTCCACCAATTGTTGCTTCTGGCAGTCGTTCAATTGAGTACTTGTGTTGCGTAATATACATGATAGGGACACCAGGAATCTAAAAAAATATTCATTCTGTTAAGGCCATTGATAAGTTCACATGAAGAACTGCAAATACCACGCCAAACCTTTACCTTGCGTATCCTTCTCTTCAAATCTCTATCACATGTTGCAACAATATAACACTTGTGCTGTTACAAAAGAAAGAAGCATTCCGTGAAGGAGCAAAGGGTGAGTATACAAAGTCAATACAAGACATAATTCGGATTTCAATAACCAGCATATGCTATCAAGACAAAGAAGCAATTCTACCAAGAGTTTTGAAGAAACGGTATACAATTTCCACAAAGCAAAGAATGAGAAATAGGCAGTGCAATAGTGCTGTCAAATATTCCAGGTTGAGGTCTGGCTTTGTTACGACAAGACTCATAGATGCTCACCGAAGCCAGTAAAGCAAGGAACTTAGCTTTCAGAAATTGTGAACCTATTTTTAAAATATAGTCACTAAACAATTCTAAGATGCATATGCAACATGGTCGCCAAAACTTACTTGGCATGCAAATGGTAACTAAATCAGTTTTCATGTCAAAATGCCCAAAAAAAAATAATCAAGGACATTAAAACAAAAGGACCACCATTCTTATCAATCATTGTTTTCAGCTCCATGATTTGAGTCCTTCAATCCATTGTTCCATTTAATCTTTGGTCATCTCCAAATTATCCCTTCAATCATTGCCCGCCATTGATGGCATCAAAGGAGACCATAATTGCTGTGGTTCTATTACAATTACTTTGGCACTTCATAAGGACTACAGAGAAATCTACAGAAAAAAGTAAGTACTCTTATGGTTGAGGAAACCTTTTAATCTCCCTTTCTTGGTCGCAAGACAACACAAATGCCCTAGGTTTGAATTTTCAGAGGCACTAAGAATCCTTTTGCTATGAGGGGCTAAGGTTTGCCTACAGTGTAGCAGGTGGACTCCTCACCTGGGGTACATTGAATTGCTCTAGTCCTTGACATTTAATCAAGTAAACAAATACAGCTACATCATAGAGAAGATTAGATGAACAAAAAATTTCCTTATCATTCTATAACAGCAATAGTAAAATAGAAATACTGCGTGAAAAAAGCTTGAAGATGCAAGTGCTAGGAACAAAAAAGAACAGGCCTCATGAAATTTTGGTGCGTATTAAGTTGGTAATGCATGATTTTATGGATAAGTTTTGGTTGACATGATCCAACTACAGTATACCTAAAATTAAATGAGTTTAATACCGGTCTCCTTCAAACCTGAACAACCAATGATGATTAGTTGATCTTTTCCTAACACTTAAAGAACTAATCTAACCAAGACTTTATTATCTTAAGATTAAAACATTTAAAATTCACTCTTCAACCCATTATTGGATTCTTCCTCAATGGTTATGACCCCTCAAGACCAATTCATGCTTTGTGAATAGATCAAGGATTATTGTTTGTACAAGAGAACATATATGTTTGGGGATGGCAACAGTCACGTCAAGGTGCCAAACCCAACCCGGACTCTGACCCTAAACACCTAACCCCAACCTTGAACCCGATAGGCTCGAGAAAACCCATCCTATACTCGACACCACTAAGGATTTGAGTGCCCGTAGGGAAACCCGACCTGCAGTGGTGGTTAGTGAGGGTGAGCAAGGGTAGGTGTGGGCAAGCAACGGATGATAAGGGGCAAGGGCGAGTGGCGGTTGACAATGGCAAGCGAGGGAGCAAGGCCGACTAGAGAGCGTACCAAAAAGGGTGTGGGCAAGGGTAAAGAGGGGCGAATGGGAGGGCAAGTTCAGTGAGGGGTAACGTCATGACGGCAATAGAGAGGTAAGGGTGATGGAAGTAAGGGCGAGGGCAAGGCCATAGTGATGAAGGGCAATGGTGACGGATGACAAGGGAGGTGATGGCGAGGAGGGCGAGGGGTGAGGAGCGAGTGGGAGGAGAGACAAGGGGGAGCGGTGGAGAGGCAAGGGTGAGGGAAAGGGGAGCAGGTGGAGACTAGAGAGGCTAGGGTTTTAGGGTTAAAGTCGAATTGAGTTCAGGATAGGTAATGAAAAATCTCACACCCAACCTCGATTCGACTTATAGAAGTCGGGTTTTATCCAAACCCAACCCGAAAATCAGTCAACTCATATTTTCCCTAGTCAAATGGGGGCTAGTCGGGGAGAGGATTGGTTTTTCTGTCTTCCCTATATATGTCTACTACTATTCTTATTCTTATTTGAATATTAGTTAACACAAACCTTGAGAATTTGGCTAGGGCTAAATAATAAATCAAACGAAAATCTGCCCCTCATAGGCGCTCAATTTATTAATGACGAATGGAACATGTTCAAAATTCTTTTCTACACTATATTTTAGTGGGTCCCACCTCATCAATTATGATCCTCCAAGACCATAGCATGCTTTGTAAACAAGATAATGGTTGGGGAAGAAAAATATGTGGCTATTATTATTTTTCTTATTTTAATTAAATATTAGTTAACATAGTAGCCTAAGAAGTGAGCTAAGAGGTGAATAATAAATTGAACTAGAATCAAACCAAACTGAAATCATAACTACCAAACATTTTGACAACATTACTAAACTAAATAGCAATTTCTAGTAACTTTTAGCTAGATGTAGTTGACCCTTACAATGGAACATGCAAAAGCAAAATTTATGTTGGGCATCCAACGGGAGGTAATAGAATGTTGAACCTCAAACAATGGAACATGCAGAAGCACTCACGGTAAATGACTGCAGGGAAATATAAGTTCAATATCAAGTGCAGCACTTTCTGTAACAAACCTGAGTAACCCTGTCAACGATGCAGTCATCAGCATAAGTCCCTTTATGTGTGCATGGTAACCTTTCAAACCTAGGATCTTTAGCAATCCTGTAAAAGCAAACTAAAGAGAGCCTGAACCTAATCATATCCAAGAAAAAAGGAACTAACAAGAAAAGTTACCTTAAAGCTACACGATACTTCTGTCCCAATTTTTCAAGCTCAGCCATTACACAGTCTGTAACGCAAGGAGTACCTGCAAGACAAGCAAAAGAATAAAAGATAAGATTCAAGCTGCTAAAATGATCCAAACAATGATAAGGCAGACTAATACCATAAAGTGGGATACACAAATAGCAAAAGGCTAACTTACATTTTGCATAGAGGCAATCCATCATGCCTTTCTCCAAATCCAACTAAAACAAATTGAGAAAATAAACAGCAATGAGAGAGAGAAAGAGAACATCATATTGACTTAGTATGAAAGTTAGACTTATTGATGCACTTGAATGTTTAATTCAACAACCACATTTTTTCAAACTATTCTCAGATTTTAGACAAATATTTGACTAACAAGAACTATTTACCTCTACACGCCATAGAGTGACTAAGCCAATCATATTTTTATAGTTATTAAACTAATATCTGCACAGTAAATACACCTTTTCAATGAATTTTAACAAGCATAATTCATGCAAAAAGAATGGCTGATGGAAGGGCAACAAGTATTAACTGTCATAAACTTCATTGAATTGAACTAAAGGTTCATTCAGTGCGATGAATTTTGATGTGCAACCAGTAATGGCCAATGAAGAGGCATCAAATTTATATTGTCACAAACTTCCATTGAATTCAATAAAAGGCTCACACAGGAGCCGTTTGGCTCAGTTGCTTTTGTTGGTCAGTGCAGTAGAAAACAGACCAATTGAGCCGTTTGGCGAGCGACATTTATGTTCCGAACCTAGTACTATTTAGAGGAAGAAAGCAAAGGGTTACTTTTCCAAACCCAACTAAGGCATTGCGACCCCAACCCTCTCGAAAACTTATGACACCTTCTTCCCCGAGCAAAACCCTTGCCTTCAAAAGAAAACCAATCAGCTACCTCTAGATGCCGACCCTCTTGAGTCATAACATCTCTTACAATGCCAATGTTCCCAAGCAAAACCTTTGCCCTCGAACGAATCCCTTCAACAGTGCCAAAGAATGATGAAGGATTCTCCCTCAAACCCTTGCCCTTGAACCTTATGTGACATGAGTCCTCCCAAGCACTCGGATCTTCTAAAGCTCCTCTCACACCTTATGCTCTTCCTTGAAATAGCAGCGCGAGAGATCTTCTGTATCTTCATTGCACCTCCTCCCAGAGCATTAGCATGAACTATCATCCTTACAGCTCTGGCGCAAGAGATCCTCCTTGCGGCTTTGGTGCAAGGAATCCTCCTCACATCTCCAATGATTTTGCTACCCTTCCTAGAGCACTAAGCTCAGTAATAATTTTTAGCATATGCCGAATTTTCCCTATTCTTGATTACCTATAATTTTTTATAACAATTTTAATCATCAAAGAAAATTTCTTCACACTAGAGGTGGACTGAACAAGCCACTCATAATTTACAACCGAGATGTCGCCGCTGTAAGTACATTACATTCTATAGGAATTGAGAGAAGTGCATTAGTAACAAGGAATATAAGTAAAACACACATTAGAAGGACCATAAAGCTTTAGAACAAAACATCCATAAATAATTATACGTGAGCAATAAGATACAGAAAATCAAGTTCATCCAACTTGGCTCTCAAAATAGCAAAATACTAATTAAGTTGTTGTAGATCATGCTTGAGATTGAAAACATCTTTATAGTTCTTGTAATCAAAGTATACATTATGATATGGGGAATATGTAGCAACAAAAGTATCCTAAACTTATTTAGTTCTCGTAGTAAACATAATTGTGGATGTAATATTGGGCTATATGTTAGGAGGGCAAAATAGTTAAGTAAACTATGATTAGTAGTATAATGTATTATTGTACCATGGTATAACATATGGTAATGGTATTAGTATGATAATTGCAACTTATGTAGAGAATCATTAATGGCTTGAACTAATATTAAAGTAAATTATGATTAGTGGTATAATGTATCATTGCACCATATGACATAGCATATGGTAATAGTATTGGTATGCTAATTACAACTTGTGTAGAGAATCATCAAGGCTTGAACTAGTATTAGAGCATACAAAGTATAGTAGTCATGAAATATTTTTACACTATGACCATAATAAAAAGTTGATGGACTCAATGCAAGGTAAGCTTGGTTGCATCTTATTGCAATTAGTAAGTATTATTGTTTTATATTATTTATATTCACTACATCTTTGAAGACACGCCCTTGAAAGTTTGTTTTATATTTTTATTTCTTCAATAATTTGATTGTTGCTGTGATTGTACTTTATGTTTTTTGTTGGTATGAATTACAATTAAAATATTTATTTTGCATATGTTTTCATGATCAAGTATTGATGACACAAATTTCATGATCAACAACTAAAAGTAGTAAAACCGTTTAGAATTTACAAACAACACTAGTATTTTTTTTTATATTTGCATTACTAGAATTGATAAAAATATGTGTTCTGGATCATATTTAACTGCCCAAGGGTGGAAATTTGTACTTAAAAATTTTCAACTACTATATTAACGTATAATAAAGTGCAATAAAAAACAAATAGAATCAATTAAAAGCTGATTGAAAATTATGAAAAGAGTAAAAAGGCAAAGAGACTAATTTAGGATGAACTGCAAGATTAGAGTCAATGAATACAACCCTAGAGTGGTGGGACACAAAAATTACAATATGTATTTTGTTTATTATTATTATATTTAGTAATATAATTTATTTTTATAATATAATCATTGGTTAACAAAGACTATGCAAAATTTCGGAAGAAAGATATTTATTTAGACATCAAAGCAAAAAATAATATTATGTTTGGACATACAATAGCCATAGAAGAGTTTTGTTATACACTAGCTATCTAGGATGACTCATTTAAAGACATGGATATACAATATGAAAGTTATATGTCAATTGATAAAAGTAATGAATCAACACTCTGACCATTCTCCTTTCAACAAAATATTAATAATATATGTGATAAAAGAAAAAATACAACTACATTTGGATTCAAAGAGGATTTACGTCTATTGGCAACATATATTCAACAAAATCTAACAGAACTTGCAGGATGCACTATTAAAGAGGTGATGGCAGATTTAAGATCTATTCTAGGAGTATGTTGTAACCTAGAGATTCTACTAGATTTTATTAAATAGATGTTGCCAATAGATGTATATTATCCTTGAATCCAGATATAGTTGTGTTATTGCTTTTACCACGTATATTACTAATATTTTGTTGAGAGGATGAAGGCAAGTGTGTTGATTCATTACTTTCATCAGCTGGTGCATAATTTTCATGTTACATATCCAAGTCTTCAATTGAGTCATTTTGCATAGCCAGTGTATAACAAAACTCTTTCGTGGTTACTACATGTCCAAACATAATATCATGTTTATCATTTTTTCCCTTATTGCAGATAAATACCTTCTTCCAAAACTTTGCATACTATTTGTTAGCCTACGATTATATTAGAAAAATAAATCACATTACCAAATATAATTATAATAATAATAAAAAAAAATAAAATACATACTATAATCTTAGTCACAACTCTAGAATTGTATTCATGATCTTAATCTTGTATGTCATCCTAGACTAGTCTCTGCCCTTCAACTCTTTCTATAATTTTCAATCTACTTTTAATTAATATCATTTGTTGCTTAATTGCACTTTATCATATGTTAATATAGTAAGTTGTTAAAAAATTTTAAGTACAAATTTTCACCCTTGGCCAGTTAAATGTGTTCCAAGATGTATATTTTTATCAATTGTAGTAATGCAAACATCACAAAATACGTGTTATTTGTAAATTCCAAATAATTTTGCTAGTTTTAGTTACTGGTTGTGAATTTTATGTCAACGATATTTAATAATGAAAATATATGGACAATAAATATTTTAATTATAATTCACACTAACGAAAACATAAAGTACAATCACAATAATAATCAAAGTATTGAAGAAATAAAATTATAAAACAAACTATCAAAGGTATCTTCAAAGATGTAGTGAATATGAAGAATAAAACAAAATAATTACACAAAATAATTACAATAAGATGCAAACAAGCTTATCTTACATTAAGTCTATTACTTTTCATTATGGTTACAGATCAAAGATATTTTATGGCTACTATGTTGTATGGGTTCTAACACTATTTTAAGCCATTGATGATTCATTACACAAGTTACAATGAACACACCAATTCCATTACCATATGTTATATCATATGGTACAATGATATATTATACTATTAATCATAATTTGTTTAACTATTTTGCCCTCACAACATATAGCCCAATATTACATCAATAATTATGTTTACCAAGAGAACTAAAAAAGTTTAGAATACTTTTGTTACAACATATTCCTTATATCATAATGCATGCTTCGACTACAAGATCTATGATATCTTCAACCTCAAGCATGATCTATAATAACTTAATTAGTATTTTGCTATTTTGAAAGCCAAGTTAGATGAATTGACTTGATTTTCTATATCTTATTGCTCACATAGATGTTTTGTTCTGAATCTTTATAGTGCTTTAACATATCTTCTACTTGTGTTTCCTATTACTAATGCACTTCTCTTAGTTCCTACAGAGTACAATGTCTTTGCTCCTACGATTGTAAATTATGAGTGGTTTGAATAGTCTAATTCTAGTGTGAAGAAATCTTCTTTGACGTTAAAATTGTCATAAAAAGTTACAAGTAATCAAGAATAGGGAAAATTCAGCATATGCTAAAATTATTATCAAACCCAGCACTCTGGGAAGGGCAGCAAAAGCGTTAAAGATGCAAGGAGGATTAGTGTACAAGGAGAATCTCTCACGCCGAAGCTGCAAGGTTAGCTCACCCAAAGCTCTGAGAGGACTCACAATGAAGATGCGAAAGATCTACAAAGAGAATAAGCGGCAGGTCGTGTGAGAGGAGCTTTAGAAGATCCAAGTGCATGGGTGGACTCCATGCCACAAAAAGTTCAAGGGCAAGGGTTCAAGAGTGAATCCTTCATCATTCTTCAACACTACACAAGGGATTCGTTCAAGGGCAAGGGTTTGCTTGGGAAGATCAGCACCGCAAGAGAAGTTTTGCCTCAACAAGGTCTATGCTGCAAGGAAGCTGACCGGTTGTTTTTGAGGACAAGGGTTTCACTCACAAAAGAAGGCACTGCAAGTTTTTGAAAGGGTTAGGGTCATGATGGCTTGGTTGGGTTTGGAAAAGCAACCCTCAACCAGCTTCTTCTAAACGGTATTGGCCCGTTTGGAGCGGCCGCCCAACAACGTTTGCGTTTGCGGGCAGCCAAAAGCCGAAAGCTGCAGCGTTTGGGGAGCAGCTTCTCAGCATCAAACTGAGAAGCTCCACTGTGCATAGGAAGCGGCTCTGAGGTAGCTTTTGGAATTAATAAGCGGCTGCTTGGGAATAGTGGCAGACGCTCGCATTTCACGTCTGAGGCTTTTTGTGTTCGTCTTCGCCAAGAAAAGGTCACCGCCTCCGGCCGTCGCCCCCTCCGGCCGTCGTCGTAGCCTAGGTTTGGACATCGTACGCCCTTACACGTTTTTCGCCTTCTTTTGTTGAGATTTAGGGCTAACTTCCATCCTCTTCGCTGATCCGCCTCTTCTCGCCTCCTCGCCGCTTCGTCTCTCGCCGATCGCCCCTCCTCGACATCTCGACGGTGCTGGCACTTGAAGCCCTTCCAGATCCAGCCAGCGTACTTCTTTCACGAGTCGTGTAGTCGACGCCACGAGCTCGTCTGCTGACGCCTCGCCTCCACCTCTAACCGACGCCAAGCGCCTCCAGCCGGTGCCGAGCTCCACCACTAGCCGTTCCCAAGCCCTTCCAGCCGCCGTCGCCGGTGTTTGTTCTTGCCAATTGATTTAAACTTATTATTGTGTAATTTCATGATTCAGAAAGTGAGGATATAGTTTTGATCAAAATCCATTATGTTCCTTCCGGTTATTAATGTCTGAGATTTGCTTGAACCATTTTAAATGTTACAAGTTTTAAATTACTTTTTATGATCTCTCATGCATGTGCCTATGTTCATACTCTGAAGATGATAAGAATGTCAAGCAATGGATGTGTTGAAGGAGGAGAAAGTAATACTTTTATCTACTAAGATTCATGTAGAATTCTTGAATAATAAAGTACATTTAGGATTGATCTTCCTTTAAGCTGTTCTTTTTATGAATTTTTATGCATGTTTATACTCTGAAGAGGATAAAAATGTAAGCGATGGATGAGTTGGATGTGGAGAAAACATATATGTTTGTCTGCTAAGATTCATACATAATGCTTGGCTATAAACATGTCTATCATGTTGGATTGATCTTCCATTTAATCTTACACTTATATATGAATATTTCCTGATAAAATATTATGAACCATATGCTTATATCAACAAGCATGGAAAAATCAATTTTTTTTCCTTTAAGTGTAACTCTTCATTGGTATTGGTAGAAAGTAATCAACCATAATAATTGTAGCTTACATGTACCTTTTAACTCAGAAAGTAATCAAGCTATTAGCTTTGAATTCAATGGCTATTGGTAGAATTTATCTATTTTAAAATTAAATTTATGTATGTAATAGTCTAAAAAATATTTATTTTGTGTAAAGTAATTTTAAATTTTAAGAATAAATTAAAAAAAATTTCTTCATTTATACCAAACAGCACAGCACAACAACTCACAATTGCTTATCAGACTAGCTAAAATACCTAAATAGCCTCAGCTTTTCAAACAAGCTCTGGTCAAATCAGTCAAAAGCCAGAAGCTCCCTAAACTGGCCTATTGTTTCAGGGTTCAGCTGCTTGCCAAGCAAACTAATTGATCTATTTTCTACTGCTATAACCAACAAAAGTGGCTGACTAGCTATGCTATACGGAGCTATAGGGCCTGTTTGGTCCCACTGTCAATAATTTTATAGCTGTGCTAAACTGTGCTGCACTGTACTATGCTGCGTTGTTAAAATTTATAAGATGTTTGGTTAATAGCTTTTTAATTGCTGTCAAAATTTAAAATAATAAATAAATATATTATTTTAAATTATTTAAAATAATAATATATTTTATTTATTTTAGTATTCAATTTTAAATATTTAAATTAATAATATTTAAAATTTTAAACGAAATCATATAAATTATTTTTTTTAAAAGCAGAAGCTGCAAAAGCATCAATTGTAGCTTTCTCAACTTCTGTTTTTTTTACTGCTTTTTTCTGCTTCTGCTTTTCATTACCAAACAATTTTCTATCTGCTTTCAACTTAAAAGCTGCTTAAAATCAGCTTAAAAGCGGGGCCAAACAGGCCCATAGTGTCACCAAAATAAAGCACGGTAAGTGCTAATACGAGGATACATCCTGATAACCACTTCAAGCAAAATAACTCCACTACTGAATAATGGTAGCATCAAAATAAGAACAGCAACTAATACTCATATGAACTAACCCTGAGCAATTACCTCTGCTATAGGAGATTAATCCGTGGTCACAAATTTCATTTAAAAAAAAATGCTTGTCGCAGGAAAAAAAATCCTTTTATTTAAGACAAACCTAATTAAGATTCCAAGCAGAAAAGTTATATGGAGGGTTCACCTTATTTTGAATGGAGAAGTTAATAAAGTTGGTATCCACAATGACCCTATAAGGCGGCCCAAGGGCGGTGTTATATTTGAAGAACAGTGCCGAAGAGACGCTCGGTCTAACAAAACATTAAATAAAACATAAGCTACGATGCAATTAAAGTGCGAAAGCCAGAAGAGAGAAAATAAAATAAAACAAAAGCGTACACATTGCGTGGAAGCTTTTCCTTCTCCAGATCCTTCTTTCCCGGGTTTAGAATATCTTCCTTGTACCTGCCGGAACATTAGGGCTTATCGAACCAAACATGGAGAAGAAGGGTACAGAAGAAGGGTACAAGAAGACGGAGGATTCACTTACTTCTTAAGAGTTTTCGAACTGACAAGCCTCTTCACAACCGCGAATTTGGGGCCCTTCTTCGCGCGCCCCATCGTTGCAGAACCCTAGCGGAGTTTATGGTGTGGGATTTTGAGACCAACACTGGAATTACTCCGCAACTGCGACGAGGGGTAGCCCCGCGAAACGGCTTACGGCTCGAAGAAGATAACTGAGAAGATGTGATGCTTCATCAATCAAAAGCGATGAGGAGGGAAGCGGAGCCGCCGCACTCCGCAACTCCAAGCGTAGCGAAGCGTGGGTTCGTCTGCTGCAACGAGTAACCCGAAAACGGCGCCACAACAAAAATTTAGTTCACTAACAGGGAAGACATTACATATGAAAAGACCGAAATGCCACTGCCCACAATTAGAAGGAACCAATAGTTTACATAATTGGTTTTGTTTAGGAGTTCCTAATTAGCTTTTTCTTTTTTTGTAGTTTTTAAATTAATTATTTTTATAGTTTTATCTTAATTATACATTTCTTGAAGAAAATTTTGCAATTTATAAAAGTGTTACTAATTATTTAAATAATTTGTTAAAGATAAATCTTCTATCTTTCGATTATGTATCTTTTCTTATAAGACTAGTTTTAGAACTCTAATGAATAGCTAATATCTTCTTGAAGATGATTGATAAGGTAACAAATCTTAATCTTGATTATTTTAAAATTGATAAATTATAAATTAATGCTTCATCAACCTATATTGATTTAACAAAATGCAATTTCACTTAGAAGGAGAAAATGATATTCTTGTTGACTTTCTTAAAGATTTATAATATTTTGAATCCAAGTTGCAACCATTTTCAAATCCATCATTGAATAGGAAATGTAGGTGTGAAAAATATTTAGATTTCTTTTTAGTATTATATGGATGTAGGATGAGTCAAAACACACCTCATTGCTACAATGGTAATTGTTCCTTGGCCTATATATTCCCACTAAGTTTGACCTTGACTCCAGGAAGAGGGAGTGAAGAGGCTTACTCGTTATGTTGTTGACCCATGAGAAACCCTTTGTTGTTTATTAGATTCAAATATGGACTAGGATAATCAACTCAAGAATAGGAAGCTCATCCATGTATGCTTTCTTGATAGAATTTGAATCATGTATTTGAACTTATTAATGTATCATTAGAAATATGTTTTAATGTAAAGTTTAATTATAGACTTAGATGGAAATAATTGTAAATTATGCAGCCTATTGCATTAGTTAGACTTATTCTTTTGTTTATAGATTTGAGATATTATGTATTGTTGTTATACGTGGATGATTTTATCAAGGTGCTATCCTATGCCACATCTTTTCAAACTATTGTTGTTGTCTGCAAGTGCACGGATACTCGAAATAATATTTAAGATATCGAACCACAGAGAACTCGTTGTTAATTATCGACGAATTGAATTCTTACTAACTAAACGAATCGAGAATGCTAAAAATAAACGATTGAACAGTATACGGAAAATCAGAGAGAAAGAATTGGGACTAAGGGTTCATCCATCTTAATATTTATGACTAGATATAATTAAATGTTCATCAATCTATTTTCGTTATGGTAAAGATATGGCTTACTTAGTAAAGAAATTAACTCACTCTAACGCAGTCAATTTACAAAGAACGATCCTCACTCTCGTGCAAGATCTATTCAATGTTTAATATAAGTAAACTTCAATAGAGAGATTAAGAAATCACTTTCGTGTATTCCATCTCAATATCGAGATCTCAAGCGAAACTAAGCATTCTCATACCTTAGCTTCACAAGTTTTACTTAAGGTTTTCAAACAATATAATATCTATCTCTAGTATATTTTCATGTCTAAAGCAATAATAGTTTCTAGATCAAGACATCAACAAGAATTAAACTTCTAAAATCTAAAGATAAGAACACAACTAATCTCTTACGATGAGTTCCTACCATAAATTCTAGGGTTCCAAATTTTGCATATCATCTTCTCAGTCCATAGCACAAAACTCTAACACATGTTAATGATTGAAACTAGAGATGATTAAAGACATTAATCACTTAAGTAAAATTACCATACCAAAAATATATTGATGGAGTAAAGGTCATCTAGTCATTGAAATATCAAGGGAATTATACCCCCCATGTCCCAAAAGAAGGTTTAAGCTAGCATGATGGAAGAATTACAGCAAAATATGATTTTAGAATTATTAGAAATCGAAAGGGAGGAGTAAAAGTTATAAAATAGGGCTGTAATCAAAATTACAACTCGTAATTTGTGTGGAGTCGCGATGAACAATGCACGCGACCACGTTTTCGTTGATTTCTCCCTTGATCGGCCTCCTTTCACTCTGAAGCTTCTGTGGTGTGTTCTCCTTCCTCAAGCAAAGCTTCCTTTCAAATATCGTGGCCGGAGATGGTCTGTGCGATGAACGGCGACGAACCCTAGAGCGGCGGCAATTCTCTGAAATTCTTTGTGAATCCTTAATGAAAATTATTATTTTTTGCTTCGAAAATGTTCTCCTCCTTATTCTGAGTCTTCCCCTTTTTTCGGATCTTCAATTGGTGCCCTAAATCTCGAGAAATCATCTTTTTAAGTTTTCGACAAAAAAAATAGGAAATTGGGCCATAATTACGGTATGGTACTGCCGTAATGGCTTTGGAAGTTTCTGTAAGGAAACGGCCTGGAATTACGGTATCGTATAATTTGTCACGGTAGTGCTGAAATTCTTTGATTATTCCTGAAAGTTTCTATGAGAAATTTTCCTGAAATTATAGTCATAAAAACCATTACGATAGTACTGTAATTCTCCTGAAATCCTCTGAAGTTTCTGCCAGAATTTGGACTGAAATTACGGTACCGTAATATTCATTATAGCAGTGCTGTAATTTCTCAAAAAAATTCTCTACGAGCTGCTGCCGTGAAATCCATTACCGTAGTGCCATATCCTCAGATTACGGTCGTAAAATTCATTACGGCACTACCGTAATTTCGATGGAAAACTTGGTTTGTCTTGAAATTTGATGTGTAAACTCCTCTTGATGATTAGAATTCATCCATGCATTGAAATTGCTCGAAAACTTGTGATAATGATGCACTTTTATCTGAAATTGATAAAAAAACCAAGAAAGGTGTAGATTCCAAAGTATTTGACAAATAAGGCATGAAAATAAAGCAAATGAGCAAAATTATGACCCAAAAGACTGGTTAATAAGTATGAAAAACACTATGAAATTTAGAGTCATCAAACACATAAGACTCAAACTTTGCTTATCCTCAAGCAAATAAAGAAAACAACACTAATTATGAAAATAAACTATCAGATGATGAATAAATTTCTAAAACACAATTACATATGAAAAATTCACATCAAATAAATACTCAAAATTTCAAGTAAATGTATCGTCTTCTGAATTCAATCCTTAAGATCCATGACTTAATTAAATAAAATTTCGCAATGTGCATAAATAGAATGTCAATCTCATGAGTTCACCTAGTTTAAGTTTTGAGTCCATGATGCCTTTGTTTACAGGAATAGGAATCACAAAATCTTTTTCCATTCAAATTTTTCTCTCTCTTTTTTTTTGCATCTTTGACATTTTCTAAAATGAATACCACCTTTCTTCTAGTGACATATTTAGAATATATTGGTCACATAACTAACATAATGAAACTCATATCTCCTTAAGTAGAAAGAATTTTTCTTGAGATAGCGAAGTTAATGTCAAAGAATCTCTCTCATGACATGCACTTACATAGATACATACTTTTTATTGAACTTCAACTCTTGTCTTAGGTACCATTGCAAATATAATGCCAAGAAGAGGAGTTATTCTTTTCAGACTTCAACCCATAACTTTAGGTACCACTGCCAATTTTTTGAAGTGCCAAATAGGGGAGTCACTTTTCTTTGTGGATTTTGGATTCTTTCTTCCCAACAAATAACAAGATGGACTTTAATGATTTACTAGGTTTAACCAATTGATATTAATCCAAAAATCACACAACATATGCTCATTTTATCCAAAAGAATTACTTTACTTTCAAATCTCATTCATTAAACAATATATTCACCCAAAACTTCATGTATCAATCAATGAAAAATTTCAACAGATTATATCAAAGAAATAAACTCATCATTTTAGGTTTATATTCAATCCTCAAGTATTGCCATGAACAATATTTCATCATCAAGAAAAATTTCGGCATGGCAACAGCAGCATTTTCATGAATAAGCAAACCACACAGGTGTATATCACATCTATACCAAATTATAACAAAAATCATCTTTACCAAATTACAAATCATACCAACACAGAATATCAATCCCAAATATCATATTATCAAATACAACCATATCGAACCATTATCAAATCAAGTATCAATAGACTCTCAATACAACCATATCGAAAGAAAGTATAGCAAATATCAAATCATGTTATACAACCAAATCGAAAGTATGTAGCAGTGAAAACTAATCGAGGATCAGAAGCAGCGGACACAAGAAGCATGACAGAGTCATCCTTCCCTACAAGAGAAAGTTGTCCATCTCTTACATGTAGTTCCCCAACGCCTCGACGTCCTGGTGGATGTGACTCATGGTATCGGTCATCCTCTCTATGGACCCCATCATCCTTTCCATGCGCTGCTCCTGCCGGTACATTTGGGCAGAGAGAGCCTGAAACCCTGGGTCTCAATAGCTCTGCTAATCAATCTGATTTGGGGCAGCTCGATGTGAGGAAGATCCGGTGGCTCTGTGCTGTGGTGGATCGGCGGCTCTAGGAGGTGAGGAATCCATACCCATCCCAATTAGGTCACCACCCCAAGCAGGAGGTGGTGGTGGCACTGAGGTCTCTGGTGCAGTAGTGGCATAAGAAACATAGCTCGGTGACAACTTCCAATTTTCTTGATTTTGCACTGTAGTCCTTCCTATGTTCAGTAGTGGCAGGGTTGGAAGCCCGGGCTGAAGAATCAAGCAATATGTATCTCCATCTCGGACAATCATCTTCATGGCCACGCAGGATTCAATGTCTATCCTTGCATTGCCCTTAGCGACTTCGATCCCATATGGCTCAATCCCCAAATATAGTGCTATAAGAGTAAGGAATCCTCCTATCACTATTGTTCCTTTCTTAGCCCTAGCCACCTTATCCAAATGTTTCATAAAGAAGAAAGCCACATCCACAATATATCCATGAAGCATGCACCAAAGAAAAAATAACTCAATATGACGAACCATACCATCGCTATCTCCTCGCCCGTAGATGGTATGTGTAAGAACTCGGTAGGCATATCTGAATGCCTGTGGCTCTGGCTAATGAAGGTGAAAATCGGGTCTCTGCTGTGATCTAATTCCAAAAGACATTCTCAATAAATCCAATTGGTGGCTCAGTGCACCCTCTCTCTAGAAGATGGAATATACGTCGAATATCTTTGAATGTGAGCCTCCTATCTTCGTTAGCCATCCTAAATCTGATCTCTACTTCAGCTGAACGATCTTCATACTCATCCCAATCTACCTCCAAACTACTGAGAAATTCCAGCACTATAGGTAGATAGGTCTGGGGAGTCATGTCAAAAAATTGTCTTGTAGCAATGCGGTCAAACATCCACAACACATCCTCTTTCAATCCCAAGAGCTCTAATGCTCGTGTATCAGTATATTTGGTTTTAACAATGCGTCTGGTAAGAAGTTGATTATACCTTTGTTCCTGAACTTCATCCTTGAATATGATACCAAAAGGGTTTGATGGAGGAGCTGGGGCTTTCCCCTTTCTCCTTGAAACCATTCTCTTGACCAGTGACATGATGATGGAAGTAAAAGATTTCAAAGTTAAGAAGAAACTGGAATGAACAACGTTTTTACCAAAGGGGCGAACAGTGCTAAAAACTGGGCTGGATTTAAGCTTCAAATCCGGGTTTCTGAGTTGAAATGGAGCTTCCAAACAACTTGAGGGATGATCTTCTACCTCTTGCGAAGCTTTCTGGAGCTGGAAGCAGCTCAATCAAAGCTTGGACAAGGAAGAACAAGGAGGGGTGAAATCCAGCGGAAAAACAGTGACTAAGCTCAATTTGAGCTCGAAAATCCTCAAATCTCAGGTAGAAATAGCTAAAAATTGGTTAAGAAGAGTCGTAAGAGGGTTAGGGATGCAAGGAATCGAAGAAATCCAGAGGTTGGCGTGATTTGGAGTGAAGAAACCCTAAAAACACGGCACCTAACCCTAAATATGGTACCAGAATCGCGTGGGGTCTGTCAAATTACGATACCATAATGGAATTACGGTAGTGCCATAAAATCGGAGCAAACTCTTGGCAGAGAAAAATGTCATATTACGGCACCGTGAAGACAATTATGGCACTACCGTATTTCGTTCGAAAATCCCAAAAGTTTCTGTAAGAAAATGCTCCACTTTTACGGTACTGTGAAAAACATCACGGTTCCGTAATCTCCATAAAAACTCAAAAAAATTTTGGTCAAAAATCGTTCAAAAATACGGTACCATGAAAATCACCACGACACTGCCGTAATATGCTTGAAAATCTCAAAACTTTCTCGATGAAAATGGACAAAAATTACGGTCTATAAAATCTATCACGGTAGTGCCGTAATCCAAGTAAATCTTTTTGTAGAGAATCAACATGGAATTATGGTACCGTAATAAAAATTATGGTAGTACCGTAATTTGTCAAAAATTAAGAAAATCACCAAAAAATGTACCTAAAAAAGAGAAAAATAAAAATTAATCCTGAACAAAAAAAGTTAAGACAAAAACAAACCAAAAACAAAAGAAAAAGTGTTTGGGTTGCCTCCCAAGAAGCGCTAATTTAAAGGTCATTAGCTTGACCGTTCTGCACTCAAATTTGCTCGTGGTTCATCAAGTAGAAAATTCTCTCCTTCTTCAATTTGCTCCTCATGGTAGTAGTGTTTCAATCTTTGGCCATTAACTTTAAACACCCCCTTCTCGTCACTCCAAATATCAACTGCTCCATATGGATAGGTCTTCTTAACCTGAAAAGGTCCAAACCATCGAGATTTAAGCTTACCAGGAAAAAGTCTCAATCTAGAATTAAACAAAAGAACGAAGTCACCTGGTTGAAATTCCTTTCTGAGTATGTGTCGATTATGTCATCTTTTAGTCCTCTCATTATAGATCCTTGCGTTTTCATAAGTAGAGAGTCTAATCTCATCGAGCTCGTTCAATTGTAACTTTCGTTTTTCACCCGCACTCTTTAAGTCAAAATTCAATGCCCTGATCGCTCAGAACGCCTTATGCTCGAGCTCTATAGGAAGGTGACATGATTTTCCATAAATCAATTGAAAAGGAGACATACCTATCGATGTTTTGAAAGCAGTCTAGTATACCCAAAGTGCATCATCAAGCTTGCAAGCTCAATCCTTCCTTGTTCTTGACACTGTTTTTTCCAATATCCCTTTAATCTTTCTATTTGATATTTCCACTTGTCGACTTGTTTGAGGATGGTAAGGTGTTGCAACTCTATGATTTACCCCATACTTTCTAAGCAAAGCTGAAAATCTGTGTTCAATAAAGTGAGAGCCTCCATCACTAATTACTACTCGTGGGATCCCAAATCATGGAAAGATAATCCTTTTAAATAATTTCACCACAACTCTAGAATCATTAGTAGGAAAAGCAATGGCTTCCACCCACTTAGAAACATAGTCTACTGCCACGAGTATATACTTGTTACCTCCAGACGATGGAAACAGTCCCATAAAATCAATCCCCCAAACATCAAATATTTCAACTTCAAGTATTGTGGACAAAGGCATCTCATTTCTCTTGTTGATGTTACCCATCCTCTAACAACTATCACAAGACAGTATAAAATTTCTTGCATCTTTAAATAAAGAGGGTTAATAAAATCCATATTGTAACACTTTAAAAATAGTCTTCTTAGTACTAGCATGCCCTCCATATGATGATTCGTGATACTGTAACAATATATCATTGATTTCTTCTTCAGGGATACATATCCTAAATATGCCATCTGCACATCTTCTAAAAACATAAGGCTCATCCCAAAAATAGTGTTTGATATTAGCTAAAAATCTTTTCTTGCCTTGATAACTCAAATTGACAGGAAAGATATTAGCAACAAGATAGTTCACTATGTCTGCATACCAAGGAGCCTTAATCTGATCAATCTTCAAAAGTTGTTCCTTAGGAAAGGAATCATTAATAATATCACCTTTATTATTTTCTACAATTATCCTCGAAAGATGATTTGCAACAGAATTTTCAGTTCCTTTCTTGTCGTTGATCTCCAAGTTAAACTCTTGTAGAAGCAAAATCCATCTAAGTAGGCGCAGTTTACTGTCTTTCTTCTGCATCAAATATTTAACTGCTGCATGATCAGTGTACACCACAACTTTCAAATTTATCAAATAAGATCTGAATTTATCAAATGCAAAAACAATAGCTAAGAGTTCTTTCTCAGTTGTGGTGTAATTCCTCTATGTCTCATCCAAGGCTTTACTAGCATAGTAGATCACATAAGGCTTCTTTTCCTTTCTTTGTCCTAGAACTGCTCCTACAGCAAAATCACTGGCATCACACATAAGCTCAAAAGGCAATTCCCAATCAGGTGGCTGCATGATAGGTGCTGATATTAAGGCCTTCTTCAGTTCCTGAAAAGAAAATAAACAACTCTCATCAAAGCAGAATTTAGCATCTTTACAAAGTAAATCATTGAGTGGTTAGCAAGTTTAGAAAAGTCCCTGATAAAATGCCGATAAAATCCTGCATGTTCCAAGAAGCTTCTAATCTCCTTAACCGTGGTGGGTGGTGCTAGCTTCTCAATCACTTCAACTTTGGCCTTGTCAACTTCAATCCCTCTCTCTGAAATAAGGTGACCCAAAATTATTCCTTGTCTAACCATAAAATGACACTTCTCCCAGTTAAGGACAAGGTTAGTTTCTTCACACCTTTGCAAAACTCGAAATAGATTAGCCAAACAATCATCAAAGGAAAAACCATAAACAGAAAAATTATCCATGAAAACATCCATAAAATCTTCAATAAATTCAGAAAATATTGTTATCATACACCTCTAAAAAGTAGCAGGTACATTACACAATCCAAAAGGCATCCTCCTATAAGCAAATGTACCATATGGGCAAGTAAAGGTGGTTTTATCTTGATCATCAAGATGAATCAGAATTTAAAAAAATCCAGAATATCCATCAAGAAAACAAAAATAAGAATGCTTAGCAAGTCTCTCAACCATCTGATCAATAAGAGGTAAGGGAAAGTGATCTTTCCTAGTGGCAGTATTTAATTTCCTATAATCAATGCATATGCGCCAACTAGTAACTGTTTTAACAAGTATCAATTCATTATCTTTTTTTTTCATAACTGTGACACCCCCCTTTTTAGGAACACAATGTACAGGACTTACCCACTTACTATCAGAGATAGGGTAGATAATACTTGCATCAAGCAATTTCAATACTTCCTTCTTTACAACTTCCTTCATAGATGAGTTGAGTCTTCTTTGGAAATCCACATGTGGCCTATGCTCATCCTCCATATGAATCCTGTGCATACAAAAAGAATGATTAATTCCTTTCAAGTCATCAATGGTATATCCAATTACCTTTCTATGAACCCTCAACTCCTTCAAGAGCAAATCAGTCTCCCTTTCATCTAATTGAGCATCAACAATCACAAGGTAAGTAGAGTTAGGACCAAGAAATTCATAGCGAAGGTTATTAGGTAAAGCTTTCAGTTCAACTTTTGAAATTTTTCTTTTTCATCATCAAATATAGTGCAATCCAAAATATCATGAGTTTCATTACAATAATTATCATCAAAATCAGAATCATCAATTTCTTCACAAGAATTTTCACAAAAATAATCATCAAAATCAGAATCAGAATCAGAAGCAGAATGATTATCAAACAAAAAAACAAGATCATAAACCACATCATCAACAGCATGAACACTACAATATGAACTAGCATATGAAGGTTTTTTCAATGAATCATTCAAATCAAAATCAATTTTGTTATCATCAATATTCAGAGTGAGTTTACCATTCTTTACATCAATAAGTGCTCCTGCAGTGGCTAAGAATGGTCTACCAAGAATAATAGGAATTTTCGCATCTTCTTCCATCTCAAGAACCACAAAATCAGTAGGTACAAAATACTTACCAACTTGGACACGAACATCCTCAAGAATACCTACAGGATACTTCACTAAGCGATCGGCGAGCTGCAAAGATATTGAAGTTGGTTTAGGAGCTCCCATATCCAGTTTCCTACACACAGATAAAGGCATTAGACTGACACTGGCTCCCAAATCACATAAGGCTTGGTCGAAAGCTACACTTCCAATCAAACAAGCGATAGAGAAACTACCTGGATCCTTTAATTTCGGTGGCAACTTATTTTGAATAAGAGCACTGCATTCCTCAGTTAGTGCCACAGTACCATAGTCCTCTATTTTCCTTTTATTGGATAAAATCTCTTTCAAAAATTTTGCATATGAAGACATTTGAGATAAGGTATCAGTAAACAGAATATTAATGTACAATTTTTTTCAAAACATCTAAAAACTTCCCAAACTATCTATCTAACTTAGCTTGCACAATCCTCTGGGGAAAAGGAATAGATGGCCTATATGGTGGTGGTGAACTAGGTCTAGGAATATCAACTTCACAAGGCAAACCACAATTCTATGAAGACTCATCCTCCTTAGAAGGTGGAGAGCTAGGATGGGATTGCACATGTGCAGATTGTGAATCCAAAACTAGTTCATTGCTAGGTCTAACATTAGGCTCTTCCTCATCATCATCTAGTGATCCCCTGGGGTCCTCTAATTGTTTTCTACTCCTAGTTGTGATAACATTACAATGTTCCCTAGGGTTAGGTTCAGGTTTGGCAAGTAATTTCCCTGGGGGTCTATAAGCTGTGCTAGTGTGTTGTGCTATCTGAGTCTCTAAAATCTTATTGTGAGCAACAACATCATCTAACCTAGAGTTAATTTCCTGAAGGCTCTCTGAAACTACCTCATTTTGTTTCATCTAAGCACCCATGAATTTTTCAAACATGTTCTTTAAACTAGATTTTTGGGGTTGACTCTGATTTGGTTGTCTCTACTAATACCCTCTATTTTCATTCTGACTACTAGCATGATTGTTACTTTTCCAAGACAGGTTATGATGGTTTCTCCAACCAGGGTTGTAGGTATTAAGGTAAGGGTCATTATTTCTACCATGATTGTACCCCCCTACTGCATTAACTTGCTCACTACCCTGATTAACAATAACCTTACACTCTTCAGCATAGTGCCCATGGTTCCCACATACATCACAAATAACAGAAGAAACAACAGTAGTTTGCAAATGAAAAGAATCAAAACGTTTACACAAAGAATCTACCTTTTCTGCCAGAGAGTGTCAACCATCACCATCATTCTTACCATGAGGAGGACTATACAGCACTCCTCTCTCAGTAGTCCACTGGTTGTGATTTAGTGCCATCTCTTCAATCAACGCGTAGGCATCTTCAACGGTCTTCTTCATCAGTGCTCTTCTTGCAGCAACATCAACAGTTACGCAAGTGTTATAAAGCAAATCATTATAGAAAGTTTGAATTAAAACCCAATCTTCTAATCCATGGTGAGGGCACTTCCATTGTAACTCATTGAAGTGCTCCCATGCTTCACTAAGTGATTCGCCATCCCTCTGTGCAAAGCCCATGATCTAGTTCCTCAATTGAATCATCTTACTGGGTGGAAAGTATTTCAGCAGGAAAGCTTTTGACAATTGCTCCCAAGTGGTGAATGTTCCAGTCAGATGAGAATGTAGCCAGGCTTTTGCTCAGTTCCTGAGGGAAAAAGAAAACAATCTCAGTCTAAGGGCATCATCAGACACACCATTAATTTTTATCGTATCACAAAATTCAAGAAAAAGAGATAAGTGTTGATTAGGATCTTCCAGAGGAGATCCTCCAAATTGATTCTATTGGATCATTGATAGGAAAGCTAGTTTAATTTCAAAGTTGTTTGCATCGATTGTAGGCCTAGTAATACTGGAACGAATTCCCTGTGTATTCGGGGCTGCATAATCTCTAAGTGTCCTTCTCTTAGCCATGATTGATTCTTCTTCTCTCTCCTCTGCAAATCTCAATTTCCTGCGCAATCTAAGAGTTTTTTTTAATTTTAGGATCAAAAGGAACTAATGGTCCTGATCTAAGATTCCTGCGCATAAACAAGTAGAAGGTCAGATAAGTTCAGAACTTTGCAGAAAATAAAAGAAACTAGAATCTATCATAGAAAATACTAAAAACAAAAACAAAAAGCTTAGTCTAGTAATACTATCAATTATATCAATATTAACAAAACCAAAGTCCCCAGCAACGGCGCCAAAAACTTGTTGTTGTCCGCAAGTGCACGGATACTCGAAGTAATATTTAAGATATCGAACCACAGAGACCTCGTTGTTAAGTACCGACGAATTGAATTCTTACTAGCTAAACGAATCAAGAATGCTGAAAATAAACGGTCAAACGGTGTACGGAAAATCAGAGAGAAAGAATTGGGACTAGGGGTTCATCCACCTTAATATTCATGAAGATATAATTAAATGTTCATCAATCTATTTTTGTTATGGTAAAGATATGACTTACTTAGTAAAGAAATTAACTTGCTTTCACGTAGTCAATTTACAAAGAACAATCCTCACTCTCATGCAAGATCTATTCAAAGTTTAATATAAGTAAACTTCAACAGAAAGATTAAGAATCACTCTCGTGCATTCCATCTCAATATCGAGATCTCAAGCGAAACTAAGCATTCTCATACCTTAGCTCCATAGGTTTTACTTAAGGTTTTCAAATAATCCAATATCTATCTCTAGCATATTTTCATGTCTAAAGCAATAATAGTTTCTAGATCAAGACATCAACAAGAATTAAACTTCTAAAATCTAAAGATAAGAACACAACTAATCTCTTACGATGAGTTCCTACCATAAATTCTAGGGTTCCAAATTTTGCGTATCATCTTCTCAGTCCATAGCACAAAATTCTAACACATGTTAATGATTGAAACTAGAGACGATTAAAGACATTAATCACTTAAGTAAAATTACCATACCAAAAATATATTGATGGAGCAAAGGTCATCTAGTCATTGAAATATCAAAGGAATTATACCCCCCATGTCCCAAAAGAAGGTTTAAGCTTGCATGATGGAAGAATTACAGCAAAACATAGTTTTAGAATGATTAAAAATTGAAAGGGATGAGTAAAAGTTACAAAACAGGGTTGTAATCAAAATTACAGCCCGTAATTTGTGTAGAGTCACGATGAACAGTGCACGCGACCACGTTTTCATTGATTTCTCCCTTGATCGACCTCCTTTCACTCTGAAACTTCTGTGGTGCGTTCTCCTTCCTTAGGTGAAGCTTCCTTTAAAATATCATGGCTAGAGATGGTCTATGCGATGAACAGTGATGAACCCTAGTGCGGTGGCAATTCTCTGAAATTCTCCGTGAATCCTTAATGAAAATTATTTTTGTTTTGCTTCAAAAATCTTCTCCTCCTTATTATGAGTCTTTCCCTTTTTTCGGATCTTCAATTGGTGCCCTAAATCTTGAGAAATCATCTTTTTAAGTTTTCGGCAGAAAAATCGGGAAATTGAGCGCATAATTACGGTATCGTGATGAGCGTTATGGTGCTGCCGTAATGTCTTCGGAAGTTTCTGTAAGGAAATGGCCTGGAATTATGGTACCATATAATTTGTCACGGTAGTGCCATAAATTCCTTGATTATTCTTGAAAGTTTATGTGAGAAATTTGCCTGAAATTACGGTACCATAAAAACCATTACGGTAGTGCCATAATCCTAAAATCCTCTAAAGTTTCTGCCTGAATTTGGACTGAAATCACAGTACTGTAATATTTATTACGGTAGTGCCGTAATTTCCCAAAAAATTCTCTGCGAGCTGCTGCCGTGAAATCCATTACGGTAGTGCCATATTCTCTGATTACGGCCGTAAAATTCATTACGGCACTACCGTAATTTCGATGAAAAATTTGGTTTGTCTTGAAATTTGATGTATAAACTCCTCTTGATGATTAGAATTCATCCATGCATTGAAATTGCTCGAAAACTTGTGATAATGATGCCTTTTTATCTGTAATTGATCAAAAACCAAGAAAGATGTAGATTCCAAAGTATTTGACAAATAAGGCATGAAAATAAAGCAAAAGAGCAAAATTATGACCCAAAATACTGGTTAATAAGTATGAAAAATACTATAAAATTTAGAGTCATCAGCTATTCATGCTGTTGTCGCTATGCCGAGAGTGAAGTTGTGGTTGC
This sequence comes from Costus lasius, assembly GCA_027563935.2. Lineage (NCBI taxonomy): Eukaryota > Viridiplantae > Streptophyta > Magnoliopsida > Zingiberales > Costaceae > Costus > Costus lasius. Next base: position 78,061,994 of record CM050451.1, read on the forward strand.
TTCTATTTTTATGCTAGCCCTAGTTATTTTATGAGAAATGCTTTATGGAATGGGTCAGAGGACACCCACTTTACTAATATCCTATGGCTTATGTGTGGTGACTTTAACACCATTTTGAACCCTAAGGCTATGTTCTGTTGAATGAAATTCACAGTAGAAAGGATGAAAAGTACAAGTCATCTAAATTCATTGTACTTTCCATCCATCCCACCATGGATTCCATTCAACAGAACATAGCCTGAGGATAAGCTGGGCGAGCATGATTTTGCCATCAACTCTTCTAACATGTCTTTTTGTAATCCCATTTCTTTCATTGGGTTTATTAATCTTGTCCTTTCTGGCCCCCTTATACCTGGTGTAATAACCATAAGGGTTATGGGAGTATCTGCACTAGAATTGATTGTGCTTTTACCACAATTGAGTGGATAAATATATTTGGAAAGACTATTGTTTTTCATCTTCTCTAGGGGATCTTCCTAATTATCACCATAAGGCCTTCTAAAGTAATTTTTAGATTTCAACCCTTTTGGATTGACTAAAAAGGATGTTAATTTGTTGGTTAAATCTTGTTGGATGCACCCTGAGTTCTAAAATAATTGGGACCATGATTTCAAAATAATAATAATAAATTGATTCAAAACTCTTGCTCTGGAACTTCTCCCTTGGCATAAATCTGACCTTGGTGGTAACGTCTCCAAGATTATGAGCAATAATTGGGAGCTATTTCATCACTAGTCATTGAGACCTCTAGACCGCTCTTTGATTCTGAGCATTCGTTTCTAAACTCTCTCATGAACAAAGTTGTCGCCCTCAATAGGCAAATCGATTTTAAATGGTGAACTTTGACCAAGTTCAAATGGATCAAAGAAGATGATGGTAATTCTAAAATATTCCATCATTTGGTCACTATTAGGGCTAAAGCCAATAGAATTCTTTACTTTGGAAATTGGCCCTCCCCTCACTGATGACCAATCTATTGTTGAAACTTTTACATAGTGTTTTCTTAGAAGGTTATATGGAAGGATTGACAGGATTAGCATTTGATCCTTTGTTTCCATGAAAGGATAAACAGAAGAGGGGAATTGGAGGGGGGCAAAAAGCTAATTTTTCCCTAGTTTGCTCGTCCCCCCAAATCGAGGGGAAAAGTTGATGGATGAACTCTAGCCGCGCCCGACGCTCACCCTCATTGCCGATCCAGCTGCTCGCCCTCTCCCAACCACTTGCCCTCCTCGAGGATGGTAGAGCTCGTGATTCGATTGTGTACACCTGAGGCGGGAGAGTGATGGTGGATATACTCGAGGCCTTGGGCGGCGCCATCCTCCTTAACTCCACGCGTAGGCACTCGTAGTCTGGATTATTCCCCTACTGTCCTCCCTTCTAGGGTAGATCGTCGATCTTCTTACAAGTGGCGGACAGCGCGGAGTCTGGCGAGCAGATGCACTCTTCTGTCTGAAGCTGGACATCGAATTCAAGGGCCTTCTTGAGTCCACAGTAGAGAGGGTTTTCGCAGCGTCGGCAGCGGGACTAGGGGAGGAGGCAGGAGCGGCGGCAAGAGGTTTGGGCGGCTGTGAGGGAGACAGGAAGGAAGAGGAGGAAGCTAGCAAGATAAGGGTTGGGAGGTTCCCAAACTGGCACGAAGAAGGCGGGAAGGAATTTGGGCGTAAGGCCGACCCGGCCATAAAATATCCAGATACAAACGACAGACACAAGACCGGCGCAGCGGTCAACAGAATCATAATAAATCAACCGATGCAGTGATCCACAAACCCAACATATAGCACGACCAGCACAATGGTCAATAATGCCCAACACAATATAATATAACAATCGACAGACTAAACAGATGCAACTCAAACCCACCTAGACTGGAGGTCACCCAGCTATCTATCTAATTTGCTCCAGATGGAGCCGCACCTGAACCTGGAGGCAAGTCAAAGGGGGTTAGCTGGAGGCTAAGTAGGGATATATCAAATTATATGATGCATGATCAGAATATAAGAATTTACCAGAATACCACCATAACTCTACATGTCTCATATAGCGTATAATCAAACTAAAATACGCATCAATATAGTGTCATCATACACAGATAAAACTGGGAGCTGATACAGCATGGTCTGAGACCCGTAACTCTATGATAGAGTGGTCCCCACTGATGGCTTCCCGAACAGTAGAGACGACTGTCCGTCGATAGCCCGCTAGTATAGCGTCCTACACTCAGTACAACCCATCTCGCCTAGGCGATCACTGGGTTGACAACAAATCCGAGACCTCAAGCTCATAACATGGAGCTCTCTTGGTCTAGCACTGGCACAGGGAGACGATCATACGTCTCAAAATATAACAGGTAATATCTGAGGTACACTAACATGTCTATCGCTAGACATCCAGCCCTCAATGTAAGTATATGTACATAATAACATAACAAATACTGACTGACGGAACAATACCAAATACTTATACCGTGTAGCATGCAATCATGTTATGCAAACAGATATAAGACTCGAGCAGAACGGCATTAGAAATGTAGTCAACAGTAATAACAGCGATAAAAAGGTACCGCTAACTAAACATGTGGTTGACACCATAACAAAGGAAGGAGATAGAATCCCTACCTCAAAAGGAGACGAATAATAAACAAAACCAACTGATAGCCACGCGTATTAATCAACATATCCTAACAGGTTAATCAAGGTATAAGTCAACAGTATCCCAATATAATCCATTTTACTATAATCATTAATTAATATGCTAATCTGGGTTCGTTAAGTAGTTATGTCCAGATTCAATTTATTTAATCAAGTTTGCCAGATATACATGTCCAGGTTCTGTCGTATGCGCTTGTATAAATACGTGTATGAAGTCAGGTTAGGGTACTAACCTAATTCGCAGCTACGTGTGAACGCAAATAACTACACAACATCGGAATACGCAAAAACCAACCCAAATATGCAGCTCGCGGCTCAGCACGAACTTCGAGGTTCGCCGGAACAGTACCTCACTAGAATAGTGTTTCCGAGCTCGAATCTCACGGGAAACAGAAGGGAAAGCTTCGCCGTTCGCTGGAGCATAGAGACGTGCACAGAAGCTCGCCGGAGGAGGAGCAACGCTGCTGAAATCATATCAGGCGTGCAGCTCATCCAAACCCTAACTTGCCAGAAGGAGCAACGAGGGTAAAGGCACAGATTGAAGTTGGAGGTGGTCGTTGGTGCCGAGAAGAAAGGAAGGAAGATCGCTGGTGCAAGGAGGGACGGAGCTGTTGTGTTCACAGTGCACGAAGTCGCGAGCAGTGGAAAGGGGAGCGGCATCTAATCTGCTCACAGAAGATCTCGAACTCGCCATACGTTCACCGCATCACGTCGGAATAGCAGTCGGACGGAGGTGGAGATGCGTGAGGGGAAGGAGGCATGATCAAAGGTGAAGAGCAGTGGCATTCGTTCAGTGAGGGAGACAAGTGAAGGCGGAGGGGAGAAATAGCAAGGGTTAAGCGGCTGATCACGGGCGCACAGCAAGGGAACAGAGGAGAATGGGTTCCAATCACCGCTACAGTGATGGGTCCCGTCAATCACATCAGCTAGGTTTAATTAATATTATTTTATTTTAAAATTTTTCCCCTCCCTTTTGTCTGCTTGTGTCACGAGCGTAACAGAATTCCTACAGGAGGTGCAGATGGAGATAGTGGTGGCGAGGAAGTGGTGGCTGCTGTGGGAGGCCATGGAAGTGCACTTGGTGTGTTTGTAGGTTGCGGAGGCAGTCGGCGAGGCTAGCACCGGGAACGAATTTGTAGACAAGGTAGACGTGGTCATCATTAGAGGAGGCGCCGAGGAAGCGGGAGAGACTACTGTGGTGGGATTTGCAGAGGGCAGCCAGATGAGCAGGGAGGACTGCCGCCATATCACTGTGTCGAGGGTGGAAAGGACTTTGAATAACAACGATGTACCGGCTTCGGAGGGTGCAGCGCCAGATAGATGATGAGGCCCCGGGGAGGCACCGCCGATGGAGCTCGTGGTGAGCAGCTCTGCTCCCCTCCCTCCCCCCCCCCCCCCCCCCCCCCCCCCCCCCCCCCCCCGCTGGACTGCAGCCCCACCTGTGCATTGTGAGTCACGTGATCCCCCTATGCACATGAGAGTCACGTGATCCCTCCCTATGGATTATGTTTCTCTTCCCTGCAAATTATGTATCCATTCTCTCTATTTTTACATCCTTTCAAGGAAACAGACCGTTAGAGATCACGATTGGACCCACTATAAGCTCATACAAGTTTGTTCTCATTCTAGTTACTACTCTCCTATCAATAATGACAACTGATATTTGCACTCAACTCCTTTCAATCCTAAGGAGCGTAAGGTGGACATTTTGGCCCTCCCTTGTGGTAAAAGTCCTGACCCGGATGGATTTAATGATGAATTCTACAAGCACTTACAAGCCACCATTGAGTCGGATTTTACCTTGTGATTGTAGAATTTTCATAGAACTAATCAGATTCCAAATTCTTAGGGGCAAACTCACATCATTTTTTACACCCATGTCATGCAATCCTAGATGTCTCAAAGATTCCATACCTATATCTTTGTGTAATGTCTCGTATTGGATTCTTGCTAAAGTCTTGGTTAATAAAGTCAAGCCAATTCTTTTGACTGCTATCAATAAGGAGCAGTTTGCCTTTGTGATGAGTAGAAACATTATGACACTATTCTCACTTTGCAAGAGCTTCCTCACACCATGTTTCAATCCAAAAGAAAGTTCCCTCTAAGTTTCCCTAATCTTTCATAATTAGATTCAAGCTTGTGTTGAGTCTCCCAAGTTCTCTTGTGTCACCAGTGGCATTCAATCTAACTATTCTACCAATAAGCTAAGGCATAAGACAAGGTGACCCCCTTTCCCCTTAATTGTTTGTTATTGTTATGAATATCTTGAGCCTTTTACTTAAGGAGAGAGTTGACCACAAGCTTATCATGCCTTTCACTATTAGGGGTGGTATTGGTCAATATCTATAATTTAATGTATGCATATAACCATATTTTGTCCTTCCATGTTAATTCTAAATCTTGCCACCATACCAAGCAATGTCTTTCTGAGTTCTTCCAATTTTTGGCCTTTAATATTAACCTAGGTCTAAAATTTACTTCCCTAAGAATTGCTCCACATGCATCAAAAGAAATATGCTTAGCATTTAAGGACAATTCCCATTTAAATACTTGGGCATCTTCATTTCTCCCAAGCCTACTCATAATGTTACTTATCTTCATTGTGCGTCTGCCTTTCATTCTCATTTAAGCTCCAAAAAAGAAGACTTCTTTCCCAAGCTAGTCGTTATCTCTTATCAACTCAACTATCACTTCCACACCAATCTATTCTCGCACGGCTTCTTAGATGCCCAAGTTGCTCGCTAATAAACTCAACTAGGTTACTCGATACTTCCTTTGACCCGATAATTCTATTGCTAGGAAGCTTCACTATGTTGACTAGTACCAAGTAATTCAACCCAATTGCTCCGATGGCTTAGGTGTTAAGGACTTTACTATGCTCTGCCTAGCTCTTTAATGCACGAGGCTCCTCCACCTCCTTAACTAGTAGGATTCTATTTTGGCCAATGTTGTTTTAGCCAAATATGGGCTCCCCAACCCTTGGAATATTAATTGGAAGCCAAATATGAGTTGGGCTTGGAAGGGTATAATGCGTGATTTGGATGTCTTGAAGGCCGATTTTGTAAAAAGTATCAGGAATGGCCGAGACACGAATGTGATGTTTCACAGTTTGTGTCTTGACCCCTCTCTTGCATTTAAGCCAACGTTCATTGCATTCCAAGATTTCGGTGCTAGCTTAATGGTAGTCGATCTTTTACAAGGACAATGTTGGAATGTGACTATGTTGCATTCCTTGGGAAGCTCTCTCAACTTATGGACAAGATCCTTTCTATCAGTCTACCATCAGTTTGATTCCCTATGACTCCTGTAAGTGGAGAGAGAAATTACAAATAATTGTTCATTGTCTAAGGTAGCTGACCGCTTCCTATTGAATATTTATTTATGGGGTCTACATGGAACCCCAAGGATCAAAAGTTTTGGATGGAAGCTGCTCCTTAATAAGCGTCCAACCTCTTCTCTCCTTGCTAGTATTGGGGTTCAATAGGGCTAAACCTTATTATTTTTTGTTCAAATGATCTTGTTGATGCCAAACTTTTTTTTGTTTCATTGTTCTATGACTAATTGTATTTAGACTTATCTTTTGGTTAACTATGGTCTAAAGCTTAAATTTAGAGTTTCTTGGATTTTTGGAGACTAGTTTTTTAAACTTAAGCACACATCTTCACTAATTTTGATGACTTGTTAGTTTTTATGGAAAGCAAGGAATTCATTTTGTTTAAGATCGAAAGCCTGTCATTTTGGAAATATTAGGTCGGCCCTCACTGAGTTGAATGACTTGCTTGGAGTTTATTTTGCTAAGGGAAGCGAGGTCATCCTAGATAGAAGAATGATTTGTCACTAGTCCAAGCCATCCAATGAATGTGTCAAAGCCAACGTTGATGGTTCTTGGCCATTTAGTTCATCGCTTGGAGGCTTGAGATTTTTGATGAAAGATGATTGCAAGGCTTGCATTCTAGCAGTCTCAGCTCACGTTCCTACACGCTATGCATGGAGCTTATGGCGATCAAAACTATGTTGAGTTATCTCTACAAATGCTCAAAATTCAATGAGATGCAAATTGTTGTGGAACTCATTAGGGGGCAATAGCATGAAAAATTTTCCTAGGTGGAGTCTCCGCTTAGGAATCTTCAACAGGCCTCTGGCGTAAATATTGCTTGTAAATTTGTATAATCTTGACCGACCCAATGTTGTGCAGGTATACACAAATTATGCTGATTCAGATTTTGGGATGTCACTAAGGGAAATCAATTTTCTTTTAAGTAGAATGTCTAATTATAAGCTGATGTTTATTCCCAGGGAAGTAAATCAAGCAGTCGGCTGGCTTGCCCGATTTGCCTCCACTTACACTTTGTGTAATCGTTGGATGAGTAGCTGGCTAGACCTACCATGTATTTTGCTAGTCTGTAGAGCTATAATGTATCGGTCTCCGACTCTCGAGATTCTTTTTTAATAAATCGTTTAACTTATTTTAAAAAACTAAGAGTGTTAAGCCGTAAGAAAATATGGCCATTTGTAGCATATACAAAAGGGGTTACATTTGTCGGTCAGTCTTCTCACTATAAAGTTGTAATATTTATCACAACCAAAAAACTGTTAGTTTAACATTTTATTAGTGTTTTATTTAAATAGAGAATAAATATCATGTAATATTATTATTTTTAAAATATAACTAAATAAAGAGATGAGATTACCGAAATAAAATCTGAAGACGCGTTACCACTTATTTTTAGGTAAAAATTTAGATTTTTTAATCTGGATTAAATACTCAAAATACAACTAAGTACTCCTCTCCTATGAGCATAATCATGAAGAAGTAACTGGATACCCTTTAGATAACGGGTAACAAAAACTAAGAAGAGAACAAAATTCAAGAAAGAAGAAAACAGGGGAAAAGGAATCAAAGCCACCCCTTCAGCCGAGGCTTAGAGCTTTTTAATAAGCTCGATCCAACAGCTAAAAACGTTAGAATTAATTTGCTAATATTTGGTTGATGGTAGGAAAAAAAAAAAAAGAAATGTCAGCTTTTAATGCCGACATTACAAAGCTTTTTTGAAAATTTTATTCCAAAAATTCCCATAAAATTATTTTTTTAATATAATTAAATTTAACAAAATAATTAAATTAAATTAAATTGAAGCTAAAGCCTATATCAATGTGGTGAGTAAAAGTGCACATAAAGACATAAAATATTTCGATATGAAGGAAATATCATGAACTAATCTTGAACTACATTTCTTTTACCCAAACTTCAAAAGATCAACATAACAAGATTTGTCAAATAGCAGGGTTGCACATTTTTGCTTGTGCACATGAATTTTCATAAGAGTTCTAAGGGTTGTCGATGTCTTGTAGTTGTATACAAAATTTCTCATATGAGAAATTTCCTATAAGGGATGAGTATAGAGGTTCATCTCATGGTAATCAACCAAATTTAAAAAAATTTATTTACCTTTATAATAAGAAGCCCAAAATGTATCCTCTAGAATAGGAGTGTAGGGTATTAATACAATGTAGTAGTTTATAATTTTTATTTTTTAAAGTGCTCCCCAACTAATTAATTAGTTTGTTATTACCGCATTGAACTTTCATCAAGGGTTCTCCTATCACAGAGGTTGGGTTTCTACACCTTAGAGATATATTTTTAGACTAATTTCATTCCTCTCGATAGTTCTAAGATTATAATCTTGGCAAGACTTTAATCAAGCCAATTACTTTGTTGTGTTCAGTTTTTACAAAAATTAAAACTCCAACTTTTAAAGTCATGTTGTTTATAGACTTTGTCTAATGTTAACATAACTATTTTTTTTTCTTTTTTTACATAAGTCTATTGTTGGTTTGAAATTTTATTTATTTTTTAATCCCTTACTCTTAGTTTAAATTTCTTATTCTTGACTTTGAGAGAGAGAGAGAAAAAGAAGTTTTTCCTAAAAGCAGCAATTATATCTAAATATGAGATTCTAGTTGCTCTTATTATAAAACAAAGCTATAAGAAAATTTCTTGGCTTTAAGTTATTTTCTAAAGCCATTTAAAGTGAATAATATTTTGTTATTAATTATATAAATAATTTTTGCGTTATGAGAATTGTTATAAATATTAATTTATAACTTATGCACATCAAATTTATTATGATCAATATGTTAATTATATACATCATTCATTATGTATCTTATTTTCATGATATATATTGTTTTCATAATGTATATTATTTTCATAATATATATTAATTTTTACAACAAGTCACTCATGTCAATATAATCACATGATCTTTATGAGAATTATTTTAATCAATTAAAATAATCATCATGTACATTTTGTTTATTATACACATAATTATTAGTATGTACATTATATATTTTTTTTTCTATCCATTTGAAATTATTTTTATTGTCAATTTTTTTGTACAATATGTATCTCATATGAATATAACCATTAAATACATTGTGTATATGAACTTCATAATGTCCATTATGATAATTGTGAGGCCCAGGCGCTAGGCCCAAGCCCAGGCCCAGGCCTAGCCAGCTACCAGCCCAACCCAGCTTGAGGAAGCGGCTTTGTGGGCTAATGGATGCGGGCGGGCGACTAATGGGTTAGGCGACCCATTTGAGGAAAAGGGAATTAGGGCTATAGTGCCCTTTCCCTCTCTCACGCGCGATGCGTTCTTTCGAATGCGGATGGTGAGCGGCGGCTGTGCCGCTTTTAACTTCCTCTCCTCCGATCTTCTTCTCCAGCTGTCGAGCGGCTTCCGGCGAGCGGTCTCCGGTAGCGGCGGCGGCGTCCTGCGGTACCGGTGGTGTGGGTGTGGCGGTTTGGGGCATAGCGGGGCAACGGGGCGGCGTCCCCTCTTCGGCGTCGCTGATGGTTGTGCGGCGGCAGACGTCCGCAGAGGTACAGTTTCTACCTCCTCCCGCTCCGGCTTCGTCCGGCAGGTAGGTCTCCGTTGACGAGCGTCGTCGACTCCTCTTCGCCCTTCACCGCACCTCTCTTCTCTCCTCGTTTCCGGCGAGGCTGGGGCGTCGGGCCTCTCTCCCTGGCGACGTCCGACGAACTGCGTGGGTTCGCCAGCGTCTCTGGCGGCTGTGGGCTTGGGTGGTGGGTCCGCCCTCTTGTTTGGTCACGTCCGGCGAACTTGGGTGGGTTCGCCGGCGCTTCCTTTGGTTCCAGCGAGGTCGTGCTCAGCCAGACAGTGCTCCGGCGAGCCTCCTGCGGTTTCCAGTGAGCTTCCTGCGGTTTCCAGTGAGCTTCCGGCTGCCGGCCGTGTGCCTCATTTTTCTTGCATGCGTCTCTAACGGGTTCCGGACGCGATTCCCATTCCCGGCCGATCAGCTGTCCTTGGCCGGTGACTTCTTCTCTCCGGCTCCCTAAGCTTCGCGCTCTCGGCCGGGTTCTCCTACTCGATCGGCAACTCCTCGTCCCTCTTTGCGCTCCGGTCAAGTGTGCCGGCCTTGTGTGGTGTTGCCCGGCGTTCGCCGGTTTGTTTGTGCCGGATGTCTGGGAGACGTCCCTGTTGGGCGAGTGTGTGAGTTTGGCCGCCATGCGTGCTGTCTAGTCAGAGTCAGGGCGTGTGCTCGGCATCCTGCGTGACGTCATCTCTTCCACAAGTGTGCGCCTCCGCTTGCTTGCGGATTTGCTTCTTTTCTGGTGTACCGGACTCGTACGTGCACTGCGCCGGCGTCGAGTTTCGGGTTATGTATTTTGGTGGACAGTGGAGCTGGATAGTGCAGTGGTCCATGGCAGACATGGCGGTCGATGACTCGTCGAGATGAGAGTCGAGATGGCTGCCTAGGATAGGCTGAGGAACATGTCAAGGACGTGCTCCTGCCGGTTGCGCCTAGATCAGCGGTTCAGCCGCTTAGCCCCTGCGTGGGCGTGCTTGGGTGCGAGTCAAAGTGTTGACTCGGGTGTATTTTAATTAAAAATTTATTACCTTAATTCTAGGCGTGACAGACTGGTATCAGAGCCCAAGTCCTGCACGTTCCAACTTATACACCGGCATTGTACTCGTTTGGCAGTTGTGATCTATACGATGATCACACGCGTCCACAGCTTGGGGATGCTGGTGGAGCCTGTCGGATATGGGAGAGCTTCGCTCCAAAGATATCGACAGGGTTGGCTGTGTCCAACTAGAGGCTCACGACTCAATTTTCTTGTCTCCCTAGCGGAGACATATCTCTTGGGGGTCGGGTAGCTGAAGCGCGTTACCGTAGCTTCTACAGCGCTGACCAAGGCCAGGGGTGGCCTGAGGGCAGTCGAGTGTGCCTATGGGATAATTGTGTGATAATATATCCCAGACATCAATCATTGATGTCATAGGATAGTCATGCGATGACTTGTCCTAGAGAGCAGTTGGTGGTAGTCCAGGGGACAATTGTGCGACGATATGTCCCGGACACCAACTATTATCTCCATAGGATCGTCGTGCGACGACGTATCTTAGAGACCGGCCGATGGTGGCCAAATAAGTGTTGTGTGACGACACGTTATATGAACTGAGGCCTTTGTAGCCTAAGGATTGTCGTGCGACGACATCTTTGGAACACCGGCCAAGAGTGGCTGTGTCACCGTCGTGAGACGGCGTGTTCGCGAACTAGCACCCATTTTAGGGGTTTGCTACACTGTGGAAGTTGAGGACTTTCTAAGGGGTATTGGAATTATATTTCCAAAATACCTAGGTTCCTGCCGAGGAGCAGGTAGATGCTTATATCGCGTATCTCTTCGGAGACGCGTAATTGTAGTGGCGGACTCGGGTTGGCAAGCCTCCTTGCGAAGGAGAGGTCCTTCATTGGAGGGTTTGGTTGGAAGAGTTATCCGACGAGTTATCCTCGGAGCTTCCAAAATACCTTCCCCTAAGGAGAGAGATCGATCACAAGATTGAGCTTGTGACAGGATCTACTCCCCCTCTAAAGGCCTTTTTCCGTATTTCTCCAATGGAGTTGGCCGAGCTTCGTTAGCAATGGTGTGGATTGCTTGAAGCCGGGTTCATTCAGCATACGGTATCGCCTTATGGAGCGCTGATCCTCTTCTAAAAGAAGAAGGATTGGTCGCTAAGGTTCTGGGTAGACTATAGAACCTTAGATAGGATAACAGTGAGAGACTGTTATCTTATACTGCTTACCCCGATCTGAGAGATCGACTAGGGAAAGCAAGGGTTTTTTCTAAGTTAGACCTGAGGGTAGGTCGCTAACAAATTCATATTGCTGAGAGCAGCGAATAGAAAACCATATGGTAACCCAATATAAGTCCTGGAGTTCAAAGTGATGCCCTTTGAACTACAAAAGGCTCCTTCTATGTTTTGTCATCTGATGAACAAGTGTTGACCCCTTATCTTAGATGACTACATAGTTGAATATCTAGATGATATCGTGGTGTTGAGGGAAAAACCAACTGTATTTGAAGTTGGAAGAAATTCTCATTTGTGGTGAATGAGATTTCTTTCCTTGGTCTTGGGATGGACCATGGATAAGTGTGCATGGACAAGGTAAAGGTCCAAGCCATTGCGGAATGGTGCGCCCCCTCAAATTGAACAGAGTATAGAGTTTTCTTGGTGTGGTGAACTTCTATTAAAAGTTCATGAAAGGCTGTTCGAGGATAGCCTTACCCTCAGTAACCTGCTGAAAAGGGAACTCAAAATGGGAGTGGCTTGATCGGTATCAGTCGACCTTCTATAGTGAAGGTCCATATCGCCTTTGAACCGATCCTGCAGTTGCTCGACTTCAGTATGCCTTTCGAGTTTCACACCGATGCTTCGGACCAAGCTATCGGTGGTATACTTTTATAGTATGGGCATCCTTTAGCTTTTGGGAGTTGGAAGCTAATAGGACTGAGCGACAGTATTTCGCCACGAGAAGGAAAAGGTGGTGGGAGTCCACTATCTCCGAACGCGGAGAACCTTCTCGAGATTATGAAGACCGACAACATTTAACCACATAAAGAAGTTGTCGGCAAATAGGCACATTGGCCAGAATTCTAGGGTGAATTCCAGTTCCATGGGGAACATAAATCGGGTAAAGACAATGTGTCTCCTCACAAGCTCAGTAGATTAAATGCTCTTATGTGTTGTACCCTTTCCAACGTGAAAAGGGAATCTGCTAAGCAGAATAAAAACAGCCTCAGTTTTTGATAGAGAGAATCGAAAGCTAAGTTCAGTAGATTATATCGGACATGATCCGACACTACTATCTGGGTCTAGATGATATATCGTGGCCAGAGGCGATAGGCCACTAGTCCCATCGATGGGCGGACTGCGCCGGGAGCTACTGAGGGAGCTCCATGACAGGCTTTGGGCGAGGCATCCAGGACAAGAGGGGATAGTTGTCCTGTTAGCACAATCGTGCTATTGGCCCAATACGTGCGCAAACATGAGGATGTATGTCCGCACTTACCAAAATTGCCAGGAGGGTAAGATCGATTGGAGACTAGGGGCAGGGTTATTACAACCATTGCCTGTTCCCGAGGCGTCCTGGACAGGGGTGTCCAAAGACTTTATTGGTGGGCTTCCTATAGTTGACGGGAAAAGCTCAGTGTTGGTGGTCATGGATAGAGTCTCCATGGGTGGAGTCTTTATTCCAGCACTTGAGTAGTGTATAGTAAGGGTTGCTATTGACCTACTCTTCCAAAATGTGGGGAAACAATTTTGACATCCCAGTGGAAGTGGATATCGAGATAGATAAGGGATGGCCTTCTTTCTGGACACTATTGAACCACGTTGTTCAATAAGTTTTTGTCCAAGGTAGGTTTCTCCATAGCCAATCATCCTCAGGTGGATGGGCAAATTGAGTGGGTGAGCGCTCTTGTGGGAGAATTCCCCCGTCACTATGTGAACACCAGTTGTTGTGTCCGCAAGTGTACGGATACTCGAAATAATAAAGAAAGTATTGAATCCACAGGGACCTATGTTGCTGAGTACCGAATAATTGATTTTTCACTATCTAGGGAATCGAAAGAGTGCAAACTAGCAAACGAAGACCAAAGCGCTGAAACAGAATTATCAGAGAGAGAAGTTGGGACTAGGGTTTCGTTCACTTTAATTTTTATGACTAGACATGAATAGGGATTTCGTCAGTTTAATTTCAACATGACAAAGATGTAATTTACTTGAATAAAAGGATTATCTCACTTTCGTGCAGACAACCATGCAGGGATAAATCTTCGCTCTCGTGCAAAAGTCGTCCCAATGCTAATGATAAGTAAATCTTCAAACTGAGAACTCAAGAATCACTTTCGTGCATCCGAGTTCTAAGTCGATAATCTCTAGTGGAATTTTAAGGATCACTTTCGTGCATCCGAATCTCAACACTAGTTTTACTCAAGGTTCTCTAACGTTCCGATCTTTGCTTTCGCACAAGATCTCCACGTTTGAAAGCTTAGACTCAATCCTAGATTTATATTATTATCATGGCAGTTAGCTTACTAGAATCAAACAAACAGGAACTAACCTAAAAGAAGTTCCTATCATGCAATTCTAGGGTTCCGAATTCTCAAGCAATTACTTTTCAGTCAATAGCAAAAATTCTAAAACATAAATAATAATATAGATCTAAGGAGAGTCTAAGAACAAAACATCACATGAGTAAAATCATCATGCTAAGATGAAACGAGATGAAATAATAGAAAAGATAGTCATCTAGTCATTAAAACTCAAGTGAATTACTCCCCCATGTCCCAAAAGAGGTTTAACCTATCATAGAGGGAAGATTACAATGATTCATGATGAAGAAAATCAAAACAGAGGAGGAGTGAAAATTACGGTACGACCGTAAAGAAGTTTACGGCCGTAATCTGGGCGAACAGCGGCGGCGCTCGGTTTTCTGGTGATTTCTCCTTCGTCTGATCTCCTTTCATGTTGAAACTTTAGGTGCTCCTTCTCCCCCTCTATGCGTAGCTTCCACTCAAATTTCACGGCCGGAGATGCACTGTACGCTTCCCGTGTTGGTGTATATGCCCTAGGACCTAGTTTTGGTCAACTTATGTACTACTTGACATTGATATTTATATATCATTCTGGCATTGTCGTTATCATTGTTTGTTTACACCTGCGATTGTGTACTTACATGATAATGTCCCTGGAGACAGATTGGATCTGTGCTCAAATAATTATCCCCAGTCGATGTACCTGAGTGGATATGGGGCAGCTTTGGTACTTGAGAGACTGGTATGTGGGCTGGTTAGGCACGTGGTGCTAACGCAGACACATGGGTATATCATTGGAGGATATACTGGATAGACCCGCTATGAGGCTATGACTTGGTGTCATGAGTTATCCTCATAAGTGACAGGAGATGCATTGATCCCTTGACTTGAGGTCATTGATCATTCTATATGGTTAGAGACTTGCTTTGATACAACCTAACACCTTGCCGTAGCTGGGAGGTCATAACGGTTGTCATTGAGCATGTCACGACCCATATGAGAAGGTCAATAGACAGACATAGAATTTGCCCCTTCCCTAGGGAAGTATGATATCCATGGAGCTCCTTTATGGTTCTATGACTGAGAGTGTATGGCCATACCCAGGTGAGAACCTGTTTTAGTCATAGCCATGTGATTGGATGAAAACAAGTGGTGACACACTTGTCCAATCGGATATCAGTCCGGCAAAGAGACTGTAATGCATCTATACCTAGTTGCGATGATGAGGATGTCAATGTCGATATCCATTCCAATGACCTGGGTAGCAGCGATGCACTGCTAGGTGCCACTCACTGCTTGTGATGACCTTTGGTCAGCACTGCCAGCGTCAGAGGAACCTACAGGGTCGCACACCTTGATACTTGAGTTCTCATATTGATCGGGAAGCCTTATGATCGAGTTATTGGATAACTCAGATCTAATTGGGAGATTTCATCAGCGCCAATGAGCCTGATGAGATGGAAGAACATTATTGGAGCCAAACTTCAATTTTGGCAGGTTGACCCGTATTTGACCATGGTTGGTCACATTTGGATTAGGGTTGCATTGGATTGGATCCAAGTGCTTAATCAACCCATGTAATGAAGTTTGGGCTAGCTCATTATCCAATGAGGCCCAATAATAAGTTGTCATGAAGAGAAGAAAGGCTAAAAGGATATAATGGGGACAAATCTTCTCCCCTAGGCGCCTATGGGCATAATGGGGAGAAGTGGCGCAATTTGCTTCATAAGGAAGCAATTGGCGCCTCCCCCTTTAATCCCTTATGGTATGAATGCCAATATGGCATTGCTTGGGGCGCAAGGCAAGGCCTTGGCGCACAAAGAAAGACATGGGCTCTAAAAGGAATGGTTGAATGAGAATTATGGAAATGTCTTGGAGACTTTCCTTATCTCAAACCTTCTCATCCTAGCCGCCCACTTGTCTTAATCCTAGCCTTTCATAAATCGCCTCTTGCCCTATAAAAGAGTCCCTAGCCGAGCCCTCTTAAGAGTGATCAATCCTTGAAGGCGTGAACACAAGAAGAGGGGCGAGTGCTAGGAGCAAGGGTGCATCTTCCTTCTTCCATAACCGCAAGCCTCTTCCTCCTTTCCTCTTGGCGCAAGGAACTTTAGTGCTTGGCGGTTTGGGTAGTCTTCCTTCTTCTCTTGGCGCATCATGTCTCTTGGTGGCGCAAGTGAAGTAGAGCATCTCCCTAAGGCTTGGATCTTCTTCCCGAGGCTAGCACCGGGCGTGGAAGAAGAGAACTCAAGAGATCCGTGTGTATGAGACTGCAGAGGGCGCACACTTGGGCGCCTACATCAGCATCACTCCAAATTGCTCTTAAGGTATTTCCTAACTCATCGTGTCGACTCCCTTGCTTGCGATCTTCACTGGATTTTTGGGACTGGCCTGTTTCGGGGACATTCTTCCGCTGCGTAAAATGTATGTCCATGACTCTGAAAATTGTAAAATGTCCCCGGGGTTTCCCAACATCCCGGCGATGAAACCTAGGGCGGCAGCGTGTGAGGTGATTTCTCTCTCTGTGGTGAACGAAAATTAGGGCTTTTGGTGTGCCTGTCTTCGTCTCGGTGATGGCTCCCCTTCGCCTTCTTACAGATTCGAATATAAGTGCCTGGATCATCCGCAATCAACCGCGCAAAAATCAGGCTTCGAAGTTGACCGGGAAAGTCGCGAGTAGCGTTGTAATTACGGCCGTAATGGTCTTTATGGTAGTGCCGTACTCTGG
Source organism: Costus lasius (assembly GCA_027563935.2). Classification (NCBI taxonomy): domain Eukaryota; kingdom Viridiplantae; phylum Streptophyta; class Magnoliopsida; order Zingiberales; family Costaceae; genus Costus; species Costus lasius. Next base: position 78,078,777 of record CM050451.1, read on the forward strand.
ACAGTGAGGTCTCAGCTTGAAATCTTCTAGAATTATGGTACTGTAATATTTTTTATGGTAGTGCCGTAATGTCTAAATCTTTCGGGTTGAAAATCGACCCAAAATACGGTACCGTAAAGTTTTTTATGGTAGTACCGTAATCTCCATCGATCCTCTGATCAAAAACGATCCAAAATACGGCACCGTAAAGATGCTTACGGTAGTGCCGTAATCATATGAGATTCTCTGCCCGGAAAACCTCCAAATTACGGTACCGTAAAGAATATATTGGGGGTGCCGTAATTTCCTCTGAAACTCCAAATCTTCTAAAATTTGACGTGTGATCTCCTTTTGATGTTGTGAATTCAATTATGCACTTGGATTGCTCGAAATCGACTGAAAAACATGCCTTTTTACCTGAAAATCATTAAAAATAGAAAAGAGTGTAGATTCTGCAAATATTGATAAAAAGGGCATAAAAATAAGCAAAGTCTATGAATATGACACAAAACCATCAACAAAATGACATAGAAATTTCGATAAATTTCGGTGTCATCAAACACATAAGGCTCAAACCTTGCTTGTCCTCAAGCAAAAACCAAGAAAATTCAAAAATTGGTCATAGGCATAGACTTTCCTATGGAAAATAAATTTCTAACATACAATCACTAAAGAAAAATTCTCATGAATTGCATCATAAAATTTTAAACAGATATATCATCTTTTACCTCTAATTCTTAAGATCCACCATTTAATCAAATAAAACTTTGCAACTTGCATGAAAGAAAGAATTTCAATCTCAAGACTTCATCCAATTTTCAGTTTAAATTCATTATACTTTTGTCTACAGGAATAAGGTATCCAAAATCTTTTTCCACTCCAATATCTTTTTTTTTTTTGGAAAGCATGTACCCACATAGATACATACTTTTTATTCCTTTTGTACTATTCACATTCTCTAACTCGATTATCACCTTTTTTCTGGTGGCAAAGTTAGAGTACACTGACCACATAGTCAATGTAATAGAACTCATGTCTTTTTAGTAGAAAGAATTTTACTAAAGACTGCAGAGTTAATGTGAATAGATTCCTCTCATCATTCCCCTTTTCAGACTTTAACCTGTGTCCTTTGGTACCACTGTCAATTTTACACAGTGCCAAGTAGGGGAGTCTCTCACTATTTTTGTGGATTTTGGACTCATTCTTCCCAACAAATAGTAAAATAAACAAACCTTAATCAAATTCATCTATTGACATCAATCCTAAATTTCATACTCATATGCTAATTTTATTTAAAGAAATGGCTTCACTTTCAAATTAAAATTTTCAAACAACATATCTCCCTAAAATCTCACTTATCAACCAATGAAAAATTTCAAAAGTAGATATGTATAAGAGAAATAAATTTGACATGATAGGTCTAATTGTAATATCAATTTTGAATTCACTTGTCAACATCAAATATCAACCAAGTCATATACAATAATCTCAAACGTTAGATCAAGGCCATTCATATCAATATTTACTCATCATCATTAAATATCAACATGTCATGTCATCAAAATATTATAAAGTGAATACAACCATATCGAAGATGAATCATCAATATCATTATACAACCCCATCGAAGATCAAAAAGATAAGTATGAAAAACAGAGTAGTAGTGACGGCGGACACAGATATTCAGAAGAAGTATCTTTCCCTTCAATACACGAAATATCAATAAGATGTAGAAAATGAAAGACAAAAGATAAAAGGGGAAAGAGATACTCACAAGACTCTACCACTCACGCCTTTGGGTTTCTTCCACCAAAGTTTGTTTACCTACAAAAATTAAAAATTAGTTCTGAAAAGAAAACCTAGATAAAAGTAAATAAAAGAAAGTAAAAATAAAGTTAGAAAGCTCGGGTTGCCTCCCAAGAAGTGCTAATTTAAGGTCATTAGCTTGACCCTTTTGCACTCGAATTTGATCGTGGTTCATCTAAATATAAACTCTCTTTTTCTTCAATTCGCTCCTCTTGATAATAATGCTTCAGCCTCTGACCATTAACTTTGAATTCTCCTGTTTCTTCACTCCATATGTCTACGGCTCCGTAAGGATAAGCTTTTTTTACTTGAAAAGGCCCAGACCATCGAGACTTAAGTTTTCTAAGAAAAAGTCTCAATCTAGAATTCAACAAAAGAACAAAGTCACCTGGTTGGAAATCTCTTCTGAGAATATGTCGATCATGCCACATTTTAGTTCTTTCTTTGTAAATTCTTGCATTTTCATATGCAAAAAGTCTGATCTCATCTAGCTCATTTAATTGCAATCTCCGTTTTTCACCCGCGTTCTTCAAATCGAAATTCAGCATCTTGATTGCCTAGTATGCTTTATGCTCGAGCTCTATAGGAAGGTGACATGATTTTCCATAGACCAATTGAAAAGGAGACATACCTATGGGTGTTTTGAAAGCAGTTCTGTAAGCCCATAATGCATCATCAAGTTTGAATGCCCAGTCTTTTCTAGTGTGTGACACTATTTTTTTCTAGAATTCCTTTGATCTCTCTGTTTGATATCTCAACCTGTCCACTTGTTTGGGGGTGATAAGGTGTTGTAACTCTATGATTTACTCCATATTTCCTGGGTAAGGCTGAAAATTTGTGTTCTATGAAATGCGATCCTCCATCATTGATCACTACTCGTGGTGTCCCATATCGTGGAAAGATAATTTTTTTTAAACAGTTTAGTAACAACTCTCGAATCATTGGTTGGTGAAGCAAGGGCTTCAACCCATTTTGAGACATAATCAACTGCTACAAGAATGTACTTGTTACCTCCTGAAGAAGGGAAATGTCCCATGAAGTCAATCCCCCAAACATCAAATATCTCAACTTCAAGAATATTGGAAAGTGGCATCTCATGTCTTCTATTAATGTTCCCAGTCTTTTGACATCTATCACAAGATAACACAAAGTTTCTAGCATCTTTGAAAATTGTGGGCCAATAAAATCCTGATTGTAACACTTTGAAAGCAGTCTTTTTAGTACCAACATGTCCACCATAGGAGGATCCATGACATTGAAGCAAAATATCTACAATTTCTTCTTCAAGTACACATTTTCTAAAAATGCTATCTGCACATCTTCTAAACACATAAGGCTCATCCCAAAATTAATATTTCACTTCAGCCAAAAATCTTTTTTCTTTTTTGGTAGCTCAAATCAGGAGGAAAAATATCAGCTACAAGATAATTCACTATGTCAGCATACTAGGGGGCTTTGAGTTGTTCAATGGCTAAGAGTTGTTCTTCAGGGAAGGAATCATTGATCTCATCATTCTTTTCAGTATCTACCATTATTCTTGAAAGATGATCTGCAACAAGGTTCTCAGTTCCTTTCTTATCTTTGATTTCCAGGTCAAATTCTTGCAGAAGCAAAATCCATCTCAACAACCATGACTTACTGTCTTTCTTTTGTATCAAATATTTAACTGCAGCATGATCAGTATATACTACAACTTTCAAATTTATCAAGTAAGATTTGAATTTGTCAAATGCAAAAACTATAGCCAACAACTTCTTCTTAGTAGTGGTGTAATTCCTTTGTGTTTCATCTAAAGTTTTACTAGCATAAGAAATCACATAAGGCTTCTTTTCCTTCCTTTGCCCTAGAACTGCTCCTACTGCAAAGTCACTGGCATCACACATAAGCTCAAAAGGTAACTCCCAGTCAGGTGGTTGCATGATGGGTGCTGATGTCAAGGCTTTCTTTAGTTCTTGAAAAGCAAACAGACATTTCTCATCAAAGCAGAATTTGACATCTTTACAAAGTAAATCAGTCAGAGGTTTAGTAAGTTTAGAGAAGTCCCTGATGAATCTCCTGTAAAACCCTGCATGTCCCAAAAAACTCCTGATCTCCTTGACAGTGGTGGGTGGAGCCAACTTCTCAATTACTTCTATCTTGGCTTTGTACACTTCAATCCCTCTCTCTGAAATAAGATGACCCGAAACTATTCCCTGTCTAACCATAAAGTGACACTTTTTCCCAATTCAAGACAAGGTTAGTCTCTTCGCATCTCTGTAAAACCCGAGATAGATTAGCCAAACAAACATCAAAAGAGGAACCATATACTGAGAAATCATCCATAAATACATCCATAAAATCTTCAATAAAATCAGAAAAGATAGCCATCATGCATATTTGAAATGCAGCAGGTGCATTACATAAACCAAATGGCATTCTCCTATATGCAAAAGTTCCATACGGGCATGTGAAAGTGGTTTTATCTTGATCATTAGGGTGTATAGGAATTTGAAAAAACCAGAATATCTATCTAAAAAGCAAAAGTGAGAATGGTTTGCGAATCTTTCAACCATCTGATCAATGAAAGGTAAAGGGAAGTGGTCTTTCCTAGTGGCAGCATTCAGTTTTCTGTAATCTATGCACATGCGCCAACTAGTAATAGTTCTAACAGGAATCAATTCATTATCTTTGTTTTTCATGACAGTTACCCCTCCTTTCTTTGGTACACAATGTACAAGACTTACCCATTTGCTATCAGAGATAGGATAGATAATACCTGCATCAAGTAATTTCAGAACCTCTTTCTTTACAACTTCTTTCATGGAGGGGTTCAGTCTTCTTTGGAAATCTACATGTAGCTTGTGTTCCTCTTCCATCAAGATCCTGTGCATACAAAAAGAAGGATTAATTCCTTTCAGGTCATCAATGGTATTCCCAATTACCTTTCTATGAACCCTCAGCTCCTTTAAGAGCAGATCAGTTTCCATTTCATTTAGTTGTGCATCAATAATCACAGGGTAAGTGGAGTTAGGACCAAGAAATTCATATCTAAGGTTATTAGGAGCTTTCAATTCAACTTTTGGAATTTTTTCTTTTTCATCATCCAATGCGGCACAGTCTACAATATCACAAGTTTCATTACAAGAATCATCATCAAAGTCAGAATCATCAACTTCAGCATTCGAATTTTCACAAGAATCAGAAGTAGAACAAGAATCGAAACCAAAATCATAAACCACATCATCAACAGCACGAACGCTACAACAAGAATTAGCATAAGCAGGTTTTTTTAGTGAATTGTTCAAATCAAACTCAATTTTATTATCACCAATATTTAGAGTAAGTTTACCATTCTTTACATCAATAAGTGCTCCAACAGTGGCTAAGAATGGTCTACCAAGGATAATAGGAATTTTCGCATCTTCCTCTATTTCAAGAACTACCAAATCAGTAGGCACAAAATACTTACCAACTTGGATAGGAATATCCTCAAGAATACCTACTGGATACTTCACTGAGCGATCGGTGAGCTGCAAAGATATAGAAGTCGGCTTGAGCTCTCCCATGTCCAATCTCCTGCAAACAGATAATGACATTAGGCTCACACTAGCCCCCAAATCACATAAGGCTCGGTCAAAAGCCATACTGCCAATAAAACAAGGGATAGAAAAACTACCCAGATCCTTCAATTTGGGTGGTGTTTTGTTTTGGATAACAATACTACATTCCTCGGTTAAAGCCACAGTGTCATAGTCCTCTATTTTTCTCTCATTAGACAGTATTTTTTTCAGGAATTTAGCATATGTGGGCATTTGAGATAAAGCTTCAGTAAATGAAATGTTAATGTAAAGCTTTTTCAAAACATTTAGAAATCTCCCAAATTGTTTGTCTAACTTTTCTTGTATTAACCTTTGAGGAAAGGGTATATGTGGCTTGTAAAGAGGTAGGTATAGGATTATTTCTCTCACATGGCTCATCACCACATGGTTCATCACCTTTTTGAGGTTGTAAACAAGTTTGAGACTCCTCATGTGAAGAAGATTTTCCTAACTCTAGTTTCCTTTCATGGTTATCATCAAGCTCTTTTTCATTATTCGTAACTTTCCTTTTAGGTTCTCCTAATTGTTTCCCACTTCTAGTCATGATAGTATTGCAGTATTCATCAGGCATTTGATCTTCTAAAGTTTTATTGCGAATAGCTAAGAATTCCACTTGAGAGGCAAGTCGACTAATCATTTCCTTCAGATCTTCAATTTCTTTGTTTTGATTTTGCATGAGTAGACTTTGATTTGTCATAAACTTATCAAGAAAAGATTCTATACTAAGAGAACTTACCTTTTCAGTTAGGGGTTGGCATTCCTCGCTTTCATCCTTACCATCACAATATAGCAGTTCTTCTTCCGGGTTCCATTGGTTATGGTTCAAGGAAATTTCTTCAAATAGGGTGAAAGCTTCTTCAATGGTCTTGCCCATGAGGGCTCCTCCTGCAGCAGCATCAACGATTATGCACTTGGTATTATAAAGTAGACCATAATAAAATGTATGAATTAAAACCCAATTTTCAAGGCTATGGTGAGGGCATTTCCGTTATAAATCATTGAATCGCTCCTATGCCTTGCTGAATGATTCTCCATCCTTCTGTTTAAAGCTTGTTATTTGATTTCTCAATTGGATGGTTTTAATTGGTGGAAAGTACTTCAACAGGAAAGTATTTGATAGTTGTTCCCATGTAGTGAAAACACCAGCTGGTCTAGAATGTAACCAATATCGCGCTCGGTCTCTGAGAGAAAAAGGAAATAATCTTAGTTTTAGTACATCATCAGAAACTCCATAAATTCTAATAGTATCACAATATTCAATAAAAAGATGTAAATGCTGATATGAATCTTCAATTGGATCTCCTCCAAATTGGTTCTGTTGAATTATGATCAAGAAGGCAGGATTGATCTCAAAATTATCTGCTTCAATAGTTGGCCTGACAATGCTGAAGTTTATTTCTCGTGGCTTAGGAACTACATAGTCCCTAAGTGATCTCTAATCTGTCATCCGATCTAGATTTTCTGTGCACACTAAAGTAGATGGATCAAACAACTCAAATAAACATAAAAGAATAGAAAGGTATAACATAAATAAAACCTAGTCTAGCAATATTCTCAATATCTTTAATATCAACAAGAACTAAGGTCCCCGGCAATGACACCAAAAACTTGTTGTGTCCGCAAGTGTACGGATACTCGAAATAATAAAGAAAGTATCGAATCCACAGGGACCTATGTTGCTGAGTACCGAATAATTGATTTTTCACTATCTAGGAAATCGAAAGAGTGCAAACTAGCAAATGAAGACCAAAGCGCTGAAACAGAATTATCAAAGAGAGAAGTTGGGACTAGGGTTTCGTTCACTTTAATTTTTATGACTAGACATGAATAGGGATTTCATCAGTTTAATTTCAACATGACAAAGATGTAATTTACTTGAATAAAAGGATTATCTCACTTTCGTGCAGACAACCATGCAGGGATAAATCTTCGCTCTCGTGCAAAAGTCGTCCCAATGCTAATGATAAGTAAATCTTCAAACTAAGAACTCAAGAATCACTTTCGTGCATCCGAGTTCTAAGTCGATAATCTCTAGTGGAATTTTAAGGATCACTTTCGTGCATCCGAATCTCAATACTAGTTTTACTCAAGGTTCTCTAACGTTCCGATCTTTGCTTTCGCACAAGATCTCCACGTTTGAAAGCTTAGGCTCAATCCTAGATTTATATTATTATCATGGTAGTTAGCTTACTAGAATCAAACAAACAAGAACTAACCTAAAAGAAGTTCCTATCATGCAATTCTAGGGTTCCGAATTCTCAAGCAATTACTTTTCAATCAATAGCGAAAATTCTAAAACATAAATAATAATATAGATCTAAGGAGAGTCTAAGAACAAAACCTCACATGAGTAAAATCATCATGCTAAGATTAAACGAGATGAAATAATAGAAAAGATAGTCATCTAGTCATTAAAACTCAAGTGAATTACTCCCCCATGTCCCAAAAGAGGTTTAAGCTATCATATAGGGAAGATTAAAATGATCCATGATGAAGAAAATCAAAACAGAGGAGGAGTGAAAATTATGGTACGGCCGTAAAGAAGTTTACGGCCGTAATCTGGGCGAACAGCGGCGGCGCTCGATTTTCTGGTGATTTCTCCTTCGTCTGATCTCCGTTCATGTTGAAACTTTAGGTGCTCCTTCTCCCCCTCTATGCGTAGCTTCCACTCAAATTTCACTGCCGGAGATGCACTATACGCTTCCCGGTGGCGAAACCTAGGGCGACAGCGTGTGAGGCGATTTCTCTCTCTGTGGTGAACGAAAATTAGGGCTTTTGGTGTGCTTGTCTTTGTCTCGGTGATGGATCCCCTTCGCCTTCTTATAGATTCGAATATAAGTGCATGGATCATCCGCAATCAACTGCGCAAAAATCGGGCTTCGGAGTTGACCGGGAAAGTTGTGAGTAGCGTCGTAATTACGGCCGTAATGGTCTTTATGGTAGTGCCGTAATCTGGACAGTGAGGTCTCAGCTTGAAATCTTCTGGAATTATGGTACCGTAACATTTTTTACGGTAGTGTCGTAATGCCTAAATCTTTCGGGTTGAAAATCGACCCGAAATATGGTACCGTAAAGTTTCTTACGGTAGTACTGTAATCTCCATCGATCCTCTCATAAAAAATGCTCCAAAATACGGCACCGTAAAGATGCTTACAGTAGTGCAGTAATCATATGAGATTCTCTGCCCGAAAAACCTCCAAATTACGGTACCGTAAAGAATATATTGGGGGTGCCGTAATTTCCTCTGAAGCTCCAAATCTTCTGAAATTTGATGTGTGATCTCCTTTTGATGTTGTAAATTCAATTATGCACTTGGATTGCTCGAAATCGACTGAAAAACATGCCTTTTTGCCTGAAAATCTTTAAAAATAGAAAAGAATGTAGATTCCGCAAATATTGATAAAAAGGGCATAAAAATAAGCAAAGTCTATGAATATGACACAAAACCATCAACAAAATGGCATAGAAATTTCGATAAATTTCGGTGTCATCACCTGTCAGGGTGACTAGGTGAAGTGGATGAATGTGACATGGTGTGTCTTCGACTTGCAAAGGTTATCATCCACAGATCCCACCTCATTTGAGCTACGAGATAGTGTTAGGGAGTCAGCCCCTAAACCGCGTTGATATGGTGCAAAGGGATTCCTAGAGGAAGTGCCCTAAGACTCAACGGAAAGCTCGAGAACGAATGGATTCACTCTGAGAGGCTAGAGATAGCTTGGAGTTGGCTGTACAATGGATGTAAAGGTATGCATACCGTCGTTGTTGGAACGAAGAATTAGTCGTGGGCGACTTAATTCTTCTCCGACTTACCTCGTAGATTGGTAGGAAAATCTCGGTGAGGTAGGCTCACCGGGGTCTTATCCGAAGATACGACGGCCCGTGTGAGATACTGAGTCGAGTGGGCTCAGTAGCATATCGTTTGAAACTCCAATAGAGAATGTAGATGTACCCTACATTCCATGTGAACTTGAGGAAGTTTCACAGGGATCCAGACGATCCTTCTCGGTCATTGTCTTACCAAGCCACACCGATGGTTCGAACGGAATTCGACCGAGGGATACATGAAATTTTATATCACTGGGTGTTGGGGCAAAGTAAGCTGAACTGGTATGCGGAGTTTCACATCCGATGGGATAAATTGCTTATGGAGGAAACAACCTGGCATAAAGCTTCCGAACAATACTTCTCCGATGGCTCGGATGAGGTTCGATCTAAGAATGGTCGAGATTCGAGGTTATCGACTCTTGGATCGTTGTTGGATGAGTCAACAGTGAGTGTTTCTCATTCATTGGAGAAAGATATGCCTAAGGATGAAGCTCTCTAGTGAGAGGCTTTAGAGTTCTAGTGTACGAGGTTTAGCTGAGCACCTCAGGTGGGGGAGAATGTGAGGCCCAGGCACTGGGCCCAAGCCCAGGCCCAGGCCTAGCCAGCTACCAGCCCAACCCAGCTTGAGGAAGCGGGTTTGTGGGCTAATGGATCCGGGCGGGCGACTAATGGGTCAGGTGACCCGTTTGAGGAAAAGGGAATTAGGGCTACAGTGCCCTTTCCTTCTTTCACGCGTGATGCGTTCTTCCTAACGCGGATGGCGAGCGGTGGCTGTGCCGCTTTCACCTTCCTCTCCTCCGATCTTCTTCTCCAGCCGTCGAGCGGCTTCCGGCGAGCGGTCTCCGGTAGCGGCGGTGGCGTCCTGCAGTCCCGGTGGTGTGGGTGTGGCGGTTCGGGGCATAGTGGGGCAACGGGGCGGCATCCCCTCTTCGGCGTCTCCGATGGTGGTGCGGCGGCAGACATCCGCCGAGGTGCGGTTTCTACCTCCTCCCGCTCCGGCTTCGTCTTGCGGGTAGGTCTTCGTCGACGAGCGTCGTCGACTCCTCCTCTTCGCCCTTCGCCGCGCCTCTCTTCTCTCCTTGTTTCCGGTGAGGACGAGGACGGCCGGCGAGGTTGGGGCGTCAGGCCTCTCTCCCTAGTGATGTCCGACGAACTGCGTGGGTTCGCCGGCATCTCCGGCGGTTGTGGGCTTGGGTGGCGGCTCCGCCCCCTTGTTTGGTCGCGTCCGGCGAACTTGGGTGGGTTCGCCGGCATCTCCGGCGGTTGTGGGCTTGGGTGGCAGCTCCGCCCCCTTGTTTGGTCACGTCTGGCAAACTTGGGTGGGTTCGCCGGCGCTTCCTTTGGTTCCGGCGAGGTCATGCTCGGCCGGACGGTGCTCCGGCGAGCCTCCTGCAGTTTCCGGCGAGCTTCCGGCCGTGTGCCTCGTTTTCCATGTGCATGTCTCTAACGGGTTCCGTACGTTGTTCTCGTTCCCGGCCGATCAGCTGTCCTCGGCCGGTGACTTCTTCTCTCCGACTCCCTGAGCTTCGCGCTCCCGGCCGGGTTCTCCTACTCGGTTGGCGACTCCTCGTCCCTCTTTGCACTCCGGTCAAGTGCGCCGGCCTTGTGTGGTGTTGCCCGGCGTTCGTCGGTTTGTTTGTGCCGGACGTCGGGCAAGTGTGTGAGTCCGGCCACCTGCATGCGGTCTAGTCGGAGTTAGGGCGTGTGCTCGGCGTCCTGCGTGACGTCATCTCCTGCGCGAGTGTGCGCCTCCGCCTGCGTGTAGATTTGCTTCTTTTCTAGTGTACCGGACTCGTACGTGCGCTGCGCCAGTGTCGAGTCTCAGGTTATGTATTTTGGTGGACAGTGGAGCTGGATCGTGCAGCGGTCCGTGGCTGACGTGGCGGTCAATGACTCATCGAGATGAGAGTCGAGGTGGCCACCTGAGATAGGCTGAGGAACACGTCGAGGACGTGCTCCTGCCGGTTGCGCCTAGATCAGCGGTTCTCAGCCGCTTAGCCCCTGCGTGGGTGTGCTTGGGTGCGAGTCAAAGTGTTGACTCAGATGTATTTTAATTAAAAATTTATTACCTTAATTCTGGGAGTGACAATAATTATGAATATTATTTTTATTACTTATATTATGATTATTCTGTGCATTGTACACATCAAGTTTATTATGCACAATATGCATATTGTGTATATTTTACATTATTAGAAAACATCATTAAATTAGTGAAAAAAACTGGAGGAGCAAAATACTCTTCACATGTTTAATCTCTCCTATTAATAGTACATATAATTTTCGATGGAAAAAAAAATCTCTATATCAAAGCAACTAATTGTTGCTGACTTGTCCCTGGATGAGTCGGAAAAGAAGTCGAGCAACGATTTGTATTAATGGAGGCAAGCACTGCTCTCTCCACATCTCCGGGGATGTCTCTGGAGCAAGGAGAGGATATACTCCATGAACATTGCACTGCACGCCAATGTGATCGGCCCATCTCGAGGCAATCCCAACTCCTCTTCTGATATCTTGAGGAGCTCTTGAAAAATGCAGCTCTCCAAGACTACCAGTGGCACCATGAATCTTGTTTCATCCATAGTGCCCACAACGAAATTACCCTTGCGGGCAACCGCCGTAGTCTTATCATCACTGCAGGAGCTGAAGCGGCTACTGGATCGCATCGAGGGGATTCTCTTCTTTGCCTTTCCGCAAGTCTCCCGGGGCTCAGCATGGCTAATTGGTTGCAGGGACTGTTTTCCTTCGCTGAGAAGCTTTACAGATCTCAAGAATGCTAAAGCTTTCATGTCTTGGAATCACCGAGTGACCCCCCTACTTATATCAGATGGAAGGAAGATGAAGAATGGAGATCGATGTAGCTTTCAATAGGGAGCAATGCCATGTGCGTGCATGTTTTAATCTTGGTTTTCTTGGCGGTGAAAGCAAGTTATGTAGGCCACGACATTAGACATTGACTGAGTTAAATAGATTGCTGAACAAGAAATAATAAAATTGGCATACAAGAAACAATGTCTTGTGATATCAACTCCCGTGGGAAGTTGGCGCAAGGCTGCTTCCCAAATCCTCGCTTGCGATCGCTCCTGACGCATGACAGCCGCCGAGGCTCTCTTCCCGCTGCTTGCCGAAGCTCTCTCCCCACCACCTCTCGCTGCCAAAGCTCCATTTCCGCCACGGAAGCTCTCTCTCCCCGCTGCTTGCCGAAGCTCTCCCCGCCGAAGTTCTCTTTCCACCGCCGCCCAAGCTCTCTCTTGACGCTCTTTGCTGAAACCTCAGAAATGTATGTTGCCGAAGCTCTCTTGTCACCGGACGCAGCTCTCGCGACCTCAGAAAGCTGAGTCGCCGCTAATCGATGCTGCTGCCCTATCTCGATGCCGCTTCTCGACGCTGCTGCCCTATCTAGACGATCTCGACGGTTCTGCCCTATCTCGACCTTCCACCTCTCGACGATGATGCCGCAGGCTGGCCGCCGACTCTCCACCTCTCAATGACAACGCTACAGGCTGGCCATTGACTATCCACCTCTCGATGACGATGCCGCTCATTGGAAATTAGACGCTGCTCGCTTCGTTGTTCCCTTCTGCAACCACACCTCGAGCTAAAAGGTTTGTTCCTTTTTTTGGATTATCTATTGTTCCCTTTTGTTGGATCACGTCAAGGTGTTGAAAGGTGTCAACTTTTTCCCATATTCTTTCATGTCGTCATTGTATCCTAATCGAGCCATCAAATTTTGTGTTGAAATTAGTTTATAAGTTTGCAAACGTTATGATAGAGCCCACTGATAGAGAGTTTAAAGATACTCCACTAGAAATATTACGTGACAATTGTTACATACGTCATTTTAAAGTAAGTTTTGATTATTTATTTAAAATTTATAAATGATATATTATTTTATATTAATCCTTCTATTTTTTTATAGGATTGCATCGGGGCTATTGATGGTACATATATGGATGCAGTTGTCCCAGTGCATAATCAGTTGCGATTTATAGGAAGAAAGGGTCGGCCAACTCAAAACATGTGATGCAGGAGCAACACAGCAAACCCAGCTTTACTGCTCAGACTCCTACTTCACATAAAGTTCCACGGTCGACCTAGTGACCGAAACCCCAGCCCGTGACTCCTGCAGGTGCGTCCAGGTCGCAAGTCCTATTCTGCACAGAATGTTTCTGGGGCTGGCGACCTACACCTCAGCCCGCGTATTTTGGAAGCATCATCCAGAGCTTCGATCATCACCGAACTCTGGCTACAGCGCCTCCTCCTCCGTTTGAACTCACGGTCCAAAGGATCCGGCCATCGGACGGCCGGATCGCCGGAAACGAGCGCCACAACGGCTGGCAGCGTTGCTCCCCATTCCGCCCCATCCACAGCACTGATCGATACCAATCTCCGGCCACGGGATCTCCATGCCGCCGCGACTCCACAGCCGGAAACAATCAGCCATCCGACCGATGGATCGTCGGAATCGGAAACTTCCCCGATTCCCAGCTTCAGCCGCCGTCCGCCCTATTCCCCGCACGGCACGCCACGATCGGACACCGGAAGCTCCCCAGCCGCCCGAAGACGCCACACGCAGCTCCAACCGGAGTATCACCGGCGATCGAAGCCGGAAAGGCGCCCGGCGGTGTGCCCTGCTCGCCGCCCGCGTCCTCGCGTAAACGAAGAGGTGAGGAAATGCTTCCAACGGCCCAGATTGAACAGCGTTCATCCAACGGCCAGATCAGTTCAGAGGCAATCAACGGCGGGTATTGTTTCGGCCAGATCTGCTCCAATCGGACCTGTTTCAAGATGATCCGGGTGTTGATCTCCACTAATCTAAACCCGATCTGTCCATCCATGCCATCAGATCTCCGATTAGACATCCAAATCAGAAGATATCATCAACACTCAAATAGACGACTCATATTTAAAGTGACCTGAAGCTTCTCGAACACACTTAGTTGCTGGAATATTTCCAGTCAAATGTAGTCCTTTTCTCAGCTTTTTCAGAGTAGTAGTTAGAATAATTGTTGTAACCACCCCTCATGTGAGTGGTGTGATTTGACCCTCCCTTAGCTTATAAAAGGGAGATAGGGCCTAGTGTTTAGTTAGTTTACAAGCTTACAAGTCCGGAAGGGGCTGTGAGGGGTTTTGTAACTCCGGAGTAGTGGTTGGTGCCTCGACTCCGCGAAGCGTGTGGAAGTAGAGTGAGGTTGGAGGCAAGGTGTACGATCCTTGGCGACGTCTCGATACCTCATCTTCTTCGTTTGTAATGGTTAGTAGTTTCATTTGAGTAATATTTTCGTAGTTGAATGCCTTGGTTATCTATTTTGCCATCCGTTGCTCTAATACGTATCCAATGTCTTTGAATCCGCGTGTTTGATCGCGAGTTTCTGAATCGTTCGCATGTCCTCCTAGAGTCGGTCTAAGAGCTCTCCCCGTCACGTAGCTTGGCGCTACACCAATTTGGTATCAGAGCAAGTTCGTTGGTAATTCTAATTATCAACATCCTGGATTTTGTCGATTTTTCATATTTTGTTGAGAATGTCCTATTCTTCTTCTTGGCGTCCCCGGACCACCGAGGACTGGTTGTATACGCGCATATTGACAATCGAGGATCTGGTAGATCAATATACTATTGTTGAGGCCGGTGGCCAGTTGTTCGTTCGTCTGGATGGGCTCGAAGTGCTACTAGACTTTCTTGATGACACCGTGTGATGGGTTGAGGCAGAATCCCAGCGCCTTAAGCCTTGCGGCCCAATCCGTGAGTTTCGCCAACCTAAGTGGGAGGTTGAGGAGGGACCGTTAGTCCCCTCCGTGATTGAGTTTTTGCCTATGGAAGATATGTTCCATGTGGAGCCTTCGGTTGTAGAGGCTAGGGACACACCCCTAGAGGTCACCAAGAACCCACCCCATGAGACCACCGACGTGGTTCAGTCCTTCACCCCCTCCATTGAGTTTGTTGTCCCATCATGTTTACTCGCACGACATTGTTGTGATCCGAAAGGATACACTTTTAAATACAAGCAGGTTGACTCGTTTCAGGGGTCGCAGCCAAAGGTATTGGCGTACAGGGCTATTGTCACTCCCTAGCACGGCTCCAAAAACTTGTTGTCCCTAACTTATAGTGTCCGCAAGTGCACGGATACTCGAAGTAATAAAGAAAATATCGATCCCACAGAGACCTTATTGTTAAGTACCAAATAATTGATTTCTCACTAGCTAAGCAAACCGAATATAATGGAAGTAAACTATGCAAGAAAAGTACGCTAAAAGATAATCAGAGAGAGAACTGGGACTAGGGTTTCATCCACCTTGATTTCAATGACTAGATATGAATAAAAGATCGTCAGTCAAATCTTGTTATGATGAAGACTTAATTTACTTCATAAAGGGATTATCTCACTTTCGTGCAGACAATCATGCAGGGACCAATCCTCACTTTCATGCAAGATTTATCCCAGGCTAATGATAAGTAAATCATCAATCAAAGAACTCAAAGATCACTTTCATGCATCCGAATTCTAAGTTGATTGTCTCAAGCAGAATCTCAAGGATCACTTTCGTGCATCCGAGACTCAACACAAGTTCTACCTATGGTTCTCCAACGTTCCGATCCTCACTTTCGTGCAAGATCTCCACGTTTGACACACTAACTTAATCCTAGGTTCATAATTATCAACATGGCAATTACGTCACTAAAATAAAGAAATAAGTACTTTAACCTAATTTCTTACGGTGAGTTCCTATTTATCAATTTTAGGGTTCCAATTCTCAAGCAAGTCACCTTTCAGTCCTTATTGCGAGAACTCTAAACATGATGACAAGAAGTAAACTAAGGAGAATTTTAGAACAATAATCACATAGGTAAAATTATCATGGCAAAATTATCTTGACAAAATAAAAAGTATCTAATCATTAAAAATCAAAGGGATTACACCCCATGTCCCAAAATATGTTAAAGGTTGCATGGAGAAGAAAATACAATAATTCATAGTTCAGAATGATCAGAAATCGAAGGAAAAAAGGTTTTAGGAAAATACACCATGGCTGTAATACAAATTACAGTCGTATTTTGCTGTGAATAGTGGCAGCGCAACTTCTTTCCTTGATTCCTCCTCCGTCTGACCTCCTCTTGCTCTGAAACTTCTGTGGTGTCCTCCTCTCCTCCAGGTGAAGCTTCTGTGAGAAAATCATGGCATGAAGTGGCCTCCACGCCTCTCGGCGTGAGGGCAAACCCTAAGCGCCTCTCTGTCGGTTGCTCCCTCGATTCTGAATAAAAGTTCCCCTTCTCAGTGCGTGTGTCTTCTCCTCTTAAATATAAGTCCGCAGCAACTTTCGGATCTAAATTTGGAGCTCTGGATCAAAAGTTATGGCCCGCGCAAGATTCGGCCGCGGAAAACTTGCGTTTTTGACTGAAAATTACGGCCGTGTTATATTTTACGGCAGTGCCGTATTTTCATTTTGCGTGTTCTGGGTCAAAATTACTGCCCGTAAAATGCTTCTCGACCGTGCCGTAAAATCAGTCGAGTTCTCTGGTCTGAAGTGTCTGGAAAATACGGCATCGTAATCTGGTTTACGGCACTGCCGTAAAATCGGCTGAACTCTCTATTCGGAAGTGACTGGAAAATACGGCCTGTGTAATCCTTTACGGTGGTGCCGTAAAATCAGCAAAGTCCTGTTCTGAAGCGCTCCAAAATACGGTACCGTAATCTGGTTTACGGTACTGCCGTAAAATCCGAAAAACCTTATGTTCGAAAACTCCTCAAAATATGGCAGTGACTCGGATTTTACGGTAGCGTATGAAAATACGGTACCGTAAAATAGGTTACGGCACTGCCGTAATTTGCTGAGTCACTCCGTTTTGCTTGAAATTTCTTGGGTGATCTCCTCTTGATGATGGTAACTCTTCTATGTGTTTGATTTCGCTTGAAAACTCCTTGAAATAATGTCGTTTTACCTGAAAATCATGAAAAACCAAAATAGAAGTAGACTTTGCAATATTTGATGAATTTAGCATGAAAACAAGGAAAAGATCCTCAATTTTAGCATGAAAAGATACATAAAATGATACAAAATATACTATATATTTTGGTGTCATCAAATACATAAGACTCAAACTTTGCTTGTCCTCAAGCAAAAATCAAAAGTTGATTAAAAGATAAACCTTTTCATGCTCAATAAATTTCTAAAATACAATCATCAATGAAAAATTCCATCAATTGATTTATAAAACTTCAAGCAAACATATCATTCTTAGAATTCAACCCTCTAGATCCACAATTCAATCAAATAAAACTTCGCAACTTGTATAATAAATAGAATTATCAATCTCATGATTTCACCTAGTTTTTAGTTCAAATCTATCATGCTTTTGTTTACAGGAATTAAGTTTCCAAGATCTTTTTCCACACATAATTTTTTTTATGCATTTTGTTTGTTTTTGTAAAGATGGCATGAACCCACTTAGATACACTCTTTTTATTTTTGACTTCAACCCTTGTCTTCGGTACCACTGTCAATTTTACACAGTGCCAAGTAGAGGAGTCTTATTCTTTTTATCTCTCATTATTTTTCATGCATAGACTTCAACCCATGTCTTAGGTACCACTATCAATTTTACATAGTGCCAAGTAGGGGAGTCTCTCACTATTTTTGTGGATCTTGGATTCTTCTTTCCCAACAAATAGCAAAATAGACTAAACATCTACTAGGTTGATCAATTGATATCAATTCACAAATCAAACTCATATGCTCATTTTATTTAAAGGAGTAGTTACACATTTAGATCTTATTCTTCAAATAACACATCTATCCAAAATTTCATGCATCAACCAATGTCAAATTTCAAAAATAGATATGCATTGAAGAAATAAATCTAACATGATAGGGTTTTTCTCTAATCACAAGTATAAATACTCACATCATCAAGGAAGATATTTTATCAATAGAAATTTTATCAATAAATCATGCCATCATATAGTAGAAAGTGGATCATATGCTTTCATCAATTTTAACAACAAATTTGAATAATATAATCATCAAAACAATGAGTTCCATATATCCATAAAATCATTTTTCAAGAGAAAACCAATAAGTAGTATAAATATGATAAAGTCAAAGATACACTATAAGAAATAGTCATTAATAAGAGAGTGCAAGTGATACTCACAAAACTATATAGATCATGCTCAATCATTGTCAGGCCAATGCAGCTGGGTCCAAAGATGTGCCTTTTGAAAATTTTCTGCAAAATTTAAGGTACATAAGGCTCAGTTTGAAAATAGTCTCTAAAAATAATAATGATAAAAATAATTTTCTAAAGGGAGAATCAGAGATGTCGCCGGAGGTCTGAAGAGGATGTCGGTGGAAAGAGTCGAGCAGGCAAGAAGCAGAGGTGAACAGAGGCTAGCTGAAAAGCCGCTAGTAATGATGGTGATGGTGCCGACAGTAGAGTGAGTAATCTCTAGTGGCCTGCTAGAGAATACAGTCTTGGAGGTGAGATCATCGGCTGGTGGTGCAAGAGATAACACTGCAAAGAAAAAAAATCAATCACTAATGAAGAGTCTGCTGCGTAAATAAATAAAATCAATACAATAAGAGGCAGTAGAAGAAGTAAGAATCTGCAGATGGTATAATCTAGCGTCGACGGCTGGATACAGTGATGTCAGAGGCAGATGCAGTGGTGGCTAGAGGTGGAAGATAGTTGCTCTTGAAGATTTCTGAATCTGGAGGCAAAATAAGCAATAACATGTAGAAAGCAAACCGAGCAGTTTTTGAATTTTTTATGAAAAGTAGTCATACCCTAGAATAAAATTTAATGATCCAAATAGAAAATGGACAAAACCAGGTTGTAGAATAAGATATGTTCTTTTCAGACGTATGAAAATCAAAGGATCAAAATCTGTCAGGAATTTAGGGCATCAGCAGAAATAAGGCTACTCAGATTAAAAACTGCACAGACTGCACAAAAGTTAATCAGATTCAAAAAGTTGTTATGTGTCCTAGAATGATCAGAAAATATTTTAATGAAAATAATTAATCCACAAGGTAGAATGACACACGAACTTCCAATTCCAAGTGAAAAATCTGGGTTTCGAGTTATTTAAGCATCTTAAAAAGCTGTAGCAAAAGTGCTAATCAGATTAGTTAGAAGAAAATTGCTGCAGAAATTAATCATAATCAAAAAGTTGCTATGAGTTTTAGAATGATCCATGGACTTTAAAATTCAGAAAAAAATATCCAGATGATAGACAAAGATGAGTACTTCCATGTTGTGCCAAAGATTAAAATTTTTTCCATCCTAGTTTCTTAAAATCGCAGCGAGAAAACACCCAGTCAAGTAAGCAAAATGCAGAAAGCAAGTTTCAAATTACGGCACCGTATTACACATTACGGTACTACCGTATTATTCAAAGAACTCTCGGGAAAGAAATCACTCAAAATTACGGCACGTAAAAGACGTTACGGCCCTGCCGTAAAATTTACAAAACTTTCTGTCAAAAACAGATCGAAAATACGGTACCGTAAAACCAATTATGGCGGTGCCGTATTATGCGCCAAAACTTCTTTTCACCTACAAAAAGAAAAGAAAAATTAATTCTAAAAATAAATAAAAATAAAAGAAACAAATTAAACAAGAGTGCTTGGGTTGCCTCCCAAGAAGCGCTAATTTTTAGGTCATTAGCTTGACTAAAAATCAAACATCATGGTGAAGCAGGTGAATCAGTTCCAAAGTAAATAGCATGTAATTTTTTTCTTTTCCGCTGTCCAAAAAGTTTAGCCACTAATCCAAAAATCCAAAATTTCATGTAAATCACAATCACCGTGGCTTTCTCAAATATGTAGAAATTAAAATCAAAATTTTCAATGATCTTCCTATGTTTGTCAGTAAGCAAAATCATAAGTCCTTTCTTCAAATTCATGTCTTCAATTGCAATAGGACTTTGATCAAAAGATATAAGCATTGGATCATCAAAATAAGTTTTATGTCTTTCATTAGATTCCTCAATAAAGCATAATTTTTCAAATTCATCAAAAGACTCAACAAAAGATATGGGCAAAACATCAGAGTGAGATTCATCAGTGTTTGTAATTTTCAAATCCTTTTCAATTTCCTCATGTTCATCATCAAACAATTTTTCAATATAAAAATTATCAACAAAATCAAGATGAGACTCTTCAAAATCCATTTCCTCATACCTCCCCTCAAATAATTCATCATCAGAAGAGTCAAAATCAGAATCATATGAAAAAGAATTAATAGAATAAGAGTTGACCACAAGAGATCTATCATTAATTTCAAAAATATCACTAAAATCACAGTGGGGTTCATTAATGTCTATAATTTTTGAACCTTCATCATGCTCATCAGATTTAACCATAAATAAGTTATTATCAAAATCAGGATTATCATCAAAAGAAGGTTTTTCAATTTCAATTTTCTCAACTTTTTCCACAAATAAATTAGCAGATGGATCAATTTCACAATAATCAAAATTAGAGTGAGATTCATGAATATTCACATAAGGCTCAATCTCAAAACAATCATAATCAGAGGGGGAATTTTCTAAATCAAGTTCTTCAGTTTCAAACTCAAATAAACAATCTTGTTGTGTTCTCTGGGTTTCCAAAATTTTAGAATTAGCAGTTAAAGATTCTACTTGAGAAGCAAGTTGACTAATCATCCCCTTAAGATCTTCAATTTTTTTACTTCTATTTGTCATGAGTTGGTTTTGATTTGACATGAATTTTTCAAGCATGGATTCTAACCTAGATTTTCCAGTATCCTCAAAGCATGGCACAGAAACCTGATCAGAGCAATCATCATAAAAAGAAGTTTGATTTCCCCAACTAGGATAATAATGATCATCTCGATAACATGATGAATTAGAATTTTGAGGCATTAAAAAATTTGCAATTAGAAGTATTATGATCAGAAGACTTACAAATATTACATGTAACAAAATAAGAGTGTAATTTCGCTATTTCTGCAAGAGTCATCTGTGAATAATCTTTATGCTCACCTTGTTGCATGTATACCTTACCTCTTTCAGAAGCCCATGAATTATGATGAAAAGACATATTTACCAAATCTATCAAGAACAGAAAGATAATCCAATACCAATCAATCAATTTTTTTTTCAGAATATATAAAAAAATAGAAAATATAAAACACAAGCAAATTCACAAATTTTAGAAATCGCAGTTCTGTCACAACTGTGAAAATCCAAAACCTGCAAAAAGAAAAAAAAATAAAGTTAAATCTAAAACAAAAAAAACTTAGTTTAGCAATACTAACAACTATTTTGACATTAACAAAACTAAGGTCCCTAGCAACGGCGCCAAAAACATGTTGTGATCCGAAATGACACACTTTTAAATACAAGCAGGTAGACTCGTTTCAGGGGTCGCGACCAAAGGTATTGGCGTACAAGGCTATTGTCACTCCCTGGCATGGCTCCAAAAACTTGTTGTCCCTAACTTGTAGTGTCCGCAATTGCACGGATACTCGAAGTAATAAAGAAAATATCGATCCCACAGAGACCTTATTATTAAGTACCAAATAATTGATTTCTCACTAGCTAAGCAAACCGAATATAATGGAAGTAAACTATGCAAGAAAAGTACGCTAAAAGATAATCAGAGAGAGAACTGGGACAAGGGTTTCATCCACCTTAATTTCAATGACTAGATATGAATAAAAGGTCGTCAGTCAAATCTTGTTATGATAAAGACTTAATTTACTTCATAAAGGGATTATCTCACTTTCGTGCAGACAATCATGCAGGGACCAATCCTCACTTTCGTGCAAGATTTATCCCAGGCTAATGATAAGTAAATCATCAATCAAAGAACTCAAAGATCACTTTCGTGCATCCGAATTCTAAGTTGATTGTCTCAAGCGGAATCTCAAGGATCACTTTCGTGCATCCGAAACTCAACACAAGTTCTACCTATGGTTCTCCAACGTTCCGATCCTCACTTTCGTGCAAGATCTCCACGTTTGACACACTAACTTAATCCTAGGTTCATAATTATCAACATGGAAATTACGTCACTAAAATAAAGAAATAAGAACTTTAACCTAATTTCTTACGGTGAGTTTCTATTTATCAATTTTAGAGTTCCAATTCTCAAGCAAGTCACCTTTCGGTCCTTATTGCGAGAACTCTAAACATGGTGACAAGAAGTAAACTAAGGAGAATTTTAGAACAATAATCACATAGGTAAAATTATCATGGCAAAATTATCTTGACGAAATAAAAAGTATCTAATAATTAAAAATCAAAGGGATTACACCCCATGTCCCAAAATATGTTTAAGCTTGCATGGAGAAGAAAATACAATAATTCATAGTTCAGAATGATTAGAAATCGAAGGAAAAAAGGTTTTCAAAAAAAACACCACGGCTGTAATACAAATTACAGCCGTATTTTGCTATGAATAGTGGAGGCGCAACTTCTTTCCTTTGTTCTTCCTCCGTCTGACCTCCTCTTGCTCTGAAACTTTTGTGGTGTCCTCCTCTCCTCCAGGTGAAGCTTCTGCATGAAAATCACGGCCTGAGGTGGCCTCCACACCTCTCGGCGCGAGGGCAAACCCTAAGCGCCTCTCTGTCAGTTGCTCCCTCGATTCTGAATAAAAGTTCCCCTTCTCAGTGCGTGTGTGTTCTCCTCTTAAATACAAGTCTGTAGCAACTTTCGAATCTAAATTTGGAGCTCTAGATCAAAAGTTATGGCCCGCACAAGATTCGGCTGCGGAAAACTTGCATTTTTGACTGGAAATTACGGCCGTGTTATATTTTATGGCAGTGCCGTATTTTCATTTTGCGTGTTTTGGGTCAAAATTACGGCCCGTAAAATGTTTCTCGACCGTGCCATAAAATCGGTCGAGTTCTCTGGTCTGAAGTGTTTAGAAAATACGGCACTGTAATCTAGTTTACGGCACTGTCGTAAAATCGGCTGAACTCTCTGTTCGGAAGTGACTGGAAAATACGGCCTGTGTAATCCTTTATGGTGGTGCCGTAAAATCAGCAAAGTTCTGTTATGAAGCGCTCCAAAATACGGTACCGTAATCTAGTTTACGGTACTGCCTTAAAATCCGAAAAACCTTATGTTCGGAAACTCCTCAAAATACGGTAGTGGCTCGGATTTTACGGTAGCGTATGAAAATACGGTACCGTAAAATAGGTTACGGCACTGCCGTAATTTCCTAAGTTGCTCCGTTTTACGTGAAATTTCTTGGGTGATCTCCTCTTGATGATGGTAACTCTTCTATGTGTTTGATTTTGCTTGAAAACTCCTTGAAATAATGCCTTTTTACCTAAAAATCATGAAAAACCAAAATAGAAGTAGACTTTGCAATATTTGATGAATTTAGCTTGAAAACAAGTAAAAGATCCTCAATTTTAGCATGAAAAGATACATAAAATGATACAAAATATACTACATATTTTGGTGTCATCAGACATGACGACAACTTTGTTGGTTCGTTCGAATCATTGGTTGGGAGCCCACTTCTCGTTTACGTTAGGTTCCCACACATTCTTCTTTGTTTCGCCTTCTCGCTTACCCCACATGTCTCCCACGACTATGATACCATCCTCAAAGATGGCCACATAGGTCGACCTCCACCCGAGCGAGATAAACTTTTTGTTGGTTTGCGTCCGCCCTCTTCTTGCCCCCCACATCGTCTAATTCAGTCTTCTATCTTTCTCTTCCCTTGTGTTTATGTGCATGTCGACTTTTTGCGTCGGATCTATTTGAGCAACAGTAGGTGTATAATGGAGGCCATTGCACGTGTTAGGCCACCAAAATGTGGGGCAAATTTGAGTTCCCAAGGAATTGCACGCCAATTTCATTCTCTGGAGGAGAATCCCTCAAAGCGCGCAGCGGAAGCTGATGCAGGAGCAACACAGCAAACCCAGCTTTACTGCTCAGACTCCTACTTCACAGAAAGTTCCACGGTCGACCTAGTGACCGAAACCCCGGCCTGTGACTCCTGCAGGTGCATCCAGGTCGCAAGTCCTATTCTACACAAAATGTTCCTCGGGGGACTAGGCGACCTACACCTAAGCCCGCGTATTTTGGAAGCATCATCCAGAGCTCCGATCATCACCAAACTCTGGCTACAGCGCCTCCTCCTCCGTGCGAACTCACAATCTAAAGGATCCGGCCATCGGACAGCCGGATCGCCGGAAACGAGCGCCACAACGGCCGGCAGCGTCGCTCCCCATTCCGCCCCATCCGCAGCACTGATCGACACCAATCTCCGGCCACAGGATCTCCACGTCGCCGTGACCCCACAGTCGGAAACAATCGGCCATCCAACCAGTGGATCGCTGGAATCGGAAACTTCCCCGATTCCCAGCTTCAGCCGCCGTCCGCCCTATTCCCCGCACGGCGCGCCACGATCGGACGCCGGAAGCTCCCCAGCCGCCCGAAGACGCCTCACGCAGCTCCAGCCGGAGTATCACCGGCGATCGAAACCGGAAAGGCACCCGACGGCGTGCCCTGCTTGCCGCCCGCGTCCTCACGAAAACGAAGAGGTGAGGAAATGCTTCCAACGGCCCAGATTGAATAGCGTTCATCCAACGGCCAGATCAGTTCAGAGGCAATCAACGGCGGGTATTTTTTCGGCCAGATCTGCTCCAATCGGACCTATTTCAAGATGATCCAGGTGTTGATCCCCACTAATCTAAACCCGATCTATCCATCCATGCCATCAGATCTCCGATCAGACATCCAAATCAGAAGATATCATCAACACTCAAACAGACGGCTCATATTTAAAACGACCTGAAGCTTCTCAAACACACTTGGTTGCTGGAATATTTCCAGTCAAATGTAGTCCTTTTCTCAGCTTTTTCATAGTAGTAGTTAGAATAATTGTTGTAACCACCCCTCATGTGAGTGGTGTGATTTGGCCCTCCTTTAGCTTATAAAAGGGAGATATGGCCTAATGTTTAGTTAGTTTACAAGCTTACAAGTCCGAAAGGGGCTGCGAGGGGTCTTGTAACTCCGGAGTAGTGGTCGGTGCCTCAACTTTGCGAAGAGTGTGGAAGTAGAGTGAGGTTGGAGGCAAGGTGTACGATCCTTGACCTCGTCTCGATACCTCGTCTTCTTTGTTTGTAATGGTTAGTAGTTTCATTTGAGTGCTATTTCCATAGTTGAATGCCTTGGTTATCTATTTTTCCATCTGTTGCTCTAATACGTATCCGATGCCTTTGAATCTGCGTGTTTGATCGCGAGTTTCCGAATCGTTCGCATGTCCTCCTAGAGTCGGTCTAAGAGCTCTCCCCGTCCCGTAGCTTGGCGCTACACCAACGTGCTTGCTGTATGTTCCTTTGATATGAAATTTACATATGTATTAGCTGGATATGAAAGTACAACTCATGATGCACGTGTTCTTTCAAAGGCATTGACTTTAAATTTTCCAAAACCTCTAGGTATGATACAAAATTTTAACTTTTAGTTTTTTTATATCTACATTCCAATTGCTAATTATAATTTTATTTGAAATTTATAAGGAAATATTATTTAGTTGATGCTGGAAACTCACAAATGAGTAGGTATCTTGGCCCATATAGAGGAGTGAGGTATTATCTTTAAGAATATCAACAAGGGCATCCACCACGAGGCCTTAAAGAAATATTTAATAAAGCATACTTCTCCCTTAGAAGTTGCATTGAACGGACTTTTGGAGTGTGAAAGAAGAGGTGGAATATATTATGCGATATGCCGTCTTTTGCATTTGAGACTCAAGTTAAAATTGTAGTTGCATCAATGATATTACATAATTATATTAGGCAAACAACGACAATTGATGAGATTTTTCAAGAATGTGATGCTAAACTTGATTTCAGTACTTTAGCTGATTCAGAAGTCAGTGAGGAAGTTGTTGATGAGCAAGTAAATTCCATTTAAATAGATATGCAACGCAATCATATTGCTCTAAGTCTAGTAACATCACGTGTATAATTTAAATACTTATGTTTTGCTATTAGAATGAATATCGTTGTAATGAAGTGCAAAATATTTTGATATTTAACGTACAATTTATTGTTTTGGTTAAACCTTTTGTATATTGTAGTACACAGGACTCCACATGTTATAAGTACTAGGAATACTCTTGTAAAATTGTTTAAAAATAACCTGCTTAATAGCACAGCACAGCTGCTGACCAGCACAACATTTTATCCAAACACCACTTAGCTTTTCCAGCCAGCTATTCTTCAATCAGCACTTTCTCAACCAGCAGAAGCTAAAAGCTCCAACTATGCCAAACACACCTTATGTCAAGTGTTACCAAAAGAAAGAGAAGCAGTGATGTTTCATGGCCACTTTTATCAAGTATTCCATGATAGATACATACTTGTGCATTAAGAACTAATGATCACAAAAAAAAAAAAAATGAAGTATCAATGAAAGAGGGTGCTTGAGATGTCTTATTCTACATTTAGAGTGGATGAATACTCCTTCAATTGGTTAGAGTTGACTATAATTATTATACCCCCAAATTTTACATTTTAATTGTAAGACATGAAAATAAAATACATGTCTAATAATTAAATAAAATGAGAAAGTATAATATTAGATCGGCATACCTCTAGTCATTGTTGTCCTGATTTATCACGCAAAACACTTCTCTTGTTACTTCACGTCGTGCAAGAAATACTGGGCTCTAGCAAATTGCTCAGATGGTGAAGCCTCAATGTTTGCCAAGCGTAGGACCTCTCTCACACTAGGTTGCTAAATCACTTGACTTTCTTGCCATCAAAAAATATCATAACACAACCTCAATTTATAGACAATCCGGATCTAATTTTGGCGGACCACTAACCCATGCTTTAATAATTAAATAATAATATTATTAGAGACATGGGTTACACCTCGTGTTCTAATTATTTAATAATAAAATATTAGAGACATGGGTTACACCCCATGTAATAATATTATTATTAAATAATAAGTTTTATTAGTTACCATGTTTGTAACTATTTACATTCTCCCACTTGGTCAGACCAAAATTAATCATGGATATCAAAACTTTATTAAAAAAATTAATTGCATGGATCATGGCAATAGGTCCTTTAATAATAAGTATTATCTTCCATGTATCACACTATATTTAATTTCTTAGTTGCAACAAGATGAATAAACCTTATCTTTATTCTAGGTCCTTAATATTTTGTTGTACTCAACATAAAAAATGTGCATGTAAAATGAGTAAACAGTAAGAGTCTCAGTAATATTTCATATTACAAAAAATTACATAATAGGACCAAGTCCCATTTGTACTACATGATCCTTAAAACCCTTTGGTGGCATGCCTTTTGTCAAAGGATCAACAGTCATCAATTCAGTGCTAATGTGAACAACAGTCACTTTATTTTTTTAACCCGTTCCCTAATGGCTAAATACTTGATGTCGATATGCTTACTTCGACTTCCACTCTTATTGTTTTTAGCCAAGAAAACTGCAGCTGAATTGTCACAATACATCTTTAGAGGCTTAGAAATTAAATCTACAATTCTAAGTCCACGAACTCAGCTTCCATGGTAGAAGTAGCAGCCAAAGTCTACTTTGAACTCCTCTAAGATATAGCACCGCCAGCAAACATAAATACATATCCAGATGTGGACTTTATTGAATCCACACAGCTGACAAAGTCTGAATCAGAGTAGCCAACTACCTCCAAATGGTCAGTTCGTCTATATATTAGCATGTAGTCTTTCGTTCCTTTAAGGTATCTCAATATCTTCTTAGCAGCTCTCCAATGGTCTATACCTAGATTACTCTGATATCTTCCTAACATTTCCATGACAAATGCAATGTGATGTCTTGTACAGACCGGAGCATACATAAGGCTTCCCACAACAGAAGCATTTGGGATGTTTTTCATTTGTTCTTTTTCAAACTCATTTTTAGACATTGATTCAAATTGAATATGTCACCCTTCACAATAGGTGCTACACTTGGTGAACAATCTTTCATTTGAAATCTTTCTAAGACTTTATTGATGTAGGTTTCTTATGATAATCCCAAAATACATCAAGATCTATCTCTGTGAATCTTAATGCCCATAACATAAGAAGCTTCATCCATATCCTTCATGTCTAAATTCTTAAAAGGAAATTGTTTCACCTCATATAACATTCCCTTATCATTAGTGGCAAGTAAAATATCATCTACATATAGAAAAAGAAAACAAATTTTGCTCCTACTAACCTTATGGTATATACATTGATCCATGACATTTTCTTCAAAATCAAATGAAGAGATAATATCATGAAATTTTAGGTACAATTGGCGGGAGGCTTGTTTCAATCCATATATAGACTTTTTAAGCTTATACACTAAATACTCACATTTATTAGAGGAGAATCATTCTAGTTGTTTCATATAAACAACCTCATCTAAATCACCATTCAGAAATGTTATTTTCACATCCATTTAATATAATTCTAAATCAAAATGTGCAACTAATGCCAAAATAATTTGAAAGGAATCCTTTTTAGATATAGGAGAAAAAGTCTCTGTATAGTCAATTCCTTCTCGTTGAGTAAATCCTTTGGCTACAAGTCTAGCCTCATATCTCTCAACATTGCCTAATGAGTCCTTTTTTGTTTTAAAGACTCATTTACAATTAATGGCTTTTGCACCATTTGGCAATGTGACAAGATCCCAGACATTATTAATTGTCATTGAATTCATCTCATCTTGCATGGTATCCTACCATAGTAGAGATTTATTACAACTCATAGCTTATGAAAACGTTTCAGGATTATTTTTGGCTCCAACATTAAAATTAGATTCTTGCAGATATACAATATAATCATTAGGTATTGCTGATCTCTTCTCTCTAGTTGATCTTCTTAATGTTGTGCTAACATTTTCCTGAGGAGAATGTTGCTCAACTGGTTGCTCCACATTTTTTGATAATTGTGGAACTACTGGATCTACTAGACTATTATCAGCAATGATTTGTAGAGTTTCATTAAGTGATTGTTCAACACCTGTTTGACATTGAGGGTTTATGAACAATAATCACCCTGTCACTTGTAGTAGGAGCTTGATTATCAGAAATGTCTCTCTCATGAACTAAGTCATGAGATAGATCACTCCCACTAATCAAGTCACTCTTAAGAAATTTAGCATTTCTTGATTCCACAAACCTAATGTTATTTGATGGACAATAAAACTTATATGCCTTAGACTTTTTGGCATATCCAACGAAATACTCTCTTATAGTCCTTGGGTCCAGCTTCTTCTCATTTGGATTATAAACTCTTATTTCTGAAGTATAACCCCAAATGCGTATATGTTTCAAACTTGGTTTCCAACCTTTTCACAATTCAAATGGTGTATTTGAAATAGCTTTAGTTGGAACTCGATTTAATATATACACTGCCGTTTTAAGAGCTTCAATCCATAATGATTTAGGAAGTTTGGAGCTACAAAGTATACTTCGCACTATATCCAATAATATCTTGTTTCTTCTTTTTGCCACACCATTTTGATCACGTGAACCTGGCATGGTGTATTGGGCCACTATCCCATGCTCTTTAAGAAACTTTACAAATGGACCAAGTCCTTGTCCATTCTCAGTATATCTACCATAATACTCTCCACCTCTATTGATCTCATGATTTTTATTTGCTTACCGCATTGTTTCTCTACTTCTGCTTTAAATAATTTAAAAGAATCTAGTGCTTCACTTTTATTATGAAGCAAGTAGAGATACATGTATCATGAGTAATCATCTATGAAGGTGATAAAGTATTTTTTTACTACAAGAATCTATTTCTACTTTTCTAGACTATAAATGTTAGTATGTATGATTTTTAATATATCTGAAGTCCTCTTGGCACCTTTCTTTTTCTTGTTGGTCTGCTTTCCCCTTATGCAATCCACACAAGTATCAAGATCACTAAATTCTAGAGCATGAAGTATTTCATTATTTATCAATCTTTTAATTCTATTAATAGAAATATGCTCTAATCTTCGGTGCCATAACATAGAGGAATTCTCATTTATAACACATCTTTTAATACCAACATTAGCATGCATCACATTGCGAGAAGCATTGATTTGTAAGTTAATTTGAAAAAAAAACCATCAATCATTGTACCATTCCCAATAAGATCAGATCCATAATGTAAACTGTAACATGTATCTGAAAATTTAAAGGAATATCCAAACGATACAATTCTTGAAACCAAAATCAAGTTTCTAGAGAAACTTGGAATATAAAATGTCTTTACCAAATTTAATACAAAACTAGAATTTAGAACTAATTGATATGTTCCAACTGCTTCCACATGTGATTGTATTTTGTTGCCTGAATAGATACATTGCTCATTGCCGATTGGCTTCCTGTGGCTTAGAAAGCCTTGCAAGGTATTAGAGATATGGATTGTAGAATCAAAATCAATCCACCAAGTGTTATAATGTACATCTACCATATTAGATTTATAACAAACAAATGAGATGTAGTTACCTTTCTTTTCAAGCCAAATTTTATATTTGATATAGTCCTTTTTTACATGTCCCTTCTTTTTATAGAAGAAACATTTGATTTCCTTTTTGGCATCAGATTGGACTAGTACCACACTTTTCTTATTTTGTTTGACTTATATATTCTTTCCTTTTACTGTCATATGTCCACTTTCACCCAATTCCATCACCAACCTCCCTTCCTCTTGAGCACACATGGTCAAAAGTTCATTAATTGACCATTTATCTTTATGTGTATTATAAGGGATTTTGAAAGGTCCATACTGAGGTGGAAGAGAATTGAGTATAAAATACACAAGGAAAGACTTAGACATCTCAACTTCAAGAGACTTTAATTGAGCCGCAATATCCCTCATTTGCATGATGTGCTCATGCATACCTTTAGCACTTGTGAGCTTCATTGATGACAACTTTGTCATTAGGATGCTAGCAAGAGCTTTGTCAGAAGACTCAAAATTTTCATCAATAGCCTTTAATAACTCTCTAACATAATTACACTCTCTGATAGAACCATGTATACTAGCATTTATCTTTGTCTTTATGTACATCATGCTGAGGCGATTTGATCACTCCCAACATTTATAAAGAGTAATTTCAGCCTGATTTCTAGTATTAAAAGATGTAGGTTGTTCATCTTTACGAATAACATAATCAATATTCATTCATTCTAATTGGAGAACAATTCTTTCTCTCCAAATTTTATAGTTATCACTATTCAATTCAAGAATTTCACATTGGATATCAGAAAAATTTCTAGGTTGTATAATTGCATCAATTAAAATACACATGCTTATATTAAAAATAGTGTAAGGCAAAGACATAAATACATGTAGTTACCAATGTAAAGATGTGTTACATATTTTTTTTGCATGAATTAAATAACAATTAAAATTTCGTATGGGCTGAGTTTTAATCAAAATACACACATGTTATTCACGATGAGCATATCAAATTATAATCCTTTTCTTAATCCCTAGGGGTAAATTAAGAAAAATAATTTAATATTTCATCCTAATTAATCATACAGAATATAATAAAAATTCATGTGGGAAAATTCTTATTATATTAAATATAATTAATCACCATTGATCTCATCCTATTAGATGTGATCCTAGACCCATGCATAATTTATCATAATTAAAGATGCTATGGTTTTTCTTTAATTAATTAAAATTATATGAATCATAATTTATGCAGGTAACTGTTGTGTCCGCAAGTGCACGGATATTCGAAGTAATAAAAAGATATCGAACCACAAAGACCTATGTGTTAAGTACCAAATAGTTATTTTCTCACTAGCTAAGCAAATCGAATATGATGTAAACAAATGATCAGATAGCGTGCAGATAATCAGAGAGGAAAACTGGGACTAGGGTTTCATCCACCTTAATTTCAATGACTAGATATAATTAAGTGTTCATCAATTTACATTCATTATGATAAAGATATAATTTACTTAATAAAGAAATCATCTCGCTTTCGCGTAGACAATTTACAAAGAACCAATCCTCACTTTCATGCAAGATTTATTCAATGTTAAGTAAAAGTAAATCATTGACAAAGAACTCAAGGATCACTTTCGTGCATCCGAATTCTAAGTCAATCATCTTAAGTGAAAACTACATATTTTCATATTATAGTTTCACAGGTTCTACTTAAGGTTCTCTAATGATCCGATACTTAATTTCTTACAGTATCTTCATGTTTATTTCAATAACTCAATCCTAGATCAGATTATCAATATGGCAATAAACTTCTAAAACCTAGAAATAAGAACAAACCTAATTTCTTATGATGAGTTCTTAAATCATGATTCTAGGGTTCCAAGTTCTCGCAAGTCACATTTCGGTTCATATCGCAAAAACTCTAAAACATGCAGATAATATTAAACTATGGAGAATTAAAGGCAATTGTCACATAAGTAGAATTATCATAACAAAAATATCATGACAAAATAAAGATTATCTAATTATTATGAAATTAAGAGGATTACACCCCTATGTCCCAAGAAGTCTCTAAGCTAGCATGGTAGAAGATTTACAATAAGCCATAGTTTAGATTGATCAGAAATCGAAAAGAAAGTGGAAAATCAACTAAAAGCACGGCTGTAATGAAAATTACAGCCGTATTTTCGCGTGTGAACAATGCAAGCGCCCGCAATTTCTTTGATTTCTCCTCCGAACGATCTCCTTTTGCTCTAAAACTTCTAGGGTATCCTCTCCTCCTCTAGGCGAAGCTTCCTTGTAAATTTCGTGGCCTGAGATGGCCTCTACACCTCTCGACGAGAGGCCGTGTCCTATAAACGCCCTTTCTAATTTCTCCCTCGATTCTTGATGAAATTCGATGATTCTTATCCTCAAATCTTCTCCTCGATATATAGAAGAGTCCCCTTTTTACCCTTTTTAAATTGGTGCTCTAGATCTTCAGATATTGTGTCACAAAAATTGGGCTTTTGAGCAACTGCGGAAGACTCGGCCAAAAACATAATTACGACTGTAATTTTGATTACGGCAGGGCCGTAATTTGGTTCTGTGAATTCTGGGCCGAAAATACGGTACCGTGAAAAATATTACGGCACTGCCGTAATTTCTTCTGTGTAATTCTGGGCAGAAATTACGGTAGTGTAATTTGTATTACGGCACTGTCGTAATTTGCTTATGTGCATTTCTGGGCCAAAATTACGGCCTGTAAAAATCATTACGGCAGTGGTGTATTTCTGGGCAGAAAATTACACCCCGTAATAAATATTACACCCGGGGTGTAATTTTCAAACTTGCTCCGATTTGCATGAAAATTGACGGGTGGCTTCGTCTCGACGTCTGAAATTTATTCGTGCACTCAAATCTTTCAAAATTGATGAAAATTAGGCCCTTTTTACCTGAAAATCATCAAAAATAGGAAATGGTGTAGATTCCGTAATATTTGACAAATAAGGCTTAAAAACAAGCAAAAGAGCATGAATATGACACAAAAGACCAATGAAATGATACAAAATATACTATGAATTTTGGTGTCATGAAATACATAAGGCTCAAACTTTGCTTGTCCTCAAGCAAATGAATAGAATAAAGAACAATGCTAAGTATGGAAAATATGCTCTTTTATGAAAAATAAATTTCTAAAATATAATCACTCATGAAATATTCTACTAACTGTTACACAAAATTTCAAATAAATACATCGTCATCTGAATTTAATCTTTAAGATTCACAACTTAATCAAAGAAAATTTCGCAACTCGCATAATAAAAAGAATCTCAACCACATGATTTCACCTTTGTTTCAGTTTAAATCTATCATACCTTTGTTTATAGGAATAAGATATCCAAAATCTTTTTCCACTCAAAATCTTTCTTTTTCTCATTTTTTTTATGGCATGTACCCACATAGTTACACACTTTTTATTTAGACTTCAACTCTTATCTTTGGTACCACTACCAATTTTATGCAGTGCCAAGTAGGAGAGTCTCTCTCTCTCTTTGGATCTTGGATTCTTTCTTCCCAACAAATAGTAAGATAAACTAAACATCAACTAGGTTATTCAATTGATATCAATTCAAAAATTACACACATATGCTCATTTTATTCAAGAAAGATGTTTCACTTTTAGATTGTATTCATCAAACAACATACCTACCCAAAACCTTATGCATCAATCAATGAAGGATTTCAACAAGTAGATATATATTGAAGAAATAAATTCAGCATAATAGGTATATCTCCATTCATAGGCATCGGCATGCATAAACATTCATCATAGAAAAATCCACCCTTCTTATGACATGGATTCAAGTCATAAAAAATTTAAACATAAAAAATGTCAATATAATGCAAAAGGTGTGAAACATCAAACCCATACAATCATAGTCAAAGTGTAAAATGATAGATTCAAGCAATGACATCAAATAGAAATCTCAGTTTTTGATACAATTATAGCAAATAGCAAAACAAATCAAATAGCAACACCATACAATCATATCGAATAAGATTACTGGAAAGTGCAAACAATACTCACAAAACTATATAGCAAGCTCAATCATCGTTAGGCCAGATGCAGCCGGGTCCAAAGATGTGCCTTCTGAAAATTTTCCTGCACAATTTTTAAATACATAAGGCTCAGACTAAAAATAGTATCTTACTTAAGCAAAAAATAATATTTTTCTCAAAGGGTAATCAGAAATATCGCTGCAGGTCCGAAGAGGGTGCCGGTAGAAAGAGCTGATGTAGGCGAGAAGCAGAGGTGGAACAGATGCTAGCTGAAGATGATGGTGCCGATAGTAGAGTGATGATGAATAGTCTGTAGTGGCTTGCTAGAGCCTATAGTCATGGTGGTGAAGTCATCGGCTAGTGGGCGCGAGAGATAGCACTGCAAAAAAAAAAAAATCAGTCACTAATGAAGATTCTACTACAAAAATAAATAAAATCAATGGAAACAGAGGTAGAAGAAGAAGTAAGAAGCTGCTAGTGGTAGAATCCAATGTCGACTGCTGGAAACAACGGCGTCAGAGGCAGATGCAGTGGTGGTGGCTGGGCTGCAGCTTCTGGTGGCAATTTGAAGACAAGGAGCTGCTAATGTTGATGGAAACTAGTGCAGTCTTCTGATTCAGTTACGAAAAGTAGCTATACCCAAGAATAAGATTTAATGATCCATAAAGAAAATAGACAGAACCATGTAGTAGAATAAAACTTGTTCTTTCCGGGTGTATGAAAATTAAAGGATCAAAATCTGTCAGGAATTTAGGGTATCAGTAGAAAGAAGTCTAATTAGTTTACTAAATCAAAAACTGCACAGAAGTTAATCATATTTCAAAAGTTGCCATGCTTCCTAAAATTGTCAAAAAAATATTTTAATGAAAACAACTAATCCATAAGATAGAATGAAACATGTTCTCCCTATTTCATGTGAAAGATCAGGGTTACAACTCATTAAAGCATCTTAAATACATGCAGCAAAAATGCTAATCAGATTAGTTAAAAAAAAATTGCTGCAGAAGTTAATTAGTTACCAAAAGATGCTATGTGTCATAGGATGATCCATGAACTTTAAAATTCAATAAAAATATTCAAATAATAGTAAAAGATGCGTACTTCCAAACTGTGCCAAAGATCAAAAGTTTTACCAGTCCAGTTTCATAAAATCACTTTGAGAATACACCTAATTAGATAAGCAGAATGCAGAATTTTTTAAATTACGGGTGTAAAAATCCTTACGGCAGTGCCGTAATATACACAATATTCTCATGTCAGAAATATGATGGAATTATGGCACCATAAAAATGGTTATGGCACTGCCATATTTTGCACAAAAATCTCAAAACTCTCGGGTCAAAAATCACTCAAAAATATGGCACGTGAAAATTATTACGGCCTTGCCGTAAAAGACATAAAACTTTTTGTACAAAAATTACGCCGAATTACAGTACCATAAAATTTCTTATGGTAGTGCCGTAAAACTCTCAAAAGTTTCTGGACGAAAAACAACCTAAATTACGGCCCATAATTTCCATTACGACATAATTTCCATTACGGTAGTGCCGTATTTTGCGCAAAGTTTGATTTTCCCTGCAAAAAGAGAAGAAAAATTAACTCTAAAGATAAACTAAAATAAAAGAAACTAAGCTAAGTAAGAGTGCTTGGGTTGCCTCCCAAGAAGCGCTAATTTTTAGATCTATATCTTGACCAAAACCCAAATATCATGACGAAGCAGGAGGATCAGTACCATAGTAAATAGCATACAATTTTCTGCATTTCCGTTGTCCTAAAAGTTTAGCCACTAATCCAAACATCCAAAATTTCATATAAATCAAGATCGACATGGCTTTCTCAAATATGCAGAAATCAAAATCAAAATTTTTAATTCCACTCAAAGGATATTCAATGATCTTCCTATATTTGTCAGTAAGCAAAATCATTAGTTCTTTCTTCAAAATTATATCTTCAATTGCAATAGGACTTTGATCAAAAGATTCAAATATTGGATCATCCAAATAGTCTTCCTGTCTCACATTAGATTCCTCAATAAAATATAATTTTTCAAATAAATCAAAAGAGTGAATAGTAGATATGGGCAAAACATCATTGTGAGATTCATTAATGTTTGTAATATTCAAATCCTTTTCAAGTTCCTCATGCCCACAATCAAATAATTTATCAATTTCAAAATTACCAACAAAATCAGAGTAAGATTTTTCTAAATTAGTTTCCTCATACCCTTCATTAGATTTAACCACAAATAATATATTATCAAAAGAATCAATTTCATAACTGTCGCTAGAATCAATTTCCTCAAACCTTTCCACAAATAATTTATCTAATGAATCAATTTTAAAATTATCAAAATCAGAGTGAGATTCATTAATGTTCACAAAAGAATCAATTTCAAAACAATCAAAATCAGAGAGGGACTTTTCTAAATCAATTTCTTCAGTTTCGAACTCAAATGAGCAAATTTGTTGTGCTATCTGGGTTTCTAAAATTTCAGTATCAACATATATAGATTCTACTTAAGAAGTAAGCTTACTAATTATCCCTTTAAGATCTTCAATTTTCTTACTTTGATTTGTCATGATCTGGTTTTGATTTGTCATGAATTTTTTAAGCATGGATTTTAACCTAGATTCTTCAGTATCCTCAAAGTATGGTTCAGAAACATGATTTGAGCAATCCTCATAAAAAGAAGTTTGATTTTCCCATCTAGAATGATACTGATCATCTTGATACCATGGTGAATTGGGATTTTGAGGAATTAAAAATTGAGAGTATAATGATCAAAACATCCACAAATATCACAACTAATAGAAGAATAAGATCTCATAACAGGGTGCATATTAAAAGTGTCTAATTTATGAGCCAAAGAATTTACCTTTTTTGCAAGAGTGCACAATGAATCATCTTCATACTTACCTTGTGGCATGTATACATCACCTCTTTCAGTTGCCCACGAGTTGTGATTAAAAGACATATCTTCAATTCAAAGCTTTTCTACACAACTAAACAAAATTTGTGATCTCAGAGTTCACAGGAAATAAAATCTATCAAGATCTAAGAGTCCTGTGTATAAAAAAATAGAAGAATTGTGTAAACTCAGAATTTTCAGAATAGAAACAAAAAGATTATCCAAGACCAATCAATCAGATTTTTTTTATTATTTTTTTCTCAAAATATATAAAACACAAGCAAATGTAAAAATTTTAGAAATCACAATTCTGTCACAACTTGTGAAAATCCAAAACCTGCAAAAACAGAAAACAAAGTTAAAACAAATAAAACTTATTCTAGCAATACTGACAACTATTTTGATATTAACAAAATTAAGGTCCCCGGCAACGGTGCCAAAAACTTGTTGTGTCTGCAAGTGCACGGATACTCGAAGTAATAAAAAAATATCGAACCATAGAGACCTACGTGTTAAGTACCAAATAGTTATTTTCTCACTAGCTAAGCAAATCGAATATGATGTAAACAAATGATCAGATAGCGTGCAGATAATTAGAGAGGAAAACTGGGACTAGGGTTTCATCCACCTTAATTTCAATGATAGATATAATTAAGTGTTCGTCAGTTTACTTTCATTATGACAAAGATATAATTTACTTAATAAAGAAATCATCTCGCTTTCGCGCAGACAATTTACAAAGAACCAATCATCACTTTCATGTAAGATTTATTCAATGTTAAATAAAAGTAAATCATAGACAAAGAACTCAAGGATCACTTTCATGCATCCGAATTCTAAGTCAATCATCTCAAGTGAAAACTACATATTTTCATACTATAGTTTCACAGGTTCTACTTAAGGTTCTCCAATTAATTTCTTATAGTATCTTCATGTTTATTTCCATAACTCAATCCTAGATCAGATTATCAACATGGCAATAAACTTCTAAAACCTAGAAATAAGAACAAACCTAATTTCTTACGATGAGTTCTTAAATCATGATTCTAGGGTTTCGCAAGTCACCTTTCAGTCCATATCGCAAAAACTCTAAAACATGCAGATAATATGAAACTATGGAGAATTAAAGGCAATCGTCACATATGTAGAATTATCATAACAAAAATATCATGACGAAATAAAGATTATCTAGACATTATGAAATTAAGAGGATTACACCCCCTATGTCCCAAGAAGTGTCTAAGCTAGCATGGTAGAAGAATTACAATAAGCCATAGTTTAGATTGATCAGAAATCGAAAAGAAAGGGGAAAATCAATTAATAGAACGGCTGTAATGAAAATTGCAGCTGTATTTTCACGTGTGAACAGTGCAGGAGCCTGCAATTTTTTTGATTTCTCCTCCGATCGATCTTCTTTCACTCTAAAACTTCTAGGGTATCCTATCCTCCTCCAGACGAAGCTTCCTTGTAAATTTCGTGGCCTGAGATGGCCTCTACACCTCTCAGCATGAGGATGTGCCCTAGAAATGCCCTTTCTAATTTCTCCCTCGATTCTTGATGAAATTCGATGATTCTTGTCCTCAAATCTTCTCCTCGATATATAGAAGAGTCCCCTTTTTACCGTTTTTAAATTGGTACACTGGATCTTCAGATATTGTGTTGCAAAAATTGGGCTTTTGAGCGGCTGCGGAAGACTCGTCCAAATACATAATTATGGTCGTAATTTTGATTACGGCAGGGCCGTAATTTGGTTATGTGAATTCTAGGCCGAAAATACGGTACCATGAAAAATATTACGACACTGCCGTAATTTCTTCTGTGTAATTCTGGGCAGAAATTACGGTAGTGTAATTTATATTACGGCCTCTAAAAATCATTACGGTAGTGGTGTATTTTTGGGCAAAAAATTACAGCCCGTAATAAATATTACACCCAGGGTGTAATTTTCAAACTTGCTCGGATTTGCATGAAAATTGACGGGCGGCTTCGTCTTGACATCTGGAATACATTTGTGTGCTCAAATCTTTCAAAATCGATCAAAATTAGGCCCTTTTTACTTGAAAATCATCAAAAATAAGAAATAGTGTAGATTCTGCAATATTTGACAAATAAGGCTTAAAAAGAAGCAAAAGAGCATGAATATGACACAAAAAGACCAATGAAATGACACAAAATATACTATGAATTTAGGTGTCATCAGTAACCAAAAGAGATTCTAGCAACAATTATACACATGATCTTGCACTAGATTTTTGCATAAATAAACTATCCATAAATTGAACTAGAATGCATATCAAATTTCCAAAATATATGACGGAAATTGAAACTAAAAAATTGCATAGTTCAATTATTACATGCCATTAAATCAGAATATCTATCAAGAACACATAATAGTTCTTAAATATATGATGAGAGAAAATGACAAAAATATGTTTATCCTAGATCATTGCAGACGCTCAACAATGCTTTAGGGATGACGCATGTCTAAGGAAAAAGTTTTAGGTATTGATAATCGGGCACGTCCAAATATTATTTCGGTTAACGCATTATGCGTACGTCCAAAATGGATTCAGGTAGCACCAATCATAGACATCCAAAACAATTTCATTAGTTAGCATCTACCCCCAAAACACAAGCATAGTAGTGCAAATAATCTCCTTAAAGAATAAACAATTCAAAAATGAGAAATCAATCTCAATTTTTTTTATCAACAAGACACATGCAAATAATTGCTCTGATACCAATTTTAAGACATGTGAAAACAAAATACATAGCCAATAATTAAATAAAATGAGAAAACATAATATTAGATCGACATATCTCTAGCCTTTATTGTCCCTAATTTATCATGCACAACACTTCTCTTGTTACTTCACGTCGTGCAAGAAATGCTGAGCTCTAGAAAACTGCTCAAATGATGTAGCCTCAATGTTTGCCAAACACAAAACCCTTCTCACACTGGGTTGCTCAATCAATCGACTTTCTTACCATAAAAAAAATATCATAACACAACCTCAATTTATAGACAATCCGGATCTAATTTTGGCATACCACTAACCTATTCTTTAATTATTAAATAATATTATTAGAGACATGGGTTACATCCCATGTTCTAATTATTTAATAATACTTTATTAATTTAATAATAAAATATTAGAGACATGAGTTACATCCCATGTTCTAATATTATTAATAAATAATAATTTTTATTAGTTACCACGTTACCTTTTTTGGAAATTTTGAGGATAAATAAAAATAAAATAAAATTGAATACAAACGCTAGAGCTCAAGCGCAGGAACTAGACTCTAGGTGGCCCAGCCACTGAACTAAGCACACGTTTGTACTAAATTGGGGATCCGCTTTTATAATCTAGGCTTTGGCGTCGACGATTTTCCAGTGCGCTGCCTCACCATTGAAAGCTATGGGGAACTACAAGAGAAGTTTGACACAACTCGGGTCGGTTTCGGTCCGGGTTGTGAAATTTTGATTTCATCTTGGGCCGGTTCCGGTTTTGAGAAAGAAAATTTATACAGACCCGAACCGACCCGAGGTATTGTTGAAAGTTAGTGAAAGTTAATCTGCGACTCTGTCACTCTGTGACTACATCCCGCGTCTGTGTGTTGCGTCCATTGGATGCTGCTAAGTGACGAGCCGAGTGCAGCAACTCTGAGTCTAAGAGAATCAGATTTGAGTTACCCTAAATCCCTAATTCCTAAATGTGTGACGATGTAGTGATGACAGCGTGCGACGGTGTGAATGTGCGATTCAGCTCAGCAATTGTGCCCTAGCCTCACACGGTCATGCCTCACACCATCTAACCCATCCCTCTCCCTCATTAGTCGTCAGTCGTCAGTCAGTCGTTGGCTTGTCGCTCTTGCTCTGTCACTCTCGCTCAGTCCGCTCGGTGCTCATCGGCTCGTCGCTCTGTGACCTCTGTCACTCCGCATCGGCCCTCTTCTAGTCTGATCTACCCTCTTCCAGTGATCTAGTCTTCCGTAGAGTCTCGGAGAGATAGAGACGAAGAGCGGACTGCGGAAGAGATAGGTTTGCCGTTTGCCCATTTGTCATTTACTCATTTACATTAATACATTTTAGTCTTTTACTATTACAAAAAGTACTTCACTTATCACACAAGTTGTTAGTTGAATCAGAAATTCAAAATAGAAATTAGTTTACATAAAGTTTGCAGTTTAGTAGTTTACTAGTTTGTCACCAGTGACTTGACTTCATTGTTACAGTAACAATGTTACTTGTTAGTTGTTACTTGATTCTTGATTAATGATTAGTATATATGGACCAATAGAATGATTAGTGATAGACCATGGTAGGATGGTATTTATGTTATAATGTATAATGTATTATTGAGAGTTGAGAGTTGAGACACTTCACACTTGTATAATTTCCAATTTTCCATGATAATTTTAAACTTTTCTTTGAAGGAAATGGCTGAGAATCAAAATCTTGATAAGGATACATTGGAAGATAAAGGAATTACAAAACAAATAGATACATGTGAGACAAGTAACTCAAAGAAGAGAAAATTTATAAAACCAAGGGCAGATGTTTGGAATCACTTTACCAAAATTGAGAAAGACGGTGTTGCAAAGGCAAAGTGTCATTATTGTGATGCAATTTATGTATGTGATAGCAAAACATGTGGAACTAGCACACTCAAAGCTCATTTGTCAAGATGTATCAAATATTTGAGTACACAAGGCCATATTGATAATAAGGGTAAAACACAAACTGAAATTTCGGTCAGATTAACTAGTGGTGCAAGTAGTACATTGTCAACATGAAAATTTGATCAAAACCTTATTAGAAAGGCTTTAGTGTGAATCATAATCATAGATGAATTACCATTTACATTCATCGAAAGTAAAGGTTTCAAAGAATTTTGTGATGTTGCCAAACCACGCTTTCACATTCCTTTGAGACAAACAATCTCCCAAGATTGTTATGAAATATTTGTAGATGAGAGATTGAAGCTAAAGAAGTTCATACAAGATAATTGTCAACGTATTTGTATTACAATTGACTTTGAGTGAATGATCTTGAACCCAAGTTTCAAGAAATAGAATAAGAATGAAATAAAAATGGGACAAGTATTGGGGGAATTTAGATAAAGTGAACTTGCTTTTGTTCATTGCAATTATTTTTGATCCAAGATATAAGGTGGATTATTTAAAATTTGCATTGGCAGAAATGTATGGTGTAGACAAAGTTCCATTTATATTTATTAAGGTGCAAACAATTCTTTTTAAGATGTTTGATGAGTATAAGAGCAAAATGGAAATTAATGACACTTCAAATGTTTATCAAGAATCAAGCTCATCTACTTCAGTTGGTTCATCTGAGTGTGTCTTCTCCAAAACTGAATTAAGATACAGGAGGCATAAGGAAATTTTTGCAGTTCAAGAAAAATCTAAGTTGGATAAATATTTGAATAAAGAAGCTAAAAATCCAACTCCCAGTTTTGATATTTTAAGTTGGTGGAAGATGAATTCTATGAGATTTCCTATTCTATCTTTGATGGTTCGTGATATCTTGGCAATTCCTATCTCAACTATTGCTTCAGAGTCAACTTTTAGTACTAGTGGTCGTGTACTTGA
Source organism: Costus lasius (assembly GCA_027563935.2). Classification (NCBI taxonomy): domain Eukaryota; kingdom Viridiplantae; phylum Streptophyta; class Magnoliopsida; order Zingiberales; family Costaceae; genus Costus; species Costus lasius. Next base: position 78,121,972 of record CM050451.1, read on the forward strand.
TCCATTTAGAAGTTCATTATTTCCTTCAATGTTGGAAGCTTTAGTTTGTTCTCAAGATTGAATTCGAGCTACTAATCGTGAAGTGGAAGAGGACATAGAAGATGGTCAAACATTAGAGAAAGGTAATTTTTTTAAAGTATAAAATTAGTTTTTTTTAATTCATTATAGTCTTGATTAATAATAATATATGCTTTTCTTTTGTTTGCTAATTGATAGTGATTTCAACAATTCAATCTGCACCAGGCATTATTGATTTGCATATGTAACCAAGTATTTCAACTTTGGGTTGTAAGTATTACTAACCAAGTATTTGTTAATTGTTTTAGCATAATATCTTTTTATACAACCTTTATAGATTTACTAACATATTTAATTTGTATTATTTGAGTAGTTGAGTAGTTGTTAAGTTGATGTTATGCAGGTAAGATGATCATGTGTTTATCTTTTATCTTTAATCTTTTGGCTAGAGATGATCCTGTGTTAATAACTTAACATTTGTGTTTGGTTTTGTACTTTGTTTAGGTTTAGTATGCAAGTTATCAAGTTGACTGTGGAGGGGCAATGGCCAATGGGGCATGGGCATGGACAAGTAAATTAGTAAAGGAAGAGATGATGCAAGTATGCTGTATGCTGACATGCTGTATGCTTGTATGCAAGATGCTAAGATGATTCAAAATTTGTGTTTTGTTTTGTTTTGGACTTTTGGTTGTAACTTGGAATGTTATATTTTGGAAATTTGGAATTTGGAGTTGTTATCTATTTGACTATTTGATATTTTGTAATATTAACTTGAATGTTTGCTTATCTACTAAATTGTGAATTTGTGAGTTGTTAATTGTTATCTTGACTTACATTATTACATAGTTACATCAAAATATGATTCAGATTGTGTGAAAATTAGCTGGTATTACAGGCTGTAGCAGCCAGACTAAGTTTTATACTGCACACATTGTCGGGTCCAAAAACGGTCGGTCCCTCATAAAGAGTTATTTGATTAGGAATTTTGGTGTCTGACTTATATGCTCGATTGAATAGGCTTCTTAACTAATAATGAATGTGTAATGTTCGGTTCCAAACCGATTGAAACCAAATCGAACCATTTTTTTCGGTTCGGTTTATCTATTAAAACGGGCTGATTTGGTTTAAATTTTTTAAGCTAAAAAAAATTTGGGTTGAACCGAACGGTTCGGTCCAGGTCGGTTCAACCCGATTGGACAGCTCTTGTAGATATGCCTAGGAAGGGTCCGTGCATGGGAAAATTTCTCCCACTTGAAACTATGGGCAACTCTCTTCTAGGGGTGAGTATTCGGTTTGGTAAAATCGACTACTGAAAAGTTTAATAAATTCAGTTCAATTAAAAAGATTACAGTTTGGGTAAAAAACTAATTTACCGATATATTTTTATATAATATATAATAAGATAAAGGTAAGAGGATTCGAATGCAGACTCCAAATCCAATACCCTTTAAGGCTACTTTACCCATTAACCTAAAACCCTAATTACCTAAACCGCGTGACTCATGAGCCGCCTCTAAATTCCAATCTTCATCTCTTGTGACCTCGTCACCCTCACCCTCTCCATCTTCGAACCCTAATCTAATAATCTCCATCTCGTGTGTCCCCGTCGCCCTCTCCATCTTCTAACCCTAAGCTCCATCTCGTGTGACCCTATCATTGTCTATTCTCCATCCATGCCACGAGCCTACGATTGCCGCCTTTGTCTCCAATTCTCTATCCTCCCATCCTCCAGCCTAAGTCCTCCACTCCTTAGTTCTCAAGGCTAAATCTCTCAAGCTACTCCTTAGTTCTCGGTTCTCCAAATTAGCTGTTGCCGCCACTCTCCATCTCTCCGAGTAGCCAAACCTAAGTAGAAGCAGTCCAAGCCTCGCCCTCAAAAATCTCTAAGTGTCGATTGTTAGCGATGGCTATAGTGAGGCAAATCTTCACTTCACTTTGTAAAAATAATTCTAATTTATGCATTTAGATGTTAATGTTATAAACTTTATGCTTAATGGTTGATCATCTTTTTAGTATTATTTGAATGAATGTGTTGAGATTTGTGACATGAGTTGAGATATGATTATCCTATGAGCTGCACTATATGCCTAGGTATGTAGTTATTTTTGAATTTTGATGCCATTAAAATTATATTAGCATGTGTTAACATGACATTGTTGTGTCCGCAAGCGCACGGATATTCGAAGTAATAATTAACATATCGAACCACAGAGACCTTGTTTGCCAAGTACCGAATAATTAATTTCTTACTAGCTAGGCAACCAGAAATATGAAAGTAAACTATCGAAGGCTACACGAAGATATCAGAGAGAGAAATTGGGACTAGGGTTTCATCCACCATAATTTCCATGACTAGATATGAATAGATGTTCGTCAATCAAATTTTATCATGATAAAGATATAATTTACTTCATAAAGAAATCATCTCGCTTTCGCGCAGACAATTTACAAAGAACCAATTCTCACTTTCATGTAGGATCTATTCAATGCTGAAGATAAGTAAATCATTGATAAAGAACTCATGGATCACTTTCATGCATCCGAATTCTAAATCAATCATTTCAAGTGAAATTACATACTTTCATACTATAATTTTCACAAGTTCTACTTAAGGTTCTCCCACAATCCAATACTTGATTTCTCACAGTATCGTCATGTTTATTACAATAACTCAATCTTAGATTCAAATTATTAACATGGCATTATACTTCTAAAATCGAGAAATAAGAACAAATCTAATTTCTTACGATGAGTTCCTAACATTCAATTTTAAGCTTCCAAGTTCTTAGCAACCACTTTTCAGTCCATATTGCAAAAACTCTAAAACATGCTAACAATAGTAGAATTAAAGGCAATCATCACAAAAGTAGAATTATCATGGTAAAATCATCATGACTAAAGTAAAAATAATCTAGTCATTAAGAAATTGAGGGGAATTACTCCCCCATGTCCCATAAAGAGTTTAAGCTAGAATAGTTGAAGAATTACAATAATTCATAGTATGAGAGGATCAGAAATCGAAGAGAAAGGGGAAAAACAACTTTACAGCACAGCTGTAATAGAAATTACAGCCATAATTTCGGCAATGAATAGTGTCGACGATGAGTGTTCCATTGATTTCTCCTTCGATCGATCTCCTTTCATTCTGAAACTTCTGGGGTATCTTTTCCTCCTCTAAGCGTAGCTTCCCCTCAAATTTCAGAGCCGGAGATGTACTGTACGCTTCCCGATGATGAAACCTAGGGCGACGGTGAAGAACTCGATTTCTCTCTGAATCATCGATGAAAATTAGGGCTTTTCATGTGTGTCTCCTCTCTTTGATCTAACGAATATTTCCCTTTTTACAGATCTTCAATTGATGGTCTGGATCGTCCGAAATCATCCGCGCAAGAATCGGGCTTCAAATAGTCCGTGAAAATTGCGAATCTGGGTTGTAATTACGACCGTGAAAACCGTTACGGCAGTGCCGTAATTTCAGTAGAAGTTTTTGGTAAAGAAATCATCTGGAATTACGGTACCATGAAAAGAATTATAGTAGTGCCATATTTTCATTAAATCTCTAGGGTGAAAAGTCGACTCGAAATACGACCCGTGATTTTGGTCACAGCAGTACCGTAAAATCCATTAAACTTTCTGTATGAAATTGAGCCCAGATTACGGCCCGTGAAATCCATTACGACAGTGCCGTAATTCTTGCGAAACTTTCTGTTCAAAATCGTCCCAAAATACGGTAGCACTCAAAAATTACGGCAGTACCGTGGTTTATTCTATAGGTGCAGTGAAACTTCGGTACCATAATTTTGATTATGGTAGTGCCGTAATTTGGTCTTAAGCTCCAATTTGTGTAAAATTTGACATGTAATCTTCTCTTGATGGTGGGAATTCATCTATGCATCTAAATTTGCTTGAAAACCTAAAAATAGTGTCTTTTTACCTGAAAATCATCAAAAACCAGAAAAGGTGTAGATTCCGTAATAATTGATAAAAAAGGCATAAAAATAAGCAAAAGAGCATGAATATGACACAAAAATACTCATGAACTGCCATAAAATATACTATAAATGTTGGTGTCATCAAACACATAAGGCTCAAACTTTGCTTGTCCTCAAACAAAAATCAAAATTTGATCAAAGGAAAAGATTTTCTCATGAAGAATAAATTTCTAAAATACAATCACCAATGAAAATTTTCACCAATTATTTCATAAAATTTCAAATAGACATATCATCCTTTGTATTCAATTCTCAATATCTACAACTTAATCAAATAAAACTTCTCAACTTGTACAATAAATAGAATTTCAATCTCAAGATTTCATCCAGTTTCAGTTCAAAACTATCATACTTTTGTTTGCAGGAATAGGATTTCCAAGATCTTTTTTCCACTCATAATTTTTAATTTTTTTTGTTCCTCCGTTTTATGCATCGTTCACATTCTCTAATTCGATTACCACCTTTTTTCTGGTGATGAAGATAGAGTACACTGATATCTTTTTAGTAGGAAGAATTTTACCAAAGATAGCGGAGTTAATGTGAAATGATTTCTCTCCAAGGTATCTACCCACATAGATACCTGGATTTTCTTTTCGGACTTCAACTTTTAACTTAGGTACCACCGCAAATCAACACGGTGCCAAGACGAGGATTCATTCTCTTGATTTTTTTCTTTTTCTCTCATTTTGACTTCAACCCATGTCTTTGGTACCACTGCCAATTTTGCGAAGTGCCAAGTAAGGGAGTCATCACTCTCTTTATTTGGATCATGGAATCTTTCTTCCCAACAAATAGCAAATAGTATGAACATCAACTAAATTAATCAATCAATATCAATTCAGAAATCATACTCATATGCTAATTTTATTTAAAGAAGTAGCTTCACTTTTTAAATCAAATTCATCAAATAACATGTTTACCCAAAATTTTATTCATCAATCAATGAAAAACTCCATCAGGCAAATATATATTAGAGAAATAAATTCAACATAATAGGTCTAGTCCTAATCACATTCATGAACAATTTCTCCATAAAAAAAATCATACTATCAACAAGAATTTCTTCAGAAATAAACTAGGCCACAAAATAATCACATCAACAAAAATATACTCATTCATTATCAAAATCATACAAGTCATCATGTCATCAAGTATGCACCTCCACAAGGTGCTCAAAACCAAAAATATCATCAAGTGTTATACAACCCAATCGAAATCATCATCAATATCAAGATATGATACAACCATATCGAATGACAAAAATCAATATCAATATCATACAACCACATCGAATACTGAAACAATCATGTAAAGCAGAGCAAGGTAGCAATGGCAGACACAATGAGTTTGGAAGAATCATCCTTCCCTATAAAACATGAAACATCAATAAGATAAGGAAAAACAAAATAGCAAAGAAGTAAGGGAAAGAGATACTCACAAAACTCTACTCGTCATCGTCAAATCGGATCTCCTCAGTGTCCTCTGCAGCTGCATCCATGGGATCGTCCTGCTGCTCTCCCTAGTATCCTCCATACACTCCACCTCTCCTAGAATCCTCAAATCCAAAGCAATCATAAAGAAATTGCCCATCTCCTCCATGTAATTACTAAGATATTCAACATCTAGATGCATATGGTGCATGGTATCAGTCATCCTTCCCATGGAGTCAAGTATCTTCTCCATTCGATGTTCCTGATAGTACATCTGAGCAGAGAGAGCCTGGAAGCCTGGGTCGAAAGCACTGGACCATCCTCTATTTGAAGCACGATGTGAGGATCCTGAGGCTCCCTGAGATGGTGGATCCATACCCATACCAAATGGGTCATCATTACCACCCAAGTGGGTGGTGGTGGTACAGTATCAAGAGGTGGTGGCATAGCATAATCTGCATCACTCGGAGTCAATTTCCAATTGGCTTGATTCTTCACAGAGGTCTTCTCAGTGTTGGGCAAGGGCAATGCGTGACCTCCTGACCCAAGAACCAAAGAGAAGGTGTCACCTTCTCTAACAATCATCTTCATGGCCATACATGACTCCATGTCTAATCTAGAATTCCCTGTGGCCACTTCAATCCCATAAGGTTCAACATTGAGAAATAAGGCTATAGGTGTAATGAAACCACATATCACAATGGCACCTTTCTTGGCCCTTGCCACCTTATCCATATGTTTCACAAAAAAGAAAGCAACATCCAGGGGATACCCGTATAGCATACTCCATAAGAAGAAAAGTTCAGTCTGCCTCACCATACCATCACCGTCTCCTCTCCCAAAGATTGTGTGGGCAAGTACTCTGTGTGCGTACTTAATGCAAGGGTTGGAAATCTTTGATGCTCTAGCTGAGACTGCAGAAAAATGAACCTCTGAAGAGATCTGGTTCCAAAATACACTCTCTAGAAAACCAAGTGACACACAAGTATGTCCTCCTGATGCCAGTTGATAGATAGATCTGACGTCCCTCATGGTAAGCTTTCTCTCAATGTTGGCTATGTGGAAGGTGATCTCACCTTCGGCATGCCTGTCAGTAAACTCATGTAAATCCATATCAAAACTACTCAAAAACTCTAGCACTAAGGGCAAATAAGTCTGTGGAGTCATCTAAAAAAACTTCTTGGCTCTGATCTGATCGAACATCCAATACACATCTTCATAGAGCCTAAGTGCCTCTAAGGTACATTTATCAGCATACTTTGTATTCACAACCCTTCTCTCCACTAGTTTGTTGTATCTTGATTCCTGAATTTCATCCCTAAAGATGATGCCATAGGGATTCAGTGGGGTTGAAAATTCAGCTGGACCTTTGCCTCTTCTTTTTGAAACTACTGCCTTAGTCTTGGGTGCCATCTTCAATGCAAGTGTTGGACTAGAGCTGCAACTTGAAATTTGAACAGATATAGCAAAGATTGAACTCTAATAACACTTTCAGCTTCCTTAGACATGAATATCATCACTCAACAAGCATAATGAGAGCAAGAATCAATTAAAATCTAAGCATAAAGTCAAAAGATTTAGCTAGGAAAGAAGGGGCGTAACAGTGAAATTGAAAAACACAACACATCTAGCTCGGTGAAGCTCAAATCAGTCTCAAAATAAGTCAAAAATCTCTTGGAACAAGCATGGACAAGTTGCCAGTCATCTAAGGAGTAAATGGAAGCAAATATTTCAGAAATCGACTAAGAAATGAGGAGAAACGAAGAAAGGGGCGAACAAAACTCATGAAACTCGTCCAAATGGAAAAATCGGGTGAGATATTACCAAATCAGCAGCAAAAGCTGGTCGGGAAGGGTCGCTGACATGCTCTGAAGGTCGGAAATCGAAGGTCGGCGCACGAGAATGGGAGAAAACCCTGAAAATGGCAGAGAAATCCTAAAAAACATCACGTATATGGCGTAGGGCCGATAGAATTATGGCCGTAATTTAGGTTACGGCAATGCCGTAATCTGATGAATTCGAAAAACATGGGCCGTAATATCAAAACGGCAGTACCGTAAAATGGCTCAAACTCTCGGGTCGAAAAACGTCCCTAATTACGGTACCACAAAAATGGTTACAGCGGTGCCGTAATTTCCAAGAAACTCTCGAGTCAAAAACCAGTAGCAAATACGGTACCATAAAATGGTTACGACACCGCCGTAATATGCTCAAAACTCTCGGCAGAGAAAACGACCAAAAATACAGTGTTGTGAAAATTGTTACGGTGGTACCGTAAAAATAATCACAGAATTTTTTTTTTCGATTTCAAAAAAAAAATACGGCCGTAAAAATGTTTACGGTACTACCGTAAAATGAGTTAAATCACGGAAACTCTCGGGTGAAAATTTCACGAAAATACGGCCCATGTAAAAGGTTACGATAGTGCCGTAAAAGCAATAAAACTCTCAGGTCATTTTCGAAGCAAAAATACGGCACATGAAAAGACTTACGGCAGTGCCATAATCTCGTCTAAACTTTTTGGTCGAAAATAGACTGGAAATACGGCACTGTAATTTTGATTTCGGTAGTGCCTTAATTTAACCAAAACTCGATTTTACCTACAAAAAGAAAAGAAAAATAGTTCTAAAAGCAAAAATAAAAATAAAGTAAAATAAAAGAGAATAAACAAAAGAAAGAGTGCTTGGGTTGCCTCCCAAAAAGCGCTAGTTTAAAGGTCGTTAGCTGATGGGGACAGGAACCACAAGCCACGAAGATACAAGTGGAGCCTAAAGGTGCCATAGACAAAGACTCGTGAGGTCACAAATAAGCTAGCATGCTTAATCAAAAGCTAGCTCAATAATAGAAGAATTACTTTCAACAAATAATGGTCAAGACATTCACGCTCAAGATGTCTAAGCCCAAGCCCAAACCCAGTGAAGAAGTTGCCGGATTCAATAAATTGTGGGTTGCATACGCCAGCCACATCCACGCCATCTCAACAAGAGCACCTTCCTTCACAAAGTCCACCGTCGCTCAGCCCAAAATCCAGCCTCAGGCTTCAACGTCTACATGCACCTCTTAAGGAATCTCAAACGTCTCCTCTTTGCTGATCAAACTTGGAAGCTGCAACGTTCCTCTCAACGTCTCTCTCGCTTATATGTATCACGCACAACTTTGTAATATACAGACTTGTTGAATGAAGAAATAGTTTTCCTTCTAATGGCATCGGATGTCTCTTTCCCTTGTCTTTTCTGAGGTGCTTGTGTCACCTAGCTTTCCCCTCATCTCCTCTAATCCCTCTCCATTAACTCTCCTGCTCCGCTGCATTCATCCGCTCATCTCAGCCATTTTCCAGATTTTCGAAAGATTGTGAGCACGCCGCCGACGATCCGCCGGTCTGATCCTCACAAAACTTCGGGCATCACTCCTTCTCCCCAAGATGAAGCTCTAGCCACCGGAATCCACCAATCCTCCCATCCGATCACCGGAATTGAACATCCGTTCGAATCCCCTGTTCTTGCCAGCCTTCCGCCCTAGTGCCATCTTCCAGCACTGTTCTCCTCCGTCTGGCCACCATCCACCACGAAGCTCCGGCCACGTCGTCACCACAACCTCATCAACTCCCAGTCGTAGCAGTTTCGGCATCCGTCCACTACCGGCCGTCCGGCGACGCGCCTTGTTCTTCTTTCGCATTTCCCCTGTTTCCGCCAGTCTTCCGCCCCAGCTCCGCCTTTCCTCGTCGCCCTCCTCCGACCGGCCACCATTCGACCTCAAACTCCGGCCACGTCGTCCCCACAACCATACCAACCTCCAGTTGTAGCAGATCCGGCGAACGGCCACCACCCGACGAACGGCGGCCACCTCTGCTCCACACGCGCGTCTCCCCTGTTCTGCTGAACAGCGCATCCCCGCCTCCGCCTGCGTTGCCACCCTCGCCTCGCCCCACCACCAGCCGTCGGTGTTCCGATGATACCGACGCCGCCTCGTCTCCTCCTTGCTTCCAAATCCTCCGACGAGCAATCCACGTTCGAGCGTCGATAAACGACGCAAACCTTGCGTTCCCTGTTTCTGATCTCCATGAATTTCTTGCTTCAACTTCCTGTTCGCTAATCTGAATATGTTTGTTTTTGCATGTATTTTAAGCAATCGGCGCCACCAAAATCTTGATCTTTGGCGTCACGAGGAAGAACTCACTTTGCTCTACGAGAGGGACGAGTTGATCCAACTGAAGCTACAATGGATCAGTCCGAAAGACATGACAACTTCTCGTAAATGATATTTTTGTAGCACTGAAATCTATTTGCTATTTCCTGGCTGCATTCTAAATTTTGATTTTTTTTTCTAGTTTTAATCAGTAGAATTGTTACACGTGTCTCCACCCATCCACCCCACATCATTAGCTTGACCGTTCTACACTCGAATTTGATCTTGATTTTTTCAGTTTCCACTCTGATTTTCCTTTGGTTTGTACATCACTTTTGATAACATAAGGCTCATTCATGAAACAGTGTCCAACTTTACTTAAAAGTTTTCTTCCTTGATCAAGTAATTTTGAGCTTCTTTTTCTCCTTGGCCCTTTCTTCTTACTCTTTTCAGAAATTGGATGTGTTTTCTCCTGAAATCCTTTATCCATACACTCAGAAAAAGTGTTAGTTTCAATATTAAAGGATTCATCAAATAAATTGTGCACATCACTAACAATATTATCTACTATATCAACACTACAACATGATCCTGAATATGAAAGTTTGTTCAGTGAATCTGCCAATTCAAACTCAATTATGTTTTCTCCTATATTTAGTGTGAGTTTTCCTTTCTTAACATCTATCAGTGCTCCTGTAGTGGCTAGAAAGGGTCTACCAAGGATGATGGGATTTTTGTGACTTTCTTCCATCTCAAGGACTATAAAATATACAGGAATAAAATACTTACCTACTTTGATTAGAACATTCTCTAAAATCCCAACATGATACTTTACCGAGCTATCAGCAAGCTGTAAAGATATTGAAGTTAGTTTAAACTCTCTAATGTCCAGTTTCCTGCAAATAGATAGTGGCATTAGGCTTACACTGGCACCCAAATCACATAAGGCTCGGTCAAAAGCCATGCTTCCAATAGAACAAGGTATAGAGAAACTACCTGGATCTTTTAATTTTGGTGGCAGTTTATTCTGAATAATTGCACTACAATCTTTAGTTAAAGCCACAGTACCATAGTCCTCTATTTTTCTCTTATTTGACAAGATTTCTTTCAAAAATTTGGCATATGAAGGCATTTGAGATAAAGCTTTAGTGAAAGGAATGTTAATGTAAAGCTTCTTTAAAACATCAAGAAATTTCCCAAACTGTTTATCTAATTTTGCTTGCACTAACCTTTGAGGAAAGGGTATAGGTGGCCTATATGGTGTAGGAGAATTAGGTTTAGAAATATCATTTTGACATGGCACATCACCTTTAGGTTCATCACCTTGGTGAGGTAGCAAACTAGTTTGGGATTGACTATGCACAGAGGATTTTTCTAAGTCTAACTCATGGTCATGTTCATCATTAGGCTCTTTTTCATTATCCTTAGATTTCTTTTTAGGTTCCTCTAATTGCCTCCCACTTCTAGTGATAATAGCATTACAGTGCTCTTTAGGGTTTGGCTCAGGTTTAGCAAGTAATTTTCCTGGGGGTCTGTAAGTTGTGCTAGCATGTTGTGCTATTTGATTTTCTAATATTTTGGTGTGAGCTGCTAGAGATCCTACTTGAGATGTAAGTTGACTAACTATTCCCTTAAGATCTTCAATTTCTTTGTTTTGATTTTGCATGAATTGATTTTGATTAGCCATAAACTTTTCTAACATGGATTCAACATTTGAATTTTGGTTTTGATTCTGATTTTGGTTTGGCCTTTGTTTGTATCCTCTATTTTCAGTTTGTCCCCCTATATTGTTATTATTTTTCCAAGATAAGTTAGGGTGATTCCTCCATCCAGGGTTGTAAGTACCAGAATAGGGATCGTTGTTTCTACTTTGATTAAAATTCCCTAATGCATTAACTTGATCAGAAATATGACCATTATTTTCACAAATATCACAAACAACAGATGAAGAGACTACAACAGTTTGTATTTTAAAAGAATCAAATCTGTTGCACAAAGAATCTACCTTTTCTTCCAAGGTGCGCAAACCATTACTTTCATTCTTACCTTGAGAAGGTCGATACAGCACTGCTCTCTCAGAAGTCCACTGATTGTGATTTAAAGCCATTTCCTCAAGCAACTTGAAGACATCTTCAATGGTTCTGCTCATGAGAGCTCCTCCTGCAGCAGCATCAATAGTTAGTCTGGTATTATATAGCAAACCATTGTAAAGAGTATGAATTAAAACCCAATTTTCAAGGCCATGGTAAGGACACTTCCGTTGTAAATCGTTGAAATGCTCCCATGCCTCGCTAAAAGATTCACCATCTCTCTGTGCAAAACTTGTGATCTGGTTTCTCAATTGGATGGTCTTGCTTGGTGGAAAGTATTTCATCAAGAAGGCATTGGACAATTGTTCCCATGTGGTGAAGGTACCGGTAGGTTGAGCTTGAAGCCAAGAGCGTGCTCGGTCCCTAAGAGAAAAAAGAAACAATCTCAGTTTTAATGCATCGTTAGAAATACCATTTGTCTTGATAGTATCACATAATTCAAGAAACAAAGCAAGGTGTTGGTTAGGATCTTCAAGTGGAGATCCTCCAAACTGGTTATGTTGGATCATAGATAAGAAAGCAGGCTTGATTTCAAAGTTGTTAGCCTCTATGATCTAGCAATACTAGAGTGAATCTCCTGTGGATTAGGGGCTGCATAGTCCCTAAGTGATCTTCTGTCTGCCATGTTCACTTCTTCTACTTGACTTTCTTCAAATCTAAGCTTCCTGCGCAATTTAAGAGTTTTATTTATTTCAGGATCAAAAAGAACTAGAGGTCCTGATCTGAGATTCCTGCGCATGCAAAATAGATAGATCAAATGATTTCAATAGAACAGAAAAACATAAAACAGAAAATAAACAATAAACAAAACCTAGTCTAGCAATACTTTCAATATCTTCAATATTGACAAAAACCAAGGTCCCGGCAACGGCGCCAAAAACTTGTTGTGTCAATAAGTGCACGGATATTCAAAGTAATAATTAAGATATCGAACCACAGAGACCTCATTTGCCAAGTACTGAATAATTAATTTCTTACTAGCTAGGCAACCTGAAATATGAAAGTAAACTATCGAAGGCTACACGAAGATATCAGAGAGAGAAACTAGGACTAGGGTTTCATCCACCTTAATTTCCATGACTAGATATGAATAAATGTTCGTCAATCAAATTTTATCATGATAAAGATATAATTTACTTCATAAAGAAATCATCTCGCTTTCGCGTAGACAATATACAAAGAACCGATCCTCACTTTTATGCAGGATCTATTCAATGCTGAAGATAAGTAAATCAATGATAAAGAACTCAAGGATCACTTTCATGCATCTAAATTCTAAATCAATCATCTCAAATGAAAATTACATACTTTCATACTATAATTTTCACAAGTTCTACTTAAGGTTCTCCAACAATCCAATACTTGATTTCTCACAGTATCGTCATGTTTATCACAATAACTCAATCCTAGATTCAAATTATTAACATGACATTGTACTTCTAAAATCCAGAAATAAGAACAAATCTAATTTCTTACGATGAGTTCCTAACATTCAATTTTAGGCTTCCAAGTTCTTAACAACTACTTTTTAGTCCATATTGCAAAAACTCTAAAACATGCTAACAATATGAATCTATGGAGAATTAAAGGCAATCATCACAAAAGTAGAATTATCATAGTAAAATCATCATGACGGAAGCAAAAATAATCTAGTCATTAAGAAATTGAGGGGAATTACTCCCCCATGTCCCATAAAGAGTTTAAGCTAGCATAGTTGAAGAATTACAATAATCCATAGTATAAGAGGATCAGAAATTGAAGAGAAAGGGGAAAAACAACTTTACAGCACAGCTGTAATAGAAATTACAGCCGTAATTTCGGCAATGAACAGTGTCAGCGATGAGTGTTCCATTGATTCCTCCTCCGATCGATCTCCTTTCATTCTGAAACTTTTGGGGTATCTTCTCCTCCTCTAAGCACAGCTTCTCCTCAAATTTCATGGCCGGAGATGCACTGTACGCTTCCCAGCGGCGAAACCTAGGGCGATGTTGAAGAACTCAATTTCTCTCTGAATCATCGATGGAAATTAGGGCTTTTCATTTGTGTATCCTCTCTTTGATCTAATGAATATTTCCCTTTTTACAGATCTTCAATTGATGGCCTGGATCGTCTGAAATCATCTGCGCAAAAATCAGGCTTCAAACAGTCTGTGAAAATCGCAAATCTGGGTTGTAATTATGGCCGTGAAAACCGTTACGGCAGTGCCGTAATTTCAGTAGAAGTTCTCGGTACAGAAATCATCCGGAATTACGGTACCGTGAAAAGAATTACGGTAGTGCCATATTTTCATCAAATCTCTCGGGTGAAAAGTCGACTCGAAATACGACCCGTGATTTCGGTCACGGCAGTATCGTAAAATCCATCAAACTTTTTGTACGAAATTGAGCCCAGATTACGGCCCTTGAAATCCATTACGGCAGTGTCTTTTTACCTAAAAATCATCAAAAACCAGAAAAGGTGTAGATTCTGCAATAATTGATAAAAAAAAGGCATAAAAATAAGCAAAAGAGCATGAATATGACACAAAAATACTCATGAACTGACATAAAATATACTATAAATTTTGGTGTCATCAAACATCTAACTTCTAAGCATAGCTTTTGGTTGTAGTATGATTTTTAATGTTAAGCTAAACTAAGTTATTTATGTGTTGAATTTTATAGAAAAAAAGATCTTAAAGATTTTGAGAATAATTTTAGACAGTTCGACCTATGTTTTTTTTACACGAAAGGCATAATGGCTTCTACATCTTTAGCTTCAAATGTAAGTTTTAATAAATGTATAAATATAATATTTATATTTTATAATGTTATATTTACAATTCCAATTATATAACTTATATTTATATCATAGATACTAGAAGATATGTCAAGTACAAGGGTTCAAGGACAAGGACAAGGGTCAAAACCTACACTTGCTATTTTAAAATAAAGAAAAGAAAAAAGTTAAAACAAGATTAGAGGTATGGGATCATTTTAGTAAGCAACTGAATGCACAAGGTTTGAATATTGGCAAATGCAAATATTGTGATAGAGAAATACGTGTAGATCCAAAAAATAATGGTACATCTGGTTTAAGAAATCACATCAGGATATGTAGAAAGTACCAATGTAGTATTAGCCAACAACAAACTGAACTTAATTTTGTGAAAGATGATAGAAATGATAAAGCATTTACTAGTGGTGATTGGAAATTTGACCAGGACATTGTAAGGAAGGCATTAGTTCGAATGATTATTATGGGTGAGCTCTCATTTAAGTTTGTTGAGAGTGAAGGCTTTCACGAGTTTCTTTCAGTGGCTTACCCTAGATTTAAAGTTCCTTCACGTTGGACTATCTCACGTGATTGTTTGCAGCTTTACATGGATGAGAAATCAAAGCTTAAGCAACAATTCCAAAATTCTACTCACTCTCAAAGAATTTGCTTGACAATTGACACGTGGGCCTCATTACAAAGGGTTAATTATATGTGCCTAACAACACATTATACTGATGAGGGGTGGAGGTTGAATAAAAAATTATAAACTTTTGCCCAATTAATGATCATACTAGTAGGGGCTTAGGCATGGCTATTGAGATGTGCCTAATTGACTAGGGGATTGATAAGATTTTTTCTGTAATAGTTGACAATGCTTCATCTAACAATATTGCCTTATTTGAGAGAGAAAATCATAAATTGGAGCTTTAGTATTGCACATGGAAAATATATTCATGGAAGATGTATTGCTCATATAATTAATCTTATCTTGAATGATGGATTGAAAGAGATTAGTAGAATAGTCTCAAAAATTTGGCATTCTATTCGCTATATCAGGCAATCTCCATCAAGATTGAAGAGGTTTAAAGAATGTGTTGAGATTGAAAAAAATTCAATCCAATAACTTGTTATGCTTAGATGTTAGCACTAGATAGAATTCAACCTATCTTATGCTAGAAGTTGCTCAAAAATTCAAAAGAGTTTTTGTTAGATACAAAGTGTTAGATCCTAACTTTTGCTATGAACTTATGAAGGAGGATGGGAGTGATGGAGTGCCCAATAATAGATATTGGGATGATGCAAGGAGAGCAATTAAGTTTTTGAAAAACTTTTATGATCTTACACTCTAAGTATCTGGTAGCTTGTATGTAACTTTTAATATTTTATTTGATAAATAACCATTGTTGATAAATTGTTGACCAAATTAGAAAAAATGAAGACTTTGATTTAAGTGTGATGGCTCATGCAATGAGGGAGAAGTTTGAAAAGTATTCAGGTGTTACTTCAAAGATAAACAAGTTAATTTACATTGGTGCTATACTTGATCCAAGACTTAAGTTTCATTATGTTGAAGGAGAGCTATGCACTTTGTATGGGAATGAGAAGGGACCAACTGTATGTAAGGAAGTGAAAGCTGCACTTTTTGAGATATTTAATGAATATAAGTGCTTGAATGCTTCCACAAAAGTCCCACAAACAACTAAAAATGCACAAGCTGAAATCACTCTTGAAGATTCTAGTGGGAATGAAAATTTTCGAGGTGCAGAAATGAGAAAAAGGAGGCAAAAGCTTAAAAGGTGCAAAACAAATTTTGAAGCGGTAGATTCAATAGCAGAATTGGACAAATATTTAAATAAGGAATGTGATGATGATTGTGATGAGTTTGATATATTATCATAGTGGAAAGTCAACAGTCCTCGGTTTCCTGTGCTCTCACAAATGTCTAAAGATGTGCTTATTGTTCTTGTTTCCACTATACCTTCAGAATCAGCATTTAGCACTGGAAATCGAGTTCTTAACCAATTTAGGAGTTCTTTATCTCCTAAATTAGTAGAAGCTCTCATATGTGGTCAAGATTGGTTTAGAAGATCATCACATCCAATTAATATTGAAGAAACACTTGAAAATAGATAAATTTGAATTAGGTATAATTTTCTTTTTAGTTTAATATTTTCTATTGTTTTAAACCTTTTTCTTTTTGTTAAACTCACTTTTTTTTCAGAATTTTCAAACATGTAGCAATCAATGAGTTTAAAGCTGAAATTGTAGATTGCTTGGTGCACACTATTATGACTTGTAATGATTATCTTGTTTGTTTTATTTTGTAATTTGTGGGATCTTGGGATGATTGATGGATTGTAGACTACAAGATGTCTCACCTTCTGGACTTTGTTGTGAACTTGTGATTTAGATCTTAGACTTATTAATGTAGACTATTTGTTGAATTGTTGTGGATGTAATTTTGTGAGACTGATTAACTTTGATGTTGATTTCTCATATTTTAGTTTTGATGTTAGAATCCTTGCTGATTTGATTTTTAATTTTTCATATCTAAGTTTTATATCTTTATTACCTTGTCGGTTATGGTATTATTAGCGACAAAGCATCTACCATGTGGTGTTCCTTTATCTGTTCTCATATTATCACTACACAAGCAATGATGACTTTCAAAAGATGTTCTTGCAGTTTGGCCATGTTGAAGAAGGTATTTTCTCAATTGTATATCTTTTTCTTCCACTGAGGATGCTATTGATTCTAGAGCTAGCTGATTTTTGTGGCAGTAGACTGATTTTTGTGGAATATGCAAATTCCAGATCAAAGGAGAGTCAAACATAATGCTCAAGGTTTTCTGTTATAACTTTAATTTTTATATAAAATTAAATTTATTTAAATTTCAAAAATTAAAAATTTCCTATAAATATACACTAATCCTCCTTTAATCCCTACTCATTAAAACCTAATCCTATTGATTAATCCCTAAATTTCTCTAATCCCTTATGCGTCGTACGATTTTGTCCTCTTCCTCTCCCCATTTTTTTTCCTTGCGAAGTGCGAACGCTGTGTCGCCCGCTTCTCCGCGTTCGCATCTTCCCCGTCAAATGCAGGCGAGTGCGTCTGGTGGCATCAGGAAGAGACGTTGATGGCCACCTCATTCCTCCTTGGCAAGGCGCTCTCCATCCAACGAGGTTCCGGACGCGTGCGGCTGAGGCTGTGACGAGTTCTCTGCGGTAGTGAAATTCTTCTTGTGGATCCAGCATGGGCATCGTGCGGTGGCTACTCCTTCTAATGGGTTCGGCGCTGGCGGCTCTTTCCTCCTCCAGCACCGGCAGCTTTGACCTCCTTCCTCTCTTGGTGCTAGCAGTTTTTGGCGTCTTCCACTGTCCAGTGGCGGCGACAATTTTCTGAGCTAGGCGCCGCCTCCACCTTTCCCTTTCCAACATCGGTGGTCCTTCCTCTCTCGACGCCGACTGCTACTTCCTATTCCGGCAGCTTTTCATCCTTCCGGCGGCTAGTCTTCCCCGTTGATCGTGTTGGGAAACCCCGGGGACATTTTATAATTTTCAGAGTTATAGACATACATTTTGCAGCAGAAGAATGTCCCCGAAACAGGCCAGTCCCAAAAACCCAGTGAAGATCGCAAGCAAGTGAGTCGACACGATGAGTTAGGAAATACCTTAAGAGCAATGTGGAGGGATGCCGATGTAGGCGTCCAAGTGTGCGCCCTCTACAGTCTCGCACACACGGATCTCTTGAGTTCTCTTCTTCCACGCCCGGTGCTAGCCTCGGGAAGAAGATCCAAGCCTTAGGGAGATGTTTTACTTCTCTTGCGCCACCCAGAGAAAAGATGCGCCAAGTGAAGAGGGAAAACTACCCAAGCCGCCAAGCTCTAGAACTCCTTGCGCCAAGAGGAAAGGATGAAGAGGCTTGCGGTTATGGAAGAAGATGCGCCCTTGCTCCAAGCATTCGCCCCTCTCCTTGTGTTCACGCCTTCAAGGATTGATCACACACAAGAGGGGGCGACTAGGGTCACATTTATAGGGCAAGAGGCGGTTAGGGTAATGGCTAGGATCATGACAAGTGTAGGGCTAGGATGAGGTGGTTTGAGACAAGGAAAGTCTCCAAGACATTTCCATAATTCTCATTCAACCTTTCCTTTTGTTCCCCCACGCCTTTCCTTGTGCGCCAAGGCCTTGCCTTGTGCCCCAAGCAATGCCATAGAGGCATGCATTCCATCCTAGGAAGAGAGGGGAGGCGCCCTTTACTTCCATAATGAAGCAAAGGCGCCAACATGACCCCATTATGCCCCTAGGCACTTAATGGTTCATGTTTCTCCCCATTATACCCTTTTAGCCTCTCATCTCTTCATGAGAACTTGTCATTGGGCCTCATTAGATAATGAGCTAGCCCAAACATCATTGCATGGGTTGATTAAGCACTTGGATCCAATCCAATGCAACCCTAATCCAAATGTGACCAACCATGGTCAAATACGGGTCAACCTGCCAAAAATGAAGTTTGGGTCCAATAACATTCTTCCATCTTATCAGGCCCATTGGCGCTGATGAAATCTCCCAATTAGATCCGAGTTATCCAATAACTCGATCATAAGGCTTCCCGATCAATACGAGAACTCAAGTATCAAGGTGTGCGACCCTGTAGGTTCCTCTAACGCTAGCAGTGCTGACCAGAGGTCATCACAAGCAGTGAGTGGCACCTAGCAGTGCATCGCTGCTACCCAAGTCATTGGAATGGATATCGACATGGACATCCCCATCATCGCAACTAGGTACAGATGCATTACAGTCTCTTTGCCGAACTGATATCCGATTGGACAAGTGTGTCACCACTTGTTTTCATCCAATCACATGGCTATGACTAAAACAGGTTCTCACCTGGGTATGTCCATACACTCTCAGTCATAGAACCATAAATGAGCTCCATGGATATCATACTTCCCTAGGGAAGGGGCAAATCCTATGTCTGTCCATTGATCTTCTCATATGGGTCGCGACATGCTCAATAACAACCGTTATGACCTCCCAGCTACGGCAAGGTGTTAGGTTGTATCAAAGCAAGTCCCTAATCATATAGAATGATCAATGACCTCAAGTCAAGGGATCAATGCATCTCCTGTCACTTATGAGGATAACTCATGACACCAAGTCATAGCCTCATAGCGGGTCTATCCAGTATATCCCCAATGATATACCCATGTGTCTGCGTTAGCACCACGTGCCTAACCAGCCCACATACCAGTCTCTCAAGTACCAGAGCTGTCCCATATCCACTCAGGTACATCGACTGGGGACATTTATTTGCACACAGATCCAATCTGTCTCCAGGGACATTATCATGTAAGTACACAATCGCAGGTGTAGTCAAACAATGATAACGACAATGCCAGAATGATATATAAATATCAATGTCAAGTAGTACATAAGTTGACCAAAACTAGGTCCTAGGGCATATACACCAACAGATCGAACGAACGAACGATTCGATCATTCGTCCGCGTCAAGCTTCGGTAGAGAAGGTAAGTTTAGTTTATTTATTTTACTTTATTTTATTAATTATATTTCTAAAAAAATCTAATTTCTATTATTTTATTTTTGGGGAAATTTTATATTATAATTAATTTGAATAAATAAATTTAAATAGAAAATTAGGGGTGAGGGCATTGTTATAGGTTGATACATATGATAAATAATGATAGATAATAACAGAGATTTACTTAAATTATTCAGTTGAGAAGAGGAGGTAATTGAGCTTTCAAGAGGGAATTCAGGATATCAGCATCTGATGTAGGAATCTTATCTTACTCCTTTGTTACGGTGTCAAGAACTTATAAGATTTGTTGCTTATTCCTTTGATTTGATATATGATGCATATATATTAGAATTGATTGACACTGATATCTATTTAATTTGTCTGCTTGTATTGTTTCTGAAATTCTGTTGACCTCAATTATCTTATTTATTTGGTCATATTTTGTTTCTGTATGCATGGTTAACAAAGCTGTATTGAGATATCTGATATATTGGTAGCATATGAGTATGGTTGAACAATTGTGTATCTGGGATATTGACATATGAGTATGTTGGAACAGTTGTATATCCGTTTGATTAAGTCATGACATATTGACTTCCGGATTGGATGACTTATCTTCAGTGGCCACCGCGTGTGTGATATATAATTACCGTATATCGGGTTATATGGTTGCCGGTCAGGGTACCACCAGTTGTCTTCGGACAATACTACGGATGCCAGGTGTTGGACGCAACACTCCGGGCTGTTTAGGACAGTCATTCCACTACGTGAGCTATAGTGGAAACACTCTGAAAATGTGTGTGGCTCATTATTGAGATATGTTGGCCAAGTTTGATGATTTACACGACATTCTTTATATTATTTATATATCGATGTTTCAGTCATTGTATTATGTTGTTATTTAACTCCCTCACCATTTTGTTGATTCCTACTTAGTGTTTTTGCTAACTTCCTTTGTTTTTTTTCCAGGTACAGAGTTAGCGTTTTTGCTAACTTCCTTTGTTTAGGACCATCCCAAGATGAGATAGTTTGTCTTTTGGTTTTTATTTCAGTTGATTTATTTACAAATTGGATAGCATGTTGTTAGAGATTGTGTTATAAAACTTTTGATGTTAAGTTTGGATTAATTATTTAATAAATGATATGTGATTATTGTAGTTATTTGGTTCCTATCAATATTGTTATCTCCCTCAGCTAGGGATAGCTGGCTTTCCGCCGGGGCGTGACATTTTTAGTTCTGCGACTGATGCTTTATTTATCTTGAGTTCGCTTGGTGTCTGCTGAAAAAGTTGTTCCAATATGACGCACTGATTACGTTCAATCTAGACCTCAGTAGATCCTAAATTCATGCAATTTAGTGAAGCCTAACATTTTTTGCATTCCTTTCACTAAATTCTTGTGATAATGTATTTTCATTGCCTAAACTCGTATGTCCTTCACACAAGATTGTCATTTTTTCTATATATTTTCACTTTCTTGATTGATTTAGTTACTATGTTTCCGGTTGTCTACCTAATCTTCAATAACGCTTTATACAACAGATTGGTTACACATTCTTGCCTTGTGTGCTTGTTGGAATAAGTGCTGCTCTTGCATTTGCTGTCAGGAGGTAATCCAACAAAACCACATTTATGAGTGTTAATATAATAAGTTTTGACAATCTTTAGTAGAAACCTCGTAGGGATAGATAGTTCATTCGTCTCTGCATATTACTTAAAGATTGTGGTCTCGTTATTTGTTTCACATATATGATATTATATGCGGCTCCAATTTGGAGCAGATTATGCTTGAGTTTTTTTTTTTTTTTTTTTTTTTTTATGTTGTCAAACTGTTAACTCTTTAACAAAAGAACTATAAATTTTAGATGTTTCAAGAGAAAAGTTTACTTCATATAATGTGTTTTGCAGGTGTGGAGGGAGGATTTGATTATCAGGAAACTGACTATGGAGAATTTTTCAACATTGTCATGTTACCCAAGTATCTATTTCTTCTATTTCCATTTGTTGAGTTTCTAGAAAAAGTGTGCGCCTTTTATTTTATATATGGTCTGCAGCCAAGACCCACTTTACACTTTCATCTCTTTGTCAACTAATTTGCATGTTAGGTTGGCAGTTGATGCAATTTTGATACCTCAAGGTGCTGAACGCAAAGAGCAATTAGCTGCTTGGGCCACACAGAAGAAACAAGTTAGTGCTTATGCAATAGATCTGCAACAAATTAATAAATGTGTTATTGTGCCTCCATCTAAGTTGGAAATGCTGCAAATGCAACAAGACAGATAATCTGTGACTTAACTTGACTGATGTAGTGATTCTATGTGGACGAAGAAATTAGGATGGAAGTGGCAACTTGACTGACTTGAGAGGGATTATTTGTTATTTTTCATATTCCAATCTGGATTGGGATAATAAGCGCAAGAATATGAAGCTCATCCATGTATTTAAAATTATTGATGTATTTTGGAGACATGTATGAATGTAAAATTCAATTCAACTGGAGACACTATTGAAAATAAGTGTAAAATACGCGGATTAGTATATTAGTTAGGTTCATTCATTTGTTTATAGACTTTCATAATTTTATTAGGGTGTAACCGTAATAGAGTTCAACAGTCATCCATTTCTATTATAACATGTGCTTATTAGCCTTTTTTTTTTCAACAAGAAACAATACTAATTATTTATATGAATCTATAGTTATATGAAACAATCTTTTACGAGAAGTCTATGCTTTGTGAAGACTCCATAGTGAATTTAGATCCGGAGAATTTCATCTTTCATAGTTTATTTATGTTGCTTTTCCTTCATGGGAACTTAGCCTTCAGTGATTCTATGTGAGATATGATCTGGTCAATTACTAAGTTCTAGTTAATTTTTTGTCTAGCTATTGTATGCGAAGGCTTTTAGTAGGTGAGTAGCAAAGAAAATCTAGACATATTATCTTCTCAACCAGCTAAGACTATTAAAAGGTTATTTTAGCATACACAAAGAGGGGTTGCATTCCTTATGAATTCTCTCGTTTTCACTATTCTTTGGTTTTCAATTCAACGTGCAAAATATAAATAGCTCGATGGGTTAAAATGATTAAATTTTAATTTTCTGTTAAGATATCATGTGACTATTTCAAAATATAAGGCTTTTTGTTTAATAGGTTCTGGCTTATAATGAATGTAAATATTTATTATTAATTACCTCTAAATAGCTTATGACATCTGCCATGGAATGACTTATAATTTTAGTACAAAGCTCAACATTAGCTAAATGATGGCTAGATGATAAAATTAAAAAAATGATTAGCGCTCTTCTAGAAGTGGTTTAGCAAATTAGGTTTAATTGATGTGATAGATATTCAGCCATTGAATGACATATGAATATCATTGTGTCAATTGATAAATATTTAGTATACAAAAGAACATATGAATATTTATTTATTTGATGTGATAGATACTCGACTTATGAAAGACATGAATATCTTTGTGTAATTGATAAATATTTGGCCTATAAAGGACATGTGATACTTATCTATTTCATTTGACCAGAATTCGATCTATGAAGGATATGTGAATATTGTTGTGTCAATTCAAAAATATTTGACTTGTAAAGGACATGTGAATACTTATCTATTTGAGTTTGATAGATATTTTTATATGAATATCCATTTGATTCAAATTCGATAAATCTAATTTTAGCTGCGAAAAATACTGTAACAATATTGAGGTGAATGAGCCTATAGAAAGCTAAACGTTCAAAATAAGAGAACATACCCTCGGGCCAAGCATTTGAAATAGGTGAATGCGCCATTAGGCCAAATGTTCAAAATAACCTTTGGAAAGATAAAATATTAGAAATAGTCTTTAGAAGATTAAAATACCAAAAATAACTTTTGGAAGGTTAAAATGTCAAAAATAGCCTCTGAAAGGCTAAAATGAGTGAATATGTTAGAGATAACCTTGAGAGGGTTAATGTGTTAGAAGTAGTCTTTAGAAGACAATAATATCATAAATAGCCTTTGGAATGCTAAAATATTAGAGATAGTCTTTGAAGACTACAATGTTTGAAATAGCCTTCGAAAGACAAAAATACTAGAGGTAGCCTTTTGAAGGTTAAAATGTTAGAGTTAGCCTGCGGAGGGCTAAAATACCAGAGATAGACTTTGGAAAGCTAAAATGTCAGAGATAGAGATAGTCTTTGAAAGACTAAAATATCAGAGATAACCATTGGAAGACTAAACTGTCAGAGATAACCTTTGAAAGACTAAAATATTAGAGATAGCCTTTGGAAGGCTAAAATATCATAGATAGCCTTTAGAAGGCTTAAATATTAGAAAATAGTCTTTAGAAGACTAATGTATCCAAGAATAGAAGACTAATGTATCAAAAAATACTCTTTAAAACACTAGTATTTCAGAATTGATCTTTAGGTCAGGAAATTTATGCTAGGCTAGTAAGACAATCTATAGTATAACAATTTAAATTGAGTGAATCCAATCAAATAGACTAAGATGATTATTGGGTTTAGTTGAGCATGTTGGATCAAGCATGATGTAAACATATTAGTCGAATTAGTTTGACTTAATCAAATCTAACAGTTTAGCTAGAGTCAAGTCAGATTTGATGTTAATGATTGAAGGTGAGTTGAATTGAATAATCAAATTGATAAGATTTGAATTTGACTTAGACATTACTACAATTGACCATGTTGGGTTGGAGACCATGTCGAGTTTAGTTTGAATCAATGATGGCTTCTAATCTAAAGCAAAATTTTAATTGGTTTAAAGCAAGAGTCAAATTTGGATTCAGGTTTGAATATTGCATTAACTCTGGATTTTGGTCAAGATTATATTCAAAGTTAAATTCATAACCAAATTAGATTTGCTGTCAGCTTAAAGTGTATCAGGTACATTAATTTGACTCAACTCACATAGTTTGCATTTGATCATATTTGTGTAAAGTTGAATTTTATGATGATTTGGGCTAGATTGAATTGAACTAGGTGTAACATAAGTAGCCATAACCACATTCAAATTTGGGTTCAAATTATCATTCTTGTAATGTGTAGCTATAGTGCAAATCAAGTTATAGTAGCGAATGTCGGACTTGGATCCAAATTGATGTAAGAATAAGTAGATTTGGAGAGATACAATAATTTCAGCTATTGATCCTTTAAAGAGGAAGATAAGGTGGCCATTGGAACCCTCTTAAGTTCAAAATTTAATATAGTTGCTTGCTTAGATCAAATGTGAGATGATGAAACCTCGGCACAATTCAAATGAAGCACTGGTTTGTGATTAAATCGAGTGGTCTGAATCGCATGCTACAATATTAGATTGAGCCGAGTAAATTG
This sequence comes from Costus lasius, assembly GCA_027563935.2. Taxonomy (NCBI): domain Eukaryota; kingdom Viridiplantae; phylum Streptophyta; class Magnoliopsida; order Zingiberales; family Costaceae; genus Costus; species Costus lasius. The sequence goes on from CM050451.1 coordinate 78,147,273, forward strand.
ATTTGCACAGGATAAAGATAATTTCTTTTTAGTTTAAAAATCTTCAGCTTTGGTTCCCTGATAAATGTCGTTTGGTCAAAATTGATTTTTGACTTCTTTTCTTTTACTAAATTCTGGCCTCTTCTTCCTTTCGCCTACGTAAGAGAAACATGAGGCTCGCCACGGACTGTTAGGCTATGTTTACCGGCACGGACGGCAAATAGGAGGGAGGGGAAAAAGAAAGGGAAAAGAAACATCAAAGGATGGAAACATTGATCACGTGATATTCACGTGATCAAAAAGGGAACGGAAGAGGGGAGAGCGAAGGCGGTGGAAGCGGCAATGGCGGCGAGCGGAGGCTGCGAGTGGACGTGCATCTGGCGGGTGGCTGCGAGCTGGCGAGTGGAGGCGGCAGACGACGAGCGATGGTGAGCGGCGAGCGTCGTGCGGACGCGGGAGAGGAGCGGCAAGCGTCGTGCAGACCCAGGCGAGCAGACGACGAGCGAGGCAGTGAGCGTCGAGAGGATGCAGGCGAGCGGCGGCTAGCATCGTGCGGATGCGGGCGAGCAGCAGCGAGAGGCTGCCAGCGGGCAAGGAAGAAACGAGGAAGACGGCCTCGTTTGGGGAAGACGATGGCGAGCGAAAGGAAGAAACGCAGCTAGCGAGCGGAAGAAGACGCCGGCTCAAGCAGCGGCGAGAGACTGCCAGTGGGCGAGCAGGGAAGAAAAACGAGCTTCGAGCAGAGGATGAGCGTAGTGTAAGTACCCCTTTCATGAGGGGGGGCGAAACCCTAAAGCATGCGCATTCAAGAAATTTTCTAGGGCTTCATAAGATCGCATGTGGTATAACCATATGATCAACTTAAGTTTTACTAAGATCAAGAAGTGATCTTACCATAGCCATCGCTTGGATGGTGCCTTGGAAGCAAGAGGGCGAAAGGGGCTCTCCTCCAAAGGTGGCGCACACAAGAGGATGATGGCTACTCCTTGTGTTCCTTGTGCTAGCAAGGCTTCAAGGGTCCTTGTCGAATGGAAGGGATGAGATCTTCTCTTTGCTTGGCCGAATCCTCTCTTGTCGTCTACCTTCACAACGCAAGCCGTGAGTCGTCAAGAGCAAAGGGGCGAGAGATGAGAATCGAGAAGCATTGCATTCGAACGTGGAGACGTTCCCATTTTGGAAAACCGAAATTCCAAAAATAGCAACTACTTGATTACATGCGTTATGCGTTCACTTAAAGTGAACCAAACGCATATCCCTTCTCCCATATGAACCATGCGCTCACACATGAGCCGGTTCAATGTATTTGGTTCAATGACCAAACCAAATCAGCCCAAGCATTTAGTCCAGATCGAATTAAACCCTAAGGCTCCAGATCTGACCATTCATCTCCTGATGCTTCTGATCTCACCGATCTAGCATCAACACTCTCGATCGAAGCTTACCGATCTCAAGCCCTAATCAATCAAACATGATCAGACCAGATCTCACTTACAATCAGAGTTTAAATCCCTTTAAACTGAACTAAAACAATTCAGTCCACACGATCTGACTTAAGTAAGCCATATCATCAAATTGTGCGACCCTGAGGGTTTCCTTTAAATGTCGGTAACGATAACTTACATTATCACGATCAGTGAGGGGTATCTAGCAACACATCACTGTCTCCCGATATAGAGGAAAGAGTCTTCCAAGACTACACCCAAACCACAGCACAAGTGTGAATCAACTCACTAGGCATACATGTTTCCTTTGCCACTGGATGTTCTTATTGGACAAGCGTGTCAAGCTTGTACCTCCAATATGATGAGCATGATTAGATCAGATGAACATAGTCACCTGGGTATGGCCATACACTTTCTCAATCATCTCATTTAAGGGGGGGCCACATTAGAACATCACACTCCAATTAAGGAGACGGCAATCCTATATCTATCACTAGTGCCCTAACCTGACTCATGATCATTATCCAAGATAGTCTATAACCATTATGTTTCAAATGATATTGAACTACCTCAAAACAATGACAATCATCATTTAGAAACACAAGTGATCTCAAGTCAGAGGACATGTGCCACTTGAAGCAAAACAAGGATTATTCACATTGTGACAAGCAATTGAATATCCTAGTAGGGTCTGTCCAGTACATCCAATGTACCCATGAGTCTACATCTTATTCCATGCTCGAAGCATCCTATAAGATTAGAACACATATTAGTCTCAATCATATCAAGGCTGTCTCATGTTCACCAAGATATCTCGACTAAGGACTTTACTGCATGTCAGCCTAGCTGAACAGCATTGAGACATTATTCAGAAGTACAATTATTGCAGCAGACAATGTAACAACCTGAATAACAACCATTGCCTTTATAAACATAAGAGTTTATACATGATACTGATAGTATCCCAAGGCCTCAAACATTAGCCTTAAGGGCATACCCCAGCAATCTCCCACTTGCACTTAATCTAATGGTTGAGAAATCTCAAACCCATGTTATTACAGTGCTTCTCATGCTTCTGCTGCGCCAGAGGCTTGGTAAGCGGGTCTGCCAGATTGTCATCTGTATGAACCTTGCAGATTTTGATCTCGCCACGATCAATGATCTCCCGGATCAAGTGAAACCGTCTCTGTATGTGCTTGGACTTCTGGTGCGACCGTGGTTCCTTTGCCTGTGCGATTGCTCCAGTGTTATCACAGAAGATAACCAAAGGATCTGCACTCGAAGGAACAACACCAAGTTCCTGAACGAACTTGCGAATCCACACTACCTCCTTAGATGCTTCTGAGGCTGCAACATACTCGGCTTCTGTTGTGGAATCAGCAACGATAGACTGTTTGAAACTTTTCCACACCACTGCACCTCCATTCAAGCTAAAAACATAGCCTGATTGCGATCGGAAATCATCCTGGTCCGATTGGAACGAAGCGTCAGTATATCCTTCAATACTGAGTTCTTCCTAACCACCATATATCAAGAACATATCTTTGGTCCTCCGTAGATATTTTAAAATGTTCTTGACCGCAATCCAGTGCGCCTGACCTGGATTACTTTGGAACCGACTGGTCACGCTTAACCCGTAAGCGACGTCTGGGCGAGTACACAACATCGCATACATAATGGACCCAATAGCCGAAGCATAAGGCGTATTGTCCATTTCATCTTTCTCAGTCTGTGTTTGAGGACACTGACTCTTCGAAAGATTCAGACCATGTCTGACTGGAAGATATCCACGTTTAAAATTCTCTAAATGGAATCTCTCCAGGACTTTATCGATGTAAGTACTTTGGCACAGCCCGAGAAGCCTCTTAGATCTATCCCTGTAGATCTTCACACCTAATACATAGGCTGAAAGTCCCCACAAGGGGGTGAAACCCTAAAGCATTGGCGCATATGGAAGATGCAAGCAGCGGAAAGGGGGTTTCTAGATCTTGCATGCTATATGATTAACAAAAGGAACCCGATTGCATATAGAGAAGGATCATACCATAGCCATTTCTAGATGGCGCCTTGGAAGCAAAGATCAAACTGGATCTTCTCCAGAGGTGACGCACACAATTGATGTCGCCTACTCCTCCTTGCGATCCTTGTGCTAGCAAGGTCCAAAGATGTCTTGGTCGAGTGAAAGGGAAAAGAAAGAACTTTTTGGCTTGGCGATTTTTCCTTATCGTCTCTTCCTCTCCTTCACGCGAGAATGCCCCAAGAGCCAAAGCCAAGTTGGCGACAAAGCGTGAAGGCGTGAAGAGGGAGGACGTGAAAACGTGGTCACGTTGAGAAGTGCTATCCAAAAATAGCATATAACTTCTCCACATGCGATCTTGGGTTTACCCCAATCGCAAACTCCACTTCACCCTTGAACCATGCGCTCATTCATGAGCCGGTTCACTTGAATTTGGTTCAATAACCAAATAAACCAAGCCATAAGTCCAGATCACATTAAAACCCTAAGGTATTTGATTTGACCGTTCATCTCCTGATGCTCCTGATCTCACCGATCCAGCATCCATTCTCTCAATCGAAGCTTACCGATCTTAAGCCCTAATCAATCAAACATGATCAGACCAGATCTCACTTACAATCAGAGATTAAATCCCTTTAAACTGAACCTGAACAATTCAGTCCACACGATCTGACTCAAGTAAGCCATATCATCAAATTGTGCGACCCTGAGGGTTTCCTTTAAATGTCGGTAACGATAACTCACGTCATCACGATCAGTGAGGGGTATCTAGCAACACATCACTGTCTCCCGATATAAAGAAAAGAGTCTTCCAAGACTACACCCAAAAACAGCACAAGTGTGAATCAACTCACTAGGCATGCATATTTCCTTTGCCACTGGATGTTCTTATTGGACAAGCGTGTCAAGCTTGTAACTCCAATATGACGAGCATGATTAGAACAGATGAACACTGTCACCTGGGTATGGCCATACTCTTTTCTCAATCATCTCATCCAGGGGGCCCCTTTAGAACATCACACTCCTTAAACAAGGAGACGGCAATCCTATGTCTATCACTAGTGCCCTAACCTGACTCAAGCTCACCATCCAAGATAGTCTATAATCATTATGTTTCAAATGATATTGAACTAACTCAAAACAATGACAATCATCATTTAGAAACACAAGTGATCTCAAGTCAGAGGAAATGTGCCACTTGTCGCAATCAAGGAATATTCACATTGTGACAAGCAATTGAATATCCTAGTAGGGTCTGTCCAGTACATCCAATGTACCCATGAGTCTACATCTTATTCCATGCTCGAAGCATCCTATAAGATTAGAACACATATTAGTCTCAATCATATCAAGGCTGTCTCATGTTCACCAAGATATTTCGACTAAGGACTTTACTACATGTCAGCCTAGCTGAACAGCTTTGAGACATTATTCAGAAGTACACTTATTACAGCAGACAAGGTAACAACCTGAATAACAACCATGCCTTTATAAACATAAGAGTTTATTACATGATACTGATACAATCCCAAGGCCTCAAACATTAGCCTTAAGGGCATACCCCAACAATCTCCCACTTGCACTTAATCTAATGGTTGAGAAATCTCAAACCCATATTATTACAGTGCTTCTCATGCTTCTGCTGCGCCAGAGGCTTGGTAAGCGGGTCTGCCAGATTGTCATCTGTATGTACCTTGCAGACTTTGATCTCGCCACGATCAATGATCTCCCGGATCAAATGAAACCGTCTCTGTATGTGCTTGGACTTCTGGTGCGACCGTGGTTCCTTTGCCTGTGCGATTGCTCCAGTGTTATCACAGAAGATAACCAAAGGATCTGCACTCGAAGGAACAACACCAAGTTCTCTCACGAACTTACGAATCCACACTGCCTTCTTGGATGCTTCCGAGGCTGCAACATACTCGGCTTCTGTTGTGGAATCAGCAACAGTTGACTGTTTGAAACTCTTCCACACCACTGCTCCTCCATTCAAGCTAAATACATAGCCTGATTGCGATCGGAAATCATCCTGGTCCGACTGGAACGAAGCGTCAGTATATCCTTCAATACTGAGTTCTTCCTGACCACCATATATCAAGAACATATCTTTGGTCCTCCGCAGATATTTTAAAATGTTCTTGACTGCAATCCAGTGCGCCAAACCTGGATTACTTTGGAACCGACTGGTCACGCTTAACCCGTAAGCGACGTCTGGGCGAGTACACAACATCGCATACATTATGGACCCAATAGCCGAAGCATAAGGCGTATTGTCCATTTCATCTTTCTCAGTCTGTGTTTGTGGACACTGACTCTTCGAAAGATTCAGACCATGTCTGACTGGAAGATATCCTCTTTTAGAATTCTCTAAATGAAATCTCTCCAGGACTTTATCGATGTAAGTACTCTGGCACAGCCCGAGAAGCCTCTTAGATCTATCCCTGTAGATCTTCACACCTAATACATAGGCTGTTTCTCCTAGATCTTTCATCTGGAAACATTTCCTTAACCATGCCTTAACCGCATGCATTTCAGGAATGTCGTTTCCAATGATCAAGATATCATCGACGTAGAGGATTAAGAAAGTAATCACGCTCCCACTAAACCTCTTATATACACACGGGTCATCCTCGTTCTTGATGAAACCAAATTCACTGATTGATTCATCAAAACGAATATTCCAGCTTCTAGATGCTTGTTTAAGTCCATAAATAGACTTCTTTAACTTGCATATTTTATGACGATCTGATGGATTAGTGAAACCTTCTGGTTGTGTCATATACACATCCTCATCCAGATTTCCATTCAGGAAAGCTGTTTTCACATCCATTTGCCAAATCTCATAATCATAATATGCTGCTATCGCGAAAAGAATCCGAATAGACTTGAACATAGCTACAGGTGAGAAAGTTTCATCATAATCTATCCCGTAGATTTGTTTGAAACCTTTCGCAACTAGCCTGCCTTTATAGGTAACCACGTTACCATCCTTGTCAATCTTCTTCTTGAAGATCCATTTACAGCCTATAGGGATAACTCCCGGAGGCGGATCAACCAAATCCCAGACTTGGTTATCTGACATGGAGTCCATCTCGGCGCGCATAGCTTCAAGCCATCTCGCTGACTCCGGTCCACTGACCGCATCTGCATAAGTGAGGGGTTCATCATTATCAATGATGTAGACTCCGTCATAGCGCTCAGGCTGTCGACGAATCCTTCCCGATCTTCGCGGTTCCCGTGATATCTGAGCCTCAGGTTGTTCAATAACCTGATCCACCGGCTCAGGCTCATCCAACTGTGCTTGACTACTTTGTCCTTCCTCTGGAATCTCATCCAGCATTATTTCTCTCCCACTGGCCTCTTGCAGAAGAAACTCCTTCTCAAGAAATATGGCCGTCCGAGCAACAAATACCTTGTTCTCTTTGGGATCGTAGAAATAATAACCCTTAGTTTCCTTAGGGTAACCGACAAAGATACATTTGTCAGATCTGCTCTCTAGTTTCCCAGAGGCGAGCTTTTTGACATAAGCCTCGCAGCCCCCAGATCCTGATAAATGTCAAGCTCGGCTGTTTCCCATACCATAACTCATATGGCGTCTTTGAAACTGCCTTGGATGGCACTCGGTTTAGTACCTTTGCAGCTGTCTCCAGTGCAAATCCCCAAAAGGAGTAAGGTAGAGTAGCCTGACTCATCATAGAACGAACCATATCAAGTAGGGTTCTATTTCTCCTCTCGGACACACCATTCCATTGCGGTGTTCCTGGCGGAGTGAGCTGTGAGATAATCCCACACTCCTTCAGATAGTCAGTAAATTCTCGACTTAGGTATTCTCCACCTCGATCAGAACGAAGTGCCTTGATATTTCGGCCTAGCTGATTTTGTACTTCATTCTTGAACTCTTTGAACTTGTCAAAAGATTCACTTTTATGTCTCATCAGATAGACATATCCATACCTACTGAAATCATCAGTAAAGGTAATGAAGTACTGATAGCCACCTCTGGCATGTTTACTAAATGGCCCACACACATCACTGTGTATAAGGTCAAGTAAACCTGAAGCCCTTTGACCTTTGTGAGGAAAAGGTGACTTCGTCATTTTACCCATTAAACAAGCTTTGCATGTATCAATCTCCTCATAGGAGAATGATCCCAGCAGTCCATGATCATGCAACCGCTTAATGCGTTTCTCGTTAATATGGCCTAAACGACTATGCCATAGCAAGGTGCTGTCATCAGCATACTTGGCTTTCTTAATATCAATAGCGTGTATAGAACATTCCATGTCCAACATGAATAACCCATTATTAATTGAACCAGTAGCATAAACTATATTATCAAGAGATAAAACACACTTTGAAATATTGCATTCAAAGGAAAATCCCTTCCTGACAAGAGCAGGAATGGAGATAATATTCTTAGTAATGCTGGGAACAAAGTAACAACTGTTTAGTTCTAATACAAGCCCAGATGGCAAAGAGATGAAATAGTCTCCTACAGCAACAGCAGCAACCCGTGCCCCGTTTCCAACTCGTAGGTCCACCTCATGCTGTCCCACCTGCCTTCTTCTCTTGAGTTCCTGTACATTTGAACAAATGTGAACTCCACATGCAGTGTCCAACACCCATGATACAGAAGAAGAAGAAACCATGACTTCCGTCACGTATATACCTGAGCCAGAAGCGAAGCTTCCCCTCTTATCTCCTTGGAGCGCTTTACAGTCCTTTTTCCAGTGACCAGCTGGCCACAATGGAAACACCTGTATTCCTTGGACCGCTTAACCTTCTGCTTCAGAGCCTTGCTGTAATTCTTGACAGGGGCCTTGCCCTTCTTCCCCTTCTTCTTGTTCCTCGAAGGAACCATCAAGACAGAGGTTGAAGGCTTACCCTTCAGAGTTTCCTCAGTAGTCAAGAGCATATTCAGCAGCTCTGCCGGAGTACAATCGATTTTGTTCATATTAAAGTTAATGATGAACGCATCGAAAGAGGGCGGAAGAGACTGCAGAATAATGTCTACAGCAAGCTCCTGGTTGATGGTATGCCCCAGTTTCTCTAGAGCCTCCTTGTGCCCAATCATCTTGAGCACGTGAGCTCCCACTGGGCTCCCTTCAGCCAGTTTGCTCTGAAAGAACAGCTTTGTCAGATTATAGCGTTCTGTCCTCGCCTGTGCAGCATACAGCATCTTGAGGTTTGCTATCATGTCTATAGCAGACATATCCTCATGCTGACGCTGCAGCGGTGGCGTCATAGACGCTAGCATCAGGCAAGCGACATCAATGCTATCACTGACGTGCTTTTCATAGGCTTCCCGAACCGCCCTTGCGGCGTTCGGAGCGGGCTGAGGCGGTATCGCCGTCTCGAGGACATACAGTTTCCTCTCTGCCTTAAGAACGATCTTAAGGTGTCCAAACCAGTCTGAGAAGTTCGGCCCAGCAAACTTCTCCCTTTCCAGTAGGGATCGCACATTGAAGCTCATGGTGTTCGTTGCTGCAGGTATCTACAACAATGCAAGAACAGCAAGGTCAGTATCAATGTTAAGAATCAATCAGGACTTAAGAAAGATTCTTTTTCTCACTATTTTATCTGGCTGAAAAATCTAGCAAAACAGCCCGAAAGAGTAGAACTCTTTTAGTGAGATGGGATCCAGATTTCATACTTGGTCTCCGCGTCCCGCTCAGGCGAGATAAGATGCACAGAGAGTACAAGCACTAATCTCTGGTAGGCAGTCCCTGCCAATCGCCAACCCGTGCGATTCCCCTTCATCTGGGCAATCCAGCAGACTGTGCCAACTGAGTTGGTACAACACAATCTCTGACCCCACAGATGGCTGCCTCCATGCGCTACCATATGCGCCACATATGTAGCCTACACGGTCAAGCTGACCCGACCTACTCCCTGGATCACCACGTGCTATGCTGAGCAACGAGAAGCGATAAATCCCTTCTCTGTAACACGCAGGTGTAATCCCGCACCGTCTGAAGATAGATGGACGTGCCCACTGAGTGGGTACAACACGGCTCCAACGATAATCAGAACAGTGAGGTTTCGCGTCAGAAGGCATACGAGCTTGATATTTTAGCGTTGGATTTTAACGGTCTTTTATCTTCTTTACTATCATTCAATTCCTATGGTGATAGCAGAAGATAAATAAATCATGCTGTTCTACTTATTTAAACAATAAAAGAAAGCATGGATCTTATGTGGTAAAAGCCCATAGCCCTAGTAAGACCTTAATTAACTTAAGTCTTCACTTGCTTTTCTTCATGGGTCTTTTGCTGCTCATCTGGCCCAAACCAGGGCCCAAGCGCCAATTGCAGCTCAGGTGCGCCCACCAGGGAAAATGCGCCTGGTCCCAGAGTCGAACCCTGGACCTCCCACCTGGTCTAGCCACTGTTGCATGCGCCTCTGCCAAGTGTGCTCTGTGCTCTTGTCTGATTAATTTACAAATTAATCTATCTAGACAAGATTGACACGCAGGTCAATTACATTTTTATAAATTAAATAAATGTGATGCGCAGATCACAATTAAAAATTAATTTACAAAATTAAAGTCCAGGCACGCAGGCCCCAGCACAGCACACATTTAATATGGGCAGCCCACATAAGAATAAATAAACAAACATAGGCATCAATCAACATGTGATCCAATCAAGAAATTAAATTTTTTTGAAAAACCCCATAGGCATCAATTTTAATTTCCTTATTTGCCCTACATCCTTACAACGGTCCATTACTAGGGATCCACTCATCCAACCTAGTCAGATCCACTGCCCTTGCATGCACCAAGTCCTAACTGACTTGAGTCGACCAAAAGGTCAACCATGCATGCGCCAGGGCTGAACAACCACAATGAGGTCTGGCAAACGGGTGTGACCCCGGGCCTAACTCATGTGCGTTAATAGGTTGTCTCAATCAGACATCGCTACACGCCTGTCTGCAGTCGACCTATAGCCACCAGGTGCTTGCGCACAGGTGCTATCTGGTCAACCCATCAAGGCTGTCAGATGGTCTGATCAGACTGTCTGGATCTAACCTAGGGGATGACTTCAACCCTAGTAACCCGTCTAAGGGTTTACAGTAAGGCCTTAGATCTAGTGTGAGTCGCGCAAGTATTTAGGTTTTTAAGAAAACCAACAACATACAAGCGCCAACTAAAGGTAACCTCATACATGCGCCATAAACAAAATACAAGTTTCGCCTATGATAACTTAACATGTATTTTCGCATGTAATACAGATCTAAGCATTGTTCGCAAACAAGGATCACAAAATGGCTTGCAATCATAAAACATGCATGAAACCTAAGCTCTGATACCAATTGAAAGTCCCCACAAGGGGGTGAAACCCTAAAGCATTGGCGCATATGGAAGATGCAAGCAGCGGAAAGGGGGTTTCTAGATCTTGCATGCTATATGATTAACAAAAGGAACCCGATTGCATATAGAGAAGGATCATACCATAGCCATTTCTAGATGGCGCCTTGGAAGCAAAGATCAAACTGGATCTTCTCCAGAGGTGACGCACACAATTGATGTCGCCTACTCCTCCTTGCGATCCTTGTGCTAGCAAGGTCCAAAGATGTCTTGGTCGAGTGAAAGGGAAAAGAAAGAACTTTTTGGCTTGGCGATTTTTCCTTATCATCTCTTCCTCTCCTTCACGCGAGAATGCCCCAAGAGCCAAAGCCAAGTTGGCGACAAAGCGTGAAGGCGTGAAGAGGGAGGACGTGAAAATGTGGTCACGTTGAGAAGTGCTATCCAAAAATAGCATATAACTTCTCCACATGCGATCTTGGGTTTACCCCAATCGCAAACTCCACTTCACCCTTGAACCATGCGCTCATTCATGAGCCGGTTCACTTGAATTTGGTTCAATAACCAAATAAACCAAGCCATAAGTCCAGATCACATTAAAACCCTAAGGTATTTGATCTGACCGTTCATCTCCTGATGCTCCTGATCTCACCGATCCAGCATCCATTCTCTCAATCGAAGCTTACCGATCTTAAGCCCTAATCAATCAAACATGATCAGACCAGATCTCACTTACAATCAGAGATTAAATCCCTTTAAACTGAACCTGAACAATTCAGTCCACACGATCTGACTCAAGTAAGCCATATCATCAAATTGTGCGACCCTGAGGGTTTCCTTTAAATGTCGGTAACGATAACTCACGTCATCACGATCAGTGAGGGGTATCTAGCAACACATCACTGTCTCCCGATATAAAGAAAAGAGTCTTCCAAGACTACACCCAAAAACAGCACAAGTGTGAATCAACTCACTAGGCATGCATATTTCCTTTGCCACTGGATGTTCTTATTGGACAAGCGTGTCAAGCTTGTAACTCCAATATGACGAGCATGATTAGAACAGATGAACACTGTCACCTGGGTATGGCCATACTCTTTTCTCAATCATCTCATCCAGGGGGCCCCTTTAGAACATCACACTCCTTAAACAAGGAGACGGCAATCCTATGTCTATCACTAGTGCCCTAACCTGACTCAAGCTCACCATCCAAGATAGTCTATAATCATTATGTTTCAAATGATATTGAACTAACTCAAAACAATGACAATCATCATTTAGAAACACAAGTGATCTCAAGTCAGAGGAAATGTGCCACTTGTCGCAATCAAGGAATATTCACATTGTGACAAGCAATTGAATATCCTAGTAGGGTCTGTCCAGTACATCCAATGTACCCATGAGTCTACATCTTATTCCATGCTCGAAGCATCCTATAAGATTAGAACACATATTAGTCTCAATCATATCAAGGCTGTCTCATGTTCACCAAGATATTTCGACTAAGGACTTTACTGCATGTCAGCCTAGCTGAACAGCTTTGAGACATTATTCAGAAGTACACTTATTACAGCAGACAAGGTAACAACCTGAATAACAACCATGCCTTTATAAACATAAGAGTTTATTACATGATACTGATACAATCCCAAGGCCTCAAACATTAGCCTTAAGGGCATACCCCAACATAGGCTGCTTCTCCTAGATCTTTCATCTGGAAACATTTCCTTAACCATGCCTTAACAGCATGCAGTTCAGGAATATCGTTTCCAATGATCAAGATATCATCGACGTAGAGGACTAGGAAAGTAATCATGCTCCCACTAAACCTCTTATATACACACGGGTCATCTTTATTCTTGATGAAACCAAACTCAGAGATTCATTCATCAAAACGAATATTCTAGCTTCTAGATGCTTGCTTAAGTCCATAAATGGACTTCTTTAACTTGCATATTTTGTGACGATCTGATGGATTCGTGAAACCTTCAGGTTGTGTCATATACACATCCTCATCCAGTTTTCCATTAAGGAAAGCCGTTTTCACATCCATCTGCCAGATCTCATAATCATAATATGCAGCTATCGCGAAAAGAATCCGAATCGACTTGAACATGGTTACAGGAGAGAAAGTTTCATCATAATCTATCCCGTAGATTTGTTTGAAACCTTTCGCTACTAGCCTGCCTTTATAGGTAACCACGTTACCATCCATGTCAATCTTCTTCTTGAAGATCCATTTACAGCCTATAGGGATTACTCCCGGAGGCGGATCAACCAAATCCCAGACTTGGTTATCTGACATGGAGTCCATTTCGGCTCGCATAGCTTCAAGCCATCTAGCTGACTCCGGTCCACTGACCGCATCCGCATAAGTGAGGGGTTCATCATTGTCAATGATGTAGACTCCGTCATAGCGCTCAGGCTGTCGACGGATCCTTCCCGATCTACGCGGTTCCCATGATATCTGAGCCTCAGATTGTTCAGTAACCTGTTCTACCGGCTCTGGCTCATCCAACTGTGCTTGACTACTTTGTCCTTCCTCTGAATTCTCATCCAGCTTTATTTCTCTCCCACTGGCTTCTTGCAGAAGAAATTCCTTCTCAAGAAAAACTGCCGTCCGAGCAACAAATACCTTGTTCTCTTTGGGATCGTAGAAATAATAACCCTTAGTTTCCTTAGGGTAACCGACAAAGATACATTTCTCAGATCTGCTCTCTAGTTTCCCAGAGGCGAGCTTTTTGACATAAGCCTCGCAACCCCAGATCCTGATAAATGTCAAGCTCGGCTGTTTCCCATACCATAATTCATATGGAGTCTTTGAAACTGCCTTGGATGGCACTCGGTTTAGTACCTTTGCAGCTGTTTCCAGTGCAAATCCCCAAAAGGAGTAAGGTAGAGTAGCCTGACTCATCATAGAACGAACCATATCAAGTAACGTTCTATTTCTCCTCTCGGACACACCATTCCATTGCGGTGTTCCTGGCGGAGTGAGCTGTGAGATAATCCCACACTCCTTCAGATAGTCAGTAAGCGCATGACTCAAGTATTCTCCACCTCGATCAGAACGAAGTGCCTTGATATTTCGGCCTAGCTGATTCTGTACTTCATTTTTGAATTCTTTGAACTTGTCAAAAGATTCACTCTTATACCTCATCAGATAGACATAACCATATCTACTGAAATCATCAGTAAAGGTAATGAAGTACGAATAGCCACCTCTGGCATGTTTACTAAATGGCCCACACACATCACTGTGTATAAGGTCAAGTAAACCTGAAGCCCTTTGACCTTTGTTAAGAAAAGGAGACTTCGTCATTTTACCCATTAAACAAGCTTTGCATGTATCAATCTCCTCATAGGAGAATGATCCCAGCAGTCCATTGTCATGCAACCGCTTAATGCGTTTCTTGTTAATATGGCCTAAACGACTATGCCATAGCAAGGTGCTATCGTCAGCATACTTGGCTTTCTTATTATCAATATTTTGTATAGAACATTCCATGTCCAACATGAATAACCCATTGTTAATTGATCCAGAAGCATAAACAATATTATCATAAGATATAACACACTTTGAAATATTGCATTCAAAGGAAAATCCTTTCCTGACAAGAGCAGGAATAGAGATAATATTCTTGGTAATGCTAGGAACAAAATAACAATTGTTTAATTCTAATACAAGTCCAGATGGTAATGAGATGTAATATTCCCCTACAGCAACAGCAGCAACCCGTGCCCCGTTTCCAACTCGTAGGTCCACCTCATGCTGTCCCACCTGTCTTCTTCTCTTGAGTTCCTGTACATTTGAACAAATGTGAACTCCACATGCAGTGTCCAACACCCATGAAATAGAAGAAGATATCATGACCTCAGTCACAAATATACCTGAGCCAGAAGCGATGCTTCCCTTCTTGTCTCCTTGGAGCGCTTTACAGTCCCTTTTCCAGTGACCTAGCTGGCCACAGTGGAAACATCTGTATTCCTTCGACCGCTTAACCTTCTGTTTCAGAGCCTTATTGTAGTTCTTGACTGGGGCTTTGCCCTTCTTCCCCTTCTTCTTGTTCCTGGAAGGGAACATCAAGACAGAGGTTGAAGGCTTTCCCTTCAGAGTCTCCTCCGTAGTCAAGAGCATATTCAGCAACTCTGCCGGGGTACAATCGATTTTGTTCATATTAAAGTTAATAATGAACGCATCGAAAGAGGGCGGGAGAGACTGCAGAATAATGTCTACAGCAAGCTCCTGATTGATGGTATGCCCCAGTTTCTCTAGAGCTTCTTTGTGCCCAATCATCTTGAGCACATGAGCTCCCACTGGACTCCCTTCAGCCAGTTTGCTCTGAAAGAAAAGCTTAGTCAGATTATAGCGTTCAGTCCTCGCCTGTGCAGCATATAGCATCTTGAGGTTTGCTATGATTTCCATAGCAGACATATCCTCATGCTGACGCTGCAGCGGTGGCGTCATAGACGCTAGCATCAGGCAAGCGACATCAATGCTATCATTGACATGCTTTTCATAGGCTTCACGAACCGCCCTTGCGGCGTTCGCTGCGGGTTGAGGCGGTATTGCCGTCTCGAGGACATACAGTTTCCTCTCTGCCTTAAGAACAATCTTAAGGTGTCCGTACCAGTCTGAGAAGTTTGGCCCAGCAAACTTCTCCCTTTCCAGTAGGGATCGCACATTGAAGCTCATGGTGTTCGTTGCTGCAGGAATCTACAACAATGCAAGAACAGCAAGGTCAGTATCAATGTTTAGAATCAATCCAGGACTTAAGAATGATTCTTTTCTCACTATTTTATCTGACTGAAAAATCCAGTAAAACAGTCCGAAAGAGTAAGACTCTTTTAGTGAGATGGGATCCAGATTTTATACTTGGTCTCCGCGTCCCGCTCAGGCGAGATAAGATGCACAGAGAGTACAAGCACTAATCTCTGGTAGGCAGTCTCTGCCAATCGCCAACCCGTGCGATTCCCCTTCATCTGGGCAATCCAGCCGACTGTGCCAACTGAGTTGGTACAACACAGTCTCTGATCCCACAGATGGCTGCCTCCATGTGCTACCATATGCGCCACATATGTAGCCTACATGGTCAAGCTGACCTGACCTACTCCCTGGACCACCACGTGCTATGCTGAGCAACGAGAAGCGATAAATCCCTTCTCTGTAACATGCAGGTGAAATCGCACACCGTCTGAAGATAGATGGACGTGCCCACTGAGTGGGTACAACACGGCTCCAACGATAGTCAGAACAGTGAGGTTTCGCGCCAGAAGGCATTACGTGCTTGATATTTAGCGTTGGATTTTAACGGTCTTTTATCTTCTTACTATTAGGCAAATCCTATGGCTATAGCAGAAGATAAATAACTCATGCAATTCTAATTATTAAACAATAAAAGAAAGCATGGATCTTATGTGGTAAAAGCCCATTAAGCCTAAGTAAGACCTTAACCTAAATTAAGTCTTCACTTGCTTTCTTCATGGGGCTTTTTCTTCATATCTGGCCCAACCTAGGGCCCAAGCGCCAATTGCAGCTCAGGTGCGCCCACCAGGAAAATGCGCCTGTCCTAGGGTCGAACCCTAGACCTCCCACCTGGTCAAGCCACTGCTGCATGCGCCTCTGCCATGTGTGCTTTTTGCTCTTGTCTGATTAAATTACAAATTAATCTATCTAGACAAGATTGACACGCAGGTCAATTACACTTATAAATTAAATACAATGTGATTCGCAGATCACAAATAAATATTAATTTACAATTAACCAGGCTCGCAGGCCCCAGGACAGCACACATTAAAGAGCAACCCACATAAGATGAAATAAACAAGCACATGGGATCCAATCAAACATGTGATCCATTACTAAGAAAATAAAATTTTTGAAAAACCCATTGGCATCAATTTTAATTTTCTTATATGCCCTACAACCTTACAACGGTCCATTGATAGGGATCCACTCATCATGTCTAGTTAGATCCACTGCCCTTGCATGCACCAAGTCCTAACTGACTTGAGTTGACCTAATGGTCAACCATGCATGCGCCAAGGGCTGAACAACCATCATGAGTTCTGGCAAGCGGGTGTGACCCCGGGCCTAACTCATGTGCGTTCAATGGTTGTCTCAACCAGACCTCGCTACACGCCTGTGATGCAATCGACCTATAGCCACCTCGTGCTTGCGCACAGGTGCCATCTGGTCGATCCATCTAGGCTGTCAGATGGTCTGATCAGACTCTTTGGATCTAACCTAGAGGATGACTTCAACCCCATCAACCCGTCTAAGGGTTTATAGCAGGCGCTTAGTCTAATGAGGGGCGCGCAAGTTAAGTTTTTCTATGACAAAACAACAACAAGCACCAATACATGCGCCAAAGAGCAATAAACATCATACATGTTGTTTTCGCATCATGAACTTTCATGAACTTGCGCATGTAATCAACCATAGATCTAAGCATGAGAGTAAACATGGATCACACAAAGTATCAAGCAATCATATGAATTATACCAAAAACATAAGCTCTGATACCAATTGTATGTACCCCTTTCATGAGGGGGGGCGAAACCCTAAAGCATGCGCATTCAAGAAATTTTCTAGGGCTTCATAAGATCGCATGTGGTATAACCATATGATCAACTTAAGTTTTACTAAGATCAAGAAGTGATCTTACCATAGCCATCGCTTGGATGGTGCCTTGGAAGCAAGAGGGCGAAAGGGGCTCTCCTCCAAAGGTGGCGCACACAAGAGGATGATGGCTACTCCTTGTGTTCCTTGTGCTAGCAAGGCTTCAAGGGTCCTTGTCGAATGGAAGGGATGAGATCTTCTCTTTGCTTGGCCGAATCCTCTCTTGTCGTCTACCTTCACAACGCAAGCCGTGAGTCGTCAAGAGCAAAGGGGCGAGAGATGAGAATCGAGAAGCATTGCATTCGAACGTGGAGACGTTCCCATTTTGGAAAACCGAAATTCCAAAAATAGCAACTACTTGATTACATGCGTTATGCGTTCACTTGAAGTGAACCAAACGCATATCCCTTCTCCCATATGAACCATGCGCTCACACATGAGCCGGTTCAATGTATTTGGTTCAATGACCAAACCAAATCAGCCCAAGCATTTAGTCCAGATCGAATTAAACCCTAAGGCTCCAGATCTGACCATTCATCTCCTGATGCTTCTGATCTCACCGATCTAGCATCAACACTCTCGATCGAAGCTTACCGATCTCAAGCCCTAATCAATCAAACATGATCAGACCAGATCTCACTTACAATCAGAGTTTAAATCCCTTTAAACTGAACTAAAACAATTCAGTCCACACGATCTGACTTAAGTAAGCCATATCATCAAATTGTGCGACCCTGAGGGTTTCCTTTAAATGTCGGTAACGATAACTTACATTATCACGATCAGTGAGGGGTATCTAGCAACACATCACTGTCTCCCGATATAGAGGAAAGAGTCTTCCAAGACTACACCCAAACCACAGCACAAGTGTGAATCAACTCACTAGGCATACATGTTTCCTTTGCCACTGGATGTTCTTATTGGACAAGCGTGTCAAGCTTGTACCTCCAATATGATGAGCATGATTAGATCAGATGAACATAGTCACCTGGGTATGGCCATACACTTTCTCAATCATCTCATTTAAGGGGGGGGCCACATTAGAACATCACACTCCAATTAAGGAGACGGCAATCCTATATCTATCACTAGTGCCCTAACCTGACTCATGATCATTATCCAAGATAGTCTATAACCATTATGTTTCAAATGATATTGAACTACCTCAAAACAATGACAATCATCATTTAGAAACACAAGTGATCTCAAGTCAGAGGACATGTGCCACTTGAAGCAAAACAAGGATTATTCACATTGTGACAAGCAATTGAATATCCTAGTAGGGTCTGTCCAGTACATCCAATGTACCCATGAGTCTACATCTTATTCCATGCTCGAAGCATCCTATAAGATTAGAACACATATTAGTCTCTATCATATCAAGGCTGTCTCATGTTCACCAAGATATCTCGACTAAGGACTTTATAGCATGTCAGCCTAGCTGAACAGCATTGAGACATTATTCAGAAGTACAATTATTGCAGCAGACAATGTAACAACCTGAATAACAACCATTGCCTTTATAAACATAAGAGTTTATACATGATACTGATAGTATCCCAAGGCCTCAAACATTAGCCTTAAGGGCATACCCCAACACGTAGCAACAAGGAGCAAGACGTGGATCCGCCCGATTCGGGCGGATCTAAAAACAGCGGAAAAGCAAGGTTAAATCCCTCCTCTAATCCATCCTTTGATTTCCATCCTCGCTGGTATACAACGGATTTTTAGCTTTTCCATCCTTTCCACCCTTATTTCCTTCCTGGTATACAGGGCCTTAGCCATCGTCCCATGCTGGAGCTGCTCTCGCAGTAAATCCTTCACGCCAGGATGGACTAATGCCCGGAATTTGGAGCTGGCTAGTGACGAGTTAACACCGAACGAACTCGGAATGGAAGCGTTCATCAAAAGCAGTGTTAAAGCAGAGATCACTGGAAAAACTTTTGATTTCAGCGATCTAATAGTCAGATATGGCCGAATCCTTATATTCGTTGATTTGCACGCTTAAGAGAAGCTGTGACCCCAATTTAAGCATGATCCATCGCTAGATGTCATGTGAATCGAGAATAACTTAGAAGTGTTCGTAGTAGGGGAGAAAGAAAGGATCACCAATAAATTTTTCGATTTTGGCAATCCGACCATTGGATGGTAGAATCCTTCGTCATGTAGGTTCGCAGGCTCGAGGTAAGGTGTGGCCGAAGTTTTAGTTTGATCAGATGGCCGGATGTCAAGTTTGGAACTATGTTTACTTCTTATTTGGAGTAATAATTCCACAACTTAATAGAGTCAAGTTTAGAGTAGATTAAACTTAATAGAGTCAAGTTTAGAGTAGATTTGCCCTGTAGATCTAATTTTACTTAATTTAGGGTTCACACATATTATCCAGACTATCCATGATCATGGATACTTGCAATATAGCCCCGATTTTACTTAATTTCATGGTTCACACATGTTATCTCGATCATGGATATCTGCAATCTAGTCTTAATTCTACTTAGGGTTTACACATGTTATCTCCATCGTGGATAGACTATCCATGATCATGGATACATACAATCTAGCCCTGATTCTACTTAATTTTATAGTTCACACATGTTATCCCTATCATGGATAGACTATTCATAATCGTGGATACATGCGATCTAGGCCTGATTCTACGTAATTTAGGGTTCACACATGTTATCCCCAACCTAGATAGACTATCCATAATTATGGATATCTATAATCTAGCCCTGATTCTATTTAATTTTATGGTTCACACATGTTAACCCCATCGTGGATAGACTATTCATAATCGTAGATACATGCATAATATCCCTAATTCTACTTAATTTAGGATTCACACATGTTATCCCCATCATGGATAAACTATCCATGATTGTGAATACCTGCAATCTAGCCCTAATTTTACTTAATTTTATGGTTCACATATGTTATCCCCATCATGGATAGACTGTCTATGATCATGGAAACATGCAATCTAGCCATGATTTTACTTAATTTAGGGTACACACAAGTTATTCCCTTAGTAGATAGACTATCCTTAATCGTGGATACCTACAACCTACTCCTGATTCTGCTTAATTTTATAGTTCACACATGTTTTCCCCATCATGGATAGATTGTTTACGATCGTGGATACATGCAATCTAGCCCTGATTCTACTTAATTTCATATACTTCTCATACTTTTTAAATATTTTCGGTAATATAAGTAGTCCAAGCATGAATTCCAATGGCAGTTTAAGTGCTGCAAGTGGTAACACAAGTAGATTCATTGTGAAAGTCTAAAAATCTATTAGAGGACATCTAGAGAAGAAGGACGCACCTAGACATCGCATGAGTAGGTGGTCAATGCACCGTATGCATAATTTCTTATCCAGATTACCACAAGGGAGTAGGATAAAGGAATTAGTTTCAGGCACTCTCTTTGGCCATTTGTTACAAGGGCCAGCTATTCAGCTGGATTCACTTGCAATATAGTACTTGTTATCCAAATGGGACAAGGAGAAAAAGGGATTTCAGGTGAATGATAGGGTCATACCGCAAGTGCACGGTTCTATCGCATAATAAAAAGTATCGATCCCATAGGGACTAGGGAGTCAAGTACTAACTAATCAGTCTATTGATAACTAGGTGATCAAATAATGATAGGAGTCACTAATATCCTAATGCAAGAAAGTAAATTTGAGCAAATCAGGTGCAAACAATGGTGTGAAAAGTCTTGAGAGAAAATCAGGGTTTTAGGTTTCACCGCACTTAAGAACAATGGAAAGATGGTGCTAAAGTTCTTAGTTCATTTATTCTATATTCTTAAAGAAATTCCTCCGAGTGTACAGATCGTCCCCTCTCAGCCTACAATCCAGTATCTATCTTAACTCAAGTCTCCTACTTTCATGGTTAACTAGGTTAAGTAGATCTATTGAGTTCCATGAAGAATTATTAATTTCTCGAGTAATTTCGATCTACTTTCGTGGTCGAAATTACAAGATCAATCTTAAGGGTTCCGACGTTGTGGTTCACCTCTCAGTCCTTCCCATAAAGTCTTAAACATATGAAAGCATGGCCAGTGCAATAATATGAAATAATTATGATTAGGATTGAATAAGAACAAGAATAAACTCAAGCAAAGTACTAATTAAATATCATTAACCAACATCCTTATAGCGGGCTACGCCCAAACCTCGAAAAAGAGTTTACGCTACAACGTTCATTGTAGAATACATAAAATTGGATGATTCCTATCCAAAATGTTCGTGGCTCAGTTAGGAAGGTCTCCACCAATTTTCCCCAAATTCCACTCTAAAAATATAAAGAAAAAAGAGAAAAACCGAACGGGTGTCAAACAGGCGGACATCTTTACAGTCATGCATGGATGCACAGCCATGCCCGTGAAAGATGTTGGTGAACATCTGAAACTGCTATTTTGGAGTCTTCACGGCCGTGCATGGATGCACGGGCACGCCTATGAACATTTCGTTGAATTATAAAAAGTGGAACCGAGGTCTTCACGGCCGTGCAAGTGTGCACAGGCATTCCTGTGAAAATCTTGATGAAATCTGGGAACGCAGGATCATACACGGTCGTGCATGGATGCACGACCATGCTCGTGAAGATTGTAGAAAGCTCCGTTTAATCTGAAATTTGGTATACAGCTTCGTCTCATCATAAGAAGTCGTTCCATATCTTCAAATCTTTCAAACTCCACCAATTTTGGGCGAAAATCCCTACATATCAATAAAACAAAGGAGAAGTGAAGATTCTGAAGAATATGAAGCATTTAAGCAAATAAACGGGACAAAACTATGCATTTTACTCCAAAATAATAATAAAACTAAGCCACAATGTATATATGCGTGATATCAAAATACATCGGATTTAAAATTTTACTTGTCCTCAAGCAATTGAATTGTTTATAACATAGTGATTGAATGAAATAAGGAATCTCAATCAAATAAATCTAGTCTGATAAGGTTATAGTTTGTTCAACAACACGTCTCAAGTTATAATGCAATATTGAAGAGAAATTAACTCAAATGTCATAAATACAATCCATCAGAGTATGCAAAATAAAAAATACCAAAAACCTGCATAATACATCTCACACATAAGATATATGATATCAAGCATTCATAAAATAAGTGGTTGTATATCAAGTCATGAGAAAATAGCATCGGTGCCGCATAGTATCTATGTGGCACTTTTTTTTTTATTTTTACAATGCCAAGCTAGATGAATGATGGGGAACACCATAACTTCGGTACCACTACTATTATTATTATTGAGTGAACAGTGCCAAGCTAGATGAACATAATCGCTTAGGTACCACTGTCATGTTTTATATATTTGAATGCTAAGAACATTGTCAAGTGAAAGTACTACATACAATGATACTTTGGTACCACTGTTATATATTTATGATTCTCATGATACTATGTACAAATAAGATATGAATTATGAAGTCAATATATAGGTAATCAAACAAAAGATATGTGTGTAAACTATAACCAATTTGGACTTCTAAAAACAGTCGAGATTCCAAATCCAATCAATCAAGTACTCATAGAACAATGCAATTCCAAGGACAAAGTAAATAGCATAAAGAAGGGGTAGGCAAAGACACCTAAGGTGTTGGAACTGTTAGTGTTTATGCCCTAGGACCTCAAGATGGTCCATTGGGATATGTGTATCACATCTAGTTGATAGATGAGTTATCCTGGCATTGTCGTTGTCATGCAAGTTTGTACATCTGCGCATATGTACATTTGCATATACAATGTCCCTAAGAGATAGATTTTATCTAGTCTGTGTGTTTATCCTTGGTCGAGAATCATAGTGGATATGGGACAGCTATGATTCACTTGAGACCGGTATATGCGCTGGTTGAGCATGGGTTGCTAACGCAGGCATATGGGTATATCAAGGGAGATATACTGGATCGACCCACCGTGAGGATTCTTCTCCATGTCACGAGATGAATATCACAGTGACAGAGTTGCGCTTGTCCTATACTTGAGGGCATTGGTATCTCTATATAGTGATTGATGTACTTTGATGCAACCTAACGCTTCGCCGTAAAAGGGAAGTCATAACGGTTGTCATTGGGTATGTCATAACCTACATGAGGGATTCAATGTGCCAATAGAGGATTTGCCCCTTCCTTACGGGGAAGCTTGATTGTCCATGGCGCCCCTATATGGATGACTGAAAGTGTATGGCCATACCCAGGTGAGAACCTGATTTAGTCATGCCATATTATTGGGATTAACAAGTGTGACACACTTGCCCAATCTGGACATCAGTTAGCAAAAGGACAAGGCTGCACTTGTACTTTGTCGCAGTTTTAGGGGATGTCGATGATGACACCATTCTGATGACTTGGGTACCAATGATGTACTGCTAGGTGCCACTCATTGCTTGTGATGATTTTGTCATCACTGCCAACGTCTGAAGAACCTACAGGGTCGCACACCTTGACACTCGAGTTCTCATATTAATCGTTTAGCCTCTGATCGAATCATTGTGTGATTCGGATCTTTTTGGGGAACTGATGCATTGAGACTTTTATAGAGGAGATGATATTTTATTTTAGTTCATGTTTGACCACTAGTTGACTCTAGTGGACCACTTTTGACCTCTGTTGACCTGTGTTGTCAAAATGAGTCAAACAACGGTCTTGGTGCAAGTTTGGGCTTGGCACTTTAGTCACATGAATAAAATAAAATTATTAATTGGCAAGAGAATTTTTCTCTTAGCTAATTAATAAGCCTGAGCGCAATTTACAATTAATTGCGTCTGCAGGGATTCGAACCCATGACGCTTAATTGTGAGTAGGCGCCTATGCTTGGGTGCAATTTACAATTAATTGCGTATGCGGGGATTCAAACCCATGACGCTTAATTGTGAGTAGGCGCCTATGCTCATTGTCCCACATGGGAAAAATCTCCAGTGTGCGTCTGGCTCTGTTATTATAAATAGAGAGGCCCACCTGGGAGATTTTTTATACCAGACTCTTCTCTTGTCTCTAGTTGTTGCCTCCCCTCTGCTCCTTGGCAACTAGAAAAGTAAAACCATGAAAGAAAGGAAATAACAAGCTAACCAAAGTAATACTAAAAACAGAATGGAAACAACAAGAAATGTAAAAGCTGACCCAAAAAAAGCACTAAGGTCCCCAACACTGATGGAGTTGCTGCTGGACGTCATGAAGAGCTGCCTGCATAGTGGACTGCACCCGTCCCTTGCGCTCGACTAGAGCTTCAAGTTCCTAGAGCTGTGCAATCCCATTATCGATGGCAATTTGCGTGTCATGTTGCGTGTCCTAGACAAACTTGAGCAATGTCTCCATGCGGTCCAACTGAGTGGAAAGCCGGCGAGAAGGGGATGGTGGGGGCAGTCTAGAGAGGAACATCGTGATCCTCGACGGCCTCCACCCTCCAATTCCGCTGCTCATGGACAGTGGTGCGTGTTGGATTCGGCAGTGGCAACTTGACATCGCTCCCGAGGAAGAGCAGATTGTAGAGCTCCCCCTCCCTGACGATCATCCGCATCGAGATGCAGGAATCAAGGTTAAGGTGAGAGTTTTCCCAGGCTTGCTCCATCTAGTAAGGCGGGATCTATACCGCGAGAGCAAGTGGGGTGAGAAGTCCCGCAAGAGCAATGGTACCATTCGGCGCCCGAGAGACTTTTTGGGGCTGCTTGGAAAAGAAGAAGGCTATCTTGAGGCGAACCTCATGCAGCATTGCCTAAAGGAATAATAGCTCAGAATAGTACACAAGACCATTGGACTCCCCCTACCAAAGATGGTATGCACAAGGACTCGATGCACATACTTAAGAACTGGGTTGCTAAGGGAGGTGGCTCTTGTAGTTCTACTGTCAAAAGGTTGAGCACCAGTGAGAAGCGCCCAAAAAGCATTTGCATCAAATTCCTTCGGGGTCAATCATGTCCTGTCCATGGGAAATCCATAGATCTGATTCAGCTCCGAGAGAGTACATACAAACTCCGTGTTGTTCAGCCGAAAAGATAAACTACCATCGTCCTCATCTGTATGGATGTTGGCGTGAAACTCCATGGAAGACAAGAACTCAAGCACAATAGGAATGAAGGTCGGGTAGGAGATGGTGAAGAACTGGTCCCAACCCACACGCTGAAATAGCCTCTGGACGTCATTGTGAAAGCCCTAATCGTGTCCGGTGATCGAGAAAGCATGTGTTGATGATTGGATGCCACATCAACGCATTGAGCTTGGCCATTTGTTCCCGATCATGGCAGAGAATACCACAAGGTGTAGGCAGGGTTGCAGGTTGTTGGCACTCGGCAGCAGCGTTGGAAGAGGATGCGCTACGCTTGGAGGTGACTTGCTTGTGTGGAGGCATGCTGAGATAGTTCTGGCAGCTGAAGACTGGTAGAAGATGAGAGAGTAGGCAGGAGACATCATCGGTAGAAGGGCGAGGTCGGCAGCGGCGAATCAGCAGGTGGCGGCCGACATCGTGTGAGGGCCGGCGACGCATCGGAAAGCCCTAATCAATGTTGGAAAACCTTGAGGAATGGTCGCCAAAGCCTGATGGAGGTGAGGGAGAGTAGCCGAAGTTAGATCGTCGGCCGGAGGAGGTGGATCGGAGTGAGGGCAGTGCGGCTAGGGTTTGCACGGGTGTGTAAAGGGGTTAGGCATAGTGCACGTCTTATAACAGCATGCACGACCATGTACATCTACACAACTCCGCTTGTGAAAACCTGAGCAAAGAAATCTTCCAATCTTCACTAACTCATCATGGCCATGAGCCAATGCATGGGTGCACCCGTGCACATCTCGGCACAAAGTGCACATATCCATCACGGCCGTGCATATCTGCATGGCCTAGCTTGTGAAAGGCCCGGCGAAGAAAATCATCTGTGGTTGATCACGGCCGTGTACATTTTCATGTTGGGAATCCCCAGGCTATTTAAAATCGAAAACAGTGGAAGCGAGCCCGAAATGAGATTCCTAATTCAACAATAAGGACCGTCTTACGAAGAATACAAAGGATGTGATAGGGGTATACCTCACTTAGCAGTTTGATGCTGGCGATGGCTGAGACGCGCAAAGGCCCATCCTCTACAATCGAGCACACACGGACTGCCTCGAGACTCCTCTGCTCTGCGCACGTGCTAGCTTCGGGAGAAGAGATCTATGCCTCTAGCTTCTTCTCTACTTGCGCCAATCTCGAAGACCACGCGCCAAGAAGAAGAGGAACCATTGGCGACAAGGAGTGGGCAGCACTACAACTTGTCCCAACCTTGATGCAAAAATTTTCTTTTTGTCGTCACCTCCAAGACCCTCACGCCAGGAGCAGAGAGGAGGCGACAACAAGAGAGGAGAAAAGAGACTAGTGCAAGAATCTCCCAGGTAGGCCTCTCTATTTATAATAGAAGCGCCAACTCCTCTTTGGAGATCTTCCCATGCGGGACTATGTTCATAGGCGCCTTCTCACAATTAAGCGTCATGGGTTTGAATCCCCGCATACGCAATTAATTGTAAATTGCACCCAAGCATAAGCCCCTACTCACAATTAAGCGTCATGGGTTCGAATCCCCGCAGATGCAATTAATTGTAAATTGCACTTAAGCTTATTAATTAGCCAAGAGAAGAATTCTCTTGCCAATTAATAGTTTTATTTTATTCATGTGACTAAAGTGCAAAGCCCAACCTTGCACTAAGACCCTTGTTCGACACATTTTGACACCTCAGGTCAACAGAGGTCAAACGTGGTCCACTAATGGTCAAACATGAACAAAATAAAGTCTCATCTCCTCATAAGAAAAACCATAGCATCAGCTTCCCAAATGATCCGAATCATACAACGATCCGATCAGAAGCTAACCGATCAATACGGAGTCTCTAGTGTCTAGGTGTGCGACCCTGTAGGTCCCTCTGACGTTGGCAGTAATGACCCATTCATCACAAGCGGTGAGTGGCACCTAGCAGTACATCGCCACTACCCAAGTCATCGGAATAAATGTCACCATCGACAACTTCAAACTGTGATAAGGAATAAGAGTATCCATGTCCCTTTGCCAGGCTGATCGTCCAAGTTGGACAAGCGTGTCACACTTGTATATTTCAACAACGATGGTCATGACTAAATCAGGCTAAACCTGGGTGTGGCCACATGCTTTCAGTCATGCACCATCTAGGGGCCCATGGACATCAAGCTTCCTAGTAGGGAAGGGATAAATCCTCTATCGGCAAGATGAACCTCTCGTATTGCTTAAGATATACCCAATGACAACCGTTATAACCTCCCTGTTACGGCGAGGTGTTAGGTTGTATCAAAGTACATCCTTTACAACACAAAGATACAATCTTCCTCAAGTCAAAGGACAGATACAACTCTATCACTGTGAGATTCTTCTTGAGACACCAAGAAGAACTCTCCCAGCGGGTCGGTCCAGCATATCTCCCTTGATACACCCTTATGCCTGCGTTGAGCAACCCGTGATAACCAGCGCATAAACGAGTCTCACCTGCACCATAGCTGTCCTCTATCCACTATGGTACTTGACTCGGGACATAAGCAAACTGAGATAGTAATATCTCGAGGGACATCATCATGTAAACATACATATGCGCAGATGTATAATAAACCATGACAACGACAATGCCAGGATATCTATAAATATCAATGTATGTAGTACATATGTCTAGACCAAAAGATAAGTCTCAGGGCATAACACTAACAATCTCCCACTTGTACTCAGACCTTATCGTTGAGGTACCTTAACCCCATGTCTCGAGTATGACCATCATGCTTCTGCTGCACCAAAGCTTTGCTCAGTGGGTCTGCTAGATTGTTCTCTGTGTCAACTCTGCATATCTTCACGTCACCTCTATCTATGATCTCCTGAATCAGGTGAAATCGCCTGAGTATGTGTTTGGATCGCTGATGTGATCTTGGTTCTTTAGCCTGCACGATCACACCATTGTTATCACAAAGGAGTACAATGGGATCAGTAGCACTAGGAACCACTTGATGTTCAAAAATGAACTTCTTGATCCAAACAGCTTCTTTGGCTGCCTCAGAACCCGCAACATACTCCTCTTCTATTATAGAGTCTGCTACCGTGGATTGCTTGAAGCTCTTCCAGCAAACAGCACCTCCGTTTAGCAAGAACACATAGCCGGACTGCGATTTGAAGTCATCTGGGTCTGACTGGAAAGAAGCATCTGTATAACCCTGTATACACGGATCTTCTTGTCCACCGTAGACTAAGAATAAATCTTTCGTCTTCCTCAAATACTTCAAAATGTTTTTCACGGCTGTCCAATGCTAGACACCGGGGTTAGACTGGTATCTACTGGTTATGCTCATTGCATAAGCCACGTCTGGTCTCGTACATAACATGGCATACATGAGGGATCCCACTGCAGATGCATAAGGGACTCGACTCATCTCCTCTTTCTCAGCCTATGTAGAGGGACACTGGCTCTTGGAAAGAGTAATGTCGTGCCTCATGGGAAGGTATCCCTTCTTGGACTTCTCCAAGCAAAACCTTTCCAGCACTTTGTCTATGTAGATGCTCTGACTCAGGGCAAGGAGTTTCTTGGATCTATCCCGGTAAATCCTCACACCTAAAATGTAGGCGGCCTCCCTTAAGTCTTTCATCTCAAAACACTTCCTCAACCATGTCTTCACAGCGTGAAGGGTAGGGACATCATTTCCGATGAGCAGTATGTCATCGACATACAAGACCAGAAATGTGACCAAGCTCCCACTGATTTTCTTGTACACATAGGCATCGTCTTCATTCTTGAGGAAGCCATAATCTCTCACTACTTCGTCAAAACGAATATTCCAACTTCGAGAGGCTTGCTTTAATCTATAGATAGATCTTTTCATCTTGCATACTTTATGAGCATTGGCTGGGTGAACGAACCCTTCAGGCTGTGTCATAAACACATCCTCTGATAGGTTTCCATTAAGGAAAGCTGTCTTCACGTCCATTTGCCAGATCTCATAGTCGTAGTAGGCAGCTAAAACGAGCATGATCCGAATGGATTTAAACATGGCAACTGGCGAAGAAATTTCGTCATAGTCCACCCCGTGGACGTGCCTAAAACCTTTGGCCACTAGTCTACCTTTGTAGGTAACCACGTTGCCATCCATGTTTGTCTTCTTTTTGAAGACCCATTTACACCCTATGGTCTTTGCCCCATTAGGCGGCTCAACCAATTCCCAAACCTGGTTAGCAGACATAGAATCCATCTCAGAGCTCATGGCCTCCAGCCATCTCTCGGAGTCTGGTCCAGCGACTGCTTCCTCATAAGTCTTAGGTTCATCCTCAATAATGAGAATGTCGTTGTGTTGAGTTGGCAACGACCCATACCTATCAGGTGCATGACGTATCCTCTCAGACCTACGTGGAGCCTGTGCCTGAGCCTCAGGTTGGGCTACAACCTGTACTGGTGGCTCAGATTCCATCTCAACCTCTATATCTTGTGGATGATCTTGGACCTCATCCAAATCAAAACTTCTCCCACTGGCTTCTTTCAAGATGAATTCTTTCTCAAGAAAGACAGCGCCACGGGCGACAAAAACTTTGTCCTCAGTGGGATTATAGAAGTTGTATCCCCTGGTTTCTTTAGGATACCCCACAAACACACATTTATCTGACCTGGGCTCTAGCTTACTAGAATTTTGACACTTAACAAAAGCTTCGCATCCCTAGATCCTCATAAATGTGAGGTTAGGTCGTCTCCCAGTCCACAACTCATGTGGAGATACGGGAACACTCTTAGATGGAATGTTATTCAGTGTCAAAGCAGCTATCTCTAAGGCACGTCCCCAAAAATACGGAGGTAGAGTTGCTTGACTCATCATGCACCGAGCCATGTCTAGTAGTGTTCGATTCCGCCTCTCAGACACACCATTCCATTGGGGTGTCCCGGGAGGGGTGAGCTGTGAGAGAATCCCACACTCTTTCAGATAGTCAATAAACTCATAGCTCAAGTACTCTCCGCCTCAATCAGATCGAAGAGCCTTTATGGATCGTCCAAGCTGGTTCTCTACTTCAGTCTTGAACTCCTTGGATTTCTCCAAGGATTCTGACTTATGTCTCATCAGATAGACATATCCATATCTACTGAAATCGTTACTAAATGTCATGAAGTATACAAAAATAATGTATCAACAAGAGCTTGGGTTACCTCCCAAGAAATAATGTAAAAGAAAATCTAGAATTTATGAAGAAAAAGTAACAAAAATAAATAAAAATAAAAAGAGAAGCGCTAATTTATGGTCCTTAGCATGACCATAGGAAAGTATCTTGGTATTTATGCTATAGCGGAGGCGAAATAAATGGCATGTAGCCTCTGTCTTCTTTATCTCCCAAAGATTGTACCTATTAAAATAAACACAAAATATAATAGTTCATGTATAATTGTTCTCGAATGACATAAAACAGAAGTATGGTGAAACTCATGAGTCAAGTATTCCTAATATTCTTCTCCTAAGGTTAACCCCCAAACCATCATCAGTTGAAATCGTAATAGCCAGCATCTCTTCCCTCTTCAGACTAGCTAAGTTGTCAAGTTCATCCTTGAAGCGCTTTAAAAAACTATCTAGGCAAAGTCCTGTCATGCCGCTTAATGATGCAGCGTTCTCTTCCACCACCACTACACTGCAAATAGAACCTGTAAAAGACAATTCTTTGTTATTAAT
The DNA here is from genome assembly GCA_027563935.2 of Costus lasius. Taxonomy (NCBI): domain Eukaryota; kingdom Viridiplantae; phylum Streptophyta; class Magnoliopsida; order Zingiberales; family Costaceae; genus Costus; species Costus lasius. The sequence continues at coordinate 78,178,332 of CM050451.1, forward strand.
AGAAAGATCAAACGATAAGATATTTTCACCAATGTTCAATGACAGCTTTCTATGTTGAACGTCTATTACGGCTCCGGCTGTAGCGAGGAACGGCTTGCCAAATATAAGAGGAAAACTGGAATTCTTCGTCATGTCTAAAACCATGAAGTCCACTGGGATAAAGAATCCCTTGATTTGAATGGGCACATCCTCTGCAATTCCTAGTGGGCGAAGTCTAGAACTATTGGCAAGCTGAAGAACTTTAGATGTCAATTTAAGATCTCCCAATTCTAACTTCTTGAAGGTGGAGAGTGGCATGATACTAACACCAGCCCCCAAGTCCAAGAGTGTCTTTTCGAATGGAACACTACCAATCTTGCATGATATATTGAAACTACCAGGGTCTTTGAGTTTAAGCGGCAGTTGATTCTACATACAAGCTCTATAATCTCCAATTATCACCACCATTTTCTTATTATCTAGTGTTTCAGAAGAAGATTGAAACTTCTTCTTTTAACTGTCAGACTCTCTTTTTGCATCATCAATTTCATCAGTCTCAGAGTCTTCTAATTGTTCATCATCACATATCATGACGGCATTGCAGTGTTCCCTCAGATTTGCTTCAGGTTGAGCTGAAAGTTTGCCTACAGTTTTGGAAGAGGAATTGGTCTGCTGAGCTAGCTGTGTGATCTGAGTCTCCAACATTTTTGAGTGCGTGGCCATGGAGTCTGATAGGTATCCGCAAGTGCACAGATTTATCGAAGTAATAAAAATATTATCATCCCCAATGAGGATTACGTAGTTAAGTACTGACTTATTGACTTGTTTGAATCTAGGCGGACTAACTAGAGGTTGTTCTAAACTTCTAAGCATGAGCAAACTTGAAAGCAGGGTTAAGAGGTTCAAATTCTAAAGGATCGGGATTTTATGGGTTCACCACACCGACAATCATGAGTCGTGTAAAAATTAACTAATTTCACAGAATTTATCTATCATAAAAGGAACTTTTCCTGTGGTACATATTACCTCCTCTCGAAGCGTAATACGATATTTAGTTAGATTAACTCCCTACTCTCGTGACAGTTAACCTAACTAAACCCATTAAGTTATATGAAAAGCTGGTAAATCCTTCAGACGAATCCAACCTACTTTCGTGATTGGATTAGAAGGTTCAATTGAAATAGATCGGACGTTGCGATTCACCTCTTGGTCCTTCTCGCAACGTCTAAGAAGTAAAATTACTTGGCCAAGGTAAATTACGGGATACATGCAATTTCAATCAAATCATGATAATAAATTCATAGAAAAGAGTGTAAACATAGATCGATTCATGAAAGTTAGTGGGCTACACCCAATAGTCCTGAATAAGTGTCTACTCGCTCATATTGTTAGGGAAATACATGATGTTTATGATGAACAAGTGAAAACTCATAAAAATCATCGAGAAATCACAAAAAGAATAGTAAAACTACCTTCTCCTCTATCTGGAGATGAGGAAGAGCCGATCAATTGTCACTTCGCATGGAATCTCGCCAGAATATGCCCTTGGAATCGTGTTTTTGCCCTTATCGACGCCGCCGTCTGTGTTCGTCCGAAAAGCTCTCCTTTGCCCTTGAAAAATCCTTCTTTTTATATCTGGACCAGTTAAGAACCCATCAAGGAATGGATCTGCAAAGTTTGGTTCAATTCCTGTTCGAATCGGTGGAGAAACGCGTGAAAAACTAGTTGGGTGGAAGTTTTTACGACCCGTGATGCATTTACAGCTGAGGCCGTAAATGTTTCTATGTGTACATGCTTTCGGTCACAGAAAGTTTCACAAACCGTGATGGATTCACGGCCTCACCCGTGAAAGTTTCTGTTCACTCCGACACTTAGTCGATTTTCAACTTCCTCTCGTCGTCGAAATCACGGTTGAATCCATAATTATTATGGCCAAGGCCGTAATTGTCTCGTTCTTCACCTTTTTTGCCCCAAATTTGACGTGTAGGCTCGTGATTTCCTCGTGAATCATGTTTTGGCCTCAAAACTCTAGAAATCCTTCTTTTTTATGCCATTTTACCTACATTTTCATAAAAACCAAGAAAAGTGAAGATTCTATGCAAAGTAAAGTAAAAGCACTTAAAATAGCATGAAATCATGCAATAAATCCCAAAATGTGATCTAAAACATAGGCAAAAACATGGTGTAAATGCAACGCATCAAAATACCCTAGACTTAAAATTTTGCTTGTCCCCAAGCAATACACTGATATGTATGAAGAATTTAAAATAAGGAACACTCATCTGCTCTATCATCAATAAATTCCTTAGTCTACATTTTAGGTAAACAACTCTTTAGAACTTAAATCACTTAAGAGATATCAGAGTAAAAATAAATCATCAAGAATTTACAGTCCAAGAAGGATAAAATTCATAAATCATGTCATAATGTTTATTCAACACATAACAAGCAATCAGATACTTTTTGGTTTAATAAATCCGCCCTGATCAATAGATAAAGATTTATTTCAAGCCACTTGGTGAAACTATGAATAAGAGATTTTTAATGCATTTTGGTCTTTAAACTGTTATTTATCATAACATTGTTCAAAGTATACTGCAGAGCAGTATAATATATATAATACCCTCAAAACAAAATCAAATCTACAATGGTCATTATGCTTTTTGTAGCAAATGTCATGTAAGATTATCTTCTTGTTGTAGTGCTTTCCTAATTGATGCTTACCTTGAAAGAGCTTTAAGAAGTGAAGTGGAGAGGAAGAGGTGAAGAAATTCTACTTATACTAAGAGGAGAAATGGAAAATATAACATAATGACATAAAAGAAATTTAACTCAACTAGGAGGGCTTAAGTGAACTTACCTTGCCACCTCATTAACCTTGACTTTGCCTTATGCCTCCACCTCATCTCCTCATGTATGAGGAGATAAAGATGGAAAATTTTGCCATTCCTTCCTTTTTGCTTCATTCCAAGTTTGGGAGAAAGGAAGTATACGGCAAGGAAGAGGAAGAAAAAGGGAGAACTCCAAGAGAACTTGATTTTGGGCATATTAGGCAAGTTCTTAATCTTCCTTTGTACTTGCTTGCCTTTGACTTCAATTTTATGTGACATGATCTTGCTCTTCATGAATAACTTCAATTTGGTTCTGATTTCTATTAATTTTGGTAAAGTCGGCCTTTGGAAGAGGAATCAATTCTATGTTCAATGGCTATGCATCCTTATGTGCAGTCAATCCGACCTTTCTGCGTTCAAATTAGTATAACTTTTGACTCGCTGATCCAAATTGCCTGAAATCAGATTCCTTGTAAAGAAGACTCAATTATCTTTCGTTTGAGTGGGATATTGAATACATGAGATAAGAGATCGACTCTGTAACTTCAGTTGAATCCGAACAAGTAACTCTATTTTTTATAGTTGGACCTTTATCTAGTAAGTGCTCTATATGTCCAACTTTTGTGATATGAGTGATATCAAATTCTTATTTGTATATCTAGTACACTTCATAATCTACACGTGGAGCCTTTATTTGCATGATTTGGATCATAATCTACACCTGGAGCCTTTATTTGCATGATTTGGATCAAAAATAAATTTATCATCGAATTTCTACCTAACCCTAGAAATCAAGAACTCTACTTGTCTAGATTTTGATCTCTTGCTACTCTATAACTCATAACTTTTTGTATTGAGCTCCAAGTTGAGTCAAATTTGTTGTTTTGTAAAGTAGACTCGAAATCCTTTGTTTTGGCATCGATATCACACCAAATGGTATCTTATGGAGAGTGAAAAGTTCATGGTAATCAAGCTTCTGATTTCTGATTTTGGGTTTCATGACCATACCTATGTATACTTTGCTCTAGATGTCTCTTCCATTTACAATTGAACATCTCAGGCTTTGTATGAAGTTCATATGTAGGTTCACACCTTTGAGGGTTTGATATACATCTATAAACCCTTTTGGTATGCCTTCTGTTGTTTATGTATATGCATGCTAGTGGGAATGATATTATGAGCCCATAAATGGGTAGAGATTGATAGTTGTGGAACAAAGTGCCATATTAGAAATAATGGGAGCCACCTCTTGAATCCCACTATCTCTGATATGAGGAGTCATGACAACTCCATTATGAGCCCAGAAATGGGAAGAGATTGATAGTTGTGGAACAAAGTGCTACATGGAACAAAGTGCCACATTAGCAATAATGGGGGCCACCTCTTGAATCCATGGGAGCCACCTCTTGAATCCCACTATCTCTGATTTGGGGAGCCATTATTGCTCCAGCCGGCATATATGTTTGGTTTCACCCTGACGAGGGTGGAATATGCTTCCAGACGTGGAAGATTATGTTATATGTGATCTCTCACTATGCTATGTGCTATGTGACTCTATGATACTTTAAGTTGAGTTATATTTGTTGTCACTATTGCTTACCATGGAATTATATGCCTCTTTGATATGCTTACCATGGTATTATGCTTATCATGTCACTATTGCCTACCATGTCATTATGCTTACCATATCACTATTGCTTACCATGGCACTAATATGTTTCCATTTGATGTTACTTATGGAACCTTGTGGAGACTTATCTTATTTGGCATGTCATGTACTTGCTGAGCATTCTTGCTCAATCCTTGCATTTCTAACCTCTTTACAGGTTAGCTTTGGGCTACGAGCTATTTGGAAGGTTTCAATGAATCACATGAGTTATAGTATTGTGTTGCACTTGTACACCTGTGTGATCCATGTAGTTGAAGTGTTTGTAAGCTAAGTATGAGAAGATCCATGACTTGTATATGACAAAGATACTATGATGTTGTGTTAGTGATTGTAATGGAATGACATGTATGGAATGAAAGTATGATTTTGGATACATGATGCATGGCTTTTATGATCTAAGATGTATGGTTTTTTTATCTCTAAGTATTGTGCTTACTTGGATGGAATTTGAATTTTGACATGTGATTTAAGTTATTGAGTTGTTGTTACCTCCTATATAAATGATGGTTGAACAGGTTATCACTTATGGATCTTGGATACATCATGCCAAAATTTTTTTATGATATCATTTTTGAATAATTGATTACCATCTAGGGGTGTGACAATATATCTCATGGTGTCAATCTCAAATTAGAGAAATTTTCACATGGCTTACAGCTTTCTTTCTTTTTCTCTTTTTATTTTTAAAGACTTCAACTCATGTCTTCGGTACCACTGCCAATTTTTCGCAGTGCCAGGTAGAGGAGTCAGTTTTTTTTTCAAATCGAAAGCCGGCTAGTGTCAAGTCATAATCTCAGATTATGTGACCAGAGGAGTTGGACAAATCTCAGGTTAAATATATAAATCACCAAATTTCTATCCATAAAAGCAAAATCTATTTAATCAAAGGAAGATAAACTAAACTTTAAGTATAAATTAACTATGCACATGTCTTTTAAACACATAACAATTCATATATAAACTTTATCAATGCCAGGATTGATCTTACTCAACAATTTAAGTCCACATGAATTCTCAAAAGTTTTCTAAGTTATCAAATTGAAATACCCAAAAAGCTTTCTAAGTTCAAAATAGAGGATAAATCAAACCAGCGTATCTCTTAAAAATTATAGACATTCAAGGTTCATATCTGTAAAGCTGTAAAGGTCTAGCAAAATATGCAAATGAGCACCCTAGACTTAAATTGTTGCATATGTGGAAATATTTAATCAATGAAGAATTTCAGAAAAAATTTTGCAGAAGTTTCCTTTGTATTTGTTGGCGAAACCCTGTATAGTTATATTAAAAATATGAAATATAACTCAGAAAAATTTGAAAAATATACAATATCAAAGATATTCAAATTTTACATGGTAATCAACTCTTAGATATCAAATACCATCAGGTTTCATCATTCAAATCACAGTTTACCATTTCAAATTACTATTCACTCTAAATATCAAAGAATATGTATCAAAATCACTCTAAAATGCACAAACTCATCAACCAAACATCCAAAACCATCATAAAGTATCACAATCACATGATGAATATCAAATATATACAAAACCATCCTATGTGACCAAGTTTAGCATCCTAAGGTCTAATACCATCATGAATGTACAATATCTGCTATAATGTCAAATTATGAAAATGAACCAACTAATATCCTAATACAACGCACACACACAAAGAAAACATAAAAGTGCTGTGTGTGGTCATATCTGCATCCAATCTACTGAATCTTGTGGACAGATAAGATAAATGTGAGACCTCCTACATAATATTAAAGAATAAATGTAGATACATCAAAACGAAATAAAGATACTCACAAGATCTATCAATCTGTCTCGGTATGCTTGGAGTCCTCCTCCTCGTCTCTAGTATGTCTAGTCGATGATGATAGGAGAGGACGCCGCAATAACTCCTCTATTGCGCGTAAAGACTCAAGAGCCCTCGACTGTCTCTGCTCAAGGCGCGATATGTCGTCACGCATCCTCCTCTGCTCAGCACACATCTGAAAGTACCCCTTAACCTAAGGGGGGTCCCCTTCTAGGGGGAGCAAAAACCCTAGACATATGGCGCATAAAACTTTTGCAGCGGAATTAAGGGTTTGAAAGAATCTATTGCATGATATATGATTAACTTAAGTAAACTTGAATTCATACCATAGCCATATGCGTTGGATGAAAACTTGGAAGGAAAGGCGCAAGCGAGCCTTCTCCTAAGGTGACGCACACAATTGGTGTCGCCTACTTTCCTTGGTGCTCCTTGTGCTAGCAAGGTTCCAAGAAGCCTTTGTCGAATGGAAGGGAGAAGAGATCGCCTTGCTTGAGTGAGTTTTTCTCTCTTGTCGTCCTCTCTTCTCTAGCCGAGATGTTGTCTCGTCTAAGCCAAGCGTTGGCGACGAACAAAGAGAAGGGGGGCGTGAAGTGTGGCAATCGTGAGTCATGGCCACGATTAGTAGAAGTGCTATCCAAAAATAGCATCCACTTCTCAACGTGCGCTCTTGGGTTTACCCAATCGCAAATGCCACATCACTTGAACCATGCGCTCAACCAATGAGCCAGTTCACATCGGTTTGGTCCAAGACCAATTAACCCAAGCAATATGGTCTAGATCTTACTTAAACCCTAAGGCTTCAGATCTAACCGTCAATCTCTTCGATGCTCTTGATCTGACCGATCTGGCATCTATTCTCCCGATCGAAGCTTACCGATCTCAAGCCCTAATCAATCAAACATGATCAGACCAGATCTCACTCACAATCAGAGATTAAATCCCTTTAAACTGAACCTGAACAATTCAGTCCACACGATCTGACTTAAGTAAGCCATATCATCAAATTGTGCGACCCTGAGGGTTTCCTTTAAATGTCGGTAACGATAATTCACATTATCACGATCAGTGAGGGGTATCTAGCAACACATCACTGTCTCCCGATATAAAGGAAAGAGTCTTCCAAGACTACACCCAAACCACAGCACAAGTGTGAATCATTTCACAAAGCATACATATTTCCTTTGCCACTGGATGTTCTTATTGGACAAGCCTGTCAAGCTCGTAACTCCAATATGATGAGCATGATCAGAACAGATGAACATAGTCACCTGGGTATGGCCATACACTTTTCTCAATCATCTCATCCAGGGGGCCCCTTTAGAACATCACACTCCTTCAACAAGGAGACGGCAATCCTATGTCTATCACTAGTGCTCTAACCTGACTCAAGCTCACCATCCAAGATAGTCTATAATCATTATGTTTCAAATGATATTGAACCATCTCAAAACAATGACAATCATCATTTAGAAAACACAAGTGATCTCAAGTCAGAGGAAATGTGCCACTTGTCTTAATCAAGGAACATTCACATTGTGACAAACAATTGAACATCCTAGTAGGGTCTGTCCAGTACATCCAATGTACCCATGAGTCTACATCTTATTCCATGCTCGAAGCATCCTATAAGATTAGAACACATATTAGTCTTAACAATATCAAGGCTGTCTCATGTTCACCAAGATATATCGACTAAGGACATAATAGCATGTCAGCCGAGCTGAACAGCTTTGAGACATTATTCAGAAGAACATATATTGCAGCAGACAATGTAGCTAACTGAATAACAACCATGCCTTTATAAACATAACAGTTTATTACATGATACAAATACATTCCCATAGGCCTCAAACATTAGCCTTAAGGGCATACCCCAACAATCTCCCACTTGCACTTAATCTAATGGTTGAGGAATCTCAAACCCATATTATTACAGTGCTTCTCATGCTTCTGCTGCGCCAGAGGCTTGGTAAGCGGGTCTGCCAGATTGTCATCTGTATGAACCTTGCATACTTTGATCTCGCCACGATCTATGATCTCCCTGATCAAATGAAACCGTCTCTGTATGTGCTTGGACTTCTGGTGCGACCGTGGTTCCTTTGCTTGTGCGATTGCTCCAGTGTTATCACAAAAGATAACCAAAGGATCTGCACTCGAAGGAACAACACCAAGTTCTCTCACGAACTTACGAATCCACACTGCCTCCTTGGATGCTTCCGAGGCTGCAACATACTCGGCTTCTGTTGTGGAATCAGCAACAGTTGACTGTTTGAAACTTTTCCACACCACTGCACCTCCATTCAAGCTAAAAACATAGCCTGATTGCGATCGGAAATCATCCTGGTCCGACTGGAACGAAGCGTCAGTATATCCTTCAATACTGAGTTCTTCCTGACCACCATATATCAAGAACATATCTTTGGTCCTCCGCAGATATTTTAAGATGTTCTTGACTGCAATCCAGTGCGCCATACCTGGATTACTTTGGTAACGACTGGTCACGCTTAACCCGTAAGCGACGTCTGGGCGAGTACACAACATCGCATACATAATGGAACCAATAGCCGAAGCATAAGGCGTATTGTTCATTTCATCTTTCTCAGTCTGTGTTTGTGGACACTGACTCTTTGAAAGATTCAGACCATGTCTGACTGGAAGATATCCTCGTTTAGAATTCTCTAAATGAAATCTCTCCAGGACCTTATCGATGTAAGTACTCTGGCACAGCCCGAGAAGCCTCTTAGATCTATCCCTGTAGATCTTCACACCTAACACATAGGCTGCTTCTCCTAAATCTTTCATCTGGAAACATTTCCTCAGCCATGCCTTCACAGCATGCATTTCAGGAATGTCATTTCCAATGATCAAGATGTCATCGACGTAGAGGACTAGGAAAGTAATCACGCTCCCACTAAACCTCTTATATACACACGGGTCATCCTCGTTCTTGATAAAACCAAATTCAGTGACTGATTCATCAAAACGAATATTCCAGCTTCTAGATGCTTGCTTAAGTCCATAAATGGACTTCTTTAACTTGCATATCTTATGACGATCTGCTGGATTAGTGAAACCCTCAGGTTGTGTCATGTACACATCCTCATCCAGATTTCCATTAAGGAAAGCTGTTTTCACATCCATCTGCCAAATCTCATAATCATAATATGCAGCTATCGCGAAAAGAATCCGAATAGACTTAAACATGGCTACAGGTGAGAAAGTTTCATCATAATCTATCCCGTAGATTTGTTTGAAACCTTTCGCAACTAGCCTGCCTTTATAGGTAACCACGTTACCATCCATGTCAATCTTCTTCTTGAAGATCCATTTACAGCCTATAGGGATAACTCCCGAAGGCGGATCAACCAAATCCCAAACTTGGTTATCTGACATGGAGTCTATCTCGGCGCGCATAGCTTCAAGCCATCTCGCTGACTCCGGTCCACTGACCGCATCCGCATAAGTGAGGGGTTCATCATTATCAATGATGTAGACTCCGTCATAGCGCTCAGGCTGTCGACGGATCCTACCCGATCTTCGCGGTTCCCGTGATATCTGAGCCTCAGGTTGTTCAATAACCTGTTCTACCGGCTCAGGCTCATCCAACTGTGCTTGATCACTTTGTCCTTCTTCTGGATTCTCATCCAGTTTTATTTCTCTCCCACTGGCCTCTTGCAGAAGAAACTCCTTCTCAAGAAATATGGCCGTCCGAGCAACAAAAACCTTGTTCTCCTTGGGATCGTAGAAATAATAACCCTTAGTTTCCTTAGGGTAACCGACAAAGATACATTTGTCAGATCTGCTGTCTAGTTTCCCAGAGGCGAGCTTTTTGACATAAGCCTCGCAGCCCCAGATCCTGATAAATGTCAAGCTCGGCTGTTTCCCATACCATAACTCATATGGAGTTTTAGAAACTGCTTTGGATGGCACTCGGTTTAGTACCTTTGCAGCTGTTTCCAGCGCAAAACCCCAAAAGGAGTATGGAAGAGTAGCCTGACTCATCATAGAACGAACCATATCAAGTAACGTTCTATTTCTCCTCTCGGACACACCATTCCATTGCGGTGTTCCTGGCGGAGTGAGCTGTGAGATAATCCCACACTCCTTTAGATAGTCAGTAAACGTATGACTTAGGTATTCACCACCTCGATCTGAGCGAAGTGCCTTGATATTTCGGCCTAGCTGATTCTGTACTTCATTCTTGAACTCTTTGAACTTGTCAAAAGATTCACTCTTATGTCTCATCAGATAGACATACCCATATCTACTGAAATCATCAGTAAAGGTAATGAAGTACTGATAGCCACCTCTGGCATGTTTACTAAATGGCCCACACACATCACTGTGTATAAGGTCAAGTAAACCTGAAGCCCTTTGACCTTTGTGAGGAAAAGGTGACTTCGTCATTTTACCCATCAAACAAGCTTTGCATGTATCAATCTCCTTATAGGAGAATGATCCCAGCAGTCCATGATCATGCAACCGCTTAATGCGTTTCTCGTTAATATGGCCTAAACGACTATGCCATAGCAAGGTGCTGTCATCAGCATACTTGGCTTTCTTAATATCAATTTGCTGTATCGAACATTCCATGTCCAACATGTATAACCCATTGTTAATTGAACCAGTTGCATAAACAATATTATCAAAAGACAAAATACACTTTGAAATATTGCATTCAAAGGAAAATCCCTTCCTGATAAGAGCAGGAATGGAGATAATATTTTTAGTTATACTGGGAACAAAGTAACAACTGTTTAGTTCCAATACAAGTCCAGATGGTAAAGAAATAAAGTAGTCTCCTACAGCAACAGCAGCAACCCGTGCCCCGTTTCCAACTCGTAGGTCCACCTCATGCTGTCCCACCTGTCTTCTTCTCTTGAGTTCCTGTACATTTGAACAAATGTGAACTCCACATGCAGTGTCCAACACCCATGATATAGAAGAAGAAAACATGACCTCAGTCACGAATATACCTGAGCCAGAAGCGAAGCTTCCCCTCTTATCTCCTTGGAGCGCTTTACAGTCCTTTTTCCAGTGACCTAGCTGGCCACAGTGGAAACACCTGTATTCCTTGGACCGCTTCACCTTCTGCTTCAGAGCCTTGCTGTAATTCTTGACCGAGGCCTTGCCCTTCTTCCCCTTCTTCTTGTTCCTTGAAGGAACCATCAAGACAGAGGTCGAAGGCTTACCCTTCAGAGTCTCCTCAGTGGTCAAGAGCATATTCAGCAGCTCTGCCGGAGTACAATCGATTTTGTTCATATTAAAATTAATAATGAACGCGTCGAATGATGGCGGGAGAGACTGCAGAATAATGTCCACAGCAAGCTCCTGGTTGATGGTGTGCCCCAGTTTCTCCAGAGCCTCCTTGTGCCCAATCATCTTGAGCACGTGAGCTCCCACTGGGCTCCCTTCAGCCAGTTTGCTCTGAAAGAAGAGCTTAGTCAAATTATAGCGTTCAGTCCTCGCCTGTGCAGCATACAGCATCTTGAGGTTTGCTATAATCTGTATAGCTGACATATCCTCATGCTGACGCTGCAGCGGTGGCGTCATAGACGCTAGCATCAGGCAAGCGACATCAATGCTATCATTGACGTGCTTTTCATAGGCTTCCCGAACCGCCCTTGCGGCGTTCTGAGCGGGCTGCGGCGGTATCGCCGTCTCGAGGACATACAGTTTCCTCTCTGCCTTAAGAACGATCTTAAGGTGTCCAAACCAGTCAGAGAAGTTCGGCCCAGCAAACTTCTCTCTTTCCAGTAGGGATCGCACATTGAAGTTCATGGTGTTCGTTGCTGCAGGTATCTACAACAATGCAAGAACAGCAAGGTCAGTATCAATGTATAAGAATCAATCAGGACTTAAGAAAGATTCTTTTTCTCACTATTTTATCAGGCGTGAAAAATCCAGCAAAACAGCCCGAAAGAGTAGAACTCTTTTAGTGAGATGGGATCCAGATTTCATACTTGGTCTCCGCGTCCCGCTTAGGCGAGATAAGATGCACAGAGAGTACAAGCACTAGTTTCTGGTAGGCAGTCCCTGCCGATCGCCAACCCGTGCGATTCCCCTTCATCTGGGCAGTCCAGCAGACTGTGCCAACTGAGTTGGTACAACACAATCTCTGACCCCACAGATGGCTGCCTCCATGTGCTACCATATGCGCCACATATGTAGCCTACACGGTCAAGCTGACCCGACCTACTCCCTGGACCACCACGTGCTATGCTGAGCAACGAGAAGGGATAAATCCCTACTCTGTAACACGCAGGTGTAATCCCGCACCGTCTGAAGATAGATGGACGTGCCCACTGAGTGGGTACAACACGGCTCCAACGATAATCAGAACAGTGAGGTTTCGCGTCAGAAGGCTTACGAGCTTGATATTTTAGCGTTGGATTTTAACGGTCTTTTATCTTCTTGCCTATCATGCAATTTCTATGGTGATAGCAAAAGATAATTTAATCATGCAATTCTAATATTAAGCAATAAAAGAAAGCATGAATCTTATGTGGTAAAAGCCCATAGCCCTAGAAGACCTTAACCTAACTTAAGTCTTCATTTGCTCTTCATGGGTCTTTTGCTGCTCATCTGGCCCAAACCTGGGCCCAAGCGCCATCTGCAGCACAGGTGCGCCCACCAGGAATATGCGCCAGGTCCTAGGGTCGAACCCTAGACCTCCCACCTGGTCCAGCCACTTGCTGCATGCGCCTATGCCAAGTGTGCACTGTGCTCTTGTCAAATTAAATTACAAATTTAACTATCTAGACAAGAGTGACACGCAGGTCACTAACATTTTATAAATTAAAACAATGTGATGCGCAGATCACAATAATTAATTTACAATTTTTAATACAGGCACGCAGGCCCCAGCACAGCACACAATTAATATGGGCAGCCCACATAAGAAGAAATAAACAAGCATATGCCACATTCAAACATGTGATCCAACCAAGAAAATTAAATTTCGAAAACCCATAGGTATCAATTTTAATTTCCTTATTCGCCCTTACTACCTTACAACGGTCCATTACTAGGGATCCACTCATCCAACCTAGTCAGATCCACTGCCCTTACACGCACCAAGTCCTAACTGACTTGCGTCGACCATAAGGTCAACTATGCATGCGCCAGGGCTGAACGACCACACTGAGGTCTGGCAAACGGGCGTGACCCCGGGCCTAACTCAGGTGCGTTCATTAGTTGTCTCAATCAGACATCGCTACACACCTGTCTGCAGTCGACCTATAGCCACCATAGGCTTGCGCCAAGGTGCTATCTGATCGACCCATTCAGGTTGTCAGATGATCTGATCAGACATTCTGGATCTAACTTAGGGGGTGACTTCAACCCTAGTAACCCGTCTAAGGGTTTAAAGTATGGGCTTAGATCTATTTGGAGCGCGCATGTAATAAGGATTTTAGATAAAACCTGAAAGCGCCAACAAGCAAAATAACATAGACAAGTTTCGGTATGAAACATGTATATTCGCATGTTGATAATTCTAGATCTAAAACATGGATCACACAACATGAAGCAATCATAAAATGCATGCATCAACTTTGGCTTTGATACCAATTGAAAGTACCCCTTAACCTAAGGGGGGTCCCCTTCTAGGGGGAGCAAAAACCCTAGACATATGGCGCATAAAACTTTTGCAGCGGAATTAAGGGTTTGAAAGAATCTATTGCATGATATATGATTAACTTAAGTAAACTTGAATTCATACCATAGCCATATGCGTTGGATGAAAACTTGGAAGGAAAGGCGCAAGCGAGCCTTCTCCTAAGGTGACGCACACAATTGGTGTCGCCTACTTTCCTTGGTGCTCCTTGTGCTAGCAAGGTTCCAAGAAGCCTTTGTCGAATGGAAGGGAGAAGAGATCGCCTTGCTTGAGTGAGTTTTTCTCTCTTGTCGTCCTCTCTTCTCTAGCCGAGATGTTGTCTCGTCTAAGCCAAGCGTTGGCGACGAACAAAGAGAAGGGGGGCGTGAAGTGTGGCAATCGTGAGTCATGGCCACGATTAGTAGAAGTGCTATCCAAAAATAGCATCCACTTCTCAACGTGCGCTCTTGGGTTTACCCAATCGCAAATGCCACATCACTTGAACCATGCGCTCAACCAATGAGCCAGTTCACATCGGTTTGGTCCAAGACCAATTAACCCAAGCAATATGGTCTAGATCTTACTTAAACCCTAAGGCTTCAGATCTAACCGTCAATCTCTTCGATGCTCTTGATCTGACCGATCTGGCATCTATTCTCCCGATCGAAGCTTACCGATCTCAAGCCCTAATCAATCAAACATGATCAGACCAGATCTCACTCACAATCAGAGATTAAATCCCTTTAAACTGAACCTGAACAATTCAGTCCACACGATCTGACTTAAGTAAGCCATATCATCAAATTGTGCGACCCTGAGGGTTTCCTTTAAATGTCGGTAACGATAATTCACATTATCACGATCAGTGAGGGGTATCTAGCAACACATCACTGTCTCCCGATATAAAGGAAAGAGTCTTCCAAGACTACACCCAAACCACAGCACAAGTGTGAATCATTTCACAAAGCATACATATTTCCTTTGCCACTGGATGTTCTTATTGGACAAGCCTGTCAAGCTCGTAACTCCAATATGATGAGCATGATCAGAACAGATGAACATAGTCACCTGGGTATGGCCATACACTTTTCTCAATCATCTCATCCAGGGGGCCCCTTTAGAACATCACACTCCTTCAACAAGGAGACGGCAATCCTATGTCTATCACTAGTGCTCTAACCTGACTCAAGCTCACCATCCAAGATAGTCTATAATCATTATGTTTCAAATGATATTGAACCATCTCAAAACAATGACAATCATCATTTAGAAAACACAAGTGATCTCAAGTCAGAGGAAATGTGCCACTTGTCTTAATCAAGGAACATTCACATTGTGACAAACAATTGAACATCCTAGTAGGGTCTGTCCAGTACATCCAATGTACCCATGAGTCTACATCTTATTCCATGCTCGAAGCATCCTATAAGATTAGAACACATATTAGTCTTAACAATATCAAGGCTGTCTCATGTTCACCAAGATATATCGACTAAGGACATAATAGCATGTCAGCCGAGCTGAACAGCTTTGAGACATTATTCAGAAGAACATATATTGCAGCAGACAATGTAGCTAACTGAATAACAACCATGCCTTTATAAACATAACAGTTTATTACATGATACAAATACATTCCCATAGGCCTCAAACATTAGCCTTAAGGGCATACCCCAACAACATCTGCTCTAGAGAAGGATCTGGTCGTGCTGAAGTAGCTGGACCGGCAAATGTGGATGGTCTGTCAGCGGTGGATGGCTCGACCGGAGGAATATGCTCTGTAGATCTCGGTGGTCATGGAGGTGAAGCTGCAACTCTAAGACCTCCCCCACGTGTGGGATCCATGATCCAGTTCTGCTGAACACGAACCGTAGTGCGGTCCATGTTCGGCAGCCTCATCGTCATATCAGTGTGTCTGAACATAAGATGGTATGAGCTACCAAGCCTCGTAATCATCTTAATGGCAACTGATGACACCAAAATTCATAGTATATTTTATGTCATTTGATGTGTCTTTTTGTGTCATATTTATGCTCTCATGCTTGTTTTTAAGCCTTATTTGTCAAATATTGCAGAATCTACACCACTTCTTATTTTTGATCATTTTCAAGTAAAAAGTGCCATATTTTGATGGATTTTGAAATATCTGAATACACCAATGGATTCCAGACGTTGAGACGACGCTGCCTGCCAAATTTCATGCAAATCAGAGCAAGTTTGAGAAATTAGGGCACTACCGTAAATTTGGTCCAAAATTTTACGGTACCATATTTTTGGGCGATTTTGACCAAAAAGTTTCTGAGTTTTTGAGGAAATTACGGCAGTGCCGTAATTATCTTTACGGTACCGTAATTTGCACCCAGTTTTCTAATTTTTCTGCCGAAAACTTAAAAAGATGATATCTCAATATTTTGGGCACCAATTGAGATCCGAAAGAAGCGGCGGACTCGTCTCAACGAGGAGAAGATAAAGTAACTGAAAGCCCAAATTTTTAAGGAGAATCCAGAGAGTAATCGAGGGAGGTGTCCTTAGGGTTTGGACTCACACCGAGAGGCATAAAGACCACCTCAGGCCGGGATTTTTACAATGAAGCTTTGCCTAGAGGAGGAGAGGATACCCCAAAAGTTTTAGAGCAAAAGGAGATCGATCGGGGGAGAAATCAATAAAAGACCGGGCGCTAGCACTATTCACACCCGAAATTACGGGCTGTAATTTTCATTACAGCCCTATTTTGTAACTTTTCCTCTTCCCTTTCAATTTCTGATCATTCTAAACTATGGATTACTATATTTATTCTTCCATGTTAGCTTAGATTTCTTATGGGACATGGGGGGTGTAATTCCCTTAATTTCTTAATGACTAGACATTGATTATTTTTTGTCATGATAATTTTGTTATGATAATTCTGCTTATGTGATGACTTTCCTTTAATTCTCTTTAGTTTTATAAATATCAGCATGTTTTAGAGTTTTGCAAAATAGACTGAGACGTTGAATGTGAAATTTGGAACCCTAAAAACCATTAAGTTTGGAACTTATCGTAAGAGATTAGGTTTGTTCTTTGAATTATGATTTTTAGTTATTTTTTTGCTATGTTGATTTTCTAATTCTTTGGATTGAGTTAATGTGTTAGGTTTGATTTGAAATTGTAAGAGATTAAATTTCTGATCGCCGGAGAACCTTAAGTAGATCTTGTGATGAGTTTTAGGATGCACGAGAATGATCTTTGAGTTTCCACATGAGATGTTTGACTTAGAATTCAGATGCACGAGAGTGATCCTTGAGTTCTTTGTTCAATGATTTACTTATTTTCAGCATTGGATAGATCTTGCACGAGAGTGAGAATTGGTCCTTTGTATGTCTGTCTGCACGAGAGCGAGATGATCCTTTTATGAAGTAAATTAAATCTTTATCGTAATGAAATTTGACTGACAGCCTTTATTTCCTTCTAGTCATTAGAATTAAGGTGCATGAACCTCTAGTCCCAGTTTCTCTCTTAGATATTTCGTGCACTTTCCTATTGTTTACTTGCATCATATTTGATTTGCTTAGCTAGTGAGAATACAATTATTTGGTACTTAACACATAGGTCTCTGTGGTACGATATCTTAAATATTATTTCAAGTATCCGTGCACTTGCGGATTACAACAAGTTTTTGGCGCCGTTGCCAGGGACCTTAGTTTTGTTAATATCAAAATAGTTGTTAGTATTGTTAGACTAAGTTTTATTTGTTTTAGATTTAACTTTGTTTTTTTTGTTTTTGCAGGTTTTGAATTTTCACAAGTTGTGACAGAACTGTGATTTCTGAAATTTTTGGATTTGCTTGTGTCTTGTGTTTTTTATATTTTGACAAAAAAAATTCTGATTGATTAGTGTTGGATAATCTTTCTGTTCTTGATAGATTTGAAGATATGTCTTTTAATCACAACTTGTGGGCAACTGAAAGAGGTGAGGTATACATGCCACAAGGTAAGTATGGAAATGATTCATTGTGCACCCTTGCAGATACGTTTAACTCTTATATGCACTCTATTTCTTCTAATATATGTGATATTTGTGGACGTTTTGATCATTATACTTCTAATTACCAATTTTTAATTCTTCAAAATCCCAATTCATCATGGTATCAAAATGATCAGTATAATTCTAGATAGGAAAATCAAACTTCTTTTTATGATGATTACTCAAACAATACTTCTGAACCATGCTTTGAGGACACTAAAAAAATTAGCTTAGAGATTTTGTTTGAAAAATTCATAAA
Organism: Costus lasius; assembly: GCA_027563935.2. NCBI lineage: Eukaryota > Viridiplantae > Streptophyta > Magnoliopsida > Zingiberales > Costaceae > Costus > Costus lasius. Next base: position 78,196,490 of record CM050451.1, read on the forward strand.
ACAAAGTGAGGAGGCACATGAGACCCATAAACATAGGATGGATAATATGTGTGCTCATACTGAAATTTTAGAAACCCAGATAGCACAACAAACTTGTTTATTTGAGTTTGATTTGGAAACTGAAGAAATTGATTTAGAAAATTCCCCCTCTGATTATGATTGTTTTGAGATTGAGCCTTATGTGAACATTAATGAATCTCACTCTGATTTTGATAATTGTAAGATTGATTCATTTGATAATTTATTTGAAGAAAAATTTGAGAAAATTGAATTTGAAAAATCCCCTTTTGATTCTAGTGAAATTGATTCTTTTGATGAAAACTTATTTATGGTTAAATTTGATGAATGGAATGAAGAACTTGATAATGGTTTGAAAATTACAAATATTGTTGAGACCCACTTTGATTTTGGTGATATTATTGAAATTAGTGATAAGTCTTTTGTGGTTAACTCTGATTCTATTAAATCTAAAATTGATTCTTTTGTGAACATTGATAAATCTCATTATGATTTTTCGTACGATTCTGATTTTGATTCTTCTGATGATGAATTATTTGTGGAAAAACATAAGGAAATTGATTTTGAAAAGTCTCACTCTGATTTTGATGGTAATTTTGAAATTGACAAATTATTTGATAATGTGCATGAGGAACTTGAAAAAGATTTGAATATTACAAACATTGATGAATCTCACTCTGATGTTTTGCCCATATCTACTGTTCAACCTTCTGATTTATTTGAAAAATTATGCTTTATTGAGGAATCTAATAAGAAACAGAAAGACTATTTTAATGATCCAATGTATGAATCTTTTGATCAATGTCCTATTGCAACTGAAGGTATAATTTTGAAGAAAGGACTTATGATTTTGCTTACTGATAAATATATGAAGATTATTGAATATCCTTTGAGTGGAATTACTGATTTTGATTTCTGCATATTCGAGAAAGCCATGATATTGTGATTTACATAAAATTTTTGATGTTTGGATTAGTGGCTAAACTTTCAGGACAAAGGAAATGCAGAAAATTATATGCTATTTACTATGATACTGATCCACCTGCTTCGCCATGATATTTGATTTTTGGTCAAATTAATGACCTAAAAATTAGTACTTCTTGGGAGGCAACCCAAGCACTTTTACTTAGCTTAGTTTCTTTTATTTTAATTTATTTTTAGGATTAATTTTTCTTTTCTTTTTGTGGGGAAAATTGAATTTTGCGTAAAATACGGCACTGCCGTAATTTTTTTCACAGTGCTGTAATTTTGGTCGATTTCTTACCCGAGAGTTTTCTGAGTTCTTTGAAAAATACGGCAGTATCGTAATTTGTCTTACGGTGCCGTAATTTGCTCCCTGCTTCCTGCATTCTGCTTATCTGATTAGGTGTTTTCTCGCTATGATTTTAAGAAAGTGGGTTGGGAAAATTTTTGATCTTTGGCAGAAACATCAACTACTCATCTTTGTCTATTATTTTGATATTTTTGCTGAATTTTAAAGTCCATAGATCATCTTAAAACACATAGCATCTTTTCGATTCTGATTAATTTCTGCAGCAATTTTCTTTTGACTATTCTGAATAGGTTTTTGCTGCAGATTTTTAAGATGCTTTGATGAGTTGTAACCCTGATCTTTCACTTGAAATTGGAAGTACATGTTTCATTCTATGTCTTGGATTTGTTGCTTTCATGAAAATATTTTTTGAAAATTTTAGGAAGCATGGCAACTTTTCGAATCTAATTGACTTTTGTGCAGTTTTTGATTCTAGTAATCTGATTAGCCTTCTTTCTGCTGATACCCTAAATCCCTAACAGATTTTGATCCTTTGATTTTCATATGCCCTGAAAGAACAAGTTTTATTCTACGTTTTGGCTTTATCTATTTTCTTTTTGGATCATTAAATCTTATTCGTGGGTATAGCTACTTTTCGTAAGTGAATCAATAGGTTGCACTGCTTTCCATCGACATCAGCAGCTCCTTGTCTTCAAATTGCCACTAGAAGCTGCACATCTCTTCCCAGCTGACTCAGACTTCACCTTTGCTGCTAGCACTCTGATTTCATCCAGCTAGCACATTCTGCTTCCAGCTGCCATCAGCCTCTGTTCCAGTCTCTGCATTATCAGCTGTTTACAGCTTCTTATCTAGATTTGCAGCACCTCTAGCCAGCCCAGCCACCACCACTGCATCTGCCCCTGACACCACTGTTTCCAGCCGTCGACACTCGATTATACCATCAGCAGACTCTTATTTCTTCTGCTGCCTTTGTTTCCATTGATTTTATTTATTTTTACAGCAGAATCTTCAATTAGTAACTCTAATTTTTTTATCTATGCAGCATCATCTCTCGCACCCACCAGCCGATGACTTTGCCTCTAGGACTGTAGTCTTTAGCAGGCCACTAGAGACTACTCATCATCGCTTTACTGTCGTCACCATCACCATCATTGGTAGCAGCTCTTCAGTTAGCATCTGTTCCACCTCTGCTCCTCCACCGGCATCTTCTTTGGACCACTGATAACACCTCTGATTTTCCTTTGAGAAAATTATTTTTATCATTATTAATTTTTTTTAGTAAGAGACTATTTTTTGATCTGAGCCTTATGTATCTTAAATTGTGCAGGTAAAATTTTTAAAAAGCACATCTTTGGACCTAGCAGCATCTATCCCGACACTATTTTTGGACTGAGCCTTATTTATTTTTGGTCAAGGCTTGCTATATAGTTTTGTGAGTATCATTTGCACTCTCTTGTATTCAAGATTATTTCATATGGTTGCATCTTTGATTTTCTTTAGATGTATCACTCACTGAGATTTCTATTCGATGAGGTCTCTATAATCTATCATTTTACACTTTCGACCATGATTGTTTGAGCTTGATGCTTCACACCTTCCATAGTAATTTTGACATATTTTGATGTTTGAAAATATTTTATGACTTGAATCCATGTGATGTGTAGTGTGGAGATTTTTCTATGATGATGAATGTTCATGCATGTCGATGCCTATGAATGGAGATATACCTATTATGCTGAATTTATTTCTTCAATATATATCTACTTATTGAAATTCTTCATTGATTGATGCATAAGGTTTTGGGTAGTTACGTTATTTGATGAATGAAATTTAAAAGTGAAACAACTTTCTTGAATAAAATGAGCATATGAGTGTAATTTTTGAATTGATGTCAATTGATTAACCTAGTTGATGTTTAGTTTATCTTACTATTTGTTGGGAAGAAAGAATCCAAGATCCAAAAAGAGTGAAAGACTCCCCTACTTGGCACTGTGTAAAATTGATAGTGGTACCGAAGATATGGGTTGAAGTCTGTAAAAAAGAGAGAGAAAGAAAATGACTCCTCTACTTGGCACTGTGTAAAATTGACAGTGGTACTGAAGATAAGAGTTGAAGTCCAAATAAAAAGTGTGTATCTATGTGGGTACATGCCATCAAAAATAATCATAAAAAAAAGAGAGAGAAAAATTTTTAGTGGAAAAAGATTTTGGATATCCTATTCCTATAAACAAAGGTATGATAGATTTAAACTGAAACTTGGGTGAATTCATGAGACTGAGATTCTCTTTATTATGCGAGTTGCGAAATTTTATTTGATCAAAGTTGTGAATCTTAAAGATTAATTTCAGAGGACGATGCATTTATTTGAAATTTTATGTAACGGTTGGTGGAATATTTCATGAGTGATTATATTTTAGAAATTTATTTTTCATAAAAGAGAATATTTTTCATATTTAGCATTGTTCTTTATTCTAATTATTTGCTTGAAGACAAGCAAAGTTTGAGCCTTATATGTTTGATGACACAAAAATTAATAGTATATTTTGTGTCATTTGATGTGTCTTTTTGTGTCATATTTATGTTTTTTTGCTTGTTTTTAAGCCTTATTTGTCAAATATTGCAGAATCTACACCACTTCTTATTTTTGATAATTTTTAGGTAAAAAGTGCCATATTTTCATGGATTTTGAAAGATCTGAACACACCAATGGATTCCAGACGTCGAGACGAAGCTGTCTGCCAAATTCCATGCAAATCGGAGAAAGTTTGAGAGATTAGGGCACTACCGTAATTTTGGTCCAAAATTTTACGGTACCGTATTTTTGGGCGATTTTGACCAAAAAGTTTCTGAGTTTTTGAGGAAATTACGGTAGTGCCGTAATTATCTTTACGGTACCGTAATTTGCACCCAGTTTTTCTATTTTTCCGCTGAAAACTTAAAAAGATGATATCTCAAGATTTCGGGCACCAAATTGAGATCCGAAAGAAGCGGTGGACTCGTCTCAGCAAGGAGAAGATAAAGGAACTAAAAGCCCAAATATTTAAGGAGAATCCAGAGAGTAATCAAGGGAGGCTCAGGTATGTCTACTGATATCTCCGGTTGATCCGCAAATATCTCAGGCGATCCCTCCTCCTGATCTGGCAATATGGGTGTACTAGCCTCAGGGACAGGTCTCCCTAGGCTAAGGAGGGTGATGCAATCTTCGGGGTCTGGACTGTGTCATGTGGAGCGTCCACCTCCATAGTCTGAGTAACAGCAGGAATAGCAGGCTCTGGTATATCTGTGGGAGGCACTGGTGTAGTGAGACCCTCCACATCCATCGGTATGGTATTGGTCTGCGTCTCCACCGATCTCTCCATCTCTGCTACTAAAGATGCTGACACTGGGGGTGCCACTGGAGTCTCTACAGTCTCCACAACTGGTGATAACGGACGGGTGGCTCTCCTCCCGCGCATAGTCATGCCTCGCGTGGTACGCTTCCTAGCATACCGTCTCGCGATCCTCTCATCATGGCTCTCTGGCCTATCGGCAGGCCTCTCCGATATAATCTCCAACTCTAGAGAACTGACTGGCTCAAGTGCTGCCGTCTGCGATGTACTGGGTACAGAGGATGTGCTAGGAGCTAGCGATGTCCTCTCAGTACCAAGCTCATCAGAAACACTAGGATACTCCCAAGTGTTGGTGTATATGCCCTGCAAACCAATGTATGGACATGGTCAGGCATTGTTTAAATGTACTTCGATAGAATTAATGAAATTGATATAATCAATAAAGGCATGGTCGTTATTATGCAGATTGCTTTACCTACGTTGATGTATTGAATTGCATAGATAATGTCCCAGGAGTTTGGATTGGATCCATTCTCATAAGTAATCCCCGGTCAAGGTGCCTTAGCTGATATGGGACAGCTTTGGTACATGTGAGACTGGTGTATGGGCTGGTTAGGTGCGGGGCACAGTAACGCAGACATACAGGTGCATTGGATGCACTGGAGTGATCCACCGTGAGGATTGACTTGTCTAGTCAACAAGTCAATCTCACATGCAAGAGGTTTGCATTGATCCTTAGACTTGAGGTATTCATGTCTAGATTTGATGATGGGTATGCTTTAATACAGTCTTACGTCTCTCCGTAATTGGGAGATCAAAACGACTGTCATTGGGCATGTCATAAGTCATGTAGAGACATGGATGACCAATAGTAGGATTTGCCCCTTCTTTCCGAGGAAGCATGATATCCACTTTGGGGCGCCCCACCTCATTGGTGCATGACAGGAATGTGTGGCCACACTGATTGAGTCATGACCAATAGATTGGATTAATAAATATGGACTAATCCAATGGCGGGATATCAGTTTAGGCAAAGGGATCTAGAATGCATGGGAATCCTCGTTGCTTGTTAGGGAGTTGTTGCCAAATGACTTAAGTCCTATGACATGGGTAGTAGTGATGTGTTGCTAGATACCTCTCACTACTTATGATGATATTCAATCATCATTGCTATCGTCATTAGGATCCTACCGGGTCACACGCAATAGACTCTTGACGTTGTTTTATGATCTGGAAATCTTGGAATATATTTGAGTTCATCATTCTGAGTCCAAGATAGATTCATGGTTGAATCTGAGTCCAATTGGGATTCATCAGTTTGTATATGTATCCTAGTCAAGTTGTACTTGAACAAGGGATTATATACCATGTTGGATTCGAATCCTAATCTAATTAGGAGTTGGAATCCTAATCCTATTAGGAATTGGAATCCTAATCCAACTAGGAGTTGGAATCCTAATCTAATTAGGAGTTGGAATCCTAACCCTATTAGGAATTGGAATCCTAATCCAACTAGGAGTTGGAATCCTAATTTAATTAGGAGTTAGAATCCTAACCCTATTGGGAAATAGAGTCATATTCCAACTAGGAGTTGGAATCCTAATTCAATTAGGAGTTGGAATTCTAATTCTACTAGAAATGAGAATCCTAATCTAATTAGGATTCAAATCCTAATGAGAATTAGATTTGGATAAGGCCCATAGAGGTTGGGCGCAAATCCTAATCCAACTAGGATTCAAATCCTAAAGAGAATTGGATTTGGATAAGGCTCATTATGTTGGGCGCAAATCCTAATCCAATAAGGATTTATTTCCACTGGCCTAATTAGTGTTGAGATCCAAATCCAATTAGGGATTGTGGATTAATTCTAATTGAGGCAAGTTTGAATCCTAATAGGAGTTGGAAATACACTTGGCACATGGGATAATTCCATATATGGAATTTGCGCCAATGTGAAGTGTATGAATCCTTTTGGAAATTGGTTTCCTCAATTGGAAACATGCTTGGACGTGTGGGCTGATATGAAGGCGTGTATTGCTTGGTTATATCAAGCAAGAAATCAGCCAATCTCATATGGAAAGTTCTAATAAGAATGAAACTCAAATATCCTCTCTTGATATGGAAAGAAGCTAGATTATTTCTATGCTTCAATTAGCACCAATTCAAGAAGGTATGTGGCTAATGTCTTGCGGCAATTCCTTGGAGGAATTGCGCCAAGAGCATATATGGCAAGTCCCAATTAATTGATTTCAATGACTAGCTCTTAAATTGGCAAGAAGCTTGATACTTTCCAAAGCCTTAATCTTGCGCATATTCAAGGCTAGTAGCGGCTGATCAATTAGGGAGAATTCCTTGGAGGAATTGTGCCAATCTATAGTTGGAAAGAGAATGGGCGGTGGAGGCTTGAAAGGCTATAAAAGAAGGGGTATGCGCCCCTCTCTATGGATGCTGAATTCGCCAAAGCAAGGCAACTTGGAGTTGCGCAAGCTTTGGATATCTAAGCCGCCCTCTTCCTTTATAGTTGCGCCACCTTCCTTCATCCTCTTGTTTGTTGGCCGAGAGTCTCCTTGGAGGAGTCTTGTTGGCGTGAAGAACAAAAGGAGAAGGAGAAGGAGATTCCAAGAGGTGATCTTCTCTTCCCGAGGCTAGCACCGAGCGTGGAAGGGAGCAACGTTGAGAAGGTCGACGCGTGGATACATGTAGAGGACGAGCACGTGAGCGTCTTCAACTTGGCACCTTCATCCTAACAAGCAATAGAGGTACTAACCCTAACACATCCTTATGTTCTCTCTCTCGCATGGATCCTTGGGAAAGGAATGTGTTTCGGGTGTAATGCTTCTTCCGCTGCGTCCTGGGACTGCAAATTTTTAAATTACACCCGGCATTCCCCAACACCAAGGTGTGTCAGAGGGAGGAAATAAGTCAAAAGGTATCAGAGACTCCACTGCCGACATCTGATGCAGCTCAAATCTCTCCAGGAGTACTCCATGGACCATCATATACCTAGGATAAATAGGAGGGTATGGGCCTCGTACACTCTCCTTCCTCACTGCCCCATAGGGTCTGGTCCTCACCGATATCCTCGGTGCCATAATACCGATCAAAACAATTTAAAATATGTAAATTTCTTCAGAAAAACGTGATTCTACAGTGTTTTCGAAATCGGCCGTAAAAACTGTGTGTGAAAATCGACCCCAAAAATCCGATCTAACGGCTCCAAATCGATGTCAAACTGCTATAATCTAATTACAGCTGATGAATTGCAAGTCTGAGTCAAAGAAACTCATGGATCTACGTAGAAATCGGACTCGAATAGGGCGAAAAACGTGTTCTGGCGGCTCGGCAGATGGACGGCTATTCCTCGCGAAATCCGGCGGAAATCTGATGGAAGATGGCTGGAAATCACTTGCTGGAAGTATAGGAAGGCAGGGGGAAGGGTTTCGTCACCACTCTGAGAGTAATCGTTGAAAATCGGTGAATTACGAGCGTGGGCGAAAACCCTAAGTCGCCCGTTAAATTTAAACCGTAAGAACTTACGGTCCGTAATGTCATCATGGCTTCAGCCGTAATCTCGCTTTAACGTACAGTGTCCCATAAAACTCGGTCATGTTCACAATCACAGCTGCGCGATAATTATGGCTTCACTTGTAAAGTTCGCGTTTTGACTTGGCTTTTTGTGAGAAAAATCCCCAAAAATTTCTGAAAAATTCCTGCACATAAAACATCAATTTTAGAAGAATTTTCATATATAAAAGTTCATCAGATAATACCAACAAAGTATGAAATAAAAATTAAGAAATTAACACTAAGAACTTTAAAGAACAATTCAAAGTTTGAATAGAAAAAACAAGCTAAAATCACAAAAATCCAGAGCCTCTGGGTTGCCTCCCAGGTAGCGCTAGTTTACGGTCTTTAGCTCGACCAAGGCAATGCTCATGACTCTTCTGGTGGATATGAGGCAAAGTGAATAATAGGCGATTGTTGTTCCTCATGCCTTTCCAGATCTTTATATAGATTTAACTTTAAAGCTCGAGGTAATGCCCATGTTTTGGCTTCTTTCAACTCGTCCGTTTTATGCTTTTCCCAATTTTCTGAGAGACATATGTCCACTTCAAAAATGTTTTCTTCATCAGATTTGTTCTCCTTCACTCCGAGCAATTGGTCGGAACCTGCAAAATTAATCCCTTTAGCTTCTGATGAAAAATCAAAGATCAACTTACTATCATTCAGATTCAATGTAAGCTTCTCATGCAACTTGTCAATTATAGCTATCGTGCTTGCTAAAAATGGTCTTCCTAGAATGATAGGGAACTTTACATTTTCCTTCATGTTAACAACCATAAAATCAGTAACGATAGAAAATTTATCAATTTTAACTGTTACATTCTCTAATACTCCAATTGGTTGCTGATCAAAACCATTAGCAAATTGAATATAGGTCTCAGTAGGTTTGAGTTCTCCACTACCTACCTCCTCAATCAAGTATGCAAGTATCAAGCTAATACTAGCTCCTATGTCACACAGAGCATTTTCAACAGTAAACTTACCAACTTGGCATGGAATTGAAATATCTCTGGGGTCCCTTACCTTTGTTATTTCAGTGTTCTTGCTTACCTGGTCTTTCTTTGCCTCTGACCTACCACCATCAGGTTTTCTCTGATCTGTTCTATGTAACCTCTGGGGAAAAGGAATCAGAGGGGCATATACAGGCGGACCTACATATTTCTCTTTCTCCCCTTTCTCCTCATAGTCTTCAAGGTCAAGAACAATACTTGCAGATTTATCAATAAATTTCTTGATAGGCTCTCCAGCTATCTCATTGTATTTGGCACTCATTATAGTGACCGCATTAATGTGCTCCCAGGGATTCATCTCAGGCTATCCCGGTAGTCTCCCTATAGGCCTGCTAGCAGTACTAGCTTGTTGTGCAATCTGATTTTTCAACATCTTGTTGTGGGTAGCCAGAGCTTCCACTCGAGATGTCAGTTGCTTGATCTGGTCAGCAAGATCTTCGGTACTCTTCTGCTATTTCATAACAACTTCCAGTATAGACTCAAAGTTCGACTTCGGAGGCTGTCCATACTGCCTTGGTTGGAAGCCAGGTGGTGGCCTGTTATTCTACTGAGAGTATTGAGGAGGAACTTGCCCTTGATTATTCTTGTAGGACAGGTTGGGGTGGTTCCTCTATCCTGGATTGTAAGTTGCGGAATATGGGTCATTCACAGGTCTCTGATTGAAATTCCCCACAGCATTGGCTTGCTCCTGATTCGATTATTCCTGTGATGAAGCTATGATTTGACATTTAGATGAATTGTGTCCTGCTACAACACACACCTCACAAAAGACTGCATTAACGGCAACTAAGGGAAAAGAAAAAGAATCCAGCTTCTGAGCCAAAGAGTCTACCTTAGCCGCCAGTGAGGTCAAGGAATCATTATGGTACTTACCAAACCCTCTGCGAGTAATGTTCCGCTCACTTGACCAGTGGTTATGGTTCATGGCCATATCCTCAAGCAGAGCAGTTGCATCTTCCACACTGATGTAGCAACTAATGGGTGAGGGGATCCTTAAGCCGTACTCTAGGATTGTACACAATGCTCGATAAACGGGAGAGGGTCGTGAGACGAGGGAAGAGAAAACGCGTCAGAAAAGTGCAGGGAATCCGGTAGAAAGCACGATGAAATAGTGACGAGTTCAATTAGGGCAACACGAATGCGAATGAAAGGAACGACACCCAACTAAGTAATACAACGCACTAACCTCGTAGCAAATTTAGCGAATTCATGCAGCTCTCCTAGCGTGTTTTAAGCTTAGCTTGCGTTGGGGACTGCGGCTTTGCGGGGTTCAGCTCGCGCGCCTACACAGCTGAAACAAACCAAGAACAAGAGATACCACACCTCCAATGAACAGACAACCGTGGGTGAAGAAGAAAGGAGAAAGCCAACTCGGTATCAAAGCAAGAGAATAGAAAAACAGGAGAACCTGACCCACCGGAGGGTGGGATTTACTTCTTATAAAGCTGAAAACCAGGCCGAGTTGAGACGCCGGTCGCCGACTCTTACAACTCCGAAGGCGAAGCAACCTCACCTTCCACACAAGCTGGAAGCTCACTCTAGCTCACCAGGAGATCCCTATCACCAAGAGAACTACTCAACACTTAGCCCTACCTCCTCTTTTATAGAATAAGAGGGGAGGGAACAAACAAAATACACAAGAGACACTCTACTCTAACCACCTACCAACTCTTGCAGGCCACAAAAGTGGTCAAGCTGCAACTACAAGGCAAGGAATAACAACTACCTAATATTCTCTGATGCTGGTCGTGCGATCCTGTGTCCTTGTACGGGGGCGGTTTAGACTCGCTCCGAGCACACGGTGACAAAATAGCAGAACTTCGATGTTGTGGGCTGGGTCACCACCATCGCGGCTCGTTCTTGGGCCGTGTTGCTAATCAGATTACGCGGCCCACTTGGAGTTGGATCTTCAGGGGATTGGCTCGTAGTGCCCTTGGGCTGTGCCTCTTCGGTATGGGTGGAATGAGGGCTAATGACGCTCAAGGAACGGTCTGGGGGCTTAATTTAGCGTTGGGATCGCCGGATTTCCACCTTGTTGGGCTCCTTTGGGTCGTCATGGGGTGGAGCAACATGATAGGGAAGGCGGTGCACATCGAAGTGGGGTCGTCGGGGCTGCAACGCATCTCCAGGGGCGGACACAGCCTGGCCCTGATGGCCGTGCGCCCTGTCATGGCTTGCCCGTGACCAGGAGCACGCCCGTGTTCGGAATGGGCGAAGTCAATAGAGCCAGGCATGGCTTGCCCGTGACCAGGAGCACGCCCGTGTTCGGTGTGGCTGAAATCCACAGAGCCGAGCACGGCTTGCCCGTGATTGGGAGCACGCCTGTGTTTGGTGTTCGCGTCTTCGGGCAATCATGTCACAGCCATGACGGGGAGCACGGCCTGGCCGTGTTAGGGTTTGGGGAACTCTGACTGAGGTAAAAATTTCGGGGAAAATTTCTGGGGTCTTCGGGAGTCTTCCCAAGTGTCTTTTGGAGGGGTTGGGCCACCCTCAAGTGTGTTCATGGGCCCCGTTTGCTCCTGCATCAGCTTCCGCTACGTGATCTGATGAGTTGAAGACGGAGGTCCGCCACGTTGAAGACGGGGTGGAGCCCCTTGTCCTCGGGCAAATCCAGAATGTAAGCGTTGGAGCCGATCTGCCGCATCACTGCGTAGGGTCCCATGTAACGTGGCTGAAGCTTAAAATGCACCCTGTTGGATAGACGCTCGGTGATGTAGCGTCTAATAGGGGGGAGGGTCCTTAAGCCGTACTCTAGGGATTTTACACAATGCACGTAAAACGGGAGAGGGTCGTGAGGCGAGGGAAGGAGAAACGCTTCGGAAAGTGCAGGAGAAACCGGTAGAAAACGCGACGAAAACGGCGACGAGTTCGATTAGGGCAACACTAATGAGAATGAAAAGCGACGGCACCCAACTATTAATGCAGCACACTAACCTCAAAGCATATTTTAAGCAATCCTCGCAGCTCACTTAGCACGTTAAGCTCAGCCACCCGATGGCCAGCGATTGCGCAGGACGTAGCTCGCCGGCCTTTGTAGCTGAAAACAAGCCAAAGAACACAAGAACCAACCACGCTTCTGAAGAGGGAACAACGTGGGGTGAAAGGAGAAAATCGCAGCAAAGGAACACACAACGGGAATGAGAAACAGGCTAACCTGACCCACCGGAAGGGTGGGATTTACTTCAAGCTGAAAGCGGGAAACAACTTAGAATCGAGGTGTCCTCGACCTGAACAACGACGAAGGCGAGGCTCCGGCTCGACTTCTACAAATGCTGGCGACTCTAACTCACTAGGAGGCCTCTCCACTCCAAGAGAACTAAGGAAACCTATAGCCCAACCTCCCCTTTTATAGAATAGAGGGCTGGGAACAAACAAAACGCACAAAGGACGAACTACTTTAACAAACCAACTACTCTCGCAGGCCACTAAAGTGGTCAAGCTGCGACTAAAGACAAAATATAACAAACTCCTAACTAATATTCTGTGGGGCAGGTGGCGTGATTCCGCATCTTCGTACGGTCGTGGTCTAGACGCGTTCCGAACACACGGCGATGAGGCAACAAAACTTCGATGTTGTGGGCTGGGCAACGACCGTCGCGGCCCGCTCTTGGGCCGTGTTGTTGACGAGGTTGAGCGGCCCACTTGGAGTAAAATCTTCACGGGACTTTTCCTTGGGTGGCGCCTCGTCGGTGCAGATGGGGAGAGAGCTAGTGGCGCCCAAGAAGCGGTCCGGAGGCTTACTTTGACATTGGGATCGCCGGATTTCCACTTTGTTGAGCTCCCTTGACTCCTCATGGGGTGGAGCAACATGGTAGGGAGGGCGGTGCACATCGAAGTGGGGTCGTCGAAGCTGAAATGGATCTCCAGGGGCGAACACGGCCTGGCCATGATGGTGGGCACGGCCGTGTTCAGAGTCATCGAAATCCACAGAAGCGGACACGGCTTGCCCGTGCTTGAAGTCACGCCTGTGCTTGGCGTCGTCGAAATCCACAGAAGCGGACACGACTTGCCCGTGCTTGGAGTCACGCCCGTGCTTGGCATCGTCGAAATCCACAGAAGCGGACACGGCTTGCCCGTGCTTGGAGTCACGCCCGTGCTTGGCGTTCGCGTCCCGGGGCGACCGTGTCACGGCCGTGTCTGGGCGCACGGCCTAGCCGTGCCTAGGTCCAGTGAACTCTGATCGCGCTGAAATTCTGGCCGTCTCTTCCCCACGTCCTGGGGAGTCTTCCCAAGTGCCTTTCAGGGGATTTGGGCCATCCCCAAGTGTACCCATGGGCTCGGTTGCTCCTGCATCATTCGGGGTGGATACATACCCTCACCAGCTCACCTACAGAGAAATGGTGTGACCTACAATGCTCGTTGGCCTTCATTGCATTATGAATGTTGCCCAAAAAGATACGACGCCAAATCTCATCATGCAGACTAGCAATATGTTGGGCAAAGGAATAGGCATGCGGGGAGAGATGAGACTCCATGGGAAGGTCATGCAGGTCTATAGGTTTACTCGGTTGATGGCCCATAACGATCTGGAAGGGACTAAGACCCGTAGACCTATTAGAAGCACTATTGTACGCGAACTCGACCATGGGCAGGATGGAATCCCAAGACCTCGGATGGTCCCCGATGAAACAATGGAGAAGATTGCCCAAACTACGGTTAACGACCTCGGTTTGCCCATCGGTTTGGGGGTGATAGACCGTGGAAAATTTCAGAGTGGTGCCCAAGAGGGCCCGCAGTGAGCGCCAGAAGTGACTCACAAAACGCATGTCGCGGTCGGACACGATGGAGGAGGGAAGGCCATGGAGACGCACAATCTCTCGGACAAAAAGACGTGCGACGTGAGAAGCATCCGCGGTGCGCGAACAAGGGATAAAATGGGCCATCTTCGAGAACCGATCAACAATGACGTAGATCGAATCGAAGCGGGAGGCGGTCCGAGGCAACCCAAGGACAAAGTCCATGCTCAGGTCACGCCACGGACCACTGGCCACTGGCAAAGGGGTGTAGAGACCCGTGTTCGAAGGTCGGGGCTTGGACAACTGACACATACCGCAATGGCGCATGATGCGCTCAACATCCTTACAGAGGGAAGGCCAAAAGAGGCGTTCCTCCACCATCTTAAGGGTCCTGTCGCAGCCATGATGGCCGGCGATGCCACCCACATGAAGCTCGAGCAAAAGATGATCTCGAAGCGAAGAACGGGGAATGCACAACCGATTCCCCAAGAAGAGGTAACCCTCGTACAATTGGTAGGGGGAGTCGGGGTCGGTGGACTCGGTCAAAGTGGCGTAGATGGTGCCAAAATCAGAACAAGTGGCATACTCTTCTTGGACATGGTCAAAGGTATTGACGCAAGTGCGCATCCGGCATAAGAGGGTCCGGACACGAGTCAAGGCGTCCGCGATGACGTTCTCCTTACCCGCCTTGTGATTAATCACGAAGGAATACTGTTGTAGGTACTCGACCCACTTAGCATGGCAGGCGCCCAACTTTCTTTTGGGCATTGAGGAAGGAGAGGGCCTGATGGTCGCTATACAACACGAACTCGCGGTGGAGAAGGTAATGCCTCCACTGCCGGAGGGACTGAACGATCGCGTAGAATTCCTTGTCGTACGTGGAGTAACGCTGTCGAACCGCGTTCAGTTTTTCGCTAAAGAAAGCCATGGTATGGCCTTCTTGACTAAGTGACCCACCGATGCCTGACCCGGAGGCATCGCACGCTACCTCGAAGACTTTAGAGAAATCTGGGAGGCGCAAGATAGGAGCGGTGGTCTGGACATCCTTAAGCACGTCAAAAGCCTGTTGAGCGGCAGGGGTCCACTCAAAGTCATCCTTAGAGAAATGCTGGGTTAAGGGGGTGGCAATGTGCTGAACCCATGGATGAATCGGCGGTAAAATCCTGCAAGACCCAAGAAACTATGGACTTCAGTCACGGTGTGAGGCTCGGGCCAATGCCGGATGGCCTCAACCTTCGCAGGGTCAATGGATAGACCTTAGTCAGACACAATGTATCTAAGGAAATACACGTTGTTGGTCAGGAAGGCGCACTTCTTCATGTTAAGGAAGAGGTGCTCCTTGCGCAGGAGGTCAAAAGTGGAGCGAAGATTCTCCAAGTGTTCATCGCGGGTCTGATAGGTGTTATTTTTATAGGATTTAGAATCTTATTTATACCATCATTATAGGCTTAAGTTCTATTTTATGTCAAATTTTGATATCTGTTCTTGTAAAGTATGGAATCTTCACTCTTTTTCATTTATTTGTGAAATGCAGGTCATTTCTCTATATTTTCGTGAAGAATATTGAAGGTTTTATGTTATGAAAAGATTCATCATAGTTTGGTGAAGTTACAGGCATAATTTCAGAGTTTTTGGAATTTTCTATGGAGAACACGGCCTGCCTGTGCCTATGAGCACGGCCGTGTTCATCGCGGCGTCAGAATCTGCATTCTACGAGCCAGACACGGCTTGGCCGTGTCCAGAAGCATGGTCGTGCTTACTTCGTCGCAAGTTCCAGAGCCAAGCACGGGCTGGCCGTGCTTATTAGCACGGCCGTGACAGCTTCCGCGCAGATCGACCTTTCGACGGTTTTTCGCCCGATTTGAGTGATTCCGAACTCGGAATTGGCTGAAATTTGAGGGAAACTTCCTAACTGCCCAAGGAAGAGATAGAACTATAAAATAGGATTTTTGGAGCAGTTTTGGGGGTCAAACTTTGGAGAGAAGCGACCTAGGGCAAAAAAGGGCATTTTTGCTTGATTGACGGCTCGATTCGACGAAATTCTTTGGGGCTTTCGAGAGAAGACTGAAGATTCATCGTCTCCTACCCTTAATCTGTAATTCCCTCTTTTCGAATATATTTTATTGGGTTTTCATTGAGTAACGATGTATTTTCTAGAGTAAACCCCTAGTTCGGGATACGGGCGTAGCCCGTTGAACAATTCTCCTCATGTAAAACATTATTATGAATCTCAGTGAAATTGTTAAGTAATTTAGCTTATTTAAATGAGTTGCACTTATTGAGTATGATTGTTGTGTACAGACAATTTATATGTGTTAAGTGTTACGAGAAGTACCGAGAGGTGAATCGTAACACTCGATCGTGCTCATTTAAACTTGTGATTAGAATTACGAGAGTCGTTCGATGTCACTCGAGGACTCACGATCTTTCATAGAGCCTAATGGGTCTCTCAGGGCTAATTTTGCTACGAGAGTAGGGAATTAGCTTATGCGAGATACCGATTTACGCTTCGAGAGAAGGTAACCCATACCATAGGAAAGATTGCCTTAAGTTACTTACTGTTGGATTGAGCTTCGAGAGAAGGAGATCCATTTGTTTTAATCTAATTAGATTCAATGTTTTACATTAAAAACATTCAACGCGGTGAAATCTAGAGTTTCGAACATCTTTTAAATTGTATTTTCCCGGTCGTCAACTTCTTGGATCGATAAAATTAGTTTAGTGTAGTTCTTTCATTTTGAGTTCGAATTATCTAGCTAACAATGACGCGTAAAGTCGGTACTTGACACCTGCTCCCTGTGGGAACGATCTTATTTACTACTTCGATAGAAACCGTGCACTTGCGGGGCCTATCAGGGTCCGACTAAAGATCAGAATGTCGTCGAAGTAGACGACCAAAAACTTGCCCATGTATGGCCTGAGGACCTGACTCATCAGGCGCATAAACGTAGATGGGGCATTGGACAACCCGAATGGCATGACAAGCCATTCGTAAAGACCATCATTGGTCTTGAATGCCGTCTTCCACTCATCGCCTTCGTGAATGCGGACCTGGTGATATCCACTCCGGAGGTCGAGCTTGGAAAACCAAGACGCGCCGGAGATCAAATCCTGCATATCGTCTAGCCGAGGGATGGGAAACCGATACTTGACAATGATCCGGTTGATGGCGCGGCTATCGACACACATGCGCCATGACCCATCCTTTTTGGGCATGAGGAGCAAGGGAATGGCGCAAGGGCTGAGACTCTCGCGGATGTACCCCTTAGTGAGGAGATCATCCACCTGACGCTGTAACTCAGCGTGTTCCGCGGAGTTAAGGCGATGGTGGGGCAAGTTAGGGAGGGGTGCTCCCGGGAGGAGGTCAATCGCATGTTGAATTTCCCTTTCCGGGGGAAGGCCATGAGGTAAATCCTCGGGGCTGATATCACTAAACTCGGCAAGGAGGGCGGACACCTCAACAGGAGGCACCGGATCAGGGCAAGGGACAGGTCCTGCACTTCGCGCACCATGAGCGCATAGACAGTCTTGGCCGCATGAGCTTCGCGAACCAGTGCAGGGGTGCGCATGAGGGAGATCATGGGGGAAGGTGGAGGGGCGGGTGCCGATGGTGTTATCAGACCCTTGGAGGTGGACGCACGAAGCTCCTTGGGCGGAGCTGGGATCAGACAGATCTTTTGCTCATCGTGGTAAGTGTTCGAGTGGCCACAGTGGACTACGTCTCTATCGTACAGCCATGGGCGACCAAGGAGGACGTGAGCGACGTCCATAGTCGCGACGTCGCACAATACCTTCTCACGATAGTTCCCAAACGCGATGGGGACCTGACATTGGTGTGTGACCGGAAGGCTCGTGGTGTCGACCCATGCGATAGAATAAGGCCTCGGGTGGGGTTCAAGAGGAAGGCTGAAACGCATGACTGCGGTCCAGGAGACCACATTCAGGCTACTACCACCGTCGATGACGATCTTACATGAGTGCCCGTTGCACTTAATGTAAGTCGTAAAAATGCCCGAGCGCCTCCAATCCTCGGTAGGCGCGGGTTGCACAAGGTTGCAACGAACGACGAGTGTGGACGGACCCGTTTCCTCGCCACTAGTGTAACACTTCACCTCAACATCATGTTCAGTGGGGTTACGGTGGCGACGCGAGCCGGACCCTTGTCGGCTCGAGCGGGTTTCTTGGGACATTCACGTGACATGTGACCCGACTGCAAACAGTTGTAGCAGGTAATACGACCAGAGGCTCCGACCACTAGGGCCTTGCCCTTCTCCTCCCAAGTGGGCTGAGAAGGCGAAGCCTCAAGGGGTGGGCGTCTAGGGGGCTGATGGGCCGGGGGTGCAGGTCGCGGGTCCAGATGGGGCTCCGGACACTCAAGTCGCGGATGGGGCTGTGGACCGCCCGCATGAGGATGCCTATGGGGGCCAAGGTCACTGCGTCTTGTAGCGATGTGAATGTCTTGCTCAATGTCTCGAGCACGCTTAAAAGTTTGGTCAAGGGTCTCCGATCCAGACGTGGGTAAGGCTCGGCGGATATCCGCACGGAGCCCATTCTTGAATTTTGACAAAACTAACTCGGGGTCCTCCTGCAAATTGCAATGGAGTTGCAACGTCTCGAAAGTGAGACGGTACTCCTCGACGGTACCTGACCCCTGGTGTAGGCTACTATACTGATCAAGAAGGCATTGCCTATACGAAGGGGGTACATAACGCTCGCGGAGGCGATACTGCATCTCCGCCCACTCAATGACCGGGGGAAGAGCCTGCTGCACATTTTGGCGCTCCATGTTTTCCCAATGTAAATGTGCAGGCCCCTCAAGTAGGGTGCGCACATACCGAACCCGCGAGTGCGGAGGCCAATTGCTAAGGTCAAAATATGCATCAACAGACGCGACCCAATCTAAGAACTGTGTGGGGTCAAGACCACCTGTGAATGGTGCAGGGGTGCGACCCAATCTAAGAACTGTGTGGGGTCAAGACCACCTGTAAATGGTGCAGGGGTGTTACGAATGAAATGACGGAAATCATCGTCTACCCGAGGGCGCTCAACGCGAGTTTGGGCTGGGGTTCGAGGTGTGGCCCACGCGTGGCCAAAACGACCACCGGGTTGGGGCCCTTGTGCGGCCCAAACATCGTCCTCATCGAGGGGATCATCACCGTAACTTGGGTTCCTAGGGACCTCATGAGGTCGCGGGTGACCCCATTCATAGCTGTCCCCTATCCACTATGGTACTCGACTCGGGACATAAGGAAACTGAGATAGTAATATCTCGAGGGACATCATCATGTAAACATACATATGCATAGATGTATAATAAACCATGGCAACGACAATGCCAGGATATCTATAAATATCAAAGTATGTAGTACATTTGTCCAGACCAAAACATAGGTCTTAGGGCATAACACTAACAATCTCCCACTTGCACTCGGACCTTATCGTTGAGGTACCTTAACCCATGTCTCGAGTATGACCATCATGCTTCTGCTGTGCCAAAGCCTTGGTCAGTGGGTCTGCTAGATTGTTCTCTGTGTCAACTCTGCATATCTTTACATCACCTCTGTCTGTGATCTCCCGGATCAGGTGAAAGCGCCTTAGTATGTGTTTGGATCGCTAATGTGATCTTGGTTCTTTGGTCTATGCGATCGCACCATTGTTATCACAAAGGAGTTCAATGGGATCAGCAGCACTAGGAACCACTTGAAGTTCAGAAATGAACTTCTTGATCCAAACAGCTTCTTTGGCTGCCTCAGAAGCCGCAACATACTCCGCTTCTATTATAGAGTCTGCTACCGTGGATTGCTTGAAGCTCTTCCAGCAAACAGCACTTCCATTTATCAAGAACACATAGCCGAACTGTGATTTGAAGTCATCTTGGTCTGACTGGAAAGAAGCATCTGTATAACCCTGGATACACAGATCTTCTTGTCCACCATAGACTAAGAATAAATCTTTCGTCTTCCTCAGATACTTCAAAATATTTTTCACGGCAATCCAATGCTGGATACTGGGGTTAGACTGGTATCTACTGGTTATGCTCACAGCATAAGCCACGTTTGGTCTCATACATAACATGGCATACATGAGGGATCCCACTGCAGATGCATAAGAGACTCGACTCATCTCCTCTTTGTCAGCCTGTGTAGAGGGACACTGACTCTTGGAAAGAGTAATGCCGTGCCTCATGAGCAGGTATCCCTTCTTGGACTGCTCCAAGCAAAACCTTTCCAGCAATTTGTCTATGTACATGCTCTGACTCAGGGCAAGGAGTTTCTTGGATCTATCCTGGTAAATCCTCACACCTAGAATGTAGGCGGCCTCCCCCAAATCTTTTATCTCGAAACACTTCCCCAACCAGGTGTCGTCTCGAAACACCTAGAATGTAGGGACGTCATTTCTGATGAGCAGTATGTCATCGACATACAAGACTAGAAATGTGACCAAGCTCCCACTGATTTTCTTGTACACACAGGTGTCGTCTTCGTTCTTGAGGAAGCCATAATCTCTCACAGCTTCATCAAAACGAATATTCCAACTTCGAGAGGCTTGCTTTAATCCATAGATGGATCTTTTCAGCTTGCATACTTTATGAGCATTGGCTGGGTGAACGAACCCCTCAGGATGTGTCATAAACACATCCTCTGACAGGTTTCCATTAAGGAATGATGTCTTCACGTCCATTTGGTAGATCTCATAGTCATAGTAGGCAGCTAAAGCAAGCATGATCAGAATGGATTTAAACATGGCAACTGGCGAAAAAGTTTCGTCATAGTCCACTCCATGGACTTGCCTGAAACCTTTTGTAACTAGCCTACCTTTGTAGGTAACCACGTTGTCATCCATGTCTGTCTTCTTCTTGAAGACCTATTTACACCCTATGGGCTTTGCCCCATTAGGCGGCTCAACCAAGTCCCAAACCTGGTTAGCTGACATAGAATCCATCTCGGACCTCATGGCCTCCAGCCATCTCTCGGAGTCTGGTCCAGCGGCTGCTTCCTCATAAGTCTTAGGTTCATCCTCAATAATGAGAATGTTGTCATGTTGAGTCGGCAGCGACCCATACCTATCAGGTTCACGACGTACCCTCTCAGACCTACGTGGAGCATGTGCCTGAGCCTCAGGTTGGGCTACAACCTGTACTGGTGGCTCAGATTCCATCTCAACCTCTGTGTCTTGTGGATGATCTTGGACTTCGTCCAAATCAAAACTTCTCCCACTGGCTTCTTTCAAGATAAATTCTTTCTCAAGAAAGACAGCACCACGGGCGACAAAAACTTTATCCTCAGTGGAATTATAGAAGTTGTATCCTCTGGTTTCCCTAGGATACCCCACAAACACGCATTTATCTAACCTGGGCTCTAGCTTGCTAGAATTTTGACGCTTAACAAAAGCTTCGCATCCCCAGATCCTCATAAATGTGAGGTTAGGTCGTCTCCCCGTCCACAACTCATGTGGAGTCACGGGGACACTCTTAGATGGAATGCTATTCAGTGTGAATGACGCTGTCTCTAAAGCACGTCCCTAGAAATACGGAGGTAGAGTTGCATGACTCATCATACACCGGACCATGTCTAGCAGAGTCCGATTCTGCCTCTCAGACACTCCATTCCATTGGGGTGTCCCGGGAGGGGTGAGTTGTGAGAGAATCCCACACTCTTTCAGATAGTCAGTAAACTCATGGCTCAGGTACTCTCCACCTCAATCAGAGCGAAGAGCCTTTATAGATCGTCCAAGCTGGTTCTCTACTTCAGTCTTGAACTCCTTGAATTTCTCCATGGATTCAGACTTGTGTCTCATCAGGTAGACATATCCATATCTACTGAAATCATCAGTAAATGTGATGAAGTATACAAACCCACCTCTAGCTTGTTTGTTGAATGGTCCACACACATTGCTGTGTATGAGATCCAACAAACCTTTAGCCCTTTCACCTATCTTGGTGAATGGCGCCTTTATCATTTTGCCCAATAAACAAGGCTCGCATGTGTCAAACTCCTCAAAGGGGCTTGAATCCAAGGATCCATTTACATGATGTCGTTGGATGCGATTCCTGTTGATGTGCCCTAAACGACAGTGCTAAAGATAAGTGTTGTTGAAACCACTTAGCTTGATCCTCTTAGCATTTACGTTGCACACAGAACTTTGCATGTCCAAGACATACAACCCATTGCACAGCGTACCTGATCCATAGAACACATTTGCCAATGAAAAAGAACAGGTGTTCTCTTTGATTGCAAAACAAAATCCTTTCCTTGCTAAGGCAGGAATGGATATAATGTTCTTGGTAATCGATGGCACATAGTAGCAATGGTCAAGTTCTAGTTGAAGTCCTGACGGTAGCGAGAGAGTGAGGTCTCCCACGGTCATAGCTGCAACCTGTGCGCCGTTACCGACTCGAAGATCAATCTCCCCTGGTCGCACTGTCCTACTTCATTTGAGCCCTTGCATACTAGTACAAATATGCGCTCCACATGCAGTATCAAGTACCCATGTGTTCGAAGTAGACATATTGACTTCAACCACGTAAATGTCTGAGCCTGAAGATGAAGGCGTCATCCCTCTCTTCACCTCTTTCTGGTGTTGCCTTTTACAGCGCTCGAGCATGGGGTCACCCCTCAAGTTTTGACACCGGTCCAACTTGTCCTCCCAAAGGACAGATTGTAGTTTTAATCCGCTATTGTTCGTAGACATGATCTACAACAACAGACATGCATATTAGTACTACATTTCAATCATTTAATCTGGACTTGAAATAAATGATTGTTTCTCACTATTTTATCATATTGACAACCCTCTCATGTCAATTCGGGAAACCACATAATTTCCAAAGTGAGATGGGATCCTTGTTCCTCACACGGTCTCGCGTCCTGCGGGGGCAGGATGTACTGCACGAGGTGACGCATGTATCTCAAAGTAGGCTTGCCAGCCAATTGCAACTAGGCAATTCCCCTTCTCAAGACCGTTCAGGCACTTCGTGTCTAGCGGAGGCTAGATACAGCACAAAGCGCTAACTCCTTGAGGTGCCTCTAGCAACTTACATCATGTGGGCTACCACATATGAGAGTTCTAGTCAAGTCCGACCTGACCGTTATGCCCAGGGCCAACGATTTCCTTGCGGAAGGCGCGTCCAGAGTTTTAACCGGACTGGGGAAATCATTGTCACCACACGCCTCCTAAAGATAGATGGGTGTGTCCCAAGGAGGTGGGAAACAGTGCACAGCACCATCGATCGATAGTTTGACGAGGGCTACGCATCAGAAGGCTTTTAGAACAGGACTTGATATAATTTTGAGAGGGTTTGGGTGGTCTCATACCACATTAGTTTTATCTTTATGTCTATCATTATAGGCATGCACCCTATAGTGATAACATAAAATAAAACAATCAAAGCATGGCAACAAAAGTAGTAAAACATGATATGGTTATAGCCCAGACAAGGAAAACAAGCCCCTAGACCTAGACAGTACACCGAGCACTACCAAAAGCTCTAAGCGTTTAGCCCATGCTTCAAGTCGTCGGCTCCTTCCTCTGAGTGCTTCAGGGTCCTTCTTCAACCCCAGGTGCGCCTCCAAGGTTTCATGCTCCACCTGTGTTAGCTCGCAAACCCTAGGCTCGTCCTAGGGTTCGGCCAACACTCTCCTCTGCCCTTGTCAACTCACAAACCCTAGGCTCCTCCTAGGGTTCAGCCAACATGGGGCGCCATCATGACCCAAGAGAGAGACGTCTTTGTACCGCCTATAGATCAGCCCCTTAGCAACCCCTATATGCGCCTCTAGGAAACCTTAGAAGCCATTAGGGTTTAGGCCAAGCCATAGGTTACACAATACCCTTCTCAACAACCCCTTATCTTCAAGATGCGCCCCTAGAGAAAATCCCTAGAAGCCACCAAAGATTCGGCTATGAGAGGGCTGCCCTTTCTTAGTCAGATGCGCATAGGAGTAAGCTGCGATATAAGGTTGTCCTCCCTAATCTTCGACTTTAGATTTACAAAATATAGAAGAAAATAAGGGCGGCACGCAGGCCTTCACAAGAATACATCACAGGCATGCTTTAGGGCTTGTCTACAACCATATCATATGCATAAAGAAAAACACCTAAGACATGCTCTTCTATATGCAATGAAAAACTACAAAACCATATTTTAGTTTTTCATGAGAAAACATGTTCATTAAATCTCAGCGATCTTATCGAAAATTCAGATCTTTCGTTTTCTCTCAGGAGTCTACAAGTGGCCATATATACCCCGATCATTGATGCCACTTGCAATCCCTAACTTGTACGGATTAAGGCAATCACCCAGTCCATGCCCCGAAATCTAGATACAAGTCTCACACCATGGGTCTATCCCATGAATATGAGGAGAAATAAATTCTCACACATAGGGTCTATCCCCATGTGTAGAAACCGAAAATCATGAATATCATAAGAGCGAGAAATAACAAACCTACTATTTTTCTACACATAAAACATGGCATAAAGATTTTCAAAAAAAAATTTCTATGACATGTGCATGCTAGAAAAATCCATACACCGATGAATCTCGTAAGTTGGCTCTGATACTACTGTTGGGAATCCCCGGGCTATTTAAAACGAAAACAGCGGAAGCGAGCCCGAAACGAGATTCCTAATTCAACAAGAACTAACTTACGAAGAATACAAAGGATGTGATAGGGGTATACCTTACTTAGCAGTTTGGCGCAGGCGATGGCTGAGACAGGCAAAGGCCCGTCCTCTACAATCGAGCACACACGGACTGCCTCGAGACTCCTCCGCTCCACGCACGTGCTAGCTTCGGGAAAAGAGATCCACGCCTCTAGCTTCTTCTCTACTTGCGCCAATCTTGAAGACCACGCGCCAAGAAGAAGGGGAACCGTTGGCAACAAGGAGTGGGCAGCACTACAACTTGTCCCAACCTTAATGCAAAAATTTTCTTTTTGTCGTCACCTCCAAGACCCTCACGCCAGGAGCAGAGGTGGGGCGACAACAGGAGAGGAGAAAAGAGACTGGTGCGAAATCTCCCAAGAGAGCCTCTCTATTTATAATAGAAGCGCCAGCTCCTCTTTGGAGATTTTTCCCATGCGGGACTATGTACATAGGCGCCTACTCACAATTAAGCATCATGGGTTCGAATCCCCGCATATGCAATTAATTATAAATTGCGCACAAGCATAGGCGCCTACTCACAATTAAGCGTCATGGGTTCGAATCCCCGCAGATGCAATCAATTGTAAATTGTGCTCAAACTTATTAATTAGCCAAGAGAAGTATTCTCTTGCCAATTAATAGTTTTATTTTATTCATGTGACTAAAGTGCTAAGCCCAACCTTGCACTAAGACCCTTGTTTGACACATTTTGACACCTCAGGTCAATAGAGGTCAAACGTGGTCCACTATAGTCAACTAGTGGTCAAACATGAATAAAGTCTCATCTCCTCATAAGAAAAACCATAGCATCAGCTTCCCAAAATGATCCGAATCATACAACGATCCGATCAAAGGCTAACCAATCAATACGGAGTCTCTAGCGTCTAGGTGTGCGACCCTGTAGGTCCCTCTGACGTTGGCAGTGATGACCTAATCATCACTAGCGGTGAGTAGCACCTAGCAGTACATCACCGCTACTCAAGTCATCAGAATAAATGTCGCCATCGACAACCTCAAACTGTGATAAGGAATAAGAGTATCCATGTCCCTTTGCTAGGCTGATCATCCAAGTTGGACAAGCGTGTCACACTTGTATATTCCAACTACGATGGTCATAACTAAATCAGGCTAAACCTGGGTGTGGCCACACACTTTTAGTCATGCACCATCTAGGGGCCCATGGACATCAAGCTTCCACATAGGGAAGGGGCAAATCCTCTGTCGGCAAGATGCACCTCTCACATTGTTTAAGATATACCCAATGACAACCGTTATGACCTCCCTGTTACGGCGAGGTGTTAGGTTGTATCAAAGTATATCCCTTACAACACAGAGGCACAATCTTCCTCAAGTCAAAGGACAGATACAACTCTATCACTGTGAGAGTCTTCTTGAGACACCAAGAAGAACTCTCACGGCGGGTCGGTCCAGTATATCTCCCTTGACATACCCTTATGCCTGCATTAAGCAACCCGTGCTAACCAGCGCATAAACGAGTCTCACCCGCATAAACGAGTCTCACCCGCACCACAGCTGTCCCCTATCCACTATGGTACTCGACTCGGGATATAAGGAAACTGAGATAGTAATATCTCGAGGGACAAGAGAAAAGAAAATAACGGAAATAGAACATAAAATAAAACCTAATCTAGCAATACTTTCAATATTTTCAATATTGACAAAACCAAGGTCCCCGGCAACGGCGCCAAAAACTTGTTATAGTCCGCAAGTGTACGGATACACGAAGTAATAAAGAAATATATCGAACCACAGAGACCTCGTTGTCAAGTACTAAATAATTGAGTTCTTACTATCTAGGCAATCGAAATTATGCAAGTGAACTAATGAAGGCTAACGAAAATATCAGAGAGAAAATCTGGGACTAGGGTTTCATTCACTTTAATTTCTATGACTAGATATGAAGTGTAATTCGTCAGTTTAATTTTATCATGATAAAGACATAATTTACTTCATAAAGGGATTGCCTCACTTTCGTGCAGACAATCATGCAGGGACAGATCTTCTCTTTTGCGCAAGATCTATCCCAAGCTGAAAATAAGTAAATCATCAATCAAAGAACTCAAGTATCACTTTCATGCATCCGAATTCTAAGTTGATTATCTCAAGTATCACTTTGCAAGTAGTTTCAAAGAAAAGAGGAAAAGGACCAGCTACATCCTCTTCACCACCAAATCCATATGGCATTATTTTTAGAGATGAAATTCAAGAGTCAAGGTACAATCAATTGGTTGAAAGAATAGTTGTCAATACAAAATATGCTAATAGAAGGACTTTAGAGGCACTTGGGCTCTACGCAAATGTATCTTGGATGTTTGAGCAAATCAGAGCTAGAAGATTTTTTGAGATGACACCCTATACCTATTCGCCACTTGCTTTGGAGTTTTTGAGTAGCTTGAATGTGAATCTGAGAGAGTTTTCCAATGGACCTGCTGAAGGAGAAATCACATTTAGGCTAGCTAATGTGGAGAGGAAGTTAAATTTGAGAGAAGTCAGATCCATCTTTCACTTGGGTTCTGGAGGGTATACCCAAATACCAATTGGGTTTATAGAGAATGTGTTCTGGAACCAGATTACCCATGAGACTCATTTTTCTGCTGTTTCTGCTAAAGCTTCAAGGATCACGAATCCTTGTATAAAGTATGTTCATAGAGTTCTTGCTCATACAGTCTTTGGCAGAGGAGACAGTGATGGAATGGTGAGACAAACTGAGCTTTACTTTCTTTGGGGGATGCTTAATGGAGTAGTAGTGGATGTTGCATTCTTTTTGATGAAGCGCATGGATAAAGTGGCTAGGGCAAAGAAGCGAGCAATTATAATAGGAGGGCTGATTACACCTATAGCCCTACATCTGAATGTTGAACCATATGGGATAGAAGTGTAACGGCCCTCGATACTTAACCCCGAAGTTCATGCGGAAATCATACGAGGAACGCCACGAGAAATAAAACCGAACGCCAAGATCATACTACTAACGGAGCTAGGGAATAAAAGATCTGAAAATTTATACAAAAATCCGGCAGCATGTATGCGTACATACAGGGTCGGGAAAATTCCCATACATGCACATGCTGTACTGATTCATAACAACAAGTAATTTCAACTGATATAATACTAAACATAACCGAATCAGTTCACAACTCCGTACTATACATATACGGAGACAAAGTCTCATATCACATCAGACCGAACATAAAATCCCATCAAAACGATGAAAATACCACAACCGAAATCTTATAACAAAATGGGCCTAAGCCCTCACATGTAACCAGAATATAGTATCCATCATCCAAAACAAAGTATAACTAATACAGGCACGCAGGCCCCAAATAACGGAGTCACGATACAAGTACTCAAATACAACCGAAATCTTTTACAAGGTCCATATCACAAAGCCCAAAGCTTCGTCAAGCTACTCATATCTCAAGGGGCATAACGCTGTATCAATCACGGTCTCTCACCTGTAGATATTAGAGGGGGTGAGCTAACAGCTCCGCAAGTGAGAACCCTATGAAACCCCTCCATTAATACATTCAAAATATAGCATGTAAGGTTTTTCAAAACATTTACCGAATGCGATTATTAAATATCAAATCAAATACAGATAAGAACACAACTTACAAAATAATCCACATGGCGAAATCTAATCATAATACAACAAAACCGAAATAGAAACGTGCATATCACATGGCGAAACAGAACACATACGTAGATGCACATCCTAACATGTCCAAATCCAGAACAGAACGAAACGACCACAAAGGTCCGACCCTTCCCTCGTCAGGGCTCAGAGAATGCATGCATGCCAAACAGTAGGGGAGGAATCAGGAGGTGGCCCCCGTCTAGCTAAGACGTGGCACGCTGATCTCCATCTACCCACTCAGACAATGTGGTAAATCAAGAGGTGGCCCCCGCCAAGTCACGGCGTGGCACTTTGTTTCCCCACATTGGTCACACAGCAGTCAGAGAGTTCAAGAGGTGGCCCTCGCTTACCAGTAGCGTGGCACTTTGTCCCTCTTATGCTAAACTAATCACATCTGTGAAGGAAGATCAAGTGGTGGCCCCCGCCTGACCAAGGCGTGGCACTTTGCCTCACTTCACAACATCTCCAGGGTCACACATAATGTACATGACTTATGCCACACACTTATAGCAAAAGACTAACACCCGGATATCATTCACCACTCGAAATTAATTAAACAGCATAAATGTCTTAGACAGGGTAGTCCTTAAGTTTCATGCAATCAGGTTAGGAAGATACCATGCTAAGTTCTCAACAAATGTTTCCATACAGGTAAAATGTGTTAATCCTAGATTTCATGCAATTAGATTGTAACATCTATACTCTAGGTTATCAAACAGAATTTACAAACATTGCACACATTACCATCACTTAATTTCAAGAGAACGATTACACTTGTAACTATGCATAGAAAATTCCTAAAATTAGGCAAAAATCATATTTAAGTACCTAACGAACTCAATTACATGAATAACAGCTTTGCCCCAAAAGTTAACTGAACATTGACCAAAATACCCCTAGGGTAAATTTCGGCCAGCATGAATTAAGGCTCCAAAAATAGCATAAAATTCATGATAAATTCCCTCATACTTCTAATTTCATGAATCCTAAGTTTTCCCCAAAAGTTAGCATGAAATTTCATCAATTTAGGGCATGGGCGCATGTCCTACTCTAGGGTTTTTCATGAATACATTATACAATCAAATTGAAGGTCCAAATCATGATAATTCATCCTCCTAAGGCATCTAATCAAGTAAAGAACGAAAAGCCCTATGATTAGAGCCCCTAAATCTCATTTTCGAAACTTCAAATAGCACTCACGGTTTCATGGTAAAGAAACATTCAAACCTACTCGTTTTTCCCATCATTAAGCAAGGAAACATGTCAAGGAAAGATCATAAACTTGGAATAGAGGTAGCATAAGGTTTCCACTCGCCTTGGGAATGGTTTGCAAGCAAACCGTGAGCAAAGGGGATTGTTGAAGCCTCCACACGCCGCCGTCCACCACCACGCCGGAAGACCAAGCACCACCGCCGGAAAGCTCGCCGGAAGAGGAGCTGGACGAAGGGGGAAGGCGCTGCCAAAGTCGTCCACGAGAGTCCACGAGAGGGAGAGGAAAAATCGTAAGGGTCGGCTAGGGTTAGGATGAAAATCGGAAACAACTTAAGTGATGCCAAGTCACTTAAGTGAAATCTGCATTTAATCTGTATGCTCACATAATAAGGGGGCGCCCACATACCTAACACAAAAACTGGGCTGGAACTCTGGTAGCCAGGCCAACATACACAGGAGAGGTCTCAGGTTCAAGACTCCTCCACAGCAACTTATTTTTGCCCTGCAGGAGAATAATTTTCCCCTTAGCCAAAAATCCCACCAACAAGGTTAATAAATACCTGATTATAGATAATTAAAATGAGTCACATACCGAGGTTTAATACATCAAAATTCTCGGGTTTTACAAGAAGTGGCAAGGGGGAATGCAAGGCTTGATCTTGAGTCTTGCATGGCAATGAAAATGATAGTTAGAGAAGGGGATGTCTTTTGTTGGTCCTTGGACCAAATGCCCCTACTCTACCATTACCCCATGTAGAGAAAACCACTGTAAAAGAAAGAGCGAATTGGAAGCTTTCACCGAGCATCGCCGAGGCAGCTTTTACACCACCGTTGAGTGCAGTTCCACCACCACCCACTTGGGGTGGAAGAGACGATCCTTTTGGTATAGAGTCACCATGTCATCGGCCTGCTGATCCTACACACCCAGCTGCTGATTGTTCCCACAGACCTACTAGAGGATGGTCTAGTGCCTTCGACCCAGGATTCCAGGCACTCTCCGCTGAGATATATTGTCAGGGACATCGCATGGAGAGGATGACGGACACCGTATGGCAGATGAACCTTTGCAATAGACCGAAAGGTGACTTGCTTGAGAACTTGGAACCCTAGAATTAAATGTTAGGAACTTGCTGTAAGAAATTAGGTTAGTTCTTGTTTCTTGATTTTGCAAGAATAATTTCCATGATAATAATATGAATCTAGGATTGAGTTAATTTATCAAACATGGAGATCTTGTGCGAAAGTGAGGATCGGAACGTTGGAGAACCATAAGTAGAACTTGTGTTGAGACTCGGATGCATGAAAGTGATTCCCAACGTTCAAGTCAACCACCAGAGCGGTACACAGGCATCATCAGTCCATTGTCAGCCCACATGGAGGTATTGAGGCCCATGTGCTTGGCACCCCAGCCACCTAAAGACCCAGTCAATGATCACTACCACAACCAGTTGACTAACATAGCCTAGGAAAGCACTAGTATGGTGATGAATCAGCCCACCATCAGCAAATTCTGCTATTTCATCGCCGCATGCTCCAAGATGGTTTGATAGCCCAGTTGCAGCCCAGGAGGCCCAGCCCATGCGCCTAGCTTCAAATTCCCTCATCTACTTTAGTTAGTAGTAGTTAGTTAGTGCTTACATCAGCATGCTTGCATCATCAGCATCTTGACTGCTTTTAGTTTGTTAGAGTATGTAGTCATGTTTGTGGTGTGATATTCCCTAGTCATGCTTATGGTGTGATATTCCCTAGTCATGCTTGTGGTGTGATATTCCCTCCCTTACCCTATAAAAGAGAGCTGGAGTGTAGTTTGCTCCTTAGCTCTTCTTGTGTGATAGATTAGCTCACAGTGTGTTTTGAGAGTGAGGTTGGTGCCTCGACTCAAGAGTTAGTGGCGACGCTAGAGTGACGAGCAAGGTGTGTGATCCTTGGCTAGAGTGACAAGCAAGGTGTGTGATAGATTAGCTCACTGCCTCGCCGTTCCGGTTGTACTCATCTTTCATTCCAAAGAAGTAAATCGCATTGCCGGTGCATCAGGTTTGCCTATTTTCAGATTTTCATTGTGCTGTTCTTGCTTGATTTCCTTACCCACGGGCATCCGTATGCCGGAGACATGGTGGTTACTTGGCTTTGGTGTGATCGCAGGTTCATAGGCGCGCGAGCTGAGTCACCGCTAAGTCTGCTACCTGTGTTTCTGTGCTGTGCTTAAATCACTCGCTAAGAGAGGTTAGTGAGTTCCATTTGTGTAGTTGGGTGCCGTTGGTTTCTTCTCGCCCATGTTGCCCTAAGACGTATTCATTGCCGTCTTCCGCATTGTTTCTTGCCGATTTTCTCATTGCTCATTTTCTGATACGCTTTTACTTCCCTCGTCTCAAGACCTTCGCACGTTTTTCTATCATCGTCTCATAAAACCCTAGAGTACGGAATTAAGGACCATCCCACCTATAGTAGCTGCATCACCCACTGTGAGGATACTTCTTAGTGTCTCAAGAAGAATCTCACAGTGATGGAGATCGTAGATGTCCTTTGACTTGAGAGAGATTATGCCTCTATATAGTAAGGGATATACTTTGATACAACCTAACGCCTCGCCATAAAAGGGAGGTTATAACGGTTGTCATTGGGTATGTCTTGAGCTATGTAGAGTTATATCTTGCCAATAGAGGATTTGCCCCTTCCCTGTGAGGAAGCTTGATATCCATGGGCCCCTATATGGTGCATGACTAAAAGTGTGTGGCCACACCTAGGATAAGCCTGAATAGAGTCATGACCATTAATGTTGGAATCAACAAGTGTGACACGTTTGTCCGACTTGGATGATCAGCCTAGCAAAGGGACATATATACTTATATATCTTATCATAGTTCAAGGTTGTCGATGACGATATTTATTCCGATGACTTGGGTAGCGGCGATGTACTACTAGGTGCAACTCACCGCTTGTGATGATGAGGTCATCACTGCCAACGTCAGAGGGACCTACAAAGTCGCACACCTAGACACTAGACACTCTATATTGATCGGTTAGCCTCAGATCAAATCATTGTATGAATCGGATCATTTTGGAAGCTGATGCTTTGAGATATCTTATGTAGAGATGAGATTTTATTTAGTTCATGTTTAACCACTAGCTGACCTCTAGTAGACCACGTTTGACCTCTGTTGACCTGTGTTGTTAAAATGAGTCAAACAAGGGTCTTAGTGCAAGTTTAAACTTGGCACTTTAGTTATATGAATAAAATAAAATTATTAATTAGCAAGAGAATTTTTATCTTGACTAATTAATTGGGCTAGGCGTATTTTACATTAAATATTTAATGGTAAAAATCAAATAGGCGCCTAAACAATGTCCCATATGGATAAAAATCTCCAAGAGTAGCTAGTTCATCTATTATAAATAGAGAGGCTCTCTTGGGAAATTTTTGCACTAATTCTTTTCTCTCATCTCTTGTTGTTGCCTCCCCTCTCCTCTTTGGCGTGAGGGTCTTGAAGGTGATAACACATAAAAATTTTTACATCAAGGTTGGGACAAGTGGCAGTGCTAGTCACTCTTTAGCGCCAACGCTTCCCTTCTCCTTAGCGCATGGTCTTAGTGATTGGCACAAGTAGAGAAAACATTAGAGGTGTGGATCTCTTCTCCCAAAGCTAGCACATGCGTGGAGCAAAGGAGTGTCGAGGTAGTCCGTGTGTGCAGATTGTAGAGGATGGGCTCTTGCGCGTCTCAAATTGCTATCGTCAAAATCAAACTGCTAAGTAAGGTATACCCCTATCACATCCTTTGTAGTCTTCGTAAGACGGTCCTTACTGTTGAATTAGGAATCTTATTTCGGGTTTGCTTCCATTGTTTCTGTTTTTAATATAGCTCGAGGATTCCCAACAATTTCATCGTGGGTAAGATCGCCTTTTTTGTTAGGGCCACCCCACCAGCTCAGATGGTTAAAGGGTCATGACTCGTGAGGGTCATGGACAGGGGTCGAATCCTGCTGCAGACGCGAATTGTTTGGGGTAACGGGGATCCAAACCGGGATTCGTGAGGTCGGAGGGACCTAGCCCGCTGGGCCTGGACCTGTTACGGGTGGGGTGGCCCTAATCCGTGGATAAGCAACATAATCATGGATAAAGCTTAGGCTATGGTGGATACAGTCTATTTTATAGTGGATAGAGTTATACTATCGTGGATAGACTCTATTTTATAGTAGATATAACTTATGCTATAGTGAATACTATCTATTTCATAGTGGATAGCACAATGCTATCATGAATAAGTTGTATTTTATAGTAGATATAGTCTATCTTACCATGGGCGGGCTCTATTTTATTGTAGATAGAGCCTGGGCTATGTTGGATACAATCTATTTTATAGTGGATAGAGTTATACTATCGTAGATAGACTCTATTTTATAGTAGATATAACTTATGCTATAGTGGATACAATCTATTTCATAGTGGATAGAGTAATGCTATCGTGAATAAGCTATATTTTTTAGTAGATATAGTCTATCTTACCATGGGCGGGCTCTATTTTATTGTGGATAGAGCCTAGGCTATGGTGGATAGAGATTATGCTATGATGGATACATTCTATGTCATAGTAGATAGACTCATGCTATCATGGATAGACTCTATTTTATAGTGGATAAAGCTTATGCCATAGTGGATATAGTCTATTTTATAATGGATAGAGTCATGATAGTATAACTCTATCCATTATAAAATAGAGTATATCCATGATAGCATAACTCTATCCACTATAAAATAGATTATATCTACTATATAATAAACTCTATCCACTATAGCCTAAGCTCTGTCCACAATTATGTTGCTTATCCGCGGATTATAGCATCTTATCCATGATGAAACTGATTTGTCCATGAAGACATAGATGAAAATAACAATCAAAGTTTACAAACAAATTTTAATTACAAATGACTATCCAATATCATTCAAATATCTATTATAAACAAATCTCTAATATCATTCAAATATCCATTACAAATAAATATCCAAACTCTAGGGTCTCTAAGGAGAGATCGGTGAGGATAAAGGAAAATTTTTTTCAAGGTGAGAGGCGAGAGAATGAGAGAGCGGGAGGACAAGGAAAAAATTTTTTAAGATAAGAGGAGAGAGAGTGAGAGAGTAGGAGTAGAAGTGAAAAAAATACCAAACTCTAAAGTCTCCGGTGAGAGGTCGACGAAGATGAGAGAAAATTTTGTTGAGGTGAGAGGTGAGAAAGTGAGAGAGTAGGAGCTAATAGTGAGAAAAAACACCAAACTCTAGGGTCTCCGACGAGAGGTCGGCGAGGATGAGGGAAAAATTTTTCGAAATGAGAGGCGAGAGAGTGAGAGAGCAAGAGCTGAGAGTGAGAAAAAACCCCAAGCTCTAGGGTTTCTGTCGAGAGGTCGGCAAGGACGAGGGAAAAATTTTTTGAGGTGAGAGGCAAGAGAGTGAGAGAGCAGAAGTTGAGAGTAAGGAAAAAATTTCTAGTGTGGGAGAGAGAGTGCATGGGTTAATGAAATTCTAAAACTAACTAGGGTTGATTGTGTCATGCCCCTAGAATCATCATAGAAATAAAATTTTCCATTCCCCAGGATTCAAACATTTCAAAATTTGAAATCATATGAACACCATATATAGACTTCTAGGGTTGCAACAACATCACAATAACAACAATACTAATGATAAGCTAACACCATCTCACAACACATAGTCATATATGATCAAACGTCATTTATACAATAACAGATGTCCACATTATGTTATCACTTACAACATTCTTCTTACTTCTCCTACACTCCCAAAATAACATATACAAACCAAAATATCATATACAACTCATCAAAGCCAAACCATAAACCAACTAGCATTTATTCCTTTAGCACTTCTTCTATTGCCCCAAGGAAAAGCAACCAAAAGTTAACCTGTAATAGATATCAAATCAAAGGAGTGAGTTATAGAAAACTCAGCAAGATCTATCATGCCCATGGAAGAAAATATAAGTTTTATTACTACTTTGGAACATAGATTTTCACAGTAATCATTGTACAACCAAATCGATATTTAAAAAAAATATGACAATCCAAAAGCATGAAGAACAAGAGCATATGAATTGCTTAGAGAAACTCAAGCATGGGGGCAATGGTAATTTCATGATCTCATGATATTCAAACAAAATGTCATAGTAACAAATATGGTATCATGGTATCATATCATGTGTGACAAATATCAAAGTCTCTATCCAAGCATCAAATAAAGAGACATATCTCATGAATATCAAAGCCTCATAGCAGAGTTGTATCTCATGAATATCATACAAAGAATCATACAAAGAATAGTGGGAACCAAAGCAAACAAAGTCCATCCAAGCAAACAAAATCCTCCACGTCTGGAAGAGAGACTAACCCACATCTGGGAAGTCCACAAAGCAAAAAGGCCGGCAGGGGCTCACCATGGCCCAACCAAATGTAAATGGAGGGATCTAGAGGTGGCAAACAATTACAAATTGAAGAGGTCCATGTAGCACTTTAGCACTTAGATCCACCTCCATAGCCAAATTCCCATAATTGGGATCAAATCATTTTCCCACTATAAGATGTAAGGGCCAAAGAATAATGGTATCAAAACAAATCAAAGTAACACAATGGCATGATTGGCCTTCATACAATTTGCCCTTACATCATGATCATTGATCCATAGTATCAAAGGTAACAAATCAAAGGTAAATTATCAAGCTCATTAGGTCAATCAAAGGTAAATATCAAGCTCATTTGAAGTGTCATGAATCAAATAACTACAAAGATGATCAATTTGTAACATTACAAGCTTGGAGTGTAACACAACAACATAGTCTCCAAGAAGAGTTATAATGCAAGGAAAGAAGAGAACCTTGCAATGTGAATCAGCCCAAGTCATTCAAACGAATTATATGGACATACTGCATAGAACCATATAAATTAGGAGTCATTGAAAACGTATTCAAGTTTCCTTTTCAATAAACTGGGTTTGAAACCATTTGGCCAAGTATGTACAAAGATATGGTGATTAGAGTAACAAAAGGTCAAACTGCCCTGCTCCCAGAAATTTCAGGGCATTGACTGAAACAATGCAATCGGTATCAG
This sequence comes from Costus lasius, assembly GCA_027563935.2. NCBI lineage: Eukaryota > Viridiplantae > Streptophyta > Magnoliopsida > Zingiberales > Costaceae > Costus > Costus lasius. Next base: position 78,233,048 of record CM050451.1, read on the forward strand.
ATTTGGACGCATATGAAAGATATTCAACATATGATCCGTTGGAAGGCCTGTTGAAGCTACGTTCGTGGCCAACAAGAATGACTCAAATCTGAGTTGTCAATCATAAGTTATACATGAAATACCACAAGTAGGTCAGTCTAGTGTGACAGAATTTGGGTCCTGAATGTTATTGTATACTTGATACCCTCACTCTAAATAAATATATGCAATATTGGATCCATTGGAAATATTTTCAAGTCTTCCTTTACACAAATCAAGTTTCAATTCAAGATTATTTGCGTAGACAAAGTTACATCACAAATACCACTGTAAGGTCAGATTTGCATAACCAAATCACCATAAACCATGATTTACCATCCTCCACATTCATTTGCTAACATAAAATCATACAAATTCCTTATAATTTCAATCAGAGGTAGATCAACAAATCAAAATCATAAGTTATACAAAAATATACTCATTTTGAAAATACAAATATAAGGCAAAACATAGAAACTTGCCTTAATAGACTTTTCTTCCTTTTTCTCCTCTTCTTTCCACTTGGAAACCACTTGAACGCCTCTACTCTTCTTTCCCCCTCAAGCCAAACGAAAGTTCTGGACAAAAAGTCAATGTTCACTCAATTTCCTTATTTTCGCCTATACTAGCATGAGGTGTCTTCTCATACAAGCTTGAGATGTCTTCTCATACAAGCTTGAGGTGGCCAACATGCATGCAGCATGTGGCGTCATCTTGTTAACTCTATTTTCTTGAAATCATAAGGTGGTTTTACACTTTTCCCCTCCATTAAGAATAATATTTTAGTTTCTCTACTTCAACAACTAGAATCAAATTCCTTATAAGTTTATCATATGCTCTAAATAGTGAAATTACCTTTTTGCCCCTTTCTTTTCACATAATTCCCAATGAGTCCTTGTAATCCCAATGAGTTCTAGTATAACTCTTGAGTTGTAAGTGCAAGACCATTAAACAAGGAACCCTTAAATATCACATTATACAATGATTTCAAATGGAATGCTATCACACAAGGATGTCTTCATAGAAAAATGAAAGCATGGGGTATCACATTCTCCCCTCCTTAATAGAAATTTAGTCCTCTAAATTGCATACCTCAATCATTAAAAAGTTGTGGATAGCTCTTTCTCATTTCTTCTTCTACTTCCCATGTGGCCTCTTCGATGGAATGATTTTGCCAAATCACTTTGACCATGGAAATAACATGATTCCTTATAATCTTGTCCTTCTTATCCACAATTTGCTTTGGTCTTTCTGGGTATGTTAAATCTTTGGCAACCTCCAAAGGCTCATGCTCAACAATGTGGGATGTATCGGGATAGTATTTCCTCAGTAAAGATACATGGAAGACATCATGAATATTAGCTAGGGCTAGTGGTAGTGCAACTCTATAAGCAACTAGTCCAAGCCTTTCAAGTATCTCAAAAGGGCCAATGAATCTAGGGCTTAACTTCCCTCTTTTACCAAATCGTATTACACCCTTATAAGGAGGATATTTTCATAAATACATGATCCCCAACTTGAAATTCAAGATCCCTTCTTCTGTTATCAGCATAACTCTTTTGGCGACTTTGAGCAATTTGTAATTTTTCTCGTATTAGTTTAATCTTTTTTGTAGTTTCTTGTACCTCATCTGCAACTAATAGTTTTCTATCACCAACCTCTTCCCAACAAATTGGTGTTCTGCATTTTCTTCCATATAATGCTTCATAGGGTGCCATTTGTATGCTTGAATGAAAGCTATTATTGTATGTAAACTCAATAAGAGACAAGTCACCATCCCATTCACCCTTCCAATCCATCACATATGCTCTAAGCAAATCTTCAAGTGTTTGGATTGTTCTTTCAGATTGTCCATCACATGTGCTAAACTTCAGTTTTGTGCCCAATGATTCATGTAATCTTTTCCATAGTCTAGAAAGAAATCTGGGATCCCTATCAAAGATGATGTCCTTTGGGACCCCATGAAGTCTTACAATCTCATCAATATACAACTTTACAAGTTTATCAAGAGAATATGTCTTGTTAATTGGCACAAAGTGTGCTGATTTCATTAGCCTATCAACAATCACCCATATAGCATCATGTTTCTTTGATGTTCTTGGTAAACCTGAAACAAAATCCATAGTCACACTTTACCATTTCCATTCTGGCACCTCTAATGGTAGTAACTGACCTCCTGGCTTTTGATGTTCTGCTTTTACTAGTTGACAGGTTAAACATGTAGAAACATAATCTGCAATATCCTTTTTCATGCCATCCCACCAATAGTTCTCTTTGAGATCCCGGTACATCTTGGTACTACCTGGGTGTATAGAGTATTTGGATTTGTGTGCCTCTTCCAATATTATCTTCCTCATATTAGGATTATTTGGAATGCATAGTCAATTTTGAAATTTCAAAATCCCATCTTGGGTGATTTGGAACTCAGGCATTCGACCTTCCTTAATTTTCTCCTTTATAGATGAGAACATTGAATCTTCTAATTGTTTTTCAAGTATCTGTTGATGAAAGTCAGACCGAACTTTGAGTGAAGCAAGCAATATCTTGGGTTGTTGGATCTTGATATCAATGGTAAGATTGCAAAATTCCTCAAGCAAGTTCCATTGTTTTACCATCAAAGTTGCTAACATGTTATCTGATTTTCGACTAAGGGCATCAGCTATAACATTAGCTTTACCTGCTTGATATTGAATAGTACAATCATAATCCTTTAGCAATTCTATCTGCCTCCTTTGCCTCATGTCCAATTCTTTTTGTGTAAATATGTATTTCAAACTTTTGTGATCCGTATATATGTCAAATGTTTGCCCATACAAATAATGTCTCCATATCTTTAATGCAAAAATGATTGCTGCTAGTTCCAAATCATGGGTCGGGTAATTCTGTTCATAAGTCTTTAATTGCCTTGAAACATATGCAATTACTTTCCCCTTTTGCATTAACACACAACCAAGACCTCTATTAGAAGCATCAGTATAGATTGTAAAGCCTTCAGTCCCACATGGAATTGTGAGTATTGGAGCACTAATTAACCTTTTCTTCAATTCCTTGAAGCTTTCATCACACTCCTCATTCCATTTAAATTTAATATCCTTTCTGGTTAATCTTGTAAGAGGACTTGCAATTTTTGAAAACCCTTCAATGAATCTTCTATAATAACCTGCCAAACCCAAGAAACTTCTAATCTCTGCCACATTTGTTGGTTGCCTCCAATTGAGAATAGCTTCTACCTTTTTAGGATCCATAGAAATGTCATCTTTTGAAATCACATGTCCTAAGAAATCAATTTGATTCAGCCAAAATTCACATTTGCTAAATTTGGCATATAGCTTCTTTTCTCTTAGTATTCCAAGTACCTTCCTCAAATGGTCTTCATGTTCATGATTGCTTCGTGAATAAACAAGAATATCATCAATAAACACAATAACACAATTGTCTAATAATGGTTGGAAAATCCGATTCATTAAACCCATGAACACCGCTGGAGCATTAGTCAAACCAAAAGGCATTACTAAAAATTCATAATGACCATATCGAGTTCTAAAAGCAGTTTTTGAAATGTCATCCTTCTTAATCTTAAGTTGGTAATAGCCAGATCTCAAATCAATTTTAGAAAAGACTTGTGCCCCTTATAATTGATCAAATAAATCATCTATTCTTGGAAGTGGATACTTGTTCTTAATTGTTATCTGATTCAACTGTCTATAATCAATACAAAGTCTCAATGTTCCATCTTTCTTTTTCACGAATAGAACCGGTGCTCCCTATGGTGAGACACTAGGTCAAATGAAACCTTTATCTAATAATTCTTGCAATTGGTTCTTCAATTCTATCAATTCTAATGGTGTCATTCGATAAGGTGCTTTCAATATAGGAGTTGCACCAGGAATAAGGTCAATACCGAACTCTACCTCTCTATCTAGTGGCAAACTAGTTAATTCATCAGGAAAAACATCAAGGAACTCATGAACCACAACTATGTCATGTATACTTGTTTCTTTGGTTTGACAATCTTTGACATAGGCTAAGTAACCTTCACAACCATTTTGAAGTAAATGATGAGCATGGGTGAAAGATATCAAATAAGGAGGTGAGTCATGAACTACTCCTTTGAAATGAAAAACAAGTTGATCTGGCAAGTTGAAAGTCACAACTTTATGATAACAATCGACATTTGCATGGTAAGAGGAAAGTCAATCCATACCAAGGATGATATCATAATCTTGAATGTCTAAAACGATCAGATTAGCAGGAAGTTCATGCTCTTCAAGTGAGACCAAACAATAAGGATAAATATGGTGAGCAATCAATGAATTGCCAGCAGGTATAGACACATATAAGATGGAATGTAACGGTTTAGGTTGTATAGCCAAAGCATGTGCAAAATGTTGTGAAACATAGGAAAGATTGGAACTAGGATCAAATAACATGTGTGCAAGTTGTCCAGAAACATAAACAATACCTTCAACAACTGATTTGGAAGCTTTAGCATCTGGTTTTGAGATAGCATAGACTTTACCATGAGATATAGGTTTTGGAGGCATTGGTGCTTTCCTTCTATTATTGGGGCAATCCTTCACTTGATGTCCAAACTTCCCACAAGCAAAACAAGCTCCTGTCGTTCGATAACATTGCCTAGTATCATGTTTTCCTCCACAATTTGCACATGAGACATCTAATCGGTTGTCTATTCATTTCAAACCTTGGCAACTTTGCTCTTGGGTTGGTTGTTTCACCTCTAAATTCTCTCTTTTGTTTTTGAGCAATAGGCCTAAACTTATCTCTTTTATTCCTCAAGTCTTGGATCTCTTCCATATCTTTCTCCATGATAGCAGCCCGATCAACAACTTCAACATATGTTCTTAGTTTTAAAACAGAAATCTTACCACGGATACTTGGCCTTAATCCTCTTTCAAATTTCTTTGCCCTCTTAGCTTCATCAGTAACCAAATGTGGAGCAAATCTAAAGAGTTCAGTAAATTTTACATCATATTGTGCAACAAAAAGATTTCCTTGTATCAACTGTATAAATTCAATTTCCTTTTGATCCTTCACACATTCTGGGAAATACTTCTCATGGAATTTCAATAAAAATGTTTCCCATGTAATCACCTCTTGCTTGGCCTCTGTCATTCTCTTTATCATTTTCCACCAGTGTTCAGCTTCTCCTTCCAACATAAAAGAGGCAAATGAAACTTTTTGTGCATCAGAACAATTTATCACATCCAATATCTTCTCTATCTGCATTAACCACTTTTCTGCTATCATTGGACTTGGTTCACCAATAAAAGAAGGAGGATTCATTTTCTTAAATTTCTCAATTCCCATAGTCTCTAAAGTGCTTTGGCTGCTTGTTCCAACATCAATAGACTTTCCCCTAGATACTTGTTGTTGCATTAAACTTATCATAGTATCCAAGGCTTTCAAAACACCACTCATTTGCCTTGGAGATGCATCCGAGGATTGAGAAGACCTCAGCATCTTATATCCCTGTGCCATCACAAGTAAACTCTAATTAATTATCAAGACAACATCAATCATCATCTAAACATCAAAATTAAACAAATCATGATCATCAAAAAAACAAAATTCCACAAATCAAGATCATCTAAACATTAACATTCCTCAAATTATGATCGAATCATCAAAATTCCTCAAATCATGCTCTGATACCACCTATTGTCACGCCCCTAGAATCATCATAAAAATAAAATTTTCCATTCCCCAGGATTCAAACATTTCAAAATTTGAAATCATATGAACACCATATATAGACTTCTAGGGTTGCAACAACATCACAATAACAACAATACTAATCATAAGCTAACACTATCTCACAACACATAGTCATATATGATCAAACGTCATTTATACAATAACAGATGTCCACATTATGTTATCACTTACAACATTCTTCTTACTTCTCCTACACTCCCAAAATAACATATATAAACCAAAATATCATATACAACTCATCAAAGCCAAACCATAAACCAACTAGCATTTATTCCTTTAGCACTTCTTCTATTGCCCCAAGGAAAAGCAACCAAAAGTTAACCTGTAATAGATATCAAATCAAAAGAATGAGTTATGGAAAACTCAGCAAGATCTACCATGCCCATGGAAGAAAATATAAGTTTTATTACTACTTTGGAACATAGATTTTCAAGATAATCATTGTACAACCAAATCGATATTTAAAAAAAAAAACATGACAATCCAAAAGCATGAAGAACAAGAGCATATGAATAGCTTAGAGAAACTCCAGCATGGGGGCAATGATAATTTCATGATCTCATGGTATTCAAACAAAATGTCATAGTAGCAAATATAGTATCATGGTATCATATCATGTGTGACAAATATCAAAGTCTCTATCCAAGCATCAAATAAAGAGTTATATCTCATGAATATCAAAGCCTCATAGCAGAGTTGTGTCTCATGAATATCATACAAAGAATAGTGGGAACCAAAGCAAACAAAGTCCATCCAAGCAAACAAAATCCTCCACATCTGGAAGAGAGACTAACCTAGTCTGGGAAGTCCACAAAGCAAAAAGGCCGGCAGGGGCTCGCCATGTCCCAACCAAATGTAAATGGAGGGATCTAGAGGTGGCTTCCATGGATCTCAAGAGGTGGCAAACAATTACAAATTGAAGAGGTCCATGTAGCACTTTAGCACTTAGATCCACCTCCATAGCCAAATTCTCATAATTGGGATCAAATCATTTTCCCACTACAAGATGTAAGGGCCAAAGAACAATGGTATCAAAACAAATCAAAGTAACACAATGGCATGATTGGCCTTCATACAATTTTCCCTTACATCATGATCATTGATCCATAGTATCAAAGGTAACAAATCAAAGGTAAATTATCAAGCTCATTAGGTCAATCAAAGGTAAATATTAAGCTCATTTGAAGTGTCATGAATCAAATAACTACAAAGATGATCAATTTGTAACATTATAAGCTTGGAGTGTAACACAACAACATAGTCTCCAAGAAGAATTATAATGCAAGGAAAGAAGAGAACCTTGCAATGTGAATCAACCCAGGTCATTCAAACGAATTATATGGACATACTGCATAGAACCATATAAATTATGAGTCATTGAAAATGTATTCAAGTTTCCTTTTCAATAAACTGGGTTTGAAACCATTTGGCCAAGTATGTACAAAGATATGGCGATTAGAGTAACAAAAGGTCAAACTGCCCTGCTCCCAGAAATTTTAGGGCATTGACTAAAACAATGCAATCGGTATCAGATTTGGACGCATAAGAAAGATATTCAATATATGATCCGTTGGAAGGCCCATTGAATCTACTTTCGTGGCCAACAAGAATGACTCAAATCTAAGTTGTCAATCATAAGTTATACATGAAATACCACAAGTAGGTCAGTCTAGTGTGACAGAATTTGGGTCCTGAATGTTATTATATACTTGATACCCTCACTCTCAATAAGTATATGCAATATTGGATCCGTTGGAAATATTTTCAAGTCTTCATTTACACAAATCAAGTTTCAATTCAAGATCATTTGCGTAGACAAAGTTACATCACAAACACCACCATAAGGTCATATTTGCATAACCAAATCACCATAAACCATGATTTACCATCCTCCACATTCATTTGCTAACATAAAATCATACAAATTCCTTATAATTTCAATCAGAGGTAGATCAACAAATCAAAATCATAAGTTATACAAAAATATACTCATTTTGAAAATACAAATGTAGGGCAAAACATAGAAACTTGCCTTAATAGACATTTTTTTCCTTTTCTCCTCTTCTTTTCCACTTGGAAACCACTTGAACGCCTCTACTCTTCTTTCCCCCTCAAGCCAAACGAAAGTTCTGGTCAAAAAGTCAATGTTCACTCAATTTCCTTATTTTCCCCCATACTAGCATGAGGTGTCTTCTCATACAAGCTTGAGGTGGCCAACATGCATGCAAGCATGTGGCGTCATCTTGTTAACTCTATTTTCTTGAAATCATAAGGTGGTTTCACACTTTTCCCCTCCATTAAGAATAATATTTTAGTTTCTCTACTTCAACAACTAGAATCAAATTCCTTATAAGTTTATCATATGCTCTAAATAGTGAAATTACCTTTTTGCCCCTTTCTTTTCACATAATTCCCAATGAGTCCTTGTAATCCCAATGAGTTCTAGTATAACTCTTGAGTTGTAAGTGCAATACCATTAAACAAGGAACCCTTAAATATCACATTATACAATGATTTCAAATGGAATGCTATCACACAAGGATGTCTTCATAGAAAAATGAAAGCATGGGGTATCACAGATTATACCATGAGTAATGAGGCGTTAACGGGGCTGACAATGTTTTAGGATTCACGAACTTAGACCTACTTTAAGATCTGACTTTGAAATCCTAGGGGGCACTGCCGAAAAAATTTCTCTAAAGAAGGAAAAAACATCAAACTCTAGAGTCTCCGGCAAGAGGTAGGTGAGGACAAAGAAAAAAATTTTTAAGGTGAGAGGCGAGTGGTCGAGAGTTAGGGATGAGTATTCGGTAAAAACCGAATTACCGAATACCGAATTACCGAAAACCGAACTACCGAATACCAAAATGTTAAAAACCGATCCCGAACCGAATAAGGAATTTACCAATTGGTAAATTACAGATTTACCGATCGGTAAATTCGGTAAATTCGGTAAATTACCAAATTACCAATTTTACTATTTTTTTAATTTTTATTCTTAATTACTTATAAACATAGAAATTACAAAAGAACTTTTGCAATCATTATACCAGTTCATTTCATGTTAAGAATAGATCAGTGACCAAATTTATGCTACGAACAAACAGTTTGTCTGGAGAACAGAAATTATCCATAGTGAGATTGAAATGTGTTTTGATTTTTCAGAAGATAATAAACAAAAAAAATCCTTTGCACGTTAAATCAAGGTAATGTTACATTCTTTGAGAGATTTAAGGTATATGAAAAATTCTGACATTAACTGATTAACCAGCCTTATAGAAAATATAATGAAAATATCTAGAACAACAAGAACTTTCTAATGATGGTTAAGCTAAAGTTGAGAAGCTGGAATATGAGTGGATCTTGTGTTGTAAAAACGTACATTCAGGTTTTTCAGTCTCATCCACACTTAGTATAAGACAAGCAACTTCTGTGGCAGCATTTATGGCATTAATCTGCAGTTCATATTTTTAGTGATTAGCGACATAAATTTAATTGGAACAACTCCAATAAAGATCAAAGAGATAGATATTACTTTCACAACTACAGGTTCCCATACAAAATTTACAAAAGAATCCTCAATTCCACCCGTATTAATATCAAGTTATCAACACCATAATTTGCACCTTCCCCTGTTATGGCCATCAATTTGAGTGCATTTACACTACAATCATACCTGCAAAACTCTATTCAGAAAAACAAGGAAGAAACTAACCAGATGCGTGTTTTTGTCTAAGTTTATTCAAAACGTCTTTAGAATCAAAACCAGCGTTGTCACAAAGTTGTCGTGGAATGACCTGCAAAGAAAATGTATTTTACCTTCAGATTGACAAATCATGTTCATTACTGAAAGCATTATTGAGCTCCCAGTCAATGTTAGGCAATGCGTACAGATCATCAGCATTTTAAATTACATAGTGAGACCCTGATACTTTCACAACTTAGAACACAGATTGATACATCCTTTTCTGCAAAACAAATTATATCAGATGATCAGCATTTTTTTCTTGATGATGGTGGTGAAGGATGGAATTAATTCCAAGATCTTGTTCTCAGGAACTATGATCTTTAGCGGTTTAACTAACTAGCATATTCATGTAGCAAAATCTTTGAATATTCCTTTGACATGTACCATTCACTTCTCATAAAACAAAAATGATTTCAACGTATCCACTTCACATATGATCAAAGGTGATAGTGCAACAAGTGATTTTTCTACATAGAAATTACAAAAGAACTAATTTTTCATTGATCACATTCTAACGTGTAAACAAAAAAAAAATCCTTTGCACGTTAAGCTATATGATATAGAAACTTAGACAACAAAATCAAAACATAGCTCAAGTTGTCCAAGCAGATGGAGCCAACAAAAGGGTAGCTTTATCGCTCGGATCAGGGTCCAACTGCATAAGCTCTTTACAGGACTCTCTGCTGTTGCAAATAGATATTAAATAAGTGGTAAATGGAACTGATGTGAGTGAAAGAGCAGAACTAGCAAAATGAACAAGCTGAACAAGATAAACAATATTGCAACATATGAATGTGGTATATTGCAAGATAAACAATACACTTATTGCAACATATCAGCAGCAAGATAAACAATACGCATACTATTTAATGCAACACAAATTGCCAAATAGGAAGACCAATAATGTATGTGGTATATCTATGAGATTTAATGATCTGTAGTTTTAGCTCTGGTTTACCGTGACTGAGAACTTGTTTGCACGTATAATAAGAGTGATGGGCACCTTACCTTGGAATCCAAAATTTTGTTTATAATCTAGGAATCCAAAAACGTCATCCAAAGGCCAATCCATTACAATTTCAGCCGTCTTTCGATCTTTCAATATCATTTGTTGATAATATCGCAAATTTTGCAAATTCAACTCAAGAAAAAAATAATGTAATTAAAAATTAGTTTATCAAAATATTCATAACAAATAAAAAGTGAAACAATCATGTTACCCGTGTCAAGTTTGTCACTGTCTTCAAAAGTTTCTTCAAGAGTATTTAAAAATGAGTTATCTTTCAACCAATCTTGAGTGCATATAAGAGATTCCACCACTTTAGGAGATAAAGAACTCCTAAATGGATCAAGAACTCGACCCCCAGTGCTAAATGCAGACTCTGAAGCAACAGTAAAGATAGGAACTGCAAGCACATCTCTGGCCATTTGTGAAAGGACTGGAAATCGAGGACTGTTTACCTTCCACCATACCAATATATCAAAATCTTCAGAATCATCATCACCATCTTCAGCTATATACTTATCTAATTCTGTTTTAGAATTCACTCCTCCAGATATTGACTTCTTTTTCATTTTTTCTATTTTCCTTCTTGTTTCAGCTTCACGAAAATTATCACTGTCAGTGGAATCAGTACTAGTAGTAGTAGCAGCTTGAACTTGAGCATTCTCTGATAATTGTACTCCTTTTTGAGAAGAATTCAGCCGCTTATAGTCATTAAACATCTCAATCAATGCAAGTTTTACATCTTGAGCGACAGTCATACCCTTGTCATGCTCATATCGAGTGCAAAGCTCTGGTTCAACATATTCAAATCTAAGCCGTGGATCAAGTACAGCAGCAATATAAATCAACTTATTTGTTTTTGATACATCACCCCAATATTTGTTATATTTCTCTCTCATAGACTGAGCCATAATATGTAAATCAAAATCAACACTTCTTTGATGTTTAGTGAGCAACTTATCAAGAATGATAAGCTCATCAAAAAGAATATTAGAAGTAACATATAAACTACTAGAAACTTTGACCGTTAGTGCATAAAAGTTTTGCAAAAACTTAATGGTTCGCCTAGCATTTTCCCAATCTCTACGGCTAGGCACTCCATCAACCCCATCATGCATTAGTAATTCATAACAAAAATTAGGGTCAATAACTCTATATCTTTCAAATGCTTTTTCAAATTTCTAAGCAGTGTCAAGCATAAAATATGTGGAATTCCGTCTGGTACTCACATCAGTACATAATAAGCTCTTAGACTGTATTTTTCAATTTCAATGCATTCTTTAAATTTCTGTAGTCTTGATGGAGACTTTCTCACATAACGGATAGCTTCTCGAATTTTATGAACAGATAAGTCTATCTCTTTTAGTCCATCATTCACAATGAGATTTACTATGTGAGCAATACACCTCATGTGAATATACTTTCCACCTGCAATGCTATAACCCCATCTAATTATCTTGTCTCTTAAGTAATTGATAGCTACGTTATTACTTGAGGCATTATCAACCGTAATAGCAAAAACTTTTTCAATTTTCCAGTCAAGCAAACACATCTCAATAGCCATCCCTATACCCCTACCACTATGATCATTAATGGGGCAGAAGTTTAATATTTTTTTGTTCAATTTCCAGTCTTCATCAATGTAGTGGGCTGTTAGGGACATATAATTGACTCTTTGCACTGAAGTCCATGTATCAGTGGTCAAAGATACTCTAAAAGAGGACTTTTGAAAAAAAAAACTTTTTTAATATTGACTTCTCATTCAAATAAAGTTGTAAACAATCTATTGAGACTGTCCAACGTGATGGCATTTTGAATCGAGGACATGCCTTTTCAAATAAATGTTTAAAACTTTTAGTTTCTACAAACTTAAAAGACACTTCATTCATGTTGACCATTTCGGTTAGTGCATTCCTAATACCATCCTGGTCAAATTTCCAAACACTACCTGAATATTGCTTATTGCTTTCATCATATGCCTTAAAATTAAGTTCAGTTTGTTGCTGGCTAACAGTATTAGGATGCTTCTTACATATTCTCACATGATTTCTCAAACCAGAAGTACCATTGGTTTTAGGGTCTGCCCTAATATCTTTTTCACAATATTTGCATTTTCCAAGTACTAAACCTTCTGAATTCATAATTTTGATAAAATGATCTCATACCTCTGATCTTGTATGAGATTTCCGAGATCTTTTTCCTTTTGAAGGTTCTAAACAATCATTAGCATGTGCAATTTGATCAGGTCCTATATTCATGTTATCCATTTCCAAATCTTTTTCTTCTAGCATCTACAAAACATAAATTACAATCATCTATAACTTAGGTTTGAAAACTTGAAATGTTCATGACAAAGTCAATCTGTGTTTCCATAACATAGTCATAACACTGACCTATACAGGATGACAAAGTCAAACATTCACAAGGAATCAACAGTCCTTCCGCAGAAAAGAAAGCTTATGCAATCCGAAATTAAGATCTATTGATGATTTGAAGCCTACGTCAAACTTGTACCAAAAGAAATTTGAAGAAATAGGACTCCTAGAAACGTGTTGATGTTGATATCATGTTCAGTTCAAGGAAAACATGGACACATTACTTAGAATCAAAGACAAACATCTTATGCTTTAATCCTACCTCCCACAACATATACACCATATTATTCATATTCCACAAAATTATGCAATTAACACAGCAGCAGCCGTCGATGTATGTTCTAATAATCTCAATGGAAAATTCTTTACCTTGTAATCAACCAGTTCAGGTTTCCTCTGATCATTCAAAGGATTTCACAATTTAAGAAGAAAAGGGTTTGAGGGAATCTGTGGGGCATCATTGTAAGGTTCTCGACAATTCTCACAAACAAAGAAATCCAAGCAACAAGTATAACGAAGATGCAATTTGGAAACACATGAGCCAAAATAAAAAGGGGAAATTGCACTTGCTGAAAAGTGAAAACAAGCAACGTGTTGCGAGGGGAAACAAGCTGCGCAAAAACTGAACAAATATTCCAACATGAGAAGTGAACCCTAACCTTGGATGGGAGCGTTCACGGTGAGGAAGCTAGTCGCAAGGTGAGAAATGACGACGAGGAAGGATGGCGAGCAATCTGGCGCGACGAGAAAGGGCGATGACGAAGCTTTCCGGCGAGCGTCAGTGGCGATTCGGGCAGCTGGGGTGCTGGGCTGTGTTAACTGTTAAGTTTCGAGCGGCAGGCGGCGGTAGCGGATAGTTTAGGGTAACTGGGTAAGGAACTAAGGATAAAACATCATATGGTACGTGCTCATGCATAAAATAAACTAAATTAGTATATCGGTTAATTGGTAAATTACAAACCGATTGATTTTTTACCATTACCGATACCGAACACCGAATAATAGAATTTTATATACCGTACCAAAAATCGATACCGATTATACCGTACCGATTTACCGATTTATCGATCGATAAATTCAGTAAATCCCAAATTATGCTCACCCTATCGAGAGTGAGAAAAAAAATACCATGCTCTAGGGTCTTTAGTGGAAGGTTAGCGAGGACGAGGAAAAATTTTTCGAGGTGGGAGGTAAGAGAGTGAGAGAGGCGTATCATTTGGATGACATGAAAGTGCATGGCAAGAGGATGACATAAAGGCTGTGCTTAATAGGGCAGATGGAGAGTAGGATGGAACGGACGTGTGAAGGGAATGAAAAGAGGAGGGAATGGAATGGGAAAGCATGTGATTTGCACGTGACACCGTCCCTCTCTCACATCCGTGCAGAGCCATCGTCAAGCTTCACTGTCCGCTGCGAGTGTCGAGCATCGGCCGTTCGCTTGCATCAAGCATCGCCGTCCCTCTCTCCCGTTCGTGCCAAGTCATCGCCAACAACAGCATTCGCTTGTGTCGAGCGTCGTCGTCCCTCTCTCCCATCTGCGCCGAACCGTTGCTAGCAATAGCGTTCGCTCACGTTGAGCTTCCAATTTGCTAGGACTGTTGACTATTCGCGAGCTTCGAGCCTCGCCGTCCCTCTCTCCCATCCGCTGGGAGCGTCGTCGTCCACTGTGAGTGTTGTTGTTCCCTCGCGTCAATCTTCGCCGTCCCCTCACGTCAAGCTTCGCCATCCCTCTCTCCCATCTGCGCCAAAGCCGTCGCCAGCAACAGCGTTCACTCTCGTCGAGCGTCGCTGTCCGCTGTGAGCGTCGAGCATTGGCTCGCGTCGTCATCTCTTTCTCCCGTCTGCGTCGAGTCGTCGCCAACAGCAGCATTCGCTCAAATCGCCGCCCCTCTCTCTCGTTTGCGCTGAGCCGTCACTAGCAGCAGCATTCGCTCGCGTCGAGCTTCGCCGTCCGCTGCGAGTGTTGGCCGTTCGCTCCTGTCGAGCATTAGCCTTTTGCTCGCGTCGAGCATTGGCTATTCGCTCACGTCGAGCATCGTCGTCCCTCTCTCCCGTCCGCGCCAAGCCATGCCAGCAGTAGTGTTTGCTTGTGTCGAGCGCTGTTGTCCACTGCGGGCGTCGAGAGTTCACTCACATCACCGTCCCTTTCTCCCGTCCACCCCGAGTCATCGCCAGCAGCAACGTTCACTCGCATCGAGTGTTGCCATCGCTCTCTCCCATCCGTGCCGAGCCATTGCCAGCAGCAGCATTCTCACGCATTGAGCATCGCCATCCGCTGTGAGCATCGAGTGCCGCCATCCCTCTCTCTCGTCTGCGCCGAGCCTTCGCCAGCAGCAGTGTCGAGTGTTCGCTCGCGTCGAGCGTCAGCAACAACGTCAGCGTCAAGCGTCGCAATCAGCTTTCCGCCCGATTTGGGTAGATCGCATTTGAGCGGAAAATGCGCACTGTGTTGTTACTGTTGTATCATTCCTACTTTCTGTCCGTTCTATTAAATTACTAAAAATAATCTTCCTTTCTATTTTTCATCCCTTCCCCTGTCCTTTCTTCTCTATTAAACACGGCAGAAAGGATCTGCGAATAATTCTGATAATGAAGTGCATGGCAAGAGGATGGCAAGGATATGGCAATAATTCTGGTCAAACGAAGATAGGCGCATCACTCGGATGAAATGAAAGTCAAAATCTGCGGCTGTTGCATCCTACTAGTTGACTTATTGGAGCTTCAGCTTCATCCGAGCACTAATGTCCGGTGGGCACAGCCGCACAGAGCACTCGGGTATTATTCCCATTGACTTTCGGAAGGGCGCAGCCGTTCTTCACTGCGTAACCTTACCTTAGCTGGAAGTCAACAAGTGGATGAGTCAAGACAGGCTGTTCATATTGACTTTTATTTCTGGCAGAGTAAGTAGAGTTTTATTTTCCTCTCATCTGCTATCCGACAAAACCATAGTTGAATGGACGAAAAGAGCTACATTTATTTCTCAAAACTCAACAGGAACACAAGAACAGCGCAAGGATGAACACCAGAACAGCCTCACCATTTTTATGAGAAAACTCAAACAAATCAGGGTCTTCTGCCTTCGGATCATCAAATTAATTAACAAGCACAAAAAGTCAAACCAATTAATTATTCACAGTATGAGTAATCCTCGCAACACTCCGCTGGTGCTTCAAAGGAAATATCCACCTCATAGTTTGATCCATCTCCTGCATACGAGTAATTCTCGTAACACTCCGCTTGTGCTTCATAGGAATTATCCACCCCATAATTTGATTCATCCCCTGCAAACGAACAATGCACCTCCTCATTTGCTGCATAATCGCCTCCATCCCGCTGATCACCTCCATCACCAGTCGGGTAGTCGCTGCTACCACCAGCGCCTCCGCCGTGATTCACTGACAGCTCCATCTTGATCGTGCAGTTCGATCCATCTTGATCATCGTCTCCATCTTGTTGATTTGAGCAGTTTTTATCTCTTTCATCATCATTCGTGTCGTCGTTCTTCTGATCCGCGCCGCTGTCGGGCCCCTGGTTCCACTGATTCGTCTGAGGTGGCTGCTGTTGCTGTTGCTGCCGCAGCGGCCGGGGCGGTCTTAGGAGCCCCGCGGCCGGTTGCTGGGGCACTGGCCTCCACGGCGAAGCCTGCTGTTGTGGCCTTAGTGGCCGTCGTCGGCCCTGTCGCTGTTGCCGTCGTGGTCCCTGTTGCTGTGACATATTGTTCATCTGATTCGGTGCTTCTTCATCATCACTTCCATCCTGCCTCGAGTGGTCGTCGCTGCCGCTGCTGTCACTACTGTCATCTCCGCCTTGTGCTGCATCAGCTTTCGTGGGGTCATAATCATTCTGATCCGCGCCACCGCCGAGCCCCTGATTCCCCTGGTTCGTTTGAGGTGGTTGCTGCTGCAACCCTACAGGCCGAAGCGGCTGCAACAGCCCCGGGGCCGGTGGTCGGTATTGCGGCTGCGGCCCAAGTGGCCGTGGCCGGCCCTCATGTTGTGGCCCAAGCGGCCGTTGCGGGCTCTGCTGCTGCGTGGAAGGCGGTCGCTGGGAAGCTTGCTGCGGTCGAGCATGTGGCCTCCATTGAGGCCCCTGTTCCTGTACCGCCACAGGTGGCCTCGGCGAAGCTAGCTGACGCACCGCGGGGGGCCGCGATGCCGCCGGCGGCTGCGGTGCAGCGTGCGTTATGGGCGCTGCAGAGGTGGCGCACCCTATGTGCACATCGAACTCGCACCCGGCGCAGCGGTAGAGCCAGTAGTCAGCCCCCGCGCCGTGGCAGAGATCGCAGGAGAACACCTTGTCGTTGTACGGAGGCGCAAAGACAAGGCTAAGCTGGTGCGCGTGCCCGCGGTGCTTGACCGAGAGCGGCTTGGCGGCGCACTGGCAGTGCATCTCGTAGTTGCACTGGTCGCACTTGAACACGAAACCGGCGCTGGCGCGGCCGCACGCGGCGCAGTTGGCGGTAGAGCTTTCTGTACCCGGGGCCACGGCGTAGATGTTGACGGAGTGCGGGTGCGCTGGGTGGCGGACGCGGCGGGGCATCTTTGCACAGGAGTCGTCCAGCACGTAGTTGCAGGGCTTGCAGGAATAGGCTGTGCCGGAGACGCGGGAGTTGCAGCCAGCGCAGATCGGCGGGGTCAGGGACTGGTCGAGGGAGGTGAGCTCCAGGTGGTGGCGGTGGCTGAAGTGGGTGATCCACGGATCGACGCCAGGAGCATGGGGAGGGGCGGCGGGGCGGTTGGCCCTTGGACTCGGAGAAGGACTGCCACCATTGCTCAGCCTTCCCATGGCGTCTGCAAGAGTACTTGCTCTCTGATCAATCCATTACCTGTGTGTGGCATAAATAACGAGGGAGAGAGGTGGACTCAGATCAAGTCAACCGTGGAAATTGCTTAAACAAATGTGTACAGCCGCACTGATCGATCCTATTGGTGGGCGCACGTTGAAATCCATCATAATTTACGGAGCTCGAGCTGGGTTGGTAAGCGTTGACTTATTTATTTGATGATTGCAAACTGGTACAGCTGGTGATGAGACAAATGAACAGTCCATCACGGTGTTTAATAATGGTTTTGGTTGATGGGATGAATCTGAGAGGGTACAGTCCATCACGGATAGGTATACGTTTTCAAGTTGTATTTTTTTTTCTCACTACAATAATTCTAAGTCATGATGGCGACGTCACGATTAATTAACTTTATATAAAAAAAAAACATGTATGTTAGGGACAATACGGACTGATCAAAGTCAATTTTGACTAATTTTTAAATTGATTAATTTCTAGTCAAGTGGAGCAATTTCTTGATGGATGCAAACTCCGCATGCCTTAATTTCCAAAACTAAAAAGGTAGTATCTGCAAAACACTAGGCAGAGGCAAGGCTTTAATTAGTAAATGTATCAAAAAAAATTGTAATGATTTAATAAATGTACATTTGCAATATTTCTTAATAGAAAAATCGAGACTAATTACTCTCCATCAATTTGGTGTGATAATTATCCTTTTCTTAATATCTCTATTAATTTTTTAAATAACACGAAACTGAAGTCATAGAATATTCTGTTTTTAACCTTGAAGCACATCAAGGTCTAATTTAATCAATTACTTTTACCTACTATTTCGAAGCTAAAAAATATCCTTTGTGAGTTAAAAGACTTCATAAGATTTGGATGGATTGATTTTATAAATTTCAATTGATACATTTATGTAAAAATTTTCACTTAGACCTTTCCACCTCGAAAATTTTCTTTGAGCCCCATAGTCCACAATTGGGAGTCGCAAAGTCTACATTTAACGATATAGAAAATTAGCATCATGGCAAATGGCACAATTAGTTTAATCATAATAATCAATTTGGTAGGCTACAATGTACACTATTCTCACATGTTACATTTTACACTTTTTCAATGCTCTTGAGCACACTATTTTTGACTAAAATGCTAAAGAGACAAATTTTAAATCTAATCACCTTTGCTCTCTTGAATAGGTCGATCACCCTAAGTTGAGTATGATATTTAGTGTTAAGGTCAAATCAAGAGGAGGATCCATCTAGATTGATATAGTGTGTTAGATTAGGGTACCAATTACTTTAGATGATTAAAAACTAATTAGATTAATTTGACATCAAGAGGAGGATCTCATTTTTATATAGATACTACCTAATCAAACTATTAAATTCTACTTAGATGTAGAAGTAGTATGAATTTTCCTTACTCTATTATCTAAAATAAAGCATCTAACGTCATTTATTAGATTGATTAGAACAATTCTAACTTGTTATAATGATTACGTGAAAGGAGGGATTACAATAGATTGGGACTAGGGTGGATAGTGCCAAATCCGACTCCCACCTTATATCTAACCCTCAAACCTCATACCCAACCTTGTTGGGTTTTAAAAACTCAATCTCACCATAGATCTTGCTCCAAGGGAGAGTGGTAAGGCAATATGAGCTATGCGAGAGTGATGAGGGGAGCAGGGCGAGGATGGACCAAGGGCCGGGAAGAGGCTAGGATTTTTCACCCTTTTAATTTAAGGGGTGGTTTAGTAATTTTATTAGGTGAAGAAAATTTAAGTTCAAGGTGAGTATCTAAAATCTCACACCTGATCTTAGACCCAATTTATAATAGTCGAGTTTTACTCAAACTCGCCCAAAGGTCAATTGACTTAGATTATTTTTTTTCTATTTAAATTGGGTCTAGTCAAGTTGAGTATAGTAGTGTATAGGTTTTTTTTTTTCTTTTTTTTTGTCATTCCTACGTGGAGGTCCTAATTTATCCTCAAATGGTATAAGTGATATAGCATCACTAGCCTCTATTTCTCTAGCTGAAAATAGTCGACAAGCGTCTCGTGGCATCTAATAGATGCTTAGGTATCTAATTCTATGAGATGCCATCTTAATGGGAGGCCACTATTATATATATTCCAAATGACAAACTCAATTTAAATATAGCCAAGGGAGTTAAATGACATTGACTTTCTCTAAAAAGAGATATATGAGCCCCACAAGAGAGGGAGTCTAATGCCTAATTCACGGAATCTAGGCCTATATCCTAATTGATTAATCATAACTGTTTAATGCCTAATTCAGAAAATCTAGGTCTATATCCTAATTGATTAATCATAATTAATATAGAAAAAAAAGGCTCATAGAGAAGTTAGAGACTAGCCCCCGTTTAGCTTCTTATTATAGATGAACTAATCTAATGTGCTATTTAAGAGGTCAAACATAGAGGACCTAGTAAAGTGTTTAGATGTATTCCATATATATTGATGGTCATGACATCTTTCATACTAAAATGTATCACTTTTTCATGAGTGAAGGAAAAGATTGCTTTGAAAATTATTTTTTTTTTAATGTATGATAATGCAAAAGAGTGTTTGATCGTAATTGCAATATGATGAGAAGAGGGTGAGGCATTGGTTTATATGAGTTGATTTACAAAGAGGTTTAGTAAATTGAGGGCATGTGTGGTCTCTTCTCATTCAGAACATAGCCAATGACTTGAGGCCAAATTTATTTTGTTCCTCATAGGCTCTAGAGAGTTAAGTCAATCTATTATATTTAAGTTATGTCCAAGTTTAAGGGAAAGATGTATGAAGCCCTAGAGAATAAGAGATCAAGGAAAGAGTTATAAGAGCAATAACGGTTGGTCTAAAATTTTAATTAGATATTTATTTAAAGAGCAAAAAATATCATGTAAGATTGTTATATTAAAAGGCAAATAAATAAATAAAAATTAGAGAAATAAAATCCAAAGATGTGTTGTGGCTTATCCTTAGGTTAAAATTATAGCTCTCATGCAAGTTAATTTTGAATTAAACACTTGAGGATACAATTAGGTACTCCTTTCTTGCAGGCATAATCATGGAAAAGTTGATCTTATGGAAAAGTTGATCCGGATGTTGGAGTAGCAGAAATTAGAAATCCAATAAGAGATAAAAAAAAATAAAAGAAAGAAAAATTGGAAGAAGAAAAAGGGAAGAGAAAAAAAAAATCTTTCTCTTGCTTAAGATTTTTTAAGTCTTTTTAAAGGGTGATTTATTTATTTAATTAATTTTACTTTTATAATTAAATTATTTGCCCTAATTTAAATTTTTATTATTAAATTTATAAAGAGAAAATATTTTTTTAAAAAATAAGCAGGAAATAGACTTAAATAATTAATTAGACTTTTACTCTCATGATAGGCTAATCTATTATTTCAATAATATATGTAATAATTCTTATTAAAAAAAATACTTATCATGAAATTATTAAGTTTCTTGAACAGCTTATTAGTTGCTTTCAACTCATGTTTTTGAAGGATAAATAAAATGATCATTGTAATTGATAATTAATATTCATTTGGTCCTGGCACCTCTTCAAATTTAAGTTAAATGAGAGTATTTGCATCAAATTGAATTAAGTAAGCATTTGGGTCAAATTAATAATATGTATGGGTTATTTAGAGTTTTAAATTGTCTAAAAGTAACTTTGTTTAATGAAATAGTTTGACTGATCAAGTTTTTAAAGCGTCTCGGATCGAAATCTCTAGTATTAATTTTGAGTAGAAGAATTTAGTACCCCCAATAGCATAGCAAATTATTTTTTTAAATACAGAATTTAATATAATTTAAACAGTTATTAAAGAGATGTTACATTTTGCTTTTGGAACGGTATGTGTAAAGTTTTTACTGTTTTTTATTATTTTATCATGGATTATTGAATTTTTTAGAGAAAATGTACAAGATGTTTGATGTTTTAAGTAATATAAAATAATTATTTATTATTGTTTATGAATTTGTTGAATGAACATAATGTTTAATTTAAATATTTAAAATAATATTTATAGATATATAAAGTATAAATATAATTTAAAATATATATGTCATAATATATATGACAGTCATAATAATGCAAAGATGGTAGATTTGAGATTACGTCATATGTTCATCTATAAGTTGAGTGGGCAAAAACCAGACTTGTTACTCCACTTGAATATACACAAAGCTAGGGAATTAAAATTGCAACGGTCATTAATTAAAACAATAACTATAATTTACTAACCTCATTTATGTAATAAATAGTAATAAAGTCAAACTAAGACTGTTTTATTTACTATAAAATAGTGTTAAAGAAAATATAATTTGTTGCGAGAAAATGTAACAGTTTATATTATTTATTTATTTATTTATTTATTTATTTGTAAAATAAAAAAGTTAACAATAATAACACTATTATTAAATGGCAGTTAATTGAATCTGTAAACACATAATTATAATAAACAAAAATGGTAACAAAATCAACTTTGAATAAATTTAATTATCTGTTAAATTATCAATGAAGAAGAAATTATTACTAAATTGTTAATAGTTTCAAGCCAGAAACTATTCTTTTTTTTAAAAAAAAAAAATCTAAATTGTATTTTTTTTTTTTACTTCTGTTTCAAAATTCTTTAAAAAGAAAAGTTAATTTCTTAATATGTAGAAGTAATTCAGGATTCAAATAGCTCCCACTGCTGCAATTAAGTCAATTGAAAACATAATTAGGGGAAAGATTTAATTCTAATTAGGTAATTTAGATAATTAAAAAATAAATTTATTCATAATCAATTTTAAATTTAAATTAGAAATATTCAATTTTTAATTTATCCAGAATCATTACTTCGTCTACGTCACCCTTGTCTAGACTTTTTTTTTACCATAGATAAATTAAGTAATGAGAGTAGAAATTAAACCCAAGACCTTGTTGTCAATAACTAAAGTCCTTATACTCTCAAATACAATGGTATATTTACAACGTATGGTCTTAACAACTAAACCCTTGCCTAGACTTCAATACTTAAATGCCACCCATGGTCTTAAGGTATATTTACAACCTAGGTTGTCTACACACCACGTGTTGCCACCTAAGGCATCACGTGTGCATCACATGGGCTCTTAAGTTCACCAATTATTCATCATGCTTGTGTGTCTTGGAATTAGTACTAAATTTCTAAGACATCACACTAACCATAATTAATTTCCTAACTTGACCTCACTATAGAGTAGTTTGATAAATCAATATAGTTGTTGGATGATACTAACAAAAGTCAAAGAAACGTCAAAAATAGTGGAGAATACTATCATATTTTGGTAAGAACCTATGCCCCCATTGTCAAGGTTAGAAGGATGTTCGATGTAAAACTATATTACCTGACCCTGACGATGTGTCTTTTGTTATAATTCTGGGTATTTGGGTAGATCCATGTAAAATTAGGATTTGGCACATGTGTATCATGCGTCTAGGTCATCAGGGTTGCGATGCGCTTGGGGGACTGTCCCGGGGCATGTTGACGCATGTGGGGGACTATGGTTTCACAAGTACCCTAGGATGGGGGGCTTAAATATGTAAAATTAGTCCACCCAAGCCTTGTGAAGCCTTCTACTCACACCTCTTAGTTTGTGTATGTGGGATAGTATTGAGAGGGGTGGTAGTGCTTGATTAAATGCAGTCTTGTGATATCATGCAAGTATAAAATTACAAGGTTCCACACACATGCCCTCTCCATCAAGTCCTAAGGTCTAGTGTCCACTTAGTGTCTGTTTTATGTTTTGTATCTTGTACTGTTGCCTCTATCAATAATATACCGGCGGGGTGTTCGGGTGAGTCATTTCATCGAGCATTTTACTCGTCGTCCTGTTTAAATCACTTGTGCCTCACTTTGTGCCTTTCGATTGCTTGCGTTACCTTGGGCTTGTTCCTTTGGATCGGTTGAGCACTACATCTTAGCTAGAAGAGTAGTATACCGCGTGGACATCTGGCACTAAGGAAAGTGCATCCGTGACAAGTGGTAGCAGAGGGGTTCTGATCAGACGCTATGGCAGCTTACAATAAAGGCGACGTGGGATCAAGCATGCTACATCCTCACACCTCAAGAGAAGGGGTGGAACAACATAGAGGGCAAAGAGACTGCCCCTCTTGTTTGGAGGAACGGGTAGGCATTATAGAGGAAAAATTGGAGACACTACTGTTGGATGAAATACGCATGGCCGGGGCTGAAGCTAAGCAAGTGGAGCTAGCTTCCATTGTGGATCGTTTGGATGATGACACGCAAGAGGCCTTTAGTCATTTAAGAGCCCAAGTTGAAGACTTGATGGCGAGAGTGTCAGTGCTTACACGGGCGGTTCATGCCAATGAAGGGGAGCCCCGACCTCAGCGTGTGCCCATTAAAGTTCCTGAGCCATGAGCCTATGAGGGTATTCGTGATGCAAAGGAACTTGAGAATTTTTTATTCGATCTGGAACAATATTTCCTTGTTACTCGACCAGATACGGAAGACCAGAAAGTGGCAACTACAACCTGGTACCTAGCAGGGGATGCTAAGTTATGGTGGCGTACCAGGGTGCAAGGTGGATCCACTAATATGAGAACTTGGGAGGACCTAAAACACGAATTGAGGGTCCAATTTCTCCCTGAATATTTGAGTCGTATTACTAAAAAAAAATTGCAAGAGCTCCGCCATACTGATTCGATGCGAGACTATGTAAAGAGATTTTCGGCCTTGATGTTAGATGTTAAAAATATGTCAGAGGATGACAAGTTATTTTACTTTATGGACGGTCTAAAACTGTGGGCTCAGCAAGAACTAGATCGACAGAATGTCCGAGATTTCGCTTCAGCTCAAACAACTGCAGAATGACTCACGGACTATAACTCATTTAAAAGAAGAGAGCAGAGAAAGCCCCCTCAACCCTCTCGACCCTTTTAATTCAGGGGGAAGGAACACAGGAGGGAAAATCAGAGAAGTCCAAATAGGGAGAGACCACAGAAGCTAGCCCCGAGATCGGGGGGATGCTTTCTTTACGGGGGCAACCATTGGGTTAAAGATTGCCACCAAAAATAGGCATTACATGCACTGGTGGCAGAGACGTCCTTGACTTTCGATCAAAATAAAAACAAGGCGCTCTCGTCGACAAAGAGTGATAGCGATTCTGATGATAGCTATCAGAGTGGCAAGAGTCCCTCCAGGAAACCCAATATGGGTGCAGTGCGGTTGCTTAATGCCATTAATGTTATAACCTTGATTTTAATTTATTAATTTAAATTTTAAATTTTGAATTTTATAAATTTTCTATTATTAGTACCCTAATCCTCCCTTAATTCCCTATAAATATATCCTAACTCTCTCATTAATCATTCATTAATCCCTAATCTCTCTTTCTCTTTCTTCCCTCGAGCGTCACACACTTACCCTGTTTCCCTTTCTCTTTCGAACGCTGTTGCCGCCTGCCCTTTTTGCTCGCATCTCCTCCATCGGCAGCGAGCGTCCATGGTCGACAGTGAACGCAAGTGTCCGGCGGCAACGTCTTCCTCATCGATCCTTGGTGTGGCGCTCGTCTTCCATCCGTTGTGTTTCAGATGTGAGCAGAGGATCAGCGGCGGGCAACGAGATCTGCAACGAACGCCGCCTCTACCTCTTCCCTTTCTTGGCACCGACGGTTTTTCCTCTCCCAGCGACAGCCTCCGTCTCCTTCGGCGGCTCCTCATGTTTTCAGCGGTGGTGTTTCCTTGCTGCACTCATGCCTGCGGTTTCCTTGCAGCGATGCATGCGGACGTCGCTGCGTCCGTGTGTGGCTGCGCGTGTACAGCATGGTGCACAAAATCCACAAGCGCACGGCTTACCGATGTAGTACTTAAGTTATCGTTTCCACAGGGATTGACTGTTAAGTACCAAATCATCCAATCTTTGGTTGCTAAGCGATTGAAAATCTCAGTTGGTGATACAAACTAAGCTAAAAGTGTAATAAAATAAAGGTCCTACAGATATGAGAGAAATTGGGAAATCGGGGTTAACCACGTCTATCAACTTATAAGCGTAATGAAAAGTACTGCTTAGAAAATCTTTCGAAAACCAAGGACATGTCCCCTTGAGCCATGCACAACTCAATAACTTAGTTAGTCTCCTACTCTCGCGGTGGACAACTACATGTCTACTTAGTTAGTCTCCTACTCTCGCGGTGGACTAAGCATAAATAGATCGTGTTGAAATAGGACACGAAGATTCCCCAAGTGGTCTCTACAACTCTCCTTGATTTCAAGTCTTCAAGTAATAGAGCACACATGAATGATCTAGGAGAATCCGTTGATTGTGATTCACATCTCAGTTGTTACCACAATCAACTAAAGTGAAAACCGATCTGGCCAAGAAACGATAAACACGAATGAAACAAACCAAGATCAAATAGCCTCAAAAGATACATCCAAAAGTAATTCTTAACATTAAGTCTTATAAATCAAAAAGACGGGCTACGCCCAAATCCCAATCGAGGTTTTTACACTAATAGATACATGGTTACAACAGCAACAAGCCTTCCAATTAAAAGTAAGGAAACAGAACAAGGTAAAGATGAGAAAAGAATCAAGACAAACTCCTGTCTCTCCTCCTCAAAGAATCCTTCTTCTCCTTGGAATTACTTGCGTTCTTGCGACCAAGCCTTGGTTCTTGAGCGTAATCCTCCTCTCTTCCCCTGGAGCCCCCACTGGGCGCTCCGCCCCTGGGCCTCCGGCCAGCTCCGCACGCTTCGGGCGCCTCCGGACTCTCCCAGTGGAGAACTCATCTCTCTTATATATAGACTTCAAGGTGTCTCTTCAAGGTGTCTCTTCAAGGTGACTCTTCAAGATGTCTCTTCAAGGTGTCTTTTCAAGGTGTCTCTTCAAGGTGTCTCTCATTGATGGCGTGTTATCCTCATTCATGAATGTCTCATTAATGGCGTGTGTTCCTCATTCATGAATGTCTCATTAAATCCTCATTCATGAATGTCTCATTAAGGGCGTGTGTTCTCTTGATGGCGTGTGTCTCTTGATAGCGTGTGTCTTGTTGGCGTGTGTCTTGATAGCTGGTAATAAATGTTGAATGCGGGTAAACTCTAACTCTCGTCTAAAGCTAAATTTCTTATCATGAATCCGGATTCACTCGGGTATGTGATCGTGCATCCGTATAGCTCTAGAAACGAGTGAATTTTCCTGTATTTAACAAATATGACAAGTAGTGAAGCTTCTGAAGAAAGTTAATGAAATAAGCTGGAAAGAGATGTAAAAGCATGAAAATAGGTCTCGATTCACAGGTAAATATAGGTCTAAAAGACGATATAATTTCGAGACATCACAGCACTACCTCCACCTTCCTCTCGACGCCGATGGCCTTTTTCCCTTCCAGCACCGGCAGCTTCGTCTCCTTCCTCTCCAGGCGTCGGTGATCCTTTCCCCCACCAGACGAATGGACGAACGAACTAGTTCATTCCGTGTCATGCATCACAGTAGAAGGTAAGTTTTGTTTCCTTTTATTTATTTTATTATTTATTTTAAATTCATTTTTAAGGGAATAAATTAGTAAAAACCTAGTTTCTCATTATTTATGTTTGGGGGAAAATTATTTAGATGATACTTATTTTGGAATGATTTTGATTTAAATAAGAAATTAGGGGTTGAGGGTATAATTGTGGATTGACGCAGATGATAGATAATAATGGATGCTTTATTTAAATTGTTCAGTGAAGAAAGGAAGACAATTTTGATTTCAGAGGGTATTCAAGCAATCAATGTTTGAGGTAGGAATCTTACCCTACTCCTTTGTTATGGTGTCAAGAACATATAGGATTCGTTGTTTATTCCTTTGATTTGATATTGGATGCATATATTAGAATTGATTGACACCAACATCTATTTGATTTGTCTGCTTGCTTTGCTTCTGAAACTCAGTTGACCTCATTTATCCTGTTATTTGGTCATATTTTGTTTTTGTATGCATGGTTAACAAAGTTGTATTGAGATATCTGATTTATTGACATATGAGCATGGTTGAATAATTGTATATCAGTGAAATTGGCACATGAGTATGTGGAATAGTTGTATATCTGTGATGTTAAAGTTGTGATATATTGACCTCTGGACTGGATGATTTATTCTACAGTGGCCTGTTTATCTGAGTTATAGTTCTGACGTGTATCAGACTATCTATTTGACGGTTAGGGCACCGCCAGTTGTCCTCGGGACAATACTACGGATGCCAGGTGTTGGACGCAACACTCCGGGCTATTTAGGACAGTCGTTCCACTACGTGAGCAATAGTGGAAACACTCTGAAAATGAGTGCGGCTCTTGATTGAGATCTGTTGGCCAGCTTGATGATTTGCACGACATTCTTATATTATTTATATATTGTTGTCCTGTCATTAGATATCATGTTATTTGACTGCCTCACCTATTTGTTGATTCCTACTTAGCGTTTTGCTAACTTCCTTTGTTTCTCTTCCAGGTACAGAGTTAACTTCTGGGAGGGATAGAGTTGATAGATAGCTATATACCGGCCCAAGTTGAGATAGTTTATTTTTTGTATTTTTATTTCAGCTGATTTGTTTAAAATTTAGATAGTATGTTTTAGAGATTGTGTTATAAAATTTTTGACATTAAGTTTGGATTATTTATTTAATAAATGATATTGGATTATTGTAGTTCTTTGGTTCCTATCAATATTGTCATCTCCCTAGGGAACCCTCAACTATTCAGGCTTTCCGCTGAGGCGTGATAATTTTATTGGTATCAGAGTTATAGGTGTATAAGGATCCTAAGGTTGTGAGATTAAGCCCTAAGGAATTAAGGTTTAAGTCTTGTAGGATTGTAGTGTGGTTTAATGATTTGATTTATATGCTCATATGGTATATATTTTCTATACTTTTTGGTTCTCTTTATTTTTAGGATGCTTCTTAGCATAAGATGTGGATTATTTGAAGAGCCTAGACATTGGTGATGTAATTAATGTATACATCTGTTGTAGATTGAATTTGGCTCAAGGGGTTGCTTATATGCCTTTGCTTTGGTTTGGAGGCTAATGTGATAATGAATAGTTGCTATTTAGCATATGATGATCATTTGAGTTTTTATTTTTGGTGGATGGACATATCTACTTGGATGATTGGTAAGCAATTGAATGTGTTAAAAGTAAGATCGAGTTAATAGTAAGAGCTATTATGGATTGGTGTTTGTATGTAAAGGTTGATCTTTGAAAGTTGTGATTGGAGAGGAAACAATTTTATTATTTAAAATATTGTTATGTTGATCATGCATGAGTTT
The DNA here is from genome assembly GCA_027563935.2 of Costus lasius. Lineage (NCBI taxonomy): Eukaryota > Viridiplantae > Streptophyta > Magnoliopsida > Zingiberales > Costaceae > Costus > Costus lasius. Next base: position 78,262,019 of record CM050451.1, read on the forward strand.
TGTTCTGATATCTAAGAAGTGACATATTCTAAAAGTATAACCTGGTAAGTATGTTTGATCTTGATAAAGTTTTTGTGAGCACACTTGATTATGTTGATGTTCACATGTGAGTAATGATCTTTTGGTTATGTTTGATTTGATGATTATATTTGATTATGATCTTGTGGGTGTGATTGTTTTATTAGTATTAAGGATCATGATTGAATTTATGGTATAAATATGTTGCCCTTCATATGATGATTATTATGGTGTTGTGTTGGCCAAGGATGATATCAAATTTGAAGTTAAGATAATCACATTAAGAGTTTCAAATGATCTTATGATATTCCTGAAATTGTTGTTTAATCATATCTATTTTGGCTTTATAATATACATGATCTCTTATCACAATCTTATGTTTGAAACTGGTCATGATCTTCTAGTGATGGTTTGATGATAATGATATTATAGGTGTATTTGTTTATGATATGTTGATCACAAATGTTTCTGGTTTTGATCGTCCTTACTAAAGATGCCTTAAGGGAATTTGTAACAGTTTATAATCATATTATCTCAATTTTTTTTTTTGGATCATGTGATTACACTTGTTTATGATGTTATTTTTGATCTTATGATCCCTCTTGTTGAGTTGGTGATATGATAATTTATGAAAATCGTTCACTCATAATTATGTTAGAGAGTTTTTGTTCACATGAGTTTATAATTCTATGATTATGTTCATGATATGTGTCTACAAATGATAGTTCAATTATAATAAGAACTACCATTGGATAAGAGGTATATGTTCGATAAGAAAGCCTAAGAATATAGGAATCTTAGGACTAGGATTGGGTTAAGGATAGAATAAATGAATAAGCAAAATAAATACTTTTTATAAGATATATTCTTTTAGTGTATTCTAATTCTTTTGGGCCTACTCTGAATTTGGAGGACCAAATTCTTTTTAAAGGGGTGAATAATGTTATGACCTTGATTTTAATTTATTAATTTAAATTTTAAATTTTGAATTTTATAAATTTTCTATTATTAGTACCCTAATCCTCCCTTAATTCCCTATAAATATATCCTAACTCTCTCGTTAATCATTCATTAATCCCTAATCTCTCTTTCTCTTTCTTCCCTCGAGCGTCGAGCACTTACCCTATTTCCCTTCTCTTTCAAACGCTGCTGTCGCCTGCCCTTTTTGCTCGCATCTCCTACATCGGCAGCGAGCGTCCATGGTCGGCAGTGAATGCAAGTGTCCGGCGGCGATGGGAAGAAGCGCAACATCTTCCTCGTCGATCCTTGGTGTGGCGCCCATCTTCCATCCGTTGTGTTTCGGATGTGTGCAGAGGATCAGTGACGGGCGACGAGATCTGCAACGAACGCCGCCTCTACCTCTTCCCTTTCTCGGCACCGGCAGCTTTTCCTCTCCCAGCGACAACCTCCGTCTCCTTCGGCGGCTCCTCTTGTTTTCGGCGGTGGTGTTTCCTTGCTGCACTCATGCCTGCGGTTTCCTTACAGCGACGCGTGTGGACGTCGCTGTGTCCGCTTGTGGCTGCGCATGTATAGCACTGCCTCCACCTTCCTCTCGACGCCGATGGCCTTTTTCCCTTCCAGCACCGACAGCTTCGTCTCCTTCCTCTCCAGGCGCCAGTGATCCTTTCCCCCACCAGACGAATGAACGAACGAACGAGTTCGTTCCGCGTCGTGCATCACAGCAGAAGGTAACTTTCGTTTTCTTTTATTTATTTTAAATTCATTTTTAAGGGAATAAATTAGTAAAAACCTAGTTTCTCATTATTTATGTTTGGGGGAAAATTATTTAGATGATAGTTATTTTGGAATGATTTTGATTTAAATAAGAAATTAGGGGTTGAGGGTATAATTGTGAATTTACGCAAAAGATAGATAATAATGGATGCTTTATTTAAATTGTTCAGTGAAGAAAGGATGTCAATTTTGATTTCAGAGGGTATTTAGGCAATCAGCGTTTGAGTTAGGAATCTTATCCTACTCCTTTGTTATGGTGTCAAGAACATATAGGATTCGTTGTTTATTCCTTTGATTTGATATTGGATGCATATATTAGAATTGTTTGACACCAACATCTATTTGCTTCGTCTGCTTGCTTTGCTTCTGAAACTCAGTTGACCTCATTTATCCTATTATTTGGTCATATTCTGTTTCTGTATGCATGGTTAACAAAGCTGTATTGAGATATCTGATTTATTGACATATGAGCATGGTTGAACAATTGTATATCGGTGAAATTGGCACTTGAGTATGTGGAAAAATTGTATATATGTGATGTTAAAGTCATGATATATTGACCTCTGGACTGGATGATTTATTCTCCAGTGGCCTGTTTATCTGAGTTATAGTTCCGACGCATATCGAACTATCTGTTTGCCGGTTAGGGCACCGCCAATTGTCCTCGGGACAATACTACGGATGCCAGGTGTTGGACGCAACACTCCGGGCTATTTAGGACAGTCATTCCACTGCATGAGCAACAGTGGGAACACTTTGAAAATGAGTGCGGCTCTTGATTTGAGATCTGTTGGCCAGCTTGATGATTTGCATGACATTCTTATATTATTTATATATCGTTGTTCTCTCATTGGATATCATGTTATTTGACTCCCTTACCTATTTGTTGATTCCTGCTTAGCATTTTGCTAACTTCCTTTGTTTCTCTTCTAGATACAGAGTTAGCTTCTGGGAGGGATAGAGTTGATAGATAGCTATATACCGGCCCAAGTTGAGATAGTTTGTCTTTTGTGTTTTTATTTCAGCTGATTTGTTTAAAATTTGGATAGTATGTTTTAGAGATTGTGTTATAAAATTTTTGACGTTAAGTTTGGATTATTTATTTAATAAATGATATTGGATTATTGTAGTTCTTTGGTTCCTATCAATATTGTCATCTCCCTAGGGAACCCTCAACTAGGAATAGCTGGCTTTCCGCTGGGGCGTGACAATTAAAGCCCAAGCGGGGGAGCCAAAACCAAGGAAGCAATCTGTCAACCTAAATGAACTGATGTACATGGACATCCAAGTCAATGATCAACGTGCCAAGGCTATGGTTGACTCAGGTGCAAGCCACAATTTTATTTCCAAAGAAGAGGCAAAAAAACTTGGCCTTAAGTATGAGAAAATTTATAGTTAGGTGAAGGTTGTGAACTCAGAAGCCCAACGAATCAAAGGGGTCGCAAAAAATGTCTCAATTAAAATCAGAGATTCGCGTGGAGAGGCTATGTTCATGGTAGTACCCTTGGACGACTTCCAAATCATCTTAGGGATGGAGTTCCTTCGCTCAGCACGAGCCATACCCATGCCCTTCATGAATGCGCTATGTGTGATGGCTGAAGAGAACCCTTGAATAGTGTCAGCCATACACAATGAACCTAAGGGAAAAAGGAAGTTGTTATCAGCGATGCAGCTCAAGAAAGACATCCGCTGTAATGAGTTGATGCTACTTGCCGCAATGAAGATGGAAGATACAACACCGGGAGTGAGGCCACACCCGATCCATCCTCAAAGAGTTTGGGGATGTGATGCCACTGGAGTTGTCAAAGAAGTTACCACCACAAAGGGATGTGAACCACAGGATTGAAGTGGAACCAGGGGCAAAACCACCAGCTCGCGCTCCTTATCGGTTAACTCCTCCGGAATTAGTAGAGCTAAGGAAGCAATTAAAGGAATTGCTCAATGGGGGTCTGATCTGCAGCTCTAAGTCCCCATATGGGTCGCCCATCTTGTTCCAAAAGAAACAAGATGGGAGTCTCTGCCTTTGTGTCGACTACCGAGCTTTAAACAAGGTGACTATAAAGAATAGGTATCCAATCCCCTTGGTCGCGGACTTATTCGATCAACTGGGAAAGGCAAAGTTTTTCTCAAAATTGGATCTTCGCTCGGGGTACTGGTAGGTACGAATTGCCGAAGAAGATATAGAGAAAACTGCTTGTGTAACTCGGTATGGCTCCTTCGAGTTCTTAGTTATGCCATTTGGAATAACGAACGCGCCAGCCACATTCTGCACTATGATGAACTAACTCTTTCGAGAATATCTAGACAAGTTTGTGATGGTGTATTTTGATGACATTGTGGTATATAGTCAGTCCTTGGACGAGCACATTGAGCATCTTCGTATTGTCTTCGATATCCTGCAAAAGAATGAACTTTATGTGAAAGAAGAAAAATGCTACTTTGCTCAAGAGGAAATCTTATTCTTGGGGCACTGTGTCGATAGGGGGAAGATTCAGATGGACAAAACTAAGGTGGAAGTAGTAGCGAGCTGGACTACCCCAACAAAGATTATGGAGCTAAGATCTTTCTTAGGCTTCGTGAACTACTATCGATGGTTCATCGAGGGCTACTCGCGGAGAGCAGCCCCCCTGACTGATTTATTCAAAAAGGGCCAAAGCTGGAATTGGTCCCCGAGATGTCAAGATGCATTCGAAGACTTCAAGATAGCGGTGACCAATGAACCAGTATTGGAGCTTCCAGACTACGAGAAGCCCTTCGAAGTACACACGGATGCTTCTATTTTTGCTATCGTGGGTGTACTTATGCAGGGTCAACACCTAGTAGCCTACGAGATCTGAAAACTCAATGAAACTGAGCGGAAATACCCAACTCATGAGAAAGAAATGACGGCTGTAGTGCACTGCCTAAGGATATGACGACACTACTTGCTTGGAACTAAGTTCACCCTTCGAACGGACAATATTGCATTAAGCTACTTTCAGACACAAAAGAAGCTATCGCCAAAATAAGCTCGTTGGCAAGACTTCCTTACGGAATTTGATATGGCTTGGGAGTATAAACTCGACAAGACAAATGTGGTCGCCGATGCACTGAGCAGAAAGACTGAGTTGGCTAGCCTCCAAGCCTCGAGCCACCAAATTATACAAATTCAGTTGGACCTACACGAGAGAATTAGGACTGGAATGTCCAAAGACCCCCAAGTAATAACCCTACAGAAGCTAATCGATGAAGGTAAGACACGACGATTCTGGGGAGATGGTGGCCTTATTCTTACAAAAGGGAACCGCATGTAAGTTCCATGAGCCGACAACCTGCGCAAAGAAGTCCTAAAAGAATGCCTTGACACAATATGGGCAGGACACCTAGGCACTCATCGGACACTTGCTCTTGTGGAAAGGGCATTTTACTGGCTAGATATGGCGACAGATGTGAACGATTATGTGCGGACGTGTCCCATATACCAACAGGACAAAGTGAAAAGGAAAAAGCCCTTGGGACTTCTAGAGCCATTACCTATACCAGAACGGCCATGGGAAAGCATCTCTTTGGATTTCATTTCAGCGCTACCAAAAGTGGGGGAGTTTGGCTCAATCTTAGTGGTGGTCGATCGATTTTCGAAATATGCAATATTTATTCCAACACCACTTCATTGTTCGGTAGAGCAAGAAGCCAAACTTTTTCTAAAGCATATCTTGAAGTATTGGGGAGTCCCTCAAAATATCATCAGTGATAGAGATGGAAGATTTTTAGGAAGATTCTGGACATAGTTGTTCAAGCTGCTAGGGACAAAACTGCATTTCTCCACAAGTGCTCACCCCTAGATTGACGACCAAACCAAAAGAATTAATGCACTCCTTGAACAGTACTTGAGTCACTTTGTAAGTGCGAATCAACGGGACTGGGTATACCTTCTTAGTGTAGTGCAATTCTCTTACAATCTTCAAAGAAGTTCGGCAACAAATAAGAGCTCCTTTGAAATCCTTTTGGGTCGGCAACCATCAACTCCATAGTCAATTGCTATCAGATACATTGGCAATAGTCCTTCCGCATATCATGTGGCCAAGGAGTGGCATTGGAATGCAGAAATTGCAACGGCATATCTTGAGAAGATGGCCAAGAAAATGAAGAGGTAGGCAAACATCGGAAGATGACCCCAAGACTTCAAGAAGGGAGACTTGGTCCTTGTCAAACTCCAGAAGGATAACCTAGCAGTCTTTCGAAAACCTATTCACAAAGGATTAGTGCGTAAGTATGAGGACCCTTTTCCAATATTGGAGCGAGTTGGCAATGTTTCTTATCGAGTTCAACTTCCATCATGGCTAAAGATCCCTCTAGTTTTTCATGCCAGTTGTTTGAAGGCTTACCATGCAGGCCAGAACGATCCAGCCAGAAACCTCCCCACCCGTATACCTCCGACCATTGTAGCCATGGACAAGCAAGTGCAAACTATTCTCTCAAGGCGCAAGAAGACTCTTAACACGGGAGAGAAGATGATCGAATACCTCGTGTCATGGAAGGGACTACCAATGTCCGATTGTAGTTGGGAAGCGGAAGACAAACTACGGCATGCTCAAGACAAGATTGAAGAATTTAAAATGTCGACGAGGGCATCGACATCTTGAGTGGGGGAGAATGTCAGGGTTCGGAGGTGAAAGTCCCCTATACTTGGGGGGCGAAACCCTAGATAGGCGCATATAAAACTTTTGCAGCGGAAACAAGGGTTTCAAGAGGATCTATGCATGATATATGATCAACTATAATCGATTGCAAAGATAAGTAAGGATTCATACCATCGCCATTGCTTTGGATGGTGCCTTGGAAGAAGAGAGCAAATGGGATCTCCTCCAAAAGATGCGCACACAAGAAGATGTCGCCTACTCTTTGTTGATCCTTGTGCTAGCAAGGTTCTCCAAGTGAACTTGATCGAATGGAAGGGAAGAGAAGAATTCTTTTGCTTGGCGAGACCTCTCCCTTATCGTCAATCTTTTTACCACCCGAATGTGTCGAGAGCCCAAAAAACAAAGAGACGACAATAGGGCAAGAGAAGAAGCGTGAAGAGAGGCAACGTGAGGCGTGTCCACGATTAGAGAACATGTTATCCAAAAATAGCAAACCACTTCTCAACGTTCACGCGCTCATGAACAAGTCGCAAACCTCTTCTCCCTTGAACCTTGCGCTCACTTGATGAGCCGGTTCAATTTGGTTTGGTTCAAAGACCAATTAACCCAAGCGATTTGGTCTAGATCATATTAAACCCTAAGGTTCCAGATCTAACCGTTCATCTCCTGATGCTCTTGATCTTACCGATCTAGCATCAATTCTCTCGATCGAAGCTTACCGATCTCAAGCCCTAATCAATCTAACATGATCAGACCAGATCTCACTCACAATCAGAGATTAAATCCCTTTAAACTGAACCCAAACAATTCAGTCCACACGATCTGACTTAAGTAAGCCATATCATCAAATTGTGCGACCCTAAGGGTTTCCTTTAAATGTCGGTAACGATAACTTATGTTATCACGATCAGTGAGGGGTATCTAGCAACACATCACTGTCTCCCGATATAAAGGAAAGAGTCTTCCAAGACTACACCCAAACCACAGCACAAGTGTGAATCCAGTTCACAAGGCATACATGCTTCCTTTGCCACTGGATGTTCTTTATTGGACAAGCGTGTCAAGCCTGTAACTCCAATATGATGAGCATGATTAGATCAGATGAACATAGTCATCTGGGTATGGCCATACACTTTCTCAATCATCTCATCCAGGGGGCCCCTTTAGAACATCACACTCCAAACTAGGAGATGGCAATCCTATGTCTATCACCAGCGCCCTAACATGACTCATGCTCACCATCCAAGATAGTCTATAACCATTATGTTTCAAATGATATCGAACTACCTCAAAACAATGCCAATCATCATTTAGAAACACAAGTGATCTCAAGTCAGAGGAAGTATGCCACTTGTTCGCATACAAGGATTATTCACATTGTGACAAGCAATTGAACATCCTAGTAGGGTCTGTCCAGTACATCCAATGTACCCATGAGTCTACATCTTATTCCATGCTCGAAGCATCCTATAAGATTAGAACACATATTAGTCTCAATCATATCAAGGCTGTCTCATGTTCACCAAGATATCTCGACTAAGGACTATACTACATGTCAGCCTAGCTGAACATCATTGAGACATTATTCAGAAGTATACATATTGCAGCAGATAATGTAACAACCTGAATAACAACCATTGCCTTTATAAACATAGAGTTTATACATGATACTGATATAATCCCAAGGCCTCAAACATTAGCCTTAAGGGCATACCCCAACAATCTCCCACTTGCACTTAATCTAATGGTTGAGAAATCTCAAACCCATATTATTACAGTGCTTCTCATGCTTCTGCTGCGCCAGAGGCTTTGAAAGCGGGTCAGCCAGATTGTCGTCTGTATGAACCTTGCAGACTTTGATCTCGCTACGATCAATGATCTCCCGGATCAAATGAAACCTTCTCTGTATGTGCTTGGACTTCTGGTGCGACCGTGGTTCCTTTGCTTGTGCTATAGCTCCAGTGTTATCACAGAAGATAACCAAAGGATCTGCACTCGAAGGAACAACACCAAGTTCCTGAACGAACTTACGAATCCACACTGCCTCCTTGGATGCTTCCGAGGCTGCAACATACTCGGCTTCTGTTGTGGAATCAGCAACAATAGACTGTTTGAAACTCTACCACACCACTGCTCCTCCATTCAAGCTAAAAACATAGCCTGATTGCGATCGGAAATCATCCTGGTCAGATTGGAACGAAGCGTCAGTATATCCTTCAATACTGAGTTCTTCCTGACCACCATACACCAAGAACATATCTTTGGTCCTCCGAAGATATTTCAAAATGTTCTTGACTGCAATCCAGTGCGCCTGACCTGGATTACTTTGGAACCGACTGGTCACGCTTAACCCGTAAGCGACGTCTGGGCGAGTACACAACATCGCATACATAATGGATCCAATAGCCGAAGCATAAGGCGTATTGTCCATTTCATCTTTCTCAGTCTGTGTTTGTGGACACTGACTCTTTGAAAGATTCAGACCGTGTCTGACTGGAAGATATCCTCTTTTAGAATTTTCTAAATGAAATCTCTCCAGGACTTTATCGATGTAAGTACTCTGGCACAGCCCGAGAAGCCTCTTAGATCTATCTCTGTAGATCTTCACACCTAATACATAGGCTGCTTCTCCTAAATCTTTCATCTGGAAACATTTTCTTAACCATGCTTTAACCGCATGCAGTTCAGGAATATCGTTTCCAATGATTAAGATATCATCGACGTAGAGGACTAGGAAAGTAATTACGCTCCCACTAAACCTCTTATATACACACGGGTCATCTTCATTCTTGATGAAACCAAACTCACAGATTGATTCATCAAAACGAATATTCCAGCTTCTTGATGCTTGCTTAAGTCCATAAATGGACTTCTTTAACTTGCATATTTTATGACGATCTGATGGATTGGTGAAACCTTCAGGTTGTGTCATATACACTTCCTCATCCAGTTTTCCATTAAGGAAAGCAGTCTTCACATCCATCTGCCAGATCTCATAATCATAATATGCTGCTATCGCAAGAATAATCCGAATAGACTTGAACATAGCTACAGGAGAGAAAGTTTCATCATAATCTATCCCGTAGATTTGTTTGAAACCTTTCGCAACTAGCCTGCCTTTATAGGTAACCACGTTACCATCCATGTCAATCTTCTTCTTGAAGATCCATTTACAGCCTATAGGGATTACTCCCGGAGGCGGATCAACCAAATCCCAAACTTGGTTATCTGACATGGAGTCCATCTCGGCTCGCATAGCTTCAAGCCATCTCGCTGATTCCGGTCCACTGACCGCATCCGCATAAGTGAGGGGTTCATCATCAATGATGTAGACTCCGTCATAGCGCTCAGGCTGTCGACGGATCCTTCCCGATCTTCGCGGTTCCCGTGATATCTGAGCCTCAGGTTGTTCAGTAACCTGATCTACTGGCTCAGGCTCATCCAACTGTGCTTGACTACTTTGTCCTTCTTCTGGATTCTCATCCAGCTTTATTTCTCTCCCACTGGCCTCTTGCAGAAGAAATTCCTTCTCAAGAAAAATAGCCGTTCGAGCAACAAATACTTTGTTCTCTTTGGGATCGAAGAAATAATAACCCTTAGTTTCCTTAGGGTAACCGACAAAGATGCATTTCTCAGATCTGCTCTCTAGTTTCCTAGAGGCGAGCTTTTTGACATAAGCCTCGCAACCCCAGATCTTAATAAATGTCAAGCTCGGCTGTTTCCCATACCATAACTCATATGGCGTCTTTGAAACTGCCTTGGATGGCACTCGGTTTAGTACCTTTGCAGCTGTTTCCAGTGCAAAACCCCAAAAGGAGTAGGTAGAGTAGCCTGACTCATCATAGAACGAACCATATCCAGTAAGGTTCTGTTCCTCCTTTCGGATACACCATTCCATTGCGGTGTTCCTGGCGGAGTGAGCTGTGAGATAATCCCACACTCCTTCAGATAGTCAGTAAACTCTCGACTCAAGTATTCACCACCTCGATCTGAACGAAGTGCCTTGATATTTCGGCCTAGCTGATTCTGTACTTCATTCTTGAACTCTTTGAACTTGTCAAAAGATTCACTTTTATGTCTCATAAGATAGACATAACCATATCTACTGAAATCATCAGTAAAGGTAATGAAGTATGAATAGCCACCTCTGGCATGTTTACTAAATGGCCCACACACATCACTGTGTATAAGGTCAAGTAAACCTGAAGCCCTTTGACCTTTCTTAGGAAAAGGAGACTTCGTCATTTTACCCATTAAACAAGCTTTACATGTATCAATCTCCTCATAGGAGAATGATCCCAGCAGTCCATGATCATGCAACCGCTTAATGCGCTTCTTGTTAATATGGCCTAAACGACTATGCCATAGCAAGGTGCTGTCATCAGCAAGCTTGGCTTTCTTAATATCAATATTTTGTATAGAACATTCCATGTCCAACATGAATAACCCATTGTTAATTGAGCCAGTAGCATAAACAATATTATCAAAAGAAATAACACACTTTGAAATATTGCATTCAAAGGAAAACCCTTTCCTGACAAGAGCAGGAATAGAGATAATATTTTTCGTAATGCTTGGTACAAAGTAACAATTGTCCAGTTCCAATACAAGTCCAGATGGTAAAGAGATGTAATAAACGCCTACATTAACAGCAGCAACCCGTGCCCCGTTTCCAACTCGTAGGTCCACCTCATGCTGTCCCACCTGTCTTCTTCTCTTGAGTTCCTGTACATTTGAACAAATGTGAACTCCACATGCAGTGTCCAACACCCATGATATGGAAGAAGAAACCATGACCTCAGTCACAAAAATACCTGAGCCAGAAGCGAAACTTCCCTTCTTGTCTCCTTGGAGCGCTTTACAGTCCTTTTTCCAGTGACCCAGCTGGCCACAGTGGAAACATCTGTATTCCTTCGACCGCTTAACTTTTTGTTTCAGAGCCTTGTTGTAGTTCTTGACAGGGGCCTTGCCCTTCTTCCCTTTCTTCTTGTTCCTAGAAGGAACCATCAAGACAGAGGATGAAGGCTTTCCCTTTAGAGTCAACTCTGTAGTCAAGAGCATATTCAGCAACTCTGCCGGGGTACAGTCGATCTTGTTCATATTAAAATTAATGATGAACGGATCAAAAGTAGCCGGAAGAGACTGCAGGATAATGTCTACAGCAAGTTCCTGATTGATGGTATGTCCCAGTTTCTCAAGAGCCTCCTTGTACCCAATCATCTTGAGTACGTGAGCTCCCACTGGACTCCCTTCAGCCAGTTTGCTCTGAAAGAAAAGCTTACTCAAATTGTAGCGTTCAGTCCTAGCCTGTGCAGCATACAGCAACTTGAGGTTTGCTATAATTTGTATAGTAGATAGATCCTCATGCTGACGCTGTAACTCTGGCATCATAGACGCAAGCATCAGGCAAGCGACATCAATGCTATCATTGACATGCTTCTCATAGGCATCCAGAACCGCCCTTGCGGCGTTCGCAGCGGGTTGAGGCGGTATAGCTGTCTCGAGGACATACAGCTTCCTCTCAGCCTTAAGAACAATCTTAAGGTGTCCGTACCAGTCTGAGAAGTTTGGTCCAGCAAACTTCTCCCTTTCCAGTAGGGATCGCACATTGAAATTCGTGGTGTTCGTTGCTGCAGTAATCTACAACAATGCAAGAACAGCAAGGTCAGTATCAATGTGAGAATCAATTCAGGACTTAAGAATGATTCTTTTCTCACTATTTTATCTGGCTGAAAAATCCAGCAAAACAGCCCGAAAGAGTAAAACTCTTTTAGTGAGATGGGATCCAGATTTCATACTTGGTCTCCGCGTCCCGCTCAGGCGAGATAAGATGCACAGAGAGTACAAACACTAATCTCTGGCAGGCAATCCCTGCCAATCGCCAACCCGTGCGATTCCCCTTCATCTGGGCAATCCAGCAGACTGTGCCAACTGAGTTGGTACAACACAGTCTCTGATCCCACAGATGGCTGCCTCCATATAGCTACCATATGCGCCACATATGTAGCCTACATGGTCAAGCTGACCCGACCTACTCCCTGGACCACCACGTGCTATGCTGAGCAACGAGAAGCGATAAATCCCTTCCCTGTAACACGCAGGTGTAATCACATACCGTCTGAAGATAGATGGGCGTGCCCACTGAGTGGGTACAACACGGCCCCAACGATAGTCAGAACAGTGAGGTTTCGCGCCAGAAGGCTTACGAGCTTGATATTTTAGCATTGGATTTTAACGGTCTTTTATCTTCTTAACTATCATGCAAACCCTATGGTGATAGCAGAAGATTAAATCATGCAATTCTAATTATATAAACAATAAATAGAAAGCATGCTGATCTTATGTGGTAAAAGCCCATTAAGCCTAGGTAAGACCTTAATTTAACTTAAGTCTTCACTTGAGCTCTTGATGGGTCTTTTGCATCTCATCTGGCCCAACCCAGGGCCCAAGCGCCCACTGCAGCTTAGGTGCGCCCACCAGGTAAATGCGCCTGTCCCAGAGTCGAACCCTGGACCTCCCACCTGGTCAAGCCACTGCTGCATGCGCTTCTGCCAAGTGTGCTCTGTGCTCATGTCTGGTTAAAATTACAATTTAATCTATCTAGACATGATTGACACGCACGTCAATTACACAATAAATTACTTAAAAAGTGATGCGCATATCACAAGAAAATAATTTACAATTAATTCAGGCACGCAGGCCCCAGCACAGCACACATTAAATTGGGCAGCCCACATAAGATTAAATAGACACCAAACATGGTATACAATCAACATGTGATCCAATAATAAGAAAATAAAATTTTCAAAAACCCATTGGCATTAATTTTATTTTCCTTATGTGCCCTACTACCTTACAACGGTCCATTAATAGGGATCCACTCATCAGATCTAGTCAGACCCACTGCCCTTGCATGCACCAAGTCCTAACTGACTTGAGTCGACCCAGTGGTCAACAATGCATGCAATTGGGCTGAACGACCCTCATGAGTTCAGGCAAGCGGGTGTGACCCCGGGCCCAACTCATGCGCGTTCACTGGTTGTCTCAACCAGACATCGCTACACGCCTGTATGCAGTCGACCTATAGCCACCTCGTGCTTGCGCACAGGTGCCATCTGGTCAACCCATCTAGGCTGTCAGATAGTCTGATCAGACTGGTTGGATCTAGACTCGACTGTGACTTCAACCCTAATAACCCGTCTAAGTGTTTCAAGTAGGCGCCACTTAGATCTAAGGTGAGTCGCGCAGGTGATGTAGTTTTAAGAAAAACTAATATGCGCCAACAAAAAGATACAACATGTAATATTTTCGCATATAACCTTTAGATCTAGTCTTTTGCGCAAACATGGATCACAAGACAAACATAGCAATCATATTAACATGGAATAACTTGCTCTGATACCAATTGAAAGTCCCCTATACTTGGGGGGCGAAACCCTAGATAGGCGCATATAAAACTTTTGCAGCGGAAACAAGGGTTTCAAGAGGATCTATGCATGATATATGATCAACTATAATCGATTGCAAAGATAAGTAAGGATTCATACCATCGCCATTGCTTTGGATGGCGCCTTGGAAGAAGAGAGCAAATGGGATCTCCTCCAAAAGATGCGCACACAAGAAGATGTCGCCTACTCTTTGTTGATCCTTGTGCTAGCAAGGTTCTCCAAGTGAACTTGATCGAATGGAAGGGAAGAGAAGAATTCTTTTGCTTGGCGAGACCTCTCCCTTATCGTCAATCTTTTTACCACCCGAATGTGTCGAGAGCCCAAAAAACAAAGAGACGACAATAGGGCAAGAGAAGAAGCGTGAAGAGAGGCAACGTGAGGCGTGTCCACGATTAGAGAACATGTTATCCAAAAATAGCAAACCACTTCTCAACGTTCACGCGCTCATGAACAAGTCGCAAACCTCTTCTCCCTTGAACCTTGCGCTCACTTGATGAGCCGGTTCAATTTGGTTTGGTTCAAAGACCAATTAACCCAAGCGATTTGGTCTAGATCATATTAAACCCTAAGGTTCCAGATCTAACCGTTCATCTCCTGATGCTCTTGATCTTACCGATCTAGCATCAATTCTCTCGATCGAAGCTTACCGATCTCAAGCCCTAATCAATCTAACATGATCAGACCAGATCTCACTCACAATCAGAGATTAAATCCCTTTAAACTGAACCCAAACAATTCAGTCCACACGATCTGACTTAAGTAAGCCATATCATCAAATTGTGCGACCCTAAGGGTTTCCTTTAAATGTCGGTAACGATAACTTATGTTATCACGATCAGTGAGGGGTATCTAGCAACACATCACTGTCTCCCGATATAAAGGAAAGAGTCTTCCAAGACTACACCCAAACCACAGCACAAGTGTGAATCCAGTTCACAAGGCATACATGCTTCCTTTGCCACTGGATGTTCTTTATTGGACAAGCGTGTCAAGCCTGTAACTCCAATATGATGAGTATGATTAGATCAGATGAACATAGTCATCTGGGTATGGCCATACACTTTCTCAATCATCTCATCCAGGGGGCCCCTTTAGAACATCACACTCCAAACTAGGAGATGGCAATCCTATGTCTATCACCAGCGCCCTAACATGACTCATGCTCACCATCCAAGATAGTCTATAACCATTATGTTTCAAATGATATCGAACTACCTCAAAACAATGCCAATCATCATTTAGAAACACAAGTGATCTCAAGTCAGAGGAAGTATGCCACTTGTTCGCATACAAGGATTATTCACATTGTGACAAGCAATTGAACATCCTAGTAGGGTCTGTCCAGTACATCCAATGTACCCATGAGTCTACATCTTATTCTATGCTCGAAGCATCCTATAAGATTAGAACACATATTAGTCTCAATCATATCAAGGCTGTCTCATGTTCACCAAGATATCTCGACTAAGGACTATACTACATGTCAGCCTAGCTGAACATCATTGAGACATTATTCAGAAGTATACATATTGCAGCAGATAATGTAACAACCTGAATAACAACCATTGCCTTTATAAACATAGAGTTTATACATGATACTGATATAATCCCAAGGCCTCAAACATTAGCCTTAAGGGCATACCCCAACAGGAGGATGTTCAGTGTAAAACTATGTCACCCAAACTTGACGACTTGTCTTTTGTTATGATTTTGGGTATTTGAGTAGATCCATATAAAATTAGGGTTTGACACATGTGTGCCATGTGTCTGGGTCATCGAGGTTGCAATGCGCTCGGGGGACTGTCCCGGGGCATGTTGACGCATGTGGAGGACTATGGTTTCACAAGTACCCCAGGATGGGGGCTCAAATGTGTAAAATTAGCCCACCCAAGCCTTGTGAAGCCTTCTACTCACACCCCTTATTTTGCATATGTGGGATAGTATTGAGAGGGGTGGTAGTGCTTGGTTAAATGCAGTCTTGTGATACCATCAGTGGCGGAGCCACATAGACACTTGTGTGGGCAAATGCCCCCACTGGCTAAATTTATAAGTGTTATATACACATTACCTTTTTATCTATTTAGTTAGAGTTTTTTATATATGCCCCAGTGAGGAAAAAAAAGATACTATGCCCCCATGCTGCCAGAAAAAATTGCCATGCCCCCATTGGACAGAACAATAGATTACATGCACAACTGAAATAGATATAAATTTTTTAACTCTTTCCTTGAAATTCAAAAATTTTGAAATCAACTTTTTATGTAATGCATTTAATGCTTCGCCGCTTGCTTACCTTCTCAGGCAAATAAAAAATTTCTTCACTCTTCAGCTCCATCAACTAGCTATTTACTGTTTCTTACCCCTCTCAATTATCAAATCTCATCTCTCGCGACACAAACTATAGAATAGCTTCTTCCCCTCCGGCTTTGGCTCCGACTCTAGCTTGCCTCTCGCTCTTTTTGTTTGGTGTGGTTTTTAGCTCTTGGCTCTCCAAAACTTCATCATTCTTTCGATTCAGTGATTTCGAGTGACAATTATATTTAAAAATTTTCAGTATGCAACAACCAACATCTCATGGCTTTTTGGACATTTATAATATATTATTATTATTAGATATTTATTATGATAGTAAGTATTAATGTTTATCTAAGTATATTCAAACATATCAATGCTAAGTTTTTTTTATTCTTATTAATATTTTGCTCTTAAATGTGTATTAGTATTTTTATATTTTTTTATTATATTGCCCCCACATACCTCCAGGTCCTAGATCCGCCACTGTATACCATACAAGTATAAAATTACAAGGTTCCACACACCTACCCTCTCCATCAAGTCCTAAGGTCTAGTGTCCACTTAGTGTCTGTTTTATATTTTGTGTCTTGTAATGTTGCCTCTATCAATATAATATACCGGCGGAGTATTCGGGTGAGTCACTTTACCGAGCATTTTACTCGCTACTTTGTGTCTTTTGATTGCTTGCGTTGTTTTGGGTTTGTTCTTTCGGATCGGTTGAGCACTACATCTTAGCTAGAAGAATAATGTACTGCACGGACATCAGGCACTAAGGAAAGTACATCCGTGCCACCATATCGATGCATTAAAATGTCTACATCTACATGAGGTATGCTTAAAAATAAAATAACTTTGATGTGTTTTTTCTTTCCATTATCTTTCCCTTCTTAAAATCCCTTTCGGTAAACAAAGCATAAAAATAAGGACGGCGAAGATTTTATCTGCCACAAAGTCTTGGGTCCCACTCATCAGCAGATAACGGTCCGGGTACCATGCTGCTACCGGTGGGTGGTCTGGAAGGACAGGGTGACCATTCCGCTCCTCCGTCGCCGAGCGGAAAGCCGACAACATGGCTGTCGGAGAAACTTCCGCCGCGCGGCTGGCCCTCCTTCCGATCTCCAGCTTCTGCTCGCCATCGCCGCCGTCCATATGCCGTATCCCCTTGCCAAGAGCCCAGCAGAAGAAGAGACGGCTGACATCTTGTCGTCCCATCTCGTCTTCTTTGGTCGACGAAGGGAAGAAGCTTCACTTCACTGAGTCCGAAACCGCCCTCGTTGAGGCCCTACTCGGTGTCCAAGGGAGAGGACGCGCTGTCTCTGCCCGGCAGCTTCAGGCACTTGGTTTCTTTTCATCTACTCTTCCTCTACGTTTCTCGGAATCTTGTCTGATCCTCCTATTTCATATATCTTTGGCCCCACTCTCCTTTTATTTCTTCAGAATTTCCTTTTTTTTTTCATTTTCTAAATTCGTGTGCGGCAATTCTTTTGTTGAAACTGTTGCAGGAAGTTGAGCTAGCTGTGGAAACGCTTGAGAGTGCTGGAGGCGTGCCGGATCCTGTGAGTCTCTCGTATTAGTTGGACATTTCGAATCATCTCTACGTTGTTCATTTTTGGCGCCACTCACTTTTCATGTGATCGCAGATTCATTGTTGAAATGAGACGTAGTTTGTTCGTTGGGCCTAAAAAATTGTTGCCATAGATTAGGAGGGTCGTAGTGAGTTAGATCAAGTATTTGTTTTGTGGCCTTTGACCTAGTGGTTGCTTCCCCTTTCTTCACGTTCCGCTACTAAATTCTTATTATCTTAATGGCGAGGTAGTAGTGACGTAAAAGAGGCAAGTACTTCTCTAGTCGGAGGATCGTCCCTCTACAATTGCCACGATGCTATTGTAATTACTACTTGAATCAGGTTTCTATGTGTAAGTGCTTTTGAAACAATGTTAGTCTGTTTGTTTGGGAACAAAAAAAAATTGAATAGGAATTCCTATTTCACAGTTTTATGAATTCTTCTGTTTCAAATTGAAAAAAAGGTGGCAAATGTATTTCTCATTGCCAAAATGTTGGGGATTTTCAAATCCCATGATTAACAGTCTGATTTCATGAACAGATTACTTAGATATTCATAAGCAATTAGTTATCTGACGTACCTACAATAAAAAAGAATGTTTAGTAAAATCAGTCCTCCTGTATTGGGCTCTGAGATCAATTCAGTACTGATTTGTATAATACTGGTACATGCATAACCCTAGACTAAGATTCTAAACCTTGCTCCAATTATTGTTTCTTGAAACACAAGAATTGACATTGAATTTCTTAAAAATGTAATTGTACTATGAAACTAAAATTCTTTGCTTATGGGAATTGATTCTGAAACAGCTGGTAGAACAAGTTGCAAAAAAATAATATGTTCTTGACTAACTTGAATACATATGATAAAGTATGAATGGCACTGCAATATTTTACCGTATAAATCTACAAGGTGGAATCTGAGACATGAATTTGTTATTTTGTATTTGGCATGATCCACATGAGGAATATAATAGTTGGTGATAAATTCCTAGTTGCTGCAGATGATGAATGATGAACTCCTAATTCTGCCGTGATATTCTAGGTATTACAACAGTTAAGAACACAATCTTTTAAGGTTGCACCTTGGAACTTCGTTTTTAACTCCCAGATGAATTTGGAGCTTTGTTAGAAACTGAAGAGTTATTTTTTTTTCTTATTCACAAGAACCATTCCCTGACAGCTTTCCATTTGAAAGTAGATACTAAGATTTGTTTCCCAGCCTAGCTTAAGGAAAATGAGATTATAATATCATGGGTGCCCACGATCAGTTGAAACTTTTATCAATTCAGGGTCAGTTTGGCCCCGTTTTGAAGCTGATTTTAATCAGCTTTTAAGCAGAAAGCAGTTAGAAAAACTATTTGGTAATGAAAAGTAGAAGCAGAAAAAAACAGTAAAAAGCAGAAGTTATGAAAGCTACAATTTGATACTTTTACAGCTTCTGCTTCTCTAAAAAAGTAATTTACATAATTTTATTTAAAATTTTAGGTATTATTATTTTACATAATTTAAAATTTTCACATTAAAGAAAAATAAAATATAATATTATTTTGAATAATTTAAAATAATATATTTATTTATTATTTTAAATTTTGACAGCAGTTAAAAAGTTATTAACCAAACATCTTATAAATTTTAACAGTGCAGCACAGTACAGTACAGCACAGTTATAAAATTATTAACAGTGGGGCTAAACAGGACTTCAATCTGTTGCTGCATATAATTTGGCTACCTAGGTAGAGGGACGGGTGGGGGTGGGAAATGGATCACTTATTTATTTTTCTGAATGCAAAATAACCTGTTGAACATCAACACATAATTTAGGCTATCAATCATACATATTCTCTTAAATTGTCAAAAAATAATGCAAGCATTTTAATATATTTCTCCATGTATGCGATTAAGAAGAATGGTTCAATTTAATTGAATTAGGTACTTGCACATTCATACATCACCATCAAGCTTTTGCATTCTTAATTATGTACTGAAAGCCTCAAATTATAGAAAATGGTTAAGAATACAGAACTGTGAATTATTCAAGTTGTGCCGGAAGTTGTAATCATGTCACTTAGACTTCCACGAATCAAGCACTGAAAATGTCCCAATATGTTTTAGGATATAGGTTGTTTTGCGGTTTTCTTTCACCCATGAGTTTGTGGCCTGAATAATTCTCACCTTAGAACCCTAAAGATGGTAGATGGTAGATAGTGGTTGCAAAGAAAAGTTTTCATTCATACTGTTTGAAGGACTAAAATAAACTCTACTTTGCATTTTCCCAATTATAAATCTCTATGATCCACAGTTTATACTCCACTAGAACTTGGGAAAATTTAGATGCAGATATCAATTTGTATGAGGCAACAATTCAATCGTGAACGTCAAATTTATTGAAGTCCATATTTCCTACCTTGTGTTGACATATGATGATTTAGAATGTATGAAATTTTTAAGATAGAACACATCCTAGTTCATATGTCAGCTATATTAACATCACTACAGGATAATACACCAATGAGAAGTAATTGCATAATATGATCAATGTGCATGCTACTCTATTGTAGTATGCCTTTTTTTTTTCATAATGTTCTTAATTTATTAAATTTTGGATGTCCCTGGTTGAGTTATTTTTATTTAAAGTTGGTGTAGATTATAATTTGCATCCAAATTTAACTATATTCTTTACTTAAAAAGTGTATACATTTGCATACACACTATTACCTTTCTACTAGTTTAATCTATAGAATCAAAAATCAATTTGTATTGCCCAGTATACTAGTTCGAGATAGTTCTAGTATCGTTGTAGCGTATGTATTGGTCCCAGATGGTACCGATACACCAATACTGATTGAAACTTTAAACCTTGGTTTAACATAGGATTTATAGAAATAGCAAGACCACTCTTGACCCAACAATTTGTGCCTATGTAAAACCCAATTAGGCTTTACATCCCTACATTGCAAATTTTTTCATTTTTCATGAGTTTAAAGGAAATAAATATTTTATTTAGATAAAAAAGAGATAGTACAAGGTTTATAAAGACCAACCTAACATTACCATATACTAGCCTAACTCTTGTGAGACTAAACAACTTGAACTAGTCTAATACTCTCTTAAAGTTGGAGCATAAATGTTAATTATGACTAACTTGGTACAGAGGGAATAAAAACAACTACATGCAAGAGGCTGAATAAATATGAATGCAAGATGACTTTCAGAAATGGTATTGATGTGAAGATTTTATTGCATATAATAGCATCTCTATTTTGCAAGTTTTTGCACATTTGCATGTGTTGAGTGGATAGAAAGATTTTATTCAAATAAAAGAGGGAAGAGTATAAAATTTATAAAGACCAAATTAATATTACAATATACTAGCCTAGCCAATGTGTGATTGAACTTCTTGATCTAATCTAATATTCCATTAAAGCTAAAAGCACAAAAATCAATTATCGCTAGCTTTCTACAAAGGTCAAGAAATTAACTACACAGAAGACCCTTAGTGAATATATTGCGAGTTGATTTTTGGAAGGTGTATGTGAAAATTTTTTTAGACATCATAGTATCTCTATAAAGTGGTAGCCGACCACTATATATATTTGGTTTATTGGTGAAAGATTGGATTGCTAATAATATAAATAAGGACCTGATTGTTAAGAGTACATAGTCATAGACTCGGTGTAAGTGAAACCTAAGTTTTTTCATGAATGTTTAAAGCCATATAATCTTGCAAGTGATATTTGCCGTTACTCTATACTTGACTTCAACATTAGATTTGTCTTTTATTTCCAAATACCTCCAACCAAAGTACATAATCTTCATGTTAACCAACCTAACATTTCAAAATACTAACTTAGCCATTCAACATGACTTTGCAAGTTGCAACTTGAAGCCAAGTTAGCATGTCATATAGAAACTAAAAGTAGGTTGCAAATTAATATGTGACATAGGCATAATGGTTCTTAAAAAGAAAACTAAGGCCTCGTGAATAAGAAAAATGGATGGTTTTTTAAACAATAATAATGCATCAAATGCATGACTTTGTTAAAAGAATTTTGATGTGTCAAAAATAAGAAACAAACATGGGATTTTTTTTTACCAGAATTTCCTATGATTCTAAGATGATGGAGGATGAGTAGTGCAGTGACAATCGTTCTTTTGTTCTAAATGTGTGTTTATGTAAACTTCTGAAGCTTTTCAAGAAAACATGAAAACTTAAGTGAATTTCTAAAATGTTATAAATTGTCAGAAGAGATAGATTCATGTCGTGCAAGAAGAAAGATTATAGCATGTAATTCCTGTCTTGAAAGTTCTGTATAGTTAAACCCCATGAATCAGATCGTAGTAAAATGTTTTTCTTAAAATTGAACCATGCTATAATTTATATGAAAGCACACTTAAACAAACTAAGTAGCAAGAAAAAAACATTACAAAATCTCTTGTTAATGGAACAGTTCAAAGCCAATATGTATGCTGAAGTGAATAGCAAAAACAATAAAAAACATAAATAAAGCATTAAAATATTTTCCAAAGATTGCCATTCAATGGCATAAGAAAAATGAATGCTTCATTAAGAAACAAATTCGTAAAACCCTTTTGAGTTTGTTGCACATTTTGCTATTTTTGAGCCTTGTCGTTGGTATTTGGTGATGCCTTCTGGAGTTGGAGCAGCAAACTGAGTTGCTGCCAAGGCTTTTAGGTGTAGCTTTTCTGCTTCCATGCTGCAAAGATCATGGAAGCAAGATTTGTGGTTTGCTGTCTTGCTGAAGCCAGTAAGAATTGAAGATCAAGCTGAGCAGAAGAGGGAGATAAGGAAATAAAAGGATCGTGATCAAGTTCTGTCCAAAGCGTTGGTGTGAGAGACTGACAAGAGAGCTATTGTTTGTATGTTCTTTTATCTAGAGCATTAATACTTACAGTTTTCGTTTGTGTTATCATACTAGTAGTTTGCAGTTTGCAGGGCCAACTATTCAAATTGGACATGGATTGGCAGGGCCTGGTTTCTTAGAGTTTAAAATGAACTAGATTATACATACATAATATATATCTACATATAAGTATACTCTTCTTTTCTTTTATTTTTTTACTTTTTTTATCTTTTATTTATTATTTTATTATTTTTATGGTATTTTCTATTTGTTCTCATCTTGTAATTCTTACAAATGACCTTGTAATAGATCCTGTTTGGGTTGCTATTATTTTGTGAGGTCGGTTGTGTGAACGTGAAGGGATGCAAGGGTATTTTGATGAAACTACTCAAAAGTTGACAAAACATTAGCCACCATTACACTCAAGATGCAAAGAATAAGTTTTAGAAAATTGGGTGCGAAGTATAGTACATAGTCAACTTCAAGCGAAAACTATAACTTACTCTTAAAATAAATACCCATTACCTTTTCTACATTAATTATTATTTAAATGTTTTCATTCACGAAATTTTGTGTTACAACATAAATCTGAAACAATTATATTCTCTTGCATGGTTCTTTATGATTTTTTTTTACATTTCCATGTTATTTTTGAGTTTGAACTCAATATCCTAATTTTGTGTCTTATAATGACACTTAATAAAAATGGTACTTGATTTCCATGAGATGGTATAGTTACTAAGGAAGATCTATTCTCATCCAATTTCTGGAGAGTTATTATTATTATTGTTTTTGACTTACTGATTGATAAATTCTGAAATTTTATATAGTCTGTTCTCAGTTATTTTGTAAGCTTTTACCATTGAATTCATGCTTTTCAGTGTGAATTCGACTGGCATATAACCCATAGTTTTCTGTTCTTGATTATATCAAATAAATGTTACTGCAACTTTTTAAGTCTTTATTATGGTGCTATAACTAAGCTGTTCTATCTTTTGCAGACAAGCTCTAGTTTGATTGAAGGTTGCTGGCAACTAATTTTCACCACAAGACCCGGAACTGCGTCCCCAATTCAAGTGAGATGACATTAAAAATTACTACTTTGCAAGATTTAAAAAACAAGTCTAGACCGATGTAATGGTTGCTGCATATTGTCGAACCGACACACATATATATACATATGTATGCATATATGTATAAACGGATATGCTCCATGTATCGGTCCAAACACGAGTGAGCACGGTTCAAATGGGTCTTTTATTCCTTATAGCCTATTTTCTCATATTCAATTATTTGCATATGAACTGAAAGAAAAATTGAGAAGCTGTTACATGACTCATGACTAAGATATTCCATATTGATAGCTCAGACTCCAACATCAATAATCATTTCAAGTTAGATTTTGTGAAGTAAATTTCAAAGAATGGAAAGCTCCGAGTCTTAGTTGCCAACTAGGTTGACTGGCTCTGTCAGAGACAGGAACCCTGATAATTGGCTGATTAAACGAGATAGATTGGAGAGCTTGTTGGATCAACATCTGGGCTACAAGTTACACAGTTCACTTTCATTATTGATCAAGCCAACTGTAAATTTATAGTCATGCAAATCAGCAAGCTTAGCACCAACCAAACCGCAAAAGTGTGATATAGATAATATAGATTCTAGTCTTACCATCTCGCTGGAATATTGGCACTTGCATTTGTAGGTCCATTTATGTCATTAAGATTCTGGAAGAAACAACATCCCATATGGTAGTTTGCTTATCATTGGGGACACTAAGAATAACATAGGAAATTTCATATGTAGTTTACTTGTATGTTAGAAGTCATTCTAGAATGATTCACATAAAAAGCTATTAGAGTTTTATCTTTTAACTGTAGGTGTTGCATTGTACTATGGGTTTAAAAACCATTTTGTACAGTACATATTGTCCGAAACGAAATTAGTATTGGTATATGTAGTGTTGGTACATTACTAAGATTTTAAACCTTGCATTATACCTATCAGGAGCCTTTGTGTTGCAATACAACATTCTCTATTTTCTATTTCCTCACTAAATATATTTTTTAAGAAATTTTATACTTTTCTCAATTAAATCGAATGTATCAGGCTAATGTTTAAAATGTCATATTGGAAATATAGATGAATGATGAATCTCCTGCAAAAGAGAGAAAAAAAAAATGTAGCACACGAAAGTTGATGAAACAAGACAAGATAGCAGGATTTTTTTTAAAAAAAATGAAGCAATTTATAAAAAGTTACTCAACTTACATCATTGTTCAAAAGAGTGGCCAAAACAAGAGGCTAGTTTTCTTTCAGAAACATTAAGCTTCGGTATATCTAACATCTTTTGCAAGCCAATTAGCTGACTCATTTCCATTTTTTCTGTTTATGTGAATTCAAATCCCTCTGCCCTTATGTGTTTGATTCTCTCAAGTATATTCAAAAGTTCAAGTTGTTAATCTTTGTTTTTCATCTTAATATCTTGTAGATGACCAACCAGTAGTTACGTTTAATTAATACTTTAATACACTCATTTCATTTTATCGTTGATGTTTTGCCTCCTGTTGCTAGTTCAAACTTGTATTCCCTTCTGCAAATCAAATGAAAACCTATGCATTCTATGACTTCCGTTGGTTAGCTCAAATAATGATCTTTCTTAACTTTCATTTTTTTGCAGAGAACCTTCGTTGGCGTTGAGGTTTTCAAGATCTTTCAGGAAGTCTACCTTAGAAGAGAAGATCCAAGGGTATCTAACATCGTAAGATTCTCAGATTCAGTTGGTGAGTTAAAAGTAGAGGTATGATCAATTTTTTTTTTTTCTGAAACATAAGCATATGAAAATTTTCCAACTGCAAATCATTCTCAAAATCACATGGAAACAAAAATAATCCAAGTATTTGCTTCGGTCATGATCAGATGACTTGGCCATTTTTTCATATCACTCATTTGGAAGAATGAAATGCAATCTCATGCAGGGTTCCCAAGCAATTCAAATCGAACCAAGCTAGATGAATCAAATATTTCTTTTTCCCAAAAAGTAAAACCGAATCAAGCCAGCTTCAATTAGAAACTGAACTGAAATTTTTGGTTCAAGTTCACTTCAATCCAACATTTTATTTTTTTTAATAATTATATGTATCATTAATGTAGTTAAATTAGAAATATGATTATAAAAATATAAATGAAAATGTGGTTATTTTGTGCGTGTAAATATTTAAATCTCAATTATGATGTCTCTTCTATATCATGTGTAAGGACTGAGATCATCTTGACTTAAGTGGGAATCACCTTTTGGGAATATGAGCTATGTTTTCTTTTTATAGTTGTAGTGGGAATATTTAGATACTCAAAGGTCTCTTAATTAGAGGTTCCTTGGTAATCCTATAGGTAATTAGGTGTTGGACCTTCCACTTGTTAGATTGTCTCAGATATATAATTATAAAGCTCTATCTTCAAATAAGGTGACGTGAACATGCAGTCATACACACACACACACACCAAAAAATGAGCTTTATGATTTTGGCATTTGAGATTACATAGCTTAACCAGAGGCATTTTCCAACTGTGCATGAAATTTTGTTTATAACTTATGCTCCCTTTTTCTCTCTTTTTTACTTTTTTTTAAATGTTTTTCTTTCTTGATGATGAAAGGATATCTCGTCTCCAATTATTTGGGGTTCTAAGCTAGATAACTCGGAGGCTTTTTAGTTCAATGTCAAAGGATAGGATCTATGATTTATTGGTAGAATGCTATTGAGTTTACTTAGATTTTCATTGATTTGTTAGAAGTGAAGCACTCTAGCTTTGATAGATATTTTCATTTCTTTCATAATTGAGAATTTGGTACATGATGAATTATTAGAAATTTAGAAACAACTCTCTTGTTCAAAAATCTGGAAACATGCTTAGGGTAGTTTGTCAAAAAGATAATCAAGGCGCTTGAGGGCATGGTTAAACTTTAAAGTATTAGTTCAAGTTGGTATACTAGTCATCGTGGTTTGAAATGTTTGTAAACTAGTTGGACCAAACTAGTACTTATCAATATACTATTTGTATTAATAAATAGTATGGTGGATTCAACTTAGTCCATCTCAGACCGAATTTTTTTCCTCAATTACATTTTT
The DNA here is from genome assembly GCA_027563935.2 of Costus lasius. Taxonomy (NCBI): domain Eukaryota; kingdom Viridiplantae; phylum Streptophyta; class Magnoliopsida; order Zingiberales; family Costaceae; genus Costus; species Costus lasius. The sequence continues at coordinate 78,288,688 of CM050451.1, forward strand.
TTATCTTCTCATTTGATGCCTTGATCCTTTAAACCTGCACAAAGTAAATTTAAGTAACTGTGAGGTACTTAGGATTGAAAATAATATTAAATTAAGCTTATATGTAAAGCATATGATAAGTTTATAATTTCAGATTAAATTATACAGTTTTGATATCTTACTTTAGCAAAAAGGTTTAATTGCTTTTCTTTTGAACCAACCCAGTCCCTTCAATTCCATCCTACATGTCCTAGAAATGTGAAGAAAATTAAAATTAATGATTATTTTCTTATATTTGATAAATTTGGAATAAAAATATTTATACACTAAAGTATAATATCAAACCTTGCATATGAAACAACCCTCTTCACTTCTGTCCCACGTGTGCTAGATATCGATACAAAAAAAATTAAAAATTTAGAAGCAATGATTATTTTGATATATTTGATTAATTTAGAATTAAAATACTTATAAGTTCATATTTGCAAATTTGATTTGATTTTAAATTAGCACGTCCCTTTAGTTATATCTCATATTTCATAATTTTTAAAATTAATTATAGTTGTGGATTGTGATGTTTATATAAATTGAAATTTAAAAAATACCAATAAAAACTAAATTATGATACGATACATTGCTAATGTGAGCTAGTCTAAATATCTAATAAAGTTATCTAGTACTGCATCTAAAAGGAATAATAACCATTCAAGTATATAATTTGTTGCATATGGCTTATGTCTATCATATAGTTTTGCATTTTCCCATATTTGAAAGTCCTCTTGCGACATATGGTACTAGTATATTGAAGCCTATATGCTAATTAAACTCACATAGGGCACTACTTCCTGTAGGATAGGTATCATAGTAACTAGGATCGAGATCAGCATGGGTATTGATATAGGATATGAAAACATATAAGCTCTTTTTAACTTATATCCTTCTTAACTCGATTGAGATCTTGATGTGCCATCTTTTTTACCCTAATTGTAGACTATATCTAATTTCTTTGTAGTCTTTTAAGGTTTGAGTTCTTTGTATTGTTGGTCTTGAACCCTTGCCTCTTCTAAGTGTGACATATTACCTCTAGGTTGACTTGAGCAACTGCCATGGTCCTTATCTTGTGTGTCTTACATGTAGTCTTCTTCACAAATCCATGGTTGTTATGTCATTGTCATATTTATTTAACCACTACTATCACCTACTTTAGCTCCAAAACCTATACTTGCACTATGTCTTTGTCGCTTAAATCATTTTATACCTCCCATGTAGATGTGTATTTGAAGGAGCAAACATGTCTTTATACTCTCTATGTTCTTGCTCATCAATAGTAGATAGTAGATCCATTAGAGCCTTCTTTTTTATGATATCCTTCATAATGTAGGCATGGTCTTAGTTGCTATGGTATTTCATCTGAACCCTTAGCTTAACAATTGAGCTTGCTGTTGGCCTCAAGGATTTTAAAACTAGTTCGTACCACCCAATATAGCTGGTATATTATTGGTTCAACTTTGTACCAGTCAAGTTTAAAAAACTAGTCTGAGATATGATACTGATTCATGCTTAGACCAGTATAGTACCGGTGGTATTGATACATGGTGCCAGTGGGTACTGGTTGGTACCATTATATATATATATATATATATATATATATATATATATATATATATATATATATATAGGTAGGTGGTACAAAATGAATTTTCATTCCTTAGTACTAGTTCAAGGTCAATACCATATATACAAAATATATAATGGTACCATTAATATTGTTGATATTGTCTGACAATATAGGTTAATCTTGATTGGTACATACTAATTTGACTAGGTCGATATCTAAAACCTTGATGGGTCTTATGGTTATTATAACCAACACTTAAAAAACCAGTCCGTACTAAGCAGTATGGCCAGTTTGTATTGGTTCAAGCAAGGATTCAAAAGCCGGTCTGGTGGCTTGCTCCGGCGAGCCACCAGACCGGTACAGTACCGGTCTGGTACCGACGTACCGAGCACAAACCGGAGGAAGCATAAATTAGGGTTTGAGGCGGCGGCGAGCGGAGGCGAACGAAGGCGGGCGCGGGCGAGCGGAGGCGAGCGGGGCGTGCGCGAGCAGAGGCAGAAGCTTCCACCGCCGGCCGGTAGAAGCTTCGATCAAAGCTTCTGCCGGCGGTCAAAGCTTCTACACCTGGCGGAAGCTTCAATCGAAGCTTCGAAGCTTCCGCCGCCTGCTACGCCTTCTGCCGCCGCCACCTTGCCATCCGTGGTCCGACCGTGCTCCGACCACGGTTCCGAGACCAGTGGCCGGACGGACCGGTACGAACCGCTTGTACCGGGCGGTTCGGAATGGTTTTAGAATCGTTGGGTTCAAGTAGGGACCAGTACACGAATGTAGGTGAAACCGAGTGGGAGCAAAAGAGGAAGGAGAGGAGAAGAAGAAGGAGAAGAAGACGAGCCATACATAGACCTACGTGAGTAGAGTGGCAGACACACGTGAGAGGAGCGGTAGACGAGCCGTACACATGAGTGGAGTGGCAGAGATAAGGAGCTATTACCTCTTCTTCTCCCTCTTCTTTTTCTTCTTCTTCCTTTTCTTTTTCTTCTTTCCATTCGATGTGCACACATGCACTTCAAGCAAAGGCGGACATCATCATCTTCTTCTTCTTATGATTCCGTCCGATATGGGTACATATCGACCAGTACAGACTAGTGTACTAGTTCGAGCATAGATTGGTATGCTGGTTCTCACTTAAAACCTTGATTATAACCACAGAGTGGACACCCATATTGCTTCATATTAAAGACGCCAAAAGAAATTGTATACACAATAGAAATGTTTCTTTCGGAAGCACAAGTAGTCTCCAAATTGTATCAAACCTCTTTAACTATCTTAAACATAACGATAAAAGCAACATAATCAGATCATTACCATATTGCACATTTTGAGACACAAATAACATAGAGGAGAATCTAGATGTTTGTTCTTCCTATGTGAATGAAAAAAGTATCAAATAGAGCAATTTCGAAGGAAGCAATTGGTACCTTTGCATTTGTTGAGGTATTGAAGGTTGCAATGAGTTTGAGATTATGGTTAAATGAAGAGAAATCATGAGTTTGTGAGAAAAGAGAAAATAAAAGGGTTTGTTGGGAAAAAAGAGAAGAATCCTAGGTTCACAAGCAAAAGTGTTTAGATGTTTATAATAATCCTAGGAGAAAATTGAAGTCTAGAAAGGGTGTAAAGGAGAGATAAAAGAAAAAAGGCTGATGTCTAAAATGGGCTATTGAGAAAAGAGAAGAGACAAGCAATAGAGGAAGAGAAGAAGGCGGAGCAAAGGGGAGGTTCGTGTGGCTGTATTGCACGAAAGAGGGTGAGCCAGCGGCAATTGGGAGTGGCAAAAGAGGAGGAAAGTGGTTGAATGCCAAAGTGGGGGAGAGGGCAAGGAAGATCTCTTATAGCTGCTATTGATGATAAAGAAGAGCGACAAGAGGAGGTAGGTGATGGCTAAGAAGAGAAAAGATGATTGCACTAGTGCTAAGTTGGAAGGAAAGAAGTAGAAAATTGTCATTTACGGGATAATCATGAATACATATTAGACGACCTACAACCCACTAAAAGGAAAAACCCAATGACAATGACTAACCAACAAAACATAATATTCACAGATTCTAACAAAAATAAGTAATTTAAATTGGTCAGAAGACCTTAACTTATAACTCCCATTGCTCATTGCTCTTGCAACGTGAGACTAAACTAGATCATACAAACTTGTAAGAAACTTCACCCTATTTCTTCACTTCTCTCTAACATCTATAAAACGGTAGGGGCATGATTAATATGGCTTCCACTAGGAAAAACACTTTGTTAAGAACTAAAAACATCCAAGGTTAAAATATACCATTGGATCATGTATGAATTAAATTGTTTTATGACAAATTATATACAGGAATAAACATTGACACACAGTACATACAGTTAGTTACCTCTGGTGTGGAGTAACCACTACTGTGGCTCTTAGTTTCTCTTCTTAGCTATTATTTTATTTTCATCTTCTTTAGTCCCTAATCTTTTTGTAGCTTTATGAAGCAAAACTTTCTTATTTTTTCCATCAACATGAATTAGAATTATTTTTATGTTGAAGTAACTTTCATCATAAGCTATTCTGTTGGTTACTGGTTTTAGCAGTGACATTTGTCATGTTTTGGTTTCATGATCTGCAACTTGATAATGTTTTTTTACTCCTAGGCAGCAGCAACAATAAAAGATGGAAAACGAATCCTTTTTCAGTTTGACCATGCTGCATTCTCCTTTAAATTTTTACCTTTCAAGGTTCCATATCCTGTGCCATTTAGGCTTCTTGGGGATGAAGCTAAGGGTTGGTTGGATACAACGTACCTTTCTCATACCGGGAACATGCGGATTTCAAGAGGAAACAAGGTAGCTGGTACTGATTGAAAGTAAATAACTATATCTTCATAATCTCTTACTTATACTTGTGAAATTTTAATCCTTGTTTTAAAAGACCCCACATGGTTCATACAACTAAATATAGAATCACATATACATATGAATTGTATATTAATGAACGAAAAAATATATAGTAGACCAAGGTTTAGAATATTAGTCCATGTTGATATATAGATCCTATCTCAAATTAGTTCGTACTAGACATACTGACACTATGCTACAGAGATACCAGACTAGTATAGACTGGTTTTCAAAATCTTGCTATACTAGTTTTCAAAATCTTGGGTACCAGACCAGCATAGACTGGTTTTCAAAATCTTGTGGTACACTTACTTATGTGGCTAAAAGTAGACTGCATTAATTTTCCTATCTAAATATACAATTGATATTGCTTTTCTATTAATTTTGTTTAAGCAACTTATGTTAAGTTATGCAAACCTACAATTTGATGAACACAATTTTGTATTCAATGCACACTTGATGAATAGGTGAAATGAGAAAGGAAGAAATCCCTTGGCTAAAAGGGTGGGAGAAGGATAAAGTGTGATTCTTTTCTTTTATCACAAGGATAAAAGTGTGATTGATTAATGATAGAAAAGAAAGTCATGCATGAATTTTGTTTGATGTGGAATCTTAACAAAATATGTTTTAGGAGCTAACAAGCTCTCTCTAGTTAAGGGAGGAGCTTGGATTCCTTTCCACATTGATAGTATGGAAGGTTATAAACTTTTACTAGATAAAATAGTTCAATGAAGATTCTAATGATGATAGCATTCCTAGATAGATTATAAATTGTATCATCACCACTTTTGGTCTATTTTACATGAAGTGCTATAAAATTTATCTCCTCTTGGGGTTTGCCTAGTTGCTTGCAAGTGGGTATATATTGGCATAATATACAATCCTAATAGTACGGTAGATAGGTAAAAAGCACAAACTATGCTAAGAGTTTTATACATGGGGTGGACTACTTTGATACTTTTCCCTTATTACTCGATTGAATTCTTTTTGTGTTCTTTTCTTGTTGGCTATAAATCTTGATTGACTAAAATAAGAGCAATATTAAGAATGTCCTTTTAATATGGGAATCTCTTTGAAGATATTTTTTTTTTGAGCCATGGATATGTTGCTAAGGGGGTTAGGTTGAAACTACACAAGGCCATCTATTTAAAATGAAGTCCCAGAGCATGGTTATAAAAATTCTCATAAATTGTTATATCAACTGATTATTGATACAATAGAGCTTATTATTCAATTTCCATACATTCATCTAATTCTAGGATTATATTTCTAGCTATCTGCATGGACAATATCTTGTTAACGGATAATGATATTCAAGGTATTGGTGAAACAAAGAAACATTTGGGAGTCTCACATTAGTCTAAAGGATCTTAGACTATCTAAATATTTTTTAAGAATTGAAGTTCTTATAAAGGATAAAATATTTCCCCTATTCTCTGGAGTTACTGGAAAAACCTATTCTTTTAGGGTGCAAACCAACAAATACTCTTATTCTTTTTAGATAAAACATATTTTTCTAATAATGAATCTAAACTTATTAATCCCACTAAGTGTAGGTGATTGGTAGGTAAACTTTATATCTTAGTATGACAAATCTTTATCTCTCCACTGCTATAGGTATTGTTAGTTTGTTTATGCATGAGTCTAGATTATATCATTGGGTGGCTACATTACGATTCTTTAGGATATAAAAGGAGCACATGGGAATGGATTGTTATATAAGAAAATTGGGTATATCAAAGTAGACGCCCATATGTAGATGATGTAGGTAATATACATAATAAACGATCTAATTTTGAGTTTTACACTTACCTAGGTAGAAGTCTAGTTACTTGAAGAGCATGAAATAAAATATAATAGCTAAGCTAAGTTGTAAAGCTGAATATAGAGCCATAGTAGAAACTACTGACAAGATGATGTGCACTTTAAACCTCTTGTAGAACTTCACACTCCATTGCCCTTGTCTAATGGCCATTTATATGGTGAGCAATCAAGTATTTTATCAAAGAACAAAATATACTGAAGTTGATTATCACTTGTTCAAGAAGCTGCCATAAACAAGCAACTATGCATTCCTCTTAGGAAGTCTTGGTGCTACACATTTTCATTTATTATGTAACAAATTGGGTACTTTGACATCTATGCTCTAGCTTGAGGGGGGACTGTTAGAGTTTATGATTTTTTATGTATTTATTATTAAATTATTGGATCTCTTATAGGATAGTTTATAGGTCTTTATATATTAAGGTTGTGTATTTATATATTGATGACAATCAATACAAGATAATTTCTCTTTTTCATTTTAACTATTAGTACTAGTAGTTTTACATAATTTCATATTTACTATGAAGCGACGTAATTGCATACTTCTTTGAAACAATTGATTATAGCCACACACTTCTTTTCATTGATAAACTAGCCATACTGTTACGGGCCCAGTACCATTAGTAGGTTATGTAATCAAGTGGATCCGGGTCGGTATGTTATACTTAGTTGGCTAAGTAGGAAAATAATATAAATAAGGGCCAAGGGTTAGAGTAGAGTGTCGAGTATTTTGTTATTGCCTTCCTAGGGCGTGCTTTCTACGATTTTTCGTCGGTGACGGTTGAGGTTCTATCAATTGGTCCGACCTGCCGGATCAATCGCCGGGGAACCAGTGGTCTGGCGATGGATAAAGACAAAAAAAATTTCGTTGTCGGTAGTAGATCTAAACAGCGGATCTATTATCGTTGATTAGCCAACAAAGAAAACCTAGGCCGTAAGAATTCTACACACGCGAAGGAGCAACGGCATGTTCGTCGGCGTGCAGAAACATCTTCCGTGACGATTGGTGGAGGGATCTTCTAGCGACGTGCGACGACTCTAATTCTGGCGGCGACAGAACTGTAGCGTGGCACTGTAGTAAGTTACTGTAGTGCAGCACTGTAGCGGCAGCATTACAGCAACCTAGGGGAGGAAGAGGAAGGACATGCGGAGCAACATGCGCATTATGTAGATTAGGTTTGGAAAAAAAAATTAGAGAGATTGGTGGTTTGAAAAAAAAGAGAGATTATTAAAAAAAAAATAGGAGTTAGAAGAGAAGATGACCAGAAGTGAGGTTGCTCAATATTATATGGAGATGAATCGTCGTCTTGACATTTTAGATGAGATGAAAATAATGCTGAGAGAGTTAGTTAGGGAGAAGAAAATGCAAGAGGGTGCGGATATAATTGCCGATGGGCCGACTTATCTAACTTCGAGCGAGATCCTGAAGACTACATTATAGAGCCAAAGAAACATGGATGATAGATGGTGGATTCATAACTACATGGAATTATAAGGATTTGATGGAACTGATCCAGTAGGATGGATTGCACAAGCTGAACATTATTTTAACATTAAATGCATGCCAAATGACTATAAAATTCCTATGGTGTTTGTTCGTATAGAGGGGCAAGCAGCCGATTGATTTCGAGGGTTAAAACGACATATTCCCGATCTTTCTTAGGAAAGGTTGAGCAAGAGATGATATAAAGATTTAGTAAATTTCATACAACTACAGTCCTTGATGAAAGCTACTATGAAAAGAAGAAATTTGATAGTAAACAAAAGGAGGGTGGACAAATTCCAAGGCCAATTGTGACAGCAAATTATGTTAGCTCTTCTGAATACAACATAATACACAGACCTAGCGAAGTTTCTGCTTCCCTTAATAGCCTTAAGGTTGAAAGAGAAGAAGGTGAATTGTCCCCTAATGGATACTTTGAAGAGGATAATTTTGTTTCTTTTGAAGATGCTGCTGTAACTGCAACTGCTGTTGGGAAAGATATTTATAGTAGCAGATAATATAAAATCCGAGTTGAAGAAGTAGAAGTTGCTTGTGGTGAGGTTGCGGGTGAGAATAACACTGAAGTTGATGATGAAGATGAAGAAAGTGCTCAACAGTCTACTAAGGTTAGTGAAAATGCCTCAAAAGCTGGTGAGGACATGTCAGTGAATCTAGTAATGGAGGGGAGGAATGTTCCCATGAGGATCACGAGGAAGAGGATAATGCTGAGCATGATGCAAAAGCTGAAAGTGAGGGTGAGGCTGAAGGAATGACTAATGTTCATGATGTTGAAGGAGAAATTTCGTCATTACCATTTTCTGACCGATTTCTTAACATAGGCCTCTTGCAAGGCATGTGCATGCAGCATTACATAACAAGGAAGATAAGTCTTCCAATATATTTTATGGAAATAACTCGTTTTATGTGTTGTTTTGGTTTCATCAGACTTTGTATGAAAGGATACTCTCTGTTAAGACAAATTCATCAGCGGCTGAAAACAAATGGAAAAGTTCTAAAGATGCAAACCTCCTGAATTATATGCTAATGCCAATATAAGTAAAATGTCTTACGAGATGAAGGTTGAGAATGCTACAAATACACATAGGAAGATTTGACACTACTTGCATGTATGCTAGGGAGAGGAAAAGCTTTTTGCGACAAAGAAACATATTATTGATAAACGAGATCGTGGAGTAATTTCAACTTATAAGCAGTGGGATCTAGGGAAAGTTTGAGAAAAGACCATCTAATACACAGCCTTGAGGACAAGGCTGTAGTTTGAGAGGGGGGTAATTGTTATGGGCCCAATACCATTAGTAGGTTATGTAATAAAGCGGATCTGGGTCGATATGTTATACCCGGTTCGCTAAGTAGGGAACCATTATAAGATAAGAGCCAAGGGTTAGAGTAGAGTGTCGAGTATTTTGTTATTATTTTCCTAGGGCATGTTTTGCACGATTTCTCGCCGGTGACGGCTAAGGTTCTATCACATACATACGAAATGCTCAAGTTTTAATTCTTTTAAAGTAGTGCAGGGAACAACATTTGTGTTGCAAAAGATGATTGAACCAAGACAAAAGTTGCTATCAGCCATATCTGTTGGAGCAGAAGTGGGAGAGGTTTTGAACTGGAAATTTCATTCTGAAAATCATGGTGACTTTATTCTTGTAGAATCTAATCGCTTTCTCCTTATTGACAGATGATAGATGAGCTTATCTCGAGTCAAAAATATGTCAAAGAAAAATCAGAAGCTCTAGAAGGCGAATGGCAATTAATTTGGACTTCACAGGTTCTTATATGTGGGGTTTTTTTTTAATTACTTCAATTTTCCAGTAAAAAGATAGTTGCTTAAATTTATATATGCATACGGGTGAAATCCAAAACATGATAATCAACGAGTATAAATTCTTGCACATTGCTTTTAGATTCTTTTTGGTGCATTACTTATAATTTTGCATTATTATGTTTGGTACACTCGATTAGGAATCTTGCATGACATGTTTGGTATACAAACGAATTACCAATTTAGTTACATGGCCAATTCAAACTATGGTTTGCAATCCTTGCTTTCAATTTAAGGGACTTCTACCCTAAACCGAAGAATGCAAGCAGAGCAACTTGGTTTATGTTGGGTTTTCACAAACCTCAATTCTATTTGACTCATCACTACCTGTTTGTGATTAATATTAATTTATTCTTGTTCGGGTAGGTTTCAGGTAGATTTTGAAGACAGTGTACCTATTTAATGAAATAGGTTATTCTCCAATTAAAACTATAATTCCACTAATGAACAACGATATTGTCCTAAACAAGCTGGTACTTGTTATAGTGTGGTATCTATTCTCAATCAGGATTTCCCTATCCTGTATCACATTTCGATTTTGGTTAACCTGATCTTAAAAATATGTTTACTTGTTGAAGCATCATATATCTATTTTGGTTCACTTTGCATGACTTCACATAATTTTTCGTTCTTGCAGTTAGAAAACAGAAACTGGATGTCTATATGTGCTAATGGCCTGAAAGGTTTGCAGGTACGTACTAACACTATTTGGTAGTTTATTTTGTTTAGTGGTATGATTCTTTCTTCTGATAAATTATAAAACATGATACAATGCCCTAGATCTTACATGTTCTTCTCATTTATTAATGCTTCAATAGATTATAAAGAATGACGGATCATTGAAGAATTTTATTGACGTGCTTCCTGGTGTAAAGATCTGTGTGAACGGCCAAGTTAGGTGAGCAATGAAATGGATATTCCTTCATCTTGTTTTTTTTTTGGGTATACTGTGCAAAATTATATCATATCAATCACACATACATTTGTACATCTTATACATGTATTTGTAGCATAGATATGTCATATATATATATATAAACATATATGCATATATGTGTATTTGTATGTATGTATGTATATATATACATAGCTTCTAGCCTATGGGATTTAAAATCAAATAAGAAACAAAGTAGTCCTTTTAGCTCCTTATCATGGAGGAAAACTCGGACTATATGGCAACAAGATCCCCATTAACATTAGTGTTAAGAGGAATCCATTGGCCTTGCTATCTCGCCCGTTTCTTGCCTTTCATTTTGCTTAATTTTCGATTCTTCTCGTTTCAATTAGTATATGCCTACATAATATAACATAGAAATTGATTAATCAAAATGAATATGGAGACAAATGCATTGGCTACTTCCAATTTTCCTTGAAACTCGGACACATTCTAGTTGGAAGTGAAGAAAAGCTCAAAATATTTGTTCAGTTCATTCTCTAGCGACGATATTGTATTGAACCATCCACTCTTTTTCGGAGATAGGTCTTGTGCTAATTTAGTGGCTGAAGCCAACAGTAAGCAGTCTTCAAGAACATCTTCATATTCTTTTACCTGCCGAAAAACATCTACAAGATCAACACAAGTACCTGCCTTCCACTTTGTTATGTATGGGCAGACCTTATTAACTGTGGAAATTCCACCTAGTTGATACATTTTATTTTTTAACTTTTATCTTATATTTTATGTTATTTTGTTATGGAGGTTCTTTGTTCTTTTTACTGTTCAGCTTCTCGTGTCTTTCTTTTTTATTTTTCTTATGAATGAGAGCCGCAGTAATAGAAGAACACTGATTAGCTTTTGGAATTTACAAAAAAAGGGGCATCAGGTTGCTTTGTTAGTTTGTTGGGTAGATCGTTATTCATATTTCATTTGCATGTGATCTATTATTGTATAACATTCATACATATTTTACTCCCTTGAACTTGATCTAACTTCGGTGAGCATTTTATCACGAATGCACTCCATCGGTTTATGTATTGCTGAACCATAAAATCTTTACTTTGTTTTGTTGATAGTAGCCAATTGAAATTTCCTAATGACAAGTACTGTTTAAGGTTTCCGTCCATGTAGGATACATTTTAGTTGAAGGTTTCAATTCATACAAGGTAGCATATTTGATATGTACCAGTCCTATAGGCGTGGTGCATGGTCCAAGGGTGTTGGCCAGACCTTGGTTTTGTCCTCACCTTTTGTCATACGTGACAGTACCTATGGTTTTGTTTAGAGTTATTTTTTCTAAATGGTAATTATTCTTCTAATGATCTGTGGCATTTTAGGCCTTGTTTACTTGGGGGGAAAGTTAGAAGGAAAGGAAAGAAAGTAGGAAGGAAAGGAGTATAGGCTTGTTTACTTGGGCGAATGGATAGTTTAGAAGGGAAAGTTAGTCATTAATCCCTTCATTTGCTTTCCGCCCAAATCGGACGAAAAGCTGAAACTATGGCTTAACTTTACTAACTTCACACCTAACTTTTTATCGCACCGTTACTTATTCTCGCTCAATACGAACTTTTCTCGACTACTCGTCTTTGCGTTCGCTGCTCGAGCTCGCCGCTATTGCTCGTTCATGCCGCTGCTGCTTACCCTCGCCGTCGTCGCTCGTATTTAATATTTAATATTTTATAATTTTATAATATTATATATATATATATATATATATATATATATATATATATATATATATATATATATGAATAAAGAAATAAAAATTGGGGTGTATATATCAATCCTTCAAACTTTCTTTCTATCCAAGTAAACACAAGGAAGGAAAATCTATAACACATTTCATCCATCTATTTTTCCTTTCTTTCCTTCTTTCCTTCTTTCCTTTCCTTTGTACTTTCCATCCATCCAAGTAAACACGGTGTAATCTAAAAATTTCCATTTATCCTTTTTTTCATCAAGTCTTTAAGCTCTTAAAGACTGATTTATCACACTCTCTTAAAATCTCATTAACTCTTTCTAATTTCTTTTAAAATTTCTTAATCATTATTCTATGACTAACATCATCATCGTTGATAATGTATTTATTATGCTATTATACACATAGGTGATAGCATCACGTATTTGAAGCAACTTGTCATCATCGACTGCTTGATATTGCTAAGTGAACTAAAGTATCATAAGAAGTTTGTTGGACATCCGAGTAATCTAACACATACAAAATCAACGTTGTCAAGCATAGAATAAAAGATTTTGATTGATAAGATTGTGAGTGCCCCCTATATAATGAAGATAAAGGAGAAATATAGAAGATGAGACTTTGAAATGGAGAAGGTTTTCTTTTTTCTTTTTTTTTTTCTTTTTTAGCTTTGAGGGCTCAACATACCTTTGAAGCTCAAAATTGATGAACCACATTGAGTAACCCAACTTTGAAGTGAGAAACGATAATGCAGGTGTGTTAAGATTCACTTTAGATACATGTGTCTGGAAGTATGAGAGCTTACACTCTAAGATTCAACATAATGAACATATGATTCAAGGTCTAACACCATATGAGATTACCTACCCTTACCATGATCAACAAATAGAGAAACATTAGGATGAATCCAAAATATGAGGCGACAATAAGCTTAAGTTAGCTTTACTTTGATATGCAATGCACGAAAGTAGTTACCCTTGTGGAGCACCACCCTTGTCTGTTGCAACTAAAGGTGATTTTCCACATGCTAAAGGACACCTCAGGCTTTGTGGTCTACATTTGCTAGCTTATAAGGAGGTGGTAGAAGTTGTTAGTCAATGTCACATTCGTGTAGATTATGACAGACAATAAAATTTGGTCAATGTCACATTTGTGTAGATTGTAACAAATAATAAAATTCACTTAAAAAGATTTAGAAGTATTTGTTTGTACTATAGACTTCTTATGTGACAATAAATTAACATAATGATCAAGGATGTTAATGACTTAACATCCATGGAGAGGGTGAAAAGAGCACAAACCATCATATGCTATATCTCTAATTATCATTAAACTTTCACATATATGGATACCTTAATTATATTTATTGCACTTCATCATTTTAAATTCCTTCCTCAGTCAGAATTTATGATTGAAGACCATATCTATGAGCCCAAATGATTTGGCTCACAATAGTCCACTATTATCTCCATTACAAATGAGGAAGTTCAGAAAATTGTTGTTAATGAGTGGTTTTGAGAATCTATCCATGACATTATAGTTATTGGAAGCCTATCTCATTTTAAGCGGTTTTGACATAGAAAATGATGATGATTGAAGGCTAGCGCATACTCATGAATAGGGGTGCTCACGGTTCAGTTAACCGAATTGTGGGTGGTTTTTTCGAACCGAACTGATTAGATTGGTTCAAGAAAAACCAAGAACCTATCTTGAACTAGTTAAACTAGTTAACCAATTTTTCAATAAAGTTAACTATCAATTTTTGGTTAACTGTATTTTTTATATAAAAAAAATATTTAAAATTATAAACTAATTTAAGATAAAAAAATATAAATATTTTGGTTAAGTACCAATTTTTAGTTAACGGTCAATTTTGGCAATTAACCAGTTTGGTCGATTATATAAATATAATTATTTTTATATAAAAATATATTATATATCAGTTTGGTATGTTAATCGGCGATTTGGCTAAGTCCTAAATAGTAACCGATCAATGGGCAGAAAAAATGACCAGTTAAAAAATCGCTTGGTTCGGTTAATTGAAAAATCAATTCAATTCAATTAGTCACAGTTTGACGATTTCAATGATTTTTCTACACACCCCTACTCTTGAAGATTAAAAGGAAACCATAGCCACTTTATAGACCCTTAAAAAGTAAAAAGTCATTTATCAAAGATGAGTCATAAATGAGGCAAAAAATTTGTCATACTTGTAGGTTTACTTTTACTTAACATGTACTTAATTTATTAATTTTTTATGGTTACCTCATTTTGTAATTTCAACTTATTACATACTACCTAAATCTCATGTTTGATGTATCAATATCAATATAACTTGTCAACCTAACAAGACCTACTATAACCACTTAAGAATATGAGACCATATAAAGATAAATTTAAAGTTGTTATAGCCAGTGTTTAAAATCAATACATACCACCCTGTACATATTGATCCAACCGTGTCCACGGTTGATATTTAATATAGTTATTTCTCTCTCTCTTTATATATATATATATATGACTATATGACTAGTACTATCAGTATGTATTGCCTAACAAAGGTATAGTACTTGAAACCTTGATTGTAGTTTTCACAATTAGTATAGAATGCAAGTTCTAAGGGATAAACTTGAGCTTTTATATGAACGTATGGCTAACTTGATAAAAAAAAATTCAACTATGCCTTTGAAAATTTTTATTAGTTAATGAGCAAATTTTTAGGCTTTTAAAATTACAATAATCTAATTTGTACTTTTTTTAAAAAAAATTATAGCTAAGTTAGTCGCAATTTGAGGTAAATGCGCTAAACCTAAGAAATTACAATGCAGATCCTAGGTTAAAGTCTCAAACAATACCTTGTGTTGATTTGAAAAGTTAGTATATGTCCACAATAATATATGCTTTAATATGTGCTTGTAGTTGAAAGGTTTAGAACTAGGAGAAAGAGGTGTGGCGAAAGAGATTGTGTTTGACTCATTCTTTGTGCATTATCACAAAGATGTGACAATGGAATGACGGTTCAAAATTGAAAGATGATCAAAATTTAACCAATCTAGAAGATGTATTACTCTAATCATAATATATTTCTCAGCTAATGATACAAATGCAAGTGCAAGTGCCATAGATAGACCAACACTGTAGTAGAAAATTTTACCCACCTGCTCCCTAGTCACAACTTCTACCCGAGTGGAGGATAGTACACTAACCAATCTTTTGGAGCTAGTAACCCAACTAGGCTAAAGAAGAAAAAATATCATAAGGAAAGCAACTACCATGAAGTTCTATGATTTAAGCAGCATTGGTAGAGCATACAATATCTCATAGCTCAAGTGTCATTTGACATGGAGATGGTGGTAGAAAAAATTATGCTTTAGTAATGAAACAAGACCCTTAACTATAGACCTATGAAGCATAATTCATCAATGCCACCTAGGACAAAGAGCTCATGGATTGTGGAAGCAAGTTTAACAACATCAAATAGCATTCTAAAGAGACACTAGAGGAGCTCAGCGAGGAAGAGACCTAACAATGATACTTTTGTGTTCTAACTAGCCCATATTGTTTAAAATATTTTGACTGAGCCAAAATTGACCTACATGGATCAAATTGAACTACTTGACGCTATGATTTGAACAAGGAAAATTAAGTTAAAAAATTTAACAAAATGAAGAGGAAAAAAAGGAAAATGACATATCCTATCATAATTATCTTTTAAAATATTCTATTGAGTATATAGTCAAAATAGATCAAAATAGATGCAAATGTTAAAAAAAGGTGAAATTATTGCTATAAAGATGCTTGGGGTTTGACTTGGTGTGAATAGTTTAAGTGGTCACTTAAAGGTCTTACGAACAATAAAGGTAAAAAAAAAAAGATAATCTGAAAATTTTTCATGCACCATACAATTTCTTCTAATGATTGCGATGAGTAGGAATTAGTTTCCAATATGGGGCTTATGGTCAAGATCAAGTTTTAAAATACTAGTTCTTATTAATGTATAGATCAGTACAATATAATACATATGGAATTTGTCTAAATCGATAACCTACGACTTGATTTATGTATGGTGTAGAGTCAAATCGGGCAGTCCTACCCTTGTTTTATGTATGGTGTAGAGTCAAATCGATACATATTGAGGTTAACATATTGGTATTTAAATCACTAGTCAACATTATTTAAATTTGGTTAAAATTGACCTCGCTTTGCTTGAAAAGTTATCTTGAGTGGTGCGGATTAATTGATTTGGTCAAAGTTGATATTTAATGGCTTAACTGGGCACTTGATGCCTGTGGAAATAAAAAAGAAAAATTAATTGCCCAGTCCATTTCTATTAGTATGATTGATATTGAGAATATATTGATTTCCAAATGGGGGCATAAATATGATAGTAAAAATTAACCGACTTGAAAAATTCCCTTAAGGGTCGATATAATTCTAGGCCATTTTCATGATGCCGGAACACATTTTAAAAGTGGCTCCCTGGCAATTTGAAGATGGTTTAAATTCTTGCATTTCAATGTGCTTTCATCTCTCTTACTTTTCAAGATGCCTAATGGGCTATGCTACATTTTGCAGTAAAACTACTGACAACTTGTACACGGTGCAAATGGATAATGGGGTTGTTAGAATCGGAGCTTTGGAATTTCCCATGGAAATCAAATCCAACATTGATATGGAATTGATGTAAGTAACAATGCCAGGGCGTAGTACATACGCAGCATAACTACACGCTTTTGCAGCACTGCTTTAAAGAATTTACCATAACTGCAGCATTATGATTATCTTTCCTTTTCAGGTATATCGACCAAAAGATTAGGATTACACGATGCAACAAGGACACACTACTTGTTCACTTGCGCCAAGACAGATCATGTTCGGATGAAACACTATAGAGGGAAAACAAGGTTCGACCATACATCTAACATAATAACTCGCTACAACTACTCACATTCATTATCTGTTATGCTAGTTTCTGTAGATGGTTGATCGCAAACGAATTTGCAAACTTGAATGAATTTTCATACCGAGTACGGCGTAAATATGCTATTCTTTCTAAACAACTTGGCGCCAGAAACTAAGAAACATCCGCGGTTCAATTTAGGAGGTGATTCTTGAATACTCAATTATGCTCCTGACTGATAGTAATGTCTGAAAACTCAAGCACGAAAATTTCATAAGCCTACATGGCCCATCACAGGAATAAGACAGCACCTAAAATTAAATACTGTAACTACTTGTACTGCAATACGGTTCTGTTGTAAAGTGAGCAATACATATCTTCGTTTTGTATAAGCTGAATTATGCAGCTCGGTCGGTAAAGCCCAAATCTTTTAATTGATGCTGTGTTCACACTAGTTCGAATGCACATTTGAATAAAGCTAGGCCCCGCTACCAGGAAGCATGTGGAATCGCCGATGTTTTTGTGGCTAAATGTCCGAAGCCTGTTTGATTTCCAAGTACTTAATACATCTCAACCCCAATGACCAACAACGGACAATCGACACCGAAGGTAGTCATGCTCACGTAAGAATAAATTGTCCAATCGGTTAAATCAATACGCGAGTTAAACAATATCTACATAAATGTAACTATATAAATTCAAATAAAATTAGTCGTGCTTTATACAAGGGCTACATCTCACATGCATTTATGATTTTCGGTATTTAAGAAAGAGGTCTACTCAAAAGGACTAAACAAAACTAACTATAACACTGCGTTTGCCGCTACAAACAGACTACTCACCACGTCCACTGTGTTCACATGCATGCCACAAGATTTACATATTTTACAGCATCCAAAATATAATTTGAGTAAATGTGGCAAACCGATCCTAGATTGTGAAAGAAATAAACAAAACAACTTTTCCAGTCTGTTTTCTTGAGCGATGCTAATCCAGTCACAGTGATGTGTTAGGATTATTTCCAGCAAGAATGAGAGATATCTCCAGCCCCCTGCTGAATGCCTGGTTGAATAGAAGTCGAGTTTGAAAAGTGGATACGAAAGGAAACCAAGAAAACATCGCTATAGGCACAAAGATAAACATGCCCATCCCAGCATCATATAGACGAGCAAGTGTGCGCACATGCTTCCAAAGCCGCATCCACTTCACCACGGGTTTCCATGCAACTGCTATCTGAAGCAAATGAAAAACTCACGTCAAGTTTAGTTAAATATTTTTGAACATGCAAAAAAATTTTCTTTTTTTTTTCGTCTTGCAAAATGGCAACATAGTTTATACTATATCTTTGGGTCGATCATATAGCCTCAGCCAAATGAATGATCATGAGGTTAACCAACTTTGAATATTGTGAATTTGACGAAGTTCATCACCTTGGATAGAGAGACTATTCCTCATCTAGTGAGCTGTTAGTTACTTTTCCATTTTTTTTCCCTGACACAAATATATATATACATCCAAGAGGCTCGACTGACCTAGCAGTATCAAAATCCAATCCAACGGAAAGTAAATTACTAATCTTTAGTTTTCAGATGAAAAATGGAAACCTATGAGTAACAGTCATTGTTATCAGTCTTAACCAAGCACAATAATTGCTATTTTATTTTCATTTAGTTGAGATAACATTAACTTAATTGAGATTAAAACAGGATGAACAAGTACAAGTAACTAACTATGGATACAATATTTCGTTAATAAAGATAAGCCGCTGCAGTATTAAAGCCTACCCATAAGACATAAATTCCCTATCGAAACAAATATAGTGCAATTTAAACTAATTTAACTGCAAAATTGTAGAGCACATTATAGACCTCATCAATTGAGGCTGTGGAGAAAGGTGGTCTTGTTGGTTCCATCAAAAACCTTGTTTCCAAATAGCAAATTAATTGGATAAGTTAGAAAGAGGTGGATAAAGTAATCTGCTAGAAGTATGCCTTCTTGGGTAAAATATAACAACAAAATTTGTTCGAGTTCCGAATGTATCATTGTCACCTTTGTATCAATGGATGACAGAAAAGTTGCCACATAAAAGAGATTGACAAGTTAATATACAAGAGGCACGGCCTTTGCCAGTACAGTTTCTTCTCTAGATCTATTAGTAATTTATGCTTAATCGAGACAAAGAAGTACTCAAATAATAGCTGCTGTCTTTCAATGGAAATTGCATAAATATTTATATAATAAATATATTATATGGATTGAAAAATGGATGATGAGTTGATAAATCTAACGTTACTTCGTTTTCAACACAACTAAATAGATTCAGGACTTGTAGACTAAGTCTGCAAAGGAAACAAGCTCAGTACCTTCAAGAAGTTGATTATATAGAAACAAAAAGGCAGCCTAATATTGTCTCCAGTTGTTAATATCAACTAATATGGGGATTGAGTTGAGGTGTCAACCAATCTAAGAGCATAAGTCTTTAGCTCAGATGTTTGACCTCACAAAGATATGGGATGTTAAAAAAAAAGTGAAAAAAGAGAGTAAGGAATCCAAGTTAAATTAACTACTTAGTAAGTTGACAGTGCAAAAGGAAACAACGGATATAAATGACTGACTATTAAGAATAATAATGCAAGGGAGTGCAGTAATGTGAAATGACTAATTTTGGACTAACTGATCTGGCATGTTAGATGCCTAGACTGTAAGGAACAAAAAGCCTACATACGTGTACACATACATATACATATATTTATATACACATATATACTGTTTGACCTAGATATTTAATTGTAAAAAGGTTTAGTTCAGGATTTGCTTGAGCCATTTGGATTCTCTAATTCATCTCTTGGGATGTTGGGGATAGTTGACCGATTTTCTATCTCTTCTCATATAGTATGTGCTTCGTTCCATCATTTTTGTGTGGCAAAGTTGGCCACAAAATTGGAATCATAAAGGATAGCATGCCTGACCAAATTATATATAAAAGAAACGTATTTAATGTGTGTAAAACCGTTCAACTCACACTAAGAATCCCCCATCCGGTGGGTATGAAGGCAAGGACACACGCAAAGATATCTGGCACTGAGAGTTTAGTAAATACAATTGCAACAGCTAGACCAGCTAATACCAACAACAGTGCCATGCTCTGAATGAGGCGCAGTACCAATTGGAAGTTAACCCATGCCTTGTGGCTGAAAGTAAAAACCTGTTAAAAAGAAAATTGTGAATTGAAGATCATCAAATTTCAATGTCAGCCAAACATTTATAAGGACAGTATATCTCAACATTCAAGATATTTACATTACCTGAAAAAGGAGAAGCAACACAACTAAAACAATCCATGACCAGCCATATACCTACGGAAAAAGAATTCATAATTTCCTGAATTAATCAAGTATATTAAAGAAAAAAAATCTGCAGATGTGAGATGCATGCATATATCTGTGCACTATCTAGGTTCTTTCAGATGATTACTGAACTAAGTATATTTAAGGAAATAAAAACTGTGCCGATGCATGTTGAAGTGCGCCACGAATTCAAGCTTAAGAGAAATGAAAACTGCAAGCTTGCACATCATACTCATTCAAGCTTTTCAACCTGAACTATGCTAACAAAATAAATGGCAAAACCTCCGCTTGACATGAATTACTAGTCTAGGCTTATCAAGGCTTATCATATGTATAATGAATATAACCTGATTCAAATGTAGCTGGATAAATTTTGAATTAAGATTTCAAATATAGAAATCCTGTAAAGGTCATTGCATTTAACATAGAATATATATATATATATATATATATATATATATATATATATATATATATATATATATATATATATTGACATAGGCAAGTAATTGGCCAATGAGAGCCTTATTGATAAAGATGCACAAAATACGTTTTAAAAACTGGTCCTGGGCAATTCAATCAGTTTGTACCGCTTTACACAGGACGCAGACCTTGAGTAGAGTTGAGTGGTAGGAGGAGGAGAAAGAAGAATAAGAAGGAGAAGGGAGGAGGAGAAGAAGAAAAAGAAGAAGAGGGAGGAAGCTGCTCATGTGCACTAGGGAGCAAAGCAAAGCAGGAAGAAGCGTGTGAAAGGAGCAAAAGAAAAAGAAGATGCACGAAGCTCCTCCCTAGCTTCCTTCTTTGTTGCTCTTGATTCTGTCAGATATATGTACCAGTTCGAGTTTGGCCCAAAACACTGGGCCGGACTAGTATCTCAAATGTGAAGATGCAAACTATTTTACTACCTGCATCAATGCGGATACCATTGTAGCGGGACAAGACAAATTTCACTATGATAGACATGCATATACATAGATTGTATACAGGCAAGAAAAAGGAGAATGATGCGCCTTGTGAATGAGAATTTGTTTGCTGGCTATGTTAATCCATGCTGATAGTCAAAGATCAATATTCCGCACAGAACTAGAAAAGTGATGCATACTACAAAAGAATGCAATATAGTAATCTATTGGCAGAATGCTATGCCAAATAGCATGCCCCTGAATCAACCAATGCTGATGGCCATATACAATATTGGATTAATTAGGAAATTAAACTTGACACAGCACACGACTTCCAGACAATGTAGTGTGGCAATACAAGATTAGATAATTTAGCCTTAGCATACATTAAAATTATAACAAGTATTTGACGTCATAAGAAATTCCTTAAGACAGTTCCCTTACTGTCAAGGATGTATCTGTTCCAGATGCGTGCAGCTTGTACACTATTCCATACTGGAAGATAAAAAATCTGCAGCTCAAAATAGTCTCTAATAATCTTCCTCGAAGTGTATGTATATGTGCCTGTTTATAAGCAAAAGAGAGTGAGAATCCAACTAAAAGGAACTGATTTCTAGAAAGAAACTGAGGATCACATGTATAACATAGAAGACAATTTTACGATGTTTCTATAAGAGCAAATACAGAACAAAAGTAGGCGCCCTATCAAACATCCAGGTAAAACTGCAAGTATTAGACAAGGAGGAAACTATTTAGGCATATAAGTTAGAACTTAGAATACAATATTATAATGAGGAAACTATGCAAAAATGCAACCAAACCATAAAGACCTAACCAATGATTCAATACTAGTCAATACCAGGTGTAAGCTCGGCATACCAGTCTGACCCTACACTGGTACAAGAAATAGGGGTAGCAGGTAAGTAGTTATATATACATTGTGTGACTGCAAGCTACTAGTCTTAAGCAAAATTGGCATACCAAATTACCAATACGGGCTTATTTGTAAACCCTGGTCGTCAGCTTATGCATCTTTTTCCTCAATTTTCTTGTATGGAAATATGTCAAGTTATAAAAATCATTCAAATTAACTAATGCTGAGTGCTGACATAGATTTTTTTTGGCAAATCAACTCAACTGATGTAACAACCAGAATTATAGTTCTTTAAAATTGTGTATAGCATTCCAGTTGTTTTTCAATCATTTTATGATATATCAGAGATACATCAGTTTGTTAGTAAATGACAATATTTCTATTTCCTTCCTAGTAATCCTGCATATCTATTTTTAGATTCTTTTTATGGCTACAATTACTCCTTACATGGGCAGTGTTCCTCTAATTGGTAAACAATTTGTTCCATGAGGCATATCTGGTATTATTATTGTTATATACTCTATTATAACCAGGTCACAAGATGATAATACTGAATATCAGTAGCTAAAATCTCCTTAGCATTTCAACAGCTAATTTTCATGGTTCAAACATGATCTTTTCAAACTTTCAGTCACGTCAAAGAAAGATCTTTGATGAATTCTTGGTACCACATAAATGATAAACCTAGTACGCAATAATCCAAACATCAAACGAGGCATGAACCACCCTTGTCTTAGTTGAGGTGGGTGGCACTATTTAGGCCTAGAGCCAGCAACCCAATCATAACATGCCATAAATAGAAGATGGTGGAAATGAAATTACCTCCTAACTAAGATACAAGAAAGGGGAAAGCTCAAGTCAATCGCTTAGATTCCATAGACAAGGAAGTCAGCAATCAAGAAGCGGCCAACATCCCTCCAACACAAGTATTCATTATAAATCTCACTACCCACCACAAATCAATTAAAGTTGACAGTATGTATGCACCCAAGATGGAAAAGATAAAAATAATAAAAATGTAAGACATAGAGAAGGCGGTGACGAGAAATATCATCTGATGATGCCACTTGCTAGACACTTGATTGTGAACATGCAAATCACAATTCAACCTCGCCATCAAAGATGAAGACCAGAAAGAACATAGAAGCAACCCCAGACAATATCAATAAACAGGAGGCTGGTTGTATTTACTTAGTAAGGAGGCCAATAACTACACATCTAAGTTACTGTCCAGCTATCAAAGGAATACAATAAAGGCATCACACAACTCTTCACATACCTTTTCAATGCTCAATGGCTCTACAGATTCTAGTGCCCATCAATGTTCCAGCTATTCTAGTGCAAGTCTTGGATCAAAATGGTTTTGCTTTATAGTTAAATTGAACATGCAAATACCACATCATCTTAGAAAAGTTCATGATATGGTTATGCTATATTATACCCACCAAAGTTGATAGCTTTGAAAATTACACTATGCTAATGAACGTCATTCCTCTTGGAAGTAGGAGATCGTTCTAAGACTCTTAGTAGAGATGCTCTTACTAACAAAATGAATGCTGGTTGTAGTCTAATTTGATTGTAAATATCAAAAGTCAATAATAATTCCATGTTTTCATAAATGAATGCTACTTTAGTCTAATTTGATAGTAAATATAACTTTTTTGTTGGTAAAATATCGTGGGATAAACTAGAGGGATGGAGTTGGTTCTAAATTTGCTTGAGATGATACGATACTGTGTATTGTGCATTGACATGCTACAGTACCTACAGTATTGGTCTGACTACGGATGAATACAGGCTTTGGTATTGAGGACTTTAACCTCCCACAATTCTCTTATTATTGCTGAATTTGTTTAGTAAATTAGTCATTAGTCTCCCAATCTTTCAGATTAATAAAAACAATATACACAATCATACAAATATTCACCTTTGAAATAAAATGATTAGATTTATAAGTCATGAATGGAATAAAATACTTCATCGCAACAAAATACAATGAATAAAAAAATAATCATGACAATAGCATTGCAAATAAAAAAGAAAGGCTCAAGAAACTATTGCCAATAACACTGATAAGATAAGCAGAGAGCTATTTATATACACAAAGTCAAACATGGCATGTGAATGACAAATTACTAGTTATCAAATACTCCTTTAGAAAGAGAAGAAATATAATTCTATCTATCCGAGTTAATATTCAAACTAAGGTTTTTAATCTTAGTCTATATTAGTATACTGGTCATGTCTTGAACTAGCACAGTGTTCCATGTGTACTAACATAGGAGATATAAGTACATGTGTTCCAATTTGTACTAGGCTTATTGCCTAGCATGGACTGTGATTAAAAACCTTTATTTAAATCACTACAATCACAAGTAAAAGAAAAAATTATTTTGGTGTTTTTCAAGTATTCAATCGAGAAAACATTATATAGTTAAAAATTATGCATATCCAATCTAGTTAAATTCACCGGATAAACTTACCAATACAATATTTCTTTAACTATCCTAGTTAAATAATTCTTTATGTGTTAACTTAATACCCATTGTTCTAAAATCCACCATACCAAGGTTTTAAGTACCATTTTTGTACTATGCCACAATCCTAGATATTGGTATGATAATGGTATTGAGTACGTATTGTGTTGATGCACTTGGCATGGATTTAGGTATTGGTCTGTACTAGTTTGGTACCCCAAATGTACTAGATTGCAATGTGACTAGTACCAATATACCATGTTAGTATAATAGTACAATATGTAGGGATATTTACAGTTAGGTTAACCGAACTATGAGCGGGTTTTCCGAACCCAACCGATCTGATCGGCTCTGGAAAAACAAGAACCGATCCCGAATCGTTTCAATTGGTTAACTGAAAATAAATTAACCAATTTTTTCGGTACGATTAACCGTTGATTTTTGGTTAACTGTATTCTTCATATATAAATAAAAATTATAAAATAATTTAAGATAAATAAATAAAAATATTTTCGGTTAATCGTCGATTTTCAGTTAATGATTGGTTTTTAGTGATTAACTGATTCGGTCCATTATATAAATATAATATTTTGTTTTTTATATAAATAAATATTTTATATATAATTCGATTCCGTTAGTTAACCGGTGGTTCAACTTAAGTCCTGAAGTATAACCGAACCGAACTACATATTATCCCTAAAATAACCAACTGTAAACCAAACCGGTCAATTCGAACCTCCTGAATGGTTCGGTTTAGTCGGTTAACCACGGTTTATCAATTTTCAGATTTTTTTGAACACCCCTAACAATATAAGTATATGATGGTATGCCCAATATTACCTGGACTAGTACATTAGTGTATACCGAGATTGAAACCTAGCTCCTAATAGACAAACAATATAAGCCTAATATTTATTAATCTTAGCTACTATTACTTATTGTACCATACCAGTTGTGTACCAGTTATCTTCAAGAATTTATCTCCACTCAGTACTTCACCAAAAGGGTGGGAGGGCATAAATTCTTGAAAAATTTTAATCAACTAATCTTTGACTATCTAAAATTTCATCAAGCAGCCAATTTTCACAAGTCAATTGTTGGTCATATCAGAACTTCTATTTTGTGTTGGCTAAGCATACCAGCTCTTCATCCCACCATGCCTCCCAGCTTTCCTCTCCCTTAACTCCAATTCCACCTCTATAAAATAGCCAATTGGTCCAGTCTCGGAAGTCCTCCACTGTCCTGAACAATGGAAAACAGTTAAACATTAAACTGCTGTATGTTTGCAAGTGCTCGGTGATTAAAGAGGAAATTCATTGAAATAAAAAAAAGAATATTAAGAGAAGATATGAAACTTACTTCTGCCACTCAAAACCAGATGGATTAAACAAATAAGGAGCAAAAAGCCAAGAAAGTGCCATGATCCAACTACTAACTGAAAGCAGTATATATGAAATAGCTCCACTATTATATCCGTATGCAAGGAATATTATCAACAAAAGCACAACTTCTAACCTGCATAGAGAAACATAGTGTATCAAAATGGACTTCTATTGGTTCTCGTACACAAAATTATAGTTTAGAAGGGTTAGATTGCAAACCCCTTAACAAAATGGCTACGTGAGTAAAGCCTATAATTCTCTGCAAACTTGATATGACGAACAACAAAACCCCTACCCGTGGCACGATACTGAATGAATATAAAAGTAACTAATGATCAATATGGTAGAAATATTAAAGCCAATGTTAACAAAATACAATATAAAGCAGAATGTCCTTGCCTTAGCACCACCATGCAGAATTGTTCTGCCGAAGTAATGTGTCTTTGTTCCAAGAGAAAATGTAAAGAAGACTGAGCAAAGTTGAAGCTGCATTGTTGTGAAAGTTACAATAGCCTGTACAAAAAAATAATATTGAAAATATTTGACGAAAAATAATCAGGTATTTTGAAACAAACTAATCTACATGTTGGCCAAAGAGCCACGAAAACAATGAATAGAGCGTATTCCACAAACCTTCGGAATGCAGTAAACCAATAACATATGGGATTCTTTTCTAATAACTTAAGTTTTAAGATAATGACTATAAAACAAATCATATGGTATTGGTGGATCAAGTATTGTACTCAATTAATGTATCGAGGGACATACCTAAGTACCTATACCGTCAAGCATGAGGCAAAAAGAAAATAAAAAGAAGCATGAACCATCTTGAAGAACCAAAATCATAAGTCTAAGAATATTATATAACCCTGCTAATCTTAAGAGCTTCTCAGCGGCTGGTTACATTGAGTAACCTTTCAAATCATAATGATATTTCATATGAACCATCTTTGTTGTTTGTTTTACATCTATCTGAACAGAGAAAAATGAATTTGATCGCACAATCCAATCAGGGACTCCATCAGAGGATCAGTTTCTTTGGACCAGTTGTGTTTTGGCCCGGTTAGAAAAAGCTTGATAAGATACCTAATATCTTTAATGATGAATGAATTGTTAATCAGCATATCAAACTATAGATTTTATTTATGAAAGCTAGTCTATTTGAGGCTAAATGTTCCGAACCACCAAAAATTTGCAATTAGTTATTTAAGTACACATGTTAAAAATATTTCTGACAATAGATTATAATCATACTCTTTGATTAACCCTTGACAGAAAAAAGAAATATTTTATAAGTTGGATATATGAAAGTTGGCAAATACAGTAAGATTTGTATGACATCATACTTTTATGGCATTATCATCAAATGTTCATTATTTACCACCATAAATGCCACTTCCAAATTATGCATATCTTTCAACTTATAAGTCACTGACATAAACGAGTAGAAAGGCCAATACCGTAAAAACACCAGATTCTAATATGAACCCTAAAATCATTGGAATAGCAGTGAATACACCAATCTGGAACAGAAACTGTGTGTTTAGAGCAGCATCAAGGGCAGTATTCTGTAATATATCAGCTCTATTTTTAAGATCTTCTCCAATGCCAGATAATGCCTGCACCAATAATAACGTAAAATGGATTCATTATTATGAGTCAGTTATGTTCAAGGGTCAATATTACCAGCATCAGTAACTGAAATCCAGATCAGCTAAAGAGTATCAACAAGAACTACAGGTTCAATACACTGAATGCAACAATCAGTATAACAGGAAAGGATAAAGCTTCAAATACAGCAAACAACTTACACCAACAACAATTTTCAGAGAGATAAACCCAAAGAAAACTAATTTATACTCCCAAATGAACTGTGAAGAAGCTAGTAGAATAATCATCTTAAGTTGTCCTCCCATTTCTACAATGATGGAATTTAGAGTTGGTACTACAATTTATGCCCGTGATAGCCGTATGAGAGATATAAATAACAACCAAGATCATGTCCAACAGAATATCAAAGAAAGTTCAGAAACTTCGAGGTCATTAGTCTAAATCCTTCCAATAATGAATACTAATATAATGACCATGATATGTTGATGCCATACATACATTTTGGTGACACAGAAAACATTATTTATGCAGTTTGTTTACGATTAAACCCAAGGTTTAGAATCTTGGTCTATCTTGATGTCATACCAAGTATATCTACATTGTGCTAGTGTGATAACATACATACCAACACTATGCTCTAGTTGAACCGGATGTACCAACAGTATGCTATAATCTCATATAGCTACAAACAGCTCATATAGTACGGAATGATTTTTAAAACCTTACTCATACCTTTCAATCAAAATTGAAAAATTCCATAATGAGATTGTCACACCTAGTTTAGAGTCTTTACTTTATTGGTTTTAGTCAAATACTCATAAGGTGTCTATCTGCCCTGGACTCCTGCCTGTAGTGATTTCTTAAACCACCACACCTGTTAATTCAGAGTAATACGTCTACCATAAAGGCCATCAGTCGATTTGAGTATCAATGGAATTCCTTATTCCTATCTAAAGAGAACTAAAAAACATATGGTGGATTGATCTTTAGTGATTTAAGATCTCCAAAATATAAACAAGGAATTTCTTTTATAAGCTGACTAGCCCAACAATATTTTTTCAAATAATATTTTCACATTTTCAAAAAAGATATGATATTATCATATCCTAATTTCAGGTTTATGTGGTATAGTGCACATGCCAGAATGACAGCCAAACCTACACAAGGTCAACCAAGAAACTTGACAAGAGTAATAGGCACGGCACCTCTGTTCATCCGCTCGTGATAATTCAGCAATGAAGAAATATGACTCAAGTGGAGAAATTTGAAAATCAAAGTGCCAAAACACTCTACAAAGTTTAATACAGATCTTTTTGCTACTTTAAGACCATAGATAGAATAAACCTAGTCAACTTCATGATAGAAATGATCACATTGGTAGAAAACAACACAACAGTTTAAGCATTTTAACGTATCATATTAAACCCTTGAATAATATATATAAGACAAAAAGACCAGAATATTTTCAACAAACATGGACGTGCCTTTTTGGGGAGTGCATCTTAGCTAATCATTTTATCTTTAGATGGATTAGACAACTCATTGTACATTGTGGTATTTTTGGTTGATTATTTGCATCAATACGATTTATAGGACTCAGCATCTGACATCCCAAGAGATTTCATTATTAATAATTTCACAATAACAATGATTTCCACTTTTCTACTGAATTTGATATGAACTAATTTGATTAAAACATGTTCAAACAATTTTCTCAACCAAACACTAAATTACTCAATCCTAAAATAAAAGAATATTCAAATTCCATAACTAGTAATTAATTAAATGATTCCACCGTAGCCTTTCATGTATAATAAATAACAGTTTTCTCATTTTCAATCTGTGAAACGTGTAGCGAGCAGTTTTGTTTGCCACCATGATAATGTTATTTGAAATTACAAGACTCCCAGAAATATGCTACAAAAAAAAAATCAAGAATATCAGAAAAGTTGAAGAACTTACTAAATAAGTTTTACCATACAGAAAAATGTACACAGTCAGCACAGTTAACTGCAAGGAAAAAGAAAAGCATTAGAAGTTTATTAAGTTAGCAGGTAGCTGTATGAATATAAAAGGACTTCGTTCCATAGAAAATGACAAACAAGATTTTCTATATATATATATATATATATATATATATATATCGGTCCGAGCTTTAGACTAGTACAAATCAAAATATTCGTTGGTGTGGATCAGTATTTCATTCCATGTCTTACATAAAAGGTAGAATATCAAAGGATTTTAAATAATTTAAAGGTCAAAACTGAAGAAAAACTTCTAAGCAATGTTAGTAACCGTATAGGTTATATGAGTAACTCATCTTTGAACTATGTAAGGGAAAAATACAAGTCAATAAGATTAAAATACCATATGATATTTACAAAGACATGGACTATTGAGAACTAGACTAAGGCTGTGGAGACCACTATGACAACTGAATGACTGGTTTGAGAACAAAGATGTTGGATATCAATAAACTAGAAACTGATACGGACTACAAGTACCAATCTAACATTGTACCGGTATATGGTCAGTGTTGTATATGTAATTATATATATAATTTAACTATACCAACTAGTACAATCAGTATGATCTAATATGCACCAATTTGACAATGGACCAATGCACTAGTTCTGATCCATTTTTTTAGATCTTGCTCTAAAGTGCAAAATGTGATGTAGCAACTCAAAAAAGACACTAGATTTGTCTCTAAAATAACAAAATATATCTCAATGCAAATAGACAAAATGGATGCTTAGGAGCAAATGCTTGTTCACTGACATAAGTTGTCCATTTCCAAGCAACTGGAACATGGAATGGATCATGACAGGACTTTGCAATTTAAAGGGCAAAATAAACAAGAGGATGGAAGAGAATATGTAACCATGAAAACTGATTCGATAAATTCTATGCATATACAAGCATATAATAGTTGCAGTACATGCAGAAGTACCATTGTACAAAAGTAGAACCCCACGGTTGTTACATAGAAAGATGTCATTCGGAAAAAGTCAAAGAGCTGGCCAAGTCTGTAAACATCTCTACTGAGGACTTGTTCACCATTCCCTCCTGCAACCTTCCCCTCAAAAAGTGCAATTTGATTCAACCCAACATCTCTTCCCTTTCCAACCTGTTAGCACAGACTAATTCATAACTCAATCATAATAATTAACTTCAAGAATATGAAAATACCTGGATGTACTCATGGTGAGTGATATTGCCAAGCCTCAAAGTTGAATTGAAACCTGAAGGTCATCAAGAATAGTACTGATTTGAGCAGTTATTTGAAGTTGATGAGCAGCAGTATGCTAACTAAAATATCTAGAATATACACCGTATAAGAATATTGAACTATGTTCCCCGAACTAAGATATGCATTCACGCCTGAGCTTTTTGAAACTGAAGTTTAACATTGCGTTTCGGAGGAGGGAAACAAAGAGGGAAAGGAAAGAAATAAAATTCTTTCCTTCCATTTTGCTTGTTTCAGAAGAAGGAATGGGCAGAAAGGAAAGCAATTATTTCTTTTCTTTCTCTCCAAAACCGTTCCCTCAAAAAGAGACGGAAATGATTTCAGTTCTCTCGTTCTCTCGCCCGCTCTCACGCCCGACTCTCTCGCCCGCTCTCACGCCCGAATCTCACGCAGCCACCCCTCCCCTCTCGTCCGCCAGCCGCCCCTTTCCTCTCGTCCGCAGCCGCTCCTCCCCTCTCGTTCGCCAGCCGCCCCTCCCCTCTCGTCCGTAGCCGCCTCTTTCCTCTCGAGCACGCAGCCGCCCCTCCCCTCTCGTCCGCTGCCCGCTACGCTGCATCCGCACGCAGCCGCCCCTTTCCTCTAATCCGCAGCCGCCCCTCCCCTCTCGTCCACTGCCCACTACGCCGCATCCGCACGCAGCCGCCCCTTTCCTCTCGTCCGCAGCCGCCCCTCCCCTCTCGTTCGCCAGCAGCCCCTCCCCTCTCGTCCGTAGCCGCCCCTCCCCTCTCGCCAGCCGCTGCTCTGCGATCTCCTTCCTGTCGCTTGCTCTGCAGTGAAGGAAGCTGCCTGGGGTCTTGCTCGCTACGCTGCAATCTCGCAGGACAATGGTCTTGTTCCAATTGTGGAGCCTGAAATCCTCCTCGACGGCGACCACGGCATCGAAAGAACTTTCGAAAGAACTTTCGTTAAAGGCTATGTGTACTAATTAATCCCTCTACCATCTCAATTTAGTTGATTTGGGTGAGATTTGGGTTTATTTTGACTCAGTCAATAGCTTAGTTGACTGGTCAAAATATTTCTTTCCTTCCATCGAAACACGAGGCCTAAAAAGGAAAGAATTTATTTCTATCCCTCCTTGTTTCCTTTCTATTGTTATTTTCTTTCCCTTCTTATTTCTTTCCCTTCTCCGAAACGCAGCGTAAGAGAACTCACTTCACCTGGCTAGGATAGGTAGTGCACTAATGCAAGATTGATAGTGTCCTCAAAAATCACTACTAGATGGCCCATTGCCGAATAAGGGAAGCTTTCGTCTCCTCAGTAGTTTCAAATCACTCCTACATTGGTATTCTTGAGAGACAATGGAAACATGAATCATCGATTTATTTTTTCAACTTGGGGAAAGACCATCCCAACTTTCACAAGCTTAGTCAGTCCTAGCAGAGACCAAATTGGGTCCTCATCCTCATGTAAAAGCTCCAAAATTTCAAGGCCAACCTCACGGTGTGGGGCTGTGGGCTAAGGATCTCGTGTGGGAAACCACATTAAACAATTTAAGACTCAATAAGGTCTTGAGATAATTCTAAAGGCCTTACAATCATCACCAATGAGCCTAGATTTGCAAAAGGCTAAGGTCTGACCCATAAAAGTTTCATGGTGCTTTAGAAGTAAACCATTAGCCTAAAACTAACTGTGGGCACTATGGCACTCATTAATGGAAGAGCACTCACATATGGTCTTAACACCCGACATTATTTATAAGTTCACAGATAACTTTAAATTTAAGAACTCTCTAATCAAGTTTACAACCACTAACTAATCCAAAATGGGAAATGGTGTATTCCTACTCCTCACTCCTTATTTCACTCGACCTATGACACACTCAAAAACATCCAACTCTACCACTCAAAATCCAACGGCATTGATTGGTTAACCAAAACCTCAAACATCTTTTCAATTTGCTAAGCATACGGGGCTACACAACCGAGAGGCATGGTAGAAGATTGACATGAGATGGTTTCATTCTTTGGAAGAGTCATGCAGTTCTCATTTATCACTTAGTTTTTTTCCATGGTTAACAATCCACTCTTGATAGGGTTAAGGAGAATTTCCATGAATAGCGTATGTCATTTATGTGGCTCATGTGAGGAGAGCAAAAACCACTTCTATTGTTGCCAGGTTACTGGTTCAATCCGGGAATCAATCCCTTATTATAGTAGTTTCAGGCTTTCCAGCTTAGCTCTTTGCATGATTTGAAACCACACGCTCTCTCAGGCCGGATGGACTTCCTAAAAAGCAAATCTGTACTACTACCATATTCCACACCTGGGCTAACAGGAACAGAACTTTGTGATACCAATTTACCCTTACACCTGCCTTTATGGTCCAAGTATTCAGGCAAATATTTGGAGTAAGATCAATAGTTCTCCAAATTACAGTTTTTCACATATTGCCACCCACTTTGCTTTAAAGATCAGATTTATTGTCTCAACTTGATCCTGAACAGGTCAGCCAACTCTTCTCTGGCTTTTGTGCAGATCATCAACTTTTTCTGTTGTTGCATATTTCTATAATAATAATATAATTACTCCAGCACCTCTACTACTTTGCATATTACATTTTCTTCTCTATAGTTTCCTGTACAACATGTTGCACATGTATTCAAATTTTAAAATAGCAACCAATTATTTTTTTCAAAATGGATCATAATTCATAATGTAATACAATCCACAGGAAATGCCTTAATTTACCAATAAAGATTGGATGAGGCAAGTTTCATTCTGATGCTGTAATTTTCATAATTATACACGAATGAAGTCATGCACGAATCAAACATGTCAATATACTAGTGTGTTTCCAACCTACAAGGATACTATGAGCAAAAAAATAAAATATAAAATAAAAAATTCATGATACGAAGAAAAAAAAGATATGCCTTGCATATATATCTATACTGATGCCTTGCTTATACCACGTGGCATCATCAGAACAGTAAGTACAATTTACCGGCATATATATCTTCACTGATGTTTATTATACGGGACGCCTTGCTTATACCACCTCTTGTTATGTGAAAAACTCTATCAAAAACATCTGGATGGCCATAATGCATCCGCACTCTGCAGAAAAATGGGAGATAGACATGATATTTCATAGACAAATCATGAAAGGGTAGAAGAAAACAAGTCCTAGCCACATACTTACTTTAGTGGGTTAGCAAGTACACGTTGACCTAGAGTTACAAAGCTTGTTTCTTGGTTGGACATGAATGCAGCTAAAGATGAGACACTGGATAGCAAAATAGAAGGGAAACTTGGAGTTTAGACAGAGTACACAAGAAAATTAAGCATTGTAAAATAAACACAAATTACCTGCCAGTAAAGACATGTTCTCGAACACCAAGAATTGATGGTTTATGTTTCCCATGAGGAGAGTTAAACTCCTCAAGAAGATTCCTCATCTTCAAAGCTTCTTCAAAGTAGTTATCCTTCAAATGCAATAGGAGTGCATAAAAAATAAATAAAAATAAAAGGTTATTGAAAGTTTCATTAAGGAATCCAAATACATATTTATACTGTCGGTGATGTATGACTATACTTTATGAGAAAATAACGTATGCACCAAAGGCACTCAAAGTCAGAGAATAGCAGGAATAAGGCTCTATATTGGCAGAATAGTTGTAAAACACCAGAAAACAAAATTAACCAGGTTTAAAGAGCAAAAGAAAAAAAAATAACAAAACTAGTTTAGAATAAAGATTTTAAATTTAGGTCCAATACCAATTTCATAGGAAGACCTATAAATAATAAGATACTTTAGTTTAGGTTCCCAAAATGTATGTGGTCTAACATCAAATTGGCTGCATATGACGAACATTAGTTCCATAGATATGTCATTAAGGACCTTGATATCAAGGATATTATACAAGTTCAAGAATCCAATTTGCCTTTCAGAGAGACTGCCGGGTCTCTTCAATGAGTTATGTTGATCAAGGCTGAATGCGACAACCAAACAGTAATGGTTGCATGGAAGAATTCACTTCGGCTACACAAAAGGAAGGCAATAATGTGCGTGAAAAGCCAACAAACCAAAAGCTCCTTAGGGACACTGACATACAATACTTCCTTACACTTGGAACGGCTAGCAGTTCAAGAGATATCGAAGGTGATGGTGGGAAAGAGAGAGGTGTACATAGATTTAATATAATTATAAGTGACAGTAAACAGGTTGGCATTTATTTATCTAATTCTAACCCTCCTCCTTAAGCTAGAGTGATGCATACATAGAACGTTTGATCTCCTCAAACCAAAGCCTTAGTAAACATAACATATAGCTAACTGATCTTCAAACTTTGTAAAAGCTAAGCATCAGCCTATTTGTAATTGCTTCCAACATAACAATTTATTTCAATATGTTTTGTTCTTTCATGGAATACAAGATTACTTGCAATAAATATAACATATTGATTGTCACAATACATGCGAGATTCAATTCTTGTAGGAATTGCCTCAGGCACATAATTTCCCAAGTCATTTGTCTCATTACTTTGCATTCAGCCTCTTAGCTAGACCGAGCTACAATGGTTTATTTATTACTCCATGTCACTAAATTTCCACCAAAGAGTGCAGAAACCAGATATAGTTTTTCTATCAACATTGCTAGCATAGTCAACATTTGTATATGCTTTAATTTTAATATGTCCATTACTTTGTATACAAGACCTTTCTATGGAGCTCATTTAATGTATTGTAATACTTTCATGGCTAAATCCAAGTGATATTATTGAGGTTTTCAAATGAATGGGCTGACTGCACCCACAACGGGTAGAACAAAGCCTTGTGATTGTGAGATAGTTTAACTTTCTTACCAAGCATATTTTAGCATCCAAATAAGGAGATTCTACATGGATACAATATTTCTAATTTGGAACCATTGGTGCATCAAAAGGTTTACAATCTTCCATCCATGTTTTTTTCAGCAAATCTAAGATATTTTCATGATAATGAAATGCTTTATATGTTATTTCAATCTCAAAAAATACTTTGATTTTCCAAGATTTTTAAGAGTGAACTAGGTTTTTAAGAAATTTTTTGTTTTAGTTATATTGTCACTATATGTGTGTAGTATATCATCCACATATACAACTAGATTGAAATCTGCTTGGTTTTGTTTAAAACAAATTAAAGGCATTAAAAATTTATGAAACTATGCACGTAGGCTCTATTTAAGTCGATTCCCTGTTTTATTGAGACAATCTTTTCCTAAGCAACATAACCTAAAGATTATTCCATAAAAACTAAATTTGATAAATCACTGAAGCATTTTTTACATCTAGTTAATGTAATTACCATTGAAAATTTGCCACAATAGAGAATAGAGCCTAGACTTAAGTATAATCGAGCAACAAGAGAGAAGGTATCAAACAAGTCAACTCCATGAATCTAAGTAATGCATATGTGGTTGTGCTAAATCTACAATACAAGTGGTCTACAATGATATAAAACAAAATTAGAAATTGGATATATGGTTGTGCTGTATTTACCTTTGCATAATGCAATGGGTAAGTTATCTAGATTAGGTAGAAGACTTTCAAATGTTGGCATTACACCACTAATATTGCCATTTCACCTAGTGGTGGAGCACATGGGCATCAACTAAACACCTACAATGGTAGTGTATATTGTAAAAGAGGAGAGGATGATAAAATGGATGGACTATCACGTGATACTAAAGCAGGTAGAGGAATTAGGGAACTTGGCTAAGTGAAACTACTTGTTGGCTGAGTGAAACTATTTGTAAATTTATAAAAACATAGAACTAAGTCATGGAAAGTATCATCAATACTGACATAGGAACGTCTTTGAATTAGATTGAAGCATCAATATCTTTTTGACTTTGTAAGTATCTAAGAAATACATAATGAACAGCATGAGGACTCAATTTATCTACCCAGGATCATGTTGTTCAGAACCCATGGTTTTAAGGGAAATAAAATTTGAGATAGGAACAATATGGAGAATAGAAACTGACTATGAAGACCTAATAGAGGCATATGGTTTATTAAAAAAGTAGTAGTAAGAACAACACTAGTCCAAACAAAACGAGGAACCTGCATATAAAACATAAAGAGTGTGAGCCCCATCTAGAATATATTTATGTTTCCTTCAAACCATGTGATGAAATATATAGGTACCATTAGTAGAAATTTTAAAATTAGAGTTGGATATTAGGGTAAAAAAAGACAATAAGTGAAAGTAATAATTATGTTAGAATTGAATGCTTTTGTAAATGTATAAACAGATAACAGGGAATTTAGGAACGTAAAGTACATTATAGAGAAAAATAGTAGAGGTAAGAGAAATAGACTAATGCCAAACTTAAGTATAAGAGAACCATTAGCCATTGATACTAGTTGATAATGACACTCAATGTATATTGATAAAAATAAGGGTTTATCACTTGTCATATGTGAAGATGCACCATAATCAAGTATTTATGAATTTCCATAAGAGGCTAAGAAGGCTAACCAGTAAGCGAGATAACATGAGTGGTATCTAATAAGTTTGCAGCAATTGAGGATGAGAACTTAAAAAAATTTTCATACTCATCTGCTAAAATAGTAATAGTACACTCTATATTGGTAGGAGTATCAATTAGCTTTCATATAAGGAGGATGCCCATGCCAACATATGGCAGAAGTATGATTGATACGACTATAGTGAGTACATGCTAGAAAACTACAACCTGGACCCCATCCTCTGCTAGATCCAAAACCTTAACCACGTCCATCACTTTGAGGAGCAATAAAAGCACTATGACTATCATGTAAAGAGGCCAGGGATGCCATGTGAATGCATTCGATAATTAGAAAGTGCAGGATTGACTAGTAATGGATTATTTCACTATGGCATATTTGTCATTTAAACTTCATGAAAAATTGGCCACTAAGAATTTCTACTATTCTTGGAGAATGATATACATATCAGAGTGGGAGTTTGACATTGGTAAGTTCACCCCACTAATATTCCTAGAGAGAGCGATCTTCCTGCTTAAAAAAAAATGTCTTCATATGGAAGATATTTTGCTAAGGAACATATACATGACTAAGAGTCTCCTAACTACCTTGGTAGCCGACTGAAACATACATGTAGTTGCAATGTTTAGTTCCATGCTATTGATGAGTGCAATCATCATTGTCAAATTAGAAAATTGCCATGCAATGATGGATTAGTAGGTGAAGGTGGATCTGGAGACAAATGATGAGCCTTCCTCTGATATTAAGAAAATCTTCATAGCTTGTGCCCATAATGAATCATTGTTACCATTCAATTTAATTATAATTCCATACAGTGTAGTGGTAAGTCACGAATTACACTTCAATGCAAGATATCGACATGCACAATCGACATGCACAATCCCCAAACAGTGTTCTAGGGTTGAGATTTTCATTTTGAAAATAGATGAACAAAAATAAGTGTCGTGAATCTCAGTGGAGGCAGAGAGGAAGCAAAGGAGGGGAGATCTCCCCCTTAGCCCAATCATCATAACTACTCCCGTAAGCACAAGCTTATCTTTCACTTAGACATTTGGTCATCACAACTTGTGGAGTTGTAGAGTTGGTGGAGGCAACTGACCGTCTTGTTGGAGTTGATGACCTAACTTAGGGTCTACTTTGACTTTTGTAGGATTCGCGGAGGTGCACGAAGTAGGGATGAGATAGAGATGTTTGTGTGCATCAAGAGACAAAGATTTAGACAAACAACTCCAAGTGCGTTTGTATTGATGACAGTAATGGCATAAAGCAGCACCAATTAGAAACTTCACTAACCGAAATGACAAAATCGTTCCCAATCATAGTGTAAGGCACTTGTTACAAAATCAATTATCCCGTAAGGAAGGACTCACATGAGAGACACATCAATGAGATGAGTTGATAGGAGGTGGCAAGCAAGCGAGAAGTGAGTGCATGAGACAAGCAAGCAGGCAAGCAGGCAAGCAATGAGCTCTAATACCAAGTTGAAGGTGACAGTGGGAAGGAGAGAGGTGTGGTAGAGAGAAATAGGAAAATTAGGTTAATTCATTAATCAAAGAATAATAGGGTTTAATATAATTACAAGAGAGAGGGTTAACGGGTTGACACTTATTTATCTAATTCTATCATTGATCTTCCATGAAAGCTTACCCTGCAACTCTAATTGGTAGATGAATATGAATACCCAAATGGTTTCACTACATGCGGTAACACCTAGCACCTCATTAGGTGGCCAAGATTTAAGAATATGGATCTTAAATCTAGCATTAGTTAGATTTTTGGGTGCTATTTTGTAGATTTAATCAAAGAATACTGTTTGTGAATACAAAGCATATAGGGGTAATAGGTGGACTTAGGCATAATTTTTGAGAGATGTTATTTGAAGAGTGACACCAACTTGACACAGTGAAAAAGTTAATGCAAAAAATTGGATACTGAGATCATCCACTTGTTCTATACCCATGATCGGCACATTGCATTGAACAATAATAAAGAAGACAGTGACATGAGTATAAATATCATTGGCTGCACATGTAGAAGCAATTTCTTGAAGAGAGAAATTCTACAATATGAGAGTATAAGATTTGTTACTCATTTTATTGCCTTAATTATTAAAACTATACTTAATGTAATGTCCCAATTAAGAAGGTTTGATTCATGAAGGATGGGGTGGAAAAGATTATTCTAAAGCAACATTTTAATATTTGATCTATGCGAGTGTATAAAAAACAAAAACTAGTTTATACCATCAGTCCGACCTTGTACCGATACCAATACAAAGTTGGTATCAATATTATTTATATATATATATATATATATATATAATAAATAATAAAAAATATATAAAATAAGTATAGCAAAGAAAAGTTTGTGCAACAGCCCTTCCTATATGATAGAAAAGGATCCCATGATCCTAAAGGATTGCAAATCCCAAGTTTGT
This sequence comes from Costus lasius, assembly GCA_027563935.2. NCBI lineage: Eukaryota > Viridiplantae > Streptophyta > Magnoliopsida > Zingiberales > Costaceae > Costus > Costus lasius. The sequence goes on from CM050451.1 coordinate 78,328,585, forward strand.
CTCATTGATAAGTGCTACAAGATCTCATGCATTGGAACCATGGTTATGGACCCGAATTCGTTAGTATGGAACATTTTTTTTTCCAAGTAAAATCCCCTAGTATATGAAAGAACTAAAAGGTGCATGAAATTTGTGCCGCCCGATGTGCATACAATATGCATGGGATTAGCCGCTTCAATGGGATGAGGAGAAATTACCAAACGTTTAGCATTCCCTCACACTTGGCACCAATGAGTTTTTATTTGAAAAAAAAGAAAGACTATGCCTTTGCCATATTGAACATATTCAAAATGAATAATAAGTAATAATAGCATGACACTTCTGAGTTCGATATGAACAAACCATTATATTATTGTTTTTTCATAACATGAGATTTTGTATCAAGAGAGTAGTATGAAACAAAGATTATTTCCAATTTGTTGATTTTATGTGTCGGGGATACATTTCGGCGTCAAACCATTTTTCTTCCACACCATAAGTGTCTTTCTTATATTTATCTTATGAATATGAAAAAGTATGAAAAAAAAAAAGATCAGTTTTCCTTACATTATTTTATCATATCATAAAGGAACTTTGGGATTGCTAAATCACGAATAAAATAAATATATAAAGCAACATAACTATCAAAGTATTTTTTTTTATCTTTTTCCTCCTATGAAAGGAAGGATGGTAAATGGATCATCCAACGAACTGGTTCAGATGGATTCTCTTTCTTCGATAGAATAGAAGAGAAAAATAAAGTAAATTTCATTATGGAGCCATATGCAACGCACAAAAGGTGTCTGCATGGTTGTTCAATTCTATTTTCTTTTTCCCCTTGTTATTTTTTTTCTTCCTTTAGCCCAATCATGTGAGATAGAAGAACTATTCATGATGTTATATCAATATCATTAGGGTTATGATTCATCGGCCTACTAGTTCTTTTTATGAAGCCCAACTGCCAGTAGGGGAATTTATATGGAAGCAGAACTACTAAAACTTCGCGAAACCCTCACAATGGAATACCTTCCAAATAGATTACTATTATAAATTAGATAACATAAAATATATAAATAATATAAATTAAATAAATTAATACAAATATAAAAATAAATTAATAAAAATATAAAAATATAAAAATAAATTAAATAAATAATAAATAATAAAAATGAATAACCAACTTCTTGCTTTATTGTTGTGATCCCAAGAAACGGTCAGTCACTATATGATATGAGATGAATGGATCAATCATATAGTTGCAGCAACTGAAATCTTTCCCATAAAAAAATCTGATTATGGGTTGTGAAGCAAAAACTAAAGGGATGTAGAAAAATGGAAGGATGATAGAAAGAGGAAACAAAAATATCAATGACATATGATTCCAATATGTATGGTCTATGAATTACCTGATAAAGGGCAATGTGACAAAGCATCAATACTGGATGAATATAAATATAAATAATAATAAAATAATAAAATAATAAAGTGATATGAATAATAAAGAGCCTTGGGTTAACATATAATGATAAAATATCAAAATAAAAAAATGGAAATGAAAGTCAAAGCTCAAAGCCAAAGCAAAATTAAAAAAAAAAATGAAAGTCAAACAAGTGCTTATCATTCATTGGTGGGGAATAGGATAACCATATGAAAAAGAACTTGAGTTCGGGTAAAGTCCAAATTTTAGCTCAACATGTATGTACTACGTCTGTTTTCAAAGCATGAAGAGTAACTGATCAGATTTTTTGCTTCATAACCCATAATCAGATTTTTTTTATGGGAAAGATATAGTTGATCCATTCATCTCATATCATGCAGTGACTAATTGTTTCTTGGGATCTCAACAATACGAAGCAAGAAGTTGGTTATTCATTTTTATTATTTATTATTTATTTAATTTATAATAGAAAATATAATAAATAGATATAATAGAAAATATTATAAATATAATAATAATAATAATGGAATATTATAATTATTATAATATTAAAATATATTATAATATAAAATTGAAAATATTATAAATATAATAATAATAATAATGGAATATTATAATATAATTTATTATAATATAAAATAGAATATCTATATTAACTATCATATAATATCTAAAATAGATATTACATATATATATATATATATATATATATATATATATATATATATAATCAGTACTAACCTTGTACTGTGTACCAATCTAAGTTTGGATCAGTATGTAAGCTCATGCTGTGTGGTTGTGTGGTACAACAATGTCAGAATTTTGTGATTTAAGTGACAATAAATAGACACGGGGAACAAAGTGAAGGACTTCTTTCAGCACCTAGCCATTAGAGGAGGCTATAGTGACACCATCTGTGCTACTCAGTCTATCCAGGGAAGTCAAGGACATGCTTTGCTTAAACAAAACACCTTTGTACAACACTGCCACAGAATCAGCATCCTATCTTGTGGTCACTATTCTGAGAGAAGGTGCTAGATTGAAGGAAGATCATATTCAACCCAGAATTGACTAACTAGCAGTATTGAATCGATGTGACGACCCTGAAACATTCACAATCCTGCACTGTTCTACTTTCATATTTGGTTCCAACCATAGATGTTATAATTGCAATCTAGAACATAGATCGTCTGATCCTACGATCTGGATCATTTAAACTAGTCGAGAACAAAGGTAGGAACAGTAAGATAGCATTCCGGATCATTTGAACCGTCCCAATTACAATTGCAGTGATTTTGGAACAAGAAGAGGTTCCGTCCACAAATGAGCTGCTAGTTTTGCCAGCAATAATAATTTGACGAGGAAGAAAAGAAATTTGGCCACATAATTACTACAATTGATATATTTTTAGTTGAGATGAATCAGTATGCTTGATACGAAAGTCCAGGATATAACACAGTGATCTGATATAACAAGGAAATCAATATTGGATAGCTAGCTCAATTCTTAATTCAAAGTGCGCCAGTACTCACTTATATTCTTTTCATATGAGAATGATCAAAGAATCCCCTTTGCATGTTGATATCCTAACTTAAGAAGGGTCCTGCGATACTTAGGCAGGCCTTCTACATAGATATTCCAACTTTCACATTTTTATACTTACTTCAATCGTTAACCGTATAGGAAAATTAGAAGGACCAACCAATTAGAAAGATCTTGTAGATTACAACAATGCTAAAAGATGCAGCAGATCACATATTAATAACAAAGCACATAGCCCTGCTCCAACCACGGTTTGAAATTTCAGTGTAAGCGGCTAAAATTTTTGGTTTGCACAGGTCCAAGATAGGTCCAATTTTCGTACCACTATGTCAATACAGTAGGTTTGCATAATGTCGATTTTACTATCACATACGAGTCTCAGTCTGGGACAAAACTGATTCAGCGGTTCAGACAAATTTTTTAAACCTTTGGCTCCAACAATATATGCAATGAATTCTTGTCTAGTCAGAGAAAGAAACCCAAGTTCAACTAGACACATAAAATTAGATAGACTGAAGTTTACACAATTTACTTGTTTTAATTAAATGTTTGGGGTCTGAATGTTCCTTTTATAATGTAATGAAAGAGACATAAATAATTCTTGAAGATGAAAAAATTATTAGTAAGATTGTAAGAAAAAAGTCAAGTCATTGAACTAAAATTTCCAGAACTTAATATGCAAGATTAGCATCTATATGCAATACTTCATCCCGATACCAATGATAATAAAATGGAAAGCAAGAAAGCACACGGTGAATGCACAACTACTGGATAGAATAGAAAACAAATAAGGAATGAAAAAATTATTAGTAAGATTGTAAGAAAAAAGTCAAGTCATTGAACTAAAATTTCCAGAACTTAATATGCAAGATTAGCATCTATATGCAATACTTCATCCGATAATAAAATGGAAAGCAAGAAAGCACACGGTGAATGCACAACTACCGGATAGAATAGAAAACAAATAAGGAATGCACACTCACTTGATTCATATCTATTGTCTGGACTGCATTTCCTCGAGTAAATATTATGGCATGGTTTTGATTTTCTGGTTTACCTTCCCCAAGCTTAGGATTCCCCGGTAGCTTAATTGAATATATTTCCTGAACCACAACCCATAAGTATGCAATTACTCTGCAAATTTTCCACAAATATAAGTGGTGCAAAAGGGAGTCGATAAAAAACATACCAATCCACAAAAATATAGAGCTAAGATAAATATACTGGTTGAAGTCGTAGAAAACACTCACTATTCAAAAAGTTCTACTGAGACTAATAATATAGTTTTACACCAGTAAATGCAAAAGCATCATACAAATAAGTCGGTCATATCTATTCATCATAATCATTCTGTTGGCCCACAAATTTCAGACAAACTACACAAGCTTAGTGTCACGCCCTGGCGAATCGTTCTCCGGGGAACCTAGCACTGTGTGCCAAATCCCTAAATTTCGCCCCAATTCTACACCCCAAATTAATTCCACCCAAATTGATTTTGACCCAGTCAAAATCAATCGCCGCGCAAAACGAAAATTCGTTCTGCTGACGTCGTCACACGTCAGCCTCCAATTTGAAATTGTCGCTCGATTTCGTTCTCTAGAGTTTACCGTGTTGACCGCCTGCCTCGGTACGCGCGCCTCAATGCGTCGCAGTTCGTCTTCTTCGCGAGAACGGCACCGCTTGCTTCTGTTCTCGCCGTCGACTCTCGACGCCAGAGAAGGAAGCCGGGATCTGGGCGTGATGGCAGGGAAAGACCTCGCTGTCTCCTCCCTCAGCCTCGTTCGTTGCCGGAAGCGCCGCCCGCGTTGTGGCTGCCAAAGATGTCTGGAAACAGGGAACCCTTGCCGGACCGCAGGAAGGGTTCGTCGAAGCCAGAGAAGAAGGAGATAGAAGGGGAAATTTCCTTTTATTCACTAGCGAATAAAACACCTCAAAACCCCTCCCCCCTCACGTCTCTATCACTCGCGTCGGCGGCTGCTCTTGCCGCCGACTTACAAGGCTCTCCCTCACGGCCGCGACGCTCGTCGTCGCCGGCATCTCTCTGCTCGCAGTGCCTCAACCGATTCTCTCTCGATCTTCTCTCACTCGCAGGTATAACTCAATCTCTTCTCAAGCCCCTCGCTCTCTCTCTCCCTCTGTGTCCCCTACTCCGCCCGCTCGTTGGCTCTTATAGAGCAGGGGCGCTCGCTTGAGCAATAGCGGCATCTGAAGGGAAGGACACCGCTCCGCTTCTCTCGCACTACTCGCATCCGAATAAGGCATCCGCGTCAACTGGTCGAGCAGACCCTCCTGTGTCCACGTCGCCTCCCGATATCTCTACTCGCCGTCCGCGTCCGGTTCTTCCGCTGGAGCCGCGGATGTCGACGCCGCACGCGTCCACTTCCTTCGCGAGCATCGTCGTCTCCGATCCTTGCGCTGGAGACGCATCTGCACCCGAAGATCCCGCTGGGGACGACGAAGATGTGAAGCCTTGGTCAACGCCTGATTTTGACCGCCCAGCAGCTTCCAATCGGGTTCCTCTCGGGCATTCATGGCGTGGGCCTAGGCCACCGCCCAGCCCATTTGCTTCTAGCCTAGGCCTGCAAGAACCGGGTCTGACAATTCTCCCCTCCCAATTTGGACATCGCCCTCGATGACAATGACGGGTAATTCAGTCGCAACTATGGATGCAATGTAGGCACTTCCTATGCACTCTACTAGTTCGTCATCAACTGTCTGTTTTTCAACGAACTCCTGTTGCACCATAGCTGTAATCCGCTCTCGGTTCGGACATTTGCGCATCCGATGCGGTCCTTTGCACAATAAACACGCTATCGGTCTCGGTCGATCCTGTACTCTCTCTGCAGGTCGATTCTGCTTATGTCGCACCGGCTGACCTCTGTCTCGCCGGGGAAGGGATCTCTCCCTTTCTTGTGCTCTCCCCCTTGCCGGAGAGCGTTGCTTCGGGGGTGACTTCAATGCTCTGGAGGAAGTCGAGCCTGAAGCTCTCAGGTCCACCAAGGACTCAGCCACCGCTGCGGCCTCTCGCCAATCTTGCGGTGCATGCCGCCGTACCTCTGCCTCGGCCCATGGCTGAAGATGTCGAAGGAAGGCATGCTTTCGATCCGCCTCTGACATATCAGGAATCTGCAACATTAAAGCAGAGTATGCTCGAACATACTCCTGAATTCTACCTGTATGTCGAAGCCGATCTATAGCATCACGTGCCAAGTCCATCGAGTTTCCAGGAAGAAACTGCCGCTGCAGCTCCTCTCGGAACACCTCCCAGGTCCATCTCTGAGCGTCCGACGTCGAATCGACCTTGGTACGCCACCAAAGTTTCGCATTGTTGGTGAGGTACGCAGTGCACACCTGCACTCGCTCGTCATCGGGGACATGGTTCGTGATGAAGAACTGCTCCATGTCCCAGATAAAATTTCCCAACTCTTTTGACGATCGAACTCCTCCGAACGTCGTAGGTTCTGGGACTCGAACCTTCCGATTAGCAGCCGCCAGCTCCATGGTCGCCGCTGGCACTGGTGTTCCTCCTTATGCCTGTGCCGCCACTGCGACGCGTAGCACCACAATCTCAGCCTGCATCTATTGTTGCGCTGTCACCAGTCCGGTTACTTGCTCTTGTAGCGCCGCCATTCCCTCTAACGTACGTTGATGAGAGGTGATCTGCAATCTCTGTTGCTCCACCATCCGCTGCAAATTCTCCACTTGGGGAACAACCGCATCATTACTGTTCCCCGTCAAGCCGAGCACCTGCTCGATGCGCACTATGCAATCTCCTTGGTTCACCATGTTGTCGAAGAAACCTCCATCTGATACCTTTGTCACGCCCTGGCGAATTGTTCTCCGGGGAACCTAGCACTGTGTGCCAAATCTCTAAATTTCGCCCCAATTCTACACCCCAAATTAATTCAACCCAAATTGATTTTGACCCCAATCAAAATCAATCGCCACGCGAAACGAAAATTCGCCGCTCGAAGTTCCGTTCTGCGATGTCAGCCTCCAATTCGAAATCGTCGCTCGATTTCGTTCTCTGGTGTTGACCGTGTTGACCGCCTGCCTCGGGACGCACGCCTCAACGCGTCGCAGTTCGTCTTCTTCGCGAGAACGACGCCGCCTGCATCTGTTCTCGACGCCGAAGAAGGAAGCCAGGATCTGGGCGTGATGGCAGGGAGAGACCTCACCGTCTCCTCCCTCAGCCTCGTTCGTCGCCAGAAGCGCCACCCGCGCTGTGGCTGCCAAAGATGTCTGGAAACAGGGAACCCTTGCCGGACCGCAGGAAGGGTTCGTCGGAGCTGGAGAAGAAGGAGATAGAAGGGGAAAATTCCTTTTATTCACTCGCGAATCAAACACCTCAAAACCCGTCCCCCCTCACGTCTCTCTCACTCGCATCGGCGGCTGCTCTCGCCGCTGACTTACAAGGCTCTCCCTCACAGCCGCGACGCTCGTCGTCGCCGGCGTCTCTCAGCTCGTAGTGCCTCAACCGATTCTCTCTCGATCTTCTCTCACTCGCAGGTATAACTCAAGCTCCTCGCTCTCTCTCCCTCTGTGTCCCCTGCTCCGCCCGCTCGTCGGCTCTTATAGAGCAAGGGCGCTCGCTTCGCTCAGCGCTAGACTCGGGCGCCGTCGTCGCCTGCTCGAGCAATAGCCGCATCTGAAGGGAAGGACGCCGTTCCGCTTCTCTCGTGCTGCTCGCGTCCGAATAAGGCGTCCGCGTCAACTGGTCGAGCAGACCCTCCTATGTCGACGTCGCCTCCCGATATCTCTACTCGCCGTCCGCGTCCGGTTCTTCCGCTGGTGCCGCGGATGTCGATGCTGCACGCGTCCGCTTCCTTCGCGAGCATCGTCGTCTCCGATCCTTGCGCTGGAGACGCGTCTACACCCGAAGATCCCACTGGGGACAACGAAGATGCGAAGCCTCGGTCAACGCTTGATTTTGACCACCCAGCAGCTTCCAATCGGGTTCCTCTCGGGCGTTCGTGGCATGGGCCTGGGCCACCGCCCAGCCCATTTGCTTTTAGCCCGGGCCTGCAAGAATCAGGTCTGACACTTAGCAACCAACTAAAGATAACCCAAAAGAATTTTTAATTAAAATGTGTTGTTGGAGTGAACATCAATAAGATACCTAAAGCTGACGCTGAATATATTTCAGATTATTCAGTAGGGGAAACATATTGCTTTACGCTGATTGGGGAGAGCTGATACAAACCATCATCTTTCTATCCTTTTATATAATACTGTGGATAGAGAGTATAGGTTATAAAGCCGAGGTGGTCGAGAAAAAAGGGGCAGGAAAAACTGAAAAAGCATTAACAGAAAGAATGGCGAAAAAGTATTAACAGGACTGCTGCTCTGCATCATTAAAATAGAAAACACTGGTCTGGAAGCTCCCGTTGTTCTCACTTGTTAGTATTCCGATAAAATGAATTTGGAAGAAAATTTCAGGAGATACAACTAAAAGAATAAAAGCTCATTTTCATTTATATTTAATATAGAAAATATATATATAACACCCAAATTCAAGGAATAACATGTGAAAAGCAGAAGATGACCATTAATAACATCAACATCATTGGCTTTTCCAACACTAATTCAACAAAGTGTAAGAATAATAAATTACTATTTTTCATATGTTAAAATAGTCTAAAGAAAATGTCATTGCACAAGAATTGATGACAATCAACAGGAAAAAGTACCAAAATTTTCTATTATGTTTAATATATGTCCTTTAATTATTAAAAGGATTTATTGTAGAACTAGAAATGTGGGAACAGATAACCAAAACAGACAAAGTTTAACAGAAGTAATAATTATTAAAAATGATAATAAATTAATATTATATACAATTTAGAGGTATAATGTTTATGTACGAAATCAGTAATGACATAATATATTTATAGAATGATTATATAAATCACTTACATTATAGTAACAGCAACAAATAGTATTACATAAAGATACAGTTTCAAGGATACCCGTAAGAGTTGAAGAGGTAAAGAACAAAGATTTTACATTATGTTGAATAATAAAAATAGATAATGAAATATTAATTGTAGTTAAGGGCGTCTTTGTAATATAATTAACATACAACAGTCATTTTTCAGCTTTCCTACAATATTTCATTAAAACGTACATTATAGCTACGAATAAATGTGTGGTAAGGGTACAAATACCAAACAGGAAAAAGTTATTAAAGTGACTACATATTCAATATATATACAATATAGATGTATAGTTTTTTCATAGGGTCAATTATAATGATGATAAATAATAAATTATTGATTTAATGATTACTGCTTTCCATATATTCGAGTGACGTAGTAGAAAAAATGTTGAAAAGAGTATAAAGAAAAGAAATGTTATTTTAAGATATTAAATAAGGAAATACGTTAGGACTTACATACATCATTAAAATTTTAATTTAGATAAGGGTAGATCTGTTTTATAATTAATGAAAAACAATTATGAGAAGCAGAAGTTAATACACATATCATCAGTTTTTCAACAATTACTTTATCGAAAATATGTTTTTTCAATGTATCTTTAAAATTAAAAACAAAAGAGCTTTTTTTTAAAAAAAAATACTATTTCAATTAAAAAGAAAGATTTATTGACGGAATCAATTGGATGGTCCTTAGCTCCAACTCTAGGGTGGGGGAGACTAATGCAACGAGAAACCGAGAGAAGTAAAATACACTCAAAGTGAAATTAGCAAAAAAAAACAATGCAGAAATCACAATCGAGATACATATAGGAGCAATACCAATAAGTCTTAAGAACTGCGACAATCATATTACTAAATGTAAATACTGACCTTTCAGTGAGTGATGTTTTTTTTTCTTGCTTTAAGCGCAGCAATGGGAACTCGTACACGACGAAGCGAGTCGAGGTGCTTGGCAACTATAACCTAAATACATACACAAATGACGATGCAATCTCCTATGTTCTGATGACCGGAGTGGCGTGGGATAAGGAAAGAACAATCAAGAAGACAAGAGAATTTAAGAAACAGGAGTTATCTAATGTGTCCAGACACGATTTAACTTCCTTAAAAGAAAACTTGTGAATACAAGAAAAGACCTCCAAGAATTTTCCGCCCTTCCGACTAAAGTCTTGCTCTACATAAATGAGCTCTATCCTACTTGACAGCCGAAATCTAACTTCCCTTAGCTGCTCTTTTATAAGAGAAGGGCTAGGTGGGGAGGTTAGAATATTCTAACCTCCTAAAAATTATATAAAATAAAAATCACAACTACCTACCAACTAAAGCTCACAAGGAAAAAAAATCACAACAAACTAAAACAGAAAATGAGGTACAAAAGATCCCAACAACTCCAGCCTACCTAGACTTTTGGCTGGACTTTGAATGCGGGTTAGACCTTGTTGGGCTGGTTGGGCCGGCTATATCATCTTTGAGCAGTCAGCCACGAAGTAGTAAAAGTGGCTTGTTTGCAGCTGATTCATCTTGGTATAGACTGGTCCTTGGGACATATTTGTGAGCCAATTGTGATGTCGGTCCGGCTTGGGCTTGGTCTTAGATTTGCAGCTCCGGGCGCATGGGGTAAAAGGGGTTCTGATTGAGCCGATGTAGGACTAATAATCCCCATGTACTTATCCAGAGGTTAAACTTGACATTGTGATCGTCGTATGACCTTCGAAATAGGCTGGAACTTTTGGAGAAATTATGAGAAGGCCATGATTTTTGTTTTCAACCGGAATCAAGTAAAGCATCTGAAACTTTCATGGGTGGACCATACTTTTTGTCACAGCCGTAATTCGTTATTACGGGCGAGGTGTGAAATTTTTCACCGCAATAATCATTTCAATTGAAATTGGGCTCGGCGTCCGAAACCTTCACAAGCAGGGTGTGAAATTTTTCACGGTCATAATCTTCTCGACCGAAATCAGACCAGGCATACGAAACTTTCACATATAGGGTGTGAAATTTTTCATAGCCATAATTTGAGATTACAAGTAGGCCATAATTTCTATCACGACCGTAATTTTCCCCCGGCGCCTCCAAAGCTTCATAGTAAACTTCACGGCTGGGTTGTGATTTTCGTCACAGCTGTAATCTAACATTATGGGCAAGCCGTAATTTTGGTTACAACCATAATTTTCTAGCCCTTCTAGGAATGCTAGGTTTTATACTGCATCTATGCATATGTATCTACCAGAATAGAAAAAGATTGGTTGCAGCGCTAATAAACAGAGAACCATCCAAACTAATCAACAAGGGAAACTCATGAAAGACAAGGCAACTAAGAAAGTGATGAGTATGCTGTGATAACAAGAAAATAATAGATTTGATTGAATCAAAATAAGTGTACAACCAATCTTAAGAGAAAGATAAGTACCTAAAACCAATAAAAAAATAACACCTATTACAACTAAGCAATTAACCCCACAAGATAAAACAAGGAATATATAGGTGTGTGCACCAGTGTGTATCATCAGGCGGTAAGCCCAATACAAACAAATCTGAAATTTTAAAACTTCATAATCAACTATCTAGTTGAATGTTTTAACACAGCACAATAAAGTTTACGTAGAATCAAATTATAAGATCATAAGATATTATCAAAATACAAAAATATATTTGTTAAAAATATATATCCTTATATTAAGTGTAATATGGATATTTAAACAAATAACAAGTAGTAAAAAATAATAAATACTATCATGCATTAACTACCAAGGTATTATTTCGGAAACAACCAAATTATATATTTTTGTAATATACATATAACAAATATAACAGATGGCATTTACAATGTTAAAACCAAACAAATAAGATAGCTAAGTACAATGACAAAAATAGTAAAGGATGAGTTCATAAAGATGAAAATGATGTACAATGAACTCTTGAAGTCGTGCATGGTACAGACTACAGAGAACTCAACAAAGAGAAGAAAAAGATGTGAAGATGACTAATAAGGACAATGATAAAAATGGTAAAGCTAACAACAAGAATAGTATAATAAAAAAGATGCAAATTAAACATTTTATTAGTATAAGACTCAAAGATTCAAAGTCATTCATCAAAGTTGTTTCTGAAGCATTTGTCAAAGTTATTAAAAGATGTTTATCATAGCCATTCATTGAAGATGTTCATCAATGGTGAAATACATAAAGTTTCTTGTAGAAGATAGACTAGCAATGACATTTAAGCATGGTTGGTAATAATGGTTGTAAACCGTAGTTGATAAAAAGGTCTTGGAAACTGCCTTCATTATTTACTTGCCTATATAAAAAAACTAAAAAGAAAAACTTATGAGCACGGGTTAGCATTTGGTAAGTTTGACACTTAATCCCCTATGTTGTAGAAAATAATAGGGGTAGGATATAATATCCTCCGAGTGGGTAGGAGATCCTACCATTCCTAAATTTAAGATCCTACCCACATTCTGGATCGAATAGTCTAATTTGAGTCGTAAGATTATAAGATCCTAAGATCTAGAATAAGTTCTTGACAACTTTGTGCACAACTAAAGTACAAAACTAGACCCCTTTTAACAACATTACGAAAAATGCAGTGGAAATAAAATTTTTAATTCCCTAACAAGGATTGTTGCGAATGAGAAGCCAATTAATTGTTCAAGTAATATATCTTTCAAGCACCTGAAGGTCAAATCTATGTAGTAAAGAACATATGGGCACTTTGCTGCTACTATATTCACATGCAATCGAATAAAATCTCTCTATCTACTCTAGCTCTACGTGTAAATCTATTCTAGTGCTATGTGTAAAAGACGGATGACGGCAAAAGGAGATAGTGATTAGAGTTCTTCCAAGTAAATAAAACTTTCTAACGACATGCTTAACTCTACCAACCTATTTATAAAAGGGTGGCACAAATAACATTAAGGTTTTTCACATACGATGGTGCCTCATAAATTCTCGAGAGGCATCTCCACATGTACCTAATTCAAATGTCCACATCTCACATGGGAAGCATTTGGCTTATTTTAAAATTCAAATTAACTCTTTAAATTCAATTATCCAAAAATAAAATACCACACCTATGATGTGGTATTAAGAACTTTTGTCATTTTAGTAATTATTGGCACCAAATGTCATTTGACAACTCTTGTGAAAACAAGATCCAATTCGATCTGGGTATATGACTCTATTAGTTCGTATAACACTAAATGTAACAATTATAATTTTATGACAATGTTACAAATAGTGAGTCATATCTAGCAAGATACCAGTGCTACTTAAGTCACAAGAATATGAAGATTTTTCATAATCATTTTATGATAATATTTCCATATAGTTCAATTCCTTTATCCTAGGTTACCTTGATTGGATGCAAGTCCCAGACCATGCATAATTTTATAATTCAATCATAATATTTTGTGATTCCCGAGTAAACTACTATGACAAATGCAATTGATATATGATATCGGTTGATTTAAACAATGTCATATATTTTATACTCCCATTAAATAAGATTGTAAAATCTTATCTTTTGTGCCATTTGACTGTGTCAAAGTATCCGAATAACTACGTAAGAATTCTTAATGAATTAAAAATGCAAATGACACTAATAATATAATTCATATAGCATTCTCATGGAGGGGCTATTCAATATATTGTTCTCTATTACGTACCCAAGTGTTTGACTTAATATCTCATATATTGATAACTCCTTTTCATTAGTCACGACATACACTACTCAACGTATTATTCTTGTCTCTCCAAAATAATACCTGGGAAATATAAAAACAATCATATTATTCTAGTCACATAATTACAAGTATTGATATCACATAAATCAAGTATATATAATAACAACAATACCTTTATACAAGGTTGTCAAAAATGCGTTTCGGGTCTTAGGATTTTCCGATCCTATGACCCAAATTAGGCAAACCGTTCCGGAACGAATGTAAGATCTGAAATATGGTAGAATATTACGATCCCACGATCTGGGTTTTAGGATCGGGTAGGATCTTACGATCCCATCGATCCTACTCGATCATAAGTTAATAAGTAAAATAAGTTCATATTATATTAAAAATCAATAATCTATTATGTTAAAAGCTTTTAATTGATGTAATATAATTTTTCGTCTTTAATTGTCATTATTTACTTTTTTTTACCAATATTCATTAACTTAAGCTCGTTATCATCTACAACTATATTTGTCAACTTTAATTATTTATTAGAATAAACTTTATAATATTTGTTATTGTCATTTTTATTGTCATTATAATGTATATCTTTATCTTTATCATTTTTCATATTTTTATTTGTTGTCTTAGTTCATTGCATGTCTTTGTTATTTCTAGTTTTATTGTATACATTTATTATATTCGTCTTCTATTAGCTTATCTCCATCATCATCACCTTAAATATTCAATTTCATTGTTTTATACTATACAATTAATACTCAGAATAATAGTATATATATATATATTATTTATTACTTATTAAAATATTTTTATACTCTTAAATCTAATTAGATAAATATATTTTTAAAAATTATATATTTTAAGTGATTTGGTAGGATCTTACGATCTTACGATCCGATTCTACGTTCCGATCTTATAAAGCTTTTATCTTTCCTAGATAAGATCTTGATCCTGACAACCTTGCCTTTATATAAATGTGAAACTATCATTCAATTATTGGTTTTTAAGGAATAACATCAAATCTAATGGGAAGTTCTTCATATGATCACTCGATATTAAAATTATTATTTATAATATTAGGACATTTGCCAGACAATCTCATAACCAAGCACATATAGGGGCACCGCTTTTTTCCAGCTTTTACTATAGCAACTTTTGCCAAGAACTTGCTACAGTAACTAGAAGCCGCTTGTAAACCGGTGCCTACACACCCATAGCTAGAATTAACAAAAAAAGATTTAAAATGAACACCCAACCAGGCAAATTTCACCAACCTATATCACAACTTCACAAAGTTGAATCGAAGTAATGAACCAAATGATGCCCCTTATAAAACTAGAAAACAATTAAAATTAATGAAAAATATACCAGAATAAAACACAATCTTCAAAGAAAGTGAATAATATTATGAATTATAATAGAAATATCAAAGATTTATCACCTTGAAAGGAGCATCAATAAGGATGATATCACAATAAATAAAAAAACATAGTATTAACAAAAATCACCTTGTCCTTTCCATGGAAGTCAGCTTTGACAAGCTTTGAAAAATATTCTGTGTGAGGTTTACTATCTTTCACAATCTCAACGACATCAATATAAGCGACCCTAAGAGCTTCATTCCTAGCAACATATAAGAACATGAGATGACAAGCTAAAAACATTTTTGTAGTCGTTATAAAATTGACGAATTTGTCCTATCAAGTTGTGGCATTATCTAATCTATCAGTATGTCTCAAATGAAAGTATTCACATCTTCAGGTTAAAGTAGGTTCCATAGGTACTAATTGGTGCAATAGTTTAAGACAATATTTAAAAAAATGATTTATACCAAATGGTTCAATCAGTTTGTACAACCGCTACCATATATATTTATGTATGCATATGTATACATATGCATGTGTATGTATATAATGCTAACGTTACCGTGTTTGTATGGACCTTGTATGGACCAAGACGAAGCAATATGGACCAAGATGTAACAATCTGACATTAGATTGGTGCAATGATATCTAAAACCATGATTTAAGGAACCAGTCCACATAACAAGGTCAATACTAATCTATAGATATGATATTGGATCCGTCTCCTGTATAGACCAAGATTGAAATCTGATTGGTACTATTAATGGGCAAAGTATGTACTTTTAGTGGCGTGTTTACTACACTCTTCATGAATATGCTTTTATTTATTCATATTGAAATTAATGGTGTAGGTACATACACCACTAGGTATTCAATATTGCAATAAACCAATCCAAGTCAGTATTTCTCATATTGAAATTAATGGTGTAGGTACATACACCACTAGGTATTCAATATTGCAATAAACCAATCCAAATCAGTATTTCTCATATATGTAACAGTCCAGTCGTGCTGATACCCAAAGCATATATTAATGCACAAATATATTAAATCTGGAGTCATAACCATATCAGATAGCTAGGTTATGTATGGTGATATCAGGCATTTAAAAACATGTTCACATGCTGTCATACACAATTTTACACTAAAAAGATCTACACTGCAGTTCCATCAATTGCAAACTGGGAATCACCGTTAGGAGGGGAAGCGTGGATTAAAATTTGACTTGTTACAGAAAGATATTATATAGTGTGGCATCTGATGCATACATGTAATAATGATTCAGTGACAATCCAAAACCTGCATAAAATTGATGCACTTATATAAATGTCAGCATACTAACCGCTGCATTAGCATTGCAATGTCTGCCGCTTCTGGCTTTCTTTCTTCTTTCTGTTTTCCATAAATTTGGCATGTTACAACATAAGTGAATTTTAGATCTGCTTGTGCACGAGCATCTGGTGACAAATCAAACCCCTCGGCTACATCAGCTAAGCCTTCAGTACCAGGTATTGAACCATCTGCCAAGATAAAAACATGATAGATGGACGACCAACGATGTAGCATAAGCCAAAGCAAAACATCATAGAAAAGTACAGACCTTCAGAGGTAATCCTCTCCAAATGACTCTGAAGCATGAGAGCTTTTCTATAGTACATCATCCCACGAACTGCAGACATTTTAAAAGAAGGAAAACACATAAACATCAAAACAACAGAATTCTTGTCAAACGAGTAACAAACCAACCACAAACAGAATCAAGTACAGCACAGCACTTTCTCAAAATATCTTACATACTTCAACTCATGGTATTTGTAGAAATCCATAACAGCCAGATTGCTGTCTACGCACCCAAGCACCATACATAGGATTATAACATTCAAAACTCAAAATCAAATAAACAAATACCAAACATACTAGCACAACTATTCCAGATATAATAGCAGTACAACAGTAAACCCCAAATACCAGTAAAATCATACATGAATAATTCTCTAACCTTTTTCCCAAAAAGCAAGTGGAAACTAGTGGTAATTCTTTAACAATTTCAGAAAGGTAAAGAATAATTCCCCGGAGTACTGCTCAGCATCAACAGATTCAGAAAGATTGTGGAACTAATACCAATTATGGTGTTTACCATACACAATCACAGCTCAACAGAAAGGGACAAAAGTTTTAAATTGCACATGCCCTTGAAAGTCTAATATAATCAGATTCATTTTATTTAACAGTGTCAAAGTGAGCAACAAGGTCTGAATCAAAGAAAAATTTTGCAACTGAAAAAGAAGGATCAGAACAAACAAAAATGAAACTATCATATGTAAATTAGATACTGTCCTCAATCATTTCAAAGGTCCCATGGCGAGGAATTCAAACCAATTCTAGAAGAATTCATTGACCACATTCAAATGGCGACCATGAAGAATAGATCGACGAAGTCCTGCTTTCTCACACTTTTTGAGTTCTACATTATTGCAATAAATCTAAGATAAGGCTTTGGTCTAAATCTCAATTTCTTTGAGGCATTCAATTAAGGTTGTCAATATAAAATTCCAATATTAGAACAATTAAGGTTCCACAATATTATAGAATTGGATAATAGGATTGAAACATTATAAAAAATAGTTTAAATACATTATAAAAAATGTGTTCATGTACCAAGAGCAAATCGAACAAAAATATACTAACACAGTACCATAGTATCAATTGAATTGTAGTGCACTCATAATGTATGTTGTGAAGAACTCAATCTAGAATTTAGAATCTTATAATCCTATTATCTAGACTATAGTTCTAATGATTTAGAATATGCGTGGGAGATTAATGGGTGTATAAATGATAAAATCTCCAATCCTACTTGTAGGATCTAGATCTACAATCCATTTTGATCCAGAAATAGGCGACAGAGTATTGAATCCACTAATCTTTGACTCGTTAGCTTGGTAACCCCTAACTTGGACTCATAGGTTATTAAAAAAATTTAAGATTTCTCATGCGATTGCTCACCTTATTCATGTGATCTCAGATGACTAACAGTACTTTTAAAGTTATCATCAGCCTGTCTATGACTTTGCTAGTGTCCTTATTGGTTATTATTAACCTCAAATCTCCATCTCCTCGCATGATCACCAAACTTGCTTTGTTGAAAGAACTTTGCTACCCAACCTACCTACATCTTTTGGATGCTTAGCATGTCATTAGTTTTGTTGTTGTTGGAAAAAATGCTAATAGTAACCATAGTTGATGTCATAACTATTGTGCTCCTGTGTTTGTGTTCAATTTGCTCTTAATTTATGAATATATTTATCAAAATATTTACTAACTATTTGTAGAACCTTTCAATTCTATGTTTCAATCATATGATCCAATTTAATGAGAGCTTCATTGTTTCTAAATAGGAATTCAATCTAACAACCTTAATTTCTTTTAAAAGAGAGATAGGCACCAAGCATATTAACAGAAGAGTTAGATAGAGTCATGCACATGAATGCATCCAAATATCTCACATGAAACTTTGTAGCATATAAAACACCTAAAATATGAAATAATTTTTATGGATGATTGATATTATCATCAACTAAATGAATACGTAGTTCATTTTCTACTAGTAAAAATACATTGAATACCAATCCCTTATTGGTAAGCGCAAGTCACAAGAACATTAAGCACAAAGTCATCCTCCATATAAGTGAACGAAGTTGAAAACATATATTAGCTTCCTAGCATGTGAAGCTGATCAATTGGAATTAATGAGATATCATGAAGAGCATCATGTCAATATTAATTTCATGAGACAATCTAATATTAGTTGAGTACAACCCAACGTAACAAACCTGACTTTAAGTTCACATATAAAGATTAAACCAAAGGCAATAACGTAATTTTTTTGTTGTAAGCAAGCTTAGATTTGGTAAAGCTCGACATGTTTACAACCCAAAGCTAGAATCAAGACTTGCCTTTTGGAAAGAGGTAAAAGTTGCAAAAGAAGGACTACTCGAGAAAGAGGGATTAGTTATTGGTAGACCAAGCCCCTAGCTTATGAACCATGGAAAACCAACATGCTACCTTCAAATATTTGGAGTCAAAAATAGCATATATATTTTATGAATTAACTTAGGAGATCACAAGTTGACTTTGTTAAACAAATGGTGGTGGAAGATGCTATTAACCCTGAAGCTCAATGGGACATACTCATCCACCACTCTTGCTTCCATGGTCGTTCATGGCAAGAAACCACCTCCAACCTTGCTACAATGGGTGCTTTGTGAAGTTTTCAAGCCAACGAATATTTTACTATAAAATAATATATGATATTCAAAGTAGCCTATGTACAAGTTCTAAATAGAAAGAGTATATTCTCTTCTTTTTTTTTGCAATGTGCAACAGATTATGTAAAATCAAAGCAACAGAACGTACAAGGTTTAAAGGCTAGGGATGTACTAGTGTACCGATACCATCCCAAGCGAGTATGCATTAGTGATACCAAACAAATTGACATTATACTATAGTGATATTGGTACCTGCTTAGAGCAGTACGAACTGGTTTTTTATTATTGTGCACAATACATACATACTAATGTTTCGCTTAGAGCATTACTTAGATCATGGAAAACCATGAAAACAAAATCTGTCTCCAACTAAAGTTATAAATACCATGCAGGGTTCTAATCTAAACTTGGACCAATCAATACCGGAACGAAAGGACACAGCAGAAGAAGAAGCTCGGAGTGAGTACTAGTCGATACCAGGCATATCTGATGAGCGAGGATGCTCGCCCTTGCCACTCATCCACCTCCATTGCTCCGGTGTCATGTCCGACTTCATCCGAAGCTACCACCTCCTTATGTTCTCAACTGCTTGGCTTTGCTATGGTACATGTACTAGTCTAATCCATATAAATAGACCTATGAACCAATTTTTTAAACCATGCCTATAACAACTCAAAATAGAAAGAGTGGCATCTTTTTCTTTAGTAAAGATCCCTACGGAGATGATCTTACATCATCCATCTACTCGATCAAGTGGCCAACAAAGGCTAATGAGAGATGAGCTTGTTTCACATCGATTTGTTCCTATCTACCCATGTATAATATATTATAGTAGTAAAAAATTAAAATTTTTTAGTGTCTGTTATGCCCCGAGCGCCACCCAGGACCCACGCCGGGAATCCCGGGCCTCGGGACGCAACAACATTGTACCTGACAAGACAGCACAGAAACCAAGAGATATAAAACAGAATAAAATAATAATAACAGAAGGCTAACCCGGCCATAAATATCCAGATACAAACCGACAACAGACACAAGACCGGCGCAGCGGTCAACAAAATCAACAACACACTGACCGACGCAGCGGTCAACAAAACCCAACAGAAACACGACCGGCACAGCGGTCGACAAATCCAATTCAACATAATATAATAACAACACACTGACATATGCAGCCCAACCCACCCAGACTGGCAGTCTATAACTAGCTATCTAAGGTGCTCCAAAGGGAACCGCGCCTAAACCTGAAGGCAAGTCAAAGGGGGTTAGCCGGAGGCTAAGTAGGGATATATCAAATTATATGGTGCATGATCAGGACATAAGAATTTACCAGAAAGCCACCGTAACTCTACATGTCCCGTATAGCATATAATCAGACTAAAATACTCATCAATATAATGTCATCACACACAAATAAAACTGGGAGCTGATACGGTAATGGTCCGAGACGCGCAACTCTGAAACAAAGTGGTCCCTACTGATGGCTCCCCGAACAATAGAGACGACTGTCCATTAACAACACGTTAGTGTAACGTCATACACTCAGTACAACTCATCTCATCAGGTTGACACATATCCGAGACTCAAGCCCATAGCACCGGATGCTCTTGGTCTAGCACTATCACAGATAGACGATTGTACATCTCAGAATATAACAAGCAATAACCGAAGTGCACTGAACTGTCTATCGCTAGATATCTAGCCCTCAATGTATGTATACATTACACATACTAACTATCAACTACTAACTCGCAGGCAAATACTGATACTCATACCGTGTAGCATGCAATCATATTATGTCAACAAGTATAAGACTCGAGCAGAACGAAAACAGAAGGGTAGTCAACAGTAATAACCGCAATAAAAAGGTGTCGCTAATCTACACATGCGGTTGGCACCGTAACAAAGGAAAGAAGGTAGAATCCCTACCTCAGAAGCAGACGCACAGTAATAAAATCAACCAGTAATCACGCGTGTTAATCAACAGGTCCTAGAAGATTAATCAAGGTATAAGTCAATGTATTATACTAAATCACTTATCATAATTGTTAACATGCATATCTAAGTTAATCGATTGATCATGTCCAGATCTAGGTATTTAATCAAGTCCATCAGATGTACATGTCCAGGTTCTGTTCGCATGCATTCGTATAAGTACGGGTACGAAGCCGGGTCGGGTATTAACCTAGTTTGCAGCCACGTGCGAACGTATAACACCACACGATGTCAGAGTACGTGAGAACCAGCTCAAATACGTGCTGGCACGGATTACAAGGTTTGCCGGAATAGTTCGCTGGAGTTCACAAATTGCCGGAAAAGCAGAGGGGAAAGATTGTCATTCGTCACAGGAGCTTGCCGGAGTAAAGAATGTCGCCGGAGGAGAAGCAGCGTCATTGGAAAACACGTCAGGCACGCCTCCGTCCAAACCCTAGTCGCTGGACGGAAAGACGAGAGAGGTAGTGGGGCTAGGTCAGAGCAGTAGATCAATGCTAGGAGAAGGGGAAAATAGTCACTGGCATAGGGAAGGGGCGGAGCCGCCGTCGGAGAAGACGCACGCGAAGGCTTGCGTGAGACGAGAGCGGCGCCGGATGAGAGCAATGAGGGATCGGATCACCACGCCAGATCTGGCCGGAGTAGTCGCCAGACGAAGACGAAGGTGCGTGAGGGAGGAGGATGAGCGTAGATGGAAGGAAGGAGAAGGCGTTGTTCATTTAGTGAAGAAGACGTGCAAAAGCTGGGGAAGAAATAGCAAGGGGAGCAGCTGCACACGGGCAACAACAAACAATGAGCGAGAGCATGGGCATGACCACCGACACAAATAATTTAATATTATTTTATTTTAAATTTTACCCTCGTTTGTCCACTTGTGTCCCAGACATAACAGTGTCTCCCAGTTAGTGCTCCACAACTCCACTCTCTTGTCAAAACCACAATGATTCGTAATTGACTCGGAGATGTATCTAGTGAATCATCGTTCAAAGAAAAGGTGGTTTATACTCTCATCATAAGAGTTACATAAATGATATAAGTCATCATAAGTAATCCCTCAACCTTTCTTATTGGTGGAGGATGGAGAACAAGCCATGGAAGAGAGGAGTGATAAATGAGAAATGTAGAACTATTCCTGAAACAACACAATCTCATGCAAGTCCTCAACCGTAATCATAGGTTGGATGGTATAGTACGAATGGATTGAAAAAAGAAATCATAAGCTTACATAACCAAGAGATTTAGCTAGCCTCCAAATGAGAGTGAATTGGAATGTTCTAAGTGGAGCTAGAGAACTAAGAAGTCCAAATATTTTGGAATTAGTTGATCTATACATGGATTGAAAAGCTAGTCCATATCAGCAGTATGATAGGTTTGTACTAGTCCTTACCGGACAGTACGACCAGTTTGTACCAATCTAAGAAAAGATTAGTACACAGACTTGTGGTGGAGTGGAAGAAGAGAAAAGAAGGAAGAAAGGAGGAGAGAAAGAAGATAAAAGGAAGAAAGCTTACTCGTCCGCCTCCCCTCCCCTCGTTGCACTCTGCTTCTTCTTGAAACCTTGGATTAAAGTTCTCTTTTAGGTTTATAAAGTTTTAAAAGAATAGAAGTCAAGCGAGATGTGTGTCTAACTTCACATCTCTCTAATAGTGATTGATGGAGCCACGTTCAACTCTTTAGCTAGTAGAATTCCGTTGGCGTTGAAAAGGATATTAAAGCATATGAATGAATTTGCCTGCCAAATATATTGCATTATGGATTGACTAGATGGCGACACCCAAGAGGCCATCCAACATCTTGCAACCAAGATTAAGGACTTGTGGCGAGAGTATCAGTTCTTACTAGGGCTGTACATGCTAATAAGGGCACCTAGACCTAATCGTTCACCTATTAAACTTTCTAAACCACGGCCTGACTCAAAAGACTCAAAAGACACAAAAGATCTACAATCTGATACCTAGTAGGGGTCACCAAGCTATGCAAAGCGGGTCAACTAACATGGGAATATAAGAGGACCAAAGGCGCGAGTTGAAGATCCAATTTCTCCCAAAAAAAAATACAAATTGTATAACTCAGAAAGAAATTAGGAGACCTACATCACACTGGTTACCATACCAAAGTATGTAGGATAGATATCTGCTCTAATACTAGATGTTCAAAATATGTTAGAAGCCTCCCAAGCTATTCTACTTTATGTAGCTCAACATGAGCTAGATCGACATATTATCCAAGATTTGGCATCACTATAACTCATTTGAAAGAATAGAATAGAGAAAACTCTAACAACCCTATAAATACTGGGGAAGGAACAAGCCACCTTCATGGTGGTACCCCTAAATAACTTCCAAATCATCTTGGGTATAGAGTTCCTATGTCCTTCATGAACATATTATGCGTGATAGAAGAAAAAAAATCCTTGCATTTATGCCTATAGTATTAGTTGAACCAAAGGATAAAGTGAAGTTATCAATAATACAACTCAAGAAAGATGTCTTTTATAGAGAATTGATACTAATTGCCGCAATGAAGCTAGAAGACCTAAAGCATTTGAGTTGGGTTGGATCCCAAGGCCATCAACATAGTCCTCAAGGAGTTTAAGGACATGCCCCTGAGTTGCCAAAGAAGTTACCACCACATATGGACATGGAACACCGAATTGAATTAGAACTAGGGGCTAAACCGCTCGATCCCCTTCTTGGTTAATGCCTCCAAAACTTGTGGAGCTTAGAAAACAACTAAAGAAGTTACTCATTGGTCGCCTTATCAAGGATTCAAAATTTCCATTTAGAGCATCAAGTTTTAATCCAAAAGAAACAAGATGGGAGTCATTGTCTTTATAAGGCCAGTGAAGAATAGATACCCAATCCCCTAAAGATGTAGACCTATTTGATCAACTTAGTAGGGTGAAGCTTTTCTCAAAACTAAATCTTCGCTTGGTAAACTAGTAGGTGCAAGTGCATGTTGCTAAAAGAGTCCGAAAACTGCTTTTGTAATTCAATATGAGTCCTTCGAGTTCTTAGTGATGCCCTTTGGGCTAAGGAATGCACTGACCACATTTTGTACTATCATAAACCAACTCTTCCAAGAGTAGTTAGATAAAAATCAACTATCACATCATTGTCACATAATATTTCAATCTTCCATAACAAGATAACAATCAGAAAAAGATATTACCAGTTCTTGCTAAGGTTTGGCCTCGGTATGAAGCCCAGAACCGCAGCTCCAACTCGTCAGCTGCATTCTCAAGAAGCTCAGAATCTTCAGTGTCCTCTTTTCTACCGATGCGAGACAGAAAGTTCTTCCATTCATCTAAATCAACAAGGAAAATTAGAAGAATGAATTGCAGAGCATTCTAATTCTTATTGCATAAAAAGAAGCTCCCGTAGGAGAAAGTAATGTAGAAAAACATACTAGATCTCTCCAAAAAATCTGTTAACAAAATTAGTCAAGCCAATTGCATTCATAGTCATGACCAATTCTTACCGAGACTTTCCGTGACTTACCAAACTTTCAAACATAAAGAAAAAATTAGCCAATGGAATCAAATAAAACTACAAAGCAATGTTGGATACAAATTTCTACTGTGTAAAATCTCCACGGTATGCTTTTCTAGAAAAGGTATTTTCAGCTCAGGGTAAAAACAAGGAAGAGGGGATTCAAAGGAATTATTTTATAAGGATGCTCCAAAATAATCAAATATCAAAGAGAAAAGGATGTTAAGCTTCAACCTTCAACAAAATAATCAATGGACAAAACCCAGCAAAATAAGTGCATAAAATGAAGTTGACACTCTTCTATAGAGTACAAGGAATCTACATAACGTTGACTACTAAGTGGAAAATCAACTGACATTGACTATAAATTAGCTTCTAATTTTCAAACGGTTGACCACAAAACACAAGTTCGTACACAATTCAAACAAAAGGATCAAGAAGTATAATCAATTTATACAGGGTTAATTAATCTACTATAAAGTTATATCCACTTCAGCTTTGACAGACAAGCAGTTGATATTTGATAAGAGTCAAAAATTTTAAACAGCATTTATTTGTCGACCATAACTACTGTTCCGTCTTGGATGTTAGAAACAGGATTAAATCTATTAATGTATTTTGGTGATTAACACGAAATATCAATCCCATCAAAAAAAGTACATTTATGCCTTCGAGTTTATCAACATTTTACATCAAGAATACTCCAACGGATTTGGGAAAGTCAACATCTTACCAAGGACGTTATTAGCAACAATCAACTTGATTTTGAAAGTCAAAAAGCAACAACAAGAAGTTCCACCCCAGGTGCTCTCTAAATAGCTAATCAATCAAGAAAAAGCACAATGCATCTAAGGGCAAGGAAACATCCAAAACATATGACGTTTTGTGCATGTTCCAAAGGGTCCGGCAAAAAACAAGGGACTACTATGTGTTAGTGTTCTTGCAAGAAGAGCTATGCCCTTATCAAACAATGGCTTAAAAGTGTTGTGTTCCCCAATTAAATAATTAGTATTAAGTAATGAAGTCTCAACATAGCCGTGACTCTTAGCACTCTCAAAGTGTTAAGGCCACAGATAATTGGCACTCCTTAGTGGTTTTCATTTTGAAGAATTAGCTGAATCATTATGAGAATATCTATTTTTAAAGTCAACAAAGTGGCACACTAAAGTAGACAACGACATCACATATGGTGATTCAAATAGTCATAGCATCGATTAGTGTGTGAGCGAACATAAAGTATTTAGCTACAACTCATGTTCCAACTTGAAAGAAATCATCTAGGATTACCATCAGGCGATATGAGACTCTAGCTCAATCTATCACCCACAAGCCTCTACGCTTAAAACTCTCATTGATTGTATGCAGTATCAATAATAGCTTAAAGCCACACCACACTACTTAAAGGAGGCAACCCTAAGCAGCTCAGTTTGTGAACCACCTATCATCTCTTTGATGAAGATACAAATTGAGCTTCGTTACTATCATAGATAGCAAGCACCCAACCATAACTGAAGAGGATTAAGAATGGCCAAAGCAGAAGAGAGTTTCCAAATATACTAGTGAGGTGGAGTCTACAAAATATTTTCATGATTGAAACTAACATGACAATGGAGACTATGTATTGTTGAGGACAGTGACAACTTAAATGATAGAGAATTTTATGGACTGAGAAGTCCTTTGAGTTCAATCTTTTTGTGTGTGTACATATTGAATTTTGTCATTCTTTTTCCTTTCCTTCAAGGAAAGGAAAAAAGACCCATCCTACTTGAACCTACTTAAATTCCCTAAGATGAACAAGGATTCTTGGAGGACCATGTCATGAGATGGGTGTAATATGTAAAATCAATGGTTGAAGGTGCTTCATTAAATTGAAGCTGAGTTTAAACTGAAAGTTCTATAACTTCTGCTCTTGCATCAGAATGTGTGTATTCATCTCGCATTATGTTAGCATCCATTATATAGTGTATTCTTTGCACTCTCCAATCTCCATCAAGCGATGCAATACCAATTGTTTGTTCATAATTTTACACCGCTTAAGTATAGTACTCACATTACCAAAAATTCGAGTACTACACAGAGGAGAGGTCGATTATTATACATGGAGCGAAACAGTAAAGCATATGGAATTTCTTAAGGAAAAATCTAAATAGGTGACACAGCACTGCCATCAGTAGCTGGCGGAGCAGCTTCAAAATAAGGAGTGTTCTAGGGAGCACAAACAATGTTGATAAGCCTCAAATTGTCCATCAATTAGTATTGGTAGAAGGTGTAAGGTCATTGAGCAATGTTAGGAGTAGCTAATGAGATTGTGAGCAGGTGGTAGATGCACAATATCCAACAGACTACTTGGAGCATCAACAATGCTAATGAAAACAATAATGCTTAAATAAAACTCATTTGTATGTCAGTCCTTTAGTGATCCAGCAACTCCTTAGTTCTGCTTGGCAGCATAAACCAATTACTTATTCCCTACTGCGTAGTGATTTTGGCATATCAAATTTTGATTTGCTTTCACAAAATAGGTTAACAATAAAAGTAAAGTATGATCGAGATTTAAAATACCAGTCAAAGCCAATATACCAATCATAGATGGGTCTGATACATACCAACACATAGTACCATCTAGATTGGTAGCATAGAAAAACAATACTAAATACTAGTTACAAGGTCCCCCTGTTCCAAGAAGCTAGTATCCCCTCGTTTCATATAGGAGCAGACCACTATGTACCAGAGTTACGACAAATAGGAAGTAGTTTCTTAAACAAATAAAAGTTAAATACATGTCCCACGAGAGATATATTTTGCTCAATACAATAAAAGAGGATGATAGATCCGAAAACCTGGGTAAATCTTTTGGAGGTAGAAGAGAGTAGAAATCCCATCCTCATTCTTCTTATAGAGTTCATCCAAACTATAAAGGACGATTTCAGAGTAATAGGGAGTAAATACACTGCAAGAGGAGAAAAGAAGAAAAACTACATAAGATTTCTTACATTGGTAAGGCTTCATTTTCCCGGAAAAAACAGTCAATACAACATTTCAAATAACACTAGGAACTCAGTTTAACCTAAAAGACAGCATTTCAGAAATTCGTCTGGCATTTGGCATTTTCATAAAGAGAGAGTTAGTGAAAAACTCTAGCCTACGGCTAGCTTCCAAGTTTCTAGGAACGTTTGCAGCAGATTCATTGGTGGTCAGAAGCGCATGTAATCTCTTTATTAAGGCCTTCTGCACTTCCACAGAAAAAAAAAAGAAAGTATCATTAGAAATATGAAAAAAAATGAATATATGCCATCTTTGCCAATCAGATAAAATGTGCACTATCACCAAGATAGTTAATACCAATTCAGGATCCTTGGGCCAATTCAGCTTAGAAAAGAGACGACCATCAGCTCTTGCATTACTTATTTCAGTCCAAGCATCAATATTAGCTCTAGATTTTCAAACAAAAGACAATTAGACGATAAGAAAATTGTAAAGGCAAATTAACAATGAATTCAGATCCAACACACTTCAAATCAAAGGCAGCCATAGTAATAATATCATGATGAACCGCATCATAAAGATCTTGGACAGCTTTAATTGCTCCTTTTAACAAATCAGGGGACTCTTCACCTTTCTGAAAAGGTAAATCATAATAAATGAAAAAAGCACTGTGCATGCGCCAGTAATCAAAATCAAAGAACCAGAAACAAGATAATAAGCTGCTAAACATCAAGGGAGAAATTCAGATAAATAGTGACAAGGCACTAAGAACAAAAAGAGACGTAAATAGAATAAATCAAGAGTTATACTTCCACAAGATAAAACAAAGACACTGCAAATATAAGTATGCTGCAACTTTAAACTGTTCCCTTTGGTAGCACAAAGGAACTGTTTGGAAGGTCATCACTCATTAAGTTCCAATGATAAATCAAGGTATAATGGTCACCACCACCTCTAAGAATGCTTCCAGCCAACAAACCCCTATTTTCCAACGCCAGAAGCCAACTAACCATGAACAGTTGCATCACGGCAAAGGCAAGGTAACCGCTGCCAAACCAACTACCACTATGCAGTAACTAACTTGAAGAAGTTCAGGAGTTAAACAAAGCTGATTTTATTCTATAAATGTTGTTGAGAAAGCTATATTGCCAAAATAAAAGGGAAGATTTGGCGCTCATATCAGAGAAACTAGCAAAGAACCACAATTCAGGGTGGCTTGATCTTTAGATCTTTTGCCAGCATTAGGGTTGGTAGTTCTAGTAAGAAGAAGAAAAAGTATGAAATGAATGTGTCTACCACTTATCAAAATGGTGGAGTTAGAAATGATGAAAGAAAGCATTGTTCCCTAAACCTGCAAGATCTCAACATACTGTTCTGGGGAACATTAGAAAGAAAAACGTTGATTTGGCTTGCCCACGTTTGAAGAAGAAAATAATATATGATTGGAATTCATCAAATTACACAGTTCCATGATATAAATAGTAAATACTAAGCTAAACAGGTTAAAACCCATTAAGACTACTTAAACATAGGACATTAAATTTTATATATATATATATATATATATATATATATATATATATATATATATATATACAACACTCCCCCTCAAGCTAGAGCCTAAGGCCTTGTTTACTTGGGGGGAAAGTTAGAAGGAAAGGAAAGAAAGTAGGAAGGAAAGAACTACAGGCTTGTTTACTTGGGCGGATGAATAGTTTAGAAGGGAAAGTTAGTCATTAATCCCTCCATTTGCTTTCCGCCCAAATTGGACAGAAAGCTAAAACTATGACTTAACTTTACCAGGTGTAACTTTACCAACTTCACACCTAACTTTTCACTGCACACCTAACTTGTCACTGCACCATTACTTATTTTCGCTCAATACGAGCTTTTCTTGACTACTTATCCTTGTCGTCGCTGCTCGAGCTCGCCGTCATTGCTCGTTCATGCCGCTGCTTGCCCTCGCCGTCGTCGCTCGTATTTAATATTTAATATTTAATAATTTTATAACATTATATATATATATATATATATAATATGAATAAAAAAAATAACAATTGGGGTGTATGTATCAATCTTTCAAACTTTCTTTCCATCCAAGTAAACACATGGAAGGAAAATCTATAACACATTCCATCCATCTATTTTTTCTTTCTTTCCTTCTTTCCTTTCTTTTGTACTTACCATCCGTCCAAGTAAACACGGTGTAAGGCTGTGTTTAATGGAGTGGAAAGAGGGAGGGAACAAATGGAAAGATAGAATGATTATAGAATTTGGTTGTTTAACGTGGAGGATGGAAAATTTAGAAGGGAAAAGCAAAGGGAAAGATTATCAATTTTCCCTCAAAATAGTTCCGCCTAAATCGGGCGGAACGACACGGAACAACAAGCGTGGCCCACATTTTGTATTAATCTCACCCCTCACCTTTTATATTATTTAATTAATGTTATAGTAATAATATTTAATTGGTGTTATAGTAATTAATAATATTTAATTAATGTTGTAGTATTGAATAATATTTAATTAATGTTATAGTATTGAATAAATTTAATTAATTTTATAGTATTTAATAATATTTAATTAATGTTATAGTATTTTATAATATTTAATTAATTTTATAGTATTTAATAATATTTTTATAATTTTATAATATTTAAATAGATTAATTAGTTTTATAGTATTTAATAATATTTACTTAATTTTATAGTATTTAATAATTAATTAATTAGTTTTATAATATTTAATAATATTAAATGATAATTTTTAATAGTATTTAATGATATTTATATAATACGAGTGTAAAAATAAAAAATTAGAGTGACTATATCAAATTTTTCCAATTTTATTTCCCTCTAGTTAAACACAATTAAAAAAATCTTCTTATTTTTCCTTCCTTTTTATTTCTCCTTCCTTTCAATTTTCTTTCTTTTCAGTTAAACAAGCCTAAATGTCAATCATGTTATGCATAAATTGGTAAATCTAGACAATGAAGAGTTGAAAACATCTACAATTTGATCTTCGGACCTAGTGTGGGGAATACAAATCCTTTCGCTCAGAATAGCATCTCTTATAAGGTGCCAATCAACCTTAATATACTTGGTTCTCTTGTAAAATACTAGATTATTTGTACTGAATATTGCAGCTCGATTGTCACAATTCAAAACCACAAGAGCTAGGCACTACAGACCAATATATTTTGAATCCATTGTAATTCACAAGTGGTTTGGGTCATGGCATATTGCTTCACAACTGGACTTTGCAAACACAAATTATATCTTGTTTTTTCAAGTGACTAGGTCACTACCAACATAGGTGCAAAAGCCTGTAATGGACATGCAATCATCCACATCTCAGCCAATATGCATCTATATAAGACTTATACCCGAACATGACCATGTCATCGATAATGTAAGCCCTTTCCTAAAGACTTCTAAAAGTATTCTATGATTCTCAGGGCTACCTCCCAATGACACTATACTTCTTGCATAAACTTACTCACTAGCCCTAGCGCATATGAGATATCAAATCTAGTAACAATAAAATAAATCAATTTTCCAACTAACTCCGATATTTAGTTAGACCTTTATGAACACTATATTTTACTCTAGGAGTACCAAGAGTTTTAGCTTACAGTCAATTAATCTCTTCTTTTCAAGAAGATCCAAAGCATACTTCTAGAGACAAAAATATACTACTATCCTTATATGTTATCTCCATACCAAGAAAATACTTCAATTTCTGAATCTTTGAAACTAAAGTGTCTTTCTAAAATACTATTTAATATTGGAGATGCCTTGTTTATCATTTTTTGTTAGCAAAATATCAACAACGTACACAACAATAATTACAAACCCAGAGCTTGAGTTCTTAACAAACATAGAATGTTCTGCTTGATATACTTAAAACCCAGCACCCATAACTGTCAATGAGAATTTGTGAAAACAAGCCCGAGGGCTTCATTTTAGGCCATATATAACTTTGTCAACTTTGTATACATACTCTCCTGAGCAACATAACTAGAGGTTGTTCAATGTAAACAATTTAGTGAGATCACCATACAAAAAGATATTTTTAACATTCATTAATAAAGCACTCAATCTAGGTCGATGGCAAAGGAGAAGAACAGAATTTAAACAAGCCACAGGAGAAAAAATGTGATACCTTTGGAAACTAAACGATCGAGCAACAAAATCATCAGGATCATACTTATTATTGTAGACCCACTTACAAGCAATAGGACTAAGGATTATATTTATTAGTGTAGACCCATTTACAAGCAAGAGGACTACCATCCTGTGGGCAAAGAACAAGCATCCAAGTACCCCGGGACAGTAGAGCTTTCATTTCATCATCCGTAACCTTCTTCTGCACAAGATCTGATAACGTCTCATAATGATTTTTAGGAATAAAGGAGTTCAAAAGCGAAGTGGCTAAGAATCATTGAACCTACCACATGACAGATATCAAGTACTTGACCAAGGAGAACCAATCAAGGAGGATAGGTTGGTACACAATGGACCTGTAGAGGAAGATGGGCGACAAGGGTGTTAGAAGAGTGATAAAGCCGACTACGTTTATATAACTATAAAATAGGGAAACATAGAGGCCCACATGAGGCCATTAGGTGAAGAAACAATTGATGAACTAGTTTCAAAAATAAAAGGACCTAATGAAACTGATAGTGGAATAGACAAAGAATCAAGTATAGGATTCGACTCTAAAAAATATGGGTTGGACTCAAAAAAAATATGACATGACAGGAGACATGCATACATCTCATTCATGAATCACAACAATAATACCCGCTGTGTGTTCTTGAGTATCCCATGAAGACATTGCCCGAGGGCTTGCATGACGAGTAAATGGTTTGTTAGCATGGATGTTTCTTTCCATAAATCAACTTCATATTTTGCTCATCATTCCGGGGGCTTGCATCATTCCAACTCCGACCTCATACCTACACTGAGTATCCCTCTTCCTGCTCCGTCTCCGTTCAACCCTTCCATTACTATTCCTCTACAGATTGAAGCGTCTCCACCCAACAATAAAGCACCAGCGTCCCCTTTGCAGGTTTACCACAGAAGTCCTCGGATGGTTGTCACCTCGGATACCCCCCCCCCCACGCGCGCGCACGGCTGAAGCACCTCTACCTGAGTCCTCCACACGCCTCCCCTAATCTGCCAATTGCTTTGCGTAAGGGACGTCAATCTACTGCTATATACCCTATTACTCAATTTGTCTCTTATGATCATCTCTCACCATCTCATCATGCCTTTACCACTGCTCTCTCCACTCATATTATACCCAGGACCCTTTTTGAAGCTCATGCCCAACCAATGTGGAAAGCCGTCATGGATGATGAGATGGAAGCGCTTACCTCTAGATAGACATGGACTCTTGTTTCTTGTCCCCCCAAGATTCGCCTGTTGCTTGTAAGTGGGTGTACACCATCACACACAACCCCGATGGGTCCGTGCATCGCTTCAAAACCCGACTTGTTACTAAGGGGTTTACCCAAGTTTATGAGGTTGACTACTTGGACACTTTCTCCCCTGTGGCCCGACTCACGACTCAAGTCGGTGCGAGTTATTTTTTTGTTTGCCATTAACTTGGCATGGTCCCTTCATTAACTAGATGTCAAGAATGCCTTCAAGACTTAGGTAAGCCCAGATATTTTCTAAGAATTGAACTCACGTACAAGGGCTAAATATACATCTATCTCATCGAAAATATGTGTTAAATCTATTGGCTGAAGCTGACATGCTCGAATGCAAACCCAATGAAATTCCTATGGTCCCAAATAAACGATCCAAGTGGAACGAATCGGAACCAATTGACTCTACCTCATACAGACAGGTGGTTGGCAAAGTTATATATCTCACAGTTACTCGTCCAGATATATCGTTCGTTGTTCGGATTGTCAGTCAGTTTATGCAATCTCAAAGAAATGCCACTGGAAAGCAGTATAAAGGATTTTACATTATCTCAAGAAGTCTCAGACGCTGACTATGCAGGGAATATAGAAGACCGAAAATCTATATCAAGGTTTTCCACATACGTTGGAGGAAATCTAATGGCTTAGAAAAGTAAAAAGCAGAGTATTGTCTCTAGATCAAGTTACGAAGTTGAATATCAAGCTATGACACATACTACTTGTGAGTTGGTGTGGATTAAGAGTCTGCTAAAAGAGTTTGATCTATTCATTGATACCCTGATGATCATGCACTGTGATAATCAATCACTATATTCATTGCCAACAAGCCAGCCTTTTATCAAAAAACAAAGTATGTGGAGATCGATTATCACTTTATCACAGATGTCATCACTCATCACTAGTAATCAGATTCAGACTAATCTGAAGACCAAGTGGCTAATATATTTTCAAAGGCACTTAGTTATTTCAAATTTCATGAGTTTTGTACCAAGCTGGGTTTTGTTTGACATATTTGCTCTAACTTGAGGGAAGTGTTGTGAACAAGCTTGTCAAAAACGCATTCCAGAACGTAGGAATGTCCGATCCTACGTCCCAGAACCTGCTCTGCGTGCTGGAATGGCTGTTGGAACAAAGCTGGAGTGGGAACGGTAGGAATGCCGTTCCAGCACGTAGGATCGGCTAGGAACGACCGATCCCAGCGATCCTAGGTAACCTTGAAATTTTAAGCCTGATGCGGATGCCCATTAACCCAATACCTGCACGCAGCCCTACACTCTTTCACTCCCCTCATTTTCGAACCCTAATCACGCATCGCTGCCGCCTCTTTCGTCCTTTGCTAGCTCTTTTCCTTCACGCCTCTGCCGCCATCATCTCCTTCGAGCCTCGCTACCGCCGCCATCTCCTTCACACCTCGCTGCCGCTATCTTCTTCGAGCCTCGCCGCCGCCATCTTCTTCGAACCTCGCTGCCATCTTCTTCACGCGTGACATCTTCTTCGAACCTCGCCGCCGCCGCCATCTTCTTCGAGCCTCGCCGCCGCCATCTTCTTCGAACCTCACTGCCGCCATCTTCTTCGAACCTCGCCGCCATCTTCTTTACGCGTGAACATCTTCTTCGAACTGCAGCCATCTAGATGTTCATTTAGCTACAGCATCAATACTTGTTATTTACAGCACGTTGCATAGTTACAGCATCAAATCATCAATACTTGTCATTTACATTTTACAGCATCAATACTTGTTCATATGCAATGTTGCATAGTTACATTCATAATTTCATTTTTACATGTTCATTTACAATTACAGCATCAATGATCAATACTTGTCATTTGTCCTTGACTCCTTATCCATTATCATTTGTCAATCTCATTGATCAATCTACTTATACGTTCATCATTTCATTTGTAGTGCACCAATACTTAGACTCACTATTTTTAATGGCCGACACTAGTAAATCTAAGAGAAAGAATGCACCTGGAAATAAATCAGATATTGGTTGGGAGTATGGAGTTGAAGTTAATAACAACCCAAGGAAAATCAAGTACAAGTACTGCGAGAAGATTATATCTGGAAATATTTATCGGTTGAAATATCATTTAGCTTGCACGAGAAAAGATGTTGAACCATGCAAAGCTATGTCAGATGATGTTAAAAAGCAAATAATATCAGTTATAACACAGTTGGAGCAAGTAGCACAATAAAAAAAAAGAGTTGATCAACAAGATAAGGAGGATAGTAAGGATACAAATGTGGTGAATGATAATATTTCAAGAAAGAAAGGAAAGACAATTACAATTATGAAGTCTTTTGGGTCTTCTTCTGTCATTGGTAAGAAAGCTACTACACTTGTTAGTGGTAGTACTCAAAGTACAATGAATCAAATATTCAAAAAGGACTTGAGGGAGGAGGCTTGCCAACAAATTGCTAGGTTTTTTTACACAAGTTCAATTCCATTTAACTGTGTTAAAAATCCAGAGTTTATAAAAATTTTTGATCTTGTAGCAAGATATGGTATTGGGTTTAAGCCTCCTTCCTATCATGAGATTAGAGAAACATTTTTGAAAAAGGAAATAGGAAAGACAATGGATTTACTTGAATCTCATAAGCTAGAGTGGAAGGGAACTGGATGTACAATAATGTCTGATGGGTGGATAGATAGAAAAAGAAGATCAATTTGTAATTTTCTAGTTAATAGTCCTAAAGGTATTGTTTTTCTATCTTCTGTTGATACATCAAATATTTCCAAAACTGTTGATAAAGTTTTTTAGATGTTAGATGACATTGTTGAAAAGGTTGGTGAAGAAAATGTAGTCCAAATTATTATCGATAATGCTGCAAACTATAAAGCAGCAGGAGAGATGTTGATGGAGAAAAGAAAGAGTTTATTTTGGACTTCTTGTGCAGCTCATTGTCTTGACTTGATTCTTGAAGACTTTGAGAAGAAATTAAGTATACATCGAACAACTATTGCTAAAGGTAAAAAGATATGCACATTTATTTATTCAAGGACTATGGTTATCTCAATGTTAAGGCATTTTACACAGGGAAAAGATTTGATTAGACCAGCCATCACTCGATTTGCTACTTCATACTTGACTTTGAGCTCTCTTTGTGATTCAAAGGGGGCATTGATGACCATGTTTACATCTAATCAATGGAAGTCAAGTAAATTT
Source organism: Costus lasius (assembly GCA_027563935.2). Lineage (NCBI taxonomy): Eukaryota > Viridiplantae > Streptophyta > Magnoliopsida > Zingiberales > Costaceae > Costus > Costus lasius. Next base: position 78,364,883 of record CM050451.1, read on the forward strand.
TCAAAAATTGAAGATGGAAAGAAGATTCAATAGTTAGTGCTAGATAGTAGCTTTTGAAAAAATGTTATTATGTATCTTAAAGCTGCTCTTCCCGTCATTAGAGTGTTGCGCATGGTTGATTCTGATGAAAAGCCAGCTATGGGATTTATTTATGAAGAGATGGATCGTGCCAAAGAAAAGATCCAATTGAACTTTAATTCTGTTAAGAAAAGGTATATTTCTATAGTTAATTAGTTATTACTTATTAGTTCTTTAGTCTTTTCTTCTAAAGGTAAATTTGTTTACTTTATTATACATATATGAGCCAATTTGGCAAATCATAGATGAGAGATGGGATGTGCAACTTCATAGGCCATTACATGCCGCAAGCTATTATCTAAATCCCCAGTTTCATTATAGTCCTACTTTTAGACCCGATGTTGAAGTCAAAAGAGGGTTGTATAGTTGCGTGGTAAGAATGGTTCCTGATTCTGAAGAAAGATTCAAAATTGACATGCAACTTGAAGATTTTAAGGATGCCAAGGGATTGTTTGGTATTAGCCCTGCAATTATGACGAGAGATAAAAAACTTCCAGCTAAATGGTGGGATTCATATGGAGATTGAGTGTCCTGAGTTGAAGAGATTTGCTATACGTATATTAAGTCTAACTTGCAGTTCTTCAGGTTGTGAAAGAAATTGGAGTGTTTTTGAACAAGTAAGTTTCATTTGATTTATTTATAATTTTATTATTTTATATACTGAATATCATTTTTTTCATAATCTAACTATTATGTTTGAAATTGTTATTTTTTTAGGTCCATTCAAAAAGAAGAAATCGTTTGCACCAAAAAAAGATGTATGATTTGGTTTTTATAAAACATAATTTGAAACTCAATGTGCAACAAGATAAGAGGAAAACTCTAGAGGATATCAGTTTTGAAGAATTATCCTCATATGACGAATGGATAACTAATAAGCATGTAGAGAATTCAAGCCAACCAAGTTGCTCAAAGAAAGAATGGCTTGGTGCTCTTAATATGGATCAAGAGAGTGATGATGAAGGAGAACAAGAGAATGAAGAGGCTCCTATACTTAATGAAGAAATTAATCAACTTGATGAAGAGATTGTGTCTTTTGATGATCCTGTGTTAAGAGAAGATGACATAGAAGAAATAGGTGATGAAGAGGAAAAAGAGGGAGAAGATGACAATCTTGAGGATGACTCTCCAGAGAACTTATTTTAGACTTTAAATTAATTGGACTTGTATTTAATCATGTGACTTGTGACTTGCGACAATGTGACTTTTAATTATGGATTTTGTAATGTTTTGTTATCCATTTTGGTTGATATTTAATAATTAGTTGTCTATTTTGGTTGCAATTTAATAGTAGAATAGTTTGTTTTTGTTGTATTGTTGATGTAAATTTCTTTTTAAAATTTATTGGGTGAATTGTTATAAAATATATTGGTTGCCTAGTTTGTTTTAGATAGCTATATTTTTTAAAAAATTATATTTTTTATCTTTTGGTAGGATCTTATCCTACGTTCCAAGCCTACATAGCCTCTACCGTTCCTCGGTAGGAACTCGAACCTGACAACCTTGGTTGTGAACCCATTTAGCTTAACGGGTTTGCTACTATGTACTTATTTTGTTTTAACCCTAAACAACAGTAACGCAGTTTATCTACCGTAACTCTAATAAATAATAGTAATTATATATATATATATATATATATATATATATCCAACACTTTATACTATTATTCAGGTGTATTAGTGGTATAGAATAAAACTATAAAATATTCAATTGAATATTTGTGAGGTGATAATGATAGAGATAAGTTAATAGAAGACAGATATAACAAAAATATACGATGAAACTAGAAACAATAAATGCATACAGTGAAATCAAGATAACAAGATAAAAACATGGACAAATATAAGATAAAGATATTCATAGCAATGGCAATGATAAAGATTACAAAGTTGATTATAATAAATAGTTGAAGTAGACAAATATAATTGTAAATGATAATGAGCTTAAGTGAATGAATACTAGTTAAAGAAAAAGCAAATGATGACAATTAAAGACGAGAAATTGCATCACATATCAATTTAAAGCTTTTGGCATAATGGATTATTAATTTTTAGTATAATAATAAACAAATGTGAACTTATCATGGGTGCGTTTGGAGCTGTGGACCAACAGCTTCTACAGGCGCAGCCCACTGTTTTTGAGAATTTATGTTGTTTGGCACGTAACTTCTCATGCTGCGCCACGAAAATTTTCACTGTAGCTGGCCAGTTGAATGAAGCCAGCTTCTTCTGCCCGCTGAAGCACCAGTCTCTCCCGCGGAAGCTTCTTTCGCCTCTTCTGCCTCCTCGACCATCCACACGCTTCTTCTGCTGAAGCTTCTTCCACCGAAGCTGCCTCCTCGACGATCCACGCGCCTCTTCAGCCGAAGCTCCATCCTCCTCGACGACCCATGCGCCTCTGGCCGAAGCTCCTTTTGCCTCAACGATCCACACGCCGCCGATGCTCCAACTCCAGTTTCATCTACAGCTTCTTCGATATTGCCAGTGACCAGATCCACTTATGCTCCATCCCCAACCAGATCTGGGCCAGTGATTTCCACGCCAGCGACCAGAGCCACCGCCGCCTCCTCGGCCCCGACCAAACCCACGCTACAACTCCAGCGATCTTCCATCGACCAACGCTCCATCTCCAGCTATCTCCACGCCACCGAGGCTCCTTCCAGTTCTTTCCAGCGATGTCCACACCACCGATGCTCCTTCCAGTTCCTGCCACCGATCTCCAGCTACAGCTCCTTCTAATTCCAAGCTTTCAGGTATTGCACACATCACTGAAAACACTGGGAGATGCCGCTATGATGGACACCAATCTCAGCGCGGCTCTCCAATGCATCCTTCTTACTAGTGCCTGCCTTGGAGAATTCGAGCATCCCATCTATAATCTAATTTAAAATGGTCAAATTGTTTGTTTCAGCACATAATCTCTATTACCAAATGAACGGAGAACAATGCTCGCAACCTTCGAACTCATAAAGGTAAAAAAGACATCAAAATAAGTGAGAACTGCATAAAGGTAAAAAAACTTATTTCATATACATATATAAAAACTAATAAAATATAAAAGGATTATGCACTATTAATTAGTTAAAAAGTATATAATGCTATTATATAGCAAATTATATTTTTTATGTATTGAAAATATTTTTTATTATATCTGATAATTCTATGTGGATGTTTTTTAAATATTTTATTTATATCATAGATTGCTTAATTTTGAATGCAAATATAAAATTCTGCTTAATAGAACAGTACAATATTTTTAACTACTTAGTTAAGCTATTTATCCAAACAGTCTTTAAGCTTATCAAACCAGCTCTGGTCAAACCAGTAAAAGCTATAAGCTCCCACAGCCCCAAACTGGGGCTATACCTATTAACTTAGGATTGAGTAGGATTGATGAGATCGCAAGATCCTAATTGATCCTGAGACTCAAAACAAAGGATCATTAGATCCTACATTCATTCTGGAATAGCTTATCTAATTTGGGTCGTAGAATCAAAAGATCTTAAAACCTAGAATGCATTTTGACAACATTAATTGCAACAAAGGGATAGTAAGCTATACCAAGTTTAAGGAAAATAATATATTATTGGAATCAAGGTTTGAAGTTTCGATTCGACTGCTTGTACCAATTGCCGGTGAGACCAATACATAGCGGCTAAAATTCATGTGGAACTGAATGAACAAGCCAAAAAAGAGGAAGAGAAATGAGGAACCGTCCGCAATTGCATGCGTCTACCGTGGCCCGCGTCCACCATCACTCACGTCCGCCACCGTCGCCTACATCCGCCATCGTTCGGTCCGTCATCACCCCTCGTCCTTCCTCTCCTCTTTCCTCCTTCCTTGTTCCCCTCCTGCTGGTTTTCACTATTCTTTCACTATTCCGATTGCTCCGGTCTGGACATTTGTTGGACCAGAGTTCAGAGTTCCACGACATAAATACTAAGCCAAATAGGTTAAAACCCATTAAGACTACATAAACATAGAACATTAAATAATATATCTAATGCTAAAAATAGCATTATATATATATATATATATATATATATATATATATTCCAACAACCCCCGGGAAACCAAGCTTCAAGTTAAAATTGAACAATGCAAAAAGGAATTGCAGAAGTGCTCCTCATACATAGTTTCATTAGATAGGCCATTCGAATGGTATCCACTAGCTGTCAATCTGATTTTACTTAATTTCTAAGATCACAAATGAAAAGAATTGAAAATACAAATATAAATTGAAATTGAAAGGGAGAGAAAAGATATGATGGATTTGGCAAGGATCACCCATAGAAAGATTAAAACATAAGATACATAGTAATGTGGGCTTTGAATCATTAATAGTAGACAATTCTGTAACGTTAAACTAAATTGGAATGCCCAAATCAAGATATTAAATCTCGGTCCGGTATAGTTTATAGGTACGCACTACACGTACCGACACAGCAAGGTACCGGACCGGTGCCTTCTCGGACCAGTATGTCATGGGCAGTAAAGACCGAGATTTAATTCCATTACCCAAATATCTAATAATAGGGAGAGAGAGCCAACCCAAAACCCACAAGCGAATGAAATAAAGTCTTGGGCATAGCGTGAGCATGTAAAGTGTATAATCAAGATTTCTCCAAGTTTGTTTAAAGTTCAGACACTTCAGAAAAGAGCGGAAGTGTCCATTTTGATGACCACTATAGAAGCAGAATCTGACTTTAAGAAAATGAAGAGATTGTCTCCAAGGCCAAAGTAATTAACTAGGCCTTAGAGAACCGATGGAGGCTGATTCTATCAACTTCTACCTCAACTGCTAGAAAATCAAAGAGATACTACTACATAATAAGAATAAGCAGATAGAGAACCATGAAGGATACTTGCTTCACCCCTTAGTGCTGCAAGAATTCAGAGTCATGACCATTCAAATAGATTGAAAAAGTAGGCTTTTTGATGCACTCTGAGATCCAATTCACAAAGATGGAAGAGAGCAAGCTCTCAATAATTGAAGCAAGAAGTTTCATCTAAGCTGAAGGCCTTCCTCAGGCTTAGTATTTAGTCTTTGTTGAGATGATAATTATACAAGATCTCATATAGCTAAGATCAATGTTCTCATGAATTACCTTGAATAAAAGGAGGCTAAGAATGACTTTTAGAAGGATTGGCCTAACCTGATTAGGAACGTTCCTGGGAGTGAAACAGTAAACCACCATGTAAACTAAAATGTATCCATAATCTTTCAAAAATCTCTAGTTTTTTCAAGTATGAGTACCAAATCAATACATGCTATATTTATCTACTTTAGAAGCTTGCCATGCAAATTGCAGATAGTGGGCAACATACCTCAAAGAACTGAGCATTGAATCTATTCAACCTAAGGTTTTAAAAACTGATCCCTCAAACAGCAGAATATACCAATCCGATGAAACTGAGACAGCATCTCACCAATGCAGAAACCTTCCGCCTTCGACACAAATGAAGCCCTCCGACATGGATCGGCAGCGGCTTCCACCTACGCATCTTCGACTTCACTGGTTCATCCACTTCTCTCTCCTCCTCCGGCAAAGCCATCTCTCCTCCCCTTCTCCCCTTCTTTTCACTTCTTCTATTCTCTTTTTCTCTTCATCCGCTATTCCTTCTCTTCTCTTCCCTTATCTTCTCTTCCCTTATCTTCTCTTTCTTCTCTTCTTCCATTCTGCTTGGTAACCGAGCTTGTTCCACAGAACAAAGTCGGACCTATTTGTACCCTCCAAACTAAGTGGTATGGACCAGCATTGGAAACTATGATTCAACCCCTGGGGCTGCTTGTTTGAGTAAGATTTGTACACAATTCCCTCAAGGAGATTTACAAGGCTATAAAATTCAAGGCCTGAGGAGAGAGTTCCTGCCTAACCATGGGGGTAGGGAGGCTATGAGGGTTGAGCTAAGGTGCAATGAGCTGTTAAAAAAATTTAACAGCTTATATATCGACTATCTCACCTCTTGCCATTGACCATCTTCAATCTCATAGCATGGATTGAGGAACCGGTTCCGTACAAGCCAGTTCCTCCGGTTTGTACCGATCCAACGGCGGGAGCTACTCCGCTCAGACCATCTTTCAATCTCATAGCATGGATTGAGAAACTGCTTCGGTACATGCCAGTTCCTTGAGCCAAGCTCCGCTTGGTTTCACTGAGACGCCGCTCGGTACGTACCGGTCAGACCGCCAACTAGTTGGACCAGATGAATTTTCTACTCCTAATGGGTTGCTTAATACAAAGACTTGGCCATTGGAAGATATCACCTCTCAAGAATGCCATACATATTTATCGAACCTACATTCTAAAACACTAGTACAATCCACACTAATTTATTGTTATTAATTTGGGTTATTCGCATGCATTAATCATTTTTAGTTATAGTACAATCATGTCAAAAAGAAGATTACAAACAAATGGAACAGATATGCCCCAAGCCTACAACAAAGCAAAAGAGGAAGAACATGTTAGATTCTCCAACCAATGAGCAAACTAAAACCTAATCACAAACAACATGGAATAAGTCACAAAATCAACAAAAACCGAATACTAATTGTTGTCAGTTTCCCCATATGTGTTCAATCAATTTATGACTTCTATAAATTATTGGTAACAAATTAAAGCAACTAAATTCACTCATAAGCATCTAGATTGACACATGCTTATATAAATTAAGAGCACAATCTCAAAAGTAGGCTAGAGGGAACTAACAAAAATTCAAATCCACGAATGCAAACAGCACATACCAGTATCCCAGTCAAGGCAGATATTCTGGACATTACAAAGCCCAGCATGCTCAAATTGAAGTCTGTCTGTATACTCTTATTTTGAATACTCTTATTTATCTCGTCATATATTGTCTCCACCCTAAAAAAAAATGTAAAGAAAACAAAACAACAATTGCCAATAGGACCACTAGTGAAAGATAAATTACCACATGCACCCTTCCTTCTCAAGTACAGACAGCAAAATAACTTTAACAGAATGGTAGCACTCCTGCACTGCATATAGCATGTATTCATCTTTAGAAATCCTTTGCCAGAGATCAAATTGTGAATCCTTAGATTCAGCAGCAGTATCTCTAGCCAAAAATATCTGCTCACAACAATGAAAAGTTATGGTCGAAAAAAACAAATATGATACCTGTGAAAAATCTACTACTGAAGAATAAAGGTAATGTTACCTTGCTCACCAACAAGAATAAGGGCCACTGAACCATTGGAAGAATTCCAGAATTCTTGGGCATAATAAGTAAATCTCTCTCTCTGTAAATTGATGTAAATAATTGCTAAAAATAATAATTAAAATGAATAAAGTGTTACCAAATTTAACTTCTGACGTACGAGTTGCTTAAATAGTCTTCTTCACGCAAATTTTCCACTATTCTGTTCCAGAAAGGAGCAAATCTAGCAGCATCTAACTTGTTCAATGCCGTGCCCTTAAAAGTAACATTAAGAAAGTCAAATATGAATTTATAAGATAAACCACAAAACATTTAGAACACAAAATGGTTCGAAAAGGTCAAGGCGTCAAGCACAAAATTACATCCAATCCAGTTAAAAAACAAAACATAGTTACATGGTCCAGTTTAGGAATATGGTGCTGATCCACAAAAGAACTGACCAGTTTAATATTTGAAACCTAAGGATGTATTAATATTTGAAACCTCATACCATTCGATATGTACTGAATGTACAAGATAGAAGAGTGCCCGATATCTAGACGTGTCAGTAAATGCATGAAATAGGGAAAGAGCTTGTAGTGTCATACTGATTGGTATTAGCCACTCACAACACGTCAGTGTACACGAAATATTAATTCAAACTATTTTTCGCTGCCTCAGTAATAAACAAACCGAGAAGAGGTTGGGAGAGAGCCAGTGAAAATCAACAAAACTGATCACAAAATATTAGCTTGAGACAAGAAAGAAAATCTAATACGACCCTCCAACGTGAATTCTGCAACAATTAGCGACACATTCAAAGAACTGCTAGCAAAAGTGATAGAAAAGAGGTGGTTATAGGGAAACTTCTTTCTCCCTGACATACACAAAGACACGTGTTGCGAACATGCAAAACAAAATTCACACGAGCCACCAAGATTAAGACCATAGTGCTCATAAAAAGGACATAAAATATCAAACACTAATGGAAAGGTTTCAAGGAAGGTGGCAGCAACAAGGAGCAACACAATGGCACATGACTACAATGAGATAAAATTGCACCTACCGCTTTGAGTAAAGATTTCAAGATTGAGATCCTACCTAGGAACAAGCTCCATAAGATCAAAATGTAGGATCGAACTGTAGTATCATAATAACATCCAACCCCAAAGATATAAAATATATATTTTTAAAACATATATATTCATATATTAGTAGTAGTATGAGCAAATAATAAATATCTATCAATTATGAACTAGTACCACACCAACTATTTTGTAACTAACCAAATTCTATATTTTGCAACCACCATTCATATAAGATAAAATTAAAAGAGGGATATTAAATAAATGACAACTAACAGCAACCAATTCAATCAAATATAACTTAATAAATAGAAAGAAAGAAATATAAATTTAATCATTAGTGAATCAGTTAAAACGAAACAGAGCTAAACAGATCTTAATTAAGCTAAATTGGTGCAAAATCGAGATGATACAAGTCGAATTTAGCTTGAATCGGTTACAATTTGGTTGCACTGGTCTGCCAAATACTGAACTGGTTCAAATTATTATCCAATTTTAGTGAACCAGGACAAATCAGCACTAAACCACTTGAATTACCTTATAATGAATTAGATCTAGTCTGATTCTGGTGAACCGGTCCCTACAATCCAGGACACCAATCCTACCGTGCCTCCCAATCTGTTGTTCCTACCTATTCTCCGAAAAGGTTCATATGATCCGATCGGACAATCCTACATTCCATATCACAATTTAACAACTCTGGCTTCGAGTGTCCTAGCTATTCTTCATTGTCGCAACCTAGCTTCCAATCGTATCCAACAAATATTCACAACAAATATCCAATCGAGCTTAGGAGAGCATCTACATATGGGTTCCCTAAATAACAACCTAGCTTCCAATCTAGCATATCCAACAAATATTCAATCAAGCCAAGGAGAGCATCTACATATGGGTTCCCTAAATAACTACTTCTTTTCCTCTTCCTCCTGCTTCACTTCTTCCATTCTGAACAAAGGGTTCCATGTACCGGCCATATGCTTAGACCAATACAAACTAGTGTACTCCCTCGTATGGACCAATAAAAACTAGTTGTACCGCCCAAAATGGACTAGTTTTTGAAACCTTGAATTGAACATCGTTCATTATTTCCCTTAAATGTAGCATAATTTCGGTCCTCAGCAACCATAAACTAATTTAATATTTTAAAGAGATTTAAAGAGTTTTATATGATGGTAGTGAAAAGGAAAGGCTTGCCAATTTGTGTGGTATGTTTACTTAGTTTGGTTAAGAAGTGTTCAAGACTAGATTATATTGGATTAATGGCATAGTAGGATCCTATGTTTTAAAAATTCAAGTAGAAAATGATAAAACACATGCAACCCAATAATGCAAATTCCCAACAAAGACAAGTTAAATAGTAAAGTCAAAAAAGTTCAAAATATTGCCACAACTATGGCAAATAGAGGCAACATAGCCAATGTCAAGGATCATACAAAGCCCTTGATCACACCCAATCACAACAAATGCAACTACTTATTTTTTTGGTCAAATACAAGTGTATGATGCAGGCTCACACTAGTACCATACCCGACAGAACCAAGCAAGCATGGAAGAAGCTCACAACGGGAGCAACAAAGAGGAGGAAGAAGGAGTACCAAACTCACGCCTCGTGGCCTCCAGCATCCACTTCTGCCGCAAGCAAGCTTCTAGGAAGCTCATAGGCTCACAATGAGCTTCCCCCGCCATAATACTACTTTTGCTACTCCGAGGAAGCTCGCTTGGGCAGACCGGTACACTACCTCCTTTTTCTTTTTCTCCTTCTCTTCCTTCGCTCCAAGATGCCCTTTGTCTATGTGCAGGTCCTCCTCAGTCCGGTACAAACCGACCATACCGGTATTTAATACCTTGCATTAATTGAATATTAAAAATATATATATTATAGCATACAATCTCAAAACCTCACACAAACCTTAATCATGATGTTAGTACAAAAATAGAGTATGTGAGAGACAATAACCACCACTATTACTTGATTATATCATCATAACATTTACTAAGAAAGTCATTAAGCCTTCAGATCTCAATAGAAAATCATTAAGTGTTTTAACCTCTCTATGCATCTGAAATTACCTAGCACCACATAAGATTGGTGAGGTATTGCTTTAGCTCATGCAAAGTTTAAAAATCTTGGTCCTTACTAGTGTACCAATCTTGTCTTAGACTAGTGCATAATGGACATACTAACATTATATGGTACGGATACTAGATGCACTATCAATCTCAGAGGGAGGTATAGACCAGTTTTAAAAACAATAAACACAAGCCTACTTACTTTCTATCCATATATGATAAAGTGTTGCAATGATTAATTGTTTCTTCATCATGATGACAATATTATTTCCCATAAGATTAGAAATAAACCACAAGGCAATAGTAGGCTATTCATCTCAAATATAACAAAAGTAATAGAAGAATAGTATAGCCCTCTATATCTTGGTCGAGTAAGAACAAAGAAAAATAAGTGCTCAATGGTTTTAGTTCTCTCATTACATAATAAATATCTTGTGTTATTATATAACCTCTATTTGAATAATGTTAAAAGAGGGTACTTTTTCATCAAATAACATCCAAGTGAAAAATGAAAAACGTGGAACATGTACAAGTCATGTTGCTCGTCTAAAGTCAAGAATAACCCAAAAACCTTATAAGCTAATTTGAAGAGAAATCTTGTGAAGCATAATGGATCCACTTACACTCATCTTGCTCCATCTCATTATGAATAGTAATTTTGTAAATATCATACAATGGAATTAAGAGTAATGTAGCTTGTATGTGGGATATACCATCTACATTTCAAATAAAATCAACACCAACAATTATCAAATTGGAAGATTCACAAAGGTGAACTGTTACACAAAATCATACAAAATACCCTTTAGATGCTAACAGTCCATCTATATTCAAAATTTATGCCTATCACGAATGTAATGCACAATATAGTTTGCTACTAGTGTCACCAATACACTCCTAAAGCACCATGAGCATGTCCAAGGTGACAACATAGTCTATCAAGCTGACATTCAACTCTCACGCAGTGTCCTATTGCTTTATTCCATGTATCAGACATTCCTAGTGTCCTATTGCTTTATTCCATGTATCAGACATTCCTTAACTAGTTGACATTATGACCCCTAGGCCACCCCCTTCACAAGGGATTGCAATTTTATTCTATAAGACTTTATGAAATTAACACTTATCATCTCTTCACCATAAAAAAAGGTGACAAGAGCTACTATAATCTCTTCACAGACTAATTGGGAATGGCAAAGACGAACCCAAAATATGATATGCCCATAAAAGATGGAAAAAATTATTACAATTCTAACAGCATAGAAGCGGGGCATGCTTTCCAATTATATATTGTTCTAGAAATGGCTTCAATGAATGAAAAGTTTATCCTCATATGAGATTTGTTTAGAGCCCAACAGTGTTATCAATAGCGGATCGCGAAAAATAACGGAAAGCTAAAAATCCGCAATATGATATAGTGGATTGCGTTGCGAGCAAATAGCGGAAGCCACATAGCGTTTAAAATATAAAAATCTGCAATATGATATAGTGGATTGCGTTGCGAGCAAATAGCGGAAGCCACATAGCGTTTAAAATATATATTATATACATAAAAAATTAAGTATAACGTTTGAAATATATATTATATACCTAATAAATTAAGCTGTATAAAAATAAAATAAATTATATAAAGAAAGATCACATTCTACTAACTCAATTCAAGTCATAATTTTAATTTCTAAAATTTAAAATTATTATAATGTGGTTCTATCCGCTATAGCGGTGCTATAGCATTTCATAGCGGATTGCTCAAAAACCGCTATGAAAAAACGCTATAGCGCCGCTATTGCGGCTATTTAACAACACTGGAGCCCAAGAGACCCAAAACCTTATTGGGAGGGTTCCAGTTTGCAAATCAAGGCTAGATGAAATCCTGTTATGCTACCGGCTGGCGTAGGTGACTAAAAACTCACCTAGAGACCTATATCATCTAAAAACCCTATCATCACTCTCTTGATTGCAAAGACAGAATCCCTATTAGGTCAAGGAAAGATAAACAGATCATCTACAAATGCCAAATGGGTAATTCCAAGTAACAAATATAGGTATTTATAAAAGGTATTCTACAAAAATCAAACACAAACAAGGATTTTATTATGATTTCATATCCAATAATTATTGTCATCCTAGGCAACCAAACTAAATCGCCTTTCCATACACCAATCATGCCAATGCAAATAATTCAAGCTAGATGTACAAGTTGTCAACTTCAGATACCCATGCCACTCAGCCATCACAATCCAAAGCTTATAGGTATTGTTACTAACTGATACAAATAAATACTAAATACAGAAGCTTCAACTAACTCACTAAGTTACCTACTTTACCCTATTCATAAAATTTAAAGCTTAATTTTAGTTAGGCGCTTAGGTTATCCAATGTAACTCAGTTTTCAATATAAAACTAATTTGTTTATTACTATTGTGGAACTTGTGTCCTTAGGGGCAAACAAAAGTGGTAGAATACAACTTATTTGCATTAACATATACCATGTGCTCGCCAAGACTATAAACTGGTTAGACAAAAATCTCAGACTGAGATTTCTAACCGCAACCTCATATTTGAGGCTTATAATAAGTTAGATGATATGACGTAATTGGAATTTGAAGCTTCAATAGTATCATCCCAACTGAGGTCCTGGCAACATTTTGTCATGAGGTTTGGATTAGTAGAACGACTGTAACTAACAAATCAAGCTCTATAGTCTATAACCCTTTGGCATGACATATTCATAGATTGGACAGTTAAAAACAAGTCTAACATTGGATATTTAATCTGGAACAGTAACAGTAAAACCCAAACTACTCAAGTAAATATACTTGGCATAAACTGAAAATACAGCCGCCAGCCATCATTGTAAATGAACTTAGTATAACATAATTGCAATTTTTAGTGAGTTTCATGATTTTTACTTTTTCCTCTTGGAAAACCATGCTATGTAATGTCATTTTGCTCCTTTTATACCACTCCACACTGCTAAAAATACTAGTGTCGTAAGTAGCATGCTTGTGTGGCGAAGATATCAAACCAAAATCATGAAATGCAAGGCACGGTGAAGGGATAATTACAATACATGAAGGTTCAAAAACAATTGACAGATCACTCACAAAGACCTCAATGGCAGGGAGGGTTTGGACAAGCCTTATGTTCTGATCTAACCCCAACACATTCACCCCTTATGCACTATTCCATCAGGTAGAACGTTATCTATGATATATTTGAGACAAAAAAAATTCATTATGATAATTATACACAAAGTCGTTCATGTCTCGTCGTGCACCCTAATTTTTTTATGCACGAAATATAGAATTCATTGGAGTAGTCACATAAAAAAAAATTATCCACCGGAAAAAACAACTTTTGTATCTCCTACAATCACTGCTTGGTGTCTCCTGATTAGTAGTATCAAACTATTGATATCATGAACATCGCTTATTCATGGAAAGATACTCCAAAGTATTGCTCTATATCAAAAAGGAAATTATTCAACTCCTTTCCATCATCCCCCCATCAATTGCATGAATGTCTACTAGTGTTCCTCTCGTTTGCATGGATAGCACTTATGAGCACCACCACAACTATAGTTCATTGATTTGCCACCGTAAATGTTGCAGCTTCTTGAATATTCTAAGTCAAACATCCAAAAGAACTCATCATACGCTCATATAATGCCTCAATTGTCTTGATGCACTTATCATTAAAGCGTAACACAGCAGCAAATGTCGCATCCAACATATGAATTTGTTACTCAATATTCATCATTAATATCTTCTAGTCAAATACATATTGTATCCCAAAATACCATCCAAAAACATCAAGTCACCAAAACCAACTTTAATACCAATTGTCACAGACATGAGCATTTGGTCAAAAATTAACGAAGGCTAGATGACAAGGGAATTCACTATACAAGAACGTACAAAAACAACAAATCAAAGAATTACAAGGATCCAAAAGGAGAGATCAAGGAAACTTTGATTTTAGACTTAGATAAGTGACATAAACTAATTTAACCAAGTCCTATCACTCCTCAAGTATTGTTCCAAGAGGTAAAAATGCTAATGAAATCTTTGAGGTAAGAATGTGTCACTGTACCCGCTTGTGGTACATTGCCCATCACAATTACTCATTATCAAGCCACAAAATCCAGCAATTCAACTAATTTTATGAAATGCACTAACTTCTATTTTTTTAAAAAAAAGCATGCAAACCTAAACTATATACACTAGTTAATATTGTGCGCAGAAGTCCCACCAACTTTCCTGACAACAAGCACTAATATCATCAGCCGTGTTCCAAACAACATTAACTAGATAAGTATAGTTCCCATGAAGTTGCATTTTGAATAATAAAAAGGTCTTACATTATCACACTAACTCAAATAAGAGTTTGAAGACTATGTCATACCCACACTACCAAATATTGCCATTACTTTCAATTGATTTCTTGTAATATGACTAGAAAAAACAAGATTAGGCTACAACCAAAGCTAACACAAAATTGACGATATGTTTCCAATTGAAATGATACAAATGATGTTTATATTCAAAAAAATTCTATAAAAAATAATAAAAGGTCTTAAAATACAATTCCTAGATTTTGGACATGCAGCTAAAGTACTACCAATCGATGATGCAACATAGATAGACTCCTATTCAATCCTTAGTATTATGTTGCCATGTAGTATGATAATCAAAAGTAATAATTGATTTTTGAATAATACAGATGTGGTAGTTTATGTACCCAATATTGTAAATTTTTGCATCAAACTTTATAAGGCACAAAGATAATGACTATGCCAACAAACCAAAAAACAAAACTATAAAAAAAAAAGAGGATAATTAAAGGGATTTACCTGATCTGATGAAGACAATCGATTCCTATATCAACAAACATACAAAAAATCAGATGCAATCGAAAAGATAAAGTAGTCAAACAAAATGCAATATAAACCTTATTGGAAGTTTGACGTGAAGGTTCTCCATGAAGGCTCCAGGAAATTTCTCAAAGAGTGTGTGGATAGCTTCCAATGACCTGATCTGCAAAATCATGGTGCAGCAAAAAAAAGGTTTACGTGAGTGGGAAGACATAAATACAAAGAATATAATTTCCTATATTAAGCAGACAGAGATCAGATTAATCAAAGAAATATTAACCAAGTAAGAAGCTTCTTAAGAGGAATCATGAAGAAGTTAAAAGTTAGATCCCATCAGTCAAGAGAAATAACAATGGGAAATTGTATCCTACTAAGAGAAAATAGGAGAGAGAGAAAGAAAGGAAAAAAAAGTATAGAAAGAGTAAGATTTCATTTATTTTGAAGAAATAGAATTATATAAAATAGTCATCCTAATTATTTTACTTTTTAATTATATTTTAAAAATAGATTATATATTATGATTTCTTTTCCTTCGCTTCACCCCCCTTAATTTTCCATTCTAGGATTCACAACCTAAGTGTCTAGGAAACAAAGGTAAGTTCAAGGCTCCAAATTATAATAGAATCAAACATAATTGAACAATAGAAACATAAAAGAACCTAATATTAGTAAGAGTCAAAATTCACTTTTTGGGAAAAATGTGAAAACAGACGATCCACAGTTTTGCTTCTATATGATGTTCAGCCACTGCTCTCATTCTTAGATACACCTACCTCACCCAAACGATCTCTAGCACCAAGTAGAAACCCATAAACAGCTGACATGACAGTGTAAAAGATTTGAATATCCAGAAGGTAAATCTGCAAAACAGAGTCATTTCGTTGGTACAATTGTGAAGATAAATTGTCAAAAACTATAGAGCTATCACAAAACCACAAGAATTACATTTCTCCAGTAATAAATCAACACTAAATAAAAAATTTATTAGCATTAGAAGGCAAGAATTCACATCAACCAAACAATATCAATCAAAATCACTTAGAGCGTAAAAAAATTATCAAGAGTATAACATAGTCAATACTATGTCCAGGTGATGATATGAATGAACCCCATCGGAAGAAACTATTCTCCAGCCTAGAGTAGGATATCACTTTCACTACTGCAAGTACACTTGAAATGTCAAATCTAAAGAGATGAAATAAGTTCCACAACAATCATGACAAGATAAGAGTAGTTAGGATTTAAGAATCCACCATTGACCATGGGATCACCCATCTCAAATAAATCCGAAAGAGCTAGCTCTACTGCAGAATCACATTCAGTCTAGAATGGGTCAGATCAGCAATTTGGATAACTGGGTCACAACAACACTCAAAGAGGGCAAATACACAGGCTATGAATGCAGTTCAATTATTAACTAATCAAATGGGATAAGGGTACTCATGAGGTTATTCCTATCTGACATAGACCAGCTATGAATACAGTAGCCTTGAAGTTGGCCCATGGGACATATACTGTTTTTCCCCAGAAGCAAATGCAAAAACATTGCAAAATTGGCTAGCTCACAACATTTGCCATCGTTCTCAACTAAGCTGAGAAGAAAGCTGAATGGAATGGCATCAGTTCGGCTTCTAGCTATGCCATCAAAATTTTGAACTTATAGAACTTCATTAGAACATAGTAAACATTAAATAGTAAAATATTAAACAAATAAGTAGTAATCAACCTGACTAGAACCATCATACCATTTTATATCCTAGAACACCTAACATATTATATCATATTTTATGCCTTGTGAATGCTGCAAATGTTTGCCTCAAGTACGTTCAGGTGGAAATATTCAATGAGAAACGTATCAATTTTCTGGCTGAATGCATGGGGTTCAGGATGACGACAACAAAGCAAGAAACAAATGCAAGTACTTTGAGAAAACCAATAAATATATATAGATTCAAGCATCATCTACATTGCTCCACAAAACATCCTAAACCAGTAAACAAGTGTTTATGGTATGCCAAAATGCAAATCTTCAAAGTTACGCACAACTAAAAAAATACAATATAAAGTATAGAGCTAATCTTAAAGAAAAGGATGTGGTGACCGCAAAAAATATTTCCACGAAAAAGTAGGACAAATTTTGGATTTTTTTTTGTATAAAATGCCACATTAGTTTCAGTCATTATATAGCCAAATCACTACCGATGGAATGTTGAAAAAAGATTTATACCCTATTTACTAGGAAGGAAAGGAACAAAAGTGATATTTTCCCTCTTTTACCGGGAAGGATGAAAATTATAGAAGGGAAATGAGGAAGGAAATGGCTTTCTTTTATAACTGATTTGCTTGTTGTATGTCTCCAAGCTACTGCCTCTTCCCTCGTCGCTACGACCATCTTGCTTGTCCACCGTCACCGCTTCGCTAGCTCTCCTCTACTCATTTGCTCGTTCGTCGTCGCCGTCGCCGCCGACTCCTCTCTTCCACCGTCCCTCCCTTCCCCATTCACATCAGGACACGTGACCCTTGTTTCTCTTCTCTCCTTTTTTTCCTTTCCTCCTCTTTTTCCCTTCTCTCTACTTTTCCTTCCATGCAAGTGAAGGAAGCCTTAAGGAGGCTTGCCAACATATTGCTTGATTGTTTACAAAAATTTATACCGTTTAACTATATAAACATTCTACAGTTTTTAAAGTTCTTTTATCATGTGGCAATAAATTATATTGGTTCTAACCCTACTTAAGATGAAACTCAACAACCATTAAAGAGAACGAAAGTATGATACACTTGATATGATTGAAGAACACAAACATGAATGAAAGAATTTGGTTGTTCAATAATGATTAATGGGTGGACAAACAAGAATAGATTATCCATTTGCCATTTATACAATACCTAAAAATTCTATAGAGTGTTAAATGAAATTGTTTAGTAGCTTATAAAGAAAACATCAATTAAAACGTTATAGATAATGTTGCAAAATACAAGACAAGAAAATTTGTTAGTAGAGAAAAGATTGTCTTGATATCCTTATGATGTATATTGCCTTGATTTTATTCTAGAAGATTTTAAAAAAAAAATCACACACCTTGCAGTCATTTCTAATTACATAAGGATATGCACATTTATTTATCCAACAACTATGGTGATAATGTTATGGAAACCCTTTTTAAAGGGGAAGTAAAGTTTTTTTTAATGTTCAGGAAACATACAAAAGAAAGGAATTGATTAAAGATGATCCTCTCAATTTGTTGCCGCATATTTAAATCCAAGCTACTAATTGATCCAATGGGTGTACTAAAGACAATGTGTCCTCCTACTAAATGGAATTTGAAGAAAGTTTCAAGGATTCAAGAAGGGAAGAAACTACTCTTACTATACAGATAATAGTTGTTTTAGGATGCCAATGTATCTTGAAAATCCTCCAACTACCATTATAGCGCTTTGCATATAGATTCTAATGACAAACTATGAAATTCATTAATGAAGAGATGAATCATGTCCCGGGCAAATCCAAATGAATTTGGCCAATTAATAAGAATTAAAATGTCATTGTATTAATTTTACTTTAGAAATCTTATTTTATTTCTTCAATAGTTCAAGATGATGATTTTACATTTTTAAACATGTGTGTCAGCTTGGCAAATTATTAATGCGAAAGGAATGCAACTGAATAGTCCAATGCATGTTTTAGGTTATTACTTAAATTCTCAAGCTCATGTATTGTGTGCCAAGCTAGATATGTTTTACACCTATAATACATCTTCACACGACAATTAGATGTCAATTACAGATTTTGGTGCAAATTACATAATTGGTGCTTAAAGCCTGAAAACGCTATATTTCAATTTATTGCCCAAACTTCAATTTGTACTCATTATCTTCTATTAATTTTTATACAGAATTTGTATTGACTATTTTTATCAAAAAGTATTTCATAAATTTATAAAATATGATTAGAAATCTATTAAAGATAATCTAAAAATAGTTTGATATTTTTCATAAAATTGAATATACTTTAATTTTAAAAAATAATAAAACACTAACTGAATATAAATAAAATTGATACGATCATTAAAGAAAGCATGCTTGATTTCCAATCATGGCATGGATTGACACAGCAATATACAGACATACGTGACCTAGCACACACATGCTATATGTGTACTAGTCAATACAAGTAACTAGGTATTAGTTGGCTACACGTCCATAGTTATGCTTGGACAAGCTGACTAACCAATGAGGACTGAAACTTTGAAATATGGTTTAAAATATCAACCTATACCAGTGTATCAGTATTTGCCCATTCGTAGGTGGAAATTTGATAATGGAAAAGCAAAAACAAAATGTGGTTTCCAAGCCAAGTTGTGAAGCAAATATATATATATATATATATATATATATATATATATATAGCACATACCACGTGAAGTGTTATGGCTAAAAGGTCTCTTACATGAATTTGATATATTATGATTTGATATACTATGTCCAAGCCACAACCACTCTATTATCTTAATTGTCAGTAATATAATATTCCATAAAAGAATAAAACATATAGAAGTTGATCATCATTTCATTCAAAAAGCAATTATGAACCAGCAGATATATACTTCTTACATAATGTCACATAAAAGTTTTAGGCCCGACGACACATTCCTTGTGTAACAAACTAAGCATGATTGCCATCTTTGCCCCAATTTAAAAAGAGAGTGTTGAGAGTGTAAAGAAAGTAAGTCTACAAGATATAATTTATAAGTTATGTTTTTGGATTAGTTTATATCATACCATATATATCCTTGGATTTGTATATTTTATGTAACAAACCATCCGACAAATTAAAGTATGACTTTCTTTGTTGAATACCAATTCTTACACAAAAATTAAGTCATTTCCTACAACTTTTAGGACAAGTAGTAACTCAATTAAACTCAAAGTAGTTTAAATTAGTTTAAGAGGAGGATGCCAGGAGTTAAAATCCAAGCTCACCTATAATTTATTAATTAATAAATCTGATTTGCCAAAATATTGTGAATGGAAGTATTAAATTATAAATCATTTGTCATGTGTTGAGGCCAACAATGAGCTGCACAAGTTTCACGATGAGAATTAATGAATTTCACAATTCAATGTCATAAAAAACGAGCATTTTGAAGTGATCAAACTTCTATGAATGAGACTAGACAACCAAAAAATGTATACATTTTGTACACTAGGCACCAAAGATATTCTTGAATCATAATTTTCACAATTCATTCAAAAAAATGAAACAATTTAAGCATTGGCACTGACCTGCATACCCTATGCATGAAATTCTATATACTATAAATTGTTAGTATGACAGATTACGAGAACAAAAGGGAAAACAACAGAGTAACACTTACAGCAAAAACTGGTGCCCATAAGCTAAGGATTGTAAGTGCATTATGATTGTCTGCACAAAGCATCACAATAATTAAAACATGCTCTAAATAATCTAGTGATCATCATCAACTTCCACCAAGATGGTCAAATATCAACGCTAACAAAGGCATAGAGGTCTGGTTCAAGAAGAATATGAAATTTCAAAGAAAAGGAAATTTAAAACATAAACTAAAATCCAAATGCATATAAATTAAAACTTTTCCCTCATTTTAAGCAGCACAAAAGGTGACATCATAATGACACAATGGATTGGAAAATAGAATACTTTAGAAATAATGCAAAAGTACAAAATATTCTAATCGCTTAAATAGAATAGTAGGTAAAACTGTATGTATATACACACACGTATATAGTATCAGCACCGCAGCCTGTACACTCAAAACCTTGGATAAAGGTAAGAAACCATAGTTTGTTTAATTATTTGCATAAATATCTTTAAATTAACATATGGCACTTGGTGCACTAACTAATAAAGTTGAAGCCTTGGTTACGACCATTACGGAAGGGAAACTTAGGTTGTGTTTAATAGGGGAGAAAGTATGGAGGAAGGGATGGAAAGTAGAAGGGATAGCTATTTTGAGTTGTTTAATGGGAGGGATTGAAAATGAAAGGAATGCTACAGTTGCATATTTTCCGCCCAAACGCCATCCGCCCAAATCGGGACGGATTGCGCAGACGGACGCAAAGAACCACGCTGATGGGCGCTCGCGTGGCTTGCTGCTGCTCTCGTCCGTTGGCGGCAACGACGACGAGGAAAGCGCTACTCGTGTCTGGCAACGCAAAGCTTACGGGCGGCACTGCTGCTCGCGTCCAGTGAAGGCGACGAGGAAGGCGACGGCAACGGCGACGAGGAAGCAACGGCGACGAGGAGGGCGAGGGCGACACTACGGACGGCGATGACGCGGGCGTGGAAGCTGATGGACGCTCGCGAAGAGAGCTCGACGGGAGAGAGGGGGACAGAGAGTGGCACGTGCATTCCCTTTCCATTCCCTCCTTTTTCCATTCCCTTCTCGAATTTGTTCCCTCTTATTATCCGTCTATCCTATTAAACTCAGCCTTAAGTTAGCCACAGGCTAGATTGGGCTCAAAAAACCCTAAATTTGTTTCTGAGCTGGTTGTGCTCACTAGTCACCTTCACAAGTTTGAGTGTTTGACTCGATGAGCTGATCATAGTGAAACTCAAGTCAAACCAAGTGTTCACTTTAAGCGATTGGCTTATGTCATATGGAATTGATTTCACACACAAAAATGCCCGAGGTTGGTCATTTTGATGACTAAAGGCCCAGGCGGTGTGAATTTAGATTTCAACTACATCCAAGTCTAGAACTTTTAGACAAGACAACCAAAGATAATGGTTACAGTTATCTGATTGAGTGGATGGAACTTTTAGTATGAAAATTTATTTAAACTTCTTATATATGCTCTTTTGAATTTTACTGATATATTATTTACAAAAATATATTACCTTTTTGATGCATACTGTTATAGTACATGGGGAATGTGATATACCTTGTGATTTGATACCAGTTATTTAAATCATGCAAAATGATATGTGAATATGCTTTCATGTTATTAAACATATACAGTGGTACGTAGTGGATCAATTGGCATAAAACCTGAATCATGGCAAGTAAGAGTAAATGTTCGTTAAATCAGGTCCATGTATCGGCAAGTGAGATTAACAGATCATAAAAGCATAGATCATGCATGAACGATTGTGTTTAAACCGGATAAAAAAGTAGGGGGCATGTATCAGCGAATAATATGGTTGGTTGCAAAATCAAGTACCATGTCCTGAAAGATCTCGCATTTATAAATCAGGAAACCAAGTTATAATTGTTTAATGTGGTTGCAATGGGACGTAGAATGCAGGGTGGAAGAAACACCTAAATTTGATTTAGGTCTCATGGTGCATAATGATTGCAAGTTTGACCTCGTAGAATGCATGGTTGGAATGGGACGTAGAATGCAGGGTGCCATTTGACTCGAAAAAAATAATGCTACTATATAACATATAGTGATTGACATGATGTCACGGATTGTATTCATAAAAACACCATTATCTCCTTAATAGATGTAAGAAGATAAAGGTAAACAACATTCACTTACGCCTTGAAACCAAATCATGCCATGAATATTCCAAGTCTCTAAAATTAACAATTTTCTGAGTTGGTGAGACCAATGGTTTTATCTGCGACAGAAAAAACAAGTCTCAACTCTCAAAGGCACAAAAAGATACGGCAAGAAAACATATAGTACACAGAAAAAAAGAAACACGACTTTCCTGGAGAAAATAGGCAAAGGAAAATTTTCCACCAAGTACAACAAGCCAAAAGATCACATATCTGCAGTATCAAATAATCAGAATACACATGTTTGTTGTAAATTAAAACATCACTCAAGTAAAAATTGAGTCGTAGGCAGTTGCAAAAGTCTCCAACTAAAGGCAGCAATCTCAGCCATATATAATCCTCATTACATGAAAAGGGCAAAATATTAAGATGTTCAAAGCAACAGATCATGATGCTATATGAATGCCAGTAATAACATGGTGCGCACCTTCAAAATATAAACCAAAATCATGAAACTTAATGCCAAATAATCACATTTCAAAAGAAAACTCAATTCAAGTATGACCACAGCAGTACTATGAATTTGACAAGTATTATATGTATAAGAGGCATTATTTCAGCTTTATACAGAAAATGCTTTGAAATGAAGTCAGAAAATGTCAAATCAAATAACAAACCCATCAGGTTATATATAATGACCAAAGAACACTCTTGCGAGATAATTAACAGGCAATGTCGTATAAGGTTGCAAAAACGTCCTTACACAATAATGTGAACGTCGCAACAGAAAGAATAATCATTTCACCGAAATATAAAGAAAATCAACAGCCCAGATGAGGTCCATAACGGAATTTGTAATGTTTCAAAATACAACATTAGTATAAACGAGCGGTTCAAATCATAGTCAAAAAATTACAGCAATTATGCATAGCAGAAGAAGAGTGCTTACCTAACATAATCAATAGTCCTCTCTTGCATTCCGCGGCCAACATAGTTGTTTTCCTTGATAGAGAAAAAAACCAGCATCAATTAAAAGTAGCAAACAGGTAGAAGGAAATGAAAGCACAAAAGACAAATCAGAGAACATGGCAAAACAATAACCTGGTGCAGCCATTTGACAAAACGAACAACAGACCAACGGTAACATAAATCTGTGAGACTATGGCAGAATGGAATTCGAACAAGGAAGCCAATGAACAGTTTGAATGCAGCATATATTCCAACTATGAAGACATAAATTCGGAAAGCAGCAGACTTAGAACCATCCTGCAAAGCTTTACTGCAAGCAAGAGAAACCAGTTCAGAGATAATTATATTTCATTGCCAAAGGCAGATAACATATTGAAAGAAAACTAAATTCACTAAATAAACAAGACAAATATATTCAGGTAAAAAGATAGAAAAGAACAATATGATATATGGGGCATACATATACAGGTAGCAGACAACAAAAGAAGCAACTGAAAACCATAGAAAACGGAAAAATATTCGTAGAACAGCCGATCTGCGAGATGTAGAATATGCACCATACATCATCAGGGCATCTAGCACACCTGCATCAGAGATCAGGCGGAATCAGGGATTACGACTGTAAAAAAATGTAGATACCTAAAACTTGAGCATTTAAGAACATACCTTCAATAAATTTCATCACAAAATATGTGGGGCCCAAACTAAGAACCTGTCTGATAGTATTCCAATTCAGGGCACCGCCATGAAAAGCAATAATTGTAAGCCCCTGAAAATCAATATTATTTTCCACATATAACAAAACAAATGCAATATCAATAATTGTGAACGGGTAAAAGTGTAAAACAAAAGCATAAATGCGTAAATGCAAACTAAAAGGTAATATTTTTCGATTCAAAAAAAGAATTAAAATATGCACACATAAAAAGGTTAATTTTCTTAACTTACAAGTAGTGAATCCATCTTGAGGAAGTCAAAAGAACAAAAAACATTGGTTAAACAGATAGGTTTAACAGATATATAAATCCCGGGAATGCATAACATATTCTAAATGATATTTATATAACCTCACCCATCATGGCTAGTTACTCTATTTACAAAGAAGTTACTCTTGTTTAGAATCAAAGGAAATATATTATTTCCGTTTAACTTGTATCAAACCCAAGTTATTTCTCCAATTAATAATCCCAAGCCACCACCATAAGAGATTACACTAGCTACAGCAACATATGAACACAAACATATCAAACATCTTATTTCTTAAAATAGGATCTTTTTTCCTTGTTCAAACAACCCTGGAGTTCCCCTCTGTTGTCAGTTATCTTCTACAGATACGTAACCTGCAAATTGCATCTGCAGTTCTTCCCTCTCCCATAATGGTGATCATATTTGCATGCAGCACAGCAAGAATGCATGTACGATAGGCCTTGTGGGATGAACAAAGGGATAAGATGCACTCTTGAGTTGGACAGTACAACCAAAATGCATCTTGCTCATACTGTATTCCTATGTATAGATCAATGTGGATACCAGCACCCAAATTTTAAATCTTCATTTCACTCATGTTGTCCATCATGGATTATGTACGTAGTGTAGCATTAATGAATAGTTATATGTTCCCTTTCAAATGTAATTCATGTACTCCTGTTCTGGATCAAGAAAAATATTAATTTCTCTAAAATTTATAGATTTAATTGATTCACCAATTACCCAAAATCTTAAGAAATCAGAAAATGACTATAAAAAAATTTATTAAATTTGGATCACCTGGTTTAACAAATTGAAAATAATTATCATATCGTAATGGTAATTGTTTCGCCTGTTTTCTGGTGGGCCAAGACCAATGGAGCTCGGCTGGACGGCGGCCCAAGCCCACGTTCGAGACCCGAATCAGAGTGCGGGTCAACACTTAATCCAACGAAGTCGCACCACGTGATTTCGTCCGCAGGAGCGAACGAAGCGGATGCAAATGATGCAAGAGGCGTCGTCTTCCTCAGACGAAGACTTCATCCCTTCGGTGGACCTTGCGCAGGCAACGAGGGAGCCTGCGGCATAGCGGACACAAGCAACCAAGTTCTAGCGGCTCCAGCAGTAGCATTGGATGCGGTCACAGGCGAATCCGTCCGCAGCGAAATCGGAGATAGTAGTGCGAGAGTGAGGTCTTCAGATGCACATTCAGCTCGTGCAACACCTCTGTCCTCTTCGGCAGATGCGACGACATCTTCAGCAGAGGAATCGGGCGAGCACGCCCGAATTGTAAGAGGCTTCGTCGTACATGGAAGCGACCCTCTCCCCTGTAAAGATCTAGGGTGGCGGACAAGATCGTAGAGCAGAGAGCCTGCAACAATTCAAGGAGAGAAGATCCAGGGAGGCGAGATCAGAGATCTGTGAGCGAAAGGTTCCGAGAATAGAAGAGAGGGAGCACTTCTGTAAGTCAGTGGCGAGAGCTGCCACCGACCGGAGAGAGGGAGATAGAGGTTTAGGGGTTTTGTACTCGTGTTTGAAGTGAATAAACTGAGTTTTCCCCTATGACAACTTCCCTATAACTTCTTCTCTGGCGAGATCTGTGTGTCTTCCAGCGAGATTCTTCTCCATCTTCACTAGCGTCAGAGACGATCTAAGGGTTGCACTTCCGACCGCAGTGACAAGGGCTGAGAGAAGGAGGAGCCTCCCTGCTTGCACGACCTTCTGAGAGCTCCACTCCCCTTCTCCGGCATTCGTTTGCATAGAGGCAAAGGCAGCGAAACGCGAAGAAATCAAACGCGCTGAGGCGTTCAATTCGAGGCGCACCAAGTGTGAGAAATTGATTTTGACCAGGTCAAAATCGATTTTGGGTTCTTTGGCGGAGGAATTTCAATTTCGGCTGCATAGTTGATTTGCGGCGCATAGTTCTGAGGAGGAATTGGTGACGTGGAGGTGAGTTGGAAAAAGAGCATGACAAACCGGTATCAGAGCAGTGTTATCAACGGCGGATCGCGAAAAATAGCGGAAAGCTAAAAATCCGCAATATGATATAACGGATTGCATTGCGGGCAAATAGCGGAAGTCACATAACGTTTGAAATATATATTATATACATAAAAATTTAAGTATAACATTTGAAATATATGTTATACATCTAATAAATTAAATTGTATAAAAATAAAATAAATTATATAAAAAACGATAACATAGTACTAACTCAATTCAAGTCATAATTTTAATTTCTTAGACTTAAAAGTATAATAATGTGGTCCTATCCGTTATAGCGATGCTATAGCGTTTCATAGCGGATTGCTCAAAAACCAATATGGAAAAACACAATTGCAGCTATTTAATAACACTGTATCAAAGCAAACTTCGATGACATGGTGACTCAAGGAGAACGTTTGGCACGAGTAGAGCAAGTGATCGGCTTAACAAGAGATGGGGAAGACGCTGTTATTCCCCAAGTAGAGAACTTGCAACGCACGGTGGAGCAACAGAGGTTGCAAATAATCACCCTCCAACAAATTTTAGAGGGGATGGCTGTGCCCCAACAAAGTTTGGAAAAGGTGGCGGCACTACGAGAGCAAGTAGCAGGCTTTGCAACAACACAATAGCAGGTATAAGCGGATCTCGCAGTAATACACATGGCATTAGCACAGGCACAAGGCGGTGTGCCCGTAGCAGCAAAGATGGAGTAGGCGGCTCCCAGACTGAAGGTTCGCATCCCAGAACCTGCAATGTTCGGAAGAGCCCGATCATCCAAAGAGTTAGAAAACTTTCTTTGGGACATGGAGCAATTCTTCGTCGCCAATCATGTCCCCGACCAGGAACGAGTACGAGTGTGTACTGCATACCTCGCAGATGATGCAAAACTTTGGTGGAGAACCAAAGTTGATTCGACATCAGGAGCAACTGATTGGACATGGGAGGTGTTCCGAGAAAAACTGCGGCATCAGTTTCTTACCGGGAACTCGGCAGACAAGGCACGCGATGCGGTGAACCGGCTTAGACATATTGGGTCAATCCAGGAGTATGTCCGGGCTTATTCAGCCCTCATATTAGATATATCGGACATATCAGAAACAGACAGACGATATACCTTGCTCCGAAATCTTCAACTATGGGCGGAGGCTGAAGTTCGACATACCCCGCAAGACTGAAGGACGGCCGCAGCAATAGCCGAATCTCTGGTGGATCTGAGAGCTTCAAGTATGACTTCTTTGAGAGCATCAAAGTCACCCCCGAAACGTCACTCTCCAGCAAGGGCAAGAGCACCAGAAAGGGAGAGACTCTTTCCCCTGCAAGGCGGAGGCCAGCCGACACGATAGGAGCAGAACCGACCTGCAAAAAGGGCACAGGATCGACCGAGACCGATGGGGTGCTTCTTGTGCAAAGGACCACATCGGATGTGCGACTGCCCAACTCAAGAACAGATTGCAACAATCGTACAACAAGAGTTCGCTGAGAAAGAGGTGGCTGACGACGACCCTGTGGTGACATGCGAAGGAGCGATCGCATTGAACGCGATCACAGTAGTGTCAGCCTCAGGAGAAGCAAAATTAATATATGTTCCACTGCAGTTATGTGGGGTCAAGGTGGAGGCGATGGTCGACACCGGTGCAATTCATCTATTTGTATCATAACGCATGGCGGCACAGCTTGGCTTGCGCACTTCATCGACGACGGCTCGAATGAAGACCGTCAACACTGCAGCGCAGCAGATATTGGGCATCTCCTACAATGTCCTGGTGAAGCTTAGAAACTGGATGGGACGACATCACATCAGAGTGGTGAAGATGGACGATTATAACGTTGTCCTCAGCGTTGAACTGCTTCGACGAGCGAAGGTTTCCATCGTCTCACACTTTGAAAGAGTCCAGGTGGTTCATGAGGAAACACCAAGGTGGGTCTCTGGTATTCAGCAAGGTAGTTCGATGGCCTCGACTTTGAGAATGCGGGGGACACGAAGAATGACGGATCACGCACAAGCCTGAGGTGCACATATTGCAGCAGTGGTTGCGACAGAAACGCCCGTAGCAGACATCGAAGGCGATGTCCACGTTGGGCGGGGGAGAATTGTTACGCTCGTGTCCTCGTGGGCCAAGACCAATGGAGCTGGGCTGGGCAGCGGCCAAAGCCCACGTCCGAGACCTGAATCAGAGTGCGACTCAACACTCAATCCGACGAAGTCGGACCACGCGATTTCGTCTGCAGGCACGAACGAAGCAGATGCAAACGACGCAAGAGGCGTCGTCTTCCTCGGACGAACACTTCATCCCTTCGGTGGACCTTGAGGAGGCAGCGAGGGAGTCAGTGGCACAGCGGACACAGGCGATCAATTTCCAGCGGCTCCAGCAGCAGCGTTGGATGCGGTCACAGGCGAATCCGTCCGCAGCAAAATCAGAGATAGCAGTGCGAGGGCGAGGTCTTCAGATGCACATTCAGCTCGTGCAACATCTCCGTCCTCTTTGGCGGACACGACGACATCTTCAGCGAAGGAATCGAGCAAGCACGCCCGATTTGGAAGAGATTACGTCGTCCACGCAAGCGACCCTCTCCCCTATAAAGCTCCGGGGTGGCGGACAAGATCGTAGAGCAAAGAGCCTGCGACGAGTCCAGGAGAGAAGATCCACGGAGGCAAGATCAGAGATCTACAAGTGAGAGGTTCCGAGAATAGAAGAGAGGGAGCGCTTCTGTAAGTCGGTGGCGAGAGCTGCCGCCGACGGGAGAGAGAGAGGTTTAGGGGTTTTGTACTCATGTTTGAAGTGAATAAACTGAGTTTTCCCCTATGACGACTTCCCTGTAGCTTCTTCTCCAGCGAGATCTACGTGTGTCTTCCAACGAGATTCTTCTCTGTCTTCACCAACGTCGGAGACAATCTAGGCAGCGGCGCTTCCGGCTGCAACGACAAGGGCTGAGGGAAGGAAGAGCCTCCCTACCTGCATGCCCTTCCAAGAGCTCCACTCCCATTCTCTGATGTCAATGACAGCAATGCACTGCGTATGTTCACGTAGAAGCGAAGGCAACGAAACGCAAAGAAGCGAAGAAATCGAACGCGTTGAGGCAATCGATTCGAGGCGCACGAAGTGTGAGAAATCAATTTTGACTAGGTCAAAATCGATTTTGGGTTCTTCGGCAGAGGAATTTAGATTTCAACTGTAGAGTTGATTCGTGGCGCACAGTTCTAAGGAATTAGTGACGTGGAGGTGAGTTGGAAAAAGGGCGTGAAAGTAATCAAGCACAATGTTCGCAATTCTGGTCCATGCTAGTCAGTTGTCGACCTAGAACATACTAGTCGGTAACATTGTGGACCATGGATACGTGTAGCGGAGCGAGCAAAAGGAGCTCTGCTCGGTTTTCACTTGGTCTAGAACCGGACCTTGCACAGACCAATATTAACTTGAACTTCCTTATTCAAACCAATTTTTTCAACCTTGATCAAGTAATCACAATACTAAGGTATCAAATCAAAATCTAAAAAAGGAAATTGGTATGATTCGAGAATTGAATCGTCCCTCTAGCCGTCACCGGTGAGTAATCATGCAAAGCACGCCCTAACAAGAGAATAACTAAACACTCAATGCCTCCAAACTAAATCCTAGATCCTTATTTATAACTCTATCCTACTTAGCGGGCCGGGTATAACATACTAACCCGGATCCGCTTTATTACATATCCACTACTACTATTGGGTCCATAACATATCCTCCCTCCCTAAAGAAGCCTTGTCCTCAAGGCTGCTCAAAATTTATTTAAAAAAATTTCAGCTTGTGCCTCCACCAGGTTCCCAAATCGCTCGAGTTTCTGCCTCTAGTTTCGCATCAGCAAGGTCCTTCTCCTCATCTTCTACTAAGATCATAAATCTCAAGCCTTTGTTCGCGCAATGATGCATCGGATGGTATGGCTGATCACATCTAAAACATAATCCTTTTTCTTATTTGGACTTAAAATCTTTGGTAAGAGAGGTATCGTCCTCCTTGGTTCTTATTAGTTGTCTGGCTCTTCTCTTGCACCCGTTGCAGTGTATTTTCGCTAACTAGAAGTTGAGATTGGCTGCCCTCAGCTACACTGGCCTTGGATGACATTGGGCTCTCTGGCCTGTGTTCTATATTATTTCTAGCTCCTCCTGAATAATGCAACTATATCCTTGTAGTCCTCGGCTGTGTGCAGGATGAAATAGTGGTCCTTCCCCCTACGGTGCTTTCAGATTGTCTAGTAATATTTTCCGTGTCAGTTAGAACCCCTTCAAAATTCCTAGCCAGTTGTATCGCCTTCCTCACTGTGGGAGGGTTAAAAATGCGCACCCAACTCTTAATCTCGTCATGCAATCCACTGAGAAAGTAGCTCAAATATTGTGAAGCATGTAATCTTGGGTCTCTTGCCACCAATCTTTCAAATAGCTCAACATATTCACTCACTGAATTAGACCCTTGCTCCAAGGAAGATAGCATCTCAAAAGGGTTAGCTGCATTAGATTCACTGAACCGTTCAATAAGCTCTTCCTTCAAAATATCCGTAAGATTGGGTTCCATTCTACTCACCCAACTAAACCAATGAATAGCTGGACCTTCCATACTCACAAATGCCAAAGGAACTCAATGGTGATTAGCAGTTCCTTGCACCAGAAAATACTGTTCAGCTCTTGTAATCCACCCCAGAGGGTTTGTCCCATCAAACACAGGCAATTCTACTTTCCTACACATGAGTCTTCTCTCTTCATTATTATGTATGCCCCACTCCATAGAATCAGTCATGTATTTATCTCCATCATTCCTCATATAAGTCTCACGGCGTGGTTCATGACGTCCTGTAGCTTCCCCCACCAAGGGATTTCCCTGCCAATTACCGCCACTAATTGCTGTTGGATAAGCCCTCCTGATCGCCATAAATCATCTTCGACCACATAAATTTGCTCATCCCGCCAATCTCTCTCCCTATTGTTAGCCTCCTGTGGAATAACTCGTGCTCGTTCCCTAGAGTGTTGCGCAGGATCACCTATGTGTTCAACCATTTTCCCCTTTATAAAGGTTGAGAACATCTCCTTCAGATCAGCCATATCTTCCCTAAGCCTCCTTCCATCTTCCTCAGCTGCCCGATATCTCTCCTCATTCGCCGCCTGTTCTTCTTTGCGCTTCTCCAGAATTTCTGCTACACTTTTCTCTAATGCTTCTAACCTCGTCTCAGATCGTGTTGACGCCATGAAACCTGCAGAAGAATCACCCTCTCAATGTTCCCTCACCAAGTTCTCTCTTTTTTTTTCTACAGTAACTATGAACAGTAACTGTAAATAGTTTTTTTTCTAGGCTACAGTAAGAGCACTCTCATGCACTCTATCCCTTCCGCCCGCTCTATCTGCTTCAGCCGCGTCGACCGTCGCCGGCAGCTAGGGTTCCGGGAGAAGAGGCGCCTCGCAAAGTCCGCCGGGTTACTCGCGACCGGGAAGAGCCGCCGCCGCCTAGATCTTCCGCCAAAGGCACGCTGCAGCACCATTGCTACAGTACTCACGCTACAGTGCTTTCACCAAAACCCTAGGATGCTACAGTACTTGCCCCGCGCACTAGAATCTTTCCGGGATGAGAACTTTGCTGCGTGCTGAACTTTTTTTTTTTTGCCCTAAGTTTCCTTCAACGGCTTGATCAACGATGATAGACCTGTCGTTCAGATCTACTACCGACAACAAAATTTCTTTCGCCTTTATCCTTCGCCGGACCACCGATTCCCCGGCGATCGATCCGGCAGATCGGACCAATGTTATGATTCAAGAATTGAATCGTCCATCTAGCCGTCACCGGCGAGTAATCGTGCAAAGCACGCCGTAACAAGAGAATAACTAAACACTCAATGACTCCAAACTAAACCCTAGACCCTTATTTATAACCCTATCCTACTTAGCGGGTTGGGTATAACATACTAACCCAGATCCGCTTTATTACATATTCACTACTACTATTGGGTCCGTAACAGAAATCATATCATTCATAACCATCAAAGTACTCTAGACCATGATCTCATTGATATCCATGACATCATGGGTTTTATATGCTTCTTTCAATTAGTCTAGTTCAACAAAAGCCTTATGATACCCCAAGCCTAGAGTTGGAGCACTTGACACGTCATTCAAGAGTAGCCCTAGCCAATGCTATTGAAAGAAATATGCTTGGGTGTATTCAACGTACTGCATATGCACCTAGGGACCTTTTCCAATCAACGTTTGTTTTAAACATCGATTTCTACTAGTCCATTGACACTATTGGTTGGTCCTGTTAAAATATATTTCATATATATACAATGCCAACTCTTACTGATTTGTATACTATGTTTGCATCTAGGGACACCTTTAGTAATACAACACTAAAGTATTTTCTAAAGCTTTTAAGTAAAATTGGAAGGGAAAAATATCAAGTAGAGAATAAATAAAATTAGTTTACAAATACAAAGGCAATTATGGCCTTAACCTCCTAACATATCATGTTGGACTTCTGCGGTCAGCCAGCATTAATACATACTACAGCCTTAACTTCCCAACATATCACGTTGGAATTCAGTATTTGGATGGCATTGGTACATGCACTGTTTGACAGCATTAGATTGGGAGGAATTCATACAACTAGAAGAGAAAACAAGATGAATAAAAAAATGATGAAACTGATGAGGTGCTCAGGATGGGCATATGCAAAGGGGGTAATCACATACAGCATCATGGAAAACCAAATCAAGTAGAAAAGCGAAGAGATAGTGTAATGATAGAAGACATGCTTCCCCTTTCTCAGCATCATGGAAAACAAGATTGGGAGGAATTCATACAACTAGAAGAGAAAACAAGATGAATAAAAAAATGATGAAACTGATGAGGTGCTCAGGATGGGCATATGGAAAGGGGGTAATCACATACAGCATCATGGAAAACCAAATCAAGTAGAAAAGGGAAGAGATAGTGTAATGATAGAGGACATGCTTCCCCTTTCTCCCTCTTCTCCTCTTTTCTTTTTCTTTTCTCTTTCTTTTCTTCCTCTTCTTTCTTCTTTCCTCCTTCAATGCTCCGTGGAGATATGGATCAGTACAAATCGTTCCAAACAGTTTTTAAATCTTCGGTGTGATGCAGCTTAAGTCCCTACCTTCTAGAAATATCTAGCAGACCATGGACATGACAACCTTCACAGCCTGCCTGTAATGATAGATTACGGCCATGACAAACATCGTGACCATGGACATGAAGCCTACCATAGCCTGAAAAAATATCGCGACTATGACGGATATCATAGCCTAGCCGCACCCACATCACGACCCGGCTATGAAGCCCATTGTGGAGTTCACAAAATAGCGTAGGAAATATCATGGCCATGTCTATCATAGCTGTAACCCCAAATTATGGGTTTGACAAAGATCACGGCCCACCCATGATAATCACTAATGTCGTGTCAGGCTCCACTAGCAAAGATTATAGTCAGTGATGATAATTAAGACTTGCCCATAACAACTCCAAAAAGGCTAAAACAGACCATTCCAAAGGCCTTACAATGTTCCCAACATCAAGGTCAGCCTCTTGATAAGTACATGGGGATGATTAGTCCTTCATCAGTCCAAACTGAGTCCCTTCACCCTATACGCTTGCAATCGCAAATTCAAATTCAAATTATGTCGTGTCTGGCTTCGTCGGCAAAGATTACAGCCATGGTGATAAGGCTTGCCCATGATGACTCTAGAAAGGCTAGAATAGGCCGTTCCATCAAAGTCAACGCCTGGATAGATAGTGGGTATGAAGGACTAATCATCACCATGTACCTATTATGAGTCCCTCCACCACTTCATTAGCCCAAACAGGGTCCTTCCACCCCACTGAAATAAGAAATTCAAATTATGGTTATAACAAAGATCACGTAAGGGCAGCCTCTAGATAGGTATGTGAGAATGATCCGTCCTTTGTATGCCCAAATGGAGTCTCTACATCCATGCCTCTAGAACTGCAAAATCTGATAGAGCCTAAGGCAAATCAACATTACAACCGGCTTACGAACATGTCTCAAGAACCGATCAATACCAAGATGAACCAACCCGAGCCATATTTGTTATTTCGTGGTAGCTTGTTCAAAGATAGTATAGTCGACCCAACCGGTGGAGTTGTTAGGATCTTTGTACTTGGTAGTAATGATTTTCAGCATGAGTTAGTTTTGATTTGATTCCATGTTTAAGGGGTTAGAATATTCTAACCTCACCACCTAGTTTGTTCTTATCCCTTTTATAAAAGGGCAACCAAGGGAAGATAGAAAGTAGCTTCCTAAGAAGAGTAGTGCTCACTTGTGGAGTCCAAAGAACGTAGTTGAAAACAGGGTTATCTTCTTCGAGGTCTGCTTATTTTTTAAGAATATTTAAATCACGCCTTGCATATCATGTATTGCCTATTCCTAAACTTGTATTGCCTTCTTGAATGTTCCTTCCTAAAGAAATTAATGAGCAATTTTATTTCATTGCCCAGAATCCAAATAGAAAGTACAGTCAAGTGAGAGATTCATAAAGCTATTCAGTTGATAAATTTTGCATACAATACAGTAACTTAAATATCAAGTCTACACTGGTATTTCCTTTTAGCTGGGAAATTAAAGCAGACTAAGATGACTGGCACAAGCATGAATTAAAAGAGGTACAGATCTGAGATACAAAGTATTAAAGTTAAAAGTATATGGACCTGGAACATCATAAAAAGAAAAATCCAGAGTCGATGGAAACTATGATAGAGATGTAGAAATGTTCTGTGCTCCACAAAAGATGTTTTCCCGTAATGCTTGCTTCCACCAATAGAAAGAAAACCCTGGAGGAAATTTTGATTCAACCACTTGGCAAATATCAACTAATTGTGGAAACAAATCAACATCATAATTATGATTGGAGTTAATTGATTCTTGTATCCAAAAATTTTTAGTTTTCACAATTTTATCCAACACCTTGACTTGTACTAAAACATACAAAAAGAAATATATTTCATTCCAAAATTCTGAACTTTATCTTTCGCATCAAAATTATCCAAAACTCTGGGTTTATCATGCTCAAGTTGAAGAGGTAATCTAGAATGGCGAGAAGAGCATAGACGGGCCAAAAATAGGAGGAAATAAATCAAATGGTATGGAATTGATGTATTAATATAAAATACGAGGAGCAAACAAAAATATTACAGTATCCACAGACCTTTTTATTTTTCATAGGCTTTGAGAAAAATGTTGCGTTAAGCTTCCAAGGCCAACCAATTTTAAAACTGTGAAGTGACCTAAGAAACAGCAAAGAAGATTATAAACTCTGTTTCTTTGACACTTACAGTCAACAAGTGCTAGTGCATACCAAAAGAACTCATTGAAATCATCATAGTTTCTCCAAGCTGAGTGTGGCGCTTGTCCATTGTCACTGTTTGCAGCTTCCTATATTAATTTAAACAAAGTCATAGGCCAGAGATACGTAGATAAGTAAAAGAGTATCCAAACGGTCTAAATCACATTTTTTATCAGAAACTAAATTAACTACACATTGGAAGTTTCTAGAGTCAGCACTCCATGAAGTGCAGTAAGATCGATTCAACTGCATCAAAAATCAAGCATTGTGAATTCTCACGATACCTTGCACTCAATTAAGAGCTAACATTGTCGCCACAAGAAAGTGAAACAAATTACAGATAAACAAGGTAAAAGCATATAGAAGGATTTATGCTTCAACTAATTTCTCGCATGAAAAAATGAGACACTAAAAGGTATAGCAAGTTATATCTCAACATTCAGCAAATTATCTCACTCATTTCTTTCATTTTTGCGTTTATCAGTTGTCATACCACCATATAGTATTCTATTACAATTAAAACATGCTTTTGGAATAGACAAATATTAGTTGATCATCTTAATATGTGACCTCAGATTTATTTTTAAAAAAACTGAAAAATTTGTTACCAGTACTTTATACGCTTTGATAACCCTATTCTATGTCCAAAAGAAAGACAACTCAACCACCTCCATCATGCCTATGATAGTTCCAAGCATGGACTAAGGAATCGGTCCGATACCAGGCTATCGGTTTCAGCCTGAATGAGTGAAAACAGACAATTTTTCCCCAAAACTGGCTAGTACCAGTATAACCTGGCTATTTTGGGGCAAAACCGGTCAGTTTTGCTGCAATTCTCTGTGCAGTCACGTGTGCACAATTAAAAAACATTGTGCACATATGAATATTGTGAACGTGTGAGTGCACAATAACAAATACTATGCATGCGTAATTGCACAGTGTGCATATGTGATTGCATAGTAAACACTCTAATAGTGTCACCAATTTGGTGGTGGCAAATTAACCATATAATTATATAATTAGTAAGTAATTAATAATTAATTATATTTAAAATATTATTAATAATTATATAGTCATTAATTAATTAATAATAAATGGGTGCACATGAAGAAAGAGCCATCAGTAGCACGTCCGTGGCTTTGTTTATATATTAATAAAATAATATTTTTTATATTTATTTATTTAAAAAAAATTTAAAATTTTTAAAATTTTTCCCATGAATAGGCATCTTTAACTCTAATTCTTTTCACACCATTCGCGTTTCAATCTTTAAAACTTTTACTGAAAACTCTTTTCACTAAACTTTCTTTTTTTTTCTCTTCCAACGGCACCAAAGAGATACTGATCTTGCGAGACATCATGCACGTAAGATGTTGGATAACCGGCACCATTGACAGTATATTCATTGTCAAAAAATGTTTCAGGGTAGAGGTCGTGTAAAGCAACATCTTATCGGGGGCTTTGCTGACGTTGCAAATTATACGAAAGTGCCACAAGAGCTCCGAAAAGTTATAAAGGCAAATTCAAATTCGTTTAAAATCACTAAGCAACGTCATACCACTGAATGTGCGGAATTTGACCGTCATGCTGCGGGGCTTGCCGGGGATGATCCATATCAAGGTCAATATGATAATGCTACAAAACAAATAGAGATGGAAGAAGCTATGCGTGCCTTGCTCAATTTGCATATGAAGACGACGTGCAGTCTACTTCTATACACTTCGCTAAGCGACCTTACTATGAGGGCGAATCTGGAAGCAAGAGTAGCCTAAGCGGTATAAAACCTGCTCCACCATTGGGTCAAAATGCTAACCGGAAGCCATGCACCATCAGGCAGACGAGGTATTTTTTTTTCTTGTTTTGGCTTCCACTGATATTGATCCTAGAGCATTTCCTTCTGAATCAAATAAGCAGACGTGTATTGATAACATCTATACAAAAAACAAAAAGGTGGACATTGACCGAGCCCTATTAAAATAGTTTTACTTTAATAAGATTCCACTAAATGCAGTATTTGATCCATATTACCATTCTATGGGTCCAAAATTCAAGATTATAAGTTAGGAATTAAGCCCTTACCTCTTTGAAATTGCTGGAACGTATCTTGATGACAAAGTTGAAGAATATAAAATTAAATCAAAGGTATGAAACTCGGTGAGAGAATTTTTGAGTCACTTTAATATGTGAAGTTTGGACGGGGTTGACGAAGATGAGTTTTATAAATTTTCTTATTTATTGCAATAAGATAGTAATTTTTCACGAGTCTATTATGTTTCATCTAAATTTCATAATGCAACATATATTACTAGTATTATAAGAAGGGTGATAGAAGAAATTGGCCCTCACTATATTATTTAACTGATTACTAATAATAACAATAATTTTAAGAGAACTGCCCAGATAATCACTCTGAATTTTTCACGTATTATTCGGTTAACTTGAGTTACACACTGTATTAATTTGATGATGAAAGATATTAGAGAATTAAATAGGATGAAAAATGCTTTAAAATGTGCATAAACTGTCACCCGATTCATCTACAATCACCATTGGGTGCATACTAAAATGCAACAATTATGCAAGGAGAAATACTACATCCTTCAGTAACTAGGTTTGCAATACATTCTTTACTTTTGAAATTATTATGCAAAGCAATAGGTCTCAAAGCAATGTTTACATCCAGAGAATGGTCTAATTTTAATTTTACAATATCAAATGATGGAAAATTAGTTGATAATATACTTCTCAATGGTCGCTTCTGAGATAATTTGACTAATATTTGCACAGTGGTCGAGCCCCTTTATGTGATCTTATGTAAAGTAGATATGAATAAAAAGCTAATGATGAGAGATATATATCACATAATCTAACAGTGTATAAAAATCATTTCTAATAAATTTTGCTCCTAAGACAATAGATATATTGACATCATAAGACATTGGTGAAAAACTATGTTACGTTAAGATATTCATGCAGCTAGTAAGTAATATCAAATTTTTAAATTTTTTATTACGTGTCGGTATATTTTTAAAAAATGACTTCATTTCTTTGTTCATAGTTTATTATTTTAATCCCTCGTACCAATACTGATACAACTTGAAAATGATCAAGATTTACTGACAGCATTAAAAACTATAATCTTTCACATAGAGAAGGATTCCAAAGTGGTAGCCACGGCAATTAACAAAAGTCGTATGTATCATGGAACTGAAATGACTTTCGGAGATCCAATGGCACTAGATCTCAAATACAAAATAGATCCTAGTAAAATTTTTTTAAAACAAATTATTTATAAATCAAGTGTCTAATGTAAATTTTTAAAATTATATCCAACTGAAAGATGGTTATAATTTGGTGCAAAGGCACTAAATTTACAAAAGATAGTAATTCGCATCTTATCACCATGTGTCTCTTCAACTAGATGTGATCGCAATTGGTCAGCATTCTCTTTGATATGTACAAAGACCCGCAATTGTTTATCATACCGCCGCCTTGAAAAAATAGTGCACGTCCACTACAATATATGACTCATACTACGAATTTTACGAGAAGAAAATGAAAGAGTCAGAAGTAGTGGACCCTTATGATGAAACATTTATTTCAAATGACAGTGACCATATGATGGAATAATAGCCAATTCAAAATGATCAAAATATGGCCCTAGATAAACCTGGTGATCCACCTCGCCCTTCTCAATATATTTTTGAGTTCGTTGTAAGCAAAGTGATCAATGAACCTGCACAGACGAACCCAATTGATTTAGAAGATAAAGGTAATGATTGGTGCATGAAGGAAATGGGTCTACGTCCACATAGATCGCAACCACAATAATAGTCTTCTTAATCACAATCTGGTGGAGCTAGTGCGGCTAGAAGGAAGACAGCAGTGAAGAAGGTTACAACTGCAACACTTCAAAGAGACCTCCGATAAGGTAAAATCACAATAGACCTATTATCTACTATTAATAAACAAGAAGATGACGAGTCAAATAACAAGTCAAAAAACAGTCAAAGGACAGTGGATTGCAATGCAAGTATAGATGATGGTGGTGGTGGCTCTAAGTTATATACCAGCTACACAACAAGCATAGCCATGGACGATTGAGGCATGGTACACTTATTCAACTCAAGATGATGGCTATGGTCATTCTATGACTCAACTGTTACAATTTCAAAGGCGAGGTAAAGGATCAACTCTAAGTAAACAAAGAATTGAAGCGTTAAAAGACTATTACGAGATGAGATCCATGTTGCCTTCTGAGACAGAGAGTAGATCTTCATAGTCATAACCAAGCTAGGAATACAAATTTGACCAATCTAATATGTATCCATATCCAATGCCAGTTTCTGTTCCAGAGGTAGTGGTTTATACCACTCAAACACAACTCTCTTATACAAGTTTGCTAAATATGTGAAACTCAACATAACAGTATCACATATCCTCGGAAGAATTTCAAATGTGGACATTACAAAATTATGGGATGGAAGTCATGTGGAAGTAGCTAGCTATATAGATCCATATGAGTCTCATCACTCATTTTATATGCAAGCTTATAGCAATATATTTCTACATTATGTATAATTTCATATTTGAAATTTGTATATTTGTGTTGTATTCTTATTGTTTAATATTAAATCTTAATTAAAATATTTTTTATATTTAGATATGAATTTTTTAATAAAAATCAATTGTAACCAATTTTCAACTGGTCCATACCGCCAATATGTACCGGTCCGGTGGCTTCAAACCATGGTACCAAGTACCAACAGCCATCCAATTCAAAATATTATCTTTACAAATACAAATTTTATATTTGTTATTTATCAACTGCCACATATTATAACATAAATACTCAAGACACTAGCTCACTGACTGAAATTATCTTCCGGGAAAATCAAAGACCTCTACAGAATCAAACTTCGTTATTTCTACAGGAGAACTTAAATACACCATAGATTATTATTTCCAACTAAGATGTCATAAGCTCTCTACAAAGATTCATCATGATAACTGGAAGAAATCGCCAATTTACTCCACAATTTACATATCTATACAATTCCAAACATTGTTCTAAAAGTCGTTCATGTGACTGCCTGGGAGAATGTGAAGATCCACAACAACCCAACTCTGCTATGCAATCGTAACATTCAAAATACATGTGACACAGTGGTTTCATCTCAGCAGCAGAAAAACAAAAGTGCTAACTAGTACTAAAAATAATCAAAATAGTTTAAAAATAAATATGTTCTTTTTTTTCCTTATTATTAAGTGCTAAAAACTTACCGTCTCATTTTTGTATTTTTTAAAATATTTTTGTTAAATAAGAAATAATATTTTTGTATGAATACTTATTTTCTTCACGTTCAAAAAATGAATTTCTGGCATATTTATAGGAGTAGAATAAATGAATACCAGTTTCCAATAAAAACTGTCTATTCAGCTACACAATGTATTATGCTCTATGCAGGTCATCCAATTGCATATGCTATTTAAAACTTTACGCACATTCATCAAAATTGCCTTTCAAATTCATTTTGATGGAATGCTAAATAAAATTGGGAGCTGTTATGCTTTCACCGATCAGTGTTCTCATAACAGTCCATTGCTGCCATGTCTAATCTTAGAATCCAGGACAATCTAAAGGAAAAGATGCCTTTTAAACTGGATGTGATTTATATTAAAACATAGTTGTCCTTAGTTTCATGTTTAGGTAGTTGCCGTTTCTTACCTATCTAATATAGACTTAAAACATATAGTACCACACTTTGGAAATTAATCACATTTATGTCATCTTGGTACAGAGCATGTCATAATCACCTCTTGCTCCCTCCCAACTCCTTGTCAACACTGTTACGAACCGGGCTCTATAGTAGGAGTAGAATAAAGTTTGGGCCTTAGCCCAGGCCCCGAGGGAGATCTTATCTACAGCCGAAGGGGTGTGAAGAGGGGAATATAAATAAGGGTCTAGGGTTTAGTTTGAGGGAGAGTGTTTTAGTTATCTTCTTGTTTAGGGCGTGCTTGCACGATATCTCGCCGGTGACAGCTTAAGGGACGATCCGATTTCTCAGATCGTATCAGTGGTCCGACCTGCCGGATTCCACTGGGGCGACGACGGGAGTCAGCTTCACGTTGGCTGTTCATCGGGCGCAAGTTCACCGGGGCTTCGTTCGAAGCATACTAGGCTTGGGAAGAAGTTCGAAGGGGATCAGTGATGCGGAAGAGGAGGTGCGGTGAGCGTGGATCTATCGGAAGAAGAACCTCTCGCCGATCTCTTGCTGATCGATCTTAGGCGACGTGGAACCAAGGAGGTGCGGTGCTGCGTCGTTCAAGAGGCAGGCGGAAGGCGTCGGACGACACCTTCAGCAGTAGAAGTCACGCGCGACAAGGTCTAACGGAAGCGGGCATGCGAAGCGGAAGAGATCGGCGACGAGATCTAGTGGCCAAGGAAGGGAAGGCATCTAGGCGGCAGCTTCATCCTCCAACAGCAGCGGCGGCACCTCTCGAGCGGATCCAGGCGGTCTAACTCGTCGACAGGGCGGTGGCTGAACACATGGCCTCTGCTCGACAGAACGTCTGCATCTTCGGGGGCGGCAATCTAGGCGACGCAACATGGCGACGACTCGATCCGATGCTCGATTCGAATCTATCGAGAAGACGTTGCAAGACCTGCCCGCGATGGAGGAATGCCAGCGCGTGGTGGCGGCAGTGCAGGAGGAACGCCAACGCTTGGCAAAAGCTGCCAACGACGAGCGACAGCAGATGGTTGAAGAGGAGAGGACGTTGATGAAGGAGGATTTGTTGGAGTTGAAGCAGTTGATGACCGAGCTGCTGAAAGGGAATGCGCACGATGGCGTCGTAGCAACGTCACCCAGCTCGCGCCGTCCGGAACATGACGCGAGGCACGCGGAAGGCTCACAACATCCGGAACTTGGCGCAGGACTGGCGGAAGCGGCAGAGGGGTTGGGCGACTGGCGCGATGAAGACACCCATCCGCCAACGGAGGCAGTCTGGCCTCCACACCCTGGAGTTCGGGCGGCGGCTGGATACAGACGAGCAGCAACGAACCCTAATGGACGCCCGGCGACGAGCGGCTGGCGACCTGGCAAGCGCGAGCCTTACCCAGAGGATGGAAGACGGGACGGAGGCAAATCTTGAGCCGCAAGGAGGATGGGGGGGCATCGATGAGGGAGGACAGCGTGCGTGGTGTCGATGCGTGGAGCTGCCCGTCTTTGATGGATATGATCCCTAGGGATAGATCACAAGAGCAGAGCAATATTTTCATATTCAGGGTATGCCAGATAATCACCGAATTCCGTTGGCTTTTGTTAGCATGGAAGGCGCCGCCGTCCACTGGTTCAGTTGGTTGAAACGATTAAAGGCCAAAATTTCTTGGGAGATGCTAAAGGATGAGATGGTGGCGCGGTTCAGTGAGTGTGATGCAGCAAACCCCTTCGAGTTGCTGGCCTCCTTGGAACAGGTCAACCAGACAGTCAGGGAATACGTCGAGCACTTCGAAGGGTTGTTGGGGTATTTCCTTAGTGGCTTGCGAAATGACATACGACGTTGGATACGGACATTCACTCCTATCACTGTAAGGAGGGCTAT
This sequence comes from Costus lasius, assembly GCA_027563935.2. Taxonomy (NCBI): domain Eukaryota; kingdom Viridiplantae; phylum Streptophyta; class Magnoliopsida; order Zingiberales; family Costaceae; genus Costus; species Costus lasius. The sequence goes on from CM050451.1 coordinate 78,408,501, forward strand.
CTTCTTGGCACAGAATTTCGAAGAGGTGTTAGGTGGCAAGAGTCGTACGTCGCAACCGAGCAAGAACTATGGGGGAGGAGGACGTACTAGATTTTCGTATGTCTCGAACACCGCATCCTTCCTTTTTTTTAGAAGCTAAAACTAATATAGAAGACAAGCCAGAGAGCACTATGTCATCCAAGGCCAGTGTAGCTGTGGGCAGCCAATCTCAACTTCCAATTAGCGAGAATACACTTCAACGGACACAAGAGAGGAGCCAGACAACTAACAAGAACCTAGGAGGACGATACCTCTCTTACCAAAATTTTAAGTCCAAATAAGAAAAAGGATTATGTTTTAGATGCAATCAGGCATACCATCCGACGCATCGTTGTGCGGACAAAGACTTGAGACTCATGATCTTAGTAGAAGACGAGGATGAGGACATTGCCAAGGAGGGACTAGCGATGGAAGGATACACTTTTGATGGCGGAGGACAGACAAAGGGTCACAAGTCTTGAGGACAAGACTTTTTGAAGGGGGAGACTACTGCTACGGACCGGGCTCTATAGTACTACTGTTACGGACCGGGCTCTATAGTAGGAGTAGAATAAAGTTTGGGCCTTAGCCCAGGCCCAGGGGGAGATCTTATCTATAGTCGAAGGGGTGTGAAGGAAGGGGTGTGAAAAGGAGAATATAAATAAGGGTCTAGGGTTTAGTTTAAGGGAGAGTGTTTTAGTTATCTTCTTGTTTAGGGCGTGCTTGCACGATATCTCGCCGGTGACGACTTGAGGGACAATCCGATTTCTCGGATCGTATCAAACACCCCTTCCCTTCACTCCCTTGCCACCACCTAATCTTCTACCGTCATAACCCCTTTGGCTTTCTCACCAACCATAACTCCACTGTCGCCCTTGCCACCTTTTTCATTCTCCTTCTCTAACACCACCTCCTCTACTGCCTTGTAACAAATCATCTACTATGATCACAAAACTAACAACTGATTTGCTTTGGAAATATTAGATAGCTAGCTACATACGCTTTTTTTACATTCAAAATGTATTAATCAGTTTCATGGAACTAGGCATATACCAACAATAGCACGTACAACTGTAAGGTCTGTAAATGAGCATAAATTTAACAGTACCTAAAACTTGTAGGCTACAAGGAGAAACACATAACAAAATGTATTCTAGGTTAGAATAATAAAAGTTATCCTTAGGAGTTTATAATCCAGAAATAATATTACTAGCATGCTAATATTAGTAAGAGAAATAATATATCTGAAATCTATCTTGTAATATTGAATATGGATGATATATGTTGTAAGAACTCAAGAAGAATCAAAGAGCTATGAGTAAGTCAGCTACACGTCTAGACAGTTTAGGCCCACATAATATCAAAAATATATCCTTGGACTCTATGCATATTTAGTTTATATTACTTGAAATATTCTCATTAGTGAATTCCATAACTTTTTCATAGATTCCAAACAAGCTACATCAAGATGCAGCCATGTCAAAAATTAAGACAGGGTTCAACAATTTGAAGTAGAGAATTATTTAACCTACCTCATATAAGGTCACCTTTTCTTCTTATCCATATGAATAAGAAAAACATTAGAATTATGGAAACCAGTAAAATAACATGTCTATCAAAAAACAGCATATACTTGTCTGAACAAATAGACTTACAGCTGCTATTACTTCATACAGAGGAGAAATAACTTGATTGAGAAATGATACTCCATCTGGGGAAGTACAGCTCTTAGCAGGTTGGGCAACTGGATGATGTAGTAGCTCCTCTAGTTCTCTTGCCATCTTACAAGAAGAATCATTTATAAAAATGAAAAATCAGCATCTGAGATATGTTAACAATTCTAGTACAGAACAATCGTGTAACTATTATTATATATCCGACAAGGATCATAATGAGATTTGTGTATTTATCGAAGTTACAATATGTTGAGACATACATAAACATATTAGTTTAATAACCAAAATAATGAATACCATGAAGAAAATCTCATCCTTCCTACATTGATCATGCTTTCTCGGCAACAGATAACTTGAATTAAAAACTAAGTTTCATTCAATGATATAAGTTTTATTAAAACAAAAGTAAAAGAACTTCCATTCATGAAACTATTATCAATCATGACTTTTGAAATGAGACTGCAAATGAAATATCAAAGCTCCAATACCAGGCAATAAAGCAGAAACTGTGAAATTTTGATGATAAATGGAGTGTCAAGCCTCACAATATAATAACCGATGTTCATTATATCACATGTCTAGAAAGCAGCACACTTCAATTCTTTCCAGAAAGGAACTCGGCAGAGTCAACATAAAATAATAATAGTAGTAGTAGTAGTAGTAGTAGTAGTAGTAATAATAATTATAATAAGGCAAAATAAATCAATTGCATAGTTCAAAAAATCAATTGATCTCAATTTAAACAAGGCAAAATAAATCAGAATTGGCATAGTCAAACAAACAATTTTCCAAAAAATTGGCATTTGATGAAAATAATTAGAAGAACCCACAATTCTTCCTAAATTGGTGATTGACTTCACAAGCATCTAGAATCAAGCGGCAATCTTTTGTTGACTAGTTATGGTGGGTTTCAATTTTCGACAAACATGATGACTAAATGGGCGGTATTTTACTCGGTCAATACCAAGTTAACAAGTGACATGTCAACCCATTTGTAAGCAAGTCATGAGTGGGTTAGTTTTTAACCTAGTTATATGCATGTGTTTTGATTAACCTATCAAAGCCACAGATCATTTAGAGACGCGACCAAATTATGAGCTGCTAACCGAAATTACCTATCATGATTTCACTAATTCATATTTTTATTAAATTTTAATAATTAAATTAAATGCAAATAATAGAAGATATAACAAACTTTATAAATTGAATAGTTAACTCTCACATTCATCATTCGTTCTCTTAACTTTTTACAAATGCACTTCAACAAAGCACATTATCATCTTTTTTACATTTGTTGCCTCGTATATATCATGCAAAGGGGTTAAGGTGATATCCGTCCAAATTTCAAAGTAATACTTTTTAATACCATCACATAGTATCTATATGGAAAAAATTTGTAAGAATAAGACGTGTGCAACCCTATGTATAACAAGTACAAAAATTAACAAACATACTTAGCATCAAGGGGGATGCATAGTTGCTGGTTACTATGAGAAATGGAACTGTGTAATAGAAGTCCCAACAAGAAACATACACTTTCAGTTTCATGCCTTATAGAGGTCTGTACCGACCAGTATTTCCAGTTTGTAAGGGTCTAGGCTTGGACCGGTACTCGGAATAAGTCAGTACCGAACCAATATTTAATAAATATATATATCATATTATACTTATATAAATTAAAAATCAGTTGGACTGGTCGGTATCATACCAGTTCAAGGACAGGTAAACCAGTTCAAACTGGTATTTTTGAACCTTGCTTAGACCTAGTAGAGATTAAATTGAGGAAATGACATGTGAGGTCAAAAAATAAAAGAACATTTATAAGAAAAACAAAAGATATGTCTTTTATTTTGGCATATGACAAGCAACAGTACTGAAAAAATTTGGTAAAAAGTATCCATACAGCCAGCCCTTTGTAGCTGGGGTCGTGCAAAGTTGAATAGAGTTACTAATCAAAGAAAATAAAGGTTAACACTGAACAAAAAACTATATCCAGTACAGAAATATAATAAGATCATATAATTTAAACATGGCAAGAAGAAAAACTCTGATAAAAAGGACATTATTTTTCCAATAAGTAGCATATTTACTTTCAAGAACTTACTTGATGAAATATAAAGCACAAACACTCTGGAAGAAACCTAACGTTGGCGGCTTCTCCCCATATCAGGAAGTATAAACTAACAAACAACAATTTCTTTTCCCTGCTAAGGTTATCAACACTGCAAAGTGTAAAATGCACATTGAGAAAGACAAACTATTAGTAAAGAAAAAAATAAAGTAATAGTACAACAAAAGATAATTCATACTTATTCCAAACTGGTTGAAGAGGTAAATAACTGCACCATTTTGTATAGTTCTCAAGAGACTTCTTGAGGACACAGGTCACAGCAGTTTCATCTATTTTCTGTGGCAAAATTACAGGCCTACAACTCATGAAAAATTGATTTCCATGTATGATAAAAAAAAATTTGAAAATGTTGAGATAAATAGAAAAATAGAGCATCAAACAAATGAGTCAGTGAAAACAAGCAAAATAAGGTAGATCAACAAGTAAAAGAAATGAAAGGGAACTGACACAAGAAGTCACAAATATGAAAACTGAAGTTCTATCACTACAGAAATAAGTTAATGCGAAATTCCCCATTTTTTATAAGGTCAAAAATATAGGACTGTTAATATAGGCATCACTAACCATATGAATCATTAGAAGTGGTATGTGTATCAAGGATAGAAATCGCAATATAGTGCCAGTTTCCAAGCTGCAAGTTTTGATGCCTAATATGGTCTCATTGTTCGAGCTAACAGCATCAACGTCACTAAGAAGATTTTAATTACAAATTCAAATTTCGATCCAGTGCTGGTTTCCAGCCGCATGTCTTGGTAGTTATGCACTCTCATCAATCATGATGAAAGCGTCAACATCATTTTGCATGTAATGACTACCCATATAAATGTATGTCTCAGCTATGCTGCAAAGCTCAGGCTTGATCCTATGATTTGTATCCATTATATCAAAGTTTATACAAATCAAACTTCACATATAATAAAATCTCCCTTTCAACATACAAATATGAAATTCCCCTGTCACCTCCTCAGAGTACCTTGTACAAATCTTGGCAAAATAAAAGGAAGACAATTGTTCATTGAGTTGAGGAATCATATGTTTGAAAACATACACCTATTTCATCTCTACTACATCTTATTTCCTTTGCCTTGATAAGAGAACAAATTTTCTTTGCCTTGACAAAGGAACAACATTTTTGAGATTAAACTTACAGAATTGTAAAAATAAAAGATAAGTCTTCAAAAGGAGGTTAGAAACTAAATCTAAAGAATGATCAATGCCTTGCAAAGTGCAACCTATGTAAAAAATTCTTGCCTGGGTACTTTAGAATACTTAATTACATGTGCCAATTATATTAAAGTAAGCTAGGAACTAGAGTAAATACTTTATTCTACTAAAATAGACTTGAGTTATTGCCAAAAATAAATTGATGAGATCTTCCACTAAATTAAAGCCATTTTGTGGGCAGTGTTCTTCTAGGCATACAATGTTCAACCCAAGTGAATAAATTAATTTATATCATAATTAGAAGGTATTATGAGTCAAATTATCCTCCCATGGTATATTTTAAATTTGCAGCCAAATGGAGGTTATAATTTAGTGTTAAGCTCCAAACTTACAGAATGTCACAATACAATTTGTACCCTCTCATGGCGTGTATCATCAAGTGGATGCATACATAATTAGTTGACCTTCTTTTCAAATAATACAATGGTATGAAGCAAAATATGTGACTCAAGAAATTAATGTATGTGCACTATTACATGTGACTTAGGCTTAGGATATACAAAAGAGAGAAAAAATAGAGTCGGGATATGTATTGGACCCTTTAATACTTCATTTGTTTAGGATAATACTGATGATGGATTGATGGTTAGTTATAAAAGATTAAGACATTATCGATATGCCTGGTGATCCACATCAACCCTCTCAATATATTGCTACTAATTGCAAGAGAGACAAGCGTTGAAACCAACCACGAGACTAAATCATAAAAAGATGATAACACAAATGATTGATTTTGGTATACTATTTCAACCAAGTCAATTCCAACCATCACACCAACAACATGCTAAACCATTAAGCCAAGGATTGAGAAAGAAGAGTATGACACCTAAAAAGAGTAAAGGGGAATGCCTCATTGGACTTATTTGCTGCAATTGATGAGCAAGTACATAAAGAGTCCAAATAAACATCTTCTCCTTCATATGTGCATCTATATCGAGAGGTACAAAATAATTCAAGTAACATAAACACAACATAAATGATGGGGTTGTTAGTTGTAGTGGAGGTGAAATTGAAACATATGTGCCTATAACACAACTTTATGAATAAAGTTACATGCATGCCCCACAAGATAAAAGCGACATGACACATCAATATAAGAGATACTCTACTATCAAAGTCAAAGAGATGTACTCTACTATAGGACTATAAAGAAATGGGATACTCTACTATCAAAGTCGAGTAACTCATCATGGTCACAACAGACTTATGAAGGCTAAAATTGTTTATATGTGTTGTGTCTTGCTCTAATTCTCATGCCAACTGAAGTTTCAGTTGCAACAATGTATGTCCCACGTAGGTAATGAGCCATGCAAGTTTAATGAGCACGTGGACTTTAACGTACCATTACTATATACCTTGAGATGACTTCCCAATATGGGCACTATAAAACTATAGGATAAACTTAATATCACATGCAACTAGTGGTATATTCAAATAGTTATCATTCATTTTGGATGTAGACTATAAATTATGTATCAATGTATCAAAAATTTCTCATATTACATATATTTGATCAAATATCAATTACATTTTTTTTCATCTCTATGTATATTACCATTTTTTAAACTTAATATTTTCAAATCTTGCATCATACAATTCAGACAAAAACATCAAAATAATTTTGAGAAAAAAAACTTGGTCAGAGATAGGCTGAGATGATCTAACTGTACCATACAATTGAGATATCGGTAAATACTAGTATCTCAAATCTCGCATCATAATATATTTTTCTATTAAAATAATCTAATAGTAGGTGAGAAATATTATTAGATTATGTGATGCTCACTAAATGTTAGATTGCTTAATTGTTAACAATCTTACACATTTACCTCTCATTATAACCCCTCATCTTCGTATATAAAATCTTGTACAAATTTTATTAATCATAATCTTTCTTATGATTACTTATGGTATGGTCTATTTAGAAAGAATATATGATAATGTGTTATATTTATGCATGATGCATGTTTACATGACTGATGGACAGTACTAGTATATGTATGTGATTTCCATAGGGGATTTGGTGGGTCACCAGATGTGGCAACCATCGGTCTTTGTGTTTGAAGCATCTCTTCACCATGGGAGGTGTTAACACCTCTACTTTGTTAAGTGTGTCAGAGATGTGCTATATATTAGATCTTTTTTGCCAAAAGAGATCATTTGCATGTCTTATATAATGTGACCCTTAACATTGACGATGATGATGATGGCCAACTACTATAACCCTTTTACATGGTTGGTAAAACATTTAACCTTTTAAATAATGAATTAGAATTAAAACAATAAGTAATTTGTTTGATAATGAAGTGATATTGGAATATTATTGCAATTTGGAACCATATGATTCTAGTCTACTGTAACTATACATCCAGGAAGTCTTGGTTATCTTCACTTATTGGAATAGTATATTCAAGGTGAGAGTATTCAGTTCAAACGTATATTGAGACTTGTATAAATTTAAAAGCAAAGTTATCTTATTGTCTTTAGGTACACGTGAATGAATAGTCAATTGCAAGTGGCTCATTCTTATATAACTAAAATTCACTTTTCATTTAGTCTTGCATTGCCAAATATTGGTTAAATATTTGACATCATTCAAGAATATTATTAGCAACATTAATATTTTGGCCATTGCACAAACCCTGGTCATTCCATCACGTCCACCACTACATCGTTTTCTACTGCCTCCACAGAATCTACATCTTTTGCAACCATATCAGCTTCTTCTCTGCTCCTGCTTTGATCTCCTCTGAGAAACACTGGTAATAAACCAAGTAGAGAGAGAATGCAATCCTAGTTTTCTAACTGCATTCTGTTAAGCTGAACCTATATCTACTTCTAAATATGTCCAAACACTCTAGCTCAGGTCTTACAGGAAAGATTGACTTCTTTATATGAATTTTGCATAAATCTGATATATTTAAGAAGTTCTAATGCATATAATTTTTCATCTAAAAATTCATCTTCTGTAGACGAATTATGAGTACATATTTTTCATTTTTGGGTGCTTAAAGTGGAAACTACTTAACGATCATTTTCCTTACTTCTTGCACAGTTCTTCTATTTTAAGAACAATACTGTTCTGGAAGACTGGAACGGTGCATAACTAAGTGACAACTAGCTAGCAAATATTGACAGTCACACTATCATAAGTTGAGAACACCAATTACACCCAATTGATGAGTACATAGAAAATTACAACATATAATTTCCAAAAATTATCCCTTGACTATAAAATGGTTCGCTACAACCAAGTGGATAAGCAGTCTCCTAACGAACTCCTGTGCTAAAGTTTTAGGCATTGATATCAACAAAGTTGCCTACTCGTATAAACCTTGTGCTATGAAGAATCTTTTATTGTCAAAAGAGCGAACACATTAGAGATTTACAAAGGATTTTGCTCTTGAAATCAAATTGCTTCTTTTTAAATCTTAAGTAAAGAAATTGACTAAATAATATCATAATGAATAGCAAAAGGAAACAGATAAAAATAACTGAGACTAGCAACATAATAGAGTGCTAAAGAAGAATCCAAAAACTTACAGGCTCACTACCTAAAACACTCCCAAACCTTGACTGCTCATTTGCAAGCAGGTGAACTATATGTTCACGTTGGTTACCAACATTGTCTTTCTGCAAGCAAAATACAACCGTAAAAAAAAGCCTCAGCCCAGAACAGTTATAGAACGTTCAGAAGACTAGAGTGAATGACAACCTCCATTTCGAATTATGTACAAGTGAAATGAAAAAATCAATAGCATGGCTTAGAAAGATAGAGTATAAGGATATTAACGTTAAATTTTAAAACAGAAAGAGAATGAATTACATAGTTTAAAAATCTTAAGCAGAAAAAGAATTAATGTTAGTAGATTCAATCAAGTTAAACATGATTGAATCAAATAATTTGAGGTTAAACATTAGTGAAAGTGCAGCTTCAAAGCAAAAAGCAGCTGTTACCAACAAATGGAAGGGTACATTGATCACAGGTGTCAGATAGACAATCCAAAAGCATCATGTACTTTACGTGTTCCCACTATTTTGATCTACTCACCAACTTTCTTGATCTATATTTAAACATGTCTGTAATGTTCATGTTTCTTTTTGAAAATAATTGAGTATTTTTCATGAAAACAATGATTTGTTTCTTTCTGCTTTCACCAAAATAAACAATATAAGTTGCTCGATACATGGATTAAATAACGGGTCTATTTCAGACAGTTACCAATCTAAATTTGGTCTAATACATGGAGCTAAGTTGTACCAATCTGAATTTAGTTTATTTCAAACTATACAACCAGTTTGAACCGTTCATACCATTGAAGCTTTACTGTTCCCACATGTCAATACGGCCGATATGCACAATACCAACCGGGTTGACACACTATCAACATGAACTAATATTACAAATCATGAATCAAAAATCATTAAGATTCCATGAACATTACAGTACTAATTTGCAGTTATAACTAATCTATTGAGAAAAGTCCAACATGCAAAGCATCATTTTGTGACTGTCACATCAAACCATATGAAACAAAAGGTCCCATCCTAATTTTAATGTGATCAGTCCTAGCACTTAGTAATGATTAGAATTCATAATAGTTAAGGTTATAACTAGTAATAGATAGAATTATTAATATTAGAAATAGTATTTTACATATAATAAATAATAATTAAAATATTATTACTTTATGTATTCAATACCTCTATATGTATAGAGGTTGTATTTATTATGTAATTGAAAAAGAAAATTAATACAATGTAGCCCTTCAGGGCTTTTTATTTTTTTTTCTTCTATATCTATCTCTTTCCCTCTACTCTAACATGGTATTAGAATAGGTTTTTTAAACCCCAGCCACTTTTCAACTAATATCAAGAGTAGAAAATCCTAATCTTTTCTCATTTTCTCTTTCTCCACTATGGTACTGTTCATGGGCAATGATATTCATGTGGTACTATTCATCCATACTATGATATTGTTCATCCATGTAGTGGCATTGTTCACCGCCACCATATCTTGTGGATGAAGCCTTATGTCCTCTACTACTAGTGTCGCCTACTATTTCTGCTAGCAATGCATCACACAGCTTACTACTTCTGCTGGCAACGCTTGACGGTGCCTAGTGCCTACTACTTCTGCTAGCAATGCTTGATGCTACCTACTATTGTTGGTGACGTCCGTTGCCTTTTACTCCTAATGCTTTACGTAATCTACTACTTTTGCTTGCAACGCCTAACGCCACCACGTACTTCTCTTTTAAATTATGGGGGTCTTTTTTTATTGCATGCAAGCTAGAGCATAATTGTCACATATATTCTAGCTCGAGGGAGGGTGTCAGAATTGATAATAACTAGACTTATAATTAGTAATAGTTAAAATTAGTAATATTAGAAATAGTATTTTATATATAGTAAAGAATAATTAAAATATTATTATTTTATGTATCCCATACCTATATATACCTATATATATATATATATATATACCTATATATATATATATATACCTATATATATATATATATACCTATATATATATATATATATATATATATATATATATATATATAAGTTGTATTTATTATGTAATTGAATAAAGAGATTAATAGTGTCTATCTTTTCTTTTCTCTCTCTCTTTTCCTCTACTCTAACAACATTTTTATAGTCATAACCAAGGTTGGGTCTGTCTAGACAAATAATGTGACGGCACTAAATCGAATTGATACCGAATGACACTTCATGTACCAATACCAAATTATTGGCACTATCTCAGACTATTCTAGGTGGCCCGAAATAATTTTTAAATCCTTGATCATAACCAAGATCATATTACATCTCAATATCCACAGAATAAATTGACTCTATGCGACATCGCATAGGAAACAATAGCACAACTAAGGTTAAGGGCAATATTGGTCATTTAGGCTAACTATTTGAGTAAGATGTAGGTAGGAAAACTTTGATAATACCATAGAAGCCTGAATATTGAGATATGCTGTTACTTTTGTAGCATGTAAAGTTGTTGGAGAGTCAAACAGTATATTAGAAGTAAGATTAAGTGTGCAGGACCAATAAAAAGTTTCAAAGACCTGTTTCATCATCTAGTCTCTTTTGGCTATATCAGACATTGTATTAAGTTTAGCAGACAAAAAAACAAACCTGGAATCCAAAGACGTAATGCAACAAGTCAAGCACATCAGCACTCCTTTCAGCAGGAAGAGGAAAGTCACTAGGAAGCTTAGGTAAGTCTGCATGGTACTTCAAAGAAGATATTGCTGCTTTCACCTAATGGTATAGCATGTCACTAGCCAAATGGAATTTTAAGGAGAATTTCTCTAGTGTGTTGAACAGTAAGTATACCTCTGGTAAATTAGCGATAACATTTGTAATAGATGGTGCATCAAGGGGAATGATGTTATAAGCAATTATGTCCTCTGTCATTGCTGCATCTTTCTCCATCACCCGTTTCATCTAAAGCCATAAAGAATGACAACCACGTAGTCAGGATGAACAATTATATTGCAGCAGTTTACAATGGTGCATGTCAATAGATATATAAATAGAAGTAAGTTGTCACAAGTAGTAATTTGCACTCTACAAGAAAAAAAAGGAAAAAAAAAAACCTCTTCAGATATTAAATTTTCTCCATCATGAGGAGCCATCTCTCTGGTAAGCCCCTCAAGTACGGTTCCCAAGACTCTCAGGGTTGCAAAAACCTTCTTTCTTCTTAGAGTCTTCTTCTCTAATCTGGTTTTAATGCAAGTAAATTCCATCAACCTTTTTGACTTACGTAACATAAACAATCTACACCAATATATAGGAACGATAAAATAAATTCACTAAAATAAAATGTTAACACGTCTGATATACGGCACAGTATTATAAAGTCCAGCCCTACTCCCCCACATCCCACCATTAAAAACATAGTTACATGCATGCCTCTTCAGAGGAATGAATCTGTTTTATATACCCTACTTGAACATTTTCTAATTCTGGATTTTGAAATAGAAGACAGACTCTTTTTCATTAGAACCATATTGGTAAGTTATCCATTGGGAGGAATCTATTCATGCACGGGCCAAAATCCTCAGAGCCCATAAAAAGATAGTTTCTGGCAGTTATAAACCTAAAAGGCTATTCAATGCTGCAATATACAATATGATTTCATAAACTTCAAAGGAAACTACATCGCTTGTTTTTTGAATCACCAATCTAAAGCTAAAGTGCATCCACCTTAGTGGTATTTACTCGAACAATCCAATACCAGTGCATTAGAATTAAAGACAACACATGGTGTTTAAATAATTACCCAAATACCGATTATGATAACCTATTTGACAAGTACTGAGTACACACCAATCTTTATCTAAGAACACCACCCAAATACACAAGAGTCACTAAAAAATAATAAAATAAAACTTATCGTGTATTATCAAAAAAAATAAGCCATATTACCCAATAGTAGCTTGTTGTAACCCACAAGTAATTGATATGTGATGACTCAACCAGTATTTGGTTTCATGGTGACCTTAGTACCTAAACAATAAGGAATCATACTAGTCCACTAGTAATTCATATTACGTATGGAGCAGTACTAAAATATAAACTGATTCTAAATCAAATCTGCCAGTTGGATAATGTACATAAATTCTAATATCTAATTAGGACGGCTTACAGCCAATTTCAGCATTCATACTAACTTTAGGCTGGTCTAGCTAAGATTCATACCAAAATCCTGCCAATGAAATAAAAGCTTATCTACTTGTTTGAAAGAAACTTTAATCACAATTCAATGTCCAAGAAATATAAGGCAGAAGTCTCAAAATGTAACAGAGTTTCCTCACTTAAGAGTTTATACTTGCAATAGCTTAAGTATGTCTTCTAAAAGTCATAAATCAACCTAAAACAATCCAAGTTATTATACTTAGTCATCAATGAACAATGAACAGTAATGGAGCTATTTAAATAATAAAAAAAACTGCATGTTTCAATCAAATAATATTCTTATAGCTTCTAGGTCAGGTAGCTCTAAATGAATCTGAAGATAAAATAATAGAAAAATAATAAGAATGCAACTTCAAATTAGACATAATCATATTAAAGGAGGATCAATAGAGAACCAAAAAATAAAGCTTCTCAACCAAGGCCTGTCAATTATAAATATTTAAATAACAAAATCTTAATCAGCTTAATTTTAAAGGAAGTACTGTTATTGTTATGCTTTCAAATCAGGTGATTCTAAATAATGAGATCAAAAAGTTAAAAGGTATGGCAAACAAGTATTTTACACTAAACATAAGCATATCAAAATGGAACCTCAAGGAGAGCAAAGAACACAGCTTGTCACTTCAAACACAAAATTGCCACATAGAAATAATAGTTTGTTTGTATCAACAGAGAACCAATGAAAGAGACAACTGTCGATGAATAATGGTAATCAAAGATCACATAAATGAACTTGTGATATGGAACAACACAATCAACCAATGAGGCTCAATTTAAGTGTCCAAATGCAATCCTCGTTAAATCTTCCATTGTCTATACCTTATGCCTACAAGAACAGTGCCTGCATAATGGTTTCAATGTATCCATTAATTCAATATTAAATGCTCTTGAAAGCATGATTACTGTCAGATAATGTTTGCAAAAATTAGAAGTCCCTCAAAGCAAGTAGTAACTTTTGATATTTGCATATGACAAATAACAATAAATGGAATTATAAGTAAAGAATACAAGCCTCAACAACCATTATTAGCTTTTGTTAGACAAGCTAATTTTCTAGACATTTAACTGTATTATGGAGCTTGGTAACTAAAAATAAAAGCACATTTGTGCTCATTTTCTTAAAGCTAAAGATATTCTTTTAAAGTATAATGATCGCAATTTTGTTCAGAAAATGCGCCTGTTTCAACGACTACTTTGCATGAGCCTCAAGAAATGTTCAAGTCCCCATGCTTTAAGTTTTTCTTATGGAGAAACAAACTTGATCAGGAAGCATTCCAAATATAAACAAATCAAATGATGGTTATTAAGACTTATGATACTTCTCTGATAACTTCAACAAACAGCATACTGAAAATTTTCCCTTACAACATGGTTGAGTGCAACTCACAAATGACTATGCTATTTGAAAATAAAATGTTATGAAGTTACAGCAAAAATCTGCATCTAGAATTATATTATGTTAGTGTAATATTAAGGCACATACTCTCCAAGGTTGCGACTAAAAACACCCGACTCCCTCAACTTCTTCTCATCTTCACGTAATTCATCAACTTTGTATTTCTCTCTGTAGAGTTTATAGAATTCCTGTAGACGGGCAATGTCCTGACTGCGATCTATAGTTCCTCCATCCCGCTTAGCAAGTTTTTGCTGAAGAAATTAAGACAACATAGATAAGGTAGTGAAACCTAAATATCTATTATATTATTTAATTCTAGATTCATCATTTACAACTAATAAAACATATAGTTCAGAATCAAAAGAGTAACAAAAGGGAATGCAAGTAAGGGATGGTGAAAACATTCTTAAGGTTTGCAGTCCAAAATGTTCTGAAAAACGTGCCTTTATGACCGATGTATAGTTCAAAATTAAGAGAACAACAAACGGGAATGCAAATTAAGTATGGTGGAAAAGATTCTTGAGGTTTGTAACTCAAAATGTTATGGAAAATCATGCCTTTATGACTGACGCCAAACCAGTTTTGAACTGCATCACACCCCGTCCCTCACTGTTAGGATCCAAGTTTTGTGCCAATGAATATGCATGCTCGCATACTGCAACATACATTAAATAACAAAACAATGTTAGCTTGGCAGAATTGCTTACATACCAGATAATTGAAGACTACCAAGCAAATTGTATCAGCTAACGCAAAAAATAATATAAACAATATACATTTTCAGCACAAACTATCATTCCAAGGAAACTTTGTTTCTCTACTAGAGATGGAAATCAAGAAGAAATGCAAAATTAATGTAACCGTATGTACAAAGAAGCAGAGTAATTATAGAACAAGCTAACACATAGATGACTTGAACATGAAGCAAAGATCTTCATAAGCAATATAAAATATAAAAGAAGTCAAACGATTTTTATTTTGCAACAGTTACATTAACTACTAGTATTTCTATATTTAAAAACCATATGGATTATGGATCAGAAAATTAGAGTAGCACTTGGCAACAAGGTTGGAAAAACCCGTCCAAGTTGTACCAGTCCGTGCAAGGGCTGGTTTCAGGCCAAGTGAAAACTGAGCAAAAGCTCCTTTTTGCTCACTCCGTTACCCTTACCGATGGCCCGCAATGTCGGAACCACTAGTACTAGACCAATACCGACCAATATCCGAATAGCTAACCGGTACCACTGGACGAATTGTGAACATTGCTTAGCAGTATTGAATAACTATATTGCAATGCCAAAATGTTATAATGGCCAAATGAAGCAAGGGCCAACTTGCCTACATGAAAAGCCCAAAAACATCTAAACAGTCGTTATATCATATATGTATAATATATATATGTATATATATATGTATAATATATATATGTATATATATATGTATAATATATATATGTATATATATATATTTATATATGTATAATTAAAAAAATACTTGCCAAGATATTCATAAATACATTCACATCTAGACCTGGCAAAAACTGACCCGACCAGCCGACCCGACCCGACTCGACACGAAGTTAGGCGGGTTCGGGTTGGGTCTAATCGTATTCAGGTCATAAACAGGTTAACCCTTTTATGACCCAAAATTAAACGGGTTGTGTCGCGTTATAATCGGGTTGACCCGCTTAACCCGATTATATTATATAATTATATATTATATATATAATTTATATATAAATATATACATATACATATATTTATATATCATTTCAGGTCGAGTCGTGTCGTGTCGAATTAATCGGGTTAATATTTTTATATTTATATAATTATATATATTTTTTATAAATATTTGTTTGAATTATTTAATATTAAATGGGTTAATCGGGTCGTGTCGGGTTGACTCGAATATATATGGGTTGTGTTTGGGTTAGATCATCTGACCCAATTAATTAAACGGGTCGTGTTCGAGTTAAACTAATCGAGTCACAGGTTATAAACGGGTCAACCCAAACATGACCCGCTGACCTGTTTTGCCAGGTCTGTTCACATCTATTACAATCCATTTAACGACAAGTGGAGATATCATGCTATCTGCCATTACTATGTACTAATGTCCATCATTTCCATATGTAAGTGTGAATCCAGGACAACAAAATAACTAAATCAAGGGCACAAAATCATGAGCTTAAAATAGCAAGAAACTCTCTATGTATATAATTTAAATCATGCAATCGGTCCACTTCTACCAGCCCCTAACTGGTATCAACTATAAAGAAAGATAACTAATTATAACACATAGCTCAGTAAGTAAACATACCATCACATGGGAATGTAAAAGAACTAAAGTACTTCCAATGGCTTATTTTAAACTTTTCAAATAGTGAAAATGTGATACTCAATTAAGTCACACCTAGCAAGTGAGAGGAGAATTATAATTTGCATAATGGCATATAAGGCCTAGTAAACATACTATAACACAAGCTTAAACATTTTCAATTGGGTCACAGCTTTGTAGCCCATATAAGTTAATGTGTTGGTTCTCTTATTAGATGGGTCATAATAAATGAAACCGAGAAATAGTGGGGGTTCAATAAAAAAGAGTTGTCTTAGACAGTGGAGACACCATTAGGCAAGTATCATGTGTTCCCAACTAGAGATGGTTATGTTCTATAAGTTACACCTTAGACTTGACGAGGGTGTAAGTCTTAAAAATAAAAGTAATGACACTTGATTTGGTTCCGCATAATGACACTTGACTTGGTTCTGCATAGATAGTGAAAAAAATAAACTATAAAGGTATGCAAGGTATAATAATCTCACTATTCATAATGTGAGTTTAAGAGTTCTCAATTGGGGCATATTATTTGAGACCTATTAAGTCAATAAGCAATTTCCATAATAGGTGGGTCTTAACAAATGCATATTACAACACCCAATTTACTTCCACTTTGAGAAGTGTGCGGAGAATTATATTGATATATGTAGCCAAATAATATTTTACTTTTAATTTGAGCTTAAGAATTTCAATTGGTGTATGTTATTTGAGGCATATCAAGCTAATGTATTGATTGGTGGATCATAACAAATGGTGTAAGTGTAAACCTAATCTTAACAAATGGTGAACAGAAAACCTAATCTTAGGCATGATGACTTCTACTAAAAAGGAATTGCTGTAGAACGTGGAACTACCATTGTCATAGCCTAGTGTTACCTCGATAGTGTCTATAAGTTATGCTTTGTGCTTGACAAGAACGTAATGTTTAAGTATGAGAGATTATGACACCCATATGGGAAATGAGAGGAGAATTGTAATGGTACACAAAGGCAAATAAGATTACTACTATTAACTATAGCACGTATTCTTTCAAGTAGGCCATGTTATTCAAGGTCTATTAAGCTAATGGATTATGTGGGTTTGAATAGATCTCATAATTACTAGGACTATAGTCTCTAACAAGTTAACCAGTGACAGGAAGCACAGTTAATTTCTTTGAGCAAAGAGATCATGGCAAGGCCACTCCTAGCCTTGCCAACTACAGATAGCGAAGTAAAACAGACAGAAGTAAAAGCTTGTTTAGGTAAAGAGAATCGGAAAGCAACAACCGAGTGTAAGGTGACCGAGCTTACAGATTCTGGCAATGTTGCGGTCCTCGTCTTCAATCTCATCTGCTGCTCTCAGTATCTCGTCGATATACGTGTTGTTACCCAGAGAAGACGGGACATTCACTGCGACGCCACTGACAAGCGACCCCTGAGCACCAACGCCCAGCCGCTCACTGCGCAGCGCCGCCCGTACCAGCCGTTCCCAGTTCGCTTCAGGCGTCCGCATTTCCCCTCTCGGACCTAAAATTCCACATGGCCGACATGTCAACCGATCGAGAACAAACCACGACTAAGAGATGAGAAAAGACTGCAGAAGTATGTGCTTTACCCTAAGACGCAATAGCGCAACTTCAGATCGGTGCGCGAGAGAAAACAGCAGCAGAAAGGGAGAAAAAGAAAACGATTCTCGAGGGCGGGAAATGAAAATGAGCGCCAAAAACCAGGGGGAATCCGAGAAGAAAGCGAGAAGGGGACGAGATCTTACCAGGAGACGAGGGAGGAGAAATGAGGGTTTAAGCCCGCAGTAGATTTCCTTCAACACGAAGCCTTGGTAGGGAGGATGAGACCCAGGCGAATGGTAGCTTATTAGGGTTAAATGAAGAAGAAAAGTTGACGAAAGTCCAGATTCGATGTATTCTTGCATTCTACCCTTCCTAATCTCCATATTTACTTCCACACTAATTTCAAATCACAAAAGAACTAGTTTTGCATTGAGTAATTTAATTTTGAAATTTATTAAATCAACTATAATATGTGGCTGCGTTTTTTTAAGCGGGGACCATTCAACTCACTTCAACGGGTCCTTGAGATACTATACACGAATCTCAAAGATTCAAAAATCATATAAATCCTAGTTTCTATTCTTTCTCCTGCCTCAACTCTCGCTTTGCACCTACCTTGCTCCCATTTTTCCTCCCTCGTCGGTGCTTGCCGGACGCCATCACTAGCAGAAGTTTCAGCTTGCCCAGCCATCGAAACTCTTCACTGCCTTCTCCTGTCACCGAAACTTCTCTAGCCACCCCTTTCTGTCTCCTACTCCCACTCCTACCGCCGAAACTTCTCCAATCGCCTCTTTTCTCTCTCCTACTCCCTCTCTTGTTACTGGAACTTCTCTAGCTGCCAAATCTCTTCACTGTCCTCTCCTGCCGCTAAAACTCCTCGCTGCCCTCTGCTGTCACCAAATCTCTTTGCTGCCCTCTCTTGCCACGAAAACTCCTCATGCTTTCCTCTCCTACTGATGACTCTAAATTTCTTAGTAATTTTCATACTTATTAATTGTTCTTTTGGGGTCATAATCATGTTCTTTTGCTTATTTATATGCCTTATTTGTCAAGTACTTCGGAATCTACATCTTTCTTGGTTTTTGATTAATTTCAGATAAAAAGGCATTATTCTGATGAGTTTTTAAGCAATCTCAATACGTACAAGGATTCTAATCATCAAGAGGAGTTTCCACATCAAATTTCAAGTCAAACCTAGTTTTTTTAGCAAAATTACGGCAGTGCCATAATGAATTTTACGACCGTAATCTGCAAATATGGCACTATCGTAATGATTTTCACGGCCGCTTCCCACAGAAACTTTTTAGAAAATTACGGTACTACCGTAATAATTTTACGGTGCCGTAATTCAGGTCCAAATTCATACAGTAACTTTTGTAGAGAATACGGTACTACCGTGAGACTTTTTATGGTACTGAAATTTCAAGATAGACACATACCGAGACTTCAGAAGACATTACGGCCCCGCCGTAATGAATTTCACAGTACCGTAATTACAGCCCAGTTGCCCGATTTTTCCGCTGGAAATTTAAAGAGACATTTTCTCGAGCTTTAGGACACCAATTGAAGATCCGTAAAAAGGGGAACGATTAGGAAAAAGAGATGAACGAGCCAAAAATGGGAGGATTAATTTTTATCAGCGAGTCACAAAGAATTTCAGGGAATCGCCGCCGTCTTATGGTTCGTCACCGTTCAGCGTACAGACCACCTCCGGCCGTGAAATTTAAGCGGAAGCTTCGCCTGAAGAAGGAGAAGATACCACAGAAGTTTCAGAGTAAAAAGAGATCGATCGAGGGAGAAATCAACAAAAACAAGGGCACCGCCACTGTTCATCGAGTCCAGGAGCAAAATTACGAGCTGTAATTTTCATTACAGCCCTGATTTGTAACTTTTACTCTTCTCTTTCAATTTCTAATCACTCTAAACGATGTTTTTTGTAATTCTTTGATCATGCTAGCTTAAACCTCTTTAGGACATGGGGTGTAGTCCTCTTGATTTCTTAATGACTGAATGATTTCTATTTCATCAGAATATTCTTGATACGATAATTTTACTTAAGTGATCACTGCCTTTAATGCTTTCTAGTTTCATATTGTCAGCATGTGTTAGAGTTTTATGATATGGATTGAGAAGTGACTTATAAAACTTGGAACACTAAAATCAAGTATTAAAAACTTATCGTAAGAGATTAGGTTTGTTCTTAATTCTAAATTTTAGAAGTTTATTGACATGTTCATATTTTGTTCTAGGATGCATTAATGATATGGACATGTAAATATGCTAGAGATAGATGTTTGATTGTTAGAAAACCTTAAGTAAAACTTGTGAAACTAAGGTATGATAATACTTAGTTTCATTCGAGATATTGATATCGAGATAGAATGCACGAGAGTGATTCTTAATCTCTTTATCAATGTTTGCTTTTCTTAAACATAGAATAAATCTGTGCGAGCGCGAGAATTATTTTATGTTAATCCTCTGCGTGAGAGCGAGATGATTTCTTACTAAGGCAAATTATATCTTTATCATATTAAGAATAAATTGATGAACATTTATTTATATCCAATAATAAAAATCAGCATGGATGAACCCCTAGTCCCAATTCTTTCTCTCTGACATTTCGTGAACTTTTTGATTGTTTGCTTTCCTCACAATCGTTTTGCCTAGCTAGTGAGAAATTGATTATTCGATACTTGACAAACAAGGTCTCTGTGGTTCGATATCTTAATTATTACTTGCAGACACAACACTTGTCGTCTGTGTCTCCATCAAGAGATGATTCTTTCTTTCGTTTAATGTAAAAATTAATTTAAATAACATAGCATAACTTAGAACCTGCATATTTAAAGATAAAATAAAAGTATAATTTGTATATATGAAGGTGAAACCCCACTTAAAATAACATAGAACTTCCATTTCTTTCCCTTGTTTCACTGATTGGGAAGAAAACAAGAAGGATCGAAATCGATCTTGCACCAGTCGATTGAGGCACAGGTTGCAGATGATCGGTTAGTGCCTAGAATCGTGCCCCATCCAGCCGGATTAGATCCAGAGGAGTGCTTCCCCTTGTCACCTTGAGTGGCCATTGCTTCCCACAGCCAAAGATCGGAAAGAGGCGAGGTGGGAAGGCATTGGCGACGAGGCTCATCTAGGGCTTTGGTGGCGAGTGGAGAGGTGAAGTGTGAGGGCTTCGTCGACGAGGGAATCGGCGAGGTGGGATGGCGTCAACGATGAGACTGATGTAGGGAGGCGTCAGTGACGACGGAGTCGAGGGCAGAGGCAACGAGGGAGATCTAGGGAGGCGGTAGTGATGAGAGAGATCTAGGGAGGCATCGGCGACGATGGAGTCGAGGGCGGCCCGGCAGCATCATCGAGGGCTTCGGCGACGCATGGAGTCGACGAGGGCGGCCTGGCATGAGGGAGACGAATGGCGTGAGAGCGTGAGGCGTGAGGTCGTACAGCGCGAGAGTCGATGCGTGAGAGGGAGAGAAAAGTAATTTTCATCTTATTTGGAGGGATTGGTTTGAAGGGGAAAACGCCCAAAATTTCTCCTCTCTTTTCTTTCCTTTCCTTCCTTTTTTTTACTGAAACAAAGGAAAAGGTACGAATCTTTCCTTTTCCTCTAGATTTCCCTCATCTGAAACAGGCTATTAGTCTCGGTTTCCGCCCAAATCGGATGGAAGTCCCCCTTCCACGCGACAACGACAGCCACTCCTCTCGCTCAACTTTCATCACCATTCGTTGCTCACCGCCGACACTATTTCCTTCTCCGGCGCTCTCTCAAGGTTTGTTTCCCTTCTTCTCCATTGCTAGGGTTTTTTCTCACGTTTGTTGCTCACCGATTTTTGGTTTTGAGCTTCCATTTTCTCACCGTCACTGCTTCTTCTACTCTTGCTCGTCATCGATCACTACTTCAAGGTTATCACCGCTTGCTCTACTGCTTGCTCGTCACCCTTCCTTTTGAGCCTTGTTCGTCGCTTGTTCCCGCTCCTTCTTGGAGCTTGTTGCATCTTCATCTACCTAAAACTCATCACTTTAGTCATTTTTGTCGCTTCAAAGCAACATCATTGAGCTGGATAGTCATCTTTGTATTTGGTCAAAAAGTTATTCATTGGTTTCATGGAGTCTTCTTGACCCTTTTCTGTTTAGACGCTGCAATCCTTTTATTCCTCAATAAAAACAGACACTGTGACCAAAACTAGAAGCTATTCATTAGTTTTTGAATATGATTCAGTTATCAATTCCTGATTTGCTTGCCAAGTCATACGAAACAAGATGTAGATCACCAAACAGAAATGGATGATTATCAAATTACTGAAAGTTTTCAAACATTTGAAGACATCTTTTTAAGCTTATTTGCTATTGATGACTCATCTCCATTACTTGAGATGAAATGCATACTTTTGACTTCAACATTACATCATCATATGTGCAAATGATAGTTACCATATCAAAGGACTTGTAAGATGAACAAAAACCAAATATCCTGCTTGCGCCATGTGTTTCCAAAATCAGCTTTCTGAAATTATCTATGGAAACTTATAATCTGTTTGCATGTAGTTATTCAATATGTAGTAGGCGGCCATCCATATGATTGCTGCCTTTTTCCCATTTCATAGGAACAGGGGCCCTACACTCGCGTCTTCCTTGGATGCGTATCCTACAGCGAACTTTTGAACAAGTTCAAGAATCACTTATGACTCTTCTATCCTATAGTAGTCAGCCCCTCTTGATCCTTAGAAAATTATATAGTAACTAGTATTGTCCAATTAGTATGTTGACATAGATGAATGTAAAAATTTAACTGAGATATGAGAAATGCAAGATGTGGTATTGATGATTATATCAATTGGTGTCAACATCTGCAAGCTTTGATACTCACACACCCAGCACAACAAGAATTAGGAATTCTTGCTATTTATTTTGTCTAAATGAGTTCAAGCTTGGACTAATTGACTCCTTGGTTGCAAAAAGTTGAACATGGTTTTTGTTAATTTTGCTACATGTTTATATCGATGCAATTAAAACTATGTTTATATTGATGCGATTAAAACTTGAAGCTTGGACAGTATGCGTCCTTCTTACTTAATTTGGCTATGTAAAAATGAAGAAGTTGGATATGTGGATAATAAATAGTTGGTTTAAATGGGAAAGGTTTGTATCATCAACGAATTCAGTTATAACGAACTCCATTGTTCTGCCAAATTTGTTTCTTTCCTTCCATTGCCTTTTCAAAAACGAACTCAGCATATAAGTCAACGTGAGATTCATAGCCAATAAACTGAGATGCACGACAAGTAGGATACTAGTAAATTTATTCCTATCTTTTCTAGTTTTAGCAATGTAAATGTATTTTTTTTTTATTGAATTTTGATTCAAAATAAAACATTTGCTTGCCTTCATAACCCAAAAAGTTGCTCATTGTAACAGTTGCATGTTCTGACTATCCATTTATATTATGAAGTTTTCTTTGTCTACTGATTTATATTTGTTTGATTGCCAATAACTACTAGGTCTTTAGATTGCGTAACAATGTTTATTCTTGCTTATATGTTTTGACTATACTTTAATACAACATTGGAATGTTGTTGATAGTAAAAATGTGAACCTTTTCATTTATAGGTTTTTTTAAAATGGCTCCAATGATTAATAAAGACAAGAGATCTGTACAATTGTGCAAAGACCTCCTTAGGAATCATCAACTAGCATCTGTAGCTACATGCTGTGTTGCGCAATTACATGAAATTCTTATTATACTATTTCAATCATCATATGTAGACAAGCCATTTGTAGAAACTACTGAACACAAGGATGTGAAGAGAGCTTTTGAACAAATTAACTAGTTCTAATCAAGTGTGTCGTAACATTTTAAGGATGAGTACGAATGTCTTTTTGAATTTGTGTGAGATACTATGAGGCAGTGGCCTAGTCGAAGCTAATAAAAATTATACCATAGAGGAAAAAATCGCAAAGTTCTTATATTTGTGTGCTCACAATGTCAAAAATTGAGAACTTTGCCTTTTCTTTCACCGCGCTCCTAGAAGTATTAGTTGTCACTTCCATGAGGTGTTAAGGACAATTATAAGCTTACACCATGAGTTTATTAAGCAACGTGATGGTTCAACAACTTCATCTGAGATATGCAATACAAATCGATTCTATCCTTATATGAAGGTATGTTATTTCATAAGTAAATTAGTATGAACAACACTTTCAATTGGCTAAATCAATTGCATAAAATTGCATGATTATTTAGGAGCTATTGATGGGACACATATCCGTGTAAGAGTGCCTTCTAGGGACGCACTTAGATTTAGGGGGAGAAAGGACTGGCCAACGACGAATGTTTTGGCAGCATGTTCCTTCAACATGAAATTTACTTACGTCCTTCCTGGATGGGAAGGAACAGCATCTGATTCACAGATATTAAAAGATGCTCTCACTAGATCTGATAGCTTAAAGATTCCTGAAGGTAAATTACATACCTTCGTTCACTACAAACTACACTTGTTAGTTAGTTTTGTTTTATTAACTTACATATTACGATGTTATAGGAAAATATTATTTATGTGATGCTGGATTCAGAATAAAAAGTTATCTTATCACACCATTTAGAGGAGTTTGCTATCATTTGAAAGAATATTCAAAGCATACTCCACAAAATGCGGCTGAACTTTTCAACTATCGGCATGCATATGCTCGTAACATTATTGAAAGAGCATTCGGTGTCCTTAAGAAGAGATTTCCAATTATAGCAAGTGGGACCAAACCTTGTTATCCTATTAGCACCCAAGCTCAAATTATCTTAGCTTGTTATGTGTTGCATAACTACTTAATAGGTGTGGATCCTGATGCAAGCATCATTGATGAAGTTGATGAAGAAATAACAAATACAATAAGATAAAATGCTTCTAGTAGAGATAGACAAGATGAAGATGCTAACAATGGGATTATATTGTGAGAAGCTATGGCCACTGCAATGTGGCATGATTATGTTTTGTTAATGCAATCTAGATACTCTACATCATTGTACTTTGACATTTTACTACTTCAAGTTATGTGCACAAGTATTTGTACTTTTCAATTATGTTTTCTTCCATGCAATGTGTAATGTTGACTTTTATGTTTTCATATACTTTGGGAACTACTTTTCATTTATCAACACTTTCATTTATTTTTTATATTTACTTTTGCAATGATTCATTGTTTTAACCTAACAAAACTAATTTTCTTTAATGGAAGATGAGTACAAGAGGAAAGTCTACTGAAAGCTCAAAGAAGGAGAATATCAAGTGGACTGAACAAATGGACAACGGCTTCATAGATGCCATGCTTGAACAACAAGCAAGAGGGTTTCAAGTTGACGGTACGTTCACGTCAACTGCATATAAAAATATGCTTTCTACATGTGTATAAGCATTTGGTATTGCTTTATCAAAAGATCATCTTAAAAATAAAATCAAAACACTAAAAACTAATTTCAGCACATGCCATGAGTTATTGAAAAACAAAAGTGGCATAGCATGGTCTAATGAAACAAAAATGTTTAAAGCTGATGACCTAAGTCTGGGATGATCTAATATCGGTATGTTATCATTTGTTGAATACGTGGTTGTTTGATGTTTTTGTATGCATGTTTATTAATTTTGTTGTATTTACAGGCTAATCCTCTTATCAGGAGATGGAGAAGCACACCGGTTTACAATTATGATAAACTAGATGAGCTCTTCTCAAAAGATAGAGCTACTGGGAGCATGTCTAGCACATGCAATGAATTCATCAAGATGTGGAGTAAAAATAGTCAAGTTGATGAAAGTCTACTAACTCTTGAACCTGAACATGACACATTATTTGAAAAAGTTGATGAAACTAATCCACCTGAGATATCACAACCTCCACCTAGTAGAGCTCTTGTTGAAGACTTTACACTAGTCAAGAATAGCAAGAGGAAATATTCTTCAATCTCACTACAAGAAATTGTTATCTCTAAGTTAGATGATACTAATGAGCAGCTTAAAGAAATGGTGAAATGTATGAAGCATGTGAATGTAACGGTAGATAAACAAATTGCACATGAAAATGCGATGAATGCTAGTACCAAAATGGATATATATGAAGAGTTAAAGAAAATTGGAATGTCGTGTCATCGAATTGTCCGTGCTTATGTGCTTCTAGGTGGCAATAAGGATAAAGCTAAATTGTTCTTCGATGCTCTTGAAGAAGTTCGATTAGAAGTTCTTAACGAGTTGTTAGATAACTATACTATTTTGTGCATGTTGTTTTGTGTTGTGCCTATTTTGGACTTATTGGGTTTTGAGGATGTAATTTTGATGAGGCACATGCTAAACTATTTTGTAAGATATGTGGATTGGCTTGTGGGTTGTGGTTGTCATTGATAACTAATGTGGAATGTTGTTGGTTTCCTTGGCTTGTGCTGGCTATTATAGATGATGTTTAAGAACTCACTTGATTTGATGTTAAACTTTGGTACTTGTTATTGGACAAAGTTAGTTGTTGAAATTTATTTGTCTTCGTTGATGGAATTTATTTGGTACTTGTTCTTGATAACTAATGTATGCCCTTTTTTTTTCCCTTGTTAAACAGGTGATCCGATCCACTTATGTGCTTGCCTATTGGTTTATTGAATTAGTGGAGTCTTCACTGCTTTCACGCTTATTTTGAGATCGCAAGGATGAAGATATTGCAATGTTGTACTTGGGCTTTTTTTATGGTAATTTGATTATTTGTTTGGGTAGATTTTGTAATGCGTCATAAATTTCTGATTGATACCAAAATTAGTATGTTTATTAGTTTCTGATTGATTATTTGTTCAAGTGTAGGAGGCTTTGGTGTGGAACAGCTCTACTGATTTGTTAGAGAGCTTAGTCCACCTCTACGTGGAATGTGTTTTTTTGCTTGCTTATTTTAACCCTCTGTTTTTTTTGAGGGAACAAAAATTGTAAGGAATAAAAAACTGCAAGAAAAGAAAACTCCAGTGAAAGAAAGAAAATTCATATCCTATTTTTTTGGAAGGAAGGAAAAAAAGAAGGAAAATTAATTTCAAAGGTCGGACGAAGTGGCGTTGTGTTTTCTTCAACTTTTCCGTCCGATTCGAGCGGAAAAGTTTCGGAGGAAAAGTTACAAAATTTTTCATCTATTTTTTCACTCAAAATTTTCCTTCCACCCAAGGAAACAATGAAAAACTTAATTTTCTTTCCTTTCCTTCTAATTTTTCTTCTAAAGAAACATACCCTTATGATGTGCTGACAATTTTAGAAGCATATGCTTGATGCATCTGATAATTCTTGGTAACAGTTGTCTTCATGTATCATTTATTTTTTTTTCTTGCATAAGGTTCTATTTTAACAAAAGTTTCCAACTGTCGTGTGCTGCTGAGAAAATACTATTGCACTTTGTAGTCTCATTGTCAGGCCCGGTTCAACTCGGTTCAGCCCAAAGTCCACTGGGTCTGGCCCAAACCCAAGCCTATGCCGCGATCGCCCAAATGGAGCCCAAAATCAAGGTCAACAGTGCTCGGAAGGCAGCGTAGCTATTTTGCAAGCTCGACATAGACGCAAGCTTCGGAGGAGCAGCCGCGTCCTCTTTCCCGAATTACCCAGACGAACGGCGCGAGGAGGAGGCGAGGTCTTCAGCGGAAGACCCGGACGACGTCGACATGCCCGGATGGAGCAGATGGCTTCGAGTCTTCAGGCAGGAGACGCGGGCTGCGGAAGAAGGGAAAGAGGCGGCGGCCTTCTCCCTTTAAGAGATGCGATCGAGACCAGGAGGAGGAGAGAGAAGTTCCGGGAGAAGAGCTCCCGAGAGAGGATAAATCTGGAAGTGAGAGCATTGAGCCAAAGAGGAGCGACGAGCGATTGTACCATCGACGGCGCGTGAGCCGTCGACGTGAGGAAGAGGGAGATCTGAGCGTAAATGAGGGTTTTTGTACTCTAGAATTGTGCACAATAAAGGAGGAAATTTCCCTATGTGTTTATTGAGTTTTCCGGCGAGCTTTTATGGTGTTTCCGGCGAGGTATTTCTCCAGTCGGCTTCGCCAATCCGGCGACGCCTCTTCCGGCAGCAGGCGGCTGTCCCTGGTTAGCGACGAGGCTGAGACGCGGCGGTGTCCTTCCCTTGTCGGGTTCTTTCTCCAGCATCGAGGGGCGGCGCTGAGCGGCGACGCGAACGGCGGCGAACGAACGAGCACGCTTCGTTCATTCGGCTATGCGAAGACGACGAACACGTGGCGTTCGTTTCAAGGATGAAAGGCAGAGTCAACGCCACCGTGTAGTCAACGGCAAAAATCGATTCGGCGGAATCGATTCGGAGGCTGATGCGGGGCTTACGTCGGCAACAATCGAACTCGTTCGCACGGATTCGAAATCGGAAGGCTGACGTCATCTGACGTCAGCAAGGAGATTAATTCGACAACGACGATTTTGACGAGAGGTTTGAATTTTGGTTTTAGGGTTCGATTTCTAATTTTAGGGTTAGGGTTTTTGTGCGAACTGTAATTTGGGGATAAAAATCCGAGCGGGGAGTAGGGTTTCTGATTCGAGCGAGGTTTTGTCCGGAAACCCTAGAGATAGTTGCGTTCCGGTGTTCCACTGGATAGTCCTGAGACAGCGTTTAAGTGCTGTTTTTAGGGAGATCCGACCGGGGCGTGACAACAGGTATCAGAGCTGGTTTTGACCGAGCATGGAGATGCGAGGTTCAGCTGAGTTCAGCAGAGATGGTGCAGCAAGATCATTGTGGGCCCATGACCCACAGGTTCGAGATTATCCTTGACAAAGTTTGGTGATGCAGGTTGCTGTAAGCATGATGATCCAGTGCGTTAGACCATGAACTCAGCGATTACAGGTTAAGCGGAGCATCTGGGGAGATGCGTTATGGACGTGACCCTACTCGTATTGAGTTGGGCGGAACACTATGGCGTGAGATGACTGGGACACAAGAGGTCAGGCAGAGTACCAGGGGGTGCGATAGTATGCGGCCTGGTTGTGTGAAGTCAAGGGCATGCCAATTCCATGCAACGCGGTTCAGTAACATTCATCATCAGACTGGAGATAGGAGATGGAGGATTTGAACATTGAAGAGCCAGTGTTCAACTCGTATCGAACATCGAGGGCGATGTTCAAATCAGATGGGGGAGAATTGTCAGGCCCGGTTCAACCACGTTCAGCCCCAAGTCCATTGGGTCTGGCCCAAACCCAAGCCTATGCCGCGATCGCCTAGATGGAGCCCAAAATCAAGGTCAACAGTGCTCGGAAGGCAGCGTAGCTATTTTGGGCAAGCTCAACATAGACGCAAGCTTCGGAGGAGCAGCCGCATCCTCTTCCCCGAATTACCCGGACGAACGGCGCGAGGAGGAGGAGAGGTCTTCAGCGGAAGACCCGGACGACGTCGACATGCCCGGATGGAGCGGATGGCTTCGAGTCTTCAGGCGGGAGACGCGGGCTGCGGAAGAAGGGAAAGAGGCGGCGGCCTTCTCCCTTTAAGAGATGCAATCGAGACCAGGAGGAGGAGAGAGAGGTTCTGGGAGAAGAGCTCCCGAGAGAGGATAAATCTGGAAGTGAGAGCCTGGAGCCAGAGAGGAGCGACGAGCGATTGTACCGTCAACGGCGCGTGAGCCGTCGACGTGAGGAAGAGGGAGATCTGAGCGTAAATGAGGGTTTTTGTACTCTAAATTGTGCACAATAAAGGAGGAAATTTCCCTATGTGTTTATTGAGTTTTCCGGCGAGGCTTTATGGTGTTTCCGGCGAGGTATTTCTCTAGACGGCTTCGCCAATCCGGCGACGCCTCTTCCAGTAGCAGGCGGCTGTCCCTGGTCAGTGATGAGGTTGAGACGCGGCGGTGTCCTTCCCTTGTCGGGTTCTTTCTCCAGCGTCGAGGGGCGGCGCTGAGCGGCGACGCGAACGGCGGCGAACGAATGAGCACGCTTCGTTCATTCGGCTACGCGAAGACGACGAACGCGTGGCATTCGTTTCGAGGACGAAAGGCAGAGTCAACGCCACCGTGCAGTCAACGACAAAAATCGATTCGGCGGAATCGATTTCGAGGCTGACGCGGGGCTTACGTCGACATCAATAGAACTTGTTCGCACGGATTCGAAATCGGAAGGCTGGCGTCATCTGACTTCAGCGAGGAGATTAATTCGGCAGTGGCGATTTTGACGAGAGGTTTGAATTTTGGTTTTAGGGTTCAATATCTAATTTTAGGGTTATGGTTTTTGTGCGAACTGTAATTTGGGAATAAAAATCTGAGCGGGGAGTAGGGTTTTTGATTCGAGCGAGGTTTTGTCCGGAAACCCTAGAGATAGTTGCGTTCCGGTGTTTCGCCGGATAGTCCTGAGATAGCGTTTAAGTGCTGTTTTTAGGCCGATCCGACCGGGGCGTGACAACATAATGGAATTAAAATAGTTCGAATGAGTTCGCTATTGTGCAGATATTCGCTTGTGCTTGCACAAAAGCTTCCTCCACGCTATTGTACAGATTTTTATGTATTTCATTATAATTAATAGTAATTGGACTTAATAATATTTAATATTATCTCTATTGTATTAAATATTGTTTTTAATTATTTTTAATTTTATAATTATACATATATATATATATATATATATATATTCTTTATAATTAATAGTATTTATATTTAATAATACTTGAAATTATTTCTATAGTATTAATTGTATTTTTATAATAATGGTGTCAAAATATACAAATTGGGTATATATATCAAAGGAAATCCTTTCTTACAACTTGCTTTCCTTCTAAAGAAACAAAAAAAAAAAATCTTTATACTTTCTATCCACGCTATTTTCCTTTTCTTCTTATTTTCTTTATAGGGTCTGTTTTCTTGGGAGGAAAACTAGAGGGAAAGGAAAGAAAAATAAGTTTTCCGCTGTTTTCTTGGGCGGAAGGAAAAAATTTGAGTGGAAAAGTGGATGAAAAATTTTGTAACTTTTCCTCCGAAACTTTTCCGCCGAATCGGATGGAAAAATTGGATAAAACACAATGCCACTTCGCTCGACCTTCGAAATTAATTTTCCTTCCACTTTTTCTTCCTTATAAGGAAACAGAATATGTATTTTTTTCTTTCCCTGGAGTTTTCTTTCTTTGTAGTTTTTCATTCCTTACAATTTTACTTCCCTCCAAGAAAACAGAGGGTTAGGAAACAAGCCTAAAGCTTATCAATTGGCTCTAAAGCTTATCAATTGGCTTTAGGTGATTCAAATCGTTATGCGTTGCAAACAAAATTCCTATACTTATTTTTATTTCTTAAAATGAGTGGTAAAAATTCGAAACGAAAGAGTGAAACCTAATGCACAAGCCTAGATATTTAAGGGAATTGACTCAAAACTCACATCATTATTTTATAGATTGTACTTTATAAATGAGAGAAAGTAAATATAAAATGTTAGAAATATAGGTTCTTCGACATATACTTGATCTAATTTTCATAGCAATAAATAAATTATGTTTAAATGTGTATTCCATCTATGTTAACATTATAATTGACACAATATAAAACGCCATGTGCAAATAGCATGGATCATTATGACATCTCGGGGTGATCTTGCTACGTAGAAATTTAGTTCAATTTAAAACTCACCTAGAAAGTATGATAGAATGGCTCTTACATGCAAAATGTTATTCGAAGAGGAAGCACCACACAATTAATATTATCAAGTCATACGATATTTTATTTAACACGAGTGAAAGATAACTAAGCTTGCAAAGAGACATAAAAATAAATTATCAATGTTGAAATTGGGCACTTAGGCATGCTTTAGAAGAAACCAAGTGGTTGCAAATAAAAATTCCTCAAAGTAGCAATTGGAAGACTGAATAACTCCATGTTTCTTGGAGATAGCTAGAGGGATGTAAGATATGGGTGAGCATTTGGTAGTGTCAATGGTAAAGGTTGATTTTGCTACAATACTAGTGTGGGTTCGAATCCATAATTTGCCATTGCATTGGTGGTCTCTAGGCATTATCGGTTAGATTTCTAGCGCTGTTGGGAAGCCTCTATATATGGACCAGGCAACTACTTCTAAGAATCGTATAGGACTCGGGTTTGCATTGAAGTTGGGGCCTCAGACAAGCTTCTCAACAACCTATCTGTTTCTATTAATGGGGACTCATCAGTGCCTATTGAGTTTGAGTATGAATGGATCCCTCCCAGATGCTCTAGTTGCCAAGTTTTTGGCCATGACAGTAGTAAGTGCCTTGACACTTAGAAGCGCACAACTGCAACTTGGGTTCCTAAGGTGCCCTCACAACCTGGAACTATATCCTCTCAACTTTTGGTCCCACAGAGTCGTATTGCTCCACTACAGGTCGAGAGCCCAACTATAATTGCTCCAAGACATGTTGAGGCTATCGGAAACGAACCCATGTCCGAGCCTATACAGACTGAAGCTCAACTGGAGGCATCCAGCCTAGGGTTCAGTGGGGTGGATATCCTGGATACAACTTTGGGGTGCTTTGGGCTAACCACTCGGCAAGGTCCCTTGGATGAGGTTACAACGCCTGATCCGGAACCATTTATGGGGGCTATGTCGAAGTTAATGAAGAAAAAACTCAGAAAGTTGGAGAAAAGGAAAGGCAAGACAATATTGTTGGATGGGGTTGGTTTGGAATCTGACTTTGCACTTATCTCTGTGCAGGATCCTAAGACCATATATCCTACTCATTCGGGGTTGCTATGAATCCAATGCCAAATCCGATCCTATGATGGAATGTCCAAGGTTTTAATACTAAAAGAAAACATCATATCCTCTTGTCTTTCCTAAAGCAGTATATGATTAAAATGGTATGTCTCTTAGAAACCAGAGTTAAAGAATACTCTTCCAGCAATATTATCCACTCAATATTTCTTGGTTGGGGATCCTTTAGTAATTACACAGTGAGTTCTAGAGGTCGCATTTGGTGGCCCTAGGATACCTCTCAATATCAGGTTTTAGTGAGGCAATCCATGGATCAAGTAACCCATGGATCTGTACATTTTGTGGATGGATCTTTCTTATATTATATGTCCATTGTGTATGTCTTTTACTCTGAAACAAATCGCCGGAGAATATGGGACTGCCTTGCAAGCTTTCACGGTAGCGGGCCAACACTGGTGGTTGGCGATTTTAACATGATATTCTACTGTAATGAGAAACTAGGTGGCCTATCACCGAAGATCTCAGAAATGCAGTATAATCAAGAGATCTCCTCGTCCTTAGACCTAAGAGATATCAAGGGTGGAGGTACTTTTTTTTACTTGGTCTAACTCCCAATAGGGGCCGGACTGCATATGGAGCAAATTAGATAGAATTATGACAAATAGGCCTTAGACTGATAAGTTCCCCAATGCAGAAGTATTCTTCATTCCTCCTAACTTGTCGGATCATTCCCCTGCACTGATTCTATTTGGAACCGACGAGAGGCCGAAAGGAAACAAATTTTGATTTTTTAACTATTGGGCTACTAATGCCGAGATGCAAAGGATAGTGGCACATGTATGGGCGTCAAATGACATTTGTGGATCGCCAATGTATATCCTTGTACAAAAGCTTAAGCGGACTAAAGAATCATTGAAGAGATGAGCCAGTATCTAGCTATCAAGAGCTTCAGTTAGTGCCAGAGAAATTACAAGATTCTCCCACAAATGAACTCCTTCATGACAAGGAGAGGGAGATTAGAGAAAATATTGGGAAATATTGGGAGTATGAGGAATCGACACTTAAACAAAAGTCTAGGGACCAACATGTCTCACAGGGGAATTCTAACTCTTCATATTCTTATAGCCTAGTGAAAAATAGACTATACAAGAACTCTATTAACTCGATTCATAATTCGCGGGGCACTATTGTGCATGGAGAGGATGTCTATAAGGAAGCTGTCGCATTTTACGAGGCTCTCTTGGGGCCTAAGATTCCATAACGTAATTTGTAGGATATCAAAGTTGATCAGACTCTTTCTTGTTCAGCATTTGATCTTCTCAACGCTCCTATATCAACTTCAGAAATTGAAAAGGTTGTGTTATCTGCGAATGAGTCTAAGGCACCAGGGATGGATGGGTTCAATGCACCCTTCTTCAAAACATGTTGGGAAATTATTAAAAAGGAGGTGATCGAAGCGATTGCGGACTTTTTCAAAAATGGCCATATGCTTAATGATGCGTTGCATTTACATCATGTTTTTGCATGTGTTTTATATGATATTTAGGCTTAATTTCATGATTTTATACCAATTTTTAGTGTTTTTACTTCACTTGATATGAAATCTTCACTTTTCCTAGTTTTTGTGAAAATGCAATTAAAATGACATAAAATTAATAGATTTAACAAGTTTTAAAGCCATAGCATGATTCCCGAGGAAAATACGAGCTTGCACATTAAATTTGGGGGCAAAAACAGTGATAGACTCGACTTTCACGGCCGCAGCCATGAGTTTTTCGGCCGGCCATGAGTTTCACATTCGAAGGGTGAAAATGCGGCTAAATAAAAAAGTTCACAGAAACATTCACGGGTAAGGCCATGAATCCTTCACGGGCCGTGAATCTTTTTGTGTACATAGGACTTTATTCCCAGAAACATTTACGACCGCAGCCGTAAACTGTTTACGGGGCGTGAGTTTTTCTGCCCTTTCTAGTTTGTCACTCAATTCAACTCCAAATCGAACCAGAATTGAACCAAACTCTCCAAAATTCTTCCTTGATGGGTTCCGAACTGATTAAACTATAAAAGTAGGGATTTTGGAGGGCTAGAGAGACTTTTTCGGACGAACACAATTGGAGGCGGCGGCTAGGGCGAAAACTCAGTTCTAGGGCAAAATTTCGGCGAGAATTCACGCAAAAGGGAGAATTGATCACTACATCTTCGTCTCCAAATCGAGGGGAAGCTTTTCTATTTACTTTCTTAGTGAATTCGTGTACTTCTGATAGAATTCAATACAAGTTTTATTCATATACATGCTGTTAATGTTTATCATAAGTAAGTAAAACTTATTTTGGGATTTAGGATGTAACCCACTGACATTTATGGATCAAAATCTATAATTTCATTCTTAGTTAAGATATGTTGCAGTATTGATTTGATTAGAAGTGTGTTATTTACGTGATTTACTCTAGCTAAGTATAGTTGCGTCTTAGACGTTGCGAGAATGATCGGGAGGTGAATCACAATGTCAGAACTATTCTTTTCAAACCTGCGAATCTAATCACGAGAGTAGTTTGGATTCATTTGAAGGATTTCAAGGTTTTTCATAGAATTTAATGGGTCTATTTATGTTAACTATCACGAGAGTAAGGAGTTCGCGTAGTTAGATACCGGATTACGCTTCGGGAGGAGGTAATCTGTACCTTAGGAAAAAGCCCTTTTATTACTATATCATTCTTTTCAAAGGTTAACTTTTATTAAATTCATACTTGTTAGTGTGGTAAAACCCTGAGTCCCGATCTTCTAAAACCTAATTTTTTTCCAGAACGTTATTTTTGTTGCTTTTTGTGCTGAGAGTCTAAACAAAAATCATGATTTGATTCACCTAGATTTAAGCAAGTCGTATAATCGGTACTTGACAGCCAGATCCTCATTGGGAACGATCTTTATTTTATTACTTCGATAAATCCGTGCACTTGCGGACGCATCAAGTTTTTGGCACCGTTGCCGGGGATCAGGCTAGGCAATATAGATTTGATCGATAAGTTTAGAGACTAGACATTTTTCTTCTGGTTTAGTATTTACTTTGTTTTTATTCTTAGTTTTTTTTTTTGTTATCTTAACTCTATTTCACTTGATTGACACGTTGTATGCCCAGAGTTTTAAATACAGGTACTCTACTTCCTCAAGATCCAGAGATTGAACACACCTTCTGCCTTCGAAGAGACTACTGTTTCAGACTAAAAAGAGTTTGGAAGAAGGCGCGATGGTGAACAATCAATCGTTGAGGGATTTTGCAGTGCCTAACATACAAGACTTTAATTTAAGCATTGTTCGACCTAATATGGAGGCGAACAACTTCGAGCTTAAACCAGCACTGATGACTATGGTTCAGTAGAACCAGTTTGGGGGTTCCCCAAACTAGGATCCTAATCTTCATCTTGCTGTATTTTTAGAATATTGTGACACCGTTAAGGTAAACAGTGTATCTTCTGATGCAATTAGACTACGATTATTTCCATTTTCTCTCAGGGATCGCGCACAAGTTTGGTTGTATTCTTTTCTTGCTGGATCAATTACTATATGGGATGAGCTCTCACGTGTTTTTCTGACCAAATACTTTCCACCCAGCAAGATATTTCAACTGAGGAACAAGATAACATACTTTGGACAAAGAGAAGAAGAGTCGCTCTATGATGTTTGGGATCGCTTCAAGGAACTCCAGCGCATGTGTCCTCATCATGGGCTTGAGAAGTGGGTCTTAATCCATATCTTCTACAATAGATTGGACTATAGTACAAAGCTCATGGTGGATGCTGTTGCTGGGGGAGCTATCATGAGTAAAAACGTTGAGGATGCAATGACTTTGCTCGAGGACATGGCCATGAATCACAATCATTGGTCCAATGAGCGAGGTACCATGTCCACAAGTATTGGTAAGTATAGCAGTGATTCCTTGACATCTTTAGTTGCAAATGTTCTCTCTAGCACAAAAATTAGATTCTTTTACTTTTCCCTGAATTGCAGTTAATTCTGTTTCTTGTGAGGTTTGTGGTGTTTCAAGTCATATCTCTACTGATTGTCAGCTTTTAGCTTCGACACAGGATGATTCTCTTCAGGAGCAGGTCAATGCTTTAGGCAACTATAATCAAAGACAGGTGAACGACCCTTATTCTACTACATATAATCTAGGCTGGAGGAACTATCCTAACCTATTATATAAGAACAACCAAGGGCAAGTTCCTCTACAATATAATCAGCAGAATAATAGGCCGCCACTAGGTTTTTAGTCTAGGCAGGTCAATCATCCTCAGAAGTCCAACTTGGAGTCTCTTTTGGAAGGATTCGTTGTTGCTCCGAAAAAGCACAACGAAGATGTCTTTGATTCTATTAAGCATCTAGCATCTCGAGTGGATGCCTTGACAACTCACAACGAGATGCTAGAGAGCCAAATAGCTCAGCAAGCAAACATTTTCAAGGGACCTATAAGTAAACTTTGGGGGCAACCAGAGATGAATTCTAGGGAGCACTGTAGCACAATAACCACAAAGAGTGGTAAGCAATTAGATGAGCCCCAGATGCCTGATGAAAAACCTACACCTGTAGTCAGTAAAGAGCAGTCTAAAGAATCTCTACCCTTGCATTTCAGAGGAGGGAAAGAAATCAAGAAAGAAAGGAAATAATGATAGAACGGAAATAAGGAGGGAAAGAAATAACTGTTTTCTCTTTTAGACTTAATTTTAAAACTAGTTATATTATGTATAATAAATAAATAATTAGTAATATTACAAATAATATTACTAATATTATAATATAAATAATATAATATAATATAATATATTGAGAGATTTGGGAGATCGAGGGAGACGGGCGACTCTGCTATAATATTAGTAATATATAATATTATATTATATCATATTATATTATTGCAATATTTATAATATTATTATATTATATTATATTATATTATATTATATTATATTATATTATATTATATTAATAATATAATATAATATAATGTATGAAGAGATTTGGGAGATGGAGGGAGATAAACAACTCTGCTAAAAATTGGGCGAGTGGACGGAAATGTGTTTCCGTTCGATTTGGAGAGAACCAAATCGAGAGAAAGGAATTTGATTTTTTTTTCTCTTTCCTTCCACTCATTCCCTCCTTTGAAACTAGGGAAATCGAAGGAAAGAATTTTATTTCTTTTCTTTCTCTCTTGATTTCTCTTTTTTGAAACAGATCGTACCTGATAAGGAGAAACCTGTGGAGAAGGAGAAGGAGGAAGTTTATATAAGTCCTCCTGCATATGTTCCACCTATCCCTTTCCCTCAGAGAATGGCTAAGGTGAAGTTAGACAAGCAATTCAGCAAATTCTTGGAGGTATTGAAAAATTTATACATAAACATTCCCTTTACTGATGCTTTGTCGCAGATACGTACATACGCGAAGTTTCTAAAGGACATCCTTTCCAATAAGTGCAAAATTGAAGAGTATAGGATTGTGGCACTTATAGAGGAGTGTAGCGCGATAATCTAGAACAAGATACCTCAGAAGATGAAAGATCCAGGGAGCTTCTCGATTCCTTGCCAGATCAGCGACATGTCCTTTTAGGGAGCTTTATGTGACTTGGGCGCAAGCGTAAGCTTGATGCCCTTGTTGATTTGTAAAAAGCTTGATATAGGAGACATAAAACCTACCACTATCTCACTACAGCTTGCTGACCGGTCTATTTGACGCCCTGTGGGAATTTTGGAGGATATCCCTATTAAAGTTGGTCAATTTTTTATATCTGTAGCTTTTGTGGTATTAGAGATGGAAGAAGACAATAAATTGCCTATTATTTTGCGGAGGCTATTTCTAGCTACTGCAAGCGCGGTTATAGATATGAAGAAGGGGAGATTGACTCTGAATATCAGTGAGAATAATATTGAATTCCATCTTCCTTCATCTCTAAGAAAACCTTCTTTTGCAGATTCGTGTTTTAATATTGATGCACTTGAATTGGAGTCAAATGAAGAAAATATGAAAAAAAGAATTGGACCCTTGGAGATATGTCTTGTCAAAGAAAAAGGTGAAGGAGAAGATATTGGGGAAGAAGTTCAAGCCTATACAAAAATTCTGGATTCAGGACTGACGATCGAGCCACATAAAGCCAAAGCTGAGAAACTTATTTTGGTAAAACCCGAATCAATAAAGACGAATAAACTGGAACTCAAATCACTCCCACCGAATTTGAGGTATGAATTTTTGGGAGAAGATTCCACATACCCAGTAATTGTCAGTGCGGATTTGGATCAAGTTCTGACACAAAAATTGCTTAATGAGCTTCGATTGCATAGAAAGGTAATTGGTTATTCATTGGATGATATACGTGGTATTAACCCTACTTTGTGTATGCACATGATTTTTCTTGAGGAAAATTGCAAACCCTCCATAGAGTATCAACGCCAATCCCATCATGAAGGAGGTAGTAAAAAAGGAGATCTTGAAGTTACTAGATACTGGGGTGATATACCCAATTTTTGACAGTGAATGGGTTAGTCCCGTTCATGTGGTTCCAAAGAAGGGGGGATTACAACAGTAAGGAATGAGAACAATGAATTGATCCCAATGAGAACGGTAACCGAGTGGCGCATGTGCATCGATTACCGAAAATTAAATAAGGCCACCCGGAAAGATCATTTTCCTCTCCCCTTTATTGATCAGATGCTTAAGCGATTGGCTACAAATTCTTATTTTAGTTTTCTTGATGGTTTTTCAAGATTTTTCCAGATATCGATTCACCCTGAAGATCAGTAGAAGACTACTTTTACGTGTCCATATGAGACTTTCGCTTACAGGCACATGCCTTTTGGTTTATGCAATGTGTCAGCCACTTTTCAACGATGCACGATGGTGATTTTTTCTGATTTTATTGAAAAAATTATGGATGTTTTTATGGATAATTTTTCAGTATACGGTTCTTCATTTGACAATTGTTTATCTAATTTATCACGTGTTTTGTAGAGATGCGAGGAGGTGAACTTAGTCCTTAACTGGGAGAAATGTCACTTCATGGTTCGGGAAGGAATTGTTCTTGGACATCTTATCTCACAAAGAGGCATCGAAGTAGATAAGGCTAAAATTGAAGTCATCGAGAAATTATCTCCACCTACCTCCGTTAAAGCAATACGCAATTTTTTGGGACATGCTGGATTTTATCGTTGATTTATTAAAGATTTTTCTAAAATTACTAGGCCTCTCACAAATTTATTGGCTAAGGATGCTGTTTTTATTTTTGATAGAGACTGCACAGAAGCTTTTGAAAAGTTAAAGAAGACCCTTATCTCAGCACCTATTATGCAACCACCAGATTGGACACTTCCATATGAGTTGATGTGTGATGCAAGTGATCAAACAGTAGGTGTAGTTTTGGGACAGCGAAAGAATAACAAGCTTCACGCCATCTACTACGCCAGCAAAACTTTAGACGAAGCATAGAACAACTATGCAACAACTGAGAAGGAGCTTCTTGCCACTGTGTTTGCTTTTAATAAATTTTGCTCCTATATTGTTAATTCTAAAGTTATTGTTTTTACATATCATGCGGCAATAAAGTACTTGGTGAACAAAAAAAGATGCAAAACCTAGATTGATTTGGTAGATATTTGATGCAGGAGAAGCCAGCACTGAAGACGGGAAAAATCTGGACGCAAAAATACCCCCAAAATTTTCCCTGCGAGCTGAACACGGGTAGGCCGTGAAGCCCATCACGGGTGTGATGGCCTCGGCGAAAAACGCAGGATACAAGCATGGCCGTGAGTGCCATCACGGGCAGGCCGTGAACAGCTCGGCGAAATCCTGCGACCCCGATCACGGCTGTGAACATGATCACGGGTAGGCCGTGATCACCTCGGGGAAAAACGAAAAAATCGGTGATTCCGGACGTGAACGCGGTCACGGCTATGAAC
Organism: Costus lasius; assembly: GCA_027563935.2. Lineage (NCBI taxonomy): Eukaryota > Viridiplantae > Streptophyta > Magnoliopsida > Zingiberales > Costaceae > Costus > Costus lasius. The sequence continues at coordinate 78,449,160 of CM050451.1, forward strand.
ACCTCGGCAGATCCTAGCATACCTGAACACGGCCGTGAACGCCCCTGAAAGCTCCATTTCACCCCGACGACCACGTTTCGACGTACACAACCTTTCATACCATGTTCACCCATCCAAGGAGGATCCAAGGGAGCCTAACAAGGTGATAATTTGGCGATCCCAACGCTCAAGTCAACCACCGGATCGCTACATGGGAGTCATTAGCCCACTATCAGTCCATACCGAGGTCCTTCAACCCATGGGCCTCACGACTCGACCCTCCAAAGGCCCGGCCCAAGATGGGTTCCACAACCATCTCAACAACACGGCACAAGAGCAAGCTTCAACCGTGATGAATCAGGCCACTATCTACAAATTATGCTGTTTTGTCACGGCGTGCTCCGAGTTGATTTGATGGCTACCCACCCTTCGAAGACTCAAGGACATGCACGGAAACTTCACTTTAATTGGTAGAAGTTGGTTTTACTTTGTCTTGTAGCTACAGCTTGACTACTTTTGGGGCTGCAAGAGTTGGTAGTAGTTGAGATTCTTGTTTTCTCTTGTTCCCTCCCCTCTTGTTCTATAAAAGAGGAGAATGGGCTAGCTTAATCTTCAGTTCTCTAGTGGAGTAGAGTTCTCATAGTGAGCAGAGTGCTCCAGCATGTGGAGTCGTAGTCGGTGCTTCGATTCCAGAGTTTGTAAGAGTCGTGGTCGGTGCCTCGATTCGGAAGATCATTTCTAGCTTTATAAGAAGTAAATCCCACCGCCTCTAATGGGTCAGGTTCACCTGTTTTCTAAGTTCTGTTGTGCTTTTCCATCTTCCACTTCACCCACGAGTATCCGTACATCGGAGGCATGGAGAGGTTTTTCCTTGTTCTTTGGTGCATTTTCAGGCTCATAGGCGCGCGAGCTGAGCCCTGCGAATCCGCTATCCCCTAAATACGTGCTGCGCTTAAAATTGCTCCAAGGTTAGTGAAACAAATTTTTAGTTCTACGTGTCGTGATCTCTTCTTGCATTTGTGTTGCCTCAAAACGAATTTGCTGCCGGTTTCTTTGGGTTTTCTCACTACACTTTATGGGCGTTTTAACTTCCCTCGTCTCAAGACTCTCTCTCGTTTTCTGTGCATTATGTAAACACCGTAGAGTACGGCACTAAGGACCAACCCACCCATCGTAGCTTCATCAATATTGCTCTTACAAGAATTCGACATTGAAATAAGAGAAAAGAAAGGGGCAGAGAATTTAGTGGCGGATCATTTGTCTAGGTTAACTAGGGGGAAGGATATGGAGGAGGATTTAGAGACTAATGACTCTTTTCCGGAAGAGTATCTTTTTGCTACTATGAGACAAGAGATACCGTGGTATGCCGACATTGTTAATTTTCTCCTGTCTAACATTATGCCTTCTAATCTGACTACTCAAGGGAAAAAGAAATTTTATTCGGATGTTAAACACTTTTTCTGGGACGAGCCATACTTGTATCGACGATGCGCTGATAGCTTATTCAAGAGTTCTTTACCAGAGGAGGAGATACTCGACGTACTTGCTCATTGTCATTCTTCTCCTTATGGAGGACATGCCAGTGCATCGAAGACGGCATTCAAAATTCTTCAATCAGGTTTTTATTGGCCAAAAATTTTCCGTGATGCTAGGAAATTCATACAATCTTGTGATAATTGCTAGCGAGCTAGTACTATTCGTAGAAGAGATGAACTTCCTCAACACGGAATTTTAGAGGTTGAAAATTTTGATATTTGGGGAATAGATTTTATGGGGTCTTTTTCTAATTCATGTGGAAAAAAAATACATTCTCTTGTGTGTTGATTATGTATCTAAATGGGTAGAGCATCCGCCGAAGCCACTAACGATTCACATGTTGTAGATAGGATGTTTTAAAAGATAATTTTTCCTAGAATTGGTGTACCGAGAGTTCTGATTAGCAACGATGACTCTCATTTTATTGAACATAAGCTTGAGTCATTGTTAAAGAAATATGGAGTACACTATAAGATCGCTACACCATATCATCCACAAACGAGTGGACAGACGGAGATCTTAAACCGTGAGATAAAGAGAATTCTTGAAAAAAACTATGTCAAGAGCAAGGAAGGATATGACGCTGAAGCTTGATGATGCTCTTTGGGCTTACAGAACAACTTTCAAAACACCCTTAGGTATGTCTCCATTCCAACTTGTTTATAGCAAATCTTGTCACTTCCCAGTGGAACTTGAGCATAGGGCCTATTGGGCAGTGAAAAGGCTGAATTATGACATAAAGAGCGCCGAAGAGAAAAGAAAATTCCAGTTGAATAAACTTGACAAAATCCGGAATTCTGCTTACGAGAGTGTTCGGATATATAAGGAGAGCATTAAAAAGTGGCATGATTAGTGAATTTTAAAGAAAGAATTTGTTGAAGGAGACAAGGTTTTATTGTTTAACTCGTGTCTCAGACTATTTCTAGGGAAATTGCGAAGTTGATGGTTAGGTTCTTTTGTTATTCAGAAAGTATTTCCATATGACGCAATTGAAATATCAAAAGAAGGACAAGAGACTTCAAAGTGAATGGCCAACGTTTGAAACACTACTTTGAGCATAAACAAATTGAAGAAGATGTGCACTTGATTTTATCTGATCCATCAGAACATCCATTGTCATAGTTATGGTCGAGCTAATGACCTTAAACAAGCTCTTTTGGGAGGCAACCCAAACTTCTGATTTTCATTTCTATTTTAGTACTTTAAGTTTTGTTTTTTTTATTTTCTTTGAATTTCTGTAAACTTATAACACATGACTTGATGGATTTATGTGATGGAAGGTCTTATAATAAACTATTTTGTTCGTAGGAATTTTTGGAGAATTTTTACTTGAAAGAAAGGCGGTCAACGAGATGTTCATGGGTGCAGCCATGAGTCACTCATGGGCCGTGATTTTCGCGATATCTTCTTTGTGAGTATGTTTAAATGTGATTTAGATGATAAAACGTGACGGTATTTGATATTTGAGACTTGTTTACTATGTAAAATGCTGATATCTTTGATGTAATATAGTTTTCAAATTTTTCTGAGTCATGTTTTCATAAATTGATATAACTGTATAGGGTTTCACTCACATTTTAAAGGGAACTCTTGCGAAATTTTTTTCTGAAATCTATCATACTTAATTTTAATGTTTATGCATATGCAACAATTTAAGTCTAGAGTGTCCTCATATTTTGCTTATCTTCATGTTTTATAGGTGTGTATTTTGAATGTTTATGATTTTTAAGGGTTATCATATTTGTTTTATCCTTAATTTTAAACTTAGAAAACATTTTGAGTGATTGATTTGATGACTTAGGGAATTTTTAAAATTTCATGTAAACTTAATTTGTTGAGTAAATTTAATTCTGGTATTGATAAAATGTATATGCGAATTGTTACATGTTCATACGACACGTGCATAGTATCTTTATACTTGAAGTTTAATCTATCTATTTCTGCTTGATGGAAAATTTTATGAATAGAAAAAATGGTGATATTTCTTTAAACTGAGATTTGCTTCAACTCCTCTGGTTGAATGATCTAAGGTCATGAGTTATATTATACCATGAGTCGGTATACTTTAAGTCTGTTGCGATCAAGTATCGATAACGATTTAAGTACCATGCCCTTGACTGACTCTCTCTAGAAATAAAAAAAATGAATAAAAGAAAAAAAGAATAAAAAGCATAGAAAAAGAGAGAGCTATAGGTCGAGTGGACAACTCCGCTGACTTTAAGATTGAGACTATGAGTTAAATTATACTGCTCTGTGGTATACTTTAAACAATGTTATGATGCTAACAGGAAATGGCATATAACCATTTAAAGGCCAAATTGCTCAAAAAATCTCTTACCTTTAACATCACTGAGATTCTTGAAATAAATTTTTGTCTATTGAGTAAGATAGATTTATTAAGTTGAAAGTATTTGATATCTAGTGTGTGAAGAATGAATACTATGACATAAATTGTGAATTTTATCTTTCTTGGATTGTAACCTCTTGGGAATTTATCTCTATTATGATTTTTCTTGAATTATTTGAGTTTTGAAAGGTTGATTGCTTAAAATGTGGACTAAGGATGTTATTAGGGGCAAAAATAGTTGAGCAATCCTTATCTTTACATTCTATATACATATTAGAATATTGCTTGAAGACAAGCAAAACTTTAAGTCTAGGGTATTTTGATGCGTTGCATTTACATCATGTTTTTGCCTGTGTTTTATATGATATTTAGGCTTAATTTTATAATTTTATACCAATTTTTAGTGTTTTTATTTCACTCGGTATGAAATCTTTACTTTTCTTGGTTTTTGTGAAAATGTAGGTAAAATGGCATAACATTGATGGATTTCACAAGTTTTGAAGCCATAGCATGATTCCCGAGGAAATTACAAGGTCGCATGTCAAATTTGGGGTGAAATCAGTGACAGACGCGACTTTCACGGCCGCAGCCGTGAGTTTTTCGGCCGGCTGTGAGTTTCGCGTTCGAAGGGTGAAAATGCGGCTAAGTAAAAAAGTTCATAGAAACATTCACGGGTAAGGCCGTGAATCCTTCACGGGCCGTGAATCTTTCTATATACACAGGACTTTATTCATAGAAACATTTACGGCCCCAGCTGTAAACTGTTTACGGGACGTGAGTTTTCCGCCCTTTCGAGTTTTTCACTCGATTCAACTCCAAATCGAACCAGAATTGAACTAAACTCTCCAAAATTCTTCCTTGATGGGTTCTAAACCGATTAAACTATAAAAGGAGGGATTTTTAGAGGGCTAGAGAGACTTTTTTGGACGAACACAATAGGAGGCGGCGGCTAGGGCGAAAACTCGATTCCAGGGCAAAATTCCGGCAAGAATTCATGCAAAAGGGAGAATTGATCACTACATCTTCATCTCTAGATCGAGGGGAAACTTTTCTATTTACTTTCTTAGTGAATTCATGTACTTTTGATAGGATTCAATGCAAGTTTTATTCATATACATGCTATTAACGTTTATCATGAGCGAGTAAAACTTATTTCAGGATTTGGGATGTAGCCCACTGACATTTATGGATCAAAACCTGTAATTTCATTATTTGTTAAAATATTTTATAGTATTGATTTGATTAGAAGTGTGTTATTTATGTGATTTACTCTAGCCAAGTATAGTTGCGTCTTAGATGTTGCGAGAAGGACCGGGAGATGAATCGTAACGTCAGAACTATTCTTTTCAAACCTGCGAATCCAATCATGGGAGTAGTTTGGATTCGTTTGAAGGATTTCAAGGTTTTTTATAGAACTTAATGGGTCTAGTTAAGTTAACTGTCACGAGAGTAGGGAGTTAGCGTAGTTAGATATCGGATTACGCTTCGGGAGGAGGTAATATGTACCTTAGGAAAAACCCCTTTCATTACTATATTATTCTTTTCAAAGGTTAACTTTTATTAAATACATACTTGTCAGTGTGGTGAAACCATGAGTCCCGATCTTTTAAAACCTGATTTTTTTTCCAAAATGCTACTTCTGTTGCTTTTCGTGCTGAGAGTCTAAACAAAAATCATGATTTGATTCGCCTAGGTTTAAGCACGTCGTATAATCAGTACTTGATCGTCAGATCCTCGTTGAGAACGATCTTTATTTTATTACTTCGATAAATCCGTGCACTTGCGGACGTATCACTTAACCAAGTTAACATTACCTCTTTATCTCTTATTCCAAAAGTGCCGAACCCTACATCGTTTGCTGATTTTAGGCCAATCGAATTAAAAGGGTTATTCTGGAGATTGTTGGAGATAACCAACATGCATTTATCAAAGCCCGATCTATTCGTGAAAACATCATGATGTGTTACGAGCTTGTCCATTGGTATCACATCCAATGTGGAGACCCAGATATGGCTATTAAAATTGATATCCACAAGGCCTATGACTCGGTCCGATGGGATTTTGTTCACACTATCTTGAACTCATATAATTTCCCTTAGTGGTTTTCTGACAGGGTCATGTCATGTATCCGCTCGCCTACCTTTACAATTAGCATTAATGGGTGCGATACGAGGTTCTTTAGAGGTACGAGGGGACTAAGACAAGGCTACCCAATGGCTCCATATTTGTTTACCTTAGTAATGCAACGTTTATCAGACCTTCGAACACAGAAAATGGGCAATGGGAATATGGACCCTCACCGTAGATGCAAAAATCTATTGATAACCAACCTCCTCTTTGCTGATGATGTGATTATTTTTGGAAAAGCTAATGAAAGGAATGCTCGAAAGATTGATAGTATTCTTAACCAGTTTGTGGAGGAGACCGACCTTTACACAAATAAATCTAAGTCCCACATTATTTTCTCTCTTTGCCATCATGATATTCAGGAGACTATATGTGATATCCTTGGTCTATCCAGAGGTTTTTTATCGGTGAAATACCTTGGAATCCCTATTACTAGCAGAAAACCCACATATAGAGATTGCCTACCTTTATTGGAAAAACTCTCAAAGAACTTGGCACATTGGAAGATTAGGAAGCTTTCTTATGCAAGGCATACTGAATTAATTTAGTCGGTGTGCTATGGGAGTATTATGTATTGGTGCAGTGTCTTTCTCTTACCATCCACAGTTATTTCAAAGATTAACTCTATGCTTTCAGCTTTCTTATGGAATACCAGTCAAAGGAAAGGAATTATAAAAATCTCTTGGGACAATGTTGCCAAACCGAAGGTGATGGGAGGACTAGGGCTAAGGAATATTACTTATTTGAACAATGCTTTTATAGCTAGGCATATTTGGAACCTTGCCAATAAAAATGATTCGTTATGGGCTAAGTGGATACATAGTATTTTCCTGAAGGAGTCCATTTGGTCTTTCCCTACCTCTAAACGATGTTCATGGAGCTATAGAAGTATCCTCAATGTGAGGGAGATGTGCAGGAATATGGTTGGATATTGTATTGTGATAAGTATCCGCAAGTGCACGGATTTATCGAAGTAATAAAAGTTATCGATCCCACGAGGACTACGAAGCTAAGTACTGACTTCTCGACTTGTTTGAATTCAGGCGGACAAAATCAGTGGTTCTTCTAAACTTTTACGGACATGCAAACTCGAAAACAACTTTTTAAAGGGTTCAGTTTCTAACGAGTCGGGAATTCATGGGTTCGCCACATTGACAATTATGAGTTGTTAAAAGAATAACTAATTCACAGAAATTATATAATATGAAAGGAACTCTTCCTAAGGTGCATACTACCTCCTCCCGAAGCGTAGTACGGTATTCAACTAGATTAACTAACTACTCCCGTGATAGTTAACCCAATTGAACCCCTTAAGCTCTATGAAGCGTTTGTTTAACCCTTCAGACAAATCCAAACTACTCCCGTGATTGGATTCGCAGGTCTAGTTGAAATAGATCGGACGTTGCGATTCACCTCCCGGTCCTTCTCGCAACGTCTAAGACGTAAAAATACTTGGCCAGGGTAAATTACGAGAAAGGTAAAATTTCAACTAAATCATGTAGATAAATTCTAATGAAAATAGTAAAAGCATGAATTAACTCATAAAAGTCAAAGGGCTACGCCCAATCATCCCGACAAAGGTTTCTACTCGCTCATGTTAGTATGGAAATACATGGTGTTGTGATGAACTAGTAAACGCATAAAAGATTGCAAGAAATCACTAAAAAGACTACAGAACCGCCTTCTCCTTGATCCGAGGATGAGGATTGGCTGATCTATCGTCGCCTTCAGGGGAAATCTCGCTGGAAAAATGTTTGAAACCAGGTTTTCGCCCTTGTCGCCGCTGCTGTTCGTCTTCGTCCGTCGAAGCTTCCTTAAACTGATCAAAATCCCATCTTTTATAGCTAGACCAGTTTAGAACCCATCAAGGAACGGTTCTGCAAAGTTTGGCTCAAATCCAGTTCAAAACGAGTGAGAATCGAGCAAAAAACTCGTCAGGCGAAAACTTTTACGGCCCGTGATGTGTTTACGGCTTCGGCCGTAATTCTTTCGGCGTATAATGCTTTTGGTCACAGAAACTTTTACAGCCCGTGATGGAATTACGGCTTCACCCGTGAAAGTTTCGGTGGACTTTTATACTTAGCCAATTTTCACCTCCCGCTCGTCGTTGTGCTTACGGCCGAATCCACAATTACGGCCAAGGCCGTAAATACCTCGTTCTTTATCGTTTTTGCTCCAAATTTGACATGTGGGCTCGTGATCTCCTCGGGAATCGTGCTTTGACCTTAAAACTCTCGAATTCCTTCATTTTTATGCCCTTTTACCTACATTTTCAACAAAATCAAAAAAGGGAAGATTTTGTGCAAAGTAAGATAAAAACACTAGAAGTAACACAAAATCGTGCAAATAAGTCCAAAATATGATGTAAAACATAGACAAAAACACTATATAAATGCAACGCATCATATTGCTAATGGGAGGTCTATCAAGATTTGGTTGGACCCTTGGTTTAGCTCAACTTTGTTGGGGGACCTGGTTGATAATTTTCGGTTAATGTACCCTCCAGGAAGAGATGAGTATCTTAAGGAGATTATCCAGGATGGTAGATGGAGAGTTTCGGCCCCTCGCTCATCTAAATTAGTTGAAATGTATAAGTCCTTTCATAATATCCATATTGACCGAACACTGATCGAGGACAAAATTTATTGGAAACCTTCTACGATGGGGAAATTCTCTATCTCTTCAGCGTACGAAGTTTATTTTAATTCTATCCAGCAGCCTTGGATAGGCATTGTTGGTTCAAAGGCAGAATTCCAAAATTTTCCTTCACTACCTAGATGCTATGCTTAGGAAGACTACCAACCTTGGATAGATTACTTAATTGGAAGATTGTCTCCGATAACTTATGCCCTTCATGTAAATCAGCTATTGAGTCCATGACACATGTTTTTTTTCCAATGCAGAATGATATCTAGAGCTTGGGCTAAAATAAAGGAGACGTGTGGGATTCCTTCTAATAGGAATACATGGCCAGAAGTGTTATCTTCCATTACCAACAGATGACAATCGACATAATCTAATACTATTAAAAAGTTAATACTTACCGGATTTGTCCATGTGGTGTGGAAAGAAAGAAATAATCGTATCTTTAACCAAATTTATACAGGGGAATGACAGATGGTTTACAATCTTATCACTTTTATTAAAGAAAAGGTCGAGTATCTAGTTGCAAATTCTAGATTAGATCAAAATATGAAGGCCTTCATGGATGCTTGGCTGAATAGGTGCACGAAAGATCAAGGGCTTTTGGTGATGAGTTTGGCTGTTAGCACCAATCGGACTGTGGGTGTGTGTGTGAAGAATTGGCCTTCCTTAGTGGCATGTATTAGATTATTGTGTTTTGACGTGGGATTATTGTTTTGTTTCGGTTCGCGATCATATTTCGTACACAGGTTCCTTATGTGGAACATTTAGGGGATATGTTGCTGGAATTTTAGGAAAATCTTGTTAGACACATGGTTCTTTGGAACTATGGGTAATTTAGTGTCTTGTACCTCTAATGATGTATATTAATTTTCGTTCTATTAATAAATCACATACTTGCCCTTGGCAAAAAAAAAATTTATCAAGGACTTGAACTTTGAAACAAATATTGGCCAACTTATTAAAACCTAACTCACCTTAGGTCAACTATGTTTGACCAATCATTTTAGTATCACCTTGCATAATGACCTAAGGTTGACTAATTATTTTCATATATTTTCATGGATTTGTGTTGGATCCTTGTCACAGATTAAACCACCTTTACATAGTATCAAATTGATTGTTCTAAGTCAACTCTCTCTTTGACCACATCATATTATTTGCCAATAAATAGTTCAAACAATATAATATTTCACTTTTAAAGGTATGAGTTGATAAAAACAAAATAAAATACAAACTCTTCTATTGATTCCACCATATTTTGCATGTGGGAAGAATATAAGAGTAGAATAAACAAGGAGACTCTATCCGATCATACATGGATATCATAGAGACTTAGTGCTCGTGTACCCTTTACTATAAAGGTTCGACATTGTGATACTCTAAATGACATATTTTTGAACTATTTATTGGTTTCTTCATCTTTAGTGGGAAATAAAAGTTTTGAACTATTATACTTATTATGTAACATGTAGGCCTTCCCTCATGTCATCAACCTAAGATGGATACCTACCTAGGCCTTTCTTCATTTGCTTTTCCCAAGTTGACATGTGGATATGTCTCCCCTCTTTTAATGACCTAAGGGACCTACTTGCTTAAGGCTGTGTTTAATGGGCAAACAGATAATAGGGCGGGAACGAAGAGAGGAGAGAAAGGAAATGATAAGGGAAGGGAGAGGGAATGCACTTGAAAGTCACGTGCCACTCTTCCCTAGCTCTCTCCCGTCGACCCACGCGGTAACTCCCCGCCCGTGTCGTCCGTGAGCGTCACCGTCACCGTCGCCCAGGCCATCCGTGAGCGTCGCCATCGCCCACGCCATTCATGAGCCTCCTCATCGAACTGGCACGGAGGCGAGCAACAGTGACGCGCCATTGCCATCCTCGTCGAGCGTTGTGGACGCGAGTAGCGATGAGCCATCGCCTTCCTTGTCGACCATCGCGGACGCGAGCAGCGACGAGCTCGCCATCGCCTTCCTCGTCGATCATCGCAGACGCAAGTAGCGACGATTTCGCCGTCGCCTTCCTCATTGACCATCGCGGACGTGAGTAGCGACGAGCCCTCACCTTCCTCGTCGACTGTCGCAGATGCGAGCAGCGATGAGCCGTCGCCTTCCTCATCGATCGTAGCGGACGCGAGCAGCGACGAGCTCGCCGTCGCCTTCCTCGTCGACCATCACGGACGCAAGCAACGACGAGCTCGCAGTCTCCTTCCTCGTCGACCATCGTGGACGTGAGCAGCGATGAGCCCTCGCCTTCCTCGTCGACCATCGTGACGCGTCATTGCCTTCCTCGTCGAGCTTGCGTGAGCAGCGAGCGTACGTCGGGCGAAATGCTTTGTGTCCGTCAGTTTTGCGTTAGCAGCAATGTCCATTCAGCGAATCTGCCTTTGGGCAGAAAAGAAGTACTGTTTTAGCCTTTCTACTTTTCATCCTTTCTATTAAATCATGGAAAGTAGCTTGCCCTTTTATTTTCCATTCCCTTCTTCTATCCGTTTGCCCCATTAAACACAACCTAAAGCTTTCATTGTTTCACTAGCCTAACATAATTACATAAGACTTCCCTCATTCAACCAACCTAATATGAATATGCACCAATGCGTTTGGTCATTTGCCTTGTCCAAGATAGTTATGTGCTTACACTCTTCCAACCCTACTTGAGACCAAAGCTTGTATGCTTAAGGTCGCATCGACCTAATAGGTGATATGACCTAAAATATTTTAATTGGAGAAGATTATAAATTCATGTTTACATTATTTTCTTACAAAATTGATGACTCAAAATTTTATAGTAAATTTTATATTAATTGTATATTCCTTTTAAGTCATATTATTGAGCCTTTGCTTTTTTAAAAAAACTTAATTGGTCGACTATTTTGGAATCTACACCTCTCTTTGTTTTTCATCATTTTCAGGTAAAAAGGGCTTAATTTCAATGGGTTTAAAGAAATTAGAGGCCAGAAACGGATTCAGCACAAAATTTCAAGTTCAGGGGTCAATTTCCAAAATTTTTTAATTTCACATTCATGTGAAAAATGAACTAAAATTTTCAGGGGGTGTGAAAATAATAAAAGAGGGAAACAGTTGCTGCCGCCTACGCTCGAGTCTTCCGCCGCCTCTTGTCTCTGATTTTTCTGACGAAAAATTAGAAGATTCAGAGCCCTAATCAGAAAAACGAAAAGAACATAATCGTTCTATAAAATTAGGGGAAGATTTCGAACTTATTGTCACGAATTTAAATCAAGCACAGAGAGAGAAATCTGGGGAGGTGTTGCTGTGTTAGGGTTCCTCGCTAGGAAGCATGATAGGTATCTGCAAGTGAACAGATTTATCGAAGTAATAAAAAGATATCGTTCCCAACGAGGACTACGTAGCTAAGTACTGACTTCCTGATATGTTTAAATTTAGGTGGAATCAATCTTTGGTTGTTCTAACTTCTACGCACGACACAAACTCAGAAACAGCTTTTAAGGGATTTGATTTCTAAAGAATCGGGATTTCATGGGTTCGCCACATTGACAGTCATGAGTTGTTAAAAAGAATAACTAAATCACAGAAATTATCTATTATGAAAGGAACTCTTCCCATGATACATACTACCTCCTCTCGGAGCGTAGTATGGTATTTAATTAGATTAACTCCCTACTCTCGTGACAGTTAACCTAATTAAACCCCTTAAGTTCTATGAAGAGTTGGTTAAACCCTTCAGACGAATCCAAACTATTCTCGTGATTAGATTCGTAGGTCTAATTGAAATAGGTCGGACGTTGCGATTCATCTCTCGGTTCTTCTCGCAACGCCTAAAACGTAAACTTACTTGACCAGGGTAAATTACGAAATAAGTGCAATTTTAACTAAATCATGAAGATAAGTTCAAATGAAAGTAGTAAAAGTATGGATTAACTCATAAAAGTCAATGGGCTACGCCCAGTCATCCCGACAAAAGTATATACTCACTCATGATATTAAAGAAATACATGATGTTTTTGATGAACAAGTAAGAACTCATGACAAATTGCAAGAAATCGATAAAAAGACTATAGAACCGCCTTCTCCTTAATCTAAGGATGAGGATTAGTCGATCAATCATCACTTTCAGAGAGAATCTCACCGGAATATGCTTAGAAATCGTGTTGTCGCCTCTATCGCCGCCGCCGCTTGTCTTCGTCCAAAAAAGCCCTCTAAACTCGATCAAAATTCGATCTTTTATAGCTGGACCGGTTTGGAACCCATCAAGGAACGGTTCTGCAAAGTTTGGCTCAAATTCGGTTCGAAACAAGTGAGAAACGAGCGAAAAACCCGTCAGGCGAAAGTTTTTATAGCCCATGATGAGTTCACGGCTGAGGCCATGAATGTTTCTGTGCTCAATGGTCTTCGGTCACAGAAAGTTTCACGGTCCGTGAAGGAATTACGACCTCACCTGTGAAAGTTTATGTTCATTCTGACACTTAGCCGATTTTCACCTCCCGCTCGTCGTCACTTTTACGGCTAAATCCACAATTACGACCAAGGCCGTAAATATCTCGTTCTTCATTATTTTCGCTCCAAATTTGACGTGTGGCTCGTGATCTCCTCGGTAATCGTGTCTTAACTTCAAAACTCTTGAAATCCTTCGTTTTAATGCCATTTTACCTACACTTTCATAAAAACCATGAAAAGTGAAGATTCTGTGCAAATAAGATAAAAAGATTAAAAGTAATACAAAATCATGCAAATAAACCAAAAATATTATCTAAAACATAGGCAAAAATACGATGTAAATGCAACTCATCAAAATACTCTAGACTTAGAATTTTGCTTGTCCTCAAGCACTACCTCGATATATATAAAGAATGTAAAGATAAAAAACACTCATTTGTTTTTGTCCCTTATAACATCCTTAGTTCACAAGTTAAGCAATCAATCTTTCAGACTCAAGTAATTCAAGAAAAATCATAATAGAAATAAACTCTCAAGAGGTTACAATCCAAGAAAGATAAAATTCACAATTTATGTCATAACATCCATTCAACACACACTAAATATCAGATACTTTCAATTTAATAAATCCATTTCACTTAACAGATAGGATTTCTACTTCAAGAATTTCAGTGATGTTAAAGATAAGAGATTTTTAAAGTAATTTGGTCTTTAAACTGTTATATACTGTTTAATGTCAGCATCATAACAAGTTTAAAGTATACCACAAAGTAGTATAACTTAACTCATAGTCTCAATCATGAAAGTCAGCGGAGTTGTCCACATAACCTACAACTCATGTCTTTGGTACCACTACCAATTTTTCGTAGTGCCAAGTAGAGGAGTCCTTTTTTTCTCTTTATTTGTCTGGAGAAAGCCGGTCAGTGACATGGTACTTAAATCGTTATCGATCTTTCTGCAAGAGGGATAGATATTTATTTTTAAGATTTTCCCTCTGTTACTTGATCGCAACAGGCTTAAAGTATACCAATTTATGGTATAATATAACTCATGACTTCAGATTTATCACTAGAGGAGTTGGAGCAAATATCAGTTAAATAAATATCACCAATTCTATTCATAAAAATTTCCATCATGCAGAAATAGATAAATGAAACTTCAAGTAACAAGATACTATTCATGTGTCGTATGAACTCATAACAATTCACATATGCATTTTATCAATACCAGAATTGAATTTACTCAACAATTTAAATTTACATGAAATTTCAAAAATTCCCTAAGTCATCAAATTAATTACTCAAAATGTTTCCTAAGTCCAAAACCAAGGGTAAAACAAATTTGATAATTCCTTAACAATCATAAACATTCAAAATTCATATCTATAAAGCTTTGAAGAATAAGCATATCATGAAAGACACCCTAGACTTAAATTGTTGCATATACATAAGCATTAAAATCAATGAATGATAGATTTCAGAAAAATTTTACAAAAATTTCCCTTATAATGTTGGCGAAACCCTGATTAGTTATATCAAAAGCATCAAATATAGCCCAGAAAAATCCGGAAAATGTACCAAATCGAAGATAGTCAAGTTTTACATGGTAATCAACTTTCAGAGTTCAAATACCATCTAGTTTTATCAGTAGAAACATAATTTACTATTTCAGGCTACTATTCACCTTAAATATCAAAGTATATAGTAAAATCACTCGAAAATGCATAAACTCATCAACACAGCATCTAAAATCATCACATAACATACGAGACACATCATGGGTACCAAATATATGCAAAACCATCACATCCAAGTCGGGTTCAGCAACCTAAGGTCCAATACCGTCTAATATATACAATATCAAGTCAAATATCAAATATCATCTAGAAATACCAAAATGAATTACATACTATCCTAATTCAACGCACACACATAAATAAATCATAAAAGAGCTGTGTGGTCGCATCGGCAACGAGTCTACTAAATCCTGTGCATAGATGAGATAATTGTGAGATCACATGCATAAAATCAAACCATAGCTGCAAAGCGCGTAAAAATGAAGTATAATACTCACAAAATCAATCAATTAGTCTCTGTGTGCTCGGAATCCTCCTCGTCTGATGCAGGAGAAAACGGGCCCATGAACACACTTGAGGGCGGCCCAACCCCTCTAAAAGATACTTGGGGAGACTCCCCAGGACCCCAGGAATTTTCCCTGGAAATTTCACCCAAGTCAGAGTTCCCCAGACCCCGACACGGCCAGGCCGTGTGCCCCATCACGGTCGTGACATAGTCGCCTGAAGACGCGAACGCCGAGCACGGGCGTGACTCCAGGCACGGGCAAGCCGTGCCCGCTTCTGTGGATTTCGACTACGCAAAGCACAGGCGTGACTCCAAGCACGGGCAAGCCGTGCCCGCCTATGTGGATCACGACGACTCTAAACACGGCCGTGCTCGCCATCATGGCCAAGGCGTGTTCGCCTCTGTGGATCTCGACGACGCCAAACACGGGCGTGACTCCAAGCACGGGCAGGTCGTGCTCGATTCTGTGGATCACGGAGACTCTGAACACGGCCGTGCTTGCCATCACGGCCAGGCCGTGTTCGCCCCTGACGACTCGTTACAGCCCCGACGACCCCACTTCGACGTGCATCGCCCTCCCTACCATGTTGCTCCACCCAATGGTGACTCAAAGGAGCCCAACAACGTGGAAATCCGACGATCCCAGTGCTAAAGTAAGCCCCCGGATCGCTTCTTGGGAGTCATTAGTCCCCTTTCCGTACACACCGGCATAGTGCAGCCCAAGGGCGTTCCAAGCCAATCCCCTGAGGATCCAACTCCAAGTGGGCCACTCAATCTCATTAGTAACACGGCCCAAGATCGAGCCGCGACGGTGGTAGCCCAGCCCACGACTTCAAAGTTTTGCTGTTTTTATCACGATGTGCTCGGAGCGCGTCTAAACCATCTCCGCCAAGATGCGTACGCTGAAGGACCAAGGACCTGCGCCCTTGCAGGAATAGTTGGTAGTTGGTAGGATTCTATGAGCTTTCTTGTTTTATGTGGCAGCTTGACCACTTTTTGGTAGTTAGTATATTAGGATGCTGTTCCCTTGTCTTGTTCCCCCTCCTTATCTTATAAAAGAGAGGGGTTGGCCAGCATTCCTCCTTAGTTCTCTTTGATGTAGAGAGTTCTCCTGGTGAGCTTAGAAGTTGCCAGCATTGTGTGAAGACGAGCCGGTGCCTCGCCTTCGTCGTTGTTCGGGTCGAAGACGTCTCTTCGATTCCAAGTTGTTTACTCTTCCGTTTTGAAGTAAATCTCACCTTCCGGTGGGTCAGGTTCGCCTATTTTCTCCTTCTTGCTTTTATAACAAACTGGTTTTTCCCCTTTTCATCTTCACCCACGCCAGTCCGCACGTCAGAGCGTGGTCGGTTCTCTTGTTTCTTTGGTTTGTTTCAGCCCTCAAGGCGGGCGAGCTGAACCCCTGCACACTCGCTGTCCCCCGCGTGGCTGAGCTTAAAACGCGCTAGAGAGTTGCAAGGAATTCTTTTAAATTGTTGCGAGGTTAGTGTGTTGCGTTAAATAGTTGGGTGCCGTCACTTCTCATTCGCATTAGTGTTGCCCGATCGAGTTCGCCACTGTTTCGTCGTGTTTTCTATAGGTTTTCCTGCACTTTCTGAAGCGTTTCCTTTTCCCTCATCTCACGACCCTCTCCCGCTTTACGTGCATCGTGTAACAACCCTAGAGTACAGCATAAGGACCCTCCCTCCTATTAGACGCTACATCATCGTCTCTGTTACATCTAGTCGATGATGATGGGAGATGGCTCAAGTCGCGATATGTCGTCGCGCATCCTCCTCTGCTCGGCTCGCATCTGCTCCAATGAAGGATCTGATCGTGCTGAAGTGGACGGTCTGACAGATGAAGATGGCCGATCAGCGGCTGATAGGTCGACTGGAGGAATATGCTCTGTAGATCTCGGCGATGATGGAGGTGAAGCTGCCTCTCTTGGACCTCCCTCACGTGTGGGGTCCACGATCCAATTTTGCTGAACACAAACCGTAGTGCGGTCCATGTTCGGCAACCTCATCGTAATATCTGAGCCTCTGAACATCAGATGATATGAGCTCCCAAGCCTCGTAATCATCTTAATGGCAACATATGCATCCATGTCCAGCCTGGGATTACCTTTTGCCTCGTTCAACCCCGAAGGGTCAATACCAAGGGCAAGGGCAATCGTAGTGATCAATCCTCCCATCACGAGGGCTCCTCTACGAGCTCTAGCAGCTTTATGGATCTGCTTCATCAGGAAAAATGAAGTGCTAACTCTGAAACCTCTTAGCATGGCCCAAAGAAAAAATAATTCTGTAGACCTGACCATGCCGTCGCTCTATGCCCATCCAAAAATGGTGTGTGCCAGTACTCGGTGTATATATCTGAAAACTGGGCTAGACAGACGTGTGGCCCTGGCGGTCCTAGGGTCAAATCCCTGCTCACCAGTGATCTCCTGCCAAAAAAGTCCTCTCTGAAAACTCACGAGGATGGTGTCGAGTCACATCTTAGGGGAATCCAAAAATATGACCCAGCTGGTCCAAAGTAAGTACATGCTCCCGGTTCCCCAACTGGAATGACATCCTCCCTGGGTCTCCGTCATCATAGTTTCTCAGTGTAATCTGAACAGTACTGAAGAATTCCAAGGTCAGCTATACATAGGTGGAACGTCTCTGATGATAAAAATCCTGCCACCCTATGTTCGCGAACATCCACTGGATGTCGTCGAACAATCCTAGGGACTGCAGTACCTAGTCGTCCCAATACCGTGTGCTAATCACTCCTCGGGTGGACAGGGCTCGGTACCTCCTCTCGACCTCTCTACTCCTGTGACGGATCTGACGTGGATAAGAAGTAAGGACAGGAGGCGGTGATCGCACGCGTCTCCTCTCTGGAATGATAGGCTCTGGAATAACAGGAGATGGCTCAGGTGATGATGGCTCTGGTGATAAAGCTGGAGAATGTCCTGATGATGGCTCTGGTGAAGGTAAACGAATCTCTGGCGATGGTACTGGTGCTACTGGTATGGGTGCTGGCTGTGTCATCGATGGTATCTCAGAAATTGGTGGTGGGACTGTCTCAGGAGTCGTAGAGGACTCAAGTGCCACCGATGGTGAAGAATGGAGCTCTGGTATGTCCACGAATATCTCTGAAAAATCTGCAAATGTCTCAGGTGATCCCTCCTCCTGATTTGGCAATATGGGTGTACTAGCCTCAGGGACAAGCAGGTCTCCCTGGGTTGAGGAGAGTGATGCAATCTCTGGAATCTGGACTATGTCCTGTGGAGTATCCACCTCCATAGCCTGAGTATCGGCAGGAATAGCAGACTCTGGTATATCTGTGAAAGGTGCTGGTGTGGCTGAACCCTCTACATCCATCGGTACAACGTCAGTCTGCATCTCCATCAAATGCACTATCTCTGGATCTACAGGTGCAGATACTGGGGGTACCACTGGAGTCTCTACAGTCTCCACAACTGGTGATAAAGGTCTGGTGGTCCTCCTCCCCAAAGTACTAGTGGCTCGACCAGTACGCTTCCTAGCGTACCGTCTGGCGATCCTCTGATCTCGGCTCTCTGGCCTATCGGCAGGCCTCTCTGAAATAATCTCCAACTTTGGAGAACTAACAGGCTCTGGCACTGCTGTCTGTGATGTACTGGGAATAGAAGACGTGCTAGGAGCTGATGATGTCCTCTCAGTACCAAGCTCGTCAGAAACACTGGGATACTCCCAAGGCGTGTCGGAGGGAGGAAATAAGTCAAAAGGTATCGGAGACTCCATTGCCGACATCTGATGCAGCTCAAATCTCTCCGGGAGTACTCCATGGACCATCCTATACCTAGGATAAACATGAGGGTACGGTCCTCGTACACACTCCTTCCTCACCGCCCCATAGGGTCTGGTCCTAACTGAGCTCCTTGGTGGCATAATATCAATCAGACAATCCAAATAATGCAAATATACGATTTTAATCCAAAAATCGAAGTGCTACAATATTTTCGAAAATCGCTCGTGAGGACCAGGCGAGAAATCGCCTCAAAAGTCTGATCTAAACGGCCCCAAATCAATGCTATGTGTATGTAATCTAAGTACAACTGATGAATCACAAGCCAGAGTGAAGAAAACTCACAAATCTGGGTGAAAATCAGGCTCGAATCGGCACAAAGACGAGTTCTGGCGGGTTGGCGGACGCACGGAAGTTCTTCAAAAGATCCAACGGGAATCCGGTGGAAGATGGCTGGAAATCACTCGCTGGAAGTAGAAGAAGGCAGGTGGAAAGGTTTCGTCGCCGCTCGTAGAAGGAATCGTCGAAAATCGGCGAGTTACGAGCGTGGCCGTAAACCCTAAGTTGCCCGTCAAGTTTAAACCGTAAGAACTTACGGTCCGTAACTGTGTCACGGCTTCGGCTGTAAACCCCGCTTAAGTGTACAGTGTCACGCTGAACTCAATCATAATTGAGTCACGGCTCTGCGATAATTACGGCTTCACGCGTAAAGTTCGCTTTTTGACTTGGTTTTTCGTTAGAAAAATCATCAAAAAATCCCTGAAAAATTCCTGCACATAAAACACCAATTTTAGAAAAATTTTCATATAAAAGAGTTCATCAGATAACACCAACAAAATACGAAATAAAACTCAAAAGATAAACCCTATGAACTGTAATGAAAAAAAGAAATTCACACTCAAAAGAAAAACAATCTAAAGTTAATGAAAATTCAAAGCCTCTGGGTTGCCTCCCAGGTAGCGCTAGTTTACAGTCTTTAGCTCGACCAAGGCAATGCTCATGACTCTTCTGGTGGATATGAGGCGCAGTGAATAATTGGCAATTGCTGCTCCTCACGCCTTTCCTGTTCATTATACAAATTTGACTTTAAAGTTTTAAGTAGCGTCCATGTCTCGGCTTCCTTCAACTAATCCCTTTTATGCTTTTCCCGACTTTCTGAGAGACGTCTGTCAACTTCAAAATCACTTCCTCTATCAAAATTGTCCTCCTTCATTTTTGGAAATTGATCGGAACCTGCAAAATTAATTCTATTAGTTTCTGATGAAAAATTGAAGACCAACTTGCTAGTATTCAAATTCAGAGTAAGCTTATCTTGCAACATGTCAATTATAGCTCCAGTGCTTGCTAAGAACGGTCTTCCTAGAATGATAGGAAACTTAACATTTTCTTTCATGCTAACAACCATAAAATCAGTAACAATAGAAAATTTATCAATTTGAACTGTTACATTTTCTAATATACCAATCGGTTGCCAATTAAAACCATTAGCGAATTGAACGTAAGTGTCGGTGGGTTTAAACTCCCCGCTTCCTATTTTCTCAATCAAATGTGATGGTGACAAGCTAATACTAGCTCCTATGTCACACAAAGCATGTTCAACAGAAAATTTGTCAATCTTACATAGAATTGAAATATCTCCAGGATCTCTTACCTTTGTTATTTCAATGTTCTGACTTACCTAGTCTTTCTCTGTCTTTGGCTTACCAATATCATGTTTTCTCTGTCCTGTCCTAAACAACCTATGGGGAAAAGGAATTGGAGGGACATATGCAGGCGGGCCTACATATTTCTCTTCTTCCCTTATCTCCTTGTAGTACTCCATATCAAAGACAATGCTTGCAGACTGATCAATAGACTCCTCAATAGGTTCTTCAGGTGTCTCGTTATACTCAGCATTCATTACTGTGACCGCGTTGAGCTCCCTGGGATTCATCTCAGGCTGTCCTAGTAGTCTCCCTATGGGTCTGCTAGCAGTACTGGCTTGCTGTGCAATCTAGTTCTCCAACATCTTGTTGTAGGTAGTCAGGGCTTGCACACTAGATGTCAGTTGCTTGATCTGGTCAAAAAGGTCATTAGTTCTCTTCTGTTGTGTCATAACAACCTCCAGCATGGTCTCATAATCTGACTTTTGGGGCTGCCCATATTGTCTGGGCTGGAAACCCGGTGGTGGCCTATTATTCTGCTGAGAATATTAAGGAGGTACTCGCCCTTGATTTTGCTTGTAGGACAAGTTTGGGTGGTTCCTCCATCTTGGGTTGTATGTTGCAGAAAATGGGTCATTCGCAGGTCTCTGATTGTAATTCCCCACAACATTTGCTTGCTCTTCATTTGATTCCTCTTGTGCAGAAGTTATGTTTTGACATTCAGACGCATTGTGCCCTGTTACACCATATACCTCACAAGAAACCGCATTAACTGAACTTGATAAAAAAGATAAAGAATCAATCTTCTGAACTACAAAATCTACCTTAGCCGCCAGTGATGTCAAGGAATCATTGTGATACTTACCAAATCTCGTGGAGGCAGCGTTCCGCTCACATGACCAGTGGTTATGGTTCATAGCCATATCCTCCAGAAAAGCAGTTGCTTCTTCCACGTTCTTGCTCATAATTGTTCCTCCTGTTGCAGCGTCCACCATCAATTTGGTGTTATAATCCAATCCATTGTAAAAGATTTGGATTAAAACCCAGTCCTGAAGTCCATGGTGTGGGCACATGCGCTGGAGTTCCTTGAATCTTTCCCAAGTGTCGTACAGCGATTCTCCCTCTTGCTATGAAAAGCACGTGATTCTGTTGCGCGGTTGAACAGTTTTGCTCGGTGGGAAATATTTATTCAAAAATGCTCTGGATAGCTGTTCCTAAGTGGTGAATGATCCTGCTGGCATCGAATACAACCAAGCTCTAGCACGATCCCTGAGAGAAAACGGAAATAGTCTTAGTCTTATAGCATCAGATGAAACTCCGTTTATTTTGACTGTATCGCAGTATTCAAGAAAAACGGCTAAATAAAGATTTGGGTCCTTAAAGATTGATTGTGGTTGTTTTCCGCCATCTCTCCTTTTTCAAAATTCTTTCTATTTTCGAATTGCAATCTCCTACGAAGGCGGAATGTGCGCTCAATTTCTGGGTCTTCTGGAAACAAAGCACCTGCACGAGAGATTTTGGGCATACAACGTGTAAGTCACCAATAAAAAAGAAAACTATAAAGACTAATATAAAGCAAAAAAAAAAGTCTAATCTCCAAACTTATCAATTAGTCAATATTAACTATCCGTAGTCCCCGGCAACGACGCCAAAAACTTGATAGGTATCCGCAAGTGCACGGATTTATTGAAGTAATAAAAAGATGTCGTTCCCAACGAGGACTACGTAGCTAAGTACTGACTTCCTGATATGTTTGAATTTAGGCGGAATCAATCTTTGGTTGTTCTAACTTCTACGCATGACACAAACTCAGAAACAGCTTTTAAAGGATTCGATTTCTAAAGAATTGGGATTTCATGGGTTCGCCACATTGACAGTCATGAGTTGTTAAAAAGAATAACTAAATCACAGAAATTATCTATCATGAAAGGAACTCTTCCAATGATACATACTACTTCCTCTCGGAGCGTAGTACGGTATTTAATTAGATTAACTCCCTACTCTCGTGACAGTTAACCTAATTAAACCCCTTAAGTTCTATAAAGAGTTGGTTAAACCCTTCAGACGAATCCAAACTATTCTCGTGATTGGCTTCGTAGGTCTAATTGAAATAGGTCGGATGTTGAGATTCACCTCTCGGTCCTTCTCGCAACGCCTAAAACGTAAACTTACTTGGGCAGGGTAAATTACGAAATAAGTGCGATTTCAACTAAATCATGAAGATAAGTTCAAATGAAAGTAGTAAAAGCATGTATTAACTCATAAAAGTCAATGGGCTACGCCCAGTCATCCCGACAAAAGTATCTACTCACTCATGATATTAAAGAAATACATGATGTTTTTGATGAACAAGTAAGAACTCATGAAAAATTGCAAGAAATCGCTAAAAAGACTATAGAACCGCCTTCTCCTTAATCTGAGGATGAGGAATAGTCGATCAATCGTCACTTTTTGAGAGAATCTCGCCGGAATATGCTTAGAAATCGTGTTGTCGCCTCTATCGCCGCCGCCGCTTGTCTTCGTCCGAAAAAGCCCTCTAAACCCAATCAAAATTTGATCTTTTATAGTTGGACTGGTTTGGAACATATCAAGGAACGGTTCTGCAAAGTTTGGCTCAAATCCGATTCGAAACAAGTGAGAAACGAGCGAAAAACTCGTTGGGCGGAAGTTTTTACGGCCCGTGATGAGTTCACGGCTGAGGCCGTGAATGTTTCTGTGCTAAATGGTCTTCGGTCACAGAAAGTTTCACGGTCCGTGATGGAATTACGGCCTCACTCGTGAAAGTTTCTGTTCATTCCGACACTTAGCCGATTTTCACCTCCCGCTCGTCGTCACTTTTACGGCTGAATCCACAATTACGACCAAGGCCATAAATGTCTCGTTCTTTACTGTTTTCGCTCCAAATTTGATGTGTAGGCTCGTGATCTCCTCGATAATCGTGTCTTAACTTTAAAACTCTCTAAATCCTTCATTTTAATGCCATTTTACCTATATTTTCATAAAAACCAAGAAAAGTGAAGATTCTGTGCAAATAAGATAAAAATACTAAAAGTAACACAAAATCATGCAAATAAACCCAAAATATTATCTAAAACAAAGGCAATAACACGATGTAAATGCAACTCTTCAAAGCAACGAAGCTATTTTCGGTGACCAAATTTCAGGGAAGGTGCGCCTCATGGAGGAGAAGGTACACCGAAAGTGTCAGATCAAAAGAAGATCGATCGAAGGAGAAATCGAAGAAAACGTGATCACGGCTACTGTGCTCGACGAGTTCAGAAGCTATTCATCTTCAAAATCACAGGGCTTGTGAAATTTGAACTAAAATTTTCACACCCCCGTGAAATCAGTAAAAACTATTGTTTTACAACTTTCAAATTCTGATTTTTTTAGATGAATTATTATTGTGTTTCTTTCTCTATGGTAGCGTAAAAACCTCTTTGGGATAGAGGGAGTAATCCCCCTTAATTTCTATAATCATTATTTTGTCAGTTGTTCTTTGAAATGATAATTTTACTTTTGTCATTATTGACCCTAAAATTTTTAGTTTTGAAATATTAACATGTCACAGAGTTCGTAATATGGATCGAGAGGTGATTTACGAATTCGGAACCCTTAAATTGTGCTTTTCAGATACTTAGGCTATGAGAATAGATTTGTTCTAAAATCCTAATTTTTGAAGCTTATCTACATGTTAATATTTTGACCTAGGCATTTTATTATTTTAGACATGACAATATGGACGAGAGGTGATTTTGATTGTTGGAAACCCTAAAGTAAAACATGTACAATTAAGATATGAGAGTATTAAATTTTATTTGAGATTTTGACTTTAGAAATTAAATTTATGAAATTAGATTTAACGATTTAGTCTAATTTACTTTTATTAAACATTGAGTGGTAAGTCACGAGAGTGATGACTTGTTCAGTGTAAATTGTATGTCTGAGAGGAGACAATTTCTTTATAAGTAAATTTTATTTTTATCATGATTAGAATAACTAATAAAAACTTATTTATATCTAGTCATAGAAATTAAGATAGATGAAACCTTAGTTCTAGCTTTCTCTCTCTTTGATTTTTTCTACAATAGTTTTCAATTATTTGCTTTTTATCCAATCACATATCGTTTGCTTTGCTAGTGATAATTCACTTGTTTGGTATCTAACACATAGGTTTCTGTGAGTTTGATATATTTTATTACTTTGACGTATCCGTGCACTTGCAGACACATAAAAAATGATCCAAATCACCTCAATTCAAGTTAACTATATACTAATGATCATGTTAGCACACAAACATTTATTGTTGACATTTGTATGTTCAAAATGGTTATTATAGTGATAGCCTTCTGATGACTCAAAAATTCATGGTAAATTTTATATTGAACATATAGTCTTTTTTAGTCATATTTATGCTCTTGTGCTTATTTTTAAACTTAATTTGGTTAATTGCTTCAAAATCTATAGCTCTTTTGTTTTTCTACGTTTTCAGGTAAAAAAGGCTTGTTTTCAAGAATTTTAAAGAAATTAGAAGCCAAAAACGTAACCAGGGCGAAATTTCGAGCTCAGGGATGAAATTGGGATTTTTGTGCCTGTCACACCACTGTGAAAATTTGAACTAAAAATTTGACAAGGTGTAATTCTATCAATTTGGGGGAAAATAGCTGCCGACACCTGAGTCTTCCGCCACCCTTCTGAGCCTGATTTTTCCTCCATCAAATTAGAAAAATCTAAGCCCTAATCAGGAAATCTAAAAATACATAATCGTTCTATAAGTAGGGGAGAATATTCAGCCCTATTATCATGCGTTCTCGTGGAGAAACGAGGGAGAAATCAATAGAGGCACTGCTAGGGCTTGTCCTCTCGCCGGGAGGCGTAGAGGGCATCTCTGGCGGTGAGATTTTCAGGAAAGCTGCGCTTAAGGGCGGAGAAGACACACCGAAAACTTCTGATCGAAAGGAGTTCAAATGAGGAAGAAATCAACGAAAGAAATTTGCAGCCGAGGGGGAAAATCGTGAGTACTGTAGCAGTACTGTAGCAGCTAGATTTTTTTAGAATCACAGGGCTGTGACGATTTGTCACACCCTGTGATGACAGTAAAAATTTTTATTTATTTCTTCCGAATTCTGATTAATTTTAGAATGAATATTTGTTATATTTTCAAATCCATGATAGCGTAAAATCCTCTTTGGACTTACAGAGTAATCTCTTTTTAATTCTATAATGATTAGATGATTTTCACTTATTAATTTTTTTTTTGAATGATAATTTTGCTTCTGTGATTTATTTACTTTGAAATTATTAATTTTAGAGTATCCACATGTTTTAGGATTTGTAATATGGACCGAAAGGTAATTTACGAATCTGGAACCCTTAAATTAAGATCTAGAAACTTAGATTATAAAAGTAGCTCAGTCCTAGAATTCTGATTTTTTATACTTATTTCACATGTTGATATTTTGATCTAATGATTTTATTGTTTTAGACATGATAATATGGACCAAAAGGTGATTTTGATTGTTAGAACCCTTTAGGTAAAACCTATAAAATTAAACTATGAAAGTATTTAATTTTACTTAAGAAGTTGACATTGAGAGTTAAGCTACAAAAATAATCTTAATTTTCTTTGTCAGGTTTACTTTTATTTAACACAAAGTAGCAAGTCACGAAAGTGAAGGCTAATTGGACGTCCAAAAGGAGACAATTTCTTTTTAAGTAAACTTTTTTTTATGATTTGAATAACTAATAAAAATTTTATTATATCTAGTTATAGGAATTAAAAAGTGATGAAACCTTAGTCCCAGATTTCTCTCTCCGATTTTCGACGTTAGTCTTCATTATTCATTTTTGCTTTGTACCCATCGCACATCGATCGCTTAGCTAGTAAGAATTCAATTATTTGGTACTTAACACGTAGGTCTCTGTAGATTCGATATCTTTTATTACTTCGACGTATCCGTCCACTTGCGGACACATCACCTTATAGTCAAATTCTAAAAATCATGTAAGTTTCTATATATAATATCGCTTAAGGGCGCGTTTGGGGAGGCTGCCTGCCAGCCTCTGCATTTGCGGGCAGCTGAAAATAGCAAGCTGGAGTGTTTGGGGCACAACTTCTCAGTTCAAAACTGAGAAACTTCACTATGCACAGTAAGCACCCGTATAGTAGCTTTCCAAAAAAATGCAAGCGGTTGCCTGTGTACAGTGCGCTGCACTTCACTCTTGTTTGCAATCCAGAACTCGGTGTAGCTTTCGTCCATGGCCGCTAGCACTTGTTGCCACCTTCGCCAGTCAGATCAAGTACACCTTCGCATCGGGCAAACTAGTGTGCGTGGGTGCAGATCCAGATGCCGAGCGGACACGGGAGAGGTGGGTGCGCTTGCGAATCTAAATGCTTGTTGATCCAGTCACGACAGGCAAATGGATCCAGGCGGCGATTGGGCACAATTCACGTCGTGGATCTAAAGCCTGCCGATTGATTCGACTCCCAATGGCTGCCCTTTTGCCATTCCTGTGAAATCTAGCTACTACCGTTGCAATTTTTGTTGTGTTAAGAGCTGGAGCAAACTACGAAGACGAGGTTTTCGAAACAACCTTAATCGATATGTAAATGAAATGCGGACATTTTGTTCACGCTCATAGGGTATTTGACTTCATTTACTACCTTAATTGAAAGGCATATAAATTTTCAGGATGATTAAAGATTATGATGTTAGCTCATCGATTGAGCATTTTAGCTATTTGATTGAACTAGTGGGCAGGGTGGGCAGGGCTGGGAAGCTTGCTGAAGCTTGGGAGCTAATATCCGAAATTCCTGAGGGTTCTACTTCTCTGTATTCTTGTATTCTTCCATGTTAGGTGCTTGTTGGATTTATGGTGAGGCTGAGCTTGGCAAAATGATTTGCTAAAGGCTTTCTGAATTGGATCCTAGCTGTTCAATTCTTGTAATAATTTTGTCCAATTTATATGCAACGACAGAAAGATGGAAAGAAGTAGAAATATTGAGGAAAAATATGATGGAAAAAGAGCTATTCAAAAAGCCTGGTTGCACTTGGATTGAAGCATAACTTAAAACTTCTTTGAAAGTGGCTATGGCAAAAAATTTATTGCTTCCTGTTTTAGGCTTGCCAACCCTAAAATGGGATGAAACATATGAGAAACAACCCATCTTCATTAGCATTTGTTAAGGCAAGTTCGGAAAGCAGAGTTTAGTCTAGATAGAACACCCAAGATATAATTAGTAATTTTCCTCCTACGGGTCACAACCATGGAGAAGTTGACCAGTGAGTGCCCTTTCGACTTTGAACAACAAAAGAAAAGGAAAGAAAGATGTGGGGAGAGATTTTGCTATTACTAATAACTATGTACTTATGACATAGTGTAGATATTTTATACTTATGATGTATTATGGTTACTTGATGTGTTGTATTTGCATCATATTTTTACCTGTATTTTATATGATATTTTGGGCTTATTTTATGATTTTATAATAATATTTATGTTTTTACTTCGCTTGGTATGAAATCTTCACTTTTCTTGGTTTTTATGAAAATGCAGGTAAAATGCAATAAAAATGATGGATTTTACGAGTTTTGAAGCCATAACACGGTTCTCGAGGAAATTATGAGGTCGCATATCAAATTTAGGGCGAAAATAGTGACAGATGCAACATTCACGGCCGCAGCCGTGAGTTTCGCGTTCAAGGGGTGAAATCGTGGCTAAGTAAAAAAGTTCATAGAAACTTTCACGGGT
Source organism: Costus lasius (assembly GCA_027563935.2). Lineage (NCBI taxonomy): Eukaryota > Viridiplantae > Streptophyta > Magnoliopsida > Zingiberales > Costaceae > Costus > Costus lasius. The sequence continues at coordinate 78,477,432 of CM050451.1, forward strand.
GAGGCTGTAAATCCTTCACGGGCCGTAAATATTTCTGTGTATATAGGTCTTTATTCACAAAAAGTTTCACGGCCACAGCCGTGAACAGTTTATGGGCTGTGAATATTTTCGCCCCTTCGTATTTTTCACTCGATTCGACCTCGAATCGAGTCAGAATTGAACCAAACTCCCCCAAATTCTTCCTTGAAGGGTTTTGAACCGACTAAACTATAAAAAGAAGAATTTTTGGAGGGCAAAGGGGACTTTTTTCGGGCGAACACGATCAGAGGTGGCGGCTAGGGTAAAACTTAGTTTCAAGGTGAAATTCCGGTGAGAATTCACACAAAGGGGAGAATTAGGCACTTCATCTTCATCTACAGATCGAGGGGAAGCTTTTCTAATTACTTGTCTAGTGATTTTCTTGTATTTCATTACGATTCAATGCAAGTTTCATCAATAAACATGCTGTTTTCTTTGAACATGAGCGAGTAAACTTATTTTCAGGATTAGGGATATAGCCCACTGATGTTTATGAATTAAAATTTGTATTTTCATTCTTATTAAGATATTTTACAGTATTGATTTGATTAGAAGTGTGTTACTTGCGTGATTTACTCTGGTCAAGTATGTGTGAGTCTTAGACATTGCGAGAAGGACCGGGAGGTGAATTGTAACGTCAGAACTATTCTTTTCAAACCTACGAATCCAATCACGAGAGTAGTTTGGTTTTGTTTGAAGGATTTCAAGATTTTTCATAGAACGTAATTGGTCTAGCTGCGTTAATTGTCACGAGAGTAGGGAGTTAGCGTAGCTAGGCACTGGATTACGCTTCGGGAGAAGATAATCTATACATTAGGAAAAATCCCTTTCATTACTATAATATTCTGTTAAAGGATTGATTTTTTATCAAATTCATAATTGTCAGTGTGGTGAAACCTCAAGTCCCGATCTTCTAAAACCCGATTTCTAATCCAAAACACTATCTTTGTCACTTTTCGTACTTAGAGTTCACGCAAAATCACAATTTGATTCGCCTAGATATAAACGAGTCGTGTAATCGGTACTTGACCGCTAGATCCTCGTTGGGAACGATATCTTATTTTATTACTTCGATAAATTCGTGCATTTGCGGACGCATCATTACTCTTTTTCAATTTTATATATTATGTATGTAGAGTTCTATATCTAAAATATAGAGGGAACTCTTGTAAAAAAAATTTTAGGATTAGTTTTAAGATGAAATTCACATATGTAATAGTTCAAAAAAATATTTATTATTGTATTAGATAATTTTATATTTTATATATGCTTGAATATTAGAAAAGTTTTTTTTATTGCAAATTATAAAATTTTATAGGTGTTTATAAATTTTTCACTTAATAGAATAGAACAACACTACACTTCTAAACTGCTATCCACACTGACTATTTTATTTAAACAGTCTCAGCTTTTCCAATCAGCTCTAGTCAAACCAGCCAAAAGCCAGAAGCTCCAGCCATCCCAAACTGGGATTAATCATTATGTATGCCAATTTTAAATTTATTATAATATTGATCAAGTAAATCACAATAGTAATCTAATTTAGGATCATAATTTTATATCGACATAGGGTGTGTTTGGAACTGTTGGCCACCTGCTTTTGCGGGTGCGACCAGCAAAATCAGTAGACTTGAATGTGTTTGGAGCTACTATGCTAGCTGCAACCCCTAAAATACCACTGGCCCACAGAAGCAGCTCCTTGGATGCTTCTCATGGAATCGGCTCGTGCACAGTGAAAAGGCGAGAGCTCGTGCACAGTGAAAAGTCTTGCTGTGTGTGCCCAATCTGTTCGCTGCCCTTCTCACTTGCGCTCAACCGATGTTTCGCCGTCCGTCCGCCGCCTCTGCCGATCGTCCGCCGCCTTCGCCTCTGCCGACCAGTTGTCGGCGTCCCTTCTCTTTTTCACTGTCATCACAGCCGCCGCCCTCGCTTCTTTAACGAGCTTCTTCGGCTCTAGGTCCGCCAGCAACATCCAGCGCCAGCTCTTGCGCCAGCGTCCTCCGACTCCAGCTCTAGCTCTAGCTCATTGTCTAGCGCTAGCGACCTCTGGCTCAATGTCCAATGACCTCCAGCTCCAGCCGCCCCAATTCTAGCTCTTGCGCGAGCCCATCTGCTGAACCTCCAGCCGACGCTCCTTCCACCTCCCAGCTCCAGCTCCTTGTCCATCCGCCTCCCAGCTCCATCTCTTCGCCGATCCCATCCCGCTCCTTACCCTCCTCTCCAGCCTCCATTGGCTTTCTGCCCCACCGCCGTCTCATCCCTCCCTTCGCCCACCCACCCCACCCCCAGGTAAATTTCCTTGATACCATCACCTGTAAAGCTTTTTTCCAACTTTGCTTATCATTAGCTTTGTCTTTAATTATTGAACCATAAAATGTTAATTAGCTTTGTTTTTGCAAATTACATGAACATTAATTGGCAATTTTCCCATAATAGACACGGCTATAGGGTAATCTCCAATTTATGCCTCGTATGTTGAAAGTATGTGAAATTTACTCTTTCTTTAAATTCCATTTTACTTTTGCAAAATATTTCCATAAAACATTTTACAATGCTCAAAACTGTACCAAAATTATTCAAAATGATAAGAAATCTTTTTTAGTCTATCTATTGTAGCATGGAATTTGATCACTACTTTATCTTATTTTAATATATTCCAAGGTGGTCCTGAAAGCATTAGACATTATAAAATTGCTATAGTACTTTTCACTAAACAAATCACTATTCAAAAACAATTTGTTGGTTTAAATGTTATATTTAACATAGCATCATAAGTATAGTGTGGTATGTGATTTGGTTGTTTAAATATTATATTTAATATGATATTAGACTTAAATATTATTTCATATGTGAAAAATATCATTTGTGTTGTATGAGACAATTATTGTCGAAATATTTATTTTTGTTAAAATTTTTTGCTTAATATAACATCATACATTTTTATTCTGCTGATTAGCACTTGTAGTTTCTCAAATAACTTCTTGCTTCCTCAGCCAACTACCTTTTAACTAGCAATTCTCCAGCCAAAAGCTAGAAGCAGAATCAATCTCAAACTAGCTCAGAACCTCCTAGCAACCTTGTGAACTCTTAAATATATGCTTCATTGGATAGTCTTAACATGACCACTTCAAATTTGTTTTGAAGGTGATCTAGAGTGACATCATTCTCCACCATCATATTTGGCTTATACACAGCAATGACTACAATTTTTATGTCATAAATGGTACTAAGACGGTTAAACTTATGCAAATAATTTATCATTAATAAATTTTCTTAAAATATTTTATTTATTTGTGCTTATGACTTAGGAGGAGGCTATGTAGGAAAACTCTAGCGTCTATAGTGTTAGAATGTTGACTTGGATTAGAAAGAAGTGTTAATGGCTTTCACATGCCCAAAATCCTTCTCTAAACTCCCCCCTTCAACAAAACCACTTAAAAATCAATTAAAATATTAGCTAGGATATCCGTGCCCCATTTCCCTCAAGGATCCATTGCCCTTGTGATCCTCCTCTTTGGTAGATAGTTACATCATCTCTAACTATTACTCTTTTGCAATTGAGTTGCTTAAAAATATTCATGTTGGATGCAGAGAAGACACAACATACAAATTAAAGTACATATAAAAAAATCCTATAAAAAAAAGAAAATGTTGAGCAACAAAATTAGGTCTACATCCAACTCCATACAAACTAAGCTTCACATTTATTTGTCACTTTTTTGACAGATTTTTTTTAACAAATAGATTTGGATATGGCTTTGGCCATGCACTTCAAAATGACAAGATCAATTGAGATCGATGAGAGGTAGCATTACCAGTCTCCTATCTTACCACCCTATAAAGTATGATGGGAGGTTGACATATATGTAATCTCAAAACTCCTTTCAAGCTTAGAGTGACACACAATTTTCCACTTATGTAGCTTGTAAGGGTTTCAAAAAATTGTCTCTTGTTTGTAGATAGGGATTAAGTATATGAAGTTATGATACGGATGGTCCCTTATATGAAATTTCTTCTAGAAAAACAAAGATATGTGAATCATAAGGAACATATATCATATATTTTTACTTGTTCTTGATCAGCAAAATATGAAGGTCTATATTATTGTGCTCCCATCTATTTGAAAAATGACATTATCATGATGAAGAACGGTTGATAAACACACATTTAAGTATTACGTATGTGCAGTGCGGATCTAGAACCCAGGGGTATGTGAAGGCAATATAAAAAAAATAATATAATAATATAAATATATAAATATAATATAATAAAAAATAAAATAAAAATTAGAGTAAGAAAAGGCAAACAACACATTACGAGGGGGCAAACAATATAATATCAATGATGAGTGGGGACAAATATTAATATACATATGTATATAATATTTTAAATATATGTATATGAATAGAAAATTTTCAATTCAATGGGAGCATTTGCCCACACTATGTACGCAGTGAGAAAAAAATATATATAAACACATGCTAAAGCACTGCTCTCATGTGATACCAAACAATTTAGAATGCCGAGAGAAATATAAAAATACTTCATGAATTCTTTATAAAGAACACAAAACCCAAAAAATTCTCTAATTAGTATACACCATTGACGTGATTAAAGAATGTAAAAATTACAAATATATATTAAAATATACAATGTATCATATAGACGTTTGGAAACAAAATTCTTACATTTGCTTCGAACAATTTCACTTTTAAGCTTTAGTCCAGCCACCCAATGTGAACACGGTAAGTTTCTAAACATGCACTATGTCATTTTTTTTTGTTCTTAGAAATCGTGTGCATTCGTGTTTGACCCACCTCGTAATTATCATATATACGAATTGTCGACCTAAGAACAAGGTCAAATCCTGAATGCTCCCTTTACTAAGGGGAAAGGAAGCCAAAAAGAATGAAAAATATTATTTTCTCTCATTTATTAGGGCGAACAAAATTTTGAGAAGAGAAAGTTAAAAGAAAAAATAGCTTCCTTTCCGTTGTTTTAAATTCTGTTCAAATCGGGCGAAAAACATGTCTTTAACTAAATCTACTCTTTTTTTTCCTTCATTGCCGTTGCATTTAATGCCACCCGCCGCCTTACTTGCTCGCCACCGGCACTTCTCTGCTCACCTGCTGCTAGGAAGGTGGATGTCCAATCCCCAACAACCTAGAATCCCTGCCGCGATCGCTTGTGTACTTCATCACATTCTTTATAGTCACTTCCATGGTCCCCCTGACTCGCCTATTGCGCCCTCGAACTCATCGAGGCACCCTTCCAAGTCATCAATTTTGGCCGCTGTTGCCTCACCTCGTTGTTGTTCGCCCAATGCCTCCCACTCCTCTCCCCATTCACTAAACACAACACATGAAAGTCACGTGACCTAATTCCATTCTCTCATTTTTTTTTCCTTTCCTTTCTTGTTTTTCTTATCTCTATGATTCCCTCCATAGAAGTAAACAGGGCGTAAAAAACTTTAGCAAATAATTAGGAAAAATCTGCAAGGCGTAGATAAAGGAAAGCAACAACAGTGCCTCATCCAGGACGCTCAAAAACAAGTAGTAATAAATAAAAACAATTTAGATGGGTCTCGTGGCTTTCTTCAGATATTCACAACAACGCTAGGCCAAGAGTTTACACGCGGAGCCAAACTGCAAAACTTATTGTATAATACGCCCAAGCAGCAGTTCCAATAAAAGAACATGGGAAGCTACTTGCAATTCTAGCCATCAACTAATTAAAAAATTATTTACTAAATGGATATAAATTTACAGAGGACAGTATAGTTCAACATAATTATGAAAGTTACAACAGTAAAAGCATAGACAAATAAATTTATATAAAAAAATTGATACATCTGACCATATTAATCATCTCACAAGTTCACTAGCCAAGTGATACTGCCGAATATGAAGCAAAAAGGCTGCGAAAATTAGGCATATAAAGACACCAACTACAAAAGAATAACGCACCGAGCAGTAGCGAAATAACACTGTCGCCTAGAATTCCAAGTAAAATTTTAAAAGTTATTTCTAACCTAACCATGTTGCTACATCTCACACGGAAATTTCAAAGACGGAAGACAGCATTTTGATCACCAAAATATGAACACAGAAATACCTCGCTAAAACTTTTCATCTTGATTAAAAAGCATGCTTTTAAAAGATTCTTCTTACCTAATTGTGTATGTGTGTGAGAGAGAAAGCAGCTTGTTCATGAAATATACTAGAACATAGATTTACCATAAGCCGTTCTCACTTGGACTAAAGAAAAGTTTAACATGGAAACAATTGCCTGATAATTTTGTTAAAACAAATGAGCAAACATCCATGGGTGACACGATATATTTGAACAAACACATATTTCCAATTTTTAAAATGTACTTGAAGTGAGACGGTGTCAACACATTTAGGTTTGTTCATAATACAATCATCATGAACAGAGTTATATTCAATTTGCACCAAACCATCTGAAAATCCTAAAGCAATTAGATTCACTTCATGCTTTGACAGAAGTCATCATTAATTGCAGACCATTTGATACTGTTGGCAGGGCAGACTAGCCTGCCAACTAATTGATCCTTGCATCTGCTGGCATCGTACTATAAGGCTGTACATATGATACAAGCACTTTCAGCGGTGAAAGTATGATGAAGCACAGTAACGAACTAGGCACCAAAACCTACTTGTAGTGCTCGGTAGTACAATTAGGTGTAGCAATCAAACCATTTTATATTTGCCAATATATAATAAGAGAATGACTCGTACATCCAAAGGAAAAGAAAAGAAACCCTGAACCCAAACCACAAATCATAGTAAAAAAAAAAGGTAAAATGTGCCAGTGAAAAAGAAGTAACTCACAAGGTCAAACAAAACATTACAGATAATGCAAGAAGAATACTAATTTCACATAATTTCGACTATGGAAACAAAGGAATAGCAAACACGAACAAATATGTAGATCATACATGTGTTCAGCAAAGCTTTCATAAAACATGAAAAAAATACAGTTGTTACAGTTATTATTATTTTTTTAAAAAAGGACAACAGTATAAACATAAGCCTCTAAGAGCTTTAAAATGTTAATTACACATAAACACTAGACTAAGGTACAAGGAATCCACAATTTGGTGCCAAAAAACAAAGCTCAGTTAACTTATCTAGCTTTGTGACTTAAATATACAAACCCTATAGTAATTAAATAGACCTATTATGATATAAATAAACTCAATCAAATAACTTATAAATTATAACTTGTAGAACCATTGTCTTAACACGCTCAACACTTCGATTCAACCCAGAGCAAAGATATTAATCATCCGCAGTTTGTTATATAAATAATGAAACCTTGTCAACCCAAAGCCTTTGTGAAGATATCTTCAAGTTACTCCTCTAACTTTGTGCAAGGAATACATATCTGCTAGTTTATAATTACTTCTCTAATGAGATGACAATAAACCTCTGTGTGCTTTATTTTTTCATAGAACACTGGATTATATTCATGTTCATAGGGTTAGACATAGACATAGTAGATCAAATTCATGTAAGAGACTTTTATGCTATAACATTTCACATGTGACACATCATTTGTAGTCTGCTTCATGGCTAGACCTAGAAACCCCATTTGTTTCTTGCTTTTTATGTTACCAAATTTCCACTCACAAAATCCAAAAATTAATTTCATATCATCTACATTTCCAACATAATCGACAATTGTGTAAACTTTAACTCTAATATGCACATTTTTTGTGTTCAACGTGCTTTTACCTAAAGCTCCTTTAATATATTGTAAGATTCTGAGTGCAATATACTAATGACATTTCTTAGACTTTTGCATAAATTTACTAACAACTGCTATGTAGTACAAGATGTCTAGTCTAGTGACAAGTGAAATAAAGAAATTTTCCTAATCACCTGTATCTAATGGCATTAGCATAGTCATGTTTTCAAGGAGGAGGAGGAGGAGGAAGAGAAAAGGAGAAGGAGAAGGAGAAGGTCACGACAACGTACTGGTCCCGGTGAAGCTCGCACGCCTGCGGGCTTCTGTGGTTGCAGACAAAGAGGAGGAAGGAGAAAGAAAGGAGAAGGCAATGACAATGTAGACAAACATGTGCTTCAGCTTTCCCCCTCCTTCCTTCTCTTCTTCTTCAACTACACCTCCTTCCACTTACTGCAAGAGCACAGAGGCAACGCCTCCTTCCTTCTTCCTCTTCTTTTCCTCCTTCCTTCTTCTTCTTCTTCGCTTCTTTCATTCGGAACAAATGGTTCCGTGAACTGATTCCTATTTGGACCAATATAAACCGACTGTACCACCCGGTATGTACCACTTTTTAGAATCTTGCTTATGATTAGGAATCATTGGTGTGCCCATTGGTTTATAGTTTATCATTTAGTTTCTTTAAGTAGATTTACATTGTGATAATAAGATATATTTTCTTTTACATGCCAATTTCAATTCCTAAAAAAAGTTGGTCTTCCCAAAGTCCTTAAGAGTGAATTGAGATTTGCAATTTGGTTTCAACTACGCATTTAGAATTTTAGAATATCATCCACATAAACAACAAGTTCTAAATATGGAGTAATCAATTTTGCTTTGTTGAAAATCTGATAGCTGTATCACTTGAGAAAATTTATGGAACCAAATTCTTAGACTTTGTTTCAACCCTATATCGCCTTATGTAACTTGTAGACTAACTCCTAACCACATAACCCGGTAGATGCTTCATGTATACATTCTTAAAAAGATTCCTCTATAGAAAAACATTTTTAACATCTATTTCAAAGTTAATAGCTATAGAGAAAAAAACTCTATCAGATTTTAAGTGCGCCATCAGAGAAAATATGTCAAAATAATCAATACCATCTATGTGAGTAAAACCATTGGTAACCAAGCAAGTTTTGTACCAATCAACTATATTTGACAGTATACACTCATTTACAAGTAGTTAGTTGGACATGGCAGTTTTCCACTCTTATAAAAGTGATGTTCATATTTGTCTTGAAAATAAGGCCTTCATTTTCTTATCCATGGCAGTTTTCCACTCTTATAGAGTATAGCCTCAAAGAATGTCTTGGAGTAAAACCAGATATGTCTTGGAGTAAAACCAGATGAAAGAGCAATAATAAATGCACGATAAGTAGAGGATAAATAAGCATAAGAAATAATATAGGATAAGTAGATGTACTCCTTCCTTTGTATAGGGCAAGAGGAAGATCGTTAATCTCAAAGTGAGGGCCTATAGATGGAGGTAGCACATATGAAGGGGTGACTGAAGGAGGAGCACATGATAAACGGGTAGCTTAGGAATACAGAGAGAGAATACATAAATTGGAAGAGGCAAATTGGATGTCATGGCTAGTGAAACTTCATTTAGTTTAGAGTAGTATGGAATGAACTCTCAAAAAGAAACATCCATGTATATGAAGGAGCATCATTTGGTAGGCTTATAATAACAATATTTCTTTTAAATCCTGGAATACCTAAGAAAGATACATTGGATTACACAAGGACTAAGTTTGTTTGATGCTTGGCCAAGAACATAAGGATAATAAAGACACCCAAAAAACTCTAGGGGCAAGTGGAAATGTTGATTATGATAGAACCAATATAGCAAATGGAGACTTGTCTTGTAATATGGGCATTAGGACTAGATTTATGATAAATGTGGCTATGAGAATTGCATCCCCAAAAGTGGCATGGAACATGTGTATGAAAAAGAAGTGTGTGAGTGATAACAAGCAACTGATGGTTTTTATGCTCGGCCACACCATTTTGTTATAATATATAAAGACAAGATGTTTAGTGGACTATACCTCGTGATGCACAAAAAACATTAAAGTTTGACTATGTATATTCTAAAACATTATTTGTACAAAGTATTTGCAAGGAATATCAAACAGTATTTGAATTTGTTTATAAAAGGTTTGAAATATAATAAAAACTTCAGAACAACTCTTTAACAGAAAGACCAATGATATAAGAATGATAATTGAAAGTGATCATTTAGATAAGAGATGGATGTGCTAGTACATATAGTTCTCTAAGCTTAAGCCCTCACCAATTGTCAATTTCTTCTTCAGGTCCTGAAATAGACAATATGAAGAAAAAAATCTTACAAAACAGTTAGAGATTTTTGTAAAGGCATATAGAAAAAAAGATTAATAGGAACTTATTGTGCGTAGATAACATCGTAACGAACAATATAGATACCAATGCGGATAGTGCCAATGCTTGCAACAAGAATAAAGGATCCATCTGCTATAGGCACTAGTTGATGACAATGGTTAAGAGAGCAATGTAAATAATATTTTGTTTTTTATCATGTGAAAAAATGCACCAGAATCAAGAATCCAAGGGTTAGTGAGGCTATACCAAGTATTGAGGTGGAGGATGCTACAAGAGTTGTGGAAGAGTCTGCTACATAAAAACATCAATGAAAGAAATCTTTCATACTCAAAGGAGGAGATAGTAAGTCTCAAAGGGATAATCTAAAGATGTCATAGGTGTTTGTTGTTACGACCCTTAAAAAAATGATGAAATGATTGATGGGACAAGACAACATTGCCTTGTCCCATCCCCACTCTCTTCCCTCTCTCCCACGCGTGACCGAGCCCCTCTCTCTCCCTTTTCTTTCTCCATTTCCCCTTGCCGCTTGCCTTCATCGCCTGAGTTCTCCCTCTCGTTTTCCTCTAGTTGATGCTCACCCTTGCCATTTTCTCTCACGTCCGGCGAGTTGGCGATGGCATCGTGCTTCGGTCTCCGGCGATAAGCTCCAACGTTACCTCCCTCTTCCTCACTCGCGGCTCCATTTGACACAGTGCAGCCGGACGAAAATGTCGAGAGCCAGTTGCAGTGGCGCCGCTCTTTTCCAACGACTCCCATGCCTCCGATGGAGCTCCGGCGACATGATGACGAACGTCCAACGAACTTTGGCGACTTCTAGCAAGGTTCTGCTAATTTCCGATGGTGTTCCGGTGGTGGTCCGGCAAGGTTCGTTGATGCCTCTGCTCCGACGAGCTACACAGCGCCACCATTTGCTAGTTTGAAAGGGGCCGCCGGCGCCGGAGATGATGTACTATTCCGGTGAACTTTCCGATGAACCTCCGATGAACTTTCGGACGATGTCGTATAACTCCAACGATCGGTGTGTCCACACGTGCTGTGGACGAGGTTAGTGCCTAACCCACTCTGTACGTATGTTCATTAAGGAATATTGTATGCTTGTAGTTTTAGATGAATAAGACATAAAATACATTGATAACTGCTATTAAATGGTAGATGATTAGATAATATGAACATCAATAATTAAACGTGAAAGTGAACCAAGAAAAGTGAAAAAATAAATAAGTAAATGTATGTATCATGATATGGTTGAAACAGGAAGATTAATACACATGTATTTCATTTCATTATGAGAACTGTAGACTCGGATGAGCGGGATCTATTCGAACGCGGGATCGGGATTAGACAGACCTACAGTGGCAGGTAGGGATTTTTTCCTGTACTATGATCAACATGCCTACCGCTTGGTTAGGAAGCATCTTACAGTTAGGCTTTAGGGACGCCTTGCTGATTTACTCTGTTGCTATCATTTCCATTGAATTGCTATTCCTTTGTGCATAATGTGAATGATTATTTAGATTTTATAGCATAAAATGTTCTTATCCCGAATTATTGAGCATAAAGATTTACGTTGTTCACATCGCATGCGTGCTCTCTAGCACAATACACTATTATTATGCTTGCTCTCTAGCATAGTACATTGTTATTATGCGTGCTCTCTAGCACAGTACATTGTTGTTCAGGCCGTACTGGTGGTGCTGGAGTGCGAGTCGGACGTGTTTTGGGGCCAGATCCATATAGTGCTATGAAGGATGACCTTGTAGGCTATATTGTTATCTGCATACAGTGTGCTATTATGCATGAGTGTGATAGGGTACTGGATGCAGTACTAGCGGACTGTTGATGAGCAGTCATTTCCATTGTGCAAGCTGACACTGGGACCACTCAGGTATGAGTGCATGTCCATAGGGGATGACTCGGCCCTCAGCTCAGTATTATTTGGTGTGTTGTTGTACATTTATGATACTTGTTCATGGTTTATTAAGTACATATTTGGTGCACTTGTTAGGTTACGTTGTATGTATGATTGGCACGATTTCCATTAGTATTATTGCACCGTGTACTTAATCCCTACTTAGCCCTTCTAGCTAACAACTCATGCCTTTGTATTTTATTTCAGGTCCTAGTGTGGGTCCGTCACGGGCAGATCGGTTATAGATAAATAGTTATAGATGACTTCCCGATAATAATTGTATTTTCATTTTTGTATATTATTCTAGCTAGTGATGCTATATGTTGATGTTGTAGCCATGTGGCCAATGTATTATACTGTTGGTGTGGATAGATGTTGATTTATATATGTACACAGGGAGATTTCACTGTTGATTTGATGTTTATAGTATTGGGCCGGGCTAGATTTGCAGACTCAATTGTCATGTGCTACACGTGGGCTACCTGCCTGGGCCCAATACCTGTCGAGGCATGACATTTGTAATGTGATAGCTAGAGCAGTAGAAAAGTCAATGGCTACTTTAGCACGAGAGAGCTTTTCAAATTTTTGCCAACAATGATATGATATATACTTGATTCGATTACAATAAATACATGGTGGAAAACTCCTCTCACATCCACGCCCATCACTGGTACTTGAACCTTTGCCTTGACTTGCTACTTATAGTACCATTAGAAATCCAAAAGTTATTATAGGTTTAAGTTTAAGACTATTCTCCATGGTAGCAAGTAGAGAGGAAAAAGGGTTCTAGAGAAAAAAACCCTTAAGCTCGAAGGTTCTAAGACATCAACAGAGCAATTTGGTGATAGTGTGATCATGTAGTAGCGAACAACAATGACAACAAGAAAAATAATAATGGTAGTGTATAGTGGCACCCATGAATAATGCGATTGTAAACAATGTTATTGGCGAATAGTGTCATCAATAAGTAGTAGTGGCAATGCGAGATGCCACTTGGGGCAACTTGCTCTAGTACCATGTTAGAACAAAAAAGAAAACCCTCCATTAATCTATCTAGGGTTTGTTACTTAAATATACAAACCTATAGACTTATTAAGATATAAACAGTCCTAATAATGTAACTTATAAATTATAACTTGTAGACCCACTTTATTAACACTCACAACAACATAAAACCAAAATATTTGGCAAATGATAACTCCAAAGCAGCAAATTCCAAAGATCAATGAAGTTTATGCAGCAAATAATATTAGACAAAACATGTGAAAAAAAGCATTCAAATCTATTATTATCTTCAATCATTATCTTATTAAGAAGTCTATGTCAAATATTAAGAGTTTATTTGTCTCTCCTTACGTTCACAAGATAGTTGCCATGCTATTCAGTTCACAAATAGTTGCCATTCAACAGTTCACAAGATAGCTGCCATGCAACAAAAAATTGTCCAGTAAATAAAATGGAGTTTATTGTAATCAATATTTGTATTTCAGAAAACTAAAAATATTAATAATACAATTCTGTAAAAGATATCTATCTATGTATAGTCTTTCTTGGTTTGCATAACGTCTCACTTGACAATGCAATGACAGTTCAAGCTTGTCCATCCAATTGAAAATGGAATGCAAACTGAGCTAGCTCCACTAGATGTATTGTTTACATTAGAAAACTGAACCTAATAAGAAAAATATCCAACCACCTACTAGCTTTTAGTTCTTTGTGGAAAAAGGGATATTGCTTAATTCTTGCTCTTAAAGGATCCTGTGAAAAGTGCTACGATATAAATAACTTGTAAAGATTCTTTTTTGGTTTGGAATGTGCCCAATCAAAAAGCTCTTTCTTTTTAAGAGGATTTCCCATCCCCCTATAAGGAGTTAGGTTAATCCTCCTCATCAAGCGCCTTAAATTGTGTTGGATTTTAAAAAATTAAAATTCAAGATTTATATTTCATTTTTCATTTTTCATTTTAAAAGGTTAGGTGTAATATTACAAGATAAACCGAGTGTTCTAGGTGTAGCTACACATGATACATTGAATACCTACTTCACTCGGTATTCACTAAACCATAGTATATAGGGGGTATGTGCATTCGTCATGTAACAGACTAATACGTATAAAGCATACAGCTTAGTAATTAGTACAAAGCATACAGCTTAGTATGGAGCAATAATTTATAATATCATCTTAACTCTTAAGAAAGAAAACTCAATTGTACTTATGGAAGAGAGAAATATTTGGTTTAGCATAAATGCCCTTCTGGTTTGACTCAATTTCATAATTTTCTCATGTATTTATTATTTTTCATTTTTGCTATTCGGATCTATTAAATTATCACCAACAATCTAAGACAAAGATTTGTTAATTCTATAAGCTATCATTCCATTATCTTATTAGAGTTTAATTTAATTAATTTTGAATTAAATGATGATATAGTACTTACACTACTAGGAATTAGTTTCGCAAAAGCAATCATATAGTCCAATTGTAATGATATAAATCCTTAAAGAATGACCTAGTACACTATACTGTGCAATTCAGTTGATTGAATACTATTTTAATTATTGGGATGTAGATTAATTTTGAGCAATAGAAGTATAACAGTATTGTGCTTGTATTAATCATTAAAAGTTACGTAATTGAAACATGTATACATATATTTCAATATTTTATAATTTGATTTAAATTATTTTCCATTACAAGTGTCATGTGTTTTTAGTGCAATTTATATTCTAGGTTGCTTGCCGTATGTGGTATGTGTAATAGCTTTCTTTTACAGAAATCACATGAATTTAATTGGTTTGTTGATGCATAGATTCACTTGTATAGTTGAATGTTTTTTTATATAATAGTCAACCATTATCAAATGTCACATGCTTCTGCGAATACATTGAGAGGGAAGATGCAATGATTTATAAGGTCATACTTGGTATTTTCTTACTTGAAAAATAAGTGCTACACATATGTAAAAGTGCGCACTCAAATTTGTGTAAATATGTTTGAAACCATGCATGGTTCTTTGCTAGGAGTAGGAAGCATTGTTCTCACTTAAGAGCTTCCAAATGTACTTGGAAAATTTAAGTCCAAACTTTATATAATTTATTTTGGATTTAATCATAAGTCTCATAAACAATGGCATTTCATAGATCAACCCAAACTAGACCTTATAATTATGTTTAGATAACCACATATATATTTAGTTATAAAATATAGATATTTGTAGCATAATCACCTTTACTTAATTCTTTTAGTATGCATGCTTGTTGTTTGCTATTAACAATCATATTTATTTCATAAGGCACAAAACTATTTGACTGGCCATTTGGTTGTCACACTTGTTGGTGAAAAACACTAAGTTGGTAGTTGTTCTACACAACTTTTCACTTCATTTATATGATTAGTATTTTTTTTTCTTTGAAATTTTGATTGTTGCATGACATTTGTGTTTTTTACAAATGCACCCAACACATTGTATTGATGTGTGAATATTATTTTAAATTTAATTGTACTATCTCCAAATGCATTGGGACAAGGGAATGTAAGTTGTTCTCATTGTATCCTAAATCAAATTCTCTTCAAAGGCATGTGGTAAGTAATTTTTGAAATGAACTAATGTAATTGCATGTATACTTTATTTAGGGTAATCATTTTATATTTTATCAATGAATTTCCATTTGTCATGAATAACATGGTCCTATATATTGATTTCTTCAAAATTAGTGCTTTAGAAACAACAGCACATAAAAATGATTAGAATTATTAAACTTCTCCCATAAGAAATTTGCTCAAAATTTATTGCTCCAATGTTCCAATGTATTATGATAGTGTGATATTTATTTTAAGCCCTTTTATATTTAAATTGATTATTAATGCAATTTTCTAGCAATATAGGATTAGTCAATATTATTTCACAAGTTTCATAAGCATACATTTATAAATTTATATTTACAAAAATGATTTTAGGAAATTCTCATAAATAATAGGTGAATAAAATGAATTAAGTAATGTTCAAAACAAAATTGTCATTCCACATATTTAGTGCAAAAATGAATGAACATTTTTCTTTTACAATAATTAAGATCCATCTACTTTATTTATCATGTGACATTATTATTTTTGTATGATAATAAAATTAAACTTTACTTTTTAGTAACGCTAAAACATGGGAGCTCATGTGATTGACAAATTGATAATAATGTGATTTGTTTTATTATAATATGATGCAAGTTAAATTATTATGACAATATATGTGAACTAATGACAGTTTTCCTCAATTATATAAGTGTTTGATGGGAATATAATTCATTACCTTCTTAAGGTCTAAAGAAATTATGATCCTAGCTAAAAAGAGGTAGGAGGACCAATATCTTAAAAGCAAAAGCCTTTGGCAATATGAAATGGAGGTTTTCTCATAATAAACTTTCCTACCATTACAACCTAATCTTTATGATAGGTGATAAATTGAAGAAAGTTTAATGTGGCAAAAACAAGATCTCTTGTGATGAACAATTTGTTCTAAATGTGCAACCTTGTGTCGTAATTATATTGTACCTATGAGCACATGTGTGCAGTTCAAGGCTCTTTAAATGTGTTTTGATCTACTTTTATATATTTTTTTTATTTTGTCAAGGATTATTAGAGTGTTTATATTTAAAATTAAAAATTAAAAATTATCCATTGAGTGATACACTTTGTAACAGTTTGAACTTTTGAACCTCATTTTAGTGTTTTCTACCTTCATATAGGGATATTTACTTATTCAGAAACCATTTATGCATAGAAAGGACTAAGTTATCTTCCCTCTTCATCTCTTATTCTAGAGATTCTTTTACACAAATTTGATTTTTTTTTAATTTTAGTATTACTAATAAAATGTTACTGCTCATCACTAAGATGTCCTGCAAGTAGATCTTCCCAATATCAGCGGCAATTAACATGGGTTCTATCTTAATATATAATATTTGATTAAGCCGTCACTATGCAAATGTTCGTTGCCCATCTTCATTGTTAATGGCAATAGATGTAAATATATATGATTAGATGATTAGATTAGTGTAAATATATTGTTTACTTTGGTTAAACCCCTTTAGGTATTTGTAAAACCGTAATCTGCTTGTAAATGGTCTTGATATTAATGAAAGAGGATCACAAGAGGGATCCAGTTTTTTTGCATTTTGTGATCCCTTGTGAGCCTCCTTCATTAAATATCAAAACCATTTACAACAGGGTTTCGGTTTTCCAAATACCTAAACGGGTTTACCAAAAATAAACTATATATTTACACTAATCTAATCATCTAACCGTATATACATATTTACATCAATAGCCATTAACATTTATTATCTAATTTTCACAATAAATTATCCTTTTTTGTCGTCTCAATTTAGTTTTTCAAAACATATTTTTATGATTCCGCGATGCTACACTATGTAATAGTAAGTTGTGACATTTAATTCAAGCGCTGGTCTGGCCCTTTGCAAGCAATGCCCACATAACTAAAAACTAAAACTAAACAAAGAGATGATGAAAATTAGAAGAATCAGATTCCAACTTGGTAGAATTAGATTTAGGTCAACAAACAAGAACGAAACGAAAAAAAGGGGACGAGTACCTGATCTGAGAAGCGAGTGACTAGTTGGAGGAGGACGGGAAGTGGTTTTGCTTCTTAGGGAGTTTGACTTGGGGCACCGTGAGGCAATAGGCGACTACGGCGGACGGATATACGACGAAGGTCGACCATGCCGCCAGCCGCGATAGCAGATGCTCCCCCCGCATCAACGCCGCCGCCATTTCTCCTCTCTCTCCCGGATCAACGTTTCGATATCTCGATGCCCTCGGCGGCGTCCACGTACCATGAACCAGCCTTTGGGCTTTGGCACGCGTGGAAGGGGCTATTGCTGAATTAAACATATGTTAGCCCATTCAGGTGATTTTTGCATTACACCCTCCCTTAATCTCCAAATTAGGAAAAAAAAAAAGTTTTGCATTGAATAATTTAAATTTGAAACCCATTGTATCAACTACAAATGGGAATTTCATTACTGTTAATGGGATACAGAAAGCGTGATAGTGTGGCCCGCTCAACATATTTCCCAAGCAATAGCCTATTCAACATAACAATTAAATAACATCTCATTGTCCGAGGTAAGAAGAAGAAAAAAAAGATAATTGAGATGGTATTTTGAAAAGAAAATTAAAGGGGGGTATTTTGAAAACAATGAGACTGAATTGCAAATTTGATCATTTAGGAGGGGGTATTTTGAATAAATAACATTTCATCATCAAATGTTAGGAAAAAAAAATAAATTAAATAATTTTGTTAGAATTACATTGCATAGTATTAGGAATCTTATGAATTCTCCCATTTTGAGTCTCGTTAAACAACGGCATATCATTAGAACATATCAAGTTATGTTCTTTATTCTTTTGAAATCAAAGAACACCCATACTAGTCTATTATATCTTTATACTAAAATATAAACAAGCAGGCACATAAAGACAAAAAAAAAAATAAAGCAATAAATTGAACTTGGTATCATATATGACTATAATATCAATATCTACCTACTTATTAACACATTTATCTATAGTTGTTTCATATACAATAATGGTATGTAAAAATTGTTACAAAAAATTAAAACTGTAATAATTTAAGTTAAACGAATGACCTATTATGTATAACTCACTTATCTCCATTGACTATTGATTTCTCCTTTTCCTACGTGTAAGTGCTCACTACTGTCGGTGATGATGTTTTAATTTTTTTTTTCCTATTACTCTTTTCTTGCCAATGTCTTCCATGACATTATCTCCATTACTGCCAACTTCTAGTTGTTCACATGCTACTTCTTCTTATGGCATTTGATGTAATTTTTGCTATTGCTCTTTAAGAAGCATATTCTCATCAAGGGTTATTTCATTTTATGTTCTAATTTGGTCATTTGAAGAGTAAACGTTGCTTTTAACTTCTCTATCTCAACCACATTATGTTCTTTCTAGAGTTGTCTCTTAGCTTTTTTGACACACAATATTTCTATTTTAGACTTTAATCACCTATTTTCTTCTTTGATAAAACTGAATATTATATTTAGCCTTTCAATTTCTTCATTGATGTATATAGAAATTTTATAATTAGTTTATGAATATTACTGTCAATTTAATGAATATTATAATATTCACAGGAGTGATGTTTCTTAATGTAGGAGTACGTACATCATCTTTTGAATTTACAACTTCTGGTGTATTTGCATGCTCAACTTCATCTAATTAAATGTAAAACATAATATATATATAAAATCTTAATTAGAATGTAAACATAACTAGAATGAATGAAACGTAAATAGTTTGTGTAAATGGCTTTATACCATGTCCTTATCTAACTTGAGAAAATTATTAAAGTATGTATTGCGTTAGGTTATATTCATCTTTGCCCAACAGAAGAGACGTGAGTAAACACTGACAGCTTAACTATCAATATATAATAATGTATGCTTATAAAACTATAATTGCAAAATAAATAGCATAAATTAAATTAATCCTAAAGTGTTGCAAAGCAAACATTTCGTGTAATTGATGATACTTCTACAAAGCACAATTGAACAGCCACCAATCCTAAATGGCTTCTTCTTCTTAGATCTAGCAGTAAACTCAGTCTTCAAATAATGATGCACTACTTCAGTCTAGTTATAGTCTCTTATTCTTGCTAGGTCCTCAATGTGTGAGACAATGCTCACGTCTAAAGAGAAACTTATGTAGTTGAATAAAAAAATAATATAATATTAAGAGGATAGCCAACTTCCTAACCCTCTTCTCATCCATCATCTCTTCTCTAGAGCACAAATATCTTAATTTATTCTCTAGAATTTTTCTGCTTATTAACTGCCCACTAAATTCCTCCAAGTAAAATAGAGTAGTTGGATGGTCACACATAAATCGCTCCAACTCTCCTTCATGTGGAAAGCCAAAGATGATGATATATCCCGAATAGAGAATTGATTACATATCAAATCCACTGGGGCACCAAAACTGTTGCTTTTACAACTCATCTTTTTTTTTATACAATAATTAGAACACAATAAACCAACCTTACTTCAAGCTTATTATTTGCCAAAATGCATTAACACATTAAATATTTTATCAATTTGAGAAATAATTCATCATATTAAAATTATTCAAACTAAATATAAAAATAAATGTATAATTTCATGGTCTGATACAGAAAACATGGACACCATGAACAATTGCACTAACACACGTATACCCTTAATAAAAAAATATTCAAATAAATAACATGAGAAGCTTCGAGAATACCCGATAAAGATGAGGCAATAGGGTGTTTAGGTTACTCTTCTCTTCAACAAGATGAACCGGCTAGAGTTCGTCAAAGGGCGACACAGCGTTGGAGGGGGAGCACTTGTCAGAGGTCGAGGTAGTGTCGGACAGTGAACATATGCCAAATCGTGTTTGTAAACTAAAATGAGAGGGTAGCAAACAACAAACAAAAGAAAAAAAAAAGTAAACCCTAAACAAGAGAGCATTGCAATTTTCCATTGCGAGATGAGAGGAGCTAATTGAGACAGCCACAGAGCGAAGTGAACACAACAGCCAAAGAGTGGAGTGAATCACAACAGTTAGAAAGCAGAGCGAACACGATGGCTAGAGAGTAGAGCGATTGTTGAATCTTAGAGAGCAGAGGCAGTTGTGGAGTAAGAACTTAGGCAGAGGGAGATGCATTGTTTATGTTGACTCCAGATTAGAATCCCACCTATAACATTGAAATTTGTGTATGCAGATCAAAATTTCATGTGTGTTAACTTTGCATCGTGATTCACAACCCAACTTTGAGATACGTGTGAAAGTGATTAGGGCATAATATTGCATTGCCTTGCTTCTGAATCCCTGACTAGTGTCAACGGACAGTTAATTTAAATCGCAAATACAATTACTCTAACTATAGGTTCTAACAAGTGAACCTATGGCAGGTGGCACAATTTGTTGCTTTGAGCAAAGAGATCATAGAAAAGCTACTCCTAGCTTTTTCAGTATATAGCTAGCAAAGTATAACACACTGAACTAAGAGCTTGTTTAGGTGAAGAAGATCGTAAAGCAACAACAGAGTTTACGATGACCATGCTTATAGATTCTGGCAATGTTACGGCCCTCATCGTCAATCTCATCGATGTGTGAATTGTTAGCCAGAGAAGATGGGACATTCCCTGTGATGCCACTAACAAGTGGCCCATGCCCAAGAACATGAAAATTTTCCGAGCAAAAGTTAAGAATGTTGGAATTTTTGGTTTAATATTATTAATTTGTGAGAGCATTTGTTAATTGATTAATAGGACCATAACATCTCGTTATTGAATGTGAAAGACGATCTGTGTAGCCCGCGGGTTTTAAGAAGAATCACTATTGGATATTGGATTCTGCACCTTGGGTTTGGGAGAAATCCTTATTGGATAATCCTTACTAGATTATGAATTTCGCACCCAAAACCCAAAACTCCTTTATGGGGGGAGCTTAGGGTTTTCCATTATAAATATGGGCTAGGTCCCTACTTGCATCATTAACTAACATTGTCTCTTCTCATTGAGAGCCGTCTAAAGAAGGATAGCAGTGGAAGATTTCTAGCCCGACAGTGGACATTAAAGCACAACAAGATTGATGGCGCAATCAAGTATGCCTTTATTATTTTATTATCCATGTTATTCTAAATCTATGCAATAGATTCTGTATTTGTGAATCACAAAATTTCTAACAGACGCAGGTTTATATGGATTTAGAATGCATGAACATTTTAATTGTTAAAATGTTTTTTTTTATTACACTGTAAAATCAAAATTCAATCATATGTTTTGATCCATCATTTTGAATGATCGCACGCAAATTTTGTAAGTTCGTCTCATGATGTTCTTCCCATAAATGTGGATTCTTCAATACTTGTCGGCGCTCATCGCTGACATTTTTTGATTCTGCAATGCTTGTCGTCGATTTGTCGCTGAAATGAGGAATAATTGGTGTCGATCAAAATCACCTTCGATTTTTGGGCTTCTGCGGAATCCCCGTTGGATGTTCTAGCCAATTCAGTGTCGGCCTTGTTCGCTGGTGGAGTAGTCGACGCACGTCGCCGCCAATGTCATTGGCGAAGAGGACAAGGGTGTTGGGAAACCTCGGGGATATTTTACAAATTTTTCAGAAACAAATACAATGCACAGCGGAATAATATCCCCGAAACAGGCCGGTCCCAAAAACCCAATGAAGATCGCATGCGAGAGAGTCGACACGATGAGATAGAAAATACCTTAAAGCAAGATGAGGCCGATGTCGAGGTAGGCGCCCAAGCTTGCGCCCTCTGCAGTCTCACACACACGGATGCCTCGAGTCCTCTTCTTCCACGCTTGGTGCTAGCCTCGGGAAGAAGATCCAAGCCTTAGGGAGACCTCCACTTCACTTGCGCCACCTTCTAGAGAAGTTACACCAAGGAGGAGGAGGGAAGAAGACAAGCCGCCAAGCTCCAATGCTCCAAACGCCAAGAGGAAAGGAGGAAGGTTGCTTGCGGCTAGGGTATGGAAGATGTTCGCCCAAGTTCTCCTTGCTCTCGCCCCTTCTACTGTTCACGCCTTCAAGTAATTCATTCATTCAAGAGGGGCGACTAGGGGTTATATTTATAGCAAGGTGAGGCGATTAGGGATGGCTATGATCAAGCCAAGTAGGCGGCTTGGAGAAGAAGTAGGAAATAGAATTATTTTAATAATTAATCAAGTCCAAATCCAATTAGGATTCTAATTAATTATTTAAATAATCAAGTCCTAATCCAATTAGGACTCTAATTAATTATTTAAATAATCAGCCATATTAAATAGGACTCTAATTAATTAATTAATTAATTAATTAGCCCACAAATGATTAAATCAACTTAGATTAACCATATGTGTCATAGGTGCCAACCCTAGCCTAACCAGGGTTAAACATGCGCCTACACATTCTTCTCCTTAAGCCCATTTAACTTATTAATAAGCCCAACTATAGAATGGGCCTAGCCCAAGGTCCATTATCCATGTCAATCAACCCATTGGATCTAATCCAATTTAACTCAAGGTTAAACTAGGTTAACCATGGTTACTTTGGTCAATATGCCAAAAATGAAAGTTGGCCCTAATAAGTTTCTTCCATCTCATCAGGCCCATCGGCGCTGATGAAATCTCCCAAATAGATCCGAGTCATCCAATAACTCGATCATAAGGCTTCTCGATCAATACGAGAACTCGAGTATCTGATGCATTGCATTTTGGTAGTGTTTTTCCGTTGTATTTCATGTTAAATCTAGGCTTATTTTAACACTTTTATACTCATTATAGCCTTATTTCCTTCATATCTTCGGAATCTTCACTTTTTGGTACTTTTATGCAATTTCAGGTAAAAATATCCTTTTTTTTGACATATTTTGAAGATTCTGAGGCCATGGGACGATTTCTCGTGTGAAGACGAAGTCACACGTCAAATTTGGGCTTAAACAGAGTTAGCCTCAAAAATACGGCTAGGTGAACCCCATGGGGTTCACTAGATTCTTCGCCAGGCTGCAGGGACTTCACAGTAAGAATCACAGCCAGGTGAACCCCACCGGGTTCACCATCCCGGTCGTTAGCCAGTAGAGGTCCAGAAAGCATCACGGCCAGGTGAACCCCACCGGGTTCACCGGTTTTTACTTTGGCCGAGATCTGTCCAGAGAGAAGCACGGGCGGGTGAAACCCATGAGGTGCACCGCGCTTCTATTTGCCCGAATTTACAGAATGAATCACGGGCAGGTGAACCCGGCGGGGTTCACCTGTGATTCCAGCCCAGGCGCGAACGAGACTGAGTTCCACTCGATTTTTCCATGATTTCTCATTCGTTTGGAGTCCAAATTTAGCAAGTGAGGTGTCTATGGAAAGCTCTTTCAGAGGCGAACAGATGGGATATAAAAGCCCCAATTTTTCATGCCCTAACGATCGAGCATTCACATGAGGAAGCGACGTAGACGGAAGAACTCGGCGACAGAGGTGATTTTTGGAGATTTTCGGAGATTGAGACACACGATCATCACGATATCTTCAAGATTCCTTTGGTTCATCGTCTCCTTCTCCTTAGCTTCATTTTTTTATACTTTTCATTTCATTAAAAGAGAGATTTTGAGCGTTTCAATGACGATTGTAGCGTAAACCCTATTTTGGGGCTTGGTGGAAACCCTTTGAAGATTTTAATTGCAAACTTTGTATCTATTTATGTTATTTGGTATGAACTGTGAGCATATTTTACTTTGACGGATTCATTTCGTGGTTTTACCTTAGCCGAGTAATATCGCGTGTTAGCCGTTACGATTCATATCGAGAGAAGGATCGTAAGGGTTGAACCTCTGAGTAAAACTTGCGAGACCCGACACGAGAGTGCTTGGTCTTCGCTCGAGGATTTCATAGTCTTCCATAGAACTCATTGGGTTCGTCTTAGAACGATCCACCGCGAGAGTAGGAGGTCGGTCTAAAACGAACACCGGGGTGTATCACTCGAGAGAGGGCACCTTGTACCCTAGGGTTAGACTCCTTGTGCAAAACCAATAAACCAAATAACTAATATCTTTCTTGTGCGATTAAGATTATCATCGTGGTGGAAGCCGTAGCCTTGAATTCTCTCTTGTATCTTTTCTCTACCGAAGTAGTTGAAATTGTTTGTTTTCGATTTTCGTCCTCAAAAACCCACATTTCGATTCGCATAGCTATTAGGACTCGGACTTTCTAGTACTCAACCTTGTTCCCTGTGGGATTCGACATCTTTTATATTACTTCGACATAACCGTGCACTTGCGGAGCGTGTCAAGTTTTTGGCGCCGTTGCCGGGGAGCAACGTTTGATATTAGTATATTTCTGAGAATTGGTAGACTAGGCCTTAGGTTAGATTTTCCTTACTGCATTGCTATTTTCTTTTCTTTTTATTGATTTACCGTCTTAGAACTTTATAATTTTGACTGACCGTTTTATGTGAAGAAGTTCTAGGGCAGGTACATTCTTTGACATTGATCCAGAGATCGAGCGCACCTTCAGGACAAGAAGGAAGTAAAATCAAATTCTGAAGAAAGAAATCATGAACCATCAAGGAGAAGACAATCAGATAGAACACATTCAACTTGATATGAACAATGACCG
The DNA here is from genome assembly GCA_027563935.2 of Costus lasius. Classification (NCBI taxonomy): domain Eukaryota; kingdom Viridiplantae; phylum Streptophyta; class Magnoliopsida; order Zingiberales; family Costaceae; genus Costus; species Costus lasius. The sequence goes on from CM050451.1 coordinate 78,502,647, forward strand.
AGCACAACAACCGATGGGGAACAACTATAACAATAGAACATTGAAAGATTACTCGACACCTTACAATTACGGTTTTCAATCAGGAATTGCTAGGCTCGCTGTTGAGGCCAATAACTTTGAAATAAAAACTGCTCTTCTTTCTATGGTGCAACAAAACCAATTTGGTGGTTCTCCTCTTGAGGACCCCAACATGCACCTTTCTATTTTTTTGGAATATTGTGACATGTTGAAAATTAATGGTGTGTCTGCTGATGCTATCAGGTTGCGACTATTTCCCTTCTCTCTATCTCTCTGAGGGATAGGGTGAGAGCTTGGCTGCACACACTACCTGCTGCTTCGATAAGAACATGGGCAGAGCTTTCTCAAGCCTTTATCTCCAAGTACTTTCCTCCATCAAAGACAATCCAATTGTGAAATCAGATAACGAGCTTCATGCAAAAGGATGGAGAGTCTCTATATGAAGCTTGAGAGAGGTTTAAGGAGCTCCAAAGGATGTGTCCACATCACGGTGTTGAGACTTGGGTTTTGATCCAAACGTTCTACAGTGGTTTGGATTACGACACGAGGCTTACAGTGGACGCTGCGGCAGGAGGCGCCTTGATGAATAGGAGAGTTGAAGATGCAATGAACCTTTTTGAGGACTTGACGATTAACCATCACCAATGGACATCTGAGAAAGGTACTTCTACCAAGAAGTCAGGTAAGTATGACCTAGACTCTCTTACTGCACTCACGGCTAAGGTTGATAATCTGACTAGAAAGCTTGATTCTTGGTCTGTTAATTCTATGGATGTTAACGCTATTTCTTGTGAGGTCTGTGGAATTGTAGGTCATGCAGGGGCAGATTGTCAAGCGGGAGATGGACAGATGGCTGCGGCTCATCCTGAGCAATTGAATGCAGTTGGAAATTTCAACCAGAACAATAACCCTTATTCCAACTACTACAATCTAGGATGGCACAACTTAGCCAATTCAGCCTGGGCAAGTTCCACCACAGTAGACTCAGCCCCCACAAGGAAACTTTAGGCAACCCCAATAGAATAATTTCAGACCACCAGGATTCCAGGCCAGAAACTACAATGCACCGCCGCCACAACCACAACAGCCAAGGCCGAACAATGATTCAAATCTGGGCAAGCAACTTGAAGGACTTACAGACATGATGAAGATGATGATGACCAGGATGGATTCCCTAGAGACACACAATAAAATGCTAGAGAGTCAGCTAGCCCAGCAAGCTAGCTCATCATCGAGAGTACCAGGGAAGCTACCATCCCAACCGGAAGTAAACCCAAGGGAGCAGTGCAATGCAATCTCCACTCAGAGCGGCAAGCAATTGGAAGACCCGAAGATGCTGACAGATGACAAGATAGAAGAGTCAATACTAGAACCTGTGGAACCGCATACTGATGTGACACCGGTGGTACCTGAGCCAGTTGAGGAGGAGTGGCCCTATGTGGGACTGCTAGCATATAAGCCACTGATTCCCTTTCCACAGAGGCTTGTCAAGGCTAAATTGGACAAGCAGTTTGGTAAGTTTTTAGAGGTTTTAAAAAAACTTTATATTAACATCCCTTTCGTTGATGCTCTTTCGCAGATGCCAACTTATGCGAAATTCCTGAAAGATATCTTATCAAACAAGAGGAAGCTAGAATTGCAAAATTTCTAACAAAAAAGGGTCCCCTTTTTTCATGGAAAAGAATCCAATGCTTCTTAACTTTTCTCCAAGAACACTAACTAGAGATGGCAATAGGGAGAATCGAGGTCGGGTTTTGCATCCTGGACCTTGATCTCGAACCCAATGGGTTTAGAAAACCCAACCCTACACCTGACCCTGTGAGTAAACTTGATCCTGAATATTTTAAAATTAATTTTTATTGTATATTCATAATATATACGTAAAAAATATTTTACATAACTACACAATATTTTACATAACTACACAATTATTACTATATAAATAATAATAAAAGTAATTAACAAATCATCAAACTATTATAAATTTAGTAACTAGGTTATAATTTATAAGTGATAAATTTATCATTTTAATAATCGGAGCGGGTTCGATGTCAAGTACTTAAATTTTCATACCCGACCCCGACTCGACTTTACCGAGTCAGGTTTTACCTAAATCCAATCTAACACCCAGATAACTCAAGTTTTTTTTGTTGATTTTGAGTCAGATCGGATCAAGTAGGCTTTCTGCAATCCCTAAGTCACCAACCTGATTCGGAAATTTTCTCCGAGAACACCAACCAGCCGCTCCCTGAGCGTGCCGCACGTAGCAGCCTTTCCCTTCTCGGATCTAAAATTCCACATGGCTGACGTGTCAGGAGAACAAATCATGACAAGAAACAAGAGAAAAGATGGCCAAGCATTCAATTTACTCAGACGCAGCGGCGCAACTTCAGATCTGTACCTGCGTCAGAGAAAACAGCTCCAGAATGGAAGAAGAGAAACGATTAAATCAAAATGAGCGTCAAAACCCAGGGGGATCGGAGAACAAAGACGGACGAAATCTTACGGGGAGAAGAGGGGGGGAGAAACGAGAGTTGAAGCCCGGAGTAGGTTTCCTTCGTTACGAAGCCTTGGGAGGAAGGATGAGAAATGGGATCGCTAGGCGCAAGTACAGTCTGGGAAGAAAGTAGGGACGCGCGTAAAAGGCGCCGGAGCAAGTTTTAAATGGTTTACTGGGCACAAGGCCCAGTCCAAACAAGGTACGAATTTAGGCAGGGCCGATGTTGCTAAAAGGCTAGCTAAAATCAAGCCATGGACAATAAAAGGAGAGGGGAGGGGGGGAGGTAGAGAGGACCTCCCGGGCCGCGCTAAATAATTCGGGTGCATGAAATGATTAACGTTGCAGCGTGAAGCCAGCCAGCAGCCTCTGCGTGCAAATGGGGTCCAGCGACGGATAAGGTAGACAAACTCCACGGCCGCCGAAAAGAACAAAAGCGCCTTTTAAAACGCTTTGCTGCTTTTTGGCTTTTCTACCGAGAGTGACCGCACACTGACACCGCTCTACCTTCACTTTTCTTCAACGACGAAAAGAAGAAAAAAAACATGTCAGCCTCCTTTAAAGGACTGGTTGAATACTTGAATGTAGCAGCAGCACCTCCCTTTTAGGCTTTCACCCATTTACCCTCTTACCCAGGGAGAGGGCCAAGTCCATGCTCTAACGCCGTGCATACACAGTAACATTAATAATAAGGCAAGGCTTATTTTGCCAGCTGATAGAGATGTGCAACGGCCTGGCCTGCTTTATTAATTAGGCTCGACGCGTTCGTGTCGTGGACAACCGAAATGACACGCGACCCATGCATCCGGCGATTAATTAACCGCGCTCGCACATCGTTGACTCCGATCGCTGCTGATTAATTAACCGCGCTCGCACATCACTCGAGGCTTAAATGAGCTGCGTTGACCTGCTCAGCCACCGTGCTCCATGAATTGACCTCACGAAGACGTGCGTGGACGGTTCCTGCCTAGTGCCGACATGTGATTTTGTAATATTTCAAAACTATACTGTTTTTTTTTTACTTTTATTTTAAATTTTATTATTTAGTTACCGAGTATTTTTTATTTATCAAAAAATATTTATTTAATTCAATTTATTAATTATATCTTATTAAGAAAGATTTTTTCTCTCTTCTAAAAACAAATATAAAATAAAAAAGAAATGTCGACAGAACACCCTATTATGGATTTAATTATTCTAATATTTTGTTTTTTTTGTACTGAATTTGATGTGAAGAAACTTTTGCACCACATCATCGACAAATATTATGATATTAATTACATCTTAAAGTTAAATATTAAATTAAAATTGTGTGAGAGGATATATTAAGATAAATGATGATCCTTTATAGTTATATCATTTAATTTAATAATGTTATATTGTTAATCTAATTTATTTTTTTTATTGATTTATTATAATTCTATAATTAAATCACCTTTTTTTAAAAAATAACAATACTATACCCCAAACTAGCTGTTTAGGCCCCCAATATTCTACGACAATTTTAACAGTATATAAAGTGTAGTATTTTTTCTTTTTTGAAGAAAAATTACAATAAATGATTTAAGTTTAAGAATTTTAAAATATGCTGTGCTATTTTAGATATATCAAGTTAATTAGTAACTTTTTTTTTTACATTAGGCGGTTAGCATCGGTCCGGTTCAATAAAAACTTTTGACCTGGTTCTAGGGGTGACCGATTAACCGAACCGAATTAGTCGATTCGGTTCAGTTTTTTGTGTAATCGGGTCGGATCGGTTTGGGTTGGGTGTGTGCAAAATACATTCGGTTCGGTTTCCATTTTGGCTTTTGAAAACCAACATAACCCGAACCGAACCAAATGTAATTTTTACTAAATTACATTTGGCGATTCACTTCGCCGGCTCGCTCTAACTTAACCCTGTAACCCATTCGCTGATTCGCCCTAGCCCAACCGACAAAACCCGAACCGAACCGAATGTAATTTTTACTAAATTATATTTGGTGATTCACCTCACCGGCTCGCTCTAACTTAACCCTGTAACCCATTCACTGATTCACCCTAGCCCAACCGACAGAACCCGAACCGAATCGAATGTAATTTTTACTAAATTACATTTGGCGATTCACCTCGCCTGCTCGCTCTAACTTAACCCTGCCCTAGCCCAACCGACAGAACCCAAACCAAACCAAATGTAATTTTTACTAAATTACATTTGGCGATTCACCTCGCCGGCTCGCTCTAACTTAACCCTGTAACCCATTCGCTGATTCGACCTAGCCCAACCGACAGAATCCGAACCGAACCGAATGTAATTTTTACTCTATCTATCAATCTCTCTTTCTTTGATTTCTCACGTTTCTCTCTCGCGTCTCGATTTTGCCCTAACCCATTCCATTCGCCTCATCCTAATCCATTCGCCCCATCGCTCGCATCCGCGACCCGCCTACGGCCGTCGACTAGAAAAACTCCCTCAAATCCTCTCCTCGTCGGCTAGCCCCACTCGTCCTCTCCAGTCTCCTCGTCTCCTCCCTCAATCTTCCTTGTCTACTTGTCACCTCAACGGCTCAACTCCCTCACGCCCCTTGCTTGAGACCTGATCACTAGGCCTATTCATGGTTCGGTTAACCAAACCGTTGACCATGGTCAACCGGTTAACCGAACTAATTGGTTCGGAAAAATCATGAACCATTCCCGAACCGTTGGACCGGTTAACCGGTCAAACGGTTAACCAGTCAAACGGTTAACCGGTACCGGTTAACCGATTATAATTTATTTACTAAAATTTATTTTAAAAAGTTGACTTTGACTATTAAATATTTTAAAAAATTAATTTTTAAACTAACTTTAATTATTAAATATTATTATTTGATAATTATATATGTAAAATAATTAATTTTTAGGTTGTAGTGAATGGGTTTTGAACCCATGACCTACTAACTTACAAAATAACCTTTAACCATTACACTAGATATACAATCAAAATTATATATATATATCGGTCGGTTCGGTTAACCGGTGAAATTTTTTTTCCCGAACCGTAACCGAACCGAACCGAACCGAACCGAACCATTATACCCAAAAAACCGACCATGAACCGAACCGATCCATTCGGTTAACCACCCATTCGGTTCGGTTCGGTTCGGTTCGATCAGTTTTTCGGTTCGGTTGGTTTTTTGAACAGCCCTACTGATCACCTGAGTTGGCTCTGGCCCTCTGTAAGACTGCAAGCTGCGCCTCTAGCCCTATGATTTAGAGCTGCTACTCGGACTCGAGAGTCGGGACTTCTACGGCTACCAAATATGGTATAACAGACTTCACCAATCACCATTGTTTTCTGAATATTTAAAGTGTCATTACCAAACCAATCACCATTGTTTTCTGAATATTTAAAGTGTCATTACCAAACCATTCTTTTTAATACAATTGCAGAATTCTTCGTGTCAAACTAGTTTAGGATGAAATGTTAAGGTTCGCATCACCTTTTACTTCTGCCTAAGGATTATATGTAGGGATAATGCCACGTGTAAAATTTATTTTTCCCAGGCATTACCTAGGTCCTTCCCAGGCATTACCTCGGTTTCCTTTGGGTTGAACTGAAACTCTGATCGGTTCTAAATCTGTTCCAATTAGCATCGGTTTGGGTTCGGTTTCATACTATTGCCAGCGGTTCGATTCAGTTTAAACCGAACTGGTTCAGTTCGGTTGGATTCAAACCGAATAGACACCCCTACCTGGTTCAGCTGACCAAATCGATTCACTGGTCCGATCGTTGGGTTATTTTAGTTTTTCAGGCTCGCAGTCGCAGGCACGGTCCGCTTCACGCGGTCGCTTTCACGCCGACGCTTTCCATAACTAGTGTCAGGCCCCGGTCGGATCAACCCCGGACCGGCATTTATCCGTTGCCTTAGGGTTGTCCGGCGGAACACCAGAGCGCAGACTTCCTAGGGTTTCTGGCTAATTTTCCTCCCCAAATCCTGCTTAGTAAGCAAACTATTTATTAACTTGGTGAGCCGATTTGCAACGTGGCCCAATATATATTAAAATGCTTAAGCCCAAGTTAACAATAGTAAGCCCACTAAGCCTTATATGTCATATAATGGTCCCTCCCACATCCAATGTGGGACTAAACTTGAGTCTGGGCCACCATCCGGCCCACTGGGCTCTACGCTGAACCGGGTGAACCCGGGCCTAACAATTCTCCCCCACCTGATTTGAACATCGTCCTCGATGTTCGATGCGCGCTAAACACTGGCTCTCCAATGTTGATGTCCTCTATCTCTTGTCTTCAGTCTGATGATAATTGTTTGCTGCACCATGCTGCATGGAATTGGCACCCCCTTGGCTTGACACAACTAAGCTGTATATTCACCCCCTGGTGCTCTGTCTGACCTCATGTGTCCCAGCCGTCTTGCCATAGTGCTCCCGCCGAACTGAATGCAAACAGGGTCACGTTCGTAGCGCATCTCCCTAGATGCTCCGCTCAACCTGTGGCCATTGAGTTCACGATCTAACGCACTGCATCATCATGCTTACAACAACCTCCATCGTCAAACTCTATCAAGGATAATCTTGGACCTATGGGTCATGGGCCCATAGCAATCTTGTCGTTGGTTACAACCACTCAGCTCTTACAGAGCTCTCCCTCGATGTCCCCTGACATCGGCATCGACGCCCCTGGCGCCGGCATCAGGGCCCCTGCCTTGGAAGGACGACACTCCTTGTCGCCGGTGGTGATGGTGTTGCCTCTCGGATCTTTCTGATTCACCATTATGGCTGAATCTTTTACCTCTGATACCTTTGTTAGGCCCCGGTCGGATCAACCCCGGACCGGCATTTATCCGTTGCCTTAGGGTTGTCCGGCGGAACACCGGAGCGCAGACTTCCTAGGGTTTCCGGCTAATTTTCCTCCCCAAATCCTGCTTAGTAAGCAAACTATTCATTAACTTGGTGAGCTGATTTGCAACATGGCTCAATATATATTAAAATACTTAAGCCCAAGTTAACAATAGTAAGTCCACTAAGCCTTATATGTCATATAATGATTCCTCCCACATCTAATGTGAGACTAAATTTGAGTCTAAGCCACTATATGACCCATTAGGTTAGGCTTGCTGAGCTAACCGGATGAACCCGAGCCTACCGACTAGTCATCTATCTGCGCGTTTCCTTCCATCCCAAGTTTCCAACCACCTCTCCTTGTACATCATCACTTATATGCCCCTCTGAACCCTTCAGCTTCTCGTTGCTCCAATGGCAGGACACTCACGAGGAGCAGCAGAGAGCGACGCGCAAATGCTCCACGAGCTCCAAACCCTGAGCAGATCCCTCTCTAGAGCTCAGGCCTCTCGCCGCGCCGACTCCCTCGCACTCCCTCGCCCAACCAACGCAATCCCGGCTGCCGACGGCGATGGCCCCAAGCTCGACTTCAGAGCCGATCGGTCCGACCACCGCAGCCAATCCTCGCGCCGGATGTCCCTCTCCTCCTGGCGCTCGCGCCAGAAACCCCAGCACGACCTCGACGGCGACGGCGGCCGCCACCCTGACGCGGCCGAGCAGAAGCGGGGGATATGGAGCTGGAAGCCGATGCGCGCGCTGGCGCACCTCGCCATGCGCAGGGTGGCCTGCCTTTTCTCCGTGGAGGTCGTCGCAGTGAGGCGCCTGCCGGCCGCGGTTAACGGGCTTCGCCTGTCTGTTGCTGTCCGCAAGAAGGAGACCAAGGACGGGGCGCTGCAGACCATGCCCTCCCGCGTGCTGCAGGGTTGCGCCGAGTTTGAGGAGACTCTGTGCCTGCGGTGCCACCTCTATTGCAGTGGCGGCGCCGGCACCGGAAAACCGATCAGGTTCGAGCCACGCCCGTTCCTGATCTCTGTAGTTGCGGTTGACGCTTCTCAACTTGATTTGGGAACAAGCATCGTCGACCTGTGCTCGCTTGTCAAGGAGTCGATTCAGAAGAACTTGGAGGGTCAACGCGTCCGGCTGTGGGACACGGTCTTCCCCCTCTCAGGGAAGGCGACAGGGGGAGAGCTGGTTCTCAAGTTGACGTTCCAGATCATGGAGGATGGAGGACTTGGGATCTATAAGCAAACAGAGGTAACAAAATCAGACAAAGAAAAGAAATCGAATTTCTCAATCTCAAGGATACAACCAAAGTCTTCCTTTAGTCCTGCAAGCCCATCTGCCATTTCTGCTAACATTGGTAGTATTCCGAGAGATTCGGAGGCAACTAAAGATCCTAAGCTAGAAGACTTTGACCTTCCAGAGTTCGATGTAATTGATATAGGAATTGAAATTGAAGAAGAAGGGGACGAAGAGGAGGAAGTGGCATCAGAAGATGCTGCAGAATCAAGCGAGGTCGTAAAAGAGGTGGTGCATGACCGTGCTCAACGAAGTAGACTGAAAGAGCTTCATCTAATTGCCAGGGAGATCAAGCAGTTGGAGTTGACGATGGAAGAAGCTGAAAAGTCAACTCCACAAAACAACTTCCAGAAACTGGATTCCGACGAGGAAACAGTCACAAGAGAGTTCCTTCAGATGCTCGAGACTGAAGACAGTAAGGAGTCCAACTCTGGCAGCATCAACGTTGTTAGTTCATTAGATTTGGGAGAAAGGAGAAGTGGTGAAGACGACGAGAACTCTGTTCTCATCCCAGATCTTGGGAAAAACTTGGGCATTGTAGTTCAAACAAGAGACGGCGGCTACTTAGCATCGATGAATCCTTTCAATTTAAAAGTTTCCAAAACGGAGACTCCAAAACTCACAATGCACATCTCCAGTGAGCTGATCCTTACGGATGAGAGGCTGGCGAGTGGGTTTGACTTGCTCAACAAGCTGGCTGCGATGGGATCAGAGCAGCTGAGCTCGAAGCTACTCTCTCTCACCGCCATGGACGAATTGGTCGGCAAGACAGCAGGGCAGGTCGCGCTTGAGGGAATCGCGTCCGCCGTAATAAATGGCCGGAAAAAGGAAGGGGCAAGTTCGAGCGCAGCCAGGTCGATCGCCACAGTCAAGAAGATGGCTGCGGCCATGAACAAGGGGAGAAAGGAGAGGCTCTCGACAGGCATTTGGAGGGTGAATGAGGAAGCGTTGACCGTGGACGAAATCTTCAGCCACTCATTGCAGAAGATGGAGGCCATGGCAGTCGATGCACTCAAAGTCCAGGGGGAGGTGGCCGACGAAGAGGCTCCCTTCGACGCGTCCCCTCTCATCGAATACGACGAATCCCCCAACTTTTTGGATTCCGCCATTGCACCCGAGGACTGGCTTGCGAGCTGCAGTAGTAGTGGCTCCAGAATTCTACTGCTAGTAGTGATTCAGCTGAGAGATCCAGTAAGGGGTTACGAAGCAGTAGGAGCTCCCATGATAGCAGTCACGCAAGCGGTAGCAGTGGATGGTGATGACGATGATGGTCAAGTAGGTGAAGAAAGGAGGTTTAATCTGACGAGCCTTCATGTCGGAGGTCTCAAGTTGAGCTCCAGCAGCAAGAGGAGGAGCGTGTGGGACGGGGAGAAGCAGAGGTTGACTGCCATGCATTGGCTTGTGGAGAATGGACTGAGGGCAGCGCGAAAGGTGGTGAAGCCACAGGCAAAGAGGGGCCAAGACTTGCTGTGGAGCGTTTCTTCAAGAATCACATCTGGTGTATGGATCAAGCATGTTAGAAATCCAAATCTGAAGGTTGCGAGCAGTAATAGCGTGTAGGTTGATGCTTTCTGTGACTTCTTTCTGATTTACTTGTGTTCTTGTTTGGAGAACATAACTTGCAGAAACAGAATGTTTTGTCTCCAACCAGAACATACATTTTGCTGCACAATTTGTTTGAATCTTAGACAGAGTAATATTTGGGTCGTCAATCTCTACTAAGTGCAAATCTTAAGAGCTTAGAAATTTTTCTCCAATTTGCAGATTTTGTTCAGAAAGAGCCGACCTTTTTACTTAAACTTGGTTTCTAAAAAAAAAGTTAGAAAATTATTAATGGATATCTATCTAGAGAAAAACATAATAAATAAAATAAATGAGGAATAAAATGAAAAAAAAGATTTTAAACATAAGACCTATGGTACATTTGTTAGGATCTTTTGGAGTATATATATATATATATATATATATATACACACGCGCACATAATAAATTGCATTTATACATGTATACATGTAATTTATTTAATCACATATATTTTTAATCTCTAATTTATTTATAAGCATCATCTAAAATAAATAAAGTAGGAAGGGAATTAATATGTATAATTTCTGAGGGCATAATTATTAGATTTATTGTTACACTCCAGAGCGTCACCCGGGACCCACGCCGGGAATCTCAGACCTCGGGACGCAACAACACTGTACTTGACAAGATAACATATAATCCGAAAGGTACAGAACAGAATAAATAATATAACATAAGGCCAACCCGGCCACAAATATCCAGATACAAGACTGCAAACACAAGACCGGCACAGCGGTCAACATAATCATAATAACTAGACCAATGCAGCGGTCCACAAACCAATAGAAACATCAACGGCGCAGCGGTCAACAAGTCCAAGACAACATAACATAACATAATAATGCAACAAACTCAACATATGCAGCTCAACCCACCCAGACTGACAGTCAAAATTTAGGTATCTATGGTGCTCCAGATGGAGCTGCGTCTGAACCTGGAGGCAAGTCAAAGGGAGTTAGCCGGAGGCTAAGTAGAGATATAACAAATTATATGGTGCATGATCAGAACAGAGGTAATTTACCAAAATACCACCGTAACACTACATGTCTCATATAGTGTATAATCAAACTAAAATATACATCAACATAGTGTCACCACACACAGATAAAACTGGAAGCTGATATAGCAGTGGTCCGAGACCCACAACTCTAAAACAGAGTGGTACCTACTGATGGCTCCCCGAACAGTAGAGACGACTGTCCGTCGACAGCCCGCTAGTGTAGCGTCCTATACTCAGTACAACCTATCTCATCGGGTTGACGACATATCTGAGACTTCAAGCCCATAACACCAAACTCTCTTGGTCTATCACTAGCACAGGGAGACGATCGCACGTCTCAAAATATAACAGGCAATAATTGAGGTACACTGACATGTCTATCGCTAGACATCCAGCCCTCACTGTACGTATATATAACTCATACCGACTACCAACTATCATGTACTACCGATACTCATACCATGTCTCATACAAGCATATTATCACAATAGGAATATGACACGAGTTGAATGGAATCAGATAGTAATCAACAGTAATAACAACAATAAGAAGGTGCCACTAACTAAAACATACGGTTGACACCGTAACAAAGGAAAGGAGGTAGAATCCCTGATGCCTTGCATTTTGGTAGTATTTTCTAATATCATTTTATCTTAAAACAAGGCATATTTTGGTGCTTTTATGCAATATTCAGGCTTATTTACTTGCTTTCTTCGGAATCTTTACTTTGCCTTGTCTTTTTTGCAATTTCAGGTAAAATCACTCATTTCTAGAGATTATTTGAAGACTCTAAAACCACAGAGTGATTTCTAGTAATGAGACAAGGCTACACAGCAAATTTGGGATCAATCGGAGCTTTCCTTGAAAATCACGGCCAGGTGAACCCGGCGGGGTTCACCCGTGATTCGCAAACTTCATAACCTACCCATGATCTTGGTGTTCGGACGTGATTCTCTTGAAGACAACTTTTTTCAGGAATGACCAGTACACTTCATGGCCTGGTGAACCCCGTGGGGTTCACCGGTGCTTTCACCGGATGTCCGAAAGTTCACAGAAGACTTCACCGCTTGGTGAACCCAACAGGGTTCACCCGTGATTCTCTCGGAGGAAGTTTGCGCAGAAACGTACAGTGCACTTCATTGGTAGGTGAACCCTGCGGGGTTCACCGGTGATTCTTACCGGACAAATACATACAGAAGGCTTTCACCCGTGATTATAACCCAGCAGCCCGTCCTTCACTTGGTTTTTCCTTGATTTTGGGCCCTAGCAAAATCCAAAAAAGGCAAAAAAAAATATGTTTTGGAAAGCTAACAGAGAGGCGAATCCAAAGAATATAAAAGCCCTCTTTTTCGTGTCATATTTGGAGAGCAATCGGCAGACGAACACGGCTAGGGCGAATGGACCGGCGACAAGGGCTTTCTGGAGAGGATTTTGGGGCGATTTAGCGACGAATCTTCACCAAACTTTGAGGAAACCTTTGCATCATCTTATCCGACTTTTCCTTAGTCTTTGTTTCCAGTTTTCTTTGTTGATTTGAGAGATTTGTGCAGATTTCTATGGCTTTTCTAGCTTAAACCTTTATTTGGGGCTCGGATGAAGCCGTTTGACTTTATCTATTGTATGAACTAAACTTTCTTGATGTTTTGAGTCTTATATGAGCATATTTTATTTAGTTGTGCTTATTTCATAATATTACCTTGATCAAGTAATGTTGTGCGTTAGCCGACACGATTCATACTGAGAGGAGGATCGTGGCGGTGGAACACCTCGGTAAAACTTATGAATCCATGACACAAGAGTGCTTGGTTTTCGCTCGAGGGCAACATAATTTTTCATCGAACTCATTGGGTTTATTTGGAACGATCAACTGCGAGAGTAGGAGACCGTTCTGGATAAGCACCAGGGTGTATCACCGAGAGGGGGCATCCTGTAACTTAGGAAACATTCCTTATGTAAAATGATAAACTCATGCATCAACTAAATTCCAGTTCAGATAGATCAGTCAATGTGGTGAATTCCGTAATCCTAATATCTCTCAATTAGACACCCTTTATATTTTTATCGTTGCTTTTCCTATTTTATTTATAGTTGAGTTAGTTTACTTTATTCCCAAAACACCAAAAAATTGGATTGTTTAGCTTCTAAATATCAGAATAGTTGGTACTTGACCTAGCTCCCTATGGGATCGAAATCTTTTATATTACTTCGATAACAGCGTGCGCTTGCAGTGCGTATCAATCCCTACCTCAGAAGCAGACGTATAGTAATAGAACCAACCAGTAATCATGCGTATTAATCAACAGGTCCTAGCAGAATAATCAAGGTATAAGTCAATAGTATTTCATTATAATCCATTCTACTATAATCATCAATTAACATGCTAATCCGAGTTCGTTAATTAACTATGTCTGGTTCCAGATTATTCACTCAAGTTTGTCAAATATACATATCCAAGTTTCGTTCACATGCGTTCGTATAAATACGTATACAGAGTCGGGTCAAGCTACTAACCTAGTTCGCAGCCACGTGCGAACGTAATTCACCATGCGAGGTCGGAATACCAAAGAACCAGCCTGAACACGCAAAATGAGCCATCGGCACAAAAACCAAAGTTCGTCGGAATAGTGTCGCCAAAACAGTAGCGCCACCGCCGGAACAGTATCCCCGAGTTCAAATCTTGCCGGAAACAGAGGGTAAAGCCTCGCCGTTCGTCGAAGATCAAAGACGTGCAGAGAAGCTCGCCGGAGGTGGTGCAGCACTACCGAAATCACGTTTGGTGCGTAGTTTGTCTAAACCCTACCACGCCGGACGAAATGGCGAGGGCAAGGGCAGTGGGGTTGGGTCGGATCAAAAGGTTAGCACCGGTAGGGAAGGAAAGTCGCTGGTGTTGGGAGAGGAGAGACGCGCAACCCGTTCGTTGCCGGCAAAACCGCAAACGAAGAAGCAAGGGCGTTGCCAAACAGAAATCATAGGAAGGTTCTGGCCTCGTTGTCACCAACGAAGGAGCTCGTCGAAGTAGTCGCCGAACGTGAGTGAAGACACAAATGGAGGTGGAGATGAAATCGTAGGAAGGGGAGCGCTCGTTCGTCCGTGAAGAAGGTGAGTGACGATGACGGGGAAGAAATAGGGCAGCAACTGGTTCACGGGGCGACAAGGAGAGACGCATGAAAGCATGGGTTCAATGACGGCGCTTAGTGATGAGTTCCATCAATCCCATCAGCCAAATTATTTTATAATATCCTATTTTAAAATTTCCCCCGTTTTGTCCGCATTTGCCATGGATGTAACATTTATGATGGGCGAATATATAATTATGTCTATTAGATTTTGTATAACACCATCAAGAAAATCATCTTGAAGGTCATTTTATGTTCCTTTGTCTAACAACATTTGCATAAACTAATTTTCCTAATCACTCCAACTTATTACAAACATTTGAGTGCCTTTAAAATTTGTTAATATGCAATAGCTTCAATACTTCTCCATATGGACTAAGGGTAAAGAACCTTTTGATTTTGGGCCAGTTTGGGGCAGCTGGAGTTTCTAGTTTTTGGTTGGTTTGACTAGAGCTAGTTTGAAAAGTTGAGGCTATTTGGGTATTTTAGCTGGTCTGAAAAGCAATTTAGAGCTGTTGTGCTATGCTATTCGGTTCTATTAAGAATTTTTTTAAAATTTATTCTTAAAATTTAAAATTACTTTATACAACAATAAATATTTTTAGACTATTACATACATGAATTTAATCTTAAAAATGGACAAATCCTAAAAAAAATACAAGAGTTTTCCCTATATTTTAAGTGTGAAACCCTGCATACATAATATATAAAATAAACAAAGTAACCATAATACATCACAATTAAAAAATATTCACAATACATCACAAGTACTCGGAAATCACACATAATAAACCATATAAACATCACAATATCCAATGAGTATAAAATAACCACATCCATATAATAGATATGAAATAAAATATTTGCTACACATGTGAATCCATTAAACTTATGCAATCCAATTCCGGAGGTGATCTACCTCCGTAGCATCTTGTTGATATTCATTAGTCTCTTCATATACCTCATAATCATCTGTTGAGATAAGCTCCGGATTAGCATTAAATTCTTGAAAAAATTCATTTGTGTTTGTTCTTTGCCTAATAAAATGATGGTTTGCCATTGATACAACTATAATTTTGACTTATGTATCGTATGCATACGAAGCATATCATGTAATATATTTCACCTCTTCTTCCATACTCTAAAACATCGTTCAATACAACTTCTAAGAGATGAGTGAGATTTATTAAATAGTTCTTTAAGCCCTAGTGGTGGATGTCCTTGTTGGTATTCCTCAAAATGATATCTCACTCCTCTATAAGGTCCAAGAAACCCACTCGTTTGTGAGTATCCGGCATCAACTAAGTAATACTTTTCTATAAATTTGAAAAGAAAGTTCAATTATTACTCATTTGTGATTAAGGGTTGTAAACTGTTCTAAAATTCATAGTCAGCTAGTATGTGTATATGAAATGAAAGTTATACCTGTTGGGGGTTTTGAAGAGTTTAAATTCATGGCTTTTGAAAGAACTCATGCATTATGAGCAGAACCTTCATATCTAACTAGTACGTATATGAATCTCATATCAAATGTACATATAGCTAAGATATTTTGAGTTGGACGATCTTTTCTTCCGATAAATCAAACTTGATTGCTAAGAGGTACGACTACATCTATATGTGTTTCATCTATAGCTCCAATGTAATCCTATGAAAATATAACAAAATGGTTAGAATAGAATGCATACTAAAGGATATCATATTATTTAAATAAAAGACTTACCTTAAAATGAGGGTAATAACGAGTATCATATAATATTTGTGGTGGAATGTCTCGAAACTTTCTATCTATGGGCTCTATCAAGACCTTTGCATACTTGCATTCTAATTTCAACACCTTATGAATGATCCGACTTATTGTTTCACCAGAATATTAAAATCTTTCTTGTGCTTGTCTATTAGATACACCATGTGCTAATGTATAAATAAAAAGACCCACTTTTTTTTTGTAAATTATCCATTCTCTAGTATGGTACATAATTGAATGAAATTATTTTATCCATTCTCATCATTCGCCTACACCTTTCAGGGTTCCCTTTAATTAGCTCTCTCATCCATCTCATGCTTATATGCTCAGACACTATACAAGGTTACTTCTGTAAATACTTTGAATAATACTCGTGTGTCAAGATATTATTATAATGGACCAGCATCAAAGTCTCATTCATTGTATCTTTAATATATTATTGTGTATTGATCTCCTATGGAGCTTTACTATCACCATTATGATTAGCCATATCTACGAAGAAAAAATTATGCTGTAGTGTTAAGTAAAATATGTTTCCTTATCTAAATATAGTAATTGCTCACACAACATAGATCATAGATAGTATTACAAACTACAAATTACAAATTGAGCAAATGTTCAAACCAACATACGACATTAAAAGTATTACAAATTACACAAATATGTTTGAGCCCATATAACAAACATCCAACAGAATATAACAAGCTTACAAGTCTAATTACCAACATAAATACAAACAAGCTATGAAATGAATTTTCTAGATGATTGTTGCATGTACGTCAACCATCCCTGAACATTCCACACGCAAAATAAAATAATATAGAACTAGTATCTAAATTAGGAAGAGACCGTACATCCTCCATCATCTCCTCCAAACTGCACCCTGAAGCATATGATATTTGAGATTCAAGAGACTTTCTATGGTGAAGAAAGTCTATCACTGCATTTATATTATCCCTCAACGTAGATGCACTCACACTCTTTCTTTTTCCACGTTTGCTGCTAATACTTGGTCAAGAGGATGAAGCGGCATGCATTGATTCATTGGTCTCATTCATTGGCACATCACTTTCATAATTTGCACCCAAGTATACAGCAGGCTCCTCATCCAGTGTTGGTGTAAAAGTGTACTCTCTAGTGGTTACAATGTCTCTAAACATAATATCCAACCTAGATTCAACATCAGGCTGGATACCTTTTTTTTGCAAAACTTTGCATAATCTTTATTCACCTACAATTACATTTAGATTATAAATTATTTTTATTACATTTAGGTATATTAATAATAACCCAAGTAGATACTGCAATCTTACTAGCCCACCAATTCAAAAGACGTTGATTGAGTTATTTCTACTATCAAATTTTTGGCATTTCTACTAAGAGTTAAGGTTGAATCTTACAAGCTCCCAATTCAAAAGAGCTGTACATTTCAACTATCAATCTTATCTTGCCAAAGCAGGTGAAAAGCTGGGAATACAGGTCAGAGTTTTTGATGTATCTGTATCACTAGTGAGTTTGGTTTGAATATCAAGTTTAAATCCTCAACCAAGACTTTCTAAATAATAATTTTAGGATTACAGGCTGGTTCTTTTTGATGTATATTTTGATGTATATGTATCACTAGTCAACTAGAGGATGACATACCTCTACGCAGCAGGTTCTTTTATAGCTTTCACAAGCTAGAAATCGAGGGAGGTTGCAAGAGTTTCCACAACAGTCAGCAGATGTCGACCAACGGCGAAGAAGGGAAATTCAGGAGGAAGCTGGAAGTCCACAGTAGATCCGCCGATCAGCAGGCAGAGTTGGAGAAGAATCGGCGCCACTATCGACAGGTGAAAGACAGTGACGATGGAGATCAGGAAGCAACAAGTGAAGATCTCGCGTCGCTACTGGGCGTCGAGGGTATAGGGCTAATAGCAAATAGAGTTTGGTCAGAGAGGAGTTGAAGAAGGACACCGAAAGTGGAGATCGGGCGGTGATGGTCATGGGCGAAAATCGGGAGGCGACAGGCGAAGATCATTTGTCAAAAGTGGCAACCTAAGTCATATCACATATAAGTTTGAGGGGTTGTGCGTAGGCCTGGCAAAAAATTATACGACCCGCCAACACGACACGACACGACACGAGTTTTCGCGGGTTTGGATTTTACATAATCGTGTTTCGTGTCATTATCGTGTTGACCCGTTTATGACACGCTACAATTCGTGTCGTGTCGTGTCGTGTCGCGGGTTGACCCGCCTAACCCATATGTAATATATATTATATAATATTAATAATATATAAATAATTTTAATAACTAAATTCCTAAAAGGCTAAAAGCCTAAAACCCTAAATACCTGTTTCCCATTTCCTTCCGCCGACGCCCGAAGCCGACTCTATTTTCCCTGTTCCCATTTCCTTCCGCCGAGTCGCCGACGCCCGAAGCCGAGCTCTATTCTCCCATTTCCAGTCGCCGACGCCCGAAGCCGAGCTCTGCCTCTATTCTCCCATTTCCTTCCGCCGACGCCCGAAGCCGAGCTCTATTCTCCCATTTCCTTCCGCCGACGCCCGAAGCCGACTCTATTTTCCCTGTTCCCATTTCCTTCCTCCGAGTCGCCGACGCCCGAAGCCGAGCTCTATTCTCCCATTTCCAGTCGCCGACGCCCGAAGCCGAGCTCTGCCTCTATTCTCCCATTTCCTTCCGCCGACGCCCGAAGCCGACTCTATTTTCCCTGTTCCCATTTCCTTCCGCCGAGTCGCCGACGCCCGAAGCCGAGCTCTATTCTCCCATTTCCAGTCGCCGACGCCCGAAGCCGAGCTCTGCCTCTATTCTCCCATTTCCTTCCGCCGACGCCCGAAGCCGAGCTCTATTCTCCCATTTCCTTCCGCCGACGCCCGAAGCCGAGCTCTATTTTCCCATTTCCTTCCACCGACGCCCGACCCCAAGCTCTATTTTCCCATTTCCGCCAAGTCGGCGGCGCCGACGCCCGAAGCGCCTAAAACCCTAATATTTTCCGATTTCCGCCGACGCCGAAGCCGAGCTCGAGCTCTCAGTCGCCCACTGTCTGCCTGCTGAATTGCTGATTTTCTCTCGAGACTCGATCCTTGCTTCATGCCTTCACCGATCACGCCTTCACTCCTTCACTGATTTTCTCTCAGTCGCCCACAGCCGAGCTCTGTTTTGGTCTATCAGTTAAGTTTGTTTTAACTTTTACCGTGCAAATTCATCACTTCAATTACAACTTCAGGATGTTTTCTGCTTGAAAAGTTTGCCTTTATGTAGCAAATTACTTGCTCTATCTTTTCATGTGTAATTGTGGGTTTGTTATGCTCTTTGCTACACTGTGATCTTCTTTGGTGAATCTGTTTACCTTTTGGATTTGCACTTTGTTATGTTGTGTGATATTGTTCACTGAATTTATATCTCTTGTTACACTTTCCTTTATTCTGCACTGTAGATGGCATACTGTACATAGGTCATATTATAAATCGTGTCGTTTCGTGTCGTGTCAATCATGTCGTATTGTGTCGTGTCGTGTCGTGTCAATCGTGTCGTATTGTGTCATCCAATAATCTATATTATAAATCGTGTCAATCGTGTCGTGTCGTGTCGTGTCATGTGACACGACCTATTTATTAAACGTGTCAGTCGTGTCGTGTCGTGTCACCTGTGAAATAAGCGGGTCGTGTCTGTGTTTTGTATATTGACCCGTATACATAAACGGGTTGTGTTCGTGTCAAGCATAATCGTGTCACGTGTCATGTGTGACACGACACGTTATGACACGTGAAACACGAATTGCCACCCCTAGTTGTGCGCATAGCTATTATTGGTCAGTATATGTTATATAAGAGATCACATGTAAATCTAAAGATTCAAGTTCCCATTTAACATCTTAAACAGAGATGACCTAATTGTTACTTGCAAGTATCATGACTTAAATACATAAATATCATCAAATACAAGAGATGACATAAGACCTATTACCAATGAGCCAAGAGCTTAAGTGCTTAATTACTTGTTGCGATAAGGCTGAATCATGATAAACAGATAAAACTAATAATCCAGATAGAAACACATGCATAAAAGAAGAAATTAGATAAATTAAAGCTTAGAGACAACAAAGTCTATCCTAAGGTAAAGATCTAGCCCTCATATAAGTAGAGTTTGGTCTTTTGCCTCAAGATATAATCAGGGTTGTCATTCCTACTAACATGATAGTAAGAAAGCTTCTCATAGTCTCTCAGCAAAATTAAAAGAAATTAAAGGTGGGGCCTCAAGAATAAGAGAGAAGAGAAATAAGACCAATTAATATAATTTATTCATGTTTCAAATATAAGGAAAGGAACCCTTATTTATAGAGTTTAAGGCACACTTTCTCGACACCCCTTTATAAATTAAAATAAATCAAATTAAACTAATACAACATAAAAGATACTTCTCTTAGAAAAAGAGGCATCTCTTGAAAGTGATTAAACCAAATTAAATAAAACAAAATGCTACAGCAAATTTAAAATTTAAAATTAGGTTACTAATAAACCAAATTATCTATATTCTATTAGAGTTTTATTTCATTTTAAAATTTAAAACTTTTAAAATGATTATAACTTGCAACCTTTAATCTCATTTAATTTGATTTAATCGCTTTCAAGTTAGTTGTAGATGCCTCTTTTCTAGTAGAAGCATTTTTTAGTTTTAGTTAATTAATTTAATTTAATTTATTTTTAAAGGATAAAAAGAAGGCGTGTCTTCACCCTATAAATAAGGACCTCTTTCTTCCCATTTGTGACATGAAAGGAATCATCACAAATAAAGAGAGAATTAAAGTCCCTCTTTCTGCTGATAGAGGCTACACCAAGCCTTCCCACTGTTGAGGGATAGCAACCCTGATTGTTTTTAGGATAGAAGACCAGATTCAACCTGTGTGAGTGTTGTATCTTGGCCATACGATAGACTTTATCACCTCCATGTTGTACTTTCTTACTTCACCTTTTAATTAATTATGCATACATTTTAATTTTGATTTATTAGTTTTATCGTTTATTATAATTCAACTTTTTATTATGACATTCTTCCAAGGCAAAGATTGAATGATAGCTGAATTTAATTAATCCAAATTTACTAACAAAAATTAGAGTTAAAAATAAATAAATAATTATTTTCGCTAATTCTAAAAATTATCTGTTTTGAATCTTAAATAATTTTAAATTAAAAAATCAACATTACAAATTTTAGATAATTTAGTGTATATGAAATTGCTTAGAAAGTCAATTTTTGAAAAAAAAAATTAATAATAATAATTTCGAATTTTCTTAACTTAGAATCTTTTGAATTTCACATTATTCAAAAATTTTGAAATGTGGTTTTATAATCTGAATTTTCCGAATTATTTGGAAAATTAAAAAAAATTTGAAATTTCTAAATTTAGATTATTTTTAAAAAATAAATTAGTACAAAAATCATATTCTTCAAAACTTATAGGAATGTATTGACATTAGTATATTTCAGATTTTTTGAATTAGAAATTTTTTTAAGAAAATAGTTTATTATGAAATTTAAATAATCTCTAGTTTCTAAAAGTAATTGAAAAATTAATGTCTATTGAATTTAGGATTGAAAGCAATTAAAAATTAAATCGTTTCAAAATAAGATATTCTGAAAGTAATTTCAGAATTTTAGAACATACAATATTTGTTCAATTGAAAAAAAAATCTGAAATGAATTTATTGTGTATTATGTAAAAGATAAAAAATTTGCATATTAAACAATTTAAAACTTAAAAAAATATGCTTCTGATATTAAAATATGCAATTTGCACATTTATTCTGTATAAAATTTTAATGGTTTATTTTTAAAAAAAATAAAATTGATAAATTAAAACTTGCACATCTACGACACTGTATTAATTAAATAATTTAGAGTGACACTATATTAGTTATGAATTCAATTTATTCATCTATGCGCTTTGATTACCATCTTCAAATAGGTTTACGACGCTATATCGATTAGGAAATTTTATTTATGAACTGAATTAAATAATATTTATAAAGCATTGATTATCAAGACTTGGGTTTACTAAGAGCAAGCGAGTACATCCCGGGATTGAATACAATCCTTAAATATTGGTCTACGACACTATAATTATTAATAATTCAATTAATAAATAAAAAAATATAAAGATAAATTTAATTAGTTTTAATTATGCAGCTTCTCTTATTCATGTTTGGACTGTTTATTTATATTATTTCAATAATGTGTTGAAATACAAAGCCGCTAGAACTTGGGGCAATTAGGGTTTAAATCCCTAAATTTATTAATTAACTTTTTGTTTGAAAAATTATTACCGACCACTATTAGGATTTTTTTTTTTCATTATTATTGTCGCTTACAGCAGTATTCTTAAGCTGCTTTTTATTATTATTATTATTTGTATTAAACATAATACAGTAAACAAAGAGAGAGTAAACAGTTTTTTTTTAAATCTAATTTAAACAACAATAAATAGAATTTTTTTTTAATAGCTTGATACTTTCACCTAAGATTGTCAGTCAAAAATTTTATATAGTTCTTTATCTAAACAAAAAATAAAAATAAAAATTATCAATTAATAAAATTTACAAAATATATTTAAAGGAAAGTTAAAATGATAGAACCCGGAGGCACGTTGTGGCTTATTTTTAGGTGAAAATTCGGACTCTCGTACGAGTTAAATCCGGATTGAACACCCAGAATATAATCGGGTATTTTTTTTTCTCTTGCGGGCATGACCGTGGAAAAGTTGTTCAGGACACCCTTTCAGCAACGAGCAACAAAATCTAAGAAAACCAAGAACATAAAATGAAAAGAAAAAGAAGGAAAAAGGGGAAAGAGGAGCCGCAATCTACAGTCTCATGCTAGAGCTTGAGATTTTAAAGCTTCCTTAATGTTAGCTGCTAACGTTGTAACGTTAGCATTAAATGCTAATATTATTTATATATATATATATATATATATATATAATTTTTTCTAATATTTTGAAATGTATACTTAACATAGATATACCAAATGTACAATAATGATAATACTAGGATATATGAAATATTACATGTAAATGTAATACATAAGTCACATCAACAATCGGTCCTAGGGCATACATACCAACACCCTATTCATAAGCATGAATTAATGATTTGGTTTGGAAAGAAAGTAAATTAATTAAATTTAGGACTTTCGGCATCATCATGTAAGTCTTTTATGACAATGTAAATTGACTCTGTTTTATGAGAATCAATTGAGTTACTAGGAATTTATCGTATTGTATAGATTGTCCCTTTTTGAATGCCCAATCTAGTATCTACTTAGATTGATTTCTTACTCTTGTAGCTTCACAATACAAGTAGACCCATTAAGTTGTATAATAAATTGTGTAAGCCCTCAACTGGGTTAGAACAACTCACGTGATCTAACCTACAAGTTTAATTATAGGCTATCTAATGATGTGATTTTCCTTTCAATCCTTCTTTTAGCATCTAAGATTTGCATATAGCTAGAATATTACATGTAATAAAGTACTACTATAATTAAATTAACCATCATTATAATTGAATAGAACAAAGAAATTAAATATAATTAAAGATGTGTCTCTTTGTTAAGGTTTTAAATTTTAGAACTTTTAATATGGTTATAACTTGTAACCTTTAATTTTACTTAATTTGATTTAATTTTTTTGAAGAGATATGTCTCCTTCAAAGATGTGTCTTTTAAGTTTTAGTTAATTAATTAAATTTAATTTTAAAAGGGTGCAAAGAAAGGGGTCACTCTATATTTATATGTACCCCTTTCTTTCCATTTGTGATATGAATTAAATCATAACAAATAGGGAGAATAATGAATTCTCATTTCTCTTCTCTTTTAGGCTATGTTCAGTTGGAGGAATTCTACAGTGGAAAGGATGAAAAATATTATGAATCTAGATGAAAAATTATTTAGATTCATAGCATTTTCTATCCTTTCCAATGTGGAATTCCTCCAACTGAACATAACCTTAGTCTTGAAATCCTCACCTGGACACTTTTATTTTTGTTGCTCAAAGTTGAATGAGGTTATGATAGAATTCCCAACGTCGCCTTAGCAAGGATATGAACCCTCGGTTATATTTTAAGGAAAAAAACTAGATTCACCTATGCGAGGCCCTGATAAACTTCATAACCTCTAGGTTTTACTCTCTTACTTATTCTTTTAATTAATTGTGCATGTATTTCAATTTAGATTTATTAGTCTTATTGGTTTATTATAATTCGACTTTTTATCCCAACAAGACTAAGGGAATACTCTGATTGAGATTATCTAGAATTTCAATTTAGATTTATTAGTTTTATCGGTTTATTTTAATTCAATTTAACACCAATAATAGTATCAATTGATAATGGTAAACTAAGCTATATCATCAAGGAGTAGGGGATTAACTATTAAGGCACACAACTATATTGATAGAAAAGAGCAACCTAAGTCACGGTGCCTAAGCTCGAGGATTCTTTTAATGCTGTTGGTCAAAGAGGGAAGTGGTAAGAAAGGAACTTCCATAGACGACATGCTTTCTCTTATCATAGAGGAGTGTATGAAGTGTTGAGGGTAATGAAAATGACTTGAGATTTCTCAATTAGGAGAATTGGAGTAAGAAGCTTAAATACGTTTGAATAAAAATATAAATACTTTAATTAATTATATCCATCATATTTTATGACTACTTTAAATAATTCTAACATTCATGTCACGAGATCATATTGAATGCATTTGAATAAAAAAAAATGAAAACTTTAATTAATTATATCCATCATACTTTTTTATTACTACTTCACATACTCCATGTGCATACTTGTACTCTCCACATGGGTATACATTTAGCTATTTTTTTTAATAAAAAATGCCAAAAGAAATAATACTCTCTCTAAGAGGAAAATATAAATAAAAAATTAAAATTTTGACTAAAGAGGAGATAGAGAGTCAGAAGGTAACACCTCAACCCACGCCCCCTCATTATTGAAATGATTGATTATAAAAATGCAAGGGACAATAATTTTGTAATGAATACCTAAATAATCAAATATATAAACAACACCAGCTATAATTTTAGCAAATGACCACCAAAGCTTACTTATATATTCTCTGATTAGTTAGCCTATGCCAGGCTTTTTTTCTAGGTCTAATTTCTAGTTTAGTGAATGTCTGTACTTAAAGACTTAACTTAGAATTCTATTCACAAAGTGAATTCCAAATACAAAGAATTATATTTTGCAATAAAGCAGCAAACTATGACAGCATAAACCTAAAACTTCACACTCATCTCAAGCACCTCAGACTTTCATTCCCTCTTCATTCTTTCTTCTAGCCTACCTGACCTGCTTGAAGTTGTCAGAAAGATCAAATTCGTTCATGTTTGAAAAGAATAAGATGATGAATGCAATAAAGAAAGTCAGAGGCCATGCTTCTTTTCCTTGTTACTGCCGAAGCCTGGTGGTAACCTGAAATCAGAAATGTCTTCAAGTGAACAAGACTAGTTTCAGGAACAAGTAAGATCAGGAGGTGAATGAATCAGCCACTACAGTTTTTACCTGCAACTTTGAGGTATACTCCAGGTGAAATTTGCAGATATTCTAACATCAGGTGGCATTGACATAAATTTCCTCCAGTCATCAAGCATTGCTCTTAGATCATTGATCTTTCGATGCAAGCCGATACAGCAATTTGCATGCATAGTGCAAACCTTGTTAAGATCTCTGCTAATCTCACAGAACCCTCCAAAACGCTCAGTGCTGAGGAACCTTATTCTCACACCGATATCTCGGGTATACTGGTGGTACTTGATGATATTCAGCACATTCTGCTCGTGAACTCCGGGATATTTGGACCGTGAAGAGTACCAGTATTTGTAGAATTCTATGCTCCGGTTGTTGGATCTCACATAATTGAATCCATTATTTGGCCAGTTCTTTAGATCAGTAGGATCCCCCAAGAAGTTGTCACAGGATATTTGGATGTCTCCATCTGGGTAGAAGTGAGGCAATGGATTTCTAAACCACATGACATCTACATCCTGGAGTAAAACAAGTAAGTCGGGATTCTTTTTACTGTACAAACATCAAAGGATTTCAGCAAAAAGAAATTGTCCACAAGCATTCAATATGTGAAAGTTTTAAGACAATCAAAAGGAGGAAGATCACACAGTAAAGAGCCAGGAAAGAGTACACATAACTAGAACTTAACATGACCTTCTATGGTGCCACTGGTTGAGTGTCTATCTTTACTCTGCATTCATTTTTCTATTTTTGATCTAGAACAAAGGTCCTTAAATGCCAAATTTATGTACTTGTCCAAGAATTATTTTGTCCATATCAACAAGTAAGATCCCTTTTTCACCATTTGGTTATGAATGGGCCAGCATTGCCCCACAAGCCCTTATGAATTGAACATTTTCAGAAGCCATTTTCATGCTTTTGGTTAAAAGTCCATAGAACAAACCTACTCCCCCCCTACCAAAAAGAAAAGGGCACCTGCTAAAGGAAACACTAGAATTATGTACTCCGCAAGCATTAAGATCACACTATTCATGTGGTACATTCTTCAAATTTTTAATGGTGATCATGCAGATAAGAAGATATCTCTTCTTCATGTGTATTGTATATTTGACACTAGCATTTCTAAATATGATTTTAATAGCAAAGCACAATCAGAAGGGTATTGTACCAAGTTAGAGATGTGTTATTTTGTGAGGAAATTCTTTGCAAGTTGCAAATCTCAGACAAACAGATCAAGGAGAAAGATCATAAGTAAACATGTTGGTCTAAAGTTCATTAGTATCATTCAGTAGATGCAAGAAATGATAAAATAAGCACACTTTTTGAATTTGTACTCGGTTGAAATTATAAAATAGGGCAGCTTTGAATTGATGGGCTACTTCACTAATTTATTCAACATCTATAGCCTGTAAAGCTGTCCGAGAAGGAGCATGCCCCATGATCTAGGGCCATTAATGGCAATATAATGCATAGAATAGCATAAGGATGCCACACAAATAAGAAAATACTAAATGCATATAAGGCGCCCATGTGGGGCATCTGGAATTGATGGTTCACTGTTCTTTTGCTTTCTGCTGCATCGACTATAAGCACACTTGTGTGCTTCAACACCGCATAGAAAGCGTTAAAGATTGGGCACACAACTATAATGACACTGGTAAATTTGGCGTCCAGAAAGGTAACTTGGTTATAATTTGGGTAATTTATTGACATGGAGATGGAACCCTAAGCTGGAATTCATCACTGTAGTTGTGCATCGAAGCTTTAATCAAGAAATTTGAGTTTCTTTTCTGAAAAAGGTGGTTTTTTTTTCCTCACACGGAATTGGTGCTATAGAGTGCTATCAATGGTAGGATACACATAACTCACCGAGAAGATGAAGTTGTAGCCTTTCTCGAGCACCAGGCGCAGGAAATCGAGCCTCGCCCACATCATGTCCAAGTACTCAGGAGTGTTGAACACCTTCTCGCCGGAGAAGTCCACGCCCTCCGTCTTCAAGTCGAGGCAGTGCCGGTGCACAGCGAGGCACCGGTTATACGCCTGGTCATCCACCGCGACGATGACCAAGTGGTTCAGAAGCTCCCTCGTCCTGTCCCCGAAGTGGAAGCTTTCCAGGAACACGTCCAGCACAGATCCGGGCGAGGACCAGAAAGCATTCAAGGAGGTTAGGATCACCGTCTTGTCCGGCGTCGCTGCCGTCCGCAAAACCCTTTCCAGCCTCGCATCCTGGCTTTCCTGCAAACCCAAGATCCATTTCCACACGAACATAGTTAACCCTAGCATAAAAAATGCATTTGAGATTTGGGGAAGAAGAAGGCTACTTACTGGCTCACTCTGCAGGACAGTCAGCTGGGAAGAAGATCTTGGCGACGGATCAGGAGAGACTGAGGCAAGGTAGGAGGAGTTGGCTGCGGAATCCGGCAGCAGTGGCGGGGGAGAGGAGCTCGCCTGAGAATAGGAAACGACGGCGGCGGTGTCGACCGGCCGCTGCACGCCGACGGGAGGGCTGCTGAGCTCCACCCGAAGGGACGTCGGGGTGAAGCTGACGGCCGGGGAGGTGGCGCGGTAGAGCAGGGTACAGGAGAGAGCGACGACCGCAAGAAAGAGCAGTGGGGAGACCCACCGGCGAACGACGGAATCCGCCGCCTTGGCGCCAGACACCGGAGAGGCCTTCATTGCAAGAAACCTTAAAGGGAAACAGTGCTACCGACGGAAAGCTAGTTGCGGGCTTCTGCCTGTCGCGAAAGCTAGCCTGCCGCCATGAACGAAGCCGAGCAGGGCAAGTGGAGTGATGGGTGAAGGCGCCATGATTGATTGACAGCCTCATTAATAGCTCAACAGCTGGTATTTAGCAGCGGCCGCAGCAGGGTATCGCTGCGCTCCGTTGTTGTCGTATGCTGATAGGACTGTGACGCGCCACGTGGCATCACGTCGGCGCCCGAACGTTGGATTCGTTCGTGGCTTAGTGAAATCACGAAGCGTCGAGTCAACTCTGGCTCGACCACATTGGAGGGTCGAGTCAAGCCACGGCTGAGATATCTAGGACAAAGGATCATATCAATCTGAACCGGACATTTGTACGATTTGATTGCGACAATGTTGATCCCACGACGCATGTTGGTGTCAGAGAAAGATGGCCCCCAGTTTTTTAAATTGAATGGCTAACGAAGAACCGTAAAAAATTGTGGAGCCGCTGACCTGGAGATGGTTCATGGTTGAACAAACCTTGAAACTGAAGAAAGATAAATTGAGGTGTCGGTCAGATTCGTTGACTGTGGGAGAGGTCAGAGATGTTGAATTTCATAAGAAGGTCAAAGTAAAAAAATCACTAGGAACTTGTGCGAGGCAGAACAAATTAAGTTGTCGGTAGTATACAAATTTTAATTATTACTAATCATTTGCACCAAATTGTGAGCATTTTGTTGCGTGCAAGCGACCAATTGCAAATTACTTGCACCAGCAACTACACATTAAGTGCAGTGCAATAACCTTTTGATTGTACGGTTGTGGACGACCAAAATTGCAGCCACAGCAATAATCTAAATTAGTAATTTGTAACTCAGTAATTTAAATTAGTAAAAATTTGTAACTCAATAATCTAAATTAGTAACTCAGTAATTTATCAAAAATTAGGTTACGTGGATTTTTTTTTTAAATTTGATTCTGTTATCGAAAGTAAAAAAAAATTGATAAATTCAATTTCGATTCTGTCAGGAACAGAGCTGATTGGATGGCTAGCATTTTTTTCAGTGTGAAGTGTGAACGCGTTATATTTTGTCTGCTTCACATTGAAAAGTGTCGAGCGTCATATTTTCTGTGCCCTAAAGGCGTCGCGCTAGCCATAAGATCACTTGATGTAAGGTCGGATCTGATTTAGAGATCAACTTCAACAAAATTAGGAAGCATTCACTTGATTTAATAAGCCAAGACACTTGAGTCCATTCGGATCAAGTTGAAGTGCAAGGCAGAGGTTAGTTTTCAAAGAAATCTCAAGTTGAAAAGTGTCATCTCAAGTGTTTAATCTTCTAAGCAAACCTGTAAAAAGATTAATGGTACGAAGAAATTGGATCGACATATCGAAATTGAACATCTTGATTATTAATCAACTCAAAAAGATTTTTTTTTTTTCTAATTTTGAATATCTTCCCTACTGCAAGCCACCGCCGACGAAGTAAGATCGGTTTGAGGATCCCAATCCGACATCCGGATCCAGCAAACTCATATCAATATTGCCGCCTCCTTCGATTCCAGCCGCCATGCTGACCATGCTCCCAACCCCGAGGAAATCCCTGGTCAGCCCCTCAGATCCTCCTCCGAGACTTCCGGAGTTCGACATATTGTACTTAGCCTCTTCCATGTCATAACACATGTTTCCAATGTTGAACATGTCGAAACCTCTTCTCCCTTCTCCATGGCACTCCAACGCCAACGTCGAGCCGCTAAACAGGCCAATGTCGGCGCCGCCACTTGCGAGCGAACTCATCAGGTACTGGATGTGAGCGTCGTTACCGGCCAGTTGAGTCCCGTAGCTGCCGCCAAAGCTGGTGGGAAAGCTTGCGGCCTTACGCGGAGATGCAGCGTTCGCGAAGCCTCCGAGCAGGGAGGAGGTGGCCGCCTTCTGCAGCAATGCGGCGGCTGGCATCTGCTGAGCGGGCACTACTCCCGCTGACAATTGTTCGTCCAGGGGGTTTCTAGAATCAGAAAGCATGTTGCAAACTGGAGCGGGGATCGTCGGCTGGCCGCCGTTGTTGGTGGAGAGGAAGCCGAAATTGAAGAGATTAGGTGCTTCCGGAGCAGAGGCGGCCGAGCAAGATGGCAGAGCCGCTGTTGCGCTGCCCTGGAGGTCAGGGAGCTGCACTAGACTAGCTTGGATGGTCGGTGAAGGTTTCGATTGAGGGATAATGACTGGCTCCAACGGAAAAGAACCGGGCCGCCCGATAACAATACTGCCGCCGCCGCTGGCGTCGCATTGTATGCTGCCGTTTCCGTCGGCGGCGAGGCCGGTCGGGAGCCACGCATTCTCTTGCGCTAGGGCGTCGCAGAAGGCACGGTGGGTGACGAAGCTATCTCGCCTGCAATTTCATCAATCAATTCGCACAAGAAATTAGTGCAATTTCATCAATCTAAAACAGGGAAGACTGGAAATTAAAAAAAAAAAAAAAAAAACAAGAAGACCAAAGTATACATAAGCAAAAGCAAAGCTAAGTTAGAAACATTAATTTGGAAGACAAACACTTTAAGAAATGTAACTAGTACTGATTATTATTATCAATTATAGAGGTAGTTGCTGAAAAAAATTTTGACTCAGGAGACGCAAAATCGCAGCAGCATCCTCAGATTTGATAAGGTATATGATATAATATATACGATGATCATGTGGTCAAGTTACACGATATTAGTCAAAATACACAAAGATTGTATATATTGATAGTATTGTGTGTTTTGACCTCCTGAAAAATTATAGTCAACGCATATAATAATAGTCAATACATATGATCATCGTATATGTTGATTAAATATCGTGTACGTTGACTTTCCTTAAAAATCGTCCTGGTAAAATCCAGCCACGCTGCTGCGATTTTGATGCAGGGGAGCCTAACGCCAAAAGTTCCCCTGCGTCAAAATATTTTTTCTCCTTTGCCATAATCAACAAGAAGAGTGACTTATCTTCACATTGGTATTGGCACTGAATTTATGTATGAGATTGTGGTATATGTCTAATCTAAACCTATAAATTCATGAAAAATGTAGGAAAGTTTTAAAAAGAACAAATGGGTACATATCATCAAGGCACAAATACAAAAATCATGATAAAAAAGTGACCCTGATAAATTTGTTGTTGCAAGTGAGTTCACTATTATATTGTTCGTATGACATAAAAATTAACTATTAGATAATAATTTTAGTATATATTTTATCATATTTATGTTTATATTTTAATAAAAAAAATATTATTATTATTATATTTACTTGATATGTACCTAATATAATTGACTATAATAATGTTCTTAAAATAACATAATTATTTTAAAATCCATAGTTAACTACTATTGTGGATTGCGATAAGAGTATATTGAGAATAATATGTGCATTGACTCACAAAAAAAATAGTTATTGTGATATGAGATATCAATTATTATGGATTGTGATAATAATATATTGAGACTACTATATGCATTGACTAAAAAAAAAAATAGTTATTGTGACATAAGATATCAAATCAGTACAAGGATACATGTTACAAAATAATATACTAGAACAGTCAATTATAAGATTATTCGACTTAAGGTCATCATAAATTCTTACATGACTAGTTATATATTTTGATATAGTTAAATGTCATATTTAATTAGGCGATCATAAAGTTGTATTTGAGGATGTCATGAATTACACAGAATGTGAGTAATTAAGATAAGATTTGACCATCTTATATGATAGCAATATTGGTATCTTAGGTTCCTTGATAGACTAAAATGCATGAGTACTCTTATATGAATTAATATGAGATATTGATTATATTTATTGTATTAGTCCACTTGAGACTTAAGAAACATAATAATTGACTATACAAGTATGACTTGTTTAATGACTTGGTTTCAATCTTGACATCAATGGCAAAGAGAATAAACTACAATGGAATTTTATAATATATATATGTTATATGAAATTTTGATATTCTTGAGTTGAGTAATAGTGATATGTTGTTAAACATCACTCACTATGTATATCATTATAATGAGATTACATTATAATTACTAACATCACAATGAGCTATTGGATAACACGCTAAGATCATATTGAGTCTAAATTAAGACAAGTCTTGTCAAGCAATATGATAATGATATTAATCATCAAGTGGCAACAGTAATCGTTTCTAACTATGATGTGATTTTTTTTTTTGTACAATTGAATTAAAATACTTTGTTGGAATTTGGAACCAAGCCTACACATCATACATGCAAAGTGTGAAATCTTGGATTTTGTCATATGGGAATGTGGAGATGTGAATCATGTGGTGCCTACTTTTAGTGAAGGAATATGATGTCATATAATTATATTAAATGCTATCACTACAAAAAAAAACTATGAAAACTATAGTTTTTAAGTGTCACTTCCATAGAAGGGGATATACAATATCGACCAAGAGATAACAACAATGGATATCTTTTTTTACACCACTCAAAAGATAAGAAGATTATCACTTTCGATAGCAACACTAGAGAGTAGACACAAGAGACTCCATATGATTGTATGTGTGGATGCCATAGAGGCAATGTGCCTAAGTGCTTTTGCTACATATATTCAACCTTGTGCTATAAAAGTAAAATTTGAACTAATAATTAGTTTCCTATTAATATGGATCCTTGATGGAAACAAAAATTTATTTTTTTTGCCTCAATATATAATGTTTATTTCCCAACCCATACGGTCAAGTTTAAGTAAAGGGAGGTCCAATGAAGTAGTGAATTATAGTTGCTCGATAATATGTGAGCTATGCTCTACCTGCCTCCAAACTCAACTATTGCTTGGTTTTTCTTCTTCTTTTAATGTTGGTGTTGGGTATATTAATGTTGATGTTGCTAGGGATAGCAAAAGAAACCCAAAACTGGCCCGATTCAATTTGATTTTGATGAAAAAAATATGAGTTAGTCAAATCTCGAGTCAGCTACAAGTAAAACCCAATTGTTATAAGTTAGGTTAGATCGACTTCAAATACCCATCCAAACCCGAACCTGTCTTGCCTAATAAAATTTCTAAATTACCCCTTAAATTAAAAGGGTGAAAAATCCGAGTCTCTCCCCTCCTCCCTCCTCTCCCCATGTCAAACCCCTCTCCTCCCTACTCCCCTTACTTCTCTCATGCTGCTCATCTTGCCTTATCGCTCACCTCACCACCTTACTCACTTTGCCTTGACGCCCCATGCCCCTTGCTGCACCACTTGCCTCACCTTGATGCTCTCCACCCTCTCCCCTCCTCGCACTAAACTGTAGGGGTATGCAAAAAAAACCGCTGAACCGTTGTTAACCAATCGAATCGAACCGATTTGGTGGTTAACCGAACCGACGGTTCTTTAATCGGTCGGTTTTTTTTATATGTATAACGATTCACGGTTCAGTTACAGTTCGGAACTTAGCCGAACAGCGGTTAACCGAACCGAACCATTTATATAATATTTATATATATAATATTTATTCATATATATAAATAAATATTTATATAAAAATCGAATCAGTTAACCATCGAAAACCAACGGTTAATCGTCGCAAACCAACAGTTAACTGTCAATACCAATGGTTAACCGTCGAAAACCAACAGTTAACCGAGAATAATTATATTTATTTATCTTAAATTATTTTATAATTTTAAATATTCTTTTATATATAAAGAATACGGATAACCGAAAACCGCAGTTAACCGTACCGAAAAATCGGTTAACCGGGTCAATGGTTCGGGAAAGGTTTTTAGTTTCCCTGAACCGATCGATTCGGTTCGGGGTAAAATATTGCTGCATGATTCGGTTAACCAAATCGTGCACACCCCTACTAAACTGCCTCCCCTCCTCTCCCAACTCCCCTCCCCGCTCCCCTTGCCCTTCTTTCACTATTTGCTTTGCCTTGCCGCTTGCCCTCACCTATTCTCTCACTACAGGGGAGCGAGGTTTAGTTTCCCTACAGGGATCCAATCCCCATCGGGGTCAGGGTGGGCCAGAGATTTTAAAACCTAATGAGGTTCGGTAACGCCCCTATTTCGACCCATTGTCATCCCTACATGTTGCTATCTCTAAAAAAAATTGCTTTATGTAGTGATGCAAGTTAGTATTAATTATTATTGGTTGAGTTATCCTTGTTACAGAGGATGTCTCAACTCTTTTGAATATAATGATATATTAGTAAATATACCCAACTTAGGGGTATTTTCGATACTCTTTCAAGCTAAGAATGGCTAGAGTTTGGTTTATTCTCTAAGGTTTCATTTCATTCAGTTTTTTAAAGTGTAAATTTTAGTGAGATTTCTCGTGGTGATAGGTATGATTTTATTTATTATCCAAGCATTTGTTATTCTTAATGCATGTTATTGTTTTTGTCTCTAGTGTATAGCTAGAGATGGGCTTCTTCACATTTTGCTCATTATATATATATATATATATAAAAAGGGTTTTTCAAGTAAATCTTAGGGTTCTTTTGTTTGTGCTATTGCTATAATTTTATTATTCACTTGGTTATTGAATACTAGTAGAATGATTTGTCTAATGGTAGAAACTCTTATATCAATAAAGAGAAGATGAAGATATTTTTATTACTATAACTACCATGCTAGTATTTTAGATGAATCTACACAACAAAGTACCAAGATGATAATTAGAAGATAACTTTGTTGCTATATAATGAAATTGGTACGTGGAAATGTTTGCAATCATTTCTTAGATTCAAATAATACACATGTAAGCTAGATGAGTTGTATGCTAAGAAGAGGAGAAAATAAATTGTACTTAATAAATAAAGTTACATATCTAAAATACAAAGATGATTCTTCCATTTCGAATTATTTAAATGAGATGTAAGACATTATAAATTAGTTAGCAGCTATAGCTTTGAAGATAAAAGAGCATACATTACGACTTTTTGGTACTTCTTTTCGTACTTGGAGACATTTAGAGTATTTAGCTTTCAATAGATTAGCTAAGTAAATGATGTGATAAAGAGGAAGATAATATGCCACTTTGATTTTTTTGTCATACAACATTTATTATAAAAAGCAAAGAGAGAAATAAAAGTAGAGGCCTAGAGTATTGAAATAAATCTAGAAACAAGTTCAAACTAGGGAAAATATTGATTCCTAGCATTGTGGGATAAAAGCTACCCATTAAGAAATACAATAGAAAATTAAAGAAAGAACAATGACAAGACCAGAACAAAGAAAGAAATCAAGAAGGTGAAACTAAAAGAATCTACACTATTTTTCTAAAGAGTTTGTTCTTTTGACAATATTTTTTCAAAGAGTTTATTCTTGTATGTAAAGGAGACAAGGCAAATCTTATTAATAATAACTCTAGTTGATTGATTGACAATGATTTCTCAACATATATCACTTTTAAAACAAAACTTTTCTTTTCTTATACTATTGACAATTGTGGTATTGTGCACATGGGAGATTATGAAGTTGCACAGATGGTTGGTGTTGGAGATATATACGTTGAGGATAATAATCACATTAAAAATACTATTGAAGAATATGAATCATGCCTAGATATGAGATTAAATTTGATCTCAAATAGAGGGCTTGATAAGATTTCTCCAACTCCTCCTTTCGTTTGGTTTCCACTGATGTGGATAACCACTATGTTTTATTTTTGACCCTGGAGCTTCTTGTTATTGATGTGTGTTACTGTTTTGTCCTCTAGTGTATGGCTCAAGATAACTTAGTCTAGTTTCTCTCCATGATTAGTGAACTTTATAATTGGAATATGCTCATGTTGTTTTTTTTCTTTCATATTAAAGGGTTTTCGTATAAAATCTTGTTGTTTTTATCATCGTATTATTGTCATGATTTTAGTGTCCACTTCATTATTGATACTATTTAATCTACTAGTATTTGATCAAACAATCATCATTGTTTGCATTTATAACCAATAGTAATACTTGATATTTTTGTACCAAGTGTCTTTCTTAATGACTATGGATCAAAATTGATGTTTTAATAAAGGCAATGAAAGAAATTTAACTAAGTACCCAAACCCACATTTTTCGACACTTAGCAAAGTTAATTCAAAGCATAAATTTTGATGATAAACACTATAAGAAATTTAACTAGTATTGATTTTTATTATTAATTATAGTAGCAGTCAGTAGGGATGACAGAAAAACCTAACCTAACCTAACCTAACCTAGCCTGAAAATCTGATTTGACCCGGTCTCTAGACGGATTTGAGTATAACTCGATTGTTATAGGTTAGGTCTGAGGTGGGTGTGAGATTTTAGATACCCTCCTCAAACGTAAACCCGAACTTGCCCCAAATTACTAATTTATTTTAAAAAAACCTACTAATTCTCTCACTCACCTCTTGCCCTGGGCCGCCGCTCGCCCATCCTGCTTGCCATCACTACTCACCTCTCTATTGGCCCAAGGTTTCACGTCCTTGGTCATTAGTTATTCTAATATATTTTAATAATAAAAAATTATTTTACTAATGTTATCTCTTAAATATTTTATTTAGGTTAAAGTTATTGGACAACTTATCTCAACAAATATCGGCAAGTCCTCAACATGCTCACGACAACTTTTTGTGAGTTCTACCAAGTGTCAGATTTTATTTTATTTTTATATATATTTAGATAGATATAAAGTGTTTATAGTACTCCTTAATTAATGACTCATTCTACCTTATTTCCCTTAAATAAATTTTTGATCATTTTTTAAAATTTTACCAAAATCCTTAAACCAAGCCTTGATACATTAATAACCTCTTTGTTGTATTTAGCTTCAAACAGAGCCAAATTCTTGTCAAAATTCTTTAAAACTAGTAAACTTAGAAGGTAAACTTCCTAAGCTTTCCAACAGTTCAAACGACACTCAATTTGGATCTCCATTGAGCTCAAATGAGCTAAATTAAGTTGAATCTATTATGTAGTTCAAACTAAGCTGAATCGAATCAGGCTAAATTAGCTCAAACCAGCCCATAAATGGCTAGTTTCGGCCTCCAACATCTCTCTTGCCTTTTATAACCGTTTAGAGGTCTTGAAATTGATATAAAATCATTTTCAAAAGTCTTAGAACATTAGGAGAACAAAAAGAAGTGAGTTTTTACCCTAAAGAGGTTTTCTTCAACTTTTTTGTTCTCCATTCACCAACATTGAAGATTATTGTGATTAGGAGTCATCTTGAAACCTTTTACATCTCAAAAGAGCCATTTTTTCAAGAGGAGTTCAAGCATTATGTGAGAATATATCAAGAGGAGCTTTGTTTTTTGAATAAGCATTTTATCCCTCTCTCTTGATTTATGTTTTGATTCTTATTGGCCTTGTAATGTTTTTGTTAGATTGGTTAAGGTGCTTTTAGAAAAGACCTCATAGATAGTTTAATTCTATTCTTACATTATAGGGTTTAGAGAAGTAGTACCCTTGGGAGAAGGGTGAGACAACTGGTGTAAACCTATTTGAAGAAGAAAAAAAAACTAAGTGGAGAGCCTAGGTAGTGGATCCAGACATTAGAGCTGAACCACCATAAATTATTTGTTTGTATTGATATTACTTTTATTTGGATTAATTAATATAATCTTAGTGATATTATTTTTTATTTTAATCTTTAAGTACCATCTTTTATATCATAAATAATCATATCATACTTATTTCTTTTACATCAAAGAACTTATTATACTTATAAAAAAAATGTTTAACACACAATACACCCCATCCCTTTGTGTGTTAATTCCTTTTCACCCTCATCCCCTACACCTTGCTGCCCTCACGCCACTTGCCCCTCCTGCTTGTCGTTATCATTTGCCCCTTCGGCCCTCATAGTTGCTCATCATCCCTCGTACCTCACCGCCCTTGCATTGCATGCCCCCTCCTGCTCATTGTCATTGTCGTCGCTCTCCCTCGCCCTCGCCAACTGTCGCCACTTGTTGCAACTTCAAGTTTCCCCATGGGTAATGATGGATCTAGGACCCAAGAATATGAACGGGCAAAATTACATTTATACATATTTTCTTATGCTAGTGGAGGTAAATATATATCTTTTAATTTGATTTTTATAATAGTGAGAGAGTAAGCACCCACATTAGGGGCAATATAGATTCGCCTTTGCCTAGGGTACCAATTTTCTAATAGGGTTAGGTTTGAGATGACTCAAAAGTCATTGGGGTTGAGGTCAAGATCGGGTTTAGTACTACCCCCTCCCCCCTCGACCCAATGTCATCCCAAACAGTGAATAGAAAATTTTAACTCCCATCAAGTCAATTTAACTCCCAATCCAATAAATGAGGAGAGAGAGACGGGAGGAAGCATTAATGCACACTATCTATTTTCCGCAAAAACGCAGCCAGCTTTGCAGACTCTCGCCATGCCTGGCCAAGAACTAAAGAACAAACCCTACTGCTCACGCCATGACATAATGCATGTGAGTAGAGAGACAGAGGATCTGAAGAAAAGTCCCAAAAACATTGGGCTAATTCACGTGGAAGCAGTAGTTCCTCACCCTAGGGAATCCGACGTCTGCTTCAACAACACTAATTCCACTGAATCACGAGACAAAACAGAAGGAGAACAAAGGATTAATCTATTCTGATCATTTTGATACGAATACGTATACCAACCCCTTCAATTACTTCAGTTTTGATAGTAAAACTCTAGTCTAGGGTTTAATAGTGCGCTAATCAAGTCAAATTCAAAATATCGCACAGCTCCAGGTCAAGGTCATCCCGGTAAAAGAGTTAATGAATCAAGGGTTGACTTGCAGAGCAGCGATTGACCTTATCTTGACCAGCAAAATTAGGTTAGATTTGATGCAGAAAGCTTAGCATTTCTTTTGGCATTCAGCTCATCGTCAATGAATCAGTGCAGAAATTAATGAATGAAGGCTAACCTGGAGAAGAGGGTGCCGCAGTGGCAGCGGTACTCGCGGGTGCCGCAAGTCTTGGCATGCGCCTTCCAGTCGGACTGCACGGCGTAGCTCTTGGCGCACCTGTCGCACTTCCACCGCTTCTCGCCGTGCTTGCGGCAGAAGTGCTTCTTGACGCCGGTGAGGTCGCCGAGCGCGCGCGAGGGGTGGTGGTGGGCGCACGCCGGCTCAGGGCACACGTACACCCGCCTGCGCCGCTGCCCCGCAGCATCACCGCCCTTCTGCCGTAGCTTCCACGGCAGGTTGTGGCCGCGCCGGTGCAGCTGCAGGTTCTGCTCCCGCTGGAACCCCTTCCCGCACACCTCGCACGCGAAACGGTTGGTCGCTAGCAGCGACCGCGGCGACAGTGCGATCACTTCCGCGTCCTCCGGATCTGTACCCACACCCACTGCATTAGGTTAATTTCTTGATTGGTCGATGAACTTGAACAATACTGCATCTAGAGCTCTCTGAATCCCTCATCCATGCAATATAATTAATTAATTAAATTAGCTGGATACTTGCATGAACTCCTTCTGATCTTCTTCGCTGCTGTCGTTTGCTCTACTGCTTCTGACACTGAAGAAGATTGCGGCTGCAACCTCATCTCCTGGATTTGATGCTCGTCGACGACATCTCCAACTCCAAAGAAGGGCGTCGATGACGAAGCAGACGCCATACTAAATAAACAAGAATACAGATTAAATTTTGACCTTTTGCTCTGACGGCGCTCTTCTTCTTCCTCCTCTTCTTCTCAATTGGCTTACTCGAGGTCTTTAATTTGCTTGTCTTCGAGCCATCGAATTCAACCAAATCAAGCAAAGAACAGTCTTCTTCTTGTTGTTCAATTAAGGGTGCTTGGTTCTCCAAGAACTCCTCTTCCTCCTTTTATGTACAGTTCGATTTTTTGCCGTGTACACTGTGGACACACACGGGGTGGTTGTTCGACTTCTTTCAATTCCTTGTCATGCTTTCCCTTTTTCCTCTTCTCTCTCCTTCTTCTTCTTCCATACATGCTGCTGCAGTCAAATTCATAGATTGACCTCATTTAATTTCTTTTTCGCAGCTCAATGTATCCTGCGACACACTATGACTCTATGAGAGAACGCGGAATTAGAATATTAATCTGATTAGAAATAAAAAAAATAAAAAAGAATTGAGAGAGAAAAATATATGTAGGTGAGGAGTGTTGTACAGCTGACAGGGGTGACGCGTATGCAAGGGGTCCATGCAGCGCAGGCAAAGCGTGTCTTCGCGTGAGGACGACGAGAGGGCCCACCGTCCTCGGTCTTTGTTCTCTAATTCCTCGCACCTATGAGTCTTGCGTTGACCGAGACATGATAATCAACGAGGGTGAGTTTTTTTATCCTTATTTCTTTTCTATCATTATCTCCTTTTGTTTACTTCAGCTAAATTAGCCTAAAGTAAAATACACCGGGCAAAGTAGAGTATACGGCTATAATAAAGCATGTTTTTATCGTAGCTAAGTATGAATATGTGGAGAAAAAAAAAAAAAGGAAAAGTAGAGAAATATGAGAAATTTTATTGAGGGTTGATAGGTAGTCAATGAGAATTTTAGGAAAAATATTTTGATATAAAATTCCATCGGCTAAGATTCTATCGTCCTTTTTGTTTGATTGTCATGCTGTAGATAGGTGGTCCAAGTCATTCAAAAAAATATTATCGGATTAATCAAATTGAATTATTAGAGGTGAAGAGGTTTGTAATAGAGTAGCACAATTGCTTAAGGTTTTGAATTTCAATTTGCACTGTAGATTTGAGAAGACTTTGGTTTGGTATCTGTATTAGTACTTTGCTGTATCGATATACTCCATGCATACCAGTCTATGAGCATAGGCTTCATATAGACCTTGTAAAATTTAATCTGACCTACTAACATGACTAAACTCAATATAAAGTTAAGCGGGTTTAAATTAAGTGCTACTAATTTTGGGGCATAAATTGATTGATCGGTGTAATTCATTTTTATTTTATCCATGGTAGGTGTCTATATATTAAATAAATTAAATTCAATGAATTGAAGAGTTTACTTAGGTCTGAGACGTAGCTTTTAGGCATTCCATTAGTGTGCATCGGTGAGGTCACCGGATAAGATAGCTACTATTGACTTTGAGAACTCTAGCTCCAACTTTGTTTTTTTTTTGTTCCTCATCTATATCTAAATGTGAAGTGTATCTATTTGGATCTACGAGGCTCATTAATTACTATAAAGAAGTCAATAATTAGTTTTATAAGAAGAGTGAAATAAATACTTGGGGGTAGATGTGCTTAACAAAGTAAAATCTGTTTTTGAGCATCACAAATCATGAAAGAGAGATGAAATTTATACGATTTTACATTAGGAAGAAAAAGTAGAGATCAAATCTGTTCATTTTACATTTTAGTATAAAATTATACATTGATGTGCTGACAATTTATACATTGTTTTCTAGATTCGTAGAATGGGCAAAGAAATGTCTATTGGATTTTTCTAATACTATTAGTTGTTATCATCCGCCACAAAAGTACCAAAGTTACCTCAAATTACCTTATTAGCTTATAACTAAAAGGAAATAATAGATTGTGATATTCTTATTTAATCTCATACAGAAAGTGAGAGAAAAAAGTATTACTTAATTTACACTTAAGTATTTTAAAATGAATTATATTGTTATTAGGTTTACCAAGTTAATTAATTAGTTTGCTCACTAAACACATTATAATAAAATGACATCATAATAAAATTTATTAGAATATAAAATTTAGTAAATTTATTATTCTTAATATGTGATTAAATATTTTAAATTGAAGATAGTGGAGCCTATCAAAGATAATAGAAAAATATCTAAAGAAGTAATCCTCGTTGGCAAAGGAGGAGACACTATGCCAATTATTTCAAAGACATGAGTAAGTGGTTGTAGATTGGAT
The DNA here is from genome assembly GCA_027563935.2 of Costus lasius. Classification (NCBI taxonomy): domain Eukaryota; kingdom Viridiplantae; phylum Streptophyta; class Magnoliopsida; order Zingiberales; family Costaceae; genus Costus; species Costus lasius. The sequence continues at coordinate 78,544,784 of CM050451.1, forward strand.
GAATGAATAAGCATGAAAGAGGAAATGATTGGAGAGGACTAAGCACATGAACTGAGCAGGATTTGTCCTTTTTACCATCTCACTGGTCGTTGAGAGGGAAATAAGGGTTCAAAGAACTCTCCTACTCTTCTCACCCTTACGGTTTGTGAAAATCTATTTGAACTCTACTGCTTCTATTTTTCTCACCCTTAGGATGTATTCTTTAGAATGAAATTCACCATGAAAAGAAAAAAAATTAATAAATCTAGATGAAAAGCCACCGTGGAAAAGAAGAAAAGAGTAATGAATCTAGATGAAAAATCACCGTGGACATCTGGAGTCATTGCTCTTTTCTTCCTTTCCACATATTTAGTTCTACAAAGCATACCCTTAGGGTTTGTGAAAACCTATTTTATATTTGACTTTATTAAAAGTATATATATTTTTTATGAAATCTACACGAAAAAAATGAATAATATATTAAATTTAAACACAAATTAAAAAAAAAAAAAAATCTAGATTCAATAAATTTTTCTTTTCTTGTGGATTTCATCTTAAAAAAAATCGGGCATAAAAAAATTGAATATCCAACCCCGTTAGTAATAACAAAGTGAGTAGCGAAAAATTTGGATTTAAAGCGAGTTTTAAAAATTCTATACCTAATCTCATCTAGATTTTCAATTGTCAGATTTTATTAGATTTTCCCATTCATGTCGTATTAGATCATATTACATTAGATTTGTATTTTATTACCATCCGTATCTACATTTGTGCGTTGGGATTAAAGCCAAGAAAAATTTTAAAATTTTATTATTTTATATTTTTCTTAATTATTCAAATTTGGAACTATTTGAAAATATTGTTTTTTGAATTATTTTTGACTAAAATTTCAATACTCTAATCCAACGATTAATGCGCTTCCATTTGCATCTAAGACGAACACATAAAATTTTCAAGGAATTTAAACGTGTACAAAGTAGAAATTATTGGTGCTCCGGAGGATTTTGGAAGGAGGAGAGCGGCGAGTCAACTGGACTGCCCCCGTTCAAAGGATTTGACCGAAGAGTAGTCGTCAAACTTGGTGGCATGAATGGCCTCTTAAATAGACTAGAGCGGTTGTACGTTGACCAACGCCCACAACTTAGGGTGTGCCCACATAGAGCTGTGTGCTGCTTGCGTTGTTCATGTTGTAAGCCACTTTTTTTAATTTTTAAATTTCCCAAACATATTTAGAACAAACACAAGCCATAACATAGTTTAATCTATTCAATCTTGATAATAATATTTTTATAATATTTTTATATAGTTTAATCTATTCAATCTTGATATTTAGAACAAACACAAGCCATAACATATCCCAGACTAATATAATTAATTTGTTATATTTATTTATTTAATTATAGTCATATATTTTTTGTCTTTAACTCAAAGAGCCTAAGATAATGAAGGATGGATAAATCATCTCTTGATTAGTCACGTTTCTCTTCATCATTTGTTATATACTCAACTAATTCATACAGCTCAAGCGGATTTTAGAACGAGGAGAGGGCTCATCAACTGAGCTGCTCCCCGATACAAGGATTTGACGGTCAACAAATAGTCAAACTTAGTGACATGAATAACTTTACTTGAGTTGGTGCACGTTGACCAACGCCCACAAATTAGGGGGTGGCCGCATAAAATGTGTGATGCTTGCGTTGTTCATGGTGTAAGTCACCTTTTTTGAACGCTTGATTTACGCGAATTAACTACAAGGATGAGACAAGTTGACTTTATCTTAACGTTGAAAATGTGCAACTTTTTTTTTTTTTTCTCAAGCATAATATATTTGGATAGATTGGTTAAAATGATTAAATTCATCTCGAGTTTGACAAATTAGTCTTATTAAGAAATTTCAAATCATTTTGTACAATGAAATTCAAAATTGGGGCAATAATATCAACACAATTTGAACTAAGAGTTAGTTTAGGCATCATCAATAAGCCCAGAGACTTAATTATGTAATTATTATAAATTAAACTTTATCGACTAATATGTATTGGTCGAAGAAGCCTTTCACATATAGTCACAATATAAAAATATTTTAAAACATTATAAAGATTTAACTCGAGTTTAACTCGTTTACGTTGATTCAAAATGTTTGAATGCAAGTATCCTTCCTTGCATATTTATATTATAGTATTATTTTTATTTAAAATAATAAATTTTTTGTAAAAGATATGAAAATATCTAATAAATTTTCTGTGTTTTATTAGATTTATATATTTTACTTATACTAATTTTTTTGCTTAAATATTTTAAAAAATTATTATAATTCAAACCAAAATAAGCTCATTATTTCTTGTACAAGTTTGATTCAGATTTTAAAAAAAAATACTTTTAAATCATTCTTAAAAAAAATGTGTAACATTTGGTTCGATATGCATTGGTTTACGTCGATTCGATTTGAGTTAAACTGATTACATAACTCTAATTCGAAATAGGCAAATGCATCTATACTTCCATCCGCCGTGTAATATTAAATGGCTGGTAACAACTCATTGAATTACAAACCTGAAATTGGAAAGAGGCCCATTAACAAGTGCATGGGCTTTTGGGCCAATAGAGGCAATTTCATACTGCCAACCCTAAAACGAAGCCCTGCATATTAACATATGAGATTATTCTAATGATTACTCTACCATCTTTTATAGTTTTTTTTTTCCTTTTTTCTAAAACCTTCATCGTATTTATGACTAAATTTTATTATAATACACCAAATATAAAAAAATAACTTATTAATATAACAAGCCTCAATTAATATAAAATAATTTAATATTTAAGCCTAAATTAATTATAATAAATTCATCAAGACTTTGTATACTATGATAATTGATTTGATTATTCAAATTGTTAAGGGTCTATTTTATAGGAGAGAATCTACAATATAAAATCTCCTTTTAGGTTTAGGTTGAGATCAGCACATAACAAATACAGTAAGACAACGAAGAAAACAAGTCATTCTCGTATTCTACCTAACGTGTTGTTAATTGATCCGTCAAGTTTAACTCAGCGTGCCGTTTCTTTCTTCCGGTTATGCTAGGATCCGCTGCAATACTTATTGTTTAGAATTCGAGGTGGCAGCGCCTCGCTGGTGGAAACTTGGTGGGCCCCGGCTTTTAATTCCCTCGTTAACTACCTCCAGAGTGGGATTTTCTGTGTCAGGTTATGCAGGGCACAGCCACATCTATCACGGAACGGTGGATACCGCTGACGTAGCACGCGTCTGGTAGTCTCCATCCTGTTCTGGAGTAAACGGCTGATCGTTCAACGAGCACTGTCGGCTGTCCCATTTACAACGCGGAGACTTTAAGCAAAAGCCCAAGCAAATTGCGACGATTCCCCGTCTCCTCTCGTCGCCCTCCGGCCCTTCCGAGGCGGTTTCCTCCCCTCTCGACTTCCAATTCCGCCTTGATCAGGATTTCCTTTCTTCGACCCCATCGAAGCCTAGATTTCCTCGTCTCGATTTAGCTTTCATGGCGACGATCGGCAACAACAGCATCAACGCCAAGCTTGTAAGTCAACCAATTGTACCCCTTCTCCTATGTCCTATCGTCGCACCAAAGGTATTGATCTCCTCCGAACGCAGGTCTTGTTGGGCGACATGGGCGCTGGGAAGTCTAGTCTCGTTCTTCGATTCGTCAAAGGCCAGTTCCTTGAATACCAGGTTCCTGTTGCTCCGGCTATGGAGTTATCTTTCGTCTTTCCTGAAATTAGTTTGGTCTGTGAACGTATTGCTCATATGTTGGTCTTGATCACAGGAATCCACGATCGGAGCGGCCTTTTTCTCTCAGACCCTGGCGGTGAACGATGCCACGGTGAAGCTCGAGATTTGGGACACGGCTGGGCAGGAGAGATATCACAGTTTGGCGCCCATGTACTACAGAGGAGCAGCGGCGGCGATAATTGTGTACGATATAACTAGAATGGTGCGTGCCGTTAACTCTGAATCCATTCGCTGTTGATGATTTAGTTTAATTGTGAGGAACCCTAGATGGATAGAGTCAATTTCTTGCCACTCTTCTCCATTCATATGTTGAGTTTTAAATCTTTTATTATCACTCTCCTGAATTTAGGAATCATTTGAGAGGGCTAAGAAATGGGTGCTAGAGCTACAAAAACAAGGTTTGTTGAAGATGGCCAGCTTTTGGGCTTTGCCAGTTGATTTCATGCTGATCTCTATTCTAACGGGGATACTGCATTCTAGGTAATCCCAATATGGTGACTGCTCTTGCGGGGAATAAATGTGATTTAGAGGATAAAAGGACCGTCCCGACTGAGGCAAGTTTCTTTATTCGTCTTACAATTTTTACCTGTTGCAATCAGTGGGACATATTGTCAGGATGTCTCTTTTGTTTTTAGAAAAAAAAAGATCTTAGCCTTTTAGCAGTAGTAGACTATTCATTCTTGTATGTTGCATTGATTTCTAATCTTGCAGCCGCTAGTCAATAATAATATTTGGGTAGCAACAAATCAATATGCATATTGTATCATTCTACCTGTTGACTTTCTGCCTGAAATATATATGCATACCATTAGTTAACAATTTCTAAGGACACATATGAGCAATTTGAACTTAAAGAAAGTCATTCTTTTTTCTCAGATTTCACTTAATTTACTGGTAGAAAACCTCTAACATTTTCACAGTGATTTTCTGTTACTTCTAGAAGTCATAGGATTGCTTTTGTCAATCAATATGGAAATATAATTGTTTTTTCATTCAATAAGGATATTTAAATTTAGGCTCTCTAATAACATTAAGATTCTACTATCAAAATAATGAACCTGTTAAACTTCATTGATAAATTTACAAGCATGACAAGCTTATTCCTTAATTTATGGGGGTCAGATGCAAGGATCTCTCCCGTCATTTGGCATTTTAATGTTACAATTACCTTATTCGTGAAGGTAAGACTATATAATGCCTTCTTGCTTGACTATTTTGAATCGTTGTATATGACCTTGTGAGGGGTCTAAATGGCTATAGAGCTACTGTTTTCAATATTGTTTCTCAAAACAATTATTGAGTTCCAACTCCCATTGAGCCTGAACCCAACTTAAAACTTCATACTCAAGCTTGTTTTTATCAAAATGTTTATCAAACTTGAGATCTTATAGAGTTCCTTTGGCTTATATATGCGATGTATGAATTATCTCTGCGAATCTGAATATTCGAATTTGGCTTAGTTGAGTTTGTTAAGGACCAATCTTTATGTTTCTCGAGAAATGAAGTATCCAAGAGAAAAATAGTTGGCATATTTGTAGTATGAGGACAATATTAAATAATGCAAAATTCTGATAACGACCATGTTGAAAAAAAAAAATAAATCTGAAAATGGTTTACAAAATAAGACAAATATAACAATAGTTGTTTAAAAAATGTAAACATAACACATGATATTTCTTACATATCATAAGGGTTCAATTATTTCTAAACGTGCTTCATATTAATTGAGCATACATTATAAATTTGCACCAACTAAGCAGCTCACAAAATAAATACATTAATGCTTTTTATCATTAACATCATTGCTATCATCTTGATATAAATAGCTTGGAGAATACAAGTGATGCAAATTGCTAGGACAAAAAAAAAAGATGACATTCTATAACTGAATGAGAGTTGCTCTTGTTGTGAAGATGTAGATGTTCTATTGTAATTTTATGTAGTTATTGTTGTATGATTTTCCACATCCCACTATTTGCTTTGTTCTCCATGAGAACTTAGTAGTAAATTAGTAATATAATATTTCTAGATCCAGGAGCTTGATAAGTATAAGCATAATAAGGTATGGTACCCAAGGTTGTCAGGATCGAGTTCCTATGCAAGATCGGTAGAGGCTCCGTAGGATCGGAACGTAGGATCGGAGCGTAGGATCGGAAGATCCTACCGAAATAATAAAAAATATTTTTTTTTAAAAAAATAATTTTATATATTTATATATTAAGATAACATGCATTTTCAATAAGAATGCTAACATAATAATATTCACTCATGAAAATTTAGACAAAGTAAATCACATTATCACATCAAAATAAAATATTATAACTTACAAGATCATGTTCTATAAAATCACAACTCACAAGTCATAAAGATAAGTCAAAAGGTACAACTTAAAACTAAGTAACCAACTGTCATAATTCATAAGTTTACAATAAAAAATGCACATATGCAAGAGTAATCCTAAAACAAATTCTTTGTTGATTCATCATTAATATCATCATCTTCTTCATCTTCATCACTTTTTTCTTCATCCTCATCTTCATCTTCAACAAGATCATCATTTTCTTCTACTGCAGGTGCAATATCTTCTACTTCATCTTCACTCTCTTTTTCCATATCTAGAGGACCAAGCCATTCTTTTTGTGAGCAACTTCCTTCATTTGAACCATCTACTTGCCCATCAGTTATCCATTCCTCATCTGAGGATAATTCTTCAAAAACCAATGTCCTCAAGAGTTGTTCGTTTAACTTGTTGCTCCCTTAACTTCAAATTGTGTTTTACAAACACCAAATCATTCATCTTCTTTTGGTGTAAACGGGTTCTTTTCTTTGAATGAACCTAAAAAAAAATTAAAAATTCTTATATTAGATGCAGTACATAATATTTGATAAATCAATGTATAAATATTTCAAAGCATACTAACTTGCTCAAATATACTCCAATTCCTTTCACACCTTGAAGAACTACATGTTAAGCTCAATATACGTACAGCAAATCTCTGTAGTTCAGGACAATCATCTCCATAGGAATCCCACCATTTAGCTGGAGCCTTCTTATCTCTTGTCATAATTGCAGGATCAATGCCAAATAATCCTTTGGCATCTTTAAAATCTTCAAGTTATATATCAATTTTTGTTCTTTCTTCATGGTCATGAATCATTCTTACCAAACAATTATATAACCCTCTTTTCACTTCTGCATCAGGCTTAAAAGTAGGGCTGAAATGGAATTGAGGATTCAAATAATAGCCTGCAGCGTGCAATGGCCTATGGAGTTGTACATTCCACCTCTCATCAACTATTTGCCAAATTGGCTCATATCTGTATGATAAAATAAAAAACTTAAAATTATATTCAACCAAATGCAATACTTTAATAAAATAAATAGATTACCTTTTCTTAATATTTTTGAAATTCAACTGGATCTTTTAGCAAGATCCATCTCTTCATAAATAAATCCTATTGCTGGCTTTTCATCAGAATCAACCAAACACAACACTTTAATAATTGACAAAGCAGCTTTAAGACAAAGAATAACATTTTTCCAGAAACTACTGTCTAACACAATTTGCTGAATCTTCTTCCCCTCTTCAATTCTTGAAAATTTGCTTGACTTCCATTGACTAGAGGTAAACATACTCATTAATGCACCCTTTGAGTCACTGAGAGAACCCAAAGTTAAATAAGAAGTAGCAAATCATTGTGAATCTTCTTCCCCTCTTCAATTCTTGAAAATTTGCTTGACTTCCATTGACTAGAGGTAAACATACTCATTAATGCACCCTTTGAGTCACTGAGAGAATCCAAAGTTAAATAAGAAGTAGCAAATCGAGTAACAGCTGGTCTAATCAAATCTTTCCCATTTGTAAATTGTCTTAACATTGATATTACCATAGTCCTTGAATAAATAAATATGCATACCCTTTTGCCTTTAGCAATGGTCATTCGGTGCGTGCTTAATTTTTTCTCAAAATCTTCAAGAATGAGGTCTACGGTCTAGACAGTGTGCTGCACAAGGGGTCCAAAATAACTTCTTTCTTTTCTCCATTAACATTTCTCCCGCTGCCTTGCCTTGTAGTTTGCTGCATTATCAGTAATAACTTGGACTATATTTTCCTCTCCAACCTTCTCAACAATATCATCTAGCATCTCAAAAACTTTATCAGCTGTTTTGGAAATATCAGATGTATCAATAGATGATAAAAAAATAGTGCCCTTGGGACTATTTACTAGAAAATTACAAATTGATCTTCTTTTTCTATCTGTCCATGCATCAGACATTATTGAGCAACCAGTTTTCTTCCACTCAAGTTTATGAGATTCAATAATATCCATTGTCTTCGTTACTTCCTTTTTCAAAAAGGTTTCTCTAATCTCATGGTAAGAAGGAAGCTTAAAACCAAGACCATATCTTGCAACAAGATCAAATATTTTTACAAACTCTGGATTTCTTACACAATTAAAGGGAATGGAACTGGTGTAAAAAAAATTAGCAATTTGCTGACAAGCCTCCTCCCTCAAGTCTTTTTTGAACATTTGATTAATTGTACTTTGATTCTGAGTGTTACTAGCAACACACATGGAGACTTTCTTACTAGAAGAGCTGAAAGACTCCATAATTGTCTTTCCTTTCTTTTTACTAATATTCTCTTCAATTACATTCACTTCCTCTTCATCTTCTTGATTAATTTTCTTCTTCATTTGTGCAGCTTGCTCTAGATGTGCCATGACAACTACAGTTTGTTTTCTAACATCATCAGGCACGGCTTTACATGCCTCAACATCTTTTCTTGTGCAAGTTAAATAATGCTTGAACCGATATATATTTCCAGATATAATTTTTTCACAATACTTGCATTTGATTTTTCTAGGGTTATTGTCAATTGGAACCCCATGTTCCCAACCAATGTCTGTTCTACTTCCTGGTGCATTCTTCCTCTTAACATTAGATGATTTACTAGCTCCAGCCATTTGAAATTAAAAGCCTAATATAATTCAAGAAAAATTCTAGATTCAGCCAAGATAAAACTATAGCAAGATAAAACTAGGGGTATATACTATATACCTTGTCAAATTAAATAGTCATATAGTTCAATCTAGAATCAGCCAAGATAAAACTAGACGTTTAGGGTTTAGGCCTTTAGGGTGGCAATAAAAAACTGTTTTGAAATTAATTTGCTACACACTCTAGCTTAAGCTAGCTATAGATTCCAGTCCTGAAATACACTAATACATCTAAAACAAGTAACATAGACAATTTTCAGATAAATAAGAGCAGAAAAGTTGAAAGTAGTATGATATTGAAAATGAAAAAAATTACAAATGAATATGAATAGTTTTAAGAAGAAAATTGCAATGGCAAACAAATAAAAACACCGATGTCATACCTGTAAATATGCATAGATATAGGAGAACTTACCTGAGTCGGCGATGAACAGCTGATGGCGGCGGCAGAGTGAAGGAGAATGTCGCCTCTGGGAATAAAAGCTGGAGGCGGTGGCGAGGAATGAACCTCAGTCGGAGACAAACAGTTGATGGCGGCGGCGGAGTGAAGGAGAATGTCGCTTTGGGAGCAAAAATTGGAGGCGGCGGCGAGGAATGAACTTGAGTCGGCGGAGTGAAGAAGAACAGCTGGTGGCGGTGATGATCAGCTGGCGGCGGCGAGGAGTGATGGAGACTGTCGCCGGGAGCACGAGCGAAGAGAGCTTCAGGGTTCCGGAGCGTGATTAGGGTTTGAAAATTTGCATATATGATTTCGGGTATTCGGGTCAATGAACATGGGCTAACGGGTTTAGGGTTAAATGGGTCACCTTTTACTTATTAAGTTGGATCGGTGGGATCGGCCGATCCTAGTCGTTCCTACGTTCTGAAATGGCGATCCCACCATTCCTACCTTGCTTTCGACCCAACTTCCGACCCGGCACGTAGCGGGTGATCACGACCCAGATCGCGATTTCGATAACTGAATGACATTCTATAACTTGGAGAATACAAGTGATGCAAATTGCTAGGACAAAAAAAAAAAAGATGACATTCTATAACTGAATGAGAGTTGCTCTTGTTGTGAAGATGTAGATGTTCTATTGTAATTTTATGTAGTTATTGTTGTATGATTTTCCACATCCCACTATTTGCTTTGTTCTCCATGAGAACTTAGTAGTAAATTAGTAATATAATTTTTCTAGATCCAGGAGCTTGATAAGTATAAGCATAATAAGGTATGGTACCTCTACTTAGTCCAGGAGTCAAGGTTGCTGTCAAATAATTCTAGATCTTAGGATCTTACGATCCAATAGGACTTGTGATCCTACCTATAGGATCTTTGATTTGTTCAGATTCAACAAAATCTATGTCCTTTAACTTGTTAACTTATAAATTGCTAACTAATCTATGTTTGACTTCACACTTAAAGCACATCTCACCTTATTGCTGAACTTGCCCTACTTAACAAGCATAGTGCTATGACTCCACCTCATCTTTTTTGTTTGAAACTAAAAATAATAATAGTCTTTTGATGTTATAATTATTGTGTTTGTACTTGGTTCTTCCCTGGATTAGTATTTATTTGTTTTTACTATTTAGAAAATGCTAAACATTAAATAGTAGATACACACACAATGGATGCAATATAATTTAATTGGTACCATATTATTATGTTAATGCCTGCCTTTGTTTTGCTTATAATGTATCAATATATATTTTTAAATATAGTTTTAACTATTTGATAGGATCTTTGATTCTTCAGTTTGATCCTATGATTTGATCATGTGGAATCTTCACCGTTCCTAGGTGGTACTCGAACTTAACAACCTTGCTAAGTGCTTGTTAACTATCCTAGTGACTTGTGCCATGAAGCATATAATCCATATTGCTACTTATTTTCTAGTAATTAGTTCTGAATGACATCTTTCTCATTGTGCCCCTCTTTTTTGGTTTGAAGTACAAATATCACCCCAAAAAAGTAAGACTGACTAGATAGTGTTCTATCATATGTATAGCTTTTGCGCTCCAATGGGCCCTCATCATGAAAGCCTATATTTAAATTAATAAATTGATTATTACTAGAAATTCTGTAGAATCTTTATGAGGATCTCATATTATAATGTGCAAATACTACATAATCTAGCTCTCTCAGTTTTAGTTTTTCTAATACGAATGAGGTGAAAAGTTGTCGATGTTATTTCATTCTACCTTGAAGTTGTTTTGCCAATCATTAAAGTGCTGCGAGTGGTTGATAAAAATCCAACTATAAGATTTATTTATAAAGAGATGATTATGCTAAAGAAAAGATCTTATTGAATTCCAAATGTGTTAAAAAAAGGTAATATATTAATCTTATTATTCTTATATAGTTATAACTTTGATATTTTTTATTGATTATTATTTTATGTTTTTTATTTTATCATACATATATCAACCAATTTGGCAAATAATTGATGAGTGGTGGAATGTACAACTCCACAAGCCGTTGCAGCATGCTGCAGGCTATTATTTGAATCCTCAATTTTATTACAGCCCTATTTTTAAGCTTGATGCCGAAGTAAAAAGAGAGTTGTATAATTGTTTGGTAAGAATGATTCTTGACCCTGAATAAAGAACAAAAATTTATATGCAACTTGAAGATTTTTATGATGCTAAAGGTTTGTTTGGTATTGATTTTGCAATTATGACAAGAGATAAGAAGACTTTAGCTAAAGGTGGGATTCATATGGAGATGACTATCTTGAGTTAAAAGAGACTTGCTATACATATATTAAGTTTAATATGCAGTTCTTTAAAGTGAAAGGAGTTGGAATATATTTGAGTAAGTTAGTATTATATTTAACTTTTTATATCTTGATTTATTGAATATTATTTGCCAAATCTAATATTCTTATTTTCAAAATTTTTAGGTTCGTTCAAAGAAAAGAAATCGTTTACACCAAAAAAAGAAAAATGATTTAGTGTTTGTAAAACACAATTAGAAATCAAGGGAGCAACAAGTTAAAAGGAGAATTCTTGAGGATATTGGTTTTAAAGAATTATCCTCATATTAGGAATGAATAACTGATAGGCAAGTAGATGGTTGAAGCAAGTTGCTCAAATAAGAAATGACTTGGTGCTTTTAATATGGATAGAAAGAGTGAAAATAAGGAGACTATGGGAATGAGGAGGTTCCCATGCACATGTTGTAGAAGATATTAATGATTTTGTTAAAGATGAGGATGAAGAAAAAAGTTACAAAGATGAAGAAAAAAGTGATGAAGATGAAGATGAGAATTTTGATGTTGAGCCAACATCATCAAAAGAGTAATCCTAAAATAATTTTTTGTTGGTTCAAGATTCTAAATATCCAATATTAGTAGATCAACAATGCTAAGTGAAGTCCAAGATATAAATATCCAATATTCCTATTGTCTAAACTCTAAGCTCCAAAGAGTAATCCTAAAATAAATTTTTTGTGAGTTCTCATCTTCTTCATCTTCATCATTCTTTTCTTCATCTTCATCACTTTTTTTTTATCTTCATCTTCAACAAGATCATTTATAACATGTGAATGAGAACCTCCTCGTTCCCTTGATCAATGATAAACATGCCTTTGGCATTCTTAAAATCTTCAATTTATATATCAATTTTTATTTTTTTTACAAGGTCTGAAATCATTTTACCAAACAATTATATAATTCTTTTTTTAGTTTAGCATCTAGCTTAAAAGTAGGGTCGGAATGGAATTGAGGACTCATATAATAGCTTGCAGCATGCAAGGGCCTATCTCATCAATTATTCGCCAAATCAGCTCATATATGTATAATAAAATAAAAAACAAAATTATAATCAATAAAAAATTTCAAAGTTATAACTATATAAGAATAATAAGATTAGTAGATTACCTTTTCGTAACACATTTGAAATTCAATTATATCTTTTGTTCAACACAATCCATCTCTTCACAAATAAATCCTATAGTTGACTTTTTTTTTTTTATCATAATTAACCAAATGCAGCACTTTAATAATTGGCAAAGCAGCTTTAAGACAAAATAATATTTTTCCAAAACTAGTATCTAACACTAATTATTCAATCTTCTTCCCCAGTTGAATTCTTGAAAATTTGCTTGAGTTCAATTAACTAGAAGCAAACATACTCATTAATGCACCCTTTGAATCACTAAAAGAACCCAAAGTTAAATACAAAGTGGCGAATCGAGTAGGAGTTGGTCCAATTAAATATTTTTCATTTGTAAATTGTGTTAACATTGATATTATCATAGTCCTTGAATAAATAAATGTGCATACCCTTTTGTCTTTAGCAATAGTCATGCAGTGTATGCTTAATTTCTTCTCAAAATCTTCAAGAATTAAGTCTATATAGTGTGAACACTAGGAGTTCAAAATAAACTTTCTTTTCTCCGTTAATATTTCTTTTACTGTCTTGTAGTTTGTTGTATTATCAGTAATAATTTGGTATATATTCTCCTCTCCAACCTTCTCAACAATATCATTAGCATCTCAAAAACTTTATCAACTGTTTTGAAAATATCATGTGTATCAATAAATAATAAAAAAATAGTGCCCTTGGGACTATTAGTAGAAAATTACAAATTGATCTTTTTCTATGAGTCCGTACACCAGACATTATTTAACATTCAATTTTCTTCCCTCAAGTTTGTGAGATTCTATAATATTTATTGTTTTAGTTACTTTTTCAAAAATGTTTCTCTAATCTAATGTGGCTTAAAACTAAGATCATATCTCGCAAAAAATATTTTTTTTACAAACTCAGGGATTTTTTACACAATGAAAGGGAATGGAACTAGTATAAAAAAGCTAGCAATTTATTGGCAAGCCTCTAAGGAAACAAGGAAGGAAAAAGAAAGGGAAAGGAAAGTTAGAAGGGGAAGAAAATGAGAGGGAGAGAAAATAAAATCACATGTATTACACGTGATGCCTCACGCAAGTGCACTAGAGTCGGAGCTTCGGGTGGCAATGGCGGGGAGCGCGGAGTCGGTGTGTTGGAGTCGGAGCTTCGGGCAACAATGATGGGGAGAACGGGTCCTTTAGCGAGTAGGAGGTGGCCTAACGAGCAAGGTGAGTGGGAGGCTTCTTCGGCGAGCCAGTAGGCAGGTGAGGTGAGTGGGCGAGCGGGTGACTACTTCGGCGAGCTAGCGGGTGGCTGCTTTGGCGAGTTGACGGGCAGGCGCTTCAGCGAGCTGGTGAGTTGATAGGCAGGCAAGCAGGAGCATCTTCCCCGTCTTCGGCCGCTGCACGCGCATTGGGGGCGGTGGCAGGGGAGAGCAGCCGGGCCAGCGGGCATCTTCCCCTACAACATCTCCGGTTACTTTGGGGCCGGTGGCAGCACACAGAGCAACCAGGCAGGGGGAGGGTGGAGGGGGTTGAGTTTTTCTTTTCATTTATTTTCTACCTGAATTTGGCGGAACGCGTTTGGAAGGAAAAGTTTATTTTTTTCCTCCTTTTCGTCCAAGGAAATGAAGGAAAAGTTTCTTTTCCTTCCTTTACACCCTTCTTTCCCTCCTAGGAAATAGGGTGCAAGTCTTTTTTAAATATTTGATTAATTTTACTTTGAATTTTGTGTGCTACTAGCAATATATGAGGAGACTTTCCTACCAGGAGAGCCAAAAGACTCCATAATTGTCTTTCCTTTCTTTCTTATAGTATTCTCTTTAATCACATTCATATCCTTTTCCTCTTCTTGATCAACTTTCTTCTTTATTTGTGCAACTTGCTCTAAATGTGGCATAACAGCTAAAATTTGCTTTCTAACATCATAAGACAGTTTTACATGCCTAACATTTTTCCTAAATGATACTTGAATCGATATATATTTTCAGATATAATCTTCTCTATTTAATTTTTCTAGGGTGGTTGTCAATTGCAACTTCATGTTCCCATCCATTATCTATTATACTTCCTGGTGCATTCTTCCTCTTAGAAATTGATGATTTACTAGCTCCAACCATTTGAAAATTCTTACTTTTCATGATTCTCAATTCAAGAATTATAAGCCTAATATAATTCAAGGAAAAAAGCATAATTAAGGTAATTTAATTAAACATGAAGGTGTATATGTGTCCAAATTGATAATTAAACATGAAGGTCAAGAATTCTATTATCATATCCAAGTACACAACACTAAATGTGCGCATTTGTCCATATGGTTTATGAGTATTCGATATCTACTATTTACATAGATAATTCATAGTTCACCTAAAATTTCAAACCAAAATCTGCCTTACAAACATTATTAGATAGAAGATACTATCTACATTATATGTACACAATTTATCTTACACTAAACATGCAGAAAGAATTGAACACTAAATTGATTTACCTGCAAAGAGTTGAGAATTGAGAAGGATGGGAAGTTGTGAACATTGAACCCTAATTGGTGTGGCGGTAGGGTTGGAAGCATCAGCACTCAAGCAGCATAGGCAACAACAACAACAGCGAAGGAGAGGTCGGTAGTGAGCAGCGAAGGAGGAGTTCGAAATTAGGGAAATGGGTTTTGGGTTAATAGGTTTTGGCTAATAAGGTTATTACTTATTATTGACTTGGAACATTGAAATCACCTAATCCCAACCGTTTCCACGTTTCTGAATGACAATCCCACTGCTCCAACCCTGCATCTGATCCTCCACCAGATGATCAGTGGATCCTGATCATGTTGGTCTGCGTTGTAGGTTCGAACGATCCTATGACCTGGATCATGTCGCTGACAACACTGGACACAATGTTAGATTGTACTAACTAAAAAGGATTCAAAGTCTTATTATTATGACTCAACTAAAATGATAAACGATGATGTTTACGTGAGTTGGCATACATTACAATTAAAAATATGACTTCATGACAAAGATAAAAAAATATTAAAAATATGACTTCATGACAAAGATAAAAAAATATTACAATGACAGATGAAGGATGGCCTAGATGACAATGCCACTGTTATGCATTAGAACTGGTGGATGTATGGGCTTTATGTATGGTGATGAATATGATGTATCAAAAAGGTATATGCCTCTATGCCTATGCCCCCTACCAACCTAAAGACAAAGTGTCTTCAGCTCCTGAAAAAGATAATGAGAGGAGTAAAGATAATAATGCTATTGAATGCCTTTGTAAATGCATAAACAAATAACAAATTGACAAGACACTATAAAGTACATTATGGAGAGTGATAGTATCATAGTAGAGGTGAAGGAAACAGAACTAATACCTAATGCAGGTATTGGAAAGCCATTAGCTATTGCCATGGATAATAATAATTAGTAGATAATGGTGAAAAAAAAAGTTTATTACTAGTCATGTGCGATGGTCATGTGCGAAGATGCACTAGAGTCAAGTATCCATGAATTCTCAGAGGCTATGTCAATAAGGGAGGGAACATAAGTGGTCTTAGGTAAATTTCCAGTGGTCTTCGATAAATTTCCAGTGGTGGAAGATGACAACTTCAAATATTTTTCATATTCCTTTACTTTGATAACAATAGTACGCTATCTAGTAGTATTAGAAGTATCATTCATGACTTTGGCATAAGGTGGATGCTTAAATTTTTGCCAACATCTATTAGAGGTATGATTGGTATAGTCATAGTGACTACATGTTGGAAAATCACAGCATCTGCGAGATCAAGTGTGTAGCAAGAGTTATCAAGACTATCACATGATTATGATCAAACCCAAAATTCAACCGATAGGCAAATATACTGTGGAATTACGCCTTGGACAAGGTATTGACATATGCAACCTCCAAATAGTGTTTACTAAGGGTGTTCTTTTATTTGATCATAAGGTGTCGCCAGTATAGAGGGTGGCAGTGAATAATACCATATAGATGAATAGTGATATGGATAAATAGTACCACGATGAATAGTACTTGTGTAGATGTACAGTGCTATAGTAATATTGAGAACAGTTTTGGTAGTAGAGAGAAAAAAAAAGGAGAAGATTAACTCTGACACCAAGTTGAAGCAGCGGTGGAAAAGAATTAAATTAGGGCAAGGTTTGAAATTTCATTCCGAACCGGTTAAAATTTACGGGTCTGAGATGGGTCCAGTCCGATTTTACTATAGTATTGTATCGATGTAGTTGGTTTCACTAATATACCAGTCATACACTGACCAGACTAGTTTTTCAAACCATAAATTAGGGTATTCATTAATGAAAGAAATAAATGAAGTCTAAATACTAATACATGCATCAGTTAATGGGTTGAACCCGTTAGCTCTTATTTATCTAATTGTAACAGGGTGCAAATGGATCATCTACTCGATAGCATGTGCTGTTGGGGTAGTTTAAATGAGCAATTTCCATTATTTCTTAAAGAACTCTTGGAATGAGTAGGGGTTCTATACCTTATCATGGTTAGGCTTATAGAGCTCTTGGATTGACCGGAGGCATAATGCCTTATCATGTTACTACTTATGAAGAAACAAATGCCAGAACATGAATACGGAGAATCATGCAATAGTTGCTACAGGAACATTTCAGTGAAATATACACAGCAGGTGTTTTCAAATTGAAATTTTGATTTTAATGTCTTATGACATCAATGCATATACTTATGAGCTCCTTGGTGCAAATTTTAAGCATTTTTGGATTTAATTAAATGTTTATTATGACAGTTAGAAAAACAATATGGTATATTTTTATTTTAAAAATAGCTACTTTTGTCCAAAATTTTCTCTTTCTTTTCTTCTTTATATATTTTTTTTCTCTCGATTTAATCAATATGATACGACAGACATGACCAATATTACATTTGTTAGTTGTTCGATACCCCGCAATTCATGTTGCATTTTTGTATGTGTAGTTTAGATTCGATGAGTTTTAGGAATGTGATATCATAGCTAAATTAGTTTTGTAGTGGTCAAAATCTTGGTACTGAATACTCATACTAGTTGCTAACAAATTTTGTCCACTCTTATCTACTTTATTATCTTTTTTAGATTAATACTTATTAATTTATATAGATTAATGCACTTTGGCATACCGATCCAGGCTGGTCAAGGTCTGGTTGAGTTGTTGGACTAGTATTACCTACTTTCCTGTACAGGATGGTTTAAAATCCTAATCAAAACGCTACTTTGTCCTAAGAAATGGATACTGTACTTTGTGTCCACTACGGCCTTAATTTATCTTCTTTACCTATTTCTCTACTGTAGAGAACTAATCCAAATACCTCTTTGTAATTAGTTTTTCCTTATTTTGCATATTCCCTATTTCCATGTGTGTAGTCTATTATTCAGTTTTTCATGAATTTCTGGATTGGAAATGAAGATTATGCACTTTTGTTAATTGGAAATAACATGAGTTTTTTACTTGCATCGCAGGACGCAAAGGCATATGCCGAGGAGAACGGACTTTTCTTCATGGAAACCTCTGCTAAAACAGCCATCAATGTGAATGACATATTTTATGAAATAGGTAGAATCTTTGATGTCTAATCTTAGTATTCATCAACTATGAACAAAGTGGAATATAATTTGTAAACTTTTCTGATAATTGCATTATTATTAACTTTCATATTCTCGTTATTCAAGCTTCACATTCTTGTTATTCAAGCTATTCATTTGTTCATTGTTTGATCTCATATGAAATGGCTTTCTAATTTTTTTGAGACATTGTCTTAATTGATGTTCTTCAAATCCTAAAAATTTATAACTGCTATACTTACGTAAGATTTACACCAATTATTGGCTATATTACACATTTTAAAGATCTTGATGACGTTCATTAAAATATCACATGGCGATGATGTCATTAGATGACTTTGTTATGATACTTTGCTGGCCTTTTGGACAAAAAATTTAAGTTGGTAATATTCTTTATCCATCAGCGAGAAGATTACCACGTGCTCAGCCAGCACAGCAGCCAGCTGGAATGGTTCTTTCAGATAGGCCAGCTGAAAGGTCGACTTCAACATGCTGTTCTTAGGTGAGTAAAAGTTTTATGTTTTTATGTTGTAAATCTATTTATGCTTTTCCTTCTAGGGGTGAGTAAACTTCTTCGATAAATCCCATATTTGACCCAACAGAAATTTGAGTTCCAAACCCAAAAGAGATATAGAAATTGGATTAAAAGGACTGTGTGCCATTTCGCTTTCCTAAATTATTTTACAGGATCAATTTAATAATTTGATGTTACTGAAATGAAAGTTCATAATGGATTTATCTTGTGATTGTAAGTTAATCTCCAAGCATGAATCAACAATTGAGTTGCGAGCTTCCTGTTCATTAGCCTTTCTGTTTTCCCTTCTACGGTTCTACCCTTCACACTTTAATTAATGATCTTTGCAGGTGGTTGGTGTCCAAGTCCAACTTTCGGAAGTGTTGTGAAGCTAATTAGGTCACTGAAGGTACATCAAGAAGTCTGGTTGCGAGCCATTACGTTGAAGATTAAAAAGGTACTAGTAAATTGTTTGTTTCGTTTTCTGCCGGTTATTAGCTGATGGTTGTTTGAGTTATCAACCTCCTGTTTCTAGACCCTGTAAATTTACCATGTTATGTACTCTCTAGTCGCTACTCATGTCAAGAATAATACTGGTGTAACTAGTGTTCTTCGTAATGGATTAAATATGAATGGATCCGTATTTTACAACTTCATGATGATCTACGAGCTACTAGGATTAAATTATTGATCGACGAATTTTTTGGTTTTTGATATTTTGAAAACATCAGCTCGAACAGGGTAATGCTAGTTCCTTTTCAAGTTATTTCCGCCCATGGCTATGTTGAGATACTCATGTCCAAGTCAATATAGTTTCTATTAATTATTATCCCATTATTAATTGCATTTTATTCTGAAGAACATTCTTTTGTACCTCACTGAACTTTCAATGTTGTAGTAAACAATTTAATTTCAAAGAGGAAAGTGGTAACGAGTGGTAGAACTAATGAATCCAAGATTTTATTGTCAACAAACTACAGATTTTACCTGATAAACTAGCTAATACCTGCAAAATTTTATAACAAAATTGATATAATGTGTCGTTTATCCTTTTCTGTGGCTTAGGAGAAGTCAAGCACCAATCGAACTTATCTTTCTATTATTGATCATTTTTTATCTTTCAAATGGCATGTGGACGATGGTACAAGATACTAGGATTTCCCGAACGGGAAGTGATTAGGTTACAACACTATTTCATGATTGAATTGTTAGAAGGGGACTGACATGTTGGAGATGAATTAGGATGATTTAGTCAGAAGAGGTCAGAATTAGAGATGGGATTGTGTTCGACGTAGGAGTTTTGAGTATTAGGGTTGTATAATAGTGGATTGCGAAAAATTGGGAAATGCTAAAATTTCACAATATGATATAGCGGATGACATTGTGAGTAAATAGCGGAAGTAAATATAAGATATATATATATATATATATATATATATATATATATATATAAAATTAAGTGTAACAGTTGAAATATATATTATATACCTAATAAATTAAGCTGTATAAAAATAAAATAAAATATATAAAGAAATATAACATATTATTAACTCAATTTAAGTCAATTTTAAATTTTCAAACTTTAAACATAAAAATGGTAGTGATACCGCCATAGCGGTGTTGTAGTGATTTATAGTGGATTGCTTCAAAACCGATATGAAAAAACATTATAACGGCTATTTAATAACATGAAGCTAGGTTCGATTGCTGATTAAGCCTAAGATGCTCTGGTGCATCTCAAATAAGCTTTTACCTTTGTGAGTTCTAGATTGCTTTGAGTATTAAGATAAAGTGGTTGCATTAGACGGTGTCTTAAACCCGGACGAGCAATGAAATGGTTGGTAAATCAAACTATGACCAACTGTTAGCAATGGTAAATTGGTAACTACATAGTCCAATTATGTAGTCAAAATAATAACTATACTAGGAAGAGCTTATGTTTTGAGGCATGATAGTTGTAATTAAGTACATTGAGGCTCCATAGGTTTAATGAATAATGGTTTAAGTTCGATCAAATCGATTATAGCAAGGTTCTATGCAATGCAATTCAATCAGATGACTCAAAAGTGGGTGGACTCTGCACAAACAATCTGAATTGGCCGGTGCTTCATAAGAAACGTGAAGGTCCCTGCATATATACATTTTTGTTCCCAGAAGGCGTCGATCTTGTAATTATCACATGAAATCAAAATGGCCAGAATGGCAATTACATGTTAACATGACAAGAAGCGTCAGGGCTTCCGTTTGCCTATGTTCAGTTCTCATACATGAAGAGCATGTTGGGAGTGAACAACAAGAAATTTGTTGCAACCTTTGTCGATCATTTCAACAAACTCATTACTACCAGCCTCATGAAGAATATTTCACCAGTCCCTTCTCAAGTGCTTCTTGGAAGAGATCATCCATTATCTCTGCCTCTTTAATCCCTTCAAAGGAGCTCATTAACGACGAGTAGCGTCTGAGAGCCTCGAAGGGTCTTTGTTGAACTCCCCAGTAATCACACAAGATGGAGAACATCGCAGCAGAGTTAAACATCACAAAATTCTTAAACTCGTATTCAAGAAACAGCGCAAGCACCATCTCCGTATCTTCCCAGCATCTTCACAGCTTCCGATACGCTTCAAGAATCCAGCGGTAGCAGCTGGAATTTGTCGAAATACCAGCTGAGATCATTCGCTCGAAAGCCCACACCGTGCGATTGGTTGAAGTCGCCGCACATTTCCGCACATTTCCGCACTAAAAAGAGGCGAAAGTGGCGCACATTACCACACCGTGCGATTGGTTTCAAAAGCTCCCTTGGCAGATGCAAGCTGTATGCTGACTGTAGCACATGCTACACGGTTGTGTTTTTTTATTATATTGAAACTATTAGTATCATTTTAAAATTATAATTAAATTAAAAAAAAAAATATTTCTCATAGATTATACAAGTCCCGCTAAACGTTGGCACAATGCGGACTTCTGTTGTCTGCCTTAAGTGCAGCAGAAAGTACAGCCCCACCAAATGGGGACCGTAAATAGTTCTAGAACCACATTGAAGTCCATGAAATCATGGGTAAAAGATGAGCTTGAGCTCCACTATTTGGATTTTTGAGTAAATTCTTAAATTTAGGCTGTGCATTCGAATCAAATTTTTTATTATTGATAAAGAAACAAATAAGAAAATTATACAACGAGAATTTTCCCATTGGTAAATTACCATTTGACTAATTCTATTATTATATTTTTATATATAAACCATTTTTATTTTTAAAATTAGTAAAATCAACTTGTATTTGTTGTCACATAGGCCTAGGCCTCGGTCAAGGCGGAAGTGGAATGCGAGAGATTCAATGTCAGTTACGAGATTCTTTTGCACGGCTCCAGGGACGAATTCGTTCATGATCTCGACGTCGGAGGAAGGTGAACGCTGCAATGGAATGGAGGGAAGTGGGATGGTTTGGGAGATTATTTGTAGTGTCATCGAGGGGTGGATGGCAGGCTTTTGGAGAATTTGAAGGCTAGAACTGTGTTCAGGGGTACAAGTGTGGTTCCACCAAAGCCCCATATCTCGCCCTACCATATTTAATGCCTTAGCTTGATAGAAACCAAAGTAGTTGGCGGGGTTTATCCAGGATCACGTCAATGGTAGGTAGGGCTTTCTTAAATCAAATCCTTCAGTGAGGACTTGATATGGCTATCCAGTATTAACAAAGAGAACTGATTGATTCATTTATGTTGAAAATTTTTCAATTTCCTCCTAGCACATAAGAGTCTTTAATATGTTCTTCAACTATGCTCATGTATTGATAGTGCACACCTTATTTTGGATCTTATCCTTTTCCACTATAGCTTGGTGTCTCCTATAGATACCAAATAACTATCAACACTTAATACTCCTCTTGAAAAACACTGTTATCACTTTAGGCTTCCAAGAGTCTTGACAATAAAATTAAGTTCACTGACAAACAAGTCTGTGTTGATATGGCCTTGATGACATTTAGCATAAAGTCATCTTAATAGCACACACACAAACAAATGAACTAATTAAGTTGACCAACCAGACGCTCCTTAGTGTTGAAGAAAAAGGGTAAATTATATAGTTTTATCGAATGATAGTGTGAATCTCGAACGTGAGGACTCCTTTTACACTAGCGTATGGAGCTAAGGTAGTACTGCCCTTGCAGCTGCTACAGCTGACCTACCGAGTGGAGTATATACACAACCCTCAATACAGAACATAATCTCATATCTATGCATATTATTTTCTATCCTAACTTGTTAGAGTTTGACTAGTGTACCCCTCCACTAATGGTATTCGCCAGCCTCTGTACCAAGTCCATTTCAAGCACCACAGGCCACCTCATGGAGGCCAATGAAGGGTTTAGGGCAAAGTCCATAATGTAGGACCAACCGATCTAGGTCTGGCCATGGCGGCAAGCTCACGTGGGAAATGAAATAAAGTAGCCTACCTAACCCAACCATGCTAATTGGCACCACAATATGGCTATTATATAGTCAACTGCGACCCAAACAATCACTCACAATGGTTGTATGGGGAATCAAATACGCGGATGCCATGACATTCAATAAGAAAATAGCGAGCAACCGATCAACATTGATTGACAAGGATGATCAAATCATGGCATGATGGTTGGATAGATTTAAATGTACCTCCCCTCCGGTGGATAAATAAGGATTTTACACAGCAGTTACATTCTTATTATTGCTATTTCAATTAGAAATGTAATTAGACTTAAGAGCGTTGAAAGGAGAGTTAAAACCGAGGAACTCTTTTCTACACGTGAGATCCGACTACAGAAACATAGAGTCAACTCCCAACTATGAGCAAATATAATCCTATCAATTAACAAATCAAATTGTCCTCTTCCACAGGTTGATCAATACAGGGCACCTCGCAGGCTCCAGCTTCAGTTACAAAAATTCAACTTTCACAAAATGAAAAAGCTAAAAATCCACAATATTATATGATTCAATGGATATTGTGAAAATAGCAGAAGTCATATAATAATTAAAATATATGTTATATACATAAAAAAAATTAAGCTGTATGTAAATAAAAATAAGCTACATTATTATTTTTATTCTCAAAAATCCTTTCATTCTGAGTATCATGTATCTTCCTAACTAACTACTCATTATACTCATCAATATCATGTCCAATCTTATGCTATTTTTGCTATAAGCATTGCATTGCATAATGTTAAAAGAACCACAATGCAAAAAATGCTATAGTGCGGCGACTATTTGATAACATTAGTCTAGATTAAATACTAAGTTAAGACCCGTTGACAGTTGATACACGATTCTTGACTGTGGATTCATATTCATGGTTGAGGCAATAAAATATCCCTAGACTAAAGAGAAAAATGAGGACATTGATCAGTAACATTATAATATTATATCGGCTCATTGGAACGGGTGATTCAGTGCAAGGAAATTCTTACATACATGAACTGAAAGTGATTTGAAGGTGTCGATGGATTGTTTTAATAAAGAAAGGAGCAGAAATGTTGTGGACAGACTCCGGCACTAAGGGGCTTAGAATATATTCGGTGATCTTTTGGGCAAAGGTTACACTAATGTATAACATTTATATGGAAAAAAAATACTAATAGCACTCGCGCTACAATCCATGACAACAGGTTTCCTAGTCCGCGTCAGTTTTCCTTTTGTTCTCTTATTATGTCATATTATCGACTATGTTGGTCCTGCATACCACAGATATAATCTTAGGCAACTTTTCAGTTCCTCACATACACACAAAAATTGAAACGCAAATCATCACTTGAAGTTGATAGAAAATTGTCAAAAGAGGAGCTGAAATCTAGAAAATAGCAGTAAGAGCAACGAGATTCTATTAACTTGAAGGGGGGATTGATGCCAAAATTGATCCATTGTATGAATTTACTTTTTTTTTTAACTCCAAATGCTCGATAGATAATGCAATTGTTGTAAAATGGAGTAAGCGATTGAATAAACTCCTCCAGAAAGCCAGAAAGAGACGCTGACCTCTCTGTAATTATTTTTCGATCATCTCTGTTGCTCAGAATCTACGAATCTTCGGTACCGAACAGCTTCACCCTCGACAATGATGTCTGCAAGTACCCATCCACCTCAAACTTTTTCGGGGTTAGCTCATGGTATTTGGCGAACATCTCCCTCGCCTCCTTGTTCCGATCCGACAAGCTATAGATCACTCCCTTGCAGAAGTAAGGCCTGTAGTCCTTCGGATCCTCCGTCGCTAACTCTTCGTAGTTAGCCAGGGCCTCGTCGACCTTCTTCTGCAAGAACTGTATCTGTGCCATGATCAGCCGCACATCCCTTGCTTCCTTCTCCTTCTGCTCGTCCCTCGCGAGTTCCAGAGCCCTTTCCAGCCGCTCAATCGCGGCGTCGCCTTCGCCGCACTGGTCCATGAGGACGGCGTTCTCGAAGAGAGCCTCAAAGCAAAGGGGATCGTCGGCAAGGATCTCCTCGTAGAGGCGGAGGGCATCGGCGGGCTCGCCCATCTCATTGAGCAGCCGCGCGGCCAGGAATTTCCACTCCGTCACGGTTGGCTGCGCAGCGATGAGCCGCCGGAGGACGGCAAGGGCCTCGGAGTCTTCCCCAACTTCTAGCTTTTGGTAGAGGACGGTGCGGAGGGCATCGACGGCTTCAGGGTTCGACTCGAGTAAGCGAGAGAGGACGGAGGAGTCGGATTCAGCTTTAGCAGTCTCCTCAGTGGCCGGAGGCGCCACTGGCACAGCGGAATCCGCACGGGCAGGCGGCGCGTGGAAGTTGACGGAGACGAGAGCGGAGACGAAGAGAGCTCCTGAGACGGCGGTGCGGACGAATGCAGAGATCGGGGCTGGAGCGTCCGATCCAGAAGACGAAGCCTTTACTACGGGAACCCTGGAATGTTTTGAGGTTGGGAAGCGGAGGATCTGGGGAAGGTGGAAGAAGGGCTTCAGAGAAGGACGGTAGAGCGACAGGATGGTTCGGCTACCATGGATGGGGGCGGAGACGACGACGGCATCCATGGCGAGATGGGGTTTAGGGTTTGGAATGAACCTTGCCGGGATTTGAGATGTGGTAAGCGTGAAGGTCAAAGTCTGTGTTTACTAGAATGGACAAGAGAATGCGGTGAATCGGCACGTGACTAATCGTTCATTTTAGGAAGTAAATTCAAAGGTGAGGGCATTTTGGTTTCAGAAACCAACCACGCAATTAAAAATCACCCACACAATACCCTCGAATTAAAATAGGTACCATGGTGCATATCCTAAAATTTATAAATTAGATTTTTTTTTTTCATCTAACGTAGCAGACTCCTTAAAATTTTTTAGGGTTCAGCTTAGACCGGGCAAAATTTGACACGACTCACTGACCCGATCTGACTCGACACGAAGTTAGACGGGTTCGGGTCAGCCATAATCGTGTTCAAGTCATAAACAGGTGATGCAGCTACTATAGGAGGGTTGGTCCTTAGTGCCGTCCTCTACGGTGTTTACACAATGCACAGAAATCATGAGAGGGTCTTGAGACGAGGGAAGTCAAATCGCTCGGAAAGTATAGCAAGAAACACGAGAAATCGGCGCAAATTCGTTTCGAGGCAATACTAATGCGAGAGAAATCCAACGGCACCCAAAATTACTAAAATTCACTCACTAACCTCTAGAGCAATTTTAAGCAAAGCACGAATAGGGATTGCGGATCGTAGGGTCAGCTCGCGCGCCTATGCATCTGCGATCAAACCAACGAACAGGGAAACCGTCCACGACTCCGATGCTCGGATGCTCGTGGGTGAGAGGGCGAACGAAAACACAACTCGGAAAGAACGTGTAAAAATAGGCGAACTTGACCCACCTGGATCGGTGGGATTTACTTCTCAAAAGCAGGAAACACAAGCAGGAAATTGAGTCGAGACACCGGTCACCGACTCTTACAAACTTCGAAGACGATGCTACTTCGTCTCCCACACACACGCTGGAGGCACACTCGCTCATCAGGAGAACTCTACTTCTAAGAGAACTAAGGGAGAATGCTAGCCAGCCCCTCTCTTTTGTAAGATAAGGAGAGGAAACAAGACAAAGGGGACAGGATCTCAACAACTAACAACCAAAAAGTAGTCAAGCTGCCACAAAAAGACAAAACAGAACATAATCCTACCAAGTACCATCTACTCCTGCAGGGGCACAGGTCCTTGATTCTTCAGCGTACGAGGTGGCTGCTACGACGGTTAGACGCGCTCGGAGCACATCGCGACAAAGCAGCAGAATTTTGAAGTACTGGGCTGCGTAACGATCGTCGCGGCCTTCTCTTGGGCCGTGTTGCTGATGTGGTTGTGAGGCCCATCTGGAATTGGGCTCTTCGGGGATTGGTTGGTAGCGTCCTTGGGCCGGATTACTTCGGTGTGGATGGAGAGTGGGCTGATAACACCCACGAAGCGGTCCGGTGGGTGAGATGGGCGTTGGGATCGCTAAATAACCACCTTGTTGGGCTCCTTTGGGTCTTCATGGGGTGGAGCAACATGGTAGGGTGGGTTGTATACGTCAAAGTGGGGTCGTCGGGGCAGTTCTGCAGCTTCGGGTGGCTATCCGCAGGAGTCACGGGATGTGACTTTCGTCGCTGGGTGACCCGAGGAACATTATGTGGAAAACTATCCGCAGGAGTCACGGGGTGTGACTTTCGTCGCTGGGTGACCCGAGGAACATTCTGTGGAATTTCTGACTTGTGCATGTGGTGCTGCTTCCGATTCCGAAATCTCGTCGGGGAGTCGCCCGTAGGAGTCACGGGGTGTGACTTTCGTCGCTGGGTGACCCGAGGAACATTCTGTGGAAAATCGGACTTGAGCACCCGGTAGTTGCTTGCAGGATCCACGGGGCGAGGTTATCGTCGCTGGGTGCCTCGAGGAACTTTCTGTGGAAAATCGGACTTGTGCGTGTGAAGTCGCTGCTGATTCGGATGGCTATCTGTAGGAGTCATGGGGCGTGACTTTCGTTGCTGGGTACCCCGAGGAACTTTCTGTGGAAAATTTTTTGGGCACCATTGGGGCCAGATCTTCCCCCTCTTTTATGTCGCATGCTCCTGCATCAACAGGTCAACCCATTTATGACCCGAAAATAATCGGGTCGTGTCAGGTTGTAAACGGATTAACCCACTTAACCCGATTACTATATATATATATATATATATATAAAATTTAAATATAGGCTTATATAACTCTCATTGCTAGCCCATAAGCCCAAATATCTTCTAACTATTTTTTAACCTAGATTTTGGCCCACTCATAAGTCCAAATTTTTATTAATTTTAATATAATTTTTATTTATTTATTATTTATATTTAAAATATAAATGATAAATGAGTTATTTGGGGTCGTGTCGGGTTGACACGATTATATTTGGGTCATGTCCAGATTACATAGTTTGACCCAATTAATTAAACAGGTCGTGTTCGGATTGGCTTAATCGGGTAACGGGTCACAGCTGACACGACCCGTTTATGACCCGCTGACCCGAATTGTTAGATCTAGTTCAGCTCCCAGAAAAATTCTAAGGTGTCAAACAGGTTTTGTTAAAATTTTTGAATCATCGGTTCCTATTTAGATAATGCACTCGTCCAAAAATGAGATTTAAAATTTGACATTTTACTGCTCAATCCATTTAAATGTTTTAATTGCTACTATCTGATCATATGTTCTTAGCTGAACGAGAAGAAAGCCTTCCAGTAGGTTTCATTTCATCCCATGAATAATAGGAAGAACTCCTTATTGATATAAATATTTTTTTAATGTTCAACTAATGAGTCTTAGCCGAACAAGTAAAACTGATTCAGCTAAGACTCATAAAACAAAACAAAACAAAATATCATAAAAGCAAACTCTAGATCAATGTTTTGTTGATACAATTTATGTGGGCCATATATTATTATAATTAATTATATTTAGCAATTTTTAATTTTAATTTTACTAGAGTGATCAATTAAGAAATTAATTATTATGACTTAAATTATCTTAATTATATAAAATATTATTATCTGTTGAGACTTAAAAATTATTTCTATATTTGAGATATATTATAAATAAAAACAATAATAAATTATGTCATGATCCTTGCAAACGTGTGTTTCTTTTCATTAATTAATAAGAAGTTTTCTCTTTTAAGAAAATTCCTTCCCATGTAAATATACATTTATATGAGCCCATCAATTAGACTATGATGATTTTGCTCTAAGAAACAAATCTATAAAAGATTAGGACTAATGTTCTCTCTAACTCTAAAAATATTATAGATTCTTCATGTACTCTTCTGTTTTGGTTTTTTTCTCAATGTTTTAATATAGAATTTTTTTATTGTGTTTTATATCACAATTTTTAGATGATCCTACAATTGGTATAAGAGGCACTACGAATCAAGAATTATATATTATTTTGGTCGTCATCATCTATTATTTTGATCGCATGCATATTGTGTATGTAATTATTTTGGTTCTCGTGATTTTCATATTGTCGCAAGTTGCTATTGCCCTTCGATCCAGCAGAGATCTCGTTCGAGTGTGGAGGGGAAGAGACAGCGGCGCGATCGGCTCGATTTTATCAAGATTGGGGGGGGGGGGGGGGCGGCGGAAACCCTAGCTGTGTTGTGCCCTAAGTCCTGGTGAAGACCTGTTAGAAATATGGGTGAACCCGCCCGGGTTCACCTGTTAGTGAAGTCCTCTGGTGGAAATAGTAGCTACAGAAACACGGGTGAACCCACTGGGGTTCACCAGGCCGTGAAATGTTCTGGAGGGCTTCTTGCAGACAGAAATACTGGTGAACCCTGTGGGGTTCACCTGCCAGTGAAACTTTCTGGAAAGCTATATGAAAGTGTTGGTACAGTGGGCTTCACGGGTGAACCCCATGGGGTTCACCAGGTGGTGAAGTTCACTATAAAAGCCCAAGATGCTGGGAATATGTTGCTCTGCCCTGGATTGCCAAATATATCATGTCTCTTCGAGAAGATTTACCAAAAATCAAATTTTTGGTCGTACACAAAGCACTTCACGGGTGAACCCCACCAGGTGGTGAAGTTATCTGGTCAGCCGAAAATATTCTGCATTGAACACCATGCCTCCACATATTTTGTTGGGAAACCCCGGGGATTTTAAAATTATTACAGACAAGCACAGCGGAAGCAATCCCCGAAACAGGCCAGTCCCAAAAACCCAGAAGATCGAGTCTTGCGAGGAGATCGACACGGTGAGTAGGAGATGATACCTTGATGCAAATTAAGTGATGCGATGCAGGCGCCCAAATGTGCGCCCTCTGCAGTCTCGCACACAGCCGAACCTCGAATCCTCTTCTTCCACGCCCGGTGCTAGCCTCAGGAAGAAGATCCACGCCTTTGGGAGACTTCCTCAATCACTTGCGCCAACTCCAGAGGAGATGCCAAGGAGAGGAGGTGGAGCTTCGTCGGAGTCCAACTCTTGAAGCACTCCACCAAGATCCGAACCGGAATCAACCGAAGCCAAAGTCCAACTTTGGAGAGGAGGGCGCCAAGGAACTTCCAAAGTTCCGAACTCACTAAAGGGAAGAGGAGAGGCAATGGGTGAACATCCCTCTCTCTTTTTCTAGGAGTGGCGACAAGGGGACAAAGGGGGCAAGAGTTCAAGAAATTGCGACATGGAGGGAGGAAGGGGATTTATATACCCATGAATAGGTGCACCTCTTCACTAGTGAAGAGGCACACCTCTTCATGAAGAGACACACCTCTTCAAGAGGTAAAACCCATTTCGCCCACTCCAAGTGCCATGCGCCCAAGTACATTCACCCACTCCAAGTGAGAAGCTCCAAGCTTCTCACCTTAAGAAGATGTCCAACTTGGATTTGTCCACCTCAAGGAAATGCGCCAAGCTCACTCCAAGTAGCTTGCGCCATTCCATTTGGCCCATTGGCCCAAATGGCTTATTGAGCCCATTTGGCATATTAGCCCAACTTGGTCTATTGGGCCCATTTGGCCTACTAGGCCCAAAAACAAGTTAGCTCCAAATGATTCCTTTCATCCCATCTAGCACAGTGGTGCTGATGGATTCTCCCAAACGGATCTGAGTTATCCAATAACTCAATCAATAGGCTACCCGATCAATACGAGAACCCGAGTTTCAAGTTGTGCGACCCTATAGGTTCCTCAGACGTTAGCAGTGATGAACCGAGTCATCACAAGCAGTGATTGGCACCTAGCAGTGCATCGCTACTACCCAAGTCATCGGAATGGATATCAACATCGACATCTCCATCATCGCAACAAAGTACCGATGCATTACAGTCTCTTTGCCGAACTGATATCCGATTGGACAAAGTGTGTCACCACTTTATTTTCACCCAATCTCATGGTCATGACTAAATCAGGCTTTCACCTGGGTATGGCCATACACTTTCAGTCATGCAACCATAGGGGGGCCCTGTGGATATCAAGCTTCCCGTAGGAAGGGGCAAATCCTATGTCTGTCCATTGATCTTCTCATATGGGTCGTGACATACCCAATGACAACCGTTATGACCTCCCTGCTACGGCGAGACGTTAGTTTGTATCAAAGTATGCCCCTAACCATATAGAAGAGTCAATGACCTCAAGTCAAGGGATCAATGCATCTCTTGTCACATGTGAGCTTAACTCATGACACCAAGTTAAAGCCTCACAGCGGGTCGGTCTAGTATATCCACCACTGATATACCTATATGCCTGCATTAGCACCCCGTGCGTAACCAGCCCATATACCAGTCTCACATGTACCAGAGCTGTCCCTTATCCACTCAGGTATTCGACCGGGGACACACCGTTTGAGCACAGATACAATCTATCTCCAGGGACATTATTATCCATGTACATAATCACAGATGTAAACATAGCATAATAACGACAATGCCAGAATGATATATTAAATATCAATGTCAAGTAGTACAAGATGGACCAACAACGGGTCCAAGGGCATATACACCAACATATTTTTCCTACAACACAAAGTGTCATCAAATTAGTAGAAATCCCTCTTAGAAAATCAAAAACTAAGTGAAAAGAAATCAACTGTAACAAAGAGAATCGAAACTAAAAAGAAGAGAAACTTGGGTTGCCTTCCAAGAGCGCTAGTTTATGGTCGGTAGCTCGACCATGAGAGTAATCAAAGAGTCAAATCTATGGGGTCTGAAAGGGTAAGAACTTCCCCTTTTTTGACCCGCTCATCTTCAAAGTAGTGTTTGAGACGGCGCCCATTGACTGTAAAACTCCCTGTCCGTTCAGTCCAAATTGTGATAACACCGTATGGTTGAACTTGCCGAACTGTAAAGGGCCCGGACCACCTCGTGCGGAGCTTCCCTGGAAATAGCCGGAGTCTTGAATTAAAGAGAAGCACTTTGTCCCCTTCACGAAAGTCCTTCTTTACTATGTGCTTGTCATGCCAGTACTTAGTGCGTGCCTTATCGATCTTGGCATTCTCGTAAGCAAAAAATTGCATCTCTTCCAACTCGTCAAGTTACAGTTTTCTCCTCTCACTGGCGCTTTTGAAATCGTAGTTGATTTGCTTGACTTCCCAATACGCCCTGTGCTCAAGTTCAACAGGTAAGTGACATGATTTTCCATAGATAAGTTGGAAAGGAGATATACCGAGAGGTGTCTTGAATGCGGTCCTATAGGCCCATAAGGCGTCATATAATTTTGTTGCCCAATCCTTCCGTGATCGTGGTACAGTTTTCTCCAATATTTGCTTGATTTCTTTGTTATAAACCTCTACCTGACCACTAGTCTGAGGATGATAGGGCGTGGTAATTTTGTGCTTAACCCCATACTTTTTCAAAAGTGCTCCAAATCTCTACTCAATGAAGTGGGAGCCGCCATCGCTGATTAGAACACGTGGAACTCCAAATCGAGGGAAAATTATCCGCTTCATAAACTTCATAACGACTCTAGAGTCATTAGTAGCTTCAGCGGATGCCTCAACCCATTTCGACACGTAGTCAACGACAACTAGAATATACCGTTTTTCACATGAAGAAGGGAAGGGACCTATGAAGTCTATCCCCCATACATAAAAAATTTCCACTTCCATGATGTTGTTAAGAGGCAGCTCGCCTCTTTTTGAGAGATTTTCAGTCCGTTGGCAACTGTCACAAGTGGAAACAAAGTGTTTAGCATCATGAAATATAGAGGGCCAATACAAACCAGACTGTAGAACTTTAAAAGCTATTTTAGAGGCCCCTGCGTGTCCTCCATAAGCTGAAGAGTGACAATGGGTCAGCACATCTTGTATCTCCACCTCTGGCACGCATCGTCTATACAGACCATCCGCGCATTGCCGGTACAAGTATGTCTCGTCCCAATAATAGAACTTCACATCATGTAAAAACCTTTTCTTCCTCTAAAAAGTAAGATCATGAGGGAAAATATTAGACACAATGTAATTGACGTAGTTCGCATACCATGGGACTTGCTGTTCTAGCAAAGCATATAGATGTTCTCTAGGGAACGCGTCATTGATCTCCAACTCATCATCGTCAGTTTAGTTTTATCATGATAAAGATATAATTTACTTCATAAAGGGATTGTCTCACTTTCATGCAGACAACCATGCAGGGACCAATCCTCACTTTTGCGCAAGATCTATCCCAACGCTGAAAATAAGTAAATCATCAAACAAAGAACTCAAGGATCACTTTCGTGCATCCGAATTCTAAGTTGATTATCTCAAGTGGAATCTCAAGGATCACTTTCGTGCATCCGAGTCTCAACACAGGTTTTACAAAATAAATCAATCCTAGATTCCAATTATCAAACATGACAATAAAATCACTAAAAATCAGAATTCAAAGAACAAACCTAATTTCTTACGATAAGTTCCAAACTCAATGATTTTTTAGGGTTCCAAATTTCACAATCAACCTTTCAGTCTATTTTGCAAAATTCTAAAACATGCATGACAATAAGAAACTACGGAGAATTATAGACAATCATCACATAAGTAAAATTATCACAACAAAATTATACTAACGAAATAAAAGTCATTTAGTCATATAAAATCAAGATGAATTACTCCCCCATGTCCCATAAAAGTTTAAGCTAGTATAGTGAAGGAGTTACAATAATCCATGGTTTCAAAAGATCGAAAATCAAATAGAAAAGAGAGTTCAAGAAAACACACCACGACTATAATATAAATTACAGCCGTAATTTGCATAAGGGGGCGCTGTGAACAGTGTCGGCGCCTCCTCTTTCGTTGATTTCTCCCTCGATCAAGATTCTTTTCCTCTGAAACTTCTGGAGCACTTTCTCCTCCTCTATGCGCAGATTCCCCTCAAATTTCATGGCCAGAGATGCGTTGTATGCTTCTCGACGGCAAAACCCTAGGCGACAACGTGGAACTCGATTTCTCTCCGTATGGTGGATGAAAATTAGGGCTTTCGCCCTTGGTGTGTTCTCCTCCTTCCCAGCTCTCTTTCTTCTTCTCACGGCTTCGAATTTAAAGCCCTGGATCATTCGTAATCATCTTCGCAAAAATCGGGCTTCAAATTTGACCGTGGAAGTTGTGCTCAAAAATAGAATTACGGCCGTGTTTTATGTTACGGCACTGCCGTAATTTCTGTCGCGTTCTCTGATCCAAAATCTCTGGCAATTATGGGACCGTAATATAAGTTACAGCAGTGCCGTAAAATCGTCTGAAGTCTCTGGTCGGAATTGTCTAGAAATTACAGCCCGTGTAAATTATTACGGCAGTGCCGTAAAGTCAGCAAATATCTCTGTCCGAAGGCGCTCCAAATTACGGTACCATGTAAATTCTTACGGCAATACCGTAATTTTTGTAAAATCTTCTGATGAAAAATTAGCTAAAATACGACAGTGCTCTAATATTACGGCAGTGTACGAAAATACGGTACCGTAATATATATTACGCCCTGCCGTATTTTGGTTAGTGGCTCCATTTTGCTTGAAATTTATCATGTATCCTCTTCTTGATGATAGCAACTCTTCCATGCATTTGATTTTGCTTGAAAATGCCTAAAAATACTGTCTTTTTACCTGAAAATCATCAAAAACCAAAATAGAAGTAGATTTTGCAATACTTGATAAATTTGGCACAAAAATAAGCAGAAGAGCTTCAATTTAGCATGAAAAGATATATAA
This sequence comes from Costus lasius, assembly GCA_027563935.2. Classification (NCBI taxonomy): domain Eukaryota; kingdom Viridiplantae; phylum Streptophyta; class Magnoliopsida; order Zingiberales; family Costaceae; genus Costus; species Costus lasius. The sequence goes on from CM050451.1 coordinate 78,579,600, forward strand.
AATGATACAAAATATACTATATATTTTGGTGTCATCACGTTCAAGCCTGGAAAGATGGTCAGCCACTAAGTTCTCACTCCCCTTCTTATCTCTGATCTCTACATCGAATTCTTACAAGAGGAGGATCCATCAAATGAGCCTTGGCTTGACATCCTTCTTGTTCATCAGCTATTTAATAGCTGCATGATCAGTAAAAACAATTACTTTCGAGTTGATCAAATAAGAACAGAATTTACCGAAAGCAAAGACAATCGCTAGCAGCTATTTTTCCGTGGTTGCATAATTTGTCTGGGCATCGTCGAGCGTTCGACTGGCATAGTAGATGGCGTGAAGCTTCTTGTCTTTCCTCTGTCCCAGGACCACCCCGACAGCTTGGTCACTAGCATCGCACATCAATTCAAAAGGTAATGACCAATCTGGGGGTTGAATTATTGGGGCAGAAATCAATGCTTCCTTGAGTTTCATGAAGGCTTCATCGCAATCCCTGTCAAAGCAAAATACAGCATCTTTAGCAAGTAGATTAGTTAAGAGGTGAGCTATCTTAGAAAAATCTCTAGTAAATTATCGATAGAAGCCCGCGTGCCCAAGAAAACTCATGATCCCCTTTATTGTCATAGGCGGCTTAAGGTTCTCAATAACTTTAATTTTTGCTCTATCCACCTCTATCCCCCGCTCAGAAACTAGATGCCCGAGGACGACGCCTTCCTTGACCATGAAGTGGCACGTCTCCTAGTTCAAAACTAGGTTCACCTCTTCACACCTCTGCAATACCTTAGATAAATTAGACAAATAATGATGAAAAGAGGAACCATACACAGAAAAATCATCCATAAATATATCCATAAAATCTTTATTAAAGTGAGAGAATATGGCCATCATTGCTCATTGGAAAGTGGCTGGGGCATTGTAGGGGCCGAACGACATCCTCCTGCATGCGTATATGCCATAGGAACATGTAAATGTTGTTTTCTCCTGGTCGTCCAGGTGGATAGGGATCTGGAAGAAATCTGAAAACCCATCCAAAAAGCAAAAGTAAGAATTATGCGCTAGTCTATCCAACATCTGATCGATAAATGGAAGAGGAAAATGATCTTTTCTCGTAGCAGAGTTCAACTTCCTGTAATCAATGCACATCCTATATCCTGTAACCGTGCACGTCGGTATCAGCTCATCTGCTTCAGTCTTGATCACTATGACACCACCCTTCTTGGGTACAACGTGTACTGGACTTACCCAAGAGCTGTATGAAATTGGATATATTATTCCAGCGTCCAGTAGTTTGAGCACTTCTTTCTTCACCACTTCCTTCAAGTGTGGGTTGAGACGGCGTTGGAACTCCACAGAAGGTTTGCTGTTGTCTTCCAATAAGATCATGTGCATGCAAACAGAGGGGTTAATCCCTTTGATGTCATTTAGTGAGTAGCCTATTACCTTCCTATGGAGACTAAGTTCTTCGAGTAATAGTTCGGTTTGGTCCTTATCCAACGCCACACTAACTATCACAGGGTAGGTAGAATCATCTCCTAAAAACTCATATCTTAGAGTGTTGAGCAAGCTTTTGAATTCAATTTTCTGTTGCCCTTGATTTTCCTGACATTCTTCTTTTTTGTCATCCGTGCTTGCATTCTCTTCCAATGGTGCAACATACTTCTCAGCTTCTCTGTCAAAGTCTTCATCAACAGAGTTTGTCAGGGCAAATTCCAATGGGTCCACTTCTCTCCTAAAGGGTTCAACATGTGGTATTGCTTTATCAACAATGTCTACGCTACAATATGTACCTGTAAAAGAGGGTTTTTTAAGAGAGTCAGACAGATCAAATTGAAGAACATTGTCACTGATGTTCAAGGACAGTTTTCCATTCTTGACATCAATGACAGCACCAGCAGTAGCAAGAAAAGGTCTCCCTATGATGATAGGGAGTCTATCATCCTCATCAATTTTCATCACCACAAAATCAGCTAGGACAAAATAATTTCCTACTTTAATAGGTACGTCCTCTAAGATACCAACAGGTTGACGAACTGATCTGTCTGCAAGCTGTAGAGAAATGTTAGTAGGTTTCAAATCCCCTAAGTCTAGCCTTTTACATAGTGACAATGGCTTGGGGCTGACGCTTGCTCCTAAATTACACAAAGCTCTCTGAAAGGATATTTCCCCGATTTGGCAGGGTATGGAAAAACTGCCTGGGTCCTTGAGTTTCTAAGGGAGTTTGTTCTGAATGCTGGCGCTGCACTCCTCAGTAAGTGCAACGGTTCCCTGATCTTCTAGCTTCCTCTTATTTGATAAGATGTCTTTTAGGAATTTGGCATAAGTTGCCATCTGCGAAAGAGCATCAACAAAAGGGATGTTAATGTAGAGTTTTTTCAGAACTTCCAAAAACTTACCAAACTGCTTGTCCAATTTAGCCTTGACAAGCCTCTGTGGGAAAGAGATCGGCAGTTTATACGCAGGCGGTCCCACATAAGGTCATTCTTCTTCACCCTGTTCAGGTGCCGCCGGTGTCGTGTTAGTGTGTTGTTCCTCAGAATCAGGCGTCACAACATCTCTTCTATCATCGGTTGGCATCTTTGGATCTTCAAGCTGTTTGCCGCTCTGAGTGGAGATTGCATTGCAGTGCTCCCTCAGGTTAACTTCCGGCTGAGATGGTAGTTTGCCTGGTGCTTTGGAGGATAAGCTAGCTTGTTGGGCTAGCTGACTCTCCAACATCTTGTTATGCATTTCCAAGGAATCCATCCTAGTCATCATTAACTTCATCATGTCAGTCAGCCCTTCAATTTGTGTAAGCAAAAATAAAAGTTAATATTCGCAATATCATCAAAAGAATACCCTATAGCTTTTCTAAATTTATCTATCATGGAACTTGTTTATTTTTCATGATTCTCTGCCTCATCAATTATAGAAAAAGTAAAGGCTAGGCCCAGAAATTCATACCTCGCATTATTTGGAAGAGTTCTAATTTCAATTTTTAGAATTTTACTTACCTCAAGAGCAGCATATTATGAATTTTATGTATCTACCTTATGTACGTCATTGGCAGGAATTGAATCAAGTGGTTGAGAGTAAGTCTTAACACTATTTTTAGTCACCTTATCATCATCATCATCATCATGCATTATACAAATTTCCAAATGGCTTTCACTTTGAATGACATTAGTTTCCTCAACTATTTTATCTAAGATGTCTACATCACTACATGACCCAAATTGCTTATCAACTATTACCCTTACCAACCTTTGGGGAAAAGGGATCGGTGGTTTATAAGGTGGAGGTGGAATATTCATCGGTTCTTGTTTCCTACTTTGTTAATCTGACTCCTCATTACATGGTTGCTCAATGGGTTCTGAATTTTGCACTTCTTGGTTTGGCATTGCATCGCTTGCCCATGGTTCCTCTAGTTGTTTAGCCTGCTGAATTATTTGATTTGCTAGCATCAACTGGCGGATTTTAACAGATTTCATCTCAGATGCCAGATTCTTGATGGACTCATTAATATGTCTAAATTCTTGCTTGAAGTCATCGTCCTGTTTTTCAAATTGTTGTATGAAACTTTCATTTTGCTTTGTCTGCGTGGCAATAAAAGTCTCCATCATAGCTTCCAAGTTAGATTTCTCAGGTTGATTGAACAGCCTAAATTTTTGCCTGAACTCCTTTTCTTGGTCTATCAAGTTTTCAAGTAGAGTCTCAAGGTTGGATTTCTCAGGTTGATTGAACTGTCTTTCTTCAAATTCTAGAGGTGGTCCAAAGTTCGATTGAAAGATATGATTCTGATCATTCTCATAACAGTAGTTCGATTGATTTCTCCAATCTGGCTCATAGGTACTGGAGTATAAATTAGTCTGTGGCCATGAGTTGAAGTTACCGTTCATGTAGACTTGCCCTAAAGATGGATTTAAGCAAGGAGGGATCTCTAATTGATAATCAGCAGAATGGTGATTGTGACATCCATAATCTTCATAAAAAAACTGAACTCATACTTGCATGATTGAATCGAGTGTGCATAGAATCCTGTACAAAAACCAAGTGAGATTACAGCAGAGATAACACAAAATTTTCAATTAACATCAAAGAAATAAAAATCTAAAAAATAAGAAATAAAGTATTTATAAAAAATTATATATATATATATATATATATATATATATATATATATATATATATATATATATATATATATCTCATAAAGAGAAGAAAACAAAAATGCAGTAAAAAAATCTAGTCTAGCAATCCTTAGAATGAGTCAATATTGGCGAAATTGGTCCCTAGCAATGGCGCCAAAAACTTGATGTGTTCGCAAGTGCACGGATACGTCGAAGTAATAAAAATATCAATCCCATAGGAACCAATGACCAAGTACTGACTTATCTTAGGATTATTAGCTAGATAGTTTGAAAGAGGGTTTAATTTTTGTAAAAGAGAAAATAAAAATACGAATGGGTTGCAATCAAATTATGGATAATGAGGACTTCAGGTTCACCACACTATGCTTCATGACTTGTTATAATTAAAATATCTTAAGAAGGATTTACTGTGTTGAAGGGGATTTATCTGCATGTACAGATTACCCCCTCTTAGTAGTACAATCCGGTGTTTATCTAAATTAACCTCTCATGGTTGTTAACTCAAGATAAACTCAATGGGTTCTTGATAATCTAAGAAATCCCTAAAGCCGATTCGAACACGAGGATTCGAACTACTCTCGTGTTCGAATCAACTTGTCTCCTCTCAGTAGTACAAATTGCCCCCTCTCAGCAGTACAATCCGGTATTTATCTGAATTAACCCCCTACTCTCGTGGTTGTTAACTCAAGATAAATCCAATGGGTTCTTGATAAATCTAAGAAATCCCTCAAGCCGATTCGAACTACTCTCGTGTTCGAATCAACTTATCAAAAAACTGTAGATCCGACGTCGCAATTCACTTTTCAGTACTTCTTGCGAAGTCTCTAAGCATGCAAATTATGGCTAGTAATCAACATGTATTAAGCACAACAATATTTGAATCTAACACAAGTAAATTATTTCATAAGAAAGAAATCAATGATTAAGTCATGAAAACAAAGAGGGCTACGCCCTAGTCCTAAAGAAAAAGTTACACTAGCATGGTGTTCATATTCATGTTGTAAAAATCCATATTTTGATTACAAAATTGGCAAATAAAAATAGAAATTAATAAGGAGGATGTAATATGATGCTCCCTCGTGAAGGTCGACGCCAATTGGCCAGAAAAATAGAGTTTTTCCGGTGAAGACGCCTCCTGCCTCCATTCGCCCTTGATTTCGCCCCTTTGTCGATTTCACATCAAATCTTTGCCAAAAGCCCTCAATAATTGCTCCTTATCCTGCTTAAATAGTTCCCCATCATCTAATTAGGGTTTCCCAAAATTTGGCTAAAAAATGAGCCAAATCAGGCAAGAAACGAGGTCAAAATCGAAATTGGTGGACAGAAATACGGCTGTGAAATAATTCATGGTCAGCCGTGAAACACTCTGTTTAGTTCTAAAATTTTTACCCTATAGAATCACGGCCATGAAATATTTGACACCTGGCCGTGAAACTTTCTGTTTAAATCTGGATTTACAGAATCACGGCCGTGAAATATTTCACACCCGGCCGTGAAACCTTCTGTGGATTTCTGATATGGCCTTGATTAAAATTACGGATAGGGCCATAATTTCTTCTGTATGTTCAGAAAATACAGCCGTAAAAATATGGGGGGGGGTGTATTTTTCTAAATATGCTTCGATTTATATAAAATTTTATGGGCAGCTTCGTCTTGATATGTAGAATTCATCTATGCGTTTGGATTCACCGAAATCCATCGATTTGTAGGCATTTACCTAAAATATGTCAAAAGTGAAGAAAGGTGAAGATTCCAAACAAACAAAGGGATTTAAGCCAAAACAAGTAAAAATATGATAGAAAAGAAAAATAATTGATGATAAAATTATACTAAAAATACTATATAGATGCATGTCATCACTCTACCCACTGAACCTCCCCTTGTCGCCCCAAAGACTTGGTTATTACCCAGCATAAGTTGTCGTCATCTCTTTCCTAGATTCTGCAAAAATCTGCACGCTTCTTTTTCACGTAACCTTCACATCAATAGAAATTTTCCTCTAAAACTCCTCTTTACGGCTCCCAGTAGAGGGGGGGGGGAGAAGTTGCAAGGCTGCCGTCCTTTTTTTCCTTTGATTAGGTTAAGAAAACTATGATGAAAATCTCAGTTTCAAAACAGGCGGGTCCACAATCACAGGCGTGATTCTAGTCATAACCCGCTCAAGATTGCTTAGTTTCAGCTTCCAGGTGTAGAGGCAGATTACGGTCATGATCCTAATCATGACTCGGTGATGCGTCCGCAAGTGCATGGATTTATCGAAGTAATAAAATAAGATATCGTTCCCAATGAGGATCTGGCGGTCAAGTACCAATTATACGGTCGATCTATAGCTAGAAATAAAAAAAGAAACAGATATAGCATTTTGGGTAAAAATCAATTCGGATAAAATCAGGATTTGGGGTTTCATCACGCTGACGATTATGAATTTAATAAAAATAAACCTTTGAACAAAAAATTAAAACATTGAAAGAGATTTTTCCTAATGTACAGTTTACCTCCTCCCGAAGCGTAATCTGGTACCTAGTTACGTTAATTCCTTACTCTTGTGACAATTAACGCAATTAGATCTTTTAAGTTCTATGAAAAATCATGAAATCCTTCAAGTGAATCCGAACTACTCTCGTGATCGAATTCACAGGTTTGAAAAGAATAAATCCGACGTCGCGATTCACCTCCCGGTCCTTCTCGCGACGTCTCAAACGCAATAAAATTTGTACGGAGTATTAAAGTGGGATACGTACAATTCTAATCAGATCAACTCAATAATATTCTTAACAAAGATTCATACAAAATATGTAATTCATATATCAATCAACGAGCTACTTCCCAAATCCCAAAAAAGAGTTTACACGTTCATGTTCAAAGCAAACAACATGTTTATCAATGAAAATTGCATGAAAACTCAATAATATTACAAGAAATCGCTAGACAAGATACTAGAAAGGCTTCCCCTCAAACTGGAGACGAAGATGAAGACTCTAATTCTTCCTTTGCACGACTTTCCTGTTCGAATTCTGCCCTGGAAGTGATTTTCGCCGCCGCCGCTGGCTCCGTTCATTTTCATCTGTAGAAGCCCCCCAAAACTCTTCCAAAATACTTCCTTTTATAGTCTAATCAGTGTAGAACCCATCTAGGAAGGTTTCTGTAAAGTTTGGTTCAATTCTAGTTTGATTTGGAATCGAATCGAGTGAAAAACTCGAAGGGGCAGAAACTTTCACGGCCCGTAAAGTGTTTCCAGCTGAGGCCGTAAATGCTTATGTGAATAAGCCCTTTTGTACACAGAAAGTTTCACGGACCATGAAGGCTTCACGGCCGCACCCGTGAAAGTTTCTGTGGACTTTTTAACTTAGCTATTTTTCGCCCTTCGAACGCTAAATTTATGGCCGGTCGGAATAATTATGGCCAAGGCCGTGAAAGTTGCATTTTTTCACCATTTTGACTCCAAATTTGATGTGCAACCTCGTAATCTCCTCGAGAATCATGCTAGGGCTTCAGAACTTATAAAATCCATCATTTTTGAGTTATTTTACTTGCATTTTTATTAAAATCAAGAAAAGTGAAGATTCTATACCAAGTGAAGCAAATATGATAAAAATTAGTATAAAATTATAAAATATGCCTAAAATATCATATAAAATACATGTAAAAATGTGGTGTAAATACATCGCATCACTCGGTCGTGATTCTTAACGGAGGCTCCAATCGTTCTGAAAATATCTAAGTGGTTCCTTCTTAAAGTTGAAAGGCCTCATCTAATCTTGAAGTCCCAGAATTTACCTTCTTTTTGGTTGTTTTGCCCTGATAATATGAAAATACCAACGGAGGTATAGATTCCATTGATGTAAGGCAAATAAGGCAATTATAGAGTGTAAATCACGGAATGGAGATGATTTTGTCAGTAAAATCTTGCAGAAATTGCTATATAAATATGTGCTAACACTCATCAAATGAGACACCTAAAACCCCTCTCTTCTTCTCCCTAATACAGACTACACTCTCTGAATCTGACCTCTCTATCAGACCACGCCGCCGATAGGGATCTTGCCAAGTCATCGTTGGGGAACGTCGCCTGAGGGGATGAGCTTTTGCCTCTGCGATTGTTGGGAAGGAGGGCACTCACTGCTGCTCGCCGATGGGTCCGCCCAATGTTAAGATCTATGGACTGTGCACCTTGTACATGCATAATAAATTACATTTAGGCATGTTGACGTACATGCATTGCAGTAATTAATTGTGTATAATTTAATCTCTAATTTATTTATTGTCATCTAATTAATTATAGTATGTAGGGGGCTTTTAATTATGTGTAGAATCCCTAGGGGCATAATTGTCTTATCTATGATGGGCTGATAAGTAATTATGCCTATTAAGTTTTTCCTATATATAGGTGTGGTCCCTAATTGAGGTGTACAAGTTATAAGAGGTTTTCATTTTGGTTCCCATCATCACAATCAAGTAGAAGACTACGCCGTAAAGATCAAATCCACTACGACTAATGGAATCTTGTATGTCATCTTAGAGTGTTTTTTCTATACAATTTTTGCATGAGATATTTGACATGATCTAACAATTGGTATCAGAGACACGTTAGGTTTTCCTTACTTAAAATTGTTTTGGAATTCGCTATTGATTTTTCTCCCATCCGAGGTTGGTGACGATGATTTTGTTGCTTGGACAAATTTGTACGAAGGGATTTTGCCCTATTTTTAGTCCGGTACATTGATCCGCCACCTTACAACATTTGGTGCTTTGCTCACTGCTGCCATCCTTTATGGACACTGACGCTCAGGCAAGGGCTTCTGCCCTAATCCCTATCCTGGCATTCATTTTGGCGGCAGAACAACAGACAAATTCGGTGAGCTGTATTGCATGGAAACATTCTGAACTATACATCCATAAATGGATCTCTTCAGCCTGCAGACCTTATTAGCCTCTGCAGGATGGATGAAGCCATCAGGTTGTGACATATACACATCCTCAGTCAGCTTCCCGTTAAGGAACGCTGACTTCACATCCATCTGCCATATCTCATAGTCATGATATGCAGCTATAGCAAGCAGAATTCGAATGGATTTAATCATGACAACTGGCGAGAAGGTTTCATCATAGTCCACCCCGTGGACTTGTTTAAATCCTTTAGCCACTAGTCTACCCTTATAGGTAACTATATTGCCATCCATGTCTGTCTTCTTCTTGAAGACCCATTTACACCCTATGGGTTTTACCCCATCAGGCAGCTCAACCAAATCCCAGACTTGGTTAGCCGACATGGAATCCATCTCAGATCGCATGGTGTCAAGCCATCTCTCGGAGTCCGGTCCACTGACCGCCTCATCATAGGTTCTGGGTTCATCCTCTATGATGAAGATCCCATCGTGTTGGCTCGGCAGCGACCCATACCTTTCAGGTGCATGACGAATTCTCCCAGACCTACGTGGGACCTGTGTCTGAGCTTCAGGTTGGCTAGCAACCGGTGTAGGTGGCTCAGATTCCATCTCTTTGTCTTGTGCTTGCACTTGGACCTCATCCAAGTCAAACTTCCTCCCACTAACTTCTTTCATAAGAAATTCTTTCTCTAGAAAGACAGCACCCCGAGCAACAAAAAGTTTGTTCTCGGTTTGGACATAGAAGTAGTATCCTTTAGTTTCTTTAGGATACCCCACAAACACACATTTATCAGATCTAGGTTCTAGCTTGCTAGAATCCTGACGTTTGACATAAGCCTCACATCCCCAGATCTTGATAAAAGTGAGATTAGGGCGTCTCCCACTCCACATCTCATATGGTATTTTGGAGACACTCTTAGATGGAACATTATTCAGTATTAGAGAAGCTGTTTCTAGTGCATGCCCCCAGAATGATGAAGGTAGAGTTGCATGACTCATCATAGATCGAACCATATCCAATAAAGTTTGATTTCTCCTTTCAGACACACCATTCCATTGAGGTGTTCCAGGAGGAGTGAGTTGGGATATGATTCCACACTCTCTCAGATAGTCAAAGAACTCACCGCTCAGGTACTCTCCACCTCGATCTGATCGAAGAGCTTTAATGGATCTTCCAAGCTGGTTCTCTACTTCATTCTTGAACTCCTTGAATTTCTCAAAGGACTCAGATTTATGTCTCATTAAGTAGACATAGCCATACCTACTGAAGTCATTAGTGAAGGTAATGAAGTAGTTGTACCCTCCTCTGGCTTGTTTATTGAAGGGCCCACACGCATCAGTATGTATGAGATCTAATAAACCTTCTGCCCTTTCACCAATCTTGGTGAAGGGCGCCTTTGTCATTTTCCCTAATAAACAAGGTTCACAAGTATCAAATTCCTCCAAGGAACTTGAATCTAACAATCCATTTGTATGGAGTTGTTGGATGCGATTCTTGTTTATATGGGCTAATCGACAGTGCCATATGAAAGCACCAACTGAACCACTCAGTTTGGTCCTTTTATTACTTATGTTACAAATAGAACTTTCCATATCCAAGATATATAGACCATTGCACAAAGTACCCTTCCCATAGAACATATTTGCAAATGAAAAAGAACAAGAGTTCTTATTTATTTCAAATTTAAATCCTTTCTTTGCTAAGCAAGGAATGGATACAATGTTCTTAGTAAGTGATGGTACACAAAAGCAATTATCTAGTTCTAATTGAAGTCCAGAAGGCAAGGAGAGAGTCAAAACGCCTACAGCAACAGCAGCAACCTGTGCCCCGTTTCCAACGCGTAGGTCAATCTCTCCAAGCCGCACCGATCTACTTTTCTTGATCCCCTGTATATTTGTACAAATATGAGCTCCACATGCGGTATCCAATACCCATGACATAGAAGTAGAAAGATTGACTTCTGTAACATAGATACCTGAGCTAGAAGTTAAGGCCAAGCCTTTCTTCTCCTCATTCTGAAGCTGCTTGCAGTCCCTTCTCTAGTGACCCTGCTCGCCACAGTGAAAACACCTATGGTCCTTTGACTTCTTCGCCTTTTTCTTCAGTGCTTTGGTAGGACCTCTGGCACTGCTCTTAGCACGTGCCTTACCCTTCTTCTTTATCTTCTTGGTCGCAGGGACCAAAAGAACAGAATTGGGTTTGGTCTTACCCATCTCTCGCTCGGCTGTTTGGAGCATATTCATCAATTCCTCCCGTGTGCACTCAATCCGGTTCATGTTGAAGTTAATAATAAACGGACTGAAGCTAGGGGGCAGGGAATGCAGAATAAGATCCACAACCAGCTCGTTGTCTATGGTGTGTCCCAGTCTCCTGAGATGATCCACGTTCCCAATGAGTTTGAGAACATGGGGTCTCACTGCTGCACCCTCAGACAACTTGCACCGAAAGACTGCTTTGGCGGTGTCAAATCTCTCAGTTCTAGCCTGAGCCTCGAACATCTGTTTCAGACGAGTGATCATCTGAAAAGCGTTCTGCTCCTCATATTGCACCTGCAGTTCAGGTGCCATGCTGGCTAGCATAAGACATGCAACCTCCAAAGAGTCATCCTGATGCTTTCTATAAGCATATATGTCTGCCGTTCGGGCATTAGGCGGAGGAGCCGCAGGAAGAGCCTGTTCAAGGACATACAGCTTCTTCTCGAGCTTGAGGACTATCCTCAAGTTCGATGCCAGTCCATAAAGTTAGTTCCAACTAACTTATCCTTATCAAGGAGTGATCGCAGTGATAATCCGCCAGTGTTCGTAGCCATTGTTCTACAACACCCAAGAAGAACAGATTAGTACTACTTCGAATCATTTAAACTGGACTTGTTTTAAATGATTACTGCTCCCACTATTCGAATTGACAACCCACAAAGTCAATCGAGAAGTTTAAGACTTCCTAGTGAGATGAGATCCTTATTTCACATGAGGCTTCGCGTCCCACGAGGGTGGGATGAGATGCACAAAGTAACCCATGTTTCCTAAGGTGGGCGCGCCGGCCGGTTGCTCCAAGCAACTCCCCTTGTTGAGACAGTCTGGGCATTTCATGTCCAGCGAGGGCTGGATACAACATGAAACCTTTACCTCTCAACGATGCCTCTAGACTTTCACCATGTGCCCAGCACATGTGAATTTCTAGTCAAGTCCATTCCTAACCGTTATGCCCAGGGCCAACGAGTTTCCTTGCGAAGGCACGCCCAGGTTAAAACTGGACTGGGGAAACCATTGCCACCACGCACTTTCTAAAGATAAGTGGGTGTGTCCCACGAGGGTGGGAAACAATTCACAACTCCACTGATCGATAGCTTAGTGAGGGCTACGCGTTAGAAGGCTACCAGACTTGATATTTTAATTGAGGGTTTTGTTTAAGGTCTCATCATCTCAGTTTTATCTTATGTCTATCATTACAGGCATGCAATCCTATGGTGATAACATAACGATAAAACATTACAGGCATGCTTCTGCAGATAATAAAAGCAGTAAAGAATGATGTGATCATATCCTATTCAAGACATTGAACCAATCCATGCCATGAAAGAGGTTCAACTCTTGTCCTAGAACTGAAGCCCCAAAAACTAGACCTAGCCTAGCCGACCTCTAGCTTGAACTTCAAGGTTGGCTCCAAGGACGCAGTCCCATGAAAGAAGTTCAACTGTTGGGGAATGCCGGGTGTAATTTAAAATTTTGCAGTCCCAGGACGCAGCGGAAGAAGCATTACACCCGAAACACATTCCTTTCCCAAGGATCCATGCGAGTGAGTATACACAAGGATGTGATAGAGATGTACCTCTTTTGCTTGTCTAGATGTCGAAGCCATGTTGAAGGCGCCCATGTGTTCGCCCTCTACAAGTATCCACGCGTCGACTCCTTGATCGTTGCTCCCTTCCACGCTTGGTGCTAGCCTCGGGAAGAGAATCAAGCCTTCACTTCCACTTGCGCCACCTTCAAGAGAAGTTGCGCCAAAGGGGGGATAGGGAAGATGATGCCGCCAAGGACTTCCCTCTTCTTCTTTGCTTGCGCCACCTCCAAGGTGCGCCTATGGCCAAAGGACGATGAGGGCTTGTGACAAGAAGACGCCACCAAGCACAAAGAATCCTTGCGCCAAGAAGAGAGGAAGAGGAAGAACTTGCGGCTCCAAGGAAGAAGTTTGCACCACCTTGTTGTCGCCCTTTGCTTTGCTCTCTCTCCCTTCTGTGTGTGTTCACGCCTCCTTAAAGTCCAACCATGGAAGGGGCGGTAAGGGGTCCTATAAATAGGACAAGAGGCGGCAAGGCAATGGCTAAGATCATGCCAAGTGGGCGGCTAGGATAAAGGGGTCTTGAGGTAAGGAAAGTCTCCAAGACTTTACCATAAACCTCATTCAACCTATCCTAATTTGCCCAATGGCCATATCAGCCCAAGACATGCCTTAGATGCATGCATTCCATCCAAGGGAAGGGCAAGGCGCAACAAGCATGAGGAGTTTTGGCTAGGGTAAGAATTTTGGGAGAAACTAGGGTTTTAGGTAAGGTAAGTCTCCAAGACATTACCATATACCTTACCCTACTATCCATATGCGCCCAAGCTCTTTCCAAAAGAGCCATCAAGCCATATCAGCCCCAAGACTTACCTTAGAGGCAAGTATTCCTTCCAAGGAAGAAGGGCTAGGTGCCCTTTACTTCCATAATGAAGCAAAGGCGCCTCCCTCACCCCATTATGCCCCTAGGCGCCAATGGGGTGAGATTTCTCCCCATTATACCCTTTTAAGCCAATTCCTCTTCATGACAACTAATTATTGGGCCTCATTGGATAATGAGCTAGCCCAAACTTCATGGCATGTGTTGATTAAGCCATTGGATCCAATCCAATGCAACCCTAATCCAAATGTGACCAATCTAGGTCAATTTCGGGTCAATCTGCCAAAAATGAAGTTTGGCTCCAATAACTTTCTTCCATCTCATCAGGCCCATTGGCGCTGATGAAATCTTCCAAATGGATCCAAGTTATCCAATAACTTGATCCTAAGGCTTCTGATTAAAGCAACGTCAAGAGTCTATTGCGTGTGACCCCGTAGGATCCATATGACCATGGCAATGATGTAAACATCATAAGTAGTGAGGGGTATCTAGCAACACATCACTACTACCCATGTTATAGGACTTAAGTCATTATGGCAACAACTCCTAACAAGCAACGAGGATTCTCATTGCATTACAGATCCCTTTGCGTAAGCTGATATCCTGCCATTGGATTAGTCTCAAGTTTATTATCCAATGCATTGGTCATGACTCAACAAGTGTGGCCACACTTTCCTGTCATGCACCAATAAGGTGGGGCGCCCCGAGGTGGATATCATGCTTCCTCGGAAGGAAGGGGCAAATCCTACTATTGGTCATCCATGTCTCTACGTGACTTATGACATGCCCAATGACAGTCGTTTTGATCTCCCAATTACGGAGAGACGTAAGACTGTATTAAAGCATACCCTTCATCAAGTCTAGACATGAATACCTCAAGTCTAAGGATCAATGCAAACCTCTTGCATGTGAGATTGACTTGTTGACTAGACAAGTCAATCCTCACGGTGGATCACTCCAGTGCATCCAATGCACCTGTATGTCTGCGTTACTGTGCCCCGCACCTAACCAGCCCATACACCAGTCTCACATGTACCGAAGCTGTCCCATATCTGCTAAGGTACCTTGTCTGGGGATAGATTATGAGAATGGATCCAATCCAAACTCCTGGGACATTATTTATGCAACTCAATACATCAACGCAGGTAGAGAAGTCTGCATAATAACGACCATGCCTATATAAAGAGTAATAGTTCTATCAAAGTACATTCAAACAATGCCTGACCATGTCCATACATTGGTCTTTAGGGCATATACACCAACAATCTCCCACTTGCACTAAGACCAAGGACAACTGATGTTTAGTCAGTTCCAATGTCTCTAGTATGACCCATTTAGCTTCCGCTGCGCCAGAGGCTGGATCAGTGGGTTTTTCCAGATTGCTATCTGTGTTTATTTTAACAAATTTGATCATCATCCTTATCCATGATCTCTAAGATCAGATGATATGCTGCAGTACATACTTGAGCATTAAGTTCCTTCTCTCATGCTATGGTCCCAGTAAGAACTATACTGGACCATCAAGCACTATGAACTAGATCAAGTTCAAATGAATGAAGCTGCCTCCTTGGCTGCCACAAGGAGCTGCAATATACTCAGCCTTATTTGTAGAATTTTGCCACTTTGGTTTGCATAATGCTCTTTCAGCACACAACACCATAACAAGGCAAAGCGCAACTCCTGGCTGTGATCAATAGTCACTAGACTGGAACGAAGTGTCAGTGTACTCCTGTACACAAAATTCTTTCCTGTCTATCATAGACTAGACTCCAATCCTTTATACTTCCCAAGTATATGTATAAGGATTGCTTTCACAGCTATCTAGTGTTAAACACTAAGATATGATTGAAATTTGCTGGCTATGCTCCAAGCATTTGCCAGAAATGGTCTTCAAAACATGATCCATCCTACATACAATGTATCGGGACTTTGGACCCATGTTAATACTCTCCAGCTGTGCCATAGGCTACAACATTTTTGAGAGACTTAGACCATATCTTCCTGGAAGGTATCAGTATTTGGAATCATCCAATATAATCCTCTCCAGAAACTCTTGGATGAACATAGATTGACTAAATGGCAATGACTTTCTTGGATTTCTATAGATCCTCATGCCTAGGATGTAGGCATCATTCCCTAGATCATTCTTCTCAAAATACATATCAAACCTTTTCTTCACCATGTGAAGAGCTGAGATGTTATTCCTCGTGAGGAGAATATCATCAATCATCTAGACAAGAAATATTATTAATAAGGTGCTCCCACTGATCTTCTTGTAAACACAGGCTTTTTCAACCATGCTTGCATAACATCATGCATATCTATATGGCCTTGATATGAAAACCTTCTGGCTATTTCCTTATAGATATCTTTTCAGATGTCCTTGCAAGAAAAGCAGTTATCATAACAGGATGCCATAATTGATTATGCAATTACAACAAGCAGATCCCTAATGGACTTAAAGCTCAGCTATTGGTGAAAATTTCATTATTATCCACCCAGTGGATTTGCCTGAAATTATTGTTCACTAGCTTGTCTTTTAAGATAACAATGTTATCTTCCATGTCTATCTTCCTAGAAGATTTATTATAGCCTGTGGGATTTACCCCTTTTGGCAGCTTATCCAAGTCCCAGACTTGATTAGCAGACATAGAGTCCATTATGGTTTTCATGGCCCTTAGCCATTTCTTGGAATCTAGTCCACCGACCGCTTCCATTTCCTCATAAGTCTTAGGTTCATGGTTGATGAAAGATTCGTCATGCCCAGCATATCGAATCGATCCAGACTTATGTTATTCCTGTGTTACTTGAACCTCAGGTTGACTTTCAACCTGTATGTGAGATTTTGCTCTCCATGTGTGTCTAATTATATTGTGGTTGATTCTGGACCTTGTCCAAATCAAATCTACTCCCACTAGCTTCTTTCAAAAGAAATACTTTCTCAAGAGAGACAGCATTTTGAGCAACAAATGTTTTGTTCTCCATGGGATAGAATTAGCACTCTATAGTGCACCACAAATACATACTTTTGAATCACTACACATTACATTCCCAATTCCATTGAAGAAATGGGATATTTGCAGTTCTCAACTCAAAAGCTAACTTAGACATTTTCTTATGGAGTAGCAGTACATCTATTTGCATGGCATCATAGTAGTATATTTGCATGACTACTCAAAGATGGAACCACATCCAATGTGTTCCTTTTCTTTCTTTGAAATTCACCACACAGTGGTGAGCTAAGAAGGCTGTGAGATAACTCCACACTTCTTAGGACAGTCATCAAATTCTCCACTTAATCATCTTGATCCAATCAAGGTGCTTTGATAGATCCTTCAATTTGACTCAATACTTCATTTGTGAACTTCTTGGAATTTTCCAAAGTTCTTGGGTTGCGTAAGGCATACCCACACTCAATGAAGTATATAACTCCTCTTAGTGCTTGCTTGCATGGGTCCACTTACATCGCTGTGTAATAGATCCAACAAGTCACTACTCCTTTCCACCCTTTTGGTGAAAGCAGCATCTGTCATATTGTTCCTTTGAACTAGGCTCACATGTATCATAATCCTGAAAGGACAATGATCCCAATTGCCCATGGACCTTTGGATGTGACCATTGTTCTATGGTTCAAGAGACAATGCTATATGAGGATGCTTTATTGAATCATTAGATCTGATCTTGTGTCACATATAGAACCACAAACTATTGTCAATTGTATCACTTCAATAGAACATCTCAGATTAAAGAAAAATATCATTTATTAATTCAAACTGAAGTCCTTTCCAAAAGGAATGATGTTCTAATACATAAGCTGATACAATAATAGCAAAGTTCTATATAAAGTCTTCAAGGCAGCGAGATGATATCAACAGCAGTATCCAATGCTCCGTCCCTGACCCGAGAGTCAATCCCATCAAGCCTCTTCGTCCTACTTCTTTTGAGCTCCTGCACATGTAAAACATATGTGAGCCTCACATACGGTACCCAGTACCCATGAATAAGAAGTAGACAAAAGACCTCGGTAACACAATACCTGAAGCGGATGGATTACATCCCTTCTTCTTTGCCATGCTCTTCTTGGCCATCAATCCTCTTCGAAATACCCATGCATTCCCAGTCTTCCGAAGTATTAGCTTCGAAGATACAGAACCATGGTCTTTCTCTGATTCAGGCACACATTCTGAAGATCCAACAGAACTCTCCTGATCATTGTCTATAGAGCATGGTGTGAAGAGACCTTTGAGATGTATGATTAGATCATAGATCCCCATCTCATCACATTCAACCTTGACCTCCGGGGTCATGCACTCTAAGACAAGAGCAGTGTACTGTTCTTTATCTTCACAATGGATCTTCCAAGCTGGTTCTCTACTTCATTCTTGAACTCCTTGAATTTCTCAAAGGATTCAGATTTATGTCTCATTAAGTAGACATAACCATACCTACTGAAGTCATCAGTAAAGGTAATGAAGTAGCTGTACCCTCCTCTGGCTTGTTTATTGAAGGGCCCACATACATCAGTATGTATGAGATCCAATAGACCTTCTGCCCTCTCACCAATCTTGGTGAAGGGCGCCTTTGTCATCTTCCCTAATAAACAAGGTTCACAAGTATCAAATTCCTCAAAGGAACTTGAATCTAACAATCCATTTGCATGGAGTTGTTGGATGCGATTCTTGTTTATATGGGCTAATCGACAGTGCCATAGGAAAACACCAACTGAACCACTCAGTTTGGTCCTCTTATTGCTTATGTTACAAATAGAACTTTCCATATCCAAGATATATAGACCATTGCACAAAGTACCCTTCCCATAGAACATACTTGCAAATGAAAAAGAACAGGAGTTCTTATTTATTTCAAATTTAAATCCTTTCCTTGCCAAGCAAGGAATGGATACAATGTTCTTTGTTAGCGAAGGTACACAAAAGCAATTGTCTAGTTCTAATTGAAGTCCAGAAGGCAAGGAGAGAGTCAAAACGCCTACAGCAATAGTAGCAACCTGTGCCCCGTTTCCAACGCGTAGGTCAATCTCTCCAGGCCGCACCGATCTACTTTTCTTGAGCCCCTGCATATTTGTACAAATATGAGCTCCACATGCGGTATCCAATACCCATGACATAGAAGTAGAAAGGTTGACTTCTGTAACATAAATACCTGAGCTAGAAGTTAAGGCCAAGCCTTTCTTCTCCTCATTCTGAAGTTGCCTGCAGTCCTTTCTCCAGTGTCCCTGCTCGCCACAGTGGTGTTCCTTTGACTTCTTCGCCCTTTTCTTCAGTGCTTTGGTAGGACCTCTGGCACTGCTCTTAGCACGTGCCTTACCCTTCTTCTTTATCTTCTTGGTCGCAGGGACCAAAAGAACAGAATTGGGTTTGGTCTTACCCATCTCTCGCTCGGCTGTTTGGAGCATATTCATCAATTCCTCCCGTGTGCACTCAATCCGGTTCATGTTGAAGTTAATGATAAACGGACTGAAGCTAGGGGGCAGGGAATGAAGAATAAGATCCACAACCAGCTCGTTGTCTATGGTGTGTCCCAGTCTCCTGAGATGATCCACATTCCCAATGAGTTTGAGAACATGGGGTCTCACTGGTGCACCTTCAGACAACTTGCACCGAAAGACTGCTTTGGCGGTGTCAAATCTCTCAGTTCTAGCCTGAGCCTCGAACATCTGTTTCAGACGAGTAATCATCTGAAAAGCGTTCTGCTTCTCATATTGCACCTGCAGTTCAGGTGCCATACTGGCTAGCATAAGACATGCAACCTCCAAAGAGTCATCCTGATGCTTTCTAAAAGCATCTCTGTCTGCCGTTCGGGCATTAGGCGGAGGAGCCGCAGGAAGAGGCTGTTCAAGGACATACAGCTTCTTCTCGAGCTTGAGGACTATCCTCAAATTCCGATGCCAGTCCATAAAGTTAGTTCCAACTAACTTATCCTTATCAAGGAGTGATCGCAGTGATAATCCGCCAGTGTTCATAGCCATTGTTCTACAACACCCAAGAAGAACATATTAGTACTACTTCGAATCATTTAAACTGGACTTGTTTTAAATGACCATGGCTCCCACTATTTTAAATTCGAATTGACAACCCACAAAGTCAATCGGGAAGTTTAAGACTTCCTAGTGAGATGGGATCCTTATTTCACATGAGGCTTTGCATCCCACGAGGGTGGGATGAGATGCACAAAGTAACCCATGCTTCCTAAGGTGGGCGCGCCAGCCGGTTGCTCCAAGCAACTCCCCTTGTTGAGACAGTCTGGGCATTTCATGTCCAGCGAGGGCTGGATACAACATGAAACCTTTACCTCTCAACGATGCCTCTAGACTTTCACCATGTGCCCAGCACATGTGAATTTCTAGTCAAGTCCATTCCTAACCGTTATGCCCAGGGCCAACGAGTTTCCTTGCGAAGGCACGCCCAGGTTAAAACTGGACTGGGGAAACCATTGCCACCACGCACTTTCTAAAGATAAGTGGGCGTGTCCCACGAGGGTGGGAAACAATTCACAACTCCACTGATCGATAGCTTAGTGAGGGCTACGCGTTAGAAGGCTACCAGACTTGATATTTTAATTGAGGGTTTTTGTTTAAGGTCTCATCATCTCAGTTTTATCTTATGTCAATCATTACAGGCATGCTATCCTATAGTGATAACATAACGGTAAAACATTTCAGGCATGCTTCTGCAGATAATAATAAAAGCAGTAAAGGATGATGTGATCATATCCTATACTAGACATTGAACCAATCCATGCCATGAAATAGGTTCAACTCTTGTCCTAGAACTCAAGCCCCAAAACTAGACTTAGCCTAGCCGACCTCTAGCTTGAACTTCAAGGTAGGCTCCAAGGTCCTTCTCTCATGGTTTAGCTCTCAAACCCTAGAGGTACACTTTAAAAGTTCCCCATAGGTTCGGCCAATGCCATGGTCTTCCTCCAAGGAAGGTGCGCCACCATGCAAGGGGCCAAGATTTCTTGCGCCACCAAGCAACCAAGCACCAGCTTGCATGCATCACCTTGCATGCTTGCGCCATCAAGCAAGATGCGAGCATCAAGGTCCAAGAAGGATGCGCCTAGCCCTTAATCTTCCTCTTAATTTTTACAAAAATAATGAAAAAGATGGCACGCAGGCCGCACAAGGATACATCGCAGGCATGCAAGAAGGGGGCTTGACTAATGATCACAACACCATGCACAATCAAGGTATTTACTCATGCAATTCTACATGCTCATGAAAAACATAAAATCTGAAATTTTACTTTTTCATAAAACCAGTTTCTTTTTCTCATCTTCTTCTCACAAGTCTTTTGGTTTATTGCGATTTATTTTTCATGATGATTTCAGAGATCCTTTCGGCTGGCAATTTTGTCAGATCAAGAGACTTGGCCAGTCCGAAGACACAATGCCCGTCCTACTTGACAAAATTACGTGCGCCTTTGATCTTTAAATCAAACAAGAAAAATAGTCCAAAAATTCCAAAAGAGATTGAGAGGATGATAGAAACAAGAAACCCTAATTTTTCTACTTTCAGAAAAACGATTGCCATGCATCATGCTATTTACGAAAATAGAGATATGGCATGTGAGCATGGAAGGAAAGCATAAAACATCGTTCGAGTCTTGCAAGTCGCTCTGATACCACTGTTGGGAAACCCCGGGGACATTTTACAATTTTCAGAGTTATGGACATACATTTTTCGCAGCGGAAGAATGTCCCCGAAACAGGCCAGTCCCAAAAACCCAGTGAAGATCGCATGCAAGGGAGTCGACACGATGAGTTAGTAAATACCTTAAGAGCAATGTAGAGCGATGTCGATGAAGGCGCCCAAGTGTTCGCCCTCTGCAGTCTCGCACACACGGATCTCTTGAGTTCTCTTCTTCCACGCCCGGTGCTAGCCTCGGGAAGAAGATCCAAGCCCTAGGGAGATACTCTACTTCACTTGCGCCACCAAGAGAGATGATGCGCCAAGAGAAGAAAGAAAACCGCCCAAGCAGCCAAGCCCTAGATCTCCTTGCGCCAAGAGGAAAGGAGGAAGAAGCTTGCGGTTATGGAAGATGCGCCCTTGCTCCAAGCACTCGCCCCTCTCCTTGTGTTCACGCCTTCAAGGATTAATTACCACAAGAGGGGCGACTAGGGTCATATTTATAGGGCAAGAGGCGGTTAGGGTAATGGCTAGGATCATGACAAGTGTAGGGCTAGGATGAGGAGATTTGAGATAAGGAAAGTCTCCAAGACATTTCCATAATTCTCATTCAACCTTACCTTTTGTTCCCACGCCTTTCCTTGTGCGCCAAGGCCTTGCCTTGCGCCTCAAGCAATGCCATAGAGGCATGCATTCCATCCTAGGAAGAGAGGGGGAGGTGCCCTTTACTTCCATAATGAAGCAAAGGCGCCAACATGACCCCATTATGCCCCTAGGCGCCTAATGGTTCATGTTTCTCCCCATTATACCCTTTTAGCCTCTCATCTCCTCATGAGAACTTGTTATTGGGCCTCATTGGATAATGAGCTAGCCCAAACATCATTGCATAGGTTGATTAAGCACTTGGATCCAATCCAATGCAACCCTAATCCAAATGTGACCAACCATGGTCAAATACGGGTCAACCTGCCAAAAATGAAGTTTGGCTCCAATAACATTCTTCCATCTCATCAGGCCCATTGGCGCTGATGAAATCTCCCATTTAGATCCGAGTTATCCAATAACTCGATCATAAGGCTTCCCGATCAATACGAGAACTCAAGTATCAAGGTGTGCGACCCTGTAGGTTCCTCTGACGCTGGCAGTGCTGACCAAATGTCATCACAAGCAGTGAGTGGCACCTAGCAGTGCATCGCTGCTACCCAGGTCGTTGGAATGGATATCGACATCGACATCCCCATCATCGCAACTAGGTACAGATGCATTACAGTCTCTTTTCCATACTGATATCCGATTGGACAAGTGTGTCACCACTTGTTTTCATCCAATCACATGGCTATGACTAAAACAGGTTCTCACCTGGGTATGGCCATACACTCTCAGTCATAGAACCATAAAGGAGCTCCATGGATATCATGCTTCCTTAGGGAAGGGGCAAATCCTATGTCTGTCCATTGATCTTCTCATATGGGTCGTGACATGCTCAATAACAACCGTTATGACCTCCCAGCTACGGCAAGGTGTTAGGTTGTATTAAAGCAAGTCCCTAACCATATAAAATGATTAATGACCTCAAGTCAAGGGATCAATGCATCTCCTGTCACTTATGAGGATAACTCATGACACCAAGTCATAGCTGTTGGGAAACCCCGGGAACATTTTACAATTTTCAGAGCCATGGACATACATTTTTACGCAGCGGAAGAATGTCCCCGAAACAGGCTAGTCCCAAAAACCCAGTGAAGATCTCTTGCGAGGGGGTCGACACGATGTGATAGTAAGTACCTTTAAACAATTGGAAACCGATGTCGATGAAGGCGCCCAAGTGTTCGCCCTCTGCAGTCTCGCACACACGGATTCCTCAAGTTTTCTTCTTCCTCGCCCGGTGCTAGCCTCGGGAAGAAGATCCATGCCTTAGGAGAGTCCTCCAAGCAACTTGCGCCACCACCAAGATGTGATGCGCCAAGGAGATGGAAGGAGAAGAGAACGCCGCAAGCCTTCATGTTCCTTTGCGCCAAGGAAAGGAAGAGGAGAAGCATGCTTGCGGCCTTGATGGAAGAAGAAGAGCTCTAAGCTCTCCAAGCCGTCGCCCTCCAATGCTTCACGCCTCCAAGGAATTAGCATCATGAAGAGAGGGGGCGGCAAGGGCTTATTTATAGGAGGAAGAGGCGGTTAGGGGAGAATGGCAAGTGTTGACAATTAGGGCATGATTCTAGGAGATTATCCAATCAATTATATTGATTAAATCTCCACTCCCATATGCGCCTAAGACTTGCCAAAGCAAGCATCAGCCATATGCGCCCATATCATGCCATATGAGGCATTAATCCCATCCATGCGCCTAGACCTAGTCAAGGCAATATGATGGATTGCCTAATGTGGCTTGGGCGCAAGTCCTAATCCAATTAGGACTCTAATTATGTTAATAATCAGCCCACAATTGTCAAACACAATCCAATCAATTATCTTGTGTGATTTAATCAAATCCAATTTGATTTAATCACCTAGGAGATACCAAACAAGGCATAGGCGCAAATTCTAGTCCAACTAGAATTCCATATGCGCCTATCCCATTAATTCATCCCCATTATACCCTTCAAGCCTCATAGCCCTTCAATACAACTTATTAGCAAGCCCAACTAAGCAATGGGCCAAGCCCAAAGTCCATTATGCATGTTAACCAAGCTATTGGATCCAATCCAATTTAACCCATGGTTAAATGAGGGTAACCATGGTTAATTTGATCGATATGCCAAAAACGGAAGTTGGCCCCAATAAGTTTCTTCCATCTCATCAGGCCCATTGGCGCTGATGAAATCTCCCAAATAGATCAGAGTTATCCAATAACTTGATCTAAAGGCTACCCGATCAATATGAAAACTCGAGTATCAAGGTGTGCGACCCTGTAGGTTCCTCTAACGCTGGCAGTGCTGACCAAAGGTCATCACAAGCAGTGAGTGGCACCTAGCAGTGCATCGCTACTACCCAGGTTATTGGAATGGATATCGACATCGACATCCCCATCATCGCAACTAGGTACAGATGCATTACAGTCTCTTTGCCGAACTGATATCCGATTGGACAAGTGTGTCACCACTTGTTTTCATCCAATCACATGGCTATGACTAGAACAGGTTCTTACCTGGGTATGGCCATACACTCTCAGTCATAGAACCATAAGGGAGCTCCATGGATATCATACTTCTCAAAGGAAGGGGCAAATCCTATGTCTGTCCATTGACCTTCTCATATGGGTCGTGACATGCTCAATGACAACCGTTATGACCTCCCAACTACGGCAAGGTGTTAGGTTGTATCAAAGCAAGTCCCTAACCATATAGAATGGTCAATGACCTCAAGTCAAGGGATCAATGCATCTCCTGTCACTTGTGAGGATAACTTATGACACCAAGTCATAGCCTCACAGCAGGTCTATCCTGTATATCCTCCAATGATATACCCATGTGTCTGCGTTAGCACCACGTGCCTAACCAGCCCACATACCAGTCTCTCAAGTACCAGAGTTGTCCCATATCCACTCAGGTACATCGACTGGGGACTATAGTTCGAGCACAGATCCAATCTGTCTCCAGGGACATTATCATGTAAGTACACAATCGCAGGTGTAGACAAACAATGATAACGATAATGCCAGAAAGATATATATTAATATCAGAGTCAAGTAGTACAAAGATGGACCAAAACTAGGTCCTAGGGCATATACACCAACAATAGCCTCATAGCGGGTCTATCCAGTATATCCCCAATGATATACCCATGTGTCTGCGTTAGCACCACGTGCCTAACCAGCCCACATACCAGTCTCACAAGTACCATAGCTGTCCCATATCCACTAAGGTACATCGACTGGGGATTATAATTCGAGCACAGATCCAATCTGTCTCCAGGGACATTATCATGTAAGTACACAATCGCAGGTGTAGTCAAACAATGATAACGACAATGCCAGAATGATATATAAATATCAGTGTCAAGTAGTACATAAGTTGACCAAAACTAGGTCCTAGGGCATATACACCAACAATCTCCCACTTGCACTAAGACCTAGAAGTTGAGGAATCTCAACCCCATATCTCTAGCGTGACCATCATGCTTCTGCTGCGCCAAAGCCTTGGTCAATGGGTCTGCCAGATTGTTTTCTGTGTCTACTCTGCTAATCTTGACATCACCTCTGTCAATGATCTCTCTGATCAGGTGAAATCTTCTGAGTATGTGTTTGGATCTTTGATGAGACCGTGGTTCCTTAGCTTGTGCAATTGCTCCATTGTTGTCACAGTAGAGTTCAATGGGATCCATTGCACTAGGTACCACTTGAAGATCACATAAGAACTTCCTTATCCAAACAGCTTCCTTGGCTGCCTCAGAAGCAGCCACATACTCAGCTTTGGTTGTAGAATCTGCTATGGTGGATTGCTTGAAGCTCTTCCAACATACAGCGCCTCCATTTATCTTGAACACATAGCCGGCCTGCGATCTAAAGTCGTCAGGGTCAGACTGGAACGATGCGTCAGTATAGCCCTGCATACTGAGCTCTTCCTGTCCCCCATAGACCATGAACAAATCCTTAGTTCTTCTCAGATACTTTAGGATGTTCTTTACAGCCACCCAGTGCTGTAGACCTGGATTGGATTGGTATCGGCTGGTAATGCTCACAGCATATGCCACATCTGGTCTAGTACATAACATTGCATACATGATCGATCCTACTGCCGAAGCATAAGGAATTCGACTCATGTCATCCCTCTCAGCCTGTGTTGTAGGACACTAGCTCTTTGAGAGAGTAAGGCCATGTCTCACTGGAAGGTATCCTTTCTTGGATTGCTCCATGTAGAACCTCTCCAGTACCTTATCAATGTAAGTACTTTGACTAAGGGCCAAGAGCCTCTTGGATCTATCCCGGTAGATCCTCACGCCTAGAATATAGGCGGCCTCCCCTAAGTCTTTCATCTTGAAACACTTCCCCAACCATGTCTTCACAGCTTGAAGACTAGGGATGTCGTTTCCGATGAGCAGTATGTCATCAACATACAAGACCAGAAAAATTACCAAGCTCCCACTGAATTTTCTGTATACACAGGCATCATCTTCGCTTTTGATAAAGCCATAATCTCTCACGGCCTCATCAAATCGAAGATTCCAACTTCGAGATGCTTGCTTTAATCCATAGATGGACCTCTTTAGCCTGCAGACCTTATTAGCCTCTGCAGGATGGATGAAGCCATCAGGTTGTGTCATATACACATCCTCAGTCAGCTTCCCGTTAAGGAACGCTGTTTTCACATCCATCTGCCATATCTCATAGACATGATATGCAGCTATAGCAAGCAGAATCCGAATGGATTTAATCATGGCAACTGGCGAGAAGGTTTCATCATAGTCCATCCCGTGGACTTGTTTAAATCCTTTAGCCACTAGTCTACCCTTATAGGTAACTATTTTTCCATCCATGTCTGTCTTCTTCTTGAAGACCCATTTACACCCTATGGGTTTTACCCCATCAGGCAGCTCAACCAAATCCCAGACTTGGTTAGCCGACATGGAATCCATCTCAGATTTGTCAAGCCATTTCTCGGAGTCCGGTCCACTGACCGCCTCATCATAGGTTCTAGGTTCATCCTCAATGATGAAGATCCCATCGTGTTGGGTCGGTAGCGACCCATACCTTTCAGGTGCACGACAAATTCTCCCAGACCTACGCGGGACCTGTGTCTGAGCCTCAAGTTGCCTAGCAACCGGTGCAGGTGGCTCAGATTCCATCTCTTTGTCTTGTGCTTGCACTTGGACCTCATCCAAGTCAAACTTCCTCCCACTAACTTCTTTCATAAGAAATTCTTTCTCTAGAAAGACAGCACCCCGAGCAACAAAATCTTTATTCTCGGTTGGGACATAGAAGTAGTATCCTTTAGTTTCCTTAGGATACCCCACAAACACACATTTATCAGATCTAGGTTCAAGCTTGCTAGAATCCTGACGTTTGACATAAGCCTCACATCCCCAGATCCTGATAAACGTGAGATTAGGGCGTCTTCCACTCCATACCTCGTATGGTATTTTGGAGACACTCTTAGATGGAACATTATTCAGTATTAGAGAAGCTGTTTCTAGTGCATGCCCCTAGAATGATGAAGGTAGAGTTGCATGACTCATCATGGATCGAACCATATCCACTAAAGTTCGATTTCTCCTTTCAGACACACCATTCCATTGAGGTGTTCCAGGAGGAGTGAGTTGGGATATGATCCCACACTCTCTCAGATAGTCAAAGAACTCACCACTCAGGTATTCTCCACCTCGATCTGATCGAAGAGCTTTAATGGATCTTCCAAGCTGGTTCTCTACTTCATTCTTGAACTCCTTGAATTTCTCAAAGGATTCAGATTTATGTCTCATTAAGTAGACATAACCATACCTACTGAAGTCATCAGTAAAGGTAATGAAGTAGCTGTACCCTCCTCTGGCTTGTTTATTGAAGGGCCCACACACATCAGTATGTATGAGATCCAATAGACCTTCTGCCCTCTCACCAATCTTGGTGAAGGGCGCCTTTGTCATCTTCCCTAATAAACAAGGTTCACAAGTATCAAATTCCTCCAAGGAACTTGAATCTAACAATCCATTTGCATGGAGTTGTTGGATGCGATTCTTGTTTATATAGGCTAATCGACAGTGCCATAGGAAAGCACCAACTGAACCACTCAGTTTGGTCCTCTTATTGCTTATGTTACAAATAGAACTTTCCATATCCAAGATATATAGACCATTGCACAAAGTACCCTTCCCATAGAACATACTTGCAAATGAAAAAGAACAGGAGTTCTTATTTATTTCAAATTTAAATCCTTTCCTTGCCAAGCAAGGAATGGATACAATGTTCTTTGTTAGCGAAGGTACACAAAAGCAATTGTCTAGTTCTAATTGAAGTCCAGAAGGCAAGGAGAGAGTCAAAACGCCTACAGCAACAGCAGCAACCTGTGCCCCGTTTTCAACGCGTAGGTCAATCTCTCCAGGCCGCACCGATCTACTTTTCTTGAGCCCCTGCATATTTGTACAAATATGAGCTCCACATGCGGTATCCAATACCCATGACATAGAAGTAGAAAGGTTGACTTCTGTAACATAAATACCTGAGCTAGAAGTTAAGGCCAAGCCTTTCTTCTCCTCATTCTGAAGTTGCCTGCAGTCCTTTCTCCAGTGGCCCTGCTCGCCACAGTGGAAACACCTTTGTTCCTTTGACTTCTTCGCCCTTTTCTTCAGTGCTTTGGTAGGACCTCTGGCACTGCTCTTAGCACGTGCCTTACCCTTCTTCTTTATCTTCTTGGTCGCAGGGACCAAAAGAACAGAATTGGGTTTGGTCTTACCCATCTCTCGCTCGGCTGTTTGGAGCATATTCATCAATTCCTCCCGTGTGCACTCAATCCGGTTCATGTTGAAGTTAATGATAAACGGACTGAAGCTAGGGGGCAGGGAATGAAGAATAAGATCCACAACCAGCTCGTTGTCTATGGTGTGTCCCAGTCTCCTGAGATGATCCACATTCCCAATGAGTTTGAGAACATGGGGTCTCACTGGTGCACCTTCAGACAACTTGCACCGAAAGACTGCTTTGGCGGTGTCAAATCTCTCAGTTCTAGCCTGAGCCTCGAACATCTATTTCAGACGAGTAATCATCTGAAAAGCGTTCTGCTTCTCATATTGCACCTGCAGTTCAGGTGCCATACTGGCTAGCATAAGACATGCAACCTCCAAAGAGTCATCCTGATGCTTTCTAAAAGCATCTCTGTCTGCCGTTCGGGCATTAGGCGGAGGAGCCGCAGGAAGAGGCTGTTCAAGGACATACAGCTTCTTCTCGAGCTTGAGGACTATCCTCAAATTCCGATGCCAGTCCATAAAGTTAGTTTCAACTAACTTATCCTTATCAAGGAGTGATCGCAGTGATAATCCGCCAGTGTTCATAGCCATTGTTCTATAACACCCAAGAAGAACAGATTTGTACTACTTCGAATCATTTAAACTGGACTTGTTTTAAATGACCATGGCTCCCACTATTTTAAATTCGAATTGACAACCCACAAAGTCAATCGGGAAGTTTAAGACTTCCTAGTGAGATGGGATCCTTATTTCACATAAGGCTTTGCGTCCCACGAGGGTGGGATGAGATGCACAAAGTAACCCATGCTTCCTAAGGTGGGCGCGCCGGCCGGTTGCTCCAAGCAACTCCCCTTGTTGAGACAGTCTGGGCATTTCATGTCCAGCGAGGGCTGGATACAACATGAAACCTTTACCTCTCAACGATGCCTCTAGACTTTCACCATGTGCCCAGCACATGTGAATTTCTAGTCAAGTCCATTCCTAACCGTTATGCCCAGGGCCAACGAGTTTCCTTGCGAAGGCATGCCCAGGTTAAAACTGGACTGGGGAAACCATTGCCACCACGTACTTTCTAAAGATAAGTGGGCGTGTCCCACGAGGGTGGGAAACAATTCATAACTCCACTGATCGATAGCTTAGTGAGGGCTACGCGTTAGAAGGCTACCAGACTTGATATTTTAATTGAGGGTTTTTGTTTAAGGTCTCATCATCTCAGTTTTATCTTATGTCTATCATTACAGGCATGCTATCCTATAGTGATAACATAACGGTAAAACATTTCAGGCATGCTTCTGCAGATAATAATAAAAGCAGTAAAGGATGATGTGATCATATCCTATACAAGACATTGAACCAATCCATGCCATGAAATAGGTTCAACTCTTGTCCTAGAACTCAAGCCCCAAAACTAGACTTAGCCTAGCCGACCTCTAGCTTGAACTTCAAGGTAGGCTCCAAGGTCCTTCTCTCATGGTTTAGCTCTCAAACCCTAGAGGTACACTTTAAAAGTTCCCCATAGGTTCGGCCAATGCCATGGTCTTCCTCCAAGGAAGGTGCGCCACCATGCAAGGGGCCAAGATTTCTTGCGCCACCAAGCAACCAAGCACCAGCTTGCATGCATCACCTTGCTTGCTTGCGCCATCAAGCAAGATGCGAGCATCAAGGTCCAAGAAGGATGCGCCTAGCCCTTAATCTTCCTCTTAATTTTTACAAAAATAATGAAAAAGATGGCACGCAGGCCGCACAAGGATACATCGCAGGCATGCAAGAAGGGGGCTTGACTAATGATCACAACACCATGCACAATCAAGGTATTTACTCATGCAATTCTACATGCTCATGAAAAACATAAAATCTGAAATTTTACTTTTTCATAAAACCAGTTTCTTTTTCTCATCTTCTTCTCACAAGTCTTTTGGTTTATTGCGATTTATTTTTCATGATGATTTCAGAGATCCTTTCGGCTGGCAATTTTGTCAGATCAAGAGACTTGGCCAGTCCGAAGACACAATGCCCGTCCTACTTGACAAAATTACGTGCGCCTTTGATCTTTAAATCAAACAAGAAAAATAGTCCAAAAATTCCAAAAGAGATTGAGAGGATGATAGAAACAAGAAACCCTAATTTTTCTACTTTCAGAAAAACGATTGCCATGCATCATGCTATTTACGAAAATAGAGATATGGCATGTGAGCATGGAAGGAAAGCATAAAACATCGTTCGAGTCTTGCAAGTCGCTCTGATACCACTGTTGGGAAACCCCGGGGACATTTTACAATTTCAGAGTTATGGACATACATTTTTCGCAGCGGAAGAATGTCCCCGAAACAGGCTAGTCCCAAAAACCCAGTGAAGATCGCATGCAAGGGAGTCAACACGATGAGTTAGTAAATACCTTAAGAGCAATGTAGAGCGATGTCGATGAAGGCGCCCAAGTGTTCGCCCTCTGCAGTCTCGCACACACGGATCTCTTGAGTTCTCTTCTTCCACGCCCGGTGCTAGCCTCGGGAAGAAGATCCAAGCCCTAGGGAGATACTCTACTTCACTTGCGCCACCAAGAGAGATGATGCGCCAAGAGAAGAAAGAAAACCACCCAAGCCGCCAAGCCCTAGATCTCCTTGCGCCAAGAGGAAAGGAGGAAGAAGCTTACGGTTATGGAAGATGCGCCCTTGCTCCAAGCACTCGCCCCTCTCCTTGTGTTCACGCCTTCAAGGATTAATTACCACAAGAGGGGCGACTAGGGTCATATTTATAGGGCAAGAGGCGGTTAGGGTAATGGCTAGGATCATGACAAGTGTAGGGCTAGGATGAGAAGGTTTGAGATAAGGAAAGTCTCCAAGACATTTCCATAATTCTCATTCAACCTTACCTTTTGTTCCCATGCCTTTCCTTGTGCGCCAAGGCCTTGCCTTGTGCCCCAAGCAATGCCATATAGGCATTCATACCATAAGGGATAAAGGGGGAGGCGCTAATTGCTTCCTTATGAAGCAAATTGTGCCACTTCTCCCCATTATACCCATAGGCGCCTAGGGGAGAAGATTTGTCCCCATTATACCCTTCTAGCCCTTCTTCTCTTCATGACAACTTATTATTGGGCCTCATTGGATAATGAGCTAGCCCAAACTCCATTACATGGGTTGATTAAGCACTTGGATCCAATCAATGCAACCCTAATCCAAATGTGACCAACCATGGTCAAATACGGGTCAACCTGCCAAAAATGAAGTTTGGCTCCAATAATATTCTTCCATCTCATTAGGCCCATTGCGCTGATGAAATCTCTCAATTAGATCTGAGTTATCCAATAACTCGATCATAAGGCTTCCCGATCAATACGAGAACTCAAGTATCAAGGTGTGCGACCCTGTAGGTCCCTCTGACGTTGGCAGTGCTGACCAAATGTCACCACAAGCAGTGAGTGGCACCTAGCAGTGCATCGCTGCTACCCAAGTCATCAGAATGGATATCGACATCGACATCCCCATCATCGCAACTAGGTACAGATGCATTACAGTCTCTTTGCCGAACTGATATCCGATTGGACAAGTGTGTCACCACTTGTTTTCATCCAATCACATGGCTATGACTAAAACAGGTTCTTACCTGGGTATGGCCATACACTCTCAGTCATAGAACCATAGAGGAGCTCCATGGATATCATACTTCCCTAAGGAAGGGGCAAATCCTATGTCTGTCCATTGACCTTCTCATATGGGTCGTGACATGCTCAATGACAACCGTTATGACCTCCCAACTACGGCGAGGTGTTAAGTTGTATCAAAGCAAGTCCCTAACCATATAGAATGGTCAATGACCTCAAGTCAAGGGATCAATGCATCTCCTGTCACTTGTGAGGATAACTCATGACACCAAGTCATAGCCTCACAGCGGGTCTATCCAGTATATCCTCCAATGATATACCCATGTGTCTGCGTCCTAACCAGCCCACATACCAGTCTCACAAGTACCATAGCTGTCCCATATCCACTAAGGTACATTGACTGAGGATTATAGTTTGAGCACAGATCCAATCTGTCTCCAGGGACATTATCATGTTAGTACATATGCGCAGATGTAAACAAACATAGATAATGACAATGCCAGAATGATATATAAATATCAAAGTCAAGTAGTACATAAGTTGACCAAAACTAGGTCCTAAGGCATATACACCAACAGGTGACCCTACCCTAATCGGCAACGACGATGCTTCTTGCTTGCTCGTCGCCATTCAGAAAAGGGCAAGGGATTAGCGCTCGTAGACTTCAGTTCTTCTTATCGCTCGCCATTCGGTATAGGAGATTGTTGGTTGACAAGCTTTGATGAGCGGCAGCCAACGAACGACTTGTCCAAAGGCGATTTCAGTGGGTTGTGGTGGCAATGCATACAGATGAGCACGCACATAGAGGCGACTCGATGTGGCACGCTACTTGAATCGACACCGATCGAAAGGCCTTTTGCCCTAATTTCCTTCGGCAACAAGCAAAATCGATGCTCATCATCGTTATAGGTTCACCAGCCCTCCTCGTCGTCGTGCCTGTTATCGCTCGAAAGAAGGCAGGCATTTGGGCTGCAACGTGTAGTTTTTCGGTAGCCAAGCCTGCTTACAGCAACGTCCACACGACCAGTGTCAGACGGCGTGAAGGATTTGGCAGCGACTAATTGTTTCTTCCATGTTCACTGCTCCAAGCAGCTATCGTGTGATGTGGGTCGCGTGCATCTGCAAAACGCAAGCGAAGCGGGTAAGTAGGTGACTGTTCGCGTGCAGGCGCATGCAAACTAATTCAGGTGCATCTGCTAATCGGATTTCAAGGCATGGCTTGACCTATTCATAGTGGGCTCCAGGGCCGGATCCAATAAACAATGGTTTTGATCTGAGTGGCTGCATGCTAGTGGGTCAGATCTGATTTACTGAATCGGTTCGAGCTCAATTGGGCTCATTGGAGTGGTGAATCAACTATTTAGTTAAGTGGATTAATTCAATTAGGCTTGTTGGGCCCACTAAGAACTATTGTGTATTAAAGCTACTGACTGTTATGTGCAAAAGCAGCTTGATCTGCTGTGTTGTGTTGTGCAGTCGTTCGCTCAGCTAATATTTATTGATATTTTTGTATATATCATGATTTCTATATGCTATTAGAAATTTTATCATCATTTACGAGCATAATTTATTAGGAATAAATCTAGTGTTATATTTATTCATCCAGTTTAATTATGTTCAATTAATTGATAAATTTTACTATGCATTGTTAAGTTTTACTATACATTGATATATATATATATATATATATATAATGCTATTTATCTATGCAAGTAAGAATTTATTATTCATTCATGCTAGTAGAATTTTTGTGTATGACTAAATATGTTTTAATCTTCATGCACGTTATTGGAACATTACCATATTCTTTGATCATCATGAGTTAGAAATAAATGCATAATTTTGTTTACTATGTTTTTAACTTTTTGGTTCAATATGCTCAATTCATACACATTTGTTTTATTATCTGCTTATGAGTATTGATTGATTATAAACTAACTTAATTTTATTTCAATTTATTTTAATAGTATTGTCACTAAAGTGACCTCTGCTATTAAAATTCTTTGATAATGAAATATTAATTTAAGGTATATTTAATTTTTCATTTCAACTGATTTTTCAGTATAGTCACCAAAGTGACCACTACTGTAAAATCTTTTGAACTATGAATTATTAAGTCAGGGTGTGAGTTTTTCTTTATAAGGGCAACATATTGACCCATAGGATGAGTGTTGTTTGGCCAAAAGATTATATACACGTGTTAACGAGTATATGATAACTATTAGGTGTCCATTGTGGGTGCTTAGTCGACCCAAAGGAAGGCTAAGTACTGGGCAGTAGGATCTTATCATTAATACTCAATTACTACACAAGACAATCAAATGGTGAATCAACTCTCTATCCCAAGACTAGACTTGATGATACTCTGGTTATCTTGAGATGGGATTTTATTAGTGTTATGATAATTTACTACTTATTTTCAATACATGCTTCTATGAGCTTATTGTGTTTTGTAATTAGTTCTCTTTGTAATTAACATGATTAATGCTTTCATTGTTACTAGCAATTTAAACAGTATTCCAATTTTGAATAATTCACCTTTTGGTCTTGTTAGTACTGAAGTTAATTTAGTTTCAGTTCCTAGAAACACTTGATAGTTGGATTCTGATGCTATAACCCACATAAGTGTTTCTCTGCAAGGTTGCCTAAACTTCAGAAAGCCCAGTGATGAACAAAAATTCATCTATATGGGAGCTGAAAATCCAGTTGAAGTTTTGGGTATAGAGACTTTTTGTTATTATTAAATATTGGTTCCTTCATAGAATTGAAAAACACATTTATTGTATTGTCTTTTAGACGAGATTTGGTTTCAATTTCTGTATTAGACAAAGAAGGTTTTATTTGTTCATTTGGTAATAGAAAATGCAGTGTTTATTTTAATTCTAAGCTTGTTGGAACCAATTATTTATCTAACATTGACAACCTTTATTTACTTGATATAGTAAATTTAGGTGATGAGTCATACAATACTGAAACTAGAGGCACTAAACGCAAATTATCAACAGAAAATTCTTTCTCTTATGGCATAAGCATTTGGGTCATATCTCTAAAAAGAGAATTGACAGGCTGGTGTCAAAAGGAATTGTTGAAAAGCTTGATGATTCTAGTGATGATATTTGTGTTGAGTGCATAAATAGAAAAACCACTAACAAGAGAAAATTAATAGCCGAGAGAACTAAGGGTGTCTTAGAATTGATAGATACAAATATTTGTGGATCTTTCCCTACATCTTCATGGAATGGTCAATAATATTTTATCACATTCATAGACGATTATTCTCGATATGGATATATGTACTTAATGCATGAGAAAGCATAAGCATTGGACATTTTTATATTGTTTAAGGCAGAAGATGAAAATCAGTTTGGAAAATCAATTAAGGTCATACGATCTGATTGTGGTGGTGAATACTACGGCAGGTATGACGGATCAGGTAAACAACATTAAGGTCCATTTGCTAGATTTCTAAGTGAGTGTGAGATTGTTCCTTAGTACACCATGTCTAGTTCTCCAAACATAAATGGTGTATTAGAAAGAAGGAACATAACACTTACGATATAGTATGGAGTATACTACTTTACCACATTTACTATGGGGAGATGCATAAGGAACTGCAATGTACATTCTTAATAGAGTTCTTACAAAGCTACAAACAAAACTCCTTATGAATTATGGACGGATAAGAAACCCGTCATAAAGCATTTTCGTGTTTGGGGATGTCCAATTGAGGCTAGGCCTTTTAGGTCAAGTGAAAAGAAAATGGATGCAAAAACTGTTAGTTGCTATTTTGTAGAATATTCTGTGAGGTCAAGGGGTTTTAAATTCTATGATCCTAAAACTAAAACTTTTTTTGAGACGGGAAATGCTAGATTCTTTGAGGATATTGAGTTTGCAGGGGAAGATATGGCTAATGACTTTGTCTTTGAAGAGGAATTAGTTAATATTCCTCCTATTAAGAGTATTATTTATATTAGTGCACTGACAGGTTAACTGGTTTGTATTTTTCAACCCGGTAACTTGTATTGTCTTCTTATTTGTATTGGAACCCTAATAGAGTAATACAATTTTTCCTCTTTTCGATTCCTCTCTTTCCAACTTGGTATCAGAGGTCTGCTCTTCTCGCCGCCTCCTCTCATTTTTTGTTCTCCTCTTCGATTCCCTTCGCACGTTAATCGGCTCTCCGCTTCTTCCGCTCCTCTCACGCTCGCGCTCCTCCGTTGACGTGAAGATCAGTGCCTTCCTTCGCTTGGCAAGGCAGTAAGCTCCTCTGTTGGCGTGATGTGGCTGGAGTTCCTTGGCTTCTGATCCTCTTGTGGCTGGCTTTCGCGAGGTTTTCTTCTCTCTTCTTCCTGGCGATCTTGTGACTGGGCGCCCTTGTTGCCGAACCTTCCTGGCGATCTTGCTCTTCGTCAGTTCTCATCAAGGATTCGGAAGACACATATGCGGCTAATCTGCAGCACTGAAGGCTCCTCGTTGTGGGCTGCCTCCTCTATTGCTGTTCCTTCATCGCCTCTCACCGTCTTGCTGAAGCCTCCTCTCCCTGCCAGCCAACTCTTGGTCAGATCCATTCTTACTTCAGCCGCTTACTATTATCAATTTTTTGGTTCCTCTTACGCAATATGGAAATGTCTTCTGCTGTTGATTTAAATCCCACATCTAGTGTTGCAACTACGGTCAAATTTGATGGTAGCAATTACTTACTTTGGGCAAGATCTATGCGTTTTTATCTTGGTTCTCATGAAAAGAAATTACATCTAACTAACATGGCTCCAGACTCCCTTGATTCCGCTTATGTGTCATGGAAACACTCAGATATGGCTGTTGCCACATCCCTTCTGGCTAGCATTGAGACTAGTATTGCTTCTACAGTTATGTGTCTGGATACAGCTAAAGAAATTTGGGATACTCTGGAATCGATTTATGCTCCTGAAGAGACTATAGGTTAGGTACATCAGCTATACGAGGATCTCTTTAATCTGAAGCAAGCTGGAATGCCCATACCCGATCTTTATCGCATTCTTAAGGGCAAATGGGATCAGATGCAAATGTTACAACCACCTACTGCTGATGTATCGGTGACTATTCAGCAACGACAGGAGTTCTTTGTTACTCGGTTTCTCACCGCCCTCGATGACTCCTATGCGGCTGCTAAAGCCCAACTCCTTGCAGACTAAAGCCCAAGGGCATGGTTCCAGAAGTTTTCCACTATCATAT
Source organism: Costus lasius (assembly GCA_027563935.2). Lineage (NCBI taxonomy): Eukaryota > Viridiplantae > Streptophyta > Magnoliopsida > Zingiberales > Costaceae > Costus > Costus lasius. The sequence goes on from CM050451.1 coordinate 78,617,111, forward strand.
CTAAGATTGGGTTCACTCACTATAAGTCTGATCTCTCAATTCTTATTAGGAGATCAACCTCTGGTATTGTTGTCTTGGCAATTTATGTTGATGATATTCTTCTATCTGGGAATGATTCCAAAGGCATCCATGAGACCAAGACATACCTTCAATCATAGTTCTCCCTCCGTGATATGGGTAAACCCAGATATTTTCTGGGAATTGAAATTGCTTACCAAGGTTCAAGTGTTCATTTGTCCCAAAGGAAATATGCCCTTGACCTTTTATCGGAAACTGGAATGCTAGAGTGTAAACCCTGTGATGTGTCGATGGTTCCAAATGAACGGCACAGTTTGAGGGAAACATCTGAAGACACTGATCCCACCTTGTACAGACAAGTTGTGGGTAAACTCATTTATCTTACTGTTACTCGTCCAGATATATCCTTTGCTGTTGGTGTAGTCAGTCAGTTTATGCAATCCCCTAAAAAGTGTCATTGGTAGGCCATACTGTGAATTCTTCAATATCTTAAGAAATGTCCAGGTAAAGGTCTTCTATACAAAAAAAATGGTCACCTTGATGTTGAGTCCTACTCAGATGCTGACAATGCTGGAAACATTGATGATCGCAAGTCTATAACCGGTTTCTGTGTGTATGTTGGGGGAAATCTTGTTACCTGGAAAAGCAAGAAACAAAATGTGGTCTCTAGGTCAAGCTGTGAAGCAAAGTACCGTGCAATGGCCCGTACCACCTGTGAACTATTATGGATTAAAGGTCTTCTTCTTGAATTTGGCTTAGCGGTTGATAACCCAATGACCATGCACTGCGATAATCAGTCAGCCATCTTTATTGCCAACAATCCTTCATTTCATGAGCGAACCAAACATGTTGAGATTGATTGTCACTTTATCATAGATGCTATTTCAAGCCATCATATTACTACTCCGTATACAAAGTCCGAAGATCAAATTGTTGATATCTTCACTAAGGCTCTCACTTCAACCAAAGCTTATGAGTTTTGTAACAAGCTGGGCATGATTAATATATTTGCTCCAGCTTGAGGGGGTGTGTTAAGAGTATTATTTATATTAGTGCACTGACAGGTTAACGAGTTTGTATTTTTCAACCCGGTAACTTGTATTGTCTTCTTATTTGTATTGGAACCCTAATAGAGTAATACAATTTTTCCTCTTTTCGATTCCTCTCTTTCCAACTCCTCCTATGGCTATTATTGACTATGATCAATTTTTTATTCCAAATATCATTCAACCATAGCATTTAGAAGACAATGTTGAGCTTCCCACCCATCTAGAATATCTAACTATTCCTCAATTCATTATTCATGAGGAGCATGAGGATCCAGAATATCCAATTGTTCCTCAACTAGTCATTCATGAGGAGCATGTAGATCAAACTCAACAGTCTCAAATTCAAGCTAAACCAGTGCCTTTAAGGAGATCCACAAGAGACAGGAGAAGTGCAATTTCTAGTGATTATGTTGTATTTCTGTAAGAACATTAGGACAATATTGATTCAATGGGAGATGATCCACTCACCCTTCATGAAGCAATTAATGGTTCCAATTCTCAATTGTGGATCAATGTCATGGGTGAGGAAATTCAATCCATGAAAGACAATGACGTATGAGATCTTGTTCCTTACCTAAAGGTGTGAGACCTATTAGTTGTAAATGGATTTTTAAAACAAAAAAGGGATTCAACAGGTAATGTAGGGAGATATAAGGCTCATCTTGTCGCTAAAGGATTCACCCAAAGGGAAGGTATTAACTATAAAGAGACTTTCCCTTTGGTTTCATCGAAAGACTCTTTTAGGATTATTGTGGAACGTATAGCATTTTTGACCTTGAGCTTTATCAAATGAATGTTAAGACTACTTTTCTCAATAGTGACATTGAGAAAACAATTTATATGTTACAACCAGATGAGTTAGCTTCAGATGAAAATAACCAATTGGTCTATAAACTTAAAAAATCTATTTATGGGCTCAAACAGGCTTCTCGTCAATGGTATCAAAAATTTCATCAAGTAATTCTCTCATTTGGTTTTGAGGTAAATATTGTTGAAGATTATGTACCATAAGTTTAGTAGGAGTAGATTTATTTTTCTAGTTCTATATGTGGATGATGCCAGTAGCGATATGCAACTACTTTATGATACTAAGAAATTTCTTTCAAAATAATTTAAAATGAAATATCTTGGTTAAGCATCTTTTGTATTAGGGATCCAGATTCATCATGATCATTCACAAGGAATCTTAGAATTATCACAAAAAATTTATATTAAAAAAATATTACAATATTTTGGCATGCAAAATTGTAGACCACTTGAAACCCATGTAGCTAAAGGAGATAAATTTAGCCTCAAACAATATCCAAAAGGTGAAATTGATTCCAAGCTTATGGAAAATATCCCTTATGCTTCGGCAATAGGGAGTTGATGTATGCAAGGTTTGCACTCGTCCTAGCCTTTCATGCATTGTTGGAATGCTTGGCAAATATCAAAATAATATAGGAAGAGAATATTGGGTTGCACCCAAAAGCGTTTTCAAATATTTACAAAACACAAAAGATTATATGCTCACCTACAGAAAGTCAGACAAACTTGAGATCATTGTATATTCTGACTCTGACTTTGCTGGATGCCAAGACAATAATAAATTGACATCTGGTTCTGTGTTCCTATTAGTTGGAGGTGCAATATCTTGGAAAAGTGCTAAGCAAACACTTGTTGCATCTTCTATTATGGAAGCTGAATTTATTGCATGTTATTATGAGGCATCCAATCATGTTATATAGCTGTGTAATTTTATTTCAAGACTGTAGATTGTTAATGGTGTTGAAAGACCACTCAAGTTATTTTATAACAATAGAGCAACAGTCTTCTATTCAAACAACAACAGGAGTTCTTCTAAATCAAAGCACATCGATATCAAGTTTCTTATTGTAAAATAAAGAGTTCAAAGTGGCCTTATTTCTATTGAGCTCATAAGAACAAACTTTATAATTTCAGACCCACTCACTAAGGCATTAGCTCTAAAATTTTTTTTGGAACATATTGAAAATATGGGCATTACTGTTTTTTATGCCATTTGATTTAGTGAGAGTGCGTGTTTTGTTCCATTTGGCTATTATTGTATTTGTTGTCATGACATTAATGAAATTTTCAATTTTTAGCATTTGCACTTTTTTTATCTCATTTGGTTGAAGTTGGACCAGTTGGAAACAAAATGTGATGCTATCATATTATGTTATTTTCATGCTACACATCCATATTATATCTATGTCATTTGGCTGAGTTAATACATGTGATCACTGTGGGTCTAATTGTGATAATATATTAATGACCGCCCCTTTCGTCCTTGTGTTGATAAGACTAATAGACGAGATTAATTTAGATGACATCTTAAGTTATCCGCACATAAAGATTATTTTAGAGGTTTATATGCAATTGAAGGTTTTATTGTCTAAATACATGGTTGCCTCGTCCAAGTAGGAGATTGTTAGGATCTATGGACTATGCACTATGTACATGCATAATAAATTATATGTAGCCGTACATGTGTTGTAGTAATTAATTGTGCATAATTTAATTTATAATTTATTTATTATTATCTAATTAATTATAGTATGGAGGGGGCTTTTAATTATGTGTAGAATCCCTAGGAGCATAATTGTATTATTGATGCAGGAGCAAATAAGCCCATGAGCCTACTTGGGGATGGCCCAAACCCCCTAGAAGACACTTGGGAGGACTCCCCAGGACGTGGGGAAGAGACGACCCGAATTTCAGCCCGATCAGAGCTCACTGGACCCTTGGAAGACACTTGGGAGGACTCCCCAGGACGTGGGGAAGAGACGGCCCGAATTTCAGCCCGATCAGAGCTCACTGGACCCAGACACGGCCAGATTGTGCGTCCAAACACGGCCAGGCCGTGCGTCCAGACACGGCCGTGACACGGTCGACCTGGGACGCGAGCACCAACACGGCCACTAACACGGCCGTGGCACCGACCGTGTTCTTCTCGGCCGAAATTCCTGTAGATGAACACGGCCGTGCTCTCCGACACGGCCAAGCCGTGTTCGCCGTGACCGAGAACTTCACGACCCCGCAATCGCCCGTGCGCCCGCCTGTGAAAGTCTCGGGCAAATCCTCAACCGCTGAACATGGCCGTGTTCCCAAACACAATCGAGCCGTGTTCCCCAACACGGCCCTCGACACACCCGTGGCCACCGCCGTGTTCTCTTCGGCAGATTTTGGCGCAGCCGAACACGACTGTGCGCACCAACACAGCCAGGCCGTGTTCCACCCTGGAGATGCTATGGAGCCTCAACGACCGCACTTCGACGTCACTCACCCTCCCTACCATATTACTCCACCCGAGGACGACCCGAAGAAGCTCCACAAGGTGACAATCCGGCATTCTCAACATCAAAGCAAGCCACCGCATCACCTCACGGGTGATAGAACCCACCGATATAGGTAGGCGTTACCCGAAAGTGCATGGGTCTATCGAAGTAATAAAATATCAATCCCACAGGGACTAACTGGCAAATACCGATAGATCTCGAAATGACTAGCTAGACGATGTCGCAATTGGTGAATTTTAAGATAACGAAATAATTGAAAGTGCAGTAATGTAAACGGAGGAGGTCACACGAGAGAATTATAATGAGGAGGTGCATCAGGATATGGGTTCACCACTTGACTCCTTATAATTGAATAGTTAAACTCTAATGCCAAAGTCTTGTCTAGTTCAAGGGGCTCAGCTTCCTTGTCACGTAGGTAGCTCCCCTCCAATAATCTTGTTTGCTTCAACGAACTAGATTAACAGTCCAATCCGTAGGGTTCTAACGTGCGATCAGACGAATATCTTTCCACAACGTCCAAGATTCTTATAATCCTCGCAAGTACATAAAGACCAGCAAGTGAGGTTTTACCCTCCTAGAGATGCTGAACCGTACTTGAGGTGATTAAAGACTCTAACGCCCCCTTTTGAGTAGTGTAGGGATAAAGTACAGACGGAATGGATAAACTCCGAACCGATTGAATCGGACGCGCGGTCGGACTGGGGTCTCTCCGACGCGTCTAAACTCCTACAGTCACGCAAGCGAGTATGAATCTGCGAGCGAGTTTTCTCTTCCAGAGACCTGATTGACAAACCTCACTAAGGTGTTTCCCTAAGCGAGTACAGTCTAGCGGGCGAGTTTTCTCCTTTAGATTCGATTGACAAACCTCACCTTTGCAACTTAAGGCTCAAGCATATCTTTCGGAATAATGCTTTCCTTTAATCCTACGGGTAAGTACAGCTATGCATGCGAGTAAACTCCTAGAAAAGCTGATTTACAAACCTCACTCGAGGGATTAAAAGTCGAACATATTCCTCTGGGTACACAGGCGAAGCATGCACACTAGGTCAAGCAAGGATTTTAGCAAGTAAATATAACTATTACAACTAATAAATCGTCAAGGGCTACTCCCACATCCTGATTTGGTGTTTAGCCAAGCATGTTCATGGTAACAATGTAGACAATGTATTCAGCCATGAACATCACAAGTAATAACAGGTTTCACGCAAGAGTTGTAGAGGAAAAATAGATCATGCAATATTCTCTTAAGATATTACAATAGATGCAGCAACTCAAAGATGTAGGCTAAGTATTACAAATCTGTTTCTAGGAAGCTTACGCAACAGGAGGTATTCAAAGTTGTACAGATGCGCAGCTTCTTTCTCCTCGTTTCTTCACCTCCAAGGTGCAGCCCCCTCTCGTATGTGTTTTTCCTCCCCTCTTTCTTTGCTGAACTCCCTCTTTTATCTCCTCTCCTCCTAGTGGGCTGCTGCCCCTTTCCAAGATTCTGCAAAGTTTCTGTAGTTTTCCAGCTGAAGAAAGTCTTCGCTGCCTTCTTTCCCATACCCTGCAACCTGCAGTCGCTGTTACATTGGTTACTCCATGAAATCATCATGTCGTGGCAAGCTTTCCCCAAAATAAGGCTGCTGCATGGCTCTTTGTCAACGGGGGAGAAAGGACCTGAGTGCACCCCAGCTTCCCCTAGGGTTAGGTTGAAGAAAACAGGGTTAAAATCGCGGTTTTGAAACAGGCGGGTCCGCGATCTCGGGCGAGAATTTGGTCGTGATCCGGTCGTGATTTAACAGTTTCAGCTTCAGGCATAACGACGATCACGAGCATGATTTTGATCGGGACCCAGTCGTGATTTCCAAAAAAGGCCTCAACGAATCTGAAAGCTTCTAGTTAGGATCATCTTGAGTTAGTATGAGCTCCTTTGCCACAAGAGTGCCAAAATCTACCCTTTTGTGGTCGTTTGACCTGAAAACGTGAAAATACCGAAACAGGTGTAGATTCCATAGATGTATCTAAATAAAGGCAATTATAAGACTTAAAGTCATGAAATGAGGATGATTTCATTAGTAAAATGGCATGTAAAACTCTATATAAATCTGTGTCAACAGAATACCTCCGACTTAAATCTTTGCTTGTCCTCAAGCAAAAAAGAAAGACATGACATTCCATGAGGATTGTTTGATTGAAGTTATACTCCCCAATGATCTATAAATGTGAAATGATTACAGCTAGTCACAAGATACACAAATCACTATAGACTTTAAGGATGTCAAGATGAAAAGCAGAGCGTCCAGGTTAAATCTACGTGCAACAGTTGTACAATAGTATCGGATAAATATAGTTCCTTACCACATGAAGCACTAATATATTTGAAGCACCCAAAAGGTAGACTCTAGAGTAGTAGTAAAGGCCTTGCTTATAACTTTGGTACCACCGCACCTGTTTCTTCTTTTCTGCAGTGCCAAGCCATAACTTCGGTACACTGCTCTTTTTTTTTCTCTCTCTCTCTCTTTTTTTTTCTTTTGGATTGCAGTGCCAAGTCAAGACTTTGGTACCACTACCCTACTTTTCTTTCACTTATCTTTTTTTTCTCTTTTAGTGGCAGTGCCAAGTCAGGACTTCGGTACCACTGCGGTTTTTTTTCTTTTTTTTTCTCTCTTTGCTGGGCAGTGCCAAGTTGTAACTTAGGTATCACTACATTTTTCTTTTCTTTTTCTCTGTTTCTTGTACAGTGCCAAGTTAGAGGAGCTCGAACCAAAACTAATACTAAGAGTCACTAAGGGTGGTAAGTATGTGTCAAGTGTTTTGGTCTATAGTCTTCCAAAGAATCAGTACTCATGTCGATATATAGATGCTTCCTAGATTCAAAGCTCATCAAAGTTCAATCCTTAAGTTTCCAGTGTATAAGGAATCAAGTGACTAGTTGTTCAACGTGAATGATGCTCTTAATGTAGTGTGGGAATATAGATCAATCATAAATTAGGTAAATGAATAGAATCAATTATGAATGAGGAAAATATCAATCAACGAAAATAAGAAATTTCAGCTAGGACCTACGACTTGGGCTTTTATGTGTTTAGGAAGTAATCATCAACAAGGTTCAAATCTTATCGATAAAATCATGAAATTACATCTGATAGATACAACATGTTATCAAAGCGTCTAGGTCTATCGGCAAGGCATGAAGAAGTAGATTATGATAGTGCCTTTGTAAAATTGAAGCATTATAAAAGCAGGACACATGTCATGAAGGAAGAGCATATTGTAAACATAGTTCATAATGTTCGATGTACGTCCAGCAGTAAAAGAGTTTAAAGTTGGCAAGTTCGGTACGACCGCACATCAACAAGGACAGTTCAGAACAACACAAAGTTTACCACACAGTGCATTTCATAAAGACTGTAAAGTGACCCATCAAAATATGTAAATCTCCCCTCCCAAGGCAAAATGTTGCATCGTCTGTGATGCGTATAGTATAGATATGTATCAAAAGGGGTGAGGGAGAGACTTACAAAAGTGCAGTTCTACTTGCGGCATTCATCTAGGTCATCGTCATTGTCAGATGGGGATGAGTCCGATATATGAACCGTCTCGTCTTGGTCATCCTCTTCGTGGAAAGGATATTTTGAGAGGTACAAGTGAGGAAACATCTCGAAGGAGTGTGTGACCTCGATCTGGTGTGCAATTTGCTTCCCCCATATAAACTAGTCCTAGTGAATAAGGTGTAGAATATCATTAGTAGAAGGACAAGTGGTAGTCTTCAGATGGGTACCAGAGGAAGAGCTAGGATCCATGTCGAGTGATGTGGTAGAATCCTCTGGAGTAGTGGAATCTGAGTGCAGATGCTAGTTGGTGTGGTCCCGGAATTGAGATTGTGGATGCTTGGGCACTTCATGGGGATTAGGCGGTCATTGATGAGATACAAGTGAAAGTGGAAACCTAGGTCACATGCGCTAACATGTGTGGCGGAAATACTAAAACTAGGAAACCAAAATCGCATGACTTGATACTATGATCAACCTTGTAAACTTGAAAGACAAGTTAGAGTGTTACCATTGCCATGAAGTGAGTGGCGGCTTGGAAGAAGAAAGGGGCGAGTGCCTCTTCTCCAAAGGTGTCACACACAAGATGATGTCAACTTCTTCCTTGTGCTCCTTGTGCTAGCAAAGACACCAAGGAGTCTTTGATCGTGTCTTGGAGAGGAGATGTGCACTCTTTGCTGGTCGACTTTCTTCCTTGTCGTGAAGATGATGAAGAGGCGAAAAGGAGGAAGCACACTCGAGAGTTTCGAAACCGTGAGGGGAGAGACCAAGAAAGGAAAGTTCGGCCACTACCACACATGGTAAAACCGAAATGTAACTCCCTTCTTTGCAATCGAAACTTCCCTCTTAATTGAACCATGCGTTCACTAAGTGAACCGGTTCAATCCCAATTTGGTTCAAGCACCAAATTGAACCAGCCCTGGTTAAGATCTCTTTGAACCAAGTGGCTCAAGATCTAACCACACATCTCATTGAACCTCTTGATCTTTACGATCAAGCATCAATTCTCCCGATCGAAGCTTACCGATCATATGCCCTAACCAATCAAACATGATTAGACTAGATCTCACTTCCAATCAGAGTTTAAATTTCTTTAAACTGAACTAGAATAATCCCAGTCCACACGATCTGACATAAGTAAGCCAAATCATCAAATTGTGCGACCCTAAGGGTTTCCTTCAATGTCGGTAACGATAACTTACGTTATCACGATCAGAGAGGGGTATCTAGCAACACATCACTGTCTCCCGATATGAAGGAAAGAGTCTTCCAAGACTACTCCCAAACCACAGCATAAGTGTGAATCTAATTCACTTGGCATACATGTTTCCCTTTGCCACTGGATGTTCCCGTTGGACAAGCGTGTCAATCCTGTGATTCCAACATGATGAAAATGATTAGATCAGACGAACATAGTCGTCTGGGTATGGCCATACACATTCTCAACCATCTCATCCAGGGGGCCCTTAGAACATCACACTCCTACTAGGAGAGGCAATCCTATATCTATCACTAGTGCCCTAACATGACTCATGCTCACTATCCAAGATAGTCCTTAACCATTATCTTTCAAATGATATTGAACTACCTCAAGATAATGCCAATCATCACTTAAAAACACAAGTGATCTCAAGTCAGAGGGAATATGCCACTTGCTTGCATATAAGGATTATTCACATTGTGACAAACAATTGAATATCCTAAATAGGGTCAGTCCAGTACATCCAATGCACCTATGTGTCTAAATCTTATTCCATGCTCGAAGCATCCTATAAGATTAGATCACATATTAGTCTCAATCATATCAAGGCTGTCTCATGTTCACCGAGATATCTCGACTAAGGACAACACTAAATGTCAGCTAAGCTGAACACCATCGAGACATTACTCAGAATTATACATACAGCAGATAATGTAACAATCTGAATAACAACAATTGCCTTTATAAACATAGTTCATACATGATACTGAAAATAACCTAAGGCCTCAAACATTAGCCTTAAGGGCATACCCCAACAATCTCCCACTTGCACTTAAACTAATGGTTGAGAAATCTCAAACCCATATTATTACAGTGCTTTTTCATGCTTCTGCTGCGCCAGAGGCTTTGTAAGCGGGTCAGCTAGATTGTCATCTGTATGAACCTTGCAGATCTTGATGTCTCCTCGATCAATGATCTCACGGATCAGATGAAACCTTCTCTCTATGTGCTTGGACTTCTGGTGTGACCGTGGTTCTTTCGCTTGTGCAATCGCTCCAGTGTTATCACAGAAGATAACCAATGGATCTGCACTCGAAGGAACAACACCAAGTTCGTGAATGAACTTGCGAATCCAGACTGCCTCCTTTGATGCTTCTGAGGCTGCAACATACTCGGCTTCTGTTGTGGAATCAGCAACAATTGATTGTTTGAAACTCTTCCACACCACTGCTCCTCCATTCAAGCTAAAAACATAGCCTGATTGCGATCGGAAATCATCTTGGTCAGATTGGAATGAAGCGTCAGTATATCCTTTAATACTGAGTTCTTCCTGACCTCCATAAATCAAGAACATATCTTTGGTTCTCCGAAGATATTTCAAAATGTTCTTGACTGCAATCCAGTGTGCCCTCCCTGGATTACCTTGGAACCGACTGGTCACGCTTAACCCGTAAGCGACGTCTGGGCGAGTACATAACATCGCATACATGATGGACCCAATAGCCGAAGCATAAGGCGTATTGTCCATCTCATCTTTCTCAGACTGTGTTTGAGGACACTGGCTCTTTGAAAGATTCAGACCATGTCTGACTGGAAGATATCCTCTTTTAGAGTTTTCTAAATGGAATCTCTCCAGGACCTTATCGATGTAAGTACTTTGGCACAGCCCGAGAAGCCTATTAGATCTATCTCTATAGATCTCCACACCTAATATATAGGCTGCTTCTCCCAAATCCTTCATCTGGAAACATTTTCTTAACCATGCCTTGACCGCATGCAGTTCAGGAATATCGTTTCCAATGATTAAAATATCATCGACGTAGAGGACTAGGAAAGTAATCACGCTCCCACTAAACCTTTTGTATACACACGGGTCATCTTCATTTTTGATGAAACCAAATTCAGGAACTGATTCATCAAAACGAATATTCCAGCTTCTCGATGCTTATTTTAGTCCATAGATGGACCTCTTTAATTTGCATATTTTATGGCGTTCTGATGGATTGATGAAACCTTCAGGCTGTGTCATATACACATCCTCTTCCAGTTTTCCATTAAGGAAAGCGGTTTTCACATCCATTTGCCAGATCTCATAATCATAATATGCTGCTATCGCGAGAATAATTCGAATGGACTTGAACATGGCTACAGGAGAGAAAGTTTCATCATAATCTATCCCGTAGATTTGTTTGAAACCTTTCGCAACTAGCCTGCCCTTATAGGTAACCACGTTACCACCCATGTCTTTCTTCTTTTTGAAGATCCACTTACAGCCTATAGGGATTACTCCCGGAGGCGGATCAACCAAATCCCAGACTTGGTTATCTGACATGGAGTCCATCTTGGCTCGCATAGCTTCAAGCCATCTTGCTGACTCCGGTCCACTGACCGCATCCGCATAAGTGAGGGGTTCATCATTAATGATGTAGACTCCGTCATAGCGCTCAGGCTGACGACGAATCCTTCCCGATCTACGCGGTTCCCGTGACGTCTGAGCCTCAGGTTGAACATTAACCTGATCTATTGGCTCAGGCTCATCCAACTGAGCTTGACTACTTTGTCCCTCTTCTGGAATTTCATCCAGCTTTATTTCTCTCCCACTGGCCTCTTGCAGAAGAAATTCCTTCTCAAGAAAAATAGCCGTTCGAGCAACAAATACTTTATTCTCTTTGGGATCGTAGAAATAATAACCCTTAGTTTCTTTAGGGTATCCGACAAATATACATTTATCTGATCTTCTCTCCAGTTTCCCAGAGGCGAGCTTTTTAACATAAGCCTCGCAACCCCATATTTTGATAAATGTCAAGCTCGGCTGTTTTTCATACCATAACTCATATGGTGTCTTTGAAACAGCCTTGGATGGCACTCGGTTTAGCACCTTTGCAGCTGTTTCCAGTGCAAATCCCCAAAAGGAGTAAGGTAGAGTAGCCTGACTCATCATAGAGCGAACCATATCCAATAAGGTTCGATTCCTCCTCTCGGACACACCATTCCATTGCGGTGTTCCTGGCGGAGTGAGCTGTGAGATGATCCCACATTCCTTCAGATAGTCAGTGAACTCACGACTCAAGTATTCTCCACCTCGATCTGATCGAAGTGCCTTGATATTTCGGCCTAACTGATTCTGTACTTCATTTTTGAATTCTTTGAACTTGTCAAAAGATTCACTCTTATGTCTCATTAAATAGACATAACCATACCTACTGAAATCATCAGTAAAAGTAATGAAGTATGAATAGCCACCTCTGGCATGTTTACTAAATGGCCCACACACATCACTGTGAATAAGGTCAAGTAAACCTGAAGCTCTTTCACCTTTATTAGAAAAAGGAGTCTTCGTCATCTTACCCATTAAACAAGCTCTGCATGTATCAAGCTCCTCATAGGAGAATGATCCCAGCAGTCCATGGTCATGCAACCGCTTAATGCGCTTCTTGTTAATATGGCCTAGACGACTATGCCATAACAAGGTGCTGTCATAAGCATACTTGGCTTTCTTATTATCAATTTGTTGTACAGAACATTCCATGTCCAACATGTATAACCCATTGTTAATCGACCCAGTGGCATAAACAATATTATCATATGAAATACAACACTGTGAAGTTTTGCATTCAAAAGAAAAACCTTTCCTGACAAGAGCAGGAATAGAGATAATATTCTTCGTTATGCTTGGTACAAAATAACAATTGTCAAGTTCTAATACAAATCCAGATGGTAAAGAGATGTTATATTCTCCTACAGCAACAGCAGCAACCCGTGCCCCGTTTCCAACTCGTAGGTCCACCTCATGTTGTCCCACCTATCTTCTTCTCTTGAGTTCCTGCACATTTGAACAAATGTGAACTCCACATGCAGTGTCCAACACCCATGAAATAGAAGAAGCAACCATGACTTCAGTCACGAAAATACCTGAGCCAAAAGTGAAAGACTTGCTTCCCTTCTTCTCTCCTTGGAGCGCTCTACAGTCCTTCTTGTTGGGGTATGCCCTTAAGGCTAATGTTTGAGGCCTTGGGAATGTATCAGTATCATGTAATAAACTCTTATGTTTATAAAGGCATGGTTGTTATTCAGTTTGATACATTGTCTGCTGCAATAAGTGTACTTCTGAATAATGTCTCAAAGCTGTTCAGCTAGGCTGACATGCAGTTAAGTCCTTAGTCGATATATCTTGGTGAACATGAGACAGCCTTGATATGGTTAAGACTAATATGTGTTCTAATCTTATAGGATGCTTCGAGCATGGAATAAGATGTAGACCCATGGGTACATTGGATGTACTGGACAGACCCTACTAGGATATTCAATTGCTTGTCACAATCTGAATAATCCTTGAATGCGACAAGTGGCACATTTCCTCTGACTTGAGATCACTTGTGTTTTCTAAATGATGATTGTCATTGTTTTGAGGTAGTTCAATATCATTTGAAACATAATGGTTATAGACTATTGTTGGGGTATGCCCTTAAGGCTAATGTTTGAGGCCTATGGGAATGTATCTGTATCATGTAATAAACTCTTAAGTTTATAAAGGCATGGTTGTTATTCAGTTAGCTACATTGTCTGCTGCAATATATGTTCCTCTGAATAATGTCTCAAAGCTGTTCAGCTGGGCTGACATGCTATTATGTCCTTAGTCGATATATCTTGGTGAACATGAGACAGCCTCGATATGGTTAAGACTAATATGTGTTCTAATCTTATAGGATGCTTCGAGCATGGAATAAGATGTAGACTCATGGGTACATGGGATGTACTGGACAGACCCTACTAGGATGTTCAATTGTTTGTCACAATGTGAATATTCCTTGATTGCGACAAGTGGCACATTTCCTCTGACTTGAGATCACTTGTGTTTTCTAAATGATGATTGTCATTGTTTTGAGGTAGTTCAATATCATTTGAAACATAATGATTATAGACTATCTTGGATGGTGAGCTTGAGTCAGGTTAGGACACTAGTGATAGACATAGGATTGCCGTCTCCTTGTTTAAGGAGTGTGATGTTCTATAAGGGCCCCCTGGATGAGATGATTGAGAGAGTGTATGGCCATACCCAGGTGACAGTGTTCATCTGATCTAATCATGCTCATCATATTGGAGTTACAAGCTTGACAGGCTTGTCCAATAAGAACATCAAGTGGCAAAGGAAGTATGCATGCCTAGTGAATTGGATTCACACTTGTGCTGTGGTTTGGGTGAAGTCTTGGAAGACTCTTTCCTTTATATCGGGAGACAGTGATGTGTAGCTAGATACCCCTCACTGGTCGTGATAACGTGAGTTATCGTTACCGACATTTAAAGGAAACCCTTAGGGTCGCACAATTTGATGATATGGCTTCTTTAAGTCAGATCGTGTGGACTGAATTGTTTAGTTCAGTTTAAAGGGGTGTTAAGCTCTGATTGCGAGTGAGATCTGGTCTGATCATGTTTGATTGATTAGGGCTTTAGATCGGTAAGCTTCGATCGAGAGTTATGATGCTAGATCAGTGAGATCTAGAGCATCAAGAGATCAACGGTGATCTTGAACCTTGTGGTTCAATAAGATCGACCATTGCTTGGGCCGATTTGGTCTTAGACCAAAGTCACTTGAACCAGCTCATGTAATGAGCGCTTGGTTCAAATAATCGAAGAGAAGGAATTGCGGTTCACTTCATGTGAACGCATAACCGAAGTGAGTAATGGGTTACTATTTTTGGATAGCAACGCCCACGTTCATGACAACGTTTTTACTCTATTGGCGATCATCACTCTTGAACGACGTCGCCTTCCTTCTCGTGTGAAAAACTCTCTCGAAGAGGGTAGAGAAACTTCTTCTTCGACAAGCCCAAGGATCTTATCCCCTCCATGCGCAAAGGACCCTTGAAGCTTTGCTAGCACAAAGACGACAAGGAGAGGCCATTCTTCATCGTGTGTGCGTCGACTAGGGAGAGGATCCCTTTCGCTCCTTGCTTCCAATACTTCATCCATAGATGGCGATGGTATGAATCTTATTGGCACTCGTAATCGTTTTTCATAGTTGAATATATATCATGCATAATGATCCCTAAAACCCCTATTTCCGCTGCGATGTAACACATGCGCCATTAGGGTTTTCTCGCTCCCCCTCGAAGGGGACTCCTGCAACTATCTTGGATGGTGAGCTTGAATCAGGTTAGGGCACTAGTGATAGATATAGGATTGTCGTCTCCTTGTTTAAGGAGTGTGATGTTCTATAGGGCCCCCCTGGATGAGATGATTGAGAAAGTGTATGGCCATACCCAGATGACTATGATCATCTGATCTAATCATGCTCATCATATTGGAGCTACAAGCTTGACACGCTTGTCCAATAAGAACATCCAGTGGCAAAGGAAATTTGCATGCCTTGTGAATTGGATTCACACTTGTGCTGTGGTTTGGGTGTAGTCTTGGAAGACTCTTTCCTTTATATCGGGAGACAGTGATGTGTTGCTAGATACCCCTCACTGATCGTGATAACGTGAGTTATCGTTACCGACATTTAAAGGAAACCCTCAGGGTCGCACAAATTGATGATATGGCTTACTTAAGTCAGATCGTGTGGACTGAATTATTTGGGTTCAGTTTAAAGGGATTTGATCTCTGATTGTAAGTGAGATCTGGTCTGATCATGTTTGATTGATTAGGGCTTGAGATCGGTAAGCTTCGATCGAGAGAATAGATGCTAGATCAGTGAGATCGGGAGCATCAAGAGATGAACGGTTAGATCTGGAGCCTTAGGGTTTAATTATGATCTAGACCAGAGGGCTTGGTTTAATTTGGTATTTGAACCAAATTTAATTGAACCAGCTCATTACTTGAGCGCATGGTTCAAAAGATCAGAGATTTGCGCTTGGGTAAACTCATGGGCGCATGAGGAGAAGTGGTTTACTAATTTTAGAAGCCATGACTTCTAAATCGTGACCACGCCTCACGTTGAGGTTATCATGCTCTATTCTCGCCTCTCACCTTTTTTTTCGGCGCTTCCTTGGGTGGCGACTTCTTCACGCATTGGAGAAGGATTCGAAAAGGAGAGAACTCTCATCTCATTCCCTTCAACCGATCAAGGACCTTTTGAAGAGCTTTGCTAGCACAAAGATTCAAAGGAGCAAGCCATATTCATTTGTGTGCGTCACCTTTGGAGAAGGAACATTTGCGCCTTTCCTTCCAAGGCACCATCCGATCGATGGCAATGGTATGAATCTAATCTGATTTATACATTATAAGGAGTTGATCACATGAACTTACATTCGATCTTTTGAAACCCTAAGATTCCGCTAGAAAATTTTTGTTGCGCCTCCTATTAGGGTTTCCCCCTTCAGTTCTATGGGACTTTCAATTGGTATCAGAGCTAGTTGTTATTGTATGTTCATATGATTGCTTCATGTTACTGTGTGATCCTTATTTGCGATGCATAGATCTAATTGTCATCACATGCGAAACTACATGCTAGTTTTTTAGATGTTGGCGCATGTGTATTTTCATGTTTATGTAGGCGCTTGTTAAAGTCTTTGTTTTGTCAAAAACTTGTATCATGCGCGCTCCACATTAGATCTAAGGCCTTACTTTAAACCCTTAGACGGGTTATTAGGGTTGAAGTCATCCCCTAGGTTAGATCCAGATAGTCTGATCAGACCATCTGACAGCCTTGATGGGTTGACCAGATAGCACCTGTGCGCAAGCACCTGGTGGCTATAGGTCGACTGCAGACAGGCGTGTAGCGATGTCTGGTTGAGACAACTAATGAACGCACATGAGTTAGGCCCGGGGTCACACCCGCTTGCCAGACCTCATAGTGGTCGTTCAGCCCTGGCGCATGCATGGTTGACCACTGGGTCAACTCAAGTCAGTTACGACTTGGTGCATGCAAGGGCAATGGATCTGACTAGGTTGGATGAGTGGATCCCTAGTAATGGACCGTTGTAAGGTAGTAGGGCATATAAGGAAAATAAAATTGATGCCAATGGGTTTTTCCAAAAAATTTTATTTTCTTGAAAGGATCACATGTTTGATTGTGGCATATGCTTGTTTATTTATTCTTATGTGGGCTGCCCATGTTAAATGTGTGCTGTGCTGGGGCCTGCGTGCCTGTATTAAAGTTGTAAATTAATTATTGTGATCTGCGTATCACATTGTATTTAATTTATAAAGTGTAATTGACCTGCGTGTTAATCTTGTCTAGATAGATTAATTTGTAAGTTAATCAGACAAGAGCACAGAGCACACTTGGCAGAGGCGCTTGCAGCAGAGGCTTGACCAGGTGGGAGGTCCAGGGTTCGACTCTGGGACCAGGCGCATTTTCCCTGGTAGGCACACCTGAGCTGCAGATGGCGCTTGGGCCCTGGTTTGGGCCAAATGAGCAGCAAAAGTCCCATGAAGAAAAGCAAGTGAAGACTTAAGTTAATTAAGGTCTTACTTAGGCTATGGGCTTTTACCACATAAGATCCATGCTTTCTTTTATTGTTTATATAAGTAGAACAGCATGATTTATTTATCTTCTGCTATCACCATAGGAATTGCATGATAGTGAAGAAGATAAAAGACCGTTAAAATCCAACGCTAAAATATCAAGCTCGTAAGCCTTCTGACGCGAAACCTCACTGTTCTGATTATCGTTGGAGCCGTGTTGTACCCACTCAGTGGGCACGTCCATCTATCTTCAGACGGTGCTGGATTACACCTGCGTGTTACAGAGAAGGGATTTATCGCTTCTCGTTGCTCAGCATAGCACGTGGTGGTCCAGGGAGTAGGTCGGGTCAGCTTGACCATGTAGGCTACATATGTAGCGCATGGAGGCAGCCATCTATGGGGTCAGAGATTGTGTTGTACCAACTCAGTTGGCACAGTCTGCTGGATTGCCCAGATGAAGGGGAATCACACGGGTTGGCGATTGGCTGGAACAGCCTACCAGAGATTAGTGCTTGTACTCTCTGTGCATCTTATCTCGCCTGAGCGGGACGCGGAGACCAAGTATGAAATCTGGATCCCATCTCACTAAAAGAGTTCTACTCTTTCGGGCTGTTTTTGCTGGATTTTTCAGCCAGATAAAATAGTGAGAAAAAGAATCATTCTTAAGTCCTGATTGATTCTTAACATTGATACTGACCTTGCTGTTCTTGCATTGTTGTAGATACCTGCAGCAACGAACACCATGAGCTTCAATGTGCGATCCCTACTGGAAAGGGAGAAGTTTGCTGGGCCGAACTTCTCAGACTGGTACGGACACCTTAAGATTGTTCTTAAGGCAGAGAGGAAACTGTATGTCCTCGAGACGGCTATACCGCCTCAGCCCGCTCCGAATGCCGCAAGGGCGGTTCGGGAAGCTTATGAAAAGCACGTCAATGATAGCATTGATGTCGCTTGCCTGATGCTAGCGTCTATGACGCCACCGCTGCAGCGTCAGCATGAGGATATGTCTGCTATACAAATTATAGCAAACCTCAAGATGCTGTATGCTGCACAGGCGAGGACAGAACACTATAATCTGACAAAGCTGTTCTTCCAGAGCAAACTGGCTGAAGGGAGCCCAGTGGGAGCTCACGTGCTCAAGATGATTGGGCACAAGGAGGCTCTAGAGAAACTGGGGCATACCATCAATCAGGAGCTTGCTGTAGACATTATTCTGCAGTCTCTCCCGCCCTCTTTCGATGCGTTCATCATTAACTTTAATATGAACAAAATCGACTGTACTCCGGCAGAGCTGCTGAATATGCTCTTGACTACTGAGGAGACTCTGAAGGGAAAGCCTTCGACCTCTGTCTTAATGGTTCCTTCTAGGAACAAGAAGAAGGGGAAGAAGGGCAAGGCCCCTGTCAAGAGTTACAGCAAGGCTCTGAAGCAAAAAGTTAAGCGGTCAAAGGAATACAGATGTTTCCACTGTGGCCAGCTAGGTCACTGGAAAAAGGACTGTAAAGCGCTCCAAGGAGACAAGAGGGGAAGCATCGCTTCTGGCTCAGGTATTTACGTGACGGAAGTCATGGTTTCATCTTCTTCTATTTCATGGGTGTTGGACACTGCATGTGGAGTTCACATTTGTTCAAATGTACAGGAACTCAAGAGAAGAAGACATGTGGGACAGCATGAGGTGGACCTACGAGTTGGAAACGGGGCACGGGTTGCTGCTGTTGCTGTAGGAGACTATTTCATCTCTTTACCATCTGGACTTGTGTTAGAATTAAACAGTTGTTACTTTGTTCCAAGTATTACTAAAAATATTATCTCTATTCCTGCTCTTGTTAGGAAAGGGTTTTCCTTTGAATGCAATATTTCAAAGTGTATTCTGACTTTAGATAATATTGTTTATGCTACTGGTTCAATTAACAATGGGTTATTCATGTTGGACATGGAATGTTCTATACACAATATTGATAATAAGAAAGCCAAATATGCTGATGACAGCACCTTGCTATGGCATAGTCGTTTAGGCCATATTAACAAGAAACGCATTAAGCGGTTGCATGATTATGGACTGCTGGGATCATTCTCCTATGAGGAGATTGATACATGCAAAGCTTGTTTAATGGGTAAAATGACGAAGTCACCTTTTCCCCACAAAGGTCAAAGGGCTTCAGGTTTACTTGACCTTATACACAGTGATGTGTGTGGGCCATTTAGTAAACATGCCAGAGGTGGCTATCAATACTTCATCACCTTCACTGATGATTTCAGTAGGTACGGTTATGTCTATCTGATGAGACATAAGAGTGAATCTTTTGACAAGTTCAAAGAATTCAAGAATGAAGTACAGAATCAGCTAGGCCGACATATCAAGGCACTTCGTTCTGATCGAGGTGGAGAATACCTAAGTCGAGAGTTTACTGACTATCTGAAGGAGTGTGGGATTATCTCACAGCTCACTCCGCCAGGAACACCGCAATGGAATGGTGTGTCCGAGAGGAGAAATAGAACGTTACTTGATATGGTTCGTTCTATGATGAGTCAGGCTGCTCTACCTTACTCCTTTTGGGGATTTGCACTGGAGACAGCTGCAAAGGTACTAAACCGAGTGCCATCCAAGGCAGTTTCAAAGACGCCATATGAGTTATGGTATGGGAAACAGCCGAGCTTAACATTTATCAGGATCTGGGGCTGCGAGGCTTATGTCAAAAAGCTCGCCTCTGGGAAACTAGAGAGCAGATCTGAGAAATGTATCTTTGTCGGTTACCCTAAGGAAACTAAGGGTTATTATTTCTACGATCCTAAAGAGAACAAAGTATTTGTTGCTCGGACGGCCATATTTCTTGAGAAGGAGTTTCTTCTGCAAGAGGCCAGTGGGAGAGAAATAAAGCTGGATGAGAATC
Source organism: Costus lasius (assembly GCA_027563935.2). Lineage (NCBI taxonomy): Eukaryota > Viridiplantae > Streptophyta > Magnoliopsida > Zingiberales > Costaceae > Costus > Costus lasius. The sequence continues at coordinate 78,637,511 of CM050451.1, forward strand.
CAGAGGAAGGACAAAGTGGTCAAGCACAGTTGGATGAGCCTGAGCCGGTAGAACAGGTTACTGAACAACCTGAGGCTCAGATATCACGGGAACCGCGAAGATCGGGAAGGATCCGTCGACAGCCTGAGCGCTATGACGGAGTCTACATCATTGATCATGATGAACCCCTCACTTATGCGGATGCGGTCAGTGGACCGGAGTCAGCGAGATGGCTTGAAGCTATGCGCGCCGAGATGGACTCCATGTCAGATAACCGAGTCTGGGATTTGGTTGATCCGCCTCCGGGAGTAATCCCTATAGGTTGTAAATGGATCTTAAAGAAGAAGATTGACATGGATGGTAACGTGGTTACCTATAAAGGCAGGCTAGTTGCGAAAGGTTTCAAACAAATCTACGGGATAGATTATGATGAAACTTTCTCACCTGTAGCCATGTTTAAGTCTATTCGGATTCTTTTCGCGATAGCAGCATATTACGATTATGAGATCTGGCAGATGGATGTGAAAACGGCTTTCCTTAATGGAAATCTGGATGAGGATGTGTATATGACACAACCAGAAGGTTTCACTAATCCATCAGATCGTCATAAAATATGCAAGTTAAAGAAGTCTATTTATGGACTCAAACAAGCATCAAGAAGCTGGAATATTCGTTTTGATGAATCAGTCACTGAATTTGGTTTCATCAAGAACGAAGATGACCCGTGTGTATATAAGAGGTTTAGTGGGAGCGTGATTACTTTCCTAGTCCTCTACGTCGATGATATCTTGATCATTGGAAACGATATTCCTGAAATGCATGCCGTAAAGGCATGGCTAAGGAAATGTTTCCAGATGAAAGATCTTGGAGAAGCAGCCTATGTATTAGGTGTGAAGATCTACAGGGATAGATCTAAGAGGCTTCTCCGGCTGTGCCAGAGTACTTACATCGATAAAGTCCTGGAGAGATTTCATTTAGAGAATTCTAAAAGAGGATATCTTCCAGTCAGACATGGTCTGAATCTTTCGAAGAGTCAGTGTCCACAAACACAGACTGAGAAAGATGAAATGGACAATACGCCTTATGCTTCGGCTATTGGGTCCATAATGTATGCGATATTGTGTACTCGCCCAGACGTCGCTTACGGGTTAAGCGTGACCAGTCGGTTCCAAGGTAATCCAGGTATGGCGCACTGGATTGCAGTCAAGAACATTTTAAAATATCTGCGGAGGACCAAAGATATGTTCTTGATATATGGTGGTCAGGAAGAACTCAGTATTGAAGGATATACTGACGCTTCGTTCCAGTCTGACCAGGATGATTTCCGATCGCAATCAGGCTATATTTTTAGCTTGAATGGAGGAGCGGTGGTGTGGAAGAGTTTCAAACAGTCAATCGTTGCTGATTCCACAACAGAAGCCGAGTATGTTGCAGCCTCGGAAGCATCCAAGGAGGCAGTGTGGATTCGTAAGTTCGTTCAGGAACTTGGTGTTGTTCCTTCGAGTGCAGATCCTTTGGTTATCTTCTGTGATAACACTGGAGCAATCGCACAAGCAAAGGAACCACGGTAGCACCAGAAGTCCAAGCACATACAGAGACGGTTTCATTTGATCCGGGAGATCATTGATCGTGGCGAGATCAAAGCCTGCAAGGTTCATACAGATGACAATCTGGCAGACCCGCTTACTAAGCCTCTGGCGCAGCAGAAGCATGAGAAGCACTGTAATAATATGGGTTTGAGATTTCTCAACCATTAGATTAAGTGCAAGTGGGAGATTGTTGGGGTATGCCCTTAAGGCTAATGTTTGAGGCCTTGGGAATGTATCAGTATCATGTAATAAACTCTTATGTTTATAAAGGCATGGTTGTTATTCAGTTTGATACATTGTCTGCTGCAATAAGTGTACTTCTGAATAATGTCTCAAAGCTGTTCAGCTAGGCTGACATGCAGTTAAGTCCTTAGTCGATATATCTTGGTGAACATGAGACAACCTTGATATGGTTAAGACTAATATGTGTTCTAATCTTATAGGATGCTTCGAGCATGGAATAAGATGTAGACCCATGGGTACATTGGATGTACTGGACAGACCCTACTAGGATATTCAATTGCTTGTCACAATCTGAATAATCCTTGAATGCGACAAGTGGCACATTTCCTCTGACTTGAGATCACTTGTGTTTTCTAAATGATGATTGTCATTGTTTTGAGGTAGTTCAATATCATTTGAAACATAATGGTTATAGACTATCTTGGATGGTGAGCTTGAATCAGGTTAGGGCACTAGTGATAGATATAGGATTGCCGTCTCCTTGTTTAAGGAGTGTGATGTTCTATAGGGCCCCCCTGGATGAGATGATTGAGAAAGTGTATGGCCATACCCAGATGACTATGATCATCTGATCTAATCATGCTCATCATATTGGAGCTACAAGCTTGACACGCTTGTCCAATAAGAACATCCAGTGGCAAAGGAAATTTGCATGCCTTGTGAATTAGATTCACACTTGTGCTGTGGTTTGGGTGTAGTCTTGGAAGACTCTTTCCTTTATATCGGGAGACAGTGATGTGTTGCTAGATACCCCTCACTGATCGTGATAACGTGAGTTATCGTTACCGACATTTAAAGGAAACCCTCAGGGTCGCACAAATTGATGATATGGCTTACTTAAGTCAGATCGTGTGGACTGAATTATTTGGGTTCAGTTTAAAGGGATTTGATCTCTGATTGTAAGTGAGATCTGGTCTGATCATGTTTGATTGATTAGGGCTTGAGATCGGTAAGCTTCGATCGAGAGAATAGATGCTAGATCAGTGAGATCGGGAGCATCAAGAGATGAACGGTTAGATATGGAGCCTTAGGGTTTAATTATGATCTAGACCAGAGGGCTTGGTTTAATTTGGTATTTGAACCAAATTTAATTGAACCAGCTCATTACTTGAGCGCATGGTTCAAAAGATCAGAGATTTGCGCTTGGGTAAACTCATGGGCGCATGAGGAGAAGTGGTTTACTAATTTTAGAAGCCATGACTTCTAAATCGTGACCACGCCTCACGTTGAGGTTATCATGCTCTATTCTCGCCTCTCACCTTTTTTTTTCGGCGCTTCCTTGGGTGGCGACTTCTTCACGCATTGGAGAAGGATTCGAAAAGGAGAGAACTCTCATCTCATTCCCTTCAACCGATCAAGGACCTTTTGAAGAGCTTTGCTAGCACAAAGATTCAAAGGAGCAAGCCATATTCATTTGTGTGCGTCACCTTTGGAGAAGGAACATTTGCGCCTTTCCTTCCAAGGCACCATCCGATAGATGGCAATGGTATGAATCTAATCTGATTTATACATTATAAGGAGTTGATCACATGAACTTACATTCGATCTTTTGAAACCCTAAGATTCCGCTAGAAAATTTTTGTTGCGCCTCCTATTAGGGTTTCCCCCTTCAGTTCTAGGGGACTTTCACTTCTTCCAGTGACCCAGCTGGCCACAATGGAAGCATCTGTTATCCTTTGACCGCTTCACCTTTTGTTTCAAAGCCTTGTTATAGCTCTTGATAGGGGTTTTGCCCTTCTTTCCCTTCTTCTTATTCCGTGAAGGAACCATTAAGACAGAGGATGCAGGCTTTCCCTTCTCAAGAGTCTGCTCTGTGGTACAGAGCATGTTCAGTAATTCTGCCGGAGTGCAGTCGATTTTGTTCATATTAAAATTAATAATGAACGCATCGAAAGAAGTCGGAAGAGACTGCAAGATGATGTCTACAACAAGTTCTTGATTGATGGTATGTCCCAGTTTCTCTAGAGCTTCTTTGTACCCAATCATTTTGAGTACGTGAGCTCCCACTGGACTCCCTTCAGTCAGTTTGCTATGAAAGAAAAGTTTCGTCAAGTTATAGCGTTCTGTCCTTGCCTGTGCAGCATACAACATTTTAAGATTTGTTATAATATCAATAGCAGACAAATCCTCATGCTGACGCTGGAGCTCGGGCGTCATTGACGCAAGCATAAGGCAAGCGACATCAGTACTATCACTGACGTGCTTCTCATAAGCATCTCGAACCGCCCTTGCGGCGTTCGCAGCGGGTTAAGCCGGTATTGCCGACTCAAGGACATATAGCTTCCTCTCAGCTTTGAGGACAATTTTCAGCTGTCTATACCAGTCTGAGAAGTTTGGCCCAGCAAACTTCTCCTTTTCCAATATGGATCGCAAATTGAGCCCTGTGGTGTTCGTTGCTGCAGGAATCTACAACATAGCAAGAACAATAAGGTCAGTATCCATGTTAGAATCATTCCAGGACTTAAGAGTGATTCTTTTCTCACTATTTTATCTGACTGAAAATCCAATAAAACAGCCCAAAAGAGTGAAACTCTTTTAGTGAGATGGGATCCAGATTTCATACTTGATCTCCGCGTCCCGCTTAGGCGAGATAAGATGCACAGAGAGTCTAAGCATTAATCACTGGTAGGCATTCCATGCCAATCGCCAACCCGTGCGATTCCCCTTCATCTAGGCAATCCAGAAGACTGTGCCAACTGAGTTGGTACAACACAGTCTTTGATTCCTTAGATGGCTGCCTCCATATAGCCATCATGTAGCTCATATATGGTCAAGCCGACCTGACCTACTTCCTGGACCACCACGTGCTATGCTGAGTAACAAGAAGCGATAAATCCCTTCTCTGTAGCATGTAAGTGTAATCACGCACCGTCTGAAGATAGCTGAGCGTGCCCACTGAGTGGGTACAACACGGCCCCAACGATAGTCAGAACAGTGAGGTTTCGCATCAGAAGGCAATCGATAGCTTGATATTGACGTTGGATTTTAACGGTCTTTTATCTTCAAAACTATCATGCAAAATCTATAGTGATAGCAGAAGAATAAAACATGCATGTGCTAATATTACTTAAAACAGTAAATAAAAGCACCATTATCTTATGTGGTAAACGCCCATAAAAACTTAAGTAAAACCCTAGTTTGACAAAAGTCTTCACTTGACCTCTTTATGGGACTCTGGTACTTCATCTGGCCCAGCCCGGGGCCAAAACGCTATCTGCAGCCCAAATGCGCCCACTAGATAGAATGGGCCAGTTCTAGAGTCGAACTCTAGACCTCCCACCTGGTGAAGCCAATTGCTGCATGCGCTTCTGCCATGTGTGCTGTGTGCTCATGTCTGATCAAATTACATTTAAAACTATCTAGACATGATTTGACACGCAGGTCAATTATACATTTTCATAAATCAAAATGTGATTCGCAGATCACACCAAAATATTTAATTCCAGGCACGCAGGCCCCAGCACAGCACACAAAATAAGGGCAACCCACATAAGACTAAATAAACACCCAATCAACATGTTAAACATGCATATATGTGATCCATACAGAAATGAAAAATTTTGAAAAACCCATGGCATCAATTTTATTTCCTTATGTGCCCTACTACCTTACAACGGTCTATTGACAGGTATCCACTCGTCAGTACAAGTCAGACCCACTGCCCTTGCATGCACCCAGTCATAACTGACTTGCGTCGACCTTATGGTCAACTATGCATGCCTTAAGGGCTGAACATCCCACATGATTTCTGGCAAGCGGGTGTGACCCCGGGCCTTAATCATGATCGTTCACTCAGCGCCTCAAACAGACATCGCTACACGCCCTTCTGCAGTCGGCTTATAGCCACCTGTATAGCTTATGCACAGGTGCTATCTGGCCGCCCCATCCAGGCTGTCAGATGGTCTGATTAGGCACTTGGGTCCAGATTTGACTAACGACTTCAACACTGTTAACCCGTCTAAGTATTTGAAGTAGGCGCATAGATAGATCTAGTGAGGGTCGCGCATGTAGATAGTTTTTGACTGAAAACATCTATGAAATGCGCAAACTAACATCACATGCGCAAGCTTGAATGAAAATACATCTAACATATGGTGTGAACAACATGGCATGTATTTTTCGCATGAGTATAGAAGCATGCGCATCATGTAGATCTACCCAAAACACAAATCAAACATGGATCACAAGATGGCAATCATATGTATCAGGTCAAAACCTCGCTCTGATACCAATTGAAAGTGGAAACCTAGGTCACATGCGCTAACATGTGTGGCGGAAATACTAAAACTAGGAAACCAAAATCGCATGACTTGATACTATGATCAACCTTGTAAACTTGAAAGACAAGTTAGAGTGTTACCATTGCCATGAAGTGAGTGGCGGCTTGGAAGAAGAAAGGGGCGAGTGCCTCTTCTCCAAAGGTGTCACACACAAGATGATGTCAACTTCTTCCTTGTGCTCCTTGTGCTAGCAAAGACACCAAGGAGTCTTTGATCGTGTCTTGGAGAGGAGATGTGCACTCTTTGCTAGTCGACTTTCTTCCTTGTCGTGAAGATGATGAAGAGGCGAAAAGGAGGAAGCACACTCGAGAGTTTCGAAACCGTGAGGGGAGAGACCAAGAAAGGAAAGTTCGGCCACTACCACACATGGTAAAACCGAAATGTAACTCCCTTCTTAACTCCCTTCTTTGCAATCGAAACTTCCCTCTTAATTGAACCATGCGTTCACTAAGTGAACCGGTTCAATCCCAATTTGGTTCAAGCACCAAATTGAACCAGCCCTGGTTAAGATCTCTTTGAACCAAGTGGCTCAAGATCTAACCACACATCTCATTGAACCTCTTGATCTTTACGATCAAGCATCAATTCTCCCGATCGAAGCTTACCGATCATATGCCCTAACCAATCAAACATGATTAGACTAGATCTCACTTCCAATCAGAGTTTAAATTGCTTTAAACTGAACTAGAATAATCCCAGTCCACACGATCTGACATAAGTAAGCCAAATCATCAAATTGTGCGACCCTAAGGGTTTCCTTCAATGTCGGTAATGATAACTTACGTTATCACGATCAGAGAGGGGTATCTAGCAACACATCACTGTCTCCCGATATGAAGGAAAGAGTCTTCCAAGACTACTCCCAAACCACAGCATAAGTGTGAATCTAATTCACTTGGCATACATGTTTCCCTTTGCCACTGGATGTTCCCGTTGGACAAGCGTGTCAAGCCTGTGATTCCAACATGATGAAAATGATTAGATCAGACGAACATAGTCGTCTGGGTATGGCCATACACATTCTCAACCATCTCATCCAGGGGGCCCTTAGAACATCACACTCCTACTAGGAGAGGCAATCCTATATCTATCACTAGTGCCCTAACATGACTCATGCTCACTATCCAAGATAGTCCTTAACCATTATCTTTCAAATCATATTGAACTACCTCAAGATAATGCCAATCATCACTTAGAAACACAAGTGATCTCAAGTCAGAGGGAATATGCCACTTGCTTGCATATAAGGATTATTCACATTGTGACAAACAATTGAATATCCTAAATAGGGTCAGTCCAGTACATCCAATGCACCTATGTGTCTAAATCTTATTCCATGCTCGAAGCATCCTATAAGATTAGATCACATATTAGTCTCAATCATATCAAGGCTGTCTCATGTTCACCGAGATATCTCGACTAAGGACAACACTAAATGTCAGCTAAGCTGAACACCATCGAGACATTACTCAGAAGTATACATACAGCAGATAATGTAACAATCTGAATAACAACAATTGCCTTTATAAACATAGTTCATACATGATACTGAAAATAACCTAAGGCCTCAAACATTAGCCTTAAGGGCATACCCCAACAACAAGCCCAGAAAATGTCATTGTTGAAGTTGGGAGGCTTGATGCATGATGTCTATGCAGGGAGTCCAAAAATGTCATTCAGATCTGTAAGCGTGTGCCTGCATTCGGTGTTGGCCAGCCGGAATTCGATAGTTCCTAGGTTAGTCTTTAGCATTGATACTTTCACCTCTATGGAGCTCAGAAATTCCAGTGTTATGAGAATGTAGGTGGGGTGAATTTATTGCAGGAATCGTCTCTTGTGTTGATGACCTGGCAACCAGAAAGGACCTGGTAATGAGCAGCTTGGAGCTTGTCACATATTTGTATCTTTGGTGGAGCTAGTGTTATGGTGGTGGAGGAGTTGGACGGGAAGCGCTGGCCATTCGCTTTCTCGTCAACTTCTTGCGAGGAGGCATGGTTGAGGTGAAAGATACAAATGAAGTTGCTGCAGTAAAGCAGTAAAAAGCAGGTTATCAGAACAGAGAGTTCGGCGAAATGAAGATGAAAAACTTGGAGTGTAGAGATCGCCGAATGAGGTTGGAGAGGTCGCCGAAAAAGTGAGCAGCAGTGACTTGGTGGGGCAGAGCTGGTGGGCTGTGCGAGTTCTATGGTGAAATGGAAACCCTCAGTGAAAAGGTCGGGCGGCAAGTCAGGATCAGATAGAAGTTTAGGAATCACGCCCGCGACTTTTGTCATGACCTAGTCGCTATCCTCTTTGGATGGATCTTTGTGCGTAGCTGTTACGGCTGTGACCACAGTCACATCCCCTGCCGTGATTCTTTCAGCGAGATTTCTTCATTCAGCTTTGTAAAAATCTCGGTCAAGATTTCCATCATGACCTGGTCGTGATTCTTCTCGCAGATTTTTGGTACTAGTTTTGACGGCCATGACTTAAATCACTGGGCAGCCGTGATGCTCTCGTCAATGTTATACTTCATTATGCCTTTTAGAAATTCTACCAGTGATTTTTGTCAGGACCCGTCCATGATTTCTCTGGAAGATTTCGCACAGATTTTACTGCCGTGACCAACGTCACGGCTCTGCCGTAATTTTCTCGGCGAATAAGTCTTTGTTTTGTCTCTAAGAAATCTCGGTCACGATTTTCAGCATACCCCGGTCAAGATTTTCTCGCATAATTCTGCGCTGCTAATTACGGCCGTGGTTTTAGTCACCTCCCTGCCGTAATTCTCTTGGCGAAATTCTGATGTTGGTTGAGTGATAATCATGGTCGAGATTTCCGTCATGACCCACTCGTGATTTTTTAGAAAAATGACAGAAAATGTCTATCTCCTTAGGATCAGTTTGGGATATACCTGTGTCATTCAAAGTCATGCAGAAGCATCAATAACCATAGCAAAATAAGTAGGAACATATAAGAACCAAGGAGACAGATAATGTAAATAGTGAAAGGGCACAACAAGGGCAACATAACACTCTCAAATACAACTACAAACTGAATGACAATGCTGGGAATAAATAAGTAAGCAAAGATGAGCTTAGGCAGTCTCCCAAGAGTGCAAACTGAAAATCATCAGCTCGGCCACAGCTTGTGTCATCCTGGTAAGTGATGGTCAGCGAGAGCCATGGTTGGGATATGTTGTGCTATCCATTACTTGCTCTTTGTTGTAGCCAAAATAGGTCTATGCATCCAGCATGAAAGGGCTTCCTATGCTCATTATCAGATATCAGAATTTTGAAATAGAGTAGAGCAGAAACTTGTAATTAAGAGAAAAGCCAAATCTGGAGTAGAAAAAAAGTAGGATTTTTAAAATTGATCAATACCTCCTTGTGCCATTTTCGAGACATAACAGAATAATCAGATGAACAAGGATTTCAGACCAATCATCAAGAAAACTCATCAAAACATGTTAATATAACTAAACTACATAAACCATGAAAGCAACTAAAATAAACAAGGAAAAATGCTGGAAATAAAGTAAACTAGAGTAAGATACTTGGGTTGCCTCCTAAGAAGCGCTGATTTAAGGTCTTTAGCTTGACCAATGCTTGGATATCATGGTGTTGTTGGTGGGTCACTACCATAGTAAAGTGCATAAAGTCTCTTACCTTTTTGCCGTTCTAAAAGAATTCCCACCAAAATAAATATCATGTGTTTCAATTGCAAGTTGATTACCATCATGGTAAACATCCTTAGTCTTGGGACAAATTCAAATTCAAATTTTATCTTTTCACTTATCTCAAGGTTAATGTTGTCAAGTGTCTCTGCTCCCTTTTCTACATCGATGGTTGGATTTAAGTTTTGCGGTTGGGAGTTTACTTTGATATCAATTTCAATCACCTCATGATTATCATCATCAATCATGTCAATTGCTAATGGGTCTTTGTTGATTTGGGGGACATGAATTTGCTCAATCATTTGGTTCAAGATTTCTTTGTTGTAGCATAAACCAAATCGATTATCAAGTCTTACATCCATCAAACTTTCGGAAAAAGGAATATGTGGTTTATACGGTGGTGGTAAAATGTACACTGGTTCCTCTTTGTCAACATTTATGATGCTAGAGTTTGATTCTGCCTCATCCAAATTGATCTCTATTTCACCTTCACCTAACCCGCTAATTTTCACTTGAGGTTCTGCTAATTCTCCCATGGGTTCGGCTAAGGTGATGTCTTTTCGGGCTACCTGGTTTTCTAACATCTTGTAGCGTGTGGTTAAGTCTTTGATTGCTTCTAGTAGGCGTTACCCGCAAGTGCACGGGTTTATCGAAGTAATAAAATATCGATCCCACAGGGACTAACTGGCAAATACCGATAGATCTCGAAATGACTAGCTAGAAAATGTCACAATCGGTGAAGGCTAAGATAACGAAATAATTGAAAGTGCAGTAATGTAAACAAGGGAAATCACACAAGAGAATTATAATGAGGAGATGCATCAGGATATGGGTTCACCACTTGACTCCTTACAGTTGAATAGTTAAACTCTAATGCCAAAGTCTGGTCTAGTTCAAGGGGCTCAGCTTCCTTGTCATGTAGGTAGTTCCCCTCCAATAATCTTGTCCGCTTCAACGAACTAGATTAACAGTCCAATCCGTAGGGTTCTAACGTGCGGTCAGACGAATGTCTTTCCACAACGTCCAAGATTCTTATAATCCCCGCAAGTACGTAAAGACCTGTAAGCGAGGTTTTACCCTCCTAGAGATACTGAACCGTACTTGAGGTGATTAAAGACTATAACGCCCCCTTTCGAGTAGCGTAGGGATAAAGTACAGACGGAATGGATAAACTCTGAACCGAGTGGATCGGACGCGCGGTCGGACTAGGGTCTCTCTGACGCATCTAAACTCCTACAGTCACGCAAGCGAGTACGAATCTGCGAGCGAGTTTTCTCTTCCGGAGACCTGATCGACAAACCTCACTAAGGTGTTTCCCTAAGCGAGTATAGTCTAGCCGGCGAATTTTCTCCTCTAGATCCGATTGACAAACCTCACCTTTGCAACTTAAGGCTCAAGCATACCTTTCGGAATAATGCTCTCCTTTAATCCTACGAGTAAGTACAGCTCTGCAAGCAAGTAAACTTCTAGAAAAGCTGATTTACAAACCTCACTCGAGGGATTAAAAGTCGAACATATTCCTCCGGGTACACAGGCAAAGCATGCACACTAGGTCAAGCAAGGATTTTAGCAAGTAAATCTAACTATCACAACTAATAAATCGTCAAGGGTTAACCCCACATCCTGATTGGGTGTTTAGCCAAGCATATTCACGGTAACGATATGTAAAATGTATTCAGCCATGAACATCACAAGTAATAACAGGTTTTCCAGAAGAGTTGCAGTTGAAAAATAGATCATGCAGCACTCTATTGAGATCATACAATAGATGCAATAACTCAAAGATGAGAACTAGGTATTACAGATACGTGTCTAAGAGGCTTACGCAACAAAGGATGTTCAAAGGGATACAAGTGCACAGCTCTTTCTCGTCTCGCAATCGCCGCTTCTTGTTCTTCTCCCCTGCGAATCCACTGATGGACCCCAACCCCCTTCTCCCCTCTCGATTCTCCTCTTTTATCTCCTCAAGTTCGTGGGCTATTGTCCCTTCCCCATGCCCTGTAAAGGCTGTTGCAGCCGCTGCAGTTCTCCAGCACAAGAAGTCTTCCTGCCAGCCTCCCTTTTCCTACAAAGCCACAACAGCCCATCCCTTACGAAATTATGATTTCGTAACCAAAATCTCCTCTAAAAGCTGCTCCCCGTCCCCTTTGTCAACGGGGGAGAAAGGTCTTGGGTGCCCTCAAGCTTTTCCTTAGGTCAGATCAAAGAAGCGTGGGAGAAAACGGTGATTTCGTAACAGGCGGGTCCGCGATCTAGGGCGAGAATTTGGTCGTGATTTGTCGATTTCAGCTTCAGGCATAGCGACGATCACGAGCATGATTCTGATCAGGATCCGGTCGTGATTTCCAACAAAGACTTCAATGAATCCGAAAACTCCTGGTTAGGATCATCTTGAGTTAGGATGAGCTCCTCTACTATCAAAGTGTCAGAATCTACCCTTTATGTGGTCAATTTGACCTGAAAACGTGAAAATACCGAAACAAGTGTAGATTCCATAAATGTATCCAAATATAGGCAATTATAAGGCTTAAAGTCGTGAAATAAGCATGATTCCATGAGTAAAATGACACATGAAACTCTATATAAATTTGTGTCCACAGAATACCTACGACTTAAACTTTTGCTTGTCCCCAAGCAAATAGAAAGAAAAGGAGTTTCATGGGGATTGTTCAATCAAAGTTATATTCCCAAATGATCTAAAAATGCGAAATAATCACAGCTAGCCACAGGATGCACAAACCACTGTAGACTATAAACATGTCAAGATGAAAAGCAAAGTATCCGGGTTAAATCTATAGGCAACAGTTGCACGATAATACTGGATAGAAAATAGTTCCTTACCACATGATACACTAATACACTTAAAGCACCAAAAAGGGTAAACTCTAAGGTGGTGGTAAAGGTCTTACTCATGACTTTGGTACCACCGCACCTTTTTTCTTTTTTTTGTTTCTGTAGTGCCAAGCCGAGGCTTTGGTACCACTGCCTTCTTTCCTTTTGAATTTCAGTGCCAAGTTGCAACTTCGGTACTACTGCTTTCTTTCTTTCATCTTCTTTTCTTTTGATGGCAGTGCCAAGTTGAGACTTCGGTACCACTGTTTTTTTCCTTCTTTTCTCAATGTATTGGGCAGCGTCAAGTTGCAACTTCGGTACCACTATTTTTTTTTTCTTTTCTTTTTCTTTCTTTCTATCTTTTGTACGGTGCCAAGTTAGAGGAGCTTGAACCAAAACCAACACCAAGAGCTAAGGGTGGTAAGTGTGTGTCCAGTGGTTTGGTCTATAATCTCCCAAATAAATAGCACTCATGTTGATATAGATTCTTCCTAGACTCAAAGCTCATCAAAGTTCAATCCCTAAGTCTCCAGTGTATAGGGAATCGAGTGATTAGTTGTTCAATCAAGAATGTGATATAAGTGTAGTGTGGGAGTCTAGATAAATCATAAATGAGGTAAATGGATCATGAATATAAATGAGGAAAATATTAGTCAATAAAAATAAGAAATCTTGACTAGGACCTACGACTTAGGTCCTCACATCTTTGGTTTGTAGCCATCAATCAAGGTTCAAAATGTATCAAGGTTAGGATGAAAGTGCAGCAAAAAGATGCGGGCGTGACAAGTGTGCTACAATATAGATGTCCTTGCAAAGTTGAAGTGGCTAAGAGATGATATAGTATAATGATAAGACTTCAAGAAAGCAAGTTATAAAAATGTTACTCATGTTCTACACATGTTCGGCAGTTGTGGTTTAGAATCATGGTAAAGCAATCAAAGCATCACATCAAGAAGCAACAGTCTAACGATGTACGTAATATCAGAAAGATGAAATATTACTTTTGTACAACTATTCCATCAGCAAAGCACGAGCAGTCAAATCATTATAAAAGTGGAGCATGTTAAAGTTCAGTAGTGGGGGCAGGTTTTAAGTCTCAGCAAGTACGGTACAACAACACAGCATAATATCAGTTTCATCGCAATACAAAGTTCTCCATACAGTGCATGCGTCATCATATAAAAATAGTGGACGACCCATCAAAATGTGTAAGTACCCTCACCCTAAGAAAAAGATGCAACATCCAGATGCATATAATATAGGTATATATCAAAAGGGGTGAGGGAGAACTTACTAGAGTGCAGCCCTACTCACTGCACTCAGCCGGGTCGTCATCATCATCGTCGTCGGCTAGCTCGGAGGAATCAGAGACATGTATGGTGTCGTCGGCGTCCTCATCCTCGTCTCGCAGTGGTGGTGGAGCCATGTTGCTACGGAGGAAAACTTCGATACAGTTCACCGTATCCATCAGCGCCGCCAGCTGCTTCCCTTGGTGGATCTGATCTTGGCGAAGCAAGTGGAGCAAATCTTCCGTAGAAGGGTGCGCGGCAGTCTGAGGCTGTCCACCGATGGAGGAGCTGGGATCCATGTCAAGAGGCGTAGCCTGGTCGTCTGGTGCAGCTGAGTCGGGATGAAGGCGCCAGTTGGCGCTATCTCTGATATCAGTCCGCGCGGTATTTGGAAGCGCCATAGTGACAGTGGTGTCGGCGAAGGTCAGATGATATATATCACCCCTCCTAACAATCATCTTCGTTGAAAGTAGATGTTCAATGTCTAGTCGTCTGCTTCCTATCGCTTCCGGCTGTCCATAAGGGTTGTGGCCCAGAGATAAAGTGATAGTAGTGATCATGCCACCAATACAGATAACTCCCTTTGACGCGTGAGCGACGCGAAGGAACTGCCGAGCTAAGTGATAGCCGGCGTTGATCTGGAAACCATGAAGAAGACCCCACAAGCACAACAACTCAGGCTGGCGAACTATTCCATCTCCCTCTCTCGCAAAGATGGAGTGAGCAAGCAAATGGTGTGCATAACGGATACAGGGGTTCGAAAGGGTGGAAGCTCGGGCGTTCCTTGGTGAATAAGCTACCATGGATGAGATGCAACGCCAGAAGATGTCCTCGTTGAAGTTAGGCAGACCGAGCCTGGATGCATAAGCTGGAAATCCAAATATGTCATTCAAATCTGCGACAGTGAGACGATACTCGTTGTTGCAAAGCCTAAAGGTAATCAGGCCTGGATCAGTTTCAAGCGCCGAGACTTTCACTTCAATTGAACTGAGAAACTCGAGAGTAAATGGGATGTAGGTGGGCTGTGCATATTGAAGGAATCTCCCCTAGCCAAACTATCTAAACATCCATAATAGATCATCAAAAATTCCCAACGCTGCCAATGAGGGAGGGTTGATGTATCGCGTGTTGATTATACGACGGTTGGACAGAACTTGGTACCTTGCAGCCTGGTGATTATCTCTCATCTGAATTTCTGGCAGGGCAGGCTGTTGCAGCGGCGGAGCTGCGGGTCGAGGGCTGGCGGTTCCGGCCGCACGCTTGCCCGGATTCTTCCGTCTTGGTAGCATGGTTCTCGATTCAAAGCGGAAGTCAAGCAAGAAATAGAGTACGCGGCGAGAGAAGGTTGAGAACTTGAAGTGAGAGCTCGCCGGAGGTTGCCTGACGTTGCCGGAAGAGTCGCCGGAGGGTTGGTGGTCGGCGGAGCTGACGGTGGCGAATGGTGGGGCAGAGCAAGTGGGGTCGCCGCGAGTTATACGGAAGAGGAAAAAAGTCGGGAACCCTAGATGGAAAGCTCAGGCGAGCTGCTTAAGTGAAACCCTTAACGGGTTTCTTAGCGGGTCGGGCTCGCCAGGCGAATCCGCTAAGTGTTAAGGTTCAGAGATCTCGCCCAAGATTTTCATCAGGACCCAGTCGTGATTTTACCGCGGTCTTTGAATTCCAAATCTTCACAGCTGTGTCTGTATTCACTGGGCAGCCGTAATGTCCTCGTCAAATTTGTAAGCAGTCTGTCCTCTGAAAGGTCCTGCCCGTGATTTTCGTTGTGACCTACCCCTGATTGTTCTCTGTTCGTTTATGCACGAATTTCATGGCCGTGCCTTTGGTTACGGGTCTGTCGTAATCTTCTCGGCAGATAAGTCTTTGTTTTGTCTCTAAGAAATCTCGGTCATGATTTTCAACATACCCCAGTCATGATTTTCTCGCATAATTCTGCGTTGCTAATTACAGCCGGGGTTTTATTCACCTTCCTACTGTAATTCCCTCGGCGAAATTCTGATGTTTGAGCTGAGTGAGAATCACGGTCGGGATTGTTGTCAGGACCCGCCCGTGATTTTGGAAAAATTGATAGAAAATGCCTCTCCTTACTGCATCAGTTTGCAATATCCCTGCATCATTCAAGATCAAGTAAAATCATCAATATCCACAGCTAAACAAACAGAGATAAAACAAAGTATGCAAGTAGTGAAAGGGCACATCAAGACCCAAATATTGTTCCCAATTCTCATGAAAGTAAATCGCCAATTCTGAAGATAAACCAGATCAATTCATGGATATACAATATGCTCTCAAATTCAAAGATCACTAGAGATCAATTAGTAAAGATGCTTTGCATTTAGTTTTCCCAACACTTTGGATAGAACTTGTTAAACGTCGATGGCATTGGCATTCAGAACTGGTAGTCAACAACATCGTAGTTCATGCGCGTTCTCTACAAGAGTATCATCAATATTAATCATCAAAATCATGTGTCGGAACAAAATAACCTCGACTAAGAAATGAAATCCAAACTTAGTGGAGCAGGTTTAAAACATTATAAGGCTGGGTTGATGTGTCCTAGCATGCGATTACTAAGATTTTGACGCTAATTATCAAAAGAGCTTCTAAGGATATGCAAACTAACTGAAGCTTTAACAAAAACATAAAAATGAAAAAGGAAAATGCTGAAAATAAATTCAACTAAAGTAAGATGCTTGGGTTGCCTCCCAAGAAGCGCTGATTTAACGGTCTATCAGCTTGACCATAATTTGTGTCATTCTGGCGAAAAAGGGTCCGTGAGGAGCAATGCAGTGTCCTCCGGTATCGGTTGATGGGAAATGTAGTGCTTGAGTCTCTGTCCGTTGACTTTGAATGTCCCGGTTGACTCTCGGTAAATGTCTACAGCACCGTGAGGGTAGACCTTTTGCACCTCGTATGGTCCTGTCCATTTGGTACGAAGTTTACCAGGGAAAAGTTTAATCCTGGAGTTAAACAAGAGCACCAATTCGCCTTCGCAAAATTCCCTCTTCATAATCCTTCGATCGTGCCATCTTTTGGTACGTTCTTTATAAATCATGGCATTCTCATAGGCTTCTTGTCTAAATTTGTCAAGCTCGTTAAGTTGAAGTTTTCTGACTCTCCCAGCCTGATTCCCATCAAAATTCAGTCGTCGTATCGCCCAATAAGCTTTGTGTTCGATCTCAACTGGTAAATGGCACGATTTACCATATATTAGCTGAAATGGGGACATACCAATTGGAGTTTTGAATGCCGTATGGTAGGCCCATAATGCATCGTCAAGTTTAAGTGACCAATCGGTGCGAGTACTCGACACAGTTTTCTCAAATATGTGCTTAATCTCTCGATTTGATATCTCCACTTGCCCACTAGTCTGAGGATGGTAAGAAGTGGCAACTTTGTGCAATACTCCGTATCTTTTGAGAAGTAATTCAAATCCTCACTCAATAAAATGAGATCCCCCATCGCTGATTACCACGCGAGGTGTTCCAAATCGTGGGAGTATTAACTTCTTGAAAAATTTTGTAACCACCTTCGAGTCGTTTGTCGGTGCAGCCAAAGCTTTTACCCACTTGGATACATAATCGACTCCAACAAAAATGAATTTATTACCGCAAGAAGGTGGGAATGGACCCATAAAGTCAATCCCCCATACATCAAAAATTTCGATTTCAAGGATGGTATTCAGAGGCATCTCATTCCTTCGTGATATTCCACCCATCCGTTGGCAACGATCACAAGACTGTACATAGTCCCTTGCGTCTCTGAATAAAGTTGACCAAAAGAAACCACACTGGAGAATCTTATGTGCTATCTTCTTACCACTGAAATGCTCTCCATAAGAAGAAGAATGACATTGGAACAGGACATCTGGAATCTCCTCTTCCCGTAAGCATCTTCGGATGATACAATCAGCACAACGCTTAAACAAGAGTGGTTCGTCCCAATAATAGTGTTTTGCCATAGACAAAAACTTCCTTCGCTGTTGGTACATGAGCTTCGGAGGCATAATACCGGCTGTCAAGTAGTTCACCAGATCGGCATACCATGGTTCTTTCACAGCGGTGACAGCTAGTAATTGTTGGGGAATGCCGGGTGTAATTTAAAATTTTGCAGTCCCAGGACGCAGCGGAAGAAGCATTACACCCGAAACACATTCCTTTCCCAAGGATCCATGTGAGAGAGAAGACACAAGGATGTGTTAGAGATGTACCTCTTTTGCTTGTTTAGATGTCGAAGCCATGTTGAAGGCGCCCAAGTGTTCGCCCTCTACAAGTATCCACGCATCGACTCCTTGATCGTTGCTCCCTTCCACGCTCGGTGCTAGCCTCGGGAAGAGAATCGAGCCTTAGGGTTCCTTCACTCTTCTTGCGCCACCTCCAAGGTTCATGTGCCAAGTGCAAGGAAGATGCCGCCAACTCCTTATCCTCTTCACTCCAAGAGAAGAGGGAGAAGATGAGTTTCGGCCTTGAGGAAGATTAGGGGTTGATTGCGCCACCAAGTCCTTCTCCAAGTCTCGCCAAGAGGAGAGGAAGGAGAAGACTTGCGGTCACTTGTTGGAAGAAGGGTTGCGCCACTCTGATGTTGTCGTCCTTTGCCCTTGCTTTCGCCCCTCTATGATTGTTCACGTCTCCAAGAATTTATCATAAAGAGAGGGCGACAATGGGTCCTATAAATAGGACTAAAGGCGGTTTGAGCAAGGGCTAGGATCATGCCAAGTGTATGGCTAGGATGAGGTGTCTTGAAGTAAGGAAAGTCTTCAAGACTTTACCATAAACCTCATTCAACCTATCCATAAAAGTCTAAACACTATATCAGCCCAAGACATGCCTCAAATGCATTCTTACCATCAAAGGCTAAGTGGCTAGGCGCAACATGCATGAGGAGTTTCGGCTAGGGTAAGGGTTTTGGGAGAAACTAGGGTTTGAGGTAAGGTAAGTCTCCAAGACATTACCATATACCTCTTCCCTATGTCCATATGCGCCTAGGAACTTCCCATAAAAGTTCTCAAGCCATATCAGCCCCAAGACTTACCTTAGAGGCAAGTATTCCTTCCAAGGAAGAAGGGCTAGGTGCCCTTTACTTCCATAATGAAGCAAAGGCGCCTCCCTCACCCCATTATGCCCCTAGGCGCCAATGGGGTGAGATTTCTCCCCATTATACCCTTTTAAGCCAATTCCTCTTCATGACAACTAATTATTGGGCCTCATTGGATAATGATCTAGCCCAAACTTCATGGCATGGGTTGATTAAGCCATTGGATCCAATCCAATGCAACCCTAATCCAAATGTGACCAATCTAGGTCAATTTCGGGTCAACCTGCCAAAAATGAAGTTTGGCTCCAATAACTTTCTTCCATCTCATCAGGCCCATTGGCGCTGATGAAATCTTCCAAATGGATCCAAGTTATCCAATAACTTGATCCTAAGGCTTCTGATTAAAGCAACGTTAAGAGTCTATTGCGTGTGACCCCGTAGGATCCATATGACGATGGCAATGATGTAAACATCATAAGTAGTGAGGGGTATCTAGCAACACATCACTACTACCCATGTCATAGGACTTAAGTCATTATGGCAACAACTCCTAACAAGCAACGAGGATTCCCATTGCATTACAGATCCCTTTGCCTAAGCTGATATCCTGCCATTGGATTAGTCTCAAGTTTATTATCCAATGCATTGGTCATGACTCAACAAGTGTGGCCACACTTTCCTGTCATGCACCAATAAGGTGGGGCGCCCCGAGGTGGATATCATGCTTCCTCGGAAGGAAGGGGCAAATCCTACTATTGGTCATCCATGTCTCTACGTGACTTATGACATGCCCAATGACAGTCGTTTTGATCTCCCAATTACGGAGAGACGTAAGACTGTATTAAAGCATACCCTTCATCAAGTCTAGACATGAATACCTCAAGTCTAAGGATCAATGCAAACCTCTTGCATGTGAGATTGACTTGTTGACTAGACAAGTCAATCCTCACGGTGGATCACTCCAGTGCATCCAATGCACCTATATGTCTGCGTTACTGTGCCCCGCACATAACCAGCCCATACACCAGTCTCACATGTACCGAAGCTGTCCCATATCTGCTAAGGTACCTTGTCTGGGGATAGCTTATGAGAATGGATCCAATCCAAACTCTTGGGACATTATTTATGCAACTCGATACATCAACGCAGGTAGAGAAGTCTGCATAATAACGACCATGCCTATATAAAGAGTAATAGTTCTATCAAAGTACATTCAACCAATGCCTGACCATGTCCATACATTGGTCTTTAGGGCATATACACCAACAATCTCCCACTTGCACTAAGACCAAGGACAACTGATGTTTAGTCAGTTCCAATGTCTCTAGTATGACCCATTTAGCTTCCGCTGCGCCAGAGGCTGGATCAGTGCGTTTTTCCAGATTGCTATCTGTGTTTATTTTAACAAATTTGATCATCATCCTTATCCATGATCTCTAAGATTAGATGATATGCTGCAGTACATACTTGAGCATTAAGTTCCTTCTCTCATGCTATGGTCCCAGTAAGAACTATACTGGACCATCAAGCACTATGAACTAGATCAAGTTCAAATGAATGAAGCTGCCTCCTTGGCTGCCACAAGGAGCTGCAATGTACTCAGCCTTATTTGTAGAATTTTTGCCACTTTGGTTTGCATAATGCTCTTTCAGCATACAATCACCATAACAAGGCAAAGCGCAAATCCTGGCTGTGATCAATAGTCACTAGACTGGAACGAAGTGTCAGTGTACCCCAGTACAAAAAATTCTTTCCTGTCTATCATAGACTAGACTCCAATCCTTTATACTTCCCAAGTATATGTATAAGGATTGCTTTCACAGCTATCTAGTGTCAAACACTAAGATATGATTGAAACTTGCTGGCTATGCTCCAAGCATTTGCCAGAAATGGTCTTCAAAACATGATCCATCCTACATACAATGTATCAGGACTTTGGACCCATGTTAATACTCTCCAGCTGTGCCATAGGACACAACATCTTTGAGAGACTTAGACCATATCTTCCTGGAAGGTATCAATATTCGGAATCATCCAATATAATCCTCTCCAGAAACTCTTGGATGAACATAGATTGACTAAAGGGCAATGACTTTCTTGGATCTCTATAGATCCTCATGCCTAGGATGTAGGCATCATTCCCTAGATCATTCTTCTCGAAATACATATCAAACCTTTTCTTCACCATGTGAAGAGCTGAGATGTTATTCCATATGAGGAGAATATCATCAATCATCTAGACAAGAAATATTATTAATAAGGTGCTCCCACTGATCTTCTTGTAAACACAGGCTTTTCAACCATGCTTGCATCATGCATATCTATATGGCCTTGATATGAGAACCTTCTGGCTATTTCCCTATAGATATCTTTTTCAGATGTCCATGCAAGAAAAGCAGTTATCATAACAACATGCCATAATTGATCATGCAATTATAACAAGCAGATCCCTAATGGACTTAAAGCTCAGCTATTGGTGAAAATTTCATCATTATCCACCCAGTGGATTTGCCTGAAATCATTATTCACTAGCTTGCCTTCTAAAGTAACAGTGTTACCTTCCATGTCTATCTTCCTAGAAGATTTATTTATAGCCTGTGGGAATTACCCCTTTTTGGCAGCTCATCCAAGTCCCAGACTTGATTAGTAGACATGGAGTCCATTATGGTTCTCATGGCCCTTAGCCATTTCTTGGAATCTGGTCCACCGACAGCTTCTATTTCCTCGTAAGTCTTAGGTTCATGCTTGATGAAAATTCGTCATGCCCAGCATATCGAATTGGTCCAGACTTATGTTATTCCTGTGTTACTTGAACCTCAAGTTGACTTTCAACCTGTATGTGAGATTTTGCTCTGCATGTGTGTCTAATTATATTGTGGTTGATTCTGGACCTTGTCCAAATCAAATCTACTCCCACTAGCTTCTTTCAAAAGAAATACTTTCTCAAGAGAGACAGCATTTTGAGCAACAAATGTTTTTGTTCTCCATGGGATAGAATTAGCACTCTATAGTGCACCACAAATACATACTTTTGAATCACTACACATTACATTCCCAATTCCATTGAAGAAATGGGATATTTGCAGTTCTCAACTCAAAAGCTAACTTAGACATTTTCTTATGGAGTAGCAGTACATCTGTTTGCATGGCATCATAGTAGTATATTTGCATGACTATTCAAAGTTGGAACCACATCCAATGTATTCCTTTTTCTTTCTTTGAAATTTACCACACAGTGGTGTACTAAGAAAGCTGTGAGATCACTCCACACTTCTTAGGAAGGTCATCAAATTCTCCACTAAATCATCTTGATCCAATCAAGGTGCTTTAATAGATCCTTCAATTTGACTCAATACTTCATTTATGAACTTCTTGGATTTTTCCAAATTTCTTGGGTTGCGTAAGGCATACCCATACCTAATGAAGTATATAAAACCTCTTAGTGCTTGTTTACATGGGTCCACTTACATTGCTGTGTAATAGATCCAACAAGTCACTACTCCTTCCACCCTTTTCGGTGAAGGCAGCATCTGTCATATTGTTCCTTTGAACTAGGCTCACATGTATCATAATCCTGAAAGGACAATGATCCCAGTAGTCCTTGGACCTTTGGATGTGACCATTGTTCTATGGTTCAAGAGACAATGCCATAAGAGGATATTTATTGAATCATTAGATCTGATCTTGTGTCATATATAGAACCACAAACTATTGTCAACTGTATCACTTCAATAGAACATCTCAGATTAAAGAAAAATATTATCTATTATTTCAAACTGAAGTCCTTTCCAAAAGGAATGATGTTCTAATACATAAGCTGATACATAATAGCAAAGTTCTATATAAAGTCTTCAAGGCAGTGAGATGATATCAACAGCAGCATCCAATGCTCTGTCCCTGACCTGAAAGTCGATCCCATCAAGCCTCTTCATCCTACTTCTTTTGAGCTCCTGCACATGTAAAACATATGTGAGCCTCACATACGGTACCCAGTACCCATGAATAAGAAGTAGACAAAAGATCTCGGTAACACAATACCTGAAGCGGATGGATTACATCCCTTCTTCTTTGCCATGCTCTTCTTGGCCATTAATCCTCTTCGAAATACCCATGCATTCCCAGTCTTCTGAAGTATTAGCTTCGAAGATACAGAACCATGGTCATTCTCAGATTCAGGCACACATTCTGAAGATCCAACAGAACTCTCCTGATCATTGTCTATAGAGCATGGTGTGAAGAGACCTTTGAGATGTATGATTAGATCATAGATCCCCATCTCATCACATTCAACCTTGACCTCTGGGGTCATGCACTCTAAGACAAGAGCAGTGTACTGTTCGTTATCTCCACAATGTTCAAGATAGACATTCCACTCCCAATCATTAGTGAAATACACACTGGGCTGGGATGGAGGTCTTTCAAGAAGATGCACCTTATTTTCTTGTTCCAGTATTTTGGACAAAATCTTGAACCATTTTGTCCAATTTGTCCCATCCAGTTTATGTTTATAAAGTTTCAATCTTAGATCAGGAGATGCCTTCTACAATAAGCAAATAAGTAAAATAAGTACAATGATAAAGCATTTTGTAAGGACTTTAAATTAAATGCTATGCTCCCACTATTTCCAATACAAGTTGAGAACTCTCTAACTCAACATGGAAATAAGTGAGTAGGATCTTAATTTCACATAAGGTCTCCGCGACTCACGAGGGTGAGTTGAGATGCACAGAGAGTCTCATGCTTCCTTAGGTAGGCATGCCAGCCAATTGTGCCATGCACAATTCCTCTTAGTTAAGACAGACTAGGCGCCCTGTGTCCAGTGAGGGCTGGATACAACACAAAACCCTATCCTCTCAACAGCTGCCTCTAGTAATTCATCATGTTAATGACATATGAAAAACCAGTCAAGTCTGGTCCTAACCGTTATGCCCAGGGCCAACAAATTTTCTTGCGAAGGCACGCCCAGGTTAAAACTGGACTGGGGAAATCATTGTCACCACACACCTTCTAAAGATAAGTGGGTGGGTCCCACGAGGGTGGGAAACAGTTCACAACACCACCGATCGATAGTTTGATGAGGGCTACGCGTTAGAAGGCTATCGACTTGATATTGTATTGAGAGTTTTTTTTGTATGTTTTTATTCTTTTCTAGCATGCAGTTTTCCTATAGTTATTGCAGCAAAGGAAAAACATCACAGGCATGCTATGGACAAAATAATAAACCATTACAGGCATGCTATTTTTGGTCGATATGGTCATAGCCCTTTTCATACACATAACTTGTCACAAGCCATGTGACATGTTATTGTGCACCCAAGGGTTGCGAGTCCCTGAAGCAAATCAGCCCATGCCAGAAGCCGAAAGCATGTGTCCTTCCTTCAATCGCAAGTCCATCACCACGCTTCCAAAGCTGGCGCCACTTCTGACTTCAATTGAAGAAGGCTCCTTGTTGTCTTTGATGAACCTTAACCTATCTCATGTAAACAATTCTACATCTATTCTAAGGAAAGATGAAAATTTTACATCAAGAAGGGGGGAGAACCACACGCAGGTGGTAGAAAGATTTTACAAGCATTCATCACAGGTGGAAACATGCTTCCACATCACAACACAGGAGGGCACTCGCTATGACCATATCAACCCAATCAAGTGGCGCATGTAAAATTTGAAAATCCGGAAAAATCAAATTTTAGCACCTTATGCGCCAATATCATCCAAGGCACTCTCTTAACCAATTCCATGCCAAAATTTAGATCAAGTTCCATGATGATTTCATAGACCCTATCGGCTGGCAGTTTTGTCAGATCAAGAGACTCGGCCAGTCCGAAGACACAATGCCGGTCCTACTTGATAAAACTTACGTGCGCCTTTGGTCTTAAATCAAGCATAAACACAATCCAAGTTTCGGCCATAGAGTTGAGAAGAGAAGATTGGATGAAAACGCTTTCTACGTGAAACGCGCATGGATAGAAGAAAAATTTTCAAAAAATTTTTCACACAAGCAAACGTACACCTTGTGTTTCTCGCAAGTAGCTCTGATACCACTGTTGGGGAATGCCGGGTGTAATTTAAAATTTTGTAGTCCCAGGACGCAGCGGAAGAAGCATTACACCCGAAACACATTCCTTTCCCAAGGATCCATGCGAGAGAGAAGACACAAGGATGTGTTAGAGATGTACCTCTTTTGCTTGTTTAGATGTCGAAGCCATGTTGAAGGCGCCCAAGTGTTCGCCCTCTACAAGTATCCACGCATCGACTCCTTGATCGTTGCTCCCTTCCACGCTCGGTGCTAGCCTCGGGAAGAGAATCGAGCCATAGGGTTCCTTCACTCTTCTTGCGCCACCTCCAAGGTTCATGCGCCAAGTGCAAGGAAGATGCCGCCAACTCCTTATCCTCTTCACTCCAAGAGAAGAGGGAGAAGATGAGTTTCGGCCTTGAGGAAGATTAGGGGTTGATTGCGCCACCAAGTCCTTCTCCAAGTCTCGCCAAGAGGAGAGGAAGGAGAAGATTTGCGGTCACTTGTTGGAAGAAGGGTTGCGCCACTCTGATGTTGTCGCCCTTTGCCCTTGCTTTCGCCCCTCTATGATTGTTCACGTCTCCAAGAATTTATCATAAAGAGAGGGCGACAATGGGTCCTATAAATAGGACTAAAGGCGGTTTGAGCAAGGGCTAGGATCATGCCAAGTGTATGGCTAGGATGAGGTGTCTTGAAGTAAGGAAAGTCTCCAAGACTTTACCATAAACCTCATTCAACCTATCCATAAAAGTCTAAACACTATATCAGCCCAAGACATGCCTCAAATGCATTCTTACCATCAAAGGCTAAGTGGCTAGGCGCAACATGCATGAGGAGTTTCGGCTAGGGTAAGGGTTTTGGGAGAAACTAGGGTTTGAGGTAAGGTAAGTCTCCAAGACATTACCATATACCTCTTCCCTATGTCCATATGCGCCTAGGAACTTCCCATAAAAGTTCTCAAGCCATATCAGCCCCAAGACTTACCTTAGAGGCAAGTATTCCTTCCAAGGAAGAAGGGCTAGGCGCCCTTTACTTCCATAATGAAGCAAAGGCGCCTCCCTCACCCCATTATGCCCCTAGGCGCCAATGGGGTGAGATTTCTCCCCATTATACCCTTTTAAGCCAATTCCTCTTCATGACAACTAATTATTGGGCCTCATTGGATAATGAGCTAGCCCAAACTTCATGGCATGGGTTGATTAAGCCATTGGATCCAATCCAATGCAACCCTAATCCAAATGTGACCAATCTAGGTCAATTTCGGGTCAACCTGCCAAAAATGAAGTTTGGCTCCAATAACTTTCTTCCATCTCATCAGGCCCATTGGCGCTGATGAAATCTTCCAAATGGATCCAAGTTATCCAATAACTTGATCCTAAGGCTTCTGATTAAAGCAACGTCAAGAGTCTATTGCGTGTGACCCCGTAGGATCCATATGACGATGGCAATGATGTAAACATCATAAGTAGTGAGGGGTATCTAGCAACACATCACTACTACCCATGTCATAGGACTTAAGTCATTATGGCAACAACTCCTAACAAGCAACGAGGATTCCCATTGCATTACAGATCCCTTTGCCTAAGCTGATATCCTGCCATTGTATTAGTCTCAAGTTTATTATCCAATGCATTGGTCATGACTCAACAAGTGTGGGCACACTTTCCTGTCATGCACCAATAAGGTGGGGCGCCCCGAGGTGGATATCATGCTTCCTCGGAAGGAAGGGGCAAATCCTACTATTGGTCATCCATGTCTCTACGTGACTTATGACATGCCCAATGACAGTCGTTTTGATCTCCCAATTACGGAGAGACGTAAGACTGTATTAAAGCATACCCTTCATCAAGTCTAGACATGAATACCTCAAGTCTAAGGATCAATGCAAACCTCTTGCATGTGAGATTGACTTATTGACTAGACAAGTCAATCCTCACGGTGGATCACTCCAGTGCATCCAATGCACCTGTATGTCTGCGTTACTGTGCCCCGCACATAACCAGCCCATACACCAGTCTCACATGTACCGAAGCTGTCCCATATCTGCTAAGGTACCTTGTCTGGGGATAGCTTATGAGAATGGATCCAATCCAAACTCCTGGGACATTATTTATGCAACTCGATACATCAACGCAGGTAAAGAAGTCTGCATAATAACGACCATGCCTATATAAAGAGTAATAGTTCTATCAAAGTACATTCAACCAATGCCTGACCATGTCCATACATTGGTCTTTAGGGCATATACACCAACAGTAATTTCTCGTCTGGGAATGTATCGTCGATCTCTTCTTCAAAATTATTTCTGGTAGTAGATGTCAGACGTGAGAGATGGTCTGATACCAGATTATCGGCTCCCTTCTTATCTTTGATCTGAACGTCAAATTCTTGCAACAATAATATCCATCTGATTAGTCTTGGCTTCGCGTCTTTCTTTTCCATGAGATATTGGATTGTTGCATGATCTGTATAAACGATAACACGCGAGTTAACCAAATATGATCGAAATTTATCAAAAGCGAAAACTACAGCTGAAAGTTCTTTTTCGGTTGTGGCGTAATTGCTCTGTGCTCCATCCAGTGTTCGGCTGGCGTAGAAAGTGGCATGTGTTCGGTTGTCTCTCCGTTGTCCCAATACAGCTCCTACCGCATAGTTGCTAGCATCGCACATAATTTCGAAGGGCAGCGACCAATCCGAAGATTGTATTACCGGGGCAGAAATCAACGCCTTTTTCAGTTTTTGAAATGCATCCATGCAGTTCTGGTCAAAAACAAATGAAACATCCTTAGCGAGTAAAGATGTTAAAGATCTAGAGATTTTAGAAAAATTTTCAATGAAACACCTGTAAAAGCCTGCATGGCCTAAGAAACTTCTTATTCCTCTGACAGAGTTTGGAGGTGGCATTTTCTCTATCACACTGATTTTTGCTTTATCGACTTCGATACCACGCTCCGATATCAAATGACCAAGGACAATTCCTTCCTTTACCATAAAGTGGCATTTCTCCCAATTTAACACCAAGTTCGTCTCTTCATAACGCTGCAAAACACGAGTCAGATTAGATAAACAAGAATCAAAACTAGACCCGTATACCGAAAAGTCGTCCATAAAGACGTCCACGATGTCTTCAATCAGGTCAGAGAAAATAGCAGTCATGCAACGCTGAAAGGTAGCTGGTGCATTACATAAGCCAAACGGCATTCGCCGATAAGCGAAGGTACCGAAGGGACATGTGAACGTGGTTTTGTCTTGGTCGTCCGGATGTATAGGTATTTAGAAAAATCCTGAGTATCCATCCAAGAAACAGAAATAAGAGTTAGTGGCTAATCTTCCAAGCATTTGATCAATAAATGGAAGTGGAAAATGATCCTTGCGGGTGGCTTTGTTCAGTTTCCGATAGTCGATACACATGCGACACCCGGTAACGGTTCTTTGCGGGATCAATTCATTATTTTTGTTTTTCACCACCATCACTCCTCCTTTCTTTGGTACCACATGTACCGGACTTACCCATTGGCTATCCGAAATGGGGTAGATGACCCCAGCATCTAACAGCTTCAAAATTTCTTTCTTAACTACCTCTTTCAAATTTGGATTCAAACGTCTTTGGTATTCGATAGATGGTTTGCTGTCCTCCTCAAAGTGTATCCTGTGCATGCATGAAGAAGGGTTAATACCTTTTATATCATCCAAAGTGTACAAAATTACCTTCTTATATTGTCGAAGCTTATCTAGGAGAAGGTTCGTTTGCTCTGAATCAAGATGGTTTGCTATGATGACAGGATAAGTAGAATTCTCACCCAAAAATTCATACCTGAGGTTGCTCGGTAAGGATTTGAGCTCTAAGTTAAGTTGTTTACAGACCTCAGATTTCGGTACAGATGGTCTCTCATGTTAGGGAATACCGGGTGTAATTTTAAAATTTTGTAGTCCCAGGACACAGCGGAAGCATTACACCCGAAACATATTCCTTTGCCCAAGGATCCATGCGAGGGAGAACACAAGGATGTGACAAGGATAATACCTCTATTGCTTGCTCGGTTCTTGAAGCCATGTTCGAAGACGATCAAGTGCTCGCCCTCTACAAGTATCCACGCGTCGACTCCTTGATCGTTGCTCCCTTCCACGCTTGGTGCTAGCCTCGGGAAGAGAATCAAGCCTTAGGGTTCCTTCACTTCTCTTGCGCCACCTCCAAGATGAAAGCGCCAAGAAGAGATGAGGAGGAAGATGATGCTGCCAAGTTGCTTCCTTCTTCTTCTTTGCTTGCGCCACCTTCAAGCAAGGTGCGCCTATGGCCAAGGAAGGGAGAGAGCTTGTGGCAAGGAGATGCCACCAAGCACTAAGAGTCCTTGCGCCAAGAAGAGAGGGAGAGGAAGAACTTGCGGCTCCAAGGAAGAAGTTTGCGCCAAGCCTATGTCGCTCTCGCCCCTTGCACTCCAAGTCTCTCCAAGAAATATGTCACCCCTCCAAGATGTTATCCACCCGAATCAACCTCTAAGAGGGGGCGGCAAGGGTCCTATTAATAGGACAAGGGGTGGCAAGGGCAATGGCTAGGATCATGCCAAGTGGGCGGCTAGGATAAAGGAGTCTTGAGGTAAGGAAAGTCTCCAAGACTTTACCATAAACCTCGTTCAACCTATCCTAATTTGCCCAATGGCCATATCAGCCCAAGACATGCCTTAAAGGCATGCATTCCATCCAAGGAGATGGGCTAGGCGCAACAAGCAAGAGGAATTCGGCCAAGCAAGGGTTTGAGGGGAATTAGGGTTTGGAGGTAAGGTAAGTCTCCAAGATCTTACCATAAACCTTACCCTACTATCCATATACGCCCAAGCTCTTTCTAAAAGAGTTTTCAAGCCATATCAGCCCCAACCCTTGCCATAGAGGCAAGGTTTCCATCCAAGGAACAAAGGGGGAGGCGCCTAATGCTTCCTTATGAAGCAACATGCGCCCACTTCACCCCATTATGCCCTTGGCGCCAATGGCAACAACTCCTAACAAGCAACGAGGATTCCCATGCATTATAGATCCCCTTGCCTAAACTGATATCCTGTCATTGGATTAGTCTCAAGTTTATCAATCCAATGCATTGGTCATGACTTAACAAGTGTGGCCACACATTCCTGTCATGCACCAATAAGGTGGGGCGCCCCAAAGTGGATATCATGCTTCCAATAAGGAAGGGGCAAATCCTAATATTGGTCATCCATGTCTCTACGTGACTTATGACATGCCCAATGACAGTCGTTTTGGTCTCCCAATTATGGAGAGACGTAAGACTGTATCAAAGCATACCCATCATCAAATCTAGACATGAATACCTCAAGTCTAAGGATCAATGCAAACCTCTTGCATGTGAGATTGACTTGTTGACTAGACAAGTCAATCCTCATGGTGGATCACTCCAGTGCATCCAATGCACCTGTATGTCTGCGTTACTGTGCCCTGCACCTAACCAGCCCATACACCAGTCTCACATGTACCAAAGCTGTCCCATATCTGCTAAGGTACCTTGACTGGGGATAGCTTATGAGAATGGATCCAACCAAACTCCTGAGACATTATTTATGCAACTCAATACATCAACGCAGGTAGAGAAGTCTGCATAATAACGACCATGCCTATATAAAGAGTAACAATTCCATCAAAGTACATTCAAACAATGCCCGACCATGTCCAAACATTGGTCTGCAGGGCATAAACACCAACATCTCACGCCTTTCTTCTTCTGGCTCAATGGTTGCGCTCGAGTCGAGAATATCGGCATAGGCATGGACTTCCTCCTCTTGTTCTTCGTCATATTCACCCAGTAGGCATAATTCGAGAGGGTCGACGTTTGTCCGAGGTATGTAAGATGGATCAAATTCATCGTCGACGACTCCGATACTATAGCAGGAATATGCAAAAAGAGGTTTCTTTAAGCTCTCGGTAATATCAAATTCAACCGTGTCTTCTCCGACGCGCAGTGTCAACTTTCCATTTTTAACGTCGATTATGGCATCGGCAGTTGCCAAAAATGGTCTGCCCAATATAATAGGAAGTTTAGAGTCCTCTTCCATCTCGAGTACGACAAAATCAGCTGGAATAAAAAATTTACCAACCTTTATTGGCACATCCTCAAGAATTCCTACCGGATATCGTACAGAACGGTCGACCAATTGCAAAGAGATGTTCGTCGGCTTCAAGTCTCCGATGTCCAGTTTCTTGCATAGAGAGAGTGGCATCAGACTTACACTGGCACCAAGATCGCATAAAGCACGGTCAAAAGGTGTGTCTCCGATTAGGCATTGAATGGTAAAGCTGCCTGGATCTTTCAACTTTGGCGGTAACTTATTTTGGATGATTGCGCTGCATTCCTCAGTTAACACCAGTGTGCCGTGTTCTTCCATTTTTCTTTTATTGGATAAGATCTCCTTCAAAAACTTAGCATAGGATGACATTTGTGACAAAGCATCGGTAATGGTATGTTAATATACAGTTTCTTCAAAATTTCTAAGAATTTACCGAATTGATGATCGAGTTTTGCTTTTGCCAATCTCTGGGGAAATGGAATTCGCGGTCTGTACGGTGGTGGAGGCACATAAACAGGTTCTGTTTGTTTCATTTGTGGTTCACTCTCAACAGGTTCATTCGGTTCTTCAGATTCAGGGGTTCTGGTCTCATTCTCACAATGGTCATCCTTGGGCATTTCTGGTTCCTCAAGTTGCTTACCACTACGCGTGGTAATGGCATTACAATGTTCTTTGGGATTCGTCTCGGGCTGTCCAGGCAATCTACCCAGTGGTCTAGTAGATGTACTAGCCTGTTGGGCAATTTGGTTTTCCATTATCTTTTGGTTTGTGGTTAAGTTTTTAATTGCCTCTAACATGTAGTCCATTGCTTTTGTTTGCGCCGACACGAAGCTTAAAGCATGATTCGAAAGTTTGTTCCTGTGGTATTGTGTTGGTGCTTGGTTGTGGTGGTTGGTCAAATTGTTTAGGCCGATACCCGGTGTTTGACGAATGAAATCCAGGGGGTTGCCTAAAGTTTGATGGTTGAGCTGCGTTGTTATTTATATAGGAAAAGTTGGGATGATTCTTCCACCCGAGGTTGTAGGTGTTAGAATAAGGGTTGTTTTGGACCCTTGAGTTAAAGTCCCCTACATCATTTACCAAAACGGGTGGGGTGTCTTGTGATACCGGGCAACGGCGCCAAAAACTTGATAGCACCTATCGGTATAGGTAGGCGTTACCCACAAGTGCACGGGTTTATCGAAGTAATAAAATATCGATCCCACAGGGACTAACTGGCAAATACTGATAGATCTCGAAATGACTAGCTAGACGATGTCACAATCGGTGAAGGTTAAGATAACGAAATAATTGAAAGTGCAGTAATGTAAATAGGGGAAATCACATAAGAGAATTATAATGAGGAAGTGCATCAGGAAATGGGTTCACCACTTGACTCCTTACAGTTGAATAGTTAAACTCTAATGCCAAAGTCTTGTCTAGTTCAAAGGGCTCAGCTTCCTTGTCACGTAGGTAGTTCCCCTCCGATAATCTTGTCCACTTCAACGAACTAGATTAACAGTCCAATCCGTAGGGTTCTAAGGTGCGGTCAGACGAATGTCTTTCCACAACGTCCAAGATTCTTATAATCCCCGCAAGTACATAAAGACCCGCAAGCGAGGTTTTACCCTCCTAGAGATACTGAATCGTACTTGAGGTGATTAGAGACTCTAACGCCCCCTTTCGAGTAGCGTAGGGATAAAGTACAGACAGAATGGATAAACTCTGAACCGAGTGGATCGGACGCGCGGTCGGACTGGGGTCTCTCCGACGAGTCTAAACTCCTATAGTCACGCAAGCAAGTACGAATCTGCGAGCGAGTTTTCTCTTCCGGAGACCTGATTGACAAACCTCACTAAGGTGTTTCCCTAAGCGAGTACAGTCTAGCGGGCGAGTTTTCTCCTCTAGATTTGATTGACAAACCTCACCTTTGCAACTTAAGGCTCAAGCATACCTTTCGGAATAATGCTCTCCTTTAATCCTACGAGTAAGTACAGCTATGCAAGCAAGTAAACTTCTAGAAAAGCTGATTTACAAACCTCACTCGAGGGATTAAAAGTCGAACATATTCCTCCGGGTACACAGGCAAAGCATGCACACTAGGTCAAACAAGGATTTTAGCAAGTAAATCTAACTATCACAACTAATAAATCGTCAAGGGCTAACCCCACATCCTGATTGGGTGTTTAGCCAAGCATATTCACGGTAACGATATGTAAAATGTATTCAGCCATGAACATCACAAGTAATAACATGTTTTGCACAAGAGTTGCAGTTGAAAAATAGATCATGCAACACTCTATTGAGATCATACAATAGATGCAATAACTCAAAGATGAGAACTAGGTATTACAGATACGTGTCTAAGAGGCTTACGCAACAAAGGATGTTCAAAGGGATACAAGTGCGCAGCTCTTTCTCCTCTCGCAATCGCCGCTTCTTGTTCTTCTCCCCTGCGAATCCACTGATGGACCCCAACCCCCTTCTCCCCTCTCGATTCTCCTCTTTTATCTCCTCAAGTTCGTGGGCTGTTGTCCCTTCCCCATGCCCTGAAAAGGCTGTTGCAGCCGCAGTTCTCCAGCACAAGAAGTCTTCCTGCTAGCCTCCCTTTTCCTACAAAGCCACAACAGCCCATCCCTTACGAAATTATGATTTCGTAACCAAAATCTCCTCTAAAAGCTGCTCCCCGTCCCCTTTGTCAACGGGGGAGAAAGGTCTTGGGTGCCCTCAAGCTTTTCCTTAGGTCAGATCAAAGAAGCGTGGGAGAAAACGGTGATTTCGTAACAGGCGGGTCCGCAATCTAGGGCGAGAATTTGGTCGTGATTTATCGATTTCAGCTTCAGGCATAGCGACGATCACGAGCATGATTCTGATCGGGATCCAGTCGTGATTTCCAACAAAGACTTCAATGAATCCGAAAACTCCTGGTTAGGATCATCTTGAGGTAGGATGAACTCCTCTGCTACCAAAGTGTCAGAATCTACCCTTTATGTGGTCAATTTGACCTGAAAATGTGAAAATACCGAAACAAGTGTAGATTCCATAAATGTATCCAAATATAGGCAATTGTAAGGCTTAAAGTCGTGAAATAAGCATGATTCCATGAGTAAAATGACACATGAAACTCTATATAAATTTGTGTCAACAGAATTATGTCATTGATTTGTTTAGTATGATCAACCATAAAGCTCTCAATCTTAGTTTCTAAGTTTGATTTTTGTAAATCTTTGGTTGCTTCCAGTATGTTGTTGATTTGCTTAGTTTGATCAATAAAGCTTTCAATCCTAGTTTCTAAGTTTGATTTTTGGGGTTGATCAAATTGCCATTGGTGGAAATTTACAGACTCTCTAGAATTCATTTGCGGCATAAGGTTTGAGTCATTCTCGTAAAAGGAATTTGGGTCATTCCCCCAATCCATATCATAGGTGTTAGAGTATGAGTCAATAGGAAATGGAATCCCTAATTGACATTCATGAGAAAAATGACCTACACATCCACAAATATCACAATAAGCATAAGGAAACATTGTAGGATTGCTAGAATATGGATCAAATGAAATTCCCAATTGGCATTCATGAGTAGAATGACATGTACGTCCACAAATATCACATGAAACATAAGGTAACATTTTTTTTTTGATTTTCAGAGGTTCTAGATGATAGAAAAAAAGTTCAGCCACAAGAAACAAAAATTACAAAAAATAAAAAGGTCTAGCCTAGCAAATTTTTAATCTTGTCAATATTGCCAAAATTAGTCCCCGGCAACGGTGGCAAAAACTTGATAGCACCCACCGGTATAGGTATGCGTTACCCGCAAGTGCACGGGTCTATCGAAGTAATAAAATATCGATCCCACAGGGACTAACTGGCAAATACCGATAGATCTCGAAATGACTAGCTAGACGATGTCGCAATTGGTGAAGTTTAAGATAACGAAATAATTGAAAGTGCAGTAATGTAAACGGAGGAGGTCACACGAGAGAATTATAATGAGGAGGTGCATCAGGATATGGGTTCACCACTTGACTCCTTACAGTTGAATAGTTAAACTCTAATGCCAAAGTCTTGTCTAGTTCAAGGGGCTCAGCTTCCTTGTCACGTAGGTAGCTCCCCTTCAATAATCTTGTCCGCTTCAACGAAATAGATTAACAGTCCAATCCGTAGGGTTCTAACGTGCGGTCAGACGAATGTCTTTCCACAACGTCCAAGATTCTTATAATCCTCGCAAGTACGTAAAGACCCGT
Organism: Costus lasius; assembly: GCA_027563935.2. Classification (NCBI taxonomy): domain Eukaryota; kingdom Viridiplantae; phylum Streptophyta; class Magnoliopsida; order Zingiberales; family Costaceae; genus Costus; species Costus lasius. Next base: position 78,672,715 of record CM050451.1, read on the forward strand.
ACTTGAGGTGATTAAAGACTCTAACGCCCTCTTTCGAGTAGCATAGGGATAAAGTATAGACGGAATGGATAAACTCTGAACTGAGTGGATCAGACACGCGGTCGGACTGGGGGCTCTCCGACGCGTCTAAACTCCTATAGTCACGCAAGCGAGTACGAATCTGCGAGCGAGTTTTCTCTTCCGGAGACCTGATTGACAAACCTCACTAAGGTGTTTCCCTAAGCGAGTATAGTCTAGCGGGCGAGTTTTCTCCTCTAGATCCGATTGACAAACCTCACCTTTGCAACTTAAGGCTCAAGCATACCTTTCGGAATAATTCTTTCCTTTAATCCTACGGGTAAGTACAGCTATGCAAGCGAGTAAACTCCTAGAAAAGCTGATTTACAAACCTCACTCGAGGGATTAAAAGTCGAACATATTCCTCCGGGTACACAGGCAAAGCATGCACACTAGGTCAAGCAAGGATTTTAGCAAGTAAATCTAACTATTACAACTAATAAATCGTCAAGGGCCACTCCCACATCCAGATTTGGGGTTTAGCCAAGCATGTTCACGGTAACAATGTAGACAATGTATTCAGCCATGAACATCACAAGTAATAACAAGTTTCACGCAAGAGTTGTAGAGGAAAAATAGATCATGCAATATTCTCTTAAGATATTACAATAGATGCAACAACTCAAAGATGTAGGCTAAGTATTACAAATCTGTTTCTAGGAAGCTTACGCAACAGGAGGTATTCAAAGTTGTACAAATGCGTAGCTTCTTTCTCCTCGTTTCTTCACCTCCAAGGTGCAGCCCCCTCTCGTATGTGTTTTTCCTCCCCTCTTTCTTTGCTGAACTCCCTCTTTTATCTCCTCTCCTCCTAGTGGGTTGCTGCCCCTTTCCAAGATTCTGCAAAGTTGCTGCAGTTTTCCAGCTGAAGAAAGTCTTCGCTACCTTCTTTCCCATACCCTGCAACCTGCAGCCGCTATTACATTGGTTCCTCCACGAAATCATCATTTCGTGGCAAGCTTTCCCCAAAATAAGGCTGCTCCATGGCTCTTTGTCAACGGGGGAGAAAGGACTGAGTGCCCCCCAGCTTCCCCTAGGGTTAGGTTGAAGAAAACAGGGTTAAAATCGCGATTTCGAAACAGGCGGGTCCGCGATCTCGGGCGAGAATTTGGTCGTGACCCAGTCGTGATTTAACAGTTTCAGCTTCAGGCATAACGACGATCACGGGCATAATTTTGATCGGGACCCAGTCGTGATTTCCAACAAAGGCCTCAACGAATCTGAAAGCTTCTAGTTAGGATCATCTTGAGTTAGTATGAGCTCCTTTGCCACAAGAGTGCCAGAATCTACCCTTTTTGTGGTCGTTTGACCTAAAAATGTGAAAATACCGAAACAGGTGTAGATTCCATAGATGTATCGAAATAAAGGCAATTATAAGACTTAAAGTCGTGAAATGAGGATGATTTCATTAGTAAAATAGCATGTAAAACTCTATATAAATCTCTGTCAACAACGGGCTTCATCGACACCCCTTCCTCTTATGCCATATCAACTCAGCCCAAGGGCCCCTCAAGCCAACCCCTTGAGGCTCCCAACCCAAGTGGGCCGCTCAACCTCAGCAACAACACGGCCCAAGAGCGAGCCGCAACGATAGTCGCGCAGCCCACAACGTCGAAATTCTGCTGCCTCATCGCCATGTGCTTGGAGCGCGTCTAGGCCCGATCGTACGCAGCCATAGCTTCACGCCACCTGCCCCGAAGAATATTAGTTGGAGAGTTGTCATGTTTGTCTTTAGTCGCAGCTTGACCACCTTAGTGGCCTGCTAGAATGGTTAGTATGTTAGAGTTGCTTATCCCTTATGTATTTTGTTTGTTCCCACCCCTCTACTCTATAAAAGAGGAGGTTGGGCTGTAGTGTTCTTCAGTCCTTTAAGTGTGTAGAGTTCTCCTGGTGAGCTTAGAGAGCCCTCCAGCATTTGTGAAGTCGAGCGGAGCCTCGCCTTCGCTGTTGTTCGGGTCAAGGACGCCTCGATTCCAAGTTGTTTCCACTTTTAGCTTGAAGTAAATCTCACCCTTCCGGTGGGTCAGGTTCGCCTGTTTTTCATTTCAGTAGCGTATTTCTTCACTGCGATTTCTTCACCCACGTTGTGCGTTCTTCGGAAGCGTAGTTGTTTTCTTGTGTTCTTTCGCTTGTTCCAGCTACATAGTCCGGTGAGCTAATTTCTGCGCCTTCGCTGTCCCCCGCGTGGTTAAGCTTAAAACGTGCCAAGTGAGCTACGAGGATCGCTTAAAACTTGCTTTGAGGTTAGTGTGTTGCATTAATAGTTGGGTGTCGTCGCTTTTTTTCATTCGCATTAGTGTTGCCCTCATTGAACTCATCACCGTTTTCGTCGCGCTTTCTACCGATTTTCCTGCACTTTCTAAAGAGTTTTTCCTTCCCTTGTCTCATGACCCTCTCTCGTTTTACATGCATCGTGTAACATCCCTAGAGTACGGCTTAAGGACCCTCCCTCCTATTAGACGCTACATCAATTCTGGTATCAGAGGGAGTTGCGCGTTCGATTCTTATCGATCGCACGATCCCTTTCCATCGCATTACATATTTCTGCATTCTTTCGGTGTTTTCAGCATTTCGCATTTGTCGCGTCTCCCTTGTTTGTGCATGGTGACTACAAGGTCACAAGTCATGTCATCCCAATACCCCGAAACTATTCCTGAAACCCAAGAGTCAGTCCAGCCTTCGGAAGGGACTAACTCCCGTCTAGAATCCTTGGGCGCGCTAGAGGTGCGAATCGATGCGAAGCTTGCTGCACTGTCCGCACGCATGGACGCCCAACAAGCCCGCACCGAAGCCAAGTTTGATCAGGTTATGACTGGACTCCAACAACTCATTAGTCGCCTTGGGCCCACGGAGCATGAGCACCCAAGCTCGGCGAACCCTCCGGTGTCCGCAAACCCAGCCCTTACTAGAGAGTTACCCCCTTTGGCCACGCCTACTCGGCCGCGTGCCCACGAGGAAGATTGGGGCCACACTCGACCATACGAGGCCCCTAGGAACCCAGCCCTTGGGGATGAGCCCCTAGATGACGATGACGTATGGGCCGCTCAAGGCCCGCAGCCCAACGGTCGCTTCGGCCACGCTTGGGCCGCACCCCGAACCCCAGCTCCCACACGCGTTGAGCGTCCCCGGGTGGATGACAACTTCCTTTGCTATGTCCGGCACACCCCTGCGCCTTTCAAGGGTAGCCTTGACCCCACCGAATTCCTTGATTGGGTCGCGTCTGTGGACGCACATTTTGATCTCACCCGAGTCCCACAAGAAGCCCGCGTTTGGTATGTGCATACCCTACTCGAGGGCCCTGCATGTTTACATTGGGAAAACGTGGAGCGCCAGAATGCACAGCAGGCCTTACCCCCAATCACCTAGTGGGCGGAGATGTGTTACCGCCTCCGCGAGCGATACGTCCCTACTTCGTATAGGCAGCGTCTTCTTGACCAGTATAGTCGCCTTCACCAGGGCTCCAGCACTGTCGAGGAGTATCGTCTCACCTTCGAGACGCTCCAACTCCGTTGTAACCTACAAGAGGAGCCCGAGCTGTCGTTGTCCAAATTTAGGAATGGCCTCCGTTCTGACATCCGTCGAGCCTTACCTGCGTATGGCTCGGACACTTTCGACCAAACTTTCCAGCGTGCTCGGGACATCGAGCAAGACCTTCGCACCGCTGCAAGGTGCGTTGACCTGGGTCCCCCGCGGCGCCCCCATGCGGGTGGTCCCCCATAGCCCCACCCGCGACTTGAGCGTCCGGAGCCTCGTCCGGACCCACAACCCGTGCCCTCGACCCACCAGCCCCCTAGGCGCCCACCCCTTGAGGCTTCGCCCTCTCGGCCCACTTGGGAGGAGAAGGGCAAGGCCCCGATGGTCGGCACCTCGGGCCGCATCACCTGTTATAACTGCTTACAACCGGGTCACATGTCGCGTGAGTGTCCCAAGAAACCCATTTGTGCCGACACGGGTCCGGCTCACGTCGCTACCATAACCCCCGCCGAACACGACATTGAGGCAGAGTGTTACACTAGTGGTGAGGAGTCGGGTCCGTCCACCCTTGTTGTCCGTTGCAACCTGGTCCAGCCTACGCCTACCGAGGATTGGAGACGCTCGGGCATTTTCACGACTTACATCAAGTGCAATGGGCACTCGTGTAAGATCGTCATCGATGGCGGGAGTAACCTAAACGTGATCTCTCGGACTGCGGTCACGCGCTTCGGCCTTCCCCTTGAGCCCCACCCGAGACCCTACTCCATTGCTTGGGTCAACACCACAAGCCTTCCGGTTACACACCAGTGTCAAGTTCCCATCGTGTTTGGGAACTATCGTGAGAAGGTCTTGTGCGACGTTGCGACTATGGATGTCACCCACGTCCTCCTCGGCCGCCCATGGCTATACGACAGGGACGTAGTTCATTATGGTCGGTCGAACACTTATGTGTTCGACCATGATGACCAGAAAATTCGATTGATTCCAACTCCACCTAAGGAGCTCCGAGCGTCCACTTCTAAGGGTGTGATTACACCATCGGCCCCGACCCTTCAGCGTGCCCCCATGGTCTCCCTCATGCGCACCCCTGCGTTGGTTCGTGAGGCCCATGAGACCAAGACTGTTTATGCGCTCATGGTGCGCGAGGTTCAGGATCCCATCCCTTGCCCTGACCCGGCACCTCCCGTCGAGGTGTCCGCCCTGTTAGCCGAGTTTAGCAACATCAGCCCCAAGGACTTACCTCACGGTCTTCCCCCGGAGAGGGAGATTCAGCATGCTATTGACCTTATCCCGGGAGCGCCCCTCCCCAATTTGCCCCACCATCACCTTAACCCCGTGGAGCACGTGGAGTTGCAGCGTCAAGTGGATGACCTCCTCACTAAGGGGTACATCCGTGCAAGCCTCAGTCCTTGCGCCATACCCGCGCTTCTCACGCCTAAGAAGGATGGGTCGTGACGCATGTGTGTCGATAGTCGCGCCATCAACAGGATTACCGTCAAGTATCGATTTCCCATTCCCCGGCTTGACGATATGCTGGATTTGATCTCCGGCGCGTCTTGGTTTTCCAAGCTCGACCTCAGGAGCGGCTACCATCAGGTCCGCATCCGCGAGGGCGATGAGTGGAAGACCGCATTCAAGACCAAGGACGGTCTTTACGAGTGGCTTGTCATGCCATTCGGGTTGTCCAATGCCCCGTCCACTTTCATGCGCTTGATGAGTCAAGTCCTCCGGCCCTACATGGGCAAATTTCTGGTCGTCTACTTTGACGACATTCTGATCTTTAGTTGGACCCGTGATGAGCACCTGGAGCATCTTCGCTCCACGTTAGACCTCCTGCGCAAGGAACACCTCTTCCTTAACACGAGGAAGTGCGCCTTCCTCACCAACAGCGTGTACTTTCTGGGTTATATTGTCTCCGACCAGGGCCTATCCGTTGACCCTGCGAAGGTCGAGGCCATCTGGCACTGGCCTGAGCATCGCACCGTAACCGAGGTCCGTAGTTTCTTGGGTCTTGCGGGTTTTTACCGACGCTTCATTCGGGGGTTCAGCATGATTGCAACCCCCTTGACCCAACGTCTTTCCAAGGATGAGTTTGAGTGGACCGCTGCCACTCAACGTGCTTTTGATACGCTTAAGGGCGCCTTGCCCACCGCCCCTATTTTGTGCCTCCCTGACTTTTCGAAAGTCTTTGAGGTTGCGTGCGATGCCTCTGGTTCCGGCATCGGTGGTTCCCTTAGTCAAGAGGGCCATCCTGTGGCCTTCTTCAGCGAGAAACTGAATGCGGTACGATAGCATTATTCCACGTACGACAAGGAGTTCTACGCGATCGTTCAGTCCCTTCGGTAGTGGAGACATTACCTCCTTCACCGCGAGTTTGTGTTATACAGCGACCACCAGGCCATTTCCTTCCTCAATGCCCAAAAGAAGTTGGGTGCCCACCATGCTAAGTGGGTCGAGTACCTTCAGCAGTACTCCTTCGTAATCAACCACAAGGCGGGCAAAGAAAACGTCGTCGCGGATGCATTGAGTCGTGTCCGGACCCTTTTATGCGTGATGCGCACCCGTGTCAATACCTTTGACCATGTCAAAGAGGAATACACCACGTGTTCTGACTTTGGTGTCATCTACGCCGCTTTGACCGAGTCCGTTGACCCCAATTCCCCCTATCAGTTGTGCGAGGGTTACTTGTTCTTGGGGAATCGCTTGTGCATTCCCCGCTCTTCGCTACGAGATCACCTAGTGATCGAGCTTCATGCGGGTGGCGTCGCCGGCCATCATGGCCGCGACAAGACCCTTGAAATGGCCGAGGAACATTTCTTCTGGCCCTCCCTTCGAAAGGATGTCGAGCGCATTGTGCGCCACTGCGGTACATGTCAGTTGTCTAAGCCCCGCCCTGCGAACACGGGTCTCTATACCCCTTTGCCGGTGGCCAACGGCCCATGGCGCGACCTGAGCATGGACTTTGTCCTCAGGTTGCCGCGGACCGCTTCCCGCTTCGACTCGATCTATGTCGTTGTCGATCGGTTCTCGAAGATGGCCCACTTCATCCCCTATGCGCGCACTGCCGACGCGTCACACGTTGCCTCCCTTTTTGTCCGCGAGATCGTGCGTCTTCACAGTCTTCCCTCTTCCATCGTGTCCGACCGCGACAGGCGTTTTGTGAGCCACTTCTGGCACTCACTTTGGGCCATCTCGCACACCACTTTGAAATTTTCCACGGCCTATCACCCTCAGACCGACGGGCAAACCGAGGTTGTTAACCGCAGTTTAGGCAATCTACTCCGCTGCCTTGTCGGCGACCACCCGAGGTCTTGGGATTCCATCCTACCTATGACTGAGTTTGCGTACAATAGCGCCTCTAATAGGTCTACGGGTCTTACTCAATTCTAGATCGTCTTGGGCTACCAGCCACGTAAACCCATTGACCTGCATGACCTTCCCATCGAGTCTCACCTCTCCCCGCATGCATACTCTTTTGCCCAGCATATCGCTAGTTTGCATGACGAGGTTCGGCATCGTATCTTTTTGGGCAACACTCATAATGCAATGAAGGCCAACGAGCATCGTAGGCCACAACATTTTACTGTAGGTGAGCTGGTGAGGGTGCGAATCCACCCCGAGCGTTTATCAAACAGGGCACATTTTAAGCTCCGGCCACGCTACATGGGACCCTATGCGGTGGTACGCAAGATTGGCTCCAACGCCTATGAGCTTGACTTGCATGAGGACATGGGGATTCACTCCATCTTCAACGTGGCGGACATCCTTCCCTTCCACGGCCCCTTGGAGGGGCCATCTAACACCGACGACCCGTTGCCCCCTAGTTCTCCGGGGGAGAACTCATCAGAATACGCAACGGAAGCTGATGCAGGAGTAAATAAGCCCATGAGCCTACTTGGGGATGGCCCAAACCCCCTAGAAGACACTTGGGAGGACTCCCCAGGACGTGAGGAAGAGACGGCCCGAATTTCAGCCCGATCAGAGTTCACTGGACCCCCGGAAGACACTTGGGAGGACTCCCCAGGACGTGGGGAAGAGACAGCCCGAATTTCAGCTCGATCAGAGCTCATTGGACCAGACATGGCCAGGCCGTGCGTCCAGACATGGCCGTGACACGGTCGACCTGGGACGCGAGCACCGACATGGCCACTGACACGGTCGTGGCACCGACCGTGTTCTTCTCGGCCGAAATTCCTGCAGATGAACATGGCCGTGCTCTCCGACACGGCCAAGCCGTGTTCGCCGTGACCAAGAACTTCACGACCCCGCAATCGCCCATGCGCCCGCCCGTGAAAGTCTCGGGCAAATCCTCAACCACTACACACGGCCGTGTTCCCAAACACGGCCGAGCCGTGTTCCCCAACACGGCCCTCGACACACCCGTGGCCACCACCGTGTTCTCTTTGGCAGATTTTGGCGCAGCCGAACACGGCTGTGCGCACCAACACGACCAGGCCGTGTTCCACCCTGGAGATGCTATGGAGCCTCGACGACCGCACTTCGACGTCACTCACCCTCCCTACCATTTTACTCCACCCCAGGATGACCCGAAGAAGCTCCACAAGGTGACAATCCGGCATTCTCAACATCAAAGCAAGCCACTGCATCACCTCACGGGCTTCATCGACACCCCTTCCTCTCATACCACATCAACTCAGCCCAAGGGCCCCTCAAGCCAACCCCTTGAGGCTCCCAACCCAAGTGGGCCGCTCAACCTCAGCAACAACACGGCCCAAGAGCGAGCCGCAACGATAGTCGCGCAGCCCACAATGTCAAAATTTTGCTGCCTCATCGTCATGTGCTTGGAGCGCGTCTAGGCCCGATCGTACGTAGCCGCAGCTTCACGCCACCTGCCCCGAAGAACATTAGTTGGAGAGTTGTCATGTTTGTCTTTAGTCGCAGCTTGACCACTTTAGTGGCCTACTAGAGTGGTTAGTTTGTTAGAGTTTCTTGTCCCTTATGTATTTTGTTTGTTCCCACCCCTCTACTCTATAAAAGAGGAGGTTGGGCTGTAGTGTTCTTCAGTCCTCTAAGTGTGTAGAGTTCTCCTGGTGAGCTTAGAGAGCCCTCCAGCGTTTGTGAAGTCAAGCCGGAGCCTCGCCTTCGCCGTTGTTCGGGTCGAGGACGCCTCGATTCCAAGTTGTTTCCACTTTCAGCTTGAAGTAAATCCCACCCTTCCGGTGGGTCAGGTTCGCCTGTTTTTCATTTCAGTTGCGTATTTCTTCACTGCGATTTCTTCACCCACGTTGTCCGTTCTTCGGAAGCGTGGTTGTTTTCTTGTGTTCTTTCGCTTGTTTCAGCTACATAGTCCGGTGAGCTAATTTTCGCGCCTTCGCTGTCCCCCGCGTGGCTAAGCTTAAAACTTGCCAAGTGAGTTGTGAGGATCGCTTAAAATTTTCTTTGAGGTTAGTGTGTTGCGTTAATAGTTGGGTGTCGTCGCTTTTTTCATTCGCATTAGTGTTGTCCTAATTGAACTCGTCACCGTTTTCGTCGCGCTTTCTACCGATTTTCCTGCACTTTCCGAAGTGTTTTTCCTTCCCTCGTCTCACGACCCTCTCTCGTTTTACGTGCATCGTGTAACATCCCTAGAGTAGGGCTTAAGCACCCTCCCTCCTGTTAGACGCTACATCAATTATCCATGATGGATTGATAAGTAATTATTCCCATTAGGTTTTTCCTATATGTATGTGTGGTCCCTAATTGAGCTTTACAAGTTGTAAGAGGTTTTCATTTTTGTTCCCATCAGTAGCTCCACCTCATGTGAACAATGACACAATCAATTAAAAGACTATTCCGTAAAGATCAAATCCATTGTGACTAATGAAATCTTATGTCTTCTTAGAGTATTTTTTTTTCCATATAATTTTAGCATGAGATATTTGGCATGATCTAATACCCAATGCTCATCATGAGATAATTTATTGCATGTGGAAGGAGGAAGAAGCCGCACCATACTCTCATGCGCCCAGCGTTGACACTGGATCTGGGTTTGGGCCGTCGGCAAGGTTGATTTGGGCCTCTACCCAACTTGTTTGCTCCCAGGCCTGGTCCAAGACAATCTCAGCATCATAGCTACTGTCACGCCCAGCCCAATTGACCCGTCCACGTAAGCAGAAATAGCATAGAACTGAGTGCAACTCCCAGCCAAAAATCAAATTCGAATCCATGATTCCGAAATCTCACAGCCGAATTGGATTTGAGCAAGCCGTGTTGATCCAGCCTCGCCTCTACCTTGAATCAAGCACCGACCGAACGAAGCTTTGCCTTCATTCTCACGCGGACGCTGCCTGCGTTCGAAGCTTGTGTCGATGCCGACCGACATCGCCGCCGAAGGAGGTGGACGGAAAGGGGCGTGGGGTAGGCTAGAAACTGCGTCCGAGCCTCAGCCCTTTTCCTTCGGAAGCTGCTGTGGCCGGAGATGGTGAAGGAGAAAATCGCCGGAAGAAGCAAGGCTCGCCGGAGCTGGAGAAGACAAGGAAATAAGGGAAATTTACGTTGATTCGTCAACCAACCTACATAAACCCTCTTCCTCACCTCTCTCTCGCTCCCTTGCCGTCGACTTACAAGTTCGCTCGCCGGAGAAAACTCTTCGTCGCACCCTCTACGATGGCATCGGAGCTGCAGCTCTGGGTAGAGACCTCGCTGGTCTCCCTTCGTCACCACCCTCTGACGACGGCATTAGGGCCAGCGCCCTGGAACGGGGGAGAAGAGGTGAGTGTCGCCGCTGCCATTATCGGGGGAGGTGGAGGAGCACGCCGCCAGCTCCGGTTCTGCCTCCCCCTCCGCTTCCTCTTGGTCGAAACTGAGAGGGGATCTGCCGCTCGCTCTCTTGGAACAGGGGAAGTCGCTCCCCGTTCCTCCCTACCCCTTTCGTCGCTCGCCTGGTCTTCTTAAGGAGGAGCCGTCGTCGACGAATTTGGAAGGGAGGGAAGGCCGCCAGCCGGCCTTCCAAAAGTACTTCTGCAGATCCCGCACGCCTTTTCTCCTGCCATCGTCGGCACACACGAATCACACCTCACGTGTGATTCTGCCAGCTTGACTCCAGTCAGCTTCTTCCGCTATCTCCGCCGGAGGAGAAGCCGCTGTCGATCCTGCCGGAAACGTCACCAGGCTCCTCGCCGCTGAACCTACCGTAGACTTCGCCGCTGACGGAGTCGGGATAGCGCTGAAAATGGCACGATAGAAGCCGCCTCGGGCCTTCGGTGACGCTGGTTGGAATCGGGTGGATTTGGGCCGCGTTTGCCGTTGTCCACATGGACTTAGGCCGCCTGCCCAGTCCAGTTTCTTGTAGCCCAATCCATGAAAGGTTTGATCCTCACATTCTCCCCCACCAAATCTGGACATCGCCCTCAACGTCCTCTTCAGGGTCCTCCGTCGGAGTACCGCCTGTGCTCCAATCTGATGATGTATGTAGCTGAACCATCCTCGCATGGCTTCGGCACTCCATCCGACTTAACACAACCAGGTTCACGTACTAGTGCACCACCCTTTGGTACTCCGCCCAACCTCCTGTGATCCAGCCGACGTCCTATCGTGCCCTAGTGCTTCGCCCAACTCAATGTTATCAGGGTCACATCCATAACGCATCATCCCCAGATGCCCCGCTCAACCTGTAGTGATTAAGTTCACGTCCTATCGCACTGGATCTCCATATCGTCAGCAAACTGTATCACCAAACTTGTAGCCCTAGGAAGATTCTCGCAGACCCTCATCGGCACCTTGCAGATGCCGGAACCTCATCACCCGCCTGGTGACGGCATCGGAGCTTGCTACTTCGGGAAGAGGCCTCGCAGACCTCTCGTCGTTGCCCACCTAGCAATGGCATCAGAGCCGCCTGCTCTAGAAAGGGACCTTGCAAACCCCTCGTCGACGTCCAACCTAACGTCGGAATCCCTCGTCACCCGCGTGGTGACGGCATCGGAGTCCTCTGCTCCGGGAAGAGATCTCGCAGACCTCTCTTCATCGCCCACCTAGTGACGGCATCAAGGTCGGAGCCTTGTCTCTGTTGGTGTGCCGCCTACACACTGCCATCTCCTTGTGTCACCATCATACCGGCATAACCTTAGCTCTGATACCACTGTCACGCCCAGCCCATCTGACCCATCCACGTAGGCAGAAATAGCATAGAACTGAGTGCAACTCCCAGCCGAAAATCAAATTCGAATCCATGATTCCGAAATCTCACAGCCGAATTGGATTTGACCAAGCCGTGTTGACCCAGCCTCGCCTCTACCTTGAATTGAGCGCCGACCGAACGAAGATTTGCCTTCGTTCTCACACGGACGCCGCCTGCGTCTGAAGCTTGTGTCGACGCCGACCGCCATCGCCGCCGGAGGAGGTGGACGGAAAGGGGCGTGCGGCAGGCCGGAAACTGCGTCCGAGCCTCAGCCCTTTTCCTGCGGAAGCTGCCGTGGCCGGAGATGGTGAAGGAGAAAATCGCCGGAAGAAGCAAGGTTCGCCAAAGCCAAAGAAGATAAGGAAATAAGGGAAATTTATGTTGATTCGTCAACCAACCTACATAAACCCTCTTCCTCACCTCTCTCTCGCTCCCTCACGTCGATGGCACCTCGCTGTCGACTTACAAGTTCGCTCGCCAGAGAAAACTCTTTGTCGCACCCTCTACGACGGCATCAGAGTTGCAGCTCCGGGAAGAGACCTCGCTGGTCTCCCTTCGTCGCCACCCTCTGACGACGACATCAAGGCCAGCGCCCTGGAATGGGGGAGAAGAGGTGAGTGTCGCTGCCTGTCGCCGCTGCCATCATCGGGGGAGGTGGAGGAGCACGCCGCCGGCTCCGGTTCCGCCTCCCCCTCCTCTTCCTCTTGGTCGAAACTGAGAGGGGATCTGCCGCTCGCTCTCTTGAAATAGGGGAAGTCGCTCGCCTGGTCTTCTTAAGGAGGAGCCGTCGTCGACGGATTTGGAAGGGAGGGAAGGCCGCCACCCGGCCTTCCAAAAGTACTTCCTCCGATCCCTCCCGCCTTTCCTCCTGCCGTCGTTGGCGCACGCGAATCACAACTCATGCGTGATTCCGCCAGCTTGACTCCATTCGGCTTCTTCCACTATCTCCACCAGAGGAGAAGCCGCTGTCGATCCTGCCGAAAACGTCACCAGGCTCCTCACCACTGAACCTGCAGTCGACTTCGCCGCTGACGGAGTCGGGATGGCACTGGAGATGGCGCGATCGAAGCCGCCTCGAGCCTTCGGTGACGCAGGTTGGAAGCGGGTGGATTTGGGCCGCATTTGCCATTGTCCACATGGACTTAGGCCGCCTGCCCAGTCCAGTTTCTTGTAGCCCAATCCAAGAAAGGTTTGATCCTCACATACCATAGTTTTATTTTGCATATCTCATACATTTGCAAGTTTTTTTTCATCCAAAGCAAAAAAAGGAATTAGATAGCAGGCGAGTGATCTCTTTTCCGCGCAACGATCCACTCCTAGCAAATCGAGCAAATCTAGATGCGGAAGGAGGGAAATTGGGGGAAAAATTTTAGGCAATAATCTAGGAATTTTAGACTAGGTCACATTTATCTATGAATCTTAAAACAACGTAGATGTAACCCTTGCTTTAAGCTTCGTAATTTTAAAAAGATGATTGGCTGAGATATGATCCTACTAATATTCTTAAAAATATGTAACTCTTCATATTTATAATAATTATATTTGCATAATAATATTTGGTTATATATTAAGTTATTTATTAGTGGATTATATTCATACTAAATATCATTTTTTATATATTAATCAAATAAGTACATGTGACAAGAGAACTAGCAAAACTTGACCTGATTCGTTGACTCGACCCGACTCAACACAAAGTTAAGTGGGTTTGGATTAGCTATAATTGTGTTCAGATCATAAACAGGTTAACTCGTTTATGACCCAAAAATAATCAGATCGTGTTGGGTTGTAAACGGATTGACCCACTTAACCCGATTACATTATAGATTTACATATATAAATATTAAATATAGGTCCGTCCAACTCCCAATACTAATACCAGCCTATAAGCCCAAATCTCTTCTAATCATCTTTTAACCCAAATTTTGGCCCACACCACAAGCCCAAACTTTTATAAATTTTAATAAAATTTTTATTAATTTATTATTTATGTATAAAATATAAATAATAAATTTATAATAAGGTCGTAGCGGGTCAAGCAAATCGGGTTAATAAATAACTCATTTAATAAACGGATTATTCGAGTCGTGTTCTTGTTAGATAGTTTGACCCAATTAATTAAATGAGTTGTATTTGGGTTGGCTTAATCAAGTCACGGGTCACAGCTAACACGACCCATTTATAACCCGCTAACCCAAATTGCCAGGTCTAAAGTCTACTAAAAGTATCAATTTTTTTTATTACACAAACTTTAATCTTCTAATTACCACTAATTATTTATTTAAAAGTTCACACATTCTATTTAATATTCCATATAGGCTTGCAGAAGATTAGTTGTAAAGAAAAAAGATTAATAATTATTTTACAAAAAAAATGTATATAAGAGAAACCTGAATAATAAACTATATTATTGCAATATTAAAATGTAAGAAAATTAATTAAATAATTGATCATGCACCTATAAAAGGATAATATATTATGCACCATAAAAAGTTTTATTACATTTTTTGGATAAGATGCATAACTCATGAATTATTTAATATTGAACAAAATCTTTTTTGGTTTGATTATCATCTTTTGATTGATTATATTTTAATTAGCGATGGGGGTAAGAGTTAACTTTTAAAATTTATCTGATCAAAATAATTGGTCATTAGGGCTAAACTTTGGGACAAACTTGACATGACCAAGGTAGATATGGAGCATAGAGGCTAAGTCGAAAGACATCTCTCTTTGAAGGGAATTTATTAAAAATATGTAAAAAATTTCTTTAGTGTTCGGAAATGGTATTTATTCATCTCAATCATTTCCTACCTTTTGATAATAACTTTGATACTGAGGTTGTGTTTTTTTAGAAGGAAAACTGAGAAGAAAGAATGAAAAGTACATTGAATCTAGTAACATTTTGCGTTTAGAATTAATATGTTTTTCATTCTTTCCATCCAGTTTTCTGTCCAAAGAAACACACTATAAATGTATATTGAGAAATATCCCTATGAACCAAGAGAAGACATCTTTGAGATTGAGCAGAGCAAGTTCTCTGAAGATGAAGGTGAACTTTCACTAGCATTGCCTCGTAGTGGTTTTGATTACGCATAATTGTGGCTCAATCTCTATTCCCTGTGATATAACTTTTACTAGCACTTACCTCAGTCTGTCAAAAACTTGTCACATAAAATGAAGTTTTCAAAAATGCCCTGTAAAAGTTCAGTAACATGTAGATTTTGATGCAGCTAAATGCATGAAAAAATGGAAATGAAAGTCAAAGCTCAAAGCCAAAGCAAAGTAAAGGTAAAAAAAAAAAAAAAAAAAGTCAAACAAGTCCGTATCATCATTGATAAGGAATAGGATAAGCTTATGAAAAAGAACTCTGAGTTCGGGTAAAAAAATTAACAGAAACAGAATTTCAAAATGATCAATATCATTTCTTAATTCAACATACAACCTGAAAAAATCATCAAAACTAAAAACAAAACAACAAATACCTAATAAAGATGATATCTTGGACAATCCATCCTTATCGATCGCTGCATGTAAAATGATTGTTCTCATAAAGCACAATAATAAGCTCTCTGACCTTGCAAGCTTTGAAGTGAGGAGCCATAGAGAATTTAGATGGAGCTTCCTTTCACCACCATTAATCTCCCATTTGCACAGAAATCAAATCCTTCAAGCAATGTATTTGCCTCTAGGTGTGCAGATGTCTGTTCATGCAGTATACAGTCTGCTGGCTTCGACGTGATCAATTCGACAATATGTTCATGATCGATCAAACAAAGCTTTGCCGGCGATAGATTGCAAGTGTGAAGTATATAAGAATCATTGTCCCCATGCTAGACCTACAAATAATAGGACTCTTTTGTCACAAAAACTGTCTGAATTGTAGTACTAGAGAAAACGTCAGAATTGCAAAGAGAGAGAGAGAGGTCTAATAACTGGAGTGTTGTGGATATAACATTTAGACAAAATTTCATTATCTGATTACGACTCTACATATAACATAAATATAAAACCAATGATGTCTAGAGGTGAATAGATTCCTATCTCACTATGAGTTTTAACAATGTCTCAATAGCTAAGGAGAGACTGAAAGCTAGGCACAAATGTGTTAGATTCATATCTCCCAGCCTGAGATTCCTAGACAAGGACCTTGTCTACGATTTCCTTTTTTCTAGCTGGTGCATGGAAAAGACTCGATCACTAAACACATCCAAAATTCCGAAGTTACATAAACATCTTATATCATGGATTATAAGTAATACTTACAGAGAAGCAAACAGGAGAAGGATTCTCCTGGGATTGATTGTTGTTAAATGGTTAAGCTTCCTCAGCCTTCCGTCAGCCGCATCCACTGAAGTAGGTAAAACAAGAGTTTTGTTTGCCACTGAAGATTGCTTTAACTGCTCCATTTGAGAACACACCACTGAGGAAACAAGGTTATCAAATACTTCATTTTAAGATCTGATTTATCAAACCATTCCAGATTAGTCGTTTATTCGTCAGTCACACAACATGAAAAATTGATAAACAAATATATTATCAGAGTTAAGATGTAATTATATAGCAGAAAATGCGATAAGGGTTTTGAAAACCATTTTGTACTAGCAAGTTTTTACACGTCCGACGACTGGCTGGCACTGGACCAACCGTCGAAACCTAAAAAAGTAAGAAACCAGTCGGTACTAGTGTAAACCTACCGGTTTTTACAAAATTTCATTAAAACCGATTTGTACTATACCAACCGGTTTTCTGGTTTTTTAATTTTTTTTATTTTGGTTTTCTTTTATTTTTTAAATTTCGTTTTAATATACTTAAAAGTACACCCCTGATGGTGTACTAACTAATTTTTTTAAAAATCTATTACTGTATAACCGTGACAGTAATTTTGTTTTTTTATTTTTTTAAATTTATTTTAAATCAATTACAGTATCCCCTCACGGGTGTACAGTAGTTTTTGTTCTTTTGTCTTTTTTAAACTTTTTAGAATTTATTTTAAATCAATTACTGTATACCCATGAGGTGTACAGTATTTTTTTTAATTTTTAAAATATACTTTAAATCATATACTGTACACTGGTGAGGAGTGTTTTTGTTCTTCTTATTTTTTATTTTTTTGATTCTTTTAAATATATTTTATATCATTCATTGTACACCCGTGAGGGTGTATAGTGTTTTTTTGTTTTTCTTTTTTTAATTTCTTTTTTATTTTTTAAATTATATTTTAATCATTTACTGCACACCTGTGAGGGTGTACAATATTTTTTTAAATTTTTTGATTTTTTTTAAATTTTTTAATTTATATTAAATCATTTGCTGTACTCCCATGAGCGTTTACAGTATTTTTCTATTTTTTTATTTCTTTTAGTTCTTTTTTATATTTTTAAATTTATTTCAAATCAATTATACACCTGTGAGGGTGTACAATAATTTTTTTCGTTTTTTATTATTTTTTATATAACAAGAACCCTATTCTCATCACGGATGAAGAATATTTTTTTGTTTTTTATTTTTTTACTTTAAATTTTAAAATTATTAAAAAAATCTTAATTTTTCTACTATAAATAGGTCTTCACTCCCCTCTTTCTCACGCCTCTAAAGTTCAGATCTTCTAAACTTCTTGAGTGCTATCTACTTATCCTCTGTCCAATCTCTCTTTTCTCTAACTCTCTATGACACCTAAGGAGAAACTAAGCATACATGGCAACATGAATGCAAGATCAGCACCATTGGTAGTTTATTGACAAAAAGTTTTCTAAGGTCGAAGGTGCTACCTGTGTGAAGCAATATCTCACCGTGGCTTTTTTAGACATTGCAAATTGCACCAAAGTACCACAAGAAATCCAAAGGGCTAGGGGGAGTTTGGATTTATATAAAATAAAAATAAGCAACAGAGTATCAACGAATGATCATCATGTCGCAGAGCGCATCGGATATAATCCATACCTAAGGTCAAGTAGATGATGCTCCTAAACAAATGGAAATTAAGGAAGCTATGCACCCTTCAAGATTCCAATTTGCATATGAAGAGGATATGTGATCTACTTCTATGCAGTTCACAGAGCGATTTCATTACGAGGGCAGAAACGGTAGTGAGAGCAGCTACAATGGCATGGAAGCTACCTATCAGATGGTCCAAAGCGCTAGTATGCATGCAGGTGTTGGAAGTCATGCGCCACCATCAGATGGTCGAAGACGTATTTCATCTTTTTAAGATTTGGTAGGCATAGTTGTGTCTCATCCCCTCTAATATTGATCCTAGGGCCTTCCTAAGAAAGTAAACAGACAAGTATTGATGACGTATATACGAAGCACAAAAAGCTAGATGTTGGTTGAGTTATATTAAAGTAGTTTCATTTTAATAGAATTCCCCAAAATGTAGCAAGTGACACATATTATCGTATTATGGTGTCGAAGATTTAAGATTGTGGGCTAGGAATTCAGTCACCTACACCTACGAGATTGCAGTCAACCAGTCAACCGGTTCAGTTAACCACCGGTTAACCGGCCATAAATTTATTTTCTTAAATTATAATATATTTTCTAGTTTGACAAGTTAACCAACGGTTAACCGCCAGTTTTCGGTTAACCGGTGGTTAATCAGTTCAGTTAACCGCTAATTTTTGATTAACCGTCGGTTAACCGGTTTGGTTAATTATATAAATATAATTATTTTAATATAAAAAATTTATTTTTATATATAAATAAATATTTTATATAAAATATATTATATACCGGCTCGGTCGGTTAACTGGCGGTTCAGCCAAGTCCTAAATTGTAACCAAACTGGTAACCGTTGGAACCGCCGAAAAACCGACCAGTTAAGGAACCGTTCGGTTTGATTAACTAGAAAACTGGTTCGGTTCGGTTCGGTTCAGTTAACTACAGCTCGACAGTTTTAACAATTTTTTTGCACACCCCTGCAACGCGGTACCTCGATGATGAAGTCGAGGAATACAAAACTTGGATTAAAGGCATGAAAACTCAATATGAGAACTTCAGCGTCACTTTAATGTGTGATGCTTGGACTGGCCCATAAGAATAAGCATTGTAAATTTTCTTATTTACTACAACGTAAGATTATTTTTCCTAAGTCTATTGATGTTTTTGCTGAATTTCATAATTTATTGTATATTTTTAGCCTTTTGAAGACTGATCGAAGAGCTCGGTCCCAAATATATTATCTAGATTATACTAATAATGGTTATAATTTTAAGAGAGCTACTGAGATAATCACAAATGAATTTCCTCATATTATTTGTATATCTTATATTGCACATTATATTAATTTGATGATAAAAGATATTGGAGAGATGGAAAGGTGAAAAACACAATAAAAGGTCGCACAAACTATCGCTCATTTCATCTACAACCATCATTAGATGCATGCTAAAATGCAACATTCGTCCAAGGAGAGATCCTACGACCTGCGGCAATGAGATTTGCAATGTATTTCATTGTTTTAAAATCATTGCTCTCAAAGAAAGCAAATTTGAAGATGATGTTTATATCTAAAGAATGGTGTAGTTGTAAATTTGCATCATTTATGGGATGTTTCTAGGACACTATTGCAGATATTTGTATGACAATTGAACCCCTTTAGGTGGCCTTACATAAAGTAGATATGGAGGAAAAACAAATAATTGAAGAAAGATATTATATGATTAAACATTGTATATAGATAATCTCTTATAAATATGGCTCCCGAGATAATAAATACATTGACATTATCAGTCATCAGTAGAAAAATTAGATGAGACAAGATATTCAAGTAGCTGATAAGTAATTTCAAATTTTTAATTTTAAACTAATATATAATAGTTTATACTTTATAGTTCTAACTTTAAATTTCTAACTTGTAAATTTATTACAACTTTTTTACTTGTTTATAGCTTATTGTCTTAATGCATTATATCAATACCAAAATAATTTGAGAAGTAATCAAGAACTCCTCACTGCACTAAGAAATGTCATAATACATAAGGAAGAGGATTTTGAAGTACTGGCTACGGCAATTAGCGAAGGTCGTATGTTTCGAGAAAGTGAAATAACCTTCGAGGACCTAATAAAATTAGATCTAAGATACAAAATAGATCTTAGTAAGTTTTTAATTTATTTTTTATTCAATATTTTATTGTATAATTTTAAATTAATAAATTATAAAATTATTTTTATTTTTTAGCTAAATGGTGGTTGTAATTTGGTACAAAAGTGAACGTAATTGGGTAACATTCTTTTTAGTACACACGAAGGTTTAAATCGTTTATGATACTACCACCTTGAGAAAATAGTATACAACTACTACAATTTGCAACTTATATTACGTATTTTACTGGAAGAAAAATAAAGAGAGTCAAAAGTTAAGGCATACACCCCTTTAATGTATCATTTATGTGACCCTTTGATTGAATGGTTTAGTCAAAAACAGAATAAGATTTAGGCATGGATGAATCTGGTGATTCAGCTCGCCCCTCAATACATTGCTGAGTTAATTAAGGGAAGTTGGCGATCAATCTAAACAAGCTCCCCAACCAATGATAGGAAAAAGTTCTAATAACTAATATATATAGAAGAGATGGGTCTACGTCCATGCAAATCATAGCCATAATGACAATTTTCCTAACCACAATCAGGAGTATTCAAAATGAAGACAATAGCAAAGAAGCCTACAAGTGCAACATAGATGATGGTGGTGGTGGCTCAAGTTATGTGTCTGCTACACAAGAACATACAGATCCCTAGACAGTTGAGGTAGGTTACACTCATGCGACTCAAGATGACGACCACGGGATCCGTCGAGATCAACTGATACAATATCAAAGGCAAGGTAAGAGCTCAACTCCAAATAAGCAACCAAGCCAAAGCCTTGAGAGTATAATGATATGAGATCCACACTCCATATGAGATAGAGAGTGGATCCTCATGGTTTCAACCAAGCTATGGATACAAATTTGAGTGAGCTAATATGTTTCCATATCCAATGTCAGTTCATGTTGTACCAGGGTCTGACCAGTTGCACTGGTCGACGATCGAACTAGTATATATCATATATGTATATATATTAGCTCGTTCAGATTCGTATCCATAACTTAGTTGAGACAATGAGGATCCACTCTAGCTCATATGGTAAGTATAGATCTCATCTCATCATAGTTCCCCAAGGCTTGACTTTGTTGCTTACTTAGAGTCGAGCCCTTACCTCGCCTTTGATATTGTATTGGTTGGTCTCCACAGATCCCATGGTTGTCATCTTGAGTCGCATGAGTGTAACCTACCTCAACCATTCAGGGATTCACATGTTCTTGTGTAGCACATAACTTGAGCTACCACCACAACCACCATTATATGTGTTGGCACTACGATCTATGTTACTCAAATCTCTATCAACCTCATGTTGCAATCTTGTGTCTGAAAGTGAACTTGTATCCACTCGTGTTCTTGTTCATTAATAGCATCTAATAGGTCAGCTACACATTTTCCTGTTTAGATGTCTCTCTAGAGTGTTGCACTTGTCGTCTTCTTTTCTACTGTCATCCTTTTGAATAATCCTAAATGTGGTTGGGAACACTGTCGTGGCTACGATCTACGTGGACATAGACCCATCTCTTCCATACATCAGTCATCAGAACTTTCTTCTATCATTGGTTAGGAAGCTTGTCTAGATTGATCGCCAACTTTCCTCTCAATTAACTCAACAATATATTTGGAGGGGCAAGGTGGATAACCAGATTCATCTATGACTAAATTTTGATCTTCTTCACCTGACCATCATTCCATCAAGGGACCACTATCATATGAGACAAATGATGCATCAAAAGGATTTGTTATACTTCTGATTCTCTTTTTTTTTCTTCAAGTAAAATATATAATCTAAGTTGCATATTGTAGTAGACGTACACCATCTTCTCAAGCCGGCATGATAAACGATTTCAAACATTCGTGTGTACCAAAGAGAATATTGACCAATTATGTTCGCATTCACTTGAAGAGATGCACTGTGATAGGATGTGAATAGCTATCTTCCATAAATTTGGTATCTTTGTACCAAATTGACACCACCATTCAACTAAAAAATAAAATAATTTATTAATTTATTAACTTAAAATTAAATAATAAAATATTAAATTAAAAATTTACTAATATATATTTTGTATCTTAGATCTAGTACTATTATGTCCCCGCAAGTCATTTCACCTTCTCAAAACATACGACCTTCGCTAATTGCCACAACCATCTCTTCAAAATACTTTTACATACATATCATGATATTTCTTAGTACAATGAGTAGTTTTTTATTACTCCCCAAATTATATCGGTATTGATACGGATTAAGATAATAAGCTATAAATAAATAAAAAAGTTATTATAAATATACAAGCTAGAAACTTAAAGTTACAACAATAAAGTATAAACTATTATATATTAATTAAAAAATAAAAAAATAAACTACTTACCAACTGCGTAAATCTTGACTCATCTTATTTTCCCACCAATGACTGATAATGTCAATGTATTTATTCCCTAGGGAGCAGAATTTATTAGAGATTATCTATATACAAAGTTGAATCATATAATATTTTTCTCTTATCATTGGTTTTTTCTCTATATCTACTTTACGTAAGACCATATAAAGAGGCTCAATTGTTATGCAAATTTTTATGATAGTGTCCTAGAAATATCCATTAAGAAATATACTCTCAAGCATCCTCCTATCATGCAACGATGCAAAATTAGAGCTACACCATTTTTCGGATGTAAACATTGTTTTCAAACATGCTTTCTTTGAGAGTAACGATTTTAAAGTGATGAAACATATTGTAAATCTCATTATCGCAAGTTATAGGATCTCTCCTTGGACAAACTGCCAGTTGTAGGATCTCTCCTTGGACGAACTGTTGTATTTTAGCATGCACCCAATAATGGTCATAGATGAAATGAGTGACAGTTTGTGTAGCCTTCATTGTGTTTTTCACCTTGTCCATCTCTCCAATATCTTTTGTGGTTAAATTTATACAGTGTGTGGCATAAGGTGTCTAGATAATATGAAGAAATTCATATGTGATCATCTCGGGGCCCCCTTAAAATTAAGACCATTATTAATAATAATTTAGACAATATATTTGGGACCGATCTCTTCGATTATATATAGTGAGCAATGAAATTTACTAGAAGCATCAATAGACTTATAAAAAATAATCTTTCTATCGTAGTAAATAAAAAAGTTTATAATACTCATCCTTGTGGGCCTAGTCCAAGCATCACACATTAAAGTGACACCATAGTTCTTTGTTTAGGTTTCATACCTTTAATCCAAATTTTACATTTCTCGACTTCATCATCAAGGTATCACCCTACAATCTCGTAGGGGGTATGCAGCTGATTTCTTGGCTCACAATTTTGAATTTTTGATACTATAGCACACTAGTATATGTCAATTGCTATATTCGAGAGAATCCTACTAAAATGAAATGACTTTGATATAGCTCGACCGATGTCTAGCTTTTGTTCTTCGTATATATGTCATCAATACGTGTCTACTTACTTTCTTGGGAAAAAAAATGCCCGAGAATCAATGTTAGAGGGGGTGGGACCCCAGTATGACTATAGAATCTAAAAAAAGATGAAATACCTCTCGTATGCCTGATAGTAGCACACGACTTCCAACACCTCCATGCATGTTGTCACTTTGGCCCATTTGATGAGTAGCTTCCATGCCACTATAATTGCTCTCACTCCTACTTCTACTCCCGTAAAGTGATCACATTGTAAATTGCATAGAAACCGACCACATATCCTCTTCATATACAAATTGGGCCCTTGAAGCGCCCATAGCTGCCTCCATTTCCATTTGTTCGAAGAGCAACATCTCTGCCCCCTGAAAACCTTTTGGTAGTGAATACTGCTAATAGTGCCAGTTATCTAGTATATTCAGTGCATATTGTCACGCAAGCTCAATATCTCCCATAAGTGCTATAAAGAGTTAAGAAAGGAGAGAGATTGGTCAATGGATAAGTGAATAGTTTGTAGAAGTTTAGATCTAAACTTCACAGATATGAGAAAGAAGGGATTGAAGACATATTTATAGTAAAAAAAATAATATTTTTTATAATTTCAAAATTAAAATTATAAAACAAAAATACTATTCATTCATGACAAGAACAGGGTTTTTATTATTTAAAAAATGGAAAAAAAATTTACTGTACACCCTCATGGGTGTACAGTAATTGATTTAAAATAAATTTAAAAAGTCAAAAAATAAATAAAAAATAATATATTGTACACCCTCACAGGATTATAGTAAATGATTTAAAAATTAAAATAATTACAAAATAAAAAAACTTTACACTCTTACAAGTGTTAAGTAAATGATTTAAAATATATTTAAAAAATTAAAAAATAAATTAAAAATAAGAAAATATTGTACATTCATAGGGGGTGAGAAAAAATAGGTAAACTAAAAAGCGATGGGTAACCAACCGAACCGAACTGAAATTTTGGTTAACTGAACCGCTAGTAAGTTAAACAATTGGTTTTTTAACAAGTGTAACATTTCATGGTTCCAGAACGATTTAGAAAATTTCTGAACCGTAGTTAACCAAACCAAATTGATACTTAGTGTTATATATAAAAATTAATTTTTTTTATATCATAAGGTTTCTCTTATTCTTTTCTTACTCCCAAATTTGAAATCCCGATTGTGCCTTCAACTTCAAGTTATTCTTCCATTGCAATTATAGTGTATTATTTACTATCTAGTGTATTATTTAGTATAAAAATTTGTGTAATGATTTGTAATTTTATATATACTGTCACGGTGTATAGTAAATGATTTAAAAAATTTTAAAAACAAATACTGTACACCCTCATAGGCATACAATAAATGATTTAAAATGTATTTTAAAAAAAATAAAAAAAGACAGTAATTGATTTAAAATAAATTTGAAAAAAGTTTTAAAAGAAATTAAAAAAAGAAAAAACCAAAAAAACAGTTATTGTACACCAGTGAGGGGTCAGTAATTGATTTAAAATAAAAAATAAAAATTACTATCATAGGTGTATAGTAATAGATTTTTTTTCAAAAATTAGTTAGTGAGGGTGTACTTTTAATTATGTTAAAAAGAAATTAAAAAAATAAAAATCTAAGAAACCGATCGGACCTGTGTAAACTGACCAGTTTTATGGTATTTTGTAAAAACCAGTTGGTTTAGTTTTTCTTTGTTGCAACGGTGGGTGCAGTGCCAGCCTACTGTAGACCTTGCGACCGGATTCAATGGAATGTTTGCAAATACTAGTTAGCTGCCACACCTCTCGTCTTTTCCATCCTTCATGCAATATAATATGTGTATGCACGACTAAGGCATCAACTACCTCACTTTCTCATGCTAATTCCATGTGACTGATCATTTGAATAATTTTCCTTAGTAGCAGTTACAGGCATAAACTCTTTCCATACCTTTAACAGCAGCCTTTTTGGTTGAATCATCTGCCTCATGCTCTTCACCATTTCGTCGCTCCATTCGGGATGATCCTTTACGAGATAAAGCTTTCTGGCAAAAGAAAAAAGAGATAGAACATGAGATGTCTCAAGCAAGCAGCAGTAGAATAGTAACTTGTGCCATTGGGAGATGTTTTAAGGCAAGTTCGAAGCGAATTCATGTAATTGTGTTAGAAACTAGAATTGCTCACTGTCATTTTTGGACTTCCAGTGCACTTGTCAGATGACTGTGTGAGGCTCTCAATATCTAAAACTACATTTCCTGCTTTATCCCCAATTGTAACATCACCCTGCAATAAATTGCATTGAAGATTTTAAGCAAACAGAGTGATCATTTATGATTGAGACAATGCTGTAGTGGAACTAGATGCTTGAGAAATTATAATGAGAACTTTGTAAGCAAATCCACATGATTTTCTTTTGTTCCATTGCCAACCCTGCTTATGCAATGCGGTTGCTTCAACAGCTGTAGAAGTTAAAGGTTTTTAGCAGCAGAGAAGTATCACTTTCTTAGATTAGTCAAGTTATCAATAAACCATAGTTGAACTGTGAATCATCTCAAGAATCTTTCAAAAAGGCTTGCTCTACTACTTTTCAGTAGAGGTTTTAACAGAAAATAGCAGCATTCACTTATAATAATTCACTTGTTATTCCTTTTAGTTATCAGCAAGTGTGGTTTATTATCTCATTTGCGAACACAGTAGATTTTGAGCAAGAACTAATATTTTAGCTAGAGATTATTACAAGAACAATCCCACCAGAGTGCCTCGTCCTTTTCATAAGAAAAAAAAAAGAATACAGTGAAGCATATAAAGATCAAGAGAAGGAATTTCCAACCTGTAAGAAGAAACCTTCCATTTTGGATGCTGCCAGTTATCTTCCAAGATTCAGTGAACAACAACTAGCACTGCAAAGTAAAATCGCCATCAGGAAGCTCTCAAAAAAATCGAACATAAAACTTGAACACCAATTAAAAGTATGAACAATTACATAAATTCAAATGCCAGCATAACTTATTTTCGTAATAGCACGAGAAAAGGTCGACATTACTATCTATGCAAACTGAAAAGGGCCAAAGCTAAATCAGTTCTACTCAATAAAGTACAGGATTTGTGTGATTTATACAAGCGTGCAATGCATTACCAGAAGCAGAACAGATTCTCGATGGCTAAATCAAGAAGAGCAAATTAAGCATGATCTAGAAAGAAAGAAAGAATCATCCTTTGCTTCGCAAGAGAGCAACGTTGTGCAGAAGAATCATTGTGGTTAGGAAAAAAGCCCTTTCTTCCTCCTGAGAGCAACATTACACAGAATAATGCCCGAAACATAACAAAATATCACTTTTGGTTCTTCCTGAGAACTGGAGGAGAGGTTCGAACCATGACAGGAGGAGGTTGAAGCAGCCGTTGCGAAGGAAGAGTTGTCTGCGACTGACTGACAAACGCTAGATGATCTCCCTTAATATGGAAAAAATTTTCGCCGTATGATCGCAGAAGGGTCGTGTAAGCTTCCAAGTACGCATCTTAATGCAAAGTCTATTACACAAAAAAACGTCAATGTACACGAAAATTTTTTCCCATCCTTGCCGTAGGAAACAGTCGTCGCAAAATATCTTTCCCTCTTCCTCATCGCAAAATATCTTTCCCTCTCTCTCCCTCTCTCTCTCTCTGAGCAAAAGACAAGAGGTGTCAGAGACTGAGGAACACAGAGCAACAGCGAGATGTCAGCTATCTCTTCCTTTTTTTGCACAACTCTCGTGGTGACAATGGATAATAAGAGTAATAAAGTGAGAACTCCTTTAGCAGAGTTTTATTTGATAAATAAGTCTCATGTTAATTCTAGGTTCAAATTTCAAAGCAATTTATTTTACACAAATCTGTAAACTGATGACAATAATAGTGCCATTACGACTTGAGTTGTCCCTTCCAAAAGTTTGTGCTCCAGAAGACCAGGCTTTTCGAGATAAAACGTATTATATATTTTTTTTTAACGTGGCGAGTGGCGACCGACATCAGCCACTGTGCCCGACACAGATGCCACCACGGCAACGTCAGCCATGTGACATTAACGGTCGTCCAAATCCCGCCAGTCTCCGGTAATCGCCACCACCAGGAGGCACCAGCCTTTAACATCCTACTTACTTCCAAGTTTGAAGCTCCAACGTATTACTTATGGTTCATTCATTCCCACTCTAAAACCGGGCGATTGCGAGACCAGCGTATCGTCGGTGACGGGACCGCCACTGGTCCACGTGCCCCACCGTACTGTGGGACCTGGTGTCCCCGGCAGGGACAAAAATGGATAGCACGATCCAGCTCGCCGGAATGCTGTGTACGTGTTAAGATTCGTGGACCCCTGATCAGGTAACGGTCAATCCGCACTGGCTGGATCAAATTGTACAATCAGATTCGTCGGGCCGGATCAGGTCACGGGCTGTATGTTGGAGATGGATGTGAAATGGGCACTGGAAAATCAGAGATACTATTATAAATGTTAATGAAGCAGTAGTGCTCATAAAAGAAAGCAAACACGTACAAGTCTTTAAACAACTCACCGTGTCAGATCAGTACAGCTCAAGCATGTAAAAGGAACAGAATTGTAGCCTAATTAATATAAAGCTCAAGGTGCTGTACCTTGTCACAAAACGACAATACAACAATCTTGATAATCAAGAAAAATACAAGAGAAAAAGGCTAGACTTGAGCTCAAATATAGTGCCTATGAAGCTTGTTTCTCCTCAGCGGCCTCCTCAAATGTCTCCCCGGGCACAAGCTCTGGGACGTCATCATCATCATCTTCACCCTTTGCAATGCCAGCAGTTGCACCAGCACCAGATGCTTGTTTCTGGAACTGTTCTGCAAACCGCCTCAAGTTCTCTAAATTATCAGGTCCTAAGCAAAGAAACAACCAACAAATAGCAGTTTAATTTCATTTCGGTCACTAGACAATAAACTTTTCAACTTGTAAATATTTGAAAATTAGATTCACAGATGGCCAAAATGAAAATAGCAAGAAAAGTGTATGCCACATTACAATGCTTGATGCAGATCATTTTCAAGACGCTCTAAACGATTTACAGGCACAATGTAAAGGAGTCTGTAACTAGCAACCTATTTGATAATAATTCTAGTACATGCTAAAAAAAAAATGCTCGCGTGCCTTGAACAGGCATTAATCATATAATTCCAAATTTTACATGTAATATGTGTTTACACATGTTATCAGAAATAAAATCCTTTTGCAACATACATGTTATTTTTCTTTCATCTTTCATCAAAAAATTTTAATTATTTTCATTAGTGTGTTATTATTCTTTTATTAACTTGGAACTATATAAACTTGTGCCTTCAACAATCTCTTTCATATAACAATTTTTAGAAACGCATCATTCAACAAAATGTGTTTCACTTGCGGCACCATATAGATTTTAATCATATACGTTACACAAAACAAATGGAATAGAATGTAGCCAATAGGTGACACCATAAAAAATGCATACCTAGCTGGTTGATGATTGAAGGCAGCAAATCCTGAAGTTCTGCCACCGAAAAAAACAATAAGAATAAGCAGATTCATCCACACATCTTCAAGAATAGAAATTGACGGACAAAAATATATAATTGTCAATCCACAAGTATGTTCTTAAACCATGATATTTCGTGCAGTTCAATCACCTACAAAGTTGTCAGGTGCAAGCACTCAATTTCACATAATACAATTAATCACTTATTGACATGTTTTCTTTGACTTGATATTTTTTGCTACAATAGCACAATAAGTAGGAAAAGGAAGCTCACTTTTAGTCTGAGGAGAACCGCTAACTACCCATGTATTTGCTGCAATTGAAGCTTGCACTGCCGATGAAACAAATTTTAAATGTTAGAAATGAGCTTCACTACACAATCAACAAGGAGTATATTAACCTCTAGCAACGTGATTTTACCTTTGGGATTAAGAAACTGGATGACAACATCATCTTTAAAAATGTTAACTTCTTCTATAGCTGGGATGGTGTTCACATTAATTCTTTTCAAAGTGCTTTGAAGCCTTTTGTCATCTGTTGTCGGCGTTTTGTGAACTGCTTTCTTCTTCCTAGTTTAAATTTGCAAACATGATTGGTTATAAAGGGCCAAACAACGAAGACTCAGAAATCAGTAAATGAGACAAAACAACAATCAAGAGATAAATTTACACCATATGATTCATATAATTACATAGTTAAACACAATAAAAATTTGGTGTATTTCGTATGTAGTTCTTTGCACTGTTGGAAAAACCAATCCAAAACGGGTAGTTTTATTGTTCATACTGGTCTGTCCAAGGTCCGATTCTGGACCAAGCAAAACCAGGCAGTTTTCGCTGTTTTCGCTCATGGCAGAAGCTTCACCTTTAGCTTCTTTCACTCGCGAAGCTTCTTCACTGCACATACAGGTAGCCTACAATGTTGGTACCACTGAACCGATACCAGTCCAATAGCTCACCAGTACCACCATGCGGAACATAATATCGAATATTGGTTCTTTGAACAGCTATCATCAAAATGTAAATGAAATCCACCCATAGTTTCCACAAAATGTTGACTAGAAAATCACATGTAATCATATTTTCACTCAGAACACTACCACTTGCACTACCAACTTTCAACACTGACTGCAGTGACTAAAATTAAGGTGCATAAGCAATTGCAAAAGTAACATTCTCACAATTGAGCATGGAAGTATTATTATTGACAGGGCATCAGTATAGTTACCATGATTGACATCTAAAAATATAAGCTACAATGTAATAACATATAACTTATGTATCATAAGGATAACAACCTACTTCAATTTGTAAGGAAATTAATAGTTACATAACAAATTGTAGAACCTGCGCATACTGCCTTTTCCACCTGTGCGAACAGCACCTGCCATCTTAATAAGCTTCTCTCGATTCATCTGCATTTTGAATTGTAATTTCACAAAATGGATTATTGAATATATTTGATGAAAAAAAATTCAAAACTGAAGCCAAAGAAGTAAAAGAATCAGGTTTTAGATGTGCAGGATTATATGACAATAATTAACAACATTGCGAGAGATGACTACTCAACATCACCTACATTACTACGAAGAGGAAGCATGCAAAGAAATCAACAAACATTTAGATATGAAGGACTCCATTCCAAAAGAAGATATTTCTGGAGGTAATAAGCATCAATATCAAAACTAGTGTTACTTAAGGCATACGGTGCATCAAAGTGCTAAGATCTAGAATCACTAACAAAAAAGCTCACCCGAGAGAAGCAAGCAGAAAATTCTAACCTATTAGGGATGGTAATTGAATCCAGCATAATAAATGACTCGACCCATTCCTAGTGGGTTCAAGTACCTAAATAGCTAAATGGGATGAGTTTAGGTTTTGCAAGTTAAGTTTTAATTAGGTTGGGATTTATAATATAGGCACATGATATTTAATTTAAAAATAATAAGTAAAATATATTTTTTATTAATTGAAAAATATATTCATAAATAATTAATATATAAATATGTCTATAATTATAATTTATAAAATTATATGTTATAGAATAATTTAAAATGAAAAGTTTGTATTCAATTGGGTACCCTTGGATACCTATTTAAATACACAAATCTTTGAGTTATGTGATAAGGCACTCGACCTAGGTTTGGGTATCAATTTTTATAATGTATCGGGTTCAAGTATAGGTAACACACTGATGCATGCCTCTCTTTCTCTCTCTTTATATATATATATATATATATATATATATATATAATACATGGTCACAAATTTATAATGATCACATACATAAGTTCTAGAAGGAACTAAAACTTCAATTTAATAACACATCATTATTATAAATTCAAACTAAATAAGAATTAATATCATAGTATCTAAGGAACAATAGTAATTAGAAAATATAAAGTAAATGTCAAAAAAATAACCCAACATCAATGTTGATAAACTTGAACAGAACTGAATCATCACATTTAACAAATCGAAAACAATCATCATATCATTAAGTCATAATGGCGATGAGTCATATCACAATCTTAAAAATTTAAAAAAAAAGAAAAGAAAAATATCATTCATAATCATCAAAACCCTCTATATCTTCATCATTATTATCCATACACTCATGATCATAGTTTTAGTATCATTATTCCTCTCATTCAAAGCCATCAAAAGCATTAATAGCCTCCACGTGGGTGCCTGGTGCCTCCTTCAGGCACACATGTGGGCAACACCTTCTGAAAATGGCATGCCTAGGTTTTCTCAAGGCAAAGCACTAGCGCCTTAGAGCTTTTGCAGCATAGGCAAATGTTTCAGAACACATGGTAAAGCTAACAAATTATCTATATCTAACATGACAATCACATCACAATTATAAAAAAAATGATTATCACATCATAACCATAATAAGTACTCGTAATATCATTGTATCTCATCAAAATCTCAATAAATACATGCATGCATTATCCAAGATCAGATTTACCCACTTCAAAAATTTTCATCAATAGATAATAATTGTTTTACAATTGCTTAAACAAATTATGGAACCGTCCGCTAAAAAGAAACCCTGCTCCTAAAATGTGATAAGTAAACCAACCACAAGAAATCAATTGGACAAAAAAGATCAGGCTAGCTGAATCTATTGAGAAATGTTAACCTTTAGACAACAAGAGAAACGTAGGTAACAAGGGAAAACTTATTAACCAAAAGCACTTTCTTCCGTGATGTTTCACCACATCCCAAAGAACATATAGAAATTGTGCGTGGCAATCATAATTCACCAAGGAGAAATAATCGCTTTCATGAGTTACCCACTATGGGTAAGTAGCCAATGACACCAAGGGAAGCCATTTTTTCCATACAGCCTTCTCTAAATTTCCAATGGGAACTTGCCGAAATAATCTCCGCGGACTAAGCTGCCCTTTTTGACAACGAGAATGTTAACATAAACAAACAAAGATGAACTTAACCCAAAGGAGCAGGATACCTCAGTTTCCATTTAAGAAACCAATGATTTGGATATTCTATTTTGGTGTAAAAAATTTAGGGCTGTAAATCCTTCCGCGCGGTATCACAGTTCCATCATAACCCCATAATGAGTAAGAAAGTTGGGCAAAACACAAGGTCAAATGAAAACTAGGACAAGAAGATCTTTTAATACCACACTTGGGATCGGACCCCCTGAATCTCACATGAACCGACCAAAAGCAAGGAACAAAAATCGTAATGCTTCGGAAACAAATCTACCGGATGCGCAGTCAACTCATGCGGAGGAAGGTCGCGTAGGGGCTTACGCTTGTGAAGACGCAGGCGGCAGAGCCTCGAGGCGCTGCGGGGGCGGCGCGACGCAGAGGAGACGAGGAGAAGGTTTTGGGAGGGTTGGGTTTGGGAGTCGGCGATGGATTGGGCGGATAAGGTTAGGGCACTTGGGGTTGGGTCGGGCGAATTGCCCTGCGAAATGGTGGCGAGGAGCTAAAGATCGTACCACAATATCTACCTACTCTTCCTTTGATTGGTTGATCTAGTGGGCCATAACGTCTCTCCAATTGTGATGAAGGTGGCTTAGAGAACAGACGAAGTGTTTGTTGAGCGAACCTTGCTGGTCCGAGTCATGGAAAATGGTTCGGATCAAACCGGATCAGGTTTTGGTTCAGGGGACAATTTAAGGCTAAATGCCTAAATATATTCAAGTCCATGAAGCCATTTGATCTGAATTTTTTTTAAAGTATAAAAATATAATAAATTAATGTTAAGTAAATTATGCATTTTATATTAAAAGTACTAAAAGTGCATTAATATAAAAAATAAAATAATTTAGTACAAGACATTTTTTATATTAGCGCATAGTGCACATCATGTTTATGCAAGTAGAAACTATTTTTATTATTAGTATGTAGTTTAAAATAATTCAATCCTATTTTAGTCAAATTGTTAATGAATATTTACACCACTTATGTGACATATTGGTCAAATTGGGATTGTATAGTTGGATATGTAACAAAGTGTTTTGGAAAGGAAAATAAAAAAAAAAGAATGGAAGAGAAAGAGAAAAAAGAAAAGAAAGGAAAGAGAATCACGTGTAATCTACATGACTATGTGTGGAAGCAAAATAGAAAAAATAAGAGAGGAAGTCATGGGCGGTCAATGTCGATGTTCGGGCATGGGTGGTAGTGGGGCACTGGCTTTGGGGGTAGTGAGCGGTGAATGCTGAAAAGAGAAGCAACAAGCAAAGCAGTGAGCGAGCAAGCGACGGTGCACAAAAAATTTTCTAGGCGAGGTCTCCACCTAAGAGTGCTATGCAGGGGTATATCTAGCTGTTAATGCTGCTTTAAGATATGTATAATAATGATTTATCAAATGGCATCAAGTGTTGTGCAGGGTGCACAACATGTAAAATATCATTCATGGTTGAAAATGGTGTGCGCATAACATTTCTAGGCGAAGACCCCGCCTAAGAAAATTTCTCGTTGTGGATTTACTAAGATCGGTGGAAAATATGATTGACGAGATATTTATGGAAGAATAATAAAAGCTTATGTAATACAAACTCTAATTTAAAAATGGAAAGTTGAAACTAATTATTGTTTTAAATTATATGTGAAAATGTACAATGGGACAAACCCTAGTAAATGCAAGTGTTCCAAGGTACTGGACGTGACGCAGCGGAACTATGGGTGCATTTGTCCTTAGGAACAGTACGCTAAGGAGGGAGAGACCATGATGCAATAAACGTGAGAGGGTCCGGAGACAAGGGAAGTAAAACGCGCGCGGTCGGTGAAAGCAATGAGGAAAGCCGATGAAAACCCGAAATAGATATTACTTGAGCAAGACCCAAAGTTGCAAGGAACCACGGATCGACTACTCAAATGAAGCTACTAACCATACCCATAGAGCCAAATTTTGCAAGCAAGCGCGTGCACACAAGAGCCTTCACGGTACTGCGAGGAAGGAGCTGGGCGCCCTAGTCACACGAAACTGAAACGGAAAGGACCCGGAGCCGGTGGGGGTTCTCCGGGTGTTTTGATTGAAAGCAGTAAACGATGACAGAAAGAAGGTGAGAGGCGCAACAGGCAGAGCACTCAGAGTTTGCTAGACCTAGGCCTTCGCGTGGGGGAAGGCAGCTACTACAATAAAGCTGAAAAAAACACACAAGCCCTCAGCCCGCCTTTATAGATTAGAGGGAAAGAGGGTCACATGACAAACACATGGGGTGGTTGGAGAGGCCAACAACCCCCTAACTTCCTAAAAGAGGGTCAAGATACCCTCTAACAAACTAAAGTAAGATGCTAACTAATTTTTGCAAAGAATCTCAAGTGCTGGCGCATGGCTTCAAGGGCAAGCTGGAGCATGGGCCTCCTTCGCGGGCCGTTGTCCGAGCCTAACTTGTACACTACACCATCTCAGAGCAGGCCGCCACGAAGCAGCAAAACTTGTTGATTGTGGGCTGGTTTTGGACGTTGTTGGCGATTTCCTGAGCTATGTTGAGGACCCAGTTGTGATAGCGGATGGCTATACCTTCTTGCAAAGGTCCTCGGAGTAGAGTGGCCATGGGGATGGGCTGGATGGACTCTGTGGAGGCGGTAGATGGGCCTAGAACCCCCACATATCGATCCGGAGGATGGGAGGACCGTTGTGAACGTCGCAAAGTGGGTTGAACGGTGCTTTTCTGTGAAGAGTCCCCTTCGAGGGGGAGCAAAACCCTAAAGTGGTGGCGCAATCAAAGTAGGGGGCAGCGGATAAAGGGTTTCATAGATCGAAGAGCATGTATCATATGATCAACTTAACAAAAACCGATTGTAAAAGAAGTGATTCGATCCATACCATTGCCATTTCTAGATGGCGCCTTGGAAGAAAGAGAGCAATGAAGATCTCCTCCAAATCGTCACACACAAGATGAGTCTTGGCTCCTTCTTGTCGTCCCTTGTGCTAGCAAGAGTCGTCCAAGGTGTCTCTGATCGAATGCAAAAGGGAAAAGAGAGCTTTTTCTTTCTTGGCGTTTTTCTCTTGTCGCCTTAGACTTCCTCACACGAGAATGCCGCTCGATGACAACCCAAGGAGGCGTCAATTGCATGAAGAGGCAAGAGAGGGGCGACGTGTGTTCATGGCCACGTTTGAGAAGTGCTAAAAATAGCATCCCACTTCTCCATATGCGATCTTGGGTTTACCCCAATCGCAAATGCCACATCACCATTGAACCATGCGCTCATCCATGAGCTGGTTCAAACCGATTTGGTCCACTAACCAAATAAACCAAGAAATAAGTCCAGATCAAAATAAACCCAAAGGCTCTCGATCTGACCGTCAATCTCTCAATGCTTCTGATCTGACTGATCTAGCACTCATTCTCTCGATCGAAGCTTACCGATCTCAAGCCCTAATCAATCAAACATGATCAGACCAGATCTCACTTTCAATCAGAGATTAAATCCCTTTAAACTGAACCCAAACAATTCAGTCCACACGATCTGACTTAAGTAAGCCATATCATCAAATTGTGCGACCCTGAGGGTTTCCTTTAAATGTCGGTAACGATAACTCACGTTATCACGATCAGTGAGGGGTATCTAGCAACACATCACTGTCTCCCGATATAAAGGAAAGAGTCTTCCAAGACTACACCCAAAAACAGCACAAGTGTGAATCAACATCACTAGGCATGCATATTTCCTTTGCCACTGGATGTTCTTATTGGACAAGCCTGTCAAGCCTGTAACTCCAATATGATAAGCATGATTAGATCAGATGAACATAGTCATCTGGGTATGGCCATACACTTTCTCAATCATCTCATCCGAGGGGGGGCCCCTTTAGAACATCACACTCCTTAAACAAGGAGACGGCAATCCTATGTCTATCACTAGTGCCCTAACATGATTCAAGTTCACCATCCAAGATAGTCTATAATCATTGTGTTTCAAATGATATTGAACTATCTCAAAACAATGACAATCATCATTTAGAAAACACAAGTGATCTCAAGTCAAAGGAAATGTGCCACTTGTCTCACTCAAGGAATATTCACATTGTGACAAACAATTGAACATCCTAGTAGGGTCTGTCCAGTACATCCGATGTACCCATGAGTCTACATCTTATTCCATGCTCGAAGCATCCTATAAGATTAGAACACATATTAGTCTCAATCATATCAAGGCTGTCTCATGTTCACCAAGATATCTCGACTAAGGACTTATAGCACGTCAGCCTAGCTGAACAGCTTTGAGACATTATTCAGAAGAACATATATTGCAGCAGACAATGTAAACAACTGAATAATAACCATGCCTTTATAAACATAACAGTTTATTACATGATACAGATACATTCCCACAGGCCTCAAACATTAGCCTTAAGGGCATACCCCAACAATCTCCCACTTGCACTTAATCTAATGGTTGAGAAATCTCAAACCCATATTATTACAGTGCTTCTCATGCTTCTGCTGCGCCAGAGGCTTAGTAAGCGGGTCTGCTAGATTGTCATCTGTATGAACCTTGCAGATTTTGATCTCGCCACGATCTATGATCTCCCTGATCAAATGAAACCGTCTCTGTATGTGCTTGGACTTCTGGTGCGACCGTGGTTCCTTTGCTTGTGCGATTGCTCCAGTGTTATCACAAAAGATAACCAAAGGATCTGCACTCGAAGGAACGACACCAAGTTCTCTCACGAACTTACGAATCCATACTGCCTCCTTGGATGCTTCCGAGGCTGCAACATACTCGGCTTCTGTTGTGGAATCAGCAATAGTTGACTGTTTGAAACTCTTCCACACCACTGCTCCTCCATTCAAGCTAAAAACATAGCCTGATTGCGATCGGAAATCATCCTGGTCCGACTGGAACGAAGCGTCAGTATATCCTTCAATACTGAGTTCTTCCTGACCACCATATATCAAGAACATATCTTTGGTCCTCCGCAGATATTTTAAAATGTTCTTGACTGCAATCCAGTGCGCCACACCTGGATTACTTTGGAAACGACTGGTCACGCTTAACCCGTAAGCGACGTCTGGGCGAGTACACAACATCGCATACATAATGGATCCAATAGCCGAAGCATAAGGCGTATTGTCCATTTCATCTTTCTCAGTCTGTGTTTGTGGACACTGACTCTTCGAAAGACTCAGACCATGTCTGACTGGAAGATATCCTCGTTTAGAATTCTCTAAATGAAATCTCTCCAGGACCTTTTCGATGTAAGTACTCTGGCACAGCCCGAGAAGCCTCTTAGATCTATCCCTGTAGATCTTCACACCTAATACATAGGCTGCTTCTCCTAGATCTTTCATCTGGAAACATTTCCTTAACCATGCCTTAACAGCATGCATTTCAGGAATGTCATTTCCAATGATCAAGATGTCATCGACGTAGAGGACTAGGAAAGTTATCACGCTCCCACTAAACCTCTTATATACACACGGGTCATCCTCGTTCTTGATGAAACCAAAATCAGTGACTGATTCATCAAAACGAATATTCCAGCTTCTTGATGCTTGCTTAAGTCCATAAATAGACTTCTTTAACTTGCATATCTTATGACGATCTGCTGGATTAGTGAAACCCTCAGGTTGTGTCATGTACACATCCTCATCCAGATTTCCATTTAGGAAAGCTGTTTTCACATCCATCTGCCAGATCTCATAATCATAATATGCAGCTATCGCGAAAAGAATCCGAATAGACTTAAACATAGCTACAGGTGAGAAAGTTTCATCATAATCTATCCCGTAGATTTGTTTGAAACCTTTCGCAACTAGCCTGCCTTTATAGGTAACCACGTTACCATCCATGTCAATCTTCTTCTTGAAGATCCATTTACAGCCTATAGGGATAACTCCCGGAGGCGGATCAACCAAATCCCAAACTTGGTTATCTGACATGGAGTCCATCTCGGCGCGCATAGCTTCAAGCCATCTCGCTGACTCCGGTCCACTGACCGCATCTGCATAAGTGAGGGGTTCATCATTATCAATGATGTAGACTCCGTCATAGCGCTCAGGCTGTCGACGAATCCTTCCCGATCTTCGCAGTTCCCGTGATATCTGAGCCTCAGGTTGTTCAATAACCTGATCTACTGGCTCAGGCTCATCCAACTGTGCTTGAGCACTTTGTCCTTCCTCTGGATTCTCATCCAGCTTTATTTCTCTCCCACTGGCCTCTTGCAGAAGAAACTCCTTCTCAAGAAATATGGCCGTCCGAGCAACAAAAACCTTGTTCTCCTTGGGATCGAAGAAATAATAACCCTTAGTTTCCTTAGGGTAACCGACAAAGATACATTTGTCTGATCTGCTCTCTAGTTTCCCAGAGGCGAGCTTTTTGACATAAGCCTCGCAGCCCCAGATCTTGATAAATGTTAAGCTCGGCTGTTTCCCATACCATAACTCAAATGGCGTCTTTGAAACGGCCTTGGATGGCACTCGGTTTAGTACTTTTGCAGCTGTTTCCAGTGCAAAACCCCAAAAGGAGTTGGGTAAAGAAGCCTGACTCATCATAGAACGAACCATATCAAGTAACGTTCTATTTCTCCTCTCGGACACACCATTCCATTGCGGTGTTCCTGGCGGAGTGAGCTGTGAGATAATCCCACACTCCTTCAGATAGTCAGTAAACGTATGACTCAAGTATTCTCCACCTCGATCTGAGCGAAGTGCCTTGATATTTCGGCCTAGCTGATTCTGTACTTCATTCTTGAACTCTTTGAACTTGTCAAAAGATTCACTCTTATGTCTCATCAGATAGACATAGCCATACCTACTGAAATCATCAGTAAAGGTAATGAAGTACTGATAGCCACCTCTGGCATGTTTACTAAATGGCCCACACACATCACTGTGTATAAGGTCAAGTAAACCTGAAGCCCTTTGACCTTTGTGAGGAAAAGGTGACTTCGTCATTTTACCCATTAAACAAGCCTTGCATGTATCAATCTCCTTGTAGGAGAATGATCCCAGCAGTCCATAATCATGCAACCGCTTAATGCGTTTCTCGTTTATATGGCCTAAACGACTATGCCATAGCAAGGTGCTGTCATCAGCATACTTGGCTTTCTTAATATCAATATTTTGTATAGAACGCTCCATGTCCAACATGAATAACCCATTGTTAATTGAACCAGTTGCATAAACAATATTATCAAAAGACAAAACACACTTTGAAATATTGCATTCAAAGGAAAATCCCTTCCTGACAAGAGCAGGAATGGAGATAATATTTTTAGTAATACTGGGAACAAAGTAACAATTGTTTAGTTCCAATACAAGTCCAGATGGTAAAGAAATGAAGTAGTCTCCTACAGCAACAGCAGCAACCCGTGCCCCGTTTCCAACGCGTAGGTCCACCTCATGCTGTCCCACCTGTCTTCTTCTCTTGAGTTCCTATACATTTGAACAAATGTGAACTCCACATGCAGTGTCCAACACCCATGATATAGAAGAAGAAAACATGACCTCAGTCACGAATATACCTGAGCCAGAAGCGAAGCTTCCCCTCTTATCTCCTTGGAGCGCTTTACAGTCCTTTTTCCAGTGACCCAGCTGGCCACAGTGGAAACACCTGTATTCCTTGGACCGCTTGACCTTCTGCTTCAAAGCCTTGCTGTAACTCTTGACGGGGGCCTTGCCCTTCTTCCCCTTTTTCTTGTTCCTAGAAGGAACCATTAAGACAGAGGTCGAAGGCTTACCCTTCAGAGTCTCCTCAGTGGTCAAGAGCATATTCAGCAGCTCTGCCGGAGTACAATCGATTTTGTTCATATTAAAATTAATAATGAATGCGTCGAATGAAGGCGGGAGAGACTGCAGAATAATATCCACAGCAAGCTCCTGGTTAATGGTATGCCCCAGTTTCTCTAGAGACTCCTTGTGCCCAATCATCTTGAGCACGTGAGCTCCCACTGGGCTCCCTTCAGCCAGTTTGCTCTGGAAAAAGAGCTTCGTCAAGTTATAGCGTTCAGTCCTCGCCTGTGCAGCATACAGCATCTTGAGGTTCGCTATAATCTCTATAGCCGACATATCCTCATGCTGACGCTGCAGCGGTGGCGTCATAGACGCTAGCATCAGGCAAGCGACATCAATGCTATCATTGACGTGCTTTTCATAGGCTTCCCGAACCGCCCTTGCGGCGTTCGGAGCGGGCTGCGGCGGTATCGCCGTCTCGAGGACATACAGTTTCCTCTCTGCCTTAAGAACGATCTTAAGGTGTCCAAACCAGTCAGAGAAGTTCGGCCCAGCAAACTTCTCCCTTTCCAGTAGGGATCGCACATTGAAGTTCATGGTGTTCGTTGCTGCAGGTATCTACAACAATGCAAGAACAACAAGGTCAGTATCAATGTATAAGAATCAATCAGGACTTAAGAAAGATTCTTTTTCTCACTATTTTATCTGGCTTGAAAAATCCAACAAAACAGCCCGAAAGAGTAGAACTCTTTTAGTGAGATGGGATCCAGATTTCATACTTGGTCTCCGCGTCCCGCTCAGGCGAGATAAGATGCACAGAGAGTACAAGCACTAATCTCTGGTAGGCAGTCCCTGCCGATCGCCAACCCGTGCGATTCCCCTTCATCTGGGCAGTCCAGCAGACTGTGCCAACTGAGTTGGTACAACACAGTCTCTGACCCCACAGATGGCTGCCTCCATGTGCTACCATATGCGCCACATATGTAGCCTACACGGTTAAGCTGACCCGACCTACTCCCTGGACCACCATGTGCTATGCTGAGCAACGAGAAGGGATAAATCCCTACTCTGTAACACACAGGTGTAATCCCGCACCGTCTGAAGATAGATGGACGTGCCCACTGAGTGGGTACAACACGGCTCCAACGATAATCAGAACAGTGAGGTTTCGCGTCAGAAGGCTTACGAGCTTGATATTTTAGCGTTGGATTTTAACGGTCTTTTATCTTCTTCACTATCATGCAATTCCTATGGTGATAGCAGAAGATAAACTTAATCATGCAATTCTAATATTTAAACATTAAATAAAAGAAAGCATGAATCTTATGTGGTAAAAGCCCATAGCCCTAGTGAGACCTTAACCTAACTTAAGTCTGCACTTGCTCTTCATGGGTCTTTAGCTGCTCATCTGGCCCAAACCAGGGCCCAAGCGCCTTCTGCAGCTGTGGTGCGCCCACCAGGAATTTGCGCCTGGTCCCAGAGTCGAACCCTGGACCTCCCACCTGGTCAAGCCACTGCTGCATGCGCCTCTGCCAAGTGTGCACTGTGCTCTTGTCTAATTAAATTACAAATTTAACTATCTAGACAAGATTGACACGCAGGTCAATTTCACATTATAAATCAATTGAACTGTGATACGCAGATCACAAAACTAAAAATTAATTTACAATTAATACCAGGCACGCAGGCCCCAGCACAACACACATTAAAATGGGCAGCCCACATAAGATTAAATAAACATACATATGCATCATTCAACAATCATGTGATCCATCATAAAAATTAAAATTTTCGAAAACCCCATAGGATCAATTTTAATTTTTCCTTATTTGCCCTACAACCTTACAACGGTCCATTACTAGGGATCCACTCATCCATCCTAGTCAGATCCACTGCCCTTGCATGCACCAAGTCCTAACTGACTTGAGTCGACCAAAAGGTCAACCATGCATGCGCCAAGGGCTGAACGACCACACTGAGGTCTGGCAAGCGGGTGTGACCCCGGGCCTAACTCAGGTGCGTTCATGGGTCGTCTCAATCAGACATCGCTACACGCCTGTCTGCAGTCGACCTATAGCCACCTCAAGCTTGCGCCAAGGTGCTATCCAGTCGACCCATCAAGGCTGTCAGATAGTCTGATCAGACTGATTGGATCTAACCTAGGGGATAACTTCAACCCTAATAACCCGTCTAAGGGTTTAATGCAGGCGCATCTTAGATCTACAATGAGTCGCGCAAGTGATATATTTTTTGAGAAAAACTACATCATGCGCCAACATACATGCGCAAAGAAAACAAACACAAGTTTCGCTTATGACATGTAAACATGTATTTTTGCATGTATGAAAGATCTAAGCATTTTCGCAAGCATGGATCACAAAATGGCTTAAGCAATCATACAAAAACATGCGTTAACTCCGCTCTGATACCAATTGAAGAGTCCCCTTCGAGGGGGAGCAAAACCCTAAAGTGGTGGCGCAATCAAAGTAGGGGGCAGCGGATAAAGGGTTTCATAGATCGAAGAGCATGTATCATATGATCAACTTAACAAAAACCGATTGTAAAAGAAGTGATTCGATCCATACCATTGCCATTTCTAGATGGCGCCTTGGAAGAAAGAGAGCAATGAAGATCTCCTCCAAATCGTCACACACAAGATGAGTCTTGGCTCCTTCTTGTCGTCCCTTGTGCTAGCAAGAGTCGTCCAAGGTGTCTCTGATCGAATGCAAAAGGGAAAAGAGAGCTTTTTCTTTCTTGGCGTTTTTCTCTTGTCGCCTTAGACTTCCTCACACGAGAATGCCGCTCGATGACAACCCAAGGAGGCGTCAATTGCATGAAGAGGCAAGAGAGGGGCGACGTGTGTTCATGGCCACGTTTGAGAAGTGCTAAAAATAGCATCCCACTTCTCCATATGCGATCTTGGGTTTACCCCAATCGCAAATGCCACATCACCATTGAACCATGCGCTCATCCATGAGCTGGTTCAAACCGATTTGGTCCACTAACCAAATAAACCAAGAAATAAGTCCAGATCAAAATAAACCCAAAGGCTCTCGATCTGACCGTCAATCTCTCAATGCTTCTGATCTGACTGATCTAGCACTCATTCTCTCGATCGAAGCTTACCGATCTCAAGCCCTAATCAATCAAACATGATCAGACCAGATCTCACTTTCAATCAGAGATTAAATCCCTTTAAACTGAACCCAAACAATTCAGTCCACATGATCTGACTTAAGTAA
Source organism: Costus lasius (assembly GCA_027563935.2). Taxonomy (NCBI): domain Eukaryota; kingdom Viridiplantae; phylum Streptophyta; class Magnoliopsida; order Zingiberales; family Costaceae; genus Costus; species Costus lasius. The sequence goes on from CM050451.1 coordinate 78,715,779, forward strand.
GCCATATCATCAAATTGTGCGACCCTGAGGGTTTCCTTTAAATGTCGGTAACGATAACTCACGTTATCACGATCAGTGAGGGGTATCTAGCAACACATCACTGTCTCCCGATATAAAGGAAAGAGTCTTCCAAGACTACACCCAAAAACAGCACAAGTGTGAATCAACATCACTAGGCATGCATATTTCCTTTGCCACTGGATGTTCTTATTGGACAAGCCTGTCAAGCCTGTAACTCCAATATGATAAGCATGATTAGATCAGATGAACATAGTCATCTGGGTATGGCCATACACTTTCTCAATCATCTCATCCGAGGGGGGGCCCCTTTAGAACATCACACTCCTTAAACAAGGAGACGGCAATCCTATGTCTATCACTAGTGCCCTAACATGATTCAAGTTCACCATCCAAGATAGTCTATAATCATTGTGTTTCAAATGATATTGAACTATCTCAAAACAATGACAATCATCATTTAGAAAACACAAGTGATCTCAAGTCAAAGGAAATGTGCCACTTGTCTCACTCAAGGAATATTCACATTGTGACAAACAATTGAACATCCTAGTAGGGTCTGTCCAGTACATCCGATGTACCCATGAGTCTACATCTTATTCCATGCTCGAAGCATCCTATAAGATTAGAACACATATTAGTCTCAATCATATCAAGGCTGTCTCATGTTCACCAAGATATCTCGACTAAGGACTTATAGCACGTCAGCCTAGCTGAACAGCTTTGAGACATTATTCAGAAGAACATATATTGCAGCAGACAATGTAAACAACTGAATAATAACCATGCCTTTATAAACATAACAGTTTATTACATGATACAGATACATTCCCACAGGCCTCAAACATTAGCCTTAAGGGCATACCCCAACAATCTCCCACTTGCACTTAATCTAATGGTTGAGAAATCTCAAACCCATATTATTACAGTGCTTCTCATGCTTCTGCTGCGCCAGAGGCTTAGTAAGCGGGTCTGCTAGATTGTCATCTGTATGAACCTTGCAGATTTTGATCTCGCCACGATCTATGATCTCCCTGATCAAATGAAACCGTCTCTGTATGTGCTTGGACTTCTGGTGCGACCGTGGTTCCTTTGCTTGTGCGATTGCTCCAGTGTTATCACAAAAGATAACCAAAGGATCTGCACTCGAAGGAACGACACCAAGTTCTCTCACGAACTTACGAATCCATACTGCCTCCTTGGATGCTTCCGAGGCTGCAACATACTCGGCTTCTGTTGTGGAATCAGCAACAGTTGACTGTTTGAAACTCTTCCACACCACTGCTCCTCCATTCAAGCTAAAAACATAGCCTGATTGCGATCGGAAATCATCCTGGTCCGACTGGAACGAAGCGTCAGTATATCCTTCAATACTGAGTTCTTCCTGACCACCATATATCAAGAACATATCTTTGGTCCTCCGCAGATATTTTAAAATGTTCTTGACTGCAATCCAGTGCGCCACACCTGGATTACTTTGGAAACGACTGGTCACGCTTAACCCGTAAGCGACGTCTGGGCGAGTACACAACATCGCATACATAATGGATCCAATAGCCGAAGCATAAGGCGTATTGTCCATTTCATCTTTCTCAGTCTGTGTTTGTGGACACTGACTCTTCGAAAGACTCAGACCATGTCTGACTGGAAGATATCCTCGTTTAGAATTCTCTAAATGAAATCTCTCCAGGACCTTTTCGATGTAAGTACTCTGGCACAGCCCGAGAAGCCTCTTAGATCTATCCCTGTAGATCTTCACACCTAATACATAGGCTGCTTCTCCTAGATCTTTCATCTGGAAACATTTCCTTAACCATGCCTTAACAGCATGCATTTCAGGAATGTCATTTCCAATGATCAAGATGTCATCGACGTAGAGGACTAGGAAAGTTATCACGCTCCCACTAAACCTCTTATATACACACGGGTCATCCTCGTTCTTGATGAAACCAAAATCAGTGACTGATTCATCAAAACGAATATTCCAGCTTCTTGATGCTTGCTTAAGTCCATAAATAGACTTCTTTAACTTGCATATCTTATGACGATCTGCTGGATTAGTGAAACCCTCAGGTTGTGTCATGTACACATCCTCATCCAGATTTCCATTTAGGAAAGCTGTTTTCACATCCATCTGCCAGATCTCATAATCATAATATGCAGCTATCGCGAAAAGAATCCGAATAGACTTAAACATAGCTACAGGTGAGAAAGTTTCATCATAATCTATCCCGTAGATTTGTTTGAAACCTTTCGCAACTAGCCTGCCTTTATAGGTAACCACGTTACCATCCATGTCAATCTTCTTCTTGAAGATCCATTTACAGCCTATAGGGATAACTCCCGGAGGCGGATCAACCAAATCCCAAACTTGGTTATCTGACATGGAGTCCATCTCGGCGCGCATAGCTTCAAGCCATCTCGCTGACTCCGGTCCACTGACCGCATCTGCATAAGTGAGGGGTTCATCATTATCAATGATGTAGACTCCGTCATAGCGCTCAGGCTGTCGACGAATCCTTCCCGATCTTCGCAGTTCCCGTGATATCTGAGCCTCAGGTTGTTCAATAACCTGATCTACTGGCTCAGGCTCATCCAACTGTGCTTGAGCACTTTGTCCTTCCTCTGGATTCTCATCCAGCTTTATTTCTCTCCCACTGGCCTCTTGCAGAAGAAACTCCTTCTCAAGAAATATGGCCGTCCGAGCAACAAAAACCTTGTTCTCCTTGGGATCGAAGAAATAATAACCCTTAGTTTCCTTAGGGTAACCGACAAAGATACATTTGTCTGATCTGCTCTCTAGTTTCCCAGAGGCGAGCTTTTTGACATAAGCCTCGCAGCCCCAGATCCTGATAAATGTTAAGCTCGGCTGTTTCCCATACCATAACTCAAATGGCGTCTTTGAAACGGCCTTGGATGGCACTCGGTTTAGTACTTTTGCAGCTGTTTCCAGTGCAAAACCCCAAAAGGAGTTGGGTAAAGAAGCCTGACTCATCATAGAACGAACCATATCAAGTAACGTTCTATTTCTCCTCTCGGACACACCATTCCATTGCGGTGTTCCTGGCGGAGTGAGCTGTGAGATAATCCCACACTCCTTCAGATAGTCAGTAAACGTATGACTCAAGTATTCTCCACCTCGATCTGAGCGAAGTGCCTTGATATTTCGGCCTAGCTGATTCTGTACTTCATTCTTGAACTCTTTGAACTTGTCAAAAGATTCACTCTTATGTCTCATCAGATAGACATAGCCATACCTACTGAAATCATCAGTAAAGGTAATGAAGTACTGATAGCCACCTCTGGCATGTTTACTAAATGGCCCACACACATCACTGTGTATAAGGTCAAGTAAACCTGAAGCCCTTTGACCTTTGTGAGGAAAAGGTGACTTCGTCATTTTACCCATTAAACAAGCCTTGCATGTATCAATCTCCTTGTAGGAGAATGATCCCAGCAGTCCATAATCATGCAACCGCTTAATGCGTTTCTCGTTTATATGGCCTAAACGACTATGCCATAGCAAGGTGCTGTCATCAGCATACTTGGCTTTCTTAATATCAATATTTTGTATAGAACGCTCCATGTCCAACATGAATAACCCATTGTTAATTGAACCAGTTGCATAAACAATATTATCAAAAGACAAAACACACTTTGAAATATTGCATTCAAAGGAAAATCCCTTCCTGACAAGAGCAGGAATGGAGATAATATTTTTAGTAATACTGGGAACAAAGTAACAATTGTTTAGTTCCAATACAAGTCCAGATGGTAAAGAAATGAAGTAGTCTCCTACAGCAACAGCAGCAACCCGTGCCCCGTTTCCAACGCGTAGGTCCACCTCATGCTGTCCCACCTGTCTTCTTCTCTTGAGTTCCTATACATTTGAACAAATGTGAACTCCACATGCAGTGTCCAACACCCATGATATAGAAGAAGAAAACATGACCTCAGTCACGAATATACCTGAGCCAGAAGCGAAGCTTCCCCTCTTATCTCCTTGGAGCGCTTTACAGTCCTTTTTCCAGTGACCCAGCTGGCCACAGTGGAAACACCTGTATTCCTTGGACCGCTTGACCTTCTGCTTCAAAGCCTTGCTGTAACTCTTGACGGGGGCCTTGCCCTTCTTCCCCTTTTTCTTGTTCCTAGAAGGAACCATTAAGACAGAGGTCGAAGGCTTACCCTTCAGAGTCTCCTCAGTGGTCAAGAGCATATTCAGCAGCTCTGCCGGAGTACAATCGATTTTGTTCATATTAAAATTAATAATGAATGCGTCGAATGAAGGCGGGAGAGACTGCAGAATAATATCCACAGCAAGCTCCTGGTTAATGGTATGCCCCAGTTTCTCTAGAGACTCCTTGTGCCCAATCATCTTGAGCACGTGAGCTCCCACTGGGCTCCCTTCAGCCAGTTTGCTCTGGAAAAAGAGCTTCGTCAAGTTATAGCGTTCAGTCCTCGCCTGTGCAGCATACAGCATCTTGAGGTTCGCTATAATCTCTATAGCCGACATATCCTCATGCTGACGCTGCAGCGGTGGCGTCATAGACGCTAGCATCAGGCAAGCGACATCAATGCTATCATTGACGTGCTTTTCATAGGCTTCCCGAACCGCCCTTGCGGCGTTCGGAGCGGGCTGCGGCGGTATCGCCGTCTCGAGGACATACAGTTTCCTCTCTGCCTTAAGAACGATCTTAAGGTGTCCAAACCAGTCAGAGAAGTTCGGCCCAGCAAACTTCTCCCTTTCCAGTAGGGATCGCACATTGAAGTTCATGGTGTTCGTTGCTGCAGGTATCTACAACAATGCAAGAACAACAAGGTCAGTATCAATGTATAAGAATCAATCAGGACTTAAGAAAGATTCTTTTTCTCACTATTTTATCTGGCTTGAAAAATCCAACAAAACAGCCCGAAAGAGTAGAACTCTTTTAGTGAGATGGGATCCAGATTTCATACTTGGTCTCCGCGTCCCGCTCAGGCGAGATAAGATGCACAGAGAGTACAAGCACTAATCTCTGGTAGGCAGTCCCTGCCGATCGCCAACCCGTGCGATTCCCCTTCATCTGGGCAGTCCAGCAGACTGTGCCAACTGAGTTGGTACAACACAGTCTCTGACCCCACAGATGGCTGCCTCCATGTGCTACCATATGCGCCACATATGTAGCCTACACGGTTAAGCTGACCCGACCTACTCCCTGGACCACCATGTGCTATGCTGAGCAACGAGAAGGGATAAATCCCTACTCTGTAACACACAGGTGTAATCCCGCACCGTCTGAAGATAGATGGACGTGCCCACTGAGTGGGTACAACACGGCTCCAACGATAATCAGAACAGTGAGGTTTCGCGTCAGAAGGCTTACGAGCTTGATATTTTAGCGTTGGATTTTAACGGTCTTTTATCTTCTTCACTATCATGCAATTCCTATGGTGATAGCAGAAGATAAACTTAATCATGCAATTCTAATATTTAAACATTAAATAAAAGAAAGCATGAATCTTATGTGGTAAAAGCCCATAGCCCTAGTGAGACCTTAACCTAACTTAAGTCTGCACTTGCTCTTCATGGGTCTTTAGCTGCTCATCTGGCCCAAACCAGGGCCCAAGCGCCTTCTGCAGCTGTGGTGCGCCCACCAGGAATTTGCGCCTGGTCCCAGAGTCGAACCCTGGACCTCCCACCTGGTCAAGCCACTGCTGCATGCGCCTCTGCCAAGTGTGCACTGTGCTCTTGTCTAATTAAATTACAAATTTAACTATCTAGACAAGATTGACACGCAGGTCAATTTCACATTATAAATCAATTGAACTGTGATACGCAGATCACAAAACTAAAAATTAATTTACAATTAATACCAGGCACGCAGGCCCCAGCACAACACACATTAAAATGGGCAGCCCACATAAGATTAAATAAACATACATATGCATCATTCAACAATCATGTGATCCATCATAAAAATTAAAATTTTCGAAAACCCCATAGGATCAATTTTAATTTTTCCTTATTTGCCCTACAACCTTACAACGGTCCATTACTAGGGATCCACTCATCCATCCTAGTCAGATCCACTGCCCTTGCATGCACCAAGTCCTAACTGACTTGAGTCGACCAAAAGGTCAACCATGCATGCGCCAAGGGCTGAACGACCACACTGAGGTCTGGCAAGCGGGTGTGACCCCGGGCCTAACTCAGGTGCGTTCATGGGTCGTCTCAATCAGACATCGCTACACGCCTGTCTGCAGTCGACCTATAGCCACCTCAAGCTTGCGCCAAGGTGCTATCCAGTCGACCCATCAAGGCTGTCAGATAGTCTGATCAGACTGATTGGATCTAACCTAGGGGATAACTTCAACCCTAATAACCCGTCTAAGGGTTTAATGCAGGCGCATCTTAGATCTACAATGAGTCGCGCAAGTGATATATTTTTTGAGAAAAACTACATCATGCGCCAACATACATGCGCAAAGAAAACAAACACAAGTTTCGCTTATGACATGTAAACATGTATTTTTGCATGTATGAAAGATCTAAGCATTTTCGCAAGCATGGATCACAAAATGGCTTAAGCAATCATACAAAAACATGCGTTAACTCCGCTCTGATACCAATTGAAGAGTCCCCTTCGAGGGGGAGCAAAACCCTAAAGTGGTGGCGCAATCAAAGTAGGGGGCAGCGGATAAAGGGTTTCATAGATCGAAGAGCATGTATCATATGATCAACTTAACAAAAACCGATTGTAAAAGAAGTGATTCGATCCATACCATTGCCATTTCTAGATGGCGCCTTGGAAGAAAGAGAGCAATGAAGATCTCCTCCAAATCGTCACACACAAGATGAGTCTTGGCTCCTTCTTGTCGTCCCTTGTGCTAGCAAGAGTCGTCCAAGGTGTCTCTGATCGAATGCAAAAGGGAAAAGAGAGCTTTTTCTTTCTTGGCGTTTTTCTCTTGTCGCCTTAGACTTCCTCACACGAGAATGCCGCTCGATGACAACCCAAGGAGGCGTCAATTGCATGAAGAGGCAAGAGAGGGGCGACGTGTGTTCATGGCCACGTTTGAGAAGTGCTAAAAATAGCATCCCACTTCTCCATATGCGATCTTGGGTTTACCCCAATCGCAAATGCCACATCACCATTGAACCATGCGCTCATCCATGAGCTGGTTCAAACCGATTTGGTCCACTAACCAAATAAACCAAGAAATAAGTCCAGATCAAAATAAACCCAAAGGCTCTCGATCTGACCGTCAATCTCTCAATGCTTCTGATCTGACTGATCTAGCACTCATTCTCTCGATCGAAGCTTACCGATCTCAAGCCCTAATCAATCAAACATGATCAGACCAGATCTCACTTTCAATCAGAGATTAAATCCCTTTAAACTGAACCCAAACAATTCAGTCCACACGATCTGACTTAAGTAAGCCATATCATCAAATTGTGCGACCCTGAGGGTTTCCTTTAAATGTCGGTAACGATAACTCACGTTATCACGATCAGTGAGGGGTATCTAGCAACACATCACTGTCTCCCGATATAAAGGAAAGAGTCTTCCAAGACTACACCCAAAAACAGCACAAGTGTGAATCAACATCACTAGGCATGCATATTTCCTTTGCCACTGGATGTTCTTATTGGACAAGCCTGTCAAGCCTGTAACTCCAATATGATAAGCATGATTAGATCAGATGAACATAGTCATCTGGGTATGGCCATACACTTTCTCAATCATCTCATCCGAGGGGGGGCCCCTTTAGAACATCACACTCCTTAAACAAGGAGACGGCAATCCTATGTCTATCACTAGTGCCCTAACATGATTCAAGTTCACCATCCAAGATAGTCTATAATCATTGTGTTTCAAATGATATTGAACTATCTCAAAACAATGACAATCATCATTTAGAAAACACAAGTGATCTCAAGTCAAAGGAAATGTGCCACTTGTCTCACTCAAGGAATATTCACATTGTGACAAACAATTGAACATCCTAGTAGGGTCTGTCCAGTACATCCGATGTACCCATGAGTCTACATCTTATTCCATGCTCGAAGCATCCTATAAGATTAGAACACATATTAGTCTCAATCATATCAAGGCTGTCTCATGTTCACCAAGATATCTCGACTAAGGACTTATAGCACGTCAGCCTAGCTGAACAGCTTTGAGACATTATTCAGAAGAACATATATTGCAGCAGACAATGTAAACAACTGAATAATAACCATGCCTTTATAAACATAACAGTTTATTACATGATACAGATACATTCCCACAGGCCTCAAACATTAGCCTTAAGGGCATACCCCAACATTCTGTGCCTTGGCTCAAATTATGGTAGGGCCGTAATGATTATTACGGGCCGTAATTTGGGGAGACTGGCTAGCATAGCCTTTGACGGTAGGGCCATATTTCTCATGTTCAGCCGTAATTACGGGCCGAAAAATGGCAGAGAGTTCTAGACTTGGAATTACTTTTACAGCAAGGCCGTAACCGCTTTTATGGGCCGTATTATCGGGCAAAATTTTAGCAAAAATTCGGGGCTGAGAGCGTCTTTTACGGCAGGGTGGTAAGATCCTTTACGTGCCGTAATTCCGGGCTAGAAGTAGGCAGAAACTTCGGGGGCTGAGGGTGTCTTTTACGGTAGGGCCGTAAGTCGGATTTTGGGCCGTAATCTAAGGCTAAATATCGGCAGAAACCTTGGAACTCTGATCATCCGGTTTTACGGTAGTGCCGTAATGAATATTACGGGCCGTATTTTGGGGTCGAAAATCCACAGAAGCCTCTATTTGAGCCAAAAATTTGTGTGGGTCTTTCTCAGGCCCTGTAGAGGCTTCCCAAGTGTCTTCAGAGGATGTAGGAGCATCCCAAGGTGGCCCAATAACTCCGTCAGGATGTATATCATTTACACCAATTAACTCTTTCATGTTTGCTTGTAATTGTGAGAAAAAAATTTAAATCTTCTTTAATTAATTTTACATATTAATACACAATCGTTGCCCATTAATACATTAATGTATGTTGTTATTTACTAGATGTTAGGCCATGGGCTAGAATTGGGCATGACCCAATTTCAGGCCCAGTCCAATCACTCCAAACCTATTTTATAAACCCGAATGGATCGGGTTAAGAGGAATGGATCGGGCGGCTGCCCGGATCCATTTTCTCCAACGGGCGAAATATTCACGCGCCAAGCGATTGCGTGAAGAGAAAAACGGGCATGGGCGTCGCGCGTGGGCATGTCCCGTCGTGTGGGCTCAATCCAATCGGGCAGGGGCACGTGGCTCGAGGTTGGGAGGGAGAAAGAAAGGGACTAGGCGGTCATCCAGAAAGAGGAAGAGGGTTTTTACGTTGAGTGGGTGATCTCCTCCACGGGTACTCTTCTCCCCTTCCACTTCTACTCCGACGCCGACGACCCCAACGGTCGTCTCTCCGAGCTCCCTTTCGCGTAACCGGTGGTGTGGGTGGGTGGAACGGTTCGCGAGGAGCTCCCCGGTCCTCCATCTATCTTTGTCTTTTCCGGTGCCGTTCTCGCCGCTGCATCACCGAACTCATCTCCGGACAGCCTTGGAAGGCTCAGGGCGCTCCTACTTCACCGACAGGAAGGACCTGGGGTAATCCGACCAAGGTATTTTCTCTCGCCGTACATGGCATCACCTTGGTCCCCGTCCCCTCTGTCCTTTTTCCGGTTGTTCTACGGATGCATGCCTGGTTGGCCGGTTCCCGCGCTCCCCGGCGAGCCCCTCCTCCCCTCCCGTCGAGAATCCTGGTTTGCCTGCGTGCGAAAACTCCCAGGTTCGGCTCGCCTGCGTGCGAGTGGTCGGTCGGCGTCCGTTCCGCCTGCGCACAGACCCTTTTTCTTCCTCCTCCTCTCCGATGGCTCTGTGACGTTCGATCTTGGTCCATCTTCCTTGTTTGTCGTTGATGTTCGCGAGGAGTTTCGGATGGTCATGGATGTGTACCGATGGTTCCGTGTCCGCTTCCGCCTGACCAAGCGAACCAAGTCTCTGGGGCCCGCCCTTCCGTAGTTGTGCAGCTAGTCTTCCGACCGTTGACTCCAGCTCCGCCTTGTCGCCGGCTTTATCCCTTCGGCCGCCTCCTTTGCACACAGTGGCGAACGGACCCTTCGTCCATTGGTGCGGAGGTGAACGGATTGCTCTGTCTGTTCACCTCCTTATTGGTTTTGCGGGATCTCGTAGGGAGAGCGTTCCTGTCTGTCCGCGATTCGGCGTGCGACGTCGGCGGGAGAAGTGGCGGACAGTGGAGTTCCGGCCCCTTCGAGATCTCCTCGGCGTGACGCGGCATTCTCAGAATGCAGGCGGCGGTGGGATGTCCCCGACGTCCTCGACGCCGGCATTCCGATTATCGTGTTCTCATCTATGCAATCCGACCCGACACGGTCGGGTCCGCTTGGGTTCGTTTTGGGTTGGGACGGCAGAGATCCACATTGAGTCCCTGGCTCGGCTGGGAGATGGTCCGAGGAATTATCTTCGCCGATCGCGCCCAACCCTGCGGTTTCGACCGTAGTGCCCCTGCGCGGGCATGTATGGACTCGAGTCAAGTGTTGACTCACGTGTATTTCGTTAAAATTGTGTTACTGTAAACATGGGCGTGACAGCTTGATGCAGGAGCAAACGGGCCCACAACAATACTCAGAGACGGCCCAAACCCCATGGAAGACACTTGGGAAGACTCCCCAGGACGTGGGGAAGATACAACGCGAATTTCAGCACAATCGGAGTTCCCAATGCCCCGACACGGCCAAGCCGTGCGCCCCTTCACGGCCGTGACACGGTCACCTGAAGACGCGAACGCCAAGCACGGGCGTGACTCCAAGCACGGGCAAGCCGTGCTCGCTTCTGTGGATTTTGACAATGCCAAGCACGGGCGTGACTCCAAGCACGGGCAAGTCGTGCCCGCTTCTGTGGATTTCGGTGACTCTAAACACGGCCGTGCTCACCATCACGGCCAGGCCGTGTTCGCCCCTGACGACTCGTTACAGCCCCAACGACCTCACTTCGATATGCACCGCCCGCCCGCCCCCCCCCCCCCCCCCCCACCATATTGCTCCACCCCATGACGATCCAAAGGAGCCCAACAAGGTGGAAATCTGGCGATCCCAACGCCAAAGTAAGCCCCCGGACCATTTCTTGGGCGTCATTAGCCCTCTTTCCATCCATACCGAAGTGGTGCAGCCCAAGGGCACTACGAGTCAACCCTCTAAAGATCCAACCCCGGGTGGGCCGCGTAATCTGATTAGCAATACGGCCCAAGAACGAGCCGCGACGGTGGTGACCCAGCCCACAACGTCAAAGTTCTGCTGTCTTGTTGTCGTATGTTCGAAGCGCGTCTAAACCGCACTCGTACAAGGACACAGAATCACGTCCCCTCTGCCCCGAAGAATATTAGTTAGGAGTTTGTTACATTTCATCTTTAGTCGCAGCTTGACCACTTTAGTGGCCTGCTAGAGTAGGTAGTTTGTTAAAGTTAAGTGTCTTATGTGTATTTTGTCTTGTTCCCAACCCTCTATTCTATAAAAGAGGAGGTTGGGCTGTTATGTTCTTTAGTTCTCTTGGAGTGGAGAGACCTCCTGGTGAGTTAGAGTCGCCAGCGTTTGTAGAAGTCGAGCCGCAGCCTCGCCTTCATCGTTGTACGGGTCGAGGAACGCCTCGAATTCCCAGTTGTTTCCTCTTTCCGATTGAAGTAAATCCTGCCCTTCTGGCGGGTCAGGTTCGCCTATTTTTCATTTCAGTTGTGTGATCCTTCAATACGATTTCCTCCTTCTCCTCACCTGCTGTTCGAGCATCGGAGGCGTGATTGTTTTCTTGTGCTCTTTGCTTGTTTCAGCTCCATAGCCCGGTGAGCTAACGTGCTGCGCCATCGCTGTTCCCCGCGTGGCTGAGTTTAAAATGTGCCAAGTGAGCTGTGAGGAATGCTAAAATTGCTTTGAGGTTAGCGTGTTGCGTTATTAGTTGGGTGTCGTCGCTTTTCATTCGCATTAGTGTTGCCCTCATTGAACTCGTCTCCGTTGTCATCGCGCTTTCTACCGATTTCTCCTGCACTTTCCGAAGCGTCTTTCTTTCTCTCGTCTCACGACCCTCTCCCGTTTTTACGAGCATTGTGTAAAATCCCTAGAGTATGGCTTAAGGACCCTCCCTCCTATTAGACGCTTCATCAATTCTGGTATCAGAGGACGTTGCGCGTTCGATTCTTATCGTTCGCACGATTCCTTGCATTGCATATTTCTGCACTTTTTACGCATTTTTTTACGCATTAGTCGCGTCTCCCTTGTTTGTGCATGGTGACTACAAGGTCACAAGTCATGTCGTCCCAATACCCTGATACTATCTCTGAAACTCAAGAATTTGTCCAGCCTTCGGAAGGGGCTAACTCCCGTCTAGAATCCTTAGGTGCGCTAGAGGCGCGCATCGATGCGAAGCTTGCTGCGCTGTCCACACGCGTGGACGCCCAACAAGCTAGCACCGAAGCCAAATTCGATTAGATTATGGCTGGACTCCATCACCTCTTTAGTCGCCCCGGGGCCACGGAGCGTGAGCTTCCAACCCCGATGAACCCTCCAATGTTCGCACACCCAGCCCCTACGAGGGAAGTGCCTCCTTTGGCCGCGCCTGCTCGGCCGCGCGCCCACGAGGAAGATTGGGGTCGCACACGACCGTACGAGACCCCTAGGAATCCAGCTCTTGGGAATGAGCCTCTAGATGACGAGGATGTATGGGCCGCCCAGGGCCCATAGCCCAATGGTCATTTCAACCACGTCTGGGCCGTACCCCGAACCCCAGCCCCCACACGCGTTGAGTGTCCCCGGGTGGACGACAACTTCCTTCGCTATGTCCGGCACACCCCTGCACCTTTAAAGGGTGGTCTTGACCCCACCGAATTCCTTGATTGGGTCGCGTCTGTGGACGCACATTTTGATCTCACCTGCGTCCCACAAGAAGCCCGAGTATGGTATGTGCGCACCCTACTTGAGGGCCTTGCACGTTTACATTGGGAAAATGTGGAGCGCCAGAATGCGCAGCAAGCCCTACCCCCGATCACCGAGTGGGCGGAGATGCGCTATCGCCTCCGCGAGTGTTATGTCCCCACCTCATATAGGCAGCGTCTTCTTGATCAGTATAGTCAGCTTCACCAAGGCTCTAGCACCGTCGAGGAGTATCGTCTCACCTTCGAGACGCTCCAACTCCGTTGTAACCTACAAGAGGACCCCGAACTATCGTTGTCCAAATTTAGGAATGGCCTCCGCGCTGATATCCGACGAGCCCTACCTGCATATGGCTCGGAGACTTTCGACCAAACCTTCCAACGTGCTCGGGACATCAAGCAAGATCTGCGCGCCGCCGTGAAGCGCGTTGACCTAGGTCCCCCACGGCGCCCCCATGCGGGTGGTCCCCCGCAGCCCCACCCACGAATCGAGCGTCTGGAGCCTCATCCGGATCCGCGACCTGCACCCCCAGCCCCTCAGCCTCCTAGGCGTTCACACATTGAGGCCTCCCCTTCTTGGCCCTCTTGGGAGGAGAAGGGCAAGGCCCCGATGGTCGGCACACCTGGCCGCATTACCTGTTATAATTGCTTGCAGCCGGGTCACATGTCGCGTGAATGTCCTAAGAGAACTGCTCGAGCCGACGCGGGTCCGGCTTGCATCGCTACCATCACCCCCGCCGAACAGGACATTGAAGCGGAGTGTTACACTAGCGGCGAGGAGTCGGGTCCGTCCGCCCTTGTTGTCCGTTGCAATCTGGTCCAACCTGCGCCCACCGAGGATTGGAGGCGCTTCAGCATTTTCACCACTTACATCAAGTGCAACGGGCACTCATGTAAGATCGTCATCGACGGCGAAAGTAGCCTGAACGTGGTCTCCCGGACTGCGGTCACGCGCTTCGGCCTTCCCCTTGAGCCCCACCCGAGACCCTATTCCATTGCGTGGGTCGACACCACGAGTCTTCCGGTCACGCACCAATGTCATGTTCCCATCGCGTTTGGGAACTATCGTGAGAAGGTCTTGTGCGACGTTGCGGCTATGGATGTCGCCCACGTCCTCCTCAGCTGCCCATGGCTGTACGACCGGGACGTAGTTCATTATGGTCTGTCGAACACTTATGTGTTCGACCATGACGAGCAGAAAATTAGGTTGATTCCCGCCTCGCCTAAGGAGCTCCGAGCGTCCACTTCTAAGGGTGTGATTACACCATCAAGCCCGGTCCTTCAGCGCCCCCCCCCCATGGTCTCCCTCATGCGTACCCCTGCGTTGGTTCGTGAGGCCCATGCGACCAAGACTATTTATGCGCTCATGGTGCGCGAGGTTCAGGATGCCCTCCCTTGCCCCGACCCGGTACCTCCCGTCGAGGTGTCCACCCTGTTAACCGAGTTTAGTGACATCAGCCCCGAGGACTTACCCCGTGGTCTTCCCTCGGGGAGGGAGATTCAGCACGCTATTGACCTTATCCCGGGAGCACCCCTCCCCAATTTGCCCCACCATCGCCTTAACCCCGCGGAGCACACAGAATTGCAGTGTCAAGTGGATGACCTCCTCACTAAGGGGTACATCCGCGAAAGCCTCAGTCCTTGCGCTGTACCCGCGCTTCTCACGCCTAAAAAGGATGGGTCGTGGCGCATGTGCGTCGATAGCCGAGCCATCAATAGGCTTACCGTCAAGTATAGGTTTCCCATTCCCCGGCCTGACGATATGTTGGATTTGATCTCCGGCGCGTCTTGGTTTTCCAAGCTCGACCTCCTGAGCGGTTACCATCAGGTCCGCATCCGGGAAGGCGATGAGTGGAAGACCGCGTTCAAGACCAAGGACGGTCTTTACGAGTGGCTTGTCATGCCATTCGGGTTGTCCAATGCACCGTCCACTTTCATGCGTTTAATGAGTCAAGTCCTCCGGCCCTACATGGGCAAGTTTCTGGTCGTCTACTTCGACGACATCCTGATCTTTAGTCGGACCCGAGAAGAGCACCTGGAGCATCTTCGCCAGGAACGCCTCTTCCTTAACACGAAGAAGTGCTCCTTTCTGACCAACAGCGTATATTTCTTAGGTTACATTGTGTCCGACCTAGGATTGTCTATCGACCCTGCGCAGGTCGAGGCCATTCGGCATTGGCCCGAGCCTCGCACCGTAACCGAGGTCCGTAGTTTCTTGGGTCTTGCGGGTTTTTACCAACGATTCATTTGGGGGTTCAGCACTATTGCAACCCCCTTGACCCAACGCCTTTCCAAGGATGAGTTCGAGTGGATTGCTGCCACTCAACGTGCTTTTGATGCGCTTAAGGACGCCTTGACCACCGCTGTAACGCCCTCGATTTTTCTGAATTATGATTTAAGGTTAGAAATTCTGTTTCTGTATTTTTATCTGTTAAAATTTTGGGATTTTTGCCTAAGTGTAGGAATTTTTCCTACAGGGCAAAAATAATTATTTTGGTTGGGGATTTGAACCCTCAACCTTGATTCTTTGCTCCTGGAATTCCTTCCACCATGGTGGCGCATATTTCTGATGTTATTGGAGTGGCGCAGGGTGGTTAAGCCCAGGTAAGCCCATAAAACCGATTTTTTTTCACTTAAGTTAACTGGGTTATTGGATCTTGGATCCGTTTGGGGTGGGAGAAAAAGAGGAATTGCGTGAGGGCTCCTCTCCCTCACGACTTTTGTTGGTTTTCTTGCCCTAGCCGCCTTTGGTTGTCGCCCCTCACTGTGCTTGGCGCCTCCTGAAATTCCTGACGCTGGTGGTGGCAGACTGGTGGTGGACGAATTTCCTGGTGATCCTTGATCCTCTGTCTTGGCGTTTTTCTCTGTGGATGAATTTCCTGGTGATCCTTGATCCTCTGTCTTGGCGTTTTTCTCTGTGGACGATTTTTCTTGTGAGTAATTCGATCCTAAGGAGTCTAATCCGCTAAATTGTAGATTATCAGTCAATTAAAATTCGTTATTTGCAACGATTATCTGTATGAACCAAAAATCTACAAGTAAATTTGTGCATATGTGAAATTCGAAATTTACCTGTGCCGGACGAATATTCCTTTGTGAGAAAAATTTATCCTGTATGGTTTAATCTCTTAAATTGTGGTCTGTAGTTCTTCTAAAATTTATTTGTTTGATGAGAAATTTTAGAGAAAACAAAATTTGAGGATTTAACTAAGAACTTAGGGATTTTCGAAAATCATGGTTCGGGCCAATTTTGGGGCTTTTGTCATTTTCCTTCACAAACGTGCAATTAAAATTATCTGTAGTGGGGGACTGAAATTATTTTCATGAAATTTGTATGTTCTGCAAGGATTCTGAAAATTTCGCCCCTTGCAGTGATTTTATGGCTCACGGTTTTTTTTTGAAATTTTGGGGAAGAATAGTGCAATGAGTATCTATATATATTTCCCTATAATTTCTAGGCTTGTTTAATTGTTTGTTACGCGAATAATTTATGTTCTGTATATATGTTGTGAATTTTCTGAAACTTTGAATGTGTTATAACCTTGTGAGAACATAGAATGGTTTGACCTGAATTAAGGATAGTTTTATGAAATCTAAGGAATTCACTCATATATTACTTCTGGTTGATGGTAAAAAATTATGAAGAGTGTTCAGCTTTGATTTTCTGCAAATTGTAATTTTGTTAAGGACTGGATATTGGGGTGTGTCATTTTCTGGTTTGTGAGACACTTTGGGCATGATGTGAGAATTGAGTAGTGGTTAGTCCTACTCCTCCGTTTCAGCATGACCTGTTCTGTAAAAATTATGCCCTAGTGTAGCACTCTTCCGTGTCCTTACCCTCCTTCTGTGGCGCTGTAATGGTGCTGATAGTCTACTACGACCCATGAGACACTAGTGAAGGGTAGATGTGAGCTGGTCTCACCTTCCGTTCTCCCTCCACTATTTCTGTTCTGTTCTGGGTATTGGAGGCCAGAGTGCCACGTCCTGACGAGACGGGGGCCACCCACTGATACCTCCTCTACCATTCTGTTTCTGATATGCATGCATGTCTCGTCCTCGGCAGAGGTGGGGTCAGACCTTCTGTGGTCATCAGACCTTCTGTGGTCTTCAGGCCTTCTGTGGCCTTTCTGTTTCCAATGTAGACTATCTGTTTGGATTCTGAAAATTTTGATTTTCTGTCTGTCAGCTCTGATTTCTGTAGTTCTGTTTCGATCTGTAGTATAGATGTGTTGGGCGGTGTGGTTAGTTGGAATGGGTTGGTATACTTATATCCTACTTCATGCTTGATGCCTATTGTTATAAGTGTCTGTATTTGATTATGTTTTGTTTCTGATATGAGTGTGCATGTTAAGTGTCTTATCTGCAAGCATGATATTTTTTGATGTGTACTATGGATGGCTTTTAGTGTCTTTTACTCACTGAGCTTTTTAGCTCACCCCCGTTGTTTAAATATTTTCAGGTGAGACATCAGGACAGTGATTGCTACAGCTACTTAATTTGTTATGATGCTAATGTTTTATATAATTTCTAAGAGTTGTCTTCTAAAGATCTATCAGGCCTGCGTGCCTAACTTACTTATATGACACGTTTTATCTCCTGAGGGCTTATGCCTATTTTCAGGATATTATATTATAGTTGTCTCGTTTTATTGTTGGATACGAGTTTTGGAGTCATGAGAATTGAAATTGTTCTTATTCTGAAATGTGTAACCGAGTTACTGTATTCGAAATACCTTGAGATGTGTAACCGAATTATTGTTGTATTTGGTATCTGAATAATCAGTTTCTGCAATATTTCCGAAATTTGTGTTCTCCACATATGTGTAGTGTGGACATCTGTTTTGTTCCAAGATATGTGGGTCTGTGCAGCAGTAATTTAGTATACTTGCTGCGGGATTTCTATTTCCTAGTAATCGATCCTACTCAGTTCTGTGCGGTTTTCAGTTCCGTAGTAATGTCCTTCGATGCCGCTTTCTTCTTATGTTTTAATGGAAGAGTAAAAATTTTTAAAACCCCGTATTTTTACTTGTATGCGTGTGGGGTGTGATTGTGAGGGATGTTACAACCGCCCCTGTTTTGCGCCTCCCCGACTTTTCGAAAGTCTTTGAGGTTGCGTGTGATGCCTCCAGTTCCGACATTGGTGGTTCCCTTAGTCAAGAGGGCCATCCCATGGCCTTTTTCAGCGAGAAATTGAATGCGGTACGCCAGCGTTACTCCACGTACGACAAGGAGTTCTACGCGATCGTTCAATCTCTTCGGCAGTGGAGACATTACCTCCTCCACCGCGAGTTTGTTTTGTTTAGCGACCACCAGGCCCTTTCCTTCCTCAACGCTCAAAAGAAGTTGGGCGCCCAACATGCTAAGTGGGTCGAGTACTTTCAGCAGTACTCTTTCGTGATCAACCACAAGGCGGGCAAAGAGAACGTCGTCGCAGATACATTGAGTCGTGTCCGGACCCTTTTATGCGTAATGCGCACCCGTGTCAATACCTTTGACCACGTCAAACAGGAATACACCACGTGTTCTGACTTCGGTGCCATCTACGCCGCTTTGACCGAGTCCGCTGACCCCGGCTCTCCTTATCAGTTGTGCAAGGGTTACTTGTTCTTGGGGAACCGCTTGTGCATTCCCCGCTCTTCACTTCGAGACCATCTTTTGCTCGCGCTCCACGCGGGTGGCGTTGCCGGCCATCATGGCCTTGACAAGACCCTTGAAATGGCAGAAGAGCGTTTCTTCTGGCCTTCTGATGCGATGCATTTATATAGTGTTTTTGCCTATGTTTTAGATCATATTTTGGGCTTATTTGCATGATTTTGTGCTACTTTTGATGTTTTTACTTTACTTTGCACAGAATCTTCACTTTTCTTGGTTTTATTGAAAATGTAGGTAAAAAGGCACAAAAATGGTAGATTTTGCGAGTTTTGAAGCCATAACACAATTCCCGAGGAAATCACGAGCTTACAAGTCAAATTTGGAGCGAAAACGGTGAAAGTCGAAGCATTCACGACCTTGGCCGTAACTGCAGATTCGGCCGTGAACGCGACGACGAGCGGAGAAGAAAAATGGCTAAGTGTCAGAGTGATCAGAGATTTTCACGGGTGAAGCCGTAATTCCATCACGGACCGTGAAACTCTCTGTGACCGAAGGGCATTGAGCACAGAAACATTCACGGCCTCAGCCGTAAATGCATCATGGGCCGTAAAAACTTCCGCCCGGCGAGTCTTTCGCTCGCTTCTCACTCGATTCAAACCGGATTTGAGCCAAACTTCGCAGAACCGTTCCTTGATGAGTTCTAAACCAGTCCAACTATAAAAGATCGAATTTTGATCAAGGTAAGAGGACTTTTTCGGACGAAGACAAGCGGCGGCGGCGACAGGGGCGACAACTTGATTTCCAACAGATTTCCGGCGAGATTTTCACCAAAAGCGACGATTGATTGACCAATCGCCATCTACGGATCAAGGAGAAGGCGATTCTATAGTTTCTCTAGTGATTTCTTGTGTTTTTACATGAATTCTTACTCGTTCATCACAAACATCATGTATTTCTTTATCATCATGAGTGAGTAGATACTTTTGTCGAGATGATTGGGTGTAGCCCATTGACTTTTATGAGTTAATCCATATTTTTACTATTTTCATAGATCTATCTTCATGATTTAGTTGAAATTGTACTTAATTCATAATTTACCCTGGCCAAGTAAGTTTACGTTTTAGGCGTTGCGAGAAGGACCGGGAGGTGAATCGCAATGCCCGATCTATTTCAATTAGACCTACGAATTCAATCATGGGAGTAGTTTGAATTTGTCTGAAGGGTTTAACCAACTCTTCATAGAGCTTAAGGGGTTTAATTAGATTAACTGTCATGAGAGTAGGGAGTTAATTTAGTTAAATACCGTATTACGCTCCGGGAGGAGGTAGTATGCACCATAGGAAGAGTTCCTTGCATGATAGATGATTCCTGTGAAATAGTTATTCTTTTTAACTACTCATAACTGTCTTTGTGGCAAACACATTAAATCCCGATTCTTTAGAAATCAAGACCTCTTTAAAATTGCCTCTGAGTTTGTTTGTCCGTAGGAGTTTAAAACAATCTACTGAATTAGTCTGCCTAGATTCAAACAAATCAAGAAGTTAGTACTTAGCTACGTAGTCCTTGTGGGATTGATAACTTTTATTACTTCGATAAAATCCGTGCACTTGCGGAGGCTATCAAGTTTTTGGCACCGTTGCCGGGGACTACGAATAGTTAATATTGACTATTTGATAAGTTCGGATATTAGACATTTTTATTTTTCTTTGCTTTACATTAGTTTTTGCTATTTTCTTTTTTTGAAGACTTACACGTGTATGTCCAGAAATTCTCGTGCAGGTGCTTTGTTTCCAAATGACCCAGAAATTGAACGTACATTCCGCCTTCGAAGGAGATTACAATTCGAGATTAGAAAGAATTCTGAAAAAGCAGAGATGGCGGAAAACAACCATGATCAACCTCTAAGGGACTTCGCACCACCAAACATGCAAGGGTTCAGTTCAAGCATCATTCGACCCAATGTAGAGGTTAACAATTTTGAGTTAAAGCCAGCACTAATGACAATGGTCCAGCAATTTGGGGGTTTCCCAAATCAGGATCCGAATCTTCATTTAGCTGTTTTTCTTGAATACTGCGATACAGTCAAAATTAACGGAGTTTCATCTGATGCCATATGACTAAGACTATTTCCGTTTTCTCTCAGGGACTGTGCCAGAGCTTGGTTGTACTCGATGCCAGCAGGATCATTCACCACTTGGGAACAGCTATCCAGAACATTCTTGAACAAATATTTCCCACCGAGCAAAACCATTTAGCTGCGCAACAAAATCACATGCTTTACACAGCAAGAAGGAGAATCGCTTTATGAGGCTTGGGAACGCTTCAAGGAGCTCCAGCGTATGTGCCCACACCATGGACTTCAAAACTGGGTTTTAGTCCAAATCTTTTATAACGGTTTGGATTATAACACCAAGATGATGGTGGACGCTACAGCAGGAGGAACAATTATGAGCAAGAACGTGGAAGAAGCAACTGCTCTTCTGGAAGATATGACCATGAACCATAACCAATGGTCAGGTGAGCGAAATGCTACATCTACAGGATTTGGTAAGTATCACAATGATTCCTTGTCATCACTAGCAGCTAAGGTAGATTCTCTAGTTCAGAAAATCGATTCTTTGTCTTTTTCATCAAGTTCAGTTAATGCGGTTTCTTGCGAGGTGTGTGGTGTAACAGGGTATAACGCATCTAAATGTCAAATCATAACTTCTCCACAAGAGAAATCAATTCAAGAGCAAGCAAATGCTATGGGGAATTACAATCAGAGACCAGCAAATGACCCTTATTTTGCAACCTACAACCCAGGCTGGAGGAACCATCCCAACCTGTCCTACCAAAGTAATCAAGGGCAAGTTCCTCCTCAATATTCTCAGCAGAATAACAGACCACCACCGGGCTTCCAACAAAGGCAATACGGGCAGCCCTCTAAATTGAACTTCGACTGCATGCTAGAAGTCGTCATGAACCAATAGAAGAGAACTGACGACCTTGCTGATCAAAAGCAGCTGACATCTTGTGTGCAAGCTTTGACCACTCATAACAAGATGTTGGAAAACCAGATTGCACAGTAGGCCAGTATAGCTAGTAGACCTATGGGGAAATTACCGGGGCAGCCTGAAATGAATCCCAGGGAGCACATCAACGCAGTCATAGTAATGAATGCCGAGTATAACAAGATACCTGAAGAACCTATTGAGGAGTCTATCGACCAGTCTGTAAACATTGTCTCAGAAGCAGCGTACTGTAAGGAGATGAGGAAAGAGGAGAAATATGCGGGCCCACCTGCATATGTCCCTCCAATCCCATTTCCCCAGAGGATCTTTAGAACAGAACAAAAGAAACATGAGATTGGTAAGGCTAAGGTAAAAAAAGACCAGGTAAGCCAGAACATTGAAATAACTAAGGTAAGAGATCCTGGAGATATTTCAATTCCATGCAAGATTGGTAAACTTTCTGTCGAAAATGCTTTGTGTGACATAGGAGCTAGTATTAGCTTATTACCATCACATTTGGTTAAGGAAATAGATAGTGGAAGACTTAAACCCACTGACTCATATGTTCAATTTGCTAATGGCTTTGATCAACAACCAATCGGGATATTAGAGAATGTAACAGTTAAAATTGATAAATTTTCCATTGTTACAGATTTTATGGTTGTCAACATGAAGGAGAATGTTAAGTTCTCTGTTATTCTAGGAAGACCATTTGTGGCAAGTACAGGAGCCATGATTGATATGCTGCATGAGAAGCTTACATTGAATTTGAATGATAGTAAGTTGGTCTTCGATTTTTAATTAGAAACTAAGAGGATTAATTTTACAGGTTCCAATCAATCTCCAGAGGTGAAGGAGAACAAAGTGGATGGAGGAAGTGGCCTTGAAATTGATAGACGTCTCTCAGACATAAAAGGGACGAGCTAGAAGAGGCTGAGACATGGACAATACCTAGTGTATTAGGGTTAGATTTGTACAATGAATTGGAAGAGCGTGAGGAACTACAATTGCCGATCATTCACTGCGCTTCGTATCCACCATAAGAGTCATGAACATTACCTTGGTCGAGCTTAGGACCATAAACAAGCGCTACCTGGGAGGCAACCCAGAGGCTCTGAATTTAGTTAATTTTTGTAATCTTCTTTTGAGTTTTGAATTTCTCTTGAGTAGTTTATTGGTTTCGAATTTTTAGTTAACGTCATCAGCATGATGTGATGAACTTGTCTACATGAAAAACGCCATAAATTCGTTGTTTAATGTGCAGGAATTTTCTCGGAATTTTTGGAAAATTTTTCGGCGGGAAGCCAAGTCAAAACGCAACATTCACGGGGGAGGTCGTAATTATCACGGAGCCGTGATTGTGATCATAGCCGAGCTTTACGGACATTGTACACCAAAACATGTTTACGACCGAAGTCATGAAAGAATTACGGGTTGTAAGTTCTCGCGGTTTAAACCTCATGGGCGGCCTAGGGTTTACGTTTACGCTCGTAATCTGTCGATTTTTGACGATTCCTTCCACGAGCGGCGACGAAATCTTCCCACCTGCCCTCCTCTCCTTCCAGCGAGTAATTTCCGACAGTCGCTCATCGGAGATCAGCTGGATTCCGTGAAGAACAGACGTTCATCCGTCAGCCCGCCAGAGCCCGTTTTTTGACCGATTCGAGGCCGATTTCTGCACGAATTTGTGAGCAATCTCTTCCAAAACCTGATTTTCAATCTCAGTATTAGATTTTCATACATCTAGCATCTGTTTGAGGACTTTGGATCGGATATTTTGGATTGATTTTCCTCTGACCTTTCACGGGCGATTTTCTGGTTACTATAGCATCACGATTTTTGGATTAGATTTGCATATTTTGTGTTGTTTGAATTGTTGATATGACACCGAGGAGATCTGTGAGGTCTAGGCCCTACGGAGCAGTGATGAAGAGTAGATATCCTGGACCAGAACCACGTTTCGTCTATAGGATGATTCCAGGAGTTTGCCTGGAGAGATTTGAGTGCATTATCTATCCAAACTCGGAGCCTGACACCCAGGCACAGACACCAGAGGCTCCGAGGACATCTTCGGTAGCTAGTACATCACAGGAAGCAGTGCCAGAGCCTGCCAGCTCTCCGGAGCTAGAGATTATATCGGAGAGGCCTGCTGATGGGCCAAAGAGCCGCGACTAGAGGATTGCTAGGCGGTACGCTAGGAAGCGTACCACGCGAGGCATGACTACACGAGGAGGTAGAGCTACCAGGCCGTTATCGCCAGTGGTGGAGACGCAGACTGATGCTGTACCGATACACGTGGGGGGTTCCACTACACCAGCACCATCCGCCGATATACCAGAGCTTGCTACTACTAATGATATTCAGACCATGGAGATGGACATTCCGCATGAAGCATCACGGACTCCAGAGATTGCATCACCCTCCTCAGCCCATGGAGACCTGCCTGTACCAGAGGCTAGTGCACCCATATTGCCCGATCAGGATGAGAGATCACCATAGATATTTGCTGATCTACCAGAGATATCAGTAGACATACCAGAGCTCCACTCTTCACCTTCTGTTGCACCTCAGTCCTCCGCGACTCTTGAGATAGCTCCACCACTATTCTCAGAGATACCATGCACTCATGAGGCAGTACTGCCAGTATCTACTTCAGCAGCACCGGTACCGTCTCTAAAGATTCATCTGCCATCCCCAGAGCCATCATCACCTGAGCCCTCTGCAGCTATCCCAGAGCCTGTGATAGCGGAGAGGAGACGCACACGATCACCCCCCGTTGCCCTTATTCCATACCCACGTCAGATTAGACATAGGGGCAAGGACGAGCAGAGGAGATATCGAGCTCTGTCCACCCAAGGAGTGATTAGCACCCGGTATTGGGACGACCAGGTACTGCAGTCCCTTGGATTGTTCGACGACGTCCAGTGGATGTTCGCGAACATAGGGTGGCAGGATTTCTATCATCAGAGACATGCCACATACGTACAGCTGACATTGGAGTTCTTCAGTACTATTCAGATTACACTGAGGAACCATGATGACAGTGACCCAAGGAGGATGTCATTCCGGTTAGGGAACCGGGACCATGTACTTACCTTGGACCAGCTGGGTCACATTTTTGGATTCCCCGCGGATGCGACTAGACACCGCCCCCGTGAGTTTTCTGAGTGGGCATTTTGGCGGGAGATATCTATCGAGGGGAGGTTTGACCCCAGGACTGCTAGAGCCTCGCATTTGTCCAGCCCAGTCTTCAGATACATACACCGAGTTTTGGCGCATACCATCTTTGGGCGGGCAGAGCGTGATGGCATGGTCAGGTCTACCGAGTTATAGTTCCTATGGGCCATGCTGAGAGGTTTCAGAGTTAGCACTTCATTTTTCCTGATGAAGCAGATTCAGAAAGCCGCTAGAGCTCGGAGAGGAGTCTCAGTGATGGGAGGCATGGTCACCACGATTGCCCTTGCCCTCGGTATCGAACCTTCGGGGTTGGACGAGGCAAAGGGTAATCCGAGATTAGACATGGACGCATGCGTTGCCATTAAGATGATTACGAGACTTGGTAGCTCGTACCATCTTATGTTCAGACACACAGACGTTACCATGAGGCTGTCGAACATGAACTGCACTACGGTTCATGTTCAGCAGAACTGGATCGTGGGGGAGGTCCTAGAGAGGCAGCTTCGCCATCATCACCGCCCAGATCTACAGAGCGTACTCCTCCAGTCGCACCATCATCCACTGATCTGCCGTCTTCGTCTGCTCGACCGTCCACTTCCGCACGATCAGATCCTTCATTGGAGCAGATGCGAGACGAGCAGAGGAGGATGCGCGACGACATATCGCAACTTGAGCAGGGACAGTCGAGGGCACTCGACTCTTTACGCACGATAGAGGAGTTATTATGGCACCGTCTTCCATCATCATCGACTAGACATGCTAGAGACGAGGGAGACTCCGAGCACACCGAGACTGATTGATTTGGTTTTGTGAGTATAGCATTTCATTTATACGCCTTTTGCAAATATTATTTGATTTTATGCATGCGATCTCACAATTATCTTATTTATACACAGGATTTAGTAGATTGATGCAGGTGCGACCACACACAGCTGATTTTATGATTTCTTTGTGTGTGTGCGTTGTATCAGGATTTAGTGGCATTCATTTGGATACTTGTTATTTGACTTGGCATTGTATATATTAGATGGTATTATATCTTAGGATGCTGAACATAACTTGGTTGTGATAGTTTCATATTTATCTAATGCTTATTATATGTCTGGTATGTCCTGTGATGATTTTTGATGTCTGGTTGATAAGTTTAAGCACGTGAAAGCTACTTTGATGATATTTGAGTTAAAACAGTAACTGAGAATGTAAACTGTATTCTGATTAGTGAAAGTAGATGGTATTTGATATTTGAAAGATGATTACCATGTATAAATTGAATACCTTTGAATTAGTGATTTTTCCGGATTTTTCTGAGTCATGTTTCCATCTTTTAGTATTACTGTACAGGGTCTAGCCAATAAATACAAAGGGAACTCTTGCAAAAATTTTTCTGAAATCTATCATTCATTGATTTTAAATGTTTATGTATATGCAACAATTTAAGTCTAGGGTATCCTTCATATATTGCTTTTTCTTCAAAGCTTTATAAATATGTATTCTGAATGTTTATGATTGTTAAGGATATACAAGTTTGTTTTACCCTTAACTTTAAAACTTAGGAAGCATTTTGAATGATTGATTTGATGACTTAGAAAATTTTTGAAATTTTATATAGACTTAAATTTTTGAGTAAATTCAATTCTGGTATTGATAAAATACATATGTGAATTGTTATATGTTCATAGGACACATGCATAGTATCTTTATACTTGATGTTTAATTTATCTATTTCTACTTGATGAAAATTTTTATGAATAGAATTTGGTGATATTTATTTAATTTGAGATTTGCTTCAACTCCTCTAGTTGAGAAATCTTAAGTCGTGAGTTATATTATACCATAAATTGGTATACTTTAAGTCTGTTGTGATCAAGTAACAGAGGGAGAATTTTCAAAACATATATTTAACCCTCTTGTAGAAAGATCAACAACGATTTAAGTACCATGCCACTGACCGGCTTTCTCCATGATTGAGAATAAAAAAAAGAAAAAAGAGAAAGTTGTAGGTCAAGTGGACAACTCCGCTGACATTGTGATTGAGGCTATGAGTTAAATTATATTGCTTTGTAGTATACTTTAAACAATGTTATGATGCTAATAGGAAAGGGCACATAACCGTTTAAAGACCAAATTGCATTAAAAGTCTCTTATCTTTAACATCACCGAGATTCTTGAAATAAATTTATATCTATTGAGTAAGATGGATTTATTAAATTGAAAATATCTGATATTTAGTGTGTGAAGAATGAATATTACGACATGAATTGTGAATTTTATCTTTCTTGGATTGTAACCTCTTGGGCTCTATTATGATTTTTCTTGAGTTACTTGAGTTCTGAAAGATTGATTGCTTAATTTGTGGACTAAGGATATTATTAAGGCAAAAACAAATGAGTGTTTCTTATCTTTACATTCTTTATACATATCTAGGTATTGCTTGAGGACAAGCAAAATTCTAAGTCTAGGGTATTTTAATGCGTTGCATTTATATAGTGTTTTTGCCTACGTTTTAGATCATATTTTGGGCTTATTTGCATGATTTTGTGCTATTTTTGATGTTTTTTACTTTACTTTGCACAGAATCTTCACTTTTCTTGGTTTTATTGAAAATGTAAGTAAAAAGGCACAAAAATGGTAGATTTTGTGAGTTTTGAAGCCATAACACAATTCCCGAGGAAATCACGAGCTTACAAGTCAAATTTGGAGCGAAAATGGTGAAAGTCGAAGCATTCACGGCCTTGGCGGTAACTGCAGATTCGGCCGTGAACGCGACGACGAGCAGAGAAGAAAAACGGCTAAGTGTCGGAGTGATCAGAGACTTTCACGGGTGAAGCCGTAATTCCATCACGGACTGTGAAACTCTCTGTTGTAAGATCCGGAAATTCATTAGCAGGTAAGAAAAAAATGAAATTTTGTTTAGCTGGCATTTATTTGTGGAAGTTTTTATGAGAAAATGTGTTGATTTGTGTATTTTCCTGCAATGTAAAAATATGTGTCGCGGAGAGGATTCGAACCTACGACTTAAGGCGTAGGTTGTGTGCTGCACGCCACTAGGCTAGTGGTGTCTTTCTATTAGAAAAGGGGAAGAGCCCTTGTTAAGGGTGAAGTGGGGAAAATAACTTATAGTAAAGGGTTATTGGATCTTGGAGGCTAAATGGGTAGAAAGC
This sequence comes from Costus lasius, assembly GCA_027563935.2. NCBI lineage: Eukaryota > Viridiplantae > Streptophyta > Magnoliopsida > Zingiberales > Costaceae > Costus > Costus lasius. The sequence continues at coordinate 78,743,657 of CM050451.1, forward strand.
TAAAACCTTAGGGGATCCATTTTCTCACCTCTCACTCACGATTTTTCCCTCTTCTCCCTCTTGGCTCACGACATTTCTCCTTTGAGTGAAGGTGGCGGTTTGCCCTCTTCCCTCTTCTCCTCCTCTTGTGGCCGGCGGTGAGAGGTGGTGGAGGCGGCTTCCGGCGAACTCTTGAGTGATCCGGCGACGTGTTGGCGTGAGGGGAGGCGTGAGGACGTGAGGCTTGGAAGAACGAAATCAAGGTGAGTGGATCTTCTCTTCTACCTTGTTCACGCATAGTTGGATTATTGTTTGATTTAGAGAAGTTTAAAGCTTAGAAACATGATATGAACCCTTGATTGTAAAGTTGTATGTGTTTCATTGTTTTTCCCCAAATTTTGAAACCCTAGTTTGCATGAAAATTAGGGCTTTTCATTTCTAAGACTTCTAATCATCAATTGGACTTGATTAATCATGTATGAGACCTTAAATTTTTCAATTGCATGAAGATTAGGGCTTGATTGAGAATTTCGCCCCCAACTTCATGAAATACGCCCAAATGTATGGGTAAAAATTGGGGCAAACTAGATTTTTATGAAATTAGGTATATGAGGACTCTACCGTATTTTTTTGGGAATTTTTGGAAATAAAATTTTCTGTTGACCGAAATTGACCTAGGGGTAATTCGGTAAATTTGCTAGTTAAATTGGGGAAAACTTGAAATTCCGGATCTAAGGATCATGAGGGACATAATGACTATTTTTACGAAATTTTTGGATAAGTTTTCCCGCATGACCTAAATTTTGAACTAGGGGCATTTCTGTCTTTTGTCATAAGAACTAGGAGAAAACTATGAATCTGTGATATTCTGTGTTTATGCTATCTGTGGATGAAATTTGGTGAATTTTCAGTATTAGTATGTATTCTTTTGTTGAATGGTGTATGTATAAAGTAGTGATGTGAAATATTGGTTGATAACCTTGGATGATAACTTAGAAAAGGTTAAACCTTGTTTGCATGAAATCTAAGGACCTTTCTTGAACTTGATTGATGTGATGTCCGAGACAATGTTCGTGTTGTAGGCGTTCGATAAGGGTCCTAGACTTGGGTGGACTGAACCTAAGGGTTAACTAGAGCACTCAGTGAACAGTCATTCTGATTTGGGGTTGGAGAATCCACCCATCCTATTCTGCTTGTTTCCGGTTATGGAGGGACTGTTCTAGAGTCTAGTGACCAGATTAGAGGTTCAAGGTTCCGGTTTGTGTTAAGGGTAATTGTCCAAGTGATAAACCTTTTGAGAGTTGGGTGTTTGAAGCAAAGTGCCACGTCTTGGTCAGACGGGGGCCACCTCTTGAATTCATTCACCTTCCGTTCCCGGTTGTGGGGGTGTTGTGTTCCCGGTAAAGGGGGTGTGGTTGAGTGTCGTAGAGCAAAGTGCCACGTCGTGACCTGGCGGGGGCCACCTCTTGAATCTACGCCTCACCACTGTTCGTTACATGTTACTCTCAGTGCCTCGACGAAGGCCGGGTTGGACCCTCGGGGTCAATTCTGAAATCACTGGACAAGAGTTGTGTAATCCTAGTCTGTTAGCCGGATAGGCTGTTAGGTGATCTTGTTGCCCGGGGTGGTGGGTGTATTGTTTTCTGATTACGATTGTGATTTTGTGGTTATCGGTTTCATTATGTTGTTTATGTTGTATTGACATCTTCCGTTAAAAGTTTTGAAAAAAATATCTGCATCTACTCCTGATTGTATATTCGTGGATGGTCGAACGAGACTATCTACTCACTGAGCCGTGTAGCTCATTCCACGATATTTCCAGATGCAGGGCAGGAGCCTACAGCTTGAGTGGATACATGGTTTTCTGACTTGATATTTTGGGGCCTGCGAGCCTGTACTATTTGTGGGCCGGATGTGGCCAGGGTTTTTGTGATTTTATTCATGGATATGTTAGCCGGATGTGGCTGGTATGCTGATGTTTGATTTCTGTGATATTGTTGCCGGGTTGGCAATTGTTTTGATACGATGTTTGATTTCTGTGATATTGTTGCCGGGTTGGCAATTGTTTTGATACGACTGTTAAACCGAGGGCTTAAGCCTGTTTTCGGTGAATTCTGTGTTATCCAGTATTTATCGAGTATCGTGGTTTATTATTTCGATGTTGTGATAAGGAATGAGAACTTTTGATTTTGGAAATGTTGTGTTTCAGTTTGTGGTCGGCATGTCGACCCGTATTATGATATCATGGAACATGTACAGGAATTTCCTTAGTTTTCCTGGGGACATGCTGCCGAAATTTTCCGAATCGATTTCCGTAAGCTATTATTCCCTAGCATCTGTATTGTTGTTTGTGTGTGACGTTCCCTTTCTTCCGCGGTTTATGCCTATGTTTGGGGTTTATTCTGAGGGGGCGTTACATCTGTGACCGAAGGGCATTGAGCACAGAAACATTCACGGCCTCAGCCGTAAATGCATCACAGGCCATAAAAACTTCCGCCCGGCGAGTCTTTCGCTCGTTTCTCACTCGATTCAAACCGGATTTGAGCCAAACTTCGCAGAACCGTTCCTTGATGAGTTCTAAATCGGTCCAACTATAAAAGATCGAATTTTGATCAAGGTAAGAGGACTTTTTCAGACGAAGACAAGCGGCGGCGGCGACAGGGGCGACAACTTGATTTCCAACAGATTTCCGACGAGATTTTCACCAAAAGCGACGATTGATTGACCAATCCTCATCTACGGATCAAGGAGAAGACGATTCTATAGTTTCTCTAGTGATTTCTTACATTTTTACATGAATTCTTACTCGTTCATCACAAACATCATGTATTTCTTTATCATCATGAGTGAGTAGATACTTTTGTCGAGATGATTGGGTGTAGCCCATTGACTTTTATGAGTTAATCCATATTTTTACTATTTTCATAGATCTATCTTCATGATTTAGTTGAAATTGTACTTAATTCGTAATTTACCCTGGCCAAGTAAGTTTACGTTTTAGGCGTTGCGAGAAGGACCGGGAGGTGAATCGCAACACCCGATCTATTTCAATTAGACCTACGAATTCAATCACGGGAGTAGTTTGAATTCGTCTGAAGGGTTTTACCAACTCTTCACAGAGCTTAAGGGGTTTAATTAGATAAACTGTCACAAGAGTAGGGAGTTAATTTATTTAAATACCGTATTACGCTCCGGGAGGAGGTAGTATGCACCATAGCAAGAGTTCCTTACATGATAGATGATTCCTGTGAAATAGTTATTCTTTTTAACTACTCATAACTATCTTTGTGGCAAACCCATTAAATCCTGATTCTTTAGAAATCAAGACCTCTTTAAAACTGCCTCTGAGTTTGTTTGTCCGTAGGAGTTTAAAACAATCTACTGAATTAGTCTGCCTAGATTCAAACAAATCAAGAAGTTAGTACTTAGCTACGTAGTCCTCGTGGGATCGATAACTTTTATAACTTCGATAAAATCCGTGCACTTGCGGAGGCTATCACATTCCCTTCGGAAGGATGTGGCGCGCATTGTGTGCCATTGCGGCACGTGTCAATTAGCCAAACCCCGGCCGCCAAACACGGGTCTCTATACCCCATTGCCGGTGGCCAGCAGCCCATGGCGCGACCTGAGCATGGACTTCGTCCTCGGGTTGCCTCGGACCGCCTCCCGCTTCGATTCGATCTACGACGTTGTCGATCGATTCTCGAAGATGGCCCACTTTATCCCTTGTTCGCACACCGCGGACGCGTCTCACATTGCCACCCTATTTATCCGAGAGATCGTGCGCCTTCACGGTCTTCCCTCCTCCATCGTGTCCGATCGTGACACACGTTTCGTGAGCCACTTCTAGCGCTCACTTTGGGCTCTCTCGCACACCACACTCAAACTTTCCATGACCTATCACCCTCAATCCGATGGCCAAACCAAAGTGGTTAACCGCAGCTTGGGTAATCTCCTCCGTTGCCTTGTTGGCGACCATTCGCGGTCGTGGGATTCCATCCTGCCAATGGCTGAATTTGCGTACAATAGCGCCTCCAATAGGACAACGGGTCTTTGTCCCTTCCAGATTGTTTTGGGCTACCAGCCACATAAACCCATCGACTTGCATGACCTTCCCATCGAGTCCCATCTCTCCCCGCATGCATACTCTTTTGCCCAGCATATCGCTAGTTTGCATGACGAGGTTCGGCGTCGTATCTTTTTGGGCAACGCTCGCAATGCAATGAAGGCCAACGAGCATCGTAGGCCACATCATTTTACTGTAGGTGAGCTGGTGAGGGTGCGTGTCCACCCCGAGCGTTTATTGAGCAGGGCACATTTTAAGCTCCAGCCACGCTGCATGGGACCCTATGCGGTGGTACGCAGGATTGGCTCCAATGCCTATGAGCTTGACTTGCCTGAGGACATGGGAATTCACCCCGTCTTCAACGTGGCGGACATCCTCCCCTTCCACGGTCCTTTGGAAGGGCCATCGGACTCCGACGACCCGCTGCCCCCTAGTTCTCCGAGGGAGAACTCATCAGAATACGCAGCGGAAGCTGATGCAGGAGCAAACGGGCCCACAACAATACTTAGAGACGGCCCAAACCCCATGGAAGACATTTGGGAAGACTCCCCAGGACGTGGGGAAGATACAACGCGAATTTCAGCACAATCGGAGTTCCCAAGGCCCCGACACGGCCAAGCCGTGCGCCCCTTCACGGCCGTGACACGGTCACCTGAAGACGCGAACGCCAAGCACGGGCGTGACTCCAAGCATGGGCAAGCCGTGCCCGCTTCTGTGGATTTTGATGACGCCAAGCACGGGCGTGACTCCCAGCACGGGCAAGCCGTGCCCGCTTCTGTGAATTTCGGTGACTCTGAACACGGCTGTGCTCACCATCACGGCCAGGCCGTGTTCGCCCCTAACGACTCGTTACAGCCCCGACGACCTCACTTCAATGTGCACCGCCCCCCCTACCATGTTGCTCCACCCCATGACGATCCAAAGGAACACAACAAGGTGGAAATCCGGCGATCCCAACGCCAAAGTAAGCCCCCGGACCGTTTCTTGGGCGTCATTAGCCCTCTTTCCATCCATACCGAAGTGGCGCAACCTAAGGGCACTATGAGTCAACCCTCTGAAGATCCAACCCCGGGTGGGCCGCGTAATCTGATTAGCAACACGACCCAAGAATGAGCCGCGACGGTGGTGACCCAGCCCACAACGTCAAAGTTCTGCTGTCTTGTTGCCGTATGTTCGAAGCGCGTCTAAACCGCACCCGTACAAGGACACATAATCACGTCGCCTCTGCCCCGAAGAATATTAGTTAGGAGTTTGTTACATTTCGTCTTTAGTCGCAGCTTGACCACTTTAGTGGCCTGCTAGAGTAGGTAGTTTGTTAAAGTTAAGTGTCTTATGTGTATTTTGTCTTGTTCCCACCCCTCTATTCTATAAAATAGGAGGTTGGGCTGGTATGTTCTTCAGTTCTCTTGGAGTGGAGAGACCTCTTGGTGAGTTAGAGTCGCCAGCATTTGTAGAAGTCGAGCCGCAGCCTCGCCTTCATCGTTGTACGGGTCGAGGAACGCCTCGAATTCCCAGTTGTTTCCGCTTTCCTATTGAAGTAAATCCCGCCCTTCCGGCGGGTCAGGTTCGCCTATTTTTCATTTCAGTTGTGTGATCCTTCGATACGATTTCCTCCTTCTCCTCACCCCGTTGTCCGAGCATCGGAGGCGTGGTTGTTTTCTTGTGCTCTTTGCTTGTTTCAGCTCCATAGCTCGGTGAGCTAACGTGCTGCGCCATCGCTGTTCCCCGCCTGGCTGATTTTAAAACGTGCCAAGTGAGCTGCAAGGAATGCTAAAATTGCTTTGAGGTTAGCGTGTTGCGTTATTAGTTGGGTGCCATCGCTTTTCATTCGTATTAGTGTTGCCCTCATTGAACTCGTCTCCGTTTTCGTCGCGCTTTCTACCGATTTCTCCTGCACTTTCCGAAGCATCTTTCTTTCTCTCGTCTCACGACCCTCTCCCGTTTTACGAGCATTGTGTAAAATCCCTAGAGTACGGCTTAAGGACCCTCCCTCCTATTAGACGCTTCATCACAGCTGGTATCATAGGCCAGGTTTCTGCACGTTCCAACTTGTACAAGTGTTGTACAACTAGTTTTGGCTTATCCTATGGTTTATTTGCAGATGGAGCCTACGACTGACAGCAGGATCTCCTCCCTGGAGGATATTGTCGGGGATGGCTCCTTAGCCCCCAAGACGCTGGTGGATCTGGTTTCCACCCTGCTCGCCTCTCATGAGTGTCTGGCAGCTCAGGTGATGCAGCTCACCATGGAGCTAGAGACGGCTCAGGTGGAGATCGCACTACTTAAGTGCGTTACAGCGGCTGTGCGGACGCAGATTTCGGCTGAGTCTGGCCAGGGGGCCGTCGTGCGACGACGCGTCCCGGAGCCCAGCCCCTTTAAGGGGATACGTTGCTCCAAGGAAGTTGAGAACTTCCTATGGGATATGGAAATATTTTTCCAGAACGCCCAAATCCCCGAGGGGGAGCAGGCCCAGACCGACATCGCATATCTCTCTGGAGATGTGAAATTATGGTGGCGGACTCAGGCCGCACCAAATCTGCTTGGATCGGATCCCACCCATAAGCTCTCCTGGGAAGAGCTTAAATCTGAGATCAGGGCGCAATTCCTTCCGGGGAAGTCGACTTGGGCGGCAAGGGATGCACTAAAGAAGGTTCGTCACTTTGGGAGCATACGAGATTACGTGCAGCAGTTTTCCCAGCTCATGCTGGAGATCGATGACATGTCGGAGGAGGGCCGACTTTACACATTCATAGATCATCTCCAGGGCTGGGCCCGTGATGAGTTATGCCGCCAGGAGGTGAGGACTCTGAAGGCCGCCATGCAGGTGGCCGACGCCCTGGCAGTCCGCAAGGACCCGAGGGGACAGGCCCCTCCTACTGTTGCTGCTACCACTGGTGCTTCCACCTCGCGAGCGAGAGGCCCATTCGTCACGAGGGGAAAGCAGCCATTTTCGAGGAAGAACCGACCTGCTGTGCCGAGCTCCCCGAAGACTGTCAGGGATCGCCCACCTACTCCAGCACTGAAAAGGATGTCCACTACTATGGAGTGTTACATCTGTAGGGGCCCGCATATGATGAGGGAGTGCCCCAAGAGGGAGAGAGTTGCCGCCCTGGTAGCGGCTAAAGAGAACTCTGGAAAGGAGGGAGAGGCGCTCCTCAGTCCTGCTGTTCTAGGTGCTGCCTCTACTTCCACAGACAGGCCTACTTTGTTCTAGGAGGCGCTCCTTTATCATTTTGTGTTTGGTACTGATATTTTGGCCACGGCCAGACATGTTGCGAACATGCCTTTTGATGGACCTATTTTGGATATATATGTATGTTTTGTGCATTTCATAAACTCTGTGTATATGATTGATATGGTTTGATATGGGTACATCCGTTACCCTGGGATTGGACCGGCACAGGACCAAGTGGGGGCGGTGCGGTAGATCCTGAAGTCGTAGGAGTGACCTACGACGTGTGTGTTGGGAGTGAGTGCTGGCACGATGGATGCCATGCAAAGATCCTCAACCTCATGGATTACGAGGTTGTCTTCGATCCTATGCCATTGGCTAAGGCTAGGGTAGCGGTAGGGCCGCACCTATACGGGACACAGATATCCGACTTGGGGTCGGCTATGGGCCTAACACGTGGAGCACGCGAGCAATAAATGAGAAAAAGTAGGGGAGGATGTTATACCCTACGAAAGCCTCTGATTGAGGTAAAGGTTGGCAGACTTTAAGGCTGCCATCTAGGGAGTAATGAGAACGAGCTAGCAGACTCTAAAACTGCTATTTTGGGACAAGAAGAGTGGACGAGGTCCAACTAAAATAAAAGAGATCTCTCTTCTTGGTCCAACTAAGCCTACCTCGCATGAAGGGACGCCTCATGTGAGGGAAGCTTGGGAGGACAACAAGGATAAATACTTGGAATCAGTCCGGGGTTCCTCGGCATATGGGGACACCTATATGAGTGAAGGAGACCCAGGGACGAAATGGTAATTGGGATGAGCTAAGTTAGTCTTCGACGGAGGTGGTATGGGACGCCTTCGGAAGGGATGAGACTTAGTCGTAGCCAAGTTACGATGTTGGACGAATCTCCCTAGAAACGATACGACCTGATTCGATCGCGTATGCTGTTGAACCTGTTTGATGTAAACAAGTGAGAATTACAAGTGCGAGTTGAACCACATTATGGGTTCGTCGAGGACGACGAACGGTTTTGGAGGGGGAGAATGTTAGGCCATGGGCTAGAATTGGGCATGACCCAATTTCAGGCCCAGCCCAATCACTCCAAACCTATTTTACAAACCCGAATGGATCGGGTTAAGAGGAATGGATCGGGCAGCTGCTCGGATCCATTTTCGCCAACGGGCGAAATATTCACGCGCCAAGCAATTTCATGAAGAGAAAAAGGGGCATGGGCATCGCGCGTGGGCATGTCCCGTCGCGTGGGCTCAGTCCAATCGGGCAGGGGCACGGGGCTCGAGGTTGGGAGGGAGAAAGAAAGGGACGAGGCGGTCGTCCAGAAAGAGGAAGAGGGTTTTTACGTTGAGTGGGTGATCTCCTCCACGGGTACTCTTCTCCCCTTCCACTTCTACTCCGACGCCGACGACCCCAACGGTCGTCTCTCCGAGCTCCCTTTCGCGTAACCGGTGGTGTGGGCGGGTGGAACGGTTCACGAGGATATGATAAAAATTAGTGATCTGTATATATCTCTCATGCAATTGTAGATTTTTATTCAATTTTAAAATATAATTAGTGATCTGTATGATGATATGATAAAAATTTTCTCTACCTTCACGCACTACAAAAATATTAAATATAATAAGATAAAAATAATTAGACCAAAAAGAATAGATTTTACTGAATATATATATATATATATATATATATATATATATATATATATATATATATAATATTATAACATTTTTATAAAATATAATTAATAAACACACAATATAATAGGCAAGCTTAATTTTTGTTAGTTATTAAGAATGTCATATCTTATACTTATCTCTTGATAGTCTACTCGTTAATTTCATGTAACACATAAAAAGTGAAAAATCCTAAAAGAATCCATATGTCTTCCTCCACTATATGAGATTATAAACAATATATTTTTAAAATAATTATATATTATTAAGGGAAAATAATGTGAAAACCCACCTCACTAGATAATAAATTTAGATTAATAATTTTTTATATATGATAAGTATTGAAAACTACTTTTTTTTTATGAATAGTGAATAGAATAATCAATAATTAATTTATCGGGAAGAATACCAGAAGATGTCTTAAGTTTATGAGATTTATTTAATCTAATTTATTTAATCGAATTGAATATTTATTTTGGATTTGTAAAGATTTTACACGTGGCACGAATTCTGCATACGATTAGAGTCGCACTCGGAGACCAAAACAAACGTAACAAGTCAAAAGGTGCATTAATTTCATGAGGCAACACCTACGTAGGAATTTATACTCTTATCCCCTATCTTTCTTGTGATTTGTCTAAGCACGTGCGGCCTGAGTGAGACGATCTGATCTCCAATCACAGTTCGGGTGGAAACACACAATTTTCCGTGTGCGGAAAAAAGTATCTTTTGCTGTGTACAAATTGAGCCCTTCTCCTCCCACCTTCCCTGCTTCGTCTTCACCTGCCCGCTCGCCATGGCCTCTGCCGTTTCCGCCGCTCTGCTGCTTGCCGTCCTCGCCCTCTTCGCCGCCGCTGCCTCCGCCCGCCCGGGAGGTCCCTTCCACCCCTGCGGAACCCTCTTCATCACCTACACCGTCTCCACCTCCTCCTCCTCCTCCTCCTCCGCTGCCGCTTCCAGCGACGCCGCCGCCGTCCCCCATCGTTCCTTCCGCTTCATCTCCATCTACCGCACCATAATTCCCTTCTCCTCCTCCTCCTCCTCTTCTTCCTACGGCTTTGAACATCGCCGACCGTTACTCATCCGACGGCCCGATTCGCCCCGCCGTGAGGCCGCAGGAGTCGGGTTCAGCTCCCTCCAGGAGCGCGCCAAGGACATCCTAGTCGTCGTCATAGGGCTTCTCTTCGGCGTCGGTTGCGGAGCCCTAACAGCTGCGCTCATGTACTTGGTCTGGTCCATCGTCTCCATCCATTATGAGGTGAGCGGATCTGACGGCGAGGTGGACGATTACCTCGATGAAAGCCCAAAGAAGGCAGGCTACGTCAAGATCCCGGCGGCCGAATCTACCCCAGGCGAAAAAGGGTATGGGGAAAATTAGGGTTTGGGGTTTTGTGGATCGCGTAGGTGAATAATTGTTTCTATAATACACGAACGTTTCTAATACTTGATATGTTGCAGCGCGACTTGTTTGATGTTTACCTGTTATTGTATCTGCCCTTGTTTTCCTTGGAAAGTTTCAGTCGTTGCAAATTTGATGTCATTATCCTGTTTCCTTGTTCATGCAGTATGTTCAAACTTAAAACTCGGTTATCTCATTCAGCAGTAAAATTTCTTGCAAAAGGAGGAAATTGAGCTATTTGTATTTTACCTGTAACTGTGATACTTTTTTCCATAATCCCTGATCTACTTCTATGTCCATGAATAGATTTAGATTGTTTCACAAAAGTTGGATGAAAGGCTGGTTATTTTCATGTCTGTTAGGATTGTGATGCCTTGGGTAGTCATACTAAGGCAACTTAACTAGAGTGTGCATTGCGGATTAGTGTTATTTAGTGTGTCCGTGATGGATATCACTGCCACACAAGTGTCTTCCATGCGTGACTAGTTTAGAACATTGAGTGGGAGGAAACATCTGTAATCTTATTGTGGCATTGATTGTTCTGAGAATTTGTTGTTTCGTGGAATCCTTGAACAATTTTCAAATGATTTCCTAGGTTGTTCTCTTGAAGGTAATGCTCTTCCTCGTATGCTGCTTTGTTAGACTTTGAGATCAGTGAGCTATTTCTTGTAACAGGTAGTGTGTATGGGATTCTTTTTTTTATTTTTATTTTTATTTTTGACATGGGCAAGTAATTAATGAAAGCATGAATTAATTTCAAGACCTTGATATCAAAGTCCTTACTAACTAGACACCTCCATAGCGGAGAAAGTTTTAAATTGCACAGAAACTTGCTTGAATAAAGTTTCTACAATGTATTTTTCATAGGTCTAAAGAGTTGTCGGTTTGAAGTTCTCGCAATTGTAAGCTGTCAATTAGTTTGACTGTGGAAGACCTTGGTTATTGATAAAAAGGTCCTAGGTTTGAATCCTGCCTTCATCACTTGATAACTTGCCTTTTTGCAAAAAGTTTGTGCTATTTAGTTTTGCTTCATGCTTTTTATTGTGTTACCTCGCTGCAGCATTCGTTTGTGTCATTATTTCAATCTGGCTTTTGTTAGATGAATCAATATTATTTGCCAGCTATCAGCTAAGCAAGGAACTTCAATCTATGCTACAAGTTTGATTGACCTCTTCTAGTCATTGAGGTCGAGGGTTTGATTGTAATAGTTTAGATTGAAGTGCCCAATTTCTTTCTTTCTTTCTCTCATTTTTTTTGTGCGGGACATAAACATAAGGACCAAGAAGGCGTTTCAAGAATTTTTTAAGTCCAAGTCTCTGGGAATTATTATGGGGGGTTCTCTTATTTCATAGAAGTTCTTTATGAGGCAAGTGGCGTGAAGGCATGATTTGTACCAATGACCTGCAAGTAAAATCTTTATCAGTTGAGCTAATTCGAACTTTGTTAGAAAGTTCAACAAGTTTCGTTGATCAGAAGTACAATTTTGGTGTAGTTTCGATTCTAAATCTGAACTTCTCTGATAACTTTCCAGAGTGATATGCTTATTAGCAATCAATAAGGTTTTTCAGAGTGAGGAATAATACCTGGACAGATTATAAATGGTTCTTGGAGGAAAATGATTTTTGTTACAATTCTTCATTTGTTTGGCTTCTGCTTTGTTTTGTTGGAGCGTTTCAGTTTTGATGGCTAACTGAATCTGAAACTCCTTTGATTCTTAAATAGTTTCGGCTAATCACTTCATGCTGAAGAAAATTGAGCATTTTCTTTAATTTATCTAGCAATTATGTATAGATTCATAGGTATTTCGTAAACCGGGCTGCTTTCTTTATCTTATTTAGGGAGTGTAGCTGCAAAAGAAAAAGCTTGTACGAGCAGAACCTGTTTAAAGTCTATTCCCGGTCGAGAGATCCTTCCACTCTGTTCCTTCGTATTCCCGTATCTCTACTTGCTAATTTGTATTATGTTTGCATTCGATCAGCACTTGGCTCCAAGCTGGGTGAAGATCCTGAGACATCAAAAACCATTTTGGAAAATTTTATTTCCAAGAACTATGGATGAATCAGATGATTTCCTTTGCTTGTTAGAATTATAGCATAGGGTTGGGAATGGTCTGAAACTGTGACAGGTGCATCGCTTCAACAAATGCACTTCCGGACACGGTATATTGCGTGTTTAATATATATGAATCTTCTGTTTTCTTCAAACTGTACAAGTACTCTGATAGAAAGAGAGATGCTCCAACACTACTATTTACAAACGTTTAACGTGTAAGATAAGTTTGTTGATAAAGTAAAGTAGACTGTGACAACCATCCAAATTAGCCTTGGACAGTTCTCTGGACAAACAGGTGGCAACAAATCAAGAGAGCAGCTCTGAAAGCATATTGTAATAGGAAGGCACCAAGGGAAAAAAATTTTTCATGGGCTGCCCAAGAATTATGCGCAGCGCCTCTTAGGATTTGAGAATCGAATCTTAAAGTGATAGAGATTGCATGAATTTCAGAGCATGCCCTACTCCTGTTAACGCCCCCTTACTTGGCGCTACAGCTAACCTTGGTTATTTTTCGGAATATCATTAATCCGCGTGCTCTCTCTCTCTCTCCCATGTAACTCTCGAGTGTGATTTGATCTCTCTCGCCCCTTCCTTCCCTCTCACCGAACCTGCGAAAAAACTTTTTTGCCGATGCCGACCTCTCGCCGGATGCTCTTAACCTTAGCTGTTTCTTCTAATCCATCTTGACCTTCTCCCTTGTGCTTAGAGTGGGCCCGCAACTTCTTGGAAGCCACTCATCGCACCTTATTTCTTGGGTGAAATCTTCGTTCTTGTCGGAAACCCTAACCAAAGCCAGAATTTATCTTTGCATCTCTCCTTCTCCCTCCTCTCTCTTTCTCCCGCTTGCCTAAAATCTGATTCCTATCTGTTGGAGGCTATCGCTATCCTCTCTCCCAGCAAACCCTAACTCTAACCATATCTGTTAGAGATGACAACAGGTCGGGTACCCGCGAGTTTTGGCCGAACCCGAACCCGACCCGACTAAACCCGAGTCGGGTATTTAAACGGGTACCGCGCGGGTACCCATTTAAATTAAAATATTTATTTTTAAATTATTTTTATAAAATATGACTATAAAATAATATTATTAATAATAAATATATTTATTAAAAATTATTTTATTATATAAACATATATATAAATATAAAAATTTATTTTTTATTATATATTAATCGAGTATCGGGTATCTTAATCGGGTACCCGAACCCGTGAGAGTAAATTCAAACCCGACCCAATTAGCTAATCAAGTACCCGAACCTGCCATAAACGAGTCGGGTTGAGTCGGGTATCCGTGAGTTCGGGTACCTATTGACACCTCTAATATCCGTCCCTTCGAATCAGGTGAAATATATTTTTTTATTTAATATTTTCTCACATTTGGTATTTCCTGGTGGTTGGACATTAGTTGTTAATGATTGCTATATTTTCTTCTCTAACGAGGTCTTGCGCATAAATAGCAGTAAGCTGAGGACAAGAAGAACACTCAGGCTCAGTTCATAATATCTTTTGCAAATTCCTTTATAAGTCAAATTATTTAATATTTCCTCACATTTAGCATATTTTGCTACTGCTTCCGCTGTTCCCATGTACATATCAACACAGGTGATAGCATTTAAAAGATATGTATGTCACTTTGCCTCTTAATGGCTGTCATCTTTATGTTTGTTAATTTTTCCTTGTAGGATTCTCAAGCAATGTTCACCTTCCCTTCTCAATTAGTAGCTTATGTCAAGCCTGCTATCTCATATACTGCTATGATGGTGAGTATGTCTACATCCTTTTAAGTTAGTGTTAAATAAATCAGCTTCTTACAATATAAAATCTCGGATATGTAAACTAATTTTAGTGTGTGATGCAGTGCTCGAATGCAGCTTCACATGTTGCAAACAGGGAGGATAATTTTAATGGATAAGTCAATTGTACATGATCCATATTTATAATGTATATTTGTCTGCACTGTATATTTGTTTGTAATGGCAAGTTGTATATAAAAGATTTTCATTTGTAAAGGCATTTGTATGTAATGGATATTTATTAGCAATCTATACTAATAGAGCCCAAGGATGCTTGATAGGCTTTCCGCAAGTGCACGGGTCTATCGAAATAGTAAAAATATTGATCCCACAGGGACTAATGGGCAAGTACCGACAGATCTCGAATTTGCTAACTAGACGATATTGGAATTGGTGAAGTTTTGAATGTTGAACTAATTAAATGCACAGAACGTAAACAGAAGAATTGCACGAGGGGATTATAATGAGAAGTCGCATTAGGATATGGGTTCACCGACTCCTTACAGCTGAATAGTCAAACTCTAGTTCTATTATCCTATCTAGTTCAAGGGGTTCCGCCTCCTAACATGTAGGTTGCTCCCTCCGATAGCCACGTCCGCTCCCACAGACCCGGCTACCGGTCAAACCCATAAGGTTCTGACGATCAGTCGAACTCGCCATCTCCCTGACACGTCTAAGCTCCTAATACCGTCAAGGTGGGTACAAGTTAACAAAATGGGTCCTCCTCAAGAATTCCTGGCTTACAAACCTCCCCTGCGTAACATCTAGCTCAAGCGCGCCCTCTCAGACTACGCAGGCAAAGCATCCCTAAACAATCCAACGTACTGGCATGCTTTTGTCTTGCCAGATGCATCAATGGTCCAGAAGTTCACACAAGCAGAGTGTAGTTCGTCAAGCAGATTTTCCTTAGCCCCTGATTTACAAACCCCACACGAGAAACTAAAAAGCTCAAACGTTCCCTTTCGGGCAACGTAGGCAAAGCGTGCAAACGGATTCGATAAACCCTCGACCAAATGTTTCTGACGTGCGGTCGGACTTGTGGTCTCCCCGACACGTCTACGACTCTAAACAACGCATTTAATGAGTACGAACAATCAGCGAGTCTCCTTGTGATTCTCCGATTTACAAACCTCAACAAATGTGAGAAGACTCAAACGCATTCTCTCGAATAGCGTAGGCATGGCACACGCATGAGGTCAAGCTGTGATTTTTGCAATAGGAGCAAGACTACTACAACTAGCAAGTCATCAAAGGGGCTACTCCCACATCCTGATGTAGAGCTTAGCCTACAACGTTCATGGTAAAAGCATGAGCTATAACATTAAACATCTCATACACATGTAGGTTTATGCAGCGATTACAAGAGGAAGGTAAGATCATATGACACTTTGCTAAGATTATACAAATAATGCAGCAAATTGAATGTAAATGCAAGATCTTCCTTACAAATTTATCCTTAAGGTGCTCACGCAACAAGTATCTTCAATGAATGCAGATGTGCAGCCCTTGTTTATCTCCTTCTTCTCCAAGCATAGTCTCTTCTCCTCTACCCATGCGATCCTCCCTTTCTCTCTTTTAATGAAGGGCTTTTTATCTCCCTTCTCTGATGGCTCTCTTCTCTTCCCTTTGCTCTGCAAAAAAAAAAAAGTGCTGCAGCCGCTGTCTCTGCTTCAGCCGAAAGAAAGCCTTCGCCAGCCTTCTCCATGCCTTGCAATGCTGCAGCCGCCCATCCATGAAATCGTGATTTCGTGACCAAATCCACCGCCAAAAGCTGCTCCACGCCTCCTTTGTCAATGGGGGAGAAAGGTCCTTAACACCCCTGAGCTTCCCTTATGGTTAGGTCAAAGAGATCTGGGTGAAAATCATGATTTCGTAACAGGCGGGTCCACGATCTCGGGTGTGAATTTGGTCATGACCCGGTCGTGATTTATCACTTGCAGCTTAAGTGCGGAGACGAGTCACGGGCATGATTCTGATCACGACCCCGTCATGATTTCCAACAAAGGCTTCAATGAATCTGAGAACTTCTAGTCAGGATCATCTTGAGTTAGGATGAGCTCCTCTACCACAAAGGTCCCAGAATCCACCCTTTTCATGGTTGTTTAGACCTGAAAACATGAAAATACCAAAAGAGGTATATATTCCATAGATGTAAAGTATTTAAGGCAATAATGAGGTAGAAAACCCAGAATATAGATAATTTCGACTGTAAAATCATGCTTGAAAAGCTATATAAATCTGTGTCAACAGAATACCTACGACTTAAATCTTTGTTTGTCCTCAAACAAATTGGAATGAAATTCCATGAGGGCACTAGTTGTTTGACACAAGTAATACTCCGCTGTAATTAATAAGGGATTATAAATACAAAATCTAACCACATGATGCACAAATCACTATAGACTATAAGGACATCATGATGAAAAGCAAAGCACCTAGGTTAGATCTATGGATAACAGTCATACTATAAGTTCAGCAACAATAGTTCCTTACCACATGAAGCATTAATTCACTATAGCACCCAAAAGGTAAACCCTAAGGTAGTAGTAAAGGTCTTGCTCATAACTTCGGTACCACCGCACTTTTTCTCTCCTGTAGTTCCAAACCGTAGCTTCGGTACCATTGTCTTCTTTTCTTTTGTTTTCTTTTCTTTTGATGGCAGTGCCAAGTCAAAAATTTGGTACCACTGCCTTCTTTTTCCTCTTTTCTCTTTTCGTTGGGCAGTGCAAAGTCGAAACTTTGGTACCATTGCCCTTTTATTTTTTTCTCTCTTTACTTTCTCTTTGTTTCCTTTACTGTGCCAAGTTAGAGGAGCTCGAACAAAAACCGATACCGAAAGTTACTAAGAGTGGTAAGTGTGTCAAGTAGTTTGGTCTATAATCATCCAAACAAATAGTACTCATGTTGGGATACAGATACTTCATAGATTCAGAGCTTATCAAAGTTCAATCCTTAAATCTTCAGTGTATAAGGACTCAAATGACTAGGTGAGCCAATTAGCATAGAAGATGCTCTTAAAGTGGTGTGGGAGTATAAATCAATCATAAATGAAGTAAATGAATCCAAAATAAGAAATATCATTCAAAAATTTTGTAAAATTTCAACCAGAATGAAGTAATCATCAACAAGGTCCAAAACTTATCAACAAAATCATGAAATCACATCAATAGATATAGCATGTTATCAAAGCGTCTAGGTCTATTGACAAGGCAAGAAGAAATACATTATGACAGTGTCCTTGTAAAATCGAAACATCATAAAAGTGGCACATTTGTCATGAAGGAGGAGCATAGTGTCAACAAAGTCCATAACGTTCGATGTACGTCCAGCAGTAAAAGAGTTTAAAGTTGGCAAGTTTGGTACAACTGTACATCAGCAAGGACTGTTCAACACATCACAAAGTTTTCCACACAGTGCATACATCAGCATTTCATAAAAGCAGTAAAGTGACCCATCAAAATATGTAAATCTCCCCTCCCCAAAGCAAAAGTTGCATCGTCCCCGATGCATATAGTATGGATAAGTATCAAAAGGGGTGAAGGAAGACTTACTAAGGTGCAGTCCTACTCACTGCACTCACTTGTTGTTTTTCTAGACAATAGCGACAGGCTTCGGTTGAGCAAATAATGCATTGGAAGCGTAATGCCATACTTGGATATTTATAGCAATATGCACAAGGATGATCTTGGCTTCCTCTTCTAGAATTCCATTGATGCTCATGTATAGGCATCAGTTTAGGAGTCATGATTGTAGGGAGAGAAATGTCTTTTGACATTTATAAGTGATCAAGATATGGTTTTAGCATATCTAATTGATTAAACATTGGTTCAGTTTCCGTGCCATATGGAGACTGAAGTTGATCAGCTTTTGATAGTAAATCAGAAGTGAATTCTTCTAGTTCACTATCAGAATCATGGTTATAAGTAATATCTGGAATAGAGACAATACTGTATATTGACTCAGTATCAGATATATATTCATCTACATGTAGTAGATCCTCTTGTACGCAATCAACTAAGATTGATTGTTTACTGTAAAGATTTTGTCTCTTAGTACAGTCACGTGCTAAGTGAGTCTGACTTCCACAAGTAAAACATGAAAGTTTGTTTTTATAATCTCTTTTAGGATTATATTTTCTTACATGCTTTTCTTTAGCAAGATAAGGTTTTTTAGCAGATGATTTTCTAAGAAAATATCTCTTAGATGATTTACCTTTAGAAGATTTAGGTCTTCCTCTTTTAGGTGTTTTTTGTTCTTTATCATATGTTTGAGGCGTATACAGTTCATTACAGAAACTAAATTCGCCTTTTAGATGGTGATCACCCTTTAATCGGGTACATCTTTCTACCAATTTATCTATGATAAATTGTATTCTTGTTGTGATATTATTTATAGCCAAAGAAAGGTGAGCCTTTTCAGGATCACTATTCCAGGCTTGATGTATTTCATGGCCTATTGGGGCTGGTAATTTTAAAAATAACCTTTCTCCCAAGACTTGATCATGATATCCTCCTGCTTTGCAGGCATAATATAAAAAGTCTTGTAAAAAAGGCTTAATATACTTCCAATTTTTAATTTGGATTATTTCAAGCTTTCTTATTGCTTCTTTCTGTTGGGCATTAAATCCCATATTAGGATTAGATCCTAAAATCATAATTTTCATTCGGTTCGTAAAATTATAAGGATTTACGCCTAATGAAATATCTTGCTGAAAGTCTGTGGGACAGTTTAGCTTATAGGATTCCCACATGGCTTTAGCTGTTTCTCCTAGAAAGTTTTCAAGATAAGAATACATTTCTTCTGCCGAGAAACTTCCTTCCATTTTTGTTACTTTCATAGAAACCATAGAAGCCCAGTTATCTAGAACTGTGCTCCAGGTTTGTGGATCATGAGCTGCAAGATTAAGGATTCTTCCTTCATCTAGTAGCTTTCGTTTGTCTATTGTTTCTAGAGGTTGTCTTCTTCCTCTAGTTCTAAGACCTTCTCTATCTTCATTATATTGTGTATACTGTGTATACGATTCTCTAGGAGGTTGTCCTATGGGATAACTTCTTATATGTGAAGTACTAGGTGGAGTTGCACTTGTAGAGGCAACTGCTTGTCCTGGATTATTATATACAGGAGTATTACTGGCTTGCGGTTCTTGGCCAGTCATTATGGTATCCATCAAATTTTGAGGGATACTTTGAATGCTTTGAGAATCGTCATCAGATTCATTTTCTTGATGTTGTGTGTTTAAGAAAGAATCTATGATTTCTTCTTCTTCTTGAGTTAATATTAGGTTTTGTTGTGAGTTCGTTTCTTTTCCATAGAAAACCCGAATATTACCCTCATTGTCATAGTCAAGTTTATGAGAAGGAAGTATTCTTCCTTTATTAATAAGTGCAATTTCTAAACTTATCATTTCTTCAAATGTAAAGTCTAGGTCTTTAGATACTATAAGACTATTTTCTTTTAGTATCATTGTTCTAAGAATTTTTCTAATCCTGATGTTGAAGCCTCAGCATCATTCATAGTTTGTTTCTTTTTATAATTTGAGAATCTCAAATTATAGGTATCATCAACATTTTTGAACATAATGCTATCTTCAGGGATAAGCATCTGTTCACATTCTAGATTTTTAGAAATGTTCCAATCTAATCCTCCTAGGTCATCCGGAGAGATGGCCATAGGTTTTATCATTTTTATTCCTTTACTGGCTAAAGCGTCTATAACAGATGAGATATATAGCTTATATCCAGTATTAGAATTATTTGTTAATTTTCCTAAAAATCCTAATCCTATAAGAAGATTAGAGTCTCCAGAAAAGTCTTCGTATCCGCGTGTTTGGATACCAATTTCTAATTCTCCTAAGTCTTTTATACTTATGAGAAAATCTGGGGCACAATAAAATATACCCTTATTCTCAGTCATGTCGACTTCCATGCAAGCAATAATTGCTTTCCTTGCATCAGATTTCCATCTTTTGTCAAGTATAGCAATTAATACTTTTGTTCCTAACTTCTTTCGTGCTAATCCTTTAACTGAAACTACAATCATCCCTATATGGGCTAATGTTTTTCCAGATAATTTTAATTTATGCAAAGATTCTCTTGAAATAATCTTAAGATTCCTTGGTTCAGTCGTGACAGAAAGGTGTTCTTCACGAGTAATCCTTAGAAGCTGTGTTCTAAGGTTTAGTGGTCCAGTCCTATAAAGGAGTTGAGGACGTAATATTTGTAATCTATTATTTTGATAAGCCTCGAATTGTTGATCTAGACATCTTCTTAGACTTTATTGCTATGAACACATTGGCTGGGCATCTTCAAGCCCTTAGATATATGAAGACATTACCGCCAACAACAGCAGCTTCACAAACAAAATTAGAGCCTCAGACACTGGAGGCCTACATCGCAAAAGAATTTAAGATCTCTTCCCTCGAGAAAGAGCTCAAGACTTTGCAAAATACGATCACACAACTTCAAGAAGACAAAAGTCTTCTTGAACAGAAAATCAAGTTACTTAGTGAAACTTGGAAAAATGAGATGGACAGCTAGTGGAATAACGCGAGAGCCAAGATTCCACCACAACTCTATCCAGCACAACAACAGGTCTATGAGCTTGTTAAACAGAAACAACATCAACACTTTGTTACCATAGTCAGTTTGTTACAACAAATGGCTTTAAACAAAGTAACAAAGCCTGCGGGACTGCATATGACAATGATTTCTCTATACCGAGAAACAAGACATCAAGATGAGCCACATTGCTCCTGCAATAAAGGCTTCACTATCATCAAGGCAGCCATTGACCTTACACAGTGGCAGGACTGCATTATTATGGGAACAAAGGTTACTCTGCTAGACCTTTTTCAATACGGGTTATTGGATCGTATAGTTATCCATTCACTCCATTTAGAAAAGATTGCTTCATTCCCTTGGAAATTAAAGCACTGCATAAAACATATGTACCAGTATCATATGTTTCAAGGTTATTTGGACATCAACATCAGTTCTTGTCCTCCATGGTATTTGGGATACCCCAGTGATGCAAAACACCAAATACTGCTAAAAATCCAACAAGATTATATGCCAGATTTCTGGACCCAGTCTTTCCAAAGGGAGGTTCTTCAGGTTCAAGATCAACCAGTCGAACAGCAGATCATGTTATGGCGAAATTACGTCATGACTAAAGAAAGCAGAATAATGTATCCTTCTTATCTGCTTACCGAAGACAAAGCACTCAAGATTTACGTTGAAGATGAAAATGAAGTCACTTTTGTACCTTTTTCATCTCACTATATTGCCCATCCTGGACAACACGAACACCTCAAAAATATTAAAGAAGAAGCGTCTTTAATAAAAGAATATAAAAATTATGGGAGGCAGGACCAACCCATGGACGACGCAGATGCTGATATTCTGGCGGAAATCCAAGAGGATGACTAAGGAAGTGGTCCCTAGTCACATGGGAAAGACTCATTGAAGGGTCAGACTCTATCCTGAAGAGTCACATCAACTTTATATCAACTCAACTTTATGTACATGTCCTGAGTCATGTAGCCCTTACTTTCTGGAAGGGGCAAGTAGAGTCACATGTAGCCCTTACTTTCTTGAAGGGGCAAAGTATCTTTTATCTTTTATTCTGAAGGGTCAAGTGGCATCAATTATTGATGCCTTACTTCTTAGTTAAGTAAGAGCTCCACCTCTGTCTATATAAGGAGCCTCATATGTTGTAAGAAGGCATTCCGCCTTCTGCTCTCAAGTGTGCTAGTCGAGTGTTCCTCCCTCTTCTCCTTTGTAAGTTTTCTTTCTATGTATTAATAAAATAGTAGCACCTCTTCCTTTTTAAGTATTTTTGTGAAAAAATACCCCTCCTTCTTTTTGGTATCAGAGCAGTTTGGTTCTCTTTATTTGATCGAACGGGAAAGCGTATCAGTATGGACTAAAACTCTGTTGGTGTAAAGAACAACCCTAAGCAGATGTATTATATTTGTTAATTCAGATAGGCTGTCTTATGCTTCATTTTTTATGCAAATTTAGAGATACCGGGGCTGCCTAAGCCACCATCTTTTGCCTAACGAAAATAACTAGAGAGCTAATGGCTTGGCAAGTACTGTCCAAAGACCAGGGTGTCGCGAGGGACGAAAAGCTTGTTAACGACTATATGGCATGATGTTATTTTAGTTATTCAAAATACATGGTAAAGCGGTTGATACTAAAGGAAAACAGAAGCATAAGAATGGCCAGGAATCTATAGTTAACAAATATTCTTACTCCTTAGGTACTCTTCTTTACACATTACAACAAAGTTCCATATCTTGTTACGTTAGTACCTAGTAGATCTTTTGTACCTGCATAAGTGCTCATTTATTGTGTTTTACACACAGTTTCTATGAAACAATTAAAACCTACCAAAGCCGAAAGGCTTTAACACAAACTATGCTGTTACGCATAAAACAACCGTCAAAAAACTAAAGATGGATATTAACTATCTATCTTTAAAATTACCACAAAATTACTGGGAAATACAAGCTACTTCCCAGGCAACAAAACACAAATGCTATTTTCCAAAAGAAAATGGTAGATATATGCATCAATTACATACTGAGAATGCTCAGTTAAATACTATAATTGATTTACAAATCTCTCAGGCCGAAAGCCTTAGAGAATTTAATCATGTCTGTACTGAGTTATGGAAAACAGTACACACTGAAATGTTAACAAAAAATATTTTGTTAAGAAATATTCATGAAAATCAAGAATATATTAAAAACCAATATACATATTTGGTTACTATGGTAAAAGAGATCGAAAGATCTTTATTATTACAACAAAAGCTCACAGCAGAGCTTAAAGAAATTTTAGATAATTTACACAGACAGTCAAAAATATTTGACTATCAAACAACAAAAACAGCTGCCCTGTTGGAAAAATTACAGAAAAATTCTGAAGAATGGTAAACCCAAAAACAGGAATGGTTAATTTAACCCCATACGAGACTTCTCAGGAAGAACCTAGGATGTCTAGACTTATAGATATGGATCAGGATTATCAAAAGGCACTAGGAGAAACTAGTAATTATTTAGATAATCCTATAGGAATAATATCTGATGATCCTCAGGGAGCATCTGATAAGAAATTCGTAAGACAAAATAATTTTATAATTGCATATTTAATGCAATTAAATAAAAAATTAGATTTAATACTGTCAAACGTAATGCTGAATGGAGGCTTACTACATACTCTACAAGAAAGTATTAGAACTACTGCTGAGCTTACCCTAAGACAGCAGGACATAATACAAAGGTTAGACAATTTATTGGTCGCACAGACTCAACAATACCAAACCTCAATCCACGAACTAACTAACCAGTTAGGTCAAGTTTTACAGATGTCTTCAGAAAAACCTGGAACATCTCAAACAACTACCCAAACATCTAGAAGGCAACCTAGAAGTACTCAATTTCTTTGGAAATGAGTACAAGGCCTTTTACAGGGAGTTCTAATACTCTAACTGGAACTACAACAGTTCGAGAAAATAACCAAAATGAACGGTTATCAATTAGTAATCCCATCCCAAATATTCTTAATAGAATTTTTGATGGACAAGGGATTCCAGCACAAGTCTTAGAAGAAGTTGTTGATATAGATCAACAATTCGAGGCTTATCAAAATAATAGATTACAAATATTACGTCCTCAACTCCTTTATAGGACTGGACCACTAAACCTTAGAACACAGCTTCTAAGGATTACTCGTGAAGAACACCTTTCTGTCACGACTGAACCAAGGAATCTTAAGATTATTTCAAGAGAATCTTTGCATAAATTAAAATTATCTGGAAAAACATTAGCCCATATAGGGATGATTGTAGTTTCAGTTAAAGGATTAGCACGAAAGAAGTTAGGAACAAAAGTATTAATTGCTATACTTGACAAAAGATGGAAATCTGATGCAAGGAAAGCAATTATTGCTTGCATGGAAGTCGACATGACTGAGAATAAGGGTATATTTTATTGTGCCCCAGATTTTCTCATAAGTATAAAAGACTTAGGAGAATTAGAAATTGGTATCCAAACACGCGGATACGAAGACTTTTCTGGAGACTCTAATCTTCTTATAGGATTAGGATTTTTAGGAAAATTAACAAATAATTCTAATACTGGATATAAGCTATATATCTCATCTGTTATAGACGCTTTAGCCAGTAAAGGAATAAAAATGATAAAACCTATGGCCATCTCTCCGGATGACCTAGGAGGATTAGATTGGAACATTTCTAAAAATCTAGAATGTGAACAGATGCTTATCCCTGAAGATAGCATTATGTTCAAAAATGCTGATGATACCTATAATTTGAGATTCTCAAATTATAAAAAGAAACAAACTATGAATGATGCTGAGGCTTCAACATCAGGATTAGAAAAATTCTTAGAACAATGATACTAAAAGAAAATAGTCTTATAGTATCTAAAGACCTAGACTTTACATTTGAAGAAATGATAAGTTTAGAAATTGCACTTATTAATAAAGGAAGAATACTTCCTTCTCATAAACTTGACTATGACAATGAGGGTAATATTCGGGTTTTCTATGGAAAAGAAACGAACTCACAACAAAACCTAATATTAACTCAAGAAGAAGAAGAAATCATAGATTCTTTCTTAAACACACAACATCAAGAAAATGAATCTGATGACGATTCTCAAAGCATTCAAAGTATCCCTCAAAATTTGATGGATACCATAATGACTGGCCAAGAACCGCAAGCCAGTAATACTCCTGTATATAATAATCCAGGACAAGTAGTTGCCTCTACAAGTGCAACTCCACCTAGTACTTCACATATAAGAAGTTATCCCATAGGACAACCTCCTAGAGAATCGTATACACAGTATACACAATATAATGAAGATAGAGAAGGTCTTAGAACTAGAGGAAGAAGACAACCTCTAGAAACAATAGACAAACGAAAGCTACTAGATGAAGGAAGAATCCTTAATCTTGCAGCTCATGATCCACAAACCTGGAGCACAGTTCTAGATAACTGGGCTTCTATGGTTTCTATGAAAGTAACAAAAATGGAAGGAAGTTTCTCGGCAGAAGAAATGTATTCTTATCTTGAAAACTTTCTAGGAGAAACAGCTAGAGCCATGTGGGAATCCTATAAGCTAAACTGTTCCACAGACTTTCAGCAAGATATTTCATTAGGCGTAAATCCTTATAATTTTACGAACCGAATGAAAATTATGATTTTAGGATCTAATCCTAATATGGGATTTAATGCCCAACAGAAAGAAGCAATAAGAAAGCTTGAAATAATCCAAATTAAAAATTGGAAGTATATTAAGCCTTTTTTACAAGACTTTTTATATTATGCCTACAAAGCAGGAGGATATCATGATCAAGCCTTGGGAGAAAGGTTATTTTTAAAATTACCAGCCCCAATAGGCCATGAAATACATCAAGCCTGGAATAGTGATCCTGAAAAGGCTCACCTTTCTTTGGCTATAAATAATATCACAACAAGAATACAATTTATCATAGATAAATTGGTAGAAAGATGTACCCGATTAAAGGGTGATCACCATCTAAAAGGCGAATTTAGTTTCTGTAATGAACTGTATACGCCTCAAACATATGATAAAGAACAAAAAACACCTAAAAGAGGAAGACCTAAATCTTCTAAAGGTAAATCATCTAAGAGATATTTTCTTAGAAAATCATCTGCTAAAAAACCTTATCTTGCTAAAGAAAAGCATGTAAGAAAATATAATCCTAAAAGAGATTATAAAAACAAACTTTCATGTTTTACTTGTGGAAGCCAGACTCACTTAGCACGTGACTGTACTAAGAGACAAAATCTTTACAGTAAACAATCAATCTTAGTTGATTGCGTACAAGAGGATCTACTACATGTAGATGAATATATATCTGATACTGAGTCAATATACAGTATTGTCTCTATTCCAGATATTACTTATAACCATGATTCTGATAGTGAACTAGAAGAATTCACTTCTGATTTACTATCAAAAGCTGATCAACTTCAGTCTCCATATGGCACGGAAACTGAACCAATGTTTAATCAATTAGATATGCTAAAACCATATCTTGATCACTTATAAATGTCAAAAGACATTTCTCTCCCTACAATCATGACTCCTAAACTGATGCCTATACATGAGCATCAATGGAATTCTAGAAGAGGAAGCCAAGATCATCCTTGTGCATATTGCTATAAATATCCAAGTATGGCATTACGCTTCCAATGCATTATTTGCTCAACCGAAGCCTGTCGCTATTGTCTAGAAAAACAACAAGTTTCGTTACCCAGTTCTAGCCAACCAGAGCTAGTGAATAAACCAACTCGGACAGAGATTATTGAACTTCGTATTCTACAATTAGAAAATGAAGTCTATAAACTGTCTCACACAGTTGCAGAATTAGAACAAAAAAGTAGGAATCCTCCTACTGAAAATCTGAATTTTTATGAAAATACAGATTATAATGAACACACAGATAGTTCTGAAAAACAAATAGAATTTCTGCATAAACCAGTACAACCTCCATGGTTATACTCTATCAAAATTAACAGTATTATCCAAATCGCTGATTGGAAACTAGAAATACCAGCCTTAATAGATACAGGCTGTAGCAATACTATTTTAGACATGGATTTGGTCCCCCAAAAATATCATGTCAAATTAGACCCTGCAGATAAATTCCATGCAGAACAAATGGATGGCCAATTATTCTTATATGAATACATATTAGCCAAACATAAGCTTTCCTTCTCCTTAGGCAATGCTCATTATACACCTCCAACTTATATTGGACGTATTTGTCTTCGACCTCTTAGTCTGGTCAAAACAAAATTCATTATAGGCCTTAATATGCTTATTAATTCCTATAAAGGGGTTATACTTACGACGGAAGGATTAGTTTTCCTCCCGCACACCTTAATCCCTTATACCTCTACGCCTGCGAAGCGTGGTGGATGTTCTTGTGCAAGTGCAAGTCTACCGCAACCTGCTTCAAATGTTGACCCTGAAGTAGACCCTGAAGTAGAGTTGGATGATTTTATCACCTATGATGACCCAGATACTATTTGGATCCTCAAGAATCCTCTAAATAAAATACAGGAGGAATATGAAGATGTGCCCATACATCTTGAAAAAATTGAATCCGGAAACCCTGATGTAGATAATCTCATTAGGCTTCTTGAGAAAGACCAGATCTTTGGGTCCAACCCCCAACAACATTGGGAGAAAAACAAACTTATTTGTAGACTAAAAATCAAGGATCCTGGTTTTAGAATAACAAATAAGAAAATTTCAGCAACTAATGAAAATATTGCTGACTTTAAAATGCATATTGATGAGTTATTAAAACTCAATGTCATAAGAAGGAGTGTGTCTCCTCACAGATCTCCTGCATTCATTGTAAACAAACACAGTGAACAAGTTCGGGGTAAATCTCGAATGGTCATAGATTATCGTCGATTAAATGATAACATTGAAGACGATAGCTATGATATTCCAGACAAAACAGAATTAATTAATTCTATACAAGGAAGTGTTTTCTTCTCAAAATTCGACTGTAAATCTGGTTTTTGGCAAATCAGAATGGCAGAAGAATCAATACCATGGACAGCCTTTACGTGTCCATTAGGAAGCTTTGAGTGGCTTGCTATGCCATTCGGGCTAAAAACTGCACCTGCAGTATTCCAAAGAAAAATGGATGAGGTTTTTAAACCTTACCAAGAATTTGTCTGCGTATACATAGATGATATTCTTGTACACAGCAAAACAGAAAAAGAACATACAAGTCATCTAAAACTTGTATTACAAAAATTCTATACAAATGGGATTATTGTCTCAGGACAAAAATCACAATTTTATAGAAAAAACATTGATTACTTGGGAGTTGAAATAGGTCAAGGAGTCATAAAACTCCAACCTCATATCGCTTCAAAAATAAAAACTCTTGAAGTTATAGATACCAAAAGCCTACAACAGTTTTTGGGACTCATAAATTATGCTAGACCTTTTCTAAAGGATCTGCACAAATTGAGTGGGCCTCTCTACTCCAAGTTAAGTCTTACCGGTGTAAAGAAATTTAACACGGAAGACTTCAAACAAATTGATAAAATTAGGCAATTGGTAGAAACATTACCCTTGCTTAAATTACCTTTGGATAGTGATTACCTCATTGTTCAAACAGATGGAAGTGAATATGGTTGGGGAGCAATTCTGCTCCAAAAACCTCATAAATATTCTACCGACATGGAAACAGTCTGTAGATATGCTTCTGGCAAATTTCGAGAGAAAAATGTCACAAGTAGTATTGATCAAGAGCTACTGGCCATTTGTTATGGCCTAGATGCTTTTAGACTCTTTTTATTAAACAAAAAAGAAATATTGGTAAGAACTGATTGCGAAGCAATCGTTAAGTTTTTCCACACCAAAAATGAGAAACGAATCTCACAAAGGAGATGGCTCTCATTCACAGATCATTGTATAAACAATGCATATAGAATTACCTTTGAACATATCAGAGGAAAAGATAATGTCATTTCTGACATTCTCTCACGTCTTTTACAAAGACCAGATTAAGCTTATATGATAACCTACAAGGTTATGCAGAATAATAGTCTTTTGACTAATTATGTGAATTGTCTATGACAACTCCTAATGATATGCAGTAAATGGCAAGTGCTTCCAGCTCAACCCCTCAAAAGCTAAATGCTAAGAAAAAGACTCAAGGCCCTCAGCCCATGGTCACAGACAATGTGACATATTCCCAGGTCCTTAAAGACGAACCCGACAAAACTCCTATGTTTTTGTTCCGGGTCCCAAAACACTATACAGCCCTTACGGGTCATGATCGAACTATACTGGATCTTCTCTGGAAAGATCACCACAATGCAGGATTTTTGACTGCTATGAACACATTGGCTGGGCATCTTCAAGCCCTTAGATATATGAAGACATTACCGCCAACAACAGCAGCTTCACAAACAAAATTAGAGCCTCAGACACTGGAGGCCTACATCGCAAAAGAATTTAAGATCTCTTCCCTCGAGAAAGAGCTCAAGACTTTGCAAAATACGATCACACAACTTCAAGAAGACAAAAGTCTTCTTGAACAGAAAATCGAGTTACTTTGTGAAACTTGGAAAAATGAGATGGACAGCCAGTGGAATAACGCGAGAGCCAAGATTCCACCACAACTCTATCCAGCACAACAACAGGTCTATGAGCTTGTTAAACAGAAACAACATCAACACTTTGTTACCATAGTCAGTTTGTTACAACAAATGGCTTTAAACAAAGTAACAAAGCCTGCGGGACTGCATATGACAATGATTTCTCTATACCGAGAAACAAGACATCAAGATGAGCCACATTGCTCCTGCAATAAAGGCTTCACTATCATCAAGGCAGCCATTGACCTTACACAGTGGCAGGACTGCATTATTATGGGAACAAAGGTTACTCTGCTAGACCTTTTTCAATACGGGTTATTGGATCGTATAGTTATCCATTCACTCCATTTAGAAAAGATTGCTTCATTCCCTTGGAAATTAAAGCACTGCATAAAACATATGTACCAGTATCATATGTTTCAAGGTTATTTGGACATCAACATCAGTTCTTGTCCTCCATGGTATTTGGGATACCCCAGTGATGCAAAACACCAAATACTGCTAAAAATCCAACAAGACTATATGCCAGATTTCTGGACCCAGTCTTTCCAAAGGGAGGTTCTTCAGGTTCAAGATCAACCGGTCGAACAGCAGATCATGTTATGGCGAAATTACGTCATGACTAAAGAAAGCAGAATAATGTATCCTTCTTATCTGCTTACCGAAGACAAAGCACTCAAGATTTACGTTAAAGATGAAAATGAAGTCACTTTTGTACCTTTTTCATCTCACTATATTGCCCATCCTGGACAACACGAACACCTCAAAAATATTAAAGAAGAAGCGTCTTTAATAAAAGAATATAAAAATTATGGGAGGCAGGACCAACCCATGGACGACGCAGATGCTGATATTCTGGCGGAAATCCAAGAGGATGACTAAGGAAGTGGTCCCTAGTCACATGGGAAAGACTCATTGAAGGGTCAGACTCTATCCTGAAGAGTCACATCAACTTTATATCAACTCAACTTTATGTACATGTCCTGAGTCATGTAGCCCTTACTTTCTGGAAGGGGCAAGTAGAGTCACATGTAGCCCTTACTTTCTTGAAGGGGCAAAGTATCTTTTATCTTTTATTCTGAAGGGCCAAGTGGCATCAATTATTGATGCCTTACTTCTTAGTTAAGTAAGAGCTCCACCTCTGTCTATATAAGGAGCCTCATATGTTGTAAGAAGGTATTCCGCCTTCTGCTCTCAAGTGTGCCAGTCGAGTGTTCCTCCCTCTTCTCCTTTGTAAGTTTTCTTTCTATGTATTAATAAAATAGTAGCACCTCTTCCTTTTTAAGTATTTTTGTGAAAAAATACCCCTCCTTCTTTTCGGTGTAAAGACTTAACTTGGAGTAGAGAGGCCCACTCAATTTGTGCAGATCCTTTAGAAAAGGTCTAGCATAATTTATGAGTCCCAAAAACTGTTGCAGGCTTTTGGTATCTATAACTTCAAGAGTTTTTATTTTTGAAGCGATATGAGGTTGGAGTTTTATGACTCCTTGACCTATTTCAACTCCCAAGTAATCAATGTTTTTTCTATAAAATTGTGATTTTTGTCCTGAGACAATAATCCCATTTGTATAGAATTTTTGTAATACAAGTTTTAGATGACTTGTATGTTCTTTTTCTGTTTTGCTTATCACCTATGATGACCCAGATACTATTTGGATCCTCAAGAATCCTCTAAATAAAATACAGGAGGAATATGAAGATGTGCCCATACATCTTGAAAAAATTGAATCCGGAAACCCTGATGATGCTTGGGTTGCTTCCCAAGAAGCACTGATTTAATGGTCCGTCTGCTTGACCATAGTCAGTGTCATTCTGGTGAAGGAGGGTCCGTGAGGACCAGTGCAGTCCCTTTTGGTATTGGCTCGCGTGGTAAGTAATGCTTAAGCCTTTGCCCATTGACTTTGAATGTGCCAGTTTGCTCTCGGAAAATGTCCACGGCACCGTGAGGGTAGACTTTTCGCACTTCAAACGATCCCGTCTATTTAGTCCGAAGTTTACCAGGGAAAAGCTTAATCTTCGAATTAAATAAAAGTATCATATCGCCCTCGCGGAATTCCTTCCTTATAATTATTTGATTGTGTCATCTTTTGATGCGTTCTTTATAAATTCTAGCGCTCTCATAGGCTTCTCGTCAAAACTCCTCGAGCTCATTAAGTTGGAGTTTTCTGGCTTTACTAACTTGTTTTCCATCGAAGTTTAGTTGTCGTATCGCCCAATAGGCTTTATGCTCAATCTCAACTAGTAAATGACACGATTTACCATATATCAACTGGAATGGGGACATACCTATTGGAGTCTTGAATGCTGTACAGTACGCTCATAAAGCATCATCAAGTTTGAGCGACCAGTCTGTTCGTGTGTGCGATACAGTTTTTTCAAGAATGTGCTTTATCTCTCGGTTAGATATTTCAACTTGCCTGCTAGTCTGAGGATGGTAAGCGGTGGCTACATTGTGCATTACCTCATACCTTTTGAGAAGTAGTTCAAATATTCGTTCAATGAAATGAGATCCGCCATCGCTAATTACCACGCGAGGCGTTCCAAATCGTGCAAATATTAACTTTTTAAAAAATCTAAGAATTACCTTGGAGTCATTTGTTGGGGCAGCCAAGGCTTCGACCCATTTGAAGACATAATCGACCTCGATCAAAATGAATCTATTACCACAGGAGGGTGGAAATGGGCCCATAAAATCGATACCCGGTACATCAAAAATCTCGATCTCAAGAATGGTATTAAGAGGCATCTCGTCTCTTCATGATATTCCGCTCATCCATTGGCAGCGATCACAAGATTGTACATAGTCCCTTGCGTCCTTAAATAGGGTCGGCCAAAAGAATCCACATTGGAGGACCTTATATGTTGTTTTCTTACCACTACAATGCCCTCTATAAGAGGATGAATGACACTGGAATAGGACGTTTGAAATTTCCTCCTCTGGCAAGCAACTCCGAATGATACAGTCGGCACAGCGTTTGAGTAGAAGTGGTTCTTCCCAATAGTAATATTTTGCATTTGATATGAATCTCTTTCGTTGCTGGTGTGTGAGGTTTGGGGGCATAATACCGGCTGCCAAGAAATTCACTAGATCGGCATACTAGGGTGTTTTTAATGTGGTGGCAGCTACTAGGTTTTCATCCAGGAACGCATCATCTATTTCTTCTTCTGAATTACTCTCATGAGTAGCCGTCAAGCGGGACAGATGGTCTGCTACTAAATTATCAGTTCCTTTCTTATCCTTGATCTGAATGTCGAATTCTTGCAACAATAGTATCCATCTGATTAGCCGCGGTTTTGCATCTTTCTTCGCCATGAGATACCGAATTGCCGCATGATAAGATGTGTGTTATCAAGCAGGCCGTTATAAAAGGTATGTACCAGTACCCATTTCTCGAGGCCGTGGTAAAGACACATTCGTTGCAATTCCTTGAAGCGATCTCATGCCTCGTATAACGATTCAGCCTCTCTTTGAGAGAAATTGGTGAGCTGGTTTCTTAGTTGCGCGGTTTTGCTCGGAGCAAAATATTTTGCAAGAAAGGCATGTGAGAGTTGTTCCTATGAGGTGATGGATCCAGATGGTAAAGAATGTAACCATGCTCGCACCCTGTCTCTAAGTGAAAAAGAAAAAAGTCGTAGCGGTTTCGCGTCAGTGGTTACACTATTCATTTTAATAGTATCACAGTATTCGAGAAAGATAGACAAATGTATGTTTGGATCCTCAGTTGGTGCTCCACCGAACTGGTTTTGCTGTAACATTGACAAAAGTGACGGCTTTATCTCAAAATTGTTCTCCTCTAGTGGACGTGCAATGCTAGAATGCAGTCCTTGAACATTTGGCGCAGCGAAGTCTCGGAGTGACTTGTTATCGTCCGTGATTGATGTGTGCAACTCCTTTACGAGTTGAAGCTTTTGAAATCTCTTACAACGCCGGAACGTTCTTTCAATTTTTGAATCAAATGGTAATGCGGGTTCCGGTTGATGAGTTCTATGCATAAACAAAAATCTAATCAAACAAGTAACTCGTTAAATCAAGAAAGGTATAAGATGAAATAGAAGAAAATATACTAATATAGGTTTAAGCAAAAAAAAATGTCTAGTCCAGTAATTTCTAAATCTTATCAATATTGCCAAAATTAGTCCCCAGCAACGGCGCCAAAAACTTAATAGAGTCAAAGGATGCTTAATTGGCTTTCCGCAAGTGCACGGGTCTGTCGAAGTAGTAAAAATATCGATCCCACAGGGACTAATGAGAAAGTACCGACAGATCTCGAATTTGCTAACTAGACGATGTTGGAATTGGTGAAGTTTTTAATGTTGAACTAATTAAATGCACAGAACGTAAACAGAGGAATTGCACGAGGGGATTATAATGACAAGACGCATCAGGATATGGGTTCACCAACTCCTTACAGCTAAATAGTCAAACTCTAATTCTATTATCCTATCTAGTTCAAGGGGTTCCGCCTCCTAACATGTAGGTTGCTCCCTCTGATAGCCACGTCCGCTCCCACAAATCCGGCTACCGGTCAAACCCGTAAGGTTCTAATGATCAGTCGGACTCGCCGTGTCCCTGACACGTCTAAGCTCCTAATACCATCAAGGTGGGTACAGGTTAACAAAAAGGGTCCTCCTCAAGAATTTCTGGCTTACAAACCTCCCCTGCGTAACCTCTAGCTCAAGTGCGCCCTCTCGGACTGCACAGGCAAAGCGTCCCTAAACAATCCAACGTATTGGCGCACTTTTGGCTTGCCAGATGCGTCTATGGTCCAGAAGTTCACACAAAGAGAGTGCAGTTCGTCAAGCGGATTTTCCCTAGCCCCTGATTTACAAACCCCACATGAGAAACTAAAAGGCTCAAACGTTTCCTTTCGGGCAACGTAGGCAAAGCGTGCAAACGGATTCGATAAACCCTCGACCAAATGTTTTTGACGCGCGGTCGGACTTGTGTTCTCCCCGACACGTCTAAGACCCTAAACAACGCCTTTGGTGAGTACGGACAATCAGCAAGTATCCTTGTGATTCTCCGATTTACAAACCTCAACAAAGGTGAGAAGGCTCAAACGCATTCTCTCGAATAGCATAGGCATGGCACACGCATGAGGTCAAGCTGTGATTTTTGCAATAGGAGCAAGACTATTACAACTAGCAAGTCATCAAAGGGGCTACTCCCACATCCTGATGTAAGGCTTAGCCTACAACGTTCATGATAAAAGCATGAGCTATAACATTAAACATCTCATACACATGTAGGTTTATGCAGCGATTACAAGAGGAAGGTAAGATCATATGACACTTTGCTAAGATTATACAAATAATGCAGCAAATTGAATGTAAATGCAAGATCTTCCTTACAAATTTATCCTTAAGGTGCTCACGCAACAAGTATCTTCAATGAATGCAGATGTGCAGCCCTTGTTTATCTCCTTCTTCTCCAAGCGTAGTCTCTTCTCCTCTACCCATGCGATCCTCCCTTTCTCTCTTTTAATGAAGGGCTTTTTATCTCCCTTCTCTGATGGCTCTTTTCTCTTCCCCTTGCTCTGCAAAAAAAAAGTGTTGCAACCACTGTCTCTACTTCAGCCGAAAGAAAGTCTTTGCCAGCCTTCTCCATGCCTTACAACGCTGTAGCCGCTCATCCTCCATGAAATCGTGATTTCGTGACCAAATTCACCGTCAAAAGCAGCTCCATGCCTCCTTTATCAACGGGGGAGAAAGGTCCTTAATGCCCCTGAGCTTCCCTTAGGGTTAGGTCAAAGAGATCTGGGTGAAAATCATGATTTCGTAACAGGCGGGTCCGCGATCTCAAGCATGACTTTGGTCGTGACCCGGTAGTGATTTATCACTTGCAGCTTAAGTACGGAGACGAGTCACAGGCATGATTCTGATCGCGACCCGGTCGTTATTTCCAACAAAGGCTTCAATGAATTCGAGAACTTCTAGTCAGGATCATCTTGAGTTAGGATGAGCTCCTCTACCACAAAGTCCTAGAATCCACCCTTTTTATGGTTGTTTAGACCTGAAAATATGAAAAATACCAAAAGAGGTGTAGATTCCATAGATGTAAAGTATTTAAGGCAATAATGAGGTAGAAAACCCAGAATATAGATGATTTCGACTGTAAAATCATGCTTGAAATGCTATATAAATCTGTGTCAACATATTCCTATTTGTAATGGCAATCTGTTTGTTGTAGATAGAGCATGTATAGTGGATTGAGCTTGAATGCAGTGAATTAAGCTTGACAAAGATCGTGAATTGTGCCTGTAATATCATGGATAAGCCTGTAATATCGTGGATCATACCTGTAATATCGTGGATTGTGCTTGTAATATCGTGGATAAGCCTGTAATATCATGGATCGTGCCTATAATATTGTGGTGAGCTTGGAACTTTTCAAGGGTGCTTTACAAGCCGATTGGATATAACACATGTAAAATATATATGCGATACTATACTTAATAAGAAGCTGCATGTTTGTTTGTGCTATCTTTGATTTCAGCATGTTGTCATTTAAATATATTGATGCATATCTTGTTGGACTGTATATGATATTACAAGACGATCCATGATATTTGTGGCTTATCCAAGATATTTGACAAGCTTATCCAAGATATTTGTGGCTTATCCATGATAGTTGTGGCTTATCCACGATATTTGACAAACTTATCCATGATAGTTGTGGCTTATCCACGATATGTGACAAGCTTATCTACGATAGTTGTGGCTTATCCACGATATTTGACAGGCTTATCCACGATAATTGTGGCTTATCCACGATAGTTATGGCTTATCTACAATATTTTGTTGGACTATATATGATATTACAGGACGATCCACGATATTTGTGGCTTATTCACGATAGTTATGGCTTATCCGCAATATTTGATAAGCTTATCCACGATATTTGTGGCTTATCCACAATAGTTGTGGCCTATCTATGATAGTTGTGGCTTATCCATGATAATTGTTCTATTTATCCATGATAGTTGTGACTTATCCACGATAGTTGTCGCTTATCCACGATATTTGTCGGCATTCTATGATAAACAAATTGCCATTACATACAAAAAATTATGCCATTACATATAAATATTCATTGCTAACACTTATCCATTATATACAAATACTTTTACAAATGTAAATCTTTTACATACAAATAAATATACATTTACAATTAACTTATCAATTAAAATTATCCTCCCTTCTACAATATGTGAAGATGTATCCGAGCACTACATCATGGGATAGTGTCACCTATTAAGTCAGGGTAGTAAAATGGAGTAGCTCTAAAGCTGTAATAGTAAGGGGAAATGATTCATGGCAGAGGATATTATAAACAACTAGCAGTTGATAGAGAATAAGAGCACCGACATAATTAGACAAAATACATGCCAAGGTTTTCATAAACAGAAGCACGGCAACATGGTGGTAATCATGAAAGAGTTTCAGCTTAGTTCCAACCTAGATAGACTTTTTCTTGTTACAATTTCTTCCGGTTCAGGGTTGAAATTAAAAAAAAAAATTAGTTATGTATTCAATGTTAGCTATTTCAATCAGGTTAAACTAACTATACTAAAATTTTATTGACATTAAAAATAAATAACAAAAATGAAAAACTAAACAAACCTGAAACAAAGGAATAGTATAGAGCTAGTATTGCACGATTAAAAGCAATTAAAGTAACAAAGCAATGAATTAATGATAGTAGAATGAGGCAGTGAGATCAAATTTTCCCAATAAGTTGTTATTAACCAGAGGAAGTCAATTTAATGTGACTAGCTTGATTATTGTAGCACAATTAGGATTATTGCAACCTTATGAACCCCAATTCATTCCCTAATTTACACAATTTACTTATTTAGCTTATAAGATAGAAGAAAAGTGAGTGCTTAGGGCAAAGATATCGAAGGCTGCAACATGTGACTTATTCATTACAATTAGTGCTTATCACAATTGACACATCTTTTAAATGCTATCACCTGTGTTGCCATGTACATAAGAACAGTGGAAGCAGTAGCAAGATATACCAAATGTGAGGAAATATTAAAAGACTTGACTTACAAAGAAATTTACAAAGGATGTTATGAACTGTGCCAGAGTGTCCTTCTTGTCCTCAGCTTACTACTATTTACTTGCGCAAGACCTCATCAAAGAAGAAAATGTAGCAATCATTAACAACTAATGTTCAACCACCAGGAAATACCAAATATGAGGAAATATTAAATGAAAAAAACATTTCACCTGATTCAAAGGGACATATATGGTTAGGGTTAGGGTTTGCTGGGAGAGAGGACAGCGATAGCCTCCAACAGATAGGAATCAGGTTTTAGGCAAGTGGGAGAAAGAGAGAGAAGGAGGGAGAAGGAGAGATTCAAAGATAGATTCTAGCTTTGGTTAGGGTTTCCGATGAGAATGAAGATGTTGAAGGTAAAAAATAGAAAAAAAAAATTCTTGGATATGATTCGATGCAGAGACGAGACATGTGTACTGTCAAACCGCGAGGATAATTTTGATCGAAATTAAATCATTTTTGCCATGATTACATTATTGATCAAGGATAGAAATATTAACTTTGATTTGATAAGAAATTGATGCATTCAATTGAATGATATTTTAAAATTAAATATGATCAGACTAGTCATGTTTAATTTTGGGTCAAATTAAGATTTTTGACCAAGTTGAAATAAATTGCCCGGCTTGCTGGAGAATTTTAGCCAAATATGGAATTTTGACTAAGTTGAAATTTGATCCCAATTTCTCGAATTTTGGAGAAATGATTGACAATCCAATATTTGGTCAAAATTATAATTTTGATACCGCAATTTTTGGAACACAAAAAAGGAAATAAAATAAAATTATGATGAGGAATTTCAATAAAATCAAAATTATGACTAAGTTGGGATTAATTCTAATTTCTATCACATTTCTAATGAAGTTTGGGTCA
Organism: Costus lasius; assembly: GCA_027563935.2. Classification (NCBI taxonomy): domain Eukaryota; kingdom Viridiplantae; phylum Streptophyta; class Magnoliopsida; order Zingiberales; family Costaceae; genus Costus; species Costus lasius. The sequence goes on from CM050451.1 coordinate 78,781,936, forward strand.
AAATTGAGATTTTGACCAAGTTGAAATCAGATATTAATATCCATTCTTGTTTGCTTAACAAGATTCATGAATGTTGGGTCAAAAAAAAAGAAGGGCAATTTTGACCATGAATTGATAAGAAACAGTTGATTGGAGATGCATTAAAAATAAATTAATTTATTTTTAATTTAAAAATGAATGAAATGAAAAGATGTGATTTGAGGTTTGGAGAGATGTTTTTGGGTTTTTGGAGGAGTTACGACGGTTCTAAAAACGGAAAGTGAGAAGCGACAATAAAAAGAAACAAAAAAAAGTAAAGGGGATCACCTTTTCTAAATTTGGAATACTCGAAGTGGAAGCGATGAGGACTCCAAGTTAAGAAAGGAAGCATCGGTAGAAGGTAAGTTTTCTTCTCTCTCCTTTGTCTCTCTTCTCTCGACACCTTCAAACGGAGAGAAAACTCCGGCTAAACAAATTATTGACGGTGAAGGAAAACTCCAATAAAAAAAACTATTGATGGAGAAGGAAAACTCTGGTTAACAAAAACCATCTTAACAGAGAAGGAAAACTCCTGTAAAAAAAATCTTTCCGCTGATGGAGAGAAAACTCCGGTGAAATAAATCGCTAATAGAGAGAGCAACTCCGATAAAAAATAATAATAAATTTTTATATTGCCTCCGGCAACTATCATGGCCAATTTGTCGTTGAAAAATTCTTCTCTAGGAGAAATTGAACACTCCTCGGGATGAATTCTAGTAAAGAAATAAAAAAATGGAAAAATTAAGAAGACGCATGAGAAGAAAATTAAAAGAAGAGAAAAGAAGTTTCAGAAGAATTTGAGAAGGTAATTAGATGAGGAACGCTGTTTCGTGTGATCTCGCCGATGACTTTCATCTCTGTCGTCGTCGTGTCCGGCTAGGAGTAGGCACGTCTGCCTCTGAGCAGGAAAGGGAGGAAGGAAGTCTTCCTTGGTTTCCTTCGTCGTCATCATCTTCGACACGAGAAACCTTCGCCGGTTGGAAGGAGGCACGTCCGCGTCTGAGCAGAAAAGGAAGAAAGCTTAGGAATCCTTCGCCCTCATCATCTCCGACCCGAGAAGATGTCGCCGACGCCAGTGATACCGTCCAACACATCTGCTGAAAACACTGTCGTCTCTAACTTTGCCGAAGAACTCGAGTTGACGCCAGTGACGCATCCGCCGAAGCTTGCCTCTTGTGCCCATCGTCTTCTCCGACGAACACGATATCCTCAAATCCGATCAAACCGAAACTTTGGGGAAACCATCTCCTCAAGCCTGCAAACCTATGGACAAAAGGATCCGACCATCAAACAGCTAGATCGCCGCAATCGAATGATTTTCCGGTGATCTCTACTTTATTCCAGCCACGAACCCCCGACATTCATTCTCATTGAACTCAACATCCAACCATCCAATCGAATCAAAACTTTGGCCACACCTTCTACTCGAGATTGTGGGCAAAAAGATCTGGTCATCTGACGGCTAGATCGCCGAAATCGAATGATTTTCCGGCAATCTTCCTTTCTCACCTGTTGCGAATACCTTTGAAGTTCTGCTATACAATGCAACATTTGGCCATCCGATCAAGCTGAAAATTTGGCCACAACTCCTTGAGCATACGAACCAATGACCAAAAGGATCCGGCCATCCGACATCCGGATCGCCTGAACCGAAAGCTTTTTTGGTGAGCTATCTTCATTCCTGTTTCGAACGAAAAAAAACATATATTTCACGTTTGTTCCGTGTCGACTCATTACCATCTGGTGTTAAGCTCTGTCCACTAGTTCGGCGAGGTGCAGGGAGTCCTCGGCCAGAGCTACTGAACATCTATCAGACGAATGGCGGAAAATTGAAGAGGAATAGTGGACGACGAACAATGTTCACGTGCGTCACGGGCACTATGAAGGAAATTATTGGATCCACCGATCCAATTTTGTGAAAGGATGATCTAATAGCCCGATCCAATCACTTTTGAACCTTAGCTATTATTCTCCACCACAATGGGATGATGTGGGAGAATGAATTAGGAAATATTGGTCTCACTAGGGACTCGAACTAAACTCAGTTTGACTTGGCATAGATCCAACTCAATGCAAACCGTTTAAGCCAAATCCAATTTGTGACGAAATTCAATCAAAAATTGAATCTAGAATCAAAATTGCATTAATTTTGACTTAATTTGAAGTCTCGGTGAACTTTCAGATCTAAAATGAAATATTCAAAAATCAGAAATTTGGCTTTGTCGAAACCTGGATAGGTTGTCTAAACCCAATTTAAGTCAAATAAATTAAAGGTTCATAAGATTTGATTTGAGTTGAATTGATAATCCAAGGCACTAATGAAACAGATTCATTCAACGTTGCTATGGCAATTTAAAAATGCGAAGATGAAAGAAATAACAGAAAGAAGCGATGACTATAGAAGAAACGACTTGAATATCATGTGCGGATTTGAATTTGTCTTAACCACACATTGGTCTTGACTCAACATAACTTTGAAACAAGAAGAGAAAATAACAAAATGAAAAATAAGGAATATTATGTTACTGTATGTTGTCCATAATATTGTTTGGGAAGTGCGTACGTCAATACTATGTATCGGGGCATAGTTCCTCAATATTATTATAATAATGCTTATAGCAATTTATGAAACTTGAAATCAAATAAATATTCATAGAAAGAATATTTATTGACGAAATGAAACATGAAAGAAAAGAATTATGAAAGATGAAATCAGATAAATATTTACAGAAAGAATATTTATCGAATGAATGAAAAATAAAAGAATTAAGATAAACATTCACAGCAAGAATATTTATCAAAGGGATGAAAGATGAAATCAGATATATATTCACAGAAAGAATATTTATCGAAAGATGAAATCAGATAAATATTCATAGAAAAAATATTTATCGAAAGATAAAAGAATGAATTTTGAAAGATGAAAAAAATAATTATGAAATGAAAGAAATTAGATAAATACTCACAGAAAGAATATTTATCAAAAGAAAGAGAAATGAGATAAATATTCACAGAAAGAATATTTATCGAATGAATAAAACATGAAAGAAATAATTATGAAAATTAAAATCATATAAATATTCACAGAAAGAATATTTATCAAAGGAACGAAAAATGAAAGAAAGAAATGTGAAAATTAAAATTACATAAATATTAACAGAAAGAATATTTATCGAAAGGATGTCACAGTATATTGTCAATAATATTGTTTGGGAGGTGCGTACGTCGATACCATATATCGGGGCGTAGTTCCTCAATATTATTATAATATTGTTTATAGTAACTTATGTCACTTGAAATGAAATAAATATTCACATAAAGAATATTTATTGACTAAAGAAAAATGAAAGATGAAAGATGGAAGAATAGAAGATGAAAGGCTTATAAAAGAAATTGTAAGAGAAATCGAAGAAATGAAGGGCGAAATTCATTTTCTGGGAAGAACATTCGTCAGAAGCTGAAATCAGATATAAATATTCATTAAAAGAATATTTATGAAGGATGAAAGAAGTAATAGAATGTGAATGAATGAAAATGAAATTGTATTGAAATTATAAGCCTTTTATGACAGATGTTATGAATGAATGATATTGTTCTTCCAAATATTTATTTTTTATTTGATTTTATATGTTTAGATCACTTAATCAAAAGTACCCTAAGCTATTTAGGGGTAATTAACAATAAATACTTGCGTTCATTGGAAGCCATAACCCACTTAAATAAAAAGCCTTATATATATAAGGTGAATTTGAAATGGTCACATGACATTTTAACATAAAATTGAAATTGAACTATTTTTTAGCCAACAAATTCTAGCACGCCCGGTGGGACTTGGCTTCGCCTTTTATCTTTGAGATCTATACTTATAAAATCATTTCATATTTTGGAAGAACAACATTCAAACATTACTCAGCCAAATTTGGCAATGAAGCAAGTAGGAGTAATGATCTGCCTAAAAAAAAAAATCATTACCTAGCTCGTCACAAACGGCAGATGGTAAAAGAAAATCAAGTCCGTTGATGGCTGTCAATTTGCCAAAAATTGAAATGTTAAGCGCATTCACCGTGAATTTACTTTGATTTTCCTTTTACTAATATTTATCTTCTTTTATGAAGGAAATTTGTCATGACATCCAAGAAGAACATTTTCATTCAAGGAACGAGAAGTGCTGCACTGAACTTACAGTTTGGTTCTATTTCTGAAGTGGCGAATTTCATTTATTTGCCGCCTAAGGATTCTGGAAGTATCCAAGTGAAGACGACTGAGCACAGGACTATGCAGAAGACTGGAAACAAGGATCGCGGAGATTCTAAGAAGACAAAGACTGCTGCAATGAAAACGACGCAGGTCAAGGATCACAGAGATTCTAAGAACACTAAGATCACTGTAACCAAAGCTGCTTCACAACCGAGGAGGGCAGTTGTTATTCTACAGGAAGAACCCTCTTTCACAGTTAATGAGGGCAAGTTTGATATGTCTGGTCTAGAAAAGACCAGAAAATAAGAAAGACAAAGTCTAAGAAAAAAGAAGGCATGACTTGTGAAGCAAGGCCGTGCTTTTCCCATGAACAACTACCAACAGAATACTATGAGGCCAAGTGTGCCTATTAAAAATCAATTCAAACCATTACATGAATTGCAATATAATTCAAACACTATGGAAGGACTACAATTTTGACCAAGTCAGAAGAAGGAATTGTATCCGAAGAAACCAACTAGGGTTCCAAAGAAGACTTTGTCTTAGAAAATATACGAAGTGTATAAGAAAGCCAGGAGCGCTTTGGACGCTAGGCATGCTCATCCTAGAGGAAGGTACAACAGAGCAAATGGCTATCTTGTTCATACTGTACGTGTGGTTGGCTACATAGAAGAAACAAGTCATGACTCTAACAACGACTTGAGATGTATGTCAGAGAAAGCGAAAGGAAAGAAATTGGCCTCTGTCATCACTAGAGAGCCAGAAATACCGTTTGAAGACGAATCTCCTTCTCAATTCAGAGAGGACGAACAAGAAGAAAAGCCTGTCATGGCTACTTTACCCCCTTTTCAATCAATTGATCCGCGAGATAAGATCATTGATGATATAAAGAAACATATGGAGAAAAGGGATAAAGATATTGATGCTTTGATTACATTGATAATTGGAAAATTGAATAGAGCACAGCAAACACGACATGAACTACCGCAACAACAAACTAGCACTCCAGTGGTGTCTTCACTACCTATTCAGCCGGATGCTGCTATTGGTCATTTGACTAGAGAAGAGGTGCAAAAGCTGGTGGCTAACCAGGTAAAGCACATCCAAACAGGTGGAAAGACATTATACAAGAAAAGGGGAAGACCTTATCCCCTAGAATTTGATAACGTACCCTACCCTAAAGAGTATTTGGTTCCAAACTTTAAAATGTTTAATGGTGTTGGGAATCCAGACCAACACATTGCTCACTTTGTAGCAACATGTGAAAATACGGGAAGTAATGATGCATTATTATTACAACAATTTCCGCAAAGCCTTTCAGGAGTAGCCTTTGAATGGTATTACTCTTTGGAAAATAAAAGTATCAGTACATGGGCCGACATGGAAGAGGCCTTCCATATGAAGTTTGCTTCAGTTAGCGAGAAGATCACAGTCGCTGATTTAGCTAACATAAAAAGGAAAAAGGACGAGACGGTCCTAGATTATATTACGAGATGGCGTAATTTGAGTATAAGATGCGAACAACCATTAGAGCAGTCTCAAGCTGTTGGGTTACTTGTCGGTAACATTGATAATTGGATGGCACCATTTTTCTCGTGAATAATATTTCCACCTTTCGAGAATTGATTACTCAAGTGGCCAAGCTTGAAAGGATGAACCCTCAAGTTATTTCGAATCTACAAACTCCAAGATTCAAGAAAGAAGAACTGAAGAGAAATGATCCAAAGATCGCATATACTCATGTTACTGGCAAAGGGAAGAATATAGAAGTCCACAATACTGATGTACCTAGGGGTGTGCAAAAAAACCGTCGAACCGTCGAACCGCAGTTAATCGAACCGAACCGAACCAATTTTCCAGTTAACTGAACCGAACCAATTTTCCAGTTAACCGAACCGAACGGTTCTTAATCGGTTCGGTTTTTTACTTGTGATCGGTTATCGGTTCGGTTACGGTTCGGAACTTGGCCGAACCACGGTTAATCGAACCGAATCGTTTATATAATATTTATATATATAATATTTATTTATATATAAAAATAAATATTTTATATAAAATCGAACCGGTTAACCGTCAAAACCAACGGTTATCCGCCGAAAACCAACGGTTAACTACCAAAAACTAACGGTTAACCGAGAATATTTTTATTTATTAATTTTAAATTATTTTATAATTTTAAATATTTTTTTATACATAAATAATAGGTAACAGTCGGTTTTCGGTTAACCATACTGAAAAACCGGTTAACCGAACATCGGTTAACCGGTACAAACGGTTCGGGATCAGTTCAGAATTTCTCCGAACCGATCCCACCGATTCGGTTCGGTTTTTTGACACACGGTAACCGAACCGTGCACACCCCTAGATGTACCCCCAAATAACAAGATCCTAATTTTTGGTGAAAATTATAGTCGAGGGAAGAAATAAATGAGTTTCGAAGACAAGAAAAATAAAGTATATTCTTTCAAAAGGGAAAAGACTATGAAGATCTTCAAAGATGCTTTGAAGAATAGCTTACAACTGCGAGAACCAAAGTATCCCCATGAAGTTGGTAACACTGATAATCCCAACTATTGCTCGCGTATTAGGGCATACAATAGAAGATTGTTATGTCCTCAAGGATTGGATTGAAAGACAATACAAGTTGGGGAGAATAAATACAAGTTGGGGAGAATAACTCTGTCAAAACAGGTACTGAATGAAACTTCAATTGAACAGATGAATTTTGTAGAGTCAGAAAACTCAAACGTTCCATTGACAGACAGTGAAGGATGGAACACTGTATTGCCTAAAAAGACAGTACAACTCATACGGAGATTAAAACATATGTCAGGTATTGTATGGAAGGATCCCGTCTCCCCACAATGAATACTTTTTGAACCTCAGCCATCTTTAAGTAAGACATTCAAAAGCAAGAATCGACGACTAAGAAAGGAAAAGAACAAGAAGCCTACCTCTCTTGCAATTCCAAAAGAAAATTCTGGTTTTGAAAAATACCTTGATTCGCTCGAGGAATATGAGCAGGAATTTCTTGAGCTGATTAAATTATGACACTTTATTCCCCAAGATATGTGAGATAAACTGTTAGACGATGAAGATTATGAAGTTGAAACTTGTAGAATGCTTTCAATTGCCCTAGAATCATCAAGACAGGTTGAGGCCCGAGATCCTCAACTCTTGCAAGAGAAACTTGACTGGTTGGAAAATTCTAGACAAGATTTGTTAGTATCTTCACAATGTCTAGAACACGAAAAAGGTTTATCATATCAGCGATGGTTGAATCATAACCATCAATGGAAGCGAACAAGAAAAAGAATTACTGCTATTGACACGGAAATGCTCTTAACTCAAGAGATTCTCCGTCCAAATCAAAGTGGGGGCACCGTCACTTTTAATGTGAATAACAAAATTATTCAACTGAGGATCACTAAATAAGAAGATGAATTTCCAGATCCTCTCTCTCAATCGAGAAGAGCTTGAAATCCTATTGCAGTACGTAACAAAATTTGGTTTGGAACTTTCCCCTCCAAGAATCGAGAAAGAGGCAAGATGTGTTGATCATTGCATTTACTGCCCTTATCATAAAAGAATTTGGCACACATTGGATGAGTGCGATGAATTTAAGTGTTGGGTGATGTGATAGATAGCCATGGGTTGCATAACTATCAGGAGAAACCCTCAAGCGACTCCAATTCTGAAGATAGTTGTTTGCAAAATGATCAGCTTAGGTATTGATTAAGAAGAGGAATATTATTTACCTGTTGATTTATATGATGAGATTGCTAACCATGTCGAAAAGAAAACCCTTGAAACTTGCTAGTTAAAATCTTAGAAGTGGTAAAGTTCTTTCAGAGCTTATGACAAGATGACGAGAAAATGTGTGTTCAAAGAAGGCGATTTCGTTCTAGTGTTACGACGATCCATGAAAGCAAATAAGATGGCAAGAGGAAAATTCAATCCTAATTGGGAAGTGCCTTATGTGATAGAAAAAACTTATGAAGGAGAAGCTTATCAATTAATAGATCAAGACGGAGAACGCCTAATGCCGCTAGTCAATGGTTGCTTTTTGAAGAAATATCACATTTGAAGAAGCACGAAATTTAAAGAAGGATGAAGTGATGATTACTTCGACAAACTAAGAACTTGAATGAAAATTGAATTTGGACAACGAATTTATATGTGCATGCTGCTTACCAAATACGTTGTGGGGGCATTTGTTGAAGGTAAAAAAATAGAAGAAAAAAAAATATTCTTGGATATGATTCGATGTAGACACGAGACGTGTAATTTCAAATCGGAAGGATAATTTTGATCGAAATTAAATCATTTTTTGCCAAGATTACATTATTGATCAAGTTTAAAAATATTAACTTTGATTTGATAAGAAATTGATGCATTCAATTGAATGATATTTTAAAATTAAATACGATCAGGCTAGTCATGTTTTATTTTGGGTCAAATTAAGATTTTTGACCAAGTTGAAATAAATCGCTTGGCTTGTTGGAGAATATTAGCCAAAGATGGAATTTTGACTAAATTAAAATTTGATCCCAATTTCTCGAATTTTGGAGAAAGGATTGACAATCTAATTTTTTGGTTAAAATTATAATTTTGACACTGCAATTTTTGGAACACAAAAAAGAAAATAAAATAAAATTATGATGAGGAGTTTCGGTAAAATCAAAATTATGACTAAGTTGGGATTAATTCCAATTTCTATCACATTTCTAATGATGTTTGGGTCAAAATTGAGATTTTGACCAAGTTGAAATTGGATATTAATATCCATTCTTGTTGTGGTTAACGAGATTCATGAATGTTGGGACAAAACAAAAAGAAGGGCAATTTTGACCATGAATTGATGAGAAACGTTTGATTGACAATGCATTAAAAATAAATTAATTTATTTTTAATTTAAAAAATAAATGAAATGAAAAGATGTGAGTTGTGATTTGGCGAGAAGTTTTTGGGTTTTCAAAGGAGTTACGACGGTTCCAAAAATAAAAAGTGGGAAGCGACAATAAAAAGAAACAAAAAAAAGTAAAAGAGGATCAGCTTTTCTAAATTTGGAATACTCAAAGTGGAAGCGACGAGGACTTAGAGTTAAGAAAGGAAGCATCGACAGAAGGTAAGTTTTCTTCTTCTCCCTCTTTTGTCGCTCTTCTCTCGACACCTTCAAACGGAGAGAAAACTCTAGCTAAACAAATTATTGACGGAGAAGGAAAACTTCGATGAAAAAGAAACTATTGACGGAGAAGGAAAACTCCAATTAATAAAAACTATCTTAACGGAGAAGGAAAACTCTAGTAAAAAAAATCTTTCCACTGATGGAGAGAAAACTCCGGTGAAATAAATCGCTAACGAAGAGAGCAACTCCGATAAAAAAAAAAATCTATTTTTATGTTGCCTCTGGCAACTATCATGGCCAATTTGTCGTTGAAAAATTCTTCTCTGAGAGAAATTGAAAACTCCTCGGGATGAATTCTGGTAAATAAAAAAGAAAGAAATAAAAAAATGGAAAAATGAAAGAAGATGCATGAGAAGAAATTAGATGAAGAGAAAAGAAGTTTTGGAAGAATTTGAGAAGGTAATAAGATAAGGAATGCTGTTTCGCGTTATCTCGCCGATGACTTTTGTCTCTATCGTTGTCGTGTCCGACTGGGAGGAGGCACGTCCGCCTCTGAGCAGGAGAGTGAGGAAGGAAGCCTTCCTTGGTTTCCATCGTTGTCGTTATCTCCGACACGAGAAGCCTTCACCACCTAGAAGGAGGCACGCCCGCCTCTAAGCAGAAAGGCGAGAAAGCTTAGGAATCCTTCGTCCTCGTCATCCCCGGCCCGAGAAGACGTCGCCGGCGCCAGTGATACCGTCCGACGCATCCGCCGAAGACGCCGCCGTCTTTGATTTTGCCGAAGAACTCGAGTGGACGCCAGTGACGCATCTGCCGAAGCTTACCTCTTGTGCCTACCGTCTTCTCCAACAAACACGATATCCTCACATCCGATCGAACCAAAACTTTGGGGAAACCTTCTCCTCTAGCCTGTTAACCTATGGTCAGAAGGATCCGACCATCTGACAACCGGATCGCCGGAATCAAAAGATTTTCCAGCGACCTATCTTCATCCCTGTTTCGGACGTAAAAAACATATATTTCACGTCTATTCCACGTCGACTTGTTACCAGCCGACGTTAAGCTCCGTCCACTGGTCCGGCGAGATGTAGGGAGTCATCGGCCAGAGCTACTGAGCATCTATCCGACGAACGATGAAAAATCGAAGACGAATGGCAGACGACGAACACTGTTCGCGTGCATCACGAGCACCATGAAGGAAATGATTGGATCCACCGATCCAATTTTGTGAAAGGATGATCTAATAGCCCGGTCCAATCACTTTTGAACCTTAGCTATTGTTCTCCACCACAATGGGATGATGTGGGAGAATGAATCAGGAAATATTGGTCTCACTAGGGACTCAAACTAAACTCGGTTTGACTTGGCATAGATCCAACTCAGCGCAAACCGTTTGAACCAAATCCAATTTGTGACGAAATTCAATCAAACACTGAATTTAGAATCAAAATTGCATTAATTTTGACTTAATTTGAAGTCTCGGTGGACTTTTAGATCTAAAATGAAATATTCAAAAATCAGAAATTTGGCTTTGTCGAAACCTAGATAGGTTGTCTAAACCCAATTTAAGTCAAATAAATTAAAAGTTCACAAGATGTGATTTGAGTTAAATTGATAATCCAAGGCAATGATGAAACGGATTCATTCCACGTTGCTATGACAATTTAAAAATGCGAAGATGAAAGAAATAACAGAAAGAAGCAATGACTATAGAAGAAATGACTTGAATATCATGTGCGGATTTGAATTTGTCTTAACCACACATTGGTCTTGACTCAACATAACTTTGAAACAAGAAAAGAAAATAACAAAATGAAAAATAAGGAATATTTTTTTATTGTATGTATTGGGGCGTAGTTCCTCAATATTATTACAAAAATGCTTGTAGCAATTTATGAAACTTGAAATCAAATAAATATTCATAGAAAGAATATTTATTGATGAAATGAAACATGAAAGATAAAATCAGATAAATATTCACAGAAAGAATATTTATCATAGGAATAAAAAAAATAAAAGAATTAAGATAAATATTTACAGAAAGAATATTTATCGAAGGGATAAAAGATGAAATCGGATAAATATTCACAGAAAGAATATTTATCGAAGGATGAAATCAGATAAATATTTATAGAAAAAATATTTATTGAAAGATGAAAGACAGAATTTTGAAAGATGAAAGAAAGAATTATGAAATGAAAAAAATCAGATAAATACTCACAGAAAGAATATTTATCGAAAGAAAGGGAAATGAGATAAATATTCACAGAAAGAATATTTATCGAATGAATAAAACATGAAAGAAATAATTGTGAAAATTAAAATCAGATAAGTATTCACAGAAAGAATATTTATCAAAGGAACAAAAAAATGAAAGAAAGAAATATGAAAATTAAAATTAGATAAATATTCGTAGAAAGAATATTTATTGAAATGATGTCACGGCATATTATCAATAATATTATTTGGATGGTGCGTACGTCGATACTATGTATCGGAGCATAGTTCCTCAATATTATTATAATATTGCTTATAGTAACTTATGTCACTTGAAATGAAATAAATATTCACAGAAAGAATATTTATTGACTAAAGAAAGATGAAAGATGAAAGATGAAGAATGGAAAATGAAAGGCTTATTAATGAAATTGAAAAAGATATCAAAGAAATTGAAAGAGATATCGAAGAAATGAAGGGGGGAATTCATTTTCTAGGAAAAACGTTTGTCAAAAGCTGAAATTAGATATAAATATTCATTAAAAGAATATTTATGAAGGATGAAAGAAGTAATAGAATGTGAATGAATGAAAATGAAATTGTATTGAAATTGTAAGCCTTTTATGGTAGATGTTATGAATGATGAATAATATTGTTCTTCCGAATATTTATTTTTATTTGATTTTATATGTTTAGATCTTTTAATCAAAGGTACCCTAAGCTATTTAGGGGTAATTAACAATGAATGCTTGCGTTCATTAGAAGCCATAACCCACTTAAATAAAAAACCTTATATCTATAAGGTGAATTTGAAATGGTCGTATGACATTTTAACATGAAATTGAAATTGAACCAATTTGTTACCTAACAGAAGATTTCATCCGAGGAGGAGGAAGGTGCAATGAGTGGTTTCTGGGAAATAGCGACCCCGCTCTAAGCACAAGGGAGAAGGCCAAGTGTCACGTCCCAACGAACCGTTCTCCGTCGAACCTAGCATTGTGTGCCAAATCCCTAGCTGCCGCCCCAAAATCACGCTCAAATTTGATTTTGACCGATGTCAAAATCAACATCCGCCGTGCGCGAAATCGAAGCCGAGTTCTGCTTTGCTGACGTCGCCCTCACGCCAGCCGCTGAGCTCATTTTCGGCAATGACCCGCTCGATCCGTTGACCAACCCTGCCCCGAAGTGAACGCTGGAAGCATTCGTCTTCCTCGTTGCGCAACGGTCAAGTGCGAGCTTCGTCCCTCTGCACACCTTGGTCGCCAGAGAAGCCGGGCATGCTGGCAGGGTGGAGACCCCTCTCTGCCCTCAGCCACGTCGTCGCCGGCTGGCAGCCGCTTGCCGCCGGGAACTGTCGCCCGAACTGATGAGGAAGCACAGAAACAGGGGAAAGTAGATGATGGAGAGGAAAGCTTTGTATTCACCAGATAAAATCTACAAAAACCTCTCTCTAACACCGACAACCCCATGGACACCGACCCCTCTTCCCCTCCCTCGCCGATGGCACACTTGCTGTCAGTTACACTTGGATCTCCCACGATCCCTTCTCGTTGGCATTTGCCTAGACACCGGAAAACTCACCTCTCGAAGCTCCCTTAAGCTCGCCGCTGGTGGTGATTGATCTGATCGCTCGTCGCTGATCCCCTTCCCTTCCTTCGTCGACTCCCTTTTAACGAGGAAGGGGACGTCGCCTGCGCCTCCGAGCCCCCACTCAGACCGCGTCTTCCATTCGAGAGTCTCACCACGCCGCAAGCTTCGTCGACAATCCGCTTCTTCCCCGCGCTGCCACACTCCCGCTGCTCCGAGCTCGGTCACCGTCTTCGTTCGATTCGCTCGGCGAAGAGGATGAAGCTGACGCCATTCTCGCCAGATTGCCGCGTACGCCTTCCGATTTGGAGTCAAAATTGGAAGGCGCATGGGTTGACCAAGTAGAATCGCTTCGCCAATGGATCCTACCATCTCCTCTTTGTTGTGGGCTTGGGCCACCGCCCAGCCCATTTTGTTTTGGCCCAGCCCGGGTTGTTCGGGGCCTAACAATTCTCCCCTGTCCAACTTGGACATCGCCCTCGATGTCCATTACAGGCGTTTCTCTTACAACCATTGCTGAGATGAACCCCATATGACATTGCGGAACCTCCATGGCAGTGTTTGGAGCTACCTGTATTGCACCGATTCTCTGCTCCTCAGTGTTATCTTCAGCCTCCTTAGCTAGTTCCTATAGCACCATTGCCATTATCTTCTGTCTGGTTGGGCAATCCTTCATCCAGTGAGGACCGCCGCACAAGAAACACCCCTGTGGCTTTGGTTCTGCATGCGCCCTTCCAGCAGTCCGATGTGGCTCTTGTCATCCCAGCATACCCCTATCTCATCGTGGAAAGGGTCTACCCCTTTCTAGAACTTTAGCTCTCGACAAAGAGCCGCGCTTTGGTGGTGACTTTAACTTCCTTGGTGGTGTTGATCTGAAAGTTCGATTATCCACCAATGATTTGGCCACTGCCGCAGCCGTCCTCCAGTCTTGCGATGAGTGTCGTCGGACCTCTGTCTCCGCCCATGGTGAAGGTCGCGGAGGAAAAAAAATTATTTGTCTACCTTCGACATATTTGGTAACTCCAACATGACTGTGGAGAATGCCCTGACGTACTCATAGATCGAGCCCGTGTGCCTCAGCCGATCCACTTTGCCACGAGCTTGGTCCACCGAAATCCCAGGAAAAAACTGCTGCCACAGTTCCTCACGGAAAGTATCCCATAGCCAACTAGAAGCTCTCGACATCGAGCTTACTTTGGTTCTCTACCAAAGTTTCGCGTCGGCTGTGAGATATGTAATGTACACCTACACTCGTTCTCCCTCTAGAATATGTCTCGCAGAGAATAGTTGCTCTATGTCCCAAATGATATTCTCCACCTCTCTGGACGATCGGACCCCTCCGAACGTCGCTGGTTCAGGGATGCGTATCTTTGGCTTGGGAGCCTCCTGCTCCGTCATCGCCGTAGCTCGTGGTGCTTGCGCTAAGGCCAGGCATAACACAACGATCTCTGCCTGCATGCCTACCATCTGCTCTGGCAGGTCTATCAAACTCTCCACAGTCTATTGTAGAGCGATGATCTGCAACCGCTATTGCTCCACTGTCCACTGAAGATGCTTAACCTGGGGAACGACCGCATTGTCCCCGTCACCGGTTAAGCCGAGCACCTGCTTCAACTGCGCTATGCGATCTGCCTGATTCACTATGTTGTCAGGTAGTTTCGCCGTCACCTTGGCTTTGACACCCTTGTCACGTCGGGGCCAAACGTCCTCTGATGATCCCCTAGCTATGTGTGCGATCTTCCGGAACTTACTCCTGAGTTTCAACTTTCTGGATGACTCAGCCGTGTTGACCGCACAAGGACCTGTGGGTTATGGGCCCACAGTAACCTTACTCTGATACCAATTGTCACGCCCCAATGAACCATTCTCAGATGAACCTAGCACTGTGTACCAAATCCCTAGTTGCCACCCCAAAATGACGCCCAAATTTGATTTTGACCAAAGTCAAAATCAATGTCTGCCACACACGAAATTGAATCCAAGTTCTACTTTGCTGACATCGCCCTCACGTCAGTCGCTGAGCTCGTTTTCGGCGTTGACCCGCTCAATCCGTTGACCAACCCCTCCCTGAAGCGAATGCTAGAAGCGTTCGTATCCCTCATTGCGCAACGGTTGAGTGCGAGCTTCATCCCTCTGCACACCTTCGTTGCCGGAGAAGCCGGGCATGCCGGTAGGGTGGAGACCCCTCTCTACCCTCGGTGGCAGGCAGCTGCTAGCCATGTCGTCGCCGGCTGGCAGCCGCCTGCCACTGAGAACTATCGCCGGAACTGATGAGGAAGTGCAGAAACAGGGGAAAGTAGATGATGGAGAGGAAAGCTTCGTATTCACCAGATAAAAGCTACAAAAACCTCTGTCTAACGCCGACGACCCCCTAGCCGCTGACCCCTCTTCCCCTCCCTTTCCGACGACACACTTGTTGTCAGTTACAATCACTCGGATCTCCCACGATCCCTTCTTGTCGGCGTCTCCCTAGATGCCAGAAAACTCACCTCTCGAAGCTCCCTTAAGCTCGCCGCTGGTGGTGATTGATCTGATCGCTCGTCACTAATCCCCTTCCCTTCCTCCGTCAACTCCCTTTTAACGAAGAAGGGGATGTCGCCTGCGCTTTCGAGGCCCCGCTCAGACTGCATCTTCCATCCGAGAGTCTCGCCGCCCCGCAAGCTTTGTCGACGCTCCGCTTCTCCCGCGCACCGCCACTCTCCCACTGCTCTAAGCTCGGTCACCGTCTTCGTCCGATTCACTTGGCGAAGAGGATGAAGTTGACGCCATTCTCGCCAGATTGCTCCGTCTGATTTGGAGTCAAAATCGGAAGGCGCGTGGGTTGACCGAGTAGAATCAGTTCACAAATGAATCCTGCAGTCTCCTCTTTGCTGTGGGCTTGGGCCACCGCCCAGCCCATTTCATTTTGGCCCAGCCCGGGGTGTTCGGGGCCTAACACCAAGATAGATTAGAAGAAACAGCTAGGGTTCATGGCATCCGGCGAGAGGTCAGCGTCAACGAAATTTTTTTTTTCACATTTTCGGCGAGGGGGACAGGGCAAGAGAGATCACATCACACTTGAGAGTTACATGGAAGAGAAAGAGGGAGAGAGAGAGTTAATAGCATTCCGAAAAATAACCAGAGTTAACTGTAGCGCCAAGTAACAGAACATTAATGAGAGTGGGGCATACTCTGAGATTCACGCAATCTCTACGGCTTTAAGATTTGATTTTCGAATCCCGGGGGCGCTGCTTAGGATTCTTGGGCAACCCCTATGCTTAGGAAAATTTTCTTCTAACTAATGGAAACTTGAAACAGACCAGTGGAATTCATATTTAATGGACTGAGATGAGACAAGACCCAAAATTTCTCGAGGAGTTGCGTATTATCGTAACATGGATTAGTGGGGGGGGGGGGGGCAGAAGTGTCATCATCTACTCATGGATCAATTGCGAGTGACGTTCTATGTCATGTAGCTAAACAGAATCAAGTATCATTACTGAAATATCTTTTCCTTATAAGAACAAATATACACTTGGGGAAAAAAGGATCCGTAAACTGCTTTGTTAGGTTATATCAAAATCCACAAAATTGTAATGATTAAACAGATTATCATGGGAAACTTTTAAAATAACTACCATAAAAGATGCACGACGTTGGTTGCGCTCCCCCGTCTTTCATGGGCGAGTTTTTGATGAACGTCGGACAGAAATAGTGGTGGCATTCAACATCAGAAAAATCCAACAGGAGCTTGTATATAATGCTCTATCCTCGAAAACCCAACTGGAACGAGACCAAAATCAATCATCAGCTCACAAAGAATATGATTTTGCATTGACCGAAGCAACATGTTATCACTTATTACTCAAAAAGAATAAATCACCAATGTCAAATTATACAGGAAATGAACAGGCTCCATCACTGCGGTTCTCTAAATGCTAAACGTATATGACGAAGGCAACAGGTTTGCAAAATACATCTGGATGAAGTCATTCAGCTCTTTCCCAAGGTAGACTTGAGTTTTTTTTCTTTCAGGAAATACCTTTCCAACCATTTATATTTGTTAATTTACTGAATCTACACATGTTGAGTTAGATGCTTCATTCTGCTCGTCTTCTCATTGCAAATTAGCAGCACTGAAATCTGATTATAGTTGCTTCAAGACAGGCAGTCTACTTTACTGTGACTCACGTATGGGCCAACCAAAACGATTAAGAGAGAGAAGTTCTATCATGTGAGGCAATAATGCAGAAAATTCGATAAGAAAACAATATAACAGAAATAGAATGGTAAGACACTTCCACTACTATTTTGGAGTTACTTTTTTTTCTCAGTAACATGACCTATCACATTTATACATACAATTCATTTACGTACAGAAGTATATGAAAAGAGACTAAACATACCAATGACCCTAGAGAGAGCAGCTGCACGTATCACTAGCGACCAGCAAGCAATATAAACAATTCTTCATCAGTAATTGATCCAATCTCCATTGCTCTTTCTAAAGCAGTAGAGCCACCACCATCTTTTGTTGTTGTGTTTGCACCTCTGAGAATCAACTAATTATTTTCAGTCCAAACAAATTTAAGATAATATAATCATGAACCATTTAAGAATTAAAGTTACAACAGTAGATGAGCTTAGATAATTTGTTGAAAGTTTGACTCGGTTGAAATGAAGTGTACTTGCACGGAATGGAACAAAATATATGTTTATTTTTTATGACTTGTTGAATTATCTATAATATTGTTGAGAAACTTCATGTTCTACGCTCTTACCTCCTGATCAAATATTTAGCAAGAGAATTATTCTTTGTGCAAATACAGTGATGGAGAGCGGTCCTCCCATGGAAGTCTTGCAAATTAATGTCAGCACCAAATTGTAAGAGGAGCTCCAACATGACGGGATCACCGACATGGCATGCTAAATGCAAGAGAGAACAACCTTCCAAACAACTATCTGGTTCACCAGACTCACTAATTTTCTGACACGTTGTAGGATCGGATTGTTTCCCCTCTGCCATATCATTATTTGTAGGTGTTGGTGTATCTACCACGTGATAATGCTTACTGTCCACCTCTTCATATTTGGTGGTAGGACTGGCATCCGATGCTACAAGGAGGCGGTACACTATTTGAACATTATTAGTTTTGACTCCTTCCCATATACGAACTGTAACCTTAGGAAGATCAGGTTGGCTCTTTTCTCTGACTATTAGAGCTTTGTCCTCGTACTGCAAGATATATTAAGTGATACTGATGAGATATTACAAATATAGAAGAGGGTACATGCAGACAAAATAACACAATTTAAATCAAACAATCAACCATGAGCTAGAAACTATCAGGCTTCATATTAAGAGGAAACAGAAAATATCTAATGTAATATATAAAATATATGGTGGGATTGATATATTTGGAGTAGCCTTTTTTAAGAACTAATAACTGGATGCATGTGAAAATAAGATGCTTGGGAATGTAAATTTGACTTCGAAACATGGAAATGTAATTCCCACCAAAACAGGTGGTATCTCATATGTCCACCATGTGGGGACAATTGCTTAATAAATTTTTTTCAAATGATTAAAAAAGTACAATATTTCAGTTATTAAATTTTACATATAAGAATATCTAGAGCTATATTTATACCGATATCAGGATTATAACAGAATATATTTATTATATTAAAATATTCAATGTAATTAAAATTTTATATTATATGAAAAATATTACAGAATTTACAATATTTTTTAAAATAATTATACATTAAAGTATCATCTTCTATGATAAAAATATAAAATATATTTGAATGAAAATAGTACAACTGTTTTAAAATGATGCAGATAGTTAAATTGAAGCATATACAAATGTTGCCTATGCAAGGAACAAATGATAGGAGATACATTTGTATTTTTGTACATAATTGGTGAGAATCTGGTTACTCGGAGGAGAAAGAAAGAAAAGATAGTGGTTAGATGAAATAGTGAAGCTAAATACAGAGATATGACTTATACTACATGTGAGACAATGTAGTTTAAAACTTTGCTACTGGATTTTAGACTTTGTTTGCGATAATCAATTAGCTATTTATATTGCTAATAATCCTGTATTTCAGGAAAGAATGATATAGAAATTGAGTGTAACTTTGTTTGAGAAGTTGTGCTGTTATGTTTATAAAAAAAAAATTGATTGGATTGATGGGACGAGACATCCCTGTCTCGTCACGTCCCAGCTGCTTCCTCTCTCCAATTTTATCCCCCACGTCCACCTCACACACGCCGTCGCCCACACCTCTTCTCCCATTCACAACTCACACGCATGCTCGCCCTTTCTCCCTCATGTCTAGCGAGCTAATACCGACATCGAGCTCTGGTCTCTGGCAACGGTCCAGCGATAAGCTCCAGTGACACCTCCCTCGCCCTCATAGCTTCCTCACCGTCCGCCTCTTCTCCCTTCGCCCTTGCCATTCCTTTGCGACTGGCTAGCTGATGCCGACGACGACCTCCAGCAGTGCCAGCCTTCGGCGACAAGCTTTGATCGCACCTTTCCCCCTTCCCTTGCTACTCTGTCAGCGAGACACGACTGGACAATGGGTCACGCCAAACTCCAAGCTCCAGCGCGGCGTTGCCCTCTCCCGATGAATCTTGCGCTCGCTGCTGAACTTCGGCGAGTTTGCAATGAGGTTCCAGTGAGTTCTTGCCGATGTGGGCAAGTTCTGATGACATTTTGATTGATTCCGGCAGCGGTCCGATGCCACCTCAGTGGACAAATGGAGAGGGTTGATTTTGGTATCTTGCTACTTCGATGAGCTCCACGGCGCAGTAAGCTCCTTTTCGGAAGGTTGTCGGTGCGAGAGACAGATACTATTCCGACAAACTTCCGATGATGACATACAACTCCGACGATCTATGCGTCCACACATGCTGTGGACGTGCCCAACCTACATCGTACATATTTTTATAAGAAAACTTGCATGTTGTAGTGTAACATACTGTTCAGGCAAGTATTTGCTAATACATTGTAGAGAACTAAACTACATGAACAAATCATAATAGATCCATAAAAGTGATTAAGGAAAAGTAAAAAAATAAATTAAAAATAGATGAAAAGATATAAGTATAAATATATGGACTTGAACAGACAAGTAATAGTTGTTAAACTGTATCCCAGTGTAAAGACTGTAGACTCAGATGAGCGGGATCTATTCGGATATGAGATCGGGATTAGTCAAACCTACAGTAACAGGTAGGGATCTTTTCTTGTACTTTGATCAAGGTAGCTACCGCTTGGTTAGAAAGCATCATACGATTTGACGTTATCGTTTAGTTAGGGACGCCTTGTTGATTTACTCTATTGTTATCATTTCCATTAAATTATTATTCCTTTGTGCATTATTATGAATGATTATTTATGTTTCGTTGCACAATATGTTCTTATCCTGAATTACTAGAAGTTTATGATTGTTTACACTGTATATGTGTTATTTAGCACGATGTATTGATTATTCGGGCCGTACTGGAGGCGGTAGAGTGCCAGTCGGATGTGTTTTGAGGTCGGATATATATAATATTATGGAAGATGACCTCGTATACTATGTTGTTATCATCATACATTTGTGCTATTATTACAAAGATACGATTGGGTACTGGGCGTAGTACCAACAGACTATGAACGAGTAGTTGTTTCTAGTGTGCGAGATAACACTGAGGACCACTCATATCTGAGTGCATATCCATTGGGGACGAGTTGTATTGTTTTGCATGATGATGTATATTTATGATATTTATACATGATTTACAAAGTACATGTTTGGTGCACCGTGTTAGATTGTGTTGTATGTATGACACAATTCTCTTAATATTGATACACCATGTACTTAATCCCTATTTAGCCCTTATGACTAAATATGTTTTATTAAAGGTCCTGGTGCGAGTCCATCGCCGGCGGATCGGTCATAGATAAATAGTTATAGATAACTTCCCAATAATAGTTGTATTTACATTTTTGTACATTGTTTTAGCTAGTAATATTATATGTTGATGTTTTGGCCATATGACAGTGTATTGTCCCATCGGTGTGGATGGATGTCGTTATGTATATATATGTTTGATTTGTTATTGTTTTAATGTTATAAGTTGATGGGTCGGGTTAGATTAGCATGCCCAAATTGTCATACATCGCTAGTGGGTCATTGACTAGGGCTAGTAGCCATCGGGGCGTGACATGTGCTAAGCAAGCAAATTTGTACCTGTTATACCAACTCTGAAGAACTTGTCTATATATTTAATAAGGTTCTAAATAATGTATTCTTCTATACAAAAGTAGGGATACTTAATATTTATGCTTAGAACTTACTGTTTATAATAATGTTATTATGTATTTAGGGCCATATCAGATAATCTTCTTATTGAATTCATACTAGTTATGTCTTCAGTACACTTGTAGCTTCTGTTCTCTATAGTAGAACATTTCGTTTCTTCCAACTCAATCAATAGAATGACATCATGTATCAAGGCGGCATCACTCTTTTAGCATCTATCATAACAACATAAAAGTTGACTTACTCTTGATACATTATTATTGAATGCGTCTAGTGATTTAATTCAAAAATGGGTCTCATCAATAATTCATCCGAACAAAAACTTGAATTATATTATTGACAGCACTTCTAAGTCAGAATGATATTTGTTTTCTCAAGAAGCTGCAACTCATTTTTCACATGAGCAATTCTTTTGACAATATTGTCTGGTGGCAGTTCGATTTCAAATGTGATGAAGAAACATGCAAGCTGAACAAAAGAAGCTAGGGTATCTAGTATAGGATACAATATGTATTAAGTAAGAAGTATGCATTTTCAGATTATGAAAATATTCAAGATTGCAGAAGTTTTATACACATTAAGGTACCTTTGAATGAATGTATTTTTCTTTTCTTGAAATAGAATCTTTGGAAGTAGGCTTGTCCATAGAAGCAGGCATATCTACTTTTGATTCATCGATTCTGAATCAAGCACCACCAGAAGCATGAAACGTAAAACAAGAAGCATAAAGATAGTGCAACAAAATGCTCTAGTATTTACTACAATGAACACAAAGACAGTGCAACATAGACATGAATATTATTGAGCATAACGAAAATGCAAACTCATAAAGGCAAAAAATTTTAAAACATTGCATAGCACCATATAATCATTATTCCGTGTCAAATCCACCAAAAATAGCATAAGTCTCTGAGCACTAATAAACCCTAGTCAAGAGTGCAAATTTGTGGCCTTTCTCTACATTCAGTACACGTTTAGACCTAAAATCAAAGACACTGACCAGTTACCCCAAGATAATTGAGACCTTAGGCTACGTGGCATGCTACAAATGATATTAACTTTCCAGAGAGCAAACCCTTGTCTACTCATCACCAACATATGGACTGAAATTCAAAATGTTGGCAATAAATGTATTACTAATTTTTTTGACATGTTCTAGGCATGATGCCGTATGAGATCAACATTCTAACTTGTAGTACCATAGAGCATTACTTAAGATAAATTAAGATAGAAAGAGAGAGTTTTGAATGAATTGTGAGAGAGAAAGAGTTTAGATAGAGAAAAAAAATCAGTCCCACTCAAATGCCAATAGAAAAAAAAAAGCCAACAACTAGATTTCCTAGCCCTTACAATTGGTGTCGCCCAATACTAACGTGTAACGTGTGTGGTTCAGGATATATCTTTGTTTTCTTTGGGATATATTAGTACTAACCAATTAAAAAAAATATTAAATCTACTATACTAATGGTTCATGCTCTAATCCAAGTGCTAGTTGTAATCTCATTTGGACTAGTTTCTTAAACCATGATTTTAAGTTATCTGATTCTTAAATAGTCTTCTATAAGTCGTAATAATCATAAACTAGAAAAATCCAATAAAACATGACCCAATGGTCATCCCGCCAACACTTGAACTAAAAATAACCATAATACCTTACATCTTGTTGTAATAAAAATTAATATTATTAAAATGAAAATTGACACCATCATATCCACCAACATTTTGGCTTCTGTTGTTAGCTTGAAATAGGATTGACACCATGGCCATCCTTAATAACCACTTTTTCCCATATATTTTTGTAACATGGTGGTTAGCTCATTCTTCTAAGAAAAAGATCAGGACAAGTTGTCTTACTCCAGATCTTCTTTTGGTCACATTTATCCTATTTTGAAATGTGAGCGTTTGCTACAAGCCTAGAACATGAAAGTCACAAATTTTAGATGTAAACAAGTTCATAATATATTACACTTTGGATAGAACAATTGAACTGAAAAACACTTGTAGTCACGAAAAGTGAAGCACAGACATAGGCATTTTAAGCATCAGAATTGTTTATCACATTATAGTGACAGGATTTATTACCTTTGATCTTGAAAAAGAAGCAATTCCTCCCACACAGAATTACAATAAGAATTACCAAGGGCACAAAATAATTCCACAACAGCTGGCTCCCACACTTTAACATCTAACGTCAACGATCTAACCTGTGCAGGTAATGCAGATATTTGGTGATTTATAATCATTAAAAATGAACATTCAAGCGGATAATACATTATTATGGACACAACACTTTTCTAATATTCCATCATTAAATGAAGCAGATTCTTCGAAAATTGTTAAACTATTAAAATACTACAACAGGGCATTCCTCGTCACCATTACATCTTGTCTATCAGGGCTAAATCCTAATATCCTCTGTAATTGGCTTAGAAATCACCAAAATAGACAAAATTTTGTAAAACAAATCAGTGTAATAAGCTAGCCAACATATACCTCTATAATGGATATAAAACTTTATAGCAGGAAAATGTAACAAGTATGATATTAATAGTTAGTCAGTTTAAAGTAACTATATATTTATAATTCACTTTTCGCCGACCAAGTATAGTTTAACTGGTTCTTTATCAACTGAAAAATAGCAGGAGCTTTCTTCATATGAATCTATGAAAAAAAAAGCAAACGCAACTCAGATCTCATAATTAAGACAAACAAATTGAAGAAATTAATTACAACTAATATGACGTTTTGCTGAAACCAAAATGTTTAGTGTTCAAACCTTTGAAATATGAACCCCAAGATTTCTGTGAACTCCAGAGCATTCTATGCACATTAGAATTCCCAGGTTTAAAGATGCCCAATCAGGGTCAGGAGCACCACATTCAGCACATGCATCATTCCCAGGAATGCTCCTGAGAATCTTGGAGACGTTATCATGTCCTTTAATACCCATGTTTCCATTCAACGATTGAGCATCAGCACAATTTGCAGTGATGCTGCGATTATCCATGTCAAAACCCTATAATGTAACTATCGAGAGTGTCAGCATCATAGTAGCTTAAAAGAACATAGCATGTAAATTTACGTTGAAGTAAAATTAAGTTAAACAAAACCTTCATTATCACCAATACTCAAATTGCATGAGAGGTGCTTTATGTATTAATTTAATGTTTTCAGGATTCAAGAAGTCATAGAGGGGCAATTATGGTCTGCAAATTTAATAGGATCTAGTTGTAACATAGCAGGGATTTGGTTTTAAATTTTAAAGTTTCTAGACTAGAGTGCAAATATGAAATATGACGATGTGGTATTCCAATGAAAGAATTAAATTACGAGAACAAGTTTTGAAGCTTAATATGAATTTATTAAGGCTAATATGTGTCATAGATCTAATTATAAGAATTTGACCGGCCAATTAAGAATAGTTGGACATTGGTTCCAACCACCTACTCCCATAGTTCATACCTTTTCTTTCTTCCCTCTCTAGCTACCACCTGATTTTTTTTAAGATGTCTTAAGGTTGTAAACTAGAGGGAGAGAAGACTTGGAACTGTGACTTTTCCACAAGGAAAAGAAGAGAACAAAAATTCATCTTAATATTAAATGATGTGGATCTGTTATGGCTTTTCTAGATTATCTTTCAAAGCCGGTCAGTTTCTGCCCGGATAGATCATCCTCCAAAAGATATTTTCACCTCCATTGCCGATAAACTTTCTTTCACTTTCCATGTGAAATTAAACCAAGATATTATATTCACGCCCAAATTTGTCTCTTGCATTGCACTCACCGATGCTGACTCACATCCATGCCCTAGCCACTTGTTGACTACTCCCACATTTGTGCATATGATGTCGGTTTGCATATGCAACATAGTTTTGGTAGTATTCATTGTTAATATTATTATTGATTATTAACTTATATTGTAGCTTATAAAGTCGTTCCCGTCGTCCACACAATCATGTGCTAAAAAATATTAATCAATTATTTTATTAATTATCATTTTTATGTATTTAGATGACAATGCACAAAAAATATAAAAGGCAATTTTGACCATACATACAACACAAAAATTGTCTTGATGATTTAGTGCAACTGCCATAGAGAAAGACATGCAATCCAAACCTATTTAATGTGCAAGTTGGAAATTTGTCATTGAAAACTTCTAATCATTTACTTATGTATGACATTACACCTTTACTTGTATTAATGAATATCATTTATGCCATTAAACTTATTTATGTGTTATATTTTTAAAAAATAACTTAATTATTGATTTTAAAAATTAAAACAGAATTAGTAGTAACATTACATCAGCAATAGCATAGCCACAACAATAGGTTGCAACAACACAACTATGCCAAGCGCAACCTTAAAACCTTAGATTCAAGTATCTCAAAATAACTCTTAGAACTTGTATTATGTAAAGAAAAGAAATGTGTTAGAATCTAGGAGTTGGATTGCAAAGGAAAATTTTAATTCCTTTCATGTAGTTTTTTAATAGTTTATATTATTCTTTGTTATTTAGAATATAATAGCATTTTTTACACTTTAATATCATTTATATAATCTACCTTTTAATTTAGTGTATTTGTTTTGAAATTATAGTATCTGTTCTATGTGGTGACAACATGATTAATATAATTGTTAACCTTGAGGAGTACTGTAATTCTCGGGGCATAATATTTATAAACTTTTAGTACACTTCGAGTTCTAATTACCTATCATATCATTCATGTGATTAACAGAATTCAAGAATTTTCATACTAAAAGCAAAAAAGATAGGAAGTACTCTTGAATGATCACCTGATTAGATATAGTAGAATTTAGAAGTGATGTAATAACACCAGTAATTTTCTGAGCCCAGTCCATTCTCTCTACTTCATTCTCAGCCTGCCACAAATAGGAGATTCACAAGATCTGTATTTTATACAAGGAAAATATACTTGACAGAGCTCAAAGAAGATAAGAAACAGGACAAGATTCCTACTCATTATCTATTAGATGGAAATTTGTAGGCACCTGCAATGTGAATGTCTTCACAGGGGATATTATTCTGAAGCAAAATCTCAAGTCTGTCTGCTCTGCATCAATCTTTATGGTTGAGGTACGAAGATCAACAGTGTGGAAGCCGAGATTATCATCGCCCTGACACAGAATATTGCTGTATGATACACTCATGCCTGATGACAGTTGTGATATATCATATTATTGGATGAATTCTTATAACTATTCTAGTCAAGGCTAAGGTTTTAAGGAATAATCTGGATAAAACTTTTCAGGAAAACTTTGCATGATGTTCCCTGGTACTTGTTACCTAGCCTTCATCATCTTAGATCAGACTAAGAAATGGGTTGTATAAACTATGATTTTTAAAACCAGTTTGTATCGCTTGATACGAGTGGTACATAATGATTCAAGATCAATCCAATTTTGGTACATATTTCTGATACTAGTACCGTATAGTATTGGTTTATTTGGTACCAGTATATAGGTAAGGACTAAGATTTTAAACTCTATTATAAACAGGATGGCTTCAACTCTTGTCAGTGAAGTCCCATCAAACAATAAAAATGCTTAGAGGACAACAGAATGTTATCTGTGTCAATTGTAATTTATGAAGGATTGGATGAAGATCTTATGCTCTATGAATGGGAACGCCCACTAGAGAAAGAACACTAACCTGCCCAGAAGTACATCGAATCGTAAAACAAAGTTTCTCATATCATAGTCTACAGTACTATCCTCGTGTTTGATCTGTTACCTACAGCATAGTTGCTTTGTTTCCCAAACATCATTTCAGGAAATTACAATTTCAAGTTTATAAATTAGTTTGGTTTACACACGTTTCTTGAAAAGCTATACACAATCTCAGATCAGCTGTACAAAACCTCTGTGGGTTTGATAACCAGAAGAGGAATGGCAAGTTGTTCAATAGTTGACAAGACCTTGATATGTTAGATTACGTATTAATAATTGACAAATTTTGAACCCTTGCCACAAAGTGACAGATAACAAAGAAATAAATTGTTAGAATATAGGTAGCGAAACAAGAAAATGACGTCTATACATTTTTTTTAGCATACATGAGGAGAGAAGATTTATTTCCTTGTATTGCACAATGCTGTAAAAAGAATTGAAGTTTTCTATCATAACCAAATAGATGCACAAGGTCAAGGCAGTCCGCTTGCTATTAAAATAAATAAAAGATTTTAAACCCTAGAATTGGTGGACACTATAACAAAAAAAAAAATATTGTCAAAGCCTTTGTATGAATTGCTTTTTTACAAGAGAGACACGATCCACCAGGACCAACTCATATCTCTAGGTTATGCAGGCATCATGGAGTGTGTCCTTACTCTTCGTCCATGCTACCTCAAACGCCTACATTGATTTTAAAACTCAATTTGAATCACCCAGTATGAGCTTGTACATATTAGTAGCATGAATTAAATATTAATAGTTTCATTGTATTAGAATTTAGATTAATGAGGCATTACCAATATTACTAAATGCATTTTTTTTTTATCAAATGGGCTTTGAAATATATTATATACATTAAGGATTTTACAAATGTTCTTTTCAAAATTCAATTAATATTGCCCAAGTGAAAGAATGTTGGAATTTTGGTCTAACATTAGCTAATTTGACCAATAGATTACTTAATTGAATGGGCATTTATTAATTATTTATTAGGGCCATAACACCTCATTATCTTAATGTGATAGATGGCTTGGATAGGCTCATGAACTAGAGAGGAATCCTTATGGGTTGGAGATTCAAGAAATCTGCACCATGAACCCAAACTCTTTGATTGGGAGGGGGAATATAAGGTTTTGTCATACAAAATATGGGCTGAGTTCCCATTTGCATCCCTAAACAAAGCAAAAATTGGATTCCACCCATTAGAGCCATTTGAGAAGGGAGAGCGAGTGGAAGCCCTAGCTTTAACCATGGGATACTAGAGTAAATGGATAACACAGTCAAGTAGGGATGGCAAGAAAACCCATCCCCGCCCCGCCCCGCCCCGACCCGACCCGAAGTCAACAGGAAAAACCCGAGTTGACTGGGTCTTGGGTGGGGTTCGGGGAAAACCCAACGGGATAAAGTCGGGTCGGGGTCTGGTATGGGAATTCAAGTACCCGCCCCGAACCCGACCCCGACCCCAAACCCGCCCCGATCATTAAAATGATAAATTTACCCCTTCTAAGTTATAATTTAGGTACTAAATTTATAGTAGTTTGATATAAAAATGATTGTATAGTTTATGTAAAATATTTTTTATTTATATATTATGAATATGAAATAAAAAATAATTTTAAAATATTATTTATAATATATACTTATTTTTAGGCCGGTCGGCATTGGGTTTCCCCGCAGGGTCGGGTGTGGGTTGGGTTTTCTAAGCCCGTCGGGTTCGGGTTCAGGGTCGGGGTCGGGGATGGGTTTGGGGAAGTCGGGGTCATGTCGGGATGGCAAAACCCGACCCCGCCCCGCCCCGTTGTCATCCCTACAGTCAAGTATTTCTTATGTGTCTTCTTCAATTTTGATTATTCTAAATTCATGCATGAGATCCTTGCAAAATTTACAACAATTGGTACAATGGAAAAAGCTCTAGTGAACCAACTTATCAAAGTATATTATTATATATAAACAAGCAAGGATGCATTATGCAACATCTAACCATATTTTAGTACCTGTTTACTCCACTTCTCTCTGTAATAGTATAAAGTTCCATGACTATCCAGTACAAAAAATCTGCGCTTCCAGTCTGCTCTCAAACTTGTAGAACGTTTAAGAAGATAACCTTGCTTAATTATCTGAACCTGCAGGGAAGTATTCAGTTACAAGTCAATGGGCACAGAACAGTGCAGAGAAAAAAAAAAGAAAAAAAGGTATATAAGTAGCGTTAAGTAAAACAATTTGAAGAATATGAGAAGATAATATGTCTAAAATCTTCAGTAGCTCTCATCAAAATGCGATAGGCATTGTAGAAATGACAGGTCTGTACCATTAAACATAAATCATTCTTTTTCCTTATCCAAAAATTATATAACGACAAGATGGTTACCTGTCCATTAGCAGTAGATTGCATCAGGGCTTCTATACCTTTGTATGAATTGAAACCAATTACATGAATACCATCACCACTTGTTGTGGCCTCCGTATTGCTAGAGGACCTAAAACTTGCAAGATCACTTTGAGTTCTGAACTCTTGAATTCTCTTTTCTAGTTTGTCTTGCTCAGTTTTTACCAATTCTTTTGACTGTTGAGTATATGTCAAAACCTGCTCTTTCAACAATTTAAGTGACAAAGCAAGAACCAAAACCACACATATATTGGGTACAACAGAATCTAAATGCTACCTGATTAATAAATGGTTCCATTTGGCTCAGTAATTCATATCCCTAGACAAAAATGGTAAAATCCATGTTCAGCTCGGATCCAAACATGATAGTTAGTGCACTTACAGATTCCAACTCAAAAATTAACCTACCTGCTTAAAGTATCTCATATGAGCATCCACCACCGCACTTATAGAATCTAGGAATTCAAATTTTTTCTTTGCTTCAATATTTGCCAGAGCATTGACCTGAACTCTTTGAAAACCAGATAAGAAAGTTGGATGATATAAACTAATGGACTTGTGTTATTATCAGGAAGAAAAAAAATAAATACGTACTAGATTAAACCGACATCTTTCAAAAGCTGATTTGGAGTTATGAAGATTCTATCAAGGAAAAGTAGAATAAAAGAGATCAGACCCGTAAAATTAAGCTTTGAGAGTAATGCATTGAGCCCTATTCACCATAGGAAAACTTGCCTCTTCGAGTTCAGTAACTATGTCCGCTCGTGTGCCCTTCTTTAGTGACATAAATTTCTCACGTGCCTAACAAAAACTAGATGATGTCAGCATTCAAAGTTTAACAAAGCAGTTGTCTTTTAAATGAAAGTAATGATGCCATGGACTGCTAAAATTTGTATAAGAAAATAAACACAATTAAAGAGAATCAGTGAAATGACAAACCTGATCATACCCTGCTGAAGCTTTGTCAAACCGCCTGCGACAGTCCTGCATCCCATGACTAGCCATCAGAGCAACGTATTTTATTTTTCAACAGCTCCTTGATCAATCAACGTTTACTATATGACTGAGCAGTTATGTGTCCGGCCTCATTTATAATATTTAATTTCTTTGGAGCAGTGTTTGGCATCAAACCACCAACTCAAGGATGTCCAAGTTGAAGGTAGGCGCATTTATTATGAGGTTGACATGACCATGCATCTTAAGTAAAACAATTACCTTTACATTTTGCATATCCACATTAATCATTTGCATCAGTTTGTTACTCAGCATATGCTCTACCTGTTTTTGGCCAAAGAAAAAAAAAATTGATTGCCCATATTCACACAAGAAAAGAGTCCATCATTAAAGTTCAAATTCATTAAAATACATATCAGATCGGAAGAAAATTTAAAACATCCAATGTACCATTTTTTTAACTTCATTTAATATGGTAAATCATACAAATTGAACGAACTAAATAGAAGAAACGGCATTGCACTTCAAATATCTCCATAGCCTTATTGATGCAGGAGATTTGCCGAACAAAATCTAAATATGCAGATAAACATATAAGTTCTTGTCTATCAGAATTCATAAGTAGACAATCATATCAAACGGACAAACCACATACTGTATACAAGTACAACTAGACATGAAGCCGGCATACTTGTTGTAGTGGAAAACAGAGACATACTTTTTTACAAATGTTAAATTATTGTAAGCTTAGACGATAGCTGTTGTTCTTAGATTCAGTTATTGTCATATTGCTATCTTCTTGTGTATATATTAATTTTGACCATTCCATTTGTTAAATTGATATCCAAAAGTAAATCATTCATTAATCTATGTGGGGTTTATTACTTAAATATACAAACCCATGGATGGACCTGTTAAGATATAAACAAACCCAATAGCTTAACTTATAAATTATAACTTGTAGAGCAGCTTTCTTAGCACTCTCAACCCTTTTCCTCAAGCTAAAGCAAAGATATCAATCATGCTTGTTACACAAATAACGAATCCTTGTTGGGCCTAAAGCCTTTATGAAGATATCTGCTACTTGCTCTTCTTATTTTGTGTAAAGAGGACATATTTGTTGGTTCATAATTGCTTCTCTATTGAAATGATAATCAACCTCTATATATTATTGGTACATCTTATAATCCTACAATCTAGTCTTACTATCCGCTCCTACAAAACCTCTACCATTCCTAATCTAATTAGGATCTCAATCCTAATAACCTTAATGTAAACCAACATAGACTTCATCTTTCACTTACAACATTCCCAGACACTCAATTCTCAAACTCTCATGAATTCACATTTTTTCAATCAATTCTTTTTAATCATTATTATATGACACCCAAAGCCTAGAACGACGTTCTCTAGATAGTTGCCACCATCGGCAAAACATTCACTAAAATATTATTTTCAAGGAAAGCGGGACACTTGTGACTTGACTATACATCATCGTTGGTAACTATCTTAACATCCCCAATTTGCACCAATGACTATACATCATCGTTGGTAACTATCTTAACATCCCCAATTGCACCAATGTGTCACAAATGATTCCATCAGAGCCTTCAACGAACAACTAATTTTGTATCAATAAAAAACATATAGCTGAGGACTTGAAGATTTCGAACGATGCACAACAAAGCCCGATCAAGGACATCAAGATGGAGGTAGCTTACGCTTTAAAGGTTCAATACACCTTCAAACATCAAGATGGAGGTAGCCCTACTCTTTTTTGCTTATCATCAATGGTATGACGCTCACCACGGTACTTCCAGGAGCAGACGTGGCGACGCCAGAACGGGCACAAAAGCAGGCGTCTGCTCTGTTCGCAGTTGTGAGAGAGAGAGATCTGCCCAGAGTTCCTTCACCGGGTGAGAGGAAGAGTATTGTTGAGCACACGACGAGAAAAAGGCCCACCGAAAGTAAAGGAGTGGCGACGATGAACCCCTGAATTTGAAGGGGCAAGCAGATGGTGGCGGAAATTGAGGTCGACGAAGAAGAGGATCCGCCGCATTGAAACAGCAAGAGAGGCCATATATTGCTTTTGACCTGAAACAACAATAACTGTATTGCACTCCCAAACAAAGGTAGGGCTAGAGAATGGGTTCTGACATAGGTGTTTATAAAAACCAAAGAACCGCTGAACCGCATTGAATCGAACTAGCAATTAACCGAACTAATCGGTCAGTCGATGGGCGATTTTTCAAGAAGATGATTGAGATTCAATGTGGGACTACCGAACTAATCGGTAAGTCGATGGGCAATTTTTCAAGAAGATGATTGAGATTCAATGTGGGATTAGTTTGGCCTGGGTTGAACTGTCGATTAACCACTAGAACCAGTTATAGAGATAATATGTAAAAATTTTAATACAAAGAAGATTTGAACCATAGTTTTCTACTTAATTAATTTACTGTAGCCAACATTATTGCTTTTGACCTTACAACATAGCATTTTTCTAACCTACAACAACACTACCTATATTGCACTCCAAAACAATTTGATAGAGGTGTTCATAAAAATTAGAGAACTGCACTGCGGTTAATCAACTGAACTGAACTAGCGGTTAACCAAACTGATCAGTCAATCAACGAGTGGTTTTTCAGAAAGATGGTTATATATATATATATATATATAATTACCATTGAAACCTGATGGTTAACCAAAGCATGAACACGATAGTTAACTTAATCGAAAATCCAATTAATTGATTTTTAGTTTGAGAACGGTTCGCAATTTTGCCGAACTGATAGGTTTAATTCGGGATGGAATGTTGGGTCATGGTTCGGTTAACCTAACCATGAACACTCCTAGGTTCTAATATCAAGTTTAGAGCAACATGGAGAGGAATAATCAACTAGGTTCATTAATCGTTAAACAAAGAGAGAGAAAATAGTTTAAATATAGAAACTATAGTGGGTAACGGTTTGAGCCTGTTATCACTTATCATGCTGACCTATGTCAACTACTTAAATTGCTAAATATTAGAGATTCTCATCCTCTACTACCTCATGAATGACTTTTGTCTCAACATTCATTGTCATCACTTTAACATTTGAAATAACCTCTCTAGCCTCTCTTCTGAAATGCTTAAAAATATGTATAACAATAATTATTTTATCATTTATATTATCAATAATCATATTTTTTTTAGGAGAGGACCAAAAATGTGAAAGTTTATTGTCAACTTCATTCATGATGCAATCTTGGCCAAGCAAATCAAATATGTACTCACATCACCTAAGTTGAAGATGAGGAATTAAATATCCATTTGAATGATTAGTATTTTCAGTTCATATATATATATATATATGTATAAACTCGTAGGTTTAATCGATTTTTTAAACCTTGTTTGAGTATCAACTTATTGATATTTTTACTAAAGCCTTCACTTCAATAGTGAGATATGGAGATAAAATCATAGTTGTTAAATTTAATTGAGAGACCAATTACTCTGAAGCTTAAGTTATTAAAAAAAAAAAAATTAAATTATATCTTTATAATATCATAAATAAACTCTATGATCTAGCTCTCCTCTCACATGCAAGCTAGCTCAAATGTTATATGTGAATGCAAAAGCAAGAAAGCAATGTTGATCAAAGGGCATGATATATCTTCAAATCGGTGAATCTAGAATGGCAATGCAGAAAGCA
Source organism: Costus lasius (assembly GCA_027563935.2). Lineage (NCBI taxonomy): Eukaryota > Viridiplantae > Streptophyta > Magnoliopsida > Zingiberales > Costaceae > Costus > Costus lasius. The sequence continues at coordinate 78,816,119 of CM050451.1, forward strand.
AAAGCACAAAATTACAAGAGAAAGTGCATCGGAAATAAGCTCGCAAGGGGTTTTGAGTGAAAAAGATCACGGTTGCTATCGCATCAATTTATATAGATTTTTTTTAGTGATTTTTATATATCAAATTAATTCTTAATTCATTATTTTCTATATTCACTTTTTTCTATTTCAATAGAATTTCAGATTAAAAAATATTAAAACTTAATGGATTTCGAGATATTTGATATCGTACAATGATTCTATGTGATGAAATAAAGCTGCACATCAAATTTTGCATATTGTGTTCAGATCATAGGCTGTGATTCCTACGATGATTGAAATTTTTCTCACAAAAAAAGTCAAGATGTGAGTTGTAGATATCCTATTTCATTTATACAAGATTTCAAAATAAAAGACATCATAGTTCCTGATTTTAATCATAGACTATGATCTCTCTTAGCATAGATAACAAGCAATTACAGCCTGTGATCTCAATCACATGTGACAGTTTCCGCTCAGCATGATTTTTGTGTCATTTTTAACTTAGATTTTTTTTACGTTGTCAAGTCTGGAATACACCAACCTATAAATAAATGAGTCATACTCCTAATTAGAGCATCAAAGACGAGCATGAGGCGCCAAAGGGCAGCTGCCGAGTGGAACAGGAGAGAACATCATTGAACAACGGCAACTGGGGTTTGATCTTGAGAGGGATTCGGCTATGAGCACGTCAAAACAAAGGAGAAATGCTACAATCAGAGGAGGAGGAGGCAAGTAATTTAAGGAAACAACTCCAGCGAAGCCCTGAGATGAATCTAGGCAAAATTTCATGAACATAACCTCCTCCTTCCATTGGCGATAGCAAGGAAGGAGGCAACAATCACAAGCTATAATTGCATAGCAAATTTTGATGAGCAAGTTGTTATTTATTTTTTTTCTTTCTCATTTAATCTTGTTTGTTGTCCTTCTATAAAAATATTTGCATTGTAATGCTTATTTTTACCACGTAAACTTGCTTTCGGGACATGTGGCACAGCCCGTTGTATTTCTCTTGATTTAAACATGTGAATTATTTCTATCTTATTAATTGAGCAAAAGTTAATTTAACTATAGTTGAACCTAATTACATGATTTTGTTCTAACCAAATAAATTCATACTTTAGCCAAGTGAGTGTATATTAGTTTGGCATCGTGTCAGGGTATTGAGAGGGCGTAACTTGCAAATTAGGACAAATTCCTCTTTAACTTATTTGAATTAATTGATTAAAAGATTTATGTTATTCATCATTTATCATTTAATATCAGTTAAATACTCAGTTTATTTTTATAAGTTGGCCTGTCTAGCCAGTGAAATTATAATTCGTTGATACTCAGTGATTATACTTAGTGCCTAGATAATAGTGAAAATTATATTTTTATACTACTTGTGGCCACATCAATAATTTATCTTCAAATCGGTGAATCTAGAATAGCAATGCAGGAAGAAATAGCATAGAAAATAAGCATGCAAGGGATTTAATATCGTATTGAATTTGACTAAAGGACATATTATCCTAAAAGCTCAAAGATGCTCCAATTTGTAGGATAATTCAGAAGCCGGAATGTGATCTAACTACATCAAGCATTTGAGAGAATACACTGAATCTTCCCACCTTTGGTAGAGAAAATTGAATGAATAAAAACGAACAAAGACCCCATTAACGAACCACAAAGCAAGAAAAAGAGAAAATTAACTCGACTAGTTTTGCTTATACACGTGTTGTAATACTAGAGTATTTATTGAATTGATCATCAGAAGCTAGTGTAAGATGTATCTTACAACCAAATGAAAAACAGGGGTTAATGTATGAAGGCATACCTGGGATCGGAGAAGTTCTTTATAACTCCCAAGTTCCCTAAATGCTGAAGTGAATTTTGACATAACAGGTCCTGCCAAAAATAAAAATAATGTCAGCTTGAGAAAAAAATGACATATTAGCAGAGGCAAAAAGTAACTTATTATAACCAGAATATACAGAATATTAGATCCAGTACAGAACAGATGCATAGGCAACGAAGCAAAGTATACTAACCTCCTATGGCTACACTAACAGGATCATCTTGTCCAGCCCCAAATGCTTCCAATGAGCTTGCAAAGGATAGGTCACCATTATAGGCTTCGCCAAGTGATGACCTGTAGAACAAAATCCATGTTTCATTCATTTATCAACTCTTCACAAACTAGAAAATAGTATCAAGCAAGCTCTCACATAAGAGCATCATGAAACCAATATATGCCTAAAGCATACTCACATAAATCTTTTGCATCCTTTTTGAAGTTTTTGACACCGGTCCTTTAACTCATCGGTCGTTTGCTCCAAGGAATAAATCTTCAAATTAACACGAAGAATGAGTTTAAGTTCAAAACAAAATGGATAATTTCAATTTATCCCAAAATTCAAATCAATCAAGTTGCTCATAATAAGCTAAAAGAATATCAAAACTTCAAATCTACTACACTCATGTTTTCAATCAAGATGGATGCATCTCTCACCAATAAAGAAAATTCACTCAAACCATTCTTTTCTGAATAGACAAGACAAGCAATTAGAGCCATGTTAAATATATGATCCAACATAGTATAAGTATGGCGAATAAGTTTCGAGCTTCCATGGCGTACCGCAGCTGAACGCCAATTTCGGATCGACATTACCGCCACATTTCAAATTATTTTTGGCCGCGCGAGAGATGAAACTTACCAAATCAATCAGCAAGGTTAAGATCCTAGTTTCTATTCGTCATTGAGGATCCCCCCTATCAATCACCTGAATACAGACAAGTTTTTCCGGAAAAATAGAACGAAGCGCTCGCCTCCAATCTCAGAATCAAATCCTTGCATTTCGGATAGGTTACAGACGTCCATAGTACATGAAACAGATCACAATGTCCCCGAAACAAACTCGAGAAGGAGAAACAACCCAATAAGAGAGGCGCGAACTGATTGGGGGAAGAAAAACATTCGAGAAAGATTACCTGCTTTCTGAACATCGGGGAGTCCTCCAACGTCACAAAGGTCGTCGCCATGTAGGAATTGTCGCAGCTCCTCCAAGATCGACAGGGCAAATCGGCGAGGCAAGGGTTGATGGTGCCGAGGCGGTCCGACCGTTGCTGGTTTCGTTTTATTTAGGTGGAAAGGAGAGACACCCGGTACTTTCAGGTGGCATCTGACGATCTCCAATTAACGTCGCAGGAGGATGGTGCTCTATTATTATCAGTTTAAAATTATTTGAAATGATGCTGCTCTCCAGCCGCACACTGGATTATATAATTATTATATTTATAACTGGCCAAAATATAATATCACAACAATATGTTTACTGAAAAATATTCTTTTTGAAGAAAAATCTAAGTATTTTGAACATATCATAATTATATTTATATAAGTATAATGTAAATTACAGTGTAATATATATTACGTATATACATTTAACATTAAATATGCTATATTTATTCTATATATGTTATAGAATTCAGTTTCTATTTTATGTAAAAAAATATTGTGCATTTTATACATATCATATATAATGTATATATATTATATATTTATATTAAAAATATTGTATAATAACATAATGTTGTAGAAGAAAATAATAAAAGTTAGAGAAATATAAGGTCTATTTCGATATTCAAAGAAGAGGCAAATGTATAGTTTGTTTTGATTCAATTCGTACGCGCATGCATAGTTTGACTCACTGTCACTGACTTTTGTTTACTTAATTAATATTTTTAATTTTATATAACTTTTTATTTAATTATATTTTATAGTATTTTTTCTAGCATACTTTATGTGATACCCAAATCCCTTTCGATCGGGCTTAAGGCAACTGAGCTGGGCGGCGGCCCAAAAGCCCACATCACGAAAAGGAGGGCAGCCCAACGCCAAGCCAGCAGCAAACGCTCGGCGAGACGAGGCGTGGGCCGTGTCAACCAATGGGGTCAATGCCCAATTGGGGAAATCGCGAGCGGCGATTTAGCCGACGCTGCCGAAACAAACACAGCTTCAGCGTCTTCGTCTCCTTCAGCGAAATCATCAGGTGTGGCTGCTTCGTCGAGGATTTCGGGGATTAGCGAAAGGCAGCTTCAACGGGAGAAGGCGACGGACGCGGTCCACGCGGAGCGAGCTCAGCAGCGTTGCTAGGTGATGTCTCCTTAAATATACGAATTTATTAAAGTAATAAAAAAAATTATCGTTCCCAACGAGAATCTGGCAGTCAAGTACCGATTACACGACTCGTTTATATCTAAGTGATTCAAATTGTGATTTTTTTTAACTTCTAAGTACGAATAGTAGTAGAGGTAACGTCAAGGATAAAAATCAGTTTTTAAAAGATCAGGATTCTGGGTTTCACCACACTGACAATTATGAATTTGATAAAAATCAATCTTTGAACAGAATATTATAGTAATAAAAGAGATTTTTCCTAAGGTACATATTACCTCCTCCCGAAGCGTAATCTGGTACCTAGCTACGCTGATTCCCTACTCTCGTGACAATTAACGCAACTAGGCCCATTAAGTTCTATGAAAAACTATGGAATCCTTCAAACGAATCCAAACTAATCCCGTGATTGGATTCTTAGGTTTGAATAGAATAGTTCTGACATTGCGATTCAACTCTCGGTACTTCTCGCAACGTCTAAGATGCAAATATACTTGACCAGAGTAAATTATAAACTCAATTATGATCAAATCAATGCTATAATAATCACAATAAAAATTAAAAATATAAGTTTTAATCCATAAACGTCAGTAGGCTACATCCCAAATCCCAAAATCTAGTTTACTCACTCATATTCATCGTGTATAGTGTGAATATAGATGAAATTTGCATTGAATTATATCAAAAGTACAAGAAATCACTAAGAAAGTAATTAGAAACGCTTTCCGTCGATCTGAAGATGAAGATGAAGTGTTCAATTATTCGCTTTGCGTGAATTCTCTCCGGAATTTTGCTCTGGAACCATGTTTCGCCCTAGTTGCCGCCTCTAATTGTGTTCGCCTAAAAAAGGTCTCCTTTGCCCTCAAAAAATTCCTCCTTTTATAGTTTAATTGGTTCGAAACCCTTCAAGGAAGAATTCTGGAGAGTTTGGTTCAAATCTGACTCAATTCAAGGTCGAATCGAGTGAAATATGCAAAGGGGCGAAAATATTCATGGCCTGTAAACTGTTCCCAGCCGCGGTCATGAAAGTTTCTGTGAGTAAAGTCTTTTGTATATAGAAATATTCACGGCTTGTGAAGGATTCACGGCCTTACTCGTAAAAGTTTCTGTGAACTTTTTTACTTAGCCACGATTTCACCCCTTGAATGTGAAACTCACGTCGCGTCTAACACCATTTTTGCCTCAAATTTGACGTGCGACCTTGTAATTTCCTCGGAAACCGTGCTATGGTTTTAAAACTCGCAAAATATATTATTTTTATGTCATTTTATTTGTGTTTTCATAAAAACTAAGAAAAGTAAAGATTCTATACCAAGTGAAGTAAAAGCACACAAAATCAATATAAAATCATAAAGTGAGCCTAAAATATTATATAAAATACAGACAAAAATATGATGTAAATGCAATGCAACAGTAGCCGTCGAGTCGTTCGACGCTGCCTTCTTCAGCAGGCGATCCAGAAGACATGGGCCACACGAGCTCGGAGACAAAGATGGACGCAAGGAGTTTGGCGAGGCCATCTCAGCGGACGAAATGGGCGAGTGGAGTGATGGTGGCACCTTCCTTCGCGACAGCAGCCCGTGAGAGCAAAGGAGAGGAGAGAGTCCCTATAAGTCGGCAACGAGCGTGGCCGCCGACGTGAGTGAGCAAGAAGAGAGGGGAGGAGAGGGGTCTTTTGTAATCTGTTTGAAGGAGAATAAACAGAGGAGTTTTTCCCCTATTCTGACGAGTTTTTAGATCTTCCCTGTGTGCTCAGGTGTCCTCTTCTCCTCCGTCACCTTCATCAAAGACGATCCAATCAGGCGGTGCTTCCAAGTGGCGACAGCAACGTGGGCTGAGGGAGGAGGCGACGAAGCTTCTTCCTGCTGCATGCCCGGGAGGTCCACTCCCCTTGTCCGATGACGAGCAGTGCTAACGGACAAACACAGGCGGCGTTCGTCTGAGAGCTCGCAACTGTTCCGACAAAGCGAGCGCATCGGGCATTCGATTCGAGGTAAGGCCAAAGTCAACAGAAGCAGGTCAAAATCAGGATTTGGGCGAGATTCGATTTTGGCTCGAATTAGGCGACGGCTGTGAGACTTCGAAATCATGCGGAGAAACTCTGTTTGGGTGCACAGTTCGAGGGGGAATGGGTGTCATGGAGGAGGGAGAAATTAGGGCGTGATACTTTACTTAATCTTATATTACAGCACTTTTACAATCTATAACTAAATACCTACTGCAATCCTAAACTGGGCTATATCTCATATCCCACTAAGAATAAAAAATACATAAGAAAAGTTTACAAACTTTTCCTTAAGTCTCACTCTAAGTTGTCTAATTTTCAGACTACTTATATTTGACAGCTGCTGCAATGTTTCATACCCTTTCCTGAGATACTTGGATATTTGACAGAATGCAATACGAATCTTGGCGGTAAAATTTACTAAATATTTCTCTTCTTTCTCAAGTTTCTTAATGGTTGACATCATCCAATGTTGTCTGAAGCGTGCAGTCAACTAAGAAAATTAAACAAGGAGCAGACACTTTATGAGTGTCACGAACAAATCTATTAGCCGCCTGCTTGAATAGTTGTTCCTGCTTAGTAAGTTTCGTGAGGGTCCATACTTCAACTAATCTTCCAAATGTCTATCTTAGTAGCAATCTTTAGCAGGGCACCCTGCTTTTGGATTTACATGCTTTACAAATGGGTTGTTGAACTGCTGGCTTTGGGGTTTGTTCTTTTATATCAGCGCCGCCTCTTGGCTTTCATCTTTCAGTATTACTTTGTTTTTCTTTTCGGGTCTCGTTCAAGCAAACCCTTGAGCACGACCATCTTCTTGTATTCCTTGGAGCTCATACTGTCAACATCTTTGCCTTCCTTTCCGCCCGTTCCAGTCTCATTGGCCACCGATATTGTCCTAATTCGAGCCAAGAAGAAGAGCCATGTGCAGATGAAAAGAATGGTAACCGTGCGCCCACAAACCAACAGCATCGTCAACGCCACTGCAATCACTAATAAACCGAATGTCGAATCAAACTTCCCGATGCCATTTGTCGTTGTTATCGTCGACGATGGCTTCTTGTGCAGGGATGCCCGGGAAATCTTAGTGGAAACAGAGCGGTGGCTGGGCTCGAGTGAGCTACGATGGGTCGATTGGATCTGCTCGTGAATCTGATGAAAGGTTGCAGCTGGTTTCATTTGGGGCTTCAACTTGGGGTGCAGCTGGTAATTGTGGGTTAGGGGATGTTGGAGTTGGTATTTGTTGTGGGTGGGTGAGATGGGGCCTTCGATTCTCTTGTCTTGATGCTGCAGCAGATTAAAGAAGAGTTGTTTGATAAACACTAGTCGAGAAAGGAAACAAATCAAACATTTCACACGATAAAAGAGTATGTTCTTCCTGTTCCTACTTTTTTGCCAGTAGCTTCTTAAGATCTGATACCAAATACGATCACACAAATCGAATTCAGAGACGTCAAAGAGCACGGTTCATGGAAAGCTTAGATTAGAGGATCAAACACGGCACATTTAATTGTCTCAATCAAATTGACTGCACATCACGAGGAGGAAAATCAGGAAATCACATGCTTCATTGAACTCTAAAGGATCGAAAGATACGAAAACAGAACTGTGTCTTAATTGCCGAATCGATACATCTCGTGTCAAGAGCGTTGGGAAGCGCAGAACAAAAGCTATGTTTCTTAATTGCAGCTAGCGCTCGATGAAAAAACGAAAAGGTAAATGGAAACACTTACACAATCGCTTAGCTTAAAACTATCCTTCTCGACTCACAACAGATGTTGAATCCGTTGATCGCAAACCCTAAACCCAAATAATGCGCTAGCATTAACTAATTGAGCTAGGTGTCAGATTCGAATTACCTTAATGTGAAGCCAATGGAAGATAGTACTGCTGGTCTTCAGAGGCGTCGGCGGAGTCTCGGCGGAGACTTCCAGCGGTGGCAGCGGCGCCGCGTCGCCGGCGGAGTTCACGGGCACGGTCTTCTTCTTCTTCCCCCAGAACCTCCACCGTCGCGAAGGAACGGCTACCATTGCTCGCGATGCGCGGGAGGCCCCAAAACACGAGAAAAAGCAGATGGGGCATCTACCCTCACCATTTGTGGATTTGGCGACTGCTTTGGTCTTCTTGATAGCCATTGGTTAATGGCAGATTCGAGGCCTTAGTATTCCGATATCGTCATAATTGCTCTAGTTGCTGGTTGCCTCAGATAGAAGAAGTCGATGGTCTTGTGTAATGAAGAGTACAGCGATGGGGAGGACAGTTGCTGCAGCAACGACTTGAACATATAAAGAGAGAGAGAGAATAACTGATAGAGATCGGGGCCTTCACGAACACGTCTCTTTGTCTGTGATTTCACTTAATTAATGCCAACGTTGGCAACGCATCACACACTTATATAACGTGTTAACTTTTCAAAATGATCCTTCCCCACCTCAAGAAAATGGCTTCGGTATTTAATTTGAGGAAATGAGTGAGTTCATATGGAAATTAAACAAGAGGGGACCGAATCGTTGTCATGAAATAAATGAATATATTAGCCTCTATAAACACATGGAGAAGAATAAATCATATAATGGAGGTGAATTAATTGATTGGACAATGGATATACACATATTTATTATGAATACAAATTTGAAATTAGTAATTAAATTATATATTTATTATGAAATTTGATAATTGATTGGATATCTCAATTTAATTATTGAGATGTGCAACATTAATCATAATAAGTTTGCTACCTTTCAAGGTAGTTTATTTCAGTCGTTTTCTTTTTTTAATTTTTTTTAATGATTTTTAAAAATCTTAACATCCTAATTGTGATGCTCCTAGAACTTAATTTAAGTTATAGTGCACACCGAGCTTGGTAGTAGTGGTAGTCTCTGGTCACTTGGTGTCGACCCTCGGGGTGTTGGTGTCATTGAGGTTAATACGAGACCATAAGGCAAGGGTCGAGCTAATAGCGTTGAGCGCGGGGATCTTACGATCTTACCAATATATTTTAAAAAATTATATATTTTATGTGATTTGCTGAGTTAGTGATTGTTGGGTTGGCGACCTTTGTGGCTGGACTGCAACTAAGACTTAGCGGTTTCCTTCCCCGACGAACCTTCCCTCCACGACGAGACTTCATCATGGACTCGTCAGAACTAGGGGAGAAAGAGGGGTGTTGGTGCCCTATGGTAACATGAGGATCTTCCTCACCAGCAAGGACTACTAGACACGAGTGAGGGGCAGATTCATCCACCTCCGGGTCAACACACGAGTGGCTCCAACTAGGTCTTCCACTATGATTTCCTAAAAATACTTATGCCGACTTTATATTTTTTAAGTATCTTTTAATCCTAAAACCATAGACAATAAGTTATTTTCATTTATAAGCAAATTATATGTATTTTTTTTATTTTTCTTATATTTTAGTTTTTAATATATATACATACTAACATGAAGAAACAAATATATGGCTTTTATATTTGTAAAAATCCTAAGGCCTTGTTTCCTACGGTAGATAGAGAGCTCGATGGAAAGGGGAGAACTAGGGAATGGAGAGAGCAAGAGAGGGAAAATACAACATTGGCTATGCACGTGAAAAAAAAAAAAAATCTTTCTTCTTCGCACGTAGAGCTCCGGTCTGCGCTCTCCACCGCTTCTCCTCGCTAGACGCAGGAGAGCTTGCTAGGAGCAGCGAGTCGGCGGCAGGCGGGTGGGCGAGGAGGAGTTCACGACGGTGAGGAGTTCCGGTCTCGTGCGAGGCGAGCTCGAGATGGAGCTCAGGGCGAAGCGGGCAAGGCAGAGCTCGCGGCAAGACAGAGGCGGAGCTCGCGATGAGCTCAGGGTGAGGAGCTCCTCATCCGGTCTCGTGCGAGGTGGAGGCGTAGCTCGCGACGAGCTCAGGGCAAGGCGGAGATCGCGATTAGCTCAGGGCGAGGCTGAGCTCAAGACGTGCTCACGGCATGATGGAGCTCGAGACGAGCTTGTGGCTCAGCGGAGCTCGCAGCAAGGAGCTCCTCATCTAGTCTCGTGCGATGCGAGCTCGAGACAGAGGAGTTCATGGCAGCGAGGCGGAGTTCACGGCAAGTGAGGTGGAGTTCATGGCAGTCAAGTGGGCAGGTGACGGGAAGCGAGGCGAGGCGAGCTCAGTGATGGGAGGCACGCGAGCTCGGCAACAGAAGGAGGGAGAGGGAAGGAGAAGGGGGGCATCGGCGAGGAGGGGCAAGCGAGGAAGAAGAACGCGATGTGATATTCGAGCAGAAACATTTTCAATGGAAATGAGGGTAAAACTTAAGTATTTTTTTTTCTCTCATTTTCTTTCTATCCAAAGAAATGATGAAATGCTTTACTTTTCATTCCATCCGCTATGAAATCCACCCAAGAAAACACAATCTAAAAGTTGTTCAAGTGCAAGGAGGGTTAAATTCTATAAAGATGAAAAAGGAGGTGCGATGCTGCAAAAGTATACAATGAGGGGTAATTTATAAAATGTTCCCTTACTCTATCCATATAAGATGGGTTAGCTAAGCAGCTGAGAAGGACAATTATACACATTAAACAACATGCAAGAAAGATATTGGTCGCGGCACTAATTCAAAATCGTCCTTTTCTATTAAGTAAGCATCGCTAATTTTTAATGATTCGAGGGGGATATTTTTTATATTGGTCTATTTGTGTATAGCCGTTTCACAATTCAAGTCAAAAATATCAAATCTTTTCAATTAGATGCTTCTAGATTTTGTGTGGAATAATTAACAATTATCACAATTATACTTAATTACGTGCACCCAAGTTGACTCACTACGTGCATATCCTTAGATAAAAGGCAAAGCCCTTTATACAGAGTGTCTACCCTAAACATCTTCAATGCATTCCTTTTCCGTCCATAGATCGAAATAATCTATGAACGGTTAATAAATGCCATATTTTAATCGCTCGAGATTCATAAGGACTTCAAAGAATCAACATTTAAAACTCCACGTGTCTAATAGGTAAGATGATCTTCTATTCAATTAATCTAGTTTGGTCAACTCCGTTTACAGTCTTCTGTCCTAAATAACAAAATTTTAAAAGTCAAAGTTAGATCACGTATTATAATGTATATGGTAATCGTCTAGGTCAGCCACATTACATTAGTTGCAATATTCGCTATTTTAAACAGAACAAGATCCTGCCGGCTCCTGCATATGCACTATGTAAATGTAAGTCAAAGCTCCATACTTCATCAAATAGTAACTTAGCCACTAAGACAGGAATTATTAATTAACTTGCATGATAAGTTACGTTGACTTTTCACTCTTAGTCGAATGATTCAAATTTGCATTGGGGTTAGGGTGACATAAATTGAGGTTTCTCTTCTGCTAACTTTGATATTATTTTTTTTTATTATTATTATTTTATTTGTAATGCGTATTATGCTGTCATTTCTTGTTATAGTTTTGACTTGTAGAACGGAGCAAGTCGCTCTCGCTTGTGGCAAAGTTTGACGCACAAAAGTCTGCCCTGCCCTCAGAGTCAAAGATTACGAGTTGACAATGTGGAGCTGCCTTCCTAATTAAGTACTATTGTTCTACCCTTGTCACTTTGATTTGACGTATAATTTTAAGTGCTTTTTATATTTTTCTGATATGTGAGTAATTTAAGCATTAAACACCAAACTACTCCTGATTTTTTTTTATGTTCATTTGATTTTTAGTCTCAAATAAGTAAAATGGTAGGTTACGATAACACATTTCTTAAGTAACGATGAAAAACCTAATATATTTTTTAAAATCTTCATTAATATTATTTTAATTAATTAAATCTAAATTAAACTAACTTAAGGACATCGATCGTGTTTTTTAGTTCTTTATTTTTTTAATATAAATTAATTATAATATATTTAAATTAATCATTTATATGATTAAAAGTCCAACAAAATATCTTTGTTAGATTTTGGGGACAAGACAAAGAAATTTGCACGCGAGGGGTTTAATCACAATCATTTAGCCAATGGCATAATCTATTATTAAACAGTGATAATAAAAATTAAATAATGCACAATTACAATGGCTGCATCTTTCGCATGTGACAGAATTAATTATGAAATATTTTTTACCAAAAAAAGAAAAAAACGATACTGAGAGGAAAAAAAGAAACATAATAATATTTCTTTCAAACGTATACCAGTATTATGGTAAAAAAAAAAAGAAGGTAATTTTCCTTTTGTTTTCCTTAATTAATTAATTAATTTACTTTCCCTCTTGCAGAGCGTCACCTTGAGGCCATGCTTCATGTACATGGTGAGGGCCATCTTGGGGAGCACCGGGTGGTTCTCCGCCACCCTCACGCGGTGGCGGAGGAGTATGGACGCCGCCACAAACTTCATCTGGTAGTAGGAGAAGTCCTTGCCGAGGCACAGTTGCGGCCCGCCGTTGAAGGCCGCAAACTTGTACGCCGACTCGCTCATGAACCGCCCCTCTCTGAGCCATCTCTCCGGCATGAACTCTCGGCAGTCGCTGCCCCAAATGCTTTCCATTCTTCCCATCGAAAATATGGCGTACACCACCTTCGTCCCCGTCTTTAGCACCGTCCCGTCGGGAAACACCTCCTCCTCCACAACCTCCTTGTGATCCACCGGCACTGAGGGGTATAACCGGAGCGCTTCCGAGAGCGCCGCATGCAAGTACTCCATTTTCTTCACCTCCTGTGGCTGGAACACCACCTCCTCGCTGGCGTTCCTCTCATCCGCCCGCCTCTCCTCCACTATCTTCTTGATCTCGTCGAGTATTCGCTGCTCCACCTCCGGGTGCTTGTCCAGCAGCCAGAAGAACCACGCCAACGCCACCGACGAAGTGTCACGGCCAGCAAGAATGAAGTTCACGCACACGTCCCTCAGGAACTTGTCGGAGAACCCGTTGCCGTTCTCGTCCTTGAGCCGCGCGAATACGGAGAGGAGGTCGGAGCACGGCTTCTGGTAGCCGGAGTCCGGCGCGAGCTCCTTTCTGCGCGTTCTGATGACTTCGTACGCGAACTCATCGACCCGCTGCAGTGATCGCCGAAGCCAACGCTCGGTGCCGAGGTCGAGGAAGCGGAGCGCCTTCCAGATGGCGGTGGGCGTGATGAAGCGGAAGATGGTGGCTTCGGTGGCGGCCTCGAGGGCCTTGGCAAAGGGAATCTCAGGCAGCCCCGGGCGGAGGCAGCCGTGGTCGATTCCGAAGGCGATCATGTAAAGCTTATATTAGATTAAGTGGGTCCAACCCATTTTGTTTAACATTTGTTTTATTACTTTTGTTATCTCACATGTGAGCAGCTTTTGATGGTTATGATGATGCCATCTAATACATTTCAATGGCTTGGATGGATTAAGAATTAGGTGACTTTTGTGATTTGCTCTCTCGATTAAATGAGAGAGTGGCGACTGTAGAAAAAGACATACGAGAGGTGTGAGGCGGCTGCTACCCGAGGTATGCAAGAGGAGCAAAGTTGCTGTTCTTCCGATTTTGAGTGTTGAAGCCGAGAGCTCCAAAGTGCTGTCGAGTTTTGCTGCCAAGAAGGAAGAAGCTTGCCTATAATCCAAGGAATAGCAAGGAAGGAGATAAGCCTTTATTATCTCATTTCAACTTGGTTATTGTTTATTATCTTTGAAGAACAAGTTGTGTGTTGCTATTGGATTGTAACTTAAGCTTAGGACAATAAGCTTAAGTGGAGAATACTTTGTGATACTTTATATTTTGCTAGTGAACATTTTGGATTGATTGCCCCGTGGTTTTTCCCTTTTCATTGGAGGGTTTTCCACGTAAATCATTTGTCTTAGCGATTGGTGATATTGCTTGTGTTTTATTATCATTGCAGCAAGTTATTTATTAGGCCATCTCTTAATTGCAATTGTATTTGTGTGGTATTATTGTGCTCAATTGAAATCAGCCCACTAAGTGTTTGTGCTAAAGTGTCAAAGCCCAATTAGGGGTAATTGAGCCCAACAAGTGGTATCAGAGGCAGGTTATATTATTTCACTCATGGAAGGAGACATGGGATCTATGATGAAGTTAACATCATCAAACTATTCTATTTGGAAACCGATGATGGAAGATCACCTATACTGTAAGGATCTATTTGATCTTGTATTAGGTGACTCGGCTAAACCAAAAGACATGTTAGAAGATGAGTGGAGAAGATTGGATAGAAAAGCTTTAGGCACAATTAGAAAATGAGTTGATCTTAGTGTCTTTCATCATATAGCACAAAAGACTAGTTCATCTGTTGCATGGAAAAATTTGGCAGCATTGTATGAAAGGAAAACTGCTATGAACAAAGCATTTGCAATTAGAAAACTCTCAAACCTTAAGTACAAGGATGGAAGGTCTATTGCAGAACACTTGAGTGACTATCAAGACTTGTTGAATCAACTGACCACTATAGAAATTAACCTTGGTGATGAAGTCACCGCCCTATTCCTCTTAGGATCCTTGCCGGACACTTGGGATACTCTAGTTGTCACTGTGATTAATTCAGCACCAGATGGCAAGGTAACAATGCAGATGGTAAAAGATAGCTTGCTTAATGAAGAAGCAAGGAGAGACAAGATGGAATCAGGGTCAAATCATGCTTTTGTTACATAAAACAGAGGCAGATTCAAGAATAGAGGTCAGAATTTTAGGGGTAGAAGTAAATCCAAGAATCGGTCCAAGTCAAGAGAACCAATGAAGTGTCATCATTGTGGAAAAGTTGGTCACATCAAGAAATATTGCTGGACCTTGAAGCAAGAGAGAAAAGACAACAAGATTAAGAAAGACCCTGTGGAGAGCAATACTACTGCAGTTACATCTGAGGAAGAGACAGTGTCATTGATTTGTGGGCATGGTGATTATAACCATGTAGGAGACCCATTGGTAGAGTGGATTGTTGATACAGGTGCAGCATACCACTGTGTTCCAAAGAGAGAATTGTTTACCACTTATAAAGCTGGTGATTTTGGAGACACTAAGATGGGAAATCAAAGTGTATCACAGATTATAGACATTGGTGATATTGTTGTTCAAACCAACACAGGGTGTACATTGACTTTAAGGGATGTGAGACACATTGCTGATTTGAGAATGAACTTTCTTGCAGTGAATGTCCTTGACAAGGAAGGATATGATAGCAGACACAAGGATGGACAGTGGAAGCTCCTCAAAGGGTCTGTGTTAGTTGCAAAGGGAAAGCTGTGTTGCACAATATACAAGATTTGACTAAAGCATTCTGAAAGTCACATCAATGCAGTGCAAGATGAAGTATCACCAAATCTTTGGCATAACATACTAGCACACATGAGTGAGAAGGGGATGCAACTATTGGCAAGACAATATCTCATTCCTACCCCTTTGGTGGCAAGCAAAGGTATGATAATTAATTCATGTGATTATTGTTTACTTGGTAAGCATAAAAGAGTTTCTTTTTCTATACCTGCTAAAAGAAAAGGAACTAGATTAGAATTGATACATTCTGATGTATGTGGTCCCATGGAGGTAGAGTCATTAGGTGGCAATAAGTATTTTGTTACTTTTATTGATGATGCTTCACGAAAGACTTGGATATTTTGTTTGCAATTCAAAAGCCAGGTACTACAGGTTTTTCAAAAATTTCATGCCATGGTGGAGAGGGAAACTCAATTACCATTGAAGTGTATCAGATCAGATAATGGTGGTGAATACACATTCCATGAATTTAAGGCATATTGTGCTAAGCATGGGATAAGGCATGAGTTAACAGAACCTGCTACACCCCAGCACAACGGTAGCTGAAAGGATGAATCGCACCCTTGTGGAGAGAGTCAGATGTATGCTAAGGATGGAAAAATTGCCTAAGGCATTCTGGGGTGAAGCACTCAAAACAGCTTGCTACCTAATTAACAGGTCTCCATCAGTTCCATTAGGTTTTGATATACCTGAGAAGGTATGGATAGGAAAGGTACCCTCATACTCACATCTGAAAGTATTTGGGTGCAAGGCTTTTATTCATGTACCTAAGGAACAGAGGTCAAGCTTGATAGCAAGGCCACTCCTTGCATTTTCATTGGATATGGTGGTGAGGAATTTGGTTACAGATTATGGGATCCAGAAAAGAAGAAGGTTGTTAGAAGCAGAGATATTATTTTTCATGAGAATGAGACTATATCTGACTTTGAGAAATCAGAAAAATCATCTCGAGTTCCTGTTGCCTATGATGAATTGGAACAAATAACCAACTTACCAAGGAGAGTTATACAAGATGATGAAATTACACAAGAGACAGAACATGATACAGTTGAGCCAACAACTAGTGATAAGTCAGATAGTGTTCATGACAGTGCACAGCCAGATGCAGTAGGTTTTGAGCAGGGGGAGCATTCCCCCTTACCTGATCACATGGAGACTCAGGTTCGAAGATCTACTAGAGTGCACAAACCATCCACCCGGTATCCTAGTTCTGAGTATTTACTACTTACTAAAGATGGAGAGCCAGAAGGTTATCATGATGTACAATCTACTTCAGATAAGCAGTTTTGGGTGGAGGCAATGAAGGAAGAAATGGATTCTCTAAAGAAGAATGATACATATGAGTTTGCTCAGTTACCAACAGGGAAAAAAACACTTAAGAATAATGGATATTCAAGCTGAAAAAGGATGGTGATAAGCTAGTGAAGTACAAAGCTCATTTAGTGGTAAAGGGATTTGCCCAAGAAAAGGGAGTTGACTTTGATGAGATCTTCTCTCCAGTTGTTAAGATGACTTCCATTAGAGTTGTACTTGGATTAGCTGCTAGCTTAAATCTTGAGATAGAGCAGCTTGATGTTAAGACTGCATTCCTGCATGGTGATTTGCAAGAAGAAATTTATATGAGTCAACCAGAGGGATTCATAGTTGAAGGAAAAGAGCACATGGTATGTAAGTTGAAGAAGAGCTTGTATGGTTTGAAACAAGCTCCAAGACAATGGTATAAGAAATTTGATTCCTTTATGATATGTCATTTCTTTAAGAGAACTGATGCAGATCCATGTGTTTATATTAGATCATTTGATAATGGAGAATTCATTATTCTTCTGCTTTATGTTAATGATATGTTAATTGTGGGACATGATACCAAACAGATTCAAGGGCTAAAGGGTGAGTTGTCTAAGTCTTTTGACATGAAAGACTTAGGGCCAGCCAAACAGATTTTAGGGATGGACATCATCCGTGATAGAAAATCAAAGGGGCAGTGGATATCACAAGAAAAATATGTTGAAAGGATACTTAAGAGATTCAACATGCAAAATGCTAAGTCAGTTAGCACACCTTTGGCAAATCACTTTAAATTGAGTAAGAAATCTAGTTTAAATGTAGAGCATGAGAAATCTGAGATGTTATGTGTTCCCTACTCTTCAGCAGTAGGTTCGTTAATGTATCTTATGGTTTGCACAAGACCTGACATTGCTCATGCTGTGGGAGTTGTAAGTAGATTTCTTTCATGTCCTGGTAAATATCATTGGGAAGCTGTCAAATGGATTTTCAGATATTTGAGGGGTACTTCAAAGTTGTGTTTAAGTTTTGGAAAGTCAAAGGCAGTCCTAGAAGGTTTTACAGATTCAGATATGGCAGGGGACCTTGATAGCAGAAAATCTACTTCAGGGTATTTGTTCACTTTTGCAGGGGGAGTTATATCATGGCAATCTAAACTACAAAAGTGTGTTGCTTTGTCTACTACAGAAGCAGAATACATTGCTGCCACTGAAGCTTGTAAAAAAATGTTATGAATGAAAAGATTCCTAAATGAATTAGGACTGAAGCAAAAGGAGCATGTGGTGTTTTGTGATAGTCAAAGTGCATTGGACTTAAGTAAAAACACCATGTATCATGCAAGAACCAAACACATTGACATTCGGTACCATTGGTTGCGCACAACAATTGAAGATGGTGAAATGCAATTGATGAAAATTCATACGGATGAGAACCCTTTAGAATATGCTAACAAAAGTTGTCACTAAGGAAAAACTTGAGTTGTGTTGTAGCTTGGCCGGAATGGGAATCTTGGCCAAGATGAGCTCTAGGTGATGATGCATACCATGGTAAATCTCCTCCTAATGGGGTGGAGGGGGAGATTGTAAAGCTTATATTAGCTTAAGTGGGGACCACCCCATTTTGTTTAACATTTGTTCTATTACTTTTGTTATCTTCACATGTGCGCAGCTTTTGATTTCTCTTATGTTAACTCACAGCTCACGTTTGCTTTTGGTTTTGCTTTGATGGTTATGATGATGCCATCTAATACATTTCAATGGCTTGGATGGATTAAGAATTAGGTGACTTTTGTGATTTGCTCTCTCGGTTGGATGAGAGAGCGGCGGCTGTAGAAAAAGACATACGAGAGGTGTGAGGCGGCTGCTACTCGAGGTATGCGAGAGGAGCAAAGTTGCTGTTCTTCCGATTTTGAGTGTTGAAGCCGAAAGCTCCAAAGTGCTGTCGAGTTTTGCTGCCAAGAAGGAAGAAGCTTGCCTATAATCCAAGGAATAGCAAGGAAGGAGATAAGCCTTTATTATCTCATTTTCAACTTGGTTATTGTTTATTATCTTTGAAGAACAAGTTGTGTGTTGTTATTGGATTGTAACTTAAGCTTAGGGCAATAAGCTTAAGTGGAGAATACTTTGTGATACTCTATATTTTGCTAGTGAACATTTTGGATTGATTGCCCCGTGATTTTTCCCTTCTCATTGGAGGGTTTTCCACGTAAATCATTTGTCTTAGCGATTGGTGATATTGCTTGTGTTTTATTATCATTGCAGCAAGTTATTTATTAGGCCATCTCTTAATTGCAATTGTATTTGTGTGGTATTATTGTGCTCAATTGAAATCAGCCCACTAAGTGTTTGTGCTAAAGTGTCAAAGCCCAATTAGGGGTAATTGAGCCCAACAGATCATGCACACATTGTCGAAGGTGAGGCGGAGGAGTACGTCCTGGAGGTCGAGTTCGGAGCCGGCAGCGGCGCTGAGGACGGGGAGGAGGCGCGCGTGGACGAGCTCGACAAGTGACCTCGCGGTCATGGCACGAAACTCAGCAGAGTGGAACTCGAGGCTCGCGAACTTCCGCTGCTGGCACCACACGTCGTCGTCGACGCTGAAGATGCCGTCGTCGAGGAGGTCGCGCACGGTGGCGCGGAAGTAGGGCCCCTTGGGGAAACTAGCGAAGCGGTTCTTGAGGAGGTGCTCGAGGTTGCGGGGGTCGGCGGTTACAACATAGTGGAGGTTAGTGAACCAAGGGCCGCTGAAGGTGAACGTCTCGCCCTGACGCGCGAGCACGCCGGTGATCGACTCGTACATATCACCGCGGATGCCGAGGAGAAGCGACGGCAGCATGCCGACCACCGCCACACCGCGAGGCCCTGCCGCCCCCCCTGCCGCAGCGCGTGGAAGGTCAAAAAAATAGACATTGCTACGACGAGCTCGAAAGTGTGCAGCTCCGGCAAGAGGGAGAGGATTCCCCAGCTTTGCTGGTCATGCGAGGCGGCAGCAGTGCAGTTGGAGTTCATTGCGATTGTGTTTAGATTGCTTGTACGAGGAAAGGCACAATTATATATATGAGAGGAGGGAATTGAAGCGTTTGATTTGGTAAGCAGAAAGGGGCAAATTACTGGGTTGTTCCATGGAACTAAGCATGCAAGAAGATACGGCCATGGCCACCATTGGAGGTGGGGAGAGAAGTGTCAGGTGGAGGTAGGTGAGGGTGGTGAGAGAGATGTAGGCGATGGTGGCAGGTAGAATTAGGTGCGACTCCGGGGTGGTGGCCAAACGCAGCTGCTCTGCTTTTTTCTTTTCTTTTCTTTTCAGCTCCTCCTCGCTTGTGCTACTTGGACAATGTCCAAATTGAGGTTGCATACTTGCAGGGACAGTTTGATGTGTTTGCTTTACAATCGCCAGCCGCGTTTTTGCGGAGGGGTGGGCTGAGATTCGAGACACGTATCTTAAAGCGGCATTGCACGAATTTTCAAGCAACCCATACTTAAATGCAGATAGCATCGATACAAACAAGGCGTTATACCAAATCCTGATATAACGCCTCCCGTTACGCCCCTCCCCATTACATCTGAACTAATCATGGTTAACTCTCGAATGCTCACTACCCGCTCAAATTTTCACTACCCGCCCGACCCGCTATTACTCTCTAACCCTAATATTTTTTCTAACCCTAACTTTGTTGGACGAAAGTTTTGTGTTACCCAAACTTTGCTGTGACGAAAGTTCTGTCGTCCGATCCTCTCCGACAGCCTCCGACGACCTCTGACAACCTTCGACTGCCTCCGACAACCTCCGACGGCCATCGACAACCTCCGACGGCCATCCACGAACTCCGACGACCTCCGACGGCCATCAACGACCTCCGATGGCCATCAACGACTTCCGACGGCCTCCCACGGGCATCGACGACCTCTGACGGCCTCCGATACATTGTTGTATACAACTCTCTTAATACAACTTATTATAGGTCTCCCTAGTCTCCAAAAGTTAAGGTAAGGTCTCCCTATATTTGCTCACCTGTATTACGTGTCATTTAGGGTATAATGTCATCATTTTTGTATTCTTAATACATACATTGTTGTATTAATGACATAATTTGTTGTATACAACATCCCATTTTGGTATAACAGCCCCTTAAAAAAGTATAACAGCATCCCAATTTTCGTATAACATGCCTCAAACATAGTATAGCAGCGTCCCATTGTGGTATAACATGCCGTAAACTTGTTATAACAGCATCTCATTATTTTGGTATAGCATGTATCTAATTTGGTATAACAGCATTCCATTTCGGTATAACATATATCTAATTTGGTATAACAAGGCTAAAATTTCATATAACATTTATGTAGTATAGTATAACACTGAAAATTTTGGCATAATAAGGCTACAATTTGGTGTAACACTTAAGTAGTTTAGTATACTACTGAACATTTTTGGTATAACAAGACAATAATTTGGTATAACACTTATGTACTTTGGTATTACACTAAACATTTTTGGTATAACAAGGCTAAAATTTCGTATAACACTTATGTAGTATAGTATAACACTGAAAA
The DNA here is from genome assembly GCA_027563935.2 of Costus lasius. NCBI lineage: Eukaryota > Viridiplantae > Streptophyta > Magnoliopsida > Zingiberales > Costaceae > Costus > Costus lasius. Next base: position 78,837,335 of record CM050451.1, read on the forward strand.
TTTTGGTATAGCAAGGCTACAATTTGGTATAACACTTAAGTAGTTTGATATAACACTGAACATTTTTGGTATAACAAGGCTAAAATTTGGTATAACACTGAAAATTTTTGGTATAACAAGGCTAAAATTTCATATAACACTTATGTAGTATAGTATAACACTGAAAATTTTGGTATAACAAGGCTATAATTTGATGCAACACTTAAGTAGTTTGGTATAACACTGAACATTTTTGGTATAACAAGACAATAATTTGGTATAATACTTATGTACTTTGGTATTACACTGAACATTTTTGGTATAACAAGGCTAAAATTTCGTATAACACTTATGTAGTATAGTATAACACTGAAAATTTTGGTATAACAAGGCTACAATTTGGTATAACACTGAACATTTTTGATATAACAAGGCTAAAATTTCGTATAACACTTATGTAGTTTGGTATAACACTGAAAATTTTTGGTATAACAAGGCTAAAATTTCGTATAACACTGAAAATTTTGGTATAACAAGGCAATAATTTGGTATAACACTTATGTAGTTTGGTATAACATTGACAATTTTTGGTATAACAAGGATAAAATTTCGTATAGCACCTATGTAGTATAGTATAACACTGAAATTTTTGGTATAACAAGGATACAATTTCGTACAACACATGATCTAACAGCAGTATGAATATAATGAGATGCTGTTATACCAAGTTCCGAAGGCTGTTATACTAAGTTTCAGTCATGTTATACCAAGTTTCGGCCATGTTATACCAAGTTCAGAAGGCATGTTATCATATTACATACTTACAGGGCCAAGAATAAAGGGGATGTTTGTTTGACTATGGGATGGGCCCGCAACACCAGCTTCCTCAGGGGCTGCATCTAATGCAAGTAGACTATATACAACCTCACGCTCCACTTCACCTCCTTCCTCAAGTTCAAAAATAATATGCAATTGTAATCAGTATTAGAAACTCTTACTTCAACTAACTTAGTACAATTACAAATAAACATCTTATTGCATCTTCATTTAATTTGTCACAATTTTTGAAATATGTTGTCCGTCGAGGTAGTTTCACATTGGGCTAATGGAACAACCGAGGGTGTACTCCCTCCACCTTACTATCTATATACAAGTTGGTATGCTCATAAAACCAAATGTACAAAAAAAAAGAAATAAATTAAAAACTTATCATTAACTTAACTAAGTTTGAAATACAAGTTCAGATATTGAGAATACTTACACCAAGAACTATGACACAACCAGCAAATCCACGTCCCTTCTTCTTTGAGTTGGAGGTCAATTCCGTGCACAGAAAATTATGTACAGCCTTTGACCAATTGTACTCGGCCAATTTTGAGAGGTTTTCTACAAAACATACAAGTCCCGCATCCAAGTTGTATGTCAGACGACTAAATAAAAAAACCACAAAAGAGATACAAGATGGCCAATCTTGTGAGCCTCTACTCATTTCCCGCCAGGCCTTGTGAACAGATAACTTTCAATTTTCCTTCAATGACTTTTGTGTTTGGTAACTTCCCATCAAATTCTTCCTTATAATATGTGGTAGATGGTCGGTCAGTGTCCCATCTAACTAGCTCCTCAACCCGTGGGAGACCAAGGATGATTGATACATCCTTCACCAAGAAGGGCACAAAATTGCCATTAATGTTGAATCCTCTTCTGTTACCATCCCATATAGACTGCAAATATTCCATAGTAATCATATCCAGGGAAACGGAGGGCCTTTACAGCAAATATCCAAAGGGGGTGTGTAGGAGCAGTCGTGTAATAGCCTCACCCCCTTCCACTGTGTTAACAAATGTGTGAATCCGGCTCAAGGAGCATCTACTCAGTACCCGACGAGGTTTGGCCCCCTTGCAGTGATACTCCTTTTCGTCTGAAGAGCTATCAGATGGGCTTTCATGATGGGGGTCTTTCATGAGTAGCCCTCATTGTACACATGAACCTACTATTAAAAAAGTTAGAACTATATTAACATGACGAACTCAAAAGGTGAAACTATTAAACGAAAATGAGATGCTGTTATACCATGTCTGTGAAGTGTTATACCATATCTGTGCAGTGTTATACCATGTCTGGGATGCTGTTATACCATGTTTGTGAAGTGTTATACCATATCTGTGCAGTGTTATACGAAATTTAGGTCATGTTATACAATGTATGTGCAGTGTTATACGAAATTTAGGTCATGTTATACCATGTATGTGCAGTGTTATACCACGTCTGTGCAGTGTTATACCATGTCTGTCAAGTGTTATACCGTGTCTGTGCAGTGTTATACCATGTCTGTGCAGTGTTATACCATGTCTGTGCAGTGTTATACGAAATTTAGCTCATGTTATACCATGTATGTGCAGTGTTATACCATGTCTGTGCAGCGTTATACCATATCTGTGAAGTGTTATACCATATCTGTGTAATGTTATACGAAATTTAGGTCATGTTATACCATGTATGTGTAGTGTTATACCGTGTCTGTGCAGTGTTATACCATATCTGTGCAGTGTTATACTATGTCAGTGCAGTGTTATATGAAATTTAGGTCTTGTTATACCATGTATGTGCAGTGTTATACCATGTCTGTCAAGTGTTAAACCGTGTCTGTGTAGTGTTATACCATGTATGTGAATTGTTATACCTTGTCTGTGAAGTGTTATACAAAATTTAGGTCATGTTATACCATGTATGTGCAACCCTCATTGTATAGAACCTACTGTTAAATATGTTGGAACTATATTAACATGAAGAACTCCAAACCGCTGAAGCTATTATACCAAAATGAGGTTCTGTTCAAACAATTTTGAGGCATGTTATACCATAATGAGGTGCTGTTATACTAAGTTTCAGGCATGTTATGCGTACAATTGATACTATCAGAAGAATTAGGAACCAACAGCTTCCTTTTAAGACTATTTTCCAAACAGATTCACGCACAATACAAATTATGCAAATATCATCAAAGTGTGTGCTGTTATACCAATTTTCCACGCATGTTATACCAAAAATAGATCATTAATACAACAATGTAATAAGATAAATTCCGACATTATACCTTAAAGGAACATTGGAGTCGTTGGAGGAGCTCGCCATGAGATCCTGCAAAAAAACAAAGAAGATTAGGAAACCTTAGCCCAAACAAGAACAAGTCGTATGCTGTCGCAGGTCGTCAAGCAACAATGGGACGTTTGCGGAGGTCGTCGGAGTTGGTAGCAGGACGTCGGAGGTCGACTGCATAAAAAACAAAAAGTTAGGGGTCGACCCGAGTGGGAACTCGGAGGCCTCAAAAGTCGTAAACATAGAGTAGAAGGTCGTCGGAGGTCATCGGAGGTCAACGGAGGTCGTTGGAGGTCGTCGAAGGTCGTCGGAGAAGATTGGGCGACAACTATCGTCACAGCAGCAAAGTTAGGGTTAGGGAACATATTAGGAGAGTAAAGAGTAAGGGCGGGTTGGGTTGGGCGGGATGCGAAAATTTTCAGAGTTAACCCTGGTTAGTTAGTTCGTAACGACCTGCTATAACGGGCTGCGAATATATTGAGATTTCGTATAACACGGAGAGGGGATCGTATAACACCGCGCTTTACTTAATAATGCTTGGGAATTCGTGCGAATCGGGCTTCAATATTCGTGCCTTGAATCTCAGCCCACTCCTCCGCAAAATTTGCGGAGGGGCGCCCCTCCGCAAAAACGTAGCCACAATCGCCGTCTACTTCGGCTGCGTTTTTTCGGAGGGGTGCCCCTCCGCAAAATTTGCGGAGGAGTGGGCTGTGATGTGAAGCACGCATCTTGAAGCCCGATTCGCATGAATCTTCAAGCAACTCATACTTAAGTCTGGATAGCGCTGATATAAACAATGCGTTATACCAAATCCTGATATAACGCCGCACGTTACGTCCCTCCCCGTTACATCCGAACTAACCATGGTTAAGGGATGGAATGCTCACTACCCGCCCAACCCGCCCGACCCGCTATTACTCTCTAACCCTAATATTTTTTCTAACCCTAATTTTGTTGGGACGAAAGTTCTGTGTTACCCAAACTTTGCTGTGACAAAAGTTCTGTCGCCCGATCCTCTCCGACGGCCTCCGACGACCTCTGACGACCTCCGACTGCCTCCGACAACCTCCGACGGCCATCGACAACCTCCGACGGCCATTGACGACCTCCTACGACCATCGACGACCTCCGACGGCCATCGACGACTTCCGACGGCCTCCGACGGGCATCGACGACCTCCGACGGCCTCCGATACTGATAGCACCCACAGATATAGTAGGCATTTCCCGCAAGTACATGGGTCTATCGAAGTAATAAAATATCGATCCCACAGGGACTAATGGACAAATACCGACAGATCTCGAAATGACTAGCTAGACGATGTCGAAATTGGTGGAGTTCAAGATAATGAAATAATTAAATGTGCAGGAATGTAAACAGAGGAAATCACATGGGAGGATTCTAATGAGGAGATGCATCAGGATATAGGTTCACCACTTTGACTCATTACAGTTGAATAGTTAAACTCTATTGCCAAAGTCTTGTCTAGTTCAAGGGGGCACAACTTCCTTGTCACGTAGGTAGCTCCCCTCCGAGAATCTCGTTCGCCCCCACAGACTAGATTGTCGGTCCAATTCGTAGGGTTCCGACGCGCGGTCGGACTAGAGTCTCTCCAACGCGTCTAAGTTCCTTATAATCCCCTTAAGTAAGCACAGATCCACAAGCGAGTAGAAACTCCTAGAGATACTGATTAACAAACCTCACTTAAGGTGATTAAAGGCTCAAACACTTCCTTTCGGGAAGTATAGACATAACACACCAAAGAAATGGATAAACTCTCAACCAAGTGGGTCTGACGCGCGATCGGACAAGAGGCTCTCCACAGCGTCTAAGCTCATTAATCTCGCGAGCGAGTACAGATCTACGAGCGAGTTTTTCTCCCTAAGATTTGATTTACAAACCTCACCTTGGTGTTTGTTCCTAAGTGAGTACAGACCCGTAGGCAAGCTTTCTCCTCTAGATCTGATTAACAAACCTCACCTTTGCGACTCAAGGCTCAAGTTTACCTTTCAGGAATATGCTTTCCTTTAATCCTACGGGTAAGTATAGCTATGCAAGCGAGCAAACCCCTAGAAAAGCTGATTAACAAACCTCATCCGAAGGATTAGAGGCGTGAGCGTATCCTTCCGGGTAACGCAGGCAATATACACGCACAAGGCTAAGCAAGGACTTTTGCTAATAAACTTAACTATTACAACTAGTAAATCATCAAGGGCTACCCCACATCCTGATGTAAAGAGTTTTAGCTTAACATATTCATGATGATAGTGCAAACAATATCCTTTAACAACATACGCATATGCAGATTTGTGCAGGAGTTGTAATAGAAAGGTAAGATCATGCTATGTCTTGCAAAGATTATACAATAGATGTAGCGAATCAAATGCAGCATTAAGACCTCCCCTTACAACTTTCTCCTTGAGGTGCTGGCACAAAAAGGTCTTTAATAGTTGTAGATGCGCAGCCCTTTCTTCCTAGTGTGGCCTTCTCCTCCAAGGTGCAGCCCCCTCTCGTATGTGCTTCCCCCCCCCTCTTTCTTTGCTGAACTCCCTCTTTTATCTCCTCTCCTCCTAGTGGGTTGCTGCCCCTTTCCAAGATTCTGCAAAGTTGCTGCAGTTTTCGAGCTGAAGAAAGTCTTCGCTGCCTTCTTTCCCATACCTTGCAACCTGCAGCCGCTGTTACATTGGTTCCTCCACGAAATCATCATTTCGTGGCAAGCTTTCCCCAAAATAAGGCTGCTCCATGGCTCTTTGTCAACGGGGGAGAAAGGACCTGAGTGTCCCCCAGCTTCCCCTAGGGTTAGGTTGAAGAAAACAGGGTTAAAATCGCGGTTTCGAAATAGGCGGGTCCGCGATCTCGGGCGAGAATTTGGTTGTGACCCGATCGTGATTTAACAGTTTCAGCTTCAGGAATAATGACGATCACATGCATGATTTTGATCGGGATCCGGTCGTGATTTCCAACAAAGGCCTCAACGAATCTGAAAGCTTCTAGTTAGGATCATCTTGAGTTAGTATGAGCTCCTTTGCCACAAGAGTGCCAGAATCTACCGTTTTTGTGGTCGTTTGACCTGAAAATGTGAAAAATACCGAAACAGGTGTAGATTCCATAGATGTATCTAAATAAAGGCAATTATAAGACTTAAAGTCGTGAAATGAGGATATTTTCATTAGTAAAATGGCATGTAAAACTCTATATAAATCTGTGTCAACAGATACATTGTTGTATACAACTCTCTTTATACAGCTTATTATAGGTCTCCCTAGTCTCCAAAAGTTAAGGTAAGGTCTCCCTATATTTGCGCACCTGTATTACATGTCATTTAGGGTATAATGTCGTCATTTTTGTATTCTTAATACGTACATTGTTGTATTAATGACATAATTTGTTGTATACAGCATCCCATTTTGGTATAACAGCCCCTTAACATAGTATAACATCATCCCATTTTTCATATAACATGCCTCAAACATAGTATAACAACGTCCCATTGTGGTATAACATGAAGTAAACTTGTTATAACAGCTTCTCATTATTTTGATATAACATGTATCTAATTTGGTATAACAACATTCCATTTCGGTATAACATGTATCTAATTTGGTATAACAGCTGTAAATTTTGGTATAACATGTCTCTAATTTAGTATAACAGGTGTAAATTTTGGTATAACATGTATCTAATTTGGTATAACAACATCCCATTTTGGTATAACATGTATCTAATTTGGTATAACAACATCCCATTTCGGTATAACATGTATCTAATTTGGTATAACAACATTCCATTTTGATCTAACAAGTATCTAATTTGGTATAACAGCTTCCCATTTTGGTATAACATGTATCTAATTTGGTGGAACAACATCCCATTTTAGTATAACATGCCTCTAACATAGTACAACACAACCCATTTTGGTATAACATGCCTCAAACTTGGTATAACAACATCCCATTTTGGTATAAAATGTCTCTAATTTAGTATAACAGCCCCTTAACATAGTATAACAGCATCCCATTTTGCGTATAACATGCCTCAAACATAGTATAGCAGCGTCCCATTGTGGTATAACATGCCGTAAACTTGTTATAACAGCATCTCATTATTTTGGTATAACATATATCTAATTTGGTATAACAGCATTCCATTTCGGTATAACATGTATCTAATTTGGTATAACAGCATTCCATTTTGGTCTAACATGTATCTAATTTGGTATAACAGCTACCCATTTTTGGTATAATATGTATCTAATTTGGTAGAGCAGCATCCCATTTTGGTATAACATGACTCTAACATAGTATAACACAGGCCATTTTGGTATAACATATCTCTAATTTGGTATAACAGTATCCCATTTTAGTATAACATGCTTCAAACTTGGTATAACAGCATCCCATTTTGGTATAAAATGTCTCTAATTTAGTATAACAGCTGTAAATTTTGGTATAACATGTATCAAATTTGGTATAACAGCTGTAAATTTTGGTATAACATGTATGTAATTTGGTATAACAGCATCCCATTTTGGTATAACATGTATCTAATTTGGTATAACAGAATCCCAATTATATATAACATGTATCTAATTTGGTATAACAACATCCCATTTTGGTATAACATGCATCTAATTTGGTATAACAGCAACCCATTTTGGTATAACATGCCTCTAACATAGTATAATAGCATCACTACAGCGTATAACTTGTCAAACTTTCCGATACATTATTGAATCCTAGAGTTTGAGATGGAGAAAGATCAGATGAAGGCGACTTGTTCTGAGATGTTGGAGTGGTCATCGTTAGAGGACGAAGAGTATTTATTAGCAAATAGCAAAGGTGATGAAGATATAATAGGAATATCTGGAAAGTCAGATGAAATGCCATGTATGGAACATGACAAATCAGAAGCTGCATCCTAAATCCCTATAGTTAGTATGACATTGATTAGTGATGATGCAACATACAAGTTTTATAATGACGATGCTAGAGTAATGTGGTTCAGTATAAAGAAATCTGATCTTGAACGTCGAAAGGATGATAGCTTAAAACAACGTACATATTGTTGTAGCAAACAAGGGATGAGAGAAGTTGACCGTAGACGTACTGCTAAAAAACCACATCCAGAGACTCGCACAAACTGCATGGCTCGGTTAGAGTTCAAGATTGGCAAGAATGAATTATTCACATTGTCGAAAGCTGAATTAAACCATAATCATCCCATGACAAGTCCAAAAAAGGTGCACATGCTTAGATCTCATAGAAAGATATTGCCATTTGAACGTGCACTTATAGACAAGATGACAGAGTTGGGTATGAAGGCCCATAATATATATAATTATTTTGAGTCTGGTGTAAGCAATAATAATGTTGGCTTCATAAGAGAAGATAATAGCAACTATATTCAAAGAAATAGAAGAAAAGCTTTGGATGACAAGGAAAGCAAGGGTATTCTTAGGTACCTAAAGGAAAGATTGGCTAACGATCATTCATTTTTTTTATGCTATTGAAGCTTGTGAGGAATCAGGTGAGATGAAGAACTTTTTTTGGGTTGATATAATAGACTATGCATACTTTGGAGATGTAGTATGCTTCGATACAACCTTCCAAACAAATGAATACAATATGCCGTTTGCACCAATAGTGGGCGTGAATCACCTCAAACAAACTATTATATTAGGAGCTGCATTACTCTATGATGAGTCTGTTGAATCATTCATTTGGTTATTTGAGACTTTTTTGGAAGCCATGCACGGTAAGCATCCAGTTACTATTTTCATGGATCAATCAGCTGCGATAGCCAGAGCAATACAAACGGTGCTGCCAAATACAGCACATCGTCTATGTTTATGACATATATTTCAAAATGCAACATTACATCTTTCACACGTGATTTATAATAACAATACATTTGCCAAAGCTTTTAAACATTGCATATACGAACGATGTACAGTTGATACTTTTGAGAAGCTATGACAGGATCTATTACTGAAATATAATATAGTTGAACATCCATGGATGGTAAATATGTGGAAACTATGGTCAAAGTGGGCTACATGCTTTCGAACAGAGACTTTTTCGACTGATATGACCTCAACCCAACGCAGTGAAAGTATTAACCACCATTTTAAAAGGTTTTTTTTAGAAAGAAATTGAGTTTATTTGAATTTTTAGAACAGTATGACAAGGCACTTAGCTTCTTTCGAGAAAAGGAAATAAATGCTGATTTCAAGTCTCAAAATAGTACACCAGCCAATGTAGTTGGGAACATGTGTAAACAAGCAGCCTCGATCTACACCAAGGTCATGTATAACGAGTTTGAGGCATGCTATCAAAGTAGTGTAGATTGCCTTATGTTTTTCATTGGGGCCGAACCACAAGGTGTTTCATATAAGGTAACCAACGCAGCCTGTGGTAGAGATGAAATGGTCATTTTCAGCCATTCTCCTGTACAAGTTACTTGTTCATGTAAAATGTTTGAGACCAATGGGATATTGTGTATGCATGCAATGAAGGTTTTCGCAGCGAATAATGTGATTTCTATACCGAAGTAGTACATAATGAAAAGATGGACAAAGTACGCGAGAGAAGGTGATGTATCCATTGTCAGTCCGCACAACTTAGATTCTTCTGGGCAAGAAAGTTTGAGGTCTATTTATAACCGAGTTTGTCAAAACCATTACTGTATAGTAACTATGAGTTTGAAGTCCAGGAGAGCACTAGAATACATAGAAAAGACAATGAAGGATTTACGTGTAAATGTTGAGGACATCTTGTGCACTAACAATAAAGATATTGATGTCAATGATGCTGACAGTGGATCTGAACTAAATATACAGGTAAAAGCACCTCCAGTGAAAAAGGGGAGGAAAGAGAAACGTAAGAAAGGAGTGCTGGAGCGAAGACATAACAAGAGCACTACTACATCCAAAGGATCCAATTCTAATCCACCTATTGATGTCCAAATGCCGCGCATGAGAGGGCTACCTATGGGTGAATACACAAGCACACAGGTATATCTAACAAGGGCACCCATATCTTTAATTCTTATGTTACATACTTAACCTAAAAGTTAAATTTATAGCAGGTGCCTATGTTCCACCAACCAGTGCCAACAGCCCCATTCTACTCCTACACAGCTTTAATGGTGGGAGCATCCTCTTTTCATGTAAGTTGCCTAGTTATGCATTTTCTGCACTTACTACATTGACTATGTTACCTGATTAATTGCACTATATCATGACAGTACTCAGATGAGGCTTCCCAAGTAATGCCATCGCAGCATGGTTCTCAGGAAGAAGCTGCATATTTTTCTAAGCCAACAAATGAAAAATAAATTTTTTTAATTATGACCAATTTGTACCAATTTGTGACGACTGATGTATTAACCATTCTTTTTTATGTACAATAAATTATGAGTTCGTGTAACACTGTGACCTATTTCGTATAGCAATGTCTTAAATTCGTATAACACTGCATAGGGTTGGTATAAAAAGGCTTGAAATTCGTATAACATGGCACAGACATCGTATAACACGGAACAAACATGGTATAACAAGGCCTGAAATTCGTATAACATGGCACAGACATCGTATAACACGGGACAAACATGATATATCAAGGCCTGAAATTCGTATAACATGGCACAGACATCGTATAACACGGGACAAATATGGTATATCAAGGCCTGAAATTCATATAACATGGCACAGACATCGTATAACACGGGACAAACATGGTATAACAAGGCCTGAAATTCGTATAACATGGCACAGACATCGTATAACATGGGACAAACATGGAATAACAAAGCATGAAATTCGTATAACATGGCATAGACATCATATAACACGGGACAAACATGGTATATCAAGGCCTGAAATTCGTATAACATGGCACATACATCGTATAACATGGGACAAACATGGTATAAGAAGGCTTGAAATTCGTATAACATGGCACAGACATCGTATAACACGGGACAAACATGGTATAACAAAGCCTGAAATTCGTATAACATGACACAGACATCATATAACACGAGACAAACATGGTATATCAAGGCCTGAAATTCGTATAACATGGCACAGACATCGTATAACACGGGACAAACATGGTATATCAAGGCCTGAAATTCGTATAACATGGCACAGACATCGTATAACACGGGACAAACATGGTATAACAAAGCCTGAAATTCGTTTAACATGGCACAAACATCGTATAACACGGGACAAACATGGTATAACAAGGCCTGAAATTCGTATAACATGGCACAGACATCGTATAACACGGGACAAACATGGTATAACAAGGCCTGAAATTCGTATAACATGACACATATATCGTATAACACGGGACAAACATGGTAAAACAAGGCCTGAAATTCATATAACATTACATATACAAATATATAAATATATAGGGGAGAATGAATATACAAGAGTATCAATGTAAACATGTTTCAATTCAAGGGTACAGTTTTAGTCAGCAGCTAGTAACTTTCCTTCAAATAGTTCCAAACGAACAAGGGCCCTTAATCTTGGCATGTCTTGTAGGGTGAGACCAAATGGTACATCTCTAGATAGGTAGTCCATAAATTTCAACACAAATACCCCACAATCCACACTTTCCCCATCTTGTTGTGGGCAGTACTCTTATGTTAATGGCCATGTAGCAATTTTCTTCCTTGAACCAGATTGGAAGGAGAGATGAAACTGCAGTAACTCAAGCTATTTAACAGAACAATGCACAAAATAATGTTAAAACTCGTGAGAGTTCAAGATTGGAATAGCAAAGGAAGGAAGAATAAAGCCTTATCAGATGATAGATACTCACATATCGTTTAACGTAGCCCTCAACTACCTTCGAAGGGGACAATGAATTATAGCACAATACTCGTTTCCCACGTATATCCAATACAATCAGAAACCAGTGTTTTGAGTGGCATACGGGGGCGAATATTGTGCGAACATATCTAATTGTCTTATTAGTCAAATGCTCTAAGCTTTTGAAAGCCACCCCACCGAGCCCAAGTAAATAATAAGGAAGGACATGTGGTTGAATGTAAGCAAAAGCCTTAAACCTTTTCTTATTAGCCATGCATCTACGGACGAGGAGTGATGCATACAAATCTATAGCCTACAATTGAATTATACAAGTCCATTAGGAAAAAGTAATACGTATACAAATGAAAAATAGGGTTTTCCATACATGCTTACCTCCTCACCAACTAAGTCTCCGAAGAGAATGTCACATACATGGCCTTTCAAAATGTTCTGAATAATGGAATGATCTTGCAACGATATATAAAAATCGAGTTGCTCTTTAAAATTCTCAGGTATTACATCCCGCCCACAATAGTCCCGTTTATTTAGATACTAAATGTGCAACAAAAATCTATCAGAACTATATATATGCCAAGTATGTGAAAAGAATAACTATTTATACCACCTTACCTTATCAACCTGGGGTGCAGATTCTGCTTTATCATCTACTTCCACTGGCTGAAAGAAAGTTAGGGTTGCTTATGTTAAAAATAATGTATATGCCAATTTTGGTACAATTATGTATAATCAAGTTTAATGGTATTACCTCTGATTCTATAGTCTTCTTCTTCTTCTTTTCTTGTGTGTATGAGCTGAGAAGAAGACATGAAGCCTTTCTTGTCCTTTTACTTTTCACTTGCTGCTGCACAGGACTTGAATCAGTAGGCTCAGTGGGCTCATATTCCTCACCCCAACTTAATTCTTCCTCATTCGCAGTTTGCAGAGCCTCAATCTCTGCTTTCAGCTTTTTATTTTCCTCCACCAACTCATCAATTCTTTTTTGTAAATCAGCAGACTCCAAACTGTACCCTGTTTTGATGCTAGTAATCTCAGCATCCTTCTCAATACTTTCATCCTTCAGCAAAAATTTTTCATTCTCCAATTCTATTATTTCACTCTTATTATTTTGCTCTATAACTATTGACACCTCTCACTTCAAGTTATTCACTTCTTCATGGCTCTATACAAAAAAATAACGCAATCCAAAGAGAATAACATGTGTCAATGCATAGAATAACAAGGCCAAATTTTGGTATAACAAGACAATAATTTGGTATAACATTGAACATTTTTGGTATAACAAGGCTAAAATTTCATATAACACTTATGTAGTATAGTATAACACTGAAAATTTTAGTATAACAAGGCTACAATTTGGTATAACACTTAAGTAGTTTGGTATAACACTGAATATTTTTGATATAACAAGACTAAAATTTCGTATAACACTTAAGTAGTTTGGTATAACACTGAACATTTTTGGTATAACAAGGCTAAAATTTCATATAACACCTATGTAGTATAGTATAACATTGAAATTTTTGGTATAACAAGACAATAATTTGGTATAACACTTATGTAGTTTGGTATAACACTGACAATTTTTGGTATAACAAGGATAAAATTTCGTATAACACCTATGTAGTATAGTATAACACTGAAACTTTTGGTATAACAAGGATACAATTTCGTATAACACTTAAGCAGTTTGTTATAACACTAAACATTTTTGGTATAACAAGGCTAAAATTTTGTATAACACCCATGTAGTATAGTATAACACTGAAATTTTTGGTATAACAAGACAATAATTTGGTATAACACTTATGTAGTTTGGTATAACACTGACAATTTTTAGTATAACAAGGATAAAATTTCGTATAACACCTATGTAGTATAGTATAACATTGAAATTTTTGGTATAACAAGGATACAATTTCGTATAACACTTAAGTAGTTTGGTATAATACTGAACATTTTTGGTATAACAAGGCTAAAATTTCATATAACACTTATGTAGTATAGTATAACACTGAAAATTTTGGTATAACAAGGCTACAATTTGGTGCAACACTTAAGTAGTTTAGTATAACACTGAACATTTTTGGTATAACAAGACAATAATTTGGTATAATACTTATGTACTTTGGTATTACACTGAATATTTTTGGTATAACAAGGCTAAAATTTCGTATAACACTTATGTAGTATAGTATAACATTGAAAATTTTGGTATAACAAGGCTACAATTTGGTATAACACTTAAGTAGTTTGGTATAACACTGAACATTTTTTGTATATGACACTTATGTAATATGATCTAACAGTAGTATGAATATAATGGGATGCTGTTATACCAAGTTCTGAAGGCTGTTATACTAAGTTTCAGTCATATTATACATAGTTTCGGCCATGTTATACAAAGTTGAGAAGGCATGTTATCATATTACATACTTACAGGGCCAAGAATAGAGGGGATGTCTGTTTGACTATGGGATGGGCCCGCAACACTAGCTTCCTTAGGGGTGCATCTAATGCAAGTAGACTATGTACAACTTCATGCTCCACTTCACCTCCTTCCTCAAGTTCAAAAATAATCTGCAATTGTAATCAGTATTAGAAACTCTAACTTCAACTAACTTAGTACAATTACAAATAAACATCTTACTGCATCTTCATTTAATTTATCACAATTTTTAAAATATGTTGTCTGTCGAGGTAGTTTCATAGTGGGCCAACGGAACAACCGAGGGTGTACTCCCTCCACCTTACTATCTATATACAAGTTGGTATGCTCATAAAACCAAATGTACAAAAAAAAAGAAATAAATTAATAACTTATCATTAACTTAACTATGTTTGAAATACAAGTTCAGATATTGAGAATACTTACACCAAGAACTATGGCACAACCAGCAAATCCACGTCTCTTCTTCTTTGAGCTGGAGGTCAATTCCGTGCACAGAAAATTATGTACAGCCTCTGACCAATTGTACTTAGCCAATTTTGAGAGGTCTTATACAAAACATACAAGTCCCGCATCAAAGTTGTATGTCAGGCAACTAAATAAAAAACAACAAAAGAGATACAAGATGGCCAATCTTGTGAGCCTCTGCTCATTTCCCGCCAGGCCTTGTGAACAGATAAATTTCAATTTTCCTTCAATGACTTTTGTGTTTGGTAACTTCTCATCAAATTCTTCCTTATAATATGTGGTAGATGGTCGGTCAGTGTCCCATCTAACTAGCTCCCCAACCCGTGGGAGACCAAGGATGATTGATACATCCTTCACCGAGAAGGGCACAAAATTGCCATTAATGTTGAATCCTCTTCTGTTACCATCCCATATAGACTGCAAATATTCCACAGCAATCATATCCAGGGAAACGGAGGGCCTTTGTAGCAAATGTCCAAAGGGGGTCTGTAGGAGCAGTCGTGTAATAGCCTCACCCCCTTCCACTGTGTTAACAAATGTGTGAATCCGGCTCAAGAAGCATCTACTCAGTACCCGACGAGGTTTGACCCCCTTGCAGTGATACTCCTTTTCGTCTGAAGAGCTATCAAGTGGGTTTTCATGATGGGGGCTTTCATGAGGGGGCCTTTCATGAGTAGCCCTCATTGTACACATGAACCTACTATTAAAAAAAGTTAGAACTATATTAACATGACGAATTCAAAAGGTGAAACTATTAAACAAAAATGAGATGCTGTTATACCATGTCTGTGAAGTGTTATACTATATCTGTGAAGTGTTATACCGTGTCTGGGATGCTGTTATACCATGTTTGTGAAGTGTTATACCATATCTGTGCAGTGTTATACGAAATTTAATTCATGTTATACCATGTATGTGCAGTGTTATACCATGTCTGTGAAGTGTTATACCGTGTCTGTACAGTGTTATACAATGTCTGTGCAGTGTTATACATGGTATAACAAGACTAAATTTTGTATAACACTGCACAGACATGGTATAACACTTCACAGACATGGTATAACACTGCACAGACACGGTATAACACTTGACAGACATGGTATAACACTGCACATACATGGTATAACAAGACCTAAATTTCGTATAACAGCTGGTTATTTTGGTATAACATGCCTGAAACATGGTATAACACATCCCGTTTTAGTGTAACATGTCTCTAATTTGGTATCAAACTTGGTATCACAGCATCCCATTTACGTATAACATGCTTCAAAATTGGTATAACAACATCCCATTTTGGTATAACATGCCTCAAACTTGGTATAAAAGCATCCTATTTTGGTATAACATGCCTCAAACATAGTATAACAGCATCCCATTTTGGTATAACATGCTTCAAACTTGGTTTAACAGTATCCTATTTTGGTATAACAGCGTCCCATTTTGGTATAACATGCCTCAAACTTGGTTTAACAGCATCCCATTTTGGTATAAAATGTCTGTAATTTGGTATAACAGCTATAAATTTTGGTATAACATGTATCTAATTTGGTATAACAGCATTCTATTTTGGTATAACATGTATCTAATTTGGTATAGCATGTCTCTAATTTGGTATAACAGCATCCCATTTTGGTATAACATGTCTTTAATTTGGTATAACAGCTAGTCATTTTGGTATAACAAGCCTCAAACATAGTATAACACATCCCATTTTGGTATAACATGTCTTTAATTTGGTATAACAGCGTCCCATTTTGGTATAATGATAGTCGTTCCGCAAGTATACGGACTATCAAAGTAATATAAATGTATCGATCCCACAGGGACCAAATACCAAGTACCGACTGATTAGATTATCACAAGCTAGACGATCCTTTGATGGTTGTGAAAAGGTTGCTGAGATCTAAAATTAGGCTAAACAGTAAGAAAGCAAGGTAAATAAGGTCGAAAGTAGAGTAATTGCACAACGCAAGGTCCAAGGATGAATAGGATTAGGGCTAGGGTTCACCACCTTGACGTGCTATGCGTAGATTGATAACAATATAGAAATCCCTTTTTAATCATAGGGTAATCCAAAGATGTGCAAGTTGTCCTCTCTCGAGCGATGCAACTTGCAGCTAGGTACTTACCCGATTAAACGTCTACCGTCATAGTATGCTCAACCGAATAAACCCAAAGGGTGCCGGATTGTGTATACCATCCCATCATTTGTACATGTTGTCCCCTCTCGAGGATGCAACAAGGTGCTTATATGATTAAACGTCTACCGTCATAGTACGCTCAACCGAATAAACCCAAATGGTGCAAAACGGTATACACTACCCGTATTCAATCAACCACTCTCGTGCGATGATTGAGATACTCTTACCTAGGGTTTACAACATCCGGATGTGCCTCTCAGCCTTACTAGATGTCTAAAAGCATGAAGATAACAAAGTGAAATACTCCATTCAATTCACGAGGTGCAACTAGGCAAGATAGAAAAATCTAGGGTTCGTGCAATAGAGTTATCATCCACACATAGAAACGTTTAAGGGGCTTTCCCCAACCCTGAAACAAAGTCTAAGCTACAATGCTCATGTAACAAAGCAAAGAACAAATCGGTTTCAGCATTCCATCCATGGATAATACAGGCGATCGAATAAGTGAGAAATGAGAAAACAAAACTCCCTCAAGTAGGAAGAAGCCGCTTGGTGTAGCCTCCTCTTCCTCTAGTCGGTCGTCTCTCTCCTTCACGTTCTCGCGTGGAAGGGTTTTCTTCCTTCTTCCCACCATTCAGTTGCCGCCTCTATCCTTTTTTTCGTCCGTTAATCCGCCCAATGCCCTTACGTGAATAGGGCTTTTCGTTTTGTCCTCCCTGGCTTGGTCAAATTCCTCTTTTGCCCTTTCGAAGCCATCTATCTGATGTGGAGAAGGCGAGGGGTAAAGTCTGGAAAATCAGTATCAAGCGACGCAGAAGCCACGGGGTGTGATTCTGGTCGCTGGGTAGACCGTGGTTCTTGCCGAGAACACTGATCCAGCTGGAAACAGTCGCATTCCCTCGCTTTTTCCCTGAAATGATGCAAAGACACCAAAGAGTGTAGATTATGAAGATATAGCTAAAATTCCATGTAAATTAGGTGTAAATGCTAGAATAATAAAGATATAACGATAAAAGTCACATATAATTCTCTATATAAAAATGACTTAACATATAACATGCCTCAAACTTTGTATAACACATCCTATTTTAGTATAACATGTCTCTATTTGGGTATAACAGTATCCCATTTTGGTATAACATGCCTCAAACTTTGTATAATTGGATTCTACAATAATCTGTCCTTCCAATCTGGTTCAAGGAAGGAAATTGCTTCTTTTTTGGTATAACAACGTTCCATTTATGAAGTTGTCTTTCAATAATTAATTTTTAATCATAAAGGATTTTGTTCTTTTTTGTAGATTTGGTTTTATGAGCATACCAACATGTATATAAATAATAAGATGGAGGGTGTATTGTTCTGTTAAACAGCTTGAGTTACCGCAGTTTCATCACTCCTTCCAATCTGGTTCAAGGAAGGAAATTGCTTCTTGGCCATTGACTGGCCATTGACATGGGAGGTTTGCCCGAAACAAGATGGTGAAAATGTGGATTGTGGGGTATTTGTGATGAAATTTATGGACTACCTCTCTAGAGATGTACCATTTGGTTTTACACTACAAGACATGCCAAGATTGAGGGCCCTTATTAGTTTGGAACTCTTTGAAGGAAAGTTACTGGCTGTTGATAAAAAGACATTACAATTCAAACTTTTTTGTATATTGATACTCGTGTATATTTGTTATCCTATATATACATACACCTGTATATTTGTATATGCAATGTCATACGAATTTCAGTTCTTGTTATACCTTGTTTGAGCCGTGTTATACCGTGTTTGTGCCTTGTTATATGAATTTCAGGTCTTGTTATACCATGTATGAGCCGTATTATACCATGTATGTGCTGTGTTATACGAATTTCAGGTCTTGTTATACCATGTTTGAGCCGTGTTATACCATGTTTATACCGTGTTATACGAATTTCTGTTCTTGTTATACCATGTTTGAGCTGTGTTATACCGTGTTTGTGCCTTGTTATACGAATTTCAGGTCTTGTTATACCATGTATGAGCCGTGTTATACCATATTTGTGCCGTGTTATACGAATTTCAGATCTTGTTATACCATGTTTGAGCCGTGTTATACCATGTTTATACCGTGTTATACAAATTTCAGTTCTTGTTATACCATGTTTGAGCCGTGTTATACCGTGTTTGTGCCTTGTTATGCAAATTTAAGATCTTATTATACCATGTTTGTACCGTGTTATACCATGTTTGTGCCGTGTTATACCAAAATTGAGGCCTTGTTATACCATGTTTGTGCCGTATAATACCATGTTTGTGCCGTGTTATATGAATTTCTAGTCTTGTTATATCATTTTTCATTTCTTGTTATACCATGTTATACCACGCGACAATACACCCTATAACACACGACAAACATGGTATAACAAGACCTGATATTCGTATAACATGGCACAAACATCATATAACACGCGACAAACATGGTAGATACTCACATATCGTTTAACGTAGATACATATAACACACTGTATAAGAAAATACTATTTACATGGTATAAGTAGATACATATAACACACTGTATAGGACAATACTGTTTACATGGTATAACAAACAAATGATTGTCATTTACAATCTACTTACGACCATAATCCGACATTAAACAACCTCTAAATAGCTCCAGACTAATTTGTGCCCTTATAGCTGGGATCTGCTTTTGGGAGAAGTTAAACTTTTTACTGGAAACGAGACATTCCATGAACTTCTCCACAATCAACTAGATTATCTTGCTTTGGGCAATCAGCATCCCATATCCGTTCATAATCTGCTATAGAAAATTTTCCTTTAGTCTGCACACTCAAATGAGTGTCTAAAAGTTTTACCTGCATAAATGATAGCACAACAGATTATAAAACTTCAACATAAGAAAACTAGTCATGCATAACAAATATACTAAACACTCACATATGTATTCACAACTTCCACATCACTCTTATGGGCTTCCAATGAATTATAAAAAATAATCTGCCTCTGCCTTCTAATTATATACATCAAAATCTAATGGTTTTTATCGCAAATTGGCGCAAGTATTCTTGTAGTGTAACGAAGGTTTTCATATGTGGTTTTTATTCTTGTATGCATGCTTTCTATCTCTTCCCTTAGCTTCTCTACTTTTAATTTCAGAGTAGCTATCTGAGATATATTATCATCTTTATTTACCTACATCCAAACAACAAAATATCATTCAAGTACATACTGAAAATTATGTATGTCGTTTAGTATAACACTGAAAATTATGGTATAACAAGACAATAATTTGGTATAACACTTATGTAGTTTAGTATAACACTAAAAATTATGGTATAACAAGGCAATAATTTGGTAAAACACTTATGTAGTTCAGTGTAACACTGAAAATTTTGGTATAACAAGGCAAATATTTCGTATAACACTTACGTAGTTTAGTATAACACTGAAATTTTGGTATAACAAGGCAAAAATTTGGTATAACATGTCATTTACTGAATAGCAAGTACATATTTTTGCATAGCAACTTAATATTTTTAATATACTAACAATGTCAAGTTGAGCTGATAGGGTCCCAGGTGTAGGGTCTGGTGTACTATGTGACGGGCCAACATCTTCATGGCTCTATGCACAAAATTAACAAAAAAACCCCATTAGGTTATTACGGTATACCACATGCACAATTTGTAAACATACTTACACTATGTGATGGGCCCACATCTAACTCTTGTACACCGTGTGATGGGCCCACATCTAACTCTTCCTCGAGAACTGTTTCTAATACAGGTGGAGTATTCACAACATCACGCTCCACCTCAATAGCTTCAAGTTCAAAAATAATCTACAAACAACTAAATAGTATTAGAAAACCAAATTTGACAAATAACTTACTACACCTACAAATTTACATACTTACTGAATCTTTATTTAATTTAGAACATTTTTTGAAATACGTTGTCCGTCGAGTACAATTCACATTTGCCCAACGGAACAACCGAGGGTATACTCCCTCTACCTTTCTATCTATATACAAGGTGGTATGCTCATAAAACCAAATCTACAACATAGAAGAATACAAACAGTTAGCTTATAATTAACGTAATTAGTTTGAAATACAAGTTCAGATAATGCAAAATACTTACACCAAGAACAATGACACAACCAGCAAATCCACGTCCCTTCCGTGCACAAAAAGTTATGCACAGCTTCTGCCCAATTGTAATCACCCAATCTTGTGAGGTCTTCTACGAAGCATACAAGCCCCGCATCCAAGTTGTATGTCAGGCCGCTGAATAGAAAACAGCAAAAGAAATACAAAATGGCTAATCTTCTTATCCTCTCCTCATTTCCTTCAAGGCCTTGTGAGCATGTGATTCTCAATTTTTCTTCAATTATATTTCTATTAGGTAACTTCCCCTCAAATTCTTCAGAGAAGAATCTAGTACTTGGTCGCTTATTTTCCCATCTTACTAACTCCCCAACCTGTGGGAGACCAAGGATGATTGATACATCCTTAACCAAGAATGGCATAAAATTGCCATTAATGTTGAATCCCTTCCTTTCAGGTTCCCATATGGACTGCAAAAATTCTACTGCTATCATATCCAAGGCAATGGATGCCCGTTGCAGCAAATGTCCAAAGGGGGTCTCTAGAAGCTGTACTTTAATAGCCTCACCCCCTTGCTCTGTGTTCACAAACGTATGAATCCGGCTTAATGAGCATCTACTGAGAACTCGCTGACATTTGCTGACCTTGTCATGATATTTCCTTTCATCTGTAGAGGTACTAGCTGTGCTTTCATCCGTAGCCCTCATCCTCTTTGTACAAAACCTACTGTTAAATATGTTATAACTAAATTAACATGAAGAACTCAAAAGGTGAATTGAAGCTATTATACCAAAATGTGATGCAGTTATACCAAATTTGAGACATGTATACCAAAATGAGATGTTGTTATACCAAATTAGAGACATGTTATACCTAAATGGGATGCTGTTATACCAAGTTTGAAGCATGTTATACCAAATTAGAGACTTGTTATACCAAAATGGGATGTGTTATACAATGTTAGAGGCATGTTATACCTAAATGGGATGCTGTTATAACAAGTTTGAGGCATGTTATACCAAAATGGGATGTGTTATACTATGTTTGAGGCATGTTATACCAAAATGACTAGCTGTTATACCAAAATAGAGACATGTTATACCAAAATGGGATATGTTATACCAAGTTTGAGGCATATTATACCAAATTAGAGATATGTTATACCAAAATGGGATGTATTATACTATGTTTGAGGCATGTTATACCAAAATGAACAAATGTTATACCAAATTAGAGACATTTTATACCTAAATGGGATGCTGATATACTAAGGTTGAGGCATGTTATACCAAAATGGGATGCTGTTATACTAAATTAGAGACATGTTATACCTAAATGAGATGCTGTTATAACAAGTTTGAAGCATGTTATACCAAATTAGAGACTTGTTATACCAAAATGGGATGTGTTATACAATGTTAGAGACATGTTATACCTAAATGGGATGCTATTATAACAAGTTTGAGGCATGTTATACCAAAATGAGATGTGTTATACTATGTTTGAAGCATGTTATACCAAACTGAACAGCTATTATACCAAATTAGAGACATGTTATACCAAAATAGAGACATGTTATACCAAAATGAGATGTGTTATACTATGTTTGAGGTATGTTAACCAAAATTTACAGATGTTATACCAAATTAGAGACATGTTATACCAAAATGGGAAGCTGATATACTAAGGTTGAGGCATGTTATACTAAAATGGGATGCTGTTATACCAAGTTTGAGACATGTCATGCAAAAATTATGTCATTAATACACAAATTAAGACAATATACCTTAAAGGAGCATTGGAGTCATCGAAGGAACTCGCCATGAGATTTTGCAAACAAGAAAACAAGATTAGGAAACCCTAAGAAGATAAATTATATCAATTTACTTATTAAAAAAAAATTACGCCATTATACCTTAAAGGAAGAGTTTGGGTTCGTCGGAGAAACTCGGCTTACAAATGGTAGTGGACGGAAGATGAGATCCTGCAAAAAATAAATCAAGATTAGGAAACCCTAAGCCAACAAAGAACTTGACATTACGCCGTAGGTCGTGGGACGTCGTTGGAGGTCGTCGCAGTTCGCCGTAGGTCGAGATTAGGAAACCCAAGCCAACTAGGAACTCGACATTACGCTGTAGGTCATCGGAGGTCCTCACAGTTTGCCTTAGGTCGTCGGAAGATGTCGTAGATCGCCGTAGGACGTCGGAGGTCGACTGCACAAAAAACACAAAATTAGGGCTCGACACGACCACGAACTCGGAGGCCGTGGGCTCGACACGATCACGAACTTGGAAGCCGTGGTCTTGACACAACCACGAACTCGGAGGTCGTCGGAGGGGATCGGGCGACAAAATTATTGTCGGAGAGGAAGGGTTTCGTCACAGGTAAGGTTAGTTCGGGTGGGTGGGTTTTTTTGTGCGCGGGTATTGAAATTTTGAGCAAGCAACCATGGTTAGTTCGGATGTAATAGGGACGGGCATTACGGGCGGCGTTATATTAGAATTTGGTATAACACTGCGTTTGAATCGGCGCTATTCGCACTTAAGTAAGGGTTGCTTGGAAATTCGTGCGATGTCGCTCTAAGATTCATGTCTCGAATCTCAGCCCACTCCTCCGCAAAATTTGCGAGTGGGCACCCCTCCGCAAAAACGCAGCCATCTACTTCTTTCTTGGTAGGTTTAAGTTGTTACTTAAGCCAATCAGACTGTGGATCATTGTCTTACACGTGTCCTTTTTATTAAACTAACGAAATTTATCGCTTTTAAGCAGATTTTAAATAGTTTTTAAGTAAATAACAGTTAGAAAATTATTTGGTAATAAAGACGAAAAATAAAAAAAATAGTAAAAAAGCAGAAGTTGAAAAAGCTATAATTTGATGCTTTTACAGTTTCTGATTCTCCATAAAAGTAATTTATATAATTTTATGTAAAATTTTAGATATTATTATTTTAAATAATTTTAAATTTTAACAATAAAGTAAAATCAAATATATTATTATTTTAAATAATTTTAAATATTATATTTATTTATTATTTTAAATTTTGACATCAGTTACAAAGTTATTAACCAAACATCTTATAAATTTTAATAGTGCCGCATAGTACAGTACAAAACAGTTTAGCACAATTATAAAGCTATTAACAGCGAGACCAAACAGGCCCTATAGCACGAACAATAAATTCATAGTTATTCTTTGTTTTCTGATTTTTTTAAATTAAATTAAATTATATATATCTTATTAATTTAAGTATTTATTAAATATATTTAAAACTTTATTATAATATTTAATTAATAAATGGGTCATGTTAATAGTGACTTATGACCCGATTAAGCCAATCCAAACATGAATCATTTAATTAATTAGGTAAAAATATCTAATCCAAAAATGACTTGAATAACTCATTTATCAAATGAGTAATATATTAACTTGAGTACTAACATGACCTAAATAACTTATTTAGTAACCAAGTCATTTATTCTTGATCAGCTTCACCCGATATGATCCGATTATAAATTTATCATTTATATTATATATATAAATAACAAATTAATAATAATTATATTAAAATTTAATAAAAAAATTTTAGCTTGTGAGCCAAAATCTTGGTTAAAAGAGGGTTACAAAAGATTTAGGCTTATGAGATAGCATTGGGAGTTGCATGACCCGATATTATATGTATATATGTATATATAAAATAATAATAATAAATATAATCGGGTTAAGCAGGTTAACCCATTTATAATCCAACATGATCGGATTATTTTCTAGTCATAAACATGTTAACCTATTTATGATCTGAATACAATTATGTTTGATCCGAATTTGTCTAACTTTGTGTCGAATTAGGTCAGGTCAGATTTTGTCATGTCTATCTATGTCTAAGGCCCTGTTTGGCATAGCTGGTCAGTTGCTTTTACTGGTCAAAATAGCTGATTTTGAAAAGCTAGAGTATTTGGCAAGCTGCTTCTAGGTTTAGAAAAGCTGGGAGGGTGCTACTTTTAACTACTTTCTAACTATTTTTCTTCTTGCATCTTATATCCGCACCTATATTGGAATGTCTTTACGATAACAAAATTATTATTTTACTAAAAAATATTAAATTTTAAATTATTTTTAAATATTTTTTTAAAAATTTGACCAACATAAGAGTTTAGCCAAATACCTTTTAACTTTTCCAATCAGCTACTTTTCAATCAGTACTTTTTTATCTAGCAAAAGTTAAAAATTTCAGTTATGCCAAACGCAACCTAAGTAGGTGGAGATGTATTCATTCAAGTTACTGGTCGCCAGTTGGAAATCAGGTGAGCTAAATGGAGGTTTTTTTTAAATGTGTCACTATTGTAATAATTTTAGTTTTATACATCTAAAAATATTTTTTTAATTAAGTAACAATTTTTTTAAATA
Organism: Costus lasius; assembly: GCA_027563935.2. Classification (NCBI taxonomy): domain Eukaryota; kingdom Viridiplantae; phylum Streptophyta; class Magnoliopsida; order Zingiberales; family Costaceae; genus Costus; species Costus lasius. The sequence continues at coordinate 78,862,820 of CM050451.1, forward strand.
GTAATAGTATTTTTGAACATAGAAATATGAATATGTTTTTATTTTTAATTAAATAATATGTTATAACCAGAAATTGTTATAAAACAATAAATATTATAAAATAGTAACGGTTCAAAAATTAGTGTTGAAAAATTTTCCTAACAGTTTTTTATAAAAGAGAAATAATAACTTCTCAACAGATTTAAAAAAAAAATTATATATTTATTTTAATTAATCTATTTTTTAATAACAGACTAATATTAATTTTTAAACCGCAAGTAGTAATGATTATACTCTTTAATTATTATAAAGAGTAATATATTTACTTTTACAAAAGTCATCTAATTTTTTTCTGAAAGTAAAGAGCAGTAAATAATAAAATATTTTTATTTTTATTTTTAATTTGAAATATTAAACTATTTTTGAAATATAAATATCAATCTGTTTCTATAAATATAAATATTTCGTAAGAAATTTGTAAACAATAATATTTTGTAAGCTTGAACCAAAAATATAATCTATTTTGTTTTTAATTTTAATAAATAGAAACATTGTTATGCATTATTTTTTTTCCAAAAAATATATATCTATTTTTTTAATTCCGTAAAACAATATTATTATTTCCCTTACTGATTGAAAAGAGAATATTTTTATAAACGGTATTTTTAAAATTTTAAATTAATAAAAAAAATTAATAATTAACTATTACGAACAGTAAATTATTATTATTATTTAAACTAGAAACTGTAACTATACTTATAAACAGTCTATTTAATGTTTTTATTTTAATTAATCTATTTTCTTGATCAAATAAATATATTAATTTTATGTAAAACAAAAATAAAAAATAATTTAATATGTATTTTTTATTTTAAAATAAAAAATAATATTTTTTTTAAAATAGTATGTCTAACATGTTATTATTAATAAAATACAAAGACTTTAATGTAATGTTAGTTAGGATTGTCCATTCGTGCCAATTTATTTTTTTAAAAAAGAAATTAACTCGAAAACGAATCAGAAATCAGTAAAAATTAAACTGAATATTTATTATTACTTGTGAGAAAGAACAACAAATAGCTTATTTGTTACCCCAAGAGAAGAAGCGTTCATTCATGGATATTGACAATGATTTATCCCATCAAAACTCTATAAAAAAAAAATATATAAATATGTCAATGCTCACAACTCACATCTCTCTATCCCCCTCCTTGTTTTTTTTGTTTGGAGCGGTGAGGCCCCAACTTAGCCTCTATCCGTCCGCCTTGCTAAACACAACGTTAGGGCTAACAAAATCTAACACGATGTGCCAACCTAACCCATCTCAACACAAAGTTAGGTATGTTTGAGTCACCCCAAATACAAGTTATTAGCCCATTAATACTATTCCATCTAATGATCTACACCATTCAACTTGAAATCAACGGTGAGATCAAGTTAACTTATGTTTTCTTTCTAAAGCTTTTGTTTGTTCAGCACTTCACCCATCCGACCATAATCACCCGCTTGACCCAAATCACCAGCCGCCCACCCTTTTGCAGTTTTCATGTTGTTCAGCCTTTTGCTCAACACCTCCTTCCTCACAGACCTCACCTAGTCGTAGCCTCTTTCTCCCTACCATTCGCTGCCTATTCCACTGCCTACTCCTACCATTAGCCACCTGCTCCTCTTCCTTCCTCACATGTTCCACAACCTCCTCTAGAAAAAACTTTGCAGCAGCCTGTCTGTTGAAGTTGACTTCAGCAGACGGGAGATCAGCCATCTGATCTGGGCGGCACCAATCTTGAAGGCATCTTAAGTAATGAAACGTTAAAGAAATGTCAGCAGTCCGATAAGGTGATCAAATCCAAACCTTAATTAATGAAATGTTAAGTAATATGGTTTTTTCCTCCAATGGCTCTCTCTGCCGCTATCATCTCTTCCCCTTTCCCTTTCTGATTGCTCTCCTAGAACGCTTCCATCCTCGCAATTTCTTCACTAAACCCCCTTGACGACGCCACTCAATGTCCGACGCCACTCAACGGTCCGGCTGGCATTGTCAAGGTCAGCCCTTGACGATGCCAATCAATGGTCGACGTATGACGCATCTCTGTCGTCGATTGTATCCAGCTGGAACCCAGTCATTGTCTCCAGCCAGCGGCACCAAAGGGTATGTTTGGGCGAGATCAACTGCAAATCCGACGTTCGACGTAAAGAACTTCTATAATACATCAACCTACATTTGTGGAGTTTGTGGTATAGATGCATTTATATTTGATCTAAATGTTAATTAGTTGTTAATACATTTTTTTCTACCAACATATATTTAGGTCCAACAATGGATTTAAATAACATTATGACATCATCAAGTGGGTCGGCACCATTAGAGAAAATACCAGAACCCGAACAAGTATGCTTACTTAATATTATATGATTTTTGTTTATATGTTGAATGCTTAAAATAGATTATTTGTAATAGAAAAATTTTGGGAGCCCTTCAAATGAGCCAAAAATTGGTATGGAGTTTTTGAATGAAGAGGAAGGTTATGCATTTTATAATGAATATGCAAGAAGAATGGGGTTTAGCATTAATAAATATCATATCGGGCGTCGGAAGGATAAATCTTTAAAGTTTCAAAGTTTTGTTTGCAGTAATTAGGGCACTAAACAAATAGATAATAGACATGTTACCAAGAAGCCTCAATCTAATTACAGAATTAACTGCATGGCTCGTGTTGAATTCAAAATAGATGTGAATGATGTATGGAAGTTAAGTTGTTTAGAGTTGAAGCACAACCATGAAATTACATGTCCTAATAAAATTCATTTGTTGAGGTCACATAGAAAGATTCTACCGTATCAACGTGTCATGATAGAGCAAATGAGTATGTTTGGAATGAAGGCAACACAAATATTTAATTTTTTTTTCAGTCTGCAACTAATACTTCTCCTGATGTTGGATTTATTAGAAAAGACAACAACAATTTGATTAGCAAAAAAAAAGGGAACAATTACAAGTGAAAGAAGCACAAGGGCTTCTTGAATATTTAAGAAATAGACAAATATCATATCCTACTTTTGTTTATGCTATTCAATTGCATGAGACAGGAGAAGTTGCTAATCTATTTTGGGCGGATGGTAAAGCCATCATTGATTATTCTTATTTTGGGGACGTTGTTTCGTTTGACACGACATTTCAAACTAATAGCCATGAAATGCCATTTGCCCCTATTCTTGGAATTAATCATCACAAGCAGACGATTTTATTTGGGGCTGCCTTACTTTTTGATGAAATTGCAGATTCATTTATTTGGTTATTTAATACTTTTTTTTATCAGTAATGTCTGGAAAAGAACCAGTGACAATGTTTACCGATCAATCTGCTGCTATTTCCAAAGCAATAAAATAAGTTTTTCCTACCACTAGTCATAGATTATGTTTGTGGCATATTTTTATGAATGCGACAACCAATTTGAGCAATTTGATTCATGGTACACCTGCTTTATTGTCGGACTTAAAAGCCTGTGTTTATGAACGGACTAGTGTACAGAAGTTTGAGTTGTTGTGGGAAGAGTTCATGAACAAGTACAACCTACACGAGAATAGTTGGATTCAAAATTTCTATAAAATTCGAGAGAAATGGGCTTCTGTGTACCGTGTGGATTCATTCTGTGCTGACTTCACTACCACCCAACGGAGCGAGAGCATGAGTTGTAAGTTCAAAAATTTTTTTAAGAAAAAATTAACAATGTTTGAGTTCTAAGAGCAGTATGATAGAGTTGTTGCATATTTTCATGAGAAAGAAATTTATGAAGATTTTTGGTCCAGAAATAGCAATCCAATTTTATAAATGGCTGATATGACAATGTTAGAGGAAGCTGCTACACTTTATACAAGGGTTATATATACAGAATTTGCTGAACAATTTTCTAATCAACTGTTATTTACATATGAACTATGCAACTGTGATGGTTCAGAGCAAACATATAAGCTAGCATCTAAACACAGGGAGCAATCTTATTTTGTCGTATTTAACACCATTTTATTGACAGTTGATTGTGAATGTAAAATGATGCAATGTTATAATATTTTATGTTCACATACTTTAAGAGTGTTGACCCACAACAATATCCTAAATTTGTCTACACAATATGTGTTAAAGAGATGGATGAAATATGCAAAAGGTGGGATCAGTTCTAGTGTAAGTGGTAAGAAAATGGATTCCAATGGAAAGAAAGGTTATCATCATTGTATACCCGTGTTTGTCAAAAATCATATGCATTATCAACAAAAAGTATGAACTGTCGAAAAGGCCTTGAGATGATTGATGGTGCAATTGATAATATAACGTCGATGGTGGAGCATGCAATTATAAATGACATCGAGGATGATAATGTTGAAATATATAGTAATAATGTGGTCACCAGGCCTAACATTACAATTAGGCCACCTCCGATTAAAAAGGGACCTAAGGAGAAAAGGAAGAAAAGCGTGCTTGAAAGGATACCGAAGAAGAATTCAAAATAAAAAACAATACCGTGTAGTCCCGAAGTTATAGCAATAGAGTATGAAGGATTTAATGATGAGATGGTTGAGACATAGGTAATTGCTTGATTTAATTTATGTTTCATATTGTTCAATGTCTATTATTCACTTCTCTCATACTTTAGCTTTGTTCGTAGGAATCACACATGCACATGATGAATCCCCAAATGGATGTATCGTTCATGCAATTGCTACTCTCTAGGTCAACCCTAAACCAGGTATGTGAGGTTTTGCAAATGCTGAATTATGTTGGTTTATATTCGAGTTGATGACACTAGTGTTACTGTTGATTTCTTGTAGCATCAACATCAACATCAGCCAGAAGAAAGGTCGGCTGCTACTAGTAGGAAACTTGACTTTGATCGAATGCCGTAGTACAATATGTGTTATTTAAAATGTTTAATGTAACCAATGTAAACTTAGTTGAATGTACTTTGACGACCCGTGCGATATTTAATGTATTATGATTGGTATTTGTTATTAACTGATTATGATTGTATGTTTTATTGCAAATGCTAAATTATGTTTGTATGGTTGTATTGGTGTTTGTGATAGAACATGTTATTTATGTATTAACTTAATTGGTATTTGTTATTAACTGATTATGATAGTTTTCGTCTTATGACCTTGTCTGGTAATTTGGTAAGAAATGTCAATGTACAACAGGATATCGAGCATTTATGAAGGTCACCTCTTGCCAATTTTTTAGCTTAATAACTTGATTTTCTACCTTAGTAACTTGATTTTCTACCTTATTAATTTAATTGTCTACCTTAGTTACTTGATTTTCTACCTTAGTAACTTGATTTTCTACCTTAGTAACTTAATTGTCTACCTTAGTAACTTGATTTTCTACCTTAGTAACTTAATTGTCTACCTTAGTAACATGATTTTCTACCTTAGTAACTTAATTGTCTACCTTAGTTACTTAATTGTCTACCTTAGTTACTTGATTTTCTACCTTAGTAACTTAATTGTCTACCTTAGTAACTTAATTGTCTACCTTAGTAACTTGATTTTCTACCTTAGTAACTTAACTGTCTACCTTATTAACATGATTTTCTACCTTAGTAACTTAATTGTCTACCTTAGTAACTTAATTGTCTACCTTAGTTACTTGATTTTCTACCTTATTAATTTAATTGTCTACCTTAGTTACTTGATTTTCTACCTTAGTAACTTAATTGTCTACCTTAGTAACATGATTTTCTACTTTAGTAACTTGATTTTCTACCTTTATTAAAAAAACTCTGAAGCAACTTACCGGATTTTCATTTGGACGATCCACTGTTGTATCGGTTACTTCAATAACCTACATAGGACAATTACTTCATCATTACCAAGACAATATTTAAATTTAAAGGTACGGTGAACCTTAATAAATTACCTGCTCCACTCTCTTTTTTTTACAACATGTGCTTGTGTATAGGGGGTTCTAATTTGTCTACCAAGGGCACGTTTTCTACCCCTCCGGCGGCTATAAGTTTTGGGAGTCTCTTTCACCACCTCCTTTGTCTCTCTTGAATTTTATGGTCCACTATATTGTATAGACAATGTTTCATTACACATTTGTAGCGCATCTTGCAATTTTTTATTTTCAAGTTGGAGAGCATCAAACTGTCACTTCCACTCTGCCTTCTTACTAGAATCCTCTTCCTTTGGTACCTCTTGTTGTGACCTCACTTGACTATGAAGAACACTAATATCTTCTTTTAATAAAATATTTTCTACTTCAAGGACTTCTATCTTTTCGATCAACTATTTTTTTTTCTACATCCTATTAAAAGAAAAAATATTGAGTATCTTCAATTATAGTATTTGATAAAGAAACAAAGCTATATACAGATTGACAATATTAAAAGTTTACCTTCTCCTCTTGGAGCAACTTTATATCTTCTTTTAAGATTGTATTTTCCGCTTCAAGAGCCACGATCTTTTCTATCAATTTGTCAATGGTCTCTTTCATTTCATCCTATTATACACAAAAATAGGAATGCTTGGTTTTCATTATAGGGGTTAATAATTTCTTGTATTTTTTAAATATATAACTGAATACTCACCTTTTCACCTGGGGAAATGTTCGGTGGAGCATCTAGGGTTGAGAAATGTTCTGGGGAGCTAGACATACTAGATGTCAGAAACAAATACTCATCTTCAGCAGCTGGGACCAATTCGTTTAATATCTGCAATTGAGCAACTTAGGTCAAAACAATATGTAAATAAATTTTCTACCTTATTACATTACTAACTCGTACCATATGTTCAGCTACTTTTTCTATTGTTTTGCTCAATGTAGAATTTCTTATAAACTTCACATTAGCCCATCTAAAGATCCGAGGGTACACATCCTTTTGAACAACATCTGTACTAGATGTATGCTCATAAAACCAAATCTAAAACATCAACAGGTAAATCATATCACTATACAAATGTAATACCACTTACAAAATTAAATATAATAATTCATAAATGGAACTTACATTCAGTAAAATTGCGCATCCCCCGATACTGCTTGAGCTGATGTTTTTTTGCCTTATTCAATTCATTTATTATAAATCTATATATAGCTTCAGCCCAATTATATTTATTTATTTCATTAATATCATCTATATAACTAACTAGACTATTAGGAACACTATAACCTTTTTTTGCAAAAAAGAAATGTACAAAATACGTACAATAATACTAATTTCTTTACTCTATCATGATCTCAGTTTTCATGTAAACTACAAGCATGTTTTATTTTTTTCTCTAGCGCATCGCGCTTTATATAGGCACCTTGGAATTCTTCATTGAAGAAAATAGATGGGCCTAAACCATTTTCTAAATTAATAAGCCCACCTTGGACTTTTAATCCAAGGATGAGTGCTACATCATTTAAAGAGAATTTTATTAAATTTTGGTTAATAAAAAAACTATTAGTATCTCCATCCCAATTTTTAACTAAATACCCTAAAGTAATTGCATCCAACTTAATGTCAGGACAATCCCAAAAATGGACAAACGGTGTGTTGTCCAAAAAGTTTTCTTCAATTCTACAAATATTACTAAGTTCTTTGAAAAAAATATTCATTCTATTTAAACTACACCTACTAGGTATTACCCTAATTAATCTTTTTTTACTTTCATTACTCATTTTTAAAAATTAATCACCTACAAAAGAACAATTGCATTGTTTAGTCAGCTATTCAAACATTCAAGCTTACCCAGGATTCCATGATGATGTTGATATTGAATTTTTAGGCAACATAGCAGAAAGCCATACAAATTTAACAATGCTATAAACTGAGATAAAAAAAAGGCAAACTATAGGATCAATAGAGACTGTTTTAATTACAGAGATATAAAGATCTTCAGAGGAGTTCTGCATGTTATTTAGACTATTTTAGTTACTTTTCTTTGTCAATAGAGACTAAAGCGGATTATAATAAACTATAGGATCAAACTGAGAAAAAAAAAGGCAAACAACTGAGGTCAAATACAAATATTCTTTAGTTTTTGGATACCAGTACAAATTTAACAATGCTAAAGAGAAAGTAATATCTTAGGTGGATTTATGTGTGTTGTTTAAGCCGCTTTTAGGTAGCTTTCTTTGTCAAGCTGAGAAATTATCTACAATGCTCTAATGAGGTAAAAGAACCAATCATGAAGCAGTATGCCCAATCTATGCAGCCGATGAAAAAATGCTTTGAGGTAGTCAAAACCTAATTAATCATAAACGTTAAAGAAATTAGCTTCTTCGTGGATGGCATACCGATCCAGTGCTATGCGCGGAAGATGGAGGTGACGTTTGATTGACCTCCAAGATGCCGCCGGCCGTTGAAGGTTTCTGACCAGCGAGGGTCAACCGGAGACGAGCTCGACAATGCCAATCGGAGACGAAATCGTAAAGGGAGCACCGACGGAATGATCGTTGGAAGCTTTCCCGGAGAGAAATCGGAAAGGGGACGACGGAGAGAAAGGAGAGTTTTTCCAAGCAAAGAGAGCCGTTGCAACGGGTCAGCGGAAGAGATAACAACGATCATTCAGTACTTAAGATGACTTTAAGATTGGTGCCTATTGGACGTACTTAAGATTCTTAAGATTTGTTGATTTGATCGGACGGCTGACATTTCTTTAACGTTTGATTACTTAAGATGCCTTCAAGATTGGTGCCGCTTGGATCGGACGGCTGATCTCCCGTCTGCTGAAGTCGACTTCAACAGACAGGCTGCTGCAAAGTTTTTTCCCCTCCTCTTGCTTCCTCGCCTATTCCGCCACCTACTCCCTACCGCTTTGCCACTTGCTCCCTACTATTCCATCTCATGCTCCAAACCATTCCGCCGTGTGATGCATAAATCCCCATCGATGCTCTCTTATTCCATTGTTGCTCCCTGTTGTTCTACTACCTGATGCACTACTCCCTTTCCTTCCTCTCTTGTTCCACCGCTTGATGCATGAATCCCTTGCCTTCTTCTCTTGGTCAACCGCTAGCTTTGTTGTTCCGCCGCTTGATATTTTTTAGGTGTGAGTTACTTGTCAATCAACCCAATCGCTACTACCGAATTTGTATGCATAAGTAACCCTAATTTTGTTTTTGTTTGGTAGAGATGAATCATTCATAACTAAATTTATTTGTAATATAAGATAACGATAGATAATGCTCCAATTAATTTAGAGGAAGATAAAAAAGAGCTCAATGAGGCAAATGAGGTAGAGAATGTGAACGCCAGGGAAAGTGTAAGAGAAGAGAAACTTTAGTTGTGTGACAATATTATGAACCTATAGAGAAAACAATTGATTGTAACCCACGTTGTAAATGCAAAAATGTGGTTCTTTATTCTTTTATGATAGTAAGTATGAGATTGGAAATTTAAATAGACATACTAAAACTTGTGTTAGAAAAAAATACCAGAGATATTGGTCAAATGATTTTGAGTCATGATTTGGCTATGAGAAAAAGGAGAATTTGATCCTATGGTCTTTCGTAAGTTATTGATTACTGTTGTTGTTAAACATAATTTACCATTGTCAATTGTAAAGTTTTTTGGGATTAGAGCATTATTTGCATATTTACTTTAGAATTGCACTACTGTTATTAGAAACACCATAAAAGCATATTTGTTTACGATGTACAACAGAAACAAAGCTATATTAAAATACTCATTTAAGGATTGTATAACCCTTAACTGATGACTTGCTTCTGTGATAGCATTTCTTGTTGAGATTTCTATGGATGTATTCTCCTTTGAACATATGGATGACTTCTTATAACGATGCGTGGTCTTGTTTCTTGTGGAAACTTGATATTTGTTGTGTTGATTCCATTGCATTGATGATGATTGTCTATGCATTGTCAATGTCTGTGAATGGAGATATACTTATTGTGTTTAATTTATTTCTTCAATATACATCTATCAGATATGGGTTGAAGTCTGAAGAGAGAAAGAAAGAATTACTCCTCTACTTGGCAATGTATTACTTTGCAGTGGTACCGAAGTTAAGAGTTGAAGTCCAAATAAAAAGTGTGTATCTATGTGGGTACATTTTATGAAAAAAAAATTATTTGGCATTAACTCTGCTGTCTCAGGTAAGATTCTTCCTACTAATGAGATATGAGTTATATTACATTAACTATGTGGTTGGTGTACTCTAAAATCGTCACTAGAAAAAAAAAGTGGTAATCAATTTAGAGAATATCAAAGAAAAAAAAGGAGAAAGAGAGAGGAAAAGAAAAGAAAAAATTTTTTTTGACTGGAAAAAGATTTTAGAGATCCTATTCCTGTAAACAAAAGTATTATGGATTTAAAATTGAAACTTGGGTGAACTCATGAGATTGAAATTCCGTTTATTATATGAGTTGCAAAATTTCATTTGACTAAGTTGTGAATCTTAAGGATTAAATTCGGAGGACGATATATTTATCTGAAATTTTACGTAACATTTGGTGAAATGTTTCATAAGTGATTATATTTTAGAAATTTATTTTTCAAATGAAAGTTTATTCTCCATGATCAGCATTGAGTCATATTCATGTTTGTTTGCTTATTTTTATGCCTTATTTGTCAAATATTTCAGAATCTACACCTTTTCTAGTTTTTGATCAATTTCAGAAAAAAGGCTATATTTTGATGGAATTTTCAAGCAATCTGAGTGCATAGATGAGTTCCAATCATCAAGAGGAGATTACATGTCAAATTCCAAGCCAATCAGAGTTTTCAGCAAAATTACGGTAGTGCCGTAATTATAATTACGGCCGTGGTTTTATTGGGACTCATAGAATAAACCACGGCACCGTTTTTATAAATTTCCTCTGCCATAATTTTTGGAGATTTTTGTCTAGACAAAATTACGGCACTACCATAAAATTTATTACGGTCGTAATCTCGTCGAGCCAGATTTGAAGCATGAAGGATGATAAATCATGGCACTATCGTGGTTTTTATTACAATATGTAATTGTTTCATGATTTTGCATAGAAGAAATTACGGCATTGTCGTAATATTCTTCACAGGCCGTAATTCTAACCCAGGCGGCTGTGTTTGCCCGAGTCTTCAGGAGTTACTATAGCTAATTTTTGTGAAGCTGATTTCAGGATATTTACGCCACGATTTCCAAATCTGTAAAAAGGGGAATGATCTATATAAAGAGGAGAAGATTTCAGAACAAAAGGCCCCAATTTTGATTCACGATAGATAGAGAAATCGAAGAGATCGCCACCACCCTAGGGTTCTCTGTCAAGAGACATACAGACCATCATCGGCGACAAAATTTGCAAGGAAGTTACGCCTGAGGAAGGAGGAGATGTGCATAAAGTTTCAGATCAGAAGGAGTTCAGATGAAGGAGGAATCAGTGAAAGGGTGGAGGCGGCTACTGTTCATCAACGAATTCACCCCCTGTTCTTCATCAAATTACGGGGTGTGAAATATTTCACACCCTTATGCATAGTAACATTTTTTCGTCTTCTTTGATTTCTTTGACATGAATTCTCTTTTTAATTCTTCCATCATGCTAGCGTAAAAACCTTTTGGGACAAGCGGTGTAATCCCCTTAATTTCTTAATGACTAGATAATCTTTATTTCGTTAGTTGTTCTTTAAATATGGTAATTTTACTTAAGTGATTATTGTCTTTAAACTTTTCTAGTTTCAATTATCAGCATGTTTTAGAGTTTTGTAATATGTACTAAGAGGTGACTTGCAAAACTTGGAACCCTAAAATTATGATTTAGGAACTTATGCTATGAGAATATGTTTATTCTTAATTCCTGATTTTTAAAGCTAAAATTGCTGTGGATAATCTAATCTAGGAAATTTTATTGAGTTAAACATGAAAATATGCATTGAAAGATGATATTGGATTGTTGGAAACCCTTAAGTAAAACCTGTAAAATTAAAATATGAGAATATTTAATTTCACTTGAGATAGCGATATTGAGAGTTAAGACACGAGAGTGATTTTAATTTTTTTTTTGTTAAGATTTGCTTATTTTAATTTTCTGTTGCACAAAAAGTCTACCTTCTCTGCTAAGGTGCGCCAACCGTCACTTTCATTCTTACCTTGGGAAGGTTTATAAAGCACTCCTCTCTCTGAAGTCCACTGGTTATGATTTAAAGCCATTTCTCCCAGCAACTTGAAAGCATCATCAATGGTTTTTCTCATCAGAGCTCCTCCTATAGCAGCATCAACAGTTAATCTGGTATTATAAAGCAAACCATTGTAAAAAGTATGAATTAAAACCCGATTTTCAATGCCATGGTGAGGACACTTCCATTGTAAATCGTTGAATCGCTCCCATGCCTCACTAAAAGATTCACCATCCCTCTGTGCAAAGCTTGAAATCTGGTTTCTCATTTGGATGGTCTTGCTCGGTGGAAAATATTTCATCAAGAAGGCATTGGACAATTGCTCCCATGTGGTGAAGGTACCGGTAGGTTGTGCTTGAAGCCAAGATCGTGCTCGGTCCCTAAGAGAAAAAGGAAACAATCTCAGTTTTAATGCATCATTAGAAACACCATTTATTTTAATTATATCACAAAGTTCAAGAAACAAAGAAAGGTGTTGGTTAGGATCTTCAAGAGGAGATCCTCCAAACTGGTTCTATTGAATCATAGATAAGAATGCAGGCTTGATTTCAAAGTTATTAGCCTCTATGACTGGTCTAGCAATGCTAGAGTGAATCTCTCGTGGATTAGGGGCTGCATAGTCCCTAAGTGATCTTTGTTCTGCCATGGTCACTTCTTCCTCTTCTTGTCTTTCTTCAAATCTCAACTTCCTGCACAGTCTAAGAGTTTTATTTATCTCAGGATCAAAAGGTATAAGCGGTCCTGATCTAAGATTCCTGCGCATGCAAAGTAGATAGATCAAATGATTTTAAGAGAAAAAAAAATAACAGAAAAAATAGAAAATAAAACCTAGTCTAGCAATACTTTCAATATCTTTAATATTGACAAAACCAAGGTCCCCGACAACGGCGCCAAAAACTTGTTATAGTCCGCAAGTGCACGGATACTCGAAGTAATAAAGAAAGATATCGAACCACAAAGACCTCGTTGTCAAGTACTGAATAATTGAGTTCTTACTATCTAGACAATCGAAACTATGCAAGTGAACTAATGAAAGCTAACGAAAATATCAGAGAGAGAGAGATTGGGACTAGGGTTTCATCCTCTATAATTTCTGTGACTAGATATGAATAGTAGTTCGTCAGTTTAATTTTATCATGATAAAGATATAATTTACTTCATAAAAGGATCATCTCACTTTCGTGCAGACAATCATGCAGGGACCAATCTTCACTTTCACGCAAGATCTATCCCAAGCTGAAAATAAGTAAATCATCAATCAAAGAACTCAAAGATCACTTTCATGCATCCGAATTCTAAGTTGATTATCTCAACTGAAATCTCAAGGATCACTTTCGTATATCCGAGTCTCAACACAAGTTCTACTCATGGTTCTCCAACGTTCGGATCCTCACTTTTGCACAAGATCTCCACGTTTCATAAATTAACTCAATCCTAGATTCATATTATTATCATGGCAATTATTCTTCTAGAATCAAGAAATAAGAACTAACCTAATTTCTTACAGTAAGTTCCTAACATTCAATTCTAGGGTTCCAAGTTCTCAAGCAAGTCACCTTTCGGTCCTTATTGCAAAAACTCTAAAACATGATTAATAACATGAATCTATGGAGAATTAAAGAGCAATTATCATGCTAAAATTATACATGACGAAGTAATGAAAAATTTATCTAGTCATTAAGAAATCAAAGGGAATTATTCCCCCATGTCCCATAAAAGGTTTAAGTTGGCATGGATGAAAGATTACAATATTCTATAGTATCAAGGTGTAAGAAATCAAAGAAAGAAGGGAAAAACAAATAACCACACGACTGTAATGGAAATTACAGCCATAATTTCCACGTGTGAATAATGCCGGCGGCGTGCTTTTGTTGATTTCTCCTCCGATCGAGATCCTTTCTCTCTGAAACATCTGGGGGTATCATTTCCTCTTCCAAGTGAAGCTTCCCCTCAAATTTCACAGCCGGAGATGCGCTGTATGCTTCCCGGCGGTGAAACCTAAGGTGGCGGCGTGAAACTCGATTTCTCTCCCAACAGTGAATGAAAATTAGGGTTTTGGTGTCTATGTATTCTCCCCGCGAAAAGCTCTTCTTTTGCTTCTTACGGATCTTTGATTTATGGTCTGGATCGTCCGCAATTGATCGCACAAAAATCGAGCTCCAGAACGTCCGAAAAAATCGCATGCCAGGAATAGAATTACGGCCGTGGAAATGGTTACGGCACTACCATAATTTTAGTCGATTTCTCTGATCGAAACTATATGGCATTTACGGCATCGTAAAATAGGTTACAACATTTTACGGTGCCGTGTCGTAATTTCAGCCAAAATTTTTGGTCAGAAAACGCTCCAAATTCGGTCCGTGAAAATCTTTATGGTAGTGCCGTAATTTTTGAAAATCTTTCTGGATGAAAAATTCCCAAATTACGACAGTGCTCTGATATTACGGTAGCCGGTGAAAATACGGTACCGTAATATAGATTACGGCCCTACCGTAATTTGGTTTGAAGCTCCAATCTTCATGAAATTTGACATGTAATCTCCTCTTGATGGTGGGAATTCATTCATGCATCTGGAATTGCCTGAAAACGCCTAAAAATTGCGCATTTTTATAGGAAAATCATCAAAAACCAAAAAGAGTGTAGATTTCGTAGTATTTGATAAAAAAGGCATAAAAATAAGAAAAGGTTCATGAATTTGACACAAAAAGATATATGAAATGGCATAAAATTTACTATAAATTTCGGTGTCATCAAACACATAAAGCTCAAACTTTGCTTGTCCTCAAGAAAAAATAAAAAAATTGATAATAGGCATAGATTTTCTCATGAAAAATAAATTTCTAAAATACAATCACTAATGAAAAATCCCACCAATTGATTCATAAAATTTTAAACAGACATATCATCCTTTGAATTCATATGCTTTTTGGGACATGCAGGATTCTACCGGCGATTTATTAAGGATTTTTCTAAACTTGCTAGACTACTTACAAATTTACTTTGCAAAGATGTTAAATTCTCTTTTGATGAAGAATATTTGTCTACTTTTCAGGAATTAAAGAAAGCTTTGATATCAGCGCCCATCATTCAACCACCGGATTGGAGTTTGCCTTTTGAGCTCATGTGTGATGCTAGTGACTATGCAATCTAGGACAGAGAAAATAGAAGAATCCCTATGTTATCTACTATGCTAGCAGAACATTGGATGAGACACAGAGGAATTACACTACCACTGAGAAAGAACTTTTGGCCATTGTTTTTTGCTTTTGATAAATTTAGGTCATACTTGATTAATTCTAAGGTTATGGTGTATACAGTTCATGTTGCGGTGAAATACTTGATACAGAAAAAAGATAGTAAACCGCATCTTCTTAGATGGATATTGCTTTTGCAAGAGTTTGATTTGGAGATCAAAGACAAAAAGGTATTAGAAAACTTTATTGCAGATCATCTTTTGAGGATATTGATAGATGCTGATAAAGGTGATATAATCAATGATTCCTTTCCTGATGAACAACTCTTAGCTATTGAACAGATCAAGGCTCCATGGTATGCCGATATAGTGAATTACTTAATTGTTAATGTTTTTCCTCTTGATTTGAGTTATCAAGGAAAGAAGAGATTCATTGCTGAGGTAAAGAACTATTTTTGGGATGAGCCTTATGTATTTAGAAGATGTGCAGATGAGATTTTTAGGAGATGTGTACCTGAGGAAGACATCATGGATATATTATTTCAATGTCATGGATCATCTTATGGAGGGCATGCTAGTACTCAAAAGAGTGCTTTCAAAGTTTTACAATCTGGATTTTATTAGCCCTCAATTTTTAAGGATGCTAGAAATTTCATATTGTCTTGTGATAGATGCCAAAAGACAGGGAATATTATTAATCGAAGAAATGATATGCCACTGTCTACTATTCTTGAGGTTGAGATATTTGATGTTTGGGGAATTGATTTCATAGGACCGTTCCCATCATCTGGAGGTAATAAATACATACTTGTGGCAGTAGATTATGTTTCCAAGTGGGTTGAGGCTCTTGCTTCCCCTACTAATAATTCTAGAGTTGTTGTATGATGAGTTGCATTTATATCATATTTTTGCCTATATTTTATATGATATTATGGGCTTATTTTATAATTTTATACCAATTTTTAGTTTTTTTATTTCACTTTGTAAGGAATCTTCACTTTTCTTGGTTTTTATAAAAATATAAGCAAAATGACATAAAAATAATGGATTTCGAGAGTTTTGAGGCCATAGCACAGTTCCCGAGGAAATTACAAGATTGTACATCAAATTTGGAGTGGAACATAGACTATAAGCAATATTCACGGTTGCGCTCATGAATCTTTCGTGTGCCATGAATATCACTCAAAATGATGGATTTTATGAGTTTTGATGCCACGGGATGATTCGTGATGAAAAGACGAGGCCGTACAACAAATTTGAAGTGAAACGGAGGTCGAACACAACTTTTACACCCGTGGCTGTGAATATATTCATGGGCTGTGAAAACACTTATGTGTAGAAACAAAAAAATTCACAACTGTGGCGGTAAATAGTTCACCGCCCATGAGTTTTTTCGCCCCTTTATGTTTTTTACTCGATTCAACTCCGAATCGAGTCAGAATTGAACCAAACTTTGCAGAAGCCTTTTTAGATGTTCTACCCTGATTAAACTATAAAAGGAAGGATTTCAGAAGGGTTTAGGGGACTTCTACGCACAAACACGAATGGAGGCGGCGGCTAGGGCGAAAATCAACTTTCTGGGCAAAATTCGAGCAGGAAGATCACGCAAAGGAGGAATTGGACATTCCATCTTCATCTCTCGATCGAGGATAAGGATTTCTTATTACCTTTCTATTGTTTTCTTATAATCTTATTGAGTTTTCATAGAATTTTCATCGATAAACATGCTGTTTGCTTTGAACATGAGCATATAAACTTATTTTCGGGATTAGGGGTGTAGCCCACTGACATTCATGAATTAAACTTTGTATTTTTACTCTTTGTCATGATTATTACAGAGTTGATTTGATTAGAATTGTGTTTATTTACGTGATTTACTCTGATCAAGTATGTTTACATCTTAGACGTTGCGAGAAGGACCAGGAGGTGAATCGCAAAGTTAGAACCATTCTTTTCAAACCTACGAATCCAATCACGAGAGTAGTTTGGATTCGTTTGAAGGATTTCATGATTTTTCATAGATCTTAATGGGTCTATTCATGTTAATTGTTACGAGAGTAAGGGATTGATATGAGTAGATACCATATTACGCTTCAGGAGGAGGTAATCTATACCTTAGGAAAAATTCCTTTGAACACTATAATTGTCAGTGTAGTGAAACCCCGAGTCCTGACCTTTTGTATATTGATTTAAACCCTAAAAATAACCTTTTTGTTTTCTCGTACTAGAAGCTTCGAAACAAAATTACTATTTGAATCATCTAGCTATAGATCGACCGTGTAATTGGTACTTGACCGCCAGATCCTCGTTGGGAACGATAATCTTTTTATTACTTTGATAAATCCATGCACTTGCTGACGCATCATTGTGAAATTATTTAAGAAGATTATCTTTCCACGGTTTGGAACACCACGAGTTGTGATTAGTGATGGAGGCTCACACTTTATAGAACATAAATTTTTAGCCTTGCTTAGAAAATATGGTGTTAATTATAGAGTTGCAACACCTTATCATCCCAAACAAGTGGACAAATTGAGATATGAAATAGAGAGATCAAGGGGATTTTGGAAAAAACTGTGTCAACAACAAGAAAAGATTGGGCTTCTAAACTTGATGATGCACTTTGGGCATATTGGACTGCTTATAAAACACCGATTGGTATGTCTCCTTTTCAGTTGATTTATGGAAAATCATCTCATCTACCTATAGAGCTCGAGCACAAGGCGTTTTGGGCTATCAAAGCACTGAATTTTGATTTGAAGAACGCGGGGGAAAAATGAAGGTTACAGTTGAACGAGCTGGATGAAATTAGACTCTCCGCTTATAAGAATGCAAGGATTTATAAAGAGAGGACTAAAAGATGGCATGATCGACATATCATTAGGAAGGAATTTCAACCAGGTGACTTTGTTCTTTTATTTAATTCTAGATTAAAACTTTTTCCTAGTAAACTTAAGTCTCGATGGTCCGAACCTTTTCAGGATCAAAAAACTTGTCCCTACGGAGCTGTGGACATATGGAGCAACAAAATGGGAGAATTCAAGGTTAATGGTTAGAGGTTGAAGCATTATTTCCAAGAGAAACAGAACGAAGAAAAAACAAAATTGCAACTCAAGGAACCTCGATCAGATTTGAGTGTGGAAAAGTCAAGCTAATGACCTAAAAATTAGCACTTCTTAGGAGGCAACCCAAACATTCTTACTTAGTTTGGTTTCTTTTACTTTAGTTTATTTGCATACTAATCTTTCTTTTCATTTTGTAGGAGAATGTGATTTTTCATAAATTACGGTAGGGCCGTGATTAATTTTATGGGCCATAATTTTGAGTAGATTTCAACCAGAGAATTTTAAGAGGTGCCGTAAGGATTTTCAGGGGCCCTAATTTCGAGTTATTTTTTTTTAGAAAATTTTACGAAGTTTACGGCACTACCGTAATGATTTTTACCATCCGTAATTTTTTGTCATTTTTTTTTCAGAGTGTTTTATGGTAGAGGTGTAATTAATTTTACCCCTGTAATTTTATTCTATAAAAAAAACTCTCTTTTATGGTAGTACCATAATTTCTATCACAACTTGTATTTTCGAGCATTTATCTTACAGAAACAATTATAACAGTACCGCAATTAATTTCACGGGCGTAATTTTGTTTGAAGATTTTTCTGAAAATTTTACAGGGGTGCCGTTATTTTCCTTTCAAGCCGTAATTGTGAGTAATTTTGAACCAGAAAGAATTACGGCAGGGCCATAATGAAAATTACCGCTACAATTATGTCGGCCCTATACAACTCTGCTGCCTTATTTTAGGGTTTCTGCCATGCTTTTAGGGTTAACTCCCGTGGTTTCTCGCAATCTAGCACCGCTTCTTCATTTCCAGCTCGCCCTTGCCTTCCAAACCTTCCGGCAACCATTCCCGTTCGTCTCCGAGCTTCATTCTAGTATTTTCTAGTCCGATCTGTAAGTTCCGGTGTACATTTGACGTGTTTCTGCCTTGATTCGTTTCCATCAAACGAGCTTCAGATTTTCCCGATTTGGTTGCCTTTTCCTTCTTGAACTCTCCGACAAGCTTCCACGACCGTCGCCGACTAATTTCAAACAATTTCTGACCGACATTCTTGTGATCTGAAACTCGATCGAGCTCAACCAGTGTTCGTCCGCTGTTCTTCCGCCAAGCTTTGTTTTTCGCTGACGGAGCTTCGATTGACCCACTAATTGCTTCCAAAGTTCTCGCCAGAAGTAGAAGAACCTTCCTAAAGACAATTGAAGGCTTGGTTTTGGCCCAAAAGTTCATATTTGAGGGCTATTGCTCAGTTCTGTTTCGCAGAGGTGATGCAAGTTCTGTTTTCAAGTTTTGCTTCCATCCTTTCCATTTAAAATGGCACCAAAGACAAAACAAATTGTTTCAAAGAGGAAGGGCAAGGCTCGAGCTGAGACTTCTACAGATTCACCTCCAAATCCCTATGGGATTATTTTTAGAGATGAGATTTAGGAGGCAAGATACAACCAGCTGCTCATCAGGCGTGTGGTGAACACCAAATATGCAGATAAGCACACTTTGGAGATTTTGGGGCTCTAGATGATGTGTTTTGGATGTTTGATCAAATTAGAGCTAAGAAATTCTTTCAGATTTCACCACACCTACCTTCCCTTAGTTTTGGAGTTCCTCAGTAGTTTGGACATGGAGCTACATGAATATTCTAATCAGCATGCAGAAGATCAAATTACCTTCCGTTTGGCTAATATTGAGAGGAGCCTCACGCTCAGAGACATCAGATCTGTTTTTCACTTACCGGGAGGGGGACACACACACACGTCCCAGTTGGATTTATCGAGCATGTATTTTGGAATCATATCACTTCTGAATCCAATTTTTCCCCATCATCAGCAAGAGCAACCAGCATCTCCAACCCTTGCAGTAGATACGTGCACTGAGTCTTGGCTCATACAGTTTTCGGACAAGGAGATAGTGATGGTATGGTACGTCAGTCCGAGCTTTATTTTCTTTAGTGCATGCTTCATGGTTACCCTATAGATTTGGCTTTCTTCTTAATTAAACACTTAGATGAGGTTGCAAGAGCAAAGAAGGGTGCTATTGTCATAGGAGGTTTCCTCACTCCTCTAGCACTCTCCTTAGGAGTAGAACCTATGGAATTGAGGTAGCTAGGGGAAATGCCAGAATAGACATTGAGTCATGTGTGGCAATGAAAATGGTTGTAAGAGAGGGTGATAGCCATTGCTTGGTTCTTAGACTTGGTGCTCCCACCTTACCACTGCCAAATACTGAAAAGACTTCGGTCCAAAATCAAGCTAACTGGAAGCTTTCACCGAATGTTGCCACCGATGCCACCCCCCACACCATTGGATTCAGTGCCACCACCACCCACCTGGGGTGGTAGTGATGATCCCTTTGGTATGAGTATGAATTCGCCGCCACACGGAGCTACTGATTCTCCATCACATAGAGCTGTAGGATCCTCTTCACGTAGAGCTACCCGAGATCAGAGAGGATGGTCGAGCGCTCATGATATCTGCTGAGGTATTCTATCTGGGATGCCTCATAGAGAAGACACTTGATGCTATCAGACATATACATGAGGATGTTGAGGAAGTGGGGACCTATATGGAGGAGATGGGGAACTTTATTTATAACAAGTTCGGTGGTGATGAAGATCACGAGGATGGCTAGGATGACCCTATGGAAGCTACCCCAGCTGATGAAGAGAATGAGGAGACGGATTCTGATGAGGACGAGTAGAAGTTTTGTGAGTATTTCTTCCCTATTTATTCTTTATTTGTCTTTATACATTATTGATGGTACATATTCTTGTAGGGAAGGATGACTCGGTGATATTTTATGTGTCCAGTGCTCGTCGATCCTCAATTTTAGATTTTGTGTTCTGATCTTTGATTCGATCGGGTTGTATAACTTGATATATTTTGCATTGTTGATGATGAGATTCAGCACCATATGTAGGGTGCATTCTACTTTTGGATTGTATAAACCTTGACTGATGACTTGCTTCTATGATAGCATTTCTTGTTGAGATTTCTATGGATGTATTCTCTTTTGGACATATGGATGACTTTCTTATAATGATGTGTGGTCTTGTTTCTTGTGCAAACTTGATATTTATTGTGTTGATTTCGTTGCATTGATCATGATTGTCTATGCATTGCTAATTTCTGTGAATGGAGACATACTTATTGTGTTTAATTTATTTCTTCAATATACATCTACCTGTTGAAATTTTTCATTGATTGATGCATGAGGTTTTGGGTAGATATATTGTCTGATGAATGCAATCTGAGGATGAAACTACTTTCTTGAATAAAATGAGCATATGAGTGTAATTTTTGAATTGATGTCAATTGATTAATGTAGTTGATGTTTGAGTCTATTTTGCTATTTGTTAGGAAGAAAGATTCCAAGATCTAAAAAAGAGAGAGTGACTCCCCTACTTGGCACTACGTAAAATTGGCAGTGGTACCGAAGATATGGGTTGAAGTCTGAAGAGAGAAAGAAAGAATTACTTCTCTACTTGGCACTGTATTAATTTGCAGTGGTACCAAGTTAAGAGTTGAAGTCCAAATAAAAAGTGTGTATCTATGTGGGTACATTCCATGAAAAAAAATGTTTGGCATTAACTCCATTGTCTCAGGTAAGATTCTTCCTACTAATGAGATATGAGTTCTATTACATTAATTATGTGGTTGGTGTACTCTAAAATCGTCACCAGAAAAAAAAGGGTGGTAATCGATTTAGAGAATGTAAAAAAAAGGAGAAAGAGAGAGAAAAAAGAAAAGAAAATTTTTTTTTGAGTGGAAAAAGATTTTGGAGATCCTATTCCTATAAACAGAAGTATTATGGATTTAAAATTGAAACTTGGGTGAACTCATGAGATTGAAATTTTGTTTATTATATGAGTTGTGAAATTTTATTTGACTAAGTTATGAATCTTAAGGATTAAATTCGGAGGATGATATATTTATATAAAATTTTATGTAGCATTTGGTGAAATAAGTGATTATATTTTAGAAATTTATTTTTCATAAGAAAGTTTATTTTCCATGATCAGCATTGATTTCTTTATTTGCTTAAGGACAAACAAAGTTTGAACCTTATGTATTTTGATGATTCAAAAATTCATAGTATATTTTATATTAATTGATTAGTCTTTTTGAGTCATATTCATGCTCTTTTGCTAATTTTTATGCCTTATTTGTCAAATATTTCAGAATCTACACCTTTTCTAGTTTTTGATCAATTTTAGGAAAAAAGGCTTTATTTTGATGGAATTTTTAAGCAATCTGAGTGCATAGACAAGTTCCAATCATCAAGAGGAGATTACATGTCAAATTCCAAGCCAATCAAAGTTTTCAACAAAATTACAGTAGTGCCGTAATTATAATTACGGCCGTAGTTTTACTGGGACTCACAGAATAAACCACGACACCATTTTTATAAATTTCCTCTGTCGTAATTTCTGGAGATTTTTGTCCAGACGAAATTATGGCACTGTCGTAAAATTTATTATGGTCGTAATCTCGTCGAGCCAGATTTGAAGCATGAAGGATAAATCATGGCACTGCCATGGTTTTTATTACAACCTGTAATTATTTCAAGATTTTACACAGAAGAAATTACGGCACTACCGTAATATTCTTCACGGGCCATAATTCTAACCCAGGCGGCCGTGTTTGTCCGAGTCTTCCCGAGTCACTATAGCCGATTTTTGCGAAGCCAATTTCAGGAGATTTCCGCCATGATTCCCAAATCTATAAAAAGGAGAAGATTTCAGAAAAAAAAACCCCAATTTTGATTCACGATAGATAGAGAAATCAAAGAGATTGCCACCGCCCTAGGGTTATCTGTTGAGAGACATACAGACCATCATCAACGACAAAATTTGCAAGGAAGTTACGCTTGAGGAAGGAGGAGACATGTAGAAAGTTTCAGATTAGGAGTTCAGAGGAAGGAGAAATCAGCGAAAGGGTGGAGGCAGCTACTGTTCATCAACGAATTCAGCCCCTGTTCTTCATCAAATTACGGGGTGTGAAATATTTCACACCCTTGTGCATAGTAACATTATTTCCTCTTCTTTGATTTCTCTTAGATGAATTGTTATTGTAGTTCTTCCATCATGCTAGCGTAAAAACCTTTTGGAACAAGGGGTGTAATCCCCTTAATTTCTTAATGACTAGACAATCTTTATTTTGTTAGTTGTTCTTTAAATATGGTAATTTAACCTAAGTGATTATTGTCTTTAAACTTTTTGAGTTTCAATTATCAGCATTTTTTAGAGTTTTGTAATATGTATTGAGAGGTGACTTGCAAAACTTGGAACCCTAAAATTATGATTTAGGAACTTATGCTATGAGAATAAGTTTGTTTTTAATTCCTGATTTTTGAAGCTTAAATTCTTGTTGATAATCTAGTATAGGAAATTTTATTGAGTTAGACATGAAAATATGCATTGAAAGATGATATTGGATTGTTGGAAACTCTTAAGTAAAACCTGTGAAATTAAAATATGAGAATATTTAATTTCACTTGAGATAGTGATATTGAGAGTTAAGACATGAGAGTGATTTTAATTTTCTTTGTCAAGATTTACTTATTTTAAAACACTGAGTAGTAAGTCACGAGAGTGAAGGTTGTTCAGTGTAAATTATCGTCGCGAGAGCGAGACAATTTCTTTTTAAGTGAATTTCATCTTTATCATGTTAAAAATAAACTGACGAACACTTATCTCTATTTAGTTATTGAAATTAAGAAGGATGAAATCCTAGTCCCAATCTCTCTCTCTCTCTGATAATCCGTTACACTTTCCAAATCGTTCGCTTACGACATATTCAATTGCTTAGCTATAAGAAAACAATTATTTAGTACTTAACACGTAAGTCCCTGTGGGTTCGATATCTTTTATTACTTCGAGTGTCCGTGCACTTGTGGACACAACACCTTTTAAATAATGGTGCATATTTTCATATCAGATGTTATACTCATATTTTTAATTTAATTATTCAAGATGGTCTAAAAGAGGTTGATCATGCAATTGAAAAAGTGCACGAAATAGTAAAATACATCAAAGGTTCAAGTGAGAAAGTAAAAAAATTTCTTGAACATGTGAAATATTTAAATATGGTTGAAAGAAAGGGCTAAAGATAAGATGTACCAACTATATGGAATTCAACGTACCTTATACTTTGAAAGTGCAATTTATTATAGCAATGCACTTTGCCATTTAGAGTTAAGTGATTCAAATTATAAGGATTTCCTAACAACATAAAGATGCTTATCTTCTGAAGCAAAAAATGACAGTTCTATGGAATCCTTACTGTTTCCAATTTTGACATAAGCTTGAAAAGCTAGTCATCTAGAACTCTAATTCGATAGCTCTTCGTATATATCCTTTTTAGTATACTCTTTCCCTATAGTTTTAGGGGCCATTTGCTTGAACATAAATTCATTTGCATCCTTCATACAATTGATTAGCTCATCCAACTTGCCACTTGTGGCATCATCATCATCTTTCTCCTTTTTTCTCTTCTTACACTTTGAAGACCTAACCTCACTATTTGATTGAGATGATGGCATTGTAGTTGGATTTGTTGGGCTTGTTCCATGAAGTTCTTCTTCATTTATTAGTGGGATATGAGCAGAAGAAAAACATCCAAAAGCTTCTTCATTGAATAGATCATGAGCTTCTTCTTCAATCTCTTTATTGCACAAATTTATATATTCTCTACAAGTGATAGAAATGCTACTGATAGCTCGATTCTTTGAAAATAATTCATCGAGCTTATTGTAGTTGTTAACAGGAGTGCTTCTCCACTTTTTCATTTGAGGATTAGCTTGTAAAAATAATTTTTGTAATAAGTATATGCAACAGATAAATTTACTACAATATTGAAATAACACAAGATTCTACTTACCGATCCCATATAGTGTTGTCAGCTTCAAACATCTTAGATGCACTACTCCATGCGATTCCACTCTTGTTTTTGAATAATTCATGACATTTATTAAAATGACTTTTCAATGATTTCATTTGATTTTTCAGGTGTTCATTCCTTTGTTAATGATATACCAAATTTTGAGTTACATGTAGATAATATATTCTTATATGCAATAGTGGTAAAGTTTCCATTTACCCTAAACCCTTTGGCTTGCTAGTCCAACAGTGCATCTACAAATACATTATCCAAGTCTTCAGTGCATTTGACATTGGAACTTTTTAAGCACTCAAAAGTAACAACCTTTTTGCTCATCTTACAATGAAGTAAAACAAATTGCATTAGTACATTAATACAAGAACAAGAGGAGGAACATAAACATATCCCAATATCATATAATAATATTAATAACAAGAACAAAAACAAATCATAACAAGAAGTAGTTAACAATGTCACTATAATAAGAGCAATAACATTTCATAGTACAAAATCACTCCACATCTCATTAGCTATTACATCTCTAATTAGAATTCCTTTCTTAGTGTCTTCATCTTGTCTATCTATACCACCACATCATTGCTTCTTATGTTTAATAATTCCTCATCAACTTCAGCAATTATACTAGTGTCAGGGTGATGCCTTGCATATTGAAAGTGATTTTTGATATTATTTTGTCTCAAAACAAGGCCAATTTTGATATTTCCATACCCCATATAGGCTTATTTACTTGTTTGCTGTAGAATCTTTACTCTTTCTTATCTTTGTGCTACTTCAAGTAAAATCACTCATTTTTGGAGCTTTTTGAAGATTTTAAAGTCATGGAGTGATTTTTGATGAAGAGACAAGTCTTCACAACAAATTTGGGATCAATCAGAGCTTTAATTGAGAATCACAGTTAGCCCAAGATTTTGGGGTACACCCGTGATTTGCCGAAAGGTCTGAAAATTAACAGAATACTTCACGGCCAGCCCAAGACGAAAATCTTTGGCCATGATTCCACCGAAGGCATTTTTTGTCAGAAACGAATAGTAAGCTACATGGCTAGGCCAAGATTCAAATCTTTGGCCGTGTTGTTATCTCGTGATCTACACAGTGTACATCACGGCCTGCCCGTGATTCTAGTGTTCACCCGTGATCGCTGCTGTCTCTTGATATTCCTTCTGTCTTCACTCGATTGAAGGACTAGAAAAATTTTGAAAAATAAGAAAAAAATATGTTTTGGGCAGCCAAGAGGGAGGCGAATCGACAAGGCATAAAATCCCTCTTTTTCATGACCTAAAGAGATGGAATTCATTCGATGAACGGAGCTAGGGTGAAAGTTCAAGCGATAACTCTTTCGGGAGCGATTTTGAGGCAATCTCGTGGCGGATCTTCACCAAATCTTGGGGATACGTTCGAAATCTCTTCTCCTTACTTCCTTTAGTATTTGCTTGTAATTTTCTTTGCTTATTGGAGAGATCTATGCAGATTTTTATGGCTATTATAGCGTACACCTTAAATTGGGACTCGGTTGAAACCCGTGACATTATCTATTATGTAATATGAACTTATTTTATTATTTTGAGTATTATATGAGCATATTTTACTTAGTTGTGCTTATTTCATGATATTGCCTTGGCCATGTGGTGTTGTGTATTAGTCAACACAATCCTGACTACAAGGAGGATCGTGTTGGCAGATCCACTAGGTAAAACTTATGAATGTTTAACACAACAGTAGTTAGGGTTCATTCGAGGGCACCATGGTATTTCACAGAACTCAATGGACTTACTTAAAATGATAAGTCACAAGAGTAGAAGATCATTTTAAGTAAATACCAGGTTGTACCGACCACAAGGGGGCAACCTGTACTATAGGAAAGATTCCTTATTCAATATGATAAACCCATATAACAGATAAGTTCTAGTTCAAATAGATATGCCAATGTGGTGAATACCAAAGTCCTGATGCCTCTCCAATTAATAGCTTTCGTTAGTTGTAATTGATTTCCTGTTTTCACTTTACTTGAAGTTAGTTAAACTGTTTCCAAAACCCTGGTTTGACCAGCTTAGCTTTTAAGGACTAGAATTGCTAGTAATTAACCTTACACCCTTTGGGACTGACATCTTATATATTACTGTGATAATACCGTTCACTTGTAGTACGTGTCAAGTTTTTGGCGCCGTTGCCAAGAGCAACGGTCAATATTAGTGCATTTATGAGATTTGGTAGACTAAACTTTGTTTATATCTGTTTCTTTACTACTTTTTATTTTTGTTTTCTTCTATTACCTTTCTTGAGCTTTACCACTATGCTTGACATCTTTTTATGCAAAAAAGCTTGAGGAGAGTTGACCTCTATGAGCTAGATCTTGAGATTGAAAGGACATTCCAAAGAAAAAGAAAACTCAAGTAGCTTCTGGAAAAAGAAAGACGAACCCAAATGGATCCTATTCCACTGAATCTAGATAATGCTCAAGCACCCCAAGTTGCGGGGAACAACAATAATCAAACCCTTAGAGATTATGCTACTCCTTTCATTCAAGGCCTATAGTCGGGCATTGCTCGTCCCAATGTTGAGGTCAATAATTTTGAAATCAAACCAGCTTTACTCTCTATGGTTTAACAACATCAGTTTGGTGGTTCTCCTCTTGAGGACCCCAACATGCATTTTGCAATCTTTTTCGAGTATTATGATACCTTGAAAATTAATAGTGTTTCTTCTGATGCCATCAGGTTGATGCCTTGTATTTTGATAGTGATTTCTAGTATTATTTTATCTCAAAACAAGGCCAATTTTGATGTTTCCATGTTCTATATAGGCTTATTTACTTGCTTGTTTCAGAATCTTCACTTTTTCTTGTCTTTGTGTTATTTCAGGTAAAATCACTCATTTTCAAAGCTTTTTGGAGATTCTAAAGTGATGGACTGATTTCTTATGAAGAGACAAGTCTACAAAGCAAATTTGGGATCAATCGGAGTTTATTTGAAAATCACAGCCAGCCCAAGATTTTGGGGTTCACCCGTGATTCACATGAAGGTCTGAAATTTCATAAAATACTTCACGACCAGCCCAAGATTTAGTGTTCGGCCGTGATTTCACTGAAGACAATTTTTTGTAAAATGAACAGTAACCTTCACGGCCAGGTGAATGCGTAAATCTTTGGCCGTGATTCTTATTTCTCAGATTTGCATAGTACACTTCATAGCCAGGTGAAGATTCTGGGGTTCACCCGTGATCGCGTTGCTGCCTATTGACCTTCCTCTCATTTTTCATTTGATTGATGGCTCTAAAAAATAAGAAAAAATATGTTTTAGAAAGCTAAGAGGAAGGAGAAGAGTTTGGGTATAAAAGCCATCTTTTTCATGACCTAACAAAGGAGAAATCATTCGACGAAGCAGCTAGGGCAAAAAATGCAGGCGATAAAGCTTCCAGAGGTGATTTTGAAGTGATTTCGCGATGGATCTTCACAATACCTTGCGGATATTTTGATTTTTCTTCTCCATCCCTCCCTTATCTTTTCCTTGTAATTTTCTTGGTTATTTGGAGAGATTTGTGCGGATTTATATGGCTCTTGTAGCGTAAAACCTTAATTGGAACTCGATTGAAGCCCGTTGATGCTTTCTATCATGTGATCTGAACTTATTCTGTTACTTGAGTATTATATGAGCATATTTTACTTAGTTGCAGTCATCGGATCCCCTAAGTATAACTTGTGAACCTCTAACATGAAGGTAGTTAGGGTTCATTCGAGGGTACCATAATCTTTCATAGAACTCAATGGATTTATCTAAAACGATATGCCACAAGAGTAGGAGATCGTTTTCGGTAAGTACCAGGTTGTACTGACTGCAAGGGGGCAACCTGTATTTTAGGAAATATTCTTTATGCATCATTATAAACTCATGTAACAAATAAGTTTTAAGTTAGATAGATACGTCAATGTGGTGAATACCGAAGTCTCGATGCTTCTCCTATTGACACTTTCCGTGTAGTTGAATTCAATTTCTTGTGTTTTCTTTGGTTAAAGTTAGTTAAACTACTTTCAAAACCCCAATTTGAATTGTTTAGCTTCTAAAACTCAGATTTACTGATGACTCAAAAATTCATAGTTTATTTTGTATTGATTTATTAGTCTTGTTGAGTCATATTCATACTTTTTTGCTGTTTTTATGCCTTATTTATCAAATATTTTAGAATCTACACCTTTTCTGGTTTTTGAGCAATTTCAGGTAAAAAGGCCTTAATTTCGATGGATTCTGAGTGATTTGAATACATAGACGACATATAATCATCAAAAGGGAATTACCAGCAAATTTTCAAGAAAATCTGAGCTCAAAGTGAAATTACGGTAGTGTCATAATTATAATTATGGTCGTGGTTTTATTGAGACTTACAAAATAAACCACGGCATTGCTTTGATTAATTTCCTTTACCATAATTTCTAGAGATTTTTGCATAGAGGAAATTATGGCACTACCGTAAAATTTATTACAGCCGTAATTTTATTAAGACAGATTTGAAGCATGAAAGATAAATCACGGTATTGCCATGGTTATTATTACGGCCCGTAATTGTCTCAAGATTTTGCACAGAACAAATTACAGCACTGCCGTAATATTTTTCATGGGCCGTAATTCTAGCCCAGAAAGCCGCGATTTCCCGAGTCTGCCGTTATTACTGTTCACCAAAATTTTTGAAGCTGAGTTCACGAGATTTAAGCCACGATTTTCAAATTGGAAAGAAGGGGAGTGATCTATAAGAAGAGGAGAAGATTTCAAGATAAAGAGCCGTAATTTTGACCCAAGATAGAGAGAGAAATCGAAGAGATCACCGCCGTGCTAGGGGTCATCATCGAGAAGCATACAGACCATCTCCGGCGACAAAACTTGCAAGGAAGCTACGATTGAGGAAGGAGAATACACACATAAAGTTTCAGAGCGAAAGGAGTTCGATCGGAAGAGGAATCAATGAAAACGTGGGTGCCACCACTATTCACAGCAAACACTCACATAATTACGGACTGTGATTATTTTCACAACCTTGTACATCAATAACTTATTTCCTTCTTCTTTGATTTCCAATTTTTTTGAGAAGAATTCTTATTGTATTTCTTTCACCATGATAGTGTAAAAACCTTTTTGGGACAGGGGTTGTAATCCCCTTAATTTCTTAATGATTAGATAATTTTTATTTCGTCAGAATATTCTTTGATATGATAATTTACTTAAGTGATTATTGCTTTTAATCTTTTATAGTTTCAAATATCAGCATGTTTTAGAGTTTTGTAATATGTATTGAGAGGTGACTTACAAAACTTGGAACCCTTAAAATTATGTTTTAGGAACTTATGCTATGAGAATAGGTTTGTTCTTAATTCCTGAATTTTGATGCATAAATTCTTATTGATAATCTGATCTAGGAAAATTTGTTGATTAGACATGAAAATATGTACTGAGAGGTGATTTGGATTGTTGGAAACCTTTAAGTAAAACCTGTGAAATTAAAATATGAGAATATTTAATTTCGCTCGAGATATTGACACTGAGAGTTAAGCCACAAGAGTGATTTTAACTTTCTTTGTCAGATTTACTTATTTAAATACTGAATAGCAAGTCACGAGGGTGAAGGTTGTTCAGTGTAAATTATCATTACGAGAGTGAGGCAATTTCTTTATAAGTAAATTTCATTTTTATCATAACAAGAATAAAACTGACGAGCACTTATTTCTGTCTAGTCATTGAAAATTAAGGAGGATGAAACCCTAGTCCCAATTTTCTCTCTCTGATATGGTAATCTGTAACAATTTCTGATCGTTCGCTTACGACTTATTCGATTTGCTTAGCTAGTAAGAACACAATTACTTGGTACTTAACACGTAGGTCCCTATGGTTCAATATCTTTTATTACTTCGAGTATCCGTGCTTTGCGGACACAACAAGTTTTTGGTGCTGTTGCCCTTGGACCTTAGTTTTGTTAATATCGAAGTAATTAATAGTATTGCTAGACTAAGCTTTGTTCTTAATTTTTTTTTTGTTTTCGGTTTTTGTTAGTTTTTGAAAAGCTGTGATTTTTCATTATTCTATTTTCTCAAATTCTAAGTTTATTTGATCTCTCTACTTGTTTATGCACAAGACCCTTAGGTTAGGACCACTAGTTCTTTTTATTCCTGAAATTAATAAAACTCTTAGATTGCGCAGGAAACTTAGATTTGAAGAGAAGAAGGAAGAAGAAGTGATCATGGCGGAAAGAAGATCACTTAGGGATTATGCAGCATCGAATCCACAAGGAATACACTCTAGCATAGCTAGGCCTTCAATTGAGGCTAACAACTTTGAAATTAAATCGACCTTTCTATCAATGATACAGTAGAATCAATTTGGAGGATAACCACTTGAAGATCCTAATCAGCATCTTTCTCTTTTTCTTGAATTTTGTGACACCATTAAGATTAATGGTATATCTGATGATCCTTTGAAACTAAGATTATTTCCTTTCTCTCTTAGGGACAGGGCACGTGCTTGGCTACAGTCCCAGCCAACTAGAATATTCACCACATGGGGACAAGTTTCACATGCTTTCTTGATGAAGTATTTCCCACCAAGTAAAACAATCTAGTTAAGGAATCAGATTACCGGTTTTGCACAGAGGGATGGCGAGTCACTGAGTGAGGCATGGGAGCGTTTCAATGAATTACAATGGAAGTGCCCACACCATGGCTTGGAAAAATGGGTTTTGATTCATACCTTTTATAATGGTTTATTTTATAGTACTCGCCTCACTATTGATGCTGCTGCAGGAGGAGCTCTCATGAACAAGACCATTGATGACGCTTTTACTTTGATTGAGGAGATGGCTCTGAACCATAACCAGTGGACTACGAAAGAGGAATGCTATATTGTCCTCCACATGGTAAGAATGAAAATGATGGATGGCGTACCTTAGCTGAAAAGGTAGACTCTTTGGTTAACAGGTTTGATTCTTTTCATATGCGAACTGCTATGGTTTCGTCGTCTGTTACCTATGAAATATGTGGAAATCAAGGTCATTACTTTGAAGAGTGTAAAATCATTGCTGATCAGGGTGTAGAACAAGTAAATGTTGTAGGGGGTTACAATCAAGGTAGAAATATTGACCCTTACTCTAGTACATACAACCCTAGATGGAGGAATCATCCAAATTTGTCTTGAAAGAGTAACAATAATGCAGGGGGACAGGTAGAGAATAGAGGATACTAACAGAGGCAACAAAATCAAAATCAACCCCAGAACTCTAGTTTGGAATCTATACTTGAAAAACATAGTAAAGATTTTGGAGATTTTAGAGGGGAGATTAAACAACTTACTTCTGAGGTAGAAGCTTTAAAGGCACACAATAAGATTTTAGAAACTCAAATAGCACAGCAAGCCAACACATCTTATAGACCCCTAGGGAAATTGCCTGCTAAACCTAAACTGAACCTTAGGGAACATTGCAATGCTATAACTACTAGGAGTGGGAAGTAGTTAGATGAACCAAGGGGTAGACTTGAGGATGATGATGACGAAGTGCCTGACATTGAACCTAGCAGTGAGCCAGTCTTAGAAACACCACTGTACATGTGCAGTCTCATCCTAGTTCGCCACCTCCGAAGGGTGATGAACCTAAGGATGATAAGCCATGTCAGCCTGATATTCCTAGACCTAGCTCACCTGCTCCATATAGGCCACCTATACCCTTTCCCTAGAGACTTGTTCAGGCTAAGTTAGATAAGCAATTTGGGAAGTTTTTAGATGTTTTGAAAAAGCTTTACATTAATATTCCATT
The DNA here is from genome assembly GCA_027563935.2 of Costus lasius. Classification (NCBI taxonomy): domain Eukaryota; kingdom Viridiplantae; phylum Streptophyta; class Magnoliopsida; order Zingiberales; family Costaceae; genus Costus; species Costus lasius. The sequence goes on from CM050451.1 coordinate 78,895,819, forward strand.
TACTGTTGCTTTATATCAAATGCCTACTTATGCTAAATTCTTGAAAGAAATTTTGTCTAACAAAAGAAAAATAGAGGACTATGGCACCGTGGCATTAACTAAGGAATGTAGTGCTATCATTCAAAATAAATTACCACCAAAATTAAAGGATCCAGGTAGCTTCTCTATACCTTGTTTGATTGGGAGTATGGGCTTTGACCGAGCCTTATGTGATCATGAGGCTAGTGTGAGTCTAATGCCTTTATCTGTTTGCAGGAAACTAGACATGGGAGAGTCGAAACCAACTTCTATTTCTTTGCAGCTCGCTGATCATTCAATTAAGTATACTGTTGGAATTCTTGAGGATGTTCCAAGTCAGGTTGGTAAGTATTTTGTTCCAGCGCACTTTGTAGTTTTAGAGTTAGAGGAAGATGCCAAAATTCCTATCATACTTGGTAGACCGTTCTTAGCTACAGTAGGGGCAATCATTGATGTAGAATGGTAAACTCACTCTTAATATTGGTGAAAACAAAATTGAGTTTGATTTAAATTAATCTATGAAGAAACCATCATATGCTAGATCTTGTTATAGTATTTATGTTGTAGATGACATTGTTTATGATCTTAATGCTTTGTTTGATGAACCTTCTGATTCTGATTCTAATTTTGATTCTAGTTCTAATTTTAGTTCCAAAACTCATGATTTATTAGACCGCACTGCATGTGATGATCAAATAAATCAGGAAGAGAAAGTTCCAAAAGTTGAATTAAAATCTCTACCAAAGAATCTTTGTTATGAATTTCTTGGACCCAATTCTACTTACCCTGTTATTGTTGATGCACAGCTTGATGAGAGGGAGACAGATTTGCTTCTAAGGCAATTAAGAATTCATAAGAAGGTAATTGGGTATTCTATTGATGATTTAAAGGGAATTAACCCCTCTTTTTTGTATGCACAGGATACTTATATAGGAAGATCACAAACCACATGTGGATTTTCAAAGAAGGCTTAACCCTCTATGAAAGTAGTTGTGAAGAAGGAGGTACTGAAATTACTTGATGCAGGTATTATCTATCCCATCTCCGATAGTAAATGGGTAAGTCATGTTCATTGTGTTCCTAAGAAAGGGGGTGTGACTGTGATGAAAGATAGAGATGATGAATTAATTCTTATTAGGACAGTAACTAGTTAGCGCGTGTGCATAGATTATAGGAAATTAAATGCAGCAACTAGGAAAGATCACTTCCTATTGCTTTTTATTGATCAGATGGTTGAGAGGCTTGCTAATCATTCTTTTAAAGATCACTTCACTTGTCCATATGGTACCTTTGCCTATAGGAGAGTGCCTTTCGGTTTATGTAATGCACCTGCTACTTTTCAGAGGTGTATGATGGCTATATTTTTAGAATTTATTGAGGACTTCATGGATGTTTTTATGGATGATTTTTCTATATATGGTTTTTCTTTTGATGATTGTTTGGCTAACTTATCTCGAGTTTTGCAGAGGTGTGAAGAAACTAATCTTGTGCTTAACTAGAAAAAATGTCATTTCATAGTTAGGTAGGGAATAATTTTGGGACACTTAATTTCAGAAAGAGGGATACAAGTTGATAAGGCCAAAGTTGAAGTTATTGAGAAGTTGAAGCCGCCCACTACAGTTAAGGAGATCAGGAGCTTTTTGGGACATGCAGGATTCTATCGGCGATTCATTAAGGATTTTTTAAAACTCGCTGGACCACTTACAAATTTGCTTTGTAAAGATGTTAAATTTTCTTTTGATGAAGGATGTTTGTCTGCTTTTTAGGAATTGATGAAGGCTCTAATATCAGCGCCCATCATGCAGCCACCAGATTGGAGTTTGCCCCTTGAGCTCATGTGTGATGCTAGTGACTTTGCAGTAGGAGCAGTGCTAGGTCAAAGAAAAGAGAAGAAGCCATATGTTATCTACTATGCTAGCAGAACCTTGGATGAAACATAGAGGAATTACACTTCCACTGAAAAAGAACTTTTGGCCATTGTTTTTTGCTTTTGATAAATTCAGGTCATACTTGATCAATTCTAAGGTAGTGGTGTACACAGATCATGCTGTGGTAAAATACTTGATATAGAAAAAGAATAGTAAACCGCCCCTTCTTAGATGGATATTGTTTTTGCAAGAGTTTGATTTAGAGATCAAAGACAAGAAGGAATTAGAAAATTTTGTTGCAGATCATCTACCGTAATTATTTTTACCATATGTAATTTTGGGTCGTTTCTTTCCAGAGTGTTTACGGTAGGAAGTGTGGAATTTTTCACACCCATCATTTTATTTCGTTTTAAAAAAATCTCTTTATGCTGGTACTGTAATTTTTACCCCGCCCGTATTTTTGATGCATTTTCATACAGAAACAATTACAGCAGTGTTGTAATAAATTACACGGGTGTAATTTGTTTTGAAGATTTTTCTGGAAATTTCCATAGGGGTGTCGTGATTTTTATTATGACCATGATTTCAAGTGATTTTGTGATAGACTAAATTACGGTGGTGTCGTAATGAGAATTACGACCATAATTCTGTCGGCCATACATGACTCTGCTGCCATAATTTTAGGGTTTCTCCCGTGGTTTAGGGTTTCTCTCCCGTATTTGCTCTCAATCTAGTGCCGCCCCTTGAGATTTCATCTCGCTCTTGCCCACTAAACCCTTAGGCGACCTTTCCCGACTATCTCCGGCCACTGATCCAGCGTTTTCCAGCTTCAATCTACTCTTTCCAGCATTCATCCGACAGATTTTTTGCCCTTTTCATTTTCTTTCCATCCAGCTTAAACCTTGAGATTTCAACTTGATTTTACTTCCCAAAACTTTCGACGACCCTTTCTGACCGATTTCCAGCTATCTCTGTGTTGTGTCCACAAGTGCACGGATACTCGAAGTAATAAAAAGTTATCGAACCATAGAGACCTTCTTGTTAAATTCCAACGAATTGATTTCTCACTAGCTATCTTTGTATGATGAAAGTAATCGATCGAACGGGATACGAAAAATCAGAGAGAAAGAATTGGGACTAGGGGTTCATCAAACTTAATATCTATGACTAGATATAATTAAGTGTTCATCAATTTATTCTTGTTATGGTAAAGATGTAACTTACTTAATAAAGAAATTAACTCGCTCTCGCGTAGTCAAATTACAAAGAACAACCCTCACTCTCGTGCAGGATTTATTCAATGTTTAATATAAGTAAACTTTAACAGAGAGATTAAGAATCACTCTCGTGCATTCCATCTCAATATTAAAATCTAAAGCAAAACTAAGTATTCTCATACCTTAGTTTCACAGGTTTTACTTAAAGTTTTCAAACAATCCATTATCTATCTCTAGCATATTTTCATGTCTAACTCAATAATATTTCTTAGAGCAAAACATTAATAAGAATTAAACTACAAAAATCTAGAAATAAGAACAAACATAATTTCTTACGATAAGTTCCTAAATCTCAATTTTAGGGTTCCAAGTTTTGCAAATCACTTTTCAGTCCATATCACAAAACTCTAACACATGTTAATGATTGAAACTAGAAAAGATTAAAGACATTAATCTCTTAAGTAAAATTACCATACCAAAAATATCCTGATGAAATAAAGATTATCTAGTCATTAAGAAATTATGGGGATTACACCCTTTGTCCCAAAAGAAGGTTTAAGCTAGCATGATTGAAGGATTATAGTAAAACATTATTTAGATTGATTAGAAATTGAAAGGAAAGGAGAAATTTTACTAAACAGGGCTGTAATGAAAATTACAGCCTGTAATTAGCTCTCAAACTCGATGAACAGTGGCGGTGCTCACGAATTCTTTAATTTCTCCTTCAATTGATCTCTTTTCGCTCTGAAACTTTGGTGTATGTTCTCCTCCTTCAGGCGCAGCTTCTTCTTAAATTTCACGGTCGATGATCGTCTATACGCTTGTCGGTGACGAACCCTAGGGTGATAGTGATTCTCTGAAATTCTCCGTTTAGAGTTGATAAAAATTGGTCCTTTCGCTTTTAGATCCTTCTCCTCTTTATCCTGATTGTTCCCCTTTTTACGGATCTTCAGTTGGTGCCCTAAAGGTCGAGAAATCATCTTTTTAAGTGTCCAGCGGAACAATCGGGCAACTGGGCCGTAAACTACGGTACCGTGAATATAATTACGGTAGTGCCGTAATGTCTTCTGAAGTCTCGGTATGAAATTATCTTGAAATTATGGTACCATAAAAAGTCTTATGGTAGTACCGTATTCACTTCAAAAGTTACTGTATGAATTTGGACCTCAATCATGGGACCGTAAAATGTATTACGATAGTGCCATAATTTTCTAAAAAGTTTCTGCAGGAAGCGGCCGTGAAAATCATTACGGTAGTGCCATATTTGCAGATTACGGCCGCAAAATTCATTACGGCACTGCCGTAATTTTGCTAGAAAACTCGGTTTGACTTGAAATTTGATGTGTAAACTCTTCGTGATGATTAGAACCCATATATGTATTGAAATTTCTTAAAAACCTATCAGAATGATGCCTTTTTTACTTGAAATTAATAAAAAACCAAGAAAGGTGTAGATTCCAAAGTATTGGATAAATAAGGCATAAAAATAAGCAAAAGAGTACAATTATGATTCCAAAAGACTAGTTAATAAGTATGAGAATTACTATGAAATTTAGAGTCATCAAAATACATAAGGCTAAAACTTTGCTTGTCCTCAAGCAAATAAAGAAATCAATACTGATTATAGAAAATAAACTTTCAGATGATGAATAAATTTCTAAGATACAATTATTTATGAAAAATTCACATGAAATAACAACTTAAAATTCCAAATAAATATGTCATCCTCCAAATTCAATCTTTAAGATCCATGATTAAATCAAATAAAATTTTGCAATGTGCATAAATAGAACTTCAATCTCATGAGTTCACCTAGTTTTAGTTTTGAGTCCATGATGTTTTTGTTTACAGAAATAGGAACCTCAAAATCTTTTTCCACTCAAATTTTCTCTGTTCTTTTTATGTATCTTTGACATTTTCTAAAATGAATATCACCTTTCTTCTGGTGACAAATTTAGAATATATTGGTCACTTAACCAACATAATTGAACTCATATCTCTTTAAATAGGAAGAAATCTTCTTGATATAGCGGAGTTAATGTCAAAGAATCTCTCTCATGGCATGCACCCACATAGATACATACTTTTTAATTGAACTTCAACTCTTATATTTGGTACCATTGCAAATACAATGCCAAGAAGAGGAATTAATCTTTTCAGACTTCAACCCTTGTCTTTAGGTTCCACTGCCAATTTTTCGCAGTGCCAAATAGGGGAGTCACTTTTCTTTTTGGATTTTGGATTCTTTCTTCCCAACAAATGACAAGATGGACTTTAATGATCTACTAGGTTTAATCAATTGATATCAATCCAAAAATCATACAACATATGCTCATTTTATTTAAAGGAGTTATTTCTCTTTCAAATTTCATTCATTAAATAATATATTTACCAAAACTTCATGTATTAATCAATGGAAAATTCCAACAGATAAATTATATCAAAGAAATAAATTCAGCATATTAGGTCTATTTCCAATTCTCAAGTATTGTCATGTACACTAATTTATCATCAAGAAAAATTTTGGCATGATAACTGCAGTAATTTCATGAATTCGTTCTACACATCTTCATCACAGCGTCAAAATTTTCAATATATCAGAAAAATATATCATTATAGATCTTGACTTCAACCATCCAAATCATAAGAACGCACTAACACTTGGTGTACAAAACCATATCACGTCATCCATGCAAAGCATACAAAGTTATACAACCACATCGAATTACCATCAAATCAAGTATCATAAAATTCTCAATACACCCATATCGAAAAAGATTTAGTAGTTATAACTCAGAATCGAGGATCAGTAGCAGGCGGACACAAGAAGTATGACAGAGTCATTCTTCCCTACAAGAGTATAAAATCATTATCAATCAATAAAGCACAAGTAAAGCAATAGATAAGGAAAAGGATACTCACAAAGCTCTACTCATCAGAGTCTGTCTCCTCGTCATCTCCCTCAGCTGGGGTGGCATCCATGGGGTCACCCTGAGATCCTTTTTCTCCATCACCACTGTGCTTGAGACGAAGGTAGTCCTTGATTTCTTCAACATCATTATGTATATGCACCACATAATCAAATATCCTCCCCACGGTAGATGTCAATCGATGCACATCGGTAGAAAGAGCATGGAAACTAGGGTCTTGATAGCTCTGCCATCCACTCTGATCTGGGGCTGCATGATGTGAGGAGGATCCTATGCAGTGAAGAATCTATACCCATCCCAAATGGGTCATCACCCCAGGCAGCCATTGGTGGTGGTACAAAATCCACAGGTGCAGGGGTGGCATAAGCAGCAGCACTCGGGGATAGCTTCCAGTTTTCTTGATTTTGCACTGTGGTTCTCCCTGGGTTTGGCAATGGCAAAGTAGGAAGCCCAGGTTGCAGAATCAAACAATACGTATCTCCATCCTTGATAATCATTTTCATTGCAATGCAGGATTCAATGTCAATCCTAGCATTGCCACTGGCAACCTCAATACCATAGGGATCAATCCCCAAATAAAGTGCTATAGGAGTGAGGAGTCCTCCTATCACTATCGTGCCCTTCTTAGCTCTAGCTACTTTGTCCAAATGTTTCATGAAAAAGAAAGCAACATCCATAAAATACCCGTGAAGCATGCACCAAAGGAAGAATAATTCTGATTGATGGACCATACCGTCACTGTCTCGTCACCCGAAAATGGTATGAGTTAGAACTCGGTGGGCATATTTGATGCACGGGTTGGAGATGCTGGTAGCTTTTGCTGAGGAAGGAGAGAATCTGGTTTTTGCGGTGATTTGGTTCCAGAAGACATTCTTGATGAACCCAATAGGTGGCTCGGTGCGCCCCTCATTCGGTAAGTGAAAAATACGTCTAATCTCTCTACGTGCAAGCTTCTTTTCTTCATTGGCCATCCGGAATTTGATTTCCCCTTTAGCTGGACCATTAGAATATTCATCCAACTCCACCACCAAGCTGCTGAGTACCTCTAGCACTAGAGGTAGATAAGTTTGTGGAGTCATATCAAAGAATTTCTTTGTAGCGATTTGGTCAAACATCCAAAGAACATCCTCTTTCAATCCCAAAGTCTCCAATGCACGAGTATCAGCATATTTAGTCTTGACAATGTGTCTAGTGAGCAGCTGATTATACCTTTGCTCTTGAGTTTCATCTCTGAAGATGATTCCATAAGGGTTTGAGGGGGGAGCTGGGATTGAAGATTCAGCAGGTCCCTTACCCTTCCTCTTGGATGCTACTTGCTTGGTTCTAGGTGCCATGGTAATATGCAAGCAAAAGATGCAAAGAACTTTTGAAGAAAAACAGAGGGCATAAGTGTTACCAAACAAGGAAGAATGAGGTTGAATAGGTCTGGTCGAAGTCCCCTTGAATCTGAGTTACTGAGCTACCCCTGAGCTTCCAATCTCCTTCAAGAACTTTCTTCTACCTTTGGAGAGGATTTGGGAAGCAAAGATCAAGCTGTATCTCAGCTTAATTGATGCAAATCTGTAAGGGTGAAAGTGGGCAGTCGAACAGCCGCTGAGCTCGATTGAGCTCGATAATCTCAAAATCTCAGACAAGAATTGGTTGAAAATCGGTTAGGAAAGGTCGCCTAAGGATTTGGAAGCAAGAAATCGAAGCAAACAAGAGGTTGGCGCGATCTCAAGCGGAGAAACCCTAAAACACGGCACCGAGAGGCGCTAATTTTTCGGTCTTTAGCTTGACCGTTCCGCACTTTTTCGGTCTTCATGGAAATAATCCTTCAATCTCTGACCATTAACTTTAAACTCCCCTGTCTTGTCACTCCATATATCTACTGCTCCATAGGGGTAGGTTTTCTACACATGGAAAGGTCTAGACCATCGAGATTTAAGTTTACCAGGAAAAAGTTTCAACCTAGAATTAAACAAAAGAACAAAGTCATATGGATGGAATTCCTTTCTAAGGATATGTCGATCATGCCATCTTTTAGTCCTCCCTTTATAGATTTTCGTGTTTTCGTAAGCGGAGAGTCTAATCTCATCAAGCTCATTTAATTGTAACTAATGTTTTTCTCCCGCGTCCCTTAGGTCGAAGTTTAGTGCCTTGATTGCCCAGAACGCTTTGTGTTCGAGCTCTACAGGTAGATGACAAGATTTACCATAAACTAATTGAAAAGGATACATACCTATCGGTGTTTTGAAAGCTATCCAGTATGCCCATAGTGCATCATCAAGCGTGAAAGCCCAGTCCATCATTGTTCTTGACACTGTTTTCTCCAATATCCCTTTAATTTCTTTCTTCGATATCTCCACTTGTCCACTTGTTTAGGGATGGTAAGGTGTTGCAACTCTATGATTTACCCCATACTTTCGAAGCAAAGCTGAAAACTTGTGTTCAATAAAGTGAGAGCCTTCATCACTAATTACTACTCGTGGTATCCCAAATCGTGGAAAAATAATCTTTTTAAACAATTTAACAACAATCCTAGAATTAGTAGGAGAAGCAATGACTTCCACCCACTTGGAAACATAGTCTACTGCCATAAGTATATATTTTTTACCTCCAGACGATGGAAACGATCCCATAAAATCAATCCCCCAAATATCAAATATCTCAACTTCAAGTATTGTGGACAATGGCATCTCATTCCTCTTGTTGATGTTCCCCGTCTTTTGGCAACTATCACAAGACAGTATAAAATATCTAGCATCTTTAAATAAAGAGGGCCAATAAAATCTAGGTTGTAGTACTTTAAAAATAGTTTTTTTCAGCACTAACATGCCCTCCATAAGATGATCCATGACACTGTAATAGTATATCCTTGGTTTCTTCTTTGGGGATACATCTTCTAAATATGCCATCTGCACATCTTCTAAAAACATAAGGCTCATCCCAAAATAATGCTTGAGAATCTCTTCTTGCCTTGATGTTGTGATCCGAAAGGACACACTTCTAAATACAAGTAGGTAGACTTGCTTCAGGTGTCGCGGCCAAAACCTAAGTATTGGCGCACAGGGCTATTGTCACTCCCTGGCACGGCTCCAGAAACTTGTTGTCCCTAAACTTGTAGTGTCCGCAAGTGCACGGATACTCGAAGTAATAAAGAAAATATCGATCCCACAGAGACCTTATTGTTAAGTACCAAATAATTATTTTCCTACTAGCTAAGCAAATCGAATATGATGCAAGTAAATAATAGAAAGAATACGAAAGAAAATTAGAGAGATAAACTGGGACTAGGGTTTCATCCACTTTAATTTCAATGACTAGATATGAATAAAAGGTCGTCAGTCAAATCTTATTATGATAAAGACATAATTTACTTCATAAAAGGATTGTCTCACATTCGTGCAGACAATCATGCAGGGACCAATCCTTGCTTTCGCGTAAGATCTATCCCAACGCTGAAAATAAGTAAAGCATCAAACGAAGAACTCGAGGATCACTTTCGTGCATCCGAATTCTAAGTTGATAATCTCAAGTGGAATCTCAAGGATCACTCTCGTGCATCCGAGTCTCAACACAAGTTCTACTTAAGGTTTTCCAACAGACCGATCTTCACTTTCGTGCAAGATCTATCAATGTTTATAACATTAATTCAATCCCAGATCAATATTATCAAACATGGCAATTCTATTACTAAAAATCAGAATTCAAAGAACAAACCTAATCTCTTATGATAAGTTCCAAACTCAATGATTATTTAGGGTTCCAAATTTCACGATCAACCTTTCAGTCTATTTCATAAAATTCTAAAACATGCTGATAATATAAATCTAAGGAAAATTAAAGATGGTTCATCACAAAAGTAGAATTATCACAGTAAGGATTATCATGACGAAAATAATAGTTATCTAGTCAATCCAAACTCAATGATTATTTAAGCTCGCATGGAAAAAGAAATACAATAAATCATAGTCTTAGAGTGATAAGAAAACTAAGAGAAAGGAGAAACAACATTACAACACGTCTGTAATAGAAATTACAACCGTAATTTGCTTTGATGAACAGTGCCTGAGCCCTTCTTTCGTCGATTCCTCCTCCAATTTATCTCCTTTTACTTTCAAACATATGGTGTGTCTTCCCTTCCTCTAGGCGAAGCTTCAAGGTAAAAATCACAACCTAAGGTGGTCTCTATGCCTCTCGGTGTGAGGCCGAACCCTAAGCACATCTCTGTTGATTGCTCTCTCGATTCTGGATAAAAATTAGTCCTTTCACTTCGTACGTCTTCTCCTCTCTAAGACGAGTCTGCCACTTCTTTCGGATCTTAATTTGGACTTCTAGGTCAAAAGATATGGTCCGCGCAAGATTCGGGCTTGTAAAACTCGTGTTTTTAAATTGTAATTACGGTCGTAATGGATATTACGGCCCTGCCTTAATTTTTTCTCTATGAATTATTTGTCAAGATTACGGCCCATAAAAATGGTTACGGCTATGCCATATTTTCATCTGTATGTTTTTGGACCAAAATACGTCCCGTAAGAATCATTACGGCAGTGCCGTAATCTCTGAAATCTCTCGGGTTAGAAGTTGCTTCACAATACGGCACCGTAATGTTTGTTACGGCAGTGCCGTAAAATCGCTGAAGTTTTCTGGTCGAAATATTCCCAAATTACGGCACCTCTTAGGGATTACGGCCGTACCGTAATTCTGTGGTGTAATTACGGTACCGTAAAATCCATTATGGGGGTGCCGTAATTTGCTCTGAAGCTCTGATTTTTCTGAAATTTGTCATGTGACTTCGATTTGATGTCTGGAATCCATTGTTGTGCTCAAATCTTCCAAAATTTATCAAAATAAAGCACTTTTTATCTGAAAATGATCAAAAATAAGAAATGGTGTGGATCCCGCAATATTTGACAAATAAGGCTTAAAAACAAGCAAAAGAGCATAAATATGACACAAAAAGACACATCAAATGACACAAAATATACTATAAATTTTTGTGTCATCAAACACATAAGGCTCAAACTTTGCTTGTCCTCAAGCAAATAAATAAGAACAATGCTAAGTATGGAAAATATGCTCTTTTATGAAAAATAAATTTCTAAAATATAATCACTCATGAAATATTCCACCAACTTTTTGCACAAAATTTCAGATAGATACAATGTCCTCTGAAATTAATCTTTAAGATTCACAGCTTTGATCAAATAAAATTTCGCAACTCACATAATGAAAAGAATTTCAGTCTCATGAATTCACCTAATTTTTAGTTTAAATCTATCTAACTATTGTTTACAGGAATAGGATATCCAAAATCTTTTCCCACACAAAAATTTTTTTTTCTCTACTTTTTTTTATGTCTTTTTGATAGCATGTTACCACATAGATACACGTTTCTTATTTGGACTTCAACTCTTATCTTCGGTACCACTGTCACTTTTACACAGTGCCAAGTAGAGGAGTCATTTTCTTTTTCTCTCTCTCTCTTTTTTTTTATAGACTTCAATCCATGTCTTAGGTACCACTGTCAATTTTACACAGTGCCAAGTAGAGGAGTCTTTCACTATTTTTGGATCTTGGATTCTTTCTTCCTAACAAATAATAAAATAGACTAAACATCAACTAGGCTAATCAATTGACATCAATTCAAAAATTACACTCATATGCTCATTTTATTCAAGTAAGATGCTTCACCCTTAGATTGCATTCATCAAACAACATACCTACCCAAAAACCTTATGCATCAATCAATGAAGAATTTCAACAAGTAGATATATATTGAAGAAATAAATTCAGCATAATAGGTATATCTCCATTCATAGGCATGCATGCATGAACATTCATCATGATATATAACAAAAATCTACCCATCTCTCATCACATGGATTCATGTCATAAAATTTTTAAACATCAAAATATGTCAAAATCAATGCAAAAGGTGTGAAGCATGAAACTCAAACAATCATAATCAAATCAAAAGTGTGATATGATAGACTCAAGCAACCTCATAGAATAGAAATCCTAGTGAATGATACATCTAAAGCAAATCAAGGATGCAACCATATGAAATAGTCATGAGTATAAGAGAGTGCAAACAATACTCACAAGATTATATAGCAAGCATTTGACCAAAAATATATAAGACTCGGATCAAAAATAGTGTCGGGCAAATGCTGGTATGTCCAAAGATGTGCCTTTTTTAAATTTTACCTGCACAATTTTAAACACATAAGGCTCAGTCTGAAAATACTCTCAAAAAATAATAATGATAAAAATAATTCTCTCAAGGGAGAATTAGAGATGTCGCTGGAGGTCTGAAGAGGATGCCGGTGGAAAGAGTCGAGCAGGCAAGAAGCAGAGGTGAACAGTGGCTAGCTGAAAAGCTACTAGCAATGACAGTGATGGTGCCGACAGTAGAGTGAGTAATCTCTAGTGGCCTACTAGAGACTACACTCTTGGAGGTGAGATCGTCGGCCGGTGGGTGCCAGAAATAATGTTGCATAGATAAAAAAATCAGTCACTATTGAAGAGTCTGCTGCATAAATAAATCAAATCAATGAAAATAGAGGCAGTAGAAGAAGTAAGAATCTGCAGATGGTATAATCTAATGTCGACGGCTGGAAACAGTGATGTCAGAGGTAGGTGCAGTGGTAGCTAGAGGTGGAAGACAGTTGCTCTTAAAGATTTCTGGATCTGGAGCCAAAAGAAGGAATAACAGGTAGAAAGCAAATAGAGCAGTAGCTAAATTTTTTATGAAAAGTAGCCACATCTAAGAATAAGATTTAATGATCCAAGAAGAAAATAGACAAAACCGTGTGGTAGAATGAAACACGTTCTTTTCAGGTGTATAAAAATTGAAGGATCAAAATCTGTCAGGAATTTAGGGCATTAGTGAAAAGAAGGCTAATCAGATTACAAAACTGCAAAAACTGCACAAAAGTTAATCACATTTGAAAAGTTGCCATGTGTCCTAGAATGATCAGAAAATATTTTCATGAAAATAACTAATCCACAAGATAGAATGTAACATGTTCTTCCAATTTCAAGTGAAAAATCACGGTTTCAAGTCACTGAAGCACCTTAAAAACACGCAGCAAAAGTGCTAATCAGATTAGTCAGAAGAAAACTGTTGCAGAAATTAATCAGAATCAAAAAGTTGCTAGGTGTTTTAGAATGATCCATGAGCTTTAAAATTCAGCAAAAATATTCAGTTGATAGACCAAGATGAGTACTTCGCAATGGTGCCAAAGATCAAAATTTTTTTTTCAACCTAGTTTCTTAAAATCACAGCGAGAAGACACCTATTCAGATAAGCAGAATGCAGCTTTAGAATTATGGGCGTAATATCCTTTACCGCAATGCCGTAATGTACAAAAAATATCGGGTTAGAAATATCCAAAAAATACGGTACCGTAAAAACCAATACGGTACTGCCGTGAAACTCTAAAAACTCTCGAGAAAGAAAACTGTAGAATTACGACACCGTAAAGAGGATTACGACAGTGCCGTATTTTGCGCAAAATTTTATTTTCCTTGCAAAAAGAAAAGAAAAATTAATTCTAAAAATAAACTAAAATAAAAGAAACTAAGCTAAGTGATAATGCTTGGGTTGCCTCCCAAGAAGCGCTAATTTTAGGTCATTAGCTTGACCAAAAATCAAAAATCATGGTGAAGTAGGTGAATTAGTACCAAAGTAAAGAGCAAACAATTTCTGCATTTCCTTTGTCCAAAAATTTTAGCCACTAATCCAAAAATCCAGAATTGCATATAAATCACAATCAAAGTGGCTTCCTTAAATATGCAGAAATCAAAATCAAAATTTTTAATGATTTTCCTATGTTTGTCAGAGAGCAAAATCATAAGTCCTTTCTTCAAATTTATATTTTCAATGGCTATAGGACTTTGATTAAAAAAATATAAGCATTGGATCATCATAATAATGTCTGTCTCAAATTAAGTTCCTCAATAAAGCATAAATTCTCAAATACATCAGAAGAGTGAATATCAGATATGGGCAAAGCACCATCATGAGGTTCATCAATATTTGTAACATGCAAATCCTTTTCAAGTTCATCATGCCCACAATCAAATAATTTATTAGTTTCAAAATTATCATCTAAATAAAAGTGAGATTTGTCAAAATCAATTTCCTCATGCTTTTCCATAAATAATTCATCATCAAAATCAGAGTCAAATTCATTAAATTTCACAAAAGAATTAATTTGAGAATCAATTTCCTCATATCCTTCAATAAATAGCTTATCATCAATTTCAAAATTTTCACCCAAATCAGATTGAGGTACATGAATGTGACAATTTTCAAACTCATCAGATTTAATCATAAATGATATATCATCAAAAGCATCAATTTCATCAAAAGAGGGTTTTTCAAAATCAATTTCCTCAACCTTTTCCAATAATACATTATCAAAGAATCAAATTCAGAATTATCAAAATCATAGTGAGACACATTAATGTCCACATAAGGCTCAATCTCAAAACAATCATAATCAGAGGGAGAATTTTCTAAATCAAGTTCTTCAGTTTCAAACTCAAATAAACATGCTTGCTGTGCTATCTGGGTTTCCAAAATTTCAGAATTAGTAGTTAAAGATTCTACCTTAAAAGCAAGTTGACTTATTATTCCCTTAAGATCCTCAATTTCTTTATTTTGACTTGTCATAAATTGGTTTTGATTTGACATGAATTTTTCAAGCATAGTTTCTAACCTAGATTCTTCATTGTCCTCAAAATAAGGTTCAGAAACATGATTAGAGCAATTATCATAAAAAGAAGTTTGATTTTCCCAACTAGAATCATAATGATCATCTGGATAACATGAAGAATTAGAATTTTGAGGCATTAAAATATGGCAATCAGAACTATAATGATCAAAACTACCACAAATATCACAGTTCATGGAAGAATAAGATGTCATAGTAGGATGCATATTTAAAGTGTCTATTTGACGAGAGATAAAATCTAACTAATCTTGAAGAGTGCATGATGAATCATCTTTATATGACATGTATACTTCATCTCTTTCAGTTGCCCAGAAGTTATAATTGAAAGACATATCTTCAAATATATCAACAACAGAAAGACAATCCACCACAAATCAATTAAAATTTGTTTTTTTTCAGAATATAAAAAAAAAATAGAAAATATAAAACACAAGCAAATTCACAAATCTTCAGATATCATAGTTCTGTCACAACTGTGAAAATCCAAAACTTGCAAAAACAAAAAACAAAGTTAAATCTAAAACAAATAAAACCTAGTCTAGCAATACTAACAACTATTTTGATATTAACAAAACTAAGGTCCCCGGCAATGGCGCCAAAAACTTGTATCCCAAGTTGTTCGGAATGTACCTTGGACTAATCCCCGGCAACGGCGCCAAAAACTTGTTGTGATCCGAAAGGACACACTTTTAAATACAAGTAGGTAGACTTGCTTCAGGTGTCGCGGCCAAAACCTATGTATTGGCGCATAGGGCTATTGTCACTCCCTGACACGGCTCCAGAAACTTGTTGTCCCTAAACTTGTAGTGTCCGCAAGTGCACGGATACTCGAAGTAATAAAGAAAATATCGATCCCACAGAGACCTTATTGTTAAGTACCAAATAATTATTTTCTTACTAGCTAAGCAAATCAAATATGATGCAAGTAAATAATAGAAAGAATACGAAAGAAAATCAGAGAGATAAAGTGGGACTAGGGTTTCATTCACCATAATTTCAATGACTAGATATGAATAAAAGGTCGTCAGTCAAATCTTGTTATGATAAAGACCTAATTTACTTCATAAAAGGATTATCTCACTTTCGTACAGACAATCATGCAGGGACCAATCCTCGCTTTCGCGCAAGATCTATCCCAATGCTGAAAATAAGTAAAGCATCAAGCAAAGAACTCGAGGATCACTTTCGTGCATCCAAATTCTAAGTTGATAATCTCAAGTGGAACCTCAAGGATCACTTTCGTGCATTCGAGTCTCAACACAAGTTCTACTTAAGGTTTTCCAATAGACCGATCTTCACTTTCGTGCAAGATCTATCAATGTTTATAACATTAATTCAATCCTAGATCAATATTATCAAACATGGCAATTCTATTACTAAAAATCAGAATTCAAAGAACAAATCTAATCTCTTATGATAAGTTCCAAACTCAATGATTATTTAGGGTTCCAAATTTCACGATCAACCTTTCAGTCTATTTCATAAAATTCTAAAATATGCTGATAATATAAATCTAAGGAAAATTAAAGATGGTTCATCACAAAAGTAGAATTATCACAGCAAGGATTATCATGACAAAAATAATAGTTATCTAATCATTAAAATCAAGAAGATTACACCCCATGTCCCAAAATATGTTTAAGCTCGCATGGAAAAAGAAATACAATGAATCATAGTCTTAGAGTGATAAGAAAACTAAGAGAAAGGAGAAACAACGTTACAACACGGTTGTAATAGAAATTATAGCCGTAATTTGCTTCGATGAACAGTGCCCAAGTCTTTCTTTCGTCGATTCCTCCTCCAATTGATCTCCTTTTGCTTTGAAACTTCTTGTGTGTCTTCCCTTCCTCCAGGTGAAGCGTCAGTGTAAAAACCATAGCCTGAGGTGGTCTCTACGCCTCTCGGTGTGAGGCCGAACCCTAAGCACCTCTCTATTGATTGCTCTCTCGATTCTAGATAAAAATTAGTCCTTTCACTTCATGCGTCTTCTCCTATCGAGTCTGCCACTTCTTTCGGATTTTAATTTGGACTTCTAGATCAAAAGATATGGTCCGCGCAATATTCGGGCCCGTAAAACTCGCGTTTTTAAATTATAATTATGGCCGTAATGGATATTACGGCCCTGCTGTAATTTTTGCTCTATGAATTATTTGTCAAGATTACAGCCCATAAAAACGGTTAAAATACGGCCCATAAGAATCATTACAGCAGTGCCGTAATCTCTGAAATCTCTCGGGTTGGAAGTTGCTTCACAATACGACACCGTAATGTTTGTTACGGCAGTGCCGTAAAATCGCTGAAGTTCTCTGGTCGAAATCTTCCCAAATTACGGCACCTCTCAGGGATTACGGCCGTACCGTAATTATGTGGTGTAATTACAGTACCATAAAATCCATTACGGGGGTGCCGTAATTTGCTCTGAAGCTCTGATTTTTCTGAAATTTGTCGTGTGACTTCGATTTGATGTTTGGAATCCATTATTGTGCTCAAATCTTCCAAAATTCATCAAAATAAGGCACTTTTTATCTGAAAATGATCAAAAATAAGAAATGGTGTAGATCCCGTAATATTTGACAAATAAGGCTTAAAAACAAGCAAAAGAGCATAAATATGATACAAAAAGACACATCAAATGACATAAAATATACTA
The DNA here is from genome assembly GCA_027563935.2 of Costus lasius. Classification (NCBI taxonomy): domain Eukaryota; kingdom Viridiplantae; phylum Streptophyta; class Magnoliopsida; order Zingiberales; family Costaceae; genus Costus; species Costus lasius. The sequence goes on from CM050451.1 coordinate 78,913,228, forward strand.
TGAATTTTGGTGTCATTACCTGATAACTCAAATCAAGAGGAAAAACATTAGCAACAAGATAATTTACTATATCTGCATACCACGGAGCCTTGATCTATTCAATCCTCCAGAGTTGTTCCTCAGGAAAGGAATCATTGATTGTATCACCTTTATCATCTTCTACAATTATCCTCGAAAGATGATCCACAACAAAATTTTTAGTTCCTTTCTTGTCCTTGATTTCCAAATCAAACTCTTGTAGAAGCAAAATCCATCTAAGTAGACGCGGTTTACTATCTTTCTTCTGCATCGAATACTTAACCGCTGTATGATCAGTGTACACCATAACTTTTGAATTTATCAAATAAGATCTAAATTTATCAAAAGCAAAAACAATAGCTAAAAGTTCCTTCTCAGTTGTGGTGTAATTCCTTTGTGTCTCATCCAAAGGTTTACTAGCATAATAAATTGCATAAGGCTTCTTTTCCTTCCTTTGACCTAGAACTGCTCCTACAGCAAAATCACTAGCATCGCACATAAGCTCAAAAGGAAATTCCCAATCAGGTGGCTGCATGATAGGTGCTGATATTAAGGCTTTCTTCAGTTCCTTAAAAGCAAGCAAACAATTCTCATCAAAACAGAATTTAGCATCTTTACAAAGTAAATTAGTGAGTGGTTTAGCAAGTTTAGAGAAATCCTTGATAAAGCGCCGGTAAAATCCTGCATGTCCCAAGAAGCTTCTGATCTCTTTAACCGTTATGGGTGGTGCTAGCTTCTCAATCACTTCAACTTTTGCTTTGTCAGCTTCTATCCCTCTTTCTGAAATAAGGTGTCCCAAAACTATTCCTTGTCTAACCATGAAATGACACTTCTGTTGGGAAATCCCGGGGATATTTTATAATTTTTCAGAGGTTTATGGACACAAATACATTGCGCAGCGGAAGAATATCCCCGAAACAGGCCAGTCCCAAAAACCCAGTGAAGATCGTCAAGCGAGAGAGTCGACACGATGTGATAGAAAATACCTTAATGCAAGGTGAGGCCGATGTCAACGTAGGCGCCCAAGTGTGCGCCCTCTACAGTCTCACACACACGGATTGCTCAAGTCCTCTTCTTCCACGCCCGGTGCTAGCCTCGGGAAGAAGATCCAAGCCTTGGGGAGATCACCACTTCACTTGCGCTACCTTCTAGAGAAGTTGCGCCAAGGAGGAAGAGGAGAGAAGACAAGCCGCCAAGCTCCAAAGCTCCAAGCGCCAAAAGGAAAGGAGGAAGGATGCTTGCAGATAGGGTATGGAAGGTGTTCGCCCAAGCCTTCTTTGTTCTCGCCCTCAAGAGCTAGAACTCGCCTCCTCTCTTGATCACGCCTCCAATGAATAAGTATCTTGAGAGGGGCGGCTTGGGGTGTTATTTATAGGGCAAGGGGCGGCTTAATGTGTGGCCACCATTCAAATTGAATGTGCGGCTAGGAGAGATTTTAGGGAGTTAAGTCCTAGTCCAATTAGGACTTAATTTGGGCGGTTAGATCATGTCCTAATCCAATTAGGACTCTCATGAACGGTTTGATCATGTGGGCGGTTTGATCAAGTTTAATTCCTAATCTAATTAGGATTTGATCAAGCCCAAGTCCTAATCCAACTAGGACTTTCAATGGGCGGTTTGAACAAGTCCTAATCCAATTAGGATTTGATTATTTATTTAATTAATTGAATCCTAATCCAATTAGGACTCTAATTAATTCAAATAAATCAGCCCATTAAACCTCATAAATTAGGACTCTAATTAATTCAAATAATTAGTCCCAAGATTAATTTCAAACCTCATGATGCATCAGCGCTAACCCTAGTCTAACTAGGGTTAAGCACACGCCATCCCTTTTCTCCTCCTTAACCCCATTAAGCCCAACTTATCAATGGGCCCAGCCCAATGTCCATTATGCATGTTAACCAAGCCCACGGATCCAATCCAAATTTAACCCTAGGTCAAATTGGGCTAACCATGGTTAATATGCTGTAAATGGAAGTTGGCCCCAATAAATTTCTTCCATCTCATCAGGCCCATTGGCGCTGATGAAATCTCCAAAATAGATCCGAGTTATCCAATAACTCGATCATAAGGCTTCCTGATTAATACGAGAACTCGAGTATCAAGGTGTGCGACCCTGTAGGTTCCTCTGACGTTGGCAGTGCTGACCTAAGATCATCACAAGCAGTGAGTGGCACCTAGCAGTGCATCGCTGCTACCCAAGTCATCGGAATGGATATCGACATCGACATCCCCATCATCGTAATCAGGTACAGATGCATTACAGTCTCTTTGTCGTACTGATATCCGATTGGACAAGTGTGTCACACTTGTTTCTATCCAATCTCATGGCTATCACTAAATCAGGTCTAACCTGGGTATGGCCATACACTTTCAGTCATAGAACCATAGAGGAGCTCCATGGATATCATGCTTCCCTTAGGAAGGGGCAAATCCTATGTCTGTGCATTGACCTTCTCATATGGGTCGTGACATGCCCAATGACAACCGTTATTACCTCCCAACTACGGCAAGGTGTTAGGTTGTATCAAAGTATATCCCTAACCACATAGAATGGCCAATGACCTCAAGTCAAGGGATCAATGCATCTCCTATCACTTGTGAGGATAACTCGTGACACCAAGTCATTGCCTCACAGCGGGTCGGTCCAGTATATCTACCACTGATATACCCATATGCTTGTGTTAGCACCTTGTGCCTAACCAGCCCATATACCAGTCTTACAAGTACCATAGCTGTCCCATATCCACTAAGGTACATTGACTAGGGACAATAATTTGAGCACAGATCCAATCTGTCTCCAAGGACATTATCATATAAGTACATGTTCGCAGATGTAAACAAATAATGATAACGACAATGCCAGTGTGATATAAATATCAATGTCAAGTAGTACAAGTAACGGACCAGAATTAGGTCCTTAGGGCATATACACCAACAACTTCTCCTAGTTAAGGACAAGATTAGTTTCTTTGCATCTCTGCAAGACTCGAGATAAATTAGCCAAACAATCATCAAAAGAGAAACCATATACAAAAAAATTATCCATGAAAACATCCATAAAATCTTCAAGGAATTCAGAAAATATGACCATCATACACCTCTGAAAGGTACCAGGTGCGTTACACATACCAAAAGGCATCCTTCTATATGCAAAAGTACAATATGTGCAAGTAAAGGTGGTCTTGTCTTGGTCATCAGGATGTATAGGAATTTGGAAAAAACCAGAATATCCATATAAGAAGCAAAAATAAGAATGATTTGCAAGTCTCTCAACCATATGATCAATAAAAGGTAAGAGGAAGTGGTCTTTCCTAGTGGCTGCATTTAATTTTTTATAATCTATATCACATGCGCCAACTAGTTACTGTTCTAACAGGAATCAACTCATTATCTTTGTTTTTCATAACTATGACACCTCCTTTTTTGGGAACACAATGCACAGGACTTACCCAGTTACTATCAGAGATAGGATAGATAATACCTGCATCAAGCAATTTCAAAACTTCCTTCTTTACAACTTCTTTCATAGATGGGTTGAGTCTCCTTTGGAAATCCACATGTGGTTTGTGCTCCTCCTCCATATGAATCCTGTGCATACAAAAAGAAGGGTTAATTTCCTTTAAATCATCAATGGTATACCCAATTACCTTTCTATGAATCCTCAACTCCTTCAAGAGCAAATCAGTCTCCCTTTCTTCTAATTGAGCATCAACAATAACAGGGTAAGTAGAGTTAAGGCCAAGAAATTCATAGCGAAGATTAACAGGTAAAGCTTTAAGTTGTACTTTTGGAATTTTTCTCTTCTTCATTATCAAATATAGTGTAGTCCAACATATCATGAGTTTCAGCACTAGAATCAAGACTAGAATTGGAATCATGAATTTCAACACAAGAATCATCACAAGAATTAGTATCAAAATCAGAAGGATTATCAAATAAGAAACCAAGATCATAAACTACATCATCTACAACATGAACACTACAACATGAACTAGTATATGAAGGTTTCTTCATGGAATCATTCAAATCAAACTCAATTTTGTTATCATCAATATTTAGAGTGAGTTTTCCATTCTTTACATCAATAATTCCTCCTGCAGTGGCTAAGAATGGTCTACCAAGAATAATAGAAATTTTTGCATCTTTTTCCATCTCGAGAACTACAAAATTAGTTAGTACAAAATACTTACCAACTTGAATCAGAACATCCTCAAGAATACCTACAGGATACTTCACTGAACGATTAGTGAGCTACAAAGATATTGAAGTTGGTTTAGGAGCTCTCATATCCAGTTTCCTGCACACAGACAAAGGCATTAGACTCACACTGGCTCCTAAATCACATAAGGCTCGGTCAAAAACCACACTCCCAATTAGACAAGGAATAGAGAAACTACCTGGATCTTTTAATTTTGGTGGCAACTTGTTTTAAATAATAGCACTGCATTCCTTAGTTAATGCCACAGTACCATAGTCCTCTATTTTTCTTTTATTGGACAAAATCCCTTTTAAAAATTTAGCATATGCAGACATTTAAGATAAAGCATCAGTGAATGGAATGTTAATATAAAGTTTTTTCAAAATATCTAGAAATTTTCCAAATTGCCTATCTAACTTGGCTTGCACAATCCTCTGGGAAAGGGTATAGGTGGCCTATGTGGTGGTGGTGAACTAGGTCTAGGAATATCAACTTTACAAGGCAAACCACCATTCTGTGAAGGCTCATCCTCCTTAGAAGGTGGCATGCTAGGATGGGACTGCACATGTGCAGGTTGTGATTCCAAAACTGGTTCACTGCTAGGTTCAATATTAGGTTGTACCTCATCATAATCTAGTTATCCCCTTGGGTCCTCTAACTGACTCCTAGTTGTGATAGCATTACAATGTTCCCTAAGGTTAGGTTCAGGTTTGGCAGGTAATTTCCCTAGGGGTCTATAAGCAGTGCTAGCTTGTTGTGCTATCTATGTCTCTAAAAGCTTATTGTGCATAGTCAACTGATTAATCTTATCATTTAGCTCTTCAAATCTCTGATCTTGTTTTGCCATAAACATAACAAGCAAAGATTCTAAATTAGATTCTTGGGGCTGATTTTGATTTTGATGCTTTTATTGATATCCTCTATTCTCACCTTGCCCCCAGTGTTATTATTATTTTTCTAAGACAAATTTGGGTGACTTCTCCATCCAGGGTTGTAGCTACTAGAGTAGGGATCATTGTTTCTACCTTGATTATACCTCCCAACAATATTAACTTGCTCAGAAACCTGATCACTAATAATTTTACACTCCTCATAATAATGCCCAGAATTTCCACAAACTTCACAAGTAATAGATAAAACTGCTGTAGGTTGTAATTGAAGAGAGTCAAGTCTATTATGTAAAGAATCTACTTTTTTTAGCCACAGAACGCCAACCATTACTATCATTCTTACCATGAGGAGGATGATACAGCACTCCTCTCTCAGTAGTCCACTGGTTGTGATTCAAAATCATCACCTCAAATAAAGTGTAAGCATCTTCAACTGTTTTCTTCTTCAGGGCTTCTCCTGCAGTAGCATCAATAGTTGGACGGGTACTATAGAGTAAACTATTATAAAAAGTTTGGATTAAAACCCAATCTTCTAATCCATGGTGAGGGCACTTCCAATGTAACTCATTGAAGTGCTCCCATGCCTCACTAAGTGATTCGCTATCCCTCTATGCAAATCCCGTGATTTGATTTCTCAATTGAATCATCTTACTGGGTGGAAAGTACTTCATCAAGAAAGCATTTGACAATTGTTTCCAAGTGGTGAATGTTCTAGTCGGATGAGAATATAGCCAGACTTTTGCTCAGTCCCTAAGGCCATGTTTACTTGGACGGAAAAGAGGAAGGGAAGGATGGATTATACTTTTTTCCATCGTTTACTTGGGTGGACGGAAAACTGACAGAGGAAAATGAGAAGGAAAAATAGAGCATTTTCCTTCGTTTTTCTATCCGCCCAAATTGGGCGGATTGCTCACTACTTGCTTCGCTGGAAACTTATAACATTTTAAGAAAATTATGTATTATTTTTTTATATTTTAATTTTATAATTTTTAATATTACTAAATAATATTTAATAATTTTATAGTATTTAATAATATTTAGTAATTTTTATAATTTTTAATAGTATTAAATAATATTTAGTAATTTTCATATTATATAATAGTATCGATAATAATTTTATAATATTAATAGTATTTATGTAATATGAGTAAAAAAATAAAAATTAAGGGTGTGTATATAAATCCATCAAATTATCCATCCTTTTAAGTAAACACATGGAAAAAAAACTTATAACATATTCCATCCATCTATTTTTCCTTTCCTTCCTTTCTTCATTTCCTTTGCATAATCTATCCATCCAAGTAAACATGGCCTAAGGGAAAAAGGAAATAATCTCAGTTTAAGAGCATCATCAGATACACCATTAATTTTTATAGTATCACAAAATTCAAGAAAAAGATATAAGTGTTGATTAGGATCTTCTAGCGGAGATCCTCCAAATTGATTCTGCTGGATCATTGATAGGAAGGCTAGTTTAATCTTGAAATTATTTGCATCAATTGTTGGCCTAGTTATACTAGAGCGAATTCCCTTTATATTCGGGGCTGCATAATCTCTAAGTGTTCTCCTCTCAGCCATGATTGATTCTTCTTCTCTTTCCTCTGCGAATCTAAGTTTCCTACGCAATCTAAGAGTTTTATTAATTTCAGGATCAAAGGGGACTAATGGTCCTGATCTAAGAGTCCTGCATATAAACAAGTAGAGGATCAAATAAACTCAAAATTTGCAGAAAATAAAAAAATATAACACAGAAAATAATAAAAACAAAGTTTAGTCTAGCAATACTATCAATTATATCAATATTAACAAAAACCAAGGTCCCCGACAACGGCACCAAAAACTTGTTGTGTCCGCAAGTGTACGGATACTCGAAGTAATAAAAAGTTATCAAACCATAGAAACATTGTTGTTAAATTTCATCGAATTGATTTCTCAATAGCTAAACAAATCGAGTATGATGAAAGCAATCGATCGAACGGTATACGAAAAATCAGAGAGAAAGAATTGGGACTAGGGGTTCATCCACCTTAATATCTATGACTAGATATAATTAAGTATTCATCAATTTATTCTTGTTATGGTAAAGATGTAGCTTACTTAATAAAGAAATTAACTCGCTCTCGCACAGTCAAATTACAAAGAACAACCCTCACTCTCATGCAGGATTTATTCATTGTTTAATATAAGTAAACTTTAACAGAGAGATTAAGAATCACTCTCGTGCATTCCATCTCAATATTAAAATCTCAAGCAAAACTAAGTATTCTCATACCTTAGTTTCATAGGTTTTACTTAATGTTTTCAAATAATCCAATATCTATCTCTAGCATATTTTCATGTCTAACTCAATAATATTTCCTAGATCAAAACATTAACAAGAATTAAACTACAAAAATCTAGAAATAAGAACAAACTTAATTTCTTAGGATAAGTTCCTAAATCTGAATTTTAGGGTTCCAAGTTTTGCAAATCACTTTTCAGTCCATATCACAAAACTCTAACACATGTTAATGATTGAAACTAGAAAAGATTAAAGACATTAATCTCTTAAGTAAAATTACCATAACAAAAATATCCTGATGAAATAAAGATCATCTAGTCATTAAGAAATTAAGGGGATTACACCCTTTGTCCCAAAAGAAGGTTTAAGCTATCATGATTCAAGGATTATAGTAAAACATTGTTTAGATTGATCAAAAATTAAAAAAAAAAAGGAAAATTTTATTAAACAAGGCTGTAATGAAAATTACAACCTGTAATTAGGTCTCAAACTCGATGAATAGTGGCGATGCCCACGAATTCTTTGATTTCTCCTTTGATCGATCTCCTTTCGCTTTGAAACTTCTGGTGCATGTTCTCCTCCTTGAGGCGCAGCTTCTTCTTAAATTTCACAGTCAATGATGGTCTATACGCTTGTCGGTGACGAACCCTAGGGCGATGGTGATTCTCTAAAATTCTCCGTGTAGAGTTAATAAAAATTAGTCCTTTCACTTTTAGATCCTTCTCCTCTTTATCTTGATTGTTCCCCTTTTTACGGATCATCAATTGGTGCCTTAAAGCTCGAGAAATCATCTTTTAAAGTGTCCAGCGAAAAAATCGGGCAACTGGGCCGTAAATTACGGTACTGTGAATATAATTATGGTAGTGCTGTAATGTCTTCTAAAGTATCGGTATGAAATTATCTTGAAATTATGGTACCATAAAAAGTCTTACGGTAGTACCGTATTCTCTTCAAAAGTCATTGTATGAATTTGGACCTAAATCACGGCACCGTAAAGTGTATTACGGTAGTGCCATAATTTTTCAAAAAGTTTCTGTGGGAAGTGGCCGTGAAAATCATTACGGTATGCGCATTTGCATATTATGGCTGTAAAATTCATTACGGCACTACCATAATTTTGCTAGAAAACTCGGTTTGACTTGAAATTTGATGTGTAAACTTCTCGTGATGATTAGAATCCATATATGTATTGAAATTGCTTAAAAACCTATTAGAATGATGTCTTTTTACCTGAAATTAATCAAAAACTAAGAAAGGTGTAGATTCTGAAGTATTGGATAAATAAGGCATAAAAATATGCAAAAGAGTACAATTATGATTCCAAAAGACTAGTTAATAAGTATGAAAATTACTATGAAATTTAGAGTCATCACTCTGACAAGTTTTCGACCGACATTAATGTTAGTGTTTATGCCTTAGGACCTCAGGATGGTCCATGGGATATGTGCATCACATCTAGTTGATAGATGAGTTATCCTGGCATTGTCGTTGTTATGCAGAGTTGTACATCTGCGCATATGTACATTTGCATATACAATGTCCCTAAGAGATAGATTTTATCTAGTCTCTGTGTTTATCCCTGGTCGAGAATCATGTTGGATATGGGACAGCTATGATTCGCTTGAGACTAGTATATGCGCTGGTTGAGCACGGGTTGCTAACGCAGGCATATGAGTATATCAAAGGAGATATACTGGATCGACCCGCCGTGAGGATTCATCTCAGTGTCACGAGATGAATATCACAGTGACAGAGTTGAGCTTGTCCTAGACTTGAGGGAATTGGTATCTCTATATAGTGATTGATGTAGTTTGATGCAACCTAACGCTTCGCCGTAAAAGGGAAGTTATAATGGTTGTCATTGGGTATGTCCTAAGCCGTATGAGAGATTCAATGTGCCAATAGTGGATTTGCCCCTTCCTTACGGGGAAGCTTGATTGTCCATGGTGCCTCTATATGGATGACTGAAAGTGTATGGCCATACCCAGGTGAGAACCTGATTTAGTCATGCCATATTATTGGGATTAACAAGTGTGACACACTTGCCCAATCTGGACATCAGTTGGCAAAAGGACAAAGCTGCACTTGTACTTTGTCGCAGTTTTAGGGGTTGTCGATGATGACACCATTCTGATGACTTGGGTAGCAATGATGTACTGCTAGGTGTCACTCATTGCTTGTGATGATTTAATCATCACTGCCAATGTCTGAAGAACCTACAGGGTCGCACACCTTGACACTCGAGTTCTCATACTGATCGTTTAGCCTCTGATCGAATCATTGTGTGATTCAGATCTTTTTGGGGAACTGATGCATTGAGACTTTTATAGAGGAGATGATATTTTATTTTAGTTCATTGTTGACCACTAGTTGACTCTAGTGGACCACATTTGACCTCTATTGACCTGTGTTGTCAAAATGAGTCAAACAAGGGTCTAGGTGCAAGTTTGGGCTTGGCACTTTAGTCACATGAACAAAATAAAATTATTAATTGACAAGAGAATATTTCTCTTGGCTAATTAATAAGCTTGGGCGCAATTTACAATTAATTGCATCTGCGGGGATTCAAACCCATGACACTTAATTGTGAATAGGCGCCTGTGCTCATTATCCCACATGGGAAAGATCTCCAGTGTGCGTCTGGCTCTGCTATTATAAATAGAGAGGCCCACCTGGGAGATTGTTTTGTACCAGACTCTTCTCTTGTCTCTAGTTGTCGCCTCCCCTTTGCTCCTTGGCGTTAGGGTCTAGGAGGTGACACAAATAAAACTTTTTTGGCATCAAAGGTTGGGACAAGTGGCAGTGCTACCCACTCCTTGTCGCCAACACCCCTTCTTCTCCTTGGCATTGGCACAAGTTGAGAAGGCTAGAGGCATGGATCTCATCTTCCGGGGCTATCACCCAGCGCGGAGATTGGAGAAAACTCGAGGAGTCCGTGTGTGCACGATTGTAGAGGACGGGCCCTTGCGCGTCTTCATCATCGACCGCTCCTAAAAGTTGCTTGATAAGGTACTACTGCCTTCTTCACATCCTTTGTATTCTTCATAAGACGGTCCTTATTGTTGAATTAGGAATCTCGTTTCAGGCTCGCTTCCGCTGTTTTTGTCTTCTTTTAGCCCAGGGATTCCCAACAATTAAGGCAATATGTAGCTCGATCGAGTTCAGATCGCGTTCGTTCGCTGTTCTTTCACCAAGCTTTGTTTTCCTTCATCAGAGCTTTGATCGGGTTGTTGTTTGCTTCCAAAGTTTTTGCCAGAGGTAGAAAAACTTTCCTAAGAAGCTTGGAGGACTAATTCCAACCAGAGGAAACAGATTGAAGAGTGGCATTCTCAAATTTTCATCACCCTATTCGCAGAACTTGGTAATATTTCTGTTTCCAGTTTTTCAAGCCCTATTTCCATCATTTTTACTTGAAATGGCACGAAAGACAAAACAAATTGCATTAAAGAGGAAGGGCAAGGCTCCAGCTGAGTCTTCCACATATTCACCTCCAAATCCCTATGGGATTATTTTCAGAGATGAGATACAGGAGGCAAGATACAACCAACTGCTCACTCGACATGTTGTGAACACAAAATATGATGATAAGCACACCTTGGAGATTTTTGGGCTCTATGATGATGTGTTTTGGTTGTTTACTCAGATCATTCCCATACTTTTAGAGTTCCTCAGCAGCTTGAACATGGAGCTTCACGAGTATCACGAGCATCAGGCAGAAGGTCAGATTACCTTCCGCCTAGCCAATGTTGAGAGGAGCCTCACACTCCAAGACATCAGAACTGTTTTTCATCTAGCGGGAGGAGGAAGAACAAGTCCACCAGTGGGTTTTATTGAGCATGCGTTTTGGAATCAAATAACTTCAGAATCTAGTTTTTCACCCTCATTAGCTAGAGCTACTAGCATCTCAAATCCATGCATTCGGTATGCGCACCCCATTTTGGCTCACACCGTCTTCGAATGAGGGATAGCGACGGTATGGTCCACCAATCCATACTCTATTTTCTTTGGTGCATGCTCCAAGGATAACCCGTAGATTTAGCTTTCTTTTTTATCAAGCATTTAGATAAAGTAGCACAGGTAAAGAGAGGGGCTATTTCTATAGGAGGTTTCCTTACTCCTATAGCCCTTTCTTTGGGTGTGGAGCCATATGGGATTGAGATAGCTAGGGGGAATGCCAGGATTGACATTGAATCATGTGTGGCAATGAAGATGATTGTTAGAGAAGGGGATAGTTATTGCTTGATTCTTGGACTGGGTGCTCTCACTTTGCCACTGCCCAACATAGAGAAGACCATGGTTTAGAACCAGGAAAACTGGAAGCTTTCACCAAGTGTTGCCACCGCCGCCACTCCTACAGTATGAGCATGGATTCACCGCCACACAGAGCTGTCGATTCCCCATCACATAGGGCTGCAGGATCTTCTTCACGTAGAGCTACCCCTACTTAGAGAGGTTGGTCGAGCGCCCATGATCCTGGCTTTCAGGCCTTATCTGCTGAGTTATTCTGTCTGGGATGCCTCATGGAGAAGACGCTTGATGCCATCGGGCATATTCATGAGGATGTTGAAGAGTTGGGGACTTATATGCAGGAGATGGGGAACTTTCTTTATGACAGGTTCGATTATGGAGATGGCGGAGAAGATGAAGATGAGGGTCAAGAAGGTGGTCAGGACAACCCTATGGAAGCTGCCCCAGTTAAAGGAGAGGACAAGGAGATAGATTCTGACGTGGACGAGTATAGCTTTGTGAGTATTTTTTTTCCCTATCTATTCTTTACTTGTTTTTATACACTATTGATGATACATATTCTTGTAGGAAAGGATGACTCGGTCATGCTTCTTATGTCCGGTGTTCGTCGATCCTCGATTTTAGATTTTGTGTTCTGAAACTTTGATTCGATCTGGTTGTACCATGATATAATGATATTTTCTTTTGATGTTGTGATTTGGCACCATGTGTAGGTGCATTCTGAATTGTATAATTCTGGATGATGTGTTTTGCTCTTGATATATGCACTGCCTTTCTATGATGATACTTGTGGTTTTTACTCTTTGAGGAATCTTGATGGATATATTGATGTGTTGAATGTTTATGCATGTCAATGTTTAAGAATGGAAATAGACCTATTATGTTGAATTTATTCCTTTAATATATATCTACCTGTTGAAATTTTTCATTGATTGATACATAAGCTTTTGGGTAGGTATGCTGTTTAATGAGTGAAATATGAAAGTGAAACTACTTTCTTGAATAAAATGAGCATATGAATGTAATTTTTGAATTGATGTCGATTGATTAACCTTGTTGATGTTTAGTCTATTTTACTATTTGTTGGGAAGAAAGAATCTAAGATCCAAAAAGAGAGAATGACTCCCCTACTTGGCACTGCGTAAAATTGGCAGTGGTATCAAAGATATAGGTTGAAGTCTTTATAAAAAAAAGGAGAGAGAAGAGAAAGAAAATGACTCCTCTACTTGGCACTGTATTAACTTGCAGTGGTACCGAAGTTAAGAGTTGAAGTCCAAATAAAAAGTGTGTATGAAAAAAAAAATCATTTGACATTGACTCCGATGTCTCAAGTAAGATTCTTTCTACAATGAGATATGAGTTCTATTACATCAGTTATGTGACCGATGTACTCTAAATTCATCACCAGAAAAAAGGTTGTGATCAATTTAGAGAATGCCAAAGGTTAAAAAAAAAGGAGAGAGAAAGGAGAAAATTTTGAGTGGAAAAAGATTTTGGAGATCCTATTCCTATAAACAAATGTATTATGGATTTGAACTAAAACTGGGTGAACTCATGAGATTAAAATTCTGTCTATTATACAAGTTGCAAAATTTTATTTGACTAAGTTGTGAATCTTAATGATTAAATTTGGAGGACGATATATTTATTTGAAATTTTATGTGGCATTTGATGGAATTTTTCATGAGTGATTATATTTTAGGAATTTATTTTTTTCATAAGAAAGTTTATTCTCCATGCTTAGCATTGATTTCTTTATTTGCTTGAGGACAAGCAAAGTTTGAGCCTTATGTATTTTGATGACTCAAAAATTCATAGTATATTTTGTATTGATTTATTAGTCTTTTTGAGTCATATTCATGCTCTTTTGCTTGTTTTTATGCCTTATTTGTCAAATATTTCAGAATCTACACCTTTTCTAGTTTTTGATCAATTTTGGGTAAAAAGGCTTCAATTTCGATGGATTCTCAGTGATTTGAATGCATAGATGACATTTAATCATCAAAAGGGAATTACCTACAAATTTTCAAGAAAATCCTAGCTCAAAGTGAAATTGTAGTAGTGCCGTAATTATAATTACGGCCGTGGTTTTACTCGGACTTACAAAATAAACCACGGCACTGCTTTGATTAATTTCCTCTACCGTAATTTCTATAGATTTTTGCACAAAGGAAATTACAGCACTACCATAAAATTTATTACAGCTGTAATTTTATCAAGACAGATTTGAAGCATGAAGAATAAATCACGGCACTACCATGGTTATTATTACGACCCATAATTGTTTCATGATTTTGCATAGAAGAAATTACGGCACTACCGTAATATTTTTCACAGGCAGTAATTCTACCCCAGAAAACCGAGATTTCCTGAGTCTTCCGCTGTTACTATTCACCAAAATTTTCAAAGCTAAGTTCGCGCGATTTAAGCCACGATTTCCAAATTGGAAAGAAGGGGAGTGATCTATAAGAAAAGGAGAAGATTTCAGGACAAAGAGCCCTAATTTTGATCCAAGATAGAGAGAGAAATTGAAGAGATCGCCACCATGCTAGGGTTCATCACCGAGAAGCATACAGACCATCTCTGTCGACCAAAGTTGCAAGGAAGCTACGCTTGAGGAAGGAGAATACGCACAGAAAGTTTCGCAGCAAAAGGAGTTCGATCGGAGGAGGAATCAACGAAAATGTGGGCACTGCCATTGTTCACAGCAAACACACACAGAATTACGGACTGTGATTATTTTCACAGCCTTGTACATCAGTAACTTATTTCCTTCTTCTTTGATTTTCAATTTTTCTGAGAAGAATTCTTATTGTATTTCTTTCACCATGATAGCGTAAAAACCTTTTTGGGACAGGGGGGTGTAATCCCCTTAATTTCTTAATGACTAGATAATTTTTATTTCTTCAGAATATTCTTTGATATGATAATTTCACTTAAGTGATTATTGTCTTTAATCTTTTTTAGTTTCAAATATCAGCATGTTTTAGAGTTTTGTAATACGCACTGAGAGGTGACTTACAACCCTTAAATTATGTTTTAGGAACTTATGCTATGAGAATAGGTTTATTCTTAATTCCTGATTTTTGATGCATAAATTCTTGTTGATAATCTGATCTGGGAAATTTTATTGAGTTAGACATGAAAATATTTACTGAGAGGTGATTTGGATTGTTGGAAACCCTTAAGTAAAACCTGTGAAATTAAAATATGAGAATTTTTAATTTCGCTCGAGATATTGACACTGAGAGTTAAGCCACGAGAGTGATTATAACTTTCTTTGACAAATTTTCTCTCTCTGATAATCCGTAACTATTTCTGATCATTCGCTTACGACTTATTCGATTTGCTTAACTAGTTAGAACACAATTACTTGGTATTTAACACGTAGGTCCCTATGGTTCGATATCTTTTATTACTTTGAGTATCTGTGCACTTGCGGACACAACAATTACTGTGCACTTGTGATACATGTCATAGGTTAAGACTATTTCCCTTTTCTCTTAGGGAAAGAGTAAGAGCATGGCTACACACCATACCTTCGGCATCAATAAGGACATGGGGAGAACTGTCACAAGCCTTTCTCTCCATGTACTTTCCTCCTTTTCAGACCATCCAACTAAGGAATCAAATCACGAGCTTGAGAAAGATTCAAAGAGTTACAAAGAATGTGCCCCCACCACAGCATAGAGACTTGGGTGTTAGTTCATATATTTTACAAGGACTGAACTACAACACAAGGCTCACTATTGATGCTGTAGTTAGAGGAGCCTTTATGAACCAAGGAGTTTAAGATGTCATAAACCTCTTAGAAGATATGGCAATGAACCACCACCAATGGTCATTAGAAAGAGGTACACCTTCTAGGCAACCAGGTAAATTTGAACTTGATGTTTTAACCTCCTTAACAGCTAAGGTAGATTCTTGACTAAGAAGATGGATTCTTCTCAGTTAACTCTGTTGATGCTAACTCTACATCTTGTGAGTTGTGTAGAGTCGCAGGTCATGCAAGTGCAGAATGTCAGTTAGTCCAAAATTGTCCTGAGCACATTAATGTAGTTGAAATATCAACCTCATGAACAATCCATATTCCCACACTTATAACCTAGGATGGCGCAACCATCCAAACTTTTCATATCGGACTACCTAACCCATGCAACCAGGATAGACACCATAGGTACCACAGGCAAACTACAGGCAACCTCCAGGATTCCAAGCCAGAACTTACAATCCACCACATAAGTCAAATATGGAGTCTCTATTTGAATCCTTTATGGCAAACCAGAATAAACAACTTGAAGGAATGAATGAGGCCAAGAAACATATGACATCAAGGATGGATGCCTTATCCGCCCACAACAAGATGCTGGAGAACTAGCTAGCCCAGCAAACTAGCTCATCTACTAGGGTTGTAGGGAAGCTTCTATCATAACCTGAAGTAAACCCGAGAGAGTATTGTAATGAAATCTCTACTCGAAGTGGAAAACAACTAGAGGACCCAAAGATGCCAAATGATGAGAGACAAGAAAATGCAACTCCAAAGGTGAGACAACCGAACTAGGAGAAGACACCAGCACAGCCTAAGCCAGTGAAGAAGAAAGGCCTTATGTGGGGGCGACCTGCCTACAAACCCCCTGTCTCATTTCCACAAAGGCTGAATAAGGCTAAGTTAGATAAATAATTTAGTAAGTTTCTTGAAGTCCTTTAAAAACTTTATATCAACATACCTTTTGTTAATGCTCTGTCACAGATGCCCGCCTATGCTAAATTTTTGAAGGACATACTTCCAACAAGAGAAAGCTGGAGGAACAAGGGACTGTTGCACTTACTGAGGAGTGCAGTGAGATCATCCAAAATAAGCTGCCCCAGAAACTCAAGGACCTAGGCAGTTTTTCCATACCCTGCCAGATTAGGGAGATGACATTTCAACCATCTCTTTGTGATTTGGGGGCGAGCGTCAGCTTTATGCCTCTTTCTTTGTTCAAGAAGCTGGATTTGGGAGACTTGAAGTCAACCAACATTTCACTACAACTAGCAGATAGATCAATTCGCCGACCCATTGGTATCATGGAAGATCTACGAATCAAAGTGAGAGATTTCTTTGTACCGGCAAATTTTGTTGTTGTGGAGATTTACGAGGATGACAGGCTCCCTATTATTACAGAGATTTATGCGGATTTACATGGATCTTGTAGCGTAAAACCCTATTTGGGACTCGGTTGAAGCCCGTTGATGTTTTTTATCATGTGATCCGAACTTATTCTGTTATTTTGAGGATAATATGAGCATATTTTACTTAGCTCTTACTATTCCATAATATTAATTTAGCCACATAGTGTTGTGTGTTAGTCGACACGATCCTGACAGCAAGGAGGATCATGTTGGCGGATCCCCTAAGTAGAACTTGTGAACCTCTAACACGAAGGTGGTTAGGGTTCACTTGAGGGTAACATAATCTTTCATAGAACTCAATGGATTTATCTAAAACGATATACTACAAGAGTAGGAGGTCATTTTAGGTAAGTGTCAGGTTGTACCAACCGTAAGGGGGCAACCTGTACTAAAGGAATGATTCCTTATACAATATTATAAATTCATATGACAAATAAGTTTTAAATCAGATAGATTCATCAACGTGGTGGATACCAAAGTCCCGATGTCTCTCCTACTGACAACTTCCGTGTAGTTGCAATCAATTTCTTGTGTTTGCTTACTATTTTACAAAACCTCAATTCAAACTGTTTAGCTTCTAAAACTCAAATCTACTAATAATTAACCTTACTCCCTATGAGATCGACAATCTTTTATATTACTATGACATTACCATGCACTTGCGATACGTGTCAATCGACTAGAGCTGATTCTGATTAATACTAAGGATCAAGACATGGAGGAGCATGCCAAAGACTACTCTAAACTTTTGGACTCATGCTTAGTCATGGAGTCTAAGTCTTTAAAGTTAGAAATTCTTTCTAAGGAGATGTTAGAGGGTGCAGAACCAATGAAAATTGAATACAAGAGTGTTCCCAGCACACTGAGATATGAGTTCCTAGGTGATGACTGTACATGCCCTATGATAGTCAATGCTGAACTGAACAAGGAGCAGACTGAACTCCTATTAGGAGAACTCTGACTTCACAAAAAGGTAATTGACTATTCACTTGAGGATATTAAAGAAATTCACCCTTCTATTTGTATGCATAGGATTTTGCTTGAGAAAGATAGCAAGCTATCGGTAGAATTTCAACACCGATGTTGTGTCCGCAAGTGCACAGATACTCAAAGTAATAATTAAAATATCGAACCACAAAGACCTCGTTTGTCAAATACCGAATAATCGATTTCTCACTAGCTATGCAATCGAAAATGATGAAAGCAAACTATGAGAAACTACACGAAAAAGTCAAAGAGAGAAACTGGGATTAGGGTTTCATCCACTTTAACTTCTATGACTAGATCCAAATAAGTGTTTGTCAGTTTAATTTTATTATGATAAAGATATGATTCACTTCATAAAGAAATCATCTCACTTTCGCTTAGATAATTTACAAAGAACCAATCCTCACTTTCGCACAAGATTTATTCAATGTTAAATGAAAGTAAATCATTGACAAAGAACTCAAAGATCACTTTCATGCATCCAAATTCTAAGTCAATCATCTCAAGTGAAAACTAAATACTTTTATACTTTAATTTTCACAGGTTCTACTTAAGGTTCTCCAATGATCCAATATTTAATTTCTTACAATATCATCATGTTTATTTCAATAGCTCAATCCTAGGTCAAGTTATCAACATGACAATAAACTTCTAAAATCTAGAAATAAGAACAAACCTAATTTCTTACTATGAGATCCTAAATCATGATTCTAGGGTTCTAAGTTCTCGCAAATCACTTTTTAGTCCATATCATGAAAACTCTAAATCATGCTAATAATATGAAACTACAAAGAATTAAAGGCAATCATCACATAAGTAGAATTATCATAGTAAAATTATCCTGACGAAATAAAATCATCTGGTCATTAAGAAGTTAAGAGGATTACACCCCCATGTCCTAAAATGTGTTTAAGCTAGCATAGTCGAAGAATTACAATAAACCATAGTTTTGAAGGATCAGAATCTTAGAGAGATAGGAAATTCAACTAATAGCACGGCTGTAATGAAAATTACAGCCATAATTTCGTGGGATGAATAGTGGTGGCAATGCCTCTTTTATTGATTTCTCCTCCGATCGATCTCCTTTCACTCTGAAACTTCTGGAGTATGTTCTCCTCCTCTAGGCACAGCTTCCTTTCAAATTTTACGGCCGGAGATGCACTGTACGCTTCCCGGTGGTGAAACCTAGGGCAACGGTGAAGATTGTGTTTTCTCTCTCAATCGTTGATGAAATTAGGGCTTTTCGTTTGTGTCTCCTCCCCTCAATCTAATGAGTATTTTTCTTTTTACGGATCTCCAATTGATAGTCTAGATTGTCCGCAATCACCCGCACAAGAATTGAGCTTCAATAAGTCCGGGAAAATCAGCCACCTGGGTTGTAATTACGGCCGTGATTTTGGTTATGGTAGTGCCGTATTTTCATTCTGTGAAGATTCTGGAAAGAAACACGGGCCGTGAAAACAACCAAGGTAGAGCCGTCATAATGCAAAATATTCTGTAAGAAAATCTCCTGAAATTACAGCCCGTAATTTGGTTTACGGCAATGCCGTAAAAGCTGCAAAACTCTCTGGTCGGAAATCAACCTAAATTACGGCCCGTAATATGGTTTATGGTGCTGCCGTAAAATCTGGAAAACTTTTTGTACCGAAATCGACCCAAAATACGGCAGTGCTCGGAAATTACGGCAGTGCCATGGTTTATTCCGTAGATTTACTAAAACCACGGTACCGTAATTTTGATTACAGCCCTGCCTGCCGTATTTTTGGTCTGAAGCTCCAATCATCATGAAATTTGACATGTAATCTTCTTCTATGCATCTGAATTGCTTGAAAACACTTAAAAATAATGGCTTTTTACTTGAAAATGATCAAAAACACAAAAAGGTGTAGATTCCGTAATATTTGATAAATAAGGCATAAAAATAAGCAAAAGAGCATGGATATGACACAAAAAAACCTATAAAATGATGCAAAATATACTATGAATTTTCGTGTCATCAAATACATAAGGCTCAAACTTTGCTTGTCCTCAAGCAAAATCAAAAATTGATTAAAGGAATAGACTTTCTCATTAAGAATAAATTTCTAAAATACAATCTCCAATGAAAATTTCACCAATTGCTTCATAAAATTTCAAATAAACATATCATCCTTTGAATTCAATTCTCAAGATCAACAACTTAATCAAATAAAATTTCACAACTTGTATAATAAGTAGAATTTCAATCTCAAGATTTCACCCAGTTTTAGTTCAAATCTATCGTACTTTTATTTACAGGAATAGGATTTCCAAGATCTTTTTTTTTTCACTCAGAATTTTTTTAGTTCCTCCCTTTTATGTATCGTCCACATTCTCTAATTCGATTACCACCTTTTTTTTGTGATGAAGTTAGAGTACACTAATCACATAATCAATATAATAGAACTCATATCTTTTAAGTAGGAAGAATCTTACACAAGACAGCGAAGTTAATGTGAAATAATTTCTCTCCATGGCATGTACTCACATAGATACATGCTTTTTCTTTTTGGACTTCAACTCTTAACTTAGGCACCACTACAAATCAATGCGGCGCCAAGGCGAGGAGTCATTCTCTTGAATTTTTTTTTTCTCTCATCATTTTTTATTTTGACTTCAACCTATGTCTTTGGTACCACTGCCAATTTTGCACAGTGCCAAGTAAGGGAGTCATCACTCACTCTTATATGGATCATGGAATCTTTCTTCCCAACAAATAGTAAATAGGATGAACATTAACTAAATTAATCAATCAATATCAATTCAAAAATCATACTCATATGCTAATTTTATTTAAAGAAGTAGCTTCACTTTTTTAATCAAATTCGCCAAATAACATGTCTATCCAAAATCTCATGCATGAAAAATTCCAATAGGTGGATATATATTAAAGAAATAAATTCAACGCAATAGGTCTATCCTTGATCATAGACATTTGACAAATTTATCATCAAGAAAATCATTCTATCAACAGAATTTTCAGAAATAGACCACACTGTAACATCACAGCATAAAACCATATCAAGAGAAAATTTTGCATATATTCATTCAGAGATAAATTCATACAATCCATCATGCATCAGTATGCATCCACAAGGTGTTCAATATCAACATAATATCAATCATTATACAACCCAATCGAATCATGACAGAGTCAAACAAAAGCAAGGTAAGATAGTATCAGCAGACACAAGAAGTTTGAAAGAGTCATCCTTCCATATGAAACATCAATAAGATATGGAAGATGGAATGCAAATAAGTAGGAAAAAGATACTCATAGAGCTCTACTCGTCTGCATCAGATCCAACCTCCTCTGTGTCCTCGGATCCGAACCATTTTTTTCAAATAAATTAAAATTATGGTACCGTAAAAATGTTTACGGTACTGTCGTAATTTGAGCCAAATCTTGAAAACATTTTGTACGAACATTTTATGAAATTACGGCCCGTAAAATTCATTACGGCAGTGCCGTAAAAGGGATAAAACTTTCTGGTCGAAAACAGATCAAAATTATGGCCTGTAATTTGCATTACGGTGGTGCCATATTTTTGTGCCAAACTCAATTTTACCTCCCAAGAAGTGCTAATTTAAATGTCTTTAGCTTAACCGTTCTGCAGTTGGATTTGATCGTGGTTCATCAAGATGAAATTTCTCTTTCTTCGATCAGTTCTTCTTGATAATAATGCTTCAATCTGACCGTTAACCTTAAACTCTCCTGTTTCTTCACTCCATATGTCCACAGCTCCATAGGGGTAAGTTTTCTTTAGCTAAAAAGGTCCAGACCATCGAGATTTAAGTTTACCAGGAAAAAGTCTCAATCTAGAATTGAATAAAAGAACAAAGTCACCTGGTTGGAATTCTCTTCTAAAAATATGTCGATCATGCCATCTTTAGTCCTCTCCTTATAAATTCTTGCATTTTCGTAAGCAGAGAGTCTAATCTCTTCTAGCTCGTTCAATTGTAACCTCCGTTTTTCACCCACGTTTTTTAAGTCAAAGTTTAGTGCTTTGATTGCCCAGAACACCCTATGCTCAAGCTCTATAGGTAGATGACTAGATTTATCATAAATCAATTGAATAAGAGACATACCTATTGGTGATTTAAAAGCAGTCCGGTAGGCCCA
This sequence comes from Costus lasius, assembly GCA_027563935.2. Lineage (NCBI taxonomy): Eukaryota > Viridiplantae > Streptophyta > Magnoliopsida > Zingiberales > Costaceae > Costus > Costus lasius. Next base: position 78,935,169 of record CM050451.1, read on the forward strand.
CAGTGCATCATCAAGTTTGGATGCCCAATCTTTTCCCGTGCGTGACACTATCTTTTCCAAAATTCCCTTGATTTCTCTGTTTCATATTTTAACTTGTCCACTTGTTTGGGGGTGATAAGGTGTTGCAACTCTATGATTTACCCCATACTTTCTGAGCAAGGCCAAGAACTTATGTTCTATGAAATGTGAGCCTCCATCACTAATCACTACTCGTGGTGTCCCAAATCTTGGAAAGATAATCTTTTTGAATAGTTTAATAACAACTCTAGAATCATTAGTAGGAGAAGCAAGAGCCTCGACCCACTTTGAAACATAATCAACTGCCACAAGTATGTATTTGTTACCTCCAGGAGATGGAAAATGTCCCATGAAATCTATCCCCCAAACATCAAATATCTCAACCTCAAGAATAGTGGATAGTGGCATCTCATGTCTTCTATTAATGTTCCCTCTTTTGACAGCTATCACAAGATAAAATAAAATTTCTAGCATCTTTAAAAATTGAAGGCCAATAAAATCCTGATTGCAAAACTTTGAAAGCAGTTTTCTCAGTACTAGCATGCCCTCCATAAAAGGATCCATGACACTGAAATAATATATCTGTGATTTCCTCTTCAGGTATACATCTTCTAAGAATTCCATCTGCACATCTTCTAAAAACATAAGGCTCATCCCAAAAATAATTCTTTACCTCTGCCAAGAATCTCTTCTTTCTTTGGTAACTTAAATCAGGCGGAAAAACATTAGCTACTAGGTAATTTACTATGTCAGCATACCATGGGGCTCTGATTTGTTCAATGGCCAAGAGTTGTTCTTAAGGAAAGGAATCAATGATTACATTATTCTTTTCAGCATCTACCATTATCCTTGAAAGATGATCTACAACAAAGTTTTCTGATCCTTTTTTATCTTTGATTTCTAAATCAAATTCTTGCAAGAGTAAAATCCATCTAAGCAAGCATGGTTTACTATCCTTTTTCTGCATTAAGTATCTCACCGCTGCATGATCAGTGTACACCACAACTTTAGAGCTAATCAAGTATGATCTAAATTTATCAAAGGCAAACACTATAGCTAAAAGTTCTTTCTCAGTGGTGGTGTAATTCCTCTGTGTCTCATCCAAAGTCCTACTAGCATAGTGAATAACATAAGGTTTTTTCTCTTTTCTCTGTCCTAGAACTGCTCCTATCGCATAATCACTAGCATCACACATGAGCTCAAAGGGCAAATCCCAATCTGGAGGCTGAATGATAGGTGCTGAAACCAAAACTTTCTTTAATTCCTGAAAAGCAAATAAACAATCTTCATCAAAAAAAAATTTAACATCTTTACAAAGTAAATTTTTAAGAGGTCTAGCAAGTTTAAAGAAATCCTTGAAGAATCGCTGGTAGAATCTTGCATGTCTTAGAATGCTTCGGACCTCCTTTACTGTAATGGGCAGTTCTAATTTTTCTATTAGCTTGACTTTGGCTTTGTCAACTTCAATCCCTCTCTCTGAAATCAAGTGCCCCAAAACTATCCCTTGCCTAACCATGAAATGACATTTTTCCCAATTAAGTACAAAGTTAGTTTCTTCACACTGCTGCAAAACTCGAGATAAATTAGCCAAACAATCATCAAAAGAAGAATCATATACAAAGAAATCATCCATAAATACATCCATAAAGTCCTCGATGAAGTCAGAAAAAATAGCCATCATACACCTCTGAAAAGTAGCAGGTGCATTACATAAACCAAAAGGCATTCTCCTATATGCAAAAGTATCATACGAGCAAGTGAAAGTGGTCTTATCTTGGCCATCAGGATGTATAAGAATTTGGAAAAACCCAGAATATCCATCTAAGAAACAAAAGTGAGAATGGTTTGCAAGCCTTTCAACCATCTGATCAATAAAAGGTAAGGGAAATGGTCTTTCCTAGTAGCAGCATTCAATTTTCTATAATCTATGCACATGCGCCAACTAGTTACTATTCTAATAGGAATCAATTCATTGTCTTTATTTTTCATGATAGTTACCCCTCCATTCTTTGGAACACAATGTACAGGACTTACCCATTTACTATCAAAGATAGGATAAATGATACCTGCATAAAGTAATTTCAGAACCTCCTTCTTCACAACTTCTTTCACAGAGGGGTTAAGTCTCCATTGAAAATCTGCATGTGGCTTGTGTTCCTCTTCCATCAAGATCCTGTGCATACAAAAAGAGGGGTTAATTCCCATTAAGTCATCAATTGTGTACCCAATTACCTTCCTATGAATCCTTAATTCTTTGAGAAGCAAATATGTCTCCCTGTTTCCAAGCTGTGCATCAACATTGACAGGGTAAGTAGAATCAGGACCAAGAAATTCATAACGAAGGTTATCAGGTAAAGCCTTAAGTTCTACTTTTGGAGCCTTCTCTTCATCACTATTTTTGTCATCACAAACAATGCAGTCTAATAATTCATTAATTTCAGAACTGGTGTCTACATTAGAATCAAGGACAGAATATAAATCAGAATTATATTCAGAGGTATCAACAAATAAATCTCTAAGATCATAGACAGTGTCATCTACATCATGTATACTACAACAAGATTCAAAATTTGATGGGTTTTTCATGGTCTCATTCAAGTCGTACTCAATTCTTTCATCTCTAATGTTAAGTGTAAGTTTACCTTTCACATCCTGACGGCTACTGGGCCCCAGCCGTACAGCCCACCAATGAGACCTGACAATTTGGGCCTGCTAATCCAACCCGGCCCAACACTGTACACCATAATCCATAATCAACCGTAAATCCAACAGTACATAGCAATAATAATACAATAGTAATCCGAATACAAATGGTCTCCGTCCCAACCGACAGAATACAACAAACTGGCTACATAGCCAAAAATACATAACTAGGTACGCACATACAATACCAATACCAGGGAGTCCACTAACACTATCTAGCTACGCCTTATCCGTCTGCGACGGACCCACCTTGGGACCTGAAATCAACCAATATATATATGCAGAGATTATTAGCCAAAAGGGCTAAGTAGGGATTAAATACATGGTACAATAATACTAAGGGAAAAATGTGCCAATCATACATACAACGAAGCCTATCAAATGCACCAAACATGTACTTGTAAATCATGGTCAAATATCATATAGATATAACAACACACCAATAAAACTGAGCTGTGGGTCGGGTCATCCCCAATGGACATGCACTCATATCTGAGTGGTCCCCAGTGTCAGCTTGCACACTGGGTGACGGCTGCTCGTCAATAGTCCGCTGGTACTGCGTCGAGTACCCTATCATACCAGTGCATAATAGCACAACTGTATGCAGATATCAAATATAGTCTACGAGGTCAAACCTCCATAGCCCTATATAGGTCTGGCCCCAAAACACGTTCGACTGGCACTCCATCGCCACCAGTATAGTTCGAACATCAATGTACCGTACTAAGTACGGCCAAATAATAACAGACAACATGTGCTAGAGAGCACGAATGCAGTATAATAACACGAAATCCTAGTAAACTAGGATAAGGACATATCATGTGCAGGAATATAAATAAACAATCATATCATGCTCAATGGAACTAACAGTTCAATGGAATCTGATAGCAAGAGAGTAAATCAGTAGTGCGTCCCTAACAAAGCGGTAACGACCAACCGTAAGATGCCTCCTAATTAAGTGGTAGGCACCTTGATCAATGCACAGGAATAAAGATCCCTACCTGCCACTGTAGGTCTGACTAATCCCTCACCCGAATTAGAAATATCCTGTATGTCCGGATCTACAATCTCTAAACAGGGTACAGTGTAATACGTATCAGTTATCCATTCAATTCTTTGTATTTACATATGAAATTATTTATTTATCTTTAGTTTAATTTATTTCATATTTTTTCCTTAATTACCGTTACGGGTTCATTATAATCGTTCATGTCGTTCGTCAATCACGAGTAGTTGTTTGTCAATTATGCATAAGCAGGTATTATCGTATCCTAAGCATGCATTTGTCTAATCGGTCCGTTATATAAAGCATGCAGGGTTTTTTGCCTAATTACATACGAAGTGGGTTTAGATACTAACCTAGCCCACAGCCTATGTGGACGAACCATCGATTGAGTCAAACGGACGCGTCGGATGATCGCCGGAAAGTTCGCCGGAGGATCACCGGAACATTACTTCGTCCCCGGTGCCGGCAGCTACCAACACCAACAGAAAATGGCAGCGTTCCAAAGTCCGTTGAAAATGGGAACTAGCGGGTCGTCGACCTCGCCGGAGCTTCACCGGAGTTCCGCCGAAAGTTCGTCGGAACACGTCGAATCAGCGTCAGAATCAGCTGGGAGTGGCAGGGAACCACGACTAGCAAGTCGCCGACCCTTCCGAGGCAACCAGATGAGATTTGGAGGAGTTTTGAGAGGAAAATGAGTCACCAGAATTAGGGTCTCGGCTAACACGTTTCCAGCACGCCTCGCCGGCCGAAGGGACCAAAGAGAGGGAGATGGGGCCGAAAGCTTCGCCGGAACCTTCCGAAGCCCGTCACCGGAGGTGGAGGGTCGCCGGATGGCGGCATTCGCCAGAATCGGTGGAAGGAGAATGACGGACGATGAAATGCAAGAGGGGAAGAAAAATCGCGATGTTCGTTGGGTGCGAACGAGGGGGATGAGGGGAATTAAATGGGAGAGAGAGAAAAGGTACTGTGTAGCCATGGAAGTGGGCGAGATAGTGAAATGTCTCGTCCAAATTGATTTTTATTTACTGTACACCCATGTGCGTACAGTAACTTAATTTGATTGATTTTAGTTTTTTTTACAGGATGTAACATTCCTCCCACCTTAAAAGAATTTGGTCCTCAAATTCAACACAATAATTAGCATTAAATAGGGACACAAATTACAGGATTAAGATCATGCGTTGGACTTTTCTCTCTCTTAGGGAATAAGTACCGACAAGTATGGGCAACCTCATCCTTAGGATCCTATGTAGCCTTGCTTTCTTAACATGCCACAGGTCCAATGCGTTTTAATATCTCAAATGGAATGGTATAGCGAGGAGTCAATTTACCCTTATACCCATATATACGCGTCTAGTTCTGACTAACCAATTCATCTTATTTTCTTAATCAATTTTAATTTTAAATCAATATCTCTATGCTATGATTTTGAAATGGTCAATTAAAGATTGAGTATGATTTTTAATTGTGCACATTGTTTTAACGCTTTTAGAAGTTTAGGTTATAGCCAAAACCCAAGTATTTCAGTTATCATGTTACCATATTTTCATTAGTCTATTCATACTTGATGATGTTTAAGACATTATATTACTAAGGTTATCCACTTACAATCAATTGATCCAATTATCATCTAACAGCACAAACGCTCACCATTAAACATTTATCTTAATACTTTTTCAACTATGAATTGTCTTTTTTTTTTTACCCTAGTGTAACCAATGTACCTCATTAGCTTTGAATTACTTTATCCTATCATTCACATATAGTTGTCTTAATAAACCTTGTATTGTTGCATATAATTAACATCATAACCCAAATTCTTTAGCTAGACATAAAGATATAGGAAGATTTATTTATTCATTTATTACTATTTACCACATATTAGAATTAGCTATAGTGTGCCACCCCAAAACAGACGTAATTGGTGTTAATCATGGATGAAAGAGATTATTCAATTAGAATCATATTTAAGTTAACTTGTCATATAATTACTTACTCTCAATTACTAATTAAAATAACCACTAACTTAGATCTGATTTCCTACCGAGAGATATTGTTCCTTCTTGCTTTCTTTTATTTATTTATGTGCCTTGTGAAGTACATGTCATCCATTAGAACAAATGTTTAATCCTAAAGTTTAAGTGTTTGTTAATCTTAATGTCTTCATTTCATGCTAGTTGGTATCCATCCAAATTAATTATGATTAGCATTTGCAAATCTCAAATCTCATCATGTGCAAGCTACCATGCTATCATTTTTGAATGTTGATCATAATGTTTCTTATCATATTTCCCTTCTTTTTTTTTATTGCGTATTTGACACATTATACTAAGTCATTTAAATGTTATCAATTTCTCATTAGTACTTGATCTTTATTTTGATTAGCAAGTTAAAGAAGTCAAATCTTCATCCTTAACTTTACACATTACCATTCTTTTCTTCTAAGCAATTTGTGAGTCTAGGAACTCAATGAAACCAATAGCCATTTGAGGGTGTCATTTATAGCCACGCTCAAACAATCTCCTATATGATACAATTTGATTGTAGCCCAACTCATACCAGAATTTAGGACTTATCCATTCAGGAGGGTCCACCACACTTCTGCTACGCAACTCTGATCAAATTAAATTATATTAAGATAGCCTCAAAATTAGGCTCCGTACTCGATCCATGTCAGTACAATACGTGCACACCAATTGCTATAAGGACATTCTCCATGACGTTCAATCATATAAGAAAAATTGTGTCTATATATTCCATATTTATTTTCATGTGTAATTTGCATTAACTACATAAAATTGCGTCTCGAGGTGAAATGCATATGCTTCGAAGTCTAATTGTCACACCCCAACAAGTATGGCCCCGACCGGTAGCCCACTTGTGGCGCTTGACAATCGGGCCTCATAGTCCGATTGGCATTACGATGCAGATGCTCAAATGATCAAGAACTCCCACCAACCCATTGCCAAGGCATTTGTATGGCATCACGGGCCCTACTCTGAGAGCCATGTATGTTCTAATCACCCGAAGATCCAACATAAGGTCTCGATTGCATTCTGAGACAAAAACAGAAAATTTTCACAAGTATAATCATTAGTTGTAGAATGAGTTAGATATTCAATATTCAAATTCCCATAACGAAATCACGTGTCCTAAGCCTGATGTTCACCCTAAGTCCTTAGGGCTAGTTTGACTCCCATATTAAACCTATAGCTTTGATACCACTAATTGTCACGTCCCGATGGCTACTGGGCCCCAGCTGTACAACCCACCAATGAGACCTGACAATTTGGGTCTTCTAATCCAGCCTGGCCCAACACTGTACACCATAATCCATAATCAACCGTAAATCCAATAGTACATAACAATAATAATACAACAGTAATCCGAATACAAATGGTCTCCGTCCCAACCGACGGAATACAACAAACTGGCCACATGGCCAAAAATACATAACTAGGTACGCACATACAATACCAATACTAGAGAGTCCACTAACAATATCTAACTACGCCTTATCCGTCTGCGACGGACCCGCCTCGAGACCTGAAATCAAACCAATATATATATGCAGGGATTGTTAGCTAGAAGGGCTAAGTAGGGATTAAGTACATGGTGCAATAATACTAAGGGAAAAACATGTCAATCATACATACAATGAAGCCTATCAAATGCACCAAACATGTACTTGTAAATCATGGTCAAATATCATACAGATACAACAACACACCAATAAAACTGAGCTGTGGGCCGGGTCGTCCCCTATGGACACATACTCATATCTGAGTGGTCCCTAGTGTCAGCTCGCACACTAGGTGACGGCTGCTCGTCAACAGTCCGCTGGTACTGCGTCCAGTACCCTAACATACCAGTGCATAATAGCACAATTGTATGCAGATATCAAATATAGTCTACGAGGTCAAACTTCCATAGCCCTATATAGGTCTGGCCCCAAAACACGTCCGACTGGCACTCCAGCGCCACCAGTACGGCCCGAACATCAATGTACCGTACTAAGTACGGCCAAATAATAACAGACAACATGTGCTAGAGAGCATGCATGAAGTATAATAAAGCAAAATAGTTGTTAGTATCGCTAGACTAAGTTTTATTTGTTTTAGATTTAACTTTATTTTTTTTTCTTTTTACAGGTTTTGGATTTTCACAGTTGTGACAGAACTGAGAATTTCTGAAATTTATGAATTTAATTGTGTTTTAGATTTTCTATTTTTGTTATATATTCTGAAAAAAGAAACAATTAGATTGATTGGTGTTGGATTATCTTTTTATCCCTGATAAATTTGAAAATGACTCCTAATTACAACTTATGGTTCCCTGAAAAAAATAGGGTATACATGTCACAAGGTGAGCATAAAGATTATTCACACATGACTCTTGTAGAAATAGCGAAATTACACTCTTATTTTGTTACATGTAATATTTGTAAGTCTTCTGATCATTATACTTCTGATTGCAAATTTTTTAATGCCTCAAAATTCTAATTCACCATGTTTTCAAGATGATCATTATTATTCTAGTTGTTAAAATCAAACTTCTTTTTATGATGATTGCTCTGATCATGTTTCTGTGCCATGCTTTGATGATACTAAAAAATCTAGCTTAGAGATTATGTTTAAAAAATTTATGACTAATCAAAACCAATTCATTGCAAATCAAAACCAATTCATGACAAATAGAAGTAAACAAATAGAAGTAAAAAAATTGAAGATCTTAAGGGGATGATTAGTCAACTTGCTTCTCGGGTAGAATCTTTGACTACTAATACTGAATTGCTAGAAACCCAGATTGCACAACAAGATTGTTTATTTGAGTTTGAAACTGAAGAACTTGTTTTAGAAAATTCTCCCTGTGATCATGATTGTTTTGAGATCGAGCCTTATGTGAACATTAATGAATCTCACTCAGCTTTTGATAACTTTGATATTGATTCATCTGATAATTTATTTGAGGAAAAGGTTGAGAAAATTGAAATTGAAAAACCTTGTTCTGATGATAATTCTGATTTTGATGAAAACTTATTTATGGTTGAATCTGAGGAGCTTGATAAAGGGTTGAAAATTATAGACATTGATGAACCCCACTGTGATTTTGGTGATATTGTTGAAATTTATGATAAAACTTTTGAGGTTAACTCTAAACCTATTGTAAACATTAATAAATCTTATTTTTCATATGATTCTGATTTTGACTCTTTTGATGATGAATTATTTGTGGGGAAGCATGAGGAAATTGATTTTGAAGAGTCTCACCTTGATTTTGATAATGATTTTGATATTGATAAACTATTTGATTGTGAGCATGAGGAACCTGAAGATGATTTGAAAATTACAAATATTGATGAATCTCACCTTGATGTTTTGCCCATAGCTATTGTTGAAATTTTTGATCTATTTGAAAATTTGTGCTTTATTGAGGAATCTGATGTAGAACAGAAAGACTACTATTATGATGATCCAATGCTTGATTATTTTGATGGATGTCCTACTTTTATTGCAATTGAAAAGATAAAGTTGAAGAAAGGACTTATGATTTTGCTTACTGACAAACATAGGAAGATCATTGAAAATTTTGATTTTAATTTCTGCATAATTATGAAAGCCACATCAATTGTGATTTATATGAAATTCTGGATACTTAGATTTGTGGCTTAGCTTTTTGGACAAAAAAAATGCAGAAAATTACATGCTCTTTACTTTGGAACTGATTCACCTGCTTCACCATGATTTTTGATTTTTGGTCAAGCTATGGACCTAAAATTAGCGCTTCTTGGGAGGCAACCCAAGCGCTCTTGTTTAGCTTAGTTTCTTTTATTTTAGTTTATTTTTAGAACTAATTTTTCTTCTCTTTTTGTTGGTGAAAACAAGTTTTGGCGCAAAATACGGCACTGCCGTAATCCATTTTACGGTACCGTAATTTCGGTCCGTTTTTGACAGAAAGTTTTGTAAATTTTACGGCAGGGCCGTAACGACTTTCACGTGCCATAATTTTGAGTGATTTCTTTCCTGAGAGTTCTTTGAAAAATACGGCAGTACCGTAAAGCATTTCACAGTACCGTATTTTAAAGCTGCTTTCTGCTTATTGAGTAGGTTTTTTCTCGCCGCGATTTTAAGAAACTGAGTTGGAAAAATTTTTGATCTTTAGAACGACAACGAAGTACTCATCTTTGTCTATCATCTTGATATTTTTTCTGAATTTTAAAATCCATGGATCATTCTAAAACCCGTAGCAACTTTTCGATTCTGATAATGTTCTGCAGCAGTTTTTTCTGACTAATCTGATTAGCGCTTTTGCTGCAACTTTTTAAGATGCTTTAATGACTTGAAAACCTGATTTTTCACTTGAAATACAAAGTTCATGTGTCGTTCTATCCCGTGGATGAGTTATTTTCATGAAACTATTTTCTGATCATTCTAGGACACATAGCAACTTTTTGAAAATGATTAACTTTTGTCTAGTTTTTGCAGTTTTTGTAGTTTTGTAATCTGAGTAGCCTTCTTTCTGCTGATGCCCTAAATTCTTGACATATTTTGATCCTTTTATTTTTTATACTTCTGAAAAGAACATATCTTATTCTATTTCATGGTTCTGTCCATTTTCTATTTGGATCATTAAATTTTATTCTGGGTATGGCTACTTTTCATAAAAAATTCAAAAACCGCACTGTTTGCTATCTGCTTGTTATTGCTTATTTTGCCTCCAGATCCAGAAATCTTCAAGAGCAACTATCTTCCACCTCTTGCGTAGCATCACCAGCAGTTTCTTGCTTCTTCTACTGCCTCTTATTTCCATTGATTTGATTTATTTATGCAGTAGACTCTTCATTACTCACTGAATTTTTATCTATGCATCATTATTGCGGAGCACTACCGCCGACAATCTCACCTCCAGGACTGTATTCTTTAGCATGCCGCTAGGGATTACTCACTCTACTGTCGGCACCACCATCGTCATTGCTAGTAGCTCTTCAGCTAGCCTCTGTTCCACTTTTGCTTCTCAGCTGCATCAGATTTTTCCACCGGCATCCTCTTCAGACCTCCGGCGACATCTCTGATTCTCCCTTCAGAAAATTATTTTTATCATTATTATTTTTAGAGACTATTTTTAGACTGAGACTTATGTACCTTAAATTGTGCAGGAAAAATTTTGAAAAAGCACATCTTTGCACCTAGCAGCATCTACCCCAACACTATTTTCGGTTTGAGCCTTATGTATTTTCGGTCAGAGCTTGCTATATAGTTTTGTGAGTATCGTTTGCACTCTCTTATTCATGATTATTTCATATAGTTGCATCTCTGATTGTATCACTCACTAGGATTCCTACTCGATGTGGTCTCTTGAATCTATCGTTTTACACTTTTGACTATAATCTTATGAGTGTGATGCTTCACATATTTTGCATTGATTCTGACATATTTTGATGTTTAAAAAAAAATTATGATGAAAAGTGTATGGAATTTTTTTATGATGATGAGTATACTCTTGATTTATATTGACTTGATTGATTGATAATGAATGGATTCAAATTCATGATTAGAGAAAAACCCTATCATGTTAGATTTATTTCTTCAATGCATATCTATCTTTGAAATTTGACATTGGTTGATGCATGAAATTTTGGGTAGATGTTTTATTTGAGGAATGAGATCTAAGGTGAACCTATTCTTTTGAATAAAATGAGTATATGAGTATGATTTGTGAATTGATATCAATTGATCAACCTAGAAGATGTTTAGTCTATTTTCCTATTTGTTGGGAAGGATGAATCCAAAATCCACAAAAAAATAGTGAGAGACTCCCCTACTTGGCACTATGTAAAATTGATAGTAGTACCTAATACATGGGTTGAAGTCTATGCATGAAAAATAATGAGAGTGAAAAATAATAAGACTCCTCTACTTGGCACTATGTAAAATTGACAGTGGTACCGAAGACAAGAGTTGAAGTCAAAAATAAAAAGTGTGTATCTAAGTGGGTACATGCCATCTTCACAAAAACAAACAAAATACATAAAAAAATAAAAATAAAAAAGAAAAAAAAATCATGTGAGGAAAAAGATCTTGGAAACCTAATTCCTGTAAACAAAAGCATGATAGATTTGAACTGAAACTAGGTGAAATCATGAGAATGAAAATTCTATTTATTATACAAGTTGCAAAGTTTTATTTGATTGAATTGTGGATCTAGAGGGTTGAGTTCTAAGGATGATATGTTTATTTGAAGTTTTGTAAATCAATTGGTGGAATTTTTCATTGATAGGTTGTATTTTAGAAATTTATTGAGCATGAAAAGGTTTATCTTTTAATCAATTTTTGATTTTTGCTTGAGGACAAGCAAAGTTTGAGCCTTATGTATTTGATGACACCAAAATATATTGTATATTTTGTATCATTTTAGATATCTTTTCATGCTAAATTGAGGATCTTTTACTTGTTTTTATGCTGAATTCATCAAATATTGCAAAGTCTACTTCTATTTTAGTTTTTCATGATTTTTAGGTAAAAAGGTATTATTTCAAGGAGTTTTCAAGCAAAATCAAACACATAGAAGAGTTACCATCATCAAGAGGAGATCACCCAAGAAATTTCATGCAAAACGGAGCAACTCAGCAATTTACGGCAGTGCCGTAACCTATTTTACAGTACCGTATTTTCATACGCTACCGTAAAATCCAAGCCACTGCCGTATTTTGGGGAGTTTCTGAACATAGGGTTTTTTGGATTTTACGGCACTGCCGTAAAGAATTACACTGCCGTAATTTGGAGCGCTTCAGAAGAGAGACACTTGCCGATTTTACGGCAGTACCGTAAACCAGATTACGGTGTCGTATTTTCCAGACACTTCAGACCAGAGAATTCGATCGATTTTATGGCATGGTCGAGAAGCATTTTACGGGCCATAATTTTGACCCAGAACACGCAGAATGAAAATATGGCACTGCCGTAAAATATAACACGGCCGTAATTTCCAATCAAAAACGTGAGTTTTCCGCAGCCAAATCTTGCGCGGGCCATAACTTTTGATCCAGAGCTCCAAATTTAGATCCGAAAGTTGTTGCGGACTTGTCTTTAAGAGCAAAAGATACATACGCACCAAAAAAAGGAATTTTTATCAGGTATCAAAGGAGAAATCGCCAGAGAGGTGGCTAGGGTTTGGCCTCGCGCCGAGAAGCGTAGAGGGCACCTCATGCAGCGATTTTCACACAGAAACTTTGCCTGGAGGAGACGACAACAGCTCAAAAGTTTTAGAGCAAGAGGAGTTTGATTGGAGGAGAAATCAATGAAAGAGCGGAGCTGGCACTGTTCACTCACAAATTACGGCTATAAGCCGTGTTGTAACGTTTACTTCTCCCTTCTTTTCATTTTCTGATCGTTCTAAACAATGGATGATTGTATTTCTTATTCCATGCAAGCTTAAACATATTGTGGGACATGGGGTGTAATCCCCTTGTTTTTTAATGATTAGATAATCTTTTCTTTCGTCATGATAATTCTACTTTGATAATTTTACCTATGTGATTATTGTTCTAAGTTTCTCCTTAGTTTACTTTTTGTCGTCATGAATAGAGTTCTTGCATTAAGGACCGAAAGGTGACATGCTTGAGAACTGGAACCCTAAAATTGATTAATAGGAACTCACCGTAAGAAATTAGGTTAAGTTCTTATTTCTTTATTTTAGATGACTAATTGTCTTGATGATGATTATAAACCTAGGATTAAGTTAGTGTGTCAAACGTGGAGATCTTGCATGAAAGTGAGGATCGGAACGTTGGAGAACCAAAGGTAGAACTTGTGTTGAGTCTCGGATGCACGAAAGTGATCCTTGAGATTCCGCTTGAGACAATCAACCTAGAATTCGGATGCACGAAAGTGATTTTGAGTTCTTTGATTGATGATTTACTTATCATCAGCTTGGGATAAATCTTGCGCGAAAGCGGGGATTTGTCTCTGCATGGTTGTCTGCACGAAAGTGAGATAATCCCCTTATGAAGTAAATTAAGTCTTTATCAAATTAGAATTTGATTGATGAACATCCTTATATATCTAGTCATGAAAATTAAGGTGGATGAAACCCTAGTCCCAATTTATCTCTCTGATTATCTTCTGTATTGCTTACTTGCATCATATTCGGTATACTTAGCTAGCGAGAATACAACTATTCGGTACTTAACAATAAAGGGTCTCTGTGGTTCGATATTTTTATTACTTTGAAGTATCCGTGCACTTGCGAAATCCTATCACGGCCTCGCCGGAGTTCCGCTGGAAGTTCGTCGGAACGCGTTGAATCAGCGTCAGAATCAGCTGGGAGTGGCAGGGAACCACCACCAGCAAGTCGCCGACCCTTCCAAGGCAACCAGATGAGATTTGGAGGAGTTTTGAGAGGAAAATGAGTCACCGGAATTAGGGTCCCGGCAAACACGTTTCCAGCACGCCTTGCCGGCCGGAGGGTCCAAAGAGGAGGGAGATGGGGCCGAAAGCTTCGCCGGAACCTTCCGAAGCCCATCGCCAGAGGTGGAGGGTCGCCGGATGGCGGCATTCACCGGAATTGGCGGAAGGAGAATGACGAATGATGAAATGAAAGAGGGGAAGAAAAATCGCGATGTTCGTTGCGTGCGAATGAGGGGGATGAGGGGAATTAAATGGGAGAGAGAGAAAAGGTACTGTGCAGCCATGGAAGTGGGCGAGACAGTGAAATGTCTCGTCTAAATTGATTTTTATTTGTTGTACACCCATGTGCGTATAGTAACTTAATTTGATTGATTTTTTTTGTTACAAGATATAACATTACCGTTCTTTACATCAATAATTGCCCCTGCTGTGGCTAAGAATGGCCTACCAAGTATAATAGGGATCTTTGCATCTTCCTCTATATCAAGAAATACAAAATCTGCTGGAATGAAATACTTAACTACTTAGATAGGCACATCTTCCAAAATCCCTACAAGATACTTAACTGAACGATCGGCGAGCTGCAAAGATATTGAAGTTGGTTTAAGCTCGCCCATGTCCAATTTCCTGCAAATAGATAATGGCATTGGACTTACACTAGCACCTAAATCACATAAAGTTCGGTCAAAAGCCATACTCCCAATAAAACAAAAAATAGAGAAACTACCTGGATCCTTTAATTTCGGTGGCAATTTATTCTGGATGATAGCACTACATTCTTTAGTTAAAGCCACAGTACCATAGTCCTCTATCTTTCTCTTATTAGACAAAATTTCTTTCAAAAATTTAGCATATGTGGGCATTTGAGATAAAGCTTCAATGAAAGGAATATTAATATAAAGCTTTTTTAAGACATCAAGAAATTTCCCAAATTGTCTGTCTAATTTGGCTTGAACTAATCTTTGTGGAAAAGGTATAGATGGCCTATATGGTGTAGGTGAACTAGGTCTAGGAAGATCTGACTAACATGGCTCATCACCTTTAGGTTCATCACCCTAGTGAGGTGACAAACTAGTTTGGGACTGCTCATGCACAGGAGATTTTTCCAAGTCTAATTCATTGTTATGTTTAATCCCAAGTTATTTTTCATTATCCTCAACCCTCCCTTTAGGTTCATCTAATTGCCTCCCACTCCTAGTAATGATAGCATTACAGTGCTCCCTAGGGTTTAATTCAGGTTTAGCAGATATTTGGTTTTCTAGAGTTTTATTGTGGGCTGCTAAAGATCCTACTTGAGAAGTAAGATGACTAACCATTCCCTTAAGATCTTCAATCTCCTTATTTTGATTTATCATGAATTGATTTTGACTAGCCATAAACTTTTCAAGCATGGACTCTACACTAAAAGAGTTTACCTTTTCAGTCAAGGTTCTCCATCCATCATTCTCATTCTTACCATGTCGATGACAATATAGCATTCCTTCTTCAATAGCCCATTAGTTATGGTTCAGGGCCATATCCTCAAACAAGGTGAAAGTATCTTCAATTGTTTTGCTCATGAGGGCTCCTCCTACGGCAGCATCAACAGTCAGGCGGGTATTATAAAGTAGTCATTATAAAATGTATGAATTAGAACCCAATTTTCAAGGCCATGGTGAGGACACTTCCGTTGTAATTCGTTGAAACGCTCTCATGTCTCGCTAAAAGACTCGCCATCCTGCTATGCAAAGCTAGTAATTTAGTTTTCTTAACTGGATTGTCTTGCTGGGTGGGAAGTACTTCATCAAGAAAGCATTTGATAGTTGTTCCCATGTGGTGAAGGTACCGGTAGATTGAGATTGTAGCCAAGAATGTGCTCGGTCCCTAAGAGAAAAAGGAAACAATCTTAGTTTTAATGCATCATCAGAAACACTATTAATTTTAATGGTGTCACAATATTTAAGAAAGAGATATAAATGTTGATAAGGATCTTCAAGTGGTGATCCTCCAAACTGATTTTGTTGTATCATGGACAGGAAAGCTGGCTTGATTTCAAAATTATTAGCCTCGATAGCTGGTCTAGCAAAGCGAAAGTGTATCTCCTGCAGATTAGGGGCTGCATAGTCCCTAAGTGATCTCCTGTCTGCCATGACTACTTCTTCTTCTTGTCTTCCTTCAAATCTAAGTTTCCTGTGAGTCTAAGTAGATAGATCAAATAAACTCAAAATAAGCAGAAAAGAATAGAAAACAGAAAATAAAACCTAGTCTAGCAATACTTTCAATATCTTCAATATTGACAAAAACCAAGATCCCCGACAACGGCGCCAAAAACTTGTTGTCTCTGCAAGTACACGGATACTCAAAGTAATAATTAAAATATCAAACCACAGAGACCTCATTTGTCAAGTACCAAATAATCAATTTCTCACTAGCTAGACAATCAAAAATGATGAAAGCAAACTATCAGAAACTACATGAAAAAGTCAGAGAGAGAAACTGAGACTAGGGTTTCATCCACCTTAACTTCTATGACTAGATCCAAATAAGTGTTTGTCAGTTTAATTTTATTATGATAAAGATATGATTCACTTCATAAAAAAATCAACTCGCTTTCGCGCAAACAATTTACAAAGAACCAATCCTCACTTTCGCACAGGATTTATTCAATGTTAAATGAAAGTAAATCATTGACAAAGAACTCAAAGATCACATTCGTGCATCCAAATTCTAAGTCAATCATCCCAAGTGAAAACTAAATACTTTCATATATTAATTTTCACAGGTTCTACTTAAGGTTCTCCAACGATCTGATATTTAATTTCTTACAATATCATCATGTTTATTTCAATAACTCAATCCTAGGTCAGGATATCTACATGGGAATAAACTTCTAAAATCTAGAATTAAGAACAAACCTAATTTCTTACGATAAGTTCCTAAATCATGATTCTAGGGTTCTAAGTTCTCGCAAATCACTTTTCAGTCCATATCACAAAAACTCTAAATCATGCTGATAATATGAAACTAGAAAGAATTAAAGGCAATCATCACATAAGTAGAATTATCATAGTAAAATTATCCTGATGAAATAAAATCATCTAGTCATTAAGAAGTTAAGGGGATTACACCCCCATGTCCCAAAAAGAGTTTAAGCTAGCATAGTCGAAGAATTACAATAAACCATAGTTTTGGAGGATAAAAAATCTTAGAGAGATAGAAAATTCAACTAAAACTACGGCTGTAATGAACAGCTGTAGTTTTGTGTGATGAACAGTGGCGGCGATGCCACTTTTGTTGATTTCTCCTCCGATCAATCTCCTTTCACTCTAAAACTTCTGGAGTATGTTCTCTTCCTCTAGGTGCAGCTTCCCTTCAAATTTCACAGCTGGAGATGCACTGTACGCTAACCGGCGGCAAAACCTAGGGCGACGGTGAAGATTGTGTTTGCTCTCTTGATCGTTGATGAAAATTAGGGATTTTCGTCTGTGTTTCCTCCCCTCTTTCTGATGAGTATTTTTCTTTTTACGGATCTCCAATTGATGGTCTAGATCGTCCGCAATCACTTGTGCAAGAATCGGGCTTCAATAAGTCCGGAAAAATCGGCCGCCTGGGTTGTAATTACGGCCGTGATTTTGGTTACGGGAGTGTCGTATTTTCATTCTATGAAGAATCTGGAAAGAAACATGGGCTGTGCAAACAACCACAGCAGTGTAGTGATCATGCAAAATATTCTGTAAGAAAATCTCCTAAAATTACGGCCCGTAATTGTTGGTGTATATGCCCTAGGACCTAGTTTTGGTCAACTTATGTACTACTTGACTCTGATATTCATATATCTTTCTGGCATTGTCGTTATCATTGTTTGTCTACACCTGCGATTGTGTACTTACATGATAATGTCCCTGGAGACAGATTGGATCTGTGCTCGAATAATTGTCTCCAGTCGATGTACCTGAGTGGATATGGGATAGCTCTGGTACTTGTGAGACTGGTATGTGGGCTGGTTAGGCACATGGTGCTAACGCAGACACATGGGTATATCATTGGAGGATATACTAGATAGACCCGCTGTGAGGCTATGACTTGGTGTCATGAGTTATCCTCACAAGTGACAAGAGATGCATTGATCCCTTGACTTGAGGTCATTGACCATTCTATATGGTTAGGGACTTGTTTTGATACAACCTAACACCTCGCCGTAGTTGGGAGGTCATAACGGTTGTTATTGAGCATGTCACGAGCCATATGAGAAGGTCAATGGACAGACATAGGATTTGCCCCTTCCTTAGGGAAGTATGATATCCATGGAGCTCCTTTATGGTTCTATGACTGAGAGTGTATGGCCATACCCAGGTGAGAACCTGTTTTAGTCATAGCCATGTGATTGGATGAAAACAAGTGGTGACACACTTGTCCAATCGGATATCAGTCCGGCAAAGAGACTGTAATGCATTTGTACCTAGTTGCGATAATGGGGATGTCGATGTCGATATCCATTCCAATGACCTGGGTAGCAGCGATGCACTGCTAGGTGCCACTCACTGCTTGTGATGACCTTTGGTTAGCACTGCCAGCGTTAGAGGAACCTACAGGGTCGCACACCTTGATACTCGAGTTTTCATATTGATCGGGTAGCCTTTAGATCGAGTTATTGGATAACTCGGATCTATTTGGGAGATTTCATCAGCGCCAATGGGCCTTATGAGATGGAAGAAACTTATTAGAGCCAACTTCCGTTTTTGGCATATTGATCAAATTAACCATGGTTAACCTCATTTGACCATGGGTTAAATTGGATTGGATCCAATAGCTTGGTTAACATGCATAATGGACTTTGGGCTTGGCCCATTGTTTAGTTGGGCTTGCTAATAAGTTGTATTGAAGGGCTATGAGGCTTGAAGGGTATAATGGGGATGAATTAATAGGATAGGCGCATATGGGATTCTAGTTGGACTAGAATTTGCGCCTATGCCTTGTTTGGTATCTCCTAGGTGATTAAATCACCCAAGATAATTGATTGGATTGTGTTTGACAATTGTGGGCTGATTATTAACATAATTAGAGTCCTAATTGGATTAGGACTTGCTCCCAAGCCACATTAGGCAATCCATTATATTGCCTTGACTAGGTCTAGGCGCATAGATGGGATTGATGCCTCATATGGCATGATATGGGCGCATATGGCTGATACTTTCTTTGGCAAGTCTTAAGCGCATATGGGAGTGGAGATTTAATCAGTATACTTGATTAAATAATCTCCTAGAATCATGCCCTAATTGTCAACACTTGCCTTTCTCCCCTAACCGCCTCTTGCTCCTATAAATAAGCCCTTGCCGCCCCCTCTCTTCTTGATGCTAATTCCTTGGAGGCGTGGAGCATTAGAGGGCGACGGCTTGGAGAGCTTAGAGTTCTTCTTCCATCAAGGGCGCAAGCATGCTTCATCTTTCTCCTCTTCCTTTCCTTGGCGCAAAGGAACAAGAAGGCTTGCGGCGTTCCTTTCTCCTTCCATCTCCTTGGCGCATCACATCTTGGTGGTGGCGCAAGTTGCTTGGAGGACTCTCCTAAGGCATGGATCTTCTTCCCGAGGCTAGCACCGGGCGAGGAAGAAGAAAACTTGAGGAATCCGTGTGTGCGAGACTGCAGAGGGCGAACACTTGGGTGCCTTCATCGACATCGGCTTCTAATCGCTTAAAGGTACTTACTATCACATCGTGTCGAACCCCTCGCAAGAGATCTTCACTGGGTTTTTGGGACCGGCTGTTTCGGGGACATTCTTCCGCTGCGTAATATGTATGTCTATGGCTCTGAAAATGTAAAATGTCCCCGGGGTTTCCCAACAGTGGTATCAGAGATACTTGCGAGCCTCGAACGATGTTCTTTCATGCTTTTCATGCTCACATGCCATATCTACATTTTCGCATATTGCATAGATGTTGGCGCATGGTTTTTCTTTAAGTAGAAAAATCGTAGGTCTCTTGTTTCTTACTTCTAATTAACTTCTTGTGGTTCTTTGCTCTCTTCATGTGATGGGATAAACCCATACATGGAAGAGAAAATTTCTCCTCTCATAATAGGATAGACCTATCTTGAGAGACTTGTTGGGATAGGGCATGGACTGGGTGATTGCCCTTATCCTAACAAGTTAGGGATTGCAAGCAGGGCAACCGGTATGCCTCTTGTAGACTCCTGAGAGAAACTTAGAATCAAAGATTTGTGATATGAAGGGAAGGAAGAGAGACATGTTTTATGAAAAAGTAAAATTTCAGATTTTATGTTTTTCATGAGCATGTAGAATTGCATGAGTAAGTACTTGATTGTGCATGATGTTATGGTGATATGTCAAGCCCCAGAGCATGCCTGTGATGTATCCTTGTGAGGCCTGCGTGCCACTTTTCTTTTTGCTTTTAACTAAGAAGAAGATTAGGGTGGCGCATCCACTTGGAGCAAGGTGCATGCTTGCTTGGTTGCGCATCCTTGCCTGATGGCGCAACAAGCTTCAAAGGTGGCACATCCTTGCATGGGGGTGCAAGTTAGGGATTGACCGAGCCTTGTGCTTGTGTGATATCCTTCTTGTGGCTTGCTAGATGGCGCACCTTCCTTGGAAGAAGACCATGGCATTGGCCGAACCTTGTGGGTGTACCCCTAGGGTTTGAGAGCTAAACCATGAGAGAAGGACCTTGGAGCCAACTTTGAAGATAGAACTAGAGGTCGGCTAGCCTAGGTCTCGTCTTGGGGCTTGAATCCTAGGTCAAGAGTTGAACCCCCTTTTTTGGCATGGATTGGTTCAATGTCTTGAATGGGCTATGATCACATCATCCTTTTATTGCTTTCTTCACAAAAGCTAAAGCATGCCTGTGATGTTTTATTGTTATGTTATCACCATAGGATTGCATGCCTGTAATGATAGACATAAGATAAAACTGAGATGATGAGACCTTAAACAAAAACCCTCAATTAAAATATCAAGTCTAGTAGCCTTCTAACGCATAGCCCTCACTAAGCTATCGATCAGTGGAGTTGTGAATTGTTTCTCACCCTCGTGGGACACACCCACTTATCTTTAGAAAGTGCGTGGTGGCAATGGTTTCCCCAGTCCAGTTTTAACCTGGGCGTGCCTTCGCAAGGAAACTCGTTGGCCCTGGGCATAACGGTTAGGGATGGACTTGACTAGAAGTTCACATGTGCTGGGCACATGGGGAAAGTCTAGAGGCATCGTTGAGAGGTAAGGGTTTCATGTTGTATTCAGCCCTCGCTGGACATGAAATGCCTGGACTGTCTCAATAAGGGGAATTGCTTGGAGCAATCGGCCGGCGCGCCCACCTTAGGAAACATGGGTCACTTTGTGCATCTCATCCCACCCTCGTGGGACGCGAAGCCCTATGTGGAATGAGGATCTCATCTCACTAGAAAATCTTGGATTTCTCGATTGACTTTGTGGGTTGTCAATTCGATTAAAAATAGTGGGAGCCATGGTCATTTAAAACAAGTCCAGTTTAAATGACTCGAAGTAGTACTAATCTGCTGTTTCTTGGTTGTTGTAGAACAATGGCTGTGAACAATAGTAGTTGGTCACTGCGATCTCCCCTGGAAAGGGATAAGTTGGTTGGATCCAACTTAAAGGATTGGTATATGAACTTGAGAATTGTGCTCAAGCTCGAGAGGAAGCTATATGTCCTTAAGAAGCCAATTCCTGAGCCACTTCCATGCTTGGCCTCAGCGGCTGAGAAGGATGCTTATGATAAGCATCAAGCTGATACTTTGGAGGTTGCACAATTGATGCTAACCAACATGTCGCCCGAGCTTAGAGGGCAATATGAATCTAAGAGTGCCTCTGAAATTATTTCTAATCTAAGGCAGCTCTTTGATGCATTGGTTGAGCTCAACCCTCCTAAAGTTGATATTCAGTGTGTTGAGCCGAAAGGCTTGACCAAGGAACTGAAATTAAAGATGGATATGATCAGGAATAATAGGTGCTATTCATGTGGAGGCCCACCTCACATGTTAAAGGACATGTTGCAACTTTAGAATGAGGAGAAGAAAGGCAAGGCCTTGTCTTCATGCTCAGGTATTTATGTTACCGAAGTCAACCTATCTACTCCTATGACATGGGTATTGGATACCGCATGTGGAGCTCACATTTGTACAAATATGTAAAGGCTCAGAAAGGATAGATCGGTAAGGCCTAGAGAGATTGACCTACGGATAGGTAACAAGGCACAAGTTACTGCTGTTTCTGTAGGAGTTTCTCTCCCTGCCTTTAGGACTTCAGTTAAAGCTAGACAATTGCTATTATGTACCTTCCCTTACCAAAACATTGCATCCAATCCTTGCTTGGCAAAGAAAGGATTTAGGAGAACTTATGTTCTTTTGCAAACATGTTTTATGGGAAGGGTACTTTGTGCAATGGTCCTCATGTCTTGGACATGGTTAGCTCTATTTGTAACATAAAAGGATCAAACTAAGTAGTTCAGTTGGTGCTTTCCTATGGCATTGTTGATTAGCCCATATAAACAAGAATCGCATTCGACAATTCCATGCAAATGGGTTGTTAGATTCGAGTTCCTTGGAGGAACTTGATACATGTGAGACTTGTTTATTAGGGAAAATGACAAAGGCGCCCTTCACCAAGATTGGTGAGAGGGCAGGAGGTTTATTAGATCTCATACAAACTGACATGTGTGAGCCTTTCAATAAACAAGCCAGAGGAGGGTACAGCTACTTCATCACGTTTACTGATGACTTCAGTAGATATGGTTATGTCTATCTGATGAGACATAAGTCTGAATCCTTCGAGAAATTTAAGGAATTTAGACATGAAGTAGAGAACCAACTTGGTAGATCCATTAAGGCTCTTCGATCAGATCGTGGTGGAGAGTACCTGAGCGATGAGTTTTTTTACTATCTGAGAGAGTGTGGGGTCATATCCCAACTCACTCCTCCTGGAACACCTCAATGGAATGGTGTGTCTGAAAGGAGAAATCGAACTTTGTTGGACATGGTTCGATCTATGATGAGTCATGCAACTCTACCTCCCTCATTCTGGGGACATGCACATGAGATAGCTTCTCTAATACTGAATATTGTTCCATCTAAGAGTGTCTCAAAGATTCCATACGAGGTATGCAGTGGGAGACGCCCTAATCTCACTTTTATCAGGTTCTGGGGATGTGAGGCTTATGTCAAACGTCAGGATTCTAGTAAGCTAGAACCTAGATCTAATAAGTGTATGTTTGTGGGGTACCCTAAGGAGACTAAGGGTTACTACTTCTATGATCCCACCGAGAACAAAGTTTGTTGCTCGGGGTGCTGTCTTTCTAGAGAAAGAATTTCTCATGAAAGAAGTTAATGGGAGGAAGTTTGACTTGGATGAGGTCCAAGTGCAATCACAAGACACACAGATGGAACCTGAGCCACCTGCACCGGTTGCTAGGCAACCTGAGGCTCAGACACAGGCCCTATGTAGGTTTGGGAGGATTCGTCGTACACCTGAGAGGTATGGGTCGCTGCCGACCCAACGCGACGGGATCTTCATCATTAAGGATAAACCCAGAACCTATGATGAGGCGGTCAGTGGACCGGACTCCGAGAGATGGCTTGACGCCATGCGATCCGAGATGGATTCCATGTTGGCTAACCAAGTCTGGGATTTGGTTGAGCTGCCTAATGGGGTAAAACCCATAGGATGTAAATGGGTCTTTAAGAGGAAGACAGACATGGATGGCAATATAGTTACCTATAAGGGTAGTCTAGTGGCTAAAGGATTTAAACAAGTCCACGGGGTGGACTATGATAAAATCTTCTCGCCAGTCTCCATGATCAAATCCATTCGGATTCTGCTTGCTATAGCTGCATATCATGACTATGAGATATGGCAGATGAATGTGAAGACAACGTTCCTTAACGGGAAGCTGACTGAGGATGTGTATATGTCACAACCTGATGGCTTCATCCATCCTGCAGAGGCTAATAAGGTCTGCAGGCTAAAGAAATACATTTATGGATTAAAGCAAGCATCTCGAAGTTGGAATCTTCAATTTGATGAAGCTGTGAGAGATTATGGCTTCATCAAAAAGTGAAGATGACGCCTGTGTATACAGAAAATTCAGTGGGAGCTTGGTGATTTTTCTGGTCTTGTATGTTGATGACATACTACTCATCGGAAACGACATCCCTGGTCTTCAAGCTGTGAAGACATGGTTGGGGAAGTGTTTCGAGATGAAAGACTTAGGGGAGGCCGCCTATATTCTAGGTGTAAGGATCTACCGGGATAGATCCAAGAGGCTTCTGGCCCTTAGTCAGAGTACTTACATTGATAAGGTACTGGAGAGGTTCTACATGGAGCAATCCAAGAAAGGATACCTTCCAGTGAGACATGGCCTTACTCTCTCAAAGAGCCAGTGTCCTACAACACAGGCTGAGAGAGATGACATGAGTCGAATTCCTTATGCTTCGGCAGTAGGATCGATCATGTATTCAATGTTGTGTACTAGACCAGATGTGGCATATGCTGTGAGCATAACCAGCCGATACCAATCCAATCCAGGTCTGCAGCACTGGGTGGCTGTAAAGAATATCCTTGAGTATCCTGAAAAGGACTAAGGATTTGTTCTGTAAAGTCTACGGGTACTGGAAGAGCTCAGTGTGCAGGGCTTCACTGATGAGTCGTTCCAGTCTGATCCTGACGACTTCAGATCATAGACCAGCTATTTGTTTAAGATGGTTGGAGGTGCTGTATGCTGGAAGAGCTTCAAGCAATCCACCATAGCTAATTCTACAACCGAAGCTGAGTATGTGGTTGCTTCTGAGGCAGCTAATGAAGCATTTTGGATCAGAAAGTTCTTTTCTGAACTTCAGGTGGTTCCAAGTGCAATGGATCCCATTAAGCTCTACTATGACAACAATGGGAACTGCACATGTTAAGGAACCATGGTCTCATCAAAGGTCCAAACACATACTCAGGAGATTTTGCCTGATCAGAGAGATCATTGATCGAGGTGATGTCAAGATTAGCAGAGTTAACACAGAGAGCAATCTAGCCGACCCACTGACCAAGGCTTTGGCGCAGCAGAAGCATGATGGTCATACTAGAGATATGGGGTTGAGATTGCTCAACCTCTAGGTCTTAGTGCAAGTGGGAGATTGTTGGTGTATATGCCCTAGGACCTAGTTTTTGCCAACTTATGTACTACTTGATTCTGATATTCATATATCTTTCTGGCATTGTCGTTATCATTGTTTGTCTACACCTGCGATTGTGTACTTACATGATAATGTCCCTGGAGACATATTGGATCTGTGCTCGAATAATTGTCCTCAGTCGATGTACCTGAGTGGATATGGGAAAGCTCTGGTACTTGTGAGACTGGTATGTGGGCTGGTTAGGCACATGGTGCTAACGCAGACACATGGGTATATCATTGGAGGATATACTGGATAGACCCGCTGTGAGGCTATGACTTGGTGTCATGAGTTATCCTCACAAGTGACAGGAGATGCATTGATCCCTTGACTTGAGGTCATTGACCATTCTATATGGTTAGGGACTTGCTTTGATACAACCTAACACCTCGCCGTAGTTGGGAGGTCATAACGGTTGTTATTGAGCATGTCACGACCCATATGAGAAGGTCAATGGACAGACATAGGATTTGCCCCTTCCTTAGGGAAGTATGATATCCATGGAGCTCCTTTATGGTTCTATGACTGAGAGTGTATGGCCATACCCAGGTGAGAACCTGTTTTAGTCATA
Organism: Costus lasius; assembly: GCA_027563935.2. Classification (NCBI taxonomy): domain Eukaryota; kingdom Viridiplantae; phylum Streptophyta; class Magnoliopsida; order Zingiberales; family Costaceae; genus Costus; species Costus lasius. The sequence goes on from CM050451.1 coordinate 78,961,030, forward strand.
GCTATGTGATTGGATGAAAACAAGTGGTGACACACTTGTCCAATCGGATATCAGTCCGGCAAAGAGACTGTAATGCATCTGTACCTAGTTGCGATAATGGGGATGTCGATGTCGATATCCATTCCAATGACCTGGGTAGCAGCGATGCACTGCTAGGTGCCACTCACTGCATGTGATGACCTTTGGTTAGCACTGCCAGCGTTAGAGGAACCTACAGGGTCGCACACCTTGATACTCGAGTTTTCATATTGATCGGGTAGCCTTTAGATCGAGTTATTGGATAACTCGAATCTATTTGGGAGATTTCATCAGCACCAATGGGCCTGATGAGATGGAAGAAACTTATTAAAGCCAACTTCCGTTTTTGGCATATTGATCAAATTAACCATGGTTAACCTCATTTGACCATGGGTTAAATTGGATTGGATCCAATAGCTTGGTTAACATGCATAATGGACTTTGGGCTTGGCCCATTGTTTAGTTGGGCTTGCTAATAAGTTGTATTGAAGGGCTATGAGGCTTGAAGGGTATAATGGGGATGAATTAATAGGATAGGCGCATATGGGATTCTAGTTGGACTAGAATTTGCGCCTATGCCTTGTTTGGTATCTCCTAGGTGATTAAATCACCCAAGATAATTAATTGGATTGTGTTTGACAATTGTGGGCTGATTATTAACATAATTAGAGTCCTAATTGGATTAGGACTTGCGCCCAAGCCACATTAGGCAATCCATTATATTGCCTTGACTAGGTCTAGGCGCATAGATGGGATTGATGCCTCATATGGCATGATATGGGCGCATATGGCTGATACTTGCTTTGGCAAGTCTTAAGCGCATATGGGAGTGGAGATTTAATCAGTATACTTGATTAAATAATCTCCTAGAATCATGCCCTAATTGTCAACACTTGCCTTTCTCCCCTAACCGCCTCTTGCTCCTATAAATAAGCCCTTGTCGCCCCCTCTCTTCTTGATGCTAATTCCTTGGAGGTGTGGAGCATTAGAGGGCGACGGCTTGGAGAGCTTAGAGTTCTTCTTCCATCAAGGGTGCAAGCATGCTTCATCTTTCTCCTCTTCCTTTCCTTGGCGCAAAGGAACAAGAAGGCTTGCGGCGTTCCCTTCTCCTTCCATCTCCTTGGCGCATCACATCTTGGTGGTGGAGCAAGTTGCTTGGAGGACTCTCCTAAGGCATGGATCTTCTTCCTGAGGCTAGCACCGGGCGAGGAAGAAGAAAACTTGAGGAATCCGTGTGTGCGAGACTGCAAAGGGCGAACACTTGGGCGCCTTCATCGACATCGGCTTCTAATCGCTTAAAGGTACTTACTATCACATCGTGTCGAACCCCTCGCAAGAGATCTTCACTGGGTTTTTGGGACCGGCCTATTTCGGGGACATTCTTTCGCTGCGTAATATGTATGTCTATGGCTCTGAAAATGTAAAATGTCCCCGGGGTTTCCCAACAGTATTTTGGTTTATGATAGTGCCGTAAAAGCTACAATACTCTCTGGTCGGAAATCAACCTAAATTATGGCCCGTAATATGGTTTACGGTGGTGCCATAAAATCTGAAAAACTTTCTGTATAGAAATCGACACAAAATACGGCAGTGCTCGAAAATTATGGCAGTGTCATGGTTTATTCTGTTGATTTAGTAAAACCACGGTACCGTAATTTTGATTATGGCCCTGCCGTATTTTTGGTCTGAAGCTCCAACCATCGTGAAATTTGACATGTAATCTTCTCTTGATGATGGAAATTCATCTATGCATCTGAATTGCTTGAAAACGCTAAAAAATAATGCCTTTTTACCTGAAAATAATCAAAAACACAAAAAGGTGTAGATTCCGTAATATTTGATGAATAAGGCATAAAAATAAGCAAAAGAGTCCGGATATGACACAAAAAGACCTATAAAATGACGAAAAATATACTATGAATTTTCTTGTCATCAACCGACTGAACCCACATATGAAGGAGATTGTGAAGAAGGAAGTCCTTAAACTTTTGGATGCATGGGTCATCTACCCCATCTCTGACAGCTCTTGGGTGAGTCCAGTACATGTTGTGCCTAAGAAGGGGGGATTACAATGATCAAAAATGATTCTGAAGAGTTGATACCCACACGGACAGTCACAGGGTGGAGAATGTGCATAGATTATAGGAAGCTGAATAAAGCCACGAGAAAGGATCATTTTCCTCTTTCATTCATTGACCAAATGTTTGAGAGACTTGCACATAATTCTTACTTTTGTTTTTTGGATGGCTTTTAATTTAGGCAATTTTAGTGCATCTGATCATTTTGTTAATGAAAATGCTGTGACTCTGATTCTGATCCTATGATAGCCATGTGTAAACTTTGAGATTGAATCCATGCATGGTATGAAGTGGTTATGATATGTTGAATGCACCATCCAATTAAGATATGTTCTATGACCCTGTCCAATTTTTTTATGACTTTGAAATCTTTTGATTGGAATGATTGAAACTGTTGAATTAGTGGGTCACACATTTTTGTTAATATTCAAGGATGACATACTAGCGGTTCACATTTGATTTCATGTTCAGGCATGTACTTGCTTATTCATTTTCCTTGAATCCATGCTACTTGTTAGGGGGATGATCACAAGTGTGATCTGTAAGGGAAAAAGATAAAAGAAAAGAAAAAAAAGCAATGATAAAAAAAGAACAAAAGGAAAAGAAATAAAGACTTATCTACTTGGCACTGCAAAAAATTGGCAATGGTACCGAAGTTGTGAGTTGAAGTCTACTAAAAGCCCTAATTTTGATCAGCGTTTCAGGGAAAAATTGCCATCTTCACCGCCGCCCTAGGGTTCGTCGCTGCGAAGTGTACAGAGCATCTCCGGCCGTGAAATTTGAGGGAAAGCTATGCCTGGAAATGGAGAACATACCCCAGAAGTCTCGGAGTGAAAGGAGATCAATTAGAGGAGAAATCAGAGAAAGAAGGGACGCCCGCACTGTTCATACGGAAATTACGGGCTGTAATTTTCATTACATCCCTGTGTTTAGTAAAACTTCTTCTTTCTCTTCGATTTTTGATCATTCTAAACTATGGTTTATTGTAATTCTTCTACCATGCTAGCTTAAACACTTTCTAGGACATGGGGTGAAATCCCCTTAATTTCTTAATGACTAGATAATCTTTATTTTGTCAGGATACTTTTATTATGATAATTCTACTTAAGTGATGATTGTCTTTAATCCTTTCTAGTTTCATATTGTCAACATGATTTGATGTTTTTGTGATATTGACTGAAAAGTGACTTGCAAAACTTGGAACCCTAAAATTGAGATTTAGGAACTCATCGTAAGAAATTAAGTTTGTTCTTATTTCTAGATTTTAGAAGTTTATTGACTTGTTGATAATTCTGATCTAGGAGAATTAATGAGTTAAACATGAAGATATCGTAAGAAATTAGGTATCGGATCGTTGGAAACCCTTAAGTAGAACCTATGAATCTAAAGTATGAAAGTATTTAGTTTTCACTTGAGATAATTGACATAAAGATTGGATGCATGAAAGTGATCTTAAATCTTCTTGTCAATGATTTACTTATCTTTAGCATTGAATAAATCTTATGCGAAAGTGAGGATTGGTTCCTTGTAAATTGTCTGCGCGAAAGCGAGATAATTTCTTTATAAAGTAAATTATATCTTTATCATAATAAGAATAAACTAACGATCATTTAATTATATCTAGTCATTGAAATTAAGGTGGATGAAACCCTAGTCCCAGTTTTTCTCTCTGACTTTTCATGTACTTTCCGATTGTTTGCTTACATCATATTCGATTGTCTAGCTAGTGAAAAATCAACTATTCGGTACTTGACAAACGAGGTCTCTATGGTTCGATATTGTTTTTATTACTTCGAGTATCCGTGATCTTTCGGACACAACATTCATCCACACCATTCATTCAAAAACTCCACCAAAGTCAGCCATTGATTGAAGACTGCGCATAGGGCAATTTTGACACTTCACTTCATTGTAACGTTGAGGGAAGGAGAGAGTTTTAAAGCCTTGTATTTTTCACTTGCACTTTAGTCTATCCATTTTGAGAAAAAAAAATGTCTTGAGTGCAAGCCTGTCTTGGTTTGTTAGACTCCAACCGAATATCTCCTCTTCCCCTTCTCTTCCTCTAGTTACTCAAAAATATGTGCTTTGAAAACCCTATAGCATTGCCAAAAGTCAAACACCAAACTAGGGTTTTGCTCAAAATTGCTTGTGTTGATAAGATCTTAAACTTATGTATATCAGTGGAATTTATGCTGAGAACTAGCTGGAGTTTTATCCTTGATTGGAAATCTGTGCTATCTATTTTCAACCTTAAGAGCTTGCTAATTTTTAGATTTTCATTGGTGCTAGTAAAATTGCAACCGAAAGCTCGATTGTGCCTCTTGTATGAATGTTGTTTATGTTGAAATTTTGGTGCACTACTCTTGCTAAACATTGTTGCAATTGTTGATGCTCTTATTTTTCACAATGATGAATACTAAAATAAGTTTGAATGTTGAGGAACCTGAATTACCACCCATCTCCACATTATTCAACAGACTTAGCAAACTCATAATCTCACATAGTGACTTGACCCAAGGGAATGATTCGGTGGACTCATATATGGAAAAGTTTGATGACGTGCACTTAGGATTTAAATACTATGAGGAGACATGGGAGCATACAAATAAGTTTATAAAGGGATTGAAAAAGGAGATCAGGGAATCTTTGTCCTACCATGCCATTAGAAACATAGATGATGCCTACCACCAAGCACATAGGATTGAGATGGCTAGGAAGAGGCAAGCTACTTGGTTAGCATTAAAGGCTACGTATAACTCCTTTGTCTCCAAGAGTCCAAAGGCACCCAACAAAGATCCAACCACTAGAGAGGACATGTCAAAAGGAAACACCATGGATTCCTCGAAACAAACCTTAGCCTTAGCAGCCCAGAACATGGAAAATGAAATAGAGGAGGACATTTATGCCCCTGATTATACTAGTGAAGATGATTTTGACCTACAAGAAGTGGAAGTTGACCTAGGACAAACTGAACTAGAACCACCTCATGGTTCACCTAGCACCAAAACTCGACTTATTGAAAATCCATTAGAAGAGAAATCTAAACCATTAGATATAGGGATTCCATATGAGGATATCAACCATTAGATAATGGCCCTTTAACCTTGCTTGGTGAATGGCGTTTTTGTTATTTTGCCCAACAAACAAGGCTCGCACGCGTCAAACTCCTCGAAGGAATCTGAGTCCAAGAACCCATTTACATGGAGCTGTTGGATACAATTCTGGTTGATGTTCCCTAAACAACAGTGCCAAAGGTAAGTGTTGGTATAACCACTTATGCAGTGTTTACTAAGAGGGACGGAAGAGTAGGAAGGACGGATTTTTATAAAATCCGTCATTTACTCAGAAGGACGGACGAAAAATGATGGATTTTAGGGCGGACGAATGAGGTCAAAATCCCTCATTTCACGTCCCTCCAAAAGAAGTGGATTTATAAGAACGCATTCGTCGCCGCTCGCCATGCTCACTGCTCGCTGCACGCTGCTCAAGCTCCCATCCTCGGCTGCCGTTGAAGCTCCCTGCGTGGTTCCCGCCTCCCTGCGAGCTCCTCGCCTCCCACCCGACCTTGCTCCTCGGCCTCCATGCGTTGCCCCGCCTCCCTGTGAGCTCGCCCAAGCTCCCACCTCCCTACCTCCCCCGAGCTCCCGCCTCCATGCATGTGACCTCGCCCGAGTTCCTCGCCTCCGACCTCTCCGTCTCCCAGTGAGCTCGCCCAAGCTCCTCACCTCCTCACCACGCCGCCTCGCTGCCTCACCGCCTCGCCGTAGCTCCCACCTCCCCCGAGCTCCCGCCTCCCTGCCTCGCCCAAGCTCCTCACCTCCCCGCCTCGCCCTAGCTCCCACCTCCCTACCTCCCCCGAGCTCCCGCCTCCCTGCCTCGCCCAAGCTCCTCACCTCCTCGCCTCCCACCTCCTCGCCGCAAGGCCCAGCACACCGCCTTGGCCGCCGACGTAGATGCTCCCTCGGGTCTACACAGTCGGCTCGCTCTCGCTTCTCACGCAACACCATCAGGTCCCCGGTGAGCTACTCATAACTATCCGGTCCAACCTCTGGAAGGAGGACAGCAGCTGCATCGATTGGCTGCCAGGAAACATGGCTCGGTGGTGTATGCCAACTTCAGCAGGATCATGATGATGAGCAACGTGCAGCTGGTGGAGTTTGTGTGGGGGCTGGCGGACAGCAGCTACAACTTCCTATGGGTGGTCCATCCTTCACAGTAAACACAAGGAAGGATGGATACTCATAATTTTCCATCCATCCAAATATCCCTTCCATCCAAATTTTCCATTCACTTAAAAATCCATCCTTCTTAGTATACACACCCTTAGCTTAATCCTCTTATCATTTATGTTGCATACAGAACTTTGTATGTCCAAGACATACAACCTATTACATAGTGTACCGGACCCCTAGAACACGTTGGCCAATGAAAAAGAACAGGTGTTCTCTTTGATTACAAAGCTGAATCCTTTCCTTGTTAGGACAGGAATGGATATATTGTTCTTAGAGATTGATGGCACATAGTAACAACGGTTAATCTCTAGTTGAAGTCCTGACGGCAGCGAGAGAGAATAGTCTCCTACAATTACAGCTGCAAGCTATATGCCATTACCGACCCGAAGGTCTCTCCTGGCCGCACTGTCCTACTTCATTTGAGCTCTTGCATACTTGTACAAATATGCGCTCCACATGTGGCATCGAGTACCCATGTGTTCGAAGTAGACAGGTTGACTTTAACCACGTGAATGCTTGAGCCTGAAGATGAAGGAGAAATCCTTCTCTTCACCTTTTTCTAGTGTTGCCTTTTACAACATTCGGGCTTGGGGTCACCCCTCAAAGTTTGACACCAGTCCAACTCGTCCTCCCAAAGGACATATCATAGTTTTAATCCGCTATTGTTTGTAGACATGCTCTACAACAAAAGACGTGCAGATTAGTAGTACATTTCAATCATTTAATCTAAACTTGAAATAAATTATTATTTCTCACTATTTTATTAGGTTGATGATGACACCAAAATATATAGTATATTTTGTATCATTTTCGATATCTTTTCATGCTAAATTGAAGATCTTTTACTTGTTCTCATGATAAATTCATTGAATATTGCAAAGTCTACTTCTATTTTGGTTTTTCATAGTTTTCAGGTAAAAAGGCACTATTTTTAGGCGTTTTCAAGCAAAATAAAATACATAGAAGGATTCTCATCATCAAGAAGAAGTCACCCAAGAAATTTCACGTAAATCGAGGCAAGGAACCCAAAATACGGCAGTGCCGTAAGGGATTTTACGGTACCGTATTTTTCATGGCTACCGTATTATCGAGATCACGGCCGTATTTTGGTGATTTTCCAAACAGAAGGTTTTCACAAAAATACGGCACCGCCGTCAGGATTTACATGGCCGTATTTTGGGGCACTTTCTGAATAGAGACTTTTGCCGAAATTATGGCACTGCCGTAACCCAGTTTATGGGCCGTATTTTGAAGCATCTTCATAACAGAAAGTTTCCCTGAAATTACGGCACTGCCGTAAAGAATTACACGGGCCGTATTTCCCCGACGAATCCGACCAGAGAGTTCAGCCGATTTTACGGCACTACCGTAAACAAAATTACGGTGCTGTATTTTCCAGCAATTTCAGAACAGAACGATCGATGGATTTTACGGCAGTGCCGTAAGATATTACACTGTCGTATTGCGGTGTTTGAACGTGATTCCCAGGTCAATCTTCACACCCGATCTTTGTGGAGATTCTTGCGGGCGATCCAGGGCTTTATATTCAAAGCCGTAAGAAGCAAAAGGGGAGCTTTTGTAGAGGATTACAGGGAGACCAAATACCCTAAATTTCGTGCACCGTCGAGGGAGAAATCTTAATCCACGCCGCCGCCGAGGGTTTTGGCCGCCACGCTCGATCCAGACAATCTCTGGCTGCAATTTTCATACTGAAGCTTCGTCAGAGGGAGGAGACAATACACCAGAAATTTCAGACCGAAAGGAGATCGATCAGAAGAGAAATCAAAGAAAAAGGAGTTGCCAGCACTGTTCACCGACGATCCTTTGCGAATTACGGCCGTGAAATTCTTCACAAATGTGCTGTATTTTCTAACTTCTCTTTTGTTTCAATTTTCGATCCTCTGAAGCCATGATTTGTTGTAATTTCCTCAGGATGATAGCTTAAACTATTTTTGAGACATGGGGGAGTAATTTACTTAACTTCCAATGACTAGATAACTCTTTTTTCAATATTTCGTTGAGTTTAATCTTAGCATGATGATTTTACTCATGTGATAATTGTGCTTAGACTCTCTATAAGTTCATGTTATTAATTATGTTCTTGGAATTTTCACTTGAGACTGAAAGGTAATTGCTTGAGAATTTGGAACCCTAGAATTGCATGTTAGGATCCCTTCCTTAGGTTAGATCTATCCTGATCTTTTCTAATAAAATAATTATCATGATTATAATATGAATCTATAGATCGAGTCTATTTGTCAAACGTGGAGATCTTGTGCGAAAGCAAGGATCGGAACGTTGGAGATCCTTGAGCGAAACCAGTTGCGAGAGTCGGATGCATGAAAGTGATCCTTGAGACTCCACTAGAGATTCCTAGAACTCGGATGCACGAAAGTGATCCTTGAGTTTATTGTTTGATAATATCTTCTTCATGATAAAATTGAATCAACGAAATCCTTATTCATATCTAGCCATAAAAGTTTAAGTGAACGAAACCCTAGTCCTAGCTTTTCTCTCTGATAATCCTATTTTTTTTTAGTTTCCAATTGCTATTCTCACGATTTCGATTTGCCTAGATAGTAAGAAATCAACTATTTAGTATTCGACAACGTAGGTCCCTGTGGATTCGATACTTTCTTTATTACTTCGAGTATCCGTGCACTTGCGGATCACAACAAGTTTTTGGCGCCATTGCCGGGGACCTTAGTTTTTGTAGATGTTAGAGACATTGAAATTATTGCTAGATTAGGTTTTTATTATTTTTATTTACTGCTTATTTTTCAGTTTCTTGAAATCACTTGATCCGTTTACTTTGCATACGCAGGAGCCTTAGGTCAGGACCACTTGTACCATTGGATTCTGAAATCAACAGAACACTGAGAGTGTGCAGGAAGTTGAGATTAGAAGAATCATCACAAGAAGAACTGCAAGAACAATCCCAACCAGAGATACAAGAAGAAATATTCGAGATGGGAGACAATCAGAACCATCAGAGAACACTTAGGGACTATGCAGCCCCTAATCATCATGAAATTCGTTCTAGTATTGCTAGGCCAGCAATTGAGGCCAACAATTTCGAGATTAAGCCTGGACTCATTGCAATGTTTCAACAAGAGCAATTTGGAGGATCTCCACTAGAGAATCCCAACCAACACTTGACTTTATTTCTTGACCTATGCGATACTGTTAAGATGAATGGCGTTTCTAACGATGCATTTAGACTAAGACTTTTTCCTTTTTCTCTCAGGGACTGGGCAAAGACATGGCTTAATTCACACCCAGCCGGTACCTTCACCACTTGGAACCGACTGTCAAATTCCTTCTTGAACAAATATTTTCCCCCAAGGAAGACACTTGAATTGAGGAACCAAATTACAAACTTTCAACAAAGAAGTGGGGAGTCGCTCAGTGAGACCTGGGAAAGATTCAATGAACTGCAGCGGAAGTGTCCTCACCATGGAATAGAACTTCAAAATTTAATGCAAACTTTTTATATTACATTATATGATCAGACTAAAATGATTGTGGATGCCGCTGCAGGAGGAGCTCTTATGAGCAAAACACCAGATGAAGCCTTCAGACTGCTAGAGGAGATGGCAGAAAACCATAATCAATGGACTACTGAGAGAGGAGTAAATTACAAGCCTTCTCAAGGTAAGGGTGAAAATGATGAAATACGCTCCTTAGCAGAGAAGGTAAATTTTTTGTGTAGTAAGTTAAATTCCATGCAAACTGCTTCTGTTTCTGTTATTACTTGTGAAAATTGTGGTAATGATGGTCATACTGCTGAATATTGTGGAATTGTTGATCAGGGTAATGAGCATGTGAATGCCATAGGGAATTATAATCAAGGTAGACCTAATGATCCCTATTCTAATACATATAACCTTGGATGGAGAAATCACCCCAACCTTTCATGGAAAAACAATAACAATGTAGGGGGGAACACTGAAAACAAAGGATACAAAAGACCAAATCAGAACTTTAATCAAAATCAAAACCAAAATCAGAATTCAAATATAGAATCCATGTTTGAAAAGCTTATGGCCAGTCAAAATCAGCAAAATAGAAAAATTGATGATTTTATGTCTAATACAAGGGAATACATGGCAAGGCAAGAAAAACAAAATGAGGAATTTAAAGAAAATTTTCATCAAATCAACTCTAGACTGGATAGAGTAGAAGCCCACAACAAAATTCTTGAAAATCAAATTGCACAACATGCTAGTGTACCTTACAGACCCCCTGGGAAATTGCCTGCAAAACCTGAGATAAACCCTAGGGAGCACTGTAATGCCATCATGACTAGAAGTGGGAAACAACTAGGAGAACCTAGAGGGAGGTTTGAAAACACTAAAGAAAGGCTTAATGATAATAAAAGGGAATTGGAGATAGGAGAATCGTCTTCACATGAGAAACCCCAAACTTGTTTATCACCTCCAAAGGGTGATGAACCAAAAGGGGAGGAATCATGTGAGAAAGACAATCCTAACCCTAATTTGCCTGCTCCTCACCAGCCACCTATACCTTTCCCTCAAAGGTTAGTTCAACATAAACTAGACAAAAAGTTTGGCAAATTTCTTGAAATTCTGAAAAAGCTTTATGTTAACATTCCTTTTACTGAAGTTATTACTGAAATGCCATCTTATGCCAAATTTTTAAAGGAAATTTTGTTAAATAAAAGAAAATTAGATGATTATGGCACATGCACTGTTACTTTAACTGAAGATTGTAGTGCTATCATACAGAACAAACTGCCACCTAAACTGAAAGATCTAGATAGTTTTTCTGTACCTTGTTCGATTGGCACACTATCTTTTGACCGAGCCTTATGTGACCTCGGTGCAAGTGTGAGTCTAATGCCCCTTTCTACTTACAGGAAACTAAATCTTGGAGAGCTAAAGCATACATCCATATCCTTACAGCTCGCGGATTCATCGGTAAAGTATCCTGTAGGCATATTAGAGAATGTCCCTGTACAAATTGGTAAGTTTTTCATTCCTACAAATTTTGTAGTGTTAGACATGGAGGTAAATTCTAGAAATCCTATCATTTTTGGTAGACCATTATTGGCCACAGCTAAAGCAAATATTGATGTGAACCAGGGAAAAATTACTTTTGATATATGTGACAACAAGATTGAATTTAGTCTTAATGATTCAACGAACAAACTTTCATACTCAGGATCTTATTGTAGTACTGAAATATTTAATGATGAAATTTATGATGTTTCAAGTTTGTTTGAGGAAACCTCAAATAATGAATCTAACAATCTTTTTGAGGGTATTGATGAGAAATTGCAGAAGAAGAAAAATCCAAAGAGGAAGAGAAGAAGAGAATGCTCTAGATTGATTGAGAAAATAGAAAGAATTCTGAGCAGATTTGGATACTGTTTCAAGATCGAGCCTTATGTTTTAAAATCAGAGTTGAGATCCAGGAATTCACGATCAAACCCGAGTGTTAAAGGGTCAAGCTAATGACCTTTAAATTAGAGCTTCTTGGGAGGCAACCCAAGCTTTCTAACCCTTATTTTAGTTTTATTTTCCTTGATTTTTGCTTAGGACTAATTTTTATTTTATTTTTGTAGGTTTTTCGTGATTTGGAGCAAAATACGGCAGTACCGTAAAGGAATTTACGATACCGTATTTCAGTCTGCTTATGAACAGAAAGCTGCGACGAAATTACTGTACGGCCGTAAAGGATTGCACGGTACCATATTTCTGATCCAAAATCAACCCGTGTGTTCTTTCATTTTTACGGTACTATCGTGAGGTATTTTACGTGCCATATTTTCTGAAATTTTATTTTTCATTTTTCTAAAAAAAAAATTTACGGCAGGTACCGTAAGCTATTTTACGGTACCATAATTCCGCATCATTTTTGAACAGAAGGTTTTCAATATTTTACAGTACCTACCGTAAACAATTTTACGGTGCCGTAATCCAGAATCTGTTTCGACCCGAGAGTTGTCGCGATTTTACGACAGTGCCGTAAACGATTACACTGTCGTATTGTGCTTTCTGTACACGAATCCTGTACCGTATTTAGGTTTTCTACCGGGCCGTTTTACCCTCGATCTCGCTCGTTCTTGCGCCGTTTTTGGATCTCCGACCTTCTCCGGACACCTGAGGACACCAGCGACCCTTTCCGTTCAATCTTCATCGTCGATTAGGTAATCGATTCTCTGATTTTACTGCTTTGACGAGTTTTCACAAAGTTTCACCCCTTTCACTCATTCTCGATCGATTCGCAACTATTTTGAGTGATTTATGTTCCTATTTACTCGTTAGGGAATGAGTTTTCGATCCTGTGCTATTTGAAAAGAATTTGAACCAATTTCTGTGACCGATTTGAGCTGAAACGCAACGTGCACGATTCGGAATTATTGTTCATTGACATTTTGAGTTCTAGCATGTGATTTAAAACATATTTTTTTCTTCTAAAATATTTGATTAACGTTACTGATGATGTTGAAAGAATAGTCCATGCTTATCATATTGTATTGAGATTAAGATTACATGCATGATTCTACCCTATTTTTTTTCACTCTGTTCTATATGCTAGTGGAATAAGCTGATTGAATGCACTGACCTGATTTAAACTGCTATATCATTATTTGTATGCTTTGAATGATAAGTTTGCAGCTTGAGTCCATGGCACCAAGGACAAAAGCAATCGCACCAAGAAGAAAGGGGAAAGCCCCTGCTAAATCCTCACAACCACCGAACCCACATGGAATTCTTTTCAGAAATGAAATGCAAGAGGCTAGGTACAATAAAATTCTGGAGAGGAAGATCATCAACTCAAAATATGCTGATAGAAGAACCTTGGAAGCCTTAGGGCTTTATGAGGATTTGCTATGGATGTTTGATAGAATTAAAGCTAAGGAGTTCTTCCAGATGACTCCTCACACATACTTACCTCTTGTCTTGGATTTTTTGAGCAGTCTGATAATTGAGTTGAAAGAGTACTCTCATGGCCCTGCATGTTGGGGTATGCCCTTAAGGCTAATGTTTGAGGCCTTGGGATTGTATAAGTATCATGTAATAAACTCTTAAGTTTATAATAAGGCATGGTTGTTATTCAGGTTGTTACCTTGTCTGCTGTAATAAGTGTACTTCTGAATAATGTCTCAAAGCTGTTCAGCTAGGCTGACAGGCTATAAGTCCTTAGTCGAGATATCTTGGTGAACATGAGACAGCCTTGATATGATGGAGACTAATATGAGTGCTAATCTTATAGGATGCTTCGAGCATGGAATAAGATGTAGACTCATGGGTACATTGGATGTACTGGACAGACCCTACTGGGATATTGCATTGCTTGTCACAATGTGAATGATCCCTGTAAGCAGCAAGTGGCACATGTCCTTTGACTTGAGATCACTTGTGTTTCTAAATGATGATTGTCATTGTTTTGAGGTAGTTCAATATCATTTGAAATATAATGATTATAGACTATCTTGGATGGTGAGCTTGAATCAGGTTAGGGCACTAGTGATAGATAAAGGATTGCCGTCTCCTTGTTTAAGGAGTGTGATGTTCTAAAGGCCCCCCTATATGAGATGATTGAGGTAGTGTATGGCCATACCCAGATGACTATGTGCATCTGATCTAATCATGCTCATCGTATTGGAGTTACAAGCTTGACATGCTTGTCCAATAAGAACATCCAGTGGCAAAGGACATATGTGTGCCTTGTGAGTTTTGATTCACACTTGTGTCATGGTTTGGGTGTAGTCTTGGAAGACTATTTCCTTTATATCGGGAGACAGTGATGTGTTGCTAGATACCCCTCACTGATCGTGATAACGTAAGTTGTCGTTACCGACATTTAAAGGAAACCCTTAGGGTCGCACAATTTGATGATATGGCCTTCTTGAGTCAGATCGTGTGGACTGAATTGTATGGGTTCAGTTTAAAGGGGTTTAATCTCTGATTGCAAGTGAGATCTAGCCTGATCATGTTTGATTGATTAGGGCTTTAGATCGGTAAGCTTCGATCGAGAGAGATGATGCTAGATCGGTGAGATCAGGAGCATCAGGAGATGAACGGCTAGATCATGAGCCATTTGGTTCATAGAGGGTCTAGACCATGGCTTGGCTTGGCTTGGTTTGAGTTTGGTCTTTGGGCCAAATCGAATTGAACCAAAGCATGAACCGGTTCACTAGGTGAACGCATGGTTCATCAAGAGGGGCGTTTTGGCGTTGGAGAGTGGCTTCATGACTTTCCATTTTGGGAAGTCATGTAACGTCATTTGTCTTGATGTCGCCGAAGTGCATTTGCTCTCTTGTCTTTGCGTTTTGGTTTTGGAAAAAAGGGAGCTTGCTTGCCATCTCGTGTGGAAGGAAGTGGACGACAAGAACAAGCGCTCGGCCAAGGAAACTTCTCCATCATCCTAACATTCGATCAAGGACACCTTGCGCATCCTTGCTAGCACAAGGAGATCCAAGGAGAAGCCATCTTCTCTTGTGTGTGATTATCTTCGGAGAAGGGGCACTTGCGCCTTTGCTTCCAAAGCTCCATCTAAACCGAGATGGCTATGGTATGAGTCTCAACTTCACCAAGTTGAACATATGTTTATGCTAAGATTCTTGAAAACCTTTTGCTTCCGCTTGCAATGGTGATGCGCCACCCCTTTAAGGTTTTCGCCCCCCTCTTGAAAGGGATTTTGTTTACTTGCGCTCCCCCATGAAGGGGACACTTCACTGCAGAAGGGGAAATCACATTCAGAATGGCCAATGAAGAGAGAAAGTTTACATCGCAAGAAATTAGGGACATCTTTGGATTGAGCACTAGGGGTTACACTGACATACCCCTTGGATTTATGGAGAACGTGTTCTGGAACCAAATCACTCATGAGAGCCATTTCTATGCTATGTCTGCCAGAGCCTCAAAAATAGTGAACCCCTGTATCAGATATGCACATAGGGTTCTAGCACACACAGTATTTGGGAGAGGAGACAGTGACGGCATGGTCCGTCAACATGAGCTGTATTTTCTTTGGGGGATGCTCAATGGATTCGCAGTGGATGTCGCCTATTTTATGATCAAGCACATGGATAAAGTGGCCAGAGCTAGCAGAGGATTAGTGGTGATAGGAGGATTGGTTACTCCTATTGCTAGATACTATGGGATAGAGCCCTATGGAGCTGACACGGCAAGAGGGAATGCAAGGCTCGATATTGAGTCTTGCATAGCGATGAAGATGATAGTTAGAGAGGGAGACACTTTCTGTTTGGTCCTTGGACCAAACATCTCTCCTCTACCCTTACCCTACATTGAGAAGACTACAATTAGAGAAAGGGCCAATTGGAAGCTATGTCTTAATGAAGCTGAGGGAGCTTTTATTCCATCACCTGATACAGTACCACCACCCACCGGGGGTAGTAGGAGCGATCCTTATGGGATGGAGTCACCCCCTCATGACTCTTCACAGCCAGCTGGTACCTCCTCACACACACCTATGGGTAGATATGCTAGCCACCATGATCCAGGCTTCCAGGCACTCACAGCACAGATGTTCAGTCAGGAACGCCACCTGGATAGGATAGATGAGACTCTGGGGTACATCCACAGAGATATGGAGAGGCTATGCAACCATATGGAAGACATGGGTAACTTCCTCTATGACCATTTTGGTTATGCTGATCACAGGGACTATGGCTATCATGGTGATCAGGGAGGAACCCCATACTTTGATCCTGAGGAGACTGCTGCGAGAGACTCGGAGGCTACGCGATCTGATGATGATGAGTAGAGGCTTTGTGAGTATTATCTTCCCTTACCTTTTTGCTGTACTATGATTTTCTTTATCTCACTGTTGTTTCATATGATGAAGGGAAGGATGATGCTTCCATGACTGCCACCACTGCATATTGTTATTCTCATCCGATATGGTTGTATGATGATATTCTGATGATAGATATTCGATATGGTTGTATTATGATGATGATATTGATTTTTACTGTTTCGATGGAGTTGTATGATATTTTGATATTCTGATGTTTGATATGATATACATGGTGATATATTTTTGATGATTTGATATTGTAATGATGATGATGAGTTCACTCTTGATTTATACTGTTGATAACTTGAATGATTGATGATCTCAAATTCATGATTGAAGATATAGCCCTATCATGTCAAATTTATTTCTTCAATACATATTTGTCTATTGAAATATGACAATGATTGATGCATAAAATTTTGGGTAGATATATTATTTGAGGAATAAAATTTAACGGTGAAATTTTTCTTTCGAATAAAATGAGTATATGAGTATGATTTATGAATTGAGATCAATTGATCAACCTAGTAGATATTTAGTCTATTCTTGTTATTTGTTAGGAAATAAGGATCCAAGATACCCAAAATAAAGGTGAGAACTCCCCTACTTGGCACTGTGGGAAAGCGCAGTGGTACCGAAGGTTATGGGTTGAAGTAATAAATAGAAAAAGTATATATCTATGTGGGTACATGCCATGAGAAAAATCATTTCACATAAACTCCGCTATCCTTAATAAATTCTTTCCAAATTAGAGGATATGGGTTCCATTACAATGATTATGTGATCCGTGCACTCTGATCTCGTCACCAGAAAAAATGTGGTAATCGAGTTAGAGAATGTGAATGATGCCAAAAAAAAAGAGAAGAGAGTGGAAAAAGATCTTGGAAACCTAATTTCTATAAACAAAAGCATGATAGATTTGAACTGAAGATTGGGAGAAATCATGAGATTGAAAATTCTATTTATTGTACATGTTGCGAAGTTTTATTTGATTGAATTATGGATCTAGAAGGTTGAGTTCTAAGAATGATATGTCTATTTGAAGTTTTGTAAATCAATTGATAGAATTTTTCATTGACGAGTTGTATTTTAGAAATTTATTGAGCATGAAAAAGTTATTCTTTTGATCAAACTTTGATTTCAAATTTTGATTTTTGCTTGAGGACAAGCAAAGTTTGAGCCTTATGTATTTTGGTTTTCAGGTAAAAAATGCACTATTTTTAGGCATTTTTAAGCAAAATCAAATACATAGAAGGATTCTCATCATCAAGAAGTCACCCAAGAAATTTCACGCAAATCGAGGCAAGGAACCCAAAATACGGCAGTGCCGTAAGGGATTTTACGGTACCGTATTTTTCACGACTACCATATTATCGAGATCATGGTCGTATTTTGGTGATTTTCCAAACATAAGGTTTTCGCGAAAATACGGCACCGCCGTAAGGATTTACACGGCCGTATTTTGTTACGGCGGTGCCGTATTTTGGGGCACTTTCTGAACAGAGACTTTTGCCGAAATTACGGCACTGCCGTAACCTAGTTTACGGGCCGTATTTTGAAGCATCTTCAGAACAGAAAGTTGCCCTGAAATTACGGCACTACCGTAAAGAATTACACGGGCCGTATTTCCCCGACGAATCCGACCAGAGAGTTCAGCCGATTTTAGGCACTGCCGTAAACAAAATTACGGTGCCATATTTACCAGCAATTTCAGAACAGAATGATCAATAGATTTTACGACAGTGCCATAAGATATTACACTGCCGTATTGCGGTGTTTGAACGCGATTCCCAGGTCAATCTTCACGCCCGATCTTTGTAGAGATTCTTGCAGGCGATCCAGTGCTTTATATTCAAAGCCGTAAGAAGCAAAAGGGGAGCTTTTGATGAGAGGATTACAGGGAGACCAAAAGCCCTAAATTTCGTGCACCATCGAGGGAGAAATCTTGATCCACGCCACCGCCGAGGGTTTTGGCCGCCACGCTCGATCCAGATGATCTCCGGCTGCGATTTTCATACTGAAGCTTCATCAGAGGGAGGATACAATACCCTAGAAATTTCAGACCGAAAGGAGATTGATCGAAAGAGAAATCAAAGAAAGAGGAGTTGCCAGCACTGTTCACCGACGATCCTTTGCGAATTACGGCTGTGAAATTCTTCACAGCCGTGCTGTATTTTCTAACTTCTTTTTTCTTTCGATTTTCGATCCTCTGAAGCCATGATTTGTTGTAATTCCCTCATGATGATAGCTTAAACTATTTTTGGGACATGGGGGAGTAATTTACTTAACTTCCAATGACTAGATAACTCTTTTTTCAATATTTCGTTGAGTTTAATCCTAGCAAGATAATTTTACTCATGTGATAATTGTGCTTAGACTCTCTATAAGTTCATGTTATTAATTATGTTCTTGGAATTTTCACTTGAGACTGAAAGGTAATTGCTTGAGAATTTGGAACCCTAGAATTGCATGTTAGGATCTCTTCCTTAGGTTAGATTCATCTTGATCTTTTCTAGTAAAATAATTGTCATGATTATAATATGAATCTATAGATCGAGTCTATTTGTCAAACGTGGAGATCTTGTGCAAAAGCAAGGATCAGAACGTTGGAGATCCTTGAGCGAAACCAGTTGCGAGACTCGGATGCACGAAAGTGATCCTTGAGACTCCACTAGAGATTCCTAGAACTCGGATGCACGAAAGTGATCCTTGAGTTCATTGTTTGATAATATCTTCTTCATGATAAAATTGAATCAACGAAATCCTTACTCATATCTAGCCATAAAAGTTTAAGTGAACGAAACCCTAGTCCCAGCTTTTCTCTCTGATAATCCAGTTTTTTTTAGTTTCCGGTTTCTATTCTCACAATTTCGATTTGCCTAGATAGTAAGAAATTAACTATTTGGTATTCGACAACGTAGGTCCCTGTGGATTCGATACTTTCTTTATTACTTCGAGTATCCGTGCACTTGTAGATCACAACAGTTGACAACCCTCTCATGTTAATCCGGGAAACCATACAATTTCCAAAGTGAGATGGGATCCTTGCTCCTCACACGGCCTCGCGTCCCGCTAGGGCAGCATGAACTAAACGAGGTGACGCATGTATCACAAGGTAGGCGCCTTGGCCAATTGCGACTAGGCAATTCCCCGTCTCAAGACAGTTCTGGCATTTTGTGCCCAGCTAGGGCTGGAACAACACAAAACTCTAACTTCTTGAGGATGCCTCTAGTAATATCCATCATGTGTTCTTCACGCATATGAATAATCCAGTCAAGTCCGACCTGACCATTATGCCAGGGCCAATGAATTCTTTGCTAAGACACGTCTAAGATTTTAACTGGACTGGGGAAAACATTATCACCTCATGCCTCCACAAGATAGATGGGTGTGTCCACTAGGGTGGAAACAATGCATAACACCATCGATCTATAGTTTGACGAGGGCTACATGTCAGAAGGCGAAAATGGGACTTGATATGATTTCGAGAAGGTTTGGGTGGTTTCATACCACATTAGTTTTATCTTATGTCTATCATTACAGGCATGCATCATATAGTGATAACTAAATAAAACAAACAGAGCATGACAACAAAAACAGTAAAAATGATATGGTTATAGCCCAAACAAAAAAAACAAACCCCTAGACCTAGACTAAACACCTAGCACCTCAAGCGCTCTAAGCGACCAACTCATGCTCTAAGCCGTCAGCTCCTTGCTCTGAGTGCATCACGGTCCTGCTCCAACCCTAGGTGTGCCACCTAAGCTCCATGCTCCACCTGTGCTAGCTCGCAAACCCTAGGCTCCTCCTAGGGTTAGCCAACACTCTCCTCTACCCTTACTAGCTCATAAACCCTAGGCTCCTCCTAGGGTTTAGCCAACATGGGGTGCCACCATCACCCAAGAGGGGGCTATTTTGTGCCACATTTAGATCAGCCCCTTAGAAATCCCTAGATGCGCCACAATAATACATCCCAAGTATGATTTAGGGCTTGTCTATAACCATATCATATGCATAAAGAAAAACACCTAGAACATGCTCTTCTATATGCAATCAAAAACTACAAAACCAGATTTTACTTTTTCATTAGAAAACTTGTTCGTTAAATCTTAGCGATCTTATCAAAAATTCAAAATTTTTATTTCGCTCAGGAGTCTACAAGTGGCCATATATACCCCAATTATTAATGCCACTTGCATTCCCTAACTTGTATGGATTAGGGCAATCACCCAATCCATGCCCCAAAATCTAGATACAAGTCCAACATTATGGGTCTATCCCATGAATGTTGGGAGAAATAAATCCTCACACATAGGGTCTATCCCTATATGTAGAAACCAAAAATCATGAATATCACAAGAGCAAGAAATTACAAACCTACTATTTTTCTACACATAAAACATGGCATAAATATTTTTGAAAAATTTTCTATGACATGTGCCTGTGCCAGAAAAATATGGTACACTGATGTAAATCGTAAGTTGCCTCTGATACCACTATTGGAATCCCTGAGCTATTTTAAAAATGAAGAATAGCAAAAGCGAGCCCGAAACGAGATTCCAAATTCAACGAAGGACCTCTTACAATATTAACACCGGATTTGATAGGGGGTATACCTTACTAGCATATCTGAGCCTGACGATGACAATCAGAGATGCACAATCGCCTGTCCTCTACAATCTAGCACACACGGATTGCCTCGAGACTCCTCCGCTCCATGCACGTGCTAGCTTTGGGAGAAGAGATCCACGCCAAAAGGGAGAATCCACCTTGCCTGTGC
The DNA here is from genome assembly GCA_027563935.2 of Costus lasius. Taxonomy (NCBI): domain Eukaryota; kingdom Viridiplantae; phylum Streptophyta; class Magnoliopsida; order Zingiberales; family Costaceae; genus Costus; species Costus lasius. Next base: position 78,981,930 of record CM050451.1, read on the forward strand.
TAACACCAAAAAGCTGCGCCAAGGGGCTGATCTTCAAGTTGCGCCGATCACCAAGGATGCGCCAACTTGTATGCTGCCCTTCTTCTTCTAGAGATGCGCCACGACCAAGGAAGGCACCAAGGAAGAAGAAGGAGACCCTCAACACCTTCTTGTGCCAAGAGAAGAGTGTTGATGCCAAGGGAGAAGAGGGGCGACAACAATGCTTGAGGTGCCAAGAAGAGGAAGGGTGACAACTATGAAGAGGAGGGGAGAAGAAGACCTAGGCGGCCAGGGTTGCAATATGAGAGTACACTAGTGTATGCGCCCCTAGCCCCATATATATAGAGAGTTTAGTCATAAGCCCCGTCCACTTAAGATGCAATAAATATATTTAAAATTTTTATTTTTGCGCTTAAGTTATGGGCCCCACTGTTACGCTAAAATAGACGCAAGGGGTCAACCTGAGGTTTGACCATCATCTAGACCTTTTCTATCGTTCTATCGATGTCACCCGAGGTTACCCAAGGGGTCAGCCAAAGTTATAGTATAACATAAGCTCTATATAGGCTATCTCCAAACTCAACAAGTCTCCCAAACAGATCTGAATCTTCCATAGATTCGATCTGAGGCTATCCGATCAATATGAAGTCTCTAGCATCTAGGTGTGCGACCCTGTAGGTCTCTCTGACGTTGGCAGCAATGACCTCATCATCACAAGCAGTGAGTGGCACCTAGTAATGCATCGCTGCTATCCAAGCCATCGGAATAAATATCGCCATCGACAACATCAAAACTGTGATAAGGTATAAGAGCATCAATGCCCCTTTGTCAGGCTGATTGTCCAAGTTGGACAAGCGTGTCACAATTGTTATTCTAACAAAGCTGGTCATGACTAAATTAGACTAAACCTAGGTGTGGCCACATGCTTCAGTCATGCACCATATAGGGGCCCATGGACATCATGCTTCCCCACAGGGAAGAGGCAAATCCTCTATTTGCAAGATGCATCTCTCATATTGCTCAAGACATACCTAATGACAACCGTTATAACCTCCCTGTTACGGCGAGGTGTTAAGTTGTATCAAAGTATATCCCTTACAACACAGAGATACAATATATATATATATATATATATATATATATATATATATATATATATATATATATATATATATATATATATATGCGTAGATATATAATAAACCATGACAACGACAAGGCCAGGATATCTATAAATATCAATGTATATAGTACAAAAGTTAAGATCAAAACATAGGTCTCAAGGCATAACACAAACACATATGGCCAAGAACTATGCCCTCTCGGACCATAAAGTGTCATTTTTTTCCAGTTCAGCACTAGGTTGACCTCTTCACATCTTTGCAAGACTTTCGAAAGGTTAGATAAGCAATCTTTGAAAGAAGAGTCATACACAGAAAAATCATCCATGAATATATCCATGAAATCCTCACTATAGTCAGCGAAGATGGCCATCATTGTCCTTTGAAATGTGGCAGGGGCATTGCATAGGCCGAAGGGCATCCTCCTATAAGCATATGTTTCATAGGGGCAGGTGAAGGTTCTTTTCTCTTAATCTTCAGGGTGGATGGGTATTTGGAAGAAACCTAAAAAGCCATCCAGAAAACAAAAGTAAGAATTATATGCAAGTCTTTCTTGCATTTGATTAATGATTGGTAATGGAAAATAGTCCTTTCTCATGGCTTTATTCAACTTCCTATAATCTATGCACATTCTCCACCCTGTGACTGTCTGTGTTGGTATCAACTCTTCAGCATCATTCATGATCACCGTCATTCCCCCCCCCCCTTCTTTGGCACAACATATACTGGACTGACCCAACAGCTGTTAGAGATGGGGTAGATGACCCCTGCATCCAAGAGTTTAATGACTTCCTTCTTAATAATCTCCTTCATTGATGGGTTCAATCGGCGTTGAAATTCCACTGATGGCTTGCTGTCATTCTCAAGCAAAATCCTATGCATGCTGATAGAGGGGTGAATTCCCTTAATATCCTCAAGTGAGTAGCCAATTACCTTTTTGTTCAGATGGAGTTCTCCTAATAGGAGTTCAGTCTATTCCTTGTTCAGTTCTGCATTGACTATCACATGGCATGTAGAGTTATCACCTAAGAACTCATATCTCAGAGTACTGGGAAGACTCTTGTATTCAATCTTCTTTGCTTCTGCATCCTCTAAAATCTCATCAGAAAGAACTTCTAGCTTCAAAGGCTTGGACTCTATGACTGGGCATGAGTCCAAAGTTTAGAGTAGTCTTTGGCACGCTCCTCAATGTCTTCATCTTCAGCATTAATTAAACTAAACTCTAATGGATCCACCTCCCTCTTGTATGATTCAATGTGCTTCATAGCTCTCTTAATGATATAAATACTACAACATGTACCTACAAGAGAAGGTTTCTTTAGAGAATATGACAAATCAAATTGTGCAACATTCTCACCAATGTTCAAATTCAATTTCTCATTTTTGACATTGATTACTGCACTGGCTATTGTTGATGGTTAGGCAAAAGCTTAAGGAGCTAAAAGTGGATGGTGAACTTATATTTGCATATGCAAAGACTGACAGGCTAGGTGAAATTGAGGAGTTCATACTCATGCCAAATGTTGCTAATCTTCAAAATGTTGGTGATCGTTTATATGATTATGCTTTGTGTGAAGCTGCCAAGATCATATTTGCTTTCCTTTCCAACTGTGCAAAGTTGGCTTGCACCCTTGTTAAGCTGAAGCAGTTCCAGGGTGCTATTGATGCAGCTCGCAAGGCAAATAGCTCAAAAACATGGAAGGAGGTTTGCTTTGCTTGTGTTGATGCTGAGTTCCGCTTGGCACAAATATGTGGTCTGAATATAATTAATTATTCAGGTAATATCTTCATCATATGAAGGAACATTTTTTATTCAGCTTGCAAGTTTATGTTATCGGTTGATTTCATTGTTTAGGTGGATGACCTCGAAGAGGTCAGCCAATGTAATCAGAATAGAGGCTGCCTTAATGAGTTAATTTCTCTCATGGAGAGTGGCCATGGGTTGGAACTTGGAACAACACTGGAAAGAGCTAACCGATTTATATGTAGAATATGATGAATTTGACAATGCTGCAGCGACAATAATGAACCATTCTCCCAATGCCTGGGATCATATGCAGTTTAAAGATGTTATTATCAAAGTTGCAATAATTTGTCTGGGATCACATGTTCCCTGGGAACATATGCTAGATGATATCTTACGTCATAAAGAACCATTCTCCCAATGCCTGGGGTCATATTCAGTTTCTATCTTCGATATCTTACGTCAGTTCTGAATTGTATAAATTTTTGTTGCTAAACTACCAAACAGATTCGATATCTTATGCAATCATCTTATATATTTTTAAATGTTTAGTCATGCAATTTGAATTATTTTATTTATTGATTAAGTTATTGCTACCATTTTTATTACCAAATTACAAAATAAATTTATTGGTATCGTGAGTAAATTAAATAAATATTATTATAAAAAAATTGCTCACCCAACTTGAACGTACAGGGAGTTGATGGTTCTAGCCATTTGGATTAATTTTAAATGATTCAAAAGTTAGAAGTAGTAATTATTGTTGTTTTATAGTAATGTATAAATATTTTAATATTTTTAATTACCTTTTTATATTTTATAAACTTTATAATATTTAATTAAAATTTATTAAATTTATATTTTATATATTTTTTAGTAATTTTATAGTGTTTATAAATAATGAGTTTAAAAAATTGAGTTAGGGATGCAAATATCAAATGACAGATAAACTGTTTTATTTTTCTATCCATTCTATATTTTTTTACATATTTTTCTTTTCATCCTATTTTCTTTTCCCGCTATCTTTCTCTATCTGTGCTAGGTGTCACGCCAAGAATTAGTGCTAAAATGTTTTCCTAAAATAAGCTGAGCCACGCAGGATTCCAAGAGAAAAACTACCCCATGCAGGGGACAAAATAGCACAGGGCGCGCGACCGACAGATGTGACCACTCATGTCTTAGCCTAACCCAACAAACAGCCAACATCGTTCGCAGACGGTGGCGCACATGCGTGAACAGTGAACACCACGTAGGGTGTCGAGGAGGGGCTAGTCGCATGATGCATTATTTTACACCACATTTTTGCCTATATTTTAGATCATATTTTGAGCTTAATTGCATAATTTTGTGCTAATTTTAGTGTTTTTACTTCACTTGGTACAGAATTTTCACTTTTCTTAGTTTTATTGAAAATGTAGGTAAAACGGCATAAAATGGTGGATTTTGAGAGTTTTGAAGCCATAATATGATTTCTAAGGAGATCACAAGCTTACACGTCAAATTTGGAGCGAAAATAGTGAAAATTTTAACATTTACGGCCTTGGCCGTAATTATGGAGTCGACCGTAATTTTGGCGTCGAGCGAAAGGCGAAAAATGGCCAAGTATGGAAATGAACATAAACTTTCACGAGTGAAGCCGTAAATCAATTACGGTCCGTGAAACTTTTTATGAACAAAGGCATGTACACACAGAAAGATTTACAGCCTTGGCCGTTAACTCATCACGGACCGTGAAAATTGCCGCCTGACGAGTTTTTCGCTCGATTCTCCACCGATTCGAACCAGATTTGAACCAAACTTTGCAGAAACGTTCCTTGAGGGGTTCCGAACCTATCTAGCTATAAAAGATCAAATTTTTAGAATATTGTAGAAACTTTGCAAATTTGGGGGATCCCCAAATCAGGACCCTAATCTACATCTAACTGTCTTTTTAGAATATTGCGATGCAGTCAAAGTTAATGGAGTTTCATCTGACGCTATAAAACTGAGATTGTTTCCCTTTTCTCTCAGGGACCATGTGAGAGCTTGGCTATATTTGCTACCAGTAGGATCTATTACTACGTGGGATGAGCTTTTCAGAGCTTTTCTGAACAAATACTTCCCACCTAGCAAGACTGTTCAACTGCGCAACAAGATCATATGTTTTGCACAACAAGAGGGAGAATCACTGTATGACGCCTAGGATCGCTTCAAGGAGCTTCAGCGTATGTGCCCACACCATGGACTCCAAGCATGGGTTCTAATCCACATCTTTTATAATGGATTGGATTATAATACCAAGTTGATGGTGGACGTTGTGGCTGGAGGAATAATCATGAGTAAAGGCGTGGAGGAGGCGACCGCTCTACTTGAGGATATGGCCATGAACCATAACCACTGGTCGAGTGAGCGAGGTACTACTTCCATGGGGTTTGGTAAGTACCATAATGATTCCTTGACATCTCTTACGGCAAAGGTAGATTCATTAGCACAGAAGTTAGATTCTTTTTCCTTTCCCTCAGTTGCCGTTAATGCAGTTTCCTGTGAAGTGTATAGTGTAACAGGGCATAATTCATTTGCTTGTCAGTTTATAGCTTCATCTCACAAAGACTCTAATCAGGAGCAAGTTAATGCCTTGGGAAATTTCAATCAGAGACTAGTGAATGACCCATATTCTGCAACCTACAATCTAGGATGGAGGAACCAACCCAACTTGTCCTACAAGAACAACCAAAGGCAAGCACCTCCTCAGTATCCTCAGCCGAATAGCAAGCCACCACCGGGCTTTCAATCAAGACAGTATGGACAGCCCCAGAAGTCAAACTTGGAGACCATGCTAGAAGGATTTGTTATGCAATAGAAGAAAAGCACTAATAACCTCGCTGATGCTATCCAGCAGCTAACATCTCATGTGGGTGCCTTGGCTACCCACAACAAGATGCTGGAGAACCAGATAGCTCAACAGGGGAGTATTGTAGATAAAGCTGTGGGAGGGAGTTCAAGAAGACATGAGGAGAATTCCATAGAGCACTGTAATGCAATAACCACAAGGAGTGGTAAGCAACTAGATGAACCCCAGATGCCTGAAGAGGAGCCCACACCTGTAGTTGACAAAGAGCGGTTCGAAGAATCTCAACCTGACAAGGAAAAGCCTGTTGAAAAGGAAAAGGAGGAAGCTTATAAAGGGCCACCTGTGTATGTCCCGCTTGTCCCTTTTCCTCAGAGATTAGCCAAAGCAAAGTTGAATAAGTGATGTGATCCGAAAGGACACACTTTTAAATACGAGCAGGTAGACTAATCTAAGGTGTCGTAGCCAAAACTAGTTTGGCGCACAGGGAACTGTCATCCCCTGATACGGCTCCAAAAACTTGTTGTCCCTAACTCGTAGTGTCCGCAAGTGCACGGATACTCGAAGTAATAAAATAAATATCGATCCCACAGAGAGACTAGTGCTGTCAAGTACTGAATAATTGATTTTCTCACTATCTAGGCAATCGAATAATAGCAAAGCAAGAATCGAAGACACATGGAAAATCATTATCAGAGAGAAATTGGGACTAGGGTTTCATCCACTTTGATTTTCAAGACTAGATAAGAAATAAAGAATTCATCAATCAAATCCTAAAATGATATAGGCATAATTTACCTAAAAAGGGATTATCTCACTTTTGTGCAGATAACCATGCAAGAATAAATCCTCGCTTTCGCGTAAGATTCATCCCAAGCTAAAGATAGGTAAACCATCAGACGAAGAATTCAAGGATCACTTTCGTGCATCCTAATTCTAGGTTGATTGCCTCGAGTGGAATCTCAAGGATCACTTTCATGCATCCGAGACTCAACACACGTTCTACCTATGGTTCTCCAACGTTTCGATCCTCACTTTCGTGCAAGATCTCCACGTTTGACACAATAATTCGATCCTAAGATCATTAATTATCATCAAGGCAATTACTCATCTAAAATAACAAAACAAGAACTTAACCTAATTTCTTACAGTGAGTTCCTATTAGTCAATTTTAGGGTTCCAATTCTCAAACATATCACCTTTCGGTCCTTAATGCAAGAATTCTATTCATATGACAAGAAATAAACTAAGGAAAATCTTAGAGCAGTAATCTCATAGGTAAAAAGTATCAAAGTAGAACTATCATGATGAAATAAAAAGAGTTCTAGTCATTAAAAAATCAAAGGGGATTACTCCCCCATGTCCCAAAATAAGTTTAAGCTACCATGATGAAGAGATTACAAAATTCCATAGTTTCAGAAAATCGAAAATTAATAAAAGAAAGAGTTTTTAGAAAATACAGCATGGCTGTGAAGTATTTCACAGCCGTAATTTGCAAGAGAAGTCATGAACAGTGTGGCGCGAGCTTCTTACTTTGATTTCTCCTCGAATCGATCTCCTTTCGTTCTGAAACTTCAGGCACGTTGTCTCCTTCACCAGGTGAAGCTTCAGTATGAAAATCACGGCCGGAAGTGCTCTGGATTGATCGCGGCGGCGAAACCCTAGGCGGCAGCGTGTTCGGTGATTTCTCCCTCGATAGTAAACAAAATTCGGGGCTTTTCGTATCTTCACAATCCTCTCCTCCAAGCTCTCCTTTTTCGTTTTTTCAGTCTTTTGTTTTAAGCTTTGGATCGACCGCAATAATCTCCGCAAAATTCGGGCGTCGAAATTGACCTGGGAGTCGCGTTCAAAAATCGGAATACGATAGTGTAATATCTTACGACACTGCCGTAAAATCCCTCGACTGTTCTGTTCTGAAAGTACTGGAAAATACGGCACCGTAATATGGTTTACAATCGTGCCGTAAAATCGGCTAAACTCTCTGGACGGATACGTCGGGAAAATACGGCCCGTGTAATTATTTACGGCAGTGCCGTAATTTCGGCAAAGGTTTTTGTTCCGAAAGCGCCCCAAAATACGGTCGTGGGAAACCTTACAGCAGTACCGTATTTTTCGCACAATCTTTTGTTTGGAAAATCACCAAAATACAGCCGTGCTCTCGATAATACGGTAGCCGCGACAAATATGGCACCGTATTATAAATACGGCACTACCATATTTTGGTCTTTAGCCTCGATTTGTGTGAAATTTCTTGGATGACTTCTTCTTGACAATGAGAACTCTTCCATGTATTTTATTTTGCTTGAAAACGCCTTAATTAGTGCCTTTTTGCCTGAAAAATATGAAAAACCAAAATAGAAGTGGACTTTGCAATAATTGATGGATTCAATCATAAAAACAAGTAAAAGATCCCCAATTTAGCATGAAAAGGTATCTAAAATGATGCAAAATATACTACATATTTTGGTACCACTATCAATTTTACATAGTGCCAAGTAGGGGAGTCTCTCACTATTTTTATGGATCTTGGATTCCTTCTTCCCAACAAATAGCAAAAATAGACTAAGCCTCAACTAGGTTGATCAATTGATCTAAATTCACAAATCATACTCATATACTCATTTTATTCAAAAGAATAATTCGCTTTCAGATCTCATTTCTCAAATTACACATCTACCCAAAATTTCATGCAACAACTAATGTCAAATTTCAAAAATAGATGTGCTTTGAAGAAATAAATCTAACATGATAGGTTTCTCTATAGTCATAGATATGCATCAAGGAGGACATTTATCAATGAAAGTCTTCTTCAAAAATAAAATTACACCACAAGATAGCAGAAAGTGGATCATATGCATTCAATTCTTTCTCAAAAGATCGAGGAAAATAGAATGGAAAGTAGTAGGGGAAGTGATGCTCACAAAATTTAATTTTTCGCCATCATTGGATTCAGCTTTCTTTATATCTCCCTCATTATTCTATTCTCCTACAAAAAGAGGGGAAATTTTAATTCTTAAAAAAAAGACTAAAACAAAAGTGACTAAACTAAGCAAAAGTACTTGGGTTGCCTCGCAAGGAGCGCTAGTTTAAAGGTCATTAGCTTGACCGTTCGATATTCGGATTTGATCGTGGCTCATCAAGGTAAAAACTTTCCTTTTCCCCAATCTGCTCTTCTTGATAATAATGCTTCAATATTTGACCATTAACTTTGAATTCTCCCGTTTCCTCACTCCATATGTCTACAGCTCCGTAGGGATAGGCTTTCTTTACCTGAAAAGGACCAGACCATCGAGATTTAAGCTTTCCAGGAAAAAGTCTCAATCTAGAATTGAACAAAAGAACAAAGTCACCTGGTTGGAAGTCTTTTCTAAAAATCTGTCGATCATGCCATCTTTTAGCCCTTTCTTTGTAAATTCTTGCATTCTCATATGCAGAGAGTCTGATCTCATCTAGCTCGTTTAATTGTAACCTCCATTTTTCACCCGCGTTTTTCAAGTCAAAATTTAGTTTCTTGATTGCCCAGAACGCCTTATGCTCGAGCTCTACGGGAAGGTGACATGATTTTCCATAAATCAATTGAAAGGGGGACATACCTATGGGTGTTTTGAAAGCAGTCCTGTAAGCCCACAATGCATCATCAAGTTTGAATGCCCAGTCTTTCCTAGTGCATGACACTGTTTTCTCCAGAATTCCTTTGATCTCTCTGTTTGATATTTCAACATGTCCACTTGTTTGGGGGTGATAGGGTGTTGCAACTCTATGATTAACTACATACTTCCTGAGTAAGGCTGAAAACTTATGTTCTATAAAATGTGAGCCTCCATCACTGATCACTACTCGGGGTGTCCCATATCGTGGAAAGATAATCTTCTTGAACAGTTTAATAACAACTCTCGAATCATTGGTTGGTGAAGCAAGAGCTTCAACCCATTTTGAGACATAATCAACTGCTACAAGAATGTACTTGTTACCTCTAGAAGATGGGAAAGGTCCCATGAAGTCAATCCCCCCAAACATCAAATATCTCAACTTCAAGAATATTGGACAGTGGCATCTCATGTCTTCTGTTAATGTTCCCAGTTTTTTGACATCTATCACAAGATGACACAAAGTTTCTAGCATCTTTGAAAATTGTGGGCCAATAAAAACCTGAGTGTAACACCTTAAAAGCAGTTTTCTCAGTGCCGGCATAACCACCATAGGAGGATCCATGGCATTGGAGCAATATATCTGCAACTTCTTCTTTAGGTACACATCTTCTAAAAATGTCATCTACACATCTTCTAAACACATAAGGCTCATTCCAAAAATAGTGTTTCACCTTAGCCAAAAATCTTTTCCTTTTTTGGTAGCTCAAATCAGGAGGAAAAATATTGGCTACAAGATAATTCACTATGTTAGCGTACCAGGGGGCTCTGAGTTGTTCAATGGTCAAGAGCTGTTCTTCAAGGAAGGAATCATTGATCTCATCATTCTTTTTAGTGTCTACCATTATTCTTGAGAGATGATCTGCAACAAGGTTTTCTAATCCCTTTTTGTCTTTAATCTCCAAATCAAATTCTTGCAGGAATAAAATCCATCTGAGTAATCGTGGTTTGCTATCTTTTTTCTGCATTAAGTATTTCACAGCTGCATGGTCGGTGTACACTACCACTTTGGAGTTAATCAAGTATGACCTAAATTTATCAAAAGCAAATACTATGGCCAATAGTTCCTTCTCAGTGGTGGTGTAATTTTTCTGTGTCTCATCCAAAGTCTTGCTAGCATAGTGAATAACATGAGGTTTCTTATCTTTTCTCTGTCCCAAGACTGCTCCCACTGCATAATCACTGGCATCACACATGAGTTCAAAGGGTAAGTCTCAATTTGGGGCTTGAATGATGGGTGCTGAAACCAAGGCTTTCTTTAACCCCTGAAAAGCAAACAAACATTTCTCATCAAAGCAGAATTTGGTGTCTTTACAAAGTAAATCAGTTAAAGGTTTAGCAAGTTTAGAGAAGTCCATGATGAATCTCCTGTAAAACCCTGCATGTCCCAAAAAGCTCCTGATCTCCTTGACAGTGGTGGGTGGTGCTAACTTCTCAATCACATCTACCTTGGCCTTATCCACTTCAATCCCTCTCTCTGAAACAAGATGGCCCAAAACTATCCCATGTCTAACCATAAAGTGACACTTTTCCCAATTCAAGACAAGGTTAGTCTCTTCGCATCTCTGTAAAACTCTAGAGAGATTAGCTAAGCAGTCATCAAAAGAGAAACCATAGATAGAGAAATTATCCATAAAAACATCCATGAAGTCTTCAATAAATTCAGAAAAAATTGTCATCATACACCTTTGAAAAGTTGCAGGTGCATTGCATAAACCAAAGGGCATTCTTCTATAAGCAAAAGTACCATAAGGACAAGTAAAAGTGGTTTTATCCTGATCATCAGGATGAATAGGAATCTGAAAAAATCCGAAATACCCATTAAGAAAACAAAAGTGAGAGTTTTTGGCAAGTCTTTCCACTATTTGATCAATGAAAGGCAAGGGAAAATGATCCTTTCTGGTGGCAGCATTTAATTTTCTATAATCAATACACATACGCCAACTAGTGACATTTCTAACAGGTATCAATTCATTATCCTTATTTTTCATTACAGTGACACCCCCCTTCTTTGGAACACAGTGTACAGGACTCACCCACTTACTATTTGAGATAGGGTAGATAATACCTGCATCTAGTAATTTTAGTACTTCCTTCTTCACCACTTCCTTCATAGACGGGTTGAGCCTTCTCTGAAAATCTACATGCGACTTGTGCTCATCCTCCATATGAATCCTGTGCATACAAAAAGAAGGATTTATTCCTTTTAAGTCATCAATAGAATACCCAATTACCTTTCTATGAATTCTTAGCTCCTTCAAGAGTAGATCAGTTTCCCTGGCATCTAATTTAGCATCCACAATCACAGGGTAGGTAGAGTTAGGACCAAGAAATTCATATATAATGTTATCAGGTAAAACTTTCAACTCAACTTTAGGGATCTTTTCACTTCAATTATCAAAAGTAGGACAATCTAGAGTCTCATGTTTTTCATCATCAAAATTATCAAAATCATTCTCAAAACCAGAACTATCAATTTTTTCACAAGAATTTTATAAGGAATCAGAAAAAGGAACATCAGTAGAAGAATCATCAAACAAATAACTAACATCATAAACCGTGTCATCAATGGCATGAATGGTGCAACAGGAACTAGCATATGCAGGTTTTTTCAATGAATTATTCAAATTAAACTCAATCTTATCATTGCCAATTCTTAAAGCAATTTTACCGTTCCTTACATCAATAAGGGCTCCAGCAATGGCTAAGAACGGCCTACCCAAAATAATAGGAATCTTGGCATCCTCTTCCATTTCAAGTACCACAAAATCAGCAGGTATAAAGTACTTACCAACTTGTATAGGAACATCCTCTAGAATACCTACTAGATATTTTACTAATCGATCGGCGAGCTGCAAAGAAATTGTAGTTGGCTTAGGAGCTCCCTTGTCCAATTTCCTGCACACAGACAAAGGCATGAGACTTACACTAGCCCCTAGATCACATAAGGCTCGGTCGAAAGTCATACTTCCAATAAAACATGGGATAGAAAAACTACCTGGATCATTTAATTTTAGTGGCAACCTATTTTGAATAACAGCACTACATTCCTCAGTTAAAGCCATTGTACCATAGTTCTCTATCTTTCTTTTGTAGACAAAATTTCTTTCAAAAATTTAGCATATATGGGCATTTGAGATAAAGCTTCAGTAAATGGTATGTTAATGTAAAGCTTTTTCAAAACATCAAGAAAATTCCCAAATTGCTTGTCTAACTTTTCTTTTACTAATCTTTGGGGAAAAGGTACTGGTGGTCTATAGGGTGCAGGTAGATTAGTCTTAGAATCATCTCCTTTATATGGCACATCCCCTTTTGGTATACTTCCCTTTTTAGGTGTTTAACTAGGTAGGGTTTGTTCATGTTCAGAAAATTTTTCTAATTCTAATTCCTCCTCATGATCATTAATAGACTCTTTCTCTTTTAGTTCTCCTAATTGTTTCTCACTTCTAGTGATAATGGCATTGTAATGTTCCCCAGAGTTTAACCTAGATATTTGTTCTTCTAGAATTTTATTGCAAGTAACTAAGGATTCTACTTGAGAGGCAATATGACTAACAGTTTCTTCAAGATCCTCAAATTTTTTCATGTTTTGAATTTGCAAAGATTGGATTTGGCTAGCTGAAAATTTTTCTAACATGGGCTCACTAACCTCTTCAGGCAGGGTTTGCTGATCCTCATTCTCACTCTTACCATGTTGACGATAATATAGCATTCCTTCATCCGGAGTCCATTGGCTATGATTCAAGGACATCTCCTCAAGCAATTTGAAAGCATCATCAATTGTTCTATTCATCAAGGCTCCCCCTGCAGCAGCATCAATAATTAGATGGGTATTATAAACTAAGCCATAATAAAATATCTGAATTAAGAACCAATTTTCAAAGCCATGGTTTGGACACTTCTGTTGTAAATCATTGAATCTCTCCCATGTCTCGCTGAATGATTCTCCACCTTTTTGTTGAAAGTTCATGATTTGATTCCTCAATTGGATAGTCTTGCTTGGTGGGAAATATTTCGTCAGAAAAGCTTTTGACAATTGTTCCCATGTTGTGAAAGTATTGGGTTGACGAGAATGCAACCACATTCATGCTTGATCCCTGAGAGAAAAAGGGAATAATATCAGTTTTAGTGCATCATTAGAAAATCCATGGATTTTTATGGTATCGCAATATTCAAGAAAAATATATAAGTGTGAATAAGGATCTTCGATTGATGATCCTCCAAACTGATTCTGGTGGATCATAGTCAAGAAGGCAGGATTAATTTCAAAGTTGGTGGCCTCAATTGCAGGTTTAGCAATGCTAAAGTGTATCCCTTGAGGAATAGGGGCTGCATAGTCCCTCAGTGATCTTTGCTCAGCCATTAGAAATGAATTTCCTGCGCACACTAGAGCAAACTGATCAAATGATGTAAGTAAACAGAAGAGGATAAAAAGATAAAATATAAATGAAACCTAGTCTAGCAATACTCTCAATGTCTTCAATATTGACAAAACTGAAGTCTCCCCGGCAACGACGCCAAAAACTTGATGTGATCCGAAAGGACACACTTTTAAGAAGGTAATTTTTCCTAGATTTGGTGTTCCCAGAGTTCTGATTAGTGACGGGAGTTCTCATTTCATTGAAAATAAGCTCGAGTCGTTGTTAAAAAATTAAGGGGTATACCATAAAATTGCTACGCCGTATCAAACGAGTGGATAAGCTGATGCATGAGCATACAACATGAAAGTAGGGGAAGATCTGGCCCCAATGGTGCCCCAAAAATTTTCCACAGAAATTTCCTCGGGTCACCCGGCGACGAAAGTCACACCCCATGACTCCTGCGGGCAACTTCCCGAATCAGCGGCGACTTCACGTGCACAAGTCCGATTTTCCACAGAAAGTTCCTCGGAGCACCCAGCAACGATAACCTCGCCCCGTGGATCCTGCAAACAACCACCGGGTGCTCAAGTCCGATTTTCCATAGAAAGTTCCTCGGGGCACCCAGCGACGATAACCTCACCCAGTGGATCCTGCAGACAACCACCGGGTGCTCAAGTCCGATTTTCCACAGAAAGTTCCACGGGTCACCCGGCGACGAAAGTCACGCCCCGTGACTTCTGCGGGCGACTTCCTGACGAAATTTCAGAATTGAAAGCGGCACCACATGCACAAGCCAGAAATCTCACAGACTATTCCTCGGGTCACCCAGAGATGAAATTCACGCCCCGTGACTCCTGCAGACAGTTTTCCACAGAATATTCTTCGGGTCACCCAGCGACGAAAGTCACACCCCGTGACTCCTGCGGACAGCCACCTGAAGCTGCAGAACTGCCCCGACGACCCCACTTCGACGTATACAACCCACCCTACCACATTGCCCCACCTCATGAAGATCCAAAGGGGCCCAACAAGGTAGAAGTATGACGATCCCAACGCCCATCTCATCCACCGGACCGCTTCGTGGGTGTTATCAGCCCACTCTCTATCCACACCGAAGTGATCCGGCCCAAGGATGCTACAAACCAGCCCCCGAAGAGCCCAATTCCAGATGGGCCTCACAACCATATTAGCAATACGGCCCAAGCGAAGGCCACGACGATCGTTACGTAGCCTACTACCTCAAAATTTTGCTGCTTTGTCGCGATGTGCTCCGAGTGCCTCTAACCGTCATCGTAGCCACCTCGTACGCTGAAGAATCAAAGGACCTGCACCCCTACAGGAGTAGATGGTAGTTGGTAGGATTATGTTCTGTTTTGTCTTTTTGTGGCAGCTTGACCACTTTTTGGTTGTTAGTTGTTGAGATGTTGTCCCTTTTGTCTTGTTTCCCCTCCTTATCTTATAAAAGAGAGGGCCTGGCCAGCATTCTCCCTTAGTTCTCATGGTGGTAGAGTACTCCTGGTGAGCTGAGAGCCTCCAACATTATAGAAGTCGAAGAGGAGCTTCGCCTTCAGAGTTTCCGGGTCGAGGCCGGTGCCTCGATTCCACGTTGTTCTGTTTCCAATTTTTCAAAGAAGTAAATCTCATCCTTCGTGGTGGGTCAGGTTCGCCTATTTCCTCACTTCGTTACACTCTTGTATTTCCGTTGTGGTTTCCCTTTCTCCACGGGTATCCGTACGCTGGAGACGTGGACGTTCCGTGTTGTTCTTTGGTGTATTTCAGGCGCATAGGCGTGCGAGCTGTGTGCTGCAAATCCGCTGGTTCCCTATTGCGACGTGCTGAGCTTAAAATCTGCGGTGTGAGTGCGCAAAATTGCTACGAGGTTAGTGAGTTTCATTATGTAGTTGAGTGTTGTTGTGTTCTTTTCGCAATTGCGTTGCCCCGATCGAACTCGACGCTGATTTCTTCGTGCTTCCTCGTGTTTCCCTGCATTTTCGAAGCGCTTTTCACTTCCCTCGTCTAAAGACCCTCTCCCATTTTCGCGGCATTGTGTAATCCCTTAGAGTACGGCTTAAGGACCCTCCCACCTATAGTAGCTGCATCACAAGCTGAGGTTTCAAATCGAGAAATTAAGAAGATACTTGAAAAGACTATGTCGGGAGCAAGGAAAGACTGGGCGCTGAAGCTTGATGATGCTCTTTGGGCTTATAGGACAACTTTCAAAACTCCTTTAGGTATGTCTCCATTCCAAATTGTTTATGGCAAATCTTGCCATTTACTAGTGGAGCTTGAGCATAGAGCTTATTGGGCAGTGAAAAAGCTAAACTATGACCTAAAGAGTACTGAGGAAAGAAGGAAATTTCAATTAAATGAATTAGATGAGATTCGGAATTCGGCCTATGAGAGTGCCCAAATATATAAAGAGCACGCTAAGAAGTGGCATGATCAGCGAATTTCAAGGAAAGAATTTTTTGATGGAGACAAGGTTTTACTATATAATTCGTGTCTCAAACTGTTTCCAAGAAAGTTAAGAAGTTGTTGGTCAGGGCCCTTTATTGTACAGAAAGTATTCCCATATGGCATAGTAGAGATAGTAAGGGAAGGACAAGGAAGTTTCAAAGTGAATGAGCAATGCCTAAAGCATTATTTTGAAGACGAACAAGTTGAAGAAGATGTGTATTTGATTCTCTCTGATCCATCTGAATATCCTTAAAACACTTCTGCGGTGAAGCTAAGGACCTTAAATAAGCGCTACTTGGGAGGCAACCCATATTCCTTATTTCTATTCTTTTGATTTATCTTGTCTTATTTTTATTTAGGGCTAGCATTTTGGATATGTTCTTTTTGTAATATATAGTTTTAATCATGAGCAATTTGATTGTAGGAAACTTTGAAAAGTTTTCGTGAAGAAAGAAGTTGATGAACAAGGGAATTAAGGGTAATATAGTGAACTGCTCCAGAATTGTAAATCTTGAAGCAAATTTTTGTGAGTATGGTAAACTATGGTATATTTTTCAGATATTTCTGAGTTATATTTTACACTTTTCATATAATTGTACAGGATTTCGCCAATAATACAAAGGGAACTCTTGCAAAAAAAAATTTCTAAATTCTCCATTAAAGTGTTCATGTATATGCAACAATTTAAGTCTAGGGTATCCTTTTTCATGTTTTGCTAGTCCTTCAAAGTTTTATAGATATGAATTTTGAATTGTTTAAGAATGTTAAAGAACAATCAAATTTGTTTTATCCACAATTTTGAACTTAGGAAGCATTTTAGGCATTTAAGTTGATGACTTAGAGAATTTTTGAGATTTCATGAAGACTTAAATTGTTGAGTAAGATCGATTCTAGTATTGATAAAATTTATATAGGAATTGTTGTATGTTTAAACAACATGTGCATAGTGATCCTTGTACTTTGAGTTTAATTTATCTTCCTTTGATTTAATAGTAACTTTTATGGATAGAAATTTGGTGATCTGTATATTTAACCTTGAGATTTGCTCCAACTCCTATGGTTGCATAATCTGAGGTTACGAGTTGACACTGGCTAGCTTTTTCCATAAATAAAAAAAATATGTGACTCCTCTATTTGGCATTGCGAAAACTTGACAGTGGTACTGAAGACATGAGTTGAAGTCTAAAAAAAATAAAAATTTTAAAAAAATGAGAAAAAGAGAAAGCTCTGGGCTTAGTGGAAAATTCCTCTAACTTATGATTGAGACCATGAGTTAAATTATACTGCTATGCAGTATACTTTAAACAATGTTATGGCACATAACAGTTTAAAGACCAAATTGCACTAAAAACCTCTTATTTATAGTTTCACCAAGTGACTTGAAATGATTCTCAATTTGTTGATTAAAGGAGATTTATTAAACTTAGAAGTATTTGATGCTTGATATATGTTGATTGAACATTATAACGTGACCTGTGAATTTTATCTTTCTTAGATTATAAATTCCTGACAGTTTGTTTTCACTGTGATTTCTCTTAAATTAATTCAGTTCTGAAAAATTGCTTGCCTGAAATGTAGACTGAGAACTTTATTGATGGTAAAACAGATGAATGTTCATTATCTTCACATTCTTTATTCATATCGATGTATTGCTTGAGGACAAGCAAAATTCTAAGTCTAGGGTATTTTGATGCATTTTATTTACACCACATTTTTGCCTATATTTTAGATCATATTTTGAGCTTAATTTCATAATTTTGTGCTAATTTTGGTTTTTTTACTTCATTTGGCACAGAATCTTCACTTTTCTTGGTTTTATTAAAAATTTAGGTAAATAGCATAAAATTGGTGGATTTCGAGAGTTTTGAAGCCATAATACGATTCCCGAGGAAATCACGAGCTTACACATCAAATTTGGAGCAAAAATAGTGAAGATTTCAACATTTACGGCCTTGGCCGTAATTATGGAGTCGACCGTAATTTTGGCGTTGAGCGAAAGGCGAAAAACGGTTAAGTATGGAAACGAGCAGAAACTTTCACTAGTGAAGCCGTAAATCCATTACGATCTGTGAAACTTTCTGTGAACAAAGACATGTACACACAGAAAGATTTACGGCCTTGGCCGTAAACTCATCACGGACTGTGAAAATTACCGTCTGATGAGTTTTTCACTCGATTCTCCACCGATTCGAACCAGATTTGAACCAAACTTTGCAGAAACGTTCCTTGAGGGGTTCCGAACCGGTCTAGCTATAAAAGATCAGTTATTTCGGGGGTTGAGAGAGCTTTTTCGGATGAAGAACATTGGCGGCGGTGACAGAGGGCAAAACTTGATTTCTTGACGGATTCCGGCGAGATTTCACGCAAAAGCAACAATTGATCATCTACTCTTCATCTCCGAATCGAGGAGAAGCTAGTTTTATTGTTGTCTTAGTGATTTCTTTGCAATTTTTATAAAACTCCTACTTGTTCATCGTACAAACATGTTATACTTTACGAACATGAGTGAGTAGATTTTTATTTCGGGATTAAGGGCGTAGCCCGCTGACAATTATGAATTGATCTGTATTCATGCTCTTTCTATATGATTGTATTATCATGATTTGATTGAATTTGTGTTTACTTCGTAATTTACCTTGGCCACGTATAATTGTGTATTAGACGTTGCGAGAAGTACCGAGAGGCGAATCGCAACGTCCGATCTATTTCAATCGAACCTACGAATTCAATCACGGGAGTAGATTAGATTCGTCTGAAGGATTTAACCAGCTTTTCATAGAACTTAATAGGCTTAGTTACGTTAACTGTCACGAGAGTAGGGAGTTAGCGTAATTAAGTACCGTATTACACTTCAGGAGGAGGTAATATATATATTAGGAAAAGTTCCTTTCATGATAGATATTTTCTATTGATTGAGTTATCTTTAAAAAGATTCATACTTGTAAGTGTGGTGAACCCATGACATCCCGATCTTTAGAATTTGAATCATCTTTAACGCTGCTTTTGAATTGTTCGTGCTTAGAAATTCAACACAACCACATATTAGTTTTGCCTAGATTTAAAGAAGTCAAAAAGTTGGTACTTAACTACGTGATCCTCGTTGGGAACGATATCTTTTTATTACTTCGATAATTTCGTGCACTTGCGGAACGTATCATCGCACGCAGGCAATAGAATAGAAAGTCAACATAAAGTCAACACAGAGATAACACAGCAAACACAACAAATGGCGACAGGGTCGCACACGCCGAGAGGAGAGAAGCCACCTCACTCGGACGAGTAGAGGAGAACACCGGAGAAGCGAGGGACTGCACGCACCTAAACACGGGGTCAAACGCAGAATGCGCACAAACCACAACATCAGAGTAAGGCGTCGTTGAACCGCCCGCCACACACAACGGACCATATGACAAACTGATTTGAACTCCTCGACGCCAAACCGCCCGCCACACACCACCGGTCGTCACATAAAGTTTGCCGGGATCGCCGCCAATCACTGGAGTCCGTTCGAGCAGTCGATACAGCTACATCGAGCCATAGGGGGAAACGGGGTGGACACATCGATGCCGAACCGCCTGCACCACACCACCGGTCATTGGAGTCCATTGGTGATCGCTGCTGATCGTCGGAGGGGAGGGGTAGACCTCCTGGTGCTCTGAACCCCCGAGCTTGTCGGATTTCGTTGCAAGAAGTTTGCCGGATGATCGCTGCCGATTGCCAGAACCAAGGGGGAGAGGAGCTTACCGGACGATCACCGCCGATCGCCAGAACCGACGAGGAGAGGAAGGTTGCGGGACCTTCCTGGTCTCGTCGGACCTCGCCGAAGTTGCCAGCCCTCGCCGGACATTGCCGGAAGTTGCCGGACACCACCGAAGATGCCGGACAATGCCGGAGGGCACGGCACAGGGAGGTGGACGCCTTGGCATCCACTCCACTCGCCTGGAGGCTACGCTCCACTCGCCAGCACTGCCAGCACTACCTCCTTCCCAACGACGCACTGTCCGCTGCCGAACAAACGAAGCTCGTCTTCATCCCCTTCTCCATCCCCTGCCGCTCGACTTCCTCCCACACACATGCGTGCTCTTGGAAGACAAAGCGTTTGCTTCTCTCGTCGAAGTCGCGTTGCCCGCGTCGAAGCCACCTCCTGTGCCTCCGCACGCACCAGGCGAGCTTCTGCCCGAAGATGACGCCATCCGCCCCCGCCGAACGAACCGACGCCTCTCCTCCGTCTACTGCCGCTCCCCTTTTCCGCCTCGCTTGCACGCGAGCTTGGAGGTCGAGACTCCACCGCTCGTTGCTGCCAACCCGCATTCGCCACGCGGCCGTCGCCCCGCCGGCAGACGTCGTCGCTTGCCGCTGCCCACCACGCGGTGATGTTCATTTGCACACGCGCTGACATCCCCTATTGCAACATCGACGAACAGCAGACGCCGTTCTCAATCTCAGCTAAACCCTAAGATTGATTTGGATCAATTTTGACCTATCAACAGCCCACTTGAAATCGGCCCAAATCTTGGGCCTAACACTAGGAAACACAATGCTAATGGCTATCAAGCCGTCAATTTTAACTCTCTGGTCCCGATTAATTATTGCTTTTCACAGGCCCCACGAAAATGAAATGTTTAAGCGTCTAGATCTGGACAATACAATAAAAAATAGGTCCTTAAAACTAAATTGTGCAACATGCCATTTTATAATAAATATTTATTTTTGCCCAATTTATAGCAGTCAAAATATACCACTGCTGCTAGAAGCTAACCGATACTTGCATATTTGCATTGCAGTCCATTACATATCAATAAATTATTACTCAAGCAATATCATCTGTTCGATGCGCCAACAAATTGCAATAAATACACCATATAAGGGCGACGGTGCAAAAAAAAAAAAAAAAAAAAGAAAAGCCAACGGACAGGATCTATCTAGTCCATCAATCACAATGATGAGGGAGGAGACGAAAGCGGTGGTGGCGATGGCGGTGAAGAGGAGGAGGGGGACGAGGAAGAGTTAGCCCAAGGGGTCATGTCCATGGGATAGCTACCCAGGACGCGGAGGAAAGAGGTAAACTCCTGGATCTCAGCTAGGGCATTCTGAGCGCGGGTCTCCGCCATGGACGCCTGGAAGTCAACATAGAACATATACTCGAAGTGCTTAGCTGTGCCGACGTTTGCATCGTCCACGAGGCGGATGGGGCGATGGCGATGTGGGCGGCTCTCGATTTTGGTGAGGCTGATGTCACGGAAGGCGAAGGCGGAGAGCACCTTGAAGAGTACGGAGGTGCCCTCGCGGTCGTGTGCGAACACAATGCTTGTCTTGAATGGCCGGTCGGTACGTGGGATGATGGGCTCTCGCGCTAGCATCACGAACCGTGTGACGTTACTGCTATCGTCCTGTATCCCGTCGGCCAGAACCTGCAGCCCGTACAGCTCTGCTGCCCGAGCCGACGCGATGGCCGCTGTATCCCGTAGCTTGTTGTTCGCTATGTACTCAGCGGCGCCGGCTGTGTCATCGAAGGCTTCGCGGGTGACGTTGAGGCCAAGGCGTGTGAGGGTGAGCTCACACTGGGCCAGCGCCTGCGGATGGCTCATCACCCGTGTTAGATACTCCTTTCGCACGCTCGGAAGGGCGAGTAGGCAGTGGTGCACCGGCAGCTGCACCTCACCCACGATGTGGAGTCGGTGCCGGAGGAGGAGGTCGTAGTTCCGGTGTATGCTGCCGCCCAGGGAGTTCTCGACAGGGAGCACAGCGCGGTCCGCGATCCACAGCTCCACCGCCTGGAATGCCACCTCGAACTGGTCGCAGGGGATCGCCTCACAATTAGGGTACGCCTTCCCGGCCGCCGCCTCGCTGTACGCACCCGGCACACCTTGGTACGCCACGCGAAGTCGCGAACCATGCATCGGCGCCGGCGACAAGTCCGCGATGGTCAGCGGTCGCGGCAGGTTCGAGATCGGCACCAGATCCAGCGCCGCGCTTGCGGCAGTCGCACCGTTGACCATGGCAGGTAACCGGTGGTTGGTGAGGCCGCCGTTCTCAGATTCCGGGGCAGCGCCGGGGGTCTCGCCGGAGGAGGAGTCTGGAGCGGCTGCGGCGGCCTTGCTGGAGAGGATGGCACAGGAGGCTTGCCAATCGACACAGCTGGCGCCGGGAAAAGGGGAGGACGAGTCCTGGCGGTGGATGCAGCGGACGGCGGAAGGGCAGCCGCCATGGCGGCGGAGGCGAAGGTAGATGAGGGCGGATCCGACGGCGGTCGGATTAGGTACGGGATTGGGGTGACAGGAGAGCATAGCTACTGCCATGGGTGACATGCTGGCGCTAATCACAGTTAAAACCTCGTCTGATTGGAGGAGGCAAAAACAAAGGAAATTGAAGGGAAGCGATTAGCCCTTGAAAATTGCAGCTGAGAGAGACGAGAGAAGGAGAAAGGAGAAGAGAAGATAGAAAAATTGAGGGATGGCCATGGATGAGTTAGTTGGTTGGTCGAATGAGAGAAGAGAAAGAGTAAGAGAGAGAGAGGGGTCGGTATGGTCCAAGGCTTACACCTACCACCACAGCATGAGATGCACCACCAACTTGACTTGACTTAGTCCAACTGCCACGTTCTTATTGTGACCAAATAAATAAATGATGGGGTTGTTGAGACACGAATCAACTTGAGTGCAGCTCACATTTGCTATACTTCTGCCTTTCTTTCTTTCAGTCAACTTCCTTCTTGGATGGCCAATTCAATTTAGTGGCACAGGTGCCTCCACCACAGCTCTTGGTTTATACCGATTCAAGATGAGCCCAATTTTATTATACTACTACAATTGGTTTTCATCCCAATTTTATTATACTACTACAATTGGTTTCTATTTCATTGTAGTATGATATTAATTTTACTATAGCATATTATTTTGAAACCAAACTTCATATTAATTTTCCAAACCTTGTTTTGAAGCAAAGATTCATTAACATCTTCAAGAACTATGATCCTTTTTTTAAGCCATAACAAGTGCAAATGTAAAATTATTAATGACCTTTATTATATATTCATTTTTGTAAGCTTTCTAACTCGGAGGCTTATCTCCCCTTTATACACATTGAAAATTCCTATTTTGTTCCTACAATCTTTCGAGCTTCTACCCAAATCAAGATTGAAGAAATATATCCTTTGATTTTAAGCACGCTTTGTCTTGAAGCTCAATGGGTTATAAGAATCAAACAATAACGTTTAAACTATTTTATCATTTTATGTATATATGTACTTACACTTAAGCCAATCAATTCTATAGCAAGCTTAAGAAATAAGCAAGTTTAATCCGACTATTTAGCTTTTAGCACTTTATTTTTTTTAAAAAAAAATTGATTAGCCTTTTTACATGGCTTTAATTAGTTTTTTTTACTACCGCTGCAAATATTTATCTTGCAGCTGCAAATTGTCAAAATTAAAGTATATATTATTATGTTGAACAAGAAATATATCATTGCATTTAAAAATTTGTGATTTGATATTTAGTCATTTATAGGGTTGAACTTAAATGTATTATTAAATTTTACTTTGGTATTATAAGCAATATTTAACAATAATTTTAACTGATACACTTTTCAAATATTTATACAGCTACCTTTTTTTTATTAATTGTAAAATGAAGAACATTTTATTATGAATTCTAAAGTTTAAACAGACATTTTTTTTTATCTTTGCAATACTTATTGCTATGATGTTGTTTAGAAGCTTCATTAAATGAAGAATAAACTTTAAAATTTTTAATTGCTCTCTAATATTTACATACATAATGAAGCATATTTAATTGTGTTTTAAAATTGTATTCTTGCACGATATAATCATTTTAATTTATGATTTTCCGAGTTTTTCTCTCCTATCAAAGCATACGTATCGTCTCATGTTTTGCATTTCTTCAATGTGAAACACATCTCGTTGCATTCATTTCTACATATTTTTTTAACATATCTTGAACATATATATATATATATATATATATATATATATATATATATTAAATTCACCTTAAATGTTTTAGATTTACAATCAATTTCTAGCTTTTCTAAATGGCAAAATTTCATCCCAAGTTACAAACGTTTTTCAGCCTTAGGAAAACTTAGCGTAAGAAAATAATTTCTTGTTTCTTAATATCGCAGCTAAAATATAATACGATCATCTAGCATCAATAATTTGTCATTTATAATGTGATTAAGTAATATTGTGGTTGTAATAGAAGTATAACTTATAATATATATTTTTTTCATAGACGGCCCATAAATAAGCTGTGAAATTAAATTTAAAACAGCGATTAAATTATAGCTACATGTGAAGCAAATTGAACGGTTTAAAAGAAATGCAAAAAGGGAACAAACTCTCCGACCTGGTAAATTCAAAATGCTTGTTATATTTACGCGAATATATTTATTTTAACTTGGCAATATTTGATACTTATAACTCAAGTTCCTTTCCATAATTAATTTGTTTGTTTTTTTTATAAACATTTCAGTTTGTTGTTTATTTTCATATATACCACGCATTTATAGTTTATTATTATTGTTATTATTATGCATGATAAGTAATTTTATGAATTATTATTATTTTAAACATTTTTCGCACTAAACAGGAAAAATGGTTTTAAAATTTAATTATTGTTGAAATATTTATTATGGCATACAAGATCAGAATCTATGTTATGTTATTCTAGACTCTAATTTATGTTTAGCCTAATTTAACCGCATCCTTAACAATTAGCCTCATACAATTATAGGCCCAAAAAATTTGCGCTTTAGATGGACAGGCCTACTGTGAGGACTCGGGACCGGGGATCAACGTGATTCAAATTTGCGCCTGACACCTACCGTCGTGTCCGATTAGGTTCGCGCGGCCAGTAAGGTGTGGCTTGACTAATTCGCACTGCCTAGCTACTGCACTTTATCCACAAAACAAAAATTATAAAAATGAAATTATAACGACTCTTCTACATGATGTGATCTAGATTTTTAACTTACCTATCGTATTTTATTTTAATTAAAAATGATTTTCATGTTACACAGAGAAGTGTGATTAGAACCGACTCTTGTTGGTTTCAATCAACATTGAGTAAATATCTAAGAATTAATTATATTCTGGAATGCAATCCGTTTGAATGAAGGCAAATGTTATTTAACAGTAGCGTTCCCATTAATGTAATGATTTTTGATGATGTTAGCCTAAAATTTCAAGAAGACCTTTATTTAAATAAAAAATATAAATATAAATTATAAGATAATAAACTTATAAATTAATTATAAATGAGAGTTAAAAAAATAGAACCCAAAGGCGCGTTACAGTTTGTCCTTAGGTAAAAATCCAGACACCCGTGCGAATTAATTCCGGATTGAACACCGAGGATATAATTGGGTACTCTTTTCCTGCGGGCATGACTGTGGAGAAGTTGATCGGATGTTCTTTCAGCAACGAGCAGCAAAATCAAAGAAAAAACCAAGAAGATGAAATAAAAGGAAGAAGAGGAAAGAGGAGACCACCATCTCATGCTCTCGCATGAGATTTTAACCTACCTTTAATGTTAGCTGCTATTTGTAACGTTAGCATTAAATACTAACATTAAATGTATATTTTTTTTAATTTTCCTAACAATACCCCACAAAAAAATCTGAATATAATTAAACTTAATAAGATTATTAAATGAATTTAAATTGCTACTCATGCTTATATCATGCGGCCAATAAAGTGCACGTAAAGGCATAACATTTACTTAGTGAAAATATTTTTATCTGAAGAAAAGATAGTGAACTAGTCTTGAACTACTTCCCTTTGACCCAGATTTTAACAAATTCATACACAATACAGGGTTTGTCTGATCGTGAAGTTGCACATTTTTGGCCGTGCGCATGTATCTTCATGAGAGCTTCTAAGGATTGTCTATGTCCTCAGCCGCGACCGTATACAGACTCTCTCATATAGGAAGTTCCCTACAAAGGATGAATGTAGAGGCTCATCTCATGGTAATTAACCACTTTAGAAAGTTTTCCTTACCTCTACAATAAGAAGCACAAAAATATGTTCTCGGGAGAGTGTAGAGTATTAGCTCTATCACATAAATATTTTTATACACCGTAGTGTTTTATAATTTTTATTTTTCAAAGTTCTTTCTGGCCAATCAATCAGTTTGTTATTACCACATTGAATCTCCTTCAAGAGATCTCCTATCACAAAGGTGTAGATTCAAAATTGTTACATTGGAAATGTAATATGACCTTTATTAAATTCACCTTAAATTAATAAGGCTTTTTGTTTAATGAGTTCTGGCTTCCAATGAGCGCAATCACTCATTGTTAATTACCCCTGAAATCAAGGAACCTTTGATTAAGGGATCTATATTACGAAACAGCATAAAAGAAACAAGTTGAGCAATATCATTTATAAACATAATAAGCATACAAAATTTGACATAATATTTAAACGATAAAAGAAATGAGCTTTCATCGACTCGGGTATTCTGCGTCTATCGGGCATTTGGCCTTGAAATATCTCATCAAGTGATATCCGGTCAAGGCAACCCAATGTTATATTGAGGAACTATGCCCCGATGGTAAACACCGACGTATGCACCTCCCAAATAATATTCCACTGTAATTGCATTTAGATGTGTTGGATATTTAGTTTGGAAAGCTATCTAGCCTTTCGGGGTGTTGGATAATTTGGTTCAGAATTTATCCAGCCTTGCGGCATATTGGATAATTTAATTTGGGAATTTACCCGGCCTCACGGCGTGTTGGATAAATTGATTTGAAAATTTGTCCGGTCTTGCGGCGTATTGGATAATTTGGTTTGGAAATTTATCCGGCCTTGCGGCGTGCTGGATAATTTAATTTGGGAATTTACCCGGCCTCGCGGCGTGTTGGATAAATTGATTTAAAAATTTGTCCGGCCTTGCGGTGTGTTGGATAATTTGGTTTGGAAATTTATTCGGCCTTGTGGCGTGTTGGATAATTTAATTTGGGAATTTACCCGGCCTCGCGACGTGTTGGATAAATTGATTTGAAAATTTGTCTGGCCTTGCGGCGTGTTGGATAATTTGGTTTGGAAATTTATCCGGTCTTGCGGCGTGTTGGATAATTTAATTTGGGAATTTACCTGGCCTCACGGCGTGTTGGATAAATTGATTTGAAAATTTGTCCGGCCTTGCGGCGTGTTGGATAATTTGGTTTGGAAATTTATCCGGCCTTGTGGTGTGTTGGATAATTTAATTTGGGAATTTACCCGGACGTGTTGGATAAACTGAGTTGGAAGATTACCCGGCCTTACGGCGTGTTGGATAACTTGACCTGGAAATTTATCCGGCCTTGCGGCGTGTTAGATAATTTAATTTGGGAATTACTTGAATAATTTGATTTGGAAATTTATGCGGCCTTAACGAACATGACGACGTATCGAGGAGTTATGCCCCAACGATAAACATCAACATACGCACCTCCCAAACGATACCTCGTCATGATACGCTTGAGGCTTTTAGTATTTATATTTGTTGAACGTTCAAATTGAGGGGTACGTTTCGGGACCTGTGTCTAGTTAGGCATAATTTAAATCTGCATCATGAGTGAACCAGCCTTGGTCATGTCATTATGATTCCTTTTGCACACATCTTTAAATATTTATTTATTTATTTACTCGGGCGAGGATTATGTCTTAAGTCGGGGTCTTATTTAGGCGACCAAATCAACGCTGCCCTCTCATAAGTATTAACGTGGCATCCTGGCCAAAGGGTAACCATTCATTAGTCACATAATGAAGGGTGGCAACTGCGAATTGATTCTGCCGGTATTTCGTCGTATTAAATATTGCCCTTATTATTACTTTCTTTGTTATTTATGATTGCTTTCCCTTGTTCCCAGAAGGGTAAAGTTGCTGTTCTTTGTTTGAGCGCAACTTGCTTCGAGCGTGACTCGGCGCCGGTCGGTGGGTGAAATCAGAACGTTATTCCATCTCCGGTGACACTGAACTTCCATCGGCAATGGGCGGAAAGCGACCTCGATGGTTTCGAATGGGCTCGTGTTTGCGAATCCATTGAGAATATCTTTTGGCAGCGACGACGGCGAAGGATGTCCGCCTGTTTCTAGGAGCAGCAGTGACATCGGCCTATCGTGTTCGGTGGCTATGGTGTTACCGATCAGGCGAGGGGAAGGATGATGATCGGCACATCGTGTTGTAGCTGCCTCGACTTCACGCCGAATCTGAGCTTCAAGAGAGGTAGAGGGCCGAGGTCGCCAATCCAGGACGAAGAATATTCTAGCATGACGGCTTATCCCTAGAGGGGTTGGCGTTAGCGATCCGGGTTTACGGCTACTACAACTTTGGGCGAGTTGAAGCTCACGCTGATGGCGTTGCATTCCCCCAGCTGGACACTCAGTCGCTGACTGACTAGGACCTTGGGTGAAATAACCCTCAGTGGATGGCGGGGTAGGAGCTGTATCGAAAATCACGAGAGGGGCTGATTGGTGGCGGTCGCAGGCCTCCTTTCTTGTGCTATCGGAGCGGCGAAGATCGGTTTAGGTAATTTTCAAACGTATATTACCATCATTATTTCTTCTGATGTCTTTTGTTCCAATGGTCCGAATCTGCTTGTTTCGAATTTCCCTCTTCAAGGTCGAGAAACTACTCTGGTCCTTCCGCCTGATCTCCGTCGTCTGAGCCATAGTGATATTTTTCTCGATCAAAAGGGTCGAGGAAGTCTGCACCGTTTTTTTTAGGTTCTCGTCCATCTCTATTGATTCTTTTGAGATTTCTCCTCTCTCTTTTTTTTAACTTCCCCATCGCCTGAATCTCAGACATTCTTTTTGGACCAGAGGGAGTGATCTGGAACGGATGAGTCTCCATCAGCCACCTTTCAGCCTCTTCTGACAGCTCCTTGCGGCAATCTTTCGACACGGAGAACCAAGGAGGAGAGGCAGGGAACCGTGATAGGGTTTTTTTTCTCCTACTCCCTTTTCTCAGCCGCGGGCGGCTCTAGCCCATTTTCACGCGTTCATTCCCCTGCTTCCTTTTTTTCTTCTCCCCAGTTTTTTTCTTTTGAATAAAGTCAACCATTTTATAAAACTTCAGATCCGGGTTGGTCGATGGAACTGGTCAAGATCCGGACCTTATCTCAGCTTGGGCTAGAAGCTGACTAGGGTTTCCGTACATCTTCTCCGCAGTGTCTATAACAGACTTCAAATATTAGCGAAAGGAACTCATGCGGCAAGCTTTTAATCTTGTATCTGGTTCCGAAGGAAGTCTGAGAGATGGCGGGAGTGACAAGGGACCCAACAGGTACTTGTTCTTATTCTTCTTCTTCAAACATCATCGTAAGTTCGCAGATTCTTCTAACTCTAGTTTTTGCTCTTTCTCTTTTTTGCATGGTTTTATCGCCTCTTTTCTGGATGTCTAGATCATCCTTGCCATGTTTTTTTTAACTAAGTCTTTCTCTTATTTCAGTTTGGGTCAGAAACCAACGTATGTCTTCCCTGGGGCGCTCGTAGCAGGCAGATACAGCCGGCAAGAAGAGCAGCAGAAGGAGTTTGAGTGGAAAAGGAGAGTAACAGGAAGCTCGAACCAGGTGTTCTTCTTGTTCTTCTCCGCACGTTTTGTTATAACTTGATTTTATTAAATTTTAAATTTTAATTATTCAGAAATTTTATTTTTGAATTTTCTGGAATTTTTTCAGAATTTTAAAAGGTTTAAAATTTTAGTTTTTATAAAAATATTGATTTTGCGCTCGCAGGGGCTCGAACCCGCGTCGCGCGTAAGCGAACATCGCCGTCTAACCACCGAGCCGAATTGCGATTTTAATATAATATCGGATTTGATTTACTTGATTTAAATTTAAATTTTGAATTTGGGGACCGAGTCAACTCGTTGTCTTCCCCGCGGATCTCGGCGATTTCGTCGCCGCCGCGTTCTCGCCGTATGGAACGCGTCTTGCCTCTATATAATGGGGCTTCTGCTCTCGTGGATTAGATTCGAACCCTGGAACATCTTCACCCCTCGACGCGCCGCCAGGAAGGAGAAATAGCACTCGAACCAGTCGCCGGAGTTCTAGCGGCGCCGCCTCGTGTTCCAGCCATCCAGCGCCTTCGTCGACGGCGATCTCTGTGTTCTGGGCTTCGATACATCGTCGCAGTGAGGTATTCTTTCTTTCCTGCTGCTTTGGTGAAGTTCTGTTTGGCTTTGGTTGAGTTTTGAGTATCGACGGTGGCGGCGCCACCGTCGATACTTTCGTCTATTTCGAGAGCTTCGACCGGGCGTCAAAATCTCTCCGAAGTTCGTCGAGGAGCTTCGTTTCGTTGTTATAAATCTTCTGGAGAAATTTGGAGTCGATCCGATGTTCGACGCGTTCTCGCGAGCTCGCCGGCGCAAGCAGCGGACGTAAGTCCGGCAGCCTTGCGTGGCGGCGGTCGGGCGGCGCGGTTTGAATGGCTGGACCGGTTTCAAAGTTAGGGTTTGGCGGTTTATTTAGAAATAAACCGTCGGCTATGTTGAAATCGATTTAAACCGGTTCGAGTTTTATTTAAGTTTTGGGTTCGGTTTATTTTGAAATAAACCATCGGCTGTTTTGAAATTGATTCGAACCGGACCGAGCGGTTCAATTCCAGTTTGGGTCAGTAATTGAATTTAGACCGGTTCGACCCCGATTCGGTCGAATCCTAGCCGGTTCAGGTAGTCGTTGGAAAGGTAATTAAATTTCCTATCTAATGGTAGTCTGTATAGCTTTAGATGAGGTTTATATTTTGTGTAATTGAAGTTAGAAGTCTCGGTTTAACTTGGTTCAGGGTGAATTTGATCGGTTCAGTGCAATTCTGTCCGGTTCAGTGGGTTTTAGGTTCGGTTCATATGATCTGAGACTGGTTCTCTAGGTTTAGGGTTATGTTCTACCTGTTGGTAGTTTTGGTTTTCAAATTAGAATGTTTAATGATAGAGTTCATGTACAAATTCATGTTATAGAGTGGTTGATCCAATAATCGGCTTGCATTGTTTGATATACAAACTTGTTGACTTTTCAAGAGGATTCAGAATAACAACACTTGAGGTAGGAATCTTACCCTACTCCTTTCTTACAGTGTCAATAATAGGATTTGCTACTTAATCCTTTTGTTTGATATATGATGCATATGATAGAATTGATTGACACTGATATCTGATTGCTTCATCTGCTTGATTTGTTTCTGTAATTCAGTTGACCTCATTTATCTTGTTCCTTGGTCATATTCTATTTCTGTGTGCACGATAAAAGAAACTGTGTTGAGATATCTGATTTATTGGCTTATGAACCTGATTGAACAATTGTGTATCTGAGATATTGACGTATAAGTATGTGGAACCGCTGTAAATCTGAGATAATAAAGTCGTGATATATTTTGACCGCTGACCTGGGTGATTTATTCTCTAGTGGCCTGTTTATCTGAGTTATAGTTCCGACGCGCATCGGACTATCTGAGATGCCGGTACGGCACCGCCAGTTGTCTTTAGGACAATACTACGGATGTCAGTGTTGGACACAACACTCCGAGCTGTTTAGGACAGTCGTTCCATTGCATGAGCAACAGTGGAAACACTCTGAAAATGAGTGCGGCTCTTAAGTGAGATCTGTTGGCCAGCTTGATGATTTGCACGACATTCGTATATTATTTGTATATCGTTGTTTCAGTTATTGTATTATCCTGTTATTTGATTCCCTCACCATGTTTGTTGATTCCTACTTAGCATTTCTGCTAACTCCCTTTGTTTCTCTTCCAGGTACAGAGTTAGCCTTTGGGAGGGATAGAGTAGATAGCAGATACCAGCCCGAGTTGAGATAGTTGCCTTTTGTATTTTATTCAGTTGATAATTTGGATAGTTGTATTCAGATATTGTGTTATAAAACTGTAGATGTTAAGATTGGATTGTTTATTAAATAAATGATTATTGTAGTTCTCTGGTTCCTATCAATATTGTTACTCCCTGGGGAACCCTGAGCTAGAAATAGCCGGCTTCCGCCGGGGCGTGACAATTTAAATGGTATCAGAGCCAGGTTGATACAGAGGTATAGGTTCAGAGGTATAAGTTTCTGTGGGCCCATAACCCACAGGTCAGAGCTATAGGTTGTAAGAAAACCTAAGGATATAGTAACCTTAGGACTGGGTTTGGGTTAAGGTTGAAATAAATGAATAGGTAAACAATTATTATATAACATGATTATTTTGTTGGCAGGATGGCACCAAGAACTAGAGCTAGAGCAATCCCAAGTCAAGGAAGTAGAGGCCGTGGAGGTGGAAGTCAGAGGGTGAGTGCCCACAGCATTGGAGAAGCTAGAAATCCTCCTGAAGCTGAGCTACAGTTACCTCAAAACCTACCTAGAGCCCCTACAAGAAGAAGAAGTGGGTATGAAGCCTCAGTACCTTTAGAAGCAGCACCACATGCTTCTCCTGTAGTACAAGCAGCAGTAAGGGATGAGGGTGAATCTTCTTCTCCATCGTTAGTACCACAACCAGTAGTAAACCAACCAGTTGGGTCAGCTAATATGCTGATGCAGTTCTCACAGTTAGGAAAAGATCGATTTCGTGATTTTGGAGGAACTATTGACCCTTGGGCTGCTAGAGATTGGTTACTAAAAGTAGAGCAAACCTTTAGAGCATTAGGATGTCCAGATGAGCAGAAGGTAGAATTGGCCACATATTTCTTATCTGATAGAGCTGGGACATGGTGGTCTGGAATGAGAGTTACTTTTGGAAATGACCCTATCTCTTGGACCGATTTTAGAGAAGCATTCTTTGAGAAATACTTTCCAGAATCTTTTCAGGATAGCCAGATGCAAGAATTTCTAAATCTGAAACAAGGAAAAAGGTCAGTGAATATCTATGTAACTGACTTTGAGAGATTGTCAGATTTATTTCCAGAGTTGGTAACCATTGAAAGGAGAAAGTGTCAACTTTTTATTAAGGGATTACACCATACAATAAAGGAACAAATGAATACTATCCCCTTAGATAGTTTTCAAGCAGTGGTAAATACAGCATTCAGGATAGAGGCTTCTTTAATAGATGTGGCTAAAGAAAAACAAATTGAAGAGGTACAAGAATTACCAGAAAAGAGAAAAGTAAGCCAGACAACTAGATCAGTAGAGACAGAAACCTATGATAATAGAGGGAAAAGATCAAGAGCAGTATTTAATAGCCATCAGAGACCTGTATA
This sequence comes from Costus lasius, assembly GCA_027563935.2. Lineage (NCBI taxonomy): Eukaryota > Viridiplantae > Streptophyta > Magnoliopsida > Zingiberales > Costaceae > Costus > Costus lasius. The sequence continues at coordinate 79,015,257 of CM050451.1, forward strand.
TTCTTCATATGCACCAAGCTTTAATTCAGCAGGGTCTGTGAGAAAATGCTTTAAGTGTAATCAAGAAGGACATTTGGCTAATGTATGCCCTTCTAATGAGATTCAGTGCAACTATTGCAAAGGTTGGGGTCATTATAAGGTAGATTGCCCACGAAGAGGATTTCAACCCCCACAGCAAAGTTATCAGCAGAGCCATCAACAAAGTTACCAACAAAGCTCTAGACCAAGGACTTATCAGGATAGAGCTGATCAAGTTAATAAAATGCCACAGAGAGGATTTCAGCAGCAATCTACAGCTCCAGCAAGAGTCTATGCAGTGACTCAGCAGACTCAACAGGAAACTCAAGAGGAGACTCCGGACTTGGTGTAATTCGTAGTTTTCATAGTTATGCTATTATTTTTGTGTACTCTGAATTTGGAGGACCAAATTCTTTTTAAGGGGTGGATAATGTTATAACTTGATTTTATTAAATTTTAAATTTTGATTATTCAGAAATTTTATTTTTGAATTTTCTGGAATTTTTTCAAAATTTTAAAAGGTTTAAAATTTTAGTTTTTATAAAAATATTGATTTTGCGCTCGCGGGGGCTCGAACCCGCGTCGTGCGTAAGCGAATGTCGCCGTCTAACCACCGAGCCGAATTGCGATTTTAATATAATATCGGATTTGATTTACTTGATTTAAATTTAAATTTTGAATTTGGGGACCGAGTCAACTCGTTGTCTTCCCCGCGGATCTCGGCGATTTCATCGCCGCCGCGTTCTCGCCGTATGGAACGTGTCTTGCCTCTATGTAATGGGGCTTCTGCTCTCGTGGATTAGATTCGAACCCTGGAACATCTTCACCCCTCGACGCGCCGCTAGGAAGGAGAAATAGCACTCGAACCAGTCGCCGGAGTTCTAGCGGCGCCGCCTCGTGTTCCAGCCATCCACCGCCTTCGTCGACGGTGATCTCTGTGTTCTAGGCTTTGATACATCGTCGCAGTGAGGTATTCCTTCTTTCCTGCTGCTTTGGTGAAGTTCTGTTGGGCTTTGGTTGAGTTTTGAGTATCGACGGCGGCGGCGCCACCGTCGATACTTTCGTCTATTTCGAGAGCTTCGACCGGGCGTCGAAATCTCTCCGAAGTTCGTTGAGGAGCTTCGTTTCGTTGTTATAAATCTTCTGGAGAAATTTGGAGTCGATCCGATGTTCGACGCGTTCTCGCGAGCTCGCCGGCGCAAGCAGCGGACGCAAGTCCGGCAGCCTTGCGTGGCGGCGGTCGGGCGGCGCGGTTTGAATGGCTGGACCGGTTTCAAATTTAGGGTTTGGCGGTTTATTTAGAAATAAACCGTCGGCTATGTTGAAATCGATTTAAACCGGTTCGAGTTTTATTTAAGTTTTAGGTTCAGTTTATTTTGAAATAAACCATCGGCTGTTTTGAAATTGATTTGAACCGAACCGAGCGGTTCAATTCCAGTTTGGGTCAGTAATTGAATTTAGACCGGTTCGACCCCGATTCGGTCGAATCCTGGCCGGTTCAGGTAGTCGTTGGAAAGGTAATTAAATTTCCTATCTAATGGTAGTCTGTATAGCTTTAGATGAGGTTTATATTTTGTGTAATTGAAGTTAGAAGTCTCGGTTTAACTTGGTTCAGGGTGAATTTGATCGGTTCAGTGCAATTCTGTCCGGTTCAGTGGGTTTTAGGTTCGGTTCATATGATCTGAGACTGGTTCTCTAGGTTTAGGGTTATGTTCTACCTGTTGGTAGTTTTGGTTTTCAAATTAGAATGTTTAATGATAGAGTTCATGTACAAATTCATGTTATAGAGTGGTTGATCCAATAATCGGCTTGCATTGTTTGATATACAAACTTGTTGACTTTTCAAGAGGATTCAGAATAACAGCACTTGAGGTAGGAATCTTACCCTACTCCTTTCTTACAGTGTCAATAATAGGATTTGCTACTTAATCCTTTTGTTTGATATATGATGCATATGATAGAATTGATTGACACTGATATCTGATTGCTTCATCTGCTTGATTTGTTTCTGTAATTCAGTTGACCTCATTTATCTTGTTCCTTGGTCATATTCTATTTCTATGTGCACGATAAAAGAAACTGTGTTGAGATATCTGATTTATTGGCTTATGAACCTGATTGAACAATTGTGTATATGAGATATTGACGTATAAGTATGTGGAACCGCTGTAAATCTGAGATAATAAAGTCGTGATATATTTTGACCGCTGACCTGGGTGATTTATTCTCCAGTGGCCTGTTTATCTGAGTTATAGTTCAGACGCGCATCGAACTATCTGAGATGCCGGTACGGCACCGCCAGTTGTCTTTAGGACAATACTACGGATGTCAGTGTTGGACGCAACACTCCGGGCTATTTAGGACAGTCGTTCCATTGCATGAGCAACAGTGGAAACACTCTGAAAATGAGTGCGGCTCTTAAGTGAGATCTGTTGGCCAGCTTGATGATTTGCACGACATTCGTATATTATTTGTATATCGTTGTTTCAGTTATTGTATTATCCTGTTATTTGATTCCCTCACCATGTTTGTTGATTCCTACTTAGCATTTCTGCTAACTCCCTTTGTTTCTCTTCCAGGTACAGAGTTAGCCTTTGGGAGGGATAGAGTAGATAGCAGATACCAGCCTGAGTTGAGATAGTTTCCTTTTGTATTTTATTCAGTTGATAATTTGAATAGTTGTATTCAGATATTGTGTTATAAAACTGTAGATGTTAAGATTGGATTGTTTATTAAATAAATGATTATTGTAGTTCTCTGGTTCCTATCAATATTGTTACTCCCTGGGGAACCCTGAGCTAGAAATAGCCGGCTTCCGCCGGGGCGTGACACGTTTCTTCCGGGGCTCATGGGATTCCTCCTTTTTTTCTAGTAGTTTTCTTTGCTCTCCTGATTTTATCGCCTGATCTCCTTCTTCTAGGAATCTGACATCTCGCCTTCTCTTCTTCCTCTTCCTTTTTTTTAAACGATGCTGCTGGCCTCCCCGCATCTCCCCGCATCTCCTCTTTCCTCCCTCTTCTTTGAGTTCGTCAGCTTCTTCACGTTTTTTTTTTGGTTTCATGCATCTCTTCAGTCCTCTTCTTCGTCTTCTCCTTATTCATGCATCTTTTGGGCTTTTTTTTCTTTTCTTGTGCCCGACGTTTCTTCTGCATACTTCCATCTCCCACAACGTATCTTCTCCCCTCGCGTTAGCTCTCAAAATTAGTCATTCAGCCGTTGATCTACCGTCTTCTCCTTTTTTCATGCGTCTTTTGGGCTTTTTTTCTTTTTTTCTGCCTGACGTTTCTTCTGCATACTTCCATCTCCCACAACGTATCTTCTCCCCTCGCGTGAGCTCTCAAAAATCAGCCATTCGGCTGCTAGTCTACCTCTCAGACTCACTGCGTCCGTAAGGCCTCAATGCATAGAAAAGAAAAGAAGAGACTTCTCTTCATTTACCTTCTCTTTACAGCCTCTCGATGCTCTTTCTCCTTGCTCCTCTCCTCCGTTCTTCCGCGATGTTCCTCTCTGTCTGTGTTCTTTGGCCGAACTCTCCTTATAAGGCCACCAGCTCCGTAAGCCCCCTCCTCTTTCATAGCTGTCCTCTTTTGTTTTCTTCTGCTTTTTCATCGACTGGCCCGACCCCTTTTGTGTTTGTTTTTTTTTTACCAGCTCTGATTGTTTCCTCCTTATCGGCTATTTTATTTTTTTATTATTGCTGGTTGGAGACTTTCCTTAACTGGGCGTGCACCTCAGTTTACTTGTGGGCTGAGAAATGCAAGCGGCTTTCTTTGTGGTAAAGCGCGCCCTTTTTTTTTCAATCTTGCTGGCTTTTTGTTTGGTAGTGAGATGAGTTAACTTTTCCTTGTATTGACGTTACTTTGACTGCAATGTAGACTATTTGAACAACATGTTGACCATCTTGACCAGTCTATTATTATTAGCTTGCGTGGGCCTTGATTCTTGCAACAGTTTACATAGCTTTTCTCTATGATCTATACGTTCCTGATTGGGAGTATCAGATACCAATTGCAGGCTCTTTGCCAAAGACCTTATCAGTGAGTCTGATGACTTCGCAACTCTACTTGATCAATTCGCTGAGGGACTAGTATTGAATACTCATCATAATGTATCAAACCCCCCTTTTTTTAGGTCAAATGTGGTGTGAGGGGTGACACAGGACCTGCTTGCGATGCTGTAGGAATGATTGATCGCCAAATCTTTGGCATCCAACATCTACACAGGCGACCAGTTTATGAAAGAACAAGGGTTCCAACTTCCAATACACAATTAGTTCTTCAATTTTCCCTTAATTGACCCTTCCATGACTTCTTAGCCCTTCGCAGCAATATAGCATAAATTCACTAGCTAGTGGCCTAGTTCCACCTGATGCTCCTTCATGGTGCCAAGCTCCCTTCGATCCTGAAGGACTACTCAGGTCTACTCTTTCCTACCCTTTGCTGCCACTATCAATTTTCCCTTTCTTTGCTTGGAAGGATATTATGAAACTAAATGTGAATCAGTTAATGCAGTACTGTAATGGCCATCATAACTTGCTTAATCGGATTGCAATTTGGACATGCTATCGTACATTTCAAGGTACTTAACTTGTTTAAATTTTCTTTCCATCAATTATGAACTTTCTTCTGTGAATATTACACTGCTGAACTAAATGCAGGGTCACGGGGGCAGAATCCTCCACTGGATGATTGTTTCCTTCTACCTCTCAGCATTGGTACTATGTCATTATGTTTCCAGCACTTAAATAAACATTTAAGTGGCTTTCCAGTTCGTCATGTGAGGAATATTGGTTCAACAAAAGGTTGAGTTCTCACGGCTGAGAGGCCTATTTTCAGACTAATCTCATTCCTATTAATACTTTTAAAACTATAATCTTGGGCAGACTTTGGTTAAGCCAAAAGCTTTATTGTGCTCAGTCTTTATAAAAGAAAGAGCTACAACTTTTTATAAGTCAAGCCATTTATAAATTTATGTCTAATTTTTAATATGACTACTCATTTTTTTTAATAAGTCTATTGCCGCTTTATAATTTTAATAATTTATATTTATTATTGAATCCTTTACTCTTTATTCAAATTTCTTATTCTTGAATTTATAAAGAGAGAAATGAATCATATTAAGCAGTAATAAAACCTAAAAATTAATTAGGCTTTTAGTTGCTCTTATCATAGAGTGAAACCAATTCTAAGAATTTTTTTAACTTAAATAAATTTTTAAAGTCATTTTAATTTTAAGAAAATTATTTTTTATTAAAATAATTTTCCTCCGTGAGAATTATTTTAATCATAATCCTCAAAAATATATTTAATTCCTTATGAACATAGTTTTCATAATGTTTGACAAATGTATATTATGACTATTATATACATTACGCATATTATGTTCACCATTTGCATATACATCATTTTTATATATACATCAAGTGTATTTCAAAATGTATATTATGACCATTATGTTTTATATTATGATTATATTTTACATAATATCCATAAAATATTAGTTTAAATATTTAGATTACAAATTATGCCCGTTCTAAGCTGGCCCAAGCCAAATTAAGTTGAATCAGATAATCAAATCTGATACAATTATAAATTACATTATAAACTAGGCCAGCTCAGATCATTAGCCTAATCTATAAAAGATATTATCATTTTAAAGTGAATTTAAAAACTTTTGAGATATTGAGGTTTAAATTCATTATGCGCATTATGATTATTAAATGGAAAAGTTCTTTATGACAATGCATATTTTTCATATTTGCATTTTTTTCATTATGGTTTTTTTTAATAATTTCAACTTTTGTAGCAGTAAAATTGCGGCAGAAAGATATTTCTTTAATTCCTGGATCCGCAATTCAAAGTAAACCATAATACATAAAGTAAAGCGCTTAAAGGAGCAAACTAATTAACAGGAAATAACTATGTACAATAAATTCAGAAAATAAATCCTAATTAATAGGGATTGACATAGATTTGATCTTGTTCAATGCAATTTTAGAAATTTGATCATCATAACTTTTGTTAAATTTTGTTTAACAAGTAGCGTGATAAAAAGAAGGCAATTTGAGACCTCTCTAAGTCATGGAAGAATTCAAGATAAAAAACACACAGGTACATTTATTATTATTAATTCTTATAGACATCAATTAGTTTGAAAATGTAATAAACAATAATAATAATAATAAATTTTTTAAACAGTATTGCTTATTTATGTTAATAAGCAGCATTAAATGATCAATTGTATTTAATCAGACAAAAAAACTCAATTTGTTTTTTATTTTAATTACAATTAACAAATATACTAACCAAAGATGAATTTTTTTATTTATTTAGCCGCTGTTGTTTCGGCGGCTAAATTATTTTATTTTGTTTAACAAAACACAGTAAACAAACAGAATGTAAATCAATTTTTTTATCTATATAAACACCAAATAGAGAATAATTTTATCGATTAATTATTTTTTGTTTACATTTAATCTTAAAGAACAGTAACCAACACAGTAATATATCAAAGAATTATTTTAATAAAAAGCAATTGGAGAGTCTGCTTGTTTTCTCACGGCGACGGCTTCTTTTGCCGGGCATTAAAATTATTTCCTTTAATTTTTTACTTTAGAGAACAAATCGTTAATAAGAAAGGCTAATCACAAGAAATGGGATGTGATGAACATGCCATAATCGTAGATGAATTTACCTCAAAAAAATAAATAAATGAAAATGTAGTAGGATAAAGATGCTTACCATTATTCTAAGCCGAGGAATCTTGGACCCTTTCACGAGCTCCTAATTGTTGCCAATGTAAGGATGAAGAGAGAGGCTTGATGCTAAGAATAAAAATAAATAGGAAACATGTCAACGTCCGCTGTGGACGTTAATAAATCATAATTACAAAAAGTTAATGTATTTACGAGTTCAATGCACTGTAAATAGGTGACGGTTATTTAGGGTGTCAATTATTCAAAAAGGTAAGCTATTTAGCAAGTGTGAACAGAAGAAAAAAAAGTGACGAGATAAATCTTTCCAGCTAAATCATAAGGGTGCAAACAAAACACTAAAACAAAAAAACATAAGATTTTGTTGACCAAACGGGGGGCACCAACAAGTACTCATCATCCATCTTGCTCTTGGATAAGCGCCATATCAGCATGCAGTTGCTGAGGCGACACAGGCTTGATCAGACGTTTCAATGATTCCATAATACTAGAAAATGAAGGCCTTTTCCATGGCTCACTGAAAATCAGCTTTGAAATGTGAGTATATAACCGGAATACAATAAGAACATAAACTTCCAACTGCGAATGAATTGCATGTCCACATACTTGGCCCAACAGGATTGAATTATAGCAGCCACCTGTGGATTTACATCACTTGGAATCTCAAGCCTTTTTTGCTTAAAACCAACTGCAGCAACCACCTGCGCTGGGACAATTCTTTGTTTTTTACTTTGGTAAAGGCAATATGCTACTTATTTATGGGTCAGCACTAATGATTTACATTTCGTAGACATACTAAAAAAGGCACGTCAATCAGAAATGTCATCAATGCGTTAAACTGCTAACCTGAGCAGAATTCAAATTACTCCATGGTTTTTGCAGTGTCATAAGCTCCCACAAAATCACACCAAAGCTGTATATGTCAGACTTCTCATTTGATGGTTCATCCCGGAGTACTTCTGGTGCCATCCATTCGGGCTAACATAAACAAGGGATGGTTAAATTCAAAATTGAAATAACCAAATAATTTTGTCTAAAATAATAATATGGTCTCAGTGCCTAATCAGCAAGAAGCATACTGTTCCTGCAAGAGATTTAGACGAGAGAAACGTGTTTGCCTTCAATCTTGAAAGACCAAAATCACAGACCTGCACTTCCACAGAAAGATATCCTGCAGTGAGCTTTAATAATAACCACGACTTTTGAACATGAAAGAATATTTGAGCAGCCGAATTTATTATAAGATGAAAACAGAGATATGGTACGGTTACAGAAGCAGGAAAGAATGAAGGGAATTTTAGTTAGACAAAATGGGATTTATCTTGATGGCTGGACTTCATCATGCATGGGAATTGAAGGTTCGGATAGTATTATCTGCACCGAAAAAGAAAAAAGTGGGTAATAACGTTATTGATGCAGGAGAAAGCCAACACAGAAGAAGGAAAAAATCTAGATTAGAAGGCGCCCCAAAATTCCTCCCAGCGAAGCCATCACGGCCAGGCCACCGTGACGGGATCGGACGAAGCTGGGCATGTCCGTGCCCACCACCACCACCCAGAAGACCCGCCGGTGATGAGCTCGGCGGAAAACGCAGGACACAAGCACGGGCGTGAGATGATCAGAGGCTATGAAAGCTATTACATACTGTGGGGTCATTTTCGTTACATTTGGAAATGTACTATGACCGTTTCAAATCCACCTTAAATTAATAAGGTTTTTGTTTAATGGGTTCTGGCTTCCAATGAGCGCAAGCGCTCATTGTTAATTACCCCTAAGATTAGGGAACCTTTGATTAAGAGATCTATAATACACAACAAAATGAGAGAGATAGAGTCAAATGATATCATCCATTAATTTGATTTGACGTGATACATAAGATGATAAAGGAAAAGAGCTTTCATTCAACATAGACGATTTGTGTTCGTCAAACTTTGGTCTTGTGATGGCGTACTGGGTAATATCCGATCCAGGCAGTACAACGTTATATCGAGGAGCTGCGCCCCGATGGTAAACATCGACGTACGCACCTCCCAAACGATATTCCATCGTAATGCATTAAGGCGCGTTAGATATTAGACTGGAAAGATCACCCGGCCTTGATGGCGCGTTGGATGGCTTGAAGTAGAGAAAGATAATCTGGCCCCGACGGCGTATTGGGTGATTGGGTTTGGAGATTTATCCGGCCTTGCGGCGTGATGGATGATTTGGATTTAGGATTTATCCGGCCTCGCGGCGTATTGGATAATTTGATTTGAAGATTTATCCGGCCTTACGGCGTAATGGATAATTTGGTTTGGAATTTATCCGGCCTTACGGTGTGATGGATAATTTGGTTTGGAATTTATCCGGCCTTGCGGCGTGTTGAATAATTGAATTTGGAATTTATCCGGCCTTGCGGCGTGTTGGATAATTTAATTTGGAATTTATCCGGCCTCACGGCGTGATGGATAATTTGGTTTGGAATTTATCCGGCCTTGCGGCGTGATGGATAATTTGGTTTGGAATTTATCCGTCCTTGCGGCGTGTTGGATAATTTGGTTTGGAATTTATCCGGCCTTGCGGCGTGATGGATAATTTGATTTGGAATTTATCCGGCCTTGCGTCGTGACGTCGTGTCGAGAAGCCGCGCCCTGACTTCAGATAACGACGTGCGCACTCTTCGATGGTCCGGCAGTGGGTGAGTTTGCAACTACGCCACACAGGACTTGATGAGTCAAATTTATTTGACTAAATTTTGATCTCATAACTCGGCTGGCGAGTCAGGCTAAATATTTGGATCAAGTTCGGGTCTGAATCCGGTCGATTCTAGAATTGTCGGTTTAGATAGTGACGATGGAGCGTTTCGACATTGATTTTATTCCCCTTTTTGTTCATTTGTTTCCTTTGAGCCAACGACAACTTCGATCGTTGAGCTGACGTCTCGCGTGAGGCCAACGTCACGTTTCATTGTTTCGCGAATTTTTACCATCGTCCGGGTCGAAAAGCAAAGTTGCCCCCTAACCCGTCCGAGTGTCCAAAGGCGCCGCCGAAACCCTAGAGGGTGGTCGCGGGTGGCTAATCGTTCGGCTCCGGTGAGGGCAACTCGTCTGTAGCATCCAGTTTCAGGGAGGCGCTGGAGATTCGGCTGTGATACCGGAGACGCTGAGGAAGTATGTTGAGGAGGTGCCGAGACCAAGGACTTGCGACCGTGCCGTCAAACTCCTGGTGAAACGGCGGAGGGAATCTGGGTTTCCCATTCATCCAGCGAAGGCATCCATGAGTCGGCATGTCGCGGGGACGGAGTTCTATTGTCGGAGCAGGTCGGGTTAGATCTGGCGACGACAAAGTTTTCTTCTGCCATTTGAAGAGGTATTACGCTTTTCATATGATGATCCCTCTTATTTACATGAACATGCTCCGATTCTTTGCTGGGTTTTGGCGAGAATTTTCTCCAAGGTCTCTCCTTTTTGTTTGTTCTTCTTTTTTTGACGAGACTCTTTGAATCGGTTATTCTTTTAAATTTGTATTCTTTTAAATTTGTAATCCTTGGCGGATTTTCTCGAGAGAATAGGTCTCCTTTATCGAAATAGTGGCGTTCTTTTTCTTGGTGGGTTCTGGTACCTTTCCTCTGGAGGATTTTTTTTTTTTTTTTTTTTTTTTACGAGGCCCTGCTCCTCTCCCCCTTTTGCTCTCTTCTTGTGCTTTTCTTGCTTCCCACCTCTCACGCCTTCTATGCTTTGCATTATCCGTGGAATCTTAAAGGAAAAACAAATGCGAACATGGTGTATATATGCAGCCGGTATATCCTCGTCGATGTGTTGTGTGTCCTATTTTATCGACCCTTTTGCGGTCTATACCTCTTCAACGGACCCGACCATGCGTCCGTTACTTTCAGTATACTTCTCTTCCCTTTCTCTAGGGAACTTCTTGCATTCTTCTGACTTCTCCGGCGTTTATGCCTCTTTACCCTCCCTTTAACGTTTCTATATATATTTTTTTAGCATCTCTATGTTTTCCTCTCTCTACCCTTTCTGCGTTTTTCCTCTCTGTCATCTCCTCATCCCCATCGTCCGGCACCTCCTCTTATATTTTTCATGCCTTTCGTTTTTTTTGTTTCGTACACCCCTTTAGCTCCATCCAGATTTCCGTCACCCTCAGTGCGTTCTTTTTGCTTCGATCAAATGCCTTCTTGCTATCATATTTTTCTTCGACCCCTCCCCTCATGCCCAATGTATGTGCAGCCATTATGAGCTAGGTTGCTTAGGGCAACCATGAAGCCTACTAAAGAAGAATGAGAAGAAGACGTAGTGTGTGTGTGCAGCCATTATGAGCCAGGTTGCTTAGGGCAACCATGAAGCCTACTAAAGAAGAATGAGAAGAAGACGTAGTGTGTGTGTGCAGCCATTATGAGCCAGGTTGCTTAGGGCAACCATGAAGCCTACTAAAGAAAATAAAAAGACTCCCCTTCATTACCTTCCTCTTGCAGCTTCTATGCTCTTCCTTCTTCTTCTTGTTTTTTTTGCAAGCTAGCGTTGTCTTCCTCCTTCTCACTTTTGGTCAAGATCCCCCTATTTATAAGCTTCCAGCTTATCGACCTCCCTCCTCTCTTTTTCCTTTCGCGCCTATTCCGTTTTTTTATTGTTGTTCTTTTATTGTCTGCTGCCGTGAACGCTTTTCTCCTGCTCTTTCTCCCTTTTCCCCTGCTGCCGTGAACGCCTTCCACTTGCAGATTTTTTTTGTCTTTATGTTTATTTTTGGCTGCTGCCAACTCCTCTTTCACCTTTCTCCTTTCTGACAATTGCCGCACTTTCAGTTTTTTTTTTGGCCTTCGACTTCTATTCTTCCGCCTTTCAAATACATGCGTAGTGCATGTATTTGATCAAGATTACACCATGATACCTGTACAACATCTGCACATCTACATGATTGCAAAGCTCATCATATTTCTTACTCAATTTTCTTTCAAATTTGTGAATTTCTGTTGCAATTTCAATTTCCCTGTGTCTTTGGTTTTTTTTGTTTCTCTGTTGGTCACGCCACCTGTGTTGGTCCCCCCTTTTTTAACGTTGTGCTATTACGCCGGCTCCTCTCTTTTTTTTTTGCACTTCCCCCTTTTTGGCCTGCAGTCATGGCTCTTTCTTCTTGTTACACGCTTCCTCTCTTTTTACGTTATGCTGCTACACCGACTCCCCTCCTCTCTTTTTATTTCATCTAAAGTCAGCATCAATCTTGACTTGGCTATTTTATCTTTTGCAGGCGGGCCTGGGGTCAACGTTATCAAAGACCCATTAATTCTCCTTTGGTTTTCTTCGACACTCCCACTGCGCAAATTTAGATCTTGATGAGGTTTGGTTGATACTTGATAACCCTTGCGACTGGAGAAGAATTTTGCTCGTCCCAAGGAGATAGAAATTGAGGTCAGCTTCTGCAGAGTTTCATTCCAAATGCATGTTCAGTAGGGCATTGCACTGTATTTTTTCAAATTACAATCCAAATTGATGAAAGGCTCATTCCGAATGCATGTTCAGTAAGGCATTGCACTGTATTTTCAGACTACAATCCAAATTGATGAAAGACAATGTTCTAAAAAAATGTGCTTGGATTTTGTAACAGGGGACATGAGCTCCAAAACTGCCGAATTGTCCATATCAGTCCGATTAACTTCTCCTCTACTTGCTAATTTACTGAATATTTGCTCCCTTTATGATGACAAGCTTTAGGTTCATGGAAACTTTACATATACATATGATGTATTGAAATTCAATCCTTTTGCTGAAAACTTTACATATATATATGATGTATTGAAATTCAATCCTTTCGCTGAGACCTCTGCTTCTCTCTCAATGCCCTAGAGGGAGATAGTAAGGTGTCCATGAGAGGGTTTGGAATAATAGGTTCAACAAATTGCCCCTCCCAACGGGTTTGCATAAGCAAAAAGCGCATACAAAGCCGTTGGGAAGACAATATACTCATGTGTTTTTCGTTTGCTCCCTTTTTATTCTTACTATTCTCATTGTTGCTTCAGGTGTTGATTTGGTATTCTGGTTCTTCTGTTTTCATCCTTTTTATGTCATTCATGGGTTTCCTGTGGTCCCGCCGCGATTCCATGCCATTGGACGAACCCAATGATGAGGCGATTATAGAATATATTAAGAAGTATGATTCCCTTGGCCACTTCCGGGGAATATGGCATGAGTGGCGCGATGTGATGTTGGAGGGCAGGGACGCATTCCATAACAAGATACCCCGTCACTTGCCCATGCCTCTAGTGCCAACGGAGTACAAACCTCACCCCCATTTTGAGAGTGGAAATTGGACGCCTCTAGAGCGTAATGTGACTGGAGTGATGAACAAGTCTCGCATCCTTGACCAAGGTCCTGACTTATGCTTATGCCTTGAGCCCCACACCAGAGCATCCAGCCAAGAGTCGAACTTCTTTTTGGGTTTGGAGATGGCTGCTAAGCGCGTACCGAGGTGGGCCTCGCGATTTAATATTTGTGGTAGCGTCACGCACCATCCCGGCTACACAGAGTGGGCACGATACATTTTGCGTAGTGAGAGGAAGATCCTTAAGAAGGCTGGGATTCATGAAGCCATCATGTTGTCATTGTTTAATTATGAGTATGATGTCACTCTATTAAAGAGCGTTTTAGAACATTGGAGTCCGGCCACCAATACGTGCTATCTTTGTGAAGAGGAGATTGTCCCGAGTCTCTGGGACATGAGATATGTTTGCGGGCTCCCCATATTAGGTGCCCGATATGATGAGCATGTGCCGAATGAAAAGGCACTCTTTGGTGAGACTGCGCCCGGCGAGTCTAGATGTTCTCCTTCCCTCAAGGCTGTATTCCACCACTTCTATGAGCTACTTCATCGGTGTTCTGGGGCTGTTTCCATCACTCAGTGGATTTTACATTTCGTCGACTTAGGCACCGCATATGAGACCGGCTTCCCCTCGCCGCGTGATCCCTTTGGTGTCGGTTCAGAAAACACTTTAGTGCAGGACTATGATACGCCCCTTCGACCTCCTATTGCGGCAAAGGAAATGGACCGAGTTACATTCCTTACGGCCTTTTTAGCTTGCTGGCTATGCTATTTTGCCATCCCCTACAAGTACCCGAATCGCATTAGGCCGGAGGTTTTCATTATGGCTGATAGACTGGCGCGGGGAGTTCGTCTCTCCTTGGCCCCGGCGGCGTTGTCGAATTTATTTCGGTCTTTGAGAGAGGCGTGCACCGCTGACTTCCCGGGCTCACAAGACACGCTGATTCCCCTTCATTATTTATTTGGATGGTTCAATCTGCAGTTTCAGGGGCTATATACCACTGCCGCTTCTGAGGCTATGAAGCGTAAGTTACCCCTCATGGTATGCGTTGCTGGGGCTCATCCGGTTCGCTTTAGAGATCTTGAGGCACGTTTACTCTTTCGCAAGGACAAGGTCTTTGGGCATCATCGGGTCATATTTCCAAACAAAGCAGGATGCCTAGGCGAGCAGGCTGATGTTCAGGATAACCCCGTTGACGTATTGACCGAGGATGGGTGGCTTGCCACCGAATTCCTTGTGAGCATTCGGGCGGGCTGGTTACCCTTTAGGAGTGGAAATCTTGCATCTTTAGAAATGTACAATCCTCATAGATGCGCTCGCCAGTTTGGTTTTGATCAGGCCATCCCTCAAAGTGTCCTGGATTATGGGAGGTTATCAGGCGACCTTGCGACGATGGCCTCTTGTTGGCGTTTGCTGCTCCGGCGTGGGACCCATTCGTCATTTGCCATCCCGGCTCGTGGTCGGGTTCCTAGGTGCAGTTACGGGTACCTGAGATGGCACTCCATGCACTTGAAGGCGCTTTTCAGCTATGACATCAAAGACACATTTGGTTTCACCGAGAAGTCCCATCCGCGGAAATTTTTGAAGAGGACAACTAGTCGATCGTCATACGGCTTTGAGTTTGACCTCTCTCAGTCTTCATCTCTCAAGCGGCCAAAGATCTTGGGTCTAGGGGCGGGATCGCCTAGCTTATCTGAGGTAACATCTACCTTTTCCCTTTTTCTTATAATATGCGGTATCATCAACTTGACACTTTTACTTGGGGTGCAGGATGTAGGGCATGTACGAGGATCCGATCATGTTCCTAGCGTAGAAGGGTGTTCGGGCGAGGACACAACTCCGCAGCGGGCGAGCGAGGACGAGTTGACCATCACAGGTGCTATTTTCTTTATCGGACATTCCGTGTATTTCCTTTTTATGCACTTGTTTATTTGATACAGCAATTATTTCTGATATATGCGATTATTTCTGACATGCTCTGTGTTCTTTAGAGGTTCGGTCTGCAACCGAAGTCGCTGAGCAGGTACACGCTCACCTCCCTGATGATGCGGTGGACATGGACGATATTGATACCACCGAGCTGTTAAAACATTATCCGAGCGACTCGTCTGACGATGTGATTGGGGCCTTGAAAGGAAGTATGGCTTGTTCAGGTTATGTAGCCTGCAGAATTCCTTATGTTTGACTTACAATCCGATCTTGGTGCAGTTGTTCACGTGCCGGCAGAACCGACGATGGAAGCTGATACCGGCGCAAGTGTGAGGAATTCCTTGATCAACTCGGAGACAGGTAAGGCTTAAAGTCTTCGAATTGTATCCTTCTACTTATCGTTTTTTTACTATCATGATGCAGCAATTTGGGTTACACATGATAAATCTTTTGAATAGCGCAACGATTTTATGTTTGGTCAGTGTCAGATTTGCTTGCAGGTCTAAAGCATGCGCCGAGTACGTTAGGGATTGAGGCAGAAGGGGTGTATTCTTCCAATAATGGTAATTTCTTGTTCCTCCTTGTTCTAGCAGAGTGTTTCAAGGAATGGCAGGGACATAGATCTTTGCCTTATATCCTAATGACTGTGTCACTCAGCAGAATTTTGTTCTTATTATTGCTATCATTTTGTGGCATTTTCAGTGCCTGTGTCGGAAGGTATGGACACTATCGCAGGGGACGAGAGGGTCGCGGAGGACGGTAATTTTCATCACCCGTCATTTTATTTCTTAGCTGCATTGTATTACCGTGGTAGTGGGAGAAGAATTTCATTTTTTATACTCGTGACTCGTTATCGCTTTGTTTTCCTTATCGATTTTCATGACCAGTATCGCCTCTCTTAGCTGTGTATGACCTTTGTCTCTCCTTGACTATACAGAATTTGTTATGATGGCAGGAGGGTCTTCAACGGGTCTGGTATCTTGCGTCAAGTTGGTCGTTGCAGGGGTGGCGAACGTGCACAACGAAAGTATGTTTTCCTTATTCTTTTTGCTGAAATGTAGTCTGATGTACTCGATTGTGAGTCATATCTTTTTGCAACGATAATTGGGTTTGTACCGTGTGCTGGATGGCTGACCTTAGTATTACTGGATCACTTTGGCATTCCTGTTTTGCTGGTGGCAGGTACGGGGGAGGCCAGTGTCGAGGATGGCCGCTCTTTCGGCTGTGGTGGATTCCAACGTGATGGATCCTCCGACAAAGGTAAACTCGTCATGTCTGCATGATTTGTCATACACCAGCTATGTGTCGTTATCCTCTTTAATAGTCTGTTTCATGTTGTCGTTTCAGGGGCTGTGAGCGGAGTTCGGGAGACTACTATGCCGCCACCTCCCGGGCCGTCTACCTCTCGGGTTTCAGACATAGTCCGGCGATCGCAGGAGAGAGCAGCCCGATTCTTCATTTCTGATTACCTTGGCACGCTTCGTGATGAGGACTCACTCCCCACAGTAGAAGAGTTTTTGGCTTCCTCATGTAGCATTTCGCAAACCTTGACCAGTTTCAAAGCTCTGGAGGCTACTTGGGAAAGACTGAGTCGGGAGATAGTAGAAGTCTTGAAGCAACTTGAGGTCAAGCAGGACTCATTGACCAGTCTGGATACTGCCGCTCTTGATTTCCAGATCAGCAAAGAGGCAACCGTTCTGGAGGATTTATGGTCCCTTCAAAGTAGTTTGATTATCGAAAAGAACGCTATAATGGGGTCTTGTGATTCAGCCAGGGCCAAAGTGAGGCGAATTGACGCGCGCCTGGAACAAATTGGCGAAGAAAGGGAGAGGCTCCTATCGGAGAGACATGCGGCAATTTCTGACATGCAAGATTGTGACGACAATTTGGAGAATATTGAAACCGCCAAAGCACAAAACTCAGAGCTAATTGATGCAACTGAAGTCCACCAGGCTTCATTAGAGACTCAGCGCGAGATGAAGGAAGTTGAGCGCAGCAGACTTGCTTCTGTCATTAAAGAACGAAGGCGCGCTCTCCAGAACATAATCAAAGAATTTTGATGTGTTTCTTTTTACCATGCGCTTGGACTTTTATCGCTTTGGGACATTTTGTATTCTTCAATGTATCTTCTTCTATGACATGTGCTTGGACTTTCAACATTTTGGGATGTTCTGTATTCCTTGTTCCTAATTAGTTGTAATTGATGTGATAATGACTTTCTTTCCTTTAGATTGCGATGATTTGCATGGTATTGTGTTTGTGCCATTTGGGCTGCGCATGTGATATTGAGAGGTTACATCATTCTCTCCTTTTGATATCGTATTTGTATTGCTAGTCTGTTGTTTGACAGGGTCGCACGCGTGGTATTGGGGCAGATCTTTTGCAAAAATTTTATTCCACACGATGGGCTTTATAGAGCTATCGATATTTTCTTGAAGGTTCATCCCAACATCAAGGACCCCGAGCGCCATCCTTTTATTATTCACAATTAAAGAGAGCAAATCCTTTGATGAGAAATCTTATGTATACTTGTTTTCTCCTTCAAGAAACCAATTAGCAAACTTGGAAGACTTGGAAATTGAAAATTCCACGTGTTTTCATCTGCTTTCAAATTCTCATTTACAAAAGAAGTGGCTGAAGTACTAGCAGGTTTCAATAGAGTACTACCGAGTGATTTTTCCGGAATTGATACAGAGCCATTCTGCAAGAGAGAATTTCTAAGTTCAAACCTCTCTTCTCATGGTCAGGAGATGCGTCATTTTTGTGACATCTTCCAAAATAGTATTGACTTCTTGGAGGCCAGAGATTGTAGATATGTTTTCAACTCCCATTGTTGGTTTATAGATTTTTAACGTCAGATTGTGGAAAGGCGAATCTTCTGCGAAACTAGCCTCTGACGTCAGAGAGGTGCTTGAAGATTTGAACAGGAAGATTTTTTTTTTTTTTTTTTTTTTTTTGGGTGGACTTACGCTTTTGTCATCCGATTGGGGTGAATATTCACACAAAGAGGTTACATTGCTTTAACCAATAGTCGACCAGGAACGAATCCGACATTCTTAATCCTGGTGCCGCTTAGTCAGGCTTAGGTTTGCGTCTCAAGCATGGTATTTCTTTAAAAAGCGGCCGTTGATGGGCGGCATCGGGTGCACTCCATTTTGATCCGTCAGTTGGTAGGCTCCTCCTTCGTAAACTTTTCCTATCACGTAGGGTCCTTCCCAATTAGGGTTGAACTTCCCTTTTGCCATCTTGTTGGATATGATAGGCCGCCTTACTGCTAGGACGAGATCTCCTTTCTTGAAGGTGCGTTCTCTGGCTAACTTATCATACGCCCTTGCCATTTGTGTCTGGTATAGCTCTAGGTTTTGTTGTGCAATCAGCCTTTGCTCGTCAAGTGTGTCCAGCTCATCAAGACGTAATTGGGCGTTTTCATCCATTGTCATGTCACATTGCATTGCCATTCTTAGCGAAGGTATTTCAACCTCGAGTGGAAGCACGGCTTCGACACCGAAGACCAGGGAATAAGGCGTCGATTGTGTGGGCGTGCGATACGTAGTTCGATAAGCCCATAATGCTTCCAGTGCGAGCTCGAGTCCGGCGATCAAAGCCTCGTACTCAGCTTCGTTGTTGGTGCAAGGACCCGTGAGGGCTAAGGAGTAATGCAATATTCCTTTTTCTGGGGTGACGAATACCAGGCCAATCCCTGACTTTACTTTCGGGATATTTGGGGGGATAGCTGGTTGGATTGAAGATGCCCCATCGAAGTAAAGTTCCCAATACCCATGGTCGATTTTGGTATTTAATATTTCTTCGTCTGGAAAGTCGTAACTCAGAGGAGAGTCATTGGGGACAGGATGAGCCGCTAAGAAATCGGCGAGAACTTGCCCTTTTACTGCTTTCTGCGACACGTACGTGATGTCGAAATTAATTTTGACTATTGATGAAATGTGGTGGCGCATCAATAACAGGCAAGAAAGAAAGAACTCCAATTAGACTTTGAAATAAGCAAACGGAAGAAGAATCACCCAAATCTTATCAAAAGAGCGTAGAGAAGATAGGTCAAGAAACAAAAAAATCAAAGAAGAAGGTATGGCAGGGAACAAAAGTCTGCCTGGCAAGTGAGGGAGTGGTTTTGTAGACAAGACAAATCGAAAAAAAAAAAAACAACCCGACTGCCAACAAATAAGGGAGCGGACAGGCGACGAGAAAGAAAAAAGGGAGTTGTCACGATCGGCCAAAAAAAAAATGAAATAGAAGAATAAGAGGGGAACGTTTGTTCCCATCAGGGGTGGCTTATATAAAGAAAGGCCAGCCAAAAAGACACAGGGGAATATCGTGAGAAGAGGGCAGAAGACGAGGGAGAGAAGCAACATAGAAGAAGGCTCAAGAAGGAGGAGGAGAGGCTGTAAGAAGAAGAAGAAGGTAAATAGGAGAAGTCTGCTTTCATTTTCTGTAGGCCTAAGGTGCACTAAGCACCCAATGGCATCACGATGTACACATATGCACACACGCACCATGCACCACTATGAACACACGACACTACATTTCCTCCAGTGGCACCACAGTGAACAAAAAGAAAAAAAAAACGCTGAGATAAGAAGAGGAGGTGATGCGTGAGATGGGTAAAAAAAAAATGCCGAGTTAAGAAAGGAGGAGGAGAATAGAAGAGACACACGGAGAAGGGCGCTGCTGCAAAGAGGAATACCAAGAGGCTGCAAGAAGTAACGTTTGTAGGTAAGAAAGGGAAGTTCCTTTGTTTTTACTTACGTAGGCCTGAGGTGCAATAAGCACCGGTGGCATCACAAACGCCGGCGAAGAGGTGAGGAGATGCTGGTAAAAAAGAGAAAAAAAGAAGAGGCCGTGCAAGAAAATGAGAAGTGCGGTGTAAAAAAAAATGCTGAGACAGCTGAAAGAAGAAGAAGCGATGCAAGCGACTGAAGAAAAAGAGAAAAAAAAGAAACACCATATTCCTAAAAGAGGGGGAGGAAGGTGCTTGAACAGAAAAGAAAAAAAAAAGATCTCTGGCTGCCTTCGTAAACGGCTGGAAATCGTAAGAAGAAAAGAAAGCGAAACACTAAGGAGAATAAATAAAAAAAAACATGGCAAAAATGACCTGGGAATCTAGAGAAGAAGTCAACGAAGGTCCCTTGCGAGGTGGTTTACCCTTTAAATCCCTCTTCGGTTTTCCTCTTCGGAAGTTGTTCCGTTGCAAGCAAAAGGGCACTGAGAAGACTTAATCAGCCAACTCTCTCCTGTTCTACGCCAAAGAGGAGAAGACCGGCTGAACAATTGATGGAAAAATGCCCTTCGTCAAAACACTGCAAGAATTTTGAGCTTCAAAGTATCAGGGCAAATGGCCGCAAATAAAAATAATGATTATAAAAGAGAAAACAAGAAAACGGAGACATTTGAACAAGACTCGATTCCCTTTCTTACCTGATGAGGACTGTTGATTGTCGCCGAAGATCTCTACCAAGATCAGAAAAAAATAGAGCCGTTGGGAAGACGATAAGGAAGACAGATAGTAAAAAGAGAGGAGATGAGTAAATCAAAGGTACGTCACTCCTCAGGAGAACCCGGCCCAAGCCCACTTTGCTGGCGGGCCAGGATCCAGGGTAAACCCAATCTGCCTCAGATCCATCTCTTGGCGACTGATTCCATTTCCCACATTCTTCCGCCCGAAGGGTCTGCCGATTAACCAAATGCTGGCAAGAGAAGAAATCGCCATGGAAATCTCGGGGATCCTGTAAAGGCATTGACCAAATCATCAAAAAAAATAATACTAATAACCCGCTGTGGTATCGCCAAAGAAGCGTCTCGAGCAGGCCTGCCAAAAAAAACCTACTGCTATGTTATTAAATTCCTGAAAAAAAATCCTTGCTGTAAAAAAAATAATAATAATAATAACAAAGAAAAATAAATGCACAAATCACCAAAAAGGGAGAAGGAAAAATCATATAAAAGGCAAAATTATTGCTGTATTGAAGGTCTAGAGAAGGGAGCGAAGAAATTCTTGCAACACTGAGGCCTTAATCCATTATGTAACTGAGAAAAGTGGCAAAAGAGCCCTCTCGAGATCCGCCAGAACTCAAAAAAAAGCTTCATGGCAAATAATTGTTCGGAAACAAAAAAGAAGCGAAGGGGAGTAGGAGAGGATACCTCTATTTTTGGCCGATCGATGACCGAGGTCTCGTTTGAAACCGCATCACTTGCTGCAACCCTAAACTTTCCACTAAGCTATGTAGCAGGAAAAAATAGCGAGGAGGAGCTTGTCCCTACTGTCTGCCACGTCACCAAGGCATCGCGTCGTGCGATCCTTCCATCGTTTGCTCCTTGCTCACAAGGCCAGCGATACGGAAGGAGGTCGCCGTTCCTTCTCGCAAACCTGCTTCCTGCATCATCGAAGTGGATCAACTTGCGGGAGAATTGAACCCTCAGTGCCCCGCCTCTGTTTCCCTCAAAGAACATTGTTAATCAACTCGCCGGTGCCTTCTCGCCCGACGTCGCAGTCGCCTAGACGGATCGCTCAAGCTCCACTCGTCGGCTGAAGCGATGGGAGAAATCTGTCTGCCACTTGAGTCGTCAAAGAAAAGAAACTTTACCCTTTTGACCAGAGTCGTAAGGAAGTGACCTACGAGGCATTGCTGATTTTGCCTCATTCAAAGTTCGGTTTAAGGATGAGATTAGATTAACATTAGGATATCATCGCCTCAAAGACAATGACTGAATTAACGAGGGGATATTTTAAAGATACCAAGGAGGGATCTCAGAAGAGTTATTTTAAAATCTCCTGCAAATGGCGTAATAACAAAAAGTAAGCATAAACAAATATGGTCGGTCTTATCAGTCCGCTAGATGACTCGCACTTGACCTAAGTCGGGTCTAACCAAGTGGTGGCATCAGAATAAAATTATTAAAACATTCTCAAATTGGACGTTCATTAATACCCGGAACCTTGGACATACGCAACGAAGTATTGTTTGGGAGGTGCGTACGTCGGCGTTTACCGTTGGCGTTTACCGTCGAGGCGTAGCTCCTCAATACAACGTAACGCTTGTCAAGGCTGAACTATCAAATTATCCAACACACCGTGAGGCCGGATAAATCTTCAAATCAAATTATCCAACACGCCGCGGGGCCGGATAAACTTCCAAATCACATTATCTAATACGCCGTGAGGCCGGATAAAATTCCAAGTCAAATTATCCAACACGCCGCAAGGCCGGATAAATCTTCAAATCAAATTATCCAGCACGCCGCAAGGCCGGATAAATCTTCAAATCAAATTATCCAACACGCCGCAGGGCCGGATAAAATTCCAAATCAAATTATCCAACACGTCGCAAGGCCGGATAAAATTCTCAAACCAAATTATCCAACACGCCGTAAGGCCGGGTAAAATTCCAAATCAAATTATCCAACACGCTGCAAGGCCGGATAAAATTCCAAGTCAAATTATCCATCACGCCGCAAGGCCGGATAAATTTCAAAATCAAATTACCCAACACACCATCAAGGCCTGGTGATCTTTCAGATCCAATATCCAATATGCCTTAATACATTACAATGGAATATTGTTTGGGAGGTGCGTACGTCGATGTTTACAATCGGGGCGTAGCTCCTCAATATAACGTTGTACTGCCTAGGCCGGATATTACCCAACAACACGTTCCAACACCAAACACTCAACCAACACAAACTGCCCAAGTTGATGAAAGCTCTTTTCTTTTATCACTTATATGTCATGTCAAACTATGTATTCTCATCATATTTATGAATGATATCATCTTACTCTGTCTCTCTTATTTTGTTGCATATCATAGATCTCTTAATCAAAGGTTCCCTAATTTTAGGGGTAAATGACAATGAGCACTTGCGCTCATTGGAAGCCGGAACCCATTAAAAATAAAACCTTATTAATTTAAGGTGAATTTGAAAACGGTCATATTACATTTCTTAATGTAGCAATTTTGACCGGCTTCTCCTTTCATCTTCGAGATCTATATTACGCAACACAAAATTTCACGCCCTTGTTCTTACACTTCTCTTGTTCTACGCAGCAATGGTGAAGAAGCTGAACATCTTTGTTGAGGATGCATCAATCATCATGCATGGAGTTCAATTTGGCTCTATTTCGAAAGAGGACATCGAGTTCATCTATCTACCCTTTACAGACTCTGTGAACATCAAGGGTGGGGGGAATATCACTCCAGTCGTCAAGGTTAAGACACCCCTGAAGGAAAAGAGGACTGCCAAAAAAAAAGAAGAACTGCTTGTCGCCGCTGATGGGGGCACATTCGACAAAGAAGAGGAGGAATCATCCTTCACTGTTAATGAGGGCAAGATTCACCAAACTGTATTCTCAAGCCCTGAAAGGACAAAAAAGCAGGAACGACAAGCCTTAAGAAAGAAGGAGGCTAGGCTCTGCAAACAAGGTCGCCTAATCCCTATGAGGCGTAACCATTCTGCTGCTAAAACAGAAACCGCCGTAACAAACAAATTTGCACCACTTCTGTCGGTTATGAGAAACTCTAACCTGATAGAGGGACTACGGCTGCGAACCCACGTACAGAACAGGCCTCACCCAAAACTTAAGAATATCACTGCTCAAAAGACGACTTCTCAAAGGGTTTATGAGACCTATAAAAAGGCTCAAAAGAATATGAAAAGAAAGGAAAGGTGTTTCAAGACTAGCCATAAGGAGATGAAGGGTTATATAGTCCATACGGTATGAATGGTGGAACACGCACGAGAGGCCGGCTCTAATTCTGAGGAGGATACCCTTCGGACCATGGCAAGGAAAGCCAAGGGTAAAAAGTTGGCCTCTATTATAATCCAGGAGCCTGTTCAACGATATGAACCAGGAGCGACCCCTTTACACCAAGAAATTTTCGAAGAGGAAGAGGAAGAGGAAGAACCTGTCATGACCACTAATCATGATCATAGAGATGAAGCCATCGCCGACCTCAAGAGGCAACTCAAGAAGAGGGATAACGACATGAGCATCCTCATGGCGAAGTTGGAGGAGGTGACTAGTGCTCTTGCAAAGACGCAAGAGATGATGTTACGCCAAGAGCAATCATCGCGGGAAAAAAATAACGCTCCGGCAACATCTTCTTTACCAGCTCAGTCAAATGACGAGGCCATCACCTTGACTAGGAGGGAAGTACAAGAACTGGTGATGGACCAGCTGAAGCAAATGGAGGGAACCAAAATTGCTCCGCGAAGGAGGCGAGGGAGACCTTACCCAGCTGTATACGATGATATCCCTTACCCCAAAGGGTATATCGTACCACACTTTAAGATGTTTAATGGAATAGGAAACCCTGACCAGCACTTGGCCCATTTCGTCGCGACTTGTGGGAACACTGGCGGCAACGACGCCTTATTGCTCCGACAATTTCCACAAAGTCTCTCAGGGGTCGCCTTTGAGTGGTATTACTCCCTGGAGAACGAAGTTATCGGAACTTGGGCTGACATGGAGGAAACCTTCAGGATGAAGTTTGCTTCGGTAAGTGATAAGATTACGATTGCGGATCTGGCAGATACAAAGAGGAAAAAGGATGAGGCCGTCCTTAATTACATTACAAGATGGAGAAATTTGAGTATTAAATGTGAAAAGCCACTAGAGCAAACCGAAGCCGTAGAATTGTTGGTCCGCAATATCGACAGCTGGATGGCCCCCTTCCTTTGCGGCAATAACATTTCTACATTTCAAGAATTGATCACCCAAGTGGCAAAGCTGGAACGAACAAATCATCAACCCTATGTAAATACGCAGAACCCGAGATTCAAAAGGGAAGAACCAAGAAAGAATAAGCCTAAGGTCGCCTATACCAACGCTGCCAGCAGTGGCAAAAGGGTGGAAGTTCATAATACAAACATACCTCGAATCGAGAAAGCGCCAACGCTTGGCGAAAATAGCCGAGGCAGGCCGTTGACCCTTGAAGAGAGAAAGAATAAAGTCTATTCTTTCAAAAGAGAAAAGACGATGAAGATTTTTAGGGACGCCCTGAAGAATGACTTACAACTACCAGAGCCGAAACGCCCTGAAGAAAGCAATAAGACTGACGATCCCAACTTTTGCCCTTACCATCGCGTACTGGGGCACACAATAGAAGACTGCTATATTTTCAAAGATTGGGTGGAGAAACAATATAAGACAGGGAAGATAACTCTATCGAAACAGCTATTGAATGAAACCCAAACCGAGGAGGTTGAAGTTATTCAAACAAGGATAGATCCGGCGCCTATAGAAGACCGGAAGTGGAATACCGTGGTGTCAAAAAGGACGTTGCGACTCCTTCAAAAATTACAACAGATACCAGGCATAGTGTGGAAAGACTCCTTGTCCCCACGATACGTATCGCCAAGACCTCGTCCACCAACAAGGGAAAGTCAAAAGAAAAAGAAAAAGAATCCTCAATTGAAGAACAAAAATAAGAAAGTAGCCTTTTCAACTAAGGCGCAAGAAAAGAGCGATCTCGAAAAATACATTGACTCGCTTGAAGAATATGTGCAAGAACTGCCTGAGCCTATAAAACTTCACCACTACATCACTAAAGAGATGTGGGAAGGACTCCTGGAAGGCGACTCAGAAGATGAAGAGTACGAGGTGGAGTCCTGTAGGATGATGTCGGTGATCCCGGAGCCCCCGAAAGAAAACAAAACTGACAATGTTGAAGCTGTCACTACTGCAAGGATGGGTGTCTGTAACGCGATTAACCTGGGAAGTGACTCCGAAGAAGAGGTCTTACCTGCCTACTTATATGAGGAAACACCTGCCGTCGAAAGAAGTAAGCAAATAAACGAATCATGCCAAATGAATCTTAGAAGCGGCAAGGTCGTAATAGGACGTACGATAGATAAAGAAAAGGAAAAACTCAAAGGCAAGCAAATTGAAACACAGGAGGTGGGCGACGATGCGGTACTCCCACTAAAGCTATCCTCTCCCGAATATAACATACTGTCACATTTGAGGAAGGTCCCCGCCCTCCTCAGCATATATGATGCTTTGATGATGTCACAAGAACTAAGGGATGTTCTTATTTACGCCCTGCAAAACCCTCAGAAATTTCAAGCATTCTTCGTGGAGGCTGACACAAAGGAGGCATTGAGTGCGTATACTACATCGTCCATTACTTTAGACGATGATGACATGCTATTGGGAACGTCGCAGCATAACCGACCGCTTTATGTGACCGGGGACGTAGAAGGAATGAAGATAAGTAGAATCTTAGTCGATCCAGGGTCGTCGGTTAACCTCGTAACCTTGCGGACCTTAAAAAGCCTTTCTTTAGGCGTCCATAATTTAACGGCCGAAAAAGTTGTCATCCAAGGGTTCAATAAAAACAGCCAGAAGGCTTTAGGATCTATATATTTACCATTGCAGCTCGATGATCTAAAGACCAAAGTTAAATTCCATGTTATTGACACCGATACATCATACAAGGCGTTGCTCGGGAGACCTTGGCTACATGAGAATCACATAGTCCCCTCTACCTTACACCAATGCTTGAAATACCTGAGGGAAGGTAGGGAAGAGAGTATCGATGGGGACATCCAGCCCTTCTCAGTGCACGAAGTTAAATATGAAGACGCACACTATTTCATTGGATCGACAATGCAGCCTGCGAAATCAACACTACAGAACTCGATCATCTCTAAACTAAAGAGGGCAACTTTGTCCTCATGTCCCCATTTTGGAAGTGACTCCGAGTCAGAAGCAAGTGACTGTTCAGCCTCTGCGTGCGACGTGGTTGAAGCTCACAAGAAGAAAGGTTGGTCACAAAGACTGACGACACGACAAATGTAACGGAATGCGAGGTAGGAGTGTTAAGAGTTCCTCAGGGCTATCTTAAGAGTTTCACCCCCCTAAATGCATCGAAAGTCATGGAAATGAAGACTTTTATTGTCCCTAGCAAGAGAGAATGCGCAAAAGGAAGGCTCTTTGTTCATAAACTCATACACTTCTATCAGTCAGACGAAATTCATCATGTCAGGACAAGTAAAGAGAATGACCCAGAGTCAACGCAACTTATCGAAGTCCCCCCATTTGCTTATTACCCCCCGAGCTTAAAAAATCTCGTGAAAAAGTATGGTTGTTTGAAGCCTCGTTCAAAGAGTGAGTTACGCCAATTTGAAAAGTTGTGGAACCGGGTTCACGAAATATCATGTTACCAAATGGGAAGATCTCCAACACCCGTGGTTTAGGGTATATAGAACCAAATGAAGAAGCTCTTATGTTTCATTCATATACTTGCAATATGGTAACAATAGGCGAAGCATGTGCAATGGAACAAGGAAATGAAGAATTCAAGAGGGCACCTAAAGAACTGGAAGATGGGGGGCAGACCACCTGCGATGAGTTGATTGAAGTCAATCTTGGATCAGAAGAGGATGTTAGGCCCACCTACATAAGCGCACAACTCTCCCGACATGAAAAGGACCAGCTGGAGGCACTCCTCTACGAGTTTAGCGATTGCTTTGCGTGGACATATAAAGAAATGCCGGGCCTGAGCCCGGAAGTCGCTGTCCATAATTTGTCGATCAGTCCTGATATCACTCCGGTGAAGCAAGCACCGAGAAGAATGAGGATAGAGCTTGAGGAACAAATTACCCTCGAAATAAAGAAATTAATCGAGGCGGGTTTTATAAGGGAGGAGAAATACGCAGACTGGATAGCAAGTATCGTCCCCGTAAAGAAGAAAAATGGGCAAATCCGGATCTGCGTGGATTTCAGAGATTTGAATAATGCATGTCCCAAGGACGATTTTCCACTCCCCGTGACAGAAATGATGATCGATTCGGTGTCAAATTTTGAAGTGTTCTCATTTATGGATGGGTCATCTGGTTACAATCAAATTAAAATGGCACCCGAAGACGAGAAGCACACTGCATTTCGCACGCCTGTCGGCATTTTTTGCTATACCGTCATGCCGTTTGGGTTAAAGAATGCTGGGGCAACGTATCAACGTGCAATGACCAAAATCTTTGATGATTTAATCCACAAACTCGTCGAGTGCTATGTCGATGATTTGGTGGTTAAGTCGCAATCTAGAGCGGAGCACTGTCAAGACTTGAGGGCCGTGTTCACTCGCATCCGCAAGTACAACCTCAAGATGAACCCATTTAAATGCGCGTTCGGAGTATCATCTGGAAAATTCCTGGGTTTCGTGGTCAAACACAAAAAAAATGAAATTGATCCCGCGAAGATATGTTCAATTAAAGACATGCCACCCCCAAAGAATCTTAAGGAGCTTAGATCCTTTCAAGGACGGCTAGCTTATATTAGGAGGTTCATTTCCATCTTATTCGGGAGAATCCACCCCTTTTCAAAACTAACAAAGAAGAGTGCTCCATTCATTTGGGACGACACGTGTCAAAGCGCTTTCGAAAATATCAAAGAATATCTTTCATATCCACCAGTCCTTGGGGCACCTATCACCGGAAAACCACTCATCTTATACACCACGGCATTGGAGGCATCCTTAGGGGCACTATTGGCCCAGAATAATGACGATGGGAAAGAGACCGCCTTGTATTATCTTAGCCGGATGTTCGTAGGGGCAGAGCATTCCTACTCTCCAATTGAAAAACAATGTTTGGCATTGATATTTGCTATTAAGAAATTGAGGCATTATCTCCTTGAACATGAAGTCCGTCTCATATCAAGAGTCGACCCTTTAAGGTACCTGATGACGAGGCCTACTTTGACAGGACGATTAGCTAAATGGGCCGTTCTACTCCAAGAATTCGACATCACATACGTGTCACAAAAGGCAATAAAAGGTCAAATTCTCGCTGATTTCTTAGCAGCTCATCCTGTCCCTGATGACTCTCCCCTGAATTATGACTTTCCGGACGAGGAAATATTAAATGCCGAAGTCGACGATGGATATTGGGAACTCTACTTCGATGGGGCGTCTTCAATTCAACCAGCTATTCCCCCAAATATCCCGAAAGTAAAGTCAGGGATTGGCCTGGTATTCATCACCCCAGAGAAGGGGATATCACATTACTCCTTAGCCCTCACTAGTCCCTGTACCAACAATGAAGCTGAGTACGAAGCTTTAATCGCCGGACTCGAGCTCACGTTGGAGATGAAAATTGAAAGAATGAATATATATGGCGACTCCCAACTCATCGTCAAACAGGTGACGGGTAAGTACCAAGTCAAGAAGATGGAATTACACAAATATCATACGAAGGCTGTGGGACTCATGGAAAAAGTGCCACATGTCACTCTGACTTGCGTCACTAGGGCTGCTAATGGTAGAGCAGACGCGCTAGCAAAGTTTGCCAAAGAGCTAGCTGGACCATCCGTTGACCAAATCAATATTGTGATTAGGGACAGGAGGCTGATCGCACCAACCGAAAATGACAACGTCAATAAGAAAGAGATAACAGATGCTATGACGACTTCCCTCACGCAAGAGCATGATTGGAGGGAGCCGTTTGTGAACTATCTCAAAAGTGGTATTCTACCCGAAGATAAGACTCAAACAGTACAATTGAAAAAGCGGGCCCTTCGGTATACATTCGTGAATGACACACTGTATCGCCGATCGTATGAACAGCTTTGGCTCAGGTGCATCGCAATGGATGAGATCGCTCACGTGTTACATGAAGTCCATTCCGGTCTTTGTGGCGCCCACCAATCAGGACCCAAAATGTATCTTAAGATTAAGAGGCTGGGGTACTATTGGCCAAGCATGGTACTAGATTGCATAAACTGTGCAAAAACCTGCCACTTGTGCCAAGTCCATGGAGATTTAATTCATAAGCACCCTAGCCCTCTTCATCCGACGGTTTCCTCATGGCCGTTCGAAATGTGGGGGACGGATATAGTAGGGCCAATGGAACCTCCTTCTTCTCTAGGGCATCGATTCATACTCGCAGCAATGGACTATTTCTCCAAATGGGCGGAAGCTATCCCATTAAAAGAAGTCAAGGCCACCAACGTCGTCAACTTCTTTCGCGCGAATGTATTGAGTCGTTTTGGGACCCCTAGAAGGATCATATCCGACAACGGTTTGGCCTTCAAAAATGCCTTGATCTACAAATTTGCAGAGCGCCACAAGATTGATTGGCGGTACTCCTCAATATACAATCCAAGAGCAAATGGATTGGCTGAAGCATTCAATAAGCCTCTATGCAAGCTGCTCAAGAAGAGCGTTTCGAAGAACAAAAAGGAGTGGCACCAAAAGCTAGTGGAAGCGTTGTGGGCTTATCGAACCACGTATCGTACACCTACCCAATCAACACCTTATTCCTTAGTCTTCGGTGTCGAAGCGGTGCTTCCACTCGAGGTGGAAATACCTTCGCTAAGAATGGCAATACAATGTGACATGACAATGGATGAAAATATCCAGTTACGTCTTGATGAATTAGACACACTTGATGAGCAAAGGCTGCTTGCGCAGCAAAACCTAGAGCTCTACTAAACGCAAATGGCAAGGGCGTATGACAAATTAGCCAGGGAACGCACTTTCAAGAAAGGAGATCTTGTTCTGGTAGTAAGGCGGCCCATCATATTCAACAAGGTGACAAAAGGAAAGTTCAACCCCAATTGGGAGGGACCTTATGTGATTGAAAAAGTTTACGAGGGAGGAGCCTACCAACTGACAGATCAAGATGGGGCGCATCCGATGCCGCCCATCAATGGCCGCTTCCTAAAGAAATACTATGTTTAAAAGCGCAAACTTAACTCAGACCAAGCAACCATATGATCAAGAATATTGAGGCCGTTTCCGGTTCGCCATGTGTTAAAACTACGTAAACTCCTCATAAGCTCTTTATACGAGCTTTCATCCCAGCCGGATGACAGAGGCGTAAATTCGCCCTTAATCGCTTCTAAACGAAAAGGAGAGAGTTTCTCTTAAATCAAAAAAGGAAGAGAGAAAGGAATTCTCAAGTCAACAAATGGCCTTGCTCTCTCAAGCTTAGACCCCCTCTTAACATTTGCTTCATCTGAAAAGGTGAGCATCATGCAATCAAAGTCTTCCTTGGCAAAAATTTTACGAAACTCCAAAACTTAGACATTCATAAGTTATTGGAGCAGGATATTTTCTTTCAAGTATTCAAAAAAAAAAAAAAAAAAAATTCGCGCTGATGAAAACAAAATTCGGTATAGCCGAATTGCATACTAGTCAACAAAAGGAATGTGAGCTTGCTCAAAAGGAAAAGAAGCCTGTCGTGTCCAAGCTTGATCAAGAGAAAAAAATTGAGTTTTTTCTATAACTTATTGAGCCTACAACGCAATTTTACCCTTTGTCCAAAATAAGGAAAATGCTAAGCAAAGGTGCTGTTGCAAATCAAGTAGAAGAAAATATAAACATGAATATATCTTGCAAACAAACCCTGGGCATGCACGAAATCCAATTGCAATCCTGTTGGGCAACAATATTAGCAACACCATATGACATCACACAAATTGTAATAGTCTGCCAAAGAAGATCATCATACCAATTGTTACATGTCTACAGGAGGTTGGTAGAATCACAATAATATGGAACACTCTCATCCAAATGAAGTTTATAGTCCAAAATCATCAAGTAGTAAAAAAAAAAAAAAAAAAAAAAAAAAAAAAAAAACAACAACAACAACACAAAGGCTTGGGGTTCAAACATAGGGTACAAAGAAGAAATACATCAAAATTCCCCGATTATGTTCTGGAGGACACGCCTTCGTTCTCCAATAGCAGAAGTAAGTTTGCCACGTTCAATTTCCTTCAGCTCGCGTCAATTAACTCTGAATTCTGTGCTTTGGCGGCTTCAATGTTCTCCAAATTGTTGTCGCAACTTTGCATGTCAGAAATTGCTGCACAACTCTCTGATAGAAGCCTCTCTCTTTCTTCGTCAATTTGTTCCATGCGTGCGTCAATCCGCCTCACTTTAGCTCTGGCTAAGTCGCGAGACGTCATCGTGGCATTCTTCTTGATAATTAAGCTGTCTTGAAGAGACCACAAGTCCTCCAAAACGATTACCTCTTTGTCAATTTGAGAATCAAGAGCAGAAGTATCCAAACTGTTCAATAAGCCCTGCTCAACCTCAAGTTGCTTTAAGACTTCTACTATCTCCCGACTCAGCCTTTCCCAAGTAGCCTCCAGAGCTCTAAAACTGGTCAAAGTTTGCGAGATGCTATCTGAGGAAGTCAGAAACTCTTCCACCGTGGGAAATGTGCCTCTGCCGCAAAATATGCCAAGATAGTCGGAGATAAAGAAGTGGGCCGCCCTCTCTTGTGATCGCCGGACTGCATCCGGAGTTCGAGAAAAGGACGGCTGGGAAGCTGATGGTTCAATAACCCCTTGAACTTCGCCTACAAACCCCAAAATAACAACGCAAGTTAAGTTGTCCGATACACGAATAATGTATGGTTGATACAGGTAGGCTGCACAAGCGTACCAAAATTACCTCTGTCGGAAGGGCTAGCGCGCTGAGGGCCATCATCATTAAGTGAACTTTTATCTTTAGCAGCATTCCTCTCAATAAGGGAACGATTATCTTCAGTAATGATCTCCTCAATGCCTGTCATAAACCCATGCTGGATCATTAGAAGGTGAAAATGTGCGAACCATGCTACGCAATGAAACCAACTGAAATTACCTTTATCGAGGGGGCTGGTACATTCCTTGGCAAGCCCGTGGCTGGGGTTGACCTGCTGAGTGCCTGTTACAAGTTCGGAATAAACGATAATACATGCGCAGGACTCGAACAAATGACAATGTCTATTAAACTGTACATCAAAAGGAGGGGTAGAAGGAAGCCACCTCCTTCAAGAGAGTCTCCATTTCCGATAATGATCTCTTCTGTACCTGTTACAGGCTCAGAATTGGCTATCCATACATCAGAATAGGTGAGATCTCATTATGTG
The DNA here is from genome assembly GCA_027563935.2 of Costus lasius. Taxonomy (NCBI): domain Eukaryota; kingdom Viridiplantae; phylum Streptophyta; class Magnoliopsida; order Zingiberales; family Costaceae; genus Costus; species Costus lasius. The sequence continues at coordinate 79,048,091 of CM050451.1, forward strand.
CATAAGTAAAAATCGAGTTCTCACCGCTAGAAGAACTGGCACGTCCTTGGATAGCTTCCTGCCCCCAATACCTTTGCCATGAACATCTTTTGTCACTACAGCATGTGGCACGAGATCTAGCAAAAAGGATGAAATAACTAGGATTATATACAACTAAGAAGCAACGGCAATTATGATGCACTTAATAAGCAAGAATAATGATAAGAGGGCCGGCTGAGAGGTGAGGAGGTGGCAGAGATTACCATCCCTTACTGGACTCTCGTTGGGCATAGTAGCGTATAACTCTTCCAATGCTGGTGCTGAAAAGGGCGTTGCAACATAACAAAAGTTAAAAAAGGAGGGAGAAAAGAGAGACCCGGTTTTCCCCAAAACCTCAAAGATTCAATATGGAATCTAAAGTTGTCACAACCCAGGCATAGCTGCGGTGCAAAGAAAAGAAAAATAGGTCCGTTGTTCTGTACCCTCCGGGGAACATGTGCTTAGGGAAAGGAACGGGGAAGAGATACCGTTGCTTGGGGAACATGTGCCTCTTGTGCCTAGTGCCGACTTCAAAGTTGTGACTGGTTCAAGAACAGCAAGCCATCAGCAATTGTTGTTAGAAGAAAAATGGAATAAAGGAAATCCAACTTCATTTAAAGATTTCACTACGGCCAATCAAAGTCAGGATACGAAGATAACCACTACCGCTAGAAGATCTATGCTGGCATCAATTTCCTAAAGGGCGTGCCAACGTAAAAGAAGAGTAAGGAGGGATTACCATCATTAATGGAGCATCCATCCCCAGCAATAACCCCCTCCACACCTGTCACAAAGTTAAAATAGATTACCAACAAAACATGAGTGCCAAAGGTTTCACTATATATACTAAAATAAGCCGTCCGGCATGTAGTACAAATCTGGTTACTATTGCTGAAAGAACTGACTCGCGATCAGGTATATCGGATTGCATATCAGCAGAAAGAATAAGGAGGACATACCTTCATTATGCAAATTCGCTACTCCTGCGACAGCTTGCTTAGCACGAGGTACCAGACTCGCCGAAGACCCTCCTGTCGTCATAATAGATTGTGTATGGTCAAGAAAGTGACGACAATTATACGCAATTAAAGAGACAATACCGACAATAAGAGTCGATTGGAAACAAATTACAGTATGAAAAGGGGAAACTCTTCTCCCGTTATCATAGTAATGTAATGCAGTTAAGAGGTAAAGATGACGATGAAAATTACCGTCCTCCACAGCCTCCTCATCCCAAGCGGCGGTGTCCGGACCTTCCAACACAGGCACTGAAGATGTCAAAAAAAAATTTGCTAAGTGATAAAGTCAAAATAATCTAGTCCTCTCGAGCCCCCAAGTTCAGGTATAAGAGACAGTCACTATCGTCAAAATATATAAAGGAGAGACTCGTGTCCCCGCCAGTTTCCTGAAAACATTTTACCAGTATAAGAAGAAATGAGAAGTTACCATTATTCAAAGAAGATACCCCTTCTGCCTCGGTCTCCAACGTACCTAGCACATGCCTTAAATCTGCAAGCAAATGAACCATGTAATCGTCGTTAGAGGCCTCATTCAACAGGTTTATTATGCGTAACTTAAACTACAGTATCATGGAGACAAAAGTAATAAATGGGGATTATAACTCATGAACTTTATGCCTCACTTGTCTCTAAGTTGACCGGAAAACCCCTCGAACCCGTGCAGGGATCAGCTTCCTTCGTAGGTTCCACCGGCACATCAGCTTTCTTCGTAGGTTCCACCGGCACATGAACAACTGCACCGAGATTAAATCTTGAGCTAAACGCAAGGAATTTCGTGATCTATATAATCTGAATAATACGTACTTCCTTTTAGGGCTCCAATTACATCATCAGATGAATCGCTGGAATAATGCTTTAACAGTCCAACAGTGTCGATATCATCCATGTCCACAGTATCATCGGGAGGATGGGCATTTACTTGCTCGGCAACCATGGTTGCGGCTCGAACCCCTAGGGAGCACAAAATATGTCAGAGATAACCGCTGTGTCAATAAAATGAGTGCGTAAAAAAGGGGGGGGGGTATAAAAATCATCACAAGCCAACAAAGACAAATATATGGTGAAGAAGATAGCACCTGTGGCGGTCAGCTCATCCTTGTTCGCTCGCTGCAGAGTTGTACCATCGCCCGGTGACCCTTCAACTCTAAGAACAGATTTTGATCCTCGTATATGACCTGTACTCTACACCCCAAGCAGAAAGAAAAGAAAGAGAATGTCAAATCGTCGATATCGTCGATATCGCGTATCATAAGGAAAAGAAGAAGATAGATACTACCTCAGATAGGTTGGGTGATGCCGCCCCCAGATCCAGGACCTTTAGCCGCTTGGAGGATGAAGACCGCAAGAGGTCAAATTCGAAGCCATACAATGGTCGGCTAATTGTTCTCCTTAAAAATTTCCGCGGATGGGATTTCTCGGTGAAACAAAACGTATCCTTGATATCATAGCTGAAGAGCGCCTTCAAATGCATGGAGTGCCACCTCAAGTATTCATAATTGCACCTAGGTACCCGGCCACGAGCTGGGATAGCATATGACGAGTGAGTCCCATGCCGGAGCAGTAGACGCCAACAAGAAGCTACCGTCACAAGGTCACCTGATAATCTTCCATGATCAAGGACATTTTGAGGAATAGTCTGATCAAAACCAAATTGGCGAGCGCATCTATGAGGGTTATATACTTCCAAGGACGCTAGATTTCCACTCCTAAAGGGTAGCCAGCCCACGCGAATGCTCACAAGGAACTCAGTGGCAAGCCATCCATCCTCTGTCAATACGTCAGCGGGGTTATCTTGAATGTCAACCTGCTCGTCTAGGCATCCTGCTTTGTTGGGAAATACGATCCGACGATGCCCAAAGACCATATCCTTATGAAAAAGTAAACGCGCCTCAAGATCCTTGAAGTAAACTAGATGGGCCCCAGCAATGCACACCATGAAGGGTAATTTGCCCTTTATAGCCTCAGAAGCGACGGTGTTATATAGCCCTTGGAACTGCAAATTGAACCATCCAAACAAGTAATGTAGTGGAATCAGCGTGTCCTTTGAGCCCGGGAAATCAGCGGTACATGCCTCTCTTAAAGACCGAAATAAATTCGACAACGCTGCCGGGGCTAAGGAGAGACGAACTCCCTGCTCTAGTCTATCGGCCATAATGAAAACCTCCGGTCTAATGCGGTTTGGATACTTGTAGGGGATAGCAAAATAGCATAGCCAACAGGCCAAAAATGCTGTAAGAAACGTAATTCGATCCATTTCCTTTGCCGCGATAGGAGGCCGAGGGGGCGTATCATAGTCCTGCACTAGAGTGTTCTCGGAGCCGACACCAAAGGGATCACCCGGCGAAGGGAAACCGGTCTCGTACGAGGTACCTAAGTTAACGAAGTGTAAGATCCACTGAGTAATAGAGACAGCCCCGGAATACCGATGAAGTAGCTCATAGAAGTGGTGGAACACGGCCTTGAGAGAGGGAGAACATCGAAACTCGCCGTGTGCAGTCTCACCAAAGAGTGTTTTTTCGTCCAGCACATGCTCATCATATCGAGCCCCTAGTATAGGAAGCCCGCAGACGTATCGCATGTCCCAGAGACTCGGGACAATCTCCTCTTCAGAAAGATAACACGTATTTGTGGCAGGGCTCCAGTGTTCTAAGATGCCCTTTAGTAAAGTAACATCATACTCGTAATTAAATAGTGACAATATGATAGCCTCATGGATCCCAGCTTTCTTAAGAATCTTCCTCTCACTACGCAGGATATATCGTGCCCACTCCGTGTAGCCAGGATGGTGCGTGACACTACCACAAATGTTAAACCGCGAAGCCCATCTCGGTACGCATTTAGAAGCCATCTCCAAGCCTAAAAAGAAATTTGATTCTTGATTAGATGTTCTGGTGTTGGGCTCAAGACACAAGCATAGGTCGGGGCCTTGATCAAAGATACGGGATCTGTTCATCATTCCGACGACACCACATTCGAGAGGCGTCCAATTTCCATTCTCGAAAGGGGGGTGAGGCTTATATTCCGTTGGCAATAGAGGCATAGACAAATGACGGGATATCTTGTTATGGAATACGTCCCTACCCTCCAACATCACATCGCGCCACTCATGCCACTTCCCCCGAAAATGGCTTGGAGGATCGAACTTCTTAATATACTCCACGATGGCCTCATCATTAGGTTCATCCAATGGCATAGAAGCGTAACGAGACCACAAGAAGGCCATACTCTGGGGAAATAAAGAGCAAGAATGAAACATTTGTCAAGAGGTAAGGGACAATGAGAAACAGAAAGGAGTAAACAAAAATGTGTTAAAAGAAGTACGTCGAAATTACTACCGATCTTAGAGTTTTTGATCCAACCATCTTATATACCTAAGGTGACGACAAAAGCAAGAGGGCGGCCTAGAAATATATTTTCCAATGGATTTGTATGCGCTCATCGCTTATACAAAATCCATTGGGGGGCAATTTGTTGAACCTTTAATTTTCAGTCCTATGTGCAACATGCTCATACGGCATCTTTTGACAATCCTCAAATATCAATTCCCTGGACAGCAAAGCTTTAAGGTGTATGAAGAAGATTGCTAAAAAAAAAAAAAGAAAAAAAAAACTACTCAAAGCAATTCTAAAGAAAAATAGACCAAGGAAAAGAAGGTATGCTAGCTATAGAATATCCCAAAAATATGCAGATTTGTTAGAGCTATGCAATTCAGAAGTCAATTAAAATGGTGTATTCAGGCTTGTGACAGTGTGTTCAAAACTGTGCATGCATAAATGAAGATTGGTCAAAATTAATTTCGACTATTGATGAAATGTGGTGGCGCATCAATAACAGGCAAGAAAGAAAGAACTCCAATTAGACTTCGAAATAAGCAAATGGAAGAAGAATCACCCAAATCTTATCAAAAGAGCGTAGACAAGATAGGTCAAGAAACAAAAAAATCAAAGAAGAAGGTATGGCAGGGAACAAAAGTCTGCCTGGCAAGTGAGGGAGTGGTTTTGTAGACAAGACAAATCGAAAAAAAAAAACAACCCGACTGCCAACAAATAAGGGAGCGGACAGGCGACGAGAAAGAAAAAAGGGAGTTGTCATGATCGGCCAAAAAAAAAATGAAATAGAAGAATAAGAGGGGAACGTTTGTTCCCATCAGGGGTGGCTTATATAAAGAAAGGCCAGCCAAAAAGACACAGGGGAATATCGTGAGAAGAGGGCAGAAGACGAGGGAGAGAAGCCACATAGAAGAAGGCTCAAGAAGGAGGAGGAGAGGCTGTAAGAAGAAGAAGAAGGTAAATAGGAGAAGTCTGCTTTCATTTTCTGTAGGCCTAAGGTGCACTAAGCACCCAATGGCATCACGATGTACACATATGCACACACGCACCATGCACCACCACGAACACACGACACTGCATTTCCTCCAGTGGCACCACAGTCAACAAAAAGAGAAAAAAAAACGCTGAGATAAGAAGAGGAGGTGATGCGTGAGATGGGTAAAAAAAAAATGCCGAGTTAAGAAAGGAGGAGGAGAATAGAAGAGACACACGGAGAAGGGCGCTGCTGCAAAGAGGAATACCAAGAGGCTACAAGAAGTAACGTTTGTAGGTAAGAAAGGGAAGTTCCTTTGTTTTTACTTACGTAGGCCTGAGGTGCAATAAGCACCGGTGGCATCACAAACGCCGGCGAAGAGGTGAGGAGATGCTGGTAAAAAAGAGAAAAAAAGAAGAGGCCGTGCAAGAAAATGAGAAGTGCGGTGTAAAAAAAAATGCTGAGACAGCTGAAAGAAGAAGAAGCGATGCAAGCGACTGAAGAAAAAGAGAAAAAAAAAAAGAAACGCCATATTCCTAAAAGAGGGGGAGGAAGGTGCTTGAACAGAAAAGAAAAAAAAAGATCTCTGGCTGCCTTCGTAAACGGCTGGAAATCGTAAGAAGAAAAGAAAGCGAAACACTAAGGAGAATAAATCAAAAAAAAAAACATGGCAAAAATGACCTGGGAATCTAGAGAAGAAGTCAACGAAGGTCCCTTGCGAGGTGGTTTACCCTTTAAATCCCTCTTCGGTTTTCCTCTTCGGAAGTTGTTCCGTTGCAAGCAAAAGGGCACTGAGAAGACTTAATCAGCCAACTCTCTCCTGTTCTACGCCAAAGAGGAGAAGGCCGGCTGAACAATTGATGGAAAAATGCCCTTCGTCAAAACACTGCAAGAATTTTGAGCTTCAAAGTATCAGGGCAAATGGCCGCAAATAAAAATAATGATTATAAAAGAGAAAACAAGAAAACAGAGACATTTGAACAAGACTCGATTCCCTTTCTTACCTGATGAGGACTGTTGATTGTCGCCGAAGATCTCTACCAAGATCAGAAAAAAATAGAGCCGTTGGGAAGACGATAAGGAAGACAGATAGTAAAAAGAGAGGAGATGAGTAAATCAAAGGTACGTCACTCCTCAGGAGAACCCGGCCCAAGCCCACTTTGCTGGCGGGCCAGGATCCAGGGTAAACCCGATCTGCCTCAGATCCATCTCTTGGCGACTGATTCCGTTTCCCACATTCTTCCGCCCGAAGGGTCTGCCGATTAACCAAATGCTGGCAAGAGAAGAAATCGCCATGGAAATCTCGGGGATCCTGTAAAGGCATTGACCAAATCATCAAAAAAATAATACTAATAACCCGCTGTGGTATCGCCAAAGAAGCGTCTCGAGCAGGCCTGCCAAAAAAAACCTACTGCTATGTTATTAAATTCCTGAAAAAAAATCCTTGCTGTAAAAAAAAATAATAATAATAACAAAGAAAAATAAATGCACAAATCACCAAAAAGGGAGAAGGAAAAATCATATAAAAGGCAAAATTATTGCTGTATTGAAGGTCTAGAGAAGGGAGCGAAGAAATTCTTGCAACACTGAGGCCTTAATCCATTATGTAACTGAGAAAAGTGGCAAAAGAGCCCTCTCGAGATCCGCCAGAACTCAAAAAAAAGCTTCATGGCAAATAATTGTTCGGAAACAAAAAAGAAGCGAAGGGGAGTAGGAGAGGATACCTCTATTTTTGGCCGATCGATGACCGAGGTCTCGTTTGAAACCGCATCACTTGCTGCAACCCTAAACTTTCCACTAAGCTATGTAGCAGGAAAAAATAGCGAGGAGGAGCTTGTCCCTACTGTCTGCCACGTCACCAAGGCATCGCGTCGTGCGATCCTTCCATCGTTTGCTCCTTGCTCACAAGGCCAGCGATACGGAAGGAGGTCGCCGTTCCTTCTCGCAAACCTGCTTCCTGCATCATCGAAGCGGATCAACTTGCGGGAGAATTGAACCCTCAGTGCCCCGCCTCTGTTTCCCTCAAAGAACATTGTCAATCAACTCGCTGGTGCCTTCTCGCCCGACGTCGCAGTCGCCTAGACGGATCGCTCAAGCTCCACTCGTCGGCTGAAGCGATGGGAGAAATCTGTCTGCCACTTGAGTGGTCAAAGAAAAGAAACTTTACCCTTTTGACCAGAGTCGTAAGGAAGTGACCTACGAGGCATTGCTGATTTTGCCTCATTCAAAGTTCGGTTTAAGGATGAGATTAGATTAACATTAGGATATCATCGCCTCAAAGACAATGACTGAATTAACGAGGGGATATTTTAAAGATACCAAGGAGGGATCTCAGAAGAGTTATTTTAAAATCTCCTGCAAATGGCGTAATAACGAAAAGTAAGCATAAACAAATATGGTCGGTCTTATCAGTCCGCTAGATGACTCGCACTTGACCTAAGTCGGGTCTAACCAAGTGGTGGCATCAGAATAAAATTATTAAAACATTCTCAAATTGGACGTTCATTAATACCCGGAACCTTGGACATACGCAACGAAGTATTGTTTGGGAGGTGCGTACGTCGGCGTTTCCCGTCGGGGCGTAGCTCCTCAATACAACGTAACGCTTGTCAAGGCTGAACTATCAAATTATCCAACACACCGTGAGGCCGGATAAATCTTCAAATCAAATTATCCAACACGCCGCGGGGCCGGATAAATTTCCAAATCACATTATCTAATACCCCGCGAGGCCGGATAAAATTCCAAGTCAAATTATCCAACACGCCGCAAGGCCGGATAAATCTTCAAATCAAATTATCCAGCACGCTGCAAGGCCGGATAAATCTTCAAATCAAATTATCCAACACGCCGCAGGGCCGGATAAAATTCCAAATCAAATTATCCAACACGTCGCAAGGCCGGATAAAATTCTCAAACCAAATTATCCAACACGCCGTAAGGCCGGGTAAAATTCCAAATCAAATTATCCAACACGCCGCAAGGCCGGATAAAATTCCAAGTCAAATTATCCATCACGCCGCAAGGCCGGATAAATTTCAAAATCAAATTACCCAACACACCATCAAGGCCGGGTGATCTTTCAGATCCAATATCCAATATGCCTTAATACATTACAATGGAATATTGTTTGGGAGGTGCGTACGTCGATGTTTACCATCGGGGCGTAGCTCCTCAATATAACGTTGTACTGCCTAGGCCGGATATTACCCAACAACACGTTCCAACACCAAACACTCAACCAACACAAACTGCCCAAGTTGATGAAAGCTCTTTTCTTTTATCACTTATATGTCATGTCAAACCATGTATTCTCATCATATTTATGAATGATATCATCTGACTCTGTCTCTCTTATTTTGTTGCGTATCATAGATCTCTTAATCAAAGGTTCCCTAATTTTAGGGGTAAATGACAATGAGCGCTTGCGCTCATTGGAAGCCGGGACCCATTAAAAATAAAACCTTATTAATTTAAGGTGAATTTGAAAACGGTCATATTACATTTCTTAATGTAGCAATTTTGACCCCACAGGTAGATAGTTAGTCCATGAGGGACTAACGCTATGTTTGGTGGAGCTGAATGTTTGGCTTCTGATTGGATAAGTTCTGTCAGGGGATACTTTTAGGCGAAAAGTTATGTTGTTTTGGATAGATTATTGTTATGTGCTATTGGAAAAATACTATAGATTGCTACTAGAGAAACATTATAGAATACTAATATCCATCATTAAATATTTAAATTTACATTACACAAATTTTGATAATAAAAAAATTTTAGCATGATAATTACTCCCATACAATCATAAATGGTTAAATATATATTGACATATGCATTTCTCTTATTTTTCCACATTGACCTATCAATTATAAAGTCATTGTTAGGGAATGGTGGGTGAATTTTAAAACTTTTAGCACAAGTGTACAACATAAGATTTCACCCAAATACTATTCCCACCCAGGGAGGATTCATGCAAGGAAGTAAAAAAATAGATGTGTAAGTATGTGTTATCTTGTTTACTTGATTAGGAGTTGTGACAGACAAGGTGTAGATGCACAATTATCTGCCCTCTACAGGTATCCTATTCAGCGATGCCCTTGTCCACACCTAGTGCTAGCCTCAAGAGAAAGGACCTAGCCTTAAGAGCTATCTTCTTTTTTTGAAGGATGAGCCAATAGGAAACAAATAAGAGGATGGAGAGTGGTAACCAAGGGAGGGAGAGGGGTAGTGGCTCTACTCTGGTGGACGGCTCCAAGCACATACAATTATTGTGTATATGTGTGTTTGTAGCCTGGGGCTATGCCTTCCTTTTTATAATAGGGAGAGTTACAATCGTAAGGCTACAATCTCACCACATGCTCACATCCTAGACCATGCCTTTTCGCTCTTTATTTAGTTGTTGACTTGTAGGCGCCGAAGCAAGCAGGAAGAAGGGTCAAGCTTCATGTCTCCAATTTATCTGCTTTACTTGCAACTAGGTGCATGTATCAAGTAGTTAGCCTAGGGTCAAATCCCCATAATTATATTTACTTGTAAATACATGATAGGTGTCTGGGCTATTCTCCATCCGGCCTTATTGGACCCAAAGCCCAATGATGCGATCCAAGCCATTATAGACAGGCACCCAACCCTATCTATGTGCCAGATTATTAGATATGAATCGTTGATTCATATAAACATGATCTAGGCCTGATCTACATTCATCTAGCTTCATATGACTCAAATTATTAACATAATTCAATCTGAGACCATCTGATCAAACTGCATCACCGAAGAGTCTATGTGTGTAACCCCACCATAGGTTTTATATAGCACTAGCAGTGATGATTAGCCAAGATCATCACAAGTAGTGAGAGGTGTCTAGCAACACATTGCTCCTACCGAGGCCACAGAAAATGAGTTATACGTTGACAATTTCCCATCAAATGAAAAGACAAGCCATACACTATATTTCCTTTACAACTGATATCTTGATTGAACAAACGTGTCATACTTGTTTGATCCAATCTTAGGGTTATGACACTATTAAGTTATTCACCTGGCCATACGCTTTTATGTATAAACCAAGAGATGGGGCCATGTGGATATCATACTTCCAGAAAGATGCAGATCCTACTATTGGAATATCATACTTCTCATATAACCTATGACATACCTAGTAAGCAGATCCTACTATTGGAATATCATACTTCTCATATAACCTATGGCATACCTAGTGACAACCATTATAACCTTTCTATTATGGTGAGACGATAGGTTGTATCAAAGTACATCACTCACCATATAGAAGTGTTGATAGCCTCAAGTCGAAAGACCAATGTTAACCTTCACATAGTGACAACTAAGTCAATAATCATGGTGATTCAATCTAATACATCTTGCTTGATGCACCTATGTGCTTGTGTTTATAGCTAGCATCTAACCAACCCACACCAATCTCACATGTACCAAAATTGTCCCCTATCTATTAAGATACTCCATTGATAATACTTTGAGAATGGTAAAGACCAAACTTAGTAACATCACTATGTAATTCCATACAAAATATAACAATAATGTCTTTTATTACTTAATAAATCATAGTACAATATACAAATTAAACCAAAGCAATTGGTCTACAGGGCATATACACTAATAGTCATTGTAGACGATCAAGTTCGCCATACAAATTATTTTTTGCTTTATGCTATAAATCCAAATGTTTCGAGGCATAAGTGAGGCAAGTTCTGGAGATGATACTTATCTATTCATTGAAAACTTATTTTAAGGTTGCTAATTCTCTATGTCAAACCAAATTCACTAAAAAAAAGATAAAAATTTTGTAACAATGGTTTCTATAGTCTATCAATTGTTATATTCTACTTCTAAAAGAGTAATGCAAGTGAGCAGAGTGTCAATAGGTGAGTGGAGTGCGACTGACACATAAAGCAAGAATGGCGGAGTACGAGCGGTGAGTAGAGTGAGATTTGTGAACGAAGTGAGAACAAAAGTGGCTATAGCGCGAGAATAGCGAGTAGAGCGCAAGTGGCAAAGCACAAGTGATGAGTGAAGTGCAAGAAGCAAGCGAGAGTTGCATAGCAAGAGCGGTGGAGATGGGAAGGAAAGGAGGAGGTAGCTTAGCGAGCAGCGAGTGGAGCGCAAGCGGCAAGCAAAGCATGAGGGAGAACCATAGAGCTTGCTCGCAGAGATAGGAAGGAAAGAGATCTCTGGGAAGGTAGTTTCGAGAGGGGAAGATAGCTTAGCGAGTGGCAAGTGGCAAGCGGCGAGTGGTGAGTGGAGCAAAAGCGGTCGAGCGACGAGCAGAGCATGAGGGAGAGCCACAGAGCAAGAGTGGCATATGGGAAGGAAAGAGGAGACTTCGGGGAAGGTAGCTAGGCAAGCGGAATGCAAGACAAAGATGGGAAGGAAAAGGGAGATGTTGGAGAAGGAAAGGGGAAGGTAGCTTAGCAAGCACAAGGTAGAGTCATAGGAAGGAAAGGGGAAGGTAGAATGCGGATCAAAATATTTTGGAAAGCTATTATGGATGCGGGGAAGCTTGGTTTTTGCAGCTTTCCAATTTTATCAAAATAAACCTTGCCAATTATATGCAAAACAAATGTGTGAGGGACGTAGATCAAAAGCCGATCTTTGGACAACTAAGTAGTGTATAAAGTGTTGGTGTATATGCCCTAAAGACAAATAGAAATGGTTGGACATATGTATTAAGTACTATAATTTGTATGGATAAAAGCATTATCTTTATTATGTTTTTTGTTATACCTGTGTTGTATAGGATTACATAATGATGTCGCTGGAGATAGACTTATGTTCTTAAAATTATCTCCAGTCAAGTGCTTTAGTGAATAAGGGACAACTATGATACATATAAGCTAATATACTGCATGACACTAATCCAGTCACACAGGTGCATTAGATTAGATGTACTTGATTGATCCATTGTGAATATTGCCTTATGTGTCAGTCAACATCACTAAGCAAAGGTTTATGAGTGAAACTTCTACTGTGCTTATCACGTTAAAATTTTTATTCTCGCCCGCCATTCCCTAACATAAAGCCCCACCAAATATCTGCTAAAAGGATTAGCACCAAAGATACTAAACATAACATCTGCAAACTTCCAAGAAAAATAAGCTTAGCTTCTAGTTAATAAGCAAAACTTACTAACCCAAATGTATTAGTCCATAGTAAAAGAGGACCTTATTCTTCATACTTCATCTTGAAACCAATAGAACGTTAGCACCAAAGATACTAAACATAACATCTGCAAACTTCCAAGAAAAATAAGATTAGCTTCTAGTTAATAAGCAAAACTTACTAACCCAAATGTATTAATCCATAGTAAAAGAGGACCTTACTCTTCATACTTTGTCTTGAAACCAATAAAACTTGGATTTGCAGACATTCATTCATACACTAAGGTTTATAATCTCAGCTCATACTAGTCCTCTCTTACACCGATATTGTACCAAGACTATATGTATGAATCAATATTTTAAAAATAAGTCCATATTAGGTGGTAGGGCTAGTTTGTATTGAACCAAAAAGGAGGATGATGATTCCATAGCCAATATGTACCAAGAATATATGTATGAATCAACATTTTAAAAACAAGTTCGTATTGGCCAGTAAGGCTGATTTGTACCAATATGAGCATGGACTGGAACCTGGTCTTGTAATGGAGTGAAGAGAAAGGAGGATTCTAGCGAAGCATAGTAGGAGGCAAACGTGCACGAACTTCCACCCCTGTGAGCTTTTGCCGCCAGCGTGTGGCAAGTGGAAGCATACATGTGTGCAGTGGGCGGAGGAAGAAGTAGAAGGAGGAGGAGAAAGAGCCGAAGGAAGAGAACGTGGAAGGAGGACAACGCACAATAGCTTATGCCACTATGAGCTTCCAATATGAGCATGTGCAGCAAGCAAAGGCGGATGCGTGTGGCGAGCAAAGGAGGAAGGAGGAGAATGTGGGTGAGCTTTCGCCGCTGCCTTCCTTTCTTTCTACAACCATGAATTTAACTATATCTTACCATGAACAATGTTATATCAAATATGTAAATAAGGTTTTAAGTGTTAACTCAATCTAAAATGTAAGCATTGACATATTAATTCAAGAAACCCATAGTGAACCAAAAAATCTCTTCTTACTTGGAAAATTATGCATCATTTCCATCCAAGAGAAAGAATAACATGTATGAGCAAAACACAGAAGATTCACTTGAGCATACCTCTCTTAGGAACTCTCTTAAGTGTTCAGGATGGAAATCTTGTTCCATAAGGATTTTCACAGCTACATCCTGCAGATAAAAAGTAATAAACAATTTAAAAGAAACCGTTTAAAGCTTCTAAAAACTTATAACAAAAAAATTATATGTATTCATGATTCAAATCATAGCTCGAGAATCCATATAACGATGTAATCAAGAATTTTAGTGGATAGCTGTTTTTGCCAATGCAAAACAATGTTTCATACCAATGGTAACTCATTCTAATCCAAAACTAGGTATTTTATCTGTGAAAGCCCAAGACATGGTCAAACATCTTTCTGCAGCTGGAGAAGACATGTACTACATCAAGTTGATACTTAGAGATCTCTTGAATTACATGTTTCCTTAGTGCCCTTGAATATATGGAATAAACAAATTGGGGAAGTGTGATACGTACTTTTTTGTTGTATGGAAAGACACCATGGATTGGAATTTGGAAGCACGTACCATCCAACCAGTGGCATGTGTATATGTGTATACATCATGGTTTACAAAACCATTTCGCACTCAGTATGAATTCTAAGAATGCACTGACACAGAGACCTAAATTAAAACATGGATTCAGAAATTGATTCATGCCACCGGGTATGTCTAGTTTATATTCTCTAAGCATGGACCAATGCAGTGACCATAGTAATATTGTACTTAATTGTTTTTTAATATCCATAAGTCAGTATCAACTAGTACCAATACATACCATATTATAATGACACATGATACATGCTGATAATGGCCAATACTGAGTCCGGCAAGAGAATTTAGCATTTAGATTTTTTTTATTTTTGCAAACAGCTACAAACACTTGTAGCCATTAGAACCAGCGGAAGGGAAGCAGTGCTCTTTATATAAACCATAATTTGTAACCAAATTATTCAATTTGTCTTAAACACTCAACTCTCTCAAACTCTCTTTATGTTAATTCATCTTTAATTAATATTATATGACATCTTAAAACCAAAATGTTGAACTCACATGACATCATGGATAGAAAATGCTGAAGCATCACCACCGACAATACATTCAAATGTAGAGGTGCCACTTGGGTTATGCAACATTTGGCTAGTGGCTATCTAGCATCTCAAAAAGCCCAAAGGCGTAATAAGAGATCTGTCAGTCCATCTATGAAAACTTTATATTAGCATCTAGAAGCAATATGTAACCTAGGAGCAAGGTTTAAAAACCCGGTTCGGCGAGCCACCAGACCGGTATGGTACCGGCGTACCAGATGGGTCGTGGGCAACAGTGGTAGCAGAGGATGATGTCGTAGGTGGCAGTGGCGGCAGCAGACAACGTCGTGGGGAGCAGTGGCGGAAGCAAAAGCTTTCAGTGGCGGTGGAAGCTTCAAACGACACTTCCGCTGCTGCCGGAAGCTTTGAATGACGCTTCCGCTTCGAACGAAGCTTTTACGCCGCCTGCCGCTATCCGCCTGCCGTTTGCCCGCTGTTTGCCTGCTACCGTGCTCCAAGCTTGGTTCCGATGTCGGTCCCTCACCGGAACGGTACGAACCGGTTGGTATTGGACCGATTCCTCAATCACTGCCTAGGAGTATAAAGAAACTGATTGACATGCAATGGAGCCCAAACTTTTTTATTAGTACCAAGCAAGGTTCCAAAAACTAGTCCGGTGAGCCGCCGGACCGGTACAGTACCGATTGTACCAAACAGTAGCAGGCGGCAGTAGGAGAGTGTGGGCGACAGCGGTTGCAGCAGGCGAGCAAGCGAGCTTCGGAAGCTTCAATCGAAGCTTCTAGCCACCGCCTAGCCTCTCTCCACCACCGCCGTTGCTGCCCGCTGCCATACCGTGCTCCGAAGCCTGTGCCGGAACCGGTCCGACGAGCGACCGGTTCCGTACCGGACGGACGGTTTGAAAAACGCTGGTACCAATGCCTTAGAAATGAAGCTGCTGAGGACTTAAAAATAAGGGAAACTATTCAAGCTTTAAGTGCATACTTTGCCTTTGAGGAGGCCGTCAAATCACTTCTATATGGTTTGTTAAATGACCTCAATTTGAGGAACATAGTGAGAGCGGCAGTGAGTATAAGTGTAGTAGGATGAACATTAATCATGCATTAGATTAATTAAAGTGCAAGTTGATGTGTTGCATTTACATCGCATTTTTGCCTATATTTTAGATTATATTTTGGGTCTAATTTGATGATTTTATGCAAATTTTAATGTTTTTACTTTACTTGGCATGGAATCTTCACTTTTCTTAGTTTTTATGAAAATATAGGTAAAATGGATAAAAAAAATGATGGATTTTATGAGTTTTGAAGCCATAGCATGATTCCCGAGGAGATTACGAGCTTACACGTCAAATTTGGAGCGAAAACAACGAAGAACACAACTTTCACGACCTTGGCCGTAATTTTGGCATTCGAAGGGCGAAAAAATGGCTAAGTATAGATGTCCACATAAACTTTCACGGGTGAGGCCGTGAATCTTTCACGGTCTGTGAAACTTTTTGTGTACAAGGAGCTGTAGACACAGAAAGAATTACGGCCGCAGCCGTAAACACATTACGGGCGGTGAAAGTTTCTGCCCCCTTAGGTTTCTCACTCGATTCGACTCCAAATCGAACTAGAATTGAACCAAACCCTCTAGAAACCTTCCTAGATGGTTTCTATACTGATTAGACTAGAAAAGGAAGGATTTTGGAAGGGTTTCGGAGGGCTTCTATGGACGAAAACTAACGGTGGTGGCGATGACGGCGAAAATCAACTTCCATGGCAAAATTCAAATAGAAAAGCCGCGTAAATGAAGAATTGGATGCTTCATCTTCGTCTCCACATCGAGGGGAAGCTTTTCTAATTACTTGTTTAGCGATTTCCTATAATCTTCTTAGGTTTTCATGTGATTTTCATCGATGAACAAGCTGTTTGTTATGAACATGAACGTGTAAACTTTATTTCGGGATTTGGGAAGTAGCCTGTTGATTGATTTATGAATTTCATCTTTTACATAAATCTTTGTTAAGAATATTATTGAATTAATTTGATTAGAATTGTACGTATCCCGTTTTAATTCTCTGGACAAGTTTTATTATGCTTGAGACGTCGCGAGAAGGACCGGGAGGTGAATCGTGACGTCAGATCTATTCTTGTCAAACCTACGAATCCAATCACGGGAATAGTTTGGATTCGTTTGAAGGATTTATATGATTTTTCATAGAACTTAAAGGATCTAATTGCGTTAATTGTCACGAGAGTAGAGAATTAACGTAATTAGGTACCGGATTACGCTTCGGGAGGAGGTAATCTGTACCTTAGGAAAAATCCCTTTCAACGCTTTAATTTTCTGTTCAAAGATTTATTTTTATTAAATTCATAATCATCAGCGTGGTGAAACCCAAATCCTGATTTTATCTGAATTGATTTTTACCAAAAACACTACCTCTGTTTCTCTTAATTTATACTTAGAAGTTTCCAAACAAAAACTACGATTTGCTTCATCTAGATATAGATCGACCGTGTAATTGGTACTTGACCACCTGATCCTCGTTGGGAACGATATCTTATTTTATTACTTCGATAAATCCGTGCATTTGCAGATCGTATTAAGTTTTTGGCGTCGTTGCCGGGATCAAGCTAGCCAATATCGATTTAATCGTGAGATTTATAGACTAGACATTTTTTTATTTATTTTTAATTTTATTTTATTTTTTATTTTTATTTTATTTTTTATTTTTGTTTTTGTTTTTCTTTTTTTGTTTATTTTTCGCATTTTTTTAGTTAGTTTATTTTATTTTTCTCTTTTTGGATTAACACGTTGTATGAACAGGAGAACTCAAAAAATTACTTGACTAGATATTTTAAGCTTTATTTTGCAATTCCTGTTTTACCTTTAGTATTTCTGAATTTTTATTGCAAATATGATGTTTAACCAATGTCAATGGTCAAATCAGATGAATGCGCCACCGATAATGACAAGAGAATATGGCACGGATGCATCAGAATCACTTGCAGCAAAGGTAAATTCTTTTACTCAACATACTAATTATTTAAGCATACAATATTCTAAGTTGAAATATGTTATTTGTGATATTTGTGGATATCATGGGCATCATTATACTGAATGTCAATTTGGGATTCCTTCATGCTTTAACTCATGCCCTAGTACTCACAATCAAAGTTGGAAGAACCATCAAAACTGCCTTTATCAGAATGACCCAACATTTATTCCACAATCAGACTTTAGTCAACCTCAAGAATCCAACTTAGAAGCCATGCTTGAAAATTCTATAGCTGCTATGAGAAAACAAAGTGAGGAACTTCATAGTATAAATTATGGAGTACCTCATTGAAGAGAAAGAAATTGAGCAGAAAGATAGAAAAAGGATTCTGTGCATATTCCACAATCAGACTTTAGTAGTGTTAGGATGGGGTACCCTATTGAAGAGAAAGAAATTGAGCAGAAAGATAGAAAAAGGATTTTGTGCATATTCCACCACCACCACCATATGAACTATCAATTCCTTTTCACGAGAGAAATCTATTAGAAACTTGCATGAAAGATGATTATAAGGATAATGATGATGAGGTGCTTGAAATATTATTTGACTCAAATCCAACCACAGTACCTAAAAGATGATAACACATGAGATTCTTGATCATATTGGCATTGAGGTAAGTGAAAAATCCAAAATAAAATTTGAAAACTTTTTGATCAATCCAAGGTATGAATTCTTTGATTTTAATTCTAGTCTTCTTCCAATTGCTGATATAAATCTAAAGGAATAATGCATGATTTTACTCTTGGATAAATGCAGAAAAAATATTGGGTATTCTTTGTATGATTTTAACTTTTATTTTTGTATTCATGTACTGGCCACTGCGACATGGATCCACCTGTTTAATTGGATATATAGTTTGGTGGGCACACTCTTGAGACGGAGGAAAAACAGAAGACTATATGCTCTCTACTATGGCACAGATTCACCAACTCCACCATGACATGAAGCTATGGTCAAGCTAATGACCTTAAACATGCGCTTTTTGAGAGGCAACCCAAATTTTTAATTTTTACTACTCTTAGTTTTAGTTTTTGATTTTCTTTAAATTTTTAGGAAATTTTTTTTGCAGCATGTATTGATGAATTTTTATTGATATAAAATCTTTTAATAAGTTGCTTAACATGCAGGAATTTTTGAAAAAATTTTATATGAAGAACATGTGTCAAACAAGGTGTTCACGAGTGCAGCCGTGCATCACTCATGGACCGTGATTCCTGCGATATCTTCTTTGTGAGTATATTAAATGCTGATTTGATTGATGAAACGTAATAGTATTTGATGTTTGAAACTTATTCACAGTGGAAAATATTAATATCTATGTTGTGATATAGTTTCTTAATTTTTTTTTGAGTCACGTTTGTATGTTTTGATATAACTGTACAGGATTTCGCTCATATTTTAAAGGGAACTCTTGCAAAATTTTTCTAAAATCTATCATTTATTGATTTTAATATTCATGTATGTGCAACAATTTAAGTCTAGGGTATCCCCATGTATAATATTTTTTTTTCAAACTTTATAGATATGTATTTTGAATGTTTATGATTATTACGGATAATTAAGATTGTTTATCTTTAATTCTAAACTTAGGAAACTTTTTGAGTATTTGATTTGATGACTTAGGAAATTTCTCAAATTTCATATAGACTTAAATTGTTGAGTAAATTAAATTCTGGTATCGATAAAATGCATATGTGAATTGTTATATGTTCATATGACATGTGCATAGTATTTTTATACTTGAAATTTAATTTATCTATCTTTGCTTCATGAAAATTTTTATGAATAGAATTTGGTGATATTTATTTAACTGAGATTTGCTCCAACTCCTCTAGTTGAGTAATCTAAGGTCATGAGTTATATTATACCACGAGTTGGTATACTTTAAGTCTGTTGTGATCAAGTAACAGAGGGAAAATCTTAAAAATAAATATCTATCCCTCTTGCAGAAAGATAGATAACGACTTAAATACCATGCCACTGGCCGACTTTCTCCATAATTGATTTGTTTTAAAAAAAAAGGAAAAGAAAAAAAAAGAGAAGGGAAAATAAAAATGAAGAAAAAGAAAAAGCTATAGGTTAAGTGGACAACTCTGCTGACCTTATGATTGAGACTATGAGTTAGATTATACAATTTTGTGGTATACTTAAAACAATGTTATGTATTAACAGGAAAGAGTATATAACCGTTTAAAGACCAAATTGCTATAAAAACCTCTATCTTTAACATCACCAAGATTCTTGAAATAAATTTTTACCTATTGAGTAATGTGGATTTATTAAGTTGAGAGTATTTAATACTTAGTACGTGAAAAATGAATGATATGACATAAACTGTGAATTTTATCTTTCTTGGATTGTAAGCTCTTGAGAATTTATCTCTATTATGATTTTTCTTGAAATTACTTAAAGTTCTGAAATATTGATTGCTTGAATTGTGGACTAAGGACATTATTAAAGGAAAGAACGAATGAGATTTTTCCTTATCTTTACATTCTTTATACATATCAGAATATTGCTTGAGGACAAGCAAACTTTTAAGTCTAGGGTATTTTGATGCGTTGCATTTACATCGCATTTTTGCCTATATTTTAAATCATATTTTGGGCTTAATTTGATGATTTTATGCAAATTTTAATGTTTTTACTTCACTTGGCATAAAATCTTCACTTTTCTTGGTTTTTATGAAAATGCAGGTAAAATGGCTCAAAAATGATGGATTTTACGAGTTTTGAAGCCATAGCACGATTCCCGAGGAGATTACGAGCTTACATGTCAAATTTGGAGAGAAAACAATGAAGAATGCAACTTTCATGGCCTTGGCCGTGATTATTGAGCTGGTAGTAATTTTGGCGTTCGAAGGGCGAAAAAATGGCTAAGTGTAGAAGTCCACAGAAACTTTCATGGGTGAGACCGTAAATCCTTCACGGTCCGTGAAACTTTCTGTGTATAAAGAGCTGTAGACAGAGAGAATTACGGCCGCAGCCATAAACACATTACTGGCGGTAAAAGTTTCCGCCCCCTTAGGTTTCTCACTCGATTCGACTCCAAATCGAACTAGAATTGAACCAAACCCTCCAGAAACCTTCCTAGATGGAAAGGAAGGATTTTGGAAGGGTTTCGGGGGCTTCTACGGACGAAAACTAACGGCGGTGGTGGTGACGGCAAAAATCAACTTCCAGGGCAGAATTCGAATAGGAAAGCCGCGCAAAGGAAGAATTGAATGTTTCATCTTCGTCTCCACATCGAGGGGAAGCTTTTCTAATTACTTGTCTAGCGATTTCCTGTAATCTTCTTAGGTTTTCATGCAATTTTCATCGATGAACATGTTGTTTGTTATGAACATGAACGTGTAAACCTTATTTCGGGATTTGGGAAGTAACCTGTTGATTGATTTATGAATTTCATCTTTTACATGAATCTTTGTTAAGAATATTATTGAATTGATTTGATTAGAATTGTATGTATCCCGCTTTAATTCTCTGGACAAGTTTTATTACGTTTGAGATATCGCGAGAAGGATCGGGAGGTGAATCGTGATGTCAGATCTATTCTTGTCAAACCTACAAATCCAATCATGGGAGTAGTTTGGATTTGTTTGAAGGATTTATATGATTTTTCATAGAACTTAAAGGATCTAATTGTGTTAATTGTCACGGGAGTAGAGAATTAACGTAATTAGGTACCGAATTACACTTCGAGAGAAGATAATCTGTACCTTAGGAAAAATCTCTTTCAACGCTTTAATTTTCTGTTCAAAGATTTATTTTTATTAAATTCATAATCATCAGCGTGGTGAAACCCCAAATCTTGATTTTATTCGAATTGATTTTTACCAAAAA
Organism: Costus lasius; assembly: GCA_027563935.2. Lineage (NCBI taxonomy): Eukaryota > Viridiplantae > Streptophyta > Magnoliopsida > Zingiberales > Costaceae > Costus > Costus lasius. The sequence goes on from CM050451.1 coordinate 79,069,541, forward strand.
CACTACCTCTGTTTCTCTTAATTTGTACTTAGAAGTTTCCAAACAAAAACCACGATTTAATTCGTGTAGATATAGATCGACTGTTTAATCGGTACTTGACTACCTGTTCCTCGTTGGGAATGATATCTTATTTTATTATTTCGATAAATCCATTCACTTGCGGATCGTATCACAAGTATATTTAGGGACATTAGAAGTCATATAGCCCTACAATAGATGATATGGTATTAGTAGCTTATTTCGGTTCCGTCAAGAACTAACAGGCATGACTTTAGGGCATTCCCATTGTGAACAAGTATGTAGATTTATGTAGATTCAAATAGATGATGCTTACATGTAAGCTCAATCCATAAATCAGAACCTAAAATTTAACTACCTACACCATACAGGATTGTAGGGTTGTATCTTGACGAAGAAGTTAAAGAATGTTGCACTTAGATCAAAAGCATGAAGAGCCAAGTAGTGTATGCATTTCATAAACAATTAGATCATATTGACAAGTAGTGTATAATGGAGTATGAAAACTTTGACCATAGACCCTCAAAGCCTCTCTCTTATGAACAATACTAGAACAATATAGATGAAGTTGTTGAGGACATTAAGATATAAGTAGCTATTGAAGTTTCAAAAGCTCAATATGCATTCGAGGGCAGGCTTAATATTCAACTTATTGAACAATTTCAATATAAGGCCAACACACACTACAATGACAATAATGGAAGTGCGGTAAAAAAATTGACATTTGCTATGCATCAAATAAGTTGAAGGGCAAGTATAGGCTTTAGAAGCTATACATCCCTAGCTAGGGGCCAGTACAACAAAGAACCACTTTTTGGGCTCGCTTGGAGAACTAGTAACCCAAGCATCATCGACATTGACCTAGGGCATTTTTAGGATGAGAAAATAAGAAAACATGAATCCATGATGCTTATACAAATACAAAAAGTAGACATCAGTTGGGTAATTTCAAAATGGCTCCACCTTAACTATATTTCACGACATGTTGCAAGCTTATGATCATTGAGGAGATCGGATCAAAGTTTATTGTTTAAAATTATGGTGAACAATAGTAACTTTAAGAGAGCCAATGAGTTGATCCAACAAGATTATCTACACACTTTTTAGACACAATGCACATTAATTGCATCAATATTATGATAAACATTAGGCAAAATAACAAAGTTAAAATATAATAAAGCACATATAAACCATCGCAGCATTTATATACTACTAGATTAGGTACATACTTAGAAACAATAATTTGTGAAAGGAGAGATCTTATATCCGAACCCTATAAGATATATGATATATTTTATTGCATTGAACTCTTTACTTATGTAGAAGGTTATGCTCAAGATAATATTCACAACTGAATAATGATGCATAGAAGTAGAGCACATCATTCTAAACACATACTTCTAGAATAAAATTATGGATAAAAGTAGATATGGATAAGAAGCTCATAGTAGTTTTAGGAGAATTATATCATATGATTCATAGAGTGAAATGATAAATTAATCATTCACTTAATAATTCAAATAAGTTAGTTCCCTTCGTCAACACCATCCAATAAAGTTGGGACAACCAAATGAGATAAGAAATTGATATGGCTAGTAAGCAATTTAATAATTTACAATTAATTCATTTATTTAATTGATTTTAGAAATATTTATTAATTATAATTTCTGTTTTTTAGCCTATATTACCTAAATCCAATTTACCAATAGTTATATAACTTAGGTATGCAATAAAACTTGCTTGCCATATCTGAAGAGTGATTCTCCATATAAAGCTACATATAGAAGCTACTATAATAACAATTGGAAGGTGCATGTTATGATAAGGCAAAATGACATTCAAAGATAAAATTACAATGGAATCTCAACATAAAATAGATTTGAGTAAGTATTTTAATAGTTAATTACTTATTGCCGAGTAGCAGTTGCAATTTGAGATAAGAGCTTTATATTAATAGAAGATTGCTAATGCACATCATCTAATGGATGTTGATGCAATCGATCAATGTTCACAATTACTACATAGTACATACCATATTTTGCATAAGATATCATAAGTTGGAGAAGGTGTAGATTCACTATAACACATGGCTCACATTGCAAATACTATAAGACAAAAACAAGTGGGAGTTCGAACCAATGTAACAAAAATCAGTTTGCACCTCATACTGGTTGGGCCTTGTAACAGCACTGATCAATACCATTGGTACCATGTGTACTGGTCCCACTATGGACTGGCACATCAGAATAAACTTGTATCTTAAAACTTGGTTTTAACTTGGAGTTAGTCATTTAATAGTTCATTCATTGAGGATGATAGCAACTTGATGGATAGTAGCCCTTAGAGAATCAAGATTTAACTATGGATGAACTCAATGATCCACCTAGGCACCTCAACATATTATCAAACTAATTGAGAGAGAATGTAGGTGAATAACTCTAGTCTACTCAATTGCAACATGCTAATGACACTAATGACATGTTGAAGCTGGATATGATGCTATCCTCTAGTTGAATACAACTGTAGTTTTCTCAAAGCATGACAATTGTCATCACCAATCCAAAGAACAAGAAGGAAAAGAGTAATAACAAAGAATGTGACTCCACTAAAGGGGACACAACAAAGGAGAAAGCTTAAGCTAACCTCTTACTTGGATTTGAAATGCATGAACATTTCCCTCTCCGATACATTTGCATCACAAGATATCAGAATGATTCAACAGGTATTGGCAACCACAAATGATGAAGCTGAGATCTATTCTACCAGAGTGTAAGAGTGGATCATCAAATTTGTAACCAAACTACAAAGACACAATGCACTAGCTTCTTACACATTCATATATAGTTCCAACTCCCAATACATATGCTTGTCGTGATAATCAATATTTTAGAATTTGGTCCATACTAGTATACAGGTCCAATGTAATAGTATATATTAATCTATGGTATCAACCTTTGTATCGATGGTTGGACCAATATGTACCACAAGGCAAAGCGGAGGCTCATCTTTAAGAACATGGTGGTCGTACTAATCCCATGGAATATAGTCAACAACACTACTTAGCATGTAGACATGTAGAGACTTCAAAATGTGGGTATTGTAGAACTATAGTAGCTACTCATTTTTGGATATAACAGGAGCTTCTATCAAGTGACTTTAGTAAAGAAACTCTAACTAGTAAGATAAACTGTCATCATAATTCAATTTATATCTACTTTTATTTAAATATAATTTATAAATATGGTACACTTGGTATATCCACACATAAACATTCAATCTAAGAGTAGTATATGAGACATACTAGTGTTCAAAACCATAGTACATCAAAATTTAGAATCTCAGTCCATACTAGTATACTAGTACTACATTAGATTCGTATGTACTACACATACCAACACTATCATATAGTGACACAGACAAGTGATTGAGGTTTCGGTCCGATCCGGCCGGTTCCTCCGGTTGGTACCAGTCCGGCGAGGCACTGGCACTAAAACCTCGGTCGGAGCAGCGGGCGGTAGCAGGCGGCGATGGAAGCTTCGAACCAGTGCTCTTCCCGTCTTCCGCTACCGCCGCTCCGCTCAATTCACCGGTACCATACTAGTACTGTACCAGTCCAGCCGGACCGGCTCCTCAAACCTTGATACAAACATACTAACACTAAACATACCGGTATGTATTGCCCATACTTGGTGGTATTCAAAATCTTAGCACATTTCTATAAGATAAACAACCAAATGTATAATATGAGTGATTAATTTTCTTTTTCCCCAAGAATTAATAGTAAAATTATATATATATATATATATATATATATATATATATATATATATATATATATATATATATATATATATATATATATATATATTCTATGTTTAAAAAACTGGTCTATATTGGGCAGTATACTGGGAGTGGCGCCGGAAGGAGGAAAAGGAGGTGCCATCAATGAGCACATCCACTAAGAGCAAGGAGGACTTGTCCCACTCCACCTGCTTGCTTCCACTCCACTTGAGCTTGCTTTTCTCTCCTCTTCTCTTTGCAAGTTCCTATGTAGATACTGGTTTGAGAATAGACCAGAGCAGTACAGATGCTTGGACTAAAATTTTAAACCTTGATATATACATACATGTATATATTTACATATGTACATTTGTACCTATGCATGTATGTATTAATGGAATATTTTTGAGGATCTTATGCCAACTTTGTCATCTCCTAAGAGGGAATACCCACTTCTTTTTTGAGAAAAGATGGCAAACATACTCAATATCTTTTGATTGGATACCTTATTTAGTCATAATTGTTTGAACTTTAAAGAATTGCATGCCTTCAATTGGATACATAGGCATTTGGTATTAGACCTAGTTCAATGTTTAGCACTTTATCATGAAATCCATGGCAATCCGGACATCAAATATATTCTCCACAATAGATGAGGATAAATTCAGATGCAGAACGGACAACTCAACATTCAATTTGAATGGTTGCAGTAAAAGGTGGCAATGATCATAGAAGCAACTCGTGCATAAGGGCTTCATCAGATATAAATACCTGAATTTAAACCACTACAACATAAATTTTAGCATCGCATGACAAGTCAAGCAGTTCAATTTACCAATCATGCTACTTTTCTGGACATCCTAAAAATGATCATAGGCTTTCTATTAACTATATTGAGAAACCATGTCAGACATCAAAGATCAGATGCTTGTGGCAGTAAATGGACAAAAAAGGGCCGGTTCTAGTGATGAAGTATCATATTGTTGATAAGGTTATAAATCATCAAACAACTTTTTGGAACTATGAAGATTCAAAAGGAAAACGAGGATCATATACAATAATAAATTATGAGAAAGGAGACATACTGAACCATGCCATTCAGCACGATGGACAGTTCCAAAAGAACCTGAAACATCCCAGTAATGGATGTACTTATTAGATAACATTCAAGAAGTGAAAAACTACATGATCCTGTATCCAGACAATAAATATCCTTACAATATGGTTGACTAGAGAATACATGGATTATTTACCTGCTCCAATTCTCTCCTTCAGAGCCAATTCACACCATGGAATGTTTAAATCATCAATGGCGAGGTTTATATCAGTGCTAGGTCCACTCCCTCTTTTAGAATCTTCCATCAACTTAAAATCCTTTTTCTTATCAGTCATTGGATCAGAAGGGGGAATAACTTGGAGAACTTTTCTGTACTCAGCACTTGATGTAAGCTTCTGCTGTGTCAAATCTAATTTGACGAGCTCTGGGTTTATGAGATTCTGTGAAGGATTGAATATTTTCTTTAAGTTGGCCACATCTTTGTTACCATCCGTCCAAGCAACCTTTTGAACATAAGGATGAGGTGGCTCACAATTTTCAGTTCCACTCGTTGTTGAAGAGATTATCTGTGGCGGCAGCTCATTAAAAGGTCTGGAGGGTGATGGGTCCACAGAATCTCCTCCAGCCACAGCATCACCTTAAAAATACAACAAAAAATTTTCACGGTAAAAATGGAAATAACACCCTCATTGGTATTTAAAAAGAAATTAGTTTCATTTGTACATCTACAATTTTAATGTTACATGTATTAAAATAAATTTAGCGCACCAAAAATATTATTAATGTCAAACACACATGATATACTTCTACATAAGATGCAACATAAATCCGAGCATAACATTAATAATGATGTCAAAAAAACTTTCATTTCAATTTTAATGTTGTCCAAAATTGTGTCAATTTAACAAGCCACAAGCTAAACTTAACTAGCTGATTTTTCAGCCTGATGTTGATCGGCAATATTTTCAGCTAACTTAACTAGCTGATATTTCAGCCTTAATGTTGATCGGCAATATTTTCAGCTAAACTAACTATATGATAAAAATTGTTAGACATTGGCTGGAGATGGATGACCTAAATAATAATGCCACTAATGTGGAGATAAATTGTGGATGAACTAATTCCTGGACGAGAAATAAAAGATGGATGATTGGCTCCTACAATACATTTGGTTCTTCGTTGCTCCCCCATTCTATCCAGTTCTATCAAATAGGTAACTAATCCGAGCATGGACCAGTCAAACCAAAATTTCAAACCTTAGTGGCGGCTTAAGATTAGAAGAATATATGTATTATTATTGTGGGAGCAGAAGAAGCTCATGACTCACCGTCATAGCTTGTCGCTCGTCTGCCCCCATAGCTCCTATAACTCACCATCATAGGAGCAGAATAAGTGGCGAGCCTTCTCCTCCTCCTCTTTCTTCTCCGTCTTTCTTCTTTGTTCTTCTTCTTTCTTCTTCCACTTTGTTCCACTACAGGTCCATATACTAGTCCCTGCTCTGCTCAGACCAATACAAATTAGCTACACTACCTAATATAGGTTGTTTTTCAAACACTACCCCCCACCAATTGTCACCTTTGCATTGAGATCCTAAAATAGATAAGCATGAAAAAAAGAGTTACAAAACAATTGGAAGCTTTTGTATAGGCACATGTAAAAAAAAGTTAATGGGAAATTAGGTTTGTAGATAATACTATAAAGAACAAGATGGGCATTAACGTAGATAGTACTAATATAAGCGATCTATCTGCTATAGACACCCGCTATAGACACTAGTTGATGGTAGTTAAGAAATTGAAATATAAGTAATGCCTATCATATGAGAAGATGCACCAAAATAAAGAATTCATGGGTTATCAGAGGCAAGTGAGGCTATACCAAATATTAAGGTGAAGGCTGAGTCGTAGAAGGATCTGCTACATAAGACATCAACCGAAGAAGTCTTTCATACTTAAAAGGAAGAGATTGCTACCTTAATATAAGAGGGCTTTCCAAATTTTTTCCAACAATAATATGGTGTATGGTTAGTTCCGTTACAATAAGTACATGTGGAAAACTCCTTTCATGGCTACGTCCATGACTTTATTTAAACTTTTGCCTCGATTTGCAAATAGTAACATTATCAATTATCCAAAAGTTGTGGGTTAAAAATTCAAGACTATTCAAGAAAAGACAATGAAAAGACCCAAATAAAGAGTATAGAGTAGGGTATTACCACACAACTCTGCTTCTCATAGTCTTACCTTTTAGAGAGGGAAAAAAACCCTTAAACTCTAAAGCTTCAAGACATCAAGAGAGCACTTGATAAAATTTTGTCCTTGGTGAAATCAGGCAGCGGTGAACAATAACCAGTAAATAGTAAAACTAACAATAAACAATAATGTCAGTGGAGACCACTGTCACTGATAAACAAGTGCCAAAAGAGGTCAATTATGGCAACCTAGTACCCTATTAGAATTAGCATCTAAAAAGAAAATCATACATTGATTTATCTAGGGTTTATTACTTAAATATACAAACTCAATAGTAATTAGATAAACCCATTAAGATATAAATAAACTCAATAACATAGCCTATAAATTATAACTTGTAGACCGGCTTTCTTAATACTCTCAATACTAAACCATTTCACTTGGAACTAGTCCATTAGATGTACATAGTCAGTACTAAGGTTGCTTCCTACTACATGCCGATCTAACGTTACATTGGCATATAGAACAAGGACGATGCTGGTGTAAGTATATAGATATCTATAATTGTGTTAAAAATATATATAGCATAGTATTTGAATACAAAGTTATCAGCCCACGCAATAACATGTGTTGGTACATATTAGATTCAGTCCAAGCCAACACTCATACATTGGTATAAGCACTATAGGCTAACATTTTAAACACTCATACAATGGTATAGGAACTATAGGCTCACATTTTAAACCTTCGTTCATTTGTATCATCAATTAGTTCGCAGAACTACCAGGTCTTTAAACCTTGCCAACTCTCTCTTCACTTCATTTCATTCATTAGTCTCTCACTATATTTTTGTTTCAAGGAAAACCTAGAAGTAGCTGTGCTAGGCAGCAATATTGTCAAAAATATGTTTCAAGTCTTAGGATCTTCTACCCAAACTAGGCAAACCATTCTAGAACAAATATAGGATCTAAAATATGATAGGATCTTACGATTCCCTGATAGAATATTACGATCCTACTCGATCCTAAGTTATTAGGTAAAATGAGTTCAGATTTGATTACTATTATAATAAAAATCAATAATCTATTATATCAAAAGCCTTAAATTGATATATGATCGAATTTCTCATCTTTAATTGTCATCATTTATATTCAACTTAAGCTCGTTATCATCTATAACTATATTTATCTATTTCAACTATTTATTTGAATCAACTTTGTAATATTTGTCATTGTCATTATTATGTATATCTTTATCTTCATTAATTTTTATGTTTTTATTTGTTGTCTTTATTTCAGTGCATGACTTACACTTTTGTTGTATCCATCTATATTTTAGGTGATTTGGTAGGATCATACGATCCGATTCTACATTCTGATCCTACAAAACCTTTATCGTTTCTAGGTAAGATCTCAATCTTGACAACCTTGCTAGGCACTACAACTTTCATGGCTGATGATGTTAAGCATATAAGCAATGCAGAAACGTATCAAACGGTAAAATTTAGTATAGACCCGGACCATGCAAATCACTTTGTTTTACATTCTAGTTTGTTAGTCGTACCGATAACCAATTGGTTGCTCATGCAGATGGTCCAATCTAAATTAAATCCTTGACAGTAACTATTATTATTTTCACATTATTGTGATGCATTTTCATTCTCCTTTTCCACTTCAGAAGTAAAAAATTGTAAAAAGTGTTCACGAGTAGTATTTAAGCGTTTAAATCAAGTGCTAGTAAAAAAATGGTTCAACTGAAATAATATAATACAGAATAAAAAAACTATAATCAATCATTGCAACCTAAGATTAAGGGCTTTGTTTTAGTACTTATTTTCCAATATCTGATCCTCAAGTATGACCTTGATTTTGTGGACTTAAAGAGTAATTATAGAATAAATCAATGTTCATCTTTGTCCATAGAAATGAAGCATCGAATTATTTTACAATCAACTCAGTTGAAACATTGAAACGTTATTGATAATATGCTTGCAAAAGGTAAGAGCGTTGAACTTAAGTCAATCAACAGGAAAAATTAAAAACGTTTAGTTAGACATCCATGAAGCTTAATCTAGCAAGATGAACATTCAGGTCAAATCAAGAAAATTATATGGTTCTTATTTCCCAATTCACCTTAGGTATTGAAATAAACACAGAAAAAGTAAAGGATAAAATTTACATGAAGCCACCTCAGCAGGCTCAAGGAAATCCCAAGGCTAACTCATTACAGTTGAATTGTTCTTCAAAGGAGCAAAGTACAACACAAGTTTATAGAATTTAATTATATGTGATGTCAGTTATTATATTAGTAATTAGAATCAATATAAGATTATTGTGAGTATTATTAAGTCTTGGATTAGTGGGTATTAGATTATAAGTTAGTGGGTTAGTTTATTTGTTGTTAGTATTTAGTTACCATAGTGTATAAAAGTCTTATCAAGTTTATTGGATTACTTACGTGTGGTATCAATTATTATATTAGTAATTAGTAGAGATCAAGGATTAAAAAATTTGTTCGCACTAGTCAATAGGCTCAATATATATTCATTAGGGCATAAACTAGCAAACAGAACAAGAGACTGTGGGGATTATATGGTCGATAATATTAAAAAAACTTATTATGGCTTAGCAAATCTACACTCCTTTATTAAGTTTACGAATCAACTTAGAGATATTTCACTTGAAGTCTTACTTTCACATGAATTTTATGAACATGTATATTTTTTTCTCTTCCACGAGTGGGAGTAAGAATAATTGTCTTGTTGAATAGTCATTAGTTTATTAAATCTTCGCCTTACTGTGTAATTGGGTCCACTCCTCATGTACATCATGGTCACTGGGATCTCTCTTCATATACATCCTTGTTATGTCTATCCTGTTAATGAGTGTTTTGAACTCTTTTCTTCAACTCAAAAGACAGAAACGACTAGAACTGGAAAATAATTGAAGTTTGTTAAATTTAACCCATGGGTCACCTATAGAAGCACTGTTAAAGATGAGATCCAGCGTTTGACAGTCCAGAAAATATTGCTCAGCCAAAGCTCTGAAATTCATCGTTTCCTTGTATGATTTGACTTTTGGAGGCCGCAACGGGGAAGATACAAATACAGAATAAGGTCCATTCAGCAATGAATCAGGTACAGACAGATTTCCTGGATCACCAATCAAATCGACTAAGTATTCCCTGTCAGAATAACATACAACAATCTTTTAACTTGTGAATTGTGATACTATCAAACTATCAATATCTCCAGAGTCCACACAGGAAATCTATAAAGAATCATTGGGCATGAATGCAATATATCAACGCACAATAATTGCATGGCCTCCTAGAATCAAGTGTTTAGGTATTTAATAATGGCCACAGAAATAAACATAAATGTGAAAAGCAAGAAAGAGTTGTCCTACAGATGCACAAAAACCAAAACATCTTATCATAAACTAGATAGAATGGTATATTCAAACAGGAAATTGAAGATCAGAACATAGATTGGTTCAGCAACATGTGGTACCCGTGTGTATTCTTCTTCACCGTTCAAGTTGTTGGTCCAAGTAGGTATAGCTCTAGTCCAGCACATGGTTTATAAAACCGTACCATACCGGACGTGGCCGTCTGGTCCCGGAATTGCCATCAGATCACGGCTCGTAGGCGGATGGCGAAGGGAGGCAGCGGGTGGGCTGGAAGCTTCATTAGTGCCACTACCGCTACCACCCGATTCGCCGGTACCAATATCCTAACATATATTTAACTGGAATTTACTACACATACCGACATAAAGTAAGAGGTAGTACCACCTAATATATATATACTGACCTTGTATGGTGTATGAATACAAGACCAGTCTAGTAAGTAGTGGCAGCACAAAGCATTTTTAAATCTAGAGTTTATACAACCACTAAAAATTACCAATCTAAGGGTTGTTTCTTTGGAGAAAATCCACATGGGGGAGAAGAAAACATACAATGAATCTGGTAGCTTTTGCATCTAGATTCATTGTATTTTTTTTTTCTTCCCCATCTAGATACTCTACAAAGAAATAGACCCTAATAGATTCTGAAGCACAAACTAAAATTTTCTCACAACTTCGCAGTGGTACCGTTTATTTAGATACTAAATGTGCAACAAAAATCTATCAGAACTATATATATGCCAAGTATGTGAAAAGAATAACTATTTATACCACCTTACCTTATCAACCTGGGGTGCAAATTCTGCTTTATCATCTACTTCCACTGGCTGAAAGAAAGTTAGGGTTGCTCATGTTAAAAATAATGTATATGCCAATTTTGGTACAATTATGTATAATCAAGTTTAATGGTATTACCTCTGATTCTATAGTCTTCTTCTTCTTCTTTTCTTGTGTGTATGGGCTGAGAAGAAGACATGAAGCCTTTCTTGTCCTTTTACTTTTCACTTGCTGCTGCACAGGACTTGAATCAGTAGGCTCAGTGGGCTCATATTCCTCACTCCAACTTAATTCTTCCTCATTCGCAGTTTACAGAGCCTCAATCTCTGCTTTCAGCTTTTTATTTTCCTCCACCAACTCATCAATTCTTTTTTGTAAATCAGCAGACTCCAAACTGTACCCTGTTTTGATGCTAGTAATCTTAGCATCCTTCTCAATACTTTCATCCTTCAGCAAAAATTTTTCATTCTCCAATTCAATTATTTCACTCTTCAATTTATTATTTTGCTCTATAACTATTGACAACTCTCACTTCAAGTTATTCACTTCTTCATGGCTCTATACAAAAAAATAACGCAATCCAAAGAGAATAACATGTGTCAATGCATAGAATAACAAGGCCAAATTTTGGTATAACAAGGCAATAATTTGGTATAACACTTATGTACTTTGGTATTACACTGAACATTTTTGGTATAACAAGGCTAAAATTTCGTATAACACTTATGTAGTATAGTATAACACTGAAAATTTTAGTATAACAAGGCTACAATTTGGTATAACACTTAAGTAGTTTGGTATAACACTGAATATTTTTGGTATAACAAGACTAAAATTTCGTATAACACTTAAGTAGTTTAGTATAACACTGAACATTTTTGGTATAACAAGGCTAAAATTTCGTATAACACCTATGTAGTATAGTATAACACTGAAATTTTTGGTATAACAAGACAATAATTTGGTATAACACTTATGTAGTTTGGTATAACACTAACAATTTTTGGTATAACAAGGATAAAATTTCGTATAACACCTATGTAGTATAGTATAACACTGAAACTTTTGGTATAACAAGGATACAATTTCGTATAACACTTAAGCAGTTTGGTATAACACTGAACATTTTTGGTATAACAAGGCTAAAATTTCGTATAATACCCATGTAGTATAGTATAACACTGAAATTTTTGGTATAACAAGACAATAATTTGGCATAACACTTATGTAGTTTGGTATAACACTGACAATTTTTGGTATAACAAGGATAAAATTTCGTATAACACCTATGTAGTATAGTATAACATTGAAATTTTTGGTATAACAAGGATACAATTTCGTATAACACTTAAGTAGTTTGGTATAATATTGAACATTTTTGGTATAACAAGGCTAAAATTTCATATAACACTTATGTAGTATAGTATAACACTGAAAATTTTGTTATAACAAGGCTACAATTTGGTATAACACTTAAGTAGTTTGGTATAACACTGAACATTTTTGGTATAACAAGGCTAAAATTTCGTATAACACTTAAGTAATTTGGTATAACACTGAACATTTTTGGTATAACAAGGCTAAAATTTCATATAACACTTATGTAGCAAAGTATAACACTGAAAATTTTGGTATAACAAGGCTACAATTTGGTATAAAACTTAAGTAGTTTGGTATAACACTGAACATTTTTGGTATATGACACTTATGTAATATGATCTAACAGCAGTATGAATATAATGGGATGCTGTTATACCAAGTTCCGAAGGCTGTTATACTAAGTTTCAGTCATGTTATACCAAGTTTCGGCCATGTTATACCAAGTTGAGAAGGCATGTTATCATATTACATACTTACAGGGCCAAGAATAGAGGGGATGTCTGTTTGACTATGGGATGGGCCTGCATCACTATGGGATGGCCCCGCAACACCAGCTTCCTCAGGGGCTGCATCTAATGCAAGTAGACTATGTACAACCTCATGCTCCACTTCACCTCCTTCCTCAAGTTCAAAAATAATCTGCAATTGTAATCAGTATTAGAAACTCTAACTTCAACTAACTTAGTACAATTACAAATAAACATCTTACTGCATCTTCATTTAATTTGTCACAATTTTTAAAATATGTTGTTTGTCGAGGTAGTTTCACAGTGGGCCAACGGAACAACCGAGGGTGTACTCCCTCCACCTTACTATCTATATACAAGTTGGTATGCTCATAAAACCAAATGTAAAAAAAAAAAAAGAAATAAATTAATAACTTATCATTAACTTAACTATGTTTGAAATACAAGTTCAGATATTGAGAATACTTACACCAAGAACTATGGCACAACCAGCAAATCCACGTCTCTTCTTCTTTGAGCTGGAGGTCAATTCCGTGCACAGAAAATTATGTACAGCCTCTGACCAATTGTACTCAGCCAATTTTGAGAGGTCTTCTACAAAACATACAAGTCCCGCATCAAAGTTGTATGTCAGGCGACTGAATAAAAAACAACAAAAGAGATACAAGATGGCCAATCTTGTGAGCCTCTGCTCATTTCCCGCCAGGCCTTATGAACAGATAACTTTCAATTTTCCTTCAATGACTTTTGTGTTTGGTAACTTCCCATCAAATTCTTCTTTATAATATGTGGTAGATGGTCGGTCAGTGTCCCATCTAACTAGCTCCCCAACCCGTGGGAGACCAAGGATGATTGATGCATCCTTCACCGAGAAGGGCACAAAATTGCCATTAATGTTGAATCCTCTTCTGTTACCATCCCATATAGACTGCAAATATTCCACAGCAATCATATCCAGGGAAACGGAGGGCCTTTGCAGCAAATGTCCAAAGGGGGTCTGTAGGAGCAGTCGTGTAATAGCCTCACCCCCTTCTACTATGTTGACAAATGTGTGAATCCAGCTCAAGGAGCATCAACTCAGTACCCGACGAGGTTTGGCCCCCTTGCAGTGATACTCCTTTTCGTCTGAAGAGCTATCAGGAGGTGGGTTTTCATGATGGGGGCTTTCATGAGTAGCCCTCATTGTATACATGAACCTACTGTTAATAAAGTTAGAACTATATTAACATGACAAACTCAAAAGGTGAAACTATTAAACGAAAATGAGATGCTGTTATACCATGTCTGTGAAGTGTTATACTATATCTGTGAAGTGTTATACCGTGTCTGGGATGCTGTTATACCATGTTTGTGAAGTGTTATACCATATCTGTGCAGTGTTATACGAAATTTAGGTCATGTTATACCATGTATGTGCAGTGTTATACCATGTATGTGAAGTGTTATACCATGTCTGTCAAGTGTTATACCGTGTCTGTGCAGTGTTATACAATGTCTGTGCGCAGTGTTATACATGGTATAACAAGACTAAATTTCGTATAACACTGCACATACATGGTATAACACTTCACAGACATGGTATAACACTGCACAGACACGGTATAACACTTGATAGACATGGTATAACACTGCACATACATGGTATAACAAGACCTAAATTTCGTATAACAGCTGGTCATTTTGGTATAACATGCCTGAAACATGGTATAACACATCCCGTTTTAGTGTAACATGTCTCTAATTTGGTATCAAACTTGGTATCACAACATCCCATTTACGTATAACATGCTTCAAAATTGGTATAACAGCATCCCATTTTGGTATAACATGCTTCAAAATTGGTATAACAGCATCCCATTTTGGTATAACATGCCTCAAACTTGGTATAAAAGCATCCCATTTTGGTATAACATGCCTCAAACATAGTATAACAGCATCCCATTTTGGTATAACATGCTTCAAACTTGGTTTAACAGCACCCTATTTTAGTATAACAGCGTCCCATTTTGGTATAACATGCCTCAAACTTGGTTTAACAACATCCCATTTTGGTATAAAATGTCTCTAATTTGGTATAACAGCTATAAATTTTGGTATAACATGTATCTAATTTGGTATAACAGCATTCCATTTTGGTATAACATGTATCTAATTTGGTATAACATGTCTCTAATTTGGTATAACAGCATCCCATTTTGGTATAACATGTCTCTAATTTGGTATAACAGCTAGTCATTTTGGAATAACAAGCCTCAAACATAGTATAACACATCCCATTTTGGTATAACATGTCTTTAATTTGGTATAACAGCGTCCCATTTTGGTATAATGATAGCCGTTCCGCAAGTATACGGATTATCAAAGTAATATAAATGTATCGATCCCACAGGGACCAAATACCAAGTACCGACTGATTAGATTATCACAAGCTAGACGATCCTTTGATGGTCGTGAAAACTGAAAAGGTTGCTGAGGTCTAAAATTAGGCTAAACAGTAAGAAAGCAAGGTAAATAAGGTCGAAAGCAGAGTAATTGCACAACGCAAGGTCCAAGGATGAATAGGATCAGGGCTAGGGTTCACCACCTTGATGTGCTATGCATAGATTGATAACAATATAGAATTCCCTTTTTAGTCATAGGGTAATCCAAAGATGTGCAAGTTGTCCCCTCTCGAGCGATGCAACTTGCAGCTAGGTACTTACCTGATTAAACGTCTACTGTCGTAGTACGCTCAACCGAATAAACCCAAAGGGTGTCGGATTGTGTATACCATCCCATCATTTGTACATGTTGTCCCCTCTCGAGGATGCAACAAGGTGCTTATATGATTAAACGTCTACCGTCATAGTACGCTCAACCGAATAAACCCAAAGGGTGCAAAACGGTATACACTACCCGTATTCAATTAACCACTCTCGTGCGATGATTGAGATACTCTTACCTAGGGTTTACAACATCCGGATGTGCCTCTCGGCCTTACTAGATGTCTAAAAGCATGAAGATAACAAAGTGAAATACTCCATTCAATTCACGAGGTGCAACTAGGCAAGATAGGAAAATCTAGGGTTCGTGCAATAGAGTTATCATCCACACATAGAAACGTTTAAGGGGCTTTCCCCAACCCTGAAACAAAGTCTAAGCTACAATGCTCATGTAACAAAGCAAAGAACAAATCGGTTTCAGCATTCCATCCATGGATAATACAGGCGATCGAATAAGTGAGAAATGAGAAAACAAAACTCCCTCAAGTAGGAAGAAGCCGCTTGGTGTAGCCTCCTCTTCCTCTAGTCGGTCGTCTCTCTCCTTCACGCTCTCGCGTGGAAGGGTTTTCTTCCTTCTTCCTGCCATTCAGTCGCCGCCTCTATCCTTTTTTTCGTCCGTTAATCCGCCCAATGCCCTTACGTGAATAGGGCTTTTCGTTTTGTCCTCCCTGGCTTGGTCAAATTCCTCTTTTGCCCTTTCGAAGCCTTCTATTTGATGTGGAGAAGGCGAGGGGTAAAGTCTGGAAAATCAGTATCAAGCGACGCAGAAGCCATGGGGTGTGATTCTGGTCACTGGGTAGACCGTGGTTCTTGCTGACAACACTGATCCAGCTGGAAACAGTCGCATTCCCTCGCTTTTTCCCTGAAATGATGCAAAGACACCAAAGAGTGTAGATTCTGAAGATATAAGTAAAATTCCATGTAAATCAGGTGTAAATGCTAGATTAATGAAGATATAACGATAAAAGTCACATATAATTCTCTATATAAAAATGACTTAACATATAACATGCCTCAAACTTTGTATAACACATCCTATTTTAATATAACATGTCTCTATTTGGGTATATCAGTATCCCATTTTGGTATAACATGCCTCAAACTTTGTATAATTGGATTCTACAATAATCTGTCCTTCCAATCTGGTTCAAGGAAGGAAATTGCTTCTTTTTTGGTATAACAACGTTCCATTTATGAAGTTGTCTTTCAATAATTAATTTTTAATCATAAAGGATTTTGTTCTTTTTTGCAGATTTGGTTTTATGAGCATACCAACATGTATATAAATAATAAGATGGAGGGTGTATTGTTCTGTTAAACAGCTTGAGTTACTGCAGTTTCATCTCTCCTTCCAATCTGGTTCAAGGAAGGAAATTGCTTCTTGGCCATTGACTAGCCATTGACATGGTAGGTCTGCGCGAAACAAGATGGTGAAAATGTGGATTGTGGGGTATTTGTGATGAAATTTATGGACTACCTCTCTAGAGATGTACCTTTTGGTTTTACACTACAAGACATGCCAAGATTGAGGGCCCTTATTAGTTTGGAACTCTTTGAAGGAAAGTTACTGGCTGTTGATAAAAAGACATTACAATTCAAACTTTTTTGTATATTGATACTCGTGTATATTTGTTATCCTATATATACATACACCTATATATTTGCATATGCAATGTCATACGAATTTCAGTTCTTATTATACCATGTTTGAGCCGTGTTATACTGTGTTTGTGCCTTGTTATACTAATTTCAGGTCTTGTTATACCATGTATGAGCCGTATTATACCATGTATGTGCTGTGTTATATGAATTTCAGGTCTTGTTATACCATGTTTGAGCCGTGTTATACCATGTTTATACCGTGTTATACGAATTTCTGTTCTTGTTATATCATGTTTGAGCCGTGTTATACCGTGTTTGTGCCTTGTTATACGAATTTCAGGTCTTGTTATACCATGTATGTGCCGTGTTATACGAATTTCAGGTCTTGTTATACCATGTTTGAGCCGTGTTATACCATGTTTATACCGTGTTATACAAATTTCAGTTCTTGTTATACCATGTTTGAGCCGTGTTATACCGTGTTTGTGCCTTGTTATACAAATTTAAGATCTTGTTATACCATGTTTGTACCATGTTATACCATGTTTGTGCCGTGTTATACCAAAATTGGGGCCTTGTTATACCATGTTTGTGCCGTATTATACCATGTTTATGCCGTGTTATATGAATTTCTGGTCTTGTTATATCATTTTTCATTTCTTGTTATACCATGTTATACCACGCGACAATACACCCTATAACACACGACAAACATGGTATAACAAGACCTGATATTCGTACAACATGGCACAGACATCGTATAACACGCGACAAACATGGTAGATACTCACATATCGTTTAACGTAGATACATATAACACACTGTATAAGAAAATACTATTTACATGGTATAAGTATATACATATAACACACTGTATAGGACAATACTATTTACATGGTATAACAAACAAATGATTGTCATTTACAATCTACTTAGGACCATATTCCGACATTAAACAACCTCTAAATAGCTCCAGACTAATTTGTGCCCTCATAGCTGGGATCTGCTTTTGGGAGAAGTTAAACTTTTTACTGGAAACGAGACATTCCATGAACTTCTCCACAATCAACTAGATTATCTTGCTTTGGGCAATCAGCATCCTATATCCGTTCATAATCTGCTATAGAAAATTTTCCTTTAGTCTGCACACTCAAATGTGTGTCTAAAAGTTTTACCTGCATAAATGATAGCACAACAGATTATAAAACTTCAACATAGGAAAACTAGTCATGCATAACAAATATACTAAACACTCACATATGTATTTGCAACTTCCACATCACTCTTATGGGCTTCCAATGAATTATAAAAAATAATCTGCCTCTACCTTCTAATTATATACATCAAAATCTAATGGTTTTTATCACAAATTGGCGCAAGTATTCTTGTAGTGTAACGAAGGTTTTCATATGTGGTTTTTATTCTTGTATGCATGCTTTCTATCTCTTCCCTTAGCTTCTCTACTTTTAATTTCAGAGTAGCTATCTGAGATATATTATCATCTTTATTTACCTACATCCAAATAACAAAATATCATTCAAGTACATACTGAAAATTATGTATGTCGTTTAGTATAACACTGAAAATTATAGTATAACAAGACAATAATTTGGTATAACACTTATGTAGTTTAGTATAACACTGAAAATTATGGTATAACAAGGCAATAATTTGGTAAAACACTTATGTAGTTCAGTGTAACACTGAAAATTTTGGTATAACAAGGCAAAAATTTCGTATAACACTTACGTAGTTTAGTATAACACTGAAAATTTTGGTATAACAAGGCAAAAATTTCGTATAACACTTACGTAGTTTAGTATAACTCTGAAATTTTGGTATAACAAGGCAAAAATTTGGTATAACATGTCATTTACTGAATAGCAAGTACATATTTTTGCATAACAACTTAATATTTTTAATATACTAACAATGTCAAGTTGAGCTGATAGGGTCCCAGGTGTAGGGTCTGGTGTACTATGTGATGGACCAACATCTTCATGGCTCTACGCACAAAATTAACAAAAAACCCCATTAGGTTATTGCTGTATACCACATGCACAGTTTGTAAACATACTTACACTATGTGATGGGCCCACATCTAACTCTTGTACACCGTGTGATGGGCCCACATCTAACTCTTCCTCGAGAGCTATTTCTAATACAGGTGGAGTATTCACAACATCACGCTCCACCTCAATAGCTTCATGTTCAAAAATAATCTACAAACAACTAAATAGTATTAGAAAACCAAATTTGACAAATAACTTACTACACCTACAAATTTACATACTTACTGAATCTTTATTTAATTTAGAACATTTTTTGAAATACGTTGTCCGTCGAGTACAATTCACATTTGCCCAACGGAACAACCGAGGGTATACTCCCTCTACCTTTCTATCTATATACAAGGTGGTATGCTCATAAAACCAAATCTACAACATAGAAGAATACAAACAGTTAGCTTATAATTAACGTAATTAGTTTGAAATACAAGTTCAGATAATGCAAAATACTTACAATAAGAACAATGACACAACCAGCAAATCCACGTCCCTTCTTCTTTGAACTGGACGTCAATTCCGTGCACTAAAAGTTATGCACAGCTTCTGCCCAATTGTAATCACCCAATCTTATGAGGTCTTCTACGAAGCATACAAGCCCCGCATCCAAGTTGTATGTCAGGCGGCTGAATAGAAAACAGCAAAAGAAATACAAAATGGCTAATCTTCTTATCCTCTCCTCATTTCCTTCAAGGCCTTGTGAGCATGTGATTCTCAATTTTTCTTCAATTATATTTCTATTAGGTAACTTCCCCTCAAATTCTTCAGAGAAGAATCTAGTACTTGGTTGCTTATTTTCCCATCTTACTAACTCCCCAACCTGTGGGAGACCAAGGATGATTGATACATCCTTAACCAAGAATGGCACAAAATTGCCATTTATGTTGAATCCCTTCCTTTTAGGTTCCCATATGGACTGCAAAAATTCTACTGCTATCATATCCAAGGCAACAGATGCCCGTTGCAGCAAATGTCCAAAGGGGGTCTCTAGAAGTTGTACTTTAATAGCCTCACCCCCTTGCTCCGTGTTCACAAACGTATGAATCAGGCTTAATGAGCATCTACTGAGAACTCGCCGACGTTTGCTGACCTTGTCATGATATTCCCTTTCATCTGTAGAGGTACTAGCTGTGCTTTCATCCGTAGCCCTCATCCTCTTTGTATAAAACCTACTGTTAAATATGTTATAACTAAATTAACATGAAGAACTCAAAAGGTGAGTTGAAGCTATTATACCAAAATGTGATGCAGTTATACCAAATTTGAGACATGTATACCAAAATGGGATGTTGTTATACCAAATTAGAGACATGTTATACCTAAATGGGATGCTGTTATACCAAGTTTGAAGCATGTTATACCAAATTAGAGACTTGTTATACCAAAATGGGATGTGTTATACAATGTTAGATGCATGTTATACCTAAATGGGATGCTGTTATAACAAGTTTGAGGCATGTTATACCAAAATCAGATGTGTTATACTATGTTTGAGGCATGTTATACCAAAATGACTAGCTGTTATACCAAAATAGAGACATGTTATACCAAAATGGGATATGTTATACCAAGTTTGAGGCATGTTATACCAAATTAGTGACATGTTATACCAAAATGGGATGTGTTATACTATGTTTGAGGCATGTTATACCAAAATGAACAAATGTTATACCAAATTAGAGACATTTTATACCTAAATGGGATGCTGATATACTAAGGTTGAGGCATGTTATACCAAAATGGGATGTTGTTATACTAAATTAGAGACATGTTATACCTAAATGGGATGTGTTATACAATGTTAGAGACATGTTATACCTAAATGAGATGCTGTTATAACAAGTTTGAGGCATGTTGTACCAAAATGAGATGTGTTATACTATGTTTGAAGCATGTTATACCAAACTGAACAGCTGTTATACCAAATTAGAGACATGTTATACCAAAATAAAGACATGTTATACCAAAATGGGATGTGTTATACTATGTTTGAGGCATGTTAACCAAAATTTACAGATGTTATACCAAATTAGAGACATGTTATACCAAAATGGGAAGCTGATATACTAAGGTTGATGCATGTTATACTAAAATGGGATGCTGTTATACCAAGTTTGAGACATGTCATGCAAAAATTATGTCATTAATACACAAATTAAGACAATATACCTTAAAGGAGCATTGGAGTCATCGAAGGAACTCGCCATGAGATTCTGTAAAGAAGAAAACAAGATTAGGAAACCCTAAGAAGATAAATTATATCAATTTACTTATTAAAAAAAAAATTACGCCATTATACCTTAACAGTTTGGGTTCGTTGGAGAAACTCGGCCTACAAATGGTAGTGGACGGAAGATGAGATCCTGCAAAAAATAAATCAAGATTAGGAAACCCTAAGCCAACCAAGAACTCGACATTACGCCGTAGGTCATGGGACGTCGTTGGAGGTCGTCGTAGTTCGCCGTAGGTCGAGATTAGGAAACCCTAAGCCAACTAGGAACTCGACATTACGCTGTAGGTCGTCGGAGGTCCTCACAGTTTGCCGTAGGTCATCGGAAGATGTCGCAGATCGCCGTAGGACGTCGGAGGTCGACTGCACAAAAAACACAAAATTAGGGCTCGACACGACCACGAACTCGGAGGCCGTGGGCTTGACACGACCACGAACTTAGAGGCCGTGGGCTCGACACGACCACGAACTCGGAGGTCGTCGGAGGGGATCGGGCAACAAAATTATCGTCGGAGAGCAAGGGTTTCGTCCCAGGTAAGGTTAGTTCGGGTGGGTGGGTTTTTTTGTGCGCGGGTATTGAAATTTTGAGCAAGCAACCATGGTTAGTTCGGATGTAACAGGGACGGGCGTTACGGGCGGCGTTATATTAGAATTTGGTATAACGCTGCGTTTGAATCAGCGCTATTCGCACTTAAGTAAGGGTTGCTTGGAAATTCGTGCGATGTCCCTCCAAGATTCGTGTCTCGAATCTCAGCCCACTCCTCCGCAAAATTTGCGACTAGGCACCCCTCCGCAAAAACGCAGCCATCTACTTCTTTCTTGGTAGGTTTAAGTTGTTACTTAAGCCAATCAGACTGTGGATCATTGTCTTACACGTGTCCTTTTTATTAAAGTAACGAAATTTATCGCTTTTAAGCAGATTTTAAATAGTTTTTAAGTAAAAAATAGTTAGAAAATTATTTGGTAATAAAGACGAAAAATAAAAAAAATAGTAAAAAAGCAGAAGTTGAAAAAGCTATAATTTGATGCTTTTACAGTTTTTGATTCTCCATAAAAGTAATTTATATAATTTTATGTAAAATTTTAGATATTATTATTTTAAATAATTTTAAATTTTAACAATAAAGTAAAATCAAATATATTATTATTTTAAATAATTTTAAATAATTTTAAATATTATATTTATTTATTATTTTAAATTTTGACATCAGTTACAAAGTTATTAACCAAACATCTTATAAATTTTAATAGTGCAGCATAGTACAGTACAACACAGTTTAGCACAATTATAAAGCTATTAACAGCGGGACCAAACAGGCCCTATAGCACAAACAATAAATTCATAGTTATTCTTTGTTTTCTGATTTTTTTAATTAAATTAAATTATATATATCTTATTAATTTAAGTATTTATTAAATATATTTAAAACTTTATTATAATATTTAATTAATAAATGGGTCATGTTAATAGTGACTTATGACCCGATTAAGCCAATCCAAACATGAATCATTTAATTAATTAGGTAAAAATATCTAATCCAAAAATGACTTGAATAACTCATTTATCAAATGAGTAATATATTAACTTGAGTACTAACATGACCTAAATAACTTATTTAGTAACTAAGTCATTTATTCTTGATCAGCTTCACCCGATATGATCCGATTATAAATTTATCATTTATATTATATATATAAATAACAAATTAATAAAAATTATATTAAAATTTTAGCTTCTGAGCTAAAATCTTGGTTAAAAGAGGGTTATCTCTAATCTTGGTTAAAAGAGGGTTACAAAAGATTTAGGCTTATGAGAGAGCATTGGGAGTTGCATGACCCGATATTATATGTATATGTGTATATATATATATATATATATATATATATATATATATATATATATATATATATATATGTATATATAAAATAATAATAATAATAATAATAAATATAATCGGGTTAAGCAGGTTAACCCATTTATAATCCAACATGATCGGATTATTTTCTAGTCATAAACATGTTAACCTATTTATGATCTGAATACAATTATGTTTGATCCGAATTTGTCTAACTTTGTGTCGAGTTAGGTTAGGTCAGATTTTGCCATATCTATCTATGTCTAAGGCCCTGTTTGGCATAGCTGGTCAGTTGCTTTTACTGGTCAAAATAGCTGATTTTGAAAAGCTAGAGTATTTGGCAAGCTGCTTCTAGGTTTAGAAAAGCTGGGAGGGTGCTACTTTTAACTACTTTCTAACTATTTTTCTTCTTGCATCTTATGTCCGCACCTATATTGGAATGTCTTTACGATAACAAAATTATTATTTTAATAAAAAATATTAAATTTCAAATTATTTTTAAATATTTTTTTAAAAATTTGACCAACACAAGAGTTTAGCCAAATACCTTTTAACTTTTCCAATCAGCTACTTTTCAATCAGTACTTTTTTATCTAGCAAAAGCTAAAAATTTCAGCTATGCCAAACGCAACCTAAGTAGGTTGAGATGTATTCATTCAAGTTACTGGTCGCCAGTTGGAACTCAGGTGAGCTAAATGGAGGTTTTTTTTAAATGTGTCACTATTGTAATAATTTTAGTTTTATACATCTAAAAATATTTTTTGAATTAAGTAACAATTTTTTTAAATAGTAATAGTATTTTTGAACATAGAAATATGAATATGTTTTTTATTTTAATTAAATAATATGTTATAACCAGAAATTGTTATAAAACAATAAATATTATAAAATAGTAACGGTTCAAAAATTAGTGTTGAAAATTTTTCCTAACAGTTTTTATAAAAGAGAAATAATAACTTCTCAAGATTTAAAAAAAAAATTATATATTTATTTTAATTAATCTCTTTTTTAATAACATACTAATATTAATTATTAAACCGCAAGTAGTAATGATTATACTCTTTAATTATTATAAAGAGTAATAAATTTACTTTTACAAAAGTCATCTAATTTTTTTCTGAAAGTAAAGAGAAGTAAATAATAAAATATTTTTTTTTTATTTTTAATTTGAAATATTAAACTATTTTTGAAATATAAATATCAATCTGTTTCTATAAATATAAATATTTCGTAAGAAATTTGTAAACAATAATATTTTGTAAGCTTGAACCAAAAATATAATCTATTTTGTTTTTAATTTTAATAAATAGAAACATTGTTATGCATTATTTTTTTCCAAAAAATATGTATCTATTTTTTTAATTCCGTAAAACAATATTATTATTTCCCTTACTGATTGAAATGAGAATATTTTTATAAACGGTATTTTTTAAATTTTAAATTAATAAAAAAATTTAATAATTAACTATTATGAACAGTAAATTATTATTATTATTTAAACTAGAAACTGTAACTATACTTATAAACAGTCTATTTAATGTTTTTATTTTAATTAATCTATTTTCTTGATCAAATAAATATATTAATTTTATGTAAAACAAAAATAAAAAATAATTTAATATGTATTTTTTATTTTAAAATAAAAAATAATATTTTTTTAAAATAGTATGTCTAACATGTTATTATTAATAAAATACAAAGACTTTAATGTAATGTTAGTTAGGATTGTCCATTCGTGCCAATTTATTTTTTTAAAAAAGAAATTAACTCGAAAACGAATCAAAAATCAGTAAAAATTAAACTGAATATTTATTATTACTTGTGAGAAAGAACAACAAATAGCTCATTTTTTACCCCAAGAGAAGAAGCGTTCATTGATGGATATTGACAATGATTTATCCCATCAAAACTCTATAAAAATAAAATAAAATATAAATATGTCAATGCTCACAACTCACATCTCTCTATCCCCCTCCTTGTTTTTTTTTTGTTTGGAGCGGTGAGGCCCCAACTTAGCCTCTATCCGTCTGCCTTGCTAAACACAGCGTTAGGGCTAACAAAATCTAACACGATGTGCCAACCTAACCCATCTCAACACAAAGTTAGGTATGTTTGAGTCACCCCAAATACAAGTTATTAGCCCATTAATACTATTCCATCTAATAATCTACACCATTCAACTTGAAATCAACGGTGAGATCAAGTTAACTTATGTTTTCTTTCTAAAGATTTTGTTTGTTTAGCACTTCACCCATCCGACCATAATCACCCGCTTGATCCAAATCACCAGCCGCCCACCCTTTTGCAGTTTTCATGTTGTTCAGCCTTTTGCTCAACACCTCCTTCCTCACAGACCTCACCTAGTCGTAGCCGCTTTCTCCCTACCATTCGCTGCCTATTCCACTGCCTACTCCTACCATTAGCCACCTGCTCCTCTTCCTTCCTCACATGTTCCACCACCTCCTCTAGAAAAAACTTTGCAGTAGCCTGTCTGTTGAAGTCGACTTCAGCAGACGGGAGATCAGCCGTCCGATCTGGGCGGCACCAATCTTGAAGGCATCTTAAGTAATGAAACGTTAAAGAAATGTCAGCAGTCCAATAAGGTGATCAAATCCAAACCTTAATTAATGAAACGTTAGATAATATGGTTTTTTCCTCCAACGGCTCTCTCTGCCGCGATCATCTCTTCCCCTTTCCCTTTCCGATTGCTCTCCTAGAACGCTTCCATCCTCGCGATTCCTTCACTGAACCCCCTTGATGACTCCACTCAATGTCCGACGCCACTCAACGGTCCAGCTGGCATTGTCAAGGTCAGCCCTTGACGATGCCAATCAATGGTCGACGTACGATGCATCTCTGTCGTCGATTGTATCCAGCTGGAACCTAGTCATTATCTCCAGCCAGCGGCACCAAAGGGTCTGTTTGGGCGAGATCAACTGCAAATCCGACGTTCGACGTAAAGAACTTCTATAATACATCATCCTACATTTGTGGAGTTTGTGGTATAGATGCATTTATATTTGATCTAAATGTTAATTAGTTGTTAATACATTTTTTTTCTACCAACATATATTTAGGTCCAACAATGGATTTAAATAACATTATGGCATCATCAAGTGGGTCGGCACCATTAGAGAAAATACCAGAACCCGTACGAGTATGCTTACTTAATATTATATGGTTTTTGTTTATATGTTGAATGCTTAAAATAGATTATTTGTAATAGGAAAATTTTGGGAGCCCTTCAAATGAGCCAAAATTTGGTATGGAGTTTTTGAATGAAGAGGAAGCTTATGCATTTTATAATGAATATGCAAGAAGAATGGGGTTTAGCATTAAGAAATATCATATCGAGCGTCGGAAGGATAAATCTTTAAAGTTTCAAAGTTTTGTTTGCAGTAATCAGGGCACTAAACAAATAGATAATAGACATGTTACCAAGAAGCCTCAATCTAATTACAGAATTAATTGCATGGCTCGTGTTGAATTCAAAATAGATGTGAATGATGTATGGAAGTTAAGTTGTTTAGAGTTGAAGCACAAGCATGAAATTACATGTCCTAATAAAATTCATTTGTTGAGGTCACATAGAAAGATTCTATTGTATCAACGTGCCATGATAGAGCAAATGAGTATGTCCGGAATGAAGGCAACACAAATATTTAATTTTTTTCAGTCTGCAACTAATACTTCTCCTGATGTTGGATTTATTAGAAAATACAACAACAATTTGATTAGCAGAAAAAAAGGGAATAGTTACAAGTGAAAGAAGCACAAGGGCTTCTTGAATATTTAAGAAATAGACAAAAATCATATCCTACTTTTGTTTATGCTATTCAATTGCATGAGATAGGAGAAGTTGCTAATCTATTTTGGGCAGATGGTAAAGCCATCATTGATTATGCTTATTTTGGGGACGTTGTTTCGTTTGACATGACATTTCAAACTAATAGCCATGAAATGCCATTTGCCCCTATTCTTGGAATTAATCATCACAAGCAGACAATTTTATTTGGGGTTGCCTTACTTTTTGATGAAATTGCAGATTCATTTATTTGGTTATTTAATACTTTTTTATCAGTAATGTCTGGAAAAGAACCAGTGACAATGTTTACCGATCAATTTGCTGCTATTTCCAAAGCAATAAAACAAGTTTTTCCTACCACTAGTCATAGATTATGTTTGTGGCATATTTTAATGAATGCGACAACCAATTTGAGCAATTTGATTCATGGTACACCTGCTTTATTGTCGGACTTAAAAGCCTGTGTTTATGAACGGACTAGTGTATAGAAGTTTGAGTTGTTGTGGGAAGAGTTCATGAACAAGTACAACCTACACGAGAATAGTTGGATTCAAAATTTCTATAAAATTCGAGAGAAATGGGGTTCTGTGTTTCGTGTGGATTCATTCTGTGCTGACTTCACTACCACCCAACGGAGCGAGAGCATGAGTTGTAAGTTCAAAAATTTTTTTAAGAAAAAATTAACAATGTTTGAGTTCTAAGAGCAGTATGATAGAGTTGTTGCATATTTTCATGAGAAAGAAATTTATGAAGATTTTTGGTCCAGAAATAGCATTCCAATTTTATAAATGGCTGATATGACAATGTTAGAGGAAGCTGCTGCACTTTATACAAGGGTTATATATACAAAATTTGCTGAACAATTTTCTAATCAACTGTTATTTACATGTGAACTATGCAACTGTGATGGTTCAGAGCAAACATATAAGCTAACATCTAAACACAGGGAGCAATCTTATTTTGTCGTATTTAACACCATTTTATTGACAGTTGATTGTGAATGTAAAATGATGCAATGTTATAGTATTTTATGTTCGCATAGTTTAAGAGTGTTGACCCACAACAATATCCTAAATTTGTCTACACAATATGTGTTAAAGAGATGGATGAAATATGCAAAAGGTGGGATCAGTTCTAGTGTAAGTGGTAAGAAAATGGATTCCAATGGGAAAGAAAGGTTATCATCATTGTATACCCGTGTTTGTCAAAAATCATATGCATTATCAACAAAAAGTATGAACTGTCGAAAAGGCCTTGAGATGATTGATGGTGCAATTGATAATATAACGTCGATGGTGGAGCATGCAATTATAAATGACATCGAGGATGATAATGTTGAAATATATAGTAATAATGTGGTCACCAGGCCTAACAGTACAATTAGGCCACCTCCGATTAAAAAGGGACCTAAGGAGAAAAGGAAGAAAAGCGTGCTTGAAAGGATACCGAAGAAGAATTCAAAATAAAAAACAATACCGTGTAGTCCCGAAGTTATAGCAATAGAGTATGAAGGATTTAATGATGAGATGGTTGAGTCATAGGTAATTGCTTGATTTAATTTATGTTTCATATTGTTCAATGTCTATTATTCACTTCTCTCATACTTTAGCTTTGTTTGTAGGAATCACACATGCACATGATGAATCCCCAAATGGATGTATCGTTCATGCAATTGTTACTCTCTAGGTCAACCCTAAACCAGGTATGTGAGGTTTTGCAAATGCTGAATTATGTTGGTTTATATTCGAGTTGATGACACTAGTGTTACTGTTGATTTCTTGTAGCATCAACATCAGCATCAGCCAGAAGAAAGGTCGGCTGCTACTAGTAGGAAACTTGACTTTGATCGAATGCCATAGTACAATATGTGTTATTTAAAATGTTTAATGTAACCAATGTAAACTTAGTTGAATGTACTTTGACGACCCGTGTGATATTTAATGTATTATGATTGGTATTTGTTATTAACTGATTATGATTGTATGTTTTATTGCAAATGCTAAATTATGTTTGTATGGTTGTATTAGTGTTTGTGATAGAACATGTTATTTATGTATTAACTTAATTGGTATTTGTTATTAACTGATTATGATAGTTTCCGTCTTATGACCTTGTCTGGTAATTTGGTAAGAAATGTCAATGTACAACAGGATATCGAGCATTTATTAAGGTCACCTCTTGCCAATTTTTTAGCTTAATAACTTGATTTTCTACCTTAGTAACTTGATTTTCTACCTTATTAATTTAATTGTCTACCTTAGTTACTTGATTTTCTACCTTAGTAACTTGATTTTCTACCTTAGTAACTTAATTGTCTACCTTAGTAACTTGATTTTCTACCTTAGTAACTTAATTGTCTACCTTAGTAACATGATTTTCTACCTTAGTAACTTAATTGTCTACCTTAGTTACTTAATTGTCTACCTTAGTTACTTGATTTTCTACCTTAGTAACTTAATTGTCTACCTTAGTAACATGATTTTCTACCTTAGTAACTTGATTTTCTACCTTAGTAACTTAATTGTATACCTTAGTTACTTGATTTTCTACCTTAGTAACTTAATTGTCTACTTTAGTAACTTAATTGTCTACCTTAGTAACATGATTTTCTACCTTAGTAACTTAATTGTCTACCTTAGTAACTTAATTGTCTACCTTAGTTACTTGATTTTCTACCTTAGTAACATGATTTTCTACCTTAGTAACTTAATTGTCTACCTTAGTAAAATGATTTTCTACCTTAGTAACTTAATTGTCTACCTTAGTTACTTGATTTTCTACCTTAGTAACTTGATTTTCTACCTTATTAATTTAATTGTCTACCTTAGTTACTTGATTTTCTACCTTAATAACTTGATTTTCTACCTTAGTAACTTAATTGTCTACCTTAGTAACTTGATTTTCTACCTTAGTAACTTGATTTTCTACCTTAGTAACTTGATTTTCTACCTTATTAATTTAATTGTCTAGCTTAGTAACACTTAGATGAGGTTGCAAGAGCAAAGAAGGGTGCTATTGTCATAGGAGGTTTCCTCACTCCTCTAGCACTCTCCTTAGGAGTAGAACCTATGGAATTGAGGTAGCTAGGGGAAATGCCAGAATAGACATTGAGTCATGTGTGGCAATGAAAATGGTTGTAAGAGAGGGTGATAGACATTGCTTGATTCTTAGACTTGGTGCTCCCACCTTACCACTGCCAAATACTGAAAAGACTTTGGTCCAAAATCAAGCTAACTGGAAGCTTTCACCGAATGTTGCCACCGATGCCACCCCCCACACCATTGGATTCAGTGCCACCACCACCCACCTGGGGTGGTAGTGATGATCCCTTTGGTATGAGTATGAATTCGCCGCCACATGGAGCTACCGATTCTCCATCACATAGAGCTGCAGGATCCTCTTCACGTAGAGCTGCCCGAGATCAGAGAGGATGGTCGAGCGCTCATGATATCTGCTGAGGTATTCTGTCTGGGATGCCTCATAGAGAAGACGCTTGATGCTATCAGGCATATACATGAGGATGTTGAGGAAGTGGGGACCTATATGGAGGAGATGGGGAACTTTATTTATAACAAGTTCGGTGGTGATGACGGTGGTGATGAAGATCACGAGGATGGCTAGGATGACCCTATGGAAGCTACCCCAGCTGATGAAGAGAATGAGGAGACGGATTCTGATGCGGACGAGTAGAAGTTTTGTGAGTATTTCTTCCCTATTTATTTTTTATTTGTCTTTATACATTATTGATGATACATATTCTTGTAGGGAAGGATGACTCGGTGATATTTTATGTGTCCAGTGCTCGTCGATCCTCAATTTTAGATTTTGTGTTCTGATCTTTGATTTGATCGGGTTGTATAACTTGATATATTTTGCATTGTTGATGATGAGATTCAGCACCATATGTAGGGTGCATTCTACTTTTGGATTGTATAAACCTTAACTGATGACTTGCTTCTGTGATAGCATTTCTTGTTAAGATTTCTATGGATGTATTCTCTTTTGGACATATGGATGACTTTCTTATAACGATGTGTGGTCTTGTTTCTTGTGCAAACTTGATATTTATTGTGTTGATTTCATTGCATTGATCATGATTGTCTATGCATTGCTAATGTCTGTGAATGGAGACATACTTATTGTGTTTAATTTATTTCTTCAATATACATCTACCTGTTGAAATTTTTCATTGATTGATGCATGAGGTTTTGGATAGATATATTGTCTGATGAATGCAATCTGAGGATGAAACTACTTTCTTGAATAAAATGAGCATATGAGTGTAATTTTTGAATTGATGTCAATTGATTAATGTAGTTGATGTTTGAGTCTATTTTGCTATTTGTTAGGAAGAAAGATTCCAAGATCTAAAAAAGAGAGAGTGACTCCCCTACTTGGCACTGCGTAAAATTGGCAGTGGTACCGAAGATATGGGTTGAAGTCTGAAGAGAGAAAGAAAGAATTACTTCTCTACTTGGCACTGTATTAATTTGCAGTGGTACCAAAGTTAAGAGTTGAAGTCCAAATAAAAAGTGTGTATCTATGTGGGTACATTCCATGAAAAAAAAATGTTTGGCATTAACTCCATTGCCTCAGGTAAGATTCTTCCTACTAATGAGATATGAATTCTATTACATTAATTATGTGGTTGGTGTACTCTAAAATCGTCACTAGAAAAAAAGGGTGGTAATCGATTTAGAGAATGTAAAAAAAAAGGAGCAAGAGAGAGAAAAAAGAAAAGAAAAATTTTTTTTGAGTGGAAAAAGATTTTGGAGATCCTATTCCTGTAAACAAAAGTATTATGGATTTAAAATTGAAACTTGGGTGAACTCATGAGATTGAAATTTTGTTTATTATATGAGTTGTGAAATTTTATTTGACTAAGTTATGAATCTTAAGGATTAAATTCGGAGGACGATATAGTTATATAAAATTTTATGTAGCATTTGGTGAAATTTTTCATAAGTGATTATATTTTAGAAATTTATTTTTCATAAGAAAGTTTATTTTCCATGATCAGCATTGATTTCTTTATTTGCTTAAGGACAAGCAAAGTTCGAACCTTATGTATTTTGATGATTCAAAAATTCATAGTATATTTTATATTAATTGATTAGTCTTTTTGAGTCATATTCATGCTCTTTTGCTTATTTTTATGCCTTATTTGTCAAATATTTCGGAATCTACACCTTTTCTAGTTTTTGATCAATTTCAGGAAAAAAGGCTTTATTTTGATGGAATTTTTAAGCAATCTGAGTGCATAGACGAGTTCCAATCATCAAGAGGAAATTACATGTGAAATTCCAAGCCAATCAGAGTTTTCAACAAAATTACGGTAGTGCCGTAATTATAATTACGGCCGTGGTTTTACTGGGACTCACAGAATAAACCGCGACACCGTTTTTATAAATTTCCTCTGCCGTAATTTCTGGAGATTTTTGTCCAGACGAAATTACGGCATTGCCGTAAAATTTATTATGGTCGTAATCTCGTCGAGCCAGATTTGAAGCATGAAGGATAAATCATGGCACTGCCATGGTTTTTATTACAACCTGTAATTATTTCAAGATTTTACACAGAAGAAATTACGGCACTACTGTAATATTCTTCATGGGCCGTAATTCTAACCCAGGTGGCTGTGTTTGCCCGAGTCTTCCCGAGTCACTATAGCCGATTTTTGCGAAGCCAATTTCAGGAGATTTACGCCATGATTCCCAAATCTATAAAAAGGAGAAGATTTCAGAAAAAAAAAACCCCAATTTTGATTCACGATAGATAGAGAAATCAAAGAGATTGCCGCCGCCCTAGGGTTATCTGTCGAGAGACATACAGACCATCATCGACGACAAAATTTGCAAGGAAGTTACGCTTGAGGAAGGAGGAGACATGTAGAAAGTTTCAGATTAGGAGTTCAGAGGAAGGAGAAATCAGCGAAAGGGTGGAGGCAGCTACTGTTCATCAACGAATTCAGCCCCTGTTCTTCATCAAATTACGGGGTGTGAAATATTTCACACCCTTGTGCATAGTAACATTATTTCCTCTTCTTTGATTTCTCTTAGATGAATTGTTATTGTAATTCTTCCATCATGCTAGCGTAAAAACCTTTTGGAACAAGGGGTGTAATCCCCTTAATTTCTTAATGACTAGACAATCTTTATTTTGTTAGTTGTTCTTTAAATATGGTAATTTTACCTAAGTGATTATTGTCTTTAAACTTTTTGAGTTTCAATTATCTGCATTTTTTAGGGTTTTGTAATATGTATTGAGAGGTGACTTGCAAAACTTGGAACCCTAAAATTATAATTTAGGAACTTATGCTACGAGAATAAGTTTGTTTTTAATTCCTGATTTTTGAAGCTTAAATTCTTGTTGATAATCTAGTATAGGAAATTTTATTGAGTTAGACATGAAAATATGCATTGAAAGATGATATTGGATTGTTGGAAACTCTTAAGTAAAACCTGTGAAATTAAAATATGAGAATATTTAATTTCACTTGAGATAGTGATATTGAGAGTTAAGACACGAGAGTGATTTTAATTTTCTTTGTCAAGATTTACTTATTTTAAAACACTGAGTAGTAAGTCACGAGAGTGAAGGTTGTTCAGTGTAAATTATCGTCGCGAGAGCGAGACAATTTCTTTTTAAGTGAATTTCATCTTTATCATGTTAAAAATTATCATGTTAAAAATAAACTAACGAACACTTATCTCTGTTTAGTTATTGAAATTAAGAAGGATGAAATCCTAGTCCAATCTCTCTCTCTCTCTCTGATAATCCGTTACACTTTCCAAATCGTTCGCTTACGACATATTCAATTGCTTAGCTATAAGAAAATAATTATTCGGTACTTAACACATAAGTCCCTGTGGGTTCGATATCTTTTATTACTTCGAGTATCCGTGCACTTGTGGACACAACATCTTTTAAATAATGGTGCATATTTTCATATCAGATGTTGTACTCATATTTTTAATTTAATTATTCAAGATGGTCTAAAAGAGGTTGATCATGCAATTGAAAAAGTGCACGAAATAGTAAAATACATCAAAGGTTCAAGTGAGAAAGTAAAAAAATTTCTTAAACATGTGAAATATTTAAATATGGTTGAAAGAAAGGGCTAAAGATAAGATGTACCAACTATATGGAATTCAACGTACCTTATACTTTGAAAGTGCAATTTATTATAGCAATGCACTTTGCCATTTAGAGTTAAGTGATTCAAATTATAAGGATTTCCTAACAACATAAAGATGCTTATCTTCTGAAGCAAAAAATGACAGTTCTATGGAATCCTTACTGTTTCCAATTTTGACATAAGCTTGAAAAGCTAGTCATCTAGAACTCTAATTCGATTTAGCTCTTCGTATATATCCTTTTTAGTATACTCTTTCCCTGTAGTTTTAGGGGTCATTTGCTTGAACATAAATTCATTTGCATCCTTCATACAATTGATTAGCTCATCCAACTTGCCACTTGTGGCATCATCATCATCTTTCTCCTTTTTTCTCTTCTTACGCTTTGAAGACCTAACCTCACTATTTGATTGAGATGATGGCATTGTAGTTGGATTTGTTGGGCTTGTTCCATGAAGATCTTCTTCATTTATTATGGGATATGAGCAGAAGAAAAACATCCAAAAGCTTCTTCATTGAATAGATCATGGGTTTCTTCTTCAATCTCTTTATTGCACAAATTTATATATTCTCTACAAGTGATAGAAATGCTACTGATAGCTCGATCCTTTGAAAATAATTCATCGAGCTTATTGTAGTTGTTAACAGGAGTGCTTCTCCACTTTTTCATTTGAGGATTAGCTTGTAAAAATAATTTTTTTAATAAGTATATGCAACAAATAAATTTACTACAATATTGAAATAACACAAGATTCTACTTACCGATCCCATATAGTGTTGTCAGCTTCAAACATCTTAGATGCACTACTCCATGCGATTCCACTCTTGTTTTTGAATAATTCATGACATTTATTAAAATGACTTTTCAATGATTTCATTCGATTTTTCAGGTGTTCATTCCTTTGTTAATGATATACCAAATTTTGAGTTACATGTAGATAATATATTCTTATATGCAATAGTGGTAAAGTTTCCATTTACCCTAAACCCTTTGGCTTGCTAGTCCAACAGTGCATCTACAAATACATTATCCAAGTCTTCGGTGCATTTGACATTGGAACTTTTTAAGCACTCAAAAGTAACAACCTTTTTGCTCATCTTACAATGAAGTAAAACAAATTGCATTAGTACATTAATACAAGAACAAGAGGAGGAACATAAACATATCCCAATATCATATAATAATATTAATAACAAGAACAAAAACAAATCATAACAAGAAGTAGTTAACAATGTCACTATAATAAGAGCAATAACATTTCATAGTACAAAATCACTCCACATCTCATTAGCTATTACATCTCTAATTAGAATTCCTTTCTTAGTGTCTTCATCTTGTCTATCTATACCACAAGATCATTGCTTCTTATGTTTAATAATTCCTCATCAACTTCAGCAATTATACTAGTGTCAGGGTGATGCCTTGCATATTGAAAGTGATTTTTGATATTATTTTGTCTCAAAACAAGGCCAATTTTGATATTTCCATACCCCATATAGGCTTATTTACTTGTTTGCTGCAGAATCTTTACTCTTTCTTATCTTTGTGCTACTTCAAATAAAATCACTCATTTTTGGAGCTTTTTGAAGATTTTAAAGTCATGGAGTGATTTTTGATGAAGAGACAAGTCTTCACAACAAATTTGGGATCAATCAGAGCTTTAATTGAGAATCACAGTTAGCCCAAGATTTTGGGGTACACCCGTGATTTGTAGAAAGGTTTGAAAATTAATAGAATACTTCACGGCCAGCCCAAGACGAAAATCTTTGGCCATGATTCCACCGAAGGCATTTTTTGTTAGAAACGAACAGTAAGCTGCATGGCCTAGCCAAGATTCAAATCTTTGGCCGTGTTGTTATCTCGTGATCTACACAGTGTACATCACGGCCTGCCCGTGATTCTAGCGTTCACCCATGATCGCTGCTATCTCTTGATATTCCTTCTGTCTTCACTCGATTGAAGGACTAGAAAAAATTTGAAAAATAAGAAAAAAATATGTTTTGGGCAGCCAAGAGGGAGGCGAATCGACAAGGCATAAAATCCCTCTTTTTCATGACCTAAAGAGATGGAATTCATTCGATGAACGGAGCTAGGGTGAAAGTTCAAGCGATAACTCTTCCGGGAGCGATTTTGAGGCAATCTCGTGGAGGATCTTCACCAAATCTTGGGGATACGTTCGAAATCTCTTATCCTTACTTCCTTTAGTATTTGCTTGTAATTTTCTTTGCTTATTGGAGAGATCTATGCATATTTGTATGGCTATTATAGCGTACACCTTAAATTGGGACTCGGTTTAAACCCGTGACATTATCTATTATGTAATATGAACTTATTTTATTATTTTGAGTATTATATGAGCATATTTTACTTAGTTGGGCTTATTTCATGATATTGCCTTGGCCATGTGGTGTTGTGTATTAGTCAACACGATCCTGACTACAAGGAGGATCGTGTTGGCAGATCCACTAGGTAAAACTTATGAACCTTTAACACAATAGTAGTTAGGGTTCATTCGAGGGCACCATGGTATTTTACAGAACTCAATGGACTTACTTAAAATGATAAGTCACAAGAGTAGAAGATCATTTTAAGTAAATACCAAGTTGTACCGACCACAAGGGGGCAACCTGTACTATAGGAAAGATTCCTTATGCAATATGATAAACCCATATAACAGATAAGTTCTAGTTCAAATAGATATGCCAATGTGGTGAATACCGAAGTCCTGATGCCTCTCCAATTAATAGCTTTCGTTAGTTGTAATTGATTTCCTATTTTCACTTTACTTGAAGTTAGTTAAACTGTTTCCAAAACCCTGGTTTGACCAGCTTAGCTTTTAAGGACTAGAATTGCTAGTAATTAACCTTACTCCCTTTGGGACTGACATCTTATATATTACTGTGATAATACCATTCACTTGCAGTACGTGTCAAGTTTTTGGTGCCGTTGCCAAGAGCAACGGTCAATATTAGTGCATTTCTGAGATTTGGTAGACTAAACTTTGTTTATATCTGTTTCTTTACTACTTTTTATTTTTGTTTCTTCTATTACCTTTCTTGAGCTTTACCACTGTGCTTGACTTCTTTTTATGCAAAAAAGCTTGAGGACAGTTGACCTCTATGAGCTAGATCTTGAGATTGAAAGGATATTCCAAAGAAAAAGAAAACTCAAGTAGCTTCTGGAAAAAGAAAGACGAACCCAAATGGATCCTATTCCACTGAATCTAGATAATGCTCAAGCACCCCAAGTTGCAGGGAACAACAATAATCGAACCCTTAGAGATTATGCTGCTCCTTCCATTCAAGGCCTATAGTCGGGCATTGCTTGTCCTAATGTTGAGGTCAATAATTTTGAAATCAAACCAGCTTTACTCTCTATGGTTTAACAACATCAGTTTGGTGGTTCTCCTCTTGAGGACCTCAACATGCATTTTGCAATCTTTTTCGAGTATTATGATACCTTGAAAATTAATAGTGTTTCTTCTGATGCCATCAGGTTGATGCCTTGTATTTTGATAGTGATTTCTAGTATTATATTATCTCAAAACAAGGCCAATTTTGATGTTTCCATGTTCTATATAGGCTTATTTACTTGCTTGTTTCAGAATCTTCACTTTTTCTTGTCTTTGTGCTATTTCAGGTAAAATCACTCATTTTCAAAGTTTTTTGGAGATTCTAAAGTGATGGACTAATTTCTTATGAAGAGACAAGTCTACACAGCAAATTTGGGATCAATCGGAGTTTATTTGAAAATCACGGCCAGCCCAAGATTTTGGGGTTCACCCGTGATTCACATGAAGGTCTGAAATTTCATAAAATACTTCACGACCAGCCCAAGATTTTAGTGTTCGGCCGTGATTTCACTAAAGACAATTTTTTGTAAAATGAACAGTAACCTTCACGGCCAGGTGAATGCGTAAATCTTTGGCCGTGATTCTTATTTCTCAGATTTGCATAGTACACTTCATAGCCAGGTGAAGATTCTGGGGTTCACCCATGATCGCGCTGCTGCCTATTGACCTTCCTCTCATTTTTCATTTGATTGATGACTCTAAAAAATAAGCAAAAATATGTTTTAGAAAGCTAGGAGGAAGGAGAAGAGTTTGGGTATAAAAGCCATCTTTTTCGTGACCTAACAAAGGAGAAATCATTCGACGAAGCAGCTAGGGCGAAAAACGCAGGCAATAAAGCTTCCAGAGCTGATTTTGAAGCGATTTCGCGATGGATCTTCATGATACCTTGGGGATATTTTGATTTTTCTTCTCCATCCCTCCCTTATCTTTTCCTTGTAATTTTCTTGGTTATTTGGAGAGATTTGTGCAGATTTATATGGCTCTTGTAGCGTAAAACCTTAATCGGAACTCGATTGAAGCCCGTTGACGCTTTCTATCATGTGATCTGAACTTATTCTGTTACTTGAGTATTATATGAGCATATTTTACTTAGTTGTAGTCATCGGATCCCCTAAGTAGAACTTGTGAACCTCTAACACGAAGGTAGTTAGGGTTCATTCGAGGGTACCATAATCTTTCATAGAACTCAATGGATTTATCTAAAACGATATGCCACAAGAGTAGGAGATCGTTTTCGGTAAGTACCAGGTTGTACTGACTGCAAGGGGGCAACCTATATTTTAGGAAATATTCTTTATGCATCATTATAAACTCATGTAACAAATAAGTTTTAAGTCAGCTAGATACGTCAATGTGGTGAATACCGAAGTCTCGATGCTTCTCCTATTGACACTTTCCGTGTAGTTGAATTCAATTTCTTGTGTTTTCTATGGTTAAAGTTAGTTAAACTACTTTCAAAACCCCAATTTGAATTGTTTAGCTTCTAAAACTCAGATTTACTGATGACTCAAAAATTCATAGTTTATTTTGTATTGATTTATTAGTCTTTTTGAGTCATATTCATACTTTTTTGCTGTTTTTATGCCTTATTTGTCAAATATTTTAGAATCTACACCTTTTCTGGTTTTTGAGCAATTTCAGGTAAAAAGGCCTTAATTTCGATGGATTATGAGTGATTTGAATACATAGAAGACATATAATCATCAAAAGGGAATTACCAGCAAATTTTCAAGAAAATCCGAGCTCAAAGTGAAATTACGGTAGTGTCATAATTATAATTATGGTCGTGGTTTTATTGAAACTTACAAAATAAACCACGGCACTGCTTTGATTAATTTCCTCTACCATAATTTATGGAGATTTTTGCATAGAGGAAATTACGGCACTACCGTAAAATTTATTACAGCAGTAATTTTATTAAGACAGATTTGAAGCATGAAAGATAAATCACGGCATTGCCATGGTTATTATTACGGCCCATAATTGTCTCAAGATTTTGCACAGAACAAATTACGGCACTGCCGTAATATTTTTCACGAGCCGTAATTCTAGCCCAGAAAGCCGCGATTTCCCGAGTCTGCCGTTATTACTGTTCACCAAAATTTTTGAAGCTGAGTTTGCGAGATTTAAGCCACGATTTTCAAATTGGAAAGAAGGGGAGTGATCTATAAGAAGAGGAGAAGATTTCAAGATAAAGAGCCATAATTTTGACCCAAGATAGAGAGAGAAATCGAAGAGATCACCGCCGCGCTAGGGGTCATCACCGAGAAGCATACAGACCATCTCCGGTGACAAAATTTGCAAGGAAGCTACGATTGAGGAAGGAGAATACACACATAAAGTTTCAGAGCGAAAGGAGTTCGATCGGAAGAGGAATCAATGAAAACGTGGGCGCCACCACTGTTCACAGCAAACACTCACAGAATTACGGACTGTGATTATTTTCACAACCTTGTACATCAGTAACTTATTTCCTTCTTCTTTGATTTTCGATTTTTTTGAGAAGAATTCTTATTGTATTTCTTTCACCATGATAGTGTAAAAACCTTTTTGGGATAGGGGGTGTAATCCCCTTAATTTCTTAATGATTAGATAATTTTTATTTCGTCAGAATATTCTTTGATATGCTAATTTACTTAAGTGATTATTGCTTTTAATCTTTTCTAGTTTCAAATATCAGCATGTTTTAGAGTTTTGTAATATGTACTGAGAGGTGACTTACAAAACTTGGAACCCTTAAAATTATGTTTTAGGAACTTATGCTATGAGAATAGGTTTGTTCTTAATTCCTGAATTTTGATGCATAAATTCTTATTGATAATCTGATCTAGGAAAATTTATTGATTAGACATGAAAATATGTACTGAGAGGTGATTTGGATTGTTGGAAACTTTTAAGTAAAACCTGTGAAATTAAAATATGAGAATATTTAATTTCGCTCGAGATATTGACACTAAGAGTTAAGCCACAAGAGTGATTTTAACTTTCTTTGTCAGATTTACTTATTTAAATACTGAATAGCAAGTCATGAGGGTGAAGGTTGTTCAGTGTAAATTATCATTACGAGAGTGAGGCAATTTCTTTATAAGTAAATTTCATTTTTATCATAACAAGAATAAAACTGACGAACACTTATTTCTGTCTAGTCATTGAAAATTAAGGAGGATGAAACCCTAGTCCCAATTTTCTCTCTCTGATAATCTGTAACAATTTCTGATCGTTCGCTTACGACTTATTCGATTTGCTTAGCTAGTAAGAACACAATTACTTGGTACTTAACACGTAGGTCTCTGTGGTTCGATATCTTTTATTACTTCGAGTATCCGTGTATTTGCGGACACAACAAGTTTTTGGTGCCGTTGCCCTTGGACCTTAGTTTTGTTAATATCGAAGTAATTGATAGTATTGCTAGACTAAGCTTTGTTCTTAATTTTTTTTTGTTTTCGGTTTTTGTTAGTTTTTGAAAAGCTGTGATTTTTCATTATTCTATTTTCTCAAATTGTAAGTTTATTTGAGCTCTCTACTTGTTTATGCACAAGACCCTTAGGTCAGGACCACTAGTTCTTTTTATTCCTGAAATTAATAAAACTCTTAGATTGCGCAGGAAACTTATATTTGAAGAGAAGAAGGAAGAAGAAGTGATCATGGTGGAAAGAAGATCACTTAGGGATTATGCAGCATCAAATCCACAAGGAATACACTCTAGCATAGCTAGGCCGTCGATTGAGGCTAACAACTTTGAAATTAAACCGACCTTTCTATCAATAATACAGCAGAATCAATTTGGAGGATCACCACTTGAAGATCCTAATCAGCATCTTTCTCTTTTTCTTGAATTTTGTGACACCATTAAGATTAATGGTATATCTGATGATGCTTTGAAACTAAGATTATTTCCTTTCTCTCTCAGGGACAGAGCACATGCTTGGCTACAGTCCCAGCCGACTAGAATATTCACCACATGGGGACAAGTTTCACATGCTTTCTTGATGAAGTATTTCCCACCAAGTAAAATAATCTAGTTAGGGAATCAGATTACCGGTTTTGCACAGAGGGATGGCGAGTCACTGAGTGAGGCATGAGAGCGTTTCAATGAATTACAATGGAAGTGCCCTCACGATGGCTTGGAAAAATGGGTTTTGATTCATACCTTTTATAATGGTTTACTTTATAATACTCGCCTCACTATTGATGCTGCTGCAGGAAGAGCTCTCATGAACAAGACCATTGATGACGCTTTTACTTTGATTGAGGAGATGGCTCTGAACAATAACCAATGGACTACGAAAGAGGAATGCTATATCGTCCTCCACATGGTAAGAATGAAAATGATGGATGGCGTACCTTAGCTGAAAAGGTAGACTCTTTGGTTAACAGGTTTGATTCTTTTCATATGTGAACTGCTATGGCTTCGTCGTCTGTTACCTATGAAATATGTGGAAATCAAGGTGATTACTTTGAAGAGTGTAAAATCATTGCTGATCAGGGTGTAGAACAAGTAAATGCTGTAGGGGGTTACAATCAAGGTAGAAATATTGACCCTTACTCTAGTACATACAACCCTGGATGGAGGAATCATCCAAATTTGTCTTGAAAGAGTAACAATAATGCAGGGGGACAGGTAGAGAATAGAGGATACTAACAGAGGCAACAAAATCAAAATCAGCTCCAGAACTCTAGTTTGGAATCTATACTTGAAAAACATAGTAAAGATTTTGGAGATTTTAGAGGGGAGATTAAACAACTTACTTCTGAGGTAGAAGCTTTAAAGGCACACAATAAGATTTTAGAAACCCAAATAGCACAGCAAGCCAACACATCTTATAGACCCCCAGGGAAATTGCCTGCTAAACCTAAACTGAACCTTAGGGAACATTGCAATGCTATAACTACTAGGAGTGGGAAGTAGTTAGATGAACCAAGGGGTAGACTTGAGGATGATGATGAGGAAGAGCCTGACATTGAACCTAGCAGTGAGCCAGTCTTAGAAACACCACTGTACATGTGCAGTCTCATCCTAGTTCGCCACATCCGAAGGGTGATGAACCTAAGGATGATAAGCCATGTCAGCCTAATATTCCTAAACCTAGCTCACCTGCTCCATATAGGCCACCTATACCCTTTCCCTAGAGATTTGTTCAGGCTAAGTTAGATAAGCACTTTGGGAAGTTTTTAGATGTTTTGAAAAAGCTTTACATTAATATTCCATTTACTGTTGCTTTATATCAAATGCTTACTTATGCTAAATTCTTGAAAGAAATTTTGTCTAACAAAAGAAAAATAGAGGACTATGGCACTGTGGCATTAACTGAGGAATGTAGTGCTATCATCCAAAATAAATTACCACCAAAATTAAAGGATCCAGGTAGCTTCTCTATACCTTGTTTGATTGGGAGTATGGGCTTTGACCGAGCCTTATGTGATCGTGAGGCTAGTGTGAGTCTAATGTCTTTATCTGTTTGCAAGAAACTAGACATGGGAGAGTCGAAACCAACTTCTATTTCTTTGCAGCTCGCT
Organism: Costus lasius; assembly: GCA_027563935.2. Classification (NCBI taxonomy): domain Eukaryota; kingdom Viridiplantae; phylum Streptophyta; class Magnoliopsida; order Zingiberales; family Costaceae; genus Costus; species Costus lasius. The sequence continues at coordinate 79,112,948 of CM050451.1, forward strand.
GATCATTCAATTAAGTATCCTGTTGGAATTCTTGAGGATGTTCCAAGTCAAGTTGGTAAGTATTTTGTTCCAGCGCACTTTGTAGTTTTAGAGTTAGAAGAAGATGCCAAAATTTCTATCATACTTGGTAGACCGTTCTTAGCTACAGTAGGGGCAATCATTGATGTAAAGAATGGTAAACTCACTCTTAATATTGGTGAAAACAAAATTGAGTTTGATTTAAATTAATCTATGAAGAAACCATCATATGCTAGATCTTGTTATAGTATTTATGTTGTAGATGACATTGTTTATGATCTTAATGCTTTGTTTGATGAACCTTCTGATTCTGATTCTGATTTTGATTCTAGTTCTAATTTTAGTTCCAAAACTCATGATTTATTAGACTGCACTGCATGTGATGATCAAATAAATCAGGAAGAGAAAGTTCCAAAAGTTGAATTAAAATCTCTACCAAAGAATCTTTGTTATGAATTTCTTGGACCCAATTCTACTTACCTTGTTATTGTTGATGCACAGCTTGATGAGAGGGAGACAGATTTGCTTCTAAGGCAATTAAGAATTCATAAGAAGGTAATTGGGTATTCTATTGATGATTTAAAGGGAATTAACCCCTCTTTTTGTATGCACAGAATACTTATATAGGAAGATCACAAACCACATGTGGATTTTCAAAGAAGGCTTAACCCTCTATGAAAGAAGTTGTGAAGAAGGAGGTACTGAAATTACTTGATGCAGGTATTATCTATCCCATCTCCGATAGTAAATGGGTAAGTCATGTTCATTGTGTTCCTAAGAAAGGGGGTGTGACTGTGATGAAAGATAGAGATTATGAATTAATTCTTATTAGGACAGTAACTAGTTAGCGCATGTGCATAGATTATAGGAAATTAAATGCAGCAACTAGGAAAGATCACTTCCTATTGCCTTTTATTGATCAGATGGTTGAGAGGCTTGCTAATCATTCTTTTAAAGATCACTTCACTTGTCCATATGGTACCTTTGCCTATAGGAGAGTGCCTTTCGGTTTGTGTAATGCACCTACTACTTTTCAGAGGTGTATGATGGCTATATTTTCAGAATTTATTGAGGACTTCATGGATGTTTTTATGGATGATTTTTCTGTATATGGTTTTTCTTTTGATGATTGTTTGGCTAACTTATCTCGAGTTTTGCAGAGGTGTGAAGAAACTAATCTTGTGCTTACTAGGAAAAATGTCATTTCATAGTTAGGTAGGGAATAATTTTGGGACACTTAATTTCAGAAAGAGGCATACAAGTTAATAAGGCCAAAGTTGAAGTTATTGAGAAGTTGAAGCCGCCCACTACAGTTAAGGAGATCAGGAGCTTTTTGGGACATGCAGGATTCTATCGGCGATTCATTAAGGATTTTTTTAAACTCGCTGGACCACTTACAAATTTGCTTTGTAAAGATGTTAAATTTTCTTTTGATGAAGGATGTTTGTCTGCTTTTTAGGAATTGATGAAGGCTCTAATATCAGCGCCCATCATGCAGCCACCAAATTGGAGTTTGCCCTTTGAGCTCATGTGTGATGCTAGTGACTTTGCAGTAGGAGCAGTGCTAGGTCCAAGAAAAGAGAAGAAGCCATATGTTATCTACTATGCTAGTATAACCTTGGATGAAACATAGAGGAATTACACTGCCACTGAAAAAGAACTTTTGGCCATTGTTTTTGCTTTTGATAAATTCAGGTCATACTTGATCAATTCTAAGGTAGTGGTACACAGATCATGCTGTGGTAAAATACTTGATATAGAAAAAGGATAGTAAACCGCCCCTTCTTAGATGGATATTGTTTTTGCAAGAGTTTGATTTAGAGATCAAAGACAAGAAGGAATCAGAAAATTTTGTTGCAGATCATCTACCGTAATTATTTTTACCATCTGTAATTTTGGGTCGTTTCTTTCCAGAGTGTTTACGGTAGGGAGTGTGGAATTTTTCACACCCATCATTTTATTTCGTTTTAAAAAAATCTCTTTATGGTGGTACTGTAATTTTTACCACGCCCGTATTTTTGATGCATTTTCATACAGAAACAATTACAGCAGTGTTGTAATAAATTACATGGGCGTAATTTGTTTTGAAGATTTTTCTGGAAATTTCCATAGGGGTGTCGTGATTTTTATTATGACCGTGATTTCAAGTGATTTTGTGACAGACTAAATTATGGTGGTGTCGTAATGAGAATTACGACCATAATTCTGTCGGCCCTACCTGACTCTGCTGCCATATTTTTAGGGTTTCTCTCGTGGTTTAGCGTTTCTCTCCCGTATTTGCTCTCAATCCAGCGCCGCCCCTTGAGATTTCATCTCGCTCTTGCCCACTAGACCCTTAGGCGACCTTTCCCGACTATCTTCGGCCACTGATCTAGCGTTTTCCAGCTTCGATCTACTCTTTCCAGCATTCATCCGACAAATTTTTTGCCCTTTTCATTTTCTTTCCATCCAGCTTAAACCTTGAGATTTCAACTTGATTTTACTTCCCAAAACTTTCAACGACCCTTTCTGACTGATTTCCAGCTATCTCTGTGTTGTGTCCACAAGTGCACGGATACTCGAAGTAATAAAAAGTTATCGAACCATAGATACATTGTTGTTAAATTCCAACGAATTGATTTCTCACTAGTTATCTCTGTATGATGAAAGTAATCGATCGAACGAGATACAGAAAATCAGAGAGAAAGAATTGGGACTAGGGGTTCATCAAACTTAATATCTATGACTAGATATAATTAAGTGTTCATCAATTTATTCTTGTTATGGTAAAGATGTAACTTACTTAATAAAGAAATTAACTCGCTCTCGCGTAGTCAAATTACAAAGAACAACCCTCACTCTCGCGCAGGATTTATTCAATGTTTAATATAAGTAAACTTTAATAGAGAGATTAAGAATCACTCTCATGCATTCCATCTCAATATTAAAATCTAAAGCAAAACTAAGTATTCTCATACCTTAGTTTCACAGGTTTTACTTAAAGTTTTCAAACAATCCATTATCTATCTCTAGCATATTTTCATGTCTAACTCAATAATATTTCCTAGAGCAAAACATTAACAAGAATTAAACTACAAAAATCTAGAAATAAGAACAAACCTAATTTCTTACGATAAGTTCCTAAATCTCAATTTTAGGGTTCCAAGTTTTGCAAATCACTTTTCAGTCCATATCATAAAACTCTAACACATGTTAATGATTGAAACTAGAAAAGATTAAAGACATTAATCTCTTAAGTAAAATTACCATACCAAAAATATCCTGATGAAATAAAGATTATCTAGTCATTAAGAAATTATGGGGATTACACCTTTTGTCCCAAAAGAAGGTTTAAGCTATCATGATTGAAGGATTATAGTAAAACATTATTTAGATTGATTAGAAATTGAAAGGAAAGGAGAAATTTTACTAAACAGGGCTGTAATGAAAATTACAGCCCGTAATTAGCTCTCAAACTCGATGAACAGTGGCGGTGCTCACAAATTCTTTAATTTCTCCTTCGATCGATCTCTTTTCGCTCTGAAACTTTGGTGTATGTTCTCCTCCTTCAGGTGTAGCTTCTTCTTAAATTTCACGGTCGATGATCGTCTATATGCTTGTCAGTGATGAACCCTAGGGCGATAGTGATTCTCTGAAATTCTCTGTTTAGAGTTGATAAAAATTGGTCCTTTCGCTTTTAGATCCTTCTCCTCTTTATCCTGATTGTTCCCCTTTTTACGGATCTTCAGTTGGTGCCCTAAAGGTCGAGAAATCATCTTTTTAAGTGTCCAGTGGAACAATCAGGCAACTGGGCCGTAAATTACGGTACCGTGAATATAATTACGGTAGTGCCGTAATGTCTTCTGAAGTCTCGGTATGAAATTATCTTGAAATTATGGTACCATAAAAAGTATTATGTGAAGAGTCCCCTTCAAGGGGGAGCGCAAGGGGGTGAAACCCTAAAGGTAAGTGCATATAGAGCTTTTGAGCGGAAGCAAGGGTTTCCATGATCGATTTATATGACATATGATCAACTTTCAATACCTTGTAATGTAGATAGATCTAGAAGAAATATCATACCATTGCCATCGCTTGGATGGTGTCTTGGAAGAAGAGATCGAAAGGGGTCTCCTCCACAAGATGCGCACACAAGATGAGAAGTAGCTTTCTTCTTGTCGCTCCTTGTGCTAGCAAGGATCTTCAAGTGCCCCTTGTCGCGTGAAGGAGATTGAGAGAGAAGACTTCTTGCTGGCCGAATGCTCACCTTCACATGAAGAACACCCAAAGCGAAAGGAGGAAGAGGCTAGAGAGGCGTTCAAAGCATGGGAGCGTTTTCCACTAGCAAAACGCCTTCCCAATTTGGCAAGTTTTAACTTCACTTAAAACCCCTCTTTAACCATCGAAAACTCCTCTTGCCTTTGAACCATACGTTCACATAAGTGAACCGGTTCAAAGCAATTCGGTTTAGATGCATTTGGTTCAAAGACCAAATCAAACCAGCCCAAGCCATTTGGTCTAGATCTCATTGAACCAATGGTTCAAGATCTAACCGTTGATCTCTTGATACTCTTGATCTCACCGATCTAGCATCAATACTCTCGATCGAAGCTTACCGATCTCAAGCCTTAATCAATCAAACATGATCAGACCAGATCTCACTTACAATCAGAGTTTAAACTCCTTTAAACTGAACCCAAACAATTCAGTCCACACGATCTGACTTAAGTAAGCCATATCATCAAATTGTGCGACCCTGAGGGTTCCTTTAAATGTCGGTAACGATAACTTGCGTTATCACGATCAGTGAGGGGTATCTAGCAACACATCACTGTCTCCCGATATAAAGGAAATAGTCTTCCAAGACTACACCCAAACCACAGCACAAGTGTGAATCCACTTCACTAGGCATACATGATTCCTTTGCCACTGGATGTTCTTATTGGACAAGCGTGTCAAGCCTGTAACTCCAATATGATGAGCATGATTAGATCAGATGAACATAGTCACCTGGGTATGGCCATACACTTTCTCAATCATCTCATTTAGGGGGGCCCCTTTAGAACATCACACTCCTTAAACAAGGAGACGGCAATCCTATATCTATCACTAGTGTCCTAACCTGACTCATGATCATTATCCAAGATAGTCTATAACCATTATGTTTCAAATGATATTGAACTACCTCAAAACAATGACAATCATCATTTAGAAACACAAGTGATTTCAAGTCAGAGGACATGTGCCACTTGATGCAAACAAGGATTATTCACATTGTGACAAGCAATTGAATATCCTAGTAGGGTCTGTCCAGTACATCCAATGTACCCATGAGTCTACATCTTATTCCATGCTCGAAGCATCCTATAAGATTAGAACACATATTAGTCTCAATCATATCAAGGCTGTCTCATGTTCACCAAGATATCTCGACTAAGGACATTCCAGCCTGTCAGCCTAGCTGAACAGCATTGAGACATTATTCAGAAGCACACTCATTGCAGCAGACAATGTAACATACTGAATAACAACCATTGCCTTTATAAACATAAGAGTTTATATACATGATACTGATAGAATCCCAAGGCCTCAAACATTAGCCTTAAGGGCATACCCCAACAATCTCCCACTTGCACTTAATCTAATGGTTGAGAAATCTCAAACCCATGTTATTACAGTGCTTCTCATGCTTCTGCTGCGCCAGAGGCTTGGTAAGCGGGTCAGCCAGATTGTCATCTGTATGTACCTTGCAGATTTTGATGTCGCCACGATCAATGATCTCCCGGATCAAGTGAAACCGTCTCTGTATGTGCTTGGACTTCTGGTGCGACCGTGGTTCCTTTGCTTGTGCGATTGCTCCAGTGTTATCACAGAAGATAACCAAAGGATCTGCACTCGAAGGAACAACACCAAGTTCCTGAATGAACTTACGAATCCACACTGCCTCCTTAGATGCTTCTGAGGCTGCAACATACTCGGCTTCTGTTGTGGAATCAGCAACAATAGACTGTTTGAAACTTTTCCACACCACTGCTCCTCCATTCAAGCTAAAAACATAGCCTGATTGCGATCGGAAATCATCCTGGTCCGACTGGAACGAAGCGTCAGTATATCCTTCTATACTGAGTTCTTCCTGACCACCATATATCAAGAACATATCTTTGGTCCTCCGTAGATATTTTAAAATGTTCTTGACCGCAATCCAGTGTGCCTGACCTGGATTACTTTGGAATCGACTGGTCACGCTTAACCCGTAAGCGACGTCTGGGCGAGTACACAACATCGCATACATAATGGACCCAATAGCCGAAGCATAAGGCATATTGTCCATTTCATCTTTCTCAGTCTGTGTTTGTGGACACTGACTCTTTGAAAGATTCAGACCATGTCTGACTGGAAGATATCCATGTTTAGAATTCTCTAAATGGAATCTCTCCAGGACTTTATCGATGTAAGTACTCTGGCACAGCCCGAGAAGCCTCTTAGATCTATCCCTGTAGATCATCACACCTAATACATAGGCTGCTTCTCCTAGATCTTTCATCTGGAAACATTTTCTTAACCATGCCTTAACAGCATGCAGTTCAGGAATATCGTTTCCAATGATCAAGATATCATCGACGTAGAGGACTAGGAAAGTAATCACGCTCCCACTAAACCTCTTATATACACACGGGTCATCTTCGTTCTTGATGAAACCAAACTCACAGATTGATTCATCAAAACGAATATTCCAGTTTCTAGATGCTTGTTTAAGTCCATAAATGGACTTCTTTAACTTGCATATTTTATGACGATCAGATGGACTAGTGAAACCTTCAGGTTGTGTCATATACACATCCTCATCCAGTTTTCCATTAAGGAAAGCGGTCTTCACATCCATCTGCCAGATCTCATAATCGTAATATGCTGCTATCGCGAAAAGAATCCGAATAGACTTAAACATGGCTACAGGAGAGAAAGTTTCATCATAATCTATCCCGTAGATTTGTTTGAAACCTTTCGCTACTAGCCTGCCTTTATAGGTAACCACGTTACCATCCATGTCAATCTTCTTCTTGAAGATCCATTTACAGCCTATAGGGATTACTCCCGGAGGCGGATCAACCAAATCCCAGACCTGGTTATCTGACATGGAGTCCATCTCGGCTCGCATAGCTTCAAGCCATCTAGCTGAATCCGGTCCACTGACCGCATCCGCATAAGTGAGGGGTTCATCATTTTCAATGATGTAGACTCCGTCATAGCGCTCAGGCTGTCGACGGATCCTTCCCGATCTACGCGGTTCCCGTGATATCTGAGCCTCAGGTTGTTCAATAACCTGTTCTACCGGCTCAGGCTCATCCAACTGTGCTTGACTACTTTGTCCTTTCTCTGGATTCTCATCCAGCTTTATTTCTCTCCCACTGGCTTCTTGCAGAAGAAATTCCTTCTCAAGAAAAACTGCCGTCCGAGCAACAAATACTTTGTTCTCTTTGGGATCGTAGAAATAATAACCCTTAGTTTCCTTAGGGTATCCGACAAAGACACATTTCTCAGATCTGCTCTCTAGTTTCCCAGAGGCGAGCTTTTTGACATAAGCCTCGCAACCCCAGATCTTAATAAATGTCAAGCTCGGCTGTTTCCCATACCATAATTCATATGGAGTCTTTGAAACTGCCTTGGATGGCACTCGGTTTAGTACCTTTGCAGCTTCCAGTGCAAATCCCCAAAAGGAGTAAGGTAGAGTAGCCTGACTCATCATAGAACGAACCATATCTAGTAAGGTTCTGTTCCTCCTCTCGGACACACCATTCCATTGCGGTGTTCCTGGCGGAGTGAGCTGTGAGATAATCCCACACTCCTTCAGATAGTTAGTAAACTCTCGACTTAGGTATTCTCCACCTTGATCAGAACGAAGTGTCTTGATATTTCGGCCTAGCTGATTTTGTACTTCATTTTTGAACTCTTTGAACTTATCAAAAGATTCACTCTTATGTCTCATTAAATAGACATACCCATATCTACTGAAATCATCAGTAAAGGTAATGAAGTACGAATAGCCACCTCTGGCATGTTTACTAAATGGCCCACACACATCACCGTGTATAAGGTCAAGTAAACCCGAAGCCCTTTGACCTTTGTGAGGAAAAGGAGCCTTCGTCATTTTACCCATTAAACAAGCTTTGCATGTATCAATCTCCTCATTGGAGAATGATCCCAGTAGTCCATGATCATGCAACCGCTTAATGCGTTTCTTGTTAATATGGCCTAAACGACTATGCCATAGCAAGGTGCTGTCATCAGCATACTTGGCTTTCTTATTATTAATGTTTTGTATAGAACATTCCATGTCCAACATGAATAACCCATTGTTAATTGATCCAGAAGCATAAACAATATTATCATAAGACAGAACACACTTTGAAATATTGCATTCAAAGGCAAATCCTTTCCTGACAAGAGCAGGAATAGAGATAATATTTTTCGTAATACTTGGAACAAAATAACAATTGTCAAGTTCTAGTACAAGTCCAGATGGTAATGAGATGTAATAAACCCCTACAGCAACAGCAGCAACCCGTGCCCCGTTTCCAACTCGTAGGTCCACCTCATGCTGTCCCACCTGCCTTCTTCTCTTGAGTTCCTGTACATTTGAACAAATGTGAACTCCACATGCAGTGTCCAACACCCATGAAATAGAAGAAGAAGATATCATGACCTCAGTCACAAATATACCTGAGCCAGAAGCGATGCTTCCCTTCTTGTCTCCTTGGAGCGCTTTACAGTCCTTTTTCCAGTGACCCAGCTGGCCACAGTGGAAACATCTGTTGTCCTTCGACCGCTTCACCTTTTGTTTCAGAGCCTTGCTGTAGTTCTTGACAGGGGCTTTGCCCTTCTTCCCCTTCTTCTTGTTCCTGGAAGGGAACATCAAGACAGAGGTTGAAGGCTTTCCCTTCAGAGTTTCCTCTGTAGTCAAGAGCATATTCAGCAACTCTGCCGGAGTACAGTCGATCTTGTTTATATTAAAATTAATAATGAACGCATCGAAGGAGGCCGGGAGAGACTGCAGAATAATGTCTACAGCAAGCTCCTGATTGATGGTATGCCCCAGTTTTTCTAGAGCCTCCTTGTGCCCAATCATCTTGAGCACATGAGCTCCCACTGGACTCCCTTCAGTCTGTTTGCTCTGAAAGAAAAGCTTGGTCAGATTATAGCGTTCAGTCCTCGCCTGTGCAGCATACAGCATCTTGAGGTTTGCTATAATTTCTATAGCTGACATATCCTCATGCTGACGCTGCAGCGGTGGCGTCATAGACGCTAGCATCAGGCAAGCAACATCAATGCTATCATTGACATGCTTTTCATAGGCATCGCGAACCGCCCTTGCGGCGTTCGCAGCGGGTTGAGGCGGTATAGCCGTCTCGAGGACATACAGTTTCCTCTCAGCCTTAAGAACAATCTTAAGGTGTCCGTACCAGTCTGAGAAGTTTGGCCCAGCAAACTTCTCCCTTTCCAGTAGGGATCGCACATTGAAGCTCATGGTGTTCGTTGCTGCAGGAATCTACAACAATGCAAGAACAGCAAGGTCAGTATCAATGTTTAGAATCAATCCAGGACTTAAGAAAGATTCTTTTCTCACTATTTTATCTGACTGAAAAATCCATTAAAACAGTCCGAAAGAGTAACACTCTTTTAGTGAGATGGGATCCAGATTTCATACTTGGTCTCCGCGTCCCGCTCAGGCGAGATAAGATGCACAGAGAGTACAAGCATTAATTTCTGGTAGGCAGTCCCTGCCAATCGCCAACCCGTGCGATTCCCCTTCATCTGGGCAATCCAGCCGACTGTCCCAACTGAGTTGGTACAACACAGTCTCTGATCCCACAGATGGCTGCCTCCATGTGCTACCATATGCGCCACATATGTAGCCTACATGGTCAAGCTGACCTGACCTACTCCCTGGACCACCACGTGCTATGTTGAGCAACGAGAAGCGATAAATCCCTTCTCTGTAACACGCAGGTGAAATCGCACACCGTCTGAAGATAGATGGACGTGCCCACTGAGTGGGTACAACACGGCTCCAACGATAGTCAGAACAGTGAGGTTTCGCGTCAGAAGGCTATCGAGCTTGATATTTTAGCGTTGGATTTTAACGGTCTTTTATCTTCTTAACTATCATGCAAACCCTATGGTGATAGCAGAAGATAAATAAATCATGCAATTCTAATTATAAACGATAAGTAGAAAGCATGCTGATCTTATGTGGTAAAAGCCCATTAACCCTAAGTAAGACCTTAAGTTAACTTAAGTCTTCACTTTAGCTCTTCTTGGGTCTTTTGCCTCTCATCTGGCCCAGACCAGGGCCTAAGCGCCTTCTGCAGCTCAGGTGCACCCACCAGGTAGATGCGCCTGTCATAGGGTCGAACCCTAGACCTCCCACCTGGTCAAGTCTCTGCTGCATGCGCCTCTGCCAACTGTGCTATGTGCTCATGTCTGATTAAACTTACAATTTAATCTATCTAGACATGATTGACTCGCAGGTCAATTACACATTATAAATTAAATAAAAGTGATGCGCAGATCACAATATAAATTAATTTACAATTTTAATCCAGGCTCGCAGGCCCCAGCACAGCAGACATTAAAAGGGCAACCCACATAAGATGAAATAAACATATATCATGGCATCCAATCAACATGTGATCCTTTAACAAGAAAATAAAATTTTTGAAAAACCCATTGGGATCAATTTTAATTTTCTTATGTGCCCTACAACCTTACAACGGTCCATTGATGGGGATCCACTCATCCATCCAGTCAGATCCACTGCCCTTGCATGCACCAAGTCCTAACTGACTTGAGTTGACCTAATGATCAACCATGCATGCGCAAAGGGCTGAACAACCCTCATGAGTTTCGGCAAGCGGGTGTGACCCCGGGCCTAACTCATGTGTGTTCACTAGTCGTCTCAACCAGACCTCGCTACACGCCCTTGATGCAGTCGACCTATAGCCACCTCGTGCTTGCGCACAGGTGCTATCTGGTCAACCCATCTAGGCTGTCAGATGCTCTGATCAGACTATTTGGATCTAGACTCGACTGTGACTTCAACCCTATCAACCCGTCTAAGGGTTTATAGTAGGCGCTTATAGATCTAGATGGAGCGCGCAAGATGGTACAAGTTTTTAGGTAAAAACAACTTACAACATGCGCAACAACAAAGTAAGAAGCTTTCATCTTCATTAACATGCGCAACTAGATACATGGTAACATGCGCAAACAAGATGAAACTTCAATATAGATCTATAACATGTAATAGCATACTCGGATCACAAACAAGCAACATGAAGCAATCATATGAACATATATAGAACCGCTACCCTCTGATACCAATTGAAGAGTCCCCTTCAAGGGGGAGCGCAAGGGGGTGAAACCCTAAAGGTAAGCGCATATAGAGCTTTTGAGCGGAAGCAAGGGTTTCCATGATCGATTTATATGACATATGATCAACTTTCAATACCTTGTAATGTAGATATATCTAGAAGAAATATCATACCATTGCCATCGCTTGGATGGTGTCCGAAAGGGGTCTCCTCCACAAGATGCGCACACAGGATGAGAAGTAGCTTTCTTCTTGTCGCTCCTTGTGCTAGCAAGGATCTTCAAGTGCCCCTTGTCGCGTGAAGGAGATTGAGAGAGAAGACTTCTTGCTGGCCGAATGCTCACCTTCACGTGAAGAACACCCAAAGCGAAAGGAGGAAGAGGCTAGAGAGGCGTTCAAAGCATGGGAGCGTTTTCCACTAGCAAAACGCCTTCCCAATTTGGCAAGTTTTAACTTCACTTAAAACCCCTCTTTAACCATCGAAAACTCCTCTTGCCTTTGAACCATACGTTCACATAAGTGAACCGGTTCAAAGCAATTCGGTTTAGATGCATTTGGTTCAAAGACCAAATCAAACCAGCCCAAGCCATTTGGTCTAGATCTCATTGAACCAATGGTTCAAGATCTAACCGTTGATCTCTTGATACTCTTGATCTCACCGATCTAGCATCAATACTCTCGATCGAAGCTTACCGATCTCAAGCCTTAATCAATCAAACATGATCAGACCAGATCTCACTTACAATCAGAGTTTAAACTCCTTTAAACTGAACCCAAACAATTCAGTCCACACGATCTGACTTAAGTAAGCCATATCATCAAATTGTGCGACCCTGAGGGTTCCTTTAAATGTCGGTAACGATAACTTGCGTTATCACGATCAGTGAGGGGTATCTAGCAACACATCACTGTCTCCCGATATAAAGGAAATAGTCTTCCAAGACTACACCCAAACCACAGCACAAGTGTGAATCCACTTCACTAGGCATACATGATTCCTTTGCCACTGGATGTTCTTATTGGACAAGCGTGTCAAGCCTGTAACTCCAATATGATGAGCATGATTAGATCAGATGAACATAGTCACCTGGGTATGGCCATACACTTTCTCAATCATCTCATTTAGGGGGGCCCCTTTAGAACATCACACTCCTTAAACAAGGAGACGGCAATCCTATATCTATCACTAGTGTCCTAACCTGACTCATGATCATTATCCAAGATAGTCTATAACCATTATGTTTCAAATGATATTGAACTACCTCAAAACAATGACAATCATCATTTAGAAACACAAGTGATTTCAAGTCAGAGGACATGTGCCACTTGATGCAAACAAGGATTATTCACATTGTGACAAGCAATTGAATATCCTAGTAGGGTCTGTCCAGTACATCCAATGTACCCATGAGTCTACATCTTATTCCATGCTCGAAGCATCCTATAAGATTAGAACACATATTAGTCTCAATCATATCAAGGCTGTCTCATGTTCACCAAGATATCTCGACTAAGGACATTCCAGCCTGTCAGCCTAGCTGAACAGCATTGAGACATTATTCAGAAGCACACTCATTGCAGCAGACAATGTAACATACTGAATAACAACCATTGCCTTTATAAACATAAGAGTTTATATACATGATACTGATAGAATCCCAAGGCCTCAAACATTAGCCTTAAGGGCATACCCCAACATTATGGTAGTACCGTATTCTCTTCAAAAGTTACTATATGAATTTGGACCTAAATCATGGGACCGTAAAATGTATTACGATAGTGCCATAATTTTCTAAAAAGTTTCTATGGGAAGCGGCCGTGAAAATCATTACGGTAGTGCCATATTTGCAGATTACGGCCCATTACGGCACTACCGTAATTTTGCTACAAAACTCGGTTGGACTTGAAATTTGATGTGTAAACTCCACGTGATGATTAGAACCCATATATGTATTGAAATTTCTTAAAAACCTATCAGAATGATGCCTTTTTTACTTGAAATTAATAAAAAACCAAGAAAGGTGTAGATTCCAAAGTATTGGATAAATAAGGCATAAAAATAAGCAAAAGAGTACAATTATGATTCCAAAAGACTAGTTAATAAGTATGAAAATTACTATGAAATTTAGAGTCATCAAAATACATAAGGCTAAAACTTTGCTTGTCCTCAAGCAAATAAAGAAATCAATACTGATTATAGAAAATAAACTTTCAGATGATGAATAAATTTCTAAGATACAATTATTTATGAAAAATTCACATGAAATAACAACTTAAAATTCCAAATAAATATGTCGTCCTCCGAATTCAATCTTTAAGATCCATGACAAAATCAAATAAAATTTCGCAATGTGCATAAATAAAACTTCAATCTCATGAGTTCACCTAGTTTTAGTTTTGAGTCCATGATGTTTTTGTTTACAGAAATAGGAACCTCAAAATCTTTTTCCACTCAAATTTTCTCTGTTCTTTTTATGTATCTTTGACATTTTCTAAAATGAATACCACCTTTCTTCTGGTGACAAATTTAGAATATATTGGTCACTTAACCAACATAATTGAACTCATATCTCTTTAAATAGGAAGAAATTTTCTTGATATAGCGGAGTTAATGTCAAAGAATCTCTCTCATGGGATGCACCCACATAGATACATACTTTTTAATTAAACTTCAACTCTTATCTTTGGTACCATTGCAAATACAATGCCAAGAAGAGGAATTAATCTTTTCAGACTTCAACCCTTGTCTTTAGGTCCCACTGCTAATTTTTCGCAGTGCCAAATAGGGGAGTCACTTTTCTTTTTGGATTTTGGATTCTTTCTTCCCAACAAATGGCAAGATGGACTTTAATGATCTACTAGGTTTAATCAATTGATATCAATCCAAAAATCATACAACATATGCTCATTTTATTTAAAGGAGTTATTTCTCTTTCAAATTTCATTCATTAAATAATATATTTACCAAAACTTCATGTATTAATCAATGGAAAATTCTAACAGATAAATTATATCAAAGAAATAAATTCAGCATATTAGGTCTATTTCCAATTCTCAAGTATTGTCATGTACAGTAATTTATCATCAAGAAAAATTTTGGCATGATAACTATAGTAATTTCATGAATTCGTTCTACACATCTTCATCACAGCGTCAAAATTTTCAATATATCAGAAAAATATATCATTATAGATCTTGACTTCAACCATCCAAATCATAAGAACGCACTAACACTTGGTGTACAAAACCATATCACGTCATCCATGCAAAGCATACAAAGTTATACAACCACATCGAATTACCATCAAATCAAGTATCATAAAATTCTCAATACACCCATATTGAAAAGATTTAGCAGTTATAACTCAGAATCGAGGATCAGTAGCAGGCGGACACAAGAAGTATGACAGAGTCATTCTTCCCTACAGGAGTATAAAATCATTATCAATCAATAAAGCACAAGTAAAGCAATAGATAAGGAAAAGGATACTCACAAAGCTCTACTCATCAGAGTCTGTCTCCTCGTCATCTCCCTCAGCTGGGGTGGCATCCATGGGGTCACCCTGAGATCCTTTTTCTCCATCACCACTGTGCTTGAGACGAAGGTAGTCCTTGATTTCTTCAACATCATTATGTATATGCACCACATAATCAAATATCCTCCCCACGGTAGATGTCAATCGGTGCACATCGGCAGAAAGAGCATGGAAACTAGGGTCTTGATAGCTCTGCCATCCACTCTGATCTAGGGCTGCATGATGTGAGGAGGATCCTGTGCAGTGAAGAATCTATACCCATCCGAAATGGGTCATCACCCCAGGCAGCCAGTGGTGGTGGTACAAAATCCATAGGTGCAGGGGTGGCATAAGCAGCAGCACTCGGGGATAGCTTCCAGTTTTCTTGATTTTGCACTGTGGTTCTCCCTGGGTTTGGCAATGGCACAGTAGGAAGCCCAGGTTGCAGAATCAAACAATACGTATCTCCATCCTTGACAATCATTTTCATGGCAATGCAGGATTCAATGTCAATCCTGGCATTACCACTGGCAACCTCAATACCATAGGGCTCAATCTCCAAATAAAGTGCTATAGGAGTGAGGAGTCCTCCTATCACTATCGTGCCCTTCTTAGCTCTAGCTACTTTGTCCAAATGTTTCATGAAAAAGAAAGCAACATCCATTAAATACCCATGAAGCATGCACCAAAGGAAGAATAATTCTGATTGATGGACCATACCGTCACTGTCTCGTCACCCGAAAACGGTATGAGTTAGAACTCGGTGGGCATATTTGATGTACGGGTTGGAGATGCTGGTAGCTTTTGCTGAGGAAGGAGAGAATCTGGTTTCTGCGGTGATTTGGTTCCAGAAGACATTCTTGATGAACCCAATAGGTGGCTCGGTGCGCCCCTCATTCGGTAAGTGAAAAATACGTCTAATCTCTCTACGTGCAAGCTTCTTTTCTTCATTGGCCATCCGGAATTTGATTTCCCCTTTAGCTGGACCATTAGAATATTCATCCAACTCCACCTCCAAGCTGCTGAGTACCTCTAGCACTAGAGGTAGATAAGTTTGTGGAGTCATATCGAAGAATTTCTTTGTAGCGATTTGGTCAAACATCCAAAGAACATCCTCTTTCAATCCCAAAGTATCCAATGCACGAGTATCAGCATATTTAGTCTTGACAATGTGTCTAGTGAGCAGCTGATTATACCTTTGCTCTTGAGTTTCATCCCTGAAGATGATTCCATAAGGGTTTGAGGGGGGAGCTGGGACTGAAGATTCAGCAGGTCCCTTACCCTTCCTCTTGGATGCTACTTGCTTGGTTCTGGGTGCCATGGTAATATGCAAGCAAAAGATGCAAAGAACTTTTGAAGAAAAACAGAAGGCATAAGTGTTACCGAACAAGGAAGAATGAGGTTGAATAGGTCTGGTCGAAGTCCCCTTGAATTTGAGTCACTGAGCTACCCCTGAGCTTCCAATCTCCTTCAAGAACTTTCTTCTACCTTTGGAGAGGATTTGGGAAGCAAAGATGAAGCTGTATCTCAGCTTAATCGACGTAAATATGCAAGGGTGAAAGTGGGCGGTCGAACAGCAGCTGAGCTTGATAATCTCAAAATCTCAGACAAGAATTGGTTGAAAATCGGTTAGGAAAGATCGCCTAAGGATTTGGAAGCAAGAAATCGAAGCAAACAAGAGGTTGGCGCGATCTCAAGCGGAGAAACCCTAAAACATGGCACCGAGAGGCGCTAATTTTTCGGTCTTTAGCTTGACCGTTCTGCACTTTTTCGGTCTTCATGGAAATAATGCTTCAATCTCTGACCATTAACTTTAAACTCCCCTGTCTTGTCGCTCCATATATCTACTGCTCCATAGGGGTAGGTTTTCTACACATGGAAAGGTCTAGACCATCGAGATTTAAGTTTACCAGGAAAACGTTTCAACCTAGAATTAAACAAAAGAACAAAGTCATCTGGATGGAATTCCTTTCTAAGGATATGTCGATCATGCCATCTTTTAGTCCTCCCTTTATAGATTTTCGTGTTTTCGTAAGCGGAGAGTCTAATCTCATCAAGCTCATTTAATTGTAACTAATGTTTTTCTCCCGCGTCCCTTAGGTCGAAGTTTAGTGCCTTGATTGCCCAAAACGCTTTGTGCTCGAGCTCTACAGGTAGATGATAAGATTTACCATAAACTAATTGAAAAGGAGACATACCTATCAGTGTTTTGAAAGCTGTCCAGTATGCCCATAGTGCATCATCAAGCGTGAAAGCCCAGTCCATCCTTGTTCTTGACACTGTTTTCTCCAATATCCCTTTAATTTCTTTCTTCGATATCTCCACTTGTCCACTTGTTTAGGGATGGTAAGGTGTTGCAACTCTATGATTTACCCCATACTTTCGAAGCAAAGCTGAAAACTTGTGTTCAATAAAATGAGAGCCTTCATCACTAATTACTACTCGTGGTATCCCAAATCGTGGAAAAATAATCTTTTTAAACAATTTAACAACAATCCTAGAATCATTAGTAGGAGAAGCAATGACTTCCACCCACTTGGAAACATAGTCTACTGCCATAAGTATATATTTGTTACCTCCAGACGATGGAAACGGTCCCATAAAATCAATCCCCCAAATATCAAATATCTCAACTTCAAGTATTGTGGACAATGACATCTCATTCCTCTTGTTGATGTTCCCCGTCTTTTGGCAACTATCACAAGACAGTATAAAATATCTAGCATCTTTAAATAAAGAGGGCCAATAAAATCCAGGTTGTAGTACTTTAAAAATAGTTTTTTTTAGCACTAACATGCCCTCCATAAGATGATCCATGACACTGTAATAGTATATCCTTGGTTTCTTCTTTGGGGATACATCTTCTAAATATGTCATCTGCACATCTTCTAAAAACATAAGGCTCATCCCAAAAATAATGCTTGACATCAGCTAAGAATCTCTTCTTGCCTTGATGTTGTGACCCGAAAGGACACACTTCTAAATACAAGTAGGTAGACTTGCTTCAGGTGTCGCGGCCAAAACCTAAGTATTGGCGCACAGGGCTATTGTCACTCCCTGACACGGCTCCAGAAACTTGTTATCCCTAAACTTGTAGTGTCCGCAAGTGCACGGATACTCGAAGTAATAAAGAAAATATCGATCCCACAGAGACCATATTGTTAAGTACCAAATAATTATTTTCTTACTAGCTAAGCAAGAATATGATGCAAGTAAATAATAGAAAGAATACGAAAGAAAATTAGAGAGATAAACTGGGACTAGGGTTTCATCCACCTTAATTTCAATGACTAGATATGAATAAAAGGTCGTCAGTCAAATCTTGTTATGATAAAGACATAATTTACTTCATAAAATGATTGTCTCACATTCGTGCAGACAATCATGCAGGGACCAATCCTCGCTTTCGCGCAAGATCTATCCCAACGCTGAAAATAAGTAAAGCATCAAACGAAGAACTCGAGGATCACTTTCGTGCATCCGAATTCTAAGTTGATAATCTCAAGTGGAATCTCAAGGATCACTCTCGTGCATTTGAGTCTCAACACAAGTTCTACTTAAGGTTTTCCAACAGACCAATCTTCACTTTCGTGCAAGATCTATCAATGTTTATAACATTAATTCAATCCTAGATCAATATTATCAAACATGGCAATTCTATTACTAAAAATCAGAATTCAAAGAACAAACCTAATCTCTTATGATAAGTTCCAAACTCAATGATTATTTAGGGTTCCAAATTTCACGATAACCTTTTAGTCTATTTCATAAAATTCTAAAACATGCTGATAATATAAATCTAAGGAAAATTAAAGATGGTTCATCACAAAAGTAGAATTTTCACAGCAAGGATTATCATGACGAAAATAATAGTTATCTAGTCATTAAAAATCAAGGAGATTACACCCCATATCCCAAAATATGTTTAAGCTCGCATGGAAAAAGAAATACAATAAATCATAGTCTGAGAGTGATAAAAAAAACTAAGAGAAAGGAGAAACAACGTTACAACACGTCTGTAATAGAAATTACAGCCGTAATTTGCTTAGATGAACAGTGCCCGAGCCCTTCTTTCATCGATTCCTCCTCCAATTTATCTCCTTTTGCTTTGAAACATCTGGTGTGTCTTCCCTTCCTCCAGGCGAAGCTTCAAGGTAAAAATCACAGCCTAAGGTGGTCTCTACGCCTCTTGGTGTGAGGCCGAACCCTAAGCGCATCTCTGTTGATTGCTCTCTCGATTCTAGATAAACATTTGTCCTTTTACTTCGTGCATCTTCTCCTCTATAAGACGAGTCCTCCACTTCTTTCGGATCTTAATTTGAACTTCTAGATCAAAAGATATGGTCCGCGCAAGATTCGGGGCTGTAAAACTCGTGTTTTTAAATTGTAATTACGGCCATAATGGATATT
This sequence comes from Costus lasius, assembly GCA_027563935.2. Lineage (NCBI taxonomy): Eukaryota > Viridiplantae > Streptophyta > Magnoliopsida > Zingiberales > Costaceae > Costus > Costus lasius. The sequence continues at coordinate 79,132,235 of CM050451.1, forward strand.
ATAGCCCTGCCTTAATTTTTGCTCTGTGAATTATTTGTCAAGATTACGGCCCATGAAAATGGTTACGACCGTGCCATATTTTCTTCTGTATGTTTCTGGACCAAAATATGGCCCGTAAGAATCATTACGGCAGTGCCGTAATCTTTGAAATCTCTCGGGTTGGAAGTTGCTTCACAATACGGCACCATAATGTTTGTTACGGCAGTGCCGTAAAATCGCTGAAGTTCTCTGGTCGAAATCTTCCCAAATTACGGCACCTCTCAGGGATTACGGTCGTACCGTAATTCTGTGGTGTAATTACGGTACCGTAAAATCCATTAGGGGGGTGCCGTAATTTGCTCTGAAGCTCTGATTTTTCTGAAATTTGTCGTGTGACTTCGATTTGATGTCTGGAATCCATTGTTGTGCTCAAATCTTCCAAAATTCATCAAAATAAAGCACTTTTTATCTGAAAATGATCAAAAACAAGAAATGGTATAGATCCCGCAATATTTGACAAATAAGGCTTAAAAACAAGCAAAAGAGCATAAATATGACACAAAAAACACATCAAATGACACAAAATATACTATAAATTTTTGTGTCATCAAACACATAAGGCTCAAACTTTGCTTGTCCTCAAGCAAATAAATAAGAACAATGCTAAGTATGGAAAATATGCTCTTTTATGAAAAATAAATTTCTAAAATATAATCACTCATGAAATATTCCACCAACTTTTTGCACAAAATTTCAGATAGATACAATGTCCTCTGAAATTAATCTTTAAGATTCACAGCTTTGATCAAATAAAACTTCGCAACTCACATAATGAAAAGAATTTCAGTCTCATGAATTCACCTAATTTTCAGTTTAAATCTATCTTACCTTTGTTTACAGGAATAGGATATCCAAAATCTTTTCCCATACAAAATTTTTTTTTTCTCTGCTTTTTTTTTATGTCTTTTTGATAGCATGTTACCACATAGATACACACTTCTTATTTGGAGGTGAGATCGTCGGCCGGTGGGTGCCAGAAATAATGTTGCATAGATAAAAAAATCAGTCACTAATGAAGAGTCTGTTGCATAAATAAATCAAATCAATGAAAATAGAGGCAATAGAAGAAGTAAGAATCTGCAGATGGTATAATCCAATGTCGACGGCTGGAAATAGTGATGTCAGAGGCAGGTGCAGTGGTAGCTAGAGGTGGAAGACAGTTGCTCTTAAAGATTTCTGGATCTGGAGCCAAAAGAAGCAATAACAGGTAGAAAGCAAATAGAGCAGCAGCTAAATTTTTTATGAAAAGTAGCCACATCTAAGAATAAGATTTAATGATCTAAGAAGAAAACAGACAAAACCGTGTGGTAGAATGAAACTTGTTCTTTTCAGGTGTATAAAAATTGAAGGATCAAAATCTGTCAGGAATTTAGGGCATTAGTGAAAAGAAGGCTAATCAGATTACAAAACTGCAAAAACTGCACAAAAGTTAATCAGATTTAAAAAGTTGCCATGTGTCCTAGAATGATCAGAAAATATTTTCATGAAAATAACTAATCCACACGATTGAATGTAACATGTTTTCCAATTTCAAGTGAAAAATCATGGTTTCAAGTCACTGAAGCACCTTAAAAATACGCAGCAAAAGTGCTAATCAGATTAGTCAGAAGAAAACTATTGCAGAAATTAATCAGAATCGAAAAGTTGCTAGGTGTTTTAGAATGATCCATGGGCTTTAAAATTCAGCAAAAATATTCAGTTGATAGACCAAGATGAGTACTTTGCGATGGTGCCAAAGATCAAAATTTTTTTTTCAACCTAGTTTCTTAAAATCACAGCGAGAAGACACCTATTCAGATAAGCAGGATGCAGCTTTAGAATTACGGGCGTAATATCCTTTACGTCAATGTCGTAATGTACAAAAAATATCGGGTCAGAAATATCCAAAAAATACGGTACCGTAAAAACCAATACGGTACTGCCGTGAAACTCTAAAAACTCTCGGGAAAGAAAACTGTAGAATTACGACACCGTAAAGAGGATTACGACAGTGCCGTATTTTGCACAAAATTTTATTTTCCTTGCAAAAAGAAAAGAAAAATTAATTCTAAAAATAAACCAAAATAAAAGAAACTAAGCTAAGTGATAATGCTTGGGTTGCCTCCCAAGAAGCGCTAATTTTAGGTCATTAGCTTGACCAAAAATCAAAAATCATGGTGAAGTAGGTGAATCAGTACCAAAGTAAAGAGCAAACAATTTCTGCATTTCCTTTGTCCAAAAATTTTAGCCACTAATCCAAAAATCTAGAATTGCATATAAATCACAATCAAAGTGGCTTCCTTAAATATGTAGAAATCAAAATCAAAATTTTTAATGATTTTCCTATGTTTGTCAGAGAGCAAAATCATAAGTCATTTCTTCAAATTTATATTTTCAATGGCTATAGGACTTTGATTAAAAAAATATAAGCATTGGATCATCATAATAATGTCTATGTCTCAAATTAAGTTCCTCAATAAAGCATAAATTCTCAAATACATCAGAAGAGTGAATATCAGATATGGGCAAAGCACCATCATGAGGTTCATCAATATTTGTAACATGCAAATCCTTTCCAAGTTCATCATGCCCACAATCAAATAATTTATTAGTTTCAAAATTATCATCTAAATCAAAGTGAGATTTGTCAAAATCAATTTCCTCATGCTTTTCCATAAATAATTCATCTTCAAAATCAGAGTCAAATTCATTAAATTTCACAAAAGAATTAATTTGAGAATCAATTTCCTCATATCCTTCAATAAATAGCTTATCATCAATTTCAAAATTTTCACCCAAATCAGATTGAGGTACATGAATATCACAATTTTCAAACTCATCAGATTTAACCATAAATGATATATCATCAAAAGCATCAATTTCATCAAAAGAGGGTTTTTCAAAATCAATTTCCTCAACCTTTTTCAATAATACATTATCAAAGAATCAAATTCAGAATTATCAAAATCATAGTGAGATACATTAATGTCCACATAAGGCTCAATCTCAAAACAATCATAATTAGAGGGAGAATTTTCTAAATCAAGTTCTTCAGTTTCAAACTCAAATAAACATGCTTGATGTGCTATCTGGTTTTCCAAAATTTCAGAATTAGCAGTTAAAGATTCTACCTGAAAAGCAAGTTGACTTATTATTCCCTTAAGATCCTCAATTTCTTTATTTTGACTTGTCATAAATTGGTTTTGATTTGACATGAATTTTTCAAGCATAGTTTCTAACCTAGATTCTTCATTGTCCTCAAAATAAGGTTCAGAAACATGATTAGAGCAATTATCATAAAAAGAAGTTTGATTTTCCCAACTAGAATCATAATGATCATCTGGATAACATGAAGAATTAGAATTTTGAGGCATTAAAATATGGCAAATCAGAACTATAATGATCAAAAATACCACAAATATCACAGTTCATGTAAGAATAAGATGTCATAGTAGGACGCATATTTAAAGTGTCTATTTGACGAGAGATAAAATCTAACTAATCTTGAAGAGTGCATGATGAATCATCTTTATATGACATGTATACTTCATCTCTTTCAGTTGCCCAGAAGTTATAATTGAAAGACATATCTTCAAATATATCAACAACAGAAAGACAATCCAACACAAATCCAAATCAATTAAAATTTGTTTTTTTCAGAATATAGAAAAAAAATAGAAAATATAAAACACAAGCAAATTCACAAATCTTCAGATATCATAGTTCTGTCACAATTGTGAAAATCCAAAACCTGCAAAAACAAAAAACAAAGTTAAATCTAAAACAAATAAAATTTAGTCTAGCAATACTAACAACTATTTTGATATTAACAAAACTAAGGTCCCCGGCAACGGCGCCAAAAACTTGTATCCCAAGTTGTTTGGCGTGTACCTTGGACTAATCCCTGGCAACGGCGCCAAAAACTTGTTGTGATTCGAAAGGACACACTTTTAAATACAAGTAGGTAGACTTGCTTCAGGTGTCGTGGCCAAAACCTAAGTATTGGCGCATAGGGCTATTGTCATTCCCTGACACGGCTCCAGAAACTTGTTGTCCCTAAACTTGTAGTGTCCGCAAGTGCACGGATACTCGAAGTAATAAAGAAAATATCGATCCCACAGAAACCTTATTGTTAAGTACCAAATAATTGTTTTCTTACTAGCTAAGCAAATCGAATATGATGCAAGTAAATAATAGAAAGAATACGAAATAAAATCAGAGAGATAAAGTGGGACTAGGGTTTCATTCACCTTAATTTCAATGAATAAAAGGTCGTCAGTCAAATCTTGTTATGATAAAGACCTAATTTACTTCATAAAAGGATTATCTCACTTTCGTGCAGACAATCATGCAGGGACCAATCCTCGCTTTCGCGCAAGATCTATCCCAATGCTGAAAATAAGTAAAGCATCAAACGAAGAACTCGAGGATCACTTTCGTGCATCCAAATTCTAAGTTGATAATCTCAAGTGGAATCTCAAGGATCACTTTCGTGCATTCGAGTCTCAACACAAGTTCTACTTAAGGTTTTCCAACAGACCAATCTTCACTTTCGTGCAAGATCTATCAATCTTTATAACATTAATTCAATCCTAGATCAATATTATCAAACATGGCAATTCTATTACTAAAAATCAGAATTCAAAGAACAAATCTAATCTCTTATGATAAGTTCCAAACTCAATGATTATTTAGGGTTCCAAATTTCACGATCAACCTTTCAGTCTATTTCATAAAATTCTAAAACATGCTGATATAAATCTAAGGAAAATTAAAGACGGTTCATCACAAAAGTAGAATTATCATAGCAAGGATTATCATGACAAAAATAATAGTTATCTAATCATTAAAAATCAAGGAGATTACACCCCATGCCCCAAAGTATGTTTAAGCTCGCATGGAAAAAGAAATACAATGAATCATAGTCTTAGAGTGATAAGAAAACTAAGAGAAAGGAGAAACAACGTTACAACACGGCTGTAATAGAAATTATAGTCGTAATTTGCTTCGATGAACAGTGCCCATGCCCTTCTTTCGTCGATTCCTCCTCCAATTGATCTCCTTTTGCTTTGAAACTTCTCGTGTGTCTTCCCTTCCTCCAGGCGAAGCGTCAGTGTAAAAATCACAGCCTGCGGTGGTCTCTACGCCTCTCGATGTGAGGCTGAACCCTAAGAACCTCTCTTTTGATTGCTCTCTCGATTCTAGATAAAAATTAGTCCTTTCACTTCATGCGTCTTCTCCTCTTTAAGACGAGTCTTCCACTTCTTTTGGATTTTAATTTGGACTTCTGGATCAAAAGATATGGTCCACGCAATATTCGGGCCCGTAAAACTCGCGTTTTTAAATTGTAATTACGGCCGTAATGGATATTACGGCCCTGCAGTAATTTTTCCTCTGTGAATTATTTGTCAAGATTACGGCCCGTAAAAACGGTTACGGTCATGCCATATTTTCTTCTGTATGTTTCTGGACCAAAATACGGCCCGTAAGAATCATTACGGCAGTGCCGTAATCTCTGAAATCTCTTAGGTTGGAAGTTGCTTCACAATACGACACCGTAATGTTTGTTACGGCAGTGCCGTAAAATCGCTGAAGTTCTTTGGTCAAAATCTTCCCAAATTACGGCACCTCTCAGGGATTACGGCCGTACCGTAATTATGTGGTGTAATTACAGTACCATAAAATCCATTACGGGGGTGCCGTAATTTGCTCTGAAGCTCTGATTTTTCTAAAATTTATCGTGTGACTTCGATTTGATGTCTGGAATCCTTTGTTGTGCCCAAATCATCCTAAATTCATCAAAATAAGGCACTTTTTATCTGAAAATGATCAAAAACAAAAAATGGTGTAGATCCCGCAATATTTGACAAATAAGGCTTAAAAACAAGCAAAAGAGCATAAATATGACACAAAAAGATACATCAAATGACATAAAATATACTATGAATTTTGGTGTCATCACCATAACTCAAATCAAGAGGAAAAACATTAGCAACAAGATAATTTACTATATCTGCATACCACGGAGCCTTGATCTGTTCAATCCTCCATAGTTGTTCCTCAGGAAAGGAATCATTGATTGTATCACCTTTATCATCTTCTACAATTATCCTCGAAAGATGATCCACAACAAAATTTTTAGTTCCTTTCTTGTCCTTGATTTCCAAATCAAACTCTTGTAGAAGCAAAATCCATCTAAGTAGATGCGGTTTACTATCTTTCTTCTGCATCGAATACTTAACCGTTGTATGATCAGTGTACACCACAACTTTTGAATTTATCAAATAAGATCTAAATTTATCAAAAGCAAAAACAATAGCTAAAAGTTCCTTCTCAGTTGTGGTGTAATTCCTTTGTGTCTCATCCAAAGCTTTACTAGCATAATCAATTACATAAGGCTTCTTTTCCTTCCTTTGACCTAGAACTGCTCCTACAGCAAAATCACTAGCATCGCACATAAGCTCAAAAGGAAATTCCCAATCAGGTGGCTGCATGATAGGTGCTGATATTAAGGCTTTCTTCAGTTCCTTAAAAGCAAGCAAACAATTCTCATCAAAACAGAATTTAGCATCTTTACAAAGTAAATTAGTGAGTGGTTTAGCAAGTTTAGAAAAATCCTTGATAAAGCGCCGGTAAAATCATGCATGTCCCAAGAAGCTTCTGATCTTTTTAATTGTTGTGGGTGGTGCTAGCTTCTCAATCGCCTCAACTTTTGCTTTGTCAGCTTTTATCCCTCTTTCTGAAATAAGGTGTCCCAAAACTATTCCTTGTCTAGCCATGAAATGACACTTCTGTTGGGAAACCCCGGCGATATTTTATAATTTTTCAGAGGTTTATGGACACAAATACATTGCGCAGCGGAAGAATATCCCCGAAACAGACCAGTCCCAAAAACCCAATGAAGATCGTCAAGCGAGAGAGTCGACACGATGTGATAGAAAATACCTTAATGCAAGGTCAGGCTGATGTCAACGTAGGCGCCCAAGTGTGCGCCCTCTGCAGTCTCACACACACGGATTGCTCAAGTCCACTTCTTCCACGCCCGGTGCTAGCCTCGGGAAGAAGATCCAAGCCTTGAGGAGATCACCACTTCACTTGCGCTACCTTCTAGAGAAGTTGCGCCAAGGAGGAAGAGGAGAGAAGACAAGCTGCCAAGCTCCAAAGCTCCAAGCGCCAAAAGGAAAGGAGGAAGGACGCTTGCAGCTAGGATATGGAAGGTGTTCGCCCAAGCCTTCTTTGTTCTCGCCCTCAAGAGCTAGAACTCGCCTCCTCTCTTGATCACGCCTCCAATGAATAAGTATCTTGAGAGGGGCAGCTTGGGGTGTTATTTATAGGGCAAGGGGCGGCTTAATGTGTGGCCACCATTCAAATTGAATGTACGGCTAGGAGAGATTTTAGGGAGTTAAGTCCTAGTCCAATTAGGACTTAATTTGGGCGGTTAGATCATGTCCTAATCCAATTAGGACTCTCATGAACAGTTTGATCATGTGGGCGGTTTGATCAAGTTTAATTCCTAATCTAATTAGGATTTGATCAAGCCCAAGTCCTAATCCAACTAGGACTTTCAATGGGCGGTTTGAACAAGTCCTAATCCAATTAGGATTTGATTATTTATTTAATTAATTGAATCCTAATCCAATTAGGACTCTAATTAATTCAAATAAATCAGCCCATTAAACCTCATAAATTAGGACTCTAATTAATTCAAATAATTAGTCCCAAGATTAATTTCAAACCTCATGATGCATAGGCGCTAACCCTAGTCTAACTAGGGTTAAGCACACGCCATGCAAACACCATCCCTTTTCTCCTCCTTAACCCCATTAAGCCCAACTTATCAATGGGCCCAGCCCAATGTCCATTATGCATGTTAACCAAGCCCACGGATCCAATCCAAATTTAACCCTAGGTCAAATTGGGCTAACCATGGTTAATATGCCGTAAATGGAAGTTGGCCCCAATAAATTTCTTCCATCTCATCAGGCCCATTGGCGCTGATGAAATCTCCAAAATAGATCCGAGTTATCCAATAACTCGATCATAAGGCTTCCCGATCAATACGAGAACTCGAGTATCAAGGTGTGCGACCCTGTAGGTTCCTCTGACGTTGGCAGTGCTAACCTAAGATCATCACAAGCAGTGAGTGGCATCTAGCAGTGCATTGCTGCTACCCAAGTCGTCGGAATGGATATCGACATCGACATCCCCATCATCGTAATCAGGTACAGATGCATTATAGTCTCTTTGCCGTACTGATATCCGATTGGACAAGTGTGTCACCACTTGTTTCTATCCAATCTCATGGCTATGACTAAATCAGGTCTAACCTGGGTATGGCCATACACTTTTAGTCATAGAACCATAGAGGAGCTCCATGGATATCATGCTTCCCTTAGGAAGGGGCAAATCCTATGTTTGTGTATTGACCTTCTCATATGGGTCGTGACATGCCCAATGACAACTGTTATTAACTCCCAACTATGGCAAGGTGTTAGGTTGTATCAAAGCATATCCCTAACCACATAGAATGGCCAATGACCTCAAGTCAAGGGATCAATGCATCTCCTATCACTTGTGAGGATAACTCGTGACACCAAGTCATTGCCTCACAGCGGGTCGGTCCAGTATATCTACCACTGATATACCCATATGCCTGCGTTAGCACCTCGTGCCTAACCAGCCCATATACCAGTCTTACAAGTACCATAGCTGTCCCATATCCACTAAGGTACACTAGGGACAATAGTTTGAGCACAGATCCAATCTGTCTCCAGGGACATTATCATATAAGTACATGTTCGCAGATATAAACAAATAATGATTACGACAATGCCAGTATGATATAAATATCAATGTTAAGTAGTACAAGTAACGGACCAGAATTAGGTCCTTAGGGCATATACACCAACAATCTCTCACTTGCACTAAGACCTAGAGGTTGAGAAATCTTAACCCCATATCTCTAACGTGACCATCATGCTTCTGCTGCGCCAAAGCCTTGGTCAATGGGTCTGCTAGATTGTTCTCTGTGTCAACTCTGCTAATCTTGACATCACCTCTGTCTATGATCTCTCTGATCAGGTGAAATCTCCTGAGTATGTGTTTGGATTTTTGATGAGACCGTGGTTCCTTGGCTTGTGCAATTGCTCCATTGTTATCACAATAGATTTCAATGGGATCCACTGCACTTGGAACCACCTGAAGTTCAGAAATGAACTTCCTAATCCAAACGGCTTCTTTGGCTGCCTCAGAAGCGGCCACATACTCAGCTTCGGTTGTAGAATCAGTTATAGTGGATTGCTTGAAGCTCTTCCAGCATACAACGCCTCCATTTATCTTGAACACATAGCCGGCCTGCGATCTAAAGTCGTCAGGGTCAGACTGGAAAAGCGCATCAGTGTAGCCCTGCATACTAAGCTCTTTCTGTCCCCCATAGACCAAGAACAAATCCTTAGTTCTTCTCAGATACTTTAGGATGTTCTTTACAGCCACCCAGTGCTGTACTCTAGGATTGGATTTGTATCGGCTGGTTATGCGCACAGCATAAGCCACATCTGGTCTAGTACACAACATTGCATACATGATCGATCATACTGCCGAAGCATAGGGCACTCGACTCATGTCATCCCTCTCAGCCTGTGTGGTGGGACACTGACTCTTTGAGAGAGTAAGGTCATGTCTCATTGGAAGGTACCCTTTCTTGGATTGCTCCAAGCTAAACCTCTCCAGGACCTTATCAATGTATGTACTCTGACTAAGGGCTAGGAGCTTCTTGGATCTATCCCTGTAGATCCTCACGCCTAGGATATAGGCGGCCTCCCCTAAGTCTTTCATCTCAAAACACTTCCCTAACCATCTCTTCACAGCTTGAAGACTAGGGATGTCATTCCCGATGAGTAGTATGTCATCGACATACAAGACCAGAAAAGTCACCAAGCTCCCACTGAATTTTCTGTATACACAGGCGTCATCTTCGCTTTTGATAAAGCCATAATCTCTCACAGCTTCATCAAATCAAAGATTCCAACTTCGAGATGCTTGCTTTAATCCATAGATGGATCTCTTTAGCCTGCAGACCTTATTGGCCTCTGCAGGATGGATGAAGCCATCAGGTTGTGTCATATACACATCCTCAGTTAGCTTCCCGTTAAGGAACGCTGTCTTCACATCCATCTGCCATATCTCATAGTCATGATATGCAGCTATAGCAAGCAGAATCCGAATGGATTTGAACATGGCAACTGGCGAAAAGGTTTCATCATAGTCCACCCCGTGGACTTGTTTGAATCCCTTAGCCACTAGTCTACCTTTATAGGTAACTATGTTGTCATCCATGTCTGTCTTCCTCTTGAAGACCCATTTACACCCTATGGGTTTTACCCCGTCAGGTAACTCAACCAAATCCCAGACTTGGTTAGCTGACATGGAATCCATCTCGGATCGCATGGCCTCAAGCCATCTCTCGGAGTCCGGTCCACTGACCGCCTCATCATAAGTCCTGGGTTCATCCTCAATGATGAAGATCCCATCATGTTGGCTCGGCAGCGACCCATACCTCTGAAAGTCCCCTAACCTCAAGGGGAGGGGGGGGGGGCGAAACCCTAAAGATGGCGCATAACAATATTTTCGCATGGGAAGCTAGGGTTTCAAGAGATCTTTATATTGAAGAGTCCCCTTCAAGGGGGAGCGCAGGCAGATAAAACCCCTTTCAAGAGGGGGGCGAACCCTAGAGCATGCGGAAAATGTACTCTTCTAGGGTTTCAATAAAATCGTTTGCATGAACACATATATATGATCAACTTTATATGTATTGCAAAGATCAAGTTTGAGATCTTTTACCATAGCCATGATAAAGGGTGTCGGCTTGGAAGCAAGAGGGCAAGTAAGCACTCCTCCAAAGAAAACACACACTAGATGAGAGATGGCTACCCTTTAGGATCTTCCTTGTGCTAGCAAGAGATCTTTCCAAAGTTCCTTGTCGTGTGTTGATGATGAGATGTGCTTGGCCGAGAGCTACCTTGTCCAAGAGTCCTCTCTTCGTCGAATGAAGGAGACAAGAGAGTAATTGGCAAATTGCGTTGAGGTTTTTCTCATTCAAGTGATGGCGTTACACTTCCAAAAATGGAAGGTTATCAAGCCATGCGACCACTTGAAGAAAAACCGCCCAAGATGCCTTTAAACCTTGAACCATACGTTCACCCATGTGAACCGGTTCAAGCCAATTAGGTTCAACTCAATTCGGTTCAAAAACCCAAATTAAACCAGCCCAAGCCATGGTCTAGATCTCTATGAACAAAACGGTTCAAGATCTAACCGTTCATCTCTTGATGCTCTTGATCTCTTCGATCTAGCATCCATACTCTCGATCGAAGCTTACCGATCTGAAGCCCTAATCAATCAAACATGATCAGACCAGATCTCACTTACAATCAGAGTCTAATCTCCTTTTAACTGAACTAAAACAATTCAGTCCACACGATCTGACTTAAGTAAGCCATATCATCAAATTGTGCGACCCTAAGGGTTTCCTTTAAATGTCGGTAACGATAACTCACGTTATCACAATCAGTGAGGGGTATCTAGCAACACATCACTGTCTCCCGATATAAAGGAAAGAGTCTTCCAAGACTACACCCAAACCACAGCACAAGTGTGAATCATTTCACAAGGCATACATGTTTCCTTTGCCACTGGATGTTCTTATTGGACAAGTGTGTCAAACTTGTAGCTCCAATATGATGAGCATGATTAGATCAGATGAACATAGTCATCTGGGTATGGCCATACACTTTCTCAATCATCTCATATAAGGGGGGCCCCTTTAGAACACCACACTCCTTCCACAAGGAGACGGCAATCCTTTATCTATCACTAGTATCCGAACCTGACTCATGATCATTATCCAAGATAGTCTATAACCATTATCTTTCAAATGATATTGAACTACCTCAAAATAATGACATTCATCATTTAGAAATACAAGTGATCTCAAGTCAAAGGACATGTGCCACTTGATGCAAACAAGGATTATTCACATTGTGACAAGCAATGGAATATCCCAGTAGGGTCTGTCCAGTACATCCAATGTACCCATGAGTCTACATCTTATTCCATGCTCGAAGCATCCTATAAGATTAGAACACATATTAGTCTCAATCATATCAAGGCTGTCTCATGTTCACCAAGATATCTCGACTAAGGACTTTATAGCATGTCAGCCTAGCTGAACAGCTTTGAGACATTATTCAGTAGTACACTTATTACTGCAGACAAGGTAACAACCTGAATAATAACCATGCCTTTATAAACACAAAAGTTTATTACATGATACTGATACAATCCCAAAGGCCTCAAACATTAGCCTTAAGGGCATACCCCAACAATCTCCCACTTGCACTTAATCTAATGGTTGAGAAATCTCAAACCCATATTATTACAGTGCTTCTCATGCTTCTGCTGCGCCAGAGGCTTGGTAAGCGGGTCTGCCAGATTGTCATCTGTATGAACCTTGCATATTTTGATCTCGCCTCGATCAATGATCTCCCGGATCAAGTGAAACCGTCTCTGTATGTGCTTGGACTTCTGGTGCGACCGTGGTTCCTTTGCTTGTGCGATTGCTCCAGTGTTATCACAGAAGATAACCAAAGGATCTGCACTCGAAGGAACGACACCAAGTTCTCTCACGAACTTACGAATCCACACTGCCTCCTTGGATGCTTCCGAGGCTGCAACATACTCGGCTTCTGTTGTGGAATCAGCAACAGTTGACTGTTTGAAACTTTTCCACACCACTGCTCCACCATTCAAGCTAAAAACATAGCCTGATTGCGATCGGAAATCATCCTGGTCCGACTGGAACGAAGCGTCAGTATATCCTTCAATACTGAGTTCTTCCTGACCACCATATATCAAGAACATATCTTTGGTCCTCCGCAGATATTTTAAAATGTTCTTGACTGCAATCCAGTGCGCCACACCTGGATTACTTTGGAATCGACTGGTCACGCTTAACCCGTAAGCGACGTCAGGGCGAGTACACAACATCACATACATAATGGACCCAATAGCCGAAGCATAAGGCGTATTGTCCATTTCATCTTTCTCAGTCTGTGTTTGTGGACACTGACTCCTTGAAAGATTCAGACCATGTCTGACTGGAAGATATCCTCTTTTAGAATTCTCTAAATGGAATCTCTCCAGGACTTTATCGATGTAAGTACTCTGGCACAGCCCGAGAAGCCTCTTAGATCTATCCCGGTAGATCTTCACACCTAATACATAGGCTGCTTCTCCTAGATCTTTCATCTGGAAACATTTTCCTAACCATGCTTTAACAGCATGCAGTTCAGGAATATCATTTCCAATGATTAAGATATCATCGACGTAGAGGACTAGGAATGTAATCACGCTCCCACTAAACCTCTTATATACACACGGGTCATCTTCGTTCTTGATGAAACCAAACTCAGAGATTGATTCATCAAAACGAATATTCCAGCTTCTAGATGCTTGTTTCAGTCCATAAATGGACTTCTTTAACTTGCATATTTTATGACGATCTGATGGATTAGTGAAACCTTCAGGTTGTGTCATGTACACATCCTCGTCCAGATTTCCATTAAGGAAAGCTGTTTTCACATCCATCTGCCAGATCTCATAATCGTAATATGCAGCTATCGCGAAAAGAATCCGAATAGACTTAAACATGGCTACAGGTGAGAAAGTTTCATCATAATCTATCCCGTAGATTTGTTTGAAACCTTTCGCAACTAGCCTGCCTTTATAGGTAACCACGTTACCATCCATGTCAATCTTCTTCTTGAAGATCCATTTACAGCCTATAGGGATTACTCCCGGAGGCGGATCAACCAAATCCCAGACTTGGTTATCTGACATGGAGTCCATCTCGGCTCGCATAGCTTCAAGCCATCTAGCTGACTCCGGTCCACTGACCGCATCCGCATAAGTGAGGGGTTCATCATTATCAATGATGTAGACTCCGTCATAGCGCTCAGGCTGTCGACGGATCCTTCCCGATCTTCGCGGTTCCCGTGATATCTGAGCCTCAGGTTGTTCAGTAACCTGTTCTACCGGCTCAGGCTCATCCAACTGTGCTTGACTACTTTGTCCTTCATCTGGAATCTCATCCAGCTTTATTTTTCTCCCACTGGCCTCTTGCAGAAGAAATTCCTTCTCAAGAAATATGGCCGTCCGAGCAACAAATACTTTGTTCTCTTTGGGATCGTAGAAATAATAACCCTTAGTTTCCTTAGGGTACCCGACAAAAATACATTTCTCAGATCTGCTCTCCAGTTTCCCAGAGGCGAGCTTTTTGACATAAGCCTCGCAACCCCAGATCCTGATAAATGTCAAGCTTGGCTGTTTCTCATACCATAACTCATATGGCGTCTTAGAAACTGCCTTGGATGGCACTCGGTTTAGTACCTTTGCAGCTGTTTCCAGTGCAAAACCCCAAAAGGAGTATGGAAGAGTGGCCTGACTCATCATAGAACGAACCATATCAAGTAACGTTCTATTTCTCCTCTCGGACACACCATTCCATTGCGGTGTTCCTGGTGGAGTGAGCTGTGAGATAATCCCACACTCCTTTAGATAGTCAGTAAACTCTCGACTTAGGTATTCTCCACCTCGATCAGAACGAAGTGCCTTGATATTTCGGCCTAGCTGATTTTGTACTTCATTCTTGAACTCTTTGAACTTGTCAAAAGATTCACTTTTATGTCTCATCAGATAGACATACCCATACCTACTGAAATCATCAGTAAAGGTAATGAAGTACTGATAGCCACCTCTGGCATGTTTACTAAATGGCCCACACACATCACTGTGTATGAGGTCAAGTAAACCTGAAGCCCTTTGACCTTTATTAGGAAAAGGTGACTTCGTCATTTTACCCATCAAACAAGCTTTGCATGTATCAATCTCCTCATAGGAGAATGATCCCAGCAGTCCATGATCATGCAACCGCTTAATGCGTTTCTCGTTTATATGGCCTAAACGACTATGCCATAGCAAGGTGCTGTCATCAGCATTCTTGGCTTTCTTATTATCAATGTTATGTATAGAACTTTCCATGTCCAACATGTATAACCCATTGTTAATTGAACCAGTTGCATAAACAATATTATCACAAGATAAAACACACTTTGAAATATTGCATTCAAAGGCAAATCCTTTCCTGACAAGAGTAGGAATAGAGATAATATTTTTAGTGATACTCGGTACAAAATAACAATTGTTTAATTCTAATATAATGCCAGATGGTAAAGAAATGAAATAGTCTCCTACAGCAACTGCAGCAACCCGTGCCCCGTTTCCAACGCGTAGGTCTACCTCATGCTGTCCCACCTGCCTTCTTCTCTTGAGTTCCTGTACATTTGAACAAATGTGAACTCCACATGCAGTGTCCAACACCCATGAAATAGAAGAAGATGAAACCATGACTTCCGTCACGTATATACCTGAGCCAGAAGCGATGCTTCCCCTCTTATCTCCTTGGAGCGCTTTACAGTCCTTTTTCCAGTGACCCAGCTGGCCACAGTGGAAACACCTGTTGTCCTTCGCCCGCTTCACCTTTTGTTTCAGAGCCTTACTGTAGTTCTTGACAGGGGCCTTGCCCTTCTTCCCCTTCTTCTTGTTCCTAGAAGGAACCAGTAAGACAGAGGTTGAAGGCTTTCCCTTCAGAGTTTCCTCAGTAGTCAAGAGCATATTCAGCAGCTCAGCCGGAGTACAATCGATTTTGTTCATATTAAAGTTAATAATGAACGCATCGAAAGAGGGCGGGAGAGACTGCAGAATTATGTCTACAGCAAGCTCCTGGTTAATGGTATGCCCCAGTTTCTCTAGAGCCTCCTTGTGCCCAATCATCTTGAGCACATGAGCTCCAACTGGGCTCCCTTCAGCCAGTTTGCTCTGAAAGAAGAGCTTCGTCAGATTATAGCGTTCTGTCCTCGCCTGTGCAGCATACAGCATCTTGAGGTTCGCTATAATCTCTATAGCCGACATATCCTCATGCTGACGCTGCAGCGGTGGCGTCATAGACGCTAGCATCAGGCAAGCGACATCAATGCTATCATTGACGTGCTTTTCATAGGCATCACGAACCGCCCTTGCAGCGTTCGGAGCGGGTTGAGGCGGCACAGCCGTCTCGAGGACATACAGTTTCCTCTCAGCCTTAAGAACAATCTTAAGGTGTCCGAACCAGTCCAAGAAGTTTGGCCCAGCAAACTTCTCCCTTTCCAGTAGGGATCGCACATTGAAGCTCATGGTGTTCGTTGCTGTAGGAATCTACAACAATGCAAGAACAGCAAGGTCAGTATCAATGTTAAGAATCAATCCAGGACTTAAGAAAGATTCTTTTTCTCACTATTTTGTCTGACTGAAAAATCCAGTAAACAGTCCGAAAGAGTAACACTCTTTTAGTGAGATGGGATCCAGATTTCATACTTGGTCTCCGCGTCCCGCTCAGGCGAGATAAGATGCACAGAGAGTACAAGCACTAATTTCTGGTAGGCAGTCCCTGCCAATCGCCAACCCGTGCGATTCCCCTTCATCTGGGCAATGCAGCAGACTGTGCCAACTGAGTTGGTACAACACAGTCTCTGATCCCACAGATGGCTGCCTCCATGCGCTACCATATGCGCCACATATGTAGCCTACATGGTCAAGCTGACCCGACCTACTCCCTGGACCACCACGTGCTATGCTGAGCAACGAGAAGCGATAAATCCCTTCTCTGTAACACGCAGGTGAAATCCCGCACCGTCTGAAGATAGATGGACGTGCCCACTGAGTGGGTACAACACGGCTCCAATGATAATCAGAACAGTGAGGTTTCGCGTCAGAAGGCTTACGAGCTTGATATGTTAGCGTTGGATTTTAACGGTCTTTTATCTTCTTCACTATCATGCAATTCCTATGGTGATAGCAGAAGATAAACTCATGCAGTTCTAATTATATAAGCAATAAAAAGAAAGCATGGATCTTATGTGGTAAAAGCCCAAAGCCTAAGTAAGACCTTAAGATACTTAAGTCTTCACTTGCTCTTCTTGGGACTTTTGCATCTCATCTGGTCCAACCCAGGGCCCTAGCGCCAAGAGCACCTCAGGTGCGCCACCAGCTGAATGCCCCTCTAGGATGTGTGCCTTTGTGCTCTTGTCTAATCAAATACAATTTGATCTATCTAGACAAGTTTGACTCACAGGTCAATTATACAATCAATGAGTTTAAAAGTGATTCGCAGATCACAAAATAATAATTTACCAGGCTCGCAGGCCCCAGCACAGCACACAATTAAAGGCAACCCACATAAGATGAAATAAACAAGCATCATGGCATCATTCAATCAACATGTGATCCATTACAAAGAAAATAAAATTTTTGAAAACCCCATTGGCATCAATTTTAATTTTCTTATAAGCCCTACAACCTTACAATGGTCCATTGATAGGGATCCACTCATCCAACTAGTCAGATCCTCTGCCCTTGCATGCACCAAGTCCTAACTGACTCGAGTTGACCTAATGGTCAACCATGCATGCGCCAAGGGCTGAACAACCCTCATGAGTTCTGGCAAGCGGGTGTGACCCCGGGCCTAACTCATGTGTGTTCATTGAGTTGTCTCAACCAGACCTCGCTACACGCCTAAGATGCAATCGACCTATGGCCACCTCGTGCTTGCGCACAGGTGCCATCTGGTCGATCCATCTAGGCTGTCAGATGGTCTGATCAGACTAGTGGATCTAACTTAGAGGTGACTTCAACCCCATCAACCCATCTAAGGGTTTATAGTAGGCGCCACTTAGATCTAGTGAGGCGCGCAAGATGTAATGAATTTTACAAAGACATTCAACAAGCGCCATCAAGAAACATGCGCCAAGAATCATACAAGTAATAACATGTAGTTTCGCATGTTGACATTAGATCTATCCATTAGCGCAAACATGTGATATCAATCATGCGCCAACATCTAATGACTAGCATGTATTCATGGTGATGATAGATCTACAACAATGGCGCAAACATGGATCACTAAAGCAATCATAAGATTCATGCATAACCTGCTTTGATACCAATTGAAGAGTCCCCTTCAAGGGGGAGCGCAGGCAGATAAAACCCCTTTCAAGAGGGGGGCGAACCCTAGAGCATGCGGAAAATGTACTCTTCTAGGGTTTCAATAAAATCGTTTGCATGAACACATATATATGATCAACTTTATATGTATTTCAAAGATCAAGTTTGAGATCTTTTACCATAGCCATGATAAAGGGTGTCGGCTTGGAAGCAAGAGGGCAAGTAAGCACTCCTCCAAAGAAAACACACACTAGATGAGAGATGGCTACCCTTTAGGATCTTCCTTGTGCTAGCAAGAGATCTTTCCAAAGTTCCTTGTCGTGTGTTGATGATGAGATGTGCTTGGCCGAGAGCTACCTTGTCCAAGAGTCCTCTCTTCGTCGAATGAAGGAGACAAGAGAGTAATTGGCAAATTGCGTTGAGGTTTTTCTCATTCAAGTGATGGCGTTACACTTCCAAAAATGGAAGGTTATCAAGCCATGCGACCACTTGAAGAAAAACCGCCCAAGATGCCTTTAAACCTTGAACCATACGTTCACCCATGTGAACCGGTTCAAGCCAATTAGGTTCAACTCAATTCGGTTCAAAAACCCAAATTAAACCAGCCCAAGCCATGGTCTAGATCTCTATGAACCAAACGGTTCAAGATCTAACCGTTCATCTCTTGATGCTCTTGATCTCTTCGATCTAGCATCCATACTCTCGATCGAAGCTTACCGATCTGAAGCCCTAATCAATCAAACATGATCAGACCAGATCTCACTTACAATCAGAGTCTAATCTCCTTTTAACTGAACTAAGACAATTCAGTCCACACGATCTGACTTAAGTAAGCCATATCATCAAATTGTGCGACCCTAAGGGTTTCCTTTAAATGTCGGTAACGATAACTCACGTTATCACAATCAGTGAGGGGTATCTAGCAACACATCACTGTCTCCCGATATAAAGGAAAGAGTCTTCCAAGACTACACCCAAACCACAGCACAAGTGTGAATCATTTCACAAGGCATACATGTTTCCTTTGCCACTGGATGTTCTTATTGGACAAGTGTGTCAAACTTGTAGCTCCAATATGATGAGCATGATTAGATCAGATGAACATAGTCATCTGGGTATGGCCATACACTTTCTCAATCATCTCATATAAGGGGGGCCCCTTTAGAACACCACACTCCTTCCACAAGGAGACGGCAATCCTTTATCTATCACTAGTATCCGAACCTGACTCATGATCATTATCCAAGATAGTCTATAACCATTATCTTTCAAATGATATTGAACTACCTCAAAATAATGACATTCATCATTTAGAAATACAAGTGATCTCAAGTCAAAGGACATGTGCCACTTGATGCAAACAAGGATTATTCACATTGTGACAAGCAATGGAATATCCCAGTAGGGTCTGTCCAGTACATCCAATGTACCCATGAGTCTACATCTTATTCCATGCTCGAAGCATCCTATAAGATTAGAACACATATTAGTCTCAATCATATCAAGGCTGTCTCATGTTCACTAAGATATCTCGACTAAGGACTTTATAGCATGTCAGCCTAGCTGAACAGCTTTGAGACATTATTCAGTAGTACACTTATTACTGCAGACAAGGTAACAACCTGAATAATAACCATGCCTTTATAAACACAAAAGTTTATTACATGATACTGATACAATCCCAAAGGCCTCAAACATTAGCCTTAAGGGCATACCCCAACATATATGTCATATAATTAACTTTTAAATGATTGAATGGATGAAGAAGAACTCATACCATAGCCATCGGTTTGATGGTGCCTTGGAAGCAAAGGCGCAAATGAACCTTCTCCAAAGTTGACGCACACAAGAAGATCGATGCGCTCACTCCTTTGAATCCTTTGTGCTAGCAAAGCCTTTCAAAGGGTCTTTGTCGAATGAAAGGGATGGAGATGTTGATCACTCTTGGCCGAATCCTCCTCCTCAGTAGCTTCAAGCGCCGCCACATACAAAAGTGTCGAGAGAGAGAAGTCACGATAGGGAGACGAGCGAGAATAGGATTATCCCTATTCGAACATGAGAGATCTCCAAGTGGAGATCATGATTTCTAAAAATAGAAACCACACTTCGCTCACACGTTCACGCCATCTCCTTTTGAACCATGCGCTCATATAATGAGCCGGTTCAATTTGGTTCGGTTTAAGAACCAATCAAGCCAAGCGATCCAGTCTAGATCTTAATTAAACCCTAAGGCTCCAGATCTAACCGTTCATCTCTTGATGCTCCTGATCTCACCGATCTAGCATCCAATCTCTCAATCGAAGCTTACCGATCTCAAGCCCTAATCAATCAAACATGATCAGACGAGATCTCACTTACAATCAGAGATTAAATCCCTTTAAACTGAACCCAAATAATTCAGTCCACACGATCTGACTTAAGTAAGCCATATCATCAATTTGTGCGACCCTAAGGGTTTCCTTTAAACGTCGGTAACGATAACTCACGTTATCACGATCAGTGAGGGGTATCTAGCAACACATCACTGTCTCCCGATATAAAGGAAAGAGTCTTCCAAGACTACACCCAAACCACAGCACAAGTGTGAATCCAATTCACAAGGCATACATGCTTCCTTTGCCACTGGATGTTCTTATTGGACAAGCGTGTCAAGCTTGTAGCTCCAATATGATGAGCATGATTAGATCAGATGAACATAGTCATCTGGGTATGGCCATACACTTTCTCAATCATCTCATCCAGGGGGGCCCCTTTAGAACATCACACTCCACTTAAGGAGACGGCAATCCTATATCTATCACTAGTGCCCTAACCTGATTCAAGCTCACCATCCAAGATAGTCTATAATCATTATGTTTCAAATGATATTGAACTACCTCAAAACAATGACAATCATCATTTAGAAAACACAAGTGATCTCAAGTCAGAGGAAATGTGCCACTTGTCGCATTCAAGGATTATTCATATTGTGACAAGCAATTGAATATCCTAGTAGGGTCTGTCCAGTACATCCAATGTACCCATGAGTCTACATCTTATTCCATGCTCGAAGCATCCTATAAGATTAGAACACATATTAGTCTCAATCATATCAAGGCTGTCTCATGTTCACCAAGATATCTTGACTAAGGACATAACTGCATGTCAGCCTAGCTGAACAGCTTTGAGACATTATTCAGAAGTACACTTATTGCAGCAGACAATGTAACAAACTGAATAACAACCATTACCTTTATAAACATAAGAGTTTATACATGATACCGATACATTCCCAAGGCCTCAAACATTAGCCTTAAGGGCATACCCCAACAACCTCTCAGGTGCATGACGAATTCTCCCAGACCTACGTGGGGCCTGTGTTTGAGCCTCAGGTTGCCTAGCAACTGGTACAGGTGGCTCAGGTTCCATCTCTGTGTCTTGTGGTTGCACTTGGACCTCATCCAAGTCAAACTTCCTCCCACTAACTTCTTTCATGAGAAATTCTTTCTCTAGAAAGACAGCACCCCGAGCAACAAAAACTTTGTTCTCGGTGGGAACATAGAAGTAGTAAGCCTTAGTTTCCTTAGGGTACCCCACAAACACACATTTATCAGATCTAGGTTCTAGCTTGCTAGAATCCTGACGCTTGACATATCTCTCGCATCCCCAGATCTTGATAAAAGATAGATTAGGGCGTCTCCCACTCCATACCTCATATGGAATCTTTGAGACACTTTTAGATGGAATGTTATTCAGTATTAGAGAAGCTGTATTAAGTGCATATCCCTAGAATGAGGAGGTAGTGTTGCATGACTCATCATACATCGAACCATGTCCAACAAAGTTCGATTTCTCCTTTCAGACACACCATTCCATTGGGGTATTCCAGGAGGAGTGAGTTGGGATAAAATCCCACACTCTTTTAGATAGTCAAAAAACTCACCACTCAGGTACTCTCCACCACGATCTGATCGAAGAGCCTTAATGGATCTACCATGCTGGTTCTCTACTTCATTCTTGAACTCTTTGAATTTCTCAAAGGATTCAGATTTATGTCTCATTAAGTAGACATAACCATACCTACTGAAATCATCAGTAAAGGTAATGAAGTAGTTGTGTCCTCCTTTGGCTTGTTTATTGAATGACCCACACACATCGCTATGTATGAGATCCAACAAACCTCCTGCCCTTTCACCTGTCTTGGTGAAAGGCGCCTTTGTCATTTTCCCTAACAAACAAGGCTCACATGTATCAAATTCCTCCAAGGAACTTGAACCTAGCAACCCATCTGCATGGAGTTGTTGAATGCGATTCTTGTTTATATGGGCTAATCGACAATGCCATAGGAAAGCACCAACTGAACCACTCAGTTTGGTCCTTTTATTATTTATGTTACAAATAAAGTTATCCATGTCCAACACATATAGACCATTGCATAAAGTAACCTTTCCATAGAACATATTTGCAAATGAAAAAGAACAAAAGTTCTAATTTATTTCAAACTTAAATCCTTTCTTTGCCAAGCAAGGAATGGATATAATGTTCTTAGTAAGCAAAGGTACATAATAGCAATTATCTAACTCTAATAGAAGTCCAAAAGGCAGGGAGAGAATCAAAACTCCTACAGCAATAGCAACAACCTGTGCCCCGTTTCCAACTCGTAGGTCAATCTCTCCAGGCTGCACCGATCTACTTTTCTTGAGCCCCTGCATATTTGTACAAATATGAGCTCCACATGCAGTATCCAATACCCACGACATAGAAGTAAAAAGGTTGACTTCTGTAACATAAATACCTGAGCTTGAAGACGAAGCCTTGCCTCTCTTCTTCTCATTCTGAAGCTGCACCATGTCCTTTAACATGTGAGGTGGTCCTCCACATGAATAGCACTTGTTATTCCTGATCCTTTCCATCTTTAATTTCAGTTCCTTGGTTAAGCCTTTTGGCTCAACATACTGAATATTAACTTTAGGAGGATTGAGCCTAACCAATTCATCAAAGAGCTATTTTAGATTAGTAGTAATCTCTAAAGCACTCTTTAATTCATATTGTCCTCGAAGCTTGGGTGACATGTTGGTTAGCATCAATTGTGCAACCTCCAAAGTATCAGCCTGATGCTTATCATAAGCATCCTTCTCAGCCGCTGAGGCCGAGCATGGAAGTGGCTCAGGAACAGGCCGGTCAAGGACATAGAGCTTCCTCTCGAGCTTGAGCACGATTCTTAAGTTCACATACCAATCCATCAAGTTGGATCCAACCAACTTGTCCTTCTCAAGGATAGATCGCAGTGGCCAACCGCTATTGTTTGTTGCAATTGATCTACAACAATCAAGAAACAGCAGATTAGTACTACTTCAAATCATTTAAACTGGACTTATTTTAAATGATTATGGCTCCCACTATTTTAATCGAATTGACAACCCACAAAGTCAATCGGGAAATCTGAGATTTCCTAGTGAGATGGGATCCTTATTCCACATGAGGCTTCGCATCCCATGAGGGTGGGATGAGATGCACAAAGTGACCCATGCTTTCTAAGGTGGGCACGCCGGCCGATTGCTCCAAGTAATTCCCCTTATTGAAACAGTCTAGGCATTTCATGTCCAGCGAGGGCTGGATACAGCATGAAACCCTAACTTCTCAATGATGCTGTAGGTAAACCTAGGTCACATGCGCATCTAGAATGTGCAGCGGTGGAAATGCTAGGTTTCAAAATCGCTTGACTTAAACATATGATCAACCTTGAAAAGATAGGTTAGAACATTACCATTGCCATGCTTTGAGTGGCGGCTTGGAGGAAGAAAGAGGCGAATGCTTCTTCTCCAAAGGAATCACACACAAGATGAAGTTTGCTTCTTCCTTGTGCTCCTTGTGCTAGCAAAGACACTAAGGAGTCTTTGATCGTGTGATGAGATGTTTTTCTTCTTGCTGGCCGAACTCCCTGGTGCTGATCGTGAAGACGAACCACACACACACACGAGAGAAGAAAGGGGCGAGAGGCGTTCACCGTTCGAAAACGTGGGGCGTTCCAAAAGAAAAATCGACTTCCAAATATAGTAAGTACATAACTCCTTCTTTAAGTCCCCATGAAGCCATCGAAAACTCCTCTCCCCTTTGAACCATGCATTCACATAAGTGAACCGGTTCAATTTCATTTGGTTCAAGAACCAAATCGAACCAGCCATGGTCTTGATCTCTCTGAACCTCATGGTTCAAGATCTAACCACACATCTCAATGAACCTCTTGATCTTTACGATCAAGCATCAATTCTGCCGATCGAAGCTTACCGATCATATGTCCTAATCAATCAAACATGATCAGACTAGATCTCACTTCCAATCAGAGTTTAAATTGCTTTAAACTGAACTAGAATAATTCCAGTCCACATGATCTGACAAAAGTAAGCCATATCATCAAATTGTGCGACCCTAAGGGTTTCCTTCATTGTCGGTAACGATAACTTATGTTATCACGATCAGAGAGGGGTATCTAGCAACACATCGCTGTCTCCCGATATGAAGGAAAGAGTCTTCCAAGACTACTCCCAAACCATAGCACAAGTGTGAATCCAATTCACCCAGCATACTTGTTCCCTTTGCCACTGGATGTTCTCGTTGGACAAGCCTGTCAAGCATGTAATTCCAACACGATGAGAATGGTTAGATCAGATGAACATAGTCATCTGGGTATGGCCATACACTTTCTCAACCATCTCATCCAGAGGGGGCCCCAGTAGAACATCACACTCCAACTAGGAGGGGCAATCCTTTATCTATCATAAGTGCCCTAACATGATTCATGCCCACTATCCAAGATAATCCTTAACCATTATCTTTCAAATGATATTGAACTACCTCAAGACAATGCCAATCATCACTTAGAAACACAAGTGATCTCAAGTCAGAGGGAATATGCCACTTGCTTGCTTATAAGGATTTATTCACATTGTGACAAACAATTGAATATCCTAAATAGGGTCAGTCTAGTACATCCAATGCACCTATGTGTCTAAATCTTATTCCATACTCGAAGCATCCTATAAGATTAGAACACATATTAGTCTCCATCATATCAAGGCTGTCAGCACATATTAGAACACATATTAGTCTTCACCAAGATATCTCGACTAAGGACAACTCTGAATGTCAGCACAGCTGAACATCATTGAGACATTACTCAGAAGTATACATATAGCAACAGATAATGCAACAATCTGAATAACAACAATTGCCTTTAGAAAACATATACATAGTTTATACATGATACTGAAAATAACCCAAGGCCTCAAACATTAGCCTTAAGGGCATACCCCAACAATCTCCCACTTGCACTTAAACTAATGGTTGAGTAATCTCAAACCCATATTATTACAGTGCTTTTCATGCTTCTGCTGTGCCAGAGGCTTTGTAAGCGGGTCAGCTAGATTGTCATCTGTATGAATCTTGCAAATCTTGATCTCTCCTCGATCTATGATCTCACGGATCAAATGAAACCTTCTCTGTATGTGCTTGGACTTCTGGTGTGACCGTGGTTCCTTTGCTTGTGCAATCGCTCCAGTGTTATCACAGAAGATAACCAATGGATCTGCACTTGAAGGAACAACACCAAGTTCTTGAACGAACTTACGAATCCATACTACCTCCTTTGATTCTTCTGAGGCTGCAACATACTCGGCTTCTGTTGTGGAATCAGCAACAATTGATTGTTTGAAACTCTTCCACACCACTGCTCCTCCATTCAAGCTAAAAACATAGCCTGATTGCGATCGGAAATCGTCTTGGTCAGATTGGAACGAAGCGTCAGTATATCCTTCAATACTGAGTTCTTCCTGACCTCCATAAATCAAGAACATATCTTTGGTTCTCCGAAGATATTTCAAAATATTTTTGACCGCAATCCAGTGTGCCTTCCCTGGATTACTTTGGAACTGACTGGTAACGCTTAACCCATAAGCGACGTCTGGGCGAGTACATAACATCGCATACATGATGGACCCAATAGCCGAAGCATAAGGCATATTGTCCATCTCATCTTTCTCAGACTGTGTTTGAGGACACTGGCTCTTCGAAAAATTCAGACCATGTCTGACTGGAAGATATCCTCTTTTAGAATTTTCTAAATGGAATCTCTCCAGGACCTTATCGATGTAAGTACTCTGGCACAGCCCGAGAAGCCTATTAGATCTATCTCTATAGATCTCCACACCTAATACATAGGCTGCTTCTCCTAAATCTTTCATCTGGAAACATTTTCTTAACCATGCCTTAACTGCATGTAGTTCAGGAATATCGTTTCCAATGATTAAAATATCATCAACATAGAGGACTAGGAAAGTAATTACGCTCCCACTAAACCTTTTATATACACACGGGTCATCTTCATTTTTGATGAAACCAAATTTAGAAACTGATTCATCAAAACGAATATTCCAGCTTCTCGATGCTTGTTTGAGTCCATAAATGGACTTCTTTAATTTGCATATCTTATGACGTTCTGATGGATTTGTGAAACCTTCAGGCTGTGTCATATACACATCCTCTTCCAGATTTCCATTAAGGAAAGCGGTCTTCACATCCATTTGCCAGATCTCATAATCATAATATGCTGCTATCGCGAGAATAATTCGAATGGACTTGAACATTGCTACAGGAGAGAAAGTTTCATCATAATTTATCCCATAGATTTGTTTGAAACCTTTCGCAACTAGCCTGCCCTTATAGGTAACCACGTTACCATCCACGTCTTTCTTCTTTTTGAAGATCCACTTACAGCCTATAGGGATTACTCCCGGAGGCGGATCAACCAAATCCCAGACTTGGTTTTCTGACATGGAGTCCATCTCGGCTCGCATAGCTTCAAGCCATCTTGCTGAATCCGGTCCACTGACCGCATCCGCATAAGTGAGGGGTTCATCATTAATGATGTAGACTCCGTCATAGCGCTCAGGCTGACGACGGATCCTTCCCGATCTACGCGGTTCCCGTGACATCTGAGCCTCAGGTTGAACATTAACCTGATCTATTTGCTCAGGCTCATCCAACTGAGCTTGACTACTTTGTCCCTCTTCTGGAATTTCATCCAGCTTTATTTCTTTCCCACTGGTCTCTTGCAGAAGAAATTCCTTCTCAAGAAAAATAGCCGTTCGAGCAACAAATACTTTGTTCTCTTTGGGATCATAGAAATAATAACCCTTAGTTTCTTTAGGGTAACCGACAAATATACATTTATTTGATCTGCTTTCCAGTTTCCCAGAGGCGAGCTTTTTGACATAAGCCTAGCAACCCCAGATTTTAATAAATGTCAAGCTCGGCTGTTTCCCATACTATAACTCATATGGCGTCTTTGAAACGGCCTTGGATGGCACTCGGTTTAGCACCATTGCAGCTGTTTCCAGTGCAAATCCCCAAAAGGAGTAAGGTAGAGTAGCCTGACTTATCATAGAACGAACCATATCCAATAAGGTTCTATTTCTCCTTTCGGACACACCATTCCATTGGGGTGTTCCTGGTGGAGTGAGCTGTGAGATAATCCCACACTCCTTCAGATAGTCAGTAAACTCACGACTCAAGTATTCTCCACCTCGATCTGAACGAAGTGCCTTGATATTTCGGCCTAACTGATTCTGTACTTCATTTTTGAATTCTTTGAACTTGTCAAAAGATTCACTCTTATGTCTCATTAGATAGACATAACCATACCTACTGAAATCATCAGTGAAAGTAATGAAGTATGAATAGCCACCTCGGGCATGTTTACTAAACGGCCCACACACATCACTGTGAATTAGGTCAAGTAAAACTGAAGCCCTTTCACCTTTATTAGAAAAAGGAGTCTTCGTCATTTTACCCATTAAACAAGCTTTGCATGTATCAAACTCCTCATAGGAGAATGATCCCAGCAGTCCATGATCATGCAACCGCTTAATGCGCTTCTTGTTAATGTGGCCTAAACGACTATGCCATAATAAGGTGCTATCATCAGTATGCTTGGCTTTCTTGTTATCAATTTGTTGTACAGAACATTCCATGTCCAACATGTATAACCCATTGTTAATCGACCCAGTTGCATAAACAATATTATCATATGAAATACAACACTATGAAGTTTTGCATTCAAAAGAAAAACCTTTCCTGACAAGAGCAGGAATAGAGATAATATTCTTAGTTATGCTTGGTACAAAATAACAATTGTCAAGTTCTAATACAAAACCAGATGGTAAAGAGATGTTATATTCCCCTACAGCAACAGCAGCAACCCGTGCCCCGTTTCCAACTCGTAGGTCCACCTCATGCTGTCCCACCTGTCTTCTTCTCTTGAGTTCCTGCACATTTGAACAAATGTGAACTCCACATGCAGTGTCCAACACCCATGAAATAGAAGAAGCTACCATGACTTCAGTCACGTAAATACCTGAGCCAGAAGTGAAAGGCTTGCTTCCCTTCTTCTCTCCTTGGAGCGCTCTACAGTCCTTCTTCCAGTGACCCAGCTGGCCACAATGGAAACATCTGTTGTCCTTTGACCGCTTCACCTTTTGTTTCAAAGCCTTGTTGTAGCTCTTGATAGGGGTTTTGCCCTTCTTCCCCTTCTTCTTATTCCTTGAAGGAACCATTAAGACAGAGGATGAAGGCTTTCCCTTCTCAAGAGTCTGCTCTGTGGTACAGAGCATGTTCAGTAACTCTGCCGGAGTACAGTCGATTTTGTTCATATTAAAATTAATGATGAACGGATCGAA
The DNA here is from genome assembly GCA_027563935.2 of Costus lasius. Classification (NCBI taxonomy): domain Eukaryota; kingdom Viridiplantae; phylum Streptophyta; class Magnoliopsida; order Zingiberales; family Costaceae; genus Costus; species Costus lasius. The sequence goes on from CM050451.1 coordinate 79,161,058, forward strand.
AGAGGCCGGGAGAGACTGCAGGATAATATCTACAACAAGTTCTTGATTGATGGTATGTCCCAGTTTTTCTAGAGCCTCCTTGTACCCAATCATCTTGAGTACGTGAGCTCCCACTGGACTCCCTTCAGTCAGTTTGCTATGAAAGAAAAGTTTTGTCAAGTTATAGCGTTCTGTCCTTGCCTGTGCAGCATACAGCATTTTGAGATTTGCTATAATATCAATAGCTGACAAATCCTCATGCTGACGCTGGAGCTCGGGTGTCATTGACGCAAGCATAAGGCAAGCGACATCAGTACTATCATTGACGTGCTTTTCATAAGCATCTCGAACCGCCCTTGCGGCGTTCACAGCGGGTTGAGCCGGTACTGCCGACTCAAGGACATACAGCTTCCTCTCAGCTTTAAGTACAATCTTAAGCTGTCTGTACCAGTCTGAGAAGTTTGGCCCAGCAAACTTCTCCTTTTCCAATATGGATCGCAAATTGAGCCCTGTGGTGTTCGTTGCTGCAGGAATCTACAACATAGCAAGAACAACAAGGTCAGTATCCATGTTAGAATCAATCCAGGACTTAAGAGTGATTCTTTTCTCACTATTTTATCTGACTGAAAATCCAATAAAATAGCCCGAAAGAGTGAAACTCTTTTAGTGAGATGGGATCCAGTTTTCATACTTGATCTCCGCGTCCCGCTCAGGCGAGATAAGATACACAGAGAGTACAAGCACTAATCACCGGTAGGCTATCCATGCCAATCGTCAACCCGTGCGATTCCCCTTCATCTAGGCAATCCAGAAGACTGTGCCAACTGAGTTGGTACAACATAGTCTCTGATTCCTTAGATGGCTGCCTCCATCTAGCTATCATATGCTCAATATGTAGCATATATGGTCAAGCTGACCTGACCTACTCCCTGGACCACCACGTGCTATGCTGAGCAACGAGAAGCGATAAATCCCTTCTCTGTAGCATGTAGGTGTAATCGCGCACCGTCTGAAGATAGCTGGGCGTGCCCACTGAGTGGGTACAACACGGCTCCAACGATAGTCAGAACAGTGAGGTTTCGCGTCAGAAGGCTATCGAGCTTGATATTGACGTTGGATTTTAACGGTCTTTTATCTTCTTACTATCATGCAAATTCTATAGTGATAGCAGAAGATTAAAGCATGCATGTGCTAATATTACTTAAAATAGTAAATGAAAGCACCAAATATCTTATGTGGTAAACGCCCATAAAAGCCTAAGTAAAACCTTGAGCTCTTTATGGGACTCTGGCACTTCATCTGGCCCAGCCCGGGCCCAAGCGCCCTCTGCAGCTCAAATGTGCCCATCAGGTAGTATGCGCCTGTTCTAGAGTCGACCTCTAGACCACCTATCTAGAGAAGCCAATTGCTGCATGCGCATCTGTCATTTGTGCTGTGTACTCATGTCATCTCAAAATACATTTTGAAACTATCTAGACATGGTTTGACACGCAGGTCAATTATACATTTTCATAAATGAAAGTGTGATTCGCAGATCACAGCAAATTTCTATTTAATTCCAGGCACGCAGGCCCCAGCACAGCACACAAAATAAGGGCAGCCCACATATGAATAAATAAACACCCAATCAACATGTTAAACATGCATAGATGTGATCCAAACAGAAATAAAATTTTTTATTTGAAAAACCCATGGCATCAATTTTATTTCCTTATGTGCCCTACTACCTTACAACGGTCCATTTACAGGTATCCACCCATTAGACCAAATCAGACCCACTGCCCTTGCATGCACCCAGTCATAACTGACTTGCGTCGACCTCATGGTCAACTATGCATGCCTTAAGGGCTGAACGTCCCACATGATTTCTGGCAAGCGGGTGTGACCCCGGGCCTTAATCATGATCGTTCACTAGGCGCCTCAATCAGACATCGCTACACGCCCTTCTGCAGTCGGCCTATATCCACCTGTATAGCTTGCGCACAGGTGCTATCCAGCCGCCCCATCCAGGCTGTCAGATGGTCTAATTAGGCTGTTGGGTCCAGACTTGACTAACGACTTCAACATTGTAAACCCGTCTAAGTATTTAAAGCAGGCGCTTAGATAAATCTAGTGAGGGTCGCGCATGATGATAAGTTTTAAAGGAAAACTTCTATGAACAGCGCAAACAAACAACATCATATGCGCAAGCTTAAAGGTAAACAAAATACATCTAACATGTGGCATGTATTTTCGCATGACAACAAAAAGCATGCGCATCATGAAGATCTATCCAAAGCATAAAACCAAACATGGATCACAAGACGGCAATCATATATATCAAGCCAAAACCATGCTCTGATACCAATTGTAGGTAAACCTAGGTCACATGCGCATCTAGAATGTGCAGCGGCGGAAATGCTAGGTTTCAAAATCGCTTGACTTAAACATATGATCAACCTTGAAAAGATAGGTTAGAACATTACCATTGCCATGCTTTGAGTGGCGGCTTGGAGGAAGAAAGAGGCGAATGCTTCTTCTCCAAAGGAATCACACACAAGATGAAGTTTGCTTCTTCCTTGTGCTCCTTGTGCTAGCAAAGACACTAAGGAGTCTTTGATCGTGTGATGAGATGTTTTTCTTCTTGCTGGCCGAACTCCCTGGTGCTGATCGTGAAGACGAACCACACACACACATGAGAGAAGAAAGGGGCGAGAGGCGTTCACCGTTCGAAAACGTGGGGCGTTCCAAAAGAAAAATCGACTTCCAAATATAGTAAGTACATAACTCCTTCTTTAAGTCCCCATGAAGCCATCGAAAACTCCTCTCCCCTTTGAACCATGCGTTCACATAAGTGAACCGGTTCAATTTCATTTGGTTCAAGAACCAAATCGAACCAGCCATGGTCTTGATCTCTCTGAACCTCATGGTTCAAGATCTAACCACACATCTCAATGAACCTCTTGATCTTTACGATCAAGCATCAATTCTGCCGATCGAAGCTTACCGATCATATACCCTAATCAATCAAACATGATCAGACTAGATCTCACTTCCAATCAGAGTTTAAATTGCTTTAAACTGAACTAGAATAATTCCAGTCCACACGATCTGACAAAAGTAAGCCATATCATCAAATTGTGCGACCCTAAGGGTTTCCTTCATTGTCGGTAACGATAACTTATGTTATCACGATCAGAGAGGGGTATCTAGCAACACATCACTGTCTCCCGATATGAAGGAAAGAGTCTTCCAAGACTACTCCCAAACCATAGCACAAGTGTGAATCCAATTCACCCAGCATACTTGTTCCCTTTGCCACTGGATGTTCTCGTTGGACAAGCCTGTCAAGCCTGTAATTCCAACACGATGAGAATGGTTAGATCAGATGAACATAGTCATCTGGGTATGGCCATACACTTTCTCAACCATCTCATCCAGAGGGGGCCCCAGTAGAACATCACACTCCAACTAGGAGGGGCAATCCTTTATCTATCATAAGTGCCCTAACATGATTCATGCCCACTATCCAAGATAATCCTTAACCATTATCTTTCAAATGATATTGAACTACCTCAAGACAATGCCAATCATCACTTAGAAACACAAGTGATCTCAAGTCAGAGGGAATATGCCACTTGCTTGCTTATAAGGATTTATTCACATTGTGACAAACAATTGAATATCCTAAATAGGGTCAGTCCAGTACATCCAATGCACCTATGTGTCTAAATCTTATTCCATACTCGAAGCATCCTATAAGATTAGAACACATATTAGTCTCCATCATATCAAGGCTGTCTCATGTTCACCAAGATATCTCGACTAAGGACAACTCTGAATGTCAGCACAGCTGAACATCATTGAGACATTACTCAGAAGTATACATATAGCAGCAGATAATGCAACAATCTGAATAACAACAATTGCCTTTAGAAAACATATACATAGTTTATACATGATACTGAAAATAACCCAAGGCCTCAAACATTAGCCTTAAGGGCATACCCCAACAGATGCCTTTAGACTTTCATCATGTGCCTAGCACATATGAACTTCTAGTCAAGTCCATTCCTAACCGTTATGCCCAGGGCCAACGAGTTTCCTTGCGAAGGCGCGCCCGGTAAAAACGGACTGGGGAAACCATTGCCACCACACACCTTCTAAAGATAAGTGGGTGTGTCCCACGAGGGTGGGAAACAGTTCACAACCCCACTGATCGATAGCTTGATGAGGGCTACGCATTAGAAGGCTACTAGACTTGATATTTAGAATGAGGGTTTTTGAGGTCTCATTTAGTTTTATATTATGTCTAGCATTATAGGCATGCAATCCTATAGTGATAACATAACGATAAAACATCACAGGCATGCTTTAGCAGATATGTTTGAAAGCAGTAAAAGAATGATGTGATCATGACCTATTCAAGACATTGAACCAACCCATGCCAAGAAGGAGGTTCAACTCTTGACCTAGGACTCAAGCCCCAAGACTAGACCTAGCCGACCTCTATCTTGAACTTCAAGGTTGGCTCCAAGGTCCTCCAAAGGTGAATCACCATATTGCAAGTTCCAACATAGCTAGCTCACAAGCCCTAAGGCTCGGCCATGCTATGCTTGCGCCACCAAGCAAGCTTGCACCATCTTGCATGCGCCACCAATCCAAGTAGGGTGCTTGTTACGCCACCATCCAAGATGCGCCACCAAGCTCCTTCCCTTAATCTTCATCTTAATTTTACAAAAATAAAGAAAAAGATGGCACGCAGGCCGCACAAGGATACATCACATGCATGCAAGGGGGCTTGACTCATGATCACAACAATATGAACAATCAAGGTATTTACACATGCAATTCTACATGCTCATGAAAAACATAAAATTTCAAATTTTACTTTTTCATAAAACCAGTTTCTTTTCCTCATCTTCTTCTCACAAATCTTTTAGTTATTTGCGATTAACTTTCATGATGATTTCAAAGATCCTTTCGGCTGGTAATTTTGTCAGATCAAGGGACCCGGCCAGTCCGAAGACACAATGCTCGTCCTACTTGACAAAACCACGTGCGCCTTTGATCCTTAAATCATACAAGAAAAATAACCCAAAAATCCAAAAGAAATTGAAAAGGTGATAGAAACAAGAAACCCTAATTTTTCCTACTTTTAAAAAATCGTTTGCCATGCAATTTGCAATTTTCGAAAATTGAAATATGGCATGTGAGCATGAAAAACATGAAAAGCATGAAGAACATTGTTTGAGTTTCGCAAGTCGCTCTGATACCACTGTTGGGAAACCTCGGGGATATTTTATAATTTTTTAGAGGTTTATGGACACAAATACATTGCGCAGCGGAAGAATATCCCCGAAACAGGCCAGTCCCAAAAACCCAGTGAAGATCATCAAGCGAGAGAGTCGACACGATGTAATAGAAAATACCTTAATGCAAGGTAAGGCCGATGCCAACGTAGGCGCCCAAGTGTGCGCCCTCTACAGTCTCACACACACGGATTGCTCAAGTCCTCTTCTTCCACGCCCGGTGCTAACCTCGGGAAGAAGATCCAAGCCTTGGGGACATCACCACTTCACTTGCGCTACCTTCTAGAGAAGTTACGCCAAGGAGGAAGAGGAGAGAAGACAAGCCGCCAAGCTCCAAAGCGCCAAGCGCCAAAAGGAAAGGAGGAAGGATGCTTGTGGCTAGGGTATGGAAGGTGTTCGCCCAAGCCTTCTTTGTTCTCGCCCTCAAGAGCTAGAACTCGCCTCCTCTCTTGATCACGCCTCCAATGAATAAGTATCTTGAGAGGGGCGGCTTGGGGTATTATTTATAGGGCAAGGGGCGGCTTAATGTGTGGCCACCATTCAAATTGAATGTGCGGCTAGGAGAGATTTTAGGGAGTTAAGTCCTAGTCCAATTAGGACTTAATTTGGGCGGTTAGATCATTTCCTAATCCAATTAGGACTCTCATGAACGGTTTGATCATGTGGGCGGTTTGATCAAGTTTAATTCCTAATCTAATTAGGATTTGATCAAGCCCAAGTCCTAATCCAACTAGGACTTTCAATGGGCGGTTTGAACAAGTCCTAATCCAATTAGGATTTGATTATTTATTTAATTAATTGAATCCTAATCCAATTAGGACTCTAATTAATTCAAATAAATTAGCCCATTAAACCTCATAAATTAAGACTCTAATTAATTCAAATAATTAGTCCCAAGATTAATTTCAAACCTCATGATGCATAGGCGCTCCCTAGTCTAACTAGGGTTAAGCACACGCCATGCACACGCCATCCCTTTTCTCCTCCTTAACCCCATTAAGCCCAACTTATCAATGGGCCCAGCCCAATGTCCATTATGCATGTTAACCAAGCCCCCGGATCCAATCCAAATTTAACCCTAGGTCAAATTGGGCTAACCATGGTTAATATGCCGTAAATGGAAGTTGGCCCCAATAAATTTCTTCCATCTCATCAGGCCCATTGGCGCTGATGAAATCTCCAAAATAGATCGAAGTTATCCAATAACTCGATCATAAGGCTTCCCAATTAATACGAGAACTCGAGTATCAAGGTGTGCGACCCTGTAGGTTCCTCTGATGTTGGCAGTGCTGACCTAAGATCATCACAAGCAGTGAGTGGCACCTAGCAGTGCATTGCTGCTACCCAAGTCGTCGGAATGGATATCGACATCGACATCCCCATCATCGTAATCAGGTACAGATGCATTATAGTCTCTTTGCCGTACTGATATCCGATTGGACAAGTGTGTCACCACTTGTTTCTATCCAATCTCATGGCTATGACTAAATCAGGTCTAACCTGGGTATGGCCATACACTTTCAGTCATAGAACCATAGAGGAGCTCCATGGATATCATGCTTCCCTTAGGAAGGGGCAAATCCTATGTCTGTGCATTGACCTTCTCATATGGGTCGTGACATGCCCAATGACAACTGTTATTACCTCCCAACTATGGCAAGGTGTTAGGTTGTATCAAAGCATATCCCTAACCACATAGAATGGCCAATGACCTCAAGTCAAGGGATCAATGCATCTCCTATCACTTGTGAGGATAACTCGTGACACCAAGTCATTGCCTCACAGCGGGTCGGTCCAGTATATCTACCACTGATATACCCATATGCCTGCGTTAGCACCTCGTGCCTAACCAGCCCATATACCAGTCTTACACGTACCATAACTGTCCCATATCCACTAAGGTACATTGACTAGGGACAATAGTTTGAGCACAGATCCAATCTGTCTCCAGGGACATTATCATATAAGTACATGTTCGCAGATGTAAACAAATAATGATAATGACAATGCTAGTATGATATAAATATCAATGTCAAGTAGTACAAGTAACGGACCAGAATTAGGTCCTTAGGGCATATACACCAACAACTTCTCCCACTTGCACTAAGACCTAGAGGTTGAGAAATCTTAACCCCATATCTCTAGCGTGACCATCATGCTTCTGCTGCGCCAAAGCCTTGGTCAATGGGTCTGCTAGATTGTTCTCTGTGTCAACTCTGCTAATCTTGACATCACCTCTGTCTATGATCTCTCTGATCAGGTGAAATCTCCTGAGTATGTGTTTGGATTTTTGATGAGACTGTGGTTCCTTGGCTTGTGCAATTGCTCCATTGTTGTAATTTTATTACGGCACTACCATAAAATTTATTACAGTTGTAATTTTATCAAGACAGATTTGAAGCATGAAGGATAAATCACGGCACTACCATGGTTATTATTATAGCCCATAATTGTTTCAAGATTTTCCACAGAAGAAATTACGGCACTACCGTAATATTTTTCACAGGCCGTAATTCTAGCTCAGAAAACTGAGATTTCCTGAGTCTTCCGCTATTACTATTCACCAAAATTTTCAAAGCTAAGTTCGCGTGATTTAAGCCACGATTTCCAAATTGGAAAGAAGGGGAGTGATCTATAAGAAAAGGAGAAGATTTCAGGACAAAGAGCCCTAATTTTGATCCAAGAAAGAGAGAGAAATTGAAGAGATCGCCACCATGCTAGGGTTCATAACCGAGAAGCATACAGACCATCTCCATCGACCAAATTTGCAAGGAATCTACGCTTGTGGAAGGAGAATACGCACAGAAAGTTTCGCAGCGAAAGGAGTTCGATCGGAGGAGGAATCAATGAAAATGTGGGCGCTGCCATTGTTCACAGCAAACACACACAGAATTACGGGCTGTGATTATTTTCATAGCCTTGTACATCAGTAACTTATTTCCTTCTTCTTTGATTTTCAATTTTTCTGAGAAAAATTCTTATTGTATTTCTTTCACCATGATAGCGTAAAAACCTTTTTGGGACAGGGGGGTGTAATCCCCTTAATTTCTTAATGACTAGATAATTTTTATTTCTTCAGAATATTCTTTGATATGATAATTTCACTTAAGTGATTATTGTCTTTAATCTTTTTTAGTTTCAAATATCAGCATGTTTTAGAGTTTTGTAATACGCACTGAGAGGTAACTTACAAAACTTGGAACCCTTAAATTATGTTTTAGGAACTTATGCTATGAGAATAGGTTTATTCTTAATTCCTGATTTTTTATGCATAAATTCTTGTTGATAATCTGATCTGGGAAATTTTATTGAGTTAGACATGAAAATATTTACTGAGAGGTGATTTGGATTGTTGGAAACCCTTAAGTAAAACCTGTGAAATTAAAATATGAGAATTTTTAATTTCGCTCGAGATATTGACACTGAGAGTTAAGCCACGAGAGTGATTATAACTTTCTTTGGCAAATTTACTTATTTTAAACACTGAATAGCAAGTCACGAGAGTGAAAGTTGTTCAGTGTAAATTGTCGTTACAAGAGTGAGGTAATTTCTTTATAAGTAAATTTCATCTTTATCATAATAAGAATAAAACTAACGAACACTTATTTCTGTCTAGTCATTGAAAACTAAGGAGGATGAAACCCTAGTCCCAATTTTCTCTCTCTGATAATTCGTAACTATTTCCGATCATTCGCTTACGACTTATTCGATTTGCTTAGCTAGTTAGAACACAATTACTTGGTATTTAACACATAGGTCCCTATGGTTCGATATCTTTTATTACTTCGAGTATCTGTGCACTTGCGGACACAACAATTACTGTGCACTTGCGATACATGTCATAGGTTGAGACTATTTCCCTTTTCTCTTAGGGATAAAGTAAGAGCATGGCTACACACTATACCTTCGGCATCAATAAGGACATGGGGAGAACTGTCACAAGCCTTTCTCTCCATGTACTTTCCTCCTTTTCAGACCATCCAACTAAGGAATCAAATCACGAGCTTGAGAAAGATTCAAAGAGTTACAAAGAATGTGCCCCCACCACAGCATAGAGACTTGGGTGTTAGTTCATATATTTTACAAGGACTGAACTACAACACAAGGCTCACTGTTGATGCTGTAGTTAGAGGAGCCTTTATGAACCAAGGAGTTTAAGATGTCATAAACCTCTTAGAAGATATGGCAATGAACCACCACCAGTGGTCATTAGAAAGAGGTACACCTTCTAGGCAACCAGGTAAATTTGAACTTGATGTTTTAACCTCCTTAACAGCTAAGGTAGATTCTTGACTAAGAAGATGGATTCTTCTCAGTTAACTCTGTTGATGCTAACTCTACATCTTGTGAGTTGTGTAGAGTCGCAGGTCATGCAAGTGCAGAATGTCAGTTAGTCCAAAATTGTCCTGAGCACATTAATGCAGTTGAAATATCAACCTCATGAACAATCCATATTCCAACACTTATAACCTAGGATGGCGCAACCATCCAAACTTTTCATATTAGACTACCCAACCCATTCAACCAGGATAGACACCATAGGTACCACAGGCAAACTACAGGCAACCTCCAGGATTCCAAGCCAGAACTTACAATCCACCACATAAGTCAAATATAGAGTCTCTATTTGAATCCTTTATGGCAAACCAGAATAAACAACTTGAAGGAATGAATGAGGGCAAGAAACATATGACATCAAGGATGGATGCCTTATCCACCCACAACAAGATGCTGGAGAACTAGCTAGCCCAGCAAACTAGCTCATCTACTAGGGTTGTAGGGAAGCTTCTATCATAACCTGAAGTAAACCCGAGGGAGTATTGTAATGTAATCTCTACTCGAAGTGGAAAACAACTAGAGGACCCAAAGATGCCAAATGATTAGAGACAAGAAAATGCAACTCCAAAGGTAAGACAACCGAACTAGGAGAAGACACCAGCATAGCCTAAGCCAGTTGAAGAAGAAAGGCCTTATGTGGGGCCACCTGCCTACAAACCCCCTGTCTCATTTCCACAAAGGCTGAATAAGGCTAAGTTAGATAAATAATTTAGTAAGTTTCTTGAAGTCCTTTAAAAAATTTATATTAACATACCTTTTATTGATGCTCTGTCGCAGATGCCCACCTATGCTAAATTTCTGAAGGACATACTATCCAACAAGAGAAAGCTGGAGGAACAAGGGACTGTTGCACTTACTGAAGAGTGCAGTGAGATCATCCAAAACAAGCTGCCCCAGAAACTCAAGGACCTAGGCAGTTTTTCCATACCCTGCCAGATTAGGGAGATGACATTTCAACCATCTCTTTGTGATTTGGGGGCGAGCGTCAGCTTTATGCCTCTTTCTTTGTTCAAGAAGCTGGATTTGGGAGACTTGAAGTCAACCAACATTTCACTACAACTAGCAGATAGATCAATTCGCCGACCCATTGGTATCATGGAAGATGTACCAATCAAAGTGAGAGATTTCTTTGTACCGGCAAATTTTGTTGTTGTGGAGATTGACGAGGATGACAGGCTCCCTATTATTCTTGGGAGGCCTTTTCTTGCCACAGCCGATGTAGTAATTTATGTCAAAAATGGGAAACTAAATTTGAACATCGGTGAGAATGTTGTGCAATTTGATTTTTCAGATTCTTTAAAGAAACCTTCTCTTATAGGTACCTATTGCAGTGTAGATATCATTGAGAGAGCTATAAGGCACATTGAACCATACAAGGGAGAGGTGGATCCATGATGCTTTGCATTTTGACAATGATTTCTAGTATTATTTTATCTCAAAACAAGGCTAATTTTAATGTTTCCATGCTCCATATAGGCTTATTTACTTATTTGCTTCAAAATCTTTACTTTCTCTCGTTTTTATGCCATTTCAGGTAAAATCACTCATTTTTTGAGCTTTTTAGATATTTTAAAGTAATGGAGTGATTTCTTATTAGGTTTCGAGTCTACACAGTAAATTTGGGATCAATTGGAGTTTATTTGAAAATCACGGCCAGCCCAAGATTTTGGGGTTCACTCGTGATTTGCATGGAGGTCTGGAACTTCATAGAATACTTCACAGCCAACCCAAGATTTTGGTGCTCCGCCATGATTCCATCGAAGAAAATTTTTTTAGAAATGAACATAACACTTCACGGCCAGGTGAACACGGAAATCTTTGGCCTTGATTATTACTTCGCGGATCTTCACAGAGCACTTCACAGCCGGGTGAACACATCGGGGGTTCACCCGTGATCGCGACTGAGTTTTTGAGTTCCTTCCGATTTTCTCTCAATTTGAAGCTCAAAAAAATTTCAAAAAAGGAAAGAAAATACGTTTTAGGAAGCTAATAGGGAAGCGAATCAAGGGAATATAAAAGCCCTCTTTCTTGTTGCTAAATTAGCAAAGAATTGATGGACGAAGCGGCTAGGGTGAGGAATGCAGGCGACCAAGCTTTTGGAGACGATTTTGAAGTGATTTCACGACGGATCTTCACGAAACCCGTGGAATACATTCGATTTCTCTTCTTCTTCCTTCCCTCAGCGTTTGCTTGTAATTTTCTTGGTTTATTACAGAGATTTATGTGGATTTACATGGATCTTGTAGCGTAAAACCCTATTCGGGACTCGGTTGAAGCCCGTTGATGTTTTTTATCATGTGATTCGAACTTATTCTGTTATTTTGAGGATTATATGAGCATATTTTACTTAGTTCTTACTATTCCATAATATTAATTTAGCCACGTAGTGTTGTGTGTTAGTCTGTTAGGGAATACCGGGTGTAATTTAAAATTTTGCAGTCCCAGGACGCAGCGGAAGGATCATTACACCCGAAACATATTCCGGTCCCAAGGATCCATGCAAGAGAGAAGACACAAGGATGTGTTAGAGATGTACCTCTTTTGCTTGTCTAGTTGCCGAAGCCATGTTGAAGACGATCAAGTGCTCGCCCTCTACAAGTATCCATGCGTCGACTCCTTGATCGTTGCTCCCTTCCACGCTTGGTGCTAGCCTCGGGAAGAGAATCAAGCCTTCACCTCACTTGCGCCACCTTCAAGAGAATTTGCGCCAAGGAGGGGATAGGGAAGATGCCGCCAAGGACTTCCCTCTTCTTCTTTGCTTGCGCCACCTCCAAGGTGCACCTATGGCCGAGGAACGATGAGGGCTTGTGGCAAGAAGACGCCACCAAGCACAAAGAATCCTTGCACCAAAGAAAAGAGGAAGAGGACGAACTTTCGGTTCCAAGGAAGAAGGAGATTGCGCTCCTTGATGAAGAAGGAGAGCTCCAAGCTCTCAAGTTGTCGCCACCCTAAGCTTCCAATTCTCTCCAAGAGATGTCGCCACCAAGCCCTTCTCCAGGTTATGTCAAGAGGTGAAGGAGGAGAAGAAGGCTTGCGGCTTCAAGGAGGAAGAAGGGTTGCGCCACCTTTAAGTTGTCACCCTTTGCCCTTGCTCACGCCTCTCTATGTGTCTTCACGCCTCCAAGGAGTTAACCTTTTTAGAGGGGGCGACTAGGGTCTTATTTATAAGGGCAAGAGGCGGTTTAGGGAGGGCCAAGATCATGCCAAGTGGACGGCTAGGATGAAGGGGTTTTGTGGCAAGGAAAGTCTCCAAGACTTTTCCATAATCCTCATTCAACCTATCCTTATTTGCCCTATATCCATATCAGCCCAAGAGATGCCTTAAAAGCATGCATTCCATCCTAGGAAGAAGGGCTAGGCGCCCTTTACTTCCATAATGAAGCAAAGGCGCCTCCCTCACCCCATTATGCCCTTAGGCGCCAATGGGGTGAGATTTCTCCCCATTATGCCCTTTTAGCCTTTAATCTCTTCATGACAACTTATTATTGGGCCTCATTGGATAATGAGCTAGCCCAAACTTCATGGTATGGGTTGATTAAGCCATTGGATCCAATCCAATGCAACCCTAATCCAAATGTGACCAATCTAGGTCAATTTCGGGTCAACCTGCCAAAAAATGAAGTTTGGCTCCAATAATTTTCTTCCAACTCATCAGGCCCATTGGCGCTGATGAAATTTTCCAAATGGATCCAAGTTATCCAATAACTTGATCCTAAGGCTTCTGATTAAAGCAACGTCAAGAGTCTATTGCGTGTGACCCCGTAAGATCCATATGACGATGGCAATGATGTAAACATCATAAGTAGTGAGGGGTATCTAGCAACACATCACTCTACCCATGTCATAGGACTTAAGTCATTATGGCAACAACTCCTAACAAGCAACGAGGATTCTCATTGCATTATAGATCCCTTTGCCTAAACTGATATCCTGTCATTGGATTAGTCTCAAGTTTATCAATCCAATGCTTTGGTCATGACTCAACAAGTGTGGCCACACATTCCTGTCATGCACCAATAAGGTGGGGCGCCCCGAGTGGATATCATGCTTCCAATAAGGAAGGGGCAAATCCTACTATTGGTCATCCATGTCTCTACGTGACTTATGACATGCCCAATGACAGTCGTTTTGGTCCCCCAATTACGGAGAGACGTAAGACTGTATCAAAGCATACCCATCATCAAATCTAGACATGAATACCTCAAGTCTAAGGATCAATGCAAACCTCTTGCATGTGAGATTAACTTGTTGACTAGACAAGTCAATCCTCACGGTGGATCACTCTAGTGCATCCAATGCACCTGTATGTCTGCGTTACTGTGCCCCGCACTTAACCAGCCCATACACCAGTCTCACATGTACCAAAGCTGTCCCATATCTGCTAAGATACCTTGTCTAGGGATTTCTTATGAGAATGGATCCAATCCAAACTCCTAGGACATTATACATGCAACTCAATACATCAACGCAGGTAGAGAAGTCTGCATAATAACGACCATGCCTATATAACGAGTAATAGATCTATCAAAGTACATTCAAACAATGCCTGTCCATGTCCATACATTGGTCTTCAGGGCATATACACCAACAATCTCCCACTTGCACTAAGACCAAGGGCAACTGATGTTTAGTCAGTTCCAATGTCTCTAGTATGACCCATTTAGCTTCCGCTGCGCCAGAGGCTATGTCAGTGGGTTTTTCCAGATTGCTATCTGTGTTTATTTTAACAAATTTGATCATCATCCTTATCCATGATCTCTAAGATCAGATGATATGCTACAGTACATACTTGAGCACTAAGTTCCTTTACTTATGCTATGGCCCCAGTAAGAACTATACTGGACCATCAAGCACCAGGAACTAAATCAAGTTCAAATGAATGAAGCTGCTTCATTGGCTGCCACAAGAAGCTGCAATGTACTCAGCCTTATTTGTAGAATTTTGCCACTATGGTTTGCATAATGCTCTTTCAGCACACAGCACCACAACAAGGCAAAGCGCAAATCCTGCCTGTGGTCATAAGACTGGAACAAAGTATTAGTGTACCCTTGTACACAAAATTCTTCCTGTCTATCATAGACTAGACTTTAATCCTTTATACTTCCCAAGTATATATAAGGATTGCTTTCACAGCTACCCAGTGTTAAACACTAGGATCTAATTGAAACTTACTGGCTATGCTCCAAGCATTTGCCACAAATGGTCTTGTGTATATTACTCAAAACATGATCCATCCTATACACCATGTATCAGGATTTTAGACCCATGTTATTACTCTCCAGCTGTGTCATAGGACACAACATCCTCATGAGAGTCAGACCATATCTCTTTCGAAAGTATCAATATTTGGAATCATCCAATATAAACCTCTCCAGAAACTCTTGGATGAACATAGATTGACTAAAAGGCAATGACTTTCTTGGATCTCTATCTATAGATCCTCATGCCTAGGATGTAGGCATCATTCCCTGGATCATTCTTCTCGAAATACATCTCAAGCCTTTTCTTCACCATGTGAAGAGCTAAGATATCATTCCATGTGAGGAGAATATCATCAATCTTCTAGAACAAGAAATACCATTAAGGTGCTCCCACTGATCTTCTTGTAAACATAGGCTCTTTTAAACATGCTTGCATAACACCATGCATATCTTTATGGCCTTGATATGAAAACCTTCTGGCTATTTCCTTATAGATATCTTTTCAGATGTCCATGCAAGAAAGGCAGTTTTCATAACAACACGCCATAACTGATCATGCAATTATAACAAGCAGATTCCTAATGGACTTAAAACTCAGCTATTGGTGAAAAAATTTCATCATTATCCACCTAGTGGATTTGCCTGAAATTTCTGTTCACTAGCTTGCCTTTCAAGGTAACAATGTTACCTTCCATGTCTATCTTCCTAGAAGATTTATTTACAGCCTGTGGGAATTACCCCCTTTGGCAGCTCATCCAAGTCCCAAACTTGATTAGTAGACATGGAGTCCATTATGGTTCTCATGGCCCTTAGCCATTTCTTGGAATCTGGTCCACCGACCGCTTCCATTTCCTCATAAGTCTTAGGTTCATCCTTGATGAAAAATTCGTTATGCCTAGCATATCGAATCGATCCAGACTTATGTGGTTCCTGTGTTACTTGAACCTCAGGTTGACCTTCAATCTGTATGTGAGATTTTGCTCTCCATCTGTGTCTAATTATATTGTGGTTGATTCTGGACCTTGTCCCAATCAAATCTACTCCCACTAGCTTCTTTTAAAAGAAATACTTTCTCAAGAGAGACAGCAGTTTGAGCAACAAATATTTTGTTCTCTTTGGGATAGAATTAGCACTCTACAGTGCACCACAAACACATACTTTTGAATCACTGCACATTACATTCCCAATTCCATTGAAGAAATGGGATATTTGCAGTTCGCAACTCAAGAGCTAACTTAGACACTTTCTTATGGAGTTGTAGTACATCTGTTTGCATGGCATCATAGTAGTATATTTGCATGACTATTCAAAGATAGAACCACATCCAATGTGTTCCTCTTTCTTTCTTTGAAATTCACCACACAGTGGTGTTCCAAGTAAGCTGTGAGATAACCCCACACTCCTTAGGACAGTCATCAAATTCTCTACTAATCACCTTGATCCAATCAAAGTGCTTTAATAGAT
Organism: Costus lasius; assembly: GCA_027563935.2. Taxonomy (NCBI): domain Eukaryota; kingdom Viridiplantae; phylum Streptophyta; class Magnoliopsida; order Zingiberales; family Costaceae; genus Costus; species Costus lasius. The sequence continues at coordinate 79,177,331 of CM050451.1, forward strand.
CCTCCAATTTGACTCAATACTTCATTTGTGAACTTCTTGGATTTCTCCAAAGTTCTTAGGTTGGATAAGGCATACCCACACCTGATGAAGCATATAACACCTCTTAGTGCTTGTTTAATTGGGTCCACATACATTGCTGTGTAATAGATCCAGCAAGCCAATAGTCCTTCCACCCTTTATGGTGAAGGCAGCATTTGTCACATTGTTCCTTTGAACTAGGCTTACATGTATCATAATCCTGAAAGGATAATGATCCCAATAGTCCATGGACCTTTGGATGTGACCATTGTTCTATGGTTCAAGAGACAATGCTATAAGAGGGTGTTTATTGAATCATTGGATCTGATCTTGTGTTACATATAGAACCACAAACTATTATCAACCGTATCACTTCAATAGAACATCTCAGATTAAAGAAAAATATTATTTATTATTTCAAACTGAAATCCTTTCCAAAAGGAATGATGTTCTAATACATAAGCTGATACATAATAGCAAAGTTCTAGATAAAGTCTTCAAGGCAGTGAGATGATATCAGCAGCATCCAATGCTCCGTCCCTGACCCAAGGGTCGATCCCATCAAGCCTCTTCGTCCTACTTCCTTTGAGCTCCTGCACATGTAAAACATATGTGAGCCTCACATACGGTACCCAGTACCCATGAATAAGAAGTAGACCAAAGACCTCGGTAACACAATACCTGAAGCGGATGGATTACATCCCTTCTTCTTTGCCATGCACTTCTTGGCCATTAATCCTCTTCGAAATACCCATGCATTCCCAGTCTTCCGAAGTATTAGCTTCGAAGATACAGAACCATGGTCATTCTCAGATTTAGGCATACACTCTAAAGATCCAACAGAACTCTCCTAATCATTGTCTATAGAGTATGGCGTGAAGAGACCTTTGAGATGTATGATAAGATTATAAATCCCCATCTCATCACATTCAACCTTGACCTCTGGGGTCATGCACTCTAAGACAAGAGCAGTGTACTGTTCGTTATCTTCACAATGTTCAAGATAGACATTCCACTCCCACTCATTAGTGAAATACACACTGGGCTGGGATGGAGGTCTTTCAAGAAGATGCACCTTATTCTCTTGTTCCAGTATCTTGGACAAAATCTTGAACCAATTTATCCAGTTTGTCCCATCCAACTTATTTTTATAAAGTTTCAATCTTAGATCAGGAGATGCGATCTACAATAAGCAAATAAGTAAAATAAGTACTATGATAAAGAATTTAACAAGGACTTTAAATTTAAATGCTATGCTCCCACTACTTTCAAAACAAGTTGAGAACTCTCAAACTCAACATGGAAATAAGTGAGTAGGATCCTAATTTCACATGAGGTCTCCGCGACTCACGAGGGTGAGTTGGGATGCACAGAGAATCCCATGCTTCCTTAGGTAGGCATGCCAACCAATTGTGCCGTGCACAACTCCTCTTAGTTAAGACAGACTAGGCGCCCTGTGTCCAGCGAGGGCTGGATACAACACAGAACCCCATCCTCTCAACAGCTGCCTCTAGTGATTCTTCATGTTAGTGACATATGAAAACTAGTCAAGTCTGGTCCTAACCGTTATGCCCAGGGCCAACGAATTCCTTGCGAAGGCACGCCCAGGTTAAAACTGGACTGGGGAAATCTTTCACCTCACACCTTCTAAAGATAAGTGGGTGTGTCCCACGAGGGTGGGAAACAGTTCACAACACCACCGATCGATAGTTTGATGAGGGCTACGCGTTAGAAGGCTATTGACTTGATATTTCAATGAGAGTTTTTCATGTTTATTTTATTCTTTTCTAGCATGAAGTTTTCCTAAGGTTATGGCAGCAAAGGAAAAACATCACAGGCATGCTATGGACAAAATAATAAACCATCACAGACATGCTAGTTTGGTCGATATGGTCATAGCCCTTTTCATACACATAACTTGTCACGAGCCATGTGACATGTTATCGTGCATCCAAGGGTTGCGAGTCCCTAAAGCAGATCAGCCCATGCCATAAGCCGAAAGCAAGTGTCCTTCCTTCAGCCGCAAGTCCATCACCACGCTTTCAAAGCTGGCGCCACTTCTGATTCTGATTGAAGAAGACTCCTTGTTGTCAAGATGAAGCCTTAACCTATCATGTAATTCTACATCTATTCTAAACAAGATGAAAAATTCTTTACAACAAGATAGGGAGAGAACCACACGCAGGTGGAAAGAGTTTTTACAAGCATTCATCACAAGTGGAAACATGCTTCCACATCACAACACAGGAGGGCACTCGCTATGACCATATCAACCCAATCAAGTGGCGCATGTAAAATTTGAAAATCCAAAAAAATCAAATTTTAGCACCTTATGTGCCAACATCATCCAAAGCACTCTCTTAACCAAATTTATGCCATATTTAGATCAAGTTCCATGATGATTTCATAGACCCTATCGGCTGGCAGTTTTGTCAGATCAAGAGACCCGACCAGTCCGAAGACACAATGCCCGTCCTACTTGACAAAACCACGTGCGCCTTTGGTCTTAAATCAAACACAAACAAAATCTAAGTTTCGGCCACAAAGATGAGAAGAGAGGTCTGGATGAAAACGCTTTCTACGTGAAACGCGCATGGATAGATGAAAAATTTTCAAAAATTTTCATACAAGCAAACATACACCTTGTGTTTCTCGCAAGTAGCTCTGATACCACTGTTAGGGAATACCGGGTGTAATTTAAAATTTTGCAGTCCCAGGACGCAGCGGAAGGATCATTACACCCGAAACATATTCCGGTCCCAAGGATCCATGCGAGAGAGAAGACACAAGGATGTGTTAGAGATGTACCTCTTTTGCTTGTCTAGTTGTCGAAGCCATGTTGAAGACGGGAAAGTGCTCGCCCTCTACAAGTATCCACGCGTCGACTCCTTGATCGTTGCTCCCTTCCACGCTTGGTGCTAGCCTCGGGAAGAGAATCAAGCCTTCACCTTACTTGCGCCACCTTCAAGAGAATTTGCGCCAAGGAGGGGATAGGGAAGATGCCGCCAAGGACTTCCCTCTTCTTCTTTGCTTGCGCCACCTCCAAGGTGCGCCTATGGCCAAGGAACGATGAGGGCTTGTGGCAAGAAGACGCCACCAAGCACAAAGAATCCTTGCACCAAAGAAGAGAGGAAGAGGAAGAACTTTCGGTTCCAAGGAAGAAGGAGATTGCGCTCCTTGATGAAGAAGGAGAGCTCCAAGCTCTCAAGTTGTCGCCACCCTAAGCTTCCAATTCTCTCCAAGAGATGTCGCCACCAAGCCCTTCTCCAGGTTATGTCAAGAGGTGAAGGAGGAGAAGAAGGCTTGCGGCTTCAAGGAGGAAGAAGGGTTGCGCCACCTTTAAGTTGTCACCCTTTGCCCTTGCTCATGCCTCTCTATGTGTCTTCACGCCTCCAAGGAGTTAACCTTTCTAGAGGGGGCGACTAGGGTCTTATTTATAAGCGCAAGAGGCGGTTTAGGGAGGGCCAAGATCATGCCAAGTGGGCGGCTAGGAAGAAGGGGTTTTGTGGCAAGGAAAGTCTCCAAGACTTTTCCATAAACCTCATTCAACCTATCCTTATTTGCCTTATATCCATATCAGCCCAAGATATGCCTTAAAAGCATGCATTCCATCCTAGGAAGAAGGGCTAGGCGCCCTTTACTTCCATAATGAAGCAAAGGCGCCTCCCTCACCCCATTATGCCCTTAGGCGCCAATGGGGTGAGATTTCTCCCCATTATGCCCTTTTAGCCTTTAATCTCTTCATGACAACTTATTATTGGGCCTCATTGGATAATGAGCTAGCCCAAACTTCATGGTATGGGTTGATTAAGCCATTGGATCCAATCCAATGCAACCCTAATCCAAATGTGACCAATCTAGGTCAATTTCGAGTCAACCTGCCAAAAAAATGAAGTTTGGCTCCAATAATTTTCTTCCAACTCATCAGGCCCATTGGCGTTGATGAAATCTTCCAAATGGATCCAAGTTATCCAATAACTTGATCCTAAGGCTTCTGATTAAAGCAACATCAAGAGTCTATTGCGTGTGACCCCGTAGGATCCATATGACGATGGCAATGATGTAAACATCATAAGTAGTGAGGGGTATCTAGCAACACATCACTACTACCCATGTCATAGGACTTAAGTCATTATGGCAACAACTCCTAACAAGCAACGAGGATTCCCATTGCATTATAGATCCCTTTGCCTAAACTGATATCCTGTCATTGGATTAGTCTTAAGTTTATCAATCCAATCCTTTGGTCATGACTCAACAAGTGTGGCCACACATTCCTGTCATGCACCAATAAGGTGGGGCGCCCCGAGTGGATATCATGCTTCCAATAAGGAAGGGGCAAATCCTACTATTGGTCATCCATGTCTCTACGTGACTTATCATATGCCCAATGACAGTCGTTTTGGTCCCCCAATTACGGAGAGACGTAAGACTGTATCAAAGCATACCCATCATCAAATCTAGACATGAATACCTCAAGTCTAAGGATCAATGCAAACCTCTTGCATGTGAGATTAACTTGTTGACTAGACAAGTCAATCCTCACGGTGGATCACTCTAGTGCATCCAATGCACCTGTATGTCTGCGTTACTGTGCCCCGCACTTAACCAGCCCATACACCAGTCTCACATGTACCAAAGCTGTCCCATATCTGCTAAGGTACCTTGTCTGGGGATTTCTTATGAGAGTGGATCCAATCCAAACTCCTGGGACATTATACATGCAACTCAATACATCAACGCAGGTAGAGAAGTCTGCATAATAACGACCATGCCTATATAAAGTGTAATAGATCTATCAAAGTACATTCAAACAATGTATGTCCATGTCCATACATTGGTCTTCAGGGCATATACACCAAAATAGTCGACACGATCCTGATAGCAAGGAGGATCATGTTGGCGGATCCCCTAAGTAGAACTTGTTTACCTCTAACACGAAGGTGGTTAGGGTTCACTTGAGGGTAACATAATCTTTCATAGAACTCAATGAATTTATCTAAAACGATATACTACAAGAGTAGGAGGTCATTTTAGGTAAGTGTCAGGTTGTACCGACCGTAAGGGGGCAACCTGTACTAAAGGAATGATTCCTTATGCAATATTATAAACTCATATAACAAATAAGTTTTAAATCAGATAGATTCAGCAATGTGGTGGATACCAAAGTCCCGATGTCTCTCCTATTGACAACTTCCGTGTAGTTGCAATCGATTTCTTGTGTTTGCTTACTATTTTACAAAACCTCAATTCAAACTGTTTAGCTTCTAAAACTCAAATCTACTAATAATTAACCTTACTCCCTATGAGATCGACAATCTTTTATATTACTACGACATTACCATGCACTTGCGATACGTGTCAATCGACTAGAGCTGATTCTGATTAATACTAAGGATCAAGACATGGAGGAACATGCCAAAGACTACTCTGAACTTTTGGACTCATGCTTAGTCATGGAGTCTAAGTCTTTAAAGTTAGAAATTCTTTCTAAGGAGATGTTAGAGGGTGCATAACCAATGAAAATTGAATACAAGAGTGTTCCCAGCACACTGAGATATGAGTTCCTAGGTGATGACTGTACATGCCCTATGATAGCCAATGCTGAACTGAACAAGGAGCAGACTGAACTCCTATTAGGAGAACTCCGACTTCACAAAAAGGTAATTGACTATTCACTTGAGGATATTAAAGGAACTCACCCTTCTATTTGTATGCATGGGATTTTGCTTGAGAAAGATAGCAAGCTATCGGTAGAATTTCAACACCGATGTTGTGTCCGCAAGTGCACGGACACTCAAAGTAATAATTAAGATATCGAAGCACAGAGACCTCGTTTGTCAAGTACCGAATAATCGATTTCTCACTAGCTATGCAATCGAAAATGATGAAAGCAAACTATCAGAAACTACACGAAAAAGTCAGAGAAAGAAACTGGGATTAGGGTTTCATCCACCTTAACTTCTATGACTAGATCCAAATAAGTGTTTGTCAGTTTAATTTTATTATGATAAAGATATGATTCACTTCATAAAGAAATCATCTCACTTTCGCGTAGACAATTTACAAAGAACCAATCCTCACTTTCGCACAAGATTTATTCAATGTTAAATGAAAGTAAATCATTGACAAAGAACTCAAAGATCACTTTCATGCATCCAAATTCTAAGTCAATCATCTCAAGTGAAAACTAAATACTTTCATACTTTAATTTTCACAGGTTCTACTTAAGGTTCTCCAACGATCCAATATTCAATTTCTTACAATATCATCATGTTTATTTCAATAGCTCAATCCGAGGTCAAGTTATCAACATGACAATAAACTTCTAAAATCTAGAAATAAGAACAAACCTAATTTCTTACTATGAGATCCTAAATCATGATTCTAGGGTTCCAAGTTTTCGCAAATCACTTTTTAGTCCATATCACGAAAACTCTAAATCATGCTAATAATATGAAACTACAAAGAATTAAAGGCAATCATCACATAAGTAGAATTATCATAGTAAAATTATCCTAACGAAATAAAATCATCTAGTCATTAAGAAGTTAAGAGGATTACACCCCCATGTCCCAAAATGTGTTTAAGCTAGCATAGTCGAAGAATTACAATAAATCATAATTTTGAAGGATCAGAATCTTAGAGAGATAGGAAATTCAACTAATAGCACGGCTGTAATGAAAATTACAGCCGTAATTTCGTGGGATGAATAGTGGTGGCGATGCCTCTTTTATTGATTTCTCCTCCGATCGATCTCCTTTCGCTCTAAAACTTCTGGAGTATGTTCTCCTCCTCTAGGCGCAGCTTCCTTTCAAATTTCACGGCCGGAGATGCATTGTACGCTTCCCGGTGGTGAAACCTTGGGCAACGGTGAAGATTGTGATTTCTCTCTCAATCGTTGATGAAATTAGGGCTTTTTGTTTGTGTCTCCTCCCCTCAATCTAATGAGTATTTTTCTTTTTACGGATCTCCAATTGATAGTCTAGATCGTCCGCAATCACCCGCACAAGAATCGAGCTTCAATAAGTTTGGGAAAATCAGCCGCCTGGGTTGTAATTATGGCCGTGATTTTGGTTATGGTAGTGCCGTATTTTCATTCTATGAAGAATCTGGAAAGAAACACGGGCCGTGAAAACAACCAAGGTAGAGCCATCATAATGCAAAATATTCTGTAAGAAAATCTCCTGAAATTACGGCCCATAATTTGGTTTACGGCAGTGCCGTAAAAGCTGCAAAACTCTCTGGTTGGAAATCAACCTAAATTACGGCCCGTAATATGGTTTATGGTGGTGCCGTAAAATCTGGAAAACTTTCTGTACCGAAATCGACCCAAAATACGGCAATGCTCGAAAATTACGGCAGTGCCATGATTTATTCCGTAGATTTAGTAAAACCACGGTACCGTAATTTTGATTACGGCCCTGCCGTATTTTTGGTCTGAAGCTCCAATCGTCGTGAAATTTGACATGTAATCTTCTCTTGATGATGGAAATTCATCTATGCATCTGAATTGCTTGAAAACGCTTAAAAATAATGGCTTTTTACTTGAAAATGATCAAAAACACAAAAAGGTGTAGATTCTGTAATATTTGATAAATAAGGCATAAAAATAAGCAAAAGAGCATGGATATGACACAAAAAAACCTATAAAATGATGCAAAATATACTATGAATTTTCGTGTCATCAAATACATAAGGCTCAAACTTTGCTTGTCCTCAAGCAAAATCAAAAATTGATCAAAGGAATAGACTTTCTCATCAAAAATAAATTTCTAAAATACAATCTCCAATGAAAATTTCACCAATTGCTTCATAAAATTTCAAATAAACATATCATCCTTTGAATTCAATTCTCAAGATCTACAAATTAATCAAATAAAATTTTGCAACTTGTATAATAAGTAGAATTTCAATCTCAAGATTTCACCCAGTTTTAGTTCAAATCTATCGTACTTTTGTTTACAGGAATAGGATTTCCAAGATCTTTTTCTTTCAGTTAGAATTTTTTTAGCTCCTCCCTTTTATGTATCATCCGCATTCTCTAATTCGATTACCACCTTTTTTTGTGATGAAGTTAGAGTACACTAATCACATAATCAATGTAATAGAACTCATATCTTTTAAGTAGGAAGAATCTTACACAAGACAGCGAAGTTAATGTGAAATGATTTCTCTCCATGGTATGTACTCACATAGATACATGCTTTTTCTTTTTTGGACTTCAACTCTTAACTTAGGCACCACTACAAATCAACGTGGCGCCAAGGCGAGGAGTCATTCTCTTGAATTTTTTTTTTCTCTCATCATTTTTTATTTTGACTTCAACCTATGTCTTTGGTACCACTGCCAATTTTGCACAGTGCCAAGTAAGGGAGTCATCACTCACTCTTATATGGATCATGGAATCTTTCTTCCCAACAAATAGTAAATAGGATGAACATTAACTAAATTAATCAATCAATATCAATTAAAAAATCATACTCATATGCTAATTTTATTTAAAGAAGTAGCTTCACTTTTTAAATCAAATTCGCTAAATAACATGTCTATCTAAAATCTCATGCATGAAAAATTTCAATAGGTGGATATATATTAAAGAAATAAATTCAACGCAATAGGTCTATCCTTGATCATAGACATTTGACAAATTTATCATCAAGAAAATCATTCTATCAACAGAATTTTCAGAAATAGACCACACTGTAACATCACAGCATAAAACCATATCAAGAGAAAATTTTGCATATATTCATTCAGAGATAAATTCATACAATCCATCATGCATCAGTATGCATCCACAAGGTGTTCAATATCAACATAATATCAATCATTATACAACCTAATCGAATCATGACAGAGTCAAACAAAAGCAAGGTAAGATAGCATCGGCAGACACAATAAGTTTGAAAGAGTCATCCTTCCATATGAAACATCAATAAGATATGGAAGATGGAATGCAAATAAGTAGGAAAAAATACTCATAGAGCTCTACTCATCCGCGTCAGATCCAACCTTCTCTGTGTCCTCAGATCCGAACCATTTTTTTCAAATAAATTAAAATTATGGTACCGTAAAAATGTTTACGGTACTGTCGTAATTTGAGCCAAATCTTGAAAACATTTTGTACGAACATTTTATGAAATTACGGCCCGTAAAATTCATTACGGCAGTGCCGTAAAAGGGATAAAACTTTCTGGTCAAAAATGGATCAAAATTATGGCCTGTTATTTGCATTACGGCGGTGCCATATTTTTGTGCCAAACTCAATTTTACCTCCCAAGAAGCGCTAATTTAAAGGTCTTTAGCTTAACCGTTCTGCACTTGGATTTGATCGTGGTTCATCAAGATGAATTTTTTCTCTTTCTTCGATCAGTTCTTCTTGATAATAATGCTTCAATCTCTGACCGTTAACCTTATACTCTCCTGTTTCTTCACTCCATATGTCCACAGCTCCATAAGGGTAAGTTTTCTTTACCTAAAAAGGTCCAGACCATCGAGATTTAAGTTTACCAGGAAAAAGTCTCAATCTAGAATTGAATAAAAGAACAAAGTCACCTGGTTGGAATTCTCTTCTAAAAATATGTCGATCATGCCATCTTTAGTCCTCTCCTTATAAATTCTTGCATTTTCGTAAGTAGAGAGTCTAATCTCATCTAGCTCGTTCAATTGTAACCTCTGTTTTTCACCCACGTTTTTTAAGTCAAAGTTTAGTGCTTTGATTGCCCAGAACACCCTATGCTCAAGCTCTATAGGTAGATGACAAGATTTATCATTAACCAATTGAATAAGAGACATACCTATTGGTGATTTAAAAGCAGTCCGGTAGGCCCATAGTGCATCATCAAGTTTGGATGCCCAATCTTTTCCCGTGCGTGACACTGTCTTTTCCAAAATTCCCTTGATTTCTCTGTTTGATATTTCAAATTGTCCACTTGTTTGGGGGTGATAAGGTGTTGCAACTCTATGATTTACCCCATACTTTCTGAGCAAGGCCAAGAACTTATGTTCTATGAAATGTGAGCCTCCATCACTAATCACTACTCGTGGTGTCCCAAATCTTGGAAAGATAATCTTTTTGAATAGTTTAATAACAACTCTAGAATCAATAGTAGGAGAAGCAAGAGCCTCGACCCACTTTGAAACATAATCAACTGCCACAAGTATGTATTTGTTACCTCCAGGAGATGGAAAATGTCCCATGAAATCTATCCCCCAAACATCAAATATCTCAACCTCAAGAATAGTGGATAGTGGCATCTCATGTCTTCTGTTAATGTTCCCTCTTTTGACAGCTATCACAAGATAAAATAAAATTTCTAGCATCTTTAAAAATTGAAGACCAATAAAATCCTGATTGCAAAACTTTGAAAGCAGTTTTCTCAGTACTAGCATGCCCTCCATAAAAGGATCCATGACACTGAAATAATATATCTGTGATTTCCTCTTCAAGTATACATCTTCTAAGAATTCCATCTGCACATCTTCTAAAAACATAAGGCTCATCACAAAAATAATTTTTTACCTCTGCCAAGAATCTCTTCTTTCTTTGGTAACTTAAATCAGGCGGAAAAACATTAGCTACTAGGTAATTTACTATGTCAGCATACCATTGGGCTCTAATTTGTTCAATGGCCAAGAGTTGTTCTTAAGGAAAGGAATCATTGATTACATCATTCTTTTCGGTATCTACTATTATCCTTGAAAGATGATCTACAACAAAGTTTTCTGATCCTTTTTTATCTTTGATTTCTAAATCAAATTCTTGCAAGAGTAAAATCCATCTAAGTAAGTGTGGTTTACTATCCTTTTTCTGCATTAAGTATCTCACCGCTGCATGATCAGTGTACACCACAACTTTAGAGTTAATCAAGTATGATCTAAATTTATCAAAGGCAAACACTATAGCTAAAAGTTCTTTTTCAGTGGTGGTGTAATTCCTCTGTGTCTCATCCAAAGTCCTACTAGCATAGTGAATAACATAAGGTTTTTTCTCTTTTCTCTGTCTTAGAACTGCTCCTATCGCATAATCACTAGCATCACACATGAGCTCAAAGGGCAAATCCCAATCTGGAGGCTGAATGATAGGTGCTGAAACCAAAACTTTCTTTAATTCCTGAAAAGCAAATAAACAATCTTCATCAAAAGAAAATTTAACATCTTTACAAAATAAATTTGTAAGAGGTCTAGCAAGTTTAAAGAAATCCTTGAAGAATCGCCGGTAGAATCCTGCATATCTTAGAATGCTTCGGACCTCCTTTACTGTAATGGGCAGTTCTAATTTTTCTATTAGTTTGACTTTGGCTTTGTCAACTTCAATCCCTCTCTCTGAAATCAAGTGCCCCAAAACTATCCCTTGCCTAACCATGAAATGACATTTTTCCCAATTAAGCACAAAGTTAGTTTCTTCACACCGCTGCAAAACTCGAGATAAATTAGCCAAACAATCATCAAAAGAAGAACCATATACACAGAAATCGTCCATAAATACATCCATAAAGTCATCGATGAAGTCAGAAAAAATAGCCATCATACACCTCTGAAAAGTAGCAAGTGCATTACATAAACCAAAAGGCATTCTCCTATATGCAAAAGTATCATACGAGCAAGTAAAAGTGGTCTTATCTTGGCCATCAGGATGTATAGGAATTTGGAAAAACCCAGAATATCCATCTAAGAAACAAAAGTGAGAATGGTTTGCAAGCCTTTCAACCATCTGATCAATAAAAGGTAAGGGAAATGGTCTTTCCTAGTAGCAGCATTCAATTTTCTATAATCTATGCACATGCGCCAACTAGTTACTGTTCTAATAGGAATCAATTCATTGTCTTTATTTTTCATGACAGTTACCCCTCCATTCTTTGGAACACAATGTACAGGACTTACCCATTTACTATCAAAGATAGGATAAATGATACCTGCATCAAGTAATTTCAGAACCTCCTTCTTCACAACTTCTTTCATAGAGGGGTTAAGTCTCTATTGAAAATCTACATGTGGCTTGTGTTCCTCTTCCATCAAGATCCTGTGCATACAAAAAGAGGGGTTAATTCTCATTAAGTCATCAATTGTGTACCCAATTACCTTCCTATGAATCCTTAATTCTTTGAGAAGCAAATCTGTCTCCCTGTTTCCAAGCTATGCATCAACAATGACAGGGTAAGTAGAATCAAGACCAAGAAATTCATAACGAAGGTTATCAAGTAAAGCCTTAAGTTCTACTTTTGGAGCCTTCTCTTCTTCACTATTTTTGTCATCACAAACAATGCAGTCTAATAATTCATTAATTCCAGAACTAGTGTCTACATTAGAATCAAGGACAGAATATAAATCAGAATTATATTCAGAGGTATCAACAAATAAATCTCAAAGATCATAGACAGTGTCATCTACATCATGTATACTACAACAAGATTCAAAATTTGATGGGTTTTTCATGGTCTCATTCAAGTCGTACTCAATTCTTTCATGTCTAATGTTAAGTGTAAGTTTACCTTTCACGTCCCGACGACTACTGGGCCCCAGCCGTACAGCCCACCAATGAGACCTGACAATTTGGGCCTGCTAATCCAACCCGGCCCAACACTGTACACCATAATCCATAATCAACAGTAAATCCAACAATACATAACAATAATAATACAATAGTAATCCGAATACAAATGGTCTCCGTCCCAACCGACGGAATACAACAAACTGGCCACATGGCCAAAAATACATAACTAGGTACGCACATACAATACCAATACCAGGGAGTCCACTAACACTATCTAGCTACGCCTTATCCGTCTGCGACGGACCCACCTTGGGACCTGAAATCAAACCAATATATATATGCAGGGATTGTTAGCCAAAAGGGCTAAGTAGGGATTAAATACATGGTGCAATAATACTAAGGGAAAAATGTGCCAATCATACATACAACGAAGCCTATCAAATGCACCAAACATGTACTTGTAAATCATGGTCAAATATCATATAGATATAACAACACACCAATAAAACTGAGCTGTGGGTCAGGTCGTCCCCAATGGACATGCACTCATATCTGAGTGGTCCCCAGTGTCAGCTTGCACACTAGGTGACGGCTGCTCATCAATAGTCCGCTGGTACTGCGTCGAGTACCCTATCATACCAGTGCATAATAGCACAACTGTATGCAGATATCAAATATAGTCTACGAGGTCAAACCTCCATAGCCCTATATAGGTCTGGCCCCAAAACACATTCGACTGGCACTCCAGCGCCACCAGTACAGTCCGAACATCAATGTACCATACTAAGTACAGCCAAATAATAACAGACAACATGTGCTAGAGAGCACGAATGCAGTATAATAACGCGAAATCCTAGTAAACTAGGATAAGGACATATCATGTGCAGGAATATAAATAAACAATCATATCATGCTCAATGGAACTAACAGCTCAATGGAATCTGATAGCAAGAGAGTAAATCAGTAGTGCGTCCCTAACAAAGCGGTAACGACCAACCGTAAGATGCCTCCTAATTAAGTGGTAGGCACCTTGATCAATGTACAGGAATAAAGATCCCTACCTGCCACTGTAGGTCTGACTAATCCCGCACCCGAATCAGAAATATCCTGTATGTCCGGATCTACAGTCTCTACACGGGGTACAGTGTAATACGTATGAGTTATCCATTCAATTCTTTGTATTTACATATGAAATTATTTATTTATCTTTACTTTAATTTATTTCATATTTTTTCCTTAATTACCGTTATGGGTTCATTATAATCGTTCATGTCGTTCGTCAATCACGAGTAGTTGTTCGTCAATTATGCATAAGCAGGTATTATTGTATCTTAAGCATGCATTTGTCTAATCGGTCCATTATATAAAGCATGCAGGGTTCGTTGCCTAATTACGTACGAAGTGGGTTTAGATACTAACCTAGCCCACAGCCTGTGTGGACGAACCACCGATTGAGTCGAACGGACGCGTCGGAAGATCCCCGGAGGATCGCCGGAACATTACTTCGTCCCCGGCGTCGGCAGCTACCAACACCAACAGAAAATGGCAGCGTTCCAAAGTCCATTGAAAATGGGAAATAGCGGGTCATCGGCCTCGCCGGAGTTCCGCCGGAAGTTCGTCGGAACGCGTCGAATCAGCGTCAGAATCAGCTGGGAGTGGCAGGGAACCACGACTAGCAAGTCGCCGACCCTTCCGAGGCAACCAGATGAGATTTGGAGGAGTTTTGAGAGGAAAATGAGTTGCCAGAATTAGCGTCTCGACGAACACATTTCCAGCACGCCTCGCCTGCCGGAGGGACCAAAGAGAGGGAGATGGGGTCGAAAGCTTCGCCAGAACCTTCCGAAGCCCGTCACCGGAGGTGGAGGGTCGCCGGATGGCGGCATTCGCCAGAATCGGTGGAAGGAGAATGACGGACAATGAAATGCAAGAGGGGAAGAAAAATCGCGATGTTCGTTGCGTGCGAACGAGGGGGATGAGGGGAATTAAATGGGAGAGAGAGAAAAGGTACTGTGCAGCCATGGAAGTGGGCGAGACAGTGAAATGTCTCGTCCAAATTGATTTTTATTTACTGTACACCCATGTGCGTACAGTAACTTAATTTGATTGATTTTAGTTTTTTTTTTACAGGATGTAGCATTCCTCCCACCTTAAAAGAATTTGGTCCTCAAATTCAACACAAGAATTAGCATTAAATAGGGACACAAATTACAGGATTAAGATCATGCGTTGGACTTTTCTCTCTCTTAGGGAATAAGTACCGACAAGTATGGGCAACCTCATCCTTAGGATCCTATGTAGCCTTGCTTTCTTAACATGCCACAGGTCCAATGCATTTTAATATCTCAAATGGACTGGTATAGCGAGGAGTCAATTTACCCTTATACCCATATATAGGCGTCTGGTTCTGACTAACCAATTCATCTTATTTTCTTAATCAATTTTAATTTTAAATCAATATCTCTATGCTATGATTTTGAAATGGTCAATTAAAGATTGAGTATGATTTTTAATTGTGCACATTGTTTTAACGCTTTTAGAAGTTTAGGTTATAGCCAAAATCCAAGTATTTCAGTTATCATGTTACCATATTTTCATTAGTCTATTCATACTTGATGATGTTTAAGACATTATATTACTAAGGTTATCCACTTACATTCAATTGATCCAATTATCATCTAACAGCACAAACGCTCACCATTAAACATTTATCTTAATACTTTTTCAATTATGAATTGTCCTTTTTTTTTTTACCCTAGTGTAACCAATGTACCTCATTAGCTTTGAATTACTTTATCCTATCATTCACATATAGTTGTCTTAATAAACCTTGTATTGTTGCATATAATTAACATCATAACCCAAATTCTTTAGCTAGCCATAAAGATATAGGAAGATTTATTTATTCATTTATTACTATTTACCACATATTAGAATTAGCTATAGTGTGCCACCCCAAAACAGACGCAATTGGTGTTAATCATGGATGAAAGAGATTATTCAATTAGAATCATATTTAAGTTAACTTGTCATATAATTACTTACTCTCAATTACTAATTAAAATAACCACTAACTTAGATCTGATTTCCTACCGAGAGATATTGTTCCTTCTTGCTTTCTTTTATTTATTTATGTGCCTTGTGAAGTACATGTCATCCATTAGAACAAATGTTTAATCCTAAAGTTTAAGTGTTTGTTAATCTTATTGTCTTCATTTCATGCTAGTTGGTATCCATCCAAATTAATTATGATTAGCATTTGCAAATCTCATATCTCATCATGTGCAAGCTACCATGCTATCATTTTTGAATGTTGATCATAATGTTTCTTATCATATTTCCCTTCTTTTTTTTTATTGCGTATTTGACACATTATACTAAGTCATTTAAATGTTATCAATTTCTCATTAGTACTTGATCTTTATTTTGATTAGCAAGTTAAAGAAGTCAAATCTTCATCCTTAACTTTACACATTACCATTCTTTTCTTCTAAGCAATTTGTGAGTCTAGGAACTCAATGAAACCAATAGCCATTTGAGGGTGTCATTTACAGCCACGCTCGAACAATCTCCTATATGATACAATTTGATTGTAGCCCAACTCATACCAGAATTTAGGACTTATCCATTCAGGAGGGTCCACCACACTTCTGCTACGCAACTCTGATCAAATTAAATAATATTAAGATAGCCTCAAAATTAGGCTCCGTACTCGATCCATGTCAGTACAATACGTGTACACCAATTGCTATAAGGACATTCTCCATGACGTTCAATCATATAAGAAAAATTGTGTCTATATATTCCATATTTATTTTCATGTGTAATTTGCATTAACTACATAAAATTGCGTCTCGAGGTGAAATGCATATGCTTTGAAGTCTAATTGTCACACCCCAACAAGTATGGCCCCGGCCAGTAGCCCACCTGTGGCGCATGACAATCGGGCCTCATAGTCCGATTGGCATTACGATGCAGATGCTCAGATGATCAAGAACTCCCACCAACCCATTGCCAAGGCATTTGTATGGCATCACGGGCCCTAGTCTGAGAGCCATGTATGTTCTAATCACCCGAAGATCCATCATAAGGTCTCGATTGCATTCTCAGACAAAAACAAAAAATTTTCACAGGTATAATCATTAGTTGTAGAATGAGTTAGATATTCAATATTCAAATTCCCGTAACGAAATCACGTGTCCTAAGCCTGATGTTCACCCTAAATCCTTAGGGCTAGTTTGACTCCCAAATTAAACCTATAACTCTGATACCACTAATTGTCACGTCCCGATGGCTACTGGGCCCCAGCCGTACAACCCACCAATGAGACCTGACAATTTGGGCCTGCTAATCCAGCCTGGCCCAACACTGTACACCATAATCTATAATCAACAGTAAATCCAACAGTACATAACAATAATAATACAACAGTAATCCGAATACAAATGGTCTCCGTCCCAACCGACGGAATACAACAAACTGGCCACATGGCCAAAAATACATAACTAGGTACGCACATACAATACCAATACTAGAGAGTCCACTAACAATATCTAACTACGCCTTATCCGTCTGCGACGGACCCGCCTCGAGACCTGAAATCAAACCAATATATATATGCAGGGATTGTTAGCTAGAAGGGCTAAGTAGAGATTAAGTACATGGTGCAATAATACTAAGGGAAAATCGTGCCAATCATACATACAATGAAGTATATCAAATGCACCAAACATGTACTTGTAAATCATGGTCAAATATCATACAGATACAACAACACACCAATAAAACTAAGCTGTGGGTCGGGTCGTCCCCTATGGACACATACTCATATCTGAGTGGTCCCCAGTGTCAGCTCGCACACTAGGTGACGGCTACTCGTCAACAGTCCGCTGGTACTGCGTCCAGTACCCTAACATACCAGTGCATAATAGCACAACTATATGCATATATCAAATATAGTCTACGAGGTCAAACCTCCATAGCCCTATATAGGTCTGGCCCCAAAACACGTCCGACTGGCACTCCAGCACCACCAGTACGGCCCAAACATCAATGTACCGTACTAAGTACGGCCAAATAATAACAGACAGCATGTGCTAGAGAGCATGCATGAAGTATAATAAAGGAAAATAGTTGTTAGTATTGCTAGACTAAGTTTTATTTATTTTAGATTTAACTTTGTTTTTTTTCTTTTTACAAGTTTTGGATTTTCACAGTTGTGACAGAACTGAGAATTTCTGAAATTTGTGAATTTACTTGTGTTTTAGATTTTCTATTTTTGTTATATATTCTGAAAAAAATATAATTAGATTGATTGGTGTTGGATTATCTTTCTATCCCTGATAAATTTGAAAATGACTCCTAATTACAACTTATGGTTCCCTGAAAAAAATAGGGTATACATGTCACAAGGTGAGCATAAAGATTATTCACACATGACACTTGCAGAAATAGCGAAATTACACTCTTATTTTGTTACATGTAATATTTGTAAGTCTTCTGATCATTATACTTCTGATTGCAAATTTTTTAATGCCTCAAAATTCTAATTCACCATGTTTTCAAGATGATCATTATTATTCTAGTTGGGAAAATCAAACTTCTCTTTATGATGATTGCTCTGATCATGTTTCTGTGTCATGCTTTGATGATACTGAAAAATCTAGCTTAGAGATTATGTTTGAAAAATTTATGACTAATCAAAACCAATTCATTGCAAATCAAAACCAATTCATGACAAATAGAAGTAAAAAAATTGAAGATCTTAAGGGGATGATTAGTCAACTTGCTTCTCGGGTAGAATCTTTGACTGCTAATACTGAATTGCTAGAAACCCAGATTGCACAACAAAATTGTTTATTTGAGTTTGAAACTGAAGAACTTGTTTTAGAAAATTCTCCCTGTGATCATGATTGTTTTGAGATCGAGCCTTATGTGAACATTAATGAATCTCACTCTGCTTTTGATAACTTTGATATTGATTCATCTGATAATTTATTTGAGGAAAAGGTTGAGAAAATTGAAATTGAAAAACCTTGTTCTGATGATAATTCTGATTTTGATGAAAACTTATTTATGGTTGAATCTGAAGAGCTTGATAAAGGGTTGAAAATTATAGACATTGATGAACCCCACTATGATTTTGGTGATATTGTTGAAATTTATGATAAAACTTTTGAGGTTAACTCTAATCCTATTGTAAACATTAATAAATCTTATTTTTCATATGATTCTGATTTTGACTCTTCTGATGATGAATTATTTGTGGGGAAGCATGAGGAAATTGATTTTGAAGAGTCTCATCTTGATTTTGATAATGATTTTGATATTGATAAACTATTTGATTGTGAGCATGAGGAACCTGAAGATGATTTGAAAATTACAAATATTGATGAATCTCACCTTGATGTTTTTCCCATAGCTATTGTTGAAAATTTTGATCTATTTGAAAATTTGTGCTTTATTGAGGAATCTGATGTAGAACAGAAAGACTCTACTATTATGATGATCCAATGCTTGATTATTTTGATGGAAGTCCTACTTTTATTGCAATTGAAAAGATAAAGTTGAAGAAAGGACTTATGATTTTGCTTACTAACAAACATAGGAAGATCATTGAAAATTTTGATTTTAATTTCTGCATAATTATGAAAGCCACATCAATTGTGATTTATATGAAATTCTGGATATTTAGATTTGTGGCTAAGCTTTTTGGACAAAAAAAATGTAGAAAATTACATGTTCTTTACTTTGGAACTGATTCACCTGCTTCACCATGATTTTTGATTTTTGGTCAAGCTATGGACCTAAAATTAGCGCTTCTTGGGAGGCAACCCAAGCGCTCTTGTTTAGCTTAGTTTCTTTTATTTTAGTTTATTTTTAGAACTAATTTTTCTTCTCTTTTTGTAGGTGAAAACAAGTTTTGGCGCAAAATACGGCACTGCCGTAATCTATTTTACGGTACCGTAATTTCGCTCCGTTTTTGACAGAAAGTTTTGTAAATTTTACGGTAGGGCCGTAACGTCTTTCACGTGCCATAATTTTGAGTGATTTCTTTCCCGAGAGTTCTTTGAAAAATACGGCAGTACCGTAAAGCATTTCACGGTACCGTATTTTAAAGCTGCTTTCTGCTTATTGAGTAGGTGTATTCTCACCGCGATTTCAAGAAACTGAGTTGGAAAAATTTTTGATCTTTAGAACGACAACGAAGTACTCATCTTTGTCTATCATCTAGATATTTTTTCTGAATTTTAAAATCCATGGATCATTCTAAAACCCATAGCAACTTTTCGATTCTGATAATGTTCTGCAGCAGTTTTTTCTGACTATTCTGATTAGCACTTATGCAACTTTTTAAGATGCTTTAATGACTTGAAAACCTGATTTTTCACTTGAAATATAAAGTTCATGTGTCGTTCTATCCCGTGGATGAGTTATTTTCATGAAACTATTTTCTGATCATTCTAGGACACATAGTAACTTTTTGAAAATGATTAACTTTTGTCTAGTTTTTGCAGTTTTTGCAGTTTTGTAATCTGAGTAGCCTTCTTTCTGCTGATGCCCTAAATTCCTGACAGATTTTGATCCTTTGATTTTTATACTTCTGAAAAGAACATATCTTATTCTATTTCATGGTTATGTCCATTTTCTATTTGGATCATTAAATTTTATTCTAGGGTATGGCTACTTTTCATAAAAAATTCAAAAACTGCACTGTTTGCTTTCTGCTTGTTATTGCTTATTTTGCCTCCAGATCCAGAAATCTTCAAGAGCAACTGTCTTCCACCTCTTGCGGAGCATCACCAGCAGTTTCTTGCTTCTTCTATTTCCTCTTATTTCCATTGATTTGATTTATTTATGCAGCAGACTCTTCATTACTGACTGATTTTTTATCTATGCAACATTATTGCGGAGCACTACCGCCGACGATCTCACCTCCAGGACTGTATTCTCTAGTAGGCCGCTAGGGATTACTCACTCTACCGTCGGCACCACCATCGTCATTGCTAGTAGCTCTTCAGCTAGCCTCTGTTCCACTTTTGCTTCTTAGCTGCATCAGATTTTTCCACCGGCATCCTCTTCAGACCTCCGGCGACATCTCTGATTCTCCCTTGAGAAAATTATTTTTATCATTATTATTTTTAGAGACTATTTTTAGACTGAGACTTATGTACCTTAAATTGTGCAGGAAAATTTTTGAAAAAGCACATCTTTGGACCTAGCAACATCTACCCCGACACTATTTTCGGTTTGAGCCTTATGTATTTTCGGTTAGAGCTTGCTATATAGTTTTGTGAGTATCGTTTGCACTCTCTTATTCATGATTATTTCATATAGTTGCATCTCTGATTGTATGACTCACTAGGATTCCTACTCGATGTGGTCTCTTGAATCTATTGTTTTACACTTTTGACCATAATCTTATGAGTGTGATGCTTCACACATTTGGCATTGATTCTGACATATTTTGATGTTTAAAAAAAAATTTATGATGAAAAGTGTATGGAATTTTTTTATGATGATGAGTATACTCTTGATTTATATTGACTTGATTGATTGATAATGAATGGATTCAAATTCATGATTAGAGAAAAACCCTATCATGTTAGATTTATTTCTTCAATGCATATCTATCTTTGAAATTTGACATTGGTTGATGCATGAAATTTTGGGTAGATGTTTTATTTGAGGAATGAGATCTAAGGTGAACCTATTCCTTTGAATAAAATGAGTATATGAGTATGATTTGTGAATTGATATCAATTGATCAACCTAGAAGATGTTTAGTCTATTTTCCTATTTGTTGTGAAGGATGAATCCAAAATCCACAAAAAATAGTGAGAGACTCCCCTACTTGGCACTATGTAAAATTGATAGTGGTACCTAAGACATGGGTTGAAGTCAATGCATGAAAAATAATGGGAGTGAAAAATAATAAGACTCCTCTACTTGGCACTGTGTAAAATTGACAGTCGTACCGAAGACAAGAGTTGAAGTCAAAAATAAAAAGTGTGTACTAAGTGGGTACATGCCATCTTCACAAAAACAAACAAAATACATAAAAAAGAAAAAAAAAGAAAAAAAATCATGTGAGGAAAAAGATCTTGGAAACCTAATTCCTGTAAACAAAAGCATGATAGATTTGAACTGAAACTGGGTGAAATCATGAGAATGAAAATTCTATTTATTATACAAGTTGCAAAGTTTTATTTGATTGAATTGTGAATCTAGAGGGTTGAGTTCGAAGGATGATATGTTTATTTGAAGCTTTGTAAATCAATTGGTGGAATTTTTCATTGATAGGTTGTATTTTAGAAATTTATTGAGCATGAAAAGGTTTATCTTTTAATCAATTTTTTATTTTTACTTGAGGACAAGCAAAGTTTGAGCCTTATGTATTTGATGACACCAAAATATCTAGTATATTTTGTATCATTTTAGACATCTTTTCATGCTAAATTGAGGATCTTTTACTTGTTTTTATGCTGAATTCATCAAATATTGCAAAGTCTACTTCTATTTTGGTTTTTCATGATTTTCAGGTAAAAAGGCATTATTTCAATGAGTTTTCAAGCAAAATCAAACACATAGAAGAGTTACCATCATCAAGAGGATATCATCCAAGAAATTTCATGCAAAATGGAGCAACTCAGCAAATTACGGCAGTGCCGTAACTTATTTTACGGTACCGTATTTTCATACGCTACCGTAAAATCCGAGCCACTACCGTATTTTGGGGAGTTTCCAAACATAGGGTTTTTCAGATTTTACGGCACTGCCGTAAAGAATTACACTACCATAATTTGGAGCGCTTCAGAAGAGAGACACTTGCCGATTTTACGGCAGTGCCGTAAACCAGATTACGGTGTCGTATTTTCCAGACACTTCAGACCAGAGAATTCGACCGATTTTACGACACGGTCGAGAAGCATTTTACGGGCCATAATTTTGACCCAGAACACGCAGAATGAAAATACGGCACTGCCGTAAAATATAACACGGCCGTAATTTCCAATCAAAAACGTGAGTTTTCCGCAGCCAAATCTTGCGCGGGCCATAACTTTTGATCCAGAGCTCCAAATTTAGATCCGAAAGTTGCTACGGACTTGTCTTTAAGAGCAGAAGACACACACACACCAAAAAAGGAATTTTTATCGAGTATCGAAGGAGAAATCGCCAGAGAGGCGGCTAGGGTTTGGCCTCGCGCCGAGAGGCGTAGAGGGCACCTCAGGCCCTGATTTTCACACAGAAGCTTTGCCTGGAGGAGGCGACAACAGCTCAGAAGTTTCAAAGGAAGAGGAGTTCGATTGGAGGAGAAATCAATGAAAGAGCGGAGCTGGCACTGTTCACTCGCAAATTACGGCTGTAAGCCGTGTTGTAACGTTTACTTCTCCCTTCTTTTCATTTTCTGATCATTCTAAACAATGGATGATTGTATTTCTTATTCCATGCAAGCTTAAACATATTGTGGGACATGGGGTGTAATCCCCTTGATTTTTAATGATTAGATAATCTTTTCTTTCGTCATGATAATTCTACTTTGATAATTTTACCTATGCGATTATTGTTCTAAGTTTCTCCTTAGTTTACTTTTTGTCATCATGAATAGAGTTCTTGCATTAAGGATCGAAAGGTGATATGCTTGAGAACTGGAACCCTAAAATTGATTATTAGGAACTCACCATAAGAAATTAGGTTAAGTTCTTATTTCTTTATTTTAGATGACTAATTGCCTTGATGATGATTATAAACCTAGGATTAAGTTAGTGTGTCAAACGTGGAGATCTTGCACGAAAGTGAGGATCGGAACATGGGAGAACCATAGGTAGAACTTGTGTTGAGTCTCGGATGCACGAAAGTGATCCTTGAGATTCCGCTTGAGACAATCAACCTAGAATTCGGATGCACGAAAGTGATCTTGAGTTCTTTGATTGATGATTTACTTATCATCAGCTTGGGATAAATCTTGTGCGAAAGCGAGGATTTGTCTCTGCATGGTTGTCTGCACGAAAGTGAGATAATCCCCTTATGAAGTAAATTAAGTCTTTATCAAATTAGAATTTGATTGATGAACATCCTTATATATCTAGTCATGAAAATCAAGGTGGATGAAACCCTAGTCTCAATTTATCTCTCTGATTATCTTCTGTATTGCTTACTTGCATCATATTCGGTATACTTAGCTAGCGAGAATACAACTATTCGGTACTTAACAATAAGGTCTCTGTGGTTCGATATTTTTATTACTTTGAAGTATCCGTGCACTTGCGGAATCCTATCACGGCCTCGCCGGAGTTCCGCTGGAAGTTCGTCGGAACGCGTCGAATCAGCGTCAAAATCAGCTGGGAGTCGCAGGGAACCACCACCAGCAAGTCGCCGACCCTTCCGAGGCAACCAGACGAGATTTGGAGGAGTTTTGAGAGGAAAACGAGTCGCCGGAATTAGGGTCTCGGCGAACACGTTTCGAGCACGCCTCGCCGGCCGGAGGGACCAAAGAGGAGGGAGATGGGGCTGAAAGCTTCGCCGGAACCTTCCGAAGCCCATCGCAGGAGGTGGAGGGTCGCCGGATGGCGGCGTTCACCGGACTTGGCGGAAGGAGAATGACGGATGATGAAATGCAAGAGGGGAAGAAAAATCGCGATGTTTGTTGCGTGCGAATGAGGGGGATGAGGGGAATTAAATGGGAGAGAGAGAAAAGGTACTGTGCAGCCATGGAAGTGGGCGAGACAATGAAATGTCTCGTCTAAATTGATTTTTATTTACTGTACACCCATGTGCATATAGTAACTTAATTTGATTGATTTTTTTTTACAAGATATAACATTACCATTCTTTACATCAATAATTGCCCCTGTTGTGGCTAAGAACGGACTACCAAGTATAATAGGGATCTTTGCATCTTCCTCTATATCAAGAAATACAAAATCTGCTGGAATGAAATACTTAACTACTTAGATAGGCACATCTTCCAGAATCCCTACAGGATACTTAACTGAACGATCGGCAAGCTGTAAAGATATTGAAGTTGGTTTAAGCTCGCCCATGTCCAATTTCCTGCAAATAGATAATGGCATTGGACGTACACTAGCACCTAAATCACATAAAGTTCGGTCAAAAGCCATACTCCCAATAAAACAAAAAATAGAGAAACTAGCTGGATCCTTTAATTTCGGTGGCAATTTATTCTGGATGATAGCACTACATTCTTCAGTTAAAGCCACAGTACCATAGTCCTCTATCTTTCTCTTATTAGACAAAATTTCTTTCAAAAATTTAGCATATGTGGGCATTTGAGATAAAGCTTCAATGAAAGGAATATTAATATAAATCTTTTTTAAGACATCAAGAAATTTTCCAAATTGTTTGTCTAATTTGGCTTGAACTAATCTTTGTGGAAAAGGTATAGGTGGCCTATATGGTGTAGGTGAACTAGGTCTAGGAAGATCTGACTAACATGGCTCATCACCTTTAGGTTCATCACCCTAGTGAGGTGATAAACTAGTTTGGGACTGCTCATGCACAGGAGATTTTTCCAAGTCTAATTCATTGTTATGTTCAATCCCAAGTTCTTTTTCATTATCATCAACTCTCCCTTTAGGTTCATCTAATTGCCTCCCACTCCTAGTAATGATAGCATTACAGTGCTCCCTAGGGTTTAATTCAGGTTTAGCAGATATTTGGTTTTCTAGAGTTTTATTGTGGGATGCTAAAGATCCTACTTGAGAAGTAAGATGACTAACCATTCCCTTAAGATCTTCAATCTCCTTATTTTGATTTATCATGAATTGATTTTGACTAGCCATAAACTTTTCAAGCATGGACTCTACACTAAAAGAGTTTACCTTTTCAGTCAAGGTTCTCCATCCATCATTCTCATTCTTACCATGTCGATGACAATATAGCATTCCTTCTTCAATAGCCCATTAGTTATGGTTCAGGGCCATTTCCTCAAACAAGGTGAAAGTATCTTCAATTGTTTTGCTCATGAGGGCTCCTCCTGCGGCAGCATCAACAGTCAGGCGGGTATTATAAAGTAAGTCATTATAAAATGTATGAATTAGAACCCAATTTTCAAGGCCATGGTGAGGACACTTCCGTTGTAATTCGTTGAAACGCTCTCATGCCTCGCTAAAAGACTCGCCATCCTGCTGTGCAAAGCTAGTAATTTAGTTTCTTAACTGGATTGTCTTGCTGGGTGGGAAGTACTTCATCAAGAAAGCATTTGATAGTTGTTCCCATGTGGTGAAGGTACTGGTAGGTTGAGATTGTAACCAAGAATGTGCTCGGTCCCTAAGAGAAAAAGGAAACAATCTTAGTTTTAATGCATCATCAGAAACACTATTAATTTTAATGGTGTCACAATATTCAAGAAAGAGATACAAATGTTGATAAGGATCTTCAAGTGGTGATCCTCCAAACTGATTTTGTTGTATCATGGACAAGAAAGCTGGCTTGATTTCAAAATTATTAGCCTCGATAGCTGGTCTAGCAAAGCTAAAGTGTATCTCCTGCAGATTAGGGGCTGCATAGTCCCTAAGTGATCTCCTGTCTGCCATGACTACTTCTTCTTCTTGTCTTCCTTCAAATCTAAGTTTCTTGCGAGTCTAAGTAGATAGATCAAATAAACTCAAAATAAGCAGAAAAGAATAGAAAACAGAAAATAAAACCTAGTCTAGCAATACTTTTAATATCTTCAATATTGACAAAAACCAAGATCCCCGGCAATGGCGCCAAAAACTTGTTGTCTCCGCAAGTGCGTGGATACTCGAAATAATAATTAAAATATCGAACCACAGAGACCTCGTTTGTCAAGTACCAAATAATCGATTTCACACTAGCTAGACAATCAAAAATGATGAAAGCAAACTATCAGAAACTACACGAAAAAGTCTGAGAGAGAAACTGAGACTAGGGTTTCATCCACCTTAACTTCTATGACTAGATCCAAATAAGTGTTTGTCAGTTTAATTTTATTATGATAAAGATATGATTCACTTCATAAAGAAATCATCTTTCTTTCGCACAAACAATTTACAAAAAACCAATCCTCACTTTCGCACAGGATTTATTCAATGTTAAATGAAAGTAAATCATTGACAAAGAACTCAAAGACCACATTCGTGCATCCAAATTCTAAGTGAATCATCCCAAGTGAAAACTAAATACTTTCATACATTAATTTTCACAGGTTCTACTTAAGGTTCTCCAACGATCTGATATTTAATTTCTTACAATATCATCATGTTTATTTCAATAACTCAATCCTAGGTCAGGTTATCTACATGGCAATAAACTTCTAAAATCTAGAATTAAGAACAAACCTAATTTCTTACGATAAGTTCCTAAATCATGATTCTAGGGTTCTAAGTTCTCGCAAATCACTTTTCAGTCCATATCACAAAAACTCTAAATCATGCTGATAATATGAAACTAGAAAGAATTAAAGGCAATCATCACATAAGTAGAATTATCATAGTAAAATTATCCTGATGAAATAAAATCATCTAGTCATTAAGAAGTTAAGGGGATTACCCCCCCATGTCCCAAAAAGAGTTTAAGCTAGCATAGTCGAAGAATTTCAATAAACCATAGTTTTGGAGGATCAAAAATCTTAGAGAGATAGAAAATTCAACTAAAACTACGGCTGTAATGAACAGCCGTAGTTTTGTGTGATGAACAGTGGCGGCGATGCCTCTTTTGTTGATTTCTCCTCCGATCAATCTCCTTTCACTCTAAAACTTCTAGAGTATGTTCTCTTCCTCTAGGTGCAGCTTCCCTTCAAATTTCACAGCCGGAGATGCACTGTACGCTAACCGGCGGCAAAACCTAGGGCGACGGTGAAGATTGTGTTTGCTCTCTTGATCGTTGATGAAAATTAGGGATTTTCGTCTGTGTCTCCTCCCCTCTTTCTGATGAGTATTTTTCTTTTTACGGATCTCCAATTGATGGTCTAGATCGTCCGCAATCACTTGTGCAAGAATCGGGCTTCAATAAGTCCGGAAAAATCGGCCGCCTGGGTTGTAATTACGGCCGTGATTTTGGTTACCGGAGTGCCGTATTTTCATTCTATGAAGAATCTGGAAAGAAACATGGGCCGTGAAAACAACCACAGCAGTGCAGTGATCATACAAAATATTCTGTAAGAAAATCTCCTAAAATTATGGCCCGTAATTTGGTTTATGATAGTGCCGTAAAAGCTGCAATACTCTCTGGTCGGAAATCAACCTAAATTATGGCCCGTAATATGGTTTACGGTGGTGCCATAAAATCTGAAAAACTTTCTGTACAGAAATCGACCCAAAATATGGCAGTGCTTGAAATTACGGCAGTGTCATGGTTTATTCTGTTGATTTAGTAAAACCACGGTACCGTAATTTTGATTACGGCCCTGCCGTATTTTTGGTCTAAAGCTCCAACCATCGTGAAATTTGACATGTAATCTTATCTTGATGATGGAAATTCATCTATGCATCTGAATTGCTTGAAAACACTTAAAAATAATGCCTTCTTACCTGAAAATGATCAAAAATGCAAAAAGGTGTAGATTCCGCAATATTTGATAAATAAGGCATAAAAATAAGCAAAAGAGTCTGGATATGACACAAAAAGACCTATAAAATGACGAAAAATATACTATGAATTTTCTTGTCATCAACCGACTGAACCCACATATGAAGGAGATTGTGAAGAAGGAAGTCCTTAAACTTTTGGATGCATGGGTCATCTACCCCATCTCTGACAGCTCTTGGGTGAGTCCAGTACATGTTGTGCCTAAGAATGGGGGATTACAATGATCAAAAATGATTCTGAAGAGTTGATACCCATACGGACAGTCACAGGGTGGAGAATGTGCATAGATTATAGGAAGCTGAATAAAGCCACGAGAAAGGATCATTTTCCTCTTTCATTCATTGACCAAATGTTTGAGAGACTTGCACATAAGTCTTACTTTTGTTTTTTGGATGGCTTTTAATTTAGGCAATTTTAGTGCATCTGATCATTTTGTTAATGAAAATGCTGTGACTCTGATTCTGATCCTATGATAGCCATGTGTAAACTTTGAGATTGAATCCATGCATGGTATGAAGTGGTTATGATATGTTGAATGCACCATCCAATTAAGATATGTTCTATGACCCTGTCCAATTTTTTTGTGACTTTGAAATCTTTTGATTGGAATGATTGAAACTGTTGAATTAGTGGGTCACACATTTTTGTTAATATTCAAGGATGACATGCTAGCGGTTCACATTTGATTTCATGTTCAGGCATGTACTTGCTTATTCATTTTCCTTGAATCCATACTACTTGTTAGGGGGATGATCACAAGTGTGATCTGTAAGGGAAAAAGATAAAAGAAAAGAAAAAAAAAAGCAATGATAAAAAAAGAACAAAAGGAAAAGAAATAAAGACTTATCTACTTGGCACTGCAAAAAATTGGCAGTGGTACCGAAGTTGTGAGTTGAAGTCTACTATCATCTATTTTGAATGCTTGTGTTTATACTTGAATACAATGTGAGGTGATAATGCTTGTTTTTCAATAAAACATTTGTATTTGACCCAACAAGTTGAATTTGGATGAATTGGATTTGCATTAGTATGTGTGCTAAATAGAGTTTTTTGCATGCCCCTAGCTAAATGCTTTAACTTCTAGAGATTGTAGGATCTGAACTTTTTGGTCATTATCTCATCATTTGATTTCTTATATCTAGATCATGGACTGCTCATAGATATTATCTGACTTGGTTTCATGCTTTCAACTTGAGTAACTACTTTCACACCTGTCATGTGTTTCATCTTAGTTTATTGTTTGAGGACAAGCAAATATTTAAATCTGGAAGTATTTGATGCCTTGAATATTGATGGTAAAATTTGGTATTATTTTATCTCAAAACAAGGCCAATTTTGATGTTTCCATGCACCATATAGGCTTATTTACTTGTTTACTTCAGAATCTTCACTTTTTCTTGTCTTTGTTCTATTTCAGGTAAAATCACTTATTTTTAGAGCTTTTTGAAGATTTTAAAGTCATGGAGTAATTTTTGATGAAGAGACAAGTCTTCATAGCAAATTTGGGATTAATCGGAGCTCTAATTGAGAATCATAGCCAGCACAAGATTTCGGGGTTCACTCGTGATTCGCAGAAAGGTCTAAAAATCAACATATTACTTTACGGCTAGCCCAAGACAAAAATCTTTGGCCGTGATTCCACTGAAGGCATTTTTTCTCAGAAACAAATAGTAAGCTTCATGGCCTACCCAAGATTCAAATCTTTGGCTGTGATTGTTATCTCACAATTTGCACAGTGTACATCACAGTCTGCCTATGATTCTAGTGTTCACCCGTGATCGCTGCTGCCTCTTAGTATTCCTTTTGTTTTTCACTTGATTGAAGGGTTAGAAAAATTCTAAAAAATCAGGAAAAATATGTTTTGGGCAGCTAAGAGGGAGGCGAATTGACAGGCATAAAAGCCCTCTTTTTCATAACCTAAAGAGACAAAATTCATTCATCGAACGGAGCTAGGGCAAAAGTTTAGGCGATAACTCTTCCGAGAGCAATTTTGAAGCGATCTCGCGGCGAATCTTCACCAATCTTGGGGATACGTTCAAAATCTCTTCTCCTTCCTTCCTTTAGTATTTGCTTGTAATTTTCTTGGCTCATTGGAGAGATCTGTGTGGATTTGTATGGCTTATTATGTGATATTAACTTATTTTGTTATTTCGAGTATTATATGAACATATTTTACTTAGTTGAGCTTATTTCATGACATTGCCTTGGTCACGTGGTGTTGTGTGTTAGTCGACATGATCCTGACCACAAGGAGGATCGTGTTGGCAGATCCACTAAGTAAAACTTATGAACCTCTAACACGAAAGTAGTTAGGGTTCATTCGAGGGCACCATGGTCTTTCACAGAACTCAATGGACTTACTTAAAATGATAAGCCACGAGAGTAGGAGATCGTTTTAAGTAAGTACCAGGTTGTACCAACCGCAAGGGGGCAAC
This sequence comes from Costus lasius, assembly GCA_027563935.2. NCBI lineage: Eukaryota > Viridiplantae > Streptophyta > Magnoliopsida > Zingiberales > Costaceae > Costus > Costus lasius. The sequence goes on from CM050451.1 coordinate 79,207,847, forward strand.
CTGTACTATAGGAAAGATTCCTTATGCAATATAATAAACTCATATAACAAATAAGTTCTAGTTCAGATAGATATGTCAATATGGTAAAAACTGAAGTCCCGATGCCTCTCCAATTGACACCTTCTTGTAGTTGTAATTGATTTCTTGTTTTAACTTTACTTGAAGTTAGTTAAACTGTTTCCAAAATCCCAGTTTGACCAGCTTAGCTTCTAAGGACCAGAATTGCTAGTAATTGACCTTACTCCCTATGGGACCGACAATTTATATATTACTGTGATAATACCGTGCACTTATGGTACGTGTCACAGGGTCAACACCCATTAAGTAATTATGTAAAATACAACATGCAAGAATAATCATAACATGTGTGCCAATTGGGAAATATGGTTTTGTTCCACTTGCCATGATTGGAAATCTCTTCTTTAAAACACTAAAGCATCTTTCGATAACATTATAGGCAGATGCATGCAAATGATTATAAAGTTCTTTTGCATTTCATGGAGCATTTTTTGAAAACTCTTTCAGGTGATACCTAACTCCTCTATAAGGTGTTATAAGCCAACTTTTTATCTCAATCCATAACTCACAAAACCATTATGAGAATTCCAATATCATTAAATCACAAAATTCTCATAACAAATTTCAAAACCAATTCAAGATATTTAACAAAACTATCAAAGATCATAACTTAATATCCGACTGTCCAACTATAAAAATAAATACAAGAGCTACATCAACTCATGTCAAGATAAAAGAGAAATAGTAATTATGCAGAAAAACCACTAGTGACTCTCCAAGGAAGCCTCTAGTCTATCTACCCATCTCTAGACTGCAATTGATATGTACTTGGAAGCAAATCAAAGGGGGTTAGCCAAAATTGCTAAGTAGGGATTTTCAAGAATATAAATGTATGCTCAATAATGAAATCAATTTTATGCACTACATGAGTACCATATATATGTGCAAGTAAATATAATATGAACAATATACATCCTATCTCATCAAAATGGAGCTGTTGCGTAGCCAAAATTGCATTATGCCTCGCACTCTAATAAGAGTGATCCATGCCCAAGCTCCAAACATGGAACGACTGCCATCAGACAGCCTAATAGTGTTGTATACAACACTTAGAAACTCCAGTATTGTCCAAAGGATAATTTGGCAGTAACCCTGACCGGCAACCACCAATAACCTACTACACAGTCGATGCTATGGTCTAATACGTGACCTCGCCGACGAATCTCCAATCTCCACGTACGGCGCGCACGCTCAAGGCGTCAAACAACAAATCTTAACACACCATAAAATTCATATCTAAAAACATGTGCATATAACAACAATAATCCTTTCACAAATATATGCTCAATAGCCAAATAAAATATGCATTTATATTCTCTTTTTATGGTAACAAATAAAAATCAAACATACCACTATATGCACCAATGAATTTAATACAAGCACGAATGATATAAGAAACAAGTTAAAGTAGGTAGAAACAAAAGATTTGGTGTCTAAGCACAAGGCTTAGCACCACACAAGAAAGTAAAGGTAGGATCCCTACCTAAAAGTAAAATCCTCTGTTCACGAAGTAAACCACTGGTACTCAACTCTCAGACACGTGTCTCAAGCCTAGTTACCTTACAATCAGATCATACCAAGAAAATAACATCAATTACCATATAGTTCTAACCACCAATGCATCTATAAAAATAACATACTTCTACCATTGATATCTCTAACCATTCCCCCCCCCCCCCCCACCACCAAATTAACACCTTGATAATTTCATATTAATCAAACATGTATATTTAACCCTATACTTGTCCATAATAAAAATTAGGGCAGACCTACAATGTGATCTATATGAATCTACCAATTTCATATATAATACATCACGTAAGCATGCTAAAAAAACTAGGGTTAAACCCTTACCTACCCTAGTAATGAAATCAATGCACAAAGTGAAGGGAGAAAGAAGGTCACTGGCATTACCTATGTCGCCAGAACCTTGCCAGAAAGCGCCACCGCTGACAAAGGAAAGAGGCTGAAACCTCGAGGAAGAGGGGAGGAAGGAACGACGGTGTCCGCTATCGTCGCCATCGTTGCTTCGCCGAAAACCACTGCCACCTGCACGTTCGTCGAACACCGCCGCCTGCTACCAAACATCACCGGGAGAGGAAAGGGAACGTCGGCGCAAGCTTCCCAGTCTTGCCACCGGCTTCAATCGTCGCCGGAGAAAGGAACGAGAGGGAGAGAGAAAGGTTGGGCGAGAGGCGTATGTAGCGGAAGAGAGAGAATTAGGGAAAAAAATTAGATTATAATTTTTTTAATTATTATTAATATTTATTTATTATTTAATTATTAATATTTATTATTCATTTATTTATTTATTTTTAACATAACACCGATCCCACCATAACTCAGTTTGGCATTGAAGTACATACATAAGGTGGCCAAATCTGTGGCTGCCAAGAAATCAGACATGGGAAGAACAATTTTAGTATCCTCCTTGATTTCCACCAACAAATGCTACATTTATCATTTCATTCTGTGCATATCACTAGAACAATTGATAAGAACATAACACAGAACATGCGTTGCAGATAAATACATAGGATTATGTAGATGAAGGAAGAACCTGATTCTGCCTTCATCTGTATGATGACCACGAGCAAGAACACCATCTACAGTGATCACCCAAAGAAGCTGTGTGATGGAGAGTGCTGTAAGAATTTCTTTTGACTAAATTACCATATGACCAAATGAAAATGAAGGTTGTATGAGGAGAACCCGCCGCAGTGGCCTGAAAAATTTAGCCAAAACAGGGTTCTTCAAGTGTACAGCGAAAGAAGTACTGAAGGATACATGCGCTAATTCATATCCCTCAGTTTGCTGATGAGATTAATTCCTATAGTTCACAGCGTACTCCAAAAAAATCAGCAATCTGTGAACTGTTCTAGATGCCCCTAAATCAACTGCTGCATGTGTTTACGCGCATTTTGAATCCTTTCATCTCCTAAATGATGCATGTGTGTATCGTTTGAATGATGTGAAGCAGAGTTGAAGAAACCATGAACAGTCAATGATCCCTTCTTCCACGTAAACAAGGAAGAAGGGATCACTCTCTCCATATAAACAAGGAAGGAGAGTTAGGGGAAGGAGCAGAGGGTGTGTCTGCCTCTAGATTTGCTTCTGCAGTTGCTGATGCTATGGGATCGGAGGGACCCATGTCGGTCTCGGCAATTGTGGTGAGCTGAGAATGGAAGATTAGGCTATTTGCTCCGTCGATGTCGTCCCAAACAGCGCTCCCCGGTCCCCAAGTGCTGAACCACGCCGCGTCGGCTTCGCCCCACACCATCTCAGCCGGTGGCATCGCGGCCGCTTGCCCGTAAACAGCGTTGCCCACGTCTTCAATTGGGATTTCTGCAGAAGATAATGGGGCATCAGAGTGGGTTTCTGGCTGAGCTGGTGTCGGGAGCTCGTTCTGCTGGTTTTGTCTGGTTTCTTCCGGGGTGGGAGGAGCAGAGGACGAGGACGAGGAGCAGGAAGCTACATCCCTGCCACTGCCCTCGCCGACGTCGCGACCGCCGCCTTTGCCAATGAAGAGATTGGGGAAATTGAGCCGGGCATTCTCGCCCCTTAGCTTGAACGCCTCCCGGTCGTAGGCTAGGGCAGCGTCCTCCGCGGTGTCGAAGGTGCCGAGCCAGAGGCGGGTGCGGTTCTTCGGACGGCGGATCTCCGCTACCCACTTACCCCAGTGCCGCTGCCTCACGCCACGATACAGCTTCACCGGCGCCGGCGCAGGGTGCAGCATGTACGGCCGAAATGACCCAACGAAGAGCGATGTCGGGTGGTGGCGACGCGGTCCGCGCGGGCTCAGGTGGAGCGCCTCGCTCCAGTGCCTGAGCAGGTCCTCCTGATATTTCTGCTGTTGCAGCTGACGCTGCATCGCCAACGGCGGCGCCGCTACGTCCGGCGTAAGCAATGGCGTAGGCAGATAAGCCCCGATTGAATAAGGATGACTCTGAGAAAAAGAAATCATCTGCTGCCGAGGAACGGGCAGACGCGGAACGGCCGGTGAATCGTCGCAAGCGAAGGGAAATACAGGCCGCGGCGAAGAAGCCGGAGGGGTCGGATTAGATGAGCGTCCGAACCTATCCGGGCTTCGAATCTTCTTAAGCGGCCGAGGAGACGCTGGAGCCGCCTCCTCGGCAAACCGCGGCGGCAAGCTCCGGCCAGGGCTGCTTTCCGATTCCACAACGAGCTGCAGCTTCCCCTTCTGGTTCCTTCCGACGGCGCTCTCGCCTTTCTTCTCCGTGTCCGCCATCTCCGAGCCGGCCGCCCGCTTAGGAGAACGCTCCAAGATTGAACGCCAAGCGCTCGACGAAATGGCTGAGAGCGGACGGCCGGCCGAACAACCCGCAGATTTGATCGAACCAACGGGGGAGCTGGGAATTGATGCGTTGAGCAAGAGGGGGAAGCGTGGTGCGCTCGTTTGCGTGCTTGGTGGCGCAGCGAGAGCAGCGTTTTTAAGGCGGCAAAAAAAAAAAGGCCGGACACAACAGATGCGATATTTTTGCCAGACCCAGGAAGGGTCGGTGCGCGGGTCCATCCTCCAACTTCTCATGCCAGCACGAATCCTAAGTCCGAGTGTGCTACGTGATGACCACCGAGGTTGCTTCAAGATTCGTGTACCACAGTCCACAGCTGCGGTTGCACAAATCTCAACCAAGATCTAGTAGGGCCGCACGGAATCTGCCTCGTTGTCTTGTTTCGCAACTTTTTTTGTCCCTTGCATCATTTATTTATTCCGTGCGTTATTCACATAAATAATTTGCTTGACTAATTTATAAAATTAAGAACATAATTCAATTGACTCCAATCGAACAGAATCTGATCATTTTCATATTAAAATCTTCGTGAACTCAAACGTTTCAGTGAACAATCGAAACGCACTCTAGAAACAAATTTCAAAATGGCGCACGCTGACCAAAATAAAGTCAACGTCACCCACTTTTCCTTTCGGCGGACAGCAGGATCCGGTCCACCATGCACGTCCAGGAGCGTAGGTCAAAGGCATGCCCCCACAGTGCGGCCGTCCACCGGCCTCTCTCATTATAATTCCCATCACATTATAATTTATATACAAATTTCTTCTGTTGCCAATAATGACGAGGTAGATATATAGAGGCAACTGATTAAATAAATAATTAAATATATTTAATCAGCAAGCTTTAACAGCATTGGTTGCTGGTTGGAGTGTTAACTAGGGTTGACTGGCAATGTTAGGTCTTAAGATTATCCGACTGGTCAACGTACGTATATAAATAAATAAATGAATACGTGTGTGGTCCTCATGCTAGACGCACCTAGGAATAGGATGACGAATGGCTAGGGCATTGAAAAGTCAATGGTTAGGTTAAATAAATGAGAGTCAACCATAATGGAAGGCTTGCGGGATCATTAATAATTGTAATAAACTAAAAGTTAAAGATCCTGCCAGACTTATTCAAAAAGTATTAGTCGATTTGACTCGAGTGCAAATATATTCATAGCAATTATGATCTAGTTTAATTTAATTTTATTATCATTATTATTTATATTAATTTTTTATGTATCTAGTTGTTAGGACCAGCCCTAATAAATGGGCCCAACCCATCCAGCCCAATTGGGCCGTCAACCCAGGGGCAAAATTGGTCCGCTGAGAAAACCAAATCGATTTCGATTTGGGGACAATGAACGACGAAGGCAGCGTTCACTGGCTCGATCGGAGCCACCTTCGGCGGCATCTCCGGCGGCCGGAAGTCTCGGCCGACCAAGCAGGAGAGGTCGCTGGACTAGGTCGCTCGGCTAGGCGGCAGTCTCCTCGGCCGGTGAAGCCCCGACGTAAGCGGTGGATGCGATTAGGCGGACGCGACTGGACAGGGGAGGCGAGCAGTCTGGCGTCAATCATCCGGCATCAGTCGTCCGGTGTCAGACGGTGACGAGGGCAGGCGACCAGAAGGACGACAAGGTCGTCGCCCGGACGTGGCCGGGTTTGACAAACGTGAGGTGCCAATGCATTATCCAGAGGTCTGAAGCGGCGGCAATGCTGGAACCAGCGGACGGAAGAGGTATCAAAGCTCGATCCGGCAGACTGAAGGGTGCGGCCGGACGTCTGGCTATGAGCAGCATGGGCAGGGATGGGCGGAGCTCTGACGTGGAGTGGCTCCGCCTGACGACAATTGAAAACGTCGACCACGCGAGCGGCGGGAACTGATGACCGAGCCGCCTATAAAGAGGAGCCGGCGAGTGCGAGAAGGGTGGGTCTTGAAAAAAGGAACATCGGTAGGGGGAACACTGATAGAGGTAGATCCACAAACCTATGAGGAAGGGAACGAAACCGAGAACGGCGGGCGGCTGAACTCAGATCGGCGACGGGAAAGAGGTAAAGATGGGTCATCCAGGTTGACAACGAACCTGGACCAACCCTTCTCCCGTTCGCTTCTCCCTTCGACGACGACTCTGGCGACGACGATCCGCGACCTTCGTCGGGTGGCTTCGGTGGTGTGGGTGGGAGGTACGAAGCACTGACGGCGCCGGGTTCCCCTTTCTCCCTACGACGCTTCCTTTCATCCTTCCTGGCGAACTCGAGGTGGCTTCCCCAGCCCCGTCTCCTTCCATTCGACCTCGACGAACATGGGGTGGCAGCTTCGGTTGCCCGCGAACTCGGCCGGAACAACGTGGTAAACGACGAGGCCCCTTTACCTCACACGAACTCAGGTCGCGGCGACCTTGCGTTCGCCGGACCGGCGCAGCGACCTCCGTCCCGACGCGAACGAAGCTACGGCTTCGAACGAAGGCCTGACGCCGCTGACGTGGATAAGGGAGACATTGACCCGTTGACCCAAACAACTAACACAGTGAACGAATTCGGGTAGGGATGGCAATTGGGTACTAATTTAGCGGGTACCCGCCCTACACGAACCCGTTTAAAGGTAAATGGGTAGTTGTTATTCGGGTGTGGGTAGGGTATGGGAAGTGCATATGCTACCCGAGTCGGGTTCGGGTAGGGTTCGGGTAGCATAGGGCGAATACCCACTACCCGAACCCGATTATATATATGTATATAAATATATATTTTTTATTTATTTACTATATTTTTTTAATATATTATTCGAGTTTGCGGGTACCTGTTTTATCTTACTCAAAATTTGATCTTTATTAGGGTATTATAGGGTTGGGTACCCGAATATTAATTAGGTAACAATATTTATATAGGTTAAAATTTAATAGGGTAGATATTTAAGTCAGGTATTTATAGGGTTCAGGTATTAAATGGGTAGTTAAATTTTTAATAGGGTAGGGTATGGGTAGAGGTTTTAAAAAATAAATGGGTAGTTATTTGGGTACGGGTAGTAGAATAGTTATTCGGGTTAGGGTACGGGTAGCACAAAAAATGCGGGTACCCTACCCGCTGCCATCGCTAAATTCGGGCGCGGAGTGATTTTCGGACGTGGGCGGGTTTCGGATTCGAGCGGGGATCCGAAAACAGATTAAGGTATAAATTCTTTATTTAAATAGTTTTTAAATGCTGATGTGTCTCTCTCTCTCTTTTCTCTTTCCTTCTTAGGCTGGAAAAGGTTGAGGGATGCATGCGCGGATGCATCCCTGCCGGTCGCGCTAAACCTGGACAAGACATGAACTTGAGCCCTACGTGGCAATAGAACCTTGTAATAATTTAATTAAAACTGATTCATGTAATTTGTATAATACAGGGCGTGACACTAGTTATGATAAATTATGCGAAGGTCAGACTCAAGATAGAATATTTTTCCGCTAAATATCTAGCGTGAAGTGAGAATTTTGTTATATGGGTCCTCTCCTCTCCCAATAGGGATGGCAAGACCATCTCTGGCTTGACCCAACTTAAAATCAATGGGAAAAATCTGAGTTAATTGGGTCTCGGGTTGGGTTCGGAAAAAACCCGATGAGATAAAGTCAGATCGGGGTCGGGTATGAGAATTCAAGTACCCGCCCTGACTATTAAAATGATAAATTTACCCCTTTTAAATAGTTTGATGCTTTGTTAATTATTTTTATTATTATTTATGTAGAAATAATTGTATAGTTTATGTAAAATATTTTTTATTTATATATTATAAATATGCAATAAAAATTAATTTTAAAATATTATTTATAATATATACTTTTTTAAGCCGGTCGAGATCAGGTTTCCCTACAAGGTCCGGTGTGAGGTTGGGTTTTCTAAACCCGTCGGGTTCGAGGAAGTCGGAGTCAGGGTCGAGGATGACACTAATAAAATTTTAACTACCTATAAACTATGCAAACTCTATAAACGCCACATATATAATTAACTATATTAAATTATATATTATATACCAAATTACTCAAATAAAATTATTTTTATAATATATATATATATAACAAACACAACTGTCATCCCTAAACTTGTTTAGACATATATAATGAGAGCAAGGTTTAAACTCAAGATCTTATTATCAATAATTAAGATCTTGACCAGTTGAACTAACTATCATCATCATCCATAAACTTAGAGATGAGAGAGAAACAAAATTTCTTTACACAAGGGCAAGAGGAAGGAGAAAAAAAGTTTCTCATAATTTTCGGACGATATCTCATCATTTGGTGTGAAATTTTATGGAGCTTTTCTTAGGTAATTTTCTCTTAATCCAACAATTGGATTTTTTAAATTATCTCTTTATTCTTTTGAATTAATTCAGATTATGATTTTGGGTATTTTATTTTTTTTTTGTGTTGAATTTTATTTCATTTGATAAAACTTTTGATATGAAAAGGTATTATATTATTCCTTCGTTGTGAAAAATTTATGGCTTACGCGTGTGTTTTTTTACCCTCTTTGTGAAAATCACATAAAATTTTAGTGTTGCTTTGTGTATTAATTTATTACTATTTGGCTTAATTATTTTTTATCTATATATATATATATATATATATATTGTAATTGATAAGTGATATTTAGAAATTATATCAAATTTAGAAAAAAAAAATCTTAGCAGTGATATCTATGTCAATCATAGAAATTCACAATCAATGATAGTTTTGAATTGAGAAAATTAGTTTATCTAGAGAGCTAAAATGAAAACGACTACTTATATTGCATGGATTGACTTAATGTAGTTGAGACTAAAACCAAACTTAAAGAAATAGATAATGATTGGATGGGTGAAAGATAATAGTTTTATCATATTATGAATAAAAAAGGAGTATATAAGTTATGAAAAAAAAAAAAACTTATATGAGCAAAATACTATAGGAAATAGAGCTCTCTTAATTAGAAAATTAGTTAATATGAAATATATAAAAAGTGACAAAATTATTGAGTATTTGAATAATATGAAAGATATCATCAAATAGGCTCTGTGAAGATAATGATTGAAGATAAATTATAGGCACTCTTGTTGTTGAGCCCTCTATTAGAGAATTAGGAGACTTAGGTTGCATTAGCACACAAGCTATCTATGAGCTTAGTTACTTCAAGTCTATTAAATGAAAAAAAAATATGAAGAATGTATGTGAAAATAAATAGCTTTCAAGTATTGGTGACTGAAAATTATGGTAGAAGCAAAAGTAGATCTCCTTATCAATATAAAAAATTTAGCAGTAAATCATTTTACTAAAAAGTTATAAAGTGTCATTACTGTCATATGAAAGAGCATTTCAAAAAGTATTGTAGTGTCATTACCGTCATATGAAAGAGCATTTCAAAAAGTATTGTTGGGTATTTAAGAAAGCTTAAAAAGTAAAAAGTAGTGGAAATAATGTAAAGGATAAAGAGAGTAATATTATTACAATGAACAGTGATACTAGTGTTCCAACAACAAGTGCCATATAATATATTGATAGTCAATGGAAAAAAGAGTTGGATTATTGACACAAGTGTTTCTTTCTATGCTACCCCTCAATACAAAAGATAAAGAGCAATCATTGGAGGTCATTAGAAGGAACATCGCAAGAGACAAGGAAGAGAAAGACAAAGCTTAAAATTTACACCTTCTCCACCAAGGCACTATTGTTATCATGCATATTTTGAGTTGGAATATTAGGGGAGTTGGAGGGCTTGGCAAACATAGGTTCCTCAATATGCTCATTAAAAAGAACAACCTTGGTTTGATAGGACTTTTGGAGACCAAGGCTCAATCCTTAAATGATTCCAAAGTTTCAATTTGGTCAGGGAGTTCAGTAAAATGGGATTTTGTGCCCTCTAGAGGATCTTCTGGTGGACTTTGCATTCTTTGGGATTCTCATGTCCTGTCACAAGAGATAATCACAAAAGGAGAAAGATGGATTGCAATTGATGCAGTTCATTCAAGCTCGGGCTATAGATTAATTGTATTTTTTGTGTATGCTTGAACTGATGCCAAAGAAAGGGATTCACTTTGGGATGATCTAAAAATACTTCTACAAGGAATTTCTATCCCTTGCCTTATCCTCGGTGACTTCAATGAAATTTTTCAACCTTTTGAAAGTACAAGCATGACAAGATTAGAAACTTCAATAGAGTCCTTCAGAAACTTTGTAAATGACTCATGCTTAATTGATCTTCCACTCCAGGAAAGAAAATTTACATGGGGGAATAGAATTTGTATGTCGAAATTAGATAGAGCTCTTGTAAACTCTATCTAGTTACAGATTTTTCCAACCACTGAGCTAAAAGGCTTGCAAGGACAATTCTCCGATCATTGCCCTTTACTTTTGAGTACGTCAGTTCATTTAAATTGGGGACCAAAGCCTTTCCGTTCAATTGATGCTTGGTGGGAGATTGTAGATTTCAATAAATTCCTAGATTCAACCTGGACCAAAATCAAGCAAGAGAATCCCACTATAAACATTCATTCTAAACTCAAATACCTACGAGGTGAATTAAAGTGGTGGAATGATAATATCTTTGGTAGGATGGATAAAAATTTACTTTTAAACAGGAAGAGCTACATCAGTTTGATTTATATGCTGAGGAAAGAACTCTTTCAGATGATGAACAAAGAAGAAGATTTGAATTAACACAAGAAGTTAAACAAATTTATAGACATTTGGAGTCCTTATGGAGACAAAAATCAAGAGTTCAATGGCACCTTCAAGGGGACAAAAACACAAAGTTCTATCACTTGAAAGCCACTTGGAGGTCGAAGAAGAATGCATTAGTCGGAGTAACGAAAAATGGAAATGTCTTCAAAAATCCTTTTGAAATCAAAAGAGAAGTGAAAAACTTTTTTAGTGAATCTTATAAAAGGCAACCTTGGTGCACTTTCACGTTATCTGCTCTACCTTTTCAGCAACTTTCTCATATTGATGCTTTGGAACTTGAGAAGATTTTTACATTAGACGAAATTACTATGTCTCCAAAATTGTGACAGCCATAAAGCCCTAGGCCCAGATGGCTTTAACGTGTTATTCTATAAAAAGGCTTGGCATCTAATGCAATGAGACATTGTACAACTATTTAATGATTTTCACAGATCCAGTAAGTTGCCTAAAGGTCTAAATTCAGCATTCATCACTTTAATTCCAAAAAAATCGGGCTCATGTGATTTACAAGATTATAGACCCATAAGTTTGATCAATGGAGTTTATAAACTTCTCTCAAAAGTTTTGTCTCATAGACTTCAGCAAGTAATTGCAAAAGTGGTTTCTCCAATGCAACATGCATTTATAAAAGGCAGACAAATTTTGGATTGCTCACTTTTAGCATCCGAGGTTATTCATGGACTAAAACAAAATAAAGACAAAGGCTTTCTACTCAAGCTTGATTTTAGAAAAGCCTTTGATCATGTCTCTTGGGACTACATTATACAAGTTCTCAAGATAATGAAATTTGGTGACAAGTGGCAATCTTGGATCAAAGAATGTATTACAACTGCAAGGGTCTCAGTGTTGGTGAATGGTAGTCCGACTGAGGAAATTACTTTGGAAAGAGGGTTGCATCAAGGGGATCCTATATCACCTTTATTATTTAACATTGCGTTAGACGGTTTGAAAAGAATGATAGACAAAGCTAGATCCCTAAATCTCATTAAAGAAATTCAAATCAATGAGCAATTTGGAGAATTATCAATTTTGCAATTTGCAGATGATACTTTGCTCTTCTGTCCAACTGACCTAGATGTGTTAATTAACTTACAAAGAATCTTGCGATGTTTTGAAGCTATCTCAGGCTTGAAGATTAACTTCATGAAAAGTGCACTAGTAGGAATCAATGTGAGTATGGAGCTTTTTCAACAAGGAGCAAATTTGATAGGTTGCAAAACTGAAACTCTACCTTTCACATACTTGGGTTTGCCACTGGGAGCTTCTCCTAAGAAGTTATCAACTTGGTCTCCCGTAATAGAAACAGTTCAAAGAAGACTAGCCCTATGGAAAGGAAGACTTTTGTCTATGCCCGGAAGATTGATTCTAATAAAATCAGCTCTAGCCAATCTACCTGTTTTTTATATGTCTTTGTTTAAAATGCCAACTGCAGTGATAAAAAGAATAGAAGGAACCATGCGAAGATTTCTTTGGGGTGGCAAAAGTGAATGAACATACCTAAGTAAAGTAAGCTGGAATGATGTTTGTTGTGGTATTAATGAAGGGGGACTAGGCTTATATCCATTGAGGATTAGAAATTCAGCTTTATTATTCAAATGGGCCTGGAGATTGCAAAAACAAGATCAAGGACTTTGGCAAGATCTTCTTTGAAGTAAATATGATTGGATCTCCTTTAACTCTCTTTCAAAAGCGGTTGGAAGGGAGATATCTCCTATTTGGCTAGATATTCAAAGTGTTTGTTTCAATTATTGTTGGAATTTTATTTCAAAAAACTTACAAATGGAAGTAGGAGATGGCGCTTTATGCGCCTTTTGGCATGATCATTGGTGCGGGGACAAACCTCTAGCAAAAACTTTTCCAAGATTATTTTCAATAGCACTAAATAAAGATGCAAAAATTGCTCAACTGGGGAAACTGGGATTTTGGTAGATGGAATTGGAGCTTTGTTTGGAGAAGAAGATTATTCCTTTGGGAACTCAATAGCCTAGATTTGTTAATGAACACTATTCGAAGCTTCCAACCTAGAGAAAATATAATGGACAACCTGATATGACTTCCTGGGGATAGAAAACAATATACTGTTTCATCTTTTGTAAAACATTATCCAAGACAAGCACAACTTCATCTAAATCTCCAAGCTACAAGAGTATGGAAGTACAAGGATGCAACACCGAGGCAAAAGATGTTCCTTTGGCTTGCAATGCGAAATAGAGTGCCAACTAAAACATTTTTAGTGAGAAGAGGCATTCTCTCAAATTCTAACATTCTTTGTTCACTTTGTGGAGATTACAATGAAACAACTGAACACCTTTTATTACATTGTAGATTTTCTTGGCAGTTGTGGAGTAAGGCAGTAAATTGGATTGGTCAACAACGGATATGCCCTTCGACAATCAGTGAAGCACTTTACAGTTGGGATTCACTACTCTCAAAGAAGAAACAAAAACAGATATGGAACTTACTTTTCTTCATTTTGACATGGTTGATTTGGAAAGCAAGGAATAGGAGAATATTTGAGAATAAGGAAACAGACTGGGAATTCATGTTTCAACTATCTTTGATTACTTTAGGTGACTTGGTAAGGACTAGAATGCCTTCTTTTACTTACTCCGGTCTAGATCTTCTACGATCGCCTCAAGTATTGTTGATGTGACATAATTAATTTACTTGTATTGTATCTTTGTTACTTTCGGCCATTATCCTTATGGCCTCTTAATATATATATTTTGACTTATCAAAAAAAAATGCTAATTATTTTTCATCACTACAACATTATAACTTAGGTGTTGTCAAGGTGGGAAATAAAGATACTATAGTTATCAAAGAAAAAAGATATCATTATCAAGACTAATATTAGGAAGAATATAGTTCTTAAAAGTGTGAGATATATTTCTAATTTGAGATTCAATCTGATTTCATTTGGTATTCTCGATGATGATAGCTTAGTAAGCATATTTAGTAATGGAAAATGGAAGCTAACAAAATAGTCACTTATTTATGTTAGAGGTAGCAAGTAGTATGCTATCACACTGATATTGAGGTCCTTAGAGGAGAGATCAATATTGTTTCAACACCCATTTTAGATTTATGACATAAAAGGCTTGACACATGAGTCAGAAGGGGATAAAAATTCTAGCAAGAAAGGATATTCTCCCTAAAGGCATGACTATTAGTCTTATGATCATTGTTTATTTCATAAACAACCTAGATTTTTTTTTAGAAATGACCTAAAGAAAGGTACTATGTCATTGATATTATTTATTTTGATGTTTATTTTTTATGGATGCTAAATAAGTAGGGGTGCTTTAAATTGTTACATTTTGAAAACTAAAGATGAATTATTTAAAATATTTAGAAAATTATATGCTTTAGTAGAAAGAGAAACATATAGAAAATTAAAATATTTGCATACTGATAATAACAATAGAAGAGAATACACATCTAATAGGTTTAAGGAGTATATGGCTACACATAGAAGTAGATATCAATTGATTATTCCATTGACTTCTCAAAAAAAATGGTATAGCTGAAATGATATATCACACTATTATAGAAAAGATTAGATGCATGTTATTCTCTGCAAGATTGTCAAAAAAAAAATTAAGCTAAAGAATTAAAAACTACTATTTACTTAATCAATCTATCTCTTTAATACAGCTATTCCTTAGAAAGTTTGGTCTCATAAGGACATTTCTTATGCTCACTTATATATTTTTAATTGCAAAGTTTTTATGCATGTTCTTAAAGAAAATATGTTAAAACTCAATGTTAAGGTAATTCAGTATATTTTTCTTAGGTATAACGCTGATAAATTTGGATACAGAATGTAAGATCTAATTAACAGGAAAATATGTAGAAATAGAGATGTAGTCTTTCATGAAGATCATACTATGGAAGAATCTAATAAGGCAGAAAAAACACAAAGTAAGACATGTTATATTACAAATGGTATCTTAGCTCAAGTAGGTGAACCAATTTCTGAGGCAGCAGTCAAATAACCCTATTGATACTTCTATAGATGCAAACAATGTATAGAAAAGTCAGACACCTCAACAACCTCAGATGGAAACTCAATTAAGAGGATCACTAAGAAGAAGATTACTTTCAAGATAATATGACAAAGATTATGTTAAGATCACAAATAGAGGAAAGTTAAAATGCTATCAAGAAGCAATAAAAAGTATGAAAAAGGATGTGGAAATATGCAATGCAAGAGGAGATAAACTCTACTAAAAAATCACACAAAGTTAGTGCATTTCCCCCAATGAAGAAAAACATTTAAAAAAAATAAGTAATTATATAAGAGAAAGTATGTAGGTGACAATGGTCAAATTAGGTACAAGTAAGATTGGTGGTTAAAGACTTTAGTCAAAAAGAATGAGATGATTTTGGTAAGATATTCTTACTTATTGTGAAGATGGCATATATTAGAGTTGTTTTAGGTTTTGTTGCAAGTTTGGGGCTCAAGATGAATAACTAGATGTAAAGACAACTTACTACATAAAGAGTTAAAAGAATATATAAACATAGAGTTGCTAGAGGGATTGATAATCAATTGAAGTGAACAAATGTTTTACAAATTGAAAAATAGTTTATATGAATTGAAGTAAGCTTTGGACAATAGTATAAGAAATTTGCTTCATTCATGATGAGTCAAAATTATCATAAGGCAAATGTAGATAATTTTGTTTATTATACTACTCTATGTTCATGATATGCTTATTGTATAAATAGATATTTGCTTGATTAATAGGTTGAAGATAGAGCTCAATAACTCCTTTAATATGAAAGATTTAGGATAAGTTAAGAAGATATTAGGCATGAGTATCACACGTGATACATAGGAATTGCATAAACTCATCCTCGCCCTGCTTTGCCTTGATTTGATCGAAAAAAACTCGAGTTAATCAGAGGTCGAGTTTGGTTTTAGTAAAACCCAACTTGTAAATATTGGGTTAAGGTCAGGTGTGAGAACTTAAGTACCTGCCCAAACCCAAACCCGAACCTGCCCCACTGCATATAGTTGCTAAATTATGCTTTTCTTAAATAAACCTAACCCTAATTCCTCCCCTCTCCTCCTTTTTCTCTCCATTCCAAGTCTTAGTGGGCCCTCTCTCTCCCCTCTTCCTGTCCTCCTACTGCCACTTTCTCCCCACTTCCCTCCCTGCTACACCTTTCCCCTCTCCTCTTCCCTCTTCTTCTCTCCTTTTCCTCGCCTCCTAGTCCCCACCGGCCCCTACTCTCCCTCCCCTCCATCCTTCTCTCTCTTATTTATTTTTTCCTCCACAGCGCCCCTCTCCCTCCCTTGCTTGTCACTCCCCTCTCCATCCCCATGCCACCCTCACCTTGCCGTTTGCCACCAAGAAAGTTACGAGTGAGGAGCCACACATCTAGGATATCACGTTCCAATGTCAATTTGGGCTCAGTCCAGGAAAAGCCCAGTCCAGCAACTCCCTTCTACCACAACCAAGCCATGAGAAGTAGCCCAAGCAACAACCCATCTCCAGACTGCAAAGCACCAACCTAGCTCTAGCTTCTCTACATAGACCATTTTCTACCCAGATGGCCCAAACCAGGCATCTACCTGCACTCACCATCGCCGAACAAGGAGACCTTCCCTATATTTGCCCCCGACACCGTCGATCAAAAGGGGAAAACCTTCTGCTCAGCTGCAACTTACTTGCCGCGGAGACCACCTACTCCTTCCAACAGATGGTTGCATGCAGCAGGAACTCACCCAGTCCCGGGGCCTTGGGCCAGGCCAAGTGGCCCTTTCGCAGGTGGGCTTGAGCTTGGGCGGAGGCCCAAAACCCAGATTCGGTTCTTGTTTGCCACGGAGCAGATTTGGGCGGACGAAGCAAGTGGCAGATCCGATGGAGGATCCAAATCCTCCCCGTCTTCCATCAAACACACAAAAGCGTGAAATCGAGCTGGTTTCTGAGGCAAGTGGCGGACGCATACGCGAAGCAGCGGTTGGCAGGCATCCCGTTTGTGGCAGCGTTCTCAAGCGACGCTGATGCAAGTGGTGGATAGGATGCAGTAGAGAGCAAGCGGCTGGGCGGCATCCTTCCCTGGCAGACGCCGTTGATGAGCGACGCATCAACAGCGGGAGCAGAAGAAAAGGATGCGAAAGCAGCGCCGCGCTCCCTCTCTGCAAGTGGAGGCTCTTCGACGCGACGGGGGCGTCTTCCCCACGAGACGGGGGACACGAGCTCGTCGTCTCCACGACGTCTCGTGGAGACGACGATGGCGGACAACGACAGAGGCAAGAGCGCCTCGTCCTCCTCCCCGGGTGGTGGTCAGTGATGTGTCCACAAGTGCATGGATACGTCGAAGTAATAAAAAGATATCGATCCCATAGAGACCTACATGTTAAGTACCAAATAATTGAACTCTTACTAGCTAAGTGAACGATGTGCGATAGGAATAAGACAAAAGCAATCAATCAAAAACTATTGTAGAAATTCAGAGAGAAACTAAAACTAAGGTTTCATCTTCTTTAATTCCTATGATTAGACATAAATAAGTTTTTTGGCGCCGTTGCCGGGGACTTTAGCTTTGTTAATATCAAAATAGTTGTTAGTATTACTAGACTAAATTTTCTTTATTTTTAATTTTAACCTTGTTTTCTGTTTTTGCAGGTTTTGGATTTTCTTAGGCTGTGACGAAAAATCATAGGGTTGTGATTTCTATAATTTCTGAATTTTTTGCATAATTTTTTGCTTATTTGCATTTTTCTGTTGGATTTTCTTTTCTGTTAAAAATTTTAAAAATTCTTTAAAATATGTATATTTCAAGAGCTACGAGAATCTACAAAATAAAATTTCATAGATTTTCACACCCTTTCACATGGCTGTGAAACTATGAGCTATTTCGGTTTTTAGGGTTTTCTGGGCTTTCTGATACTTAAAAAATATGAAAGAATCACTAAAAAAATTCTAAAAATTATTTATGATCGATTGGTGTTGGAAAATATGCATTCTGAGACTATTCGTTTTTCTGTGTTTTTCATCACACACCTGTGACGATTTGTCACATGCTGTGATTTTGAAGTTGAGTACTCTTTCTGTTTCTTTCTTAAAATTCTGAGTTCACCCGATCGTTCTTTTGCTTACACACAAGACTCTTAGATCTTGATAGTTTTTATTTCCTGTGGACTTTGATATCACAAAATATTTTAGGTTGTGTAGAAAAGTTTAGATTTGAGGAAATGTCTCTTAATTACAACTCGTGGGCAACTGATAGAGGTGTGGTATACATACCATAAGGTAAGTATGAAAATGATTCATGGTGCACTCTTGCAGAAAAGGTAGATTCTTTAGCTTATAAAATTGACTTTTTTTATTGCATCTTCTTCTATTACTTGTGATATTTGTGGAAGTTTTGATCACTGTGCTTCTAAATGCCAATTAGGAATTCCTCTAAGTCCCAATTTACCATATTACCAAGATGATCAATATAGTTCTAGATGGGAAAATCCACCAACTTCTTTTTATGAGGATTGCTCAAACCATATTTCTGAACCATATTTTAGGGATACTAAAGAATCAAACCTAGAATCCATGTTAGAAAAGTTCATGAGCACCTAGATGAAACACAATGAAGATGTAAATGAGACGCTAAGGCAAATAAATTCTAGGATGGATAATATGAATTCTAGGCTAGATAATATACGTGCTCATACTAAAATATTAGAAACCCAGATAGCACAAGGTAGTTTACCTGAATTTGATTTAGAAACTGCAGAAATTGATTCTCGTGATTCTGAAATTGATTTAGAAAAATCTCACTCTGATTTTAATGATTGTTCTGAAACTAATGATAAATTATTTATTATTAAATCTGATGAATGGAATGAAGAACTTGAAAAAAGTTTGAAAATTACTGACTTTGATGAATCTAACTCTAATTTTGATGATTATGAAATTGATTTTATTGATGATAAATTGTTTATGGTTAAATCTGATGAAGGGTGTGAGGAAATTGATTTAGAAAAGTCTCACTCTGATTTTGATGATAATTTTGAAATTGATTCTTTCGATAAATTATTTGATGAAGGGCATGAGGAACTTGAAAAGGATTTGAGAATTACAAACATTGATGAATCTAACTTTGATGTTTTGCCCATATCTACTATTTACCCTTCTGATTCATTGTCTGAAATATCTGTAGGGAAACTAAAAAAATTTTGCATTATTGAGGAACCTAATGTGGGACATAAAAATTATCCAAACAATCTAATATATGAATCTTTTGATCAAAGTCCTACTCTTATTGCAATTGAAGATATAAATTTGAAAAAAAGGACTCATGATTTTACTTTCTCACAAATATAGGAAGATTATTAAATATCCTTTCTGTGGAATTGAAAATTTTGATTTTGATTTATGCATACTTATGAAAGTCACTGCAATTGTGTCTTATATGAAATTTTGGATGTGTGTATTAGTGGCTAAACTTTTAAGATAGCGGAAAAGGAAAAAAGTATATGTTATTTACTATGGCACTAATCCACTTGCTTCACCATGATATTTGAGTTTTGGTCAACCTAGTCACCTAAAAATTAGTGCTTCTTGGGAGGCAACCCCGGCACTATTTTTATTTTCATATTTTATTATATTATTTATTATTACTATTTTCTTTTACACTCTTATTTTTATAAAAAAATTAAAAAATTGCTTAATATGAAATTTTTTTGCAGGCAAAAAATTGAAAGGGGGCAAAGAAATTTTTTCAAAAAAAAATTATATTTCACAACCATGTGGGTGTGATTATAACTAAAAAAATAGGGAAAGCATGACGGCTGGGCAGACGTCACACCCCCGTGAACAACTTCCCTTCCCAGCCACTCCAGCGCCCATGAAGGTTTCTCTCCCAGCACTGTGGCACAGATCCAACTACCGCCACGTTGTCTTCCAGCTTCTTTGTTTCCATATTTCCAACTAGAGGTCTTCTCGCCACCGACCAACGTCCGCTGCTCTGCTGACGAACTTCCTCAAGATCTCGAGCCTCTAAGGTGAAGAGTTTCCAATCGCATCTCCGGCGGTTCGTGCCATCAACGATTTCGATCTGGCCAGAGGAACGCTGTTCTGTTTCCAACCAATGTCTTTTGCATCTCCAGCATCTTCTTCTTCAGTTATTTTTGCTCATATCTACCGCCGAACGTTGGTTCCCAGACGGTAGCTACATCCCCAAAACTCTGTTTCCAGCCACCGACTTTGATTCTCGCAGACGTCGTCCTTATTTTCAGCTAGATTTTCCCCACTTCTACCACTCTTGCTATCTGCTTCTAGGGCTGTGCGGAATTGGCTACCGCTGGTAGCTCCTCTGATTTGCAGCTACTGCATTTGCTTTTTTAGCAGCTGGTGACGCTGATTTTTCCAACCAGCTAGTAGCGCCTCTGATTCTCCAACAGGCGGAAGATTTTCTAGCAGCGCCTTGCTTCCAGCACCCGCAACTTCTCCGCCTCTATTTCTGCCGATAGCAGCAGCCGCCGCTAGCTTCGATCTCCAGCGTCGGTAAGAAACTCAGCTTTTATTTCCACCGTTGAGCAGCTTCTTCTCCAAAACGACAGCTACTCTGTTCTGCCACCAGCTAATGTTACAGTGATCGGCATCGGCTACTGTTTCTAGACAATTGCGCAGCCAGGCAGCTTGTATTCTAGCCTCTTCTTCTCCGACATCTCCAGCAGCAAGCAAGCACTGTCTTCAGCCACAATAACCCTTTTTCCGTGTCCAGACCAGCCGCTGCCTCCTCTTCCTCAACCGTCTTTGTTTCTAGTAGTGGGTTCCAGCATCTTCAACCAACAGCGTCTCTGTTTCTGCTAAATTCAACTAGTAGGCGGCTTCTTCAGCCACGACATCTCTATTCCACTTCCAGATCCGCCAGCACTGCCTCTTCGGCAACAACTTCATCTCAAGCAGTCACCACCAGCATCTGGACCAGCCAGCTTCTTCTCCGGCAAGCCAACATCTCCACTTCCAGATCCATCATCTCCATGAAGCTTCCGACAACCACTTTGTTTCATATTTAGTCGCCTCTGTTTCCACAGCCGAAGACTTCTATTTCAGCACTAGCATCAGCACCGCTGATAACTCAACATCTGGTGGACATCTCTAGCTAGCAGCCTCTATTTTCGCTAAATGGCAGCTTCTCTATTTGACATAGACGCAGCCCACAACGCCAGCCCGCGAAGGTCCAAACGAGTTCGGCGGCCTCTAAGACGACTGGATCTGTAATCCGCCCCACCTGAAGAAAGCACCACGGCCCAAATTCCAGAAAAAATATCTCCACGTGGGCGCCTTTCCGTTTCGCACAGCTGGAGGACGTAACAAATTACTGCTGCCAATTTACTCGATTGTCCCCGTTTGTTTCCTTATAAATAACACCCATGCCTCTCGAAACGAGGCAGAGTCGATGTATGTTTTTTTTCGAGTTTCAATGAAGTTGTTCCATTTCTTTCTTTGTTCAAGGTTGTTCGACGGGTGAATCGTCCCCGCCTGGGTTGCTCGATGGTGAAGTGTCCCGTCACCATTCCTCTTTACATAGCTACAGGCCTCGGCACGAGCTCCTCTTCCCTATAGAGTTGCCTCGCGATCGCTGATCTTCTTGTCTCCTATGTTCTCGTTCTAGACAAGGCGATAAGGCTTGTTTAGGTCTCCATCAAGACTGTCCTCTGTCAGAGCTTGGTGAAGCACTCCCCTGTATTTCTTCCCTGAAGTGATTGTACGCTAAGAGATCCAGCTGCGTGGGCTCGACGAGGATATGCGAGATGGTCGGCGGATCCGGTTCTTGGCGAGTGCAGCAAGGAGATCCCTTCCACCGTAGGTGAGTAACTGAACTGAGTGCTCTTCATACGATTTTCGTCGCTGGAAAATCTTGCGGGTTTGTTGTTGCTCCAATACGGTTCTTTACTGCTTCGTGAATTTTCCGCCAGTGTTCTTCGATTGATCTCCCTCTGTTTTTTTTCTCTTAAACGAAACGTTGTCGCTTCTTCTTCCCCTGTTTCTCCCTCACGCAGCCACGGATTTTCTACATCATTCAGCCAAGATCTTCACCGTGGCCTTCCACGAAAGATCGGATCCTCGTAACCTTCTCCTATACACGCTTTATCAAACTGGTATCAGAGGAAACATCTGATCCGATCACTCACAGCATTTTTCAGCATTTTCTGAACGAACGTCTGTTTCTTACGCCATGGCTAATCGACCATCCAACCACCAGCGACCCACCCCAACTGATCCAGCACCCAATCCAGATACCACTGAGCTCTCAAACTCGTTGATAGCAAAGTTGATAGACTGAATAGAAGCGTTGGAAGTAGCTGTTCAACGATCTAATGCTCGCCTAGAGCAGCTAGAAAACTCTCCAAGCCAGTGTGGCACTCCTCCTCTGCCCCCAACAAGGGTGGCGCCCGAGGAAATACCTAGGTTCCTTCCGGAGCAGACCATGAGGGAATTTCCCCGTCGTTTCCCTGTGAGACGTGAGAGAAACGATGACCTCCGTGAGGAAGAACTTGAGTGGGCACCTAGCCAACACCGGCCACGCATAACCTACCCTCGCTCCCGAGAGGACGACGAGGTCCGGCTTTTTGTGAAATTGTCACCTCCTCACTTTGATGGAAGCTTAGATACCGGCGTTTTTTTAGACTGGGTTACTGCAATTGAGCAGTATTTTGACTGGAGTGGCATGCCAGAAAACATGCGGGTGAATGTTGCCCGGCTTCTGCTGCTTGGGCCTGCGAAACTTCACTGGCTCCATATCGAGCGACAGCGAGAGCGAGTTTATCTTCCCCCTGTTGTCAGTTGGGAAGAAATGAAACTTAGGTTGCCTGAGAAATATGTCCCTCCTTGTTACCGACGCCGGCTGCTCGATCAGCTCAGCAGTCTTTCCCAAGGAACTATATCTGTGCTTGAGTATAGAACCCAATTTGATGAGTTGCTCATTCGAAGCAACCTGGAGGAAGATCCCAGTTTCACAACCGCTCGTTTTAAGAACAGGCTTCCTCCTGACATTCGCCGTTCCCTCACCACTAGCATCGATGACTCCATCGATACTCTTTACCAGCAGGCCTGTGAGATTGAGCGCGAACATAAGAAGTCTTATAGCCGGAACGCCTGCTCCGCAACTGGATCACTTCTACCGCCTCAATGAACTGAACTGAATCCCAGGAATTCGGCTCGAACCTCTGCCCCGTAATCTTACACTTTTCCCCTTCCTTCGGACAAAAGCAAATATGTTACACCAACCCTACCCAGCCGACCCTCCTGTTTTCACTGTCATCAACCTGGCCATGTTATCCGAGACTGTCCACGTTGGGGAGGGCACTTCTCTCCCTAGCTCGAATGAGACAACGCTATAATCATTTGCGTCTGAACCCCTTAATGATGATCCTAACATTAACGATGTCAATCCCGGCCAGTATTCTAGTGAAGATGATGAATTCACCCCGGCTTTAGCAGTTGTCCGTTGCACGTTGGTCCAACCAAAGCCTACCGAAGACTAGAAACGAACAAGTATATTTTATACCTATACACAGTGCAATGGACACACCTGTAAAATTGTTATCGACGGCGGAAGCAGTCTCAATGTTGTCTCACGGACTGCTGTGACCCGATTTGGTTTAAGTCTAGAACCTCACCCGCACCCCTATTCTATCGCTTGGGTTGACACAACAAACCTATCCGTAACCCATCGATGTTTGGTTCCCCTTAAGCTAGGAGATTATCATGAACGTATTTGGTGCAATGTCATTGCTATGGATGTTTCACACGTCTTGCTTGGTCGTCCTTGGTTGTATGACCTCAATGTCATACACTATGGTAGATCCAACACCTACCTTTTTGAGTTTGAAGGGAAAAGGATCCGACTCAACCCTGCTCCACCCAAGGAGTTACGAGCTTCCAATCCTAAGGGGACGGTGCGCCCAACCCCTACTCAACCTTTGAGTATCTTGTGGCCCCAAGCCTTCCGATTCGAGTCCAAAGATGTAGATACTTTGTTTGCCCTCCTTATTAAGGAAGTACCAGTTGATGAAATTTCCTCCCCCTCGAAGGCTTCCCCTGATCTTAAGGACCTGCTACATGACTTTCAAGATCTTACACCCGAAGAGCTACCCGTCGGTTTACCCCCTATGCGCAGCATCCAACACGCAATTGACCTTATCCCTGGTTCAGCCTTACCCAATCTTCCCCACCATAGGCTCAACCCCAATGAGCATATGGAACTTCGGCGCCAAATAGATGACCTCTTAGCCAAGGGTTTTATACGCGAAAGCTTAAGCCCTTGCGCTGTTCCGGCACTCCTCGCCCCAAAAAAAGATGGAACCTGGCGCATGTGTATTGATTGTCGGGCGATCAACAAAATCACTATCAAATATCGCTTTCCGATTCCACGCCTAGATGACATGTTAGACCTAATTTCTGGATCCCAATATTTTTCTAAGTTAGATTTACGCAGTGGGTATCACCAGGTTCGAGTCCGAGAGGGAGATGAGTGGAAAACTGCATTTAAGTTCAAAGATGGGTTGTACGAATGGCTAGTCATGCCATTTGGATTGACCAACGCCCCATCTACTTTTATGCGTGTCATGACCCATGTCCTAAAACCATACCTAGGAAAATTTCTTGTAGTATATTTCGACGACATTCTCATTTTTAGCCCCACTCAATCCGATCACCTTAACCATTTGCAACTTACCTTGGAATTACTAAGACAAGAGAAATTTTATCTCAACTTGAAAAAATGCTCATTCTTAGACACTCAAGCAGTATTCCTTGGATTTGTTGTCTCGGCCCAAGGGCTAATGGTTGACCCAGAGAAAATTCAAGCGATAGTTGATTGGCCTGAACCTAGAACTTTGACCGAAGTTAGGAGCTTCCATGGTTTAGGCACTTTTTATCGTCGCTTCGTTAAAGGCTTTAGTACCATCGTAGCTCCTATCACCAACTTCATGCGTAAAGATGAATTTCTATGGACTCCTTCGGCAAATCGCGCATTCATAGAAATCAAAACTAGACTGACCTTGACCCCTGTCCTACGACTTCCAGACTTTGCAAAAGTTTTTGAAGTCGCGTGTGATGCGTCTGGGATAGGTATAGGGGGAACACTGAGTCAAGAAGGACATCCCATAGCCTTCTATAGCGAAAAACTCAACGAAGCTAAGCAGCGGTATTCTACGTACGATAAAGAGTTTTATGCTGTTGTGCAAACTCTCCGACACTGGAGACACTATCTCTTGCATACCGAGTTTGTGTTGTTTAGCGATCACCAAGCTCTCTCCTTTCTCAATTCCCAAAAGAAACTAAACACGCGACACGCCAAATGGGTAGAATTTCTACAACAGTACACCTTTGTACTGAAGCACCGAGCTGGCACTGAAAATAAAGTCACCGACGCTCTGAGTCGCGTTCGACACTTGTTACACATTTTACAAGCCAAAATTTCCACATTTGACCATGTGAAAAGTGAATATGAGACATGTCCTAATTTTTCTGAAATATATGCCCAACTTGTTACTGGCCCCGTACTGGACTCCATCTACTCTTTAAAAGAAGGATATCTCTTGTTTGGCACTCGCCTTTGCGTTCCACGAACTTCCTTAAGAGAATACCTCCTTCAAGAGATTCACGCCGGCGGAGCCGCTGGACACCACGGGCGTGACCAAACTTACACTTTAGCTGCCGAACGCTTTTATTGGCCCAACCTTAGGAAAGACGTCGAACTCATTGTACGACATTGCGGTATCTGTCAAACAGCCAAGGCACGAAAACCGAACACAGGTTTCTACACACCTTTGCCAATCCCTATGAAACCTTGGCAGGATATTAGTATGGATTTTGTTGTAGGATTACCGCGAACCTCCACCAAGTGCGACTCTATTTTTGTTGTTGTGGACCGTTTTTCTAAAATGGCTCACTTCTTAGCGTGTTCCAAAACCTTTGATGTTTCCCATGTGGCTAAGATCTTTGTGAATGAAATAGTTCGCCTCCATGGGCTACCCAAGACCATTGTCTCCGATAGGGATACACGATTCGTAAGCTATTTTTGGAAAACCCTATGGGTCCTGCTCGGAACAAAACTAAAGTTTTCCTCGGCCTTCCATCCTCAAACGGATGGGCAGACAGAGGTAGTAAATCGCAGCCTTGGGAACCTTTTACGCTATCTCGTGGCTGAGCATAAGACTAGTTGGGATACTATCTTACCTATCGCCGAGTTCGCCTACAACAGTGCTATCAATAGATATACGGGACTCAACCCATTTCAAATCGTAACTGGCCAACAACCAAATAAACCCATTGACTTACTTCCAATTTCTTCTTCCTCCAATATTTCTGAATCTGCGTTGACTTTTGCACAACATCTTGCGGATTTACACAATGAGGTAAGAAAAAAAATTGATTTGAGCAACAACAAATATCAAGCAACGGTTAATCAGCGGCGTAGGCCACGAATTTATAGTGAGGGTGAACAAGTAATTGTGAGAATCAAGCCTGAGAGGCTTGGTACGGGGGTCAATTCAAAGTTGCATGCCAAGAACATGAGACCATTTACCATCCTGCATAAAATCGGAGACAACGCGTATGTCTTGGATCTCCCAAGTACAATGAGAATTAGCTCTACCTTCAATATACAGGATCTACTTCCCTATCATCCACCTCTTTTGGAAGATCAATCACCAGCCGACGAAGAACCCCATCAGATTTTAGATGAACAAACAGTGCTTACAAAAGAAGGGCCCACACCTCACTATTTGGTCCAATGGAATGACTAACACACTGATGATTCTGCTTGGATTACTGAAATAGAAACTGAAGCCATTGCCCCCAAGCTGTTACGAGACTACCATCAAACTCCTTCTCCATAGGAGAATTTCTGTCCGCCGGGGGTAGTTGACGTAGACGCAGCCCACAACGCCAGCCCGCGAAGGTCCAAACGAGTTCGGCGGCCTCCAAGACGACTGGATCTGTAATCCGCCCCACCTGCCATCAGAAGAAAGCACCACGGCCCAAATTTCAGAAAACATATCTCCACATGGGCGCCTTTCCGTTTCGCATAGCTGGAGGACGTAACAAATTACTGCTGCCAATTTACTCGATTGTCCCCGTTTGTTTCCTTATAAATAACACCCATGCCTCTCGAGACGAGGCAGAGTCGATGTATGTTTTTTTTCCAGTTTCAATGAAGTTGTTCCATCTCTTTACATAGCTACAGGCCTCGGCACGAGCTCCTTTTCCCTATAGAGTTGCCTCGCGATCGCTGATCTTCTTGTCTCCTACGTTCTCGTTCTAGACAAGGCGATCAGGCTTGTTTAGGTCTCCATCAAGACTTTCCTCTGGCTGAGCTTGGTGGAGCACTCCCCTGTATTTCTTCCCTGTAAGTCCCAGCTTGTGTAATGAAGTGATTGTACGCTAAGAGATCCAGCTGCGTGGGCTCGACGAGGATATGCGAGATGGTCGGCGGATCCGGTTCTTGGCGAGTGCAGCAAGGAGATCCCTTCCACCGTAGGTGAGTAACTGAACTGAGTGCTCTTCATACGATTTTCGTCGCTGGAAAATCTTGCGGGTTTGTTGTTGCTCCAATACGGTTCTTTACTGCTTCGTGAATTTTCCGCCAGTGTTCTTCGATTGATCTCCCTCTGTTTTTTTTCTCTTAAATGAAACGCTGTCGCTTCTTCTTCCCCTGTTTCTCCCTCACGCAACCACGAATTTTCTGCATCATTCAGCCAAGATCTTCACCGTGGCCTTCCACGAAAGATCGGATCCTCGAAACCTTCTCCTATACACGCTACATCACTATTTCCACCGCTCTGCTTTGTCTTCAGCTGGCTGCTGCTTCTGTTTCGACACTGACGATGATTTCTGCCTCCAGTGTTGCTCTTCGATCTACCACATGCATCTTTTTAGCCGTTTGACTTTGTTTCCACCGCTGAAAACTTCTTAGTAGTTGCGCAACCATCAACAACAGCACTATCTTCCAGCCGGAAAAGACTTCAGTGGCTGTGCCTACCGACCTTCTCTCGCGAGAAGCCTCATCTTATGCTTCGTTTTCCGCAACCATCGCTAACAGCCTTCTCAATTTTTGCCAATTAGAAAGTTGTCACCTCTTTTCAGCTAGTAACACTACTATGCAGCATCACCTCTCATCGCCTGCCAGCCGACGACTTCACTTCTAGATCTGTAGTCTCTAGGAGGTGACTGGAAACTACTCAGTCTCACTTTGTTGTCGGTGACTAATCTTTCGCAGCTAGCAATTTTGTTTCAGCTAGCAGTATTCCACCGACACCCTCCCTAGACCTCTAGTGACATCTCTGATTGTCCTTTGGGAAGAAGACATTTTTAGCTAAGGTAAGATACTATTTTTGGGCTGAGCCTTATGTATCTAAGAAATGTGCATGTGAAATTTTCAGAAGGTGCATCTTTGAGGACAAGATAGCCAACTTTCTTTATCACGCCACACCCCGTACGACGATGACAGTGACTGAGTTCACCATTATATTATTGGGTGAGCATCACTATTTATACTTTCTTGAGATCTGATACAATATGATTGTATGGTATTGTTGCTTGATTTGTCTTGCTATTTGATATGGTTGTATCGCTTACTTTCTTCTCCTAAGATTTCTATTCGATATGGTTGTACTGATTTATCACTTTACACTTTTCACTATGATTGTATGAGTATGATGCTTCACACCTTTCGCACTGATATTGTTATTTTTGACGTGTAAAAATTTTATCCATGGATGACTTGAATTTATGTGATAAGATGTGTGTGAATCGAATGCTTGTGACATATGTTTATTCTCTTTGATAATATGATTAGAAATGATATGTGTTGATGATTTTATGGATTAGAGATTTTTTTTTTTTAAATTACCTGTGGAATGAAATTTTTGGATAAAATTAGTCCTAGTATGATTAAGATTTTCATGAGAAAAATATTTTGCATTCTTGTAATATGAGTTGAATGAAAGTTACTTGATTTTAATTTTTCTGATTTACTTGATGGAAATATTTTCATAAAAAAAACTAGAGATTATCTGTAGATAACCTGTTCCAACTCCTCTAGTATGATGAACTGTAGTCATGAGTTATATTATGCCTTTTTAGTATACTTTAAGTCTATTTCAATCAATTAACGAAGAGAAATTTATTAAAATGTTATTTTACCCTTGAGTAGAAAGATTGATAATGATTTAAATACCATGCTCTTGGCTGGCTCTCTCCAAAATAAGGGTAATAAAAATATAATAAAAAAATAAAGAAGGAGAAAAGAAAAGAAAAGCAGAAAAAGAGAGAGCTGTAGGTTAAGTAGTCAACTCCGCTGACACTTTAATTGATAATGGTTTAAATACCATGCTCTTTGCTTTACATACTTTGATTCATATTTTGAGTTACTTGGGGACAAGCAAAGGTTTGAGCCTTATGTATTTTAATAACTCAAAAATTTGTAGTAAATTTTATATTAATTATATAATCTTTTTGAGTCATAATTATGCTTTTTACTTGTTTTTAAACTTATTTAGTCGATTATTTCAGAATCTACACCTTTTCTTGTTTTTTGAACTTTTCAGGTAAAATATGCTTATTTTTAATGGATTTAAAGAAATCATAGGTCGGAAACGGAATTAGGACGAAAAATGGAGCTCGGAGGATAAATTTGGAATTTTTTGCCGTCACACTCCTGTGAAATATGAATTAAAATTTTTACTTGGGTGTGAAAATCTAATAATTGAGGGAAACAGTTGCTGCCGCACGCAGCCGAGTCTTCTGCCGCCCCTATTTCTGATTTTTTCGAAGCAAAATTAGACAAATTAGAGCACTAATCGGAAAAACTAAAAATACAGAGTTGTTCTATAAATTGATGAGAAAATTTGAAACCAAGAATCGTCCACTTTTATCAAATATCGAGGGAGAAATCGAGAGAAGCGCTGCAAGAGCTCGACCTCTCGCCGAGAGTCGTAGAGGCCATCTTTGGAGGCAAAATTTTCAGGGAAGCTTCGCCCAAGCGAGGAGATGACACACCAAAAAATTTAGATCAAAAGGAGTTCAAACGTGGGAGAAATCGACGAAAGAAAATCTCAACCGGATGGGAAAGATCGCGATTTACTGTAACAGTGAACTGTAGTAGCTGTAGCAGTGCATTGTAGCGTACTGTTCATCAGCAAAATCACAGGACTCTGAAAGTTGAACTACGATTTTCACACCCCTATGAAATCAGTAAAAAATTTTATTCTTCCTCTATTAAATTCTGATTATTTTAAAATAAATTTTTGCTGTGTTTTTGACTCCATGGTAGCGTAATCTTTTCTTTGAGACTTAGGGAGTAATCCCTTTTTAATTCTGTAATGAGTAGATGATTTTTAATCTATTTGTTATTCAATGAATGATAATTTTGCCTCTGTGATTTATTTACTTTGAAATTATTAGTTTTAGAATATTAGCATATTTTAGGGTTTGTAATATGGACTGAAAGGTGATTTACGAATCTAGAACCCTTAAATTAAGATCTAGAAACCTAGACTATGAAGTAGCTAAGTCCTAGAATCCTGATTTTTTATGCTTATTTCACATGTCAATATTTTGATCTATTGATTTCACTATTTCAGACATGATAAAATGGACCGAAATGTGATTTTGATTGTTAGAGCCCCTTAGGTAAAACTTGTAAAATTAAAGTATGAAAATATTTAATTTTACTTGAGAAGTAGACATTGAGAGTTAAGCCACGAAAGTGATCTTAATTTTCTTTGTCTGGTTTACTTTTATTTAACACTGAGTAGCAAGTCACGAAAGTGAAGACTGGTTTCATGTAAATTGGATATCCGAAAGGAGACAATTTCTTTTTTTACATAAACTTTTCTTTATCATGATTTGAATAACTAATAAAACCTTTATTATATCTAGTCATAGGAATTGAAAAGGATGAAACCTTAGTCCCAGTTTTCTCTCCCCGATATCCTACATTAGTTTTTGTTTATTCGCTTTTATTTTACTTCTATCGTACATCGATCGCTTAGCTAGTAAGAATTCAATTATTTGGTACAACACATAGGTCTCTGTGGGTTCAATATCTTTTTATTACTTCGACGTATCCGTGCACTTGCGAATACGTCAAGTTTTTGGTGCCATTGTCGGGGACCTTAGTTTTGTTAATATCAAAATACTTGTTAGTATTACTAGACTAAGTTTTATTTATTTTTAATTTTAACCTTGTTTTATATTTTTGCAGATTTTGCATTTTCACAGGCTATGACGAAAAATCACAGGGCTGTGATTTCTGCAATTTTTGAGTCATTAGTCAGCGACAAGAGAAGATGGTGAGAGCGTTGTCTCCTCCACGAGCAGTGGCGAGAGGACACTGCAATCCTCTCCCCTCAGACGGAGTTCTCTGAAGGGGTGTCCGGCAAGCACTCTAGCACCAACGAGATCAGACAGAGAGGGATGTATGAGGAGTGTATAGAGAGGAGTGGAGGGGTTTAATGTAACCGGGTTTTGAGGAAG
Organism: Costus lasius; assembly: GCA_027563935.2. Taxonomy (NCBI): domain Eukaryota; kingdom Viridiplantae; phylum Streptophyta; class Magnoliopsida; order Zingiberales; family Costaceae; genus Costus; species Costus lasius. Next base: position 79,239,418 of record CM050451.1, read on the forward strand.
CCTAGACGATGTTGCTGTTGCCAATCCGCCGGACGCTGCCGCAACATCGGAGAGGAGGGAGATCGAGGAGAAGGGAGAAGGAGGCGGCTGTAGCCGCCATTTGCGTCGAACCCACTGTTGTGTCCGGAAGTGCACGGATACTCGAAGTAATAAAAAGATATCGATCCATAGAGACCTCATTTGTTAAGTACCAAAGAATTAAAGATATAATCTACTTAATAAAAAAAATCATCTCACTTTAGCGCCGATAATTTACAAAGAACAATTCCTCAATTTCGCACAAGATTTGTTTAATGCTAAAGATAAGTAAATCATTGTCAAGAAAATTTAAGATCACTTTCATGCATCCAATCTTTATGTCAATCATCTCAAGTGAAAACTAAATATTTTTATACTTTAGATTCACATGTTCTACTTAAGGTTCTAGAATGATCCGATACTTAATTTCTCACAATATCTTCATGTTTAACTCATTAATGTCTCCTAGGTCAAATTACCAACAAGTCAATAAACTTCTAAAATCTAGAAACAAGAACAAACCTAATTTCTTACGATAAGTTCTTAAATCACGATTCTAGGGTTCTAAGTTTTGCAAGTCATCTTTCGGTCCATATCGCAAAAACTCTAATACATATTGACAATATGAAACTAGAAGAGATTAAAGACAATCATCACATAAGTAGAATTATCATAACAAGAGTATACTGATGAAGTAAAGATTATCTAGTCATTATGAAATTAAGGGGATTGCACCCCCTGTCCCAAAAAGTGTTTAAGCTAGCATGATGAAGAAATTACAATATGTCATAGTTTAGAACGATCAAAAATCAAAAAGAAGAGAAATTTTACAAAACACAAGGCTGTAATCGAAATTACAGCCTGTGATTTCTCACGTGAACAGTGTCGGCGGCGCCTCTTTCATTGATTTCTCCTTCGATCGGTCTCCTTTCGTTCTAAAACTTTTGGTGTATGTTCTTCTCCCACAAGCGTAGCTTCCCTTCAAATTCCACGGCCAGAGATGCTCTGTACGCTTCCTCGTAGCAAAACCTAGGGTGATGGTGAAGATGGCGATTTCTCCCTGAAAAGCTAATCAAAATTAGGGCTTTTGGTGCGCTGATCCTCCCCTTGTTCTTGCGAATATTCTCCTTCTTACAGATTTCGAATTGATGGTCTAAATCGTCTGCAATCATCCGCGCAAAAATCGGACTTTGAATAAACCAGGTAAATCGGCCGTTTGGGATATAATTACGGCCATAATTTCCATTACGGCGGTGCCGTAATGTGTTCTGGTCTAAATTCTGGGATAAACACGTGCCGTAAAAACAACCATAGCAGCCGTGATTGCATAAAACTTTCTGGAAAGAAATCACCTGAAATTACGACCCGTAATATTCGTCACGGCAGTGCCGTAATATCTGCAAATCTTTCTGTACAGAAATCGAATGAAATTATGGCAGAACAAACAGATTACGGTAGTGCCATGGTTTATTCTGTAGATTCAGTAAAACCACAGTACCGTAATATTGATTACGGCTTTGCCGTAATCTGGTCTGAAGCTCTGATTTGCGTGAAATTTGACATATAATCTTCTCTTAATGATGAAAATTTGTCTATGCATTTGGATTGCTTGAAAACGCCTTAAAATAATGTCTTTTTACCTGAAATTGATTAAAAATACAAAAAAGGTGTAGATTCTGCAATATTTGATAAATAAGGCATGAAAATAAGCAAAAGAGCATGGATATGACACAAAAAGACCTATCAAATGACACAAAATATACTATGAATTTTTGTGTCATCAAATACATAAGGCTCAAACTTTGCTTGTCCTCAAGCAAAATCAAAAATTGATGAAAAGAATAAACTTTCTTATAAGAATGAATTTCTAAAATATAATCACTATTGAAAAATCTCACTAAATGCTACATGGAATTTTAAATAAACATATCATCCTTTGAATACAATCTTCAAGATCTACAACTTAATCAAAAAAAATTTTGTAACTTGTATAATAAATAGAATTTCAATCTCAAGACTTCACTCAGTTTTAATTCAAACCCATCATCCTTTCGTTTACAGGAATAGGATTTCCAAGATCTTTTCCACTCAGAATTTTTTTAGTTCCTCCCTTTTTTGTGTCGTTCACATTCTCCAATTCGATTACCACCTTTTTTTTTGGTGACGAACTTAGTGTATAGAACTCATATCTCTTTGGTAGGAAGAATATTACTTGAGACAACGGAGTCAATGTAAAATGATTTCTCTTATGACATGTACCCACATAGATACAAACTTTCATGTTTGGATTTCAACTCTTAACTTCGGTACCACCGCAAATCAACACGGTGCCAAGACGATGAGTCATTCTCTAAATTTTTATTTCGACTTCAACTCATGTCTTTGGTACCACTACCAATTTTGCGCAGTGACAAGTAAGGGAGTCACCTCTCTTAATATTGGATCATGGAATCTTTCTTCCCAACAAATAGCAAATAGATTGAACATCAACTAAGTTAATCAATCGATATCAAATTAAAAATCATACTCATATGCTTATCTTATTTAAAGAAGTAGCTTCACTTTTAGATCATATTAATCAAATAATATATCTATCCAAAATCTCATGCATCAATTAATGAAAAATTTCAATAGACAAACATATATTAAAGAAATAAATTCATCACAATAGGTCTATCCCTAATCACAGGCATTTAACAAATTTATCATCAAGAAAATTATATATATATATATATATATATATATATATATATATATATATATATATATATATATATATCGGTGAAAAATTTTTCTACAAATCGTAACCAAACTGAATCATAAATTTATATGCTAAAAATCGACCGTGAATCAAATAGATCTATTCGATTAATCGCCCGTTTGGTTTGATTCGATCGATTAATCACTTGTTTGGTTTGATTCGATCGATTAATCGTGATTTTTTGATTTTTTTTTTTGTTTGAATACCTCTAACACCATACCTGTCGGTCGCACGCCATGCGCTGCTGGCATAAATGCTCGCATGCCCGTTCCCGTACGATGGCACGCGGGCACGCGAGCACACCCATACGAGGGCACGCGACAACGTCCGCCCGCATTGCTCGCAAGCGTAGCCCCTTGCCGTCCGCCATAAACTCACGCCCGCAGCCTCTCCTCACTCTCGCAGCCTTCTGGTGTTCGTCGCTGAAGCCACGCCGACCGAAAATGCCCCTCATCGCCGTCACTGAAACAAGCCCGCCCCTCGCTTTGTCTCCCCGCCAGCGACAAGGAATCAGGCAAGCCGAAGCCCTAGCACGAGAATCGTCGGCGAGGGGAGTAAATCAGAGAGGAGATGGCGACTCTGGATTTTGGCGGTGAAATGATTAGGGCAGAAAACCCAAAGCAGCGATGGGAAAGCGCCGGCAAGGTTAGGGCTGGCAGTAGTGATAGGGTATTCATGGCGCCGGCGGTTTAGGGTTTCGGCGACGAACTTTAGCTGGCGGCAGTTAGGGTTTTTGAGCCGCCCCTCTGGCGACGGCTGGAGAGGTAGGATTTTTTTCATTCTTTCTTAGTTCACACCATACAGGCTGCTCGCGGGCTGCACCGCTGCGGAGTAAACAGATTTTTTTTCTCTGTGAATTGTGATCTCTAAATAAATTTTTTTATAAAATTTAATAATGCATCCTAAAATCATAAATTTGACTCTAATACCGTATATTATAAAAAATCTTTATTAATTATTACATGATTTCTAGACAACATCTAGAAATAATGTAATATATAATATCATTCCTAATTACACTATTAATCGTATTTATCTTTATTTATATAGTAATTATCATTATTTTTACTATCTAAATAAATTTTTAATGAATTGACATTTTTATCTTTTTCCTTTTTTTGAAAATTTTACTTTTTTATTTTTTTTCTATTTTCAATATTTTAAAATTTTCTATAATTTTTAAGATGTTTTTATATTATTAATATTTTTTAATATGATAAAAGTATATATGATGTGAATATATATATATATATATATGGCAATCATGTGGATGAAGGTTGATGACTTGTGATTTGATATAAAAAAATGTTTTTATATTATTAATATTTTTTATATAATTATCAATATTAAAAATCAAATAATAAAAAAATAACCCAACCGATTACTTATATCAGAATCAATTTAATAATTTATCAAATTATAGATTAGTAGAATCATTAATTATCAATTTCCACCCATTCGCACTATGAATAAAAATAAAAGGAAAAAACTTGTAAGTGGGCATTCCCTCCCCGCTGCCCCCTTCCCCTAAAACAATTGAAGCTGCTTGGCTATCACTCGACAAGCTCCCCGTCTGCTGTCTTCTACTGCGGGGCAGCGTGGTAGTCAATGCTATCGCTTCCTAAAAAAAACAGAAAAAAAAAAAAAAAGAAGTGAGATGAGAATAAGGGGAGGGGAGTAAAGTGGGCGGGAGCCCCTTCGTCCGCCACATCGTTGTACTATTTTTCAGCCGAAGACGTTGCTTCTCTTCCGAACATTGAGAGGAGATCGCTTGCTTCATTGCCGAAGAGGCCGCCTTCGAAGAGAAGATCGCCGGTCGACGTGAGACTGATTGCGGCAGTAATGGGCGCCGAGAGAATGAAAAGGTAAGTAAAAAAAAAAATGAGACTGTGCAACAATCGCACTCTTTATGATTCATGAAAAGAATTACAGCGACCTCCTCCGCATAATGCAGACTGACGCAGCAGATGTAGGGGTCTTAATTTCCGTACTCTAAGGGAACTAAACGATGATGCTGAAAGCGAGAGAGGGTCATGAGACGAGGGAGAATAAAACGCGCACGGACGGAGAAAACCTCGAGAAAACTGATGAGAACAGCAAGTGGACGTTTCTTGAGCAACACCCAAACACGCGGAGAAACAACGGTTCGATTACTAAGGAAACTACTCACCTTTACTCGTAGAGCCAATTTTTCCGTTAGCAAGCGCGTGCGATCAGAACCTTCACGATGCTACGACGACAACAATCAACAAGTCCAAGACACGGAACCGGAAAACAAGATTTCTTGCAAAGGACCCGGAGCCCGGTGAGGGTTCTCCGGGTGCTTTGATTAAAAGCGGTAAACAAGCAGAATACAAGATCAAGGGAGCTCTAGGCGAGTCCCTTAGAGCTGGTGGACCTAGGCCTTGCGCGGGGAAGGCGACTATTACAACCGAACTAAAAAACAACGCAAGCCCTCAGCCCTCTCTTATAGATCAAGAGGGAATGAAGGTCACATGCACAACACATGAAAGTAGTTGGAAAAGCCAACTCCCTCTAACTACATAAAAGGAGGTCAAGATGCCTCTAACAAACTAAAAGCATGACACTAACTAACTTTTGCAGGGAATATTGGAGGTAGGCACCTGGCTTCAAGGGCAAGCTGCGCGTGGGCCGACTCCTTGGGCCGTCGACCGAGCCGTCTCGCACGTCACACTATCTCGGAGCACGCAACCACGAAGCAGCAGAAGCGACTGATCGTGGGCTGATTCTAAACATTAGTAGCGGTCTCTTGGGCCGAGTTGAGGACTCGGTTGTTGTAGCGGTCGGCGGTGGCTTCTTGTGGAGGCCCTCGAGGAAGAGTTGCCATGGGAACGGGCTGGATGGACTCCGAAGATGCGGGTGAAGCCTCGTTGATGGACTGGACGGGGCAAGTTGTGGCGGATGAAGGGCTCACCACACCCACGAAACAGTCCGGGGGGGGGGGGGGGTGCGAGGACCGTTATGAGCGTCGAACAGGATGGAAAATAACCTCTTTGTGTTTTCTGGGGCCAAACACGGGCTGGCTGTGCTTGTCGTCACGGCCGTGTTCAGCGTCTGGGTTTTCGGCCGAGGCAGACGCAGAAGGAGGCACGGCCGTGTCTGTGAACATGGGCTGGCTGTGTTGTTGTCGAGCAGGTTTTACGGCAGTGCCGTGATGAATATCACGGGCCATATTTTGAGGCCAAAAATCCACAGAATGTTTGGACATGGCCATGCTCTTGATCACTGCCTGGCCGTGTTGGAGTGGGCTGGATGGAGCGCTGGTCACGGCCTGGCCGTGTTCCTTGTCACGGCCGTGATCGTTGAGGCCGAATTCCGCCGAACTGGTCACGGCAGGCGTCACGGGCGTGTCGGGGGCCGTGCTTGTGTTTGCGTTCTTCCTCGACCGTGTCACGACCGTATTCGTGGTCACGGCCTGGCCGTATCTTGACCGGCTGGAGCCTGCGGTGCTGGACACGGCTGGACGAATGGCCGTGCAGGGGATCGGTGGACTCTTCACGGCCATGTCTACCGACACAGCCTGGCCGTGTTCAGGGCGGCAGATGGCTTTTTGAGCTGGAATTTGCTGGGCATCCACCTTAGGCCCTAGGGAGTCTCTCCAAGTGTCGTCTAGAGGAGTTGGGTCATCCTCAAGTCCGTTTATGACTCCGTCACAAACCTGCCCCATTGAAATTGGTAAACACACGTCGACTACTTGGCCCACCTGATTATTTCCTTTTGGCCCAATCAGTTGGCCTAATCCAACTATTTTTTTTCCAAAATTTAAAGAAAAGTTAAAAAATTTGTTAAAAATTTAAAAATATTTTTTAAAAAATGGCTAATAATAATATGAGTCCATGTTAAGTCGCTAATTCTCAAGTGGAAATTTTAATAGAGATAATTATTAGAAAAGGGGTACTATTTCTATTCAATTGGGTACAACCTATATCTGAAAGATGGTATAGAAAAATTGATTACAAAGGTACCCATGTTCAAAAATTGTCTCTTCTCACAAAATATTTAGACAGATGTAGCGCGATGTTTTGTTGCATGCTATAAAGACTCCTCGTGGCTATGACATTTGAGACTTGACTATTTAAATTTTGGAATCATTAACAAAATGAAACAAGAAGGTATGGTAAGAGGACTACCATACATCAATCAACCTGATAATCTATGTGAATGATTTATGTTAGGAAAGCAGTCAAGGAAGAGCTTTCCAAAGGAGTCTGAATAAGGTCTTCAATGTTGGAAAACTCTGGAAAATTTTAAAATTTTTATAAACACAACGGAAGCAATGTACAAAACAAGTTTCCTAATTTAACAAGACCAGCCTACAAGTGAACCATCAATCATTACAAAACTCATTAAAATCACTGTCTAGATTAGATGTATAATCAGGATCAGGAATAGGGATAGATACTACAGATTGATTCAATATTAGAGATATACTCATCAACTTGAAGATTTACTATAGATTGATTCAATATCAGAGATATACTTAGAGGTGGCCAACGGGCCGGGCCGGCCCGGCACGACACGGGCCGGGCACGGCCCGGCCTATTGACCAAGTCAACGAGCCGCGGGCGGCCCGTGGCCCGTCTCGGGCCGTGCTGGGCCGGAGGTTCGCGGCCCGGGCTAGGCACGGCCCGTAGGCGGGCCGGGCCAGGCACGGCACGCGGGGCGGCACGGGCACGGCACGAGTAATTTGGGCGGCAACGTTCGAAAATTTGAATTTAGCATGCGTTTTTACCCAAATAGCCCTATAACGGTTTGAAAAAATTTAAAAGTTAGGGATATAATTGTCTTTATGTTATAAAATTACCATTTTAGCCCCTTTTAATAATTAAAAATAGGGGATAAATATGTAAATTTATACCCAATTCATCCCTATAAATTGACCCCCCAACCCTCTCATTTCTTCACACAAGTTTCCAATTAACTTTGGATTAATTTCTCATTCTCTCTTAATACTCTCTTAATCTTTTAGAAAAAAGATTAAGATTTCAAAGCTCCCTCGGTCTAGTAATCAAGATTTCAAAGCTCCCTCGGTCTAGTCACGTGGAGAAGATCAAGTAAGTAGTAAATTAATTTACTTTTAGTCTTTTATAATGTAATTGTACTTAAATTTAAATTATTCTAATATAAATTTTTTTTCATAATTATGTTTAAGTTAAGGTTGTTGAAGGCTGAAAGCTCAACTTCTTAGTTCTTACTAAGCGATCTTCAAACACGTGATAAGGTAATTTTTTAATGTATAATTTATTATTAGTAAGTATTTAATCTTATTTTATAAATTTTTTGGCTAACTTTTAATATTATATGTAGAATTAATGGCGGGATTTAACAATACATGGGATTTTTTTTGCCATGGGAGCTTGAGGCAATACAGCAGGAGCTAATAGGGACTAGTACTACCCCCGTTATGCCACCCGATCAAGATGCCAACCCTCCGCCTTACGACCCAAATCAACAACAGCAAGATCATGTTGAATTTGAGCCTACTAACACTATGCAGGGAGAGGAGGGATGCAGTGCAAACCCTCATGAGTCTACTGTGTCGGGCTCAAGAAAACGCACGAGCGACGTTTGGAAGAGCTTCGATGTGGTGATGATTAACGGCGAAGAAAGAGCCAGCTGCAAAAAGTGCAAAAAAGTCTTGACTTGCAAATCATCGGGTGGAACTGGTCATTTGACTCGCCACATCAGAAGCCATCAAACTCAAATCGATCGTGCACAGGCTACTCTAAATCTTTCCTCTAGTTCTTTTGAAATTTTTAATTATTCTACTGAAGTTCTTAGAAAAGAATTAGCTAAATTTATTGTTTGGGATGAACAACCATTTTCTTTAGCAGAAAATTATAAATTTAAAAAATTTATACATAAATCACTACAACCTAAATATAAAAAAGTAAGTAGACAAACCATGCGTAGGGATGCTATAAAAATTTTTTCTGAATATAAAACTAATCTTTTACAAGTTTTAATTACATTAACTTCTTGTATTTCTTTAACATCTGATATTTGGACCAGTAATCATTCTGATCAGTCATACATGTGTATTACGGCACATTGGATAGATAGTGAATTTTTTATACAAAAAAGAATTATTGCATTTAAAATTTTTGAATATCCTCATACTGCAAATGCTATAGTTAGACAATTTCATAGCATTTTACATTCATATAATATAATTAATAAAATTTTTTCAATTAGTTTTGATAATGCAAGTAATAATGATAGTGCAATTGATAAATTAAAAAGATTGTTAAATCCAATATTTAATGGTGCTTTTTTTCATATACGATGTGCATGCCATATTCTAAACTTATGTGTTCAAGATGGAATAAGAGAAGTAGATGAACATGTAACTAAATTAAGAAATGCTGTTAGATTTGTTACTTCTTCTACTTCTAGAAATCAAGATTTTAGACAAATATGTAAATCTTATGGTTTGTCATATAAAAAATTTAAACTTGATATTAAAACATAATGGAATTCTACTTATGATATGCTAACAACATGTTTTCCATTTAAGGATCCTCTTACATTATTTTATAATGAAAGAATGCCTGATGGAAATATTGAAGAAAATGATTGGGATAAAGCAAAGTTATTACATAATATTTTAGAAATTTTTTATAATGCTAGCACTCATTTATCTGGTGTTTATTATCCTACATCATGTTTAATTTTAGAACATTTAGTTTTAATTAGTGAAATGTTTTCTCAATATAGACATGATGAAAATATTTTTCAAGTAATTTTTAAAATGGAAACAAAATTTAAAAAATATTGGAAAAATATATCTCCTTTATATTGTTTAGCTTCAATTATGGATCCTAGATTAAAATTAGAAGGTGTTCATATTTTATTAGATGAATATTATAAAAATATGGAACTTGAAGGAGTAGATGAGAAAAAAATTGAAGTTTCTACCTTATTAGATGAAATGTATAATATTTATAATTTAAAATTTGGAAATACAATGAATCCAACATCCTCTCAAACTAATGTATCTACTAGTAGTAAAAATATTACAGGAAGAATACACACAATTTTAAATAGAAAAGGAACATCAACAAGTCGATCTAGTAATTTTAATGAATTAACATTTTTTTTAGAAAATAATCATACATCTTTACTCACAGAAGAACAAATAGATAATTTTGATATTTTATCATGGTGGAGATCACAAGGAAAATCATATCCTGTGGTTTCTGCCATGGCACGTGATCTACTAATTCCTCCGGCGTCTACTGTAGCATCGGAGTCTTGTTTTAGTGCAGGCGGCAGGGTGCTGGACGAGAAGCGAAGCCGAATGAACGAAGAAAGCGTGGAAATGTGTATTTGTCTTAAAGATTGGCTAGATGCTGAAGATCGTCTTCAAGATAAAGGTGGTCATTCAACTTCATCGGATGATGATGAACAAAGTCTTGGAAGTGCAAGCGGAAGCAACAATGGATAAACGTTGTAATAAATAATTATAAAAAAAGTTGTAAAAGAGTTGTAGAAAGAGTTGTAAAAAGAGTTGTAAAAAGAGAACTACGTAGACCTGATTCCTCCTTTGAGTGAGGTACGTAGGCAGCCTGTAATGGGTCCGGTCTAAAATATATAAAATTTTAACATTTTTTCAAAAATTTATGCAATATACATTCTCAATTTCTCAATTTTTTTTATTTATTCATATTTTATATATTTTAATTAAGTAATAATTTACTTATTAAATTATTTTAATTTTTTTTTAAATTTGGCACGCGGGCCACAATCGGCCCGTGGGCCAACTTTGGCCCATGGGCCACAATCGGGCCGGGCCAAACCCGGCCCGAGTCCCCTCATTTGGCCCGTTGGGCCGTATTCGGCCCACGTGCCGAAATCAGCCCGCGGGCCGTGCCTGGCCCGCGTGCCGGATCTGGCCCGCGTGCCCGATCCGTGCTCACGGTCCAACCGAACCGTGCCTGGGCCGGCACGGTTAATCGGGCCGCGGGCCGTGCCGGGCCCAGCGGTTTTCCTGCTGTGCCGTGCCTGGCACGGCACGATTTGAAACGGGCCGTGCCAGGCACGGCACGGCTGGAACCGGGCCGAGGTGGGCCCGGGTCCGGGCCGGCCCGGGCACGGCCCATGGCCACCTCTAGATATACTCATCAACTTGAAGCAAATCTTCTATACACAATCTACAAAAATAGATTATTCATTATATAAACTTTGTCTTTTGATACAATCTTGTGCCAAATGATTCTGACCTCCACATGTAAAAAAAATGAGACTTTATTTTCATAATCTCATTTAGGAATATATTTTCTAACATACTTATCTTTTGCAAGATAAGGTTTTTTTTGCTAAAGACCTTCGCAAGAAATATTTCTTAGAAGACTTCAATTTTGGTAGAGGCTACTTCTTTTTAGCAAGTGCTTCTGCATATGTTTGTGGAGTATAAATCTGAGTACAGAAACTATACTGGCTTAGTTTGGGCTGATTCTGCTTCCAGCTTTTGCTGGCTGGAGAATTGCTAGTTGAAAGGTAGCTGGCTGGGGAATCAGGAAGCTATTTGGTAAACTACAAGTGCTGGTCAGCAGAATAAAAATACCGTGTTGTTATATTAAGCGGAAATTTTTAACAAAAATAAATATTTTAATAAAATAATTATAAATAGTCTCATCAACACAAATATTATTTTTTATACAAAATTATATTTAAGTCTAATATCATGTTAATACAATATTTAAACAACCAAATCACAATACACATAATTGTCGAAGTTAAATACAACACTGACTTAGGATAGATAGTCAAAACAAAACATTTTTATCTCCCAACAAGACTACAGAAATCAAATCAAGTTCTCAATTGTCTAAATGTGGATGATTATCTTACATTAATCAACAATGAATGAATGCAAAATTATTAATCGGCACACTTGAAAAAGTTAAATGGAAATTATAGATGTTTAACATATTTATGATAATAGTGTTATATTTTATAAGTGGAGTTATGGAGAAGCTAAAATCAACTCATCTAAAGGCTAGTGAAAGTATTGATGAGTTACCGGCAAAGTTTTGAATATTAGCAATATCAACGGACCAGTCTTGGATTGGAGTTATACGAACTAATGCATATTGACTTCAAAGTTTTTAATGAATCTTGGATTGGAGTTATACGAACTAGTGCATATTGACTTCAAAGTTTTTAATGCCAAATTAGAAGAACTTAGGATAGCAAAGGATTCACTAAGCTAATTTTCTACGTGGGACATTGCTTAACTTGGACATTCAAAAAAATAACTATTTGTCGATCACCATGTGCGCATCATAATGTTCTAATTTTAAGCAGTTTTTAAACTGAAAGTAGATAAAAAAAACTGTTTGGTAATGAAAAACAGAAGCAGAAAAAAGCAGTAAAAAAGCAGAAGTTGAAAAGCTATAATTTGATGCTTTTGCAGCTTCTGCCTTTTTGAAAAAGTAATTTATATAATTTCATTTAAAATTTTAAATATTATTAATTTAAATAATTTAAAAGTAAATATTAAAAAAAATATATTATTATTTTAAATAATTTAAAATAATATATTTATTTATTATTTTAAATTTTGACAGTAATTAAAAAATTATTAATAAAACATCTTATAAATTTTGATAGTGCAGTACAGTCTAGTGCAGCACAGTTTAACATAGCTATAAAATTATTAATAATGGGGCAAACAGGCCTTAAATACATACGACATACAGAAGGCAGCAACAACTAGAGGTGGCCATGGGCCGTGCCCGGGCCCGCCTCGACCCGACTTTTGGCGGGCCGTGCCAGGCACGGCCCGATTGTAACCGTGCCGTGCCGGGCACGGCACGACTGAAAAATGCCTGGGCCCGGCACGGCCTGCGGCACGTTTAGGCGTGCCGGCCCAGGCACGGCTCAGCTTCTGGCCGGGCCCGGATCCGGCACGCGGGCCAGATTCGGCACGAGGGCTGAAACTGGCCCGCGGGCTATGGTCGGCCCAGCGGGCCGTGCCAGGCACGGCCCGAATGTGGCCCACGGGCCGACTTTGGCCCGCTTCATTAAATTAAATAAAATATTAATAAAATAAGAAATTGAGAATTATGTATTTTGCATAATTTTTTTTAAAAAAATATTTAATTATTATTTAATTAATTATTTTATTTTAAATATATATAATTTTAATTTTAATATATTTTATTAAATTAATATTAATTTATTTATTAACAATACTAACAACACATGACTAAAGTTAAAACCAACTCGGTTAAATTTCATATTCATAAATTATACATTTAAGCTTAAATTAATTGCCGACATAATGGGCATACACAATTGACCCGTAGCCAACTACGCAAGCAGCTACTATGGAAGATATGCGAGCATTGTGTTAAGCATACTTGCGCTCCGTGCTCCATCTTCTCTATGCATATTGCGCACTCCATGTTTTCAGCTCTACCTTCTTCTTCAATAATAAAAAACTCAAGTGACTCTTGTGCTTGGTTTGTTTCGATATATTGCTCCGGCTCATCGTTGATATTATCACTATCCTCCTCACTATCACTTATTTCAAAGTCATCAACCTCTATCTCAATCTCAACCCCAGAAGGAGAGGGAGAAGCCAAAAATTCTTGTCTTGCATGATCAGATAAGTGGATAAAGTGTTCTTCAAACCTGAATACATCAATTCGTATAAGTTGACTAACACGTTCGATAATACTTAAAATAGTGATTCTCCATTGATCAGCATTGAAGAAATTTAAGGTAGATGTAAGGAAGATTGAACGTTGAGAATTTGACATAATGATAATTATCTTCACTCTTCTATTATCTGTCATTTTTCTCTATGTCTCGTGCTCGTGCTCACCACGTGATAATTATATTATAAAAGTAAATTAATTTAATACTTACTTGATCTTCTCCACGTCTAGTTGAGCACGAGACATAGAAAAAAATGACTAGTCTAGATCGAGAGAGCATTGAATTCTTGATAGCTAAAAAGAAGCTTAAGTTTGAGTTCAATTAAGAAACTAATTGTAACTCAAGACTTAGAAAAGAGATTAAGAGAGTATTAAGAGAGAATGAGAAATTATTCCAAAGATAGTTGAAAACTTGTGTGAAGAAATGAGAGGGTTGGGGGGTCAATTTATAGGGATGAATTGGGTGTATAATTACATATTTATACACTATTTTTAATTATTAAAAGGGGCTAAAATGATAATTTTATACCATAAAGACAATTATATCCCTAACTTTTAAAATTTTTATAACTATTATGAAGGCATTTAGGTAAAAATACATATTTATGTCGTGCCGTGCCTGGCCCGGCACGCCTGCGGGCCGTGCCCGGCCCGGCCCACGGGCCACGAACCCTCGGCCCAGCACGACTCGAGCCGGGCCATGGGCTGCCCGCGGCCCGTTGACTTGGTCAACGGGCCGTGCCGTGCCCGGCCGGTGTTGTACCGGGCCGTGCGGGCGCGGGCCGGCCCGTTGGCCACCTCTAGCAACAACTTTAATTGAGCAAAAGCAGTTATACGAGCTCTACCTCGCTCGGAGGAACGAGCGGCAGAGGCGGATCTTGGTCGGCGGAGGCGGGCCGGAGTGTGCTAGTCGAGGCGGAGGACAGGAGCGATTGGGGATCTCGCTGGCTGGAGGTTGCTGGTGCCGGAGGTCGCTGGTGAGCCTCGGACGAGGCGGGCCGGAGGGTCATCAGCATCGGAGCGTCGAAGCGTCGGACGAGGAGGGTTGGAGCGTCGGAGGCGTCGGAGCATCGTCAGCGAGGAGAGTGGAGCGTCGTCTTTCAGAATCACTTCAGCTGGAACAGGAATGAGGCAAAGCGAGGGCAGATTCTGTGAGAAGTAGGGAGCGAGCACTTCTCCCGGGCAGCTCCAAACGAGGCCACTAACCTTTGAGTTGCTTTTGTATAGCAATACTTGTACATTTGTCTGCTAGTTTTTCAATGATAAATTGAATTCTAGTAGCGATATTATTAAGAGCAAGTGGACGCTCTATTTTATACCATTCTTTATGTATTTCTTTTCAGCGATATTATTAAGAGCAGGTGGACGCTCTATTTTATACCATTCTTTATGTATTTCTTTGGTATTTTATACCATTCTTTATGTATTTCTTTTCCCAAAGGCTCAGGAAGTTTAAGAAATAATCTCTCACCAATAGATTGGTCATAAAAACAACCTGCTATTGATGAATAATAAAGGAAGTCTTATAAGAATGGCGTAATATACTTCCAAGCTTTCTTATAGCTTCCTTTTATTGTTGATTCCATCCCATATTTGGGCTGGAGCATAAAATTAGTAATCTAATTTTATTTGTGAAATTATAGGCATTTGTGCCTAACATCACATCTTGTTGGAATTCTTGAGGAAAATTCCTTTTATATGCTTCCCATGCTGCTCGAACTGATTCCCCAAGGAAGGTTTCGAGATATGAGAACATATCTTTAGTGGTATACGTTTCATTAATTTCATTAAATCGGCGTACCACTAATTGTGCCCAATTGAAGGCCATAATTGTGGATCATGGGCGGGTAGATTTAGGATTCGTCCTTCTTCTATCAAAGCCTTTTTATTTACCGTTTCCAACGGTAATCTTTTTCCTTTAGATTTATAGTGATATTTTTCTTCACTATATTGGTTATAGGGCTCACGAGGGGTTTGCCCTATTGTATATGATCTGATTTGAGAAGGAGCAGCTGTATTACTAGCACTGGCCGTTGATGGATCCTGTTCCATATAATTTCGGGGAATACTCTGTAGGCTTAAAGTATTCTCTTTATCATGAAGAAGTTTTTCATATTCTTGTAATGTAGTATGAGAATTGTAATTGATACGTACATTACCTTCTTGATCGGTTACCAGCTGATGGGAGCTTAATAACTGACCTCTTTCTATTAATTATATTTCAAGTCTTAGAATTTCTTCAAATCTAGACCTAATTCTTTTGGTGCTATAAGCATATTATCTGCTAATAGCTCCATTAAGTAATGAATTTTTCTAAACCAGATGTTGATGTTTCATCATCACTGGTTTATTTTTGTTTGAACATCATTGGTTTGTTGATGTTTTTGTTTTCTTGATTATCATGAATATTTTTTAGCAAAATATTCTTAGTAATCATTTTTTATGCACTATTTTCGATAATTCAGTGCAAATATGATTAAACTCTTTAAGGCTTTCAGCCTTTGAAGTTTGTAAATCAACGATTCCGTTGAGTTGTGCATGATCCGTATGGAGCATGTGTTGATTACTACTATTTTCTTTTCAAAAATAGCATTTATGTGTTGATTGGGTAGTAGAATACATAACCCAATATCGTGTAGCTAAAGTTAAGTAAGGATACTTAATATCCATGCTTACTTATTAAAGCTCAGTGAGCTTGATGAAGCTTAATAGCTTGTTTATGCCTGTCGGCAATAATAGAACCTTTCGGTTCTGATATAAGCCTTTCAGCTTGATAAACTTGGAGCCTTTCGGCTTGATAAACTCAGTAAAAGATGTCATGTTAAAACAGATATCAAATATCGTAAAAGAGGTTTATCAGAGAAACGAAGATCTACTAGGTACTAGAGATTTGTAAAAAGACGATTCTTTCTGACCACAAGTATCTTTGTTAGATTATGATTAGAAACACTTTCTTTCTATAGATTCCTAGTCCTTATTCAATCCTTATGCCCTCCGGTATCTGCTAGTTTTACCTATATGCATAATTTTATCATGGCATCATGCTGTGAGGACATCAGTGTTCTTTACCAAGCCTCTGGCCCTCTAGCCATCATAAGCTTATGCATATGCGGTTGGCTTTGCAGTTTCTAGCATATCCGGATTTGTGTAAAGCAGAAGGCTTGAATACAACTTATCTGAAAAAGAAAGAGTTCTACATCTGATAATCTAACAAAGATCGATTGTGATTTAATCGAAAGAGTTCATCTTAATAAAATCTCGTTCCCGTTCGATCAATAAGATGGTCTGATTCCAAGTAAGGATAAAGAAAGAAGACACAAGGAATTAGAAGGGAAACTCAAACTTTATTCATACCATACTACTTACAAGAGAAGCTAGGAGCTGGGAGCACACTTACAATCACAATTGTTGGAGGCGCTATATCCCTCCATAGACCCTTACACTCATATTTATAATCTTAGATGGACTTAGCCAATATAAGTGGGATGGGTCCCACCACATTTATTGGCTGACAACTTTTATAAAAGTTTACATTTTTAGCTGGCACTTAACACAAGTTGCCGATAAGGTTGCTAGGGTGTTGATAAGGCCACACTGTCTAGTCATCATTCATGATATTTTCGAGAATATTTTCTTCATTATCTTGAATCATTAGTCTTCCAAAATCTTGAATAGTTCTTGCCAACTTTTCATTACGGACAGACTTAAAGTGTTCTTTAAGATCTGGTTCTATGCAGTAGTGTGATGAAAAAGGCACATATATATCTATTATGTGCTCATCTTTCATATATATCTTGACAATTTTATCTTCTGTCAATAAATGAGGTTTGTAAAATACAAAGCATTCTTCAGCCAGTTTATAATGTCTTCATAAAAGCAATTTCTCTTCTAGAGAGTTTTCTTGAGTTTTTGTGATAGAATCTGTCAGATAATGAGTTCAGAAATCCCATATATAGTCTTGCTGGACCTTAATCAAAATCTGATGTTTGGTATTAATCTTTATACAATGGGGGTATGACTGAATTTCTATGTCAAGAAATCCATTTAACCTCATCCGATTATATATTTCTTGAAGGCAAAAGCTTAATTTCCATGGAAAATCAAAATCTTACTAATTTGTTTTTGACTAGTTAACACTAGTCTGCTAACTAAGCCATTTCGGAAAAGACTTTAATGAAAAATCTTCTTGATTAACCTTGGTATTGGTCCAACTAGCCAAGTCAATAGAAGCTTTAACAATAGCAAAACCCTTTGTGCAATAACAAAAAGGATGATCAGCATGTGTCTTCATAGTGTTCAGAGTAAGTAAGGTCAAATAAAGACCCCTTGGTTTTGGAAGAAGATCCAAAGCTATTTGTTTTAAAAGTTCTTCTTGTCTGAGGAACTTTTGATGTGTTCTTGTTTCAGAAGTTCATATTTAAATATGCTGTTTGACAGGAGCTAACTTTGGTGGAATTTTTGAATTGGATTGAGCCCATTGTGATTCCAACTCAATTTCTCAGTCCTTTCTTAACAAAAGGAGTTCTTCCTCTTGATTTTGTAACTTTTCAATCTGTTGGTTCTTTTTCTGAATTTCAGACTCAAAGTGTCTGAATACGTAGCTCTTTCCTAATATATGCTTGAAGTGTCGTTGGTTCAAGCTTTTCCTGTGAGGGTTTCTCTGGAAGTACCCGGTGCATATATTTTATTGAATGGAGATGCGCAGCCAAGTTATTCATACTGTTTAGAAAATTGGCACCATGCCAGTCTTTCCATAATAAATCTAAAATCATACGCTCTTGATAAGTTAAGGCTGAATGTGCGGAATAGATGGACATCTGGTAGTTGTATACTTGGGTTGGTTTGAGCAACTTTCTAGGCATATGACTCTATTTCCATAGGTATCTTCTTCTTAGAAGATGATGCTTCTAATTTAGAGTAGTGGGAAAAAAATTTGGCAGTTGGGTACCTCTATTGTGAGTAGATTTCACGATAAAATTATCGTGAAATGTAGCCGATTTTACGATAAAATTATCGTGAAATTTACTCACAAATGAGTACCCAACTGCAAGATCGGGCAGCAGGGTACCCATTTGTGAGTAGATTTCACAATAATTTTATCGTGAAATCGGCTACATTTCACGATAATCGTAAAATGAATTATCATGAAATCACATTTCACGATAATTTTATCGTGAAATCTACTCACAACAGAGGTACCCAACTGCAAGATCGGGTAGCAGGGGTACCCAACTGCCAAATTTTTTCCCTCTGTTGTGAGTAGATTTCACGATAAAATTATAGTGAAATGTGATTTCACGATTATTGTGAAATGTAGCCGATTTCATGATAAAATTACCGTGAAATCTACTCACAAATGGGTACCCAACTGCAAAATCGAGCAGCAAGGTGCCCAACTGCCAAATTTTTTTCGAGTAGTGGAAAAAAATTTGGCAGTTGGGTACCCCTGCTGCCTGATCTTGTAGCAAAAAGAAACATTAGTTTACTCTGTGTCAGTGTCTAATAGCGTACGGGATAAAATATCCGATGTTTTATCCCATGCTATATTGTCTTCCCTTTGATATGTTCAAAGGTAATTTTATAATATTAATTTATACAATGATCTTTAAATGATAATCATCTCAGAGATTCGTTTATCATTTCTTGTTTGGAAAAACTTTACAATTGCTTAGCAATTTGTTTTTACTAAAATTTATTTTTTGTTTAATAAGAAAAGAGGAAAAGAATATAATCCATAATATACGGCCAAGATTTCTTGGTCAATCCTGCTAAGAAGTTCTTCTTTTTAAATTTTCCTGATGAATATCTACACAATGTTTCTTGGTTAGACTATTTTTATAATTTTTGGAGGAGTGCTCCCCACCCATATTCATAACTATCAGTAGATTTCTTGGTCAATGTTGCTAAGAAGTTCTTCTTTTTAAATTTTCCTGATGAATATCTACACAATGTTTCTTGGTTAGACTATTTTTATAATTTTTGGAGGAGTGCTCCCCACCCATATTCATAACTATCAGTTTGTACAATGAGATAATCATTGTCTAATAGTAATTTGAATTTTGGTAGGGTATCGACCAACTATCTTATTTTCTCAATCTGCTTGGGGTCTTTGGGATTAAACTTCTTAACTCTAATTAAAGTAAGTTTACAGTATAATGGTCCACTAAGCTTGTGTAGGTCCACTAAGCTTGTGTAGATCTTTTAGAAAAGGTCTCGAATAATTAACTAATCCTACAAATTATTGTAAACTTTTAGTATCAGTTACTTGGATATTTTTTATCTTGAGAGAAATGTGTGGTTGGAGTTTTATTTCTCCATTACCTATTTCAACTCTAAGATATTCAGTATTTTTTTTTATAAAATTGAGATTTTTGTCCTGTAACAATAATCTCATTTTTATAATACAAGTTTAAGATGACTTGTATTATTTTTTTTTGTCTTGCTATGTACTAAAATATCATCTATGTACACGCAGATAAATTCTTGATATGATTTAAAAACTATATCCATTTTTGTTTGAAATATTGTTGGTCCTGTTTTTAACCCAAAGGGCATCACTAGCCACTCAAAACTTCCTTGTGGGCATGTAAATGTTGTCTAAGGGATTGATTCTTCTACCATTTTGATTTGCCAAAAACTAGATTTGTAATCAAATTTTGAAAATATTTTACTTTCTTGAATTGAGTTTATTAATTCAGTTTTATCAGGAATATCATAATCATCGTCTTCTAAATTATCATTTAAATGACGATAATCTATGATCATCCTTATTTTTCCCTTAACTGGTTCACTGTGTTTATTTATAATGAACGCAAGTGATCTGTGAGGAAAAATACTTCTTGTGGTAGAGGAAAGTGGCACAAGCCATGAGGAAAGTGACTTTGTTTAGAGGTTGGCACAAGTGGTAGAGCTTCCCTTTCCTTGTGGTCAATCTCCTCCCCTCATCCTCTCTTTGGCGCACCTTGGAGGTGGCGCAGATAAAAGAGGACAATAGGCGTTGACAAGATCTTCCTCCCGAAGGCTAGCACTAGGCATAGATGGAAGAGGTCTCGAGGAGCCTGTGTGTGCACGATTGTAGAGAGCATTCCCTTGCGCACCTCATCTTTGTTATCAGTAGCCCCTAGGATTTTGTGATACAGATATACTACTCTGACACATCGGTGGACCACTCATAAGGACGATCCTGCATAGCATGGGAAACTATTTCCCAGCAATGCTTCCGCTGTTTATTAAATTTTAAAATTGTCCAGGTTTTTCCAACAATGAAGATTAATGATTTTATAGAATGGAGAGACATTATATTTAAGGGGGAGTGTAGAGACATTATATTTAAGGGGGAGTGTTAAAATTGGTAAACATGTCATGCGTTACCTTATCCATCTAATACCAATTACACAGAGATATGTATACCATTTTAGATTGATATCAACCAATTACATAGAGATATGTATTCCATATTAGATTGATATCAATATATAGGTTAATTAGTCCATATTAGATAGATAAGTTATCTAAATAGATTAGATTAATTTTTTCTTTAAATATACTATATAATTTTCTATTATAATTAATATTTGTGGTTTCTATAATATCATCTATTCTCCAGTATTTCTCTCTTACTAAGGCTGCGTTCCGCACGGGGCAAAATATTGATCCGCACTTGACCCTTAGCCCCAACAGAGTTGGATTGCAGGGCGCGCGGGCGAAAATAATGAAGGCGGAACGCATATTGACCTGCAGTTGACCGATGACAAGACGTCTGGCCCACGTGCCCTTCAATCCCAAACGCGCCCTAAGAAAGTGTTAAAAGTGCTATCGCCACGTTTCGTTGCAAACACACCCCACTTAACGAAAAAATTTTTGCAGCAGGGTAGGGGTGCTACACAAAAGTGCAGCATTGTGAGAGAATTTCACGATAGTTTCATGAAATTTCACAATAAAAAATTTCATGATAAAAATTTCATGAGATTTCACAAAATTTATCGTGAAATTTCACGAAAGTTTTGTGAAATCCTCTCATATTCTGCACATTTTGCAGCACCCCCACCTGCAAAAATTTTTTCCCACTTAACTCGGATGGACCCACTTAAAAATGGCACCCTTAAAAGATCTAACGTCGCCATTGGAGATTAGAATAAAGGCGAGCATCTAATTCCCTTCCCTTTTACCCCCACATAATCAGCCACTCGATCGATTCCACACATTTAATTTCTCTTTGAATTTATCGGGTAAAGTTTCTGTAGCAGTCCATACGATCGATCATAAATTTAATCACCAAAACTACGTACATAATGCTGACAGCACCAATCAAATTGAAGAACAACAATGGACGAGCTGTCAATCAAATGAAAGGTAACGACTCAGTGGTAGGAGCTCAATCCAACGGAGCCGCTGCCGGCGAAAGGCGGCACGCCGGACTCACCAGCCGCCTTGGCGTAGAAGACGTAGTAGAGTTCGGACAGTATGGCAGTGAAGAAGACGAAGGCGGCGCCGGCGGCGAAGACGCCCTTGCGCACCGTCTCACACGACAGGCCGCCGTCGAAGAACATGTTCCGGTAGCGCGTGTGGTGCGCGTTCCGCACCGATCCGGCGAGCAGGCACGCCTCCGCTATCAGGAACGTCACCCTGCGCCGGATCCGGGTTCAGTTCATACAGTAAAAGGGCGTTCAATAATTAGCGCGCGGAGTTACCAGGAGAGGAGGAAGAGGACGAGGGCGCAGGCGCGGGGGCCGCCGGGGCCGAGGGAGCGGCCCAAGCAGAAGCACTTGCTGGCGAGCATCAGGACTGTCTGGCTGAGCAGCAGGAAGAGGAGCGCGCCGACGCCAAAGCCGGTGGCGATGTCCGAATCGTAGACGCAGTAGTTGTACGTTTCCTCCGAGTCCGCCACCACCTTCGCCTGCAGCAAAATGCAAATTGAAAAGCTAGCTAGCATCAATCAACTCAGCGCGAACAGAGACGATCTAATGGCGGCTGCGAGGACTCACCGTGCTGCGGCGCTGCTCGGCGGCTACCGCAAGGGCGAAGGCGATGAGGTCGAAGACGAAGACGAGGACGAGGACCAGCTTGGACGCCATGGATCTGCTTGCCCTCTTCTCTCTATTCGGCCACAATAGCTCTGCTACCTGCCGCCTCCCCTGTTTTCAGGTTCTTGCAGGTGGGCGGGCGTCGGTGGGGTTGATAAAAGTTACAAGGCGTTTGTTTGGTGCCGAAGTGGACGGAGTACCAGCAGCGCCACCAGCTGATGCCTGATGGGTGGGGAGAAAGAGAGATGTTTGCGGCTTTGCTAAGGAAAGTTATATGTTTCCACCCAACTCTTATATAATGGGAAAAAAATTGTTGTACTACTCACTTAAATACTAAATTACAGCAATAAATAAATATATATTTGTGCATAAATTAGATAAAATAATTCACTAATAAAAAAAATATTACGATAGTATTTATGGGTGAACTCAAAATTGTTTATTATTTTATTTTATCAGGTAATAATTATGTTTATTGTAATTACAAACGCATAAAGATATAAACAAGTTTTAAAAATATTTTCAGTAAATCAACAAAATATTATTTGAATACCCGTGATACTACTAAGCAAATAAGAATATAAGTGTAAATCTTTAGTTTTAAATATATGAGTTGTCGCATAATCTAATTTAATATGAGTGGACATGCATAGAAATTTCTTTATTTTTTTCTAATGTCTATTTGTAAAGTGGGGTTTTCAAGTCTCTCTTTTGAAAAGTACCTCATAACAACCAATTCTTATGTACTAACCCTAAATAATAAAATAAAAAAAAATCAACCACTATTAGTTCTTTTTCACTAATTAATAACATTGATGATCTCATATAATTTATATAGGTACTCAAATTTAAAAATTCAAAAGCATGAATGCTCGATTAGCAAAATAGTCATTTTCAACTTTTCGTCCTATGAAATAATTTAAGATAAACTAATCTTCGTGTGATATTGCGACTAAAATAAAGCGGTCTTCAATGGCTTGAAAGTTGAATCACATGGACAAAAAGAAAAGGTTAAGCCCTTGAAATCAATCACAAGGACGGTTGACATGTTGTTTTCAACGGTTCTCGGCGATTGTAATGTATGGCTTCAATACTTAATTTTTTAATTTCATATTTAAATTTGCTCTTATTAAATTTAATATTTAAATATGGCCTAAATATGAGGATAAAAAAGTGTTATATTTTTAATATAATATCACATTATCAAATTTATTTTATAATAATAAGACTTTTTGTTAATGGGTTCTGGTTTTCAATGAGTTCAAGCACTCATTATTAATTACTTTAAAATTAGGGTACATTAGATTAAGAGAATTATATAAATAAACACATCCCATAAATTGGAGGACAAAAATGATATGTAAATATCATATTAATATATGACTAATGAATAACTTAAAATTTGATGGAATCTTCGTTATACGTTAGATGGATGTCTAATTTTTTTAAGAATATATGAATATTTAAATTTAATGAATACTCGGCCTTAATGGCTTATGAGTATTTTAGATTTAGTATATATTCGATTTTAATAATTTGCAAGTATTTGAATTTAGATTTGATAGGAATTTTAGGAATCATTACATAGCCTTGGCGTCTTACTATTCCTTGATGATTTTTTTTCCATTTGAGAATATAGAATAATTATTTAGCCTTATCGTATAATTATTCCTTAATAGATTTTTATTTACTTGAGGATACAAAAATTAGTCTCCTTAAAGACATGGGAATTAGTCCCCTTGAGTACGTAGAATAATTATTTAGCTCTGGCTATCTACTTGAGGATATGTAACAACTATTTAGCCTTGGTGTATAATTATTCATTAATAGATTTTTATCCCTAGGAGGATATAGAAATTCATCTCCTTAAAGACATGAGAATGAGGATGTGGAATAATTATTTAGCCTTAGTGTATAATTATTCCTTAATGGATTTTTATCCCCTTAGGGATATAAAATTTTATCTCCTTGAAGAGGTGAGAATTTGTCCTCTTGAGGATGTGGAATAATTATTTTAGCCCTAGCATATAATTATTCCTTAATGGATTTTTATCCCTATAAAATTTTGTCTCCCTGAAGACATGGGAATTTCTCCCTTAAGGACATGAAATAATTATTTATCCTTAGCATATAATTATTCCTTAATGATTTTTTTATCCTTTGGAGGATATGGAATAATTATTTAGCCTTAACGTATAATTATTCCTTAATAAATTTTTATTCCTTGAGGATATAGAAATTTTTTCTCTTGATGTGGGAATTCGTCTCTTGAGGATGCAGAGTAATTATTTAACTCTTGCATATAATTATACCTTGATGGGGATAAAGAATGTAGAATAATTATTTAACTATGGCATATAATTATTCCTTGATGGATTTTTATCCTCGGGAGGTTTTTTTTTTATTATGATAGTGCTTTATATATAATGTTACATTAAGAAGCTCTGATAATAACTATTGATGCAGGCATATCTCAAATAACATTAACACTACAGTACACCACAACAGTACAAGTGCAGATGTTCGAACAATTAAACGTAAGGGGGAGCATCGAGGTATATTGAGTTTAGTGACCTTTATGAGTTAGTGACAATACAATTTGATACATATAATTGATGGACTAAGTTACTTTGATATGAATGGTTGGCTCGGGTAAACTAGAACTCAAATTAATATGCAAATGGATTCATCTTTACTCATCGTCAGAATTTTTAAAGTGTAGGTCAGCATTTTAGTCACATATGTAGGAGTTTTTATAAGGGAATACCGAAAAGTCCTAATAAGGTGTGGATGGATAATAACTCGCATATTATCTTGTTGGACAACTAATTTTAATTTTTTTATTTTTACTCAAATAATAATTTAGAATATATTATAAATAAATAATATTTAAACTAGCTTACTAGATTTTAATTAACCGTTAGTCTTCCTATTTAGATATGAGCAACCGAGACATTATTTAATAAGGAGAGACATTACAGTGTCTCCTCTCTCATTTTTTTTTCCCGCTCATACGACGTTGAAAGCAACTAAAGCAGCTGTGATACGCACACAGGTAAAGAAGTAATACCAATTAGATCGTTTCATTACTGTTTTATTTATTTGCTTATATAATTAGAATTACATATGCTAATCTACACATATCTCTATGTTTAATCTTAATTTTGTGCTTATTCTCCTAATCGCATGCTTCTGAGATTTATTTTGCATCCTCGTAATTAACCTGCAAGTTAAGGATATTTATTAACCTAGCAATTAATCTGCATAGATTAATCTTAATTTTGTGCTTAATCTCCTAATCTCATGCTTCTGAGATTTATTTAGCATCCTCGTAGTTAACCTGCATCTTAATTTGCTTAACAATTAAATTGTATTACTGCTCCCTCAAATTCTGATTAATTCCTGCAATCAATTTCTCGCAGATTTCTTGTGTCTTCTGCTTGCGCTCCCTTTTCGGATCGGATTGCCTGTTTGGATTTAATCCAACGAACGGATTGCATCTGCGCCCGTTTCCGTTCGGATTTGGATCCACACACCGCGAACGTTCCAAATCCGCTTCTTACGTGTTGCAAAACGCGTCTGTGGGATTCGATCCATGCCGTTGCTTCACGTCGTAACCTTCGCGCACGTGCCTCAGCACGCTCGCAAAGAGGGTTTGCGCACAAGGCAATAAAATTCACCCCGACAAACTTTGGCTGCGGGATTTGAACCCGTGTACAAGCACGCATGTTTTTTTTTTTTTTTTGCGCAAACAGCTAACCCTCGAGACCAACTCTTACATCAGGCAAAAATTAGTCCGGTCCAATTTGACACGAAGTTAGGCAAATTCAGATCAGTCATAGTTGTGTTCGAATCATAAATAGGTCAACCCATTTATGTTCCGAAAATAATCAGATCGTGTCGGGGTATAAACGGGTTGACCCCCTTAACTCGATTGCATTATATATTTATATATAAAAAATTTTAAATATAGGCTAGCCCAACTTCCATTGCTAGCCCATAAGCCCAAATCTCTTCTATTTATCTATTAACCTAGATTTCAACCCACTAATAAGCCTAAATTTTTATTAATTTTAATAAAATTTTCATCAATTTATTATTTATGTTTAAAATATGAATGATAAATTTATAATCGGGCCGTGTCGGGTCAAGCAGATCGGGTTAATAAATGACCCATATAATAAATGGGTTATTCGGGTCTTGTCGGGTTAACCCGATTATATTCGGGTCATGTTCGGGTTAGACAGTATGATCCAATTAATTAAAACGGTCGTGTTCGGATTGACTTAATCAGGTGACGGATCACAGCTGACATGACCCATTTATGACCCGCTGATCCGAATTGCTAGGTCTACCAACTCTCATTGTTTATTATATATAAACATATTTTTCTCACAAAGAAAATTTCTAAAGCATTGTTTACTCTAGATTATTGCATAAATAAATGATTAAACTCATGATTTGTTTTTTATTATTTGTGCATCACTTGCTTAAACTATCTGCCCGACTATTCTACAAATTAGTCTAATTTACTTAAGTATATTTGACTACATAAATATTATTTGTATATTTAAGTTAAAAACTGATATATAATATACCCTAATCATAATCTAATAGTCTCTGTTTAATAATTGCAGCTTGTCACAATGGCATAATACATTAAATGGCAAACAAACAATATTCTTCACTAACACCTGGAAAGTTTAATGGAACTGGTTTCACTTTCACAAGATGGAAAGAATAAATAGAAATATGACTAATAACACTTGGATTGTTTAGTGCCATTAGTGTACATCTTCCTTTAATTAGATCCAATAATTATAAATCTCCCTCTCTCTCTCATTCTCAAATATAAATACCAGATTCAACCAATTCTTCTAAAACCTCAAAGAGTCTAACTTCCTTTGCAAGTTCAGGATCCTCAGTGGTCTCTCTACTCTCCTTTATGTCACATATAAAAAGTATGAGATAGCAAAAGATATCTGGACATCTCTTATAAAACCTTATTCAAAGAAATTCAAAAAACCTAATATTAAACCTCAAATTAATATTATTAAAAATCAACCAGCCTCAACTTCAACTCTAAGGATAAACCCCAATTTTTCCACTATTAACCTAACTCTCCGTGATTCTGAATGGTTTGACTTTGGTGTGAATATTCATGTATGTTCTAACCGGATGTGGTTCACTTCTTACTAGAACTCAAGTGGAGGAAGTGTAACAATGGAAAATGGCTCCTCAGTAACTGTACTTTGACATGGTCAAGTAATCTTGAATTTTAATTATAGAAAATCTTTAACTCTAAATAATGTGTTCCATGTGCCTAAGATCCGTAGAGACCTTGTTAGTGGGTCTCTCCTTATTAAAAATGGTTTTAAAATCGTGTTAGATGCAAATAAAGCTGTAATCTCCAAAAGAGACTTTTTTATTAGAAAAAGTTTCACTTGTAATGGATTATTTCAATTAAACACGATTCACTTTCAAGCTAAATCTCCTCCTCCCACTACTTTAATTACTAAAAATTCTGATAACTAGCATGGTAAATTAGGATATGTAAACTTTAAATATCTAACAAGAATGAGTCACTTAGGATTAATTCCTAAAACAAACCCAAACCCTAATAATAAATGTGAGCTTTGTGCTCAAGCCAAACAACCTAGAAAACTATTCAAATATGTACCTTATGAAGAAACTGAACCTCTTGAACTAATTCATTCAGATGTCTGTGACTCAAACAGAGATCCTACTAGAGATGGTAGTAAATACTTTGTAACCTTCATAGATAGTAGTATAAAATTCTGTTACACCTACCTTCTAAAATGAAAAGATGAGTGTTGTCTAAATTCAAAATTTACAAAGCAGAAGTTGAAAATTAGCTTAATAAGAAAATTAAAATCCTAAGATCAGATAGAGGAGGTGAGTATATCTAATAAGTTCTCCCAATTCTGTCAAGAACATGGGATAATTCATCAAGTCACTGCTCCTTATCCTCCTTAATCTAATGGAGTAGCTGAAAGGAAGAATATAACTCTACTAGATATGGTCAGTGTCATGCTACTTAATTCTGGTGCTCCCCAGAACTTGTGGGGGAAGTAATTCTTTCAGCCTGCTTCATTCAAAATAGGATTCCAATTAAAAACAAACTCCATATGAAATGTGGAAAGAGTATAAACCTAACTTTAAATTCCTTCGAATGTAGGGGTGTTTGGCTAAATATTCTAGAACTTAAAAGAAAGAAAATTGGTCGTAAAATAGTAGATGTTGTCTTCATCAGATATTCACTTAATTCAGCATCTACATATGCCTAGTAAGAAATTTAGAAATTTCAGAAATCTCTAATGATACTCTAATTAAATCAAGAGATATATCCTTCTTTGAAAATATCTTTCGTTTCAAACCTCAAGCCCCCCTCTAGTAGAAAACAAGAATTCAACATCAGACTTTAAAGACTTAAAAAATCACAATAATTCACCTCAACATCCTGAACCAATAATTGAACCCAAAAAAACTAAGAGAACTAGAGTTATGAGAGATTTTGGTGATGACTTTGCCACTTACTTGATTGAAGACACACCAAAAACTTATCATGAAGCTCTTAGTTCTCCTTATGCTTCTTTCTGAAAAGAAGCTATTGATAATGAATTTCAATCCATTATTAGCAACAACACTTGGATTCTTACTGATCTACCTCCTGAGAATAAACTTCTAGGATGTAAATGGATCTTTAAGAAAAAGTTGAGAATTGATGGTAGTGTTAAAAAGTATAAAGCATACCTGATGGTTCAAGGTTTTCGGCAGAGAGCCGACATTGTCTACTTTGACACTTACGCGCCTATTGCTTGGATCACCACTATCAGATTTCTCCTCTCTATTGTTGCTGTCTATGGATTGCTAGTTCATCAGATGGATGTTAAAATAACCTTTCTTCATGGAGAACTTGATGAAGAAATCTATATAACACAATCTGAAGGCTTTATAGTCCAAAGTTGTGAAAGGAAGGTTTGCAAACTAGTCCGATCCTTGTATGGACTTAAGTAAGATCCTAAACAATGACATGAAAAATTTGATAAGACCATTTTATCATATGGATTTCAAATCAATGACTCTAATAACTGTCTCTACTATATATCTACAAACTCTTATTTTGCTCTTCTGTGTCCCTATGTAGATGACATTCTTATCTTCTCAAATAATCTTGATATTATAAAAGATACTAAAGAATTTCTATCTCTCCACTTTGATATGAAAGATATAGGAGTAGTTGATGTAATCCTTGGAATGAAAATAATAAGAAATCAAAATTCTATCTCTCTCTCTTAATCACACTAGGTAGATAAAATTCTAGACAAGTTTAAATTTAATTCCTCTTCTCCTTTATCAACCCCATATGACCCTAACTGTCACATATTTAAAAATCAAGAATATGCTATTAGACAAGAATCTTACTCTAAGGCTATAGGTTCCCTTCTATTCTTTGCAAATAGAACCAGACCTGATATAGCCTATGCAGTCTCTAGGCTCAGTAGGTATACTAGCAACCCTAGTGAACTTCATTGGACTGCTGTTAAAAGAGTTTTCAGATACCAAAAAGGAACATCTAATTATACCTTAACCTATAGTGGATTTTCATCTATCCTAGAAGGATTTTGTGACGCTAATTGGATCTCTAATTTCAATGATGTCAAATCTACTTTTGAATATGTTTTCACTCTAGGTGGTGGTACCATCTCCTAACAATCCACTAAAAAAAACTATCATAGTTAGGAGCACCATGGAGGCAGAGTTGGTTGCTCTTAATCTAGCTTGCTCATAAGCTGAGTGGATTAAAAACCTATGTTCATCTATTCCAATGACAGAATCTATCAATCCACTAATTTTAATTAATTGTGACAGTAAAGTTGCAATAGATTTTTGTAAAAAGAAACTTATAAATACTAAATTGAGTAGACATATTAAAATAAGATAGAAAATAATCATATGACTTTCTACTCATGGTATAGTTTCTTTGTCATATGTTAAAACAAACAATAATCTTGCTGATTATCTCATAAAAGGTTTGATCCAAACCAAAGTGATGGTTGCATCTAGGGGAATGGGGATTAGTTAATAATGGGCTCTCCAGGAGTGGCAACCCAACCTCCGTGATAGATAGACCTTGGAAAGAGGTTCAATGGATAATAACAAGCTGATTGGTTAGCCAAGGAGTACAACTTAAATGTTATAAAAACACTACTATATTTATTGGAGTTATATTTAAAGGCTCCAATACCTTATTCCTAAGTTGCTTTAGTACTCCTAGGTAGAGTGAGGAAGAGTCTATGACTCTAAAAGAGACTCGAATGTATATCCTAAGAAGTCTCTCTACACATTTCTTCATAGAGGATCTCCTATATGTGAGTTTCCGTATACGGCTGCGGACTAGAAACTAGACAACCCTAGCAAACTCACACTAATACAAGATACTCGCACACGACCAAACATGTGCAACTCTGCATCATAGTTAGCTGTATCATGTGTGCACCGTTCCAAGCTCGGTTAAAAGGGTTGTAGTTCAAGACCTGGTTCACTGCATCTCTTCCAGTGAAGTTCTGTGTACTAAGTATGTTGAGTATTGCTCTTCCCTGACCACATGATATAAACGTTATATCACATTTTATTTTCTTTTAATTAATTTTAATAGACTTTTGAGTTTTGTGGGGGATTGTTGAGCTTTTTATAAGGGAAAACCCAAAAGTCCCTAATAAGGTGCGGGTAGATAATAACTCGCATACCATTCTCTCAGGGCAGCTAATTTTAGCTTATTTATTTTTGCCCAAATAATATTTCTAAAATACTATTAATAAATAATATTAAAACTAGTTTACTAGGTTTTAATTAGCCATTAACCTCCCTATTTAGAGGTGGGCGATCAAGGCATTATTTATTAATAGACAGAATTTATTTTTTTTAGACAGGGCGCCTCCTCTATATAAGAAGAGGCAACACAGTGTCTCCTATTTATTCGCATTCACTGCATTCGACTCTTCCTTTGTCTCTCATTCTCTTTTCGCTCATACGACGTTGAAAGTGGCTGTGACAAACTTCTCATCGACACACCGACAGAGAAGCGACACCAGTTGTATCTTAGGACAAGTGATTCGGACTAAAACCCATACAAGGGCTAGAATCTTTGTCTTAGGACAAACGACTTCATCATTGCTTCTTGTTAGATCATTTTATTATAATAGACTTTTGAGTTTTGTGGGCTCATACGACGTTGAAAGTGGCTGTGACAAACTTCTCATCGACACACCGACAGAGAAGCGACACCAGTTGTATCTTAGGACAAGTGATTCGGACTAAAACCCATACAAGGGCTAGAATCTTTGTCTTAGGACAAACGACTTCATCATTGCTTCTTGTTAGATCATTTTATTATTATTTTATTTATTTGCTTGCATAATTAAAATTACATGTGCTAGGATTAATTGTGCCAACAATAGATAGATTGATTTGTATTTTGGTTTATTTTTAGAGTTTGGACTCTACTAGACAACAACATTTATATTCCAAGTTGATTTATGTTCGAATTTATACTTCAAATGCTGAATTCACGTTATATTGAATTTTAAATGTAGAATTTGAATAGGTTTCCATTGGGCTAGTATTTCTAACCCCGGGTTAATGTTGAACAGGATTAATCAACTTGACAAGCTAATACAGGCTATGCTAGCTGCTGCTAAATTGTTGAATTACAATAGTGGGTTGGGTTGGCTTCTATTATTTTTGTGCTTCAATCCAAACCGAATTTAGCATTTCAATTCAGTTGACTTAGAGTCAATTTACCAAGATCCAATAGTTATGTCATTTTCTATTACTCGGTCAAACTCTACATACGAATATTTTCAGCTTGGTATGGGCGCATTCAATGGAATTTTGAGAACATATTAACCTTAGATAGGAATTTTATTTCTATCTTGGGTAAGCGAGTAGCTGGGTTGGGTAGAGTGGTGACAAATTAATCTCTAGTCAAAATTACCCAGCCATATGCCTCCGGTGAAAGCAAAAATAGGGTTTGTGACTTAGCCAAGCTGGTAGCAGCTAAGTTGAGCCAAATGAATGAAATTTGATCCAGCCGGTTGTTATTGGATCAGGTTGGACTCAATTTGGTGCTCTGGTTTGCATTTGTTGTAGCATTAAACTAAAGATTGTGATAAAAACATAACAATAAACTTCATGTTAAAACATTGAGAAATAATATTTGAAGCGGAATTCGAAGTGTTGACTTAGGGCCTGTTTGGCCCCGCTATTAATAGCTTTATAACTATACTAAATTGTGCTATGTTGCACTGTGCTGTACTGTCAAAATTTATAAGATGTTTGGTTAATAGCTTTTTAACTGTTGTCAAAATTTAAAATAATAAATAAATAAATTATTTAAAATTATTTAAAATAATATATTTTATTTTTTTTAGTATCAAAATTTTGAATTATTTAAAATAATAATACTTAAAATTTTAAATAAAATAATATAAAATTACTTTTTTAAAGAAGCAAAAGCTTCAAATTATAGCTTTTCTAACTTCTGCTTTTTTGCTGCTTTTTTCTCCTTCTACTTTTCATTACCAAATAGTTTTTTTCTGCTTTCGAAGCATAATCTGACAGTAAACCACTTAAGGCAATCAATCCTATGGCACAGATTACCTTCTCTCAAAGCGTAATCCGGTGTTTGCTTAAGCTAAGTTCCTACTCTCATAGCAAAACTAACTTAAGAAAGACCCAATGGGCTCTATGATAATCATCGATCCTCGAATGACTTTAAACGACTCTCATAATTCAAGTCACAAGTTCAAATGGGCAGTCTAGTGTTACGATTCACATCTCGGCTTTTCTCGTAACATTTAACATATATTAATGTTTGGCCAAAACTTAAATACGCAATAAGCACACTACATTTAAATAAGCCAATTTACTAAAAGGTATCACTGAGATTCATAAAAGATGTTTACATGTGAAAATTTGTTCAACGGGCTATGCCCAAGTCCCGAACTAGGGTTTTACGCTAAAACATACATCATTTAACTCGTAAAAACCCAAGAAAATACAACCAAAAGTTAGGGAAATTATAGATCAAGGGTAGGAGATAATAAATCTTCGATCCTCTCTCGAAAGCCCCAAAGAAATCTAGTCAAACAAGCCCTCGAACAAGCAAAATCGCCACTTTTCACCCTAGGTCGCCTCTCTCTAAATTTTGAACCCTGTAACGGCCCAAAATCCAATCTTTTATACCTCAATTGAAGCCTTAGGTGGTTAGGAAGGATTATTGGGAGTTTTCCCCAATTTCTAGGCTTTTGGATTGTCGGATTTGGCAAAAAACTAGTCGATGGTCGCGATCTGTGGACGGCGCCAGGGGCGTGATGGACGTCACGGCTAGGCCGTGACGAGTTCTGGAATCTGCGGTGATCACGCCCATTCTCCAAGCCATGGCGACTTCGCTGGAAATTCTGATTTTCGATGTTCACGGCCGTGATGGCTGTGCTGAAGGAAGACTGGGATGCCAAAATGATCACGACCGTGATGGCTATCACGGCCAGGCCGTGATCTCGAAAAAAATACTCTAAAAAATCTAAAATTTTTCCTGTGACCTTGGTGATCTGTGATGAATCTTCCACTTTAAATCTTCAAAATTGTCACGAAAATAGGATCAAATGACCTGTTTTTCACAAACAAACGAAAGAATAGAAAAGATTATGAACTTTACAAAAAAAAAATGCTAAATTAAGATATAAAACAAGATTAAAGCCTGAAAAGGTCATATGAATGGTACTTTAAATCATATAAAAATAGCACTCTTCAAAATATCACATACTTAAAATCTTGCTTGTCCTCAAGCAAGTAAACTAGCTAGAAACCAAGTGGCATTGAAACAAAAAAATGTTCTAAAGTTAAAGCGTTTACTAATATGAAAACCCTTACACTTAACCTTCAACTTTAGAACACAATTGAGATTCAATTAATACTAAAAGCAGAAATCTATTCACTAGGTTAAACCTCAAAATCTAAAAAAGGATTAAGCACCATTCATAGTAAGACTAAGCATTATCATCAATTCCTTCTAAAATTCTAAAATAACTAAACTAATCAGAGTTCACCAGGATGTAAATGTTTTTTTTGTCATTATTGTAAACATAGAATCATGAATTATCATCGGTTTGCTCAAGCTACTTCCCTGAATATGTTTTCAACCTTATTACACGAAAGACAAATATTTGTGATGAATGCTCCCCCGGTACTTAGTGAGAAAACAGATTCAGAGTGTGTACATCACATAATGCACACAAACTCATTTCTTCACAGCTAATCAAAGATAGAAGAAAGTGGAGTTGTTCACCCTTACCAAACCCCTTCTTTTTCTCATGACCCTTCTTATTCTCTCTCTTTTTTTTTTATTTTTATTGACAGTGCCAAGTTGGATGAAGCTTTGGAGTCATCATTACTTATGTACTACTGCCTTTTTTTTACAACAACATCCTTGGTATCTCCAACTCAGATGGCTAAATGAAAGGAATCAATAGATAATATAAAGTCATTACATGAATGTGTGCTTCAAAACTAAGTGAGAAGAAAAGGTTACCTATTGAATATCATTCAAGCTACAATAGAACATCATACTTAATTATACTCTAAAAACTTAGGTAACTATGTAAAACTAGACATGATAAGAAGCACTTTAACCAAAGAACAAAAAAAATATCAATCCACAATAGTAACTCTAAATAGCTTAATTACCTAGACAAAATCATAGACTTAGAATTTTGCACTACCATCAAAATCACAGATAATCAATATGAATGGAGATAATCATGAACTTAGTGACATAGATACTATAGGTATAACACTTCACACATAATACACATCATAGACTTATAGCACTAACATATATAAAACTTATCACTAACACATTAACACATAACAAAGTACATGGTAGCATAACTAAAAAGATAGGGAAAACCCCTACACACGGTAAAGAACTACATAGTCTCCTATGCAGTTGAAAAAGTACATGAAGGGAAAAAGGAAAATAAACAACTCACTAAGGAAATGAAAGCAGCATAAAGGTGATCGCAGCAAGGCATAGAATAGGTAGAGTCACGGATGCCTCAGGCGCAAGAACCGCTGCATCTCCTGAATGGCCTCAGTCTGATGTTGGGGTATGCCCTTAAGGCTAATGTTTGAGGCCTTGGGATACTATCAGTATCATGTATAAACTCTTATGTTTATAAAGGCAATGGTTATTATTCAGTTTATTACATTGTCTGCTGCAATAACTGTGCTTCTGAATAATGTCTCAATGCTGTTCAGCTAGGCTGACATGCTATATGTCCTTAGTCGAGATATCTTGGTGAACATGAGACAGCCTTGATATGGTTAAGACTAATGTGTGTTCTAATCTTATAGGATGCTTCGAGCATGGAATAAGATGTAGACTCATGGGTACATTGGATGTACTGGACAGACCCTACTAGGATATTCAATTGCTTGTCACAATGTGAATAATCCTTGTATGCAACAAGTGGCATACTTCCTCTGACTTGAGATCACTTGTGTTTCTAAATGATGATTGTCATTGTTTTGAGGTAGTTCAATATCATTTGAAACATAATGGTTATAGACTATCTTGGATAATGATCATGAGTCAGGTTAGGGCACTGGTGATAGATATAGGATTGCCGTTTCTTTGTTTAAGGAGTATGATGTTCTATGGGGCCCCCCTGGGTGAGATGATTGAGAAAGTGTATGGCCATACCCAGGTGACTATGTTCATCTGATCTAATCATGCTCATCATATTGGAGTTACAGGCTTGACACGCTTGTCCAATAAGAACATCCAGTGGCAAAGGAAACTTGTATGCCTTGTGAAATGGATTCACACTTGTGCTGTGGTTTGGGTGTAGTCTTGGAAGACTCTTTCCTTTATATCGGGAGACAGTGATGTGTTGCTAGATACCCCTCACTGATCGTGATAACGTGAGTTATCGTTACCGACATTTAAAGGAAACCCTCAGGGTCGCACAATTTGATGATATGGCTTACTTAAGTCAGATCGTGTGGACTGAATTGATTAAGTTCAGTTTAAAGGGATTTAGACTCTGATTGTAAGTGAGATCTGGTCTGATCATGTTTGATTGATTAGGGCTTGAGATCAGTAAGCTTCGATCGAGAGAATTGATGCTAGATCGGTGAGATCAAAAGCATCACGAGATGAACGGTTAGATCAGGAGCCTTAGGGTTTAAGATGATCTAGACCAAAAGGCTTGGGCTGTTTTGATTTGGCCTTTGAACCAAATTGAGTTGGGTCAATTAGATTAAACCGGTTCAAGAGAATGAACGCATGGTTCAATCTTTGAAGCGTTATTGTCGGTTATGAAGAAGTGGGCGCATGCTCTTCATGGCTTGCTATTTTTAGTAAGTCTTCATGCGCCACCTCTCGAAAAACGCCAATACGTTTTGACTCTTGCTCTCGACGCTCTCTCTCGGGTGAAAAGCTTCCTTCACGTCTTGGAGAGGTCTCGGCCAAGTGGAAGAAGACATCTCATCCCTTTGATTCGATCAAAGACCCTTGAAGAACCTTGCTAGCACAAGGATCTCAAGGAGTAGGCGGCATCACCTTGTGTGCGCACCTTTTGGAGGAGTTTCATTCGAATCTCTTCTTCCTTGACGCCATCCAATAGAAATGGCTATGGTATGATTCCTAACTATAAGAGGTTGATCATATAAACATATATGCGATTGTTGTTGAAACCCTAGCTTCCCATGCGAAAACTTTCTTTTGCGCCACCCTTAGGGTTTCGGCCCCCCTAGATTTAGGGGTCTTTCATCTGAGTGGGCTACACACGAACCTGATGGGCCTGCTCTGCCTCGATCTCCCCTATGCGCTGTAAGAGGTCTTGAAACTCCAAATGGGACTCATGCTGATCCTCATGAATTGCCTTCAAATATCCTTCTATGTTGGCATAGGCATTGGCGGTGGAGGCAGAGGAAGAGAGCGCAGCATGGCGGAATGGCCGGAAGGAAGAAGAGGGCGGTGCTGAGTCCATGGGGACATCCTTATCAGCTATTGGAAGCACGTGCCAGTTCCACCGCTCGCGGATGGAGGTGCGCAGGGGGTTTGGTAGCAGCATTGTGAAGTCGCTCCCGTGAAAGAGGAGGTTGAAGGCGTCACCCTCACTAGTGATCATCTTCATAGCTTGGCATGACTCCAAGTCAATGCGCGAGCTACCGCGTGCCTGCTTCACTCCGTAGGGCTCAATGCCTAGAGAAATATTAGCTCCATGGCGCGCACGAGACCGTCGCTCTCCCCACGTGCAAATATGGTGTGTGCCAACACCCAATGTACATAATAGAAGGATGGGTTGCTGACGTGACTCGCCCACGCTGTCCGGGAGATAAAAGGGCCCTGGTCGGAAGTCGCCTCCC
This sequence comes from Costus lasius, assembly GCA_027563935.2. Taxonomy (NCBI): domain Eukaryota; kingdom Viridiplantae; phylum Streptophyta; class Magnoliopsida; order Zingiberales; family Costaceae; genus Costus; species Costus lasius. Next base: position 79,277,364 of record CM050451.1, read on the forward strand.
AAAAATCCTGATCAATGTACTCGTGTGGAGCTAAACGAGTGTCGTCCTCTAGAAAACTATAAATCCGGTTTATCTGCGATAGCATAAGGATATGATCTTGGTTCACTAGCCGGAAGGATACGATGCCATTGTTGTCGTTGTCATGGATGTTCACGTCGACCTCTAGGGATGACATGAACTCGAGAGTGATAGGCACATACGTCGGCGGTGCCGTCCGGAAGAACTGCTTCCAGCCGATCTCCTGGAACATCCATAAGACATCATCATGAAGCCCGAGTGTCATAATGTTGGGGTATGCCCTTAAGGCTAATGTTTGAGGCCTTGGGTTATTTTCAGTATCATGTATAAACTATGTATATGTTTTCTAAAGGCAATTGTTGTTATTCAGATTGTTGCATTATCTGCTGCTATATGTATACTTCTGAGTAATGTCTCAATGATGTTCAGCTGTGCTGACATTCAGAGTTGTCCTTAGTCGAGATATCTTGGTGAACATGAGACAGCCTTGATATGATGGAGACTAATATGTGTTCTAATCTTATAGGATGCTTCGAGTATGGAATAAGATTTAGACACATAGGTGCATTGGATGTACTGGACTGACCCTATTTAGGATATTCAATTGTTTGTCACAATGTGAATAAATCCTTATAAGCAAGCAAGTGGCATATTCCCTCTGACTTGAGATCACTTGTGTTTCTAAGTGATGATTGGCATTGTCTTGAGGTAGTTCAATATCATTTGAAAGATAATGGTTAAGGATTATCTTGGATAGTGGGCATGAATCATGTTAGGGCACTTATGATAGATAAAGGGTTGCCCCTCCTAGTTGGAGTGTGATGTTCTACTGGGGCCCCCTCTGGATGAGATGGTTGAGAAAGTGTATGGCCATACCCAGATGACTATGTTCATCTGATCTAACCATTCTCATCGTGTTGGAATTACAGGCTTGACAGGCTTGTCCAACGAGAACATCCAGTGGCAAAGGGAACAAGTATGCTGGGTGAATTGGATTCACACTTGTGCTATGGTTTGGGAGTAGTCTTGGAAGACTCTTTCCTTCATATCGGGAGACAGTGATGTGTTGCTAGATACCCCTCTCTGATCGTGATAACATAAGTTATCGTTACCGACAATGAAGGAAACCCTTAGGGTCGCACAATTTGATGATATGGCTTACTTTTGTCAGATCGTGTGGACTGAAATTATTCTAGTTCAGTTTAAAGCAATTTAAACTCTGATTGGAAGTGAGATCTAGTCTGATCATGTTTGATTGATTAGGGCATATGATCGGTAAGCTTCGATCGGCAGAATTGATGCTTGATCGTAAAGATCAAGAGGTTCATTGAGATGTGTGGTTAGATCTTGAACCATGAGGTTCAGAGAGATCAAGACCATGGCTGGTTCGATTTGGTTCTTGAACCAAATGAAATTGAACCGGTTCACTTATGTGAACGCATGGTTCAAAGGGGAGAGGAGTTTTCGATGGCTTCATGGGGACTTAAAGAAGGAGTTATGTACTTACTATATTTGGAAGTCGATTTTTCTTTTGGAACGCCCCACGTTTTCGAACGGTGAACGCCTCTCGCCCCTTTCTTCTCTCGTGTGTGTGTGTGGTTCGTCTTCATGATCAGCACCAGGGAGTTCGGCCAGCAAGAAGAAAAACATCTCATCACACGATCAAAGACTGCTTAGTGTCTTTGCTAGCACAAGGAGCACAAGGAAGAAGCAAACTTCATCTTGTGTGTGATTCCTTTGGAGAAGAAGCATTCGCCTCTTTCTTCCTCCAAGCCGCCACTCAAAGCATGGCAATGGTAATGTTCTAACCTATCTTTTCAAGGTTGATCATATGTTTAAGTCAAGCGATTTTGAAACCTAGCATTTTCGCCGCTGCACATTCTAGATGCGCATGTGACCTAGGTTTACCTACAATTGGTATTAGAGCATGGTTTTGGCTTGATATATATGATTGCCGTCTTGTGATCCATGTTTGGTTTTATGCTTTGGATAGATCTTCATGATGCGCATGCTTTTTGTTGTCATGCGAAAATACATGCCACATGTTAGATGTATTTTGTTTACCTTTAAGCTTGCGCATATGATGTTGTTTGTTTGCTGTGTTCATAGAAGTTTTCCTTTAAAACTTATCATCATGCGCGACCCTCACTAGATCTATCTAAGCGCCTGCTTTAAATACTTAGACGGGTTTACAATGTTGAAGTCGTTAGTCAAGTATGGACCCAACAGCCTAATCAGACCATCTGACTGCCTGGATGGGGCGGCTGGATAGCACCTATGCGCAAGCTATACAGGTGGCTATAGGCCGACTGCAGAAGGGCGTGTAGCGATGTCTGATTGAGGCGCCTAGTGAACGATCATGATTAAGGCCCGGGGTCACACCCGCTTGCCAGAAATCATGTGGGACGTTCAGCCCTTAAGGCATGCATAGTTGACCATGAGGTCGATGCAAGTCAGTTATGACTGGGTGCATGCAAGGGCAGTGGGTCTGATTTGGTCTAATGAGTGGATACCTGTAAATGGACCGTTGTAAGGTAATAGGGCACATAAGGAAATAAAATTGATGCCATGGGTTTTTCAAATAAAAAATTTATTTCTATTTGGATCACATCTATGCATGTTTAACATGTTGATTGAGTGTTTATTTATTCATATGTGGGCTGCCCTTATTTTGTGTGCTGTGCTGGGGCCTACGTGCCTGGAATTAAATAGAAATTTGCTGTGATCTGCGAATCACACTTTCATTTATGAAAATGTATAATTGACCTGCGTGTTAAACCATGTCTAGATAGTTTCAAAATGTATTTTGAGATGACATGAGTACACAGCACAAATGACAGATGCGCATGCAGCAATTGGCTTCTCTAGATAGGTGGTCTAGAGGTCGACTCTAGAACAGGCGCATACTACCTGATGGGCACATTTGAGCTGCAGAGGGCGCTTGGGCCCGGGCTGGGCCAGATGAAGTGCCAGAGTCCCATAAAGAGCTCAAGTGAAGACTTTTGTAAAACTAAGGTTTTACTTAGGCTTTTATGGGCGTTTACCACATAAGATATTTGGTGCTTTCATTTACTGTTTTAAGTAATATTAGCACATGCATGCTTTAATCTTCTGCTATCACTATAGAATTTGCATGATAGTAAGAAGATAAAAGACCGTTAAAATCCAACGTCAATATCAAGCTCGATAGCCTTCTGACGCGAAACCTCACTGTTCTAACTATCGTTGGAGCCGTGTTGTACCCACTCAGTGGGCACGCCCAGCTATCTTCAGACGGTGCGCGATTACACCTACATGCTACAGAGAAGGGATTTATCGCTTCTCGTTGCTCAGCATAGCACGTGGTGGTCCAGGGAGTAGGTCAGGTCAGCTTGACCATATATGCTACATATTGAGCATATGATAGCTAGATGGAGGCAGCCATCTAAGGAATCAGAGACTGTGTTGTACCAACTCAGTTGGCACAGTCTTCTGGATTGCCTAGATGAAGGGGAATCGCACGGGTTGGCGATTGGCATGGATAGCCTACCGGTGATTAGTGCTTGTACTCTCTGTGTATCTTATCTCGCCTGAGCGGGACGCGGAGATCAAGTATGAAAACTGGATCCCATCTCACTAAAAGAGTTTCACTCTTTCGGGCTGTTTTATTGGATTTTCAGTCAGATAAAATAGTGAGAAAAGAATCACTCTTAAGTCCTGGATTGATTCTAACATGGATACTGACCTTGTTGTTCTTGCTATGTTGTAGATTCCTGCAGCAACGAACACCACAGGGCTCAATTTGCGATCCATATTGGAAAAGGAAAAGTTTGCTGGGCCAAACTTCTCAGACTGGTACAGACAGCTTAAGATTGTACTTAAAGCTGAGAGGAAGCTGTATGTCCTTGAGTCGGCAGTACCGGCTCAACCCGCTGTGAACGCCGCAAGGGCGGTTCGAGATGCTTATGAAAAGCACGTCAGTGATAGTACTGATGTCGCTTGCCTTATGCTTGCGTCAATGACGCCCGAGCTCCAGCGTCAGCATGAGGATTTGTCAGCTATTGATATTATAGCAAATCTCAAAATGCTGTATGTTGCACAGGCAAGGACAGAACGCTATAACTTGACAAAACTTTTCTTTCATAGCAAACTGACTGAAGGGAGTCCAGTGGGAGCTCACGTACTCAAGATGATTGGGTACAAGGAGGCTCTAGAAAAACTGGGACATACCATCAATCAAGAACTTGTTGTAGATATTATCCTGCAGTCTCTCCCGGCCTCTTTCGATCCGTTCATCATTAATTTTAATATGAACAAAATCGACTGTACTCCGGCAGAGTTACTGAACATGCTCTGTACCACAGAGCAGACTCTTGAGAAGGGAAAGCCTTCATCCTCTGTCTTAATGGTTCCTTCAAGGAATAAGAAGAAGGGGAAGAAGGGCAAAACCCCTATCAAGAGCTACAACAAGGCTTTGAAACAAAAGGTGAAGCGGTCAAAGGACAACAGATGTTTCCATTGTGGCCAGCTGGGTCACTGGAAGAAGGACTGTAGAGCGCTCCAAGGAGAGAAGAAGGGAAGCAAGCCTTTCACTTATGGCTCAGGTATTTACGTGACTGAAGTCATGGTAGCTTCTTCTATTTCATGGGTGTTGGACACTGCATGTGGAGTTCACATTTGTTCAAATGTGCAGGAACTCAAGAGAAGAAGACAGGTGGGACAGCATGAGGTGGACCTACGAGTTGGAAACGGGGCACGGGTTGCTGCTGTTGCTGTAGGGGAATATAACATCTCTTTACCATCTGGTTTTGTATTAGAACTTGACAATTGTTATTTTGTACCAAGCATAACTAAGAATATTATCTCTATTCCTGCTCTTGTCAGGAAAGGTTTTTCTTTTGAATGCAAAACTTCACAGTGTTGTATTTCATATGATAATATTGTTTATGCAACTAGGTCGATTAACAATGGGTTATACATGTTGGACATGGAATGTTCTGTACAACAAATTGATAACAAGAAAGCCAAGCATATTGATGATAGCACCTTATTATGGCATAGTCGTTTAGGCCACATTAACAAGAAGCGCATTAAGCGATTGCATGATCATGGACTGCTGGGATCATTCTCCTATGAGGAGTTTGATACATGCAAAGCTTGTTTAATGGGTAAAATGACGAAGACTCCTTTTTCTAATAAAGGTGAAAGGGCTTCAGGTTTACTTGACCTAATTCACAGTGATGTGTGTGGGCCGTTTAGTAAACATGCCCGAGGTGGCTATTCATACTTCATTACTTTCACTGATGATTTCAGTAGGTATGGTTATGTCTATCTAATGAGACATAAGAGTGAATCTTTTGACAAGTTCAAAGAATTCAAAAATGAAGTACAGAATCAGTTAGGCCGAAATATCAAGGCACTTCGTTCAGATCGAGGTGGAGAATACTTGAGTCGTGAGTTTACTGACTATCTGAAGGAGTGTGGGATTATCTCACAGCTCACTCCACCAGGAACACCCCAATGGAATGGTGTGTCCGAAAGGAGAAATAGAACCTTATTGGATATGGTTCGTTCTATGATAAGTCAGGCTACTCTACCTTACTCCTTTTGGGGATTTGCACTGGAAACAGCTGCAATGGTGCTAAACCGAGTGCCATCCAAGGCCGTTTCAAAGACGCCATATGAGTTATGGTATGGGAAACAGCCGAGCTTGACATTTATTAAAATCTGGGGTTGCGAGGCTTATGTCAAAAAGCTCGCCTCTGGGAAACTGGAAAGCAGATCAAATAAATGTATATTTGTCGGTTACCCTAAAGAAACTAAGGGTTATTATTTCTATGATCCCAAAGAGAACAAAGTATTTGTTGCTCGAACGGTTATTTTTCTTGAGAAGGAATTTCTTCTGCAAGAGACCAGTGGGAAAGAAATAAAGCTGGATGAAATTCCAGAAGAGGGACAAAGTAGTCAAGCTCAGTTGGATGAGCCTGAGCAAATAGATCAGGTTAATGTTCAACCTGAGGCTCAGATGTCACGGGAACCGCGTAGATCGGGAAGGATCCGTCGTCAGCCTGAGCGCTATGACGGAGTCTACATCATTAATGATGAACCCCTCACTTATGCGGATGCGGTCAGTGGACCGGATTCAGCAAGATGGCTTGAAGCTATGCGAGCCGAGATGGACTCCATGTCAGAAAACCAAGTCTGGGATTTGGTTGATCCGCCTCCGGGAGTAATCCCTATAGGCTGTAAGTGGATCTTCAAAAAGAAGAAAGACGTGGGTGGTAACGTGGTTACCTATAAGGGCAGGCTAGTTGCGAAAGGTTTCAAACAAATCTATGGGATAAATTATGATGAAACTTTCTCTCCTGTAGCAATGTTCAAGTCCATTCGAATTATTCTCGCGATAGCAGCATATTATGATTATGAGATCTGGCAAATGGATGTGAAGACCGCTTTCCTTAATGGAAATCTGGAAGAGGATGTGTATATGACACAGCCTGAAGGTTTCACAAATCCATCAGAACGTCATAAGATATGCAAATTAAAGAAGTCCATTTATGGACTCAAACAAGCATCGAGAAGCTGGAATATTCGTTTTGATGAATCAGTTTCTAAATTTGGTTTCATCAAAAATGAAGATGACCCGTGTGTATATAAAAGGTTTAGTGGGAGCGTAATTACTTTCCTAGTCCTCTACGTTGATGATATTTTAATCATTAGAAACGATATTCCTGAACTACATGCAGTTAAGGCATGGTTAAGAAAATGTTTCTAGATGAAAGATTTAGGAGAAGCAGCCTATGTATTAGGTGTGGAGATCTATAGAGATAGATCTAATAGGCTTCTTGGGCTGTGCCAGAGTACTTACATCGATAAGGTCCTGGAGAGATTCCATTTAGAAAATTCTAAAAGAGGATATCTTCCAGTCAGACATGGTCTGAATCTTTCGAAGAGCCAGTGTCCTCAAACACAGTCTGAGAAAGATGAGATGGACAATACGCCTTATGCTTCGGCTATTGGGTCCATCATGTATGCGATGTTATGTACTCGCCCAGACGTCGCTTATGGGTTAAGCGTTACCAGTCGGTTCCAAAGTAATCTAGGGAAGGCACACTGGATTGCGGTCAAGAATATTTTGAAATATCTTCGGAGAACCAAAGATATGTTCTTGATTTATGGAGGTCAGGAAGAACTCAGTATTGAAGGATATACTGACGCTTCGTTCCAATCTGACCAAGACGATTTCCGATCGCAATCAGGCTATGTTTTTAGCTTGAATGGAGGAGCAGTGGTGTGGAAGAGTTTCAAACAATCAATTGTTGCTGATTCCACAACAGAAGCCGAGTATGTTGCAGCCTCAGAAGCATCAAAGGAGGCAGTATGGATTCGTAAGTTCGTTCAAGAACTTGGTGTTGTTCCTTCAAGTGCAGATCCATTGGTTATCTTCTGTGATAACACTGGAGCGATTGCACAAGCAAAGGAACCACGGTCACACCAGAAGTCCAAACACATACAGAGAAGGTTTCATTTGATCTGTGAGATCATAGATCGAGGAGAGATCAAGATCTGCAAGATTCATACAGATGACAATCTAGCTGACCCGCTTACAAAGCCTCTGGCGCAGCAGAAGCATGAAAAGCACTGTAATAATATGGGTTTGAGATTACTCAACCATTAGTTTAAGTGCAAGTGGGAGATTGTTGGGGTATGCCCTTAAGGCTAATGTTTGAGGCCTTGGGTTATTTTCAATATCATGTATAAACTATGTATATGTTTTCTAAAGGCAATTGTTGTTATTCAGATTGTTGCATTATCTGCTGCTATATGTATACTTCTGAGTAATGTCTCAATGATGTTCAGCTGTGCTGACATTCAGAGTTGTCCTTAGTCGAGATATCTTGGTGAACATGAGACAGCCTTGATATGATGGAGACTAATATGTGTTCTAATCTTATAGGATGCTTCGAGTATGGAATAAGATTTAGACACATAGGTGCATTGGATGTACTGGACTGACCCTATTTAGGATATTCAATTGTTTGTCACAATGTGAATAAATCCTTATAAGCAAGCAAGTGGCATATTCCCTCTGACTTGAGATCACTTGTGTTTCTAAGTGATGATTGGCATTGTCTTGAGGTAGTTCAATATCATTTGAAAGATAATGGTTAAGGATTATCTTGGATAGTGGACATGAATCATGTTAGGGCACTTATGATAGATAAAGGATTGCCCCTCCTAGTTGGAGTGTGTGAAAGTTCCTTAACTAAAGGGGGGGAGGTGTCGAAACCCTAATGGCGCATATGATAAAACCTTTTTGCAGCGGAAAGGGTTTCTGGATCGATGCATGCAGTATGATCAACTTTAACTTGCATACAAGAGAATCGATTCTTACCAGTGCCATTGCTTGGATGGCGTCTAGGAAGCAGAGAGTCAAGCGCTTCTCCTCCAAATGGTGCGCACACAAGATGGATGTTGGCTTCTCCTTGTCGAACCTTGTGCTAGCAAGGATCTCCAAGTGTCCTTGTCGAATGGAAGGGAAGTTGAGATGATGTCTCGCTTGAGCAAACTCTCTCCAAGGCGTGAACAAAAACTTCCACACGAGAGCAAGCGACGAGAATAGGAGAGGGGCGACAAGAGATGCGTTCCACTCAAAACGTGGAGGCGTGGCTACTAAAAATAGCTAGCCTTACTCTCTCATGCGATCATGCGTTCATGTACCCACGAACCAATCGCATTTTTCTCTCCTCTTTGAACCATGCGCTCACATAATGAGTTGGTTCATTTTTGGGTTGGTTCAAAGACCAATTAACCCAAGCGATTTGGTCTAGATCATATTAACCCTAAGGTTCAAGATCTAACCGTTCATCTCTTGATGCTTCTGATCTCACCGATCTAGCATCCATTCTCTCGATCGAAGCTTACCGATCTCAAGCCCTAATCAATCAAACATGATCAGACCAGATCTCACTTACAATCAGAGATTAAATCCCTTTAAATTGAACCAAAACAATTCAGTCCACACGATCTGACTTAAGTAAGCCATATCATCAAATTGTGCGACCCTAAGGGTTTCCTTTAAATGTCGGTAACGATAACTTTCGTTATCACGATCAGTGAGGGGTATCTAGCAACACATCACTATCTCCCGATATAAAGGAAAGAGTCTTCCAAGACTACACCCAAACCACAGCACAAGTGTGAATCCACTTCACTAGGCATACATGCTTCCTTTGCCACTGGATGTTCTTTATTGGACAAGCGTGTCAAGCCTGTAACTCCAATATGATGAAAATGATCAGATCAGATGAACATAGTCATCTGGGTATGGGCATACACTTTCTCAATCATCTCATCTAGGGGGCCCCTTTAGAACATCACACTCCAAACAAGGAGACGACAATCCTATATCTATCACTAGCACCCTAACATGACTCATGCTCATCATCCAAGATAGTCTATAACCATTATGTTTCAAATGATATTGAACTACCTCAAAACAATGCCAATCATCATTTAGAAACACAAGTGATCTCAAGTCAGAGGAAGTATGCCACTTGTTCGCATACAAGGATTATCCACATTGTGACAAGCAATTGAATATCCTAGTAGGGTCTGTCCAGTACATCCAATGTACCCATGATTCTATATCTTATTCCATGCTCGAAGCATCCTATAAGATTAGAACACACATTAGTCTCAATCATATCAAGGCTGTCTCATGTTCACCAAGATATCTCGACTAAGGACAAAAGTGCATGTCAGCCAAGCTGAACAGCATTGAGACATTATTCAGAAGTATACATATGACAGCAGATAATGCAACAACCTGAATAACAACAATTGCCTTTATAAACAAAGAGTTTATACATGATACTGATGCAATCCCAAGGCCTCAAACATTAGCCTTAAGGGCATACCCCAACAGTGTGATGTTCTACTGGGGCCCCCTCTGGATGAGATGGTTGAGAAAGTGTATGGCCATACCCAGATGACTATGTTCATCTGATCTAACCATTCTCATCGTGTTGGAATTACAGGCTTGACAGGCTTGTCCAACGAGAACATCCAGTGGCAAAGGGAACAAGTATGCTGGGTGAATTGGATTCACACTTGTGCTATGGTTTGGGAGTAGTCTTGGAAGACTCTTTCCTTCATATCGGGAGACAGTGATGTGTTGCTAGATACCCCTCTCTGATCGTGATAACATAAGTTATCGTTACCGACAATGAAGGAAACCCTTAGGGTCGCACAATTTGATGATATGGCTTACTTTTGTCAGATCGTGTGGACTGAAATTATTCTAGTTCAGTTTAAAGCAATTTAAACTCTGATTGGAAGTGAGATCTAGTCTGATCATGTTTGATTGATTAGGGCATATGATCGGTAAGCTTCGATCGGCAGAATTGATGCTTGATCGTAAAGATCAAGAGGTTCATTGAGATGTGTGGTTAGATCTTGAACCATGAGGTTCAGAGAGATCAAGACCATGGCTGGTTCGATTTGGTTCTTGAACCAAATGAAATTGAACCGGTTCACTTATGTGAACGCATGGTTCAAAGGGGAGAGGAGTTTTCGATGGCTTCATGGGGACTTAAAGAAGGAGTTATGTACTTACTATATTTGGAAGTCGATTTTTCTTTTGGAACGCCCCACGTTTTCAAACGGTGAACGCCTCTCGCCCCTTTCTTCTCTCGTGTGTGTGTGTGGTTCGTCTTCACGATCAGCACCAGGGAGTTCAGCCAGCAAGAAGAAAAACATCGCATCACATGATCAAAGACTCCTTAGTGTCTTTGCTAGCACAAGGAGCACAAGGAAGAAGCAAACTTCATCTTGTGTGTGATTCCTTTGGAGAAGAAGCATTCGCCTCTTTCTTCCTCCAAGCCGCCACTCAAAGCATGGCAATGGTAATGTTCTAACCTATCTTTTCAAGGTTGATCATATGTTTAAGTCAAGCGATTTTGAAACCTAGCATTTCCGCCGCTGCACATTCTAGATGCGCATGCGACCTAGGTTTACCTACACATAAGAGTGCTATGATCCAGGTAACGGGTGTTGACAACCCGCCGAGACTCCTAGAGATCATAGCGCGCCTTCGGCGCAGCATCGCAGAAGATGATCCCATATTGATTTGGCGCCTCCTCCATGGCCGGATGCTTGGAGGAAGATTTGCGTGACACGTCCCGCAAGTGCACGGTTATGTCAAAGTAATATAAAAGATTGTCGAATCGCACAGAGAATAGGGTTAAGTACCAAAAGATCTAAATCTTGATAGCTAAGCGAATTGAAACGGGGTTTTTTTATGAACTTCAATCATAAACGAAAAATCTAAGCAACCACAGAAGAGAATATATATGAGAGAGATCAGGGCTTCGGTATCCACCGTGCTGACAATCTTAATTGCTATTAAAAAGATCAATTACATGGATTTAAGTTTTTGCATAAGGAACCTATCCCTAAGGTACAAGTTGCCCCCTCTTGTGCTGGATCATTCTAAACAAACCCTATGTGTTCTGTGGAAGGTTATGAAATCCTCGAGTAAATACCAAGCACTCTCGTGTCGTGGATTTACAAGTTTTACTAAGAGGATCCACCGTCGCGATCCTCCTCTCGGTATGAATCATGACGACTAAAACATGATAATACGCGGCCAAAGTAAAATCATGAAATATGCATAGCAAAGTAAAATATGCCAAAACAAAAATCCAAATAACAGTTTTGAATTAAGGTTTTGCAATTAACAATCATCAACGGGCTTCAACCGAGTCCTGAAAAGAGTTTTACGCTACGATATTCATGGAATCGCTCAAAAATCTCTCTATGAAGATAGGAAAACTACAAGAAAACTTTTGTGCGAGGGAGGAAATGCTAAACCGAAGCCAATCTCCAAGAATAGTGATGCTCCGATGATCAGATCTCGCAAAATGGCCTCAGAATCGCCTTGTCACGGACTTCGTTCTGCCCTAGCCGCCTCATCCATGATTTCTTCCCTATTCAGCAATAAAAATTTGGGCTTTTATATCCCTTGTGTTCTCCTTCGAATTAGCTTTCCAAAAAGTCCTCTCTTACCAAATTTGGACATCAATCGGGCTCAGAATCGCCAAAATTCCGAATGGATGTCGGGCTGCTTGGTAAGAATCACAGGTGAACCCCGTGGGGTTCACCAGGTGGTGAAATCGTCTGTACAGTTCTGTCGAGTAAAAATCATAGGTGAACCCCGCCGGGTTCACCTGCCAGTGAAGAACACTATAGATTCTGTGCAGATTTCCCCAGAAAGAATCATGGGTGAACCCCGTGGGGTTCACCAGGTGGTGAAATTGTCTATACAGTTCTGTCGAGTAAAAATCACCGGTGAACCCCGCCGAGTTCACCTGCCAGTGAAGAACACTATGGATTCTGTGCAGATTTCCCCAGAAAGAATCATGGATGAACCCCGTCGGGTTCACCAACCAGTGAAGCGCACTGTGAGTTTTGTTCATCAGCAAAAGCACCCTGGCCGTATTTCTCAAACTAACTCCGATTAAGTCCAAATTTGGCGGGCAGCTTCGTCTTCTCTTAAGGAACCACCCATGGCCTTAGAATCTTCAAAAGACTTCAAAATTGGGTGATTTTACCTAAAATTTCACAAGAACGAGAAAAAGTGAAGATTCCAAAGCTTTTAAGTAAATAAGTCTTAAAAGAGTATAAAAATATCAAAATAGGCCTAGATTCATCATGGAATAATAACGAAAATTGCTACTAAAATGCAAGACATCAAACATTCCCAGACTAAAATCTTTGCTTGTCCTCAAGCAATAAAATAAGACGAAATACATGATGGGTGCATGAGTAATCATTCGTGTTGAAGCATGCATCCAAGTTAGGAAAAAAAAAATTATTGGCAATCCAAGATCTAATAAGAAGAAATCAAGTAAATGGTTGTTTCAAGCATTCAACAGTTTGATCCCACGATTTCTAGATGTCAACCAACTCTGCATGTAATAAACATAGAATTCAATGAAGCACACACAATACTCATGCAAGTCCAATCCATCCAAATCAGATTGTTGGGGTTAACTCAAATGTATTATGCAGGATACGATACACTAATCATTGCTTTAGACTTCAACTCATATCCTTAGGTACCATTGCCAATTTTTCGCAATGCCAAGTAGAGGAGTCTCTTTATAGAATTCAACTCTCATCTCATAGATTTCAACTCATGTTCTTCGGTACCACTGCTAATTTTTCGCAGTGCCAAGTAGAGGAATCTAATGATGAGATTTTTTTTTGTATTCCAAATAACATATCCTTTCTTTTCTTGATAAATGCAGTGTCTCCCCAATAATAGAAAGGAATTCAAGGAATGAATAAGTGGATGTGCATCTTAAAAATGAATCACATGTGAATTGCAAACTTAAGTCGATTAAACAATCATAAAAATGTTCGACCCACTAATGAATGACCTAAAATCAATCCAAATTAGAAGATTTCAAAATCATAGAACATATGGATGTGATCATAAAGTATTTCTAACAAGGAGGTATATTCAACAAGTTCTGATTATTCCTAACCAAGCATGCATTCAACTTTAAAAATTTTGCATAGCTATCATGAGAACAAGACTACCATACTCTTAACATGATAAATTAATGAATGAACTCTCATCACAAAATTGTGGCATTCACCTTAGAATGACCTCATGCAAACTCATAGAAAATTCACACAGCATGTAGGATGATCATAGCGGAACACCAAAATAGATGAAAGAGCAAATCCCAATATGTTTTACACAACTGTCAGAGGGTGGGGCCTGAAGATGTGGACTAGGTCCACGAGTAGTGTGGCATATAAGTACAATGCCAAATATACCATCCATCACAAAAAGGTAGTAGACCACAACCATAGCAAGTTAGACAATCAAAGTCAAACAACCACATGGGGACAAAAATAAGAAACTAGAATAGAGGCAGCTCACCCACTCTGAATATCGCATAGTCCTCTATGCGGTGTCGTGGATGTGAGAGGAGCAGGTGGCGATGCAGGTGTCCGGGGAAGCTACTTCCTATTACGCGATCGAGAGCCAGAAGCCCGAGAGCTCTTGCCCTTGCCGCATGAGGCATAGATGGGCTCAGCTTCCTCGTCTGAAGATATGTCCATGTGGGCCATGTTCTCCTCGGAGAGAAAGGAGAGCCGCTCATCCATAGCTGATAGCTTCTCCTAGACGAACCCCATCATCTTGTGCTGCCACTGCGTGCCGGCCTCCATAGAGTCCCAACGAGAAGACTGATCTTGCTGAATGTAAGAGAGGGTGTTGTCCATCTGATCAAGTACTTCCCACTGGTGAAGTTGTTCCTCCCTAATCTCCTGCAATATAGACATCATGGAGTCAGAGGAGGAAGGGCCGCCAAAGGAGAAGGCGCTGGGGGCCGGTGGTGCCGTGTCGACTAGATCAGGCTGGGGGTCGGTGACTGGCTGGATGCGCCAATTAGCACGTATGCACACTGTTGTCCGCTTGGAATTAGGTAGAGGAAGGGTGAATTGACTCCCCTTAAAGGTCATGCAGTAGGAGTCCCCCTTACGGATAATAAGCTTCATGACGACGCAAGACTCGATCTCGAACCTATTGTTGCCAGTGGCTTCCAATGTTCCATAAGGAATGACACCCAAAGAAACCGCCAAAGGTGTGATGAGTCCACCGATCACAATCGCTCCTTTCATCGAGCAAGCAACATGGCTGAACTATTTTGCTATATTATACCCGGAATCCACCCTAAGGCTGTGCAGCATACACCACAGATAGAATAATTCAGATTGTCTTATCATCCCGTCGCTCTCCCCGCGGCCAAAAATGGTGTGGGCCAGGACGCGATGAACGTAGCGAATCACCGGATTACAAATGTTGGATGCTCGGGCGACGCGGGCCGAATAGATATGCTCGTTGGTTATGGTGCCCCAGAAGGCTTGTTCACTTTATTCAAGAGGAACCTTGCGCTTATAGGGTTCTGGAAAACCATAAATGCCTCTGAACTAGGAGAGGTTTAGAGTGTGCTCAGTATTCCCCAAATGGAAGGTGAGGCGCCCAGGATCATTGTCAAGGATAGGATCTGCCTTTACCTTGAGGGAGCTAAGGAATTCCAATGTTATGCCAACGTAGGTGGGGGAGAAAAGTTGAAGAAATTGCTCCCAGCCCACGGTAGAATACATGAGGTCGACATCCTCCATAAGTCCCACCAGATGCAGAGTTCCCCTGTCAAGGTAGCGAGTATTTAGAATCCGGCGCCGATGTAGTGTGAGATAGTGTTCTTCCTCGGCGGCATTGCGGAAGATGATTCCAAATTCGTTCGGTGGGGAGACGGAAGGTTGTGGTCGGCTGGGTGGTACGCGCCCTTACTGAGAAGATGAGGATCCTGGTGCGGGCGGCGGTGGTGGGTGAGACGGTGGCGACGGCATACAGTCTTCGTCTGTATCGGAGGAATCAGAGAAAACCGGCGGCGCGGATCGTTTAGAGGCTAGAGCTTTTGTCTTCGGAGCCATAGATACCAGAGAAATCCGGAACTAATATGCGTGCTCAAACGAGAAAATCCAAACGGAGAAACATGAGTGAAGAAGGGTGGCGGCCAACCAGTGACGCGATCATTGGAAAGAACTCGAAGGAAGAAGAGAAACTAAAATCTGACGCGAAGTAGAGATGAAACCTGTCCAGACTGCGGGGGAAACTCGAATCGAAACAATAGAAATCCCCTTCGAGTGCTGAGAGAAAGAGATGGCGGCGAGAGGGCGACGACTCGGCTCGGTTGGGGGCGGCGGCGCACGGGTTTGGCGGAAGCCCTACCCGTGTGGTGCCCTAAATACGTGTGAAGAGTAGTCAGAAGCACAGGTGAACCCCACGGAGTTCACCAACCAGTGAAGCTCTTTGTAGAAAATGGCATCAATAGAAATACGGTGTACCCAATGGGGTTCACCAAGTGGTGAAGCATTCTGAACGATCTGCGTAGTCAGAAATACGGGTGAACCCCGCCGGGTTCACCAGATCATGAAGTTCTCTAGAGAGCGAGTTAAAAAGTCGCATACAATAGGCTTCACGGGTGAACCCCATGGGGTTCACCAACTAGTGAAGTTCTTTGAAGAGGCCTGAGAGGCTCGAAATACTATGCCCTGCCCCTAAACGCTAGATCCATCTTGTTGCAGCAAAGCTATCGTTGAAAACCGAATTTTGGATGAACACAATACGCTTCATGGGTGAACCCCATGGGGTTCACCTGGCCGTGAAGCTCTCTGGAAAACCTAAGAGTGCCACTTTGAAAACCATGTCGCTGCAACTTCTTCCTACAACACAAAGAGACATATAATCAACAAAAATCCCCCAGGATAAAACAAAAACCGAGAGAAATGAAATTAACAGACTAAGAAGTGCATCAAATAACAGCAAGAAACAATGCAAGGAGACAAAAAACAATCAAGAACTTGGGTTTCCTCCCAAGAGCGCTAGTTTAAGGTCGATAGCTCGACCAGGAGAGTTTTCAGTTCACCAAGCCTGCAGAGTCTGTGAGAGCAAGGACAACCCCTTGCTTGACCCGCTCATCCTCGAAATAATGTTTTAGGTGATGCCCATTGACAATAAAGCTTCCTGTGCATTCTGTCCAGATCGTTATTGTTCCATAAGGTTGAACGTGCTGTACTACAAAAGGGCTAGACCATCTCGTGCGGAGATTTCCTAGGAATAGTCGAAGTTGTGAATTAAAAAGTAGAATTTTGTCTCCCAAGTGAAACTCCTTCACTATGCGTTTGTCATGCCAATATTTGGTGTGTGCCTTGTAGATTTCAGCATTCTCGTAGGCAAAAGGCACTTCTTTTCCAACTCATCAAGTTGCAACTTTCTCCTATCACCGGCACTTTTGAAGTCGTAATTGATTTGCTTGACGGCCCAATATGCCCTGTGCTCAAGTTCAATAGGTAAGTGGCATGATTTGCCTAAGATAAGTTGGAAAGGAGACATACCGAGGGGTGTCTTGAATGCCGTCCTATAGGCCCATAAAGTATCAAGTAATTTTATTGCCCAATCCTTCCGTGATCGTGATACAGTTTTCTCTAGTATTTGCTTGATTTCTCTGTTAGAAACCTCCACCTGACCACTAGTCTGAGGATGATAGGGCGTGGTAATTTTGTACTTTACACCATACTTTTTCAAAAGTGCTCCAAACTTTTGCTCAATGAAGTGGGAGCCGCCATCGCTAATCAAAACACGTGGGACTCCAAATCGAGGGAAAATAGTCTGCTTCATAAACTTCATAACGACTCTGGAGTCATTAGTAGCTTCGACGGATGCTTCAGCCCACTTCGACACATAGTCAACGACAACCAGAATATAACGTTTACCATATGAAGATGGGAAGGGTCCCATAAAATTGATCCCCCACACTTCAAAAATTTTCACTTCCATGATGCCGGTCAAAGGTGGCTCATCCCTTTTGGAGAGATTTCTGGACTGTTGTCAACTGTCACAAGTTAAAGAAAAGTGTTTAGAATCATGAAATATAGAGGGCCAATGTAAACATGACTGTAGAACTTTAAAAGCTGTTTTAGCTGCCCCGGCGTGTCCTTCATATGGTGAAGAATGGCAATGAGTCAGCACATCCTGCATCTCCTCATCGGGTATGCAACGTCTATACAATCCATCAGTGTATCACTGGTACAGGTAAGGCTCGTCCCAGTAATAATACTTCACATCATGCAAGAACATTTTCTTTTTTTGAAATGTAAGATCGGGAGGAAGAATGTTAGATACAATGTAATTCACAAAGTCTGTATACCATGAGACCTGTTGTTCCAGCAAAGCATATAGATGCTCTTTAGGGAATGCATCATTAATTTCCAACTCGTCATTAGTTTTCTTTTCAGCATTTCGTTCAAGCCTAGAGAGATGATCAGCCACCAAGTTCTCACTCTCCGCCTTGTCTCTAATCTCAACATCGAACTCTTGTAAGAGGAGAATCCATCGAATCAGTCTTGGCTTTGCATCCTTCTTGTTAACCAGATATTTTGTAGCTGCATGATCAGTGAAAATAATTACTTTCGAGTTAACTAAATAGGAGTGAAACTTATCGAAAGCAAAAACTATGGCGAGCAGCTCTTTTTCCGTGGTTGCATAATTCATCTGGGCATTGTCAAGTGTTCGACTGGCATAGTAGATAGCATGAAGCTGTTTGTCCTTCCTCTGTCCCAAAACCACTCCGACGGCTTGGTCACTGACATCACACATGAGCTCAAATGGTAGGGACCAATATGGAGGTTGAATTATTGGGGCCGTAATCAATACCTCATTGAGTTTTGTGAAAGCATCCTCACAATCCCTGTCAAAACAAAAAATACAAGTAGATTAGTTAAGGGGCAAGCTATCTTAGAGAAGTCTTTAATAAATCATCTATAGAAGCCAGCGTGTCCAAGAAAACTCTTGATCCCCTTTACTGTTGTAGGCTGCTTAAGATTCTCAATAACTTCAATTTCCACCTCTATCTCTCATTCAGAAACCAGATGACCAAGGACTACGCCTTCCTTGACCATGAAGTGGCACTTCTCCTAGTTCAAAACTAGGTTTACCTGCAAAACCTTGGATAAATTAGACAAACAATAATGAAAAGAGGAACCATACACAAAAAATTTTCCATAAATATATCCATAAAATCTTCATTAAAGACAGAGAATATGGCCATCATTGCTCGTTGGAATGTTGCAGGGGCATTACAAAGACCAAACTGTTGGTGTATATGCCCTAGGACCTAATATTGATCCATTATTGTACTAATTAACATTGATATTTATATATCATTCTGGCATTGTCGTTATCATCATTTGTTTATATTTGCGAATGTGTACTTATGTGATAATGTCCTTGGAGACAAATTGGATCTGTGTTCAAACTTTTTGTCCCCGGTCAAGTACTTTAGTAGATATGGGACAGCTATGGTACATGAGAGACTGGTATATGGGCTGGTTAGGTACGAAACTCTAATGCAGACATATGGGTATATCAGTAGTAGATATACTAGATCGACCCACTGTGAGGCAATGACTTGGTGTCATGAGTTATCCTCACAAGTGACAGGAGATGTGTTGATCCCTAGACTTGAGGTCATTGACTCTTCTATGTGGTTAGGGACATGCTTTGATACAACCTAACATCTCACCGTAATTGGAAGGTCATAACAGTTGTCATTGAGTATGTCACAACCCATATGAGAAGATCAATTGATAGATAGAGGATTTGCCCCTTCCTGAGGGAAGCTTGATATCCACAGGGCCCCTTATGGTTCTATTACTGAAAGTGTGTGACCATACCTAGGTGAGAACCTGATTTAGTCATAACCATGTGATTGGGTTAAAACAAGTGGTTACACTCTTGTCCAATCGGATATCAGTTTGGCAAAGGGACTATAATACATTAGTGCCTAGTTGCGATGATGGGGATGTCGATGTCAATATCCATTCTGATGACTTGGGTAGCAGCGATGCACTGCTAGGTGCCACTCACTGCTTGTGGTGACCTTAGGTCAGCACTGCCAACGTCAAAGGAACCTACAGGGTCGCACACCTTGATGCTTGAGTTTTCGTATTGATCGGATAGCCTTTGGATCGAGTTATTGGATAATTCAGATCTATTTGGGAGATTCATTAGCGCCAATGGGCCTGATGAGATGGAAGAAACTTATTAAAGCCAACTTCCATTTTTGGCAAATTGACCAAATTAACCATGGTTAACCTCGTTTGACCTTGGGTAAAATTGGTTTGGATCCAATGGGTTGATTAACATGCATAATGGACCTTGGGCAAGGCCCATTATATAGTTGGGCTTACTGATAAGTTAATTGGGCTTAAGGAGAAGAAAATGTAAGTGCATATTTAACCCTAGTTAGACTAGGGTTAGCGCCTATGCCTTAATTAATATCATGTGATTAATTAAAGTTGATTTTGAATTAATCATTTGAGATAAAATAGGGGCTAATTAATTAATTAATTAGAGTCCTATTTTTGTGGAGATTTAATAGGGCTGATTTTATTTAAATTAATTAGAGTCCTAATTGGATTAGGATTTAATTAATTAATTCCTAAAATCATGCTCTCCTAATTCTTCTCCAAGCCACACATGATCTCTATAAAAGAGACCCTAGCCCACCCCTCTCATGGCACTAATTCCTCTTGGAGGCGTGGAGACAAGTGGAGGGGCGAAAGCTTGGGGTTCTTAGAGATTTTCTCCTCTTCTTCCATCAAGACTAAAGAGATCTTCTTCCTCTTCTTCCCTTGGCGCTTCCCTACCTTGGTGATTGGCGCAAGTGTTCAAGAGGAACTCCCTTGGCGTGGATCTTCTTCCCGAGGCTAGCACCGGGCGTGGAAGAAGAAGACTCGAAGCATCCGTGTGTGTGAGACTGCAGAGGGCGCACACTTGGGCGCCTACATCGACATCGTCTCAAATTGCTTCAAGGTACCTTCTCATCTTATCGTGTCGACTCCCTCGCATGACGATCTTCACTGGGTTTTTGGGACTAGCCTGTTTTGGGGTTATTCTTCCACTGTGCTTTCTATGAAAATTTTTTAAAATATCCCTGGGGTTTCCCAACACAAACGACATTCTCTTATATGCATAGGTGTCATAGGGACATGTAAATGTTGTTATCTCCTGATCTTCTGGATGGATGGGAATTTGAAGGAAACCTAAAAAGCCATCCAAAAAACAAAAGTAAGAATTATGAGCCAATCTATCCAACATCTGATCAATAAATGGTAGAGGGAAGTGGTCTTTTCGTGTAGCAGAATTCAACTTCCTATAATCAATACACATTCGGTATCCTATAACTGTGCGCGTCGGTATCAATTCATCTGCATCAGTTTTGATTACGGTGACACCTCCCTTCTTGGGTACAACATGAACCGGGCTTACCCAAGAGATGTATGATATTGGATATATGACTCCTGTATCCAAAAGTTTGAGCACCTCCTTCACAACCTCTTTCATATGTGGATTGAGATGGCATTGAAATTCCACCGAAGGGTTGCTAATTTCTTCCAATAAGATCCTCTGCATGTAAATAGAGGGGTTAATCCCTTTAATATCGTCAAATGAATAGCCAATTACCTTCTTGTGAAGACGTAGTTCTTGGAGGAGTAGCTCGGTTTGCTCTTTGTCCAATTCTGCACTGACTATCACAGGGTATGTAGAATTATCTCCTAAAAATTCGTATCTCAAAGTGCTAGGTAAGCTTTTGGATTCAATCTTCTTTTGCCTTTGGTTCTCCTGATTTTCTTCTTTATCGTCATCCATGCTTGAGTCAGTTTCCAGTAGTGCAATATACCTTACATCGTCTCCTTCAATGTCTCTATCAACAGTGTTCGTCAAGGCAAGTTCCAATGGATCTACTTCCTTCCTAAAGGGTTCAATTTGTTGTATAGCCTTTTCAACAACATCCACACTACAGCATGTACCTGCAGGAGAAGGTTTTTTTAAGAGAGTTAGATAAGTTAAATTGTATAACACTGTCACCGATGTTCAAATCTAGTTTCCCGTTTTTGACATCAATGACAACATCAGCAGTAGCAAGAAAAAGTCTCCCTAAAATGATAGGGAGTCTATCATACTCATCAATTTCTAAAACAACAAAATCAGCAGGAACAAAATAATCTCCAACTTTAATAGGAATGTCCTCTAAAATACCGACGGGATGATGAACTGATCTATCACCCAAATCTAGCCTTTTACATAGTGACAATGGCATAAGGCAAACACTCGCTCCCAAATCACATAAGGCTCTGTGAAAGGTCATCTCCCCAATCTGGCATGGTATAGAGAAACTCCCCAGGTCCTTGAGTTTTGGAGGAAGCTTGTTCTGTAAGATTGCACTGCACTCCTCAGTAAGTGCAACGGTTCCGTGATCTTCCAACTTCCTTTTATTAGACAGGATGTCTTTCAGAAATTTGGCATAGGTTGGCATCTACGAGAGGGCATCAATAAAAGGAATTTTAATATACAATTTTTTCAAAACCCCTAAAAACTTACCGAATTGCTTGTCTAATTTTGCTTTGACAAGACTCTGTGGGAAAGGGATCGGTGGCTTATTTGCGGGCAGCCCCACATAGGGCCTCTCTTCTTCGGTTGGTTTTGGTGCCACCGGTATCACGTGTGTGTGTTGTTTCTTAGAATCTGGCGTCACATCATCTCTTCTATCATTAGTTGGCATCTTTGGATCTTCAAGTTGTTTGCCACTCCGAGTGGAGATTGCATTGCAATGCTCCCTCAGGTTAACTTCTGGCTGAGACGGGAGTTTACCTGGGCCTCTGGAGGATGAGCTAGCTTGTTAGGTCAGCTGATTCTCCAACATCTTATTGTGTGTGATGTAGGAGCAAACGGGCCCATGAACATACTTGAGGGCGGCCCAATCCCTCCAAAAGACACTTGGGGAGACTCCCCAGGACACCAGGAATTTTCCCCAGAAATTTTGCCTCAGCCAGAGTTCCCCAGACCCTGACACGGCCAGGCTATGCCCACCGTCACGGCCGTGACACGGTCGTCCACGGATGCGAACGCCAACACGCCTGCCGCCACGCCCGTGCCGCACACCGTGCTCGCTTCAGCCAAAGTGCCTGGAAATAATCATAGGTGTGCTCTTGGTCACAGGCAAGCCGTGCTTGATTATGTAGATTTTGGTAACTCCAATCACGAGCGTGCTCCTGGTCACGGGCAAGCCGTGCTTGATTCTGTGGATTTCGGCAACTCCAGTCACGGGCGTGCTCCTGGTCACGGGCAAGCCGTGCTTGATTCTGTGGATTTCGGCAACTCTGAACACGGCCGTGTTCACAATCACGACTAGGCCGTGTTCGCCCCTGAAGATCAAATCAAGCCCCGACGACCCCGTTTCGATGTGCATCGCCCTCCCTACCATGTTGCTTCACCCCATGACGACCCAAAGGAGCCCAACTAAGTGGAAATCCGATGATCCCAACGCCAAAGTAAGCCCCCGGACCATTTCTTGGGCGTCATTAGCCCTCTTTCCATCCATACCGAAGTGGCGCAGCCTAAGGGCACTACGAACCAACCCCCTGAAGATCCAACTCCAAGTGGGCCACTTAATCTGATTAGCAACATGGCCCAGGACCGAGCTGTGACAATGGTGACCCAGCACACGACATCGAAGTTCTGCTGTTTTGTCGCTATGTGCTCCGAGCGTGTCTAAACTGTCTCCGTACAAAGACGCAGGATCGCGCAACCAGCTTCGAAGAATGTTAGGTAGTCGTTATTCCTTGTCTTGTAGCTGCAGATTGACCACTTTAGTGGCCTGCTAGAGTGGTTAGTTTGTTAGAGTAGTTGTATCTTATGTGTTTTGTTTGTTCCCACCCCTCTTATTCTATAAAAGAGGAGGTAGGGCTAAGTGTTGAGTAGTTCTCTTAGAGGTAGGGATCTCCTGGTGAGCTAGAGTGAGCTTCCAGCTTGTGTGGAAGGCGAAGTTGCTTCGCCTACGGAGTTGTAAGAGTCGGTGACCGGTGTCTCGACTCGGCTTGGTTTCCAGCTTTATAAGAAGTAAATCCCACTCTCCGGTGGGTCAAGTTTGCCTGTTTTTCTATTTTCTTGCTTTGATACCGAGTTGGCTTTCTCCTTTCTTCTTCACCCGCGGCTGTCCGTTCATCGGAGGCGTGGTAGCTCTTGTTCTTGGTTTGTTTCAGCTGCGTAGTCGTGTGAGCTGAACCCTACAAAGCCGCAGTCCCCCAACGCAAGCTAAGCTTAAAACGCGCTAAGAGAGCTGCATGAATTTGCTAAATTTGTTACGAGGTTAGTGCGCTGTATTACTTAGTTGGGTGCCATTCTCTTCATTCGCATTCGTGTTGCCCTAATCGAACTCGTCGTTGTTTCATCGTGCTTTCTACCAGATTCCCTGCACTTTTCCGACGTGTTTTCTCTTCCCTCATCTCACGACCCTCTCCCGTTTTATCGAGCATTGTGTACAACCCTAGAGTATGGCTTAAGGATCCCCTCACCTATTAGACGCTTCATCAATTCTGGTATCAGAGGACATTGCGCGTTCGATTCTTATCGTTCGCACGATCCCTCAACATTGCATCACATATTTCTGCATTCTTTCGGTGTTTTCAGCATTTTACCTTAGTCGTGTCTCCCTTGTTTGTGCATGGTGACTACGCGGTCACAAATTATGTCGTCCCAATACCCGGAAACCATCCCCGAAACCCAAGAGTCAGTTCAGCCTTCAGAAGGGGCTAACACCCGGTTAGAGTCTATGGTTGCGCTTGAGGTGCGGATCGATGTGAAGCTTGATGCGCTGTCCGCGTGAGTGGACGCTCAATAAGCAAGCACACATGCCATGGTCTAGCAGATTTTGGCTAGGATCCAACACCTTATTGGTCAACCCGAGTCCGCGGAGCATGGTCGCCCAAACACAGTTAATCCCCCGGTGTCCGCAATCGTAGCCCCAACTAGAGAATTGCCCCCAATGGCCGCGCCCACACAGCGGCATGTCCACGAGGATGAATGGGGTCACCCACGACTTCATGAGGTCCCTAGGAACCCTGTTACTGTGATGATCCCCTCGATGAGGACGATGTTTCGGCCGCACAAGGGCCCCAGCCCGATGGTCGTTTTGGGCACGCTTGGGCCGCACCTCGAACCCCAGCCCAAACCTGCGTTGAGCGCCCTCGGGTAGACGACGATTTCCATCGTTTCATTCATAACACCCCTGCACCATTCACAGGTGATCTTGACCCCACATAGTTCTTAGATTGGGTCGCGTCCGTTGACGCGTATTTTGACCTTAGCGACTGGCCTCCACATTCACGGGTTTGGTATGTGCGCACCTTACTTGAGGGGCCTGCACGTTTACATTGGGAAAACGTGGAGTGCCAAAATGCGCAGCAGGCTCTTCCCCCGGTCACTGAGTGGGCGGAAATGCGGTATCGCCTCCGCGAGCGTTATGTACCCCCTTCGTATAGGCAGCGCCTTCTTGATCAATATAGTAGCCTACACCAAGGGTCAAGTACCGTCGAGGAGTACCATATCACCTTCGAGACATTGCAACTCCGTTGCAATTTGCAGGAGGACCCCGAGTTAGTTTTGTCGAAATTCAAGAATGGGCTCCGTACGGATATCCGCTGAGCCTTACCTACGTATGGATCGAAAACTCTTGACCAAACTTTTCAGCGCGCTCGAGACATCGAGCAAGACCTTCGCATCGCTGCAAGACGCAGTGACCTTGGCCCCCATAGGCGTCCTCATGCGGGCGGTCCCCCACAACCCCACCCATGACTTGAGCGTCCGGAACCTCGTCCAGATCCGAGACCCACACCCCGGCCCAACCATCCCCTAGGTGCCCACACCTCGAGGCTTCATCTTCTCGGCCCACTTGGGAAGATAAGGGTAAGGCCCCCGCGGTTGGCGCCTCTAGTCGCATCACTTGCTACAACTGTTTGCAGCCGGGTCCCTTGTCGCGTGACTGTCCCAAGAAACCCGCTCGAGCTGACACCGGTCTGGCTCGCGTCGCCACCATAACCCCTACTGAGCACGATGTTGAGGCGGAGTGTTACATTAGTGGCGAGGAGTCGGGTCCGTCCACAATTGTCGTCTGTTGCAACCTTGTGCAGCCCCCGCCTACCGAGGACTGGTGGTGCTCGGGCATTTTTATGACTTACATTAAGTGCAATGGGCACTCGTGTAAGATCGTCATTGACGGTGGTAGTAGCTTGAACGTGGTCTCTCGGACCGCGGTCACGCATTTCGGCCTTCCCCTTGAACCCCACCCGAGACCTTACTCTATCGCACGGGTCGATACTACGAGCCTTCCGGTCACACACCAATGTCAGGTCCCCATCGCGTTTGGGAACTATCGTGAGAAGGTATTGTGCGACATTGCGACTATGGACATCGCTCACGTCCTCCTTGGTCGCCCATGGTTGTACGACAGGGACGTAGTCCACTATGGCCGGTCGAACACTTATGTGTTCGACCACGATGAGTAGAAGATCCGTCTGATCCTGGCTCCACCCAAGGAGCTTCGTGCGTCCACCTCTAAGGGCCTGATTACGCCCTCGGCACCTGACCCTCCGCGTTCCCCCATGGTTTCCCTCATGCGCAACCCCGCGCTGGTTCACGAGGCCCATTTGGCCAAGACCGTCTATTTGTTCATGGTGCACGAAGTGCAGGACCCTCTCCCTTGCCCTGATCCGGTGCCTCCTGCTGAGGTGTCCGCCCTCCTTGTCGAGTTTAGTGATATCAACCCCGAGGATTTGCCTCATGGCCTTCCCCCGGAAAGGGAAATTCAGCATGTGATTGACCTTCTCCCAGGAGCACCCGTCCCTAACTTGCCCCATCATCGCCTTAACCCCACGGAGCACGCTGAGCTACAACGTCAGGTGGATGATCTCCTCACTAAGGGGTACATTCGCGAGAGTCTCAGCCCTTGCGCCGTTCCCGCGCTCCTCACGCCCAAAAAGGACGGGTCGTCGCGCATGTGTGTCGATAGCCACACCATCAATCGAATCACTGTTAAGTATCGGTTTCCCATTCCTCGGCTGGACGATATGCTGGATTTGATCTCTGGCGCATCTTGTTTTTCCAAGCTCGACCTCCGGAGCAGATATCACCAGGTCTGTATTCGCGAGGGCGATGAGTGGAAGACCGCGTTCAAGACCATGGATGGTCTTTACGAGTGGCTTGTCATGACATTCGGGTTGTCCAATGCCCCATCTACGTTTATGCGCTTGATGAGTCAAGTCCTTAGGCCATACATGGGCAAGTTTTTGGTCGTCTACTTCGACGACATTCTGATCTTTAGTCGGACCTGCAATGAACACTTGGAGCATCTTCGCTCCACTTTTGAACTCCTGCGCAAGGAGCACCTCTTCCTTAACACGAAGAAGTGCGCCTTCATGACTAACCAGGTGTATTTCCTTGGTTACATTGTGTCTGACCAAGGCCTATCCATTGATCCTGCGAAGGTTGAGGCCATCCAGCATTGCCCTGAGCCTCACACCGTGACTGAGGTTCGTAGTTTCCTGGGTCTTGCAGGCTTTTACCGCAGGTTCATCTGTGGGTACAGCACAATTGCCACCCCCTTAACCCAGCGTCTCTCTAAGGACGACTTTGAGTGGACCCCTGTCGCTCAACGGACTTTTGACGCGCTTAAGGATGCCCTGACCACCGCTCCTGTCTTGCGCCACCCTGATTTCTCAAATGTCTTCGAGGTAGCGTGTGATGCCTCTGGGTCCGGCATCGGTGGGTCCCTTAGTCAAGAAGGCCATCCCGTGGCTTTCTTTAGCGAAAAACTGAATGCGGTTCGACAGCGTTACTCCATGTACGACAAGGAGTTCTACGTGATCGTTCAGTCCCTCCGGCAGTGGAGACATTGCCTCCTCCACCGCGAGTTCATGTTGTATAGCGACCATCAGGCCCTCTCCTTCATTAATGCACAAAAGAAGTTGGGCGCCCGCCATGCTAAGTGGGTCGAGTACCTACAACAGTATTCCTTCGTGATTAATCACAAGGCGGGTAAGGAGAACGTCGTAGCGGATGCCTTGAGTCGCGTCCGGACCCTCTTATGCGTGATGCGCACTCGCGTCAATACCTTTGACCATGTCAAAGAGGAGTACACCACTTGCTTTGATTTTGGCACCCTCTACGCTGCTTTGATCGAGTCCACTGACCCTGACTCCCCCTAACAATTGTGCGAGGGTTACCACTTCTTGGGGAATCGTTTGTGCATTCCCTGTTCTTCGCTTCGAGATCATCTTTTGCTCGAGCTTCACGCGGGTGGCGTCGCCGGCCATCATGGCCGCGACAAGACCCTTGAGATGGCAGAGGAACGCCTGTTTTGGCCTTCCCTCCGTAATGATGTTGAGCGCATTGTGCACCATTGCGGTACGTGTCAGTTGTCCCAGCCCCGCCCTTCGAACACGGGTTTCTATACCCCATTGTCGGTGGCCAGCGGCCTGTGGCGTGACCTGAGCATGGACTTTGTCCTTGGGTTGCCCCGGACCGCCTCCCGCTTCGATTCGATCTACGTTGTTGTTGATCGGTTTTTGAAGATGGCCCACTTTATCCCCTGTTCGCGCACTACGAACGCTTCTCACGTTGCACATCTTTTTGTCCGCGAGATTGTGCGCCTACATGGCTTTCCCTCCACCATTGTGTCCGACCGCGACACGCGATTTTGTGAGCCACTTCTGGCGCTCACTGTGGGCCCTCTTGGGCACCACTCTGAAGTTCTCTATGGCCTATCATCTCCAAACCGATGGGCAAACCGAGGTCGTTAACCGCAGTTTGGGCAATCTTCTCCATTGTCTCATCGGCGACCATCCGAGGTCTTGGGATTCCATCCTACCCATGGTCGAGTTCGTGTACAATAGTGCTTCTAATAGGTCTACGGGTCTTAGTCCCTTCCAGATCGTTTCGGGCCATCAACCGCGTAAACCTATAGACCTACATGACCTTCTCATGGAGTCTCATCTCTCCCCGCATGCATATTCCTTTGCCCAGCATATTGCTAGTCTGCATGATGAGGTTCGGCGTCATATCTTTTCGGGCAACATTCATAATGCAATGAAGGCAAATGAGCATCATAGGCCACGTCATTTCTCTGTAGGTGAGCTGGTGAGGGTGCGTATCCACCCCGAGCATCTATCCAACAGGGCGCATTTTAAGCTTCAGCCGCGTTACATGGGACCTTATGCGGTGATGCGGCGGATCGGCTCCAACGCCTACGTTCTGGACTTGCCCGAGGACATGGGGATCCACCCCATCTTCAACGTGGTGGACCTCCTCCCCTTCCACGGCCCTTTGGAGGGCCCATCTGACCCCGACGACTCGCTGCCCCCTAGTTCTCCGGAGGAGAACTCATCAGATCACGCAGCGGAAGTTGATGCAGGAGCAAACGGGCCCATGAACACACTTGAGGGCGGCCCAATCCCTCCAAATGACACTTGGGGAGACTCCCCAAGACCCCAGGAATTTTCCCCGGAATTTTTGCCTCAGCCAGAGTTCCCCAGACCCTAACACGCCTAGCGCCACGTCCGTGCTGCACACCATGCCCGCTTCGGCCGAAGTGCCTGGAAATAATCATGGGCGTGCTCCTGGTCACGGGCAAGCTGTGCTTGATTATGTGGATTTCGACAACTCCAATCACGGGCGTGCTCCTGGTCACGGGCAAGCCGTGCTTGATTCTGTGGATTTCGGCAACTCCAATCACAGGCGTGCTCCTGGTCACAGGCAAGCCGTGCTTGATTATGTGGATTTCAGCAACTCCAGTCACGGGCGTGCTCCTGGTCACGGGCAAGCCGTGCTTGATTCTGTGGATTTTGGAGTTAAGTACTATAAGATCTAAATCTTGATAGTTAAGCGAATTGAAATGGGGTTTTTTATGAACTTCAATCGTAAACGAAAAATCTAAGCAATCTTAATTGCGATTAAAAAGATCCATTACATGGATTCAAGGTTTTGCGTAAGGAACCTATCCCTAAGGTACAAGGTGCCCCATCTCGGTGGTACACCTCGGTGCTTATCCAGAATGGTCTCATACTCTCGCAGTGGATCGTTCTAAACAAACCCTATGTGTTATGTGGAAGGTTATGAAATCCTCGAGTAAATACCAAGCACTCTCGTGTCGTGGAAATACAAATTTTACTAAGAGGATCCACCGTCGCGATCCTCCTCTCAGTATGAATCGTGACGACTAAAATATGATAATACACGGCCAATGTAAAATCATGAAATATGCATAGAAAAGTAAAATATGCCAACACAAAAATCCAAATAACAGTTTTGAATTAAGGTTTTGCAATCAACAATCGTCAGTGGGCTTCAACCGAGCCCTGAAAAGAGTTTTACGCTACGATATTCATGGAATTGCTAAAAAATCTCTCTATGAAGATAGGAAAACTACAAGAAAACTTTTGTGGGAGGGAGGAAATGCTAAACCAAAGCCAATCTCCAAGAATCGTGATGCTCCGATGATCAGATCTTGCAAAATCGCTTGAGAATCGCCTTGTCACCGACTTCATTCTGCCCTAGCCACCTCGTCCACGATTTCTTCCCTATTCGGCAATAAAAATTGGGGCTTTTATATTCCTTGTGTTCTCCTTCGAATTAGAGTTCCAAAAAGTCCTCTCTTGCCAAATTTGGACATCAATTGGGCTCAGAATCGCCAAAATTCCGAATGGATGTCGGGTTGCCTAGTAAGAATCACGGGTGAACCCTGTGGGGTTCACCAGGTGGTGAAATCCTCTGTACAGTTCTGTGGAGTAAAAATCACAGGTGAACCCCACTGGTTTCACCTACAATGAAGAACACTATGGATTCTATGCAGATTTCCTCAGAAAGAATCACGGGTGAACCCCGTCGGGTTCACCAATTCGTTCATCAGAAAAAGCACCGGTGAACCCCGCCGGGTTCACCTAGCTGTATTTCTCAAACTAACTCCGATTAAGCCCAAATTTGGCGGGCAGCTTCGTCTTCTCTTAAGGAACCACCCCATGGCCTTGGAATTTTCAAAAGACTTCAAAATTGGGTGATTTTACCTGAAATTTCACAAGAACGAGAAAAAGTGAAGATTCCGAAGCTTTTAAGTAAATAAGTCTTAAAAGAGTTTAAAAATATCGAAAATAGGCCTAGATTCATCATGGAATAATAACAAAAATTGCTGCTAAAATGCAAGGCATCAGCGCGCCATCATCTTTCTATGGCCAGACATGGTGTAGAGTGGTAGAAAGGCACGAGGAACACTACTTTGGAGAAGGCAGAGGTGGCGGCAGGTGCTGAAGGGAGAGTAAGCCCTCTATCCAGTCGAATCCGGCGACGTGGCAGCGAAATCCGATGAAGTAGCGGTGGCTGGTAGCTAGAAAGATGGCTGAGGAGGAGAGCTAGAGAGTGTCGGCCAATGGCTAGTAACAGGTGGCTGCGAAAGTTGAAGGTGGGTAGCATAGGCAGAAAAATATAGATCTGGGATAGAGAAACCTAGATCTGGAAATCCAGAAGCGCTGGAAGGTCGAGGGGACTGGCGGCCGCAAATATGGAAGCCCAGAGAACTGTCGGCAACGTGATCTGGCAAAATCGTCGATGAACTGCTACAGGCAGCGAAATCCAGTGAACAGGCAAAAACTCACTCAGGAAACTAGATCTGGTTGTCGCCGAGAAGCGGAGAAGGTGGCAGAGGTGAAGGCCAGCGACGAAGATGAGATCTGGAGATCTTGGGGGGGGGGGGGGGGGCGGATTTGTCGGAAAGGGATGGCGGCGGCACTGGAACAGGTGTGAACTAAAAGAACCCTTTCTTGAGGGGGGCGAAAAACCCTAATATGCGCATCTAGAATTTTGGCATAGCGGAAACTAGGGTTTCTAGAATCGCATGTATGATATATGGTCAACTTCTATAACTTGTATGGATCAAAACGAAAACATACCATAGCCATTGCAAGGATGGCGACTTGGAAGCAAAGATGCGAGTGCTTCTTCTCCAAAGGCACCGCACACAAGATGAGAGATAGCTCCTTCTTGAATCTCCATGTGCTAGCAAGGATCTCCAAGTAATCCTTTTGTGTGGAGGAGAAGAGATGGATTTCCTTGGCAACCGAATTTTCTTCCTTGGCGTGAAGACCACCCAAGACGAGAGCAAGAGAGGATGCAAGTCGGCGTGAGCAAGAGCGGATGCACCTTACGTTCGAAAACGTTGAAGAGATCAACAAGGAAAACGGCTTTCCAAAAATAGAAAGCACTAAGTCCTCCTTCAATGCCCACGTTACCATGCCCCATCGAACTTCTCTCAAAATGA
Organism: Costus lasius; assembly: GCA_027563935.2. Lineage (NCBI taxonomy): Eukaryota > Viridiplantae > Streptophyta > Magnoliopsida > Zingiberales > Costaceae > Costus > Costus lasius. Next base: position 79,309,148 of record CM050451.1, read on the forward strand.
ACCATACGTTCACATAAGTGAACCGGTTCATTTTAATTTGGTTTAATTGCATTTGGTTCAAAGACCAAATCAAACCAAGCCCAAACCAAGACACGGTCTAGATCACCTATGAACCAGATGGTTCAAGATCTAACCATTCATCTCTTGATGCTCTTGATCTCATCGATCTAGCATCAGATCTCTCGATCGAAGTTTACCGATCTAAAGCCCTAATCAATCAAACATGATCAGACCAGATCTCACTTACAATCAGAGTTTAAATTCCTTTAAACTGAACCAAAACAATTCAGTCCACACGATCTGACATAAGTAAGCCATATCATCAAATTGTGCGACCCTAAGGGTTTCCTTCAAATGTCGGTAACGATAACTCACGTTATCACGATCAGTGAGGGGTATCTAGCAACACATCACTGTCTCCCGATATAAAGGAAAGAGTCTTCCAAGACTACACCCAAACCATAGCACAAGTGTGAATTCAACTCACTAGGCATACATGTTTCCTTTGCCACTGGATGTTCTTATTGGACAAGCGTGTCAAGCCTGTAACTCCAATACAATGAGAATGATTAGATCAGATGAACATAGTCATCTGGGTATGGCCATACACTTTCTCAATCATCTCATCCAAGGGGGGCCCCCATTAGAACATCACACTCCAAACTAGGAGACGGCAATCCTATATCTATCACTAGTGCCCTAACATGACTCATGCTCATTATCCAAGATAGTCTATAACCATTATGTTTCAAATGATATCGAACTATCTCAAAACAATGCCAATCATCATTTAGAAACACAAGTGATCTCAAGTCAAAGGAAATATGCCACTTGTTTGCATACAAGGATTATTCACATTGTGACAAGCAATTGAACATCCTATGTAGGGTCTGTCCAGTACATCCAATGTACCCATGAGTCTACATCTTATTCCATGCTCAAAGCATCCTATAAGATTAGAACACATATTAGTCTCAATCATATCAAGGCTGTCTCATGTTCACCAAGATATCTCGACTAAGGACTTAACTGCATGTCAGACTAGCTGAACATCATTGAGACATTATTCAGAAGTATACACATTGCAGCAGATAATGTAACAACCTGAATAACTGAAGAGTCCCCTTCGAGGGGGAGCGCAAGCAGATGAAAAAACCCTAATTCAGGGGGCGCATGCATTTTGCTAGGGTTTCATCAAGACAATCGCTTATATGCTCATATAATCAACTTAGATCTATTGATTGGATCAAGAAGGAGATTCATACCAACGCCATTGCCTTGGAGGTCGGCTTGGAAGAAGAGAGCAACTTAGATCTCCTCCAAAAGTTCACACACAAGATGAAGAGCGCTTACTTCCTTGGCGTCCCTTGTGCTAGCAAGGCACCCAAGCTTTCTTGTCGAATGGAAGGGAATGATGAGAGATCAAGCTTGGCCGAGAGCTCCACACCTTCGTCCACCACTTCTTTCACACGCCAAAAATTGCAAGAAGCCAAGTGAAGTTCGATCAGCCCCCATTTACCACATGGAGGCGTTTTGGTTTTCAACATAGAAAACCGCCATCCACAAATGGTAAGTGTTTATGGCTCATGCGTTCACTCCAAGTGAATGCTCGAAACTTCTTACTAATTGAACCACACGTTCACATAGTGAACCGGTTCTATTAGATTTGGTTCAAGATCTCAATTAAGCCAAGCCACTTGGTCTAGACCACATTGAACCCAAAGGCTCAAGATCTAACCGTTCATCTCCTGATGCCCCTGATCTCACCGATCTAGCATCATCTCTCTCGATCGAAGCTTACCGATCTCAAGCCCTAATCAATCAAACATGATCAGACCAGATCTCACTTACAATCAGAGATTAAATCCCCTTTAAACTGAACCCAAAGAATTCAGTCCACACGATCTGACTCAAGTAAGCCATATCATCAAATTGTGCGACCCTGAGGGTTTCCTTTAAATGTCGGTAACGATAACTCACGTTATCACGATCAGTGAGGGGTATCTAGCAACACATCACTGTCTCCCGATATAAAGGAAAGAGTCTTCCAAGACTACACCCAAACCACAGCACAAGTGTGAATCTATTCACAAGGCATACATATTTCCTTTGCCACTGGATGTTCTTATTGGACAAGCATGTCAAGCCTGTAGCTCCAATATGATGAGCATGATTAGACCAGATGAACATAGTCACCTGGGTATGGCCATACACTTTCTCAATCATCTCATTTAAGGGGGCCCCTTTAGAACATCACACTCCAATTAAGGAGACGGCAATCCTATATCTATCACTAGTGTCCTAACCTGATTCATGCTCACCATCCAAGATAGTCTATAATCATTGTGTTTCAAATGATATTGAACTACCTCAAAACAATGACAATCATCATTTAGAAACACAAGTGATCTCAAGTCTGAGGACATGTGCCACTTGTTGCAATCAAGGATCATTCACATTGTGACAAGCAATTGAATATCCTAATAGGGTCTGTCCAGTACATCCAATGTACCCATGAGTCTACATCTTATTCCATGCTCGTAGCATCCTATAAGATTAGAACACATATTAGTCTCAATCATATCAAGGCTGTCTCATGTTCACCAAGATATCTCGACTAAGGACATATAGCATGTCAGCCTAGCTGAACAGCTCTAAGACATTATTCAGAAGTACACTTATTACAGCAGACAAGGTAACAACCTGAATAATAACCATGCCTTTATAAACATAAGAGTTTATTACATGATACTGTTACAATCCCAAAGGCCTCAAACATTAGCCTTAAGGGCATACCCCAACAATCTCCCACTTGCACTTAATCTAATGGTTGAGAAATCTCAAACCCATGTTATTACAGTGCTTCTCATGCTTCTGCTGCGCCAGAGGCTTGGTAAGCGGGTCAGCCAGATTGTCGTCTGTATGAACCTTGCAGACTTTGATCTCGCCACGATCAATGATCTCCCGGATCAAGTGAAACCGTCTCTGTATGTGCTTGGACTTCTGGTGCGACCGTGGTTCCTTGGCTTGTGCTATAGCTCCAGTGTTATCACAGAAGATAACCAAAGGATCTGCACTCGAAGGAACGACACCAAGTTCTCTCACGAACTTACGAATCCACACTGCCTCCTTGGATGCTTCCGAGGCTGCAACATACTCGGCTTCTGTTGTGGAATCAGCAACAGTTGACTGTTTGAAACTTTTCCACACCACCGCTCCACCATTCAAGCTAAAAACATAGCCTGATTGCGATCGGAAATCATCCTGGTCCGACTGGAACGAAGCGTCAGTATATCCTTCTATACTGAGTTCTTCCTGACCACCATATATCAAGAACATATCTTTGGTCCTCCGCAGATATTTTAAAATATTCTTGACTGCAATCCAGTGCGCCATACCTGGATTACTTTGGAACCGACTGGTCACGCTTAACCCGTAAGCGACGTCTGGGCGAGTACACAACATCGCATACATAATGGATCCAATAGCCGAAGCATAAGGCGTATTGTCCATTTCATCTTTCTCAGTCTGTGTTTGTGGACACTGACTCTTCGAAAGATTCAGACCATGTCTGACTGGAAGATACCCTCTTTTAGAATTCTCTAAATGGAATCTCTCCAGGACTTTATCGATGTAAGTACTCTGGCACAGCCCGAGAAGCCTCTTAGATCTATCCCTGTAGATCTTCACACCTAACACATAGGCTGCTTCTCCTAGATCTTTCATCTGAAAACATTTTCCTAACCATGCTTTAACAGCATGCAGTTCAGGAATATCGTTTCCAATGATTAAGATATCATCGACGTAGAGGACTAGGAAAGTAATCACGCTCCCACTAAACCTCTTATATACACACGGGTCATCCTCGTTCTTGATGAAACCAAACTCAGAGATTGATTCATCAAAACGAATATTCCAGCTTCTAGATGCTTGTTTCAGCCCATAAATGGACTTCTTTAACTTGCATATTTTATGACGATCTGATGGATTAGTGAAACCTTCAGGTTGTGTCATATACACATCCTCATCCAGTTTTCCATTAAGGAAAGCCGTCTTCACATCCATCTGCCAGATCTCATAATCATAATATGCTGCTATCGCGAAAAGAATCCGAATAGACTTGAACATGGCTACAGGAGAGAAAGTTTCATCATAATCTATCCCGTAGATTTGTTTGAAACCTTTCGCTACTAGCCTGCCTTTATAGGTAACCACGTTACCATCCATGTCAATCTTCTTCTTGAAGATCCATTTACAGCCTATAGGGATTACTCCCGGAGGCGGATCAACCAAATCCCAGACTTGGTTATCTGACATGGAGTCCATCTCGGCTCGCATAGCTTCAAGCCATCTAGCTGACTCCGGTCCACTGACCGCATCCGCATAAGTAAGGGGTTCATCATTATCAATGATGTAGACTCCGTCATAGCGCTCAGGCTGACGACGGATCCTTCCCGATCTACGCGGTTCCCGTGATATTTGAGCCTCAGGTTGTTCAATAACCTGTTCTACCGGCTCAGGCACATCCAACTGTGCTTGACTACTTTGTCCTTCCTCTGGATTCTCATCCAGCTTTATTTCTCTCCCACTGGCTTCTTGCAGAAGAAACTCCTTCTCAAGAAATATGGCCGTCCGAGCAACAAATACTTTGTTCTCTTTGGGATCGTAGAAATAATAACCCTTAGTTTCCTTAGGGTAACCGACAAAGATACATTTCTCAGATCTGCTCTCTAGTTTCCCAGAGGCGAGCTTTTTGACATAAGCCTCGCAGCCCCAGATCCTGATAAATGTCAAGCTCGGCTGTTTCCCGTACCATAATTCATATGGCTTCTTTGAAACGGCCTTGGATGGCACTCGGTTTAGTACCTTTGCAGCTGTTTCCAGTGCAAATCCCCAAAAGGAATATGGAAGAGTAGCCTGACTCATCATAGAACGAACCATATCAAGTAACGTTCTATTTCTCCTCTCGGACACACCATTCCATTGCGGTGTTCCTGGTGGAGTGAGCTGTGAGATAATCCCACACTCCTTTAGATAGTCAGTAAACGCATGACTCAGGTATTCTCCACCTCGATCAGAACGAAGTGCCTTGATATTTCGCCCTAGCTGATTCTGTACTTCATTTTTGAACTCTTTGAACTTGTCAAAAGATTCACTCTTATGTCTCATAAGATAGACATAACCATACCTACTGAAATCATCAGTAAAGGTAATGAAGTACTGATAGCCACCTCTGGCATGTTTGCTAAATGGCCCACACACATCACTGTGTATAAGGTCAAGTAAACCTGAAGCCCTTTGACCTTTGTGAGGAAAAGGTGACTTCGTCATTTTACCCATCAAACAAGCTTTGCATGTATCAATCTCCTCACAGGAGAAAGATCCCAGCAGTCCATGATCATGCAACCGCTTAATGCGCTTCTTGTTAATATGGCCTAAACGACTATGCCATAACAAGGTGCTGTCTTCAGCATACTTGGCTTTCTTAACATCAACATTTTGTATAGAACTTTCCATGTCCAACATGTATAACCCATTGTTAATTGAACCAGTTGCATAAACAATATTATCTAAAGATAAAACACACTTTGAAATATTGCATTCAAAGGCAAATCCTTTCCTGACAAGAGCAGGAATAGAGACAATATTTTTAGTAATACTGGGAACAAAGTAACAACTGTTTAGTTCTAATACAATGCCAGATGGTAATGAGATGAAATAGTCTCCTACAGCAACAGCAGCAACCCGTGCCCCGTTTCCAACGCGTAGGTCCACCTCATGCTTTCCCACCTGTCTTCTTCTCTTGAGTTCCTGTACATTTGAACAAATGTGAACTCCACATGCAGTGTCCAACACCCATGAAATAGAAGAAGATGAAACCATGACTTCCGTCACGTATATACCTGAGCCAGAAGCGATGCTTCCCCTCTTATCTCCTTGGAGCGCTTTACAGTCCTTTTTCCAGTGACCCAGCTGGCCACAGTGGAAACACCTGTTGTCCTTCAACCGCTTTACCTTCTATTTCAGAGCCTTGCTGTAATTCTTGATAGGGGCTTTGCCCTTCTTCCCCTTCTTCTTGTTCCTTGAAGGAACCATTAAGACAGAGGTTGAAGGCTTTCCCTTCAGAGTTTCCTCAGTAGTCAAGAGCATATTCAGCAGCTCTGCCGGAGTACAATCGATTTTGTTCATATTAAAATTAATAATGAACGCATCGAAAGAAGGCGGGAGAGACTGCAGAATAATATCTACAGCAAGCTCCTGGTTGATGGTATGCCCCAGTTTCTCCAGAGCCTCCTTGTGCCCAATCATCTTGAGCACGTGAGCTCCCACTGGGCTCCCTTCAGCCAGTTTGCTCTGAAAGAAAAGCTTTGTCAGATTATAGCGTTCTGTCCTCGCCTGTGCAGCATACAGCATCTTGAGGTTCGCTATAATCTCTATAGCCGACATATCCTCATGCTGACGCTGCAGCGGTGGCGTCATAGACGCTAGCATCAGGCAAGCGACATCAATGCTATCATTGACGTGCTTTTCATAGGCATCACGAACCGCCCTTGCGGCGTTCGCAGCGGGTTGAGGCGGCACAGCCGTCTCGAGGACATACAGTTTCCTCTCAGCCTTAAGAACGATCTTAAGGTGTCCGAACCAGTCTGAGAAGTTTGGCCCAGCAAACTTCTCCCTTTCCAGTAGGGATCGCACATTGAAGCTCATGGTGTTCGTTGTTGCAGGAATCTACAACAATGCAAGAACAGCAAGGTCAGTATCAATGTTTAGAATCAATCCAGGACTTAAGAAAGATTCTTTTCTCACTATTTTATCTGGCTGAAAAATCCAGCAAAACAGCCCGAAAGAGTAGAACTCTTTTAGTGAGATGGGATCCAGATTTCATACTTGGTCTTCGCGTCCCGCTCAGGCGAGATAAGATGCACAGAGAGTACAAGTACTAATTTCTGGTAGGCAGTCCCTGCCAATCGCCAACCCGTGTGATTCCCCTTCATCTGGGCAATCCAGCAGACTGTGCCAACTGAGTTGGTACAACACAATCTCTGACCCCACAGATGGCTGCCTCCATGTGCTACCATATGCGCCACATATGTAGCCTACATGGTCAAGCTGACCCGACCTACTCCCTGGACCACCACGTGCTATGCTGAGCAACGAGAAGCGATAAATCCCTTCTCTGTAACACGCAGGTGTAATCCAGCACCGTCTGAAGATAGATGGACGTGCCCACTGAGTGGGTTCAACACGGCTCCAACGATAGTCAGAACAGTGAGGTTTCGCGTCAGAAGGCATTACGTGCTTGATATTTTAGCGTTTGGATTTTAACGGTCTTTTATCTTCTTACTATCAGGCAAATCCTATGGCTATAGCAGAAGATAAATAAATCATGCTGTTCTACTTATATAAACAATAACAGAAAGCATGGATCTTATGTGGTAAAAGCCCATAGCCTAAGTAAGACCTTAAGATACTTAAGTCTTCACTTGCTCTTCTTGGGTCTTTAGCATCTCATCTGGTCCAACCCAGGGCCCTTGCGCCAAGAGCACCTCAGGTGCGCCACCAGCTGAATGCCCCTCTGGGATGTGTGCCTTTGTGCTCTTGTCTAATCAAAATACATTTTGATCTATCTAGACAAGTTTGACTCGCAGGTCAATTATACAGTAAATTAATTAAAGTGATACGCATATCACAAAAATAATAATTTACAATTTACCAGGCACGCAGGCCCCAGCACAGCACACATTAAAATGGGCATCCCATATAAGATAAAATAAATAAGCATATGGCATCAAGCAATCATCATGTGATCCCTTACAAAGAAAATAAAATTTTGAAAACCCCATTGGCATCAATTTTAATTTTCTTATGTGCCCTACAACCTTACAACGGTCCATTGATAGGGATCCACTCAACAATCTAGTTAGATCCATACCCTTGCATGCACCAAGTCCTAACTGACTCGAGTTGACCTAATGGTCAACCATGCATGCGCCAAGGGTTGAACAACCAACATGAGTTCTGGCAAGCGGGTGTGACCCCGGGCCTAACTCATGTGTGTTCAGTGGTTGTCTCAACCAGACCTCGCTACACGCCTGTGATGCAATCGACCTATAGCCACCTTGTGCTTGCGCACAGGTGCCATCTGGTCGATCCATCTAGGCTGTCAGATGGTCTGATCAGACTAGGTTGATCTAAACTAGATGATGCTTTCAACCCCATCAACCCGTCTAAGGGTTTACAGTAGGCGCAACTTAGATCTAGTCAAAGGCGCGCAAGTAAAGTTTTGATAAAACAACAACATGTAACATGCGCAATAATGTAAGCAATATACATGCATCAACAAAATCAACCTTACACATGCGCCACCAAAACAATCTCATATATGCGCCACAAAAAAAAATACTTTCAACTAGTATTATCGCATGATGAGAAAACTTAGATCATAAGCGCAAACAAGGATCACCTTAAGCAATCATATGAACCATATAAGATCCTAGCTCTGATACCAATTGAAGAGTCCCCTTCGAGGGGGAGCGCAAGCAGATGAAAAAACCCTAATTCAGGGGGCGCATGCATTTTGCTAGGGTTTCATCAAGACAATCGCTTATATGCTCATATAATCAACTTAGATCTATTGATTGGATCAAGAAGGAGATTCATACCAACGCCATTGCCTTGGAGGTCGGCTTGGAAGAAGAGAGCAACTTAGATCTCCTCCAAAAGTTCACACACAAGATGAAGAGCGCTTACTTCCTTGGCGTCCCTTGTGCTAGCAAGGCACCCAAGCTTTCTTGTCGAATGGAAGGGGATGATGAGAGATCAAGCTTGGCCGAGAGCTCCACACCTTCGTCCACCACTTCTTTCACACGCCAAAAATTGCAAGAAGCCAAGTGAAGTTCGATCAGCCCCCATTTACCACATGGAGGCGTTTTGGTTTTCAACATAGAAAACCGCCATCAACAAATGGTAAGTGTTTATGGCTCATGCGTTCACTCCAAGTGAATGCTCGAAACTTCTTCCTAATTGAACCACACGTTCACATAGTGAACCGGTTCTATTAGATTTGGTTCAAGATCTCAATTAAGCCAAGCCACTTGGTCTAGACCACATTGAACCCAAAGGCTCAAGATCTAACCGTTCATCTCCTGATGCCCCTGATCTCACCGATCTAGCATCATCTCTCTCGATCGAAGCTTACCGATCTCAAGCCCTAATCAATCAAACATGATCAGACCAGATCTCACTTACAATCAGAGATTAAATCCCCTTTAAACTGAACCCAAAGAATTCAGTCCACACGATCTGACTCAAGTAAGCCATATCATCAAATTGTGCGACCCTGAGGGTTTCCTTTAAATGTCGGTAACGATAACTCACGTTATCACGATCAGTGAGGGGTATCTAGCAACACATCACTGTCTCCCGATATAAAGGAAAGAGTCTTCCAAGACTACACCCAAACCACAGCACAAGTGTGAATCTATTCACAAGGCATACATATTTCCTTTGCCACTGGATGTTCTTATTGGACAAGCGTGTCAAGCCTGTAGCTCCAATATGATGAGCATGATTAGACCAGATGAACATAGTCACCTGGGTATGGCCATACACTTTCTCAATCATCTCATTTAAGGGGGCCCCTTTAGAACATCACACTCCAATTAAGGAGACGGCAATCCTATATCTATCACTAGTGTCCTAACCTGATTCATGCTCACCATCCAAGATAGTCTATAATCATTGTGTTTCAAATGATATTGAACTACCTCAAAACAATGACAATCATCATTTAGAAACACAAGTGATCTCAAGTCTGAGGACATGTGCCACTTGTTGCAATCAAGGATCATTCACATTGTGACAAGCAATTGAATATCCTAATAGGGTCTGTCCAGTACATCCAATGTACCCATGAGTCTACATCTTATTCCATGCTCGTAGCATCCTATAAGATTAGAACACATATTAGTCTCAATCATATCAAGGCTGTCTCATGTTCACCAAGATATCTCGACTAAGGACATATAGCATGTCAGCCTAGCTGAACAGCTCTAAGACATTATTCAGAAGTACACTTATTACAGCAGACAAGGTAACAACCTGAATAATAACCATGCCTTTATAAACATAAGAGTTTATTACATGATACTGTTACAATCCCAAAGGCCTCAAACATTACTAAGTCCTCCTTCAATGCCCACGTTACCATGCCCCATCGAACTTCTCTCAAAATGAACCATACGTTCACATAAGTGAACCGGTTCATTTTAATTTGGTTTAATTGCATTTGGTTCAAAGACCAAATCAAACCAAGCCCAAACCAAGACACGGTCTAGATCACCTATGAACCAGATGGTTCAAGATCTAACCATTCATCTCTTGATGCTCTTGATCTCATCGATCTAGCATCAGATCTCTCGATCGAAGTTTACCGATCTAAAGCCCTAATCAATCAAACATGATCAGACCAGATCTCACTTACAATCAGAGTTTAAATTCCTTTAAACTGAACCAAAACAATTCAGTCCACACGATCTGACATAAGTAAGCCATATCATCAAATTGTGCGACCCTAAGGGTTTCCTTCAAATGTCGGTAACGATAACTCACGTTATCACGATCAGTGAGGGGTATCTAGCAACACATCACTGTCTCCCGATATAAAGGAAAGAGTCTTCCAAGACTACACCCAAACCATAGCACAAGTGTGAATTCAACTCACTAGGCATACATGTTTCCTTTGCCACTGGATGTTCTTATTGGACAAGCGTGTCAAGCCTGTAACTCCAATACAATGAGAATGATTAGATCAGATGAACATAGTCATCTGGGTATGGCCATACACTTTCTCAATCATCTCATCCAAGGGGGGGCCCCATTAGAACATCACACTCCAAACTAGGAGACGGCAATCCTATATCTATCACTAGTGCCCTAACATGACTCATGCTCATTATCCAAGATAGTCTATAACCATTATGTTTCAAATGATATCGAACTATCTCAAAACAATGCCAATCATCATTTAGAAACACAAGTGATCTCAAGTCAAAGGAAATATGCCACTTGTTTGCATACAAGGATTATTCACATTGTGACAAGCAATTGAACATCCTATGTAGGGTCTGTCCAGTACATCCAATGTACCCATGAGTCTACATCTTATTCCATGCTCAAAGCATCCTATAAGATTAGAACACATATTAGTCTCAATCATATCAAGGCTGTCTCATGTTCACCAAGATATCTCGACTAAGGACTTAACTGCATGTCAGACTAGCTGAACATCATTGAGACATTATTTAGAAGTATACACATTGCAGCAGATAATGTAACAACCTGAATAACAACCATTGCCTTTATAAACATAGAGTTTATACATGATACTGATATAATCCCAAGGCCTCAAACATTAGCCTTAAGGGCATACCCCAACATGAACCTTAAGTTTTGCCGCCGTGCCCCTTTTATATGTTGGGCTCCGAAAATCAAGCACGGCCGTGATGGCTATCAGGGCTATGCCGTGATGACTTCGTTGCAAAAATAGGATATTATACATGCCCATGATGAAGAACACGACACAGCAGTGATGGAGTCGGCGAAAAATCTAGAAATGGTGAACACGGCCATGATGGTGAACATGACATTGTCGTGCCTACTTCGGCAAACCTACAATAACATCGATGAGGCGATCACCTGAAAAATGCCAAAAATTACCACAATTAATATGCCATTAAATGTATAACACAATCAAAATTATGCCGAGGGATATCACAAACAATGTCAAAACAAAAATAACAAACCAACAAACAGACAATCGCAATAATAAACAATATCAAAGTCTGTCTAATCAACACAACACAATAAATGATAAATCCTTGGGGTGGCACCCAAGAAACGCTGGTTTAAGGTCAGTAGCTTGACCAATGTTTGTGAATCAAGGTACGTCCAGTGGATTGTATGCGTAAGAAATGGCATGAATATGCCCCTTTCTTTGTCGCCTAAATGTTACACCTATAGATATAAGCATTAATAATAATAAGTGTACAAAATAATATGTCTGCAAACTATTTGGAATATAAAGAGTTTTAAAATCAAAGTCTTTCAATGTCAAGCCCTGTAAATATGTATCCTCAAGCCCATCCTGTAACACCCTCGTGCAAGCTATGTTCGGGCGCATGTCGAACAAGTCCATATGAGTAGTCACCTCCTCCTTCATCGGCTTGGTATAGTCATGTAAATCCTTTAATCGAAACATGATCAAAGGATCCCACCTTTCCCTTGAAAGATCGGTAGGCGCTGCTACTAACTCAAGGCTGCAGCAAGAACCTGGAGAAGACAAATCTTTTATATCAATGGAAAGATCAAATTGTAGAACCGTCTCACCTATGTTTAGGGGCAACTTCCCATTCTTAATGTCTATAACAGCCCCGGTGTTTACAAGGAAGGGTCAGCCCAATATAAGCGGTAATCGGGTATTCTCCGTCATATCCAAGACCACGAAGTCCACCGGAATAAAGAACTCCCCAACTTTAAATGGCACATCCTCCACAATTCCCTCTGGGTGGTGAATAGAGCCATTATCAAGCTGAGGAGCCATAGATGTTGGTTTCAGGCCTCCCAAATCTACATTTTTGAAAAGGGATAGAGGCATGACACTAACACTGGCCCCCCAAGTCACAAAGAGCTCTAACAAATGAAAAATTGCTGATTTTACAAGCGATAGAAAAACTGCCTAGATCTTTAAGCTTTTCCAGCGGCGGGTTTTGAATGAATGAACCATACTATCCCGTCAAAGCTGTGAGTAATCTCTGAGGACGGGGGACATGTGACTTGTGAGGTGATGGAGGAGTAGAGACCGGCTCTTGCTTGACCTCTGACTCCATTGGTATTTCCTCTGAATATTGGGTATCTATGCTTACATCTTTAGACTCTTCAACGATAGCTTCTCTAGCAGCCAACTTGGGATCTTGCAACTGGGTGCCACTACATGTCATAATCGCATTGCAGTGCTCCCTCGGATTTACCTCGAGTTGAGAGGGGAGCTTCCCTAATGGCCTAGAGGATGAACTGGGTTGTTGAGCAATCTGGTTCTCAAATGTCTTCGAGTGAGAAATCAGGGAATCCACCTTGGAATTTAATTGCCGAATAGACTGATCAACACCCTCATTTCGCTTTGACTGAGTATTGATAAAATTCTCCAGCAGTAACTCTAAACTGGATTTCTGAGGCTGATTAAACTCCCATTGTTGAAATATGGGTGGTTGCCGAAATTGAGGATAAGAGAACTGATTGCTAGAATTTCCTTGGGAAGCCTGATTATTGAAGTTCGGTGGGTTGGTTTGGTTCTGAGTGTTCTGGTATGAGAAGTTTGGATGATTCCTCCAACTGGGGTTGTATGTGCCTGAGAATGGGTCATTCAGGTTCCTCTGATCTTGTTATATAGCATTAACCTGGTCTAAAGACAAATTAGAAGATGAAGGGGCCATAATCTGGCAGTTAGTAGCACTGTGTCCCAAGTTACCACAAACTTCACATGTAATCGAATTAACAGACGTTGTATTAAAATTCATTGAAGTCAGTTGATGCGACAAAGAGTCAAACTTGGCCGCCAATGAACTCAACATATCTAAGTCATGCTTTCCTCCTCCTCTTACTGGGACGTTTCTCTCACTCGTCCATTGGTAATGATTCAGAGCCATGTCTTCGATCAAATTCATAGCATCGTCCACATTCTTATTCATCACCGCTCCTCCCGTGGCTGCAATAGATAAGCGAGTATTATATAAAAGACCGTTATAGAAAGTATGCACTAATACCCATTTTTTGAGCCCGTGGTGCGGGCACATTCACTTCAGCTCCTTGTAACGGTCCCATGCCTCATAGAGTGACTCGCCTTCCCTCTAAATGAAATTCGTTATTTGGTTCCCCAATTGAGCAGTCTGGCTCGGTGGAAAGTACTTAGAGAGGAACGCATGGGAAAGTTGATCCCATGTTGTGATGAAGCTTTGAGGGAGAGACTGTAGCCATGCTCGCATGCGGTCCCTGAGGGAAAAAGGAAAGAGACGTAAGCGAATAGCATTAGAAGTTACACCATTAATTTTGAGGGTATCATAGTATTCAAGAAAAATTGATATATGAAGATTAGGTTCATCCTGAGGTGATCCGCTGAACTGGTTCTATTGAACCATATGCACCAGGGCCGGCTTTATCTCAAAGTTGTTTGCTTTGACCGCCGGTCGAGCAATATTGGAGTGTAGGCCCAGTACATTCGGTGCAGCAAAGTCCTTCAGCGAATGGGTCTGGTCCATTGTAGATGTGGTTGGATAGGGTTTCTCAAGCTATTGATCCTGAATTTTCCATTTGAGCACAAAAGGTCCTTTCAATTTCTGGATCTTCTCGCACTAAGCTTCCTGTTCTAATTGTTCTTGGCATACACAGGATTAGTAAACTAGATAATACAAGCTTGAAGAAAGGAAGAAGACAAGAAGAATTAACAAATGTACTGAAATAAAAACAAAAAGCAAACACAAACAAAAAGTGATCTAATCTATCAACTCAACTGTTTAGTCGATATTGACTACATCTTGCTCCCCGGCAATGGCGCCAAAAACTTGATAGGCCCCGTAAGTGCATGGTTTCTATCGCAGTAGTAAAATATCGTCCCTAGGAAGCTAGGTGTCAAGTACCAACCTTTAGTGTCATTGATAGCTTGATAATCCAAAATAGGAATCAAAAAATCTAAACTAAACTTGAAATATCGACTCAATAAATTGGTGCCTAGTAGGGAAAATTACAGTTTTACAAAATAGTGTCACAAGTTCAAATGGGTAGTCTAGTGTTACGATTCACCTCTCGACTCTTCTCGTAACACTTAACACATATCAATGTTTAGCCAAAATATAAATACGCAATAAGCACACCACATTTAAATAAGTCAATTTACTAAAAGGTATCACTGAGATTCATAAAAGATGTTTACATGTGAAAATTTGTTCAACGGGCTACGCCCAAGTCCCAAACTAGGGTTTTACGCTAAAACATACATCGTTTAACTCGTAAAAACCCAAGAAATTACAACCAAAAGTTAGGGAAATTATAGATCAAGGGTAGGAGACAACAAATCTTTGGTCTTCTCTCGAAAGCCCCAAAGAAATCTGGTCAAATAAGCCCTCGAATAAGCAAAATCGCCACTTTTCACCCTAGGTCACCTCTCCCCAAAGTTCGAATCCTATAACCGCCCAAAATCCAATCTTTTATACCTCAATCGAAGCCTTGGGTGGTTAGAAAGGATTTTGGGAGTTTTCCCCAATTTCTAGGCTCTTAGATCGTCAGATTTGGCAAAAAATAGATCAATGGTCGTGATTTGCGGACGCCGTCATGGGCGTGATGGGCGTCACGGCCAAGCCGTGACGAGTTCTGGAATCTGCAGTGATCACACCTGTTCTCGAAGCTGTGGTGACTTCGCTGGAAATTCTGATTTCTGGCATTCACTCTCGTGATGGCTGTGCTGAAGGAAGACTGGGACGTCGAAATGATCACGGCCATGATCTCCAAAAAAATACTCCAAAAAATCTAAAATTTTTCCTGTGACCTTGGTGATCTTTGATGAATCTTCCTTTGACTTCAAATCTTCAAAATTGTCACGAAAATAGGATCAAATGACCTACTTTTCATAAACAAATGAAAGAATAGTGAAAATTTTAAACTTTACAAGAAAATAAATGCTAAATTAAGATATAAAACAAGATTAAAGCCTGAGAAGGTCATATGAATGGTACTTTAAATCATATAAACATAGCACTGATCACGGAACTAAGTACAGAATAAGTAAATGTTGTAGGGGGTTATAATCAGGGAAGAAATAATAATGACCCTTATTCTAGTTCATACAACCCTGGATAGAGGAATCACCCAAATTTATCTTGGAGAAATAACAATAATACAGGTGGGCAAGGAGAGAATAGAGGACACCAACAGAGAGAACAAAATTAAAATAAGCCCCATAACTCTAGTTTTGAATCCATGGTTGAAAAACTCATGACAAATCAAAGTAAGAAAGTTGAGAGTTTTAAGGAAATGGTTAGTCAACTTACTTCTCAAGTAGGATCTTTAATAGCACATAATTAAATTCTAGAGAATCAAATAGCACAACAAGCTAGTACTTCTTATAGACCCCCAGGGAAATTACCTGCCAAATCTAAACTAAACCCTAGGGAACATTGTAATGCTATAACTACTAGGAGTGGGAAATAATTAGATGAACCTAGGGGTAGACTTGATGATGAGGAGGAAGAGCCTGATATTGAACTAAGAAGTGAGCAAGTCTTAGAAACACCACCTGTACATGTTCAGTCCCCTACTAGTTCGCCACCTCATAAGGGTGATGAACCTAAAGGAGATGAGCATTGTCAGCCTGATGTTCCTAGACCTAGTTCACATGCACCTTATAAGCCTCCTATACCTTTCCCCAGAGACTGGTTCAAGCAAAGTTGGATAAGTAATTTGGGAAATTTCTTGATGTTTGAAAAAGCTTTACATTAATATTCTATTTACTGATGCTTTATCTTAAATGCCCACTTATGCTAAGTTTTTAAAAGAAATTTTATCAAATAGAAGAAACATAGAGGACTATGGCACCGTGGCATTAACTTTGCTTGTGTAGTGCTATCATTCAAAATAAACTGCCACCAAAATTATAGGACCCAGGTAGCTTCTCTATTCCTTGTTTGATTGGGAGTATGACTTTTGACCGAGGCTTATGTGATTTGGGTGCTAGTGTAAGTCTAATGCCTTTATCTATTTGCAGGAAACTAGACATGGGCGAGCCCAAATCCACTTTTACATCTTTGCAGCTCGCTGATCGTTTAGTTAAGTATCCTATTGGGATTCTTGAGGTTGTTCCAATCTAGGTTGGTAAGTATTTTGTTCCAGCAGATTTTGTAGTATTAGAGATAAAGGAAGATGCAAAAATTCCTATCATTCTTGGTAGACCGTTCTTAGCCACAACATGAGCTATTTTTGATGTAAAGAATGGTATACTCACTGTTAACATTTGTGATAACAAAATTGAGTTTGATTTGAATGAATCCATGAAGAAACCGTCTTATGCTGGATCTTGTTGTAGTTTTCATGTTGTAGATGACCAAGTTTATGATCTTAAAGTTTTATTTGATGGGTCTTCTAATTTTGATTCTGACTTAGATGATGATTCTAATCTTGACTCTAGTTCTGAAATTCATGACTTATTAGACTGAACTATTTATGATAATCAAGAGAAAGTGGAAGAGGAAGTCCCAAAAGAGGAATTGAAATCTTTGCCTAATAATCTTCACTATGAATTTCTTGGACCTAATTCTACTTACCCTGTTATTGTTGATGCACAACTTAATGAACGGGAGACAAAGTTTCTTTTAAGGGAGTTGAGGATTCATAGGAAGGTAATTGGATATTCTATTGATGACTTGAAGGGAATTAACCCCTCTTTTTGTATGCACAGAATTCTTATGGAAGAGGAACGCAAACCACATGTTGATTTTCAAAGAAGACTTAACCCCTCTATGAAAGAAGTAGTGAAGAAGGAGGTTCTGACATTACTTGATATAGGTATTATCTATCCTATCTCCGACAGTAAATGGATAAGTCTTGTTCATCGTGTTCCTAAGAAAGGAGTGTAATTGTTATGAAACATAAAGATAATGAATTGATTCCTGTTAGGACAGTAACTAGTTGGCGCATGTGCATAGACTATAGGAAATTGAATGCAGCCACTAGGAAAGACCATTTTCCCTTACCCTTTATTGATCAGATGATTGAAAGGCTAGCTAATCATTCTTACTTCTATTTCTTAGATGGGTATTCTGAATTTTTTCAATTTCCCATCCATCCCGATGATTAAGATAAGACCACTTTCACTTGCCCATATGGTACCTTTGCCTATAGGAGAATGTCTTTTGGTTTGTGTAATGCACCTGCCACTTTTCAGAGGTGTATGATGGCTATATTTTCAGACTTTATTGAGGATTTTATGGATGACTTTTTTGTATATGGCTATTCTTTTGATGATTGTTTAGCTAACATATCTCGAGTTTTGCAGAGGTGTGAAGAAACTAATCTAGTGCTTAACTGGGAAAAATGTTATTTTATGGTTAGGTAGGGAATAGTTTTGGGACACCTAATTTCAGAAAGAGGAATAGAGGTTGACTAAGCCAAGGTTGAGGTGATTGAAAAGTTAGAGCCACCTACTATAGTCAAGGAGATCAGAAGCTTCCTAGAACATGCAAGATTTTACCGGCGATTCATTAAGGATTTCTCTAAACTTGCTAGACCAATTACAAATTTACTTTGTAAAGATGTTAAATTTTCTTTTGATGAAGGATATTTGTCTGCTTTCCAGGAATTGAAGAAGGCTCTGATAACAGCACCTATCATTCAGCCACCAGATTGGAGTTTGCCCTTTGAGCTTATGTGTGACACTAGTGACTATGCAGTAGGAGCAGTCCTCGGACAGAGAAAGGAGAAGATGTTATTTATTATGCTAGTAGGACCTTGGATGAGACTCAGAGAAATTACACTACCACTGAGAAAGAACTTTTGACTATAGTTTTTGCCTTTGATAAATTCAGATCATGCTTGATTAATTCTAAGGATGTGATATACACTAATCATGCAGCGTTAAGTACTTGATGCAGAAGAAGGATAGTAAACCGCGTCTTCTTAGATGGATATTGCTTTTGCAAGAGTTTGACTTGGAGATCAAAGACAAAAAGTGGTTAGAGAACTTTGCTGCAGATCATCTTTCGAGGATATTAGAAGATATTGAAAAGGTGATATAATCAATGATTCCTTTTGATGACACCGAAATTTATCATAATTTCTATGCCATTTTGTTCATGTTTTTGTGTCATATTCATAGACTTTGCTTATTCTTATGCCTTTTTTTATCAATATTTGCGGAATCTACACTCTTTTATATTTTTAATAATTTTTAGGCAAAAAGATATATTTTTCAGTTGATTGTGAATAATCCAAGTGCATAATTGAATTCATGACATCAAAAGGAGATCACACGTCAAATTTCAGAAGATTTGGAGCTTCAGAGCCAATTACGGCACCCCCAACATAATCTTTACGGTACCGTAATTTGGAGTTTTTCCGAGCAGAGAATTTCATTTGATTATGGAACTACCGTAAACATAGTTACGGTGCCATATTTTGGAGCGTTTTTGATCAGAGAATTGATGGAGTTTACGGTACTACCGTAAGGAACTTTACGGTACTGTAATTCAGGTTGATTTTCCACCGAAAAGATTGTTGACATTACGGCACTACCATAAAGATTGTTACGGTACCATAATTCTAGAAGATTTCAAC
The DNA here is from genome assembly GCA_027563935.2 of Costus lasius. Lineage (NCBI taxonomy): Eukaryota > Viridiplantae > Streptophyta > Magnoliopsida > Zingiberales > Costaceae > Costus > Costus lasius. Next base: position 79,328,522 of record CM050451.1, read on the forward strand.
CCAAGAACTCGCTGTCAGGATTATGGCAGTGCCGTAAGATCTATTACGGCCGTAATTACAACGCTGCTCGTGACTTTCGCGGTCAACTTTGAAGCCCGATTTTTGCGGAGACGATTGCGATCGATCCAGGCCATTAAACATGTTGTTGTAAGAAGAAAAAAGGGAGCCATCGACCAGACAAGGAGGAACACACCAAAAGCCCTAATTTTCAACCACCATAGAGAGAGAAATCGCCTCACACGCCGCCGCCCTAGGTTTCACCACCGGGAAGCGTACAGTGCATCTCCGGCCGTGAAATTTCAGTGGAAGCTATGCATAGAGGAGGAGAAGGTGCACCTAAAGTTTAAACGTGATCGGAGATCAGACAGAGGAGAAATCACTAGAAAACCGAGCGCCGCCGCTGTTCGCCCCAGATTACGACCGTAAACTTCTTTACGGCCGTATCGTAATTTCCCTTTCTTCTCCTTTCTGATTTCTTTCAACATGGATTATTGTAATCTTCCCTCTATGACAGCTTAAACTTATTTTGGGACATGGGGGAGTAATTCACTTGATTTTTAATGACTAGATGACTATATTTCATTATTTCGTTGCGTTTAATCTTAGCATGATGATTTTACTTATGTGATGATCGTTCTTAGACTCTCCATAGATCTATATTATTATTCATGTTTAGAATTCTCGCCATTAATTGAAAAGTAATTGCTTGAGAATTTGGAACCCTAGAATTGCATGTTAGGAACCCTTTTAGGTTAGTTCTTATTTGTTTGATTCTAGTAAACTAATTGCCATGATAATAATATAAATCTAGGATTGAGTCTAAGCTTTCAAACATGAAGATCTTGTGCGAAAGCAAAGATTGGAACGTTGGAGAACCATGAGTAAAACTAGTGCCGAGACTCGGATGCACGAAAGTGATCCATGAGATTCCACTAGAGATTATCCACCTAGAACTCAGATACACGAAAGTGATCCTTGGGTTCTTAGTTTGATGATTTACTTGTCTTCAGCATTGGGATGACTCTTGCGCGAAAGCGAAGATTTATCCCTGCATGGTTGTCTGCATGAAAGTGAGACAATCATTTTATTAAAGTAAATTACATCTTTATCATGTTGAAATTAAACTGATGAAATCCTTATTCATGTCTAGTCATAAGAATTAAAGTGAACAAAACCCTAGTCCCAGCTTCTCTCTCTGATAACCCTGTTTTAGTGCTTTAGTCCTCGATTGCTAGTTTACACTCTTTCGATTGCCTAGATAGTGAAAAATTAATTATTCTGTACTCAACAATATAGGTATCTGTGGATCGATATTTTCTTTATTACTTCAAGTATCCGTGCACTTGCGGACATTACAAGTTTAGGGACAACAAGTTTCTGGAGTCGTGTCAGGGAGTGACAATAGCCCTGTGCGCCAATACTTAGGTTTTGGCCACGACACCTGAAGCAAGTCTACCTACTTGTAAGTGTGTTCGTTCGGATCACAACAAGTTTTTGGCGCCGTTGTTGGGGACCTTAGTTTTTGTTGATATCGAAGATATTGAGATTATTGCTAGACTAGGTTTTATTTATGTTCTATCTTTCTATTCTTTTGTGTCTATTTGTGTTATTTGATCCATCTATTCTAGTGTGCATAGAAAATTCCTTTCTAATGGCGGATCAGAGATCACTGAGAGACTATGCAGCCCCTAAGCCACGAGAAATACATTTTAGCATCGTCAGACCAAATATTGAAGTAGACAATTTCGAGATTAATCCTGCCTTCTTGACCATGATTCCGCAGAACCAATTTGGAGGATATCCGATTGAAGATCCCTATCAACATTTACATCTTTTTATTAAATATTGTGATACCATCAAAATTTATGGAGTCTCTGATGATGCACTAAAACTAAGACTGTTTCCTTTTTCTCTCAAGGACCGAGCGCGATTTTGGCTACATTCTAGACCTACTGGTGTATTTACTACATGGGAACAACTGTCAAATGCTTTCCTGATGAAGTACTTTCCTCTAAGCAAGACAATTCAACTGAGAAATCAAATCATGAGCTTTGCATAGAAAGATGGAGAATCATTCAGCAAGGCATGGGAGCGGTTCAATGATTTGCTGCGGAAGTGCCCGGACCATAGCCTTGATAAATGGGTTTTAATTCATACATTTTATTATGGCCTACTTTACAATACCCGTCTAATCATTGATGCTGCTGCAGGAGGAGCCCTCATGAGCAAGACCATTGAAGAAGCTTTTACCCTATTTGAAGAAATGTCCTTAAACCATAACCAATGAGATCCTGAAGAAGAACTGCTACATTGTCATCATCATGGTAAGAACGAAAGTGAGGAATACCAACCCCTAACTCAAGAGGTAAATTCTTTTGGCATAGAATCTTTTCTTGACAAGTTTATGGCTAATCAAAATCAATTCATGCAAAATCGGAACAAAGAAATTGAGGATCTTAAGAAAATGATTAGTCAACTTGCCTCTCAAGTAGAATTCTTAGCTATTCACAATAGAACTTTACAAGATCAAATGCCTAATGAACACTGCAATGCTATCATGACGAGAAGTGGGAAACAATTAGAAGAACCAAAAAGGAAAGTTGAAAACAATGAGAAAGAGCCTATCATTGATTATGATGATGAATTAGGATTAGAAAAATTTTCTAAACAAGAGCAAGCCCAACCTAGTTCGCCACCTCAAAAGGGTGATGAACCAAAAGGGGATGTGTCTTGTAAGGAAAAGGATTCTAACCTTGATTCTTCAACACCTTATAGGCCACCTATACCCTTTCCCCAAAAGTTAGTACAAGAAAAGTTAGACAAACAATTTGGAAAATTTCTAAATGTTTTGAAAAAGCTTTACATTAACATTCCATTTACTGAAGCATTGTCTCAAATGCCCACCTATGCCAAATTTTGGAAAGAAATATTGTCTAATAAAAGAAAATTAGAGGACTATGGCACGGTGGCTTTAACTGAAGAATGTAGTGTTGCTATCCAAAACAAAGTGCCACCCAAATTGAAGGATCCAGGTAGTTTTTCTATCCCTTATTTTATTGGTAGTATGGCTTTTGACTGAGCCTTATGTGATTTGGGTACTAGTGTAAGCCTAATGCCTTTGTCAATTTGCAGGAAACTAGACATAGGAGAGCTAAAACCCACTTCAATATCCTTACAGCTCGCCAATTGGTCAGTTAAATATCCTGCAGGGATTCTTGAAGATGTGCCCATTCAAGTAGGTAAATATTTTATTCCAGTGGATTTCGTAGTTTTAGAGATGGAGGAAGATACAAAAATCCCTATTATACTTGGTAGACCATTTTTAGCCACAGCATGAGCATTTATTGATGTAAAGAACGGTAAGCTCATATTTAACATTGGGGATGATAGAATTGAGTTTGACTTACATGAAGCCATGAAAAATCCTTCAAATTCCGAGTATTGTTGTAGCATACATGATGAAGACGACATTATCTATGATCTTAATGATTTGTTTGTTGAAACCCATGATTATGATTCTGATTCTATTCTTAAGGAAGGAACCAATTCTGAAAATAAAGAATTTTTAGATTGCAATGCTTGTGATAAAGAAGAAAAAACTCCAAAAATCGAACTTAAGGCTTTACCTGATAACCTTCGCTATGAGTTTGTTGGTCCTGATTTTACTTACCCTGTTATTATTGATGCATAGTTAGGAAAAAGGGAGACAAATTTGCTTCTCAAGGAATTGAGAATTCATAGAAAGGTAATTGGGTACTCAATTGATGACTTAAAAGGAATTAACCCCTCATTTTGTATGCACAGGATCTTGATGGAAGAGGAACACAAGCCACATGCATATTTCCAAAGAAGACTGAACCCCTCCATGAAAGAAGTTGTAAAGAAAGAGGTTCTAAAATTACTTGATGCAGCTATTATCTATCCTATCTCTGATAGCAAATGGGTAAGTCCTGTACATTGTGTCCCTAAAAAAGGAGGGGTAACTGTTATGAAAAACAAAGACAATGAATTAATTCATGTTAGAACTGTTACTAGTTGGGGCATGTGCATTGATTATAGAAAACTGAATGCTGCCACTAGGAAAGACCACTTCCCTTTACCTTTCATTGATCAGATGGTTGAAAGATTGGCAAACCATTCTCACTTTTGTTTTTTAGATGGATATTCTGGTTTTTTTCAAATTCCTATACATCCTGATGATCAAGAAAAAACCACCTTCACTTGCCCTTATGGAACTTTTGCATATAGACGAATGCCTTTTGGTTTATGTAATGCTCTCTCTACTTTTCAAAGATGCATGATGGCTATTTTTTCTGATTTTATTGAGGACTTTATGGATGTATTTATGGATGATTTCTCTGTATATGGTTCTTCTTTTGACCTTTGTTTGGCTAATTTATCTCGGGTTTTGCAGAGGTGTGAAGAAACTAACCTTGTGCTTAATTGGGAAAAGTGTCATTTCATGGTTAAGCAAGGTATAGTTTTGGGGCACTTGATTTCAGAGAGGGGTATTGAAGTTGACAAGACCAAAGTTGAGGTGATAGAGAAATTGGAGCCACCTAGCATAGTGAAGGAGATCCGAAGCTTCCTAGGACATGCAGGATTCTACCGGCGATTCATTAAGGATTTCTCTAAACTTGCTAGACCTCTTACAAATTTACTTTGTAAAGATGTAAAATTTTCTTTTGATGAGAATTGTTTATCTGCTTTTCAGGAATTAAAGAAAGCTTTGGTTTCAGCACCCATCATTCAGCCCCCAGATTGGGACTTGCCCTTTGAGCTTATGTGTGATACCAGTGATTATGCAGTAGGAGCAATCTTGGGACAGAGAAAAGATAAGAAACTTTATGTTATTCACTATGCCAGCAAAACTTTGGATGAGACACAGAAAAATTACACTACCACTGAGAAGGAACTCTCGGCCATAGTATTTGCTTTCGATAAATTTAGGTCGTACTTAATTAACTCCAAAGTGGTAGTGTACACTGACCATGCAGCTGTGAAATACTTAATGCAGAAAAAAGACAGGAAACCACGATTGCTCAGATGGATTTTGCTCTTACAGGAATTTGATTTGAAAATCAAAGATAAAAAGGGATCATAAAATTTTGTTGCAGATCATCTTTCAAGGATAATAGCAGATACTGAAAAGAATGATGAAATTAATGATTCTTTCCCAGAAAAGCAACTCCTAGCCATCGAACAAATCAGAGCCCCTTGGTATGCAGACATTGTGAATTATCTTGTAGCTAATATTTTTCCTCCTGATTTGAGTTATCAAAAAAGGAAAAGATTTTTAGCTGAGGCGAAACACTATTTTTGGGATGAGCCTTATGTGTTTGGAAGATGTGCAAATAGTGTTTTTAGAAGATATGTACTTGAAGAGGAGATCACAAATATATTATATCAATGTCATGGATCTTCTTATGGTGGTCATGCCGGTACTGAAAAGACTGCTTATAAAGTACTACAATCAGGATTTTATTAGCCCACAATTTTTAAAGATGCCAGAAACTTTGTGTTATCTTGTGATAGATGTCAGAAAATAGGGAACATTAACAGAAGACATGAGATGCCATTGTCCAATATTCTTGAGGTTGAGATATTTGATGTTTGGGGGATTGACTTCATGGGACCTTTCCCATCATCAGGAGGTAACAAGTACATTTTAGTAGCAGTTGACTATGTTTCAAAATGGGTTGAAGCTCTTGCTTCACCTACAAATGATTCAAAAGTTATTGTTAAATTGTTCAAAAAGGTTATATTTCCAAGGTATGGAACCCCATAGGTAGTAATCAGTGATGGAGGCTCGCATTTCATAGAATACAAGTTTTCAGCCTTACTTAGAAAATATGGGGTGAATCATAGAGTGGCAACACCTTATCATCCTCAAACAAGTGGACAAGTGGAGATATCAAACAGAGAGATCAAGGGAATTTTAGAGAAGACTGTGTCGCGCACTAGGAAAGATTGGGCATTCAAACTTGATGATGTCTTGTGGGCCTACTGGACTGCTTTCAAAACACCAATAGGTATGTCTCCATTCCAATTGATTTATGGAAAATCATGTCACCTGCCTGTAGAACTTGAAAATAAGGCATACTGGGCAATCAAGATGCTGAATTTTGACTTGAAGAATGCGGGGGAAAAACGGAGATTACAATTAAATGAGCTAGATGAAATTAGACTCCATGCATATGAGAATGCAAAAATTTATAAGGAGAGGACCAAAAGATGGCACGGTCGACATATTTTTAGGAGAGATTTCCAACCAGGTGACTTTGTTCTTTTATTCAATTCTACATTGAGACTTTTTCCTGGAAAACTTACGATGGTCTGGGCCTTTTCAGGTAAAGAAAGTCTATCCTTACAGAGCCGTGGATATATGGAGTGAAGAAACAAGAGAATTCAAGGTTAATGGTCAGAGGCTTAAGCACTATTATCAAGAAGAGCGAATTGAAGAAAAGGAGAGTTTTTACTTAGATGAACCACGATGAAAGCCAAGAGCAAAAGGGTCAAGCTAACTACCTTTAAATTAGCGCTTCTTGGGAGGCAACCCAAGCTTTCTAACTTTAGTTCACTTCCTTTTATTTACTTTTATCTTAGTTTTACCTTAGAATTAATTTTTGTTTTTGAAGAAGAAAGAGAGAGAGGAGAAGAGAAAGAATACTCGACAAACAGGATTGGTAGAATTTTGTAAGTATCCCTTTCCTTTCACCTTTTGTATTTCATTGTTGACTCATGTTTTCGTGTCCGCCACCACTACTTCATTTTTTATCTACATGATGATATTTTGATTGATATGATTGATTTGTGGCCTTGATCTACTTTTGAGATTATTGTATATGGCTTGTTGATGATTGATGTTGATGAGTAAATTCAAAATTGAGATTAGAACAAGATCTATCATGTCAAATTTATTTCTCTTATACATATCTATTTTTGAAATTTTTCATTGGTAGATAAGTGAGATTTTAGGGAGATATGTTGTTTGAAAATTTTGATTTAAGAGTAAAGCTACTTTTTCAATAAAATTAGCACATGAGTATGAATTTTAAATTGATATCAATTGATTGATCTAATTGAAGTTTTGTTTATATTACTATTTGTTGGGAAGAAAGAATCCAAAATCCACAAAAATAGAGAGTGACTCCCCTACTTGGCACTATGTAAAATTAACAATGGTACCAAAGGACATGGGTTGAAGTCTGAAAAAAAAAATATAGAGAGAGGAATCTATTCACATTAACTCCGCTGTCTTTGGTAAAAATTCTCAGTACCGAAAAGATATCAATTCTATTATATTGACTATGTGGTCAGTGTACTCTAACTTCGTCACCAGAAAAAAAGGTGGTAATTGAATTAGAGAATGTGAATAATGCAAAAAAAAGGGAGGGGGAAGAAAAATTAGAGTGGAAAAAGATTTTGGATACCCTATTCCTGTAAACAAAAGTATGATAAATTTAAACTGAAAATTGGATGAAGTCATGAGATTGAGATTCTGTCTTTTATACAAGTTGCGAAGTTTTATTTGACTAAGCTATCGATTTTGAGAATTGGATTTAGAAGATGATATATCTGTTTAAAATTTTATGATGCAATTAATGGGAATTTTTCATTAGTGATTGCATGTTAGAAATTTATTTTCCATAAGAAAGTCTATGCCTATGACCAATTTTTGAATTTTCTTGGTTTTTGCTTGAGGACAAGCAAAGTTTGAGCCTTATGTGTTTGATGACACCGAAATTTATCGTAATTTTTATGCCATTTTGTTGATGTTTTTGTTTCATATTCATAGACTTTGCTTATTTTTATGCCATTTTTATCAATATTTGCGGAATCTACACTATTTTCTATTTTTAATGATTTTTAGGCAAAAAGACATGTTTTTCAATCGATTTCGAACAATCCAAGTGCATAATTGAATTCATGACATCAAAAGAAGATCACGCGTCAAATTTCAGAAGATTTGGAGCTTTAGAGCCAATTACGGCACCCCCAACATAATCTTTACGATACCGTAATTTGGAGTTTTTCCGGGCAGAGAATTTCATTTGATTACGGCACTACCGTAAACATAGTTACGGTGCCATATTTTGGAGCGTTTTTTTATCAGAGAATCGATGGAGTTTATGGTACTACCGTAAGGAACTTTATGGTACCGTAATTCAGGTCAATTTTCCACCGAAAAGATTGTTGACATTACGGCACTACCGTAAAGATTGTTACGGTATCGTAATGCTAGAAGATTTCAACTCGAGAACTCGCTATCAGGATTACGGCAGTGCCATAAGATCTATTACGACCGTAATTACAATGGTGCTCGCGACTTTCCCGGTCAACTCCAAAGCCCGATTTTTGCGGAGACAATTACGATCGATCCGGGCCATTAAACACATTGTTGTAAGAAGCAAAAAGGGAGCCATCGACCAGACGAGGAGGAACACACCAAAAGCCCTAATTTTCATCCACCACAGAGAGAGAAATCGCCTCACATGCCGCCGCCCTAGGTTTCACCGCCGGGAAGCGTACAGTGCATCTCCGGCCGTGAAATTTGAGTGGAAGCTATGCATAGAGGAGGAGAAGGTGCACCTGAAGTTTCAACATGATCGGAGATCAGACGGAGGAGAAATCACCAGAAAATCGAGCGCCGCCGCTATTCGCCCCAGATTATGACCGTAAACTTCTTTATGGTCGTACCGTAATTTCTCTTTCTTCTCCTTTCTAATTTCCTTCAACATGGATTATTGTAATCTTCCGTCTATGATAGCTTAAACTTATTTTGGGACATGGGGGAGTAATTCACTTTTTTTTAATGACTATATGACTATATTTCATTATTTCATTTCGTTTAATCTTAGCATGATGATTTTACTTATGTGATGATCGTTCTTAGACTCTCCATAGATCTATATTATTATTCATGTTTAGAATTCTCGCCATTGACTAAAAAGTAATTGCTTGATAATTTGGAACCCTAGAATTGCATGTTAGGAACCCTTTTAGGTTAGTTCTTATTTGTTTGATTCTAGTAAACTAATTGCCATGATAATAATATAAATCTAGGATTGAGTCTAAGCTTTCAAACGTGGAGATCTTGTGTGAAAGCAAAGATCGGAACGTTGGAGAACCATGAGTAAAACTAGTGTCGAGACTCGGATGCACGAAAGTTATCCCTGAGATTCCACTAGAGATTATCGACCTAGAAATCGGATGCACGAAAGTGATCCTTGGGTTCTTAGTTTGATGATTTACTTGTCTTCTGCGTTGGGACGACTCTTGCGCGAAAGCGAAGATTTATCCCTACATGGTTGTCTGCATGAAAGTGAGACAATCCTTTTATTAAAGTAAATTACATCTTTATCATGTTGAAATTAAGCTGACGAAATCTTTATTCATGTCTAGTCATAAGAATTACAGTGAACGAAACCCTAGTCCCAGCTTCTCTCTCTAATAACCCCGTTTTAGCACTTTAGTCCTCGATTGCTAGTTTACACTCTTTCGATTGCCTAGATAGTGAAAAATCAATTATTCGGTACTCAACAATATAGGTCTCTGTGGATCGATATTTTCTTTATTACTTCGAATATTCGTGCACTTGAGGACATTACAAGTTTAGGGACAACAAATTTCTGGAGTCATGTCAGGGAGTGACAATAGCCCTGTGCGCCAATACTTAGGTTTTGGCTGCGACACCTGAAGCAAGTCTACCTACTTGTAAGTGTGTCCTTTCGGATCACAACACCTTTCCCGAAGAATAACTTTTAGCCATTGAACAGATTAAGGCTCCATGGTATGCTGATATAGTAAATTACTTGGTTGCTAATATTTTTTTCTCCTAATTTGAGTTATCAAGGAAAGAAGAAATTCTTAGCTGGGGTAAAGAACTATTTTTGGGATGAGCCTTATGTATTTAGAAGATGTGTAGATCGAATTTCTAGGAGATGTGTACCTGAGGAGGAAATCATGAATATATTTTTTCAGTGTCATAGATCATCCTATGGAGGGCATGCTAGTACTCAGAAGACAGCTTTCAAGGTTTTACAATCTGGATTTTATTGGCCCTCAATTTTTAAGGATGCTAGAAATTTCATATTATCCTATGATAGATGTCAAAAGATAGGGAATATTAACAGAAGAAATGAGATGCCACTTTCTACTATTCTTGACGTTGAAGTATTTGATGTTTGGGGCATAGATTTCATGGGATTGTTCCCATCATCTGGAGGTAACAAATACATTCTTGTGGCAGTAGATTATGTTTCCAAGTGGGTTGAGGCTCTTGCTTCTCCTACTAACGATTCTATGGTTGTTGTGAAACTATTTAAGAAGATCATATGTCCATGATTTGGGATGCCACGAGTTGTTATTAGTGATGGAAGCTCACACTTTATATAACATAAATTTTTAGCCTTGCTTAGAAAGTATGGGGTAAATCACAGAGTTGCAACACCATATCATCCCCAAACATGTGGACAAGTAGAGATATCAAACAAAGAAATTAAAGGAATTTTGGAGAAAACTGTGCCGCTCACAAGAAAAGATTGGGCTTCTAAGCTTGATGATGCACTTTGGGCATACCGTACTGCTTTTAAAACACCAATAGGTATGTCCCCTTTTCAATTGGTTTATGGTAAATCATGTCATCTACCTGTAGAGCTCGAGCACAAGGCCTTCTGGGCTATCAAGGCACTGAATTTGGACTTAAAGAACGCAGGAGAGAAATGAAGGTTACAACTAAATGAGATAGATGAGATTAGACTCTCCGCTTATGAAAAGGTAAGGATTTATAAAGAGAGGACTAAGAGATGGCATGATCGACATATTCTCAGAAAGGAATTTCAACTAGGTGACTTTATTCTTTTGTTTAATTCTAGATTGAAACTTTTTCCTGGTAAACTTAAGTCTCGATGGTCTAGACCTTTTCAGGTTCAGAAGGCTTATCCCTACGGAGCGGTAGATATATGGAGCAACAAAACGGGGGAATTCAAGGTTAATTGTCAAAGTTTGAAGCATTATTTCCATGAGGAACAGAATGAAGAAAGAACAAAATTTCAACTCAAGGAACCTCGACCAGATCTGAGTGTAGAACGGTCAAGCTAGTGACCTAAAAATTAGCGCTTCTTGGGAAGCAACCCAAGCCCTCTTACTTAGTTTAGTTTCTTTTATTTTGGTTTATTTCTAGTATTAATTTTTCTTTTCTTTTTGTAGGAAAAACTGAATTTCTTCGTACATTACGGCGATACCGTAATCATTTTTACAGATCGTAATTTTGGATTATTTTTATCCAAAAAGATTGATGGCTTTTATGGCACTACCATAATTTAAATTACTTGCCGTAATTTTGACTTGTTTCTTTCCAGAAAGTTTTCAGGATTTCTGCGCGTTATACGACGGTGCCGTAATTAATTTTACCATCCATAATTTCGCCTTGATTCTTTCTAAAAAATTTTGCGTCTTTTATAGTACTACCGTAATATTTATTACGTGTCGTAATTTTGAGCATTTTTCTTCTAGAGAATTTTACGGTAGGGGGTGTAATTTATTTTACACCAGTTATTTTATTCTATCCTAAAAAAACTCTCTATTATGGCAGTACCGTAATGAATTTTACCGGCTAGAATCTGGGTCCAAAATCTTACCGAAAGTTTCAAGGCAAATTATGGCAGTGTCGTAATGAATTTTACGGTCGTAATTGTGTCAGCCCTACGCAATTCTACTGTCATAATTTAGGGTTTTCAGTCGTGGTTTAGGGTTTTTTACTTGTATTTTCGCTTGATCCAGCGCCGCCTTCGAGGTTTCAACTCGCCCTTTCGTCCAGAACCCTCCGATGACCTTTTCCGTTCATCTCCGATCGACATTTTGGTAATTTTTCAACCTCGATCAGGTCTTTCCGGTGTTCGTTTGTCAAGTTTCTGCCCCTCTTTTTTTAGGTCGAATCAACATCCGATTTCTTTGATTTGAGCTACCCCTACCTATCAGAAATCTCCAGCAAGCTTCCCCAACCCTCTCCTACCAGCTCCGACAAGTTCCTGACCAATGTTTTCAAGATCTGAAGCTCAATCATGTTCGCCACTATTATTCCGCCAGATTTACACCAAGCTCAATTTTCTTTTATTAGAGTTTCGATCAAGGTGCTGCTTGCTTCAGGAAGTTTCACCTGGAGAAGAAATACATTCCTGAAGACATTTGAAGGATCGATCTTAGCTCAAGGGTCCAGATTCAAGAGCTACATTAACCCTCTCTGCTCAGCACTATTCCACAAGGGTAACATCTTTATTTCCAATTTTGAAATTTTTATTCCCATTTCTTTGAACTAAAATGGCACCAAAGACAAAGCAAGTGGTTTCCAAGAGGAGAGGTAAAGGTCCTGCTGAGTCCTCTGCATCAGCTGCACCTCCCAACCCATATGGAATCATATTCATAGATGAAATTCAAGAGGCGCGATACAATCAGCTGCTTACACGACATGTAGTGAACACCAAGTATGCTGACAAGCATACCTTGGAAATTTTAGGGATCTACGAGGATGTATTTTGGATGTTTGACCAGATCAGGGCAAAGAAATTTTTCTAGATAACACCGCAGACTTACCTTCCATTGGTTCTAGAGTTCCTCAGCAGTTTGGATATGGAGCTCCATGAGTTTACTAATCAGCATGCCGAAGGTGAGATTACCTTTCCATGGCCAATATTGAAAGGAGCCTTACACTTAAAGATATCAGGTCCATTTTCCACCTACCGGGAGGAGGACACACTCATGTACCACTTGGTTTTAATGAGCATGTGTTTTGTTATCAGATTACATCAGAGTCCAGGTTTTCAGCATTATCAGCAAGGGCTACCAGTGTTTTGAACCCCTGCACCAAATATGTGCACCGTGTTTTACCTCACACAGTGTTCGGACGAGGAGATAGCGACGGTATGATTCGTCAGTCTGAACTTTACTTTTTATGGTGCTTGCTCCATGGATATCCTGTGGATTTAGCTTTCTTTGAATGTTGAGCCATATGAAATTGAAGTGGCTAGGGGAAATTCGAGAATAGATATTGAGTCTTGTGTAGCTATGAAAATGATTATTAGAGAAGGAGACACTCATTGCTTGGTTCTTGGACCAGGGGCTCCCACATTACCATTGCCAAATACTAAGAAAACCACGGTCCAAAATCAAGCTAACTAGAGGTTGTCACCAAGTGATGCTGTTGTTGCTTCTCCTACGCCCTTAGATTCTGTACCACCACCACCCACTTGGAGTGGCAGAGATGACCCATTTGATATGGGTATGGATTCACCATCACACAGAGCTACAGATTCGCCATCACACCGAGCTGTACGTTCCTCACACTGAGCCGTAGGTTCCTCACACCGAGCTGCTAAGAGAGGATGGGCTAGTGCCCATGACCCAGGTTTTCAGGCTCTTTCTGTAGAGGTGTACCGTCAGGGTCGTCTTATGGAAAGAATGCTTGATTCTATGGGTCATATACATTAAGACATTGAGGAACTTGGGAATTACATGGAGGAGATGGGGAATTTCCTTTATGACAAATTCGGTTATGAAGGTAGAGTGACGTAGCGGATGATTAGGTGAGTTGGTCCTTAGATCAATACTCTATGGTGGGGGAAACCATGATGTTGAATACGTGAGAGGGACTGGAGGCGAGGGAAGTAAAAATGCGCGGAGCGATGAAAACTCGAGAAAACCGATGAAACCTGTGCCGCGGAGACGTGACTTGAGCAATACCAGCGAACCGAGGAGGCAAACAACACGATTCTGCAAATGAAACTACTCACCGGTTTGTAGAGCCAATTTTCTTGAAGCAAGCACGTGCGCACAGGACCTAGACGTGACTACGGAGGTGGAACGCTGCGAGCCCAAGACACACGCTGAACAATGATCTCTTTGAAAAGGACCCGGAGCCTTGGGAGGTTCTCCAGGTGTTTTGATTAAAAATAGAAAGCTATTACAAGAGAAGAGGCAAAGAAACCCTAGGCGGGCTCTTCGGAGCTTGAAGTGGCCTAAACCTTCGCGTGGGGGAAGGTGTTACTACAACAAAACTGAAAACTACACTAGCCCTCAGCCCTCTTTTATAGATTAAGAGGGGATGAGGGTCACATGCACAACACATGAGGGTAGTTGGAGAAGCCAACCCCTCTAACTACCTAAAAGAAGGTCAATATTCCTTCAAACAAACTAAAACATCATGCTAACAAACTTCTGCAGGGGAAGATGCCAAGAGTGGGGCGCATGAGCTGAGGCGCATGGGCCGTCGAACGGGCTGCCTTCGGTGGGCTACACCATTTCTGAACACGCGACCACGAAGCAGCAGAAGCGGCTAATTGTGGGCTGGTTCTGAACATTAGTGGCGGTCTCTTGGGCCGAGTTGAGGACCCGGTTGTTGTAGCGATCGGTGGTGGCGTCCGGTGGGGGTCCTCGAGGGAGAGTGGCCATGGGCTGAATGGGCTCCGAAGATGCAGGTGAAGCCTCATTGATGGAGCGGACGTGGCCAGTTGTTACTGAAGAAGGGCTCACCAAACCCACAAAATGGTCCGGGGGATGCAAAGACCGTTGCGAGCGTCGAACAGGATGAAAATTGTTCTCCATGTGTTTTCTGGGGCTAAACATGGCCTGGCCGTGCTTGCCATCACGGCCATGTTCAGCATCTGGAATTCCCATCGGGGTGGACACGGCTAGAGGCACGGGTGTGCTGTTGTTCTACGGGCTCGTCACGGCCGTGTCTGTCAACACGGCTTGGCTGTGTTTGGGTCGAGCAGCTTTTACGGCAGTGCCGTGATGGATATCATGGGCCGTAATATAGGGTCCAAAATCCACATAATGTTTGGACACGGCTTTGTTCCTAGTCACAGCCTGGCCGTGTTGAGGTGGGTAGGAGACGCCGGATGGTGGACTGGTCACGGCCTGGCCGTGTTCCTCGTCACGGACGTGATTGCTGGGGCCAAAGTCTGCCGAGCTCGTCACGGCGGGTGTCGCGGCCGTGTCGCGTACCGTGCTGGCATTCGCGTTCGTCTTCGACCGTGTCCTCCGTTACGGCCTGGCCGTGTCGGGGTTGGTTGAGTGGTAGAACGGCCGTTCCTCTCGTCACGGCCGTGTCTGGGAACACGGCCTGGCCGTGTTCAGGGCGACAGAGAGCTTTTTGATCTGAAACTTGTGGGGCATCCTCCTCAGGTCCTAGGGAGTCTTTCCAAGCGTCTTCCAGAGGTGTTGGGCCGCCCTCATGTGTGTCCATGACTCTGTCATAGAGGTGGAGATGGCGATGATGATGGAGATGGGGGTGATCAGGATGATCCCATGGATGCTACCCCTGCCGATGAAGCAATTGAGGAGATAGATTCTAATGGAGACAATTAAAGCCTTGTGAGTATTCCTTCTCCTATTTATGTTTCATTCATCTTTATACTATATTGATGATTTATGTTTTTAATACGGAAGGATGACCTGGTCGTACTTCTTGTGTCCAGTGCTTTTGGATCCTCGTTTTGATATTTTGTGTTAATTCGATTTGGCTGTACTGCGATGTCGTGATACTTGTGTTCTTTATACTAATTCGATATGGTTGTATTTATGATGTTATGTTTTGTGTTGATGATATGATTCAGCACCATGTGTAAGTGTTTTATGATATTTAGCATTGTATAACTTGAGTGGTGGATTTGTTCTTGATATGTGCATTGTTTCCCTATGATAATACCCGTGATGCATGCACTTTGTAGAATTTTGATAGATATATATATATATTGCTGAGATAATATGCCTACGATGTGTAGTCAACTTTTGTGAATATCAACTGTTGCCATTATGACTATTTTCTTGATATTGAATATCTTTGCCTGTGATTAGAAATAGACCGATTATGTTGAATTCATTTCTTCAATATATCTACCTAGTGAAATTTTTCATTGACTGATGCATGAAGTATTGGGTCGATATGTTGTTTAATGAATACAATCTAAGAGTGAAATTACTTTCTTGAATAAAATGAGCATATGAGTATGATTTTTGAATTGATGTCAATTGATTAACTTAGTTGATGTTTAATCTATTTTGCTATTTGTTTGGAAGAGAGATTTCCAGAATCCAATAAAGAGAGAGTGACTCCCCTATTTGGCACTGTGTAAAATTGGCAGTGGTACCAAAGATATGGGTTGAAGTCTTCAAAAAAAAAGAGAAAAGAGAAGAAAAAGAGAATAACTCCTCTACTTGGTTGGCACTGCATTAACTTGCAGTGGTATCGAAGTTGAGAGTTGAAGTGCAAATAAAAAGTATGTATCTATGTGGGTACATACCATGCTAAAAAAAATCATTTGACATTGACTCCACTATCTTAGGTAAGATTCTTCCTACCAAAGAGATATGAGTTCTAATACATTAGTTATATGACCAATGTACTCTAAATTCATCACCAAAAAAAGGGTGGTAATCGATTTAGAGAGTGTCAGAGAGAGAGAGAGAATTTGAGTGGAAAAAGATTTTATAGATCTTATTCCAGTAAACAAAAGTATTATGGATATAAATTGAAACTGGGGGAGCTCATGAGATTGAAGTTCTGTTTATTATACAAGTTGTGAAATTTTATTCGACTAAGTTGTGGATCTTAAAGATTAAAATAAGAAGACGATATATTTATTTAAAATTTTATGTAGCATTTGGTGGAGTTTTTCATAAGAGATTATATTTTAGAAACTTATTCTTCATAAGAAAGTTTATTTTCATTAATCAGTGTTGATTTTTTTTATTCGCTTGAGGACAAGCATGTTGGGAAACCTCGGGGATATTTTACAATTTTTCACAGAGATTACAAGTGCACAGTGGAAGAATATCCCTGAAATAGGCCGGTCCCAAAAACCCAGTGAAGATCGTCATGTGAGGGGTTCGACACAATGTGATAGTAAGTATCTTGAGCAGCCTTGAGGATCGATGTCGAGGTAGGAGCCCAAGTGTTCATCCTCTACAATCTCGCACACACAGATGCCTCGAGCTCTCTTCTTCTACTCCCGGTGCTAGCCTCGGGAAGAAGATCCAAGCCTTTGTTCACCTTCTTCAAGCTTGCGCCACCTCCAAGGTAGATGCGCCAATGAAGAAGAAGGGGAGATGATGAAGCCGCCAAGGCAAAGTCCTTCTTGCGCCAAAGGGAAGAAGACTTGCGGCTAGGAGATGGAAGAAAAACTTGCGTTAAAGCCTTGCTCTCGCCCTTTACTTCTTGCTCACGCCTTGATAATTCATCTATTAGACTCTTGCATATGATATGATATTTATAGAGCAAAGAGGCATGGAGGCAAGAGGCATATGCGCAAGCCATATGAAGAGGGCGGCTAGGGTGAAAGAGGAATTAGGGTTTAGAGTTTGGAAAGTCTCCAAGACTTTACCATAAACCTCTTCCCCTTTTCCATATGCGCTTGCCACCTACCAAATAAGTTCTACAAGCCATATGTGCCCCAAACCTTGCCTTAGAGGCAAGCTTTCCATCCAAGGTAGAGGGGATAGGCGCCAATTGCTTCCTAATGAAGCATTAGGCGCCTACTTCTCCCCATTATACCCCTTAGGTGGCAATGGGAAGATTTCTTCCCATTATACCCTTTTAACCCATTATCTCTTTATGACAACTTGTTATTGGGCCTCATTGGGTAATGAACTAGCCCAAACTTCATTACATGGGTTGATTAAGCAATTGGATCCAATCCAATGCAACCCTAATCCAAATTTGACCAACCATGGTCAATTTCGGGTCAACCTACCAAAAATGAAGTTTGGCTCCAATAAAATTCTTCCATCTCATCAGGCCCATTGGCGCTGATGAAATCTCCAAAATAGATCCAAGTCATCCAATAACTCAATCATAAGGCTTCCTGATCAATACGAGAACTCGAGTATCAAGGTGTGCAACCCTGTAGGTTCCTCTAACGTTGGCAGTGCTGACCTAAGGTCACCACAAGTAGTGAGCGACACCTAGTAGTGCATCGCTGCTACCCAAGTCATCGGAATGGATATCGACATCGACATCCCCATCATCGCAACTAGGTACAGATGCATTACAGTCTCTTTGCCGAACTGATATCTGATTGGACAAGTGTGTCATCACTTGTTTTCACCCAATCACATGGTTATGACTAAAACAGGTTCTCACCTGGTTATGACTAAAACAGGTTCTCACCTCGGTATGACTAAAATAGCAGAGTATGCAAGTGCTTTTGGGAAGTAGTGGGAGTTCTTTGTTGAACCTCGCAGGCATACTCATATGCTTATATCTTGTCTTGGGGACAGAGGTACTTGATATATAGCAGATATGAACACTGATACAATCGTGATAGGCCCATAGACCGATGCTCTGGCGCAGCAGGAACGTGGCAGGTCGTGCTTAGGACACGGTGTTGAGGTTGCTCAATGCAAGGTCCTAGTGCAAGTGGGAGATTGTTAGTGTTTATGCCCTAGGACCTCAGGATGGTCCATTGGGATATGTGTATCACATCTAGTTGATAGATGAGTTATCCTGGCATTGTCGTTATCATGCAAGTTTGTACATCTGCGCATATGTACATTTGCATATACAATGTCCCTAAGAGATAGATTTTATCTAGTTTCTATGTTTATCCCTGGTCGAGAATCATGGTGGATATGGGACAGCTATGATTCGCTTGAGACTAGTATATGCGCTGGTTGAGCACGGGTTGCTAACGCAGGCATATGGGTATATCAAGGGAGATATACTGGATCGACCCGCCGTGAGGATTCATCTCAGTGTCATGAGATGAATATCACAGTGACAGAGTTGCGCTTTTCCTAGACTTAAGGGCATTGGTATCTCTATATAGTGATTGATGTACTTTGATGCAACCTAACGCTTCGCCGTAAAAGGAAAGTCATAACGGTTGTCATTGGGTATGTCATAACCTACATGAGGGATTCAATGTGCCAATAGAGGATTTGCCCCTTGCTTACGGGGAAGCTTGATTGTCCATGGCGCCCTATATGGATGACTGAAAGTGTATGGGCATACCCAGGTGAGAACCTGATTTAGTCATGCCATATTATTGGGATTAACAAGTGTGACACACCTACCCAATCTGGACATTAGTTGGCAAAACGACAAAGCTGCACTTGTACTTTGTCGTAGTTTTAGGGGATGTCGATGATGACACCATTCTGATGACTTGGGTAGCAATGATGTACTGCTAGGTGCCACTCATTGCTTGTGATGATTTAGTCATCACTGCCAATGTCTGAAGAACCTACAGGGTCGCACACCTTGACACTCGAGTTCTCATACTGATCGTTTAGCCTCTGATCGAATCATTGTGTGATTCGGATCTTTTGGGGAATTGATGCATTGAGACTTTTATAGAGAGGATGATATTTTATTTTAGTTCATGTTTGACCACTAGTTGATTCTAGTGGACCACGTTTGACCTCTGTTGACCTATGTTGTCAAAATGAGTCAAACAATGGTCTAGGTGCAAGTTTGGGCTTAGCACTTTAGTCACATGAATAAAATAAAATTATTAATTGGCAAGAGAATTTTTCTCTTGGATAAATAATAAGCCTGGGTGCAATTTATAATTAATTGCGTCTGCGGGGATTCGATCCCATGATGCTTAATTGTGAGTAGGCGTCTATGCTTGGGCGCATTTACAATTAATTGCGTGGGGATTCGAACCCATGACGCGTAATTGTGAGTAGGCGCCTATGCTCATTATCCCACATGGGAAGTATCTCCAGTGTGCGTCTGGCTCTACTATTATAAATAGAGAGGCCCACCTGGGAGATTCTTTTGTACCAGACTCTTCTCTTGTCCCCTCTGCTCCTTAGCGTGAGGGTCTAGGAGGTGACGACAATAAATGTTTTTCGGCATCAAAGGTTAGGACAAGTGGCAGTGCTACCCACTCCTTGTCGCCAACTTCCCTTCTTCTCCTTGGCAGTGGCGCAAGTTGAGAAGGCTAGAGGCGTGGATCTCATCTTCCGAGGCTAGCACCCAGCGCGGAGATTGGAGAGGATTCAAGGAGTCCGTGTGTGCGCGATTGCAGAGGACGGGCCCTTGCGCGTCTTCATCATCGGCCACTTCTAAAAGTTGCTTGATAAGGTACTGCCCCTGTCACATCCCTTGTATTCTTCGTAAGTCGGTCCTTGTTGAAATAGGAATCTCATTTTGGGCTCGCTTCCGCTGTTTTCGTTTTCTTTTAGCCCGGGGATTCCCAACAGTGGTATCAGAGCCAACTTATGAGATACATCGGTGTATGAGTTTTTTCTAGCATGCGCATGTCATAGAAATTTTTTTAAAAAAAATCTTTATGCCATGTTTTATGTGTAGAAAAATAGTAGATTTGTTATTTCTCATTCTTATGAAATTCATGATTTTCGGTTTCTACACATGGGGATAGACCCTATGTGTGAGAATTTATTTCTCCTCATATTCATGGGATAGACCCACAATGTGAGACTTGTATCTAGATTTTGGGGCATGGACTGGGTGATTGCCCTAATCTGTACAAGTTAGGGATTGCAAGTGGCATCGATAATCAGGGTATATATGGCCACTTGTAGACTCATGAGAGAAAACGATAGATCTGAATTTTCGATAAGATTGCGGAGATTTAACGAACATGTTTTCTAATGAAAAACTAAAATCTGGTTCTGTAGTTTTTCATTGCATATAGAAGAGCATGTCTTAAGTGTTTTTCCTTATGCATTTGATATGATCAAAGACAAGCCCTATTGCCATGCCTGTGATGTATCAATGTGAGGCCTACGTGCCGACTTTCAATCCTGTGTTTTCAATTTTACATTGTAAATTAAATAGAAAGCTTTGATGACATTCTATGGCGTTTTCCTCTCTCTCTCCCTTGCGCATCTCTTAAGGTGGCGCAACTCTCACCTAGCCGAACCCTAGGGTGGCTTCTAGGGTTAAACCTAGGGGCGCATCTAAGGGGGTGGCGGCTAGGGTTAGGGTTGGCACACCTCACCTCCCAAGGTGGCGCAATGCCTTGTTTGACCTAACCTTGAAGTAACTTTTAGGGTTACCTAGTTGGTTCACTTAAGGGATGATGGTTGGATAAGGAGATGGTGCAACCTAATCAAGCAAGCCACCTAAGGGGGCTGATCTAACTCTTTGACCGAACCTTGATGCCTTCTAGGTCTCCTAGTGGCGCATATTGAGGTTCAAGGGTTGAGGAACAGGATTGGCGCTCCAAGCTTGCAAAGGGCTGGTCTTCTATCATTAGCCAAGAGCTTGAAGGTCCATTGGACGCTTCTTAAGTTCATGGGCTAATGGAGGAAGGTCGAGCGCCAATGATGCTTGATGGCACATCCAAGCAAAGGGGGCGCACCTCTAGGTGGTGCACCTTGCAAAGGATGATTCGTATCAAGCATTGAGGTGAGATACCTAGCATAGAGATGGCACATGGATATTTGGCCAAACCCTAGGAGGAGCCTAGGGCTTGCAAGCTATCCTCCAGGAAGAGATATGAGTTGGCCGAATCCTAGGAGGAGCCTAGGATTTGCGAGCTAGCTCACGGAGAAGACTCGGGCTGGCCGAACCTAAAGGGGGTCTAGGGTTTTCTTGGATGGTGCCTTTGGAGTTCGCGAGCTGACCCATGGAGCTGAAGACCTAGGTGGCGCACCTCGAGGCCTTGGAGAAGAGCCCTTAGGGCACTCAGGGATGAGCTAAGGATTTGTTGGCATGGGCCCATGGCTCATTGCCCTTGGTAGTGCTAGGTGGCTAGGACTAGGTTTAGGGGCTTGTTACCCATGTTTTGGGCTTTGATCACATCATATTTACTGTTTATGCTCTATCATGCCTTTACTGCTTTGTTTTATTCTACCATAGGATTGCATGCCTGTATTGGTAGAATAAGATAAAAATTCGTGGTGCCGAGACCAAAAAAATCCTCACAAAATTATTTCAAGTCTCGTTTTGCCTTCTGACGCGTAACCCTCGTCAAACTGTCGACCAATGGTGTTGTGCACTGTTTCCCACCTCCGTGGGACACACCCATTTATCTTCAGGAGGCGTGTGGTGACAATGATTTCCCTAGTCTGGTTAAAACTCTAGACGCACCTTCCGCAAGGAAATCATTGGCCCTGGGTATAACGGTCAGGTCGGACTTGACTAGACTTTTCATATGTGGTGGTTCACATGATGAAATTTCTAGAGGCACCCTTAAGAAGTTAAGGCTTTGTGCTGTATCCAGCCTCCGTTGGACACAAAGTGCTTGAACTATCTTAAGAAGGGGAATTGCCGAGTTGTAATTGGCCAGGGGCCTACCTCAGGAAGCATGCGTCACCTTGTGCAGTACATCCCACCTCCGTGGGACGCAAGGCCGTATACGAAATGAGGATCCCATCTCACTAAGGAAGTCGGGCGACTTCTCGATCGATTTTGAGGATTATCGATTCAAATAAAATAGTGAGAAACAATCATTTATAAAAGGCCAGAATAAATGATTAAAATGTGATACTGATCTGCTCATGTTTGTATTGTAGATGGCTTCTATAAACAATAAAAACAGCAGACTGTCATTCCGTTCCTTCCTTGAGAGGGAGAAGTTGACTGGAGTTAACTTCATGGACTGGTACCGACACTTGAGGATAATCCTCAAGCAGGAGAAGAAGCTGTATGTCTTAGAGCAAGCGCTTCCTCCTCAACCATCATCCACAGCCCGCACGGCTGAACGGGATGCTTTTCGCAAGCAACAGGATGCTTTTCCCAGCAGACTGGTGGAGGCAGTAGGAAATACCATAAGGGGAAGGATCAGAAGAGAGGCCGATACAGACCTTACCAAGGGAAGGGACCTCAGAGACCGCAGCAGACATCTCAGCCACAGTAGCAGGGTACTGATGGCCGGGTAGAGGACAGAGTTTGCTACCATTGTGGGGCCAAGGGTCACCTGAGGGCGGACTACCACAAGAAGTCCGGGGCGTGCTTCAAGTGCGGAAAAGTGGGGCACAGGATCAAGGATTGCAAGGCGCCTAGGTCACAGATCCGGGGGTACCGATAGACCAGCTGTCCAGGCCAGAGTCTACGCTATAGCAGAGAAGGACACTCGAGCTTCCCGATCCGTCGTGGAAGGTACTTTACATGTTTTTGATCAGATAGCTCGTATTTTATTTGATCCGGGGTCCAATTTGTCCTTTGTGTCTGCTAATTTTGCTTCTAGACTACCTGTCTCACCTAGAGTACTAGATTACACGGTTTCAGTATGTACGCCATTGGGGGATAGTTTATCCACTGACATAGTCTACCCTGACTGTGTTATTCACGTAGAGCAGTACGAGTTTCTAGTTGATTTGATACTACTAGGCATGCAGGATTATGATTTGATCCTAGGCATGGATTGGCTATCTTCTCACCACGCTACAGTGGATTGCTTTGAGAAGATTGTTACTCTGCATCTTCAGGATGGGAGTCATCTGCTGGTAAGAGGCCTGGTGTCTGATCAAGGGCCACATGTGATATCATTTGTGCACGCCAGCAAGTTGCTAGCCAGTGGGTGCAAAGGATACCTTGCACATGTTAAGGTGCAAGAAGACTCAAATCCAGACTTAGCTCAGATAGAGGTAGTCTGTGAGTTTCCTGATGTATTCTCAGATGAGTTTTCAGGTTTGCCTCCCCACAGGGATGTGGAGTTTGGTATTGAGCTGATGCCTGGTACAGCTCCAATATCAAAGGCTCCTTATCGTATGGCCACCTCAGAGTTAGCTGAGTTGAAGAAGCAGTTAGAGGAACTGCTTGAAAAGGGCTATATCAGACCGAGTGCTTCACCCTGGGGAGCGCCAGTCTTGTTTGTAAAGAAGAAGGACGGAACACTGAGAATGTGCATAGATTACCGTCAACTGAATCAAGTGACTGTAAAGAATAAGTATCCCCTTCCGAGGATAGATGATCTGTTCGATCAGTTGCAGGGTGCCACTGTGTTCTCCAAGATCGATCTGAGGTCAGGATACCATCAGCTCAGGGTCAAGGATGAAGATATCCTGAAGACTGCTTTCAGGACCAGGTATGGGCACTACGAGTTTGTAGTTATGCCTTTTGGATTGACCAATGCACCTGCTGTTTTTATGGATCTGATGAACAGGGTGTTTCATGAGCTATTAGACACTTGTGTGGTGGTGTTCATAGATGATATACTGGTATACTCCCGTACTTCTCAGGATCACGCTAGGGACTTGCGCAGGGTACTAGCAATTCTGAGGAAGCACCAGTTGTATGCTAAGGCCAGCAAGTGCGAGTTTTGGTTGGATCAGATCAGCTTTCTGGGGCATGTGATATCTGGTCAGGGCGTGTCTGTGGATCCAGTGAAGGTACAGGCTATCCTGAACTGGGGAAGACCAACTAGTGCCACAGAGATCCGGAGCTTTCTGGGATTAGCAGGATATTACAGGAGGTTTGTGGAGGGGTTCTCCAAGTTGGCGGGTCCCTTAACCAAGCTGACCAGGAAAGAGGCTAAGTTTATTTGGGACGAGAAGTGTGAGGAAAGCTTCCAGGAGCTAAAAAGGAGATTGACCAGTACACCCATCCTTATCATTCCTACTGATGGGGAGAGGTTTACTGTTTATACTGATGCCTCAGGCAAAGGACTTGGCTGCGTCCTGATGCAGAAAGGGGCTGTGGTAGCTGATGCATTGAGCAGACACCCAGTTACTTCTGTAGCCGCACTGAGGGTCAGTGAGTGGCAGTTATTGCAGGAGTTCCGAGAGCTCAGGGTTGAGGTGTCTCCCAGAGTTCAGTCTGGGTATGTGGCTTTTCTCCGGGTTCAGTCTGCTTTACTGCAGAGGATCAGGGATCAGCAGCTGGTAGATCCGAGTCTAGTTCAGATTAGAGAGAGGATGGCTGCCGGGCCAGTGGAGGATTTCAGTGTATCTGGTGATAATATTCTGCGGTTCCGTGGAAGGGTGTGTGTCCCTGAGGAACCTAGTCTGAGGAGAGAGATCTTGGAGGAGGGTCATAACTCCAAGTATTCCTTGCATCCCGGAGTCACAAAAATGTATCAGGATTTAAAGAAAGATTTCTGGTGGCCGGGCATGAAGAAGGAGGTCGCGGTGTTCGTATCTCGGTGTTTGACCTGTCAGACTGTGAAGGCCGAACACCAGAGGCCTGGGGGATTACTGCAGCAGCTCCCTATTCCGCAGTGGAAGTGGGAGTGCATTAGTATGGATTTTGTTTGTGGGTTGCCTCGGACCAGGAGAGGGCATGATGCGGTTTGGGTCATCGTAGACAGGCTCACGAAGGCTGCACACTTTTTGCCTATTCGGATGACTTATCCACTCGATCGGCTGGCTAAGCTGTATATCGATGAGATAGTCAGATTACATGGAGTGCCTGTGGATATTGTATCAGACCGCGATTCCAGATTCCTTTCCAGATTCTGGAAGAGCTTGCATGAGGGTCTTGGCACTAAGTTGAGTTTTAGTACCGCCTACCATCCGCAGTCAGATGGTCAGTCAGAACGTACTATACAGACTTTGGAGGATTTGCTGAGGGCTTATGTAGTAGATTGGAGCTCTGAGTGGGACAGTGATTTAGCCTTGATAGAGTTCACCTACAATAACAGTTTTCACTCCAGTATTCAGATGGCTCCGTACGAGGCTCTGTATGGCAGGAAGTGCAGGTCTCCTTTGAGTTGGGAGGAATCGGGGGACCGGATGATTCTGAGATCAGAAGCTGTACAGGAGGCTACAGATAGAGTCAGAGTTATCCAGGAAAAACTGAAGGTTGCTCGGGACAGGCAGAAGAGTTATGCTGATGATCGTCGTCGTCCCTTAGAGTTTATGGTGGGGGATCATGTTTTTCTGAAGGTTTCACCAACCAAGGGTGTCATGCGGTTTGGCAAGAAAGGAAAGCTGAGCCCGAGGTTTGTTGGACCTTATGATATTGTAGAGAGGGTTGGTCCTGTAGCGTACAGACTAGCTCTGCCACCATCTTTGGAGCATCTTCATAACGTATTTCATGTGTCAGTTTTGAGGAAATACTGTGCAGATCCATCACATGTGCTTGATTCTGCTCCCCTGCAGATCCAGAGTGATCTGACTTTTGTAGAGAGACCACTGAGGATTGTGGATAGGAAAGACAAAGTCTTAAGGAACAAGACAATACCGCTTGTAAAAGTTATCTGGGGAAACCAGTCAGTCGAAGAAGCTACTTGGGAGACAGAGTCAGATATGAGAAGAGAGTTCCCTCAGCTGTTCGATGATTTGGATGGTGAGCTTTAGAGGACTAAAGCTTTTTAAGGGGGGAGGAATGTAAGATCCAGAAATTTATTAGCAGGTAAGAAAAATAAAATGTTATTTATTTAGCATTTTTGGGAATTTCTTTCAATGAGAAAATGTCTTGATTTATGTATTTTTCTGCTATGTAAAAATATGTGTCGCGGAGAGGATTCGAACCTGCGACTTAAGGCATAGGTTGTGTGCTGCACGCCACTAGGCTAGTGGTGTCTTTCTTGTTAGAAAAGGGTAAGAGCCTTTGATAAGGGTAAAGTGGAGATTAACTTATACTAAAGGGTTATTGGATCTTCCACTTATGTTGGCTATTGGGTTTGGATTCGTTAGAGGCTTGAAAAAAAAACGAAAATTTTGGTGGAAACCGTGTTCACCCTCGTTTTCCTCTTCTCTCACGATTTCTCTAGGGTGAAGGGGCGGCTTGCCTTCTTCTCCTTCTCCTCTTCTTGTGGCCGGCGGCTATTGGTGGTGGAGACGTTTTTCGGCGACGCTTGAGGTGTTTCCGGCGGCGTGGGTGACGTGAGGGTGTTGGCTTGGAAGAACCGAAAACAAGGTGAGTGGATGTTCTCCTTCACCTAGTTCACGAAAATTGTATGTGTTGCTTGATTTAGAGAGGATTAAGGGCTAGAATTATGATATGAACTCATGCTTGCAAAATTGTACATGTTTTCTTGCTTTTCTCCAAAATTCGAAACCCTAGGTTGCATGAGAATTAGGGATTTTCGTTTTTAAGACTCCTAATCATGAATTAGACCTTGATTAAACATGTATGTAGCCTTAGAATTTCAATTGCATGAAGATTAGGGCTTGAATGAGAATTTCGCCCCTTCTTCATGAAGTTACGTCCAAATGCATGGGTAAAAATTGGGGAAAACTTGATATTCATGAAATTAGGTATATGAGGATTATACTGTATTTTTTTGGGAATTTTTAGAAATAAAAGTTTCTGTTGACTGAAATTGACCTAGGGGTAATTCGGTAAATTTCTTAGTTAAAATTGGGGAAAACTTGAAATTACGA
Source organism: Costus lasius (assembly GCA_027563935.2). Lineage (NCBI taxonomy): Eukaryota > Viridiplantae > Streptophyta > Magnoliopsida > Zingiberales > Costaceae > Costus > Costus lasius. Next base: position 79,355,765 of record CM050451.1, read on the forward strand.
ATCTAGGGATCATGAGGGACGTAATGAATATTTTTACGAAATTTTTGGATAACTTTTCCTGCATGACTTAAACTTTGAACTAGGGGTATTTCTGTCTTTTGTTATCAGAACTAGTAGAAAACTTTGAATATATGATATTCTGCATTTATGTTAATTGTGAACGAAATTTGGTGAATTTTTTGTATTATTATGTATTTTTAATTGAATGGTGTATGTAGAAAGTAATGACATGAAATATTGATTGATAACTTTGGATGATAACTTAGAAAAGGTTAAACCATGCTTGCATGAAATCTAAGGACCTTTCCTGAACTTGATTGATGTGGAGTCTGAGATAATGTTCGTGTTGTATGATTGAGGATAAGAGTCCTAGACTTGAGTGGACTGAACCTAAGGGTCAACTAGAGCACTCAGTGAACAGTCATTCTGATTTGGGGTTGGGGAATCCACCCATCCTATTCTGACATGTTTCCGGTAATGGAGAGACTGTTCTAGAGTCTAGTGACCAGGTTAGAGGTTCAGGTTTCCGGTTTGTGTTAAGGGTATTTTGTCCAGGTGATAAACCTTTTGAGAGTTGGGTGTTTGAAGCAAAGTGCCACGTCTTGGTCAGACGGGGGCCACCTCTTGAATTCATTCACCTTCTGTTCTGTTCTTGTTTCCCAGTTGTGGGGGTTTTTGTGTTCCCGGTAAGGGGGTATGGTTGAGTGTCGTAGAGCAAAGTGCCACGTCGTGACCTGGCGGGGGCCACCTCTTGAATCTACACCTCACCTGTTTGTGTTCCCGGTAAGGGGGTGTGGTTGAGTGTCGTAGAGCAAAGTGCCACGTCGTGACCTGGCGGGGGCCACCTCTTGAATCTACACCTCACCGATATGTGCTGCAGGTTACTCTCAGTGCCCTGACGAGGGCCGGGTTGGACCCACGGGGTCAATTCTGAAATCACTGGACAATAGTTGCGTGAGTCTGAGTCTGTTGGCTGGTTAGGCTATTTCGTGATCTTGTGTTGGCTGGTTAGGCTATTTCGTGATCTTGTGTTGGCTGGTTAGGCTATTTCGTGATCTTGTGTTGGCCGGTTAGGCTATTTTGTAATCTTGTTGCCCGGGGTTGGGTGTATTGTTTCTGATTATGATTGTGAGTTATAGTTATCGGTTTTATTATGTAACATACTTTGATATCTTTTGTTAAATGTTTTTGAAAAGATATCTGTATCTATTTTTGATTGTGTATTAGTGGATGGTCGAACGAGACTATCTACTCACTGAGCTGTGTAGCTCATTCCACTATATTTTCAGATGCAGGGCAGGAGCCTACAGCCTAGCGGATGTGTTATGTTCTGACTTGATATTTTGGGGCCTGCGAGCCTGTAATATCTTGAGGGCCGGATGTGGCCAAACTTTTTATGATTTTTGATTCATGGACATGTTAGCCGGATGTGGCTATTTCTTTCTGATTTCTGTGATATTGTTGCCGGGTTGGCATTTGTTTTGATACGACTGTTAAACCGAGGGCTTAAGCCTGTTTTCGGTGAATTCTGTTCGATTACCGTGGTATTTTGATGATGTGATAATGTCTGAGGATTTTGATTCGAAATATGATGTTTTCAGTGTGTGTTTATGAAGCATGTACAGGAATTTCCTAAATTTTACTGGGGACATGCTGCCGAAATTTCTCGTATCGGATTTTTGTAAGCTATTATTCCCTAGCATCTGTCTCGTTGATTGTGTGTGACGTTCCCTATCTTCCGCGGATTCTGTCTGTGTTTGGGGTTATTTCTGAGGGGGCGTTACTGTTCTAGTGGGAGGAATTGAAAGTCATCCATATCTCTACTGAGGTTATGCTGATAGTTTCTTCAACACTAAACTATTTCATCTGAAATGTATCTCCAGGTAAGGAGATGACAAGACTAATTATCAGGATCTATAGATGTGAGACTTTGGGGGTCATACATCTGAATCTAGTGATATAGAATCAAGATCTGATAAGTGTAGGTGAAGTATCCTAAATTGACTTAGGGATACTAATTTCCATAGACCCACAGGAGAACAAGTGATTGTTGCTCTTGATGCTAGTTTTCCTGGAAATGTATTTCCTTGAAAATGGCAAGTGGGAGGTGATGCCTTGAATTTTAGCAGTGATTTTTACTATTATTCCATAATGAATTTAGGCTTATTTTAATGATTTTACACTCATTTAAGGCTTATTTAGTTAAAAACTTTAGAATCTTCACTTTTCGTCTGTCTTATTGAATTTCAGGTAAAATCACCCAATTTTGAAGCTTTTTTGAAGAATCTAAAAGCATGGGGTGATTCCTTATGAGAAGACGAAGCTGCCCGTAAAATTTGGGCTCAATCGGAGCCTTCTCTGGACTTCACGGCCAGGTGAACCCCACGGGGTTCACCCGTGATCTTGCCGAAGGAAGGATTTCAGCGCGCACGTCACTGCCTGGTGAACCCGGCGGGGTTCACCGATGATGTCGAGATTTCTGAAAGCTGCCGCACACTTCACTGGCAGGTGAACCCCAACTCATCTGAAGATACCTGCACAGAAGTACGCCGAGAATTTCACTGGTAGGTGAACCCCACGGGGTTCACCTGTGATTATTTTGCAACAAAAGAGCTCCGAGTACTTCACCACCTGGTGAACGGGGTTCACCCATGAAGGCGTCGGAACAGCACGACCCTCACTCGGTCTTTCGCTGATTCCCGGTCCGATTTAACTCCAAATTTAGCAAGTGAGGGCTTTTTGGAAAGCTGACTCGAAGACGAACATATAGAATATAAAAGCCCTAATTTCCATGACCTAAGGGGAGAGAAATTGGGCGACGAAGCGGCTAGGGTGGAAGAACACGGCGATTCGGCGACTTCGGGCAGAATTCTGAAGATTCGATCATTAGAACCTGGCAATCCTGGGTTATTTCATTTGGTTTTTCTTCTCCTCCCTCCAAGAAACCTTTTCCTGTGATTTTCTTATGTTTAAAGAGAGGATTTTGAGCGTTTTGACGATGGTTGTAGCGTAAACTTGTTTCTAGGGCTCGGTTGAAGCCCTCTGACGATTTTCGTTTGCAATTCATGTATTAACTCTGTTATTCGGATCATATTTTAAGCATATTTCACTTGGTGCATTTATTTCTTGATTTATACTCTGGCCAAGTATTATCATGTCATAGTTGTTACGGTTCATAACGAGAGTAGGACTGTAACGACCGAACCTCATTGTGAATCTTGCGAAGGCTCGACACGAAAGTGCTTGTTCTTTGCTCGAGGGTTCATAATCTACCACGGAACCCATTGGGTTTGTCCAGAGCGGTCCACCGTGAAAGTAGGAGACATTCTAGGTAAATACCGGGGTATACACTCGAAAGAGGGCACCTTGTACCATAGGGTAGATTCCTTATACATATTTGTAAATCCTTGTAACCATTTTTTATTTATTAGCGCAATAAAAATCGTTAGAGTGGTGGAAACCTTTGCCCTGATACTCTCTCTCAGATATTTTCCTTACCGTTCGCGTTTGATTTCTTGCTTACGATTTCGCTTAATTTTAGTCTTTAAAGTTCTAAAAACCACAATTCAAGTAGCTTGGATTCCAAAGAATTAGACTTTCTAGTACTCACCTTGCTCCCTGTGGGATCGATATCTTTTGTATTACTTCGGCAACACCGTGCACTTATGGTGCGTATCAATTTTTTGGCGCCATTGCCGGGGAGCAACGGTTGATATTAGTACACTTCTGAGTTTTTGGGAGACTAAGCTTAGTTAGTTTTTCTTTTTCTTTCTTATTTTGATTTACACTACCTCCTGCTCTTTACTTGCTTTGAACTTCATTTTTGGATCTAACAAACTTTTATGCAAAGACGTTCCAGGGCAGGAGCACTCTTTGAAGTTGATCTTGAGATAGAACGGACCTTCAAACAAAGAAGGAAGCTTGCGCAAATCCAGAAAAAGGAGAATCGGGAACAGATGGAACATCTTCACAATAACATGGAGAACGAACCAGCACCTCAACCCATGAACAACAACAATGCTAGAACACTGCGAGACTATGCAGCACCTTTCACACATGGGTTTCAATCAGGAATAGTCAGGCCTAGTGTCGAGGCCAACAATTTTGAAATTAAACCCGCTCTACTTTCCATTATACAACAAAATTAATTTGGTGGTTCTCGTCTTGAGGACCCAAATATGCACTTGTCCATATTTTTAGAATACTGTGACATGCTAAAGATTAATGGAGCTACTTCTGATGCTATCAGGTTACACCTGTTTCCCTTCTCTCTGCGGGATAGAGCAAGGGCATGGCTCCACACGATCCCCTCAGCTTCAATACGGATATGGGATGAACTGTCCCAAGCTTTCCTCTCGAAGTATTTCCCTCCTTCGAAGACGATCCACCTCAGAAACCAGATAACAAGCTTCATGCAGAAGGATGAGGAGTCTTTGTATGAAGCTTGGGAAAGATTTAAAGAGCTTCAAAGACTATGTCCACACCAAGGGATCGAGACTTGGGTTCTAGTACACACATTCTATATGGGATTGGAGTACAATACTAGACTCACAGTCGATGCAACTGCTGGAGGATCGGGACTGATGAGCAAAGTACCTGAAGATGCTATAAGCCTCCTGGATGACATGGCACTAAACTATCATCAATGGAATCCAGAGCGAGGTACACCTTCGAGGAGAGCAGGTAAATTCGATCTTGATTCATTAACTGCCCTGACTGCGAAGGTAGATAATCTTACTAAGAAAATTGATTCATGGTCTGTTAACTCTGTGGACTCTAATTCAGTATCTTGTGAGCTTTGTGGTGTTGCAGGACACGTAGCTGCTGAGTGCCGAGTGGGAGATGGACAAGTGGTCCCAAGTCAGCCAGAACAGCTTAATGCAGTTGGAAATATGAACTTCATGAACAACCCTTATTCCAACTATTATAACCCTGGCTGGCGCAACCACCCTAACTTCTCCTACAGGATCACGCAGCCACTTCAACCAGGGTAAGCGCCACAACAAGCACAGCCCCAACACGGGAACTTCAGGCCGCCACCACAAGAGAATTTTAGGCAGCCACCTGGGTTCCAACAGAGAAATTACAACCCTCCACCTCAGCAAGGAAATTATAATCCTCCTTAAAGACCGGCCCAAGACTCTCAGCTGAGTAAGCAATTAGAAGGGCTAACTGATATGATGAAACTGATGATGACCAGGATGGATTCCTTGGAGACGCACAATAAGATGTTGGAAAGCCAGCTTGCGCAGTAGGCTAGCTCATCCTCTAGAGTGGCAGGGAAGCTTCCATCACAGCCAGAAGTTAACCCGAGGGCGCATTGCAATGCAATCTCCACTCGAAGCGGAAAGCAACTCGAAGATCCACCAATGCCGACCGATGAAACAAGGGATGATGAGACACTGAACCCTGAGGAGCAACACATAGATACAATACCGGCAGAACCTGAAAGAACAGAGGAAGAGCGACCCTATGTTGAGCCGCCAGCCTACAAGCCGCCGATACCTTTCCCTCAGAGACTTGTCAAAGCCAAGCTAGACAAGCAATTTAGTAAGTTTTTGGAAATATTAAAAAAATTATATATTAACATTCCCTTTGTTGATGCCCTTTCGCAGATCCCAACATACGCGAAATTCCTAAAGGACATCCTCTCAAATAAACGGAAGCTAGAAGATCAAGGCACTGTGGCACTTACTGAAGAGTGCAGTGCGATTTTGCAGAACAAGATTCCACAAAAACTCAAAGACCCTAGCAGCTTTTCCATTCCGTGCCAGATAGGAGAGATGACCTTTCAAAGAGCACTGTGTGATTTAGGGGCGAGTGTCAGCATCATGCCGCTGTCTTTGTGTAAAAAGCTGGATTTGGGTGACTTGAAGTCCACAAATATTTCTCTACAGCTAGCCGACCGATCAGTTAGGAGTCTCATGGGCATTTTGGAGGATGTCCCCATTAAAGTTGGGGATTATTTTATCCCTGCTGACTTTGTTGTACTAGACATTGATGAGGATGACAGGCTTCCTATTATCTTAGGAAGGCCTTTTCTTGCCACAGCTGGAGTTGTCATCGATGTTAAAAACGAAAAACTGGATTTAAACATCGGTGGCAATGTTATTCAATTTGACCTGTCTAATTTTCTTAAAAAACCTTCTTTTGCATATACATGTCACAGCGTGGATGTAGTTGAAAAGATAATCCAGGAAGCCGAGCCTACCACGAAAGATGGAGACCCACTAGAGCTCGCCCTTACCGGCACCGCTAGTGAAGACAGTAAAGGGGAGGTTGAGAATTATGTCGCCCTACTTGATGCAGACCAAGAATTAAAGGCAGAACAAAAAGAAAATCTTGAAGGAGGAGGACAAAAGAAGGTGGAGCTCAAAAGTTTACCCAACAATCTAAGATACGAGTTCCTGGGTGAAAACTTTACTTACCCTGTAATAGTTAGCGCCGAGCTTGATAAGGGGCAAACTAAACTACTTTTGCAAGAACTCCGTTTGCACAGGAAGGTAATCGGGTACTCTCTTGATGATATTAAAGGTATTAACCTGTCTATTTGTATGCACAGGATCCTGTTGGAAGAGAATAGCAAGCCCTCAGTGGAATTTCAACGCCGACTCAACCCACACTTGAAAGAGGTAGTCAAGAAAGAGGTACTTAAATTGTTAGATGCCGGCATGATCTACCCAATCTCAGACAGTTCTTGGGTAAGTCCGGTACACGTAGTACCTAAAAAGGGGGGCATCACGGTAATCAAGATAGATACAGATGAGCTGATAACAACACGCACGGTCACAGGGCATAGGATGTGCATTGACTATAGGAAGTTGAACTCTGCAACGAGAAAAGACCATTTTCCTCTTCCTTTCATCGATCAGATGCTTGATAGATTAGCCCATAATTCTTACTTTTATTTTTTGGATGGATTTTCAGGTTTCTTCCAAATCCCCATCCACCCAGACGATCAGGAGCGAACCACCTTTACATGTCCCTATGGCACATACGCATATAGGAGGATGCCGTTTGGCCTTTGCAATGCTCCTGCAACCTTCCAACAAGCAATGATGGCCATATTCTCTGATTTTAACGAAGATTTTATGGATATATTTATGGACGATTTTTCTGTGTATGGTTCATCCTTTCGTCATTGTTTATCTAATTTGTCTAAGGTTTTGCAGAGATGTGAGGAGGCGAATCTGGTACTGAATTGGGAGAAGTGCCACTTTATGGTGAAAGAAGGCATCGTCCTTGGTCATCTAGTCTCAGAACAAGGAATAGAGGTGGACAGAGCAAAAATTGAAGTTATTGAGAACCTCAAGCCACCTACATCAGTAAAAAGGATTAGGAGCTTTCTTGGACATGCTGGATTCTACCGACGCTTTATTAAAGACTTCTCTAAAGTATCTCGCCCGTTAACCAACCTGCTTGCTAAGGACTCCATCTTTTGCTTTGACAGGGATTGCGAGGAAGCCTTCGTGAAGCTAAAAGGGGCATTAACTACCGCCCTAATAATTCAACCTCCAGACTGATCCCTCCCTTTTGAACTAATGTGTGATGCCAGCGACCAGGCAGTGGGGCGGTGTTAGGACAAAGGAGAGACAAGAAGCTTCATGCCATATATTATGTCAGTCGAACGCTCGACGATGCCCAGATAAATTATGCTACTACTGAGAAAGAGCTGCTAGCAATCGTTTTCGCTTTTGATAAATTTCGTTCATATTTAGTTAACTCAAAAGTGATTGTTTTTACTAACCATGCAGCCATCAAATATCTAATCAACAAGAAGGACGCCAAGCCTAGGTTAATCCGATGGATCCTCCTCCTGCAGGAATTTGACGTTGAGATTAGAGATAAGAAAGGGAGTGAAAATCTTGTAGCCGACCACCTCTCTAGGCTTGAGAGAGATGTTGACGCAAAGACTGACCATGAGCTAGAGATTAATGACACATTTTCCGAAGAACACTTGCTTTGCTCGAACAACAAGTGTCGTGGTATGCAGATTTTGTTAATTATATAGTCTCTAACATATTCCCTCCCCCCCCCCCCCCGACCTTTCCTTTCAGAAGCAGAAGAGGTTCCTGCATGATGCGAAGTCATATTATTGGGATGAGCCATTCTTGTACAGAAGATGCGCCGATGGGATGTATAGACGGTGTGTGCCAGAGGGAGAAATACATGACGTGTTAGCTCATTGCCATGCATCACCCTATGGAGGGCACGCCGCAGCTTCAAAAACGGCATTCAAAGTCCTGCAATCAGATCTGTACTGGCCCTCTTTGTTTCATGATGCTAAACAATTTGTTTCAACTTGTGACAGTTGCCAGCGAACTGGGAACATCTCGAGAAGGAATGAATTACCCCTGAACGACATGCTGGAAGAGGAGATTTTTGATGTATGGGGTATAGACTTTATGGGACCCTTCCCAACCTCATGCGGCAAGAGATACATCATTGTTGCAGTTGACTATGTGTCGAAGTGGATCGAGGCATCTGCCGAAGCCAGCAATGACTCCAGGGAGGTCATGAAGTTCATGAAGTGAGTAATCTTCCCCCGGTTTGGAGTCCCACGCATATTGATAAGTGATGGAGGGTCCCACTTCATTGAGCAAAAGTTTGGAGTATTATTAAAGAAGTATGGAGTAAAGCACAGGATTGCCACCCCGTACCACCCTTAGACGAACGGCCAGGTAGAAGTCTCCAACAGAGAAATTAAGCAGATTTTAGAAAAAATTGTATCTCAATCACGGAAAGATTGAGCATTGAAGTTGCCCGATGCTCTATGGGCTTACAGGACTGCATTTAAGACACCCCTAGGTATGTCTCCTTTCCAACTTATTTATGGAAAATCCTACCACTTACCTGTTGAACTTGAGCACAGAGCACACTGGGCTGTCAAGCAAATCAACTATGACTTTAAAAGCGCCGGCGAAAGGAGAAGACTGCAACTAGACGAACTGGCTGAGATGCGCCTCTACGCTTATGAAAACGCCAAGATTTACAAAGCTCGTACCAAGCATTGGCATGACAAGCGCATACTCAAGAAAGAGTTCCATGAAGGGGATAAAGTGCTGCTCTTCAATTCGAGACTTCGCCTCTTCCCAGGGAAGCTCCGCACGAGATGGTCTGGACCATTCACAGTTCAACACGTTCAGCCTTATGGCGCAATCACGATATGGGCCGAGCACACTGGAAGTTTTATAGTCAATGGGCACCGCCTTAAACATTATTTTGAAGATGAACGGGTCAAACAAGGGGAAGTTCTCGTCCTTTTCGACCCCACTGATGCGATAACTTGGCATTTCTATGGTCGAGCTATTGACCTAAAACTAGCGCTCTTGGGAGGCAACCCAAGTTTTCTCGTTGTTTTCATTTTCTTTCTATTACATTAGTTGTCATCTAGTTTTTAGTTTACCATCGTTGAATAGATCACTCTCTTGTTTATTTAGTTTATTTTAGGAGATTTTGATCTTGATATACACTGATAAAAGGTTTAATTTTTTTTTTTTTGCGATGTAGATGTACTATGCGGACAGGAGATTTTTACTAGGTTTTCACTGAAGCCCAGTGCTCTTCACGGCTAGGTGAACCCGGTAGGGTTCACCCATGAAGTACACTATGCAATCTAACGATGCGACCTGACGACAGCGCCACCTTCTCCTCTCACGTATATGATGTTGCATAGAGGACTATGCAAAAATTTAAGAGCGGGTGAGCTGTCTTGACTCCAGCTTCTTCTTGGTTGTTTGGTTGTAGTTGTCATGACTTTCTGTTTCATTCTATGGATTTGTTATGCTTCTCTATGATGGATGTTATTTTGATATTGACATTGTATCATATATGCCACTATTCGTGGGCCTGGTCCACGTCTTCAGGCCCCACCCTCTACAGTGTATGAGATATATTTGAACCTCTTGCTTTTCACTTTAGTGTCATGTTATGCATGTTAAATGATATATGGATCTATGCGTTTTCATGATCATTTGAAACTATACTGCAATATCTTCTGATGAAAAATTTTATTGACTTGTGATGTTATATGGTGTCCAATGATACCCTTGCAATTTTTTGTCTAAAAAAATTGAATGCATGATTGGTTGGAATTTATCAAGCCATGTTGAATGTAGTACTTGTTAGAAATTTACTTAATAGTCATGTCCATATGTCCTATGAATTAGAAATTCTCTAAGTGGATTGTTTTTAGGTTATTCATTTAGTGGGTCAAACGTCTTTATGATTATTCAATTGATTTTGGCTTGCAATTTAGATGTCGATTCATACCATGTAACTAATATCCTCTTTTCAAACTTTGAATTCTATTCTAGTATTGGGGAAACACTGCATCTGTTAAAATGTAAGGATATGTTGATCTTTGATTAAAAAAAAATTCACACTTAGATTCCTCTACTTGGCACTACGAAAAATGGGCAGTGGTACTGAAGGATATGAGTTGAAATCTAAGAAATGTGAATTGAAATAAAAAGACTCCTCTACTTGGCATTGCAAAAAATTAGCAATGGTACCTAAGGATATGAGTTGAAGTCTAATGCAATGATCAGTGTTTTGTATCCTGAATTAAACATTTGAGTTAACCCCAACATTATGAATTGGAAGAATAGGGATGGAATGAGTATTGTAGATGCTTGATTGAATCTCATGTTTACTGCTTTCTGAATTGGTTGAAATCTAAAACTATGGGACCAAACTAGTGAATGCTTAAGACACTCCTTTTAGTTAATTTCTTCTGATTAGATCTTGGATTACTAAAAAGTATTTTTTTGAACTTGGGTGCGAACTTCAACATAAAAAGATTATTCTTATACCAAGCATGTATTTCAACTTATTTTATTGCTTGAGGAAAAGCAAAGATTTAAGTCGAGGAGTATTTGATGCCTTGAATTTTAGCAGTGATTTTTACTATTATTCCATGATGAATTTAGGCTTATTTTAATGATTTTACACTCCTTTAAGGCTTATTTAGTTAAAAACTTCAGAATCTTCACTTTTCGTCTGTCTTATTGAATTTCTGGTAAAATCACCCAATTTTGAAGCCTTTTTGAAGAATCTAAAAGTATGGGGTGATTCCTTATGAGAAGACAAAGCTGCCCGTAAAATTTGGGCTCAATCAGAGCCTTCTCTGGACTTCACGGCCAGGTGAACCCCACGGGGTTCACCCGTGATCTTGCCGAAGGAAGGATTTCAGCGCGCACGTCACTGCCTGGTGAACCCGGCGGGGTTCACCGATGATGTCAAAATTTTTGAAAGCTGCCGCACACTTCACTGGCAGGTGAACCCCATGGGGTTCACCCGTGATCTCATCTGAAGATACCTGAACAAAAGTACGCCGAGAATTTCACTGGTAGGTGAACCCCACAGGGATCACCTATGATTATTTCGCAACAAAAGAGCTCTGAGCACTTCACCACCTGGTGAACCCCGCGGGGTTCACCCGTGAAGGTGTCGGAACAGCACGACCCCCACTCGGTCTTTCGCTGATTTCCGGACCGATTTAACTCCAAATTCAGCAAGTGAGGGCTTTTTGGAAAGCTGACTCGAAGACGAACATATAAAATATAAAATCCCTAATTTCCATTACCTAAGGGGGGAGAAATCGGGCGATGAAGCGGCTAGGGCGGAAGAACACGACGATTCGGTGACTTCGGGCAGATTTCTGAAGATTCGATCATTAGAACCTGGCAATCCTGGGTTCTTTTGTTCGGTTTTTCTTCTCCTCCCTCCTAGAAACCTTTTCCTATGATTTTCTTATATTTAAAGAGAGAATTTTGAGCGCTTTGACGATGGTTGTAGCGTAAACTTGTTTTCAGGGCTCGGTTGAAGCCCTCTGACGATTTCCGTTTGTAATTCATGTATTAACTCTGTTATTCGGATCATATTTTAAGCATATTTCACTTGGTGCGTTTATTTCTTGATTTATACTCTAGCCAAGTATTATCATGTCATAGTTGTTACGGTTCATAACGAGAGTAGGACCGTAACGACCGAACCTCATTGTGAATCTTGCGAAGGCTCGACACGAAAGTGCTTTTTCTTCGCTCGAGGGTTCATAATCTACCACGGAACCCATTGGGTTTGTCTAGAGCGGTCTACCGCAAAAGTAGGAGACGTTGTAGGTAAATACCGGGGTGTACACTCGAAAGAGGGCACCTTGTACCATAGGGTAGATTCCTTATGCATATTTGTAAATCCTTGTAACCATTTTTTATTTATTAGCGTAATAAAAATCGTCAGAGTGGTGAAAACCTTTGCCCTGATACTCTCTCTCAAATATTTTCCCTACCATTCGCATTTGATTTCTTGCTTACAATTTCGCTTAATTTTAGTCTTTAAAGTTATAAAAACCACAATTCGAGTAGCTTGGATTCCAAAGAATTAGACTTTCTAGTACTCACCTTGCTCCCTATGGGATCGATATCTTTTGTATTACTTTGATAACACCATGCACTTGCGGTGCGTATTAGGAGGAAATTATGACTTGGATTCAGTCTAAGGTCAGCCACCTAGCACAGATGGTCAAAGATGAAATCTGAGCCTCATATATAGGTTGTAGGGGCAACCTAGGTTCAGAAAGTATGGGAAAAAGGCTGAATCGATTCATGTGTGCAAGTGTTATGGGTAACTCCTAACTTGGACAAAGAATCTTCACCTTATAGTACCTGAGTTCAGTGGGAGCTTGATGACATCTCTGGTCTTGTATGTTGGGGACATACAGATCATCAAAGACGATATCCTGATCCTTCACTTGGTGAATAGATGATTTGGAAATGTCTTGTGATGAATGACTTAGTGAACATCACCTATGGGGTAGGTGTGAGAGTTTTTTTTTTGGATAAGTCAAAGAAACTCTAAGTGCTAAGTCAGATAACATACATAGATGATGGTATGTTATAGACCAGATGTGGTTTGTGCCGAGAGCATAACCAATCGATACTAGGTCCAATCCAGGTGCATGGCACTGGATAAGGAATGAAGAACACACTTAGGTTCTATATAGAACTAAGGGGTGGTTCTTGGTCAGTAATGACAGGAAAAGCTCAGTGGATTCACTTAGCAGTTTGTTCCAGTCAGACCAGTGACAGTCTAGCTGTTCCTGTAGTGGTGCTGGAAGCTTTGGGAGCTTCAGAGCAGGCTACTTGAAAGCAGAGTATGCAAGTGCTTTTGGGAAGTAGTGGGAGTTCTTTGTTGAACCTCGCAGGCATACTCAGATGTTTATATCTTGTCTTGGGGACAGAGGTACTTGATATATAGCAGATATGAACACTAATACAATCGTGATAGGCCCATAGACTGATGCTCTGGCGCAGCAGGAGCGTGGCAGGTCATGCTTAGGACACGGTGTTGAGGTTGCTCAATGCAAGGTCCTAGTGCAAGTGGGAGATTGTTAGTGTTTATGCCCTAGGACCTCAGGATGGTCCATTGGGATATGTGTATCACATCTAGTTGATAGATGAGTTATCCTAGCATTGTCGTTGTCATGCAAGTTTGTACATCTGCGCATATGTACATTTGCATATACAATGTCCCTAAGAGATAGATTTTATCTAGTCTCTGTGTTTATCCCTGGTCGAGAATCATGGTGGATATGGGATAGCTATGATTCGCTTGAAACTAGTATATGCGTTGGTTGAGCACGGGTTGCTAACGCAGGCATATGGGTATATCAAGGGAGATATACTGGATCGACCCGCCATGAGGATTCATCTCAATGTCATGAGATGAATATCACAGTGACAGAGTTGCGCTTGTCCTAGACTTGAGGGCATTGGTATCTCTATATAGTGATTGATGTACTTTGATGCAACCTAACGCTTCGCCGTAAAAGAGAAGTCATAACGGTTGTCATTGGGTATGTCATAACCTACATGAGGGATTCAATGTGCCAATAGAGGATTTGCCCCTTCCTTACGGAGAAGCTTGATTGTCCATGGCACCCTATATGGATGACTGAAAGTGTATAGCCATACCCAAGTGAGAACCTGATTTAGTCATGCCATATTATTGGGATTAACAAGTGTGACACACATGCCCAATCTGGACATCAGTTGGCAAAAGGGCATGGCTGCACTTGTACTTTATCGCAGTTTTAGGGGATGTCGATGATGACACCATTTTGATGACTTGGGTAGCAATGATGTACTGCTAGGTGCCACTCATTGCTTGTGATGATTTAGTCATCACTACCAATGTCTGAAGAACCTACAGGGTCGCACAGCTTGACACTCGAGTTCTCATACTGATCGTTTAGCCTCTGATCGAATCATTGTGTGATTCGGATCTTTTGGGGAATTGATGCATTGAGACTTTTATAGAGAGGATGATATTTTATTTTAGTTCATGTTTGACCACTAGTTGACTCTAGTGGACCACGTTTGACATCTGTTGACCTATGTTGTCAAAATAAGTCAAACAAGGGTCTGGGTGCAAGTTTGGGCTTGGCACTTTAGTCACATGAATAAAATAAAATTATTAATTGGCAAGAGAATTTTTTCTCTTGGCTAATTAATAAGCCTGGGCGCAATTTACAATTAATTGCGTCTGCGGGGATTCGATCCCATGATGCTTAATTGTGAGTAGGCGCCTATGCTTGGGCGCATTTACAATTAATTGCGTATGCAGGGATTCGAACCCATGACGCATAATTGTGAGTAGGTGCCTATGCTCATTATCCCACATGGGAAGTATCTCCAGTGTGCGTCTGGCTCTGCTATTATAAATAGAGAGGCCCACTAGGGAGATTCTTTTCTACCAGACTCTTCTCTTTCTCTAGTTGTCGCCTCCCCTCTGCTCCTTGGCGTGAGGGTCTAGGAGGTGACGACAATAAAAGTTTTTCGGCATCAAAGGTTGGGACAAGTGGTAGTGCTACCCACTCCTTGTCGCCAACATCCCTTCTTCTCCTTGGTAGTGGCGCAAGTTGAGAAGGCTAGAGGCGTGGATCTCATCTTCCGGGGCTAGCACCCAGCGCGGAGATTGGAGAGGATTCGAGGAGTCCGTGTGTACGCGATTGCAAAGGACGGGCCCTTGCGCGTCTTCATCATCGATCGCTTCTAAAAGTTGCTTGATAAGGTACTGCCCCTGTCACATCCCTTGTATTCTTCGTAAGTCAATCCTTGTTGAATTAGGAATCTCGTTTCGGGCTCGCTTCCGCTGTTTTCATTTTCTTTTAGCCCAGGGATTCCCAACAATTGCCTCACAGCGGGTCGGTCCAGTATATCCACCACTGATATACCCATATGTCTGCGTTAGCACCTCGTGCCTAACCAGCCCATATACCAGTCTCTCAAGTACCACAGCTGTCCCATATCCACTAAGGTACATCGACTGGGGATAACTATTTGAGCACAGATCTAATCTGTCTCCAGGAACATTATCATGTAAGTACATAATCGCAGATGTAGACAAACATTGATAATGACAATGCCAATGATATATAAATATCAGAGTCAAGTAGTACAAAGATGGACCAAAACTAGGTCTCAGGGCATACACACCAACAAAGCAAAGTTTGAGCCTTATATATTTTGATGACTAAAAAATTCATAGTATATTTTATATCGATTGTGTGGCCTTTTTGAGTCATATTTATGCTCTTTTGCTTGCTTTTAAGCCTTATTTGTCAAATATTGCAGAATCTACACCTTTTCTTATTTTTGATCAATTAGGCAAAAAGGCATCATTTTGATGGATTTTCAAGCAATCTAAGTGCACAGACGAATTCTAATCATCAAGAGGAGATTACTCGACAAATTTTAAGCCAATCAAAGTTTTTCGAGAAATTACGGCAAGACCGTAATTTGAATTACGGTGCCGTGGTTTTACTGGACTTATAGAATAAAACCATGGCACTACCGTAATTTTCAAAGATTTTTGTCCAGAGGATATTACGGCACTACCATTATCTTTTTACGGCCGCAATCTTATCAAGCCGGATTTTCAAGCATGAAGGATAAAACACGGCACTGCCATGATTTTTTATTACAGCCCATAATTCTTCCAAATTTTTCCACCGAAGAAATTACGGTACTGCCGTAATGTTCTTTACGGGCCATAATTATAACCCAGGCTGTCGAGTTTGCCCGATTCTTTCGGAATCACTGTAGCTCGATTTTTGCGACGATGATTCCAAGCAATTTAGACCACTGTTTCAAAATCCGAAAGAAGGAGAGTGATCTATAAGAGGAGGCGAAGATTTTAGAAAGAAAAGCCCTAATTTTAATCAAGGATTTAGAGAGAAATTGGAAATCTCACCACCGCCTTAGGGTTCATCACGGAGAAGTGCACTGATGAGGGATGAAAATCCTAACGCCTTAGATCACCTTAGGTATGTGGCTCTATCAATGTAACAGTGAAAACAAAGTTCTAACATGGGGTGTTTAACATGCGGTTCTAAAGGTTGAGAGGGAAAGAAGGCACCTGAGGCCCCCTTGAAGGAAGGGGGCCGAACCCCTTCTGATGCTTGCAGCAGGACCTTAACCGAATGACCTCCAAGTGTTGTGTTGCTGCACCTTCAAGTTCCCAGCTTCTCTAATGCAGACAACCACCACGAGCTTCAACAAACCAATGGAACAATGACGGTGCGTATGTAGTGTGGCGTGGAAGGATGTAGCGATTGGTGGTAGGATGAGATGGAACAATAGAAGAGAAGATTGAAGTTTGATGAGGTAGTCGGCTATGAAGGAACTGAAGAGAAGAGAAGAGAAGAGATTGATAGAAGAGAAGAGAAGGATAAGAGAGGAGCAAGCTCAACCCTCGGTACACAAGAAGAGCAAGCTCCACTCTCGGCACAAGCAACGCAAACACACAATTGTCTCAAATGATTTCAACCTAGTGTGCAAGTGAAAAATTACATGACTTATAACCTAATCCTTCAACATTCATATTGCTGGCAACGATTGGCATTCTATGGTTGATGTTTGATGTTGAAATGTGATTGGACAATGGCTGGAGTTGGCGTGGATAACACTCCTTTGCGCATTCTAAAAGGGTTTTGTGACCGTTAGTGAGGGGCTGCTGGTAAGTGGGCTGATGTGTCTTTTGCTTCTTGGTTGATCTCTACGGTAAGTGCTTGAGCTGCTGGTAAGTGGGCTGAATAGCTGGGATAGATTTGAACTTGTGGCCTAGCTTGATCATGGTTGACTTGAATGTGGTTGGATTTCCAAATGTTGATCTTGACTTTGACTTTATCTTGAAGATGTCTTTGCTGAGCTAGAGTTGAAAGTTGCCTTTGTTGTGTTGACTATAAGCTGAGTTGTCATGCCGTTGCCAAAGGTTGAAGGGTGTAGGTGCTTGTAAGTGCAATTACAGGTGCATAAGGCCTAGGCTAATAGCAGCCTATTACATCCACTACAAAGTAAAACAAAGGCTTTAAAATAAACGCTAGGCTAGATCCTAACTAATAATAAGTGCAGAAATTAAGATATTGTTTTGCGAATACAATGCGGAATTGTCACATGTCCAAAATGCAAAATACAACAAGTTTCCAAAATAACATCAAGCATAATTAAATCCTTGGAGATGTCCCTACATCAGCTATCTCTGGGGTTGAAGAATTCTCCTCCGGAGAATTTAAAATTGAAGCTTGTGGTTGTTCCGGTGGTAAACCAAGGGTGTGGAGGTCATCTCGGTTCCCGGTCCCTACATCAGCTTTCCGGGGGGCTGCAGAATTCTCCTCCGGAGAATTAAAGTGGAAGCTCCATCGTGGTTCCGGTGGCCTTCCCAATGTGTGCATATTATCTTCAGCATTTGTAGCTACCTTATGCCTGTAAGTAAAGAACAAGTATTTGGCAGTATTTGTCCTCTTACATATATCGGCAATGTATGACTTGAAAACATGATAAACAAATGTGAAATTAGATAGATAGGCATTGAATGAATGAGAGAAATTCAAGTTTATGATGAAATCAATGTAAGGGTTCTTGTTTAGCAATGTTGAAGTATGTTGTAATATACTAAAATGAACAATGCTAGTATCATGAAAATTCTCAAGAGGGTATGGAATCATAAGTCTATCATGGTGTGGTGCCAATGTGTAATCATGACTATTAGGGATAATAAAATCAATTTCAGCCTCATGAAAATCCTTACCATGTAACTTTTCATTTAACGCAAAAGATGATTTCATTTGTAGCATGTGCATAGTCATGGTATTGTCAAAGCAAGGTTCAAATTTTAATTCATCTTGATAGCGGGTTAAGCATTGAGAGGTATCATGCAATTGTTTCTTAGTTTCACTCCCTAAAAGAGACGCTAACTTAGGATGTGGTGAAGTCCAATCTATGATGGTGATTTTCAGGGAGCTTATTGAATCAAGGGCTGATACTTGCGGGTAAGTAGGATGGATGAACCGGGGACTTTCTAAGGGTGAGCATGAAGTCAAAAGTCCAATTTGGCTAGGGGGTATGGGGTTTAGTGTGTAGTCTCTAGCTCTAGTAAGAAAGTCACCTAGGAATGGGCTTATTGCAAGTGGTGGCATGTGTAAAAATGGGTCAAGATATGGTGCTAGGACTAATAATGGATCAAGCACTTCTTCCCGAATTTCTATGGTTTTATCTTTGCCCAAAGTGTGAGGTTTCTCAGCCGAAATTGCTATAGTTAAAGGAACGGTGTCTTCCTGCACTTGTTCAAGAGCTTCCGCTAGTTCAGGTTTAGGGTCGGGCTGGGGTAGATCTAAAAATAGCAAATTTAAAGGTGTAGGTCCAGGCCCTAAGAGTGAAAGCAACGACGATGAGCATAGAGGGTACCGGTGACAAATTTTCAGCCCTTGAGGAATTGGTATACTAACCTGTCCGAAATTGATAGTTGGAGCATGGTCAATCACTAAGACTTCTATGGTAGATTTGAATTCAGGCCGAGAGATATGGTTGGTAGGGGAATCAGGAGATGACTCAAGTGCAATTGGTTTTAGGCTAACTTTCTTATCTTGTGATACCGGGTCTTCTTCATAGATGTTCACTACTTTAGTTAGGGGAATGGGCTGTTGTGTTTCCAAGAGGATTGTTGGGTCAAATTCAGATTTTTCTTCTAATTCAGATGGCAGCTTAGTGGGTTCTAGAGTGGGCTGTTGATCTTCAATGATATGTTCATTAGGCTCAATTAAGGGTGTGTTAACAGGGGATGGTGTAGGTAGACTAGGCTCTATGGTTTCCTTAGGTAAGGTGTCTACCTTGGGGGTTCTAGGCTTGGGTCTCATAATGTGTAGCTGTGACTTGAAGACCCGCAAGACATAACTATCTTTTCCTCTATGGTAATATCCGTCTATGTTATCTAACCAAGGCTTATCTAACCAAGGCTGACCAAGGTGGACATGATAAGTACCCTTTAAAGGCAGGACATCACACCAAATCTCTTGTTCATAGGAGGCAAGCTTGATGGGAACAAGGCAGCTAAGGCGCACTAAAGTTCGGGTTCCATCTTCCCAAGTAATGGTATAAGGGTCTGGGTTAAGTTCGGTGGTCAACTGGAACTTATCAATTGCTAGGGGGGTTATGAAGTTGAACCTTATGTGTTCATCAATGGCAATCTTACACACCCTATCATCAATTTTTGTATAAGTGTGAAAATAATCAGACCCAAGAGTGATTCTATAGGTGGGAAGCCCATCCATGTAATGGTTATTGCACTCTTCTATAGTTTGATTCATGGACTTGATTCTATAGGTGGGAAGCCCATCCATGTAATGGTTATTGCACTCTTCTATAGTTTGATTCATGGACTTAATTATATCATCGACCTCGTGCAGTTGTTCTGGAGTGAAACTAGGTGCCATGCTTGAGAGTATGAAAATGTAACAATATAATAAATTGCAGCACAAACAGGTATTAATATCAGAACTAATATTTTCAAGCAATATGGAGGTGTGGTAGCAATGTTCAGCAATACTTCAAACGAATTATGCAGTCTTAACCAGTAATGGTAATCAGCTGAGCTATAATAAACCAGGAGATTTTAGCAATAATCAGTTTCACCCAGGTTCAGCAGTAATAATAATTCCTAGATGGTGATGCAGGTAATTTCATCAATGTTCAGCGCACCTTGAGTCAGATTTCCCAAAATTCAGTGCTATGTAGGAATATAGCAGCAAATGTAAGGTTCAGCAATATAGGTTCCAGCTTAGGATGCAGGCTTTCAGCATAAGTGACATATTGAAAAGGTTCCAGCTTAGGATGCAGGCTTTCAGCATAAGTGAAATATAGTTTTCAGCATGTAAACCAGTTTGCCGCAGGTCCAGATTCAGCACTACCAGATTAAATTCAGAAACAGGTTTTAATGCAGCGTAATAACCAAATGGAGATTAGCAGGCAGCAATATGCAGCAGGTAATAGAGACTAGGCAAGTATTAATCACGCAGATTAGATTGAAACTACAATGAACAGGAAGTCAGCTATGGTAAAGAGTACGCAACTCAGAAATTCAGAAATTAACTTCGTGTGGAGTAATCAAAACTAGAATGAAGAATTCAGACCAACAATAGAGAGTACTAATGAAGATTTAGTGATAGAGCACAGCAGTTTATCAGAGTGCAAAACACAGCCGAGGTCAACAATTCAAGCTGGAAAATCAGAAATCAGACCAATGTTCAGTTTATAGCAGGAAAAGCTACAGTAACAGGAGCTTCAATGAGTTCGGTGCAGGGATAGATATCTGATGATAACACTAGCAGTAAAATATGCAACCGAACCAGGCAAGGTAACGAGAAAAATTGCAGCAGATTCCAGATAATACCAATAGTATTCAGATTCAGAAACAAATGCAGCAGATTCAGCTCTAGTGTGAAATGCTAATCATCGGATATCATCCACAAAATAGTATTCAGCAGAATTTCAGAGATTCAAGTGGTAAGCTACAGTACAGTAATAAACTTTCATGGGTTATCAAGATGCGTTCAGCAGTATCAGATCTATTCGACACTAGTCTATCACGTAGCAGCCACCACAGATGGTAAGTTACAGTACTCAATTTATTCAACAAACCGTTCTCAGGCAGAGTTGCAATAACACGTAGCCAAGTGAGGAAAATTTCTGAAAACTGCAGAAAACAGCGCAAACAGGATTCCAATACAGCAAGTAAGTTTCAGAAATAAAACCGGCAGGTAAGTTTCCAATACAGCAAAGGTTTGTCTCAAGATTGAACCGACACAAATCCAGCAGTACGATAAAACCCAGAAATCAGGCAGTGCAATTTTCAAAAATCCGACAGGGGAATAACAGTGAACAGTGAATGTGCAAGAAACAGCTAATGCAGTGTGCAGTTTCAGTAAGCATCGAAATCCAAGTTTTTGCAGCAGAGTTTTCAAACAGTTTACATACAGTTTCAGTAAGCATCGAAATCCAAGTTTTTGCAGCAGAGTTTTCAAACAGTTTACATAACACCCAAAGTAGAAGGGTACAGCAAGTTTAGAGAACAGAATCGCAAGCAGGAAATTAGGTTAGCAAATATCAGAGACACAAATGGTAATACGCAGAGATTCATGAGCAGGAAAAACCAACAAGAGAATACCCAATCAGTGACAAAGAAGACACAAGCGGAACTTGCAGGAAAACGGATAGATTCTTTGATTCAAAGCGACAGAAATATTGTGCATAAATGTCAGCATAAACAGACTCGGGTGAAATAAACAGCAGACTAATCTGAGAGCACCTAAAGGTTGCTCTGATACCACTTATGAGGGATGAAAATCCTAACGCCCTAGATCACCTTAGCTATTTGTGCATCATCAAGAGTTTTACTAGCATAGTATATAACATGCAGTTTTTTATCCTTCCTGTGCCCCAAAACCACCCCCACGGCTTGGTCACTAGCATCACACATAAGTTCAAAAGGTAGAGACCAATCTGGAGGTTGGATAATAGGTGAGGTAATCAAAGTTTCTTTGAGTTTCATGAAAGCATCTTCACAATCTTTGTCAAAACAAAAGATAGAATCTTTAGCTAGAAGATTAGTTAAGGGACGGGCTATTTTATAAAAGTTTTTGATGAATCTTTTATAAAAACCGGCATGGCCCAGAAAACTTTTAATTCAGTGGCTTCAGATTTTTGATTACTTCAACCTTTGCTCTATCCACCTCAATTCCACGCTCAGGGACCAAGTATCCAAGAACTATACCTTCCCTGACCATGAAGTGGCACTTCTCCTAGTTTAACACCAGGTTCACCTCTTCACATTTCTGTAAAACTTTAGATAAGTTAGATAAGCAATGGTTGAAAGAAGAAAGAAGAGTCATACACAGAGAAGTCATCCATGAATATATCCATAAAGTCTTCATTGTAATCTGCAAATATCGCCATCATTGCCCGTTGAAATGTTGCAAGGGCGTTGCAAAGTCCAATGGGCATCCTCCTGTATGCATAGATACCATAGGGACAAGTAAAAGTTGTTTTCTCCTGATTGTCCGGATGGATTGGAATTTGGAAGAAACCTGACAATCCATCCAGAAAACAAAAATAAAAATTATTAGCTAATCTATCTAGCATCTGATTAATGAATGGTAAAGAAAAGTGATCTTTTCTTGTAACAGAGTTCAACTTCTTGTAATCAATATACATCCTCCACCCTGTAACTGTGCGTGTGGGTATTAACTCATCTGCATCATTCTTAATTACAGTAACACCTCCCTTTTTAGGTACAACATGTACCGGGCTCATCCAAGAACTATCTGATATCGGATATATGACTCCTGCATCCAAAAGTTTGAGCACCTCCTTCTTCACAACATCTTTCATATGTGGATTAAGTTGGCATTGAAATTCCACAGAAGGCTTACTATTTTCTTCCAATAAAATCCTATGCATGCAAATAGAGGGGTTAATCCCTCTAATATCATCTAGTGAATAGCCAATTACCTTCTTGTGAAGACGGAGTTCTCTAAGGAGTAGTTCAGTTTGCTCTTTGTTCAATTCTGCACTAACTATTACCGGGTACGTGGAATTGTCACCTAGAAATTTATATCTCAATGTGATAGGTAGACTTTTAAATTCAAGCTTCTTCTGCCCTTCTTCCTTCGGCTTGTCTTCGGGTGTTGCATCTGTGATTGGGTCAGAATCAAGAAGTGCAGTGTACTCTTCGGCTTTCCCCTCAATGTCTTATTCTTTGGTGTTGGTCAGAGTCAATGCAAGTGGATCTACCTCTTTCCTGTAGGGTTCAATTTGCTGCACCGTTCTCTCAACAATGTCTACACTGCAGCATGTACCTGCAAGAGAAGTTTTTTCAAAGAATCAAATAAATCAAATTGTATAACATTGTCACCGATGTTCAAATCTAATTTCTCATTTTTGACAACGATAACAGCACCAGCAGTAAGAAAAAGTCTCTCTAGAATGATAGAAAATCTGTCATCCTCATCAATTTCTAAGACAACAAAATCTACAAGAACAAAACAATCTCCAACTTTGATAGGAACGTCCTCTAAGATACCAACAGGATGACGTATTGATCTGTCTGCCAGCTGTAAAGAAATATTAGTAGTTTTAAATCACCCAAGTCCAACTTTTTACATAAAGATAATGGCATAAAGTTGACACTTGCTCCCAAATCACATAAGGCACACTGGAAAGTCATCTCCCCTATCTGGCAGGGTATAGAAAAGCGGGCATATTTTCTAAGCGGAGGGGGTTGCGTAAGTCCATCCGAACGGTTGAAAATAGGGATGCGACAAGTGGCTAAAAAATTATCCAACGGCCGAATCTCGCCTCGCCTCACCTCGCTCGGCCGAATTTCTCTAAATGGCAACCCTTCGCTCGCCTCACCTCGAATCGCCTCACCTCGCTGACGACAACCCTTCTGACGCCAGCGCCTCACCGAGCGCTCGTTCTCCCCCCACCCCTCGCCGAGACGTTGTTGTGGATTTGGATGCTTCACACGGCTTCACAAGGAAGCCCTTGGATTTTAGGATGCAAAAGACTTGGAGATGCGAAGACTTCACAGCTTCGTTTATTGCTATCGTCGATAGCATCGGACGAGAAGCAAGCAGAGAAGAGAAGGCAACCTTTTGATCTGGCGGCTGGAATCGTCGTCGCAGATGCAGTGGATCTGGTGCAGGATCTCGCGCGCGACCTGATGGAGGAGGAGAGATGATCCACCGCCCCGTCACAGATGTTGAGAGGTCGGATATAATCCGTGAGGCGGCGGCGTTCGTTGTCTGACAACAACCGCTAAATAGTTGCCCTTGGTGGTGTCTGAGCAGTGACGCTAGTAGTCCTCGTAGGCGTCCTTGATGGCGGTGAGGACAAGAACAACGCCGAGAGGGAGAAAGGCGGTTTGGTGACCAAAGACAGTGAGATAGGGGATCTGGTTGAGGAGGGTTGCTGGTTTTTATTTTGTTGACGAGGCGCTCGGTTTTTGGAAGGGAAGACTCGTCGGAACTTGAGCCCGTCGCGGATAATCCTGAGCACGATCTGGAACTCGGTGTTGTCGGTGGAGGCTAGATCTGGAAGCTTCCCGTCTTCTTGAACTCCTCCTTGGCCTTGACGCCCTCGTGGATGAGGAACATAGAGTCGCCGCCATCGTCGACGATGAGGTCGGACCACCTCCGAGGCCCCAGTCAAGGATCTGTTTGGTGCACCACCGGTACTCGGCAAGGGCCTCGCCCTTCTAAGTGAAGACGGCGGCGGAAACGCGGGCGATGGCGGCGGGTGGTCCTGAGTGGAGAAGATGTTGCAGGAGCACCAGCGGACCTCGGCGCCGAGGGCGGTGAAAGAAAACAATCAACCATCCACTACAACGTCTCGGCCAGAACGAGCACTCGGCGAGGGGTATCGTCGGCGAGAACGAGCGCTCGCCGAGGTGTTGGCGTTGACTTTTACGGAAAGAAAACAATCGACCGTTCGATTGTCATTGGGGCCACATGTCGCATCCCTATTTTCAACCGTTCGGATGGACTTACGCGACCCCCTCCGCTTAGAAAACGTGCCCTAGAAAAGCTATCTGGATCTTTGAGTTTCTGAAGGAGTTTGTTCTGTATGATTGTGCTACACTCCTCAGTAAGTGCAACCATTCTGTGTTCTTCCAGTGTGTTCTTGTTAGACAAGATGTCCTTTAGAAATTTGACATAGGTTGGCATCTGCGAACGGGCATCAACAAAAGGCATGTTAATATAGAGTTTCTTAAGAACTTCTAAGAACTTACCAAATTGCTTGTCTAGTTTGGCTTTAACAATTCTATGTGGGAAAGGGATTGGAGGTCTATAAGCTGGCGATCCCACATAGGGCCGTTCTTCCTCAGTCTGCTCATGTGTCACCGGTGTTGTATTATGGTTCGAATCTCTTGTCTCAAGTGTTGCATCTTCTCCTCTGTCATCAGATGGCATTTTGGGGTCTTCTAGTTGTTTGCCACTTCTAGTGGAGATTGCATTGCAGTGCTCTCTCGGGTTGACTTCAGGTTGTGATGGAAGTATCTCTGGTGCACTGGAGGATGAGTTAGCTTGCTGGGCTAGCTGATTCTCCAACATCTTATTGTGAGTTTCCAAGGAATCCATTTTTGTCATCATGAGTTTCATCATATCAGTTAATCCTTTAATCTACTTAGTCAGTTGAGAATCCATGTTTGGCTTCGGTGGTGGATTATAATTTCTGGCTTGAAATCCTGATGGTTGTTTGTAGTTTCCTTGTTGAGGCTATCTGAAGTTTCCTTGTGGAGGTTGACCTTGTGGAGGTGCTAGCCCTGGTTGCACTGGTTGTGTAGTTCTATATGAGAAGTTTGGGTGGTTGCGCCATCCTAGATTGTAAGTGTTGGAATATGGATTATCCATGGGATTAAAATTTCCAACTGCATTAATGTGTTCAAGATGACTTTGAATCAACTGCCCATCTCCCAACTGACACTCAGTACCTACATGGCCTACAACTCCACACATCTCACAAGATATAGAATTAGCATCCAAAAAATTTACAGACCAAGAATCAATTTTTCTAGTTAAAGTATCCACCTTTGTAGTAAGAGTAATTAAAGTATCAAGTTTGAGTTTACCTATCTTTGTGGAATGTGTACCTCGTTCAGAAGTCCATTGATGATGATTCATTATCATGTCTTCCAGGAGGTTCATAGCATCTTCAACTACTCTGTTCATTAAGGCTCCTCTAGCTGCAGCATTAACTGTGAGTCTTGTGTTGTAGTCCAGCCCATTTTAGAATGTATGAACCAAAACCCAAGTCTCTATCCCATGGTGTGGGCACATTCTTTGCAGCTCTTTGAATCTTTCCCGAGCCTCATATAAAGATTCTTCATCCTTCTGCATAAAGCTAGTGATCTGATTTCTGAGTTTAATTGTCTTAGAAGGAGGGAAGTACTTAGAAAGAAAAGCTTATGATAATTTTGCCCATGTCCTTATGGAAGCTGAAGGTATTGTATGGAACCATGCTCTTGCTCTATCCCTCAAAGAGAAAAGAAACAATCTCAACCTGATAGCATAAGTAGAAACACCATTAATTTTCAATGTATCACAATACTCTAAAAATATAGCAAGATACATGTTGGGGTCCTCAAGAGGAGAACCACTAAATTGATATTGTTGAACCATAGAAAGTAAAGCAGGTTTAATCTCAAAATTATTGGCCTCTATAGTAGGCCTAGCAATTCCCGATTGTAACCCATGAACGTAGGGAGCAACATAATCTCTCAGTGTTCTGTTATTGTTGTTGTTCCCCGCAGGTTGGGGTGCTTGATTGTTGTCCAGGTCTAGTGGGATGTGCTCTATCTGGTTTTGATCTTCTTTCTGCTGAAGTTGTTTTTGTTTTCTCATTCTTCTGAATGTCCGCTCTATCTCAAGATCTATTTCAAATAATTCACCTGCCTTGGAGCTTCTTTGCATATATAGATATCAGACACAGTTATGAAGTTCTAAGGCAGATGACAAGTAGAAAGTAACGAAAAATAGCAGTAAAGTAAACGAAACTAACTAAAGCTTAGTCTACCAATCCTTAAAAATACACTAATATCAACCGTTGTTCCTCGGCAACGGTGCCAAAAACATGACATGTCCTGTAAGTGCACGGTTATGTCGTAGTAATATAAAAGGTTGTCGAACCCACAGAGAACAAGGTTGAGTACTAGAAAGTCTAAGTTTCAATAGCTAAGCGAATCGAAACTCTGTTTTGATGTCAATTAATGAAAGCAAGAAATCAGTGCAACGACAGGAAGAGTTTATATATGAGAGAGATTAGGGCTTTAGTATCCACCACACCGACGATTCTAATTACGTTAAAGATGATTTATTACATGAATTCACAGTTTTGCATAAGGAACCTTCCCTAAGGTACAGGATGCCTCCCTCTTGGTGGTACACCCTAGTGCTTATCTAGAACAGTCTCCTACTCTCGTGGTGGATCATTCTAAACAAACCCTATGCGCTCGAAGGAAGGTTATGAAACCCTCGAGTGAAAACCAAGCACTCTCGTGTCATGGATTCACAAGTCTTACCTAGGGATTCCACCGCCATGACCCTCCTCTCGGTATGGATCGCATCGGCTAAAACATGATATTACGTGGCCAAGGCAACATCACAGAATAAGTTCAACAAGATAAAGATATGCTCATATGAATGTTCAAATAACAGAATTAAATTAAGTATAGCAAATAGAAATCGTCAGCGGGCTTCAATGAAGCCCTGTATAAGGTATTACGCTATAGAACTCATGATATCACACAAAAATCTCTCTATAAAGTTAGGAAAACTATAATCAAACATTTCTGAGGGGAAAGAGATGATGAACTGAACAGAATCTTCAAGAATCGGTGAGCTTTGATGGTCCAATCTCTCGAAATCGCCTCCAAATTGTGTTGTCGCCGCTCCCATTTGTCCTAGCCGCTTCGTCCACAAATTTCTCGATGATTTGAAAATATTAGAAGGGGCTTTTATATTCTTTGGATTTGCCTCTCAGTCAGCTTTTCAAAACATATCACGGGTGAATCGGGTTCACCAGGTGGTGAAGCATACTGTAGACCAAGGATGCTAAAGCCGGTCCGGCGACTCGGTCCGGTGAGTGGCTGGACCGGTACGGTATTGGTACCGTACCGGAAATACCGGACGGTAGCGAGCGTGGCAGGCGAGCGCGAGTGGCAGCGGGCGAGCACGAGACTGGCGGACAAAGGCGACAGCGGAAACTTCGATTGAAGCTTCCGGTGCCACTGGAAGCTTCAATCGAAGCTTCCGCCGCCGCCGGAAGGTTCGATCGAAGCTTCTAGCGGCGCCAGAAGCTTCGATCGAAGCTTCCAGCCGCTGCCGATCCTTCCTTCGCCGCAGCCATCACCGTCTGCCATTGTTTTGCCCGGAACCGTGCTCCGAGGCAAATTCCAGAGCCGCCGTTTCGCCGGACCGGTACCGTACCGGACATACCGTCCGGTACGGAACAGTTTTAACATCCTTGCTGTAGACTTTTGAACAGATTTCCTTAGAGAGAATCACGGGTGAACTCCGCCGGGTTCACCAGACCGTGAAGAGTTCTGTGAACTTTGGCCATCATCGAAAGCACCGGTGAACTCCGCCGGGTTCACCTGGCCGTATTTTTCAAAATAGCTCTGATTGGGCCCAAATTTGACGTGTAGCTTCATCTTCACGTAAGGAATCACCCCCATGACCTTAGAATCTTCAAAAGACTTTAAAATTGGATGATTTTACCTAAAGTTTCATAAAAATGAGAAAAAGTGAAGATTCTTAAGCAATCGAGTAAATAAGTCTAAAGAGAGTATGAAAACATTGAAATAAGCCTAGATTTGAGATGAAATAGTACTAAAATTTACTGATAAAAAGTAAGGTGTCATTTGTATCGCCGAGGGCGATGAACGGAAGACAGCCCACATTACCCGATATGGGTTGTTCAAGTTTCTGGTTATGCCCTCTGGGCTAACCAACGCTCCAGTGATATTTTGTCATCTTATGAATCAGGTGCTTGCACTTTTCCTAGATGACTTTGTCATAGTATATCTAGATGACATAGTGGTATATTCCTCAAGCGTTGAGAAACACTTGACTCACTTGGAGAAGATTCTTCAAGTTTTAAGGGAAAACCAGCTTTATTTAAAGCTAGAAAAATGCACATTCATATTGGAAGAGATCTCCTTCCTGGGGCATGTGGTAGGCCACAGCCAGGTGCAAATGGACAAGAGCAAGGTCCAAGCCATTGTAGAATGACAAGTTCCATTAAATCAAACTAAGATGTGGAGTTTTCTTGGTGTGGTAAACTTTTATCGAAAGTTCATCCGGGGTTGCTCGAAAGTAACTCCACCCCTCAGCAATTTGCTGAAAAAAATACTAACTAGTGCTTGAACGATCAATGTCAGTCTGTCATTCATGACTTGAAAGAGCGCATTGCTTCTGAACCGATTCTAAAGTTACCGAATTTTGGAAGACCTTTCGAGGTTCACACAGACGCTTAGGACCAAACGATTGGTGGCGTCCTAATACAAGATGGGCATCTTATAGCTTTCGAGAGTCGAAAGCTAAATGAGACAGAACAAAGGTACTCCGCGCATGAAAAAGAAATGGTGGCAGTGGTTCATTGCCTCTGGACGTGGTGAGTATACCTCTCAGGTTGTGCCTTTGTGGTAAAGACCGAAAATGTGGCAAATACTTACTTCACCATACAGAAGAAATTGTCGGCAAAATAGGCCAGATGGTAGGAATTCCTCGCAGAATTCTAGTTCCAGTGGGAACATAAGCCTGGAAAGGCTAATGTGGTGTCGGATGCATTAAGTAGGCTTAATGCCTTGGTCTACTGCACGATCTCCAGAGTAGAGGGAGATTTCCTTGCGAGGATAAAAGCGGTAGCTACGCTCGATGAGGTATATCAAAAGCTAGTTTAGCAAATCAAGTCGGATACGATCCGACGATATTATTTGGACATCGATGATGTCATAATGGCCCGCAAAGGGAGGCCAGTAGTCCCTGCATCTGGTGGATTGCAATGGGAGCTACTTAGGGAGCTCCATGATACCACATGGTTGGGTCATCCAGGACAAAGGCGCATGCTTGCCTTGTTATCT
Source organism: Costus lasius (assembly GCA_027563935.2). NCBI lineage: Eukaryota > Viridiplantae > Streptophyta > Magnoliopsida > Zingiberales > Costaceae > Costus > Costus lasius. Next base: position 79,385,741 of record CM050451.1, read on the forward strand.
AGGTCATGTTATTGGCCAGATATGCGTGCCAACATCGATATGTATGTCCGCACTTGTCTTGTTTGTCAGCAATGTTGATGTATATGCCTGAGACCTAGTATTAGTCCATCTTTGTACTACTTGACTCTAATATTTATTTATATATCATTCTAGCATTGTCGTTATCATTGTTTGTTTACATCTACGATTGTGTACTTACATAATAATGTCCCTAGAGACAGATTGGATTTGTGCTTAAATGGTTGTCCACAGTCAATGTACCTTAGTGGATATGGGACAGCTATAGTACGTGAGAGACTAGTATATGGGCTGGTTAGGCATAAGGTGCTAATGCAGACATATGGGTATATCAGTGGTAGATATACTGGAACGACCCACTGTGAGGCTATGACTTGGTGTCATGAGTTATCTTCACAAGTGACAGGAGATGCATTGATCCCTTGACTTGAGGTCATTAACCATTCTATATGGTTAGGGACATGTTTCGATACAACCTAACACCTCGCCGTAGTTGGGAGGTAATAACGATTGTCATTGAGTTTGTCATGGCCCAATGAGAAGGTCAATGGACAAATAGAGGATTTACCCCTTCCTGAGGGAAGCTTGATATCCAAAGGGCCCCCCCTTATGGTTCTATGACTGAAAGTGTATGGCCATACCCAGGTGAGAACCTGATTTAGTCATAACTATGTGATTGGGTAAAAATGAGTGGTGACACACATGTCCAATCGGATATCAGTTTGGCAAAGATACTGTAATGCATCTATACCTAGTTGCGATGATGGGGATGTCGATGTCGATATCCATTCCGATGACTTGGGTAGCAGCGATGCACTACTAGGTGTCACTCACTGCTTGTGATGACCTTAGCGCATCACTGCCAACATCAGAGGAACCTATAGGGTTGCACACCTTGCTACTCGAGTTCTCGTATTGATCGGGAAGCCTTATGATCGAGTTATTGGATAACTCGGATCTTTTTAGGAGATTTCATCAGTGCCAATGGCCCTGATGAGATGGAAGAGAGTTATTGGAGCTGAACTTCATTTTTGGTAGGTTGACCCAAAATTGACCATGGTTGGTCACATTTGGATTAGGGTTGCATTGGATTGGATCCAATTACTTAACCAACCCATGTAATGAAGTTTGGGCTAGCTCATTACCCAATGAGGTCCAATAATAAGTTGTCATTAAGAGATAATGGGCTAAAAGGGTATAATGGGGAGAAATCCAACCCTATTGGCGCCTAAGGGCATAATGGGGTATGGGTGGCGCAACTTGTTTCATTAGGAAGCTTTAGGCGCCTCCCCTTCATCCTTTGATGGTATGCTTGCCTCCATGGCAAGTATTGGGTCTGATATGGCTTGATGGACTTCTTAGGAAAGGTCCTTGACGCATATGGGTGATTAGGAAGGGTTTATGGTAAAGTCTTGGAGACTTTCCAAAACCCTAAACCCTAATTGCTGCAAACCCCAAACCCTAGCCACCTTTTTTTCTCTATGACTTGCCCATGCACCCTAGCCTTGCCGCCACATTGCCTCCATATATCTATTGATATGCGAGAGGGCAAGAGTAGAATCCAATTGGCGTGAACCACCAAAGGGCAAGAGCAATTGGCGCATCCTCTTCGTTAAGGCCTCAAGCTTCCTCTTTGCTTCCTCCTCTTGGTGCAACAAGTTGGAAGGCCTAGCGGCATCTTCTTCCTCTCCTTCTTCATTGGCGCATCTTCCTTGAAGGTGCCGCAAGTATAGAAGAAGGTGACACAAGGCTTAGATCTTCTTCCCGAGGCTAGCACCGGGCGTGGAAGAAGAGGACTCGAGGCATCCATGTGTGTGAGACTGCAAAGGGCGCACGCTTGGGCGCCTACCTCGACATTGGCCTCCTCTTGCTTTAGGTACTTACCATCTCATCGTGTCGACTCCCTCGCAAGACGATCTTCACTGGGTTTTTGGGACCGGTCTGTTTCGGGGATATTATTCCACTATGCAATTGTAATGTCTAATAAAAAATTTATAAAATATCCCCAGGGTTTCCCAACAAGCAAGACAAGGTCGATCGAAGGTTACCGGCTGGGTTGTTACAACCCTTGCCCATCCCCGAGACCCCCTGGACGAGCGTGTCCATGGATTTTATCGATGGGTTTCCCAAGGTTGAGGGGAAAACATCGATACTCATGGTTGTGGATGGATTCTCCAAATACGGAGTCTTCATTCCAACACCTGAGCCATGATCAGCTGTAGTAGCAGCCGAACTATTCTTTCAGAACGTGGTGAAGAACTTTGAGATCCCAGATGATATCATGAGCGATAGGGATGCCCAGTTCACCAGACATTTTTGGTCGATGTTGTTCGACAAGCTGAGGACGAAGTTGAACTTCTCCATGGCAAACCATCCCCAGACGAATGGACAGACGGAGCGGGCAAATGCCCTCGTGGAGGACTACCTCCGTCACTTCGTGACTGTGAGTCAAAAAGGACTGGGTGAAGTGGTTGGATTTGGCACAGTTCGCCTACAACCTCCATAGATCATCGTCTACGGGGCACAACCCCTTTGAGCTAGTATTGGGGAGACAACCCCTAACCCCCGTTAATATTGTGATGAAGGACTCCAGTGCGAGGTGTCCTACCACACAACAGAAGCTTGCGAGTGAGTGGAATCGCTCCAAGAGGTGAGAGACAGCCTTGAGATAGCCACGCGACGAATGCAATATTATGCAAATCGTCAATGTTGGGATGAAGAATTTGCCGTAGGCGACTTGGTTCTTCTCCGACTTACTCCGCTGATATGGAGAAAGATATTTGCAAAGACGGCGCATAGGGGTCTTATCCAGAGATACGACGGACCTTTTAAGGAACTGAGTCAAGTCAGCTCAATAGCATATCATATGAAGCTCCCTGATAGGATGAAGTTACATCCAACCATCCACGTGAGCTTTCTAAAAGGTTCCATAGGGATCCGGGGGATCCCACTCGATCCCAATCTCTACGTGCACCTCCGATGGTCCGAACGGAGTTCGACCAATGGATCGGGGATGTTGGGGGAAAAATGGTTCAATTTCATGAAAATATAATGCGACCATTTCAAATTCACCTTATGGATATAAGGCTTTTTATTTAAGTGGGTTATGGCTTCCAATGAACTCAAGCATTTATTGTAATTTACCCCTAAAAAGCTTATGGCACCTTTGATTAAGAGATCTAAATATATAAAATCAAAATAAAGACAAATATTCGGAAGAACAATATCATTCATTCATAGCATCTTGCCATAAAAGGCTTACAATTTCAACATAATTTCATTTCTATTCATTCACATTCTTTCACTCTTTATTTCCTCATAAATATTCTTTCAACGAATATTTATATCTGATTTCAGCTTCTGGCAAATGTTCTTCGTATTTCATCCTTCATTTCAATTTCTTCATCATCCATCTTTCATCTTTCATCAGTCAATAAATATTCTTTCTGTGAATATTTATTTCATTTCAAGTGACATAAGTTACTATGAGTAATATTATAATAATATTGAGGAACTACGCCCCGATACCTAGTATCGACATACGCACCTTCCAAACAATATTATTAACAATATGTCATGTCGTCCTTTCGATAAATATTCCTTCTGTGAATATTTATCTAATTTTTAATTTTCCTTTCCTTCGATAAATTTTCTTTCTATGAATATTTATCTGATTTCATCTTTCTTCAATAAATATTCTTTCATTGAATATTCATATGATTTCATTTCTTCGATAAATATTCTTTCATTGAATATTTATATGGTTTCATTTCTTCGATAAATATTCGTTCATTGAGTATTTATTTGATTTCATTTCTTCGATAAATATTCTTTCATTGAATATTTATCTGATTTCATTTCTTCAATAAATATTCTTTCATTGAATATTTATTTGATTTCATTTCTTCGATAAATATTCTTTCTTCGATAAATATTCTTTCATTGAATATTTATTTGATTTCATTTCTTCAATAAATATTCTTTCATTGAATATTTATCTGATTCCGTTCGATAAATATTCTTTCTGTGAATATTTATCTGACTTCATTTCTTCGATAAATATTCTTTCTGTGAATATTTTTTTTATTTCATCTTTCATAAATAAATATTCTATTCTTTCTGTGAATATTTATTTTATTTCAAGATTCATAAATTGCTACAAGTATTATTGTAATAATATTGAGGAACTACAAGCATCAAGATTCATCAAATCAAAGTTGGGTTGAGTCAAAACCAATGTGTAGTTAAGACAAATTCAAACCCAAGTTGGGTAGATCCAGCATATATATCATTTCTATTCTTTCAACAATCAAGTTATTTCTTCTTTCAATTGAATCATAGCAACATTTCATTTCATTTTCAGATTGTATTTCTGTCATGCTCATCATGAATTAGATGTATTTCGAATTCGAGTTTGGACAAAGCCAAATTCAAATTCGCATCTAGGTTAATTTCAAACTGGGTTTCAATTTAACTTAAGTTAAACCCATTTCCCTTTTTGATTTATTTTGATTTACATCATGCGATCAAATTTAAAGCAAATTAAACTATGTACATATCTGGCCATTAGATCTTTCTTTGACAAAATTGGATCGTTGGATAAAAAATTCTTTTCATGTCGCGTGATACGTGAACGGAGATCTCATCTTTATCTTTTTTTTTTTTTTCCAAAGCAAGGACTAAAACAGGTCGCCGGAAAAGCTTTCGGTTCCGGCGATCCAGATGCGGGATGGCCGGATCCTTCTGGTCATAGGTTCGCATGCTTGTTGAGAGAATATGGCCAAAGTTTCAGTTCGATCAGACGGCCGGATGTGGAGCTCGACGACAAGAACTTCAGAAGTATCTGCAACGAACGGGAATAGAAGATCGCCGGAAAATCGTTCGATTCCGGCGATCCAGCCGTCGGATGACCGGATATTTCTGGTCATAGGTTCTAAATTTCTAGGAGAATCTGTGACTAAAATTTCGACATGATCCGATGAACGGATGTTGAGTTAGACAAGGATGAACGCCGGGTGTGCGTGGCTGGAAAACAGAAGAGATCGCCGAAAAATGCTTTCGACTCCGGCGATCCAGCCGTTGGATGGCCGGATCTTTCTGGCCATAAGTTCGCAGACTTGAGGAGAAGGTTTCCTCAAAATTTCGGTTCAATCAGATGTGAGGATGTCACATTCGGTGGAGGCGAGGGGAGATTGAAATCCTGCGTCGTTAGCATCAATGATGCTAATGCCTGCCGATGTCTTCGGCAGAATCGGAGACGAAAGCGTCTTCGATGGATGCGCCGTATGAAGTCGCCAGCGTCAATGGTGGCAGAAGAACCTGGAGGCTTCATCACTAGCGAACTCGCTCATAGATGAGGCGGACTGCCAGTCCGGCGGCGAAGTCGCGCGAGAGCATGATTTCCAGGAGCGGGCGCCATCCAATCTCCTTCCTTTCCTGTTCGGAAGCAAACATGTTTCGCTCATCTCCGACTCTTCACCGAGCAGCAGGTGAACGTCTCCGACTCTTCACCGAGCAGCAGGTGAACGAGTAGAGGCGGGCGCTATTTTTTCCCAGCGATGTCTTTCCAGGTCGGGATGACGAACAACGAGGAAGGTTCCTTCCTCCCCTGCTTAGAGGCGGACTTGCCTCCTTCCTGGTAGCGAAGGCTTGCCGCGTCAAAGATGACGACGACGACGAGAGCCAAATTTCTTTCCTTTCGTTTTCTTCTCAAAGGCGGCCGTGCTTCCTTCCGTCGTCTCCAATGTCTTCTGGGGACAAGGATAAGGAAGGTTCTCTTCCTCCCCTGCTCCATGGCTACAGCGGCGAAGTCACGTGTAAGCATGGTTTGCGGAAGCGGGTGCCATCTTCGGAGGCGGACACGCGCTTCTTCTGTTGTCAACATTTTCTCCCCCGGACGTGCGGCGCTTAGAAGAAGACTTCCTTCATTTCTTTCCTGCTCGAAGGCGGACGTGTTTCCTTCCGGTCAGCGGAAATTTCTTTTCTTTCCTGTTCAGAGGCAAATACGCCTTCTTCCGCCATCTCTTGTTTCATCATTTTATTTATCCTTCCATCAGCGAAGAATTAATACGGAGAGGAGATTCCGTCCCTGTTTTGTCCCCCGCTTCTCACGAAAGGAGATTCGGCATGGAAGAGATTTTCAAAGGCAAACCGTGATGGTTGTCGAGCAACACAAAATTGATTGATTTTTTTTACTGGAGTTGTTTTCTTAGTATGATGGTTTTTGATAATTGGAGTTTTCCTTCTATGGTAATAGTTTTATTTACTGGAGTTGTTCTTCTCCATTGATGAATTTATTTACAAGAGTTTTCTTCTCTGTCAATAGTTTTGATATCGGAGTTTATCTTCTCCGTTGATGGTGTCGAGAGAAGAGGAAGGAAAAAGACGGAGTAAAGAAAACTTACCTTCTGTGTCGACGTTTCTTCCGTCTCCTAAGTCCTCGTCGTTCTTCCCTTCTCCAAATTTAGCAAAACCTATCCCTTTCTTCTTTTTTTTTCAATTTATCATCGCTTCCCACATTCCGATTCCGATTTTGGAACCGTGTAACTTCCCAAAAACTTCTCTTCAAACTGCATACACGATTTTTCTTAATTAAAAATAAAATAAAATAATTTATTTTTAACTGCTTTCCAATTAATCGCTTCTCAAAATTTAAGGTCAAAATTGCCTTCTTTGACCCAACATTCGTGAATTGCAATCAACACAATAAAAATGGATATTAATATCCAATTTTAATTAAGTCAAAACCTCAATTATCATGATAGAAATTGGAATTAATCTCAACTTAATCATAATTTTGATTTCGACCTTTTATTAAATCCCTCATCATAATTTTATTTCATTTTCATTTTCGTGTTCCAAATAAATTGAGATGTCAAAATTACCAAAAATTGCATCATCGATCCTTTCTCCAAAATTTGAGAAATTGGGATCAAATTTAAATTATGTCAAAATTTGATCAAATTTTAATTTTGTCAAAATTTCATCTTGAACAAAATTCTCGATCTGGCCGAGCTATTTATTTTATCTTGGTCAAAATTTCAATTTGACCCAAAATTTCGTAAAGTGATTTAACTTCGATCAAAATTAATTTTGATCAAAATTAATTTCAATAAATTACATATGTCTCAATTTCTGCATCGAATCTTATCCAAGATTTTTTTCACCTTCAACAGGAGAGATTTTGGATCATTGAGTTTTGGAACATTGGAGGATGAACCGGCGAACAGAATTTCTTATTCGATAGGAACGTTCTTCAGTTGAAGAAGTTACGTGGTACAAGGCTTTCGAACTATGGCAGTTCGAAGAAAAAATCTGATGGTATTTTGAGTCACCAAGGATGGCGACTCGCTCTGGAAGGGGATGTTAGGCCAGCGGGACTGGATTTGGGCGCGGCCCAATTACCAGCCCACCCCATTATCCAAAGCTGACTAGGTCAGCGGGTTAACAAAGCAAATCGGGCGTCGCTCGGATCCGCTTCCACGTCAACGAATAAATCGCTCGCCGAGACGTTGCGTGCGAGCAACTTGAGGCGTAGGTGGCTGACACATCCCATCACGTCATGGCGCTGGTAGCTAATTCGACAGAGGGGCGACGTTCGAGGCTGGGAACAAAAGCAAAGGAACGATGTCCTCGTTCCATACGAACGGACGCTCGTTCAAACTCGCATTTTTCCCCTCGCCGTCGACTCCCTTTTTCCCTCTCTTCTCCGGTGCCGGCGACTTCATCGGATGCCTCCCCTGAGCTCTCCCCACAGTTCTGATGGTGTGGGCAGGTGGTTCGGTTCGCGGCGAGCTCCCCTTGTCTTTCCTGTCATCATCTCAGAGTTTGGCGTCTCGGTCGCCAGCGAGCTGCTCAGACCGCCTTGGAAGGCGCTCCTACTACCTCTTCATCGCTTAGAAGGAGCCGACGATTACAATCGAGGTACATTCCTTCTCCCCTCATTCTCCGTCCCGGTTGAGCGCGCCACGCCTGGTGATGCCCCTTTCTTCTTCCTTCTCGTCACTACCTGCCTGTCATGGCTGTCTTCCTTCCCGTGCTCCTTGGCGAGCCCCTTTTTCTCCTTCCTCCTTCGGGTACCGGCTTGCCTGTGCGCAAGAAATACCAAACCTAGCCGCCTGCGTGCGTGCGACCTAGATCGTTAGCCCATCGCCCTCTGCTTGTGTGCGGACCCTTGGCCTCTCTTCCTTCTCGCGCGGCCCTTTGGTTTGCCTGGACCTATTTCTTCTCCGGCGAACCTCCCTTGCCTCTATCCACGTCTTACGGAAGAGAACAAGGTGTCGTTCGCGTCGAGGCTTCTCCATCTCCGACGTCAAGTCCTTCATCTCCACTACCACTCCTTCTGCATGTTGAAGGAGGATTGTCTGGTACTCGACCTCGCCTGTGGACACACGCATGCGTTCGTCCTTCGGCGTGTTGAAGGAGGACCATCCGGTCCTTAATCTCTTCTACGGACGCACATGGGCGTTCGCTTAGTGGCGCAAAGGGATGATTTCGCCGTCCGGAGCCGCCGAGCCCAAAAGTCTCCACAGGAGCTTTTCGGTTAGGTCCTCCCCTAGTTCTAGTGTGGGGTGCCGGCAGGGTGCTGTTCACGGACGCCGTTTGCCGGCGATCCTGTGGAGAAGTGGGTAGGCTCCACTCCCGATGTGGGAAGCTTGGTAGCCTACCCTCCTCGTCTGGGTCACATTAGCATGTCATTTCCGCCGCCCCGACGTTGAGTCATCTTTTGACATATCCGATGTGGCGGTCTAGATGAAATGATCATGCTCCTAGTGGACCCCGTCTAACGCGGTAAGATTTGGGTGGGTCCATTTCGGGTTGGTCCGAACCAGGTTCGATTCAACAATACCGTTTTTCAGTGGTTCGTCGGCATTGATCTAAGTTGTGTTAGAACGGCAGTGATCTTCACAGAGTCCTTGGTCGGGCTGGGGGATCGATTCAAGAAATTGTCCTCACCGGTCATGCCCAATCTAGCAGTTATGACCGTGATGCCCTTGCGTGGGTGTGTTTGGACTCGAGTCAAGCATTGACTCGTGTATATTCATAAAAAAAAAAATTATTATGGTAGTTCAAGGCGTGACACTTACTATCCTAAGCTACACTAAGAGGATGGTGATCTCACCTAAGCAAGAGCTGCACTAAGAGGATGGTGATCTCACCTAAGCAAAGAAGAGGGAAGATAAAATTCTTCGTAAGGCACCACACCAAATAAAAGACGATGTACTGAAAGGAAAAAAATTGAACGAAAGGGAGTGGAAGAGGAAAAATGCATGTGGCTTCCTCTCTAATTCAATCTTATCTCATTTTTACCACTATTATTTTTATTATTTTTTTTTTTTCCAAATTCCAACCCATGATAGGAGGTCGTAGAATTCTCTAGATATGTACTTTTGCTCAGCAACCTATGTAATTTATTTAATTATCACCTGTCCCTACATAGTAATCGTTGTATAAACTATTTATTTATTTATTTATTTTTAAATGATAATTTATATTTCGGTCCAGTCCATTAGGAATGTTTCTTTGGTTGCAAAATACAGTCTAAATAATAGAGGGTGGAGCAAACACAGATCTTATCCTCCACTGGATCGGATTGAGGACGCAGATGCAGGTTGGATCATATGTTTTTTTTTTTTTTTTTTCTTTTTCCAAAAGCAAGAAGTTGGATCATATATATATATATATTTGTTTTTTTTCCAAAAGCAAGAAGAAGTTGGATCATATATATATATATATATATTTGTTACCTTAGATGAAATCCACAAAAGAAAAAGATAAAATCCAAACCCACAAGCAACTAACGACTCCCGCAAGCGCATCCGCCGCGACGTCCGCCTCCCGTTGCTCGCCCGTCTTATCCGCTGGTCTCTGCGCCGGTTAACTGTTCGACGAAAAGCCCCACCCGGACGGTAAAATCCCTAAGTTCAGTTACACCCTCAGATCGGAGTCTCAATGCCGACTACCGCGACCGCTGCTGCCCTCGCCCCCTCCTTCATCCTTCGGCCGCCTCACTCCGCCGTTCCTATTGCCACTCTTCCCCCGTCCGTTGTTCTCGTCCGGCCTGCGGTCAGACGGCGCTTCGCGTGCCAGGTAGCCCTTTCCACCGACGTCTCCTCGTCGTCTTCGGGGGTGCAAGAGGAGCAACAGCAAGCAGCCGCTAAGATCGGGAAAAGGGTCCGGGTTAAGGTGCCCTTGAAGGTTTACCATGTGCAGAAGGCGCCCGAACTAGATCTTAACGGGCTGCAAGGGGTAATTAAGCAATACGTTGGCGTTTGGAAAGGGAAAAGGATCTCCGCCAATCTCCCTTTCAAGGTTGAGTTCCAAATCCATGTCCAAGGCCAGCCACGCCCTGTCAAGTTCGTAGCTCATCTCAGGGAGGATGAGTTCGAGTACCTAATATCTTCGGATTGAGCTGCTGGTGTGTAGGTTGTTGTGATGATAACGCGAGACTTGGAATTTTTGGCAAGGGTGTTGCTTCGATGGAATTCTCAAATACATTTCTTTATGTTTTGTCCTGATATCATAAAAGGTGTTGTTATAAATTGTTTTTTAGGACAATGAAAAGTCCATATGGTTGCATGAGGATGCTATTAAGCAAGTTCTCTCTTCAAAATTCTCCAGTGTTTCTTCTGGAATCAATAATACTACTTGATGAACCATTGGATCCACATTATCTCTGTTATCTTTTAGATGATTTTGATAGGTTCCCTTATTTTCCTTATCCATGATTGATCATACTCTTACATGTCATAATTATGGGTTCAATAGTTTGTGGTATTCAATTACTTTTTTTGTTCAAGTTTATTGTCATACTGGATTGCAGTTTCCTTGTATGATACGACAAGTTCCCTGACTGAAATTTGTAATGCAGATTTTTATTGTTCACAAACAGTTTATTGTCTTTTCATTTTCTATAGTTTCTTTTGTGTATATGGAATTTGTTAGCCTCTATGATTTCAGCCTTCATCAATTACTTGCCTATCTCTAAAAAAAAATTGTTCACATGTATTTCTAAAATATTTGATTGCATATATTCATGTATCATTATCTTTTTTAGCTAAAGAACTTGAAGTTGATTTTGTTTTCTAATACTATGTAATGCATACTTTTTTATCCTTTAATGGTATTATTTTATCTAAACTTTTGAACTAGGTTTAGTTGTTATTGTTCTTGTGCTTTGACATCTTAATTTAGTTTAACATGGTAAGTGAGAGGACAAATTTCATAGTATCAATATAAGTTTACTATTATTAACTTGGGCTTAAATATTTTTAATTGAGCCATATTAGTTGATGATTTTAAGTTAATGCATTAGTTTTTGTTTTCACTTGTAGGTTGTAGTATATGCTCTAACTCCAATAGAAATGTGTTGCATGTGAAAAATCTCTCTTCACTTTCTATCAGGGAAAATTGTGAACTTTTCCGGGAGAATTATACCATGTTGACCTTTTCATTTCTTGGATTCCATTCTCCCCTCTTGTCTATAATTATTATATGTGATGAACTATTATCTTTTTAATCTAGTTTTTGTAGCTACATCTGCTGTATCTTGAACTTACAAGAATTCTCTAACCAACCCAATAGAGTATGCCCCGCAACAATGTGCTTAGACAATTTTTTCTACAGCAAATTTTTGACTCCCCACTTGAGTGGGATTTCAGAAATATCAAATATGCTTGAATGAACAAGATCCCAAATGGTACGTGTTAAAGTTTTTCATCACAAAATGTTTATTATGATGTTTATGATTTCAAGTCATTGTTGGAAGAATTTTTAGTGCAATTTCTTATGGGAATATTGAGGAGGAAGGAAGATGGCTTGTTTGCCAGCCATGTGAAACAAGGAAAATGGATTGCATTGCAGTTGTTAATGATTTTCAGAAGCAGTACAGTGGTTCCCTTTGTTCCATATCTTGCTGACTTTTGCCTCATAAATTAACCCGTGCTATATTTTTTTATTCAATTGTTATCAATGCAGCATGGTTTTTGGCTGTTAAGAAGAAGTTCAATTCCTTGTTATGGAAATAGAAATAGGCTTCCTGATATATGTTTCTTGTTTCCTCATGATAACATCCGGATTATTTGCCTATAGTACTAACAATTTCAGCATGTGTAGTTTCTTTGTTTCCTCCGCCTGCAGTTTTTGGATGGTGATGATGCTGCCATTTAATTAAATGTAATAGCCAGAATTTGCTTGGAAAAATTTTCTTTATCTTGTCACTTCACCAAGATGAGAACTGCGGCTAGGTTTTTGCAATAGCGAGAGCTGCTGAAGTTTTGGGAAGGGAAAAGGATCTCCACCAATCTCCCTTTCAAAGTTGAGTTTCCAAATCGATTCCGAAGGTCTTCGACAAGCACTTAACACATCCTTGGATTGAGCTGGTGTAGGCTGTTGTGAAAATAACACAAGCCTTTGATTTTGAGGCAAGGGCGTTGCTTCCATGGAATTCTCAAATACCTTTCTTTATGTTGTCCTGATATCATAAAAGGTGTTGTTGTAAAGTGTTTCTTAGGACAATACAAATGGTTACATCTAGGATGCTATGAAGCAGGTTCCTCTTCAAAATTCTCCAGTGTTTCTTCTGGAATAATACTTGATGAACCATTGGATCCACATTAGCTCCGTTATGTTTTGTTGATTTTGATAGCTTCAATTCTTTTCCTAATCCATAATCAATGATACTCTAGTTTGTAGTATTTAAGTTTTTTTGGTTTATCTTTATTGTCATACTGGATAGCAATTTCCTCCGAAGATATGGGTAGTTCCCTGGCTGAAATTTGTTGTGCACATTGTTATTATTCACAAACAGCTTATTCCCTTTTCCTTTGCTCTAGTTTCTGTTGTGTTTATGGAATTTGTTAGCTTCTAATGTTGCAATTTATTCACAAGTATTTCTAGAATATTGAATTGCATCTCTCCCTGTATCACTATGCTATTTTTATTACCTAAAGAACTTGATGTTGATTTTGTTTTCTAATAATATGTACATGCGTATATTTTCTTATATCATTTTATGGTATTATTTTGTCTAAAATTTTGAACTAGGTTTGATTGATATTGTTCTTGTGCTTTGACATCTTAGTTTATTATTAAATTGGGCCTAAACACCATATTGTTTGAGGTTTTTTAAATAAATGTAATGGTTTTCTTCATGATAGATTGTAATAAAATCTCTGTTCACTTTTGTTTCTGGAAAATCGTGAACTTGCACTTGAAGAACTATCAAGACTGTCCGGCCATGTTGTCCTTTTCACATCCTGGATTCATTCCACTTCCCCTCTTCTCTATAATTATTATATATTATGAACGGTTAGATCTAGCTTTTTCATCTATTCTTTATATCTAAGTCTGCTGTATCTTGAACTTTAAAGAAATTCTTTAACCAATCTAACAAAGCATGTGCCACAACAATGTGCTTAAACGTTTTGAGAATGATCAAATATTCCTTGCATGAACAAGATCCCAATTGTACATGTTATAGTTTTTTTATCATAAAATGTTTACTATGATGTTTATGATTTCAAGTAATCGTTAGAAGATATTTTAGAGCACTTTCGTACGGGAATATTGAGGATGAAGGAACATGGCTTATTTGTCAGCCATGTGAAACAAGCAAAATGGATTGCATTGGTGCTGTATGATTTTTGAAGCACCACAGTGGTTCTTGTTCTGCCATATCTGGCTAACTATTGCCTCATAAGTTAACCGATGTTTTTTTTTCTATTCAATTGTTACCAATGCAGCATGATGTTTGGCTGGTTAAGAAGGAAAACTGCAATTGCTTGTTATGGAAATACAAATAGCCTTCATGATATTTGTTATTTTGTTTCTTGTTTTCTCGTGATAGCATCCGGATGGATTACTTGCCTATAGTACTAACAATTGCAGCATCTTAGTTTTTGGTTTAGTCCTGCTGCAGTTTTTTTGGTTTAGTCCAGAATTTGCTTTGTAAAGGTTTTATTTGTTTTGTCTCTTGACCAAGACAAGAGAGCTGCGGCTGGTTTTTTCAATAGAGAGAGCTATTGCAGTTTTGGTGTGGGGTTGCTCATCAAGCTGCTCCTAAGAGAGAAGGGAAGCACACAAGGAAAAAAGTAAGAAAGATAAGCTGCCATTTATATTGGTTCATATTTTGTTTTCTATGAAGTTGAGGAGTAAGATAAAGTGCCATTATATTGGTCCAGATTTTGTTCTCTATGAAGTTGATTCATTGTCCTAGGACAGCATGTGTTGTTTGCCACAATCTGTAGATCTTAAGCTTTAGAAAAAAAGGCTTAAGCTGAGAATTTTATAGTAGCTTCTTCCTTTCTAGTGGGTTGTTTGATCCAATTTGCTCGTATTTCTTCTCTTCATTTTGAATGGTTTCCCACTTAAATTGTTGTGTTAGTCAATTTTTCCTTTTGCAGCTTGCATTCTTTCATATTTGCTGCAGTGATTTTCTTTTCTATTCAGCTTGATCAGTCCACTCACAGTTTACGCATTCATTTGTTGATTTATATCCAATGCATTTTTTTTTGTCAAAATGTTGCGGGGTGGAGGCTACGCCGGAACACCCGGTGGGGCAGCTGCGCGTAGCCTTTGCTATTTGCTTTATTGCGTGATTGCTCTTTGACTCACGTTTTCCTTCAGGACACGCCCACGTCTCTGGGCAATTTTCTAAGTGGAGGGGGCCATTTACAAAAACATCCAACGGCTGGAGAACAAATTAATCTGGCCACTTGGAAAAAATCCTTCACGCAGAAACCAGCCCTCGCCCCATCTCTTCCGCGCCCTTTTCTTGCTCGAAGTCTCCGATGCTCACCCTCACTCAGTGCCTCACCAATGCCAGCCCCTCGCCAGCGCTGATTACCCTCGCCGACGATTACATACAACCTTTCTTTTTTATTTTTATGAAAAGAATTGGAGGCTTTTCACCTTCTTGTTCCCCTTGATTATTGTTTTTGATAGCTGTGTCCTAGTTTTGTGCCAACAGCTTGTGAATCGAAAATCCTTTTGTTTCCGCATCCGGTATGCATCTTTCAGTAAGAAAAAAGTCTTTGTTTTGCTTCTCTATCAAAGTCGAGATCATGATTCAAATGATTATTTGCTTTCTCAGATAATCCCGACTACCCAAACTTCGACTGCAAACAAAACTCCCAGTAAAAGAAATTGAGTACAACCTTAATCTACTTAAGTTGAATGAAAAAAGATATGAAATTGATCGATAGAATGAAGTTCAGATATTATTAACAATTCGAGAGGCATATGACCTTGAATTCAGAGTTGTAATGCATTAATGGATCAACTTGATGCATGAAATCTTTCTGCTTTTGTATGGATAGCCTGTTAATCCTTCTTGCTTTCCATAGCTCATGGAGAAAATTTTGTTGCAGAAAGCGTCTGCAAAGTCTGCCCAGCGCTGATTATCAAAGATGCTTGATCTGAAATTTTAAGCTTGTATATAGTCAATGCATATATAGAAAACCTGTCTGTGCGGAGGATTTTTTTCAAGTGTTGAGATTAATTTTTTTCTCCAGCCGTTGGATGTTTTATTTGCCATGTGTCACGCGCTCATGCCTCACTGTTCGGATGAAAGTAAACAGCCTCCTCCATTTAGAAAATGCGCCCGCTCTCCCCCTGCTGCTCAAACATTCCCATTCACAAATGAATGGCTCTCTTTCCCTTTTCCTTTCTCGTTTGCTCTCTTTCCTCCACGCAATTTTCCTATTTCATGGCAGTGTCGTCCTCATGTGAACCATTGCTAGAGGCCAAGGGAAAGACTATAACCGCTCTCTTATTACAATTTTAGGTATTTTCCTACATTCAGCCTCTCTTTTCCCTTATTCCTCATTTGCTTTCTTCCCTTCATGCAATTTTTCTATTTCCACAGCAACATCGTCCTCATGTGAACCACCGGCAACTGAGTGAAAAGTCGCAACCGCTCTTTGTTACAATTTCAGATACTTTAATTAGGTCTCAGAGTTATTTGTTTATGCTCACATTAAAAAAAAATGACAACATTTGGAAGAAACAAGGAAGAATAACACCAAACAAACAAACATATTGATATTGGTCAATAGTTTACATCAGAAGGTAAAACTTATCGGCGCCTCAAATAAACTATGTATTTTAATTGCACAAAATATCTAGGTTCTTTGCACTTAAAATGCATTTGGATGATAATTGATAAAAGCCACGCGCTTTTAGTTCTTTTACCGGAATAAATATAAGAGAGAAATACATTTATTAGAATAAAAACTTCTAAAATCCCTTAGCCCTGAAAATCATTTATGTCATCAGCTATTTATTCTCCAGTGGAACTACTCAGTGTTGTCTGTCATATATTTGACAGTCTAGTTCCTATATAAGTGTGAACAACCACACAAATGTTTCTAGTAATGGATCGATGACGGTTTTACATTGATAAAAGTAGTAAAAATGTGGCATCCATAAGTTTGAAGTTAACAAGCTCATTGGCTCCAATTCAAATTATTAAAAAATTTAGGGCTAGTTTGATTCTGTTGTGATGTCATAACTTCGCTATGACTGTAGAACCTACTATTACAGTTTTTTAAGAGTATTTGCTAGAGCTGATGTATTGTTACTATTGTTTTAGTGTTATTTTATTTCTTAAATATTATAATTAAATAATAGCAACATGTGAGTATATACACATATCTTTATACATAAATAAATTTTAATTTTTAAATATAATTAAATTTATAAAATTATTCAATAAATATATATACTTAATTAATAAATAAATTTTAATTAATTAAATTATAGTACATAATATAATTAACAAAATATATTAAAGTTAAAATTATATATATATATATATATATATATATATATATATATAATATTTTTATAATTAAATAAAATTTATTTTTAAAATTTAAAATAATTATTTTTATAAAATTAATATTCTAATTTAAATTTATTAATTATTTTTTAAATTGATTAATTTATAATTATTACATATCTTAATATATAAAAGTATAACGCATGCATAGTATTAATTTCTACTGGCCATCCTAGTGAAGCAGGAAGCAACATATCTCTAAACGGGGCCTTAGTTAGCAAAAGCTTTAATCAAATAATAACAGCCATGCACTAGAGAGTAGCGAACAAAATTGTATTAGGTCATTTGCCATGTTTAAGAGGAAATTGATAACTACAAGTTAAACATGTATCTTTTCCTATCATTTAAGCTCATTGTAAGCCATATCAATAAACAAAAGGGTATTTGACTTTCTCTCTATACATTTGTTTCAATAAGCTAATCGGTTCAATTAGTTTAACTATGCCATGCGTGAACCGATCTTCTTTGAATAGTGTTCATCTATCCGTGTCTCTCTCATTTATTCTCTACCAAGATTTCACCTAAATTGACCGTGAATGATGACATTCTCTATCTATGTTATGTAGTAGCCGCATCAATTCTCAACATCTTTATCCATGTTATATAGTTGCAGTAAATGTTATTTAATTATGAAAATGTTGATCCATAAACTATGTCTGTTTTATATAACTTTCTTCAAACCAACCAAATACTCACTCTATGTTAACATTGTAGGACAAAAATGGCTTTTTGTCAACTCTTCATCATATAAAATAATATGAGCAAGTAACCTCACTCATAAAGCCATCTTACTTTTACCTCATTTTTTTATCTTACTATTGTTGATATCTCAGTTTATAAATTGTCTTTAGTCACATTCAACTTGAGTTAATTTTTAATCAAAGTTCTAACTATCATTTATAGTATTGTTTACCAATAATAATCATACACTCTGATAATCTATTCTTGGATGACTCTAGCATCAACATCATATAGGTTAAATGATAAATTTCAAGTTTATCTTTGATATATCTTATGTCAATTGTTACACACGATTTAGGAGACAAATCTTAGAAATCCTAATACTACTATATTAGTAATTATATTTTTCATACATTTATGTTTGAATGCCAACTTGATTACTAAATAATCCACTTTTCCATAAATCCATCACAACTGTCCAAAGAGCTATATAGCTAGACCTGAAAATTCGGATCAGTAGATCATAAACGGATCGTGTCAGGGTCATACCCAATAGAACGGTGATGTATAAATACTTTTTTTTCCTTATTATTTATTCTATATAGAAAAAAAGTTTTAAGACAATTTTTTTCTGAATCCATGGGATGGCATCTTATGTTTCCTGCAATTTCGAATTTCCAACTACTTTGAACCATTCAGCAATTTGCAAATGCTTCTTGTGATTTTTGGCAATTACAATTAGGTCATGCTTTACTTTCCTGCGGACTAACAATTTGTTATCATGTTCGTTGCTTTTTCTCTCATTAAGTTTTACATCGCACACCTGAAATTTTTGTCAATTGTCCACTTCTTTGTGCTCTTAAATCTGATAAGAATTGTCTAGGAATCAATATTATACTTAGCTATTTTAGGCTTGTAGCATTATTTCTTAGATATTTTGTATTGTCATTTAACTATTTTAAGCATGTAGCATTACTTAGCAAGCTTGACTAGTTTTTATGTTAAACTCTGCTGCTATGTGCTTGGAGTTTTACTTATATCATTTCAGAAGCTTGAATGGGGAGAGAGTTTGACATGTATACTATATATTTTAGATTTATAGCTTTAGACCTAATGGTCATTTAGCTTTGTTTGATAAGATGCATGAATCTTAGATTTATAGTGTTTTCTATTTCTTCTTGCATAGTGTTTAATATAATTTATTTATAGATAGAACACAATATAAGAAAATCAGGAAAGGCTATTTGGACTTTTCACATCACACACATTTTTTGTTATATTTGTGTTAATATTGTTGAACAAAATATGAGACCTAGCACACACTTCAATGTGCAAGGTTTGAAGTATTAGGGATGACATAAAAATCCATCGTCAGCCCAACCTGCCTTGATTTGACTAGGGAAAACACGAGTTGTCCAGGGATCGGGTCGGGTTTGAGTAAAACCTGACTTATTAAAGTCGGGTTGGGGTCGGGTATGAGATTTTCACTACCCACCCCAACTCGACCCCGACCCCGACCCCAAACCCGCTCCGCCCCTAAAAACTAAAATATTAAAACCCTAACCCTAATCCTAATCTATTCCCTCCCTTCTCTCATCTCTCCCTTCTCTTCTCTCCCCTCTCCCTCCTCTCCTCAACCCTTCCTGCTCTCCCTATCCCTTCTCCCCCTCTCCTTTTCTTTCCTCCTCCTACCCTCGCCCCTCCTGCACTAGTGCCACCATTGCTCTGCTCGATCTCCCACCGGCCAAGTCACCCTACTCAAGCTTGTGTCACCCTAGCTCGAGCTCACATGGCCACGCTGCCACGTTGTCGCTCGTGTCGTCGTGCCACCACCACTCATGTCACCGCACCACCCCCATCGCCTAAGCGTTGCCTCCACCACCCACATCACCCATATTTTACTGTAGGATTAGGTTTCCCTGCAGGTTCCTGATTCCCTGACGGGGTCAGTTTAGGATGGGTTTTTTTCAAACCTGGTAGGTTCGAGGTTGAGGTTGGGTTTGGCACTCCCTACCCCGGTGCCATCACTAGGAAGCATGTTGTATAAACTTTTCAACAACAAACTGGAATTAAGTATGACAAAGCACAATTGAAGAATCGCTGGGATCAGTTGAACGCTGATTGAAAGTTATGGAAAGAACTAAAAGGAAGAGAAACTGGGCTTGGTTGGAATTCCCAATTAGATACAATGGCCCTACAAACTAGTGGGCTGCAAAAATTGAGGTATGTTTTCAATGTGTTAATATGAAGGTTAAATCTATAATTAAAATTAATTTGATATATATAATTACTTTATCCATAGGTAAACAAAGAATATGCAAAGTTCCGCAAGAAAGGGATTCATCCAGAAATTAAAAGTAAAAATGATATCATGTTTGGTAACACAATGGCGCTCAGAGTTGATTGCTTTACACTATTGATGCATTCACAGGATGATCATAACATAAATGTCCCAATTAAAGATTATAGTTTGCCTTCATATGATATGGGAAGTGATGGTAGTGCATCATCACAACCTAGGAGGTCGAACGATAAAAGAAAGGTAAGAAATTTAGATCTATCAAGGTTAAATGACAATTTTGTCAAATTTATGAAAATTGTTCAACACCAAACTGAAATGGAACAATCGATTATGAACTCTCATGGGTGTAGTATAAAAGATGTTATGGCTGACTTCAAGACTCTCTCTGGGATTAGAATTATGGTATTTTGCCACACTTCTATTTGAGCAAAAATCAAAGAGAGAATCATGGACTACTTTTGACACTCCATAATAGAAGTTTTGTTGGTTGGATTTTCAATATAACTTGTATAAGAAGTCCAACAGATTTTAGATGTTGATAGGCTACTATGTTTGATGTTGTTAGATGGTGAGTTGGTGACACTAAGTTTTGATGTTGTTATGTTAGATAGTGAAACTTATGTTTTGATGTTGTTAGATGGTGACACTATGTTTTAACGTACTCTACTTATTTGTGTTTTGATGTTGCTACATATTGATACTTATGTTTGATATTTAATTGTGTTAGATGGTGAGATGCTATGTTTTGATATTGTTAGATGGTGACACTATATGCTAATGTACTTATTTATGTTTTGATGTCGTTAGATAGTGATACTTATGTTTAATATTTAGCTTGGTTTAGTAATAATGATTGTACAATTTAATTGTTAGTAGTTGATGAAATATTTTTTGTTTATAAGGTATTGCTGACGTACCAGATGAATATTTTATGAAAATAATGACATTCAAGATATAAAACAGTTTAGAAAATTATTAGAGTGTACTTCGTTGACAATTGAATAAGTTGGTTCTTTTGTGGTGAATTATTGTAATAGTAAATTATCAAAGTCACCATGCATGACATCTGATTATATTGGTATGAAGTGGATAGGAGATATATTGCAATACCATTAAGAAAGGTTTAAAAGAATGATAAGAATAGAGGCATGTGATTGTATACAATTATGTAATCATTTGGAACATTAGTATGGGTTAAAGCCTTAAAGGAATATGTCGGTTATTGAGAAAGTTAGAATTTTTACATTTACATTGGCTCAAAGTATGACAAGTAGACGACTACAAGAATGTTCCCAACATTCAGGATAAACCATTAGTAGAATCTTCCATATGGTTTTACATTCAGTACATAAATTGGGTGAAGATTTAATTAAACTATTCAATCATGACTTTAGAACAATCCTTCCATAAATATGTAACCATATGCGTTATATGCCTTATTTTAAGGTAAGTTAAAATGTCTAATTTAATCTATATATATATATATGAATATTCTCTAATTATTTTATCTTTATAGTATTGTATTGAAACTATTAATATGACTCGTATCAATGTTGTAGTTTTTGATTCTAGCAAGATTGTTATATTGGATGAAAAGGTTGACCAACATAGAATATATTGGTCATATGTTCTTTTGATATGAAGTTCACTTATGTGTTAGCTGGTTTTGAGTGTTGATAGGAGGCCGCAAGTGCACAGTTCTATCGCGTAATAAAAAGTATTGATCCTATAGGGACTAGGGGTCAAGTACTGAATAATTAGTTTATCGATAACTAGGTGATCAAATGTGGGTGAAATGACTAGTATCCTAATGCAAGAAAGTAAATCAGAGCAAGTTAAGAGCAAACGAGGGTGTGAAAATTTCTAGAAAAGATCGGGGTTTTAGGTTTCACCACACTGAAGAATAATAGAAAGACAATGCTAAGAGTTTAAATTTGTTTAATCTAAGTTCTTAAGGTAATTTCTCCTAAGGTACAGATCGTTCCCTCTCAGGCCACAATCTGATATCTAATTTAACCTAGTCTCCTACGCTCGTGGCCTACTAGGTTAAGCAGATCTATTGGGTTTCGTGAAGAAATATTGATTCCTCGAGTAATTTCGACTTACTTTCGTGGTAAAAATTATAAGTTGAATCTAAGGGGTTCCAACGTTGTGGTTCACCTCTCAGTCCATCCCACAACATCTAAAACACATATATGTATGACCAGTACATAAATATGAAATCAGGTAACTTAGAATTGAATAAGAACAAATATAAACTCAAATAATGTATTAATTAAGCATTGTCAATCAACATCCTTATAGTGGGCTACGCCCAAACCCCAAAAATAAATTGCACTACAAGTTTCATCGTAGAATACATAAGATTTCGCAAGAGAAATTCAACCAAACCAGAAGAAAGGCTATATCTATGTCGCGAGAGGATGGAGCACGATCTTCAGTGTCGAAACGGGAAAGAAAAAACGCCGAAATAGCCTTTCGTCGCCAAACCCTAGTTGTCGCCGTTCCACTTTGTTCTCCTAAACCGCTCCACGAAATCATGTGATTCTTGTCCCAAAATGTCCGTGGGTAAGTTAGGAAGGTCTCTATGAAATTTCCCCAAATTCTACTCCAAAAATAGCAAGAAACCGGTGAAAAACCGATCGGGTATTGAATAGGTAGAAGTTTTCATAGCCGTGCATGGATGCACGGTTGTGCCCATGAAGACCTCGGTGAACTTTGTTTCTGAGATAATAACTCTTCACGGCCATGAATGCGTTCACAGGTTTGGCCATGAATGCGTTCACAACATCTCGTCAAGTTCTAAAAAGTTTGGTCAACACCTTCACGGGTATGCATAGATGCACGGGCATGCTTGTGAAGATCTCGGCGCAGCCTGGAGAAGCAGGATCATGCATGGATGCACGACCATGCCCGTGAAGAGTATAGAAAGCTCCATTTGATCTGAAATTTAACATGTAGCATTGTTTCATCATGAGGAGTCGTTCCATATCCTTAAATCTTTCAAATTCCACTAATTTTGGGGTGAAATTTCTACATTTCAATAAAACCAAGGAAAAGTATAGATTCTGAAGAATATGAAACATTTAAGCAAATAAATGAGACAAAGCATCCATTTTACTCCAAAATAATAATAAAATTAAGCCACAATATGTTATATATATGCATGATATCAAAATATATCGGACTTAAAATTTTGTTTGTCCTCAGGCAATTAAATTGTTTAGAACACAGTGATGAAATGAAATAAGGAATCTCAATCAACTAAATATCATCTAACAAGGGTATAATTTGGTCAATAACAAGCCTCAAGTTACAATGCAGTATTAAAAACAAATTAAATCAAATATTACTAATATAATCCATTGGAGTATGCAAAGTTGACAATACCAAAAACTGATATAGTACATCTCACACATAGGATATCTTTGATCAAGCATTCATAAAACAAGTGGTTGTACATCAAGTCATGAGAAAATAGCATCAGTGCCACATAGTACCTATGTGGTGCCCTTTTTTTTTAACTCAAAAATAGTGCCAAGCTAGATGAATGATGAGATAGCTTTGGTACCACTATTATTCTTATTGTATAGGGGACAGTGCCAAGCTAGATATACATGATCGCTTAGGTACCACTATCATGTTTTGTACTTGTCAATGCTAAGAACAGTGCCAGGTGCTATGTACTATGTACAATAACACTTCAGTACCACTATTATTATTTCTGATTCCCATGATAAGATGTACAATAAGTATAGAATTATGAAGTCAAGATGCAAATAACCATTATATATGAGATGCATATCAGTGTCAAGATAAAACAACAAGCATACTCTCCAGGATCATAAAAATAAAGAATTGAGTTAATTAAATCTTTCAACTGCATTAAACAAAAAGCTATATGTGTAAACTATAACCAATGTAGACTTCTAAAATAGTCAAGATTCTCATCTCAATCATTTAAGTACTCATAGAACAATGTAATTCCAAAGATAAAGCAAATATCATAAATAAGGGGTGGGCAAGATACGTAAGGTGTTGGAACAAACTAACTATGATACAAAGATAAAGCAATGCATGAAAAGAGAAACAGACTAACTACGATACTACTAAGAACAGAATAAAAACTACTAGAACTATAAAAGCTGACCAAGTAGTGGTGAAATCGCTGCCTCTCATCCCCAGCGACGATGCAGCCTCTGCTGAAGGTCCTGTACAGTTGCTATGATATTAGACTAGACTTGTCCTTGGCATCCCACCTCAACTTCAAGGTCGCAAAGCTGTGAAAGCCCCTTAGCAACGGAAGGCTGAGTGTCATGCTGAGCGTCCCAGACAAACCTGATCATTGTCTCCATGAGGTCCAATTGAGTGGTAGGTTGCTGAGAAGGGGGTGGTGGAGCAGTCTCAAGAGGAACATCATGATCCTCAACAACCTCGACCCTCTAGTTCCGCTGCTCATGGACTGTGGTGGGTGCAAGATTCGGTAGTGGCAACTTGACATTGCTCCCGGGGAAGAGCAGACTGTAGAGCTCTCCCTCCTTGATGATCATCTACATCGAAATGTAGGAATCAAGGTCAAGGTGGGAGTTCCCCTGGGCTTGCTTCATCTGGTAGGGCTGAATCCCTACCACAAGAGCAAGTGGGGTGAGGAGTCCTCCGAGAGCAATGGCACCCTTTAGCGCAAGAGAGACCTTCTGGAGCTGCTTGGCGAAGAAGAAGGCTGTGTTGAGGCAAACCTCATGCAGCATCGCCCAGAGGAATAACAACTCAGAAGACCGCACAAGACCATCAGACTCCCCTCGGCCAAAGATGGCATGCGCCAGAACTCTATGCACATACTTGAGAACTAGGTTGCCAAGGGATGTGGCTCTGGCAATCCTAGTGTCAAAAGGCAGAGCACCAGTGAAAAGTCCCTAGAAAGTATTCGCATCAAATTCGCTCGAGGTCAATCAGGTCCCGTCCATGGGAAATCCGTATATCTGGTTCAGCTTGGAGAGCGTAGGTACAAACTCAGTGTTGTTGAGCTGGAAAGATAGGCTGCCATCGTCATCGTCAGTGTGGACATTGGCATGAAATTCCATAGAGGACAAAAATTCGAGCACAATGGGAATGTACGTCAGGTATGAGACGGTGAAGAACTGGTCCCAACCCACACGCTAAAATAGTCACTAGACATCACCGTGAAAGCCAAGGGTGTTGAGCGTCCGATGATCGAGATAGCATGTGGTGATGACTTGCTGGCGCATGAGCAGGTTGAGCTTGGCCATCTGTTTTGGATCATGACAGATAATATACCATAAGGTGTAGGCAGCGCAACAGGTGCGGTGTGCTCACTATCAATGTCAGAAGAGGAAGTGTGGCACTTGGAGGTCAGCTGCTTTCGTGGAGGTATTCTAGCAGCAGAAGCTAGTGGTAGGAGATGTGAAGGTAGGCCGGAGGTGTCATCGGAGGCGTCGGCGGCAGAGAGGCGAGGTCAACAATGGCAGATCCATAGGCGGTGGGTGGAAACACGTGGGGGTGGCAGCATGTCGAGAACCCCTAATCGGCGCCGAAGAACATGAGGAAAGATCGTCGGAGCCTGACGGAGGCGAGGGAGAGAAGTCGGAGGTCGATTGAGCATTGGAGGTGGCGGATCAGAGAGGTGGCGGCGCGGCTAGCGTTTTACATAAGCGTGTAAAGGGGGTGGGCATAACGCCCAATTTTTATAACAAAAGTGTGCATGGCCATGAAGGCTTGCATGGCCCAACCCATGAAAACTTCAGCGCAAAAACTTCCAGCTTCACTAACTCATCACGATCGTGAACCGATGCATGGGTACACCCGTGCATGTCTCGATGCAAATTGCAAATGTCCATCACGACCATGCATGGATGCACAGCCCAACCCATGAAAGGCTCAGCGCAAAGTTGGAAAAGCATGACGAGCTATTCACGGCCATGCAATGATGCACGGATATGACCGTGAATGTCTCGCAGGTACCTAAAAAATCCAAAAAAATTACTATCAGCTGGGTACCATATAAGAAGCATTAATATGAAAGAAAATTTAAAATCTACGAAGACTAGGTAATAAAAATAAATAAAAAACTATAAAAAGTTTAAACAAGAGATTGGGTTGCCTCTCAATAAACGCTTCTTTAAGGTCACTAGCTTGACCATAGAAGAGTATTATGGTGTTGCAGGTGTAGCAGAGGCGAAATAAATGGCATGAAGCCTCTGCTTTCTTCGTCTCCCAAAGATTATACTTATTAAAATAAGCACAAAATATAAAAGTTTAACTACAATTATTTTCAAATGACATGAAACAGAACGATAGTGAAACTCGTGAGTTCTCTCAATATCTCTCAAATCTTCGTCTTCAAGCGCTCCTAATGTTCTCTTCCTGATGTTATCTTCTAGACCATCCTTAGTTGAAATTGCTATAGCCATCATCTCTTTCTCTTTCAGACCAACAAAGTCGTCCTGCTCATCCTTGAAACTTTCTGGAAAAGCTTCCGGGAAAAATTCTGTCTTGCCACTTGACAGTGCAGTATTCTCTTCCACCACCACTGCACTGTAACTAGAACTTGAAAAAGGATAATTCCCTATTATTAACAGAAAGATCATATGATAAAATATTTTCACCAATGCTTAGTGTTAACTTTCTGTGTTGAACGTCTATCACGGCTCTGACTGTAGTGAAGAACGACCTGCCTAATATAAAAGGAAAAGTATTATTCTCCGTCATATCCAAAACTATAAAATCCATTAAAACGAATAATCCTTCGATTTGGATGGGCACATCCTCAGCAATTCCTAGTGGGTTAAGTCTAGAACTATTGAAGAACTCTAGATGTCAATTTAAGATTTCCCATATCTAATTTCTTGAAGATGGAGAGTGGCATGATACTGAGATTGGCTCCCAAGTCCAAGAGTGCTTTTTTGAATGGAACACTGCCAATCCTGCATGATATATTGAAACTACTAGGGTCTTCGAGTTTAACAGGCGGCTGATTCTACATGCAAGCTCTAAAATCTTTAGTTATCACTACCTCCTCCTTACTGTCTGGTGTTCAGAGTGAGACTTCTCTTTCTGACTGTCAGACTCCCTCTCTACATTATCAATTTCATCATACTTGGAGTTATCTAATTGCTCATCGTCACATACCATGACAACATTACAATGATCTCTCGAATTCACTTTAGGTTGAGCCGGAAGTTTTCTCGCGGCTCTTGAAGAGGAATTAGTCTGCTAAGCTAGCTGTGTGATCTGAGTCTCCAACATTTTTGAGTGTGTGGCCATGGAATTCACTTTCAAATTCAGTTGACGAATGGATTCATTCACACTGTCATTTTGCTTAATCTAGGTCGCCATAAAATTCTCGAGCATCAATTCTAGTCTCGACCTATGAGGTGGGTCTGGCTGCCTTTGATTGATAGTTGGAGGTTGCATTCCAGGAGGAGGCCTGAAATTAGAAGAAGAAATTGATTAGAAAAGTTTGCTGGAGGGACTTGCCCTTGGTTGAGCGTGTAGGAGAAATTCGGGTCATTTCTCCATCTTGGATTGTATGTGCTTGAATAGGGATTGTTCTGATTTTTGAAGTTCCCGAAAGCATTGACCTATTCAGATGGAGTGCTCAAAATATGGCAATCATCAGCAAAATGTCCTGACATTCCACAAACATCACAAGTCACAGAATTAGTAGTAGAAACATTTATATAATCAATTTTGGATGAAAGTAAATCTATTAATGCTACTAAGAAATTAATCATGTCCATATCATACTTCCTTGAATTTTGCACTAGTTGGCTCCTCTCTCTTGATCACTGGTAATGGTTGAGGGCCATGTCCTCAATCAAATCCATAGCTTCATCATAATTCTTGTTCATTAGTGCCCCACCAGTAGTAGTATCTACAAAAAGTCTTGTTTGATACAATAAGCCACTACAAAATGTATGAATGATTACCCATTTCTGTAGACCATGATGTGGGCACATCCATAGTAGTTCCTTGAACCGGTCTCATGCTTCATAGAGGGACTTTCCATCTCGCTGAGCAAAATTTATAATTTGATTTCTCAGCTGAGCTGTTTTGCTCGGTGGGAAGTACTTTGACAGAAAAGCTTACAACAACTGATCCCATGTCATGATGGAGCCCTGGGGTAAGGATTATAACCATGCTCTAGCTCGGTCCCTAAGAGAAGAAGGGAAGAGTCTCAGTTTTATAGCATCAGAGTGAGCACCATTAATTTTCAAAGTGTCACAGCATTCTGAAAATATAGAAAGATGAAGGTTCAGGTCATTGGTAGTTGCTCCACTGAATTGGTTTTGTAGCACCATCTGTACTAAGGACGGCTTGATCTCGAAGTTATTAGCTTCAATAGCCAGTCATGAGATGCTCGACTGCAAACCAGAAATGGTGGGTGCTGCAATGTCCTTGAGAGAACGATTAGCCTCTATGGTCTGATTGTTAGAAAATTCTCTTTCAAGCTTTAATTTCTTTAAATTTTTACGAATTAGATGAAAGGTTCGCTCGATCTCTAGATCCTTTGGTACTAGTTCCCCTATTCGAAGAGTGTTCCTAGGCATAAACAGTTCTCTTGACCAAAGAGGTTAGCAACAATAATCACCAACGAAATTATAACTAAAACAAAAAAGTAACTAAACAAAAAATTTACAAAATAGAAAATAAAAATCTAACTAAACCTAGTCTATCAATGTACTGATCATGTTAATATTGGCAAACCTAGTCTCTGGCAATGGAGCCAAAAACTTGATAGTGCATATTGCAAGTGCACGATTCTATCACGTAATAAAAAGTATCGATCTCATAGGGACTAAGGGTCAAGTACTAACTAATCAGTCTATCGATAGCTAGGTGATCAAATGTGGGTGAAATGACTAGTATCCTAATGCAAGAAAGTAAATCAGAGCAAGTTAAGAGCAAACGAGAGTGTGAGAATCTCTAGAGAAGATCGGGATTTTAGGTTTCACCACACTGAAGAATAATAGAAAGACAATGCTAAGTGTTTAAATTTGTTTAATCTAAGTTCTTAAGGTAATTCCTCCTAAGGTACAGATCATTCCCTCTTAGGCCATGATCTGATATCTAACTTAATCCAACTCTCCTACTCTCGTGGCCTACTAGGTTAAGCAGATCCATTGGGTTCCGTGAAGAATTGACTCCTCGAGTAATTTCGACCTACTTTCGTGGTCGAAATTACAAGTTCAATCTAAGGGGTTCCAACGTTGTGGTTTACCTCTTAGTCCATCCCACAACGTCTAAAACACACATATGCATGACCAGTACATAAATATGAAATCAAGCAACTTAGAATTGAATAAGAACCAAGATAAACTCAAGCAATGTATTAGATAAGCATTATCAATCAACATCCTTATAGTGGGCTACGCCCAAACCCCAAAAATAAATTATAATTTTCATCGTAGAATACATAAGATTTCATAAGAGAAATTCAACCAAACCACAAGAAAGGCTAGATCTGTATCATGAGAGGATGGAGCATGATCTTCAATGTCGAAACGGGGAAGAAATCGCGCCGGAATAGTCTTTCGTTGCCAAACCCTAGTTGTCACCGTTCCGCTTCGTTCTCTTGAACCGCTCCATGAAATCGCATGATTCTTATCCCAAAATGTCCGTGGGTGAGTTAGGAAGGTCTCCGCAAAATTTTCCTAAATTCTGCTCCAAAAATAGCAAGAAACAAGCAAAAAATCTAACGGGTGTCGAACAGGCAAAAGTTTTCACAGCTGTGCATGGATACATGGCTGTGCCTATGAAGGCCTCGGCGAACTTTGCTTCTGGGATAATAACTCTTCACAGCCATGAATGCGTTCACGGGTGTGCCCGTGAACATCTCGTCAAGTTATGAAAATTTTGGCTGACACCTTCATGGCCATGCATGCATGTACAAGCACGCCTATGAAGATCTCGCCACAGTTTGGAGAAGCAGGATCATACACGACGGTGCATGGATGCACGACCATGCCCGTGAAGAGTGTAGAAAGCTCTGTTTGATCTGAAATATGACATATAGCTTCGTCTCATCATGAGGATTTGTTCCATATCCTCAAATTTTCTAAATTCCACCAATTTTGGGGTGAAATCCCTACATTTTAATAAAACCAAGAAAAAGTAAAAATTCTGAAGAATATGAAATATTTAAGCAAATAAATGAGACAAAACATACATTTTACTCCAAAATAATAATAAAATTAGGCCACAATATATTATATATATGCATGATATTAAGGGTTCAACTCATGACAGTCATATTTTAAACAAAAAAATTAGCACCCAGAATACAATTTTCCTAAGCCTCTATCAGGTTGTATCTAACTATTTTCGTTAGTATAAATATAATTTTGGTATTTAAATTTTAACTTTAATTTGTTTGATTATTATATGAAAATATTATTTAGTTAACGCTGGATATTCATAAATCAGTGGATATGTAAGGTCATAAGGAGGAGTTAGGTATCATCTCATTGATTATCAATATGATTGTCTATCTCAAGGATATAAAGAAGTATTTAATAAAACACATGTCTCTTTGAGAAATTGTATTGAGGGAACGTTTGGTATATAGATGAAAATGTAATAGATACTATATGATATGTCATTTTATAATTATATAACTCAGGTGAAGATTGTGATTGCAACACTAGCAATACATAACTATATTAGGGAAATAACATGCAATAATGTAATTTTTCAAGAAGTTAATATTAATCCTAATTTGATAGAAGAAAATTTATGTGATGAAGAACAAGAGAACTAATTATATGTAGATAATGTGATGAACAATATTTGTTATCAGATTGCAATGAGCTTAATGGTGTCTAGGAATGTGTGATTATTTTTTTAGATGTTAAATATACAGTTAACTTATGATGGTATAATGTAATTTACTAATTTATCCTTGTATGACTGCTTTTAAAATTTTATTGACTGAACAAATGAATTTAGTTTTATACCGTTTTTTATCTATAGCAGTAATCTTCAGTGTTTGCATAGTAGATAATTTTATTTTTTATTTACAGCACGATAAACAGTTATATTTTTCTGCTTTAAGAAAAGCTATGATGATGTACATGTCATGACAAATTTTTAGTGCTGGTCAGGTAATTCACAGTGGACAAGGGTCACAGCCGAGCAGGTACAGGAAAAAATAAAAAAAGCTCAGATGCCTTCGTCGTCCTTCAGGGCAGGATGCGCACGCCACATGGCCCAACGGCAACGGTCGCTTTCCCTTTTCATTCAAACTCAAACCACTAAAACTGTCTTTTATATAGTATGAATGATAGTAATAAATGACAGGTATTCGGTTAATCAGTTGATCAACTGGGTTTTGATAATCCAGATAGCCGTTACCGAAGATTCGACGGCGCCTCCAATTCAAACCCAACACATACATCACAAGAACCTTTGTCTTCTGATTCGCTCTGACCTCACCAAAAATTATTGATCTTTGTATTCTTCTCCACCCCGCCCACTCAAATTTTGAAATCCTCCTTCGATTCCTCCGAGTCTCCCTTTTTGTAGCCGGCCCTTCCCCTGTTTCCCTTTCTAACAAAATGGGCGTTTGCTTTAGCAAGGAGGATGCCGCCTCACCAAGTCCTCCCCCACTCAATGCCGCCACCTCTGAGAAGAAGACAGCGGAGATGCCGCTGCCTAATGCAGCTGCAGAAGCAGCATTCACTGAGAAGAAGCAACAAGTCTTGGTCGTCACCCACAAGAGCGCCGGCGCCGCCAGAGCAGCCAATGACAAGGACAACAAGGTCAAGGTCGGGGAGATGCCGACGAGGAAGGCCAGCAGAGATTTGGAGGGTAACAGCGCCGATCCAATCAGGTCGCTTCCGGCCGCTGCCATCCGTACCTCAAGCTGCACCAAGGAGGAGATCGACGCTATCCTGATACAGTGCGGCCGCCTTAGCCGCAGCTCATCGGGGAAGGCCTGCAACGACAGGAAGTACTCGGGGTCGAAACGGAGCTACGACTTCGATTGCGATAAGACGGGGGAGGAGTGGGAGGAGAAGCCAGTGTCCCGGCCCTCTCCTCACCGGAGAACTCCCGGGCGGGAGCGGTCAGGGAGCAGGGAAAGGGGAAGTGGCGGCGGGGGGCGGAGGATGAGCCTGTCCCCGGGCCGGCGCACGGAGTTTCCAGCCTCGCCAGTCTTAAGCAACGAGAAGTCTAAGCAGCCTGTGAAGATGGTGGCCGTGCCGGCGCGGGAGAAGGGAAGAGGAACCTCCCCTGCCCCCGCCGTTAATAAGAGGGGTGGTGAGGTGGGAGCTGCGAGGAGCCCTTCGCCTCGGTCGCCGTCTCCGGCTGGGGCTATTGGGGTGCTGAATGATAATGCCGTTTCCTACCACGCTCCGCCGCCAAATCAGCCGCAGTCCCTCAGCAGGTGCTCTCCAAGGAAGGCCGAGCCGTCCCCATATCGCCGGAATCCGCTGGCTGAAATCGACGTGAACTGCATCAAAGGAAACCAAAACAACAACAATATTCAGAAGACGGGAGAAGGGGAAGAAGCTATGCGGAAGCAGAACCAATGCGAAGCGCAGGTCTGAAACATTGAAATCTTCATGATTAAATTTCAGATGTTGCATTTGCAGATTGTGATGACAGACTTCAATTACGTTGCAGAAAACAACTGCGGTTAGAGCTCAAGGAAGAAGATCTCTGCAAAGGAATGACGACTGCGTCCATGGAAAGATTAGCATGGAGACCGCAGGACAGGAGGAAGCCATTGAAAAACTAGCATCATCCAGAGTTGCAGAGGAGAATCATATTTCCCGGATCATCTCAACAACCAGATCATCCCCGAGATCCTCTAGAGACCTCGATCACGCCTCTCTCGGATTCAACCAAGAAACCTTTCTCAATGCCAATTCCTCCTGCCCTTCCTCCTTGCTTCTAGATGACATCCAAGCCTACAACCAGCAGCATCCCGACGCGGCCTTCTCCCTCCCAGCCTGCGTCTCCAAGGCCTGCTCCATCCTTGAAGCCGTGGCCGACCTCAACTCCACGTCCTCGGAGAAGGATTGCGGCAACGGGCGGCGGCGAGGTTCGGGGTTCAACCAGCCGTTTGTTGAATCGGAGACCGTGGCCAAGGGATCTTTTGGAGTCAAGCCCGCACAGAACGTGACGGTGAGGGACTTGAGAGGTGGTGCTGATACGGAGCCAGGAACACGCTAGGAACAACAACAGCCTCTCGGGGCAGGCCTGGGCGTCGGCGTGGGAGCCGAATTCCGAGGAGTCTACCTCAACTTGGAGGTCGAACAATGGCTACGAGGTGGAGCAAGAAGCCAAAGTAAGCCCTTTGAGCCAAGTGTCAGGATCGGAGGAATTTGTGTGTAATTCCACTGTTACCCGACTCTGACGCTGTCTTTTTGTATAAACTCTGGGACATATAGTTCCATGTAAAAATAGGGTTTGACACATGTGTGCCATGTGTTTTGGTCTTTGGGGTTGTTATGCACTTGGGGGACTGTCCCGAGGCATGTACGCGTGAATGGGGGACTGTGTTTTCACAAGTACTCCAGGATGGGGGCTCAAATGTATAAAATTAGCCTACCAATCCTTTGTGAAGCCTTCTACTCACACACCTTAGATTGTGTACTTGGGATAGTATTGAGAGAGGTGGTAGTGCTTTGGTTAAATGCAGTCTTGTTATCCCATGCAAGTATAAAATTGCAAGGTTCTACACACCTGTTGTGACGCCCGGGGTACTTTGGGGTTATACCCCGCCTTTCCCATGGACTCATAGAGGTTATGAGTAGGGATGAAGGGGTAAAATTGTTGGAACATTCATATGCAAAAACAAGAGGTTCAAAGTAGAGGGCTACATGAACCTTAGTGTGTAATTTGGGCTTGTATAGAGGTGTACAAGCTTATGCAAAAAATATGCCATAGGTGAGAATTGAACCCAAGACCTATGGAAGAGCTAAGCCTTAAGTTGCATGAGAGAACCAACCCAAGCGTGGGTCATTAGCTGAAATAAAGAAGAGGCGACTTCATCTTAAACTCTTCATAATGCATAAGGGCAAAATCGACAAAAGCCAAGACAAATTGGGGATCTCGATTGGGTTTGGAAACAATCGGCATTTTGCAAGAGGGAAGAACACCGAAAGCTTGAGGAAGCTTGTGGTGGCGACTTGGAGAAGAAGAACTCATCTTCTTCCTTGGAGGAGTGGCGGATTGTGGAGAGGGGCGACCATCTTCATCAACCTTCTTCCATTGCCGATTTGGAGAGAGCTTGAGGGAGCTCATCTCCCACGTTTGGCCGAGAGTTACAAGGAGGAAGGGGGCGGCTTCATCACTTCATCTTCCTTCCTTGGACTTATCTTGGAGGAGATCTAGCTTGAGAGGAGCTCAAGCACACTTCATCCATTATCTTAGCCGAGAGTATCCACCTTGAGGAGGTTTCGGTTGTCTCTTCCTTGGAGGAAAGGAGACCGAGACTTGGAGGAGGAGCTAGGGAGGAGCTAGGGAGGACCGGCGGCCATCTTTGGTAGAGGCGCCACCACCTTCATCCACCTATACATTGGGGCGCACCTTGCTGTCCATTTGGGGTTGAAGGCGTCCATTGGAGATTTGGAGCATCTAAACCACCTAGAGGGGCGACTCTAGGGTGGTGCCTCAAGTGCTTGCACTTGAGGAGTGTTCGGAGCTTGAAGGAGGAAGTTCGGCCATCTCGAGGGAGTTACGGACTGAACTTCATCACCACTAGCGTTGGAGTGGTATACATTCCTTACACTGTCTTATTTACTTTGCATAGCATTGTAAGAACTTGTGTATGAACTCTATTACTTGTTGAGTAGTTGATAGGGTGTTGATTTTAATCGTCCGGTGTGATTATCGCTGTGTAGTTGTCGATATTT
This sequence comes from Costus lasius, assembly GCA_027563935.2. NCBI lineage: Eukaryota > Viridiplantae > Streptophyta > Magnoliopsida > Zingiberales > Costaceae > Costus > Costus lasius. The sequence continues at coordinate 79,420,461 of CM050451.1, forward strand.
GTACTAGGGTTTGGGCATATGTCTAGTGCCCTTATTCTGTGAACTGCCAGCGTTGTGATTGTCATTTACAGGGCGCTTAGGTTTAAGGCTGTTAGTAAGTGTGCATATGGGGTTGAGAAGCAACATGTGCTTGCCACCCGCCACTTATTGACCTAGGTCTAGGGCTAGGAGAAGGCTAGGAATCAGTTCCTTCAGATCAGCCTTGGAGCTCAGTTCCATCAGAGCTCAGCCCTGAGAGCGCAGTGGATCAGACAGTGAGGTTCAGAGCGTGCACGAGTAAAAGATCTTTGTTAATTTCCGCATATTGAGTGTTGGCTGGCAATTTACACAGAGGGTGTGTAGATTGCGCCATCACGCTCGAGAATTTCTAAGGCAAAAATTTAGCACAAAATTTAGGGCGTGACAAAGTGGTATCAGAGCGATAGCTCAGCACGAGTCTGGACCACCAGGATATAGACGTTAGTTGGATTGCTGTTTGGGTGTTGCGTACGTCGGTGCTTAGCGCCGGGGCGTAAGACCTCAGTACTTCCTTCTAATCGATCAGTTCTGGCCAGGCGAGTACAGGAGCACTCCATTTAGTCAGCCGATCCACAGGACACCACAGAGCAGCACACCATTGCACCCAGGACCAGGAGTATGGCACAGTTCGAGGAGCGATTCTCTAGACTGGAGGACGCCATTGGCTTAGATACAGAGTCTGAGTGGCAGGGAGAGCCTCTTTCTGAGCGCCTAGAGACTTTGATGGAGATGTTCCATCAGTACAGAGATTACACTGATGGGAGAATTAGTACTCTAGCGCAGGATTTAGCGACAGCTACCACAGAGGTTACTGCCTTGAGATTGTTGGTGGCACAGGTGGCTTCCCATCCAGCTACTCCACCTGCACCACAGTTTATGCAGCCTGCCAGACGCCATATTCCAGATCCAGTCACTTTTGCCGGGGCTAGAGTGGCAAAAGAGCTAGACAACTTCATCTTTGACATGGAGCACTACTTTAGAGCAGCAGGAGTCATCGATGAAGATAGGATAGAGGTCTGTGCATCCTACCTGCGTGGGGATGCCAAACTATGGTGGAGAACCTCTATTGCTCCCAGGACAGAGGGAGATAACCCAGAGATAGCCTCATGGGAAGATCTAAAAACTGAGATGAGGGCTCAGTTTAGACCAGTCAATACCTTACATGATGCTAGGATGACTTTGAGGTATTTGAGGCAAACTGGTTCAGTTAGAGACTATGTCAAGCAGTTTGCTACCTTATTGCTTGAGATACCTAACAAGACTGAAGAAGAGAAGTTCCACGACTTCCTAGGAGGATTACAGCCATGGGCACTTGCAGAGGTTAGGCGACAGTCGGTGACTACCTACAGGGAGGCAGTTGCAGCAGCTGATGGATTAGTGGACATGAGAGGCTCACGTCCCACTATGACAGCTCAGGGAGCTAGACCAGCTACCCAAAACAAACCACCGGTACAGAATAGACAGCCACAGAAGAAGAGTGCGCAAAATTGGAAAAACAAAGGAAAAGCGATAGTGTACCAGCAGAAAAGCCCACAAAAGAAGCACTATCAGCCTCAGCAGAAGAGGGCTGCTGAGCTTAGCACAAAGAACAAGATAGAGTGCTTTATTTGCTATGGACCACATTTGATGAGGGACTGTCCTACCAGGAAGATGATTAGTTCATTGGTGACAGTAGAGGGAGAGAAAGCACAGAAGGAGCAGGGGTGCTCTGGAGTTTCTGTCAATCCTTTGGTGATTGCCAATGTCAGTGCAAAGTCCTCACCCCTAATGTATGTGGATGTGGAGCTGAATGGTACAACTATAGCAGCTATGGTAGACACTGGAGCTACACATGTATTTGTCTCAGATAGAGTAAAGGATCAGTTGAGACTTAAGACTAGCCAGTGTGATACTAGTGTGAAAACAGTTAACGCAGACCCGAGGAAGGCATTCGGAGTTAGTTATGATGTGCCTGTGAAATTGGGGCCATGGGCAGGGAGAGTACACACTATGGTGACAGCCTTGGATGATTTTGATGTCATCATAGGGATGGATTTGCTTAGGAGGGCCAAAGCAATTCCCATGCCTCATTTGAATGGGTTGCAGATACTGGATGAGAAGGCACCTTGCTTTCTTCCTTGTCATTCGATGGGTAAGGTAGAGAAGAGCAACAAGGGCAAGGAGGTGATTGCAGCCTCAGTCCTTGCAAAGGGGATACGACGTGGCGAGACTACCTATTTGGCACATGTCAGAGTGGTAGAATCCATTCCTGTTATTGATTCTAGGCCGATGCAGTCGAGGGGACATGTGGGAGACTTGATCAACCTTCCTAGTTCCAGTAGCCGTGGAGGTCATGGAGTTGAGATAGGAGCGGCGAGTCTTACTTTGGGTGAACGGATCAGTCAACTACCTGCACCGATTGGGGGCCTGTTACATGAGTTTAGAGACGTTATTCCCCCTGAGATGCCTAAGGTGTTACCACCTAGGAGGGACATCGACCATGCTATTGAATTAGTGCCAGGGGCAGTCCCACCAGCACAGTCACCATACAGAATGCCACCATCAGAACTAGCTGAGTTAAGGAAGCAGCTAGATGAATTAATTGAGTCAGGGTTTATTCAGCCTTCAAAAGCACCATATGGAGCACCTGTGCTATTTCAGAAAAAGAAGGATGGAAGTTTAAGGATGTGTGTTGACTATAGAGCTTTGAACAAAGTAACGGTGAAGAATGCATATCCGATTCCATTGATCCAGGATTTGATAGATCGCCTTGTGAATGCAAAGGTGTTTACTAAATTGGACCTTCGATCAGGTTATTGGCAGGTGAGAATAGCTGAAGGAGACGAGCCTAAGACTACATGCGTAACTAGATATGGATCATATGAGTTCTTGGTCATGCCATTTGGGCTGACCAATGCACCAGCTACATTTTGCAATTTGATGAACAACATTCTGCATCCGTTCTTGGACAAGTTTGTTGTTGTTTATTTGGACGATATTGTCATTTATTCTGCCAAAATGGAAGAACATAGAGAGCACTTAAGAGAGGTCTTAACAGTGCTAAGGCAGAATCAGTTATATCTGAAGCTGGAGAAGTGTGAATTTGCGCGCAGTGAAATAGAATTTTTGGGGCACGTTGTCGGTGGAGGTCAGGTTCACATGGATTCTGGCAAAATTAGAGCCATTGAGGAGTGGCCTGCACCTACTTCAGTTAGCACATTGAGGTCTTTTCTAGGACTAGCTAACTTCTATAGGCGATTTATCAAGGATTATTCCAAGATAGCAGCGCCTTTGACTGACCTTTTGAGGAAGGACGTCACTTGGGCTTGGGAGGCCAAGCACCAAACTGCATTTGATAGACTGAAGTTACAGGTGACTTCAGAACCAGTCCTGAGGTTACCAGACTTTTCCTTAGCTTTTGAAGTTCATACAGATGCATCTGATAGAGCATTGGGAGGAGTGTTGGTACAGGATGGGAGACCAGTAGCTTTCGAGAGCAGAAAGTTAAAAAGTGCCGAAATGAACTATTCAGCTCACGAGAAGGAAATGCTAGCAGTGGTACATTGTCTGAAGCTATGGAGAGTATATTTGTTGGGGAACAAATTTACAGTGAAAACTGATAATGTGGCCAATACTTTTTTTCAGACTCAGAAGAAATTGTCTGCCAGACAGGCCAGATGGCAAGAACAGCTAGCTGAGTTTGATTTCTGTTGGGAACACAAGCCAGGGCGCATTCATCAGGTTCCAGATGCATTGAGCAGAGTGACCTCCATTTCTCACTGTTCTGCTATGTCATATGCCGTGAGTAAGGTCATTCAGTTGATCAGAGACACTATGGGTTCAGATCAATCCTATATGAAGCTAGTAGCGAAGATAAGAGAGGGTGTAACCCGTCGCTTCTACTTGAGTGAGGATGGATTGATCATGGCACGAGGTGATAGGCCTTATGTACATTCATCTGGGAATGTCAGATTTGGCCTCATGCGTGAGTATCATGATACAGTCTGGGCTGGTCACCCAGGAGGAAAACGCATGTTTGCTTTGCTGAGTAGAGCTTGGTACTGGCCGGGGATGAAAGAGGACGTAGAACACTATGTGAGAACTTGTCTTGTCTGCCAGCAAGACAAAATTGAGAGGAAAAAGGAGGCAGGACTGTTGCAGCCCTTGCCTATTCCAGAGAAACCATTTGTTTCTGTGTCTATGGATTTCATCACCCATTTTCCTCGTGTGGAAGGAATGGCATCTGTGTTCGTAGTGGTGGACAGATGTTCAAAATATGCTGTGTTTGCACCTGCACCGGAGCCGTGTACTGCGGAGGTGACGGCTAATCTGTTTATGACACATGTGGTTAAACATTTTGGTTTACCCAGAGAGATCATTAGTGATAGAGACCCGAGATTCACTGGGAAATTCTGGTCTTCACTGTTTAAAAAGTTGGGTACAGATCTCAAAATGTCAACAGCATACCATCCACAGACTGATGGGCAGACAGAGAGGATTAATGCTTTGCTAGAGGGGTATCTTAGACACTTTGTTTCTTCGACTCAGAAGAATTGGATCAGATTGCTAGATACAGCCCAGTTTGCATATAATATTCAAGTTTCTTCTGCCACAGGAAAGAGTCCATTTGAGTTAGTGTTAGGGTGGCAGCCTATGACACCCGTGGATACACTGAATAGGACGTTGGAGGGGAAATGCCAGGCCGCTACAAAATTTGTTGAGGATAGAACCGAGCTATGGCAGGAAGCTCGTGATAGCTTGGAGGAAGCTAGAAACAGAATGGTACTATATGCAAATAGAGACAGAAGACATCTAGAGTTTGATGTGGGGGACTTGGTGTTACTCAAACTCACCCCACAGATGTGGAGAAGAACTGAAGCCCGAACTTATCACAGAGGTCTTGTTAGAAGGTATGAAGGGCCTTTCAAGATTATCAAGAGGGTTGGAGCTGTTGCTTACAGACTTCAGTTACCACCATGGCTACAGTTTTATCCTACCTTTCATGTCAGTCTATTGAAAAAGTACCATCCAGATGAAAGACACCCAGACCGTGGAATAGAAAGAAGGCAACCATCCCAAGGGAAAATTGAGTATGGCAGGAGACCATCGAAGATTCTAGATCACAGAGTCTATGCATCTAGTGGGCCCAGTGGGCGAAAGACTGAGTTTTTAGTCCAGTGGTTGGACGAGTCAGTTGAAGATGCAACTTGGGAGAAAGCCACGGATTTGGAACAATATGAAGGATTGTTAAGGCAGTACGAGAGGTACCTAGCATCGAGGGCGAATGCTAATTCAGCTGGGGGAGAATTGTGACGCCCGGGGTACTTTGGGGTTATACCCCGCCTTTCCCATGGACTCATAGAGGTTATGAGTAGGGATGAAGGGGTAAAATTGTTGGAACATTCATATGCAAAAACAAGAGGTTCAAAGTAGAGGGCTACATGAACCTTAGTGTGTAATTTGGGCTTGTATAGAGGTGTACAAGCTTATGCAAAAAATATGCCATAGGTGAGAATTGAACCCAAGACCTATGGAAGAGCTAAGCCTTAAGTTGCATGAGAGAACCAACCCAAGCGTGGGTCATTAGCTGAAATAAAGAAGAGGCGACTTCATCTTAAACTCTTCATAATGCATAAGGGCAAAATCGACAAAAGCCAAGACAAATTGGGGATCTCGATTGGGTTTGGAAACAATCGGCATTTTGCAAGAGGGAAGAACACCGAAAGCTTGAGGAAGCTTGTGGTGGCGACTTGGAGAAGAAGAACTCATCTTCTTCCTTGGAGGAGTGGCGGATTGTGGAGAGGGGCGACCATCTTCATCAACCTTCTTCCATTGCCGATTTGGAGAGAGCTTGAGGGAGCTCATCTCCCACCTTTGGCCGAGAGTTACAAGGAGGAAGGGGGCGGCTTCATCACTTCATCTTCCTTCCTTGGACTTATCTTGGAGGAGATCTAGCTTGAGAGGAGCTCAAGCACACTTCATCCATTATCTTAGCCGAGAGTATCCACCTTGAGGAGGTTTCGGTTATCTCTTCCTTGGAGGAAAGGAGACCGAGACTTGGAGGAGGAGCTAGGGAGGAGCTAGGGAGGACCGGCGGCCATCTTTGGTAGAGGCGCCACCACCTTCATCCACCTATACATTGGGGCGCACCTTGCTGTCCATTTGGGGCTGAAGGCGTCCATTGGAGATTTGGAGCATCTAAACCACCTAGAGGGGCGACTCTAGGGTGGTGCCTCAAGTGCTTGCACTTGAGGAGTGTTCGGAGCTTGAAGGAGGAAGTTCGGCCATCTCGAGGGAGTTACGGACTGAACTTCATCACCACTAGCGTTGGAGTGGTATACATTCCTTACACTGTCTTATTTACTTTGCATAGCATTGTAAGAACTTGTGTATGAACTCTATTACTTGTTGAGTAGTTGATAGGGTGTTGATTTTAATCGTCCGGTGTGATTATCGCTGTGTAGTTGTCGATATTTGTACTAGGGTTTGGGCATATGTCTAGTGCCCTTATTCTGTGAACTGCCAGCGTTGTGATTGTCATTTACAGGGCGCTTAGGTTTAAGGCTGTTAGTAAGTGTGCATATGGGGTTGAGAAGCAACATGTGCTTGCCACCCGCCACTTATTGACCTAGGTCTAGGGCTAGGAGAAGGCTAGGAATCAGTTCCTTCAGATCAGCCTTGGAGCTCAGTTCCATCAGAGCTCAGCCCTGAGAGCGCAGTGGATCAGACAGTGAGGTTCAGAGCGTGCACGAGTAAAAGATCTTGGTTAATTTCCGCATATTGAGTGTTGGCTGGCAATTTACACAGAGGGTGTGTAGATTGCGCCATCACGCTCGAGAATTTCTAAGGCAAAAATTTAGCACGAAATTTAGGGCGTGACACCTGTTGTGAGACCCTGGGTATGCTGGGGTTATACCCCAGCCCATCCCATGTGTTAGGCCCTGGGCTTCCCGGTTCAGCCCAGTGAAGGATGGGCCTGGCCCAAGCCCACGACGGAGAACAACTCACGGATCAATGTCAAAATCGGATGAAGATTTTGACCGAAGCTTAGCCATCATCTCGTGCGGACGACGGCACCCTCACGCAGGACTCGGACGAGGCTGGCAGGCACGCGCTGGCGTGCTCGACGCCGAATGAAGCGGACGTCGAGCGGCTGGACGCGTAGAAGGCAGAGACGCCGTAGTCTCCGCGAGCATCGGAAGGCTTGGACGCTCGATTTGGAGTGAACGCGGACGCGATGGAAGCGGAGGCTGAAGGCAGGCGCGCACGACTCGGATGAAGGCGGTTTCTCTATAAAGCTCAACGAAGGGAGCAAGCAGAGAAGGGAGGGAACGAATCAGGAAACTACGGAGAGGAGGTTCGGCGAACGTAGGAGCGAACGACGAGCGTGAGTTTTTCGGCGACGTGAGGAACAGAGACGAGAGCGTGAGAGGGAGAGGTTTTGTAGCTTCCAGTTGAGTAATAAAGCTTTCCTCTTCCACTGAATTCCTGTGTTTCTTCTCCGGCGACGGCACCTCCCCTGCTCCCCTGTTCTTCGGTGTACGGCGGCGACGAACCTCGGCAGCAGGCGGCTGCGAGGTCGTCGACGATCGGCGACAAGGCGAGAGCACAGGCGACGCATCCTTCCTTCCCGGCGATGTGCGACGAACGCGGCGGCGTTCGAAAGCTCGGTGTCGAACAGAGGTTGAAGACGACGCGAGTTTCGGCGTTCGAAACGAGGCGAAGTCAAGTCAACGGCATCGACGCGAAATCGAAACGATCGAATTCGATTTTGGTGTGACGTCAGCGTGACGTCATCGGAGGAAAATCGGCGCGCGGCGAAACCAGATCGGAGGGCTGACGTCAGGCGTGACGTCAGCGACAGAAATCAACTTTGCAAGTGATTTTGACTTCGGTCAAAATCAAATTGGAGGTATTATAATTTGGGGTTTTAATCGATTCTTTCCGGATTTCTCGAATTAGGGTTAGGGTTTCTTACCCCTCTTCTATGAGAATTGTAATTTGGGAGAAAAAAAGTGAGCGGGAACTAGGGTTTTGAATTTGGGGACGAAATTCGGTCCGGAAACCCTAGCGCGATCACGTTCCGGTGTTCCGCCGGACGGCTCTGAGACAACGGATAAGCGTTGTTTTTGAACCGTTCCGACCGGGGTGTGACAACAGGTATCAGAGCTTAAAGTGATCCAACAGCAATATGGTGAATCAAGGAGATCGTATTGCCCGGATCGAGCAAGTGCTCGGTTTGACTGGGAATAGCAGAGATGCGGTGGTTCCTCAGGTGGAGGACCTCCATCGTACAATAGAAGAGCAAAGGTTGCAGATTCTTGCCCTGCAACAAACTTTGGCTGGGATGGCTGAAGCCCAGCAAAACTTTGAAGGGATGGCGGCGCTACAGCAGCAGGTGGCCACCTTGACAGCACAAACTCAGCAGGTGACCGCGTTGCAAGGACAAGTAGCGACCTTGACGACACAGCAACAGCAGATATTGGCTGATCTGGCGGTGATGCGCATGGCCTTGGCGCAGGTACAAGGGGGTGGCCCTACAGCAGCCAGGACAGAGTATGGGCCTCCCAATGGCAACGGGAAGGTTTGCACCCCAGAACCTGCAGTGTTCAAAGGGGCCAGATCTGCTAAAGTATTGGGTAATTTTCTGTGGGACATGCAACAATATTTTGAAGCTAACCATGTCACAGATCAGGAGAAGGTGAGAGTGTGCACGGCATATCTCTCAGATGATGCAAAGCTCTGGTGGAGAACCAAAGTTGATTCTACATCAGAGGCAGCGAGTTGGACTTGGGAGGTATTCCGAGAGGAACTACGACAACAGTTCCTTCCCGGAAACTCGGTGGACCAAGCGCGAGAGGCGGTGGATCGGCTAAAGCATACAGGGACGATCCAGGAGTATGTCAGGGCGTTCTCCGCGCTGATGTTGGAGCTACCTGAGATGGCAGAGGGAGATAGGAGGTACTTCTTCCTCCGGAATCTCCAACCTTGGGCGGCAACGGAGGTACGAAGACATGCACCACAGGACTGGAGGACGGCTGCTGCTATAGCCGAATCTTTGGTGGACCAGAGGACTTCAGGGACGACCTTCCAGAGAGCACAAAGGTCGCCCCCGAAGCGACCATCTCCACCCAGACCCAGAGCGCTAGAGAGAGAGAGGCTCTCTCCCCGACGAAACGGAGGACAAGCAGCATGGCAGGGGAATACTCGACCTGCAGAGCGAGGGCAAGGTCAACTGAGACCGATTGCCTGCTTTTTGTGCAAAGGACCGCACCGGATACGCGACTGTCCGGATCGACAGCGATTGAACGCGATTGCAGCGATTGTGCATCGGGAGCTTGCTGAGAAACCGGCGGAGGTGCATGACGAGGAACCAGTAGAGGCTCGCATAGGAGTTGTGCGCATTGCCTCAGTGGTCGCAGGGGGATCATCCTCGACCCCCGCAGAAACAGAGCCGAAAGACGCAGTCGACAAAGGTAATGTCGAGCAAAAGCCGAGCTCCGAAGAGATAGACCCTCTACAGGAGAAGAAAACATGGAGGCAAGTAGTGGAGGAGAAGGCTCCACTGAAGTCCTCGAATTCTTCGGATACAGAAAGGGATGATAGGCCTCAGCAGATTCATGGGATGTATTGGTCTTTAGATGACTCTATAGAAAACGACCCAAGGTTCCAAAGGTACGCGGCTTCCCGCCAGCAAGCAAAGAGAGAACGGCGAGGTCGGGCCTGAGCGCCCGCGCCGGACATCGAGGGCGATGTCCAAATTGGGCCGGGGAGAATTGTTAGGCCCTGGGCTTCCGGTTCAGCCCAGTGAAGGATGGGCCTGGCCCAAGCCCACGACGGAGAACAACTCACGGATCAATGTCAAAATCGGATGAAGATTTTGACCGAAGCTTAGCCATCATCTCGTGCGGACGACGGCACCCTCACGCAGGACTCGGACGAGGCTGGCAGGCATGCGCTGGCGTGCGCGAACGAAGCAACCGAGCTTCGTCAACTCACCACGCGAGCTCCGGACGACGCGGTCGACGCCGAACGAAGCGGACGTCGAGCGGCTGGACGCGTAGAAGGCAGAGACGCCGTAGTCTCCACGAGCATCGGAAGGCTTGGACGCTCGATTTGGAGTGAACGCGGACGCGATGGAAGCGGAGCCTGAAGGCAGGCGCGCACGACTCGGATGAAGGCGGTTTCTCTATAAAGCTCAACGAAGGGAGCAAGCAGAGAAGGGAGGGAACGAATCAGGAAACTACGGAGAGGAGGTTCGGCGAACGTAGGAGCGAACGACGAGCGTGAGTTTTCCGGCGACGTGAGGAACAGAGACGAGAGTGTGAGAGGGAGAGGTTTTGTAGCTTCCAGTTGAGTAATAAAGCTTTCCTCTTCCACTGAATTCCTGTGTTTCTTCTCCGGCGACGGCACCTCCCCTGCTCCCCTGTTCTTCGATGTACGGCGGCGACGAACCTCGGCAGCAGGCGGCTGCGAGGTCGTCGACGATCGGCGACAAGGCGAGAGCACAGGCGACGCATCCTTCCTTCCCGGCGACGTGCGACGAACGCGGCGGCGTTCGAAAGCTCGGTGTCGAACAGAGGTTGAAGACGACGCGAGTTTCGGCGTTCGAAACGAGGCGAAGTCAAGTCAACGGCATCGACGCGAAATCGAAACGATCGAATTCGATTTTGGTGTGACGTCAGCGTGACGTCATCGGAGGAAAATCGGCGCGCGGCGAAACCAGATCGGAGGGCTGACGTCAGGCGTGACGTCAGCGACAGAAATCAACTTTGCGAGTGATTTTGACTTCGGTCAAAATCAAATTGGAGGTATTATAATTTGGGGTTTTAATCGATTCTTTCCGGATTTCTCGAATTAGGGTTAGGGTTTCTTACCCCTCTTCTGTGAGAATTGTAATTTGGGAGAAAAAAAGTGAGCGGGAACTAGGGTTTTGAATTTGGGGATGAAATTCGGTCCGGAAACCCTAGCGCGATCACGTTCCGGTGTTCCGCCGGACGGCTCTGAGACAACGGATAAGCGTTGTTTTTGGACCGTTCCGACCGGGGCGTGACACCATGGATCCAGCGGGATTCTGGGGAGGGATGGATGAGTCTGACGGGGAGTTAGGCTGGTGTTGCAGGGAGCCTACTAGAGGAGTTAGGTTACTGACACTGTGTTAGTATGTTTTTGCAGGTACATCTACATACTATATCCTTAGGCATGGCCTGGGGGTGCTTTGGAGGACTTTGGAGGACATCAGAGTTCTTTGGCGGACTAGGGTTAGCTTAACCATGGTTACCTTAACCAGGGTTAACCTAACCAGGGTCTGGGCGCATATGGGGACTCAACCTGGGTTCGCATTGGAGGTCTAGGGGCTGATCTATAAGCTCTAGACTTAGGCGCCAAAGTGGCTAAGTGTTTAAATAAGTTGGCACATGTCTTGCATGTGACAACTTATGAGAACATCCATTAAGAACTTAAGTGAAGATCCATTAAGAGGTTATTGGATCCCCACTCACTTAAGGTTCTTGAACCCATCACTTGGGCGCATATCCACTTCACTTGGCGGCTTGGATCCATCAAGAGGGTTGGCGGGTTGGTTCACTTAACCAAACCCGATCCAACATGATTCAAATTGGCGACTTAAAAGGAGGATTGGCGGCTACTTGTTAGGTCATCCTCTTCACGCTCAAGCTAAGGCGAAATTCTGCTTGTAGAGGCGACAAGCACCTTGGCGATCATCTTCCTTGGCGGTGAGGAAGAAGAAAGGTTCAACCGGCGGTGACTTGGCTTGGAAGAGTTGGGGAACTCCTTCCTTGAGGGCGGCGACTACTTCCATCACCTTCATCACCACCGGCGGCTCTTGGAGAGGGGCGGCACCTTGCTGTCCTCCCTTGTTCTTGGCGAGTTCTTGGGCTTGAGGCGAGTCCAAGAGAAGAAGCGACAATCAACAACCCTAAGGTCTTCCACCTTAGGGTCCGGGCCACAAAGGTTTACCTTTGTGGAGATTCTTGTGGGCGGCTTCTTGAGGAGAGGGGGCTGTCCTCACCATCCATTGTTCATAGATTGCGTTTGGGTATACTTCTTACCCTAAAACATTGTATGAACGAGTTTTGTTGATTATATATTATTTGTGTACCTATTCCCGGGATTAGGGAATAGGGTCCTCTTTTACCCTGAGTATTGATACTTGGAGGAGAGTCGGTTTTCTGTGGTTTTACGGTTCTAGCTTAGGTGGGGCGCAAGTATTGTACTTGTCTCCATCCTTCGCTCGCTGTGTAGACATATATATTGCTTAGGTTAAGCAGGCCGGTAGTTACTTGATTGTTAGGTTTTGAGCAGAGGTCTATTGCTCTTTGATCTACGATAGATCACCCTGCTGTGTGCGATATCTGCTTGTGAAAGCTTGTGTGTTTCAGGGCGCACAAGGTGTGCAAAGTGGTTAGTGGCAGAGGAAGAGCCTAACCCGCCACCTTGCTCAGTATTGCACAGTTCCTATATTCGGCCAGATAGCTCAGTCAGCTCAGATGTTGTGTTGATTGGGTAGACATAGTTGGGAGAGTGATCTGTACTGCTGGGAGAGACGATCTGTAGTGAGGACGCGCATTGTATTTATTATTACACGTTTCCGCATAGACGCATTGTATAGGTGTGTTAGCTGACGGGTTACGCAGTGGTTGTGTAATTCGTGCTATCACGTCCTAGTTTTAGGCGCGAAAAATTGGGGCGTGACAACTGGTATCAGAGGCCACTTCCAGCACAGATCAGCGGGATTTACTGGTGTTTTTCTGAGTTGGGACGAGTGTGTCAGGGATATAGACGTTAGTCAGGTTACTGTTTGGGGGTTGCGTACGTCGGAGCCTTGTGCCCGGGGCGTAATTCCTCAGTAATTCTGCTACACGGTCCGTCTCGACCATTAAGAGTTCTTAGCCAGTATTTCCCTTAGTTTCACCTTACACAGCGATTTCAGAGATTGCGCCATCTACGAGGAGTATGGCGGCGCAGGCACAGCTCGAGGAGAGGATCTTGAGACTGGAGGCAGCTTTGACCAGATTACAGCTTGCCATTGGGGTTGATGGCGACGCAGATCAGGGTCCCCTTAGTGAGAGGGTTAGCGCCATGAGAGACATGATTCACCATGTACAGATGGAGTCTGAGGGTCATGTGGCCGAGTTGACACAGACTGTTGAGGGTCAGTTGGCAGAGATGTCCCAGGGAATGGAGACACTCATGGCAGATTTGAACTTGGTAAAGATAGGGTTGGCGCATGTGACAGCTCATCCACCTACACCCACAGCCCCAGCACCAGTTCAGACTGCTAGGCGCCATGTTCCAGAGCCTACTACCTTTGCGGGGGCGCGGGTAGCAAAGGAAGTGGAGAATTTCCTTTTTGATATGGAACACTATTTCAGAGCAGCAGGTATCACTGCAGAGGAGCGGATAGAGGTTTGTGCAGCCTATTTGAGAGGCGATGCGAAGTTGTGGTGGAGAACACATATAGCTCCACGGACTGAGGGAGACGCTCCTGAGATCCCAGACGCTCCTGTTACCCCATCAAGGGAATGAGAACAGTCAGAGGGACAATCATGGGAGTCCTCCGCACCGCAATGGGAATCAAGATAGGCGGAGTCCACCGCACAGTCCGCGGGATAACAGGACCCAGCATCAGAACAGATCCCAGCGACCCCACAACGGTGGCAACCAAAGAAGCCCACCGCACAACCGACCACACATATGTTATTTATGTGGCGGCAACCATCACATATATGATTGCAAACAGAGGAAGATGTTGAACGCAATGTTGGTTGAGAAGGCTTCAACCGACAAAAAGCAGAAAGGGAAAGCCCCGATGATGCCATCATCAAGCTCAAGTGACTCAGATGACACCATTGTTATTTCGGGCAAGCCTTCCTCTTCAAAGACGCTGAGGATAGGCGCAATCACTTGTTCTTCCAAGTCGCCAAGGATAGGCACACTTCGGGTGATCAACCCGAGCAATGCTCAAGTGGGGGAGCAACGTTCGAAGAGACGACCAAGCCGACAACATTGGCGACCCAAAAAGGCTTGGGATTGCTTTATATATGGCAGAAAACACCAACCCTGGAATTGCCCCCAGAAGAAGATTTTGCATGCCTTGGTAGCCGAGGAGGCCGCAACCATGAAGCCAAAGGAGAAGAAGGTCGCTTTCTCTCCGAGTTCTGATTGCGACACTGACGAAGGCAGAAGTTTTCCTTCACCGCAGCGCAATGATCATGAAGCTTCAACTTCGAAGGCCAGCTACAAGGATGTTTTGTGTCGATGTGGGCATCGACCGTTCAAGTGGGGGAGAATGTCAGGGATCGGAGGAGTTTGTTTGTAATTCCACTGTTATCCGACCCTGACACTGTCTTTTTGTGTAAACTCTAGGGACATGTAGTTCCATGTAAAAACAGGGTTTGACACATGTGTGCCATGTGTTTTGGTGTTTGGCGTTGTTATGCACTCCGGGGACTGTCCCGGGGCATGTACACGTGAGTGGGGGACTATGTTTTCACAAGTACTCCAGGATGGGGGCTCAAATGTGTAAAATTAGCCTACCCATCCCTTGTGAAGCCTTCTACTCACACCCCTTAGATTGTGTACTTGGGATAGTATTGAGAGGGGTGGTAGTGCCTTGGTGTGACGACCTGGGTGTGTGGGGTACACACCCAGACCCCTCTGCATACTCATAGAGGTTATGAGCAGGGAGAGACCCTCATCTTGGGGTGGGGCCTGATGTAGAAGGGGGCAAAACCACTAATATTTGTGTTAAGATGTTTTGCAGGTACCATGGAGGAGCATGGAGCCACTTAGCAAAAATTAGCCTTGTACAGGAGTGTACAAGCACTTGCAAAAAATGGGGCATGGGTGAGTCTCGAACCCATGACCTAAAGGAGTGCTAGAGCTTATGATGCATGGGATGGCCAACCCGAGCTTGGGTCATTCACTGATATGAAGCTTGGCGCATTCTACTTGAAGTCTTCATCCTTCACAGATCTCAGAGCAGCCATTGGAGGGCTGATGGAGTAAGTGAAGAGAAGAGGGAAATCGAATTAGGGCAACCCTAATAGGAACTCAACACATCCGAGAGTTGCGGCTGAGTTTTGCTTTGGCGATTGGTGGGCGACTTGTTCATCTCCGGCGGCCATCCCTCTCCACCTTCTTCTCCGGCGAGCTGAAGGTCCTTTGGGCGAGCTCAAAGGGTGCGGCGGCCATCCAGGTTGCTGAGTCTTGGAGGAGGAAAACCGAGAGGAAGAGGAGTCTTCCACTCTCGGCAGCTTGTGCTTAGCCGGCGGCAGCTTGTTCCGGCACTTCCATCCTTCCTCTCCGGCGAGAGAGGAGGTTCCTTGAGTTAGAGGGGGCGGCAACCTGCTGGTTGGCCGACCTTGGAGGCGCGGCAGCAAGAGGGGAAGGAGTTCCCCCTTCTCGGCAGCAAGTTTAGGGGTTCTCCCCTACTCGGCTACAAGGGGAAAGGTGTTCCCCCTACTTTCGGCAGCTTGGGGATAGTGTTCCCCTTCATCCGGCGTGGTTGCATCTTCAAGGGCAGCTGTAATGCCCCCTCAGAATAAACCCCAAACATCGAACATAAACCGCGGAAGATAGGGAACGTCACACACAAACAACAATACAGATGCTAGGGAATAATAGCTTACAGAAACCGATTCGGAAAAATTTCGGCAGCATGTCCCCAGAAAAACTAAGGAAATTCCTGTACATGTATCATAATATTACAATGTGGGTCAACATGCTGACCACAAACTGAAACACACCATTTTGAAATCAAAAGTTCTCAAGCCTTATCACAACTAATAAACCACGATAATCGAATAACACAGGATAATACAGAATTCACCGAAAACAGGCTTAAGCCCTCGGTTTAACAGTCGTATCAAAACCAAATGCCAACCCGGCAACAATATCACAGTAGTCGAAAACTAACAGCCACATCCGGCTAACATGTCAATGGACAAAATCATAAAAACCTTGGCCACATCCGGCCCTCAAAATAGCACAGGCTCGCAGGCCCCAAAATATCAAGTCAGAAAATTAAACATCCGTTCACGCTGTAGGCTCCTGTCCTGCATCTGGAAATATCGTGGAATGAGCTACACGGCTCAGTGAGTAGATAGTCTCGTTCGACCATCCACTAATGTATAATCAAAAATAGATGCAGATATCTTTTCAAAGCTTTTAACGGAATATGTAAAGTATGATACATAAGAAAACCGATAACCATAAATCACAATCATGATCAGAAAACAATACACCCACAACCTCGGGCAACCAGACACAAAACAGCCTATCCGGCTAACAGACTAAGGATCACACAACTAATGTCCAGTGATTCAGAATTGACCCCAAGGGTCCAACCTGGCCCTCGTCAAGGCACTGAGAGTAACTTGCAACAAACAATGGTGAGGCGTAGATTCAAGAGGTGGCCCCCCGCCAGGTCACGACGTGGCACTTTGCTCTACGACACTCAACCGCACCCCCTTACCAGGAACACAAACAGAACAGAACGGAAGGTGAATGAATTCAAGAGGTGGCCCCCGTCTGACCAAGACGTGGCACTTTGTTTCAAACACCCAACTCTCAAAAGGTTTATCACTTGGACAAAAATACCCTTAACACAAACCAGAAACCTGAACCTCTAACCTGGTCACTAGACTCTAGAACAGTCCCTCCATTACCGGAAACAAATCGGAATAGGTTGGGTGGATTCTCCAACCCCAAATCAGAATGACTGTTCACTGAGTGCTCTAGTTGACCCTTAGGTTCAGTCCACTCAAGTCTAGGACCCTTATCGAGTACATACAACACAAACATTGTCTCGAACATCACATCAATCAAGTTCAGGAAAGGTCCTTAAATTTCATGCAAACATGGTTTAACCTTTTCTAAGTTATCATCCAAGGTTATCAATCAATATTTCACATCAATACTTCCTACATACACCATTCAACTAAAAATACATATTAATACCGAAAATTCACCAAATTTCATCCGCAGATAACATAAATACAGGAAATCACAAAATCATAGTTTTCTCCTAGTTCTTATAACAAAAGACAGAAATGCCCCTAGTTCAAAATTTAAGTCATGCAGGAAAACTTATCCAAAAATTTTGTAAAAATAGCCATTACATCCCTCATGATCCTTAGATTCGTAATTTCAAGTTTTCCCCCAATTTAACTAGAAAATTTACCGAATTACCCCTAGGTCAATTTCAGTCAACAGAAATTTTTATTTCTAAAAATTCCCCAAAAATAACGGTAGAGTCCTCATATACCTAATTTCATGAAAATCAGGTTTGCCCCAATTTTTACCCATACATTTGGGAGCAATTTCATGAAGAAGGGGCGAAATTCTCAATTAAGCCCTAATCTTCATGTAATTGAATGTTTAAAGCCACATACATGTTTAATCAAGGTCTAATTGATGATTAGAAGTCTTAGAGATGAAAAGCCCTAATTTTTATGCAAACTAGGGTTTCGAAATTTAAGGAAAAACAAAGAAACGTGTACAACTTGAAATCAAGAGTTCATGTTATCTTTCTAGCATTAATCTTCTCTAAATCAAGCAACACTTCCAATATGCGTGAACTAGGTGAAAGAGAATATCCACTCACCTTGATTTCGGTTCTTCCAAACCACACTTCCCCATGCCTTCCCTCACGCCACACACGTCGCCGGAAGCGCTCAAGGAGTCGCCGGAAGTCGCCTCCACCACCACTCGCCGCCGGCCACAAGAAGAGGAGAAGGGAGAAGAAGGCAAGCCGCCACCTTCACCCAAGGGAGAAAAAAAAATCGTGAGCAATGAGGGAAACGTGGGTGAACATGGATCCCTCTAGCTTTACGATTTTTGCCCACTAAGCCTCCAAAGATCCAAACCCAATAGCCACATAAGTGGAAGATCCAATAACCCTTTAGTATAAGCTATCCTCCACCTCACCCTTATCAAGGGCTCTTACCCTTTTCTAATAGATAGACACCACTAGCCTAGTGGCGTGCAGCACACATTCTACGCCTTAAGTCACAGGTTCGAATCCTCTCCACGACACATATTTTTACATCGCAGGAAAAATACATAAGTCAATACATTACCTTATTGAAAAACTTCCACAACAAAGATAGATAAACAAAATTTTATTTTCTTACCTGCTATTAAATTTCCGGATCTTACAGCAGCAGCTTGGGCAGCTTGGGGAAGAGATTTCCGGCGGCCTTAAGGGTGTTTCCGGCGAGGAGCAACTAAGGCTAACTTGTACAAACTGCTCCCAAGGATCGTGCGATCCTTGGAGGTATAATTTACATGCTTACTTAGATAGGGCTTGTAATCATTGTATAAGACCTGCTGTGAGGTTTTTGATCCCTTAGCCCAAATTGGGTTGTGAAGGGGTTTTCCTCACTTTTATACATATTGTGTACTCTGCCTGGCTAGCTGGGGCCTCGTGTGTGATTAGGGGCGGGCGCACCTAATTGATAGGGCATTCCCTCCTTGCTGTGTAGTGGTAGCTATCTGCTTAGGATCGGGGCATATGTCTAGTGCCCGACTATTGTACTGCCTGTGATTCGTGTGTGTGGTATTTACACAGGGCGCTCTAGGTATTAAGGACGGTCGTGAGTGTGCATATTGGGTTGAGGAGCAACGTGTGCTGCCCACCCGCCGCTCATTGACGTAGAGTCTAGGGCTAGGAGAAGATTAGGCCCAGACCATCAGAGATCAGCCCGGGAGCACAGTGATCCACAGAGAGCACAGAGGCAGCCGATCAGGGCACGAGCATCCCATCTGGGGATCGGGTATTTTGGGTTGGGGGCGCAGAGATCCTAGACTTCCGCATAGCGCGTGTATTGAGTGTCGGCTGACGGTTTACTCATTGTGTAGTCTTGCACCCTCGGGTTACACAGTGTGTAAGTCATGCCATCACACCTCAATTTACACAGCGAAAAATTGGGGCGTGACAGAGTGGTATCAGAGCCCACGCGCGCACCCGGAACAACTCAACCTGACAAGCAGTGGTTGTTTGTGACACCGAGATATAGACGTGAGTTGTTGTGCTGTTTGGGAGTTGCGTACGTCGGTGCTTAGCGCCGGGGCGTAATTCCTCAGTTACACAACTCATCGATCAGTTTCGGGTCCATTCAACCGTCAGCACAGTTCACCCATCACAGCACCAGATGGCAGAGTCAGATTTACCAGAGTTGCTAGACCTGGATGAGAGGTTCACCAGACTAGAGTTAGCTGTTGGGATAGAAGAGGGGGAATGGCAGGGAGATCCACTGGCTGAGCGTATGCAGACGCTCAGGGAACTCAATAGGCATTATGAGCAGACAAATGATGCTAGAGTCAGAAGGCTAGAGTCTACTGTGGAGACATTGACAGCCGAGATAGCCATGTTGAAGCTAGCCTTAGCCCAGGTAGCTTCAAACCCATCTACACCCACAGCTGGGGTTATGCCTTCACATCTGGTAGTGAAGCGCAACATACCTGACTCGTCTACCTTTGGAGGAGCCAGGGTAGCAAAAGAGCTAGAAAACTTTCTGTTTGACATGGAGCACTATTTCAAAGCAGCTCGGGTGCCAGAAGAAGATAAAATAGAGGTTTGTGCGTCATTCCTCACTGGAGATGCCAAAGTATGGTGGCGCACTTCTGTAGCCCCGAGGACCGAGGGAGAGCATCCTGAGGTTGTGTCATGGCAGGATTTAAAATTGGAGATGAGAGCTCAATTTAGGCCTGCGAACACCTTATTCACTACTCGCATGCAGTTCAGAAGTTTGAGGCAGACAGGCACTGTAAGAGAATATGTTAAGCAATTTGCCACATTGCTTCTGGAAATCCCCAATATGAGTGAAGAAGAGAAGTTTATTTCATTTCTAGGAGGTCTTCAAGACTGGGCACTGTTAGAGCTCAGAAGACAAGGGGTAACTACTTACAGAGATGTTGTGGTAGCTGCAGATGCCTTACTAGACATGAGAGGTACCAGACCTCATGCTGGGGGAGTGACTTCTTCTACATCTTCCCATACCCGTGTGCCAGACAAGGGTAAGAAGAAGTACATCCCCAAGCAAAAGCAAAAGGGAAAAGCTCCAGTTCCTCAGACTCATCAGAAACCTCCAGTGTAGAAGAAGATAAATGAGTCTAGTCCTAAGAGGAAACTAGCTTGCTTTGTTTGCAATGGCCCTCACATGATGAGGGATTGTCCTACTAAAAGAGCAGTAGCTGCAGTCCTAGCAGAGAAGAAGGATGCAGGAAAAGAAGATCCACAGGGTTTTGCATCAGTAAACCCTCTAATCATCGCCAATGTATCAGTGAGATCTTCCCCACTGATGTACACAAATATTAGCCTGAACGGAGTAGAGATTGCAGCCATGGTAGATACTGGTGTCACTCACCTATTTGTTTCAGATAGGTTGCGAGAGGAACTGAAGCTGAAAACTACCACCAGTAACACCCATGTTAAGACAGTAAATGCTGAGGCGAAGAAAGCTATGGGCATATCTTATGATGTTCCAGTGAAGATGGGACCTTGGAGTGGGAAGTGCACAGTGCTAGTTACTCAGTTAGATGTGTTCGACGTCATTGTGGGTATGGACTTGTTGAGAAGAGCAAAAGCCACCCCAATGCCACATCTCAATAGTTTGCTGGTATTAGATGAGAAGAATCCTTGTTTCATTCCTTGCTTTACTGGAATGAAAGAGGAGAAGAAGAAAGCGAAGGAGAAGGAGCTTACTCCTACTGCCCTAGCAAATGGAGTGAGGCATGGTGCTTCCACTTACCTAGCTCATATCAGAATAGTGGAAGACACTCCACGATTGGATTCAGCTCCTGGACAGTTTATGAGGAGTGAGAGGGAACTGGCCACTTCCTCCAGTTCTTGTAGCAGGAAGGGAAAAGAAGTCATTGTGGGGACTGCTGTAGCTTCATTAGAAGACTTAATGACGTCAGTACCACCTTCTATTGGATCTTTATTGAAAGAGTTCAAAGATGTGATCCCACCAGAGATGCCAAAGGTACTGCCTCCCAGGAGAGACATAGATCACCAGATTGAGTTAGTCCTTGGAGCAGTACCCCCAGCACAGCCTCCATACCGCATGCCACCATTAGAACTGGCAGAGCTCAGGAAACAGCTGAACGAGCTCTTAGAGTCAGGGTATATCCAACCCTCAAAGGCACCATATGGAGCGCCTGTCCTGTTTCAAAAGAAGGAAGATGGGAGCTTGCGCATGTGCGTGGACTATAGAGCACTGAACAAAGTCACAGTGCGCAATGCCTATCCCATCCCGCTGATTCAAGACTTGTTGGATAGATTGGCAAATGCTAAGATCTTTAGCAAGCTTGACTTAAGATCAGGATATTGGCAGGTGCGTATTGCCGAGGGGGATGAGCCAAAGACAACTTGTGTCACGCGGTATGGCTCGTTTGAGTTTATGGTTATGCCTTTTGGGCTAACCAATGCTCCTGCAACTTTCTGTAACCTCATAAACAATATCCTAAACCCATTTTTGGATAAGTTCATGGTGGTTTATTTGGATGACATAGTAGTGTATTCCTCAGATCTGAAGGAGCACGAGAAGCATTTGAGGCAAGTACTGCAAGTTCTCCGAGATAACCAGTTGTATCTGAAGGCTGAGAAATGTGAGTTTGCCCAGACTGAGATCCAATTCCTAGGACATGTGGTATCTCAAGGCAGTGTGAGAATGGATAATGAGAAGATCAAGGCCATTTGGGATTGGCCTAGTCCTTCTAATGTGACTCAACTGCGATCTTTCTTGGGTCTGGCAAACTTGTACAGAAGATTCATCATGGGATACTCAAAGGTAGTGGCACCTTTGACGGACTTGCTCAAAAAGGACAAAACTTGGTGTTGGGAGGAGACACACCAAGAAGCTTTTGAGACTCTGAAGAAGCTGGTAACTTCAGAGCCAGTGCTAAAATTACCAGATTTCTCACAAGGGTTTGAAGTTCATACTGATGCTTCAGACCGTTCTCTAGGCGGAGTACTAGTTCAGGATGGCAGACTAGTGGCCTATGAAAGCAGAAAACTGAAAGCAGCTGAGCTTAACTACTCTGCACATGAAAAGGAAATGCTAGCTGTGGTCCATTGTCTCAGATTGTGGTGTACTTACCTTCTGGGGAGTCACTTCATAGTGAAAACTGATAACATTGCTAACACTTTCTTCCAGACTCAGAAGAAATTGTCAGCCAGGCAGGCCCGTTGGCAAGAGCTTCTAGCAGAGTTTGACTTCAGTTGGGAGCATAAACCGGGTAAATGTCATCAGGTCCCAGATGCCCTCAGTAGGATCAGCACTGTTGCTATGTTATGCGCACTATCTAGAGCAGAGGGCAAGATTTTTCAGTACATTAAGCAGACCGCCAGTACAGATAGAGCCTACCAAAAACTTGTTGCACAAATCAGAGATGGTGTAGTGCGCAGATTCTATGTAGATGAGGATGGCCTTATCATGGCTCAGGGTGGCCGGACTTATGTTCCTACTTCGGGGGACATCCGTTTTGGTCTCATGAGAGAGTTCCATGATACTTTTTGGGCAGGACATCCAGGTGGTCAGAGAATGTATGCACTGCTTAAAAGAGGTTGGTTCTGGCCAGGAATGAAGTCAGATGTAGAGCATTTTGTGAAAACCTGTCTGATTTGTCAGCAGGATAAGATTGAGAGAAGATTGGAGGCAGGTCTTCTCCAGCCTTTGCCCACACCAGCTAGACCATTTATGTTAGTGTCTATGGACTTTATCACACATTTTCCAGTCTTTGATGGACTTGGTTCTATTTTGGTGATAGTGGACCGTTTCTCAAAATATGCTATATTTGTGGCGGCTCCTGAGGAGTGCTCAGCGGAGGTGACCGCCAATTTGTTCTTTCAGCACGTGGTGAAGCACTTTGGCTTACCACGAGATATCATCAGTGATAGAGACACCAGGTTCACGGGCAGATTCTGGGGATCCTTGTTTAAGAAGCTGGGAATAGACTTGAAAATGTCCACCGTTTTCCACCCCCAAACTGATGGGCAGACCGAGCGCATCAACGCTTTAGTAGAAGAATACCTGAGGCACTTTATATCTGCTACTCAGAGAAATTGGCCATTCTTGCTTGATACGGCTCAATTTGCTTACAATATACAAGTGTCCTCAGCTACTGGAAAAAGTCCATTTGAGATGGTCTTAGGATATCAACCATCTACCCCGGTTGATCATCTTGCTAGTGGTGCAAGCAGTCGGAATAAGGCTGCTAATCAGTATGTGCAGGATCGCATAGAGCTCTGGGAAGAGGCTAGGGATAGCTTGAGGAAAGCTTCCAACCGAATGGTAAAATATGCCAACCGGCACAGGCGTCATGTAGAGTTTGAGGTAGGAGATTTGGTGCTCCTCAAACTCACCCCTCAGATGTGGAAGAAGATAGTGGCAGGCACTTATCTTAGAGGGCTTGTACCCAGATATGAAGGCGGCAGCTGAAGGGTCCCCTTCAAGGGGGAGCGAAACCCTAAAGGGCGCATTCATAATTTTGCAGCGGAAATGAGGGTTTCTTGGGATCAATTGCATGATATATGATCAACTATAAAAACCCGATTGCAATTAACAATGGAGGATCATACCATCGCCATTCTTTGGATGGTGTCTTGGAAGCAAAGATCGAAAGGGATCTTCTCCAAAGTGACGCACACAAGGTGATGTCGCCTACTCCTTGTGATCCTTGTGCTAGCAAGATTCTTCAAGGGTCCTTGCCGTATGGAAGGGAAGAGAACTTCTTGCTTGGCGAGACCTCCTTCTCTTGTTTGCGTGAATTGATCACCACCGAAAGAGAGAAGCGTTCACAAGAGATGATCGGCGAGAGTGTAACCCTCCACTCTAATGTGGAGGCGTTACTTACATTCAATTTGGAAACCGACTTCCCAAAATGGTAAGTACTCAAAGCCTCATGCGTTCACTCCAAGTGAACCATCGAATCTTCTCTTTGAACCAAGCGTTCACATAGTGAACCGGTTCATTGATTTGGTTCAATTGTATTTGGTTCAAAGACCAAATCAAACCAAGCCAAGCCATGGTCTAGACCTTCTATGAACCAAACGGCTCATGATCTAACCGTTCATCTCCTGATGCTCTTGATCTCACCGATCTAGCATCCATCTCTCGATCGAAGCTTACCGATCTCAAGCCCTAATCAATCAAACATGATCAGACCAGATCTCACTTACAATCAGAGTTTAAATCCCTTTAAACTGAACCCAAACAATTCAGTCCACACGATCTGACTTAAGTAAGCCATATCATCAAATTGTGCGACCCTGAGGGTTTCCTTTAGATGTCGGTAACGATAACTTACGTTATCACGATCAGTGAGGGGTATCTAGCAACACATCACTGTCTCCCGATATAAAGGAAAGAGTCTTCCAAGACTACACCCAAACCACAGCACAAGTGTAAATCCACTTCACTAGGCATACATGTTTCCTTTGCCACTGGATGTTCTTATTGGACAAGCGTGTCAAGCTTGTAGCTCCAATATGATGAGCATGATTAGATCAGATGAACATAGTCACCTGGGTATGGCCATACACTTTCTCAATCATCTCATTCAGGGGGGCCCCCTTTAGAACATCACACTCCAATCAAGGAGACGGCAATCCTATATCTATCACTAGTGTCCTAACCTGACTCATGATCATTATCCAAGATAGTCTATAACCATTATGTTTCAAATGATATTGAACTACCTCAAAACAATGACAATCATCATTTAGAAACACAAGTGGTCTCAAGTCAAAGGACATGTGCCACTTGATGCATACAAGGATTATTCACATTGTGACAAGCAATTGAATATCCTAGTAGGGTCTGTCCAGTACATCCAATGTACCCATGAGTCTACATCTTATTCCATGCTCGAAGCATCCTATAAGATTAGAACACATATTAGTCTCAATCATATCAAGGCTGTCTCATGTTCACCAAGATATCTCGACTAAGGACATAGAGCATGTCAGCCTAGCTGAACAGCATTGAGACATTATTCAGAAGTACACTTATTGCAGCAGACAATGTAACAAACTGAATAACAACCATTGCCTTTATAAACATAAGAGTTTGTACATGATACTGAAAGAATCCCAAGGCCTCAAACATTAGCCTTAAGGGCATACCCCAACAATCTCCCACTTGCACTTAATCTAATGGTTGAGAAATCTCAAACCCATATTATTACAGTGCTTCTCATGCTTCTGCTGCGCCAGAGGCTTGGTAAGCGGGTCAGCCAGATTGTCATCTGTATGAACCTTGCAGACTTTGATCTCGCCTCGATCAATGATCTCCCGGATCAAATGAAACCGTCTCTGTATGTGCTTGGACTTCTGGTGCGACCGTGGTTCCTTTGCTTGTGCTATTGCTCCAGTGTTATCACAGAAGATAACCAAAGGATCAGCACTCGAAGGAACAACACCAAGTTCCTGAATGAACTTTCGAATCCACACTGCCTCCTTAGATGCTTCCGAGGCTGCAACATACTCGGCTTCTGTTGTGGAATCAGCAACAATAGACTGTTTGAAACTTGTCCACACCACTGCTCCTCCATTCAAGCTAAAAACATAGCCTGATTGCGATCGAAAATCATCCTGGTCCGACTGGAATGAAGCGTCAGTATATCCTTCAATACTGAGTTCTTCCTGACCTCCATATATCAAGAACATATCTTTGGTCCTCCGTAGATATTTTAAAATGTTCTTGACCGCAATCCAGTGCGCCTGACCTGGATTACTTTGGAATCGACTGGTCACGCTTAACCCGTAAGCGACGTCTGGGCGAGTACACAACATCGCATACATAATGGACCCAATAGCCGAAGCATAAGGCGTATTGTCCATTTCATCTTTCTCAGTCTGTGTTTGTGGACACTGACTCTTTGAAAGATTCAGACCATGTCTGACTGGAAGATATCCTCTTTTAGAATTCTCTAAATGGACTCTCTCCAGGACTTTATCGATGTAAGTACTCTGGCACAGCCCGAGAAGCCTCTTAGATCTATCCCTGTAGATCTTCACACCTAATACATAGGCTGCTTCTCCTAGATCTTTCATCTGGAAACATTTTTTTAACCATGCTTTGACAGCATGCAATTCAGGAATATCATTTCCAATGATTAAGATATCATCGACGTAGAGGATTAGGAAAGTAATCACGCTCCCACTAAACCTCTTATATACACACGGGTCATCTTCGTTCTTGATGAAACCAAACTCAGAGATTGATTCATCAAAACGTATATTCCAGCTTCTAGATGCTTGCTTAAGTCCATAAATGGACTTCTTTAACTTGCATATTTTATGACGATCTGATGGATTAGTGAAACCTTCAGGTTGTGTCATATACACATCCTCATCCAGTTTTCCATTAAGGAAAGCGATCTTCACATCCATTTGCCAGATCTCATAATCATAATATGCCGCTATCGCAAGTATAATCCGAATAGACTTGAACATGGCTACAGGAGAGAAAGTTTCATCATAATCTATCCCGTAGATTTGTTTGAAACCTTTCGCAACTAGCCTGCCTTTATAGGTAACCACGTTACCATCCATGTCAATCTTCTTCTTGAAGATCCATTTACAGCCTATAGGGATTACTCCCTGAGGCGGATCAACCAAATCCCAGACTTGGTTATCTGACATGGAGTCCATCTCGGCTCGCATAGCTTCAAGCCATCTAGCTGACTCCGGTCCACTGACCGCATCCGCATAAGTGAGGGGTTCATCATTATCAATGATATAGACTCCGTCATAGCACTTAGGCTGTCGACGGATCCTTCCCGATCTTCGCGGTTCCCGTGATATCTGAGCCTCAGGTTGTTCAATAACCTGTTCTACTAGCTCATGCACATCCAACTGTGCTTGACTACTTTGTCCTTCTTCTGGATTCTCATCCAGCTTTATTTCACTCCCACTGGCCTCTTGCAGAAGAAACTCCTTCTCAAGAAAAATGGCCGTCCGAGCAACAAATACTTTGTTCTCTTTGGGATCGTAGAAATAATAACCCTTAGTTTCCTTAGGGTATCCGACAAAGATACATTTTTCAGATCTGCTCTCTAGTTTCCCAGAGGCGAGCTTTTTGACATAAGCCTCGCAACCCCAGATCTTTACAAATGTCAAGCTCGGCTGTTTCCCATACCATAACTCATATGGAGTCATTGAAACTGCCTTGGATGGCACTCGGTTTAGTACCTTTGCAGCTGTTTCCAGTGCAAATCCCTAAAAGGAGTAAGGTAGAGCAGCCTGACTCATCATTGAACGAACCATATCCAGTAAGGTTCGGTTCCTCCTCTCGGACACACCATTCCATTGCGGTGTTCCTGGCGGAGTGAGCTGTGAGATAATCCCACACTCCTTTAGATAGTTAGTAAACTCTCGACTTAGGTATTCTCCACCTCGATCTGAGCGAAGTGCCTTGATATTTCGGCCTAGCTGATTCTGTACTTCATTTTTGAACTCTTTGAACTTGTCAAAAGATTCACTTTTATGTCTCATTAGATAGACATATCCATACCTACTGAAATCATCAGTAAAGGTAATGAAGTATGAATAGCCACCTCTGGCATGTTTACTAAATGGCCCACACACATCACTGTGTATAAGGTCAAGTAAACCTGAAGCCCTTTGACCTTTGTTAGGAAAAGGAGACTTCGTCATTTTACCCAATAAACAAGCTTTGCATGTATCAATCTCCTCATAGGAGAATGATCCCAGCAGTCCATGATCATGCAACCGCTTAATGCGTTTCTTGTTAATATGGCCTAAACGACTATGCCATAACAAGGTGCTGTCATCAGCATACTTGGCTTTCTTATTATCAATGTTTTGCATAGAACATTCCATGTCCAACATGAATAACCCATTGTTAATTGATCCAGTAGCATAAACAATATTATCTAAAGAAAGAACACACTTTGAAATATTGCATTCAAAGGAAAAACCTC
This sequence comes from Costus lasius, assembly GCA_027563935.2. Classification (NCBI taxonomy): domain Eukaryota; kingdom Viridiplantae; phylum Streptophyta; class Magnoliopsida; order Zingiberales; family Costaceae; genus Costus; species Costus lasius. The sequence goes on from CM050451.1 coordinate 79,448,433, forward strand.
TCCTGACAAGAGCAGGAATGGAGATAATATTTTTAGTAATGCTTGGTACAAAGTAACAATTGTTTAGTTCTAATACAAGTCCAGATGGTAATGAGATGTAATATTCTCCTACAGCAACAGCAGCAACCCATGCCCCGTTTCCAACTCGTAGGTCCACCTCATGCTGTCCCACCTGTCTTCTTCTCTTGAGTTCCTGTACATTTGAACAAATGTGAACTCCACATGCAGTGTCCAACACCCATGAAATAGAAGAAGAGGATATCATGACTTCAGTCACAAATATACCTGAGCCAGAAGCGATGCTTCCCTTCTTTTCTCCTTGGAGCGCTTTACAGTCCTTTTTCCAGTGACCCAGCTGGCCACAGTGGAAACATCTGTATTCCTTGCTCCGCTTAACCTTCTGTTTCAGAGCCTTGTTGTAATTCTTGACAGGGGCTTTGCCCTTCTTCCCCTTCTTCTTGTTCCTGGAAGGGAACATCAAGACAGAGGTTGAAGGCTTGCCCTTCAGAGTTTCCTCTGTAGTCAAGAGCATATTCAGCAACTCTGCCGGTGTACAGTCGATCTTGTTCATATTAAAATTAATAATGAACGGATCAAAAGAGGCCGGGAGAGACTGCAGAATAATGTCTACAGCAAGCTCCTGATTGATGGTATGCCCCGGTTTCTCTAGAGCCTCTTTGTGCCCAATCATCTTGAGCACATGAGCTCCCACTGGACTCCCTTCAGTCAGTTTGCTCTGAAAGAAAAGCTTAGTCAAATTATAGCGCTCAGTCCTCGCCTGTGCAGCATATAGCATCTTGAGGTTTGCTATGATTTCCATAGCAGACATATCCTCATGCTGACGCTGCAGCGGTGGCGTCATAGACGCTAGCATCAGGCAAGCGACATCAATGCTATCATTGACATGCTTTTCATAGGCATCGCGAACCGCCCTTGCGGCGTTCGGAGCGGGTTGAGGCGGTATAGCCGTCTCGAGGACATACAGTTTCCTCTCAGCCTTAAGAACGATCTTAAGGTGTCCGTACCAGTCTGAGAAGTTTGGCCCAGCAAACTTCTCCCTTTCCAGTAGGGATCGCACATTGAAGCTCATGGTGTTCGTTGCTACAGGAATCTACAACAATGCAAGAACAGCAAGGTTAGTATCAATGTTAAGAATCAATTCAGGACTTAAGAATGATTCTTTTCTCACTATTTTATCTGACTGAAAAATCCAGTAAAACAGTCCGAAAGAGTAACACTCTTTTAGTGAGATGGGATCCAGATTTCATACTTCGTCTCCGCGTCCCGCTCAGGCGAGATAAGATGCACAGAGAGTACAAGCACTAATTTCTGGTAGGCAGTCCCTGCCAATCGCCAACCCGTGCGATTCCCCTTCATCTGGGCGATCCAGCCGACTGTGCCAACTGAGTTGGTACAACACAGTCTCTGATCCCACAGATGGCTGCCTCCATATAGCTATCATATGCCCCATATGTAGCCTACATGGTCAAGCTGACCTGACCTACTCCCTGGACCACCACGTGCTATGCTGAGCAACGAGAAGCGATAAATCCCTTCCCTGTAACACGCAGGTGAAATCACACACCGTCTGAAGATAGATGGACGTGCCCACTGAGTGGGTACAACATGGCTCCAACGATAGTCAGAACAGTGAGGTTTCGCGTCAGAAGGCTATCGAGCTTGATATTTTAGCGTTGGATTTTAACGGTCTTTTATCTTCTTAACTATCATGCAAACCCTATGGTGATAGCAGAAGATAAATAAATCATGCAATTCTATTTAAACAATAAAAGAAAGCATGATGATCTTATGTGGTAAAAGCCCATTAACCCTAAGTAAGACCTTAATTTTTACTTAAGTCTTCACTTGAGCTCTCCATGGGTCTTTTGCATCTCATCTGGCCCAGACCAGGGCCCAAGCGCCCTCTGCAGCTCAGGTGCGCCCACCAGGTAGATGCGCCTGTCATAGGGTCGAACCCTAGACCTCCCACTGGTGAAGCCACTTGCTGCAAGCGCGTCTGCCGAATGTGCTCTGTGCTCTTGTCTGATTAAAAGTACATTTTAATCTATCTAGACAAGATTGACACGCAGGTCAATTACACAATAAATTAATAAAAATGTGATGCGCAGATCACAAATATAATAATTTACATTTTTAATACAGGCACGCAGGCCCCAACACAGCACACATTAACACGGCCAGCCCATATAAGATTAAATAAACAAGCATATGCTTGCAATCAACATGTGATCCAATAAGAAAATAAAATTTTGAAAAACCCCATTGGCTTCAATTTTATTTTTCCTTATATGCCCTACTACCTTACAACGGTCCATTATTAGGGATCCACTCATCAGACCTAGTCAGATCCACTGCCCTTGCATGCACCAAGTCCTAACTGACTTGAGTCAACCACATGGTCAACCATGCATGTGCCAAGGGCTAAACGACCTCATGAGTTCTCGCAAGCGGGTGTGACCCCGGGCCTAACTCATGTGCGTTCACAGGTTGTCTCAACCAGACATCGCTACACGCCTGTCTGCAGTCGACCTATAGCCACCTCGTGCTTGCGCACATGTGCCATCTGGTCGACCCATCTAGGCTGTCAGATAGTCTGATCAGACTGGTTGGATCTCAACTAGACTGTCCTTCAACCCTAATAACCCGTCTAAGGGTTTAAAGTAGGCGCTACTTAGATCTAATGGTAAGCGCGCAAGTCATTAAGTTTTGAGAAAAACATCAACAACAACATGATAGATGCGCTACCTTCATACATGCGCCAACATGAAAATACAACATGTAAGTCAACATGATAGATGCGCTACCTTCATACATGCGCCAACATGAAAATACAACATGTAAGTCAACATGATAGATGCGCTACCTTCATACATGCGCCAACATGAAAATACAACATGTAAGTTTTCGCATGTAACCTATAGATCTATCAATTAGGCGCAAACATGGATCACAAACATAGCAATCATATTAACATGCATAAGAACCGGCTTTGATACCAGTTGAAGGGTCCCCTTCAAGGGGGAGCGAAACCCTAAAGGGCGCATTCATAATTTTGCAGCGGAAATGAGGGTTTCTTGGGATCAATTGCATGATATATGATCAACTATAAAAACCCGATTGCAATTAACAATGGAGGATCATACCATCGCCATTCTTTGGATGGTGTCTTGGAAGCAAAGATCGAAAGGGATCTTCTCCAAAGTGACGCACACAAGGTGATGTCGCCTACTCCTTGTGATCCTTGTGCTAGCAAGATTCTTCAAGGGTCCTTGCCGTATGGAAGGGAAGAGAACTTCTTGCTTGGCGAGACCTCCTTCTCTTGTTTGCGTGAATTGATCACCACCGAAAGAGAGAAGCGTTCACAAGAGATGATCGGCGAGAGTGTAACCCTCCACTCTAATGTGGAGGCGTTACTTACATTCAATTTGGAAACCGACTTCCCAAAATGGTAAGTACTCAAAGCCTCATGCGTTCACTCCAAGTGAACCATCGAATCTTCTCTTTGAACCAAGCGTTCACATAGTGAACCGGTTCATTGATTTGGTTCAATTGTATTTGGTTCAAAGACCAAATCAAACCAAGCCAAGCCATGGTCTAGACCTTCTATGAACCAAACGGCTCATGATCTAACCGTTCATCTCCTGATGCTCTTGATCTCACCGATCTAGCATCCAATCTCTCGATCGAAGCTTACCGATCTCAAGCCCTAATCAATCAAACATGATCAGACCAGATCTCACTTACAATCAGAGTTTAAATCCCTTTAAACTGAACCCAAACAATTCAGTCCACACGATCTGACTTAAGTAAGCCATATCATCAAATTGTGCGACCCTGAGGGTTTCCTTTAGATGTCGGTAATGATAACTTACGTTATCACGATCAGTGAGGGGTATCTAGCAACACATCACTGTCTCCCGATATAAAGGAAAGAGTCTTCCAAGACTACACCCAAACCACAGCACAAGTGTAAATCCACTTCACTAGGCATACATGTTTCCTTTGCCACTGGATGTTCTTATTGGACAAGCGTGTCAAGCCTGTAGCTCCAATATGATGAGCATGATTAGATCAGATGAACATAGTCACCTGGGTATGGCCATACACTTTCTCAATCATCTCATTCAGGGGGGCCCCCTTTAGAACATCACACTCCAATCAAGGAGACGGCAATCCTATATCTATCACTAGTGTCCTAACCTGACTCATGATCATTATCCAAGATAGTCTATAACCATTATGTTTCAAATGATATTGAACTACCTCAAAACAATGACAATCATCATTTAGAAACACAAGTGATCTCAAGTCAGAGGACATGTGCCACTTGATGCATACAAGGATTATTCACATTGTGACAAGCAATTGAATATCCTAGTAGGGTCTGTCCAGTACATCCAATGTACCCATGAGTCTACATCTTATTCCATGCTCGAAGCATCCTATAAGATTAGAACACATATTAGTCTCAATCATATCAAGGCTGTCTCATGTTCACCAAGATATCTCGACTAAGGACATAGAGCATGTCAGCCTAGTTGAACAGCATTGAGACATTATTCAGAAGTACACTTATTGCAGCAGACAATGTAACAAACTGAATAACAACCATTGCCTTTATAAACATAAGAGTTTGTACATGATACTGAAAGAATCCCAAGGCCTCAAACATTAGCCTTAAGGGCATACCCCAACAGCAGCTTGTTCCGGCACTTCCATCCTTCCTCTCCGGCGAGAGAGGAGGTTCCTTGAGTTAGAGGGGGCGGCAACCTGCTAGTTGGCCGACCTTGGAGGCGCGGCAGCAAGAGGGGAAGGAGTTCCCCCTTCTCGGCAGCAAGTTTAGGGGTTCTCCCCTACTCGGCTACAAGGGGAAAGGTGTTCCCCCTACTTTCGGCAGCTTGGGGATAGTGTTCCCCTTCATCCGGCGTGGTTGCATCTTCAAGGTCAGCAGCTTGGGCAGCTTGGGGAAGAGATTTCCGGCGGCCTTAAGGGTGTTTCCGGCGAGGAGCAACTAAGGCTAACATGTACAAACTGCTCCCAAGGATCGTGCGATCCTTGGATGTATAATTTACATGCTTACTTAGATAGGGCTTGTAATCATTGTATAAGACCTGCTGTGGAGTAGTTAGTGTGAGGTTTTTGATCCCTTAGCCCAAATTGGGTTGTGAAGGGGTTTTCCTCACTTTTATACATATTGTGTACTCTGCCTGGCCAGCTGGGGCCTCGTGTGTGATTAGGGGCGGGCGCACCTAACTGATAGGGCGTTCCCTCCTTGTTGTGTAGTGGTAGCTATCTGCTTAGGATCGGGGCATATGTCTAGTGTCCGACTATTGTACTGCCTGTGATTCGTGTGTGTGGTATTTACACAGGGCGCTCTAGGTATTAAGGACGGTCGTGAGTGTGCATATTGGGTTGAGGAGCAGCGTGTGCTGCCCACCCGCCGCTCATTGACGTAGAGTCTAGGGCTAGGAGAAGATTAGGCCCAGACCATCAGAGATCAGCCCGGGAGCACAGTGATCCACAGAGAGCACAGAGGCAGCCGATCAGGGCACGAGCATCCCATCTGGGGATCGGGTATTTTGGATTGGGGGCGCAGAGATCCTAGACTTCCGCATAGCGCGTGTATTGAGTGTCGGCTGACGGTTTACTCATTGTGTAGTCTTGCACCCTCGGGTTACACAGTGTGTAAGTCGTGCCATCACACCTCAATTTACACAGCGAAAAATTGGGGCGTGACACTTGGTTAAATGCAGTCTTGTGATCCCATGCAAGTATAAAATTGCAAGGTTCCACACACCTGCTGTCATGCCCCAATTTTTGCGCCTAAAACTAGAGTGTGAAAGCACAATCTACACAACCTCTGTGTAAACTGTCAGCTCACACACCTAAATAATGTGTACTAAGCGGAAGCAAATAGAAATACAACGCGCGCACTAAATACAGATCGATCTCTCAGTAATACAGATCACACCCTCACTCGGCCTAATCAGACTGAGTCTAGCTCTGCCTAACTGTCTGGCTGAACCTCTGAACTCACTAAACTGATGGACTAGCTGGCGGGTTAGGTCCTTCCTCTGCACCTAACCTCTTTGCACACCTAGTTGCGCCCTGTCACACACTAGAGTCCGCTGGCAGGTATCGCACACAGCAAGGTGATCTATCGCAGATCAAAGAGCACTAGACAGATGCTCAAAACCTAACACCCAATATCTACCGACCTGCTCAAACCCTAGGACAGATATATCCACAACTACACAGCGAGCGAAGGATGAGAACAAGCACAGTTCTTGCGCCCACCTAAGCTAAATCCAGAAAACCAACAACGATGAAAACCAATCCTCCAAGTATCAATACTCAGAGGTGAAAGGACCCTCTTCCCTAATCCCGGGACGACGTACACAATCAATATATAATATCAACAATAATCGTTCATACAATCAACCCTAATCAATCTAAGATAGAGTTATACCACTCCACACGTATGAACAATGATGAGTGTAAGAACAACCCCTTCCCTCAAGAAGCCGTCCCTCAAAAGATGCTCTCCACCAAGTGATGAAGAGCCCAAACCCTAGGGTCGCCTCCCTAGGTTGTTGATGATGATCCTCGCCTTCTTGTGCTTGCCTCCAAGCCCAAGAATGCCAAGAACAATTGTGGATAGCAAGGTGCCGCCACAATCAAGGATGATGTCGCCTTCTTCCTTGCCTCCAAGGAAGAAGATCACGCCAAGAAGTGTTCCCTCGCCTCAAGGGAACTCGCCAAGGGAAAGGGAAGGAAGAAGATCGCCAAGTCCTCCAAGCTGAGAGCTCCTTCACCAATGTCGCCTTTCTCTTCTCCAAGGTGGCGTGAAGTCTAGGGTTGCATGACAAGCCGCCAATAGCCTCCACTCGCCAATTTGAACGTCATGTTGGATCGGGTTGCTTCAAGTGAATCCAACCCATTTGTCCTCAAGCTCCAATCCGCCAAGCCTCTTAGTGGATAGTCACCCATGTGGATCCAAGAGACTTAAGTGAGTGGAGATCCAACTAATGTCTTAATGGATCTTTACTTAACCTCTTAATGGATGTTCTCGTAAGTTGTCACATGCAAGACATGTGCCAACTTATTTAAACACTCCTCATGATGGTGCCTAAGTCCTAGCTGACTAGATCAGCCCCTAGGACTCCAGAGTGAACCCAGGTCGAGTCCAAATGCGCCCTGACCATGCTTAGTGTCACGCCCTAAATTTTGTGCTAAATTTTTGCCTTAAAATCTCGAGCGTGATGGCGCAATTTACACACCCTCTGTGTAAATTGCCAGCCAACACTCTATCTGCGGAAACTAGCCAAGATCTCCTAGAACAATCTGAACCTCTCTGATCCACTGTGCTCTCAGGCCTGAGCTCTGATGGAACTGAGCTCCAAGGCTGATCTGATGGAACTGAGTCCTAGCCTTCTCCTAGCCCTAGACCTAGGTCAATAAGCGGCGGGTGGCAAGCACATGTTGCTTCTCAACCCCATATGCACACTTAATGACGGCCTTAAACCTAAGCGCCCTGTAAATGACAACGCACACAAACGCTGGCAGTTCACAAGATAAGGGCACTAGACATATGCCCAAAACCTAATACAGGTATCCACAACTACACAGCGAGCGAGCTCCTTGCACAAGCACGGCGCTTGTACAAGTCACAAGCTAATCACACCGGACAATATAATATCACAAACTCCTCCAAGGATACAACCTCGGGTATGAGCAGAATATCTCTTCCAATATGGATAGAGATACTAACAATGAGCTATCAACTACTCAACATGACATGTGTTCATACAATGTTCATACAAGCTATGCAAAGTAAATAACACAATGTAATGCTAGAAGTTATACCACTCCTACGCAATGCTCTGTGAGGATGAAGATCAGCTCCCTCCTCCAAGATGTGGCCGGTCTTCTCCAAATGCTCTCCTCAAGCACAAGTGCTTGAGGCTCCACCCTAGGATCGCCCTCCTAGGTGGTTTTGATGAGTAGATGCACTCCCTGCCTCCAAGGTGTGCCAAACCCCCCAATGGACAGCAATGAAGCCGCCCTCAATGTGGATGAAGAGCAAGTGGCCGGTCAGCCCCCTTCTCCCCAAATCAGCCCCTTTCCTCCAAAGGGACAATGTGTCAAACACAAGGGCTACACTCGCCCCCAAGCTCAAGAACTCACCAAGCACCAAGTGGACAGCAAGATGCCGCCACTCCAAGATGCTGCCGGTGATGGTGATGAAGAAGGGAAGGCCGCCGGTGAAGTCCTTTGCCTCCAAGGATTCGCCAAAGATGATGAAGCACCCTCTTCAATGTTCTTCCTCGCCTCTAGGAAGAACTCGCCAAGAACAGCAAGTTGCCGCCCTCAAGATGATGATCTCGCCTCCAAGATCAGCGTCCAAGCCAAGAGGATGAAGTCCTCTCCCTCCAAGAGAACTCGCCAACAAGAGGATGGTGAAAGAAGATCGCCAAGACCTCCAAGCCGAGCTCCTCCGCCAATGTCGCCTTCTTCCCTCTCGGTTCTCCCCTCTTCAATCCGATTGCCTAGATCCCCAAATCGATTTGCCCTCTTTTGCTTAAGTGATTTGGGCCTTTAGATGAAGAAGCCTTTAAGATGATGTCGCCTCCCCTTTACTTCAGCTAATGACCCAAGCTCGGGTTGGTCCTCTCATGCAACATAAGGCTTTGGCTCTCTATAGGTCTTGGGTTCAAATCTCACCCATGACATATTTTTTTGCCAAGCTTGTACACCTCTATACAAGCTCATATCATGCGCCAAGGTCCATGTAGCCTCCTAACTTGAACCTTATGTTTTTGCAAGTGCATGCTCCCTGCTGTGTACCTACAAAACATACTAACACAGTGTCAATAACCTAACTCCTCTAGTAGGCTCCCTGCAACACCAGCCTAGCTCCCCGCCAAGCTCCCCCAATCCCTACTCAGATCCCACTGAGTCCATGGGATTGGCTAGGGTATAACCCCAGTATACCCAGGGCATCACACTTAGGCTGGCCATGGTTAAGGTAACCATGGTTAAGCTAACCATGCTCCACCAAAGAACTCCAAAGCTCTCCAAAGCACCCCCAGGCCATGCCCAAGGATAGAATGTGTAGATGTACCTGCAAGAACATACTAACATAGTGTCAGTAACCTAACTCCTTTAGTAGGCTCCCTTCGACACCAGCCTAACTCCACATTAAGCTCCCCCATCCCTACTCAGATCCCACTGAGTCCACGGGATGGGCTGGGGTATAACCCCAGTATACTCAGGGCATCACAATACTCCCCCACCTGAAATGGCACTCGTCCTCGAGTCCATGTGGTCCTGGTATGCTCTAGCTAGCTCCTCAAAATGAGCTATATCCTCCGTCTTCTCCCACGTCGCATCCTCCTCAGGCTCCTCAGCCAACTAAGTTAGAAATTTTGATCATCAACCTCTAGGTGAACCCGAACCATAGACCCTATGGTCTAGAATCTTCACGGGTTTCCTCCCAAACTCAACTCTGCCCCTCGCAAGTTGTCTCCTCACCTGTCTGTTGGTGTATATGCCCTAGGACCTAGTTTTGGTCCACTTATGTACTACTTGACTTTGATATTTATATTATTCTGGCATTGTCATTATTTATGTTTGTTTACATCTGCGCATATGTACTAACATGATAATGTCTCTAGAGACAGATTGGATCTGTGCTCGAACTATAGTCCCCAGTTGATGTACCTTAGTGGATATGAGACAGCTATGGTACTTGTGAGACTGGTATTGTGGGCTGGTTAGGCACGTGGTGCTAACGCAGACACATGGGTATATCATTGGAGGATATACTGAATAGACCTGCTGTGAGGCTATGACTTGGTGTCATGAGTTATCCTCACAAGTGACAGGAGATGCATTAATCCCTTGACTTGAGGTCATTGACCATTCTATATGGTTAGGGACTTGCTTTGATACAACCTAACACCTCGCCGTAGTTGGGAGGTCATAACGGTTGTCATTGAGCATGTTACGACCCATATGAGAAGGTCAATGGAGAGACAAAGGATTTTCCCCTTCCTTAGGGAAGCATGATATCCATGGAGCTCCTCTATGGTTCTATGACTGAAAGTGTATGGCCATACCCAGGTGAAAAACCTGTTTTTGTCATAGCCATGTGATTGAATGAAAACAAGTGGTGACACGCTTGTCCAATCGGATATCAGTCCGACAAAGAGACTGTAATGCATCTGTACCTAGTTGCGATGATGGGGATGTCAATGTCGATATCCATTCCAATGACCTGGATAGCAGCGATGCACTGCTAGGTGCCACTCACTGCTTGTGGTGACCTTTGGTCAGCACTACCGGCGTCAGAGGAACCTATAGGGTCGCACACCTTGATACTTGAGTTCTCGTATTGATCGGGAAGCCTTATGATCGAGTTATTGGATAACTCGGATCTAATTGAAAAATTTCATCAGTGCCAATGGGCCTGATGAGATGGAAGAATGTTATTGGAGCAAAACTTCATTTTTGGCAGGTTGACCCGTATTTGACCATGGTTGGTCACATTTGGATTAGGGTTGCATTGGATTGGATCCAAATGCTTAATCAACCCATGTGATGAAGTTTGGGCTGGCTCATTATCTAATGAGGCCTAATAACAAGTTGTCATGAAGAGGAAATAGGCTAAAAGGGTATAATGGGAAGAGACCCAACCCCATTGGCGCCTAAGGGGCATAATGGGGTTTGGGTGGCAAAAATTGCTTCATTAAGAAGTAATATGCGCCTAGCCCTCTCCCATTGATGGTATGAATGCCTTTAAGGCATGTCTTGGGCTGATATGGTGCTTAGGCAATTATGGATAGGTTGAATGAGATTTATGGTAAAGTCTTGGAGACTTTCCTTGCATCAAACCTCCTCATCCTAGCCCTACACTTGTCATGATCCTAGCCCTTGCCCTAACTGCCTCTTGCCCTATATATGTGACCCTAGTCGCCCCCTCTTGCATGTATTCTTCTTTGGAGGCGTGACAACAAGAAGAGGGGCGAGAGCTAGGAGCAAGGGCGCAACTTCTTCTTCCTTCTTTCATAGCTGCAAGCTTCTCCCTCCTTTCCTCTTGGCGCAAGGAGCTTTGGTGCTTGGCGGCTTGGCATAGTTCCTCTTTCTCTTGGCGCATCATTTTCTCTTGGTGGCACAAGTGAAGTGGAGCATCTCCCTAAGGCTTGGATCTTCTTCCCGAGGCTAGCACTGGGCGTGGAAGAAGAGGACTCAAGAGATCCGTGTGTGTGAGACTGCAGAGGGCGCATACTTGGGCGCCTGCATCGGCATCACTCCAAACCACTCTTAAGGTATTTCCTAACTCATCGTGTCGACTCTCTTGCTTGCGATCTTCACTGGGTTTTTGGGACCGGCCAGTTTCGGGGACATTCTTCCGCTGTGCAATGTATGTATGTATGTCTATAACTCTGAAAAATTATAAAATGTCCCCAGGGTTTCCCAACACTGTCCTCGATCGGGATACCTATCATCAGGGTGATTTTTCTTCAATAAGCTCACATGAAATGTAGGATAGAATTGTAGCCATGATGGTATGTCCAGTCTATAAGACACAGGACCTACTCTCCTGATGATTCTAAAGGGACCCTCGTACCTCCTCACCAATCCCCTATGGTAGGTACAGGCCTTTGTCTTCCTCCACATCTGTGGGGTGAGTTTGAGAAGGACCAACTCTCCTACCTCAAACTCCACATGCCTCCTATCTGTGTCAGCATAGAGCTTCATCCTATCTCTAACTTCCCTCAGAGAATCCTGAGCTTCCTCCCACAGCTCGGATCTGTCCTGCACATAGTCAATAGCGGCCTGGCATTTCCCCCCTGCGCCCCTATTCAATGTATCCATGGGTGTCAATGGTTGCCACCCCAATACATGCTCAAATGGGCTCTTTTCAGTTGCAGATGACTTTTGAATGTTATAGGCAAACTAGGCTGTGTCCAGAAGCCTAATCCAATTCTTCTGTGTGGCAGAGACATAATGCCTAAGATACTCCTCAAGTAAGGCATTTATCCTCTCTGTCTGTCCATCTGTTTGTGGATGGTATGCTGTTGACATTTTAATGTCTGTACCCAGTTTCTGAAATAAATAAGACCAAAATTTTCCTGTAAATCTCGGGTCTCTGTCGCTAATAATCTCCCTGGGTAAGCCAAAGTGCTTGACCACATGAGTCATGAACAGATTTGTAGTGATCTCAGTAGTGCACACCTCAGGTGCAGTAACAAATATAGCATACTTGGAACATCGGTCTACTACCACAAACACCGATGCCATCCCATCCACTCTGGGGAAGTGGGTAATGAAATCCATAGATAATGAAACAAAAGGTCTCTCGGGAGTAGGTAATGGCTGTAGAAGCCCTGCTTCCTTCCTCCTTTCCACCTTATCCTGCTGGCACACTAAACATGTCTTCGTGTAGTGCTCTATGTCCTCTTTCATACCCGGCTAGTACCAAGCTCTGGAAATGAGTGCATACATGCGTTTCCCACCCGGGTGTCCAGCCCACACCGTATCGTGGTACTCACGCATCAGACCAAATCGAATGTTCCCTGCAGAAGGGACATAAGGTCTGTCTCATCGTGCCATAATCAAACCATCATCGCTGAGATAGTAGCGTCTCACAACCCCCATGCGAATCTGAGACACTAACTTCTCATAGGCACGATCTGCCATATCAGAATCCCGAATCAATCCAACTATCTTACTCTCTAAGTAAGACATAGCACAGCAATGAGTAACCTCAGTAATCCTACTCAATGCATCAGGGACCTGATGAATCCGCCCTAGCTTGTGTTCCCAAACAAAATCAAATTCGGCCAGCTGCTCCTGCCACCTGGCCTGTCTGGCAGATAGTTTCTTCTGAGTCTGGAAGAAGGTATTTGCAACATTGTCTGTCTTCACAGTGAACTTGCTCCCCAGCAAGTACACTCTCCACAACTTTAGACAATGGACTACTGCCAGCATCTCTTTCTTGTGAGCAGAATAATTCACTTCAGCACTCTTTAATTTTCTGCTCTCATATGCAATCGGCATACCTTCCTGAATTAGAACCCCACCTAAGGCTCTATCAGATGCATCAGTATGCACCTCAAATGGCAAAGCAAAATCAAGAAGTCTAAGAATAGGTTCAGAAGTCACCCTATCCTTCAGGTCATCGAATGCCCTCTGGTGCTTGCCCTCCCAGCACCAGGCAACATCCTTTCTCAACAAGTCTGTGAGAGGAGCTACAACTCTGGAGTAGCTATGAATGAATCACCTATAGAAGTTAGCCAACCCTAGGAATGACCTCAGGGTGCTAACAGATGTAGGGGCCGGCCACTCCCTAATGGCCGCCACCTTCCTCTCATCCATCTTGACTTGTCCTGAACCCACGATATGCCCCAGAAACTCCACTTCTGTCTGGGCAAAATCATATTTTTCCAGTTTCAAATACAGCTGGTTCTCCCTCAGAACCATCAAAACTTGCCTCAAGTGTTCTCTCTGCTCCTCTAAACTGCCAGAGTATATCACTATATCGTCCAAATACACAACAACAAACTTATCCAAGAATTGATGAAGTATGTTGTTCATCAAATTATAGAATGTGGCTAGAGCATTGGTCAGCCCGAATGGCATAACCAAAAATTCATACGATCCATATCTCGTGATGCAGGTTGTCTTGGGCTCATCTCCCTCGACAATCCTCACCTGCCAGTATTCAGATCTGAGGTCCAATTTGTTGAACACCTTGGCATGCACAAGGCGATCAATCAAGTCTTGGATTAAGGAAATAGGATAAGAGTTCTTAACGGTAACTTTGTTAAGAGCCCTGTAATCTACACACATCCGCATAGATCCATCCTTCTTTCTCTGGAACAGGACTGGTGCTCCGTATGGTGCCTTAGATGGTTGAATATACCCAGATTCCAATAATTCATCTAGCTGCTTCCTCAACTCAGCTAGCTCTGCAGGTGGCATCCTATAGGGCGACTGCGCCGGTGGGACAGCCCCTGGGATCAACTCTATGGCATGATCAATGTCCCACCTAGGTGGTAACACCTTGGGCATCTCGGTTGGTACAACATCGCTGAACTCCTGCAACAACCCTCCTATCGGTGCAGGTAACTGCTGAACTCTCTCACCTAAAGTCATCTTCGCCGCCCCCACTCTCACCTCAACCTCCTCACTGCTCCTACTGGAACTAAGAAGGATGGCCGGTCCTCCCCTATGTCCCCTCTGTTGCACAGGTGCTGAACTGATATGGGGAAGATCCTCCACTAATCTAACATGTGCCAGATAGGTGGTCTCTCCACGCCAAAGACCCTTCGCAACGACTGAGACTGTCATAACCTCCTTGCCTTTGCTGCTCTTCTCCCCCTTTGCCCCAGTGTGGCAAGGGATAAAGCAAGGTGCTCGTTCATCAGTGATCTGCAGTCCATTCAAGTGTCGCATTGGGATTGCTTTAGCACGCCACAGCAAATCCATGCCCACTATCACGTCGAAATCATCTAGGGTTATTACCATTGCATGTACACGCCCAGACCAGGGTCCCAACCTTACAGGAACATCATAGGACACCCTAGTAGCTTTCTTTGGATCAGTATTGACAGTCTTGACACTATTGGCACACGACATAGTTTTCAATTTCAATCTCTCTTTCACCCTATCTGATACAAACAGATGGGTGGCGCCCGTGTCCACCATGGCTACTATCTGAATATCATTAATAACCACGTCCACATACATAAGAGGACTAGACCTAGCACTAATGTTGGTAATGACCAATGGGTTAACAGAAGCCCCAGTGCATCCATGGTCGTCCCTGCCCTCTGGAATATCACCCATAGCTAAGGAAGCAATCCCCTGCTTCCTAGGACAGTCCCTCATCATGTGAGGTCCATTACAAATAAAGCATCCTGGCCTCCCTTTGCTGGTAGCTGCGCCAGAAGTAGAAGCTTTCCCCTGCTGTGGCTGGGGACGATGCTGAACTGGCTGTGGCTTTCTCTGCTGTGCCTGTGGCGATGTGCCACGGCTTTACCTTTCTTCCAGTTGGGCACCCACTTCTTTGGTTGACTTGGTCCTACAGGCCGCCTCTGTGGTGAAGAAGTGGTCCTAGATGCCATAGACCTAGATCCTCCCATGTCTACCAAAGCATCTGCGGCAGCTACTGCCTCTCTATAGGTAGTCACTCCCTTCCTCTGGAGTTCTCTATATGCCCAATCTTGTAAGCCACCTGTGAAGTCATGGAATTTCTCCTCTTCAATCATGTTTGGCACCTCTAGCAGTAGAGTGCCAAACTGCTTCACATACTCTCTGATATGACCAGTGTGCTTCAAATACCTCAACGCCATGCGAGCACTATGCAGAGTGTCTGCTGGTCTCAAATGTGCTCTCATCTCAGTCTTTAGAGCATCCCAATCTGGGATCTCTAGAGCGTCCCCCTCAGTCCGCGGGGCAATATGAGTCCTCCACCATAGCTTTGCGTCGCCTCTCAGATAGGGGGCACAAACCTCAATCCGCTCCGCCGCTGTAATGCCGGTTGCTCTAAAGTAATGCTCCATATCGAATAGAAAGTTCTCCACTTCCTTTTCTACCCGCACCCCCGCGAAGGTAGTTGGCTCTGGAACATGGCGCCTGGTAGCCTGAACTGGTGCTGGCGCCGTGGGTGTAGGTGGGTGAGCTATCACATGCGCCAATCCTATCTTCACCAGGTTCAGATCTGCCATGAGAGTCTTCATCGCCTGGGTCATCTCCGCCATCTGACTCTCAAAAGTGTGAGTTATCTCTGCAATCTAAGCCTAAGTCTCCTGCTGAACATGATGAATGATGCCGCGCAAGGCTGCTACGCACTCACCAAGTAGATCTCCCTGCCACTCATCATCCTCAAAGCCTATAAAAAGCTGTATCCTCGCTACAGCTGCCTCCAGTCTCGAGAACCTCTCCTCGAGCTGTGCCTGAGCCGCCATACTCCTAGTAGATGGCGCAATCTCTGGAAAACGCTGTGAACTAGTGGAATTGATGGAAATACTGGGTAAGATCTCTGAATGGCCGGAACTAACCGATTAGCAGAGTTACTGAGGAATTATGCCCCGGGCACTAGGCTCCGACGTACGCAACCCCCAAACAGTAATCTGACTAACGTCGATATCCCTGACTCACTAGTCCCAACTCTGAAAATCCCAGTAAATCCTGCTAATCTGTGTTCAAAGTGGCCTCTGATACCAGTTGTCACGCCCCAATTTTTCGCGTCTAAAACTAGAGCGTGATAGCACAATCTACACAACCTCTGTGTAAACTGTCAGCTAACACAACTAAACAATGCGTACTAAGCAGAAGCAAATAGAAATACAACACACGCACTAAATACAGATCGATCTCTCAGCAATACAGATCACACCCTAACTCGGCCTAATCAGACTGAGTCTAGCTCTGCCTAACTATCTGGCCGAACCTTTGAACTCACTGAACTGATGGACTAGGTGGCGGGTTAGGTCCTTCCTCTGCACCTAACCTCTTTGCACACCTAGTTGCGCCCTGTCACACACTAGAGTCCGCTAGCAGGTATCGCACACAGCAAGGTGATCTATCGCAGATCAAAGAGCACTAGACAGATGCTCAAAACCTAACACCCAATATCTACCGGCTTGCTCAAACCCTAGGACAGATATATCCACAACTACACAGCGAGCGAAGGATGAGAACAAGCATAGTGCTTGCGCCCACCTAAGCTAAATCCAGAAAACCAACAACGATGAAAACCAATCCTCCAAGTATCAATACTCAGGTGTGAAAGGACCCTCTTCCCTAATCCCGGGACGAGGTACACAATCAATATATAATATCAACAATAATATTTCATACAATCAACCCTAATCAATCTAAGATAGAGTTATACCACTCCACGTGTATGAACAATGATGAGTGTAAGAACAGCCCCTTCCCTCAAGAAGCCGCCCCTCAAAATATGCTCTCCACCAAGTGATGAAGAGCCCAAACCCTAGGGTCGCCTCCCTAGGTAGTTGATGATGATCCTCTCCTTCTTGTGCTTGCCTCCAAGCCCAAGAATGCCAAGAACAATTGTGGACAGCAAGGTGCCGCCACAATCAAGGATGATGTCGCCTTCTTCCTTGCCTCCAAGGAAGAAGATCACGCTAAGAAGTGTTCCCTCGCCTCAAGGGAACTCGCCAAGGGAAAGGGAAGGAAGAAGATCGCCAAGTCCTCCAAGCCGAGAGCTCCCTCACCAATGTCACCTTTCTCTTCTCCAAGGTGGCGTGAAGTCTAGGGTTGCATGACTAGCCGCCAATAGCCTCCACTCACCAATTTGAACGTCATGTTGGATCGGGTTGCTTTCAAGTGAATCCAACCCGTTTGTCCTCAAGCTCCAATCCGCCAAGCCTCTTAGTGGATAGTCGCCCATGTGGATCCAAGAGACTTAAGTGAGTGGGGATCCAACTAATGTCTTAATGGATCTTCACTTAACCTCTTAATGGATGTTCTCGTAAGTTGTCACATGCAAGACATGTGCCAACTTATT
Source organism: Costus lasius (assembly GCA_027563935.2). Lineage (NCBI taxonomy): Eukaryota > Viridiplantae > Streptophyta > Magnoliopsida > Zingiberales > Costaceae > Costus > Costus lasius. The sequence goes on from CM050451.1 coordinate 79,465,999, forward strand.
TAAACACTCCTCATAATGGTGCCTAAGTCCTAGCTGACTAGATCAGCCCCTAGGACTCCATTGTGAACCCAGGTCGAGTCCAAATGCGCCCTGACCATGGTTAGGCTGGCCATGGTTAAGGTAACCATGGCTAAGCTAACCATGCTCCACCAAAGAACTCCAAAGCTCTCCAAAGCACCCCCAGGCCATGCCCAAGGATAGAATGTGTAGATGTACCTGCAAGAACATACTAACACAGTGTCAGTAACCTAACTCCTCTAGTAGGCTCCCTTCGACACCAGCCTAACTCCACATTAAGCTCCCCCATCCCTACTCAGATCCCACTGAGTCCATGGGATGGGCTGGGGTATAACCCCAGTATACCCAGGGCATCACACCTGCCCTCTCTACCAAGTTATAGGTCTAGGGTCTACTCAATATTTGCTTAGTGTCCTGTATTGTTTTCTTATATTGCTGCCTTTTTATCAATATATACCGGTGGGGTGTTCGAGTGACTCATTTCACCGAGTATTTTACTCACCGTTCTGTGTAAATCTATTGTGCCTCTCGAATTCTGGTGTTGCCCTCGAATTACACATTGTTGCATCGGGTTTTATATTGATGCTTCCGCATATTGTGCGTACGTGCCCACAGGATTAAGGCTTAGCACTACGCCAAGTAGTGTGCCGCACGGACATTAGGCACCGAGCTAAGTGCGTCCGTGACACAAGTGCGGCAGCAACAGCAAGAATATGGAGCTGGGGCAAGGGGGTTGAAGGGTGCCACCGGTATCAGCAGCGGCCATGTGGTCCCGGCGATACCGAATGAGAAGAAGAGAGACTTGTATCAGAGTCTGACAACTTCGCGGAGCTGTTTCCGGTGGGATGGGAGGTGATGGCGCTAGGGCGTGGCCGGCGTACTCCCTTCCACCTGCTGTGGCTGCAGCTTCGAGATGAATTTGTTGTTGCGAGATGAAATTTGCTTCAGCAAATATGAATTTATTCATGATATATTTTTTATTTACTGCTTCGTCTGCACATACATATATCGTATATTTTTAAATATATAATAACTTTTAAAAAAAGAATAATACAGAAAATTATTGAATATTTTCATCCCTCTCCAAGTGAATGTATATACGTATTTTAGGGATTTCTGAGTAAAGTTCATTCCATACCATTTACAATTAGTGGAATTAATCTCATGTTTGTTTAGGAGCTGAAATTTTCAACCAACTAAAATTACACTTTTGATTTAAACCAACATCCTTACAGATTTTTCATTTGGTATTAGGCTATTCATGCACCAACAACATGAACAAGGGTTGGGAATAGTCCAATTAGAGTACTCTCACAAATAACCAATGTTAATCTATTTTACCCAAAATGACTTCTTTTCTACTGCAATATCTCTCATAATAAAAATAAAATTTAATAATATTCTTATATTCCTTAATCCCAATCGACACATCTCAATGGATTTTGCGACATTCTCCCAAAATACTTAGTGTATTCTATTTACAACTATTCTAAGAAATTTAAACACACCACACCAAAAACTTATAATTCCACAACATAACATACGGATCTAATGAGTTCAACTTATCCAACATATGTGACAAGTCTACTCTTCTAGATAGAAAGACATTTAATAATTTTTTAAGTGGGTGACTATAATCCTTATATATAATCATGTTACTTTTCAATAGAAACCCTACATATTTAATCGGGAGTACTCTAGTGCACAATCCTAAATTGTCACAAAAGAAATCTTTATTTCTTTTTATTACAAGATGAAAAAATATATATTTGAGAATTTTTTAAAATAAAATAATAAAATCACTAAGGCTTATATATTATATTATCTTTTCTCTCACTTCCTATATATAACTTGATGCATGAGCAAATGCACAACTATAGAGATCCAAACGTATAAGAAGCAACCTGGTAGGTTTGAATTTCCAACTCCAAATTCAACCACAATTCAAGAAGCACCACCTAAACATTTTAGACATTTTTGGATATTTTGAAAACTTTTGTATCACTTACATGTTTAATTTTTTATCATGCTGCATTGCATGTAGCTAGGTAGTCTAGAATTTTAATTTTCTTTAAAGTGATTTTAAATTCCTATAGTTTATAGCAGGTTGCAACTTAGTATAGAATGCATCACATGTGTGACCATATAGAAAAATGTCCTAGGCACGGCCCAGCTTTAGCACAACAACATATCCACCGTTCAACGAATAGCAAAGCTGATCTGCTATGCGCATATCAAAAAGCACTCCACGCTCCGTCAGAAAAGGGAATTATGGCACTGTCGTCGACTTCTATTTCGTGTCGTCTACTATTTCGCTCCGTCTCACGATCCACTCCATCTCCCGTCCCGCTCCGTCCCGTTGCACACCATCTCCGTAACCATCCCGTAACCCAACCCAACCACAATTTATCTCTCTCCTCTTTTCTTTTCATCATTTCACTCTCGTCCCGCTCTCTCTAATTTCCTACTCCCGTCCCACTCTCGCCAAACCAAAGGAGAAACCCTAAATCCACCTGCTCTCGTCTTGCTTACTCCTTTGTTCATCGTTCCTGTCCAAGATTGTCATGCAACTTTGTCGCGTAACGTTCTCGCCCAGTGTCTCCGCCCTCGTCTCCATCAGTCTGTTAACTTCTTTTGAAGGTAAGAATATTTCCTGTGTTTTTACCATATTAGGTGTTGTGCTGCTCTGTTGATGTTGTAGTCTCAGATGCAATCTCAATATAACCTGGCAACCTACTTTGTATGTAGCCAGATATGTCAATATATAGTTGTATGAATTTGACTGAAACTACTAATGGAAATAGTGTAGGCTACCCTGGCGCAAATTATAGTGTTTTTTCATATTCTCTATTATTTTCATGAATGATTGTATATTATATTATTGTCGAAGCCTTTTATATATCGTCGAACTTGACCCAATCATGCATGAACCCAAATGGAACTAGGGTAGGAGTCCTTGGTGTGAGTGTAGTGCATTTTTACAATTTATTCTTTATTATTTCCATAAATGTCTGTACATTATGTTATTGTCCAACCCTCTTATATATTGTCGAACTTGACCCCAATCATGCATGAACCTGAATGGAACTAGGATAGGAGTCCTTGGTGTAGATGTAGTGTATTTTTATAATTTATTCTTTATTATTTCCATGAATATTTGCACATTATGTTATTGTCGAACCCTCTTATATATCGTCGAGTTTGACTCAATCATGCATGAACCACGAATGGAACTAGGGTAGGAGTCCTTGGTGTGAATGTAGTACATTTTTACAATTTATTCTTTATTATTTCCATGAATGTCTGCACATTATGTTATTGTCGAACCCTCTTATATATCGTCGAACTTGACCCAATCATGCATGAACCCAAATGGAACTAGGGTAGGAGTCCTTAGTGTGAATGTAGTGCATTTTTATAATTTATTCTTTATTATTTCCATGAATGTCTGCACATTATGTTATTGTCAAACCCTTTTATATATCATTGAACTTGACCCCAATCATGCATGAACCACGAATGAAACTAGGGTAGGAGTCCTTGGTGTGAATGTAGTGCATTTTTTTAATTTATTCTTTATTATTTCCATGAATGTCTGCACATTATGTTATTGTCAAACCCTCTTATATATCGTCAAACTTGACCCAATCATGCATGAACCCGAATGGAACTAGGGTATGAGTCCTTGGTGTGAATGTAGTGCATTTTTACAATTTATTCTTTATTATTTCCATGAATGTCTGCACATTATGTTATTGTTGAACCCTCTTATATATCGTCGAACTTGTCCCCAATCAAGCATAAACTCGAATGAAACTAGGGTAGGAGTCCTTGGTATGAATGTAGTGCATTTTTATAATTTATTCTTTATTATTTCCATGAATGTCTGCACATTATGTTATTGTCGAACCCTCTTATATATCGTCGAACTTGACCCCAAACTTGCATAAAAACCAAATGGAAATAGGGTAGAAATCCGAGGTGTTATTCCAGTTCATTGCTACAATTTTTTTTTCATTTTTACCATGAATTTCTACATATGATGTTATTGTCAAACTTTCGTATATATCGTAGAACTTGAACCCAAACTTGCATAGAAATCAAATGGAAATAGGGTAGGAATCCTAGGTGTTATTCTAGTTCATTGCTACAAATTTTTTCTTCATTTTTACTATGAATTTCTGCATATAATGTTATTGTCGAATTTTCTTATATATCGTAGAACTTGAACCCAAACTTGCATAGAAACTATTCAAATGATGCCCCTTGGTATGCAAATATAATTGTAATGATTCATTTTATACATTAAAGTTATTTATTGATTTCATTTTAACATGAACTTAAGTGTCACTATAATAGAATTTGTATTAAGGATATGAACAAGGGCATTAACAAGGTGATATGCACTCATCTGATTGCGTTGACTCATCAAATGAAGAAAGTATGCCAATTGAAGTAGATCCAATCAATGTAAGAATGGTAAGAAATAAATGATATATGTTAGGGATGGCATGATCAATTCTATATACAATAATTGACACCAATAGACAATAATGGATATGACAGGAAGTTGAAGATGAAACGAAGGTTACAAATGGAATTAAAGATGGTAAGATTCATGAAATTGTAGAATCTGAGAATGAAGAGAAAACTGAATCTGTTTCAAGTGGGTTGCCGACTATTGGAATAACCTTTTACAGTGAGGATGCAGCCTACAACTTCTACAATGAATATGCAAAAAGGATGAGATTTAGTATAAAGAAATGGAATATGGAGCGTAGGAAAGATGGTTCCTTGTCGTTACGTAAGTTTGTTTGTAGTAAGCAAGGCCTGAGACAAGTCCATAGGACGCATGTTACTAGGAATCCTCAGCCAATTACATGAACTAATTGCATGGCACACATAGAATTCAAGATTGACACCAGTAATGTATGGCTTTTATGGAGATTAGAGATTAACCATAATCATCCAATGACAAGCCCCAATAAGGTACATTTGTTGAGATCACAGAGGAAAATTTTGCCATATCAACGGAGTATGATTGACCACATGGCAAATTTTGGGATGAAGTCGCAGCAGATATATAACTTCTTTCAGCAAGGTGCAGGAAGTGATGATAGGGTTGGTTTTGTAAGGGATGATAATAGTAACTACATTAATAAGTGAAGGAGGAAAAAATTGGAGTATAAGGACGCTCATGACTTACTTAAGTATTTACAAAAATGACATAGTACTAATCCCTCATTCTATTATGCCATACAGCTCAATGAAGTAGGAGAAATTGCTATTTTTTTTGATAGATGACAAAGAGATTATAGATTATTCATATTTTTGAGATGTCATTTCATTTAATACCACTTTCCAAACGAATGCCTATGACATGCCATTTGCTCCAATTGTTGGTATAAACCACCATAAGCAAACAATTATATTCGGAGTTGCATTATTATATGATGAGACAACTGAATCATTTATTTGGCTATTTGAATCATTTTTAACGGCTATGTCAGGAAGGCAGCCGACAACAGTGTTTACGGACCAATCAGCTGCAATGGCAAAAGCAATATAAATAGTGCTACCAAATACAACACATAGACTCTATTTATGGCATATTTTCTGAAATGTAGCGATAAATTTATCTCAAGTAATTCACTCGTTCAATACATTTTTAGGAGATTTAAAACATTGCATATATGAGCATTGTTCTATGGAAGAATTTGAAAAGATATGGGAAGCTTTATTGAATAAATACAATCTTGTTGACAACAGATGGATGATTAACTTTTATAGGCTGCATGAGAAATGGGCTACATGTTATCATCGAACTCATACAGAACTTTGAGAATTTTTGAAGCCAGCCAGATCGTCGAACCAGCAGAGGCAATCGTTGAACCCATACAGGACTTGAGAAATTATTCAAGCCAGGTGGATCATCGAACTGGCAGAGGCGATGGTCGAACCTCTACCCAAACTCCATAATTTATTCAACTTGCCAGATCTTCGATACGGCAAAGGTGATCGTCGAACTTATGCATACTTTTATTCATATAAATGTGCATCAACAAGTAAAACATTCATACAAATGTGCATCAACAAGTAGAACATTCATACAAATGTGCATTAACAAGTAGAAAAACCCAGCTACTCACACAACTTGAAATTCATACAAATGTGCATCAACAAGTAGAACATTCTTACATACAACTCTAAAATTAAGTGTATTCAGTACATAATATAACAATAATTAAACCGCCCATTCACTGCATAATTGACCCCTGAATAATTCTAAACTAATTTGAACATGAAGTCTAGGCATGTCAGCTTGGGAAGAATCAAATGTCTTTCTCGATGAAATAAACTTCATATATTTCATGACGTACACTACACAATCAACACCATCAGAAGGTTGTTTTGGGCAATCTATAGCCCATTTAAGATCTTTAATTACTTTTTCTATCAAAATATTTCTGGTATTCATTTTAAAATGATGCTGCAGAAGAGTCATCTACAAATTAAATTAACAACATTCAGTGCTCATAATGAGATCTCTTAATTAACAAAATGAAAATGCATGGTAAAGATTGTCATACAAACTGTTTGACCTTTGTTTTATCCATGGCCTTTGGACTCAAAGAATTGTATATAATAATTTCCTTTGTCTTTAGGGTGATTGAGGCCAGGAACCAATGACTCCGATTAAATATTGGGCACAATAAGAGCTCTGTTTCTTTAATAGATTCAGGGTTGAAGCATTCAAGAAGCCAACCAGCTGCTCCAAAATATGATGCCACATAATAAGTTAGATATTTAGAAGAGACATAAGTGAATTGCCTATATTGATCTGGGTGTCTCCTTGCTCTGTCCTGAAGTAAAGTAGTGTATCCATCAAGCACCCACATTAAGGTTTGGATTAATACTTTGATGATAGCAATAAAGAAGTTTGGGTTGACTATACTTACCTAATCAATTAGTTCTCCAAATAGTACTTCACATATTTGATGTTTCCTTAATTCCCACTTTTCCTCTTCATTAAATGTTGACACCTCTAGATCAACAAACAACTCCACATGATGCTTTATTTCTTCTTCAAGTGTATCGTGACAGCAGTAATCTCTCCTCTTCATGTACTGAAATATCATCAATGATGTCAATATTGTAGGAGGCAAATATGAAAATACTGCAAATGTGGAAAGTTATTACCTTGTCCTCTTTCTCATCCTCTGGTTTGGATTGCAGTTCTTCCACATTAATATCCACTCTCCTCTTCTTTCTCACCATTCCTTGTTGGGTATAGGGACTAGTTAGTGTCGGTGAAGGCCACTTAGTCCTTTTCCTTTTCCTTTAGAGGATCCTAAATCAGTCTCATCCTCCCTTTCCAGCTCTAATATTTGTTTTTTCAGTGCTTTAATTTCTTCTTCATACCTAAGTATTTTATCCACACTATGAATAAATAGTCGCTATCATTCTGCCAACTCTCACTAACAAGGGCCTCATTTTTTTCCTTTCAACTTTTTGTTTTGTTCTAGAAGGCTATCAATGGACTTCACAAAGTCCTGATTTTCCATCTTCCTTTCCTCTGTGATCTTCTCAATCTCTGCATGTAACTTATTGTTTTCTTCTTAAAGCTTCTCAATCTCAGTGACCAGGGTAGCTTTATTTTGAATAGCTACTTATTTTCTTCATTTTCCTTATTCTTTTGAGCTTCCATCTTCTCAATATCTGCTAGCAGCTTCTCGTTTTCTTCTTGCAGCTGCTCAACCAACTGCATATTTTCTTCTTGCAGCTGCTCAATTTCTGCATGTAGCTCGGTATTTTCTTCTTGCAACTGCTCACAAACTACTGCAATCCTCCAATGTTCATGGATTTTATTTTCAACCAGCTGCTCAACTTCTTCTTCCTGCTGCTGGATCCATTAACTTATTTTCTTCTTTCAATGCTGCAATCTCATGTTGCAGCTTTATTCTCTCCTCCAAATGCTTTAATTTTTCTTCAGCAAGTTCTTCTAACTTGCTCTCAAGTACCTTTAGTTGATCTTCTAAGTTGTTCCAATCCGTAGTTCTAGAACACTCTCCTATCCCAACATGCCTATCAATGTTAGGGGTTCGGACTTCATCCTGCAACTGCATTAACATATACCCTAATGTACACAGAAAAAAAAAGTGTGGACTCACAGTGCGGTAGGTATCAAATGACACAATTGCCATTGGTCCTTCCATTTGGGGAGGATCATCCTCCTTATGTACAAGATCCCTCTCCCTCTCTTCTTCCTCAAGTTCATATATTATCTGTAACCAGGTGAATAAGGTAAATAGGCCAACAAGGAAGTAAACAATAAAAAAGTTCATTCATATCGTTTGGGCACTGAGGGTTTTTACATATTTAAAATATGCATTTCTCCTTGAGGCCTTTACTTGCACCCAACGAAATATATGAGGGTAAATATACCCCACCATATACTTTCTCCATAAGTAGCAATATTCATATAACCATACCTGTAAACAAACAAAAAAGGATTCAATTACAAGCATTAAAAAAATATATACAAAGTAATCAGGTAAGGGTAAGCATACATTTAGAAGGATGCCACACCCAGCGATGCTCTTCACACCTTGCAATACCTGCAACTTACTCTTATCCAATTCTTCTACCAAATAACGGTAGACTGCCTCAGCCCAATTGAATTTACGTAACAAAATGACATCCTCCACATATGTTGATAAATATGTCGGAAGATTGTAATTTGCCCATGTAAATAAAAATGTACATAATATATATAAAATTCTAAGCCTTAAGAGTGTTTCACTATCCTGAATTTCAGACCCCTTCTTGGTCATTTTTTTCTCTAACAGACTTATGTTGATTGTTGCGCCACCAAATTTTGTCATGTAGAATGGTGTAGATGGCTGGTCACCATCAAAAGCCACAAACTCTCCTGATTTCAAACCAAGAATTATAGCTACATCTCTAATAGTAAATCTAGCAAAAGTCCCATTAAGATTGAATCCTCTTTTTGCACAATTCCACAAAGGTATTAGGTACTCTAGTCCTATCACTTCCAGCCTTACGGATGGGCCCTCAAATAGTCTTCCAAATAGAGTCATTGACAATTGCTACTTCTGATCACATCCACTTGACACCTTGCTAATGAATGAGTGTAATCTGCTCATTGAACATCTGCTATAAGAAATACGTTCTTTCCCTGTGGAAGTTTCATCTTTCACATCCATATCAGGCTGAGGATTGCTCTCAGTTGAACTAGAATTCCTCATTGTTGTAACACATTGCTTTATCCACAGGTTAGGGTGAGGTTTGGGCCAAGTTCGACGATATGAGAAGAAGTTCGACGATATAGTCAATGTGCAAAAAACACGGAATTAGAGATTGAAAAAATTATTTAAATTAAGTACTATTGTATCCAAGTCACATGACAACATGTCCATTCATTAACCCCATGTTTGGGTCAAGTTTGCTTCAAGTTCGACGAAATGAGAAGAAGTTCGACGATATCATCATTTAACAAAAAACAGGGAATTATAAATTAAAAAAAATATTTAAATTAAGTACTATTATATCCAAGTCATGTGACAACATATCCATTCATTATCTCTAGGTTTGGGTCAATTTGGGTTAAGTTCAACGAAATGAGAAGAAGTTCGACGATATCATCATTTAACAAAAATAGGGAATTATATATTGAAATAAAATGTATAAATTAAGTACTATTGTATCCAAGTCACGTGACAACATGTCCATTCATTATCCCCAGGTTTGATTCAAGTTGGGTCAAGTTTGGATCAAGTTCGACAAAATGAGAAGGAGTTCGACAATATCATCAATTAACAAAAATAGAGAATTAGATATTGAAAAAAATGTATAACTTAAGTACTATTGTATCCAAGTCAATGTCAATTCATTATCCCCAGGTTTGGGTCAAGTTGGGTCAAGATTGGGACAAGTCCGATGAAATAAGAAAAAGTTCGACGATAGCATCAATTAGTAATAATAGGGAATTAGAGATTGAAAAAATATATATAAATTAAATAGTATTATTTCCAAGTCACACCAAGTCATATAACACTATTTCAACTAGCTCCATGCTAGTTTGGGTCATGCAAGTCTTGATCAAAATTCATGTGCAAATATTTATGCAGTTCGGCAATAAAATTATATGCAAATATTTATGAAGTTCGACAATAAAATTATAAGTTTGACCATGAACTGGACATTCTACGGGACATAACATCACTAATTTCAGACAAATTTTTGTATAAATCAAATGTTATAGTATTACATGGAAGATAATAATGCTATAGTGTTAGAAGAAAGATAATAATGCTATAAAAATAAATCAAATGTTCTTACCTAGGCACAAACGGAGAAAGGGGCGAAAATGTTGGCTAGGAAGGAGCGATGGCCCTCGGCTCAACGGAGAACGAAGTCAGTAGAAAGAAGATAATAACGCTATAGTGTTAGAATGAAGATAATAATGTTATAGAAATAAATCAAATGTTCTTACCACGGCACTGATGGAGAAGAGGGCGAAAATGCTGACCGGGAAGGAGCAACGACTCTTGGTTCGACAGAGAACGAAGTCGGAGAGGGTTACGGTGGTGGAGCGACGACCCTCGGCACGACGGAAGAGGAAGCTGGAGTGAGTGGGATGGGAGCGGGTGGATTTAGGGTTTCTCCTTTGGTTCGGTGAGAGCGGGACGAGAGTAAAGTGATGAAAAGAAAAAAAGAGAGATAAATCGTGGTTGGGTTGGGTTACCAGAGGGTTATGAAGATGGAGCGCAACAGGACGGGACAGAGCAGGACGGGAGACGGAGCGGAATGTGAGATGGAGCAGAACAGTAGACGGCGCAGAACGGAAGTCGATGGCGACGCTATCATTTCCTATTTTGACGGAGCGTTGAGTGCTTTGGGATGCGTACGTGATAGATCCGCTTTGCCGTGCTTAAGCTGCCTAGGCACGGGCATTTTCTCACCCAAGCCTACTCATCCCCCAAGGTGTCATGTCCCTCAATCACCACATCAGCAACATCTAGTCAACCTGCCCGTGCCTACGACATTTTCTCACCCAAGCCTACTCATCCCCAAGGTGTCATAATCCCTCAATCGCCACATCAGCAACATCTAGTCAACCTTTGACAACAGCAGCAACCTAAAAACACTTAATATCATGACGTGAAGACAAGTAGCAATAAAAAGGTATAATGACATCACCCTGCCATGTTACCTTACCACATCATCTCGCCATGTCACCACTCACCCCACTCCCCAACAAATGCCATGTTGATGCTAGCAAGATGGGAGCAGGATTTCAAAGTAAGGCTCACTACCCACTTAACCAAGAAGGGTGCATGCATGCAAAAGATGAACCAATGAGATTTCTCATCCAAACAATCAATGCATGCAATGGCCGCCCAAGCGGTCCGATGAAAGAGAGTCTTTCTTCTCCGCCAATGAAATCAACCAAAACAATCCTCAGATGCATGAAGGGAGCCGGCCAAGAGGACCAACCAAAAAAAGAGAAGAACCAATAAATCCACAGTCCACACCTTCCATTCAAAAGACACTTGATGAACACCATTGATGATGTTAACGTTGAAGGCAAAGATGAGGGATGAAAATGTAAATGTTATAGGGACTAGGTTGTAGAAGGGCTTGTATTTTTTTCCATGCATTATAGTGCATCTTGACAATTTTTTGAAAACCAACTAAGTGCTGAGTGTGTTTGTGACTGATTCTTCATCCCCTTTTCCTCTCTTCTCCCAGCCAATCATCTCTTCCTCAACAGTGTTGTTCCTTGGTTGAACGAATCTCCTGCTTTAGAACTCTTGGAGAAGAGAACTTGAAAGCTGTAGAATAGTTGGAGCAAAGGAAACCAGCTTCCCCTTGACGATTGATCAAGACAGCCTAAGGACCTATTGTTAGTCTTAGGAAGTGTGGGGCTTGTATTCCTCCCAGTTTTCTCTTGCATTTATATATTATTGTATATCATTTAAATATCCTCTAGCGTCCTCGCCAAGATACAAGGACAAAGAAAGAGATTAGGCCCCTTCCCTGAAAGGGGTCATATGTGACATTGTTCTAAACCTCTTCTTACTTGCTTTTATCCATTATTGCTCGTAGTTTAGTCATTCCAACTAGTTTTCTTACTATTAGATTAAACTTGAGCCACTTACCCTAGGAAAATCCATCCCTATAATCAGCCCCTCCGTGGTATCAAAGCAGCCCTAGACCTTTGTGCTTCATCTTGTTTCTTGTTCTTACATATCTTTTTATGATTTTTTTTTCTTATTTCTATTGAACTTCTAAGTTATTTCTTACCTTCTACTTGGTTTTTTACGAAATCACAAAAAAAAAAGTGGTACCTCACTAGTGTGAAAGTTTCAGCTAAAATCTGTGCTGATAGGCTGAATTTAATACTGGGTTTTGTTTGAATGATATGCTGAATTTCTGTAAGTTTTCTAAAATTTTTGATCCTTTGTGTTAACCCTAAGCTGTGTTCTACAAACAAAAAAAGAAAAAGAAAAAGTTTCTTATGGCTGATTGAGTGTATTTTTGTTGTGTTTTTAAGTTGTGTTCATATAAGAATCTATTAGCTGAACACAAATTTCAAACAGCACTTGCTGAGAATTTTGCACTTATTGAATCACTGTTTTCTGCATCCTGGTAGTAAGTTAGTGTAAAGATCTGAAGGTGAATAGGCTGAAGACTTGGAGGCTACCTCATCTAAATAGGTAGACTTCAAGATAGTTCTAACTCCCTTAAAACGAGTCCCTAATATTAGTTTTAGCATTTCTCCTATTGCTGGTAACTGAACTAGGACACTTGTTTTATATTCAAATTCTGAAAACTGCATTTACACTAAACTTGCAAAGGTTTATGGGTATTTGTTGAAATGTCCTCTACCACTAGTATCTGCTGATAAATCCTACTTTGGCCGGTATTTTGCTACAGTTATCAGTATTCCCTGATATTTGTTGCCGACCTGGTAAATTTTTGAAATTCACTTATTTGGAATTCTGCACTTAACTATGACCTGCTGTGTTAAAGGGTGAATAGGCTGCAAACTTGGAGGCCACCTCATTTAATAAGTAGACTTCAAGTAGGCTGTCCACGCCTACTAGTCCAGTTTCAGCATTATCCTTGTTGCTTGTCACTGAGCTTGGACACTTTTGTTTTCTGATCAAAGCCTACTTCCAGTGCTAACCATTATTGTGAGTACTAGAGTAAAAGCTGAAAATTCCACACTTGAGCTTTAGAACCTGCTGTATCAACTTGGGCTGAATTTCTACAACTAACTATTTTCGGTCCAAGATGTTGGCTAACACTATCTGAATCCGCACTTACCAAAGTAGTATTTGCTGGTAGTCTCGATACAGCCCTTCAACTGAATTCCTACATTAGTTGCCTTGGATTTAACTACTATTTGAATACTTTGGTTGAGCTGAATATTTCGAACTATTTAAATCCATAAGCATTTTTCAAGGTTTAGTTCTAACACTGATTGGTTGTGATCTTCTTGTTGAAACCTCATTAAACCAAACTGAGTTTTTTCCGTAAAGGACTACTTGCGAGTCTTCCCTTCGGCTAACCCAAGGCTAACTGTCGATGCCTCTTTCCTCTTTCAGCACGCATCTACCCTCTTCGCATCGGCCAGCTATCTCTCCCCATCGGCGTGTCCTAGAGGTGGCCATGGGCCGGGCTCGGCCCAACTCTAGGCACGTGCCGAGCACGACATAGGGGAGAAAAATCTGGGCCCGGGCACCGGCCTAGGCACGGATCCATTGTTTGCTCAGCACGGATCCAGCCCGCGGGCCGGATCCGGCGCGCGTGCTGAACTTGGCCCGCAAGCTGGCGTCGGCACGCGGGCCAGATTCAGCCCAACGGGTCCAGATGTGGCACGCGGGCTGTGCCTGGCCCCGACAAGATGGCCCACGGGCTGACTTTGGCCTGCTTCATTAAAATAAATTTTAAAAATAAATAAAATATTAATTAATTAAATTATATAAAATAAAAAAATTTAAAAAATGAAAAATTAATAATTATGTATTTTGCACAAATTTTTTAAAAAATATTAAATTATTATTTAATTAATTATTTTTATTTTATTTTAAAAATATATAATTTTAATTTTAATATATTTTATTAAATTAATATTAATTTATTTACTAACAATACTAACAACACATGACTAAAGTTAAAACTAACTCGATTAAATTTCATATTCATACATTATATATTTAAACTTAAATCAATTGCTGACATAATGAGCATAAACAATTGACCCGTAGCCAGCGACGCAAGCAGCTACTATGGAAGATGTGCGAGCATTGTGTTAAGCATACTTGCTCTCTGTGCTCTATCTTCTCTATGCATATTGCGCACTCCATATTTTCAGCTCTACCTCCTTCTTCAACAATAAAAAACTCAAGTGACTCTTGTGCTTGGTTTGTTTCGATATATTGCTCCGGCTCATCGTTGATATTATCACTGTCCTCCTCACTATCACTATTATTTATTTCAAAGTCTTCAACCTCTATCTCAATCTCAACTCCGGAAGGGGAGGGAGAAGCTAAAAATTCTTGTCTTGCATGATCAAATAAGTGGATAAAGTGTTCTTCGAACCTGAATACATCAATTCGTATGATTTGACTAACACGTTCGATAATACTTAAAATAGTGATTCTCCATTGATCGGAATTGAAGAAATTTGAGGTAGACGTAAGGAAGATTGAACATTGAGAATTTGGCAGAATGATAATTATCTTCACTCTTCTATTATCTGCCATTTTTCTCTATGCCTCGTGCTCACCTGCAACTGCAAACACAATTAATAAAGTAATTGAAACTCACGTGATTAAGAGGAATGTAATAAAAAAATAATTCAAACTAAAATTTTGTGTGTGAAAATATAAGGAACTATCTAGAATTTATAGAGATGAAATGAGTGTAAATTTACAAATTTATCCTCTATTTTATATTATTAAAAGAGAATAAAATAATAATTTTATAGTTAAAAGACAATTATACCTATAAATTTAAATTTTTTAGATACTTTAGGGGTGTATAAATGTAAAATAACATAGGTAATAATTTAAATTTTGGCGCCAAAATAATAAAAAAATATTTATTACCCGTGCTGTGTCGTGCCTGGCCCCCGTGCCGTGCTTGGCCCGACCCGCGTGTCGTGCCGAGCATGAGTCCGTGCCGTGCCTGGCCCGGCACGCCTGCGGGTCGTGCCCGGCCCGGCCCACGGGCCGTGAACCCTCGGCCCAGCCCGACCCGAGCCGGGCCACGGGCCGTGCCCGGCCCACGTCGTGCCGGGCCGCGGGCCGGACCGGCCCGTTGGCCACCTCTAGTCTGTCCGATCGACTCCAAATTTTGGCCGCATCTTCCTCCTTAATGAGTATTCTATTTTTTCTATCTCCTCGTGAGTCATTCTAACCTATAGTTGATTAGGACTCATCCTTTACCAATGAGGTTACATCCTATTTAGTACCATAACTTATAATTTTGGCTACATCATATTTGGTATGGTATCGGAGCAAAATTTTGATCATAACAGTAAATTTACTTCCCTTCATTTTTATTTACTACTTGCATATCTTCCTGAAATGATAACATAATTCATTATAGGCTAGATTATAAATTCCAAGCGGTAACTTAGTCACCCGATAAATATGATATGGTAGAGTCCCGACTTAGCAGATACTCTAGTCTCGCCCTTATCCTTACCATATTAGGGTAGATGATCACTCTATTACCCATGTTACTCATGGATGTTGGGTACCCCTTCACCTTGGACAATATCAATATGAGGTATGGTGTAATGTGTTACTTTTAGAAGGAAGCTTCCATGCACATCTAGGACAGACTTGCTTACAAAAGTTCATTGTCAACCAGACCCTCTTGTCGACGCCAATTTAATAGAATATCAGGGTAGAAAGATAAGTCTTCAGAGAGCCACCGCTGGACCTTGACATGACCAGGCTACCCTTAAGTCAAGTGATGTATGCCTTAGTGAAGAATCTCAACTAGAACTAGGTAACGTTATGGTAACTGAGCCTGAGTTAGATTCTCCTGTACCTGCATCACCAAAGCCCCTTAGGTTACCTGAGCCTTATACCACGGGGATGCTAGTGACCTAGATCTTCTATTTGAATCTTCTTATCAATCTACAGACCCTATTATAGATGGACTACAGTTTATAGCACTGCCTACTTTAGAGCCTATAGTCCCTAGAATAGATTTAGTTGAGTCTGTTGAGTCCGTTGAGCTTGATTTACATAGTGTATTGAGTTATGATAGTGCTGACCTTCCTAGGATAGTACAGCCTACAATAGACTCACATGTTAGTATAGACCTAAATCATAGCTCATCCTTAGATAGTTGATTTTCCCCACCCTGGGATCATAGCTCACCACCTCCTCCCATAGAATCATGGGTAGTGAACCCCTATGCTTTTTCTTCGCTACCACTACCACACCCTCTAGAGCTAAGATACATACCCTAGACTATAGTCCTTTAGAACTCCTATGTTTTGTTTCCTTGATAGAAATCAATAGCTGAAAGAAGAGAAAACACATTTTTCCCTCCGTTATTTTTCCATTCATCTAAAAAAACGACGGAATACAATACTTTCCTTTTTTTCCACTATGGATTCCTACCAAAGAAACATAATTTTTCCCACTGTTGTTTTTTCATTTATCCAAAAAAACCACGGAATGTAATGCTTTCTCTTCTTTTCATTGTGAATTCCTACCAAGAAAACAAACCTTAGGATTTTCTAGTTTTACTTCTAGGACTTCAGATTTATTTTTCAATCTTGCTGATAAGCTTCTATGCTTGCATGGGTTGCCTCCCACTTGCCTTTCCATTTCCTTGGTATTAGCTTAGCTCCCCAGCTTAACCTACCACATGAGATCAAACACTTGCCAGTATTTGAGAAGGATGGCTTTGCCTTCCGCTCTCCACTAGAGCGAGACAACCCTTAACCCTAGGATTCCTCTTGGTTCCATAGGCATAGTGCAATACCTTTTAGGAGACCAAATAACTTCTAGATTAGCCCGTATATCTAGGATGTTTTGCTTATAGCTAATCTAGATAATAAAATAAATAGTAAGAAAGTATGTCGATTACAATGTCCTATTGCAGGTTAGATTGAGGTGATAGATTGAATTCTAGTTGACTTGTGTAGTCTTATGGAGGTCCTGTTTGGCCTAGCTTTTGGAGCTGCTTATGGTGTTGCGGCTAGCAGAAATCAAGAAGCTGAGGTGTTTGGTCTTGCAGTTTCTCTGTTCCAAACCACAAATAGCTGCTTCTCTGAGAAGCAAGGGTGAAGCTGCTTCTCTGGCCCCCACCTGCTTATGCTCAATTATAATAATAATGTTTTAATAGTATAACTTATAATATTTTTAATAAATATTTTAATTATAGTTAACAATAAATTTAATCATATAATTTTTATCTTAGTAATTTTTTTAATAAAAACTTATTTATTATAAATAGAAAAACCTAACCATAAGCTGTGCATCCAAACACCCTCAAACTTTTTCAGCCAGCACTTCTTCAACTAGCACTTCTTCAACTAGCAAAAGCTAGAAGTAGAAGCTAGGCCAAACGGAGCTGGAGTCTCGTTCGCTATTACGGACTATTGCACTTGTCACTGATTTTGATGCAACTAAGTTGTCAATAGGTTTTATATAATAGCTTATTATTGAAACATTGTTATCATGTTCATCCACCATTTTGTGATCCTACCCCTTGACACTCTCCACCTTACAACTATTTGCTGCCTTCCCTTTGTTCTCCATAGAACTCTTCCCACGCATGAGTATTTTGGCATGATTTTGACTTGGTCAAATTTTGCATAATTATTTTAAATTTTAATTGAATATAGACTTAATCAATATTTATATCTAAATTTTGACTTTTATTAAACGTTTTAATTTTAATGAGACACTAATCCTTACTATATTATCTTATTTGCTATGTTATCAATATGAGGCCATGTCTTTTGAAGGAATATAATTATCAAGGTCAAATCTTCAAATTCAATTTCAACTCAAACAAGGCACCAAATGAGCCCAAGTATAAGGCCAAAGATTCAACTAAACAAAGGAAAGAACTCAACCAACCCAGCTCACAAATCGGCCCAAGATTTTTCAACGTTCACCTCAATGCAAGGGACATCTCAGCTTCCCAATACCAGATTTCCATAGACAAAATACTCTCCAAATAGCTTCCCAATACCAGAACTGCATCACCTTGCAGCATGCAAATACCAGAGGAGCTGTGTTAGGCCTAGATGGTGATGGGCCGGTCTGAACCGTCGTTGGGCCATGGCGGAGGCCCACGAGCCCATCCTCCTCTGGAGCGGATGACGGAGTGGAGTCGGGCGTGCGACCCGGCTCCGATGGCGAGCGCGCGGAGGCGCGAAGGTGCAGCAGCTTCCCGAGGTGGACGGCGGATGCAGACTGTGTAGAGGGCAGCTGGCGCAGGCGGCTGGCAGGCGTCCGTTGCAGCGTGCAGGCGGCGTTGCAGAGGAGAAAAGAAGACGTGTGAGCAGGCGGCGGCACAAAATCTCCTCCACGCGAGCTTGATCTGGACGAGAGACGCGATCTCCTCCACCTTCCTCCTCGGGAGCTCGATCTCCTCTCCAGGACAAGAGCTTTGGACGGACGAGCTCCCCTTCAGGAGACGACTTCCGGCGACTTCGCGGCGAGGGCTCCGGCGACGGGAAGTTAGGCGAGGACGAGGGGAGCGTGAGCGTGTACATTGGTGTACAGAGGGAGGGATTGAGGGGTTTTAAGGTGGCTGTGATTGTGCATAAATACAAGCAAGCTTTCCCCTCAAGTTTGGTGTTTTCCGGCGTCCCTTCCGTGTTTTTCCTGCGTGTTGTCCGACGGCATCGAGTCGTCTTATCCGGCGTTGTTCATCACCTCCGACGGTCCTTCCGGCGCCTAGAGGCGGCGCCAACGAACGAGGCTGAGGGCCGAAGGCTCGCGTGACCTTCCTCCCTGCCGGGAGGCCCCAGGCCGGCGACGGATCCGGCTGGCGACGCGAGCAGCGGCGGGCGCGTGACGCCGCGAGGAAGACGAACGACTCCGGCATTCGTTTCAAGGGAGCGGTTAAAATCAATCAACGGCGCCGTTTCGATTTGGAAAATTTGGAATTCGCGGGTGCACTTAGCTGACGTGGCTTGATTTGAGTAATTAACCTTGCTTAAGGTTAATTCGGGCCCGACAAGCTGCCCGTTGCAGCTTATGTGAAGAGCAAACAAAGCTGGGGTGAAGATAAAGAAGAGCATTGGAAGGTTAATTCGCGGGTTCTTCCTCTCTTATCAGATGGTTTTCTCTTAATCTTTTATCTTCTCTAAGGGTATGTTTCCTTGGAAGGAAAACTAAAAGGAAAGAAAAGAAAAATAAATTTTTCATTGTTTTCGTGGGCGGGAGGAAAATTTTGAATGGAAAAGTGGATGGAAAATTTTGTAACTTTTCCTTCGAAACTTTTCCACCTGAATCGGACGGAAAAGTTGAAGAAAATACAATGTCACTTCGTCCGATCTTCGAAATTAATTTTCTTTCTTCTTTTCCTTCCTTCCAAGAAAACAGGATATGAATTTTTTTTTTTTTCGCTAGAGTTTTCTTTCCTTGCAGTTTTTCATTTCTTCCAAGGAAACAGTGAGTAAGTGTCGAGCACCTTGCTAAACTCCTCCTCCGGCGCTTGTGTCGCCATTCATCATTCATCTTCCACCTCTAGCCAAGCTTCCACCGCTGTCACAATCCACGTACCGCTTCTTGCCGAGTCTAGCTCTGGGACGCTCATTTCGCCTCGACGCTAGCGATGATCCAACCGATGGATTGCCTCAAATTCTAGTCACCCATCCTACCTTTCATGGCAAAACCACAACCGGAAGGATCGCCCCATCTGCTGGCTAGATCGCCGGAATCGGATGATTTACCGTGACGCCCAGCTTCCGCCTTGTTTCCGCCCCATCTCCCTTTTCGACGTCGTTCTCCTCCGACCGGCCACTTTTCTTCCCAAAATCCCGGCCATGAGCTCGTCGTCACTATGGTAGCCTCCAACTAAAGCAGGTTAGGCATTCGTGCCTTCTACGGTAGTCGGCGACCTCTCTTGCTCCGTTCGCGACCTCCCCTGTTTTCGCCAGAAATAGGGCAGCGTCTACGCTGCTCACCTCTACTGTCCGTGCGCCAGCATCAGCCCTCTAAAGTCTCCGACAGAGCACCGGCGACGACGACAACTCTCCTCCGTCCTCTTCAGCTCCGGCCTCGCCTTCACCCTTTATCTTCACCTCCTGCTGTCGAACAAGTGAATGCGAGTCAAAGCACGCATCGCCTGCTTCCCAGATCTCGTCAACCACTTCCTGTAATTGTTCCGACGCCGTCCTCGCCTTCTCCTCCATCTCTTGTTACCAATGTTGCCGGCGAATGTCCAAGCTCCAGCATCGCTGATCGGCGCAAGCCTCGCTTGCCCCCTTGTTTTTCTTCTTTCAATTTTCTACTTTGCTCCTAATACTAATATGATTAAGCTTATTTTGGAAGATATTTTAAACTCCTGATCTTTGGCACAAATATGATGCACTGATCCTTCTCTACCAGCTGGATAAGTCAATTCAACTCAAAAATCAATAGATCATCCTGGAAGACATAGCAAATTTTGGTGACTGATAAATTTCTATTATTCTGTTATCTACTAATCTAATTAGTATTCTTATTGCATGTACTTAAGGTGCACAAATATGCTAGAATCCCTGATCCTTGACAAGATTTAGAAGAATACGTTTCGTTATACCTCTTGTATCAGTTGGTTCTATTGACTAATTAATAGATCAAAGTTCATTCTATTGACTAGTTAACAGATCATCCTATGAGACATAGCTACTTTTTGAGAATGATTATTTCTTTAACACTATTGCTTATCGAATCTTGGTCTTTATTCAAAAAAAATATATTTATTTTAAATCAGTAGATTAACATATGCTTCCCACCTGCATCATCTTCCCACCAAGGGGAATTGATGGCGACCCCGTGAGAGCATTAGGATTCAATCTTCAAACCCAAATTCTAGCCAACTTCAAGGTAATCAATAAAAAAATCAGAATGAATGACTGCCCATATCCAAAGCCTAGCCCTACTTTTGCACACTTAGCCCAGACTCAACCTCAGTCCAAGACAGACCCAATACTCTAGTATGAGGCCAAGATCATATCTAGTACTCAGTCCCCAGGCTTAGTTCCAAACCGAAGCCCAGCCATCAAGCTAGAACTTAGCTAAGCCCAATGCCTAGCCCAAGCCTAGTTGCTGACGCCTCTTTCCTCTTTTAGCACGCATCCACACTCTTCTCATCTGCCGGCTATCTCTCCCCATTGGCACATCTGATCGATTCCAAATTCCGGCTGTTGCATTTTCCTCCTTCGTGAGTATTATATTTTTCCTATCTCCTTGTGAGACATCCTATCTTATAGTTGATTAGGACGAGGAAGAACCTAATTCTCCCATAGAAGAACCAAACCAACCATATATCTCGCCCATTAGGAGACTGGGTGAATTCAATTGACGGGAAGGAACCAACACATAACCTCAAGGACATACCATGAGACACATAAGAACTACACCTACTCCTAGTGAACAACATGTAGACCCACCGATGCAATGTATACTCAAACCTACTTAGGCTCTATTTCAAAGTACAATGCAGTGGCAGCTTTGCAGTTGTACTAGTTCTGTAGCAGCTATCTAAAAGGTGTTTAGTAAATTAGGTGCAATTGTTGTTGTCTTAATACTGTAGCAATTATTTTATAATTCAATAATGTTTTTAAATTAAAAATTAAAAATTATTTTTTAAATACTTAAATAATTTATTAACTTATATCATTCATATATGTTATAATTAAATACAAATTTTAAAAATATTTTAAATAATTAATAATTTATCAAATTTTAGTTTATTTTTTTACTAAATTTCGTTAAATGTAATTTAATTTTAATTTTATATAATAGTAGCATTAAATTTATGTTAATATAAATTAATCTCTATCCTTTTTATCTCTCCACAGGGCCACATTTTTCTTCTCTTCTCTCCCTCCACCACATTTATTTCTCCTCTCTTACCATGCGGCCCACACCAATGGTTTCCTTTTTTCTATGTTCCCATTTGGCCTGCTTATGGGCCAACTTATGAGGTTGCAGCCAACAGTTTTCATACTGTATTTGAGAAGCTGGGCCATTTGAGTTTTCAGTTTCTCGGTTCCAACATTAAAAGTTTCATTATAGTTGAGAAGCAAGACCGAGGTTGCTTCTCACTAGCGATGGCAACGGGTCGGGGCAGGGAGTGCCAAACCCAACCCTAACCCCGAGACCCTAACTTTGTACTTGACCCTGACCCCGAACCCAGTGGGGTTGAAAAAATACACCCCAAACCCGACCCCACCGGGCAATCGGGTACCCGCGGGTAAACCCGACCCCGTAGTACCATGTGGGCGGCGAAGGATGTGGTGAGGGCGGAGCATAGCAGGGTGGTGGCTTGAGTAGGGCGTGAGCGATGCCGAACGGCATCCCAGGTGGTGGCATGAGTGACACCGAGTGCAGCTTTGTGAGCAGTAGGCGAGTGCGAGGACACGAGCGGCAGAAAGCGGGCGTCGCAAGCGGGGCGTGAGCAGGGTGGCATCGCGAGCTGCAGGAGAATGCGACAACGCGAGTAGCAGCAAGCGGGCGTTGCGAGCGACGGTGTGAGCGGGGCATGAGTAGGGCGGCGTTGCAAGTAGCGGGCAAATGCAATGACGCGAGCATCAGCAAGCCGATGTCACGAGCAACGATGTGAGTAGGGCATGAGCAGGGTGGCATGAGTGGCATGTAGGTGAGGAGAGGAAGAGAAGAGTGAGGTGAAGTGAGGTAGGAAGGGGAGGAAGAGGAGAGTGGAAAGGGGGTAACAGTAAGAGGGAAGAAGAGAAGATAGTGGCAGCTGGGATTCAGAGTGGAGGAAGAGTGGAGAGAGGGGTAAGAATTAGGGTGAGATTTTTATTATAAAAAGGGTAATTTGATAATTATACATAGCGGGGCAGGTTTGGGTTCGGGGGCAGGGCAGGTACCTAAGTTCTCATACCCGACCCCAACACGACTTCTATAAATCGTGTTTTCTTGGAACCCGACCCAACCCCTAGTCAACTCGGATTTTCCTTGGCGGGTAGACGCAGGAATGGGTTTGTATGCCATCTCTACTTCTCACGACGCGATTCTGCTTCTTGGCGTCACCTCTTCCCTCGCGTCTGCTCCTCTTAGTAGAGATCTTCGTCCTTCCTAGTCCACCTCGCGTCGTCGTTTGTGTTGTCGTCACCATCATTGTCCTCCGATGACTCTGGTCCAAAGGTTCGATTTCGTGTCTCTCCCACACGAGTTCACATTCTCAACCACCGTATGCTCAGATCCAGCATGGGCATCGGCGTTGGCTTCTTCTCTCCACATCGCCCTCTTCCCTCATCATCCGCCTCCTCTTTCTCTTCCCCTATTCGCCTCGCGTCGCCGACCCGGCCAACATCCGCCTCGCATCGCCGACCTGGCCAACGTTCACCTCCTCTAAGTAGAGATCTTTATCCTTCCCAGTCCACCTTGTGTCATAGTTCATGTCGTCGTCATCGTTCTCCGACAACTCCGATTCCCTCAGCATCGTCCGCCCCCAATCCGCTTCACGTTGTCATCGTCGTCCTTGCCCTCTTTCGTCGTCATCGTCCCCAATCGTGTCTTAGTGTCTTTTCTTAGTGACACCCACTTCCCTTAGCTCCGCCTCCTCTTTCTACTCCCCAATCCACCTAGTGTGGCTAACCCGGCCAGCGTCCACCTAGTACAGAGCATTCTCCTCCGATCCTTGTTTCGTTCTCCTCCGGCTAGTGTCCACCTAGTACAGTACGCTTCCCTAATATGCTTTGATCCTTGTTTTTTTCTTGTTCTCCATGCAAACTCTTCCAATCGGATCAAATCGGGAACGAATTCTGTAGTTGCTTGAGAAGATTTTCTTCCTAAATTGATTTTTAGTTTCTACAATTGAAGAAGAAGACAATCTACGGAAAATTTCTTTACAATTTTGGCTTAATTCCTTTACAATTTTGACAATCTACGGAACGAATTCTGTAGTTGCTTGACTTAATTCAGTTTATTTAGTTTTAAAAACTTTGGCATGTTATCTTAGTTAACAATTGATTGATTACCATGATTACAACATACATTTTATGTATTCCATGTTTGGTTGACATAAATTATATTGTGTATATGATTTTTATTATAATATTTGTATATGTGAATGACTTTTTATTATAATGTTTCATTTTATGCGCTACATATTTATTAGTGTGTTTTTAATAATATTTATATTTAATACAGTACAAACAAAATAACCTATATAAAAGCAGTGTATCCAAATATCCTAAAAAATTGTTCAGTAAGTATTTTTCAGTCAGCACATCTTTAACCAGTAAATACTAGAAATAAAAGCTAGGCCAAATCCAGCCAATCTCCTGTTGCCGTGCCGCACTCAGCAGCTCAGGGAGCTCACAGGTACTTTTGTCTTCTTTCTAATATTCTTTTTGCTAATAGGCCGAACAGTAACCCAGCCAAGCATCAAATTTTTTCTGTTTAGTATAGCGCGGGTCATGCTGGCACTCACACCATACGGTCAAACGGGGCTTTAGATTAGCAAATGATGGCGGAACAGTACTTTGAGTGAAACTCAGTGCCTAAACTAAGGTAAAATATGCTAAACTTATTTTACATGGGCTCACTCAAATGTTTTGGAATAATGTTGAGCGTCAATTCGCTAGGAGTAAAGCACCTTCTATCACTAAATGGTGTGCGGTGAAATTATAAGTGAGAAAAATATGTGTCCTCATATTATAGGCAAAAAAATGTATGATAAGTTGTATAGACTATCCAAGGAAGCGATACTGTAGTTGAGTACATTGCTAACTTTGAGGACTATTAATTAAATGTGACTTATGTGAAGATCCTTGGCTACATTTGAATAGGTTTAATGGGGGATTAGGAGTTGAAATCATAAAAGCATTAATATACCATCCTAGCCAAACACTACAAGATGCCTATCAACATGCCAAATAAGTAGATTATGAGTTTGCTCATCAAATTTGGAGCAAAATATGTGAAAACTGTGACTTTCATGGCCTTAGCCGTGAGTTTTCCGGCCAGCCGTGAGTTTTGCATTCGAAGGGCAAAAAAGCGACTAAGTTAAAAAGTCCACAAAAACTTTCACGGATGAGGCCGTGAATCCTTCATGGTCCATGATTCTTTCTGTGTACAAAAAGCCTTATTCACAGAAACATTTACGGCAATAGCCGTAAAGTGTTTACGGGCCGTGAGTTTTTCCGCCCATTTGAGTTTTTCACTCGATTTGACTCTAATTCAAGCCGGATTTAAACCAAACTCTTCAGATTTGTTCCTTAAAGGGTTCCAGACTGATTAAAGTATAAAAAGAAGATTTTTAGAGGGCAAAAGAGACTCTTTTTTGGATGAAGACAATCGGCGGCGACTGTTAGGGCGAAACTCGGTTCCAGGGCAGATTTTCAGTGAGATTTCACGCAAAAGAGAGGATTGATCACTTCTTCTTTGGTCTCCAGATCGAGGGGAAGCTTTTTTAATCGCTTTCTTAGTGAATTCTTGTAATTTTGATAGGATTCGAATGCAAGTTTACTCAATATACATGATGTTAACTATGAACATGAGTGAGTAAATCTTATTTCGGGATTTAGGGATGTAGCCCACTGACACTTATGAATTAAAAATTATATTTTTATTCTTTGTTAAGATTTTTATAGCATTGATTTGTTTAGGATTGTGTTTACTTCGTAATTTACTCTAGCCAAGTATATTTGCGTTTTAGACGTTGCGAGAAAGACCGGGAGGTGAATCGCAATGTCGAAACTATTTTATTCAATCCTACGAATCCAATCATGGGAGTAGTTTGGATTCGTTTGAAGGATTTCACCGTATTTCACAGAACTTAATGGGCTTAGTTATGTTGATTGTCACAGGAGTAGAGAATTAGCGTAGCTAAGTACTGGATTACGCTTCGGAAAGAGGTAGTCTGTACTTTAGGGAAAACCCCTTTCATGACTATAATTTTCTATTCAAAGAGTTATTTTTATCATATTCATAATTGCCAGTGTGGTGAAACCCTGAGTCTCAACCTTTTAAAACTGATTTTCACCCTAAAACATACCTTTGTTGCTTTTCGTACTTAGGAGTTCAGACACAAACCACGATTAGATTAGCCTAGATTTAAACAAGTGTATTATCGATACTTGACCGCCAGATCCTCATTGGGAATGATCTTTATTTTTATTACTTTGATAAATCCGTGCACTTGTGGATGCATCACTTACGCCGCTTTGACTGAGTCTTCTGAACCCGAGTCCCCGTACCAGCTCTGCGAGGGCTACCTTTTCTTGGGGAACCGCCTGTGCATTCCCCGATTGTTGCTTCGATATCATCTTTTGCTCGAGCTACACGCGGGTGGCGTCGCTGGCCACCACGGCCAGGATAAGACTCTTGAGATAGCGGAGGAACACCTGTGTTGGCATTCCCTTCGCAAGGATGTCTAGCGCATTGTGCGCCACTGTGGCACATGTCAACTGGCCAAGCCACGTCCCCCAAACATGGGTCTCTACACCCTGCTACCGGTTGTTGAAGGTTCTCGGCGCGACCTCAGCATGGACTTCATCCTTGGGTTACCCTGGACCGCATCCTGCTTCGACTCCGTCTACGTGGTTGTCGACCGGTCCTCGAAGATGGCCCATTTCATACCCTGCTCGCGGACAGCGGATGCTTCCCACATGACACATCTTTTTTGTTAAGGAGATTGTTCGCCTCCATGGTCTTTCTTTGACCACTATGTCAAACCGTGACACGCGCTTTGTGAGTCACTTATGACGCTCACTTTGGGCCCTCTTGGGCACTACCCTAAAGTTTTCCACTACATACCACTCTCAAACCGATCGACAAATCGAGGTGGTTAATCGTAGTTTGGGCAATTTGCTTCGTTGCCTCATCAGCGACCATCCGAGGTCTTGGGACACCATCCTCCCTATGGCGGAATTCGCGTACAATAGTGCAGCCAATAGGTCTACGGGTCTTAGTCCCTTCTAAGTCGTCTTGGGCCACCAACCGCGTAAACTCATTGACTTGCATGACCTTCCCATGAAGTCCCACCTCTCCGAGCATGCATATTCTTTTGCCCAACATGTAGCTAGTTTGCATGATGAAGTTCGGCATCGTATCTTTTTGGGCAACATTCACAATGCACTAAAGGCCAACGAGCACCATAGGCCACATCATTTCTCTATTGGTGAGTTGGTGAGGGTGCATATCCACACCGAGCGATTATCCAACAGGGCACATTTTAAGCTTCAGCCACATTACATGGGTTCCTATGCGGTGGTGTGGAGGATCGACTCCAACACCTATGTTCTAGACTTGCCCGAGAGCATGGGGATCCACCTCGTCTTCAATGTGGCAGACATCCTACCCTTCCATGGCCTATTAGAGGAGCCTTTGGACACTGACGAGCCGCTTCCCCCTAGTTCTCCTGAGGAGAACTCTTCAAACCGGGGGGAGTTGATACAGGAGAAGACAGCACTGAAGAGGGAAAAAATCTGGACTCAAAAGCACCCCCAAAATTTTTCCTGCGAGACCGTCATGGCTAGGCCGTGACCTCCGTCACGAGTGTGACAGCTTCAGCGAACCGCAGCCACGGCCGTGCGCCCCAGCACACCCAGGCCATGAACAACCCTGGAGGCTCCGTTTCACCCCCGACACTCCATTTCGACGTACACAACCCTCCATACTATATTCATCCATCCAAGGAGGATCCAAGAAATCCCAATAAGGTGAAAATCCGGCGACCCTAACGCTCAAGTCAACCACCGGATCGCTACATGGGAGTCATTAGCTCACTATCAGCCCATACCGAGGTCCTTCAACCCATGGGCTTCACGACCCGATGATGACATGCATCTATATAATATTTTTAGTACATTTTCACTATCAATTATCCCTCTTTTCTATCATATTTTCATATATTTTAGCTTAAATCTCTTTGCTTGTTCGGAATCTTCACCTTTCTTCATTTTATCATATTTCAGGCGAAAACGATTACAAATTGATAGATTTTGATGAATCCAAGCACATGGATGAACTCTACAAGTCAAGACGAAGTTGTCCATGAAATTTCATGGAGATTAGAAGTTGTTTAGAAAATACAACCCCCCCCCCCCCCAATGAAAATTATTATGACCGTATTTTCCAAACGTACAAAAGGAATTACGGCCACGCCTGTAATTTCCATCACGGCTTCATCAATGTTCAACAGAGCATTTTACGGCCATGGGCGTGAAAGATTTCACGGACGTAAATTTATTCAAGTAAAAATACGAAATTAAATAGAAAGTTTTATGGCCGCCCGTGAAAATAATTACGGTCGTAATTCTATCGGGTTACAATTCTAGTTTTCAACATAAGGTTTCACGGCCGCCCATGAAAATAATTACGGCCGTAATGTTTTCTGCCAGTTTCGGATTTGACTTCCTTTCTCGTCCAATTCGATCCGTTTTCTAGCCAAATTTTGGGGAAACCCTAATACAAGGATGGGGAACTATTTAATGGAGCTTTGGGCCGAGTTTTAGGACTTTTTGGTAAATTTTCAAGTGGAATTTGGAGAAGAGGCGAAAGCTAGGGAAGAAAGCGGCGACCGGCGATTTTACACAGAGAAAGCTTTGATTTCAAGGATTCTTGGCGACGATCTTCATCAGGAAACATTGATCTTTGTCTTCCTTTGTCTCTTTTCGTGATATTTTGCCAATTTGTAATCAAAACATGGATTTTTATACAGTGAACGTGTTTAACATGTCAGCGTAAACTTTTATTCAGGATTAAGGGCATAACCCCTCTTTGTTTTCATGACTTAACTGTTTTATACCATCTTATGAAGTTATTTACTCTTGTTAGATTTAATTACTGTTGTATTAATCACATGATAATTACTGGTCATGATTCTCATGTCATAGAAGTCTCAAGAAGTACTGAAAAGTGAATTGAGACATCGGATCTACAATACTTGGACAAGTCAATTTGAACACGAGAGTAGTTTGAAGTGACTTGAGGGATCTTCAAATTTATCAAGAGCCCATTGGGTTTATCTCGAGTTAATAACCACGAGAGTAGGAGATTAATTCGGATAAACACCGGATTGTACTACTGAGAAGGGGCAATCTGTACATGCGAATAAATCCCCTTCAACATAGTAAATCCTTCGTAAGATATCTTTAATTTTAGTAAGTCATGAGACATAGAGTGGTGAACCCTAAATTTTGAATAAAAGTTTACGCTGACATGTTAAACACGTTACGGTATAAAAATCCATGTTTTGATTACAAATTGGCAAAATATCATGAAAAGAGACAAAGGAAGATAAGGATCAATGTTTCCTAATGAAGATCGTCGCCAAGAATCCTTGAAATCAAAGCTTTCTCTGTGTAAAATCGCCGGTCGCCGCTTTCTGCCCTAGCTTTCGCTTCTTCTCCAAATTTCACTTGAAAATTTACCAAAAAGTCCTCAAACTCGGCCCAAAGCTTCCTTAAATAGTTCCCCATCCTTGTATTAGGGTTTCCCCAAAATTTGGCTTGAAAACAGATCGAATTGGATGAGAAACGAAGTCAAATCCAAAACTGGCGGAAAACATTACGGCCGTAATTATTTTCACGGGCGGCCATGAAAACTTCTGTTGAAAACTGGAATTGTAACCAGATAGAATTACGGCCGTAATTATTTTCACGAGCGGCCTTAAAACTTTCTGTTTAATTTCATATTTTTGCTTGAATAAATTTACGGCCGTGAAATCTTTCACGCCCATGGCCGTAAAATGCTCTGTTGAACATTGATGAAGCCGTGATGGAAATTATAGGCGTGGCCGTAATTCCTTCTGTACGTTTGGAAAATACGGCCGTAATAATTTTCAGGGGGGGGGGGGGGAGGGGGCGTATTTTCTAAACAGCTTCCAATCTCCATGAAATTTCATAGACAACTTCGTCTTGACTTGTAGAGTTCATCCATGTGCTTGGATTCATCAAAATCTATCAATTTATAATCGTTTTCGCCTGAAATATGATAAAACGAAAAAAGGTGAAGATTCCGAACAAGCAAAGAGATTTAAGCCAAAATATATGTAAATATGATAGAAAAGAGAGATAATTGATGGTAAAAATGTACTAAAAATATTATATAGATGCATGTCATCACCCGACCCTCTGAAGGCTCGGCCCAAGACAGGTACCACAATCATCTCAACAACATGGCCCAAGAACAAGCTTCAACCGTGATCAATCAGCCCACTATCTTCAAATTTTACTATTTTGTCGCGGCGTGCTCTAAGTTGGTTTGATGGCTACCCACCCTTCGCGGACTCAAGGACATGCGTAGAAGCTTCACTTTAGTTAGTAGGAGTTTGTTTTATCTTGTCTTGTAATTGCAGCTTGATCACTTTTGGGGCTGCAAGAGTTGGTAGTAGTTGAGATTCTTGTTTTGTCTTGTTCCCTCCCCTCTTATTCTAAAAAATAGGAGGATAGGCTAGCTTAATCTTCAGTTCTCTAGTAGAAGGTAGAGTTCTCCTAGTGAGCAGGTGCCTCAAGCTTATGGAATTTGTGGTCGGTGCCTATTTCTAGCTTTATAAGAAGTAAATCCTACTGCCTCTTGTGGGTCAGGTTTGCCTATTTTTTGAAGTTTCGATTGTGTTCCATGCTGCATTTTCATCTCCTTCACCCAGGAGCATCCGTACATCGGAGGCGTGGACAGTTTTCTTGTTCTTTGGTGTGTTTTCAGGATCATAGGCACGTGAGCTAAGCCCCGCGAATCCGCTATCCTTAAATACGTGTTGTGCTTAAAATTTCCGAGAGGTTAGTGTGCAAATTTTATAGTCTTGAGTGCCGTTGTTCTCCCGTTTGCATTAGTGTTGTCCCAAAACGAGTTCGTCGCTGATTTCATCGTGTTTTCTTGCTGCATTTCTGGGCGTTTTGACTTTCCTTGCCTTAAGACCCTCTCTCATTTTCTATGCATCGTGTAAACACCGTAGAGTACGGTACTAAGGACCAACCCTCCTATTGTAGCTGCATCACACATCAGCAACATCCAGTCAGCCTTCCACATTAACAGTAATCCAAAGACACTTGAGTATCAAGACATGAAGACAAGCAGAAATAAAAAAAAGGTACAATGTCATATCACCTTGCCACATCATCCCATTATCTCACCAACCACCACTCCATCTCACTCCCCAACAAATGCCATGTTGATGCCAGCAAGATGGTACCTTGATTCAAAGTCAAGGCTCACCACCCACTCAACCAATAAGGGTGCATGTATACAAAAGATGAACCAATGAGATTTCTTACACAACTAACCAATGCATGCAATGGGTGCCCAAACTATCCAATGAAAGAGAGTATTTCTTCTCAGCCAATGAAAGCGACCAAACCAATCCTCCAATGTATGAAGGGAGCTGGCCAAGAGGACCAATCAAAAAAAGAGAAGAACCAATGAATCCACACCTTCCATTCAAAAGACACTTGATGAACACCATTAATGAGGTTAATGTTGAGGGCAAAGATGAGGGATGAAAATGTAAACGTTAGGGGGATTAGGTTTTAAAAGGGCTTGTATTTCTTCCGTGCATCATAATGCATCAAGACAATTTTCTGATGTTGAGCGTGTTTGTGATTGATTATTCATCCCATTTTCCTCTCTTCTCCCAGCCAACCATCTCTTCTCTTCACGCCATCTCTTCCTTGGTTGAATGAATCTCTGATGAGTGTTATTTTTATAAGATTTAGAGTCTTATTTATACCATTATTTTAGGTTTAAGTTCTATTTTATGCCAAAAATTTAATTTTTTTTCCCGGAAAGTATGAAATCTTCACTATTTTTTTTATTTGTGAAATGCAGGTCATTTTCCTAACTTTTCATGAAGATTTTTTTTTGAAGATTTGAAGTTACGGAAAGATTCGTCATAGTTCGGCGGGGTCACAGGTCAAATTTTACATGTTTTGGAGTTTTTCGAAATGATTACAGCCTACCTGTGTTGCTCATCACGGCCGTGATCATCTCGCCATCCCATTCTAGCCTCTACACAGCCATCATGGCCTGGCCGTGTCTCCCGTCACGGCCGTGACCGCTGGAAATCAGAAATTCCAGCGAAGTTGTCACGGCCTGGAGAACGGGTGTGATCAGCATCCAAAATTCTTTATGAGCTCATTATGGCCTGCCCGTGTTCATCATCACGGCCGTGCTTACTTCGCCGCAGGTTCCAGAACTCATCACGGCCTGGCCGTGACGGTCATCACGCCCGTGACGGCGTCTGCAGATCGCGACCTTCAACTATTTCTTCACCAAATCCGTTGGTCCAAGAGCCTAGAAATTAGAAAAAAACTCCCAATTAACCTTCCTAACCGTACAAGGCTTCGATTAAGGTATAAAAGTTAGGATTTTGGGTGGTTACGGGGTTCGAATCCTTGGAGAACTCGACTAGGGCGAAAACCAGCGTTCAAGGGCTTGTTTGACCGGATTTCTTTGGGATTTTTGAGAGAAGACCAAAGATTTGTCGTCTCATACCCTTAATCTGTAATTTCCTTAACTTTTGGTTGTATTTTCTTGAGTTTTTATGAGTTAAATGATGTATTTCTTAGCGTAAAACCCTAGTTTAGGACTTGGGCATAGCCAATCGAACAAATTTTCACATGTAAACATCTTCATGAATCTCAGTGATATCTTTTAGTAAATTTATTTATTCAAATGTGGTGTGCTTATTGCATATTTGTGTTTTGGCCAAGCATTGATATGTGTTAAGTGTTACGAGAAAAGTCGAGAGGTGAATCGTAATAATCGACTGCCCATTTGAACTTGTGACTTGAATTACGAGAGTCGTTCAACGTCACTCGAGGACTAACGATTGTTATAGAGCCCATTGGGTCTTTTCTAAGCTAATAAGCCATGAGAGTAGGAGATTAGCTTATGTAGACACCGATTTACGCTTCGAGAGAAGGTAAGCTGTACAATAGGACTAATCGCCTTAAATGATTTACTGTCGGATTACGCTTCGAGAGACGGTAATTTGTTTCTAAATTTAACTCATTAATTGTTTTACGTTTAAGCATTCAATGTAGTGAAACCTAAAGTCCTGAAGCTGCTTCAAAACTGTGAATCTCATCTAGCCGTTGACTCTTAGATTCGATATTTTAGACTTAGATTAGTTCATTTTCTTAATTCTATTTTTGATTGTCTAGCTTTCAATGACACTTAAAGTCGGCACTTGATACCCTACTTCCTTGGGACGATCTTTTACTACTTCGATAGAAACCGTATGCTTGCGGGGCCTATCAATCTCCTGCTTGAGAACTCTTGGAGAAGAGAACTTGAAAGCTGTAGAAGACTTGGAGCAAAGGAATCTGACTTCCTATTGAAGATTGATCAAGACCACCTAAGGACCTATTGTTAGTCTTAGGAATTTTGGGGCTTGTATTCCTCCCAGCTTCCTCTTGCAATTATATATTATTATAGATTATTTAAATACCCTCTAGCATCGTTATGAAGATATGGGAGCAAGGACAAAGAAAGGGGTTAGGTCACATCCTTAAAAGGGCTCATAGGTGACATTATTCTAAGCCTCCTCTTCTTACTTGCTTTGATCTATTATTGTTGTTAGTTTAGTTATTCAGACTAGTTTTCTTACTATTAGATTAAAGTTGTGCCACTTACCCTAGGAAAATCCATCCCTATAATTAGCCGCTCAATCAGAACTAAGCCAATGTATTACACTGATAATTGAGTTCTTACATTTCTTATGTAGCATCAACTTTCCTTTATCTTTCTTCTCTAAGAGCATGTCTTCAATGTGTTTCATAACCATAATGAAGAGTAGGGAGCCATAAGACAGCCCCTATCTTAATCCACATGTCCCATTAAAAAAATTAACATCCATATTATTCATGTTCAATGAGATGGATGGGGATGAGATAAATGCATGGATCAATTAATTATTTTAAGTGAAAATTTAAAGGCTCTAAGTATATTTAAAACAAAAATCCCAATGTACTTCATACGTCTTGCGCAAGTCAATGTTCATACTCATGTTGGGGGAGGGGGTGTCCTCTATTGATATGGTACCTATGAAAAATCTCATAACAAAAGAAAATATATCTATAGATAGATCTTTGCTTAATGAAGGCATGTTGATTGTGGCCTAACAATTTTTGGCAATACATTTCTTAGTTGATTTGCTATTATCTTTCATATGAATCTATACATTATCTCGCAGAGAGATATTAATTTATAATCAGCAAAGGAATTTGGGCTGAGAGTTTTTGGCAACAAAGTAATAGAGATAATGTTTACCTGCCTATGAAGTTTTTCAATAAAAAAAAATCTATTATTGTTGCAGTAACATCACCCTTATTATATTCCAATATGCTTTGATAAAACCTTTGTTAAAACCATCCATCCATGCGTTCCAATATGCTTAGACAAAACCATCTATCCTCGTTAAAATCTTCATCAAAAACCACGATGCCTTATCCATATTAGCATTGAGAACAACATTTTCAATCTCTTTGATTGTAACCAAGACATCCAACAATTCATAGGATGCTCAAGAAATAGATCCTATACATTCAATTTAGGTTCCTCTCGAGGTTGCTTAACTTGCGCACACAAAACCTTATAGCAATCAACTTCCTCGTTTTCTAGATCATTTCTAAACACATAATTTCCATTTACCATTTTTAATCGCCACAATCGAGTTATGATTCCTTCTAGTCCTCATTATATTATTGAAGTATCTTAAATTAAAGCCCTAATGAAATGCACATATTTCTGAAGTTCTGTCTCAATGAAAATTCCTTGCATAATTCAACCAACTGATCCCTTGCTTTTCTTTCACATAAAACTTTTTATTGAACGCAATTCCTTGAATACCTGTTCGCACCTCTTCCAGTTCATTAGGCAATACACATATGCCTAGAATGTGATTTATCATTGCTGAATGTGGCCAAAGAAACATTGTTTAAGATCCATCTAATGCTGTGAAGAATATTGCTTGTGAATCACTGAATTGTCAATAAGATTCAAGAAGGGATGATGACTATTTTCCAATTTGATCCATGGAAATATGAGAATGAAGAAGAATTGAGGAGTGAACATGGACATCAACTGCAGATTCTTGTGCTTTAATCGCCATTGTGGCTAAGGTATTTAAACAACTCAGAGGCACTTGTTTAGGGTGTACATAATCCCACATCGGGAACTTGGAGATATGAGTAAATTATTGAGCTTATTTAGAGCTATGCCCTAATTCTATGCAGTCTGAGTTGATAATTTTCTTCCAAATTTAAGGTTCTTCACTTCGCTGGCAACCATGAACCACTCGAACAAAAGCTATGCTTGAGCAATTAAAGCAATGACACCGAAGCTTCCTTTTAGGTAAGAAAATTTGCCTACTCCTGATTTTGATAATAGCTAATTTTAGCTTGAATGGTCCACTTGATTTGGATGTGTTTGTTGTGTTTTTGAACATGGAGTAGTTGTTATGCATCTCTCGACCAGATTACCTTTTTCTTTTAAGCCATTTGGCTATCTGGATTGAGAGAAGAGAAAAGCCTGATTAAGTCTATTCTCTTCACAATTTGGTTGAGGTGTCTTTTCAAGTACCTCATCACAGGAATCATGGACAGCCTAGTTGATTAGTCTCCCAAAGATTTCTTCTTTGCCTCCAATAGTAGACAAAATTTGTACTTTTTTAACTAGAACAACCTTACACAGTTGGAGAGCAGAGTTAGTTGGACTTCGAGGAAGGTATCATGATCAAGACAACTAGAGTTTGGTGTTAAATGCCCATCAAGGAGGGTGGATAAAGTGAGGATTAAAAGATTCAATTGTGGTCCTAAACCACTTGCTCCAATCTTGAGAGAGACGGGGCACATGGCCAATTCAGATGATTCAATTGGAAAGCCAATGAAGGATTCTTAAATCTTAATTTACATGTGAATAAGGAATTCTACAGTGACACATCTTGTGAATGCACAATATGCTCCTTTTACTTTTCCTCAATCATGCACTAATCTGCAAGTTGAGTTGTATGAACACGAAAGAAGGATTGTACTTGTGCAGAGCTCTTGTGTGCTTATAACTTGTATCTATAATACTATATATCTCTCATCTATTGCTTGCACAACTCAAGGTTTTCTTGTCTTGTATACTTAATAGTCTTTCGTCTTCTTTTCTAGTGAGGTGTGAGGACATACATCTTGCAAGCATGAGCAGCCACTGCAGCGCTGAGCTCCCCTCTAAAAGGCCCAAATGTGGAGTGCTGAAAAAAAGAAATGAATGTAACTAATCAAGCCTAAATGCTGGTAAAAGATTAGGTCCTCAATTTGTTTTTGCACGTGGTAGTGGTACTTACAGCCCAAAGATCTCGAGCATTGATGACGGCCGACGAGGAAAGACCGATATCAGGCCATCGGGCAGTGATTGTCGCCGGCCGACTACCTCGGTTCCAGAGGACAACCGCCACCCCCCCGCCACTAAGTGGACCTGCCCAGACCTACACAAGGATGCGTCATGTGTTACTGGTAATTGGTTAAACATACAAAGGTGCAAGGAAAAAAGAGGTGAGCACAAGCAGACCTCTGAGGTGCCTCCAACCACCTTCTTCCCTTGAATTCCAAGAGAATCTGCATACAGAAACCAAAAGGAATAGTTGGATGGTCTGAAATTGAACTTCAAAGAGCATCGAACAAGTTTTTCTTTTTACCTTGATTAACTGCAATGACTTCTGAATTGCTCAGTATCTCCAATGCATCTCTGCTGATTGACCTCACATCACATCCAATCAACAAGGGTGCCTAAAAAGTATACCAGGAGATTTAACTGCCTGCCCTGGATACACCAGCATGAATTGTTGGCTACATTCAGATTGGATTGTGTACCTTGGCCAATGCCCATATGCTGAAATGCGATCGATACTCCTCCGTTGACATTCCACCATTCCCTACCTCCAACATATCTGGATCTGAGAACCAAGTATCAAAACTCATCAGAGCAGTGAACGCTAGAAAGTGACACATAGGTAGAACTGAGAACAAATACCATTCCAGCCACCAGGCCTTGCATAGGACGCCCATCTGTTGTTCTCATCAGCACGAGATGTCATGCTGTAGATCAAGATGCAAACAAAAACAATCAGTTGGGCAGTGAGATCAGAGAACGAAGTGGCTTCTTGTAAAAGAAAAAAAAAACAGTCATTCAAGCATTCTGGTGAACACCTAACCTGCCCCAGCTGTCGAAGATGTCTTGCGTTGTCCTCCAACTATTGCCTACACCTCCTGCCCAAGTAGCAGGGTCTTCCAATCCCCTGTGGCGTCAGTTTTCAAAGAACAAAGTTAACATATAATAGGCACTTAGTGATCTCACGAATCAGGTGGCTCACAAACTCACCATTCGCAGAGGGAGAAGAAGATGTCCCTTCCGGAGCTCCTAAGGGCACTGCTCATCCTGGCATACCTGCGTCGGCAACTCAAGCAGCAGTTGATGAGTTCACATCGACTACAAAGCTTCTTCTTTAACGCTGACTAAATAGCTGACCTACCTGTCTCTTGGACTACTTCCAGGATTGTTGCAGTTGTCATACTTCAAGTAGTCAACCCCCTGAATCCACCAAAAGAAAAAGGAACATTAAACCCAGTGATCTTGATCAAAAGGCAACGAGAGGAAGTGATTTCATGAAAGAATACATACCCAAGACGCAAAGGTCCTTGCATCATGCTCTTCATATCCTAGAGACCCAGGCATTGTTCTGCTGCAAGTAAGTGACCTGAAATTTGTACATGAGGTGAGGATTTGGAAGCCATTAAATCAAAATTTTGAAAAATTATAGCTCAATATTGTTCATGTCTCATGCTTATTTTAATCTTTAATATACAATAGGAAAAAAGAGTCAGCAGTAAGTAAGTACCCTGCATCACTGTAGATTCCGAGCTTCAGTCCTTTTCCATGCACGTAATCAGCAAGAGCCTTTATGCCGGAGGGGAATGTTGACCGTTTAGCAACTAAATTTCCCTGACAAAAAGTCAAAAGAAACATGAACCCTTTTGTTTTTTTTTCTTCTTTATGGGCTTATTTGGATTAAGCCCCTCTAATAGTAATATCTGATGGACTAGTTTGAAACTGAAATGCATATTACAGTGGGTTAGTTACAGGATTTTGGAAACTAGAAGGGGGTTCATGATTCACACCTGCTGGTCCCTGTTCGGCTCTCCCCAGCAATCATCTGATTCATTTCACAAATAATAATAAATCATAACTATTTAACTTGGATTTTGAAAGTAAATCTCGAGTAGAGAGAGGGAAGAAAATAAACCTATGTTAACATAATGATATCCCAATCTGGCAAGTCCAGTGCGCACCAACGCATCGGCTGCCATCATCAACCATATGCAATTAATTTTATTTGCCAATTAATAAAAGCAAATATTTTAAAAATTCAAGACTTGGACTGATTAGGTGGAGCGTCAAACGCAAAGACTAATTAATTAAAGATAAAACGAGTTCAGCAGCACCTGTCTCTTTGATGAGCTTCTCGTTGATGTTGCAATGGAAATGGTTCCAGCTATTCCACCTGATCCAAATTAATCCTTCAATTTAATTTTTCGTTTTTTCATGCATGAAACGAATTTTAATTCATCATCTTCCAGGAATTGCATGAGAAACATATAGCTAGCTACCCCATGGGTGGCGTCCTGCCGAGGCCATTGGACAGCACGCTCCGCCTCCTCTTGGCGGCCGCCGCCATCGGTTCCCACTCATCACTAGTGGCGCCGGCGATTGCCAGCAAGAAGAGGAGGAAAAGAGAAGAAGCCGCCAACATCGATCGATGCCTTGCTCTTCCAACACCCAACGCAAATCAAGGCCGAAGCCAGCCACGGAGCTGAGGCACCACCACCACCACATCCCGCTGCTATTATATATAGCGAGCCCGGATGTTGATCGATCCAAAAAACAGCGTTTAGAAATTCAGAGAGCTGCATGGTGGGATCCACTTATTCGTAGAGCCAATCCTCCACGCACGCACACACACACAGACACTCTCGCTCCTGTTCCACAGATAAACCCCCACGGCCGTCCTTTTATTGCGCAACCCCACTCCATTGCTTACACGCAGCCTCAGCCTCCGCCGCCGTCCTCCGCCCGCCGCCGCCGTGGATATGTCCACGTCCCTCTCCTCGAACAAAACACCGGACAGCATCAAGGCACCAATCGTTCGTGAACAAGTAAGCCGGTGGTCCCTACTACGACACACTCGAACCTCAACGGCCGGCGGTGGATACGGGGACGGGATCTCATCCGCCTGCGGCAGCGGAGAAATGGTGGGGGCAGTGATGGTGGTTGGCGTGGCGGTCTTCGCGTCACTGTCCTTACCTGTGGTAGGAATATAATTAGAATTGCATGCTGATCACACAGTGTGTGTGAGATCGCTGTAACTAACCAGCAATTTGCAGCTAATTGTAGGGTCAGTCAATTGGTGGATTATGAATGCCCACTGCAACGGAGAGCTACAGCCAAAAGCTTTGGATCGTCTTGATTAATACATAAAGTCAAACTTTAAGCTCCCACTTAAATTAGCCCAACAGATAACGCTCTTTGTTGTTGATAATAAATTTTTAAGGTTAAATTCTATCTCCATTAATCAATATGATAAAGAAGTGAAACCTAGTATTATTGAAGGGTCAAAATGACAATTTTTTTTTTATATAGGAAAGTAATTGATGAATGTAAGACTTTGATCCTAAAATCTTGTTATTAACAATAAATTCATCATATAATTACACAAGCAACCTTGAAACATGATAGAATTGTCATTGTTCTATAGACGATAATCAACAATTTATTAACAAAAAATTCACTCAAATTTCACTCTCATCAAATTTTTTCCTGGATTTTCCGCCCATTTTCTGTCTACGTTTAAATGGTGGGAAATTCAAATATGTGACGGGCAACTACTGAGACGTGGTGGACTCGCCTAATCAATTAAATCATCATCCTAATTCCTAGGAAGAAGAGCACTTCACTTGGCCTAGAAAAGATGAGGATTCAAATGGACATGGAAAAAACATCAATTCATGTTGAGTCTATTTGCAGATAAGGCTCATCTTGTACAATTGGTATTGCTTATTTCTTTGGTAAGAGCATCAAATCTTATCTGTATTGACTTGTGTGTGGTTGCTTTAATCCATTTGCTGCTAGTGAAAATGACCTAATAGTGAAAGGCCCCTCCCCGTCTCTAATGTCTACCTCACTAACTTCAATAAAAATTAGATGTTGAATCATTTTAATCATGCCATTTGTTACATAGTTTGACAAGAGGTCATGCGTAGTCAGACTTGGAGTGTAGTGGATAATTTAAGGCTGAGGGTGCCCACTAAATACAAGGAGAATTCTTATCATCCAACGTTCAGCTTAGGATAAGCATATGACTTGAAACAAGTAAGCTGGATATTATGGACTTCTGAATTGAAACATGTAAGCATATGATTCAAACAATTTAGGTGTCACTGAGTATTGATCATGCACCTGCACTCTCGACATCTATCACAAATTGTGAGATTCTATTTGCAAAATTAGATGGCCCCTTTCCCAGTGAAAACACTTTTAAGTATGTTTAATTTATTCAACTAGTAAGAATCTTTGTTTGTTGTTGATAATGAAATTTTAAAATTAAGTCCTACTTTTGTTAAGTAAAATGAAACACAATAAAACACCGTTATCGAATAGAATAGAAATAGGTTTACTAACTCGAAATGTGTTATAACTCTTTTCAGGGTATAAATAAAAAATTTTTAGGGATTGACTTGTAAATTTTAAAAGCTATATGAATTTTTTTTTTGTAAAAATACAATAATTACGTAGGTTTTTGCTCGAACTTGTTTTCCCTTCCTGAGTTACTGTTCCTCTGGCAGTTTCTCTTGCACCGAACTTGTTCATCACCAATTTCAACTCTAATCCTTCTTTTTCACTATTCTCTACATCGATGCCCTCTTCTCTCCCTTGCTTTGTTTATGAAAGAATACAGGAAGGAAATAAAATTATTAAGAAAAAAAATAAAAAGGATAGAAAAGCAAAAGGAAAAATTTCTTCCTTTCATTTTTTTATAGGGAACAAAAGATAGATTTTAATTGATATTTGCACCTCTCAACCCTATTTTTTTACACCCATGGTTCATGAGTACTATAAAATTACTAAAAAAATATATGAAATACAAATTCTATTGAATACCAATTAAATTCAAATAAAATTTCATTGAAATATTAGTCCAACATCACATTATCCAAACACAACATACTATAGCCATAGTCAAGTAATAATAACCTTCAAACATAAAAAAGTCAAGTAACAACAACATTCAAACATAAACATAAATAAGTTAATCACCCATCAACTCATTAAGTACATTTAACCCTATTTCCTCTTAACCGAGAACAAAAGTCTAGCCCTCTCTTTGTTACTCCCAAGAGCCACATAAGCATGCACTATTTATTAACGTGACACTCCAATCACTTTCACTCTTTATATATATATATTTTTAGAGTATTTTGTTACTTCATGCTCATGAACATATTGTTGTTTGAAAGATTTGTTTGCTTGTTTTATACAATCCACTGTTTGTTTTAAACTTCCATTAGTCTCATCCAATTTGACATAACAACTTCTTGAAGTGTCATCAAAATACATTTTCTCTTACCACTCTTGGATAATGTAAAATCATCACCAATTACTCTATAGGGTGGAGACGGTGACACATCAATTGGACTTATTATTAGTTGTATATGCCCTAGGAACTATAGACGGTCTGATATGTGTCACATTCATATTTATGATATTCCACATATCCTGGCATGGTCGTTGTTATGCTTATGGTACATCTACGTCATATATACATTTGTATATATAATATCCTTGGAGATAGATTTTTGTCTAATCTCAGAGATTATCCCCAGTCAAGTATCATAGTGGATTTGAGACAGCTATGGTGCATTTGAGACTGATATATGTGCTAATTGAGCACCTATTGCTAACGTAGGTATATGAGTATATCTTGGTTGATATACTAGACCAACCCACCATGAGGATTCGACTTAGTGTCGTAAGTCAAATCTCACATTGACAGAGGTATACTTGTCTTTGACTTGAGGTCATTGATATCTCTATATTGCAAGTGGTGTACTTTGATACAACCTAACACTCCACCGTAGCAGGAAGTTATAATAGTTGTCATCAGGTGCATCATAAGTTATATGAGA
The DNA here is from genome assembly GCA_027563935.2 of Costus lasius. NCBI lineage: Eukaryota > Viridiplantae > Streptophyta > Magnoliopsida > Zingiberales > Costaceae > Costus > Costus lasius. The sequence goes on from CM050451.1 coordinate 79,508,441, forward strand.
GGTTCAATGGCCAATATAGGATTTGCCCCTTTCTTAATTGGAAGCTTGATATCCTTAGGCGCGCCCCACACATAGATGCGTGACTGAAAGTGTATGGCTATACCCAGGTGAAAACCTGATTTAGTCATGACTATTAGATTGAGTTAAACAAGAGTGATACACTTGTCCAATTTGGATATCAGCTCGGCAAAAGGACTATAGTATACATGTATTTTGTCGCGATTTAGGGGTTATTGATGATGACATCCATTCTAAAATTATTACTACCAGCATCTAAAGAACCTATAGGGTCGCACACCTAGACTCTCGATATCTCATATTAATTGGGTAGCTTAGATCGAGTCATTTGGTTGATTCAAATATATTTGAGAGTCTGATGAATCGCAGATGCATCTGATGAGTCAGAGATGATCATATAGAGTCATGTTACGTTTTGACATCAGTAGACCTCAATTGACCTTCGGGTGACCACTTTTGACCTCGGTTGACTAGGTTTAGTCGATGGGTCAAATGTCGTATTTTAGCGCCAAATTTATTCGGAGGCTCGTCGACTTGATTTAAACGTAACTGGAGAGGTCTACGACTTAAGCACTAAAATGAATATTTAAATTTATTTAATTAGAATAGATCTATTAGATTTATTTGTAACTTAAGTTGTGGGATCCGCTCAAGAATTCTATATATACAGGGGCTGAGGGGGCGCATATTGTATCTTGCATCCAAGCAACCCTAGCTGCTTATCCCCTAGAGTTCTACCCTAGCTGCCAATCCAAATTTGGCCGCTGCCCCTCGTCTCTAGTGGTGGCGCCACCTTGAGTTGGCAAGTGCAAGAAGAAGGATAGGAGTGCTGATCTTCTTCCTAGTGTAGGTGGTAGAGCTCCCCTCTCCTTGCCGCTTGTCTCTTCTTCTCTCCATGGAGCTACTTCCTTGAAGGAGGCGCATATAGAGAAGAACCTCTCCCCTTGGCACATGTAGAAGGTGGCGCAAGCAAGAGGGGACTCCTAGGTATGGATCTCACCTTCCGAGGCTAGCACTTAGCGTGGAGGTTGAGAGAACTCGAGGAGCCCATCATTGGCGCTTCTAAAATCGCACAAGGTATAACTCTGACACATCTGGTGGTTTTCTGTCGTAAGACGATCCTGGCTTTCACCGAAAATCTATTTCGGGCCAATGCTTCCACTATGTTTGTTTTTAAAATTTAGCCCAAGGTTTCCCAACACTTATTTCATCAACATTTTCATTAGATGTGTCATTCAAAGTGTGTAGTAAAGACTCATCATGGTCAACTCTTACTTCATTCCACATCTTCATAAATTTACTGCAAGTGCTCGCCATTCCACCTATGGTCCGATCTTTTGAGAAAAGCATCTCTAACTTGTCATAATGATGAATATGAGTGCTCCTCTACCTCCTCATAAGAGGATTAGCCTATAAAGATAATATAATTAATAAATAAAAGCACAAGACACCAAATAACCACAAGTGAAATATGACAACTAATATACCTTGATAAGGTCATCGCAAATTTGATCATCAACTTCAAACATCTTTATTTCATTGTTCCATGCGATGCCACTCTTGTTCTTAAATAACTCATGACATGTACTAAAGTTGCTTTTAAGAGTTTTGATACGATTTATTAAATGATCTTTTGTCAAGCTACACCAAATACTTGTACACATATGGTTAGCATTTTTGTATACGCGGTTAAGTAAATGTACCATCAATCCTAAAACCTCTTGATTATTGCTCAAGCATAGCATCAATGAAAAAAATTATCATTTCTTCTATCTATTTAATATTCTCTTTCCTAGAGCTTTGAATAATCTTGGCTTTTTTACTCATTTTACATTAAAATAAAATTAAAGTTGTTATGCTATCATACATTATTAAGAAAGTAAAGAAAAGAAATAACACATATGGCAATAAAATATTCAACATCAATGTTACTAAATAAAGTCAAATGTCAAACTATAATAAAGATAAAATATCACTATTGCAAAACATTCAAACTACAATAAAGATAGTATATTGTAAAACATACATTATATTTGCTATAGTGTCTCTAATTAGAATCCCTTGGTTAGCATCTTTATTTGCTTTTTCTATACTAGAAAGATGTTGTGTTATCAAGTTTGATATTTCCTCATCAACTTTAGCAATAATGCTCATATATGGATCAACAACCATTAAGTAATTATGTAAAACACAGCATGCATATGTGCAAATAGGATAATAGGGTTTTGTTCCGCTTGCTATAATTAGAAATATCTTCTTTATAGCAAAAGCTATTTCAATAATATTATGAGCAGAAGCATGATAGTAGTTGAAAAGTTCTTTTTTCATTTTATAGAGAACATTGTGAGTATTCTTTCAAGTGATAGCAGGCTCCTTTATATGGTGTGATAAAAAAAAACTTATCCTAAATCAAGCATCACCCAAATAATATTTCCCTACAACAATAATATTTAATTTAATAACTTTGCAACTTACGAGGGGAGTTTTTAATAAATAAGGGTAAAAATGTACCTTCCAAAATTTTTAAGTTTTCGAATCTAGTGAGGGCATCTTTTAATATCCATAAATCAAATATTGTCCCTTTCAATCTAGGAAAGACATAAGTAAATTTTATGTCAAATGAACACGCTGGAAATAAGGATAAAATCTGTTCTTATTGTGAATCTCATGAGCGACCATTGAACCATCAGGTTACTTGATAAATTCCTCGTGTAATCTAATACTAACTCTTAATACCTTGCGAAAGTGACAACTAATATTTCTAGGAGCACGATGGAAGAAAAAACTAAAGTTCTCGATTCTTTACATTATAAGCTACCAAGTATATAACTTTGTAACTTTTTCCTCAATGCTAGAATTCTTATTATCTTTGACTAGATCGGTTCCTCATAGTATCTCACACAAATGCACAAAGGCATTCCTGCATATTATTAAAATGTTATGACAATAAAGATCAGAACAAGTTAATTTTTTTTAAAAGATCCCTTTGCATACCATCCTTATATGCATTACATTCCACTAATGGCTTGTCTATGTACGTTGGGTGAAATATTAAAAGGACAATGTGGTGCAATTGTGCAACACAACATCCTATAGTTGTAATTTGATGATGTCTAATGTGGAGGTTGCATAATTGAACAAATCTCTTATCTTTGTTACTCATTGGAGGCATAATTAGAAAATCTATAAATGAAAAGTTTACTCAATATCAACACTACTACTATTCAAGATATTTTTATCTCTTTGTAATTGTTGAAGCAAGTGTTAGAAGCCTAAAAACTGAAAAGAACATTATAACATGGATGCTTATAATTGAAAAAGCCAATGATATGGAAAAGATGATCCATATGTTATAAAATGGATGAAACACCAATGCAAGGTGATCCTAATAAATCATTTGGGAGCATAAGTTATAGATTATGATGCTAACTTAATGTAAGCTTGTGATCTAACTGCAACAAGCATGATTATTGATTATTTCATAGAAAACCTAATGCAATCTACTTGGAGAACTAGAAAGAGAAATTTTATTGAGCATCTTATAAATTTTTTACATTGCCAAGAAAAGAACTAGGGTAACTAATTTTAAGGGCAAGCAAGGGCGGCGGCCAGTAGGTTTGATGGTAAGAAAGTGTGTCGGTGGCAACAAGTAGCTGCGGTGACAGCAATGAGCAAGGGCAACTACAGGAATTGAAGACAACAAAGGATGAGAGTGAGCGACTAAGGAGAAGAAGAAAAAAATGCAAGTGTTAGGTAAAAAATGGGTCAATTAAATTAATATAAAAATATGATCAACCGTTTTCAAATTCACCTTATAGATATAAGGCTTTTTATTTAAGTGGGTTCTAGCTTCCAATGAACGCAAGCATTCATTGTAATTTACCCCTAAGTAGCTTAGGACACCTTTGATTAAGAGATCTATGCATATAAAATCAAATAAAGACAAGTTGTTGGAAGAAAAATATCATTCATCATTCATGTGTCATAAAAAGGCTTACAATTTCAGTACAAAGCTCATCATTAACCAAGATATAGTTAAATGACAAAATTCAGAAGTAATCAATGCTTTTCCCAAAATTGGTTCAACGAATCAGATTTGATTGATCTGACAGATATTCGGCCTATAAAGGATATATGAATATCGTTGTGTCATTCGATAAATATTCGGCCTATGAAGGACATGTGAATACTTATCTTTTTGATATAACAGATACTTGGTCTATGAAGGACATATGAATATCATTGTGTCATTCGATAAATATTCGGTCTATGAAGGACATGTGGACATTTATCTATTTAATGTAATAGATACTCGGCCTATGAAAGACATATGAATATCATTATGTCAATTGATAAATATTTGGCCTATAAAGGACATGTGAATACTTATCTTTTTTATATCGATAGATATTATTTCTGTGAATATCTATTTGATTTCAATTTTGAAAAATGTGATTTAAGCTGCGAATGATATTATAACAATATTGATGAACTATGCCAATATATAGTATCGATATACACACCTCCTAAACAATAATGTTAGTACCATGCATTAGCTTTAGAGAGTTGATGTTGTTAGATTAGCATTTAGAGAGCTAAAATATCATAAGTATGTCAGAGGTAACCTTAAGATGGTTGATGTGCCAAGAGTAGCCTTTAAAAGGCCATAACATCAGAGATAGCTGGAGGGCTAAAATATCCAAGATAGCCTTAAGATGGATGATATGTTGGAAAACAACCTTTAGAGGGACTAGTGTGTAAATTAGCCTTTAAAGGACTAAAGTGATTATCCTTAAGGTTAATAAATTTGCGTTGAGCCAGGAAGATGATCTATAGTAGACCAATTGAGTGAATCTAATTAAATAGATTAAGCACTGAGTTGAGCTAAGCAAGTTGGATTAAGCATCATGAAAACAGATTTACCAAATTAGTTTGATTCAAATCAAATCTGACATTGTAACTGAAGTCGAGTCAAGTATGATGTTAACGATAAAAGGTGACTCGAATTGAATCATCAAATTGATAGGATCCGAACTTGATTAGGGCATTACTGCAATCGACCAAGTTAGATCTGAGACCATGCCGAGTTTAGTTTGAATCAACGATGGCTTCTAATCTGAAGCAAAATTTCCATTGATTTAAAGGAAAAGTTGGATTTGAATTCAATCACTTGATATTAGCAAATCAGATTCAGGAATTAGACTCGCATATAAACTGTGTTAACTGGATTTGATTTCTTCAAGATTATTATATGTTTCAAATTTGAGTCCAGATTGAAGTCAATTTGAGGATGTTGTTTATGATTGAGCGTAAATTATAGCATTTGAAATAGGCTTATGTTAAATCAAACTAAAATCAATTTGCACTAAGCCAAAAGAGAAAATGGATTGCATGGCTAAGGCCGGATTTGGGCTTAGTGTTCACCAGACCAAATTGAGTTGTAAGTCCAAGAGCAAAGCAAGATCCGAATTTTGAACTTCAAAATAGTGCAATTTTCAAAGCAGCACAAGTTAAATGAAGTCATTAAGTCTTGAATTAGGCCAGTTTTATAGTAACAAATTGAGCCTGATTGCTAAAATGATAAGCACTTAATAAGTTGGGCCAAGAAATTGATTTGACTGTTATGATCCTACAGTTAGATTGGGCGGATTGCATCATGACAAGATTAGGTCTAGTCCAAGTTTTATTGGATCGAGCCAGTTATTAGTAACTTATCAATTAAATTCGGATGTCAATATTAACTTAGAATTTGATCCTTATAGGATTTGAATATCACATGATTTTTATTTTGGTCAAAATTCTGAACTTTATTCAATTTTCGGCATGATTGCAGCAATTTGATCTTGACTCTCAATTAGAATTTTGATTTTTTTACAAGATTTCTCAGGAACTTTTTTTTTCTGTTTGGGTCGTTTCTCCTTTTTGTCCATGGCGAAGAAGAACAGGATTTACTGCAGGCTGGCTATGGCTTGGAATGGAATTGCAGCAGCGAGGACAAAGATTAATGAGGAATAATTTTCAATTTGAAAGATGCAGGTGGCTTGTTCCAAAAGGAGACAATGCTTCTAGCACCTCGAACCATCATCTTCATTTTCAGAATATGAAGAGCTCGAAGATGGCGATGACAAGAGGAAGGCGGCGAGATCATCCAGAAGAGGTGCTTTGCTCTCTTTTTTTATCATCACTTGTATCATAGACAAAGTATGGTAAGTTACGTCAATAAAGACTGGATCCATCCACAATCTTTAGCGAGAGAGAAGGAACAACGAACATTGGGCTATGAGGCTCATGACCCTTACCGAATCATCGGCTATAACAATTTGTTAATCAATTTGGTTTCATCTTCCACAATGAGAGATGGCAAAACTCAAAAAAAGTAAGATGAATTTTTTTAACTGAAGTTTTCTCTTTGTTAGATGGTTTTTGTTAATTTGAGTTTTCCTTTTCCATCAGATTATTTTTGTTAATCGGAGTTTTCTCTCCGTCAGATGGTTTTTGTTAATCGGAGTTTTTCTTCTCCGTAAGATGATTTTTGTTAATCAGATTTTTTCTTCTTCAGCAATAATTTTTTTTATCCAAGTTTTTCTTCTCCGTTAGATGATTTGTTTAGCCGGAGTTGTTCTCTCTGTTGAGCTCGTCTTGAAGAGGAAGAAAAAAAGGCATAAAGGGGGACAAAAAAAAACTTACTTTTTGCCAATGTTTCTCAAAAAAATTTTGGAGCGGGAAGCAGTTGGGTACCCTGATCATTCAGGCACGAATCTAAACATATCAGTGGAAATTTTGATGCCAAGTCAATTTCACGAATCGCGGTCTACTTTCACGAAATTCCTAAGCAGTATTTAACCCAAGGTTTAAGTCAATATCTACGAAAACTGGTCAACTTCACGAAATCTAAATCAAGTTAGGGCAGGGAAATCTCCAAAACTGCACCCCCCCAGCCCCAGCGCCTCCAATGCCGCCGCCTCTTCATCCAAAGTCCAATCTTCCTCCTCTGCTTCTTCGCTCTCCTCCCATCTTGCGATGGTGGAGCTCAAGTCCCGAATCCTGGCGGTGCTCGCGAAGCGTTCCGACCGAGACACCCACCAGATCGCGGTGGAAGACCTCGAGAAGATCATCCGCACCCTGCCCGCTGACGGCGTCCCGATGCTGGTGAACTCCCTCGTTCATGATCCCTCTCTGCTCTCGCCGGGTCCCCAAGATACCGCCGGCTCCAAGAACTCATCTTTCCTCATCGCCCTACGGGAGGCTCTTCGCCTCCTTGTCGTCCTCGGATCTGCAATGTTTCAGAGATTGTGCCCTCGGATCTGCAAGTTACTTTGTAGTCAGGCCTTTCTAGCAAAGGGATCATTGCTTTCGGTTGTCTCTAGCATGGCACAGGTCAGCAATTGGATTTTTTGGTTTCTTGATGTATATAGATCGTTGCAATTTTTTATTTTTCCAGTTTTTGTGGGCATTGTGCTGCATTTGTGTCTAAAATCTGTTACTAAAATGTTTGGAGTCTTCTATACCGATGGTGATATTGGCATTCATGAGCAGCCACATTGCACTGGAGATTTGATCCCCAGACATTGCCAATGTTTTATTTGTCCTGCCTATTGGTCTCGTTGAAGCTAACCAAAACGTGCCATTTTTTTTTTCATTTGAGTATAAAATCTAGATCATTGTTCAATTTATGTTGGTATTTATGTCTTTTCTCACTTCTTAATTAATCCTAAGTTACGTGGGGATGGGAAAGTCAACAATGTTTTCCACTTAATCTATACTTCCATTTCTCTTACTTTATTGCATTCCATTTCCTTCTTCTCACTGCAAGTAGTGTGAGCATGTTATTTAAGAATGTATAATTTTTTTGCTAATGTTTTTTGCATTTGTTAGAATTGTTATGCTCAAATTGCAGTCTGCTTGATGCAGCAACTATAAGGAGGGATGGTCCTTAGCACCATACTCTAGGGGAATTACACAATGCTCGGTGAAAACATGAGAGGGTCGTTAGACGAGGGAAGGAAAAGCGTGTCGGAAAATGCAGGGAAACCGATAGAAGCACGATGAAAGCGACGTACAACTCGATCGGGGCAACACTAATGCAAACGAAAACAAACGGCACTCAACTATTGAATAGCACACTGACCTCTTTGCATTTTTTTGCAACTCACTTGCACAATAAGCTCAGCGTGCGTCGGGGACGGCGGTTGCGACGGACAGCTCGCGCGCTTATGAATCTGAAAACAAACCAAAAGACAAGATATCCAACCACGCCTCCGATGAACGGATACTCGTGGGGGTGGGGGGGGGGAAGGAAACTCGCAGCGAATGAAAGTAAATGGATAACAAAGTAACAAACCGGCGAACCTGACCCACCGGAAAAGGTGGGATTTACTTCAACCGGAAAGCAGAAAACAACTTGGAAATCGAGGCGTTCCCCAATCTGGACAACAACGAAGGCGAGGTCCCGGCTCGACTTCTACAAACGCTGGCGACTCTAACTCACCAGGAGGTCTCTCCACTCCAAGAGAACTAAGGAACACACAGCCCATCCTCCTCTTTTATAGAATAGAGGGGTGGGAACAAAACAAAATACATAAGGGACAAGCAACTCTAACAAACTAACCAATCTAGCATGCCACTAAAGTGGTCAAGCTGCGACTAAAGACAAAACATAACAACTCTCCAACTAATATTCTTCGGGGCAGGTGGCGTGAAGCTGTGGCTGCGTACGATCGTGGCCTAGACGCGCTCCGAGCACATGGCAATGAGGCAGCAGAATTTTGATGTTGTGGGCTGCGCGACTATCGTTGCAGCTCGCTCTTGGGCCGTGTTGTTGCTGAGGTTGAGCGGCCCATTTGGGCTTGGGCCCTCAAGTATTCCGCCGGCATTGTTCTTGGGCTGGGTTGATGTGGCATGAGAGGAAGGGGTGTCGATGAAGCCCGTGAGGTGATTCGGTGGCTTGCTTTGATATTGAGAGTGCTGGATTGTTACCTTGCTGAGCTTCTTTGGGTCATCCTGGGATGGAGCGATATGGTATGGAGGGTGATTGACGTCGAAGTGCGGTCGTCGAGGCTCCATAGCGTGCGGTCGTCGAGGCTCCATAGCATCTTCAGGGTTGAACATGGCTTGGCCGTGTTTCGACGCACGACCGTGTTCTGCTACAGGTTGGCTGGCCGAGGCGGGCACGGCTTGGAACACGGGTGTGTCAGCTGTCGTGGCGAGTTCGTCGCTGTTGGCCGAGAAGAACACGAGTTGGCCGTGTCGGGACGCATGGTCGTGTCTGGCTGCAGGAAGTTTGGCCGAGAGAAGCACGGGCGGTGCCACAAGCGTGTTGGTGGCCGTGGCGATTTCGGTGTTGTTGGCCGAGAAGAGCACGAGCTGGCCATGCCGGGGCGCACGGCCGTGTCGGGCTGTAGGAAACTTGGCTGAGGAGATTACGGGTGGTGCCACGGGCGTGTCGGTGGCCGTGGCGATCTCGGTGTTGTTGGCCGAGAAGAGCACGGGCTGGTCATGCCGGGGCGCACTGTCACACCCCAAGAGGATGGTAATTTGAGGGTATTATACGCACGGCCGTGTCGGGCTGCAGGAAACTTGGCCAAGGAGATTACGGGTGGTGCCACGGGCGTGTCGGTGGCCGTGGCAGTGTTCGCGCCGCTGGACGCTCGTGTCACGGCCGTGACTGGAAGCACAGCCCGGCCGTGTTTAGCGCTAGGAAGCTCTGTTTGCGCCGCAAAATTCTGAGAAAAATCCTGGGGCCCTGGGGAGCTTCCCCAAGTGTCTTCCAAGGAGCTTGGGCCGGCTTCATGTAGGTTCGTGTGCTCGATTGCTCCTGCATCAGCTTCCACTACGTATTTTGATGAGTTCTCCCCCGGAGAACTAGGGGGCAGCGGGTCGTCGGTGTCGGAGGGCCCCTCCAAAGGGCCGTAGAAGGGGAGGAGTTTTGCCACGTTGAAGATGGGGTGGATGCTCATGTCCGCGGGCAAGTCCAGCTCATAGGCGTTGGAGCCAATCCGGCTCATAACCGTGTAGGGTCCCATGTAACGTGGCTGGAGCTTATAATGCGCTCTACTTGATAAATGCTCGGGGTGAACACGCACCCTCACCAACTCACCTATAGAAAAATGTTGTGGCCTACGATGCTCGTTGGCCTTCATTGCATTGCGAGTGTTGCCCAAAAAGATACGCCGTCGAACTTCATCATGCAAACTAGCGATATGGTGTGCAAATGTATATGCGTGCTTGGAAAGATGGGACTCCATGGGAAGGTCATGCAGGTCTATAGGCTTGCGCGGCTGGTAGCCCAAGACGATCTGGAAGGGACTAAGACCTGTAGTCCTATTGGAGGCACTATTGTATGCACACTCAGCCATCGGTAGGATGGAATCCCACGACCTCGGATGGTCGCCAACAAGGCAGCGGAGGAGATTACCCAAGTTGCGGTTAACCACTTCGGTTTGGCCATCGGTTTGAGGGTGATAAGCGGTGGAGAGTTTCAGTGTGGTGTGCGAAAGAGCCCAAAGTGAGCGCCAGAAGTGGCTCACGAAATGCGTGTCACGATCGGACACGATGGAGGAGGGAAGACCGTGAAGGCGCACGATCTCCCGGACAAATTGGGTGGCAATGTGAGATGCGTCCGCGGTGCGCGAACAAGGGATAAAGTGGGCCATCTTCGAAAATCGATCGACAACGACGTAGATCGAATCAAAGCGGGAGGCGGTCCGAGGCAACCCGAGGACGAAGTCCATGCTCAAGTCGCGCCATGGGCCGCTGGCCACTGGCAATGGGGTGTAGAGACCCGTGTTTGGCGGCCGGGGCTTGGCTAATTGACACGTGCTGCAATGGTGCACAATGCGCTCAACATCCTTCCGGAGGGAAGGCCAGAAGAACCGTTCCTCTGCCATTTCAAGGGTCTTGTCGCGGCCATGATGGCCGGCAACGCCACCCGCATGAAGCTCGAGCAACAGATGGTCTCGAAGCGAAGAGCAGGGAATGCACAAGCGATTCCCCAAGAACAGATAACCCTCGCACAACTGATAGGGGGAGTCGGAGTTGGTGGACTCAGTCAAGGCAACATAGATGGCACCAAAGTCAGAGCACGCGGGGTACTCCTCTTTGACATGGTCAAAGGTATTGACTCGGGTGCGCATGACACAAAAGAGGGTTCGGACGCGACATAGGGCATCCGAAACAACGTTGTCCTTGCCCGTCTTGTGGGTAATAACAAAAGAGTACTGCTACAAGTACTCAACCCATTTGGCATGCCGGGCACCTAGTTTCTTCTGGGCATTAAGGAAAGATAAGGCCTGGTGGTCACTGTAGAGGACAAACTCACGATGAAGAAGGTAGTGTCGCCACTGCCGAAGCGACTGAACTATCGCATAAAACTCCTTATCGTACGTCGAATAACGCTGGCGAACAGCGTTCAGTTTCTCGCTGAAGAAGGCCACGGGGTGGCCCTCTTGACTAAGGGAGCCACCAATGCCAGAACCGGAGGCATCGCATGCAACCTCAAAGACTTTCAAAAAGTCGGGGAGGCGCAGAACGGGGGCGGTGGTCAGGGCGTCCTTAAGTGCATCAAAAGCCCGCTGAGTGGCGGGGGTCCACTCAAAGTCTTCCGTGGAGAGGCGTTGGGTCAAGGGGGTGGTGATGGTGCTAAACCCCCGGATAAACCGACGATAGAAGCCGGCAAGACCCAGGAAACTATGAACTTTAGTCACGATGCGAGGCTCGGGCCAATGCCGGATGGCCTCGACTTTCACAGAGTCAACGGACAGTCCCTGATCGGACACAATGTATCCTAAGAAATATACGCTGTTGGTCAGAAAGGAACATTTCTTCGTGTTAAGGAAGAGGCATTCCTTGTGAAGGAGTTCAAACGTGGAACGATGGTGCTCCAAGTGTTCAGCGTGGGTTTGACTAAAAATCAGGATATCATCGAAGTAGACAACTAGAAACTTCCCCATATAAGGCTTGAGGACTTGACTCATCAAGCGCATGAATGTGGAGGGGGCATTGGACAGGCCGAATGGCATGACGAGCCATTCGTAGAGACCATCCTTGCTCTTAAATGCGGTCTTCCACTCATCGCCCTCACGAATGCGAACTTGGTGGTATCCCCTTCGGAGGTCTAGTTTGGAGAACAATGACGCGCCGGAAATCTGGTCCAACATGTTGTCCAGTCGAGGGATGGGAAACCTATACTTGACAGTGATTCGGTTAATGGCACGGCTGTCAACACACATACACCACGACCCGTCCTTCTTGGGCATGAGGAGCACGGGGACGGCGCAAGGATTGAGGCTCTCATGGATGTACCCCTTAGTGAGGAGATCATCCACTTGACGCTGCAGTTCAGGGTGCACCGAGGGGTTAAGGGCGGTGGTGGGGCAAGTTAGGGAGGGGTGCCCCTGGGATAAGGTCAATGGCGTGCTGAATCTCCCTCTCTGGGGGAAGACCATGAGGCAAATACTCGGGGTTGATGTCGCTAAACTCGGTTAAGAGGGTGAACACGTCGACAGGAGGCGTCGGGTCGGGGCAAGGGGTGGGGTCCTAAACTTCGCGCACCATGAGTGCATAGACCGTCTTGGCCTCATGGGCCTCGCAAACTGACACTCTCCGCAAGTGCATGGATATGTCAAAGTAATATAAAAGATGTCAAATCCCACAGGGAATAAGGTTGAGTACTAAAAAGTTTGAATCACTGAAATCGAAAATAAACAAGTGCAACTACTTCGGTAGACAAAAGATATAAGGGAGAATTCAGGGCTACGACTTCCACCACGATGATAATCTTAATCGCACAAGAAAGATATTAGTTATTTGGTTTATTGGTTTTGCACAAGGAGTCTAACCCTAGGGTACAAGGTGCCCTCTCTCGAGTGATACACCCCGGTGTCTGTTTTAGACCGACCTCCTACTATCGCGGTGGATCGTTCTAAGACGAACCCAATGAGTTCTATGGCAGACTATGAAATCCTCGAGCGAAGACCAAGCACTCTCGTGTTGAGGTCCCGCAAGTTTTACTTAGAGGTTCGACTCTTACGATCCCTCTCTCGATATGAATCGTAACGGCTAACACGCGATATTACTCGACCAAGGTAAAACCATGAAATAAATATGTCAAAGTAAAATATGCTCACAATTCATACCAAATAACATAAATAGATACAAAGTTTGCAATTAAAATCATCAAAGGGTTTCCACCAAGCCCTGAATTAGGGTTTACGCTACAATCGTCATTGAAACGCTCAAAATCTCTCTTTTAATGAAATGAAAAGTATAAGAAAATGAAGATAAGGGGAAGGAAATGATGAACCGAAGGAATCCTAAAGAAATCATGATGATCGTGTGTCTCAATCTCCGAAAGTCTCCAAAAGTTGCCTCTATCGCTGTGTTCTTTCCACCGCGCCGCTTCTTCACATGAATGTTCAATAGTTAGTGCATAAAAAATTGGGGCTTTTATATTCCATCTGTTCGCCTCTAAAAGAGCTTTCCATAGACACCTCACTTGCTAAATTTGGACTCCAAACGAGTGAGAAATCATGGAAAAACTAAGTGGAACTCGGTCTCGTTCGCGCCTGGGTTGGAATCACGGGTGAACCCCGCCGGGTTCACCTGCCCGTGATTCCCTCTATGAGTTCGGACGAATAGAAGCACGGTGAACCCGGTGGGGTTCACCCGCCCATGCTTCTCTCTGGACAGATCACGACCAAAGTGAAAATCGGTGAACTCGGTGGGGTTCACCTGGCTGTGATGCTTTCTGGACCTCTACTGGCTGATGACCGGGATGGTGAACCCGGTGGGGTTCACTCGGCCGTGATTCTTACTATGAAGTCCCTGCAGCCTGGCGAAGAATCTGGTGAACCCCATGGGGTTCACTTGGCCGTATTTTTCAGGCTGACTCCGTTTAAGCTCAAATTTGACGTGTGACCTCGTCTTCATACAAGAAATCGTCCCATGGCCTTAGAATCATCAAAATATGTCGAAAAAGGGCGTTTTTACCTAAAATTCTATAAAAGTGCCAAAAAGTGAAGATTCCGAAGATATCAAGTAATTTAGCCTAAAAATAGTATGAACGTATTGAAATAAGCCTAGAATTAGCATGAAATATCCATGAAAATTACTACTAAAATGCAACGCATCACGAACCAGTGCAGGGGTACGCATGAGGGAGATCATGGGAGAAGGCTGCGGGACAGGGGTTGACGGCGTGATCACGCCCTTAGAAGTGGACGCTCGAAGCTCCTTAGGCGGAGCCGGAATCAACTGAATTTTCTGCTCGTCATGGTCGAACACATATGTGTTCGACCGACCACAATGAACTACGTCCCTATCGTACAGCCATGGGTGGCCGAGGAGGACGTGAGCGACGTCCATAGTCGCAATGTCGCATAACACTTTCTCACGATAGTTCCCAAACGCAATGGGAACATGACATTGATGCGTGACTGGGAGGCTTGTGGTGTCGACCCAAGCAATGGAGTAGGGTCGCGGGTGGGGCTCAAGGGGAAGGCCAAAGCGCGTAACCACAGTCTGGGAGACCACGTTCAAGCTACTTCCGCCGTCTATGACAATCTTACACGAGTGCCCGTTGCACTTGATGTAAGTCGTGAAAATGCCCGAGCGCCTCCAATCCTCGGTGGGCGCAGGCTGGACCAAGTTACAGTGGACAACAAGGGCAGATGGACCCGACTCCTCTCCACTAGTGTAACACTCCGCCTCTATGTCGTGTTCGGCGGGGGTTATAGTAGCGACACGAGCCAGACCTGGTTCGGCCATGGCTGTCCTCCTAGGACACTCACGAGACATGTGACCCAGTTGTAGACAATTGTAACAAGTAATCCGACCGGAGGTCCCAATCGCCGGAGCCTTACCCTTCTCTTCCAACATGGGCCGAGAGGATGAAGCTTCAGCATGGGGGAGACGAGGGGGCTGATGGGTCGGGGGTGCGGGTCATAGGTCCGGACGAGGTTCTGGACGCTCAAATCGTGGGTGAGGGAGAACGCCCGGGTGGGGGCTTCTACCGGACCCAAGGTCATGACAGTCATTACGCCTTGCAGCGGCACGAAGATCTTGCTCGATGTCCCGAGCACGTTGGAAAGTTTGGTCAAAGGTTTCCGACCCATAAGACGGTAAGGCTCTGCAGATGTCGGCGCGCAGCCCATTCCAAAATTTGGACAAAGACAACTCAGGGTCCTCCTGGAGGTTGCATCGGAGTTGGAGCGTCTCAAAGGTGAGACGGTACTCCTCTACGGTACTCGAGCCTTGGTGTAGGCTACTGTACTGATCAAGGAGACACTGCCTATACGACGTGGGCACGTAGTGCTCACAAAGGCGATAGCGCATTTCCGCCCACTCAGTGATCGGAGGAAGGGCCTGCTACGCATTTAGGCGCTCCACGTTTTCCCAATGTAAACATGCAGGGCCTTCAAGTAGGGTGCGCACATACCATAAACGGTCATGTTGTGGGAGCCTAGTGAGGTCAAAATGGGCGTCAATGGATGCAATCAAGGAATTCGGTGGGGTCTAGGCCACCTTTGAAAGGTGCGGGGGTGTGCCTAACATAACGCAAGGTGTCGTTGTCCCCTCGGGGGCGTTCAACGCGGGTTTGGGCCGGAGTTCGTGGTGCAGCCCAAGCATGGCCAAAACGACCATTGGGCTGAGGGCCCTGGGCCGCCCAAACATCATCATCATCTAGGGGTTCGTCCTCACGGATCGGGTTCCTAGGGGCCTCGTAGGAACGAAGGTGATTCCATTCATCCACTTGGGCGTGCTGCCGGGTTGGTGCGGCCAATGGAGGCAATTCTCTAGTAGGGGCTGGGTGTGCGGACAACGGAGGATTTACCGGGGTTGGGAGCTCACGCTCCGCGGCGACTAAGGAAGTTGTGGATTCCAGCCATACCAGCTATAAACTGGTCAAACTTGGCATTAGTGCGGGCTTGTTGTGCATCCGCACGCGCGTCATGGGGGTCCATGCGCGCGGACAGCATAGCAAGCTTAGCCTCAACTCGTGCCTCAAACGCGGCTATAGAGTCAAGACGGGAGTTAGCCCCTTCCGAAGGCTGGATTGATTCTTGGGTTTCAGGAATGGTTTCAGGGTATTGTAACGACATGACTTGGGATCTAGTAGTCACCATACACAAACAAGGGAGATGCGACTAATGCGAGATGCTGAAAACATTGAAAGAATGCAGAAATATGCAATGCAATGGAAAGGGATCGTGCGATCAAAAAGAATCGAACACGCAACGCCCTCTGATACCAGAATTGATGCAGCAACTATTAGGAGGGATGGTCCTTAGCACCGTGCTCTAGGGGAATTACACAATGCTCGGTGAAAACGTGAGAGGGTCGTTAGACGAGGGAAGGAAAAGCGTGTCGGAAAATGCATGGAAACCAATAGAAGCACGATGAAAGCGACGTAGAACTCGATCGGGGCAACACTAATGCAAACGAAAACAAACGGCACTCAACTATTGAATAGCACACTGACCTCTTTGCATTTTTTTGCAACTCACTTGCGCAATAAGCTCAGCGTGCGTCGGGGACGGCGGTTGCGACGGACAGCTCGCGCGCCTATGAATCTGAAAACAAACTAAAAGACAAGATATCCAACCACGCCTCCGATGAATGGATACTCATGGGGGTGGGGGGGGGGGGGAAGGAAACTCGCAGAGAATGAAAGCAAATGGACAACAAAGTAACAAACAGGCGAACCTGACCCACCGGAAAAGGTGGGATTTACTTCAACCGGAAAGCAAAAAACAACTTCGAAATCGAGGCGTTCCCCAATCCGGACAACAACGAAGGCGAGGTCCCGGCTAGACTTCTACAAACGCTGGAGACTCTAACTCACCAGGAGGTCTCTCCACTCCAAGAGAACTAAGGAACACACAGCCCATCCTCCTCTTTTATAGAATAGAGGGGTGGGAACAAAACAAAATACATAAGGGACAAGCAACTCTAACAAACTAACCACTCTAGCAGGCCACTAAAGTGGTCAAGCTGCGACTAAAGACAAAACATAACAACTCTCCAACTAATATTCTTCGGGGCAGGTGGCGTGAAGCTGCGGCTGCGTACGATCGTGGCCTAGACGCTCTCCGAGCACATGGCAATGAGGCAGCAGAATTTCGATGTTGGGCTGCGCGACTATCGTTGCGGCTCGCTCTTGGGCCGTGTTGTTGCTAAGGTTGAGCGGCCCATTTGGGCTTGGGCCCTCAAGTATTCCGCCGTTATTGTTCTTGGGCTGGGTTGATGTGGCATGAGAGGAAGGGGTGTCGATGAAGCCCATGAGGTGATTCGGTGGCTTGCTTTGATGTTGAGAGTGCTAGATTGTTACCTTGCTGAGCTTCTTTGGGTCATCCTGGGATGAAGCGATATGGTATGGAGGGCGATTGACGTCGAAGTGCGGTCGTCGAGGCTCCATAGCATCTTCAGGGTCGAACACGACCTGGCCGTGTTTCGACGCATGGCCGTGTTCAGCTACAAGTTGGCTGGCCGAGGCAAGCACAGCTTGGAACACGGGTGTGTTAGCCGCCGTGGCGAGTTCGTCGCTGTTGGCCGAGAAGAACACAAGTTGGCTGTGTCGGGACGCACGGTCGTGTCTGGCTGCAGGAAGTTTGGCCGAGAGAAGCATGGGCGGTGCCACGGGCGTGTTAGTGGCCGTGGCGATCTCGGTGTTGTTGGCCAAGAAGAGTACGGGTTGGCCGTGCCGGGGCGCACGGCCGTGTCGGGCTGCAGGAAACTTGGCCGAGGAGATTACGGGTGGTGCCATGGGCGTGTCGGTGGCCGTGGCGATCTCGGTGTTGTTGGCCAAGAAGAGCACGGGCTGGCCGTGCCGGGGCGCACGGCCGTGTCGGGCTACAGGAAACTTGGCCGAGGAGATTACGGGTGGTGCCACAAGCGTGTCGGTGGCCGTGGCTGTGTTCGCACTGCTGGAAGCTCGTGTCACGGCCGTGACTGGAAGCACGGCCCGGCCGTGTTTAGCGCTGGGAAGCTCTGTTTGCGCCGCAAAATTCCGAGAAAAATCCTGGGGCCCTGGGGAGCTTTCCCAAGTGTCTTCCAAGGAGCTTGGACCGGCTTCATGTAGGTTCGTGTGCTCGATTGCTCCTGCATCACTACTGCATCATCTTTTGCCCCGAAGCAACTTTTATCTTTTGTACTTTGAAGTTTCATGATATAACATGTGTTTAATGTACTAAATCACATATGTTTTGTTTTGCTATGGTGCAAACAACCAGTTAATGACTAAAGCACAAATTAAGTTCTTGCCTATTTTATATTTTCTTTAGATATGTTTCTTAACATTTTACTTTTTGCTGCTTTTATCCATCTCTTTTATTTTATTTTATTTTTATTGCCAGCAGACATAGAAATGGCAGACGGAGGAGCTAATGCTCATCATCGGTCCAAATCCCTTTTGAAAGCCTCGGGTGGTATAGGAAAGAAAAAGCTGAAGAAGAAACTAAAGTTGAAAGGCAGGAAACGTGGCAAAGGGAAAGGGAGGATCAGCAAATGCAAGATATAGCTATGACTATGCTGCAATGCTGAAATAGTCTAGTTCTACTACTGCAACATCTGATTTGTTTCCCTTTTGAGTGAGGCTTTGACGAAGAGACAATCTGGGCATATTGCTAATGATACCAGCTTTCAGCTATTCCAATGATACCAGTTTTGGTGCGCTGGATACACACAATCTGAGTTTTGTCAAGCGACATTGTTATAAACAAATTTATGTTTTCCAGTAATGTTCGTCAGATGTATTTGTGTTTGACGTTCACTAGATTTATATTAGTTGACATTGGACAAGATATACAATGTTCTGAAATCTGTGTAAAATTTATATTGCTAATACTGTTATATGTGTTTGACATTCACCAGATGTATATGTGTTGGCATTTAACAAGATATAAAATGTTCTGTTATATGTATGTGGAATGAATTTTTGGTTGAGTAGTGTTGTGGTGGTAATGAGTTTTGTTTGGTGGAATGAGTTATGTTGATGCACTAGGACATTTCACGATATCCTGGTATCATTTCACGATATCCTGGTATTATTTCACGATAAACTAGGACATTTCATAATAACCTGGTATCATTTCACGATAAACTGAGACATTTCACAATAACCTGTGATCATTTCACGATAACCTAGTATCATTTCACGATAAACTGGGACATTTCACAATAACCTGTGATCATTTCACAATAACCTGGGATCATTTCACAATAACCTGGTATCATTTCACGAAAAACTGAGACATTTCACAATAACCTGGTATCATTTCACGATAAACTGGGATATTTCACAATAACCTGTGATCATTTCACTATAACCTGGGATCATTTCATGATAACATGTTATCATTTCACGATAACCTGATATCATTTCATAAAAAACTGAGACATTTCACAATAACTTGGTATCATTTCACGATAAACATAATACTCATTTAGCTGAGAATAACAAGTATTAGACAATATCGGGTACAATTTAATCGAGCTCTTTGTGTCACGATAAGATACAGAACAAAAGATTCATGATCTCACAACTATTCAATGGGTACAATACAAGAGTTGAACTAATACAGAAATATCACATGGTAAGCTACAGCCAAACTGAGACATTTCACTCCGCGACCTCTTGCTAGTAGTCACACCAAATGGAGTTATTTCTCACTCCGCGACCTCTTGGGATGAAAGGTGTGTGCCTTGAATTTGTGAGGCTTCATCAACAACCTGCACATATGTAACAGATTAAAAGAATGTTAATAAGCTGAAACGCAATAACTAAAGTAGCAACTTGAACGGATCATTACATAGTGCGGCGCAGAAGCACCCATCAACAATTGCGTTAAGGATCTAGATTTTATACTCAAATGAAAAAAAAAGGCAGGTTTTGGTTAGCTTCAACGAGACCAATAGAGAGGACAAATAAAACATGGGCAATGTCTGGGGATCAAATCTCCAGTGCAATGTGGCTGCTCATGAATGCCAATATCACCATTGGTATAGAAGACTCCAAACATTTCAGTAACAGATTTTAGACACAAATGCAACACGATGCCCACAAAAACTGGAAAAATAAAAAATTTGCAACGCTCTATATACATCAAGAAACCAAAAAATCCAATTGCTGACCTGTGCCAAGCTAGAGACAACTGAAAGCAATGATCCCTTTGCTAGAAAGGCCTGACTACAAAGTAACTTGTAGATCCGAGGGCACAACCTCTGAAACATTGCACCAGCCGCCACCGCCCTTCCGTCCTGTTCCACTCCCCCAACGCCAGTGCCAGCACACTCAACCACCTTGGCAAGGCACATTGCCGCCCCGCCCTGCACCGCTTTGTTTTGCTCCCCCATGGCCTCGAAAAGTGGCTTCACAAACAAAGTCACCACCGGCGACGACCCACCACCAGGTCCCGTGCCATCCTCTAGCGCTGTTGCTGATGCCGCGACCGAAGGGCGGAGATAGAGCCCCGCGAGCGAGCCAGTGACATCGCGGCAGGCGTCGCGTATGGAGGAGTCAGAGGTAGGGTCCTTGAGGCGTCAAGCAATGAGGGCGATGATCTTGGGCAGGTGCGCGGAGGTGGCGTCAGTGTAGGCAGCGCAGAGGACGACAAGGAGGCGGAGAGACTCTCGTCGGGCGATGAGGAAAGATGAGTTCTTGGAGCCGGCGGGATCTTGGGGACTCAGCGAGGGCAGAGAGGGATCATGAACGAGGGAGTTCACCAGCATCGGGACGCTGTCAGCGGGCAAGGTGTGGATGATCTTCTCGAGGTCTTCCACCGCGATCTGGTGGGTGTCTCGGTCGGAAAGCTTCGCGAGCGCCGCCAGGATCTAGGACTGTTAGGATCTATGTGGACTATGCACCATGTACATACATAATATATTGCATTTGGGCATGTAGACGTACATGCATTGCAATAATTAATCGTGTATAATTTAATCTCTAAATTATTTATTGTCATCTATTAATTAGAGTATGGAAAGGGGCTATTTTATTGTGTAGAATCCCTGGGGGCATAATTGTCTTATCTCTGATGGGCTGATAAGTAATTATGCCCATTAGATTTTTTCTATATATAGGTGTGGTCTCTGATTGAGGTGTAAGGTTCTTGTCGAGAGGTTTTCAGTTTGGTTCCCATCGGCCGCCCCGCCTCTCTTGACGAACAACACAATCAGTCAGAAGATCACTCCGGTTGAATTCATAGCATCATGAAATCTGGTATGCTTTATTACAATATTTTTTTTTTCATTCAATTTATGCAAGACATTAGGATCGATCTAACAATTGGTATCAGAGCTACGGTTAGTCTTGCTTTATTTTATTTGGAAATTCTTTTCGGCTATGATTCAAGATTAGGTTTCAGAGCAAAATCGAATTTTAATTTTCGTTACAATTATTTTTGATTTTGCTGTTGATCTTCGTTTTCTCCTTCGGTGTCGTCACCGCTCTCTACCGTTTGGTTTTGGTGAGAACGTGAGACATACGGCTGAGAGAGGAGAAAGCATTGCCATCACCTTCGTCGACGTCAGCCAAATCCGGAAAGGGCATCTGCCCTAATTTTTGGTCTACGGCAGAATAAGGGATAAGTGCTCGTAGCCCAATATCTCCGTGCATCTGCCGCATCTGGATGTTTCCATCCGCTGCATCTGGTTACCAGATATCTGTCGGTGATCGTCATTCATTTATGGCGAATCCGTCGACGTCTGGTTGCAGCGTCTGGTAGTGATGGCAGAATTTTTTGGCTATCGCCGATGCTTCTGACCAAATTTGGATAGGGTTTTGCCCTAATCTTGGTCGGCGGCGAAGTAGGCGATGGCAGATGGAGGGCTTCTGCTTCAATCGGATGTATTGCCATTGCTCTGCCATTCGGATCTGGCGAGCACGCGCGATGTTTGGCCGAGATATGAGTAGCCTGCCGGAATCGACGATCGACGTGCGCGTGTAGCCTGTTTCAGCATCTGGATCTGATATTTGGTGCTGGAATCGCCGCCACTAAGACTCTCGCCATTCGGTCCTGGCGAGATGAGTGGCGGAGTGCCTCGTCTTTGTCGACGCCAACCATCCGGAAGGGCTTCTGCCCTATTTTTGGGTCGGTTGCATCTGGCGTTTATGATCATCCCCGAATCGCCGAGCAGAAATAGAGACCCGATCGACGCTGTGTTGTGTCCGCAAGTGCACGGATACTCGAAGTAATAAAATAGATATCGAACCACAGAGACCTTGTTGTCAAGTACTGAATAATCGATTTCTCGCTAGCTAGGCAATCGGAAAATAGTGAATCAAACTATCGAAAAGAACACGGAGAAAATATCAGAGAGGAAATCGGGACTAGGGGTTCCATCTACTTTAATTTCTAATGACTAGATTAAGATAAGTATTTGTCAATCTAATTCTATTATGGTAAAGGTAAAATTTACTTTATAAATAAATTGTCTCGCTCTCGCGCAGACAATCATACAAAGAACCAATCCCCACTCTTGCGCAAGATCTATTCAATGCTGAAAAAAAATAAACCATCAGCTAAGAACTCAAGGATCATCTCGTGCATCTGAATTCTAGGTTGATCACCTCAAGTGGAAACTCAAATATCACTCTCATGCATCGGAGTCTCAAGACTAGTTTTACTCAAAGGTTTCCAATGACTCGATACTCAATCTCTTGCAATATCAAATCAAATCTACACATTAACTCAATCCAAAGTATCAAAAATTCAACATGGCAATAAAATCACTAAAAATCAGAATTCGAAGAACTACCTAATCTCTTACGATAGTTCCAAACTCAACAATTCCTAGGGTTCCGAATTTCAACAATCAACCTCTCGGTCTATTTCGCAAAACTCTAAAACATGCTGATATTTAAGACACAAAGGAGAATCAAAGAGCTATCAATCACAAGAGTAAAATTATCATAAAGAAATTAGTTTGACAAAGTTAAGATTTTCTAGTCATTAAAAAACAAAGAGATTACACCCCCATGTCCCAAAGAAAGATTAAGCTACCATGATGAAGGAATTACAATAAAACATGTTTCTGTATGAATAGGAATCAAAAAGAGGAGAAAAGAGTTACAAAACAGTGCTGTAACACCGTATTTGCTTGGAATTAGCACTGTCACCGCTATTTCATTGATTTCTCCTCCAATAGGAATCCTTTTGCTTTGAAATTTCAGATTCACGTTCTCCTTCACCTGGTGAAGCTCTCTGTCAAATTTTGCAGCCGGAGGTGGTCTGTAGGTGGAGAACCGATGAACCCTAGCAATTCTGCCTCTCTCTCAATTTCTTCGTGGATTCATGATAAAATTCGTCCCTTTCACTTTTTGTGTTTTCTCCTCTTAAATATGAGTCCACCGCCTCTTTCGGATATCAATTTGGAGGTCTGGATCAAAAGATATGGTCTTTGTAAGAATCGGGCGGAAAAATCAGAATTCTGAGTTCCAAAATACGGCACCGTGAAGGTTCATACGGCTGTGCTGTATTTTATTCTGTGAGTTCTGGGCACAAGATACGGTGCCGTGAGAGTTTTTCTTAAAAATACGGTCGTGCCGTATTTCTGCCAAATCCTCATGGTCAGAGTTTGCACAAAATACGGCACCGTCGAAAACCTCACGGTACTGCCCTAATTATTCCAAAAGTTTTTGGTAAAAAATGTCGGAATATACGGCACCGTGTAAACGACCACGGCAGTGCTGTATTTCTGCTGAAACCTTCTGGTCAAAAACGTTGCAAAATACGGTACCGTGAAAGATCGTTTGGAAAATACGGTAGTGCCGTATTTCGCCCAAGAATGTCCGCTGAGAAATACAGTACCGTGAGAATTCATCTAGAAAATACGGTAGTGCCGTATTTTAGCTAGAAGCACCATTTTGACTTGAAATTTGTTGTGTAGACTCCTCTTGATATTTAGAACTCGTTCATGCATTGATATTGCTCGAAAACTAGTTATAATGATACCTTTTTGCCTGAAAATGATCAAAAACGAAGAGTGGTATAGATTCCGAAGTATTTGGTAATTAAGGTACAAAAATAAAGCAAAAGAGTAACTTTATGGTTCAAAATACTACTAATTAAGTATGAAAAACACTATGAAATTTGGAGTCATCACGCTGCTATTTGGTCGACTGGCTTCTTCCGCCGTTCGGTGAAGGCGTACAAAGGCGGCCGGTATTTGGTTGGCAGACGAATGTCTGAACGGTGAGCCAAGACTTCCATTCGGTCCAGGGAAGCTTTGGCGAGCCGGCTACATCGTGCAACGCCTCCGGCGAACGTCTGAGCCAGTCGAGCGGCGTCTGGCGTTGCTTGCGTCCGCATCTGTCGATTAGCCTGCATCGTGATCGTCCACGAGCTCTTGCGGTCCGGTGTTGGCGACATGCTTGGCGTTCGCGTGCGGCGATTCTGTAGATGGCAGGCGACGTCCAGGTGGCGCGTCGCGTGAGGCGTGATCGCGGCGACGAGGCGAAGACGCATGAGTCGTGTGGCGCACGAAAGGAAATTAGGGCTAGAATTTTGGCTCTAGATCCGAAATTACGAATCCAATTTGGAATTTTCGGTTGGCGAATCCAATTTCGAATCAGATCGAAATTACAGTTTTCTGATTTCGGGTTTAATTTTTGTTTTCGGGTTGGGTCTAGCCATTTTCATTTTCTGGGTTGGGTTTAAAACTCATTTGGGCTTATTTGAGTGGCTCTACTATTTGGTTAAGTGGATCAATTCAATTAGATTTGGTAAAATTCTTTAAGCAGGCTTGACCCACTTGGATCTTTGGTCCTCTAATGAACCTAATCTGCTAGCTCACCATTTGGTTTAGGTGGGTTAGGCTATACATATAAATTGATAAATTTTCTTTATCAAATTTTAGAGGCATAATTTATTAAGAATAAATCTAATGTTGTGTTTATTCATTCAGTTTAATTATGCTTACTAAGTTATAAATTCTACTATCCATTATTAAATTTTGCTATACATTGATAAATTTTGTGTTGTTGTTTATCAATGATAGTAAAATTCTCATAATTCATTTATGCTAGTAGAATTTTTGTGTATGGTTAAATATGTTTTAATGTTTATGTATATTATTAGAACATTTTCATATTTTTAGCATATTCAGTTAGAAATAAATGCATAATTCTGTTTATCTTGCTTTTATTTATTTGGATCAATTATGCTCAATTCATACACATCTATGATTTACTCTACTTATGAGTAGTGAATTAATTATAACAAAACTTAATTTTTATTTCAATTTGTTTTAATAGTATAGTCACCAAAGTGACCTCTGCTGTTAAAACTCATTGATAATAAAATATTAAGTCAAGGTTTACTTAATTTTTCATTTCAACTGATTTCTCAGTATAGTTACCAAAGTGACCTCTACTGTAAAATCTTTTGAACTGTGAATTATTAAGGCAGCGTGTGTGTTTTTCTTTATGCGGGCAACATATCGACCCAAAGGACGAGTGTTGTTTGGCCGAAGGATTACATACACATGTGGTAATGAGTGTGTGATGATTATTAGGTGTCCATTATGGGTGCTTAGTCGGCCCAAAGGAAGGCTAAGTACTTGACAGGAGGATCTTATCATCAATGCTCGATTACTACGCAAGATAACCAAATGGTAAATCAACTCTCTGTCCAAAGACTAGACTTGATGTTACTCTGGTTATCTTGAGATGGGATTTTATAAATGTTATGATTAATCACTACTTGTTTTTATCACATGCTTCTATGAGCTTATTGTGTTTTGCACTTGGTTCTCTTTGCAGTTAACATAATTAATGCTTCCGCTGTCACTACCACTTTAAATAACATTCCTTATTTGAATAATTCACTTTTTGGTCTTGTTAGTTCTGAAGTCAATTTAGTTTCAGTTCCTAGAAACACCTGGTGGTTGGATTTTTGTGCTACAACCCACATCAGTGTTTCTATGCAAGGTTGCCTAAACTTTAGAAAGCCTAGTGATGAACAGAAATTCATCTATATGGGGGCTGGAAATCCAGTGGAAGTTTTAGGCATAGGGACATTTCGGTTGTTATTAGATACTGGTTCCTTTATAGAATTGGAAAATACTTTTATTGTACCGTCTTTTAGACGGAATTTGGTTTCAGTTTCTGTACTGGACAAAGAAGGTTTTGTTTGTTCATTTGGTAATAGAAAATGTAGCATTTATTTCAATTCTAAACTTATTGGAACCAGTTATTTATCTAACATTGACAACCTTTATTTACTTGAAACAGTAAATTTATGTGATGAGTCCCATAATACTGAAACTAGAGGCACTAAACGCAAATTATCAACGGAAAATTCTTTCTCTTTATGGCATAGGCGTTTGGGTCATATCTCTAAAAAGAGAATTGATAGGCTTGTGTCAGAAGGAATTCTTGATAAACTTGAGGATTCAAATAATGACATTTGTGTTGAGTGCATTAAGGGAAAAACCACTAACAAGAGAAAATTTATAGCCGAGAGAACTAAGGATGTCTTAGAATTGATACATACAGATATTTGTGGACCTTTCCCTACGGCTTCTTGGAATGGTCAACAATATTTTATCACATTCATAGACGATTATTCTCGATATGGCTATTTGTTCTTAATGCATGAGAAATCACAAGCATTGGACATGTTTAAGTTGTTCAAGGCCGAAGTTGAAAATCAGTTTGGAAAATCAATAAAGGCCATAAGATCCGATCGTGGTGGTGAATACTACGGCAGGTATGACGGATCAGGTAAACAACGTCCGGGTTCATTTGCTAGATTTCTTAGTGAGTGTGGGATAGTTCCTCAGTACACCATGCCTGGTTCTCCGAACATGAATGGTGTTTCAGAAAGGAGGAACAGAACTCTTAAGGATATGGTAAGGAGTATGATTTGCCGTACCACTTTGCCACATTCACTATGGGGAGATGCATTAAGAACTACAGTGTATATTCTCAACAGAGTTCCTACAAAAGCTACAAACAAAACCCCTTACGAATTATGGACGGGTAAGAAATCTGTCATAAGGCATTTTTGTGTTTGGTGATGTCCAGCTGAGGCTAGGCCTTTTAGGCCACATGAAAAGAAACTGGATACAAGAACAGTTAATAGCTATTTTATAGGATACCCTGAAAAGTCCAGGGGTTACAAATTCTATGATCCCAAAACCAGAACTTTTTTTGAGACGCGAAATGCTAGATTTTTGGAGGATATTGAGTTTTGGGGGGGGGGGGGGGGAAGATAAGGCTAATGACTTTGTCTTAGAGGAAGATTCAGTTGATATTCCTCCTATAGTTGTTGTTGACCCTGATCAAGTTTTCATTCCTAATGTCATTCAACAACAGCATTTAGAAGACAATGTTGAGCTTCCTATCCATCAAGAATATCCAACAGTTCCTCAATCCAGTGTTAATGAGGAGCATGAGGATCAAACTCAACAAACTCAAAATGAACCAGTGCCTTTAAGGAGATCCACGAGAGATAGGAGAAGTGCAATTTCTAGTGATTATGTTGTATTTCTCCAAGAACATCAGGATACTATTGATTCAGTGGGAGATGATCCACTCACCTTCCATGAAGCAACTAGTTGTTCTAATGCTCAAAAGTGGATTGATGCCATGGGTGAAGAAATTCAATCTATGAAAGACAATGACGTTTGAGATCTTGTACCATTGCCAGAAGGAGTGAGACCTATTGGTTGCAAATGGATTTTTAAAACCAAAAGGGATCCAATGGGTAATGTGGAAAGATTTAAAGCGCGTCTTGTCGCTAAGAGATTCACCCAAAGGGAAGACATTGACTATAAAGAGGCTTTCTCTCCGGTTTCATCAAAAGACTCTTTTAGAATAATTATGGCTCTGGTAGCATATTTTGACCTTGAGCTTCATCAAATGGATGTTAAGACAGCTTTTCTCAATGGTGACATTGAGGAAACAATTTATATGTTACAACCAGAAAGATTAGATTTAGACGAATCTACTCAATTGGTTTGTAAATTGAAGAAATCCATTTATGGACTCAAGCAAGCTTCCCGTCAATGGTACCAAAAGTTTCATCAGGTAATTCTCTCATTTGGTTTTGAGGTGAATAATGTTGAAGATTATGTGTATCATAAGTTCAGTGGGAGTAAATTTATTTTTCTAGTTCTTTATGTGGATGACATTTTGCTTGCAAGTAGCGACCTGCAATTACTTCAGGATACTAAGAAATTTCTTTCAAAATAATTTGAAATGAAAGATCTTGGTGAAACCTCTTTTGTATTAGGGATCCAGATTCATCATGATCGCTCACGAGGAATATTAGGATTATCACAAAAGAGTTATATTGAAAAAGTATTGCAACGGTTTGACATGCAAAATAGCAAACCACTTGAAACCCCTGTGGCTAAAGGAGATAAATTTAGTCTCAAACAGTGTCCAAAAGGTGAAATAGATTCTAAATTTATGGAAAGCATCCCTTATGCTTCGGCAGTAGGGAGTTTGATGTATGCACAGGTCTGCACTTGTCCTGACCTTGCATACATTATTGGAATGCTTGGCAGATATCAAAGTAATCCAGGAAGAGAACATTGGGTTGCAGCCAAAAGAGTTTTCAGATATTTGCAAAACACAAAAGATTATATGCTCACATACAGAAAGTCAGACAGTCTTGAGATCATTGGGTATTCTGATTCTGACTTTGCTGGATGCCAAGACAGTTGTAAATCGACATCTGGATATCTATTTCTATTAGCTGGAGGTGCAATATCTTGGAAAAGTGCTAAGCAGACACTTGTTGCATCTTCTACTATGATAGCAGAATTTGTTGCATGTTATGAGGCATCCAATCATGCTATATGGCTACGTAACTTCATTTCAAGACTGCAGATTGTCAATGGTGTTGAAAGACCACTCAAGTTATTTTGTGACAATAGAGCAGCAGTCTTGTATTCTAACAACAATAGGAGCTCTTCTAAATCAAAGCATATAGACATCAAGTTCCTTGTTGTAAAAGAAAGAGTTCATTGCGGATCCACTCACTAAGGCATTGGCCCCTAAAGTTTTTCATGAACATCTTGAAAACATGGGCATTACTGGTTTTGATGTCATTTGATTTAGTGAGAGTGTTTTTTTATTCCATTTGGTTTATTACTGTATTTATTGTCATGACATTAATGAAAATTTTCAGTTTTCATTATTTGCTCTGCTCTTTGATCTCATTTGGTTAAAGTTGGACCAGTTGGAAATAAAAAGGTGATGCTATCACATTATGTTATTTCCATGCTACACATCCATACTAGATCTATGTCATTTGGTTGAGTTTATACATGTGATTACTGTGGGTCTAATTGTGAAAATATGTCAATGACCGCCCCTTTAGTCCTTGTGTTAATAAGACTAATGGACGAGATTGTTTTATATGACATCTTAAGCTTTATGCGCATAAAGATTGTGTTAGAGATTTATATACGATTTAAGGTTTTATTATGTAATTACATGGTTGCCTCGTCCAAGTGGGAGATTGTTAGGATCTATGTGGACTATGCACCATGTACATACATAATATATTGCATTTGGGCATGTAGACGTACATGCATTGCAATAATTAATCGTGTATAATTTAATCTCTAAATTATTTATTGTCATCTATTAATTAGAGTATGGAAAGGGGCTATTTTATTGTGTAGAATTCCTAGGGGCATAATTGTCTTATCTCTGATAGGCTGATAAGTAATTCTGCCCATTAGGTTTTTTCTATATATAGGTGTGGTCCCTGATTGAGGTGTAAGGTTCTTATCGAGAGGTTTTCAGTTTGGTTCCTATCGGTCGCCCCGCCTCTCTTGACGAACAACACAATCAGTCAGAAGATCACTCCGGTTGAATTCACAGCATCATGAAATCTGGATGCTTTATTACAGTATTTTTTTTTTCATTCAATTTATGCAAGACATTAGGATCGATCTAACAGGGACTTGAGCTCCACCATCGCGAGATGGGAGGAGAGCGAAGAAGCGGAGGAGGAAGATTGGACTTTGGATGAAGAGTCGGCGGCATTGGAGGCGCTGGGCTGGGGGGTTTGCAGTTTTGGAGATTTCCCTGCCTAACTTGATTTAGATTTCGTGAAGTTGACTAGTTTTCGTAGATATTGACTTAAACCTTGGGTTAAATGCTGGTTAGGAATTTCGTGAAAGTGGACCACGATTCGTGAAATTGACTTGGCATGAAAATTCTCACTGATACGTTTAAATTTGTGCCTAAACGATCAGGTACCCAACTACTAATGCGGCAGCAGGGTACGGTACCAAAATCTTTTCATGTTTCTCCTCATCGCTTAAACTAGAGAAAGTGTCTCCGTTCCAAATATAGAAAGCTGATCAGTACCCTTTTTTCTTTCTTGTTGTTTTTATTGTCGCTCCTGCACTTTACGTCTATTTCGTTGACTTCTTTTCTAACTGCACGTCGAAAACTCCTTCAACCTCATCTCCACGCATCCAATTCGCTTCCCGTTTCTTTCCTTGGTCAAAGCTATTATTTTGACCTAAAATCAGCATTTGGAACGCATCTCATTTTTCATATTATAGTCAACATCTCATTTTGACTGAATTTGTGAATTTGAAGCATCGAATCGCAGCCAAACTTTTCTATCTTCAATTTTAGTCAAACTTTCAATTTTGAATATAATTTCATATCCATTAAGAATCAACAATGGCCAAATTCCAATTCCATTCTACAACACCACTTTTTTGTACGATCAAATCAAAGTTGACCCAAAATTTCATAGCAATTAATCATGACTCGCTTGAATTTAATTTTACAACTTCATCCAATTGAATGTATTAATTTTTATCAAATTAAGGTCAATATTTCTAATCTTGATGAATAATTTATACATGACAAAAATAATTTAATTTCCAATCAAAATTATCTTTATGATTTAAAATTGCATATATCTCGTCTCTGCATCAAATCACATCCAAATAAAATTTTTTTACCTTTAATAGGAAGAAAAAGAAAAGAGCTTATAGCGACATTAATAATAGTCGGGTTTAGGGCAAGTAGGGGTTGCAGCTAGCAAGATCGATGGCGAACAAGTGTGTTGGCGACAATGAGCGACTGCAATGAGTAGTTACAGTGGCAGAGTCGCAATGACTCGTAGGGGTGGTGGTGGGAGTTGAAAGACAATGGAGTAATGAGAGTGAGCAACTAAGGAGAGAAAAAAAAAATAAAAGAGCAATGAAGGAGCAAATAGCAATGGCAGAAGAGGTGGAGAATGCAAGCATAAGCAGTCATGACAGTAAGAAAGAAAAAGGTTGGGAGGGAGTGAGAGTAGAGAAAAAAGGGTTCGCGTGCATTTTACGTCCGATTTATACGGATAGAACAAGGAAGGAAAAAAACTTGTAATATTTCTTTCTAACTTAGTCTTCTTTTCTTCCCTTTCCCTTGTATATACTTTCCAACTTTTCCTTTTCAGTTCCCCTCCAAGGAAACCGTATGTTAATGTTTTCAACAAAGGATGGTGGCGATTTTCCTTTTTTAAACAAATGCACACTCATGACAGAATTAAAAATATAAATAAAATTAAATTAAATGGAACAGAAAATGATAATTGATAATACATGTTTAATTTGACTTATATAGATAAGGAAATGGAAATAATAGAAACATGAGGAAAACTGAAATGATAACAATATTTGAGATAGG
Source organism: Costus lasius (assembly GCA_027563935.2). Classification (NCBI taxonomy): domain Eukaryota; kingdom Viridiplantae; phylum Streptophyta; class Magnoliopsida; order Zingiberales; family Costaceae; genus Costus; species Costus lasius. Next base: position 79,540,107 of record CM050451.1, read on the forward strand.
AATCTATTTATGTTTTATCGAGATGGTGTCAAACACAAGTAATAAAGTAGACATTAACACTATAGTCTTGTTGCTTCTTTTGCACGATTTATTTCTAATTCATTTGACATTGTCATTTGCTCATTGTGTGAGACCCTGGGTATGCTGGGGTTATACCCCAGCCCATCCCATGGATCCAGCGGGATTCTGGGGAGGGATGGATGAGTCTGACGGGGAGTTAGGCTGGTGTTGCAGGGAGCCTACTAGAGGAGTTAGGTTACTGACACCGTGTTAGTATGTTTTTGCAGGTACATCTACATACTCTATCCTTAGGCATGGCCTGGGGGTGCTTTGGAGGACTTTGGAGGACATCAGAGTTCTTTGGCGGACTAGGGTTAGCTTAACCATGGTTACCTTAACCAGGGTTAGCCTAACTAGGGTCTGGGCGCAAGTGGACTTGATCAGGGTTCACACCGGAGGTCTAGGGGGCTGACCTAGCCAACTAGGGCCTTGGCGCCATTCACTTAGATGTTTAAATAAGTTGGCACATGTCTTGCATGTGACAACTTATGAGAACATCCATTAAGAGGATAAGTGAGGATCCATTAAGACATTAATTGGATCTCTCCCACTTAACCCTCTTGGATCCACTTGGGGCGACTATCCATCTTGGAGGCTTGGCGGATCCATCACTTGAAGACTTGGCGGTTTGGATCCTTGGCGACTTGAAGATCCGATCCACCAATTCAAATAGGTGGCGTGAAGCTTTGGCGGCATCCATGCAACCCTAATGCTCAAGGCTGAGGCGAAGCTCTTGAGGCGAGTTCTTGTGGAGGCGACAAGAACATTGGCGATCTTCATCCTTGTGGCGAGGAGGAAGACCTTGAAGGAAGCGGCATTGTCTTAGAGAGTTCTTGAGGGAAGAACTCTTGCACCGGCGATCATCTTCCTTCCATCTTCATCACCGGCGATCAACTCTAGGTGGCGGCACCTTGCTGTCCATCTAGGGTTCTTGGCGTTCTTGGACTTGGAGGCGAGTTCAAGAAGGAGGACATCTTCCACAACTACCTAGGGAGGCGACCCTAGGGTTTGGAGCTCTTCATCATCTTGGTGGGGAGCGTTTGTGGAGTTCTTGAGTGGCGGCTTCTTGAGGAGAGGGGGCTGTTCACTCCATCATCCTTGTTCATACGCATAGCTTTGGTATAACTCTTATCAAAACATTGTATGAACGATTGTGATCTTGATATATATATTTTGTGTACCTATTCCCGGGATTAGGGAATAGGGTCCTCTTGTACTTCGAGTGTTATCTTGAAGGAGAGTTGGTTTCTCGTGGTTTTATCGGATCTAGCTTAGGTGGGGCGCAAGCATTGTGCTTGTCTCCATCCTTCGCTCGCTGTGTAGAACATATATATTGCTTAGGTTAAGCAGGCCGGTAGTTCACTGATTGTTAGGTTTTGAGCATGTGTCTAGTGCTCTTTGATCTCTGATAGATCACCCTATTGAGTGCGATATCTGCCAGTGAACTCTTGTGTATTTCAGGGCGCACAAGGTGTGCAAAGCGGTTAGTGGCAGAGGAAGAGCCTAACCCGCCACCTTGCTCAGTGTTGCTCTTATTATATATTCGGCCAGACAGCTCAGTCAGCTCAGAGGTTCAGTTGATTGGGTAGAGTTAGAGGGGAGTGATCTGTATTTGCTGGGAGAGACGATCTTATTGTAGTGAGGACGCGCTTGTATTTCATATTTGCTTCCGCTTAGTTATTTGTATAGGTGTGATTAGCTGACGGGTTACATAGAGGTTGTGTAATCTGTGCTATCACGTCCTAGTTTTAGGCGCGAAAAATTGGGGCGTGACAACTGGTATCAGAGCCCACTTCCAGCACAGATCAGCAGGATTTACTGGTGTTTTTCTGAGTTGGGACGAGTGTGTCAGGGATATAGACGTTAGTCAGGTTACTGTTTGGGGGTTGCGTACGTCGGAGCCTTGTGCCCGGGGCGTAATTCCTCAGTAATTCTGCTACACGGTCCGTCTCGACCATTCAGAGTTCTTAGCCAGTATTTCCCTTACTTTCACCTTACACAGCGATTTCAGAGATTGCGCCATCTACGAGGAGTATGGCGGCGCAGGCACAGCTCGAGGAGAGGATCTCGAGACTGGAGGCAGCTTTGACTAGGATGCAGCTAGCCATTGGGGTTGATGGTGACGCTGATCAGGGTCCCCTCAGTGAGAGGGTTGGCGCTATGAGAGACATGATCCATCATGTCCAGATGGAGGCCGAGGGCCATGTGGCAGAGTTGAACGATTAATATATACACTCTAATTTTTATTTTTTTAACTCATATTATATATAACTAATAATATTAAATAATTATTAAATACAAGCAACGATAGTGAGGATAAGCAGCGGTGGTAAGAACGAGCAGTGGTGGTGAGCTCGAGTAGTGGCGACGAGTTATAGCCGTGACAACAAGGATGAATAGTCGAGGGAAGCTCATAGTGAGTGATGACGAGCAACGATACAGTAAAAAATGAGATATGAAGTTAGTAAAGTTGAGATATAGTTTTAGCTTTCCGCTCGAATAAGGCGGAAAGCAAATAGAGGGATTAATATCTATTTTTTTCCTCTTATTTTTCCTCCTAAACTATTCATCCGTCCAAGTAAATAAGCCTATACTCATATTCTTCTAATTTTCTTTTCTTTCCTTCTAGCTTTCCCTAGTAAACAAGCCCTTATGGTATTTGTTGAGCATATATTATCTGGCTTCGTTGGGATTCTTACTAATCCCTGTACATCGATGCTCTCAGGTGTAGTAAACTGTTGGAATTATTAAATCCCTGCACTTTACTGTTTTATTTGTTGTCTTCGTTTGCTCGGAAAATTGTTTAGGCAATGCTGCAATGAACATCCGATCCCCTGAAACACCACCTGCTGCGCCCTCTGCCTCCTCGTCATCGCCATCGCCGCCACGCTCGGCAATTTATACCTCGTCTTTGCTCCCCAATCTCTCGACGTGCTCCGCCGAACCCCGAGTCTATGGTGCACGCGGCCTTAGGTAACGTGTAGCCGCGGTCGCGGCTGCGCGTCCTGTCCGAGGGGCACGAGGGCACCCCGGAAGACGAACGTTCTGGCAGTGGAACTGACGGGGGCGGCGTAGCTGGAGAAGCTGCAGCGGGAGCAGAGGACAGGGATGGCGCTGGCGGCTGGTGGTGGATAGCTTGAGCACTAATAATCAGATCAGGATCAGGATGAGCATCATGAGCAGCAGCAGCAGCAATAAGTTTAGTTTGAAGCATTGATTACTTCATTGACGTCCCGAGAAGAAAGAACGTTGAGCCCCACACAACCGCTGCAGCCCCTCTTGCCCAAGTTTCCCGAGCAGTCCAAGTGTCAACGCACCATTAATGAAAGGGAATGAGGATCGACTCGCCTTTGACTTTCGTACTCTCTGACAGGCGCAATGTGCACCGCTTGACTCAAACACCTCACGAGACAAAAAGCTCTCTTCTTCTGACCGCTTATTATGGGAAGGGAACGAGCTAAAAGTAAACTGTTCATTCTTTACTTTTTACTATTCTACGTATGCATATTAAAGTTCGAACAGGATCGGGAATTGAATTGGCAACTCTCACTTGCTCCGAGAAGATTAGATCGGTTTAACTCGAGAAGATTGCATCAGGCCCATTCCACTTTGCACGTCTGTTTAATTTTGACCTTATTCTTGACTTTTATGAGATTCATTTGGAATCCAAAGGACAACCGAGTCAACGACGCATTGCCATAGTTTGTTGCTTCGGTCCAAATTGTATGAAAAATGATTACGAGCTTGAACTAAAGAGTCAAATGGACTGACTAATATGAAAATTTTGGAAAAATGTAGGACTCAAATGCAAAATAATAATAACAAGAATAATAAAAAAGGGTACCCACTACCCTGGGATGAAGTGGTGGGATCATGCAGCCCTTTGTCCCATGTGATCCTTCCCAGACTCCAGACCTAGCTGCATCAGCGTAGCACTGTGTGAAAGCCAGACCTCAAACCCGGTTAAATGGCAGAGGAAAAAGAGGGGAGAATCTCCTGTGCCCATTTCCGCTCTTTATAGCTGCGCTTTCCACTGTGGCTCAACCTCACTCTTCCCCCACAAGCCTCTTCTTCGCTCTCTCCAGCCCTCCTCTCCAGGAAGAAGAAGAAGCTTTTGCAGGCGCCATGCCGATTGCTTTCGGCGAGGTGGTGGAGACGGCCGTGGCCGTGGGACTGGCTGCAGCTCTGGGAGAGGCCGGGGTGGCGGCGGCGCTAGCGCTGATGGGTGGCGGCAGGAGAAGGTTCAAGAGCCTCTACTGGAGGCTCAAGGCGGAGGTCCGGCGGCAGATGGGCCGGGGAAGGGAGAGAAAGCGGCGGTTCAGCTTCCACTACGACCCTTTCAGCTACGCCCTCAACTTCGACGACGGATGCTCCGGTTTCCTCTCCCTGTAGCTCTTTGTCACTGCCTCTACTTGATGTCTGTCCATGGTCAAGCTTCTCATTGCCCTCTGCTTGGTAGCAGTAAAGCAATGCTCGCTAGATTGACATTGTGATTTTAAGCGTTCGATGAAGCTGTAATTTAATGTGAATGCCATGCAATGCTTTGGTTAATTCCCTAATTTTTAGGTGAAAAAGAAGACGAGAAAGAGTTGTACGGTGTGAAAGGAGGAGGTGGCGGAGGAACAGGGGAATGGCAGAAGGCCATTATGACTCCTTGATTGAGTCGATGGATCTGCAGCTGCTGCTTGTCTGTTTGGGCCCATGCACCTTTAATGCAGTAAAATGTCTGCCTGTATCAAAGAGAGCAACTAGTTATGTAACGCGTTCACACAGGCAGCAAATGCATAAACAAACAGGTTCCTCAGTTCCACTGATCAATCAAAAGAGAATTAAAAGATAAAAGCACCACAAGAAGTTCCCCAAGTTCCTCTCTTATGAGACATCCAGGTTGATCCAACATCTTTTGACAATAAGAAACAAAAACTAGTAAAGTCACAGGGAATATATTCTAGTTCAGGATTGGATGCATTTTTATAAGTAAGACTTAACAACTAAAAATTAATTCTAAAACAATCTAAACCTCCTTACATTAACAGATGACTTATAACTGTGCACAATATGATAGCTCATGATAGTTGCATATTAATTTACAACAACCGTAACATCCAATACATTAACATATAAAATTAATTAAACAAGTTTTAAAATTTTTACTTATTTTTTCCTCAACTTTCACACGTACAATGGCAAAAGGCATTGACATTTTACTCCAGGTTCAGTGATTAAACAGTAAAGAAATAAAACGAAGATAAATGAGTTAAAAATATTTTTTTTTTTTAATACGAAAAATTAGGAGAATGTATAATATTTCTTGTCCAAAGTCAAACAAGGATCATCCTTTTCAGTTCTAAAACTGTTCACCAGGCTTTTTTAGCAATTCAATGAATAGTTTTCTTGTTGACTATGTATTTGTCCTATTAACTGCTGCATATTTATTACAAATCCATAAAAGGTCATTATTATAAATTAGCGTCCAAACACTTTTTGAATTTTAAATATTTTAAAGCAGGTGAGAATAATTAAAATTTTTAACGATAAGAGAATAAATTGTTAGAGATTTAAGACAAAAACTTAAGAATCTACCTATTATTTTTACTAGGCATTTAATTTATAACTTTTTTTATTTTCGCTCACATTTTTGCTGGCTACTACATCTTAATCATGGCCCCGTTTGGATGCAGCTTTTAACTGCGTTTGCGTTTACGAGCAGCCACTTTTGGAAACATTTCGCGTTTGGAAAGCGGCTTCTTAGTTTCCAAATGAGAAGCCACACTGTTGATGGAAAGCCGCCTAGGGTCTGCTTTTCTGAAATGCGGAAGCGGCTTTGAATGCACAGTGCCTGATCTTTTCGTGCGCCACTTCGCCCGATCTCTCCCGCGACTGCTGTTCTCACATTCATCCTTGCCTTCACTGCCTCCGGCTCTCGCCGCCTCCGGCCATCGCCCCTTCCGGCCGTCGCCCCTCGACAGCTCTCGCCACTTCACCTGAAGCCCTTCCAGATCTGCCCCTTCTCGCCTCCTCGACGTCTCTCGCGTATCCAGCTGACGCCCAACTCTGCAACTCATTCAGCCGACACCCAACACATCTAGCTGACGCCCAACTCGCTTGTAAGCTCAACCTAATGCCCATCGTTCATATCTCTGCAAATCCGCAAGTTCTTTACCACTGTAGTAGATCAGTGCGCTCTCCTTCTATCCCTCATCCATAGTTGCTGATTTTTGAAGTGTTCTGCTGAATTGATTATAATGTGAAAACAAATGATCCTCAGGAACTCGGTAGTTGCTTGCTCTTTTCTAATTCATCTGCTTCCTGATGTGAAAAACCCTGCAGTTTTCCTCCCCATATTCAATAGTTGATTGATTAGGGCATTGCTATTTGCTTGATGTCTTAAATGAAAGCTTGATCTCAGAGTAACAGGAGCAGTTATGTCTCCTTGAAACATCGTCCAAATCTTAAATTTTCTACATTTAGCTAGATTATATACTTCAAACAAAAAAAATCAAAAGCATTAGTACCTTTAGATTCCTTCGAATGCATATTAAGTTGGACCTAATGAACCTTTAAGAGAATTTAAGTCGGTTCAGTTAACTTTCATTAGAAAACATGAGACATACATAGATTTTTTTGTATTTGACTAATCGGATTTCTATCGTTTCTTGTGATGTCTTCTCATGATGTTTATGATAGTTAGAATTGTGGTTTCTTCTTTGTTATATTATGAAAACAAAGCAATATTATGAAAACAAAATAGTAGTTGCAACAAGGGCAATCCATAATTTTATTAGGCAAAGAACAAACACAGATAAAATTTTTCAAGAATTTGATGTTAATCCGGAGCTCATCCCAACAGATGATTATGAGGTAAATGAAGAGTCTAAAAATTATTCATTGTTGTGTAAAGTAATTTTAAATTTTAAGAATAAATTAAATTTTTTTTTTAATAGAACTGAACAGCACAGCACAACAGCTCACAGTTGCTTATCAGACCAGCTAATACATCTAAACAGCCTCAGCTTTTCAGACCAGCTCTACTCAGACTAGCCACCAGCCAGAAACTCTAGCCTCTCCAAACTGGCCCCATATCTCTGCCGAATCCACACACACGACGCCCGTGCACCAAAGTTGAGTCCGGGCCGGGCCGGCCCCGGCACGGGGCCGCTTCGGCCCATTCCTTGGCGGGCTATGATTGGCATGACTGCAAAATTCTTTAAAAAATTACTCTACTAAGTTTTAAATCTTCCTTACCCTTTTAATACTAATGTTATTAAGTTAACAAAAAAAATTCTTAATCGAATATCATTTATATATTAAAACAAATACTACAAATATAAAAGCTTCTTTAAAAAATATAAATTAAAAAAAATTAAAAAAAATACAGAGAAATAGAGAAATAAGAAATAAGAAATTAAAAAAAATTAAAAAAATCTCAAAATTTTTATATTGATATTATTTTTAATAAATATTTTATTTACTTTAAAGATACTTAGTGTCACGCCCAGAATTAAGTTAACAAAATTTTAATAAATTACACATGAGTCAATGCTTGACTCACATCCAAGCACGCCCACGCAGGGGCTAAGTGGTTGAATCGCGGAACTGAGCGCAACCGGCAGGGGCACGTCCTCGACGTACCCCTCAGCCTATCCAATGCGGCCACCTGGCTACTCGTCCTGACGAGTCATCGATTGCCATGCGTCTACTGAGGACCGCCGCACGAACCAGCTCCAAAGTCCACCAAAGGTACATCACCTGAGACTCGACGCCAACGCAGCGCACGTACGAGTCCGGTACACTAGAAAGAAGACAAAACCGCACGCAGGCGGTGGCGCCCACTCGCGCAAGGGACGACGTCACGCAGGACACCGGGCACACGCCCAACTCCGACTAGACCACACGCAGGCAGCCAGACTCACAACTCGCCCAAAAGGGGCGTCTTGTAGACGTCCAGCACAGAAAAACCAGCAGACGCCGGGCAACATCAGACAAGGCCGGCACACGAGACCGGAGCGGTAAGAGGGGCGAGGAGTCGCCAACCGAGAAAGACTACTCAGCCGGGAGCGCGAGGCTCGGGGAGCCGGAGAGAGGAAGTCGCCGGCCGAGTGCAGTTGATTGGCCGGGAACGAGAACCGTGTCCGGAACCCATTAGGTGCATGCGCACAAAAACCGAAGCGGCAGGACAGCAGCCGGACCTCGCCAGAGACAGAGCATAGTCCAGCCGACCCCGACCTTGCCGGAAACCAGGGAGGCACCGGGCGAACCCGTAGGAGTCACCAGATGCCAGCCAAAAGGGGAACCGCATCCCCCACGCTCGCCGGAAGCAGGGGACGTCGGCGAACACGCTGCCGGACGTCATCAGGGAGAGAGCCGAAGCCCCAAACCACGCCGGACGAGAACAGCCTCACCGGCCATCCACTATCTCGTCAGAGACGATGAGATACGGAGGAATGCGGCGAGGGGAGAAGCAAACAAAGTCGGCCCTCGGTGAGCCTCCCTCACCGGGATCTTCCTACAGATAGATGAGGTAAGTTGGAGAAGAATTATGTCACCCACAACGAATTCTTCATCCTAACGTCGACGGTTTGCATACCTTTGCATCCATTGTACAGCTAACTCCAAGCTAACTCTAGCCTCATTGAGTGAATCAATTCGTTCCCGAGTTTTCCGTTGAGTCGTAAAGCACTTCCATGCAGAATCCCCTCGAACTCTAGCTCTAGCTCAAGCTCAAGCTCAAGCTCAAATGAGGTGGGACCTTTAGATGTTGACCTTTGTAAGTCGTGGGCATTCCATGCCACATCGATCTACTTCACCTAGTCATCCTGACTGGTGATCACACAGTGATGGGGAATTCTTCTACAAGAGCATTCACCCACTCATTTTGTCCATCCTTCTGAGGATGATTGGTTGTGGAGAAACTTAACTTGGACTATTGTCTATTGAACAACGTGGTTCAATAGTGTCCAGTAACAACGGGCATCCTTATCGCTCACGATATCCTCTAGGATCCCAAAATGTTTCACCACATTTTGGTAGAATAGGTCTATAGCAACCCTTGCTATACGCCGCTCAAGTGCTGGGATAAAGACACCATCCATGGAGGATCCACTGACGACTACCGGCACTGAGCTTTTCGCATCAACTATAGGAACCCACCAATAGAGTCCTTGGACACCCTTGTCCAGGAGATCTAGGGAATAGGCAGTGGTTGTAACAACCCTGCCTGTAGTCTCCAATTGATCTTATCTTCCTAGCAATTTCGGTAAGTGCGGACATGCATCCCCATATTTGCGCACGCATTAGGCTAATAGCACAGTCGTGCTGACAGGATAATTTTCCCCTTTTGTCCTGGATGTCTTGCCCAAACTCTATCATGGAGCTCCCTCAGTAGCTCCTGGCGCAGTCCGCCCATTGATGGGACTAGTGGTCTATCGCCTCTGGCCATGATATATCATATGGACATAGATAGTAGTGTCAGATCATGTCCGACCTAACCTGCTAAACTTAGCCTTTGATTCTCCCTATCAAAAGCTGAGGGTGCTTTTATTCTGCTTAGCAGATCCCATTTTTACACTGGACAGGGTACAACACATGAGGGCATTAAATTTATTGAGCTCGTAAGGAAACACATTGCCTTTGCCCGATTTATGTTCTCCATGGAACTGGAATTCACCCTAGAATTCCGGCCAACGTGCCTATTTTGCCGACAACTTCTTTATGTGGTGTAATGTTGTCGGTCTTCATAACCTCGAGAAGGTTCTCCGCGTCCGGAGATAGTGGACTCCCACCACCTTTTTCTTTCTCGTGGCCAAATACCGTCGCTCAGTCCTGTTAGCTTTCAATTCTCCAAAGCTAAAGGAGGCCCATACTATAAAAGTATACCATTGATAGCTTGGTCCAAAGCATCGGTGTGAAACTCGAAAGACATACTGAAGTCGGGTAACTTCAGGATCGGTTCAAAGGCGATACGGACCTTCAATTCCTGGAAGGCCGATTGACACCGATCATGTCACTCCTATCTCGAGTTCGCTTTTCAGCAGATTACTGAGGGAAAATCTTTCCTCGAACAGCCTTTGATGAACCTTCAATAGAAGTTCATCATACCGCAAGCGTGACGGTTTTGTCATAGTAGCACTTAAGATGTCGATCCCATAGGGACAGTGATCAAGTACCGAGTGATTACGAATCAATAGCTAGTCGATTGGGTGAATATTTTTGGGTTTTCCAAAAAATCAAGTAAAATACAACTAAAATACAAATGCTAGCCGAATCAAACAAGTGAAAGTATTGGATAGAAAACAAAGTTTAGAGACATTGGAACTTCGAGCGCATCTCGTTGGTGGATTTTAAACTCAAACAAGTCAATCATCATAACAACGCAATTTTAAAAGTGTTCAAGAAAATATCAAATGGTACAGATTACCCTCTTTCAATGACGTAATCCGGTATCAATCTAGATCGACGTCCTACTTTCGTGGCTCACCGTACCTAGATTGATCCATTGGGTTCAGAGATATTATAAGTTTCCTCACACAAATCCTGCCCAATTTCTTGATAGGTCAGAGCATGATCGATAAGGCAGATCTAGCGTAACATTCACCTTTCGGTCCTTCTTACAATGCCCAAGAAAATTAATTGCATGATCAAGGCAAAACTAACAGTAAAACAACACAGATGGAATAAACACGAAATAAAATAGTATTTGCTACAAGAAAATAAGTTCAAATAGAAGATACACGCAATGAGATTACACCCTTGTTCCGATAAAAAGATTAGCTAGCATGACATCGATTCAGTATAATCTCTAAAGGATTAAAAAGAACTAAAGAGAAGATAGAAGAAAAAGGAAGCAAACTGTTCTGCAAAAGCGTTGCAACTTTCCTTCAAGTCTTCTAGAATGATAGCATGGCTCCTTCCTCCTCCCTTGTTGTCACCAAAGCTTTCTCCCTTGCAAAATTCACTAGCCCACCTTGAGCCCCAGCTAGGCGCTGCGTTATTCACCGAATTTGGCCCCTTTTATCATTTCTAAAGTGCCCTTTGATGTATCAACATTGAAGCCCTTTTAATTAGCTACGTTTTGACAACTTAAACGTCCAAAACGGAGCTATAATGACAAAGTTATGGCTCTTTTAATTTTAGGTTGTGCAAGGACGATTATGGGTGTAATGAAGATTACGGGCATGGCTTGTAATGTCAGCGTCAATTCTCTTCAGCTCCTGAAACGTTCATACACTTATGGGTCATTACAAGCTCGTCGTAATGACACCAAAAACGCCCAAATCGGAGATGTAACAGAAAAGTTATGACCCATTTATTGCAGCCCTCCGATATACTTAATATTCTTAACATCATTACGGGTGTAATGAGATTATGGGCATGCCGGTAATTTCGGTGGAGAACTCCGTTTCATTTGAAATTTTACGTGTGAATTGACCTTTGACTTGACTTGAATTCCGGCCATAGTATGATGTCAAAGGTCGCCGATGTGAAGATTACGGGCAGGTGAAATTACGACTATACTCGTAATGTCTTTTGTCGAACTTTTTATCTTCCGAAAGGCATCTATTAAGAAAATTAAGGGCACACCTTCAGAATATGATTATACTTGAATGAAAACGGGCTTCTTGAGAATTCAAATCAGAAATTATGGCCATAATGCATATTATGGCCTCGGCCGTAATTTTGGAAATTAGCTCTGTTTGAAGCGAAACTTCTCGTCAAGGTTATTGATTCACTCGGGGGGTGTAAATATACTTCCAAATAGCTCCAGAAATGAGTGAATTATCCTAAATTCATCAAACATAACAAGAAGTGAAGCTTCTGAACAAAATCAATGAAATAAGCCGGAAAGAGATATAAAAACATGAAAATAGTTCTCGATTCACAAGTAAATATAGGTCTAAAAGACTATAAAAATACGAGACATCAAAATCTCCCAGACTTAGATCAATGCTTGTCCTCAAGCATATAAAGATATAAGTGGTAGTCAGAAAAAGATGAAATCACGTCAAGCTTGTAAAATTTTGTATCCAAGGAAAATATCATTATGAATAAATCTCAGGAAGTTAGGGCATTCAAAATAATCATATATTGTCAGGAATAAGGGTGTGAAGATCTAAAAACCAAAGTCAGATAAGGCTTATCTCCTCGAAATGCAATAATCTCCTGTGTGGTATATGCATTCTGTTCGAACCGGATTCATCCATAGACACGAGTTGGGAAAACACCATTGCACTCTTATTTGTGTTATTTTCATTCTCTCAATTTTATTTTGACTTCAACTCATTTCTTCAGTACTACTGCCAATTTTTCACAATGCCAAGTAGAGGAGTATCTTTTTTTTTTCAAATAGACTTCAACTCATATCTTCGGTACCACTGCCACTTATTAGCAGTGCCAAGTAGAGGAGTCTGTGTTTGGATTTTTTTTAAATTTTTTTTTATTTTTAAGAGGAGATAACAACCATTAGATAAGTGCATTGATTATACCCAACACGTACCAAGGAGAATCAAATAGATAAAAGTATTTTTAAGAGGAGATAACAACCATTAGAGAGATCATAAGCATTACTTTGAAAATAAAAACCTCAATCGAAAATCAGATATATCACTCCACAATCTTTTTCCATCAAATAAGATGATCATATGAATTACCTGACTTTGAACTAAGATTCATAACATAATAATATCTCAAGGAGTCAATCATAAAATATGAAGCTATCATGATTTCCGTTAAAAATCAAAATAATATCACCACTTATTTTCATCATATCATCATAATTTTCAAAAATCAGATAAGTGTAATCGAGTTATTGAAATCAAGGGTGCAATAGACATCAGAGTAATGCAAAATGTATCATCAAGGCACAAAGCATAAGTATTGAGTTATTGCATATCATGTTTTGAAAATGAACCCAACCCACAATCTCCTAGACTTAAATTATGCATAGTCCCTATGCATAGCATGCAAAGAACTCAAAATTTCGAGAAAAGGGATGCAATACTCACAAGATCAGTCAGAGCCATCGTCGATGCTCATCTCAGCATCTTCCTCTTGAGGGTCGTCCTCATGGTCATCATGTGAATTCTACCAGACATCTAGAGAAGTTGGAGAAGCTGGTGGCATTTGTGGATTTGAACAGAATTACGCATGAGAAAGCCAAAGACAGAGCGCTGCCTCAGAATAGCGTCGGATGGAGGCGAAGCAGCTGAAGATGCAGACCGGCGGAAGAGAATAGCAGGTATGTGCATGGTAGATTTCTGGGCTCTAATCTTATGCTTGGGGGTCATTCCAGATGCAGCAAGTGAATAGTTGAGCAAAAACCAAATGAGGCCCTGCAAGATTGCCGAGAGCTATTGAGGTGAAAATCAGGAACAAGCAAGATAAGGCTCCTCGGTGAAGCACGTCAATGGCAGAGCAGCAGAGGATCAACGATCGCAACAACAAGGATTGGAACTAGAATTTGTCGTGAGTCGAGGTGAGATGAAATCCAAGTAGATGACGAGCAAATCAGATCCAGTTCTCTGAATAATTGATGAAGCATGTTGATAGCAGTAGTGGCACAGATCGGTAGTAGGAGTCTTAGCAGATGATTTCAGTAGGAGATCAGATGGTCTTGGAATCAACGAAGAAAAGACAATGCCTCTTCCCGAGTCACCAGTGGTCGTGAACTCGTGATGATATCAGCAGCAGGCGTTAGGTGGTTGGCTCTCGTGAAGGTGGCTTGGTGCGTCGAAAGCAGCAGTGATGCAGAGCAGGTCCAACTCGCAGTAGATGAAGACAGCAAGAGTCAAAATCAAAGGGAGGAGAACGGTTGCTCCAGAGTCACCGACGGTCGGACGATAGCAACGGATAAGAAAGGTTACTATGGCAAATCAGAGCAGAGTGGACAGCATCATGTATATCCTTTAGATAAAGCACCAAATCGGAGGCGAGGATAGCATCAGTAGCTTGGAAGAGAGGATAGCAGCTAAATTGGAAGAGTGAACACATGAGAACAAACTCCCATCACGATTACCTCCCTTATAACTTTCGTCGAGTTTAATAACTGTTGCAACTTGATTCAGGGACGGAAGAGGCGGCCCTGGCTTGATGAAAACGTTAATCTCTTGATGCAGCAAATTAATGACACTTGAAGGAAATGCTAACTCAGGATAGGAGTAATTGCCTCCATGAATCCAAGGAAACCACCCAAGGGTGAAGACGCAGGAGGGCAGCGCTGATTTGAAGTCGCTGCTTTCCATTGAATAATGGAGATTTCAGTTGAAGAGTGGCGCAGAGCTTTGTTCGGATTGAAGGAGGGCGACGGAAGATTTCCAGCGGAAGAGAGGCAGCATTGGCTGGAAATGGCGGAAGAGAAGAGGCGCTATTTTCTGTTTAAGAAGATGAAGAGCGGCGCCGATTGAAGCAACTTGGATTAATGATGGATGGTGCCGAGCGGATGATTGAAGGCGGCAGCAGTTGAAGCAGCGACTGCAGACTAGATTGAAGGCGAGGGCAGCGGATGAAGAAAGGTGGCGTTGTCGACCAGATTTGAGAGGGCGGCAGACATTTCCCATGGAAGCTGGCGGCGACTTTGAGAGGTATTGAAGATGGGCAGCCGCTATTAATCCAGATTGATGAAGTCGGATTTGGTTGAAGAACGGCGTCGATTTCAGGTTTGATTTTTGGAAGTCGGCGGTTGGATTTGTTAAGGCTAGAGAGCGCCAGTAATATCAGCCGTCCTCACGAAAGAGGAAGCCAGCTCACAAGGGAAGTGGATGGATGTCATCTCCAGCAGGTAGCTTAGCGGATTGGAGTAAGAACGGTCGCCAATTTCCGTTGGAGAGCGGCATCGTTTTTCGATCGAATTGATGGAGGGCGGTGGCCGATTCGGTTACAGATTGAGAAGAGCGGTGCCGATGTGATGATTGTGAATGACAGCGATAGTTTCCATTGAAGCTGGAGGAAAGGGCGGCGTTAATTTCAGCTTGGATCGATGGAGGGGGCGCCGATTTTGTCGAAGCTGGAGAAAATGGGGGCGCCCGTAAACCCTTGATGCAAGTGCCACGATTAGGAGTTAATTACGGCAGTCCTCCTATTCATAGTGATTACGGTCGTAATGGATATCACGGGCGTGCCTGTAATCCATAAATTTTTTTGTTATTTTTTTTAAACACAAGATAGATTGCAAGAGAGAGCAGATTAATAATCTAAAGCCGTAATTTTGAAATTAACGTAAAATAAATAACACGCGTAAGATATAACAAACTAAAATAAAAATAAAATAAAATAAAGCACTTGGGTTGCCTCCCAAGAAGTGCTAGTTTAGGGTCATTAGCTTGACCGCAGTTGATTCAAAGTTTGGAATTTATCAGCACCAAGGAATGCATACCTTAAATTATTAGTTAGTGATTTCAGGTATACGATTCTTTCAATAGTCACCTGGTATGCTTCCATTGTAGGTTTTCAGATTTGTACCATTCGCGAATTGATTCGTTCAGCATAGTGAAGGACTTTCACATAAGTTTGAGTTTCATCATTGTCCTTTTTCGTCCTTCTCAGCTTGACTGGAACATCGTCTAAAATTTCTACCGGCTTTTACACAAAATGATTAGCAAGTTATAATAAGATGGCCATATATTCAAAGACTTCTATGACTTAAAAAGTTTGGCAGTGAATATTGCAGAAAGACTATGAAAAAGCTGAGTTATGCTAACTGAAGGAAAACTAAGTTACTAAGAAAAGCAAGAAAAGAAACAAAAATAAACAGGATAAAGTCTAGTCTACCAATTCTTAAATCATTTCGATATTGATTACCTGTCCCCGGCAACGGCGCCAAAACTTGATGTGTACTTTACCGTACTACTAACCACAAGTGTGACAGCTTTGTCATAGTAGCACTTAAGATGTCGATCCCACAGGGACAGTGATCAAGTACCGAGTGATTACGAATCAATAGCTAGACGATCAAGTGAATATTTTTGGGTTTTCCAAAAAATCAAGTAAAATACAACTAAAATACAAATTCTAGCCGAATCAAACAAGTGAAAGTATTGGATAGAAAACAAAGTTTAGAGACATCGGAACTTTGAGCGCATCTTGTTGATGGATCTTAAACTCAAACAAGTCAATCATCATAACAATGCAATTTTAAAAGTGTTCAAGGAAATATCAAATGGTACATATTACCCTCTTTCGAAAGCGTAATCCCGTATCAATCTAGATCGGCGTCCTACTTTGGCTCATCGTACCTAGATTTATCTATTGGGTTCAGAGATATTATAAGTTTTCTTACACAAATCCTGCCCAATTTCTTAATAGGTCAGAGCATGATTGATAAGGCAAATCTAGTGTCGCAATTCACCTTTCGGTCCTTCTTACGACGCCCAAGAAAAGTAATTATGTGATCAAGGCAAAACTAGCAGTAAAACAGCACAGATCGAATAAACATGAAATAAAATAGCATTTGCTATGAGAAAATAAGTTCAAATAGAAGATACACGCAACGAGAATACACCCTTGTTCCGATAAAAAGATTAGCTAGCATGACATCGATTCAGTACAATCTCTAAAGGATTAGAAAGAACTAAAGAGAAGATAGAAGAAAAAGGAAGCAAACTGTTCTGCAAAAGCGTTGCAACTTTCCTTCAAGTCTTCTAGAATGATAGCATGACTCTTTCCTCCTCCCTTGTTGTCACCAAAGCTTTCTCCCTTGCAAAATTCACTAGCCCACCTTGAGCCCCAACTGGGCGCTGCGTTCTTCACCGACTTTGGCCCCTTTTATCACTTCTGAAGTGCCCTTTGATATGCCAACATTAAGGCCCTTTTAATTAGCTACGTTGTGACACCTTAAACGTCCAAAACGGAGCTATAATGACAAAGTTATGGCTCTTTTAATTTTAGGCTGCGCAAGGACGATTATGGGTGTAATAAAGATTACGGGCATGGCTTGTAATGTCAGCGTCAATTCTCTTCAGCTCCTGAAACGTTCATGCACTTATGGGCCATTAAAAGCTCATCGTAATGACACCAAAAACGCCCAAATCGGAGTTGTAATGGAAAGTTATGACCCATTATTGCAACCCTCCGATGTACTTAATGCTCTTAACATCATTACGGGTGTAATGAGATTATGGGCATGCCGGTAATTTCGGTGGAGAACTTCGTTTCATCTGAAATTTTGCGTGTGAATTCACCTTTGACTTGACTTGAATTCCGGCCATAGTATGATGTCAAAGGTCGCCGATGTGAAGATTATAGGCAGGTGAAATTACGGCTATACCCGTAATGTCTTCTGTCGAACTTTTTATCTTCCGAAAGGCATCTATTGAGAAAATTAAGGGCACGCCTTCGGAATATGATTATGCTTGAATGAAAATGGGCTTCTTGAGAATTCAAATCAGAAATTATAGTCAAAATGCATATTATGGCCTCGGCCATAATTCTGGAAATTAGCTTCGTTTGAAGCGAAACTTCTCGTCAAGCTTATTGATTCACTCGGGGGCGTAAATATACTTTCAAATAGCTTCAGAAATGAGTGAATTTTCCTGAATTCATCAAACATAACAAGAAGTGAAGCTTCTGAAGAAAATCAATGAAATAAGCCGGAAAGAGATATAAAAACATGAAAATAGGTCTCGATTCACAAGTAAATATAGGTATAAAAGACTATAAAAATATGAGACATCACGTAACGAATTTGTTAGCGACCTGCCCTTAGGTCTAGCTTAGAGAAAACCCATGCCTTCCCTAGTCAATCTCTCAGATCAAAATAAGTAGTTTAAGATAACAGTCTCGCACCGTGATCTTATTCAAAGTTCTATCGCCAACTCAGAAGCTTAGCGACCCATCCTTCTTCTTTTAGAAGAGCACCGGGACTCCATAAGGCGATACCGTAGGCCGAATGAACCCAGCTTCGAGCAATCCACACCATTGCTAACGAAGCTCGGCCAACTCCATTGGAGAAATATGGTATAAGGCCTTTAGAGGAAGAGCGATCCTGTCACAAGCTCAACTTGTGATCGATCCCTCTCCTTTAGGAAAAGTGTTTAGAAGGCTCTGAGGAGAACAAGTCGGAGAACTCTTCCAACAAATCCTTCACCAACGAAGGGACCTCTCCTTCGCAAGGAGAGTCATCAACCCTTGTCTCTCTATGGCAAAACCCTACCGCTAGGGTGTTACTGATAATAGAATCCCATGTCTTCAACATCACTTGGGCATACCGGTGGACATAGTCCCGTGTGACCTAATTTGCCTTAATCATTTTAGGATGCCTCACGCAACCCACGACAAGTTTCTTGAGTAGAAACTAATCCTTGATCTCACTTAGTTGAGCTTTCCTCACGAGAGCTTAAGGGTTGGATCGAACCCCAAAAGGGCTGTGTGCGGCCTAAGTCCGCCACCACAGGTTTACATCTCTAAAGAGATATGCGATGCCAATATGTGCTTGCTCCTCAGCAGGAACCTAGGTATTGTGGAAATATAATTCCAATACCCCCATAGGAAGTCCTCAACTTCCTCAACGTAGCAAACCCCTTGAAATGGGTGCTAGCTCGTGAACACGCCGTCTCACGGTGGTCACATGACCACTCTTGGCTAGAGTCTCAAATATCATCACACGATATTCCTCGGGTCACAATGCCCTCATTTCTTAGCATATGTCGTCGCATGACAGTTATTTGGCCGCCATCGGCTGGTCTAGGAAACGTCGTCGCACGACAATCCTGTGGAGATAACAGTTGGTGTCCGGGACACATCGTCGCACGATTGTCCCTTCACCACCATCAACTGCCCCCTTAGACAAGTCGTCGCACGACTGTCTTATGGCATTATCGATTGATATCCGGATACATCGTCGCACGATTATCCCATAGATACAATCGTCTCCTCGTCGGGACATGTCGTGGCACAACAGTCCCTTGGCCACCCTGGCCTTGGTCGGTGCTGTAGAAGCTGCTGGAGCACGCTTTAGCTACGCGACCTCCATAACGAATGTCTCTGCTAGGGAGACAAGAAGATGGAGCCGTGAGGCTCTAGTTGGACATCCCAACTCTGTCGATATCTTTGGAGCGAAGCTCCCCCATATCCCACAGTCTCCACCAACATCTCAATACTGTGGACATTTGTGATCATCATAATGATCACTGTTGCCAACACGTGTACAAGTTGGAACATACAGAACTTGGGCTCTGATACCAGTTTGTCACGCCCAGAATTAGGTTAACAAAAATTTTAATAAATTACACGTGAGTCAACGCTTGACTCGCACCCAAGCATGCCCACGCAGGGGCTAAGTTGTAACGCCCTCGATTTTTCTGAATTATGATTTAAGGTTAGAAATTCTGTTTCTGTATTTTTATCTGTTAAAATTTTGGGATTTTTGCCTAAGTGTAGGAATTTTTCCTACAGGGCAAAAATAATTATTTTGGTTGGGGATTTGAACCCTCAACCTTGATTCTTTGCCCTTGGAATTCCTTCCACCATGGTGGCGCATATTTCTGATGTTATTGGAGTGGCGCAGGGTGGTTAAGCCCAGGTAAGCCCATAAAACTGATTTTTCACTTAAGTTAACTGGGTTATTGGATCTTGGATCCGTTTGGGGTGGGAGAAAAAGAGGATTTGCGTGAGGGCTCCTCTCCCTCACGACTTTTGTTGGTTTTCTTGCCCTAGCCGCCTCTGGTTGTCGCCCCTCACTGTGCTTGGCGCCTCCTGAAATTCCTGACGCTGGTGGTGGCAGACTGGTGGTGGACGAATTTCCTGGTGATCCTTGATCCTCTGTCTTGGCGTTTTTCCCTGTGGACGATTTTTCTTGTGAGTAATTCGATCCTAAGGAGTCTAATCCGCTAAATTGTAGATTATCAGTCAATTAAAATTCGTTATTTGCAACGATTATCTGTATGAACCAAAAATCTACAAGTAAATTTGTGCATATGTGAAATTCGAAATTTACCTGTGCCGGACGAATATTCCTTTGTGAGAAAAATTTATCCTGTATGGTTTAATCTCTTCAATTGTGGTCTGTAGTTCCTCTAAAATTTATTTGCTTGATGAGAAATTTTAGAGAAAACAAAATTTGAGGATTTAACTAAGAACTTAGGGATTTTCGAAAATCATGGTTCGGGCCAATTTTGGGGCTTTTGTCATTTTCCTTCACAAACGTGCAATTAAAATTATCTGTACATGAAATTTGTATGTTCTGCAAGGATTCTGAAAATTTCGCCCCTTGCAGTGATTTTATGGCTCACGGTTTTTTTGAAATTTTGGGGAAGAATAGTGCAATGAGTATCTATGTATATTTCCCTATAATTTCTAGGCTTGTTTAATTGTTTGTTACGCGAATAATTTCTGTTCTGTATATATGTTGTGAATTTTCTGAAACTTTGAATGTGTTATAACCTTGTGAGAACATAGAATGGTTTGACCTGAATTAAGGATAGTTGTATGAAATCTAAGGAATTCACTCATATATTACTTCTGGTTGATGGTAGAAATTATGAAGAGTGCTCAGCTTTGATTTTCTGCAAATTGTAATTTTGTTAAGGACTGGATATTGGGGTGTGTCATTTTCTGGTTTGTGAGACACTTTGGGCATGATGTGAGAATTGAGTAGTGGTTAGTCCTACTCCTCCGTTTCAGCATGACCTGTTCTGTAAAAATTATGCCCTAGTGTAGCACTCTTCCGTGTCCTTACCCTCCTTCTGTGGCGCTGTAATGGTGCTGATAGTCTACTACGACCCATGAGACACTAGTGAAGGGTAGATGTGAGCTGGTCTCACCTTCCGTTCTCCCTCCACTATTTCTGTTCTGTTCTGGGTATTGGAGGCCAGAGTGCCACGTCCTGACGAGACGGGGGCCACCCACTGATACCTCCTCTACCATTCTGTTTCTGATATGCATGCATGTCTCGTCCTCGGCAGAGGTGGGGTCAGACCTTCTGTGGTCTTCAGGCCTTCTGTGGCCTTTCTGTTTCCGATGTAGACTATCTGTTTGGATTCTGAAAATTCTGATTTTCTATCTGTCAGCTCTGATTTCTGTAGTTCTGTCTCGATCTGTAGTATAGATGTGTTGGGCGGTGTGATTAGTTGGAATGGGTTGGTATACTTATATCTTACTTCACGCTTGATGCCTATTGTTATGAGTGTCTGTATTTGATTATGTTTTGTTTCTGATATGAGTGTGCATGTTAAGTGTCTTATCTGCAAGCATGATATTTTTGATGTGTACTATGGATGGCTTTTAGTGTCTTTTACTCACTGAGCTTTTTAGCTCACCCCCGTTGTTTAAATATTTTCAGGTGAGACATCAGGACAGTGATTGCTACAACTACTTAATTTGTTATGATGCTAATGTTTTATATAATTTCTAAGAGTTGTCTTCTAAAGATCTATCAGGCCTGCGTGCCTAACTTACTTATATGACACGTTTTATCTCCTGAGGGCTTATGCCTGTTTTCAGGATATTATATTATAGTTGTCTCGTTTTATTGTTGGAGACGAGTTTTCATGAGAATTGAAGTTGTTCTTATTCCGAAATGTGTAATCGAGTTACTGTATTCGAAATACCTTGAGATGTGTAACCGTATTTTGTATTTGGTATCTGAATAATCAGTTTCTGCAATATTTCTGAAATTTGTGTTCTCCACATATGTGTAGTGTGGACATCTGTTTTGTTCCAGGATATGTGGGTCTGTGCAGCAGTAATTTAGTATACTTGCTGCCGGATTTCTTTTTTTGGATTTCCGGATTTCTATTTCCTAGTAATCGATCCTAGTCAGTTCTGTGCGGTTTTCAGTTCCGTAGTAATGTCCTTCGATGCCGCTTTCTTCTTATGTTTTAATGGAAGAGTAAAATTTTTTAAAACCCTGTATTTTTACTTGTATGCGTGTGGGGTGCGATTGTGAGGGATGTTACATAAGTGGCTGAATCGCGGATCTGAGCGTGACCGGCAGGGACGGAGGACGTACCCCTCAGCCGATCCAATGCGGCCACCTGGCTACTCGTCTCGACGAGTCGTTGACTGCCATGTGTCTACTGAGGACCGCCGCACGAACCAACTCCAAAGTCCACCAAAGGTACATCACCCAAGACTTGACGCAGACACAGCGCACGTACATGTCCGATACACCGAAAAGAAGACAAAATTGCACGTAGGCGGTGGCGCACACTCGCGCAAGAGACGACATCACGCAGGTGATGACTCTAAATTTCATAGTGTTTTTCATACTTATTTAGTAGTCTTTTGAGCCATGATCTTACTCTTTTGTTTTGTTATTATACCTTTTTTATCATATACTTCGGAATCTACACCGTTTTTAGTTTTTGATCAATTTCAGGTAAAAAGGCATCATTATCACCGGTTTTCGAGCAATCTCAATGCATGAATGAGTTCTAACCATCAAGAGGAGTCTACCCATAAAATTTCAACTCAAAAGGGTTCTTCTAGCAAAAATACGGCACTGCCATATTTTGGAACATCAAAAATGTGCTCGCGACACTGTTCATCGCGAAGTCAAAGACAAATTACGGGCTGTGATTTACTTGCAGCCCTGTTTTGTAACTTTTACTTCTTCCTTACTATCTCCAATCATACTAAAAATCATGTTTTGCTGTGATTCTTCCATCATGTTAGCTTAAATTCTTCTTGGGACAAGGAGGTGTTATTTTCTTGATATTTCAATGACTATATAACTTTTCTCACATTCTCTGCTATGGTTATTTTACTCAAGTGATTTATTGCCTTCAATCGCTTTTAGTATCATGCTTTAACATGTTTTGGAGTTTTATGCTATGGACTGAGAAGATGATATCATAGAACTTGGAACCCTAGGATTTATTGTAAGAACTCATCGCAAGAGATTGGTTGTGTTATTATCTTTAGATTTTAGAAGTTTATTTCTTGTTATTGACATGACCTAGAATTCGTTGTTGTTACAGACATGATAACGTGCTAGAGATAGACGTTAGATTGCTAGAAAGCCTTGAGTAAAACCTATGAAATTAAGGCGCGAGAGTGCTTAGTTTTGCTTGAGATCTTGGTATTAAGATGGAATGCATGAGAGTGATTCTTAATCTCCTTAACCGAAATTCACTTATATTTAGCATTGAATTGATCTTGCGCGAGAGTGAGGATCGTTCTTTGCAAACTAATTGTGCGAGAGTGAGTTAGTTTGTTTATCGAGTGAATTATATCTTAACCGTGACAGAGATAAATTGATGATTCTTTAATTCTGTTTAGTTCTAAATATCAAGTTGAAGGAACCCCTAGTCCCGATTCTCTCATCCTGATTTACTTCAATTATAGTTCGATTGCTTTTTACACAATTCTCGATTCGCTTAGCTAGTGAAAACTCAATTAGTCGGTACTTAACAACAAAGTCCCTGTGGTTCGATATCTTAATTATTACTTCGAGTATCCGTGCACTTGCGGACTACAACAGCAGGACGCCGGGCACATGCCCAACTTCAACCAGACCGCACACAGAGGCCAGACTAACCACTTGCCCAAAAGGGGCATCTCATAGACGTCCAGCACAGAAAAATCGGCAGACGCCGGGCAACATCACACAAGGCTGGTGCACGAGACCGGAGGGCTGAGAGGGGCGAGGAGTCACCGACCGAGAAAGACAACTCAGCCGGGAGCGCGAGGCTCGGGGAGCCGGAGAGAGGAAGTCACCGGCCGAGGGCAGCTGATTGGCCGAGAACGAGAACCGCGTCCGGAACGCGTTAGAGGCATGCACATGAAAGCTGAGGCGGCAGGACAGCAGCCAGAGCTTGCCGGAGACCCGCCTGAGGCTCACCGGAGCTTGCCGGAGACCCACTTGAGGCTCGCCAGAGCACAGTTCAGTCGAGCCCGACCTTATCGGAAACTAGGGAGGCGCCGGCGAACCCGCAGGAGTCGCTGGACGCCAGCCAAAAGCGGAACCGCGTCCCCCACGCTCGCCGGAAGCAGGGGATGCCCGCGAACACACTACTGTTCGTCATCAGGGAGGGAGCCGAAGCCCCAAACCACACCAGACGAGAACAGCCTCACCGTCCGTCCACTATCTCGTCGGAGACAATGAGATACGGCGGAACACGACGAGGGGAGAAGCAAACAAAGTCAGTGCCGCTCGCCGACAAGAGCCTACCAACTGGACGGAGCTAAAGCGGGAGGAGTAGAGAATGTACCTCAGCGGACGACCGTCCGCCGGCTCCACCACCGGCGACGCCAAAGAAGAAGGAGGAGGAAGGAAGGGGGACCCCGCCTCGTTGTGTCCCGTACCGCCACACCCTACCCACCGGGACACGCAGCCGATGTCATCGCCGCCGATCCACCGGAAGTCGCCCAACATCGGAGAGAGAAGGGAGATGACCGGGAGAGAGAGAGCAGCCGTGCCGCCGCCGCTACTCACATTCGGACGAAGTGCCCGTGGACGCGATTGCGCGAGAGGGCCGGGGCTATTGTAGCCCTAGCTCCTTTTTCTCTAAACGGGTCGCTCGACCCACTAAGACACCCACCCGACCCGTTTTCACAGCTGAAATCGGGCTTGGGCCTGGGTCTGGGTTGGGCCCAGTACCTAGGCCTAACACTTAGTAGTGTAATCTATAACATTTTTAATACATATTTTAATTATTATTAAAAAATTAGTAGTATAACTCATAATATTTAGCTAAATATTTAGTCATATAATTTTTATCTTAATAATTATTTTTAATAAAAAATATTTATTATTAATAAAAAAATTAAATAAATTATAAATAATCTAACTAAAAGTTGTATATTCAAATATATTCTAAATTTTTTCAACTAATATCTTTTCAACAAATACTTTTTCAGGCAGCAAAAAGTAAGAAACAGAAATTGAGTCAAATACACCGCAATCGGGAGACTTCAACGCTCATGCTCCATAATATTTCCCTTCCCATTACCTACTTTGCTTCTTGATTATATTTGCTTTATTTTATTGCAAAAATAAAATTACCGAAATCATCCTATAGATGATTAGTTGTCATATCTTAGCCTGCTTTACATAATTAAAATTACATATTAAAACTTTATTATTCATATCAATTGCAACATAACTCTAATTATTTTCTTGAAATAAACATAAAATGGCTAACTTCATTGTAATCAATTCCACAACTTGCTCACATCTTTAAATTATTTGGTTGAACTAAATTTCTTATATAGAAAGCATTACTTCTTTGGTTAGTAAGTACATCTATTTACAACATATAAGAAAAGAAATTACATTCTTAAAAGAATAATTCATGTTGGTTAACTATATGCAATACAAATCATAGCATAAATCAATTTAAAAATACAAAAAGAGCCACTAAGGCTCAAATCCCCAAAAATCCCATTCAGGGGATGAACAACACATCTAAAAGGGGTTGGGTGCAATGAGAAGGAATGCAACCTCGTGCGCTCCTTAGACTTGATGAAGGGTTCTGACCTTAATGTCGGACTACGAAGAAGGAAAGGAGGAACAACCCGAGTTAGTGCAAAACGAAATGAAGGAAAGGGGGAGTTTACCTTAGCAAAAATTAGATCCCAGCTCAGATCTATTACGCATGCGTCAGAAGATGATTTCCAGTCCGCAACCAAAATATCGTGGGTTCCTGAACCCCCAATGCGAACCCATGCTCGTCCAAATGAAAGAACGCCACAACCTTTTTCGTTGACCTCGCGCCTTGCCAAGATCGAGCTCGTCGTCCACCCGAGGTCGCCGCCTTGTGTTCGCCGAAGCTGCGCTGGAGGGAGGAAGTGATGAGAAGAAGGAAGAGGAGCTCGAGGAGGGGCATCCATCTTTAACAGCTCTTCGAACCTCAGCACCCACACCACTGGAGAACATTGAAAAAGGGGAAGTCGCTGGCCCTCGCCAGAACTTCCAAAACCGAGTCTGAATCGTGAGAAAGATGAAGGAAGCACAAGAAAGGGTGGAGAATTCCCAGCATCCGTCGGATGAGTGTTTATCAACTATTCTTGTTATGATAAAGATGAAATTTACTTATAAAGAAATTGTCTCGCTCTCACGACTACAATTTACACAGAACAACCTTCACTCTCGTGACTTGCTATTCAGTGTTTAAAATAAGTAAATCTGACAAAGAAAATTAAAATCACTTTTGTGGCTTAACTTTCAGTGTCAATATCTCAAGCAAAACTAAATATTCTCATATTTTAGATTCATAGGTTTTACTTAAGGTTTTCCAACAATCCAAATCACCTCTCGGTACATATTTTCATGTCTATCTCAATAAAAATTCCTAGATTAAATTATCAAGTTTAAGCTTCAAAAATCAGGAATTAAGAACAAACATATTCTCATAGCATAAGTTCCTAAAACATAATTTAAGGATTCCAAGTTTTGCAAGTCACGTCTCAGTATATGTTGTAAAACTCTAAAACATGCCGATATTTTAAACTAGAAAAGATTAAAGACAATTATTGCTTAAGTAAAATTATCATAATGAAGAACAGCTGACAAAAATAAAGATTATCTAATCATTTCAGAAATTAAGATGATTACTCCCCCTGTCCCAAAAAGGTTTTTACGCTATCATGGTAGAAGTTTTACAATAAGAATTCATCTTAGAAAATTCAGAATTCAAAGGAGAAAGAAATAGAGTTATTGATGTACGAGGCTATGGAAAATTTCACAGCCCATAATTATGTGAAAAAGGGCTGTGAACAATAATCGCGATCACATTTCTGGTGATTCCTCTTCCTATCGAACTCCTTTCACTCTGAAGCTTTTTGTGCGTCTTCTCCTTCCTCAAGCGTAGCTTCCTTGAAAATTTCATCGCAGATGATGGTCTGTACGTCTCTCCGTAGAAAACCCTAGGGTAGCGATGATCTCCTCGATTTCTCTCTCTACCTTGGATCAAAATTGGGGCCCCCTATTCTGAAATCTTCTCCTCTTCTTATAGAACACTCTCCTTCTTTTGGATTTTGAAATCGTGGTCTAAATCTCCAGAAATCGTCTTTGCAAATCTCGGTGAACAGTAACAACAGTAGACTCGGGCAAACACGGCTACCTGGTTTAGAATTACGTCCAGTGAAAAATATTATGGTAGTGACGTAATGTCTTCTGTGTAGAATCTTGAAACAATTATGGGCTGCAAGAATAACCACGGTAGTGCCATGATTTTTCCTTCATGCTTCAAATCCATCTTGATGAAATTACGGCTGTGATGAAAATTACGGTAATGCCGTAATCTCCTATGTGCAAAAATCTCTAGAAATTACGGTAGAGGAAAATAATCAAAGTAGGGCCGTGGTTTATTTTGTAAGTTCTAGTAAAACCACGACCGTAATGAAAATTACGGCCCTATCGTAATTTTGCTGAAAACTTTGATTGACTTGAAATTTAACATGTAATCCCCTCTTAATGATAGGAATTCGTCTATGCACTCAGATTGCTTGAAAATCTATCAAAATGAAGCCTTTTTTTTTTCCCTAAAATTGATCAAAAATCAGAAAAGGTATAGATTCTGAAATATTTGATAAATAAGGCATAAAAATAAGCAATAGAGCATAAATATGACTCAAAAACTCTAGACAATCGATACAAAATATACTATGAAAATTTGAGTCATCATGGTCAAATGACACTTCATCTACTGCATTCGCCTCACGCAAAAATTGGCCTCAGGAACCCCTTGCTGGTTTGCCACATGCCACACGGTGTCCCTAGCTCTAGTTGCAGATTTCACAGTCAACAAAGTTCGCTCGCACGCACTCAGAATCGACCACCGATGCCTCGCCTTCCCTGAGCTCGAATGCGAACTGAAGCTTGCGTCTACCGCCACCACCCCACACGGCCTCGCTGGCTCGCCCTCTCCACTGCGCCAGCTCCATGTGGCCACACGTGTGCCATTGTTGTCATAGCTAGCTGCCGGAGTTGAAGCATTGTTGACCGGCACAGATCGGATCAAGCCTCGCTCATAGATTTCACTTAGTCATCGTTCGCCTGATTGCGTGATAAAGGGTTTGGGCCAATTTTGACCCAGTCAATAGTGTAGTTGACTAGGCCGAAATAGGATGGGCTTGGGTATCAAAATTTATTTGCTTTGATATATGCAATTTGAAAACATCTTAACTAATCCATGTTTGATGCATTTATTATAGTTATTAAGGAGTCTTTTTACTTTCCATTTTCTTATATATAAACATGGACTTACATAAATCCATTTTTTCCATAATGGACTATTTATTAAAAATAAAAAGAAAAAGGCGGCATACTTGTTACCTAAGGTGAGCTAGGGTACAAACTTCAAATTTCATGGTTGCTAAAATTTAAGTTTATGTTAATCTTATTTTTATAGGTTTACATTAATTCCATGAATAGCATCTTAATGGTTAATCCTATAATCAAATTCTTATTTATGACACATTAATTTGATGTGATACATGATTCATAATATATCTTATTTATGTGTTTATAATGCATTATCCTTAGTTAATGTATATGAAACATGATTTCATGATGTATATGATGCGTGTCATGATTTAAAATGTATTATTTATGACATGTTTGTGATACATAATACATTGATATGATTAAATATTTGATTATTAGTGAATAATTAAATTTTAAATAGACATTAAATTTATGAAAAAGCATACATAGCATTCATAATGTACATAATGGACAAACAAACCATATTTTGTAATTCAATAAATTTTGGAATAATTCTTATAAATTGAGAAATTATTTTGTAGATAATCAAAACCCTTGTTCTCTTTAATAGATAAAGATGAAACACTGTATTAACTTTGAATGGGTCGTAAGCTAAAACTTAATTTCCTTTGAATGTGGTGGTTGTAAGTAGTTACCCTATATGGTAACTAATAAAGAATTATTTAATAATATTTTTAGAATATGGGTGCAACCAATATCTGTAATATTATTATTATTAAATAAATAATAAATTATTTAATAATATTTTTAGAACATGGGGTGTAACCTATGTCTATAATATTATTATTAAATAATTAGAACATGGGTTAGTGGTATGCCAAAATTATATCCGAATCAACTATAAATATAGATTGTGTCATGATATTCTTTGATGATAAGAAAGTCGTATGATTGAGCAACCTAGTGTGAGAGAGATACTGTGCTCGGCAAATATCAAGGTCACATCATTTGAGCAGTTTGCTAGAGCATAGTATTTCTTGCATGATGTGAAGTAAAAAGAGAAGTGTTGTGAGTGATAAATTGGAGACAACAATGGCTGGAGTTATATCGATCTAATATTAAGCTTCTGTATATTATTGAATTATTAGACATGTATTGTTGGTCTAAAATTTCATCTAGACCTTTATTCAAACAGAAAATAAAATCAGAAATTATAAAGTAATAAATATGTAAATTATATTTAAAAGAGAGTTAGAGAGATATAACCCAGAGGCACATTGTCACTTGTCATTAGGTGAAAATTCGGGCTCTCGTGTGAGTTAATTCTAGATTGTACACCAGAGGATATAACCAAGTATTCCTCTCCTACGGGCACGACCGTGGAGAAATTGATATGGACACCCTTTCAGCAATGAGCAGCAAAAATTAGAAAAAGTAGAAAACTAGGAAGAGAGAGAAAAGTGTGGGAGAAAGAAAAGGGGGGAGAGAAAAAAACTCTTCACACATGAGAATTTTCAAGCCTTTTTAAAGGCTTTGATTAACGTTCGCTGCTAATGCTAAAATGCTAGCATTTAAAGCTAACAATAAATTATTTTTTTAATTTTTTCCAACACCCTATACAAATTTAAAAAATTAATTTAATTAAACTCAACAAAATGATGAATTATAATTAAATTGTTGCTCCTGCCTATATCGTACGGTTAGTAAAGTATTCTTAAAGGCATAACTTTTATTTAGTGAAAATATTTCCATCTAAAGGAAAGATAGTGAACTAGTATTGAACTACTTCTCTTTAACCTAGACTTCAATAAATTTACATACAATACAGGGTTTGCTCAATCATAGGGTTGTGTATTTTTTGTTGTGCGTGTGTATCTTCATCAGAACTTCTTAGGGTTGTCCATGTCCTCAGCCGCGGCCATATACAGACTCTTGCACATAGGAAGTTTCCTACAATGGATGAGTGTAGAGGCTCATCTCATGGCAATTAACCATTTTGAAAAGTTTTTCTTACCTCCACAATAAGAAGCATAAATAATATTCTTAAGAATGGGAGTGTATAGAATCAACTCTATCACATGAATATTTTTATACACCATAGTATTTTATATGTTTTAATTTTTAAATTACTTTCTGGTTAATCAATCAGCTTGTTATTATCATATTGAACCTCCTTCAAGGGATCTCCTCTCACATAAGTTGGGTTCCCACCACTAAAAGGCCTATTCTCAGACTAATCTCATTTCTAACATACTTCTAAGATTATAATCTTGGGCAAGCTTTGGTCAAGCTAATAGCTTTATTGTGCTTAATCTTTACAAAAGAAATAACTGTAACTTGTTATTATTAAAGCCATTTTATAAACTTTTGTCTAATTTTAATAAGGCTACTTTATTTTTTTATATAAGTTTATTGCTGCTTTAGTATTTTATTCATTTATCTTTATCATTAAATTCTTTACTCTTATTTTAAATTTCTTATTCTTGAATTTATAAAGATAGAAGGGAAATTTTTTATGTAACAATAAGATCTAAAAATTAATTAGGCTTTTAGTTGTTCTTATCATAAAGCAAAACTAATTAAATGAAATTTGGCTTTAAATTATTTTCCAATGCTATTTTAATTTTAAGGAAATAAAAGTTTTTATTAATTATATGTAGAATTTTTTCTTAAGAGAATTGTTATAAATATTATTAATTTATAACTTATGCACATCAAGTTAATTATGATCAATAGGTTCATTATATAAATCATTATAATGATGTATTTTATTTTCATGATGTACATTATGTTTATTGTGCACAATATTTTTATTATGCATATTATGATAATTTTATACATTATGCATATCATGATTAATATGGATATTATGTTTTTCTTTCTCTCCATCTTGTACATTATTTTAAAATATGTACATCAAGTGCATAACATTTATATTTTGCACAATTTGCATAAGGATTGTTCTAAATATTGTTAAAACAATTAATTACATATTATGAAAAAATGCCCATTATATTATGAAAATTATACACTTTATGTATTTTATATTTTTTATGTCAAATACATTATTTATGTATATTACGACCATCATGAATATCATGTATATTATGATATGTCCATATTTTACATAATGTCTACAAATATTATTTTAAATATTTAAATTATACATTATGCTCGTTTATCCAATATGTTCAAAATATTATCTAATATTTTAAACATAAATATAAACAAAAATAAACTGCATTCTATTCATACAATTCTACTTGCAAAATAATTATATAAAACAATAAATATTATAGCAATTAACAAATTAATAAATTTTGTTTATTTGTAAGTTGTGTTAGAGAATACATTTATCAAGAAAAATAAACAGCAATCATATTGAAATCTACTTAACAAAAAGAGTAGAATATCAATGTATAAAAATATGTTTAAACCGTTTAAAGTATTTTAAAGCACGTACTTAAATCTTGGTTTTAACCAAGAACTTATGGTTTCCAAACTCAGCATGCTCAAAACTCACTATTTTAAAAATTCATATTTATATAAAATGTCAAAGTCGTAAAGAGAACCCTAATGGCGCCTCAACACAAATTTAATTAAAATAGTCACTAATGATTCAAGTATATAATATGCCTAGACAAAGTTCCGAATTTTACGGATCTCTTTAGCTACAAGCTTTTACATAAGATAAATTAACAGTGCAATTAACAAATTAAAAACTCTTATTTAGTTATAGACAAGAGTAACCAATATGAAAGCCATTTAAAATTTTGAGCTGTTATAATCAGCTTTTCATAAAAAACTAATTTGTAAAAGTTATGTTAGTTAATATTAATTGATGCTAAAAATTACAAAAATATTTGCACGAAATTTATTAATTAACAATAAAAAATAGTCAATTAGTAACAAACAATAATATATTATTTAATTATTTTTCTAAATTAACTTTTTATCAGTAGCCGCGGCAACACAGGCTTTACTCTTTTTTTTTCTCAATTTTTTTATTACGAGAACATTATTAATAAAAATGATAATATATTGAAGTCTAAAACTTTTGGTCTAAAATTTTATATAAACATTCATTTAAATATAAAATAAAAACATAATTTATAAAGTAATAAATATGTAAATTATATTTAAAAAAGAGTTAGAGAGATATAACTCGAAGGTGCGTTGTAGCTTGTCATTAGGTAATATCCGGGCTCTCATGCGAGTTAATTTTTGATTGAACACTCAAGAATATAATCGAGTATTCTCTCGGCATGACTATGGAGAAATTGATTTGAACGTCTTTTTAGGAATAAGCGGCAAAAATCAGAAAAAGTAGAAAACTAGGATGAGAAAGTAAAGTGTGGGAAAAAAAAGGGCGAGGAAAAAAAAACTCTTCTCGCATGAGAATTTTTAAGCCGTTTTAAAAAGCTTTCATTAACGTTAGCTCCTAACGGTGAAATGTTAGCATTTAAAGCTAACATTAAATTATTTTTTAAAAATTTTCCAACATGTATTTTGTTTTTCGCACATCTTATATTTGGTATATGAGCAATTCTTTTTAATTATTTTATGTTATAAGGAGATTATTTGCACAATTATACTTATGCTTTTGGGGTAGATGCTACCGAATAAAATTATTTTGGATGTGCATGATGTTAGTCTAAAAATTTTATTTAGACTTTTATTTAAACAGAAATAAAAAAAATATAGATTATGAAGCAATAAAACTTGAAAAATATATTACAAAGAGAGTTAGAAAGATAGAACCCGGAGGCGCGTTGCGGCTTATCCTTAGGTGAAACTTCGGACTCTCATGCGAGCAAAATCCGGATTGAATACCCAGGGCACAACCAGGTATTTCTCTCCTACGGGCACGACCGTGGAGAAGTTGATCAGACGCCCTTTCAGCAACAAGCAACAAAAACAAAGAACCAAGAAGATAGAAAAGAAAGAAAGAAGAAGGGGAGAGTGGAACCACTCTCTCTCACTATCGGAAGAGATTTTTTTAACAAGCTTATTAACAAAATAGTAACGTTAGCATTTAATGCTAACATTAACTTCTTTTTTTTAATTTTATTCCAACAATCCTCAAAAAATTTTAAATTTTTTTGAATATAATTAAACTTAACAAGATGATTAAATGAATTTAAATTGTTGCTCATGCTTATATCATGCGGTCATTAAAGTGCCCTTAAAGGCATAACCTTTACTTAGTGAAAATGTTTCCATTTGAAGGAAAAGTAGTGAACTAGTCTTGAACTACTTTCCTTTGACCTAGACTTTACCAAATTCACACACAATACAGGGTTTATGCAATCGCTGGGTTGCGCATTTTTGGTCGTTCGCGTGTATCTTCATGAGAGCTTCTAAAGATTGTCCATGTCCTCAGCCGCGATCGTATACGGACTCTCTCATATAGAAAGTTCCCTACAAGGGATGAGTGTAGAGACTCATCTCATGGTAATTAGCCGCTTCGGAAAGTTTTCCTTACCTCTACAATAAAAAGCACAAAAATATATCCTCAGGAATAAGAGTATAGAGTATCTAACTCTATCACATAAATATTTGTATACACTATAGTATTTTATAATTTTATTTTTCAAAGTGCTTCCCAGCTAATCAATCAGCTTGTTATTACCACATTGAACCTCCTTCAACGGATCTCCTATCACAGAGGTTGGGTTCCCACCGCTGAGAGGCCTATTTTCAGACAAATCTCATTCCAATCGATACTTCCAAGATTATAATCTTGGGCAAGCTTTGGTCAAGTCAATAGCTTTGTTGTGCTCAATCTTCATAAAAGAAAGAGCTACAACTTTTTATGAGTCAAGCCATTATATAGACTTATGTCTAATTTTAATATGGCTACTCCTTTTTTTATATAAATAAGTCTTTTACTGCTTTAGATTTTTTTTTTATCTTTTAATCCTTTACTCTTAGTTAAAATTTTTATTTTTGAATTTATAAACCGAGAAAAGAATTTTTTTTTTTTCAGCAGCAATAAGACTTAAAAGTTAATAGCAATAAGACTTAAAAGTTAATTAGGCTTCTAGTTGCTCTTATCATAAAGAGAAACTAATTCTAAGAATTTTTTTTCTAGTTTTAAATTATTTTTCAAAGTCATTTTAATTTTAAAGAAATTATTTTTATTTGCATAATTAATTCTCTTTATAATAATTGTTATAAATATTATTTTATTTATAACTTATGCACATCAAATTTATCATAATAAAAAATGTTTATGATATACATGACATATCTTATTTTCATAATGTATATAATTTTTTATAATATACAGTTGTTTCATTATGTATATTATCTTTGTTATGTACAATATTTTTATTATGTATATTATTTTTTTTTACAAAAATTTTCATGTACAATATCTTTTACATGAACATTAATTTCATTATGAATGAAAAATATATCATGACTTTTATATTTTAAATGTTATTTTTAACACGCATGTGTTACAACAATAAATAGTAAACAGTAAATTGACTTGCAAGTAAAAGTAATAAAGTATGATTTGCTTGTCAATATGCTCAAAACATTATTCAATATAATATATAAAGCATGAATATGAACAAAAATAAACTATATTTTAGTCATGCAATTCTAGTTATAAAATAATTAAATAAAGTAATACATATTTTAGCAGTAAACAAATTAATAAATTTTATTTATTTATAAGTTATAATAGACATTTTTCAATAACAATAGAACTAACATAATTAAAAAATTTCTGTCAAATTTAAGTATGTTACAATAAAGTCTAGTGTCTTAATTGGTTGAGTCAATTAGTTAAGAGGTCATTCATATGAGACTGCTTTATCAAGTCAAAGCTCAAAGAGAATTCTATTTAAATAGAAAGTCACTAATTCAAAATTAGTTGAACTTATTAATATTTTTAATTCTTCTATAGTAAAACTTTGTGGCATAATAATTAGTTGCAGAAAGATATTTCTTTATGAAACAAATTTATCCTACTAGAACCGCTAGTAGCAAATTCAAAACCGTGAAACATAATCTGCAAAATTGTTGGTTCAAGAACTGCTGCTAGCAGAAGATTGTGCTTAAACATACAAAAATATCTATTCAAAATATTATAAAAATTCCACCGAAATCAAACTGTCATGAACAGTAAAACCAGTAGCATAATAACATTGCGGTAACTTAATTAATACTACAACAACTTTGATCAAATTAAACTATAAACGTTACTGAAATCAAAGCATAGTAATTAATTGGAATTGAAAACTTCATACTTGCAGAAATTAGTAGATTAAGGTAAATTGCCAAACGACAGTAATAAATACTAATAAAGCAGTGAGTTTTAATTATATCCAAAACGGGAATTTTTAATTAATCAATACTAATATTTTAGTAAACAATTATATATTTCTTTATTTATTTCATAGCCGGTTGTCTTTGCGGCAATTAGGGTTGTTAATTAGGGCTAACAACCCTAATTCTATTAATTAACTTAGACTTATTGTTGGTAAGCTATTGCCCTTTGGGCAACAGAAAAAAAACCAATTATTGACTTTCGAAATAGAAAATTTATTTATTTATTTATTCTAATTTACATGAATAATAAACGAAACAATTTCATCGGTCAAGTTTTGTTCTCTAAAATTAATAATAAAAAAAAGTAACGAACACTGTATTATGATAAACAATTATAATAATAAAAAAACACCATTCAGCCCTGTTAATTTTCTCACAGCCGGCATCTTTTTCCGGGTATTAAAAAATTTTTCTTTGATTTTTTCTAAGGAGAACAACATGATTGATAAATAAAAATTATATTGTACCGAGATTTTTCACCTATTAGTCTAAAAATTTTATCTAGACTTTCATTTAAACATAAATAAAAATATAGATTATAAAAAAATAAAATTTGAAAAATATATTACAATGAGAGTTAGAAAGATAAAACTCGGAGGCACATTGCGGCTTGTCTTTAGGTAAAAATCCGGACTCTCATGCGAGTTAAATCCGGATTGAACACCCAAGATATAACCGACTATTCCTTTCCTACAGGCATGATCGTGAGAAGTTGATTAGATGCTCTTTCAGCAATAAGCAGAAAAACAAATAACCAAGAAGATAAAAAAAAAAAAAAAAGAAAAAAAAAAGAAAAAGGGGAGACAGGAACTACTCTCTCTCACTCTCACAAGAAATTTTTTTTAATAAGCTTATAAAAGTTTATTATTAACTTCTTTTTTTTTTAATTTTATTCCAACACTTAGATTGGTGCTACCCAAATCTATTTTAGATGTATGCATGTGTTACTCGAAATGATCTTTCGACTTGCCCGATTATCATTACCTAAAATTTTTTCCTTACACAAGTGTCATCCCTATAGCCATGTTGAGTGTCTACAATGATTTAGGATAATCAATCACTTGGTGGGTGATTATATGTGCATTCTTTAAAAACCCAGATTACTTCAATTGATAGAATATTTATGTAATTTTCTCCAATCAATATATTTAAAAATTATTATGCGTTCTTAATAAATATTCTAATCTAATAACATATAATTATTGAACTATGCAATTTTTTAGTTTAAATTTTTGTCATATTTTTTGAAAATTCAATATGCATTCTAATTTAATTTATGGACAACTTATTTATGCAAAAATCTAGTGAAATATTAGTTATGAATGTGTAGAACTGTTGCTAGAATCTCTTTTGGTTACTTGCATAAATTAAGATTCATATATTTTTGATTAATTAATGAATAGCCACGACATCTTTAATTATGATAAAGTATACATAGGTGTAAGATCACATCTAATAGTTTGAGATTATTGGTAATTAATTATATTTAATATAATAAGACTTATCCCACATGAATCTTTATTATATTTTGTATGATTAATTAGGATTAAATATCAAGTTATTTTTTTTAATTTACCCGTGTGAATTAAAAAAATGAATATAATTTGATATGTACCTCATGAATAACATATGTGAATTTGTTGAATATATTTTTGTCTAAAAAAATAATATTTAATTTATTATTTAATCATGGGACAGCTGCTACATGAGGAATTACAAAGTTGGACAGAGCCACACATCTCACCGCAAAGGAAATTTGTTTTTTGAAATTTTGACCAAACAATACCAAGCATGCGAAATTTAAAGCAAATTTAAAATTTTGACCAAAGCTTGATTTTGACCCAAGAAAAAAAAATCAGCCGAGAGGAAATCAAAAGCAAATGTGAATTTTCATCAAGTAATTTTGACCAAACCAATCGAGAACGGGTCAAAATTGCAAATTTTGGCTTAAAACAATGAGGTGCATCGTGTCGACATAATAAAAAAAAGTTGAGGAGTGAAATTCGATCGTGGTAGCTAAATTTGGGAAGAAAAAGAAAATAAAATAAAAAAAAGAGAAAAATCGTGGGAGCCTTCCAATGAAGAAGGATGAAAAAATAAATTATTATTTTAGAAAGTGGGGTGAATAAAAATAGCAAAAGAATTAATCTAAAAAGGGTGCTGGCCATAAGAAAAAAAAAAAAAGATGAATACGATGTCTTGAGATTGACACCATGAAGAACACTACAAGTAGATTTCGTTCTCTACACAGGTATAATTTTTATCCCTCTTTTTCTTCCTCACTCTATTGTCGCGAGGAGGATACTCCTACAAAATCACTTTTACATATATGTGAACTCCGAACTAAATCAAAGAGAGGATACTCCTACAAAATCACTTTTCCGGAGAATAAACTCTGAACTAAATCATAGATAATGATATTCTAGTAAAATAAATATTGAGAAAATTCTAAAATATATATATATAGCTATCGTTTGAAATCCGATTACAGCCGTAATCGAATACTCGGATTAAAATTCAAAGAGACCACAAGGACTGTTCACCAATCAGCCATTAGTGCACTCGGCGTAACATCTTCAAACAATCCTTCTAGCACTAGGCAACCGATCAAGACCAAACTTCATCTATGTCTTCTCCTCGAGTGCATGCACCAACAGACAAGAGGATCCAGCCATCTGACGGTCAGATCGCCATAATCGAACAATTTTTTGGCGATCATTTGCTTCTTCTTTTCCAGCCGCGAATACTTTCGATTTCCTGGACAAACGCATCATCTAGCCATCGGATCAATTTCCTGGACAAACGCATGTCAAACATAATTGTGTTGCGTGTCAAGTATGACATGACCCCTTATAACATATGAAACATGAATTGTCAGCCCTAAAACTACCTTCTATCTTCCTTTGGCTGCCCTTTTATAGGAGAAGAAGCTAGGTATAATAACAAACTAGTAGGTGGGAGGTTATAATATTCTATCCCCTTAAAAGTTATATGGAATCAAATTCCAACTTCTTACCAACTAAAGTTACATGAAATCAAATCAAAACTAACTAAACTCGAAAATTATTACTACCAAGTACAAAAGATCTTAACAACTTTAGCTTAGATAGACTTTGACTTGATTGAGTGTGGGCTGGACCTTGTTGGGTCATTTCGACTAACTATACTATCTTTGAGTATGCTGCCACGAAATAACAAAAGTGGCTCATCTAGTGTTGGTTTATCTTGGTTGGGCCAATTGACCGGTCCTATGACATATTCATAAGCTGGTTATGATGTCAGTCCGGCTTAGGCTCTATCTAAATTTGCAATTCCATGTGCATAGGGTGAGGAACTTTGCTTGAGCAGATGAAGAACTGATCATCCCCAAGTACCTATTTGGAGGTTGATTTTTTACATTGGGTACACCGTAAGGCCTTCGAAATAGCTTGTTCTAGTTTTTATAGAGTCGTCATAGGTAGGTTGTGATCACCGTCACAATCATAATCTTTGCAGGTAGAGTTAGATATGACATCAGTGATTGTCACGGGTGGGTCATAATCTTCGTCACGTCTGTAATCTTTAGTTACAGCCAAGCCTAGATGTCCTTTGTGATCGTGATGTTTCCTAGGTTATTTTATGAACTCTACAGTGGACTTCACAACTGTCACAATCGTACTCTATCATTACAAGTAGGCCATGATGTCTGTCACAGCCATAAGCTATTGAAAACTTATAGAAGGTAGTAACTTGTGCTATACCACTGACTTGTTCTAAGCCTTCTCTACCGAGCGAGACTCCTCCACAGCTCCATCACCATCCCCCTTGTTACGGAACCGGCCCTGACTGAACCGGTTTGGCGAGTCTACACCCGTCGAGCCAAACCGAACCGGGGTCAGCAGGAGCCGGTTCAGTAAGTGCGCAATGTATTTGGCTGGGGAGAGAGAAGTAGAGGGGTATGCGAGTTTCATTTTGGAAGAACCCTAAGAGTGGTTATACTCGCCGCATCTGTCGGCTGAGGAAGTTTCCTTTGCTTAATCGATTTTCTCGTGCATAAGTTGGGATCGCTCGCTGTTGATCCTAACACTTGGTCCGACCTGCCGGATACCCCTTCGGCGATGATCACCGACCGGCGGAACCCGCGCGTGGCTCCAGACTGTCGGGGACGTCCTCGCAAGTTAGTGGCGTTCTCTTCAGCTCCATCCGAGGGCTTCAGCGGCGACGGTGGTGGAGTCCCCTCCTGTGGCGATGACGACTATGCGCAGCGAGGCTCGCCTGGAATCCCTGGAGGCGACTGTGGGGGAGTTTCGGAATGCCCTGGCGGCCGTTCAGGCAGAGCTCTAGGCAGCAAGGGAAGACCGACGGATAGAGACTCTGACAGCCGCCGAAGAACGCCGCCACCACCAGGAAGAGTTGGCAGGGATCAATCGCTGCCAGGTGGAGATTGATCGCAGACTGGGCGCTCTAGACAACCTGGACGAGATGCGCTCCATCTTAGCCGAGCTCACCAAGGGAAAAATGGGGGAGCCAACCGGATAGCGCTCGCTCGCTGGAGGATCTATGAGGGGGAACAGCCGAGGGGACGATGGAGCTACCCTTCCGGATGTGCGCAATGAGCCGTATCGTCCCCCTCCTATCCGCGAGGAGCGATGGTCCCCGCAGGAATCGGGACTGAGGCCTCCGGTTCATGGACAGCACGGTGATGACAGGAGGGGAGGAGGATTTCGCATGAGAGACACCGAACGTGAACTCCCCGGAGGGGATGATCGGCGTTGGGGCTTGCGACGTGTGGAGTTACCCAGGTTCACCGGTGCTGATCCGGTGGAGTTGATAGCATGAGCGGAGCAGTATTTCAAACTCCAGGGGACAGCAGAGGACTATAAAATACCCTTGGCCTTCATCAACATGGAAGGCCAAGCCAACCATTGGTGCAGGTGGTTGAAACGGAGGGTGCCGAACATCTCTTGGGTGGCATTCAAGGATGAGATGTTGCAACGGTATAGTGAGTACCCGGCCACAACGGCGTATGAGCGACTGGCGGGCCTTGAGCAGGGATCCCTTTCGGTGACTAAATACATAACCGCATACGAAGAGATCGTCTCCCAAATACTGGACTTACCCGAGCAACAATACGTGGGTTTCTTCTTGAAGGGGCTGCGGGCTGAGATAAGGGAAAGAGTGCGTGCCTTCTTCCTGACGGACATCTTGCGGGCTATGACGCTGGCCCGGATCATTGAAAGGGAGGTGTCGGGGAGCAACACCAAAGGCGTGTGTCGCCGGCGGGTATCAGTGCACGAAACGCGAGCGGCAGTGCGTCCTACTCCTTCTGGCACCAGGTTACGCCCCCCACGGTGCAGGCTGCAGCTGAGGCGGCCTCGAATACAAGTGTGAACCGACCATCGATGGTCCAAGGGGGAGCTAGGGGGACGTTTGGAACTCGATCAGGAAGTAGAGATGGTGGTCCGCAACAACCAATCACAAGTAATGCGAAAGCAGGGGTGACAGGCCAAGGAACGGGCGCAGGATGTCGTACCAGGACTATGTCAACAAGAGGGAGAAAGACTATGTTTCCGTTGCGATCAACCCTACCACCCGGCGCATCAATGTGGGAACAAAAGCTTCCGGCTGCTGCTCATCAATGAAGATGAGGACAATGACAGGCGGGCCGATTCGGGACTACCTAGTGGTGAGGAGGTCGTAGAAGAGGATTCTACGCTGGGAGAGCCCTCTTGCAAGCGAATGGAGCTTTCCTTATACTCGGTTGGGGGAATGTCAGGGCCTCGGACGATGATGCTACAAGGGAAGATTAATGGTATTTCCTCCCTTATTCTGGTAGACAGTGGGGCAAGCCATAACTTCGTCTCGGAGCGTATGGTTCATACACATCAGTGGCCGATCACCCCCACCTCCACATATGCGGTGAGTCTTGGCGACGGGGGAAGGATCCAAGCGCAAGGAAAATATTCAGATTTAGCGGTATCGTTGGGGGAGTATGTAACCACCATTGAGGGCTACTTGTTTGGCCTTGGTGGAGTGGATCTTATCTTGGGGATGGTGTGGCTGGATACGTTGGGAGAAATACGGGTGGATTGGGGCCTTAAATACATGAAGATAGCTCATGAAGGGAAGGAGGTCACAATCTCAGGGGACCCCTCCCTCACTCGGACCCTAACCTTGGTAAGAAGCTTATCTAAAGAGATTGACGCGCAGGTTGATTTCCGAGGGATGATTTGGGCGGTGGATAGGATACTGGTGGAAGCTTGCTCAAGCAGTGACTTATCAAGCCATCAATGCCAGCAACTTCAGGATCTCTTTCAACGGTTCGAAGCGGTTTTTGCTGAAGGAGACACCTTCCCACCTCGGCAAGAGATGGATCACACCATTGTGACTCAACCGGGGGAGGGGCCCGTTAGGGTGAGGTCCTATCAGTATGCTAATCACCAAAAGGATGAGATGGAGCGAATGGTTCAGGAGATGCTAGTGGCGGGGGTCATCCAACCCAGCACTAGTCCCTTCTCGAGCCCGGTCATATTAGTTTGGAAGAAAGATGGGAGTTGGAGATTCTGTGTGGACTATTGGGCATTGAATGATATTACTATACCAAATAAATATCTCATCCCAGTTATTGAAGAGCTGCTCGACGAACTTCATGGGGCAATGTACTTCTCCAAGCTTGATCTGCGAGCCGGATACCACCAAATCTGCGTTCGGCCAGAAGACGTGTATAAGACGGCTTTTCGGACTCACTCAGGTCATTACGAATTCAAGGTGATGCCTTTCGGCCTGAAGAATGCCCCAGCCACCTTTTAGGCGGTGATGAATGAAACATTCCGGCCATACCTACGCAGGTTTATTCTAGTTTTCTTTGACGATATTTTGATTTACAGCCCAACGTGGGAAAGCCATCTAGATCATATTCAGCAGGCATTGGAGGTGCTCAAGGCGAACAAGTTCGTGGTGAACAAGAGAAAGTGTAGTTTCGAACAGCAGTAGGTGGAATACCTCAGCCACATTATTTGTCTAGAGGGCGTGGCCATGGACCCGAAGAAGGTGATCATGGTGCGACAGTGGCCCACGCCCAAGTCCTTCAAGGAGGTGCAGGGATTTTTAGGCCTCACCGTGTATTACAGGAGGTTTGTTCGTGATTATGGGAAAATTGCTCGGCCTCTCACCGACTTACTCAAGAAGGAGGGTTTCCAGTGGGGGTTGGAAGCCCAAAAAGTGTTTGACATGTTGAAGGACATTATGACATTGTCGCCGGTGTTAGGCCTACCGGATTTCATGGAGCAATTCACTATCAAA
Source organism: Costus lasius (assembly GCA_027563935.2). NCBI lineage: Eukaryota > Viridiplantae > Streptophyta > Magnoliopsida > Zingiberales > Costaceae > Costus > Costus lasius. The sequence continues at coordinate 79,582,891 of CM050451.1, forward strand.
TGCAACGTGTCTGGAAGGGGAATTGGCGCGGTTCTTATGCAGAAGGGGCAGCCTCTAGCCTATTTCAGCAAAGGGTAATCGAACTCCAATCTCGCCAAATCCACATACGAAAAGGAGCTCATGGCACTGGTTCTAGCGGTATAGCACTGGCGGCCTTACCTCTTAGGCCGAAAATTTCAGGTCCTTACTGATCAGAAGGCCCTCAGGTACCTCTTGGAACAAAGAATAACGATGCTCAATCAACAACATTGGCTAGCTAAATTGCTGGGATATGACATGGAAGTAGTATATAAGCCGGGTGTGATGAATGGGGCAATGGACGCTCTCTCCAAGGTCCCGGAACATGTTGAGTTGAAGGCTATCTCCAAACCCGTGTGGCTGGACATCGGGGGCATACAAAAGGACATCCAGGAAGACGCGTTCCTCACCAAAATTATAGAGGGTTTGACCCACCATCCCTCAGCCCCATCGCCTTACAAGTTAATACAGGGGCGCCTATTTCACAAGGGGTGTGTGGTACTGCCAGCCAAGTCTATTTGGGTACAAAGGCTGGTGCAGGAAGGACATCAAACTCCTACCGGAGGCCACTCTAGGGCCTACCGCACTTATCGGAGACTGGCGGACAACGTTTATTGGGTGGGGATGAAGAAGGACATTTACCAATGGGTGGCCGCCTGTCAAGTTTGTCAAAGGCAAAAATATCAAGCCACATCGCCAGCTGGACTTCTACAACCATTACCGATACCGAGCTTGCCGTGGGAAGACATTGCGATGGACTTTATCACGGGGCTGCCTAAATCAAAAGGGGTTGATGCGATTTTGGTAGTGGTTGACCGGCTTTCCAAGTATGGTCATTTCCTTGCTCTAAGGCATCCCTACTCCACACGCTCGGTGGCTGAATTATTCGTTAAAGAAATTGTTAGGGTACATGGAATTCCTCGTTCGATCGTGAGTGACCGTGATCCCCTCTTTATCAGTCTTTTCTGGTCTGAATTATTCAAGCTCCAGGGAACGGTTCTTAATATGAGTTCTGCCTACCATCCGGAGACAGATGGCCAAACTGAAGTCCTCAACCGGTGCCTTGAGACATACCTCCGTTGTTACGCATCGGAGTAGCCCAAGGAATGGGCTAACTGGTTACACTGGGCAGAATATTGGTATAATACAAGCTTCCAATCCGCCGCAGGTAAAACCCCTTTTGAGGTGGTCTATGGACGCCACCCTTCCACAATGCAACGCTACGTACTAGGTGAATTCGCTGTGGAAGCGGTGGAACGTGAACTCCTGGACCGAGATGAAATTCTTATACAACTCAAATACAACCTTCGACGGGCTCAGCAGCGGATGTCCAAATCAGCTAATGCACACCGCCGTGACCTTTCCCTCACCGTAGGGGAGCTGGTGTATGTCAAGCTTCGGCCTCACCGCCAGCACTCTGTGGCCTGACGTGTGAATCAGAAGTTGGCGGCGCGCTTCTTTGGGCCTTTTCGCATTGAGAGGAAGGTGGGACAGGTAACGTATCGCTTGGAGCTTCCACCGGGCTCACGCATCCACCCGGTTTTCCATGTATCCCAATTGAAATGCGCGGTCGGGGTAGGCGAGTCAGAGGCGTACTTACCAACCGAGCTCGCTGTAGAGCTACCACCGTCTTGTGTTTTGGAGTAGCGGCTGGCTACACGCACTGTGTGCCGAGGGGATGAAAGTGTGGATCAGTGGCTTATCCGGTGGGCCCCAGCATCAGCGGAGGAGGCATCGGTAATCCAGGAGCAATTTCTGACGTTCTACTATAGCCTTGAGGACAAGGCTGCTTTCCAGGGGGGAGGGTATTGTCACGGAACTGGCCCTGACTGAACCGGTTTGACGAGTCTACACTCGTCGAGCCAAACCGAACCGGGGTCAGCAGGAGCCTGTTCAGTAAGTGCGCAATGTATTTGGCTGGGGAGAGAGAAGTAGAGGGGTATGCGAGTTTCATTTTGGAAGAACCCTAAGAGTGGTTGTACTCGCCGCATCTGTCGGCTGAGGAAGTTTCCTTTGCTTAATCGATTTTCTCATGCGTAAGTTGGGATCGCTCGCTGTTGATCCTAACACCCCTCTTGCCTCTCTACTGTTGGTGCCTGCCTCCACCATCAACTCCTCCATATCCTTCGTAGGTTGGGGACAGCATGACATAACCCATTTGTGTCGTGGACCGTGTGTGACAAGCGGGCCACCTCTAGTAAAAAGTAAAGCTATATCTATAAGAATTATAAATCCATCAAACATCGATACTTGTTGGATGAGATGTTTAAACTTATTCTATATTGTTATTATCTGCCCTCCGAATGATGTTACTAGTGGTAAAATATGCAAGTCCTTTCTGCAAGGGAGGAATTTTTTATACAGTCGCGACTGCATAAAATTTTTAGGAAGACAAGCTAATTTTTATTCAAAAAATATTTTTTTTAAAAAAAAACTTTTTTTGTATAGAAGTGATCTACACATTATAAATTATCCAATGGTACCAATATCTTCAATAAATAGATTTATTTAGTATGAAAAATTGATAAAAATATTATAATAATAAAATATTACTATAATAATAGTAATTTTTCTATCCTCATCTATTTTTATCAATTTTTTATACTAGATAAATTTATTTATTGAAGATATTAATATCATTGGATAACTTATAATGTGTAGATCACTTCTATAAAAAAAAAATTTAAAAAAAATTATTTTTTAAATAAAAGTTAAACTATCTTCTTAAAAATTTTCTGCCCGCGGCTGCCTACAAAACGTGCCCTAATGCAAGAACAACACTGAAAGAAGAAAGTACGAAAGTCAGAGGAAGCAATGGCGGTGAATTATCGCCTCGTGATCATCCATTTCGGGCACAACTGGGATGGGAGACCTTCATGCAGGAGGCCCTTCACCCTTATTTCATTCTATGCGTCTGGCTTCTTCTCTTCTTCCTCGTTCTCTATGCTACATGCGATAAATTCCCTGATTTCCTCCTTGCTGCCTTTTTTGTCTGAGAATTTACGATCTTCTCTTTCTAAAATCAAGGACCGGCCACCGACTTGTGAGAGAATTTGAATCTTGATCTGACCTCTGTCATTATGTTATGATTTGATAACTTATCCAAACTTACATCAAATTTTTATATATTTTTTTTTATTTAACATGTTTTAACTGCCTAGATTTATGTCTCAGAATTTCTCCTTGAGGAATATAAATCCATCAGTAGCGAGACTTGGTGGACTATATGTTTACATTTGGTCAGAAAAAATTATTCGTCCCATCAGATGAGTTGCCATTGAGTGTATTGTAATTCTTGTCTAAGTGGACCGAGATTAGAAACATAGAGGGGGCACCAGAATTTACAACTACATCCATTATGAATACATCAGATATAGACGTCCTCTAAGTGGACATCCTTGTAGGTTTGATCTCTAAATGAGCGTGCACTTACAGACGTGCTTTATGAGGCCTATACAGCAAATACACTGCGAGTTAACACCGACTCTGCAAGAATACAGAACCAAGTTCTCTTACTTCAAATATAAATTACCTAGTCACAGAGAGTCGTGACTCATATCTTAGAACTATTCAATCTCAGCCACCATTTCCTCTTTCCCTTGTCAGAACCTGAATCGTCAGTCCCAAGCTTGTTCATAATCACCCTAGTCTCTCTTAAACGAGCACTGAAGTCCTGATTCCACAGCTCGAAGTTCCGCTTTAACCTCCTCAGTTCTATATCTGGATTCAGGCAAGCATCTGCTTGACCGGATTTCACCTCCACCAGAAACTTTGCATCGTCAGCAAACACCTGAGTCCGCTGCTCAAATTCCTCGGCTAAACGGCTGATGACGCTTAGGCCAACGCTCATTTCCTTGTCAAATACTCGAGATATTAATCGCGGTGTTCCATTCTCCTCACGTCCTTTGGTCTTGACGGGGTCTGCACTGCCCCAGCTTTGATCCAACGAAGCATCAGAACTTCGTTCAACATCATCAATGGCGAGGCTTTTCTTCGCGACCGAGAGACTGGACTGCAAGGATATCATTTGCTTCTGCCAAACTTCTTCCATGGATTTCATCTTCTGCTCGTACTCTAACCATCGGCTATCATACTGTTGGACTCTTTGCAGGAGTAACTCATTTTCCTCTTCTTTATGTCTCAGTGCAGCCTCAGCTTTAAGAAGCCTTCTTTGCAATTCTGCCAGAACACTCGCCTTGATCGAAACTTGTTCTGGTTCAACACCCTGAATATTGTAGACAGTCCATGAATTGTCATTTTGTTTCAGTTTAATCATTGAAATGCAAGGAAAAAAGGGTGTCGCTAACTAGCTATGTGATTTTATTGCGATCTTTTGGCTTAGTTAACTAGTAGGGATGGCTAAAGGTAGATTAGCTGTTTTTTTATAAGATACTTGAACCCAACCGAAATAAAGAGTTAGATACTTTATTATATAATCTTGACTCGAAGGTAACCAGAGGTATTTGATTAAATAAAAGTATTATTTTTTTATTTTTATTTTAAATAATTCTATAAAATATAATTTCATAAATAATAATAATCTATGTTTATATAATAGTTATTTTATCAATATTTTATATATTTTAAAATTAGGTATCGAGTACTAGGTATCCATATCTATCAATTCGAACTCAACTCGCTAGCTTAGATCTATCCCATTTAACTCATTTAAGATTGAGTCAAATACCTGACTAGGCTGAATTCAATTTGCATCCCTAGTAAATCTCACTCAATTTCATACACCATAGTGATCCTAAAGGACCATACTTCTGAGCTATCAACAAAACTTAAGTATACAAGGACCCAATTCAAGCCATATAACAAAATCAAATAAGATGAAAACATGTAAATGTAGTAGATCAACAAATGACATCTCAAGAACCCATTAATATCTTGATGTCTTATAGTAAATTCAAGTGATAATAATAATATGAACCATCAGAATCTGCATCTCCTTATGGTCACAAGGAAAAATGAATCAGCTTTACTCTTCTCCATATCAAAGAAATGTAAATGATGTTCTTACCATTAGGACCCCAAAAGAAATCACTAGAACCTACTTGTGCATTTAGTAATCCAATTAATGCCTTCCATTTAAAAGTTTGAACCACTTTGCTAGAGAATTTCGTTCATATAGATTTAGGTCAAGTCATAAGAGAAGTAACAGATAAAGCAGATATCGTTATGCTGGGATAGAAGAAACAAAGTGCATTACCCTCATTTCAAGATGCATCGCTGCATTGAACAAAGCAACATTTCCGGAACATCTCCGAACAAGCCATCTACGGATAGCTGTTCAGTTCATGGATGATCAGTAAGATTAGATAATGTCACATACAAGTATTCCTAACAAACTTAAGATATCAACAGAATTACCAGATTGTATAACTATTGAAGCAAAACGGAGATTGACAAAGTCTCTCCGAGCAGCTCTACGTTTTATATTTCTTTGTATCACAATCGCAGCTCTGTGTCTTTGAAGCAAACCGGAGTATATTCGTCTTGTCTTTTCACCCCGAATAACTGTAGGAGAATTCAGTAAGTTTCTGGTCAGATTTTATAGTGTACTTTTACAAGGAAGTTTCTTCTCCAACTAAGGTGAATAATTATTATATTCATTGTTTAATAGAGAAGAGCTTACATGATTGCAATATAACAACTCCCTTTTTGTGCTCTTTCACATAGCAACGAGCTTGATGACCTCTAAAACAGCTTTGCACCCTTAAAATTCCATGTAACATACGATTTCTTGTTTCCTCAAGAACACCAATCTATTTATTGAAACATGACAGCATAAATCGAAATAAATAATTAAAAAATATCAATAGAGAAATAAATTAGTCTAATTGTTCTTATCTAATCAACGCAGCATCTATATGTTCGACCTACAAGTCAAATTTTGCAAATGCATTCCCAAACTTGCACCAAGTCAAATTGGAATATAAGAGTGGTACAGATACAGGGAACTAAACCACTAAAACATTAACCAAGAATCCTGGAACAAATGCCTCGAGGCAATCTAACAAGCATCAAGGTACTGCATAGAGCTCTTGATCTTTTACCGAATGTGGTATGATCTTAACAAGAACCAACATAAATCAAGTTTAGCGCACGGTTTCCACTTACCTGTCCGGTTCGGAAAAACAATTTAGTATAACCAACTTGATACATCTCTGGGAGAATGTTGAACTGTTGGAGTATTGCCACTGAGACACTTAATGGGTCTTGAGATGCGACACTCTCAAGAAGCAGAAAACCATACCTGATATCAACCAATAAAAGTTATAATTTTTTTTTAAAAAAATAATCAATTATGAAACGCATCATGTAGAGTATTGATTTACCTACTAGCAAACTTTTGGTGAGACATTCTGGTAGGATACCCAGATCTTGATATGCGAACCACTTCGAGCACTCCACACCACCTGAGCTGCTGAAGTACGAGCCCTTGTTCATACATTTCAGGAAGTTGTGAGTTGTTTGGTTTAATGCAGCGTATAAAATGAGGTGTTGTAGTCCCAAGTCTTTGCATCAGTTGAAATAGTTGCCCCTGCAAAAAGAAGGAAAATTAACAGATACAGCAAGGGAACCTTGCATGTGAAGGAAAAATTCAGGCTCCTTTTTCTTCTCATCAACCCTGATTCCATTTTGCTCCGTTCTCCTTTACCATCCCTGACATGGAACACCATTTGAAGGAAACGAATTGTATACACCTTTTCTTAACCACGTTGAGCCTCATTAAACTGGGTATTAAGGGTTTAGGTTCTTCATATCCACAAGGTTGAGAAACAAGCAGTTTCTAGCAACAACAGACACACAGGCACAGAAGCGAACGGGTAATAACAATTTGTGTAGTCAGCACCAGACCGCATTAACTTCTTGATTCTCAAGATCGTAATATATATATCCTATTATAATCCCTTCAATTGTTTATGCTAGTATGTCTTTGTCAAGAGAATCCATAGCAGAAAAAAGAAGAGGTCCTACAATCTTCTATAATTGCAGATATCGAGTAAGAACTATAAAATCTTTACCTTAAACTTTGAAGCCACACTTAACTTTTGGGAATCAGCACCACCTAATCTATGCGGATTAGATGCTACATTTTCAGATTGAGAAAGCATTTTTGACGCAAAATCTTGAGGAAGACGGCATGTACAAGAAGCAAGGAGCTGAATGGAATCTATGTGAAGTAGATCCCTGTTCTTCTCCAAAAACCCAGTTGTGTCATAGACAACCTAATGAACGCATTTGCTATCAAAAATTTGCAAGGGCATCAATGAGAAAAAAGAGATGATATGGTTTAACTAGCAACCTCCCCTGCATAGTGTTGTACTGTAAAAGCTTTCCCTCTTTCACCTCTGAAGCAAGGACTAGAATTAAGATGCTGCTTCAGTTTATTTGCAAATGAAAGATCGGTTCCTTTTGGGAACTTGGACTCCTCATCCAAAAGAGACAACAGTCCTAGAGGTTTCTGCATCAAGAAGTATCTTAAAATAAAAATTTTGACAGTCATTTAACTATTTAGAACAAATGAAAAAAGGTAAAAACAAAACAAGAGAGTTTCTAGTCCTGTATCAATCAATGTTTCAAAATTTTGTTTTCAGGTCATTGGATAGTTAGGTCCTATAATCCAAATTAGCCAACTGATTTGATCTACTATAGGATCAGCGGAGGCATAAGATACATAGGACTCTCGTTTCAAATTATAAGGATCTTTGGGGTCTACATCATTAGTCATGTGATCGTAATTTCAATTAAATTATCTTTTGATACTTCTCGTAGTTTGAGTAAATGTTGCATAATAGTTGGTAGTTGATACTTGATACTTTTGACTTGTTGGCTTTGACATTTTATTATGCATTTTGATGTTCCTCTAAAACTTTGACTGTGAATGTTTAGAAATTTAAGTTAGTTTCTTATTGTGTTGCATAGAAGTTGCTAGTTAAGGTATAATTTACATAATGATTATTACATGTTTTTATTAGAAATATTGTATATAGGGAGGCTAATTTCTTATTATTTTGCATGGAATTTCTAGTGATTACATATTGATTATTACTTCTTATTTACTAAATACATTTGTATTTAAAGACTCAGTTAATTTCTTATAATGTTGCATGGAAGTAGGTGGTTAACACATTGATTTACTTGTTATTAATTAGAAATATTGGTATTCAATTTACTCAGTATGTGAATATACTTTGTTAAGTATATTTTTGGCTATGTGGTATGATTTTGCAATCCTTTCTAGGTAGGATGTTGATATTAAAATTTAAAACCTTGACTTCAATAAAAGAAAGTAACAATCAAACCGGATGAGTTAAATTTCATCATGGAAAAATGTCAAAATCAAACACCTTTAGCATTCACCTATATACATAGTACATACGATTAGAATAAGTACATCGACCATATTACCAAAATTCTAAGATTAAAATACAATATTGATAATATGTTGAAATATCACTATGTGAAAACCTTATCATTATCTATCCCAAATACTTATAAGCATGCTCTCCGTTAACATTATTTCTAGTCATGATGATAACTAAATACATTTGCATGAAATCATTAACCATACCATTAAAATCATTCACAACGATAAACAATTATACATCTAGCTTCTCTGACATTTGAAATCTTTGTAGTATAATATATTGAAAACTTTGATGGTTTTGTTCAAAGCAAAAATAAAAGCTAAATCATTCACCAAAAAATCAATCGATTATCATACATGTGATGTAGACATATAATCACAATGACAAACTTCAAAAACCTAATAGTTAAATGGCAACTGAACTCTTTGGTAATATGATTAACAGTCACTGAGGTCATTCATATAAAGCAATCCAGTCATTCTTCAGATTAGCTTATCATATTGATGGGTAAAAATTAAAACATGACTAGGCTTTCAAATATTTAATTATTCCGTGTATTATTCATTAACTTGCATATATTAATTGTATTGGTAAGTTCTGACAGCCTCCCTTTCAAGTAATTAACTTGTTAGCACACCATCTTCAATGTGAAGATAAAAACTTTCTCTTTAGTATCCATTGGTACAGCACTTTAATATCCATTGGTACAGCAGAACAAAAAATATTAAGGGATAAGGAAAAAACTTCAGAAACAAAAAGATAAAACGAACAAAGTATCTACACTCCTGTGTAGCCAAGTAGATGTCCTACCTTCTCAAAAAGATTTAGACAATCCTGATTGTCCTCAAAGTCGACTTTTGCCCAGTCTATACCATCTTGAATGTATTCCTGGAAAAGCAATTACAACACTGCAAGGTGTGAACATATGCAAAAAGAATCTCTCAACTGACAAAGAATCTTTTATTGAGAGCAAATAAACTTCAAATATTTAGCTTGCACATAAAATAACAACAGTTCATAAATTTGAAATTAAGTGATTTAGGTTGACAAATTATAAATTAGATAATAGCAACAAAAAATAACAGTGGATGCAACATCTTGCAGTATATTAACCCAGGCAGATATCTTAACCCAATCCAAAAGTTGCACTAAGGAGCACGGCACTAAATTCACGTCATTGACATTGTATATATATGAACAAGAATGAGGAAAAACATTGTGCAGCTTCCATGTGACTACAGCTTGATGTAACGAACTTGTTCAATATCCACAATCCGCATGCTCAATATTGTATTACCTGGGTAGTGTAAATTGGGGGAAAAGACAACATTAGCCTAGAAACTCAGTCGAGTCAACTTTAAAATACCCTATTTTAGCCACTATAATTTGAGTTTGCCCTTCAATTTGGACCTTTAACCTAACAAAACCCACTGGCTATGATAAATATGAGCATTTATTACCAATCAATATTCATCATATTTGCTATTTTTCAGCCAGCAACGAGAACAAAAGTTACAGTGCAATTGAAATGCAAATAAATATATGGAAGAAACAAAAAACAATTATTAAAATTAGACAAAGTTGTTCAGTCTGTTTTTGAATATTGCTTTAATCATTGATGATTAAAGTGTTAAATTGAAACTCGATTCCAGGGACCAAATAATTTTTTAGTGCAAAAGCAAATTGAAATTAGGCCTAAATTCAGGATGTAAGTTGTAAAGTTTCCCATATAATATAACAAGCAAATTTTACATTGAGTTTTCAAATAGTATATTGTTCAATTGAGAGGCCAATGTTGTTGATCTTCACAAGAAAAAAACTAGCTATGAATCACATAAATCTACCTCTTGTTCCAGCTTGAACAGATGACGATTAAAATGTTGCTGCAGCCTTTCATTAGCATAATTTATGCAAAATTGTTCAAAGCTGTTCTTCTGTTATAAATACAGATAAAGGAACCTATCATGAGATTTATTTCAAATAAACTAGAAGGTGGAAACTGAGACTGCATAGCAGATCATTACATCAAAAGATTCAAATCCATATATATCAAGAATGCTGATGGATCTCCCAGTGTGACGCTTGCCTATTCCAAGTGACTTGTTTATCTGCTCTACAAGCCATTCAAACAGACTAGCATATAAAGATTTTGCCAATGCATCTCTTGTGTCAATTGCCTAGGAGCATAAAGAAAAAGGCCATAGTAAGTCCCCTATATATGAAGCCAATCTAAGCTTCCAAGTGAGAATTATAACAAACCTGTGAAAGAGTAAGCTTCTGGACAATGTTATCATTGCCAACCTTCATCTTGCGCGTGGACAATGCTAACTTGAGCTCAGAAATAGTGCATCCGATAAGCTTAGCAACAGTTTGGGCACCTGATTAACGATTCAGCGTTACAAAAGAAGCAGAAACAGAACAAAAATAAACAAATAAGGGATCTCTTACCACTAAAACACCTCAGCTGGTTACTTGCTTATGTACTTAAATAGATAGTAGATAGATAACCAGATTCTCATAGTTTAAAAAACAGATGTAAGAGTTTTTATGATTGCATAATTAAAAACAAATAAAATAAAATAAAATAGTAGAGAGGCATCCAATTTCTCATGAGAAAATTGTAGGTGAATCAATATAAGTAACAACACAATCAAATATTTGTCTTCTTATTTCTTAGTACTGATGGAATATAAAAAGTTAATAAGATAAAGCAAACTCCCCAGAAGTTGATCAAAGCATCTTCCATTAGCAGCAGCAGCTTCCATCTGATATGTTTCAAACTTAGTAATATTTTAAAGTCCTCGCTGCACGTGCAGCTTTCAGATAATTTTTTTATTGAAAAACTGGCAGTCATTTAGAACTTACAAGTTGATCATTGGAAAGGAAAAGAAAACATTAAAGGATACGACTTAATTATCATTTATAACAAAAAGAATGAAAAAGTATAGGAAGAAAAGATCTACAGAAATGTTCTCTATCGACATTCAAAAAATGATAATCATGCAGTGCTCACAAGAAAAAGTTACAAAACTGTTTTAATTAGCATTTGAAATTTGTACCTTCATCAGCGACAACTTCAACATGATTTTCATTATCTATCACTGTAAATGATATGTTACCCAGCCACAAAACTGCACCAAGCATCGCAAAAACGCTCTCTTGATCTTCTTTGCTGATATGAACAGCATCCATAGCTTTCTGTAACAGTTTATGGATATGTAAACCGAGTTTCTTGAAAAGAAAATGCAAAAAGTAATACTTAGCTGTTGGAAGACATACTGTAACAACATGGAACCTTTCAGAATCATCAACCCCAGCAATAATATAGCAACTGCTCTGCTTTAGATATTTATACTCATCCGCTTTTCTCAAATTTAACTTCTCTGATTTCAGAAAGGATGAGTAAACAAAACATGATAGCACAAGAAGATTAACTGCAGATAGGAATTTGGGAATGTTCCCGCAAATTTAAATACTACAATCTGAAAATTAAGGGACAAGTGTACAATTCATACTAAAAGAAAGTTGCAAGAAAAATAGTAAAAGTCAACTACAAAGGAAATGGTAAAATTAAAGCAAATGATATATTGAAGAATCTCCCTTCTCTATGATGTAATTACACATACATCTCCCAACTTTCAAATAGTGTCAACAAACTAATTATCATAGCTAATAGCCTCCCATATTGAGCGAATCCTTATAGCCAACTAACTAGAATCTAATTCAGTAACCACTTACCTAGGATTTTCAAGTCACCTGATAGCTAAGCAGGCATATTTTAAAATTAAGAATTTGGGGCTCATATTTAGGGACTAAAATACCCTTCTTTTATCCTTGTTCAGTCTCTCAATTAACTCATTTTTTGTTATAAACCAATTCCATAAAAGAGCATTTAACAGCTAATTAGATAAGTAATTATAATTAGGATGCTATGAATTGGATATTGCACCAAGAGATTAGTGACCAAAATCTCATTTCAAGCAAACTGAGGTTAAAATAAGATTTCTATTCCAGATGTGCTAACTACAATACCAGGATGTTGGCAGTAACTTAAAGCCTAAAGGTCAGGAGGCATATAATTAATCACATCTACAGGGACTTCCCAAGTTATCCAAGAAATAAGCAAATTACTGTTTTTGCAAAAGAAGCTCCAAAAATATGTTCCAAAATGATTCAATCAAAGTTCTTTTATCATTATTTATTGATGCAGATTGTTGAAATTTTGCAAATTTATTGCCCTAATTAACAAGAGACCCTGTATAAAGCAAGCATGTAAAGTGTCCATGATCTCAAATGCAGCACTTGTCAAATAATTTCTAACCAATATTTAAGGAGTAAGAACATCCTATTTCTCAAATTCAATATTTATAGTCAACTACTGCACAACTACCCAAGTCGAACAAGAAGTAAGTGAACTACAAACTTCAGCAAAATGAGACCCAATTATTTGTCATCATTTCTTGGTTATTTATTGTAGCGGTTTTACAAATTGATTGCCAGGTAATTAGCTATAAACCCAAGACAAATGAAACAGTCTAGAAGCAAGCATTTTCCAGTGTCCAAACAATTTTCTAGTTAATATTTAAGAAATAACAACATCCTCTTTTCCAAATGAATAATATTTATAGTTACTACTTTATGACTGTCCAGTAAAAACAATCTAGAGAATATATCACCTTTGTTGCGGGCTTGCGGCTAGTATTTAGAATATGAGGTGTCATTATTAGAAGCTCACTAACATAGAATAAAAGCACTAAAATATAGATACCTCTAAGAGACTGGGGAGCACCGGCACATAGATGGTAAAATATGTGATATGATCGCTCACCCACAGCACACTGCACTACTCTTGACTGCGCATGTAACAAGAAATTTTAAAATAAAGGGGAGAAAGCAAAATCAAGGAAAAGTTTGACCAAGGTAGATAGAGTACCTTTTCTAGTAAAACTGCCCACACGAAGAAATTCAACAAGGAAAAGGAGGGTGCAGTTACTCAGTATGAAGGAACAAACATGTTTTCCATTCAAAGTAAAGAATAACACACCAAAGGATCGACTTACATGTTTGAATTGAGGCTCCGGATATTTTCCCAGTCACACTGAAATGAATCTCAATCAACTTTCCCTGTAATAACAAAGCAGGATTGAGGAGAAAAAAAATTTTGGAAAGAGACTGGAATATACTGAATAACTAAAGCAAGAAATACCTATGTCTAGTTTCTGAATTCCTAAAATCTAGAAAACTTCCATGGCATGATAAAGTTTCCAAAGAAATGCGAGAGAATCCGTCTGATGCAAATAAAAAAATTGCAGAGACCAGAAAGAACAAATACACTTACAAAGCGACTAGAGTTATCATTCCTTAATGTTCTTGCATTTCCAAATGCTTCGAGTATTGGATTTGTCTGTAAAATTTCATATTCGATTCCACTACCACCACCAAGAGCAGCCAAATATTGCATAGCCTTCTTTGCTGTTTCAGTTTTTCCTGCTCCGCTTTCACCACTACCCAGCCAATTAGGTATAGTCAATATCATGAGCCAAAAATGCATACATTCTCATGATTTATTGTAAATTTGAGAGGCAACTTATAATGACTTAGAGAGTAAAAAAAACACAAGGTTCCCAAGTGCTCGAAAACAACGACATGAACAGATCAGTTGCTGAATTATTTAATTAAATCTTCATTTTTTTTCATATTTATATTTTTTACTAAATCAATACAAAAACCCTCGTTATTACGCATCAAAATCCAAATTTCATAGCTAGGTTCAAACAAGAATATTAACTTCACCGACAAGGACTTATGTCACATGCAAATGCTCAGATTCCCTGCACAAGGTTTTAGATGCATGTTAATATTTCTGAGTACAGATAAATGGTTAGCTAAATATACTGAAGATGTCAATTTTACATGTCTGATGCATGAGGCCTACAGAGTCTTACCAAATTCTCATGCAACTGATGTTTCTTTTCTTACGGAAGGCAAAAGAATTTAATAGAACAAATAACTTCATACTCATTCACTCTTTAAGTGCAAAAGTTCCCAAACCTAATTCTTCAAATGTCCTCTAGTGTCACAGAGACAAACCAGATAATTAAGCTTCATAGTGGTTCCATATTGATTCAATAACTATAGTTTCATATTTTGATTTAACAAAAGTCTTTTTGTCTTATAATAGCACAACGGTGCAAAAAGAAAAAAGTGTAGAAAAAGAGTAATCATTTTTTTTTTTGATATAGGTAAGTTCAGTAATGCGAACGAGGTTTTACCCCAAGACCTTATTATTAACAACTAAGGTACTTACCGGTTGAACAAACTAACACTGTCAAAAAAAATACAAACCTAATTAAACAAATACAAACCTGATAATAATTGATTGATTAACTTCGTCTGCAATCAAAGCAGAGAAATATCAGATAACAGAAGAGATAGCTGAACGTTATTAAAGAAAAACTATAATCATAATAGGAAGTACCTCGTATCATTTCACGGATGGCATTATCAGCTATTGCATAAACATGTGGGCTGTTCATAGACTTGTTTTTGTATGCTTCAATATAATCATTTCCATAAAGATTCACTTCTTTGAATGGATTTATAGCAACTAAAACTGGTCCTGCTCTAGTCTTAATTTGCAAATATATGAAAACATTGAATACGTCAAGACAACACAACTGTCATGAAAGCTTTTCTTTGTTAAAGAAGACAACTAGAACTGACTGTAAATACTTACATAGATCATGTCTCTGGAGTACCTTAGTTGCAGGTTGTGTAACACTGTTGGCTCATTTAGATAACTTAATTGCATGAGATCATCGACACCATCAAGAATTTCAGGGTTTGAAGGTAACAAGCTTTCCGTATTGACCCTTAAGACCTGAAAATTGAACATGCTGCCTAATTCAAACTAGTATACAAAAGAAGTATCTGGGCATCTCAATTAAAACTTGAGGACCTTTGCTCGTGGTATAAATCTTGAATAACTTACTTCACCATCAGGAAGAGATATAACAGACTCTGATCCAGAAGAAGATAGAATTCTCCCTAGTGCCCAATCACCATTAGAAAGTCTGCACCAAGCTTGAGGTTTCTGAAAAGCATAGCAACTAGCATAGGATAGATAATGTAGCTTAATGTATTTTTCAAGAAAATTGAACATGAATTTTTCCAGGTAATTGACGACAGAGAATTATCCCCCAACTGTATTTAATTAGAAGCAGAGATATCAAAGATATAGGCAGCAAATGGAGTAGGGCGTTGCTATAAGAAAAGTATAAACATACACCAATGCACGTGAAGAAGTTGTAATTAACTTAAATGCCAACAGAAATAATGAAGAAAATAGAAGACTGCAATGTCTTTTCTTGAATCAGATATAAACAGAAAAATATAGCATTACTACTGAATGCTTTGCCCAGCAGCTGAAAATAATTGAACATTTGATGGCTTTAGAACATTATAAAAATGAATAATCTGCTCAAGAAAATAAAGGTAGCATAGTATTTACTTCCCACTTTTCCGAGGATTGGTTCTAACAAACATGTGCAATAGTTTAATAGTGTGACACCTACTATCCTAGTGCATGTTCTACTTGTACCTAAGCATATGCACTACATTATTGTTTAATGTCAGAGACAAAGCAAAGCGTCTTCAACTCACAAACTAAATTGACTCTGAATATAGGTAACCGAAGGATATTAATAGTAATTATTTTTTGGATCAAGTGCTATATAAATCAGCAACAACCTATCCCAGGCAAACATATTTGTTACCTACCACTGTCGAGAAATTAAGAAATCCATGAGTTCAAGAATGATCAATGATATTTTAAAAACCACAAGTAGCACCATTAGTTCTAACAAGCTGGTAGCCAGAAATTTCTGCAACATTTATTTAGAAATATCGCTACAGAAAATCAACTACAAAAATCACCAAATCACAGTCAAACTTTTCAAAGGTAGGATCCTAACATAGAATTCAAAACTACAAAAACATAGCAAGTTAGACCAGTTTCCAATCAATGCTTTCGCATCACTAATAGCTTGACATCGTGCTAATAAGCACTAAATGGTACCAATACAAAACTGGAAATGATGAGTAGCTCCCAATCAACAAAATCACACATTTCTTCTGAGTCATAAATAATTACAAATATGTTACATGTATTCTGCAATTAGATAAAATGAAGACGGAAGAAACATCAGGAGCAAGAAGCTTAACACTGACCTGTTTTGCGACATAAGAATTAGTATCGCCCCAGTTAGATTCAGACCTTGCTGAGAAGATGGGAGAAATTTTATAAGTGACTGATTTTGATATCGCAACTGCTGCCTCTTCTTCTGCAAATCTATCCTCACGAGAAGTGGTCTTTGAGCTGTACGGTGAATCGTCATTCCCTTCACCATTGAAATTTGCTTCTTTCGGAGGCGTATCCTCACGCGAACTTTCTTTGGAGCTGTACGGCGAATCCTCCTCGCCTACGAATTCCCCCATACTCTCGTCATTTTTATCCTCCTTCTTCAAGGCAGCGAGTTCCGGCAATGATTTCACTGACTGCAGCACCGTAGACGAGCGGGGCTTTACCTTCGGCGGTTCCGGCCGGGTTGGCTTCTTCGATTCCAGCGTCCTGGGCAACGACATTCTCACAGTCGCCATCTTTAATTCTGTCTATAGACCCCCAATAACAAATCTCGCAGAGCTCCACTAAAGAATCACTTATCCGAACCACACTCTACAAGTAAAAAACCTTCAAACTTACATATGTCAAAAAAAAAAAAAGAAAAAAAAAAAGACACTCTAAACGATACACCCCCAAACGGAAAAGGAGGCGAAGATCCGAAAAAAACAAATGAACTTTTTCAAAGAATCATCCCCAAGAACTGCGGAAAAAGATGAATGATTTGAAAGATCCGGGTCGTCTTCATTCTTCAACAGATCAGAAGCAAAAAAAACAGAGAAGAAGCATGAACAGGATTGGATTGACCATACGGAAAGTAAGGGAAGAGGAGCGCAATGGCAAGCTTGTTCTAATTTTTTTTAACCACCATACGAAAATCTTATGGCCGTCGCCCACTCTTTTTCTCCAGCTTTACAAATTCGTTCGGTGGTTATAATAATTTTTTTTTTTGAAATTTTTCACGATGCAAACTTTTTTGGAAATATCCTAAAATGAAAGGGACGACAAAAGCACAACCACACCCACAGTACCGGATGGTTACATTCATCTTGACCATATTACCCCTTTATTTCACTCATATTCCAGTGGGAAATAACACATAGCAGTGTTCATTTGTAAATAAGGAACGGGTAGAAATGGTAGTTTAGAGGTACATGAGAGGCGCGTAACTTTGAACGAGGAGATAGACGAGGCGAGGGGGACGGTGACGGGGTAACGGCATGGGACCGCCTTGAATCCTGACCGATGGATTTCCATCGAACGGCGCAAAAGAGGGGATACGATGTTTCCTGTCTCGGTGCAAAGCCGGCGAAGAAATCCCGGCGGCGGAAGGCTGCCTGCGTTTGTGGTGTTGCGCTACCGTCACCTTGGACGGATTACGGTCGCATATTATTTGACCATAATGCCCCTCTGTTTCACTCATATTCCAGCGGAAGTAGGGGCATAAACGGCAGTTTGTAAGTATATGAGAAGCGCGTACATTTTGAACGAGGGGAGTAGGGAACGGTGACGGGGTGACGGTACAAGCCCGCTTTGAACACAGACCGATGGATTTCCATCGGACGGCCCAAAAGAGGGGTTACAGCGTTTACTTTCTCGGCGGAAAGCCGGAGAGGGAAGCCCGGCGGCAGAAGGCTGCCGACGTCTGTGCTGCCGTGGTTGCCGTCAGTTTAGACCGGCGACATCACTAGTTTACTAACGGTGCGATTCGGAGGATTTCGTCTGAGAGCAAAAAGATCCATGTGGATTACGTGTTAATTATGGTGGATTTTCTGGACCAATATGGTAAATTTATTTCAAAAAATTTTAAAATTCTGGAGGTGACGTGGCCACGTGGGTTTATTTCTTTCTTGAATTTTTGTGCTTGAAATTTTCTAACTCGCAGCCGCAATTCATTTCTTTCTTGAATTTTTGTGCTTGAAATTTTCTTTCTTGAATTTTTAATTTTATATAATAATTTATATAACAATTTTATATTATTTATAATATAAACATTACAAAAATTTGGTTTTAACTCAAATGGAATCAAACTAAACCAAATTAAAATTTTTAGTTCATTTTTTGTTCAAAATTTGAAGACATCGATTAAATTTTGATTTTTTTTTTTGGGTCAAATTTTGATTTGGATTGAACTGTTTGAATAACTCTAATGCCCAGCAGAAGTGACATACAATCTAACAATTTTTTCTACCATTGAGATTAAATACTAATAACACCGATTGAAAAAAAAAAGAAAAAAAAGCAAATAACACCGATTGAAAATTACAAAAGCAACACAAGATTATAAAGCAAATAACCGCAGGCCAAACCACCTAAAAACTCTTACCAAAATTATAACTATAGACAAATACATGATCAAGAAAAAAACACCCTTGGATAAACAAAACTATAGCTCTCAGCTACAATGACGGGAATCAAACTAGTAAAGGAGATAGGGAAATCTTACCACAATTTTGCCTTAAAGAACAAAATGAAATCCATTCTAAAAGAAGTCCAAAACAAAATCTAAAATATAGGAAAAATTCGACTAGTATTTCACCACCTGATCATCTACTTGATCAAAAACCATCCAAATTTCTCCTCTTTTTTCTATCAATATTATAGCCTCTCTCTCTTGTGAAGCCTTCCCCATGGTTAGACAATCCAAAGGCCTATTCAAATCAGGCATGCAAGCAAGTTTCAGGATAAGAATTTCACATAAGATCTCTATATATTGACCCATATATTTATTGTCTCTGTTATGGCTATCTGATGCACATGCAGAGGTACATAGATGATTGGATTGGTCACATCCACTCACTCACCTTTATGTGATTACTTTGGATTGCGATAGAGCCCTGTATATAAATAAGGCTAGTACGCAAGGAAATTGCCTACAATTTATATCCCAAGTCTGGTATAGAGAGAGATTGGAATAGGCACAGCGCTTGTTAGCTCTGCTCTATCAAGAAGGGTACTTGGTAGCCGTAGTCGCGACCATGATGCAGGGGCCTCTGCATCCAGCAATCTAGTCAAAGATTTGATGAAAGAGTCAACAAATTCTAAAGAACCTTAGAAAGAAGAACAGTGACAAGTGCAGTGCTGCCCCCCCTCCATGTGGGGGCTAGAGCTGCATAATGGAAGAGAAAAAAGGGGAAGAAGATAGCACAACTGCTTCCTCACTGGCTCCCCATGCAAGTGAAGCAGACAGGGCATGGCCAAAAGGGAGACCATAAAAAAGCCTCAACAGTTTCATATCCGCACTGTCTTGGTCCAGCGATAGACCCAATTGAGGTTGCTATGTCAAGTGGATGGCGCTGGAAGAGTCACTTTTTAGGGCTGAAAGGGGGAAGACATGCTTATCTTCTTTGTTGTCACTGCCTAATTGTTTCTTGCTTTTGGCGATTTGCTCTTTTCTTCTTTAGCGTGCCTTGGCAAAATGCCTCAGCCATGGAAGTAAACTGAACAGCTGATGCCAGTATAAGCCTCTGAGCGAGCACGTGTATTTCTGCTGCTTGAGTGAATAGAATAGTGATCATCCACTGCCTAGTCTGATCTCCGTGAAATGGGCCAATTTGGGCTCTCTTCAATCAAATTTTAGGTCCAAAAACTGGTTCTGGCATGGCAGCTCTCTTCAGCTCCGTTACCCTTTTGCCCTAAAACCCTCACCTAGCCTCCATTTGGGGGATAACGAGTGGAGGTTGTCGTCGGGGAAGCCCACCGCAGCGTGCTTGAAATCGCATCAACATCTTCTCGCTCCTTCCTCGGCGATTGCCTCACGCTACGGTGTCTAGTTGCACTCCCCGCCGCCGCATTTCGCAGAAGCGCGGACATCGAGTGCCGCCATGAACAACCTCGCAGTCCTCTCACCCTCTCCAGCCTCGAAATGATGGGTGGAACCGATCTCAGAAGGACAAAAAATGGAAACCTCGTAGATCTTGGTTCGCTGAAACCCGCCGCCACGAAGGTTTCTCCGCCAAAGAGCAAGCCTGTGGATCAAAACAAGAAATAACTTCAGATTGATGAGACTTTTCTCTCCGTCGAATCATTGTCCAAGCTCGGCGTGTCGCCGTGGCTACTCGATCGGCTCAATGAGTCGGCCTGAGTGCTCCGACCGACGTCCAGTCCGCTGCGATTCCCACCATCGAGCAGGAGGAAAAAAGCCTAGTCTGATCACCGTGAAATGGGCCAATTTGGGCTCCGGTTTAGTCGAATCTTGGGCCCAAAAACTGGTTCAGAAGTTGTGCCATGGCAACCCTCTTCAAATTCCTTGCCATGGCACAAAAACTCAATCCTTTCCCATTTGGGGATACCAAATGGAGGTTGTTGTCGGGGAAGCTCACCGCAGCGTGCTTGCATTCGCATCGGCATATTCTCATTCCTTTCCCACTGCCGCATTTCGCAGAGACGCCATGAGTAGTCATCTCACCCTCGCCAGCCTCCAAGTGATGGCCGGAATCGATCCCAGAAGGACAAAAAATCGAACCTTTGTTGATGTTGGGTCGCTAAAACCCGCGGCCACGAAGGTTTCTTGATCAGGCAGATAAACATAGTGAGGGAGGTGGATAGGTTGCTTGATCCGGCGGATAACAAGCTGGTTAAGTAGCTTGTTGGAGGCGCGAACAGGTTCTAGCAAGTGGAGGCATTGAAGAAGAGAAGCCACACATCGTGGTCGGCTCATCTGGTCGCATCCCGAGTTTTTAACAGCTGGGATGCTCCACATTCATGGAGCCGCTTGCAAGGAGTGAGCGCAATTTCCGTTGTGCGAGCAGCTAGGAACTGGGGACGTGATCCTCTTCTTGTCCGAGCAAAAAGTGTGCTACCTTGCCCACTCCAGCAACCACAAATCTGATACGGTCATTGAATCTACCTAGCAAGTCAACTAACTGAAAGCTTGTCCCCATCCTCGAAACATTTCTACTGTTTCTATGATACGGCAGAAAGTTGACAGCGTGAGGAGATGCGTCGATGTACTGGATGCAAAGAATGGGATTGCTTTTATGGACAGCAGAAAGCCTTTGAATTTAAGCTGCAAGCTCGTGGAGTGAAGGCTGCAGAGTTGCAGGGGGGATCTTGGTAAGCTTGCTAGATCAACAACTTTGAAGAAATTAGAGGGTGGCGAACTCAAGAGTCCTCGTAAAAAATGAGTTAATCTGCATGGGGTTTATACGTTTCTATGTCGAGAGTGACAATAATAAATTTTTAAATTTAATTTGTGCAATATATATATATATATATAATAAATTATAATCAACTTAAAAAAATATAATTAAACATAAGAACATCAAGATTTAACGTAAAAAATTCCTAAAAAATAAGATAAAAAACTACAAGAGAGAGCCACCAAATTTCCACTACGAAGAACTAATATAAAATATCTTCTCAATCAAGAATTTCATCAAACACGATAAAATTTAATTTAAGGGAAACATAAATTCCAAAATCATTCTCTAAATTAATTTAGACAAACGAAGAGATCAATCGAAAATTTGATCGTTGGATATTTAAGGAATTACCCCAAGAGCAGCTCTATAAATTTTTGCAATGACTCCAATATCATACCCAAAAGTTTTTAGCCAAAACTTTCCTTTTAATTTCTCTCTCGTCAAAATCAAAAGCGAAACTCAATTTCAATCTCACACACTCCAATTGACCACGTTCACGTGGGTTTTTGGATTTCACTAATACCTTTTACAAAAGAGTCCACTCCTTTTTTTTCTATTTGCAAGTGGGTCTCTGCATGATGTAGGACCCACATATAAGAATCTCCCCCCTTCTACATTATACAAGAATGACCAATTCGATCATCTTTTTACAGAGCTCAGTCTTCTCTTTTGTCACAACCTTAGTCATCATGTCAAATGGATTTTTATCAATGTGAATCTTATTGAGACTTATCAATTTCCTGTCTACAACATCCCTGATCCAATGGTATCTAATATCAATGTGCTTTGTCCAAGAATAATAAGTAGTATTTTTGCTAAGCTCCATAGCACTTTGGCTGTCACATTGAATCACAAATTGCTTCTTATTTATATTCAACTCAGTCAGGAAACCTTTCAACCATATCAATTCTTTTCCTACTTCAGTGGCTACAATATATTCTGCCTCAATAGTAGATAGAACAACACATCTTTGCAACTTAGATTGCCATGAGACAGCTCCCCCTGCAAATGTAAATAGATATCCAAAAGTAGATTTTCTTCCATCTAAGTCACCTGCCGAGTCAACATAAGTAAAACCTTCTAAGATATGAACTGAGATACCAAAACAAAACATGTTGCTGATGTACTTTTCAAATATCTTAGGATCCATTTAACTGCTTCCTAATGACTTTTACTTGGATTTGCAAGATATCTACTAACCACTCCAACAGTATGTGCAATATCTGGCCTTGTACAAATCATAACATACATTAAACTACCCACTGCAAATGCATATGGAATATACTGTACCTCATTCTTTTCTTTCTCATTTGAGAGGCTTTCCATAGAACTCAATTTAAAATAACCTACAAGAGGTGTGCTAATTGATTTTGCTTCCTTCATATTAAACCTTTCGAGCACCTGTTCAACATATGTCTTCTGAGATAACCAAATCCTTTTAGTATTTCTATCACGTGTGATAGTCATACCCAATTTTTTTCTAGCTTGTCCCAAGTCTTTTATATCAAAGGAGTTATTGAGTTCTTTCTTTAACCTGTTAATTAAGGAAATATCCTTCCCTACGATGAGCATATCATCAACATAGAGTAGTAAAATAATAAAACTATCATTAGGAAATTTCTTAAAATAAACACAATGATCTGCATCTGTTTTATAGTAATTTTGATTCATCATGAATGAATCAAACTTTGGCAAAAAAAAAAAATGAATGAATCAAACTTCTTATACCATTGCCTGGGGCTTCCTTCAATCCATACAAACTCTTTTTCAATTTACAAACCATTTGTTCACTTCCTTTGACAACAAATCCCTCTGGCTGCTCCATGTATAGCTCTTCTTATAAATCTCCATGTAGGAAAGTTGTCTTTATATCTAATTGTTCAATCTCAAGGTCTAAGCTTGTAGCTAAACCTAAAACAATTCTAATAGATGTCATCTTCACAACAGGTGAGAATATTTCATCAAAATCAATTCCTTCCTTTTGACTAAAGCCTTTAACCACCAACCTTTAACCACCAATCTTGCTTTTATATCTGATTTGACCATTGTCACCATCATGCTTTATCTTGTACAACCACTTGTTTTTCAATGCTTTTCTTTCTCTACGCAACTGCACTAACTCATATGTCTGATTCTTTAGCAAAGAATTCATCTCCTCTTGCATTGCTTTCCTCCACTTATCCTTTGTCTCACTTTTTAGCTTCTTCATAGCATTCTGGCTCTCCTCCATCTGTGATCATGACATAATTTTTGTCATATTGCCTTGAAAATACTCTTCCTCATAGTGACCTTCTCAACTGAGTTTCCGTTTGAGGCTGCCGAGGTATCTGACTCTCCTATGCATTATCAGTATCTATAGAAGTGTCAGTAGGTGATAGGCCCCGCAAGTGTACGGTTTCTATCGAAGTAGTAAAAGATCGTCCCAAGGGAGCAGGGGTGTCAAGTACCGACTTCAAGTGTTATTGAAAGCTAGACAATCAAAAATAGAATTAAGAAAATAAACTAATCTAAATCTAAAATATCGAACCTAAGAGTCAACAACTAGATGAGATTTACAGTTTTAAGGAAGCTTCAGGACTTCAAGTTTCACCACGTTGAATGATTTAAAGTAAAACAATGAATGAATCGAATTAATAAACGAATTACCTTCTCTCAAAGCATAATCCGACAGTAAATTATTCAAGGCGATTAGTCCTATTGTACAGCTTATCTTCTCTCGAAGTGTAAACTGGTGCCTACTTAAGCTAGTTTCCTACTCTCATAGCAAAACTAACTTAAGAAAGACCCAATGGGCTCTATGACAATCGTTAACCCTCGAGTGATATTGAACGACTCTTGTAATTCATATCACAAGTCTAAGTTGGATAGTTGAGTATTACGATTCACCTCTCGGTACTTCTCGTAACACTTAACATATATAAAATGTTTGGCCAAAACATATATATGCAAGTAAGCATATCCAAATTAGATAAACAAATTACTTGAAAATATCACTGAAATTCACATGAGAGTTTTATATTTAGAGAATTTTTCAACGGGCTACGCCCGAGTCCCAAACTAGGGTTTTATGCTAAGAAATACATTGTTTAACTCGTAAAAACCCAAGAAAATACAATCGAAAGTTAGGGAAATTATAGATTAAAGGTAGGAGACGACAAATCTTTGGTCTTCTCTAAAAAATCCCAAAGAAATCCGGTTGAACAAGCCCTTGAACGCTGGTTTTCACCCTAGTCGAGTTCTCCAAGGATTCAAATCCGTAACCGCCCAAAATCTTAACTTTTATACCTTAATCAAAGCCTTGGGCAGTTAGGAAGGTTAATTGGGAGTTTTCCCTAATTTCGAGGCTCTTAGACCGTCAGATTTGGTGAAGAAACGGTTGAAGGTTGCGATCTGCAAACACCGTCATGGGCGTGATGCCCGTCACGGCCAGGCCGTGATGAGTTCTGGAACTTGCGACGAAGTAAGCAAGGCCGTAATGGGCGCGAAAAATTTCTAGAAGCTCACACTCGTGCACGAAGCTGGTGTTGAGTTTGTGCCGAAGTCGTCACGGGCGTGATGGTCATCACAGCCAGGCCGTGATGGGTTCGTGAATGTCTGAACATGCTCGTTCTTTAGGCCGTGACCACTTCACTAGAGTTTCTGGATTCTGGCGGTCACAGCCGTGACAGTTGACACAGCCAAGCCATGTTTACTTATGAACTGGATGTTGAGAAGGCCGAAATGATCACGGCCGTAATGGCTGTCACGGCTAGGCCGTGATCACTATAAAAAACTCCAAAATGGCTAGAATTTGACATGTGACCTCGCCGAACTATGACGAATCTTCCTGTAACTTCAAATCTTGAAAATCTTCACGAAAATTTAGGGAAATGACCTGCATTTCATAAATAAACGAAAAAGAGTGAAGATTCCATATTTTACAGGAAAAGATATCAAATTTTGACATAAAATAGAACTTAAGCCTAAAATGATGGTATAAAGAAGACTCTGAATCCTATAAAAATAACACTTATCAAAATATCACAGACTTAAAATCTTGCTTGTCCTCAAGCAATTACACTATCTGGAATAATCAGATATCAGGAAGATAGCACGTTCAAAAGCCAAAGTATGAACTTCATATGAAAACAATTACACTTAATCCTAGTTTGAAGAATGCAAATTGAGATATAATCTAAACTGTGGGCAAAGAATAATGTTTAGAGTCAATCCACAAATCTAAAATAGGAAAAACACTTCACCATGTTAAGACTATTCTTAATTATCAATTCCTTCTGAAAACAGCTAATCAAGTCAAGTTGCACGATATAAGCTTTTCAATTATTTCGATAAGAGAATCATGAAGTTTTAATCGGTTGACTCAAGCTACTTCTCTGAATTAACTTGACACCTTGTGACGCGAAGGACAAACATTTGTAATGAATGCACCCCCGGTACTTAGTTAACAAGCAAACTCAAAGTGTGTACACCATATAATGTACACAAACTCATTTCTTCACCCTAAAGTAGAAGAAAGCGGAGTTGTTCACTTTTCCCAATCTCTTCTTTTCTCATGACCCTTTTTTTTCATTTTTTTTTTTGTTTTTTTTTCTTTTTCAACAGTGCCAAGTTGGATGAATCTTTGGATTCATCTTCACTTCGGTACCACTGCCCCTTTTTTTTGTTCAAATCAACTTGAAAACCTGTCAACAAGGAATAGATAAAACATGAATCGTCAAAAATGTAATGTCGTGTAAGAAGTAATTCGGAAGATGGGGATCAACCACTGAAACATCATGCAATCTACAGTAAAGCATACTCAATAATAATCTAAAATCATGAATCAAAAGCATAAGAGTTATCGTAATAAGAATTCCCTTGAACTTAAGAAACACACACATCATCCTTAGTCTCATCATGGTTCAAAGCAGTGTAAGAACTGAGGACAAGTAGAAGGGACACCATCACAGACTTAGTTCTTTGCAGTTATCACCGGTAAAATAGCATAAGCATGAAATCTCAGTGCAGGACGTAACAAAACACATGCATAAAGAACAAACTATTTACCACTAACACAAGCATTACCACTAACACAAATAAACCATAGAAGCAACTGTCTGAAAATAAGAAGTACATGAACTGAACTCATAAGCACTAACAGTAACAAAAGAGGGAAAAACCCTCTACCCACGGTAGAGAACTACATAGTCTCCTATGCAGCTCAAATGTACAAGATAGCAAAACAACTTACTAAAGACAAGGCAAAATCACCATCGACGAGTGTTCATTTGCCGCAGCATCTCCTGAATATCCCTGGTGTTCTCGGCCTGCAGCCGACCCTGGCGGGACTGCTCCTCCTTTATATCCTTCAGGCGCCGGCGAACATCCTGCAGCATGAGGCACGACTCATGCTAGTCCTTGCGAATCGCCTTGAGATAGCCTTCGATGTTGGCATAGGCGTTCGTGGTGGACGCTGAAGAAGATGGCTCTGTATGCCTGAAGGTGCGGAAGGAAGGAGAAGGTTGTGCCGTGTCTATCGGAACGTCCTCATCAGCTACTGGAAGCATGTGCCAGTTCCGCCGCTCATGGATGGAGGTGCGCTGGGGGTTCGGTAAAAGCATTGTGAAGTCGCTCCCACGAAATAGGAGGCTGAAGGCATCACCCTCGCGGGTGATCATCTTCATCGCCTGGCACGACTCCAAGTCAATGCGGGTGCTACTGCGTGCCTACTCCACTCCATAGGGCTCAATGCCCATGGCAATAGCAATCGCAGTGATAAGTCCTCCAGAGGCAACGACCCTCTTCTGAGCAGTGGCCAACTTCTGCAATTGTTTAATTAGATAAAAAGCTATATTCAACTTGCAAGAATGTACCATCGACTAGAGGAAGAGCAGCTCGGTGGCTCACACAAGTCCATCACTCTCACCACAGGCAAATATAGTGTGCGCCAATACCCGATGCACGTAGCGGAAGCAAGGGTTGCTGATGTGGCTCGCTCGCGCCATCCGTGAGACATAAGGCTGCGGCCCCGTGATAGCCGTCTAGAAGGCCTGATCACTATACTTTGGCGGAGCTAATCGAGTGTCGTCCTCCGGAAAACCATAGATTTCGTTAATCTGGGAAAGCGTGTGGATGTGATCCTGGTTCGCCAGCCGAAAAGAGACGGTGCTGTTGTCGTGGTCGTCATGGATGTTCACGTCGACCTCTAGGGACGACATGAACTTGAGGGTGATAAGCACATACGTCGCCGGTGCCATCCGGAAAAACTTCTCCCAGCCAATCTGCTGAAACATATATAAGATATCGTCATGAAGCCCGAGTGTCGTAAGAGTGCTACAATCCAGATAACGGGTGTTGACCACCCGCCGGGACTCCAAGAGATCATAACACCCCTTCTGCGCGGCATCCCGGAAAATAATACCATACTCGTTCGATTCCTACTCCACGGCCGGCTGCTTGGAGGTAGACTTCTGGGCCATCGTCTTCCTTCAACCGAACATCTTAAAGATCGAGATAAGGTGGCTGGAACTCTGGAAGACCCGAGCAGAAGAGAGCTGAAGAAGGCTAGGGCTGATGGCGCTGGCAAAGATGAAGTAGCAACAGGAGGAGGCAAAAGAGAGCTGAAGAAGGCTGAGGAGCAGTAGCGGCGGCCAGAAAAGAGAACTGGCAGCGGCATAAAAGAGGGATCTCAGATCTGGGAGTGAAAACCCTTAGATTTGGAAATCTGGAGGTGTCATAGGGTGAAGGGAAATGGCAACAGGTAATGTGGATGCCCTGAGACCCGTCGGCAGCAAGATCTGGCGGAAAACAGCAAGAATGGCAGCAGACAGTGAAATCTGGCGAACGGCGGAAATGCGCCCAGAATAGCAGATCTGGGTGTCGCCGAGAAGTGAAGAAGGGCGCAGATGCTGTGGAAAGCGGCAAACAGAGTTCAGGTGAGAGTGGAGGCCAAAAAATGAAGAGAAGTAGCGGCGGCCGTGCAAGAACGGGCGTGAACCCTAAGTTCCACCACCGCGCCCTCTTATAGGCGGAAAAGGCGAATGCAAGCACGGCCGTGACAGGGAACACAGCTTACCTGTGCCAGCTTCGTCGTAGAAGAATCCTCAGATGCACGAGCGTGACATGGAATACGGGCAACCCGTGATGACTGCGTCAAAATGCGGATGTTGAAGGCACAATCGTGACAATGATCACGGCTCACCCGTGATGGACTCGACAAAGAATCTTTCACAAACTTAAACATGGCCGTGATGCGGAACACGCCCAAGCCGTGACAAGTTCATCAAAAATCATCCTAATTACGTTCACACCCGTGATGATGATCATGGCATGCCCGTGATTGCTGTGGCATCCTGCGCTGGTATGCGAACCGATCACGGCCATGATGGCTATCATGGCCAGGCCGTGAACAACTCGGCGACAAGCAAAAAATTATCTGAAAAATGCCAAAAAAATTCCCACAATTAGTAAGATGCTATTCAATATATAAAATCATAGAAATCATGTCATGGGATAGCACAAAAATATCAAAACAAAAATAACAATACAACAAAATAAACAAGCACAACAATAAACAACAAAGTCTGTCTAATGAAAACAACACAAGATAAATCCATGGGGTGCCTCCCATGAAGCGTTGGTTTAAGGTCTACAGCTTGACCAATGATCATGCTTCAGGGCACGTCCAATGGATTAGAGGTAGAAGAAATGACATATGAATGCCCCTTTCTCCTTCGCCTAAAATTAACACCTATGGAGATAAGCAGTAATAATAATAGGTGTATAGTAAAAAATGTCTTTAAATCCTGCAAAATAAGAACATGTTCACTTGCTAAGTCTTTCTTCCTAAAATCAAATAAATACTTCTCATCAACCCCACTATGGAACATTCGCGCGCAACCAAAATCGGGGTCCGCCACAAACAAGTTATCTCGAATAGTCTGGTCCTCCCTCATCAAAGTAGCATCTACGTCCATATCAGTGCAAGGGTGGGATGCAAGAAAATCCCATGTGGCCTCCGAACAAATGGTAAGCACAAGTATTGTCTCAACACTACAGCACGAGCCTGAAAAAGAGAGACCCGGCATATCAGCAGAAAGATTAAACTCTAAAATAGTATCACTAATGTTTAGAGATAACTTCCCTTTCTTGACATCTATAACAGCCCTGGTGGTAGCTAGGAAAGGGCGGCCCAAAATAAGTGGTAATTTTGAATTTTCTAACATATCCAAGACTACAAAGTCTATGGGGACAAAGAGTTCCCCGACTTTAATCGGCACATTCTCTACTATTCTCATCGGGTGATATATGGAGCCATTCGCGAGCTGAAGAGCTATGGGTGTGGGTTCCAGGCCTCCCAAGTATAAACTTTTGAATAGGGAGAGAGGCATGATACTCACACTGGCCCCCAAATCACATAGTGCCCTCTCAATGGAAAAGTTGCTGATACTACAGGAGACAGAAAAACTGCCAGGATCGCTAAGCTTCACAGGCATCAATGAGCTGTAATGTCCTATCAATGCCTTGACCAATCTCTGAGGACAGCAGACAGGCGGTGTGTGAGGTGGTGAAGGAATAAAAAATGGTGCTTGTTTGACATCTGACTCTATGGGTATTTTCTCTGAATATGGTGCATCTACGCTTACATCTGACTCTTCAACAAAACAACTTCTGGGTGACATTTGGGGATCTTTCATTTGGGTGCCACTACATGTCAGAACCGCGTTGCAGTGCTCCCTTGGGTTTGCCTCAAGTTGAGAATGAAGCTTCCCTAATGGCCTAGAGGTTAAAGCAGCTTGTTGAGCAATCTGGTTCTCAAGTGTCTTCGAGTGAGAAATCAGGGAGTCCACCTTCTAATTTAACTGCCGAAAAGACTCGTCAACACCCTCATTTCGCTTTGACTGAGCATTGATAAAATTCTCCAGCATTAACTCTAAATTGGAATTTTGCGGTTGATTAAACTGCCTTTGTTGAAATCCAGGTAGTTGCCTGAATTGAGGATGAGTGAACTGATTGCTAGAATTTCCCTGAGGATGAAAGAACTGTTGGCTTGGTTCTGAGTGTTCCGGTAGGAGAAGTTTGGATAACTCCTCCATCTGGGATTGTATATGCCTGAAAATGGGTCATTCTAGTTCCTCTGATCTTGGTGTATAGTATTAACCTGATCTAAAGACAGATCAAAAGAAGAAGAAGGACCCATAATCTGGCAGTTAGTAGCATCATGTCCAGAATTCCCACAAATTTCAGAAGTAATTGAATTAACAGACGATGCATGAAAGTTCATAGAAGTAAGTTGGTGCGATAAGGAGTCAACCTTTGTCGCCAACGAACTGAGCATGTCAAGATCATGCTTACCTCCTCTTCTCACCGGGGCGTTTCTCTCATTCGTCCACTGGTAGTGATTCAGAGCCATGTCCTTGATCAAATTCATGGTATCATCTATGTCCTTATTCATAAGCGCTCCGCCCACGGCTGCATCTATAGACAGACGAGTATTATGTAGGAGACAATTATAAAAAGTATGCACTAGTACCCATTTTTCCACTCAGTAATGCGGGCATATACGTAGCAACTCCTTAAAATGGTCCCAGGCCTCGTAGAGCGACTTGCCTTCCCTTTGGCTGAAATTCGTTATTTGTTTCCTCAGTTGAGCCATCTTGCTCGATGGGAAGTATTTGGAGAGGAACACATGAGAGAGCTGATCCCATGTCGTAATTGAGCCTTGAGGAAGGGAGTGTAGCCAAGCTCGTGTGCAGTCCCTAAGGGAAAAAGGGAAAAGACGTAAGCGAATAGCATCAAAAGTTACCCCATTAATTTTGAGGGTATCATAGTATTCAAGAAAAATTGACAAATGTAAATTGAGGTCATCCTATGGTGAACCGCTGAATTGATTCTACTGAACCATATGCATAATGGCCGGCTTTATCTCAAAGTTATTTGCTTCGACCGCCAGTCGAGTAATGCTAGAGTGCAGGCCCTGAACGTTTGGTGCAGCAAAATCTTTCAGCAAACGATTCTAGTCCACTGCAACTGTATTTGGATGAGGTTCTTCAAGCTGTTGAACCTGGACTTTCCTTTAAGCTTGAAAGGCCCTTTCAATCTCTGGATCTTCTGGCACTAGCTGACCTGTTCTAATTGTTCTTGACATACACAGGGTTAGTAGACCAGAGAATAATATAAGCTTGAAGAAAGGAAGAAGATAAGAGATTTTAACAAATGAACTAAAATATGAAACAAACAAAGCAAATAAAAGCAAAGGGTGGTCTAGTCTATCAAATCAACTTTTTAGTTAATATTGACTACGCCTTGCTCCCCGGCAACGGTGCCAAAACATGACAGGCCCCGCAAGTGTACGGTTTCTATCGAAATAGTAAAAGATCATCCCAAGGGAGCAAGGTGTCAAGTACCGACTTCAAGTGTCATTGAAAGCTAGACAATCAAAAATAGAATTAAGAAAATAAACTAATCTAAATCTAAAATATCGAACCTAAGAGTCAACAACTAGATGAGATTTACAGTTTTAAGGAAGCTTTGGGACTTCAAGTTTCACCACGTTGAATGATTTAAAGTAAAATAATGAATGAATCGAATTAAGAAACAGATTACCTTCTCTCAAAGCATAATCCAACAGTAAATTATTCAAGGTGATTAGTCCTATTGTACAGCTTACCTTCTCTCGAAGTGTAAACTGGTGCCTACTTAAGTTAGTTTTGCTACGAGAAGTTAATTTCCTACTCTCGTAGCAAAACTAACTTAAGAAAGACCTAATGGACTCTATGACAATCGTTAACCCTCGAGTGATATTGAACGACTCTCGTAATTCATATCATAAGTCTAAGTTGGATAGTCGAGTGTTACGATTCTTCTCTCGGTACTTCTCGTAACACTTAACACATATAAAATGTTTGGCCAAAACATATATACGCAAGTAAGCACATCCAAATTAGATAAACAAATTACTTGAAAATATCACTGAAATTCACATGAGAATTTTACATTTGGAGAATTTTTCAACGGGCTACGCCCCGAGTCCCGAACTAGGGTTTTACGCTAAGAAATACATCGTTTAACTCATAAAAACATAAGAAAATACAACCAAAAGTTAGGGAAATTATAGATTAAAGGTAGGAGACGACAAATCTTTGGTCTTCTCTCGAGAATCCCAAAGAAATCTGGTTGAACAAGCCCTTGAACGCTGGTTTTCGCCCTAGTCAAGTTCTCCAAGGATTCGAACCCGTAACCGCCCAAAATCCTAACTTTTATACCTTAATTGAAGCCTTGCGACGAAGTAAGCATAGCCATGATGATGGACACGGGCAGGCCGTGATGGGCGTGAAAAATTTCTGGAAGCTCACCCATGCACGAAGCTAGTGTCACGAAGCTAGTGTTGAGTTTGTGCCGAAGTCGTCACGGGCGTGATGGTCATCACAGCCAGGCCGTGATGGGTTCGTGAATGTCTGAACACGCCCATTCTTTAGGTCGTGACCACTTCGCTGGAGTTTCTGGATTCTGGCGGTCACGACCGTGACAATTGACACAGCCAAGCCATGTTTACTTCTAAATTGGATGCTGAGAAGGCCAAAATGATCACGGCCGTGATGGCTGTCATGGTCAGGCCGTGATCACTATAAAAAAACTCCAAAATGGCTGGAATTTGACCTATGACCTCGTCGAACAATGACGAATCTTTTCGTAACTTCAAATCTTGAAAATATTCACGAAAATTTAGGGAAATGACCTGCATTTCACAAATAAATGAAAAATAGTGAAGATTCCATACTTTACGAGAAAAAATATCAAATTTTGACATAAAATAGAACTTAAGCCTAAAATGATGGTATAAAGAAGACTCTAAATCCTATAAAAAATAACACCTATCAGTAGGGTTATTTGACTGGTGCTCTTCATAGGACTCTCCCCCTGCCTTAGAAATTGGCTCATCTACCTGAGCAAAGATGTCATGTGGAACATACTGTGTCTCACTTTGTAATTATTTTAGTTTTATTAAGGCCTTTCAAAGTTTGATCTTCATGAAAGACTACATCTCTACTTCTATACATTTTCCAATTAACTGGATCCCACACTTTGTATCCAAACTCATCATCACCATAGCCAAGGAAAATACATTGAATTGCCTTAGCATCAAGTTTTGACATGTCTTCTTTAGGAACATGCATAAAAGCTTTGTAACTAAAAACACATAAGTGAGCATAAGAAATATCTTTTCTAGACCAAACTTTCTAAGGAATAGCACAATTAAGGGGAAAAGAAGGAGACCGTTTAATCAAATAAATAGCTGTTTATAATTCTTCAACCTAAAAAGATTTTGATAATTTAGCAGAAAATAACATACATCTAATCTTTTCTACAATAGTGCGATTCATCCTCACAGCTACACCATTTTGTTGAGGAGTCAATGGAACAGTTAACTAATGTCTAATTCCATGTCTAATCAAATACTCCTTAAACCTATTAGATATGTATTCTTCCCCATTATCTGTGTATAAGTATTTTAATTTTCTACCTGTTTCCCTTTCTAATAAAGCATAAAAATTTTAAAAAATTTCACACTTCATCTTTAGTTTTTATAGTGTAACCCCATACTTTTCTAGATGCATCATCTATAAAAGTAACAAAATAAGAAGCACCCCTACTGATTTAGCATCCATAAAACAAACATCTGAATAAATAAGATCAAGTAGCATAGTACCTTTTTTTGGACCATTTTTGAGAAAAGAAATTCTATGTTGCTAACCAAATAAGCTATGATCACAAGGACTAATAGTGATACCTTTGGGGAGAATATCCTTATTTGATAGAATTTCCATACCCTTCTGACTCATGTGCCCAAGCCTCCTATGCCATAAATTTGAAGTGTTTGTTGAAGCAGTAATGATATTGAAAGTCCCACCCTAAGGGGGGGGGGGGGAAACCCTAATAGACGTGCGCATATATATATAAATTTCGAAGCGGAATTTAGGGTTTCTTAGATCGGTTAGCATGAACACATGATCAACTTGTTCAAGGATTGCAAAGAATCAACAAGAGATCATACCATAGCCATCGTTTAGATGGTGCCTTGGAAGCTAGAGGGCGATATGGCTCTCCTCCAAAGGTGCCGCACACAAGGTGAAGATGGCTTTCTCCTTGTCGTCCTTTGTGCTAGCAAAGAGCTTCAAGAGTCCTAATCGCTTGAAGGGAAGATGAGAGATGACTCTCGGCGTAGATGAACTCCCTCTTCTTTTCGTCAAGTGTCACCACCGAAAAAGAAGAGAAGACCAAAAAAGGATGCCCCCGGCGAGAGAGTGAAGAATCCCCTTTCACGTTCGAAAACGCATAACGTTTTCAACAAAGGAAAACGGCTTTCCAATTTTAGAAAGCACTAACTCCACTTCAACTCCCACGTTACCATCCCTCAATCAAACCATTCGAACCATACGTTCACCATAGTGAACCGGTTCCATTTGGTTTGGTTCAAGTGAATTTGGTTCAAGGACCAAGCCTTGGTCTAAATCTCATTGAACCTCAAGGTTCAAGATCTAACCATTCATCTCTCGATGCTCTTGATCTCACCGATCTAGCATCACTACTCTCGATCGAAGCTTACCGATCTCAAGCCCTAATCAATCAAACATGATCAGACCAGATCTCACTTACAATCAGAGTTTAAATCCCTTTAAACTGAACCAAAACAATTCAGTCCACACGATCTGACATAAGTAAGCCATATCATCAAATTGTGCGACCCTAAGGGTTTCCTTTAAATGTCGGTAACGATAACTTACGTTATCACGATCAGTGAGGGGTATCTAGCAACACATCACTGTCTCCCGATATAAAGGGAAGAGTCTTCCAAGACTACACCCAAACCATAACACAAGTGTGAATCCACTTCACTAGGCATACATGTTTCCTTTTCCACTGGATGTTCTTATTGGACAAGCGTGTCAAGCCTGTAGCTCTAATATGATGAGCATGATTAGATCAGATGAACATAGTCATCTGGGTATGGCCATACACTTTCTCAATCATCTCATCCAGGGGGCCCCTTTAGAACATCACACTCCAAACAAGGAGACGGCAATCCTATGTCTATCACTAATGCCCTAACATGATTCATGTTCATTATCCAAGATAGTTTATAACCATTATGTTTCAAATGATATTGAACTACCTCAAAATAATGCCAATCATCATTTAGAAACACAAGTGATCTCAAGTCAGAGGAAATATGCCACTTGTTTGCATACAAGGATTATTCACATTGTGACAAGCAATTGAATATCCTAGTAGGGTCTGTCCAGTACATCCAATGTACCCATGAGTCTACTTCTTATTCCATGCTCGAAGCATCCTATAAGATTAGAACACATATTAGTCTCAATCATATCAAGGCTGTCTCATGTTCACCAAGATATCTCGACTAAGGACTATACTGCATGTCAGCCTAGCTGAACATCACTGAGACATTATTCAGAAGTATTCATATTGCAGCAGATAATGTAACAACCTGAATAACAACCATTGACTTTATAAACATTGAGTTTATACATGATACTGATACAATCCCAAGGCCTCAAACATTAGCCTTAAGGGCATACCCCAACAATCTCCCACTTGCACTTAATCTAATGGTTGAAAAATCTCAAACCCATATTATTACAGTGCTTCTCATGCTTCTGCTGCGCCAGAGGCTTAGTAAGCGGGTCAGCCAGATTGTCATCTGTATGAACCTTGCAGACTTTGATCTCGCCACGATCAATGATCTCCCGGATCAAGTGAAACCGTCTCTGTATGTGCTTGGACTTCTGGTGTGACCGTGGTTCCTTTGCTTGTGCTATTGCTCCAGTGTTATCACAGAAGATAACCAATGGATCTGCTCTCGAAGGAACAACACCAAGTTCCTGAACGAACTTACGAATCCACACTGCCTCCTTGGATGCTTCCGAGGCTGCAACATACTCGGCTTCTGTTGTGGAATCAGCAACAATTGATTGTTTGAAACTTTTCCACACCACTGCACCTCCATTCAAGCTAAAAACATAGCCTGATTGCGATCGAAAATCATCCTGGTCAGATTGGAACGAAGCGTCAGTATATCCTTCAATACTGAGTTCTTCCTGACCACTATATACCAAGAACATATCTTTGGTCCTCCGAAGATATTTCAAAATGTTCTTGACTGCAATCCAGTGCGCCTTACCTGGATTACTTTGGAATCGACTGGTCACGCTTAACCCGTAAGCGACGTCTGGGCGAGTACACAACATCGCATACATAATGGACCCAATAGCCGAAGCATAAGGCGTATTGTCCATTTCATCTTTCTTAGTCTGTGTTTGTGGACACTGACTCTTTGAAAGATTCAGACCATGTCTGACTGGAAGATATCCTCTTTTAGAATTCTCTAAATGGAATCTCTCCAGGACTTTATCGATGTAAGTACTCTGGCATAGCCCGAGAAGCCTCTTAGATCTATCTCTGTAGATCTTCACACCTAATACATAGGCTGCTTCTCCTAGATCTTTCATCTGGAAACATTTTCTTAACCATGCCTTGACGACATGTAGTTCAGGAATATCGTTTCCAATGATTAAGATATCATCGACGTAGAGGACTAGGAAAGTAATTACGCTCCCACTAAACCTCTTATATACACACGGGTCATCTTCATTCTTGATGAAACCAAACTCACAGATTGATTCATCAAAACGAATATTCCAGCTTCTTAACGCTTGCTTAAGTCCATAAATGGACTTCTTTAACTTGCATATTTTTGAAGGAACCCCTAGTTCAAAGGGGGGGGGGGAGAAACCCTAAACTTGCGATTCTAACAAGCATGGCGAAAAGGGTTTCTAAACAAGATCGAATATGATAACTATATGATCAACTTGAAGTTATGAGAACTCATACCAAAGCCATGAAGAGGGTGGCGGCTTGGAAGCAAGAGATCAAAGTAGGTCTCCTCTTCAAGTTCACACACAAGATGAGGGGTGGCTACCCTTTAGGATCTTCCTTGTGCTAGCAAGAGATCCCAATGTCCTTGTCGTGTGTTGAGATGCGCTTGGCCGAGAGCTACCGTCTCCAAGAATCCTCTTTCGTCCAACGAAGATGACAATTCAGTAAAACCGATTTGCGTTAAGCCTTCTCCAATCAAGTCATGGCGTTACACTTCCATAAATGGAAGGTTTTCAAGCCATGCGCTCACTTGAAGGAAAAACCGCCCAACAAGCCTTTACACCTTGAACCATACGTTCACCCATGTGAACCGGTTCAAGTCAATTAGGTTCAACCCAATTCGGTTCATTAAACCAGCCCAAGCCATGGTCTAGATCTCTTTGAACCAAATGGTTCAAGATCTAACCATTCATCTCTTGATGCTCTTGATCTCTATGATCTAGCATCCAAACTCTCGATCGAAGCTTACCGATCTCAAGCCCCAATCAATCAAACATGATCAGACTAGATCTCACTTACAATCAGAGTCTGAACTCGTTTAAACTGAGTCTAAACAGTTCAGTCCACACGATCTGACTTAAGTAAGCCATATCATCAAATTGTGCGACCCTGAGGGTTTCCTCTAAATGTCGGTAACGATAACTTACGTTATCACGATCAGTGAGGGGTATCTAGCAACACATCACTGTCTCCCGATATAAAGGAAAGAGTCTTCCAAGACTACACCCAAACCATAGCACAAGTGTGAATCAACTCACTTGGCATACATGTGTCCTTTGCCACTGGATGTTCTTATTGGACAAGCGGGTCAAGCTTGTAACTCCAATATGATGAGCATGATTAGATCAGATGAACATAGTCATCTGGGTATGGCCATACACTATCTCAATCATCTCATATAGGGGGGCCCTTTAGAACATCACACTCCTTAAACAAGGAGACGGCAATCCTTTATCTATCACAAGAGCCCTAACCTGACTCAAGCTCACCATCCAAGATAGTCTATAATCATTATTTTTCAAATGATATTGAACTACCTCAAAATAATGACAATCATCATTTAGAAACACAAGTGATCTCAAGTCAAAGGACATGTGCCACTTGCTGCTTATAAGGATCATTCACATTGTGACAAGCAATGGAATATCCCAGTAGGGTCTGTCCAGTACATCCAATGTACCCATGAGTCTACATCTTATTCCATGCTCGAAGCATCCTATAAGATTAGCACACATATTAGTCTCAATCATATCAAGGTTGTCTCATGTTCACCAAGATATCTCGACTAAGGACATATAGACTGTCAGCCTAGCTGAACAGCTTTGAGACATTATTCAGAAGTACACTTATTACAGCAGACAAGGTAACAACCTGAATAATAACCATGCCTTTATAAACACAACAGTTTATTACATGATACTATTACAATCCCAAAGGCCTCAAACATTAGCCTTAAGGGCATACTCTAACAATCTCCCACTTGCACTTAATCTAATGGTTGAGAAATCTCAAACCCATATTATTACAGTGCTTCTCATGCTTCTGCTGCGCCAGAGGCTTGGTAAGCGGGTCTGCCAGATTGTCATCTGTATGAACCTTGCAAATCTTGATCTCGCCACGATCAATGATCTCCCGGATCAAGTGAAACCGTCTCTGTATGTGCTTGGACTTCTGGTGCGACCGTGGTTCCTTTGCCTGTGCGATTGCTCCAGTGTTATCACAGAAGATAACCAAAGGATCGGCACTCGAAGGAACGACACCAAGTTCTCTCACGAACTTACGAATCCAGACTGCCTCCTTGGATGCTTCCGAGGCTGCAACATACTCGGCTTCTGTTGTGGAATCAGCAACAGTTGACTGTTTGAAACTCTTCCACACCACTGCTCCACCATTCAAGCTAAAAACATAGCCTGATTGCGATCGGAAATCATCCTGGTCCGACTGGAACGAAGCGTCAGTATATCCCTCTATACTGAGTTCTTCCTGACCACCATATATCAAGAACATATCTTTGGTCCTCCGCAGATATTTTATAATGTTCTTGACTGCAATCCAGTGCGCCAAACCTGGATTACTTTGGAATCGACTGGTCACGCTTAACCCGTAAGCGACGTCTGGGCGAGTACACAACATCGCATACATAATGGACCCAATAGCCGAAGCATAAGGCGTATTGTCCATTTCATCTTTCTCAGTCTGTGTTTGTGGACACTGACTCTTCGAAAGATTCAGACCATGTCTGACTGGAAGATATCCACGTTTAGAATTCTCTAAATGGAATCTCTCCAGGACCTTATCGATGTAAGTACTCTGGCACAGCCCGAGAAGCCTCTTAGATCTATCTCTGTAGATCTTCACACCTAATACATAGGCTGCTTCTCCTAAATCTTTCATCTGGAAACATTTTCCTAACCATGCTTTAACAGCATGCAGTTCAGGAATATCATTTCCAATGATCAAGATGTCATCGACGTAGAGGATTAGGAATGTAATCACGCTCCCACTAAACCTCTTATACACACACGGGTCATCTTCGTTCTTGATGAAACCAAACTCAGAGATTGATTCATCAAAACGAATATTCCAGCTCCTAGATGCTTGTTTAAGTCCATAAATGGACTTCTTTAACTTGCATATTTTATGACGATCTGATGGATTAGTGAAACCTTCAGGTTGTGTCATATACACATCCTCATCCAGATTTCCATTAAGGAAAGCTGTTTTCACATCCATCTGCCAGATCTCATAATCGTAATATGCTGCTATCGCGAAAAGAATCCGAATAGACTTAAACATAGCTACAGGTGAGAAAGTTTCATCATAATCTATCCCGTAGATTTGTTTGAAACCTTTCGCAACTAGCCTGCCTTTATAGGTAACCACGTTACCATCCATGTCAATCTTCTTCTTGAAGATCCATTTACAGCCTATAGGGATTACTCCCGGAGGCGGATCAACCAAATCCCATACTTGGTTATCTGACATGGAGTCCATTTCGGCTCGCATAGCTTCAAGCCATCTAGCTGACTCCGGTCCACTGACCGCATCCGCATAAGTAAGGGGTTCATCATTATCAATGATGTAGACTCCGTCATAGCGCTCAGGCTGTCGACGGATCCTTCCCGATCTTCGCGGTTCCCGTGTTATTTGAGCCTCAGATTGTTCAATAACCTGATCTACCGGCTCAGGCTCATCCAACTGTGCTTGAGCACTTTGTCCTTCCTCTGGATTCTCATCCAGTTTTATTTCTCTCCCACTGGCCTCTTGCAGAAGAAATTCCTTCTCAAGAAATATGGCCGTCCGAGCAACAAAAACCTTGTTCTCTTTGGGATCGTAGAAATAATAACCCTTAGTTTCCTTAGGGTAACCGACAAAGATGCATTTGTCAGATCTGCTCTCTAGTTTCCCAGAGGCGAGCTTTTTGACATAAGCCTCGCAACCCCAGATCCTGATAAATGTCAAGCTAGGCTGTTTCCCATACCATAACTCATATGGCGTCTTTGAAACTGCCTTGGATGGCACTCGGTTTAGTACCTTTGCAGCTGTCTCCAGTGCAAAACCCCAAAAGGAGTATGGAAGAGTGGCCTGACTCATCATAGAACGAACCATATCAAGTAACGTTCTATTTCTCCTCTCGGACACACCATTCCACTGCGGTGTTCCTGGTGGAGTGAGCTGTGAGATAATCCCACACTCCTTCAGATAGTCAGTAAACGCATGACTTAGGTATTCTCCACCTCGATCAGAACGAAGTGCCTTGATATTTCGGCCTAACTGATTTTGTACTTCATTTTTGAACTCTTTGAACTTGTCAAAAGATTCACTTTTATGTCTCATTAAAAAGACATAACCATACCTACTGAAATCATCAGTAAAGGTAATGAAGTACTGATAGCCACCTCTGGCATGTTTACTAAACGGCCCACACACATCACTGTGTATAAGGTCAAGTAAACCTGAAGCCCTTTGACCTTTATTAGGAAAAGGTGACTTCGTCATTTTACCCATTAAACAAGCTTTGCATGTATCAATCTCCTCATAGGAGAATGATCCCAGCAGTCCATGATCATGCAACCGCTTAATGCGCTTCTCGTTTATATGGCCTAAACGACTGTGCCATAACAAGGTGCTGTCATCAGCATACTTGGCTTTCTTGTTATCAATGTTTTGTATAGAATGTTCCATGTCCAACATGAATAACCCATTGTTAATTGAACCAGTTGCATACACAATATTATCATAAGTCAAAATACACTTTGAAATCTTGCATTCAAAGGCAAAACCTTTCCTGACAAGAGCAGGAATAGAGATAATATTCTTGGTAATACTGGGTACAAAATAACAATTGTTTAATTCTAATACAATGCCAGATGGTAAAGAAATGAAATAGTCTCCTACAGCAACAGCAGCAACCCGTGCCCCGTTTCCGACTCGTAGGTCTACCTCATGCTGTCCCACCTGCCTTCTTCTCTTGAGTTCCTGTACATTTGAACAAATGTGAACTCCACATGCAGTGTCCAACACCCATGAAATAGAAGAAGATGAAACCATGACTTCCGTCACGAATATACCTGAGCCAGAAGCAACGCTTCCCCTCTTATCTCCTTGGAGCGCTTTACAGTCCTTTTTCCAGTGACCCAGCTGGCCACAGTGGAAACACCTGTTGTCCTTCGACCGCTTCACCTTCTGTTTCAGAGCCTTGCTGTAATTCTTGACAGGGGCCTTGCCCTTCTTCCCCTTCTTCTTGTTCCTAGAAGGAACCATTAAGACAGAGGTTGAAGGCTTACCCTTCAGAGTTTCCTCAGTGGTCAAGAGCATATTCAGCAGCTCTGCCGGCGTACAATCGATTTTGTTCATATTAAAATTAATGATGAACGCATCGAAAGAGGGCGGGAGAGACTGCAGAATAATATCCACAGCAAGCTCCTGGTTGATGGTATGCCCCAGTTTCTCCAGAGCCTCCTTGTGCCCAATCATCTTGAGCACGTGAGCTCCCACTGGGCTCCCATCAGCCAGTTTGCTCTGAAAGAAGAGCTTCGTCAGATTATAGCGTTCTGTCCTCGCCTGTGCAGCATACAGCATCTTGAGATTCGCTATAATCTCTATAGCCGACATATCCTCATGCTGACGCTGCAGCGGTGGCGTCATAGACGCTAGCATCAGGCAAGCGACATCAATGCTATCATTGACGTGCTTTTCATAGGCATCCCGAACCGCCCTTGCGGCGTTCGGAGCGGGCTGCGGCGGTATCGCCGTCTCGAGGACATACAGTTTCCTCTCTGCCTTAAGAACGATCTTAAGGTGTCCAAACCAGTCAGAGAAGTTTGGCCCAGCAAACTTCTCCCTTTCCAGTAGGGATCGCACATTGAAGCTCATGGTGTTCGTTGCTGCAGGAATCTACAACAAGCAAGAACAGCAAGGTCAGTATCAATGTTCAGAATCAGTCCAGGACTTAAGAAAGATTCTTTTCTCACTATTTTGTCTGACTGAAAAATCCAGTAAACAGTCCGAAAGAGTAACACTCTTTTAGTGAGATGGGATCCAGATTTCATACTTGGTCTCCGCGTCCCGCTCAGGCGAGATAAGATGCACAGAGATGACAAGCACTAATTTCTGGTAGGCTGTCCCAGCCAATCGCCAACCCGTGCGATTCCCCTTCATCTGGGCAATCCAGCAGACTGTGCCAACTGAGTTGGTACAACACAGTCTCTGATCCCACAGATGGCTGCCTCCATGTGCTACCATATGCGCCACATATGCAGCCTACATGGTCAAGCTGACCTGACCTACTCCCTGGACCACCACGTGCTATGCTGAGCAACGAGAGGGGATAAATCCCAACTCTGTAACACGCAGGTGAAATCCAGCACCGTCTGAAGATAGATGGACGTGCCCACTGAGTGGGTTCAACACGGCTCCAACGATAGTCAGAACGGCGAGGTTTCGCGTCAGAAGGCTTACGAGCTTGATATATTAGCGTTGGATTTTAACGGTCTTTTATCTTCTTCACTATCATGCAAGTCCTATGGTGATAGCAGAAGATAAACTTAAACATGCAATTCTAATTATTTAAACAATAAATAGAAAGCATGATCTTATGTGGTAAAAGCCCATGAACCCTAGTAAGACCTTAATTTTCCTTAAGTCTTCACTTGAGCTCTTTTGCATCTCATCTGGTCCAACCCAGGGCCCTAGCGCCAAGAGCACCTCAGGTACGCCACCAGCTGAATGCTCCTTTGGGATGTGTGCATTTGTGCTCTTGTCTAATCAAATACAATTTGATCTATCTAGACAAGCTTTGACTCGCAGGTCAAATATACAATAAATTAATGAAAAAGTGATTCGCAGACCACAATAAATTTAACTTATAAATTACCAGGCACGCAGGCCCCAGCACAGCACACAATAGGGCAACCCACATAAGACTAAATAAACAAGCATATGGTTCAATCAACATGTGATCCAATCAGGAAATAAATTTTTTTTGAAAATACCCCATGGCATCAATTTTAATTTCCTTATGAGCCCTATAACCTTACAATGGTCCATTGATGGGGATCCACTCATCCATCTAGTTAGATCCTTTGCCCTTGCATGCACCGAGTCCTAACTGACCCGTGTTGACCTAATGGTCAACCATGCATGCGCCAAGGGCTGAACCACCCTCATGAGTTTTGGCAAGCGGGTGTGACCCCGGGCCTAACTCATGTGTGTTCAATAGTGTCTCAACCAGACCTCGCTACACGCCCTAGATGCAGTCAACCCATAGCCACCTTGTGCTTGTGCACAGGTGCTATCAGGTCAACCCATCTAGGCTGTCAGATGGTCTGATCAGACTAGTTGGATCTAACCTAGAAGATGCTTTCAACCCTATCAACCCATCTAAGGATTTAATATAGTGGCACCTTAGATCTAATCATGCGCGCAAGATATAAGTTTTGGAAAACTTCTAGA
This sequence comes from Costus lasius, assembly GCA_027563935.2. Taxonomy (NCBI): domain Eukaryota; kingdom Viridiplantae; phylum Streptophyta; class Magnoliopsida; order Zingiberales; family Costaceae; genus Costus; species Costus lasius. Next base: position 79,627,503 of record CM050451.1, read on the forward strand.
ACATGCGCAAACAAACAAACAAACAACATGCTTGCAAGTTGATAACCCTTAGATCTAAGGGGGTCCCCTTCAAGGGGGAGCGCAAACTTTTTAGGGGGGTCCCCTTCAAGGGGGAGCGCATACTTCATCTAACCATGATACAAGCGCAAATTGATGTAAGCATGATACAAGCGCAACTTCATGTAAGCATGATACAAGCGCAACTACATGTAAACAAAGCATACATCAAGTAAAAGTAAGCGCAACATGTATGGATCACAAGGACTTGAAGCAATCATATAGATCATATCAAGAACCAGCTTTGATACCAATTGAAGGAACCCCTAGTTCAAAGGGGGGGGGGGAGAAACCCTAAACTTGCGATTCTAACAAGCATGGCGAAAAGGGTTTCTAAACAAGATCGAATATGATAACTATATGATCAACTTGAAGTTATGAGAACTCATACCAAAGCCATGAAGAGGGTGGCGGCTTGGAAGCAAGAGATCAAAGTAGGTCTCCTCTTCAAGTTCACACACAAGATGAGGGGTGGCTACCCTTTAGGATCTTCCTTGTGCTAGCAAGAGATCCCAATGTCCTTGTCGTGTGTTGAGATGCGCTTGGCCGAGAGCTACCGTCTCCAAGAATCCTCTTTCGTCCAACGAAGATGACAATTCAGTAAAACCGATTTGCGTTAAGCCTTCTCCAATCAAGTCATGGCGTTACACTTCCATAAATGGAAGGTTTTCAAGCCATGCGCTCACTTGAAGGAAAAACCGCCCAACAAGCCTTTACACCTTGAACCATACGTTCACCCATGTGAACCGGTTCAAGTCAATTAGGTTCAACCCAATTCGGTTCATTAAACCAGCCCAAGCCATGGTCTAGATCTCTTTGAACCAAATGGTTCAAGATCTAACCATTCATCTCTTGATGCTCTTGATCTCTATGATCTAGCATCCAAACTCTCGATCGAAGCTTACCGATCTCAAGCCCCAATCAATCAAACATGATCAGACTAGATCTCACTTACAATCAGAGTCTGAACTCGTTTAAACTGAGTCTAAACAGTTCAGTCCACACGATCTGACTTAAGTAAGCCATATCATCAAATTGTGCGACCCTTAGGGTTTCCTCTAAATGTCGGTAACGATAACTTACGTTATCACGATCAGTGAGGGGTATCTAGCAACACATCACTGTCTCCCGATATAAAGGAAAGAGTCTTCCAAGACTACACCCAAACCATAGCACAAGTGTGAATCAACTCACTTGGCATACATGTGTCCTTTGCCACTGGATGTTCTTATTGGACAAGCGGGTCAAGCTTGTAACTCCAATATGATGAGCATGATTAGATCAGATGAACATAGTCATCTGGGTATGGCCATACACTATCTCAATCATCTCATATAGGGGGGCCCTTTAGAACATCACACTCCTTAAACAAGGAGACGGCAATCCTTTATCTATCACAAGAGCCCTAACCTGACTCAAGCTCACCATCCAAGATAGTCTATAATCATTATTTTTCAAATGATATTGAACTACCTCAAAATAATGACAATCATCATTTAGAAACACAAGTGATCTCAAGTCAAAGGACATGTGCCACTTGCTGCTTATAAGGATCATTCACATTGTGACAAGCAATGGAATATCCCAGTAGGGTCTGTCCAGTACATCCAATGTACCCATGAGTCTACATCTTATTCCATGCTCGAAGCATCCTATAAGATTAGCACACATATTAGTCTCAATCATATCAAGGTTGTCTCATGTTCACCAAGATATCTCGACTAAGGACATATAGACTGTCAGCCTAGCTGAACAGCTTTGAGACATTATTCAGAAGTACACTTATTACAGCAGACAAGGTAACAACCTGAATAATAACCATGCCTTTATAAACACAACAGTTTATTACATGATACTATTACAATCCCAAAGGCCTCAAACATTAGCCTTAAGGGCATACTCTAACAATTTTATGACGATCTGATGGATTGGTGAAACCTTCAGGTTGTGTCATATACACATCCTCATCCAGTTTTCCATTAAGGAAAGCGGTCTTCACATCCATCTGCCAGATCTCATAATCATAATATGCTGCTATCGCAAGAATAATCCGAATAGACTTGAACATGGCTACAGGAGAGAAAGTTTCATCATAATCTATCCCGTAGATTTGTTTGAAACCTTTCGCAACTAGCCTGCCTTTATAGGTAACTACGTTACCATCCATGTCTATCTTCCTTTTGAAGATCCATTTACAGCCTATAAGGATTACTCCCTGAGGCGGATCAACCAAATCCCAGACTTGGTTATCTGACATGGAGTCCATCTCGGCTCGCATAGCTTCAAGCCATCTTGCTGAATCCGGTCCACTGACCGCATCCGCATAAGTGAGGGGTTCATCATTCTCAATGATGTAGACTCCGTCATAGCGCTCAGACTGTCGACGGATCCTTCCCGATCTTCGCGGTTCCCGTGATATCTGAGCCTCAGGTTGTTCAATAACCTGTTCTACTGGCTCAGGCTCATCCAACTGTGCTTGACTACTTTGTCCTTCTTCTGGATTCTCATCCAGCTTTATTTCTCTTCCACTGGCTTCTTACAGAAGAAATTCCTTCTCAAGAAAAATAGCCGTCCGAGCAACAAATACTTTGTTCTCTTTGGGATCGTAGAAATAATAACCCTTAGTTTCTTTAGGGTAACCGACAAAGATACATTTCTCAGATCTGCTCTCTAGTATCCCAGAGGCGAGCTTTTTGACATAAGCCTCGCAACCCCAGATCTTAATAAATGTCAAGCTCGGCTGTTTCCCATACCATAACTCATATGGAGTCTTTGAAACTGCCTTAGATGGCACTCGGTTTAGTACCTTTGCAGCTGTTTCCAGTGCAAATCCCCAAAAGGAGTAAGGTAGAGTAGCCTGCCTCATCATTGAACGAACCATATCAAGTAAGGTTCTATTTCTCCTCTCGGACACACCATTCCATTGCGGTGTTCCTGGCGGAGTGAGCTGTGAGATAATCCCACACTCCTTCAGATAGTCATTAAACTCATGACTCAAGTATTCTCCACCTCGATCCGATCGAAGTGCTTTGATATTTCAGCCTAACTGATTCTGTACTTCATTTTTGAATTCTTTGAACTTGTCAAAAGATTCACTTTTATGTCTCATTAGATAGACATACCCATACCTACTGAAATCATCAGTAAAGGTAATGAAGTACGAATAGCCACCTCTGGCATGTTTACTAAATGGCCCACACACATCACTGTGAATGAGGTCAAGTAAACCTGAAGCCCTTTGACCTTTATTAGAAAAAGGAGACTTCGTCATTTTGCCCATTAAACAAGCTTTGCATGTATCAAGCTCCTCATAGGAGAATGATCCCAGCAGTCCATAGTCATGCAACCGCTTAATGCGTTTCTTGTTAATATGGCCTAAACGACTATGCCATAGCAAGGTGCTATTATCAGCATACTTGGCTTTCTTGTTATCAATTTGTTGTATAGAACATTCCATGTCCAACATGAATAACCCATTGTTAATCGACCCAGTAGCATAAACAATATTATCAAAAGAAATAACACACTTTGAAATATTGCATTCAAAGGAAAATCCTTTCCTGACAAGAGCAGGAATAGAGATAATATTTTTCGTTATGCTTGGTACAAAATAACAATTGTCCAGTTCCAATACAAGTCCAGATGGTAAAGAGATGTAATACATGCCTACAGCAACAGCAACAACCCGTGCCCCGTTTCCAACTCGTAGGTCCACCTCATGCTGTCCCACCTGTCTTCTTCTCTTGAGTTCCTGTACATTTGAACAAATGTGAACTCCACATGCAGTGTCCAACACCCATGAAATAGAAGAAGAAGATATCATGACTTCAGTCACAAAAATACCTGAGCCGGAAGCAAAAGGATTGCTTCCCTTCTTATCTCCTTGGAGCGCTTTACAGTCCTTCTTCCAGTGACCCAACTGGCCACAATGGAAACATCTGTATTCCTTCGACCGCTTAACCTTTTGCTTTAGAACCTTGCTGTAGCTCTTGACAGGGGCTTTGCCCTTCTTCCCCTTCTTCTTGTTCCTTGAGGGAACTAGCAAGACAGAGGATGAAGGCTTTCCCTTTAGAGTCAGCTCTGTAGTCAAGAGCATATTCAGTAACTCTGCCGGCGTACAGTCGATCTTGTTCATATTAAAATTAATGATGAACGGATCAAAAGAGGTCGGGAGAGACTGTAATATGATATCTACAGTAAGCTCCTGATTGATGGTATGTCCCAGTTTCTCTAGAGCCTCTTTGTACCCAATCATCTTGAGTACGTGAGCTCCCACTGGACTCCCTTCAGTCAGTTTGCTCTGAAAGAAAGTTTAGTCAAATTGTAGCGTTCAGTCCTGGCCTGTGCAGCATACAGCATCTTGAGGTTTGCTATAATTTCTATAGCAGAGAGATCCTCATGCTGACGCTGCAGCTCTGGCGTCATAGACGCAAGCATTAGGCAAGCGACATCAATGCTATCATTGACATACTTCTCATAAGCATCCCGAACCGCCCTTGCGGCGTTCGGAGCGGGTTGAGGCGGTATAGCCGTCTCGAGGACATACAGTTTCCTCTCAGCCTTAAGAACAATCTTAAGGTGTCCGTACCAGTCTGAGAAGTTTGGCCCAGCAAAGTAGGGATCGCACATTGAAATTCGTGGTGTTTGTTGCTGCAGGAATCTACAACATTGCAAGAACAGCAAGGTCAGTATCAATGTGAGAATCAATCCAGGACTTAAGAATGATTCTTTTTTCACTATTTTATCTGGTTAAAAAATCCAGCAAAACAGCCCGAAAGAGTAACACTCTTTTAGTGAGATGGGATCCAGATTTCATACTTGATCTCCGCGTCCCGCTCAGGCGAGATAAGATGCACAGAGAGTACAAGCACTAATGACCGGTAGGCAATCCCTGCCAATCGCCAACCCGTGCGATTCCCCTTCATCTGGGCAATCCAGCAGACTGTGCCAACTGAGTTGGTACAACACAGTCTCTGATCCCACAGATGGCTGCCTCCATATAGCTAACATATGCTCAGTATGTAGCCTACATGGTCAAGCTGACCCGACCTACTCCCTGGACCACCACGTGCTATGCTGAGCAACGAGAAGCGATAAATCCCTTCTCTGTAACACGCAGGTGTAATCACACACCGTCTGAAGATAGATGGGCGTGCCCACTGAGTGGGTACAACACGGCCCCAACGATAGTCAGAACAGTGAGGTTTCGCGTCAGAAGGCTATCGTGCTTGATATTTAACGTTTGGATTTTAACGGTCTTTTATCTTCTTAACTATCATGCAAACCCTATGGTGATAGCAGAAGAATAAATCATGCAGTTCTAATTATTTAAACAATAAATGAAAGCATGAAGATCTTATGTGGTAAAAGCCCATTAAGCCTAGGTAAGACCTTAATTCAACTTAAGTCTTCACTTGAGCTCTTCATGGGTCTTTAACATTTCTTCTGGCCCAACCCAGGGCCCAAGCGCCCACTGCAGCTCAGAGGCGCCCACCAGGTAAAATGCGCCTATCCTAGAGTCGAACCCTAGACCTCCCACTGGTGGAGCCAGCTGCTGCATGCGCCTCTGCCATGTGTGCTCTGTGCTCATGTCTGATCAAAATACATTTTAATCTATCTAGACATGATTGACACGCAGGTCAATTACACTTTATAAATTAATTAAAATGTGATGCGCAGATCACAATTATAATAATTTATAATTAATCCAGGCACGCAGGCCCCAGCACAGCACACATTAAATTTGGGCAGCCCACATAAGATTAAATAAACAAGCATCATGTTATACAATCAACATGTGATCCAAACAAGGAAATAAAATTTTCGAAAACCCATTGGCATCAATTTTATTTTCCTTATGTGCCCTACTACCTTACAACGGTCCATTATTAGGGATCCACTCATCAGATCTAGTCAGAGCCACTACCCTAGCATGCACCAAGTCCTAACTGACTTGAGTCGACCCAGTGGTCAACAATGCATGTGTTGGGCTGAACGATCCTCAAGAGTTCTGGCAAGCGGGTGTGACCCCGAGCCTAACTCAAGAGCGTTCACTGGTTGTCTCAACCAGACATCGCTACACGCCTGTCTGCAGTCGACCCATAGCCACCTCGTGCTTGCGCACAAGTGCCATCTGGTCGACCCATCTAGGCTGTCAGATGATCTGATCAGACTGGTTGGATCTAGACTAGACAATGATTTCAAACCTAATAACCCGTCTAAGGTATTATAGCAGGCGCAAATGTAGATCTAGACGGATGCGCGCAAGTTAACAAGTTTTGAAACACAAAACACATCTTTAACAAGCGCCAACAAAAGATCATGCATTAACATGAATAACATGCGCCAACATCTAATCACAAGCATGTTATTTTTCGCATGGTAACAATAGATCAATGCATTGTCGCAAACATGGAAACAAACATGTTATTGTTGCATGTTGTTAAGATTTAGATCTACACTAAATCGCAAACAAGGATCACATCAAGCAATCATGTAGATTCATACAAAACCTGCTCTGATACCAATTGAAAGTCCCACCCTAAGGGGGGGGGGGAACCCTAATAGACGTGCGCATATATATATAAATTTCGAAGCGGAATTTAGGGTTTCTTAGATCGGTTAGCATGAACACATGATCAACTTGTTCAAGGATTGCAAAGAATCAACAAGAGATCATACCATAGCCATCGTTTAGATGGTGCCTTGGAAGCTAGAGGGCGATATGGCTCTCCTCCAAAGGTGCCGCACACAAGGTGAAGATGGCTTTCTCCTTGTCGTCCTTTGTGCTAGCAAAGAGCTTCAAGAGTCCTAATCGCTTGAAGGGAAGATGAGAGATGACTCTCGGCGTAGATGAACTCCCTCTTCTTTTCGTCAAGTGTCACCACCGAAAAAGAAGAGAAGACCAAAAAAGGATGCCCCCGGCGAGAGAGTGAAGAATCCCCTTTCACGTTCGAAAACGCATAACGTTTTCAACAAAGGAAAACGGCTTTCCAATTTTAGAAAGCACTAACTCCACTTCAACTCCCACGTTACCATCCCTCAATCAAACCATTCGAACCATACGTTCACCATAGTGAACCGGTTCCATTTGGTTTGGTTCAAGTGAATTTGGTTCAAGGACCAAGCCTTGGTCTAAATCTCATTGAACCTCAAGGTTCAAGATCTAACCATTCATCTCTCGATGCTCTTGATCTCACCGATCTAGCATCACTACTCTCGATCGAAGCTTACCGATCTCAAGCCCTAATCAATCAAACATGATCAGACCAGATCTCACTTACAATCAGAGTTTAAATCCCTTTAAACTGAACCAAAACAATTCAGTCCACACGATCTGACATAAGTAAGCCATATCATCAAATTGTGCGACCCTAAGGGTTTCCTTTAAATGTCGGTAACGATAACTTACGTTATCACGATCAGTGAGGGGTATCTAGCAACACATCACTGTCTCCCGATATAAAGGGAAGAGTCTTCCAAGACTACACCCAAACCATAGCACAAGTGTGAATCCACTTCACTAGGCATACATGTTTCCTTTTCCACTGGATGTTCTTATTGGACAAGCGTGTCAAGCCTGTAGCTCCAATATGATGAGCATGATTAGATCAGATGAACATAGTCATCTGGGTATGGCCATACACTTTCTCAATCATCTCATCCAGGGGGCCCCTTTAGAACATCACACTCCAAACAAGGAGACGGCAATCCTATGTCTATCACTAATGCCCTAACATGATTCATGTTCATTATCCAAGATAGTTTATAACCATTATGTTTCAAATGATATTGAACTACCTCAAAACAATGCCAATCATCATTTAGAAACACAAGTGATCTCAAGTCAGAGGAAATATGCCACTTGTTTGCATACAAGGATTATTCACATTGTAACAAGCAATTGAATATCCTAGTAGGGTCTGTCCAGTACATCCAATGTACCCATGAGTCTACTTCTTATTCCATGCTCGAAGCATCCTATAAGATTAGAACACATATTAGTCTCAATCATATCAAGGCTGTCTCATGTTCACCAAGATATCTCGACTAAGGACTATACTGCATGTCAGCCTAGCTGAACATCACTGAGACATTATTCAGAAGTATTCATATTGCAGCAGATAATGTAACAACCTGAATAACAACAATTGCCTTTATAAACATTGAGTTTATACATGATACTGATACAATCCCAAGGCCTCAAACATTAGCCTTAAGGGCATACCCCAACAGATATCTCCTCTGAGTACTTCAACATCGGTGTGAAAAAGAGTATGTTGCTTGCTCCCTCTAGCATAAATAAGTGACCCTTTTGTGAGCTTCTACTTTCCATTCCCAAATGTGCTTACCAATCCCTCATCATCAAGAATACCAGGTGAGATCAAATTGAACCTTAAATCAGGAATATATCTCACATCTCTAAAAATCATCTTTTGCCCAAGACTAGTTTTAACAATGATATCCCCTTTGCCTTTAATGGTTGCAGTGTCCTTATTTCCCATCTTGACAACTCCTAAATCACAATGTTGTAGAGATGAAAAATAATTAGCATAAGGGGTAGTATGGAAAGAAACACCTGTGTCAATGATCCAACTCTCTTTCTTATTGATAGTCAACATATTATCAATAGCACTTGTTGCTATAACACAAATATCACTATGCACTGTAACAGTAGTACTCTCTTTATCTTTTTCTTTTTCACTACTTTCTCCTTTATGAGCCTTCTTGAATGACCAACAATATTTTTTGATATGCCCTTTCTTATAACAATAATGACACTCTATATCTTTTCTGAACGATGACCAGCTCTTACATTTTCCATGTTGGTAAGGAGATCTACTTTTGCTTCTACTATGATTTTCAGTCACCAATGCTTGAGAGCTATTTGTTTCCACAAATATTCTTCAATTTTCTTCATTCAATAGACTTGAGTAACTAGGCTTATAGATAGCTTACCATCTGATGCTGCATTACTAAGAGATACAATCAAAGTCTCCCAACTCTCTAGTAGATAACTCAACAATAAGAGTGCCTGCAATTCATTTTTAATTATCATCTCCATAAAGGATAGCAGATTAATAACGTCTTTTATGTCATTCAAATACTCAATAATTTTTGCACCTATTTTATACTTCAGATTCACCAATTTTCTAATCAAAAGAGCCTTGTTGCTAGTAGTTTTTCTTTCATATAAGTCTTCTAATTTTTTCCACAACTCATATGCATCTTTCTTATTCATAATATGATGAAAAATATTATCTTCTACCCACTAATGAATATGACTGATTGTTTTTCTGTTTAATTTGCTCCACTCATCATCTGATAATTTTTCAAGCTTGGTTTCATTCTCAACTACATCAAATAGATCTTAGCAATATAAATAGTCTTCCATCTTGGCTTTCCAAATAAGCTAATTTTCTCTATTCAAGACTACCATTCGATTGTCAATTTCTATGATTAACATAAATGACTAAAAAAACCTAGCTCTGATACCACTATTGAGATTTTTATCTCGACAATAATAAATCCCTATATCTCAACAATATATAGATGCAATAAAATTATAATTAACTCAGAAAAACACAACTAAACACAAGAACACTAAGATTTAACGTGGAAAAAATCCCTAGAAAATAGGGTAAAAAATCACGAGAGAAAGAGCCACCAAATTTCCACTACGAAGAACTAAAACAAATTCTCTTTTCAATCAAGAATTTCATCAAAGTTCAACTCAAGAGAAACACAAATTCCAAAATCATTCTCTAAATTAATTTAGACAAACGAAAATACCAATCAAAAATCTGACCAATTGATATGTAAAGAATTACCTCAGAAGCAGCTCTATAAATTCTTGTGTGGATCAGACGATGAATGACTCTATGGCCATGACCAAAAGTTTTTAGCCAATTTTTTTTAATTTCTCTCTCCTACTGCCGTTCTCGTAAAAATCGAGAGCAAAACTCAATTTCAATCTCACACCTCCAATTGCCCACGTTCACATGGGTTTTTGGATTTCACTAATATCTTTTACAAAAAAGTCCTTTCCTGTTTCCTATTTGCAAGTGGGTCCCTGCAACCCACATATACCACCCGAATGTGATCTTGTTATCAATCTGGTGCTGCATTACTAAGAGATATAATCAAAGTCTCTCAACTCTCTGGTAGATAACTCAACAATAAGAGTGCATGTAATTCATCTTCAATTATCATCTTCATAAAGGATAGCTGATTAATAATGTCTTTCATGTCATTCAAATGCTCAATAATTTTTGCACCTTCTTTATACTTCAGATTCACCAATTTTCTAATCAAAAGAGCCTTGTTGCTGGCAGTTTTTCTTTTATATTAGTCTTCTAATTTTTTCCACAACTTGTATGCATCTTTCTCATTCACAATATGATGAAAAATATTATCTTCTACCCATTGAAGAATATGACTGATTGCTTTTTTGTTCAATTTGCTCCACTCATCATCTGATAATTTTTCAGGCTTGGTTTCATTCTCAACTGCATCAAATAGATATTTGCAATATAAATAGTCTTCCATCTTGGCTTTCCAGATAAGCTAATTTTCTCTATTCAAAACTATCATTCGATTGTCAATTTCCATAATTAATATAAATGACTGAAGAACTTAGCTCTGATACCACTGTTAAGATTTTTATCTCGACAATAATAAATCCCTATATCTTAACAATATATATATATATATATATGCAATAAAATTGTAATCAACTTAGGAAAACACAACTAAACACAAGAACACCAAGATTTAAAGTGGAAAAACTGCTAAAAAATAGGATAAAAAACCATAAGAGAGATCCACCAAATTTCCACTATGAACAACTAAAACAAAGTCTCTTCTCAATCAAGATTTTCATCAAAGTTAAACTCAAGGGAAACACAAATCCCAAAATTATTCTTTAAATTAATTCAGACAAACAAAAAGGCCAATCAAAAATCTAACCATTTGATATGTAAGAAAGCAGCTCTATAAATTCTTACGTCGATCAGATAATAAATAACTCTATAACCACGCCCAGAAATTTCAAGCTAATTTTTTTTTAATTTCTCTCTCCTACAGCTGCTCAAAATCGAGAGCAAAACTCAATTTCAATCTCATACACTCCAAGGATTTCACTAATATCTTTTATAAAAACGTCCACTGCTATTTCCTATTTGCAAGTGGTCCCTATAACCCACGTATAACACCCTGAATGTGATCTTGTTGTCAATCTGGATTTGCCTACAAGTTCTATTCATTACGCCACGGGGTAGAAAGGAGATATGGTCACCATTTGTCAAGATCCATAGGTGTTTGTTGTGAAAAAAGTTAACAAGAAATTAGGTGTTTGTTATAAGATTCAAGATTGTAGGAATTAGGCGTAGAAATCTATAGTAAATAGCAGATTTTGATTAATGAATTAAAATTGTTCTTCTATTTATTTATTTCTTCTCCTCCCTTCTTCTCTTTCCTGCGTCACTCCACTTCTTTTAGTTTAATTATAAATTGATGTAGATGTGATTCAAACAGATGAGCACTTAAAAGTGCTATTAAGAAATCATACACAAATTGCAGTATGTCTACTTGGCTATTCCTTCAATTGAATTACTTACTCGAAAGAATTTTTGAATGTTTTTATTATCGGCATCTGCTCCTTGTTCTTTTATGTGCGATACAAATTTCAGTTTCATATAGCTTAGTGAGGAATAAATTTTCTATTTACTGTGAATTGGCCACATTTCACATGCCAAAATCTTTCAAGGAGTGACTAACGACTGGATCCTAAGATGTGAGATTATAGAAGTTTATGATCCACTGATACAGAGAATTAAGGCAGTTCCACCGTAATATTCAAAAAGAAACTCCCAGGTTCTCTATAGTCAACTTGAAGTACTTGTTCAAGTTTTGCTTGTTCATCTCTGATCATTCAAGTTAGTAATAGGGTAGAATATATATCACATAAAGCAAAAGAAAAAGCTTTTGATTCTTGTTCATTGGAACTAGAAAGGTAGCTTGCTGACACCGTATATAGTAGTAGCTTTTGGTCAGTGTTCATCCTCAACCTTACTAAAGTGCCACAAATAAATCCTAATTCCTACTTTTGCTCTCATGGCCCGGTCAGGGGGCGCAAAGAATGACTCAGTCTCAATGCACATGGGGTAAAGGCCAACGGTCGCCTGCAACGTTCCTTTGCCTAGGGGTGGCCATGTGGGTGGGAGCAAGTATTGTGTCCTCCATTAGCGAGCTTCATTTATATCTTCCATGTGGAGTCAAGGCTTTCACCTTGGCACATCTCAGCCTCTCGACCTCATGATAAGATACTTGAAGAAGCTCAAGCTCTGGTCCATACTGAAGAAGAGAAGAAAGAAGAAGCCTAGTGCAGCTGGCCAAAGCCTGAATTCCAGTCATTGCTATTCTTGCTCAGCCCGGCCGCCGCCGCCAGCACCCACAGCTCCGCCGTTGCCTGTGGCTGATTCTTACCAGCAGTATCTGGTTGCTTCGCCTGCGTTTGGTGGAGTGGCGGTGCAGCAAGGAGTGGAGAGGGATGGGGCTTATTACTGTGGATGTTATGCCAGTCTTGCATCTTTGGCTGCGCTTCTTCGGTGCTGCTTGTGTTGCTTTATCAGTGGCCTTTCTGAAGCTATCCGACTTAATTTTTTGTTTTCTCCCTCTGAGATGGGGGTCTGGTCATGGCTGTCTGTGGTTGTAAAGTTGTAGATCCAGAAGAATTTGAAGCGTATGTTTATTTAAATGTTGCCAGCACATTGTGATGTTTTTCAATTGGATCATTGTGACAATTTTTTTATTTGGTCAGTATCAATCGAGAGTGATGCACTTGTATGTTGGTCGAGTTTTTGGAGGAATTCTACAATACCTAGGTAATTACACAATGCTCAGTAGCATAGGATGACCTTGAGGAACTCAGTGTCCATGGCGACATCGGGGTACTCCTCGACAGCATCAGTCGCTGTTATTCATACTCGACCTCACTCGACTTTTAACAATCGAGGTTTACCTAAATTTGACTCAACACTCAATAAAAAAATCAGGTTTTTCTCATTCAAGTTGGATCAGAATTGGGTTTGCTTGCAAAATTTTAATCCTCACCGAGGATAGCTCAGTTGGGAGAGTATTTTGAAGGTCGCATGTGTTCGGTTCATCCTCACCATAATTTTTTTTTATTATTTCTTTTAACTTGAATCCTCGTCTTATAATTTCTCCACTGTTTTGATAGTTATCGCTAAATATGATCTAGCACCGTCATCTTCCTCTTTGGGAGCAAAGGCCCTTGGACCATTGGACGACAGCAACATGGGGAGCGAAGCTTGGCGGGTGCCATTTTTAGGGCTTTCGACATGGAGAAGATGGGTTTTGGAGCAGCTCAAATCCCTTGAAGAGCGGGTAAAAATCCGCTACGGGATACTCACATCAAGATCCATGATCTCTCTCCCGCTCTCTTTAAATCTTCTAGCTCTCTGTCCTGTTTAAGCAAGATCCATCTGTCGCTGAGGAGGGAAGAAGCTGCTGGCTCCTCTCCAATCATGGCTTCTCATCATGTTCTCGGTGTTGGGCTTTTTGGGTCCCTTCCTACTTGGATAAAACCCAAGTGTCATAAGGCCCAAGTATTTTTGTAAACCCATTAGGTTTGCTATTATGTTGGGTTAGCTGTGTTTGGTAACACTATAGCAAGTTTTGGTAAACACAGCCACTCTAACAAAATCAAGAGCAATTTCTAGAGGATTTTCTCAACACAACCAGCTCCATCTTAGTGACGATCGGAGATCAATCTGAGGTCAGATCGTACTATTTTTTTGGAGAGCTTCTTCATCTCTATGTGTTCTTTGATTTGAGTAGAGGAGATTGGATTTCAATGGTTGGTTTTGGAGAAATGGTATCAAGAACAGAATTTGTCCAGTTTTGATTCTTTGTTCCCTTTTTCTGTCCAAGTGCTCTATCCTATCTTTGCTTAGTTTTGTGGCCGAGTTTTTTTGTGATCACTTTCTATCTTGTGATCTCATTTTGCTTCTATAAAACCTCTGCTAATAGTGAAATATGTGGGTGTGGACTGAAGAGCAGTCCCGTGGTTTTTCCCTCTTGCTGGAGGGTTTTCCACATAAAAATTCTGTGTTGGCATTGTGATTGTGTGTGCTGCTGTTTTACCATTATCTGAAATTGTGCTAGTAATTTGGGTTGATGCACTGTCAACATTTGGGTTGATGTATAATACCATTTGGGTTGATGCACTGTCAACATTTGGGTTGATGTACAATACCATTTGGGTTGATGCACTGTCAACATTTGGGTTGATGTACAGTACCATTTGGGTTGATGCACTACCAGTTATTAGCGTTGATGCACTAGTCAATTATGGTTGATAAACAGTAATTAGCGTTGATGCACTGCCAGCTATTGGCGTTGATGCACTGCTAGTTATTTGCGTTGATGTGCTGATTATTAGAATTGATAAATTTTTATACAGTTGTGTCATCATTTTTCATTCTACCAGTGGTATTCTTCCTCCTCTATTTCACACACAATGGTATTAGAGGAGTGGTATTCCTCCACATTCAACAACAACAGTGGTATCAGAGGGTCAAGTTATTAAGTTCTTTTCTATTGATTGAATGATGGAGGCAAATTTGAGTAGAATGATACTTTTGGATGACACAAACTATCACAAGTGGAAAGGGAAGATGAAAGATCTTCTCTTTATAAAGAAATTGCACTTATCAGTTTTTGCAGCCCATAAGCCAGAGTCTAAAACTGATGAAGACTGGACATTTGAGCATGAACAAGTATGTGGCATCATGCGGCAATGGGTAGAAGACAATGTTTTGAACCATATTGCCGATGAGACAAATGCTCGCAGTTTATGGGAAAAACTTGAGAATCTGTATGCTTCCAAGACTGGAAACAACAAGATGTTCCTACTTAAACAGACTATGCAATTGAGGTACAAAGAGGAAAGCTCCATATCAGATCACCTGAATGAATTCCAAGGGTGCTTTGATTAGCTGTCTGGTATGGGTGTGAAATTTGAAGATGAGATTCTTGGACTTTGGTTTCTTAACATTCTTCCGGACTCATGGGAGACTTTTAGAGTGACTTTGACAAACTCAGCCCCTAATGGTGTTGTGACCATGCAAATGGTGAAGAGTGGTGTTCTTAATGAGGAAGTGAGGCTGAAAACACAAAGGACACCAATTTCACGTTTAGAGGTCTTGGTTGCTGAAAATAGGAGAGAAGCAAAACCAAAGCCCAAGATCACAATAGAGGAGCAGCAAAAGCAAGTCAAAGGGCAAGTATAAGAACTTTGAGTGCAACTACTGTGGTAAAAAGAGTCACATCAAGAAATACTATTTCAAATGGAAAAGAGAGAACAAGAGTAGCAACAAGCAAGAGAAATCAAGAACTGACAAAAAGGATGATCATGTAGCTGCTGCTACTGACCTTGTCATTGTATATGGTGAAGATGGAATTAACCTTGCTTGTGATGAAACCAGCTGGGTTATTGACAGTGGTGCTGCCTTTCATGTTGTATCCAGGAAGGAGTTCTTCACATCTTATACTCCAGGTGATTTAGGGGTTTTGAAGATGGGTAATAATGGATTATCAAAGGTAGTGGGCACCGACACTGTTTGTTTGAAGACTGGTAATGGTACAAAGCTAGTGCTTAGAGATGTGAGACATGTACCGGATATTAGGCTGCAATTGATCTCTGCAGGTAGACTTGATGATGATGGCTACTGCAGCACCTTTTGTGATAGTCAATGGAAATTGACTAAAGGCTCCATGATTGTGGCTCGAGGGAAGAAGCATTCCAATTTGTATTGGCTACAAGCTTCAACTAATATTGATCTCATAAATGCAGTAGAGGGCTATAGTACCTCAGAGTTATGGCATAAGAGATTGAGTCACATTAGTGAGAAGGGATTAAGCTACTTAGCAAAGAAGAATGTTCTCTCAGGTTTAAAGGTTGCCAAACTAGAAAAATGTGCTCATTGTTTGGCTGGAAAACAGAGAAGGGTTTCTTTTAAACATCATCAACCCCATAGATGGAAGAGCATCCTTGAGTTAGTTCATTCTGATGTCTGCGGTCCTTTGAAGGTAAAGTCTTTTAGTGGTGCACTTTACTTTGTGACATTTATTGATGATCACTCTAGGAAACTTTGGGTCTATGCATTGAAAACCAAAGATCAAGTTCTTGATACTTTCATGGAATTTCAAGCCTTTGTTGAAAGAGAAACAGGGAAGAAATTGAAGTGTATCAGAACTGACAATGGTGGTGAAATACCGTGGACCTTTTGATGCCTATTGCCGAAAGGAGGGAATTAAACATCAATTCACACCTCCTAAAACTTCTGAGTTGAATGGCTTGGTAGAAAGGATGAACAGGACTTTGATGGAGAGAGTCAGATGTTTACTCTCAGATTCAAAATTGCCAAAAACTTTCTGGGGTGAGGCACTATACACTGTTGCACACATTATTAATCTAACTCCTATTGTGGCTTTGCAGGGTGATGTTCCTGATAATGTGTGGTATGACAAAGATGTGTCATATGATCATTTGCGAGTCTTTGGCTGCAAATGTTTTGTGCATGTGCCTAAGGATAAAAGGTCTAAGCTTGATGCTAAGACAAGACAATGCATCTTTATAGGCTATGGTAGAGATGAGTTTGGCTACCGGTGCTATAATCCAGTTGAGAAGAAACTTGTTAGAAGTCGCAATGTAGTGTTCTTTGAAGATCAAACCATTGAAGACATCAACGAGGCAGAGAAGTCAGAGCCTCAAGCTAGTGATGGTCTGATTGATTTGGATCATATTCCAGTGGATGAGCCTAATGCAGTTGATGTAGAAAATCCAGAAGTTGTGCACAGTGATGTGCAAAGTGGGGATGAGTATGATACTGAAACTGCTAATGCTCCTGCAGATCAATTTGAAGATGCACCTAGATGATCCATCAGGGATCGAAGACCTTCTACTCGATATTCATCTGCTGAATACATACTGTTGACAGATGAAGATGAGCCTGGATGTTATCAAGAGGCTATTGAGAGTGAACAAAAGGCTAAATGGATTGTTGCTATGAAGGATGAAATGCAATCCCTACATGACAATCACACCTATGAGCTGGTGAAGCTTCCTAAAGGCAAAAGAGCTTTGAAAAATCGATGGCGCTTTAAAATAAAGCATGGAGGAAAATTCAAAGCCAGATTAGTTGTTAAAGGCTATGCTCAGAAAAAGGGTGTTGAATTTGAGAAAATTTTCTCTCCAGTGGTGAAGATGTCTTCCATCCGAGTTGTTTTGGGCTTGGCTGCTAGTCTTGATCTAGAAATTGAGCAAATGGAAGTGAAGACTGCATTTCTTCATAGTAACTTGGAAGAAGAAATCTATATGGAACAACCTATAGGGTTTGTGGAAAAGGGCAAAGAAAACTATGTGTGCAAAATGAAGAAAAGCTTGTATGGCTTGAAACAAGCACCGAGACAATGGTACAAGAAGTTTGAATCTGTTATGCTTCAACAGGGCTATAAGAAGACTACTTCAGACCATTGTGTTTTTGTGAAAAAGTCTTCTGATAATGACTTTGTCATCTTATTACTCTATGTTGATGATATGTTGATTATAGGTCCTAATGCATCTCAAATTGGAGATTTGAAGGAGTTGAGTAATTGCTTTGCAATGAAAGACTTAGGACCAGCAAAGCTTATCCTTCGAATGAGAATCACCAGAGACAGAAAATCCAAGAATTTGTGGCTCTCTCAAGAAGAATACATTGAGAAGGTATTGCAGCATTTCAACATGGAGAAAGCTAAAGCTGTAAGCGCACCCTTTGATGCATCCTTTAGACTGAGTGTAAAACAATCTCCTTCAAGTGAGCAAGAGAAGGAATATATGCAAAGAGTCCCTTATGCATCTGCGGTTGGAAGCCTAATGTATATGATGGTATGCACTAGGCCCGACATAGCCTATGCAGTTGGCATCGTGAGCAGATTCCTATCTAATCCAGGGAAGGAGCATTGGGAGGCTGTCAAGTGGATTTTGCGATATCTCCGAGGCACTTCTAGTTTGAAACTCTACTTTGGGGGAGAAAAGCCTATTGTAGCCGGCTATACAGATTTCTGATTGTGCTGGTGATGTGGACTCAAGAAAATCTATCTCTGGATATTTGATTACCTATGCAGGGGGAGCTGTGGCATGGCAGTCAAGGCTACAAAAATGTGTTGCATTGTCAACCACTGAGGTTGAATTTATTGCTGCAACAGAAGCCAGCAAGGAGCTGCTGTGGATGAAGAAATTCATTACTGAACTTGGTTTTGCTCAAAAGAGATATGTGCTATTTTGTAATAGCTAGAGTGCTATCCACCTTAGTAAGAATCCTACTTTTCATGGTCGATCCAAACCTATTGATATTAGATATCATTGGATTCGTGAAGCTTTGGATTCTAAGTTATTTGAGCTTGAAAAAATTCACACAGATGACAATGGTTCAGATATGTGCACTAAGGCACTGCCTAGATCAAAGTTGGAAGCATGTTGCATGATTGCCGGTTTGGCAAACTCTTCCACATAGTTGGGAGGGAGAGAATTGTTGGGCTTTTTGGGTCCCTTCCTATGTGGATAAAACCCAAGTGTCATGAGGCCCAAGTATTTTTGTAAACCCATTAGGTTTGCTGTTATATTGGGTTAGCTGTGTTTGGTAGCACTATAGCAAGTTTTGGTAAGCGCAGCCACTCTAACAAAATCAAGAGCAATTTCTGGAGGATTTTCTCAACACAACCAGCTCCATCTTAGTGACGATCGGAAATCAATCTGAGGTCAGATCGTATTATTTTTTGGAGAGCTTCTTCATCTCTATGTGTTCTTTGATTTGAGCAGAGGAGATTGGATTTCAATGGTTGATTTTGGAGAAATGGTATTAAGAACAGAATCTGCCCAGTTTTGATTCTTTGTTCCCTTTTTCTCTCCAAGTGCTCTATCCTATCTTTGCTTAGTTTTGTGGCTGAGTTTTTTTGTGATCACTTTCTATCTTGTGATCTCATTTTACTTCTATAAAACCTCTGCTAATAGTGAAATCTGTGGGTGCGGACTGAAGAGCAGTCCCGTGGTTTTTCCCTGTTGTTGGAGGGTTTTTCACATAAAAATTCTGTGTTAGCATTGTGATTGTGTGTGCTGCTGTTTTACCATTATCTGAAATTATGCTAGTAATTTGGGTTGATGCACTGTCAACATTTGGGTTGATGTACAATACCATTTGAGTTGATGCACTATCAACATTTAGGTTGATGTACTGTACCATTTGAGTTGATGCACTATTAGTTATTAACGTTGATGCACTAGTCAATTATGGTTGATAAATAATAATTAGCGTTGATGCACTGCCAGCTATTGGCATTGATGCACTGCTAGATATTTGCATTGATGTACTGATTATTAGAATTGATAAATTTTTATATAATTAAATTTTTATATAATTGTGTCATCAACAACACTCGGTACGCTCGGTGACGTTGGAATTGATACTCCATCGAGGTGATTTCTGTCCTCGTCATCAATAAGGACGCAATCTTTCAAGGCTCAACCAACTTATTGAATCCATTATTTATTCTTTCAATTTTAGCCCGGTTAGTCAGTTCAAAAAAAAAAATGTAAATCCTGCTTGTCATACTTGTTTTTCTTTGTTCATGACTATTATATTGATCTTGGTTGTATTATAGCTTTGATCGACTATTCTTAATCAATCATCGCTGTTTAATCATATGTTTATTAGATCCTTTAACCACATTCTCATGGGGATACTGAAATAACACTGCTCTGGAAAAAACCTGTCTTGCTTGCCCGATCAACACTAGTTTCAACTGGAGTTTGTTGGTTTTCTTCAATTAGATTTCATTCACAATAAAGTCAGGTACACTTTTAATTCTGAAGGACATCCTTTGTTCAAAATGGTTTTCCCTTTTTCTCCTTAATCAGCCATGGATAGAGGGACGAGGAGCATCAAAATGGACCCCCGGAAAGCAATCAAGCCTTGCAAGCTCAAGAAAACAAGCTCTGTTTCACCTGTCGGATCCTCTGGAGGCAAGCCTCCGCCCTTCTCAAGGCAGCATCCACACTGCTATCGCTCTTTTTGCTGCTCCCATTGCCGGATTCACCTCCTTCGCTTCCTCCTGATGCTGATGACTTCCGCGCCGTCTTCTTCCGGTGCTGTTCCAAGCGTTTCGGTTCAGTGCCCCATTCACTTTTCCTCTTCCGATTAGACGACGCTAGAAAAGCAAACCAATCGATTCAATCGGTCTGTAGAAACATATTGGTAGAGAGAGAGAGAGAGAGAGAGAAAGAGAGAGAGAGAGAGAGAGAGAGACCTTGCGTGAGAGCAGCGGAAGTTGGGGGATGGTCGGAGGAGTCGACATCAACGGCGACACAGCAGATGAGCGACTTGAGTTCGAGCTTGAGATAGTTGAAGCGGGTGGGATGTTGAGCTTCCAGCATCTCCAGCTCTTCCCTCGCCCTCTCCGCCAACCAAGCCTCCAACGACGTCATGCAAGAAGATTTCTTATTGATGCATATGCTTGAACGCACTTTAAACGGCTAGTAGCTTGTGCGTAAGGAAGCCGTCTATTGCCTTGTGGATTGTGCCAGGTCGCACCTGCTTGGAATACGAGCTTGCAGCTTCGGGTTCCCTGTCCGCCATTACTCTGGATTTCCCGGGCAAAACATATGTTTGCCGCCTTTTTTTGTCTCTCAAACTTTTCTTCAGGCCGAATAGTCAATGCACGAATGTCCAATTAGTCGTGTTGACCTTGCTTGCCCATTTACAGCTGCACTTAACAGTGATGCTTCAACAATGTTAGACCAAGAAAAGTCAAACGAAAGTGGATGGAAGCACCCAATTAGAGAATGGAAATTCTTTCTATATATGGATAGCAAGCGGCAGCGCTAGTGAGTACGCGTAGAAATTAATTTGGTATGCGCTTCAACTCTCTTCACCGATGGCAAGAAGGTAATGTACTTAATCAGTGTGATTTTCAATCGTTATTAGAACTCTTAAAATCCTACTTGATTCGGGTTGGGTTGTCGTCGATGCGGAATCTTAGACTTGGAGGCAAGGTTGCCGTGATCACGGGCGGCGCAAGCGGCATCGGCGAGTGCACAGCCAAGCTCTTCGTCCGTCACGGCGCCCGAGTCATCGTCGCCGACATCCAAGACGACAAAGGCCGCGAGGTCTGCGCGGCGCTGGGCAGCGCCGCCGAGTACGTCCATTGCGACGTCACCAACGAGTCCGACGTGGAGCGTTCGGTGAGCACTGCCGTCTCCCTCCACGGGAAGCTCGACATCATGTTCAACAATGCCGGCGTCATGGACGCGTCTGTCAACGGCGTGCTAACCACCGAGCGCGCGGAGTTCGAGCACGTGATGGCTTCCAACGCGCTCGGCGTTTTCCTGGGCACGAAGCACGCGGCGCGGGCGATGGTGGCGGGGGGCAGAGGGGGGAGCATCGTCTCGACGGCAAGCGTGGCGGCGGCGGTGGGCGGGATGGCATCGGCGGCGTACACGTGCTCGAAGCATGCGGTGGTGGGGCTGATGCGGAGCGCGGCGGCGGAGCTGGGGCGGTACGGCGTGCGGGTCAACTGCGTGTCGCCGTTCGCTGTGGCGACGCCGCTGACGATGCGGGATATATCGATGTCGCTGAGCGCGGAGGAGGTGGAGGACATGGTGGAGAAGTTTGGCAACCTGAAGGGGGTGCGGCTGAAGGCGGAGGACGTAGCGGAGGCGGCGCTGTACCTCGGCAGCGACGAGTCCAAGTACGTTAGCGGAGTAAATCTGATGGTGGATGGAGGCATTTCCGTCAGCAAATCCGTCAGTGGATCACCGGAGGAGATAATAAAACACTACCAAGGTGCTTCAAAATAATAATAAAAAAAATATATAGATTTTATTGAACAAGTAGCTGCTGCGCTTTCTGTCTTTCCAATTTCCATAATAAAGCTGGGATTCTGGAAAAAGGACTTTATCTAGATTAGGGTCCTGAAACCTCTCTCCAAGCATTTGTCCTCTGCAATTGGATAATTATCACAATTTTCTATCTGCACTAAATCAATGCATTCTGGTTCATCGTCTCCAGTTATTCCCCAGAAAGTTTAAGCCCTTGCTCAACTTGCGGAAAAGCTCGGTTAGCAGAGCGTTGACCTGAAGATCCCAAGGTCACGTTTCATCCACACTCATTGCAAATGTAAAATTGTTTACGCCTCTGCTCAACTCGCGGAATAGCTCAGTTAGCAGAGCTTTGACATGAAGATCCCAAGGTCACGTTTCATCCACACTCAATGCAAATGTAGAATAATTAATCTTTTTTACACTCGAACTGCTGTTTTTTTTTTTTCACTCAATCAGATGGGTGCCTACCTTCATCCTCTTCTTCAAATTCTGCACTGTTTAGATGGTTATCTGAACAGAACCCGTGGCGGCCAAGGTTGGCGGGCGCCATTATTGGGGTACCGTTAGTCAACGACTTCTCCTAGTCAACACGTCAGAAAATAAGAAACTAGAGATTTTGGATTAATCCAAAAAAATCAAATTAAACTAAAATTTGGGTTAAACTAGAAAACTAAAATTACAGCCGAGTGATTGAGCCAATCCAATAGAGAAAAAAAAAAAAATCTAAGAGAGTCACATCATACCCTTTATTCATGCTCATCAGTGCTTTAAAATCAGCGTAAATAGATATCAGTGTGAATCTCAAAACATGACAGAGGATTTAATGTGACAATTAAGCCTATGATTTATTTGGACGATAGAATTAATCACTAAATCTATGCAATGTCTCAAATCTTTGTCTCCAGGGGCACCCACAACGTAAATCTTATCTTTAAGCCCAGTCAGCAATCATATATGTATATTTAAGCCCGGATTCTTCATTCATGTCTGAATTAATAGTTTGTGGCATAGAAGGTGAGACCAAGAACTCCCTCTTGTTATGTCTGGGTGAGCGTGATCCACTAATTGATCCAATTCCCTCGTCCTTAATTATAATTTTTCCTTAATTACATGGTCCTATAATTATCTTAACATTAAATTATATCCTACTAACCAAAAAAAAATCATAATCGAATTTCATTAACATATTAAAAATCATACAACAAATATAAAAACTTTTAGATATAAAATACTTTAAAAAAGGAAAAATAGAAAATTTATAAAAAAAAATTAATTTTTTAAATTTTATTTAGAAAATAATAATAATAATAATAATATTAATATAAAATAGAAAATTTTTTAAAATATTAATTCATTAAAATTTTATATTGTAATAATAATATAAAAACTTTGCAAATTTTTTTTAGATATTAAAAATAATAATAGTAATAATAATAAATATAGAAAAAAAATTCTAAATTATATTTAAATTTGATAATTAAATTTTATATTTATAAATTATACATTGCAGCTTAAACCAGCTATCGACATAATGGGCACAGGCGGTTGAACTGTAACCAGCAACGCAAGTAGCCACTATAGAAGATGTGCAAGCATGGCATTGAGAATACTTGCTCTCCGTGCTCCATCTTCTCCATGCATATTGCACACTTCATGCTTGCAGCTCTTTCTCCTTCTTTGATGGTGAAAAACGCACTCAACATTTGAGCTTGGTTTGGTTATGGATGTTGCTCTAGCTCGTTGTTGATATTGTCACTATCATCCTCGCTATTATTAATTTGAAAGTTCTCAACCTCTACCTCGATCTCCGCCCCACAAGGGGATAAGGAAGCTAAAAATTCGTGTCTTGTGTGACCAGATAAAGGGAGAATGTTTTCTTCAAACCTAAATACATCAATTCATATGATTCGATGAACATGCTTGATAACACTTAAAATCATGATTCGTCATTATTCGGCTTCAAAAAATTTAAGGTAGACATATGAAAGATCAATCACTGGGAATATGGCAGAATGAAAATTATCTTCAATTTTCTATTACCTCATTTTTCTCTATGTCCTATATTCACCTGCAAGGCTGCAATACAATTAACAAAGTAATTAAACTCACGTGATTAAGAAGAATATAATAAAAAAATAATTAAAATTATATTTTGTGTGTGAAAATATAGAGAACCATCTTAGAATTTATAGGAATGAAGTTAGTGTAAATTTTATTTATAAATTTATCCTCTATTTTTTATTATTGAAATAGTGTAAAATAGTTATTCTATAACTAAAAGACAATTATACCATTAAATTTAATTTTTTTGGATACTTTATGAGGGTATTAGGGTAAAATAATATGGGTAGAATTTGAATTTGGATGCCCAAATTAAAAAAAAAATGTTAACTGTGGATCGTGCCTAAAGGGCTTAGCCCAGCCTGTGGGCCACCTCTAAGCACACTATAGCTATTAGCTAGTATGCTGACTAGCACAACTATTTATTTAAATACCTTTAAACTTTTTTAGCTAGTGATGACATGCAAAAATATGATATTTTGTGACTTAATTCTGTTATTATTTTAGAGTAAAATGCATACTTTGTCTCATTTATGCACTCAAATGCTTTATATTATTCAGAATCTTCACTTTTCCCTTATTTTATGAAAATGTAGGTTTTTGACTTCAAAATTGATGGAATTTAGAGAATCTAAAGGTATGGGACGATTTCTCATGATGAGACGAAGCTACACGCCAAATTTCAGCCCAATCGGAGTTTTCTACAGGATGCACGGTCGTGGGTGTGTACCCATGCACGGCCGTGCATGATCTGACTATCTAGGCTTCACCGAGCTGTACACGGGCATGGCCGTGCATCCATGCACGGCCGTGAATCATAAGTTATCCAGCCACCGATCCGTGCACGGGTATACCCGTGCACCGATACACGGCCGTGCATCGTCTCATGTAGCTTCGATAGGTGCTCGGTATTTCAGCCGTAACTTTCTATTCCTGGCTCGGATTTGAACGAAATTTTAGGGAGACCTTTCCAACTGGGATACGCACGTTTTGGGACTAGAATCACCGGATTTGATCAAGCGGTTGAGGATAACGAAGCAAAACGGCGAGACCTTAGGGTTTGGGGCGATTTTCTGGGCGACAATTCTGTTCCGGCTCATTTTCTTCGTCGTTCCGGCATGGATCTTCGTGCTGGACCTTCTTCCATCATAGGATCTAACTTTCCATTTAGTTTGAATTCATTTACATGAGAGATTTGATGTATTTCACTATGTATATGATAGCGTAAACTTTCTTTTCGGGGTTTGAGTGTAGCCCATTGTATGAATGTTGAATACTATGGTTTGATCTATATATTTCTTTACTTATCTTTGTTCTTATTCATGTCTAGGATGTTTTATTTTGTGTTTATGTACTGGCCATATGTATGCATGTCTTAGACGCTGTGGGAAGGATTGAGAGGTGAACCACAGTCATCGGAACTCCTTAGACTGGACTGGTGATTTCGTTTAGCGAGAGCACTCGAAATCACCCGAGGAACCCTAATCCTTCACAGATCCCATTGGATCCAGCTTAACCCGGTAAGCCACGAGAGTAGGAGACTTGGGTTAAGTCGGATATCAGACCGTGTCCTAAGAGGGAACACGTCTGTACCCTAGGAAGGATTACCTTGAGAACTTTGATAAAACTTAATTAGAATATCAAGCTCTATTAATTCTGTATGCTTCAGTGTGGTGAAACCTAAAACCCCGAATATCTCTCATAGTTTTAAAACTCTGTTTGCTTTGCTCTCTGTTCTGTTTGCTTTCAATCCGCTTTAGTTTAATTAATTGCACTAGGATTTTAGCCATTTCCACCTTAATTGTTAACCTAGCTATGAGTTGACCGATCAGTTAGTACTTGACCCTAGTCCCTGTGAGTTCGATCTTATTATATTATGCGATAGACCGTGCACTTATGGTAGCAACCTGTTTAGGCCCTATCAGCTAGCTACTTGGAACCCTGCTTTCTCGACTTCCGAACCCTTTCACTTGTTCTCTCCTTTCTGTTTACCGCCATTACTTGTGAAGTTTTGCCTTTGTGAGGAATTTTATCTTTTTCGCCTCATCTTTGCTTTGCTGGAAATATTATTCTCTTGGTGCAACAAGTCAAGGAAGTTGAGATAGTAGGTGTGCCTTCTCTCCAATCATATTTGTTAGGGCTTTAATACGTCCCTTTCATTTCTCGTTCTCTAATGTCGGTTACACTTTCTCATTTGTATCTACAGTTTCCTCCCTTTCTATTAGCTCACTTGCAATGAGATCTGGCTTCTTTCTAAACCTGTAGTGTGGTAAGCTTTAAATTAGAGTATTGACTAGATTGAAATAATAGGATTTCAATATATCTAGCGACACCAAAATAAGGTCTCTTCGACTTAATACATCCTGTGATCCTTTAGTTATGAGTATTGCTAAATTTTAGTTACTTATATTTTTTTAGTTACTAAAATGTGAATCAAATAATTTGAAGTAACAGCAATTAACCCATTTTGCAGGTATGTTCTAGCTAAACATTGAATGCATGAACTATGAATAAGTATATGAATAAATGTTTCTGTACACTAGTTACTAATAGCAGGAATGAAGCTTAGACTACTGAAGCATGTCTTCATTAAAGTTAGTTTAATAAATTATGCAATTATTTGTATAAATCTAATTGTGCATAAGATATATGTCAATTGAGCAAATAAATTCATATTGTGACTGCAAAGTTCAAGTTTATCTTTTTTGTCACTGTTTAAGGAACGAAATCATATAGGTAATAGCAACTAAACTTAAAATTTATTTACTATTGATTGATTAGTAATGAATAACCTTATAGAACAAAATATAGGTACTTAGATATGTAAGTGTAAATACTTATTTGTTGATAAATTCTGAAGATTATTAGAACCATAATTGTGGTATATGTAAAAGTTTGATTATATAGCAGTGTAATTAAATGATAGCACGTCTTATATATAGAAATGCAAGTAAAGGCATAGATTAATTATGGACACTTGATTCAAGTGATAAGTAGAACTTTTGACAGATTTTGTGATTAATTATAAGTGGTATTGATGCATGCGTGGAAATGTTATGGCTTTGATGATCTTATTTATGGGTTGGTTGAGTTGAGGATCAACAGACCATAGTTTGGACTATAATTGTCAATTGACTATCGGACTATAGGCCACCAAGTTGTCTTTTAAAATGCTAGGGTCACTAGGAGTTGGATGCAACACCACTTAGTTATCTTCGAACAGTTGTTTCACTTTGTAAGCTAGCAGTGGACACATTCTACCTAAGAGTGCAGCTCGTAATGAGTGTTTGTGGTCGCAGCTCGATGATTTCACAACATGTGTATTAAAAATATTTTTCTTATGATATTTTATTTTTCGTATTATGATGTGTGTGGCATGTAGTGGTAGTAGATTAATTATTTGCTTACCTTGTATTTGATGCATGACATCATTTTATTATGATTCTTATTTAGCCTTCTGCTAATTTCCTTTGTTTTGCCTCTACGTTCAAACACAATTGCAACTAGAGACTAGTAGATAGCAATAGTTTGTAAACAGACCCAAAGTTTTGGGGGAAGCTGAACTCTTCTCTCTCCTTTGTGGGGAAGCCCTCTTCGATGATAGAATTGATAGTGCGATCTTGAAATAATGTGAAATCAAAAGATGTTTGTACATCGTATGTTCTTTTGAAAGTTGGAGAATCTCACTTTTATGCTTAAAAAAACTGGCAGTTTCAACAAATCTCTATTGTCGCTTCTTTTTCTAGATAACCCCTTAATTACAACTGGAATTAATTATTTTACTTTAGTTAGATTTCATCTACCCGAGCAATGAAATTTGTCTTTCAGTGGACTTGAATATTGCAATTCTTATAGAGTTAGAATAAGGCTGCACAGAGTTCTTTTTTGAGAATTTATATATATATATATATATATATATATATATATATATATATATATATATATATATATATTTGTTCCCTCATGGTACATAGGGTTCATCATTCCTAGTTTTAGGTCATTAATAGAGAACAATTCCACTCGAAAAATCTAAAATGCTTTAGTTCAAAATGTTCTAAGAAATTGGTTTGGTTTGAGGTTAATATCAAAATTTTGAGTTAAGTTCATATGAGTAGAACAAACAAATTGAAAGATACAAGATTGACATGAACTCGCTTACGCATTTTAGCTTGATATGAACTTAACTCTACAGGTAAATTGCTATATTAGTGGTATCCACAAACTCAATTGTGGTATCTAACCAGTTGATATATCACATTTAAAAAACTAAACTGAAATACAGAACAGGGACTAAGCAAAAGCTTGATAGTTTTTCTATTTCCTACCCCTTAGTATTATGACTTGACCTAAATCTATGTGAACAAAATTATCTAGCAAACTGGTTCAAAATTTTAAACGAAAAGCATTAGTTGAATTCCTTGGAGTACTAATGGTAAGAACATCACTTACATTTCTTTATTATCACTTGAATTTACTTTCAAGATATTATTGGGTTCTTGAGATGTCATTTCTTGATCTACTACATTTGGATATTTTGAGGTAAAAGTTTACAACATGATAAAAAAAAGTAAAATAATAAAATTAACAACTCCCTAATGAAAATTGTCAAGATCTAAATTTTCTCTCTCCTAGCCATTACCGTGATTATACTGATGAACACAACTTTTTCTTGCGCGCAGCTGGAGCTATTCTAACCCAAATTCTAACCCAATCGTTATCAAATTTTTTAAACATTTGCATAGCCATTTTCTTCAAGTACTCAACTTCACCATCTATGTGTTATTTTAATGTTATGTTCGACCTATAAATAGATAGAAAAAACAACTTTGGAGTTGGATACTTTACCCTAGAAAAAACACATGTGATATCATAGAAAACAAACAAAGTGTCTCTTCCCTTCGATCTGATGAGTATTTCTCTTTTTACGGATCTCCAATTGATGGTCTGGATCGTCCGCAATCATCCGCGCAAGAATCAGGCTTCAAACAGTTCGTGAAAATCGTGGGTCTGGGTTACAATTACAGCCGTGAAAACCATTACGGTAGTGCCGTAATTTCAGCAGAAATTCTCAGTACAGAAATTACCCAGAATTACGGTACCATAGTATGCATTACGGCAATGCCGTATTTTCTTCAAATCTCTTGGGTGAAAAATCGACTCGAAATACGGCCCGTAATTTTCATTACGGCAGCATCGTAAAATCCACCAAATTTTCTATACAAATTTGAACCCAAATTACA
Organism: Costus lasius; assembly: GCA_027563935.2. Taxonomy (NCBI): domain Eukaryota; kingdom Viridiplantae; phylum Streptophyta; class Magnoliopsida; order Zingiberales; family Costaceae; genus Costus; species Costus lasius. The sequence continues at coordinate 79,656,804 of CM050451.1, forward strand.
ACCCATGATTTTCATTACGGCAGGGTCGTAATTTATGCGAAACTTTCTGTACAAAATCGTCCCAAAATACGGCAGCACTCGGAAATTACAGTAGTGTCGTGGTTTGTTCTGTAGGTGCAATGAAACCACGGCACCATAATTTGGATTACGGCCCTACCGTATTTTGGTCTGAAGCTCCAATTTGCGTGAAATTTGACATGTGATATTCTCTTGATGGTGGGAATTCATTTATGCATCTGAATTTGCTTGAAAACACCTAAAAATCATGTCTTTTTACCTAAAAATGATCAAAAACTAGAAAAGGTGTAGATTCCGCAATATTTGATAAATAAGGCATAAAAATGAGCAAAAGAGCATGAATATGACATAAAAATACCCATCAATTCGCACAAAATTTACTATAAATTTTGGTGTCACCAAATACATAAGGCTTAAACTTTGCTTGTCCTCAAGCAAAATTAAAATTTGATCAAAGGAAAAGACTTTCTTATGAAGAATAAATTTCTAAAATACAATCACCAATGAAAAATCTCACCAATTGTTTCATAAAATTTTAAATAGACATATCATCCTTTGAATTCAATTCTCAAGGTCTACAACTTAATCAAATAAAACTTCACAACTTGCACAATAAATAGAATTTCAATCTCAAGATTTCATCCAATTTTAGTTCAAAACTATCATATTTTTGTTTACAGGAATAGGATTTCCAAGATCTTTTTCCACTCATAATTTTTTAGTTCCTTCCTTTTATGCATCGTTTACATTCTCTAATTTGATTATCACTTTTTTTCTGGTGACGAAGTTAGAGTACACTGATCATATAACCAATGTAATAGAACTCATATCTCTTTTATAGGAAGAGTTTTACCAAAGATAGCGGAGTTAATGTGAAATGATTTCTCTCCAAGGTATGAACCCACATAGATACATGCATTTTCTTTTTGGACTTCAACTCTAAACTTAGGTACCACCACAAATCAACACGGTGCCAAGATGAGGACTCGTTCTCTTGATTTTTCTTTTTCTCTCATTTTGAAAACCTATTCCGAACCTAATCTCGTCAAAGAATCGAATGTCCATGGGATACTCAACCTTCCAGTGATACTAGTGGAAAGTAGCAACAATAGGGCACATCGATCTTCTAGTGATACTAGTGATAACTAGAAATAATATAGCACATCGACCTTAAATTGAGTTGCAACTATGCAAATACGAGGAATGGAGGAACACAAGTTTATACCAACATATTCTTTTGCAATAAATAAACAAGTTATATGCATAGCTTGTCCTCATAATTTTAATGAAAAATATCATTGATTGACTTAAGATTTTCGTTGACAGACTTAATATTCTCGTTTATAGACTATGATTTTTGTTGACATACTTTGATTATAGTTGACATACTCTGTATTTCTATTGACATACTTTGATTTTCGTTGACAAACTCTCGTTATCATTGATAGACTCTGATTATCATTGATGAACTCTAATTTTTTTTGACAGTTTTGATTATCGTTGACAAATTATGTATTTTTGTTGACAGACTCATTATTTTTGTTGACAGACTCTATAATTTTGTAGACAAACTCTGATTTTTGTTAACAAATTTATTTTTCTATTGAGAAACTCAGTATTCTGTTGACAATCTCAGTATTTCCATTCACATACTTTGATTTCTGTTAACATACTCCAATTTTCATTGACATACCAAACTCCTGAAGTGTGATTTCTAAGTACTAGTATCGATATCAAACTCTATTTTGGTCTTGACTTTGGGATACTGAAATAGGTGAGGATAAATACCCTCAATCTTCACATCTGCAAATAAAATAAGTTATCAGCAAGATAGATAATACTTTCATCATGCAAAATAGGGGAAAAAGATACTTACATTAAGGAGAATGCCATACCCTGAAAATGATGTAGACTTTTTCTTTTTTAGGCTTCTTGAGAGGTCTTCTATGAGGTATCTATGTACAGCCTCAACCAATTGTATATGTGGATATTTGCTAAGTCTTCCACATAATTAATAAATGAAGAATCTAAGGTGTAGCTAACACCACAAAATACAATGTTTGAGGATCTTCTCTACATGCAAAATATCACCTCTCTCCTCTACTAAAGCTAAGGGTATGTTTCCTTGGAGGGAAGAAAAAGGGGAGGGAAAGGAAAGACCTATCTTTTGTTTTCTTTTATTTCATTGAGAGGAAAGAAAAGTGGATGGAAAATACTATTATATTTTTTTTAAGTTGTATCTTCAACAGGTAATGCATTTATACCGATTCAATAGGTAAAAAATAAATAAATAAAAGTTGTATTTTCGCTAGCAAAAAATATAGTGCACTTCGTCTGAACTTCAATAGGTAATGCATTTATGCCAATTCAACAGGGAAAAAAAATTCAAGTTGTATCTTCACTAGCTAAAAATAGAGTGCATTTCGTCTGAACATGCGAAATGAAAACTTTTGATGCAAACAACCTACAAAAGTGAAAATGAACATAGCATCTCTACAGTTTCTTTTATCCAGAATCAATGCCTACAAGCAAAATAACTCAGAAAAGTACAATGCATATTGCATAGCATGAACTTTTTATTCATTGTTGGGTAACTGAATTATCACATTAATTCAGTCAATTTGCATATTATTATCCACTATAAGTTTGCTTTCCAAGTTCCTCAAATCTACTAAGTAATGAGTGTGGTGATATGAACATTGAATTCCTTGATTAAGCTGCAACTTAAAACAGACTACCCAGATTTTTAAACTCATAACAAAAACATATAACATTACTTGCTATGTGTTTCTAGGAAACACAAATAATAAAAACAGAGCAGTCTATAAACATTTTGAAACTCCCATCTTTCCATTTTACAGCCAATTTTGAGATCGGAAAGTTTATAAACATTAGAATATTTACCATACCATCTGAAAAAGATTCAGAGACATGGTAATTATTGTGCTTAGTGAATTAACAACCAAACAACTATATATATGATTAATCCACACACAAAAGGATAAAAACATGCATGTGAGGTCTGTTATATATATGATTAAGTCCATACACCCAACAACTAAACCCTTTGTCCAACAACAAGTACATACATCCAACAACTAATATTGTCCAAAAACAAGTATTAAATAAATTACAGCAATGAAGACAAATATAAAATAAATTCCAACAACTACCATTGTCTAACAACAAGTACCAAAGTTTAACATCAAGAACTAGCATACAAAACCAAATGAGTCCACATTATCCATACAAAACCAAATGAGTCCTAAAACATCAAAGATAATAGCCAACACAAAACAAATAACAACAACCCATATCTTTGGTAACACTGCCAATTTTGCGCAGTGCCAAGTAAGGGAGCCATCACTCTCTTTATTTGGATCATGAAATCTTTCTTCCCAACAAATAGCAAATAGTATGAACATCAACTAAATTAATCAATCAATATCAATTCAAAAATCATACTCATATGCTAATTCTATTTAGAGAAGTAGCTTCACTTTTCAAACCAAATTCATCAAATAACATGTCTACCCAAAATGTAATTCATCAATCAATGAAAAATTCCAAAAGCATATATATATCAGAGAAATAAATTTAACACAATAGGTCTAGTCCTAATCAATGGCATAAACACATTCATCATCAAGAAAATCATACTATCAACAAGAATTTCTTCAAAAACAGACTAGGCCACAAAATAATCATATCAACAAGAATAGCATATACTCATTCAGCATCAGAATTATACAAGTCATCATGTCATCAAGTATACACCTCCACAAGCTCAATATCAAAATATCATCAAGTGTAATACAACCCAATCGAAATCAATATCAATATCAAAATATTATACAACCACATCGAATGATTAAGCAATCAAATGAGAACAAGCAAGATAGTGATGGCAGACACAAGAAGTTTGAAGGAGTCATCCTTCCCTATAAACATATGAAACATCAACAAGATAAGGAAAATGGAATGCAAAGAAGTAAAGAAAAGGAATACTCACAAAACTCTACTCATCAACATCGGATCCAATTTCCACTATGTCCTCGGCTTTGAACCCCCCCCCCCCCCCCTTCTCCTTTTTTTTTCTTTTTTTGAATAAAATTACGGCATAGCAAAAATGATTATGGCAGTGTCGTAAAAACATCACAACTTTCTGGTCGAAAACGGACTAAAAATACAGCACCGTAATTTGCATTACGGTGGTGCCGTAATTTGCACTAAAATCAATTTCACCTATAAAAAGAGAAGAAAAGTTAGTTCAAAGCAAAAATAAAAAACTAAGTAAATAAAATAAAGTAAGAGTACTTGGGTTGCCTCCTAAGAAGCGCTAATTTAAAGGTCATTAGCTTGATCGTTCTGCACTCAGATTTGATCGTGGTTCATCAAGATAAAAAATTTTCCTTTTCTTCAATCAGTTTTTCTTGATAATAATGCTTTAATCTCTGACTGTTAACCTTAAACTCTCCTATTTCATCACTCCATATGTCTACAGCTCCGTAGGGGTAAGTTCTCTTTACTTGAAAAGGTCCTGACCATCGAGATCTAATTTACCAGGAAAAAATCTCAATCTAGAATTGAATAAAAGAACAAAGTCACCTGGTTGGAATTCCCTTCTGAAAATATGTCGATCATGTCATCTTTTAGTCCTCTCCTTATAAATTTTTGCATTTTCGTAAGCAGATAGTCTAATTTCATATAGCTCGTTCAATTGCAACCTCCGTTTTTCACCCGCGTTCTTTAGGTCAAAGCTTAGTGCTTTGATTGCCCAGAATGCCTTATGCTCTAGTTCTACAGGTAGATGACAAGATTTACCATAAACTAATTGAAAAGGAGACATACCTATTGTTGTTTTAAAAGCAATCCGGTAGGTCCACAGTGCATCATCAAGTTTGGATGCCCAATCTTTCCTTGTGCGTGACACTGTCTTTTCCAAAATTCTCTTTATTTCTCTGTTTGATATCTCAACTTATCCACTTGTTTGGGGGTGATAAGGTGTTGCAACTCTGTGATTTACTCCATACTTTCTAAGCAAGGCTGAGAACTTATGTTCTATGAAATGTGAGCCTCCATCACTAATCACTACTCGTGGTGTCCCAAATCATGGAAAGATAATCTTTTTGAACAATTTCATCACAACCCTAGAATCATTAGTAGGAGAAGCAAGAGCTTCAATCCACTTTGAAATATAATCAACCGCCACAAGTATGTATTTGTTACCTCCAGAAGATGGAAAAGGTCCCATGAAGTCAATCCCCCAAACATTAAATACCTCTACTTCAAGGATATTGGATAATGGCATCTCATGTCTTATGTTGATGTTACCTATCTTTTGACATTTATCACAAGATAAAATAAAGTTTCTAGCATCTTTAAAAATTGAAGGCCAATAAAATCCTGATTGCAACACTTTGAAAGCAGTTTTCTCAGTACTAGCATGCCTTCCATAAGAAGATCCATGACATTGAAACAATATATCTGTGATTTCCTCTTCAGGTATACATCTTATAAAAATGCCATCAACACATCTTCTAAAAACATAAGGCTCATCCCAAAAATAGTGTCTTACCTCAGCTAAGAATCTCTTCTTTCTTTGATAACTTAAATTAGGAGGAAGAACATTAGCTCCTAGTATGTCAGCATACCATGAGGCCCTGATTTGTTCAATGGCCAAGAGTTGTTCTTCAGGAAAGGAATCATTGATTATATCATTCTTTTTAGTATCTACCACTATCCTTGAAAGATGATCTGCAACAAAATTCTCTGATCCCTTTTTGTCTTTAATTTCTAAATCAAATTCTTGCAAGAGTAAAATCCATCTGAGCAAGCATGGTTTACTATCCTTCTTCTGCATTAAGTACCTCACTGCTGCATGATCAGTGTACACCACTACTTTTGAGTTAATCAAGTATGATCTAAATTTATCAAAGGCAAACACTATAGCTAAAAGTTCCTTCTTAGTGATGGTGTAATTCCTTTGGGTCTCATCCAAAGTCCTACTAGCATAATGAATAACATAAGGCTTTTTCTCTTTTCTCTATCCTAAATTGCTCCTATTGCATGATCACTGACATCACACATGAGCTCAAAAGGAAAATCCCAATCTGGAGGCTGAATGATATGTGCTGAAACCAAAGCTTTCTTTAATTCTTGAAAAGCAGATAAACAATCTCCATCAAAAGAAAATTTAACATCTTTACAAAGTAAATTTGTAAGAGGTCGAGCAAGTTTAGAGAAATCCTTGATGAATCGCCGGTAAAATCCTGCATGTCCTAGAAAGCTTCGGACCTCCTTTACTATAGTAGGCGGCTCTAATTTTTCTATCACCTCAACTTTAGCTTTGTCAACTTTAATCCCTCTCTCTGAAATCAAGTGCCCCAACACTATCCCTTGCGTAACCATGAAATGACATTTTTCTCAATTAAGCACAATGTTAGTTTCTTCACACTGCTGCAAAACTCGAGATAAATTAGCCAAACATTCATCAAAAGAAGAACCATATACAGAGAAATCATCCATAAAGACATCTATAAAATCTTCAATGAAGACAGAAAAAATAGCCATCATACACCTCTAAAAAGTAGCAGGTGCATTACATAGACCAAAAGACATTCTCCTATATGTGAAAGTACCATATGGACAGGTGAAAATGGTCTTATCTTGGTCATCAGGATGTATAGGAATTTGGAAAAAAAAACTAGAATATCATCTAAGAAACAAAAGTGAGAATGGTTTGCAAGCCTCTCAACCATCTAATCAATAAAAGGTAAGGGAAAATGGTCTTTCCTATTAGCAGCATTCAATTTTCTATAATCTATGCACATGTGCCAACTAGTTACTATTCTAACAGGAATCAGTTTATTGTCTTTGTTTTTCATTACAGTTACCCCTCCTTTCTTAGGAACACAATGTACATGACTTACCCATTTACTGTCAGAGATAGGATAGATAATACCTGCATCAAGTAGTTTCAAGATTCCATCTTCACAACTTCTTTCATAGAGGGATTAAGTCTCCTTTGAAAATCTGCATGTGGTTTATGTTCCTCTTCCATCAAGATCCTGTGCATACAAAAATGGAAGGATTAATTCCCTTTAAGTCATCAATTGTGTACCCGATTACCTTCCTATGAATCCTTAATTCTTTGAGAAGCAAATATGTCTCCCTTTTTCAAAGCTGTGCATCAACAATAACAGGATAAGTAGAATCAGGACCAAAAAATTTATAACGAAGGTTATCAAGTAAAGCTTTAAGTTCTATTTTTGGAGCATTCCCTTCCTCATTCTTTTCATCATCACAAGCACTGCAGTCTAATAATTCATTAATTTCAGAATTGGTTTCTACATTAGAATCAAGATCAGGATTAGAATCATATTCAGAGGTTTCAACAAATAAATCACTAAGATCATAGACAGTGTCATGTACCGCATGTATACTACAACAAGATTTAGAATTTGATGGGTTTTTCATGGTTTCATTCAAGTCATATTCGATTCTTTCATCTCCAATGTTAAGTGTAAGTTTACCATTCTTTACATCAATAATTGCTCCTGCTGTGGCAAAGAACGGTCTACCAAGTATAATGGGGATTTTTGCATCTTCCTCTATCTCAAGGACTACAAAATCTGCTGGAATGAAATATTTACCTACTTGGATAGGTACATCTTCAAGAATCCCTACAGGATACTTAACTAAACCGTTGGCGAGCTGCAAAGATATTGAAGTTGGTTTAAGCTCTCCCATGTCCAATTTCCTGCAAATAGATAATGACATTAGACTTACACTAGCACCTAAATCACATAAGGCTCGGTCAAAAGCCATACTTCCAATAAAACAAGGAATAGAGAAACTACCTGGATCCTTTAATTTTGGTGGCAACTTGATGCAAGAGCATCTTCGGGGTTTAATTATGCTTGTTTTTACTTTCATATTCTTTCCTTAGAATAGGAGTAGCCTAGGGTTTTATTTTCTTTTTAAGTGTTTTTAATTTCCTAGATGATGTAATATGTTGTTTTAGGCTAGGGTTGCTTACACCTGTAATTCACTACAAGGCACCAACTCCATCCCAAGACTCAATATCAACCCTCCATCTAGCTCCTCATTGATCCAATCAAGATCCACCATCCAACATGGGCAACAATCAACTCAAGATCAGCCCTTCATCCATCTCTGCAAAATCAAGCAAGATCCACCATTCATCAAGGCAATAATTCATCTTGTTAACACATGGGCGCCACCACACTTCAAGGTTTCATCCTAATGGGCACCACCTCACTCCACCTCATCATGATGACATGGAATGGCGCCCAAACCAGCCACAAAACACCAAAGGCGCCACCTCCAAATTCAAAGCTCAAATCAGCCTCCATTCTCCACCAATGAGGATCAAAGCACCCTTTCATCCACCAATAGGAAGCCATGCGCCAACCAGCCCCTCCATGGATTAATTGGGCACTTGCATGTGCCCTAGCATGCAACCAATGCATGCCAAGCTCCACTAGCAACTAGAGGCGCCAAGGAAGAAAACAATCATCATCATCCATTCAAAACTAGTATCATTCTAAGCCATTAGTTTGAAATTCGCAAGAGGGCTATTTTGTAACTTCCCCTATGTGAACGTTGAGGGAAGGAGAGGGTTTTAAAGCCTTGTATTTTCACATGCACCTTAGTGTATGATTTGAGAAAAAAACATTATGTGTTGATGCGTGAGCATTGCCTTGGTTTGGTGGATTCCAAATGAAACTATTCATCTCTTCCCCTTCTCTTCCTCTAAGTGCCGAGAGCTCCTTCCTCTCTTCTCTTCTTCCTCTTCTCCACAAAGCTACCTCTCTCTTCTTGAAGTCCTCCTACGTGTGATCATCACCAAATCAATAAGCGGGAGCAGGGGGATTCAGAGAAAGGGGTCTTGGCCCCCTTCCCTAAAGGGGGCCGCAGGTAATTCTAAACCGAATAGGGAAACATCCTCTAAGGTTTCATGATAGTTTCCTTGTTGATTGTGCTTCGTGTGATTAATGTTTCATTGCCCTGCTGCTTGCCACCCTTGAAACCCTTGTTGCGCATGCTTAGCCCCACCCCTTAAGAGCTACATACCTTAGGTTAGATCATTGGGAGTTCCGCCCTTCTTCACAACTTGTTTTGGATAATAGCATTGCACTCTTCAGTTAAAGCCACAGTACCATAGTCCTCTATCTTTCTTTTATTAGACAAAATTTCTTTCAACAATTTAGCATATGTGGGCATTTGAGATAAAGCTTCAATGAATGGAATATTAATATAAAGCTTCTTTAGAACATTAAGAAATTTCCCAAACTGCTTATCTAATTTTGCTTGCATTAATCTTTGGGGAAAGGATATAGGTGGCCTATAAGGTGTAGGAGAACTAGGTTTAGAAACATCAATTTGACATGGTTCATCACCTTTTGGTTCATCACCCTTGTGAGGTGGCAAACTAGTTTGGGACTGCTCATGCTCAGAAGATTTTTCTAAGTCTACTTCATTGTCATGTTCATTACTAGACTCTCTTTCATTATCTTCAACTCTCCCTTTAGGTTCATCTAATTGCCTCCCACTCCTGGTAATGATAGCATTACAGTGCTCCCTAGGGTTCAATTCAGGTTTAGCAGGTATTTGGTTTTCTAAAGTTTTGTTGTGAACTACTAAAAATCCTACTTGAGAAGTAAGCTGACAAACTATCCCTTTAAGATCTTCAATCTCCTTATTTTGATTTGTAATTAATTGATTTTGACAAGTCATAAATTTTTCAAGCATGGATTCTACACTAAAATAGTTTACCTTTTTAGTCACGGTTCGCCATCCATCATCCTCATTCTCATTCTTACCATGTTGATGACTATGTAGTATTTCTTTTTCAGTAGCTCATTGATTATGGTTCAAGGCCATCTCCTCAAACAAGGTGAAAGCATCTTCAATTGTTTTGCTCATGAGGGCTCCTCCTGCAACAGCATCAACAGTTAGACGGGTATTAAGAAGTAAGCCATTATAAAAAGTATGAATTAAAACCCAATTTTCAAGGCCATGGCGAGGACACTTCCGTTATAAATCGTTAAAACGCTCCCATGCCTCGCTAAAAGATTCACCATCCCTCTGTGCAAAGCTTGTAATCTGATTTCTCAACTGAATGGTCTTGCTGGGTGGAAAGTACTTCATCAAGAAAGTATTTGACAATTGATTCCATGTAGTGAAAGTACCGGTACGTCGAGATTGTAACCAAGAACGTGCTCGGTCCCTGAGGGAAAAAGGAAACAATCTTAGTTTTAATGCATCATCAGAAACACCATTAATTTTAATGGTATCGCAATATTCAAGAAAAAGATATAAATGTTGATAAGGGTCTTCAGGTGGTGATCGTCCAAACTGATTCTGTTGTATCATGGATAAGAAAGCTGGTTTGATTTCAAAATTATTAGCTTCGACAGCTGGTTTGGCAATGCTAAAGTGTATCTCCTGTGGATTAGGGGCTGCATAGTCCCTAAGTGATCTTTTGTCTGCTATCAGATCTAAGTTTTCTACACAGTCTAAGAGTTTTGTTAATCTCAGGATCAAAAGGAACTAAAGGTCCTAATCTAAGATTCCTACGCATGTAAAGTAGAAAGATCAGATAAACTCAAGTAAGTAGAAAAGAACAGAAAATAAAACAAAGCCTAGTCTAGCAATACTTTCAATATCTTCAATATTGACAAAAACCAAGGTCCCTAGCAACGGCACCAAAAACTTGTTGTGTTCGCAAGTGCACGGATATTTGAAGTAATAATTAAGATATCGAACCACAGAGACCTCATTTGTCAAGTACCGAATAATCAATTTCTCACTAGCTAGGCCGTCGAAAATATCAAGCAAACTATCGAAAGCTACACGAAAATATCAGAGAGAGAAGCTGGGACTAGAGTTTCATCCACCTTAATTTCCATGACTAGATATGAATAGATGTTCGTCAGTCTAATTTTATTATAATAAAGATATAATTTACTTCATAAAGAAATCATCTCGCTTTCACGCAAACAATTTACAAAGAACCAATCCTCACTCTCATGCAGGATTTATTCAATGTTAAATATAAGTAAATCATTGACAAAGAACTCAAAGATCACTTTTGTGCATCCAAATCCTAAGTCAATTATCTCTAGTGAAAACTACATACCTTCATACTATAATTTTCACAGTTTCTACTTAAGGTTCTCCAACGATCCGATACTTGATTTCTCACAGTATCATCATGTTTATTTCAATAACTCAATCCTAAGTTTATATTATCAACATGGTAGTATACTTCTAAAATCAAGAAATAAGAACAAACCTAATTTCTCATGATGAGTTCCTAACATTCAATTTTAGGGTTCTAAATTTTCGCAAATCACTTTTCAGTCCATATCACAAAAACTCTAAATCATGCTGATTAATATGAATCTATGGAGAATTAAAAGCAATCATCATATAAGTAGAATTATCATAGTAAAATCATCTTGATGAAAGTAAAAATAATCTAGTCATTAAGAAATTTAGGGGATTACTCCCCCATGTCCGAAAAAGTGTTTAAGCTAGCATGGTTGAATAATTACAATAATCCATGGTTCAGATTGATTAAAAATCGAAGAGAAAGAAGAAATTACTAAACACACCACGGCTGTAATGAAAATTAAAGCCGTAATTTGCTCGATGAACAGTGCAAGCGACGATTTCTTTGTTGATTTCTCCTCTGATCGATCTCCTTTCAATCTGAAACTTCTGGGGTATGTTCTCCTCCTCCAGGCGAAGCTTCCCCTCGAGTATCATAGCCGGAGATGCACTGTACACTTCGCGGCGGCAAAACCTAGGGCAACGGCAAAAATCTCAAATTCTCTCCCGATCGTGGATGAAAATTAAGTCTTTTCGTGTGTGTCTCTTCCCTTCGATCTGATGAGTATTTTCCTTTTTATGGATCTCCAATTGATGGCCTGGATCGTCCGCAATCATCTGCGCAAGAATCGGGCTTCAAATAGTCCGTGAAAATCGCGGGTCTGGGTTACAATTACGGCCGTGAAAACCATTACGGCAGTGCCGTAATTTCAGCAGAAATTCTCGGTACAGAAATTACCCAGAATTACGGTACCATAGTATGCATTACGGCAGTGCTGTATTTTCTTCAAATCTCTCGGTTGAAAAATCAACTCGAAATACGGCCCGTAATTTTCATTACGGCAGTACCGTAAAATCCACCAAACTTTCTATACGAATTTGAACCCAAATTACGGCCCGTGATTTTCATTACGGCAGGGCCATAATTTATGCAAAACTTTCTGTACAAAATTGTCTCAAAATACGGCAGCGCTTGAAAATGACGGCAGTGCCATGGTTTGTTCTGTAAGTGCAATGAAACCACGGTACCGTAATTTGGATTACAGCCCTACCATATTTTGGTCTGAAGCTTCAATTTGCGTGAAATTTGACATGTGATCTTCTCTTGATAGTGGGAATTCATTTATGCATCTGAATTTGCTTGAAAACGCCTAAAAATCATGCCTTTTTACCTGAAAATGATCAAAAATCAAAAAAAATGTAGATTCCATAATATTTGACAAATAAGGCATAAAAATGAGCAAAAGAGCATGAATATGATACAAAAATACCCATCAATTAACACAAAATTTACTATAAATTTTGGTGTCATCAGTACCCCAAATATTAGTTCAAAAATTCCAAACTCTCGAAGTACCAAACTTTTTTTATTTTTTTTATCTTTTGGTCTTTTCTTTTCTTTTTCCTTCTCCTCCTCTTCCTCCTCCTCCTCCCCTTCCCCTTCTTCTTCTTCTTCTTCTTCTTTGTCTCATTCTTCTTCTTCTTCTCCTCTCCTCATCTTTATTCTCTTCCTCTTTTCCCCTCCTCTTTTTTTTCTCCTCTCGCAACTTCGGTACTTTAGGAATTTCTCGAAATTAATTTTGGGATTTTGGTACTGTTATCAAATTACCGAAATATAGTTTGATACTAATACTAGTCTCTCAACATAAATACTAAGTTTGTTAATGAAAACACTAGTCTCTCAACAGAAATATTAATTTTGTTAATGAAAATCAGAGTCTGTCTACAAAATTAGAGAGTTTGTCAACAAAAATCAATGTCTGTTAACGAAAATTCATAGTTTGTCAATGATAATTAGAGATTGTCAATGATAATCAAAGTCTGTGAACGAAAATCAAATTTGTCAACAAAAATATAGGGTTTGTCAACGATAATCTGAATATGTCAATAAAAATCAAAGTCTATCAACGAAAATATCGTGTCTGTCAACGAAAATGTTGAGCCTATCAACAAGAATCTTAAGTCAACCAACGATATTTATTATTAATGTTATGAGAATAAACTATGTATATAACTTGTTTATTTATTACAAAAGAATGTGTTGGTACAAACTAGCCTTCCTCCATTCCTTGTAATCGCGTAGTTGCAACTCAATTTAAGGTCAATGTGCTCTATTGTGGCTACTTCTCACTAGTATCACTGGAAGGTCGATGCACCCTATTGTTGCTTCTTTCTACTAGTATCACTGTATGGACATTCGATGCTTTGATAAGATTGGGTTTGGATTAGGTTTTCTTAAAGCTAATGGAGTTGGCTTCAGATGGCAGTTCTCGAGGATTAGGGTGTAGGGCAGATTTGAAAACCCACTTCTACATCAACCCATTGCCCTATAAATATTCACTTTCGTCTTGACCCATTATCATTCCTATACTCAAACAATATCCGATCAAAGGATGTCGTTGATGCTAGTGTTGACCAACTGGCTGCTTTCAACTCAACCACTGGTGCTCATTCGAATCTCCATGAGATCTCGTTCCCTCATTTGCACTAGCAAGTCTTCGCAGGGATCTTCCACATCTCTGAATATTCCTATTCTAGTTTGTGCTCATCATCTATGATCCAGGGTTTAAGACTAGAGCTTTCATCACATGAAAATTGATTTACTTTATTTTCTAACATCCATTCGTTTTTTATGATTACGATATAATTCTATTCCTGTTCATCAACTTCATACATTATATCTTTTTTACTTTGTTGCTAATGCTAATGATTTAGAGAATAACGTAATCAAATGGTTAATATTAAATTGTGTGCAAGAAAACTTTTCTTAGCATTCTAAATTTATTTCTTAAAAGTTAACAAGAAAACTAGAACATCTCTCCCTAATCTCCAAGTTCACATGTTATATTTTTTTTATTTTGTTGCTAATTCTAATGCTTTAGAGAATAAAGTAAACAAATGGTTAATATCACATTGTGTGTGATAGAAATTAGAAAAGGTATAGAGAGACAAGAAGAAATAGGAGTACTTTATTTGATAATTTCTTGCACGCACAACAAATGACATAACATTTTTTATTTATAGAGAATTCTATAAAATTTATAATAAATCTAATATAACATAAAAATTAAATATTGTAATAATATTTGACTTTTAAGCTTTCTCAACATGTAATCATCCATTTCAGCCACTAGGACAATTACGTTTAATTATTCTTTAGTGTCTAAGTGAACTTTTCTTAGCTTTCTAAATTTCTTTCTAAAAAGTTACCTAGAAAACTATCACATCTCAACAATTGTCTATGTATGCAGATACACAAGTGTCTATGTATGCAGATACACAGGTGTGTGCATTTACATAAATGTATCCTTTCTACCTTTTTTTTATTACTAAAATATTTCACATGGAATAGTTGTTCATTCGACTTCCTGGTACCATATCACTCGTTTCAATCTTTGCAATCGCACATCCAAATGTACCAAGCAACCATGATTCTTCACCATCGGGATTTTCATATGCTGAATTGTTGTTGGGAAATACCTTTTTTTATGTAAGTACATTTTCTCTATTCATTAATGGATTACAAGCTATCTAATGATTTATACTAATAAATCTCAACTCCTTTGCAGTTTTCAAACCAAGTATCACGAATTGCATAGTCACAACCACAATCACAGGAGCATATTGAAAATGTAGATAAAAATATTGATTTATAATTATATTTTTTTAATACAAACACATTTTATCTGTAATAATATTATCATCTATCATCAGCGCAAAAAGAAATTAGAAAGGTCTCCTGATTCACGAGCATAAATAGAAAAAAAAAAAAAAAAAAATCTTTGGCTCATCTCTTTTCTAGGAAATTTAAAATATCTTTCTTTTCCTTACCGTCCAATATTTTTTTTTTGTTTTACTTCATCATTAGCTATCCTTAACTAAAAATAATTATAAATATAGTGAGTCTTGATACTAGAATCAATCATTTGGTCTATAAAAGCACGTTGGAATGGTAAAATTGTTTTGTGTGATCATAGCATTGGGATCTTATTTAGACTATTCATTATATGATTATGGTCAATCGAAACCTTGGATACTATCCACACATCATCAATTAAAATTTTAAAGTTAATCCAGGCCATACAGTTTATTTTAGTCTTAGCTTGTGGTTTCTTAGTAACATGAGATCTATGTGCTTATTTCAATCCTTGTTTGCTACAAGCAAATATACGAAACTTCAAACTAATGTCTTTTCAATATCTTTTCTATGCTCTAGGTATA
The DNA here is from genome assembly GCA_027563935.2 of Costus lasius. NCBI lineage: Eukaryota > Viridiplantae > Streptophyta > Magnoliopsida > Zingiberales > Costaceae > Costus > Costus lasius. The sequence continues at coordinate 79,672,404 of CM050451.1, forward strand.
ATTTTTTATACTAAAACCCAGTATTTTGGCATACTCATTAGAAAAATTGTACACTATAACTTCATCATTTAAGACCATACCAATAATTAAAACCACATAGCCACAATAGTTTCCCCAACAATAGAATCTTTGGATTTCTCAACATCCTTAAAAAGGTAACGTACTGCCAATTAACTTGTGTGTTAGTATACAAAAACATAATAATAATTCTTACCAACTCCTTAATGTCGGGGTCGGTACTAGATGACGCCATATTTATTTCATCTTTTGGCGCCATTAAGGGTTGTCACAAAAAAATTTAGGCCTATCAACGAAAAATTATGGCTATTAACAATCAAATAATGTATGCCAACGAAAATTCAAGTCTGTTAACAATATATAATGACTGTCGATGAAATTTTAAAGTCTGTCAACGATAAAATTAAGCTTGTCAATAATAAAATAGGGGTATGTGATAGCGCCCACAGATATAGTGGGCGTTTCCCGCAAGTGCACGGGACTATCAAAGTAATAAAATATCGATCCCACAAGCACTAATGGGCAAGCACCGACAGATCTCAAATTTGCTAGCTAGACGATGTGAAATTGATAAAATCTGAATGTTAACTAATTAAATGCACGAAAATGTAATTGGAGGAATTTGCACGAGAGAATCTTAATAGTATGAAACATCAGGATGTGGATTCACCGCCTTGACTTCTTACAGCTGAATAGTCCAAACTCTAACGCCTGTATCCTGTCTAGTTCAAGGGACTCGACTTCCTTGTCACTTAGGTAGCTACTCCCTTAGATAGCTAGTTTGTTTCCACAATCACGGCTATAGGTCAAACCAGTTAGGTTCTGGCGCTTGGTTGGAAACGCTTCTCCCCTAACACGCCTAAACTCCTAGTACTTCCACGGTGGGTACAGGATGACAAAAGGGGTCCCCCCCCCAAGAATTCCTGGCTTACAAACCTCCCCCGCGTAACTTCCGGCTCAAGCGCGCCCTCTCGGGCTGCACAGGCATAGCGTCCTAAACAATCCAACGTACTGGCGCGCAAAAAGTTTGCTAGATGTGTCTACGACCCAGAAACTAACACAAGGAGAGTGCAGTTCGTCCAATAGATTCTCCCTAGCCCCTGATTTACAAACCCCACATGAGAAATTAAAAGATTCAAACGCTCTCTTTCGAGCAACGTAGGCAAAGAGTTTAAACAGATTTGATAAAACTCCCGATCAAATGCTTCGGATGCGAGGTCGGACTTGTGGTCTCCTCTACGCATCTAAGATCCTAACTACCTCTCGATGGAGTACGGACAATCAGCGAGTCTCCTCGTGATTCTCCGATTTACAAACCTCAACCAAGGCTAGAAGGCTCAAACTCATTCCTTCGAATGGCGTAGGCAAGGGGCGCACATAAGATCGAGCTAGATATTGGCACTTAGAGCTAGACTATAGAACTAATAAGTTATCAAGAGGCTACACCCACACCCTGATTTAAGGGTTTAGCCTATCATTATCATCATGAAAGCACAAACAATAGTCTTTAACAATACAGGCATAAGCAAGTTTGTGCAGGAATTACAAAGGAAAGGTAAGATCATACAATACTTTGCATAGATTATACAATAAATGCAGCAAATCGAATGTAACGCAAGAGATCTTTCCTTACAAAACTCTCCTTGAGGTGCTGGCACAAGAAGGTCTTCAATAGTTGCAGATGCGCAGCCCTCTTCTTCCTGTGGCTTTCCTTCTCCCAAGTGCAGCCCCCTCTCGTATGTGATTCCTCCTCTTTTGCTTGCTGAACTCCCCCTTTTTAAATAGGCTGAGGCTTCTCTCTTTTTCTCCTGGTTCCCTTCTCTTCCCCATGCTAGTGGGCTGCTGCTCCTTTCCATGGTTTTGTAAAGCTTCCATCAACAGCTACTGTTTTCCAGCTAAAGAAGACTTTGTCGCATCTTCCCATACCCTGCAAACTAGCCACCCTTATCTCCACGAAATCATGATTTTGTGGCAGATTTCTCCTCCTAAAAGCTGTTCCAGGCCTTTTTGTCAACGGGGGAGAAAAGTCTTGGGTGCCCCTGAGCTTCCCCTAGGGTTAGATTGAAGAAAGTAGAGTTAAAATCGCGGTTTCAAAACAGGCGGGTCCGCGATCTCGGGCGAGAATTTGGTCGTGACCCGGTCGTGATTTATCAGTTTGCAGCGTCAGTGCGGAGACAAGTCACGGGCATGATTTTGATCACGACCCACTCGAGATTTCCACCAAAGGCTTCGATAACTCTGAAAACTCCCTGTTAGGATCATCTTGAATTAGGAGGAGCTCTTCTATCACAAAAGTATCATAAAATCACCATCTTTATGGTCGTTTTGACCTGAAAACGTGAAAAATGCACAAAGAGGTGTAGATTCCATGGATGTATGCAAATAAAGGCAATTATGAGACTTAAAGTCGTGAAATGAGGATGATTTCATTAGTAAAATAGCATGTAAAACTCTATATAAATCTGTGTCAACAGGATGTCAATGGAAAATTTTAGTCTGTCAATGAAAAAAATTTGGTTTGGCAATGATAAATATGATCTATGAACAAAAAAAATTTGGACTAACAACAATAAATATGATCAGTCAATTATAAAATATGGTCTGTCTTTCTCAAACAAATGGACTATACCCTACAAAAATCAGGTCTATCAATGAAAAAATAGGGTCCATTAACGAAAAAATTTGGTTTGTTGACGAAAAAATTTGGACTGATAACAATAAAAATGGTCTTTGAACTATAAAATATGGTTTATTATTTTTTTAAAAATGGATTGTACCTAACTAAAATCGGGCCTATTAATGAAAATATGAAGGCTATCAATGAAAAATCTAAGCTGTCAATGATAGCCCTTATATTGCAAGGAAGGGAGAAGAAAAAAATGAAGAATAAAATATATCTGTTGGTGCAGAAATTTCTAAACACGAAACCCTTTTCTTGTGAGAGCTTTGGGGCTTCAATGCAGGACGGACGAGATTGGGAATCTTCCAGAAGCTTTTGCTAGAGACAATAAAGTTCGAGCTAGGGAGCCTTCACCAAAGACAAGGACAAAGGTTGTTGGGATTTTTACCTCGACTTGATAAATCCCTAAATCCCACTTGTGTAATCACAATAACATATATATGATGCAAATAACGAAACCAGAATAATGTCAATCCAGAAAAATATGAACACCAAGATTTAACGTGGAAAAACCTCTAAAAGATAGGGTAAAAAACTACGGAGCCGGCCACCAAATTCTACTATATATCCAACAAATATAATATCTCTTCACAACAATAATTTCATCAACAACAACATGAAAAATCACGCAAGGGAAAAACTATCTCTAAATTCGCCACTGTATTAGAAACAATATCTAGAAGAGACCAATCGAAAATCTAGCCGTTGGATATGTAAGGAATTACCCGAGGAGGAACTCTATAAAATTTTGCGCCAATCAGATGGTGAAAGATTCCAAGATCACACCCAGAAGTACTCAGTCTTTTCTTTTCTCTCTCATCCTCTCTCCCGCCGTCGCTCACCTTTTTTGCGCTCGTCAAAATCGAGAAAACCCAAATTGAAATTTCAATTGCCCACCCAATCTCACATTCACGTGAGTTTCCAAATCCTAATTATGACTTTTGCAAAAAAGTCCTCTTCCTTTCTTTATTTGCAAGTGGGTCCCTACATGATGCAGGACCCACATATAACAATCTCCCTCTCCTACATCATGTAGGGATGATCAAGCTGGCCATCTTCTTACAAATCTCAGTCTTCTCTTTTGTCATAACCTTCTTTACTCGATAGCACTCTAGCTTTCTTCCATCTCTGCTCATGACAAAACCATTGTCAAATAGCCTTGAAGGTTTTTTTCCTCTAAGAGACTTTCTCAACTGAGTTTTCATCTAAGATTACTGAGATATATGTCTTTTCTGTGCACTGCTTGCATCAATTGACTGGTGCTCATCTTGGAACTCTCCCCCTGGCTGAGAAACTGGCTCACTTTGAACTTTAGGAGAAATGACATTCTTTAATAGAATCTTCATACCCTTCTGACTCAAGGGTTCAATCCTCTTGTGACATAACTCTGAAGTAGGTGCTGAAGCAGTACTAATTTCTCCTCTGAGAACCTCAACATCAATATGATAAAGAGCATGCTGCTTGCTTCCTCTAGCACATATAAGTGATCCTTTTGTTAGCTTCCACTTTTCATTACCAAATGTGCTCATTAAGCCCTCATCATCAAGAACACTATGTGAAATCAAGCTGAATCTCAAGTCAGGAATATACCTTATATATCTGAGAATCATCTTATATCCAGGGTTAGTCTTGATAATGATATCCCCTTTGCCTCTGATAACTGTAGTATCCTTATTTTCCATCTTTACAACACCTAAGTCACAATGATGTAATGATGAAAAATAATCAATATGAGGGGTAGCATGAAAAGAAGCACCTGTGTCAATGATCCAACTGTCCAATATACTTTTTGTGTCACTAGTTGCTAGAATGCCAACATCACTGTCCATAGTGATTGTAGTGTTGCTCTCTTTATTCTCTCTTCTGATTCCACTGCTTTATCCTCTTTGAGCCTTATTGAATGACCAACAATATTTCTTAATATGTCATTCTTATGACAATAAAAGCACTCAACTTCTTTTCTGGTAGATGAACTATTCCTAGAATTCCCATGCTCGTGTGGAGATCTATTTGAGCTTCTACCACGATTTTCAGTCACCAATACTTGAGATCTATTTGCACCCACAGACAGTCTTTTAGTTTCTTCATTCAACAAGCTTGAAGTTACTAGGCTCATGGATAGCATATCATCTGGTGTTGCATTACTGAGAGATACAACCAAAGTCTCCTAACTCTCTGGTAGAAAACTCAATAACAAAAATGTCTGCAATTCATCTTCAATTATCATCTTCATAGAAGCCAACTGATTGATGATGTTTTTCATGTCATTCAAATGCTCAATAATCTTTCCACCTTTCATATACTTCAAATTCACTAGTTTTCTAATTAAGAAAGCCTTGTTACCAGCAGTCTTTCTTTCATATAAGTTTTCTAATTTTTTCCATAACTTATATGCTACTTTTTCATTCACAATATGATGAAAAACACTATCTTCCACCAACTGCCGAATGTAACTTATGGCTTTTCTATTCAACTTATTCCAATCATCATCTGCTATTTTTTCTAGTTTGGTTTCATTCTCAACTGCATCAAATAAGTCCTTGCAATATAGGTAGTCTTACATCTTGGCTTTCCAGATAAGCCAATTTTCTCCATTCAAGACTACCATTCGATTGTCAATCTCCATGATTAACACAAATAACTGAAGAACATGCCTCTGATACCACTGTTGGGATTTTTACCTCGACTTGATAAATCCCTAAATCCCACTTGTGTAATCACAATAACATATATATGATGCAAATAACGAAACTAGAATAATGTCAATCTAGAAAAATATGAACACCAAGATTTAACGTGGAAAAACCCCTAAAAGATAGGGTAAAAAACTACGGAGCTGGCCACCAAAATTCCACTATATATTCAACAAATACAATGTCTCTTCACAACAATAATTTCATCAACAACAAGATGAAAAATCATGCAAGGGAAAAACTATCCCTAAATTCGCCACTGTATTAGAAACAGTATCTAGAAGAGACCAATCGAAAATCTAGCCGTTGGATATGTAAGGAATTACCCCAGAAGGAACTTTGTAAAATTTTATGCCGATCATATGGCGAATGATTTCAAGATCGCACCCAGAAAAATTTAGTCTTCTCTTTTCTCTCTCCCCCTCTCTCCCGTCGCCGCTCACCTTTTTTGCTCTCGTCAAAACGGAGAAAACCTAAATTGAAATCTCAATTGCCCACCCAATCTCACATTCACGTGAGTTTCCAAATCCTAATGACAACTTTTGAAAAAAAAAAATCTTCTATCTTTCTTTATTTGCAAGTGGACATGCAGGAACCACATATAACAACGATAAGGATCGCCAGTCGCACGAGCTTTGGGCATGATTGGGTTTTGAGTGGGATTGAGATTAAATCCTAACTAGTAACCATGGTTAAGTTGAGTTGGGTAACTAGCACTAGTAAAGGTTGGTGACGGGAAGAAACAACAATAGAGGGTATTGAGATTTGCGCCTCTATCACATAATTTTAAAATTCATGGATGATAAATTAGGATACCCAGCTTAAAAATTCTAAGCTGGGTACTCATCTTAGACCATTTTTTTAATGGTGCCTACATGCGTATGGCTTTAGTAATGGAGTGGCGAAAGGAGATAGGATCACTGCATTGGGCTCAAGTCTTAATGAGGTAGGAAGAGATGCCTAACTCTTTGCACCAAAGGCTAAGGCCCAGGTGCCTATGCTTGCGAAGGCAATGACCTGGTGCAGGCAACAAAGGCGTATGAGTGTGATCTAGGATCAAAAGAAGTAGGGAATTTCATCAAAATTGCCCTCAAAGGAAAGACTTCTCCCCTCTTGCTATTTGCCCATGCTCTAGGCACAATTAATCAAGAGAGGGGCAGTCCATGCTTCGTAACAGAGAGACACCTGGCTCTGTATAAATAAGTAGATGGGGTTATAACTTAAAGCACTAATCAATTCTCTCTTGGTCGACTACTCCTGTTTCTCCCTCTCTCAGCTCTCTCCTTGTGCCGCCACTCTCCTCCTCTTTTCCTCCTTGCCATGAACAATAAGGAGGCTCTCTACGGCTTGGGTCATTGCTTCTGAGACTATCAAGTGCAAAGCGAGATGATCTTCAATAAGTCACTGTATGGATATCGATAAAGGGCGAATATTTGAACGCTTATAATTGTTCAGATGTCAACCTCAAGCATGCTACAAAAGGTATAGGCCCAGTTTGGCGCAATGGCGCTTCCAGCGGCGATGCGATGGGCCACGACTTTAGCTGAATTTTTTATGTTTGGATGAGCTGTTGTGCCGTGTAACAGTGGTAAAATGTCCACTATAGCCGAAATCTACTTAGAGCAGCTTTTACAGCTGCGCTACAGTAGTAGCAGCATTTCCCCGAGCGAGACTGAAACCCTTTCGTTTCCCCGAGTGAGATTTCCTTTCCCTTTCCTCTTCTCCCCTTTCTCCAACCTTCATTCGGCATCGTGGCTCCGCCAACGCCTGTGCGTAAGCTCCGCCATCGCGCCAAACTGGGCTGTCGTCGATCCGCCACGGCCATTACTCCTCCGTCTAGAATCCGCTAACGCCTCCGATCTGCCACCACCTTCTTGTCGCCACTGTTGTCTCTCGACCTCCAACCACGGCTCACACGCTCATCGGCTAGCAAACAACAAATTGAGGTAACTTGCATCTTTTTTGTATATGATCTTTTGAAGCATCATGTTTGTATCTCATGGCTCACACTGTTGTCCTCCATTTTGAATGCATCATGTTTGATACTTGTTAAGTTCTCTAAATCCATCAATCTGTGTTTTGTTAAGTATGTTTGATACTTTCTCTAAATGCAGCATCATGTTTGATACTTGTTATTATACTTATATTTTGTTTGGCATCGAATCCCTTGCCAATCAAGCCAAGAAATCCAAGAAATATAACCATTCAAGTCAAGAGAATTTGAAGCTACTCAAATTCAAAAGTGTTCATCCATCTAAGTTAGAAAGAAAACTGGTCAGCCTCATACTGAGACTACCGTTATTCAGCACTTTCACATTTCAGATTTTTGCACTCGATACTTTCTCTAAATTGCTCAGCTTTCTTATTTCTGCACTCTATACTTTCTCTAAATTGCTCAGCTTTCTTAACCTTTAGCTACTCCAATTGGTTTTCATGAATCTATCCTGCAATTAAAATGAGTTCAGCGGCTTGTTTCTGCATTTTTTTTTCACATAACTGGATTTTCGAATGTTCACACTATGTAAATGATGTAAAACATTGTTGATATCATTATTTCAATACTGCATGACTTCAATATCCATTTCTGATAACAAATATGTACTTGATTGTTTTGGTTTGAGATTTCATTCATGATAATAGACTATTCTGATTATTTCTGAACACGTACAAGCATTTCTATATTTGTAATATTTCTACACAAGTTCTTATTTTTTCAAATCCCCACACGACTCTTGTTCAAGGTTACACATTTTTTTGCACTACTAGATCACAACATGAATTTCTAATCGAACTCTGCACTTCAATTCAGCATAGTTTACATCATTATTGTTTACAAATTTACTTGTAGCTTATATTTTTTTTAAAGATTGTGTAGTACTAAAGTTTGCACAAATCTGAACTATTTTAGCATCTGCAGCCTAATCTCAGCTAGAATTTTTTACACGGTTTTACTGCACCAATCCATCTGCATGAGATTTTTGATTTACAGTTCAGCTACGTTTCAAAATTGATTTTCAAAAATTTTTGATTTCCTGCATGTTTGGAAACCGCTCCTGAACAGATCTGTAAAACCAGCTTAAATTTTAACATTCAAAGCAACTGATATTTTAAGTTTTGAACCCTGCATTTCTGATATTTCTGAAAATGATATTTCTGAATCACACTGATAATTGCTGCGTCAGTTATAATCAGTTTCTGATATAAGATTTTACAACATCTATTATGATTAAGATTTGGTCCACAATTTTTAAGTGGAATTTGATACAATAACTTGTATTATGTTTAAGTGGAATATTGAAAGTAGTATAACTGATGTAAGAGATGACAAATTTACAAAGAACATCAAAGGCAATTTGGACTACAAATATAGTACAAACTTTTTGTGATATATGTGCATCTGCCGTAGATAAAGATATGTGCCCTGGAACACATCTAAATGCACAGGGTTGGAAATTTGTAGTTGAAAACTTCAATCAATTGACCGGACTTAAATATGATAAAATACAATTAAAAAACAAGTGAGATCAACTAAAGGGTGAATGGAAGTTATGGAAAGATTTAAAAGGAAAAGAGATTGGATTAGGATGAGATTACACAATAGAGACTATGGATGCACTAGCAGATTGATGGGCTGCAAACATATCGGTAAGTTTTTTATATGCAGTTTATTTCGTAAGATGTTTCACTCTTGAACATTTTAATTTTATTAATATGAAACTATTGCAAATGTAGGTTAACAAGGAATTTGCCAAGTTCCAAAGGAAAGGAATTCCCCCAAACATTGAGAGCAAGTGTGATGTAATGTTTGGGCAGACTGTTGCAACTGGGGTTAATTCTTATACCCTATTTATACTAGATGACCCAATGAATGAACCAGATGAGCCAATGGGAGACAATATAGAGTCTCCTCATGTTGCATCCTCATCGCGACCATCCAAAATGACTATTAGAAGACAAGCCAAGGATGATAATGCAGCTTCCAAATTTAGAGAAGACATATCTAGATTGGCAGCAACATTAGAGAGTGCAGCCGCAGGAGGTTCTAACAAAAGTGACCCTTCACGTATAAGTATTGATGAGTGTATGAAAGATTTAAATTCAATTGATGAAATACCAATTGATGGCGAACTATACTATATTGCTTGTGAATTATTTGAGCAGAAGACGAAAAGATTTATCTGGTTGAATTTAAAAGGGAATGAAGCAAAAGTTCGATGGCTGAAATACCAACATGCTAAACTCCCTAAACATTGAGTTATGTTTAATTTGTAATTTGGATTAAGTATGATACATTGAGGTGTTGTCTTATGTTTCATGTATTAGTATTTGTAATATGAAACTCTCTCATGCGCTACAATGAGTTATGAATGTTTTAATTTGTATTAGTATTTGTAATTTGTATTAGTATTTGTAATTTGTTTTCTAACATTGAGTTATTAATGAATTAGTGCAATTGCTTGCTGACCTTCATATTTCCAATGGTTCTGATTGAATGAATTGTGAATGTTTTATAACTCTAGTAATAATGTGGTTCTAAATGCTTGTGAATTGGTTCTGAATGCTTGTTTATATATTTAGGGATGGATGATGATAACTCTGATTATTTTGAAGAAGAAAATGTAGATGCAGATGAAAATGAAAATGAAGATGAAGATGAAGATGATAATGATAATGAAAATGAAGATCACATTCGTTACTTGAAAGTTCTTACCTGCATTACTGCAGCCGTAGGAGAATATTATTATACATATATGCAGAAACAACCTTGTATGAACTCTGATAACACTGGTGCTCAATGGATAGGAGAGATATTACGAGGCCATCTAGAACGTTGTAGGAGAATGATGAGAATGGAATGACATGATTTTCTAAATCTATGTTCTCTTTTAGAAAACTCATATGGATTGCGAGCATCTACTCGTACATCTATATTAGAGAAAGTAGGCATTTATCTTTACACTAGCATCAGGCACTACAAATAGATTGACACAAGAACGTTTTCAACATTCGGGCGAGACAATTAGTAGAATATTTCATGAAGTATTGGAATCTGTATGCAAGCTAGCAAGAGAATTGATCAACCCAATTGATCGAGAGTTTCGGGAAATTCCATCTCAAATTGTAAATGATCAGCGATATATGCCCCATTTCAAGGTAAACTTTTAAATTAAATTTCATATAGGTGCAAATATTATTTCTCTTATGTAATTTTTGTATCAATTTATAGGATTGCATTGGTGCAATTGATGGTACTCATATAGATGCTGTTGTACCAATTCATGAGCAAGTAGTATATATTGGACGAAAAGGAAAACTGACACAAAATGTTTTGGCAGTATGCAGCTTTGATCTACAATTTACATATGTCTTAGCTGGTTTTGAGGGAACTGCTCATGACAATCGGGTGCTAATGCATGCAATAAGGACTCCAAGATTAAACTTTCCGAAACCACCCCCTGGTATGTATTTATTTTTTAAAGTATATTATTTTATTTACACATCAAATAATGAAACAATAATGTTCTTCATTTGTACAGGCAAATTCTACTTAGTAGATGCTGGATATTCACAAATACCTGGACACCTTGGACCATACAAGGGCGTGAGATATCATCTCCCTGATTTTCAACGAGGACAATCGCCATAAAGATTAAAAGAAGTTTTCAACAAAGCTCACTCATCATTAAGAAGTTGCATTGAAAGATGTTTTGAAATTTGGAAAAAAAGATGGGATATCTTACGTGACATGTCATCATACGAATTTAAAACACAGGTTAAAATAGTCGTTGCAACAATGGCATTGCATAACTACATAAGACGAAATTCTATGTCAGATGAGATATTTCAAGAGGTCGATAGAAATCCAGATTTAATACTAGAAGATATATATTCAGAGCATGAAACAGTTGAACCTGTGGCGGAGGGTACAAGAGGTGCAGTGCAAAATGATAGACTTCGTAATCAGATCGCTCTAAGTTTGTTAGGGTCACGCAATTAATGTAGAAACTATTTTAAGTGGTACTTTTGTAAACAGAATTTAAACATTTTATGTATGTCATTCATGCTAATTTAAATTTGGCATGGTATCATTTATTTTAACATAAAATATATTTTATAATAATTTTATAAATTTAATTAATTAAAAAAATAATTTTAATAATATTTGCTACAGTAACAGCACAGTTGCTACCACCAAACACCCTTAACAGCAGGTGCTACAATGACAGCGCAGCTACGGCAGTGTATCAGAACCAAACTGGGCCATAATTCTTATCATGTCATTAATCGCTTTTCACATAGATCCTCTAAGGAAGGATAAAATTAGTTTTAAACGATTTTTTTACTATGTTTATATTAGTTAAAAATTTTATCTACTCATGGTTTTCCAACACAAAAAACTCCTTCGGATAAAAACAAATACGCAACCTTTGCGCATCAAATTTTAAGGAGACCCCATTCAATGGTTTTAGGCTTGGTATCTCAAAAAACTTTTAAGAAAAATTTATAAGGGATAGGAAAATAGATTGATAGAAAAGTATTAAAGTTTTTCTTTGTACTATTTTCTTAGAGGGAAAAGAAATAAAAGATATATTTTATTTGATATTTATACTCTATCTATGTATATGTACACATATTTATTTCCGTATTATAAAAAAAAAAATAAAAGAAGTTGTTGCAATGGTGAGCACCAGTTGCATAACATGTTTTTGACACGATTTGGTTAGAATGAAAATAGAGGAAAAATGACGTCTGTCGATTTCTTTTTTTCCCTCTAATTTTATCCACCCAAAGATACGAGGGAAAATTTCTCTCAAAATATAAATCTAGTGAACCCGATTGGCTTAGCTCGGCTCGAGTTGTGTTCATAAGCCAATTGTATATAATTTTTATTGGACAACACATAAATTATAATTTTTTACAAGTCAAAGTGACAAATTTTTAATGAGGTAAAATAAGTCAATTATAAAATTTAAGAGCAAATAAACCATTCTGAAAGTGGTGCAATTATTGCACATGGCCTAATTATAATTATATTAAAATTAAAATTTTATTGCTAGACTTTCAAATAAATGCAATTAATGTGGGTCCCCTCACTTCAAGTTAAGCACAAAACTCCAAAGTCATCCCTAAATCATTCTTGTCTCAGGAAAAAAAAAAGGTGAAATTAGGTTTTGGACTCATAAAATTGGTCTCCAACAAATGCATGTTACCGCTCAATCATCAGGCTCGATTCCCATCCAAATTAAGAAATAACAGTCAAATCGTGCCTAAATAAGCAAACATTGAATCCAATTGGACTACAGTCCGGTCCGTGCCCGCGTCACCTTTTTTTGGCATCGAGCCATCAATCCGATCTAACAATCAATCAGAAAAAAAGACATTTATCGTTTCGTCTCGTAGCGGAATGCGCGGCATTTAACTTTTGAAAAAAATTTTACGAAAGGACCTCCTTCTGCGATTAGAGGATCCACAATTTGTCAAGTACGAATCTAAAAGCCATTTTATACTATAATGCTATGATTTATATTATCGCATTTTATACGATAATGTATTGATATTATACGATAATAGTTTTATACGATAATACATGTTATACGATATTTTAATTATACAGATTATACTATAATACAAGTGTGTTATACCATATTTATCATATAATCTGTATATATTATAGTATAATTTATATATATTATAGTATAATCTGTATAATTAAAATATCGTATAACATATATGTATATCGTATAAAACTATTATCGTATAACATCAATACATTATCGTATAACATCATATCGTATAACACATATATATTATCGTATAACACTATTACTGTATAACATTAATACATTATCGTATAAAACACTTGTATTATGGTATAATCTATACAGTTAATTTATACGATAATGTATTAATTTTATACGATAATAGTGTTATACGATAATATATATATGTTATACGATAAATATAGTATAACACACTTATATTATGGTATAATATGTACAATTAAAATATCTGTACAGTCAATGTTGGCTTGACTTTTGATATGGTATAAGACATATACAATATCGTATAAAACCGTTATATCTCATTTATGGTATAAGAGTAACGGTTTATGGTATAAATCAATATCGTGTAAATCATATAACTAAGGTATAAATGTGCTTTAAGATTTGCACTTGGCAGATCGTGGATCCCCTTCTGCGATCGTCGCAGAAGGGGGTCCTTCCGCAAAAAAATTTTCCCAACTTTTGAGGGATCATAGAATGCCACGTCAGCAACTAACATTTATGGAAATCGATGGCCACATTTTGTTTTGCGAAGAAATCGCCTAAGCTGGATACTTTAATTTCACTTAAAAAATATTTTTTAAAAAATATTGTATATCTTATAAACTATCCATTAGTACTAATATTAGGGTATTTTAAATTATATATACATATATTTATATAAAACATCCTATAGAAAAATTAATCTTTTTATATTATAAAAATATTTTATCTTATATGTGATTTTGTATAAAGTATTATATATATATGTAATTTAAAATATCCTAATATTGATACTAATAGATAGCTTACAAGATATATAATATTTCTAAAAAATATTTTTAAAATAAAATTAAAGCACCTAAATGAAATTGCCTTGAGCTGGGTAACCAGCTTAGGCCATTTCTTCTTTGTTTGGCGCGGTAAAAGTTTGTGGATTGATCGTGGCGGGACTCGAAAGCGGCGTCCGGGTCGCCCAATTTTGGCGCGGACTACGTTGGAGGCGTATAAATACGCGTACGCCTCCCTTCACTTTGCAACGGCAACCACAAGAATCGCGAGCAGCGTTACAACCCCCTCGGCCTTCGCTCCTTCCGATGTAGTATAAATTCCGCCTCGGTCGGACTGCCCTCGCCTCCGTCTCCGGATCCCAATGCCCGCGATGGCCGCGAGGAGAGGCGCCAATTTGCCAGAGGAGGAGGGGGATGTGTTCTACGAGTCGTTCGATCGAATCCATTCGTCGTCCTGCTCCTCCGCCTCCGCCTCGGCCTCCGACGACGAGTCCTCCTCCGGCCGCCGCCGCTGCCGTGCCCGCCTCCGCTTCCCCCCGCTGTCCTCCCTCGATGTGTGGTCCGCCGAACCCACCTCCGTCGAGGAGCGCCGCCGCCTTCTTCTCCGCCACCTCGGCCTCTCCGGGGACCCCACGCTAACCCGCCTTCCGTGTTCCCCCGGAGCGTACGCCAACCCCGACGCCCTGGCCCTGTCCCCGTCTCCCAGTTCCCTGGGTAAATCGTTGCCGCAGCAGCAGCTCCATGTGCCGATCCGCTCGCCGCCCTCAAGGAAGCCTTTGTCGAACGGAGTTCTTGTGGGCCCCGATGGCCATCGTCGGATCGATGGGGAGCAACCGCTCTGCTTGATAAAGAATCTCGATAACGGGATCGAGTTTGTAGTGAAGGAGCTCCGCGAGGACGGTATGTGGATTACACTCAGCGAGGTTGGGACCGGACGGGAGCTCACAGTCGAGGAGTTCGACATTTGCGTTGGGAGATCCCCCATTGTCCAAGAACTACTAAGACGGCAGAATGCAAAAGAAGCTACGGACCGCAGCGACTCGAGCGGCAGCCCTGGTGGTAGGGCTGCTGCGGGCGGTAGATCCACCGGAGGTCTGTTGGCGAAGAAGAGGTTGAGTTGGTTCTGGAACATCAAGAATGTCGCAGAAATCATTATGGCAAGAGGCAACGGCCATTCTCGCAGGAAAATCGCTGAGAAATATCCTTCAATAGGTAAAGGAGGAAGGCTCTCGAGCTCAGCTACTGAGGGTAGCCTCGAGGGTTCCCATGGTTTCCATCGTCGCCTGGAAAGAATTAAAGTCCGGCGAAGTGGAAAGTCTCATAAGGAACTCAGTGACTTATACATGTGCCAGGAGATTCAAGCTCATAGTGGTTCCATCTGGAGCATAAGATTCAGCTTTGATGGGCAGTACTTGGCTAGCGCAGGGGAGGACTGCATCATTCATATGCGGAAGGTCTCAAAGTTTGACAGGAGAAACGATTTGCAAAATGACAAGGCTTCACAGGCAAATGGTAGTTCTATTTAGTTTTATGGCATTTGCTAATAGTTAACCTGATCTTACGTTGTCTTTGACTTGTGCAGAGGGAAACCACTGGGAGAAGAACACCAAAGCAAAGATTCTAGGCAGTTTAAAATCTTCATGTTCTTATGCTTCACCAGAGTATGTGTTTTCACTGTCTGAGAAGCCTGTGCGCTCTTTGCAGGGGCACCAAGATGATATCCTTGATCTCTGTTGGTCCAAAACCAAGGTGCATGATTTTCTGCATAAAACAAAATTACTTATGCTTCTCTAATAGGAGATTCTGAATTTTGGTTCTATTTTCTGTTTCTTTGTGTTTTATGATAGAAACAAACAAGCAATGCCAGTTCTTGTTTACCAACAGCAAACATGCACATAAATGTCATGTAAACTTAAAGTCAATGGTAATCACATGTTAAACGAACCGTCTGGAAGATTCTGAAAAAAAAGTGTATGTCTCACAGTTAAATGCTTCTTGTAACTATAAAGATAAAGTAGAAAAAAACTTTCGTGCAGCACTCCTTTTCATTCTTAACCTACACTCCAAAACAATAGTTAAATAAATGTTTATTCGCTATACATTAATGAAACTTTGGTATCGTTATATGTTGAGCATATCCATTGATGAGAAGACTGATTAGGATGGTGTATTTCTTGTGTCCTTAGTTAGAAGGGAAAATAAGCACATATCCACTTGTTACCTATTTAATAATTGGACGAATGTCAAATTCCTGTTATGCATTGAGGCTGGTCTCAAGATTTTGACAATCAGATCACAATCGCTGAGCTTAAGGATGAATATCTAGAACTTAAATAGTTCCTATGTCAGTTGAAAATTTCAATTACTCTCCTGCAAGTTTTTCTGGTCAATTCATGATATTTGCTCAATTGGAGGTCTAGGTTTTTGCTGCCAGATAACACTGATATATCAGCATAATTCGATGCTCTGCAAGTTTATTGATCTTAGAAATTATGTACAAAGTATCCTTGACTCATTCAACTTGAATTTCAAGTAGGCCATAATTAATTTTCTTCACGGAGTGCTTAATTGATTAATGAATGTTAGAGACTAGGGATTTTGCACTATTATTATAATTTGATTTCATCACAAGTGACTCATTCAACCTGAATTTCAAGTAGGCCATAATTTGTTTTCATCAGGGGGTGCTTAATTGATTAATGAATGTTAGAGACTAGAGACTAGGGATTTTTGCACTATTTCTTGTTGAATAGTATTTTTGCAATATTCCAGCATCTTCTTTCATCCTCAATGGACAAAACAGTGCGACTATGGCACATATCAAGCAATTCTTGTCTTAAAGTATTCTCACATAGTGACTATGGTAAGTTAAATTGTGCTCCAATACTCTTCTGTCTTTTAGATCTTTTCCTGTTTTTGTTTTCAAGATATTCTGGTCCTTTTGGATTGCTAATTGCAAGTTCACTTGTGATGTGGTTTACAATGCCTCTTAATTTTGGATATGCAGTGACGTGCATCCAGTTCAATCCTGTTGATGACAGATATTTCATCAGTGGATCCCTTGATGGGAAGGTTCGGATATGGAGTATTCCAGATCATCAAGTAGTTGATTGGAATGATTTGCATGAGATGGTCACAGCTGCTTGTTATACACCTGATGGACAGGTTTTTTCACTGCTCATTTGATACATGATTTATCTTTTATGTCATCCTTGTTGTCCTACTCGTTCACATTCATTTTGAGATTTTAGTTATGGATCTACTTTCTAGCAGTGTTCTCATCTATTGCATCTTGTAGGGTGTTCTAGTTGGCTCAAACAAGGGTAATTGCCACTTGTATGATACATCTGGTATGGAACTAGGGATGCTCTTCTCTTTCCATTTTTTTTCAGTTTATACTGTGTGAGATTTTAACTCTCTCCAATCTTACCAAAGTTTTTAATTGCTCCATGGCTTTTCATTACCCAGATAATAAGTTTCTCCGGAGAAGTCAAATTGACTTACAAATTAAAAAGAAGAAGTCTAGACACAAGAAAGTTACTGGTTTTCAGGTACTGGCTGCCAAAGAGATTAAAATCTCTACTTTCATGTTTGACAATGAAGTTAGGAACTTGATATTAGCATAGTATCCTGATTGGCTTTATTCAATAGTTTATACCTGGGAGTTCCTCAAAGGTGATAATAACATCTGCAGATTCCCGGATCCGACTTATTGATGGTGATGAACTGGTGCACAAATTTAAAGGTAATATGAATTGACTTTCCTCCAAAATAGAAGATTATTATAAACATTTGCCTTCGTTTTCAATGAAGCAGACATTCTATATTCTGATCGGTGACGTTAGTTTATTTCTTAATTATATAATTACTGTAATTTCCTCAAGTTTTGAGCCAATTTCTATCAAGCAGTGTGACATGCTGGTTACAGTAACAATTACTTTCACAATTTTAAAAAATATGGGAACTCATCCAAAGCCTTTTTAATGTGATTGGAAGTTGTGTATCGAAACATCCCTAACTAGTAAGATAATTAGTAATATATATTGTATTTCTGATTTCTCTAAAATTTTTGAGCCATAAACTAGAGTACAGTCACTATGAATCATAGAGATCATTATGTAAAAGATATTGACTGTTCTGCTATTGTATTAGTGCAAACTAGGCTATTAGTTTTTTCTAATATTTCCTCGAGACTGTCTGGTTAGTATGGCTGGTTGTCACAATGGATTCAATGGTCTGACTACATTTTTATTCTATACAGATTTGCTTAAGGCTAGTACGAATGCAACAGTAATGATATGAATTATCAGTGATGAATCGTTTTTTTTGTCTCAAAAAATTAGAAATGCTTGAGAAGGCAGATATGTGCCATATTTCTCCTTTAGTGTAGAAAAAATGTCTATTTTGAGTGTAATAGTTTGTTTCAAATTACCTATGCCAATATAATAAATAATCTAAGATAGTCCTCCTGTTACTATCTTACATTATTTTTTTATATAATAAAAGGTAGACTAGAGCGTTTAAGGTTTTTTTTTTTGAATTTTTTAAGGCAGTCCCTGTAAAGCTTTCTTTAGTTATAAAGCACTACTTGGTGGCGTGGCATGCCTCAAATGTGTGGTTTGATCTTTTTCCTTTTTAGTAATGAATCAGGTCTTACCAAGTTTATATGCGTATTGCATGAATGAACTGTTATATTTCTATTAGTTTTGCGTTTTGGGCCTCATGGACAGTAGCAATCTAGACATACTTTTTTTAAAACATTTATCAATATAGGAAATCTTCGGTTTTGCTTTTAGTGCATTTATGTGTCATGATTTTAACATTCTCTTTATTTATGTTATGTCAAAGTGATCATGTCAGTATCATGTCGGAACCATTACTAGTCTCGGTCTATCCATGGATCGGTAGTGGTATATATATATGTTTTTTGGTACTGTCCATACTATTAGTATCATATGTCGATTGTAAGAATTAGTTTATCAGTATGAAGCAGTTTATCGGTATGAAGCAGTATTGTAAACCTTGGTTGGAACTCAATTAACACTTGTTGGAAATACTAAGAATATGTTGTAGTTAAAGCTCGAGCAAGAGATATGCATCACCTATTTATCACTTACATGGAAATGCATAGAATCAGTTTATCGGTATGAACTAGTATTGTAAACCTTAGTGGGAACTCAATTATCACTTGGCAGAAATGCTAAGAATATATTGTAGTTCAAGCTTGAGCAAGAGATATGCATCACCTATTTATCACTTACATGGAGAAGCATAGACTCTCTAAATGTAAAATTTTCTAAATATATGAAGTCATGGGTTTCTAGTAGCTGTTATGATGTGTTTTTATCTAGGCTAAGAATGATCCTGCTTATACGTCAGACTTTCAGAGTAGTCGAACAATTCATCTGTATCTATGCTTTCTATCTAAAATTGATTAGTAATCTATGTTAACTCTAGCTTCACATTTCTCACTAGAATAACCAGAGAGCATAGTCAATTTGAAAGTGTATTGCTCCCATTTGTATTGAGTGGAGGCAATACCTTTGAAGTTTAGTCCATCTTATATTTCAGAATATTAGTCATAACCAGCCGTCAAAGTGACAATTATTAGTCTTGCCCAATAGGTGTTTGATATAGATTTTTTTTCGCGAGCAGAGATAGCTCTGTGAAGACCAAAACAGGTGTTTAATTTCTCTTTACAGAATAAACGGAGCCCCTTGTGTTCTTGCTTGTCAATCGTGCCTGACATGCATATACTATTAGGTCTTTGATATAGATTTCTTTCACGAGCAGAGGTAGCTCTGTGAAGAACAAAACAGGTAATTTTCTTGGAAATTTAAGATTGTAGAGAGATGTCAGCTACCTAGAAAACGTATGATGCATGTAGATGAGTCCCCTAACTGTCATTGATATTTTCATTTGGTAAATGAGATGCTTGACAATTTTGGAAGTTCTTTTGTCATTTTTTGTTGAAATAGAATCGCTTATATGCTTTAGGTGATGATTTCATAAAACCCTCTACCCTATTTTGTTTTGTTTTTCTCCTTTTTATTTTTATCCTCTCCCTTTCCATTAATAAATTATATTACCATGTATACATAAGTTAAAAAATCGGCAGTTGATCCGTTGAAGCTTTTTCACGTTTGCATTGCAATATTTGCCTCTATCACTACGAAAGAGCAAGTTCAATATTTCTAGGCAAACAATATGGTGAGAGTAAACGAAAATCAATCATCCATGATGAACCTCAAACTTTGAGAAACTCAACCAACTGTCCTTAATTCCAAGCACAAGGAGGAAAATAATCTGAAAATAATGCTAATCATCACAACATGTCCAACCATCTCAAATGACCTAATTTGAGAACCCTATAACAACTTGAGAAACAACAATGAACTATGAAGTTAATAGCTCGATTAGGCAACAGGAACATTTTTCAGATTCCATAGCCTCTAATAGAGGTAACCTTAACATTAGTCGTAGGGGGATCTACCCATAAATTGTTGATGATTAAAATTTTTCTTTTCATAGTTTAGATCCTCTTAAAATTTAGAAATACGAATACCTAATGAATGGGTAAGCAAATTCAGTGTGCTAATAAGTAGGAAGGAGAAACAAAGTTGATATGCAAAACTTCGATGGTAGATTTTACCTGAATGTATTTTTCAACTGGTTAGCTAACATGAAAGGCTATTCTGAGTGGTCTGGGATGACTTAGAGGGGGTTTGGTTTGCACAAATTAAATAAGTTTTGTATGCTAGGATATACGAGTGAATTTTTTGAAGGTTATGAAGCAAAATAATTAAGGCAAGTACTTCCCGCCCACTATAGAAGTCAATTAACTGAACAATTATACTACTAACAACTGGCTTCTAGTGTAAATACTATACTAGATTTGAGAAACTTATTGTTTAGGAGTGAAGTGATGGAGGAGGATCAAATCATTAATATTTGCTGAGTTGTGTATTACATGACATTGAAAGAGAAGTCACCCTACTTGTACCAATTGGTATCTGAATTTGACTGATACCTCTGTCTTTTTCAAGTTTTCTCTCTCGTTTCTTCTTTTTAACGTTGCATCTCTTTGTCTTTCTCTCATCTATTTTTGGTCTATCTCCTACATCAGATTTTTCATGTCAACCTCCGATAGATGCATGATATTCATGTGATAGGGAATTGGTTAGAGAAAACAGTTTCGAGGAATGATTAAAGGGCGATATTGGGAATTGGTTAGTAAACTACACAGATGCGTGGATCAGCCAATAATGATGTGCTGCGGCAGGACGATATAATTGTTTGAATTATTTGCATGGTGGATTGAATTCGGTTAGCTCTCTGACTAGACTAGAAGGTTTTTTGTGCTCTGAAATAATCGTGTAAAAAGAAAATTTTGATTACAGAGGAGAAGGAATGTTGATATTGCTTTTCAGAAACAGACAGGTTATTTTTTTGCTCAAATTACTTTTGCAGAAAAGTATTATAGGAAACCAAACAATAGTATACAATTTTGTGATGACAAATTGAAATACCAACTGCTATGTGCCTGAGCTTCGTTGATGCTTGAAATACTTGGTTCACTAGCGTGATATGTTTCACCTTTCAGGTATTAGTTATCAACACAAATGGTTGCGAGTTTTGAGTAGATGGCTCATGTGTGCGGTGCTTATGTGTTGATGGCTATTTTGCATCTATATACATGCTCAACCATTTTCATTGTCCCGCAATGCATCTATCCCACTTACATGATCAACATCGTACCTCGAAGTTCCTCGTCATAACTTTGACACCTACATATTTAAAGGATAGAAAAGCCTTCAATATCTCAGACATTGCATTATTTTTCAGGCTTTCGAAACACTAGCAGCCAAATATCAGCCAGTTTTACTCCAAACGGGAAGCATGTGATATGTGCAAGTGAGGACTCTCGTGTCTGTATATGGAGGTACATTGACTCTCGAGCTAGCCGAAGTAAAGCTACTGCAACCGTGACAAGAACACACGAAGACTTCCACTGCCACGGAGTGACGGTGGCTGTTCCGTGGCCGAACTCCAGCACAGCAAACCTGGTGAGAACATGCCCCATTAAGCGATATGGGCTAGGTGCAGAACAATCCGGCGGACCGTCGTTGCCAGACAGCGATGTGAACCAACTCGCACCTTCAGATTCTCGCCGATCCATTGGAGCTCAACAGCACAGTGTCATACGCAATTCGAACTCGAATCGCTTTCGCGATCGGGTTTCAGCAACTTGGCCTGAGGAGCTTATGACATCCCATAAACAAAGTTCTCCATGTAATCGAGGCATGTTGATAGAAGGTAGGTCGTCAGCCTGGGGATTGGTCATTGTGGCTGCAGGTCGGGCCGGTGAAATTAAAATTTTCCAAAATTTTTTGCTTTCCAAATCAAGTATGAAGTCTGAAGCTTCGATGGCGCAACCACATCATTGCTGACGAAGTTCTTGCAAATTCAACTCCAATGCCACTCTCTATTTCGAGTTATTATTTGTATCTATTATCCTTATGTCAGTGTTTTGGTGGATACGTGGGGCGTCTTCGTTTCATTGCTCAGGTCGAAGCAGTTCAGCGGACTTGTAAGAAGAAAATCGTAATTCGGAGCTCGTTACAATTGCTTCTGACTTGTGGATTTTGGTCTAGTTGCATACTGGCTCTTCATACAGAAGAGTACAATGATAAGATGTAACATGAAAGTTTTTGTATGTTAATAACGTCTATTAATATGTTATATATAAATAATGTGGTAAAATTTATTATAGAATATCAAATATATTATTCTGACATTAATATGAAATTATGTTTGTCGTATGTCTTTCATACATGTAAATTTATATCTTCCCAGAAATGGGATTTAGCCCGATGAACACCCTTGAGGGTTTCATCATCCTACACAGTTCAGCTCTTTCAAGATGGCTGATCGCTTCTTCCCCAACGATCTTCCAGAATTCGTGGAAGAAAAAGAAGGCACAGTCACTGGATCCACCCTGCGCAACCTTCTCGCCCTCCCTTACCCCAAATTCGCCGACCACTCGCTAAAGTTCGCCATTCATCTAAAAGAGAGGGTCGTCAACCTCACTGATTTGTCAATAGCGAGGAAAATTTGGATTTTTGTTTGTTTTTGTTTTTGTTGCTTACCTTTGATGATTTCAGGTGGTCAAGGAGACCTGGGTTGTTGGCGGCCGACGCGTGAGGGATTCAACGCTCTACACCGGCGCCCTCGGGACGGCCTTCCTGCTGTTCAGGGCCTATCAAGTCACCAACAACCTGAGCGACCTCGGCCTTAGCGCTGAGATCGTCAGGGCCTGCGACCAAGCCGCGCGGGATTCGCCGTATGATAAAGGAACAATCTTTGGTTATCTTGATGTGGTAAGATTTTCAAAATTGATTTACTTGTGAAATTGATTGGAGCAGGTTCGTGACGTTCATATGTGGGCGGGCGGGCGTTTGCGCTCTGGGCGCTGTGGTGGCTAAAGAAGCTGGAAATGATGGCTTGCTCAATCACTATTTGAGCTCGTTTAGAGATGTAAGGCTTAGGTTTTCTGCTGTCCTGGAAAATTCTGTTGATTAGATAGCATTGTTAGAGACAGATATTCTTTTGATCGTTTTCAATTGCGTCATGAATAACTACTCAACATTTTGGTTACACAGTTCCAAGACTGCATTTACTTTGCTATTGATCAAGCAACTTGTTCCATCTATCTGTTTCTTTTTTTAACTTTGGAGTCAATTAACTTAAGCCCTTTGGTACAAGAATTGGAATCCCCAAAATTCTCCCAGCACTGCGAGCAAAGATCAGTGTCGTTAGGTATTCCCATGTTATGGATTGTTTACATCAGGGGATATTGGAATTGGACTTTCCAATTTGTAGGGGCATCAACAATATCCAAATTAGGTAGTGTTTCAGGATTGACCATCATAATTGTCAACTACTAATTCTGAATGAGGATTGTCTTATGTGGGTGACTACTGGAATTTAATGGATATCTTTATGGAATTCCCATATCAACGAGTTCTAGATAATCCAAGTTCCTTTAGCTGAGTCTGTCCTTTTTTGAGGCATCAGATACATTAAATTTGTTTCCTTCAAATAATGGGTTAGGTGTGGAATGTGTTTACGAGACTATATTAGAGTATGTTATGGCTAGTTAACTTGGTAATCCCACTTGATCCAACCCTACATGATTTCGTTCGTGGAGTTAAGAGGTTGATTATCATATGATAATAACTCTTGGGGCTCAAAAGTCTTATAATTAGCAAATAGAGATTTCAATAGCACAGATTGACATGCATTATATGTATGTAATATATTGAAGGAATATTAACTCAAAATTGCTGATACTTATTGATTTATAATTTCATATAAGCCATTTCCTAATTGCTCAGTCAAAAGTGTCTGCCTCATCTCTATGACGTCAACTTGTAAAATAAGTTATTGCATCCTAGATTTGCATAGCGATGCCAAAGTTTTAGATGGTGTTTATGGGATTAGAAAAACTAGTAAGCAGTGTGTCACTAACAGTGTGTTCACCTTGTCTTGTGCACTTCCACTTGACTCAACTTTATCATTGAGTTTGGAAAAGGAAAGAGATATCATTGTCTCTTAGACTATTTACCTGGCATTAGCATATAACCTTCTAATGCATATGTGAGTCAATCCACATCTATATGCACAATCTCAAAATCATTAGACATTTCAAATTTATAAATTTGTGCTGACTAAGTGCTTGGCTATTTATGAAATTTCTGGTAACTTGATTAAATTTATGATATATATGAAATCTAAATGATTAAGTGCTTGGAAATGCAATGAAGCGTAAGACTTGAGTGGAACTGATAAAAGTTATCTTCACAATCTTTTGATGATCATCAACTCCATTACGTTTACATCTAGTAATGTATGAAAGGTCCATTTAGTATTTGTTTTCAATAACATCAAGTCTCTATTTACCCCCATCGATCAAAGATTGCATTTTTCATGTAATTAAATATGTCTGTTCTTTAAAGCAGATCAAACTGCCAGATGATGTTCCAAATGAGCTTTTGTATGGAAGAGCTGGCTATTTGTGGGCATGTTGTTTCATAAACAAACACATTGGTGATGAAACAATCTCCTCAACCCACATGGTAATTCTTCTTCTCGTCCTACTCTCTAATGTCCTCCTGATTGTTTTCTGAACTAACATGATTTAGTTGTATAATTTTACAGAGCTCAATTGCCAATCACGTTGTCATGGATGGGAAAAGATTAGCCACCAAGGGCAGCTGCCCGCTGATGTATGAGTGGTATGGTGAGAGGTACTGGGGAGCCGCTCATGGTCTTGCAGGGATCATGCATGTTTTGATGGATGCTAATCTCAAAGCAGATGACATGGAGTATATCAAAGGCACTCTTCGCTACATGATCCAAAACCGTTTCCCTAGTGGAAATTATCCGTCAACCGGGGGCTTTGATACAGACTGTCTTGTGCATTGGTGTCATGGAGCTCCTGGTGTTGCTCTCACCCTCGTTAAAGCTGCTCAGGTAAGTTTATCCTTTGCGCTGTAGGTATGTTTATGAGTCGTCTGCTAGTTTATTAGGAAGTTTGTATTCTCAGGTATTCCAGGATAAACAGTTTCTGCAAACAGCGATCGAAGCTGCTGAGGTGGTCTGGAAAAGAGGCCTGCTGAAGAGAGTTGGAATTTGTCATGGTGTAAGCGGGAATGCCTATGTCTTCCTGTCACTTCACAGACTGACTGGAAAAGTGGAGTATTTGTATCGAGCAAAAGCATTTACTTGCTTTCTGCTGGATAGAGCTGAGAAATTGATTGCAGAAGGGATGATGCACGGTGGTGATAATCCTTATTCACTTTTTGAAGGGCAAGCTGGCATAGCGTACCTCATCTTTGACATGGCTAAGCCTTCCCAGTCTAGATTTCCTGGATACGAACTTTGAGCTGTATAGTGCATGCATAGGTCGTTTTCTGGTGTATATATATATATATATATATATATATATATGCAAAAACCTGTAATTATAATAACAAAACCAAAAGGTTTTCTTTCCTTTTTCATTTTTCTTTTTTAAAAGCAATGTAGAGTGCACACTAATGGTGATCTTATTTTACTCCTTGTTTGGTAAAATATAGTTGAATTTGAGTTTATGTTAAAATGTAGTGCGATTGTTTTCAATTTCATCTTATAATTATAAAGTTTTTTGTTTAATGATTTTTGGCTTTCAAATAATGCAATTATTCATTGTTAATTATTTCTAAATAGTTTAATATACTTTTAATTAAGAGATCTATATGCATAATATCAAATGAAGACTAAGTAGTTAGAAAAATAATATCATTATAATATTTGCCATAAAATGACTTACAATAATTTAGCACAAAACCTATCATTAGCCAAAATCGATAAATTATAAAATTTTAAAAAAGGTCTTATGAATATTTAACTTCTTGAGAATGATATTCAAACTTGGTTGATATTCAGGGCTCTTTGAGGGCATGTGGAGATTTATGTATCATTCGATAAATATATAAATATATAAAAGACATATGAATATGATTTATTTGATGTGATATATATTCAGCTTATGAAGGACGTATAAATATCTGTGTCATTTGATAAATATTTGGCATATAGAGGATATGAATATTTATCTATCTGATATGATAAATTTTAAACATGTGAATATTATTATGTCAGCTAATAAATATTAAGCATATAAAGTACATGTGAATACTTATCTATTTGATATGATAGATATTTGACCTATGAAGAATATATGAATATTGTTGTGCCAATCAATAAATATTCAGCTTATAAAAGATATGTGAATATTTATCTATTTCATAGGGCATATTTGGTCTACAAAGAACATCTGAATATCGTTATGTCAACTGATAAATATTTGACCTATAAAGGATATGTGAATACTTATTTATTTGATATGATAGATATTCAGCTTATGAAGGACATATAAATATTGTTGTGTCTATCGATAAATATTTGGCCTATAAATGACATGTAAACACTTATTTATTTAATATGACAATATTCGCTCTATGAAGAACATGTAAATATCATTGTGTCAACCGATAAATATTTGATCCGTAGAGGATATATAAATACTTATCTATTTGATATGATAGATATTCAGTTTGCGATGAACATATGAATAATGTTGTATCAACCCATAAATATTTCCTTTGTAAAGGACGTGAATACTTATCTATTTGATATGATAGATATTCAACCAATGAAGAATATGTAATTATCATTGTCATTCGATAATATTTAGCCTATAAAGGGCATGAGAATACTTATCGATATGATATGACAGATATTCAGCCTACGAAGAGCATGTGAATATCATTATGTCAAAAGATAAATATTTGGCCAGTAAAGGATATTGAATATTTATCTATTTGATATAACAGATATTCGACCTATGAAGAACATGTGAATATTATTATGTCATTTGTTAAATATTCGGTTTGTAATAGATATATAAAAACTTATCTATTTGATATGGCAGATATTCAATATAGTAAATATCTAGCATTAATCCTAGAGAGAAATTCGATCAATGTTATAACAATGTTGAGGAGCCAACCCCTGATACCTAATATCCACTTGTGTGCCTCCAAAACAACATCGTCGGTAGCAAACATTGGTTTAGAAAGCTAATGAGGTTGAATTAATACCTGAATTAGTCTTTGAAGGGTTGATGTGTTACGAATAACCTTTAGAAGGTTAATATGTTAGAACTAGCCTTGAGATGACTATTATATCAGAAAAAGTCTTGAGATGGCTAATGTGCCAAAAATAATCTTTAGAAGGTTAATGTGCTAGCAATAGCTTTGAGATGGCTGAAAATAGTTTAATAAGCCTTTAGAGAGCTAAACATTCGAAATAGCTATTAGATGGCTAAACTGGGTGAACGGGCTACCTTTAGAGAGCTAAACATTTGAAATAGTCTTTAGAGAACTAAAATAGGTGGATGAGCCTTTAAAAGGCTAAATGTTCAAAATAGCCTTTTAACAATGGAGTGTAAGAATTGAACCTAATCTAAATGGATAAGAACCCTTTGCTATTTTCATTTGCATCACTACATTTAAGTCGAGCTAGACTAGATTGAGCTAGGATGGATAGCATTGGACTCGGTAAGATGGCTTGAGTTAAATTATTAGTCGACTCCATTTTTGTGTATATTCCTTTTGCTACTACCTATTAGAGCGGACTGGGTCAAGTGGGTAGCTAGGTTAGGCACATGTTTGAGTGGCTAACAGAGCAAAGAAAATTGTTTCGGTAGTGTGCTACTAAATCAGATAAGCTTGCGTTGGACCTGACTTATTAACAACAATCTAATTGAAGTTCACTGGCACCTTTTTTTTTTTTTCAACCAACTTTTATTAGATCACACATTTTATTGGAACAATCCCTTAAACCCTGTTTACTTGGACAGTTGAATCCAGCAGCAAAAAAGTCATATTGATTTAATGTGTTTTTTTTCCTTTTCACTATTAATTCCGTACAAGTAAAGTAAATCTATTCACATTCAAGTTGTAATTTGTTTTCCGTGAAAATTATATGGCATGCCCCCTTTTAATCACATATGATGTTGAACTTTCAAATGTTTCCATGATCATCTCAGGCAACCATGACTTGACTTTCTAAGGTGAGTTTCATGCTTTGCTCCATAAAATCCTCAACAGACTGCAATCGATTTAATACAGCAGAGAGGGGAGGGCTGTAGGGCTGTCATTAACATAATGATTCAAAAACGGAAGCACTTTGGCAATTTGAGCATAAACAAATTTCAGGAGATGAGCAATACTTATTATCCTCCATTTTTCTTTGAGAACGCCAAACTGCATTTAAATTGCTAAGACTTACATGAATTGATACGTTTCATGTTGGTGTGATAAGCTGCACTTCACTAATACCCTTTATCATATGTAAATAGCACTTAGTTGGGTTAAAAGAAATCCTTATTGAGTCAACATTAATGTAGGGCAGAAGCCACATACCCCGTAGGGTTAAATGGAGTCTAAAGCCACCCTAACCCAAGGATACCTTCTAAGACCCCAACCATGTCTATTGTTTGTTCTTCAAGAGATCAAAGAATACTTGTTCAAGAGTTCAGCAAAGGAGATACAAGGAAGAACTACATCAACAATAGCCATCAAAGAAGAAAACAACATCAAACATGGTTGTTCTTCACTCATGCTTCTTTGTTTGTGTAGGTTTTTCAACTTAAATCACAAACGCCTCTTCTTCAACAAACAAGGAGGACTATAAGACTCTTGGCGCCATTCCAATCAACTTCTAGCCCTAACCAAGATCTCTTCTCATCCTTCAATAGAAGATTATTCACTTATTGTGTTATCACTCACGCCCTCTCTTCTTGTGTAGGTTTGATGCATCTCTTGAAAGAAGTAATAGCCTACTCTCGGCCACTTCTTGGATGAAGCACAAGGGCGCCTCTCAAGGAATCAACCAAAGCCCATCTTCAAGATCAAAGCCACCTAAACCCTAACTCTTGATCTTATATTGATTTGGTGATTTATGTTTCTCCTTGTAGATCTCGGCACCACCATGAACATAAGGAAAAACTGAAGTTGTCATCAACGAGAAAACTACAACATGGAGTGGCGACAACCTCTATAAATTAATTAGTTTGCTAGATTAGATTAGTCTTAGTTAAAGTTCTTAGTTAATTTGTTAGCAACAAATTTGGAGGCCTAACCTCTCCCTTGATTTGTTTGCATTATAAAGGACTTAGACTTTTAATATTTATACCTATGCATGAATGTGTTTGTTGTGATAGTGTGCTTATAAGCTTGCAGGACCCAATTTGTCTGACATCAACTATTGAACAGTGAAGATCGAGACGGTCAGCCCTTCTATTCTCAAGGATCGTAGGCGAGCACTCTTTACGTTAATGTGGATGGAAAGTGGTGTTGCATTTTTATGGCGGCGCAACAACATGGACAATCTGTTGGGCTGTTCTCTCCCATGTTGAGGCGGCCCAAGCCCGTGTTACCTTACACGGATGAAGATCGAAGCCCATTATATTCTAAAAAGCTTCTAGGGCTATTTCTGTAGTTGGGGTGCACGTGTGTTCTCAGTATAACGGCGAGGCCAGGTTGTGCACTGTGCTAATTTTTTTGGCTACGCATGAATGATCCAGTCTTTCTCTTGGAGTAGAGATGAAGACATTTCCAGAGTTATGATGACACCAAAATATATAGTATATTTTGTATCATTTTGGATATCTTTTCATGCTAGATTGAAGATCTTTTATTTGTTTTCATGCTAAATTCATCGAATATTGCAAAGTCTACTTATATTTTGGTTTTTCTCGATTTTCAGGTAAAAAGGCACTATTTCAAGGAGTTTTCAAGCAAAATCAAACACATAGAAGAGTTACCATCATCAAGAGGAAATTACCCAAGAAATTTCACACCAAACGGAGCAAGTCAGCAAATTACGGCAGTGCCGTAATCTATTTTACGGTACCGTAATTTCAAACAGTACCGTAAAATCCGAGCCCTGCCGTATTTTGAGGAGTTTGCAACCAGAAAGATTTTCGGATTTTACGGCACCGCCGTAAACAATATTACGGTGCCGTATTTCAGAGCGCTTCAGAACAGAAACTTCGCCCGATTTTACGGCACCACCGTAAAGGATTACACGGGCCGTATTTTCCGATCACTTCCAAATAGAAAGTTTCCTCGATTTTACGGCAATACCGTAAACCAGATTACGGTGCCGTAATTCCCAGACGACATCAAAATAGAATACTCGTCTGATTTTACGGTAGTGCCGTAATTTATTACATTGCCGTAATTCCTGTTCTGAACGCGACGCCCAGGTCAATATCGACGCCCGATTCTTGCGGAGAAGATTGCGAGCAATCCAGAGCTTTAAATTGGATGCCGTAAGAAGCAATCAGGGAGCTTTGGACAAGAGAATTACGCACACACCGGAAGCCCCAATTTTCATAGACTATCGAGGGAGAAATTGCGAATCACGCCGCCGCCTAGGGTTTCACCGCCGCGCTCGATCCAGACGATCTTCGACCGTGATTTTTCTACTGAAGCTTCGTCTGAAGGAGAAAACAACACACCAGAAGTTTTAGATCGAAAGGAGATCAATTGGGAGAGAAATCGAAGAAAAAGGAGACGCTGACACTGTTCATCGACGTTCGTTGCAAATTACGGCTGTGAAATACTTCACAGCCATGCTGTATTTTCTAAACTTCTCTTTTCCTTTAATTTTCGATTATCTGAAACCATGACTTATTGTAATTCCTTCACGATGATAGCTTAAACTACTTTTGAGACATGGGGGAGTAATTCACTTAATTTCTAATGACTAGATGACTACTTTTCCAATATTTCGTTGCGTTAAATCTTAGCATGATAATTTTGCTCATGTGATAATTGTGCTTAGACTCTCTATAAGTCCATGTTACTAATTATGTTCTTAGAATTTTCGCTGTTGACTGAAAGGTAATTGCTTGAGAATTTGGAACCATAGAATTGCATGTTAGGAACCCTTCCTTAGGTTAGACCCAACTTGATCTATTCTAGTAGAATCATTGCCATGATTATAACATGAATCTATAGATTGATGTCTATTTGTCAAACGTAGAGATCTTGTGCGAAAGCAAGGATCGGAACGTTGGAGATCCATGAGTAAAACTAGTGTTGAGACTCGGATGCACGAAAGTGATCCTTGAGACTCTACTAGAGGTTATCAACCTAGAATTCGGATGCACGAAAGTGATCCTTAAGTTCATTGTTTGATGATTTACTTATCTTCAACGTTGGGACGAATCTTGCGCGAAAGCGAAGACAAATCCCTGTGCGGTTGTTTGCACGAAAGTGAAACAATCCTTTTATTAAGTAAATTACATTTTCATCATGATAAAATTGAACTGACGAAATCCTTATTCATATCTAGTCATAAAAGTTAAAGTGAACGAAACCCTAGTCCCAGCTTTTCTCTCTGATAATTCCGTTTTAGTTTCCGATTGCTATTTTTATTACTTCGATTTGCCTAGATAGTAAGAAATCAACTATTTGGTATTCGACAACATAGGTCTCTGTGGGTTCGATATCTTAATTATTACTTCGAGTATCCGTGCACTTGCGGAGATAACAACAAGTGTGGTAACTGAACAAGTTTTTTTAGAGCCGTATCAGGGGGTGACAAGTCCCTATGCGCCAATACTTAGGTTTTGGCTGCGACTTTAAGAATAAGTTTAGTTTACCTACTTGTTGGGATACAACAAATTTTTGGCGCCGTTGCCGGGGACCATGGTTTTTGTCGATATTAGAGACGTTGAGATATTATTGCTAGATTAGGTTTTTATTTACTATTTTTTTTACTGCTTATTTTCTGTTTTTTGAAATCACTTGATCTATCTACTTTGCATGCGCAGGAGTCTTAGGTCAGGACCACTTGTACCATTGGATCCTGAAATCAATAAAACATTAAGAGTGCGCAGAAAGTTGAGATTAGAAGAAGAACTGCAAGAGACATCCCAACCGGAGCTACAAGAAGAAATATTAGAGATGGGAGACAATCAGAGAACACTTAGGGACTATGCAGCCCCTAATCAACATGAGATTCATTCTAGTATTGCTAGACCAGCAATAGAGGCTAACAACTTCGAGATTAAGCCTGCTTTTATTTCAATGTTTCAACAAAATCAATTTGGAGGATCTCCACTGGAGGATCCCAACCAACACTTGGCCTCATTTCTTGAATTATGCAATACTATTAAATTTAATGGTGTTTCTAACGATGCATTGAGATTAAGACTTTTTCCTTTTTCTCTTAGGGACCGGGCAAAGACATAGCTTCACTCACATCCAACCGGTACCTTCACCACTTGGAATCAACTGTCAAATTCCTTCTTGACAAAATACTTTCCCCCAAGCAATACACTTCAGTTGAGGAATCAAATTACAAACTTTCAACAAATAAGTGGGGAGTTGTTCAGTGAGGCATGGGAGAGATTTAATGAATTACAGCGGAAGTGTCCTCACCACGGCATTGAAGATTGGAGTTTACTGCAAATTTTTTACTATACATTATCGGATAATACTAAAATGACTATGGATGCTGCTGTAGGAGGAGCTCTTTTGAGCAAAACACCAGATGCTGCCTTCAGACTGCTAGAGGAGATGGCATTGAATCACAATCAATGGACTGCCGAGAGAGGAGTACTTTACAAGCCTTCTCAAGGTAAGGGTGAAAGTGAAGGATGACAATCCTTAGCAGAGAAGGTAGACTTTTTGTGCAGTAAGTTTAATTATATGCAACCTGCTTCTGTTTCTGCTATCACTTGCAAAATTTGTGGCAATGATGGTCATACTGCTAAATATTGTAGAATAGTTGTTGATCAGGGTAACGAGCATGTGAACGCCATAGGGAATTATAATCAATGTAGACCTAATGATCCCTATTCTATTACATATAACCCTAGATGGAGAAATCACCCCAACTTTTCATGGAAAAACAATAACAATGTAGGGGGAAACACTGAGAATAAAGGATATCAAAGACCAAATCAGAACTTTAATCAAAATCAAAATCAAAATTCTAATGAGGGATCCATACTTGAAAAACTTTTGGCCAATCAAAATCAATTTATGTCTGATCAAAAAGAAATCATGACAAACCAAAATAGACAAATGAAGGAAATGAAGGAATTTAGGGAAAGTCTTGATCAAATCAGTTCTAGACTGGATAGAGTAGAGGCACATAATAAGATGTTAGAAAACTAAATTGCACAACATGCTAGTGATCCTTATAGACCCCCTGTGAAATTGCCTGCAAAACCTGAGATAAACCCTAGGGAGCACTGTAATGCCATCATACTTAGAAGTGGGAAACAACTAGGAGAACCTAGAGGGAGGTTTGAAAACACTGAAGAAAGGCTTGATGATAATGAAAGAGAATTAGAGTTAGGGGAATCTTCTTCACATGAGAAACCCCAAACTTGTTTATCACCTCAAAAGGGTGATGAACCAAAAGAAGAAGAATCATGTGAGAAAGACAATCCTAAACCTAATTTGTCTGTTCCTTACCAGCCACCTATACCCTTTCCTCAAAGGTTGGTTCAGAATAAACTAGACAAAAAGTTTGGCAAATTCCTTGAAATCCTGAAAAAGCTTTATGTTAACATTCTATTTACTGAAGCTATTACTTAAATGTCATCTTATGCCAAGTTTTTAAAGGAAATTTTATCTAGTAAAAGGAAATTAGATGATTATGGCACATGCACTGTTACTTTAATTGAAGATTGTAGTGCTATCATACAGAACAAATTGCCACCTAAACTGAAGGATCCAGGTAGTTTTTCTATACCTTGTTCAATAGGCACTATGGCTTTTGACCGAGCCTTATGTGACCTAGGTGCCAGTGTGAGTCTAATGCCTCTTTCTACTTATAGGAAACTAAATCTTGGAGAGCTAAAGCATACATCAATATTCTTGCAGCTCGCGGATTCATCGGTAAAGTATCCTGTAGGTATTTTAGAGAATGTACCAATCAAGATAGGTAAGTTTTTCATACCCGCAGATTTTGTAGTGTTAGACATGAAGGAAAATTCTAGAAATCCTATAATTCTCGGTAGACCACTATTGGCCACAGCAAAAGCAAATATTGATGTGAAAGAGGGAAAAATTACTTTTGATATATGTGACAACAAGATTGAATTTAATCTTAATGATTCATTGAACAAACTTTTATACTCAGGATCTTGTTGTAGTGTTGAAATATTTAATGATGAAATTTATGATGTTTCAAGTCTGTTTGATGAAACCTCAAATAATGAATCTGACAATCTTTTTGAGGGTATTAATGAGAAATTGCAGAAAAAGAAAACGACAAGAAGGAAGAGAAGAAGAAGAGGCTATAGATTGATTGACAAAATAGAAGAGATTCTGAGCAAATTTGGATACTGTTTCAAGATTGAGCCTTATGTTGAAAAATCAGAGTGGAAATCTAGGAATTCACAATCAAACCCAAGCTGTTAAAGGGTCAAGCTAATGACTTTTAAATTAGCGCTTCTTGGGAGGCAACCCAAGCTTTCTAACCTCTATTTTGTTTTCTTTAACTTAATTTTAGCTTAATACTATTTTTTTTCTTTTATTTTTGTAGGTAAAATTTGATTTGGAGCAAATTACGGCACTACCGTAAGGTATGTTACGGTACCGTATTTCCAACCTCTTTCAATCAGAAAGTTGCCACGAAATTACGGTACCACCGTAAGGTATTCTACGGTACCGTATTTTGGTTCCAAAATCCACCTGAGAGTTTCCGAGCCCCGTGTGGGGCCTCGCATATAACATTTATTTCTGATTGTGGCCAAATTCTTTCAACCTAATTTGGTCAAAATTAAAATTTTGGCCAAATTTTTGCAATTGATGGTGACTGAATTTCAATTTTATTTTAAAATACCACTCTATTTCGTGATCGAAATTAATTTTAACCCAAAATTTTCCATTTTTCAATTAGATTAACCTAATTACACCCATTAACGTCCTAAATAAATTCAAGTAATTTATTGGTAATTATACTTTGATAGATTTCTTATCGGCATATACCAATTAAGAAATTCCTACCGCTACGGAAACAAAATAGGTCCAACACCTTAAATCATTTAACACTAATGCCAATCTCATTCCTTTTTTTTGTTATGCAGTCAAACTGCGTGCTTGAAGATGCCATAATTTAAGAAATTCTATGGTTTTAGAATGTAAATGTTCTTAATTGCATATCAAAAGCTTGAAAAATTGTTCCATTAATGGAGGATCATTATTGTGAAATATAGTTTTTTAAGTGGTTTAATTCATAGTTACGCAGCTTGTTATCCTAACTTCTGATATTTGGAAAGGCAGCAAGCAATACAGTATGAGAAGTAAATTTCAAAATTCACCAAGGGGGTTAGTTGAGCATCTCACTTTGGCCTTATGATCAAAAGCCGACGAAAGACCCTCTTACTGTTATCAAACGACCCTCATCAAGATTTGAAAAATTAGTTTGAAGCAGTGTATCAATATACTCTTGAACTGATATATAGTATAGTGAAAACAAATCCATTTCAAACTAAACCAAAAATTTCTGCCAGTTCATACTAAAATTTTAAATCTTGAGCCTAAATAATTTTAATCCTAGGGCTAAAAAAACCAGACTGATGCAAGTGTCGAATCCCTCTGGATTTTTATGGCGAAGGAAAAAAACTATCCTTCAACCGTATTGCATAGAATGGGGCCTTAATTCATTTGAGGGATTTGACCCTATTCACAACACAAAACTTTAGAGTCTTCCAAAGCAGCAAACAAATCAACCGAGTAACAAGCATCATGATATGAGGTTCGGTCAGAAGGGTAGGCAACGCTCGTTGCTCAGGAGACCCGGCTGACTGTTCAAAGAAACTAAATGGTTAAACAGGTCGGATGTTGAGTGAATAGTACTCAGTAGTTTGTTAGGGGCGATCCAGAGAAGTGCACATCTGAAATATCAGAAAGCCTCTGCCTTGGGAACAACGTAGAACTGGCCGCCATGTCAACCTCTACCGTGCATATATCCTTTCTCTTTTGCGTTTCCTGCTTCGTTTTTTCTTCCGATGCCTCAAGAATCGGGCTTAGTGAAAGAGACGCGGGATCACTCTGTTGCGATATCATGGCGCGTGCTTCTTCAACAACAAATGTGCTATCGTCAGTAGCATACAGAATCTTCTGAACAGCACCAACGATCTGCACCACAAACCAATGTTAGAGTATATTACTGGGCTAACCGTATACTGTTGTCATCCAATTTGATTAGACTTACGGGCAAGTGCTCTATCTCAGGGTTTTGGCACAGGATTTCGATATCTCTCAATTTGGCGAAGTAAAAATCCCTTTCTTTCTCCAGACTATCGACGAAAAGCTTCAACTCAGTGATCTGCAATTTGCGAATCGTCAGAGGTCACTGTTTGTTACATTTCTTAAAAACGAAGTTCGTAGTCCGGCTTGCCTGTTCATCATAAGCGTGCGCTACAGAAGTGGCAGGTTTTGTAGTTCTATGTGACGCATTCCCAGCATGCCCTTCATTTCTCTTTGTGGTTTGCGAGGCTTGAACTTTAAGAGCTGCAGACGAAGATCTTACCGATGATTGAGGTGCCGGCTTCTTGTTGACTTCTTTACCACCTTTGCAGGCATCCCTTCTCTCCCCAGCGTTATAGCTGTAAATTAAAATAACCTAATCTTATGAGTCGCTGCCCGAATGTTTACTTATATTGTAAATCGAAATATCAACATAAAGAGGAAAAAGATGTGCAGAAACTACTTGTTCAAAATACCGCCATTGACAGAATCGCAATATCTCTTCATCCACTGCATGAACTCCAAATTATCCAAGGGTCTCCCTTTAATTAGCTTGTTAACTTCCACGTGCTAATAAGATAAAAAGAAAAGAAATTCTATTATTAATGCATATCCGATAACATTACACGTGTTTGCAGACTTTAGGAGAAAGATTACAGCTCTCGAAGAAAAGACTTTTGATGCCATATAGCCAATTAATCTATGTCAAATTGTATAGCCACCATTTTACTACATGTAGGGTATTATTATTATGGTGTATCCAATAATACAATACATATTTCTTTACAGGCCTAAAGTAAGAGCTCTGAAAGAAACAATTTTTGATGCTAGATACTCGATCTCCTGGGAAATAGCAAGTCAAACTCACGCCTACTTATGAAAAATACAATTTCCTGAAAATAAAAATTATCGCGTAAGCATGTAAACAGTACTATTCCACCATTTGCTATTACAATTATTAAGCAACGTCAAACACGAGATTTTTTTGGAGAAAGCTTAGAATTGTATGAAATAAGTTTATCGTGATGAGATAGAACACATGGGCATGATGATTTCACAGAAGAGTCAATATGATGCAATTAGGAAATGCTACCATTTTTATCATATGTTAATACATTTGACAAAGTTGTTAAGTTATTAAACGATAATACTGAGAAAATTGGCAAGAAAAGGAAATTCAATTCGTCATCACTGATAATGATCCAAACTATAATGAAATTTAAGAAATGTTGAGGCAATTATTTATGCCATTGATAATTCTACACGTCCATGAATAAACGAAAGTTATTGTTTTGAAGTTATTGTGTTAGACTCTGTGTAAATTAAAATCTTTAATATTTTGAAAAAAAATAGTACACAACAAATAACTACTATATATTTACTCACATAAAAAAATATATTTTAGTGTTAAGGCAACTTATAAATATTACATATTTAAGATTGGGGTATCTTTAAAACTAAAAGTATGCATTAATAATTACTCAATATAAGTCAAGCAAAATATTCAAATATTAGAAATGCATATGAAAATCAACAATTTATCATGGATAATAGTTTAGAACATGTTATAATGTTCCATAACATTGTCTTTCCTATCATTAAAGTGTTTCATAGCCAATTCTAATAAAGACCTGCAATGAGTTTCAATTATGAGTGTGTTAAAATATGTGTTTTGATATTGTATTACATTTGTTAAAAAAATAATTTAATTAATTTACTTACAAACTTGAATTTTATGTTTCTTAAAAAATATGAGTCAATTTAGTGGACTATTGAGGAGATATATGATGAAAACCCCATTTGTTATGGCATGTTAAGTCATTATTATTGATTGCATTATTTTTCTACTTTTTACCTGGAAGAAAAAGTTAAAAGAGTACATGGTTGTATGACAAGAACAACATATGGCCCTAAGAAATATATAGATTAGTATTGTTAAATAGAAGTTATAGCAATGCTATAGCATTTTTGCATTATGGATTGTGAGCATTCCACAATGCAATATTTATAGCATAAATAGCAAAGACCATAGATGAAATTAATGAGTATAACAAGTGGTTAGTTTGGAAGAGGGATTGAGATAAAGATGATGCTAGGAATGAAAGGGTTTTTGAGGACATAAATAATAAGGTAGCTTATCTTTATTTGAATACAACTTAATGTATATAAATATATTTCAACCGTTATTTGATTTTTGCTATTTGTCCATGACGCTATCCGCTATATCAAATTGCATATTTTTAACTTTATGTCATTTTTTATAGTCCACTATTGATAACACTAATATAGATTCAAAGTTCTTAAAATGTTGAGAAATCATTAGTTATTTGTCATAAAATAAAGATTCTACAAAATAATAGAATTCCAATAAAGATAGTTCTTCGGACCAAAGAGATATACTCTCGTATATTAAGGTTAGCATGTAATTCTTAAGAGAATGAACAAAATTTAAGCATATTTGAACAAGTTAATATGCAGTTAATTTATATGTATATTGAATATCATTTGCTAAACCTTTTTCATTTTAGTTCAATTCCTAGAGTAGAAATCATTCTACCCAAAAGAAAATAAATGATTTGACTTTTAGCAAGCACAATCTAAAGTTACAAAGAGCTTACCTTAAATGAGAAACAAGTGAATAGATCAAGTCAATCAATAAGGAAATATCTTGGATTCTTAATGTAGATGATGATAGAAATGATGAAAAAAAAACTAAGAGAATGAGAAAACAATATTTGGTTTGCATGGTTTGAAGGAGGTAAATGAGCTGGATGAAGAAAACAAGCCTTTCAATGATATTGCCTAGGGAATTAATAGCTGAGGAGATAAAAGAATAAGAGAGAAGGAGAATACAAAATTCAATTCAAGAACTTATTATAGAACTTGTTGCCTTGAGTATATTCTAAATCTTTGTTATTTGCATTTGTGAGATTGAGTCGATGTTGCATAATAATTCGACTTTTTAGTTTATAGCTTTGACTTCTTTTTTGTGCCATCATCTAAATTTATTATATATGAATATTTGGAGACTTAAAGTTAATTATATCATCTTTCAAGAGAATTGGTGATTGAGACAGGATAGGTATTTATAATTAATTGTTACTTGTTCAAATATTGATGTTCAACTTACGCTTGAATATAATTTTAAAAAATGTGTATCTTTACGTTATTTAATAGGATCCTTCAGTCTTGCATTCAAATCCCATGTTTGAATCTTATAAAACATATATTTATCATTAAAGATAGTCGGAACATTAACAGCCCTCTATGAGGCAGCACACGGTATGACATAGCTGAAAAACACAACTAATACAGCTTAACAATGTAAAGTGATATAGAAGGAGCTTATCAAGTGATAAACTTCATATTGTGTTCCATAGAGAAAACAACACAATAATCTTATCCGATAAAACTTCTTTAGAACCAAATATTTGATGCAATTGAAAATCTTATTGAATAACTTTAGAAAATTGTATTGTTTGAATTGGAAATTTTTTAAAATGTAATTCAGTTTGAAATAACATTTATGTCTTGCAAGTCTCATAAACCAGCCAAACCTTATAAATAATTTTTAGCTAAGATGTCCAAAATACAACTGATGTAAATTCTTATATTTTCTTTTTTATTGTGGAATTAAAACTTTCCTGGTCTCAAACAAACTATTAAAATGCTTAGCAACAAACTATAGGAAAAAAAAATTAGAAATATCAGCAAATAAAAATACCATGTAAGCGTACCACAAGAATAAAATATTCAAGTATATTATACTTAAAACATCCATTTCACAAAAAGAAAGACTATATTCAATTTGAACTCCTAGTTTGCACCAATTTAAATTTTGCTTCCTAAGGTATAAAGAAAATTTAAAACTGCTAGTTAGATAAGTAGTTAAAATTTGATCCAATACTAAACAATTATAGCAAAATAAGGATGATAGGTACGAAATTAAAACTTCTTATCAAACATCAAGAGACTAAAGGATTTTTTTTTCAAACTGCAAGAGCCAAAATACTACTCAGCGAGTAAATTGAAGTTTACAAAAATGTAAGTGTCACATAAATTCACATCTCGCGTAAAGAAATGCTCTACCTTTAAATTATAGTGTATATAAGACAAACTATAAAAGTTTAAATTGGAATGCCAAGAGTCAACACTTGT
The DNA here is from genome assembly GCA_027563935.2 of Costus lasius. Lineage (NCBI taxonomy): Eukaryota > Viridiplantae > Streptophyta > Magnoliopsida > Zingiberales > Costaceae > Costus > Costus lasius. The sequence goes on from CM050451.1 coordinate 79,713,399, forward strand.
AGGACATGGACCAATCGTACTGAGACATACTATGCATGCAAAATAATACATGATCACATTTTTTATTAAATTATAAATTTGTATGCTTCTTCTATATTTGAGAGTGAAAACAAGAATATTTTGTGGAGTGCTTCTTATGGTTGATTAATAAAGAAACGAACGTCTCCAGTTTCTTGTATTACATGAGAGTAGTATAGAAGGGATGGAAGGAAAAGAAGCATAGAAGAGAGAGGGGCAGATTGAGAAGAAGAGATGGAAGAGGAGGGAAAGATAGAAGAAACTCTACCTTCAAGAGGAGAGGAACAGAAGAAAACATCAATTTTGATTAATTTATATAATTATATTAAGCAACCTTCTACAAACACTTGAGCTTTTACAAAACATAAAAATCATAACTTAGAAAATACTTGGAAATAGTAATCTCTCGCTGAAACTGGATTTTGTACAAGTTAACTAATTAAAAAAATATGCTAAATGAAAATCCGTTTATAATTTTGCAGCGGGCATCAGTACATGAATCAAGAATGAACAAAGAGGGACAGAAGGCAAGCCTTAAAAGTGCTCCCATGATTAAGCGGGCGTAGGCCTAGAAAAAAGAAGTATGATAGAGAGAAGCAATACCTTGGTGATCTTAAGCTTGTTGAAGACATCCTGCAGGACCTTGTAGTTCTGTATCATCTCGTACTCGCTTTTGGCATCGAAGTTCACCTTGTGCATCGGCACGATCCCCGGGTGCACGGCGTCCATCAGCTGGCACTGCACCGCTCCCGACGCCGCCTGCACGAGCGCGTTCCGCGACCGACCGTCGCGATCCAGAGCCACATGGTCAAGAAACCAACACAATCTTGGTGGAAAAAAGGGGGGACAACGATCGGCGGATTGCCTACCTCTTCGACCTTGGAGAGGTTGAGTTGGAGGGTGGAGTTGATCCAAGCAAGGATCTCGTTCCGGCCGACGAAGTAGGCGGGATCCATCATCCCGATCTTGGTCGCCATCTCTTGCTCGAGCGATGGGAGGAGAGCAATCGAGCAATCGAGCAATATAGAGGGGGTAGGGTAAAGGGAAAGAAGGGAAGAGAGGCGGTGGGCGGGAGTTTGGAATTTGAAAAGAAGGGGCTAGGGCAAACGGGTGTGAACCAATCGGACGGTTGAGGATCGCATATTTATTCCCACTGCAAGACATAAAAATGAAATACAATATATTTATTGTCTTAAATATTCTATTTTTTGCCAATTTGCTGTCAAAATATAATTGTGGATTCTTACGACTTGCGCCGTACCACGCGATTTTCATGCTAAGGTTATTTTTTATATATAAATTTATTAATTTTATTTTTAAGTGAATTTACCAAAATGCTCAGCCGTTATTCAATCGAACCATGCAAATGCGGGTACACCGGAAAAGGAAACATTTTATTCCGTGATATCCACATTTAAAATTCTGCTCCAAGTGTTTAAAAAAACCGTTACATAGTTATAGTTTAACCCGGTTTAAATATGAGCAAAATCACGAGTGAAAATTAGAAAGAATAATTAAAAATGTGTAGTTAGATAAAAACTTAGGCTATGTTCTGTTGGATAGAATTCATAGTGGAAAGGATAAAAAATATAAATTTATTATATTTTGCATCTTTTCTACTGTGAATTCTATCTAACAGAATATAGCCTTAATATTTTATTAAAACATTTTTTAACCTAGTTGCTCACTACTCGAGCAAAAGCTATAAAAAAAGCAATAAAAGAGGAAAATAAAAAGAGATGGAAAAATCTTTTTCAGATGCAAGAACAAAAATGACGTTTGATAATAGAAGTTTGCAGAATGGTACCCTTCTACGACGATCGCAGAAGGGTTTCACCATCTTCCAAGCACGAATCTTGAAGCACGCATTATACGATAACTATACGATTTACACGATCTCATGTTATACCATAAACCGTTAGTCTTATACCATAAGTGAACTATAACGTTATTACACGATAGTAAGTCTATGTTATACGATATTTAAGTCAAGCTAACGTTGACCAGCTGAAAGTTATAACTCACGAAATCTAACTCTAACCTCATTTGGGTTAGATTTAAAACTCATATGGGTTGCTCATCTTCTCCATTCTCCCTCGCAAACTTTCTCCGCAACCCTAGCTCTGACGATTTTCTTTCGCCAACCTCCTCTCCAACCATCTCCCGCCCCTCGCCGGTGGTGTTCAACGGCCTTCAACGTCTGTCTACGCCCTTTCACGGCCTCGACGTCTGTCTACCCTCTCACGACCTCCGATGGCATCACATTTTCTCATAAGTACCCTTCCCTTCCCCAATCTCTTGTGTCTTTCCTTCTATTTTGGATTGTGCTTCTGCTTGAATCCCATAAACTTCTGGGCTGAGGGATTGAGGCCTCAACGTCTGTCTGCCCTCTCACAACCTCCTGGATTGTGAAACCCTAGCTCTGACGATTCTTTTTCGCCAGTAGCTCCTCAACCATCTCTCGCCCTCTCCGACGGTGTTCGACGCCCTATCACGACCTCTGACTTTCTCGTAAGTACCCTGCACCCCCCCCCCCAAACCAGGATCTCTTGTTTCTGTCTTTCTCGTAAGTATATATTTGTTGTTGATTATAACATTCAAGTATAATGAATTTAGCATCCTTTATACCTTCTCTAACACTTTTTGAAAATGTCATAAATTATAAATGCTCTAATTCATTATACCATACATAAAGATCGGCATGGAGAAGGAAAAAAATAAGGTGATGATGGTTGCTAAGATGTTCGGGTGGTCATCATCAAGTGATGACAAACACATGTCATCAGAAGACGACGAGCATCTTATCGGCCCATCTTATGATCATACTTCATCTGATGATGAAGTTTTTGAGTATCACCCCAAAAAAGTAAAACCAGTAAGAATTAACCTGATATGTTTCATCTGCTTTTAAGAACTTGGATATTTTTTTACGAACTTGTATACTCCTATAGGAAGTTAATGAAACAGAAGCACATGCATATATGGGACACTAAGAATCTGAAAGTTCATCTACTTCTATACTTCCAGTAATTGGTATGACATTTAATGATGAACAAAAAGCCTATGATTTTTATAATGCCTATGCTAGAAACATAGGATTTAGTATTAAAAAGTACCATATCGAACGTAGAAAGGATGGTACTTTAAAATTTCGCAAGTTATGTTGTAGCAAACAAGAGATAAAACAACTTTGGAAAGGTCATGTTCCTAAGAATCCACGTCTAGAGACCCGAACAAACTGTGAAGCTCGGGTTGAATTCAAAATTGATAAGAATGAGGTATAGACAATATCGAAAGTAGTACTAGAGCATAATCATCCCATGACAAGTCCAAATAAGAAGCACATGTTGAGATCACATAGGGTAATATTACCCCACCAATGTGCTTTAATAAACAAGATGACAGAATCAGGCATTAAGGCCCATCACATGTTCAACTATTTTAAGTCAAGTGCAAGTGATAATATTGAAGTTGGTTTTACAAGGGATGATAGTACTAACTACATTCAAAGACGTAGAAGAAGAACAATGAATATGAAGGAAACCCCGGGTATTCTTAAATACTTAAAGGATAGACAGACATCCGACCGTTCATTTTTTTATGCTATTGAAGCTGTTGAATCAGGAGAGATTACTCATTTTTTTGGGCCGATGGAAAATCTATTATAGATTATTGATGTGTTGTATTTACACCACATTTTTATCTATAATTTATACTATATTTTAGGCTTAATTGCAAGATTTTATGCTAATTTCGATATTTTTTACTTCACTTGGCACATAATCTTCACCTTTCTTGGTTTTATTAAAAATGCAGATAAAAAGGCACGAAGATAATGGATTTCATGAGTTTTAAAGCCACAGCACGATTCTTAAGGAGATCACGAGCTTACACAACAAATTTGAAGTCAAAATAGTGAAGAACACGATTTTCACGGCCTTGGCCGTAATTCTAGTGTCGGCCATAATTTTGACGTTCGAACACGGGCGAAATGCAGCTAAGTGTGGAAATCCATAGAAACTTTCACAGGTGAAGCCGTGAATCCATCACAAACCGTGAAACTTTCTGTGTACAAAGGGCTGTATGCACAAAAACATTTACGGCCTCGGCCGTAAACTCATTATGGACTGTGAAAACGTCCGCCCTTCGAGTTTTCCACTCAATTCGTCACCAAATCGAATCGAATTCGAACCAAACTTTGCAGAAACATTCCTTCATGAGTTCCAGACCGGTCAAGCTATAAAAGATCAGATTTTTCAAGGGTTAAGGGAGACTTTTGGGATGAACACGATCGGCGACGGCAATAGAGGTGAAAACTCGATTTCTGAGCATATTCCGATGAGATTTCACGCAAAAGAGAAGTTTGATAGGCTCTTCTTCATCATCAGATCGAGGGGAGGCTAGTTTGACTATTTTCTTAGTGAATTTCTTGCAAATTTTGAAAAGATATATACTTGTTCATCGTATAAACATGATGTTTCTTAAGAACATGAGCGAGTAAACCTTTATTTCGGGATTATGGGCATAACCCGCTGACGTTTATGAGTTAATCTGTATTTTTACTCTATTGATATGATTGTTTTATTCATGATTTGATTGAAATTGAGTTTATTCCGTGGTTTACCTTGGTCACATACAATTGCGTTTTAGACGTTGCAAGAAGTACTGGGAGGTGAATCGCAACGTCGAATCTATTTTAATCAAACCTACGAATCCAATCACAAGAGTAGTTTGGATTTATTTGAAGGATTTATTAGGCTTTTCATAAAACTTAATGGGTCTAGGTACGTTAACTGTCACGAGAGTAGGGAGTTAACGTAGTTAGATACCATATTATGTTTCGGGAGGAGGTAGTCCGTATAATAGGAAAAGTTCCTTTCATGATCATAATTTTCTATTCAAAGGGTTATCCTTATATGATTCATACATGTTAGTGTGGTGAAACCCTGAGTCCCGATCTTCTAGAATTTGAATATCTCTTCATGCTGTTTTCGAATTCACTCGTACTTAGAGTTCAACACAAACCACTATTTGATTTTGCCTAGATTCAAACGAGTTGAGAAGTTAGTACTTAACCACCTAATTCTCATTGGGAACGATATCTTAATTGTATTACTTCGATAAATCCGTGCACTTGCAGACCATATCAAGTTTTTGGCGCCGTTGCCGGGGATTACGGCTAGTTAATATTGACTTAATTGGTAAGTTTGGAGACTAGGCATTTTTCTTTCTTTTGCCTTAGCATTTTATTTTCTTTTTTTTTCTTTTACTGATATTTTATCTCCACTTTGACTTACACGTTGCATGCCCAGAGTTTCACGTGCAGGTACTTTATTTCCTGAAGACCCAAAGATTGAACGCACATTTCGCCTTCGAAGAAAATTACAGTTTCAGACTCAAAAGACTTCAGAAGAAGGTGCAATGGTGGCGAATAACTAGTCTTTGAGAGATTTTACAGTTCCAAATACAGAGTTTCAATTTAAGCATAGTTTGACCTAATGTGGAGGCGAACAACTTTGAGCTCAAGCTAGCACTGATGACGATGGTCCAACAAAATCAGTTTGGGGGTTCCCTAAATCAGGACCTAAATCTCCATCTCGCAATGTTTTTAGAATACTATGACACTGTTAAAGTTAATGGTGTTTCTTCTGACGCAATAAGACTGAGACTTTATCCATTTTCTCTCAGGGACCGTGCGAGAGCTTGGTTGTATTCACTACTAGTAGGATCGATCACCACCTGGGATGAGCTTTTTAGAGCCTTTCTGAATAAATACTTCCCACCTAGCAAGATAGTCCAATTGCACAACATGATTACCTATTTTGGACAACGTGAGGGAGAATCTCTTTATGACGCATGAGATCACTTCAAGGAGCTCCAGTGTATGTGTCCACATCATGGACTTGAGAAATGGGTTCTAATCTATATCTTCTATAATGGATTGGACTACAATACAAAGTTGATGGTGGATGCTGCTGCTGGAGGAGCTATTATGAGCAAAGGCGTGGAGAAGGCAACTACTTTGCTTGAAGACATGGCTATGAACCATAACCACTAGTCTAATGAGGGAGGTACTACTTCCACGGGACTTGGTAAGTATAGTAATGATTCCTTAATATTTCTAGAGGCAAAGGTAGATTCTTTAGCGCATAAATTAGATTCTTTCACTTTTTCCTCAGTTGTCGTTAATGCTATTTCTTGTGAAGTGTGTGGTATTTCAGGACATAATTCATCTAATTGCCAACTCATAGCTTTATCTCAAGAAGACTCTAGTCAGGAGCAAGTTAATGCCTTGGGAAATTTCAATCAAAGACCAGTGATTGACCCGTATTCTGCAACCTATAATCTAGGATGGAAAAACCACCCCAACTTATCTTACAAGAGCAATCAAGGGCAAATTCCTCCTCAGTACAATCAGGAGAATAACAGGCCACCACCGGGTTTTCAATCCAGGCAATATGGACAGTCCTAGAAGTCTAACTTGGAAACTCTTTTAGAAGGATTTGTTGTACAACAAAAAAAATATAATGAGGATGTCACTGATGCTATCAAGCACCTGACATCGCGTGTGGATGCTTTGGCTATCCACAATAAAATATTGGAGAGCCAGATAGCTCAGCAGGTGGGTACTTCTAACAGGCCCATAGGAAAACTTCTGGGACAACCAAAGATGAATCCCAGGGAATGCTGCAATGCTATCACTATTGTGAATGGCAAAAGCATTGATGTGCCTGAAGAACCTATTGAAGATCTTGAAGACAAACTTAAGGAGACTTTCCCTAAAGTAGAGAAATTTGAGGAGAAGGAGAAACAGAAAAAATATGTAGGTCCGCCTGCATATGTTCCACCAGTTCCTTTCCCCCAGAGGTTATTGAGAGCAGATCAAAGAAAACTTGACAATGGTTAAACTGAAGTAAAAAGCAGCTAGGTAAGTGAGCTCATGGAAATTGCCAGGGTAAAGGATCCTGGAGACATTTCAATTCCCTGCCAAGTTAGTAAGATCTTTATTAAACATGCTTTATGTGACTTGGGAGCAAGTGTAAGTTTGATGCCCTCATATATAATTGAGAAAGTAGATAGCGGAGAAATGAAACCTACTGAAATTTCTCTTCAATTTGCTAATGGTTTTGTTCAACAGCCTATTGGAATTTTGGAGAATGTGCCTGTTAAAGTTGATAATTTTTCTATTTTGACTGATTTTATGATTGTCAATATGAAAGAGATATTCAGTCACCAGTTATTTTAGGTAGACCATTTTTGGCTAGTACAGGGGTAATTATAGATATGTTAAATGAGAGATTAACATTGAATTTTTTTTAGAATAAATTGATTTATGATTTTTCTTGGAAAGCTAAAAGACATTATGTTGCAAGTTTCCATCAATCCTCTGAAGTGAAGGGAAACAAATCCAATGATGGAAATATCTTAAAAGTTGATGAAGGACCCTTAGAAAATTTCTTGAAGCACAAAAGGGATAAGGAGAAGAAGAATAGAGCATGGGCACTATCTCAAACTTCAAAGTTAAACCCATGCGATGATGTGTAAAGGCAGGGAGATGAACAGTTACCGATTATTCACTACGCCTCTGATCCACCTGAAGGACAATAAGCACTGCGTTAGTCAAGCTAATGACCTTAAACAAGCGCTTCCTGGGAGGCAACCCAGAGGCTTTGAACTTTATTCATTTCAGCATTTTTAGTTTCGATTCTTCCTTAATTTTTTTTTCTTTTTTCCTTATAATTTTTAGAGAATTTTATCAGCATATTTTAATGAATTTTTTTATATAGAAAAAACACTCTAAATTCGTTGTTTTATGTGCAGGAATTTTTTTGAGAATTTTTTGAGATTTTTCTAATGAAAAACGGAGTCAAAATGCGAGTTTTACGGCCAGACCTGTAAATATCGCGCAGCCGTGATTTTAATTGTAACTGGGACTGTACACTAAAGAGGAATTACGGCCGAAGCCATGAAGCTTTTATAGATAGTAAGTTCTTACAGTTTAAACTTAATAGGCAAGTTAGGGTGTACGCCAACGCTCGTAAATCGCCGATTTTCAATGATTCTTTCTTCCTGCAGCGACGAAACCCTTCCACCGACCTTCCTCTAATCCCAGCGACTGATTTCCAGTGATCTTCTACCAGATTTCGGCCGGAATTCATGAAGAAGCGCCGCTCATCTGCCTGCATGCCCAGAGCCAGTTTTCGCCCGATTCAGACTCGATTTCTACCCTATTTAGTGAGCAAACAACTCTCAACTTTACTCTTCAGTACCAGAAGTGATTTGCCTACTCTTTGCAATGATTTGGAAGTAGATTTCATAGATTTCTGGATTGATTTTCATTTGATTTTCACGGGCAACTTTTGAGAGTATTGTAGCATTCACGAATTTTGATAAAAATTGCATACTTGAGATTGATTTGACATCATGGCACTGAGGAGGTCAGTGAGGACTAGGCCCTATGGGGCAGTAAGGAAGGAGAGTGTACGAGGACCGTATCCTCCTATGTATCCTAGATATAGGATAGTTCATGAAGTGCTCCCGGAGAGATTCCAGCTAGCACAGATGTTAGCTGTGGAGTCTCTGATTCCATTCATTTTGGATCTTCCTTCCGATACACCATGGGAGTATCCGTGTGTTACATACGAGGTTGATACTGAGAGGATGCCCTCAGCTCCTAGCACACCCTCAGCTCTAGTACATCACAGGCAGCAGTGCCCGAGCCAGTTAGCTCTCCAGAGCTGGAGATTATATCAGAGAGGCCTGCTGATAGGCCAGAGAGCCATGACCAGAGGATTGCCAGACGGTACGCTAGGAAGCGTATTGGTCGAGCCACTACTACTTGGGGGAGGAGAGCCACTAGGCCATTATCACCAGTTCTAGAGACTACGGAGGCACCTGTAGCACCCCCAGCGCCACCACCTATAGCAATTGTGATGGAGCATGCAGTTGAGTCACATACTGATGCTGCTCCTATGGATATGGAGGAGTCGGCCATTCCAGAGCTTCCCATTGATTTACCAGAGCCTACAGTCCCTACTGACACTCAGACTATGGAGGTGGATACTCCACACGATGTAGTTCAGACTCTTGAGATTTCCTCACCATCTTCAGTACAGGGAGACGTACCTATTCCTAAGGCCGCTACACCAGAGCTGCCAGATATTGAGGAGGGATCTCCTGAGTTATTTGCCGATCTACCTGAGATCTCAGTGGACATACCAGCGTTACACTCTTTGCCATTAGTTACACCTATAGTTCCTAAGACAGCACTACCAGTATCTAAGGTACCACACATTTTTGAGGTGCCAGTTCCTGTACCACCAGCACCTTGACCTGAGATTCATTTGCCTTCACCTGAGCCATCTTCAGAGCATTCACATACTGCATCGTTAGAGCCATCATCACTAAAGTCGTCTCCTGCAGCTCCAGAGCCCGAGGCACCAGAGAGGAGATGAGCGCGATCACCACCCGCTGTTCTTACTCGTTACCCACGACAGATCAGATATAGGAGTAGAGAGCAGGAGAGGAGATACTGTGCTATGTCTACTCGAGGAATTCTTAGCACTAGATATTGGGACGACCAGACATTGCAGTCCCTAGGATTGTTCGATGACATATAGTGGATGTTCACGAGCATAGGGTGGCAGCATTTTTACCATCAGAGGCATCCTACATATGTGCAGTTGACGTTACAGTTTTTCAGCTCTGTCCAGATCACACTACGCAACTATGATGACAGTGATATAGGGCGGATGGCATTCCGGTTGGGGAACCGGGACCACGTGCTTACACTTGACCAGGTTGGTCATATATTTGGGTTCCCCTCAGACGGTATTAAATATCGCCCTCGTGAGTACTCCGATAGGACTTTTTGGGGGCAGATAGCTGGAGAGGGAGGATTTGATCCGAGGACCGCTAGAGCTACACGTTTATCCAGCCCAGTTTTTAGATATATGCATCAGGTACTCGTGCACACCATATTCGGGAGAGCCGAGAGTGATGACATGGTTAGATCTTCTGAGTTATTTTTCTTATGGACCATATTGATAGGATTCTGCGCCAGCACCCCATTTTACCTCGTGAAGCAGATTCATAGGGTAGCTAGGTGATGACATGCAAAAATATGATATTTCGTGACTTAATTCTATTATTATTTTGGAGTAAAATGCATGCTTTGTATCATTTATGCACTCAAATGCTTCATATTCTTCAGAGTTTTCACTTTTCCCTTGTTTTATGAAAATGTAGGTTTTTGGCCTCAGAATTGGGAATTTGGAGAATCTAAAGGTATGAGACGATTTCTCATCATGAAACGAAGCTACACACCAAATTTCAGCCCAAACGGAGCCTTCTACAGAGTGCACGACCATGGGTGTGCATCCATGCACGGCCGTGCATCGTAAATCATCAGAATAATCCTAACCAAGCCGTGCACGGGTGATGGAGCTACTGTAGGTGGGAGGGTCTTTAAAGCCGTACTCTAAGGGTTTACACAAAGCCGCGAAAACGGGAGAGGGTCTTTAGACGAGGGAAGTGAAAAGCTCTTCGGAAATGCAGGGAAAACACGATGAAGCCCGAAGAAATCAGTGTCGAATTCGATCGGGCAACACAAATGCGAAAAGAATACAACGGCACTCAACTACAGAATGTAACTTACTAAGCTCGTAGAATACAACGGCACTCAACGGCACTCAACTTCCGATTCTGAAATTTCGTCGGGGAGTCACCCGTAGAAGTCATGGGGCGTGACTTTCGTCACTAGGTGACCCGAGGAACTTTCTGTGGAAAATCGGACTTGAGCACCCGGTAGTCGTCTGCAGGATCCACGGGGTGAGGTTACCGTCGCTAGGTGCCCCGAGGAACTTTCTGTGGGAAATCGGTCTTGTGCATGTGAAGTCGCTGCTGATTCAGGTGGCTGTCTGCAGGAACCACGGGACGTGGCTTTCGTCGCTGGGTGACCCGAGGAACTTTCTGTGGACAATTTTTGGGGCACCAATGGGGCCAGATCTTCCCCTTCTTTCACGTTGTATGCTCCTGCATCAGCTTCCGCTGCGTGCTCTGAGGAGTTCTCCTCCGGAGAACTAGGGGGAAGAGGCTCGTCGGGGTCCGATGGCTCCTCCAAAGGACCGTAGAAAGGAAGCAAGTCCGCCACGTTGAAGAGAGGGTGGATGCCCATGTCCTCAGGTAGGTCCAGCACATAGGCGTTAGAGCCGATCCGTCGCACCACCGCATAGGCCCCATGTAACGTGGCCAGAGCTTAAAATGAGCCTTGTTTGAAACTCGCTCGGGGTGGATGCGTACCCTTACTAACTCACCAACAAGAAAAATGATGTGGCCTACGGTGCTCGTTGGCCTTCATCGCATTATGAGTGTTGCCCAAAAAGATACGATGCCGAACTTCGTCATGCAAACTAGCTATATGCTGGGCAAAGGAATATGCGTGTTCAGACAGATGGGACTCCATGGGTAGGCCATGCAGGTCAATAGGTTTGCGTGGCTGATGGCCGGAAACCACTTGGAAGGGACTAAGACCTGTAGACCTATTGGCTACACTATTATACGCGAATTTAGCCATAGGGAGGATGGCGTCCCAAGACCTCGGATGGTCGCTAATGAGGCACCGGAGCAAATTACCCAAACTAAGATTAACCACCTCAGTTTGTCCATCAGTTTGGGGGTGGTAGGCGGTGGAAAATTTCAGTGTGATGCCCATGATGGCCTAGAGTGAGCGCCAGAAGTGGCTCACGAAGCGTGTGTCACAATCGGACACGATGGTGTGGGGAAGACCATGGAGACGGACAATCTACCAGAAGAAAAGGTGTGCGACGTGGGTCACATCGGCGGTCCTTGAACAGGGGATAAAGTGGGCCATCTTCGAAAATCGATCAACAACCATGTAGATGGAATCGAAGCGTGAGGCGGTGCGGGGTAACCCTAGGACAAAGTCCATGCTAAGGTCCCTCCAAGGACTGTCAGCAATTGGCAATGGAGTGTAAAGGCCGGTGTTCGCTGGGCGAGGTTTGGCCATTTGGCATGTGCCACAATGGCGCACAATACGCTCAACGTCCCGGCGGAGGGAGGGCCAAAAGAAGCGTTCCTCCGCCATCTCAAGGGTTTTGTCACGGCCGTAATGGCCGGCGACACCACCCGCGTGCAGCTCGAGCAAAAGATGATCTCGAAGCGATGAGCGGGGAATGCACAAGCGGTTCCCTAGGAATAGATAGCCTTCACACAACTGGTAGGGGGACTCGAGGTCGGGGGACTTAGTCAAGGCAGCGTAGATGGCATCGAAGTCGGAGCACATGGCGTACTCCTCCTTGACGTGGTCAAAGGTGTTAACGCGGGTGCACATCACACACAGGAGGGTGCAGACGCGACTCAAAGCGTCCGCGACAATATTCTCCTTGCCCGCCTTGTGATTGATCACAAACGTGTACTGTTGCAAGTACTCGACCCACTTGGCATGGCGGGTGCCCAATTTCTTTTGGGCATTAAGGAAAGACAAGGCTTGATGGTCGCTGTACAAGACAAACTCACGGTGGAGGATATAGTGCCTCCACTGACGAAGCGACTGAACGATGGCATAAAACTCCTTGTCGTAGGTCGAATAATGCTGCCGGACAGCGTTCATCTTCTCACTAAAGAAGGTGACAGGGTGGCCTTCTTGGCTAAGGGTACCTCCGATCCCAGTACCGGAGGCGTCGCAAGCAACCTCAAAGACTTTGGAGAAGTTCGGGAGGCGCAAGACAGGTGCGGTCGTGATGGCATCCCGAAGGGCGTCAAAGGCGCGTTGAGTGGCTGTGCTCCACTCAAAGTCCTCCTTGGACAGACGTTGGGTCAGCGGGGTCACAATCGTGCTGAAGCCCCGAATGAAGCGATGGTAAAACCCGGCGAGGCCCAAGAAGCTACGGACCTCGGACACAGTGCGGGGTTCGGGCCAATGTCGTATGGTTTCGACCTTGGCCGGGTCAACAGAAAGACCCTCGTCAGACACAATATAGCCTAGGAAGTGTATGCGGTTGGTCATGAAGGAGCACTTCTTCATGTTAAGGAAGAGGCGTTCCCTGCGTAGGAGGTCAAACGTGGAGCGAAGATGCTCCAGGTGTTCTTCGGGGGTCCGGCTAAAAATCAAGATGTCGTCAAATAGACGACTAGGAATTTGCCCATGTAGGGCTTGAGAACTTGGCTCATGAGCCGCATAAAAGTGGACGGGGCGTTGGACAACCCGAATGGCATGACGAGCCATTCATAAAGACCGTCCTTGGTCTTAAATGCAGTTTTCCACTCATCACCTTCGCGGATGCGGACTTGCTGATATCCGCTGCGAAGGTCTAGCTTAGAGAACCAGGATGCCCCAGAAACTAAGTCTAACATATCATCAAGTTGAGGTATAGGGAACCTATACTTGATGGTGATTCGGTTGATGGCGCGACTATCAATGCATATCTGCCACGACCCATCCTTCTTGGGCGTGAGTAAGGTGGGCACAGCGCAGGGACTTAGACTCTCACGGATGTACCCTTTGGTGAGGAGGTCATCCACTTGACGCTGCAGTTCAGCGTGTTCAGTTGGATTCAAACGATGGTGAGGCAGATTTGGGAGGGGTGCTCCCGGGAGAAGGTCAATCGCGTGTTGGATCTCCCTAGCTAGAGGGAGACCGTGGGGCAAGTTCTCCAGACTAATGTCAGCAAACTCAGTCAAAAGGGCAGAGACTTCCGGGGGTGGTGTCGTGTCTACTACCGGGGAGGACTCCGGGGACTCGCGCAACATCAAGGCATAGACAACCTTGGATTCTGTGGCCTCACGCATAAGCGCAGACGTGCACATGAGGGACACCATAGCGGGTACTGGGGAAACAGTGGTGGGAGGAACAACCACGCCTTTTGATGTAGGACGGGGATCTAAAACATTCAAACAACGATTTTGAAACCCGTTTTGATAGATAAGTAGATAATAAGGGAAAACCGCATTTAAACTAACGAGATTTCGAGAAACTAATTTTTTTGTATTTTATAATAATAAAGGAAACCCGAGATTACAACTACTGAAAGCAGTAAATGCTGAAATTAAACTTACAGAGTGACCCTTGAGGATTGAAGGATCGTACCATCCCGTTCTTCACCGGTCCTACTCTGATGGAAGGTGTAGAGGTGGAGCTTACAAGCAAACACAGAGATCCGTACAAGTCACGGATTTAATACACAAATAAAGACCAAGGGGGAGGTTAAGCCTCACAAATTCCCTTGTTAATCCTAAGTTATCTAGAGAAAGGGGAGGGAAGAAGGAGAGGGGCGCCACTCCTAGATCCACACCAAACGCAAGCTACAAGTAGACAACTCAAGATTAGTGTAGGAAAGAGTTCTTAAAATAAATTGAAGAGACTTAGCCGAATATGATGATGCTTCCATGTTGTTGTGAGGAAGAGGTGTCTTCTTCTTGTTCCAAACCGAGATGAAGAAAAAGGGGCCTCCTTGTAGTTGCGACCATCAAAGGGGGGAGTCCTTCTTGGGATTTCGGTGGAGAAGGGGAGAGACGAAGAAGGTAGGCTCGGCCTTGGAAGAAATATTACTACTACTAATGGCTACAATAGCATTTACCTAGGAAACTAATAGACAATCTCATTTCATCCAAGCTAACAAAAATACATGAGAGGGGGTTACATTTATAGGTGAGATAGAGGGTGGGCAAGGTGGTCATTTGCCCCTTAGGCGCCACTTACAAAATAGGAGAGAAAAATTCAGCATTTAATTCAAGGTGTGAATGCAATTAAGTGTGGAAATTCTTCCTTTCTTTGGTGATGCTCTTATGGGAATTCTTTGAATTTTGAATAGTGTCTTCAATGCTCCTTTGTGTTGGCCAGATGGCTTCTTTCCATGATGGTTGTGGGCGCATGAATGAAGAATTCAAAATTTGAATCTCTTCCATAAATGCTTTGGGCGGCAAGGTAAGATGGTAAGTCTTCATAAATGTCTTCCTTTGATTTTGGATCTTGATGGATGATAATTTTGAAATATTCCCTTGTTTGGGCTGGTGTGTTGGCGCCTATTCCTTGGATGGATAGTTGAGGTGGCTGATTATATCAAGGAGGGGGCGCCCAACAAAGATAGAAGCTGATTTGGCAAGTGAGCTCATCAACACTTTGAGTTGCACTTTGAGTTGAAGGAGTTGAAGTCTTCTTTCCTTTCTTGAGCTGAACTTGTTGAGTGGAACTTGAGCTGACCTTGGAGTGGAGCTTGAGATAACCTTTAGCTTAAATGACCTGCCAAAAATATAACCAATCCAAGGATGCACTATCCTACCATGATGCAAAAGTACATAAGAGCTACATGCATTACAATGCACAACCTACTACAATTGGACTTGCCATAATTGACTATATGATGCATGGCTTTATTTGAAAACTTAAACTCACCTAAATGCCATGGCATGCAATGTAAAACAATAGAAAGCAAGTGAGCTCTAGGTGAACCCAAGTTGAGGAGGTTTCCTCCGAGCCCAAGCATGTCTCTTCAGAGCAGGGCTGCTGCCTCCATCACCTTTGGATGTGGACGTGCGCAGTTCCTTGGGTGGGGTTGGGATCAACCTGATTTTCTAGTCATTGTGGTCAAACACATAAGTGTTCGACCGGCCGTAGTGGACTACGTCTCTGTCATATAGCCATGGGCGTCCTAAGAGAACGTGGGCGACATCCATAGCCGCCACGTCACACCACACCTTCTCACGATAGTCCCCAAAAGCAATGGGAACTTGGCACCGGTGGGTGACCGGAAGACTCGACGTGTCCACCCACGCGATGGAATATGGCTTCGGGTGAGGCTCGAGGGGAAGACCGAAGTGGGTGATTGCGGTCCGAGAGACCACATTCAAACTACTGCCATCGTCGATGACGATCTTACAGGAGTGCCCGTTGCACTTGATGTAAGTCATGAAGATGCTCGTACGCCTCCAATCCTTGGAGGGTGGGGTATGGACAAAGGTGCACTGCACAACCGCAAGTGTGGGGTGACCTGACTCTTCACCACTAGTATAGCACTCGGCCTCAACATCGTGCTCCGCAGGCTCGCGGGTGATAGTGGCGACACGGGCGGGGGTCTTGTCCGCTATGGCGGACCATTTAGGGCAGTAGCAGAACAGATGGCCCGGCTGTAGGCAATTGTAACAGTTGACGCGACCCGGCAGGCTAACAAGTGGGGCCTTCCTCTTCCCAAGTGGGGCGAGAAGGTGGGGCACCGGGGGCTGAACGCCTAGGGGAGTGATGGGCTGCAGGTGCGGGCCGTGGGTCAGAACGAGGCTCGTGGCGCTCGGGTCGAGGGTGGGTGTGAGGAGGTCCACCCAAAGGAGTGCGCCTAGGGGGTCCAGACTCGCTGCGCCTAGCCGCAGCTCTAAGATCATGCTCGATATCACGAGCGCGCTGGAAGGTTTGGTCGAAGGTCTCTGAGCTATATGTGGGCAGGGCGCGCCGGATATCCGCGCGGAGGCCATTTTGAAACTTCGACAAGACTAACTCGGGGTCCTCCTGCAAATTACACCAGAGTTGTAGCGTCTCGAAGGTGAGGCGATACTCCTCAATGGTACTCGATCCCTGGTGTAGGCTACTATACTGATCAAGGAGACGCTGCCTATAGGAAGTGGGTACGTATCGCTCGCGGAGGCGATACCTCATTTCTGTTGGGAAACCCCGGGGACATTTTACAATTTTCAGAGTTATATACATACATTTTTCGCAGCGGAAGAATGTCCCCGAAACAGGCCAGTCCCAAAAACCCAGTGAAGATCGCATGCAAGGGAGTCGACACGATGAGTTAGAAAATACCTTAAGAGCAATGTAGAGCGATGTCGATGAAGGCGCCCAAGTGTTCGCCCTCTGCAGTCTCGCACACACGGATCTCTTGAGTTCTCTTCTTCCACGCCCGGTGCTAGCCTCGGGAAGAAGATCCAAGCCTTAGGAAGATACTCTACTTCACTTGCGCCACTAAGAGAGATGATGCGCCAAGAGAAGAAGGAAGACTATCCAAAAACGCCAAGCACTAATGTTCCTTGCGCCAAGAGGAAAGGAAGAAGTGGCTTGCGGTTATGGAAGAAGGAAGATGCGCCCTTGCTCCAAGCACTCGCCCCTCTCCTTGTGTTCACGCCTTCAAGGATTAATTTCGCACAAGAGGGGGCGACTAGGGTCATATTTATAGGGCAAGAGGCGGTTAGGGTAATGGCTAGGATCATGACAAGTGTAGGGCTAGGATGAGGAGGTTTGAGATAAGGAAAGTCTCCAAGACATTTCCATAATTCTCATTCAACCTTACCTTTTGTTCCTACGCCTTTCCTTGTGCGCCAAGGCCTTGCCTTGAGCCTCAAGCAATGCCATAGAGGCATGCATTCCATCCTAGGAAGAGAGGGGGAGGCGCCCTTTACTTCCATAATGAAGCAAAGGCGCCAACATGACCCCATTATGCCCCTAGGCGCCTAATGGTTCATGTTTCTCCCCATTATACCCTTTTAGCCTCTCATCTCTTCATGAGAACTTGTTATTGGGCCTCATTGGATAATGAGCTAGCCCAAACATCATTGCATAGGTTGATTAAGCACTTGGATCCAATCCAATGCAACCCTAATCCAAATGTGAGCAACCATGGTCAAATACGGGTCAACCTGCCAAAAATGAAGTTTGGCTCCAATAACATTCTTCCATCTCATCAGGCCCATTGGCGCTGATGAAATCTCCCAATTAGATCCGAGTTATCCAATAACTCGATCATAAGGCTTCCCGATCAATACGAGAACTCAAGTATCAAGGTGTGCGACCCTGTAGGTTCCTCTGACGCTAGCAGTGCTGACCAAAGGTCATCACAAGCAGTGAGTGGCACCTAGCAGTGCATCGCTGCTACCCAGGTCGTTGGAATGGATATCGACATCGACATCCCCATCATCGCAACTAGGTACAGATGCATTACAGTCTCTTTGCCGTACTGATATCCGATTGGACAAGTGTGTCATCACTTGTTTTCATCCAATCACATGGCTATGACTAAAATAGGTTCTTACCTGGGTATGGCCATACACTCTCAGTCATAGAACCATAAAGGAGCTCCATGGATATCATACTTCCTTAGGGAAGGGGCAAATCCTATGTCTGTCCATTGATCTTCTCATATGGGTCGTGACATGCTCAATAACAACCGTTATGACCTCCCAGCTACGGCAAGGTGTTAGGTTGTATCAAAGCAAGTCCCTAACCATATAGAATGATTAATGACCTCAAGTCAAGGGATCAATGCATCTCCTGTCACTTATGAGGATAACTCATGACACCAAGTCATAGCCTCATAGCGGGTCTATCCAGTATATCCCCAATGATATACCCATGTGTCTACGTTAGCACCACGTGCCTAACCAGCCCACATACCAGTCTCACAAGTACCATAGCTATCCCATATCCACTAAGGTACATCGACTGGGGATTATAATTCGAGCACAGATCCAATCTGTCTCCAGGGACATTATCATGTAAGTACACAATCGCAGGTGTAGTCAAACAATGATAACGACAATGCCAGAATGATATATAAATATCAGTGTCAAGTAGTACATAAGTTGACCAAAACTAGGTCCTAGGGCATATACACCAACAATTTCCTCCCACGTGGTGATGGGAGGAAGGGCTTGCTGCACATTCTGGCGCTCCACGTTTGCCCAATGCAAACACGCAGGGCCCTCAAGCAAGGTGCACACGTACCTAACGCGTGCGTCGGGATGCAAGTTACTATGGTCAAAGTAGGAGTCGACAGAAGCGACCCAATCGAGGAATTGTGACGGGTCAAGACCACCCGCAAAGGGCGCGGGGGTGTGCCTAATGAAGCGGAGGATATCGTCCTCCAAGGGAGGGCGCTCGACATGGTGTTGGGTCGGGGCTCTTTGCCCGGTCCAAGTGTGCCCAAAGCGACCATTAGATTGGGGCCCTTGTGCGGCCCATACGTCATCCTCATCCAAGGGCTCGTATCCGTAACCGAGATCCCCCTGGGCCTCATGAGGCCGTGGGTGGCTAGACTCATCCTCAAAGACTCGCGGCAGCGGGGGCGCGGTCATCGGAGGGAACTCTCTAGTAGGTAGGGCTGGGTTTGCGGACGGAGGCGGGTTAACCGGGTTGGAGCGTCTATGCTCCGATGGCTCAGGGCGACTTGTGAGGGTATGAATCCCAGCCATAATTTGCTGAAACATCGCACTTGTATTCCCTTCGTGGGATTCCAAGCACGCGGACAGTGCATCCAACTTGGCGTTTACATGCGCTTCTAGCGCAACCAAAGACTCTAAATGGGTTCTACTCCCTTCCGAGGGTTGGACCGATACTTGGGTTTCAGGAATGGTGTCGGGGAATTGGGACGACATAACTTGTGACTGTGTAGTCACCATACACAAACAAGGTCGAAAATGATAAAGTGCAGGATGCTGAAAACGCGAAAATGGTGCGGAAATATGCTATGCAATGTTGGACCATGCGAACGATAAGAATCGAACGCGCAACGTCCTCTGATACCAGAATTGATGGAGCTACTGTAGGTGGGAGGGTCCTTAAAGCCGTACTCTAAGGGTTTACACAATGCTGCGAAAATGGGAGAGGGTCTTTAGACGAGGGAAGTGAAAAGCGCTTCGGAAATGCAGGGAAAACACTATGAAGCACGAAGAAATCAGTGTCGAATTCGATCGGGCAACACAAATGCGAAAAGAATACAATGGCACTCAACTACAGAATGTAACTTACTAAGCTCGTAGCAATTTTTACGCACTCACGCAGCAGATTTTAAGCTCAGCACGTCGCAATAGGGAACCAGCAGATTCACAGCGCACAGCTCGCGCGCCTATGTGCCTGAAATACACCAAAGAACAACATGGAATGTCCACGTCTCCGGCGTACGGATACCCGTGGAGAAAGAGAAGCCACAACGAAAATACAAGAACGCAATGAAGTGAAGAAACAAGTGAACCTGACCCACCACGAAGGATGGGATTTACTTCTTTGAAAAGCTAGAAACGGAACAACGTGGAACCGAGGCACCGGCCTCGACTCGGAAACTATGAAGGCGAAGCTCCTCTTCGACTTCTACAATGCTGGAGGCTCTCTGCTCACCAGGAGTACCCTACCACCAAGAGAACTAAGGGAGAATGCTGGCCAGCCCCTCTCTTTTATAAGAGAAGGAGGGGTAGACAAGACAAAAAGGACAGCATCTCAACAACTAACAACTAAAAAGTGGTCAAGCTGCCACAAAAAGATAAAACAGAATAAAATCCTACCAATTACCATCTACTCCTGCAGGGGCGCAGGCCCTTTGCGTCTTCAGCGTACGAGGTGGCTGCTACGACGGTTAGACGCGCTCGGAACACATCGTGACAAAGCAGCAGAATTTTGAAGTACTAGGCTGCGTAACAATCGTCGTGGCCTTCTCTTGGGCCGTGTTGCTGATGTGGTTGTGAGGCCCATCTGGAATTGGGCTCTTCGGGGATTGGCTGGTAGCGTCCTTGGGCTGGATTACTTCGGTGTGGATGGAGAGTGGGCTGATAACACCCACGAAGCGGTTCAGTGGGTGAGATGGGCGTTGGGATCGCCGAATAACCACCTTGCTGGGCTCCTTTGGGTCTTCATGAGGTGGAGCAACATGGTAGGGTGGGTTGTATACATCAAAGTGGGGTCGTCGGGGCAGTTCTGTAGCTTCGGGTGGCTGTCTGCACGAACCACGGGGTGTGGCTTTCGTCGCTGGGTGACCCGAGGAACATTCTGTGGAATTTTTGACTTGTGCATGTGGTGCCGCTTCCGATTCTGAAATTTCGTCGGGGAGTCACCCGTAGAAGTCATGGGGCGTGACTTTCGTCACTAGGTGACCCGAGGAACTTTCTGTGGAAAATCGGACTTGAGCACCCGGTAGTCGTCTGCAGGATCCACGGGGTGAGGTTACCGTCGCTAGGTGCCCCGAGGAACTTTCTGTGGGAAATCGGTCTTGTGCATGTGAAGTCGCTGCTGATTCAGGTGGCTGTCTGCAGGAACCACGGGACGTGGCTTTCGTCCCTGGGTGACCCGAGGAACTTTCTGTGGAAAATTTTTGGGGCACCAATGGGGCCAGAGCTTCCCCTTCTTTCATGTCATATGCTCCTGCATCAATGGGCATGCCTGTGCACCAATACAAAGCCGTGCATCGTCCCGCGTGCTGCATGACAGACGCTCCGTATTTCGGCCATAACTTTCTATTCCTGGCTCAGAATTGAACAAAATTTCAGGGAGACCTTCCCAACTAGGATACGCACGGTTTGGGACTAGAATCATCAGATTTGACCAAGCGGTTGCAGAGAACGAAGCGAAAGGGTGACAACCTAAGTTTTTCGAGTGATTTTTGGGCGACAACACTGTTCCGGCTTGATTTCTTTGTCGTTCCGGCGTGGATCTTCGTGCTGGATCTTCTTCCATCAAGGATCTATCCTTCCCTTTGGTTTGAATCAACTTTTATGAGAGATTTTATGTATTTAACGATGAATCTTGTAGCTTAACTCTATTTTCGGGGTTTGGGCGTAGCCCACTGTAAGAATGCTTGATATCAATGTTTGACCTACTTATTTCTCATATTTATCATTGTTCTTATTCATGTTTAGGATGTTTTATCTCATGTTTATGTACTAGCCATACGTATACATGTCTTAGATGTCAAGGGAAGGACTGAGAGGTGAACCTTGATCATCGGAACCCCTTAGACTGGACTGGTGATTTCGTGTTGTGAGAGCACTCGAAATCACCCGAGGAACCCTAATCCTTCACAGATCCCATTGGATCTGACTTAACCCGGTAAGCCACGAGAGTAGGAGACTTGGGTTAAGGTGGATACCGGACTGTGTCCAGAGAGGGAGCGCGTCTGTACCCTAGGAAGGATTACCTTGAGAACTTAGATAAAACTCAATTTAAAATATCAAACTTTAATATTTCTACATGCTTCAGTGTGGTGAAACCTAAAACCCCAAATTTCTCTCATAGTTCTAAAAACCCCATTTGCTTTGCTCTTTGCTTTGCTTGACTTAAGTCTGTTTTAGTTTAATTACTTGCACTATAATTTTAGTCATTTCTCCCTTAATCATTTACCTAGCTACGAGTTGACTGATCAGTTAGTACTTGACCCTAGTCCCTGTGGGTTTGATCTTATTTATTACGCGATAGACCGTGCACTTGCGGTAGCAGCCGTCTAGGCCCTATCAAGTTTTTGGCGTCGTTGCCGGGAACTAGGTTGCCAATATTAACACGATCAGAAGATTGATAGACTTTAGTTAGATTCTATTTCCTTTTTTTATTATTTTATTCATTTGCTTTTTGTTTTTAGTTATAGTTTTTTTATTTGGTGCGGTGCTACTAACCTCTTCTGTCAAGGTACTTGTTTATGCCCAGGAATACCGCTCGAACAAGAAAACTTGTACCTGAAGACCCGGAGATAGAGCATACTTTCCGTTTGGTCAGAAGAAATTTGAAGAGATTGAAGCTTGAAGGACACTTTTCTGACAGCCAAACAATGGAAGCCAACCGCTCGTTGAAGGACTTTGCAGCACCCACCATATCTGGTGTGCACTCGAGCATATCACGACCGGCTATCGAACGGCTATCGAAGCTAATAACTTCGAGATCAAGCCGTCTCTTGTACGAATGGTGCAACAAAATCAATTCAGTGGAGCAGCTAATGAAGATCCTAATATCCATTTATCTATTTTTTTAGAATGTTGCGACACTCTTAAGATTAATGGTCCTCCCCTTGATGCTATTAAACTAAGACTTTTCCCTTTTTCACTCAGGGACCAAGCCAGAGCATGGTTACAATCTCTACCTCAGGGTTCCATCACGACGTGGGATCAGCTCTCTCATGCCTTTTTGTCTAAATATTTCCCACCGATCAAGATAGCTCAGTTAAGGAATCAAATAACCAACTTTGCCCAGCGAGAAGGAGAGTCCCTTTATGAAGCATGAGTCTGGTTCAAGGAGTTACTAAGGATGTGCCCGCACCATGGTCTACAGAAATGGGTACTTATTCATATATTTTATGGTGGTTTACTTTACCAGACTAGACTTTCTGTAGATGCTGCTGCTGGTGGGACACTAATGAACAAGAATGTCGATGATGCTATAAACTTGATTGAGGACATGACACTCAATCACTACCAATGGTCAGGAGAAAGAAACCAACATGTAAGAGGCTCAGGTAAGTATAATTTGGATATGTTGAGTTAACTGGTGGCTAAGGCAGATTCATTGTCACATAAATTTGATTCTATGAATGTATCTACCTCTAACTCTGTCACTTGTGAAGTTTGTGGAGTAATAGGCCATTTTGCTAATGATTGTTATATCTTGAACACTCATTCAGATCAATTCAATGCTATTGGAAATTACAGAGACCAAAATGACCCATCCTCGAGCGCATATAATCTGGGAAAGAGGAATAACCCAAATTTCTCCTACGGACTTAATCAAGGGCACGCCTCTCATACAAATTTTGCTAATCCAAATTCTTCTTCTAATTTCAGGCCTCCTCCCGGGATCCAACTTCCATTTGCTAATCAAAAACAGCCAGAACCACCAAACGGGTCGAAACTTGAGTTGATGCTGGAAAAGCTCCTCACCATGCAAATTAAACAACAAGATGACACCAGTGAATATATGCGCCAGCTGAACTTGAAAATAGACTCTGTGTCCACACATTGTAAGGATATTGATGATCGACTTACTCAGCTTACTCAACAAGTTGATGCATCCTCAAAAGCTCAAGATGAAGTCAACCCCATTGAGCACTGTAATGCGATCACAACGAGAAGTGGAATCCAATTAGAAGACCCCAAAATGCCCGAACCTAAGGAAAGAACAGTGCAAGCTTCACCCGAAGAACTTTCACTTGAAAAGAACTCACTGGTAGATCTAGATCCAGAACAACAAATCTCCAATGCACCAAAGGAGCATGTCAACATTCCACCTCCGCCATATAAACCGCCCATACCTTTTCCTCAGCGTCTAGCTAAGGCTAAATTGGATCGGCAGTTTGGAAAATTTTTAGAGGTATTGAAGAAGCTCCACCTCAATATTCCTTTCACAGAGGTAATTTCTCAGATGCCCACTTATGCCAAGTTCCTTAAGGACATTCTGACCAATAAAAGGAAAATAGAGGAACATGAAATGGTGGCGTTGACAGGAGAATATACAGCAATCATTCAGAATCAGCTACCTCCTAAACTTGAAGATCCTGGTAGTTTTTCCATCTCATGCAGAATTGACAACATCTCATTTGAAAGAGCACTCTTGGAGTTGGGGGCCAGCGTTAGTATCATGCCGCTCTCTATCTTCAAGAAGCTAGACTTGGGGGATCTGAAACCAACATCTAAAGTTCTTCAGCTTGCCAATAACTCTACACATCAACCAATGGGAATTGTGGAAGATGTGCCCATTAAAGTCGGGGAATTCTTCGTTCTAGTGGACTTCGTGGTTTTAGATATGACGGAGAATTCCAGACTTCCTCTTATATTGGGCAGACCATTCCTCACTGCAGCTGAAGTTGTAATAGATGTCAAACACGGAAAGCTGTCATTGAACATTTGTGAGAATATCTTAAAATTTGACCTTTCTATTGATAATGAGAAATCATCTTTTTCAGGTTCCTGTTGCAGCATTGAGGTGGTGGAAGAGAATGCCAAATCATCATGAGGCATGAAGGGATGTTTTGAAGGAGAGTTTGATGACTTGGCCAATCCAAATGAAGAGAAGGTGTTGGCCTATATGACCTACATAGATGATGGTCTGGGAGTTGACCCTAAGAGAGTGCTACATGGAGCGCCTGAAGACAAGGAATTGAAGGGCATTGAGAGAACTTTAGAGTTTAACTATCTTCTTGTTCCATATCATTTAAGAACAATAATAATTGTACTGTTGTATTTGATGTTCATCTTAATAGGTACAATTTTCAGGCGACGAAGAAAGTGGAGACTACACGCCCTTTATTTTGGCTCTGCTCCACCAAGACCACCATGATTATTAAGACATTGGTCAAGCTAGTGACCCTAAATAAGCGCTTGTTGGGAGGCAACCCAACCTCTTGTTTACTCTTTTGCTTTCTTATTTATTTTCATACCTTAGACTTTGTTGTTATTTTTTTTAGTTTTTCTTTCATATTGATGCTTTCTAAGCTATACCATACTAATGGGAATTTTTCTGGATTTTTCAGGCATCACCGAGCCATGCACGGTCGCACCCGTGCATCCATGCATGGCCGTGCACGGCTCGGTAAACTCTTCTGCACTCAGAACCGAGAGCTGCACGGGCAGGGGTGTGAAGCGGTACCCGGTTGTGCACCACTGAGACTACTTAGATCGAGACGTGCACTGGTGTGCGATGCACGCCCGTGCATCGTAAGTGAACTCAGATGCAGTCTTCAGCCGAGCGTTGCACGGGCTAGGCCATATATCCATACATGGGCATGCATGACATTTTATAAAAGGAACGCTGCCTGCACAGCCGCGTACACACCCGTGTACGCAACCCTAGCGCTGCCGCCACCGTCCAGATCCGCCACCTCCGATACCCGATCGACCGCCGGTGACTCTCCACTATCCTCTCCTTCCTCCGGAGACTCTTTCCCCTACATTTCTGGCGTCGATCCGTGCCTCCCGTCACCATTCACCACTGCTCCGCCGCTGTCCCGATTCCGTCCGTCACCTGCTATTCCGCCACCACCGACATCCCTCCTTCACCTATGACGCCTCTGAAGCCTCTTTACCACATGCTGCTACCTTCCTACGCAGCCAGACATGTAAGTAAGTCACTTCCAAGCATTGCGCCTCCTCTTCCCGCACCACCGACGAGCCACAGCCTCCGCCTACTCCATATGGGATCATCTGCCAAGATCTAGAGCAACTTACCAAGCTCAACGCTCTGGCACACCGTCAGGTGGTCACGACCAGATTTCTTGATCATTCCACGCTAAACACCTTAGGCTTCTACGAAGATGTACAATCCCCCTTCGCAGCGCCCTACTACACAACTTGATCGAATGGAGACCATGATCCGTTTTGTCTATAACGCCCAGCAAGAGACTCACCTGTCTGTCGATGCGGGCAATGACCGGATTCAACAGCTCGAGACTGAGGTTGAGTGCCAAGGACGCGTACAGTCCTTTATTTTAGAGTCTGCGCATGACCTTCAGGCGACGCTGCGTTGGCGTTGTTGGGGTATGCCCTCAAGGCTAATGTTTGAGGCCTTGGGTTATTTTCAGTATCATGTATAAACTATGTATATGTTTTCTAAAGGCAATTGTTGTTATTCAGATTTTTGCATTATCTGCTGCTATATGTATACTTCTGAGTAATGTCTCAATCATGTTCAGCTGTGATGACATTCAGAGTTGTCCTTAGTCGAGATATCTTGGTGAACATGAGACAGCCTTGATATGATGGAGACTAATATGTGTTCTAATCTTATAGGATGCTTCGAGTATGGAATAAGATTTAGACACATAGGTGCATTGGATGTACTGGACTGACCCTATTTAGGATATTCAATTGTTTGTCACAATGTGAATAAATCCTTATAAGCAAGCAAGTGGCATATTCCCTCTGACTTGAGATCACTTGTGTTTCTAAGTGATGATTGGCATTGTCTTGAGGTAGTTCAATATCATTTGAAAGATAATGGTTAAGGATTATCTTGGATAGTGGGCATGAATCATGTTAGGGCACTTATGATAGATAAAGGATTGCCCCTCCTAGTTGGAGTGTGATGTTCTACTGGGGCCCCCTCTGGATGAGATGGTTGAGAAAGTGTATGGCCATACCCAGATGACTATGTTCATCTGATCTAACCATTCTCATCGTGTTGGAATTACAGGCTTGACAGGCTTGTCCAACGAGAACATCCAGTGGCAAAGGGAACAAGTATGCTGGGTGAATTGGATTCACACTTGTGCTATGGTTTGGGAGTAGTCTTGGAAGACTCTTTCCTTCATATCGGGAGACAGTGATGTGTTGCTAGATACCCCTCTCTGATCATGATAACATAAGTTATCGTTACCGACAATGAAGGAAACCCTTAGGGTCGCACAATTTGATGATATGGCTTACTTTTGTCAGATCGTGTGGACTGGAATTATTCTAGTTCAGTTTAAAGCAATTTAAACTCTGATTGGAAGTGAGATCTAGTCTGATCATGTTTGATTGATTAGGGCATATGATCGGTAAGCTTCGATCGGCAGAATTGATGCTTGATCGTAAAGATCAAGAGGCTCATTGAGATGTGTGGTTAGATCTTGAACCATGAGGTTCAGAGAGATCAAGACCATGGCTGGTTCGATTTGGTTCTTGAACCAAATGAAATTGAACCGGTTCACTTATGTGAACGCATGGTTCAAAGGGGAGAGGAGTTTTAGATGGCTTCATGGGGACTTAAAGAAGGAGTTATGTACTTACTATATTTGGAAGTCGATTTTTCTTTTGGAACGCCCCATGTTTTCGAACGGTGAACGCCTCTCGCCCCTTTCTTCTCTCGTGTGAGTGTGTGGTTCGTCTTTACGATCAGCACCAGGGAGTTCGGCCAGCAAGAAGAAAAACATCTCATCACACGATCAAAGACTCCTTAGTGTCTTTGCTAGCACAAGGAGCACAAGGAAGAAGCAAACTTCATCTTGTGTGTGATTCCTTTGGAGAAGAAGCATTCGCCTCTTTCTTCCTCCAAGCCGCCACTCAAAGCATGGCAATGGTAATGTTCTAACCTATTTTTTCAAGGTTGATCATATGTTTAAGTCAAGCGATTTTGAAACCTAGCATTTCCGCCGGTGCACATTCTAGATGCGCATGTGACCTAGGTTTACCTACAATTGGTATCAGAGCATGGTTTTGGCTTGATATATATGATTGCCGTCTTGTGATCCATGTTTGGTTTTATGCTTTGGAAAGATCTTCATTATGCGCATGCTTTTTGTTGTCATGCGAAAATACATGCCACATGTTAGATGTATTTTGTTTACCTTTAAGCTTGCGCATATGATGTTGTTTGTTTGCGCTGTTCATAGAAGTTTTCCTTTAAAACTTATCATCATGCGCGACCCTCACTAGATCTATCTAAGCGCCTGCTTTAAATACTTAGACGGGTTTACAATGTTGAAGTCGTTAGTCAAGTCTGGACCCAACAGCCTAATCAGACCATCTGACAGCCTGGATGGGGCGGCTGGATAGCACCTGTGCGCAAGCTATACAGGTGGCTATAGGCCGACTACAGAAGGGCGTGTAGCGATGTCTGATTGAGGCGCCTAGTGAACGATCATGATTAAGGCCCGGGGTCACACCCGCTTGCCAGAAATCATGTGGGACGTTCAGCCCTTAAGGCATGCATAGTTGACCATGAGGTCGACGCAAGTCAGTTATGACTGGGTGCATGCAAGGGCAGTGGGTCTGATTTGGTCTAATGAGTGGATACCTGTAAATGGACCGTTGTAAGGTAGTAGGGTACATAAGGAAATAAAATTGATGCCATGGGTTTTTTCAAAAAAAAATAAATTTTATTTCTGTTTGGATCACATCTATGCATGTTTAACATGTTGATTGGGTGTTTATTTATTCATATGTGGGCTGCCCTTATTTTGTGTGCTGTGCTGGGGCCTGCGTGCCTAGAATTAAATAGAAATTTGCTGTGATCTGCGAATCACACTTTCATTTATGAAAATGTATAATTGACCTGCGTGTCAAACCATGTCTAGATAGTTTCAAAATGTATTTTGAGATGACATGAGTACACAGCACAAATGACAGATGCGCATGCAGCAATTGGCTTCTCTAGATAGGTGGTCTAGAGGTCGACTCTAGAACAGGCGCATATTACCTGATGGGCACATTTGAGCTGCAGAGGGCGCTTGGGCCCGGGCTGGGCCAGATGAAGTGCCAGAGTCCCATAAAGAGCTCAAGTGAAGACTTTTGTAAAACTAAGGTTTTACTTAGGCTTTTATGGGCGTTTACCACATAAGATATTTGGTGCTTTCATTTACTGTTTTAAGTAATATTAGCACATGCATGCTTTAATCTTCTGCTATCACTATAGAATTTGCATGATAGTAAGAAGATAAAAGACCGTTAAAATCCAACGTCAATATCAAGCTCGATAGCCTTCTGACGCGAAACCTCACTGTTCTGACTATCGTTGGAGCCGTGTTGTACCCACTCAGTGGGCACGCCTAGCTATCTTCAAACGGTGCGCGATTACACCTACATGCTACAGAGAAGGGATTTATCGCTTCTCGTTGCTCAGCATAGCACGTGGTGGTCCAGGGAGTAGTGAAAGTCCCCTTCAAGGGGGAGCGCAAAGGGGATGAAACCCTAACGAAGGGGGCGCATGAAATTTTATAGGGTTTCATGTAGATCATTTGCATGAATACATATATGATCAACTTTTAAGGATGAGAAGTATTTCATACCGAAGCCATGTGTTGGATGGCGTCTTGGAAGAGAGAGAGCAAAAGAGATCTCCTCCAAAGAAGACACACACCAAATGATGAAGGCTTCCTTCTTGCGCACCTCTTGTGCTAGCAAAAGTGCCAAGATGTTCTTGTTCGAATGGTAGGGATGATGAGATGATGCTTGGCCGAGAGTTCTCCCCTTGTCGTCAACACCTTCACCACACGAAAATCGCAAGCCACGTCAAAGACAAGAGAGCAAAAAAAATTTAGGCGATATCAAGAGTGGCGTTACATGACTTCCCAAAATGGAAAGTCATGAAGCCATTCGCCAACGCCAAAACGCTTTCCTTCATGAACCATGCGTTCACATAGTGAACTGGTTCATTCTTTGGTTCAATTCGATTTGGTTCAAAGACCAAAATCAAACCAAGCCAAGCCAAGACATGGTCTAGACCTTCTATGAACCAAATGGCTCATGATCTAACCGTTCATCTCCTGATGCTCTTGATCTCACCGATCTAGCATCCATTCTCTCGATCAAAGCTTACCGATCTCAAGCCCTAATCAATCAAACATGATCAGACCAGATCTCACTTATAATCAGAGATTAAATCCCTTCAAACTGAATCCAAACAATTCAGTCCACACGATCTGACTTAAAGAAGCCATATCATCAAATTGTGCGACCCTAAGGGTTTCCTTTAAATGTCGGTAACGATAACTTGCGTTATCACGATCAGTGAGGGGTATCTAGCAACACATCACTGTCTCCCGATATAAAGGAAAGAGTCTTCCAAGACTACTCCCAAACCATAGCACAAGGGTGAACGCACTTCACTAGGCATACATATATCCTTTGCCACTGGATGTTCTTATTGGACAAGCGTGTCAAGCCTGTGACTCCAATATGATGAGCATGATTAGATCAGATGAACATAGTCATCTGGGTATGGCCATACACTTTCTCAATCATCTCATATAGGGGGGGCCCCTTTTAGAACATCACACTCCTTAAACAAGGAGACGGCAATCCTTTATCTATCACTAGTGCCCTAACCTGACTCATGATCATTATCCAAGATAGTCTATGATCATTATGTTTCAAATGATATTGAACTACCTCAAAACAATGACAATCATCATTTAGAAACACAAGTGATCTCAAGTCAGAGGACATGTGCCACTTGTAGCAAAAGGATTATTCACATTGTGACAAGCAATTGAATATCCTAATAGGGTCTGTCCAGTACATCCAATGTACCTATGAGTCTACATCTTATTCCATGCTCGAAGCATCCTATAAGATCAGAACACATATTAGTCTCAATCATATCAAGGCTGTCTCATGTTCACCAAGATATCTCGACTAAGGACTTAACTGCATGTCAGCCTAGCTGAACAGCTTTGAGACATTATTCAGAAGTACACATATTGCAGCAGACAATGTAACAACCTGAATAACAACCATTGCCTTTATAAACAAAAGAGTTTATATACATGATACTCATGGAATCCCAAGGCCTCAAACATTAGCCTTAAGGGCATACCCCAACAAGTAGGTCAGGTCAGCTTGACCATATATGCTACATATTGAGCATATGATAGCTAGATGGAGGCAGCCATCTAAGGAATCAGAGACTGTGTTGTACCAACTCAGTTGGCACAGTCTTCTGGATTGCCTAGATGAAGGGGAATCGCACGGGTTGGCGATTGGCATGGATAGCCTACCGGTGATTAGTGCTTGTACTCTCTGTGTATCTTATCTCGCCTGAGCTGGACGCGGAGATCAAGTATGAAAACTGGATCCCATCTCACTAAAAGAGTTTCACTCTTTCGGGCTATTTTATTGGATTTTCAGTCAGATAAAATAGTGAGAAAAGAATCACTCTTAAGTCCTGGATTGATTCTAACATGGATACTGACCTTGTTGTTCTTGCTATGTTGTAGATTCCTGCAGCAACGAACACCACAGGGCTCAATTTGCGATCCATATTGGAAAAGGAGAAGTTTGCTGGGCCAAACTTCTCAGACTGGTACAGACAGCTTAAGATTGTACTTAAAGCTGAGAGGAAGCTGTATGTCCTTGAGTCGGCAATACCGGCTCAACCCGCTGTGAACGCCGCAAGGGCGGTTCGAGATGCTTATGAAAAGCACGTCAGTGATAGTACTGATGTCGCTTGCCTTATGCTTGCGTCAATGACGCCCGAGCTCCAGCGTCAGCATGAGGATTTGTCAGCTATTGATATTATAGCAAATCTCAAAATGCTGTATGCTGCACAGGCAAGGACAGAACGCTATAACTTGACAAAACTTTTCTTTCATAGCAAACTGACTGAAGGGAGTCCAGTGGGAGCTCACATACTCAAGATGATTGGGTACAAGGAGGCTCTAGAAAAACTGGGACATACCATCAATCAAGAACTTGTTGTAGATATTATCCTGCAGTCTCTCCCGGCCTCTTTCGATCCGTTCATCATTAATTTTAATATGAACAAAATCGACTGTACTCCGGCAGAGTTACTGAACATGCTCTGTACCACAGAGCAGACTCTTGAGAAGGGAAAGCCTTCATCCTTTGTCTTAATGGTTCCTTCAAGGAATAAGAAGAAGGGGAAGAAGGGCAAAACCCCTATCAAGAGCTACAACAAGGCTTTGAAACAAAAGGTGAAGCGGTCAAAGGACAACAGATTGTTGGTGTATATGCCCTATGACCAAGTTCTGGTCAACTTATGTACTACTTGACATTGATATTTATATATCATTTTGGCATTGTCGTTATCATCGTCTGTCTACACCTGCGATTGTGTACTTACATGATAATGTCCCAGGAGACAGATTGGATCTGTGCTCAAATAATTATCCCCAGTCAATGTACCTTAGAAGATATGAGACAGCTATGGTGCTTGTAAGACTGGTATGTGGGCTGGTTAGGCACGGGGTGCTAACGCAGACACATGGGTATATCATGGGAAGATATACTGGATAGACCCGCTATGAGGCTATGACTTGGTGTCATGAGTTATCCTCATAAGTGACAAGGAGATGCATTGATCCCTTGACTTGAGGTCATTGATCATTCTATATGGTTATTGACTTGCTTTGATGCAACCTAACACCTCGCCGTAGTTGGGAGGTCATAAAGGCTGTCATTGAGCATGTCATGACCCATATAAGAAGGTCAATGGACAGACATAGGATTTGCCTCTTCCTTAGGGAAGTATGATATCAATGGAGCTCCTCTATGGTTCTATGACTGAAAGTGTATGGCCATACCCAGGTAAGAACCTGATTTAGTCATAGCCATGTGATTGGATGAAAACAAGTGGTGACACACTTGTCCAATCGGATATCAGTTCGGCAAAGAGACTGTAATGCATCTGTACCTAGTTGCGATGATGGGGATGTCGATGTCGATATCCATTCCGACGACCTGGGTAGCAGCGATGCACTGCTAGGTGCCACTCACTACTTGTGATGACCTTTGGTCACCACTGCCAGCGTCAGAGGAACCTACAGGGTCGCACACCTTGATACTTGAGTTCTCGTATTGATCGGGAAGCCTTATGATCGAGTTATTGGATAACTCGGATCTAATTGGGAGATTTCATCAGCGCCAATGGGCTTGATGAGATGGAAGAATATTATTGGAGCCAAACTTCAATTTTGGCAGGTTGACCCGTATTTGGCCATGGTTGGTCACATTTGAATTAGGGTTGCATTGGATTGGATCTAAGTGCTTAATCAACCCATGTAATGGAGTTTGGGCTAGCTCATTATCCAATGAGGCCCAATAACAAGTTCTTATGAAGAGATGAGAGGCTAAAAGGGTATAATGGGGAGAGACCCAACCCCATTGGCGCCTAAGGGGCATAATGGGGTTAGGGTGGCAAAATTGCTTCATTAAGGAAGCAATTGGCGCCTATGTTGGGAAACCCCGGGGACATTTTACAATTTTTCAGAGACACAGACATACATTGCACAGCGGAAGAATGTCCCCGAAACAGGTCCGTCCCAAAAACCCAGTGAAGATCGCATGCAAGGGGGTCGACACGATGAGTTAGAAAATACCTCAGAGCAAGATGAGGTCGATGTCGTGATAGGCGCCCAACTGTGCGCCCTCTGCAGTCTCACACACACGGATGACTCGAGTCCTCTTCTTCCACGCCCGGTGCTAGCCTCGGGAAGAAGATCCAAGCCTTAGGGAGATGCTCCAACCACCTTGCGCCACCAAGAGAGAAAGATGCGCCAAGTGGTAAGGAAGGAGAAGCTTGCGGCCACTTGATGGAAGAGGAAGAGATTGCGCCAATGCTCCTTGCTCTCGCTGCTTTCTTATGTTCACGCCTCCAAGGATGAATCATAATAAGAGAGGGCGGCTAGGGTCACATATATAGGGCAAGAGGCGATTAGGGCAAGGGCTAGGATCATGACAAGTGTAGGGCTAGGATGAGGAGGTTTGATGCAAGGAAAGTCTCCAAGACTTTACCATAAACTTCATTCAACCTTTCCATAATTTCCCAAGTACCATATCAGCCCAAGACATGCCTTAAAGGCATTCATACCATCAAGGGAGAAGGGCTAGGCGCAAATTGCTTCCTTAATGAAGCAATTTTGCCACCCTAACCCCATTATGCCCCTTAGGCGCCAATGGGGTTGGGTTTCTCCCCATTATACCCTTTTAGCCTCTCTTCTCTTCATGAGAACTTGTTATTGGGCTTCATTGGATAATGAGCTAGCCCAAACTTCATCCTATGGGTTGATTAAGCATTTGGATCCAATCCAATGCAACCCTAATCCAAGTGTGACCAACCATGGTCAAATACGGGTCAACCTGCAAAAAATGAAGTTTGGCTCCAATAACATTCTTCCATCTCATCAGGCCCATTGGTGCTGATGAAATCTCCCAATTAGATCCGAGTTATCCAATAACTTGATCATAAGGCTTCTCGATCAATACGAGAACTCAAGTATCAAGGTGTGCGACCCTGTAGGTTCTTCTGACGCTGGCAGTGCTGACCAAAGGTCACCACAAGCAGTGAGTGGCACCTAGCAGTACATCGCTGCTACCCAGGTCATTGGAATGGATATCGACATCGACATCCCCATCATCGCAACTAGGTACAGATGCATTACAGTCTCTTTGCCGGACTGATATCCGATTGGACAAGTGTGTCACCACTTGTTTTCACCCAATCACATGGCTATGACTAAAACAGGTTCTTACCTGGGTATGGCCATACACTCTCAGTCATAGAACCATAGAGGAGCTCCATGGATATCATACTTCCCTAAGGAAGGGGCAAATCCTATGTCTGTCCATTGACCTTCTCATATGGGTCGTGATATGCTCAATGACAACCGTTATGACCTCCCAACTATGGCGAGGTGTTAGGTTGTATCAAAGCAAGTCGCTAACCATAT
Organism: Costus lasius; assembly: GCA_027563935.2. Taxonomy (NCBI): domain Eukaryota; kingdom Viridiplantae; phylum Streptophyta; class Magnoliopsida; order Zingiberales; family Costaceae; genus Costus; species Costus lasius. The sequence continues at coordinate 79,748,270 of CM050451.1, forward strand.
AGAACGATCAATGACCTCAAGTCAAGGGATCAATGCATCTCCTGTCATTTGTGAGGATAACTTATGACACCAAGTCATAGCCTCACAGCGGGTCTTTCCAGTATAACCTCCAATGATATACCCATGTGTCTGCGTTAGCACCACGTGCCTAACCAGCTCACAAACCAGTCTCACAAGTACCATAGCTGTCCCATATCCACTAAGGTACATCGACTGGGGACAATAGTTTGAGCACAGATCCAATCTATCTCCAGGGACATTATCATGTCAGTACATGTGCGCAGATGTAAACAAACATTGATAATGACAATGCCAGAATGATATATATAAATATCAAAGTCAAGTAGTACATAAGTGGACCAAAACTAGGTCCTAGGGCATATACACCAACAATCTCCCACTTGCACTAAGACCTAGAGGTTGAGAAATCTTAACCCCATATCTCTAGCGTGACCATCATGCTTCTGCTGCGCCAAAGCCTTGGTCAATGGGTCTGCCAGATTGTTTTCTGTGTCAACTCTGCTAATCTTGACATCACCTCTTTCAATGATCTCTCTGATCAGGTGAAATCTTCTGAGTATGTGTTTGGATCTTTGATGAGACCGTGGTTCCTTGGCTTGTGCAATTGCTCCATTGTTGTCACAATAGAGTTCAATGGGATCCACTGCACTAGGAACCACCTGAAGATCAGATATGAACTTCCTTATCCAAACGGCTTCCTTGGCTGCCTCAGAAGCGGCCACATACTCTGCTTCGGTTGTAGAATCTGCTATGGTGGATTGCTTGAAGCTCTTCCAGCATACAGCGCCTACGTTTATCTTGAACACATAGCCGGCCTGCGATCTAAAGTCGTCAGGGTCAGACTGGAATGATGCATCAGTATAGCCCTGCATACTGAGCTCTTCCTGTCCCCCATAGACCAAGAACAAATCCTTAGTTCTCCTCAGATACTTTAGGATGTTCTTTACAGCCACCCAGTGCTACAGACCTGGATTGGATTGGTATCGGCTGGTTATGCTTACAGCATATGCCACGTCTGGTCTACTACACAACATTGCATACATGATCGATCCTACTGCTGAAGCATAAGGAATTCGACTCATGTCATCCCGCTCAGCCTGTGTTGTAGGACACTGGCTCTTTGAGAGAGTAAGACCATGTCTTACTGGAAGGTATCCTTTCTTGGATTGCTCCAAGTTAAACCTCTCCAGGACCTTATCAATGTAGGTACTCTGACTAAGGGCCAGGAGCCTCTTGGATCTTTCTCGGTAGATCCTCACGCCTAGAATATAGGCGGCCTCCCCTAAGTCTTTCATCTCAAAACACTTCCCCAACCATGTCTTCACAGCTTGAAGACTAGGGATGTCATTTCCGATGAGCAGTATGTCATCGACATACAAGACCAGAAAAATCACCAAGCTCCCACTGAATTTTCTATATACACAGGCATCATCTTCGCTTTTGATAAAGCCATAATCTCTCACAGCTTCATCAAATCGAAGATTCCAACTTCGAGATGCTTGCTTTAATCCATAAATGGATCTCTTTAGCCTGCAGACCTTATTAGCCTCTGCAGGATGGATGAAACCATCAGGTTGTGTCATGTACACATCCTCAGTCAGCTTCCCGTTAAGGAACGCTGTCTTCACATCCATCTGCCATATCTCATAGTCATTATATGCAGCTATAGCAAGCAGAATCCGAATGGACTTGATCATGGCAACTAGCGAGAAGGTTTCATCATAGTCCACCCCGTGGACTTGTTTAAAACCTTTAGCCACTAGTCTACCCTTATAGGTAACTATATTGCCATCCATGTCTGTCTTCTTCTTGAAGACCCATTTACACCCTATGGGTTTTACCCCATCAGGCAGCTCAACCAAATCCCAGACTTGGTTAGCCGACATGGAATCCATCTCGGATCGCATGGCGTCAAGCCATCTCTCAGAGTCCGGTCCATTGACCGCCTCATCATAGGTTCTGGGTTCATCCTCAATGATGAAAATTCCATCGTGTTGAGTCGGCAGCGACCCGTACCTCTCAGGTGCACGACGAATCCTCCCATACCTATGTGGGACCTGTGTCTGAGCCTCAGGTTGTATAACAACCGGTGCAGATGGCTCAGATTCCATCTCTTTGTCTTGTGGTTGCACTTGGACCTCATCCAAGTCAAACTCCCTCCCACTTACTTCTTTCACAAGAAATTCTTTCTCTAGAAAGACAGCACCCCGAGCAACAAAAACTTTGTTCTCGGTTGGGACATAGAAGTAGTATCCTTTAGTTTCCTTAGGATACCCCACAAATACACACTTATCAGATCTAGGTTCTAGCTTGCTAGAATCCTGACGTTTGACATAAGCCTCACATCCCCAGATCCTGATAAACGTGAGATTAGGGCGTCTCCCACTCCATACCTCGTATGGTATTTTGGAGACACTCTTAGATGGAACATTATTCAGTATCAGAGAAGCTGTCTCAAGTGCATGCCCCCAGAATGAGGGAGGTAGAGTTGCATGACTCATCATAGATCGAACCATATCCAATAAAGTTTGATTTCTCCTTTCAGACACACCATTCCATTGAGGTGTTCCAGGAGGAGTGAGTTGGGATATGATCCCAGACTCTCTCAGATAGTCAAAGAACTCTCCACTCAGGTATTCTCCACCTCGATCTGATCAAAGAGCTTTAATGGATCTTCCAAGCTGGTTCTCTACTTCATTCTTGAACTCCTTGAATTTCTCAAAGGACTCAGATTTATGTCTCATTAGGTAGACATATCCATACCTACTGAAGTCATCAGTGAAGGTAATGAAGTAGTTGTACCCTCCTCTGGCTTGTTTATTGAAAGACCCACACACATCAGTATGTATGAGATCCAATAAACCTCCTGCCCTCTCACCAATTTTGGTGAAGGGTGCCTTTGTCATTTTCCCTAATAAACAAGGTTCACAGGTATCAAATTCCTCCAAGGAACTTGAATCTAACAATCCATTTGCATGGAGTTGTTGGATGCGATTTTTGTTTATATGGGCTAATCGACAGTGCCATAGGAAAGCACCAACTGAACCACTCAGTTTGGTCCTTTTATTACTTATGTTACAGATAGAACTTTCCATATCCAAGATATACAGACCATTGCACAAAGTACCCTTCCCATAGAACATATTTGCAAATGAAAAAGAACAAGAGTTCTTATTTATTTCAAACTTAAATCCCTTCTTTGCTAAGCAAGGAATGGATACAATGTTCTTAGTAAGTGAAGGTACACAAAAGCAATTATCTAGTTCTAATAGAAGTCCAGACGGTAAGGAGAGAGTCAAGACGCCTACAGCAACGGCAGCAACCTGTGCCCCATTTCCAACGCGTAGGTCAATCTCTCCAGGTCGCACCGATCTACTTTTCTTGAGCCCCTCCATATTTGTACAAATATGAGCTCCACATGCGGTATCCAATACCCATGACATAGAAGTAGAAAGATTGACTTCTGTAACATAGATACCTGAGCATGAAGACGAAGCCTTGCCTCTCTTCTTCTCATTCTGAAGTCGTACTATGTCCTTTATTATGTGAGGTGGTCCTCCACATGAGTAGCACTTATTATTCCTGACTCTTTCCATCTTTATTTTCAATGTTTTAGTTAAGCCTTTGGGCTTAACACATTGAATGTCTACTTTAGGAGGGTTGAGCTCAACCAATGCATCAAAGAGCTGCCTTAGACTAGAAATAATTTCAGAGGCACTCTTAGATTCATATTGCCCTCTTAGCTCGGGCGACATGTTGGTTAGCATCAATTGTGCAATCTCCAAAGTATCAGCTTGATGCTTATCATAAGCATTCTTCTCAGCTGCTAAGGCCAAGCATGGAAGTGGCTCAGGAATTGGCTTCTCAAGGACATATAGCTTCCTCTCGAGCTTGAGCACAATTCTCAAGTTCATATACCAATCCTTTAAGTTGGATCCAACCAACTTATCCCTTTCCAGGGTTGATCGCAGTGACCATCTGCCATTGTTCATTGTTCTACAATAACCAAGAAACAGCAGATTAGTACTACTTCGAATCATTTAAACTGGACTTGTTTTAAATGATTACTGCTCCCACTATTTTAAATTCGAATTGATAACCCACAAAGTCAATCGGGAAGTTTAAGACTTCCTAGTGAGATGGGATCCTTATTTCACATGAGGCTTTGCGTCCCACGAGGGTGGGATGAGATGCACAAAGTAACCCATGTTTCCTAAGGTGGGCGCGCCGGCCAGTTGCTCCAAGCAACTCCCCTTGTTGAGACAGTCTTGGGCATTTCATGTCCAGCGAGGGCTGGATATAACATGAAACCCTAACCTCTCAACGATGCCTCTAGACTTTCACTATGTGCCCAGTACATGTGAATTTCTAGTCAAGTCCATTCCTAACCGTTTATGCCCAGGGCCAATGAGTTTCCTTGCGAAGGCACGCCCAGGTTAAAACTGGACTGGGGAAACCATTGTCACCACACACTTTCTAAAGATAAGTGGGTGTGTCCCACGAGGGTGGGAACCAGTTCACAACTCCACTGATCGATAGCTTAGTGAGGGCTACGCGTTAGAAGGCTTCTAGACTTGATATTTTATGAGGGTTTTTAAGGTCTCATCAGTTTTATCTTATGTCTAACAATACAGGCATGTAATCCTATAGTGATAACATAATGATAAAACATCACAGGCATGCTTTTAGCAGATAAGGAAAGCAGTAAAAGATGATGTGATCAAAGCCCTTTCAAGACATTGAATCAACCCATGCCAAAGGAGGTTCAACTCTTGACATAGGACTCAAGCCCCTAAGAAAGACCTATCCTAGCCGCCCTCTATCTTGGTCTTCATGGTTGGCTCCAAGGTCCTTCCTTCATGGCTTAGCTCTCAAACCTTAAGGGTAGACCTCAAAGGTTCGGCCAATGCCATGGTCTTCCTCCAAGGAGAATGCGCCACAATGAAAGATGCCAAGTTAGCTAGCTCTCAAACCCAAGGGTTCGGCCATGCTTAACTTGTGCCATCAAGCAAGGTTGCGCCTTTTCCTTGATGCTTGTTGCGCCACCATCCAAGGTGCGCCAACTCCATGCATGCGCCAAGCTCCAAGTACATGCGCTACCCTAGTCTTCTTAAAAGCAAAAAGAAAAGCGGCACGCAGGCCTCACGAGGAAACATCACAGGCATGCAAAGGGGGGCTTGACTAATGATCACAACATTATGCACAATCAAGGTATTTACTCATGCAATTCTACATGCTCATGAAAAACATAAAATCTGAAATTTTACTTTTTCATTAAAACCAGTCTCGTTTTCTCATCTTCTTCTCACAAATCTTTTGGTTAATTGCGATTTATTTTTCAAGATGATTTCAGAGATCCTTTCGGCTGGCAATTTTGTCAGATCAAGAGACTTGGCCAGTCCGAAGACACAATGCCCGTCCTACTTGACAAAACTACGTGCGCCTTTGATCTTTAAATCAGACAAGAAAAATAGTCCAAAAATCCAAAAGAGATTGAGAGGATGATAGAAACAAGAAACCCTAATTTTTCCTACTTAGAAAAATCGTTTGCCATGCATTATGCTATTTTCGAAAATAGAGATATGGCATGTGAGCATGAAAGAAAAGCATAAAACATCGTTCGAGTCTTGCAAGTCCCTCTGATACCACTGTTGGGAAACCCCGGGGACATTTTACAATTTTTCAGAGACACAGACATACATTGCACAGCGGAAGAATGTCCCCGAAACAGGTCCGTCCCAAAAATCCAGTGAAGATCGCATGCAAGGGGGTCGACACGATGAGTTAGAAAATACCTCAGAGCAAGATGAGGTCGATGTCGTGATAGGCGCCCAACTGTGCGCCCTCTGCAGTCTCACACACACGGATGCCTCGAGTCCTCTTCTTCCACGCCCGGTGCTAGCCTCGGGAAGAAGATCCAAGCCTTAGGGAGATGCTCCAACCACCTTGCGCCACCAAGAGAGAAAGATGCGCCAAGTGGTAAGGAAGGAGAAGCTTGCGGCCACTTGATGGAAGAGGAAGAGATTGCGCCAATGCTCCTTGCTCTCGCTGCTTTCTTATGTTCACGCCTCCAAGGATGAATCATAATAAGAGAGGGCGGCTAGGGTCACATATATAGGGCAAGAGGCGATTAGGGCAAGGGCTAGGATCATGACAAGTGTAGGGCTAGGATGAGGAGGTTTGATGCAAGGAAAGTCTCCAAGACTTTACCATAAACTTCATTCAACCTTTCCATAATTGCCCAAGTACCATATCAGCCCAAGACATGCCTTAAAGGCATTCATACCATCAAGGGAGAAGGGCTAGGCGCAAATTGCTTCCTTAATGAAGCAATTTTGCCACCCTAACCCCATTATGCCCCTTAGGCGCCAATGGGGTTGGGTTTCTCCCCATTATACCCTTTTAGCCTCTCTTCTCTTCATGAGAACTTGTTATTGGGCTTCATTGGATAATGAGCTAGCCCAAACTTCATCCTATGGGTTGATTAAGCATTTGGATCCAATCCAATGCAACCCTAATCCAAGTGTGACCAACCATGGTCAAATACGGGTCAACATGCCAAAAATGAAGTTTGGCTCCAATAACATTCTTCCATCTCATCAGGCCCATTGGTGCTGATGAAATCTCCCAATTAGATCCGAGTTATCCAATAACTTGATCATAAGGCTTCTCGATCAATACGAGAACTCAAGTATCAAGGTGTGTGACCCTGTAGGTTCTTCTGACGCTGGCAGTACTGACCAAAGGTCACCACAAGCAGTGAGTGGCACCTAGCAGTGCATCGCTGCTACCCAGGTCATTGGAATGGATATCGACATCGACATCCCCATCATCGCAACTAGGTACAGATGCATTACAGTCTCTTTGCCGGACTGATATCCGATTGGACAAGTGTGTCACCACTTGTTTTCACCCAATCACATGGCTATGACTAAAACAGGTTCTTACCTGGGTATGGCCATACACTCTCAGTCATAGAACCATAGAGGAGCTCCATGGATATCATACTTCCCTAAGGAAGGGGCAAATCCTATGTCTGTCCATTGACCTTCTCATATGGGTCGTGATATTCTCAATGACAACCGTTATGACCTCCCAACTACGGCGAGGTGTTAGGTTGTATCAAAGCAAGTCGCTAACCATATAGAACGATCAATGACCTCAAGTCAAGGGATCAATGCATCTCCTGTCACTTGTGAGGATAACTTATGACACCAAGTCATAGCCTCACAGCGGGTCTTTCCAGTATAACCTCCAATGATATACCCATGTGCCAGCTCACAAACCAGTCTCACAAGTACCATAGCTGTCCCATATCCACTAAGGTACATCGACTGGGGACAATAGTTTGAGCACAGATCCAATCTATCTCCAGGGACATTATCATGTCAGTACATGTGCGCAGATGTAAACAAACATTGATAATGACAATGCCAGAATGATATATATAAATATCAAAGTCAAGTAGTACATAAGTGGACCAAAACTAGGTCCTAGGGCATATACACCAACAGCCTAGCCCTCTTCCATTGATGGTATGCATGCCTTTAAGGCATTGCTTGGGGCGCAAGGCTAGACCTTGGCGCACAACGCAAGGCATGGTGACTTATGGAAAGGTTGAATGAGGTTTATGGTAAAGTCTTGGAGACTTTCCTTACCTCAAACCTTCTCATCCAAGACATACACTTGTCATAATCTCAACCCTTGCCCTAACCGCCTCTAGCTCTTTATAAGTGACCCTAGTCGCCCTCTCTTATGATGTAACAAAACCTTGGAGGCGAAAACATAAGTAGAGGGGCGAAAGCTTGGAGCAAGGGCGCAACTTCCTCTTCCATAGCCGCAAGCCTTTCTCTCCTTTCCCTTGGCGCAAGGAGCTTTGGTGCTTGGCGTTTTGGCTTGTTCTCTTGGCGCATCGTTTATCTTGGTGGCGCATGTGAAGTGAACATCTCCCTAAAGGCTTGGATCTTCTTCCCGAGGCTAGCACCGGGCGTGGAAGAAGAGAACTCAAGAGATCCGTGTGTGTGAGACTGCAGAGGGCGCACACTTGGGCGCCTACATCGGCATCGCTCCAAATTGCTCTAAGGTATTTTCTAACTCATCGTGTCGACTCCCTTGCATGCGATCTTCACTGGGTTTTTGGGACGGGCCTGTTTCGGGGACATTCTTCCACTGTGCAATGAATGTATGAATGTTTACAACTCTGAAAAATTGTAAAATGTTCCCGGGGTTTCCCAACAGTGGTATCAGAGCGACTTGCAAGACTCGAACGATGTTTTATGCTTTTCTTTCATGCTCACATGCCATATTTCTATTTTTCGTAAATAGCATGATGCATGGCAAACGATTTTTCTAAAAGTAGAAAAATTAAGGTTTCTTGTTTCTATCATCCTCTCAATCTCTTTTGGATTATTGGACTATTTTTCTTGTATGATTTAAAGATCAAAGGCGCACGTGATTTTGTCAAGTAGGATGGGCATTGTGTCTTCGGACTGGCCAAGTCTCTTGATCTGACAAAATTGCCAGCCGAAAGGATCTCTGAAATCATCTTGAAAAATAAATCGCAATTAACCAAAAGATTTGTGAGAAGAAGATGAGAAAAAGAGACTATTTTATGAAAAAGTAAAATTTTAAATTTTATGTTTTTCAAGAGCATGTAGAATTGCATGAGTAAATACCTTGATTGTGCATGATGATGTGATCATTGGTCAAACCCCCCTTTTGCATGCCTGTGTTGTATCCTTGTGAGGCCTGCGTGCCGCTTATCTTTTTGCTTTTGACTAAGAAGAAGATTAGGGTGGCGCGTATACTTGGAACTTGGCGCATGCATACCTTGGATGGTGGCGCAACAAGCTTGCTTAGTGGCGCAAGATAGGCATGGCCGAACCCTTTGGGTTTGATAGCTAGCTAACTTGGCTTCTTGCATGGTGACGCATAATCCTTGAAAGAAGACCATGGCATTGGCCGAACCTTTAAGGTTTGAGAGCTAAACCATGCCGGCAGGACCTTGGAGCCAACCTTGAAGTTCAAGCTAGAGGTCGGCTAGGCTAGGTCTAGTTTTTGGGGCTTGAGTTCTAGGACAAGAATTGAACCTATTTCATGGCATGGATTGGTTCAATGTCTTGGATAGAATATGATCACATCATTCTTTACTGCTTTTATTAACTGCAGAAGCATGCCTGAAATGTTTTATCGTTATGCTATCACCATAGGAATGCATGACTGTAATGATAGCCATAAGATAAAATGTAGGATGATGAGACTTAAAAAACCCTCAAATAAATATCAAGTCTAGTAGCCTTCTAACGCGTAGCCCTCACTAAGCTATCGATCAGTGGAGTTGTGAATTGTTTCCCACCCTCGTGGGACGCACCCACTTATCTTTAGAAAGTGCGTGGTGGCAATAGTTTCCCCAGTCCAGTTTTAACCTGGGCGTGCCTTCGCAAGGAAACTCGTTGGCCCTGGGCATAACGGTTAGGAATGGACTTGACTAGAAGTTCACATGTGCTGGGCACATGGTGAAATTCTAGAGGCATCGTTGAAAGGTTAGGGTTTCATGTTATATCCAGCCCTCGCTGGACATGAAACGCCTAGACTGTTTTAACAAGGGGAGTTGCTTGGAGCAACCGGCCGGCGCGCCCACCTTAGGAAACATGGGTTACTTTGTGCATCTCATCCCACCCTCGTGGGACGCAAAGCCCTGTGTGAAATAAGGATCCCATCTCACTAGGAAGTCTTAGACTTCCCGATTGACTTTGTGGGTTGTCAATTCGACTAAAATAGTGGGAGCCATAGTCATTTAAAACAAGTCCAGTTTAAATGATTTAAAGTAGTACTAATATGCTGTTTCTTGGTTGTTGTAGAACAATGGCTATGAACAATGGCAGATGGTCACTGCGATCTACCCTGGAAAGGGATAAGTTGGTTGGATCCAACTTAAGGGATTGGTATATGAACTTAAGAATTGTGCTCAAGCTCGAAAGGAAGCTATATGTCCTTGAGAAACCAATTCCTGAGCCACTTCCATGCTTGGCCTCAGCGGCTGAGAAGGATGCTTATAATAAGCATCAGGCTGATACTTTGGAGGTTGCACAATTGATGCTAACCAACATGTCACCCGAACTTAGAGGACAATATGAATCTAAGAGTGCCTCTGAGATTATTTTTAATCTAAGGCAGCTTTTTGATGTATTGGTTAAGAACAACCCTCCTAAAGTAGACATTCAGTGTGTTAAGCCCAAAGGCTTAACTGAAACATTGAAGATAAAGATGGAAAGGGTCAGGAATAATAAATGCTACTCATGTGGAGGACCACCTCACATGATAAAGGACATAGTACGACTTCAGAATGAGAAGAAGAGAGGCAAAGCTTCGTCTTCATGCTCAGGTATCTATGTTACAGAAGTCAATCTTTCTACTTCTATGTCATGGGTATTGGATACCGCATGTGGAGCTCATATTTGTACAAATATGCAGGGGCTCAAGAAAAGTAGATCGGTACGGCTTGGAGAGATTGACCTACGCGTTGGAAACGGGGCACAGGTTGCTGCTGTTGCTGTAGGCGTTTTGACTCTCTCCTTGCCCTCTGGACTTCAATTAGAACTAGATAATTGCTTTTGTGTACCCTCGCTTACAAAGAACATTATATCCATTCCTTGCTTAGCAAGAAAAGGATTTAAATTTGAAATAAATAAGAACTCCTGTTCTTTTTCATTTGCAAATCTGTTCTATGGGAAGGGTACTTTATGCAATGGTCTGTATGTCTTGGATATGGAAAGTTCTATCTGTAACATAAGTAATAAAAGGACCAAACTGAGTGGTTCAGTTGGTGCTTTCCTATGGCACTATCGATTGGCCCATATAAACAAGAGTCGCATCCAACAACTCCATGCAAATGGATTGTTAGATTCAAGTTCCTTGGAGGAATTTGATACTTGTGAACCTTGTTTATTAGGGAAAATGACAAAGGCGCCCTTCACCAAGATTGGTGAGAGGACAGGAGGTTTATTGGATCTCATACATACTGATGTGTGTGGGCCTTTTAATAAACAAGCCAGAGGAGGGTACAACTACTTCATTACCTTCACTGATGACTTCAGTAGGTATGGGTATGTCTACTTGATGAGACATAAATCTGAATCCTTTGAGAAATTCAAGGAGTTCAAGAATGAAGTAGAGAACCAGCTTGGAAGATCCATTAAAGCTCTTCGATCGGATCGAGGTGGAGAGTACCTGAGCGGTGAGTTCTTTGACTATCTGAAGGAGTGTGGGATCGTATCCCAACTCACTCCTCCTGGAACACCTCAATGGAATGGTGTGTCTGAAAGGAGAAATCGAACTTTATTGGATATGGTTCGATCTATGATGAGTCATGCAACTCTACCTCCCTCATTCTGGGGGCATGCACTAGAGACAGCTTCTCTGATACTGAACAACGTTCCATCTAAGAGTGTCTCCAAAATACCATACGAGGTATGGAGTGGAAGACGCCCTAACCTTACTTTTATCAAAATCTGGGGATGTGAGGCTTATGTCAAACGTCAGGATTCTAGCAAGCTAGAACCTAGATCTGATAAATGTATATTTGTGGGGTATCCTAAGGAAACTAGAGGATACTACTTCTATGTCCCAGCCGAGAACAAAGTTTTTGTTGCTCGGGGAGCTGTCTTTCTAGAGAAAGAATTTCTCATGAAAGAAGTTAGTGGGAGGAAGTTTGACTTGGATGAAGTCCAAGTGCAACCACAAGACGATGAGATGGAATCTGAGCCACCTGCACCGGTTGTTGTACAACCAGAGGCTCAGACACAGGTCCCACGTAGATCTGGGAGGATTCGTCGTGCACCTGACAGGTACGGGTCGCTACCGACCCAACACGATGGAATCTTCATCATTGAGGATGAACCCAGAACCTATGATGAGGCGGTCAGTGGACCGGACTCCGAGAGATGGCTTGACGCCATGCGATCCGAGATGGATTCCATGTCAGCTAACCAAGTCTGGGATTTGGTTGAGCCGCCTGATGGGGTAAAACCCATAGGATGTAAATGGGTCTTCAAGAAGAAGACAGACATGGATGGCAATATAGTTACCTATAAAGGTAGACTAGTGGCTAAAGGTTTTAAACAGGTTCACGGGGTGGACTATGATGAAACCTTGTCGCCAGTAGCCATGATCAAATCCATTCGGATACTGCTTGCTATAGCTGCATATCACGACTATGAGATATGGCAGATGGATGTAAAGACAGCGTTCCTTAACGGGAAGCTGACTGAGGATGTGTAATGTCACAACCTGATGGTTTCATCCATCCTGCAGATGCTAATAAGGTCTGCAGGTTGAAAAGATCCATTTATGGATTAAAGCAAGCGTCTCGAAGGAATCTTCGATTTGATGAAGCCATGAGAGATTATGGATTTATCAAAAGTGAAGATGACGCCTGTGTATACAGAAAGTTCAGTGGGAGCTTGGTGATTTTTCTGGTCTTGTATGTCGATGACATACTGCTCATCGGAAACAATATCCCTAGTCTTCAAGCTGTGAAGACATGGTTAGGGAAGTGTTTTGAGATGAAGGACTTAGGGGAGGCCGCCTATATCCTAGGCGTGAGGATCTACCGGGATAGATCCAAGAGACTCTTGGCCCTTAGTCAGAGTACTTACATTGATAAGGTACTGGAGAGGTTCTACATGGAGCAATCCAAGAAAGGATACCTTCCAGTAAGACATGGCCTTATTCTTTCAAAAAGCCAGTGTCCTACAACACAGGCTGAAAGGGATGACATGAGTCGAATTCCTTATGCTTCGGCAGTAGGATCGATCATGTATGCAATGTTGTGTACTAGACCAGATGTGGCATATGCAGTGAGCATAACCAGCCGATACCAATCCAATCCAGGAATGCAGCACTGGGTGGCTGTAAAGAACATCCTAAAGGGACTTGCTTTGATACAACCTAACACCAATACCAATCCAATCCCTTGACTTGAGGTCATTAATCATTCTATATGGTTAGGGACTTGCTTTGATACAACCTAACACCTTGCCGTAGCTGGGAGGTCATAACGGTTGTTATTGAGCATGTCACGACCCATATGAGAAGATCAATGGACAGACATAGGATTTGCCCCTTCCCTAAGGAAGTATGATATCCATGGAGCTCCTTTATGGTTCTATGACTGAGAGTGTATGGCCATACCCAGGTAAGAACCTATTTTAGTCATAGCCATGTGATTGGATGAAAACAAGTGGTGACACACTTGTCCAATCGGATATCAGTTCGGCAAAGAGACTGTAATGCATCTGTACCTAGTTGCGATGATGGGGATGTCGATGTCGATATCCATTCCGACGACCTGGGTAGCAGCGATGCACAGCTAGGTGCCACTCACTGCTTGTGATGACCTTTGGTCACCACTGCCAGCGTCAGAGGAACCTACAGGGTCGCACACCTTGATACTTGAGTTCTCGTATTGATCGGGAAGCCTTATGATCGAGTTATTGGATAACTCGGATCTAATTGGGAGATTTCATCAGCGCCAATGGGCCTGATGAGATGGAAGAATATTATTGGAGCCAAACTTCAATTTTGGCAGGTTGACCCGTATTTGGCCATGGTTGGTCACATTTGAATTAGGGTTGCATTGGATTGGATCCAAGTGCTTAATCAACCCATGTAATGGAGTTTGGGCTAGCTCATTATCCAATGAGGCCCAATAACAAGTTCTTATGAAGAGATGAGAGGCTAAAAGGGTATAATGGGGAGAGACCCAACCCCATTGGCGCCTAAGGGGCATAATGGGGTTAGGGTGGCAAAATTGCTTCATTAAGGAAGCAATTGGCGCCTAGCCCTCTTCCATTGATGGTATGCATGCCTTTAAGGCATTGCTTGGGGCGCAAGGCTAGACCTTGGCGCACAAGGCAAGGCATGGTGACTTATGGCAAGGTTGAATGAGGTTTATGGTAAAGTCTTGGAGACTTTCCTTACCTCAAACCTTCTCATCCAAGCCATACACTTGTCATAATCTCAACCCTTGCCCTAACCGCCTCTAGCTCTTTATAAGTGACCCTAGTCGCCCTCTCTTATGATGTAACAAAACCTTGGAGGCGAAAACATAAGTAGAGGGGCGAAAGCTTGGAGCAAGGGCGCAACTTCCTCTTCCATAGCCGCAAGCCTTTCTCTCCTTTCCCTTGGCGCAAGGAGCTTTGGTGCTTGGCGTTTTGGCTTGTTCTCTTGGCGCATCGTTTATCTTGGTGGCGCATGTGAAGTGAACATCTCCCTAAAGGCTTGGATCTTCTTCCCGAGGCTAGCACCGGGCGTGGAAGAAGAGAACTCAAGAGATCCGTGTGTGTGAGACTGCAGAGGGCGCACACTTGGGCGCCTACATCGGCATCGCTCCAAATTGCTCTAAGGTATTTTCTAACTCATCGTGTCGACTCCCTTGCATGCGATCTTCACTGGGTTTTTGGGACGGGCCTGTTTCGGGGACATTCTTCCGCTGTGCAATGAATGTATGAATGTTTACAACTCTGAAAAATTGTAAAATGTTCCCGGGGTTTCCCAACACAGATGTTTCCATTGTGGCCAGCTGGGTCACTGGAAGAAGGACTGTAGAGCGCTCCAAGGAGAGAAGAAGGGAAGCAAGCCTTTCACTTCTGGCTCAGGTATTTACGTGACTGAAGTCATGGTAGCTTCTTCTATTTCATGGGTGTTGGACACTGCATGTGGAGTTCACATTTGTTCAAATGTGCAGGAACTCAAGAGAAGAAGACAGGTGGGACAGCATGAGGTGGACCTACGAGTTGGAAACGGGGCACGGGTTGCTGCTGTTGCTGTAGGGGAATATAACATCTCTTTACCATCTGGTTTTGTATTAGAACTTGACAATTGTTATTTTGTACCAAGCATAACTAAGAATATTATCTCTATTCCTGCTCTTGTCAGGAAAAGGTTTTTCTTTTGAATGCAAAACTTCACAGTGTTGTATTTCATATGATAATATTGTTTATGCAACTGGGTCGATTAACAATGGGTTATACATGTTGGACATGGAATGTTCTGTACAACAAATTGATAACAAGAAAGCCAAGCATACTGATGATAGCACCTTATTATGGCATAGTCGTTTAGGCCACATTAACAAGAAGCGCATTAAGCGGTTGCATGATCATGGACTGCTGGGATCATTCTCCTATGAGGAGTTTGATACATGCAAAGCTTGTTTAATGGTTAAAATGACGAAGACTCCTTTTTTTAATAAAGGTGAAAAGGCTTCAGGTTTACTTGACCTAATTCACAGTGATGTGTGTGGGCCGTTTAGTAAACATGCCCGAGGTGGCTATTCATACTTCATTACTTTCACTGATGATTTCAGTAGGTATGGTTATGTCTATCTAATGAGACATAAGAGTGAATCTTTTGACAAGTTCAAAGAATTCAAAAATGAAGTACAGAATCAGTTAGGCCGAAATATCAAGGCACTTCGTTCAAATCGAGGTGGAGAATACTTGAGTCGTGAGTTTACTGACTATCTGAAGGAGTGTGGGATTATCTCACAGCTCACTCCACCAGGAACACCGCAATGGAATGGTGTTTCCGAAAGGAGAAATAGAACCTTATTGGATATGGTTCGTTCTATGATGAGTCAGGCTACTCTACCTTACTCCTTTTGGGGATTTGCACTGCAAATAGCTGCAAAGGTGCTAAACCGAGTGCCATCCAAGGCCGTTTCAAAGTCACCATATGAGTTATGGTATGGGAAGCAGCCGACCTTGACATTTATCAAAATCTGGGGTTGCGAGGCTTATGTCAAAAAGCTCATCTCTGGGAAACTGGAGAGCAGATCAGATAAATGTATCTTTGTCGGTTACCCTAAAGAAACTGAGGGTTATTATTTCTACGATCCCAAAGAGAACAAAGTATTTGTTGCTCAAACGGCTATTTTTCTTGAGAAGGAATTTCTTCTGCAAGAGGCCAGTGGGAGAGAAATAAAGCTGGATGAAATTCCAGAAGAGGGACAAAGTAGTCAAGCTTAGTTGGATGAGCCTGAGCCAATAGATCAGGTTAATGTTCAACTTGAGGCTCAGATATCACGGGAACCACGTAGATCGGGAAGGATCCGTCGTCAGCCTGAGCGCTATGACGGAGTCTACATCATTAATGATGAACCCCTCACTTATGCGGATGCGGTCAGTGGACCGGAATCAGCAAGATGGCTTGAAGCTATGCGAGCCGAGATGGACTCCATGTCAGAAAACCAAGTCTGGGATTTGGTTGATCCGCCTCCGGGAGTAATCCCTATAGGCTGTAAGTGGATCTTCAAAAGGAAGAAAGACATGGATGGTAACGTGGTTACCTATAAGGGCAGGCTAGTTGCGAAAGGTTTCAAACAAATCTATGGGATAAATTATGATGAAACTTTCTCTCCTGTAGCAATGTTCAAGTCCATTCGAATTATTCTCGCGATAACAGCATATTATGATTACGAGATCTGGCAAATGGATGTGAAGACCGCTTTCCTTAATGGAAATCTGGAAGAGGATGTGTATATGACACAGCCTGAAGGTTTCACAAATCCATCAGAACGTCATAAGATATGCAAATTAAAGAAGTCCATTTATGGACTCAAACAAGCATCGAGAAGCTGGAATATTCGTTTTGATGAATCAGTTTCTAAATTTGGTTTCATCAAAAATGAAGATGACCCGTGTGTATATAAAAGGTTTAGTGGGAGCGTAATTACTTTCCTAGTCCTCTACGTTGATGATATTTTAATCATTGGAAACGATATTCCTGAACTACATGCAGTTAAGGCATGGTTAAGAAAATGTTTCCAGATGAAAGATTTAGGAGAAGCAGCCTATGTATTAGGTGTGGAGATCTATAGAGATAGATCTAATAGGCTTCTCGGGCTTGCCAGAGTACTTACATCGATAAGGTCCTGGAGAGATTCCATTTAGAAAATTCTAAAAGAGGATATCTTCCAGTCAGACATGGTCTGAATCTTTCGAAGAGCCAGTGTCCTCAAACACAGTCTGAGAAAGATGAGATGGACAATACGCCTTATGCTTCGGCTATTGGGTCCATCATGTATGCGATGTTATGTACTCGCCCAGACGTCGCTTATGGGTTAAGCGTTACCAGTCGGTTCCAAAGTAATCCAGGGAAGGCACACTGGATTGCGGTCAAGAATATTTTGAAATATCTTCAGAGAACCAAAGATATGTTCTTGATTTATGGAGGTCAGGAAGAACTCAGTATTGAAGGATATACTGACGCTTCGTTCCAATCTGACCAAGACGATCTTCGATCGCAATCAGGCTATGTTTTTAGCTTGAATGGAGGAGCAGTGGTGTGGAAGAGTTTCAAACAATCAATTGTTGCTGATTCCACAACAGAAGCCGAGTATGTTGCAGCCTCAGAAGCATCAAAGGAGGCAGTATGGATTCGTAAGTTCGTTCAAGAACTTGGTGTTGTTCCTTCAAGTGCAGATCCATTGGTTATCTTCTGTGATAACACTGGAGCGATTGCACAAGCAAAGGAACCACAGTCACACCAGAAGTCCAAGCACATACAGAGAAGGTTTCATTTGATCCGTGAGATCATAGATCGAGGAGAGATCAAGATCTGCAAGATTCATACATATACAATCTAGCTGACCCGCTTACAAAGCCTCTGGCGCAGCAGAAGCATGAAAAGCACTGTAATAATATGGGTTTGAGATTACTCAACCATTAGTTTAAGTGCAAGTGGGAGATTGTTGGGGTATGCCCTTAAGGCTAATGTTTGAGGCCTTGGGTTATTTTCAGTATCATGTATAAACTATGTATATGTTTTCTAAAGGCAATTGTTGTTATTCAGATTGTTGCATTATCTGCTGCTATATGTATACTTCTGAGTAATGTCTCAATCATGTTCAGCTGTGCTGACATTCAGAGTTGTCCTTAGTCGAGATATCTTGGTGAACATGAGACAGCCTTGATATGATGGAGACTAATATGTGTTCTAATCTTATAGGATGCTTCGAGTATGGAATAAGATTTAGACACATAGGTGCATTGGATGTACTGGACTGACCCTATTTAGGATATTCAATTGTTTGTCACAATGTGAATAAATCCTTATAAGCAAGCAAGTGGCATATTCCCTCTGACTTGAGATCACTTGTGTTTCTAAGTGATGATTGGCATTGTCTTGAGGTAGTTCAATATCATTTGAAAGATAATGGTTAAGGATTATCTTGGATAGTGGGCATGAATCATGTTAGGGCACTTATGATAGATAAAGGATTGCTCCTCCTAGTTGGAGTGTGATGTTCTACTGGGGCCCCCTCTGGATGAGATAGTTGAGAAAGTGTATGGCCATACCCAGATGACTATGTTCATCTGATCTAACCATTCTCATCGTGTTGGAATTACAGGCTTGACAGGCTTGTCCAACGAGAACATCCAGTGGCAAAGGGAACAAGTATGCTGGGTGAATTGGATTCACACTTGTGCTATGGTTTGGGAGTAGTCTTGGAAGACTCTTTCCTTCATATCGGGAGACAGTGATGTGTTGCTAGATACCCCTCTCTGATCGTGATAACATAAGTTATCGTTACCGACAATGAAGGAAACCCTTAGGGTCGCACAATTTGATGATATGGCTTACTTTTGTCAGATCGTGTGGACTGGAATTATTCTAGTTCAGTTTAAAGCAATTTAAACTCTGATTGGAAGTGAGATCTAGTCTGATCATGTTTGATTGATTAGGGCATATGATCGGTAAGCTTCGATCGGCAGAATTGATGCTTGATCGTAAAGATCAAGAGGTTCATTGAGATGTGTGGTTAGATCTTGAACCATGAGCTTCAGAGAGATCAAGACCATGGCTGGTTCGATTTGGTTCTTGAACCAAATGAAATTGAACCGGTTCACTTATGTGAACGCATGGTTCAAAGGGGAGAGGAGTTTTCGATGGCTTCATGGGGACTTAAAGAAGGAGTTATGTACTTACTATATTTGGAAGTCGATTTTTCTTTTGGAACGCCCCACGTTTTCGAATGGTGAACGCCTCTCGCCCCTTTCTTCTCTCGTGTGAGTGTGTGGTTCGTCTTTACGATCAGCACCAGGGAGTTCGGCCAGCAAGAAGAAAAACATCTCATCACACGATCAAAGACTCCTTAGTGTCTTTGCTAGCACAAGGAGCACAAGGAAGAAGCAAACTTCATCTTGTGTGTGATTCCTTTGGAGAAGAAGCATTCGCCTCTTTCTTCCTCCAAGCCGCCACTCAAAGCATGGCAATGGTAATGTTCTAACCTATTTTTTCAAGGTTGATCATATGTTTAAGTCAAGCGATTTTGAAACCTAGCATTTCCGCCGCTGCACATTCTAGATGCGCATGTGACCTAGGTTTACCTACAGGCGTTGGGGATGAGCTTCTTTGGTTTCACCCGTCACTTGGTCAGCTTTCTGTTTTTCCAATAGTTTTCTTTATTCTAGTTGTTTGTTTTCTTTAGTCACTTCTTGGTAGTTTTAAGTTTGTCGTTTCTATTTCCTTGCATGCTTTGTTAGTTAGTTGTATTAACATCTTTAGTGTCTTGCCGAACCCCTACTTTTATTTATGCTACTTGCTTTGTCTTCTAGAATTGCATTGTTCTATGACTGCTTGATTGATTGGGATGAGAATCTTAACTTTTCTTTACCAATGGTCTATGATGGTTATAGTGTGCGCATAAGATTCTCTGGTTTACTGTAGTTGAATGATGTAATTAACCCAATTCATTATTTGTATGATCTTGAAGAGCATGCTTGTTACTATACCTTACCCTGGATAATCATCTCATGTGTAGTGATTGATTGCTTCTAGCTCCATACATCTACTGTCATTGTGCTCTTTGTCATGGGAATCAGAAATAATAATAGTGGTACCGAAGTGTTCTTGTACATTGCACATTGTACTTCCACTTGGCACTATTCATAGCATCTCAATGGTAAAAAGGGTTAGTGGTACCTAAGTTCATCGCCACTCTTACTTGGCACTAACCCCATAGTTCTAAATATTCACCATGGAACCTAGGTGGTACCGAAGCAAAGCTTGACACTTAGCATTGTTTTATGTTCCAAAAAAAAAAAGGCACCACATAGGGACTATGTGGTACTGATGCTATTTTTCCATGACTTATTGCACAATTATATGCCTTTTTAGATGCTTGATCAATTATATTATTTGTGTGAGGTGTATAGTAAAGGTTTTTGGTAATGTAACTTTGCATGTTCTATAGATTGTATCCAAGATAATTGGTTTAATTTGTTTTCCATACTGCATTATAACCTGAAGACCTATTGTGTTTAACCAATAACCTTATTAGACCTAGTTGAGCTATTTGAGATTTCCTATTCCATGTCATCATTGTATTCTAGACAATTCAATTGCTTGAGGATAAGCAAAACTTTAAGTCCGATGTATTTTGATGACATGCAAAAATATGATATTTCGTGACTTAATTCTGTTATTATTTTGGAGTAAAATGCATGCTTTGTCTCATTTATGCACTCAAATACTTCATATTCTTCAGAGTCTTCAAATTTCCCTTATTTTATAAAAATGTAGATTTTTGGCCTCAAAGTTGATGGAATTTGGAGAATCTGAATGTATGAGACGATTTCTCATGATGAAACGAAGCTACACACCAAATTTCAGCCCAAACGGAGCCTTCTACAGAGTGCACGACCATGGGTGTACATCCATACACGGCCGTGCATCGTAAGTCATCAGAATAATCTTAACCGAGCCGTGCACGGGTGTTGTGCCTGTGCACCGATACACGGTTGTGCATCATCCCGCGTCTTGCATGACAGGCTCTCGGTATTTCTACCATAACTTTCTATTCCTGGCTCGGAATTGAACAAAATTTCAGGGAGACCTTCCCAACTAGGATACGCACGTTTTGGGACTAGAATCATTAGATTTGATCAAGCAGTTGCAAAGAACAAAGTGAAAGGGTGACAACCTAGGGTTTTCAGGCAATTTTTGGGCGACAACACTGTTCCGGCTTGATTTCTTCATCGTTCCGGTGTGGATCTTCGTGCTGGATCTTCTTCCATCAAGGTTCTACCCTTCCCTTTGGTTTGAATCAACTTTTATGAGAGATTTTATGTATTTAACGATGAATCTTGTAGTTTAACTCTATTTTCGGGGTTTGGGCGTAGCCCACTGTAAGAATGCTTGATATCAATATTTGACCTACTTATTTCTCATATTTATCTTTGTTCTTATTGATGTTTAGGATGTTTTATCTCGTGTTTATGTACTGGCCATGTTATACCTTGATTTTTTTTATTTTTTTTTATTAAATTTTAAATTTTAAAATTCAGAATCCTAATCCAATTAGCCCTAAAATCTCTCCTTAATTCTAGGCTATTTTTAGCCCTTTTAATCCTATAAATATACCCTTAATTTCTCTCTAAACCAAAACCTATTCATTAATCCTATTTTCCCTAAATTCCCTGTGCGCCGCACGAGCTTTGCTCTCTCCCAATTTCCCTATTCTTTTCCTTTTCCCCTGCGGACGAGTTGTTGCCGCCCGCCTTGTGCCTCGTCTTCTCCAGCAGCGAACGCACGAGCTTCTGGCGGCGATTGGAAGGGAACTCTAGCGTTTTCTTCGTCGATCTTGGAGCAGTTCTCTTCATCCGGTGAGGTCCCAAACGCGTGTGGCGGCTACGACGATTCCTCTGTCTGCCGCGGCTTCGTTCTCCTTTGTCGGCGGCGACGACGAGTTAAGCGCAGGCGGCTCTCTTGTTTTCCAGCACCGGTAACTTCGACTCCCATCTCCTTCAGGTGACGAGTCTTTTGCGCCAGAGTTGTCTTCCTCTTCTTCCGACGCCGAGCGAAGATCCTGCGGCGGCGGCAATTTTCTGAGCTAGGCGCCGCCTCCACCTTTCCCTTTCCAGCGTGGGCGGTTTCTCCCTCTCCTCCCGGCGCCGATGATCCATCTCCTTCTGGCGGCTGATCATCTCCAGCGAGCCCCGGTGATCCTTTCCGATCGAACGAACGAACGAATGTTCGTCCGTTCCGCGTCGGGCGTCACAGCAAGAAGGAGATGGTTGTTTACTCATGCAATCTGTAAGTCTTCAGTAACCACCATTATCTTTTCAACGTTTAGTGTGTCAAGAATCTCATGATGAGGCTCCTCTTTCCGGCTTCCAGACTCTTCTTTTTCATCTTCCATATTTTCAACTTCAGAGTCCTTTAATTGCTCATCTCTGCATGTTATGATGACATTGCATTGGTCTCTCGGATTTGCTTCAGGTTGAGTTGGAAGCATTCATGGGATTCTAGAGAGTGAACTGGTTCGCTGGTCCAGTTCTCCATCATTTTTGCGTGTGTGGATACTGAATCCACTTTCATATTTAGCTGGCGAATCTGCTCACTCATAGAGTCATTGTGCTTCATTTGACTTGCCATGAAATTCTCCAGCATCGACTCTAACCTAGACTTTTGAGGAGGCTCTGGTTGTCTTTGATTAGCACATGGATGTTGTATCCCAGGAGGAGGCCTGAAATTAGAAGAGAAATTCTGATTAGAAAAATTTGCATGAGAGATTTTCCCTTGATTCAACCTGTAGGAGAAATTCGGATGATTTCTCCATCCCAGATTATAGGTGTTCGAGTAGGGGTCATTCTGGTTCCTGAAATTTCCAATAGCGTTGACTTGTTCAGAGGGAGCGGGAGCATTCAAGATGTGACAATCATATGAGGAATGTCCTATCACTCCACAAACATCACAAGTCATAGAGTTAGAAGTAGAAACATTAATAGAATCAAACTTAGAAGAAAGTGAATCTACTTTTGCTACTAGGGAGTTAATCATGTTCATATCAAACTTCCCTGAACTTCGAACTGGCTGGCTCCTCTCTCCTAACCACTGATAATGGTTGAGGGCCATGTCCTCAATCAACTCCATCGCTTCATCATAATTCTTGTTCATTAGTGCCCCACTAGTAGCAGCATCTACAGAAAGCCTAGTTTGATATAGCAATCTACTATAAAAGGTGTGAATGATCACCCATTTCTATAGACCATGGTGCGGACACATCCCCAATAATTCCTTGAACCGGTCCTATACTTCATATAGGGACTCTCCTTCTCGTTGAGCAAAGTTGGTGATTTGATTTCTGAGCTGGGCTATTTTGCTCGATGGGAAATATTTTGACAAAAAAGCCTGAGATAATTGTTCCCACGTGGTGATAGAGCCCTGCAGTAGAGATTGCAACCATGCCCTGGCTCGGTCCCTGAGAGAGAAAGGGAAGAGTCTTAATTTGATAGCATCAGGATGAGCACCATTAATCTTTAAAGTGTCGCAGCATTCTAAAAAAATAGATAAATGAAGGGTAGGATCATCAGTGGCTGCTCCGCTGAATTGGTTCTGTTGCACCATTTGTACAAGGGACGGCTTGATCTTGAAGTTGTTAGCTTCGATGGTCGGCCGCGATATACTCGAGTGCACACCAGAGATGGTGGGTGCTGTAAAGTACTTCAAAGAGTGATTCGCATTGGCTTCCATTGTTTGGTTGTTAGAAAATTGTCCTTCAAGCTTCAGCCTTTTTAAGTTTCTTCTGACCAGATAGAAGGTACGCTCTATCTCTGGATCTTCAAGTACAAGTTCTCCTATTCTGACAGTATTCCTGGGCATAAACAAGTACCTTGACAAAAGAGATTAGTAGCACCGCACCAGATAAAAACTACAACTGAAAACAAAAAGCAAATAAACAGAAAATAGACAGAATAAAAAGTAAATAAAATCTAACTAAACCTAGTATACCAATTTCCTGATCATGTTAATATTGGCAACTTAATCCCCGGCAACGGCGCCAAAAACTTGATAGGGCCTAGACGGCTGCTACCATAAGTGCACGGTCTATCGCGTAATAAAATAAGTATCGATCCCACGAGGACTAGGGGTCAAGTACTAATTAATCAGTCAACTAGTAGCTAGGTTAACAATTAATGGAGAAATGTCTAGAATCCTAGTGTAGATAATTAAACTAAAGCAAATGAAATCAAGCAGAGCAGAGAACAAAACAATCGGGGTTTCAAATCTATGAGAGAGATTCAGGGTATCGGGTTTCACCGCACTGAAACATGAAGAAATATTAAGGCTGGATGTTCTAATCAAGTTTTATCTAAGTTCTCAAGGTAATCCTTCCTAGGGTACAAACGCGCTCCCTCTTAGGACACGGTCCGGTATCTGACTTAACCCAAGTCTCCTACTCTCGTGGCTTACCGGGTTAAGCGGATCCAATGGGTTTTGTAAAGAATTAGGGTTCCTCGGGTGATTTCGAAGGCTCTCACCAAACGAAATCACCAGTCCAGTCTAAGGGATTCCGATGTCTGTGGTTCACCTCTCAGTCCTTCCCACAGCATCTAAGACATGCATATATATGGCCAGAACATAAACATGAGTGAAAACTTCCTAGGCATGAATAAGAACAAAGATAAGTGGAGAAATATATAGATCAAGTCATAATATTCAACATTCATACAGTGGGCTACGCCCAAACCCCAAAAGGAGAGTTTACGCTATCATATACATCGTGAAATACACCAAATCTCTCATACAAATCAAATCAAACCAAAGGGAAGGGTAGATCCTTGATGGAAGGAGGTCCAACACGAAGATCCACGTCGGAACGAAGGAAGAATCGTGCTGGAACAGTGTTGTCGCCTAGAAAATCACCCCAAATCCTAGGTTGTTGCTGTTTCACTTCGTTCTCCTCAAACGCTTAATCAAATCCAATGATTCCAATCCCAAAATGTGCGTAGCTAAGTTAGGAAGGTCTCCACCAAATTTTAGCAAAATCCGCTTCCAAAATAGTAAGTTATGGCCGAAAAACCGAATGGGTGTCGAACTGGGCGGGACGAACGGCCGTGCATGGATGCATGGCCATGCCCGTGTATGGCTTGGTGACTTTATTTTTCTGGAAAAATTGCTTTTCACGGCCATGCATGAGTTCACGGGTGTGCCCGAGAACATTTCGTCAAAAGATCTGAAAGTGCAACTTCATACACGGCCGTGCATGGATACACGGCCATGCCTGTGAAGAGCACAGATAACTCCGTTTGCGCTGAAATTCGACGTGCAGCTTCGTCTCACCATGAGGATTCATCCTATATTCTCAGATCTTCCAAATTCTATCAATTTTAGGGTGAAATCCCTACATTTCAATAAAACAAGGGAAAAGTGAAGACTCTGAAGAATATGAAGCAATTAAGTATATAAATGAGACAAAACATGCATTTTACACCAAAATAATAGTAGAAATAAGTCACGATATATCATATATTTGCATGTCATCATTGAACATCGGGGTGTACACTCGAGAGAGGGCACCTTGTACCCTAGGGATAGATTCCTTGTGCAAAATCAATAATCCGGATAACTGATAATTTTAAGTGCGATTAAGATAGTCATCGTGGTGGAAACCGTTGCCCTGATATCTCTCTCATATTTACTTTCTACCATTGTAGCTTGATCTTCTTGTTTTCGATTGTTTAAGTTTTCAAAGCCACATTTCGATTAGCCTAGCTATTAAAACTTGGATTTTCTAGTACTCAGCCTTGTTCTTTGAGGGATTCGACATCTTTTATATTACTTCGACATAACCATGCACTTGTGGGACCTGTTAAGTTTTTGGCACTGTTGCTGGGGAACAACAGTTGATATTAGTATATTTCTGAGAATTGGTAGACTAGGTTTTAGTTAATTTTTCTTTACTGCACTGCTATTTTCTTTTTCTCTACTCGCCCGTTGTCTTAGAACTTTAAAATTTTAACTGACCATTTTATGCGAAGAAGTTCTAGGGTAGATACATTCTTTGACATTGATCTGGAGATCGAGCGCACGTTCAGGATCAGAAGAAAGCAAAACCAAATTCAGAAAAAGGAAAAAATGAACCATCCAGGAGGAGAAAATCAGATGGAGCACATTCAACATGGAGTAAACAATGATCAGATACCTCAACCAGTGGGGAACAACTATGACAATAGGACATTGAAGGACTACTCTGCTCCCTACGCACATGGTTTTCAATCAGGAATTGCGAGGCCCACTGTTGAGGCCAACAACTTTGAAATAAAACCTGCGTTGCTTTCTATGGTGCAACAAAACCAATTTGGTGGTTCTCCTCTTGAGGACCCCAATATGCACCTTTCTATTTTTCTGGAATATTGTGATATACTAAAAATTAACGGTGTGTTTGCTGATGCTATCAGGTTGCGATTATTTCCCTTCTCTTTAAGGGACAGGGCGAGAGCTTGGCTGCACATACTACCTTCTACTTCGATAAGAATATGGACGGAGCTTTTTCAAGCCTTTCTCTGTAAGTACTTCCCTCCATCCAAAATAATTCAATTGCGGAATTAGATAACGAGTTTCATGCAGAGGGATGGTGAATCCTTAGATGAGGCTTGGGAGAGATTTAAAGAGCTCCAAAGAATGTGTCCACATCACGGAATCGAGACTTGGGTTTTAATTCAGACGTTCTACAGCGGGTTGGATTACAACACAAGACTTACAGTGGACGCAGCAGCAAGTGGCGCTCTGATGAATAGAAGAGTGGAAGATGCAATGAACCTCCTCGAGGACATGGCGATCAACCATCACCAATGGACATCTGAGAGAGGTACATCTACCAAGAAGTCAAGTAAGTATGACCTTGACTCTCTGACTGCTCTTACAGCAAAAGTGGATAATTTGACTAGAAAGATTGATTCTTGGTCTGTTAATTCAAAGGATGTAAACACAATTTCTTGTGAGGTCTGTGGAGTTGTAGGTCATGCGGGGGTAGATTGTCAGGCAGGAGATGGACAGATGGCTGCGAACCACTCTGAGCAATTGAATGTTATTGGAAACTTCAATCCCAACAACAATCCATATTTCAGCACATACAATCCAGGATGGCGCAACCACCCGAACTTCTCATACCGAATAGCTCAACCAATGCAACCTGGACAAGTACCTTCATAGCAAGCCCAGCCCCCACAAGGAAATTTCTGGCAGCCCCAACAGAATAATTTCAGACCACCAGGATTTTAGGCTAGAAACTACAATGCGCCACCACCATAGCCAAGGCCAAATAATGATTCACAGCTGAGCAAGCAACTTGAAGGATTGACGGATATGATGAAGCTTATGATGACTAGGATAGACTCCCTGGAGACACACAACAAGATGCTGGAGAATCAGCTAGCCCAGCAAGCTAGCTCATCTTCCAGAGCACCAGGCAAGCTTCCATTCCAACCAGAGGTAAACTCGAGGGAGCATTGCAATGCAATCTCCACTCGGAGTGGCAAACAACTGGAGGATCCAAAGATGCCGACCGATGACAGGATAGATGAATTGACTACCGAGCCTGTGGGACCACAGTTAGATGCAACACCGGTGGCACCTAAACAAGCCGAAGAAGAGCGACCCTATGTGGGACCGCCTGCATATAAGCCACCAATTCCTTTTCCACAGAGGCTTATTAAGGCTAAATTGGACAAGCAATTCAGTAAGTTTTTAGAAGTATTGAATAAACTTTATATTAATATCCCTTTCATTGATGCTCTTTCGCAGATGTCGACTTATGCAAAATTCTTGAAAGACATCTTATCAAACAAGAGGAAGCTGGAAGATCAAGGAACCGTTGCACTCACTAAGGAGTGCAGTGCCGTCATTCAAAACAAGCTCCCTCAAAAGCTTAAGGACCAAGACAGTTTCTCCATACCCTGCCAGATTGGGGAGATGTCCTTTTAGAGAGCTTTGTGCGATCTAGGAGCAAGCGTTAGCCTCATGCCATTGTCACTATGTAAAAGGCTAGACTTAGGGGATTTGCAACCAACTAACATTTCTATACAGCTTACAGATAGATCAGTGCGTCAGCCAATTGGTATTTTAGAGGACGTACCGATCAAAATAGGAGATTACTTAATTCCTGCTGATTTTATTGTTTTGGAGATTGATGAGGATGACAGGCTCCCTATCATTCTGGGGAGACCTTTTCTTGCTACTGCAGGCGCTGTCATGGATGTCAAGAATGGGAAATTGTCTCTAAACATCTGTGGCAACGTTATTCAATTTGACCTAGCTGACACCTTGAAAAAACCTTCTCTTGCAGGTACATGCTGCAGTGTGGAAATTGTTGAGCCATCCAAGAAAGGAGTGGACGATTCAAAACTTGACTAGACAAACTCTATCAAGAACGCCAGCGAAATGAAAAATGTCAAGATCTACAAAGCACACACCAAGTTTTGGCACGACAAGCGCATAGTAAAGAAAGAATTTCGTGAAGGGGATAAAGTACTTCTATTTAATTCAAGACTTCGGTTATTCCCAGGAAAGCTCTGTACGAGATGGTCCGGTCCTTTTACAATTCAGAAAGTTCAACCGTACGATGCCATCACAATTTGGACGGAACGAACTAGGAGTTTCACAATTAACGGGCACCGTCTCAAGCACTATTTCGAAGATGAGCGGGTCAAAAAAGAGAAAGTTCTTGCTCTTTCAGACCCCACAAATTTGACACTCTAACACCTCTTATGGTTGAGCTACCGACCCTAAACTAGCGCTCTTGGGAGGCAACCCAAGTTTTTCGTTGTTTTTAGTTTTCATGCATTGATTTAGACATTATTTTAGACTGTTAATTTCTTTTTTATTTAATTTTTAATTTTCTATAGGGGGTTGCTACTAATTTAATGTCTCTTTGTGTTGTAGGACGAAGATGGAGCGCGTGGAAATTTTTCTAGAATTTTTGGGTGTATCAGTACACATCACAGCCTGGAGAACCCCATGGGATTCACCCGTGAAGTGTACTGTACCAGCACATCCAGAGTTACTACCAGTATGCTTCATGCGCTAGTGAACCCCACGGGGTTCACCATCTTCTCTGTACACAGGAACCGCCCAGAACGATCCACGGTCTGGTTCACCCGTAATTCTATAGCCACAGCTTCCCACAGTAAACTTCACAAGCCGGTGAACCCGGGCGGGTTCACCCATATTTCATCATATCCTCGCCCGAAATTAGGGCACCACACGCAAGTTGCGCCGCTGCCCCCAAATTTTGCTCAGATTTTGCCGATTGCGCCGCCTTCTCTCCTTCTTAACACTCGAAGGAGGTCTCCAAGGGTTTGATCTAGGTTTCCTCTTCGTCCAGACAAGTCTCTTCTTTGATTGATTCTGGATTTCCGTTTCGCCTGTTCTTTGAGTTTTTCAGCCGATCCGTCGTCGCCTTCATTTTTCCTTGCATCTCCGCTGGATCGTCTCAACTCAAAGCTCACCGACACCCTTCTGATCTTCTCTATCCACCATGCCTCCGTGAACAAAGGCCATGGCTTCCAAGAGGACCGCGCGACCTACGCAAACATTCTCTGACTCGTCCACCACCGATGATGATGAGTATGAGCCATCGCTGACTCCCCCATCTTTCCGGCCACCACCAGCGACTCCAGGTTCCTCCTCGTACCGGCACGGACGCACGCCTACCAGCCGACAGACGCCTTATGTCTCTCCCCCGAACGAGTTCGGGATTATCTTCCACAACGTTGGGCAAGAGGAACGTTATCAGACATTGCGTCAACGCCGAGTGCTCAACATGAGATATCTAGACCAAGGCACGCTGCAACTACTTGGGCTGCGAGAAGATGTCGACATGATGTACGCTGCAGTCGGTTGGGAGTAGTTCCAGCAGCTACTTTCTCCTACTTATGTTGGTATCACGCTGTAATTTTTGAGCTCTTTAGAAGTGAAGGCAGATCTGATTCTCGAAGATGATCCCGGCAGCCTGACATTCCATTTGGGTAACATCGAACACACCCTCACTCTTTCTCAGTTACGCAGCACTTATTGTTCTCTAGAACCTTGTGTTCGCAAGGTCACCACAGAGTACAGTGAGCAGGGCTTCTGGAGCGCGATTACTAATGGATTCTCAGTTACTCCGCTCGCGTGGCTCGTGCATCCAGCCTTTGCATCCCAGTGATTAAGTATGTTCACCGAGTGTTGGATTATACCCTCTTTGGCCGCGGTGAGAGTGACGACATGATTCGACAGACTGAGTTATTCTATCTCTGGTGCATGCTTCATAGCTTTCAAGTGGATTCTAGGTACTATTTGGCAAAACAGTTCAGCCGCGTCGCCCGTTCTTTGAAGGGAGCGATTGTGATTGGCGGCCTCAACACCCCTTTGGCAGTTTCATTAGGGGTCATCCCATATGGCACACTGGAAGCTACTGGCAACAACAGACTCGAGATCGAGTCTTGTGTTGCTATGAAGTTGATTATACGCAAGGGTGATTCCTACTGCATGACGTTCAAAGGGAGTTCATTCTGCCTGTCGTTACCAAACCCCGAGCGCACCATTGTGAGAGTGCGTGGGAACTGGTGCGTTCAGCCAGTCGCTGATCTAGAGCCCGACCCAGTCGACACCGCACCACCACCACCTGGCGCATTTTCCTTCGGCGGCACTTCACACTCTGATTATATGATGTCTGTCTTGCAGAAAATTAGGGAAGAACAACTCCACCAACGAGAAGTGATCGACCACCTGGATACCACCGTTTCCTATATTCAGCAAGACCATTCCTCTCGATGGGAGTCGATGGAGGCACACATGCAGAGGCAACACAAGATGATGGGTTATGTGTGGGAAAAGATATCCAGTATGGATGAGCAACTTTTCTTTCTCTCTGAGGAGAACATGGCTCGCATGGACATTTCTTCTGATGAGGAAGCCGAGCCAGATTATAGCGCATGCGGGAAGAGCAAGAGCTCACGGGCTTCTGGCTCTCGCTCGCGCAAGCGGAGGTAGCTTCTGTTGACACAGATTTGTATAGAGTTTCATGTGTCAATTTACTTATGGAATCATGCTTATTTCATGACTTTAAGCCTTGCAATTGCCTATATTTGAATACATTTATGGAATCTACACCTGTTTCGGTATTTTTCACGTTTTCAGGTCAAATTGGCCACATAGAGGGTAAATTCTGACACTTTGGTGATAGAAGAGCTCATCCTAACTCAAGATGATCCTAACCAGGAGTTTCCAGATTCATTGAATCCTTTGTTGGAAATCAAGACCGGGTCTCGATCAGAATCAAGACCGTGATCGTCACTAAGCCTGAAGCAAAAATCGACAAATCACGGCCGGGTCACGACCAAATTCTCGCCCGAGATCGAGGACCCGCCTGTTACGAAATCACCGTTTTCTCCCACGTTTCTTTGATCTGATCTAAGGAGAGGCTGAAGGGCACCTAGGACCTTTCTCCCCCATCGACGAAGGAGGCGTGGAGCAGCTTTTAGGGGAGGTTTCCCTCACGAAATCATCATTTCGTGAAGTATGGGCGGCTGAACCTTTGCAGGAAATGGAGGCTAGCAGAAGACTTTCGGCTGAAGCTCTGCAGCGACTGTAGCAACTTTTGCAGGACATGGGGAAGAAGAGAAAGCCAACCAGGATGAGAGGAGGAGAAGGATAAAAGGGTTTCCTCGGTTCCAAAGAGAGGGAGGTTTTGCACGGGTGAAGAACGAGAGGAGATGCTGCGAAGAAGAGGATTTGCACCAAAGGGAAAGGGGTTGCACACTTGCATACATTGAAGATATTTGATGCATGAGTTCCTTAGGGGTTAAATCTGTAAGGAAGATCCTGCTTTTACATTCATTTTGTTGTATTATTTCATGTAATCTTCTTAGCAAAGTGTTATATGATGTTGCCTACCTCTTGTAATCGCTGCATAAACCTACACATGTATGAGATGTTTATCATTGTAGTTTACGCTTTCATCATGAACATGTTAGGCTAAACTCCTAATCAGGATGTGGGAGTAGCCCTCTCGATGCCTTACTAACTTGGTAGTCTGGATTTGAATGCTATATCCCAACTCGATCCTTTGTGCGCGGCTTGCCTGCGCATCCCATCTTGGGTGCGCTTGAGCCTCTGCTTCTTGATCTGAGGTTTGTAAATCAGATAATCACAGGGAAACTCGCTGATTGTCTATTCTCAACCAAGGGGTAGTTAGGGTTTTAGACGTGTCGGGGAGACCACAAGTCCGACCGCGCATCCGAAGCATTCGATCGAGGGTTTTATCAAATTTATTTGATCGCTTTGCCTACGTCTCCCGAAAGGGAGCGTTTGAGCCTGTATTTCCTCGTGTGGGATTTGTAAGGCAGGAATTCTTGGGGGAAATCCACTTGACAAACTGCACTCTCCCTGTGTTAACTCTTGGATCTTAAACGCATCTTGCAGAATTCTTGCGCGCCAGTACGTTGGATTATAGGAACCCTATGCCTGCGTAGCCCGAAAGGGCGCGCTTGAGCCAGAAGTTACACGGGGGAGGTTTGTAAGCCAGGAATTCTCGTGGAGGACCTCTTTTGTCATCCTGTGCCCATCTTGGAAGTGCTAGGAGCTTAGGCGTATTGGGGAGAAGCATTTCCGACCGAGCGCCAGAACCTAATAGATTTGACCTATAGCAACCGGCTGTAAGAGGGAGCAACTACCTAAGTGACAAGGAAGCCGAGTCCCTTGAACTAAAAAGGATAACGGCATTAAAGTCTGGACTATTAAGCTGTAAGAAGTCAAGGCGGTGAACCCACATCCTGATGTTTTACACTATTAAGACTCTCTCGTGCAAATTCCTCCATTTACATTTTTGTGTATTTAATTAGTTAACATTTAGACTTCATTAATTTCGCATCGTCTAGCTAGCAAATTCGAGATCTGTCGGTATTTGTCCGTCAGTCCCTGTGGGATCGATATTTTATTACTTCGATAGACCCGTGCACTTGCGGGTAACGCCTGCCTATATCGGTGGGGGCTATCAAGCTTTTGGCGCCGTTGCCGAGGACTGATTTTGGCAATATTGACTAGATTAAGAAATTATTAGACTAGACATTTTTAGTTTGTTAATATACTTTCTTTTATTTCATTTTACACCTTTCTTGACTTAGCGAAACATTTATTTGTTAGAGTTTTAGTTTATGCGTAGAACTCCACGGCCGGAACCTGCAGCACCATTTGATTCGGAAATCGAAAGAACGTTCTGGCATCACAGAAATTTTCAGAAATATCAACCCAAGAAGAATTCACAAACAACAACCATGGATGGTAGCAAATCACTTCGAGACTTTGCTGCACCGAATGTTCAAGGACTGTATTCTAGCATTGCACGTCCACTAATAGAAGTGAACAATTTCGAGATAAAACCGTCACTTTTGTCAATGTTACAGCAAAACCAATTTGGTGGATCACCGACTGAAGATCCAAACATGCATTTATCTGTTTTTCTTGAATACTGTGACACTCTTAAAATGAACGGCGTAACCACTGACGCTCTGCGGCTACGACTTTTTCCTTTTTCACTTAGAGACAGGGCGCGAGCTTGGTTACATTCATTACCATCTGGATCCATTACCACATAGGATCAACTCTCACATGTTTTTCTTGCAAAATATTTTCCTCCAAGCAAAACCGCGCAACTGAGAAACCAGATTACCAATTTCTCTCAAAAAGAAGGCGAACCATTATATGAGGCGTGGGATCGCTTCAAGGAATTGCAGCGAATGTGTCTTCACCACGTCCTCGAGAAATGGGTATTGGTACATACATTTTATAATGGCTTGCTTTATAACACTCGTCTTACTGTTGATGCAGCCGCTGGAGGAGCTTTGATGAACAAGGCTGTCAATGAAGCCTACAATTTGATAGATGAAATGGTGCTCAACCACTACCAATGGTCAGGCGAAAGAGGTACTTCATCTCGACAAGCCAGTAAGTATGAACTTGACGCCCTTACTTCTTTAGCTGCAAAAGTAGACTCTTTATCTCACAAGCTAGATTCTATGAATATACATCCTGCTGTATCTAACCTTGCCATGTGTGAGGTTTGTGGGATAGAAGGTCATCTTCCTGAAACTTGCCAGTTAAGAATTTTGACATCTCAAGATCCTCCACCCGCTCTAGTGAACGCTGTAGGAGACTTTAATGCGAGGGTCCCAAACAACCCCTATTCAAACACCTACAATCCTGGATGGAGGAATCATCCAAATTTTTCCTATAGAAACAAAAATGCGACCCAACCATCAAACTATAGGCAACCTCCTGGTTTTCACCCACCCAACACCGGGTTTCAGCCCAAACAATTTGAGCAGTCATCACATTCAGGTACCAGCACGGCACCACAGGAGCAAACCTTCGAATCACGATTCGATAGCTTTGTATCAACGCAAACGAAAGCCATAGATAGTATTCTGGAAGCGATCAAAGGCTTAACTACTCACCAGAAGATGTTAGAGAACCAAATAGCCCAACAGGCTAGTACATCAACTAGACCGCCGGGCAGATTGCCTGGATAGCCTGAAACAAATCCTAGGGAACATTGCAATGCCATTACCACGTGTAGTGGCAAGCAACTCGAGGAACCGGAAGTACCTAAAGATGACCGTTGTGAGGATGAAACCAAGATTCCTGAAACTGAGGAACCTACTGCCATTGAACAGGGACCACAATTGAAAGAGACTGAACCTATCTATATTCCACCACCACCCTACAAACCGCCCATTCCATTTCCCCAGAGGTTGGCAAAAGCAAAACTCGATCATCAATTCAGTAAATTCTTAGAAATTTTAAAAGAAACTGTATATCAACATACCATTTACCGATGCTTTATCACAAATGTCATCTTATGCTAAGTTTTTAAAGGAAATCTTATCTAATAAAAGGAAAATGGAAGAACACGGCATGGTGGCATTAACCGAGGAATGCAGCGCAATTATTCAAAATAAGCTGCCGCCAAAGCTAAAGGACCCTGGCAGCTTTACCATTTAGTGTTTAATTAGAAATACCCCATTTGACTGTGCTTTATGCGATCTTGGTGCCAGCGTGAGCCTAATGCCACTCTCTCTTTGCAGGAAACTGGATATTGAAGATTTGAAGCCGACAAATATTTCTTTGCATTTGGCCAACCGTTCTATACGACATCCGGTAGGAATTTTAGAGGACGTGCCAATAAAGGTCGGTAAATTTTATATTCCAGCTGATTTCATTGTGCTTGAGATGGAAGAAGACTCAAAGTTTCCTATTATATTGGGCAGACCATTTTTGGCAACTGCCGGAGCAGTAATCGATGTTAAAAATGGGAAGTTGACACTACGGATAGGTGAAGAAATAGTAGAGTTTGATATAACTGAAAGCCTAAAGAAATCTCTTTTTGCAGATTCTTGCTTTAGCATCGGAGTCATGAACCAAGAGCTTTGTTCACCCCATCTTCATCGAAAAGACATTGACCCACTCGAGACATGTCTGGTGAACGAGTATGACAATGAAGGAAAGGAGGAAGCGCGGGCTTATGCCAGTATTCTTAACACAACCACCGAAATTGAGATGGGCACAGAAGAACTCGAGGAGTTACTAGAGCCTAAATCCGAGGTTCGCGAACCACTTAACTTAGAACTCAAATCCTTACCGAGCAACCTCAGGTATGAATTTTTGGGCGAGAATTCTGCTTATCCTGTTATAGTAGCTGCCCATCTGGACTCAGAACAGACAACCCTTCTTCTTGAAAAGCTTCAGAAATACAAAAAGGTAATCGGGTATACTTTAGATGATATAAAAGACATTAATCCTTCTTTATGCATGCACATGATACACCTCGAGGAGGATAGTAAACCATATATCGAATACCAGAGGCATTTGAACCCGAACTTAAAGGAGGTAGTTAAGAAAGAAATTCTGAAATTATTAGATGTTGGGGTCATATACCCTATTTCGGATAGCCAATGGGTAAGCCCGGTACACGTGGTACCAAAAAAAGGAGGAGTAACGGTAGTAAAGAATGAAGATGATGAATTGATCCCGCAAAGAACCGTCACCGGGTAGCGCATGTGTATCGATTATCAGAAACTGAATAAGGCCACCTGCAAAGATCATTTTCCTCTCCCTTTTATTGATCAAATGCTTGAAAGATTAGCTACTAATTCTTATTTTTGTTTCTTGGATGAGTACTCAGGATTTTTCCAAATACCGATACATCCAGACGACCAAGAGAAAACCACATTTACATGTCCTTTCGGCACTTTCGCTTATCGACGTATGTCATTCGGCTTGTGTAATGCACCAGCTACATTCCAGTGGTGCATGATGGCAATCTTCTCAGATTTCATTGAAGACATCATGGACGTCTTTATGGACGACTTTTCGATATACGGGTCTAGTTTTGATTCTTGTTTATCTAATCTGACCCATGTTTTGCAACGTTGTGAAGAGACAAACTTGGTGTTAAATTGGGAGAAATGTCATTTTATGGTAAAAGAAGGGATTGTGCTTGGTCATTTGATATCGGAGAGTGGTATCGAAGTCGATAAAGCAAAAATCAATGTGATAGAGAGAATGCCGCCTCCGAACTCCGTTAGAGGAATCAGAAGTTTCTTGGGCCATGCAGGCTTTTATAGACGTTTTATTGAAAATTTTTTCAAAATTTCTAGACCTTTGACATCTTTGCTTGCTAAAGATGCTTCATTTGTTTTCAACCAGGACTGCATGGATGCGTTTCAACAATTGAAAAAGGCATTGATTTCCGCCCCGATAATACAACCTCCGGATTGGTTGCTGCCTTTCGAAATCATGTGCGATGCAAGCGATTATGCGGTAGGAGCCATGCTAGGACAGCGAAAAGATAACAGAACTCATGCCATTTACTATGCTAGCCGAATGCTTGATGGGGCACAGAGCAACTACGCCACAACGGAAAAAGAACTCTTGGCTGTAGTTTTTGCATTTGACAAGTTTCGATCATACTTAATTAACTCGCGTGTTATTGTTTATACAGATCATGCAGCAATTAGGTATCTCATTACAAAGAAGGATGAAAAACCATGCCTAATCAGATGGATACTATTATTGCAAGAATTTGATATTCAGATCAAAGATAAGAAGGGAACTGAAAATCTAGTAGCGGATCATCTGTCGCGCTTGACAACCACTCCTGAGAGCGACTCTGAAGAGGAGATAGATGACACATTCTTAGACGAGAACCTAGTAGCTGCTACTACAACAAGAACACCCTGGTATGCTGATCTGGTAAATTTCTTGGCAGCCGGTATTATGGCTCCAAATTTAACGTACCAGCAGCGAAAGTGATTTTTGTCAAGCGCAAAGTACTACTACTGGGACGATCCACTTTTGTTCAAGCACTGTGCCGATTGTATTATTCAAAGATGCTTGCCTGAGGAAGAAATCTCAGACGTCCTGTCCCAGTGCCATTCATCTTCCTATGGAGGACATTGTAGCGGTAAGAAAATAGCATATAAGGTTCTCCAATGTGGATTCTTTTGGCCAACCCTATTTAAAGATGCGAGGGACTACGTACTATCCTGCGATCGCTGCTAGAGGACAGGAGGAATATCGCAAAGAAATGAGATGCCCCTTAATACCATTCTTGAGATCGAGATCTTTGACGTATGGGGGATCGACTTTATGGGACCGTTTCCACCCTCCTGTGGTAACCGATTCATCTTAGTTGGAGTTGATTATGTTTCCAAATGGATTGAGGCCCTGGCTGCCCCGACGAATGATTCTAAGGTAGTTCACAGATTTTTCAAGAAACTGATATTTCTGCGATTTGGGACACCTCGTGTGGTAATCAGTGATGGCGGATCTCATTTTATTGAACTAAGGTTTGAATTACTTCTCAGAAAATATGGAATAATGCACAAGATAGCCACCACTTACCATCCTCAGACTAGCGGACAAGTTGAAATATCAAACCGGGAGATAAAGAATATTCTTGAAAAACTGTATCACACACACGAACAGATTGGTCGCTCAAACTTGACGATGCTTTATGGGCATACCGTACAGCATTCAAAACTCCAATTGGTATGTCCCCATTTCAGTTAGTATATGGTAAATCATATCATTTACCAGTTGAAATCGAACACAAAGCTTATTGGGCGATTCGACAACTGAATTTTGATGGGAATCAGGCTGGGAGAGTCAGAAAACTTCAACTTAATGAGCTCGACGAATTTAGGCAAGAAGCCTACGAGAATGCCATGATTTATAAAGAACGCACCAAAAGGTGGCATGATCGAAGGATTATGAAGAGAGAGTTTCGTGAAGGTGAATTGGTACTATTGTTTAACTCCAGGATCAAACTTTTTCCTGGCAAGCTTCGAACCAAATGGACAGGACTGAATGTAGTACAGAAAGTCTACCCTCACGGTGCTGTAGACATTTACCAAGAGTCAACTAGTACATTCAAGGTTAACGGACAAAGACTTAAATCTCACATGAACCGATACTGAAAGGGACCGTTCTAGTCCTCGCGGATGCTCCTTCACCGGAATAACACCGATGATGGTCAAGCTGACGGACCATTAAATCAGTGCTTCTTGGGAGGCAACCCAAGCATCTTACTTTAGTTAATTTCATTTTCAGTATCTTACTTTTTTGTTTTCATGTTTTTGTTAAAACTTCAGTTAGTTTGCATATTATTAGGGAATCTTTTGATAATTAGTGTTAAAACCTTAATGATCGGATGCTAGGACATACCAACCCTGCCTTAGAATGTTTTAAACCTTCTCTACTATGAGCTTGGATTTCATCTCTTAGTTGTAGCCATTTTGTTCTAAATGCATGGTCTTGAAGTCTAACACTAATGGTAATCTTGCAGGAAATGTGCATGCACTATGTCGATGCCAACCATTGAATCCAAAATACCGGCGCAGGATACCGATATTAAAGTAAGGTGTGAAGATCCTCAATGATAAGCACTCACGAGAAGGATGCAAGCTAAACTCGCGCCAATCAATTTTAACCCTTGGAATATTGAAAGCCTATATGCAGTCATGAGCTGATCTCATTTATCTTTGGCATTGGCGATCGATTTTTATAAAAATTGAAAATGATATTTGGGCCTTGTTATGCCCTTTCCCTACTTGCATTAGTTGTTGTGTTCCTACCTATTTTGCTATGAATGCCGATGTTTTTACTTAATTTGAAATGACACAGGGATATCGCAAACTGATGCAGTGAGGGGAGACGTTTTCTGTCAGTTTCTCCAAAATCACGGGCGGGTCCCGACAAAAATCTCGACCGTGATTCTCACTCAACTCGAACATCAGAAAATTCGCTGAGAACATTACGGCAATGAAGACACTAGAGGCACGGCCGTGGAATTCGCGCACAATCGAACAGAGGACAATCAGGGGTGGGTCACGATGAAAATCACGGGCAGGATCTTTCAGAGGACAGAATGCTTACAAATTTGATGAGGACATTACGGCTG
Organism: Costus lasius; assembly: GCA_027563935.2. NCBI lineage: Eukaryota > Viridiplantae > Streptophyta > Magnoliopsida > Zingiberales > Costaceae > Costus > Costus lasius. The sequence continues at coordinate 79,787,577 of CM050451.1, forward strand.
CCCCGTGAATACAGACACAGCCATGAAGATTTGAATTCAAAGACCGCGGTAAAATCACGACTGGGTCCTGATGAAAATCTTGGGCGAGATCTCTGAACCTTAACACCTTAGCGGATCCGCCTAGCCAGCCCGACCCGTTAAGCAACCCGTTAAGGGTTTTCACTTAAGCTGCTCGATCGGGATTTCCAACTAGGGTACCCGATTTTTCCCCTTTCCCGTATGACTCACGCGGTGACCCAACTGTGTGCCCCACCTGCTGCCGCCGCCATTCGCCTCATCGCCGACCACCAACCCTCCGGCGACTGCTCCGATCATCTCCGACGAGCTGTCATTCCAAGATTTTGCTCCTTATTTCGTCACAAGGTCCTCAGCAACCAGCTTCCGATTCTCAGTGTCTGCCTCTGTTCGCTGCTCGAGAAGCCATGCCGCCCCGCAAGAAGAACACCGGAAAACGCCCGGCAGGCACCTCAAGCCCTCGACCGGCGGTGCCACCACAGCAACAACCAGTGCCACCAGAAATCCAGATGAGGGATAATCACCAGGCGGCAAGGTACCAAGTCCTTTCCAACCGCAGAATCGTTAATACTCGTTATATCGATCCACCCACGCTTGCTGCACTCGGAATCTTCGACGATTTACTTTGCGTGTTTCGACAATTTGGCTGGGGACGATTGAATTTCTGAGTTTGGTTGAATTGAAAGTCTCTGCCCTAGACACGGATCTAGGGCTGCTAACGTTCAGGCTTGCGAATACCAAATACCAATTTACTATAGCTGACCTCAATGACATTTTCGGTTTTCCTGCTTATGCTTCCAGAGTTGGTCCACCTAACTTCAATGAAGATATTTTCTAGAGGTGTATCTCCACCATGTCCGCCTACTCGCCCCGCAATGCCAGAGCTTCAATGCTCTCCAACCCCTGCATCCGCTATGCGCATAGGTTACTTGCACATTCGATTTTCGCAAGGGAAGGAGACGGAATTGTACGCCAACCGGAATTGCTATGTCTGTGGGGGCTCTTGCACCACTTCCAGATTAATGCCGGCTATCATCTCGCCCGGCAATTTATGCGGGTAGCCCATGCGCAAAAAGGAGTCATTTGCATCGGTGGGATGATCACAATGATAGCTCTCTCCCTTGGACATAACCCCTACAGTCAACCTGAGGCGGTGGGCAGCAGACGACTGGACCTTGAACACCTACTTTCTATGAAGATGATAGTCCGACGAGGGGACATCTTCCACCTAACTTTCGTGGATACCACAGACACCATGCCATTGCCGAACACTGCGAGGACAGATATCAGGGACAACGCCAACTGGCGCTTGCGTTCAGATCCAGCATCACCAGAGGATCAGACCGCCCCCCTTGATGTCGACCCGAGTGCCTCCATCTACGGACAACCGAGAACTGCCGCGCGCCCTTCTACGGAAGATTTGCTCCACTTGCTTCGCCAAGATCAGATCCACCAAGGGAAGCAGCTGGCGGCCCTGATGGATATTTATTTGGGAGATTATAGACCAAACCACTAGACACACACTTACCACCTTTGGTAACTCCTGGTGTTAGTTTTGGTACAAGCTCCTCTGGCTTGGCACTGTACAAAAGAGAGAAAGAAAGAAAAGAATGAAAAACAAGAAACAATGGTACCTAGGTTGCGACTTGGCACTGCCAAACAAAAAGAAAGAAGAAGAAAAAGAAGTGCAGTGGTACCGAAGCCTTGGCTTGGCACTGTCGTCAAAAGAAAAGAAAATGAAGGAAAGAAGGGCAGTGGTACCGAAGTCGTAACTTGGCACTGAAATTCAAAAGAAGAGAAAGCAGTGGTACCGAAGCTTAGGCTTGGAACTGCAGAGAAGAAGAAAGAAAAGTGCGGTGGTACCGAAGCCATGAGTAAGACCTTTACTACCACTTTGGAATCTACCCTCTTGGTGCTTTTAAGTGTATTCGTGCCTCATGTGGTAAGGATATATTTTCATCCAATGCTATTGTACAATTGTCGCACATAGATTTGACCTCCATATTCTGCTTTTCATACGGACATCTATCAAGTCTATAGTGATTTGCGCCTCTTGTGACTAGTTGTGATTCTTTAAGCATTAACAGGTCATTTGGGAATATAACTTTGATTGAATAATCCCCATGAAACTCCTTTTCTTTCTATTTGCTTGGGGACAAGCAAAGGTTTAAGTCGTAGGTATTCTGTTGACACAGATTTGTATAGAGTTTCATGTGTCAATTTACTTATGGAATCATGCTTATTTCACGACTTTAAGCCTTGCAATTGCCTATATTTTAATACATTTATGGAATCTACACCTATTTCGGTATTTTCACGTTTTCAGGTCAAATTGGCCACATAGAGGGTAAATTCTGACACTTTGGTGACAGAAGAGCTCATCCTAACTCAAGATGATCCTAACCAGGAGTTTCCAGATTCATTGAAGCCTTTGTTGGAAATCAAGATTGGGTCCCGATCAAAATCATGACTGTTACCGTCGCTAAGCCTGAAGCTGAAATCGACAAATCACGACCGGGTCACGACCAAATTCTCTCCCGAGATCGCGGACCCGTCTCTTACGAAATCACCATTTTCTCCCACGTTTCTTTGATCTGATCTAAGGAGAGGCTGAAGGGCACCTAGGACCTTTCTCCCCCATCGACGAAGGAGGCGTGGAGCAGCTTTTAGGGGAGGTTTCCCTCACGAAATCATCATTTCGTGAGGTATGGGTGGCTGAACCTTTGCAGGAAATGGAGGCTAGCAGAAGACTTTCGGCTGAAGCTCTGCAGCGGCTGCAGCAACTTTTGCAGGACATGGGGAAGAAGAGAAAGCCAACCAGGATGAGAGGAGGAGAAGGATAAAAGGGTTTCCTCGGTTCCAAAGAGAGGGAGGTTTTGCACGGGTGAAGAACGAGAGGAGAAGCTACGAAGAAGAGGATTCGCACCAAAGGGAAAGGGGCTGTGCACTTGCATACATTGAAGATATTTGATGCGTGAGTTCCTTAGGGGTTAAATCTGTAAGGAAGATCCTGCTTTTACATTCATTTTGCTGCATTATTTCGTGTAATCTTCTTAGCAAAGTGTTATATGATCTTGCCTACCTCTTGTAATCGCTGCATAAACCTACACATGTATGAGATGTTTATCATTGTAGTTCACGCTTTCATCATGAACATGTTAGGCTAAACTCCTAATCAGGATGTGGGAGCAGCCCTCTCGATGCCTTACTAACTTGGTAGTCTGGATTTGAATGTTGTATCCCAACTCGATCCTTTGTGCGCGCCTTGCCTGCGCATCCCATCTTGGGTGCGCTTGAGCCTCTGCCTCTTGATCTGAGGTTTGTAAATTAGATAATCACAGGGAAACTCGCTGATTGTCTGTTCTCAACCAAGGGGTAGTTAGGGTTTTAGACGTGTCAGGGAGACCACAAGTCTGACCGCGCGTCCGAAGCATTCGATCGAGGGTTTTATCAAATTTATTTGTTCGCTTTGCCTACGTCTCCCGAAAGGGAACGTTTGAGCCTGTATTTCCTCGTGTGGGATTTGTAAGGCAGGAATTCTTGGGGAAAATTCACTTGACGAACTGCACTCTCCTTGTGTTCGCTCTTGGATCTTAAACGCATCTGGCAAACTTCTTGCGCGCCAGTACGTTGGATTATAGGAACCCTATGCCTGCGTAGCCCGAAAGGGCGCGCTTGAGCCAGAAGTTACACGGGGGAGGTTTGTAAGCCAGGAATTCTCGTGGAGGACCTCTTTTGTCATCCTGTGCCCATCTTGGAAGTTCTAGGAGCTTAGGCGTATTGGGGAGAAGCATTTCCGACCGAGCGCCAGAACCTAATAGATTTGACCTATAGCAACCGGCTGTAAGAGGGAGCAACTACCTAAGTGACAAGGAAGCCGAGTCCCTTGAACTAAAAAGGATAACGGCATTAAAGTCTGGACTATTAAGCTGTAAGAAGTCAAGGCGGTGAACCCACATCCTGATGTTTTACACTATTAAGACTCTCTCATGAAAATTCCTCCATTTACATTTTCGTGTATTTAATTAGTTAACATTTAGACTTCATTAATTTCGCATCGTCTAGCTAGCAAATTCGAGATCTGTCGGTATTTTTCCGTCAGTCCCTGTGGGATCGATATTTTATTACTTCGATAGACCCGTGCACTTGCGGGTAACGCCTGCCTATATCGGTGGGGGCTATCAGCTTCCCAGATCATCAACATTGATATCCACTCCTCTCACATCATGGTATTGCATAGAGGACTATGCAATCTTTTAGAGTGGGTGAGCTTTCTATACTCTGATTTCTTTTGTCCTTCTTCATATGGGTGTCTGACTCTATCGCTTGACTAACTGTGTTTTTGGATTGATACTGTTATTCTGTGATGGATGGTACTGTGGCATTGTATCTTATATGCCATTATATTCGTGGGCCTGGTCCATATCTTCAGGCCCCACTCTGTGACAGATTTGTATAATATTACTTTCTTGCTTGTGTCCGTACTCTGTTATGATGACTATGCTTTTCATATATGCTATGTGAAATTTTTCCATGAGTTTGCATGTGTATGAGTCTTGTCCTATAAAAGCCATTTCAAAATTTTGAGTTGAATGCATAATTGGTTAGGAATAATCAATGATTGTTGATAATATCTCCTTGTTAGAAATACTCTTTGATCATGTCCATATATTCTATGATTTTGAAATCTTGTGAATTGGATTGACTTTGAGTTATTCATTAGTGTGTCAAACATTCCTACGATTGTTTAATCAACTCAAGCTTGCAACTTACATGTGAATCGTATCAAGATGCATATTCACTTAGTCATTCTTAGAATTTCTTTCAGTTGTTGGGGAGACACTACAATTGTCAAAAGGATATGTTATCAACTGTTGAGCATAAATTAAAAAAAAAATATTTCACCCTAGATTCCTCTACTTGGCACTGCGAAAAATTGGTAGTGGTACCGAAGGATATGAGTTGAAATCTAAGAGTTGTGAAATGAAATCAATAAAAAGACTCCTCTACTTGGCATTGCGAAAAATTGGCAATGGTACCTAAGGATATGAGTTGAAGTCCAATGCAATAATCAGTGTATCGTGCCCTAAATAAAACATTTGAGTTAACCCCAATGATTTGACTAGGAAAGATTGGAATTGCATGAGTATTGTATGTAAGCTTGATTGAATCCTATGTTTGTTGCTTACTAGGTTGTTTGGCATCTAGAAATTATGGGATCAAACTATTAAACACTTGAAATAACCGTTTACTTGATTTCTCCTGATTAGATTTTGGATTGTTGTTAAATATTTTTCTAACTTGGATGTATACCTCAACGCAAAAGATTGCTCTTATACCCATCTTGTGTTTCATCCTATTTTATTGCTTGAGGACAAGCAAAGATTTGAGTCTTGAATATTTTGATGCCTTGCATTTTAGTAGTATTTTGCCTTTGTAATTCATGATAAATCTAGGCTTATTTTCATGGTTTTATGCTCTTTATAGACTTATTTACATAAAAGCTTCAGAATCTTCACTTTTTCGTGCTTTTGTGGAATTTCAACTAAAATCACCCATTTTCGACCTCTTTTGAAGATTCTAAGGCCATGGGGTGATTTCTCATATGAAGACGAAGCTACACATCAAATTTGGGCCCAATCGGAGTTAGCCTGAAAAATACAGCTAGGTGAACGTGAACCCCTTCACCAGCTTTTTCGCCAACCAGCAAATTTCTTCACAGAGAGCTTCACGGGCAGGTGAACTCGGCGGGGTTCACCCGTGCTTCTCTCTGATGCGCAGCGCTTAGAACTGATCAGAATACATCATGGTCTGGTGAACCCGGCGGGGTTCATGCGTATTTCTTTCAGCCGAAACTGCTCAGAGTGAATCACGGCCAGGTGAACCCGGCGGGGTTCACTCGTGATTCCAACCGAGGCGATGCGAGTTCGACCCTCTCTCGGATTTTTAGTGATTTCCAACCCGTTTGGCATCCAAATTTGGCAAGTAAAGACTCTATGGAAAGCTGCTTCGAAAGAGAACGCATAGAATATAAAAGCCCCAATTTTCATGACATAAAGAGAGAGGAATCACGTGACGAAGCGGCGGAGGGCAGAAGAACACGGCGACGAGGCGATTTTCGGGGATTTTTAGAGATTGAGATGTCCGATCATCACGATTTCTTCTGGATACTTTCGGTTTATCGTCTCCATCCTCTTAGATTCGCTTCCTTATAGTTTTCTTTCCATTAAAAGAGAGATTTTGAGCGTTTCAATGACGATTGTAGCGTAAACCCTATTTCGGGGCTCGGCTGAAGCCCTTTGACGATTTTGATTGCAAACTCTATTTTAATTCTTTTATTTGGATGGTATTGTGAGCATATTTTACTTTGATGTGCATATATTGTGATTGTACCTTGGCCGAGTATTTTCATGTTTAAGTCGTTACGATTCATACCGAGAGGAGGATCGTAAGGGTGAAATCTCTTAGTAAAACTTGCGAGACCTCGACACGAGAGTGCTTGGTCTTCGCTCGAGGGTTTCATAATCTGCCATAGAACTCATTGGGTTCGTCTAAAATGATCCACTGCGAGAGTAGGAGATCGTCTTAGTTGAACACCGGGGTGTACACTAGAGAGAGGGCACCTTGTACCCTAGGGATAGATTCCTTGTGCAAAATCAATAATCCGGATAACTGATAATTTTAAGCGCAATTAAGATCGTCATCATGGTGGAAACCGTGGCCCTGATATCTCTCTCATATTTACTCTCTACCGTCGTAGCTTGATCTTCTTGTTTTCGATTGTTTAAGTTTTCAATACCACGTTTCGATTAGCCTAGCTATTAAAACTTGGATTTTCTGGTACTCAGTCTTGTTCGCTGTGGGATTCGACATCTTTTATATTACTTCGACATAACCGTGCACTTGCGGGACCTGTCAAATGTTATAGCTCACTTATGATATAAGACTAACGGTTTATGGTATAACACGAGATCGTGTAAATCATATAACTATCGTATAATGCGTGCTTCAAGATTCATGCTTGGAAGATGGTGAAACCCTTCTACGTTCGTCGCAGAAGGGTACCATTCTGTAAAATTTTTTTCAAGTAGCATCTATTAGTCGCTATCTTCAACTAACCATTGGCAGCATCACGAGTGACTTCTATCACAATGACAAGACTTGATTTGAACCTGGATACAGTTTCATATCCAAAACCTAATTTGAAATAGAAATCAGCAATGGCGCATTATTGCATCATTCAAACTTAGAACCCAGATCTAACTCTAGCTCTAAGTGTAGATTGATTTAAACTTGGCTACATGGCCTTCAATTCAAGTTGTTCTTCTATAGCAATGCCCTGATCAAATTTAAATATGATCAATTCGCTATAATTTGATGATTCAATTCAACTCAAACTAAAACAAACTATATTACAAATAAATTTGATCTCAATTATTAACATCAAATCTAACTCGATTCTAGCTATGATATCATAATTGACTCAAGTCGAATCAAATAAAATAAATTTGCCCAATTTACTAGTATAATACACAATCTAGCATACTCAATCCAATCCAATGATCGACCTAATCTGCTCGACCTAATTCAATCAACTCAAACTATCTATTGCAAACCATTTTCGTGACCCAACATGAATTTCTTAACCTGATATCCAATTTACCTGATCTAATTCAATCAATTCAAACTGGGCTATTTCTGACATGTTAGTCCACTAAAAACTATTTCTAATATAGTAGCCTTTTAAAGGCTAATTCTAACTTTATCAACCTTTTAAAGGATATTTTTGATATTTTTAACCCTCCAAAGACTATTTCTAATTTATTAGCCTGTTATAGTCTATTTCTAACTTGATTAGCCTTCTAAAAGTTATTTTTGACATTTTAGCCTTTTAAAAGCTACTTTTGACATGTTAGCTTTCTAAAAGCTACTTATAATATTTTAGCATTCCAAAGACTACTTTTGATATTTTAACATTTTCAAAGGCTATTTTTGACATATTAGTCCTCCAAAAAGCTATTTCTGACATTTTAGCCCTCAAAAAAGGTTCCAAAGAATACTTCTGACATATCAATTCCTTCAAAGGCTAATTCAGACACATCAAACCTTCAAAGGCTAATCCAGACACCAATCCTTTAAACCAATAAGTGTTAATCGAAATGTTGTTTGTGGGTATGTACTTTGATACTAAGTATTGAGGAGTATTTTCTTAACGTTGTTGCAAATTTTTATATCTTCATAGGGATAACATTTAAATATTTATAGAATGATTATTTATCAAGGCTAGATAATCATTCTTATGTCCTAAGGGGACAAATATCCATTAAGGGATAATTATATGCATGGCTAAATAACTATCTTGCATCCCTAAGGGGATAAATTTTAAATTATTGAATAATTATTCGCCAAGACTTAATAACTATTTTATATCCTTAAGAGGATAAAAAATCCATTAAGGAATAATTATATGCTAAAGCTAAATAATTATTCTGCATCCTCAAGGGGATGAATATTTTTTTTTTATCAAGGTGTAATTATACGCCACGGTTAAATAACTATTTTGAGGACCTATGTTGTGTCCTTAAAGAAATAAAAATTCATTCATGAATAACTACATGCCAAGGCTAAAAATAATTTTATGTTCTCTAAGTGACAAATATCCATTAAGGAATAATTATACGTTAAGACTGAATAATTATTCTATGTCCTCAAGGGGATAAATCTCCACCAAATTAAGAGATAATTGTACACTAAAGCTAAATAATTATTTTACGTCCTCAAAAAAAATAAATCTTCACTTTTATCCAAATTTAAATACTCGCAAGTCATCATTATTGAGTATTTACTAAATTTGAATATTTATAAGCTATCAAAAAATTAAATATTTATTAAGCTCAGATATCCATATCCCTTTAAAGTGGCAAATGTTAATTAAATTTGAAAAGCTGAACCATTTTTAAACTCAATGTTTGTTCTCAAATTCCACTCTCTAGCCATCTCTTGGCTAATGATGACTCTTGTATCAAATTATAAGTCATTTTATGACAAGATATTATGAATGATATTATTTTTTCAACCACTTATCTTTATTTAGTTATATGTGTAGATCTCTTAATCAAAACTATCTTAAACTAATTAGAGGTAATTAATAATAAACACTTAGCTTTATTAGAAACCAAACTCACTAAATAAAAAAAAAATTATATTTACAATGTGAATTAAACATGAGCCCGCTATTCTCTGAGTAGCGCTGTCTCCACAAATTTCATCCAAGGTCCCAACAAATTGTTTGAGGACTTTTATAGCACACTTGCAAGAAAATAGATAAGCATAAGCTTTTATGTCCAATATTGCTGAAATGGACATCTACCAAATACTAGTGCCATGCGATCGTGACGAAGCTTGAAATCACATAGGTATTTGATCTGTTATGTTGACAGTCACTAATTGGCTACATTGATTCACTATGAATATACAGTGCCAACTTTAATAAGTTATAACCACTTGGAACAACGTGCTTTTCCATGTTGGCCAAACTTTTTTGCTGCAGGATGTTATTATCTTCCAAATATGAATTTTGATGAAAGTCAATATATATAAAATTTTTATTAATGTACACGAACTTTTGAACTGAAGATAGTGTATATTAACTTCATATGCTCATCGAAACTTAGTATATATTATTAACTTGCATTGGGATTTGTGTTTTTCATCACCCTAATGAAACCACACAACCTAATCTACATACATATTCTATTCTAAGAACAGTGTATGATTTATATTAACTTGCATTTGCAGGTTGTGGAAAAAACTTGTAAGCTGAGAGGGTACCGTTCAGAATGGAAAAAGGAGAATCTCAACCTCTTAAAAGTGCTTTGAGATTCATGTAATTTTTAAAATGTGCATTGAGATATTGCAATCTGCATAACACGAATCTGAAAACACTTTATAAGAGGTTTAGATTCCCCTTGTTTTCCATTCTAAGCGGGTTAGAAATTTTTTCCGTTGTCAAGAGGCCTGCCTACCTATAGCGCTCGACAACCAAAGGCTGCTCCCTCAGAAGAAAAAGAGGCACAGAATGACACAGCAGAAAAGGAAGACCCAAATCTGGTGGAGCGACTTCACCATCTCCGTCTCCAGCCGCCTCACCCTTTGGCTCCCACCATTCTCCGCCAAGTGGTATGGGCTCGAGTTGTGCACCCTCGCCCACGCCTGATCCCTGAACATCGACGGCAGCATTGCCACAGTCATCCCCCGCAGCAGCTCACCGGAGGTCGACTGCATCAGCCAAGCCCCACCCAGAGTAGGCGACGGAAACGAATTGTCAATTCGAGGGTAGTCGAGCACGCGATGCTGGGGCGGCGGCCGGACCCCGGGGTTCTGGGTCTCCCCGCTCGATTGGATCAGTTGTCGTTGGATCGTTTCCCACTCAAACGAAGGGCGGCGGGGAATGTCGAAATTATGCTGCTGGCAGGCGGTGGTGCTCTGGCCGCGGCCGTAGAGCGGCACGAGGGTCTGCTGTAGGAGCGCGGCCTTGCAGACAGGACACTGCTGCGGGGAGTCACCGGGGCTCTGCTGGAGCCACCGGTAGATGCAGGGCCAGCAGTAGAGGTGGCCGCAGAGCGTAACGACGGGGTCCGCTGCGAAGTCGAGGCAAATATTGCAGTCAAAGCAATCCTTGCTCAAGGCCGCGCCTGACATGCCGCACTTGTTCAATGGCTGCTGAGATGTGCTAGACTCTTCGTTGTTGCTGCGCTGGTTGCCCCTTCCGCCCTCCAGTTTGTTCCTGATGTTGCCCCTTCCGCTGGTAGTTAAATGGTTTCCAAATAAGCTGCCACGTCATTTGGTCGAGAAAAATCATCATTCCAATAATATCTAAGCTAACCAGACTTTATTTGGTAAATTCAGTAAATGAATTTATAATACCCGAATAAAAAAAATAATTATGGATGTCAATACCTTGGACACCAAATTTACTAATTTTTTTTAGTAAATTCAATTTCTGTTGAATTTAATGACCTATGTATGAGGCTATGTAGGAAAAAAAACACGTTTTAATGCAGGAAATTTCTTAATGCAAGACACGATAGAAGGGGGAATTCAACATGGGAAAGAGCAAATTTCCGCCTTTCCTGAGTCAACATCAAACCATTTCTATCCACAGGCCAAAATAAAAGCAATGCCATTGCCAGCTCTTTCTGCCACCAAACCCGGTAACCGGTCTTGACTCTTGAAATCGAAACCTAACCAGCCAGCTCAACCGAGAAGCGGATAAGCCTCAATCCGGTTTTTAAAATGGTACAGAAGAAAGCTCCATTCAGATCTGACACTTAATAATCTAACTAAATGCAGCGACATACACTGAATCAAGCAACGTTGTGCATAAGCTTAAAAAAACTTCATCTAACCACACTCTTGCTGGCAAGACAATAATTAGAGAAAAAAATATCATTAACCCGTCAAACACCTCTTTAGAAATGGTCCAAGTATCGGATTAGCCATTAACCTTACATTAAATTATTTAAAAGTAGACTTTTCTTATGTCTTTCTTGTAAGAAAGGAGATGCTCATGTATCATAGGCAGATCTTAATGGAGTAGCAGATATAACAGTCACCAGGGAAATCGGTTCAGTTATTGCTATATCTATATTCACATCTATAGCAAACGGCAAAAGGAGAAACGGGAGAAACCCAAAATACTTTTTCTGACTTTTTCTTTGAGAAACTTCTTGTGAATCAATTTGTTCCTAAGGGAAGTGTAGCTGTAGCATATGGTTGTACTTTGGTAACTATTCACCAATTAAGTCCACACGTTAAACAAGTTTGATGGGAAAAGGTTTTGCCACCGACCTTGTGGTATAGTTTTTTTAGCCGACAGTGACTTACACAATACTCGCAAAACAATGATATCTGATCTAAACCAATAATATTGGATCCCCATTCCCAAATGAATTTCTGAATTTTTTTCCAACTGGCCTGAAACGTGAGAATTTGGAGTTGAATTCTGAACAGTTGTTTGTCATTCTCGAACAAAGTAATGATCTACAACAACTAGCAAGAATGGAATCGTTCTCTACCCTTTTTTTTTTGTCAGATTGAGTGAGATAATTCTGGATCCGAAGATAGACTAGTTCCATCATTGCATCAGAAGAAACCATTTATATACAAAAAAAAAATATATATATCATTAGATGAAAACTAATAGAAACGACGCCTGAGCCGATTACAGAGAAATCAAATCGGCCTTTGATCGCTAGGAAGAAATCAATGAACGCAGCACAAACTCATGAAATCTGATCAAATCAAACCGTCTATTCATGCACAGAAAAAGAGAGAGAGAAGAATCTGCTAAGCAAATGCACAAACAAATGGCATATAATTGGAGCGCAAAGGGAAAAAAAAAAAAAAAGTAGATTGTGGAAATGAAGACTTACAGAATCTGATCAGGTTCTGCGTTCCCTGAGACGACGATCTGGCGCGGGAGGAAGATGCGAAAGAGGTTTAGGTCGCGGAGCAGAGCGGCGACGGCGAATGAGAAGGAGAGAGGGTGGCGGGCGGATGAGTAAAAATATAGTTAGAAAGTAGCAAGGGAATTAAACATCTGGAAAGTTCGGAGACTCGCTCCTCGATCGCATTTTCCGCGTAAAGTGAAGGAAAGCAACATCAAAGAAACCAATTTGGTAAGCGCAACTCGCAGCGCTTTCTTTGGGCACTAAATATATACAAAAATTGAGAAACAGAGAATTTTTTTCTTTCTATTTTGAAGCATGCGTAGCACGTGAGCGCTTCCACAATAATTGCAACTGCAAAAGGGTGACTGAAAGCTCTGTTTGATGCTTGTTTGTTGGGTCCATTTGGCCAATTTGGTAAGGCTGAAGTTTCTGGCTTTTGGCTGATTTGATCAGAACTATTTTAACTAGAAGCTGGTTAGAAAAATTGAAATTATTTGGGTAAAACAGCTGATCTGGATAACAGCTTTTCACTGTTGTGTTGTGCTGTCTAGTTTTATTAAGTAAAAAATTTAAAAATACGTTAATTTGTTATAGAAATAAACTTTTCTAATAACCATATATATATATATTAAAATTATTTAATACAATAATAAATATATATTTTTAACTATTTTATATATATGTGAATTTAATCTTAAATATGACTAATCTTAAATTTATTTTTTAAGAATTCCCTAAGTATAAAACCTTACATACATAATATATAAAATTAAAAAAATTAATCATAATACATTACAAATATAAAAATTTATCTTGCATCATGCTAATAATCTCTATAATTTTATCTCAATCTCCATAATTTAATTTTATCTCCATAATTTTTATATTCCTTTATTATTTTGATTTTAAAAATTCATATTAATTAATATATCTAATCTTATATTTAACTTTTCTTATTTATACCCTATACCTTTACCTGATAAAAAAATAAAATAAATAAAAAATTCCAAATCTGAAATCCCGTTTCATCATCGCCAGGATTGGGATTTCGGATCTCCTCGATGCCGCTGTTCGGCGCCTTGCCGACGGCTCGTCGCTGTCGAAGGAGGCTCAGGGCGGCGACGGGCGAGGAGATCGACGGCTGGAGCAACGACGAACAACGGGACGACCTAACGGTGAAGATGCGAAGCGGTGGTGAGGAGATCGGCGAAGCGACGGCGAGGAGATCAGTGAAGACACTAGGCGGCGACGGGCAGCACCGGCGACGATTACTGGCGGCGATGGGAGAAATCAGCAAAAGATGGGAAGCATCGGGCGAGAGATGGAGGAGAGTATTGTGCGCACACAGCCGCAGCGACTTCGACGAAGCTACCTGAGAATGCTTTCTGTGTACAGTGCAGCTTCTCAGTTTACTGAGAAACTGCCAGCCAAAACAGGGAAGCTTCCTAATTTTTGGCTGCGCACCAACGTAAAAGCCAACTGTGTTCCTTACCAAACGGGGCCTAAGGCTACGTTTGGAGCTACGGGGCAGCAGCTTATGCAAGCTGCGCCCGCTATTTTTTAGAATATTCAACGTTTGGCCCGTAGCTTCTCGGGCCGCTCTTGAGAAATTGCACTATTTCTAGCCAGCTAAATGAAGGGCGCTTCTTCCTCCCGTTGAAGCGCCTGTGAAGAAAAAACTCTATGCTCCTCTTCCGCCAAAAGGAAAAAAACACTTGTGTTTCTTATTCCGCCTCTTCAGCCTCGATCGATCCAAGCCAGATATGCCCCTTCCGCCTTCTCGGCCTCGACTTATCCAAGCCTTTTGCCTCTTTTGCTCCTTTCGCCTCCTCGGCCTCGACCTATCCAAGCCTCTTTCGCCCCTTCCGCCTCCTCGGCCTCGATCCATTGATCCACACCTTCCACCTCTTTTGATTTTCTAGCTTCGACGACGTTCCATCTCCAACTCCAGCTTTAGCTCCTGCACTAGCGATCTTTCACCGACGCTCCAGCTCTAGCTCTGTGTTGAACGTATTTTGTTAAAAAGAATATATGATAGATTTATTATATGATCATTCGACAGCCGCTATGTGGGGAATTCCAAGAACGGACGGAGCCACCTCTTACCGCGTAGGAATTTTTTACCGCGTAGGAATTTTGACCACAAGCTAGATTGCTCAAAATTTCAATTTCATAATTTTGACTTGTGGCAACTTAATTTTAAACTTCTGTACGTGTACATGACAACAACAAAAATTTAAGCTGTACAACAATTTAATTTTGACCAAAAAACTTGATTTTGACTTATAAAGTTGAAAGCGAATTGGATTTTAGAAATTCCTAACCTAAGGACATTGGTTACATGAGGATTAATTTTGACCACTAAATTAATATGAAGAAGTACTGCTCATTTGGCTAGTCGCCCTATTAACGTTGGCCTTGTCATAAGGTATCGGAGGGGGTCGACTTTTGATATGAGATGAATTTTATGCTCAAGCAGATAATGCCTCAATTTTTTGATAGCAAATATTAAAGCTAAACATTGCTTTTCGATCGGCGAATATAAGTTTTCTGCCCCCACAAACATTTGGCTGAGATAGTACAAGGCGATTTCCTTTCCTTCATCATTATGCTGAGCTAAAAGCGCTCCTAGGGAGGTCTCCATTGCTGTTGTATATAAGATTAAAGGTTTTCCAGCGATGGGTGCCCCCAGGACTGGAGGTTGCAACAGATATTCTTTAACGCTTTCAAAGGCTTTTTGGCATGTATCGTCCCAAATGAATGGAGCATTCTTCTTAGTTAGTTTTGAGAAAGGATGAATTCTCCCTGAAAGGTTGGAAATAAATCTCCTGATGTAAGCCAAACACCCTTGAAATGATCTGAGCTCTTTGAGGTTTTTAGGAGGTGACATATTGATGATTGCCTTTATTTTTGATGGGTCTATCTCAATTCTTTTGTGCTTCACAATAAACACCAAGAATTTTCCTGACAAGACACTAAATGCACATTTGAGATGATTCATTTTGAGATTGTATTGTCGCACACGAGTGAACACAGTTCTTAAGTTTCGCCAATGCTCGTCTTTAGATTGAGATTTGACCACCAAATCATCGACATAACATTCAACAACTTTATGAATTAAGTCATCAAATATTTTTGTCATCGCCCTTTGATATGTTGCCCCCGCATTCTTGAGTCCGAATGGCATAACAGTATAACAATATATGTTGATTGGTGTACGGAATGTTGTATGCTTTTCGTCCTCTGATGCCATCTTGATTTGATTGTATCCAGAGAAACCATCCATGAATGAGAATATTTCATTGTTTGACACGGAGTCAATCATCACCTCAGTGACAGAGAGTGGAAAATTGTCCTTTGGACATGCATTATTTAGATCCCTAAAGTCTACACATATACAGATCTGTCCATTCTTCTTTTTCACAGGAACAATGCTTGCGATCCAATCGACATACTTTTCTTCCCTGATGAAGCCTACTTCGATGAGCTTTTTAATTTCGATGATGATTTGTTCTTCTAATTCTATTCTCATTCTTCTAGGAGCTTGCTTTATTGGCATGTGTTCAGAATTAATTGCTAATTTATGTGTTGCGACTTTTGGGTCTAGGCTAGGCATTTCCTTGTATGACCACGCAAAATAGTTGCTGAACTCTTAGAGTAACAATTTTAACGGACCCCTTTCATCTTCAGATAGTGAGACACTTATAAAAGTGGGTCTGTTATCTTCGTCTGACCCAAGATTAATTTCAATTAATTCATCACAAGTGGTTTGCCCATCATCTTCTAAACCTTTAGGTGCATTTTTGGGCTTTTCTGTTTCTTGCTCACCTGCCTCTACTTCGCAAGTTGACACCATGTTACAAGAATACTGGCTCATCATTTCATCCACTATTCTTCAGGTTCTTGGTACCCCAAGCCTCGAGTGTTAGAAATTTTCCCATTTGGTAATGTTATATGTCTTGAGGGAGGGTTCCATAATTTTTCGAACCGGCGCAATTCAATTCCTGATCGAGGTCTAAAGCACCCATATTTTTCAACAAGTTACACTAGCTTCGAGGGAAAATACCTGAATGAGAGAACTTCAATGTATTTTGTTGGCTCCGAAGCAATTATTGTTTTTTCTTCATGGCTTTCTTCAGACCGATAGAAATGTATCGCCTTCTATACGATCAACTTCCCTTTGGTGTATTCCCTTTTTGCTGGCGCAATAAAGGTTTTTAGCTCATATACTTCAGATGTTTTAAGAGGAATGAAACCTTTGAAATGCCCCCGAGGAACTTTTAGAATTTTGAACTCGGGTCTTGAGGCCTTTTGGTTTGGGATGAAAGTTAATAGTGAGCCAGTCCTCTTGTGAACCTCGATAACATCACATGTAGAGGTTGAGTGGTCACTAGTCTCAGACTCAGAGTCACTTCCAAAATGTGGGCATGCCGATAATGTCACTTTCTTTAGTTTTGAGACAATAGAGCTCTGCAGAGGTGGATTCGAGTGTTTGGGCATTGACTCTATAAAATACCGTGCATCATCATATCTGACTTCATGAACTGCAAACAGCTAGATGTCTCCATCAATGCACTTCTCATTTCCATCTTTTAGATATTTCAAGCATTGGTGCAAGGTGGATGGAACTATATGGTTTTCATGTAACCAAGGTCTCCCCAGTAAAGCTTTGTATGATGTGTCAACGTTAATTACATGAAACTTGACATTAGCTTCTAGGTCCTCTAATTACAATGGTAGGTATATAGAATCTAATGTCTTTTGACTATTTTTATCAAACCCCTAAATAATGATTTTCTCGGCTAGAAGATAAGAAGTGCGCATGTCACGCCCCGGCGGAAATCCAGCTATTCCTTTAGCTGAGGGTTCCACAGGGAGATGACAATATTAATAGAAACCAAAGAACTACAATAATCCAATATCATTTATTTAAATAAACAATCCCAACTTAACATCAAGAATTTAT
Organism: Costus lasius; assembly: GCA_027563935.2. Lineage (NCBI taxonomy): Eukaryota > Viridiplantae > Streptophyta > Magnoliopsida > Zingiberales > Costaceae > Costus > Costus lasius. The sequence goes on from CM050451.1 coordinate 79,805,010, forward strand.
AACACAAACTCTAAAACATACTATTCAAGATGTACATAAATCAACTGAAATAAAACTAAAATTAACTCGGGCTGGTATCTACTATCTACTCTATCCCTCCCAGACATTAACTCTGTACCTGGAAGAGAAACAAAGGGAGTTAGCAGAATTGCTAAGTAGGAATCAACAAATATGATAGGGGAACCAAATAACAAGATAATGCAATGACTATAACAACGATATACAAATAATATAAGAATGTTGTGCAAATCATCAAGCTGGCCAACAGATCTCACTTAAGAGCCGCACTCATTTTCATAATGTTTCCACTGTTACTTATGCAATGGAACGATTGTCTTAAACAGCCCGATAGGTTGCGTCCAACCCTGACATCCGTAGTATTATCCCGAGGACAACTGGTGGTGCCCTAACCGGCAAACAGATAGTCCGATACACGTCAAAACTATAAAACACATAAACAGGCCACTAGAGAATAAATCATCCAGTCCAGAGGTCAATATATATTACGACTTTAACATAACGAATATTCAACTGTCCCACATACTCATGTGTCAATATCACAGATACATAATTGTTCAAGCATTCCCATATGTCAATATATCAGATATCTCAATACAGTTTTGTTAATCATGCATACATAAATAGAATATGACCAATGAACAAGATAATTGAGGTCAACTGAATTTCAGAAATAAATCAAGCAGACAGAGCAATTAGATATCAGTGTCAATCAATTCTAACATATGCATCATATATCAAGCCAAAGGATTAAGCAGCAAATCCTATAATTCTTGACACTGTAAGAAAGGAGTAGGGTAAGATTCCTACCTCAAGTACTGTTATCTTTTATCCTTCAATCCTCTTCAATATCAGTTTACTCCTTTTTCACTAACTGTGTAACACATATTATCATAACCTCATATATCAAGTATCAAACTATAATCATACACTAACCCCTACTTTCCTATTTTAAATCAATTTTATCAAGTTAATTATCATGCAACCCCCCCCCCCCCCCCTCTAATAATAAATTAGATTTTTCTTAGTTATCCCATAAAAATGAAATTAAAATAATTTAATAAAATAAATTAAACAAAACAAAACTCACCTCTCCCTTGAGGTCGACGCGGACGAACAAAGTGCTCGCTTCGTTCGTTCGTCACTGGCGCTCGACGCCGGAAGAAGGACGCCGGCCACCGAGAGAGGAGAAAGTTGCCGCTGGAAGGAGATGCAGCAGCCGGCTCTGGAAGGGAAAGAAGCTGCCGCCGGTGTCAACGGGAAGGAGTGGAGGTGGTGCTGCAAGCAGACAGCAATCGCCGCACGCGTCGCCAGAAGGGGAAGAAGTCGTTGCAACTGCCGCTGGACCTGTTGCTCGGCGCCGGAAGAAGAGGAAGACGTCACCGCTGCTTGGAAGATCTGTCTCAGCCGCCGCCGCTTCCGAAGCAGCCACACCGCATGGACAGGGGAAACTCGCCACTCGTCGCCAGAAGCACGTGCACAAATCCGCGTCAGACTGAGGACGCCACACCAAGGGGAGATGAGGGGGTCGCCGGCGCCTCTTTCTGGTGTCACCAGACGCACGCCCTCGCTGCCAATGGGGAAGACACGATGGCGAACGCGGAGAGGTAGATAGCCGCAGCGTTCACAGGGGAAAAATAGAGGAGCGTGCGGTGTATGAGAGGAGAGAAAAATAATTAGGGAAGGTTTAGGGTTTAATAAGATAGGGATTAAGAGAGAAGGGTTAGGGTATACTTATAGGGGACTAGGATACTAATAATAGAAAATTTTCAAAATTCAAAATTTAAAGTTCAAATAAAAATTAATAATTTAAAATCAAGGTTATAACAGCGCAAAGATAAACTCTTCAATGTGCGCAACATCATGAGATTAACTGATGACCTTGGATCAATCAGAATTCTATTTATTTTGGCCTCATCAATGCTCCCCGTTACATATAGCGGTCGATTGTGTTCTGTTGTTCTAAGGAGCATATCATCCTCATCAAAAGAGATGGCTGATGTTTGATAAGTGTGTAGGGCTTCCTTTATATTAGCATTCATGAAAAAAGATTGGAACTTTTGGGGCTGTTGTAGAGCATAAATGAGAACATCCCTTAGTTCCAGTGACATCATGAGAGCATCATAAATACTAAGAAGGGCGGGGACCTTCCTCAAATGGGATAAAATATTATATTCAAGAAGGGCTAACTTTAAGGTAGGGAGAGTTGGATTGTTGTTTGGCTCCTGAATCTGGATTTGTTTCCCTTTGAGATTGTCTTTTTCTTTATTTTGGTTCTGCCCACGCAGGACTCTACCACTTCTCAGGTTCATTTGACACGTCTCAGCTGTCTGCTTCTCTACCTGATTAATTTCGTTATACAAAACACAAGTCAGACATTCTTCTTCCGAGTCACTGCCAAAGCTTATCACATTACATACGGCTATTGTCATGGTCAGTGCTGCTTCAGGATTTCTGGCGATAGTTATCCGGCCCATTCTTATTTGTTCCATCACCCAACACTTGAATTCAGTACACTCATCAATTGTGTGTTGGATCTTTCTATGGTAAGGGCAGTACAAGAAATGCTCAGTATCTCTTGCCTCCTTCTAGGTCCCTGGAGGTGGTAGCTCCAAACCAAACCTTGATACATATTGCAGCAACACTTCAAGTTCATCTCGGTCAAGGGGAAAAGGGTCTAATACTTCATCCTCTTCTTTAGCGATTCGCATCTGAATAATTTTATTGTTTACTTGGAATGTGGCGATGCCCCCAGTTTGATTCGGATGAAGATGCTCTTGTGTGAGAAGCATTTCAGCGTCAATGGCAGCCATTCTTTTCCTTATTTGTTTTATCCGATTGTTATGAATCACCCATTGTTGATAAGCTTTACCTTCTTCTTGTTCGAAATACTGCGAAAATGCTAACAAATCTTCTTTAGATCTTTCTAACTGTTCGAGTCTTTCTTCTAAGGGTCGGGGCTCTCTCGCCTCAGCCTGTTTTGATGACTCTGTAGCAATGGATAGCATTTTGCAGGTTTCAACTTCGCAATCTTCTTCATCTAAAAGCTTATCCCATGTGTCTTGGGTGATGAAGTGCCGCAACTTAATGAGCTCAGGTAGGTTTTGCTCATATTCATCAAGCGAATCAATGAACTTCTGGATATCTTTCTTCTCTAAAAGGGGCGTTGAAGTAGCAAACTTCTTATTTTTCTTTTTCTTTTTTAATCCCTGATTTTTCTTTTTGGTTCTTTTATTGGAAGGTGTTGGAGGTTCAGTGAGTATGCATTGCGGAGAGTAGGGATCTTTCCATACAATGTCTGGCATTTGTCTCAATTTTTGTAAGAGCTACATGGTTTTCTTGGGCAGCACTATCTCCCACCCTTCAGAGTCGGCTGGTGATGGATTGGAGCTTTCAACGAGGTTTGCTTGTTCAGTTGGGGTTTCATTCAACACTTGTTTGGACATGGTTATCCTCCCCAGCTTATATTGTCTTTCAACCCAATCTTTGAAGATGTAGCATTCTTCTATCGTATGCCCCAACATATGGTGGTAAGGACAGTAGTTAGGGTTATCAGCCTTGTTGACCTCGTCTAGACGTTTTGGCTCTGGCAACTGCAAGCCACTCTTGAGGGCATCTTTAAATATTTTCATAGTTTTTTCTTTCTTGAAAGAATATGCTTTATTTATCCTTTCTTCAAGGGTCATTCTTCTATTATACCCTTTACCAAATATAGGAATTATGTTGCCTTGATGAGAATTAGTGTTATGATCCTCTGTTTTCTTTCCTCTGGTGGCATTAACATGGGCAATTTTAGCATCACCTTTCCTTGGCTCATCCCTTTTGGATTTTGGGCTTTGCCAGTTTGAGATGGCTTGGGGATTCGTCTTTTCAAGTTTAGCGACCTGAGTAATCAACTCTTGGAAGGTGCAAATACTGTTGCCGCAAAGAAAAGGAGCCATCCAATTATCAATATTCGCCACCAGTAGCCCCACAGCTTGAGTCTGCTCTAACGGTTGTTCACACTTGATGCTGAGATTGCGTCATCGCGTGATGTAGTTTGACACCATTTCATCTTTCTTTCTTTTATTATGTGCCAAATCAAAGATAGTGATCTTATCACTTGCTGTCGCGAATTTCGCACAGAATGCATCTTCCATATCCGCCCATGTTTTAATCGATTCACTTTCTAAGGAATAGTGCCACTCGAAAGCGACATTTGTGAGTCTCTGTGGGAATTGTCGCAATAATAATGCATCATTGTTTCCCGTATTCCCACACGTAGCAACAAAGTGAGCCAAGTGCTGCTCCAGATTACCGATCCCGTTGAAGGTTTTAAAGTTGTCCACTGTGTACCCCTTGGGATATGGTATCTCATCAAGTTCTGATGGGTATGGTCTTCCCCTCTTTTTGCTGGGCATTACTTTTCCTAGTTCTAAATGCCTCAATTGATTTGCCACTAGGTCTTGTACGTCTTTCTTTGTTAGAGATGGAGTGGCAGCTTCCTGTCGAGCTGGTGATGAAGATGCTCGTGGAAGGGGAGTACTTGGCGCTGCTTCATATGGCGCCATCTTCTGTTGACTTGACATCATTTCAGATTGAGTCATCCTTTGTTGACTTGACGCTGCTTCATATTACGCCACTTTTTGTTGGGTTTTGGTTAAGGCGCTAGTTACTAGGTCAGACTTTGCCATTAGGGTGTCTATATCCCTATCCCTTTTCTCAAGTTGTCTTTTTAGTTCAGCTATAACTTCGTCTTTTCTATCAGCTGATTGGAATAGGGGGGTGGCAACCATAACTGGCTCATCTTCCTGCTCATCAAGGAATCGTAGAGGAGAAGACCCGACATCATGTCGTCTTTCGGGCTCCTTAGTAATGACAGAGGCTAACCTCTTCCCCTTAGCTTTTTCTGACATGCACTTCAGGGTGTCGTTGTCAGAATCTTGCTTTGTTTCTTCTTCAGTATGATTGACCATCCGCACAGTATGAACCAGATAGTTATTTGGTTTCTTGTTTCTTCTTTTAGAATGAGCGTGCCAGGCAGCCAACACGCTTTTAGCTTTCTTATAGGCCTCATATATGGCCTGAGATAAAGTTCTCTTGGGAACCTCAACTGGCTCCCTCGGGCGCGACCTCTTCTTCTGGCTTGGTCACAACTGTAGCCCCTCCATGGTGTTCAAGTTGTGATGCAATTCTAATAACGGTTGGAATTGGTTCTTAGTAGGCACACTCGGCCTCAAAGTTCTTTGTTGTTGATTAAAATTTGTAGGAAATACACGATTTTGTTTCAAGAGTCGTGCCTTCTTCTTTCTCAGACTCTGTTGTTCTTGTTTTCTAGTTTGCTCCGGACCAGACATGTGAAATTTGCTTCCAAGGATAATGAAAGATGGCTCTTCCACTTGAGAAGTTGCAGCGGTATTCCTAATCTTCTCAACGTCCTCCTTCTTCATCCACACCTTTCGTGTAGTCAGCTTTCTTCTCCTCGTTTGTTGTGCGACAGCCTCATCTCTCTTAACGACCTTTGGCTCCCTCGGTGAAGTATATATGATGTTCGCCACCTCGGAGATGGAGCCAAACAGAACGCATGGCGCAATATTCGGCACTCCCTCCATGACGATATCTATCTTAGTCGACATTATGGAAGTTCCTACATAGATAGAAGAGTATAAGCAAAAAGCAAAAGAACACGGATTGTGAATAGATAAAACTCAGAATTTCAGTTTTTGGCAAACTGATAGCCATCAACGGACTTGATGTGCCTTTACCGTCAGCCGTTTGTGACAGGCTAGGTAATGATTTTCTTTCAGGTGAGTCATTACTCCCGCGCGCCTGGCGATTTGCCAGTTGTTATAGAGTGATGTACTCTTGGATACTCGTTCAACCAACAGGTCTATGTTTCCATCATAAGAGCTATTATAACAAGCTCAAAATAAAGGTGAAAAAATAAGTATATATCTCAAAGATGAAAGGAGAAGCCAAGTCCCACCGGGCGTGCCAGAATTTGTGGGTCATCTTTGGTTACATTTCAATGTAAATTTGAAATATTGAAAAGATAGTGCGACCATTTCAAATTCACCTTATAAATTATAAGGCTTTTTGTTTTAGTAGGTTCTAGCTTCCAATGAATGCAAGCATTCATTGTTAATTACCCCTAAGTAGCTTAGGGTACCTTTGATTAAGAGATCTATAACATATAACAAAGTGAAGACAAGATGGTTGAAAGAATGTAATTTATAACTTCGTGTCATGACACGGGATACAACAAGAGTACATCATTTTACATAAGCCATGGAGAAAAAATTGAGTTGCATTGTAACAACATTGAGGAACTACGCCCCGATACAAAGTATCGACGTACGCACCTCCCAAACAACGTCATCGACAACACGAGTCAAGTATTTATCGTCCATGACTATGTTTGAATGAGTTGAGTGCATGGGTTCGGTGAACGAGCTGTGGGGCTAAACGTTAAGACAAAGTTGAACATTAGGAAAGGTCACTGAAAATCACAAAGGATAGATTATATAGAAACCTAGTTCAACAAGCTTAATGGCTTCGGCCTGAAAAGACTCCAAGTTTTGGTTTTCTCCTATCAATGTCTCTCCATGATCAAGGTCATCACTAGGAGAAGACCTTGTGATGTGCTCTATGAGGTAGCTATGAAAATCATCATCCTGACCTTCAATATTCTAGAACAAAAGAGATGTCAGTGCAACAAAAAGAAAGAAAAATTTGGAAATATGAAACTTTTTACCTCAATGAGATCACTAGGCCCTGCTTCCTGATCAGATATCTTTTGTCGTTTTGAACGCGATGGACACGAAACATCAAACTCAAACCCAAGTGGAGGTCGCTTTACTATTTCTTTAAGAAGTTTCTTTTGATAAGGCTTATTCACAAGATTATAAACATCACTGATCTTGTAATTAAAATATGTCTTTACATGTGTAGAATGCCATAATAAATACTCAAAGATACATCACGGAATACGATTGCGAGCAGGAATACTAAAGGGAGAATCGGTCTTATGATAAAGCAATATACGCCAATTCACAGCAAGTGCAGATAAGTCATCAGGCAAATCTTGGAATTTAAGAACAGTTGCAGGAATGATCTGGTCATAACCAAATTGACGGGCACACCGATGTGGATTATATATCTCAAGAGAAGCCAAATTACCACTCCTAAATGGTAACCAACTGACTCAAATGCTTATAAGAAATTCTAGTGCAGGAAGCTCGTCTTGTGCTAAAATATCAAAGTCAGTATCACAACACTCTGTCTGAACTGAGAGAATTCCCCTTTTGTTTGGAAAAATATTTCTGCGATGATCAAGAACTTCAGATTTACGAAAGAGCAAACGTGCATTGTGATTTTTGAAATGACCTGGAAAAGCCCCTGCTATGTAAACCAGATAGGGCAATTTTAACTTCATACTCTCTAAAACTATCGTGCCATATAATTCGCGAAATTGCAAATTGAACCAACCAAATAGATAATGGAGTGGAATCAGAACATCTTTTACTCCTGGAGGAATAGCAGTGCAAGCTTCTCTAAGAGTTTTGAATAAACCCGATAAGGCTGCTGGAGTTAAAGAAACCCGAATTCCTTCAGCTAATTTATCTGCGATAACAAATACCTTTTGTCTAATGTGGTTGGGATATTTATAAGGAATAACAAAGTAGCACAACCAACATGACAAAAATGCAGTAAGAAATGTTCTTCGATCAACATTGTTTGCAGCAATTTCAGGTTGCAAGGGAGGATCAAAGTCTTGCATTAAATATTCTCCGAACCAACTCCAAAGAGGTCACAAGGTGATGGAAAACCAGTCTCTAATGGAGAACTGGACTCAACAAAATGCTATATCCAATCTGTTATCGACACCACACTAGCTTTTGATTTGGCCAGTGAATAATAATGCTGAAAAATCATTTCAAGAGAGGGCGAATAGCGGGGTTTCTCATAAGCTGTCTCACCGAAAAGGATCTTATCGTTTGGAACATGCTCGTCACAGCGCACTCCTAAAATTGGAAGACCACAAATATTTTTCATATCCCAAAGGTTGGGAAAGATCTCCTCGTCAAATATATAACAGGTGTTAGTCATAGGGCTCTAATGCTCTAAAATCCCTTACAGCAGAGTAATGTCATACTCATAATTAAATAATGATATAATGATAGCGTTAACTATACCAGCCTTCTTAAGGGTTTCTCTCTCGATGCGCAAAATATATCTGGCCCATTCAATATATCCCAGATGATGCATAACACTCCCGCGGATATTAAACTGAGAACTCCATTTGGGGACATGACCAAAAACCATCTCTAAGCCTAAGAAGTGTATAGTTTTCTCATAACCATCTTTAGTGGTCAGTTCAATACACAAGAAATGATCAGGATCTAAGTCTATGAACATGTCCTTTGTTATCCCTTTGGCCAACAAAGCTTCGTTTGATAGGCGTTAGACACTTGAAATTAGGGAATAAACTGGACTCATAACCTTTGGGCAGAATAGGTATAGTTAATTGACAAGGGATAGCACCATAGAAAATATCTCTTCCTTCCAATATTTTATCACGCCATAAATGACATTCATCTTTGGAATACTCAAGAATATCACAATATTTTATATAACTAGGCTGGTGAGATGGCATATCAAGAGTACGAATCCAGGAAAAAGTCATGCTATACATATAATAGTAAAAAAATATAACATTATGATGTGTGTGACTTATTCATGTAACAAGCAAAGGGAGACAGTTACCCACGGTAGAATTTTCCAAGTAAACTTTGGATGTCACCTCATTCACCTCAAGCAGCGTACAAAATCCCTAAATGTCAAATTATGCCTGCAACAACAAGAATAGAAAATTGAGCAAGCAAATCTCATAAACAATAGATTTGTATGCGCTTTTTCTATTACTTATACCAAATCTGTTGGGTGCATTTGTTGAACGTATTTTGTTAACAAAAATATATGATAGATTTATTATATGATCATTGGACAGCCGCTATGTGGGGAATTCCAAGATCGGACTGAGCCACCTCTTACTGCGTAGGAATTTTGACCGCAAGATAGATTGCTCCAAATTTTAATTTCATAATTTTGACTTGAGGCAACTTAATTTTAAACTTCTGTACGTGTACCTAACAACAACAAAAGATTTAAGCTGTACAACAATTCAATTTTGACCGAAAAAATTGATTTTGACTTATAAAGTTGAAAGCGAATTGGATTTTGGAAATTCCTAACCTAAGGACATTGGTTACATGAGGATTAATTTTGACCATTAAATTAATCTGGAGAATAGGGTCAAAATTGCAATCAAGTAAAATAATGCGGCCGATTTTTATTTGGTCAAAATTGCCTCCAATCTTATCCGGTCAAAATTACATCTGAACCAAATTGTGAAGCTAATCGCAGAACAAATGCCACATGCAGTAAACTGCGCCTTTTTTTGTTAGGGCCACCACCCGTAACAGGTCCAGCCCAGCGGGCTAGGTCCCTCCGACCTCACGAATCCCGGTTTGGATCCCCGTTATCCCAAACAATTCACGTCTGCAGCGGGATTCGACCCCTGTCCATGACCCTCACAAGTCATGACCCTTTAACCATCTGAGCTGTGCCTTTTTTGTTAGGGTCACCACCCGTAACAGGTCCAGGCCCAGCGGGCTAGGTCCCTCCGACCTCACGAATCCCGGTTTGGATCCCCGTTACCCCCAAACAATTCACGTCTGCAGCGGGATTCGACCCCTGTCCATGACCCTCACAAGTCATGACCCTTTAACCATTGAGCTGCAATTCACGTCTGCAGCGGGATTCGACCCCTGTCTATGACCCTCACAAGTCATGACCCTTTAACCATTGAGCTGCAGCTCAATGGTTAAAGGGTCATGACTTGTGAGGGTCATGGACAGGGGTCGAATCCCGCTGCAGACGTGAATTGTTTGGGATAACGGGGATCCAAACCGGGATTCGTGAGGTCGGAGGGACCTAGCCCGCTGGGCCTGGACCTGTTACGGGTGGTGACCCTAACAAAATGGCAAAGAAAACAAATGATAATGGGATGAAATCTTCAACGTGGGAGCCGGGTAAAAAAAATATAATAAAATATGTTTGAGGCAGTGGTGAAGACAATATGAATTGGGCAGGAACAAGCCTTCAACAATGACATGCACGAAAGGGCATTGGACTAATTTTAGAATCAAATGCAAAAGAAAAAAAAAAGAGAGGGAATACGAGGTGTCGTGGGAACCTTACAATAGCAATTGGATTTGTATAAAACAACCTTTTTAGCCTGAAATGGTGTCGACGAAAATACTCTACGTTGAGAAGCAAAAAACCTCTGTTTTGCTGAAACTAGCGTAAAGGCAAGACATTGACGAAAACACAAAGATCACAACGCTCGTGACGCTCGGACGTTGACAAAAAACACTGCCAGAGAGGATATTGCTGCTATACAGGTATAACTTCCTATCTTTTCTTCTTCCCTCGATCTATTCTAATGGAGAGACAACTCCAAAACAAACACCCTAATGATGGAGAAGACAACTCCGAAATAAACAATAGCAATTGGATTTGTATAAAACAACCTTTTTAGCCTGAAATGGTGTCGACGAAAATAATCTACGTTGAGAAGCAAAAAACCTCTGTTTTGCTGAAACTAGCGTAAAGGCAAGACATTGACGAAAACACAAAGATCACAACGCTCGTGACGCTCGGACGTTGACAAAAAACACTGCCAGAGAGGATATTGCTGCTATACAGGTATAACTTCCTATCTTTTCTTCTTCCCTCGATCTATTCTAATGGAGAGACAACTCCAAAACAAACACCCTAATGATGGAGAAGACAACTCCGAAATAAATAATAGAGAAACAATTCCAAAGTAAACACCCCCTGTTGGAGAAACAACTCCTAAATAAACAATGAAAGACAACTCCAAAATAAATACCCCAGTGATGGAGAAAGCAACTCCGAAATAAGCAATGGAGAGACAACTCTAAAATAAACACCCTCTGTTGGAGAGACAACTCCGAAATAAACAATGGAGAGACAACTCCAAAATAAACACCCCAGTGATGGATATAATCAAGTCCATGTTTCAAACTTGATTTGATTCGATATCCAGACTAAAACCCAAATTTAATCTCCCAGTCTCCCAAGATCTAAATCAAACATGCATATGAAGTTGGTTAGGTATGGCCTCTAGCCCAATCAGATTCACAGCTCAAATTCAAATGAACATTAAATCCTATATGGCTTTAACCACAATGTCATATTTGACTCGAACACTTTGCTCAAATTTTGAGCATTGGCCCCATGGCCTGTTAACACGACCAAAATTTGAACATCTGGCCCTCACAGCTTGCTCATCAAATTAACGAAATTTCGAACATCTAGCCTTCACGGCTCGTTCGTTAAATTCAACAAACTTTGAATGTTTTGCTCATCGGCCCATTCACCTCAAACTTCGAATGTTTGGCCTCACGGCTCGTTCACCCAATTTTGAACGTTTGGTCTCATGGCCCGTTCGCCAACTCAACCAAATTTTGAACGTTTGGCCTATCGGCTTGTTCACCCAAATTTTGAATGTTTGGTTTCACGACCCGTTCATCTAATTTTGAACGTTTGGCCCATCGGCTTATTCATCTAAATTTTGAATATTTGGCCTATCAGCTCATTCAATCAAATTTGAACGTTTGGTCTCACGACTCATTCATTCAACTTTGAACGTTTGACCCATAGGCTCATTCATCCATATTTTGAAAGTTTGGCTTATCAGCTAATTCAATCGAATTTTGAACGTTTGGTCACATGACCCGTTCATCCAAACTTTGAACGTTTAGCTCATTTGCTCGTTCATTCAAATTCTAAATTTTTTAACGTTTGGTTCCACAACCCGTTCATCAAATTTTAAACGCTTGGCCCATCGGCCCGTTTATTCAAATTCTGAATGTTTGGCCCACTGGCCAATTAACACAAAACCTCGAACGTTTAGCCCCACAGCTCGTTCACCGAACCCATGCACTCAACTCATTCAAACATAGTCATAGACGATAAATACTTGACGCGTGTTGTCGATGACGTTGTTTGGGAGGTGCGTACGTGGATACTTCGTATCGGGGCGTAGTTCCTCAATGTTATTACAATGCAACTCAAATTTTTCTCCATAGCTTACGTCAAATGATGTACTCTTTTTGTAGCCCGTGTCATGACACGAAGTTATAAATTACATTCTTTCCACCATCTTGTCTTCACTTTGTTATATGTTATAGATCTCTTAATCAAAGGTGTCCTAAACTTAGGGGTAATTAACAATGAATGCTTGCGTTCATTGGAAGCTAGAACCTACTAAAACAAAAAAACTTTATAATTTATAAGGTGAATTTGAAATGATCGCACTATCTTTTGAATATTTCAAATTTACATTGAAATGTAACAAAAAAATGACCCCACACTCCGCCATTAGAGGTCTTGTTATTCCTAAAGGTGGTTGCCATTACAAGCCACTGTCTTCAAGGTATCGCACGCATTAATCCCTCGTTGGTAAATTCTTTGGGAATCGCAAGGAGTCGATAGCTCTCGCACTTCTAAAATTACATCCAGCATTTACTCGCTCTCGCACTTCTAAAATTATATCGCAAGGATGAATTTACATGTAATGTTTTGGCATTGTAATTATCAGAAAGAAGTGTCAATTTCTTTCAAGTAATCTTGCACACAAACTCCAGTGCGTCTGATTAAACCAAAAAATGCTTAGATCAATGAAGACTAATGTAGATTATTGTAAAGAGGTGGCTCTTCATGATGTCTTAGCTTTACGCCTATGATATGAAAACTGCTGATTGTTGGCACTAAAATATTTTAAAGAATCATTTTGTTTTTCTCTGCTAATCTGATGATGAAGTATTCTTATATGAGTTACGAATATTCTTGTACCGGGGATATTATACACATGTGGAATCACACTCCTTAGTTGCAAAAAAATGCAAAATATGTTAGGTATATCTTACTATGATTTTGTTAACTATATATATATATATATATATATATATATATTCGGTTCTTTAATTTTGCAATAAAACTATTAGAACAAAAGACGAAAAGAGTCGTATGGTCATAACTTGATAGCCTTAAAGCAAAGATATCTTGGTTGAATTACCACTACGAAGAAGCAAGGAAACAAGGAAATAGTTTTGGTTATGACACAAGTATTGGATGCTTGTTTGGGTTGTACTTGTCTGTTTTGGTTGTATTTGCTTATTTAAACATTTGGATATGAACATTCACTTGTATGCAGTAGAACTAGGTGTTGTATTTGTTATGAACTTTTGGATATGTTGTGATGTTTAGTTGATTTGTATGAACATTTGGTTTGGTTATAAACATTTGCTTATATATGCAAACATTTACTTATATTTCATTTTGCTTGATTGAGATATATGATTTTTGTACATATGGATCCTGAAAATAATGAGGGTAGTGAGACTGAATCTTTATCAGGAATTGAGAATATTGAAGATATTGTGGATATTGAAAATTCGAGTGATAAGTTTTGGGATTTGGTTTGCTATACAACTAATGCAATAGAAGAGTACTACAAAACATATATAGACAAAGCACCTTGTATGACATCTGAGTATACAGGTATTAGATGGATGAGAGAAATAGTAGAGGGCCACCCTAAAATGTGTAAGCGAATGATGAGGATGGATCGAGTAGCCTTTGTACAATTATGTAATACTTTAGAGGAGTCATACAATCTAAGGCCCTCAAGGCAAATGTCAATTATTGAAAAGATTGGCCTTTTCATATATACATTAGCTCAAGGTGTTTCAAACAGATAGGTACAAGAAAGATTTCAACATTCAGGTGAAACTGTAAGCAAAGTCTTTCATAATATGTTGAAATCAGTGTGTAAGCTTTTAAAAGATTTGATAAAGCCTTCTAGTGATATGCTTGAAGACATTCCAGTTCATATATTAAGGGACAATCCTTACATGCCTCACTTTAAGGTAATTAATGATAATTTATATTATGTATGATTTTTGGGTGAAATTATTCTAATCATCTACCTTAATATTTTATAGGATTGCATTGGAGCACTTGATGGTACACATATAGATGCAGTTATACCACTTCATGATCAACTGCGATTTATAGCAAGAAAAGGTCGACCAACCCAAAATATTTTAGCAGTATGTAACTTTGATATGAAATTCACTTATGTACTAGCTGGATTTGAAGGTACTGCTCATGATGCTCGTATTCTGGCAAGAGCAATAAATACAGCATTCTTTCCAAAACCTCCTCTAGGTATGCCATTATAATTTATTTTATTAAGTCAATATAATTGTTATTTATGATTAAATGTGAAACTTACAGGAAAATATTATTTAGTTGATGTTGGATACGCACAATTGAGTGGGTACCTTGGCCCATATAGAGGAGTCAAATACCATCTTCGGGAATTTCAACAAGGGCAACCACCTCAAGGGCTTAAAGAAATGTTTAATAAGGCACACTCCTTTCTTAGAAGTGTCATTGAAAGATGTTTTGGAGCATGACAAAAGAGGAAGGATATATTCTGGGACATGCCTTCATTTACATATAAAACACAGGTTAAAATTGTAATTGCAACAATGACATTGCAAAATTATATTAGCCAAACCGCTATTTCAGATGCAATTTTTGAAGAATTTGAGATTGGTTCTAAAGTTATTTTGGAAAATGAATATGAAGATTCTGAGGAAAATGTTGAAGATCAAGGAAATTCTACAGATATAGAAAGTAATCAAACTGCATTGAGTTTAATGACATCAAATATGTAGCAAATTATATTTTGTATGCATTGAAAACACTTTTTATTATATCTGATAATTGTATGTGGATGTTTTAAAAATATTTTATTTATGTCATAGATTGCTTAATTTTAAATGCATATATAAATTTTGGCTTAATATAACAGCACAATATTTCTGCACTGCTTAGTAGCTCAGTAGTTTATCCAAATAGTCTTAAGCTTATCTAGCCAGCTCTAGTCAAACCAGCAAAAGCTATATAAGCTCTCATAGCCCTAAACTGGCCCTAAGTAGGAGAGAGAATCCCGCATATATCAAAAATAAATTTATCAAAAAATATTTTTTAAATTTTTTAAAAATTGAAATCGAATCGAATTTCTTAGAAACCAAAATTTTACTGAGCCCAAATTTCGGTAAATTCGATAAATTACTGAAAAGTTATATTATTAACGATTAGTTAATAGATAACTGAGTTATTTGGTATTAGATAATATGTTTTAAACTTTTACATTGTGTTTCCTATGAAGGAAAGAAAAAGAGAGAGAACTAAAAAATAGGGAGAAGGTAAAAATAGAAAGAATGAAA
Source organism: Costus lasius (assembly GCA_027563935.2). Taxonomy (NCBI): domain Eukaryota; kingdom Viridiplantae; phylum Streptophyta; class Magnoliopsida; order Zingiberales; family Costaceae; genus Costus; species Costus lasius. Next base: position 79,820,399 of record CM050451.1, read on the forward strand.
AAAATGGACCACATGCAACGCACGTGATCCTCATCCTAAGGAGAAAACGTGTAGCCTCATCCTAAGGAGAAAACGTGTAGCGGCCTAGCTGGAAGGAAGAATAGCCGGCGGCGGAGGCAAGAGGCGGCGAGCGAGCGGACGTGCTCGCGGAGAGCGAGTAGGTGAGCTGCTGGCCCAGATCCTGTCGGTGAGTGAGCGGACGAGCTCGCGGCGAGCGGGCGATCTCGCGGCAAGTAGGCAAGCTCGCAATGAGCGAGCAGGCGAGATCTTGACGGCGAGCTGCTGGTGAGATCCTACTGGCGAGTGAGCGGGTGATCTCGCGACGAGCGGGCGAGCTACTGGTGAGATCCTGCCGGCGAGCTCACGACAAATGAGTGGGCAAGCTGCTGGCGAGCGAGCGGGCGAAGACGACGACGTGGGAGAAAAGCACGTGCACGCATTTTTCGCCCGATTTTGGCGGACGAGAATTGGAGGAAAAAATAGAAAATTTTCCTTCGAGTTTTCTTTTTTAGGTTTTCCATCTACCCAAAGAAACAAGGGAAATATTTTATTTCCATCCATTCCCTTCACTTTTTCCTATTGGGAAACACAGCCTTAGTAACTGGTTATAATAAGATTAAGGTATAATGTATATATATATATATATGATTTTTTATCAATCCAAAAAATAAAAATCAAAAATCAAATTTTATAAAACTTATTATCAAAACTGAAACTAAAACTTTTTTTGTTGAACTGAATTTACTAAAACTTTTTATAATCAATAAAAAAATAAAAAAATCGAGTTGAATATTCACCCCTAGGACCAAGCATCAAGGGTTTGTTCATTAGCCCATAAGCATATTTCGTGCTCTAAAAAATACGAGAGATCTGAACCTACCAAAGTAATAGCCTGTTTCTTTGGTCAGAAAAGAGGAGGGGAGGAAAAAAAAATTTCATTCTTTTCGTTGGAGAGAAAAGATGAGGGTATAGAAAAATAGACCAAAAAAAAAATCTGTTTTTCATGTGATTGAAAAACACGTGATGCGGGAAAGAAAAAAATTAGGGTTGGCAGCAGAGCAAGGCTAGCAAAAACGAAGCAGGGCCGGGTGGAGGAAAGCGGATGCAAGAGGTGGGAGACAGGAGAGAAGCGGGTGATGGAAGACGGGTGTTGGGAGGTGGACGCGGGATGTGGGAGGATGACGCTGTAAATATGTTCTCCTGGTTCAGACACATCTGATCAATAGTCTCAATCTGTCGAGTCAAATCACAAACTCAAAATTCAACAAAAACAGCACATATTTCAAGGAAATAAAATTGTTCGTGTCCATAAGAAGACCACAGTGCTCACTAACTCACTTCTTACAGCAACAAGCTACATGTAAAGAAAAAGAGTTAAGACCACAACAATATATACAGTAGGTAAGAGATAGCATAAAGAATCCTGATTGACGGAATGATCTGAAACTCCAAAAAGATTATCTCTTTACAGATAGTTGGAGATAATGTAATTTACATCTAGATGTACTTTTCAATAGACGTGGCCAAAGTAGTTTCAGGGACAGCTCCAATCACGGCATCCTTCTTCTCCCCGCTTTTGAAGATCATCATGGTTGGGATGCTTCGAATCCCGTATTGGCTTGCTATTTCGGGGTTTTCATCCGTGTTGAGCTTGTAGCAGTTCAGTTTTCCTTCATAAACCTTGGCTAATTTGACAACGATTGGCTCAATCATTCGACATGGTCCGCACCATGGAGCCCAAAAATCAACTAGAACTGGAACATCGGAATCCAAGACAAGAGACTGCCAAGTCGATTTTGACACATCTGGAACTGCAAGGCCATAAGCAAAACAGTGCTTAGTTAAACATATGATTAGCAAAGAGGAAACAAATTAATGAAGTGAGTGAGTAACATTGTACAAGCATCAACAGCATGAGTCCACATCTATATATTTTTTCACAACAAGATGCAAATGATCAACTAAACTACCATGTCAAACAAAAATATTTCTGAAATGAGAAGCCTCATTATGAAATTCATGTAAAATATAATCCCTATTCAGATCATGTATACGTGTACTTTATAAAGGGACAATCAAGATTCAAGAAAGTGGAAATATAATATTTGAACGCTGTATAAACATACAGGTCGACATAGCGAGGGTCTAATAATAGGTAAATGGTAGTTGTTCAAAACAAATCAATGGAAAAGACCTACATTTATTGCAAACAGTAATACATTAGATTATTAGAATGTCAATCTACTACCAGGTCTTTGCAAAAGTGGAGATTCTTTATTCACAATCACAAACACGAAGCATTTGAAAATTTTAAAGTGAGGTACTTTGTTAGTATTTTGGAATAAAAAAATCGTGTAATGTATCCCAGACTCCCAGTTATTCAAAAGTTTGAACCAACCACAACGGACGGATGCATACATACTGATTACTGATATTGTTTCACTCAAGATTCACTTGTAAAAAGAAATCAGCTGTTTCATTAACTTAAATAAGCATGTTCGAACTTCATGCTAAATAATTGATGGTTTATGATGAATACCAGTTTCAAAATCTAACTATAATTTGAAGTGATCATGCAATACTTTGGAGCATCAAAGAATAGAATTTGGCGCTATATAAAGCACAATTACCTTTAAGAAGACACTTGTAGTATTGTGATTGCGCATATAGTAAGATATGAAATTGTATCCACATGCCAATAAACCTTTCGTCAGGACTAAATAGTTCTATGAATTATGGCTTCCCTGAGATATCCTCACCCATGTTCAAATTTAGAATGTGGAAATTTGTTATTTCCATCCCACGATGCTACTTCAATTTCCAGACAATTCTCATTTCTTGGCAACCATAAAGAGCGTCAGAAGTAACATTAATTTGACACCATTAATCTTGAGAATAGAGGATTTGTATACCAGAACCACATATGTAAGTTAAACTCCTCTGTGTCATTCATATTGAATATGAACAGCAAGTACACTAGACAGCATTGAAAACTTGATAGTGCAGTAAAAAGACCTAAAGAGCTTACTAAGGCTGAAATGTTTTAGCTTCAATTCAATTAGCATTTAATTTTGCTAAGATTTACTGACAAAAAACCTTGGTCAGGATCAACTACGTGATGCTATAGATCTATCACTGACAAGGTCCTGAACTGTTCAAGTTGCAATCTGCATGCCTGAGTGGAACGAGGCACAAATTTGTGAAAAAAAGGGAGGGACGCTTGTCTGTGAAAATGTATATATGTAGATATGTCATACATATAAAACAACTATAATGAGCACATGCATAACTTTTACATTATCATAATCTCATACTACCACATATCACAATCAAAAATCTAAAAAAGAAAAGAAAAATGCATCATTCATAATCATCATAACTATCTTCTGTATGTTTATTACCATTGTTTTTGTTTCATTTTTCCGCTATTTCAGTCATCAAATCATTAATGGTGTTGAGAAGTTCATTTGGAGCATTTGACGCCTCATGTAGGTGTGATCCTAGGTGACACCTTCTAAAGGAGGTGCATCTCAATTTTCACTGTGACATTACATCTACACCTCGTGTGCTTTTGTGCATGGAGCATCCACGTTTGCCTTGGATATCAATACTTCATCATGTTCAAACTCTTCCATCATGCTTCACATATTTCCTTCTTTCACGTATCAATACTTCATCATGTTTTCCTTCTTTCATATATATTGTATCTATAATTGAAAAGTTAAGAAAATTAACATATCCGTTTTTCATTTGGTATCTTGAAGGACAATTATGTATAAATTCTAGACTTTTTTCATTGAGGACTGTTACTAAATTCACCCGGTAATGGGCATTGTTTTGAGTAGGAAGAATGCTTCCTTTAGAACAGAATTAGACTCCAATAGAATCTTGAAGCTTTGGTGTTTTCTATGTATTTATTTGTTTGAGAAAGGCCAATGCGGTAATACGGCTCTACCCTGCAACATAATTACTTGGATTAGGATCTCAGAAGCAGCCTACTTGTTCAAAGGGTGACGGCATACCTTGGCCTTCCTCATCCAACATGACCATTGCAATATGAGCAAACTCCCAGTTGAAGCTAAAACTTATTCCTAGATTTCTTTTCTTTCCATTCTTCAAGGAATGCTTACAAACTTCACAAAAATAGGAAGGATCATATAGATTAAGATAATTATGCTTGATACTAGCATCAATTGTCAATCACCACCGAAGTTTTAGGTAAAGAGAATGAATCAGGGAACAAAACTCCATTAAACAATTTGAGAGCATTCTCCCAATAGATCCCAACCAAAGCCGAGGATACTAATTTTCTTTTTTTTAGTAAGACAAGAATAAGAAAGAAAGTAATTATACGATTCTATTAGATTTGTTTAATTTAAATTACAATATGACAACTGATCTGAGAGGTAATATTTAAGTTATTTGAGCAAAATAACAGATCAAATACAAAGCAAAAGATCCATTCTACAATAGGACAGAAGCCAAAGTATATTAGTTCATTGTTTGTTGAAAATGGAAATGGACAATTATATGTTGACACATCAGTTCATCATCATAAAAATCCTCCCCTTTACATTATACTTTTGTTTTAATTTTCCACTCTTTAATGCTCATGCTTTCCTTGTTTGATGGTTTTTCTCCTGTTATATACTCCACCATGCATTGTGGTGGTCACAATATTTTCAATTCATAAAACACTTCAAAAATGAACAAAGAATTATTTTCTTTTGTAAATTCCTTGTAAAAATTGACTGATAGAAATGTCTAAAATTTCTCCATAAGTACTTGAGTCATTAGTCTGTCGCTTCAGAAATAGGCATCTGTCTCCTTGGCATCTTAAACTAGTCGCAAAACGAAATTTGGATTACCAATGTCTTGGACCTTCATAAATATTGGAAAGATTATATGTACGACAGTTTGTTTTGACACCCTGGTAAGAGAAGCTTCAGATGCCATCAAGCATATCACTACCAAGAAGCTCCCTTCAATGGAAGATACATGTAGATAAAAAAAGTGCATGACACATAATTTTCCTAAATACTATTAGAGAACATTTCAGGCTATCAAGTGTCAAGTTCATCAGTATAACCAACAAGAAGATAATCATGATATAAAATTGCAAACCCTACAGAAAATTTTAAAGGAAAAACAAAGAACGAGGGGAAGTATTACGCTGGACAGCCGCCGTTTCCTGCGCCTCAAAGACGATGGTGGTTCCCCTTCTGACGACGACCCTACAACTCAGCACCGTGGCAGCCGCCTTGACTTTGGAGGGAAGCGAAGTGGACCTAAGGCCGCTGAACCTGCGAAACAAGACTACTGAAGCACGGCCGGGGCACAGAGGCGATAGAGCCGCCGCCCTCGGCGCGGCCGCGACGCCATGGCTAGGGCACGTAACGGCGAGCGACTCGAGCAAGGGGGCCGCCATGGACGGGAAGTGAGTGTTTTGTGGTGGATGGATCGGGAGGTAAGACGAGGAAAGCGAGTGTGAAAAATATGCGAAGGAGAGGAGATCAGACTTCAGAGCGAGCGGTGGATGGATAGAGATTTCAGAGAAGCATAAGTGCCAGCAATTAAACCGAGAAACCTCCAGCCCTGAACATGGGGCAGTTTAGGATTGATTATGCTTCTAGCTTCTGCTGGTTGAAAAATATTCTAGCTGCTGGTTGAAAAATAGCTGAGTAAAAAAAATAAAAGCTGTTTGGAAACTATAATTGCTGGTCAGATAAAAATAATTAATAAAATAATAAAATAAATAACATCTAGATTTTACTAATTATTCTCCAGAATAAATTTAAAATAATTAATAAAAATAAATAAAACCCGAAACTTACCTCGCTGAGATGCTCAACGCGGAACGAGCGCTCGCTTCGTTCGTCGTTGGCGCTCGCCACCGACAGAAGAAGAGTTGTCGGCGCTCTCTGCCGGAAGAGGAAGTAGAAGTCAGCTCTGGAAGAGGTTGCCGCCAGCGCCGAGAGAGGATGGAGAGGGAGACGACGCTCGACGCGGAACTTACCTCGCTGAGACGCTCGACGCGGAATGAACGAAGCGCTCACTTCGTTCGTCGCTGGCGCTCGCCACCGACAGAAGAAGAGCTGCCGGAAGAGGAAGCAGAAGCCGGCTCTGGAAGAAGCTGCCGCCGGCGCCGAGAGAGGATGGAGAGGGAGACGACGCTCGACGCGGAACTTACTTCGCTGAGACGTTCGACGTGGAATGAACGAAGCGCTCGCTTCGTTCGTCGCTGGCGCTCGCCACCGACAGAAGAAGGGCTGCCGGCGCTCTCTGCCGGAAGAGGAAGTAGAAGCCGGCTCTGGAAGAGGCTGCCGCCTGCGCCGAGAGTGGATGGAGAGGGAGACGACGCTCGATGCGGAATGAACGAAGCACTCGCTAGATCCGGAGACGACGCGGACGGAGAGCAAGCGGTGGAGCTAGATCCGGAGGAGAGCTTCCGGAGGGGAGCTGGACATCACGGCTGGGGCAGAGGAGAATCGCTGGAGCAAGATCAGGAGCAGGGTCGAGCGGACGAGAATCGCTGGAGCAAGGGTCACGGGCTGATTCTCCAGAGAAGCAGATCGCGCAGCACTTAATCGCTGGTGCGCCCAGCGCAGTTGATTCTCAAACGAGCATATTGGATGAAAATCAGCTGGCCGCACCAACAATCCCAAACGCACCCCATGACAGGCGTAGATCAATTTATAGTGAGTTGAGATACTCTCGTCTTAAGCACAAGTTTGTGCTTACGCGATGAATTAACTATTTGGGTCTGTTTCTTTAAACAGAAGTTACATGGAGTAAAAAAAAAATATACAATGAATATAAATATAAAAGTTATTAGATTTATTTTTTTTTTTCTTCTCCCGAATTCTCTCTAAAGAAACAAACCCTAACAATAATTGCAACAAAAATAACTGCATAAATGTCTAATGCATTTGGTGTCGTGTTTTATGGCATTTGCGTAAAGTGTGTGTTGCACCCAAAAGTGTCAGGCCTGGGTCAGCACGGTTCGGCTTAAGGCCCAGCGAGCCAAGCAATAGCCCAAGTCCGTGCAACGAATGCAAGAAGCGGAGCCCGAACTGGGGAACGCGTGGTCAAAATCGGGGCGTTGACCCCGAATACACGGAATACAGCAGTCGCACAAGAAGCTTGGATGTAGATTCGATCGACGCGGACGGGAGGAGTTCCGAACGATCCGGACGCAAGGAAGAAAGCTTCAGTCAAACAACGGCAAACACGGTCAACGGCGGCACTGGAGCGTGGCGGCGAGCGTAAGACGCGGTCGTTGGCGAAGAAAACGGAGGTGGCTTCCTCTTTAAAGCCACAACGAAGGGGAGAAGTGAGGGATCGATCGGACAACTTCATCGCCACACTGAGAGTTTGGGCAGAGTCGACGTCTGGGGAGACGTCGACGGTGAGCAAGAGTTTGTGAGCAGCATTAGAGATTGTAACCGACGAACAACAGATCGTCGGCGAGGGAGGGAAGAGGGTCACCGGTCAGAGGGCCGACGGCGACGAAGAAGCTTTAAGTTTGGGAATAAAATCCACTTCTTCCTCCACCGATCTACTTCCCCTACTTTGGTGTCTTGGGAGGCGATTTCCGGCGACAACAGGCGGCTGTCGGGTCGGTACCGAAGAGAAGGCAGACGTCGAGGTGCGGCGTCGAGCGGTCGACGCGAGTGGCGGTGAGGAACAACGAAGCGGCGTTCGTTCGCGTGAAGGAGACGAAGCTTGGGTGTAAGCTTCGAGGCGAGTCAATGGAGAGGAGCGTCAATGGCGGAAATTGAAATCGCGATTTCGATTTCGCGGGCTGACGCAAGCAAGATGTCAGAAGTGAATTCGATTTCGGCGAAATCGAATTTAACGGCGGACGTCATCCTGATGTCAGCAAGGGAAATTTTCTAGCGGTGGTGGATTTTGACCGTGGGTCAAAATCAGCAGAAGGTATTTTATTTAGGGTTTCGATTCTTTCCGATTTTCTCGAGTTAGGGTTAGGGTTTTCCGTGCGAACTGTAATTTGGGGATTAATTTCGAACGGGAAGTTAGGGTTTTTGATTTGAGTGAGATTTTGACCAGAAACCCTAGGGAGTTCACGCTTTGGTATTCCGCCGGACAACCCTAAGACACTAGTTTAGGACTAGTTTAGGGCTGATCCGACCGAGGCGTGATAATTGGTATCAGGGCGAGGCTAATGTGTTACGACGAACACGGCACCTTCACCTGGGAAGGTGAAAAAGGGTTTGAAATTCCAGAAGATCACCCACACAGCCAGAGGAGCGTCAAAGGACGTCTGGCCCAAGCAGGGAAAAGGTAAAGCCAAGGAGATGGCTGAACCCGAAGAGATGGCGAGCCACGGTGATCGTATCGCACAGATCGAGTAGGTGCTCCGACTGGCTAGTGCTGGGGACAACGGGATGATTCCCCATATCGAGAGTCTTCAGAGTACAGTAGAAGCTCAATGATTGCAGATCCAGACTCAGAAGTTGCAGATCGAGTTCCTGCAACAGACTCTAGAGGGTCTAATCGATCTGCCAGAGCAAATGGCTCGCGTGAAGGAGGAGATACATGCAGAGATCACGGTATTGTGTTTGACCCTAACACAAGTATCGCGATTGGCGGCGGCACCAGCGGAGCAGGAGTGACGGAGTCATGAACGCCAATGAGGAGGGCCTAACCCCTCTAGAAGACACTTGGGAGGACTCCCCACGTCTGGAAGAAGACTCCCCGCGAATTTCGGCTCAACCGACCTCTACAAGGCTAGGCCGTGTTCCCCGACACGACCGTGACATGGTCGAGACGAAACGCGAACACCAGCACGGCCCTCTAGAAGACACTTGCGCTGGTCACGGCCGTGACAAGCAACACGGCCCGGCCGTGACCAGCGCAACATCCGGCATCGCTAGCCAACCCCATCACGGCCAGGCCGTGACCAAGGACACGGTCGTGCCTAAACTTTCTTTGGATTTTGGACATGGAAATATGGCCCGTAAATCTGGTTACGACCCTGCCGTAAATCCCGATCACGGGCAAGCCGTGAAGACAAACACGGCCGTGGTACGGTCTAGTCAAAATGCGAACGCGGACACGGCTCACAGCACTCCCGTGCCTTCTCCCATGCCCAGCTCACAGGAACCCACACTACTCCAGCACAGCCATGACGGAAAGCACGGCAAGGCCGTGACAAGCCCACCGACAAACGATGCCCCGGACACCCCCGTGCCTCCAGTCGTGTTCGACCCAATGCCACTCCATCACGTTTGTGATGGCAAGCACGGCCAGGCTGTGTCCGCCTCAAAAGTGCGCCCGGGTCTAGTTTTTTAGGAACTTCGACGCTCGCAATGGTCTTCGCACCCTCCAGACCGTTTTGTGGGAACAATGAGCCCCTCTACCGCCACGACGTGCCCCATCCGCTCCGTCCACGTGCCTTCCCCAACACCATCGGAGCCCCTTCACCCCATCAGCATCACAAGAGGGCCGTCACAAGACCCGACATTGGATCGCTACAACAACCGGGTCCTCAACTCTGCCTAGGAGACCGTCACCAATGTTCAGAATCAGCCCACGATCAGCCGCTTCTGTTGCTTCGTCATGGCCTGTTCGGAGATGGTGTAGCCCACCAACATCGGCCCGTTCAGCGGCCCAACGCCCCAGATCATGCGCTCTAGCACTTGGCATCTTTCCCTGCAGTAGTTGGTAGCTTGTTTTAGTTAGTTTCCTTACTTTTCAGGTTGTTAGAAGGTATCTTAACCTTCTTTTAGGTAGTTAAGCTTAGTTGTCTTATTCTCCTAATCTCTTGTGCAAGTCATGTGAGTTTCCTCCCCCTCTTGATCTATAAAAGAGGGCTGAGGTTGCATGTTGTTTTTTAGTTTGGTTGTAGTAGACGCCTTCCCCGCGCAAGGCCTTGGTCCACCAGCTCCGAGGAACTCGCCTAGAGCTTCCTTGTCTTGTATTTTGCTCATTTACAAGCTTTCAATCAAAACACCCGGAGAACCCTCCTTGGGCTCCGGGTCCTTTTCAAACGACTTCGCAGTCTTCTCTATGCTTCCGGCAATGGGTCTTGAGCTTGCGGAACACCGCCCTCGTAGCATCGCAAAGGTTCCAGCTGCACGCGCTTGCATCGAAAAAATTGGCTCTACGAGTGAGGTGAGTATTTTCATTAGTATCCGATCTGTTGCTTTCTTGGTGCGTTTGGGTATTGCTCAAGGAACATCTTTCTGGCGTTCTCATCGGTTTTCTTCGTGGATTTCTCATTGCACGCATTTCATTTTCCTCGCCTCAAGACCCTCTCTCGTTTGTCGCATCATCATCTAGTTCCCCTTAGAGTATGGAATTAAGGCCCCATTCATCCGCTGCGTCAAGGAGGCTCCTAAGCCGAAGGTACGAGTACCTGAGCCAGCGACGTTCGGGGGGGGGGGGGGGGGGTGATCGTCCAGAGAAGTGGAGAACTTCGTCTGGGACATGGAGCAGTTGTTCTCTGTTAGCTGTGTTCTAGAAGAAGATAGGGTGCGGGTGTGCATGGCATACCTCACAGGCGACGCAAAACTTTGGTGGCGAACCAAAGTCAGCTCGACATCGGGGGCTACTAGCTGGCCTTGGGAGGCCTTCCGTGAGGAACTGCGGCGGCAGTTTCTTCCCGGAAATTCGGTGGACCAAGCTCGTGGAAAGATAGATCGACTGCGGCACACTAGGTCGATCCAAGAGTACGTCAGGGTGTTCTCCGCATTGATGCTGGAGCTACCAGACATGGCGGAAGGGGATCGGAAGTATCTCTTCATCCGGAACCTTCAGCCATGGGTGGAAGTGGAGGTTCGACGGCACTCCCCACTTGATTGGAGGGCACTGAGTGCAGTGGCCGAATCCTTGGTGGATAACAGAAACTTTAGATCAACACCACCAAAGAAACAGCGGTCACCACCGAATGCTCGAGTTCCAGAAAGGGGTAGACCCTTGTTTCGGCGGAACAGAGGTTCACCGGGACAACAAGAGACAAATCGTCCTACAGGAAGGACGAATGTAGAGCGCAAGTAGCAGGGTTGTTTCGTGTGTGGCGGTCCTCACTAGATGAAGGATTGCTCCAACAGACAGAAACTCATGGCAGTAATAGCGTAGGAAAAAGCTGAGGAAGCTGAAGTCAACACCGAGGAGGTGAAGATCGGAGCGATGGTTGCACAAGATCCAACCGTGACAGACATCGAGGGCGATGTTCAAGTTGGGCGGGGGAGAATTGTTAGGCCTGGGTCAGCACGGTTCGGCCCAAGGCCCAGCGAGCCAAGCAATAGCCCAAGCCCGTGCAACGAATGCAAGAAGCGGAGCCCAAACTGGGGAACGCACGGTCAAAATCGAGGCGTTGACCCCGAATACACGGAATACAGCAGCCGCACATGAAGCTTGGATGCAGATTCGATCGACGCGGACGGGAGGAGTTCCGAATGTTCCAGACGCAAGGAAGAAAGCTTCGCTCAAACAGTGGCAAACACAGTCAACGGCGGCACTGGAGCGTGGCGGCGAGCGTAAGACGCGGTCGCTGGCGAAGAAAATGGAGGCGGCTTCCTCTTTAAAGCCGCAACGAAGGGGAGAAGTGAGGGATCGATCGGACAACTTCATCGCCACACTGAGAGTTTGGGCAGAGTCGACGTCTGCGGTGAGCAAGAGTTTGTGAGGAGCATTAGAGATTGTAACCATTAGGGATGGCAAAAAACCCCATCCCCGACCCGACCCGACCCGAAGTCAACGGGGAAAACCCAAGTTGACTGGGGGTCGGGTCGGGTTCGGGGAAAACCCGACGGGGGTATAGTCGGGTCGGGGTCGGGTATGGGAATTTAGGTACCCGCCCCGAACCCGACCCCGAACCCGCCCCGACTATTAAAATAACAAATTTACCCCTTATAAGTTATAACCTAGTTACTAAATTTTAATAATTTATGTAGAAATGATGATATAGTTTATGTAAAATATTTTTTTATTTATATATTATGAATAAAAAATGTAAATTAATTTTAAAATATTATTTATAATATATATTTATTTTTTAGGTCGGGCGGGGTCGGGTTTCCCCGCGGGTTCGGGTTTCCCCGCGGGGTCGGGTGTGGGGCAGGGTTTTCTAAACCCGTCGGGTTCAGGGTCGGGTTCGGGGATGGGTTTGGGGAAGTCAGGGTCGGGTCGGGGATGGCAAAACCCGACCCCGACCCGCCCCGTTGCCATCCCTAGTAACCAACGATCTGCGGATCATCGGCGAGGGAGGGAAGAGGGTCACCGGTCGGAGGGCTGACGGTGACGAAGAAGCTTTAAGTTTGGGAATAAAATCCACTTCTTCCTCCACCGATCTCCTTCCCCGACTTTGGTATCTTGGGAGGCGATTTCCGACGACAACAGGCGGCTGTCGGGTTGGTACCGACGAGAAGGCAGACGTCGAGGTGCGGCGTCAAGCAGTCGACGCGAGTGGCAGCGAGGAATGAATGAAGCGGCGTTCGTTCGCATGAAGGAGATGAAGCTCGGGCACGAGCTTCGAGGCAAGTCAATGGAGAGGAGCGTCAACGGCGAAAATCGAAATCGTGATTTTGATTTCGCGGGCTGACGCAAGTAAGACGTCAGAAGAAAATTCAATTTCGGCGAAATCAAATTTAGGAAATTTTCGACCGGTGGTGGATTTTGACCGTGGGTCAAAATCAACATAAGGTATTTTATTTAGTGTTCCGATTCTTTCCGATTTTCTCGAGTTAGGGTTAGGGTTTTCCGTGCGAACTGTAATTTGGGGATTAATTTCGAATGGGGAGTTAGGGTTTCTGATTTGAGTGAGATTTTAGTCGGAAACCCTAGGGAGTTCATGCTCTGGTGTTCTACCGGACAACCCTAAGACACTAGTTTATGACTAGTTTAGGGCTGATCCGACCGGAGCATGACACGTAGAACTTAGGAAATAAACTGTCTTACATATAGGATAAACAGAACACAACAAACATAGCTTCCCCTAAGAGGGGTGCGATTGGCAGATGAGATTATCCTCAGCTCAACCAAATAACACACAACAAAACAAAACCAAGAACACTACACACAGGTAGTGATGCACATGTACAAAAATAGACGATGGAGATATTGTTGCAAGTAGGCAGCCGAAAACCCTTAGGTGAGTTAAATTGTTTTAGACTACGAGAGTAGTTAGGTTCTAGCAATCTAATTAATAAAGTTAATCCTATATGCAATTAGTCTAGTTTTGATAATTACATCGTGTTAGATAAGATAATATTAATTTTTGGCACCATGGACACATCAAGTTTTTAACGCCATTACCAGATACCTAGTTTTGTTAATATTAATTTAATTATTTAGATTATTAGACTAAGCGCCTTTTTGATTTTTTTTTCTATTTTTATTTTTAATTTTCGTAAGTTTTTTCAAAATTTATGTTCTATCACAAGGATGTGATGAAAAATCACAGGGTTGTGATAAAAAATATAGGGTTTTTGAGTTTTTCTATTTTTTTGATTTTATCATCACACCCCTGTGATGATTTGTCACAGGCCTATAATTGCACTCACAAAAAAAAATTATTTTCATTCTTTCAGAAAATCTGAGTTCACATAAACACTTTTTTTTGTTTATGTGAAGGACTCTTAGGTGTAGATAGCTTTTCCCTCAAGACCCTAAGATGATGAAAACTTTTAGCTTGTATGGAAAAATTTAGATTTGAGGAGATAGAAAAGATGTCTCTTAATCACAACCCATAGGCAACAAAAAGAGGTATGACATACTAATGAGTTGCATTTACATTGTATTTTCTATCATATTTTACATGCTTATTTGAGCTTAATTATAGGATTTTATACTATTTTAAGATGATTTTCTTTCATATTATATAGAATATTTACTTTTCTTGATTTTTGTACAAATGCAGATAATATCACTAAAAAAATAGATTTAATGAGTTTTAAAGTCACGGGGTGATTCGTGATGAAAAGATGAGGTCGTACGTTAAATTTGAGGCAAAATGGAATTCATGCAAAATTTTCACAGGTGCAGTTGTGAACAGTTCACAGGCCGTGAATACATTACTGTGTAGAAACAGAAACATTCACACCCATGGCCATGAACAGTTCATGGGTCGTGAGTTTTTTCACTAGTAGTGGTTTTTCACTTGATTTGAAGGCTGAATCGAGTCAGAACTTTATGAAAGCTTAAGAGAACCTTCCTAAGAGGGTCCCACATAGGTTGAACTATAAAAAGAAAGATTTTGGACCAGATTAAGGGAGCTTCTTTGGATGAATTTGGACACAGGCGGCAGCTAGGGCAGAAAACGACAGCTGGGCGAAAGTTTAACAAGAAGATCACACAAAGGACAGATTTTGTTGCTCAATCTTTATCTCCTGATCGAAGAGAAGGGTTATCATTACTTTCCTAGTGTCTCCTTGTAATTTTATTAAGTTTTCATGCCAAATTCACAACTTTACATGTTGTATTTGAAGAACATAAATGCTTAAACCTCTTTTTCAGGATTTGAGGCGTAGCCTATTGACGTTTTATGAATTAAACATTTTGTATTAATCTTTGTCAAGAATTCTATTGAGTTGATTTGATTAGAATTGTGCTTATTTTGCTTTAATACTCTGGCCAAGTTTTATTGTGTTTGAGATGTTGCAAGAAGAACCAAGAGGTGAATTGCGTGTCGTGAATTACGACGACGGATCTATTCTTTTTAAACTTGTGAATTCATTCACGAGAGTAGTTTGAATTCACTTGAAAGATTTTATGATTTGTCATAGAACTTAAAGGGTCTAATTACGATAATTGTCATGAGAGTAGAGAATTATCGTGATTATGTACCGGATTACGCATCGAGAGAAGGTAATCTATACATGTGAACAAATCCTTTTCAACATTTTAATTTTCTAAACCTATATTTATTTTATTAAATTCTGATTGTCAACGTGATGAAACCACGGTCCCGATTCTTTCAGCATAAGTTTTCTATCGGAAACGCTCACTTTTGCTCTCTCGCACATTAAAGTTTCCGAACAAACACACTCTTTGAATCGTCTAGCTATAGATCAACTGTGTAATTGGTACTTGACCACAAGATCCTCGTTGTGAACGATCTTTATTTATTACTTCGATAAAATCGTGCACTTACGATTGCATCAAGTTTTTGGCGCCGTTGCCAGGGATCAAGCCAGCCAATATCGATTAAATCGTGAGATTTATAGACTTGACATTTTGTATTTTTCGCTTTGCTTTAGTTTTTCTTTATAAATAGTTTTCTGCTATTTTTTTTGAATTAACACGTTTAATGCATGAGACTCATAAAACAGGAGAACTCATGCCAGAAATCACTAGACTAGATATTTTAAGCTTGATTTTGCATTTCCTATTTTGCATTTTGTATTTTTGAATTTTACTACATAAATTGAAAATATGACATTCAACCAATATCAATGGTCAAACGAGAGGTATGTACCATCGATAATGACAAGAAAATATGACACGGATGCATTACAATCACTTATAGCAAAGGTAGACTCCTTTACTCATGATTATTTAAGTATGCAATCTTTTATCTTGAATTCCATTAATTACGATATTTGTAGATATCATGGGCATCATTATACTGAATGTGAATTAGGGAGTCTTTCATCCTTTGACTCATGCCCTAGTACCTACAACCTAAGTTGGAAGAAGTATCAAAACTTACTTTATCAAAACGACCCAGCCTTTATTCCACAACCAAACTTTAGTCAACCTCAAAAATCCAACTTGGAAGCCATGCTTGAAAACCCTATAGCTGCTATTAACAAACAAAGTGAGCAACTGTTGGTGTATATGCCCTAAGGACCTAATTCTGGTCCGTTACTTGTACTACTTGACATTGATATTTATATCATACTGGCATTGTCGTTATCATTATTTGTTTACATCTGCGAACATGTACTTATATGATAATGTCCCTGGAGACAGATTGGATCTGTGCTCAAACTATTGTCCCTAGTCAATGTACCTTAGTGGATATGGGACAACTATAGTACTTGTAAGACTGGTATATGGGCTGGTTAGGCACGAGGTGCTAACGCTGGCATATGGGTATATCAGTGGTAGATATACTGGACCGACCCGCTGTGAGGCAATGACTTGGTGTCACGAGTTATCCTCACAAGTGATAGGAGATGCATTGATCCCTTGACTTGAGGTCATTGGCCATTCTATGTGGTTAGGGATATGCTTTGATACAACCTAACACCTTGCCGTAGTTGGGAGGTAATAACGGTTGTCATTGGGCATGTCACGACCCATATGAGAAGGTCAATGCACAGACATAGGATTTGCCCCTTCCTAAGGGAAGCATGATATCCATGGAGCTCCTCTATGGTTCTATGATTGAAAGTGTATGGCCATACCCAGGTTAGACCTGATTTAGTCATAGCCATGAGATTGGATGAAAATAAGTGGTGACACACTTGTCCAATCGGATATTAGTACGGCAAAGAGACTGTAATGCATCTGTACCTGATTACGATGATGGGGATGTCGATGTCGATATCCATTCCGATGACTTGGGTAGTAGCGATGCACTGCTAGGTGCCACTCACTACTTGTGATGACCTTAGGTCAGCACTGCCAACGTCAGAGGAACCTACAGGGTCACACACCTTGATACTTGAGTTCTCGTATTGATCGGGAAGCCTTATGATCGAGTTATTGGATAACTCGGATCTATTTTGGAGATTTCATCAACGCCAATGGGCCTGATGAGATGGAAGAAATGTATTGGGGCCAACTTCCATTTACGGCATATTAACCATGGTTAGCCCAATTTGACCTAGGGTTAAATTTGGATTGGATCCGTGGGCTTGGTTAATATGCATAATGGACATTGGGCTGGGCCCATTGATAAGTTGGGCTTAATGGGGTTAAGGAGGAGAAAAGGGATGGCGTGTGCATGGCGTGTGCTTAACCCTAGTTAGACTAGAGTTAGCGCCTATGCATCATGAGGTTTGAAATTAATCTTGGGACTAATTATTTGAATTAATTAGAGTCCTAATTTATGAGGTTTGATGGGCTGATTTATTTGAATTAATTAGAGTCCTAATTGGATTAGGATTCAATTAATTAAATAAATAATCAAATCCTAATTGGATTAGGACTTGTTCAAACCGCCCATTGAAAGTCCTAGTTGGATTAGGACTTGGGCTTGATCAAATCCTAATTAGATTAGGAATTAAACTTGATCAAACCGCCCACATGATCAAACCGTTCATGAGAGTCCTAATTGGATTAGGACATGATCTAACTGTTGGTGTATATGCCCTAGGACCTAGTTTTGGTACATCTTTGTACTACTTGACTCTGATATTCATATATCTTTCTGGCATTGTCGTTATCATTGTTTGTCTACACCTGCGATTGTGTACTTACATGATAATGTCCCTGGAGACAGATTGGATCTGTGCTCAAATGATTGTCCCCAGTCGATGTACCTGAGTGGATATGGGACAGCTCTGGTACTTGTGAGACTGGTATGTGGGCTGGTTAGGCACGTGGTGCTAACGCAGACACATGGGTATATCATTGGAGGATATACTGGACTGACCCGCTGTGAGGCTATGACTTGGTGTCATGAGTTATCCTCACAAGTGACAGGAGATGCATTGATCCCTTGACTTGAGGTCATTGATCATTCTATATGGTTAGGGACTTGCTTTGATACAACCTAACACCTCGCCGTAGTTGGGAGGTCATAACGGTTGTCATTGAGCATGTCACGACCCATATGAGAAGTATTACACCCGAAACACATTCCTTTCCCAAGGATCCTTGCGAGTGAGAGAACACAAGGATGTGTTAGGGTTGGTACCTTTATTGCTTGTTTAGATGTCAAAGCCATGTTGAAGGCGCCCAAGTGTTCGCCCTCTACAAGTATCCACGCGTCGACTCCTTGATCGTTGCTCCCTTCCACGCTCGGTGCTAGCCTCGGGAAGAGAATCAAACCTTCACTTCCACTTGCGCCACCTTCAAGAGAAGTTGCGCCAAGGAGGGGATAGGGAAGATGATGCTGCCAAGGACTTCCCTCTTCTTCTTTGCTTGCGCCACCTCCAAGGTGCGCCTATGGCCAAGGGACGATGAGGGCTTGTGACAAGAAGACGCCACCAAGCACAAAGAATCCTTACGCCAAAGAAGAGAGGAAGAGGAAGAACTTGCGGCTCCAAGGAAGAAGTTTGCACCACCTTGTTGTCGCCCTTTGCTTTGCTCTCTCTCCCTTCTATGTGTGTTCACGCCTCCTTAAAGTCCAACCATGGAAGGGGCGGTAAGGGGTCCTATAAATAGGACAAGAGGCGGCAAGGCAATGGCTAAGATCATGCCAAGTGGGCGGCTAGGATAAAGGGGTCTTGAGGTAAGGAAAGTCTCCAAGACTTTACCATAAACCTCATTCAACCTATCCTAATTTGCCCAATGGCCATATCAGCCCAAGACATGCCTTAGAGGCATGCATTCCATCCAAGGGAAGGGCAAGGCGCAACAAGCATGAGGAGTTTCGGCTAGGGTAAGAATTTTGAGAGAAACTAGGGTTTTAGGTAAGGTAAGTCTCCAAGACATTACCATATACCTTACCCTAGTATCCATATGCGCCCAAGCTCTTTCCAAAAGAGCCATCAAGCCATATCAGCCCCAAGACTTACCTTAGAGGCAAGTATTCCTTCCAAGGAAGAAGGGCTAGGCGCCCTTTACTTCCATAATGAAGCAAAGGCGCCTCCCTCACCCCATTATGCCCCTAGGCGCCAATGGAGTGAGATTTCTCCCCATTATACCCTTTTAAGCTAATTTCTCTTCATGACAACTAATTATTGGGCCTCATTGGATAATGAGCTAGCCCAAACTTCATGGCATGGGTTGATTAAGCCATTGGATCTAATCCAATGCAACCCTAATCCAAATGAGACCAATCTAGGTCAATTTCGGGTCAACCTGCCAAAAATGAAGTTTGCCTCCAATAACTTTCTTCCATCTCATCAAGCCCATTGGCGCTGATGAAATCCTCCAAATTGATCCAAGTTATCCAATAACTTGATCCTAAGGCTTCTGATTAAAGCAACGTCAAGAGTCTATTGCGTGTGACCCCGTAGGATCCATATGACGATGGCAATGATGTAAACATCATAAGTAGTGAGGGGTATCTAGCAACACATCACTACTACCCATGTCATAGGACTTAAGTCATTATAGCAACAACTCCTAACAAGCAACGAGGATTCCTATTGCATTACAGATCCCTTTGCCTAAGCTGATATCCTGCCATTGGATTAGTCTCAAGTTTATTATCCAATGCATTGGTCATGACTCAACAAGTGTGGCCACACTTTCCTGTCATGCACCAATAAGGTGGGGCGCCCCGAGGTGGATATCATGCTTCCTCGGAAGGAAGGGGCAAATCCTACTATTGGTCATCCATGTCTCTACGTGACTTATGACATGCCCAATGACAGTCGTTTTGATCTCCCAATTACGGAGAGACGTAAGACTGTATTAAAGCATACCCTTCATCAAGTCTAGACATGAATACCTCAAGTCTAAGGATCAATGCAAACCTCTTGCATGTGAGATTGACTTGTTGACTAGATAAGTCAATCCTCACGGTGGATCACTCCAGTGCATCCAATGCACCTGTATGTCTGCGTTACTGTGCCCCGCACCTAACCAGCCCATACACCAGTCTCATATGTACCAAAGCTGTCCCATATCTGCTAAGGTACCTTGTCTGGGGATAGCTTATGAGAATGGATCCAATCCAAACTCCTGGGACATTATTTATGCAACTCAATACATCAACGCAGGTAGAGTAGTCTGCATAATAACGACCATGCCTATATAAAGAGTAATAGTTCTATCAAAGTACATTCAAACAATGCCTGACCATGTCCATACATTGGTCTTTAGGGCATATACACCAACATTGGTGTCATGAGTTATCCTCACAAGTGACAGGAGATGCATTGATCCCTTGACTTGAGGTAATTGATCATTCTATATGGTTAGGGACTTGCTTTGATACAACCTAACACCTCGCCGTAGTTGGGAGGTCATAACGGTTGTCATTGAGCATGTCACGACCCATATGAGAAGGTCAATGGACAGACATAGGATTTGCCCCTTCCTAAGGGAAGTATGATATCCATGGAGCTCCTCTATGGTTCTATGACTGAAAGTGTATGACCATACCCAGGTGAGAACCTGATTTAGTCATAACCATGTGATTGGGTAAAAACAAGTGGTGACACACTTGTCCAATCGGATATCAGTTCGGCAAAGAGACTGTAATGCATCTGTACCTAGTTGCGATGATGGGGATGTCGATGTCGATATCCATTCCAATGACCTGGGTAGCAGCGATGCACTGCTAGGTGCCACTCACTGCTTGTGGTGACCTTTGGTCAACACTGCCAGCGTCAGAGGAACCTACAGGGTCACACACCAAGACACTCGAGTTCTCGTATTGATCGGGAAGCCTTATGATCGAGTTATTGGATAACTCGGATCTATTTTGGAGATTTCATCAGTGCCAATGGGCCTGATGAGATGGAAGAAACTTATTGGAGCCAACTTCTATTTTTGGCATATTGGCCGAATTAACCATGGTTAGCCTCATTTGATCATGGGTTAAATTGGATCGGATCCAATCGCTTGGTTAACATGGGTAATGGTCTTTAGGCTAGGCCCATTGCTAAGTTGGGCTCACTAATAAGTTGTCATGAAGAGAAGAAGGGCTAGAAGGGTATAATGGGGACAAGTCTTCTCCCCTAGGCGCCTATGGGCATAATGGGGAGAAGTGGCACAATTTGCTTCATAAGGAAGCAATTGGCACCTCCCCCCTTTATCCCTTATGGTATGAATGCCTCTATGGCATTGCTTGGGGCGCAAGGCAAGGCCTTGGCGCACAAGGAAAGGCATGGGCACAAAAGGAATGGTTGAATGAGAATTATGGAAATGTCTTGGAGACTTTCCTTGCCTCAAACCTTCTCATCCTAGCCGCCCACTTGTCTTGATCCTAGCCTTTCACAAACCGCCTCTTGCCCGATAAAAGAGCACCTAGCCGCCCCCTCTCATAAGTGACAATTCCTTGGAGGCGTAATCAATAGAGAGGGACGAAAGCTTGGTGGCTCTTGGCGCAACTTCTCTTCCTCCATCATCTAGCCGCAAGCACAAGTCTTCTTCTCCTCCTCTTGGCTCAAGAAGGACTTGGACTTGGCGACTACTTCTCCTCTCCTTCTTCTTGGCGCATACACCTTGGAGGTAGTGCAGAGTTGAAGAGGGCGAGCACAAGGCTTGGATCTTCTTCCCGAGGCTAGCACCGGGCGTGGAAGAAGAGAACTCGAGGCATCCGTGTGTGTGAAACTGTAGAGGGCGCACGCTTGGGCGCCTATCACGACATCGACCTCATCTTGCTCTAAGGTATTTCCTAACTCATCGTGTCGACTCTCTTGCTTGCAATCTTCACTGGGTTTTTGGAACCGGCCTGTTTCGGGGACATTCTTCCGCTGTGCAATGTATGTTTGTATGAATCTCTATCTCTGAAAATTATAAAATATCCCCGGGATTTCCCAACAGTGGTATCAGAGCGACTTGCAAGACTCGAACGATGTTTTATGCTTTTCTTTCATGCTCACATGCCATATCTCTATTTTCGTAAATAGCATGATGCATGGCAAACGATTTTTCTAAAAGTAGAAAAATTAGGGTTTCTTGTTTCTATCATCCTCTCAATCTCTTTTGGATTTTTGGACTATTTTTCTTGTCTGATTTAAAGATCAAAGGCGCACATAATTTTGTCAAGTAGGACGGGCATTGTGTCTTCGGACTGGCCAAGTCTCTTGATCTGACAAAATTGCCAGCCGAAAGGATCTATGAAATCATCATGAAAAATAAATCGCAATTAACCAAAAGATTTGTGAGAAGAAGATGAGAAAAAGAGACTAGTTTTATGAAAAAGTAAAATTTCAGATTTTATGTTTTTCATGAGCATGTAGAATTGCATGAGTAAATACCTTGATTGTGCATAATGTTGTGATCATGAGTCAAGCCCCTTTTGCATGCCTGTGATGTATCCTTGTGCGGCCTGCGTGCCATCTTTTTCATTATTTTTGTAAAAAAATTAACATGAAGATTAAGGGCTAGGCGCATCCTTCTTGGACCTTGATGCTCGCATCTTGCTTGATGGCGCAAGCATGCAAGGTGGCGCATGCAAGTTGGTGCTTGGTTGCTTGGTGGCGCAAGAAAGCTTGGCCAAACCTCTTTTGGTTTGAGAGCTAGCCATCTTGGCCCCTTGCATGGTGGCGCACCTTCCTTGGAGGAAGACCATGGCATTGGCCGAACCTATGGGGAACTTTTAAAGTGTACCTCTAGGGTTTTGAGAGCTAAACCATGAGAGAAGGACCTTGGAGCCAACCTTGAAGTTCAAGCTAGAGGTCGGCTAGGCTAGGTCTAGTTTTTGGGGCTTGAGTTCTAGGACAAGAGTTGAACCACTTTCATGGCATTGGTTGGTTCAATGTCTTGAATAGGATATGATCACATCATTCTTTACTGCTTTTATTATTATCTGCAGAAGCATGCCTGTAATGTTTTATCGTTATGTTATCACCATAGGATTGCATGCCTGTAATGATAGACATAAGATAAAACTGAGATGATGAGACCTTAAACAAAAACCCTCAATTAAAATATAAGTCTAGTAGCCTTCTAACGCGTAGCCCTCACTAAGCTATCTATCAGTGGAATTGTGAATTGTTTCCCACCCTCGTGGGACACACCCACTTATCTTTAGAAAGTGCGTGGTGACAATGGTTTCCCCAGTCCAGTTTTAACCTGAGCGTGCCTTCGCAAGGAAACTCGTTGGCCCTGGGCATAACGGTTAGGAATGGACTTGACTAGATTTTCATGTGTGCTAGGCACATGATGAAACTCTAGAGGCATCGTTGAGAGGTTAGGGTTTCATGCTGTATCCAGCCCTCGCTGGACATGAAATGCCTGGACTGTCTCAATAAGGGGAATTGCTTGGAGCAATCGGCCGGCGCGCCCACCTTAGGAAATATGGGTCACTTTGTGCATCTCATCCCACCCTCGTGGGACGCAAAGCCCTGTGTGGAATGAGGATCTCATCTCACTAGGAAATCTTGGATTTCTCGATTGACTTTGTGGGTTGTCAATTCGATTAAAATAGTGGGAGCCATGGTCATTTAAAACAAGTCCAGTTTAAATGACTCAAAATAGTACTAATCTGCTGTTTCTTGGTTGTTGTAGAACAATAGCTATGAACAATAGCAGTTGGTCACTGCGATCTACCCTGGAAAGGGATAAGTTGGTTGGATCCAACTTACTGGATTGGTATATGAACTTGAGAATCGTGCTCAAGCTCGAAAGGAAGCTTTATGTCCTTGAGCGTCCTTTTCCTGAGTCACTTCCATGCTCGGCCTCAGCGGCTGAGAAGGATGCTTATGATAAGCATCAGGTTGATACTTTGAAGGTTGATAACCAAGATGTCACCCGAATTTAGAGGGTGATATGAATCGAAGAGTGTCTCTGAGATTATTTTTAATCTAAGGCAGCTCTTTGATAAATTGGTTAAGCACAATCCTCCTAAAGTTGATATTCAGTATGTTGAGCCGAAAGGATTGACCAAGGAACTGAAATTAAAGATGGATATGATCAGGAATAATAGGTGCTATTCATGTGGAGGGCCACCTCACATGTTGAAGGACATGTTGCAACTTTAGAATGAGGAGAAGAAAGGCAAGGCCTTGTCTTCATGCTCAGGTATTTATGTTACCGAAGTCAACCTCTCTACTCCTATGACATGGGTATTGGATACCGCATGTGAAGCTCATATTTGTACAAATATGCAAAGGCTCAGAAAGGGTAGATCGGTAAGGCCTAGAGAGATTGACCTACGGATAGGTAACAGGACACAAGTTGCTGCTGTTGCTGTAGGAGTTTCTCTCCCTGCCTTATGGACTTCAGTTAAAGCTAGACAATTGCTATTATGTACATTCCCTTATCAAAACATTGTATCCACTCCTTGCTCCTGGCAAAGAAAGGATTTAAGTTTGAAATAAAGGACAACTTATGTTCTTTTTCTTTTGCAAACATGTTTTATGGGAAGGGTACTTTGTGCAATGGTCAGCATGTCTTGGACATGGATAGCTCTATTTGTAACATAAATAATAAAAGGACCAAACTGAGTGGTTCAGTTGGTGCTTTCCTAGGGCATTGTCGATTAGCCCATATAAACAAGAATCACATTCGACAACTCCATGCAAATGGGTTGTTAGATTCGAGTTCCTTGGAGGAACTTGATACATGTGAGACTTGTTTATTAGGGAAAATGATAAAGGAACCCTTCACCGAGACTGGTGAGAGGGCAGGAGGTTTATTAGATCTCATACATACTGATGTGTGTGGGCCTTTCAATAAACAAGCCAGAGGAGGGTACAACTACTTCATCGCGTTTACTGATGACTTCAGTAGATATGGTTACGTCTAGCTGATGAAACATAAATCTGAATCCTTTGAGAAATTTAAGGAGTTTAGACATGAAGTAGAGAACCAGCTTGGTAGATGCATTAAGACTCTTCGATCAGATCGTGGTGGAGAGTACCTGAGCGATAAGTTCTATGACTATCTGAGAGAGTGTGGGATCATATCCCAACTCACTCCTCCTGGATTACCTCAATGGTGTCTCTGAAAGGAGAAATCAAACTTTGTTGGACATGGTTCGATCTATGATGAGTCATGCAACTCTACCTCCCTCATTCTGGGGACATGCACTTGAGACAGCTTCTCTAATACTGAATAATGTTCCATCTAAGAGTGTCTCCAAAATACCATACGAGATGTGGAGTGGGAGATGCCCTAATCTCACTTTTATCAAGATCTGGGGATGTGAGGCTTATGTCAAACGTCAGGATTCTAGCAAGCTAGAACCTAGATCTGATAAGTGTATGTTTGTGAGGTACCCTAAGGAGACTAAGGGTTACTACTTCTATGTTCCCACCGAGAACAAAGTTTTTGTTGCTCGGGGTGCTGTCTTTCTAGAGAAAGAATTTCTCATGAAAGAAGTTAGTGGGAGGAAGTTTGACTTGGATGAGGACCAAGTGCAACCACAAGACAAAGAGATGGAATCTGAGCCACCTGCACCGGTTGCTGTACAACCTGAGGCTCAGACACAGGTCCCACGTAGGTTTGGGAGGATTCATCGTGAACCTGAGAGGTATGGATCGCTGCCGACCCAACACGACGAGATCTTCATCATTAAGGATGAACCCAGAACCTATGATGAGGCGGTCAGTAGACCGGACTCCGAGAGATGGCTTGACGCCATGCGATCCGAGATGGATTCCATGTCGGCTAACCAAATCTGGGATTTAGTTGAGCTGCCTGATGGGGTAAAACCCATGGGGTGTAGATGGGTCTTCAAGAGGAAGACAGACATGGATGGCAATATAGTTACCTATAAGGGTAGACTAGTGGCTAAAGGATTTAAACAAGTCCACGGGGTGGACTATGATGAAACCTTCTCGCCAGTTGCCATGATCAAATCCATTCAGATTCTGCTTGCTATAGCTGCATATCATGACTATGAGATATGGCAGATGGACATGGAAACAGCGTTCCTTAATGGGAAGCTGACTAAGGATGTGTATATGACACAACCTGATGGCTTCATCCATCATGTAGATGCTAGTAAGGTCTGCAGGCTAAAGAAATCCATTTATGGATTAAAGCAAGCATCTCGAAGTTGGAATCTTCAGTTTGATGAAGCTGTGAGAGATTATGGCTTTATCAAAAGTGAAGATGACGCCTGTGTGTACAGAAAATTCAGTGGGAGCTTGGTGACTTTTCTGGTCATGTATGTCGATGACATACTGCTCATCGGAAACGACATCCCTAGTCTTCAAGCTATGAAGACATGGTTAGGGAAGTGTTTCAAGATGAAGGACTTAGGGGAGGCCGCCTACATTCTGGGCGTGAGGATCTACTGGGATAGATCCAAGAGGCTCTTGGCCCTTAGTCAGAGTACTCACATTGATAAGGTCCTGGAGAGGTTTAACTTGGAGCAATCCAAGAAAGGATACATTCCAGTGAGAGATGGCCTTACTCTCTCAAAGAGCCAGTGTCCTACAACATAGGCTGAGAGGGATAATATGAGTCGAATTCCCTATGCTTCGGCAGTGGGATCAATCATGTATGCAAAGCTGTGTACTAGACCAGATGTGGCTTATGCTGTAAGCATAACCAACCGATACCAATCCAATCCAGGTCTGCAGCACTGGGTGGCTATAAAGAATATCCTTGAGTATCCTGAAAAGGACTAAGGATTTATTCTATATGGTCTACGGGGACTGGAAGAGCTCAGTGTGCAGGGCTTCACTGATGAGTCGTTCCAGTCTGATCCTGACGACTTCAGATCGCAGACCAGCTATTTGTTTAAGATGGTTGGAGGTGCTGTATGCTGGAAGAGCTTCAAGTAATCCACCATAGCTAATTCTACAACCGAAGCTGAGTATGTGGTTGCTTCTGGGGCAGCCAATGAAGCCATTTGGATCAGGAAGTTCTTTTCTGAACTTCAGGTGGTTCCAAGTGCAATGGATCCCATTGAGCTCTACTATGACAACAATGGGAACTACACATACTAAGGAACCACGGTCTCATCAAAGGTCCAAACACATGCTCAGGAGATTTCACCTGATCAGAGAGATCATTGACAGAGGTGATGTCAAGATTAGCAGAATTGACACAGAGAGCAATCTAGCAGACCCACTGACCAAGGCTTTGGCGCAGCAGAAGCATGATGGTCATACTAGAGATATGGGGTTGCTCAACCTCTAGGTCTTAGTGCAAGTGGGAGATTGTTGGTGTATATGCCCTAGGACCTAGTTTTGGTCCATCTTTGTACTACTTGACTATGATATTCATATATCTTTCTGGCATTGTCGTTATCATTGTTTGTCTACACCTGCGATTGTGTACTTACATGATAATGTCCCTGAAGACAGATTGGATCTGTGCTCAAATGATTGTCCCCAGTCGATGTACCTAAGTGGATATGGGACAGCTCTGGTACTTGTGAGACTGGTATGTGGGCTGGTTAGGCACGTGGTGCTAACGCAGACACATGGGTATATAATTGGAGGATATACTGGACTGACCCGCTGTGAGACTATGACTTGGTGTCATGAGTTATCCTCACAAGTGACAGGAGATGCATCGATCCCTTGACTTGAGGTCATTGATCATTCTATATGGTTAGGGACTTGCTTTGATACAACCTAACACCTCGCCGTAGTTGGGAGGTCATAACGGTTGTCATTGAGCATGTCACGACCCATATGAGAAGGTCAATGGACAGACATAGGATTTGCCCCTTCCTAAGGGAAGTATGGTATCCATGGAGCTCCTCTATGGTTCTATGACTGAAAGTGTATGGTCATACCCAGGTGAGAACCTGATTTAGTCATAACCATGTGATTGGGTAAAAACAAGTGGTGACACACTTGTCCAATCGGATATCAGTTCGGCAAAGAGACTGTAATGCATCTGTACCTAGTTGCGATGATGGGGATGTCGATGTCGATATCCATTCCAATGACCTGGGTAGCAGTGATGCACTGCTAGGTGCCACTCAATGCTTGTGGTGACCTTTGGTCAACACTGCCAGCGTCAAAGGAACCTACAGGGTCACACACCAAGACACTCGAGTTCTCGTATTGATCGAGAAGCCTTATGATCGAGTTATTGGATAACTCAGATCTATTTTGGAGATTTCATCAGCGCCAATGGGCCTGATGAGATGGAAGAAACTTATTGGAGCCAACTTCTGTTTTTGGCATATTGGCCGAATTAACCATGGTTAGCCTCATTTGATCATGGGTTAAATTGGATCGGATCCAATCACTTAGTTAACATGGGTAATGGTCTTTGGGCTAGGCCCATTGCTAAGTTGGGCTCACTAATAAGTTGTCATGAAGAGAAGAAGGGCTAGAAGGGTATAATGGGGACAAGTCTTCTCCCCTAGGCGCCTATGGGCATAATGGGGAGAAGTGGCACAATTTGCTTCATAAGGAAGCAATTGGCGCCTCACCCCTTTATCCCTTATGGTATGAATGCCTCTATGGCATTGCTTGGGGCGCAAGGCAAGGCCTTGGCGCACAAGGAAAGGCATGGGCACAAAAGGAATGGTTGAATGAGAATTATGGAAATGTCTTGGAGACTTTCCTTGCCTCAAACCTTCTCATCCTAGCCGCCCACTTGTCTTGATCCTAGCCTTTCACAAACCACCTCTTGCCCTATAAAAGAGCACCTAGCCGCCCCCTCTCATAAATGACAATTCCTTGGAGGCGTAATCAATAGAGAGGGGCGAAAGCTTGGAGGCTCTTAGCGCAACTTCTCTTCCTCCATCATCTAGCCGCAAGCACAAGTTTTCTTCTCCTCCTCTTGGCTCAAGAAGGACTTGGACTTGGCGACTACTTCTCCTCTCCTTCTTCTTGGCGCATACACCTTGGAGGTAGTGCAGAGTTGAAGAGGGCGAGCACAAGGCTTGGATCTTCTTCCCGAGGCTAGCATCGGGCGTGGAAGAAGAGAACTCGAGGCATCCGTGTGTCTGAAACTGCAGAGGGCGCACGCTTGGGCGCCTATCACGACATCGACCTCATCTTGCTCTAAGGTATTTCCTAACTCATCGTGTCGACTCTCTTGCTTGCGATCTTCACTAGGTTTTTGGGAGCGGCCTGTTTCGGGGACATTCTTCCGCTGTGCAATGTATGTTTGTATGAATCTCTATCTCTGAAAATTGTAAAATATCCCCGGGGTTTCCCAACACTAACTGCCCAAATTAAGTCCTAATTGGACTAAGACTTAACTCCCTAAAATCTCTCCTAGCCGCACATTCAATTTGAATGGTGGCCACACATTAAGCCGCCCCTTGCCCTATAAATAACACCCCAAGCCGCCCCTCTCAAGAGACTGATTCATTAGAGGCGTGATCAAGAGAGAAGGCGAGTTCTAGCTCTTGAGGGCGAGAACAAAGAGGGCTTGGGCGAACACCTTCCATTCCCTAGCCGCAAGCATCCTTCCTCCTTTCCTCTTGGCACTTGGAGCTTTGGAGCTTGGCGGCTTGTCTTCTCTCCTCTTCCTCCTTGGCGCAACTTCTCTAGAAGGTAGCGCAAGTGAACTGGTGATCTCCCCAAGGCTTGGATCTTCTTCCCGAGGCTAGCACCGGGCGTGGAAGAAGAGGACTTGAGCAATCCGTGTGTGTGAGACTGCAGAGGGCGCACACTTGGGCGCCTACGTTGACATCGGCCTCACCTTGCATTAAGGTATTTTCTATCACATCGTGTCGACTCTCTCGCTTGACGATCTTCACTGGGTTTTTGGGACTGGCATGTTTCGGGGATATTCTTCCGCTGCGCAATGTATTTGTGTCCATAAACCTCTGAAAAATTATAAAATATCCTCAGGGTTTTCCAATAGCAACTTCATAGTATAATTTACGGCACTGATAAAAATGACATAGAGGAAGAAATCTAGGATGAATCTGAGAATTTTTCAGAGTTGAAACAATCATCAGTTGTGACTCCAGTCATAGATTATGATTTGCCTTCTTCAAATCTTTAAGGTTTTGAAAATTCTGAATTCCCCCATTAACCCTTCCTTAGCACTTTACTAATCATCTATTCCCCTCTCACATAACATAGTGCCTTGCAACACAAATACTTGGGACATATTTGAAGAAAAATTTAAACTTTTAGAGACTTACGAGAACAAGGATAAGGAATTTAAGGAGCCTCAAGTGAGAAGTAGTGAGATAGATGTGGGTAAATTTGACACTATTTGGATAGAGTATCCCATTGGAGAGAAAGAAATTGAGGAGAAAGATAAGGAAGAGGATCCTCTGCATATTCCACCACCACCACCATATGAACCATCAATTCCTTTTATCTAGAAAAATTCATTAGGAATTTGTATGATAGATGATGAAGAAGATGATTATAAGGATAATGATGATAATGTGGCTGAATTATTATTCAATTTAAATCCAACCACAGGTACTTAGAAGATAATAACACATGACATACTTGATCACATTGACATTGAGGTAAGTGAAAAACCCAATGTGAAATTTGAAAACTTCTTGAGCAATCCAAGGTATGAATTTTTAGATCTTAATTCTAACCTTCTTCCAATTGTTGATATAAATCTAAAAGGAAGAACACATAATACTACTCTTGGATAAATACAAAAAATTTATTAAGTATTCTTTGCATGACTTTAACTTTTATTTTTGTATTCATGTAATTGTCACTACGACATTGATCCACCTGTTTAACTGGATATATACTTTGGTGGGCACACTCTTGAGACAGAGGGAAGATAGAATATTATATGCTATCTACTATGTCATTGATTCACCAACTCCCCATGACATGAAGCATCGATCGAGCTAATGACCTTAAACAAGTGCTTTTTGGGAGGCAACCCAAATTTATGACTCTTATAGTTTGCAGTTTTGGATTTTGATTTTTCTTTAGATTTTATGAGTTTTTACAGCATGTTTAGATGAATTTTTAATGATGAAAAATCTTAAAATAAGTTGTTTTATACACAGGGATGCTTGGAAAATTTTAAATTTGAAGTGCAGGTGTTAGACGAGACATTCACGGGTGTGGCCGTGAGTCATTCACGGGCTGTGAGTGTTGAGTCTGAAAAATTTTTCAAGGAAGTAAAATGCATAAAAACTTTCACAGGTGTGGTCGTGACTTGTTCATGGGCCATGAGTTTTTCTGCCTAGGTAACTTGAAGCTCATAAAGGGTTCACAAGCCACTCATGGTTGCACCTGTGACTTGCTCACAAACCGTGAGTAACTCGAGAGATAGAGGCACGGGGCACTTAAAGTTTATGGGCGGAGGTTAGGGTTCACACCCTCGCTCGTGAATCCCAACCTCCACTAGAAATCCCTCTTCTTAGGCTACAAATCTCTTCCTCTTGCCTTCCTTTACCACTGATGACCTCGCACGAGAGTTCTTCCAGCTGGATTTGTCGAAAGAAGCCGAGAACCATCTGAAGAACTCATTTCTTTTGCAGCCAACCTTGAACCCGTCTGATTCACTGATTTTGTGAGTTTCTCTTCTTTTTTACTTGCTCTAGTTTCTACATCGAGGACGATGCATATTTTTCTTTCTAGGTTGATGTGCATTTGATACTTGTATTTGTCTATGTTATTTGATGATGCATGTTTGGTTTTCACTAATAATTGTTGAGTAAATGATGTGTAGTATGCAATAGCTTAAGTCTAGGGTGCTTACACGTATATTATTTTTGTCCAAACTATATTAATATGTGTCTTGAATGTTTATGATTTTAGTGACATGAGTTAGTTTTATACTTGACAATGTATTTACAAAATATTTTAAGCAATTGATTTGATAGCTTAGAGATTTTTGGAATTGCATGCGGGATAAGATTCTTGAGTAAGTTATGGATAAAATATGTATATGAAATATTGCGTACCCTTATTATATGACTTGAGTAGAAGCTACTTAAATTTATTTTTTCTATTTTTGCTTGATAGAGAATTTTCATGTAAAGAAATTGGTGATACTTGTATAAAGAGATTTGCTCTAACTCCTCTGGTCTAAAAATCTAAAGTCATGAGTTATATTATACCACGAGTTGATATACATTAAATCTGTTTCGATTAAGTAACAGAGGAAAAACTTTAAAAAAAAATAAATATTTATCTCTCATTCAGAAAGATTGAAAACGATTTAAGTACTATATCCTTGACTGACTCTCTCCAAAATAAAAAAAATAAAAAAAAAAGAATAAAAGCATAGCAAAAGAGGGAGCTAGATGTCAAGTGGATAACTCCGCTGACATTTTATGATTGTGGCTATGAGTTCTCTTATACTACTATATGGTATACTTTAAACAATGTTATAGTGCTGGAAAGGGCATATAACTGATTAAAGACTAGTCTGCTATAAAAAGTCTCTTTACTCAGGATTGTTACCAAGGATCTAGAAATGAGAATTTTATTTGAAAAGTAAATTTAGATTTATTAAGTGAAAGTACAAACTATTCAGTTAGTTAAATTTGGGTGCAACAATATGGATTATGTAATTTTATCTGTCTTAGATTGTAAAATCTTGAAAATCTATTTCTGATGTGTTATTTCTTATATTTCATAAGTCTTGAAAAATCACTGCACAAATTGTGATTAAATACATGACAAGGTAGAACAAAGAAATGTCCTTAAATCTTTAAAATCTTCTTACACATATCTTTGTCTTCCTTGAGGACAAGTAAATAAGTCTAGAGTATTTTGATGAATAACATTTACATCATATTTTCAGCTATATTTTACATGCATATTTGAGCTTAATTATAGGATTTTATACCATTTTATGATGATTTTCTCTCATATTATATAGAATATTTACTTTTCTTGATTTTCATACAAATGCACATAATATTGCTAAAAAAAATGATAGATTTAATGAGTTTTGACATCACAGGGTGATTCGTGATGAAAAGATAAGGTTGTACGTCAAATTTGAGGCAAAACGGAGTTCATACAAAATTTTCATAGGTGCAGCCGTGAACAGTTCACAAGCTGTGAATACATTATTGTGCAGAAACATAAAACATTCACACCCATGGCCATGAACAATTCATCGGCCATAAGTTTTTCCACAGTAGCGGTTTTTTACTTGATTTGGCCTTGAATCGAGTCAGAACTTCATGAAAACTTAAGAGAACCTTCCTAAGAATGTGGATTGAACTATAAAAAGAATGATTTTGGACCAGATTAAGGGAGCTTCTTTGGATGAATTTGGATATCAGCGGTGGCTAGGGCAGAAAATGGTGGATAGGCGAAATTCTGGTGAGAAGATCCTGTAAAGGATAGATTTTGTTGGTCAATTTTCATCTTCTAATAAAAAAGAAGAGTTATCATATTAATTTTCTTTACTTAGATTTACTTTATATAATTTCAAGATTGTCAATGTGGTGAAACCTTAGTCCCGATCCTTCTTATTATAGTTTTCTACCCAAAACATCACTTTTGCTTTTGATTTGTGTTCAGAACCATCGCACAAAATACACTTTGAATCGTCTAGCTATAGATTGATCATGTAATCGGTAATTGACCGTTAG
Source organism: Costus lasius (assembly GCA_027563935.2). Lineage (NCBI taxonomy): Eukaryota > Viridiplantae > Streptophyta > Magnoliopsida > Zingiberales > Costaceae > Costus > Costus lasius. Next base: position 79,853,577 of record CM050451.1, read on the forward strand.
ATCCTCGTAGGAACGATCTTATTTATTACTTCAATAAAGTCGTGCATTTGCGGCAACATCAACCAGCTGCACACCTTCAAAAATTAAAGCACCGTTGGCTCGTCTCGCATCACGCAGCGTCGCCCTACTGGCCGGAGCTCCCACGCAACTCGACCTTTGAGTTCACTTGCACGCCCTGGCCTCGCCTGTTGCACTCACCATTCAGTCTCGCCTTGTCTGCCATAGCGCTGCCACATAGAGTTGCCGCCTGACAACTCGCATGCATGTTTGCCAAGTGGCATCCAAGCATTTGTCCTCCGCCGCACGTGCCAGCACTGACATCCGCCGCTCCCTTGAACGTTGTCTGCTGCCCCTATCTCTCATGTGCCCTAATTGCAGTCTGGGCCCAAGTTCAAGCTAATTTTAACTTGGTCAATGACTCATGTTGACTTGGTCAAAATCGGGCCTAGCACTGTGTACGATCCATTTATGATCTTACACAATTTGATAATTTCTATGTTAAGTATTAGCGAAAGGATGTCAGGACATTTTGGGCTTCCTCTTTATACAAGTTAACCAAGAGTACACCCTATGGGAGGTGCTTTAGCTTGGCAGTAGGTTGGGCCAAAAGCCTCAGATATATCATAGTCAAGTAATCAACAACAACGCTTCGACCAAGTTTAATCCACTCATTTTTTTATTCTCCAACTCCACTAATGAAATACCTGCAAGCCCAGCAACCTATAGGTCACAACAATTTTAACTCTTTAGGGCACACAATTCTTTCTTTTGTGTTGTTATGCCTTCGTCACTCAAGTATAATGACAAGAATGGATCTTCCCCATTGTTCCAAGTAAAGTGCCCAGCTGACTACCTTAATGTCACCCTCAATACCCGCACTCATTTTGTCGACCTCTTATCGACTAGATTGCACTTCAATAGCATAGATCCATCTCAATTTACATATAATTCACCAATGGAAGAAGAAGAGGTGGAAGCCATAGGTGAGTTCCCTCAAGATCTCTTGAAAAACTAGAGCTTGAGGTACACTCACAAAACGAGGCAAGAAGTAAATCTTCTTGAAATCCTAGCTAAAAGAAGTCCAAGAAGTAGGGAATCTTTATTACTATCATGTGCAATTCATCCTCTCACCTGATGCAAGAACAACCTAGGTGTTCTTCTATCTCCTATAGGATTCCTTGTGGTCCTTCAAGCTACAAGAAAAAAAACTACATAGAATCACTTCTTAAGAAGTCGAATCATCCAACACAATTTGTCAATATTGATGGTGGTAAAGTAACAATAATGAATCTCTCATCTAGGACATCTACTTCCACTAGGAAGCAAACTAGTACAACAGACTCATGAGTTGCTACTTTTCATCCATTTATTTTTTAGTGAACTACGATTTGAAAGGTTTGGTCTTTTGGCAAACAAGGCCCTAATGCTTTAGGGAGGCTTAATAAAAAAAAAGTGTGACCCATCATAGTGGAAGTCTTGGTAAAAGGTAAAAAAAATATGAAAATTTTTAAGAGAAAACACCCTAGAGAGGAGTGAGCAAGACAACGCCAACTTTGTAGAGATAGGGAGGAGAGCCCAACTCAAGACCACTGCCTAAATTCATGAATGGAATTATGCATGCCTTTGTTGTTCAACCCATGAGAGTTCCCAACATAAAATATTATATAATTTCAAAACTCTCATAAAATATTTTAGAATTTCAAAATCGAAACTTCTTGTACTTGCCATAGCCCCTAGAGAATCAATTCCCTAAAGACGGGCACTTCTTTTATGTTATTTTTACCCAATTCGATCCACTCCATAGAAAAGTGCAAGCGCCTACAATGCTAAATCCATGCGTCGGTATTGGATGGGGGCTTACTAGTTGTAGATCTACAAGGGTTCTTCCCATTGAGCAAGCCCCATCTCGACTTATTGAGCCACATTCATTGAGCCAACAACATAGAGATACTATGCAACACATCAATATCATCACTCGTAGACAATATCTACAGTCCAAACCACATATTAGTTGCTTAAGACATCTGCCAAACATGGTATGTCGTTAATCTCCTATAAAACATCTAATGAGTATATATACAAGTCAAATAAAAATATTCTACTTTATCAAGACATCTCAAGTCATCCTCACCGCACAAGTCTTATATAGATATTAAGCCTTGTGGTGCTAAGAGAAGGGCCCTTTGGTTTAAAAGTATATTGTGATCTTTAAGCAATATAAGTATATCATAGATCTCTAGTGTTTTTTTAGAAACATATGCATTTAGTTTATTAGTAAATTTGTAGTAGAGTAACTTAATTTCCTACTCTTTGCAAACAAAAGTTCCTCATAAAGATAGCAAAGGTAATAAAGTAATCAAACTTCGTGCCAAATCACCATTCTTCTATATTTCTCCCACTTTAGGTACCTCATCTTTAATGCCTAGAAGGTATCAAGATGATTCATCCTCATCAATTATCATAAATTATGCATAACTTTTTATCTTATATGAATCTTATTATCGGCTATGTTATATAATATTTTGGTGGATGTCCTTGAGAGTAATTATTAAACGTTCACTGTATTATCATATATTCTATTATATTCACATTTGTGTACTTTGTAAAAACATAGTCCTTATTATATTCGCTTTATTTTTATGTAGTTTAAGTGACCACAATAATATTTTTTAATAATATGATTATTCTTAAATGTACTTAGTTAATTATTATTATAGATTGGGACAACAATAATATATTGAGACTAATATATATAGTAGCTAATAATAAAGAGTTCTCATGATATAAAATATCATGTCAATATTGGGGAACATACAGAGAGTAGCACAGCTACAACAAAAAAAAAATTGGCTCCTCACTAAGGTTCTTTGTGAAGGAGAATCCAATTAGTTGTTAGAGAAACGTATCTTTGTAGATCAAATCTCTCAAGCAAGACAATGTTAGTGCCTTGCCTCTATGCTATCATATATGATCAATTAGAATCTCTCCAGCTTCTCTAATGCTAGAATATCTACTTGTTGAAAATTTTTATTGATTGATGCATATAGTTTTGGGTAGGTATGTTGTTTGATGAGTACAATTTAAGAGTGAAACAGCTTTCTTGAATAAAATGAGCATATGAGTGTAATTTTTGAATTAATGTCAATTGAATAACCTAATTGATGTTTAATTTATTTTACTATTTGTTGGGTAGAAAGAATCCATGATCCAAAAAGAGAGAGAGACTCCCCTACTTGACACTGTGTAAAATTGACAGTGGTACCAAAGATATGGGTTGAAGTCTGTAAAAAAAGGAAAGAGAGAAAAAGAAAAATAACTCCCCTACTTGGCACTGTGTAAAATTGACAGTGGTACCGAAGACAATGGTTGAAGTCCAAAGAAAAAGTGTGTATCTATATGGGTGCATGCCATCAAAAATAATGAAGAGAAAGATTTTTAACTATGCATGCAAATAATCGAATGAGTAAGACGACAACGAATGATCTAACCAAAGGTGCGATGTTTTCGGTTGTCCTAAGACAAAGATCTCTGACCCTCACACGGGCTTTATTCTGATCTCCTGTCCAAATATACAATCGGTAATGCTTCTCTACTAGTGCATTGGTGAGAAACCTATCATAGCCACTTTCAACATTGGTGAGACGTGGCAAGAGAGTCGAATGTAATAAATTATAGACGTTGCACCTCAGTCGCCCACCTCCAAATAGGGGGGCTAATAGTTATTTAAAATCGGTAAACTAGTTTTAATAATTATTTATTAATTCTATACAAAATATTTATTTGTGCAAAATAAAAGAAATAAAAATAGTTGCCCCGACAAAATAGTATGCAAGGCGTGTGTGCTTGTGTGGATCGACTTAGATCAATTAATTGAATGCCCCTTGCCCCCATGGGCTAAAGTAGTCCAACTCACTTAAGACCCAAGCTTCCTTTCTATACTCCTCTATGTGAGATATTTTAAGTGGCATGAGTTTTCCCTTAAGAAAATTTCAACACATATAAAAAGTTAAATTCATAATTTAATTTAACCTAGGTGATTAGGAATGACAGCGAATAGGGTACCCATTTTTTTCCTACCTATATATGAACCTGAATAAGTACCCTAGTACTCATTCTTGATTAATTACTTGATTTTTTTTCAAAACCCCAATCCGAACCCAATCCTAAAAAAATTTAACTACCCGTATCTTATTACTGGATTAAAATAATTAACCTTATTAACTTATATATTAGTTTCACGAGTACGTGAATAAAATCCAAATAGTATGGTAAAGAGTTAAGATATTAGATATAAATATAAATTGTTATTTATAAATTAGTTATTATTATATATTTTTGGGTAAGCTGACTTATTCTATCCATTGAGCTATGGCAGCTTCAAGATGGCAGCATCTGGTGGGAGCCACCGTGCATAAACAAAAATAGTGGTTTCAACACACGTCACATGCTTGTATTTTTAATCAGCAAGTGGAAAATTTGAGGACCTGTGTAGTGGTCAACACAATCAGTGAGAGAAGACGCCGTTGATTTACTTCTCTAATAAGTAATCCATCTAAACGCTCTGAATTCTGCGGCTGGTCATCAATCGTTTCCCCGTGTCGTCTTCGCGTGTTTCCAAATTATAAGTAACGATGAGCCACGTTGAGAATGGCTGCAAGATTGCAATGGAAGCTCTCAGGATCCTAGAACAGTCGAGGATCTCTCCGGCGCCAGCTCTACCGTTGCCGGCGTCCCTCCCGCTATCTTTTTTCGACATCATCTGGTACCCCGCCGGCCCCGTGCACCGCCTATTCTTCTACCAATTCTCCCACCCCACCGCCGTCATAGTTGACTCCGTGGTTCCCCAGCTCAAGTCCACCTTCGCCCTTGCCCTGCGCCAATTCTATCCCCTCGCCGGCTACCTTAGCTGCACCTCCTTCGGCCGCTCCGAGATCACATGCACCGACGCAGACTCGGTCTCCTTCGACGTCGCCGAGTGCGAAGCCGACTTCAGCGAGGTCGCCAGCGGCCGAGCCCGCAGCCTGGCCACGCTGCGGTGCCTCGTGCCGCGGCTGAATTGGTCCGGCGAGGCGCGGACGCTGATGGCAGTGCAGGTCACCGCGTTCCCCGGCCAAGGCTTCGTCGTCGGGACCACAGTGCACCACGTGGCGTGCGACGGCGCGAGCTCGATGCACTTGGTGAAATCATGGGCCGCAGCGAGCCAGACGGGCCGGCTCGCAGAGCCATCACCGGTCTTCGACCGGTCCACGATCGCCAACCCGCTTGGTCTCTGTTCAATCAACGTTTTCTCAGGTTTCGACAGCGCGAGCCCCGGCAAATCGCCCTCTGACACGCCATTCGAATTCTGCTGCGCCACGTTCTCTCTCACTGGAGGTCAGGTACAGCGGCTCAAGAGCTCGGTGATGGCCAAGTCCACGCATCACTGCTCCACCGTCGTGGTGGTATACGCATACGTGTGGGTCTGCACGGCGAAGACCCTGGGCTACTTCGGCGATGATCTCCTGCACTTAATAATCCCCGCTGACTACCGAGCGCGACTGACGCCGGCGGCGCCGGCGGCGTACTTTGGCAACTGCATCGTGCCATGCTTTGTGGAGGTGAAAGCAGGCGATCTTGTCGGAGAGGAAGGAGTCTTTGTGGCCTCGGAGGCAATTGGAAAGGCAATTGAGGAGATGAGGGACGGGGACTATTTAGCGGGCGCACAGGAGTGGGGGCAAAGGTCACAAGCAGCAGCGGCGGCGACACAGCTGATGTCGGTGGCTGGATCGCCCAAGTTCAGGGTGTATGACACAGACTTCGGGTGGGGGAAGCCGGTGAAGGTTGATTTGTTGATACAGAGGAGCAGCGCAATGTCGCTGTCGGAGAGCAGAGACGGCGATGGGGTGGAGATTGGCATTGGATTTCGCAAGGCTGAGATGGAGTTGTTCGAGCGGCACTTTTTAGATGGGCTGAAGCTGCTCGATGTAATCTAGTTGGTTATTTTGAACAAAATTTGATCTGATTATGCAATTTAAATTTGATTGTATTTGATTATCGGCATCTTCTTCTGACTCTTTTTTGAACATCATCGCCATTATTAGCATACAATACTTGGCTTCCGCCCAATCCATGGCAGTCGGTTGCTCCATAACGAAAAAATTTTTGGGGAACGCCCCCCGAACGCAGAAGGGGTTAACGATCTGTCAAGCGTGAATCCTGAAGCACAATTTATACTATAATTCTGTGACTTACAATATCACATGTTATACGATAATGTATTGATATTATACGATAATAGTATTATACGATAATACATATATGTTATACGATATTTTAATTATACAGATTATACTATAATACAAATGTGTTATACCATATTTATCGTATAATTTGTATATATTATAGTATAATCTGTATATATTATACCATATACGATAAATATGGTATAAAACACTTGTATTATAGTATAATCTGTATAATTAAAATATCGTATAACATATATGTATTATCGTATAATACTATTATTGTATAACATCATATCATATAAATCTTAAACTATGGTATAATAAACACGCTTTGAGATGCGTGTAAGGCAAATCGTGACCCCCTTCTGTGATTGTCGCAGAAGGGGGTCAAAAATTTTTTCCTCCATAACTCTCGTCATGTCATAGAGATTCTTTTCTAATGAATTATCGTCAAGGTACCTATGCAAGATGTTGGTAAATAATGTGGGATGCTTTTATAATTTTTAGAATAAAGAGATTTTTAATTAGATAAAAATAATAGAAAATACGATAAATAAAAAAGAAGGTAGAATTTTAGCAATCGAGGGTGCGTTGGCAATCTTTAGGTAAAAATATGGAAAAAAAATTTCTATACAGCAACGGCTGCATAGAATTTTTAAGAAGCTTTGTTAATTTTTATTTAAAAAATATTATTTTTAATTATTTTCATAGAAGTAATCTACACATTGTAAGCTATCTAATGGTACTAATATCATCATGAATGAGTTTATCCACAATAAGAAATTGATAAAAACTATAATAGGATAAAAAAATTACTAATTACTATAGTAAATTTTTTTAACTATAATATTTTTATTAATTTTTTTATCATAGATAAACTCATACACGATGATACTGGTACCATTAGATAGTTTACCATGTATAAATTACTTCTATTAAAAAAATCAAAAAATAATATTTTTAGACTAAAATTTATCCATACTTCATAAAAATTTTATGCAGCCATGGCTGCTTAGAAAATTTGCTCGTGTTTTGTGCTGGTTAACCTAAATTGAACATCTTGGGATACAATTGATCTTTTTGTCCTACAAAATACGATTATAGAGAGGTTGATCAACATTCTTTCATCAATGAACAACAAAGACGAAATTGAAGAAAAATAAAAAGTGGAACAAAGAAAGTTCTCCATTTATCAATGTGTCCTAATGATGGAAGCTAATTCTAATCACTAACAAAGCTTATAATAGCCACATATTAATGAGATTGTTGAAAGATAATGTTTGACGGCTTATAATAGCCACATATTAATAATCACTAACAATCTCATTGATAAATGAGATTGTTGAAAGTTAATGTTTGACGGCTTATAATAGCCACATATTAATAATCACTAACAAAGCTTTGAAGTTTAACAATTCAAGGGATCATAATATGTCGAGTCCTCAATTTATTATTTGTTACTCAAACTTGACCTAAACCCTAGTCAAAATACCCTGTCACACAACCTAAACCTTGCATTGGGTATTTAATCAAGTACCCGATTAAATAAAAAAAATTATTTTTAAAAATTATTCTATAAAAATATATTTTTATAAATAGCAATAATATATTAATATAATAGTTATTATTATTTTAAATTTGTAATAATATAAATTTATTTATTTATTTTTAAAATCGGTTTTGAGTACTTGTACCAATAAACTTGAACTGACTTACCAAATTCAAACCTATCTATTTAGTTAATTAGGTACCTAAAACCAACATAAATGAGTCAAGTCAAGTTACACTGTCATCCCTAATAATGTCTTAAAAGAATAAAAAATAAAAAGGAAAACTTTTAAATTTTCTTCAATAATAAATTTTCCACATTAAGTACATTGTTGATCTTATGATAAGACGTCAAGCATGTTATTATCACCAATCCAATTATATAAGAGCCATGCCATTTATGTGCAACTTCTTGATGGACATAGAGGCTAGATGCTTAGGTTTGATCCTCGCCATCACTTTGTCATGCTCCTTTATAGTTGTTATATTCATAAGTGCATGGATACTCAAATTAATAAAAGATATCGAACCCACAGAGACCTACGTGTTAAGTACCAAATTATTATGTTCTCACTAGCTAAGCAAACGATGTATAGCAAAATAAATCGTAAACTATTAAGGATTATCAGAGAGAGAAAATTGGGACTAGGGTTTCATCAACTTAATTTCTATGATTAAAGATAATTAAATGTTTGTCAGTTATTCTTGTTATGATAAAGATGAAATTTACTTGTAAAGAAATTGCCTCACTCTCGTGATGAACAATTTTCATAGAACAACTTTCACTCTCATGACTTGCTATTTAGTGTTTAAAATAAGTAAATCTGACAAAGAAAGTTAAAATCACTCTCGTGGCTTAACTCTCAGTGTCAATATCTCAAGCAAAATTAAATATTCTCATATCTTAATTTCACAAGTTTTACTTAAGGGTTTCTAACAATCCAAATCACATCTCGGTACATATTTTCATGTCTAACTCATTAAAATTTTCTAGATCAAATTATTAATATGTGACTAAGCTTCAAAAATCAAGAAATAAGAACAAACTTATTCTCATAGCATAAGTTCCTAAAACCATAATTTAAGAGTTCCGAGTTTTGTAAGTCACTTCTCAGTACATGTTACAAACTCTAAGACATGCTGATATTTGAAACTAGAAAAGATTAAAGACAATTATCACTTAAGAAAAATTATCATAACAAAGAATAACTGACAAAATAGAGATTTTTCAATCATTTAAAAAATTAAGAGGATTACTCCCCCTGTCCCATAAAGGTTTTTAAGCTGACATAATGGAAGAAACACAATAAAAATACATCTTAGAAAAATCAAAATTACAAGGAGTGAAAACAATTTTACTGTTCACGAGTGTGAAAAATTTCACACCCATAAATTTGTCGAAGAACAGCTTCTGAATAATAGCTGCGCTCTCAACTTCATTGATTTCTCCTCCAATTGAATCCCTTTTTGATCTGAAACTTCTGGTGTATCTTCTCCTCTACTATGTGCAACTTCCTTGAAAGTTTGGTCGTCGAAGATGGTCTGTTTTCTTCACAGTGATGAACCCTAATGCGGTGGCGACTCCTCTGATTTCTCCTTTTGTTGTGGATTAAAATTGGGGATATCTTTCTAGGAATCTTCTCCTCCTCTTATAGATTTTTCCCCTTCTTTCCACTTCCCAAATTGTGTCTTTGATCTCCCAAATTTGGCTTTGCAATTTTTGGTAAACAATAACAGCGGAAGACTCGGGCAAACATGGCTAATAGGGTTAGAATTACGGCCATGGAATTAATTACAGTAGTGCTGTAATTTCTTCTGCGCAAAATCCTGGTACAATTACGGCCTATAATTATAATCACGGTAGTATTGTGATTTCCACTGGGTGATTCTCAGGGGTAATTACACCCCTTAATAATTATCACAGCAGTGCTGTGATTATTCCAATTTCCACCCTGATAAAATTACGGCAGTAATGAAAATTACGGTGGTGCCATAATTGTTTCTATGCAAAATACTACAAAAACCATGGTTGAGGAAATTAATCATGGTGATGCTATGATTCATTCCGTAAGTCCCAATAAAACTATTGCAGTGGAAATAATTATGGCGGTGCCGTAATTCTATCTGTGTAAAGTCTTCAAGAAATTACGGCTAAAAAATAATTATGGTAGTGCCATGATTGTCTCTGCGTAAATATCCAATATTTCCACGGCTGTAATAATAATTACGACCCTACTGTAATTTCACCGAAAACTCCAATTGGCTTGAAATTGGACATATAATCTTCTCTTGATGACTGAAATTGTCCATGCATTCAGATTGCTTGAAAATCCATCAAAATTAAGTCTTTTTGCCTGAAATTAATCAAAAACCAGAAAAGGTGCAGATTCCGTAATATTTGACAAATAAGGCTTAAAAATAAGCAAATGAGCATAAATATGACTCAAAAAGACCACACAATCAATATAAAATATACTATAAATTTTTGAGTCATCAAAATACATAAGACTCAAACTTTGCTTGTCCCCAAGCGAATAAATACAGAACAATGCTTATAATAGAAAATATGCTTTTTTATGAATAACTAAATTTCTAAAATACAATCTCTCATGAAAAATCTCTACCAAATGCTACATAAAATTTCAAATAATATATTGTCCTCTGAAATTAACCCTTAAGATTCACAACTTTCCAAAATAAAATTTCACATCTTGTATAATAAACAGAATCTCAGTCTCATGAGTTCACCCAAGTTTCAGTTTAAATCCATAATACTTTTGTTTACAGGAATAGGATATCCAAAATCTTTTTCCACTCAGAATTCTCTCTTTTCTCTCTTTTTCATCTTTGACATTTCCTAAATTGATTACCACGTTTTTTTGGGTGATGAATTTAGCGTACACTGACCACATAGCCGACGTAATAGAACTCATATCACTTTGGTAGGAAGAATCTTACCTTAAGACAGCGGAGTTAATGTCAAACGATTTTTCCATGGCATGTCCCCACATAGATATACGCTTTTTATTCGGACTTCAACTCATAACTTCAGTACCACTGCCAATTTTACGCAGTGCCAAGTAGAGGAGTCATTTTCTTTTCTCTTTTTTACAGACTTTAACCCATGTCTTCAGTACCACTGCCAATTTTACATAGTGCCAAGTAGGGGAGTCATTCTCTCTTTTTTGGATTTTGGACTCTTTCTTCCCAACAAATAGTATAATAGTTAAAACATTAACTAGGTTAATCAATCAACATCAATTCAAGAATTACACTCATATGTTCATTTTATTTAAGAAAGATGCTTCACCTTCAGATCACATTCTTTGAACAATATATCTATCCAAAACCTTATGCAACAATCAATGAAGGATTTCAACAAATAGATATATATTGAAGAAATAAATTCAGCAAAATAGGCATATCCCATTCTCAAACATTGACATGCATAGACATTCATCATCACAAAAATGAGTATATCAGTTCAGCAATATATCTATCAAGATTCCACAAAGAATAAAAACACCCATACCATCACAAGAAATCAGTGCATATACCAAGAACAAAACACATCATCCAGAGTTATACAATTTAGACAATAGAATGCACCCACACATGGTGCCAGATCATATAACATCACCAAATATCAAAACTCAAATGTATTAGAGTTATACAACCCAACCGAATCAATATCCAAAACACAAAATATAAGACCGAAGAGCACCGGACACAAGAAGCATGACTGAGTCATCCTTCCCTACAGGAATATGTATCATCAATAGTGTATAAAGACAAATAAAGCATAGATAGGAAAAAGAATACTCACAAAGCTCTACTCGTCGGCGTTGGAATCTATCTCTTCGTACTCTTCTTCAGCTGGGGCCGTTTCCATGGGGTCGTCCTGACCATCTCCTTGATCTTCTTCACCATCTTCACCGCCGAACCTGTTGTAAATAAAATTCCCCATCTCCTCAACATACTCTCACATCTCTTCAATATCCTCGTGTATATGCCCAATGACATCAAGCATCTTCTCCATGAGAAGACCATGACGGTATAACTCAGTAGATAGGGCCTGAAAGCCAGCATCATGGGCACTCGACCATCCTCTCTGATCGGGAGCAGCTCTCTCTGCAGCTCTGTGTGGTGGAGAATCCATGCCCATGCCAAAAGGATCATCACTACCACCCCAGGTGGGTGATGGTGGTACTGAGTCCAAAGGTGTAGGAGTGGCATCGACAGCTGCACTCGGGGAAAGCTTCCAGTTTGCTTAGTTCTCGACTGTGGTTTTCTCCTTGTTAGGTAATGGTAAAGTAGGAGCTCCCGGTCCAAGAATCAAACAATAACTATCCCCTTCCCTAACAATCATTTTCATTACCACACAGAATTCAATATCAATTCTGGCATTCCCCTTAGCAACCTCAATTCCATAGGGCTCCACACCGAGAGAGAGTGCAATAGGAGTAAAGAAACCTCCCATAACAATTGCACCTCTTTTTGCTCGTGCTACTTTATCAAAGTGCTTAATTAAGAAAAAGGCTAAATCTACAGGGTAACCATGGAGCATGCACCAAAGAAGGTAAAGCTCGGATTGCCTCATCCGAAGACGGTATGTGCTAGAACTTGGTGCGCGTATCGTATGCAGGGGTTTGAGATGCTGGTCGCCCTAGCTGATGAAGGTGAAAATTTTGATTCTGAGGTGATCTGGTTCCAAAAGACATGCTCAATAAATCCTACTGGTACATGTGCGTGTCCTGCTCCCGGTAAGTGGAAGAAAGCTCTGATGTCCCGGAGCGTGAGACTCCTCTCAACATTAGCTAAATGGAAGGTAATCTGACCTTCAGCTTGATGCTCAGAATATTCGTGAAGCTCCATATCCAAACTACTCATAAACTCCAAAACCAGTGGGAGATATGTCTGTGGTGTAATTTAGAAGAACTTCATGGCTCTGATTTGATCAAACATCCATAAAACATCATCACAAAAGCTAAGAATCCCTAAGGTGTGCTTATCAGCATATTTTATGTTGACAACATGCCTGGTGAGCAGCTGGTTATATCCTTCTTCTTGAATCTCATCCCTGAATACAATCCCATAAGGATTTGAAGGTGAAGGTGTGGAAGACTCAGTTGGGCTTTTTCCCTTTTTCTTAGACACAACTTGCTTCCTTGGTGTCATCTTAAATCCGAGCAGTACAATAGAACTTAGAAAACAGAATGCGTTACCAACAGGGCGGAGAGTAAAGTCAAATGCAGCTTGTAGATCTGAACTCTGTGGTTGAAATCAATCCTCAAAACGTCTTCAGGAAAGTGTTCTTCCCTTTTTCGAAACTCCTGAAAGCAAGAACCAGCTCTAGTGAAGCTCAGTCGACAAGAAGTAAAAGGGGCAGAAGTTTCGTTGACGAAAAACGACAGGGGCGAAAACTCGTCGGATGATCACCGAAAAGACTAGATTTGGTTGGAAAACACCGGAATGAAGATCGTAGATCATCGGAAAGGGTCGCCGGAGGGTTTGGGAAGCAAGGGTGGACTGAACTTTAAGAGGCGGCACTGAATCGAGAGAAACCACTGGTGAAAAACCCTAAACCATGGCTGAAAACCCTAAAATACGATGGGCTGACAAAATTACGGCCGTAATTTTTATTATGGTACTGCTGTAAAACTCTCGGTAAAATTTTAGCTCAAAATTATGGTGGAAAAGAAAATCACAACACTCCTCTAAAAATTTCTAGAAAAATCTTCAAGATAAAATTACGCCTTTAAAGTAATTACGGCACTGTCATAATATGTTCTGTAAGAAAAATACTCCAAAATACGGGTGTAGTAAAATTATGGTATCACTATAAAAAATATTTTTTTTTGTCGAAATAAAATTACGGGTGTGAAAATTTTCACACCCCTAACGTAAAAGTTTCTGTAAAGATCCAACTCAAATTTACGGACAGGAAAAATAATTACGGTAGTACCGTAAAAACTTTTTGGCCAAAAATGATGTAAAATTATGAACCATAAAATTAATTACGACCCTACCATAATTCATAGAAAATTTTAAATTTTCCTACACAAAGAAAAGAAAAATTAGTATGCAAATAAATAAAAATAAAAGAAATCAAACTAAAGTAAGAGTGCTTGGGTTGCCTCCCAAGAAGCGCTAGTTTTAGATCACTAGCTTGACTGTTCTACACTTAAATCTGATCGAGGCTCCTTAAGTTGCAATTTTGTTCTTTCTTCGTTCTGTTCCTCTATGTAATAATGTTTCAACCTCTGACCATTAACCTTGAATTCCCCTGTTTTATTGCTCCATATGTCCATAGCTTTGTAAGGATAAGTTTTTCGAACCTGAAAAGGCCCGGACCATCGAGACTTAAGTTTACTAGGAAAAAGTTTTAATCTTGAATTAAATAAAAGAACAAAGTCACCTAGTTGAAATTCCTTTCTGAGAATTTATCAATCATGTCATCTTTTTGTCCTCTCTTTGTAAATCCTTGCATTTTCGTAAGTGGAGAGTCTAATTTCATCTAGCTCGTTCAGTTATAACCTTCGTTTTTCCCCTGCGTTCTTCAAGTCGAAGTTCAATGCTTTGATCGCCCAAAACACCATGTGCTCGAGCTCTACAGGTAGATGACATGATTTACCATAAACCAACTGAAAAGAAGACATATCTATTGGTGTTTTGTAAGTAGCCCTATATGCCTAAAGTGCATCGTCAAGTTTAGAAGCCTGGTCCTTTCTTGTTCGTGACATAGTTTTCTCCAAAATCCCCTTAATCTTTATGTTTGATATCTCAACTTATCCACTTGTTTGGGGATGATAAGGTGTTGCAACTCTATGATTAACATCGTATTTTCTAAATAAGGCAGAAAATCGATGTTCTATAAAGTGTGAGCCTCTATCACTAATCACAACTCTTGGTGTTCCAAACCGTAGAAAAATGATCTTAAACAATTTCACAACTACTCTAGAATCATTAGTAGGAGAAGCAAGAGCCTCAACCCACTTTGAAAGATATTCTACTGCCACAAGAATGTATTTGTTACCTCCAGATGATGGGAACGGTCCCATGAAATCTATCCCCCAAACATCGAATATTTCAACCTTAAGTACAGTAGACAGCGGCATCTCATTCCTTCTATTAATATTTCCTGTCTTTTGACATCTATCATAAGACAATATAAAATTTCTAGGATCCTTAAAAATTGAGTGCCAATAAAATCTAGATTGTAAAACCTTAAAAGCAGTCTTCTGAGTACTAGCATGCCCTCCATAAGTGATCCATGACACTGAAATAGGATATCCATGATTTCTTCCTCAAGTACGCATCTCCTAAAAATTCTATCTGCACATCTTCTAAATACATAAGGCTCATCCGAAAAATAGTGTTTTACCTCAGCTAAGAATTTCTTCTTTCCTTAATAACTCAAGTCAAGAGGAAAAACATTAGCAACTAAATAATTCACTATATCAGCATACCATGGAGCCTTGATCTGTTCAATGGCTAAAAGTTGTTCATCAGGAAAGGAATCATTAATTATGTCACCTTTATCAGCATCTATCATTATCCTTGAAAGGTTATCTACAACAAAATTTTATATTCCCTTCTTATCTTTGATTTCCATATCAAACTCTTGCAAAAGCAAAATCCATCTGAAAAGGCACGGTTTGCTATCCTTTTTCTATATCAAATACTTTATCCCTGCATGATCTGTATATACCACAACCTTAGAATTAATCAAGTATGACATGAATTTATCAAAAGCAAAAACAATGGCCAAGAGTTCTTTTTCAGTAGTGGTGTAGTTCCTTTGTGTTTTATATAAGGTTCGGCTAGCATAGTAGATAACATAGGGCTTCTTCTCTTTCCTTTGACCATGCACTGCTCTTATTGCATAATCACTAGCATCACACATAAGCTCGAAAGGCAAACTCCAGTCTGCCGACTGCATGATGGGCACATATATCATAGCCTCCTTCAATTCCTGAAAAGTAGACAAACATCCTTCATCAAAAGAGAATTTAACTTCTTTACTAAGCAAATTAGTAAGTGGTCTAGCGAGTTTAGAAAAATCCTTGATGAAACGCCTGTAGAATCCTGCATGTCCCAAAAAGCTTCTAATCTCCTTGATTGTTATGGGCGGTGCTAGCTTCTCAATCACTTCAATCTTAGCTTTGTCAATTTCTATCTCTCTCTCTGAAACTAAGTGTCCCAAAACTATTCTCTTCCTAACCATGAAATGACAATTTTCCCAGTTAAGCACAAGATTAGTTTCTTCACACGTCTGCAAAACTCGAGATAAGTTAGTCAAACAATTATCAAAAGAAAAATCGTAAACAGAAAAGTCATCCATAAAAATATCTATAAAATCCTCAATAAAATATGAAAATATAGCCATCATACACCTCTGAAAAGTAGCAGGTACATTACATAAACCGAAAGGTATTCTTCTATAGGCAAAAGTACCATATGGGCATGTAAAAGTGGTCTTATCTTGGTAATCAGGATGGATGAGAATTTGGAAAAGTCCAGAATACCCATCTAAAAAATAGAAATAAGAATGATTAGCAAGCCTTTCAACCATTTGATCAATAAAAGGTAAGGGGAAATGATCTTCTTAGTGGCTGCATTCAATTTCCTATAATCAATGCACATGCGCCAACTGGTTATTGTCCTAACAGGAATTAATTCATCATCTTTACTCTTCATCACAGTCACACCCCCTTTTTTAGAAACACAATAAACAGGACTTACCCATTTACTATCAGAGATAGGATAGATAATACCTGCATCAAGTAATTTCAAAACTTCCGTCTTCATAACTTCTTTCATAGAGGTGTTAAGCCTTCTTTGAAAATCCACATGTGGTTTATATTCCTCCTCCACAAGAATCCTGTGCATACAAAAAGATGGGTTAATTCTCTTTAAATCATCAATGGAATATCCAATTACCTTCCTATGAATTCTCAACTCCCTTAGAAGCAAATATGTCTCTCTTTCATTAAGTTATGCATCAACAATAACAGGGTAAGTAGAATTGGGTCCAAGGAATTCATAACGAAGATTATTTGGTAAAGATTTTAATTCAACTTTTGGAAATTTTTCTTCCTGATTTTCTTGATTATCATATAAAGTGCAGTTTAATAAAGTATAAGTTTCAGAATTAGAATCAGAATCAGAATCAGAATTAGAATTGGAATCAGAATTAGAATTAGAAGGCTCATCAAACAAAGTATGAAGGTCATAATCAAAGTCATTTACAGCATGAATACTACAACAAGATCCAGCATATGATGGTTTTGATAAGTTGAGGTTTTGTTCTACTCATCTCATTCATAGAAGGGGGCAATAGCTAGAAGAAGACACATAGCTAGGTGGAGACGCCTATCAGGAGTCAAGGTATGACAACCTCCACCTATATATAAATATAACCCTAGGGTTTACATGACATGGGCCCATGCGGCATATTTGAATTAAAGTCATTTAATTCAAATACCCAAAAATAAAATGCCACACGTGTGATTCAATATCACAACCTCTTATCTAGTAACAATCACCATCATGTCATTTGACAAGTTTTGTTAAGATGAGATTCCAATTTAATTTTAATGTGTGACCCAATAGGCTAGTATGAATTTAGTAGTAATATTATAATTCTATTATAATATTACAAATCGTGAGTGATAGATCTAGCAACATATTTCTACTACCTAAATCATAAGAGAGCCACACACACATCCTTCCCCATGATTTGTGCCTAATGATAACCTTTATGATCACTTGTTACGAATGACGTTTGATTGTATTAAAGTATACGACTACTCATGCATGAATCTATAATGACCTTGAGTTAAAAGATCATGTACACCACTATTGTTAGGCCTAGCCCTAAATCAGGGCTCAACCCAATGGCCCAGTCAACCAGGCCGTTGACTAGGGTCAAAATTGGCCCAACCCAACAACCAAATCGATTCCGATTTGGGAAAGAGGCAGCGGCAGGTTTCGCATGCGTCAATCCCAGCCGCGATCGACGGCATCTCCGGCGGCCGGAGGCCCCAGCCGACTCACCTGGAAGGTTCACCGGACGAAGTCACATCTCCGGATGGTGGTCTTCCGGCCGACGAGGCAGTGGCGGCACACGCAACCGACAAGGCAGACATGGCTGGGCGCTGGCGGATCGATGGGAAAAGACGACGCAAAGTCATCTCCTCCGTCAGGTGGTGATGATGGCGAGCGACCGGAAGGACGACGGGGGAGGCATGGGCTCGACTGACACCAGGCGACGAAGTCGTCACCCGGACATGGCCAGGTTTAACAAATGCGAGGCAGCATCCCTCGATCCGGTGGTCGGAAGCGAAGACGACGCTTGAACCTGCGGATCAACAGGGCGACGGCGATCAATCCGTCGGGCCGAGGAAGGGACTCGAGCGACGAGAGGAGCACTGCATGGGCAAGATCTGGCGCGGCATGGCTCAGCCTGCCGATACGTCGATATTGCAGCTGCAAGGGGCAGTAGGATGAGGTGAGGCCGAGTGCCTATAAGAGGCGACGACGAGCTCGAACAAGGGGAGACGGCTGCGAGAGGTAACCTACTTTCGGTGAGGAAGTCGGCTGAGGGATGACAAACGGCTGAGGAATCGGGGCGTTGGTAAGTTCCAGCGGCTGGCGAGGTTGAGAACGAACCTCATCTAGCCTTTCGTTCCCGATCCTCCTTCCCGGCTTTGACTCAGCGAGGATCTTCAGGCGGGCTCCGGTGGTGAGGGTGGGAGGTTTCAGAGTGAGATCCGCGTCGCGTTCTTCACCGAGCTCTCTCCTCCTTTCTCCGCCTCCGTCCTCTGCTCGTTTCGACCGAGCTCGAGGATGCGGCTCCAGTCGGACAGCGTCCTCTGGCAAGTCGACGAACGCCGAAGGAAGAGGGCGGCGAGGTCCTCTCGGTCCGCGCGAACTCCAAACGCGGCGACTGTGCCGGCGTAGTACGCGAATGAAGCGGCGGGCTTCGAACGCAAACATAGATGCTAACGTGGAGCTTCGTTGACGAGTTGACCCAAAATCGAACCTGGCGCCGAAACCAAAATTTGGGAGCAAATTTGGTTTTCAGGCGTGGATCGCGACGATCGGATTCGGGAGTAGATCCGACCCGAATTAAGGTATAAAAATTTCTCCTATTTTATTCATTTAAGTGCTGATGTGGCCTTTCTTTCTCTTTCCTTCCTAGGCTAGACAAGGCTGAGGGATGCGCGCCTGGATGCGTCCCTACCGGTCGCGCTGAACCTGAACCAAAACAGCTAAAATAGTCCCCTGCGTGGGATTCTAATTGATTTGGCCCTGCATGGCATTTAAAATGAAATGTAATAATAATTACTTAGCTGATTTGTGTACTTGTATAGTACAGGGCGTGACAACTATCACAATGAGAATACTTAAGACAATTATATGACAATCCATGTAGCATTCTCATGGCGGATAAATCTAGCACATTATTCACTAATATATATCCATGTGTTTGATATCTCATATGATAACAAATATTTTTCATCAATCACAACACATGCTTGTCTCAACATATTATTGATGCCCCTATCCACAATCATACTTGACTATAGATATTTAAGAATAATCAAATTATTATAG
This sequence comes from Costus lasius, assembly GCA_027563935.2. Taxonomy (NCBI): domain Eukaryota; kingdom Viridiplantae; phylum Streptophyta; class Magnoliopsida; order Zingiberales; family Costaceae; genus Costus; species Costus lasius. The sequence goes on from CM050451.1 coordinate 79,872,971, forward strand.
GATATATATATATATATACATATATATATATACCATCATTACATGATTGGTCTTTAGGGAATACTCCAATCTCTCATATATCTGATACATACATATAAAATTTGTGTGGCAATTTTATCTTTGTTGCACAGGGAGCTTTTTCTATGGATGGCCTAAATTATCATTAGTTGGTACTTCTCATACCTTCATCTCTAATCAAATTAGATAGAAGCACCAAAATATATGCCTAGATCACTTTGCAAGATCTATTTCCCTTAGTTATCTTTTAGCTTTATTGAGATCTCAATAAAGCATAGTGCAATCCACAAAGCTAGGAACTACCATTAGTTCTTTTATCTTTTATTTGACATTATGTCAATTCATAATACATGTCTTATATGTCATGGCTATAGAAGTCTCATTACTAATATTCTTTTAACAACCATTGTTGGAAATACGTCTTTAATCATCATCTAGTGGGCACTCATGGCATCAATGTCTTTAATCATCATCTAGTGGGTACTCATGGCATCAATGCCATCACCTTGGTTCAAACTAAGCAATGTTGGGAGCATACGTGCCTCTAGTCATCACCTAATAGATACATGAAATCCTGGGTCACATGTCATGTCTCCCCATGATGCATATCTTATATGTTACGGCTATAATGATCTCTATCAATATCAATCTTTTGACAACTCTTTGTCACAAAAAAATGTCTTCACCAAAGTTCTAACCCAAGACATATGTATCGCATGGTGATCACTACCACCATTGACTAGAGGTGGCCAACGGGCCGGGCCAACCCGCGGCCCGCACGGCCTGGCACGACACGGGCTGGGCACGGCATGGCCCGTTGACTAAGTCAACGGGCCGCAAGCGGCCTGTGGCCCAGCTCGGGTCGGGCTGGGCTGAGGGTTCGCGGCCCGTAGGCATGCCGGGCCAGGCACGGCACGGACCCGGGCCAAGCACGGCACGCGGGCCAGGCACGGCACGGACGCGGGGCCGGGCCAAGCACGGCACGGCACGGATGCAGGGCCGGGCCAGGCACGGCACGACACGTGAATGAACATGCATTTTTACCTAAATGCCCTCATAACAGTTATAAAAATTTTAAAAATTAGGGATATAATTGTCTTTATGGTATAAAATTACCATTTTAGCCCATTTTAATAATTAAAAATAGGGTATAAATATATAATTATACACCCAATTCATCCCTATAAATTGACCCCCCAACCTTCTCATTTTTTCACACAAGTTTCCAACTAGCTTTGGAATAATTTCTCATTCTCTTTTAATACTCTCTTAATCTCTTTTCTAAGTCTTGAGTTACAATTAGTTTCTTAATTGAACTCAAACTTAAGCTTCTTCTAGCCATCAAGAATTCAATGCTCTCTCGGTCTAGACTAGTCATTCTTCTCTATGCCTCGTGCTCACCACGTGACTAGACGTGGAGAAGATCAAGTAAGTATTAAATTAATTTACTTTTATAATATAATTATCACGTGGTGAGCACGAGCACGAGGCATAGAGAAAAATGACAGATAATAGAAGAGTGAAGATAATTATCATTATGCCAAATTTTCAACGTTCAATCTTCCTTACATCTACCTTAAATTTCTTTAATGCTGATCAATAGAGAATCACTATTTTAAGTATTATCGAACGTGTTAGTCAAATTATACGAATTGATGTATTCAGGTTTGAAGAACACTTTATCCACTTATTTGATCATGCAAGACAAGAATTTTTGGCTTCTCCCTCTCCTTCTGGGGTTGAGATTGAGATAGAGGTTGAGGACTTTGAAATAAGTGATAGTGAGGAGGATAGTGATAATATCAACGATGAGCCGGAGCAATATATCGAAACAAACCAAGCACAAGAGTCACTTGAGTTTTTTATTATTGAAGAAGGAGGTAGAGCTAAAAACATGGAATGCGCAATATGCATAGAGAAGATGGAGCACAGAGCGCAAGTATGCTTAACACAATGCTCGCATATCTTCCATAGTAGCTGCTTGCGTAGTTGGCTACGGGTCAATAGTGTATGCCCATTATGTCGGCAATTGATTTAAGCTTAAATGTATAATTTATGAATATGAAATTTAATCGAGTTGGTTTTAACTTTAGTCATGTGTTGTTAGTATTGTTAATAAATAAATTAATATTAATTTAATAAAATATATTAAAATTAAAATTATATATGTTTAAAATAAAATAATTAATTAAATAATAATTAAATATTTTTTTAAATAAATTATGCAAATAACATAATTCTCAATTTCTTATTTTATTAATATTTTATTTATTTTTAAAATTTATTTTAATGAAGCGGGCCAAAGTCGGCCCGTGCCTGGCACGGCCCGCTGGGCCGACCATAGCCTGCGGGCCAGTTTCAGCCCGCGTGTCGGATCCAGGCCCGGCTAGAAGTTGAACCGTGCCTGGGCCGGCACGCCTAAACGTGCCGCGGGCCGTGCCGGACCCAAGTATTTTTCTGTCGTGCCGTGCCCGGCACGGCACGATTACAATCGAGCCGTGCTAGGCACGGCCCGCCAGGAGTTAGGCCGAGGCAGGCCCGGGCACGGCCCATAGCCACCTCTACCATTGACCCATTAGATTCATGTGACTTCTGGGTCATTTTTTAATTGCTATTTGGAACTATCTTAATTGGTTATGAGATTATCATCTATGTAACAACTTTACATTGTGGTATTCCTCATGACCATGTATTAAGAATATATCTATAGTTTTAATAAAGAACTCAATGATATTCTAAACATTATGGTATTCCTCATGACCATGTATTAAGAAATATTAAGAACTCAACGATATTCTTAATTGTCAACTAGTGACTTTCACTTGGAGTTATTCCTAAATGGTATGATATTCTTAATTGTCATCTAGTGACTTTCACTTGGATAATTTTGGTATCTTTTAGTTATTCCTAAATGGTATGTGGATAATTTTGGTATCTTTTAGTTATTCCTAAATGGTATGGCATCTACATGCAGTAGATAGGAAGACAATTATGCTCCCACTAGCCCCTTCTTGTAAATAAACTTCTATGTATCTAAGACATATTGCTTCTTTATAAATCTAAATCACATTAAGATCTAATTTCTTTCCATCAATATTTCTATTAAGAAACTCTTTCTAAAGTAATATATAGTCTGAGTAACAAATACTTTCTCAGTGAGATTATAGAAAGAAGCAATTTTTTTTATGATTTAGGCTCCAACTTATTGGAGGTCCGGGTGTGGAGGTCAGGCATATGTCTTACATCTCAAAATTTCATAAAAGATATATTCGGACACTACCCTTTTCATATCTCGTATAGTATCCTCTTAGTCAGAATATGGTCAAAGCATTTTATAAAATATGTTCAAAAGGAAATTAAAAGATTTGTATGATTCATCATTGATAAGCTTCTATTGCATACATGCATATAAAACAAGAACATATAGACAATTCATCAACATACATTAACAGTGAATTGTAAAATAAATCCTCTGTATTAAATAGCATAACTTTTGTTTTTTATTACAAATGAGAAACCATACCTGTCCAACAAGTAAAATAAATAATGCACATAATAATCTCTAAGTTTTACAAAAGCTTTGTGGGCAAAATAAAAAAAATATAAATCCCTACAATTAATTAATGGAGCAACTCTTAGCTTCATTTTATTTGTATTTCCACTTTGCCCATTGTCAATGTTGTACTCTTTTTGAGTTCACGAGACTCATCTATGATAATATATAACCATGAGATAGAAGTAGATCAATTTGACAATTATAACACAATACCTGAAGGAGAAGTCTCACTTCTCTTCATTTTCTTCAGATCTTCCAAGAAAGCTTTACAGTTTCTCTTCCAATGACCAGATATACCACAATGGTAGCAATTTCCTTTTTTTGCCACTCCTTTTGGTTTAAGTGCTTTACACTTGTCTTTGGTCTTACCATTGGCCATCTTGTCCCTTGCTTTGCTCTTCCCCTTTTTCTTACCCTTCTGGACCATCATAACGGTGCTAGGCTTGGACTTGTTCATGTTTGCTTCAGCAGTTTTCAACATGCTTAACAACTCAGGCAGAGATTGGTCAAGATTTACCATATTGTAATTTATGACAAATTGAGTGTAACTTTTAGGCAGCGATTGCAAAACTACGTCTACAGCCAACTCTTGACTAAGGGGAAATCCCAATATGTCTAGGCTTTCTACAAAGTCTATTATTTTCAGAACATGAGTTTCTACTGGAGTCCCTTCTGCCATTTTGCACTCAAAAAGAGCTTTTGCGACATCAATCCTCTTTTGTCTTGCTTGACCCAGAAAGAGTTGTTTAAGATGCTCCATCATATCAAAAGCATTCAATTCTTCATGTTGCATCTGAAGATTAGAGTTCATAGTAGCAAGCATAACACAGCTGACATCCAAAGCATCATCTTGGTGCTTGTCATAAGCACATCTTTCTGAGCTTGAGGCACTAGGAGAGGGTGGTTCTGAAATTGGTTGCTCTATGACATATAATTTTCTTTCTTGTTCAAGAAATTTTCTCAAATTTCGATACCAATCAATGAAATTTGATTCATTCAACTTGTCCTTCTCAAGGATAGATTGTAATGTAAGTGTGCTAGTATTGTTCACAACCATTGTATCTACAACAGAAATATGCAAAGTAAATATCATGTTCTAATTCATTTAATAAGGACTTGAATTAAATGATGCTTACACTATTTTAAATCAAATTAAAAACACTAAATAATAAATCAAAAAAATCTTACTCTAGGACTTTCTAGTGGACCAAGATCCATATTTCTCCATATCTTGAGTCAGCTTTGGCTGATTGCCTAAGAATTGACTATTTAGGTAGGCAACCTTTGCTAATTGCATCTTATACAACTCTTGGTTTATTTGAACATAACTTATTCATGTCCATCATATGGACCAGTTAGACACAATGCATAGTAGATAGATATCACAATTATCCTTCATGGTTCACCATGATAGACATGTGCACTTTGCTTTGGAAAACCCACACATTGCTGATCTCAGCCTTGATGAAGACTATATATTAGAGTACCAGCTATTGCCTCTAGGTCCTCAATCCTTATTGAAGTGACCTAATTAAGTCAAACCCAATGTTTAGCTGCTGGATTTTAGAATTATCCTTCGTGCCTTACTAGGATAGACAGATGCATTTTATCTTGGCAAACACATACATTGAATCTTGGCCTTGACAAGGTCTACAAATGACTTAATATTTTAATTGAGGGATTTTTAAGTCTATTATGATCTCACCTTATTTGATTTCAATTATTCACTAACAAGTAACTCTACTGATCAAATTAATATGCAATGCATCATAAACATGTCACAAAATATGCATTGTATACATCATGAATAAAACTTGTTATGCATCACATACACAATAAGTAAAACATGTCATCAAGGATGTATCATGTACAGAAAAAAACATATAAGGCATCATAAATAAACATGTCATGTATCACATACATCAATGAAAAATATTTTTTAACTATGTATCAAATACAAAACATCATATGTCGCATACATTAACAAGAGATGTTATGAATCATGTATCCAATACATGCTATGATTTTACAGCATCCATACTTTAATTAAATTAACTAACAAACCCCTTTTGTTAATTTATTAATGTGTCTTAACAAGAATTTAATTTTAGGGCTTAACCATTAATACCCTATTTATGGAATAGATTCTTAATCAAGGGAATGGCACCCAACAACTTTAGGAAGGTAAATACTCTAATGTTGGTTCATAACCTAATATTACAACCAAATTTAAGTCATACGAGACCATCACAATTCACAGCAACACAAATTAGGTTCATAACCTGTTTGGCTTGCTATAGTGCCAAGAACAACCGGTCTAAATCATGCTAAACCAGTTTAATTAAGTAGAATCAAGTTAGTCTAAGACTGAACCAAGCCTGAATCTACTCGGACCATTCAAAATCATGGTGAACCAAGTTTAATTTAGGTTGAACCATTCAAAATTAGGGTGAACCAGGGTTAAACCGAGTGTAAACCATTGACAATTAGGCTAAATCGGTTTAGCACAATACTGAACTGGATCACAATTAGCCTGAACCAATCAACATTTGACTGAATCAAACTTAATTGGCTAAAATAGGCTGAGCCCGTCTTAATTGATTCAAAATCAAGGTGAACAGATGCAAATTTTATCCTGAACAGATCCAAATCACTACCCAATTTCACTGGTGACTAATCAACACTGAATCGGACCCAATTTCACTAAACCGAACCAGGTTAGGTCGGGTCAGATTTTGCAAGCTTTCACATTGAATTGAATCGGATCTGATCCAATTCAAATGAACCGGTAGCCACACCGGTTCGCTTTTTCCTCTCTTGAAGCAGACGCTGTGAAAGCTTCCGCGATGACATTCGCCGCTCACCTCAGCAGCAATGTTCATCACCCAACTCGAACGCAGATCGGCAGCACGGAGGAGGACCACAACTGGCAGCATCGAATGGCCCCCATCGCAACGAACACCTCATAAGGATGAACCTTTGGCAGTCCCACATCCGTAGATTCGCGGCTGTGCTTAGTGCTGGCAACAGGTCGGGTTCCTATCTTTTTCTTTACTACCTGAACCCGACCCAAATAACATTACCCGGTACCTGAACCGGACCTAAACCCAGGTCAAGTCTCTTATTGTTCAACCCAACCCCGATTCAGGTAGTTAAACGGGTACCCATGTACACAAAATAAAGAATTAATTTATAAATTTAAATGGGTACCCGTAACCTACAGGTCAGGACCTGCAATAATGCGCACCCGACCCGAAAAACATCAATTTGCTATAGCCATCAAGATAAACCAAGTAACTACACAAACATATCATGTAAAGGATTGTACAGTGCAATAAAGATTGCTGAAAAAAATCATATTAAGAAAATTCATTCATTCATATGAATTATTTATAGATTATCCATGGATGCTCAATGTTTCTAAGAGCAGCACATTCACGGCACTGCTAAATTCTAACCATTGATGCTCAAAGCATCACAGTCACAGGACTGCTAAATTCTAAAACTCCATTAAAGTGCACAAAGTCTGAAGTGCGTATTTCGACAAGATCGACAAATAAAACACAATGTTCCAATTGCAGAGGTGCACATTGACTGACCTGGGCTATGAATAACATTGACATGCTGCATAAAAGAGACTTGGGGTGTGAATTGATTAATCTAAACAAATAATAAAGACTAATCAAATAATAAACACACTAGTTTTCATACAGATAACAACTAACCCTAGAATGAATAGATGACTGCAGCAGGACAACAACAGCTTACAGCTAGAAGGCGGAAGCTGGACGGCCCAAACTGCAGGAGGTGGAAGGCCTGAAGTCGAACAGCAGGAGGCGGAAGCCGGTCGACTAGGAGAGGCTAAGAGCTAGAGGGGCGACGAGTCGATGAGATACTAGGAGAGGCCTGAAGCCGGACAGCAGGAGGCGGAATCGTGGAAGGCGGAATGGCGGAAACTGGACAGCAAGAGGAGGCCGAATCGCGGAAGGCGGAAGCTGCCCTGCTGGACAGCAGGAGGCGGAATCTCGGAAGGTTGAAGTCTTGAAGAGGATACTCGTGGAGTCGTGGGTCTGCGGGGCAGCGGGGGTTCTTGCGAGTGGCGAAGGGGCGAAGGGGCAAGGGCTGCGGTGAGCGAGGGAGTCAATGTTGAATAGAGGATTTTTAGGAATTTAGAATTAGGGTTCTGGTCTTCTAGATTCTTGATAAGTTTTGTGAATCGAATAAATCTTAGTTAAGTGGGTTGGGTTTGATTAGGAATTTAGGTAAATGGATTAAATTAGAATTATATAGATAATTTATTTTAATTAGAATATAATATTATAAATTATTTAAAATTAAAATTGGATTCGAGTTCGGGTTTAACTCTTCTTAGTTAGAATTATACAAATAATTTATTTTAATTCGAATATAAATATTATAAATTATTTAAAATTAAAATTAATATATAATCGGGTTTGGATTTCGGGTACCCAAGGGTTAAACTCGAACTCGACACGGGTTATGTGGGCTAAACCCATACCTGTCCCGTTTACGTAATCGGGTACTTGAACCCATTGTAAATAGGTCGGGTCGGGTCAGGTACTTATACCCGACGACCTAGATTGCCAGCCCTAGCTGTGCTCCAGCAGCTATAGCATAGTAGCAATAGAAGCATTAATCATGTTAACTGCAAAGAGAACCAATTATAAAACACAATAAACTCATAGAAGCATGTAATGAAAATAAGTATAAATAATCATAACACTAATAAAATCTCATCTTAAGATAATCAGAGTAACATCAAGTCTAGTCTTTGGACAGAGAGTTGATTCACCATTTGGTTGTCTTGTGTAGTAATCGAGTATTGATGATATGATCTAGGGGTGAGCATTCGGTAAAAACCGAAAATCGATTTACCGAAAACCGATTTACTAAAACCGAAAAACCTATTACCGAAACCGATACCGAACTTGGTATTTACCGATTTCCCGATTAAAAAATATTAAAATATTATATAATTAATCTATTAAAAAAATTATTAAAATATTAAATATTACCTAATTAAAATATTATCGATCGGTAAATCGGTAAATTACCGATAAGAAATTAAAGATTAATAAATAAAAAATTATTTTTTATATATTAATATATATATCAGTAAATCGATAAATTACCGAACTGAAAACTTATTTACCGAACCGAAAACCGAAAACCGAATTACCTAAAAATAAATACCGAACCGAAAACCGAAACCGAATTTACCGAACCGGATCGGTAAATCGGTAAATTCGGTTTTTACCGAATTATGCTCACCCCTAATAAGATCCTTCTGTCGAATACTTAGCCTTCCTTTGGGCCGATTAAGCACCCATAATAGACACCTAATAATCATCACATACTCATTACCACATGTGTATGTAATCCTTTGGCCAAAACAACACTCGTCCTTTAGGTCGATATGTTGTCTAAATAAAGAAAAACACACACTCTGACTCAATAATTTATAGTTCAAAAGATTTTATAGCAAAGATCACTTTGGCGACTATACTAATAAATAAGTTGAAATAAAAAATTAAGTATATCTTAACTTAATATTTTATTATCAAAGAATTTTAACAACATAGGTCACTTTATGACTATACTATTAAAATAAATTTAAATAAAAATTAAGTTAAGTTATAAGTAATCACTACTCATAAGCAAACGAAATCACAAATATGTATGAATTAAGCATAATTAAAACAAATGAATAAACATAACACTAGATTTATTCTAAATAAATTATGCCCATAATTAATGATGAAATTTACAATAGCATATTGAAACATGATATAAAAAATCATCAATAAAAATTAGCCAAGCGAACAACTGCGTAGCACAAGCTGATTTTGCTCACAGCAGTTAGCAACTTTAATACACAACAGTTCTTATTGGGCCCAACCAAGCCTAATTGAATTAATCCACTTAACCAAATAGTGGATTCACCACTCCATTGAGCCTGAACTAGTTCAGTAAAGTAGATCTGACTCACTAGCATGCAGTCACCTGGATCAGAACCGTTGTTCACTGGATTCGGCCCTCGAGCCCGTTGTGAACAGGTCAAATCGTGCCTTTACATTCCATCAGCAAATGCACCCAAATCTGTTTACACGCGCCCGCACACGAACAGTCACCCGCTCGCCCGCTTCGCTCATGTCTTGCAGATGCATGCGACCCACGTCGCGCGATAGCCACTTGGAGCAGTAAACATGTAAGAAGCAAGTAGCTACCGCCTGTTCGCCCCCAATCCTTCACGCCATCTGACACTAGTCACATAGACATCTCTTCTTGGCAGGCATGGACGAACGCAAGTAGATCTTACTACTGCCGCACGCGTCTCCCAAATGCCGGCCACTGACGTCCGCCTTCACCGGACGGCAGAAGAAGTTACTCGATGAGCTCTTAGCTCGTGGTCGCCATAACCGAACGGCAAAATCGAGCATGGTAGACCCCTGCAAGCGAACCAAATGCGTTGCTAATGCCAATTAGTGTGAAATTGTTTAATAACTTGAAATCACGGAGCATAATGTCCCAAAGGAAATGAAATGTTAACAAATTATATTATGTAAATAGGCAATCTGTAATTACATATATAATTCCTTTACATAGTTCCTTTTGTATAGATTCTATATGTATAGTGATCCAGATCAATACAATTTGAATATCTTTCTCCTCAATTGTGCTCTTATGTTCTTCCAATTCCACTGCTTCTCTAGTTTCTTCATGGTATCAAAGGGAAAAGAGGAATAAAGCAATAAATAACTCACGCAATTTACTATGGCCGGAAGAACAGACAACAATGTTCCAAACAACAATATCAATGATTCTAATGATACTTATTATTTTCATCATTCTGATCAACTCAGGCTTATCCTTGTTGCGCAACTGCTGGATGGGGAGAATTACAATACTTGAAGTCACGCAATGCTCATGGCCCTTAATATCAAAAACAAAGAAGGCTTCGTCAATGGAAGCCTAAGAAAACTATTAGAAGATGCCATCTCAGATTCATAGTAGCAGAAGAGATGCAATAATCTCGTCAAGGCCGGGCTGTTCAACTCAATAACACAAGACATCGGAGCTAGCATTATTTATAGCGACAATGCACATGAAATTTGGCTAGACTTGAAAGACAGATTTGGGCGCATGAACAATGTCCACCTTTTCCACATTGAAGTAGCTATTCATAACTACAAGTAAGGAGGTATGACAATAGGAATCAATTATACTAAACTTAAGAGCTTATGGGATGAAAGAGATTCTCTCCTTGCCATTCCCAAATGAAAGAAGTTATGTTGTTTTAAGAAAACTAGAAGGCTATCAAATTTCTTATGGGCCTTAATGAGGTGTATAAAGCTATTAGAGGTCAAATCTTTCTCATGGATCCCCTCCCTGCTGTAAACAAGATATATTCATTACTTCTCCAAGATGAGAAACAATGTGGAGTTTCCAACCTGATAATCTAGGAATTAGCTCACAAAGTGAAACATCTGCATTTGCTATCGGACACAATACCAAAAGATTTGGGAAGAACTATACACCCAAAAGCAGCCAATTAAAATGTGGGAAGTGTGACAAAATTGGACACACTTCTGAAACTTGTCGAGCACATTTGAGGTGTGAACATTGTGGCCTCCTTGGACATACAGTGGACATTTGCAGAAAACTTCACCAAAAAATATCTTTGAACAATAAGTTTGACAAGTGAGAGCACAAGATTTTCCCCTCTAAAGCCAATTGTGCAAAACAGAAAACTTCTCTTACTCTCACAAATGAGCAATATGCAAACTTCTCAACTCCAACACGGCTCTAGGAGATGCAATCCAATAACAACAGTTTCTCAGGTACAACATCTCACACTACTTTTCTTACCATGACAAAACCAAAATGGATTATTGATACAAGAGCAACCGATCACATGGTTTATTCCACCGATCTACTTACAACTAGATCTATTCTTAATAATAGAATAGTACATCTTCCTAATGGTGAAATTGCTAAAGTCACACACATTGGAAGCATCAAGGTTGCTGATTTCACACTGCATGAAGTCTTATGTGTTCCTTCTTTCAAGCTGAACTTAATTTCTGTCAACAAATTATTAAGCAACCATCAATACCATGCTTCATTCACAAGTAAAACCTGCACTGTGTAGAACCGACGATTGGGGAAGATGATTAGGATGGGAACTGAGCTTGGAGGTTTATACTATCTTGATTTTCCATAGCATTTCAGGAATAAAGTTGCAGCTCAAGTTTCAAAGTTGTCAAAAATCCAGTCCTTAGATATCTGGCATCAACGTCTCAGTCATCCTTCCGATAAAGTCTTCACTCAATTTTCCCATTACATCTCAGATGTAGAACTTCAAAAGACATCTACTTATTTAATCTGTCCATTAGCGAAGCATACTCGTCTACTGTTTCAAATAAAGTTCATCAAAACTACATATCCATTTGAACTAATTTATATTGATATATGAGGAGGTTACCATATACCCTCTATTTCTGAAGCAAAATATTTTCTCACAATAGTGGATGACTTCTCTCATTATACATGGATTTATTTGGTTGTGAACAAGTCAGGCGCAAGGTGTAATATAATCCAATTCATTAACTTCGCTAAGAACTAATTCGATTCTAAGGTTAAAGTCTGTAGGAGTGATAACGGATCTGAATTTACAATGTCAGATTTCTATTCAACAAAGGGAATAAAACACCAAATGAGTTGTGCATCCACCCCCTCCGCCACCCCCCCCCCCCCCAACAAAATGGAGTGGCAGAAAGAAAACATCGTCATCTTCTTAACATGGCTCGAGCACTCCTGTTTCAGGCCAACCTTCCAAAGAAGTTCTGGGGGGACGTTGTCTTAATTGCAAGCTATATTATTAATCGAACTTCCAGTCTTGTACTACATGGGAAAACACCAATTGAAATCCTTACTCATAACCCGCCTTCATATGATCGCATGCTAGTTTTTGGTAGCTTATGTTTCGCATCAACACTTTACCAAAGATGTTCTAAGTTCGATCCACGAGCTAAGAAATGTGTCTTCCTAGGATATCCTCAAGGACAAAAGGGATATCGGTTATTAGACTTATCAAACAACCAAATCTTTGTATCCCGAGATGTTATTTTTCATGAAAATAATTTTCCATTTGCTTCAACTAGTACAACTATGAACCCATAAATCTTGTCAACTATGATAGATACAGCTAGAGGTGGCCAACGGGCCTACTCGGGTTGGCCCGTGCACGGGCCTGCTTCGGCCTAGCTCCTGGAGGGGTCGTGCTCGGCACGGCCCGCGGCATGATTAGCCATGCCGGCCCAGGCACGACTCAATCAAGAGCCAGGCCCGACGGGCCGTGTTGGGCATGCGTGCCGTGCTAGGCTGGGCACGATGGGCTAGGCTAGGCACACGAGTCATTTTGAGCCCAGCTATAAAAATTCCTCCACCAACTTTTTGAACTCTTACCCTCTTAATACTAATATTATTAAGCTAACCAAAAATTCTTAAACCAATATCATTTATGTATTAAAAATGATACTACAAATATAAAAGCTTCTTAAGAAAATATAAATTACAAAAAAAAATTTAAAAAATAGAGAGAAATAAGAAAAAAGAAATAAATTTAAAAATCTTAAAATTTATTAAAAAATTTTATTATTTAATTAATTATTTTATTTTATTTTAAAAATATATAATTTTAATTTTAATATATTTTATTAAATTAATATTTATTTATTTATTAACAACACTAACAACACATGACTAAAGTTAAAACCAACTCGATTAAATTTCATATTCATAAATTATACATTTAAGCTTAAATCAATTGCCGACATAATGGGCATATACAATTGACCAGTAGCCAGTGACGCAAACAGCTACTATGGAAGATGTGCGAGCATTGTGTTAAGCATACTTGCTCTCTGTGCTCTATCTTCTCTATACATGTTACACACTCCATGTTTTTAGCTCTACCTCCTTCTTCAACAATATAAAACTCAAGTGACTCTTGTGTTTGGTTTGTTTCGATATGTTGCTCTGGCTCATCGTTGATGTTATCACTATTCTCCTCACTATCATTTATTTCAAAGTCCTCAATTTCTATCTTAATCTCAACCCCAGAAGGGGATGGAGAAGCTAAAAATTCTTGTCTTGCATGATCAGATAAGTGGATAAAATGTTCTTCAAACCTGAATACATCAATTCGTATGATTTGAGCAGCACGCTCGATAACACTTAAAACAGTGATTCTCCATTGTTCAGCATTGAAGAAATTTAAGGTTGATGTAAGGAAGATCAAACGTTGAGAATTCGATGGAATAATAATTATCTTCACTCTTCTATTATTTGTCATTTTTCTCTATACCTCGTGCTCATTTGCAAGACTACAAACACAATTAACAAAGTAATTGAAACTCACGTGATTAAGCGGAATGTAATAAAAAGAATAATTCAAACTAAAATTTTGTGTGTGAAAATGTAAGGAACTATCTAGAATTTATAGAGATGAAATGGGTGTAAATTTATAAATTTATCCTCTATTTTATATTATTAAAAGAGAATAAAATAATAATTTTATAGCTAAAAGACAATTGTAGGTAGAAATGTAAAATAATATAGGTAGAAATTTAAATTTTGGCGCCAAATAATAAAAAACATTAATTACGCATGCCGTGCTCAGCCCGGCCCATGGGCCTCAACCTTCCAGCCCAGCCCAAGGTGTGCCACGGGCCGCCCGTGGCATGTTGACTTGGTCAACAGGCCGTGCGGTCCGCGGGTTGGCCCGACTCGTTGGCCACCTCTAGATACTACAAGAGAAGACACTAATAATGAGGCTACTTCACTTATGCTGAATAATGCAGCATTCTTACTTAGAGAGGAAGATATAAGTGTATCCAATAAACATAATGACCTAAGAGAAAACACTCTGGCCAACAATAAAACAGTGTAAAGAAATATAGTAACGTCGTAAAATGATGACGTTACACACTTGAGTTTTAGAAAACAAAATAATTCATTTCACCTGTTTATATATATACATATATATATATATATATAAGGGCGATAAGAATCTGTGTTATTATGTTACATGGGTAATTAACATTAATTACCAACAATGGCAGCAATTTAATCTAAATAGTAACCGGATTTTGGACACAAAATGGCATAAACTAAATTGACAACAATAAAATTAGTAATAAAAAGCTATTATTACTAATATGAGATTTTTTAAATTGAAAACATATAATGTTATTTTTATGAATAAACAGTATTATTTATTTTTTGATGGTTATTATTATTATTATTATTTAATATCTCAATCAACAACAAATTATTAGAATTTTATTATGAATTCAATGAATGTGGATGCCTATGACATTATGATGACTCTTCGGATGACTCATCATTGATTGCATATGAATGGATGTCTACGAATTTATGGTGACTCTTCGTTTACATGACTCTCGATATTCAATGTCTATGTTCGATGAATATGACTCTTCGATCTTCGAGAGGAATTAATATCAATGTATCCATTTACCCTATAAATAGGGGTTGTAATTTTCATTTGAAGTTAGATCAATTAGAATACTCTCTACTTACTCCTCTCTCAATTTCATCTTTGCTTTCTAACACGTTATCAGCACGAACCTCTTATTTGACGAAGGAAGCCAGATTCTTTGAGAAAATGGAAAAACTTCCGATCGGATTCTCAATCAACGATGATGATGCATGTCTTGTAGATAGCGCATCAACACATACTATTCTCAAAAATAAGAAATTCTTTACCTCGCTGGTAATGAATAATACAAATGTGAATACCATATCAGGAAGTGTGAAAATGATAGAAGGCTCCGGAAGAGCTAACATCCTTCTACCAGGTGGAACAAATGTTCATATTAATGAAGCATTATTTTCTTCTAAGTCTTACAGAAACTTACTAAGTTTCAAAGACCTCCGTCAAAATAAATATCATGTCGAGACTATGAATGAAAATAATACTGAATATCTTTATATAACAAGTAACATTTCAGATAAGAAATGTTTATTAGAAAAACTACCCGTGGTTTCATCCGGGTTATATTATACAAAGATAGGTGTCATTGAAATACACGCTACTACAAACCAGAAGTTTGTTGAGCAGGACAATTTTATTACATGGCATGAACGATTGGGGCATCCAGGTTCTATGATGATGCAAAGGATTATTAATACTTCAAGTGGACATTCATTGAAAAACCAGAAGATTTTTCAGTCCAATGAATTTTTATGTGCTGCTTGTTCCCAAGGGAAGTTAATAATAAGGTCATCACCAATTAAAGTTAGGACTGAATCCCTAACATTCTTAGAGCGAATACAAGGTGATATTTGTGGGCCTATACATCCATCATGTGGACCATTCAGATATTTTATGTTCTTAATTGACGCATCAACAAAATGGTCACATGTATGTCTGTTATCGACTCATAATCAAGCTTTCGCAAGATTACTTGCACAAATCATTCGATTACGAGCACATTTCCTGGATTATCCAATTAAAACTATTCGTCTTGATAATGTCGGAGAATTTACTTCCCAAGCTTTTAATGATTATTGTATGTCAATTGGGATAAGTGTTGAACATCCTCTAGCATATGTAATGGCCTTGCAGAGTCACTAATAAAATGTCTTCAATTAATTGCGAGACCATTGCTAATGAAGACAAAACTCCCAATTTCTACATGGGGACATGCTATTTTGCATGCAGCGACATTGATTCGCATCAGACCTACTAATTATCACGAGGTCTCCCCTTTACAATTGGTTTATGGTCAGGAACCAAATATTTCCCATCTAAGAATTTTCGGATGTGCGGTATATGTGCCAATTGCTCCACCACAACGAACTAAGATGGGACCTCAAATGAGGTTGGGAATTTATGTTGGATATGAATCTCCATCAATTATTAAATATTTAGAGCCATTAACTGGAGATTTATTTACGGCTCATTTCGCCGATTGTCATTTTGATGAAATGACATTCCCAACATTGAAAGGGGAAAATAAGTAGTTGGAGAATGAGATTATCTGGCCTGAGATATATTATCTCATTATGATCCTCGTACAAAATAATCTGAACTGGATGTTCAAAAGATTATTCACTTGCAAAATTTAGCAAATCAAGTGCTAGATGCTTTTACTGACCCCAAGAGAGTGACAAAGTCATATATTCCATCTGCAAATGCTCCAATCAGAATTAGTGTCCCTGAAGGACAACCCATAATTGCAAATGAGCCTAGAGTGCAAGTGAAACGTGGTAGACCTGTCGGTTCCAAAGATAAAAATCCTCGAAAAAGAAAAGAAATAAAGGCTCAAAATGAGGATATTATGACTCCAGAAGAGACTCCAGTCATGCATAATATGATTCCGGTAGAATCTCGGGTACCTGATAATGAAGAGATCTCCATAAATTACATTATGACTGGAAAAAGATGGAACCGAGGTGAAATCGACGTCGATGATAATTTTGCTTATCATATTGCATGCAATATTATGAAACATGATGAGGATCATGAACCAAAGTCTGTTGAAGAATGCAGACCAAGAAATCATTGGCCAAAATGGAAAGATGCGGTTGATGCTGAATTAAAATCACTCGCAAAACATAAAGTTTTTGGACCTATAGTCCGTACACCAGAAGGTATCAAACCAATTGGATATAAATGGCTGTTTGTGCGAAAACGAAATGAAAGGGAAGAGACTGTCAGATATAAGGCACGACTTGTTGCCCAAGGTTTCTCTCAGAGACCAGGGATTGATTATGAGGAGACATATTCTCCTGTGATAGATGCAATGACTTTTCGATATTTGATAAGTTTATCAATCCATGAAAAATTAGAAATGCGATTAATGGATGTTGTCACTACATATTTGTATGGCTCACTTGACAATAACATCTACATGAAACTCCCCAAAGGATTTAAAATGCTAGAAGCATTTAATTCAAATCATCGAGAATTATTCTCGATTAAATTATCTAGATCCCTATATGGATTGAAACAATCTAGACGAATGTGGTATAAACGTCTAAGTGAGTATTTGTTAAATAAGGGATACCAAAATAATCCTATTTGCTCATGCGTTTTTATTAAGAGATCTGGATCAAAGTTTGTGATAATTGCAGTATATGTTGATGATATAAATATTATTAGAACTCCTGAAGAGCTTTCCGACGCAGTTGATTATTTAAAGAATGAGTTTGAGATGAAAGATCTTGGGAAAACAAAACTTTGTCTCGGACTACAAATTGAACATTTAGAAAATGGAATTTTTGTTTATTAATCTGCTTATATAGCCAAAATGTTGAAAAGATTCTATATGGATAAAGCACATCCATTGAGTAGCCCGATGGTTGTTAGGTCGCTTGATGTAAATAAAGATCCATTTCAACCTCAAATGAAAGATGAAGAACTGATTGCTCCAGAAGTACCATATCTTAGTGCTATTGGAGCACTCATGTATCTTGCTAGTCATACTCGACCAGATATCACATTTGCTGTAAATTTATTAGCAAGATATAGTTCTTCTCCGATGAGAAGACATTGGAATGGAATTAAACATATATTTTGATATCTTCGAGGTACAATGAATTTGGGATTATATTATCCTCACATGCCTGAAGCAGAATTAATTGGATATGCAGATGCGGGCTATTTATCTAATCCTCATAATGGTAGATCTCAAACAGGTTATGTATTCACATGTGGAGGAACAACTATATCTTGGAGATCTATGAAACATACTATTACTGCCACATCTTCTAATCATTCTGAGATCATAGCAATTCATGATGCAAGTCGAGAATGTGTATGGTTAAGATTTGTTATTCATCATATTCGGGAGGCATCTGGATTGTCTTTAAATAAGAATATCCCGACGATATTATATGAGGATAATGCTGTATGTATAGCCTAGTTAAAGGAAGGATATATTAAAGGCAATCGAACAAAACATATATCACCAAAGTTTTTCTTTACACATGATATCCAAAAGAGAGGTGATATTGATATTCGACAAATTCGTTCGTTAGACAACTTAGCAGATTTATTTACAAAATCATTGCCTACTGCAACTTTTGAAAGGCTTGTTTATCAAATCGGAATGCACAAGCTCGAAAATTTAAAGTAATGTTGCAATGAGGGGGAGTAATCGACTGCACTCTTTTTTCCTTAACCATGGTTTTTTCCTACAGAGTTTTCCTGGTAAGGTTTTTAATGAGGCAGTATCTGAAATGGCATCCAAGGGGGAGTATTATGAATTCAATGAATGTGGATGCCAATGACATTATGATGACTCTTCGAATGACTCATCATTTATTGCATATGAATGGATGCCTACAAATTTATGGTGACTCTTCGTTTACATGACTCTCCATATTCAATGTCTATGTTCGATGAATATGACTCTTCGATCTTCGAGAGGAATTAATATCAATGTATCCATTTACCCTATAAATAGGGGTTGTAATTTTCATTTGAAGTTAGATCAATGAGAATACTCTCTACTTACTCCTCTCTCAATTTCTCTCTCAATTTCATCTTTTCTTTCTAACAAATTTCAGAATTTTTTATATGTAATACATAAACATGAATAAGAGAATATTTAATTATAAAAAATAGTAACGATTGTTTCCTAAACAGTAAATTGATCAATATGTAAATCTAATTGACATGTTTTTTTTATTTATGCGTAAATAGAAACAAATTGATCTGTTAATTTTGTTATTTAATTTACTAAAAAATTAGCCAATTAATAACAAACAATAATATATTATATAATTATTTTAATAAATTAAAATTTTATCATTAGCCGCGGCAACATGCGGCTTTACTTTTTTTTACACTCCATTTTTTTCTTTACGAGAAGAACATGATTAATAAAACAGAAAAATAAATTGTACCTAAAGTTTGGCTTAATTCTTTGTCTAAAATTTTATCTACATCTTTATTTAAATAAAAATTAAAATTAAAAATTATAAAATAATAAAATAATAAATATGCAAATTATATTTAAAGAGAGTTAGAAATATTGAGCTTGGAGACGCGTTACATCTAGTCCTTATCTGAAAATTTAGACTCTCATGTGTTAATTCCGGATTGAACACTAACCCTTTGTTTTCTTGGAGGGAAGAAAAATTGTAAGGAATGAAAAACTGTAAGGAAATAAAACTCCAAGGAAAGAAAAAAAATCTATATTCTATTTCCTTATAAGGAAGGAAAAGAAGAAGGAAAATTAATTTCGAAAGTTGGGCGAAGTGACATTGTGTTTTCTCCAACTTTTCCATCCGATTCGGACGAAAAAGTTTTGGAGGAAAAGTTACAAAATTTCCACCTACTTTTCTACTCAAATTTTTTCTTCCGCCCAAGGAAACAACGAAAAACTTATTTTTCTTTCCTTTCCATCTAGTTTTCCTTCCAAGGAAACTGACCCTAAGGCTGTGTTTAGCTGGAAAGACAGAAAATTGAAAGGAAAGGAAAGTGAAAAGGAATGGAAAATAAAAAGGAAGGGAAAGTAAAAAGATTTTTTTAGTTGTGTTTAACTAGAGGGAAAGAAAGTTGGAAAAATTGATATAGTCACTCCATTTTTTATTTTTATACTCGTATTATATAAATATCATTAAATACTATTAAATATTATAAAACTAATTAGTCAACTATTAAATACTATAAATAAAAAGTAAATATTATTAAATACTTTAAAATTAATTAAATATTACTTAATACTATAAAACTAATTAAGCTATTTAAATACTATAAATTATAAAAATTAATTAAATACTATTATTAAATTAATTAAATATTATTAAATTCTATAAAATTATAAAAATATTATTAAATACTATAACATTAATTAAATATTATTAATTAATATAACAATAATTAAATATTATTAAATACAATAACATTAATTAAATATTATTAATTACTATAATATTAATCAAATATTATTAAATACTATAACATTAATCAAATATTATTAATTACTACAATATTAATTAAATATTATTAATTACTATAATAATTAAATATTATAAAATTAATTAAATGTTATTAAATACTATAACATTAATTAAATATTATTAATTACTATAACATTAAATAAATATTATTTAAATATTATTAATTACTATAATATTAATTAAATATTATTAATTACTATAATAATTAAATATTATAAAATTAATTAAGTGTTATTAAATACTATAAGATTAATTAAATATTATTAAATATAATAACATTAATTAAATATAATTAATTAATATTATTAAATACTATAACATTAATTAATATTATTAAATACTATAATATTAATTAAATATTATTAAATACTATAACATTAATTAAATATTATTAATTACTATAATATTAATTAATTACTATAACATAGAAAGGGGTGAGATTAATGTGGCATTGAGCCACGCTTGTCATTCCGCCCGATTTGGGCGGAACAAATTTGAGGGGAAAATCCCTCTTGTTTTCCTTTGCTTTTCCCTCTTAAGTTTCCATCCTTCCCATTAAACAACCAAAATATACAATCCTTCTATCTTTCCTTCCCTCCCCTCCCTCTTTCCTCTCCATTAAACACAACATAAAGGATATAACCAGGTATTCCTCTCGTGCGCGCATGACTTTGGAGAAGTTGATCTGGACATCCTTTCGGTAATGAGTAGAAAAAAATCAAAAATCTAAGGAGAGATAAAAGAACATTGAAAAACAAGAAAAGATGAGTAAAAAACAAAACTTAGCTACCCATGAGATTTTAAACATTCTCATAAGACTAGTAACATTAGCATTTAATTCTAACATTAAATAATTTTTTAATTTTATTCCAACAATACTAAGGTTTATAGTATAGTATATCTCTCATGCTTGTGTAATTGGATTACTCTTACAGTAGCTCAGCACCTTCCTTGCAATTCCCTTCTTGATCTAGTGTGTGTGCCCTTGAGTAGCTCTTAGGTTTTGTGTAATTATTGTTACTATTTGTACTCAAGCAAGTGTATGACACCCTTGAGGGTAAGGGAGCCTATCCATTGTTGCTTGCATGTAAGTGCCCTTTGCCTGCTTGTATTATTGCTTGTTGGCACCAATTGGTGTATTTAGCCTAGTGAGGGAGTGTGGGATTCTTGTGGGGCTTTATGTAAGATTTATGGCCCTAATTAATGGTTATACTAATGTCAGATTAATGACCTTAATAATGGCTATACATCTTTAACGGTAAAGTTAATTTCCTGCCATTCAGGTTCGTTTTAAATTCTAACTCTAATAGTCAAATGAATGCCATCAATATTCATTAATGGTTACATGATAGACGTTACATCTTAAGTGAAATGGATATATTAATTGGTCCTCTTTCTATCTCTATAAATATACACGAAAGTAAGTCTTTTATATCGAGACTTGTATTGGAAGGGAGATCAAATGAGAGAAATTGATTATTGGAGATCTAGTAATTCTTCCGCTTTCTTTGATCATGACGCCTTCTGCATCAGGTACATGTTTATGTTATTATTTATTATAATGATTATTTATTCGAAGATCCAAACTTTATGAATATCAATTTTATGATAGATATTTTTATGTTTTTATGATGTTGATTTTAAAAACTTGCATGTGGTATCAAGGCCAATGGTTATAGAATAAATAATCTGTCCATATAATTGTTTTTATGATAATTAAGAAATTTTGCGTATGTGTTTTCAAAATATGATTCACGCAAAGCAAAGTTATGTTTCACAAATGTATTTTGGATTTATTATATACATAAGACTCATTGCAAATTTTACTTGCATTAAGAGTTACTATTTTATGTTTCATGGCAACATAAAGAAATAAAGGATTTTTTATTGATTTGATGTTCGTGGCAATTAAGTAAATAAAAAAAATAAATTTTTATGTCGCATTAGTATTGAATTGATGTTTTATTATTTCGATGGCGATTGAGTAAATTAATGTTGAAGTGCTGAATTGTCTACTGTTAAATTTGCTTAATTGATTTAATTGCTGCATCTACTTTCCTTTATGTTTGTTTAAAAAGTTAATTACTATCCTTTTTTATGATTAGCCCAAAGTATATTTCTATGTAAGTAAAGCTTATGTATGACTTTACTTACTTATGGCTAATTGCATATTAGATATAAAGAAGTTTTTCTATTACGTATGAGGTTAATAGCTTGTGAATAATTAAATTCACAGATATGTAGATCTATATTATATAAAACTTTAAATCTG
Source organism: Costus lasius (assembly GCA_027563935.2). NCBI lineage: Eukaryota > Viridiplantae > Streptophyta > Magnoliopsida > Zingiberales > Costaceae > Costus > Costus lasius. Next base: position 79,895,839 of record CM050451.1, read on the forward strand.
TATATTTTACTTCACATATAGTGAATGGATTCGAAAGTTAATAGTTTGTTAGTCACTAAAGTGACCAAACTAATTAATTAATTTATTTTAATAATAAGTGTTAATCACCAAAGTGGTCATTTATTATTAAAATATAATGTTAAAGTCTTGTAATAATAAATGTTAGTCACCAAAGTGACCATTTATTATTAAAGATAATGTTAAGTCTTGCAATAATGGTTTATTTATATAAACCATTATTGCATATATATTTATTAGTGTGAATTTTGATTTTACCCAAAGGTAAATCAATATTATGTGACTAATAAATATAATTAAAGAAATTAATGGTTAATTGTTAGATATAATTATGTATCCAAATATGCTAATTATATTTGGCAATGTTTATGTGAAAGTTTCAAAGCATTTAATGATGACAATATATATTATTGTATTTACCCAAAGGAAACCTACAATATATTTTGATGTTATAAATATCTGAATCCATAATTGATTGAGCATTTTATGTTTGTGCAGCTATTTCTCTTCATTCACATGCTTCTTCTATTACTGTGTTCAATGGTTTGAACTTTTCTGAATGGTGCGAACAAGTTAATTTCCACTTAGGTGTTTTAGATCTTGACTTAGCACTATAGAAGAAAAGCCTACTGTCATTACTGATAGGAGCAGTGAGAAAGAAAAGTCAAACTATAAAGCATGAGAAAGATCTAACAGATTATGTCTTATCTATATGTGAATGACAATTGCTAACAACATTAAGACTACCATTCCACAAATTGAAAGTGCTAAAGAGTATCTTATGCTTGTGGAAGAACGTTTCCGTTCTGCGAATAAATCTCTTGCTGGTACATTAATGGTTGAACTCACGACCATAACATATGATGGGTCACGTAGTATGCAACAACATGTTCTAGAGATGACAAATATTGTAGCAAAATTAAGGACCCTGGGTATGATAGTTGATGACTCCTTCTTAGTGCAATTCATAATGAACTCATTACCTTCTGAGTATGGGCCTTTTTAAATTAACTATACACTATAAAGGACAAGTGGAATGTTAATGAATTGGCTATTATGCTTACTCAATAAGAAACAAGACTTAAGAAGCAAGGAGTTCATTCAATTAACTTTGTGGGTCAAGGAGCAAATAAGCCAAGGGCCAAGAAATTTAAGAAGAAAACACCTGTTAAAGTATCACAAGTTGCGAATGCGAATAAAAAGAAACAAAAGACAGATAAATGTCACTTCGGTAAAAGGGAGGGATATTATCAGAAAGATTGTCTGAAACACAAAGCTTGGTTCGAAACGAAAGGTTCTTCTGACCTTTTTGTATGTTCTGAACTAAACTTAACTGAAGTTCCTTCTAATTCTTGGTGGTTTGATTCTGGTGCTACAACTCATGTTTCCAATACGATGCTATTCCTTACAATCCAAACCATAAACCCAACTGAGAACTTCTTATTTATGGGAAATCAAAAAAAATATCTCAATTGAAGGCATAGGGACTTGCAAACTGGTGTTAGATTCTGGCTATCAGTTGGATTTAATGCAAACTCTCTATGTACCTTCAATTTCTAGAAACTTAATTTCAGTTTCAAAACTTGATGAACGTGGGTTTGATTTTAAGTTTGGACATAGTTATTTCAATTTATTTAAACATGATTCCTATATTGGTTCTGAAATTCTTATTGATGGTTTACATAAATTGAAATTAGATGTTAATTTTTCTGAATCCCTTTTATGTGTTAATCATTCTATTGGATGTAAGTGTAGCATGATGAAAGAAAGTTATGCTTACTTGTAACATAAGCGTTTGGGTCATGTATCCAAAGAAAGATTAGTAAAAGATGAAATTCTTCCGAATTTAGATTTTACTGATCTTAATATATGTGTGGATTACATTAAAAGAAAGCAAACCAAACATAACAAGAACAATTCCACACGATGCACTCAGCTCCTTGAAATTATACACACTGATTATGTGGACCTTTTAATACTCCATCTTTTAGTGGAAAGAAATACTTTATCACATTTATAGATAATTTTTCACAGTATGGATATGTCTATTTGCTTAATGAAAAATCTCAAGCTGTAAATACTCTTGAAGGATTTATTAATGAGGTTGAAAGACAATTAGATATGAAAGTGAAAATCATTAGGTCTAATAAAGCTGGCGAGTATTATGGTAAATATGACGAGTTAGGACAATGTCCTGACACATTTGCTAAACTTCTTCAAAAATATAGCATATGTGCTCAATACACTATGCAGGGAAAACACCTCAACAAAATGGTGTTGCAGAAAGACGTAATATAACATTAATGGACATGGTTAGGAGTATGAGGAGTAATTCCTCATTACCGAAAATCTTGTGGATGCATGCACTTAAAAGTACTGTGTATTTTCTGAATAGGATTCCTAGCAAAGCGGTTCCTAAAACTCCTTTTGAGTTGTGGACCGATAGGAAATCTAGTATGAGGCACCTTTATGTTTGGGGTTGCCCAGTAGAAGCACGAGTTTATAATCCACATGAAATAAAATTAGATTCTCGAACTATTAGTGGTTACTTTATTGGTTACCTAGAGAAATATAAATAGTATAGGTTTTATTGTCCAAACCATAGTCCAAGAATTGTTGAAATAGTTAATGCTAAATTATTGAAATTGGAGAAGTTAGTGGGAGTACAAATTATGGATATTAATAAAATTAGGGTTGATGTTCCATCACCCATATATATTCCAATATCTGTATCCACATCGAATGTTGCCCCAACATTGGAGGAACAAAATGATGTTAAGCAACATTTGAATGAAGCAGCATCTCATGAAGTAACTAACTTATATCTAACTGACATAAATGAACCACATGGGATAGCCTTAAGAAAACTTGTAAGAATAAGAAGATAAGTTATTCCTGATGACTATGTGGTTTATTTGCAGGAGTCAGAATTTGATTGTAATATTAATAAAGATCTTGTTTCTTTTTCATAAGCCATAGAAAGTAAAGAGTCTAACAAATGGATTAATGCCATGAAAGATGAGTTAAATTCAATGACACGAAATAATGTTTGGGATCTCATTGATTTGTTAGAAGGTTGTAAACGAGTTGGATGTAGATGGGTCTTTAAGACCAAACATGACTTGAATGACAATATAGAACGATATAAAATTAGACTTGTTGCCAAAGGTTATACTCAAAAGAATGTCATAGATTATGTAGAGACATTTTCTCCTGTCTCAAAAAAAGTCTCATTAAGAATAATTATGACACTTGCAGCTCAGTTTGATTTAGAGTTACACCAAATAGATATGAAAATAACCTTTATAAATGGGGATCTTCAGGAAGAAGTATACATGGATCAACCTGAAAGGTTTTACCATTAAAGGAAAAGGTCACATGGTATGTAAACTTAAGAAATGAATATATGGACTAAAACAAGCTTCCCGCCAATGATATATTAAGTTTAATGATACCATAACATATTTCAATTTTCAAGAAAATACTGTTGATCGGTGTATATATCGAAAGATCAGTGAGAGTAAATTTATATTTTTAGTTCTATATATTGATGATATTTTGCTTGCTACTAATGATTTAGGATTATTGTATGAGACTAAAGATTTTCTCTCTAAGAATTTTGAAATGAAAGATATGGGTGAGGCATCCTATGTGATTAGAATTTTAATATTCTGGAATAGATCATAAGGCTTGGTAGGATCGTCTTAGAAAGACTATATCAAGAAAATTCTTGAGAGATTTCATATCGATAAATATTCTTCAGGAATTGTTCCAATCCAAAAGGGAGACAAATTTAATCTTATGCAATATCCAAATAATGATATAGAACGAAATGGAATGGAATCTATTCTATATTCTTCAGTTGTTGGCAGTTTAATGTATTTGTAAACATGTATAAGACCCGACATTAGCTTTGCAGTTGGAATGCTTGGGCGATATCAAAGTAATTTTGGTATTGACCATTGGAAAGTTGCAAAGAAAGTGATGAGGTATCTTCAAGAAACGAAAGGCTATATGCTCATTTATAGAAGATCTAATTCATTAGAAGTGATTGGGTATTCGGATTTAGACTTTGCTGGATGCATTGATAGTAGAAAGTCAATATTTTGGTTATTTATTCCTACTAGCAGAAGGAGCAATTTCATGGAAAAATACCAAACAATCTGTTATTGCTTCATCCACCATGGAGGTAGAGTTTGTAGCTTGCTTTAAGGCTACAATTTATTCATTATGGTTGCGAAACTTTATTTCACGGTTGGAGATTGTTGATATTATTTCATACCATTGAAAATTTATTGTAATAATTTTGCTGCAGTTTTCTTCTCCAAGAATGATAAATACTCTAGAGGTGCAAAACATATGGAGTTGAAATATATTACTGTGAAAGAAGAAGTTTAGAAACAAAGAGTGTGTATTGAACATATTAAGACAGAACTCATGATTGCAAATCCTTTAACTAAAGGATTACAACCAAAGACATTTAAAAAACATGTTTAAAGAATGAGTCTTGGTTGTAATAATGATTGATTATAATAATGTTTTAACACTCTTGAGCTCAATAGTATGTTTTTGACTTTATTGTTAATTTTTCTTGTTCATTATGTTTGTGTACACCTAATGGACATCAAACAAGAAAGATAAAATGTCTATGAGACACTAATGTGGACCATTATGATATTTATATCTTTTATCATACCTAACTTATTAAATTAGTAATGTTGTGGTATTTGGAAAAGTACACGATGCTACAGTGTGACTGCCATTAACTCGCATTATGTGAATTTATTAAGTTAAGGTATATTATGTTAATGATATTGATTGTATGTATGCGCACTTAATATTTTTATTATTAAATTAAATGTTGGAATATCGGGGCAAGTGGAAGAATGTAAGATTTATGGCCCTAATTAATGGTCATACTAATGTCAAATTTATGACCTTAATAATGGCTATACATCTTTAATGGTAAAATTAATTACTTGCCTTTCTGGTTCGTTTTAAATTCTAACATTAATAGTAGTGAAATTAATGCCACCAATATTCAATATTTATTAATGGTAACATGATAGATATTACATCTTAATTGAAACAGATATATTAATTGGTCCTCTCTCTATCTCTATAAATATACACGAAAGTAAGTCTTTTCTATCGATACTTGTATTTAGGGATCGCAACGGGGCAGGTCGGGGTCGGGTTTTGCCATCCCCGACCCGACCCCGACTTCCCCAAACCTGTCCCCGAACCCAACCCCGACCCGCCCCATTGCCATCCCTAAATACATAAATTATTAAAATTTAGTAACTAGGTCATAACTTATAAAGAGTAAATTTGTTATTTTAATAGTCGGGGCGAGTTCGGGGTCGGGTTTGGGGCGGGTACCTAAATTCCCATACTCGATCTCGACTCGACTATACCCCTGTTGGGTTTCCCCCGAACCCGACCTGACCCCTGGTCAACTCGGGTTTTCTCCGTTGACTTCGGGTCGGGATGGGGTTTTTTGTCATCCCTATTTGTATTGGAAGGGAGATCAAGTGAGAGAAATCGATTATTGAAGATTTGGTAATTCTTCTATTTTATTTGATCATGAGGTCTTCCACATCTGGTATATGTATATGTTATTATTTATTATGATGATTATTTATTGAAAGATGTAAACTTTATGAATATTAATTTTATGATAGATATTTTTATGTTTTTATGATGTTGATTTTAAGAAGTTACACTTTACACGTGCTAAGTGCTAGGAGCTCAATGAGTTGTTTGTTCGTAGATGCCTATTTGCGAGTGTATGTTCTTGTGAGTGTAGCACGAGGGGCAATGAGTGAGGTGTTATAAGTGTCTTGCTTCTTCTGTAAACAACTTTAGCTAATTACATATTCTCTTAGTGTAAGGTTGAGGGCTTTGAAAAAAATTCCTACCTGCTACTGCTGTGATGGTGTAAGATTCGTACATAAAAAAAAAAAAAATTGCTCATGATATCTATCAAATATGAATGCAGTGATGGTGTAAGATTCGTGCACATCCTGAGCTACAATTACTTACCATGTGTTTTTTAGACCATTGCATATATGAATGCAGTGGCATCTACATAAGCCGTCATGCCTATATATATATATCACCATAGTTAATTGGCTAAAAGAGAGGATGAAAGAAAAAAAAAATGATTATTGGCACATAAATATTGTGATTATTGGCACATTAATAGTTATAAATTGTAGACAGATTATGTTAGAGGTATAGGTCTTGTAAAAAAATGCGAATATTAAATAAGGGTCCCACTAGCATCATTTATGAAAGATGAATGACTATCATATGCACCTACCCACAATACAATAATGACGGTTGCCTGTCGATTTTTCTCGTAGCAAAACTAAGTTTGGTCGCCCATAAATATTGTGACCTCTTTTGTTTCTTTCTTTATCTTTAGCCATCCATCTTCTTCCCTTAATTTTCATTTTAGCAATTCATACAATACAATGATCGGATCGACACACAAAAATATCTTTGCAGTTTGATTGCTGCTCTTCATTTCATCCAAGCTTCAGAGTATTCAAAAAAAAAAAATGATCAAAATTTAGATTTCTTTACAAATTAATATTTATTGTGTAATTAAATAATCTTTTTTTTTTAAAAAAAAATTGAAAAATAAGATAGGAGCAAGTGTAGTGTTTTTCTTGCACGTATCTAATTCGTTTATTGTGTTAGCTTTAGAGTAGAGTAGATGCAAGTGGGGAGAATAAAATTTGTATAATTTCAATATAATTTAGGGTTCTAGATCCTTCCGCATCAACTTTTATCCGGTGAGGGTGTCAATTAATTTCGCTGTTGATAATAAATTCTTAGGCAAAAGTCAGATGGCCCACCGAGCCGGCACGGCAGCACCGCACCGTTCCCAACTGATCGGGGCGGGTGGGCTCTGACTCGGACCACATGATCAGTTGATCACATCCCCCCGCACCGCACGTTCCAACTCGGGAATCGCAAGCGCCTCCGTCGAGTACTCGAGCACACGGCGGCGGAAACTGGAAAGCATATTCGCGCGTCATTCCTCAGCATAAAGTCGCCATGTTTTCTCCCAAGAAAACGCAGAGAGAGAAAAAGGAAGGGGCACTGGAAAGTGGAAACGCAGGTCGTCCTAATTGAGGGATTTGGTTCCCGCAATTTGTCGTCCGTATAATTTTGTGTGCGGATGAGTCAGTGTCCGAACCAAATTTAGTTCGGCGGAATCGGATAGGGAATGGATCGCACCCAAGATGAGTCAGACGTGATAAGAATACCGAACCTAGTACTATTTTTTATTATTATTTTTTAAATTTTCAACTGTCTGAACCTAATCCCCTATCACTCCTACAACCAAGCCGCATGGCTCCACCAAAATGTGGATATAATGAAATCTAAGGAGGCCCCCCTTCCCCGACATACAAACTCATCCCCGTCGGGTATAGCTGATGCAAAAGCTATATATATATATCATAATATTTCTTTTTGTCTCGTGCACTTTCATGTGCCCGGGCCACTTATATGACACTTGTCGATTATTGTAAATAACTATTTTTGTATACTAGTGTTAGACTGTTAGGTTGTTATTAGGAGCCGGACATAATGTTATTTTTAATTCGAGTGTTCTAGTCATTATAAATCAATGACCAACTATTATAATTCATTGCGAATTAATACACGACTATTATAAATCATTATACATTAACACATTACTAGTCGTCTCCTACAAATATGCTTATTTTTGTTACTTGTTATCGAAAGAATGTCCAATTAATCTCTTTACAAAGCGAGGAGTCCTAGTTGTATTTTTAGATGCTCAATTTGCATCTTCATCTAATGAGTTAGAAGCTAATTTCTTATTGTTTAAATGTACTTTTAAAATAATAATTGTCTATGATATTTATTGTATATTTAAATAAAAGTCCAAATAAAATCTATTTTGTAATATACTTAATAATAAAAATCCATTTACTTAAATAGCTAATGTAATTCAAAATATATAAATTTATAAATAGCTTTACATTTTTTAATCAATTTGGACAGTATAAGGGCTAATCTGCACTTTTGATTTACATTGCCATATTTTTTTTTGTCAAGTAGAATACTAGAACACCGAATTCCTATTGACCAACTGCAAGTCAAACTTGAGAACCTCCCGACGGCATACATGACATCGTCAAAGGGCTAATTTGTAAATAATTGAAATCCGTCTCGCGAGTTGTGGAAGCAAGGGCGAGCTGCAACGTCCAGAACACTGAACAAATAATGCATCAGCCAGCGCCGCTCCCTGTTGCGTGTTTTAATTGGACAGCAAATTCTGATCAAAGTCGGAAATAATTGCAGAACCCATAATTGCGGAAATCCTCGAATCTGGACCCACCACGTGGACCAACTCGCTAATCAAATCAAACACAAACTATGTGAATTATTGCTCATTTTTTATTCCGTCGGCGGTCACGTCTTTGAAAAGAATATAATAAATTACAAATTTAAGAACCAGCTAGATTAATTATTTAATTTTCCATTTTAGGGAGCGAGTAAAAAGGAAATAATTTCCCACTAAATTAACATGCAAATTAATTGCCCCGGCTCGCCTGTGATCACTATAATTAACGTGGTGGTGAAGGCGCCTTTTCAGATTAATCAAAGTTCAAGGTGCAAATTGTAATTTTTGCACCGGCCCACTTATACGTGGCGACCCGTGTTTGTCGTGATCCTGACCGACCGCTCGGCTTAAGCCTCCACGTCAGTCACGCGTTTCACAGATTAGCCTTTAATTAATTAACAAATTAATTAAATAATGACGCCAGAATTAGTAAAGCCCTCTCATTTGTTCGGCCAGTTTCTCGCGAGACTTGTGGACACAAGTGAAGACACGAGAAACGTGTGCGGTGGATGACGGCTGATTGAGCTGGGCCTTATTTTACACACGAGAAAATAAATCCACCTCAGCTAAGAGACACGTCATCGTGAAATAAAATTAGCATACCCGCGTCACGTGTCCATCCGAGCAGCCGCGTCGGTTTAAATTAATCTGCATGTTCATCTCACGGTATATTCGCGATATATTCCTCCGTTACCGTCCCGGAAAGACCGTCTTATTCCGTCACGATTTCGAGTCGTCACTTCCGTTACCTAAAGGCTAAACCCGCCTATAAAAGGCTCTCGCGATCGGCCCTCTCAATTCCCGTTGCATTCTATCGCTCAAGCTTTTGTTTCGAACCGTTCCGGGATCCCTAGTTTTTGTTCCTTTCTTCATCTGATGGCGGCAATCCGCAAGACGCTCGCCCGGCGACTAGCTTCTTTCCTCCGGCCATCCGCGGTGCCGGCTCCGGCCGGCCGCCCCTGCCCCCTCCTCCAAAAACGGCCCTTTTTCCAGCCGGCCCTGCCGCCCGACCGGAGCACCGCAATGCTCCTCGCGGGCGAGCGCCTCGGGGATCGGATCCGCGGGCTGAACCCCGCCCGCGTCCGTCTCGACGGGATCCTCCCGCCGGCCGAGGGCGCGGCCAAGGAGGAAGAAGCCAAGGGGGTGAGGTTGGAGGAGTTGAGGAAAGTGGTGAGGGCGTCTCAGGTCGCGGCGGCGCGGGCGAGGCTGGCGGCCACCGGCAAAAGCTGCGTGCCGTACGCCGAGTTCGTCCGGGCTTGCTGCGAGACCTCAGGCGGGGAGCAGGGATTGGAGATTGCTCGATCTCTTGACGAATCGGGAGTCGTAATTGTTCTTGGAGACGTCGTCTTCCTGAAGCCAGAAGAGGTATCTTTCTTTAAATTATTACTTTTTTTGTGGGACAAGTTGAATGTGTCATCTGGATCTTTTTTTTTTTTTTTTTGCCTTGTGATCTGTACTTTATAAGAATTTGTCTGAATTCGGGGATTGTTCCTTGGATGATGGAAATCTGATTAAATTTTTCTCCGGGTTTTCTGTCTCTCTTTCAGCAGGAACTCTAAGGAAAGGGTAAGAAACCAGAGATGGGTGGCATGTACAGCTGCTGGAGATTGTTTTTATTATGTTTTTGGGGGAAATCATCTGCAAAACGGAGCTAAACTTACACAAATAAATCAATAACAAATTTAGATTTTTGTGAGAGGAGAAAAGGGAAAAAAAAAAAAAAACTATAAAAGGTTCTGATGTAGAAAACATGATGCACCATTCAACACGCACTCAACAACAAACACAATGCATTTAGCCACACATCTGCCTTGTAATAAGAAATAGACGTCGGTCAAGATTTCTAAGTTGCAGATTTATTTTTCTGACGTCGTGGTTTGCGGTTTGCTTAGCTTTGTTTTAGTTTTTATTGGAACAACTATATCTAACATGAGAGGTCCAAAAGAAATTTATGAGAGGAAGAAAATCTAAGCAGGTTCTCTCTAGAAGTAGGTGACTTATATTTTTGTGCTCTAGATCGTCTGCAACCGAAGATCAGATTTGTTCATATATATAGACCTCATCAAGGATACATTATGGAAGCTTATTATGGGTGCATCCATAGTTTAAATTCTTCGTGGTTGTGACATTGCTATGATTTATGACGTACTGAAATAATAGATCATGGAGAAGAAAAACTAGTTAGTGAACCACAGGTATGGTATGTTTTGGAGAAGAACATGTAGACCAGTTTATCAAAGACTTGCATTCTATCTTTGTTTCATTTGTTTAATTTATGTCGCTGAAATGGTTGTTGTGCTATAACATCATGGAAACTAGTCAGTAGAGATGAAGAGTGAGTTGCATCTTTTGTGCTGTCCCTTGGTATTCTGCAGGTAGCTAGAACAATTGAGAGCATGATCCCGTTGTCATTGAGACATCAGGACGATCTAAAGAGAGAAGAATTGTTGAAGATGGAAGAGAAGAAATCCGAGATTGATAAAATAGCAGCAGCTCAAGTCAGGAAGGAGTTATGGTGTGGGCTGGGGTTCATGGTTGCACAAACAGCCGCATTGATGAGGGTGACCTTCTGGGAGCTGTCATGGGATGTGATGGAGCCAATCTGTTTCTATCTCACCTCCATCTACTTCATGGCTGGCTATGCCTTCTTCCTGAGGACCTCAAAGGAACCCTCCTTCGAGGGCTTCTTCGCCAGCCGCTTTGCCGCGAAGCAGAGGCGCCTTATGGAAGCGCATAGCTTTGACTTGAAACGCTTCAACGAGCTCAGCCAAGCTTACCAAGGCCCTCTACCCCCGCCTATGCAGCCAAGTTTCACGCCCCCGTCTGGTGGCCTTTGCGATAGAAAGATCCCATCACTAGTCGGCTCACCAGAGTGAGTTTTATTTTGATCATGTGAAAACATGAGAGAGTTAACACAGAGGAGGAAGATGTCTGATCCAACAATTTTGCGGCTTATATATAAAATTAATAAATTATGACAAGAGTTTATACAACTGTATAGTGACAATATTGATTTACTTGCTCAAGTTATGATCATAGTCAAACCTTCCTTCCTAAGTAGTACGAAGCTGAGTTGATTTTGTTGTGTTGTGTAGGGATCCAACAGTTCACATTTTATTTTTAAAAATTTTTAGAAAAAGGGTCTCTAAGAAGTTACTCTCTGCAGCTTTTTATCAACGCTAATGGCTTTAGAAACAGTTGAGGTTCTAACTTCAAGGTCTAGTTTGGTGACAACTTGATGTTATGAAAAAAGCTACTGTAAAATGAGAAAAAGTATCGTAATATATAAATGATTAAAAATAAAAATAGTACTTATTGTATATTAATTATAGATATAATATTAGATAAATTATACGTTGAAAAAATTATTTAATTTAAAGAAGATCCTAAAGATTTATGTTGTTATCATTGTATACTTCCCTAAACACCAGCTTCACATTTGGGAAACTAGTGCTTCAAATATCTGGGAGCGGGCTCCTCTTCTAATCAACTCTCTTCATATAATGTATAGACAAATTTTAGAACAAAACTTAAACTTAGCGGTACTTATCATAGGTGGTAGGATAACTCTTTGCTAAGAGTGCTTTTTTTTTATCCATCTACACTTTGGGTGAAAGTTTGGAGTACCTTACTAACAAAGATAAACTTTGGGTGAAAGTTTGTAGAGCCAAATATGAAAATTTAGATTTGGGGGGTCCTAAGAGACAAAAATTCTAGTCAAGATGGAAACGAATGATAAATGATTTAAAGACTCTCATAATTAACATTACTGGGGAGTTTAACTTTGAGGGTGATGGAATTTGATGATTGGATTTGGAAGGGAGAACCAATGGTCTCTCCTACTAAATCAATTTATTCTTCCCTTTTGATGAGCATAAATGGCTACAAGAAGATTGAGATCTACTAGAAAACCCTCTGGAAACTTCATATTAAGCACAGATCATGAATTTCGGCTAGAAATTGCTTCACATAAGACTTGCTAGCCTTGACATACTGAATAGATTGGGTCTTTGGGAGGATACCAGGTGCATGCTATGTAATTAGGAGATCCACTTGTTTTAGCAGTGCCATTATTTGACTCAAGTACAGAGATATCACTCTATGTACCTACAAGAGAACACCATTTGGTTGGTTGGGAAATTGGAGGAAGAATTCTTTATTAAAAGGGTAAAGAGATATTACTTTCAACATTCAAACACTTGTACTTGATATATTTTAGTAGGTTTAGAAGGTTAGGAATGCAAAAGTTTTCAAAGGTGAGATAATCTCCCAATGTGAGCCAGTAAGGTGTAATGTACTACAACCATCAAAGCCCTATCAAAAGGGAGAGGAAAGGAAGAGACACGGAACACATATGCAAGGAAAAGATAGATGAAATATATATTGTCAGAGATGGCCCAGATTTGATGCTCATTGATGCAGCTTCTTATTATCAAAGTCCCCTCAAAATATTTGATGCTCATTGATGCAGCTGCTTATTATCATAGCCCCTCAATGCTTCCAATGGAAACTTTGGCTATTAGGAATGTGATATATTACATACACTCAGAACCAAGAGAGAAACGAGATTGAATATGATAGTGCTACGACCATAAACTTCATCACTATAGAGTATATGAAGGTCAGGGATTTGTTGAACAAAGAAATTATGTTCATGGCTGCTTCTAATAGATTTGAGTTTAAGCACGTAGGAATAGAGTGTAGATGGATAGTAGCGCATATTGGCTTGCAGTGTAGACAAGGAAATCATTGTTGGCAATTGTCTACACTGTAAACTGGCCGAATTGATACATGTTCTGGTGGTATTACCTATTTATTTTTGGATCATAAATAAATTGTGCTAGTTATGACCCAAACCACATAATACCTGAACCAAATATGTCAAACTTTATGTAGGTTGGGGTCAATTTTTGTACAGTGTAAGTGGGTTCTTGTCTGTCAACAACACAACAAACAAAGAAGATTTTTTTTTTTTCTTTCTGTAGCTTGTTTTTCTTCGAGACAGAACGCAACATGGCACACGAGTACTAATGGAGGAGAAGCGGAGCACATCTATGTAAGAAAATTGAGTTTTCTTCGACAAAGTTAAGCTATTACTTACAATTGTGTTGTTACTATTGTAATATAACTGTTAATATTATTTTAAATTTTAATTAAATTATAAAAATTGTTATTATCTTAAACTATAAAAATTATGTATTAACGAAATATAAATGTTTATAATATAATTTACATAACTTTATAATTATTTTTGTATGATGTCTATTCCTATAGTATTCATTGTACTATTTTCCAATGATTTATTTGTTTCAACCAAATATATATCTCTTCCAAGATCAATGGTAAAAATATCATCAATAACACGAAAGTCAACCATACATATTTCTTATAATTAAATAAAATATAAGTATTTTATTTAATTTTATAAAAAATATTTATTGTATATTAACTAATTTATTAATTTTGGCACTTAATTTGATCTGATCTCATTTACCAATTTTGGAATCAAATCATGACATCATTCACCACCTTATATCGCCTAACTTTTGTTTTTAATTTTTATTAGCTGAAGAAGTACTGGTTGAAAAGATGTTGGTCGAAGAAGTTTGAGGGTGTTTGGATGCACAACTTATGATTAGATTATTTTATTTATAATAAATAATTTTTTAATAAAAAATTATTAAATTAAAATTATATGACTAAATTTATAGTTAATTATAATTAAAATATTTATTAAAAAATTATGACTTATACTATTAAAAAATTATTATTACATTATTTAAAATTTATAAAGCTAATAAGTCAATTTTGAAATTCACAAATAAGATTTTAATAATAAAAATATATTTTAAATTATTAAAAATATGAAATTATGATCATAGTGTATTATAGAAAAAATTATAAGAATTGAGAGTTGATTGGGAGAAAGTATACATTTTATTTGTGAGTTAGAACAGGAGTCGAGACAGAGAAGCAGTGAGGGGCCAGAGAAATAGCTTCACCCCTGCTTCTTAGCTACAATGCTAACTCGTGAGTTGAAACAGAGAAACTGAAAGGCCAAATGCCTCAGCTTATTGATTTTTGCTGGCTATAAAACTATAAGCAGGCCCAGAAGATGGGCCAAACGGAGCCATCATTCTTTGCCATCAAGTTAATGGTAGGAGGTGTTTTAGTTCAACCAGTAAGTCTATTGATAATAATGATATCTTAATATTAATTCACACCTTAGTCAATTACTTGCCCATATAAAAGTTAATAATACAATTTGTAAAATTGTGCAAAATGTAATGTGTATCTCAAGCCATTAATTAAATTATCAAAGAAAATTTTAGGGTGTTTAGGAAATGCCGAGCTCGCACGTGCAGCCAACACGCTTACGCACCATTTTAAAGAAGCGGTCGCGAACCTGCAACATGCACAAGCACGCATGGTTTTCGCGTGAGTGGCTAGCTGTCAAGCCAAGAGACCTTTGCTTATTATGTATAATAATATATCCAACTCATAAAATCTACATGGCATTGTTTATTTTAACTTTTTCATATACTTACATAATAGATTCTAATCATAATCTAATATTGTTTATTTAATAATTATAGCTTTGTTACATTGTCATAAGTTGTTCCTTGACATCAAATATTAAATGGCTAATGAAGAACATTCTTAACTTAAACTTAAAAATTTTAATGGAATTATTTTTACTGGCCGGAAAGAACAAATGAAAGTCTGGTTAATAACACTTGGATTATTTAATGACATTGGGGTAGATCATCCTCTGAATAGATCAAACAACAACAACAAACCTGCTTCCTCCTCTATAATAGATTCAATCTTTACTTCTAAAACCTCAAAGAGATTGAGTTTCTTTACAAGTTTAGAATCCTAAGTTGTCTCTCTGATCTCCTCTATGAAACATATAGGAAGTATGAGACAACTAAAGATGTCTAGACATTTCTCCTGAAAACTTATTCTAAGAACACTAAATGAGTGAAGAGATTCACTATTTCTGACTTTATTAACTTTAAAATGTCTAATAATATTCCTATATAGATCCGATAAATACATTTCAAATTTTAGTTAATTAAGTTTAACTAAATGGAACTAGTTTCAGTGAATCATTCATGATCTCATTTCTCTTAGAAAAATTACCACCCTTTTTGGATGAAATAATTGAACCATAAAAAATGAAGATCAATTCAGATAGAGAGATCATACAAATGATCAATTAAAAAAATAAAATTCATCTCACTGGGGCTTCTGGTTCAATCTCAAAAGGCCCTAAAACCAACTTTAAACCAAATAAAAAATTCAAACCAAGTCAAGGAAATAAGAAGGCACCTATCGGAAATTTCTGCTATGTATTCGGAAGGGACAACCATCTTAGGGCTACCTATAAAGAAATTCAAAAGACCTCAGAACAAACCTCATGTCAACATTGTTGAAGAATAACCTGCCTCAACCTCAACTCTAAGATTAGTTTCAATTATCCCCACTATTAACCTAACTGACCATGATTCTGAATGGTAGTTAGACTCTGGTGCGAACATTCATGTGTATTCTAACCAATTCTGATTCACTTCTTACTAGGACTCAAGTGGAGAAAGTGTAATAATGAGGAATAGTTCCTCTACTGCGGTATATGGACACAGTCAAGTGATCTAGAAGTTTATTTCTGGAAAATTATTAACTTTGAATAATGTGTTTCATGTACCTAAGATCCGTAAGAACCTTGTTAGTGGATCTCTCCTTGTTAAAAATGGATTTAAAATTATATTATATGAAAATAAAGCTGCAATCTCTAAATGAAACTTATGTATTGAAAAAAGTTTCACTTCTAATGGATTATTTTAATTAAATATTATTTCTTTAAATTTTGAGTTTCAATCTTCCACTGCTTTGATACTGAAAATTCTAATAATTTGTTGGTGTATATGCCCTAGGACCTAGTATTGGTCTATTATTGTACTACTTGACATTGATATTTATATCATTTTGGCATTGTCATTATCTATGTTTGTCTACATCTGCGATTATGTGCTTACATGATAATGTCCCTGGAGACAGATTGGATTTATACTCAAATGATTGTCCCCATTCGATGTACTTAAGTGGATATGGGACAGCTCTGATACTTGTGAGACTGACATATGGGCTGGTTAGACACGAGGTGCTAATGCAGACATATGTGTATATCAGTGGTGGATATACTGGATAGACCCGCTATGAGGCAATGACTTGGTGTCATGAGTTATCCTCACAAGTGATAGGAGATGCATTAATCCCTTGACTTGAGGTCATTAGCCATTCTATGTAGTTAGGGATATGCTTTGATACAATCTAACACCTCACCGTAGTTGGGAGGTCATAACGGTTGTCATTGAGCATGTCACGACCCATATGAGAAGGTCAATGGACAGACAGAGGATTTGCCCCTTTTTGAGGGAAGCTTGATATCCATGGAGCTCCTCTATGGTTCTATGATTGAAAGTGTATGGCCATACCCAGGTGAGAACTTGATTTAGTCATGACCATGTGATTGGGTGAAAACAAGTGGTCACACACTTGTCCAATCGGATATCAGTTCGGCAAAGAGACTGTAATGCATCTATACTAGTCGCGATGATAGAGATGTCGATGTCGATATCCATTCCAATGACCTGGGTAGCAGTGATGCACTGCTAGGTGCCACTCACTGCTTGCGGTGACCTTTGGTCAGTATTGCCAGCATCAGAGGAACCTACAGGGTCGCACACCTTGATACTCGAGCTATCGTATTGATCAGGAAGCCTTATGATCGAGTTATTGGATAATTCAGATCTATTTGAGAGATTTCATTGGCGCTAATGGGCCTGATGAGATGGAAAAATATTATTGGAGCCAAACTCCATTTATGGCAGGTTGACCCGAAATTGACCATGGTTGGTCACATTTGGATTAGGGTTGCATTGGATTGGATCCAAGTGCTTAATCAACCCATGTAATGAAGTTTGGGCTAGCTCATTACCCAATGAGGCCCAATAACAAGTTGTCATGAAGAGACAATAAGCTAAAAGGGTATAATGGGGAGAAACCCAACCCCATTGGCACCTAAGGGTCATAATGGGGTTTGGGTGGCAAAGATTGCTTCATTTAGAAGTAATATGCACCTAGCCCTTCTCCCTTTGATGGTATGAATGCCTTTAAGGCATGTCTTGGGCTGATATGTGTTGGAAAACCCCGGGGATATTTTATAAATTTTTTAGAAACAAATACAATGCACGGTGGAATAATATCCCCGAAACAGACCGGTCCCAAAAACCCAATGAAGATCGCATGCGAGAGAGTTGACACGATGAGATAGAAGATACCTTGAGCAAGGCGAGGCTAATGTCGTAGTAGGCGCCCAAGCGTGCGCCTTCTGCAATCTCACACACACGGATCACCTCAAGTCCTCTTCTTCCATGCCCGGTGCTAGCCTCGGGAAGAAGATCCAAGCCTTGTACACTTTCTTCAAGTTGCACCACCCTCCAAGAGTATGCGCCAAGGATGAAGAAGGATGGAGAAGAGGAAAGCCGCCAATCTCTCAGAGAAGAAAGAGAGGAAGTAGAACACTTGCGGCTAGGGTTTGATGGAAGATGCGCCAATCCCTTGCACTTTCGCCCCTTGATGTTGCTCACGCCTTCTTGAAGTTTTGTATCTTTAAGAGAGGGGCGCCTAGGGGTCTTATTTATAGCAAGGAGAGGCGGTTTGTGGATGGCTATGATCAAGCCAAGTGGGCGGCTTAGAGAAGAAGTAGGAGTTCTAATTATTTTAGGAATTAATCAAGTCCTAATCCAATTAGGACTCTAATTAATTATTTAAATAATCAGCCCTATTAAATCTCCATAAAATAGGACTCAAATTAATTAATTAATCAGCCCCTATTTTATTTCAAATGATTAATTCAAAATCAACTTTGATTAATCATATGAGACATAGGCGCTAACCCTAGTCTAACTAGGGTTAAACTTGCGTCTACCTTTTTCTTCTCTTTAAGCCCATTTAACTTATTAATAAGCCCAACTATAAAATCGGCCTAGCCCGAGGTCCATTATGCACGTCAATCAATCCATTGGATCTAATCCAATTTAACCCAAGGTCAAACTAGGTTAACCATGGTTAGTTTGGTCGATATGCCAAAAATGGAAGTTGACCCTAATAAGTTTCTTCCATCTCATCAGGCCCATTGGCACTGATGAAATCTCCCAAATAGATCCGAGTCATCCAATAACTCGATCATAAGGCTTTTCGATCAATACGAGAACTCGAGTATCAAGATGTGTGACACTGTAGGTTCCTCTGACGTTGGCAGTGCTGACCTAAGGTCACCACAAGCAGTGAGTGGCACCTAGTAGTGCATCGCTGCTACCCAAGTCATCGAAATGGATATCGACATCGACATCCCCATCATCGCAATCAGATACAGATGCATTACAGTCTCTTTGCCGAACTGATATCCGATTGGACAAGTGTGTCACCACTTGTTTTTATCCAATCTCATGGTTATGACTAAATCAGGTCTCACCTGGGTATGGGCATACACTTTCAGTCATAGAACCATAGAGGAGCTCCATGGATATCATGCTTCCCTTAGGAAGGGGCAAATCCTATGTCTATCTATTGACCTTCTCCTATGGGTCGTGACATGCTCAATGACAACCGTTATTACCCCCCCAACTACGGCGAGGTGTTAGGTTGTATCAAAGCATGTCCCTAACCATATAGAATGGCCAATGACCTCAAGTCAAGGGATCAATGCATCTCCTATCACTTGTGAGGATAACTCGTGACACCAAGTCATTACCTCACAGCAGGTCAGTCCAATATATCCACCACTGATATACCCATATGTCTGCGTTAGCACCTCGTGCCTGACCAGCCCATATATCAGTCTCACAAGTATCAGAGTTGTCCCATATCCACTCTGGTACATCGACTGGGGACGATCATTTGAGCATAGATCCAATCTGTCTCCAGAGACATTATCATGTAAGTACATAATCGCAGATGTAGACAAACATTGATAATGATAATGCCAAAATGATATAAATATCAAATTCAGGTAGTACAATAATGGACCAAAACTAGGTCCTAAGGCATATACACCAACAATATGACACTTGGGCAATTATGAATAGGTTGAATGAGGTTTATGGTAAAGTCTTAGAGACTTTCCTTGCCTCAAACCCCCTCATCCTAGCCACACACTTGTCATGATCCTAGCCCTTGCCCAAACCGCCTCTTGCCCTATTTATTGGACCCTAGCCGCCCCTCTCTGGTTGTTCAATTCCTTGGAGGCGTGAGAACACTAAGAAGGGCGAGAGCAAGGGAGACATAGGAGCACCTCTTCCTTCTTCCATCAAGCCGCAAGTAGTCTTCTTCCTCTCCTCTTGGTGCAAGAGGGACTTCACCTTGGCGGCTTCTCCTTCTCCTCATCTTCTTCTTTGGCGCTTCATCCTTGGAGGTGGCGCAAGGCTTGAAGAAGGTGACAAAGGCTTGGATCTTCTTCCCGAGGCTAGCACCGGGTGTGGAAGAAGAGGACTCGAGGCATCCGCGCGTGTGAGACTACAGAGGGTGCATGCTTGGGCGCCTACCTCGACATCAGTCTCATCTTGCTTTAAGATATTTTCTATCTCATCGTGTCGACTCCCTCGCTTGACGATCTTCACTGGGTATTTGGGACTGGCTCGTTTCAGGGATATTGCTTCCGTTGTGCAATATATTTGTGTAATCTCTATCTCTGAAAATTATAAAATATCCCCAGGGTTTCCCAATATAATTGACATGGTAGATTATGACATATAAACTTTAAATATGTAACAAGAATGAGTAACTTAAGATTAATTCCTAAAATAAACTTAAACCCTAATAAACAATGTGAGTTATGCGCAATCCAAACAACCTAGAAAACCATTCATATCAATTTCTCATAAAGAAACTAAATCTCTAAAACTAATCCACTTAGATTTTTATGACTTAAATCAAGATCCTATTATAGTTGGTAGTAAATATTTTATAACCTTTATAGATAACTGTTCAAAATACTATTACACATATATACTAAACATAAAGAGGAGGTGAGTACACATCTAATAAGTTTTCCCAATTATGTCAAGAACATGAGATCATTCATCAAGTCACTGCTCCTTATTCTCCTCAATCTAATGGAGTAGCAGAAAGGAAGAATAAAACCCTACTAGATATAGTGAATGTTATGCTACTTAGTTCTGGAGCTCCCTAGAACTTGTGGGGCGAAGCCATTCTTTCACTCTACTTCCTTCAAAATAGGATTCCTTCTAAAAACAAAATGCAAACACCATATGAAATATAGAAAGGGTATAAACCTAACCTAAAATTTCTCTAAATGTGGGGCTGTTTGGCAAAGGTAAATATTCCATAACCTAAAAGAAAGAAAATAAGTCTTAAAACAGTAGATGTTGTCTTTATAGGGTACTCACTTGATTCAAATATTTATAGATGTTTAGTAATAAATTCATAAATTTCTAGTAACACATTAATTAAATCAAGAGATATCTCCTTCTTTGAAAATGTCTATCCTTTCCCAACACACACACATGCACATACACAAAAATAACAATTCAACTTCAGAATATGAAAACTTAGAATATCATAATAATTCACCTCAACATCTTGAACCAATAGCTAAACATGATTGAAAACACCAAAAATTGACCATGAAGCCCTTAGTTCTCACTTTCTTCATGGAGACCTTGATAAAGAAATTTATATGACACAACCTGAAGGCTTTATAGTCCAGGGCTGTGAAAGGAAGGTTTGCTAGTTTGATCCTTATATGGACTTAATCATGCTCCTAAACAATGACACAGAAAATTTGATAAGACCATTTTATCGTATGAATTTCAAATCAATAACTCTGATAACTATCTATACTATAAATTTGCAAACCCTTGTTTTGCTCTCTTGTGCCTATATGTATATAACATCTTGATCTTCTCTAATAATCTTGATATGATAAAAGAGACCAAAGAATTTCTATCTCTATATTTTGATAAAAGATATAATAGAAGCTGATGTAATCCTAGAAATGAAAATAATAAGAAATCAAAATTCTATCTTTATGTAATCCTAGAAATGAAAATAATAAGAAATTAAAATTCTATCTTTCTCTCACAATCTCACTATATAGATAAAATTCTAGAAAAAAATTAAATTAAATTTCTCCTCTCCTTTATCTTCTCCATATGATCCTAACTATCACTTGTTTAAAATCAAGAACATGTTGTAAGACAAAGATCATACTCTAAGGCTATAGGTTCTCTTCTATTCCTTGTAAAGAGAACCAACTCAGATATAGCCTATGTAGTCTCCAGGCTCAATAGGTACACTAATAACCCTAGTGAACTTCATTGGACTGCTGTTAAAAGAGTTTCATATACTTAAAAGGAACATCAAATTACATCTTAACTTATAGTGGATTTCTCATTGGATTTGTGATTTCAATGACGTCAAATCTACTTCTGGATATGTTTTTCACCCTAGGTGGGGAGCCATCTCATAGCAATCTAGTAAACAAACTATCATAACTTGAAGCTCCATGGAGGCAGAGTTAGTAGCCCTTGATCTAGCTTGCTCAAAAGCAGAATAGATCAAAAATCTCTATTCCCCTATACCAATGTCAATTTCAATCAATCCACAAATTTCAATAAATTGTGATAGTAAAGCTATAATTGATTTTTGCAAAAAGAAACTTGCAAATATCAAATTGAGTAGACATGTTAAAAGAAGGCAAACAACTATTAGATGACTTTCTATTTATAACATTGTTTCTTTGTCATATATCAAATCAGATAATAATCTTACAGATTGCCTTATAAAATGTTTGATTTAAACCAAAGTGATGATTGCATCTTAGGGAATTGAGATTAATCCATAATAGGCCCTCCTATAGTGGCAACCAACGTCCGTGATAGGTAAACCTTAGAAAGAGCTTCAATGTATAATAACAAGCTAATTGGTTAGCCAAGGAGTACAATATAAATATTATAAAAATACTATTATGTTTATTGGAGTTATATTTAAAGGCTCCAATACCTCATTCTTAAGGTGTTTTAGTACTCTTGTGTAGAGTGAAGAAGAGTCTATGACTCTAAAAGAGACCCAAATGTATAACCTAAGAAATGATTCTACACACTTCCTCGTAGGGGATCTCCTATATGTGAGTTTCTATATATGGTCGCGGACTAGAAACTAGACATTTCAAGCAAACTCACACGAATACTAGATACTTGCGCACGACAAAAAATGCGCAACCCTGCATCGCAATTAGATGTATTATATGTGCACCATTTAATACAGGCCAAAATGGTTGTAGTTCAAGATCTAGTTCACTTCATCTCTTCCAGTAGAGTTCCATGTACTAAGTGTGTTGAGCATTGTTCTGTCCTAACCGTGTGATATAAACGTCGAAGTGCATTTCATTTTATATTAATTAATTTTAATATACTTTTGAGTTTTTAAGGGAGATTGTTGGGTTTATTATGAGAAAAACTCAAAGTCCCTTAATAGTCTGACATAGAGGGATTTGGAAAGGGAACTTGAGTTTAAATTAAGTTATGCCACCTTAGCCCATTGGAGCTTTTTAGAGGCATTCAATTGTTTAATCTACGTCAATCCAAACACACATGCAGGTGAGAGTATAATACTCACATACTATTTTATTGGGGCAACTAATTTTAGTTCTTTTATTTTTATTCAAATAATTTTTTCAAAAACTATTAATAAATAATATTAAAACCATTTTACTAGTTTTTAATTAGATGTTAGCCTCTTTGAGAGGCAGCGCAACGCCTTAGGCATATTGCATTCGACTCTTCCAGTTTCTCTCTTTTTCGCTTATACGACGTTGAAAGTGACTATGACAGGCTTCTCATCGACGCACCGGCAAAGAAACAACACTGGTTGTATCTTGGAACAAGAAATTTGGATTAAAGTCCATGTGAGGGCTGATGCTCTTTGTCTTAGGATATACGACTACATCATCGCCTTCAGTTACAAGTAGATTGTTTAATCTTTGTTTTCATATACTTGCATGTTTGATTAGAATCATATGTTAGGATTAATTGTGAACTACTATGGTCGCTCTTTGTCTTAGGATATACGACTACATCATCGCCTTAGGTTACGAGTAGATTGTTTAATCTTTGTTTTCATATACTTGCATGTTTGATTAGAATCATATGTTAGGATTAATTGTGAACTACTATGGTCGCTCTTTGTCTTAGGATATACGACTACATCATCGCCTTCGGTTACGAGTAGATTGTTTAATCTTTGTTTTCATATACTTGCATGTTTGATTAGAATCATATGTTAGGATTAATTGTGAACTACTATGGAACCATAGTCTACCATTTCATTATACTTAAAACTATCAAGAATGTAGTGCATTCCCATCAAACCGTAGCATGCATTGCACACGAAAAGAGTCTGAAATAATTATATGCTCTCATGCACAATCAATGGTCAGTGTTGCAGCACCTATAGTTATTAGTAGATTCGATGGACTGACAAGCCAAACTGTTCCAGGAAAGTGCAGGGACAAAGTGTCTGGGTGGGAACCCTATGCAAATGCTTCATTAGAATACTTTCTGTAAAGAGAGTTACTGTGAGCTTCACTAAGAGTATAGAAATGTCTGGGGATGGGATGTGATGGATGTGAATGTAGCTCATGTGATTTAGTGAATTGGTTGTGGGATTTCAGCAACTTAGGAAGATATGGAGTCGTTATCTCAATTGAGTCAACAGAATTATGTTAGTTAGGAATGACTTACAGAAAGCACCAATCATGAGCGAGCTTTGAAGTCTCTGGAAAGGACCAAACATGGAGAGGCAGATAGTTCTTGAGCTGTACCAGTTAAAGAGAAAATAGGGACACCCTATTGATCATGAAGCGCCAGAACTTCCAGGAAAGTCTGGCTGCATGCCCTTGATTGTTAATCTACACCATAGATTGCAAATCACAATTGGTACAGGATTACACATCTCATTTCTGAAATTTATTGTCATTCAACGTGAAGTAGGCCTAAAGCTCATCATGTGAATCTACGGAAGTTTGAAATTGGTTCTCAGCATTAGTCTGGTCCTCTATCTTCTCATCTCCCTTTGAGAACTCCTCCTCGATGACTAGCTCATGTTCCAAATCCTCCAATATTAGAACATGAGCTCCCAGTGGTAGCACTCGGTGGCCATGCTCATTTGCTATGCTCAAATGTTTGCAAGGGTCAACGAGAATAGAAACTTCAGTAGCCTCATAAGTTTTTACATGTGCACGCTCAAATCCAATCAATTGTTTCTGCGGTGCACCTTTGACGTTTGTTCTCGCTCTAGAAAACAACAGAAGTGTATGGCTCCCATCCAAACCACCATCGTTAACAACTGATATTCGCACATGAAATCTAATAGCATCGCAAGATGAGACCTCCTCAATGCGAACGAAACTAGCTTCATCTTTCACCAAATATTGTGGCTTCCTGTTGATGGGTTTCTTAGCAGATGATATTGACAGTCTGATCTTTTCAGGCACTGCTAAGAACTTATATGAGTAGTTTGAATAACTCAGACCATATCCAAACTCATAAACTGCTTTTCCTCTGTAGAATCGATAAGTTCGCCCAGGGTAATCTCGCGAAGGATCAGCTCTCATGTTCATATCAGTCATTGGGATACTGATGAATGATTCAGGATACCACATCACTGGTAGCCTTCCACCTGTTCACACAGATCAGGTTAGCCATCATGAACAAAATCTTTTGTCATCCAAGAGTAAGTTACATTAGTTAATTAGTTGACCTGGGTTGACATCTCCAAAGAGAATCTCTGCAAGTGCCTGCCCACCAACTTCGCCTGGATATCCAATCCAAAGAATACAAGAAACTGATGGATCTTCTTTCGCAAATGAAACATCAACAGGTCCACCTCCTAGTAGGACTAGTATCACTTGTTTCTTACTGACTTTGGCAATTGAACTAATTAGTTCCATTTGTTTGCCAGGCAGCAGGAGACTAACTCGATCAAAGTCTTCGGTTTCTTCAGTTAGGTTCAGACCAGCAACCACTACAACAATGTCAGAATCTTTGGCAATATTAACAGCCTCCTCGAATCCATCCATCTTCTCACAAGGCATATCAATGCAACCAGCAGCGAATACTGTTCTTGGAACATAAGACTTGATACCTTCTAGTATGCTTGTTGGATTGCAAGGAATGCCTACACATCATACATCATAATGATAGTATTATACTGCAGTCTCATGCATAGAATTTTCTAGATATTATCTAATTGAGCAGCATTATGTTGTGTGTACCTGTGTAATCACCACCATATACACTAGCATCATTGGCAGCAGAACCTATTACTGCCACAGAATTCACCTCATGCTTCCTTAGGGGTAGAAAACCTTTATCATTCTTCAGAAGGACAATGCCTTGTCTTGCAGATGCAAGAGCTAGTTCTCGGTGCTCCACAGTACACAGATTGCTTGATCCAAGATGTCCAAATCGCTTCTTCGCATGTTCACCATCAAAGATCCCTAGTCTCAGCTGCACGGAGAATAAATTGAGTAGTGCTCGATCAATGTCTTCCTCTTGGACCTTGCCTGACTGAACTGCTGACTCAGTGTATCGAGGCAGATAAGTTCCACAGTTGATATCCATTCCTTTACAACAAGTATAACAATCAGTACACTTTGTCAAAGAACATGATGGAAAGCTTGAACAAGAAAACACAATCTTAAAATCAAAGAAAAATTTAACCTGCTTTTAAAACCTCAGCTATTGCATCTTCAGGAGAAGAGGTATACTTTTGATCTTCATAAATTATAGAAACAGCGTCGCAATCAGAAGTAACATATCTACATTACATATTTGCATTCAATATTTACCCAAATAACGATAAAGAAATTGCTATATAATCAACAAATGATAAATTGATATGGTCTATTTAGGGCTTCTTGAGGAGCCACAAAACATACCCCTGAAATCCCCATTGCTTTCGGGCTTTCTCTAAGAGGTCTCCCCGAGCACAAGCGGGTACTCCATTGACCTGATTGTAAGCACACATGAGGCAACTCGCATGCCCCTCTTTGATGCAGCTCTCAAATGGAGGCTGAAAGATGTCCTCCATGTCCTGGTCTGTAACCTATTGCCAAAGAATCAGTGTCGAGTTCAAATCGCATGAACAATGAAGTGAAATCGATAACCTAATATTTGCATACCTGAGCATCGAAGATGTATCGGGTATAATTGTCCCATCTATCCAAATCATAAGCCGTGTAATGCTTGCAGCAGGCCGAGAGCATCATCAAGCCTCCATCGGGGTCGTCGCCGATGCCGTACTCCCCTTGGAACCCCTTCACGTACTCGATGGCGAACTCCGCCGCAACCAGCGGATCCTCGCCGGGCGTCTCCTGGCCGCGGCCCCACCGCGGATCCCGGAAGATGTTGATGTTCGGGGCCCAGTAGGTAAGCCCAGCCTGGCCGACGTTGTACATGGCGCGGGCCTCCACGGCGATGGCGCCTGCCGCAGCGCGCCACAGGGTCCGGTTGAAGGCGGCGGCGGAGAGGATGACCTGGGGGAACTCGGTGGCAGCGCGGACAGGGCCGTCGAATGAAACTCCGGGGCCATTTGAGGCGATGCCGTGAAGGGACTCGGACCACCACTCGAAGGCGGGGAGGCCGAGGCGGGGGACGGCGGCGGCAGTGTTGGAGAGCTGCTGGATCTTCTCAGGTAAGGTGAGGAGAGAGACGAGGGCGCGCGCACGGTCGGCAACGGGGAGGGAGGTGTTGCAGAAGGGGAAGGAGGCGTGGCTCGGTGGTTCGCACGGCAGCTTAGGGTACTGGTCGAATTCGCCGGAGAGGTAGGCGAATGGGGAGGTAAGGAGGAAGAAGATGAGGAGGAAGCATTGCAGCTGGAGCAGCATATTGCTCGCGAGGTGTTCGACCATTGGCAAACTTGGTTTATATGGAGTTAGCTCAGCTGAGGCAGGTGGGCGTGTCAGTGATGTGTTTTTAACTGCTGTTTGTGGTTCAAATGGAATCTTTAATAATTAATGCAATTATTGATCTACACAATGTACTATACAGTCAAATTTAATAATTATCGTAGGATGGGTCCAATATATTATAAGGGCACAACGTGTTACAATAAATAATTTTAAAAATAAAAAAATAAATTTTTATTTAATTATTAAAAATATGTGTGATTGATGTGTCCGTAAATGCACGGATACTTCGAAGTAATAAAAGAAAAGATTATATATTAAAGTCATATGAACATGATAAATATTTATAAAAAAATTAAGAATTCAGAAAAGAGGTGAAAACAAGATTTTATTGAAATCACAGGGGTGTGATGAATCGTCACAGCTATATGATTTTGAAAAAAATCTGACTGCCACAGTGAATTGTACGGTGCACTGCTATAGTGATCGGCGATTTCTTCCTTCCGCTGAAAATTTCCTTCTCTAATTTCTCCCTCAATTGAACTCCTTTCGCTCTGAGATTTCTGGTATATCGTCTTCTCTCTTGAGTGAAGCTTCCCTAAAAATTTCATCACCGGATATGCCCTCCACGCCTCTCGGTGAGAGGGTAAGCCTTAGCGGTGCCTCAGCCAATTTCTCCCTCGTTTCTCCATAAGAACATACAATAATTGAGTTAAATCCTTTTCTCGATTTATAGAATGGTTATGCATTTTTAGATTTCTTGATTAGGGCTTAGATTTTTCTAATTTGATGGAGGAAAAATCGGGTTCAGAAGAGCGGCATAAGACTTGGGCATCGACAGCTATTTTCCCCAAAATTGATAGAATTACACCTCTTTGAAAATTTCAGTTCATTTCGTCATAGGGGTGTGACGAGCAAAAATTCCAAATTTGACCTCTGGGCTCCATTTCTCGTCCTGGTTCCATTTTTGACTTCTGAATCCTTCAAAACCTTCGAAATTAAGCCCTTTGTAGCTGAAAACGTTGAAAAACAAAAGAGGTATAGATTCCGAAGCAATTGACCAAATTAAATTTAAAAATAAGCAAAAAAGCATAAATATGACTCAAAAAGACTATATGAACAATATAAAATTTACCATAAATTTTTCAGTCATCAGCGACATACTGTTATGTACCACTATTATCGTCCCCATCATATTTATTGTCGCATCCTGTTTTGTACAAATATAACAAATGGGCTAAATAAATTATTACAACAATTTTAATAGCCACGTAGGGTTCGAATTTATTAAAGTCCCACGCAGGGGACAAATTTAACCGTTTGTTCAGGTTCAGTGCGACCGGTAGAGGCACACCCACGCGCACATCCCTTAGCCAATTCGAAGGGTTCTAACCTTCGTCCAGCTTAGGAAAAAGAGAGAGAAGGAAAAAACCACATCATATATTAAACAAATAGAAAAAGGGGAAACTATACCTTAACCGATTTCGGATCCGAATCTGGACCCGTAACCCAAATTGTTGATTTCGGGTGTGGACCCGAAATCTCATTGCCGCGTCAGAAGTCGAAGTCCACACCCGTTTGTTGCCTACGTCCGTATTGGATCCACGTTCGCGTCAACATGAAAGTGAAGAGTTTATGCACCTTCGTCCGACGAGCGCAGCCGCGGCACACTCCTTCGATGTACACTACGTCTTTGCCTCAGCCATTCGAGCTTGCCGACTGTCCACAGTTGTCGACCAGAGCTCGCCGAGACCTGCGGTTCCACTTCGAGCAAACGCGTTAGTTGTTCACTGAGGCCGCTGCCTTGAGCTTGTCTGAAACGCACGGGAGGAAGGCAGAGGCGGAAGGGAGGAGAAGGGGAGTTCAAGAATAGTTCTCGGTGTCGCGGTTACTTTGAGCCACCTAGCCGCACCACCGAAGCTTCGTCAAACGAGGGGCAGCCGGTCCGCCCTCATTGAACAGTAAGGTGCCGAGGTCCAAGCAGAGATGCGAGAGGGAAGGACGACGAGTTCGTTCTGCAGGTGAGCATTGGGCGTTCGGATCGTTGGTCACCGATCGGTTCTGTTCCCCGTTCGTCTCCTCTCTCATCGTCGATTCTAGCTTCTTCCCATCCTCAACAAGCTCCTCCTCTTCTTATAGGCAGGAGCTCGATGCCTCACCTCCCAGTCTTCCGTCCAAGCGCATGCGATCGACGACCCCTGACGTCGATCTTCAATTCAGACGGCTTCTGCCCGAGATGTCTCCTCCCAGATCTTCAATCTCTTTGTCCAAATCTCGCCGTGCGTGTCTGGGTCGAGCGAAGATTTGCCTCAGGGAAGTTTTGTCGTCTCACCGGGAGCCACGTGGCATTTTCCGCCTTCACCCTTTGCGTGCGAGCGTCTGACGCCTTCTCCTCTTGATTTCGCATGCGTCCGAACCTCCCCTCTACTTCATGCCAGACCTCCATGCGGCTTCACCGGCCTGCGTATCCCATTGTGCTAGCTCCACGTGGCCTTGCGTGTGGCGTCTCCAATGCTACTGGGTGTCGGAGCTAAAGAGATGTCATTGCCTGTTGGAATGAGATCTTGTTCCTATCAAGTCGCTTCGTTCGCCTTGTTGCCTTCGCATGCGTCACTGCCTCGTGTCATGGCATCGCCACTTGGTGATCGGTCATCGACTAGCATCACCTTTTGAAGCAAAGTCCACATCTCTTGGCCGTCGGCAATAGGCTGGCGCCGTCGCCCGCGTTCGAGGCGTTGGTTGGGGAGAGTTCTTCCCAAATTGATTCCGATTTCATATTTGGGTCTGAGCCAATTTTTACTTGGTCAACGGTGCTGGTTAAAAATGGTTCAATTTCAATTTTTTATTAAAATGTCATGAGATCATTTCAAATTCCCCTTATAGATATTTGGCTTTTTATTTAAGTGGGTTATGGCTTTCAATGAAAGCAAACATTCATTGTTAATTATCCCTAAATAGCTTAGAGCACCTTTGATTAAGAGATCTACACATATAATATCAAATAAAAACATGTGATAGGAAGAATAATATGATTTATCATTCATAACATTTGTCATGAAAGGCTTACAACTTCAATATAATTTCAGTACAAAACTCATCATTAGCCAAATGATGACTAGATGATAAAATTTTGAAGATGATTGAATATCCAGCATCTTGAGAGCTTGCAAATATTCGAACTTGATAAACACTTGGTCTCAATTACTTGTGAGTATTAGTTTGAATAAAAAGAGATTCGTCTCCTTTAGGATGTGAAATAATTGTTTAGCCTTAGCATACAATTATTCTGTAATTGGAAATCCATTCCCTTGGGAAAGTGAGATAACTATTTAGCCTTAGCATATAATTATCTCTTAATGGATTTTTGTCCCTTGAGGACATAGAGTAGTTATTTAGCCTTAGCGTATAACTATACTCTGACTAATGTTCATCCTCTTTGAAGACATAAGAAGTTCTTTGTGTCAATTGATAAATATTCGGCCTGTAAAAGGACATATGAATACTTGTCTATTTGAGTTTGACAGATATTCTTTCTGTGAATATCTATTTGATTTCAAGTTCGATAAATTTGATTTCAGTTGCGAATGATACTATAACAATATTGAAGAACTACGCCCTGATACCTAGTATCGACGTACGCACCTCCTAAACAATATTATTAGTACCATTCAACAGTTTCACAATTCTTTCTTTTAACTTCATTTCTTCGATAAATATTCTTTCTGTGAATATTTATCTAATTTCAATTTTTTCTTCCTTTGATAAATATTCTTTCTATGAATACTTATCTATTTGAGTTCGACAGATATTCTTTCTGTGAATATATATTCGATTTCAAGTTCAAGGAATATGATTTCAGTTGCAAATGATACTATAACAATATTGAGGAACTACGCCATAATACCTAGTATCGATGTACGCACCTCCCAAAATACTGTTAGCACCATGCGATAGCTTAGAGAGTTGATGTAATCCGGATTAGCCTTTGAAGAACTAATTGTTCAAAATGGGTGAATGGGTCTTTCGGCCAAATATTCGAAATAGAAGAACAGACTATTGGGCCAAACATTCAAGATAGGAGAACGAGCCATTGAGCCAAACGTTCAGAGTAGCCTATGGAGGGCTAAAATGTCATAGATAGCCCGGAAAGGGCTAATATGTCATGAATAACCTTTGGAAGGCAAAAATATCAAAGATAGCCTTTGATAGGCTGAAATATCATAGATAGTCTTTAAAAGGCTAATATATCAGGGGTAGCCTTTGAAAGGTCAAAATGTCAAAGTTTGTCTTTAAAAGACTAAAATATCATAAACTGCCTTTGAAAGGGCTAAAATATCAGAAATAGCCTTTAGAAGGCTAAAATATCAGAAATAATCTTTGAAAGGCTAAAATATTAGAAATGTCGGTGTTGGATATCATGTCGAGCCAAGTTTAAATCAATAATTGCTTCAGACTTGAAGTAATATTTTGATACATGTCAGAGTTGATTTGGAGATCTAGACCATAAATTTTAATCGTTGCTTCCATATTCAATTTGGACTGTCAGATCCTTGATGATCAAAATTTCTATACTTAATCTAAGCCATTAGATCATCCCTTCAACAAAAACTAGATCGTTGGATCCAATAATGTTCTTCATGGCGCTCGTGATGCACGCGAATAGTATTCATCTTTCTTCTTCGATTTTCTGTCATCTATCGAATATATGCATGCTCAGAGGCTCTGATCGAGGACTCAGACTCCCTGCATCTCGCCAGAGCAATGGATGGAGCCTAACGTCGGCTAGTAATGAATCGACGTGGAACAGGAATGAAACAAAAGATTTTAGTCCGAAAATAGGGACAAAAATAGGGTTGCCGGAAAAGCTTTCGATTCAAGTGATCCGACTGTCGAATGACTGGATCCTTTTGCCCATAGGTTCGCAGTCCATGATAATTTCTGTTTGTCATGGACTTAGTAATCAAATCAAATTTATTTCCTTTCTAATTTGGGTTCTGTTTAGTTCAAGGGCTGGCCAAAAAAGGAAATAGAAATAGATGTGCCATATGCGCCGTCAGATTAATCAAAATAAATATCTGACTCCTGGAGAGAACAGATGCAGATGTAAAGAATTGGCACATGAGGAAAATTCGGACAGGGACGTTGACCAATTTTACTTCGTCTCCAGCAACAGCAACGTAGTGATGAAACTCAAGAAAAGGACAACTATGAATATCGCACAGCACTCGGAATTACAATTGTGATAATTGAGCGGCTTTAATTTTCTTTTAATCATTATTTTACCAAGTCAAGCCAACTGGTTCAGCCATATAAGGATTCCTATTCACCATGTGTTCGAAATCACAATGGAAATTCATTCCACTATAAATCTCACATTGAATGATTTTTTTTTTGTCGAGTCTTCAAAATAGCCCTTTTGATCGTTATAGATTTTACAGAAACGGGAAAAAACTGATCAAGAGGTACAAGGTACAATCATCTACCTCCTGTAGTAAATTTTGATTTTCACTTAGAAATCCTTTCTGTTGCCTTCAATATTAACAGTAACGAAACCTCGTTAATCTTATTGGGTATAGATTAATTTTATTTGCCAAGAGTTTATTTCTTCATTAGCATTTGTTTAACCGAAGTTATTTTCTCCATTAGTGATTTTATTTACCGAAGTTGTCTCTCCGTTAGATGGTTTAGATCACCAGAGTTTTTCTCCTCCATCCGTGATTTTATTTACTGGAGTTGTCTCTCTGTCAATAGTTTTGTTATCGGAGTTTTCTTTCTCCGTTAGATGATTTTATTTATCGGAGTTGTCTCTTCGTTAATAGTTTTGTTATCGGAGTTTTTTTCTCCATCAAAATAGATGGAGGAGAAGATAAAAAAGAAAGAGAGGATGAAATTCTTTGGTTCTTTTGTCTTGCGTCCAAAAATTGCCAAAAGATTACAATTCTTGTCCTCGTCACTACTGGAGAAGAGAAGGCCGAAGGCCTGTCTCGCCCTTGTTTTTTTACCTCTGCTGCCCTTACAGAGATTTTGGCTCCGTTTGGCCTAGCTTCTGTTGGTTGAAGAAGTGTTGGCTGAAGAAGTTTGAGAGTGTTTGGATGCACAACTTATGGCTAAGTTATTTTATTTATAATAAATAAGTTTTTATTAAAAAAATTACTAAGATAAAAATTATATGATTAAATTTATAGTTAACTATAATTAAAATATTTATTAAAAATATTATAAGTTGTACTATTAAAAAATTATTATTACATATAAGGGTTATTGAGCATAAGCAGGTGGAGGGTCAGAGAAGCAGCTTCACTTTTGCTTCTCAGAGAAGCAACTATTTGTGGGTTGAAACAGAGAAGTTGAAGGGCCAAACACCTCAGTTTCTTAATTTCTGCTGGTCACCAGACCAGCCCAAAAGCTAGGCCAAATGGGGCCAAAATTTGCTTTCTCTATTCTTACCGCCGCTTCTCATCTTTTGCATGGATTTTTATGTTGTCGCTGATGATAAATTCCAGATTTCTACCCTTATTTATTGGCCAGCCCTCTTCACTGCTTCTTCATTTTTTAACGCCTCCCTCAAGGATTTACACATTTGTTGCCGTATTCATAGGAAGAGGAAGAGGAAGCCGAAGGCCTGCCCTTTCTGTTTTTTCCAATCTCCGTATCCGCTCCTGGCCCCCTGAGTAAGTTATTTGTTCACTTTAAAAGGAAACCTCACTCGCGGTTATTTCTTAACCACAGGCCTCTAATCACTAACTGCACATGCCACGTATTAAGCCAAATTATTGACTTTGATCAAATTTGATGGTGGATTGGATCCGAGAGCAGTAGCTTATCATAAAATTATACTCCCTCTCTCTATTTTTATATTCTACCGGATTTTGTATATGTCCCTTTTTCACATTGATTTTGTTATAGTCAAAATAATCAAAGTTGACCAATCAATTGATGATAGCCAGGCTCCTATTTGGGCTAATCAATAATATCAAGATGGGATTAACACATTGTAGTATATATATATATATATATATATATATATATATATATATATATATATATATATATATATATATTGATTATTTAACAATTATTATTGTGCTTAAAAGATAAGAATTTTATCAACATATTTGTAAAATAAATATACAAATAAACTAAAAAATAATAACTTTTTTTTTCATAATCAAGTAAAGTAATAAAGGCAAAGTTCAACCCTTAACTATCCCTTAACAATTAGATCTTATGATGCACTCCTTTCCCAATCTCATATCGTGAGAAGCTACTCCATTGGCCCTGTTTTCTTGGATAGAATCTACAGGGAAAGGAAAGAAAAATACATTGAATCTAGTAGCATTTTGCATCTAGACTCAATTTGTTTTTCTTTCTTTCCATTATGTTTTCCATCCAAAGAAACATAGATTCTTAATATCATTTCACTCTAATCTCTTACATGCCCAAGAGAAATCCTCTCTTGGAGAATCATTTATTAAGCTCAAGTCATTCAAGAATAACCAAAAGTGGTTTCAATAAGAACGATATCGAGGCTACACAATATTATATAAATGATTCATAAAATAACCAATAACTAGCTCTTGTTAAGATCAATTGGTATCTAACTATCATGCCACAAGCAACTGATCCAAAGTTGTCACTCCACACAACTTAATAATTCTTAAAATATTGATTCAAGAGTCACATTTACAAACAAAAGTTTAAAATCCAACAAAAAACCAAAAAAAAGAGATTAAGTTCTGCTGTTATTTTTTTGTAACCCTGTGAACTTGCTATTGGCCTACTGCAGCAACAATTATATGAAACACCTTAGGCCTCTTGGTGGCGTTGACTTGTGGAACCTGCAAGTGCATAGCATAGCATGTGATGATTAGCATTATAATATCACTCTCTCTCCATTCAAATCCTTTTGACATTTTGAATACATTGTTTGACTTGGATGCATTGGTGACTGTGCCCTCCTATAGTTGATGTTTAGTTTGGTTTTTTTTTTTCTTCCATTTTTCTAAAGCATTACCACTACTTTATTTCACTCTTGATTAATCACAAAAACATGTTGGCTCTTCAGTCTGCATCATTTCACTCTTGATTAATTTCAATTACATCTTGGACTGATCATTATATATGATAGAAAAACAAATATCTAAACTTATCATCATTGTTTCTTTGCAGTAGAATGCATCAATCTGCAGTGCCTTAAGTGCCAGATTCCTTATTTCTAGTTTACATCTATCTCTACTGCTTGACTGCAACGAAAGTGAATCTTTGAGCTCTACTTGAAGGCTGAACCTGTTCAGTTGTGCAGTGGATTTGGACCCTGGGGCACCATTCTCTTGGAGGCTCCATAAATTGAGCTGGAGCTGAACTCATCATCAGCACCACCGCCGCCACCTCCAAACTCTTGGGAAGGAGAAATCTTAGGGAAGTAAGCCATTGCTGGTGTGGAGTACTCACTCTCCCTGCTGGCAGATCTTGCATGGGCGAGAGTGTTTAGCCGCCCTGCCACCAGTAGCAGGAGGAGGAGGAAGAGGATGAAGTTATTGAGCCTCATGGCTGGAGGAGCAGAAGGTGCTGAAAGGGGAGGAGGGGGAAAGAACTGGTGCAGGTGGGGAAATCTATTGGTATCGGCCAGCTCCGAGATGTAAGGAAGATAGTTTGAAGTGCACAGACCTGCCTACAGCAGTTGCATCTGTGCATTGAGATCTGCTCAAGTGTAGGAGGCGGCTGCTTCTTTGTAACTTAAGATCCATGAAGTTAAGTGGTTGAGAAGACTCCATTTTTGTGTGGGACATGATTGGCTGATGACTTGAGTGCTTTGGATTCTTTGAACAAAGTTTGACTGCAGTTATGTTAGAGAGAGAGGGAGAGGAAGAGTTCATAACAATAATAGATTTGGGAGTGTTGACTAATGATGCAGTACTAGACTGTGATGGTCTTCAGTGGGAGGAGGCTGACCTAAGTTTCGAGCAATTATTGGTTTTATTGCCTAAAATTAATTAATGTGAAAACATAGAAAGATGTAATTTTGTCAAAATTGATTAAGCCTACTCCAATTTTTTTTTTTTGTGTTGCAATAAATTATAAAAATTAAAAAAAGAACAGAATAAATCTCAATAATAACCTCCTAAACAACCATAGTTGAACAACAATGGTTATACCAACTATAACAAGCGTACACCGTAAGAGCTTTATTTCACTTTTTATCAACTAAATTAAGTTCATTACAGATTGAACGGCGATCTCTATGAAATGGAAAACGAAAATCATTTAAAGCTGTGACAAAGGAATAAAAGATGCATGAATCAAATATCAGTTGCTTGGTTCTGTTTCTCAGAACATCGATTGCGAAAAAAAAAAAAAAAGGAGAGGTTTGGTGGGAAAACAATTGCAAAAAATTGTTATCATTTTATCATATGGCGGATTCAAGATAGAAATTAAAATACAAAACGAAAGATGAAGAAGAAGTGAAAAATGGAAAAGAGCAATTCTCAATCGAAATTCAAAACCCTAGCATAGGGATCGCACGAATTGGATAATTCGATAAGAGGGCAAGGGGAAGCTTTCGGAGGACCTGCTCTGCCCGACGTCGTAGATCTGGCCCTTGATGGCCATGAGGAGCGGCTTCTGGGGATCGGAACCGTCGTAGGCGCGGAGATCCTCTTCCGTCATCTCCCCCAGCTGCACGGGCCCTCTCGCTCCCCGTCGGCTGCGGAGGCTCGAAGAACCCCGGCTTGATTTACAAACTTTAAATCAAGTTAGCAATTCTTATTCTCTCAATCTCATCGTTATCAAATTACAATATAAACTAATTTCGTCTAAATTTCTAGAACTCTCCTCTATTCATTTACTTCACTGGATAATATTTATTCTAATAAAATTTAGATTATTATCAACTTCATAAAATATGATAAGTAGAGTATACAACTAATATTTTAACTTATATTAAAAGACAATATTTAGTACATCTTATTAAAAACTTCTTTCATTTCTTTTATTTCTTGTGATAGCTAAAAATCTGTTGTGTAATATCTAACTCCTCTGTAAATCCAATATACCAAGGTATTTATGAATAACTATCGACCAAATAATATTTACCAATAAAATCAATTTATAATAATTATATAATATGAAATATAAATAAAATTATATACTATGAATCTATATCTATGTGACGTTTTGAAAAGTTCAAATTAGATATATTTATTGCTTTTATAAGGACTTGATTATCATGTGCAGGTCCTTCGTAACCAGTTAAGATATACATAAATTGTATATCAAAACTATAGATAGTCATAATATTTTGCGTATGTTGACCTTTTCGTTTAATATATCGCAATTGATCATGAACAAGTATAATTATAGCTATATGTGTGTAATCAATAACTTCAATATAATCCTACAAATTTTAAATAAATAATTAGAATGAAATAACAACTTTGATTACTTAATTAAATATAAAAAAACATACTTTGAAATGAGGTATATAACTTCTATCATTTAAAATTTGTGATGAAATATCTTAAACTCTCGAATAGTTAAATGTTCTACAAGTGTGTATATCAATTTCAACTCCTCACAAAATATCTTCCTAATAGTTTCAAATATTGAAAAAGTTTTTGTAACATCCTATTTAATTCACCTTGGGCTAAAAATGCATGTAGTTCATATGAATTCTTCAAGGTGATCACATAAATGTAAAAATATCGTGAGCCTCCATTATTTGCATTCTCCTACATTGTTTGAGGTAGCCGTGTAAAATTTTTCTCATCCAATTTGACCTTGTGTTATTAGAGACCACACATGGCTCCTTATGTGTAAATGTCAAATAATAATCATCAATTGTAGAAGCAATATAGGTCATACGTTTCCAATAATCATCTTTGTTACCACCAACTTATTCACGTTCATTATTATTATCACTATTGTCACGCCCAGCCCAATTGAGCTCGTCCACGTCACCCAAACCTGCGTG
This sequence comes from Costus lasius, assembly GCA_027563935.2. Lineage (NCBI taxonomy): Eukaryota > Viridiplantae > Streptophyta > Magnoliopsida > Zingiberales > Costaceae > Costus > Costus lasius. The sequence goes on from CM050451.1 coordinate 79,934,209, forward strand.
AAAATGTACGCCGAACGGAAACCAAAAGCAATTTAGAGATTTGATTTCAAATTCCAGCGGCGCTCTCACATCGATTTTGACCGAGGCGTTGACCGGCCTCGTTGCGAACGCCAAACGAGGCGTCGTATCCACGCGTGTTCGAACGACGCCGCTTGCGTCGTTCGTTCGCCGTCGTTGCCGGAGCCGATGGACGGGAAGGGAGCGTGCGGCAGGCCGGACCGCCTGTCCGAACCTCAGCCTTCGACGGCGCACCGCCGGAAGCGACCGTCGGCGTGGATGGTGAAGGAGAACTCGGCGGATGTTTCCGCCGCCGGAAAACCTGAAATAGCTCTCGCCGGAGCCGGAGAAGATGACAAGAGGGATAAGGGAAAATTTCCGTTCGATTTGATCAAGATCGAACCTACATAAAACCCTCAAACCTCACTCAAATCTGCCCACCGGATCTTCCCTCTTCCCGTCGACGGCGACCCCCGCCGTCGACTCACATACGCTCAGAGCCTCACATGGGGGAGGCGGAGAAGCACGCCGCCGGCTCCGGTCCCGCCTCCCCCTCCTCTTCCTCTTGGTCGGAGCTGGAAAGGGGGCTGCGCCGCTGCTTCCACGACTCTCCAACACAGGGCTCCTCGCCCGTTCCTCCCTAGCTCCTCTTGTCGCTCGCCCAGCTTCTTAAGGAGGAAGAGCATCGCCGGAAATGGGAGGGAGTGAAGGCCGCCAGCCGGCCTTCCATCTATGGTCTCCGGAGATCGCGCGTTGCCGTCGATCCCGCCTAGATCATCGCCTTCTGAATCCGCCAGCCGCAGCTTTCCTTCGGAGCACGTCCTCTCACGCAGCTGCCTTCGGACGGGAGCTGATGCCGCCATCGTCCTCGCCGAAGCCGTTGACAACGCCGAAGAAGGTGCCGCCATCGACGCCGAAGATGCCGCCGGGATTACGCTGGGATGACGCCGTTGGAGCAGTCCGCCTCTCTGCCTCCGCACGCACGTCAATCTCGTCCACGCGAGTGATTTGGGCTGAGCTTCTGCTTTGTCCGCGTGGGCTTGGGGCCATCTGCCTAGTCCATTTCCTTTTGTATCCCGGTCCACCAGAAAATGCTCCTCACAACTATCATGACTAATAAACCAACCAAGTGCATCATCCATATATGAAAAAAATTAAATAAAACACACTAAACCATTTAGACTATAATTGAACAAAACGGTAAGCATACATGAAGACAACATAAAACATACTTTAACATTAAGTCATAGTAGAACCATATCAACAAGAAAACATATAAAGTTTACAATAATACAATATTACGACCTTACATTAGAAGTAAACAATTAATAATGGTATTTCAACCATACAATTTTGGCCTCTAGAGATTATGATTTTTTTTTTTTTTCAAATAGCTCTTCTAGCTTTTTGTTCAAACAAAATTGTAGCAAAATAATATAGATCGCTACCCATTGGATCCTCCAAAATAAAATATAGCTCATCCATGGCCTCATGTATATTAGAAATCATGGGGGTTAGGTTATTGTGTTTTCTCTAAACTTTTTGTATTTATTGATACTACCAATTTAAATATATTCTCTCTCAATTGAGTGGTTGAACTATCTTTGTTTTTTTTTCACACTAAGTGGATGCAATAATTGATGATATTTCCTCATAATTACCTACTTTTATTATATTACTACTCTCATATACATTCATATTCTCTATGGGTTCATTGAGCATACTAGGTGTCACGCCTCGGTAGGATCAGTCCTGAACCGGTGCTTACCTGTTGTCCCAGGGTTGTCCGGCAGAACACCAGATGCGCGACAAACTAAGGTTTCCGGATAAAAATTATCCCCAAACAAGAAACCGTAATTCTCCGCTCAGATTTTTTTATCCCCAAATTACAGTTCGCTCAAAACCCTAACCCTAATTAGAGAAATCTGAAACCCTAAATTAGAATACATCGCTAGTCAAAATCAAAAGTTGACCAGTCAACCCGAAAGTCGCCGCTCAAAATTCTTGGGATGCTGACATCATCGTGACATCGACCAAATTGGAATTTCTGCCGAATCGCTCCGTGCTCGAATTCGCGTCGGCTGACGTTGCGACTGACGTCAGCCTCCTGATTTCGAATTGAAATCGAAACCGTTTCGCCTAGCTTCCGATTTTGTCTTGGTCAAAATCGGAAGCGTCTTCCACTTCGCCTCTCTCACACCCGACGCCGCTTGTGTCTAGCGTCTTTGCCGGAGGGGAAAGACGTCGCCTGCGTAATAGAGGAAAGCTTGGTTTATTCTCAGATAAAACTACAAAACTTCTCTCCTTACTAGCCGTCGACCCTCTGGTCGGCGGTAACCCTCTTCCCTCCCTCACCGACGATCCTCTGATCGTTGGTTACAAGTCTCTCTAACTCTCGCTTGCCGATGTTGGTCGAAGCTGATCCGCTGATCGCTCGATCTGGATCTCCTCCAAGCTCTCTCACGATGCTGCTCTCCCTCAGCTCTCTAATGAAGATGAACTCTCGATAGGGTTGTCGATCTCCCTTGCTAGTTTTATAGAGTAGAGGCGGAGGCGCCGCCTCTGCTATTTTTAGCTTCAACAGCTGAGTCTTCCGCACAGCCTGCATCGCCCGCGATCAGCGTCGCCGCCTTCACCCGACCGATGCCCGCATCCGAGATGTTCGCGGTTCTTGCTATCACCCACATCCACATCGTCCGAAGAAGCCGTCGTTGCCGCATCCGCCATTTCCGCTGAAGACGAAGATGACACTGTCAACGAGCTCCCCGCCTCGTCCACATCGGAGCATGAATTTGGCGTTGACCGAAAGGGGTGGTAGCTATCTCGGGCTCCGCTTTGATGCTTTGCGCATGTGTTTGGGCCTCCTCTTGGCCCGGTGGACTTTGGGCCGGACCGGCTGAACCGGGGCCTGACAATTCTCTCCCGCCCAATTTGGATCGCCCTCAATGTCTATAATGGGCAGATCTTGGGCCACCATCGCTCCGATCCTCAAAGCGCCGATCCTCACCTCTGCAGGGATCTCCTCGGCCTTCTCTGCCGATTCCTGTGCCATTATCGCCATGAGTTTCTGTCTATTGGGGCAGTCCTTTATCCAGTGAGGACCCCCGCATGCGAAACAACCCTGTGGTTTTTGCTCACGCCATTTCGGTAAACCTCTGTTATGCTGGTGAAAGAGTCTACCCCTCTCTAGAACCCTAGCTCCCGGCGGTGTTTGTGGGGAGCCGCACTGAGAGCCGTGCTTCGGTGGTGTCTTCCGCTTGACGTCAGCCTCCTGATTTCGAATTGAAATCGAAACCATTTCGCCTAGCTTCCGAAGCGTCTTCCGCTTCGCCTCCCTCACGCCCGACGCCCCCTGCGCCTGGCGTCTTTGCCGGAGGGGGAAGCCGGTAAACCGGCAGGGAAAAGACGCCGCCTGCGTCTCCGCCTTGTCGCCGACCTCCGTTCGTCGTCCGGTAACCACCGTCGTCGCCGGAAATACCGAGAGCGCCGCGCCGAGATGCAGAGAAACAGGGGAATCGGGAAATAGAGGAAAGCTTGGTTTAATCTCAGATAAAGCTACAAAACCTCTCTCCTTACTCGCCGTCGACCCTCTGGTCGGCGGTAACCCTCTTCCCTCCCTCACCGACGATCCTCTGATCGTTGGTTACTAGTCTCTCTAACTCTCGCTCGCCGATGTTGGTCGAAGCTGATCCGCTGATCGCTCGATCTGGATCTCCTCCAAGCTCTCTCACGATGCTGCTCTCCCTCAGCTCTCTGATGAAGATGAACTCTCGATAGGGTTGCCGATCTCCCTTGCTAGTTTTATAGAGCAGAGGCGGAGGCGCCGCCTCTGCTATTTTTAGCTTCAACAGCCGTGTCTTCCGCACAGCCTGCATCGCCAGCGATCAGCGTCGCCGCCTTCACCCGACCGATGCCCGCGTCAGAGATGTTCGCGGTTCTTGCTATCGCCCGCATCCACATCGTCCGAAGAAGCCGTCGTTGCCGTGTCCGCCATTTCCGCCGAAGACAAAGATGACGCTGTCGACGAGCTCCCCGCCTCGTCCACATCGGAGCGTGAATTTGGAGTTGACCGAAAGGGGTGGTAGCTATCTCGGGCTCCGCTTTGATGCTTTGTGCATAGGTTTGGGTCTCCTCTTGGCCCGGTGGGCTTTGAGCTGGACCGATTGAACCAGGGTCTGACACTAGGTGTTAGGCCCGGGTTCGGCCGGTTTGGCCAGGAGCCCACTGGGCCAAGGACAAGCCTAAGCCCAAGCGATGGAGATCCAAAGAGGAGCAAATTTCGCAAGTCAACCATCTGGGTCAACAGCGAAATCGGAGCGAGGCACGCTTATCCAAGCTTTGGCAGACGCGGCGACCGATTCCGGTGGGAATCGAGGGCAACGTTCGTGGCGGACGCGGACGTGGTCGAAAGCTCTGGCGTCGTCTCCTCCATCAGCCGGATTAGATGCGGAGGAATCGGGCGCGTGAAGCTCGGCGGAAGACTCGATGAGGGGCGGATTTGAGTAGCAGAGAGGCGGCGATCCTCTCCTATAAATCCAGCGCGGAGGTGACACCAAAAAGGGAGATCGCGGAGGCAATTCCACCGGCGACGGCGGGCGCCGTCGCCCATTCCAGAGCAGCGGCTCTGATGCCGCCAGGGGGCGAAGATCTGGCGCCAGAGGGCGTCGACGAGCGAGAAGCAGTGAGGGAGTTTCGAGCATTGTAACCGGCGTCTAGAGAGACGACCGGCGAGAGGTGCAAGTGGGAGAGGGGCGGGTGACGAGGGTCGTCGGCAGGAGGAGTCCTATAGCTTTCCGAAACTGAATAAAGCTTCCTGTTCCTAATCCTCCTCTTCCTCTACTTTACAACCCGGCTGCCGGACGACAGCGAGGAGCTGAGGAGAGCAGATGGCTTTCCTCTCCGACGAGCGACGCAAAGGAACGCGGCGGCGTTCCTGTGTTCGTGCGTCGTGAGGTTGAAGACGAAGCACTGCGCGTGCTTCGAGGCGAGTCAACGACGGAACGCGGTCAACACTCAATTCGGTGAGTGTAATGTCGAATTGAGACGGCGACGTCAGTGGAGTGATTTCGAAATCGAAGCGGCGAACGAAATTGGAGGCTGACGTCAGCGATCGCGTGGTTGACGCAGCATGAACGGTGATTTTGACTTTCGATCAAAATTGATTTGGAGGTATTCTTAAATTTAGGGTTTCGGGTTTCGGTTGGATTTTCCAAATTAGGGTTTTTCGGATTTCTCGGAGTGAACTGTAATTTGGGGATAAAATTTAATCGGGGAGTTAGGGTTTTCGATTTGGGGCCGGAAACCCTAACGAGCGTTGCGTTCCGGTGTTCCGCCGGACGGCCCTGAGACAGCGGTTAAACGCTATTTTTAGGCCGATCCGACCGGGGCGTGACACTAGGTATCACGCCCCGGTCGGATCGGTCTAGAATTAGCGCTTATCCGCTTCCTAGAGCTGTCCGGCCGGAGAAAGGGCACGCCGCCGGCGCTTTCCTTTCCACGCATTGTCTAGCAGCCACCTACTGCCGTCGCTCGCCGGGAAGTCGCCGATCGCCGCAGAAGAACCCAGAAACAGAGGAACAGGGGGAGATGGAAGAAGGTAACCTTTTTCACTAAAGTCGATTACAGAGACCTCTCTCTAACCTCGTCGTCGGCGACCCTCGCCGCCTGACCTCCCTCTTCCCTCCCTCACCGGCGAACCAATCGCCGATTACAATCTCTCAGTTCACTCTCGTCGAAGCTTCACCAAGCTTCGTAGTGGTTCGGTAATGGCGGATCTCCCCCTCCACTTGTTCGTCCGCTCCTCTTTATAGAGGACGGCCGCTGCCGCCTCTTCCCGATTTAGGGCTTCCAACGCCCGCCTCTTCCGCCGCCGTCCGCGTCTTCGGCGCCAGCTGGAGAAGTCGCCGAATAACTCGCTGCGTTTGTCGAACGCGTTGTGTGCGAGCTGTTCGCGGCGTTCGCCAAATCCGTCCCGCGCGAGCCGTTCGCGTTCGGCGCGTGCGACAACGAAGCAACAGCTTCGTTTACCTTTGATTTGGGGTCAACGCCCCAGTTTGACCCAATTTTCCTCTGATTTGGGCTCGTGCTTGGGCTTGGGCCGAACCGGCCTGACAATTCTCCCCCGCCCAACTTGGACATCGCCCTCGATGTCTCTAACGGGCGGATCCTGCAGAACCATCGCTCCGATTCTCATCGCCCCGATCCGACACTGCTGCGCTCCAGTTGCAGTGTGTGGAACTACCTGTAGTGATCCAATCCGCGGTTGTTCGGTTTCCTCGGCTGGATCCTGTGCCGCTATCGCCATGAGCTTTTGCTTGCTAGGACAATCCTTCACCCAGTGAGGACCGCCGCACCAAATGCAACCCTGTGGCTTTTGCTCCCGTCGTCCCGGCGAACCCTTGTTCTGCCGGTAGAATGGTCTACCCCTCTCTGGAACTCTAGCTCCCGGCGGTGTGCGTGGGGAGCCGCGCTGAGGGCCGCGCTTTGGTGGTGTCTTGGATTTCTTTGGTGGTGCTGGTTTGAAATTTCTGTTATCCACCAGAGATTTTGCCACCGCCGCAGCCGCCCTCCAGTCAACTGGCTCGCGACGTCGGACCTCCGTTTCTGCCCATGGCTGAAGGCCCCGGAGGAAGAAATACCTCCTATCGTCCTCCGCCATGCCTGGAAGCTCCAGCATCAAAGTAGAGAAAGCCCTGACGTACTCCTGGATCGAGCCTGTATGTCTCAGCCGATCCAGTTTGCCACGCGCCTGGTCTGCCGAGTTTCCGGGAAGAAACTGCCGCCGCAGTTCCTCACGAAAAGTCTCCCAAGTCCAGCTAGTAGTCCCTGAGGTAGAGCCGACTTTGGTTCGCCACCAAAGTTTCGCGTCGCCTGTAAGATAGGCGATGCACACCTGCACCCGATCTCCTACAGAAATATGGTTAGCTGAAAACAGTTGTTCCATATCCCAGATAAAGTTTTCGACCTCTCTGGACAATCGAGCCCCCCCGAACATCGCTGGGTCCGGCACGCGCATCCTCGGTTTGGGAGCCTCCTGCTCCACCGGTGCCGATGATACTTGCGCTAGGGCTAGGCGCAGTATCCTTACTTCAGCGTGCATGTCTTCCTTCATGCGAACCATCTCCCCTGGCAGATGGATCAGACCCTCCACGGTCTGTTGCATGACCTCGATCTGCAACCTCTGTTGCTCGATCTGCAACCTCTGCTGTTCGATTTGCAACCTCTGTTGTTCGATCAGTAATTCCTGATCCTCCACAGTCTTCTGAAGGCTTTCCACCTGTGGAATCATCCCATTACCTCCACCACTGGCCAAACCGAGCACCTGCTCGATCTGAGCAATGTGATCACCCTGGTTCACCATCTCCTCAGGATCAGCCGTCTCCTTGGCTTTTCCTTTATCCTGCCTGGGTCGGGCGTCCTCTGACGCTCCTCTAGTAGTATGGGTGATTTTCTGGAACTTTAGACCTTTCCTCACCTTCGAGGGTGAGGCTGAAGGTGCCGTGTTTGCTGGACCACGTTAGCCTCCTCTGATACCTGTTGTCACGCCCCGGTCGGATCGGTCTAGAATTAGCGCTTATCCGCTTCCTAGAGCCGTCCGGCGGAATACCAGAACGTAACTCTCCCTAGGGTTTCCGACCCGAAATTAGAAACCCTAATCTCCCCGGATAATTTTTATCCCCAAAATACAATTCGCACGGAGAAAATCTTAACCCTAAGTTGGAAATCGAACCGAAAGTCAAAATAGGATTACTGTGCAAAATCGGAATTCGCCGAATTAATTCCGTCTGGATGACGTCACGCTGACGTCGGCCGAAATCGAATTTCGATTTTGATTTTCCGCTCCGCTCCGCGCTGACCGTTGACCTGACCCTCGAAACGAACGCCGAGATTTCGTCTTCTTCGTCACGCGACGCCACCTGCGTCGCCCTCCGCCGAACGCGTTCAACGCCGCCCGCGCCTCGCGTGGCCGGAGAAATGGCACGCCGCCGGCGCTTTCCTTTCCACGCGTTGTCCAGCAGCCACCTACTGCCGTCGCTCGCCGGGAAGTCGCCGATCGCCGCAGAAGAACTCGGAAACAGAGGAATAGGGGGAGATGGAAGAAGGTAACCTTTTTCACTAAAGTCGATTACAGAGACCTCTCTCTAACCTCGTCGTCGGCGACCCTCGCCGCCTGACCTCCCTCTTCCCTCCCTCACCGGCGAACCAATCGCCGATTACAATCTCTCAGTTCACTCTCGTCGAAGCTTCACCAAGCTTCGTAGTGGTTCGGTAATGGCGGATCTCCCCCTCTACTTGTTCGTCCGCTCCTCTTTATAGAGGACGGCCGCTGCCGCCTCTTCCCGATTTAGGGCTTCCAACGCCTGCCTCTTCCGCCGCCGTCCGCGTCTTCGGCGCCAGCTGGAGAAGTTGCCGAATAACTCGCTGCGTTCGTCGAACGCGTTGTGTGCGAGCTGTTCGTGGCGTTCGCCAAATCCGTCCCGCGCGAGCCGTTCGCGTTCAGCGCGTGCGACGACGAAGCAACAGCTTCGTTTACCTTTGATTTGGGGTTAACGCCCCAGTTTGACCCAATTTTCCTCTGATTTGGGCTCATGCTTGGGCTTGGGCCGAACCGGCCTGACCCAAGCGTGACACTAGGTGTGCTAACTAAAATGCCTTTCGACCGGCTGGGCTAAGCAGCGGCCTAAGCCCACACCGAATGTCCAAGTTGGGTTCGCAGGGGGACACAGGAATTGGATCAATGCCCAAACAGCGACGCTTTCGTCGTGCTGACGAGGCTGACGAAGCTGCGGACGAGCGGCATTTCAGCCGTCGGAAGAAGCGGACAACAGCTTCTTCAGCAGCCTTCGAACGCAGGGACCTCGGCCTCGTAGGGAACGTCAGACGCGGACACGGGCCACGCGGAGTGAACGACGAGACGGCATCGTTTACGCGTGCGATCCCTATGGCAGCATTGGTGAGCTCGGCACCTAAAGAAACAGAGGCGCGGATGCAGTGGCAGAGGCGAATCTCGAGTGGACGAAACGGGCGGAGGAGCACGCGATTTCGGGCGCCTTCTTCAGCCGTTGACATGGATTTTAGGACGAAGAAGGAAGCAGGCGATAACGGAAGAAGCGGGCGGCGTTGGACGCGGACGCGAAGGGCCAATTTGGCGTCGTCGTCTCAGTGGACGAAGAGGACGAGCATCCCTGGCTCCGTTCCCCCTTTAAAACCTGAGGCTGGGGCCTACGAGAGGAAGAGAGAGGGATCCAAGAGGCGAGATCAGAGAGGAGAGGTCTAGAGGTGACGGGCAAACGAGTGAGTGGAGTTCCGGCGCAGAGGGGCGTCGGTGAGAGTTTGTAAGTCGGCGGCGAGGGTTCGCCGGCGTGTTTCCTTCCTTTCCCGGCGAGAGCTTTCTCCTTCTTCACTGCCATCGACGAAGGTCCAGGCGACAGCTTCAAGGTGGCGACGGCGACGACGGCTGAGGGAGGAGGCAACGAGGCCTCTCCCTGCTGCACGCCCGAATGCTTCCACAATTCCTTCTCCGGCGATGAACGGCGCGGAGACGAACGCGGCGTGCGTTCACGCGCTCGTTCGGAGACGACGAACGCGTTGAGCGTTCGCATCGAGGTAAAGGATCGATTTTGACTACGGTCTCAGGTGTCAAAATTGGATTTCGGGCGAAATTGAAATCACCGACGCTGCGAATTTTTTTGATTTTGTGGACAATACGAGATCAGGTTGCTGACTTGGAAGGGAGAATGAATTAGGGCGTGAAAAACCGCTATCACAGTAAAAACTTCGACAACGTGGTGACGCAAGGTGAATGTCTGCGCAGTTGAGCAAGTGCTTGGCCTGACGGGAGATAGGGAAGAAGCCGTTGTTCCCCAATTGGAGAACTTGCAGTGAATGGTAGAGTAATAGAGATTGCAAATTCTCACCCTCCAACAAACTTTGGTGGGAATGACTATACTTCAACAAAGTTTGGAAGGAGTGATAACGCTACAGGAGCAGGTAGCAGGCTTCACTGCAGCACAACAGTAGGTACAGACGGATCTCACAGTGATGCATATGGCATTAGCACAGGCACAAGACAGTGTGCCCATAGCAACAACGGTGGAGCAGGCGGCTCTTAGATCGAAGGTGCGCATCCCAGAACCTGCGATGTTCGGAGGAGCCCAATCATCCAAAGAGTTGGGAAACTTTTTTTGGGACATAGAATAATTTTTCATGACCAACCATGTCCTAGACTTGGAACGAGTGCGAGTGTGTACTGCATACCTTGCAGATGATGCAAAACTTTGGTGGAGAACCAAAGTTGATTCGACACTAGGAGCAGCTGATTGGACCTAGGAGGTGTTCTAAGAGGAACTACGGCAGCAGTTTCTTCCTGGAAACTTGGCGGACCAGGCACGCGATGCAGTGAATTGGCTTAGACATACTGGCCCAATTTAGGAGTATGTCCGAGCTTATTCAACACTCATGCTGGAGATATTGGATATGTCAGAAACCGACATATGGTACACCTTTCTCTGTAATCTTCAACTATAGGCAGAGGCTGAAGTCCAATAACATGCGCCATAGGACTGGAGGACGGCCATAGCGATAGCCAAGTCAGTGGTGGATATGAGAGCTTCAGGTACAACTTCCTCGAGAGCATCGAAGTTGCCCCCGAAGCATCGCTCTCCGGCAAGAGCGAGAGCACCAGAAAGGGAGAGACCCTTTCCTAGCGAGGCGGAGGCTAGCCGGCACGATAGGAGTAGAACCGACCTGCAGAGAGGGCGCAAGATCAATTGAGACTAATGAGTTGCTTCTTGTGCAAAGGACCACATCGGATGCGCGACTGCCCAACCTGAGAGCGGATTGCAGTAATCATACAATGAGAGTTCGCGGAGAAAGAGGTGGCTCACGATGATCCTGTAGTGACATGCATAGGAGGGATGGTGTTGAACGCGATCATAGTAGTGTCAGGAGAAGCAGGGTTAATGTATGTTCCAATGCAGATACACGGAGTCAAGGTGGAGGCAATGGACGATACCGGTGCAACTCATCTATTTTGTATCAGAATGCATGGCGGCATAGCTTGGGTTGCGTACTTCGGCGACGACGGCTCGGATGAAGACCGTCAACACCGTAGAAGAACAGATATTGGGCATCTCCAATGATGTCCCAGTGAAGCTTGGAAACTGGATGGGACGACATCACATCCGAGTGGTGAAGATGGACGATTACGACGTCGTCCTCGGTATCGAACTACTTTGACGAGCGAAGGTTTTGATCATCCTACACTTGGAAGGAGTCCAAGTGGTTCATGAGGAAGCACCAGGGTGGGTCTCTGGTATTCAGCGAGGTAGTTCGACGGCCTCGACTTCGAGAACACGAGGGACACATAGAGGGACCGATCCAGCAAGAGTGCGAGGTGCACATATCGCAACAATGGTTGCGACAGAGATGCCCGTAGACGATATCGAGGGCGATATATAGGTTGGGCAGGGGAGAATTATGATGCCTAAAATCCGTTGGACCGGGCTGGGCTGGGCTGAGCGGTGGCCCAAGCCCACACCGAATGTCCAAGTTGGGTTCGTAGGGGGACATAGGAATTGGGTCAATGCCCAAACAGCTACGCTTTCATCGCGCTGACGAGGCTAACGAAGCTTCGTGCGACGTGGACGAGCAACATCTTCAGCCGTTGGATGAAGCGGATGATAGCATCTTCAACAGCCTTCGGACACAGGGACCTCGGCATTGTAGGGAGCGTCGGACGTGGACACGGGCCACACGGAGTAAACGATACGAGCCAAAAAAAAAAAAAACGATACGAGCCGCGTCATCTATGCGTGCGATCCCTGTGGCAGCATTGGCGAGCTCGGCGCCTGAAGAAACGGAGGCGCGGACGAAGTGGCAGAGGCGAATCTCGAGTGGACGAAATGGGCGGAGGAGCGCACGATTTCGGGCACCTTCTTCAGCCGTTGACATGGATTTTAGGACGAAGAAGGAAGCAGACAGTAACGGAAGAAGCGGGTGGCGTTGGACACGGACGCGAAGGGATTTGGCATTATCGTCTCAGCGAACGAAGAGGACGAGCATCCCTGGCTCCGTTCCCCCTTTAAAACCTGAGGCTGGGGCCTGCGAGAGGAAGAGAGAGGGATCCAAGAGGCGAGATCAAAGAGGAGAGGTCCAGAGGTGATGGGCGAACGAGTGTGTGGAGTTCCGGCGCAGAGGGGCGTCGGTGAGAGTTTGTAAGGCGGCGAACCCGGCAGCAAGGGTTCGCCGCCGACAGGGAGGGTTTTTTTACTCTTTGATTTGAAGAGAAATAAGGAGTAAGTTTCCCTTCCATCTGACCTTCTTCTCTGGCATGTTTCCTTCCTTTCCTGGCGAGAGCTTTTTTCTTCTTCACCATCGTCGACGACGGTCCAAGCGACAGCTTCCAAGCGGCGACGGCGACGAGGGCTGAGGGACGAGGCGACGAGGCCTCTCCTTGCCGCATGCCCGAAAGCTTCCACCGTTCCTTCTTCAGCGACGAACGGCGACGAGACGAACGCGGCATGCATTCAGGTGCTCGTTCGAAGACAACAAACGCGTTGAGCATTCACATCGAGGTAAAGGATCGATTTTGACTACGGTCAAAAACGATCTCGGGTGTTGAAATTGGATTTCGGGTGAAATTGAAATCAGCGATGCAGTGAATTTTTTTTGATTTTGCACACAGTATGAGATCAGGTTGCTGACGTGGAAGGGAGAAGGAATTAGGGTGTGACACTAGGGGAATAAATGTTGTCCAGTTGCAATAGTATGCCCAAACATAATATCACATTTACCTTCAATATCAACATGAACTTTTTTTCTCTTAAATTTATTATATTCTTTATTAAGATATAATTACAATATTTATTAATAATAAATTTAATATATTTTGAGATATATATCATTAATTAACATATCAATAGTATTATATGTCAAAATTTTTGGTATAACATTATTGATTTGTGGGAGCATTTGTTAATTAATTATTGGACCCATAATATCTCATTATTGAATGTGAAAGATGGCCTGTGTACCCCCCTGGTTTTAAAAGAAATCACTATTGGATATTGGATTCTGCACCCTGGGTCTTAGAGAAATCCTTATTGGATAATTTTTATTAGATTATGGATTTCGCACCCGAAACCCAAAACTCTTTTATGGGGGAGCTTAGGGTTTTTCTATTATAAATATGGGCTAGGTCTCCACTTGCATCCTTCGATCGTTCTGTCTCTTCCCATTGAGAGCCGTCTAAAGGAAGGATAGCAGTGGAAGATCTCTAGCCAACACGTGGATATTAAAGCACAAAATTATCAATGACGCAATCTTATATTATTGTTCATGTTGTTCTAGATCTAGACAATAGATCCGGTATTTGTGAAAATATAAAATTTCTAACATATGGTATCAGAGTGAGGTTTTGTATAGATTTAGAATGCATGATCATTTTAATTATTAAAATATTTTTAACATATTTTCATATACTGTGTTTTTTGAGAAATTTGTTAAGATATTTTCTCTTGATTTAGCGTTGGCGAGATTTGGATTGTTAGCAAAATCAAAACACATTTGATCTATAGTAAAATCAAATGGGTTTTGAATTTTATGTATGAAAATTTCTGTTTAATTTGTATTTGATCCATCGCCATAGCCGTTTGATTTTGTGTCCGTGTCGTCGCCATCACCAGATTTTGATTTTGGTGTTTGCCCTAAATCCCGTCCGCCTTCAAGAACGATTCGCCGCAGCGAATCAATGCTTCCACAATAATGGAAGAGTTTGTAGGGATTTGTGGTTTTGGTTGGCAATGCAGTTTTTGATGCTCGAAATCAGGGCTTCGGTCCTGTCCTCGTTTTTGTGGCAAGACGTGTACCGCCATCTAGGGCTTTTGCCCTAAATTTCTTCTGGTGGCCATCATTTGTAACCAGGTGGCTATGGGTGGCGATTTTCGTCGGGCGAGGTGACTATGTGCTTATGCTACGTTGTGCGGCGCGTAGATCCTTGGCTGTGTTTTCTTGGCCGAAATGTTTTCCTTCCTTTTCTTGTTGTCGTCTAGTTTCTCGTTGTTTTCCTTATTGATTCATTAGACTTCGGCTGCTAATCACATCGACGGTGGTTGTCGGCGAATTCTGGTAGATTTCATTGGTTCTCAGTAGCTTTTCGGTAGTTTTCCTCGAATTACATCGGATTTCTAGGGATTTCATAGGATTTCTTCGGATTGCTGCAGATGTCGCTGATTTCATCCGATCTCGGAGGATTTCGGTGGCACTGAGAAGTTTCGGGCTTCGTTTTTAGATTCCTGCATGCGTCGTCTCGTTTCCAGCATCGCTTATTGTATATGGCGACGTGTGCTTGTTCTCGGTTGGAATCGACGATGCGTGCTTGTCCTGGAAACGACGACGCCTCATTGGGGCACCTCATTGGCTCATTTCCATCGCCGCTCGTCGTCTGCATCGACGGCGCGTCTTCGACCCTATTCCACCATTGCTTGTCGTCGACAATGGCGATGCGTCCTCTGTTCTCAGCTAGTTCTTGGCTGCTGGTCGCAAATGTCAGCAGATTCCAGTTGATTTCGACGTCGTCGGTGGATGCTGGTGGTTTTTGTCAGTGTTGTCAGCGATTGAGTGTCAGAAGTTCCTGGGAGATCTCGTCGTTGACTACAACAGGATTTCCGGTGGATTTCGTCGACGATTTTGGTGGATTTCATCGGCGATTTCGGCTATCGGGCGTCGAGTTTTCTCGGCGAGGCGGCGTGGCTGCGTCGCGAGTGAAGACGACGTGCAAGCGCGTGCCGGCGTGCGTGCGAATGACATGTGATGCAAAAATTGTCTCAAATTCAAGACATGGTTAGAAAAGAAGAAAGGTCAAGAAGCTCATGGACAAATGGATACTATGAAGATAGATGATAAATCATAAAGTGAGAATTGATATGGATTATAGTAATTTTTATTTATTGAGTCTATTAGTGTAATCTCATATTTTGTTTCAAACAGAGAGTTACATTTTTCTTTTTGGAGAACTTGATCTTTAATATTAATAGTAGATGATTTTGATTAATTGCAAAGTTAATTCTTTTCTCATGACCGTTGGTGATTCCATTCTCGTTGATAATCTATAAAGTTTGTGTTTGAATCATGGTAAATAGGATTTTAGTTTATGGCTCTTATAATCTCCAAATTATTTCAAGTTTTTTTGGCTTAAGGATTTTATCCCAATATTTGTTGATAGTTGATTCCAATTCTAAGTCTCATAAAGTTTTATCTGACAATTGCCTTGCATTAGTTTGACCTAGATCATTAAAGGCCAAGAGCAATATACATCATGAAGGCTAAGTGTCATATAGTCATGGATCTAATTAAGAAAGGAGACATAGTGATTGAATATATAAATTTTAACATTTTTATTGCATATCCATTGATCAAGAGCTCAATATCCACTATTTGAGAATCATGTTATACACATGGGATATTGTAGAATCTATTAATGTATCTGGTTAGTGGGAGTTTTATGCAATATAAAGTTGAACTCAATTATTTTATTCACATTTCTTATTTGTATCAATTAAAGTGCACATATATTGTTTGAATTGATACATGCTATGTGATGTTGAGTTCATGTGATATTTTTTTTTACATTGTACTATTTAAGTGCATAACATTTGCAGTTGTATAATACAAAGTCTTAAGGTAACCTTACGTGTGGTGGTTTGCCAAGTAAGTTTGAAGTCTTAAGGATATTATAACCTTAAGCATGGCGGTTTGCTAAATAATTTAAAGTCTTAAGGATAATATAACCTTAAGCATGGCGGATTGCTGAGTGACATATGTCTCAATTTAAAATTAATGATTTCTCATATGGTTTAGAGAAATCATAAAGAGATTCTCTCATACAGTTTAGAGAGATTTATGAGACATATATGGACACATTGGTGTCGGTTTTCTCATACAGATTAAGAAAAACCATAAAGTAGATTTCTCATTTGGTTCGAGAAATCATAAAGAGGACCGATAAGAAAATGATATTAAGTTTTTATCATTTTACTACACAGTCACACTGCGATCCATGTTGATGTAATCTACTAATATTTGTGACCATGAAGGACTTGTATTGTATATTGATATAATGTTTCGTCATGATTCAATATTGGTAATTGCATTAGACCGGATAGAATGAGGTGTTATCAGGATTAACAAATGCATCTCCCTTTCAAAATTGTTTTTAGTATATATTACAAATAATTATTATTTTATAAAATCTTTAGATTATAAATTAATTAGGCTTTGTTTACTTGGAGGGAAAGTAAGAAGGAAAGAAAAGAAAGTAGGAAGGAAAGGAATATAGGCTTGTTTACTTGGGCAGATGGATAGTTTAGGAGGAAAAGTATGAGGGAAAGTTAGGCATTAATCCCTCCATTTGCTTTCCGCCCGAATCGGGCGGAAAGCTGAAACTTTGACTTAACTTTACTAACTTCACACCTAATTTTTCACCACATCTTTGCTCATCCTCACTCACTATGAATTTTTCTCTGCTACTCGTCCTTCTGTCGTTGCTCGAGTTCGCCGCCACTGCTAGTTCTTACCGCCATTGTTCGTTCTTGCTGCCACTGCTTGTCCTCACCATCATTACTCATATTTAATATTTAATATTTAATAATTAATAATTTTATAAGGATATATATATATATATATATATATATATATAATATGAGTGAAAAAAATAAAAATTGGAGTGTATATATCAATCCTTCAAACTTTCTTTCCTTCCAAGTAAACACAAGGATAGAAAACTTATAGCACATTCGATCCATCTATGTTTCCTTTCTTTCTTTCTTTCCTTTCTTTTATACTTTCTATTCGTCCAAGTAAACATGGGCTTAATGTTGACCAAGTGGGAGAATGTTGAAATTTTTGGTCTAACATTATTGATTTGTGGGAGCATTTGTTAATTGATTATTGGGCCCATAACATCTCATTATTGAATGTGAAAGACTTCTGCACCCTAGGTCTTGAGAGAAATCCTTATTGGATAATTCTTATTGGATTATGGATTTCACATCCGAAACCTAAAACTCCTTTATGGGGG
The DNA here is from genome assembly GCA_027563935.2 of Costus lasius. NCBI lineage: Eukaryota > Viridiplantae > Streptophyta > Magnoliopsida > Zingiberales > Costaceae > Costus > Costus lasius. The sequence continues at coordinate 79,951,283 of CM050451.1, forward strand.
GAGCTTAGGGTTTTTCTATTATAAATATGGGCTAGGTCCCCACTTGCATTCTTCGATCGTTTTGTCTCTTCCTATTGAGAGCCGTCTAAAGGAAGGATAGCAGTGGAAGATCTCTAGCCAACACGTGGATATTAAAGCACAAAATTATCAATAGTGCAATCAGGTATGTCTCTATTATATTCTTCTTCATGTTGTTCTAGAGCTATACAATAGATCCGGTATTTGTGAAAATATAAAATTTCTAACATTATATCCCACTAATCTGATGGTGCATTAACTATTTCTAATCTAGCGTCTCATCCTAAACTAGTCTCTGTGCCTTTTAACTCTTTTCACATTCTCTAATTAGCTTTTTAACTGATCCCACTTATTTTTATTTATTGTTTATCATAGTGTACTACAGTTAGTTATTAAAAATTGTCAATCACAAATCTCTAATTCTTTGCATTTACATATGTATCGGGTCACGTACATTTCTCAACAGCAACACATACATGACAAAAAATTTGTATTGTACGGTGAGTCTAAACTATTTTTCTAGATCTTTGGGATGAATGTGTTCTCTATAATAGAAAATATTAAATTTATAATATAATGTATAAATTAGTGAAAAAATAATAAAACTAACTTATAATGATTAGAGAGAAACGACGACAGTGTAATATTACTGAGCTAGCAAACAGTTCAAGCAAATAACACTTGACAAAGATAATATAATAAATTATTTGCTAAAATAATTGATTAGCATGAATGGAGAAGGGGAAGGGGATTAGATTAGCATTCATTGATTACTAAATTAATTAACTACATGATTGCTTAATTCATTGATTAGCAAGAAGGGGAAGATGAATGTAGAATCAAGAAGGGGAGGGGAAGGAGGATCAATTGTCAAAATCGTTGAAAACACTGTGTTTCCTCACAGCCAAATAGGGCCTTTAGTTGGCTGAAGAGTGCTTCCAACTTTAACAAACTGGTATCAGATTAGTCGATTAGTGTTGTACCAAAGCTGCACTGTCACCACCGCCGACAAGTGATGTTGAGACTTTGCCAAGCATCTCCAGCTAACGAGCATTGCTGGAATCAGTTGCCACAGCCACTCACCAAAATCTAGTGCCCCCTACATGCGAAGGGCCAATTTAGTTTTGCTACATTGCCGTAGCTGCATTATCATAACTGTGTTGTGACTGTAGAACATACTGTTACATATTTTTTATAGTGTTTGATAGAAATTGTGTTGTTAATGTTGTTTTATTATGTTTTAAATATTATAATTAAATAATAATAATATGTAAGAGCGTATACGTATTTTTTATACTCAAATAAATTTTAATTTTATAAAAATAATTAAATTTTATAAAATTATTTAATAAAATAAGTAAATAAATAATTCATTAAATTTTAATATATAATATAATTAGCAAAATATATTAAAATTAATTATATATATATATATTATATTTTATAATTAAATAAATTTTATTTTTAAAATTTAAAATATTTATTTTTATGAAATTATCAATTTTATAAGATAAATAATTAATTATAATTTAAATTTATTAACTATTTTTTAAACTAATAATTTAAAATTATTATATATCATATTAATTTATATATATACTACAGAACCTTATAGCTACAGTAGCTAAAAGTAGCAAAGCAGCAAAAGTTAGCAAAGTAGATGTGCCAGATGGGCGCACAATGCCTGCTTCTGCTGGCCATGCTAGTGTAGCAGAAAGCACAGCAACGGGCGAAGTATCCCAAGGTTTGTTGGAGAGAAAAGTTAGGTGAATAGTAACCTGATTCGGTCACCCATAAGCTTATCAGCTCATTCAACCAAGAAAGGTTGAAATCGAGGCGGCAATTTTGAAAAGTCAAAATTGAATCATATCTGTGATTTGTACTCAATTCTGAGTGGACAAGGTGCGAAATTTGATTTCTTAACTTTCATAATTTTAAAAAAATAAATATGATAACTGATGCATTCGTATGAAGTATTTTTTGATGCATATGATATTTAAGATGCTGTAAAAATGACTATACACTTCTAAACGACGTTAATATATTTACACAAGCCTAGAATAGAAAATGAAGGATAAGAAAGTTGTCTACCTGATTCTGCACCTGGCAAATCTAGGAAATACTTCATGTTGCTGATGATTTTAAATTTCATAGTATTTTTCATACTTATTTGGTAGTCTTTTGAATCATAATCCTACTATTTTACTTTGTTTTTATACCTTTTTACCAAATGCTTCGGAATCTTCACCATCTTTAGTTTTTGATCAATTTCAAGCAAAAAGGCATCATTATCACCGGCTTTCGAGCAATCCCAATGCATGAACGAGTTCTCGACATCAAGAGGAGTCTACCCATTAAATTTAAAGTCAAAATGGACCTTCTAGCAAAAATACGGCACTACCGTATTTTTAGGCATGAATCGCACGGTACCGTATTTCGCAGCGGATGTTTTGGGTGAAATACGGCACTACCATATGGAACTACACAGTGCCGTATTATTCAGCGTTTTTGACCAAAAAAGTTTGACAAGAATACGACACTGCCGTATGAAATCGCATGGGACCGTATTTTTCAGCAATTTCAATCCGAAAGCTCTAACAAATATACGACACTACCGTATTTTTGGATGAAACTCTCACGGTACCGTATTTTCCATCAATTTCAACCAGAAGGGTTTTGGGTAAAATACGGCAGCACCGTGAGGACTTACACGATACCGTGTTTTCTGCCGAGAACTCACAGAAGGAAATACGTCACTACCGTATTCAGGATATGGTACTGTATTTTGAAACTCGGAATTCTGATTTTTTCACAAGAAAATTAAAAAGGCCATATCTTTTGATTCAGAAGTCAAAATTGAGATCCGAAAGAAGTGGCAGACTCGTATCAACGAGGAGAAGATAAAGGCATTGAAAGCCCCAATTTTTAATACCAATCCACGGCGAAATTGAGGGAGAGGCGGAATTTCTAGGGTTTATCGGTTCTCAGCCTACAGACCACCTCCGGCCACGAAATTTGACAGAGAGCTTCGCCTGGTGAAGGAGAACGTGCATCTGAAGTTTCAAAGCAAAAGGATTCCGATTGGAGGAGAAATCAATGAAATAGCGGTGACAGCGTTGTTCTAGGCATTTACGGTGATGTAATTTCATTACAGTACTGTTTTGTAACTCTTCTCATCTTCTTTTTGATTCCTATTCATACAGAAACATGTTTTATTGTTATTCCTTCATCATGGTAGCTTAATCTTTCTTTGGGACATGAGGGTGTAATTCTTTGTTTTTTAATGACTAGAAAACCCTAATTTTGTCAAACTAATTTTATTGTGATAATTTTACTTTTGTGATTGATTGCTCTTTAATTCTCCTTAGTTTTATAAATATCAGCATGTTTTAGAATTTTGCAAAATAGACTAAGAAGTTGATTGTTTTAAATTCGGAACCCTAGGAATTATCGAATTTGGAATTATCGTAAGAGATTAGGTTGTTCTTCGAATTCTAATTCTTAGAGAAATTTAATACCTTGTTGATTTTATGATTCTTTGGATTGAGTTAATATTTTAAACTTGATTTGATGCTGCAAGAGATTGAGTATCGAGTCGTCAAAGAACCTTGAGTAAAACTTGTGTTGAGACTCTAATGCATGAGAGTGATCTTGAGTTTCCACTTGATGTTGTCAACTTTAGAATTCGGATGCACGAGAGTGATCCTTGAGTTCTTAGTTGATGGTTTACTTATTTTCAGCATTGAATAGGTCTTGCACGAGAGTGAAGATCGGTTCTTTGTACGACTGTTTGTGCGAGAGCGAAACAATTTATTTATGAGGTAAACTATACCTTTATCATGATAAAATTGGATTGACAGACCCTTATCTTAATCTAGCTATTAGAAATTAAAGTAGATGAACCCCTAGTCCCGTTCCCTTCTCTGATATTTTCTCCGTGTTCTTTTCGATAGTTTGATTCACTATTTTCCGATTGCCTAGCTAGCGAGAAATCAATTATTCAATATTTAGCAACAAGGTCTCTGTGGTTCGTTATCTATTTTATTACTTCGAGTATCCGTGCACTTGCGGACACAACAAGTATTTGGCACCGTTGCCGGGGACCTTATTTTTGTTGATATTGAAGATATTGAGAGTATTTCTAGACTAAGTTTTTATTTACTATTTTTTTATTTACTTATTGTTTATTTTCTGTTTTTCTTAAAATCACTTGATCTACCTACTTTGTATGCGCAGGAGTCTTAGGTCAGGACCGCTTCTTCCATTGTATTCTGAAATTAACAAAACCCTTAGAGTGCGCAGGAAGTTGAGACTTGAAGAAGATTTACAAGAGACACAACAGGAGATAGAAGAAGAAATTTTGGAGATGGCGAATAATGAGAGAAGATCTCTGCGCGACTATGCTGCCCCTAATTCATAGGGAATTCACTCTAGTGTCACCAGGCCGGCCATTGATGCGAACAATTTCGAAATCAAACCAGCGTTCCTATCTATGATTCAACAAAACCAATTTGGAGGAGCACCTCTTGAAGATCCTAATATCTATCTATCTCTTTTTCTTGAATTATGTGATACAATCAAAATTAGTGGTGTTTTTGATGATGCACTAAAATTGAGATTGTTTCCTTTTTCCCTTAGGAACCGAGCATGCGATTGGATTCATTCACAGCCGTCAGGGATGTTCACTACTTGGGATCAGCTTTCTAACGCATTTCTGATGAAATACCTCCCACCTAGGAAGACCATCCAACTGAGAAATCAAATTACAAATTTTGCACAAAAGGATGGAGAATCTTTGAGTGAAGCATGGGAGCGATTTAATGACTTGCAACGGAAGTATCCTCACCATGGCTTAGAGAAATGGGTTTTGATTCAGACTTTTTATTATGGTCTTCTTTATAACACCCGACTTACTATTGATGCTGCTGTAGGTGGAGCCCTGATGAACAAGACCATGGAAGAAGCCTATACATTGATTGAGGAAATGGCACTAAATCATAACCAGTGGACTACTGAGAGAGGAGTTCTTTATCGCCCTCTACATGGTAAGACTGATAGTGATACCTGGCGCACATTGGCTGAGAAGGTAGACTCTTTATGCAATCGTTTTGGTAGTTTCCAAATGCAAACTGCTATTGTTTCCTCTGTTATATGTCACATTTGTGGAAATCATGGGCACTGTGCTGAAGAGTGTAAGATTGTTGTTGATAGGGGTGAGGAACAAATGAATGCAGTGGGGGATTACAATCAAAGTAGATCTAATGACCCCTACTCTAATACCTATAATCCTGGATGGAGGAACCACCCTAACCTTTCATGGAGGAGCAATAATCATGATAATAGGCAGAATGAAACTAGGGGATTCCAACAAAGATCTCAAACCCAGGACCAACCCCAGAAACCCACTCTAGAAGAGATGTTTACACAATTTACGAGTTTTTAGAAAAAACAGAATGATGATGCCAACGAGAATTTTAGACAGATTAATGCTAGACTAGATGGTATTGTTGCCCACAGCAAAATGCTAGAAACACAAATTGCCTAGTAAGCTAGCACTTCATCTAGACCCCTAGGAAAATTACCTGCCAAACCTGAACCTAACCCTAGGGAATATTGCAATGCTATCATAACTAGGAGTGGGAAACAACTGGAAGATCCTCGGGAATCTCTTGATGATGATAAGGTAGAGCCAAGACTTGAAACTAGCAGTGAACCTGTGCTGGAATCACAACCTGCACATGAGTAGTCCCAAACTAGTTTGTCACCTCATAAAGGTGATGAACCTAAAGGTGAATTGCCATGTAAGGTTGATGATTCTAAACCTAGTTCATCAACACCCTATAGGCCACCTGTACCCTTTCCTCAGAGGTTGGTGCAAGCTAAACTTGACAAACAATTTGGCATATTTCTTGATGTTCTTAAAAAACTTTATATTAATGTTCCATTTACTGAAGTTTTGACTCAAATGCCAATTTATGCAAAATTTTTGAGAGAGATTTTGTCTAACAAGAGAAAGATTGATGATCATGGTACTGTAGCACTTACTGAGGAATGTAGTGCTATCATACAGAATAAATTGCCACCTAAGCTAAAGGATCCAGGTAGTTTTTCTGTACCTTGTTCTATTGGAGATATGGCTTTTAATCAAGCCTTATGTGACCTCGGTGCAAGTGTTAGTCTAATACCTTATTCTCTTTATAGGAAACTGGATGTTGGAGAGCTCAAACCAACCTCAATGACTTTGCAACTCGCTCACTCATCAATAAAGCATCCGGTTGGTATATTAGAAAATGTTCCTGTACAAATTGGTAAGTTTTTCATACCTGCTGATTTTATAGTTTTAGAGATGGAAGAAAATTCTAAAAATCTAATTATTCTTGGTAGGCCTTTCTTAGCTACATCCGGTGCATTAATTGATGTTATAAAAGGAAAATTGACTTTTGATATTTGTGGTGATATAATTGAATTTGATTTGACTGATTCTTTAAAAAAGGCATCACACTCAGGGACATGTTGTAGCATATAAACAATTGATGATGAGGTTGTTTATGACATGCATATTGTATTTGATGAACCTTCTGAATTTGATACATTTTCTGAGTGTGCTAATAAAGAATTTCAGGAAAGAGCAGCAAAGAAGAAGAGGAAGAGACGAAGGAGGAGAGGAAAATCAAAGTTGCTTGAGAAAGGAAAAAGGCTCATAAGTAAATTTAGACACTGTTTTAAGTCTGAGCCTTATGCTCATGAGAACCCGGAACGACACATAGAGAAATCAGGAGGGCGACCAAACACACAAGCACGATCCAATCTAAGTGTTGAACGGTCAAGCTAATGACCGAAAATTAGCGCTTCTTGGGAGGCAACCCAAGTACTTTTACTCTAGCTTATTTTTTTTGTTTTTTTTACTTAGCACTAATTTTTCTTTTCTTTTTGTAGGTGAAAATTAATTTGGTCAAAAAAACAAAATCTCTGGTGGTTCGAACCCGAAGACACAGAGGATGATTGGGTCTGACACAGACCAATAGACCTCTGTGAGTATTTTCTTCCTACTCATTTGCATTCCATCCTTTGTATTTTTCTGATAATCCGTGTGTTCAAATGGAAGATGAATACTTCAAACTTCTTGTGCTCACATGCCACGGATCCTCGCCTTTTGATTTTATTGATAGATATTTCGATTTGGTTGTGTTGACATAATATGATGATGATGTATAGAAGGATTTTTCTGAAAATACTACAAACACCATGCCAAAATTTTTAATGAATTATTATGCATATCAATTTTAGGAAATTGGAAATAGATTTTATAGGTTGAATTTATTTCTCTGATATAATCTATTTGTTGGAAATTTTTCATTAATTGATGCATGAAATTCTAGGTAAATGCATTGTTTAGTGAATGCAATCTTGAAGTGAAATAATTCTTTTGAATAAACTGAGCATATTTGCACATGTTATTGAGTTGATATCAAGTGATTAATCAAGTTAATCTTTATAATCTTTTATGTTAGTTGTTGGGAAAAAGAAATCCAAATCCATGAGAAAGAATGACTCCCCTACTTGGCACTGTATAAAATTAACAGTGGGACCTAAAGACATGGGTTGAAGTCCACAAAAAGAAAAAGAATAACTCCTCTTCTTGGCATTGTGTTCACAATGGTACCTAAGACAAGAGTTGAAGTTCATTGCAAAAGTGTGTATCTATGTAGATGCATGCCAAGAGAGAGTTCCTTTGACATTGACTCCTCTGTCTTAAGAAAATTCTTTCTACCTATGAGATATGAGTTATATTATGTGTGGTTATGTGACCAACATACTCTAAATTCGTCATCGAAAAAAGGGTGGTAATCGATTTAGAGAATGTCAAGGACAAAAAAAAAAGAGTGGAAAAAGATTTGGATATCCTATTCCTGTAAACAAAAACATATTGGATGAAAATCTCAAAAACAAGATTAATTCTTGAGGTTGAAATTCTATTACTATGCATATTGTGAAATTTTATTCGATTGAACTTTTGAGTCTTAAAGATTAATTTCAAAAGATGATGTATTTACTTAAAAATTTTGTGTGGGATTAATTAAATTTTCTATGGATGATTATATTTTAGAAATTTATTCGTCATGTGAAAATTTATTTTTTAGTATTGATTTCTTTATTTGCTTGAGGACAAGCAAAGTTTGAGCCTTATGTGTTTGATGACTCTAAATTTTATAGTATTTTTCATACTTATTTGATAGTCTTTTGAACCATAATCCTACTCTTTTGCTTTGTTTTTATACCTTTTTGCCAAATGCTTCGGAATCTACACCATCTTTGATTTTTGATCAATTTTAGGCAAAAAGGCATCATTATCATCGGTTTTCGAGCAATCCCAATGCATGAACGAGTTCTAGACATCAAGAGGAGTCTACCCATCAAATTTACGTCAAAATGGACCTTCTAGCAAAAATACGACACTACCATATTTTTGGGCATGAATCGCACAGTACCGTATTTCGCAGCGGATGTTTTGGGTGAAATACGGCACTACCATATGGAACTACATGGTGCCGTATTATTCAGCGTTTTCGACCAGAAAAGTTTGACAAGAATACGGCACTGCCGTATGAAATCGCACGGGACCATATTTTTCAGCAATTTCAACCCGAAAGTTCTAACAAATATACGACACTACCGTATTTTTGGACGAAACTCTCACGGTACCGTATTTTTCATCAATTTCAACCAGAAGGGTTTTGAGTAAAATATGGCAGCACCGTGAGGACTTACATGGTACTGTGTTTTCTGCCCAGAACTCACAGAAGGAAATACGGCACTACCGTCTTCAGGATACGGTACCGTATTTTGAAACCCGGAATTCTGATTTTTTTGCCCGAAAATTAAAAAGACCATATCTTTTGATTCAGAAGTCCAAATTGAGATCCGAAAGAAGTGGTAGATTCGTCTCAATGAGGAGAAGATAAAGGCACCAAAAACCCCAATTTTTAATACCAATCCACGGCGAAATTGAAGGAGAGAAAGAATTACTAGGGTTCATCGATTCTCAGCCTATAGACCACCTCCGGCCACGAAATTTGACAGAGAGCTTCTCCTGGTGAAGGAGAACGTGCATCTGAAGATTGAAAGCAAAAGGATTCTGATTGGAGGAGAAATCAATGAAACAGCGGTGATAGCGTTGTTCTAGGCATTTACGGTGCTGTAATTTCATTACAGCATTGTTTTGTAACTCTTCTCATCTTCTTTTCGATTCCTATTCATACAGAAACATGTTTTATTGTTATTCCTTCATCATGGTAGAAAAATCTTTCTTTGGGACATGGGGGTGTAATCTTTTTGTTTATTAATGATTAGAACACCCTAATTTTGTCAAACTAATTTTATTGTGATAATTTTACTTTTGTGATTGATTGCTCTTTAATTCTCCTTAGTTTTATAAATATCAGCATGTTTTAGAATTTTGCAAAATAGACTGAGAAGTTGATTGTTTGAAATTCGGAACCCTAGGAATTATCGAATTTGGAATTATCGTAAGAGATTAGGTTGTTCTTCGAATTCTAATTCTTAGAGAAATTTAATGCCTTGTTGATTTTATGATTCTTTGGATTGAGTTAATATTTTATACTTGATTTGATGTTGCAAGATATTGAGTATCGAGTCGTCAGAGAACCTTGAGTAAAACTTGTGTTGAGACTCTAATGCACGAGAGTAAACTTGAGTTTCCACTTGAGGTTGTCAACTTTAGAATTCGGATGCACGAGAGTGATCCTTGAGTTCTTAGTTGATGGTTTACTTATTTTCAGCATTGAATAGGTCTTGCACGAGAGTGAAGATTGGTTATTTGTATGACTGTTTGCGCGAGAGTGAAACAATTTATTTATGAGGTAAACTATACCTTTATCATGATAAAATTGGATTGACAGACCCTTATCTTAATCTAGCCATTAGAAATTAAAGTAGATGAACCCCTAGTCCCGTTTGCTTCTCTAATATTTTCTCTGTGTTCTTTTCGATAGTTTGATTCACTATTTTTCGATTGCCTAGCTAGCGAGAAATCAATTATTCAGTGCTTAGCAACAAGGTCTCTGTGGTTCGATATCTATTTTATTACGTCGAGTATTCGTGCACTTGCAGACACAACAAATATTTTTTGATGCATTCGTATGAAGTATTTTTTGATGCATATGATATTTAAGATGCTGTAAAAATGACTATACACTTCTAAACGACGTTAATATATTTACACAAGCCTAGAATAGAAAATGAAGGATAAGAAAGTTGTCTCTCTGATTCCGCACCTAGGCAAATCTAGGAAATGCTTCAGGTTGCATACAAAGGTGAAGACAAAATAAGAAAGATACAACTCCATAACCTTGAAGGAGATTTTAAGACAATAAAGGATGAAATCTACAAAGGTGTCAGAGTACATATCTAGAGTCTTAGTAATTATGAACCAAATGAGGAGATTTGGTGAAGATATAACTGACCTAATGGTAATTAAAAAAGTTCTTAGGCCACTAATTGAGAAACATAATTATATTGTGACATTTATTGAAGAAGCAAAAGACTTGGGGTAAGATGTCTATTCAAGAAATCATTGGATCATTAGAATTACATGAGGAAAAGCTTAATCGAATGAAGAAAGAGCATGTTGAAGTCCTACAAATAGAAATGACAACGGGGCAGACAGTGTCAAACCTGACCGGGTTTCAAAAACTTTGTCTAACACCTGATCTCGACAAGGATCAAGTTCTCATAGGAAAATTTGAGTAGCACAGTGAGCGACAACGAGTGGCATGAGTGAGGAAGAGAAGAGAGATCGAGTAGCGAGGAGAGCGGAGGGAGCAGTTAGGGTTAATTTTGGAGGGTATTTTAGTTATTTTCTATAGGCAGGGTAGATTCGGAGTGAGTACCTAAAATCAAATACACAACCTTGACCCAACTTGTAATAGTCGAGTTTTACTTAACTCGACCCGAGACCCGGTCAACTTAGCTTTTCCTTGTCAAAATAGATTGGATAAGTATGAGTTTTTGTTGTCATCCCTACCTATAATAAAATTGAACCTAAAAGTGAAAACTGAAAAAAGAGCAATACAAGCTTCATAGGACATGGAAGATGTTGCATATAATTCCACTTGGTATCTACCGCTACCACAAACACACAGTTTATCGAAGTAGTACAAGATATCATTCCCATATGAACAAGTGTCAACTACCGAAAGATCATATGATTAATAGCTAAGCAATCAAAATATGATTTTGAATTCAAAATAATTTAAATCTAACTAAATTAGCTAGTCTAATTGATCACCAAACAAAAGTTACAAAGTAAATGTAATTTCAAGATGATTCAAAACGTCGAGGTTCATCACAATAACATATCTAAATTTGAATAGGAAAATATCAAAGCAGTTGATATAAAAATGCAAGGACATTATTTGCCAGGACAGGTTATCCACTTTTAGTAGTATAGCCTGGTATCTATGTAGATCGGTTTCCTACTTTCATGACTTACCGAACTGAATAGGCCTAGTGAGCATAGGGATAATATATAAAGTCCTCACGAGAATTCTAACTATTTTCGTGATAGAATAACACGAGTTTGATCTAAGCAGATCCAACATCACAATTGATCTTTCATTCTTTCTCGCAAAGGTTAAAACATGTAAAAGTCTAACCATAACAAATACAAGCAAATGATACCAGTAAAGGTATAATAATCAAAGATAGATTAAATAAACACTGATATTAAAAGTTTAAATAACAAATCTAAACAAAGGATTACACTCGTAGTCCTGATTAAAAGGTTTAAGTAGCCATAGTAGTTTTAATCAGCATAAGTTTCTCAAATTAAAGTTCCAAGGAAAATACAATCGAAAGAAAGACAATATAGGGAGGAAAGAGGAAACGAATCTTCTTAGATCTGATGAAAGATTGCTTGTAATTTCACCTAGCAAAGTCTCCTTTCTTCACGTTCTCCCCTCCTTGTCACCGCTCATGTTCCTCTCTCTCGCTTAGAGCCCAATCGACCTCCCAAAGAGCCCCCTCTTCGACCCTTTTTGCTCCAAGAAGCTGCCTCTTCCACTTCCCCATGAAACCCACAAGAGACGGTCCAAATTTTAAGAGAAATCAGAGAATTTTTGTGTTTGACGGGCGTTTTCACTGCCTGGTCGTGATGCATTTTGTAAGTTATTGGGAAGTCTATCACAACCATGAATCTAGTTATGGGCAGGCATGAGGTGTTCTATGAAAAATTGAAAAATCAGTCATGGCCATGATACTATTTACAGCTTGGCTATGAACCTTTCCGTTAAAAAATTAGCATAGTGATCATGACCATGAAGTTGGTCATGGTATGGCCATGAACTATACTGTGGATAAAACTTTAAATTTTAGTTAAAACATCTCATGGTTGTGATGTTCGTCAAGGTTCGGTCATTATTTGATCTCTTGTCATTTACTCATCATGGTCATGATGTACGCCACAGGCTGACCATGATAGATGCAAAAAATTCTACTTCACATCAAATTTGCTGTGTCGCCTCGTCTTTTCATCCTAAATCACTAGTGGCTTTAAAATCATCAAATAAGCTCCATAATTTAGTAGTTTCACCTGAATTTTCACAAAGACAAGAAAAAGTGAAGATTATGAATAAAACAAGTAACTAAGTCTAAACATGGCATAAAAATAACATAATTTGCCTTAATTTAAAATAAAATTATATTAGAAAATAATATAAAAATGTAAGGCATCATAAAATAGATCTCGCTTTAATCCAACAAGAGAATGTGATCAAGGTAGAGAGGAGGAAGACAATAGTATCAGGCAAAGTACAACAAGTCAAATGTACTATGCTATATTTGTTAAGGTTATGGACATGTTTCATAGCATGTAAGAATTAAAAAAAATGATACTATGTCTAACATCTCTCACAAAGAAAGTAATGATGATATTGATTCAACCTTTTTTAATTGCGTACAAAGATTTGAAACATAATGATAAGTCCTCATGGTACCTTCATACTGGAGCAATTAATCATATATGTGGAGACATATCACCATTCATAAAGATGGATGAGCATGTTAATGATGCCATCACTTTCAAATACTCTTCCAAGATTCCTATAAGAGGGAAAGGAAAATTTCTGATGAGACTAAAAGATGGTATTCATTAGTTTATCTCAAATGTATAGTATGCTCCTAACATAAAAAATAACATATTGAGTATGAGATAATTATTGAAAAAAAAAGGTTATACCTTTTATACTATTGGCCACAATTTGTATCTAAAAGATAGTGCATGAACTATGGTTGTGTTACACACAATCTATAAGCGCACGACTTACCGATGTAGTACTTAAGATATTATTCCTTCAAGGATTGGGTTATCAAGTACCAAATCTTCCAATCTTCGATAGCTAAGCAATTAAAAATCTTGGTTGACAATATCGAGGATTGAATAACATAATACTACAAATATCCTACTGATATGAGAGAAATCGGGATGTACCACATCAATTAACTTAAAAGCATAATGAAAAATGCTGATTATAAAATCTTTAGAAAGCCAAGTAAATGCCCACTTGAGTCGTACCCCTCTCGGGTGCACAACTTAGCAATCAACTTAGTTAGTTTCCTACTCTCATGGTGGACTATGCATAAGTAGACTGAATAGAATCAGGACACATGGAGATTCCTCAAGTGGTCTCTACGATTCTCGTAATAGAGCACTCAGGATTGATTAAGGGAGATCCGTATATCGCAAATTCACATCTCAGTTCATCTTGCAATCGACTAAAGTGAAAACCGATCTGGCCAAAGATCGATAAACACGAATGAAACATACCAAGTTCAAATGGATTCAAAAGATATATCAAAAAGTAGTTCTTAACATTAAAACTTATAGATAAAAAAGACAGGTTACACCCAAATCCTGATTGAGGTTTTACGTTGGTGCATACATGATTACAACAACTACAAGCCTTATAATTAAAACATAAAGAAAACTAAACAAGGTAAAGATGAGAGAAGAATTAGAGCAAACTCCTTTCTCTTATCCTTGTTGTCACCTTCTTCTCCTCGGGATCGCTTGTGTTCTTGCTTGCCACCAAACTTTGAGCTTTTGAATGAAATAACCTCCTCTTCTCTTCTTTTTTCTTCTTCGTTCCCTCTTGGACCCTTTTATAAAAATCATGGTGCCTCTTCAAATTCTGAATTAAATTCTAAATTAATTTCCCATTATGACTCTTAATTGTGTGTCTCTTCAAATTCAGAATTAAATTCCCATTATGACTCTTAATTACGTGTCTCTTCAAATTCAAAATTAAATTCCCATTATGACTATTAATTGCGTGTCTCTTCAAATTTAGAATTAAATTCCCTTCATTGCTAATAAATGAGCAAAATGAATTTTCCATTAATTCCCATTAATAAATCCATTATGATCAACTTATGCCTCTCAGGCAGACCGTAACAGGAGTGGAAAGTTCTGTTTGAGTTTGAGTTGATCCGCAGTCTCATTCTTTATGTCTAAATTCATCCATTGCTATCAAAATTGTCAGAAAGTCTTCAAAATGATTTCAACAAAGATGAACAAATGTGAAGATTCTAAATAAGTTAAGTAATTAAGCCTAAAAGAGAGATGTCAAATAATAATATGTGCCTTGTTTTATGATAAAATTAGCTATATAATTATAAGGCATCAAAAATCTCTTAGACTAAAATCCTTACTTGTCATCAAGCATTTAATTTTGAAAAGAAATGCTAAGCAAAGGATCATCTTGACCAAGCTATGTTTAAATATCAAAATTCAAAGTAATCAATTCACCATTAGGAGTTAAATCAGTAAGATCCCACAATCTAGAATCAATAAGACTCAAAACATGTGAAATACAATGATCATCTATCTTGTAAGTACACTTGATTTAAAATTCAATTCATCCTTAAATGAAGTGTTGGGTAAAAAAACTCAATGCTTTAACTTCAACTCATGTCTTTAGTACCACTGCCATTTTTGCACGAAGACAAATATTTGTGATCAATGCCTCTAGCCACACATGGAGTGCCAAGTAAAGGCGTTTTTTGTTTCTTTTTATTATTATTATTTTGTTTGGTTTCGTTTTGTTTTGTTTGTTTTTTTTGAAGATATGCTCCAACTTCGGTACCACTATACTTTTCATATAGTGCCAAGTAGAGATCTTTAACTTTGAGGAAATAATACTTTGCATTGATCTTAACCCATTAATTTGTAAAGGAGAATTAAATAGATAAATAAAGTGATCTACTTAACAGGAAAATCAAAGATATAACGCATGAATGAACTCAATAAAATTAAATATGTTACCCTCTAATCGTCATCCAACAGGTAATCAAATTACATGAATTAATCGATTTAGACAAAAACTTAAATCATTTCAGTTCAGCTTAGAATGACAGACATGAATTGGCTACTATGAAAATTGACTTAATAGCAGAGAATTGAAATCAACATAGTAGCAGTAAGGATGTCAAATACTTCATGAGATATCAAGATCATTATATCAAGATTATTTCATCTCCTAGACTAAAAGGTTGCATAGTCCTCTATGCAATAAAAAGATAGTATCAAATGTGGAGATTTGGTAGTCAACTCACTAAGAACATGGTAATCAAGCATCATCATCTGAACTAATTTCCATAGGGTCCTCCACATCTAGGTTTGCATTAGTGCTTAATTGAGCTTCCTCATGCTGTGGCTCCTTGTGGACTCCTGCATTTCCATGAACATCAGCATCCGCCACGCAACGAATGACTAGTGCTAAGTTGGCTTGCAGTGTGGTAAAGGACTGCCACAGAAAACTCAAGAATTGAGTTTATCATCATTGCTCATCTTAGATCCTCTATTGTGTTGAACCAAAATGAGTGAAGCCATCATTGAGTTGTTGCCCAAGGTGTTTATTGGTCTCCCACATTTCTGAAATAAACAAATCTGAATCAGAAGAGGAAACTCCACCAAAGTTAAAGTGAATACCAAAGGACGAAGGCGTGCACGAAATAGCAGAGGGACACAAATTGCTAAGTTCAAGAAAAAAGCACCCGTTGTTTTTGTCCCTAATGGTAGTACATTGTTGGTCGGGTAATTATAATGTAGGGATACTCCCGTGAAAGACCAATGCATAGTCATCTCCTCTTTGACCGATCATTTTTATTGTCATACAAGATTCCAAGTCCAAGCGAGTACTCCCTATCATAGCTTGCATGCCACTGAGAGATATATCAAGAGCCAAAGCAATTTGAGTAATGAGTCTGCCTATTACTGTGATACCTGTCTTTGCTGTAGCCACTTGAATCATATGCATAACCAAATAGAAAATAGTGTTTATTTTGAAAGGGGATAGCATACACCATATAAATAGTACCTCTGTATAGTGTACCATCCCCTCACCTTTGCCTCGACCAAAGATAGTATGAGCCAAAGAATGGTGTGTGTAGCACAGGACTGGGTTGCTGATTACAATGGCTCGTGCTGCGTTAGTCGAAAATGCTCAATCACTGCTGATGTTATTCCAGAAGTCATGTGCTTCAAATTCATGAGAAACTAGGCATGTACCATCTGTAGGAAATCCAAAAATTTGATTAATGTATTCTAGTGTGAGTGAATATTCCTAGCTATCTAAATAGAAAGTGATGTAGCTAGGATTATCATCAGAATATAAACTAATATGCACTTCTAAATAACTAACAAATTCTAAGGCCAAAGGTATGAAAATAGCATGAATCATGTGAAAGAAGCTACTGCGCCCTATCCGATCGTACAACCACGCAACATCTTCATGGATTCCCAAAATTAGCACGGTATGTTTATCTAAGTACCATGTGGGCATTACCTGACGTTACATCAAATTTGAATAACGAGAATGTTGCATTTCATTACGAAATTAGATACTTCGGGGAGTAGAGTATGGAGCTTCCATTTGTGGAGTAGTCGGTTGCATGCCGTGATGTAGCATGGATCTGAAATGAATCGAGCTTGCAATAGGTTTGCAGGTTGTTTGCTTGTAGCGCATCCTGAAGCAGTAGAAGTCTGGTGAAGACTACTGCTAGGAAGAAGAGGAGAATGTGCTTGATGCTATCAAATGCTCGATCATATGGAAGATTGAGTTTCAGTAGAATTAATTGGCAGAAGTCAATGTATTAGCGAGATGCGTTAGCGGGATTGCAGTGGCTGAGATTGATGCTGCAGGTGAATTCGCAGGTGGCAGCAACTTTGCAGGTGAAGTTGATGCAGCTGAAATTGAGATCGCAGGGATCGCATAAATAAAAAATCTCGACACTTGAAATTTAGATACGTCAGCGAATTCTGTTGGTGGCTGAATTGATTTGGAGATCAATTAATTGAAATTGGATTGTCGAATCAATTGCTAAGTGGCGGAATTGAATTGCCGATTCAATTGGATGCAAGAAATGGCTGAAGTCAGGGTGAAATGAATGTGTTGCTGGCGGCTGCAATTCAATTAGAGATTCAGGCGGCAGCGAGTTTGATTGAGCAACAAAGAGAATTTGGTTGCAATTGATGTGGGCGGCTGCAATTGGCGGCTGCACTTGAAATCGAATTTGGTTGCAACTG
Source organism: Costus lasius (assembly GCA_027563935.2). NCBI lineage: Eukaryota > Viridiplantae > Streptophyta > Magnoliopsida > Zingiberales > Costaceae > Costus > Costus lasius. Next base: position 79,968,903 of record CM050451.1, read on the forward strand.
AATTGGAAAGCACGTCAGCGATTTCTTTAGTGAATTGGAAAGCATGGCAGCTGCAATTCAATTGCAATTGATGGTTGGAAATCGAATTGGATTTGGCTGAAATATAAGTGGTTGAAATGGCTAAAATTGAATCCAAGATTTAATTTACAGCAAACGACGAAATTGAATTGGATTCGACATGTCAGCAAATTTCTCTCCATGTGGAATTTGAAGCAATGAAATTCAATTGAATCAGCTGCAATTGAAAATCCAATTTGTTGAATCAACTGAAATTGAATTGGAAATCCAATTGGTCGAGCAGCCGTTGAAATTGATTTTGGTGCAATTGGTAGCTAAAATGAATTTTCAAATCAATTTGTTGACTTTGATTTGTAGTAGGCCTTGACTAAAAATCCAATTGGATTTGGCGTTTGATGCGGCAGCAAATTTTTGTAGATAACGTGGAATGGAATTCTAGGTAGCTGCAATGCAATCGCTATGGAAGCACGTGATCAGGGCCGTGGCAAAACATAAGTATAACTTCGCTGATCCATGGAGAAAGGAAAACTGTAAGTAGAAATTAAAACGCAGGTGAATAAAGAAAATGTAAATATAAAAGGTCTTGGACTTACTTCCAAGGAGCGCTTATTTAGGATCATTAGCTGGACCATAATTGATGAAATCATCCTGGTTCAAATGAAATCCTATGCGAACAAATAGAAGAATCTATTCCATTGATATCATCTAAGGAATATCCAATTACACTGCGATGTAATTGCAGTTTAGCAAACAAAAGGTTAATTTGATTCTCTGTCAAATTAGAATTCACAATAACTGGTAGAGTTGAATTAAAATCAAGAAATGCATACCTCAAATTTTGTGGTAATGATTTTAACTCTACCTTTGAAGGTTTTACCTTTTTTGGCTCATCAAGGAGTGGTTTTGGATTTACAGTTGTTGGGTTGATTTTTCTAGTGGAGTCTAGAAGTGTTGTATAGGCTTTCACCTCCTCATTTTGTTCTATGTCTCCATTTTCCAAAAGACAAACCTCTAGAGGGTCTATCGATCTGCTGAGTTCATTAATATCAACATCATCATCTACAACATTAATACTGCAACAAGATCCTACAAGACAAGGTTTCTTCATACTTGTAGATATATCAAATTCGATATATTCTTCACTAATGGTTAAAGATAACTTTCCATTCTTGATATCTATAACCGCTCCTGCTGTGGCAAGGAACGGTTTTCCTAAAATAATGGGTAGCTTGGCATCTTCCTCCATTTCCAGCACTATAAAATCTACTGGGATGAAAAAGTTACCTACTTTAATGGGGACGTCCTCTAAAATTCCAGCTGGTTTGCGTATGGATCAATCAGCGAGCTGTAGTTAGATCGTCGTGTCCTTTACATCTCCAATATCTGGCCTCTTGCAAATAGAAGAAGGCATTAGGCTTACGCTTGCCCCTACATCACAGAGGGCATTCTCAAAGATAAATCTCCTATTTGGCAAGGAATGGAAATGCTTCCAAGGTCCTACAATTTCCGTGGGATCTTGTTCTAAATCATGGTACTACACTCTTCAGTGAGTTCAACTATAACATCTTCTTCTAGTTTTCTTCTATTGGCAAGGATGTCCTTAAAAAATTTGGCATACTTCGGCATCTACACTAGAGCATCGGTGAATGGTATATGCACATATGATTTATTCAGAATTTCTAAAAGATTACCAAACTGCCGATCAAGCTTTGCTTTTGCTAATCGCTATAGAAATGGGATGGGAGGTTTGTAAGGAGGTGGTGAAATGGTCACTAATTCATCTCCCTCAACTTGTTTTCATCTCGTATCTCTTCAGTTGTGTTATCCGCATCAGGTACTTTAGGTGATGTATCTTCAATATCAAGGTTAGGCATCTTGGGGCTTTCCAGTTGCTTTCCACTTCTAGTAGTGATTGGATTGTAAGTCTCTCTGGGATTCATCTCTAGTTGAGATGGTAATTTACTAGAAGGTCTAGCCAAAAAAGTGTCATGCTATATAATTGAGTGTCTACTCTCTTACCATGAGCTTCAAAGGCGTCAAGCTTTGATGTCATCGGCTGCAAAAGATCAATAAAATTGTCATTAGTTTTTGTCTGAGAAGAAATAAAATTTTCCATTATTGACTCCAATTGTGTTTTCTAGGGTTGGGGTTGAGCATATAGCCTTGATTGAAATCTAGGAGGTGGTCTATAACTTTGCTGAGGAACAAGATTCGTGTTGTTTCTATAGGAGAAGTTGGGGTGATTTCTCCAACCTAGGTTGTATGTACTTGAGAATAGATCTAATTGAGATCTCAGATTGAAATCTCCTACAGCATGAGCTTATTCACTAGTTGTGTCATGAGAAATGCCCAACTGACATTCAAATAAGGCGTGTCCTATCAATCCACATATCTCACAGGAAGAAACATTTGCGTCAACAGAGTTTGTATAAATAGAATCCAATTTGCATGAAAGAAAATCTACCTTAGCTGCTAATGAGAGGGTATCCAATTCATACTTACCTGGAGTATTTGTTCTAGTGGTGTTACCTAATGCCTTGCATCTTGATAGTGATTTCTAGTTTTATTTTTTCTCAAAACAAGGCCAATTTCGATGTTTCCATGCTTTATATAGGCTTATTTATTTGTTTGCTTCAGAATCTTCATTTTTTTCTTGTCTTTGTGCTATTTCAGGTAAAATCACTCATTTTTGGAGTTTTTTGGAGATTCTAAAATCATGGAGTGATTTTTTTATGAAAAGACAAGTCTACACAACAAATTTGGGATCAATCGGAGTTTATTTGAAAATCACAGCTAACCCAAGATTTCAGGGTTCACCCGTGATTCGCAAGAAGGTCTGAAACTTCACAAAATACTTCACGGCCTGACACATCCCGCAAGTGCACGGTAATGTCGAAGTAATATAAAAGGTTGTCAAACCTACAGAGAGCAAGGTTAAGTACCAAAAAGTCTAAGTCTCAATAGCTAAGTGATTCAAAACAGGGTTTTTGCAAGCAGTAAGCGAAAATAAGAAATCAAATGCAACGATGAGGAGGTTATCTATATGAGAGAGATTGAGAGTTCGATATCCACCACACTGATGAATCTAACTACATTAAGAGGCATCTATTACAAGAATTCATAATTTCGCATAAGGAATCTTCCTAAGGTACAAGATGCCCCCTCTTAGTCGGTACACCTTGGTGTTTATCTAGATCGATCTCCTACTCTCGCGGTGCATCGTTTTAAATAAACCCAATGAGTTTAAGGGAAGATTATGATACCCTCAAGCAAGATCCAAGTACTCTCATGTCAAGGACTCGTAAATTTACCTAAGGGATCCGCCGACACGATCCTCTTCTCGGTCAGAATTGCGTCGACTACCACATGATACTACGCGGCCAAAGCAATATCGAGAAACAACTATGATAAGGTAAAATATGCTCATACAAACTTTGAAATAATAGAATAATTTAAGATTGCATGAAAGAGTTCATCAATGGGCTTCAACCAAGTCCCGAAAAAAAGGATTTTATGCTACAAAATTCATGAAAGCTCGCATAAATCTCTCTAGAATGTCAGGAAAAATACTACAAAACATTTTTAAGAAGAAGGAGATAATGAATCGAACAAGATCCCTAAGAATCGTGAAGATCCGACGCTCCAATATCTCAAAATCGCTCCCAAAATGCTGTGTCGCCTCTTCCGTTCGCCCTTGCCACTTTGTCTGCTGATTTCTCAATAATTAGGCAACAAGAGAGAAGGCTTTTATATTCTTTGGATTCGCCTCTCTCTTAGCTTTCCAAATCATATTTTCTTGCCTTTTTTTGGATTTTTCTAGGGTTCGGAATTGAGGAAAAACTGAGTGTGGGTCGGTCTGCAGAGTTACGATCACGGGTGAACCCCGTCGGGTTCACCAGGTGGTGAAGTCTTATGTGAAGTTTCGGTCGAGTAAGAATCACCGGTGAACCCCGCCGGGTTCACCAGCCAGTGAAGTCTATACGTTTTTGGGTGAATTTCCTCTAAGAGAATCACGGGTGAACCCCGCTGGATTCACCAAGCTGTGAAGTGTTCTATGGACTTTCGGAGATCCGGTAAAACACCTAGCCATATTTTTCAAAGTAGCTCAGATTGGGCCTAAATTTGACATGCAGCTTCGTCTTCACATAAGGAATCACCCCATGACTTTAGAATCTTCAAAAGACTTCAAATTTGGGTGATTTTACCTGAAGTTCCACAAAAAATGAGAAAAAGTAAAGATTCCGAAGCAATCAAGTAAATAAGTCTTAATGGAGTATAAAAAACATTAAAATAGGCCTAAATTTAAGATGAAATAATACTAGAAATTACTGTTAAAATGCAAGGCATCAAATACTCCCAAACTTAGATCTTTGCTTGTCCTTAAGCAATGAAATAAGTGAATTGTATGAAAGGTATGAGAGTAATCATTTTGGTTGAAGACGTACATCCAAATCAGAAAAATATCTATTAGTTATCCAACATCTAATCAGAAGAAATCAAGTGATCAGGTGTCATAGAATGTTCAGTAGTTTGATCCCACAATTTCCAGAAGTCGTGGAACTCAGCCAGCAGTAAATAGAAAACTCAATTAAGCATACACATTACTCACACTAATCCAATTAATCCAAATCTACTTGTTGGGATCAACTCAAATGTATTATTAAGGATGCAAAACTCCAATGGCTAATAATGATATCAGACTTCAACTTATGTCCTTAGGTACCATTGCCAATTTTTTGCACTGCCAAGTAGAGGAGTCTCACGTAGATTTCAACTCATGTTCTTAGATACTACTGCCAATTTTTTGTAGTGCCAAGTAGAAGAGTCTAAGATTTTTTTTTAACAGAATAACAGTATAAGGTGCAGATGAGACTCTTCAACAGATCACAAATGCGATTTTCTCCCAACAAGAGAAAGGGTTCAAGGAGAGAATAAGTAGACGCATATCTCAATACGAATTTACATGCATGTTACTAGCATATGTTCTTTAAAAATTCTCAGAAATATTTGACCCACTAATCGAACAATCTAGAGTATTCCAATTCAAAAGATTTCAAAGTCATAGAGCAAATGGATATGATCATAGAGTATTTCTAATTAGATGTTGCATTCAACGGATTATGATTACTTCAAACCAAACATGAATTCAAACTAAATAATTAGACCTAGCTATCATAGGATCAAAACTTTTTCACAAAAGCATGGTGGACAAATGACTAAACTTTGAACCACAACATCAAAATATATCCAGATGATAGCATGCATAATCCATTCACAGATTAACATCAAAATAATAGGGATCATTACAAAATACTAGGACAATGCATGGGAGAAATTTGAATAGTACATATCATTGTTAAGGGGCCTAAAGATGGGACCAGATCCTCGAATGCATAGTCAAGGGGCCTGAAGATGGGACCAGGCCCTCGAATGGTGGCATATAAGTACAATGCCAAATAAATAGTCAAACAGTCAAAGTTAAGCATCAAGAACATGAACCAGCAGAAATAGTAAGTCAAATGGTAGCATAAGATAAAGAACTAGAAAAGAGACAACTCACCCACTTTAAATATCACATAGTCCCTGATGTGAAATCGTGTATGTGAGAAGAGCGGGTGGGAGGCCAAGAGTTGGGGAAGGCTACTTCTTCCTTTGCGGTCGAGAGCCTTGAGCTTTAGAGCTCTTGCCCTTGCCGCGAAATGAGAAATCCAGCTCATCCTCCTCGTCGGAAGAGATGGCCACACGCGCCATATTCTCCTTGGAGAGAAAAGCCAACCGCTCGTCCATGGAAGACAGCTTCTTCCAAACTGAGCTCATCATCTTGTGCTGTCGTTGCATCCCTGCCTCCATAGTCTGCTAGTTTGAGGTCTGCTCCTAGCGGAGATAGCTGAGAGTGGTGTCCATCTGATCGAGTGCCTCCCCCTAGCGAAATAGCTCCCCTCCTTGGAGGAGCTGCTCCTCACACATCTCCTGAAGAAGGACCATCATAGACCCGATAGATGAGGAGCCTCCGAAATGAAAGGCATCAGGGGCTGGAGGTGCTGTGTCAACTGGGTCTGGCTGAGGGTCGGCGATGGGCTGTATGCGCCAGTTTTCTCTCACGCGCACCTTGGTGTGCTTAGTGTTCAGTAGCAGAAGGGAGAACTGGCTTCCTTTGAATGTAAGGTAGTAGGAGTCACCCCGGCGAATGATAAGCCTCATGGAAACACATGACTCAATTTCGAGCTTGTTGTTGCCACTAGCTTCCAAGGTACCATATGGGATAACCCCTAGGGAAACAGCCAGTGGGGTGATCAGACCACCCATGACAATAGCTCCCTTGCGAGAATGTGTGACGTGGCTAAATTGCTTCGCCAAATAGTAACCCAAGTTGACCCTTAAAGAATGTAGCATGCACCATAAGTAAAATAATTCAGGTTGATAGATCATACTATCACTTTCCTCGCGGTCGAAAATAGTATGGGCAAGAATGCGATGGACGTATCGAATGGCTGGGTTGCAAATGCTAGATGCCCGAGCAACTCACCTAGAGTAGATGTGCTCATTTGTAATTGCTCCCCAGAAACCCTGCTCACTGTATTCTGTAGGTTCCTTGCGCATGCAAGGTTTCGGGAAGCCATAAACACTACGCAGCTGCGACAAAGATAGTGAGTGCTCGACGTTACCCTGACTAAATGTGAGGCATCCAGGATCCTGGTCGAGGATGGTGTCAGCCTGTACGTTAGTAGAACTGAAAAACTCAAGTGTGATTCCGATGTATGTGGGGGGCGCCATGTGCATGAATTGCTCCCAACCAATGTTGGAGTGCATGAACTCTATGTCATCGAGTAATCCAAGCATGCTCAATGTCCCTCAGTCGAGGTAACAAGTGTTGATCACCTTGCGTTGGAGGAGTAGGCTGTATCGCTCTTCTTGCTCCGCGTTATGGAAGATGATGCCAAACTCGTTCAGCATTGGAGTAGAGGCTTGCGGCTGACGGCAAGGTGACGCTTGCTTGCGTGGAGGAGGAGGTGTTGGTTGATGACTGTGCTATCTTGGCTGAGGAGGGTGTGAAGGTGGTGAAGGAGTGTACTTGTCATTGTCAGTCGACGAGTCGGACACTGGGCATGGATTGTGGCGCCGAGAAACCAAAGTCTTGCCCTTCGGGGCATAGTAGAGCAGGAGAACTTGTGCAAGACCCTTGGTGGAGTTGTAGAGAAGAAATAAGCCGGTCAGAGGAAGCAGTAGAGGCCGGCGACAAAAAGAAGAGATGGCGGTAGAAAATCCCTCGAACTAGAAGAAAAACCTAAAATCTGTTGCAAATCGTTGATCTTGAGGGCTCTAACCTTGGCAGAAATGCAGATATGGGGGAAGAGATCGTCCAAAGGTGTCGAGGAGACGAAAGTTCGCTTGAAGAAGGAGAATTAGAAGGAAAGAGGCTGGTGGCACACGGGGTTGGGCAAAACCCTACCTGTGACTTTTCATAAATATGGCAGAGGGAAAATTGAAATCACTAGTGAACCCCGCCGAGTTCACCAGGCCGTGAAGCTTTATGGAGGATTTCGGCTCTATCAGAAATACGGGTGAACCCCATGGGGTTCACCTATCGATGAAGTCCTTTGGATGTTTTCAGCATACTTAGAAATACGGGTGAACCCTGCTAGGTTCACCTGCCCGTGAAGTCCTCTGTAGGAAAAGTGCTCTGCCCTGGTATAGTAGACTTCACGAGTGAACCCCATGGGGTTCACTTGGCCGTGAAGTTTTGTGTAAGAAACTGAACATCCCAAAGCATTATTCTCCATCCAAGATCACTAAATTCACCCTGTTGCGGCTAATATTTTCGTAAAAACCCAATTTTTCAAGGCGCACAATAGACTTCACGGGTGAACCCCATGGGGTTCACTTGGCCGTGTCGTTTTCTGTACAACTCAACAGCTTCCTCTCGAATACCCTATTCTCCAAATAGGTTCCTACAACACAAAAGGATGCACAATCAGCAGGAATTTGCATATTATCATGGAAAACAAAGCAAAACTAGTCAACTACAAAGTCCATCTAATAACAACGATACAGGACGTAGCAGGAACTAAACAAGCAAAAACTTGGGTTGCCTCCCAAGAGCGCTAGTTTAAGGTCAATAGCTTGACCCAAAGAGTTTTCAAGTCACCAAGTCTGCAGGATCTAAAAGGGTAAGAACAACCCCTTTCTCAACCCACTCATCCTCAAAGTAATATTTGAGTCGATGCCCGTTTATAGTGAAGCTTCCTGTGTGTTCTGTCCAGATAGTGATGGCGCCATAAGGTTGCACCTGTTGTACCACAAAGGGGCCGGACCACCTTGTTCGAAGCTTCCCTGGAAACAATTGAAGTATGGAGTTGAAAAGTAACACCTTGTCCCCTTCATGAAATTCCTTCTTCACAATGCGTTTGTCATGCCATTGTTTAGTGCGTGCCTTGTAGATCTTGACATTTTCATATGCATACAGGCGCATCTCCTCCAACTCATAAAGTTGCAACTTCCTCCTTTCGCCGGCACTCTTGAAGTCATAATTGATTTGCTTGACAACCCAAAATGCCCTGTGCTCAAGTTCAACAAGTAAGTGACAGGATTTCCCATATATGATTTGGAAAGGAGACATGCCTAGGGGTGTCTTGTATGCGGTTCTATAAGCCCATAGAGCATCAGGTAATTTGAGAGCCCAATCCTTTCGTGATCTCGATACAGTTTTCTCAAGGATTTGTTTGATCTCTCTATTAGAAACCTCTACCTGACCACTAGTCTGAGGATGATAGAGCATGACAATTTTGTGTTTTACACCATACCTCTTCAAGAGTGCTCCAAATTGCTGCTCGATGAAGTGAGAACCTCCATCACTAGTCAAAATACGTGGTGTGACACCCATGCTTTAAAATCACTATTATCATTTTGTGATAGAATCAAAGTTGCTTTGACAAATAAAACAAGTGGTGCCATAAGACATGAAGCCTAAACCTACTAAGTTATTTTGTTTGTTTGGACTCTTGAAGTTAAATTGTAGCTAAGTGTGATATTCAAGGTTCCTTTTATAATGGTATAACTCAAGATTCATACTTGGACTCATTGGGAATTTTGTGAAAAGAATTGGGCAAAATGGTAATTTTATCATTTGATAAACCACTTAGGAATTTGGTATTAAATGATGAAGTATCTAAGTTATGCTTTCATAGTTGATGGGAGAAGAGCTAAAACCAGCTTATGATTTCATGATGAGGGAGTTAATAGAGTGATGCCACCTCATGGCTTGCATGAGAAGCCAAGCCCCAAGTGTTGCCACCTAATGGCTTGCATGAGAAGACAAGCTCCTTGCCACCTCATGCTCTTGGAGTTGCCTTCTTGTGTACACTTCATGCTATTGGAGATTTCTTGTTGTTTTGCTCGTTCCAAAGCCTAGGAAAACGAGAGCTTAAGGAAAGGGAAGGAGAAAAGGAAAGAAAAGGGGAGAAAGCAAAGTAGAGATTGATTTTTGGCTACTAAGGCAAGTTCTTAATCTTCCTTTGTAATTGTATGCCTTTGACTTTAATGATCTTATACTTCATATATGCCTTCAATTTGGTTCTGATTTCCATGATTTTTGGTAAACTCGACCCTTGGAAGAATGATCAATGTTATGATTATAACTATGAATCCCTATGTAAAGCAAATCTGACCTTTCTTCATTCAAGTGATCATAACTTTGGATTCACTGACCCAAATCGTATCAAATCAGATTCATTGGAAAGAAGACTCGATTATCTTTCGTTTGAGTCAGATATTGAATACTTTAGAGTAGGTTATCGACCTGTTTACATATGTTCATTCCGACCCTGTAAATCTGTTTGCAAGTTCTTCTTCTTCCTTTGTACTATTTTGCCTATTGCTTCAAGTTTATAAGAAATCATCTTTCATGATACTTGTGATTTCAATTTGCTTCTAATGTCCATGATTTGATTCAATTCAGTTCTTGGAAGAATGATAAATGCTAGGTTAAAGGACCATGAATGCTTATGAGAAGTAAACCTAGCCTTTCTTCACTCAAATTAGCATAACTTTGGACTCCCTAATCCAAATCGTATGAAATCAGAGTCATTGGAAAGAAGACTAAATTATCTTTCGTTTGAGACAGAGTTTGAATACTTTCGAATAGGTTATCAACCCTGTTACGTTAAATCATTTCGACCCTATAGATTAAAATGAAGAAAAAGTCCACTAAGGTAAGTTTCTACAATTTGCCCTACAATTGTGCTTTTACAGTTATGATGATTTTTGTAAAATGTGTGATTATGATTCATGGATCTATAGTTTACTGAGATCAAAGGAATTTTGGGAGAAATTACAATCATATTGTAGAGTGTTTTAAGAGCAAGTAAGTATGGACTTATGACTCATGCAAATTGGACCTTGTGGTGATTTTGGTGATGTAACTTTGTCTACGGAAATGATCTGTCATTGAAACTTGATTTGTGTAAAAGAAGACTCGATGATCTTTCCAACGCCTCCAATATTGTGTATACTTCATTTGATTTAGGATATCAAGGATGTAGCAACATACAGGATCTCATTGCTGTAATACCAGACTGACCTACTTGTGGTATTTAACTTATAAATTTTGATTGACATTTCGGTTTTGAGTGATTCTTGTTTTGATAGAAAGAGGATTTAAATGGATTTCCAACGGATCATATAATACATAGTATCACCTTGGAGTTTGATATCATACAGATAACAATATTCAGAAGATGTTTTTGGAACATAGGGCTGACCTCTTTGTAGTAATTGCCTTGTAAGTATAGATTTACAGATTAGTTTGATATGATATTTTGTTAGAATGGAAGAAGACTTAATTATCTTTCTTTTGACTCGGCTAGTGAGTATTTTAGAAGAGGTTATCGACCTTGTTTCCTCAGCCCAATCCAACCTAGAAAATCTGCTTTGCTCTTTGGACCTTTATCTAGTGAGTGTGATATATGTCCAGATTTTGTAATAGAAATGATACCAAATTCTTCCTTGTATATCAAGTAAACTGATTAACCTTCACATAGAGCCTTTATTTGCATGATTTGGATCTGAAATGAAATTATACTCAATTTTTGAACTTAACCTATAAATCTGGAAATCCCATTGTCCTGATTCTGACCTTTTGCTACTTCAAAGATTATAACTTCATGAATTGAGCTCCGTTTTTAGTCAAATTTGTTTTTCTGGAAACTAGACTTGAAACCCTTTGTTTTGACACAAATATCATATCAAATGGTATCTTATGTAGAATGTAATGTTCATGGTAAACAAGCTCCAACTTTCTGATTTTGGGTTATGACCATTCGTATTTGTATCCTCCATATATGGTCTTTTATGTAAAGCTTATTGATACATATGTCTCTTATATTTGGAAATGGGTATATTAGCAACATGTATCTCATGTATGAACTTGAAGGTTTACCTCTTTGATGGTTTGATATATATATATATTAATAAACCCATTTTAGTATGTTTCCTTTTGTTAATGTATGAATGCTAGTGGGAATAACATTTGTTTGAACCCAGATCTGGAAAGAGATTGATAGTTGTGTGCCACACTATCTCTGATTTGAGAAGGAGCCATGACAGCTCCAGCTAGCATATGTGTGTAGTACAGTACTGGAAAGAGATTGATAGTTGTGGAATAAAGTCCCACTATCTCTGATTTGAGAAGGAGCCATGACAGCTCCAGCTGGCATTTGTTTGCAGTACAGAACTGGGCTACAAGTTATTTGTGATTTCCCACTATGCCCACTATGTTATGTACTATGTGACTGTATGTTTCTCTGGATTGATTCTTATGATTGTCATGCTTACTATGTGACTCTATGTTTCTTTGGATTGATTCTTATGATTGTCATGCTTACTATGTGACTCTATGTTACTTTGGGTTGATTTATCTTTGTGATCTTTCTACTTACCATGGTATTATGCCTATCATGTCACTATTGCTTACCATGTCACTATTATGTTTCCATTTGATATTACTTGTGGAACCTTGTGGAGATCTATTAGGAATACTTCTCCTTTTGGCATCTTAATTACTTGCTGAGCATTCTTGCTCAATCCTTGCATTCTAACCTCTTTACAGGTTAGCTTTGGGCTACAAGTTTATGTGGACGGTTTAAAGAAGATAATGAGTATGGTTTTATGTTTTGAGTATGTAAACTTTAATGACTAATGTATGAAGTTGTTAGTATGTTTGTTTGATAATTGTGAGAAGATCCAGGACTTGTGAGTGAGATATTATGGTTGTGGAATATTGAGCATGTAAAGTTAAATGACTCAAGTATGATGTTCAGTTTGATGTCTGTAATATAAGTGTGAGTTATAGTGAATAAATATTATGGATTTGGAATAGGATGTATAGTTTTTATGATATGTTAAAGATTTTGATTAATTAAATGAATTGTTATTTTGAATGGCTATTTGAATTGTTGTTACCTCCTAGATGATGGAAAGTAAATCCTTTAAGTATTATGATCGATCCTGCAAAAAGATTGTCAAATTTTTTTATTATGAATTTGTTACCATCCTCTGGGATGTGACACGTGGAACTCCAAATCTGGGGAAAATCGTTCTCTTCATAAGCTTCATAACGACTCTTGAGTCATTAGTAGCTTCTACGGAAGCCTCAACCCATTTGGACATGTAGTCGATGGCAACAAGAATGTGTTGTTTACCACATGAAGATGGGAAGGGTCCCATGAAATCAATCCCCATACATCAAAAATCTCCACCTCCAATATATCACTCAGTGGAAGTTCATCCCATTTTGATATATTTCCCATTCTTTGGCAGTTGTCACATGTTAGAGCAAAATGCTGGGCATCATGAAAAATAGAGGGCCAAAATAAACCTGACTGTAAGACTTTAAAGGCTATTTTGGCTGCCCCGGCGTGTCCTCCATATGGTGAAGAATGACAATGAGTCAGCACATCATGTATCTCTGCCTCGGGTATGCATCATCTATACAATCCATTAGTACATCGCCAATATAGATAAGGTTCATCCCAGTAATAGGATCTCACATCATGCAAGAACATTTTCTTCTTCTAAAAAGTAAGATCAGGGGGAAGAATATTAGAAACAAGATAATTCACATAATCGGCATACCATGGCACTTGCTGTTCCAGTACAGCATATAGATGTTCCTTAGGGAATGAATCATTAATTTCCAACTCTTCTTCAGGATTCTTTTCAACATCTCGTTCTAGCTTGGAAAGATGGTCAGCCACTAGGTTCTCACTCCCCTTCTTATCTCTAATCTCAACATCAAATTCTTGTAAAAGAAGAATCTATCGAATAAGTCTTGGCTTGGCTTCCTTCTTGTTAACCAGATATTTGATAGTTGCATGATTTGTAAAAATAATTACTTATCGAAAGCAAAAACTATCGCAAGTAGCTCTTTTTCTGTGGTGGCATAATTCATCTGTGCATCATCAAGTGTTCTACTAGCATAGTATATAGCATGCAGCTTTTTGTTCTTCCTTTGCCCCAAAACCACCCCCACGGCCTAGTCAATAGCATCACACATGAGTTCCAAAGGTAGGGACCAATCTGGAGGTTAGATTATAGGCACCATAATCAATGCTTCTTTGAGTTTTACAAAAGCATGCTCACATTCTCTGTCAAAACAAAAGATCGAATCTTTAGCTAAAAGATTAGTTAAGGGGCAAGCTATTTTAGAAAAATCCTTAATGAATCTCCTATAAAACCCAGCATGCCCCAGAAAACTTCGAATTCCCTTCACTGTTGTAGGCGGCTTCAAATTTTCAATGACTTCAACTTTTGCTCTATCTACCTCGATTCCACGGTCAGAGACCAAGTGATGCAAGAGAAGATAGCATGGAAGAAGGGGAAACTTTGCTCCAGAAGGCGCCCAAAAAATTTTCTGGTGAAAAAGTCACGGGCCGTGGAAAAAGTCACGGCCAGACCGAGGAAGCTTCTACCCATTACAGCATAACTGAAAACACGGTGATTTTTGACGCGAACAAAGTCATGGTCCGTGGAAAAAGTCACGGCCAGACCGAGTAAGTTTCTATGGATTTTGACACACTTGAAGAAACTAATGACTTCTAATGTGGGCAAAGTCACGGCCGTGGAAAATGTCACAGTCAGACCGCGAAAGTTTCTGTGGATTTTGGCACACTTGTAGAAACTGATGACTTCCAATGCGGGCAAATTCATGGCCGTGCAAAATGCCGCAGCCAGACCACGGAAGTTTCTGTGGATTGTGGCACACTTGAGAAAGCTGGCAATTTCCAACGTGGGCAAAGTCACGGCCGTGGAAAATGCTGTGGCCAGACCGCGACTCCCCCTGAAGCTGTAGATCTGCCCCGTCGACCCCGTTTTGACGTATGCAACCCTCCGTACCATGTTCATCCATCCTTGGAGGACCCAAGGGAGCCCAACAAGGTGGAAATCTGGCGATCCCAACGCACTTCGCAACCCCCGGACCGTTTCGTGGGAGCTATTAGCCCGTTGCCAATTCATACCGAAGTTCTTCAGCCCAAGGGCATAGCAAGCTTTCCTCCTGACGGCCCAACCCCAGATGGGCCTCGCAATCACCTGAGCAACACGGCCCAAGAGCGTGCTACTTCGGTAGTAACCTAGCCGCCCACGACGTCCAAATTCTGTTGCTTCGTCGCGGTGTGCTCCGAATGTGTCTAACCGCCCCGGTCGCCTCCGTACGACGAGCAGAGGAATATGCACCAGCTTCAAAGAATAGTAGGTGAAAGTTTGTTTTCTTTTGTCTTGTAGTTGCAACTTGACTACTTTATGGGCTGTAGGAGTAGGTAGTTGTTAGGATTTTTGTCTCATACTGCTTTTGTCTTGTTCCCTCCCCTCTTGTTCTATAAAAGAGGAGGTTGGGTTGTTTCATTCTTCAGTTCTCTTGGTGGTAGAACACTCCTGGTGAGCTGAGAGCCTCCAACGCTTGTAGAAGTTGAAGTCAGAGCTTCGCCTACGGAGTCGTGTACGGGTCGAGGTCGGCGCCTCAATTCCAAAGTTGTTTCGGTTTCTTGTGTTCGAAGAAGTAAATCCAACCACTGTTGGTGGGTCAGGTCCGCCTGTCTTTTCACTTCGTTACATTCTCATTTTCCCATTGCGATCTCTCTTACTCCATGGGTATCCGTACGCTGGAGACGTGGACGTCCGTGTTGTTCTTTGGTGTATTTCAGGCGCATAGGCATGCGAGCTGTGCCCTGCAAAACCATTGTTCCCCATCGCGATGGGCTGAGCTTAAAATCTGCTAAGTGAGCATGCTAAAATGCTACGAGGTTAGTGCGTTACATTCTGTAGTTGCATGTCATTGTGTTTTTTCACATTTGTGTTGCCCCGATCGAACTCGACGCTGATTTCATCGTGTTTCTACTGCATTTTTGAAGCGATTTTCACTTCCCTCATCTAAAGACCCTCTCCCGTTTTCGTGTGCATTGTGTAATACCTTAGAGTACAGCTTTAAGGATTATCCCACCTATAGTAGCTACATCATTTTTGGTATCAGAGGAGTTGCGCGTTCGATTCTTATCGTTCGCATGGTCCAACTCCGTTGCATCATATATTTTCGCATTGTTTTTGTGTTTTCAGCATCCTACACGCAGTCATTTTTAGTCTTGATTGTGCATGGTGTCCATAGGGTCACAACTCATGTCTTACCAATTCCCTAACACTATCCCGGACACCCAAGAGTCAGTCCAACCTTTGGAAGGGCTAGTGCCCCTATAGACTCTATAGTCGCACTTACTGCGTGAGTGGACATGCTGACTACGCAGCTCGCTGCGTATAAGCAGTCCACGGATACCACCATGCAGCAACTAAGCTGTCATCAGAGACTATGTTCCAGCAACTTTTGGCTGGTTTCCAAGACCTTGTTGATGCTGTTAACGCGTCGGGACAAAGGCGCCCCAACTTGACTGAACCCCCTCTGTCAGCCCGGACCGCTCCAACTAGGGAGTTGCCACCGGTAGTCGCACCCGTGCAGCGCCAACCCATTGTAGAGGAGTCTGGCCGTCATGGCTCTTACATGGTCCATGAGGGACCAGGTTACGAGGATGAGCCTCTTGATGACGATGATGTTTGGGCCACAAAAGGCCCCCAACCCAACCTCGGTTCAATAGGCCTCGGGCCGATGTCAATTTCCATCGTTTTATCCGTGAGACCCCCCCCCCCCCCACACACACTTTGAGGTGGTCTTGACCCTACTCAATTCTTAGATTGGGTCGCCTCGGTGGATACCTACTTTGACTTGAGTGACACCCCTCAGCACATGCGAGTTCGCATAGTCCGAACCTTGCTAGATGGTCTCGTGCGCCTACAATAGCAAAATGTGGAGCCCCAAAATGAACAGAATGCTCTCCCTCCCATTTCCCGATGGGAGGAGATGAAGTATTGCCTTCGTGAGCGATACGTCCCACCCTCATATAGGCAGCATCTCTTTGACTAGTATAGCAACCTTTATCAAGGATCTGGCTCCATTGCGGAGTACCGTTTGACCTTCGACATGTTGCAACTCCGTTGCAATTTGCAAGAGGATCTTGAACTGGTTTTGTCTAAATTTAAGAACGGGCTCCGTTCGGATATCCGGTGAGCCTTACCTGTGTATGAGTTTGAGTCCCTTGACCAAACCTACCAGCGCGCACTAGACATCGAGCAGGACCTCCGCACAACGACCCGTCGCAGCGAGTTTGTCCCTCCTCGGCGTCCGCACAATGGCGGGCCCCCGCATTCCCACCTTAGGCCTGAACGTACTGAGCCATGTTTGAAACCTCGTCCCGCATATAGACCCCATGGATCTCCTCGGCGTCCCGCCCTGGAGGCCGTGCCTCCTCGCCCCACTTGGGAGGAAAAAGGCAAGGTCCCCGCTTTTGGGACATCTGAGCGCGTTCATTGTTATAATTGTTTACAGCCTGGTCATTACTCTAGGGACTGCCCTAAGAAGTCCACGGCGGACAAGTCCCATGCCTGTGTAGCCACTATTACCTACGAGCACGAGGTAGAAGCTGAGTGTTACACGAGTGGTGAGGAGTCGGGTCATCCCACACTTGCGGTTGTGAGGTGCACCCTTGTCCAAACCCCACCCTCCGAGGACTGGAGGCACACGAGCATCTTCACAACTTACATTAAGTGATGTAGGGACATCTCCAAGGATTTAATTATGCTTAATGTTATTTTGGAAACTTGTTGCATTTTGATATTTTGAGACTGTATGTTGCAACATTAATTTAATTTCTGCACTTGTGTTTAATGTTGTAGTTAGGATTAGCCTAGGATTTACTTTCCAAGCCCTTATTTTATTTTGTAGTGAATGTATTAGGTTGTTGCTTAGCCTAGGGTGTATGCACCTGTAATGCACTTACAAGGCACCTCCAACCCCCTCAACTACAAATCAGCCCTCAATATTGAAGAAGTCAAAGGTCAACATCAACATCTTCAAGACAACATCTAGCTCAAGTCAACATCTTCAAGCCAACGTCTAACATGGTCAACGTCCACATCCAATGTCAATCATCAAGCTTCATCCACTATCAGCAAACTTCGGTCAACAATGGAGGAAGCCAAAATCACATGCAATGTTCCAAATAACTCCAACGGCTCTAAGCCACCTCAAGTTCAACCAATCAGCATTAGGGCGCCTCTCATCCAACCAATACAAATGCATGCACCACCAACCACTTAAAGCATCAAGAGATCTGCATGAGCAGCCAATGCATGCAAGTATAATTACTAACAAGATCCATCCACACCACTCATTCAAACCATCTCCAAATCCAGCCATTGACTAAAGATACACTTTGGGCCATTTTGTAATTCCACTTCATGTAACCGTTGAGGGAGAAAGGGATTTAAAGCCCTTGTAATTGTCCACACTGCATGAAGTCGATTTGCTTTGGAAAACTTGTGTTTGCGTGGTTTGTTTGTGCCGAGTGTGGAGCTTGCTCCTCTTGTGTACCGAGAGTTGAGCTTGCTCCTCTCTTATCCTTCTCTTCCCCTTCTCTTCTATCCTCTTTCTCTCCTCTTCTCATCAAGACATCAATCTTATCTTCTCTTCAGTTCCTTCACAGCCGACTACCTTGTCAAGACTTCACTCTTCTCTTCTATGGTTCTAACTTCACCCCGCCGCCAACCAACTTCACCCCTCCACAAACCCCGTATCACTGTTCCATTGGTTTACTGAGTTCACGGTGGTCACCCTGATCGGAGCTGAAGATTCGAAGGTGCAACAACAAACTTCTTTGGAGAATCTCTCGGCTACAAATCATCTGGTAAAGAACAAAGAAGGGGTTCATGCCCCTTCCTTCAAGGGGGCCTCAGGTGCATTCTCTCTATTTTTAACCCTTAATCGCATGCTTAAACATTCCCATGCTAGAATTGTTCTTACTGTTACATTAGAAGAGCCCCATACCTAAGGTAATCTAGGGCATTAGGATTTTCATCCTTCATCATTAAGTGCAATGGGCACTCATGTAAGATTGTCATTGATGGGGGAAATAGTTTGAACGTGGTCTCCCGGACCGCGATCACTCGCTTCAGACTTCCCCTAGAGCCCCACCCTAAGCCCTACTCGATCGCGTGGGTTGACGCGTCGAGCCTTCTGGTTACCCATCGTTGCCAAGTTCCCATTGCGTTCGGGGACGATCGCGAGAAGGTGTGGTGTGATGTGGCGGTGATGGATGTTGCCCATGTCCTTTTAGGATGCCCCTGGCTCTATGATAGAGATGTGGTTCACTACGGCTGGTCGAACAGATATGTGTTTGACCACGGTGACGAAAAGATCTATTTGTTCATGACCCCACCCAAGGAACTGTGCGCGTCCACATCCAAGGGCGTGATCGTTCCCCCCACCGCTGCCCCTCCAGCACCCACTATTGTGTCCCTTATGCGCACGTCTGCGCTTATGCGTGAGGCCATGGAATCCAAGGTCATGTACGCCTTGATGTTGCGTGAGTCCCCGGCGTCCTCCCCTATAGTAGACACGACACCACCCCCAGAAGTCTTAGCCCTTTTGACTGAGTTTGCTGACATTAGCCCGGAGGACCTACCCCATGGTCTCCCACCGGAACGGGAGATCCAGCATACTATTGACCTTGTTCTAGGAGCACCCCTCCCAAATCTGCCCCACCATCGTTTGAACCCCACCGAGCACGCTGAACTGCAGCGTCAAGTGGATGGCCTCCTCACTAAAGGATATATCCGTGAGAGTCTAAGTCCCTGCGCTATCCCTGCATTGTTCACACCCAAGAAGGATGGGTCGTGGCGCATGTGCATTGACAGCCGCGCCATGAATAGGATCACTATCAAGTATAGGCTCCCTATACCTAGGCTTGATGATATGCTGGACTTAGTTTCTAGGGCATCCTGGTTCTCTAAGCTGGACCTTCGCAGTGGATATCACCAAGTCCGCATCCGCGAAGGTGATGAATGGAAAACCACGTTCAAGACCAAGGACGGTCTTTATGAGTGGCTTGTCATGTCCTTTGGGTTGTCCAACCCCCCGTCCACTTTCATGCGGCTCATGAGCTAAGTTCTCAAGCCCTACATGGGCAAATTCCTGGTTGTCTATTTCGACGACATCTTGATTTTCAGTCGGACCCAGGAGGAACACCTGGAGCATCTTTGCTCCACCTTTGACCGCCTGCGCAAAGAGCGCCTCTTCCTTAACACGAAGAAGTTCTCCTTCACGACCAACCACGTCCACTTCCTAGGTTACATTGTGTCCGACGAGGGTCTTTCTGTTGACCCAACCAAGGTCGAAGCCATCTGGCATTGGCCCGAACCCCGCACCGTGTCCGAGGTCCGCAGCTTTTTGGGCCTCGTAGTCTTTTATCGCCACTTCATTTGGGGCTTCAGCACTATTGCGACCCTGCTGACCCAACATTTGTCCAAAGAGGACTTTGAGTGGACCCCTGCCACACAATGTGCCTTGAGGCCCTTAAGGACGCTATAACCACAACCCCCGTTCTCGGACTTCTAGACTTTTTTTGAAAGTCTTTGAAGTTGCGAGTGATGCCTCCGGTACCGGTATTGGAGGAACCTTGAGCCAAGAAGGCCACTCGGTCGCCTTCTTTAGTGAGAAGTTGAACGCTGTTCGCCAGCGTTATTCAACGTATGACAAGGAGTTCTATGCCATTGTCTAGTCACTCCGTCAGTGGAGGTACTATCTACTCCACCGTGAGTTCATCCTCTATAGCGACCACTAGGCCTTGTCATTCCTTAGTGCCCAAAAGAAGTTGGGCGCTTGCCATGCCAAGTGGGTTGAATACTTACAGTAGTATTCCTTTGTGATTAACCACAAGGCGGGCAAAGAAAACATTGTCGCGGATGCCTTTAGTCAAGTCCGTACCCTCCTCTGCGTGATGCGCACGCGCATCAACACTTTTGACCATGTTAAGGAGGCGTACACCACCTATCCTGATTTCGGCACCATGTATGCTGCCTTGACCCAGTCCCCTGACCCTGAGTCCCCGTATCAGATCTGTGAGGGCTACCTCTTCCTGGGGAGTTGCCTGTGCATTCCCCGCACTTCGCTTCGAGATCATCTTTTGCTCGAGCTGCACGCGGGTGGCGTTGCCGGCCACCATGGCAGGGACAAAACCCTTGAGCTAGTGGAGGAACGCCTCTTTTGGTCGTCCCTCCGCAAGGATGTCGAGCGTATTGTGCGCCATTGTGGCACCTACCAAATGGCCAAGACCAGACCTACGAACACCGGCCACTACACTCCATTGCCGGTTGCCGAGGGTCCATGGCGTGACCTCAGCATTGATTTCATCCTCGGGTTACCATGGACCACATCCCGATTTGACTCAGTCTACGTGGTTATAGACCGATTTTCAAAGATGGCACATTTCATCCCTTGTTCATGCACCGCAGATGCGTCCCACGTGGCGCATCTTTTCTTCAAGGAGATTGTCTGTCTCCATGGCCTTCCCTCCTCCATTGTGTCCGACCATGACACCCGATTCGTGAGCCACTTCTGGCGCTCATTTGGGCCCTCTTGGGCTCCACTCTGAAATTTTCCACCGCTTACCACCCCCAAACTAATGGGCAAACTGAGGTGGTTAATCGTAGTTTGGGTAACTTGCTCCGGTGCCTTATCGGTGATCACCCGAGGTCTTGGGATACCATTCTCCCCATGGCGGAGTTTGGGTACAATAGCGTGCCTAATTGGTATATGGGTCTTAGCCCCTTCCAGGTCGTTACGGGCTGACAACCACGCAAACCTATCGACCTGCATGACCTACTGATGTAGGGGCACTTCCAAGAAGATCAACAAGGATTCGCAAGACCCCAATTCGATATGGGATGAACACTTGAATCATTTTGGCATTTGGAAACTTGCTTAATTTATGTTTGAACTTGTTAATTCCTGCATGGTATGTCATTGTAATGTCACTACAAAACTTTTATTTTCAGTCCTTAATATGTTGGTAATTAGGAATGGCCTAGGATTTATTTTGAAGTCTTTGTTTTTTGTTTTAGTGAATGTATTAGGTTGTTTTCTAGCCTAGGGATTTACACATGTAATGCACAATGCAGACCTAGTTCCCTCAAAGACAAGTGACCTTGGCATGGGTAGTCAAACTGCGGTTAGGATCAGTCCAAGACAAATCCAACAACCGGCTCAAGTCCAGCTCCAGAATCAATCCAGCTCATAGGTCAAATCAAACCAAGGAATTGTCATCGCTCCAGCAGCACAAAACCACTCAGCTCGGCCAATCCAAGCCTTACATGACAGTTAATTCTCCAGCAATCATTCTTGCCAACGGATAAAAATCTTCATGCACAAAAGGAACCTGACGTCAACTTCTACTCATAGCCAACGAATACTACAGCTAAGGGAATGCCAAGAGTCACCAGAATGCTATCGTTGAGGAAGGTTTTAAGCTTGCATTTTGTACACTTTGCACTTAGGCTGAATTATTTTGAAAATGAAATCTGTGTGTTAGCGTTGTGTTTGTAAGGGTTGAGCTTGCTCCCCTAGAGTTGAGCTTGCTCCTCTAAGCTGTCCATCTTCTTCCTGTTGCCGATTAACTCCTCCATCTCACGCACTGTTGCTCTTGTCGCTACTATTCCATTAGTTGGCTGAAGCTTGCGTTAACACACCTCGTTGTGGAGTCAGAGATTGAGTGAACAACATCAGAACCTTGAAGAACCCCTGATCAAAGCCCTGCTAAACATCCTTTGAAGGGGTTCGGCCCCCTTCCTTTAAGGGGGCCTCAGGTGCCATCCTTCCATCTCTACCTAAATCGCATGCTAGACATTTCCACACTAAACTTTATTCTCGCCAACACCTTGATAGAGCTACTTACCTAAGGGGATCTAGGGCTTTAAATTATGTTCTTCATCACCTACCCATGGAGTCTCATTTATCTATGCATGCATACTCCTTTGCCAAGCATGTAGCTAGCTTGCATGACGAAGTTCATCATCGTATCTTTTTGGACAACACTCATAATGTGATGAAGTCCAATGAGTACCGTAGGCCACATCATTTTTCTGTGGGTGAGTTGGTAAGGGTGCACCTCCACCCCGAGCGAGTGTCAAACAGGGCTCATTTTAAGCTCTAGCCACGTTATAGGGGGCCATATGCGGTGGTGTGGCGGATCGACTCGGGGGGGGGGGGGAGTTGATGCAGGAGAAGACAGAATGGAAGAATGGGAAAATCTGCTCCAGAAGGAGCCCCAAAAATTTTCTGGTGAAAAAGTCATGGGCCATGGAAAAAGTCACGACCAGACCGAGGAAGTTTCTGTGCATTGTAGCACAACTGAAAACATGGTGATTTTCGACGCGAACAAAGTCAGGGGCCGTGGAAAAAGTCATGGCCAGACCGAGAAAGTTTCTGTGGATTTTTGCACGCTTGAAGAAATTGATGACTTCAAATGCGGGCAAAGTCACGATCGTGGAAAATGTCGCGGCCAGACCATACAAGTTTCTATGGATTTTGGCACACTTGAAAAAACTGATGACTTCCAACGCGGGCAAAGTCATAGCCATGGAAAATGCCGCGGCCAGACCACAGAAGTTTCTGTGGATTGTGGCACACTTGAGAAAACTAGCGATTTCTGACGCGGGCAAAGTCACGGCCGTGGAAAATGCCGCGGCTAGACCGCGAAAGTTTCTGTGGATTTTGGCACACTTGAAGAAACCAATAACTTCCAACGCGGGCAAAGTCACGGCCATGGAAAATGCTGCGTCCAGACCGTGGAAGTTTCTGTGGATTGTGGCACACTTGAGAAAACTAGTGATTTCCGACGTGGGCAAAGTCACGGCTGTGGAAAATGCCGTGGCCAAATTGCGACTCCCCCTGAAGCTGCATATCTGCCCCGTCGACCCCGTTTTGACGTACGCAACTCTCTGTACCATGTTCATCCATCCTTGGAGGACCCAAAGGAGCCCAACAAGGTGGAAAATCGGTGATCCCAACGCACTTCGCAACCCCCAGACTATTTCATGGGAGTTATGAGTCCGTTGTCAATTCATACCGAAGTTCTTCAGCCCAAGGGCATAGCAAGCTTTCCTCCTGATGGCCCAACCCCAGATGGGCCTCGCAATCACCTGAGCAACACGGCCTAAGAGCGCGCCACTTCGTAGTAACCCAGCCCACGACGTCCAAATTCTGTTGCTTCGTCGCGGTGTGCTCTGAACACGTCTAATTGCCCTGGTCGCCTCCGTATGAAGAGCAGAGGAATATGTGCCAGCTTCAAGGAATAGTAGGTGGAAGTTTGTTTTCTTTTGTCTTGTAGTTGCAGCTTGACTACTTTATGGGCTGCAGGAGTAGGTAGTTGTTAGGATTTTCATCTTGTACTGCTTTTGTCTTGTTCCCTCCCCTCTTGTTCTATAAAAGAGGAGGCTGAGTTGTTTCATTCATCATTTCTCTTGGTGGTAGTGTACTCCTGGTGAGCTGAGAGCCTCCAGCGTTTGTAGAAGTCGAAGTCGGAGCTTCGCCTTCGGAGTCATGTACGGGTCGATGTCGGCGCCTCGATTCCAAAGTTGTTTCAATTTCCTGCGTTCAAAGAAGTAAATCCCACCACTACTGGTGGGTCAGGTCCACCTGTCTTTTCACTTCGTTACGTTCTCATTTTCCCATTGCGATCTCTCTTTCTCCACGGGTATCTGTATGCCGGAGATGTGGACGTTCCGTGTTGTTCTTTGGTGTATTTCAGGTGCATAAGTGTGCGAGCTATGCCCTGCGAAACCATTGTTCCCCATCGCGATGGGCTGAGCTTAAAATCTGCTAAGTGAGCGTGCTAAAATGCTACGAGGTTAGTGCATTACATTTTGTAGTTGCGTGCCGTTGTGTTCTTTCGCATTTGTGTTGCCCCGATCGAACTCGATGCTGATTTCATCATGTTTCTGCCGCATTTCCGAAGTGATTTTCACTTCCCTCGTCTAAAGATCCTCTCCGGTTTTCGCGTGCTTTGTGTAATACCTTAGAGTACGGCTTTAAGGATCATCCCAACTATAGTAGCTACATCACCAAGTGCCTGAGGACTATACTTTCTCGGACCATGAAGTGGCACTTCTCCCAGTTCAACACCAGGTTCACCTCTTCGCATCTCTGTAAAACTTTAGAAAGGTTAGATAAACAATGATTGAAAGAAGAACCATACATAGAGAAGTCATCCATGAATATATCCATAAAATCTTCATTGTAATATGCAAAGATTGCAATCATCGCCCGTTGGAATGTTGCAGGGGAATTGCAAAGCCCGAAGGGCATCCTCCTGTATGCATAAGTACCATAGGGACAAGTAAATGTCATTTTCTCTTGATCATCCAGATGGATGAGAATTTGGAAGAAACCTGAGAATCCATCCAGAAAATAAAAGTCAGAGTTATGAGCAAGTCTATCTAACATATGATCAATGAATGGCAAAGGAAAGTGATCTTTTCTTATAGCAGAATTCTACTTCCTGTAGTCGATACACATCCTCTATCCTGTAACTGTACGTGTGGGTATCAACTCATCTGAATCATTCTTAATTACCGTAATACCTCCCTTCTTTGGTACAACATGTACCGGGCTCTCCCAAGAACTATCTGAGATGGGGTATATGACTCCTGCATCCAAAAGTTTGAGCACCTCCTTCTTCACAACATCCTTCATATGCGGGTTAAGTCGGCGTTGAAATTCTATAAAAGGCTTGCTATTTTCCTCTAATAAAATGCTGTGCATGCAAATAGAGGGGTTAATTCCCTTAATATCATCAAGTGAATAGCCAATTACCTTCTTGTCAAGACGGAGCTCTCCAAGGAGTAGTTCGGTTTGCTTTTTGTTCAATTCTGCACTTACTATTACTGGGTATGTAGAATTGTCACCTAGGAATTCATATCGCAATGTGCTAGGTAGACTTTTGAATTCAAGCTTCCTTTGCTCTTCCTCTTCCTGGTTATCTTTGGGTGTTGCTTCTGTGATTGGATCAAAATCAAGAAGTGCAGTGTACTCTTCACCTTTCCCTTCAATGTCTTATTCTTCGGTGTTGGTCAAGGTCAATTCAAGCAGATCTATCTCTCTCCTATAAGGCTCAATTTGCTGCATAGTTTTCTCAACAATGTCCACACTGTAGCATGTACTTGCAAGAGAAGGTTTTTTTAAAGAGTCAGATAAATCAAATTGTATAGCATTGTCACCGATGTTCAAATCCAATTTTCCTTTTTTGACATCGATGACAGCACCAGCAGTAGCAAGAAAATGTCTCCCTTGGGTGATAGGGAGTCTGTCATCCTTATCAATTTCTAAGACAATAAAGTCTGCAGGAACAAAATAATCTCCAACTTTTATAGGCACGTCCTCTAAGATACCGACAGGACGACGAACTGATCTGTCTGCCAACTGTAAAGAAATATTAGTACTCTTCAAATCTCCCAAGTCCTGCTTTTTACTTAAAAATAGAGGCATAAGGCTGACACTCGCTCCTAAATAGCATAAGGCTCGCTAGAAGTTCATCTTCCCGATCTAGCAGGGTATAGAGAAACTACCTGGATCTTTGAGTTTCTTGGGGAGTTTATTTTGTATGATCGCACTACACTCGTAAGTAAATGCAATTATCCCTTGTTCTTCCAGCTTCCTCTTGTTAGACAAGATGTCCTTCAGAAATTTGGCATAGGTGGGCATCTGCGAAAGGGCGTCAACAAAAGGTATATTAATATAGAGTTTCTTAAGAACTTCCAAGAACTTACCGAATTACTTGTCTAGTTTGTCTTTGACAAGTCTCTATAGGAAAGGGATTGGGGGTTTGTAAGTTGGCGGCCCCACATAGGGCCGTTCTTCTTCAGTTTGCTCATGTGTTACCGGTGTTGTCTTTTGGTTCAAATCTCTTGTGTCTGGTGTTGCATCTTCTTCTCTGTCATCTGTTGGCATCTTTGGATCTTCAAGCTGTTTGCTGCTCAGACTAGAGATCGCATTGCAATGCTCCCTTGGGTTAACTTCAGGTTGTGATGGAAGTTTCCTTAGTGCTCTAGAGGATGAGCTAGCTTGCTGGGCTAGCTGATTCTCCAACATCTTATTGTGAGTTTCCAATGAATCCATTCTTGACATCATGTGTTTCATCATATTAGTTAATCCTTCAATTTGTTTACTCAGTTGATGATCCATATTTGGATTCAGTGGTGGGTTGTAGTTTCTGGCTTGAAACCCAGGTGGGTGTCTATAATTACCTTGTGGAAGCTGTCTGAAATTTCCTTGTGAAGGTTGACCCTGTGGTGGTGATTGCCCTGGTTATAATGGTTGTGTAGTTCAGTATGAGAAGTTTGGGTGATTTCGCCATCCTGGATTGTAAGTGTTGGAATATGGGTTACTCATGGGATTCAAATTTCCAACTGCATTGATATGTTCAGGATGACTTTGAGTCAACTACCCATCTCCTAACTAGCATTCTGTACCTACATGGCCTGCAACTCCACACATCTCACAAGATAAAGAATTAGCATCCACCGAATTTGCAGACCAAGAATCAATCTTCCTAGTTAAAGTATCCACCTTCGTAGCAAGAGCAATTAAAGTATCAAGTTTGAGTTTACCTGACTGCCTGGAAGGTGTACCTCATTCTGAAGACCATTGATGGTGATTCATTGTCATGTCTTCCAGGAGGTTCATAGCATCTTCAACTCCTCTGTTCATTAAAGCCCCTCTAGCTGCAGCATCAACTGTGAGCCTTGTGTTGTAGTCCAGCCCACTGTAAAATGTGTGAACCAAAACCCAAGTCTCTATCCCATAGTGTGGGCACATTCTTTGCAGCTCTTTGAATCTGTCCCAAGCCTCATATAAAGATTCTCCATCCTTCTGCATGAAACTGGTGATTTAATTTCTCAGTTGAATTATCTTGGAAGGAGGGAAGTACTTTGAAAGGAAGGCTTGTAACAATTCTCCCCATGTCCTGATAGAAGTTGAAGGTATTGTATGAAGCCATGCTCTTGCTCTGTCCCTTAAAGAGAAAGGAAACAATCTCAACCTGATAGCGTCAGTAGAAACACCATAAATTTTTAACGTATCATAATACTCTAGAAATATAGCAAGATGCATGTTGGGGTCCTCAAGAAGAGAAGCACCAAACTGATGTTGATGAACCAAGGAAAGCAAGGTTTAATCTCAAAATTATTGGCCTCTACATTAGGCCTAGCAATTCCTGATTATAGTCCATGAACGTAAGGAGCAGCATAATCTCTCAGTGTTCTGTTATTGTTGTTCCCCGTAGGTTGGGGTGCTTGATCATTGTTCAGGTCTAGTGGGATGTGCTCCATTTGGTTTTTATCTTTTTTTTGCTGAAGTTGCTTGAGTTTTCTCCTTCTTCTGAAAGTTATCTCTATTTCAAGATCTATCTAAAAAAGTTCACTTGTACGCAAGCTTCTTTGCATAAAAAGATGTCAAACACAGTTATAAAGCTCAAGTAAGTAATAGATGAAACAAAAACATCAGTAAAGCAACAAAAAATAGATAAAGCTTAGTCTACTAATACTCAGAAATATACTAATATTAAACGTTACTCCCCGGCAACGGCGCCAAAAATTTGACACGTCCCACAAGTGCATGATAATGTCGAAGTAATATAAAAGGTTGTCGAACCCACAGGGAGCAGGGTTAAGTACCAGAAAGTCTAAGTCTCAATAGATAAGTGATTCAAAATGGGGTTTTTGCAAGTAGTAAGCGAAAACAAGAAATCAAACGCAACAATGAGGAGGTTATCTATATGAGAGAGATTGGGACTTCGGTATCCACCACACTAATGAATCTAACTACATTAAGAGGAATCAATTACAAGAATTCATAATTGTGCATGAGGAATCTTCCTAAGGTACAGGATGCTCCCCCTCGATCGGTACACCCCGATATTTATCTAGATCGATCTCCTACTCTCGAAGTGGATCGTTCTAAATAAACCCAATGAGTTTCAGGGATGATTATGATACCCTCGAGCAAGATCCAAGCACTCTCGTGTGAAGGACTCGCAAGTTTTACCTAAGGGATCCGTTGACACGATCCTCCTCTCGGTCAGAATCGCGTCTACTATGACACAATACTATGCGGCCAAAGAAATATCGAGAAACAACTATGCTAAGGTAAAATATGCTTATACAAACTTCGAAATAATAGAATAATTTAAGATTGCATGAAAAAGTTCATCAGTGGGCTTCAACCAAGTCCCGAAAAAAGGGTTTTACACTACAAAATTCACGAAAGCTCACATAAATCTCTCTAAAATGTTAGGAAAAATACTACAAAATGTTATTAAGAGGAAGTAGTTGATGAACCAAACAAGATCCCAAAGAATCGTGAAGATCTGATGCTCTAATCTCTCGAAATCGCTCCCAAAACACTGTGTTGCCTCTTCCGTTCACCCTTGCTGCTTTGTCCGCTGATTTCTCAATAATTAGGCAACAAGGGAGAGGGCTTTTATATTCTTTGGATTCGCCTCTCTCTTAGCTTTCCAAAATATATTTTCTTGCCTTTTTAGGATTTTTCTAGGGTTCAGAATCTATGAAATACCGAGTGTGGGTCGGTCTGCAGAGTTACGATCAAAGGTGAACCCTGTCGGGTTCGCCAGGTGGTGAAGTCTTCTGTGAAGTTTCTGTCGAGTAAGAATCACCGGTCAGCCCCGCCGGGTTCACCAGCCAGTGAAGTCTTCTATATATTTCTAGGTGAATTTCCTCCGAGAGAGTCACGGATGAAACCCGCTGAGTTCACCAAGCTGTGAAGTGTCCTGTGGAATTTCGGACATCAGGTAAAAACACTAGTGAACCCCGCTAGGTTCACCTGGCCATATTTTTCAAAGTAGCTCAGATTGGGCCGAAATTTGACGTGTAGCTTCGTCTTCACGTAAGGAATCACCCCATGACTTTAGAATTTTCAAAAGACTTCAAATTTGGGTGATTTTACCTGAAGTTCCACAAAAATGAGAAAAAGTGAAGATTCTGAAGCAATCAAGTACATAAGTCTCAATGGAGTATAAAAATATTAAAATAGACCTAAATTTGAGATGAAATAATACTAGAAATTACTGTTAAAATGCAAGGCATCACGGAAAACCCAAGATTTTGGTGTTCGGCCATGACTTCACCGAAGACAATTTTTCCCAGAAATGAACAGTATCTTTCACAGCTAGGTGAACACGGAAATCTATGGCCGTAATTCTTATTTATCAGATCTGCACATAACACTTCACAGCTGGGTGAAGATTCTCAGGTTCACCCATGATCGCAACTAACTTTTGGAGATCCTTCCGTTTTTTACTTGATTTAAAGCTCAAAAAAATTCCAAAAAAAGGAGGAAAATACATTTTAGGAAGCTAAGAGGGAGGCGAATCAGGAGAATATAAAGGCCCTCTTTTTCATTGGTGGATGACATGGAGATTGATCAACGAAGTGACTAGGGCGAAAGAAATAGGTGACAACTCTTCTAGAGGGGATTTTGAAGCGATTTCGCGACAGATCTTCACGATACCTTAGGGATACGTTCTATTTCCCTTCTCCTTCCTTCTCTTAGCGTTTGCTTATAACTTTCTTGGTTATTTGGAAAGATTTGTGCAGCTAAATATGGCTCTTGTACCGCAAAACCTTAATCAGGACTCGGTTGAAGCCCGTTGATGCTTTCTATCATGTGATCTGAACTTATTTTGTTATTTTGAGTATTATATTGAACATATTTTACTTAGATGTACTTATTTTATGATATTTCTTTGGCCACGTGGTGTTGTGTGTTAGTCGACATGATCCTGATCGCAAGGAGGATCATGTTGGCAGATCCCCTAAGTAGAACTTGTGAACCTCTAGCACGAAGGTAGTCAGGGTTCATTCGAGGGTACAATAATCTTTCATAGAACTCAATAGATTTATCTAAAATGATATGCTATGAGAGTAGGAGATCGTTTTAGGTAAGTACCAGATTGTACTGACTGCAAGGGGGTAACCTGTACTATAGGAAAAATTCCTTATGCAATTTCTTAAACTCATGTAACAGATAAGTTTTAGATCAGATATATACATCAATGTGGTGAATACCGAAGTCTCGATGCCTCTCCTATCGACACCTTCCATGCAGTTGCAATCGATTTCTTGTGTTTGCTTTGGTATTTGTTAGTTAAACTGTTTTCAAAACCCTTATTCAAATTGTTTAGCATCTAAAACTCAGATTTACTAGTAATCAACCTTACTCCATGTGGGACCGACATCTTATATATTACAGTGACATTACCGTGCACTTGCGGTACGTGTCAAGCTTTTGGCACCATTGCCGGGGAGTAATGGTTAATATTAGTGCATTTTTGAGATTTGGTAGACTAAACTTTGTTTATATCTGTTTCTTTACTACTTTTTGTTTTGGTTTCTTCTGTTACTTTTCTTGACTTAACCACTATGCTTAATATTTTTTTTATGCAAAGAAGCTTGAGGACAGGTGACCTCTACGAGCTAAACCTCGAGATTGAGAGGACATTCAGAAGAAGAAGAAAACTAAAGCAGATTTTGGAAAAAGAAAATCAAACCCGGATGGAACCCATTCCACGGAATCTAGATAATGGTCAAGCACCCCAAGCTATGGGGAACAACAATAACCGAACCTTGAGGGATTATGCTGCTCCCTCCATTCAAGGATTATAGTCAGGCATTACTCGACCGAACGAGGAGGCCAACAACATCAGTTTGGTGGTTCTCCTCTTGTGGACCCCAACATGCATCGTGCAATCTTTTTAGAATATTGTGACTCATTAAAAATTAATGGTGATTCTACTGATGCCATTAGGTTGAGGCTATTTCCCTTTTCTTTAAGGGATAGAGCAAGAGGGTGGCTGCATATCATACCTTCAACTTCTATAAGGACATGGGGAGAATTGTCGCAAGCCTTCCTTTCCAAGTACTTTCCTCCTTCCAAGACGATTCAACTCAGGAATCAAATCATGAGCTTTATGCAGAAATATAGAGAGAACTTATATGAGGCTTGGGACAGATTCAAGGAGTTGCAGAGAATGTGCCCACACCATGCCATAGAGACTTGGGTGTTATGTCATATATTTTACAATGGACTGAATTATAACACAAGGCTCACAGTTGATGCTACAGCAGGAGGAGCCTTAATGAATTAAGGAGTTGAAGATGCCATCAACCTCTTGGAAGATATGAAAATGAACCACCACCAGTGGTCATCAGAAAGGGGTACACCTTCTAGGCAGACAGGTAAATTTGAACTTAATAATTTAACCTCTCTTGCTGCAAAAGTAGATTCCTTAACTAGGAAGATATATTCTTTATTAGTTAACTCTCTTGACGCTAATTCTTTATTTTGTGAGATATGTGGAATCATAGGTCTTGCAGGTGCAGAATGTCAGTTGGGAAATGGTCAATTGGTCGAGAATCATCCTGAGCACATCAATGCAGTTGGAAATACCAACCCCATGAAGAATCCATATTCTAACACTTATAACCCAGGATGGCACAACCATCCAAATTTCTCATACTAGACTACCCAACCAGTGCAACCAAGACAGGCACCACAACCAGTACAACCACCATAGGCAAATTACAGACAGCCTCCAGGATTCCAAGCTAGGAGTTATAATCCATCACAAAAGTCAAATATGGAGTCTTTACTTGAATCCTTTATGGCAAACTAGAATAAACAAATTGAAGGAATAAATGAGGCCATAAAACATATGACATCGACGATGGATGCCTTAGCAGCCCTCAACAAGATGCTGGAGAACCAGCTAGCTCATCTTCTAGGGCTACAGGGAAGTTTCCATCACAACGTGAAGTAAACCCGAGGGAGCATTGCAATGCAAGCTCCACTCGAAGTGACAAACAACTTGAAGACCCAAAGATGCCAAATGAACAGATGCTTCAATACCAGAAGCAAGAGAATCGAACCAGGAGAGGGTGCCAGTAGAGCCCGAGTAGTTGAAAAAGAATGGCCCTATGTGGGACCACCTACCTACAAGCCCCCAATCCCTTTTCCACAAAGATTTGTCAAGGCCAAACTAGACAAACAATTTGGTAAGTTTCTTGAAGTTCTTAAAAAACTTTACATTAACATACCTTTTGTTGATGCCCTGTCACAGATGCCCACCTATGCTAAATTTCCGAAGGACATCTTGACCAACAAGAGAAAGCTAGAAGAATAGGGATAGTTGCATTTACTGAGGAGTGCAGTGTGATCATCCAAAATAAGCTGCCCCAGAAACTCAAAGACCCAGGAAGCTTTTCCATACCATGCCAGATTAGGGAGATGACATTCCAATGAACTTTTTATGACTTGGGGGCGAGTGTTAGCCTTATGCCTCTTTCTTTGTGCAAGAAGCTGGACTTGGGAGACTTAAAGGCAACCAACATTTCATTATAGCTAGTAGATAGATCAGTCTGCCAATCTGTTGGTATCATAGAAGATGTACCAATCAAAGTGGGAGATTACTTTGTCCTAGTGGACTATGTTGTTATAGAGATTGATGAGGATGATAGGCTCCCTATCATTCTTGGGAGACCTTTTCTAGCCACAGCCGGTGTTGTCATCGATGTCAGAAACCGGAAACTAGATTTGAATATCGGTGAGAATGTTGTATAATTTGACTTATCAGATTCTTTAAAGAAACCTTCTCTTATAGGTACATGTTGCAGTGTCGACATCATTGAAAGCTGTAAGGCACATTGAACCTTACAAGGGAGAGGTAGATCCACTCGAGCTGAGTCTGATTAATGCTAAGGATCAAGACATAGAGGAGCAAGCCAAAGACTATTATGAATTATTGAACTCATGCCCAGTCATGGACTCTAAGTCTTTGAAGTTAGAAGTTCTTTCTGAGGAAGTTTTAGAGGATGCAAAATAAAGGAAGATTGAGTACAAGAGTCTTCCTAGCACACTAAGATATGAATTCCTAGGTGATAACTCTAGATGCCCTATGATAGTCAATTCTGAAATGAACAAGGAGCAGACTGAACTTCTATTAGGAGAACTCCGTCTTCACAAAAAAGTAATTGGCTATTCACTTGATGATATTAAAGGAATTCACCCTTCTATTTGCATGCTCAGGATTTTACTTAAACAAGATAGCAAGCCATCGGTGGAGTTTCAATGCCGACTTAACCCATATATGAAGGAGACTGTGACGAAGGAAGTGCTCAAACTCTTAGATGCAGGGGCCATTTACCCCATCTCTGACAGTTCTTGGGTAAGCCTAGTACATGTTGTATCTAAAAAGGGGGGGGGGTATTACAGTGATCAAGAATGATTCTGATGAGTTGATACCCACACGCATGGTCACAAGTGGAGAATGTGCATAGATTACAGGAAATTGAATAAGGCCACAAGAAAAGACCACTTTCCAATACCATTCATTGATCAAATGTTGGAAAAACTAGCACATAACTCATACTTTTTTTTTCTAGATGGCTTTTCAGGATTTTTCCAAATACCTATCCACCCTAATGATCAAGAGAAAATAACTTTCACCTGCCCCTATGGTACATATGCTTATAGGAGGATGCCCTTCGGCCTTTGCAACACCTCTACCACATTTCAATGGGAAATGATGGTAATCTTCGTTGACTACAATGAGGACTTTATGGGCATATTCATGGATGACTTCTCCGTGTATGGCTCTTCTTTCAACCATTACTTTTCTAACCTTTCTAAGGTCTTGCAAAGATGTGAAAAGGTAAACCTGGTTTTGAACTGGGAGAAGTGCCACTTCATGGTCTGGGAGGGCATAGTCCTTGGCCATTTAATCTCTAAACGTGGAATTGAGGTAGATAGAGAAAAGGTTGAGATTATTGAAAATCTAAAGCGGCCTACAACGGTTAAGGGAATCTGAAGCTTTCTAGGCCACACTGGGTTTTATAGGAGATTCATCAAAGACTTTTCAAAAATTACTTGTCCTTTAACAAATCTTCTTGCTAAGGATTCAATTTTTTGTTTTGACCAGGAATGTGAAGAAGCATTAGTGAAGCTTAAGGAGACCCTGATATTAGCACCTATGATCCAACCTCCAGACTGGTCCTTACCATTTGAACTTATGTGTGATGCAAGTGCTCAAGCTGTGGGGGTGTTCTAGGGCAAAGGAGAGACAAGAAGCTGCATGCTATATTCTATGCTAGTAGAACCCTCAATGAAGCTGATGTGTGCTGTACTATCACACAACTAACCGCAAGCGTGACGGTTTTGTCGTGATAGTAATAAAGTGTCGATCCCATAGGGACAATGATCAATTACCAAGTGATTATGAATTGATATCTAGACAATCGAATAAGTGGTTTGAAATTATGAAAAATAAAGCAAATATAACTAAAAGTAAACCGAATCTAGCAAGAGAAAGTTTTTGGTAGAAAACAGGGGTTAGAGATATCGGAACATCGGGTTTGTCTCGTTGATGGATCTTAAATTCAAACGAGTTAGAATTATAGCAAAGCAATTTTAAATTACGCTACTTTCGTGGCAAACCGGACCTAGATTGATCCATTGAGTTCAGAGATACTATAAAATTCCTCATACGAATCCCTCTCCATTTCTTGATGGCTCAGAGTATGTTCGAACTAGCAGATCTAGCATTGCAATTCACCTTTCGGTCCTTCTTGCGGAGCCTAAGAAAAGTAATTGCGTGGCCAATGCAACACTAGCAGTAAAATAGCATAGATCGAATAAACACAAGATAAAATTTGTATTGCTATGAAATAACAAGTTCAAACAAAAGATAGAAACAATGAGACTACACCCTTAGTTCCGATAAAAAGATTACGCTATCATAGCGTCGTTTGAGTACAAATCTCTATAAGAAGAAGAAAATATAAAAAAGAATTGAAGATAGAAAACCACAAACTCTTCAAAAGGGGTTGCAATCTTCTTCCTCCAAGCCTTTTGGAATGTAAGCACAAGATATCTTCTTCTCCCAAATTTTCACCAAGAACTTCACACCAAGCCAAGACTCATCGCCAATGCAAGAATCTTTTCACCCTTTTGTATAGAATCAAATCCCACTTCTGAATATATGACTTGATAGCTCTCTTAATTAGCTACGTTTTGACACTTTAAATGTCCAAAACAGAGCTATAATGAGAGAGGTATGGCTCTTTTATGTTTAGGCTGCGCAAGTGTGATTATGGGTGTAATGAAGATTACGGGCATGGCTGTAAATTCTGTAACGAACTCCGTTTCGTCTGAAATGTTGCATGTGAATTGACCTTTGGCTTGACTTGAATTCAGACCATAGTATGATATCAAAGGTCACCGATGTGAAGATTACGGGCATGATGAAATTATAGCTATACCCGTAATGTCTTATGTCGAAGTTTTTGTCTTCCGAAAGGCTTCTTTTGAGAAAATTAAGGGCACGCTTTCGGAATATGATAATGCTTGAATGAAAATGGGCTTCTTGGGAATTCAAACTGGAAATTATGGTCATAATGCAGATTATGGTCTCGGCCGTAATTCTTGAAATTAGCTCTGTTTGAAACCAAACTTCTTGTCAAGGTTCTTGAAATTATCATGTATTCAACAAACATGATAAGAAGTGAAGCTTCTAAAGAAAATCAAAAAAATAAGCTGAAAAGAGATGTAAAAACATGAAAATAGGTCTCGATTCATAGGTAAATATGGGTCTAAAAGACTATAAAAATATGAGACATCAGAAGCACAAGTGAACTATGCCACCACAGAAAAAGAGCTACTTGCAATAGTGTTTGCTTTCGATAAGTTTTGTTCATATTTAGTTAATTCAAAAGTAATAGTTTTTACTGATTGTACATCAATCAAATACCTAGTCAAAAAAAAGATGCCAAGCCAATATTGATAAGATGGATTCTTCTCTTGAAAGAATTTGATGCTGAGATTAGGGATAAGAAGGGGAGTGAGAACCTTGTGGCCGATCACCTTTAACGACTAGAAAGGGATGCTCCAGGGGACTCTGAAGAAGAACTGGAGATCAATGACTCCTTCCCTGAAGAACACCTTTATGCTCTACTCGACCCGCAAGCACCATGGTATGAGGATTGTGTGAACTATACTGTGTCTGACATTCTTCCTTCTGATCTTACTTTTTAGCGAAGGAAGAAGTTTTTGCATGATGTGAGATCCTACTATTGGGATGACTCGTATCTACACCAGAGGTGTGCTGATAGACTCTACAGGCGATGTATCCCTAAAGCAGGGATAGCTGATATACTGACACATTGTCACTCTTCACCATATGGAGGGCACGCTGGTGCAGCAAAGATAGCCTTTAAGGTCTTACAATCAGGTCTATTCTGGTCCTCTATCTTTCATGATACTCGATGTTTTGTTCTTACGTGCGATAGCTGCCAAAGGACCGGAAGTATTTCAAAGAGGGATGAACTTCCATTGAGTGACATATTGAAAGTGCAAATATTTGACGTATGAGGGATCGATTTCATGGGACCATTCCCATCTTCATGTGGTAAACAGTATATTCTAGTTGCTGTAGACTATGTGTCCAAATGGGTCGAGGCTTCCGCAGAGGCTACTAATGACTCCAAGTTTGTTATGAGGCTTATGTAGAGAACAATTTTCCCAGATTTGGTATTCCACGAATTTTGATAAGTGATGGAGGTTCTCACTTCATCAAGCAGTGTTTTGGACCACTCTTGAAGAAATATGGAGTAAAACATAAAGTTGCCATGCCCTACCATCCTCAAACTAGCTGTCAGGTAGAGGTTTCCAATAGAGAGATAAAGCAAATCTTAGAGAAGACCGTATCCAGATCAAGGAAGGATTGAGCATTGAAACTACCTGATGCTCTATGGGCTTATAGGACTACATACAAGACCCTCCTAGGTATATATCCTTTCCAAATTATTTGTGGGGAAGTCTTGTCACTTACCGGTTAAAATTGAGCATAGGGCATTTTGGACTATTAAGCAACTCAACTATGATTTCAAGAGTGCCGGTGAGAAGAGTGATGAAGCGACTAATAGGTTGGGGGTCCTTAATGCTGTACTCTAGGATTTTACATGATGCATGCAAAACGGGAGAGGGTAGTGAGGCGAGGGAAGTAAAAACGCGCCGGAAAGTGCAAGGGGAAACGGATAAAACATGATGAAAACAGCGTCGAGTTCGTTCGGGGCAACACAAATGCGAATGTAAGACAACAGCACGCAACTACTTAATGTAATGCACTAACCTTGTAGCGATTTTAGCAATGTCGTTGCTCACTTAGCACGTTTTTAAGCTCAGCATGCGTCGGGGACTGCGGTTGTGCGGGGTTCTGCTTGCACGCCTATGAAGCTGAAAACACACCAAAAAGATAAAAGATCCGACCACGCCTCCGACGTACGGATGGCCGTGGGTGAAGGAGGGGAAAAACCACAACGGATAAACACACAATGGAATGAGAAAAATAGGCGAACTTGACCCACTGGAAGGGTGAGATTTACTTCTTATAAAGCAGGAAGTGGAAATAATTTGGAACCGAGGAGACGTCCTTGACCCGAACAACTCCGAAGACGAGGCACTGGCTCGACTTCAACACGCTGGAGGCCCTCAGCTCACCAGGAGGTCTCTATGCACTAAGAGAGGTAACTAAGAAGCTACCCCAACCTCCTCTTTTATAGGGCAAGAGGGGAGGGAACAAGACGAGGCTACTAAAGACAACCTACTTTAACAACCTAACAACCCTTGCAGGCCACTAAAGTAGTCAATATGCAACTACAAGACAAGAAATAACAAACTACTAACTATTATTCCTTGAAGCTGGTTGTATGCTCCCGTGTCTTCGTATGGAAGCGGTTTAGACTCGCTCGGAGCACACTGCGATGAAGCAGCAGAATTTGGAGGTTGTGGGCTGCATCACCACCGTTGCGGCCTGCTCTAGGGCCGTGTTGCTGATGTGATTGCGTGGCCCATTTGGGGTTGGACCCTCAGGGGTCCGGCTCGTGGTGGGCTTAGGCTGAACCACCTCGGTGTGGATGGAAAGGGGGCTAATGACGCTCATGAAATGGTCCGGAGGCTTGCTTTGGCATTGGGATCGTTGGATTTTTACCTTGTTGGGCTCCTTTGAATCATCATGAGGTGGAACAACATGGTAAGGAGGGCAAAATGGTGTCATCGGGGCTTCATCAGGTCTTCAGGGGCGAACACGGCTTGCCCGTGTTGGTGAACACGGCCGTGATCTGGTGTTCTGGTATCTGCCAAGGCAGGCACAGCTTGCCCATGTCCGGAGGAACACCCGTGACTAGAGTTGCCAGATTCCGCCGGTGCGAACACGGCTTGCCCGTGTCCAGGAGCACGCCCGTGCTTTCGTTCGCATCTGAGATCACCATTTTTTTCATCTTCTGCCGAGACGAACACGGTCTGGAGACAGATTGGATCTGTGCTCAAATGATTGTACCCAGTCGATGTACCTGAGTGGATATGGGACAGCTCTAGTACTTGTGAGACTGGTATATGGGCTGGTTAGGCATGAGGTGCTAACGCAGACATATGGGTATATCAGTGGTGGATATACTGGACTGACCCACTATGAGGCAATGACTTGGTGTCACGAGTTATCCTCACAAGTGATAGGAGATACATTGATCCCTTGACTTGAGGTCATTGGCCATTCTATATGGTTAGGGACATGCTTTGATACAACCTAACACCTCACCGTAGTTGGGGGGTAATAACGGTTGTCATTGAGCATGTCACGACCCATAGGAGAAGGTCAATAGACAGACATAGGATTTGCCCCTTCCTAAAGGGGTATAATGGGGTGTCGTGGGCTGATTTGCTTCATTATGGAAGCAAATTGCACCTAGCCCCAACCCTAAGCACCTCTTGCCCTATATATGAGGCCCTAGCCGCCCCTCTCTTGATGTTCTCTTCCTTGGAAGCGTGAACACATCAAGAGGCGTGGGCAAAGAGGCATAGGCGCATCTCTTCCTCTCCAAGCCGCAAGCATCCCTTCTCTTCTCCTCTTGGCGCATGTGAGGGAAATCCTTGCTGTCTTCATCATCTTCCTCCTTCCTTGGCGCAAGAGAAGCAAGAAGGTTGGTGGCTTCATCTCCTACCACTTCTTCCATTGGCGCATATACCTTGGAGGTAGTGCAAAGCTTGAATAAGGTGGACAAAAGGCTTGGATCTTCTTCCTGAGGCTAGCACCAGGTGTGGAAGAAGAGGACTCGAGGCATCCGTGTGTGTGAGACTACAGAGGACGCACGCTTGGGCGCCTATCACGACATCGGTCTCGTCTTGCTTTGAGGTTTTCTCTAACTCATCGTGTCGACTCTCTCGCATGCGATCTTCACTAGGTTTTTGGGACTGGCCTGTTTCGGGGATATTAGTTCCGCTGCGCAATGGTTTTTGTGTAATCTCTACCTCTGAAAATTGTAAAATATCTACGGGGTTTCCCAACAGTGGTATCAGAGGGACTTGCGAGACTTGAACGATGTAATTTCATGCTTTTCCATGCTCACATGCCATATCTCAATTTTCGCAAATTGCATGATCACATGGCGAACGATTTTTCTAAGTAGGAAAAATTAGGGTTTCTTGTTTCTATCATCTTTTCAATCTCTTTTGGATTTTTGGGTTATTTTTCTTTTATGATTTAAGGATCAAAGGCGCAGGTGGTTTTGTCAAGTAGGACGGGCATTGTGTCTTCGGACTGGCCGGGTCTCTTGATCTGACAAAATTTCCAGCCGAAAGGATCTTTGAAATCATCATAAAAGTTTAATCACAAATAACCAAAAGATTTGTGATAAGAAGATAAGAAAAAGAGACTGGTTTTATGGAAAAGTAAAATTTCAGATTTTATGTTTTTCATAAGCATGTAGAATTGCATGTGTAGATACCTTACTTGTGCATAATGTTGTGATCATGAGTCAAGCCCCTTTGCATGCCTGTGATGTATTCTTGTGAGGCTTGCATGCCGCTTTTCTTTTTTGCTTTTAACTAAGATGAAGATTAGGGTGACGCATATCACTTGAAGAATTGGTGCATACATGCTTGTTTTCGCACCTTGCTTGGTGGCACAAGAAGCACCCTTCATTGATGGCGCATGGTGAGTGGCGCAAGTTTGACTTGGCTGAGCCTTAGGGCATGTGTGCTATGTCTCTTGGCCCTTACATGGTGGCGCATCACCCTTGGAGGAAGACCATGGCATTGGCTGAAACTTGGGGGTGTACCCCTAGGGTTTGAGTGCTAAACCATGAGAGAAGGACCTTGGAGCTAACCATGAAGATAGAGCTAGAGGTC
Source organism: Costus lasius (assembly GCA_027563935.2). NCBI lineage: Eukaryota > Viridiplantae > Streptophyta > Magnoliopsida > Zingiberales > Costaceae > Costus > Costus lasius. The sequence continues at coordinate 80,009,596 of CM050451.1, forward strand.
GGTTAGGTTAGGTCTTGTCTTTGGGGCTTGAGTCCTAGGTCAAGAGTTGAACCTCCTTTTGGCATGGGTTGGTTCAATGTCTTGAATAGACTATGATCGCATCATTCTTTTATTGCTTTCGATATCTGCTAAAGCATGCCTGTTTTATCGTTATGTTATCACTATAGGATTGCATTCCTGTAATGTTAGACATAAGATAAAACTGATGAGACCTCAAAAACCCTTACAAACAAATATCAAGTCTTGCAGCCTTCTAACGCGTAGCCCTCACTAAGCTATCGATCAGTGGTGTTGTGAACTGTTTCCCACCCTCGTGGGACACACCCACTTATCTTTAGAAAGTGCGTGGTGGCAATGGTTTCCCTAGTCCAGTTTTAGCCTGGACGCGCCTTCGCAAGGAAACTCGTTGGCCCTAGGCATAACGGTTTGGAATGGACTTGACTAGAATTCCATATGTGCTGGGCACATAATGAAAGTCTAGAGGCATCGTTGAGAGGTTAGGGTTTCATGCTGTATCCAGCCCTCGCTGGACATGAAATGCCTAGACTGTCTCAATAAGGGGAATTGCTTGGAGCAATCGGCCGGCGTGCCCACCTTAGGAAGCATGAGTTACTTTGTGCATCGCATCCCACCCTTGTGGGACGTGAAGCCTCATGTGGAATAAGGATCCCATCTCACTAGGAAGTCTTAAACTTCCCGATTGACTTTGTGGGTTGTCAATTCGATTAAAATAGTGGGAGCCATAATCATTTAAAACAAGTCCAGTTTAAATGATTTGAAGTAGTACTAATCTGCTGTTTCTTGACTATTGTCGAACAATGGCAACGAATAATAGCGGATGGTCACTGCGATCTATCCTTGAAATAAGTTGGTTGGATCCAACTTACTGGATTGGTATATGAACTTGAGAATTGTGCTCAAGCTCGAGAGAAAGCTCTATGTCCTTGATCAGCCCATTCTAGAACCACTTCTATGCTCGGCCTCAGCGGCTGAGAAGGATGCTTATGATAAGCATCAGACTGATACTTTGGAGGTTGCACAATTGATGCTAACCAACATGTCACCCGAGCTTAAAGGGCAATATGAATTGAAGAGTGCCTCTGAGAAGGTTGATGGGCAACCTGAGGCTCAGACACAGGTCCCTGGAGACAGATTGGATCTGTGCTCAAATGATTGTCCCCAGTCGATGTACCTGAGTGGATATGGGACAGCTCTGGTACTTGTGAAACTGGTATATGGGCTGGTTAGGCACGAGGTGCTAACGTAGACATATGGGTATATCAGTGGTGGATATACTGGACCGACCCGCTGTGAGGCAATGACTTGGTGTCACGAGTTATCCTCACAAGTGATAGGAGATGCATTGATCCCTTGACTTGAGGTCATTGGCCATTCTATATGGTTAGGGACATGCTTTGATACAACCTAACACCTCGCCGTAGTTGGGGGGTAATAACGGTTGTCATTGAGCATGTCACGACCCATAGGAGAAGGTTAATAGACAAACATAGGATTTGCCCCTTCCTAAAGGAAGCATGATATCCATGGAGCTCCTCTATGGTTCTATGACTGAAAGTGTATGGCCATACCCAGGTGAGACCTGATTTAGTCATAACCATGAGATTGGATAAAAACATGTGGTGACACACTTGTCCAATCGGATATCAGTTCAGCAAAGAGACTGGAATGCATCTGTACCTAGTTGCGATGATGGGGATGCCGATGTCGATATCCATTCCAATGACCTAGGTAGTAGTGATGCACTGCTAGGTGCCACTCACTGCTTGTGGTGACCTTAGGTCAGCACTGCCAGCATCAGAGGAACCTACAGGGTCGCACACCTTGATACTCAAGTTCTCGTATTGATCGGGAAGTCTTATGATCGAGTTATTGGATAACTTGGATCTATTTGGGAGATTTCATCAGTGCCGATGGGCCTAATGAGATGGAAGAAACTTATTGGAGCCAACTTCCATCTTTGGCGATGTAACCATGGTTAGCCTCATTTGACCTTGGGTTAAGTTGGATTGGATCCAATAACTTGGTTAATATGCATGATGGACCTTGGGCTAGGCCCATTGCTAAGTTGGGCTTGCTAAATAAGTTGTCATGAAGAGGAAATAGCCTAAAAGGGTACAATCGGGAGAAATTATCCCCATAGACGCCTAAGGGGTATAATGGGGTGTCGTGGGCTAATTTGCTTTATTATGGAAACAAATTGCGCCTAGCCCTAACCCTAAGCGCCTCTTGCCCTATATATGAGGCCCTAGCTGCCCCTCTCTTGATGTTCTCTTCCTTGGAGGCGTGAACACATCAAGAGGCATGGGCAAAGAGGCATAGGCGCATCTCTTCCTCTCCAAGCCGCAAGCATCCCTTCTCTTCTCCTCTTGGCGCATGTGAGGGAAATCCTTGGTGTCTTCATCATCTTCCTCCTTCCTTGGCGCAAAAGAAGCAAGAAGGTTGGCGGCTTCATCTCCTACCACTTCTTCCATTGGCGCATATACCTTGGAGGTAGCGCAAAGCTTGAAGAAGGTGGACAAAAGGCTTGGATCTTCTTCCCGAGGCTAGCACCGGGCGTGGAAGAAGAGGACTCGAAGCATCCGTGTGTGTGAGATTGCAGAGGGCGCACGCTTGGGTGCCTATCACGACATCGGCCTCGTCTTGCTTTGAGGTATTCTCTAACTCATCATGTCGGCTCTCTCGCATGCTGATGTGGGCTCACAACATGCAAACAACGCTTTTGAAAGATTTTTCTTTTGTAATAGAATAGTAAGAAAACCGAGATAGACTAACGGGTTTGAAAATAAATGTTTTTGTATTTTTATATAGGAAAACCAAATTACAGCTACTTGTAGGAATGAAATGCAGAAATGAAATGACTGGAAAACTAAAGAAGACTTACAGTGGACCCCTTGAGAATAGAAGGGGTCACCTTCCTGTTCTTCACCAGTCCAACTCTGATGGAAGGTGTCGATTACACACAGGCAATGCAGCAACCCACACAGGAGTGGGGGAGTTGGTTTAAAATACTAAGATTACAAAGCAAAGGTGCAAGAGGGAGGTTAAGCCTCCAAGTTCTCTTGCCTAAACAATGAGAGAGACTAAACTAAGTTATGGAGGGGTGGAGAAGAGGGGGCTTGTGCCCCTAAGGGGTCTTCAAGTTCCAAGTGCCTTCCTTCCTACAAGAGAACCAAACAAGGTGTAGATATCTGAACTTGTAAAGTAGGAGAACAAAACCGAAAGAGGGAGGACACTTATCTTAGAGAAGTTTCTTCAAGAGGTTCTCGGCATCAAGGATCTCTTCAAGTTGGGAGTCGCTCTTAAGGAAGATCTTCATCAAGCTTTGTTGAAGAGGAACTCTCGGCCTTTACTTGAGGAAGGATGGTCACGGCAAGAGTAAAGGAGCGAACAAGTGATGGTGGCGGATAGAAGGAGAGAAGAAGACTTAGTGACACAAGCACTCAGAATTTCGCTAGGCAACTACTCAACAATTTTCATTACTATGCCGATGCAAATGATGCATGAGGGCTACAATATATAGGCAAAGCAACTAGGGGTTACATAAGTCTTTTCCTCCCTAGGCGCCTAAGCAAAGATAAGAAAGAAAATTCAGCAATTAATTGCAAGGGGGCTACATGGAATGGGCGCAAATGCTTGGAGTTGTCCTTCCTTCTTTGGCCGGCTCCTTCAAGGCAAGAATTTCAAATTTGAATTCAAGGGGGTTGGCGCATAAGGCTTGAATTTGAATGTGGGCGGTTGGCTTTGATGAGGCTTCCATATGTGGGGAGAAGTTTGAATTCCTTCCTCAAATGCTAGGCGCCAACTCCTTGATTCCTTGATTTGGGGAGAGGATTGTGGATCTTGATTTTGTGGCTGACTTCTTTGTTGATGTGGGCGCCCAGAGCTTATTTTGGCAAGGGAGTTGAAATTTAATGAAGCCCCTTTAACTCAAGTCTTCAAAGTGATGGAAGTTTGAACTGAGTTAAATCTGAACTTTCCTTTCTTGGAGCTCACTAGGTGAGTGAGTTATGAGCTGAATTTTGCCTATGCATTGTAGGTGCAAATACACGTGCTATGCTTCTAACCAACCATGATGCAACATTTTATTTAAACAGGAAAGTAAAACCTACATGTAACTACATGTTAGATTGGGGGTGGATCTAACCTATCATGATGCGATGCAATGCAATTAAGGAAAGTAGGATCCTATGGAGGAAACCCAAACCTGAGAGGTTTCCTTCGGATCCTAGTGGACCTCCGCGAAGCTGGTCTTGGCCCCCCATCACATGCAATCTTCACTGGGTTTTTGGGATCGGCCTGTTTCGGGGATATTAGTTCCGCTCCGCAATGGTTTTTGTGTAATCTCTACCTCTGAAAATTGTAAAATATCCCCGGGGTTTCCCAACAGTGCCTAGGAGGGCCCAAAGGGAGCGCCAGAAGTGGCTCACAAACCATGTGTCATGGTCAGAAATAATGGTGGAGGGGAGGCCATGGAGATGTACGATCTCCCTAACAAAAAGGTGTGCCACGTGGGAAGCATCCGCAGTGCGCGAACAAGGGATAAAGTGGGCCATCTTCGAAAACCGATCTACGACCACGTAGAAGGAATTGAAGCGAGAGGCGGTCCGGGGCAACCCAAGGACAAAGTCCATGCTCAGGTCGCTCCAAGGGCCGTCAGCCATAGGCAATGGGGTATAGAGACCCATGTTCGGAGGGCGGGGTTTGGCTAATTGACATGTGCCACAATGGCGCACAATGCGCTCGACATCCTTGCAAAGGGAAGGCCAAAACATGCGATCCTCCGCCATTTCAAGGGTCTTGTCATGGCCGTAGTGACCGGCAACACCGCCCGCGTGCAGCTCGAGCAAGAGATGGTCTCGAAGCGATGATCGGGGAATGCACAAGCGATTCCCTAGGAAGAGGTAACCTTCGCACAATTGATATGGGGACTCAGGATCTGGGGACGCAGTCAAGGCGGCATAGATGGCACCAAAATTAGAGCACGTGGTGTACTCATCTTTGACATAGCCAAAAGTGTTGACACGAGTGTGCATCACGGATAAAAGGGTCTGGACTCTACTTAAGGCATCCGCGACGACGTTCTCCTTACCTGCTGATGCAGGAGCATTTTGACATATTTGACTTAATTTTGACTTAGTCAATTTTTGTATAATTATCGTAGATCTTGATTGAATGTAGATTTTGATGGGCATGTCATTCTAAATTTAATGTGGCACTAATCCTTATTATTTCATTTGCCATGTACTCAACATGAGATCAAGACAATTGAAGTCAACATCTCAAGAAGATCCAAGCTCAAATCCACAGCAAGTTCCAGTCGACATCCAATTCCAGCTTTCAATCTTCATCCACTCTCAACAATTTGGGAGCTCTTAACCTTCAAAACAAATTGCAATCAACATTTATTCACTCATCCAAAGCTTCAAAGATTACGTGCCAATCAACTTCTCAGCCTGAGCAATACTTGCAATTCTCGCTAATGCCATGCACCAAATCCTGCAAGATCTTCAACAAATGCGGCCACAGATTTTGAGAGTCAAAATTCAACCGTTGCAGCTTACGTGAATAGCAAACAAAGCTGGCGTGAAGATGAAGAAAGGAGCAACGGCATTATTACCAGCCCCTCTATATAAAAGAGTATCTCCTTTTTGTAACAAAAATAGTTGTAGCTGAAAATCAATGGAAATAGCGTTTGTCTGATTCGTTCGGATGTCTCCTCCTTCCCCTCCGGCGCTTGAGTCACCACTGCCCTCTCCTCTCCCTTTTCTCCAGCTGAACGCCACTCTTCCCCACCTCTGCATCGTTTAAACAAGCTTCCGCCGCTGTCGCAATCCACGCCTGCCTGCTTGCCGAGTCTAGATCTGGACTCTCCATTCGCCTCACCGTCGGCAACGATCCGGCTGACGGATCGTCCTCAAACTCCAGCCACGCATCCTCCCTTTCAGGTCGAACCCACAACCGGCAGGATCGCCCCATCCGACGTCTGGATCGCCGGAATCGGAAGATTTCCGGTGACGCCTCAGCTCACGCCCCTGTTCCGCACTTCACCACTGATCGCCGTCGATCTCCTCCGATCAGTCACCGATCGATCCCCAAACTCCGGCCACCTGTTTGCCTTGGTCAGGAGAACTTCCAGTTGTAGCAGGTCGGGAGACTTTGCCGTCTCTGATGATCTCCGGCTGCCCCTGTTCCGCCCGCGCGCATCCCCTGTTCTGCTGAACAAGCGCGTCTCCGCCTTCCAGCACCGTCCTCCTCCGACAAGCCCCCGTTCGACCCCAAACTCCGGCCACGAGTTCACCGTGACCTGAGGATCTTCCAGTTGTAGCAGGTCGGGCGTACAGGCCGTCTCCGACGAGCGCTGGCAGCCTCTGCCCCATCCCGGGTCCTCCCCTGTTTCCGCCACGAACAAGGCATTGTTGACGCCGCCCGTCTCCTAGCACCCAGACGCCACTGCCGGCCGGTTGTCAGGCCGGAAACACCCCCGCCAGTCTCGAAACCAGCTGGCCACTCTTCCCTCATGTTTCTACAGCTACCACGTCGACCAACTCGCACCCGATTCCCCGCTGCTTCATGAGGACACAGTCCATCCACCTGTTACTGTTTATTTACCTAGTCTTAAACTTGATTAGCATTTTGTAATGCAGATAATTAACGTGCTGGGTGATCCTGAAGTACCTGATTTTTCTACGATGGGGAAGAACGCGCTCTGATCATTGGACCCAATAACAAGACCTGATCTTCCTCTATTATTCTGATCAGTTGGACTGAACCCAGATTCCTCAGATCAGCTAAGTATCTGATCATCTTACTACTTGGAATTATGGCTGCTTATTATGATTTTAGGATTTAATTACTTTTCTTTCTGGTTTGCACATCACGTGTCTACACCCCACATCAGTTTGGTATCAGAGCAAGTTGTGAGCAACTCTTGTCTGCCCACACGATCCTTGCTTTGTTCTTTGCATAATATTTCACTTACCATTGCTGAACATTACTAAACCTGCTGTCGAGTCTTGCACTTAAACTGTTTGCTGAAATTCCTGATATCTGTCTATACTGCTGCTGAACATTGTTACCTGCTAATACTTGATTGAACACTACTTCTGTAACTGGTTTCACACGCTGAAGTTGATCCGTGTTGCACAGTAATACCACACACGGCAGTTCAAATCTGTATTGTTGAATTCCTGCACTTACCATTAGGCACTCCTAAATTGTGCATTTGCCATCTGAATCCGTGAATTTGCATGCTAAGCTGAAACCTATATTGCTAAACACTTGCTGCGTTTAAAATCTGGTTCTGAATGCATACCTAGTATCTTCTGAATTTTCATCTTGCTGGAAGTGTTGGTTTAAAGCCCTTCCTTCATAGGCTTGTTAAAGTGTTGGTTTTGCATTTGCTTACTCTATAGCACCTGTGGAAATCCAACCTTCACAATGCCAGCCGAGACTTGCTACAGTGTGGAAGGCTGGAATTGTCATTAGCTGTATTCCTATTTTACCATCCACACTTTACTTATTTGAACCAAATCGTAAAAGCTGGATTTAACATTTGCTGCAACAAACATTTGCTGGCTTTCACTCTTATCAATAGGTTTTAGCTGAAATTACAGCATTTGGTTGTAAGTGAACCTAAATTAGGTTCGGTTTGAATTTTGATTAACTGCTAGTTTTGAAACCTGAAAGTCCTGCAACAGAAAATTATCTTGCTTCTCACATTCACATTTAGGGTATCTGGAAACATGCATCAAATCTTGCTGAAAATTCATCTCCTGTTAATTACCATCAGCATATTTCAGTCTGAAGCACTCATAAGGCAGCTACTTATTCATCGATTATGACTCTAAATTCTGCACTTGAATGCTGAAATTTTCCAATCTACTGGCATTATTTTCTGAACATATAAATGCTGCAATTATTTTTTGAATTGGCCCTGATATACGGTTCTTCTACATGCTGAGATAGTATTCCTGCACTGCAACAATAGTCATTTCTAGCATTAATTTTCTTGTTTATCATCATGCGTTATTTTACTCAACAAGAAGTTATAGCTAGAACAGAATTAATAACTATTAGGGAACAATATAGGACTCTTATACATAGGCCTAATAGTTCTATAAAACAAAAATGTAGGGTTCTCACACATGGGCCTAATAGTTTTACTACACATATTTGGTGCAATGGTTTTAAATGTAAAACTATTATTGATCATTTTGTCAAGTACAATATCATATCTCCTAGATCCCTTGAAAAATTTGGCCTTACCATAGAAAAAAATCCTAACCCTTATTGCATAACTTGGGATGATTTCACTTCAACTTTAGTTGACTTTCAATGCTTAGTTCCTATTCAATTAGGCAATATGAAAACTGAAATTTGGTGTGATGTAATGAGTTTAGAAGGATTTGACATCTTGTTAGGGAATGAATTCATGCGTGATTATCAAGGACATTATTTTCACAACCCTTGGAGTTATAGTTTTATTCATAAAGGGTTGCCACACATAATTCACCCTTATGATGAGTTAAGGGAGCAAACTAAAAAGTTGCAACATGAGTTCAAGGAGCATATGAAAAAGTTGCAACAATCAATGGAGAAATTAAGAAAGCCCCACTTACAAGTTAAACAAGAGAGTCCTAATCCTCTAGAGTTCAACCAAACCTTAGAGCCTACTTTAGAACCTAAACCATGTTTTGATGAAACCACTAAATTTGAAGAAATAAATCATGAAGTACCTTTACCTTCAATTTTAGGATCCATACCCATAGGTTCTTTAGAATACATGCCTCAACTTGACTCTAGCACATCTACTCCAACTAAGGAACCCATTATTAACACATGTGAGAATCAATTGCCTATAGAGATTCCATTAGGCATAGCACAACTTAAGTTTGGAACATTTATCATTGATGACTTAGATAGCCAAGTTGAATCCACATCCATAGATCATGATGAACCACACTTTGAACCAATGTTAGATCCTTTTGCCATTGACCTAGACCCCAAGTCTCAATCATTAAGAGAACCACATCTTGAAGGCTTAGAAGACTTGACCCATGATCCCATGATCCTTGAGTCATGCCTCTTAGATCCAACTACCCACGCTCCTAAGCCACCTGTAAGGTCAATCAAACAAAATGAAAACATGAGTGCTTTACCTCTTTTGCAAGTTGAATATATTGATTTTATCTTTCCTTCTCTTAGATCCTATAATGGACTACTTGAGCTTGCTAATATGTCTTGTTTAAATCTGAATTTTCTTTCACCTAGCTTCTTGATTGTGAGAAGTACATTAGGGGTTAAAACAAGACAACCCACTCAACTTATGCATGATCAACTTCTCTTCCTACCTATCCTCAAAGATGAATACACTTATAGGCCTCCACCTAAGCGTGATAAGTTGTTAATTTCCATGCTAGTAGTTTAATTGTTGCTAGTCTTTTTTTAATTAACCTAAGTTTCTCCAGGAGTAGAAACATTTGAACCGGGGGTGTATGATGCAGGAGCATTTTGACATATTTGACTTAATTTTGACTTAGTCAATTTTTGTATAATTATCGTAGATCTTGATTGAATGTAGATTTTGATGGGCATGTCATTCTAAATTTAATGTGGCACTAATCCTTATTATTTCATTTGCCATGTACTCAACATGAGATCAAGACAATTGAAGTCAACATCTCAAGAAGATCCAAGCTCAAATCCACAGCAAGTTCCAGTCGACATCCAATTCCAGCTTTCAATCTTCATCCACTCTCAACAATTTGGGAGCTCTTAACCTTCAAAACAAATTGCAATCAACATTTATTCACTCATCCAAAGCTTCAAAGATTACGTGCCAATCAACTTCTCAGCCTGAGCAATACTTGCAATTCTCGCTAATGCCATGCACCAAATCCTGCAAGATCTTCAACAAATGCGGCCACAGATTTTGAGAGTCAAAATTCAACCGTTGCAGCTTACGTGAATAGCAAACAAAGCTGGCGTGAAGATGAAGAAAGGAGCAACGGCATTATTACCAGCCCCTCTATATAAAAGAGTATCTCCTTTTTGTAACAAAAATAGTTGTAGCTGAAAATCAATGGAAATAGCGTTTGTCTGATTCGTTCGGATGTCTCCTCCTTCCCCTCCGGCGCTTGAGTCGCCACTGCCCTCTCCTCTCCCTTTTCTCCAGCTGAACGCCACTCTTCCCCACCTCTGCATCGTTTAAACAAGCTTCCGCCGCTGTCGCAATCCACGCCTGCCTGCTTGCCGAGTCTAGATCTGGACTCTCCATTCGCCTCACCGCCGGCGACGATCCGGCCGACGGATCGTCCTCAAACTCCAGCCACGCATCCTCCCTTTCAGGTCGAACCCACAACCGGCAGGATCGCCCCATCCGACGTCTGGATCGCCGGAATCGGAAGATTTCCGGTGACGCCTCAGCTCACGCCCCTGTTCCGCACTTCACCACTGATCGCCGTCGATCTCCTCCGATCAGTCACCGATCGATCCCCAAACTCCGGCCACCCGTTCGCCTTGGTCAGGAGAACTTCCAGTTGTAGCAGGTCGGGAGACTTTGCCGTCTCCGATGATCTCCGGCTGCCCCTGTTCCGCCCGCGCGCATCCCCTGTTCTGCTGAACAAGCGCGTCTCCGCCTTCCAGCACCGTCCTCCTCCGACAAGCCCCCGTTCGACCCCAAACTCCGGCCACGAGTTCACCGTGACCTGAGGATCTTCTAGTTGTAGCAGGTCGGGCGTACAGGCCGTCTCCGACAAGCGCTGGCAGCCTCTGCCCCATCCCGGGTCCTCCCCTGTTTCCGCCACGAACAAGGCATTGTTGACGCCGCCCGTCTCCTAGCACCCAGACGCCACCGCCGGCCGGTTGTCAGGCCGGAAACACCCCCGCCAGTCTCGAAACCAGCTGGCCACTCTTCCCTCATGTTTCTACAGCTACCACGTCGACCAACTCGCACCCGATTCCCCGCTGCTTCATGAGGACACAGTCCATCCACCTGTTACTGTTTATTTACCTAGTCTTAAACTTGATTAGCATTTTGTAATGCAGATAATTAACGTGCTGGGTGATCCTGAAGTACCTGATTTTTCTACGATGGGGAAGAACGCGCTCTGATCATTGGACCCAATAACAAGACCTGATCTTCCTCTATTATTCTGATCAGTTGGACTGAACCCAGATTCCTCAGATCAGCTAAGTATCTGATCATCTTACTGCTTGGAATTATGGCTGCTTATTATGATTTTAGGATTTAATTACTTTTCTTTCTGGTTTGCACATCACGTGTCTACACCCCACATCACCTGCCTTATTGTTGATCACGAAGGAGTACTGCTGTAGGTATTCGACCCACTTAGCATGACGGGCGCCCAACTTCTTCTGGGCACTAAGGAAAGAGAGGGCCTGATTGTCGCTATACAACATGAACTCACGGTGGAGGAGGTAGTGTCTCCACTGACGAAGGGACTGAACGATGACATAGAATTTTTTGTCATAGGTGGAGTAACGTTGCCGGACAACGTTCAACTTCTCACTAAAGAAGGCCACGGGATGACCCTCTTGACTAAGTGAACCACTAATGCCCGTGCTGGAGGCATCGCATGCGATCTCGAAGACTTTCGAGAAGTCCGGGAGGCGCAACACCGGGGCTGTGGTCAGGGCATCCTTAAGGGTGTCGAAGGCACGTTGGGTGGTAGGGGTCCACTCGAAATCATCCTTAGAGAGGTGCTGGGTTAGGGGGGTTGCAATCGTGCTGAACCCACGGATGAACCGGCGGTAAAAACCCGCAAGTCCCAAGAAGCTACGGACCTCGGACATGGTGCGAGGTTCAGGCCAATGCCGGATGGCCTCAATCTTAGAGGGGTTGACAGACAAGCCCTGGTCGGACACAATGTACCCCAGAAAGTACATGCGGCTGGTCATGAAGGCACACTTCTTCGTGTTAAGGAAGAGGTGTTCCTTGCGTAGGAGGTTGAAAGTGGAGCGAAGATGCTCCAAGTGCTCATTGTGGGTCCAGCTATAGATCAGAATGTCGTCGAAGTAGACGACCAAAAACTTGCCCATGTAGGGCTTGAGGACCTGACTCATCAAACGCATGAAGGTGGATGGGGCATTGGACAACCCGAATGGCATGACAAGCCACTCATAGAGACCATCCTTGGTCTTAAACATGGTCTTCCATTCATCGCCCTCGCGAATGCGGACTTGGTGATATCCACTTCGGAGGTTGAGCTTAGAAAACCAAGACGCGCCGGAGATCAAATCTAGCATGTCATCAAGCCGAGGTATGGGGAACCTATACTTGACGGTGATCCTGTTAATGGCGCGACTATCGACACACATGCGCCATGACCCATCCTTCTTGGGTGTGAGTAGCGTGGGGATGGCACAAGGGCTAAGGTTCTCGCGGATGTACTCCTTAGTAAGGAGTTCATCCACCTGATGTTGCAGTTCAGCGTGCTCCGCCGGGTTGAGGCGGTGATGGGGTAGGTTGGGGAGGGACGCCCCCAAGATGAGGTCAATCGCATGCTGGATTTCCCTTGCCAGAGGGAGACTGCAAGGTAGGTCCGCGGTACTGATGTCGCTAAACTCGGAGAGGAGGGTGGACACCTCAGCTGGAGGTGTCGGGTCGACACATGCAGTCGAGTCTCGTGACTCACACATCATGAGGGCGTACACAACTCGTTCGGGGGACACTTGGGCCTCGCGAACAAGCATGGGGGTGCACATGAGGGAGACCATGGTAGGGCGCGGCGGATTACGGGCCGCGGGCGCAACTACGCCCTTGGAGGTCAACGCACGGAGCTCCTTGGGCGGAGCTGGGATCAAACGGATTTTTTGGCCATTGTGGTCAAACACATAGGTGTTCTCCCGACCATAATGGACAACATCCCCATCATATAACCACGGTCGACCAAGGAGGACATGGGCGACATCCATAACTGCTACGTCGCACCAAACCCTTTCACGATAGGCCACCAAGGTGATAGGGACCTGACATCGATGGGTGACAGGAAGACTCAACGTATCCACCCAAGCGATGGAGTAGGGGTGTGGGTGAGGCTCGAGGGGAAGGCCGAAGCGCGTGATCACAGTTCGAGAGACGACATTCAAACTGCTACCCCATCGATGACAATCTTACAGGAGTGCCCGTTGCACTTGATGTAAGTCGTGAAAATACTTGTACGCCTCCAATCCTCGGAGGGTAGGGGTTGGACTAAGTTGCAGCGCACTACCGCAACCGTAGGGTGACCTGACTCTTCACCACTCGTGTAGCACTCAGCCTCGACGTCGTGCTCAGCGTGGTCATGAGTGATCATGGCAACGTGAGCTAGGCCCTTATCCACAAGGGCAGACTTCTTGGGGCAGTCACGCGATAAGTGGCCCGGCTGCGAACAGTTGTAACAGGTCACGCGGCTAGAAGACCCAATTATGGGGGCCTTGCCCTTCTCTTCCCAAGTGGGCCGAGCGGGTGAAGCCGCAGGGGTCGGTGCCTAGGGGACTGATGGGCCACGGGTGTGGTTCGGGGGTCCGGACGGGGGGTCCGACCTCTCAGGTTGAGGGTAGGCATGCGGGGGACCGCCCACATGGGGTCGCCGATGGGATCCGACCTCGCTGCGTCTAGCTACAGCGCAAAGGTCCTGCTCTATGTCTCAAGCGCGCTGAAAGGTTTGGTCAAACGTCTCCGAGCCATATGCAGGCAAAGCTTGGTGGATATCGGAGCGGAGGCCATTCTTAAATTTGGACAAGACTAACTCAGGGTCCTCCTGCAATTTGCAACAGAGTTGAAGTGTCTCGAAGGTGAGACGGTACTCCTCTACGGTGTCCGTGCCTTGGTGCAGGCTGCTATACTGGTCAAGGAGACGCTGCCTATACGACAGAGGTACATATCGCTCGCGGAGGCGATAGCGCATCTCCGCCCACTCGGTGATCAGAGGGAGGGCTTGTTGCGCATTCTGGCGCTCTACATTATCCCAATGCAAATGCGCAGGCCCCTCAAGCAGGGTGCGCACAAACCTAACTTGTGAGTGCTGTGGGCACTCGCTAAGGTCAAAATACGCGTCCATCGATGCAACCCAATCGAGGAACTATGAAGGGTCTAGACCACCCTTGAAGGGCGCGGGGGTGTTCCGCGTGAAATGGCGGAAGTTGTCATCAACTCGGGGTCGCACAACACGGGCTGGGGCGGGGGACCGTGTTGCGGCCCAAGCGTGTCCGAAGCAACCGTTGGGTTGCGGCCCTTGTGCGGCCCAAACATCGTCCTCATCTAGAGGATCATTCCCATGACTTGGGTCCCCGTGGGCCTCATATGGCCTTGGGTGACTCCACTCATCACCGCGCCATCGCATGGGCGCGGACACTGGAGGCAACTCCCTAGTGGGGATGGGGTTTGCGGACGTCGTAGGATTAACCAGAGTGGGGTATCGATGCTTTGTGGACTCAAGGCGATCGGAGAGGTTTTGTATCCCAGCGAGGATTTGCTGGACCATGATATCCATGCTAACCTTGTGGGCGTCCACGCGTGTGGATAGCACCTCAAGTTTTGCTTCAATTTGTGCCTCAAGCGCAGCCATAGACTCTAGATGAACACTAGCCCCTTCCGAAGGCTGGACCGACTCTTGGGTTTTGGGGATGGTTTTCGGGTATTGGGAAGATATGACTTGTGACCTTGTGGTCACCATGCACAAACAAGGGAGAACTCGACTATGAGATGCTGAAAAATGTAGAAACAGTGCAGAAATATGCTATGCGATGGAGTTGGACCGTGTGAACGATGAGAATCGAACGCGCAACTCCTCTGATACCAGAAATGATGAAGCGACTAATAGGTTGGGGGTCTTTAATTGATGGAGGATCAATCCCTACCCCTCATAAGTCACATAGGACTAGGAGGAAGCCCTCCCAAAATGGCTTCCCATCCTAGGCCGTTTTATTGCATTTCCCCTTTACTTGCATATTTCCTTATTTACATTTTCCATGTTTGCAATTTACTTTGGTTGAATAAATTTTCCTACACCATGTAGTTCTCTTTAAGTTATGCATTGCATGCTAGGATAGTATATTTGCATTTGCAACTAACATGGCAGGTTAGGGTTAGCTCAAGAGACACTAAAGAGCTCAAGTCAAGTTACTCATCAAGTGGAGCTCCAATTAAGGAAAGAAGCACTTCAACTACTACAACTAATGGCCTCAACTTGAAGATGCTTTCAATCAATGCAACTTTCCCTTCCAAATCATGCAATGGCGCCACCTACATGAGGATGAATTCGAATTTGAGAAGAACCAACCCACACTTGCCATTTGAGGAGGACCATCAATGCGCCATTCATCAAGATCCACAAATCAAGGAGATGATTGAATTACGATTTGCGCACACACATTATTTGGAAGGAGCCCATCAAAATTCAAAGGAGATCCAATGTCAAGGAGGAGGATTCGAATGCAAGGAATAACCAGCCACAAACTTTCCAATTGCGCCAAGCCATCAATGCCCCAATCAAGATCCACAATTTGTGGAAGCCAAGCAAGGAAGTCTTCTAGCCGCCCAAGCCCTTGAAGGAAGTTCATTGTATGGGGACGCAAATCCACTCAAGCCAACAAGGAAAGAGGCCAAAGAAACTTTCGGCCACAAGGAAAAACTCCACCGAAGCAACAAAGATTCAAATTCAAAATTCAGCCTCTAAAGGAAGGATCCAACCAAGACATTAATGCTGAATTTTTTTACTTGTTTTGTAATTTCGCCTAGGGTAAAATGTCATTCATACCCATGGCCCCAACTTGCCTATAAGTTTTAATCTCTTCTATTATTGTTGATTAGTTGCCTAGATGAAAAAAATTGAGTTTGCAATGGTGCTTGTGTCGCCTAAGAATCTCTATCTCCCTCTCTTCTAAAGGGCCGAGCCCTTTCCCTTCCTCTCTTCTCTTTTCTCCTTAAATCCCCTACACAACCGAAGTCTTGAAGGATCTCTTACACTCCCTTGGCGAGCCCTAAAGAAGATCCTTCAACCTTGGTCTCGGCAAAACATTAGAAGGCCCTTGGAAGCGTCAACACTCTCGGCCAACAAGAAGGATTGCATCATGAAGACATTTTTGGCTAAGTTCCTTCCCCTCTACCATCTCTAAATCTTAAGGACTTGACTCTACACTAATCTGAATTCATGTTTGAAGGTGGCGCAAGGACTTGGAGGCTTCTTTCCTAAGCGCAAGTCTTTCCCTCTTCCCCTCTTTCTCTCTTTAGTTAAAGTGTTAAGGGAATTTGTGAGGCTTAACCTCCCCCTTAGATTAATCTGTAATATGAATCCGTGGGGTTGTGCGGATCTTGCTTGTCTGTGTTTGCATGTAATGAAGCAACTCCTTCCATTAGAGTAGGACCGTTGAAGATCGGGACGATACGATCCTTCTATTCTCAAGGGTCGCACTGTGAGTATTCCTTCCAGTCATTTCAATTTGTAGTTTAAGTGCTATTTCTTTTCGTAGTCTTAAAGTAACTTAGTTTCGTTTTTCTCTATTTATAAAAATACAAAAAAGATTTTCCAACTCCGTTAGAAGTAATTTCGGTTTTTTTAATCTAAAATACAAAAAAGTATTTTCTCAAAGCGTTGTTTGCATGCACCCTTATTTTGTGAGTGATCCCCCCCTGCATCAGATGGTATCAGAGCCTATCTTAGAATAGATTTTTAGCCTCAAAAACTAATTTTCAACTTCTAAGACTTTTCTTGGACCTAGGTGTTTTAAAGAAAGTGATTTTCGTAATTGGCTATTATATCTATCATAATATTTAGGGGCCTTATTTTGAAAACTACAATTTTTTCAAAGCTATTTTCTACCACAATGACTACTAGATCTGGAACAAACTACAATAATCACCCTGAAACTGAACCTAATGAGACTGCTAGGATGTTTCAAATGATAATGAATAGGTTTGACCAAATGGACACTAGGATTCAAAATCTAGAAACCCGTAGAGGCTCTAGATTCCCTAGCCGCCCCTCAAGTGAACCCATCCTAGAGCAGCCCACTCAAGACAATAGGGATTTTCCTAGGGAAGACCAAGAACCTGAATGGAATGAGCTGATCATGCCCTGCCCGTGTCCGTGTGCGTGGCCGTGCTCGGGGTTGCCAAAGTTTGCCGAGCCGATCACGCCCGTGTCTGGGCGCACAGCCTGGCCGTGTTTGGCTCGCAGGGACATTTCTTGCTGCTTTTTGGGCCTGTTTCTTCCGTCCTTTTAGTGTAGGTTGCTCCTGCATCAAAGAGGAAGCTCCAACTTGATGAACTAGAAGAGATGTGTCTTTTTGCATATGAAAATGCTAGGATTTACAAGGCACACGCCAAATAATGAGATGATAAGTGCATCTTGAAGGAGTTCCATGTATGATGGCGGCGTCGGAGCACTGGCAGAGGCGGAGAGATGACTGTTCAGGCGGAACAGGGAAAACTACAAAGAGAGGCGGCAGGGGAAGTTGGCGAGTCTGGAGCAGGGCTGGTCGGCGATCGTCCGGTGGTGCACGCTCGCCGGACCTGTTACGACTGGGGGTCCATATGTTCATGGAGAAGAGTTGGCCGGAGTTAGGAGACAGGCGGTGGCTGGCCGGAGGAGAACCATGATGAGGAGCAGATCTGGGGCGGAATCTAGCGAAACAGGGGAAAACACGAGCGCCGAGCGGAGTTGGTCGGCGTTCGTCCGGTGGCTGACGATCGCCGGACCTGTTATGATGGGAGGTCCCTCTGACTATGGCGAAGAGGTGGCCGGAGTTTGGTGACGGGAGGTGGCTGGTCGGAGGAGCACGATGCGGAAGGGCAGAGCTAGGTCGCGGCAGGCCAGAAACAGGGGATGTCGTGCTGGAGAAGGATTTGTTGCCGGCCGGCCAGTGGTTGACCAAATCCAAAACTGCTACTACTGGAGGTTGGTATGGTTGTTGTGACGACGTGGCCGGAGTTAAGGGGCGTGCGGTGGCCGGTCGGAGGCGGACGACGATGAAAGGCGGAAGTGGGGACGGAAGGCTGGCGAGAACAGGGGATTCGAACGGAAGTTCGATTCCGGTGATCGGAGAGTCAGATGGATGGATTCCGGTGGCTATTGCTTCGTCTTGGGGAGGGGGAGTGGTGGCCGAAGTCTCGTGGAGATCCGGCCGGTGGATCGTCGGCGGCGAGCTTTCGAAGTTTCGAAATTGGGTGTGGTTGTCGTGTGCGGGTGTTTGCAGCGAAGTAGAGAGTTTGAGGGAGAAGAGGAGATTAGAGGGAAAGGAGAAGAAGACTTGGTGACACATGTACCTAGAGAAGGGGGGAGGAAGACATCCGATAGAGGAAGGAAACTATTTCCATCAATTCATTCAAAAATTCTGCTGTTACAAGGATGCAAGCGAGTGATACATATAGGTGAAACTTCGGCAAACATTGCAGGCGGATGTTTGCTAGGTGAACGTTGTAGTTTCCTTGTGGGCTGAGCGAGGGAGACGTTGATGTTTCCTTTGCTGGCTGCATGTGAACGTTGTAGCGTTTCCTTCTTTGTAGCGTGCGTGCGCCAGATGAAGTGCTGAGATGAGCGTTGGCTGAGATTTGTGTGATGAGAATAGTTGCATCTTAATTTTATTGCTGGTTGATCGCATGGAATAGTCTTGGGCCTTTTGTGGCAAATTATTCCTGATAAGTGGGCTTCGCATGGGCCCTTTTGAAGTGGTTATTTATTGAGCTAGCTTTGTTGATTGAGCTTGCTAGCTTATTAGAGGAACCTCCAAGCCTTTGACTAGGGTACTCTTAAACTCCACTTGTACCTTCGTGGCCGGTGGTCTTTGCCCCCATCATTTCTCCCCGGGTGAAAAAAATTCTTCCCCGAAGAATTGTTCTTGTGTAGGTGGAGAAGTTCGGGAGGGGTGGGTGTCAGTTGCTCCTTAAGGGTCCGAAACTTCCAAGTGTTGTTAGCATCACAACATCCTATCTTGTTGGTCCTTGTCCATGGTCCTAGCTGCATATCAAGGGTACCTGCATTGGATTCCCTTTCTCGGCCATACTCATTAGTAAAGTTGTCATAGAAAATCATAGGATTTAGCAAAGAACAAGGAATGACAAAATCAATATATTCAACTTCAATAAGTGCAGCGTGCAAAGCATGTTTGAGTTCATTGTGTTTTGTTAGTTCCAAGGGTGGCTTAAGGGTATGGGTAGAAGGACCTAAAAGACAAGATTCAAGCATCATAGGGTCCTGGAAGAGATTTTCTAAATCTAGGGGTTGACCTAAGGGGTGAGGATTAGGATCCAGGTCAAGCTCAAATAGTTCTAACTTAGGTTCAAGACATGGTTCATGAAGACCTATGGGTTTGGGTTCAACTGGATTTTTAGGCAAGTCATCTTTAGGTTCACTAGGGGTAGTGCTAAGGTCAAGCTGAGAACCTGTGAGTATGGGCCCTAAAATTGAGGGTAAAAGTTTTGGCCCTAAAATTGAAGGTGAAGGTACTGGTTCTACTGGAAGGTTTGGTTTTTCATGTCTTACTTCTTCAATTTCACTAGTTTCATCAAGACATGAGTTAGGTTCTAAAGTAGGCTCCAAAGTTTGTTCAAGTTCTAAAGGGGTCTCTAAAGGTGACTTAGGGTTAGGTTGACTATCAGATAAGTCAACTAAAGGTTCCCTAGTATTGGATTTACACTCATCTAAGGGTATGTTCAGAATGGTTGTAGGTAGGTCAAGTTTCCTCCTATGTGTTGCTTTAAGATTCTGCTCTACCTCAGTAGCTATTTTGAAAGCTTCTTCTAAAGTGTGTATGGGGTAGTAGGTGAGACCTTTCCAAATATCAAATCTAAGACCATTCATAAACCTATTAAGTATAACCCTAGGAGTTTCTCTAATTCTACTCCTATAGCGGAGATCATTAAAGTTGAATATATATTCAGGCACTGTCATATTTTTTTGTGTGAGGCAAATAAATTGGTCACAAAAAGTTTTATGGAGAAATGGAGAATCATATTTTTCTTCTAGTTTATAAAGCATCTCATCCCATTTTTCAATAGGGGGGCGTCTAAACATTTCTAGGTTTCTTTCTACACTGGTCCAGTATAATTTAGCTGTGCCTTCTAGGAGACTTCGGGTGAACCTAACTTTGCAATGTTCAGGCATGGAAGTTGAATAAAAATAATGCTCAAGTTTTGTTATCCAATCACTAAAATCCTTAGGGTTAAGAGAACCACTAAAGGTAGGGGGTTGGAGTCTAGTGGCCATGGGATGTTTTGAAAACACAATATAATCCTTTGAAAATAGAGCTCCCTAAGATGTCAAAAATGATTTCAGCTAGTATGAAAAATTTATCTCAGAATAAACAAACTAGCATGCAAACAATAAGCACATAATAATTTTTTTTTTTTTTATCAAATAGCAAAATATGCAAACTAAATGATATGAACAATGAAACATGAAAGCAATCAATTTTTTTTTTTCCAATCAATTTATCAATGAAACATGAAACTAGAATGCAAAACTAAATATAAAGAAACATGAAGGATTTTTTTTTTTTTTTTTTTTTGTGCAGAGAGAGAAGCAAGGATCGTGTAGGCAGACAAGAGTTGCCAACGAACCTGCTCTGATACCAAACTGATGTAGGGGGGAGGCGTGGAGTAAAACTACTGATGTAAAATTCAGTTATTTATTTTTGGGATTTTCAGAAAAACAGCATATTCATGAAAGCAGCTAGAATTCCAGGAGTTCAGAAAATTATTATTTAGCAAATGTGGCAAATGTCATAGAGGGGGTTCCAATCATTCAATATTCAAACTAAATGAACTGAATTGTAAAACTAAATTAGTTCTTTGCATGCGTATCAAAATGGAGAGTAGACTCCTACTCGAGCATATAGATTTAGTGCAACCAATATAGCTAGTCAGATCGGTAAGTTAAAACTGCACAGAAATATTTTAGATTGCAAATTTTGCAATGCTTGTTAGATTGAACCGTTGAACCCGGGCTCGCGTCAACTATCCCAAATGAAAGTACAAGATGTGTGCTTCATTATCTGACCAAAGTTCAAGATACTTGTTGCACCAATTGCTTAGAGCACCTGCATAAATAACACTATTCAGATTAGTTGTGAAAACGAATGCAGGAGTTAAATCATTCAGCAAACGTTGCTATGTCTTGTAGCATGTTCTGGTCCATCTGGATTCGTCGGAACTGATTGGAATGATAAAAGATGTCCTGGTCTTTCTATTGGCTCCAAGGATCAGAGCTAGAGGCTTGTCCGATCATGCCAAAAACCTGCGCCAATAAGGATAGTTAGATTATTATGAAAGAGCAAAACAAAAACAACAGCAAGAGGAGAGTCTGGAAACAGGCGAGGATGGTTTGCGCTATTCAATGGTGCCGGAGCTAGGGGTTCGTCTACGACTCTGATACAGTAGGTGGTGGTGGTGATGGCGGCGTCGGAGCACTGGCAGAGGCGGAGAGATGACTGTTCAGGCGGAACAGGGAAAACTACAAAGAGAGGCGGCTGTTCGAACAGAACAGGGGAAGTTGGCGAGTCTGGAGCAGGGCTGGTCGGCGATCGTCCGGTGGTGCACGCTCGCCGGACCTGTTACGACTGGGGGTCCATATGTTCATGGAGAAGAGTTGGCCGGAGTTAGGAGACAGGCGGTGGCTGGCCGGAGGAGAACCATGATGAGGAGCAGATCTGGGGCGGAATCTGGCGAAACAGGGGAAAACACGAGCGCCGAGCGGAGTTGGTCGGCGTTCGTCCGGTGGCTGACGATCGCCGGACCTGTTACGATGGGAGGTCCCTCTGACTATGGCGAAGAGGTGGCCGGAGTTTGGTGACGGGAGGTGGCTGGTCGGAGGAGCACGATGCGGAAGGGCAGAGCTAGGTCGCGGCAGGCCAGAAACAGGGGATGTCGTGCTGGAGAAGGATTTGTTGCCGGCCGGCCAGTGGTTGACCAAATCCAAAACTGCTACTACTGGAGGTTGGTATGGTTGTGGTGACGACGTGGCCGGAGTTAAGGGGCGTGCGGTGGCCGGTCGGAGGCGGACGACGATGAAAGGCGGAAGTGGGGACGGAAGGCTGGCGAGAACAGGGGATTCGAATGGAAGTTCGATTCCGGTGATCGGAGAGTCGGATGGATGGATTCCGGTGGCTGTGGCTTCGTCTTGGGGAGGGGGAGTGGTGGCCGAAGTCTCGTGGAGATCCGGCCGGTGGATCGTCGGCGGCGAGCTTTCGAAGTTTCAAAATTGGGTGTGGTTGTCGTGTGCGGGTGTTTGCAGCGAAGTAGAGAGTTTGAGGGAGAAGAGGAGATTAGAGGGAAAGGAGAAGAAGACTTGGTGACACATGCACCTAGAGAAGGGGGGAGGAAGACATCCGATAGAGGAAGGAAACTATTTCCATCAATTCATTCAAAAATTCTGCTGTTACAAGGATGCAAGCGAGTGATACATATAGGTGAAACTTCGGCAAACATTGCAGGCGGACGTTTGCTAGGTGAACGTTGTAGTTTCCTTGTGGGCTGAGCGAGGGAGACGTTGATGTTTCCTTTGCTGGCTGCATGTGAACGTTGTAGCGTTTCCTTCTTTGTAGCGTGCGTGCGCCAGATGAAGTGCTGAGATGAGCGTTGGCTGAGATTTGTGTGATGAGAATAGTTGCATCTTGATTTTATTACTGATGTAGGAGAGAGCCATGTCTGCCACACAAGGGCCGTCCGGACATGTATGTCTGCCTCACAAGGGCCGTCTGGACATAAGCGACCCATGCCTGCCTCATTCGGCGCGTCTGACATGCTCGCCCCCCTCCCCTACAACACTAAGGACCGGCGGAGCTCCACCGATCCCCTCGAGGTTAGGCATCCCAGAGACCTAACCCGCAAGGTCCAGGGTGTCGAATCCTGGCACAGTTATACCCCATGCCTGGGCTGTGCAAATTTCATCTGCAGCAGGATTCGAACCCTTGACTTGGCCTTCACAAACCAAGTCCCTCTAACCATTGAGCTGCAGCTCTAATGGTTAGAGGGACTTGGTTTGTGAAGGCCAAGTCGAGGGTTCGAATCCTGCTGCAGACGAAATTTGCACAGCCCAGGCATGGGGTATAACTGTGCCAGGATTCGACACCCTGGACCTTGCGGGTTAGGTCTCTGGGATGCCTAACCTCGAGGGGATCGGTGGAGCTCCGCCGGTCCTTAGTGTTGTAGGGGAGGGGGGCGAGCATGTCAGACGCGCCGAATGAGGCAGGCATGGGTCGCTTATGTCCAGACGGCCCTTGTGAGGCAGACATACATGTCCGGACGGCCCTTGTGAGGCAGACATGGCTCTCTCCTACATCAATGTAGGTGACAAAATGCTGCTATTCAATTCCAGACTGAGGCTATTTCCAGGGAAGCTACGGACACGATGGTCTGGTCCTTTTGTGGTTCAAAGTGTTTGACCCTATGGTGCCATCATGATATGGGCAGAGCATACTAGGAGTTTCACTGTAAATGGGCTCAGACTCAAACACTACTTTGAGGATGAACGGATAGAGAAAGGGGTTGTTCTTACCCTTTCAGACCCTGTGGATTTGGTTGATTGAAAACTACTTATGGTCGAGCTATAGACCCTAAACTAGCGCTCTTGGGAGGCAACCCAAGTTTTTGTTTACTTGTTTCTATGTTGAGTTGATTTTTAGTTGTTTTGTTTTAGATGAACACTTTGGTAGATTGATTTTACTATGTTTTAATGTGTTATGATTGAGGATTTTTTGCTGATAGTGAATTATTTTGTGTTGTAGGAATTTACTGGGAAAGCAAGCTATTCAAGCCAAAAAATTTTTGCAGCATAGAGAACTTCACAGTCGGGTGAACACATCGGGGTTCACCCGTGAAGTATACTATAGGTGGTGAAAAATCAGTTTTTCACAGGGAAGAGCACGGCTAGATGATGAAGTTGGTGTTCAGACGTGAAGTATATTGTATTGGGATATCAAATTTGTAACAGTGCTAACCACGACTGGGTGAAGATTTTGGGGTTCACCTGTGAAGGCTACTGTATGCGAGCGATGTAGAATTTCACAGAATGCTTCACAGGTGGGTGAAGACATTGGTGTTCACTCGTGATTCTGACTAGCCAGATTTTCACATAATGCTTCACAGTCGGTTGAAAGCACAGGGTTCAACCATGATTCCAAAGTGCCGAAATCTTACAAAATGGTTCTCGGCTGGGTGAAGACACTGGTGTTCACCCATGATTCCAATAATCCCCAGCCATATTATGCGCGCTCATGGCTAGGGTTTGCCCCAAACTCACGCCACCGGCACCCCTACTCTCGATCCTCTCTTATCCATTGATCTTCCGGCTTCTTGTTATTTCCAGTCGATATTCTACAGATCCTACTCTATTTCCCCCAACGTTAGAGCCTTCGATCATCGGTTTCACATCTGATCTGCGAGTTTTCGGATTTTCGGGATTTCTTGCCGCCGATTGTTCAAATCACCATCGACGCTTCTGATCTTCGTGGATTTGCTTCCGATCTCTCCTCATCCCCACCAGACATTAGTGCAAGCTTTACCTTCTGTCAGATGGCACCAAAGAGGAAAGTTCTGGTCTCTCGGCAGTTCGCCCCGCATCCCATGTCCGACTCCTCCACTGAAGACGACGGATACACGCCGATGCCACCACCGCACCCGCCTCAACCACAACTGCCGAGGGTACCTACGATGCCCTCTTCTTCATGGCGACCATCTTCCTCAATGCAACCCCAAGCACAGAATGAATATGTCATATTGTTTCACAATGCTGAGCAAGAGGAGCACTACAATCTTCTAGTACATCGCAAGGTTTCCAACACATGCTACCTTGATCGTGGGACGTTGAGTATGTTGGGCCTCTTGGATGACGTGGAGTGGCTTTACTCCAACGTCGGCTGAAGTTAGTTCTTTCATATGGCCTGCCCTACTTATCTAGGCCTTACGCTGGAGTTTTTGAGTTCTATCAATGTCAGAGCAGAGACTATCATTGACACCAACCCCGAGCACCTTACTTTTTGGCTGGGGAACCTCGAGCACTCTATAACGCTAGCTCAGCTGCGCAGTGTCTATAGCTTTCCAGAGTCCTGTATGAGTAAGGTGCCTAGAGATTATTCTGAGAACCACTTTTGGAGGGATATCACTTTAGAGTACAACTTCTCTGCACGAGTTTCCTGAGCGATGAGTATCAGCAACCTGATCCTACGATATGTCCACCAAGTTATGGCCCACACCATTTTTGGACGCGGCGAGAGTGTTAGTATGATCCGTAAGTCTAAGTTATTTTATTTGTGGGCTATGTTGCATGCTTTTCAGGTAGACTCGGGGTACTATCTAGCAAAGCAGTTCAGCCCGGTGGCATATTCGAAGAAAAGAGCTATCGTGATGGGTGGTTTGATCACCCCACTGGCGGTCTCTTTGGGGATCATTCCTTATGGTACAGCAGAAGCTCGTCGCAACAATTGACTTGATATCGAGTCGTGCATTGCAATGAAGTTTCTTATCTGCCATGGTGATTTCTACTACCTCATTTTCAAAGATAGCCAATTCACACTACCCCTGCCTAACATTGAGCGCACCACTATGTGCGACAAGAAGAACTGACGCATACAACTGGTAGCTGATCCAATCCCTGATCCGATCGATAGTGCTCCTCCTTACCCTGGAGCATTTCACTTTGGTGATGCTTCCTCTACTGGGTCCATGATGGCCCTTCTTCAGGAGATATGAGAGGAGCAGCTTTGTCAGTGTGAGGTTCAGGATCAGATGGACCTTGCATTATAGTACACAAGATAGGAGTAGTCCTCCCAGGGGAATAGACGGCAAGCTATGGAAGGTGACTTCCAATGCCAGGTAAAACTCATGAATGCTGTATGGGAGAAGATTTCTTCTTTGGATGAGAGGCTAGCTTTCCTCTCAGCTGATAATGTGGAGAGGGTGACTGACTCTTCGGACGAGGAACAACCCGACTATTCATACCGTGGCAAGGGCAAGAGCTCAAAGGCTCAAGGCTCATGGCCACGCAAGAACAAGTGAGTCTCCCTACCCCTAGTTGTCCACCTACTCCACTCACATATCCTGGTTTCGTATAGAGGACTATGCGACATTTAGAGTGGGTGGGTTGTCTGTTGTCTGGTTGTTATTATTTGTTGTTCTGAAACTTCTTCTATGTCTTGCTGTTGTTTTGCAACTCTTCCTTTATGATGTTGGTGTGTCTGTTATTTGATGCTACTTATCTGGATATTTATTTGGCATTGTTCTATATGCCACTATTTGATGGCTTGGTCTCAAGGCCTTGACTATGCTCTATGACATTTGGATATGCTTATCTGTGCTGGTTTGTTATGTGATGTTTCTTATCTTATATGATATTTCTTATGGTGTAATGTGATAATTTGATCCTATCTGGTTTGTCGAGTTAGGAGATGGTCGTGTTACTTGATTGAATTGTGAATGCTATGTTATCATGATTTAGTTAATTATACTGTGATGACTCAGTTCATACATGCTATTATGATTCGCTTATTGTGCTCTAGTAAAGTTATTCTAATATAGGCAATTTTTAATTCAACCAATCATTTTTATTGATTCTGATCCTATGATAGCCATGTATAAACTTTGAGATTCAATTCATGCATGTTATGAAGTAATTATGAAATGTTAAATGCACCATCCAATTAGAATAATACTCTATGATCCTATCAATTTGCTCTATGATTATGAAATCCTTTGACTAGAATGATTGAAACTGTTGATTAGTGGGTCACACATTTCTATGAATGTTCAAGGATGGCATGCTAGTAGTTTACATATGATTTCATATTGAGGGACATATTCGCTTATTCATTCCATGATTTCATGCTTCTTGTTAGGGAATGATCACATATGTGATATAGAGCACTACCACTTATTATAGTTGTACTTAAAAAAAAAGACTCCTCTACTTGGCACTGTGAAAAATTAGTAGTGGTACCTAAGATGTGAGTTGAAGTCTAATATGCTCCTCTACTTGACACTGTGAAAAATTGGCAATGGTACCCTAATATTCCCTTTTGTTTTGACAACATGTATTTATACTTGAATACAACGAAAAGTGATCATACTAGAGCATATTTCCCCAATAATACATTTGTGTCTGACCCAACAAGTAGATTTTGGATACATTGGATATGCATGAGTAATATGTGTGCTTAATTGAGTTATTTGTTTGCCATTAGATGAATGCCTTGACTTCTAGAGATTGAGGGACCTAACTACTGAACATTTTGGTTACTATCTAATCATTTGATTTCTTTTATCTGGATCATGGATTACTCATAGACATTCTCTGATTTGGCTGCATGCTTTCAACTTGAATAATTACTTTCACACCTATCACGTATTTCATCTTAGTTTATTGCTTAAGGACAAGCAAAGATCTAAGTCTGGGAGTATTTGATGTCTGGCATCTTGATAGTAATTTCTAGTATTATTTTATGTCAAAACAAGGCCAATTTTGATGTTTCCATGTTCCATATAGGCTTATTTATTTGTTTGCTTCATAATTTTTACTTTTTCTTGTCTTCATGCTATTTCAGGTAAAATCACTCATTTTTTAGATTTTTTTGGAGATTCTAAAGTTATGGAGTGATTTCTTATGAAGAGACAAGTCTACACAACAAATTTGGGATCAATTGAAGTTTATTTGAAAATCACGGCCAGCCCAAGATTTTGGGGTTCACCCGTGATTCGCAAGAAGGTCTAAAACTTCATAGAATACTTCACGGCCAACCCAAGATTTTAGTGTTCGGCCGTGACTTCACTGAAGATAATTTTTCTGTGATTCTTATTTCTCAGATCTACACATAACACTTCACAGCTGGGTGAAGATTCTCGGGTTCACCCATGATCTGACTTTTGGAGATCCTTCCATTTTTTACTCGATTTAAAGCTAAAAAAAATTCCAAAAAAAGGAGGAAAATATATTTTAGGAAGCTAAGAGGGAGGCGAATCAGGAGAATATAAAGGCCCTCTTTTTCATTGGTGGATGACATGGAGATTGATCAACGAAGAGACTAGGGCGAAAGAAATAGGTGACAACTCTTCTAGAGGGGATTTTGAAGCGATTTCATGATGGTTCTTCACAATACCTTGGGGATACATTCGATTTCCCTTCTCCTTCCTTCACTTAGCATTTGCTTGTAATTTTCTTGGTTATTTGGAGAGATTTGTGCAGATTAATATGGCTCTTGTAGCGTAAAACCTTAATTGAGACTCGGTTGAAGCCTGTTGACATTTTCTATCATGTGATCTAAACTTATTCTATTATTTTGAGTATTATATGAGCATATTTTACTTAGTTGTAGTTATTTCATTATATTGCTTTGGCCACATTGTGTTGTGTGTTACTCGACATGATCCTGACCGTAAGGAGGATCGTGTTGGCAGATCCCCTAAGTAGAACTTGTGAACCTCTAACACGAAGGCACTTAGGGTTCATTCAAGGGAACAATAATCTTTCATAGAAATCAATGGATTTATCTAAAACAATATGCCATGAGAGTAGGAGATCATTTTAGGTAAGTACTAGGTTGTACTGACCGCAGGGGGGCAACCTGTACTATAGGAAAGATTCCTTGTGCAATATTATAAACTCATATAATAGATAAGTTTTAGATCAGATAGATACGTCAATGTGGTGAATACCGTGATGTGGGACCAAAGCAGGACCTTCGGAGGTCCACCCGGGTCTGAAAGAAGCCCTCTCGGTATGGCTATCCTAGCCATTAGATATGGCTTCCTTAGGACCCCCTTTTGTTGCTTATTTTGTCTTAGACTAGGGTGCATCATATGGTAGGTTAGATCCACCCACCAATTACACCATGTAGTTACATCCCTAGGATCCGCCACTTATGTATGGTAGGTTAGTGCATGAAATTGATGTAATAGTATAGGTCAACTCCATTTTTGGGATGCAATCCAAAATCAAGTCAAGACAACTCCAAGAGATGCCATGGGCCATCAGCCCAACTCATGAGGGAATCAGCCCACCCCAATGGAGCAACACCACAAACACCTCAAATTCCACCATCCTAGTTGGCAGCCATGTGGAGTGCCTTCATCTCCAACCAAGTCAAGGAGCAGCCTGCACAATGACCTACTTCAGCCCATCATGCGCCAGCCATCAAGGTCAAGAAGCAGCTTGCACAATGTCTACTTCAGTCCATCAAGCGCCAGCCACCAAAGTCAAGGAGCAGCCTGCACAATGTCAGCCTTTGCAACAACTTCAGTCCCTTCAAGCGCCAGCCACCCATACCAATCTGCAGCCTGCACAATGTCAGCCCTTTGCAGCCTCTTCAGTCCACCATCATCTCAGCTTTCGAACTTGCCATCCTGCTGAAAACTCCAGAGCTAAACCTCCAAGCAACCGCCCACTTGGGGAAAGAAATCAGCCCATTGAGTTGTCTACATCATGCTTGCTTGTGTGACTTGTCTTTGTGCTTAGGGAAGGGAGACAACCGTTGGGAAGTCTCTCCTATATGTTGTAAACTTTTACAAGACTGAAATCAGAGTTGATAATTTGAAATCCAAATTGAAGTGTGTCTTCTAGTGTGTGTCACTACAACTCTCCCCCACTCTTCCCATCTTGCCGAGAGCCTCGCCCACTTGCTTCAGCCAGCCACCACAACTGAAGCTTGGACTTCTCGCACCCTCCTCCACCAGTAGAAGATGACCTCTATCTTAAGAGGAGGAGCTGATTCTCGCCTTCATCCAAGATAAGGGACACTTCCCCAACCGAGGGCAAGACTATCCCACTATAGCTAAGTCTTCTCCTCTCTTGGTCATTGTTCTTTGTTACTTGTTGGACAGATCCCTTGCACTCACGTTTGCTTTCTGCAGGTGGCGCAAGGCCAGGGAATGATACTCAAGCTGCCCCTCCTTCTTTCCCCTCTAATCTAGATAGTCTAAGCTATGTTAACAAGGGAATTTGGAGTCTAGACTCCCCCTTGGGTGTTCTTGTATTAGTGGCCTCTTAATATTCTTTCAAACTCACCCACGCATGTGTGGGATGCTGTAATGTTCTGGTTGTAAGCTCATAGGGCCCTACTTCGTGAGTTTCCACCATTGGACCGGTGAAGAACGGGAAGGTCACCCTTTCTATTCTCAAAGGGTGCAAGGTGAGTTCCTCCCTTAGAGTAGCCCTATTTCTTTTGGTAGAACCGCATGCCTAGATTTATTTGATGTTGTAAACCGCATGCTTAAACTTTGTTGGGTTTCATCTTATCTAGAAGCGCATGATAGGATTTACTTGTTGAATAGTTTCGGTTTTCACTATTACCTACCAAAACAAGCTAATTTCAAACTACGTTAGCAACAAGGGGTTTTATTAAGCTATACTTAACTAGCAAATGTTTTCGAAGCGCGTTGTTTGAATGTTGCATGCCTTGTGATTCCATCATCATGGTATCAGAGCTTAGGCTCTTAGAGTAGGATTTTATAAGACCAAAACTTTATTTTCCTACTACTAAGGCGATTTTTGGACCTAGGTGCTTGAAAGAATTTGACTAGCTATATTTATCACCTTAGGGTCTATTTTCAAAACTCTACTCATTTCGAAAATGGCTACTAGATCCGGTGCCCCCTATGGTCTTAATCAAGCTATTGACCATGAGGTGAGTGCCCTTTCACTTGATATGGCCTCCATTAAAGAAACTCTAGCATCCCTTCAACACTCCATAGGTGTCATAGACAATAGGCTTAACACCCTAGAGTCTAACTCTAAGATGGATCCCCACACTACTAGCCGACCTAATAGTGGATCCCACACAAGGGAACCAAACGTTCTAGGATCTCCTTCGCACACCCCTAGAGTCAATCATGCTCAAACCGAATGGTAAGGGCCTCATGCCCAACAACCACCCTATCATAGACCTAGAGATCACGATGTGCAACGTGCCATCAAGATCAATCCTCCTACTTTTGGTGGATCCCTTAACCCTAAGGAATTCCTAGATTGGGCCACAAAGTTAGACCAATACTTTGACTATAGCCTTATGCACAATGAAAGTAAGGTTAGGTTCACAAAGTGCTTATTAGAAGGATCCGCTAGACTCTATTGGACCCATGTCGAGAGAACCATAGAAAGGGATGGTAAGCCACCCGTTGAGTCTTGGGATGAAATGAAATTCCTACTAAGGCAAAAGTATGTCCCACCTGGTTTCATGCAAAAGCTTAAGGATGAACTTGGTAGTCACAATCAAGGCTCCTCTACTGTAGAAGCCTATCAAACCAAGCTAGAAGAACTTCTCATTAGGTGTGAGGTCAATGAAGACCAAGGTATGATCCTAAGTCGATTCAAGAATGGCCTTAGGCCTGACATTAAGAGGGCCTTGACCTATTTCCAATTAGATACCCCGGAGATAGCCTATCAAAGGGCCTTAGAGGTTGAACAAGAACTTAAGAATAGGAAAGAGACCCTTCCTCCCCGGCCCATCTATAGGCCAGCTCCTATGCACCTGCCTTCTAGCTCAAACCCAAAACCAAGAACTGCTCAACCTACAGAAAGCTCCATCCCCACTTGTTATAACTGTAGGCAAAAGGGACATCTTGCAAAAGATTGCCCTAAGAAGGTCATGGTCCTAACTGAGGAAGACATAGACCCTGAGCCCACCCTTGAGGGAGACCCTGATCAAGAGATTGAAGTCAATGACTATGACAGTAGTGATGATATCTTCAACACCTTAGGGGTAGTTAGATGCACCCTTGTCAAACCTACCCCCACTGAGGATTGGCGCCGGACCAGTATCTTCCACACCTACACCAAATGCCATGGTCACATGTGCAAGGTGGTCATTGACGGTGGAAGCAGCCTTAATGCTGTCTCCCACATAGCTGTTACAAAACTGAACCTCAAAATGGAACCCCGACCTAGCCCTTACAACATTTCCTGGGTTAACCAAACCAGTATCCCTGTAACCCATAGGTGCCTCGTACCTATCCAGTTTGGTACATATGAGGACAAGATCTGGTGTGATGTCCTTACTATGGATATAGCCCAAATCCTCTTAGGACGCCCTTGGTTATATGACATGGATGTTGTCCACTACGGTCGGACCAATACCTATGTCTTTACCCATAAGGATCAAAAGATTAGGCTAAAACCCTCTCTTCCCAAAGAACTTAGAGCCACAACTAGTAAGGGTAAGATAGAGGAACCTAAGAAAGGCCAGCCTACCATTCAGCTTATAAGGCCTCAAACCTTCACTAAGGAAATCATAGAAGATCAACCCCTTTATACCTTAGTCATCAAAGAAATCAACCCTGAAGTAGGAGAGAAGCCTTCCCCAGAAGTAGAATCCTTGCTCCAAGAATTTAGTGAGCTCACTCCAGAGGACCTCCCTGAAGGACTGCCACCCCTTAGGGATATACAACATGCCATAGACCTAGTACCTGGATCCTCTCTTCCCAACCTACCCCACTATAGGATGAACCCTACCGAGCATGAAGAGCTCAAGAGACAAGTAGATGACTTACTGTGTAAGGGTTACATAAGGGAAAGCCTAAGTCCCTGCGCCGTCCCAGCCCTTCTTACCCCAAAGAAGGATGGCAGCTGGCGCATGTGTATAGATTGCAGAGCTATCAACAAGATTACTATCAAGTATAGGTTTCCCATACCTAGACTTGATGACATGCTAGATATGTTAGTAGGATCCAAATGGTTTTCCAAGCTTGACCTCAGGAGTGGATATCATCAGGTTAGGATTAGAGAAGGGGATGAATGGAAGACCGCCTTCAAAACCAAAGACGGCTTATATGAGTGGTTAGTCATGCCTTTCGGGCTAACCAATGCCCCTTCCACATTTATGAGGCTTATGACCCAAGTGCTTAGACCCTACATAGGGAAGTTCCTAGTTGTATACTTTGATGACATACTTATCTATAGTAAGTCACAAAAGGAGCACCTAGGGCACTTAAGGCAGACTCTAACCCTTCTTAGAGATGAAAAGCTTTATGTCAACCTGAAGAAATGTTCTTTTCTATCTCCCAAAGTTGTCTTTCTAGGGTTCATTGTATCTGACCTAGGGCTTCAAGCTGATCCATCTAAAGTCCAAGCCATATTAGACTGGCCAGAGCCCAAGACCCTTACTGAAGTTAGGAGTTTTCATGGCCTTGCTACCTTCTACCGTAGGTTCATATGGAATTTTAGCACCATAGTAGCTCCTATCACCAATTGCATGAAACAAGGGGACTTTAGTTGGACTAAGTCTGCCAATAGGGCTTTCACTGAACTTAAAAGTAGGATGACCTCTGCCCCTGTTTTAAGATTGCCTGATTTTGGCAAGGTCTTTGAGGTTGATTGCGACGCTTCGGGCATTGGCATAGGTGGGACCCTCAGTCAAGCAGGTCACCCTATTGCCTTCTTCAGTGAGAAGCTGAATGAGGCCAAG
This sequence comes from Costus lasius, assembly GCA_027563935.2. Taxonomy (NCBI): domain Eukaryota; kingdom Viridiplantae; phylum Streptophyta; class Magnoliopsida; order Zingiberales; family Costaceae; genus Costus; species Costus lasius. Next base: position 80,043,001 of record CM050451.1, read on the forward strand.
CAGAAATACTCAACCTACGACAAAGAGTTCTATGCCGTGGTTCAATCTTTGAGACATTGGCGGCACTACCTTCTCCACCATGAGTTTACCTTAAATAGTGACCACCAAGCCCTGTCTTACCTTAGTGCCCAAAGAAAACTCAATGCTAGACATGCCAAGTGGGTAGAGTATTTACAACAGTACACTTTTGTCTTAAAACACAAATCTGGAACTAACAACAAAGTTGCTGATGCTCTAAGTAGGGTAGTCTTCATTTTGCAAACTATGCATGCTGAACTTGTAGGATTTGAGCATATGAAAACTGCTTACCTAGATTGCCCTGACTTTTCTGCTATTTATGCTGATATGACTAGAGATGTTATGAGTCACCCCCTGTACACCCTTCGGGATGGGTATCTCTTCCTTGGGCCAACACTCTGTGTGCCTAAGTCCTCAATCCGGGATTTCCTAGTTTGGGAACTCCATGGAGGAGGATCTGCTGGGCACCATGGTCGAGAGAAGACCCGTGCCTTGGTCGAGGAACGATTCTTTTGGCCTCAACTCTACCGAGATGTGGCCAAGGTAGTTAGGCATTGTGGGAACTGTCAATCCACTAAAGTCCAGAAGCACAATTTTGGACTGTACACCCCTCTGCCTATTCCCCAGGCACCGTGGCAGGACATTAGTATGGACTTTGTTCTAGGATTGCCTAGGACTGCTGCTAGGCATGACTCTATTTATGTTGTGGTAGACCGGTTCACAAAAATGGCTCATTTCATACCTTGCACTAAAACTACCGATGCCTCCCATATGGCTAGGATCTTCTTTAGAGACATTGTTAGGTTGCATGGTACTCCTCTCACTATAGTTTCAGATAGAGACACCAGGTTCATTAGCCATTTCTGGAGAACACTATGGGCTCTATTAGGCACAAGACTGAAGTTCTCGACGGCCTACCATCCCCAGACGGATGGGCAGACCGAAGTGGTCAACAGATCACTGGGGAGCATCCTTAGGAGTCTTGTAGGAGAACACCCCAGCGATTGGGACAAGCTGTTGCCTACGGCTGAATTTTCCTACAATAGTGTTCCAAATAGGACTACTGGTCTGTCTCCTTTCCAAGCAAACTTAGGGTACCAACCTAACAAACCGATTGACCTATTCTCTGCCCCTAAACATTGCAAGACCTCTATTTCGGCCCGAGATTATGCTTTCCATATTTCGCAATTACATCATGAGCTGTTCAGTAAGATTCAGGATTCTGTTAATCAATATCGTGATGATACTAATAAACATCGCCGAGAGAAGGTATTTTCTGTAGGGGATCAGGTGATGTTGCGGGTCCGTGAGGAGCGCATCCAAGGACACGGCCGCAAGTTGGACGCCAAGGGCATCGGGCCCTTCACTATTCTGAAGAGGATCAACAATAACGCCTATCTCCTGGACCTACCGCCAGAACTGGGGATATCCTCCACCATCAATGTGGAGGATCTGACGCTGTATCATCCGCCTCTCTCTATACAAGAACCAGACACTTGCCATGAATCAGAGATTGAGGCCATACTCGAGGACCAGACCCGACTCACCCCTGATGAGGTACAGCTTTATTACCGCATCAAATTTACTGATGGTGAGGAGGCCTGGCTCCCCGAGGCTGAGCTTGCTAGGTCCGCACCCGAGCTTCTCCAAGGGTACAAAGATAATTCTCCAGAGGAGAATTTCTCTCACCCCGGGAGAGCTGATGTGGGACCAAAGCAGGACCTTCGGAGGTCCACCCGGGTCCGAAAGAAGCCCTCTCGGTATGGCTATCCTAGCCATTAGATATGGCTTCCTTAGGACCCCCTTTTGTTGCTTATTTTGTCTTAGACTAGGGTGCATCATATGGTAGGTTAGATCCACCCACCAATTACACCATGTAGTTACATCCCTAGGATCCGCCACTTATGTATGGTAGGTTAGTGCATGAAATTGATGTAATAGTATAGGTCAACTCCATTTTTGGGATGCAATCCAAAATCAAGTCAAGACAACTCCAAGAGATGCCATGGGCCATCAGCCCAACTCATGAGGGAATCAGCCCACCCCAATGGAGCAACACCACAAACACCTCAAATTCCACCATCCTAGTTGGCAGCCATGTGGAGTGCCTTCATCTCCAACCAAGTCAAGGAGCAGCCTGCACAATGACCTACTTCAGCCCATCATGCGCCAGCCATCAAGGTCAAGAAGCAGCTTGCACAATGTCTACTTCAGTCCATCAAGCGCCAGCCACCAAAGTCAAGGAGCAGCCTGCACAATGTCAGCCTTTGCAACAACTTCAGTCCCTTCAAGCGCCAGCCACCCATACCAATCTGCAGCCTGCACAATGTCAGCCCTTTGCAGCCTCTTCAGTCCACCATCATCTCAGCTTTCGAACTTGCCATCCTGCTGAAAACTCCAGAGCTAAACCTCCAAGCAACCGCCCACTTGGGGAAAGAAATCAGCCCATTGAGTTGTCTACATCATGCTTGCTTGTGTGACTTGTCTTTGTGCTTAGGGAAGGGAGACAACCGTTGGGAAGTCTCTCCTATATGTTGTAAACTTTTACAAGACTGAAATCAGAGTTGATAATTTGAAATCCAAATTGAAGTGTGTCTTCTAGTGTGTGTCACTACAACTCTCCCCCACTCTTCCCATCTTGCCGAGAGCCTCGCCCACTTGCTTCAGCCAGCCACCACAACTGAAGCTTGGACTTCTCGCACCCTCCTCCACCAGTAGAAGATGACCTCTATCTTAAGAGGAGGAGCTGATTCTCGCCTTCATCCAAGATAAGGGACACTTCCCCAACCGAGGGCAAGACTATCCCACTATAGCTAAGTCTTCTCCTCTCTTGGTCATTATTCTTTGTTACTTGTTGGACAGATCCCTTGCACTCACGTTTGCTTTCTGCAGGTGGCGCAAGGCCAGGGAATGATACTCAAGCTGCCCCTCCTTCTTTCCCCTCTAATCTAGATAGTCTAAGCTATGTTAACAAGGGAATTTGGAGTCTAGACTCCCCCTTGGGTGTTCTTGTATTAGTGGCCTCTTAATATTCTTTCAAACTCACCCACGCATGTGTGGGATGCTGTAATGTTCTGGTTGTAAGCTCATAGGGCCCTACTTCGTGAGTTTCCACCATTGGACCGGTGAAGAACGGGAAGGTCACCCTTTCTATTCTCAAAGGGTGCAAGGTGAGTTCCTCCCTTAGAGTAGCCCTATTTCTTTTGGTAGAACCGCATGCCTAGATTTATTTGATGTTGTAAACCGCATGCTTAAACTTTGTTGGGTTTCATCTTATCTAGAAGCGCATGATAGGATTTACTTGTTGAATAGTTTCGGTTTTCACTATTACCTACCAAAACAAGCTAATTTCAAACTACGTTAGCAACAAGGGGTTTTATTAAGCTATACTTAACTAGCAAATGTTTTCGAAGCGCGTTGTTTGAATGTTGCATGCCTTGTGATCCTATCATACCGAAGTCCTGATGCCTCTCCTATCGACACCTTACGTGCATGACCTCTTTTGCCGGACCACTGGTTAGGGTTGAGCACCATGTCTTCAAGTAAATTAATTGTTTCATATATGTTCTTGTTCATAAGAGCTCCAGCAGATGCATCTATAGTAAGTCACATGTTATAATTCAAACTATGGTAGAAGGTATGAATTATTACCCACTTCACGAGTCCATGGTGTGGACATAGTCTTTGGAGTTCTTTATAGCATTCCAAGAAGTAAAGCTTGTGATTTGGTTGCGTAGCTATACAATCTTACTCGGGGTAAAATATTTAGATAGAAATGCTTGAGATAGTTGATCGCATGTTCTGATTGATTCCGACTGTAATGAATGGAGCCAATTACGAGCTCTGTCTCGAAGCGAGAATGGAAAAAGCCTTAATCTTATTGCATTGCTAGACACTCTGTTCATTTTCATGGTATTGCAAAATTCTAAAAATATGGATAAATGCCTATGAGGGTCCTCGTGTGGTGTGCTTCCGAACTAGTTATTTTGAACCATCAATAACAAAGAAGATTTGATTTCAAAATTGTTCACTTCCACTAGTGGACGAGCGATACTTGAATGAAGACCTTGTGCATTCGGAGCTGCGAAATCCTTCAAAGAGCGGTTGTTGTCTGCCATTGTCAATTCAAAGAGAGGGATAGGATCTATATTACCTGGTTGTTATTGTTCCTTTAATTCTTTAAGTCTCCTCCATCGGTGAAATGTTCGCTCTATTTCATGGTCAAGATCAGGTAAGTCCTCTAATCCGCCTGATTGAAGACTTCTGTGCATAAAAATGACTAAAAAGTAAAAGTAAATAACAAAGGAAATAAGAGAAAACTTAGTCTATCAATTTTTAAAATATTTTGTTATTGACAAAATACCAATCTCGGCAACGGCGCCAAAACTTGTTGCACACAATCTGCAAGTGCACGGCTTACCGATGTAGTACTTATGATATCGCTCCCTCATAGACTGGGTTATCAAGTACCAAATATTCCAATCTTCGATAGCTAAGGAATTAAAAATCTCGGTTGACAATGTCGAGAATTGAATAGCTATTCTTACAAATATCCTACTAATTTGAGAGAAATCAGGAAATCAGAGTTTACCACATCAATTAACTTATAAGCGTAATGAAAAATGCTACTTATAAAATCTTTAGAAAGCCAAGGAAATGCCCTCTCGAGTGGTACCCTTCTCAGGTGCACAACTTAGCAATCAACTTAGTTAGTCTACTACTCTCACGGTGGACTAAGCATAAGTAGACTGAGTAGAACTAGGACATGAGGAGATTACTCAAGTGGTCTCTATGACTCTTGTAATCGAGCACACAGGATTGATCAAGGGGGATTCGCTGATTGCAATTCGCCTCTCAGTTCATCTTGCAATCGACTAAAGTAAAAACCGATCAGGCCAAAAATTGATAAACACGAAAGAAGCAGACCAAGGTCAAATGGATTAGAAAGATATATCAAAAAGTAGTTCTTAACATTTAAACTTATAGATCAAAAAGACGAGCTACGCCTAAATCCCGATTGAGGTTTTACACTAGTGCATACATGATTACAGCAACTACAAGCCTTACGATTAAAACATAAAGTAAACTAAACAAGGTAAAGATGAGAGAAGAAATAGAGCAAACTCATTTCTCTTATCCTTGTTGTTGCCTTCTTCTCCTTGGGATAGCTTGTGTTCTTGTTCGCAACAAAGCTTTGAGCTTTTGAATGAAGTAACCTCCTCTTCTCTTCTTTTTTTATTTTTCGTTCCCTCTTGGACCCTTTTATAGAAATCATGGTGCCTCTTCAAATTCTGAATTAATTTCCCATTATGACTCCTAATTGCATGTCTCTTCAAATTCAGAATTAAAATCTCATTATGACTCTTAATTGCGCGTCTCTTTAAATTCAGAATTAAATTCCCATTATGACTCTTAATTACGTGTCACTTCAAATTTAGAATTAAATTCCCTTCATTGCCAATAAATGAGCAAAATAAATTTTCCATTTATTCCCATTAATGAATCCATTATGATCAGCTTATGCTTCTCGGGCAGACTGTAACGGGAGTGGAAAGTTCCATTTGAGTTTGAGTTGATCTGCAGTCTCATTCTTTATGTCTGAATTCATCCATTGCTATCAAAATTATCAGAAAGTCTTCAAAATGATGTTGTTACCTAACTTTCAACAAAGATGAACAAATATTAATATTCTGAACAAGGTAAGTAATTATGCCTAAAAGAGAGATGTCAAATCATAATATATGTCTTGTTTTATCATAAAATTAGCTATATAATTACAAGGCATCAGGTTGCCATAATACTAATGACAAAGAACCATTTGTTTATCTTGCCTATACAGACAGGAACAGCAAAATACCAAATGCATACTATAAGGAATCATCATGGCCATAGTATTTGAGACTAGGCCATATCAACTTTATTGGACTTAGTAAAATGTCAAAGGATAGAAGGGTAAGATAGCTACTAGAGATAGATAAGCAAAGCAACATATGAGAAGGGTGCCTACTTGGAAAGTAGCTTAGGAAGAGCTTTCCAAATGAAACTCAACCAAGTGCATCTAAACCCCTCCGATTGGTACACATAGATGTATGTGGGCCAATTACCCCCAAACTCTTTTAGTAAGAACAAGAACTTTCTCTTATTCATTGATGATTTCAATAGAAAAACATGGGTATATTTTCTCAAAGAAAAATTTGAAGTATTCATATGTTTTAAAAACAATGTAAAGTTTTGTGGAAAAGGATACTGGATATAGGATCCAAGCTATAAGATCTGATAGAAGAGGAGATTTCACCTCTAAGAACTTTTAGGAGTTCAGTGACATTCATGAGATGTGATGATTCCTAACTATACAATGATTACTCCAACAAAATGGAGTTATCGAAATAATGAATTGGATCATCCTAAAATTGGCTAGAAGAATGATAAAGAAAATGGGGATACCAAAAGAGTTTGGGCTCAAGTTGTGGACTATTTCATCTACTCTAGAACAGGTGTGAAATGAAGGTTTGAATGAAAAGACTCCCATTGAAGCATAGAGAGGAATAAAACCCTTAGTGGCTTATCTAAAGGTATTTGATAGTATAACTGTTGGGAAACCCCGGGGACATTTTACAATTTTCAGAGCCATGGACATGAAGTTACCCCTTTAGCCTAAGGGGGGTCCCCTTCTAGGGGGAGCAAAAACCCTAAAGTGATGGCGCATAAAATTTTGACTTGCGGAAACTAGGGTTATAGAATCGACTTGCATGTTAAAAGATCAACTCGATATAAGATTATCAAAGATGATGCAAAACGATCATACCATCGCCATGGAGTAGGTGTTGCCTTGGAAGCTAAAGTCGCAAGTGCCACTTCTCCAAAGTCCCGCACACAAGAGGATGATGGCAAACTCTTTGTCGCTCCTTGTGCTAGCAAGGCTTCAAAGAATCCTTGATCGAATGAGAAAGGGATGGAGATCTTTTCTCTTGGCCGAATCCTCCTCAAATCTTCAAGCGTCGCCACACTCACGAGCGTCGAGAGGAATATGGGCGAGAGGAATAATTGTGTTGGCGAAAATAGGGTATACTCTATTTTGGATGAGCGCTCTCTCCAAGTGGAGATCATGGTTACTAAAAATAGTAACCACTCCTCACCCCAACGTTCACGCCAAGTGAACTTGTCGCCAACTCCTCTCCCCTTGAACCATGCGCTCATCAAGTGAGCCGGTTCACTTTGGTTCGGTTTAAGAACCAATCAAGCCAATGATCTAGTCTAGATCTTAAATAAACCCTAAGGTTCCCGATCTAACCGTCGATCTCCTCGATGCCCCTGATCTGACCGATCTGGCATCTATTCTCTCGATCGAAGCTTACCGATCTTAAGCCCTAATCAATCAAACATGATCAGACCAGATCTCACTCACAATCAGAGATTAAATCCCTTTAAACTGAACCCAAACAATTCAGTCCACACGATCTGACTTAAGTAAGCCATATCATCAAATTGTGCGACCCTGAGGGTTTCCTTTAAATGTCGGTAACGATAATTCTCATTATCACGATCAGTGAGGGGTATCTAGCAACACATCACTGTCTCCCGATAGAAAGGAAAGAGTCTTCCAAGACTACACCCAAACCACAGCACAAGTGTGAATCATTTCACAAGGCATGCATATTTCCTTTGCCACTGGATGTTCTTATTGGACAAGCCTGTCAAGCTCGTAACTCCAATATGATGAGCATGATTAGAACAGATGAACACTGTCACCTGGGTATGGCCATACACTTTCTCAATCATCTCATCCAGGGGGCCCCTTTAGAACATCACACTCCTTAAACAAGGAGACGGCAATCCTATGTCTATCACTAGTGCTCTAACCTGACTCAAGCTCACCATCCAAGATAGTCTATAATCATTATCTTTCAAATGATATTGAACCATCTCAAAACAATGACAATCATCATTCAGAAAACACAAGTGATCTCAAGTCAAAGGAAATGTGCCACTTGTCTTAATCAAGGAATATTCACATTGTGACAAACAATTGAACATCCTAGTAGGGTCTGTCCAGTACATCCAATGTACCCATGAGTCTACATCTTATTCCATGCTCGAAGCATCCTATAAGATTAGAACACATATTAGTCTTAATCATATCAAGGCTGTCTCATGTTCACCAAGATATATCGACTAAGGACATAATAGCATGTCAGCCGAGCTGAACAGCTTTGAGACATTATTTAGAAGAACATATATTGCAGCAGACAATGTAGCTAACTGAATAACAACCATGCCTTTATAAACATAACAGTTTATTACATGATACAAATACATTCCCATAGGCCTCAAACATTAGCCTTAAGGGCATACCCCAACAGGACATACATTTTTACGCAGCGGAAGAATGTCCCCGAAACAGGCTAGTCCCAAAAACCCAGTGAAGATCTCTTGCGAGGGGGTCGACACGATGTGATAGTAAGTACCTTTAAGCAATTGGAAGCCGATGTCGATGAAGGCGCCCAAGTGTTCGCCCTCTGCAGTCTCGCACACACGGATTCCTCAAGTTTTCTTCTTCCTCGCCCGGTGCTAGCCTCGGGAAGAAGATCCATGCCTTAGGAGAGTCCTCCAAGCAACTTGCGCCACCACCAAGATGTGATGCGCCAAGGAGATGGAAGGAGAAGACAACGCCGCAAGCCTTCTTGTTCCTTTGCGCCAAGGAAAGGAAGAGAAGAAGCATGCTTGCGCCCTTGATGGAAGAAGAAGAGCTCTAAGCTCTCCAAGCCGTCGCCCTCTAATGCTTCACGCCTCCAAGGAATTAGCATCATCACTAGAGGGGGCGGCAAGGGCTTATTTATAGGAGCAAGAGGCGGTTAGGGGAGAATGGCAAGTGTTGACAATTAGGGCATGATTCTAGGATATTATCCAATCAAATATATTGATTAAATCTCCACTCCCATATGCGCCTAAGACTTGCCAAAGCAAGCATCAGCCATATGCGCCCATATCATGCCATATGAGGCATTAATCCCATCCATGCGCCTAGACCTAGTCAAGGCAATATGATGGATTGCCTAATGTGGCTTGGGCGCAAGTCCTAATCCAATTAGGACTATAATTATGTTAATAATCAGCCCACAATTGTCAAACACAATCTAATCAATTATCTTGTGTGATTTAATCAAATCCAATTTGATTTAATCACCTAGGAGATACCAAACAAGGCATAGGCGCAAATCCTAGTCCAACTAGGATTCCATATGCGCCTATCCTATTAATTCATCCCCATTATACCCTTCAAGCCTCATAGCCCTTCAATACAACTTATTAGCAAGCCCAACTAAGCAATGGGCCAAGCCCAAAGTCCATTATGCATGTTAACCAAGCTATTGGATCCAATCCAATTTAACCCATGGTTAAATGAGGCTAACCATGGTTAATTTGATCAATATGCCAAAAACGGAAGTTGGCTCTAATAAGTTTCTTCCATCTAATCAGGCCCATTGGCGCTGATGAAATCTCCCAAATAGATTCGAGTTATCCAATAACTCGATCTAAAGGCTACCCGATCAATATGAAAACTCGAGTATCAAGGTGTGCGACCCTGTAGGTTCCTCTAACGCTGGCAGTGCTGACCAAAGGTCATCACAAGCAGTGAGTAGCACCTAGCAGTGCATCGCTGCTACCCAGGTTATTGGAATGGATATCGACATCGACATCCCCATCATCGCAACTAGGTACAGATGCATTACAGTCTCTTTGCCGTACTGATATCCGATTGGACAAGTGTGTCACCACTTGTTTTCATCCAATCACATGGCTATGACTAAAACAGGTTCTCACCTGGGTATGGCCATACACTCTCAATCATAGAACCATAAGGGAGCTCCATGGATATCATACTTCCCTAAGGAAGGGGCAAATCCTATGTCTGTCCATTGACCTTCTCATATGGGCCGTGACATGCTCAATAACAACTGTTATAACCTCCCAACTACGGCGAGGTGTTAGGTTGTATCAAAGCAAGTCCCTAACCATATAGAATGATCAATGACCTCAAGTCAAGGGATCAATGCATCTCCTGTCACTTGTGAGGATAACTCATGACACCAAGTCATAGCCTCACAGCGGGTCTGTCCAGTATATCCTCCAATGATATACCCATGTGTCTGTGTTAGCACCACGTGCCTAACCAGCCCACATACCAGTCTCTCAAGTACCAGAGTTATCCCATATCCACTCAGGTACATCGACTGGGGACTATAGTTCGAGCACAGATCTAATCTGTCTCCAGGGACATTATCATGTAAGTACACAATCGCAGGTGTAGACAAACAATGATAACGACAATGCCAGAAAGATATATATTAATATCAGAGTCAAGTAGTACAAAGATGGACCAAAACTAGGTCCTAGGGCATATACACCAACAATAACTTATGCTCATATTCATGATGAACATCGTTCTTAGCATGATAATGAGTAGAAAATGTGTATTTATTGGCTATGACTTGAGAGCCAAAGGGTATAAGCTCTGTGATCCAACTAATGAGAAAACATTTGTAAGTAAAGATGTAGACTTTGATGAGGAAGCTACATGTGACTAGAATGTACAAGAGGATCAAAGTTACCACAATCTACTTCCCTTTGTAGAATAAGATGCAAATGAAGAAAAACTTGGACTTGTTACTGTTAGTGTTTATACCCTGGAACCTATGGATGGTCCAATGGGATATGTGTATCACATCTATTTGTTAGATGAGTTATCCTGGCATGGTCGTTGTTATGCAAATTTATACATATGCGCACATGTACATTTGCATGTACAATGTCCCTAGAGATATATTTTATCTAGTCTCTAATGGGGGCAGGGACCACGAACCACGAAGGTACAAGTGGAGCCTACGGTTGCCATAAACAAAAAAACTCGGAGGCCCATGAATAAGCTAGCAAGGCTCATTCCAAAGGCTAGCTCAAAATAATGGGAAGAACTACTTCAATCACTCCAAAAGAAGCCCACGACTTTCAAGCCCAAGAAATTGCCAAAACATGACTTGCATCCATGGCTAAGGAAATAAATTATGGGACAATAATCAGCCAGCCAAATCGGGGGATCGCATCAAACGCACGTCGACACAAATCTTCCTTGCTACAAAGAAGGAAGGCTCAACGTCTCTCCCTGCTCATCTGGCTCTTCTTCATCGCTGCAAAGGAAGCCCCAACGTCTCTCTGCAGCCTTTCAAAGAAGAAAACGTCAACGTCTCTTCAAGCTTCATCTATATGTATCTCTTCATGTATGCATCTTGGTAACCGAATTTTGAATGAAAGAAATAGTTCTCCTTCTAATGGCATCGGATGTCTCTTTCCCTTGTCTTCTTTGAGGTGCTTGTGTCACCTAGCTTTCCCCTCTTCTCCTTCTCTCCTCTAACTCTCCAGCCCGCTGCAATCATCCACACAACTCAGCCAACTTCCAGATTTCTAAAATTTTGGAAGCTCGCCGCCGACGATCCACCGGCCGGATCTCCACGAGACTTTGGCCACAACTCCTCCTTCCCCTTAAGAAGCTTCAGCCGCCGGCATCGCTCCATCCACCTCTCCAATTGCCGGAATCAAACGGCCGACCCAAACCCCTATTTCTGCCCAGCTTCCGCCTCAGATCCGCCTTTCATCGTCGATCTACTCCGTCCGACCATCTTTCACCCCCAAAGTCCGGCCATGTCCTCTCATCTATGATAACAACCTCCACTTGTAGCAGGTTTAGATTTCGTCCACCATCCGGCGAACAGCGACCGCCCCTGCCACTCACGCACATCCCCTATTTCCGCCGAGCTCCCGCCCCAGCACAACTCTTTCGCGCAATTCTCCTCCGATCAGCCACCATCCACCCACTAACTCCGGCCACATCTGCGCCACCATCACATGGATCTCCAGATGTAACAGGTCCGGCAATCGGTCACCACCGGACGAATGCCGACGAGTCCTCCGCTCCCGTGCAACATCCCCTGTTCCAGATTTCCCCTCTACAGCCTACTTGAGTCTCCTGTTTGCTCTTCGTATTAATCTGTCTAGCCTTCTTGACGTAGGATTTTAATGCACTCCGACAAGCCTCCACCTCCATTCTTTGGTCCTAATAGCAAGCCCGAATCTTGTTCTACCCGATGGAGTAGTTCGATGAAACCCAGATTCATCAGATCTTCCTAAGACACCTTGGAACTTTTGATATCTGATACATTCCTGCATCTGTTTTAAAACTAATCTGGTTAGTGTTTTTTGTGTAGGTGCTTTAAGCAATCGGTGGAGCAAAAGTCCAGAACCTTGACGTGACTACTAAGTACACATGTTGTTATACCACTTGGACAAGTATAGCCGATTTCAAACTCATCAGATCAACATAGAAGACCTGCCAACTTTTGAATAATAATACAAATCCTGCAACTATTTGATCGAATATTCTGATTAACTTACTTCTTGTAGATATTATAAATTTCTGACAGATAATCACCGTCTAATATTTATGCCATTCAAAAGAACTAGTTTTTGTTCTACGTGCTAGTTTAATCGGTTTGAGTTTTTGATGTATGGATTTTTTTTCAAGGCCTAACAACTTATCGTAACTGATTAATTTTCTTGCCTGGATTTTTGGCTGTTAAGAACATTGACCTTTATATCGTTTTCTGGTTTGCACAACACGTGTCTCCACCCCACATCAGTTTGGTATCAGAGGCAAAGGTTGTGAGCAACTCTTGTTTGCCCACACGATCCTTGCTTTGTTATTTGCATAAAAAAAATGTTAGTTTTCTTTTCATGTTTTGTTGCTTTTTGCATGTTAGTTAAGTTATTTGCTCTTTATTGATTAAAAAAAAAATCATTCTTAGTTTTTTTTGCTTTTCATGCTTGTTGTTCTTGCTATTTTGTTTACATGCTCTCATGTTTAGTTGTTTTTGCTAATTTATTTTGCTAGAAAAAAAAATTTGCAACAAAAATTCTGCTGCCTGCTTCAAGAACTTTGTTCTTGTTGCTTATCTTCTATTTGCTCCAAATTGTATCTGAACTTCTGATTTTGCAGCGCCAACATAATCTAAATATTTCAGCCTGCTTGCTGCACATAATCTCTGTCAAACTGCAGCTTGGATAACACCAGCATATTTCGGTTTACAACCCCCATAAGTGCAGCTATTGATGCATTGATTATAACTATAAATTCTACACTTGAATGCTGAATTTTTCCAATCTATTTTCAGCCTGGTTTCTATGCTTAACCTCTATCAAATTGCAGCCTTCAACTGGCATTATTTTCTGCACATATATATGCTGCAATTGTTTTGAATTAGCCTTGATCTACTGCTTCCTACATTCTCAAAAATTATTTATGCGCTGAACTTTAGCAATAGTCATATTTTCCAGGAGATCAAGTTTCTTTTATCATCATGTGCTATTTTAACGCAAGTGAATTAATTTTTGATTGGAAAGCTTACAAAAGAATCACCCTTAGACTTGAAAGTTTTACTACCTTTGTTTGGTGTAATAAACATAAGGGTAGAACTGTGTTAGACCATATAGTTAGTTTTAATGCTATATCTGCTAGGGCTGTTGATAATTTTTGTCTCATTTTAGGAAAACACAGAAACCCATATACCATATTCTGGGAAGAATATAGAGTTACCACCTTAGTTAACTTTCAATGTCTCGTCCCTATTCAACTGGATGGTATGAAATTCAACATTTGGTGTGATGTTATCAGCTTAGAAAGTTTTGATATCTTGCTAGGTAATGAATTCCTTCGTAGTGTTCAAGCCTATCATCATAGAGAACCTTTGTCCTATAGTGTCAACTTTAGAGGGTTAAAACACATCATCTATCCTAGAAGTCTAGAGTCAACAGAAGCTAGCACTAATGCCATTCGTTATGAGATGAATAAACAATTTGATAATATGAAAAAAGAAATTGATAAACAATGTAATAATATGATAAAACTCTTAGAAAAACTTCGTGACCAGTGCCTACAACAAGCGTCCAATCAAACCATAGAAGTCACCGAACCACACACCGAGACTAAGATTCAGCTAAATCCTTTAGGTGACTTGAACCTAGAAGACACCAATAAACAAGATCACACCTCAAACTATGAACACATAGGGACAACCCAATTCGAGCCTAAGTTAGTGATGACACCAAAATATGTAGTATATTTTGCATCATTTTAGATACCTTTTCAAGCTAAATTGAGGATCTTTTACTTGTTTCCATGCTAAACCCATCAAATATTGCAAAGTCTACTTATGTTTTGGTTTTTCATATTTTTTAGGCAAAAAGACGCTATTTTAGGCGTTTTCAAGCAAAATTAAATACATGGAAGAGTTCTCATCATCAAGAAGAAGGCACCTAAGAAATTTCATGCAAATCGAGGCAAAGAACCAAAAATACGGTAGGGCTGTAAAGGATTTTACGGTGCCGTATTTTTCACGGCTACCGTATTTTCGAGATCACGACCGTATTTTGGTGATTTTCCAAACAGAAAGTTTTTGCGAAAATACGGCACCGCCGTAAGAATTTACACCGCCGTATTTTGGGGTGCTTTCGGAACAGAAACCTTAGCCGATTTTACAGCACTGCCGTAAACCAGTTTACGGGCCGTATTTTCCAGACGTCTTCAGAACAAAAAGTTGGCCTGAAATTACGGCACTGCCGTAAACATTTACACATGCCGTATTTTTCAGACGAATTCGACTAGAGAGTTCAGCAGATTTTATAGCACTGCCGTAAACCAAATTATGGTACCGTATTTTTCAGCAATTTCAGAACAGAATGATCGATGGATTTTACGGCAGTGTCGTAAGATATTACACTGCCGTATCTCGGTTTTTGAACATGACTCCCAGGTCAATTTCAACGCCTGATTTTTGCAGAGATGATGGCGGTCGATCCAAAGCTTAAAACAAAAGACCGTAAGAAGAGCGGGGGGGGGGGGGGGGGGGGCTTTGGACAAGAGGATTACAGAGAGACCAAAAGCCCTAAATTTGATCCACCGTCGAGGGAGAAATCGGGATCGACGCCGCCTCCAAGGGTTTCGCCACCGTGATCGATCCAGACAATCTCAAGCCGTGATTTTCATTCAGAAGCTTCGTCGGAGGGAGAAGACAACACACCAGAAGTTTCAGACCGAAAGGAGATCGATTGAAAGAGAAATCGAAGAAAAACCAGCTGCTGACACTGTTCACCGAAGTTCCTTGCAAATTACGGCTGTGAAATACTTCACAGCCGTGCTGTATTTTCTAAACTTCTCTTTTACTTCGATTTTCAATCCTCGAAGTCATGATTTGTTGTAATTCCCTTATGATGATAGCTTAAACTATTTTTGGGACATGGGGGAGTAATTACTTAACTTCCAATGACTAGATAACTCTTTTTTCAATATTTCGTTGAGTTTAATCTTAGCATGATGATTTTACTCATGTGATAATTGTGCTTAGACTCTCTATAAGTTCATGTTACTAATTATGTTCTTGGAATTTTCGCTTGAGACTGAAAAGTAATTGCTTGAGAATTTGGAACCCTAGAATTGCATGTTAGGATCCCTTCCTTAGGTTAGATCCATCTTGATCTTTTCTAGTAGAATAATTGCCATGATTATAATATGAATATATAAATTGAGTCTATTTGTCAAACGTGGAGATCTTGTGCGAAAGCAAGGATCGGAACGTTGGAGATCCTTGAGCGAAACTAGTTGCGAGACTCGGATGCACGAAAGTGATCCTTGAGTCTCCACTAGAGATTCCTAGAACTCGGATGCACGAAAGTGATCCTTGAGTCCATTGTTTGATAATATCTTCATCATGATAAAATTGAATCAACGAAATCCTTATTCATATCTAGCCATAAAAGTTTAAGTGAACGAAACCCTAGTCCCAACTTTTCTCTCTGATAATCCTATTTTTTTTTTTAGTTTCCAATTGCTATTCTCACGATTTCGATTTGCCTAGATAGTAAGAAATCAACTATTTACTATTCGACAATGTAGGTCCCTGTGGATTCGATACTTTCTTTATTACTTCGAGTATCCGTGCACTTGCGGATCACAACAAAGTTTTTGGCGCCTTTGCCGGGGACCTTAGTTTTTGTCGATATTAGAGACATTGAGAGTATTGCTAGACTAGGTTTCATTTATGTTTTATCTTTTTATTCTTTTCTGTTTACTTACATCATTTGATCAGTTTGCTCTAGTGTGCACAGGACATTCATTTCTAATGGCTGATCAAAGATCACTAAGGGACTATGCTGCCCCTAATCCTCATGGGATACACTTCAGCATTGCTAGACCTACAATTGAGGCCTCCAACTTTGAAATTAATCCTGCCTTCGTGACTATAATCCAGCAGAATCAGTTCGGAGGATCATCAATCGAAGATCCTTATTCACACTTATATACCTTTCTTGAATATTGTGATACCATAAGAATTCATGGAATTTCTGATGATGAACTAAAACTGATATTGTTCCCTTTTTCTCTCAGGGATCAAGCACGAACTTGATTGCATTCTCGTCAACCCAATACTTTCACAACATGGGATCAATTATCAAAAGCTTTTCTGACGATATATTTTCCACCAAGCAAGACTTTCCAATTGAGAAATCAAATCATGAACTTCCAATAGAAAGAAGTAGAATCTCTTAGTGAAGCATGGGAATGATACAATGAATTGCAAAGGAAGTGTCCTCACCATGGCTTGGAGCGACGGGTCTTAATTGAAACTTTTTATTATGGTTTAATTAATCACACTCACCTCATTGTTGATGCTGCTGCGGGGAGAGCCTTGATGAGTAGAACAATTGATGATGCTTTCAAGTTGTTTGAGGAGATGTCCTTGAATCAGAGCCAATGGGCTCCAGATGAAGGAATTTCATATTGTCATCAACATGGTAAGAATGAGAATGAGGATCAGCAAACCCTGACTGAAGAGGTTAGTGAGCACATGTTAGAAAAATTTTTAGCCAGCCAAATCCATTCATTGCAAATTCAAAACACAAAAAAATTCGAAGATCTTGAAGAAACTGTTAGTCATCTTGCTTCTCAAGTAGAATCCTTAGTTACTTGCAGTAAAATTCTAGAAGGACAAATATCTAGATTAAACACTGGGGAACATTGCAATGCCATTATCACTAGAAGCGGGAGACAACTAGGAGAACTTAAGGAAAAAGAGTCTATTAATGATCAGGATGAAGAATTAGAATTAGAAAAGCCTTCTGAACATGAACAAACCCTACATAGTTCAACACCTCAAAAGGGTGGTAATCAAAAAGGGGATGTTCCATGTAAAGAAGACGGATCTAAGACTAATCTACCTCCATCCTTTAGACCACTGGTACCTTTTCCCCAAAGGTTAGAACAAGAGAAGTTAGATAAGCAATTTGGGAAATTTCTTGATGTTTTGAAAAAGCTTTACATTAATATACCATTTACTGAAGCTTTATCTCAAATGCCCATATATGCTAAATTTTTGAAAGAAATCTTGTCTAACAAAAGAAAGATAGAAAACTATGGTACTGTTTCTTTAACCGAAGAATGTAGTGCTATTATTCAAAACAGGTTACCACCGAAATTGAATAATCCAGGTAGTTTCTCTATCCCATGTTTTATTGGAAATATGGCTTTTGACCGAGCCTTATGTGATCTAGGGGCTAGTGTAAGTCTTATGCCTTTGTCTATGTGCAGGAAATTGGACATGGGAGCTCCTAAGCCGACTATAATTTTTTTGCAGCTCGCCGATTGATCAGTAAAATATCCAGTAGGTATTCTAGAGGATGTTCCTATACAAGTTGGTAAGTACTTCATACCTGTTGATTTTGTGGTACTTGAAATGGAAGAAAACGCCAAGATTCCTATTATTCTGGGTAGGCCATTCTTAGCCACTGGTGGAGCCCTTATTGATGTAAGGAATGACAAACTTGCTTTAAGAATTGGCAATGATAAGATTGAGTTTGATTTGAATAATTCATTGAAAAAACCTGCTTATGCTAGTTCCTGTTGCACTATTCAGTCCATTGATGACACAGTTTATGATGCTAGTTGTTTGTTTGATGATTCTTCTGCTGATGTTTCTTCTTCTGATTCCTTGGAAAATTCTTGTGAAAAAATTGATAGTCCTGGTTTTGAGAATGATTTTGATGATTTTGATGATGAGAAACATGATATCTTAGATTGTGCTACTTTTGATAATGAAAGTGAAAAGATCCCTAAAGTTGAGTTGAAAGTTTTACCTGATAACCTTAGATATGAATTTCTTGGTCATAACTCTACCTACCCTGTGATTGTGGATGCTAAATTAGATGCCAGGGAAACTGATTTACTCCTGAAGGAGCTAAGAATTCATAGAAAGGTAATTGGGTATTCCATTGATGACTTAAAAGGGATTAACCCTTCTTTTTGTATGCATAGGATTCACATGGAGGATGAGCACAAACCGCATGTAGATTTTCAGAGAAGGCTCAACCCATCTATGAAGGAAGTGGTGAAGAAGGAAGTACTAAAATTGCTAGATGCAAGTATTATCTACCCTATCTCAGATAGTAAGTGGGTGAGTCCTGTACACTGTGTTCCAAAGAAGGGGGGTGTCACTGTAATGAAAAATAAGGATAATGAATTGATACCTGTTAGAAATATCACTAGTTGGCGTATGTGTATTGATTATAGAAAATTAAATACTGCCACTAGGAAGGATCATTTTCCCTTGCCTTTCATTGATCAAATGGTGGAAAGACTTGCCAAGCACTCTCACTTTTGTTTTCTTGATGGGTATTCCGGATTTTTTCAGATTCCTATTCATCCTGATGATCAGGATAAAACCACTTTTACATGTCCTTATGGTACTTTTGCTTATAGAAGAATGCCCTTTGGTTTATGCAATGCACCTGCCACTTTTCAAAGATGTATGATGGCGATTTTTTCTGAATTTATTGAAGACTTCATGGATGTTTTTATGGATGATTTCTCTGTCTATGGTTTTTCTTTTGATGACTGCTTAGCTAATATTTCTAGAGTTTTACAGAGATGTGAAGAGACTAATCTTGTCTTGAATTGAGAAAAATGTCACTTTATGATTAGACAGGGGATAGTTTTGGGCCATCTCGTTTCAGAGAAAGGGATTGAAGTGGACAAGGCCAAGATAGAAGTGATCGAGAAGTTAGCACCTCCCACCACTGTCAAGGAGATCAGGAGCTTTTTGGGACATGCAGGGTTTTACAGGAGATTCATCAAGGACTTCTCGAAACTTGCTAAACCTTTAACTGATTTACTTTGTAAAGACGCCAAATTCTACTTTGATGAGAAATGTCTGTTTGCTTTTCAGGAGTTAAAGAAAGCTTTGGTTTCAATACCCATCATTCAGCCCCCATATTGGGACTTGCCCTTTGAACTCATGTGTGACGCCAGTGATTATGCAGTGGGAGCAGTCTTGGGATAAAGAAAAGATAAGAAACCTGATGTTATTCACTATGCCAGCAAAACTTTGGATGAGGCACAAAGAAATTACACTACCACTGAGAAGGAATTATTGGCCATAGTATTTGCTTTTGATAAATTTAGGTCTTACTTGATTAACTCCAAAGTGGTAGTGTACACTGACCATGCAGCTGTGAAATACTTAATGCAGAGAAAAGACAGCAAACCACGATTACTTAGATGGATTTTACTTCTGCAAGAATTTGATTTGGAGATTAAAGACAAAAAGGGATCAGAAAACCTTGTTGTAGATCATCTCTCAAGAATAATGGCAGACACTGAAAAGAATGATGAAATCAATGATTTTTTCCCTGAAGAACATCTCCTAACCATTGAACAACTCAAAGCACCCTGGTATGCTGACACAGTGAATTATCTTGTAGCCAATATTTTTCCTCCTGATTTGAGCTACCAAAAAAAGAAAAGATTTTTGGCTGAGGTGAAACACTATTTTTGGGATGAGCCTTATGTGTTTAGAAGATGTGCTGATGGAATTTTTAGAAGATGTGTACCTGAAGAAGAAATTGCAGATATTTTGCTTCAATGCCATGGATCCTCCTATGGTGGTCATGCCGGTACTGAAAAAACTGCTTTTAAGGTGCTACAATCAGGTTTTTATTGGCCCACAATTTTCAAAGATGCTAGAAACTTTGTATCATCCTGTGATAGATGTCAAAAGACTGAGAATATTAACAGAAGACATGAAATGCCACTGTCCAATATTCTTGAAGTTGAGATATTTGATGTTTGGGGGATTGACTTCATGGGACCTTTCCCATCTTCTGGAGGTAACAAGTACATTCTTGTAATATTTGATTATGTCTCAAAATGGGTTGAAGCTCTTGCTTCACCAACCAATGATTCGAGAGTTGTTATTAAACTGTTCAAGAAGATTATCTTTCCACGATATGGAACACACTGAGTAGTGATCAGTGATGGAGGCTCGCATTTCATAGAACATAAGTTTTCAGCCTTACTCAGGAAGTACGGAGTTAATCATAAAATTGCAACACCCTATCACCCCCAAACAAGTGGACAGGTTGAGATATCAAATAGAGAGATCAAAGGAATTCTGGAGAAAACAGTGTCGCGCACTAGAAAAGAATGGGCATTCAAACTTGATGATGCATTGTGGGCTTACAGGACTGCTTTCAAAACACCCATAGGTATGTCCCTCTTCCAATTGATTTATGGAAAATCATGTCACCTTCTTGTAGAGCTCAAGCATAAGGCGTTCTGGGCAATCAAGAAGCTGAATTTTGACTTGAAAAATGCGGGTGAAAGACGGAGGTTGCAATTAAATGAGCTAGATGAGATCAGACTCTCTGCATATGAGAATGCAAGAATCTACAAAGAGAGGACTAAGATATGGCATGATCGACAGATTTTCAGAAAAGACTTCCAACCAGGTGAATTTGTTCTATTATTCAATTCTAGATTGAGACTTTTTCCAGGGAAGCTTAAGTCTCGATGGCATGGTCCTTTTCAGGTAAAGAAAGCCTATCCCTACGGAGCTGTAGACGTATGGAGCGAGGAAATGGGAGAATTCAAAGTTAATGGTCAAAGATTGAAGCATTATTATCAGGAAGAGCAGATTGGGGAAAAGGAAAGTTTTTACATTGATAAGTCACGATCAAATCCGAGTGTCGAACGGTCAAGCTAATGACCTTTTAAACTAGCGCTTCTTGGGAGGCAACCCAAGCACTCTTGCTTAGTGTAATCACTTCTATTTTAGTTGTTTTTAGAATTAAAATTTCTTTTTTTTAGGAGAATAGAATAAAGAGGGAGTTATGAAGAAAGTTGAATCCAACGGTGGCGAAAAATTGAATTTTGTGAGCATCACTTTCCATACTACTTTGCATTCTATTTTCCTCGATCTTTTGAAAAAGAATTGGATGCATACGATCCACTTTCTACCATCTTGTGGTGTGATCCTATATTTTCTTTTTTGAAAAAGATTTTCATTGATAAATATCTTCCACGATGCATGATTGAAGATATAGCCCTGTCATGTTAAATTTATTTCTTCAATACATATTTGTCTATTGAGATATGACATTGATTGATGCATAAAATTTTGGGTAGATATATTATTTGAACAGTAAGATTTAATGGTGAAACTTCTCTTTTGAATAAAATGAGTATATTAGTATGATTTGAGAATTTAGATCAATTGATCAACCTAGTTGAGGCTTAGTCTATTTTTGCTATTTGTTGGGAAAGAAGAATCCAAGATCCATAAAAATAGTGAGAGACTCCCCTACTTGGCACTATGTAAAATTGATAGTGGTACCTAAGAACATGGGTTGAAGTCTATACATGAAAAATAATGAGAGAGAAAAAGAATAAGACTCCTCTACTTGGCACTGTGTAAAATTGACAGCGGTACCGAAGAAAGAGTTGAAGTCAAAAATAAAAAGTATGTGTCTATATGGATACATGCCATCTTTACAAAAACAAACATAATGCATAAAAAATAAAAAAAAATTATGTGTGGAAAAAGATCTTGGAGACCTCATTCCTGTAAACAAAAGCCATGATAAATTTAAATTGATACTGGGTGAAATCATGAGATTGAAAATTCTATTTATCATACGGTCGCAAAATTTTATTTGATTGAGTTGTGAATCTAGAAAAATTGAGTTCTGAAGATGATATGTTTACTTGAAATTTTGTAAATCAATTAATAGAATTTTTCATTCACAAGTTGTATTTTAGAAATTTATTTGAGCATGAAAAGGTTATTCTTTAAATTTAAAATCAAAATTTGATTTTTGCTTGAGGACAAGCAAGGTTTGAGCCTTATGTGTTTGATGACACCAAAATATGTAGTATATTTTGCATCATTTTAGATACCTTTTCAAGTTAAATTGAGGATCTTTTACTTGTTTCCATGCTAAACCCATCAAATATTGCAAAGTCTACTTCTGTTTTGGTTTTTCATGTTTTTCAGGCAAAAAGACGCTATTTTAGGCGTTTTCAAGTAAAATCAAATACATGGAAGAGTTCTCATCATCAAGAAGAAGGCACCCAAGAAATTTCACGCAAATCGAGGTAAAGAACCAAAAATACGGCAAGGTCGTAAAGGATTTTACGGTACCGTATTTTTCACGGCTATAGTATTATCGAGATCACAGCCGTATTTTGGTGATTTTCCAAACAGAAGGTTTTCGCGAAAATACGGCACCGCCGTAAGAATTTACATGGCCGTATTTTGGGGCGCTTTCGGAACAGAAACCTTAGCCGATTTTACGGCAATGCCGTAAACTAGTTTACGGGCCGTATTTTCCAGACGTCTTCAGAACAGAAAGTTGGCCTGAAATTACGGCACTACCGTAAACATTTACACGTGCCGTATTTTCCAGACGAATTCGACCAGAGAGTTTAGCCGATTTTACGGCACTGCCGTAAACAAAATTAAGGTATCGTATTTTCCAGCAATTTCAGAACAGAATGATCGATGGATTTTACGGCAGTGTCGTAAGATATTACACTGTCGTATTTCAGTTTTTGAACGTGACTCCCAGGTCAATTTCAACGCCCGATTTTTGCGGAGATAATGGTGGTCGATCCAGAGCTTAAAACAAAAGACCGTAAGAAGAGCCCGGGGGGGGGGGGGGGGGGGGGGGCTTTGGACGAGAGGATTACAGAGAGACCAAAATCCCTAAATTTGATCCACCGTCGAGGGAGAAATTGGGATCGACGCCGCCGCCAAGGGTTTCGCCGTCGTGATCGATCCAGACAATCTCAAGCCGTGATTTTCATACAGAAGCTTCGTCGGAGGGAGAAGACAACACACCAGAAGTTTCAGACCGAAAGGAGATCGATTGAAAGAGAAATCGAAGAAAAACCAGCTACCGACACTGTTCACCGGAGTTCCTTGCAAATTATGGCTATGAAATACTCCCCAGCCGTGCTGTATTTTCTAAACTTCTCTTTTACTTTGATTTTCGATCCTCTGAAGCCATGATTTCTTGTAATTCCCTTATGATGATAGCTTAAACTATTTTTGGGACATGGGGGAGTAATTTACTTAACTTCCAATGACTAGATAACTTTTTTTCAATATTTCGTTGAGTTTAATCTTAGCATGATGATTTTACTCATGTGATAATTGTGCTTAGATTCTCTATAAGTTCATGTTACTAATTATGTTCTTGGAATTTTCGCTTGAGACTGAAAAGTAATTGCTTGAGAATTTAGAACCCTAGAATTGCATGTTAGGATCCCTTCCTTAGGTTAGATCCATCTTGATCTTTTCTAGTAGAATAATTGCCATGATTATAATATGAATCTATAGATTGAGTCTATTTGTCAAACATGGATATCTTGTGCGAAAGCAAGGATCGGAACGTTGGAGATCCTTGAGCGAAACTAGTTGCGAGACTCGGATGCATGAAAGTGATCCTAGAGACTCCACCAGAGATTCCTAGAACTCGGATGCACGAAAGTGATCCTTGAGTGATGGGGGCAGAGACCACAAACCACGACGGTACAAGTGGAGTTTACGATTGTCATAGACGAAGGCTCAGAGTCTTGCGAATAAGCTAGCAAACTCACTTATAAAGTTAGCTCAATAATTAGTAGATGACTACTTCAACCCCTCAATAAACTCAAGACATTCAAGCTCATAAGTTGCGGGAATCAATTCCAAAACGTGACATGCATCAACGGCAAACCAAACAAATCATGCGTCAGCCAGCTAAAGCTCTCGTGACATGCCAGCCAGTGTCAACTTCAGTCAACACTCAACGCTGCAAGCATGGAAGCTGCAGCGAAGGAAATCTTCAACGTTTCCCCCCCCCCTTGCTGCTCAAGATGGAAGCTGCAACGTTCACATCTCTCCAACGTCTTCCCTTGGCACCTCACAAAGGAAGGTGTAATAACGTCTCTCAAGCAATCGAAGGAAGAAAAGCTTCAATGCCAATCTCACGTAGGAACCTTGCCACGCTTGCAGCCAACAAAGGAAATACCAATCTCTTTGCACAACACTCATCTTCTTCAACGCTGGAACCTTGCGATGCTCACTCATAGCCAACAATGGAAACTTCTCCAACGTCTCTTTCCTGCTGAAGATGGAAGCTTCAATGTCTCTGTCGCCTACAACATCTCAGCAACATCGCTCCTTCTCCTATATGTATCAAAGCTTCAACCTTGTAAAGACAGAATGTTTTGAATGAATGGAAATGGTTTTTCTTCTGATGAATCGGATGTCTCCTTCTTCCTTCTCTGAGGTGCTTGTCACCTAGTTTTCTCTTCTTCTCCTTCTAGGGCTGAGCCCCTCCCTCTTCCTTTCTTCTCTAATCTCTCCTTTTTCCCCCAATTCTCCTGCTCCGCTACCAACATCGCACACCCAGCAAACCTGCAGATTTCCGTCATTCCGAGAGTTCGCCGCCGGCGATCCCACCGTCGGATCTCCACGAGACTTCGGAAGTCTCTTCGCCTCCCATAGTCGAACCTTCAGCCGCCGGCGTCCGCCCATCCGCCACACCGATCGCCGGAATCGAAACACAGACGTGTTCCCCTGTTTCCGCCCAGTTTCTGCCCTACTCCCGCCTTTCACCGTCGTTCTCTTCCAACCGGCCACCGTCCGCCCCGAAACTCCGGCCACGTCGTCACCACAACCATACCAACCTCCAGTAGTAGCAGTTTTTGATTTGGTCAACCACTGGCCGGCCGGCAACAAATCCTTCTCCAGCGCGAGATCCCCTGTTTCTGCCCTGCCCGCGACCTAGCTCCGCCCTTCCGCATCGTGTTCCTCTGACCAGCCACCGCCCGTCACCAAACTCCGGCCACCTCTTCGCCATCAACACAATGACTCCCCGTCATAGCAGGTCCGGCGAGAGTGCACCACCGGATGACCGCCGACCAACCCTGCTCCAGACGCGCCATCTCCCCTGTTCCACATCTATTTGTCTCCTATTTCAGTTTTCCTACATTGCTAATCTGATTAAGCTATTTCTTGCAGGGATTTTAAGAATTTGGCGCAACAACAATCTTGACATTTGGCACGGATATGAAGTGCAAATGTTGTTCTATCATTTGGACCAGTTGGGGAAGATTCAAATTGAGCATATCAGCCTACATGACACTGCAACTTTTCATAAATGATCAAATCCTGCATTTATTTTCTCAACTAATCTGATTAGCATGTTTTGTGTAGGTACTTTGAGCAATCTTTGCAATAAAGATCTTGGACTTTGGTCAGATAATGAAGCACACATCTTGTACTTTCATTTGGGTTAGTTGATGCGAGCCCGGGTTCAACGGGTCAATCTAACAAGCATTGCAAAATTTGTAATCTGAAACATTTCTGTGCAGTTTTAACTTACTGATCTGACTAGCTATATTGGTTGCACTAAATCTATATGCTCGAGTAGGAGTCTACTCTCCATTTTGATACGCATGCAAAGAACTAATTTAGTTCTACAATGTAGTTCATTTAGTTTGAATTTTGAATGATTGGAACCCCCTCTATGACATTGCCACATTTGCTAAATAATAATTTTCTGAACTCCTGGAATTCTAGCTGCTTTCATGAATATGTTGTTTTCTGAAAATTCAAAAAAATAAATAACTGAATTTTAATTTAGTAGTTTGTTGTCACACGCTTCCCCCCTACATCAGTTTGGTATCAGAGCAAGGTTTGTGGGCAACTCTTGTCTGCCCGCACGATCCTTTGTTTTGCTCTTTGCATTTAAAAATAAAAAAAATTTCATGCTTTCATGATTAGTTATTTTCTTGTTATTTAGTTTGCATATCTTAGGTTATTTGCTAGTTGTTGTTTATGTGGTAAAAAAAAAAATTGCTTACATTGAGAACAATTATGCATAGAACTGCATAATATTTCTGGATTTTTGCTATGCACCTCAAATTCTGCATGTGTTTTCCTGATGCTCCACTCAGTTTTATAAATCCTGCAACATCTGGACCATTAAATTTCTGAGATACCTGATTTGTTTTCAACCTCTGGCTGCACAAGATTTAATAAACTGCACACTTTTGAAAGCAACTATAACTGAGTTTTCAATTTGCTGAATTCTGCACTTGACTTATGAGTTTAAAATCTGGTTTTTAGCCTTTATACTACACTTAATCTCTATCAAACTGCAACTTGGATTACCATCAGCATATTTCAGTCTAAAGCACCCATAAGACAGCTACTTATTCATTGATTATGACTCTAAATTCTGCACTTGAATGCTGAAATTTTCCAATCTGTTTTCAGCCTGGTCTCTGTGCTTAACCTGTATCAAATTGCAGTCTTCAACTGGCATTATTTTCTGAACATATATATGCTGCAATTATTTTTGAATTGGCCCTGATATACGGTTCTTCTACATGCTGAGATAGTATTCCTGCACTGCACTTAAACAATAGTCATTTCTAGCATTAATCTTCTTGTTTATCATCATGCGTTATTTTACTCAACAGGAAGT
Organism: Costus lasius; assembly: GCA_027563935.2. Taxonomy (NCBI): domain Eukaryota; kingdom Viridiplantae; phylum Streptophyta; class Magnoliopsida; order Zingiberales; family Costaceae; genus Costus; species Costus lasius. The sequence goes on from CM050451.1 coordinate 80,069,932, forward strand.
TATAGCTAGAACAGAACTAATAACTGTTAGGGAACGAAAGGCTCTTACACTTAGTTTTACAACATTTAAATATAGGGTTCTTACTCATAGGCCTAGTTGTTTCACAACATACACTTTGTGTAATGGTTATAAAAGTAGAACAGTTATAGATCATCAGGTTAAGTTCAATGTTATATCTATTAGATCACTTGAACACTTTGGCCTCACGATGCAAAAACATGATTACCCTTATGTCATAACTTGGGAAGACTATACTAAAACTTTAATTGACTTTCAATGTTTAGTTCCCATCCAGTTAGACAATATCAGAATTGAAATTTGGTGTGATGTGATGAGTTTAGAAAGCTTTGACATTTTATTAGGCAATGAATTTATGCATGATTTTCAGGGAAATTATTTTAGTAAACCTTGCTACTATAGCTTCATACATAAAGGTTTGGAACACATCATTTACCCTAAAAGCCTAAGTGAACAGTGTAATGAGATGTTACAAGAGATAAAGAGTCGTATAAAGCAATCCTTGCAAAAAGAACAAAAGAGTCCAACCCCTTTAGAGCTTAGAGAGCAAACCTCAAAGCCTACCTTAGAAACCAAAACAAGTCCAGATGAGACATGTGAAACTCAAGAGGCAAACCATGAGGTAGAACCCATTCCTCAACCTTCAATTTTAGAGTCCATACCCATAGGTCCTCAACTTGAATCTAGCATTCCAGTTAAAGAGTCCATAGTTGACTTATCTGAGAGTCAACATACCCCTAAGTTTCCCATAGAGACCCCTATAGACTTGTCTCAACCTAAGTGTCAAATAGAGCCATTACCTTCAATTTTAGGGCCCATACCCACAGGTTCTCAACTTGACCTTAGCACTACCTCTAGCAAACCTAAAGATGACTTGCCTAAAAATCCAGTTGAACCCAAACCCATAGGTCTTCTTGAACCTCACATGGAACCTAAGTTAGATCCCTTTGAGCTTGACCTGGATCCTAATCCTCAACCTTTAGGTCAACCCCTAGACTTAGAAAATCTCTTCCAGGACCCTATGATCCTTGAATCTTGTCTGTTAGGTCCTTCTACCCACACCCTTAAGCCACCATTAGGATCAACAAAACATAGTGAACTCAAACATGCTTTGCACTCTGCTCTTATTGAAGTTGAGTATATTGATTTTATCATTCCTTGTTCTTTTCAAAGTGTTGTGATTTTCTATGACAAATTTACTAATGAGTACAGCCGAGAAAAGGAATTCAATGCAGGTACCCTTGATATGCAGCTTGGACCGTGGAAAAGGAACAACAAGACAGGATGTTGTGATACTAACAACACTGGAAGCTTCAAATCCTTGAGGAGCAACTGACTCTCACCCCTCCAGAACTTCTCCACCTACACAAGAACAATTCTTCGGGGAAGAATTATTTTCACCCGGGGAGAAATGATGGGGGCAGAGACCACAAACCATGACGGTACAAGTGGAGTTTACGATTGTCATAGACGAAGGCTCAGAGTCTTGCGAATAAGCTAGCAAACTCACTTATAAAGCTAGCTCAATAATTAGTAGATGACTACTTCAACCCCTCAATAAACTCAAGACATTCAAGCTCATAAGTTGCGGGAATCAATTCCAAAACGTGACCTGCATCAACGGCAAACCAAACAAATCATGCATCAGCCAGCTAAAGCTCTCGTGACACGCCAGCCAGTGTCAACTTCAGTCAACACTCAACGCTGCAAACATGGAAGCTGCAGCGAAGGAAATCTTCAACGTTTCCCCCCCCCCCCCTTGCTTCTCAAGATGGAAGCTGCAACGTTCACATCTCTACAACGTTTTCCCTTGGCACCTCACAAAGGAAGGTGTAATAACGTCTCTCAAGCAATCGAAGGAAGAAAAGCTTCAATGCCAATCTCACGTAGGAACCTTGCCACGCTTGCAGCCAACAAAGGAAATACCAATCTCTTTGCACAACACTCATCTTCTTCAACGCTGGAACCTTGCGATGCTCACTCATAGCCAACAATGGAAACTTCTCCAACGTCTCTTTCCTGCTGAAGATGGAAGCTTCAACGTCTCTGTCGCCTACAACATCTCAGCAACATCTCTCCTTCTCCTATATGTATCAAAGCTTCAACCTTGTAAAGACAGAATGTTTTGAATGAATGGAAATGGTTTTTCTTCCGATGAATCGGATGTCTCCTTCTGTTGGGAAACCCCGGGGACATTTTACAATTTTCAGAGTTATGGACATACATTTTTCGCAGCGGAAGAATTCCCCGAAACAGGCCAGTCCCAAAAACCCAGTGAAGATCGCAAGCAAGGGAGTCGACACGATGAGTTAGGAAATACCTTAAGAGCAATATGGAGCGATGCCGATGTAGGCGTCCAAGTGTGCGCCCTCTGCAGTCTCGCACACACGGATCTCTTGAGTTCTCTTCTTCCACGCCCGGTGCTAGCCTCGGGAAGAAGATCCAAGCCTTAGGGAGATGTTTTACTTCTCTTGCGCCACTCAGAGAAAAGATGCGCCAAGTGAAGAGGGAAAACCGCCCAAGCCGCCAAGCCCTAGATCTCCTTGCGCCAAGAGGAAAGGAGGAAGAGGGTTGCGGTTATGGAAGATGCGCCCTTGCTCCAAGCACTCGCCCCTCTCCTTGTGTTCACGCCTTCAAGGATTAATTACCCACAAGAGGGGGCGACTAGGGTCATATTTATAGGGCAAGAGGCGGTTAGGGTAATGGCTAGGATCATGACAAGTGTAGGGCTAGGATGAGGAGGTTTGAGATAAGGAAAGTCTCCAAGACATTTCCATAATTCTCATTCAACCTTACCTTTTGTTCCCACGCCTTTCCTTGTGCGCCAAGGCCTTGCCTTGCGCCTCAAGCAATGCCATAGAGGCATGCATTCTATCCTAGGAAGAGAGGGGGAGACGCCCTTTACTTCCATAATGAAGCAAAGGCGCCAACATGACCCCATTATGCCCCTAGGCGCCTAATGGTTCATGTTTCTCCCCATTATACCCTTTTAGCCTCTCATCTCTTCATGAGAACTTGTTATTGGGCCTCATTGGATAATGAGCTAGCCCAAACATCATTGCATAGGTTGATTAAGCACTTGGATCCAATCCAATGCAACCCTAATCCAAATGTGACCAACCATGGTCAAATACGGGTCAACCTGCCAAAAATGAAGTTTGGCTCCAATAACATTCTTCCATCTCATCAGGCCCATTGGCGCTGATGAAATCTCCCAATTAGATCCGAGTTATCCAATAACTCGATCATAAGGCTTCCCGATCAATACGAGAACTCAAGTATCAAGGTGTGCGACCCTGTAGGTTCCTCTGACGCTGGCAGTGCTGACCAAAGGTCATCACAAGCAGTGAGTGACACCTAGCAGTGCATCGCTGCTACCCAGGTCGTTGGAATGGATATCGACATCGACATCCCCATCATCGCAACTAGGTACAGATGCATTACAGTCTCTTTGCCGTACTGATATCCGATTGGACAAGTGTGTCACCACTTGTTTTCATCCAATCACGTGGCTATGACTAAAACAGGTTCTCACCTGGGTATGGCCATACACTCTCAGTCATAGAACCATAAAGGAGCTCCATGGATATCATACTTCCTTAGGGAAGGGGCAAATCCTATGTCTGTCCATTGATCTTCTCATATGGGTCGTGACATGCTCGATAACAACCGTTATGACCTCCCAGCTACGGCTAGGTGTTAGGTCATTTCAAAGCAAGTCCCTAACCATATAGAATGATCAATGACCTCAAGTCAAGGGATCAATGCATCTCCTGTCACTTATGAGGATAACTCATGACACCAAGTCATAGCCTCATAGCGGGTCTATCCAGTATATCCCCAATGATATACCCATGTGTCTGCGTTAGCACCATATGCCTAACCAGCCCACATACCAGTCTCACAAGTACCATAGCTGTCCCATATCCACTAAGGTACATCGACTGGGGATTATAATTCGAGCACAGATCCAATCTGTCTCCAGGGACATTATCATGTAAGTACACAATCGCAGGTGTAGTCAAACAATGATAACGACAATGCCAGAATGATATATAAATATCAGTGTCAAGTAGTACATAAGTTGACCAAAACTAGGTCCTAGGGCATATACACCAACACCTTCTTCCTTCTCTGAGGTGCTTGTCACCTAGTTTTCTCTTCTTCTCCTTCTAGGGCTGAGCCCCTCCCTCTTCCTTTCTTCTCTAATCTCTCCTTTTCCCCCCAATTCTCCTGCTCCGCTGCCAACATCGCACACCCAGCAAACCTGCAGATTTCCGTCATTTCGAGAGTTCGCCGCCGGCGATCCCACCGTCGGATCTCCACGAGACTTCGGAAGTCTCTTCGCCTCCCATAGTCGAACCTTCAGCCGCCGGCGTCCGCCCATCCGCCACGCCAATCGCCGGAATCGAAACACAGACGTGTTCCCCTATTTTCGCTCAGTTTCTGCCCTACTCCCGCCTTTCACCGTCGTCCTCTTCCAACCGGCCACCGTCCGCCCCGAAACTTCGGCCACGTCGTCACCACAACCATACCAACCTCCAGTAGTAGCAGTTTTTGATTTGGTCAACCACTGGCCGGCCGGCAACAAATCCTTCTCCAGCGCGAGATCCCCTGTTTCTGCCCTGCCCGCGACCTAGCTCCGCCCTTCCGCATCGTGTTCCTCTGACCAGCCACCGCCCGTCACCAAACTCCGGCCACCTCTTCGCCATCAACACAGTGACTCCCCGTCGTAGCAGGTCTGGCGAGCGTGCACTACCGGACGACCGCCGACCAACCCTGCTCCAGACGCGCCATCTCCCCTATTCCACATCTATTTGTCTCCTATTTCAGTTTTCCTACATTGCTAATCTGATTAAGCTATTTCTTGCAGGGATTTTAAGAATTTGGCGCAACAACAATCTTGACATTTGGCACGGATATGAAGTGCAAATGTTGTTCTATCATTTGGACCAGTTGGGGAAGATTCAAATTGAGCATATCAGCCTACATGACACTGCAACTTTTCATAAATGATCAAATCCTGCATTTATTTTCTCAACTAATCTGATTAGCATGTTTTGTGCAGGTACTTTGAGAAATCTTTGCAACAAAGATCTTGGACTTTGGTCAGATAATGAAGCACACATCTTGTACTTTCATTTGGGTTAGTTGATGCGAGCCCGGGTTCAACGGGTCAATCTAACAAGCATTGCAAAATTTGTAATCTGAAACATTTCTGTGCAGTTTTAACTTACCGATCTGACTAGCTATATTGGTTGCACTAAATCTATATGCTCGAGTAGGAGTCTACTCTCCATTTTGATAAGCATGCAAAGAACTAATTTAGTTCTACAATGCAGTTCATTTAGTTTGAATTTTGAATAATTGGAACCCCCTCTATGACATTGCCACATTTGCTAAATAATAATTTTCTGAACTCCTGGAATTCTAGCTGCTTTCATGAATATGTTGTTTTCTGAAAATTCAAAAAAATAAATAACTGAATTTTAATTTAGTAGTTTGTTGTCACACGCTTCCCCCCTACATCATTGAGTCCATTGTTTGATAATATCTTCATCATGATAAAATTGAATCAACGAAATCCTTATTCATATCTAGCCATAAAAGTTTAAGTGAACGAAACCCTAGTCCCAGCTTTTCTCTCTGATAATCCTATTTTTTTTAGTTTCCGATTGCTATTCTCATGATTTCGATTTGCCTAGATAGTAAGAAATCAACTATTTAGTATTCGACAACGTAGGTCCCTGTGGATTCGATACTTTCTTTATTACTTCGAGTATCCGTGCACTTGCGGATAACAACAGTTAGAACTTGAACCTAAAGACATTAGGCTAGACTTAAACATATCAGAATACAAAAGAACAATCTGAACCCTTAGAACAAATGTCCCTAGGAGCTCAACCCTTAAATCCATATGAAACAAGTTATCCTCAACCTATAGAACTACAACTCCTTGAGCAACTTGAGCCTACTCAAACCATAGACAATGAAAACTTAGGCCTAAACCAACTTGATCTTAGTGCGTCCAAGGAAGTTCACCCACTTACCCAATCCAAAAACATAGGAAATGTGTCTCTAGATAGCTATGAACCTAATCCTATAGACTTCATTGGGTTTGACCAATACTTAGGGGGTAAAATACCTGAAGCTATAGACAACCCTAAACCTCAACTCTTAGGTCAACCTCAACCTATTGACACAATAGAATTGCACCAAGACCCATTGAACTCTAAGTCTTGCCTCTTAGGTCCTTCTACCCATACCCTTAAACCACCTTTAGAGTCAACACAACCTAAAATAATTAAAAATAATTCTGCTATGCCTACTTTTCATATTGAGCATATTGATTTCATTATTCCAAGCAATTTAGATTCTAGAATTCCTTATAGCAAGTTTACTAATGAATATGGTCGAGAAAGGAAATTCAATGCAGGTATCCCTAACTTGCAGCTTGGACGATGCAGAATGACTCTTGCCCCTCCAAAACTTCTTCACCACCGCAATAACAATTCTTCGGGAAAGAATTTTTTTCACCCGGGGAGAATTTGATGTAGGGGGGAAGCATGAGATATGGGCTAGCATGAAATTTAAAATCTAGAAGAAACAAGCTAGCATGCAAACTTATCCATCGTGTTTTCAAAATATATATTTTTTAGTATTTTTTGAATAAAAACCGAAATTACTATGCATGCAAGTCTACTAAGCAAACAAATAAGCAACTAGTTAAGTTACTCTAACATGCCTTTTCAAAACAAATTAAAAGTAGACATGTGATTAACTACTCTAAGGCTAAGCATGCAATCCTAAACTAAACTATTTTAAACTAGAATTGAAAAACAAGGAGAGATACTCACAGTGCGATCCTTGAGTGTAGAAGGACCGTAATGTCCCGGTCTTCAACGGTCCTACTCTGATGGAAGGAATTGCATCATTACAAACACTCCAACACATCAAACCCAAACATGCTTGGGTATAATGTTATTAAATGACATTTATAATGAAATTTCAAGAGGGGAGGTTAAGCCTCCAAATTCCTCTTGCTAACAAGATCAAACAAACTACTTAACTAATCTAATTAAAGAGGATGTGTTGCTCATGTCTTGGGTGGAGAAGGCCTTGTAAGTCTCAGCCATAGATGAGTCCTTGAAGATGTCTCATCTTGTGGATTCCCTTTTGATGCCGAGAGCTTCAAGAGACAAAGGAAATCTATTAGTGATGAGAGAAAATCAGATAAACATCAAATATAAACAAGGGACAAAGGAGAGTGTTCGGTTTGGGGGATGATGTTGTTGAAGCCTCTTGATATTAATGTAGAAGTTCCTTGCGCCACTTGTTGTTGAAGATAAAGAACTTGCACCTCCAATTGTTGAGGAAGATGATGTTGCCGAGACCTTCAAACAAGAGAGAAAACAAGTGAATCAAAGGGAGACAACAAATCAAAACAACTTACTAGAGGGGGAATAGGGGATTTGATCTCAAGTGTTGAAGTCCTTTGAAAGTGAGATGCACCATGATGATGGAGTTGGAAAGTGTTGCACCATTGGTTGATGAAGAGGATGTAGATGCATCAAGAGATGTTGTAGGTTATTGAGAAGGTTGCGCCACCAAGGTTGAAGAAGATGTTCTTGCGCCAAGTTGATGGAGATATGATATGCACCACTTGAAGGTTGAGGGTGATGCGCTTTGCACAAATGGATGGTGAGAGCTTTGATAGAAGGGTTAGCGAAGGGAACCGTGGCCCTTGGGGAAAAAGTGGAGACAGGTGACACAAGCACCTCAGAGGAGAAAGAGAGAGAGAGGGGGGGGGGGGGGGGCGACACAAGCACCCAAAGTTGCTAGGCAACTACTCGACAATTTCGTTATCCAAAAACTAATTCAAGTTACATGCGAGAGCAAGCTTTGTAGCCTCTTTTCCTCAACGTTACAAAAGAGCAATTTAAGAAAGGGATTATGGACTTTAATGCCATGAGGTTGGCGCTTGCATTCTTTCCTCTTTGGCTTGGATGAATATGGAAAGCTTCTAGTGGCTTTGGCGAATTCTTCATTGCTTGGGCACCAAGAAAATGTGACAAACCTTCCTTCTACTTGAATTTCGAAATTGCTTCCTTGAATGGCTTGATGAGGCTTCCTTATTTGGCCTGGATGAATTATTCTTGATTTGTGATCGGCTTGAGTGTTATGCTTGGCCGAATTTCTTTTGAATTCTTCCCTTAAATGGCTTCATGAGGTGGCAATGCTTCTTTGATTGGCGTGGTTCCTTCCTTCCATGGTGTGAACACAAATCCCACTAATTGCCTTCCTTCATTTTAGGGATTGGGATCTTGATTTTTCTTTCTTCTTTGATGGGCGCATATCACTTGAGGTGGCTGAAATAATCAAGGATTGATGAGGCATACGAATTTGGAAAGGTGAGATGAACTCCTTTCATCTCAAGTCTTCACTTTGAGCTAGGCTTTGAAGTAACCTTCCATATTTGGAGCTAGCTTGATGTAGTGAGCTTTGAGCTAGCCTTGAGCTTGTCCACATGAGTTGCAAATGCTTATTACACTACTCCTACTATGATGCAACATTATGCCATGCACTAATACTACAATGATGCAACATAATTTCCATAAAAGAAAATACAAAACCTACCATATGTAGCTACATGATGCATGCAATGTAGGGGTGCCTTAGGGTACCCATAAACTAGGGTGGCCTTAAGCTTCACTTATGCTTGCGTGGGTCATGGTCTCTACCCCCATCAGAATTGATGGGGGCAGGGACCACGAACCACAAAGGTACAAGTGGAGCCTACGGTTGCCATAAACAAAAAAACTCGGAGGCCCATGAATAAGCTAGCAAGGCTCATTCCAAAGGCTAGCTCAACATAATGGGAAGAACTACTTCAATCTCCAAAAGAAGCCCACGACTTTCAAGCCCAAGAAATTGCGAAAATGTGACTTGCATCCATGGCTAAGGAAACAAATTATGGGACAATAATCAGCCAGCCAAATCGGGGGATCGCATCAAACGCACTTCGACACAAATCTTCCTCGCTGCAAAGAAGGAAGGCTCAACGTCTCTCCCTGCTCATCTGGCTCATCTTCATCGCTGCAAAGGAAGCCCCAACGTCTCTCTGCAGCATTTCAAAGAAGGAAACGTCAACATCTCTTCAAGCTTCATCTATATGTATCTCTTCATGTATGCATCTTGGTAACCGAATTTTGAATGAAAGAAATAGTTCTCCTTCTAATGGCATCGGATGTCTCTTTCCCTTGTCTTCTTTGAGGTGCTTGTGTCACCTAGCTTTCCCCTCTTCTCCTTCTCTCCTCTAACTCTCCAGCCCGCTGCAATCATCCACACAACTCAGCCAACTTCTAGATTTATGAAATTTTGGAAGCTCGCCACCAACGATCCACCAGCCGGATCTCCACGAGACTTTGGCCACAACTCCTCCTTCCCCTTAAGAAGCTTCAGCCACCGGCATCGCTCCATCCACCTCTCCGATCGTCGGAATCGAACGGCCGACCCAAACCCCTGTTTCCGCTTAGCTTCTGCCTCAGATCCGCCTTTCATTGTTGATCTACTCCGTTTGGCCATCTTTCACCCCCAAAGTCCGGCCACGTCCTCTCATCTATGATAACAACCTCCACTTGTAGCAGGTTTAGATTTCGTCCACCATCCGGCGAACGGCGACCGCCCCTACCACTCACGCACATCCCCTGTTTCTGCCGAGCTCCCGCCCCAGCACGACTCTTCCGCGCGATTCTCCTCCGATCAGCCACCATCCACCCGCTAACTCCGGCCACATATGCGCCACCATCACATGGATCTCCAGATGTAACAGGTCCGGCGATCAGTCACAACCGGACGAACGCCGATGAGTCCTCCGCTCCCGTGCAACATCCCCTGTTTCAGATTTCCCCTCTGCAGCCTACTTGAGTCTCCTGTTTGCTCTTCGTATTAATCTATCTAGCCTTCTTGACGTAGGATTTTAATGCAATCCGACAAGCCTCCACCTCCATTCTTTGGTGCTAATAGCAAGCCCGAATTTTGTTCTACCCGATGGAGTAGTTCGATGAAACCCATATTCATCAGATCTTCCTAAGACACCTTGGAACTTTTGATATCTGATACATTCCTGCATCTGTTTTAAAACTAATCTGATTAGTGTTTTTTGTGCAGGTGCTTTAAGCAATAGGTGGAGCAAAAGTCTAGAACCTTGACGTGACTACTAAGTACACTTGTTGTTATACCACTTGGACAAGTATAGCCAACTTCAAACTCATCAGATCAACATAGGAGACCTGCCAACTTTTGAATAATAATACAAATCCTACAACTGTTTGATCGAATATTCTGATTAACTTACTTCTTGCAGATATTATAAATTTCTGACAGATAATCACCGTCTAATATTTATGCCATTCAAAAGAACTAGTTTTGTTCTATGTGCTAGTTTAATCGGTTTGAGTTTTTGATGTATGGATTTTTTTTTCAAGGCATAACAACTTATTGTAACTGATTAATTTTCTTGCCTGGATTTCTAGCTATTAAGAACATTGACCTTTATATCATTTTTTGGTTTGCACAACATGTGTCTCCACCCCACATCAGTCTCTAAGTTTATCCCTGGTCGATAATCATAGTGGATATGGGATAGCTATGATTCACCTGAGACTGTATATGCGCTAGTTGAGCATGGGTTGCTGTTGGGGTATGCCCTTAAGGCTAATGTTTGAGGCCTGTGGGAAAGTAACAAGTATCATGTAATAAACTATTCTGTTTATAAAGGCATGGTTGTTATTCAGTTAGTTACATTGTCTGCTGCAATATATGTTCTTCTGAATAATGTCTCAAAGCTGTTCAGCTGGGCTGACATGCTGTTATGTCCTTAGTCGATGTATCTTGGTGAACATGAGACAGCCTTGATATGGTTAAGACTAATATGTGTTCTGATCTTATAGGATGCTTCGAGCATGGAATAAGATGTAGACTCATGGGTACATGGGATGTACTGGACAGACCCTACTAGGATGTTCAGTTGTTTGTCACAACGTGAATATTCCTTGTATAAGACAAGTGGCACATTTCCTCTGACTTGAGATCACTTGTGTTTTCTAAATGATGATTGTCATTATTTTGAGTTAGTTCAATATCATTTGAAACATAATGATTATAGACTATCTTGGATGGTGAGCTTGAGTCAGGTTAGGGCACTAGTGATAGACATAGGATTGCCGTCTCCTTGTTTAAGGAGTGTGATGTTCTAAAGGGGCCCCCTGGATGAGATGATTGAGAGAGTGTATGGCCATACCCAGGTGACAGTGTTCATCTGATCTAATCATGCTCATCATATTGGAGTTACAAGTTTGACAGACTTGTCCAATAAGAACATCCAGTGGCAAAGGAAATATGTATGCTTTGTGAAATGATTCACACTTGTACTATGGTTTGGGTGTAGTCTTGGAAGACTCTTTCCTTTATATCGGGAGACAGTGATGTGTTGCTAGATACCCCTCACTGATCGTGATAATGTGAATTATCGTTACCGACATTTAAAGGAAACCCTTAGGGTCGCACAATTTGATGATATGGCTTACTTAAGTCAGATCGTGTGGACTGAATTGTTTGTGTTCAGTTTTAAGGGATTTAATCTCTGATTGTAAGTGAGATCTGGTCTGATCATGTTTGATTGATTAGGGCTTGAGATCGGTAAGCTTCGATTGAGAGAATGGATGCCAGATCGGTCAGATCAGGGGCATTAAAGAGATCGACGGTTAGATCTAAAGCCTTAGGGTTTATTTGATCTAGGCCTTGTCGCTTGGCTTGGTTGGTTCTTAAACCGAACCAATTGAAACAGCTCACTAAAAGAGCGCTTGGTTCATAGGGAGAGGAGTGGGCGACGAGTTCACATAGCGTGAACGTTGGGATGAGGAGAGGTTACTATTTTTAGTAACCATGATCTCCATGTCGAGTGGGCACTCATCCGAAATAGAGTATTCTCTATTTTCGCCAATTCAATTATTCCTCTCGCAAGTTTTTCCTCTCGACTTGGGGTGCGGCGACGCTTGAAGGTTGAGGAGGATTCGGCCAAGGAGAAAGACATCTCTTTTCCTTTCACTCGACAAAGACCTCTTGGAACCTTGCTAGCACAAGGAGCACCAAGAGATATAGCAACATCATCTTGTGTGTGACGACAAGGAGAAGATCTACTTTGATCTTTGCTTCCAAGGAAACATCTTTCCATGGCGATGGTATGAATGTTTTCTTATTGTTATCAAGTTGATCTTTTGCATGCGTATCGATCTTATAACCCTAATTCCGCAAGAGAATAATTTTTATGCGCCATATGCTCTAAGGGTTATGCTCCCCCATGAAGGGGACCCCCCCTTGCTGAAGGGGTTCTTTCAACTGGTATCAAAGCAGGTTGAATGCATGTTATCTTGATTGCTTGATGATTTGCGTGATCCATATATGCGAATGTATGCTTAGATCTTCAACATGCGAAAGTTACATGATGAAAATCTTGTCTATATGTTTATCTTGCGCATGTTAGTTGGCGCTTCTAAGTTGTAGTTTTCTTTTCAAAACTTATACACTTGCGCGACTACTGCTAGATCTAAAGACCTTACTGTAAACCCTTAGACGGGTTACTGGGGTTGATGTCACCCCCTAGGTTAGATCCAATCATGTCTGATCAGATCATCTGACAGCCTGAAAGGGTCGACCAGATAGCACCTTGGCGCAAGCCTATGGTGGCTATAGGTCGACTGCAGACAGGTGTGTAGCGATGTCTGATTGTGACGATTAATGAACGCACCTGAGTTAGGCCCGGGGTCACTCCCGTTTGCCAGACCTCAGTGTGGTCGTTCAGCCCTAGCGCATGCATAGTTGACCTTTGGTCGACTCGAGTCAGTTAGGACTTGGTGCATGCAAGGGCAGTGGATCTGACTAGGTTGGATGAGTGGATCCCTAGTAATGGACCGTTGTAAGGTTGTAGGGCAAATAAGAAAAAATTAAAATTGATCCCATGGGGTTTTTCGAAAATTTTAATTTTTATCATGGATCACATGTTTGCTGATTTGATACATATGTTTGTCTATTTAAGTCATATGTGGGCTGCCCGTATTAATTGTGTGCTGTGCTGGGGCCTGCGTGCCTGTATTAAAATTGTAAATTAATTATTGTGATCTGCGAATCACTGGGTTTTAATTTATAAATGTAAGTGACCTGCGTGTCACTCTTGTCTAGATAGTTAAATTTGTAATTTAATTAGACAAGAGCACTGAGCACACTTGGCACAGGCGCATGCAGCAATGGGTGGACCAGGTGGGAGGTCTAGGGTTCGACCCTAGGACCTGGCGCATTTCCTGGTGGGCGCACCAGAGCTGCAGATGGCGCTTGGGTCCAGGTTTGGGCCAAATGAGCAGCAAAAGACCCATGAAAAGCAAGTGCAGTCTTAAGTTAGGTTAAGGTCTCACTAGGGCTATGGGCTTTTACCACATATGACACATGCTTTCTTTTATTGCATAAATATTAGAAATGCATGATAGATTTATCTTTTGCTATCACCATAGGGATTGAATGATAGTAATAAAGATAAAAGACCGTTAAAATCCAACGCTAAAATATCAAGCTCGTAAGCCTTCTGACGCGAAACCTCACTGTTCTGATTATCGTTGGAGCCGTGTTGTACCCACTCAGTGGGCACGTCCATCTATCTTCAGACGGTGCGGGATTACACCTGTGTGTTACAGAGCAGGGATTTATCCCTTCTCGTTGCTCAGCATAGCACATGGTGGTCCAGGGAGTAGGTCGGGTCAGCTTGACCGTGTAGTCTACATATGTGGCGCATATGGTAGCACATGGAGGCAGCCGTCTGTTGGGGTCAGAGATTGTGTTGTACCAACTCAGTTGGCACAGTCTGCTGGACTGCCCAGATGAAGGGGAATCGCACGGGTTGGCGATCGGCAGGAACTGCCTACCAGAAACTAGTGCTTGTACTCTCTGTGCATCTTATCTCGCCTGAGCGGGACGCGGAGACCAAGTATGAAATCTGGATCCCATCTCACTAAAAGAGTTCGACTCTTTCGGGCTGTTTTGCTGGATTTTTCACGCCTGATAAAATAGTGAGAAAAAGAATCTTTCTTAAGTCCTGATTGATTCTTATACATTGATACTGACCTTGCTGTTCTTGCATTGTTGTAGATACCTGCAGCAACGAACACCATGAACTTCAATGTGCGATCCCTACTGGAAAGGGAGAAGTTTGCTGGGCCAAACTTCTCTGACTGGTTTGGACACCTTAAGATCGTTCTTAAGGCAGAGAGGAAACTGTATGTCCTCGAGACGGCGATACCGCCGCAGCCCGCTCCGAACGCCGCAAGGGCGGTTCGGGAAGCCTATGAAAAGCACGTCAATGATAGCATTGATGTCGCTTGCCTGATGCTAGCGTCTATGACGCCACCGCTGCAGCGTCAGCATGAGGATATGTCTGCTATAGACATGATAGCGAACCTCAAGATGCTGTATGCTGCACAGGCGAGGACTGAGCGCTATAATTTGACAAAGCTCTTCTTTCAGAGCAAACTGGCTGAAGGGAGCCCAGTGGGAGCTCACGTGCTCAAGATGATTGGGCACAAGGAGGCTCTAGAGAAACTGGGGCATACCATCAACCAGGAGCTTGCTGTGGACATTATTCTGCAGTCTCTCCCGCCTTCATTCGACGCGTTCATTATTAATTTTAATATGAACAAAATCGATTGTACTCCGGCAGAGCTGCTGAATATGCTCTTGACCACTGAGGAGACTCTGAAGGGTAAGCCTTCAACCTCTGTCTTGATGGTTCCTTCAAGGAACAAGAAGAAGGGGAAGAAGGGCAAGGCCCCGGTCAAGAACTACAGCAAGGCTCTGAAGCAAAAGGTGAAGCGGTCCAAGGAATACAGGTGTTTCCACTGTGGCCAGCTAGGTCACTGGAAAAAGGACTGTAAAGCGCTCCAAGGAGATAAGAGGGGAAGCTTTGCTTCTGGCTCAGGTATATTCGTGACTGAGGTCATGTTTTCTTCTTCTGTATCATGGGTGTTGGACACTGCATGTGGAGTTCACATTTGTTCAAATGTACAGGAACTCAAGAGAAGAAGGCAGGTGGGACAGCATGAGGTGGACCTACGCGTTGGAAACGGGGCACGGGTTGCTGCTGTTGCTGTAGGAGACTACTTTATTTCTTTACCATCTGGACTTGTATTGGAACTGAACAGTTGTTACTTTGTTCCCAGTATAACTAAAAATATTATCTCCATTCCTGCTCTTGTCAGGAAGGGATTTTCCTTTGAATGCAATATTTCAAAGTGTGTTTTATCATTTGATAATATTGTTTATGCAACTGGTTCAATTAATAATGGGTTATTCATGTTGGACATGGAAAGTTCCATACATAATGTTGATATTAAGAAAGCCAAGTATGCTGATGACAGCACCTTGCTATGGCATAGTCGTTTAGGCCATATAAACGAGAAACGCATTAAGCGGTTGCATGATCATGGACTGCTGGGATCATTCTCCTATAAGGAGATTGATACATGCAAAGCTTGTTTGATGGGTAAAATGACGAAGTCTCCTTTTCCTCACAAAGGTCAAAGGGCTTCAGGTTTACTTGACCTTATACACAGCGATGTGTGTGGGCCTTTTAGTAAACATGCCAGAGGTGGCTATCAGTACTTCATTACCTTTACTGATGATTTCAGTAGATATGGGTATGTCTATCTGATGAGACATAAAAGTGAATCTTTTGACAAGTTCAAAGAGTTTAAGAATGAAGTACAAAATCAGCTAGGCCGTAATATCAAGGCACTTCGCTCAGATCGAGGTGGTGAATACCTAAGTCATGCATTTACTGACTATCTAAAAGAGTGTGGGATTATCTCACAGCTCACTCCGCCAGGAACACCGCAATGGAATGGTGTGTCCGAAAGGAGAAATAGAACATTACTAGATATGGTTCGTTCTATGATGAGTCAGGCTACTCTTCCATACTCCTTTTGGGGTTTTGCACTGGAAACAGCTGCAAAGGTACTAAACCGAGTGCCATCCAAGGCAGTTTCAAAGACGCCATATGAGTTATGGTATGGGAAACAGCCAAGCTTGACATTTATCAGGATCTGGGGTTGCGAAGCTTATGTAAAGAAGCTCGCCTCTGGGAAACTAGAGAGTAGATCTGACAAATGTATCTTTGTCGGTTACCCTAAGGAAACTAAGGGTTATTATTTCTTCGATCCCAAGGAGAACAAGGTTTTTGTTGCTCGAACGGCCATATTTCTTGAGAAGGAATTTCTTCTGCAAGAGGCCAGTGGGAGAGAAATAAAGCTGGATGAGAATCCAGACGAAGGACAAAGTAGTCAAGCACAGTTGGATGAGCCTGAGCCGGTAGAACAGGTTATTGAACAACCTGAGGCTCAGATATCACGGGAACCGCGAAGATCGGGTAGGATCCGTCGACAGCCTGAGCGCTATGACGGAGTCTACATCATTGACAATGATGAACCCCTCACTTATGCGGATGCGGTCAGTGGACCGGAGTCAGCGAGATGGCTTGAAGCTATGCGCGCCGAGATGGACTCCATGTCAGATAACCAAGTTTGGGATTTGGTTGATCCGCCTCCGGGAGTTATCCCTATAGGCTGTAAATGGATCTTCAAGAAGAAGATTGACATGGATGGTAACGTGGTTACCTATAAAGGCAGGCTAGTTGCGAAAGGTTTCAAACAAATCTACGGGATAGATTATGATGAAACTTTCTCACCTGTAGCCATGTTTAAGTCTATTCGGATTCTTTTCGCGATAGCTGCATATTATGATTATGAGATTTGGCAGATGGATGTGAAAACAGCTTTCCTTAATGGAAATCTGGATGAGGATGTGTATATGACACAGCCTGAAGGTTTCACTAATCCAGCAGATCGTCATAAAATATGCAAGTTAAAGAAGTCTATTTATGGACTTAAACAAGCATCGAGAAGCTGGAACATTCGTTTTGATGAATCAGTCACTGAATTTGGTTTCATCAAGAACGAGGATGACCCGTGTGTATATAAGAGGTTTAGTGGGAGCGTGATTATTTTCCTAGTCCTCTACGTTGATGACATCTTGATCATTGGAAACGATATTCCTGAAATGCATGCTGTAAAGGCATGGCTGAGGAAATGTTTCCAGATGAAAGATCTAGGAGAAGCAGCCTATGTGTTAGGTGTGAAGATCTACAGGGATAGATCTAAGAGGCTTCTCGGGCTGTGCCAGAGTACTTACATCGATAAGGTCCTGGAGAGATTTCGCTTAGAGAATTCTAAGAAAGGATATCTTCCAGTCAGACATGGTCTGAATCTTTCGAAGAGTCAGTGTCCACAAACACAGACTGAGAAAGATGAAATGAACAATACGCCTTATGCTTCGGCTATTGGTTCTATAATGTATGCGATGTTGTGTACTCGCCCAGACGTCGCTTACGGGTTAAGCGTGACCAGTCGTTACCAGAGTAATCCAGGTTTGGCGCACTGGATTGCAGTCAAGAACATCCTAAAATATCTGCGGAGGACCAAAGATATGTTCTTGATATATGGTGGTCAGGAAGAACTCAGTATTGAAGGATATACTGACGCTTCGTTCCAGTCTGACCAGGATGATTTCCGATCGCAATCAGGCTATGTTTTTAGCTTGAATGGAGGTGCAGTGGTGTGGAAGAGTTTCAAACAGTCAACTGTTGCTGATTCCACAACAGAAGCCGAGTATGTCGCAGCCTCGGAAGCATCCAAGGAGGCAGTGTGGATTCGTAAGTTCGTGAGAGAACTTGGTGTTGTTCCTTCGTGTGCAGATCCTTTGGTTATCTTTTGTGATAACACTGGAGCAATCGCACAAGCAAAGGAACCACGGTCGCACCAGAAGTCCAAGCACATACAGAGACGGTTTCATTTGATCAGGGAGATCATTGATCGTGGCGAGATCAAAGTATGCAAGGTTCATACAGACGACAATCTGGCAGACCCGCTTACCAAGCCTCTGGCGCAGCAGAAGCATGAGAAGCACTGTAATAATATGGGTTTGAGATTTCTCAACCATTAGATTAAGTGCAAGTGGGAGATTGTTGGGGTATGCCCTTAAGGCTAATGTTTGAGGCCTGTGGGAAAGTAACAAGTATCATGTAATAAACTATTCTGTTTATAAAGGCATGGTTGTTATTCAGTTAGTTACATTGTCTGCTGCAATATATGTTCTTCTGAATAATGTCTCAAAGCTGTTCAGCTGGGCTGACATGCTGTTATGTCCTTAGTCGATGTATCTTGGTGAACATGAGACAGCCTTGATATGGTTAAGACTAATATGTGTTCTGATCTTATAGGATGCTTCGAGCATGGAATAAGATGTAGACTCATGGGTACATGGGATGTACTGGACAGACCCTACTAGGATGTTCAGTTGTTTGTCACAACGTGAATATTCCTTGTATAAGACAAGTGGCACATTTCCTCTGACTTGAGATCACTTGTGTTTTCTAAATGATGATTGTCATTATTTTGAGTTAGTTCAATATCATTTGAAACATAATGATTATAGACTATCTTGGATGGTGAGCTTGAGTCAGGTTAGGGCACTAGTGATAGACATAGGATTGCCGTCTCCTTGTTTAAGGAGTGTGATGTTCTAAAGGGGCCCCCTGGATGAGATGATTGAGAGAGTGTATGGCCATACCCAGGTGACAGTGTTCATCTGATCTAATCATGCTCATCATATTGGAGTTACAAGTTTGACAGACTTGTCCAATAAGAACATCCAGTGGCAAAGGAAATATGTATGCTTTGTGAAATGATTCACACTTGTACTATGGTTTGGGTGTAGTCTTGGAAGACTCTTTCCTTTATATCGGGAGACAGTGATGTGTTGCTAGATACCCCTCACTGATCGTGATAATGTGAATTATCGTTACCGACATTTAAAGGAAACCCTTAGGGTCGCACAATTTGATGATATGGCTTACTTAAGTCAGATCGTGTGGACTGAATTGTTTGGGTTCAGTTTTAAGGGATTTAATCTCTGATTGTAAGTGAGATCTGGTCTGATCATGTTTGATTGATTAGGGCTTGAGATCGGTAAGCTTCGATTGAGAGAATGGATGCCAGATCGGTCAGATCAGGGGCATTAAAGAGATCGACGGTTAGATCTAAAGCCTTAGGGTTTATTTGATCTAGGCCTTGTCGCTTGGCTTGGTTGGTTCTTAAACCGAACCAATTGAAACAGCTCACTAAAAGAGCGCTTGGTTCATAGGGAGAGGAGTGGGCGACGAGTTCACATAGCGTGAACGTTGGGATGAGGAGAGGTTACTATTTTTAGTAACCATGATCTCCATGTCGAGTGGGCACTCATCCGAAATAGAGTATTCTCTATTTTCGCCAATTCAATTATTCCTCTCGCAAGTTTTTCCTCTCGACTTGGGGTGCGGCGACGCTTGAAGGTTGAGGAGGATTCGGCCAAGGAGAAAGACATCTCTTTTCCTTTCACTCGACAAAGACCTCTTGGAACCTTGCTAGCACAAGGAGCACCAAGAGAGATAGCAACATCATCTTGTGTGTGACGACAAGGAGAAGATCTACTTTGATCTTTGCTTCCAAGGAAACATCTTTCCATGGCGATGGTATGAATGTTTTCTTATTGTTATCAAGTTGATCTTTTGCATGCGTATCGATCTTATAACCCTAATTCCGCAAGAGAATAATTTTTATGCGCCATATGCTCTAAGGGTTATGCTCCCCCATGAAGGGGACCCCCCTTGCTGAAGGGGTTCTTTCAGTTGCTAATGCAGGCATATAGGTATATTAAGAGAGATATATTGGATCGACCCACCGTGAGGATTCATCTCGGTGTCACGAGATGAATGTCACAGTGACAGAGTTACACTTGTCCTTGACTTGAGGGCATTGATATCTCTGTATGGTGAGTGATGCACTTTGATATAACCTAATGCTTCGCCATAAAAGGGAAGTCATAGTGGTTGTCATTGGGTGTGTCATAAGCCATATGAGAGATTCAATGTGCCAATAGAGGATTTGCCCCTTCCTTTCGAGGAAGCTTGATGTCCATGGCACCCAAGATGGTTGCATGATTGAAAGAGTGTGGCCATACCCAGGTGAGGAACTGATTTAGTCATGATCATAAGATTGGGTAAACAAGTGTGATACACTTGTCCAATCAGGACATTAGTCTGGCAAAAGGACAAAGTTGTACTTATGCTTTGTGGCAATTTTAGGGGATGTTGATGACGACTTCATCCTAATGACTTGGGTAGCAATGATGTACTACTAGGTGTCACTCATTGCTTGTGATAATTTGGGGCAATCATTGCCAGTGTCTGAAGAACCTACAGGGTCGCACACCTAGACACTCGGAGTCCTCATACTGATCGGATAGCCTAGATCGAGTCATTTTGGTGATTCAGATCTGTTTGGGAGTCCAATGCGTCTTGGATTCATCTGATGAGACTAAGATGGTTTTATAAAGGTTAGTTGTGTTTTGACCTACAAGTGACCTCGGTTGACTTTCAGGTGACCTTGGTATACTTTTGGGTGACCTCGATAAACTAGGTCTAGTCGAAGGGTCAAACTCATATTTTAGCTCTAGAGTTGTTTAGAGGCTTTTACGACTTAATTAAAACGTAACTTAAAAGGGGTCTGCAACTTGTGCACAAATATGAATATTTATATTCGTATTTAATCGCAAGATAAGTTGCAGGGGCCGCTTGCAACTTAAGTGATTAAATACGAATATTTATATTCGTAACTTAAGTTGTAGGGGCCACGCATAACTTAAACGAATATAATGAATATTTATATTCATAACTTAAGTTACAGGGCCCACCTAAAAACTCTATAAATAAGAGGGCATATGCGCATGGCTTATTGTCTCATGCATTGTCACCTAGCCCCCCTTCTCTCCAACCCTAGTTGCCTCCCTCTTCTAGCCGTCACCTCCATCTTCTTCCTTGGTGATTGGCGACAACAAGAGGTAGAGGGCAGCAAGGTTTTTGAAGGAGATTCGCAAGTGGAAGAGGCTTCCCCTCTCCTTGGTGCTCTTCTCCATCGTCCTCCTCATCGACCGGCGCAAGTAGAGTGCTGCCCACTCCTTGGCTGCTTAAGGACAGCTTGTGGAGGCGCTTCCTTGGTGGTAGGCACAAGTAAGCAAGACTCCCTCCTAGGCGTTGATCTCACCTCCCAAGGCTAGCACCAAGCGCAGAGGTTCGAGAGGATTTGAAGAGTCCGTGTGTACATGACTACAGAGGACGTGCCCTTTGTGCATCTTCATCATTGACAGTGCTCCAGAAAATTGCTAGACAAAGGTATAACTCTACACATCCTCCAGTATTCACTCGTAAGACAATCCTGGCGCTATGGGATCCTTTTCGGACCTTCATTCCGCTGCGTTTAAATTTTAAAATAGGTCCGGGGATTCCCAACAGTGGTATCAAAGAGAGGTTATGAGGCCCATAGGTGTACTTTTTTACATGCGCCTACACCATGTCATGAAATGATTTTTGAAAATTATTTATGCCATGATTTTTTTGTTGGAAAAATAATTTTCATGATTTTTGCCTCTTAATGACTTTCTAAGTTTTGTTTTCTTCATATGAGGGATAGACCCTATGTTGAAGAAATTATCACTCATTGTGCTCATGGGATAGACCCATGGCGCAACACCCATAGGATTGCAAAGGGGCGGCTACCCTTTTGTAGAATCCTTTGAGGGGCGAAACACATAGAAAGGTGATATAGAGTCACTGAAAATTAATGGAAAGGTTTTTATGAAAAATTAATAGTGATTACTTGTTGATTTTTCATAGCATGTAGAATTGCATGAGTAACCTTGTTTGTGCATTATGTTGTGATCAAAGTCAAGCCCTTATCTATCATGCCTGTGATGTATCATTGTGAGGCCTGCGTGCTGACCTTTTAATTTTGTATTTCAATTCTGTATTGTAAATTAAATTGAAGACTTTGAAGACATCGTGGTGTTTCCTTCTCTCTCCCTTGCCGTATCTCTCAAGATGGCACAACCCATGACCTAGCCGAACCCTAAGGTGGCTTCTAGGGTTACCTAGAGGCGCATCTAAGGGGGTTGGCAGTTAGGGTTAGGGTTGGCGCACCTCACCCCTTAGGTGGCACATTCTCTTAATTGGCTTGACCTAAAGTGGCTTCTAGGGTAACCTAGATGGTGCACTTGAGGGAAGAGGGCTAATCAAAGGAGATGATGCAACCAAACCACGTTAGGGGCTGATCTTCATCTCTAGCCGAACCATGAGGCCTTCTAGGGTTTCATAGTTGTACATCAAGGGTTCAAGGGCTGGTGATTGATGTGTGAACAAGTGAACGGATACATCGATGTAATAAAAGATATCGAACCCACAGAGACCTATGTGTTAAGTACCAAATAATTATGTTCTCACTAGCTAAGGAGATGATATGCAATGGAATAAGTCAAAAGCAAACGATTGGAAACTGTTGTAAATTTCAGAGAGAAAGCTGGGACTAAGGTTTCATCCTTCTTAATTTCTATGACTATACATAATAAGTGTTTGTCAGTTATTCTTATCATGATAAAGATAAAAAATTTACTTATAAAGAAATTGCCTCCTCTTGGACGAACAATTTACACTGAACTAGTCCTCACTCTAGTGACTTACTACTCAGTGTTTAATAAAAGTAAGTCAGACTAAATCATTAAATCTACTCTCATAGATTTAATCACTAAGTCTAAATGTCAAGTAAAATTAAATACTCTCGTATCTTAACTTTACAGATTTTACTTAAGGGTTTCCGATAATCAAAATCACCTCTCGGTCCATATTATCATGTCTAAATTAATAAAATTCCTAGGTCAAATACTAACAAGTAAATATGCTTCAAAAATTAAGATTTAAGAACATATCTATTCTCATAGCCTAAGTTCCTAAATCTAAAATCACCTGTCGATCCATATTACAAACTCTTATGACATGCTAATATTTTAAAACTAGAATTTTAAAGATCAATAATCACAAAAATAAAATTATCATTCAAAGAATAACTTGACAAAATAAAAGATATCTAGTCATTACAGAATTTAATAAGGATTACTCCCTCTGTCCCAAAAGCTTTTTTACGCAATCATGATAGAAGAAATACAATAATGAATCATTTTAGAAAAATCAAAAATTCAAAAAGAGGTAAAACAATGGTTTTTTGATTATCACAGGGGTGTGAAATATTTCACAACCCGTGATTTCCTTGAAGAACAGCTTCTGAACAGTAGCTGTGTCCATGATTCTGTTGATTTCTCCTCCAATCGAACTCCTTTTGATCTAAAACCATCTGTGTGTCTTCTCCTCCATGAGGCACTCCTTCCTTTAAAATTTGATCGCCGGAGATGGTCTGGTTGCTTCCTAACAAGGAACCCTACCGCCATGGTGCCTCTCTCGATCTCCCTCTTTGTAGTTGACCAAAATTAGGGATTCTAGGCTTGAAATTTTTCCCCCCATTTTATAGAACAATCTTGCACTTTTTGTTTTCCTGATTAGGGCTCTGGATCTTCTAATCTAATGACGAAAAAATTGGACTGAACGGGGCAGCTGAAGACTCAAGCAAACATGGTAGCTGATTTAGAATCATGACTGTGTTTGTAACCACGGCAGGGCCGTGATTCCTTCTATGAATTTTGAAATTAATCAACGGCTATGTTTTTAATCACAGCATGCCCGTGAAACTTTCTGTAGAAAAAATCTCCATGAAACTATGATGACACGAAAATTCATAGTATATTTTGTGTCATTTGATAGGTCTTTTGTGTCATAGTCATGCTCTTTTGCTTATTTTTATGCCTTATTTATCAAATATTACGGAATCTACACCTTTTGTGTTTTTGATCATTTTCAGGTAAAAATACATTATTTTTAAGCATTTTCAAGCAATTCAGATACATAGATGAATTCCCATCATCAAGAGGAGATTATATGTCAAATTTCATGAAGATCGAAGCTTCAGACCAAAATTACGGCAGGGCCGTAATATAAATTACGGTACCGTGGTTTCACTAAACCTACATAATAAACCATGGCACAGCCGTAATTTCCAAGCACTGCCGTAATTTGGATCAATTTCTGTACAGAAAGTTTTGCAGAGTTTATGGTACTGCCGTAACGAATATTACGGGCAGTAATTTCAGTCGATTTCTGACCCAAGAGATTTGTAGAAATTACGGCACTGCCGTAATGCATATTACAGGCCGTAATTCTGGTCGATTTCTGTACAGAGAACTTTGTTGTTATTATGGCAGTGCCGTAACGATTTACACGGCCGTAATTCTAACCTAGACGGCCGACTTTCCTAGACTTATTAAAGCCCGATTTTTGCGCGGATGATTACGGACGATCTAGACCATCAATTAGAGATCCGTAAAAAGGAAAATACTTGTCAGACTGAGGAGAGGAGGCACACATGAAAAGAAGTGTACAATGTTTTGGTCTTCACTGTCGGGGACCTTGGGTTTTGTCAATATTGAAGATATTGATAGTATTGCTAGACTTGGTTTTATTTTCTATTTTCTGTTATTTTCTGCTTATTTTTGAGTTTATTTGATCTATCTACTTTTGCATGCGTAAGAATCTTAGATCAGGACATCTAGTTCCTTTAGATCCTGAGATAAACAAAACTCTTAGACTACGCAGGAAACTTTGATTTAAAGAGAGACAAGAAGAAGAAGTAGTCATGGCAGACAGGAGATCACTTAGGGACTATACAGCCCCTAATCCATAGGAAATACACTCTAGCATTGCTAGACCGGTTATAGAGGCTAACAATTTTGAGATCAAACCTGCCTTCTTATCTATGATCCAGCAAAATCATTTTGGAGGATCTCCACTTGAAGATCCTAACCAATATCTTGCTTTATTTCTTGAATTATGTGATACAATTAAGATTAATGGTGTTTCTAACGATGCATTGAAACTGAGATTGTTTCCTTTTTCTCTTAGGGACCGCGCACGTTCATGGCTTCAAGCTCAACCTACCAGTACCTTCACCACATGGGAACAACTATCTAATGCTTTCTTGATGAAGTACTTTCCACCTAGCAAGACCATCCAGTTGAGAAACTAGATTACAAGCTTTGCACAGTGGGATGGCGAGTCTTTTAGCGAGTCATGGGAGCATTTTAATAATTTGCAACGGAAGTGTCCTTACCATGGCCTTGAAAATTGGGTGTTAATACATACTTTTTACAATGGTTTACTGTATAATACTCGTCTGACTGTTGATGCTGCTGCAGGAGGAGCCCTCATGAGCAGAACCATTGAGGATGCTTTCAAGTTGCTGGAGGAGATGGCTTTGAATCACAACCAGTGGACTATACAGAGAGGAGTGTTGTATCGTCCTCCTCAAGGTAAGAATGAAAATGATGGTTGGCGCACCTTGGCTGAAAAGGTAGATTCTTTGTGTAATCCCCTTAATTTCTTAATGACTTGATGATTTTTATTTTGTTAGGATAATCTTACTATGACAATTCTACTTATGCGATGATTGCCTTTAGTTCTTTCTAGTTTCATATTATCAGCATGTATTGGAGTTTTCGTGATATACACCGAAAGGTGACTTGCAAAACTTGGAACCCTAAAATTGAGATTTAGGAACTCATCGTAAGAAATTAGGTTTGTTCTTATTTCTAGAATTTAGAAGTTTATTGCCTTATTGATAATCTGATCTAAGAAGAATTATTGAAATAAACATGATGATACTGTAAGAAATTAAGTATCGGATCGTTGGAGAACCTTAAGTAGAACCTGTGAAAATTAAAGTATGAAAGTATTTAGTTTTCACTTTAGATGTTTGACTTAGAATTTGGATGCACGAAAGTGATCTTTGAGTTCTTTGTCAATGATTTACTTATCCTTAGCATTGAATAAATCCTGTGCGAAAGTGAGGATTGGTTCTTTGTAAATTGTCTGCGCGAAAGCGAGATGATTTCTTTATAAAGTAAATTATATCTTTATCATGATAAGAATAAACTAACGAGCACTTATTTGGATCTAGTCATAGAAATTAAGGTGGATGAAACCCTAGTCCCAGTTTCTCTCTCTGACTTTTTCGTGTAGTTTCTGATAGTTTGCTTTCATCTTATTTAATTACCTAGCTAGTGAGAAATCGATTATTTGGTACTTGACAAACGAGGTCTCTGTGGTTCGATATCTTTATTATTACTTGGAGTATCTGTGTACTTGCGGACACAACAAACCACGGCCGTGGAAATAATCATGGTAGGGTCATGATTCTTTCTGTGAATTTTCGGAATAAAGCCACGGCTGTGTTTTTAATCACGGCATGCCCGTGAAACTTTTTGTGGAAAAATCTCCGTGAAAACATGACCGTGGAAATAATCACGGTAGGGCCGTGATTCTTTCTGTGAATTTCCAGAATAAAGCCACGGCTGTGTTTTTAATCATGGCGTGCCCGTGAAACTTTCTGTGGAAAAATATCTATGAAAACATGGCCATGGAAATAATCACGGCCTAGCCGTGATTATTTCTATGAATTTCTGAAACTTGGCACGAATGAAATAATCACGGTAGTGACTTTAACGACGTCCTCTTCAGATCATGGCTGTGGTCCTTTATTTAAAGTCTGTTTTGTCCTAAAATCAGTGGGCAGCTTCGTCTCATCGTCATGAACTCAATCGTGCACACAGATGCTTCAAAATCTATCATAAATTGCTCTTTCCTAGTAGCAGCATTCAATTTTCTATAATCTATGCACATGCGCCAACTAGTTACAGTTTTAATAGGAATTAATTCATTGTCTTTGTTTTTTATGACAGTTACCCATCCTTTCTTAGGAACACAAAGTACATGACTTACCCATTTACTATCAGAGATAGGATAGATAATACCTGCATCAAGTAATTTCAAAACCTCCTTCTTCACAACTTCTTTCATAGAGGGGTTAAGTCTATTTTGAAAATCTGCATATGGCTTGTGTTCCTCTTCCACCAAGATCCTGTGCTTACAAAAAGAAGGGTTAATTCCTTTTAAGTCATCAATTGTGCATCTAATTACCTTTCTATTAATACTTAATTTTTTGAGAAGCAAATATGTCTCCCTTTTTCCAAGCTGTGCATCAACAATAACAGGGTAAGTAGAGTCAGGACCAAGAAATTCATAACGAAGGTTATCAGGTAAAGCTTTAAGTTCTACTTTTGGAGCCTTCCTGATGCAGGAGCATACAACATGACAGAAGGGGAAAATTTGGACCAGACGGCGCCCCAAAAATTTTTCACAAAAAGTTCCTCGGGGAACCTAGCGACGGAAGCTACGCCCCGTGAGTCCGACGGACAACTACCCGATTCGAGGGCAGCTTCACATGCACAAGTCAGATTTTCCATAGAAAGTTCCTCGGTCTACCCCGCAACGAAGACCACACCCCGTGAGTACTGCGGACAACTACCTGGTGCACAAGTCAGATTTTCCACAGAAAGTTCCTCGGGGTACCCAGCGACGAAAACCACACCCCATGGGTCCTGCGGACAGCTACCGGGTGCACGAGTCAGATTTTCCACAGAAAGTTCCTCGGGGTACCCAGCGACGAAAACCTCGCCCCGTGACTCCTGTGGACAACTACCCGAAGAAGTCACAGAATTACCCCATCGACCCCCGTTTCAACGTCCACAACCCTCCGTACCATGTTGAGCCATCCATGGAGGACCCAAAGGAACCCAACAAGATGGAGGTATGGCGATCCCAACAGACTTCTCGACCGCCGGACCATTTTGTTGGAGTGATCAGCCCATTGTCGATACACACCGAGGCCCTTCCGCCCAAGGGCCTAGGTGGCTATCCACCTGAAGGCCCAACACCTGAGGGGCTGTGCAACCATCTTAGCAACACGGCCCAAGAGCATGCCACATCCATCGTAACCCAGCCCACGACGTCCAAATTCTGCTACTTTGTCGCGGTATGCTCCGAATGCGTCTGACTGCTCAACCGTCACCGTACGAAGACCGGAAGACCATGCGCCAGCTTCATAGAATATTAGGTAGAAGTTTATTTTGTTTTGTCTTGTAGTAGCAGCTTGACCACCTTTGTGGCCTGCAAGAGTGGTTAGTTGTTAAGGTTGTTTGTCTTTTCTGCTTTATCTTATTCCCTCTCCTCTTATTCTATAAAAGAGGAGGCTGGGGTGTTGTGTTCCTTTGTTCTCTTAGAGGTAGAGTTCTCCTGATGAGCAAGAGTGCCTCCAGCTTGTGTGGAAGGCGAAGTAGCTTCGTCTTCAGAGTTTGTAAGGGTCGGCGACCGGTGTCTCGACACGAAGTGTTTCCTACTCATGTTTCTTGCTTTTCGAGAAGTAAATCCCACCATTCTGGGTGGGTTAGGTTCGCCTGTTTGTAGATTCTCTTTCCGTGTTGAGTTTCTTTCGCCCTCTCACCCACGAGCATCTGAGCGTCGGAGTCATGGACGGCTTCCCTGTTCGTTGGTTTGTTCGCAGGTGCATAGGGGCGCGAGCTGACCTCGCGATCCGCAAACCGAGTTCGTGTTGTGCTTAAAATTGCTCTAGAGGTTAGTGAGTGAATTTTAGAAATTTTGGGTGTCGTTGGATTTCTCTCGCATTAGTATTGCCTCGAAACGAATTCGCGTCGATTTCCTGTGTTTCTTGCTATACTTTCCGAGCGATTTGACTTCCCTCATCTCAAGACCCTCTCATGATTTCTGTGCATTGTGTAAACACCGTAGAGTACGGCACTAAGGACCAAACCTCCTATAGTCTCTACATCATTTTTGTATCAGAGGACGTTGCGCATTCGATTCTTATTGTTCGCACGGTCTGACCATTGCATAGCATATTTCAGCATCGTTTCCTCATTTTCAGCATCCTGCACTTAGTCATTTTTGACCTTGTTTTTGCATGGTGACTACATGGTCACAACTTATGTCATTCCAATTTCTAGATACCATCCCTAATACCCAAGTGTCGCCCCACCCTCGGAAGGGAGTAGAACCCATTTAGAATCTTTGGCTGCGCTTGAAGCGCGTGTAGACGCCAAATTGGATGCCCTGTCCGCACGCTTGGAATCCCACGAAGGGAATACATGCGATGTTTCAGGAAATTATGGCTGGGATTCATAACCTCACAAGTCGCCCTGAGCCTTCGGGGCATAGGTGCTCCAACCCGGTTAATCCACCTCCGTCCACAAACCCACGCCCACCAACTTGAGAGTTGCCTCCGATGACCGCGCCCCTGCGGCCGCGAGTCTTCGAGGATGAGTCCGGTCACCTACGAACTCATGAGGTCTAGGGGGACCTAGGTTATGGGGATGAACCCCTGGATGAGGATGACGTGTGGGCTACACAAGGGCCCCAACCTAATGGTCGCTTTGGGCACATTTGGACCGGGCAAAGGGGCTCAATCCGACACCATGTAGAGCACCCTCGCTTGAATGACGACTCCACCGCTACATTCGAAACACCCCCGCACCCTTTGCGGGTGGTCTCGACCCATCACAATTCCTCGACTGGGTCCCATCTGTTGACTCTTTCTTCGACCTTAGTAACTGTCATCCCGATTTGTGCATTAGGTATGTGCGCACCTTGCTCGAAGGCCCTGCACATTTGCATTGGGCCAACGTGGAGCGCCAAAATGCGCAGCAAGCCCTTCCTCCCATCACCACTTGGGAAGAAATGAGGTATCGCCTCCGCGAGCAATACGTACCCCCTCCT
Organism: Costus lasius; assembly: GCA_027563935.2. Taxonomy (NCBI): domain Eukaryota; kingdom Viridiplantae; phylum Streptophyta; class Magnoliopsida; order Zingiberales; family Costaceae; genus Costus; species Costus lasius. Next base: position 80,099,705 of record CM050451.1, read on the forward strand.
ATAGGCAGCGACTCCTTGACCAGTATAGCAGCCTACACCAAGGGTTGGGTACCGTCGAGGAATATCACCTCACCTTTGAGATGCTACAACTCCGGTGTAACTTACAGGAGGACCCCGAATTAATTTTGTCGAAGTTTCGGAATGGTCTCCGCGTAGATATCCGTCGCGCCCTACCCACGTATAGCTCAAAGACATTCGACCATACCTTCCAGCTCACCCGCAATATCGAGTATGACCTTAGGGTTGCGAATAGGCGCAGCGAGTCCGGACCCCCTAGGCGCCCTCATTTGGGCGGGCCTCCTAATGCATACTCTCGATCCGAGCGCCACGAGCCTCATTCCGACCCACGGCCCATGCCTGCGCCCCATCACTCCCCTAGGCGTTCAGCTCCCGATGCCCCCTCTTCTCGCCCCACTTGGGAGGAGAAGGGGTAGGCCCCACTTGTTGGTTCGACTAATCGAGTCAACTATTACAGCTGCCAGTAGCCGGGCCATCTGTCCCGCAACTGCCCTAAGAAGTCCGCCACCGCGGACAAAACCCCTGCCCGTGTCACCACTATCGCTCGTGAGCCTACGGAGCACGATGTAGAGGCCGAGTGCTACACGAGTGGCGATGAGTCGGGTCACCCCACATTTGCAGTCGTGCGGTGCACCCTTCTCCAAACCCCACCCTCCGAGGATTGGAGGCGCTCAAATATCTTCACGACTTACATCAAGTGTAATGGACACTCGTGTAAGATCATCATTGATGGGGGTAGTAGCCTGAACGTGGTCACACGAACCGCGATTGCGCGCTTTGGTATTCTCCTTGAACCCCACCCCAAGCCCTATTCCATCGCGTGGGTGGACACGTTGAGTCTTCCGGTCACCCACCGGTGCCAAGTTCCCATCGCTTTTGGGGCCTATCGTGAGAAGGTGTGGTGTGACGTGGCGACTATGGATATCGCCCACGTCCTCTTAGGACGTCCTTGGCTCTACGATAGGGATATGACCCATTATGGCCGGTCGAACATGTGTTTGACCACAATGACCAGAAAATCCGCTTGATCTTGGCTCCGCCCAAGGAGCTTCGCATGTCCACGTCTAAGGGACTGATTACTCCTTCGGTGCCTACCCCTCCGACCCCTGCTAGAGTGACCCTCATGCGTGCGTCCGCACTTATGCACGAGGGCCATGAGTCCCAAGTCATGTACGCGCTCATGATTCGTGAAGCGCAGGAACCCGTTGCGTCCGAGGGCACGATGCCTCCAGCTAAGGTGTCCGCCCTCCTCTCTGAATTCTCTGACATTAGCCCTGAGGACTTGCCCCATGGTCTTCCCGTAGCTAGGGAGATCCAACATGCGATTGACCTTCTCCCGGGAGCACCCCTCCCCAACTTGCCACACCTTCGTCTCAACCCAACCGAACATGCTGAATTGCAATGTCAAGTCGATGACCTCCTCACTAAGGGGTACATTCACAAGAGCTTGAGTCCTTGCGCTGTCCCAGCCTTGCTCACGCAGAAGAAGGATGGGTCGTGGCGCATGTGCATGGACAGCCGTGCCATTAACCGGATCACCATCAAGTATAGGTTCCCTATACTGCGACTTGACGATATGTTGGACCTAGTCTCCGGTGTGTCCTGGTTTTTCAAGCTGAACCTCCGAAGCGAATATCACCAAGTCCACATTCGTGAGGGCGATGAATGGAAAACCGCGTTCAAGACCAAGGAAGGTCTCTATGAGTGGCTCGTCATGCCGTTTGGGCTGTCTAACGCCCCGTCCACCTTCATGCGGCTTATGAGCCAAGTCCTCAAGCCCTACGTGGGCAAATTCTTGGTCGTTTACTTTGACGACATCCAGATTTTTAGCCGGACCCAAGAGGACCATTTAGACCACCTTCGCGCTACGTTTGACCTCCTGCGCAAGGAGCGCCTCTTCCTTAACACGAAGAAGTGCTCTTTCATGACCAACCGAGTCCACTTCTTAGGCTACATCGTCTCCGACGAGGGCCTTTCTGTCGACCCCACTAAGGTCGAGGCCATCCGGCACTGGCCCGAGCCTCGCACTATCTTTGATATCCGTAGTTTCCTGGGTCTTGCGGGTGTTTACCACCGCTTCATTCGCGGGTTCAGCACACTTGCGACCCCGCTGACCCAACGGCTATTTAAGCATGACTTCGAGTGGACTATGGCCACTCAACGCGCCTTTGAGTCCCTTAAGGATGCCATCACCACTGCCCCTGTCCTGCGCCTCCCTGACTTCGCCAAAGTCTTTGAGGTCGCGTGTGATGCCTCCGGTACTGGTATCAGGGGTTGCCTTAGTCAAGAAGGTCACCCGGTTGCCTTCTTCAGCGAGAAACTGAATGCTGCTCGTCAGCGTTATTCGACCTACGACAAGGAATTTTACGTCACAGTTCAGTCGCTTCGGCAGTGGAGGCACTATCTCCTCCACCGAGAGTTCGTTCTGTATAACGACCACCAGTCCTTGTCTTTTCTCAATGCTCAAAAGAAATTGAGCGCTCGCCATGCCAAGTGGGTCGAGTACTTACAACAGTACTCCTTTTTGATCAAACACAAGGCGGGTAAAGAAAACATTGTTGCGGACGCTCTGAGTCGAGTCCGGAACCTTCTGTGAGTTATGCGTACCCGGGTCAATACTTTTTACCACATTAAGGATCAGTACGCCACCTGTCCTGATTTCGGTGCCACGTATGCCGCCTTGACTGTGTCACTTTACCCCGAGTCCTCGTATCAGCTCTATAAGGGCTATCTTTTCCTTGGGAATCGCCTGTGCATTCCCTGGTCATCCCTTCGCTACCACTTGCTCCTCGAGCTACACGCGGGAGGCGTTGCCGGTCACCATGGCCGCGACAAGACCTTCAAGATGGCCGACAAAACGCCTCTTTTGGCCATCCCTTCGTAGGGATGTTGAGCGCATTGTGCGCCATTGTGCCACGTGTCAATCGGTCAAGCCTCGTCCTCTGAACACGGGTCTCTACATACCTCTACCTCAGCATGGATTTTATCTTAGGGCTGCCCTGAATCGCCTCACGCTTCGATTCCATATATGTGGTTGTAGATCGGTTCTCAAAGATGGTCCACTTTATTCCTTGTTCGTGGACAGCGGACGCATCCCACATTGCCCATCTCTTCTTCAAGGAGATTGCCCGTCTCCATGGCCTCCCTAAGACCATCGTGTCCGATCGTGACATGCGCTTTGTGAGCCATTTCTGGCGCTCACTTTGGGCCCTCTTGGGCACCACTCTGAAGTTATCCACAGCTTACCACCCTCAAATCGACAGCCAAACCGAAGTCGTTAATCGTAGTTTGGGCAATTTTCTTTGGTGCCTCATTGGCAACCACTCGAGGTATTGGGACACCATCCTCCCTATGGCAGAATTCGCATATGATAGTGCAGCCAATAGGTCTACGGGTCTTAGTCCCTTCCAAGTGGTTTCAGGCCATCAGCCATGTAAACCCATTGACTTGCATGACCTGCCCATGGAGTCCCATCTTTCCGAGCATGCACACTCTTTCGCTTAGCATATAGCTAGCTTGCATGACGAAGTTCAGTAGCAAATCTTTTTGGGCAATACTCGTAATGCTTTGAGGGCCAACGAGCACCGTAGGCCACAACACTTTTCTGTAGGTGAGCTGGTAAGGGTGCGCATCCACCCCGAGCGTGTTCCCCACTGAGCACATTTTAAGCTTTAGCCACGATACATGGGCCCTTATGCGGTGGTGCGACGGATCGGCTCCAACGCCTATGTCCTGGACCTACCTGAGGACATGGGCATCCACCCCATCTTCAACGTGGCGGATCTGCTTCCTTTCTACAGTCCATTGGAGGAGCCATCGGACCTAGACGAACCTCTACCCCCTAGTTCTCCGGAGGAGAACTCCTCAGAGCGTGCAGCGGAAGGTGATGCAGGAGCATACAGCATTACAGAAGGGGAAAATTTAGACCAGACGGTGCCCCAAAAATTTTCCACATAAAGTTCCTCGAGGCACCCAGCGACGGAAGCCACGCCCCGTGAGTCCTGCGAACAACTACCCGATTCAGGGGCAACTTCACATTTACAAGTCAAATTTTCCACAGAAAGTTCCTCGGTCTACCCCGTGACAAAGACCACACCTCGTGAGTCCTGCGGACAACTACCCGGTGCACAAGTCAGATTTTCCATAGAAAGTTCCTCAGGGTACCTAGCGACGAAAACCACACCCCGTGGGTCCTGCGGACATCTACCGGGTGCACGAGTCAGATTTCCCACATAAAGTTCCTCGGGGTACCCAGCGACGAAAACCTTGCCCCATGCGTCCTGCGCACAGCAACCCGATTCAACAGCGGCTTCACCTGCGCAAGTTAAATTTTCTACAAAAAGTTCCTTGGGGTACCCAGTGACGAAAACCTCGCCCCGTGACTCCTGTGGACAACTACCCGAAGAAGTCGCCGAGTTGCCCCGTCAACCCCATTTCGACGTCCACAACCCTCTGTACCATGTTGAGCCATCCATGGAGGACCCGAAGGAACCCAACAAGATGGAAGTACGGCGATCCCAACGGGCTTCTCGACCGCCGGACCGTTTTGTAGGAGTGATCAGCCCATTGTCGATCCACACCGAGGCCCTTCCGCCCGAGGGCCTGGGCAGCTATTCACCTGAAGGCCCAACACCTGAGGGGCCGTGCAACCATCTTAGCAACATGGCCCAAGAGCACGCCACATCCATCGTAACCTACCCCACGACGTCCAAATTCTGCTGCTTTGTTGTAGTATGCTCCGAACGCGTCTGACCGCTCAACCGTCGTCGTACGAAGACTGGAAGACCATGCACCAACTTCATAGAATATTAGGTAGAAGTTTGTTTTGTTTTGTCTTGTAGTAGTAGCTTGACCACCTTTGTGGCCTGCAAGAGTGGTTAGTTGTTAAGGTTGTTTGTCTTTTCTGCTTTATCTTATTCCCTCCCCTCTTATTCTATAAAAGAGGAGGCTGGGGTGTTGTGTTCCTTAGTTCTCTTATATGTAGAGTTCTCCTGGTGAGCAAGAGTGCCTCCAACTTGTGTGGAAGACGAAGTAGCTTCGTCTTCAGAGTTTGTAAGGGTCGGCGACTGGTGTCTCGACTCGAAGTGTTTCCTGCTCGTGTTTCCTGCTTTTCGAGAAGTAAATCCCATCGTTCCGGGTGGGTCAGGTTCGCCTGTTTCTAGATTCTCTTTTTATGTGAGTTTCTTTCTCCCTCTCACCCACGAGCATCCGAGCGTCGGAGTCGTCGATGGTTTCCCTGTTCGTTGGTTTGTTCGCAGGTGCATAGGCGTGCGAGCTGACCTCGCGATCCGCAAACCCCGTTCGTGCTATGCTTAAAATTGCTCTATAGGTTAGTGAGTGAATTTTAGTAATTTTGGGTGCCATTGGATTTCTCTCGCATTAGTATTGCCTCGAAACGAATTCGCGCTGATTTCCCATGTTTCTTGCTATACTTTCCGAGCGATTTGACTTCCCTCGTCTCAAGACCCTCTCATGATTTATGTGCATTGTGTAAACACCGTAGAGTACGGCACTAAGGACCAACCCTCCTATAGTCTCTACATCACTTCCCTTCTTCATTCTTTTCATTATCACAGGCACTGTAGTCTAATGATTCATTAATTATAGAATTGGTTTCTACATTAGAATCAAAAGCAGAATCTAAATCAGAATCATATTCAGAGGTTTCAATAAATAAATCATTAAGATCATAGATAGAGTCACCTACAGCATGTATACTGCAACAAGATCGAGAATTTGATGAGTTTTTCATGACCTCATTCAAGTCATATTTGATTCTTTCATCCCCAATGTTAAGTGTAAGTTTACCGTTCTTGACATCAATAAGTGCTCCTGCTGTGGCTAAGAACGGTCTACCAAGTATGATGGGGATTTTTGCATCTTCTTCCATCTCAAGAACTACAAAATCTACTGGAATGAAATATTTACCTATCTGGATAGGTACATCTTCAAGAATCCCTACAGGATACTTAACTGAACGATCGGCGAGCTACAAAGATATTGCTTTAAGCTCTCCCATGTCCAATTTTATGCAAATAGACAGTGGCATTAGACTCACACTAGCACCTAAATCACATAAGGCTCGGTCAAAAGCTATACGCCCAATAAAACAAGGTATAGAGAAACTACCTGGATCTTTTAACTTCGGTGGCAACTTGTTTTGGATAATAGCACTACATTCTTCAATTAGAGCTACAGTACCATAGTCCTCTATCTTTATTTTATTAGACAAAATTTCTTTCAAAAATATGGCAGCATTTGAGATAAAACTTCAGTGAATGGAATATTAATATAAAGCTTCTTCAAAACATCAAGAAATTTCCCAAACTGCTTGTCTAATTTTGCCTGCACTAGTCTCTGTGGGAAGGGTATAGGTGGCCTATATGGTGTAGGAGAGCTAGGCTTAGAAACATCATTCTGACATGACACATCACCTTTTGGTTCATCACCTTGGTGAGGTGGCAAACTAATTTGGGACTGCTTATGCTCAAAAGATTTTTCTAAGTCTAACTCATGGTCCTATTCATCAGTAGGCTCTTTTTCATTATTTTCATATTTCTTTTTAGGTTCCTCTAATTGTCTCCTACTTCTAGTGATAATAGCATTACAGTGCTCCCTAGGGTTTAATTTAGGTTCAGCAGGTATTTGATTTTCTAGAGTTTTATTGTGCGCAGCTAAGGATCCTACTTGATAAGTAAGATGACTAACCAATCCCTTAAGATATTCAATCTCTTTATTTTTATTTGTCATTAATTGATTTTGATTAGCCATAAACTTTTCAAGCATGGATTCTACACTAAAAGAATTTACCTCTTCAGTCAATGTTCGCCATCCCTCATCATCATTCTTACCATATTGATGACAATGTAGCATTCTTTCTTCAGGAGCCCATTGGTTATGGTTCAGGCACATCTCTTCAAACAAAGTGAAAGCATCTTCAATGGTTGTGGTCATGAGGCCTCCTCCTGCAGCAGCATCAACAATCAGACGGGTATTATAAAGTAGCCCATTGTAAAAAGTATGAATTTAAACCCAATTTTCAATGCCATGGTGAGGACACTTCCATTGTAAATCGTTGAAACGCTCCCATGCCTCGCTAAAAGATTCACCATCCCTCTGTGCAAAGCTCGTGATCTGGTTTCTCAACTAGATGGTCTTGCTTGGTGGAAAGTACATCATAAGGAAAGCATTTGATAATTGTTCCCATGTGGTGAAGGTACCGATAGGTCGAGAATGTAGCCAAGAATGTGCTCGGTCCCTGAGAAAAAAATGAGACAATCTTAGTTTTAATGCATCATCAGAAACTCCATTAATTTTAATGGTGTCACAATATTCAAGAAAAAAATATAAATGTTGATAAGGGTCTTCAATTGGTGATCCTTCAAACTGATTCTGCTGGATCATAGATAAGAAAGCTGGCTTGATCTCGAAAGTATTAGCCTCAATAGCTGGTCTGGCAATGCTAAAGTGTATCCCCTGAGGATTAGGGGCTGCATAGTCCCTAAGTGGTCTTTTGTCTTGTTGGGAAACCCCGGGGATATTTTACAAATTTTTCAGAAACAAATACAATACACAGCGGAATAATATCCCCAAAACAGGCCGGTCCCAAAAACCCAATGAAGATCGCATGCGAGAGAGTCGACACGATGAGATAGAAGATACCTTGAGCAAGGCGAGGCTGATGTCGTAGTAAGCGCCCAAGCTTGCGCCCTCTGCAGTCTCACACACACGGATCACCTCGAGTCTTCTTCTTTCATGCCCAGTGCTAGCCTCGGGAAGAAGATCCAAGCCTTGTGCTCCTTCTATGCCACTTGCGCCACCTTCAAGGTAAGGAGCGCCAAGAGGAAGGAGGAAGAAGGAGATGAAGACAAGCCGCTAAGACACCAATGCTACTTGCGCTAAGAGGAAAGGAGGAAGAGGTGCTCTCGGCCTTTGATGGAAGAAGATGTGCCACTAGCCCTTAAGTTGTCGCCCCTCACTTGTGGTTCACGCCTCCAAGAGTTGTCTCTCTCATAAGAGGGGCAGCTAGGGTCTCTTTTATAGAGACCATGGGCGGTTTAGGGATGGCTACAATTAAGCCAAGTGGGCGGCTAGGAGACGAAGTAGGAAATTGAATTATTTTAATAATTAATCAAGTCCTAATCCAATTAGGACTCTAATTAATTATTTAAATAATCAAGTTTTAATCCAATTAGGACTCTAATTAATTAATTATTTAATTAATTAATTAGCCCACAAATGATTAAATCAACTTAGATTAACCATATGTGTCATAGCCGCCAACCCTAGTCTAACTAGGGTTAAACATGCACCTACATATTCTTCTCCTTAAGCCCATTTAACTTATTAATAAGCCCAATTATAGAATGGGCCTAGCCCAAGGTCCATTATGCATGTCAATTAACCCATTGGATCTAATCCAGTTTAAACCAAGGTCAAACTAGGTTAACCATGGTTAGTTTGGTCAATATGCCAAAAATGGAAGTTGGCCCTAATAAGTTTCTTCCATCTTATCAGGCCCATCGGCGCTGATGAAATCTCCCAAATAGATCCGAGTCATCCAATAACTCGATCATAAGGCTTCTAGATCAATACGAGAACTCGAGTATCAAGGTGTGCGACCATGTAGTTTCTGTTGGGGTATGCCCTTAAGGCTAATGTTTGAGGCCTTTGGGATTGTAATAGTATCATGTAATAAACTGTTGTGTTTTATAAAGGCATGGTTGTTATTCAGATTGTTACCTTGTCTGCTATAATAAGTGTACTTCTGAATAATGTCTCAAAGCTGTTCAGCTGGGCTGACATGCTCTATGTCCTTAGTCGAGATATCTTGGTGAACATGAGACAACCTTGATATGATTGAGACTAATATGTGTGCTAATCTTATAGGATGCTTCGAGCATGGAATAAGATGTAGACTCATGGGTACATTGGATGTACTGGACAGACCCTACTGGGATATTCCATTGCTTGTCACAATGTGAATGATCCTTATAAGCAGCAAGTGGCACATGTCCTTTGACTTGAGATCACTTGTGTTTCTAAATGATGATTGTCATTGTTTTGAGGTAGTTCAATATCATTTGAAACATAATGATTATAGACTATCTTGGATGGTGAGCTTGAGTCAGGTTAGGGCTCTTGTGATAGATAAAGGATTGCCGTCTCCTTGTTCAAGGAGTGTGATGTTCTAAGGGGCCCCCCCGATATGAGATGATTGAGGAAGTGTATGGCCATACCCAGATGACTATGTTCATCTGATCTAATCATGCTCATCATATTGGAGTTACAAGCTTGACCCGCTTGTCCAATAAGAACATCCAGTGGCAAAGGACACATGTATGCCAAGTGAGTTGATTCACACTTGTGCTGTGGTTTGGGTGTAGTCTTGGAAGACTCTTTCCTTTATATCGGGAGACAGTGATGTGTTGCTAGATACCCCTCACTGATCGTGATAACGTAAGTTATCGTTACCGACATTTAGAGGAAACCCTCAGGGTCGCACAATTTGATGATATGGCTTACTTAAGTCAGATCGTGTGGACTGAACTGTTTAGACTCAGTTTAAACGAGTTCAGACTCTGATTGTAAGTGATATCTAGTCTGATCATGTTTGATTGATTGGGGCTTGAGATCGGTAAGCTTCGATCGAGAGTTTGGATGCTAGATCATAGAGATCAAGAGCATCAAGAGATGAATGGTTAGATCTTGAACCATTTGGTTCAAAGAGATCTAGACCATGGCTTGGGCTGGTTTAATGAACCGAATTGGGTTGAACCTAATTGACTTGAACCGGTTCACATGGGTGAACGTATGGTTCAAGGTGTAAAGGCTTGTTGGGCGGTTTTTCCTTCAAGTGAGCGCATGGCTTGAAAACCTTCCATTTATGGAAGTGTAACGCCATGACTTGATTGGAGAAGGCTTAACGCAAATCGGTTTTACGGAATTGTCATCTTCGTTGGACGAAAGAGGATTCTTGGAGACGGTAGCTCTCGGCCAAGCGCATCTCAACACACGACAAGGACATTGGGATCTCTTGCTAGCACAAGGAAGATCCTAAAGGGTAGCCACCCCTCATCTTGTGTGTGAACTTGAAGAGGAGACCTACTTTGATCTCTTGCTTCCAAGCCGCCACCCTCTTCATGGCTTTGGTATGAGTTCTCATAACTTCAAGTTGATCATATAGTTATCATATTCGATCTTGTTTAGAAACCCTTTTCGCCATGCTTGTTAGAATCGCAAGTTTAGGGTTTCTCCCCCCCTTTGAACTAGGGGTTCCTTCAGTTTCCTCTGACGTTGGCAGTGCTGACCTAAGGTCACCACAAGCAGTGAGTGGCACCTAGCAGTGCATCGCTGCTACCCAAGTCATCGTAATGGATATCGACATCGACATCCCCATCATCGCAATCAGGTATAGATGCATTACAGTCTCTTTGCCGAACTGCTATCCGATTGGACAAGTGTGTCACCACTTGTTTTTATCCAATCTCATGGTTATGACTAAATCAGGTCTCACCTGGGTATGGCCATACACTTTCAGTCATAGAACCATAGAGGAGCTCTATGGATATCATGCTTCCCTTAGGAAGGGGCAAATCCTATGTCTATCTATTGACCTTCTCCTATGGGTCGTGACATGCTCAATGACAACCGTTATTACCCCCAACTACGGCGAGGTGTTAGGTTGTATCAAAGCATGTCCCTAACCATATAGAATGGCCAATGACCTCAAGTCAAGGGATCAAGCATCTCCTATCACTTGTGAGGATAACTCGTGACACCAAGTCATTGCCTCACAGCGGGTCAGTCCAGTATATTCACCACTGATATACTCATATGTCTGCGTTACCTCGTGCCTAACCAGCCCATATATCAGTCTCACAAGTACCAGAGTTGTCCCATATCCACTCTGGTACATCGACTGGGGACTATCATTTGAGCACAGATCCAATCTTTCTCCAGGGACATTATCATGTAAGTACATAATGGCAGATGTAGACAAACATTGATAATGACAATGCTAGAATGATATATATATATATATATATATCAAATTCAGGTAGTACAATAAAGGACCAAAACTAGGTCCTAGGGCATATACACCAATCTCCCACTTGCACTAAGACCTAGATGTTGAGGAATCTCAACCCCATATCTCTAGCGTGACAGTCATGCTTCTGCTACGCCAAAGCCTTGGTCAATGGGTCTGCCAGATTGTTCTCTGTGTCAACTCTGCTAATCTTGACATCACCTATGTCTATGATCTCTCTGATCAGGTGAAATCTTCTGAGTATATGTTTGGATCTTTGATGAGACTGTCGTTCTTTGGCTTGTGCAATTACTCCATTGTTATCACAGTAGATTTCAATGGGATCCACTACACTGGTAACCACCTGAAGTTCAGAAATGAACTTCCTTATCCAAACAGCTTCTTTGGATGCCTCAGAAGTGGCCACATACTCAGCTTCGGTTGTAGAATCGGCAATAGTGGATTGCTTGAAGCTCTTCCAGCAAACAGCGCCTCCATTCATCTTAAACACATAGCCAGCTTGCGATCTAAAGTCATCAGGGTCAGACTAGAAAGACGCATCAGTGTAGCCCTGCATACTGAGCTCTTCCTGTCCCCCATAGACTAGGAACAAATCCTTAGTTCTTCTTAGATACTTCAGGATGTTCTTTACAGCCACCCAGTGCTGTAAACCAGGATTGGATTGGTATCGGCTGGTTATGCTCACAGCATAAGCCACATCTGGTCTAGTACACAACATTACATACATGATCGATCCCACTGCCGAAGCATAAGGCACTCGACTCATGTCATCCCTCTCAGCATGTGTGGTAGGACACTGGCTCTTTGAGAGAGTAAGGCCATGTCTCACTGGAAGGTACCCTTTCTTGGATTGCTCCAAGCTAAACCTCTCCAGGACCTTATCAATGTAACTACTTTGACTAAGGGCTAGGAGCCTCTTGGATCTATCCCTGTAGATCCTCACGCCTAGGATATAGGCGGCCTCCCCTAAGTCCTTCATCTCAAAACACTACCCTAACCATGTCTTTGTAAGGGTCCCCTTCAAGGGGGAGCGAAACCCTAGATAGGCGCATAACAAAAATTTTGAGCGGAAGCAAGGGTTTCTCATGATCTTTTGCATGTCATATGATCAACTTTCATGAACTAGTATAGATCAGAAAAGATTCATACCATGGCCATCGCTTTGATGGAGCTTTGGAAGAAGATCGCAAAAGGGCTCTCCTCCGAAGGTACCGCACACAAGAAGATAGATGGCGCCTCCTTGTTGATCCTTGTGCTAGCAAAGATCTTCAAGTCTCCTTGTCGAATGGAAGGGAAGAGGAGATGTTTTCTTGGCCGAGAGCTCCTTGTCGTCAACCCCTTCGATCACACGAGAGTGTATGCGTCAAGAGGAATGGGCGACCAATTTTAGCGAAGAGAAGTGAACGTGAGGCGTTGAGAGGCTATTTTGGAAACCGCCACTTCCAAAAATAGCAAGCCTTCACTTCATGCGTTGATGCGTTCACCCAAGTGAACCGAACGCACATTCTTCTCCCCTTTGAACCATGCGCTCACGTATGAGCCGGTTCATATTGGTTTGGTTCAAAAACCAATCAAGCCAAGCCTTTAGTCCAGATCAAATTAAACCCTAAGGTTCCAGATCTGACCGTTCATCTCTTAATGTTCCTGATCTCACCGATCTAGAATCATCTCTCTCGATCGAAGCTTACCGATCTCAAGTCCTAATCAATCAAACATGATCAGACCAGATCTCACTTACAATCAGAGTTTAAATCCCTTTAAACTGAACCAAAACAATTCAGTCCACACGATCTGACATGAGTAAGCCATATCATCAAATTGTGCGACCCTAAGGGTTTCCTTTAAATGTCGGTAACGATAACTTACGTTATCACGATCAGTGAGGGGTATCTAGCAACACATCACTGTCTCCCAATATAAAGGAAAGAGTCTTCCAAGACTACACCCAAACCACAGCACAAGTGTGAATCCACTTCACGAGGCATACATGATTCCTTTGCCACTGGATGTTCTTATTGGACAAGCGTGTCAAGCCTGTAGCTCCAATATGATGAGCATGATTAGATCAGATGATCATAGTCACCTGGGTATGGCCATACACTTTCTCAATCATCTCATTCGAGGGGGCCCCTTTAGAACATCACACTCCAATCAAGGAGACGGCAATCCTATATCTATCACTAGTGTTCTAACCTGACTCATGATCATTATCCAAGATAGTCTATAACCATTATGTTTCAAATGATATTGAACTACCTCAAAACAATGACAATCATCATTTAGAAACACAAGTGATCTCAAGTCAGAGGACATGTGCCACTTGTTGCAAACAAGGATTATTCACATTGTGACAAGCAATGGAAAATCCTAGTAGGGTCTGTCCAGTACATCCAATGTACCCATCAGTCTACATCTTATTCCATGCTCGAAGCATCCTATAAGATTAGAACACATATTAGTCTCAATCATATCAAGGCTGTCTCATGTTCACCAAGATATCTCGACTAAGGACATAGAGCATGTCAGCCTAGCTGAACAGCATTGAGACATTATTCAGAAGTACACTTATTGCAGCAGACAATGTAACAAACTGAATAACAACCATCGCCTTTATAAACATAAGAGTTTATACATGATACTGAAAGAATCCCAAGGCCTCAAACATTAGCCTTAAGGGCATACCCCAACAATCTCCCACTTGCACTAAATCTAATGGTTGAGAAATCTCAAACCCATATTATTACAGTGCTTCTCATGCTTCTGCTGCGCCAGAGGCTTAGTAAGCGGGTCTGCCAGATTGTCATCTGTATGAACCTTGCAGATTTTGATCTCACCATGATCAATGATCTCCCGGATCAAGTGAAACCGTCTCTGTATGTGCTTGGACTTCTGGTGCGACCGTGGTTCCTTTGCTTGTGCGATTGCTCCAGTGTTATCACAGAAGATAACCAAAGGATCTGCACACGATGGAACAACACCAAGTTCCTGAACAAACTTACGAATCCATACTGCCTCCTTAGATGCTTCTGAGGCTGCAACATACTCGGCTTCTGTTGTGGAATCAGCAACGATAGACTGTTTGAAACTTTTCCACACCACTGCTCCAGCATTCAAGCTAAAAACATAGCCTGATTGCGATCGGAAATCATCCTGGTCAGATTGGAACGAAGCATCAGTATATCCTTCTATACTGAGTTCTTCCTGACCTCCATAAATCAAGAACATATCTTTGGTCCTCCGAAGATATTTTAAAATGTTCTTGACCGCAATCCAGTGCGCCTGACCTGGATTACTTTGGAATCGACTGGTCACGCTTAACCCGTAAGCGACGTCTGGGCGAGTACACAACATCGCATACATAATGGACCCAATAGCCGAAGCATAAGGCGTATTGTCCATTTCATCTTTCTCAGTCTGTGTTTGTGGACACTGACTCTTTGAAAGATTCAGACCATGTCTGACTGGAAGATATCCTCTTTTAGAATTCTCTAAATGGAATCTCTCCAGGACTTTATCGATGTAAGTACTCTGGCACAGCCCGAGAACTCTCTTAGATCTATCCCTGTAGATCTTCACACCTAATACATAGGCTGCTTCTCCTAGATCTTTCATCTGGAAACATTTTCTTAACCATGCCTTAACAGCATGCAGTTCAGGAATATCGTTTCCAATGATTAAGATATCATCGACGTAGAGGACTAGGAAAGTAATTACGCTCCCACTAAACCTCTTATATACACACGGGTCATCTTCATTCTTGATGAAACCAAACTCACTGATTGATTCATCAAAACGAATATTCCAGCTTCTTGATGCTTATTTAAGTCCATAAATGGACTTCTTTAACTTGCATATTTTATGACGATCTGATGGATTAGTGAAACCTTCAGGTTGTGTCATATACACATCCTCATCCAATTTTCCATTAAGGAAAGCGGTCTTCACATCCATTTGCCAGATTTCATAATCGTAATATGCTGCTATCGCGAGAATAATCCGAATTGACTTGAACATGGCTACAGGAGAGAAAGTTTCATCATAATCTATCCCGTAGATTTGTTTGAAACCTTTCGCAACTAGCCTGCCTTTATAGGTAACCACGTTACCATCCATGTCAATCTTCTTCTTGAAGATCCATTTACAGCCTATAGGGATTACTCCCGGAGGCGGATCAACCAAATCCCAGACTTGGTTATCTGACATGGAGTCCATCTCGGCTCGCATAGCTTCAAGCCATCTAGCTGACTCCGGTCCACTGACCGCATCCGCATAAGTAAGGGGTTCATCATTATCAATGATGTAGACTCCGTCATAGCGCTCAGGCTGTCGACGGATCCTTCCCGATCTTCACGGTTCCCGTGATATCTGAGCCTCAGGTTGTTCAATAACCTGTTCTACTGGCTCAGGCTCATCCAACTGTGCTTGACTACTTTGTCCTTCTTCTGGTTCTCATCCAGCTTTATTTCTCTCCCACTGGCCTCTTGCAGAAGAAATTCCTTCTCAAGAAAAATAGCCGTCCGAGCAACAAATACCTTGTTCTCTTTGGGATCGTAGAAATAATAACCCTTAGTTTCCTTAGGGTAACCGACAAAGATGCATTTCTCAGATCTGCTCTCTAGTTTCCCAGAGGCGAGCTTTTTGACATAAGCCTCGCAACCCCAGATCTTAATGAATGTCAAGCTCGGCTGTTTCCCATACCATAACTCATATGGAGTCTTTGAAACTGCCTTGGATGGCACTCGGTTTAGTACCTTTGCAGCTGTTTCCAGTGCAAATCCCCAAAAGGAGTAAGGTAGAGTAGCCTGACTCATCATAGCACGAACCATATCCAGTAAGGTTCTGTTCCTCCTCTCGGATACACCATTCCATTGCGGTGTTCCTAGCGGAGTGAGCTGTGAGATAATCCCACACTCCTTCAGATAGTCAGTAAACTCTCGACTTAGGTATTCACCACCTCGATCTGAGCGAAGTGCCTTGATATTTCGGCCTAGCTGATTTTGTACTTCATTTTTGAACTCTTTGAACTTGTCAAAAGATTCACTCTTATGTCTCATCAGATAGACATAACCATATCTACTGAAATCATCAGTAAAGGTAATGAAGTATGAATAGCCACCTCTGGCATGTTTACTAAATGGCCCACACACATCACTGTGTATAAGGTCAAGTAAACCTGAAGCCCTTTGACCTTTATGAGGAAAAGGAGACTTCGTCATTTTGCCCAATAAACAAGCTTTGCATGTATCAATCTCCTCATAGGAGAATGATCCCAGCAGTCCATGATCATGCAACCGCTTAATGCGCTTCTTGTTAATATGGCCTAAACGACTATGCCATAGCAAGGTGCTGTCATCAGCATACTTGGCTTTCTTATTATCAATGTTTTGTATAGAACATTCCATGTCCAACATGAATAACCCATTGTTAATTGATCCAGTAGCATAAACAATATTATCTAAAGAAAGAACACACTTTGAAATATTTCATTCAAAGGAAAATCCTTTCCTGACAAGAGCAGGAATAGAGATAATATTATTGGTAATGCTAGGTACAAAATAACAATTGTTTAGTTCCAATACAAGTCCAGATGGTAATGAGATGTAATATTCTCCTACAGCAACAGCAGCAACCCGTGCCCCGTTTCCAACTCGTAGGTCCACCTCATGCTGTCCCACCTGTCTTCTTCTCTTGAGTTCCTGTACATTTGAACAAATGTGAACTCCACATGCAGTGTCCAACAACCATGAAATAGAAGAAGAAGATATCATGACTTCAGTCACAAAAATACCTGAGCCAGAAGCAATGCTTCCCTTGTTGTCTCCTTGGATCGCTTTACAGTCCTTTTTCCAGTGACCCAGCTGGCCACAATGGAAACACCTGTATTCCTTCGACCGCTTAACCTTTTGTTTCAGAGCCTTGTTGTAATTCTTGACAGGGGCTTTGCCCTTCTTCCCCTTCTTCTTGTTCCTGGAAGGAAACATCAAGACAGAGGTTGAAGGCTTTCCCTTTAGAGTCTCCTCTGTAGTCAAGAGCATATTCAGCAACTCTGCCGGAGTACAATCAATCTTGTTCATATTAAAATTAATAATGAACGGATCGAAAGAGGCCGGGAGAGACTGCAGAATAATGTCTACAGCAAGCTCCTGATTGATGGTATGCCCCAGTTTCTCTAGAGCCTCTTTGTGCCCAATCATCTTGAGCACATGAGCTCCCACTGGACTCCCTTCAGCCAGTTTGCTCTGAAAGAAAAGCTTGGTCAAATTATAGTGCTCAGTCCTCGCCTGTGCAGCATATAGCATCTTGAGGTTTGCTATCATTTCTATAGCAGACATATCCTCATGCTGACGCTGCAGCTGTGGCATCATAGACGCTAACATCAGGCAAGCGACATCAATGCTATCATTGACATGCTTTTCATAGGCTTCCCGAACCGCCCTTGCGGCGTTCGGAGCGGGTTGAGGCGGTATAGCCGTCTCGAGGACATACAGTTTCCTCTCAGCCTTAAGAACGATCTTAAGGTGTCCGTACCAGTCTGAGAAGTTTGGCCCAGCAAACTTCTCCCTTTCCAGTAGGGATCGCACATTGAAGCTCATGGCGTTCGTTGCTGCAGGAATCTACAACAATGCAAGAACAGCAAGGTCAGTATCAATGTTTAGAATCAATCCAGGACTTAAGAAAGATTCTTTTCTCACTATTTTATCTGGCTGAAAAATCCAGCAAAATAGCCCGAAAGAGTAAAACTCTTTTAGTGAGATGGGATCCAGATTTCATACTTGGTCTCCGCGTCCCGCTCAGGCGAGATAAGATGCACAGAGAGTACAAGCACTAATTTCTGGTAGGCAGTCCCTGCCAATCGCCAACCCGTGCGATTCCCCTTCATCTAGGCAATCCAACCGACTGTGCCAACTGAGTTGGTACAACACAGTCTCTGATCCCACAGATGGCTGCCTCCATATAGCTCACATATGCTCAGTATGTAGCCTACATGGTCAAGCTGACCCGACCTACTCCCTGGACCACCACGTGCTATGCTGAGCAACGAGAAGCGATAAATCCCTTCTCTGTAACACGCAGGTGAAATCACACACCGTCTGAAGATAGATGGACGTGCCCACTGAGTGGGTACAACACGGCTCCAACGATAGTCAGAACAATGAGGTTTCGCGTCAGAAGGCTATCGAGCTTGATATTTTAGCGTTGGATTTTAACGGTCTTTTATCTTCTTAACTATCATGCAAACCCTATGGCGATAGCAGAAGATAAATAACTCATGCAATTCTACTTATTTAAACAATAAAAGAAAGCATGATGATCTTATGTGGTAAAAGCCCATGGACCCTAAGTAAGACCTTAATTTAACTTAAGTCTTCACTTGAGCTCTTCTTGGGTCTTTTGCCTCTCATCTGGCCCAGCCCAGGGCCATAGCGCCCAGTGCAGCTCAGGTGCGCCCACCAGGTAAATGGCGCCTGTCCCAGAGTCGAACCCTGGACCACCCACCTGGTCAAGCCTCTGCTGCATGCGCCTCTGCCAAGTGTGCTCTGTGCTCTTGTCTGATTAAAATACAATTTAATCTATCTAGACAAGATTGACTCGCAGGTCAATTACACTTTATAAATTAAATGACATGTGATGCGCAGATCACAATAAATATTAATTTACAATTTAATCCAGGCACACAGGCCCCAGCACAGCACACATTAATTGGGCAACCCACATAAGATGAAATAAACAAGCATCATGGCATCCATTCAACATGTGATCCATCAACTAAATAAAATTTTTCAAAATCCCATTGGAATCAATTTTATTTTTCTTATGTGCCCTACTACCTTACAACGGTCCAATAATAGGGATCCACTCATCATGTCTAGTCAGATCCACTGCCCTTGCATGCACCAAGTCCTAACTGACTTGAGTCGACCCAATGGTCAACCATGCATGCGCCAAGGGCTGAACAACCCTCATGAGTTCTGGCAAGCGGGTGTGACCCCGGGCCTAACTCGTGAGTGCTCACTGGTCGTCTCAACCAGACCTCGCTACACGCCTGTCTGCAGTCGACCCATAGCCACCTCGTGCTTGCGCACAGGTGCTATCTGGTCGACCCATCTAGGCTGTCAGATGGTCTGATCAGACTATTTGGATCTAGACTCGACTGTGACTTCAACCCTACTAACCCATCTAAGGGTTTACAGCAGGCGCTTATAAATCTAGATGGAGCGCGCAAGATATATATGTTTTGGTAAAAACAACATTAACAAGCGCCAACATAAAACATGCGCCAACATGAGTAAAAACATACAAGCATGTATTTTCGCATGTTAACTCTAGATCTATTCATAAGCGCATTCATGGATCAAACATGAAGATCAAGCAATCATATGAACAAGCAATAACCGCATGCTCTGATACCAATTGTAAGGGTCCCCTTCAAGGGGGAGCGAAACCCTAGATAGGCGCATAACAAAAATTTTGAGCAGAAGCAAGGGTTTCTCATGATCTTTTGCATGTCATATGATCAACTTTCATGAACTAGTATAGATCAGAAAAGATTCATACCATGGCCATCGCTTTGATGGAGCTTTGGAAGAAGATCGCAAAAGGGCTCTCCTCCGAAGGTACCGCACACAAGAAGATAGATGGCGCCTCCTTGTTGATCCTTGTGCTAGCAAAGATCTTCAAGTCTCCTTGTCGAATGGAAGGGAAGAGGAGATGTTTTCTTGGCCGAGAGCTCCTTGTCGTCAACCCCTTCGATCACACGAGAGTGTATGCGTCAAGAGGAATGGGCGACCAATTTTAGCGAAGAGAAGTGAACGTGAGGCGTTGAGAGGCTATTTTGGAAACCGCCACTTCCAAAAATAGCAAGCCTTCACTTCATGCGTTGATGCGTTCACCCAAGTGAACCGAACGCACATTCTTCTCCCCTTTGAACCATGCGCTCACGTATTAGCCGGTTCATATTGGTTTGGTTCAAAAACCAATCAAGCCAAGCCTTTAGTCCAGATCAAATTAAACCCTAAGGTTCCAGATCTGACCGTTCATCTCTTAATGTTCCTGATCTCACCGATCTAGAATCATCTCTCTCGATCGAAGCTTACCGATCTCAAGTCCTAATCAATCAAACATGATCAGACCAGATCTCACTTACAATCAGAGTTTAAATCCCTTTAAACTGAACCAAAACAATTCAGTCCACACGATCTGACATGAGTAAGCCATATCATCAAATTGTGCGACCCTAAGGGTTTCCTTTAAATGTCGGTAACGATAACTTACGTTATCACGATCAGTGAGGGGTATCTAGCAACACATCACTGTCTCCCGATATAAAGGAAAGAGTCTTCCAAGACTACACCCAAACCACAGCACAAGTGTGAATCCACTTCACGAGACATACATGATTCCTTTGCCACTGGATGTTCTTATTGGACAAGCGTGTCAAGCCTGTAGCTCCAATATGATGAGCATGATTAGATCAGATGATCATAGTCACCTGGGTATGGCCATACACTTTCTCAATCATCTCATTCGAGGGGGCCCCTTTAGAACATCACACTCCAATCAAGGAGACGGCAATCCTATATCTATCACTAGTGTCCTAACCTGACTCATGATCATTATCCAAGATAGTCTATAACCATTATGTTTCAAATGATATTGAACTACCTCAAAACAGTGACAATCATCATTTAGAAACACAAGTGATCTCAAGTCAGAGGACATGTGCCACTTGTTGCAAACAAGGATTATTCACATTGTGACAAGCAATGGAAAATCCTAGTAGGGTCTGTCCAGTACATCCAATGTACCCATCAGTCTACATCTTATTCCATGCTCGAAGCATCCTATAAGATTAGAACACATATTAGTCTCAATCATATCAAGGCTGTCTCATGTTCACCAAGATATCTCGACTAAGGACATAGAGCATGTCAGCCTAGCTGAACAGCATTGAGACATTATTCAGAAGTACACTTATTGCAGCAGACAATGTAACAAACTGAATAACAACCATCGCCTTTATAAACATAAGAGTTTATACATGATACTGAAAGAATCCCAAGGCCTCAAACATTAGCCTTAAGGGCATACCCCAACAATCTCCCACTTGCACTAAATCTAATGGTTGAGAAATCTCAAACCCATATTATTACAGTGCTTCTCATGCTTCTGCTGCGCCAGAGGCTTGGTAAGCGGGTCTGCCAGATTGTCATCTGTATGAACCTTGCAGATTTTGTTCTCACCATGATCAATGATCTCCCGGATCAAGTGAAACCGTCTCTGTATGTGCTTGGACTTCTGGTGCGACCGTGGTTCCTTTGCTTGTGCGATTGCTCCAGTGTTATCACAGAAGATAACCAAAGGATCTGCACACGATGGAACAACACCAAGTTCCTGAACGAACTTACGAATCCATACTGCCTCCTTAGATGCTTCTGAGGCTGCAACATACTCGGCTTCTGTTGTGGAATCAGCAACGATAGACTGTTTGAAACTTTTCCACACCACTGCTCCAGCATTCAAGCTAAAAACATAGCCTGATTGCGATCGGAAATCATCCTGGTCAGATTGGAACGAAGCATCAGTATATCCTTCTATACTGAGTTCTTCCTGACCTCCATAAATCAAGAACATATCTTTGGTCCTCCGAAGATATTTTAAAATGTTCTTGACCGCAATCCAGTGCGCCTGACCTGGATTACTTTGGAATCGACTGGTCACGCTTAACCCGTAAGCGACGTCTGGGCGAGTACACAACATCGCATACATAATGTACCCAATAGCCGAAGCATAAGGCGTATTGTCCATTTCATCTTTCTCAGTCTGTGTTTGTGGACACTGACTCTTTGAAAGATTCAGACCATGTCTGACTGGAAGATATCCTCTTTTAGAATTCTCTAAATGGAATCTCTCCAGGACTTTATCGATGTAAGTACTCTGGCACAGCCCGAGAACCCTCTTAGATCTATCCCTGTAGATCTTCACACCTAATACATAGGCTGCTTCTCCTAGATCTTTCATCTGGAAACATTTTCTTAACCATGCCTTAACAGCATGCAGTTCAGGAATATCGTTTCCAATGATTAAGATATCATCGACGTAGAGGACTAGGAAAGTAATTACGCTCCCACTAAACCTCTTATATACACACGGGTCATCTTCATTCTTGATGAAACCAAACTCACTGATTGATTCATCAAAACGAATATTCCAGCTTCTTGATGCTTATTTAAGTCCATAAATGGACTTCTTTAACTTGCATATTTTATGACGATCTGATGGATTAGTGAAACCTTCAGGTTGTGTCATATACACATCCTCATCCAATTTTCCATTAAGGAAAGCGGTCTTCACATCCATTTGCCAGATTTCATAATCGTAATATGCTGCTATCGCGAGAATAATCCGAATTGACTTGAACATGGCTACAGGAGAGAAAGTTTCATCATAATCTATCCCGTAGATTTGTTTGAAACCTTTCGCAACTAGCCTGCCTTTATAGGTAACCACGTTACCATCCATGTCAATCTTCTTCTTGAAGATCCATTTACAGCCTATAGGGATTACTCCCGGAGACGGATCAACCAAATCCCAGACTTGGTTATCTGACATGGAGTCCATCTCGGCTCGCATAGCTTCAAGCCATCTAGCTGACTCCGGTCCACTGACCGCATCCGCATAAGTAAGGGGTTCATCATTATCAATGATGTAGACTCCGTCATAGCGCTCAGGCTGTCGACGGATCCTTCCCGATCTTCACGGTTCCCGTGATATCTGAGCCTCAGGTTGTTCAATAACCTGTTCTACTGGCTCAGGCTCATCCAACTGTGCTTGACTACTTTGTCCTTCTTCTGGATTCTCATCCAGCTTTATTTCTCTCCCACTGGCCTCTTGCAGAAGAAATTCCTTCTCAAGAAAAATAGCCGTCCGAGCAACAAATACCTTGTTCTCTTTGGGATCGTAGAAATAATAACCCTTAGTTTCCTTAGGGTAACCGACAAAGATGCATTTCTCAGATCTGCTCTCTAGTTTCCCAGAGGCGAGCTTTTTGACATAAGCCTCGCAACCCCAGATCTTAATGAATGTCAAGCTCGGCTGTTTCCCATACCATAACTCATATGGAGTCTTTGAAACTGCCTTGGATGGCACTCGGTTTAGTACCTTTGCAGCTGTTTCCAGTGCAAATCCCCAAAAGGAGTAAGGTAGAGTAGCCTGACTCATCATAGCACGAACCATATCCAGTAAGGTTCTGTTCCTCCTCTCGGATACACCATTCCATTGCGGTGTTCCTGGCGGAGTGAGCTGTGAGATAATCCCACACTCCTTCAGATAGTCAGTAAACTCTCGACTTAGGTATTCACCACCTCGATCTGAGCGAAGTGCCTTGATATTTCGGCCTAGCTGATTCTGTACTTCATTTTTGAACTCTTTGAACTTGTCAAAAGATTCACTCTTATGTCTCATCAGATAGACATAACCATATCTACTGAAATCATCAGTAAAGGTAATGAAGTATGAATAGCCACCTCTGGCATGTTTACTAAATGGCCCACACACATCACTGTGTATAAGGTCAAGTAAACCTGAAGCCCTTTGACCTTTATGAGGAAAAGGAGACTTCGTCATTTTGCCCAATAAACAAGCTTTGCATGTATCAATCTCCTCATAGGAGAATGATCCCAGCAGTCCATGATCATGCAACCGCTTAATGCGCTTCTTGTTAATATGGCCTAAACGACTATGCCATAGCAAGGTGCTGTCATCAGCATACTTGGCTTTCTTATTATCAATGTTTTGTATAGAACATTCCATGTCCAACATGAATAACCCATTGTTAATTGATCCAGTAGCATAAACAATATTATCTAAAGAAAGAACACACTTTGAAATATTGCATTCAAAGGAAAATCCTTTCCTGACAAGAGCAGGAATAGAGATAATATTCTTGGTAATGCTAGGTACAAAATAACAATTGTTTAGTTCCAATACAAGTCCAGATGGTAATGAGATGTAATATTCTCCTACAGCAACAGCAGCAACCCGTGCCCCGTTTCCAACTCGTAGGTCCACCTCATGCTGTCCCACCTGTCTTCTTCTCTTGAGTTCCTGTACATTTGAACAAATGTGAACTCCACATGCAGTGTCCAACACCCATGAAATAGAAGAAGAAGATATCATGACTTCAGTCACAAAAATACCTGAGCCAGAAGCAATGCTTCCCTTGTTGTCTCCTTGGAGCGCTTTACAGTCCTTTTTCCAGTGACCCAGCTAGCCACAATGGAAACACCTGTATTCCTTCGACCGCTTAACCTTTTGTTTCAGAGCCTTGTTGTAATTCTTGACAGGGGCTTTGCCCTTCTTCCCCTTCTTCTTGTTCCTGGAAGGAAACATCAAGACAGAGGTTGAAGGCTTTCCCTTTAGAGTCTCCTCTGTAGTCAAGAGCATATTCAGCAACTCTGCTGGAGTACAATCAATCTTGTTCATATTAAAATTAATAATGAACGGATCGAAAGAGGCCGGGAGAGACTGCAGAATAATGTCTACAGCAAGCTCCTGATTGATGGTATGCCCCAGTTTCTCTAGAGCCTCTTTGTGCCCAATCATCTTGAGCACATGAGCTCCCACTGGACTCCCTTCCGCCAGTTTGCTCTGAAAGAAAAGCTTGGTCAAATTATAGCGCTCAGTCCTCGCCTGTGCAGCATATAGCATCTTGAGGTTTTCTATCATTTCTATAGCAGACATATCCTCATGCTGACGCTGCAGCTGTGGCGTCATAGACGCTAGCATCAGGCAAGCGACATCAATGCTATCATTGACATGCTTTTCATAGGCTTCCCGAACCGCCCTTGCGGCGTCCGGAGCGGGTTGAGGTGGTATAGCCGTCTCGAGGACATACAGTTTCCTCTCAGCCTTAAGAACGATCTTAAGGTGTCCGTACCAGTCTGAGAAGTTTGGCCCAGCAAACTTCTCCCTTTCCAGTAGGGATCGCACATTGAAGCTCATGGTGTTCGTTGCTGCAGGAATCTACAACAATGCAAGAACAGCAAGGTCAGTATCAATGTTTAGAATCAATCCAGGACTTAAGAAAGATTCTTTTCTCACTATTTTATCTGGCTGAAAAATCCAGCAAAACAGCCTGAAAGAGTAAAACTCTTTTAGTGAGATGGGATCCAGATTTCATACTTGGTCTCCGCGTCCCGCTCAGGCGAGATAAGATGCACAGAGAGTACAAGCACTAATTTCTGGTAGGCAGTCCCTGCCAATCGCCAACCCATGCGATTCCCCTTCATCTGGGCAATCCAACCGACTGTGCCAACTGAGTTGGTACAACACAGTCTCTGATCCCACAGATGGCTGCCTCCATATAGCTCACATATGCTCAGTATGTAGCCTACATGGTCAAGCTGACCCGACCTACTCCCTGGACCACCACGTGCTATGCTGAGCAACGAGAAGCGATAAATCCCTTCTCTGTAACACGCAGGTGAAATCACACACCGTCTGAAGATAGATGGACGTGCCCACTGAGTGGGTACAACACGGCTCCAACGATAGTCAGAACAATGAGGTTTCGCGTCAGAAGGCTATCGAGCTTGATATTTTAGCGTTGGATTTTAACGGTCTTTTATCTTCTTAACTATCATGCAAACCCTATGGCGATAGCAGAAGATAAATAACTCATGCAATTCTACTTATTTAAACAATAAAAGAAAGCATGATGATCTTATGTGGTAAAAGCCCATGGACCCTAAGTAAGACCTTAATTTAACTTAAGTCTTCACTTGAGCTCTTCTTGGGTCTTTTGCCTCTCATCTGGCCCAGCCCAGGGCCATAGCGCCCAGTGCAGCTCAGGTGCGCCCACCAGGTAAATGGCGCCTGTCCCAGAGTCGAACCTTGGACCGCCCACCTGGTCAAGCCTCTGCTGCATGCGCCTCTGCCAAGTGTGCTCTGTGCTCTTATCTGATTAAAATACAATTTAATCTATCTAGACAAGATTGACTCGCAGGTCAATTACACTTTATAAATTAAATGACATGTGATGCGCAGATCACAATAAATATTAATTTACAATTTAATCCAGGCACGCAGGCCCCAGCACAGCACACATTAATTGGGCAACCCACATAAGATGAAATAAACAAGCATCATGGCATCCATTCAACATGTGATCCATCAACAAAATAAAATTTTTCAAAATCCCATTGGAATCAATTTTATTTTTCTTATGTGCCCTACTACCTTACAACGGTCCAATAATAGGGATCCACTCATCATGTCTAGTCAGATCCACTGCCCTTGCATGCACCAAGTCCTAACTGACTTGAGTCGACCCAATGGTCAACCATGCATGCGCCAAGGGCTGAATAACCCTCATGAGTTCTGGCAAGCGGGTGTGACCCCGGGCCTAACTCGTGAGTGCTCACTGGTCGTCTCAACCAGACCTCGCTACACGCCTGTCTGCAGTCGACCCATAGCCACCTCGTGCTTGCGCACAGGTGCTATCTGGTCGACCCATCTAGGCTGTCAAATGGTCTGATCAGACTATTTGGATCTAGACTCGACTGTGACTTCAACCCTACTAACCCGTCTAAGGGTTTACAGCAGGCGCTTATAAATCTAGATGGAGTGCGCAAGATATATATGTTTTGGTAAAAACAACATTAACAAGCGCCAACATAAAACATGCGCCAACATGAGTAAAAACATACAAGCATGTATTTTCGCATGTTAACTCTAGATCTATTCATAAGCGCATTCATGGATCAAACATGAAGATCAAGCAATCATATGAACAAGCAATAACCGCATGCTCTGATACCAATTGTAAGGGTCCCCTTCAAGGGGGAGCGAAACCCTAGATACGCGCATAACAAAAATTTTGAGCGGAAGCAAGGGTTTCTCATGATCTTTTGCATGTCATATGATCAACTTTCATGAACTAGTATAGATCAGAAAAGATTCATACCATGGCCATCGCTTTGATGGAGCTTTGGAAGAAGATCGCAAAAGGGCTCTCCTCCGAAGGTACCGCACACAAGAAGATAGATGGCGCCTCCTTGTTGATCCTTGTGCTAGCAAAGATCTTCAAGTCTCCTTGTCGAATGGAAGGGAAGAGGAGATGTTTTCTTGGCCGAGAGCTCCTTGTCGTCAACCCCTTCGATCACACGAGAGTGTATGCGTCAAGAGGAATGGGCGACCAATTTTAGCGAAGAGAAGTGAACGTGAGGCGTTGAGAGGCTATTTTGGAAACCGCCACTTCCAAAAATAGCAAGCCTTCACTTCATGCGTTGATGCGTTCACCCAAGTGAACCGAACGCACATTCTTCTCCCCTTTGAACCATGCGCTCACGTATGAGCCGGTTCATATTGGTTTGGTTCAAAAACCAATCAAGCCAAGCCTTTAGTCCAGATCAAATTAAACCCTAAGGTTCCAGATTTGACCGTTCATCTCTTAATGTTCCTGATCTCACCGATCTAGAATCATCTCTCTCGATCGAAGCTTACTGATCTCAAGTCCTAATCAATCAAACATGATCAGACCAGATCTCACTTACAATCAGAGTTTAAATCCCTTTAAACTGAACCAAAACAATTCAGTCCACACGATCTGACATGAGTAAGCCATATCATCAAATTGTGCGACCCTAAGGGTTTCCTTTAAATGTCGGTAACGATAACTTACGTTATCACGATCAGTGAGGGGTATCTAGCAACACATCACTGTCTCCCGATATAAAGGAAAGAGTCTTCCAAGACTACACCCAAACCACAGCACAAGTGTGAATCCACTTCACGAGGCATACATGATTCCTTTGCCACTGGATGTTCTTATTGGACAAGCGTGTCAAGCCTGTAGCTCCAATATGATGAGCATGATTAGATCAGATGATCATAGTCACCTGGGTATGGCCATACACTTTCTCAATCATCTCATTCGAGGGGGCCCCTTTAGAACATCACACTCCAATCAAGGAGACGGCAATCCTATATCTATCACTAGTGTCCTAACCTGACTCTGTTGGGGTATGCCCTTAAGGCTAATGTTTGAGGCCTTGGGAATGTATCAGTATCATGTAATAAACTCTTATGTTTATAAAGGCATGGTTGTTATTCAGTTTGTTACATTGTCTGCTGCAATAGGTGTACTTCTGAATAATGTCTCAAAGCTGTTCAGCTAGGCTGACATGCAGTTAAGTCCTTAGTCGATATATCTTGGTGAACATGAGACAGCCTTGATATGGTTAAGACTAATATGTGTTCTAATCTTATAGGATGCTTCGAGCATGGAATAAGATGTAGACCCATGGGTACATTGGATGTACTGGACAGACCCTACTAGGATATTCAATTGCTTGTCACAATATGAATAATCCTTGAATGCGACAAGTGGCACATTTCCTCTGACTTGAGATCACTTGTGTTTTCTAAATGATGATTGTCATTGTTTTGAGGTAGTTCAATATCATTTGAAACATAATGGTTATAGACTATCTTGGATGGTGAGCTTGAATTAGGTTAGGGCACTAGTGATAGATATAGGATTGCCGTCTCCTTGTTTAAGGAGTGTGATGTTCTAAAGGGCCCCCCTGGATGAGATGATTGAGAAAGTGTATGGCCACACCCAGATGACTATGATCATCTGATCTAATCATGCTCATCATATTGGAGCTACAAGCTTGACACGCTTGTCCAATAAGAACATCCAGTGGCAAAGGAAATTTGCATGCCTTGTGAATTGGATTCACACTTGTGCTGTGGTTTGGGTGTAGTCTTGGAAGACTCTTTCCTTTATATCGGGAGACAGTGATGTGTTGCTAGATACCCCTCACTGATCGTGATATCGTGAGTTATCGTTACCGACATTTAAAGGAAACCCTCAGGGTCGCACAAATTGATGATATGGCTTACTTAAGTCAGATCTTGTGGACTGAATTATTTGGGTTCAGTTTAAAGGGATTTGATCTCTGATTGTAAGTGAGATCTGGTCTGATCATGTTTGATTGATTAGGGCTTGAGATCGGTAAGCTTCGATCGAGAGAATAGATGCTAGATCAGTGAGATCGGGAGCATCAAGAGATGAACGGTTAGATCTGGAGCCTTAGGGTTTAATTATGATCTAGACCAGAGGGCTTGGTTTAATTTGGTATTTGAACCAAATTTAATTGAACCAGCTCATTACTTGAGCGCATGGTTCAAAAGATCGGAGATTTGCGCTTGGGTAAACTCATGGGCGCATGAGGAGAAGTGGTTTACTAATTTTAGAAGCCATGACTTCTAAATCGTGACCACGCCTCACGTTGAGGTTATCATGCTCTATTCTCGCCTCTCACCTTCTTCTTGCGGCGCTTCCTTGGGTGGCGACTTCTTCACGCATTGGAGAAGGATTCGAAAAGGAGAGAACTCTCATCTCATTCCCTTCAACCGATCAAGGACCTTTTGAAGAGCTTTGCTAGCACAAAGATTCAAAGGAGCAAGCCATATTCATTTGTGTGCGTCACCTTTGGAGAAGGAACATTTGCGCCTTTCCTTCCAAGGCACCATCTGATCGATGGCAATGGTATGAATCTAATCTGATTTATACATTATAAGGAGTTGATCACATGAACTTACATTCGATCTTTTGAAACCCTAAGATTCCGCTAGAAAATTATTGTTGCGCCTCCTATTAGGGTTTCCCCCTTCAGTTCTAGGGGATTTTCAATTGGTATCAGAGGCAAGTTGTTATTGTATGTTCATATGATTGCTTCATGTTACTGTGTGATCCTTATTTGCGATGCATAGATCTAATTGTCATCACATGCGAAACTACATGCTAGTTTTTTTAGATGTTGGCGCATGTGTATTTTCATGTTTATGTAGGCGCTTGTTAAAGTCTTTGTTTTGTCAAAAACTTGTATCATGCGCGCTCCACATTAGATCTAAGGCCTTACTTTAAAACCTTAGACGGGTTATTAGGGTTGAAGTCATCCCCTAGGTTAGATCCAGATAGTCTGATCAGACCATCTGACAGCCTTGATGGGTTGACCAGATAGCACCTGTGCGCAAGCACCTGGTGGCTATAGGTCGACTGCAGACAGGCGTGTAGCGATGTCTGGTTGAGACAACTAATGAACGCACATGAGTTAGGCCCGGGGTCACACCCGCTTGCCAGACCTCATAGTGGTCGTTCAGCCTTGGCGCATGCATGGTTGACCACTGGGTCAACTCAAGTCAGTTACGACTTGGTGCATGCAAGGGCAATGGATCTGACTAGGTTGGATGAGTGGATCCCTAGTAATGGACCGTTGTAAGGTAGTAGGGCATATAAGGAAAATAAAATTGATGCCAATGGGTTTTTCCAAAAAAAAATTTTATTTTCTTGAAAGGATCACATGTTTGATTGTGGCATATGCTTGTTTATTTATTCTTATGTGGGCTGCCCATGTTAAATGTGTGCTGTGCTGGGGCCTGCGTGCCTGTATTAAAGTTGTAAATTAATTATTGTGATCTGCGTATCACATTGTATTTAATTTATAAAGTGTAATTGACCTGCGTGTCAATCTTGTCTAGATAGATTAATTTGTAAGTTAATCAGACAAGAGCACAGAGCACACTTGGCAGAGGCGCTTGCAGCAGAGGCTTGACCAGGTGGGAGGTCCAGGGTTCGACTCTGGGACCAGGCGCATTTTCCCTGGTAGGCGCACCTGAGCTGCAGATGGCGCTTGGGCCCTGGTTTGGGCCAAATGAGCAGCAAAAGTCCCATGAAGAAAAGCAAGTGAAGACTTAAGTTAATTAAGGTCTTACTTAGGCTATGGGCTTTTACCACATAAGATCCATGCTTTCTTTTATTGTTTATATAAGTAGAACAGCATGATTTATTTATCTTCTGCTATCACCATAGGAATTGCATGATAGTGAAGAAGATAAAAGACCGTTAAAATCCAACGCTAAAATATCAAGCTCGTAAGCCTTCTGACGCGAAACCTCACTGTTCTGATTATCGTTGGAGCCGTGTTGTACCCACTCAGTGGGCACGTCCATCTATCTTCAGACGGTGCTGGATTACACCTGCGTGTTACAGAGAAGGGATTTATCGCTTCTCGTTGCTCAGCATAGCACGTGGTGGTCCAGGGAGTAGGTCGGGTCAGCTTGACCATGTAGGCTACATATGTGGCGCATATGGTAGCGCATGGAGGCAGCCATCTGTGGGGTCAGAGATTGTGTTGTACCAACTCAGTTGGCACAGTCTGTTGGATTGCCCAGATGAAGGGGAATCGCACGGGTTGGCGATTGGCTGGAACAGCCTACCAGAGATTAGTGTTTGTACTCTCTGTGCATCTTATCTCGCCTGAGCGGGACGCGGAGACCAAGTATGAAATTTGGATCCCATCTCACTAAAAGAGTTCTACTCTTTCGGGCTATTTTTGCTGGATTTTTCAGCCAGATAAAACAGTGAGAAAAAGAATCATTCTTAAGTCCTGATTGATTCTTAACATTGATACTGACCTTGCTGTTCTTGCATTGTTGTAGATACCTGCAGCAACGAACACCATGAGCTTCAATGTGCGATCCCTACTGGAAAGGGAGAAGTTTGCTGGGCCGAACTTCTCAGACTGGTACGGACACCTTAAGATTGTTCTTAAGGCAGAGAGGAAACTGTATGTCCTTGAGACGGCTATACCGCCTCAGCCCGCTCCGAACGCCGCAAGGGCGGTTCGGGAAGCTTATGAAAAGCACGTCAATGATAGCATTGATGTCGCTTGCCTGATGCTAGCGTCTATGACGCCACCGCTCCAGCGTCAGCATGAGGATATGTCTGCTATACAAATTATAGCAAACCTCAAGATGCTGTATGCTGCACAGGCGAGGATAGAACGCAATAATCTGACAAAGCTGTTCTTCCAGAGCAAACTGGCTGAAGGGAGCCCAGTGGGAGCTCACGTGCTCAAGATGATTGGGCACAAGGAGGCTCTAGAGAAACTGGGGCATACCATCAATCAGGAGCTTGCTGTAGACATTATTCTGCAGTCTCTCCCGCCCTCTTTCGATGCGTTCATCATTAACTTTAATATGAACAAAATCGACTGTACTCCGGCAGAGCTGCTGAATATGCTCTTGACTACTGAGGAGACTCTGAAGGGAAAGCCTTCGACCTCTGTCTTAATGGTTCCTTCTAGGAACAAGAAGAAGGGGAAGAAGGGCAAGGCCCCTGTCAAGAGTTACAGCAAGGCTCTGAAGCAAAAAGTTAAGCGGTCAAAGGAATACAGATGTTTCCACTGTGGCCAGCTGGGTCACTGGAAAAAGGACTGTAAAGCGCTCCAAGGAGACAAGAGGGGAAGCATCGCTTCTGGCTCAGGTATTTACGTGACGGAAGTCATGGTTTCATCTTCTTCTATTTCATGGGTGTTGGACACTGCATGTGGAGTTCACATTTGTTCAAATGTACAGGAACTCAAGAGAAGAAGACAGGTGGGACAGCATGAGGTGGACCTACGAGTTGGAAACGGGGCACGGGTTGCTGCTGTTGCTGTAGGAGACTATTTCATCTCTTTACCATCTGGACTTGTGTTAGAATTAAACAGTTGTTACTTTGTTCCAAGTATTACTAAAAATATTATCTCTATTCCTGCTCTTGTCAGGAAAGGGTTTTCCTTTGAATGCAATATTTCAAAGTGTATTCTTACTTTAGATAATATTGTTTATGCTACTGGTTCAATTAACAATGGGTTATTCATGTTGGACATGGAATGTTCTATACACAATATTGATAATAAGAAAGCCAAATATGCTGATGACAGCACCTTGCTATGGCATAGTCGTTTAGGCCATATTAACAAGAAACGCATTAAGCGGTTGCATGGTTATGGACTGCTGGGATCATTCTCCTATGAGGAGATTGATACATGCAAAGCTTGTTTAATGGGTAAAATGACGAAGTCACCTTTTCCCCACAAAGGTCAAAGGGCTTCAGGTTTACTTGACCTTATACACAGTGATGTGTGTGGGCCATTTAGTAAACATGCCAGAGGTGGCTATCAATACTTCATCACCTTCACTGATGATTTCAGTAGGTACGGTTATGTCTATCTGATGAGACATAAGAGTGAATCTTTTGACAAGTTCAAAGAATTCAAGAATGAAGTACAGAATCAGCTAGGCCGACATATCAAGGCACTTCGTTCTGATCGAGGTGGAGAATACCTAAGTCGAGAGTTTACTGACTATCTGAAGGAGTGTGGGATTATCTCACAGCTCACTCCGCCAGGAACACCGCAATGGAATGGTGTGTCCGAGAGGAGAAATAGAACGTTACTTGATATGGTTCGTTCTATGATGAGTCAGGCTGCTCTACCTTACTCCTTTTGGGGATTTTCACTGGAGACAGCTGCAAAGGCACTAAACCGAGTGCCATCCAAGGCAGTTTCAAAGACACCATATGAGTTATGGTATGGGAAACAGCCGAGCTTAACATTTATCAGGATCTGGGGCTGCGAGGCTTATGTCAAAAAGCTCGCCTCTGGGAAACTAGAGAGCAGATCTGAGAAATGTATCTTTGTCGGTTACCCTAAGGAAACTAAGGGTTATTATTTCTACGATCCCAAAGAGAACAAAGTATTTGTTGCTCGGACGGCCATATTTCTTGAGAAGGAGTTTCTTCTGCAAGAGGCCAGTGGGAGAGAAATAAAGCTGGATGAGAATCCAGAGGAAGGACAAAGTGGTCAAGCACAGTTGGATGAGCCTGAGCCGGTAGAACAGGTTACTGAACAACCTAAGGCTCAGATATCACGGGAACCGCGAAGATCGGGAAGGATCCGTCGACAGCCTGAGCGCTATGACGGAGTCTACATCATTGATCATGATGAACCCCTCACTTATGCGGATGCGGTCAGTGGACCGGAGTCAGCGAGATGGCTTGAAGCTATGCGCGCCGAGATGGACTCCATGTCAGATAACCGAGTCTGGGATTTGGTTGATCCGCCTCCGGGAGTAATCCCTATAGGTTGTAAATGGATCTTCAAGAAGAAGATTGACATGGATGGTAACGTGGTTATCTATAAAGGCAGGCTAGTTGAGAAAGGTTTCAAACAAATCTACGGGATAGATTATGATGAAACTTTCTCACCTGTAGCCATGTTTAAGTCTATTCGGATTCTTTTCGCGATAGCAGCATATTACGATTATGAGATCTGGCAGATGGATGTGAAAACGGCTTTCCTTAATGGAAATCTGGATGAGGATGTGTATATGACACAACCAGAAGGTTTCACTAATCCATCAGATCGTCATAAAATATGCAAGTTAAAGAAGTCTATTTATGGACTCAAACAAGCATCAAGAAGCTGGAATATTCATTTTGATGAATCAGTCACTGAATTTGGTTTCATCAAGAACGAAGATGACCCGTGTGTATATAAGAGGTTTAGTGGGAGCGTGATTACTTTCCTAGTCCTCTACGTCGATGATATCTTGATCATTGGAAACGACATTCCTGAAATGCATGCCGTAAAGGCATGGCTAAGGAAATGTTTCCAGATGAAAGATCTGTTGGTGTATATGCCCTAGGACCTAGTTTTGGTCCACTTATGTACTACTTGACTTTGATATTTATATATATCATTCTGGCATTGTCATTGTCAATGTTTGTTTACATCTGCGCACATGTACTAACATGATAATGTCCCTGGAGACAGATTGGATCTGTGCTCAAACTGTTGTCCCCAGTCGATGTACCTTAGTGGATATGGGACAGCTATGGTACTTTTGAGACTGGTATGTGAGCTGGTTAGGTACGTGGTGCTAACGCAGACACATGGGTATATCATTAGAGGATATACTGGATAGACCCGCTGTGAGGCTATGACTTGGTGTCATAAGTTATCCTCACAAGTGACAGGAGATGCATTGATCCCTTGACTTGAGGTCATTGATCATTCTATATGGTTAGGGACTTGCTTTGATACAACCTAACACCTCGCCATAGAAGGGAGGTCATAACGGTTGTCATTGAGCATGTCACGACCCATATGAGAAGGTCAATGGACAGACATAGGATTTGCCCCTTCCTTAGGGAAGTATGATATTCATGGAGCTCCTCTATGGTTCTATGACTGAGAGTGTATGGCCATACCCAGGTAAGAACCTGTTTTAGTCATAGCCATGTGATTGGGTGAAAACAAGTGGTGACACACTTGTCCAATCGGATATCAGTCCGGCAAAGAGACTGTAATGCATCTGTACCTAGTTGCGATGATGGGGATGTCGATGTCGATATCCATTCCAATGACCTGGGTAGCAGCGATGCACTGCTAGGTGCCACTCACTGCTTGTGGTGACCTTTGGTCAGCACTGCCAGCGTCAGAAGAACCTACAGGGTCGCACACCTTGATACTTGAGTTCTCGTATTGATCGAGAAGCCTTATGATCAAGTTATTGGATAACTCGGATCTAATTGGGAGATTTCATCAGCACCAATGGGCCTGATGAGATGGAAGAATGTTATTGGAGCCAAACTTCATTTTTGGCAGGTTGACCCGTATTTGACCATGGTTGGTCACACTTGGATTAGGGTTGCATTGGATTGGATCCAAATGCTTAATCAACCCATAGGATGAAGTTTGGGCTAGCTCATTATCCAATGAAGCCCAATAACAAGCTCTCATGAAGAGAAGAGAGGCTAAAAGGGTATAATGGGGAGAAACCCAACCCCATTGGCGCCTAAGGGGCATAATGGGGTTAGGGTGGCAAAATTGCTTCATTAAGGAAGCAATTTGCGCCTAGCCCTTCTCCCTTGATGGTATGAATGCCTTTAAGGCATGTCTTGGGCTGATATGGTACTTGGGAAATTATGGAAAGGTTGAATGAAGTTTATGGTAAAGTCTTGGAGACTTTCCTTGCATTAAACCTCCTCATCCTAGCCCTACACTTGTCATGATCCTAGCCCTTGCCCTAATCTCCTCTTGCCCTATATATGTGACCCTAGCCGCCCCCTCTATTATGATTCATCCTTGGAGGCGTGAACATAAGAAGGGAGCGAGAGCAAGGAGCATTGGCGCAATCTCTGCCTCTTCCATCAAGTGGCCGCAAGCTTCTCCTTCCTTACCTCTTGGCGCATCTTTCTCTCTTGGTGGCGCAAGGTGGTTGGAGCATCTCCCTAAGGCTTGGATCTTCTTCCCGAGGCTAGCACCGGGCGTGGAAGAAGAGGACTCGAGGCATCCGTGTGTGTGAGACTGCAGAGGGCGCACACTTGGGCGCCTATCACGACATCGACCTCATATTGCTCTGAGGTATTTTCTAACTCATCGTGTCGACCCCCTTGCATGCGATCTTCACTGGGTTTTTGGGACGGACCTGTTTCGGGGACATTCTTCCGCTGTGCAATGTATGTATGTGTCTCTGAAAAATTGTAAAATGTCCCCGGGGTTTCCCAACAGTGGTATCAGAGCGAGGTTGCAAGACTCGAACGATGTTTTATGCTTTTCTTTCATGCTCACATGCCATATCTCTATTTTCGAAAATAGCATGATGCATGGCAAACGATTTTTTCTAAGTAGGAAAAAATTAGGGTTTCTTGTTTCTATCATCCTCTCAATCTCTTTTGGATTTTTGGACTATTTTTCTTGTCTGATTTAAAGATCAAAGGCGCACGTAGTTTTGTCAAGTAGGACGGGCATTGTGTCTTCGGACTGGCCAAGTCTCTTGATCTGACAAAATTGCCAGCCGAAAGGATCTCTGAAATCACCTTGAAAAATAAATCGCAATTAACCAAAAGATTTGTGAGAAGAAGAGGAGAAAAAGAGACTAGTTTTAATGAAAAAGTAAAATTTCAGATTTTATGTTTTTCATGAGCATGTAGAATTGCATGAGTAAATACCTTGATTGTGCATAATGTTGTGATCATTAGTCAAGCCCCCCTTTGCATGCCTGTGATGTTTCCTCGTGAGGCCTGCGTGCCGCTTTTCTTTTTGCTTTTAAGAAGATTAGGGTAGCGCATGTACTTGGAGCTTGGCGCATGCATGAAGTCGGCGCACCTTGCATGGTGGCGCAACAAGCATCAAGGAAAAGGCGCAAGCTTGCTTGATGGCACAAGTTAGGCATGGCCGAACCCTTGGGTTTGAGAGCTAGCTAACTTGGCATCTTTCATTGTGGCGCATTCTCCTTGGAGGAAGACCATGGCATTGGCCGAACCTTTGAGGTCTACCCTTAAGGTTTGAGAGCTAAGCCATGAAGGAAGGACCTTGGAGCCAACCTTGAAGACCAAGATAGAGGGCGGCTAGGATAGGTCTATCTTAGGGGCTTGAGTCCTATGTCAAGAGTTGAACCTCCTTTTGGCATGGGTTGGTTCAATATCTTGAAAGGGCTTTGATCACATCATCTTTTACTGCTTTCCTTATCTGCTAAAAGCATGCCTGTGATGTTTTATCATTATGTTATCACTATAGGATTGCATGCCTGTATTGTTAGACATAAGATAAAACTGATGAGACCTTAAAAACCCTCATAAAATATCAAGTCTAGAAGCCTTCTAACGCGTAGCCCTCACTAAGCTATCGATCAGTGGAGTTGTGAACTGGTTCCCACCCTCGTGGGACACACCCACTTATCTTTAGAAAGTGTGTGGTGACAATGGTTTCCCCAGTCCAGTTTTAACCTGGGCGTGCCTTCGCAAGGAAACTCATTGGCCCTGGGCATAAACGGTTAGGAATGGACTTGACTAGAAATTCACATGTACTGGGCACATAGTGAAAGTCTAGAGGCATCGTTGAGAGGTTAGGGTTTCATTGATGAGTCCCCTTCAAGGGGGAGCATAACCCTAAAGTGATGGCGCATATAAAACTTTGTCTTGCGGAAATTAGGGTTATAGGATCAACTTGCATGTTAAATGATCAACTCGATAAAAGGCTAATAAAGATTAATGAAAACGATCATACCATCGCCATAGCCTAGATGTTGCCTTGGAAGCAAAGAGTCAATTGCTTCTTCTCCAAAGGGATTCGCACACAAGAGGATGATGGCAAACTCTTTGTCGCTCCTTGTGCTAGCAAGGCTCCAAAGTGTCCTTGATCGAATGGAAAGGGATGAAAACTTCTTGGCAAATTTTCTTTTCCTTCTTCGTCCACCTTCTTCACCACACAAGAGAAAACTTGTTTCGACTAGTGGAGAGGCGAGGCGAGAAGAGGCGTCAAGAAGAGAAGCGTGGAGCGTGGTCACGTTTAGGGAGTTGCTATCTAAAAATAGCAAACCACCTCTCAACGTTCACATGCGCACACCAAGTCGCAAATCTCTCTTCACCCTTTTGAACCATGCGCTCATTTGAGCTGGTTCACTTTGGTTCGGTTCACAAACCAAATAAGCCAAGCAACTAGTCCAAATCATAATTAAACCACAAGGTTCTTGATCTGACCGTTGATCTCTTAATGCTTCTGATCTGACCGATCTAGCATCCAATCTCTCAATCGAAGCTTACCGATCTGAAGCCCTAATCAATCAAACATGATCAGACCAGATCTCACTTACAATCAGAGATTAAATCCCTTCAAACTGAACTCAAACAATTCAGTCCACACGATCTGACTTAAGTAAGCCATATCATCAAATTGTGCGACCCTGAGGGTTTCCTTTAAATGTCGGTAACGATAACTTACATTATCACGATCAGTGAGGGGTATCTAGCAACACATCACTGTCTCCCGATATAAAGGAAAGAGTCTTCCAAGACTACACCCATACCACAGCACAAGTGTGAATCAAATCACAAGGCATGCATATTTCCTTTACCACTGGACGTTCTTATTGGACAAGCGTGTCAAGCTTGTAACTCCAATATGATGAGCATGATTAGATCAGATGAACATAGTCACCTGGGTATGGCCATACTCTTTTCTCAATCATCTCATCCAGGGGGCCCCTTTAGAACATCACACTCCTTAAACAAGGAGACGGCAATCCTATGTCTATCACTAGTGCCCTAACCTGACTCAAGCTCATCATCCAAGTTAGTCTATAATCATTATGTTTCAGATGATATTGAACTACCTCAAAATAATGACAATCATCATTTAGAAAACACAAGTGATCTCAAGTCAGAGGAAATGTGCCACTTGTCATATACAAGGAATATTCACATTGTGACAAACAATTGAACATCCTAGTAGGGTCTGTCCAGTACATCCAATGTACCCATGAGTCTACATCTTATTCCATGCTCGAAGCATCCTATAAGATTAGAACACATATTAGTCTTAACCATATCAAGGCTGTCTCATGTTCACCAAGATACATCGACTAAGGACTTAACTGCATGTCAGCCTAGCTGAACAGCTTTGAGACATTATTCAGAAGAACATATATTGCAGCAGACAATGTAGCTAACTGAATAACAACCATGCCTTTATAAACATAACAGTTTATTACATGATACAGATACATTCCCACAGGCCTCAAACATTAGCCTTAAGGGCATACCCCAACAATCTCCCACTTGCACTTAATCTAATGGTTGAGAAATCTCAAACCCATATTATTACAGTGCTTCTCATGCTTCTGCTGCGCCAGAGGCTTGGTAAGCGGGTCTGCCAGATTGTCATCTGTATGAACCTTGCAGATTTTGATCTCGCCACGATCTATGATCTCCCTGATCAAATGAAACCTTCTCTGTATGTGCTTGGACTTCTGGTGCGACCGTGGTTCCTTTGCTTGTGCGATTGCTCCAGTGTTATCACAGAAGATAACCAAAGGATCTGCACTCGAAGGAACGACACCAAGTTCTCTCACGAACTTACGAATCCACACTGCCTCCTTGGATGCTTCCGAGGCTGCAACATACTCGGCTTCTGTTGTGGAATCAGCAACAGTTGACTGTTTGAAACTCTTCCACACCACTGCACCTCCATTCAAGCTAAAAACATAGCCTGATTGCGATCGGAAATCATCCTGGTCTGACTGGAACGAAGCGTCAGTATATCCCTCTATACTGAGTTCTTCCTGACCACCATATATCAAGAACATATCTTTGGTTCTCCGCAGATATTTTAAAATGTTCTTGACTGCAATCCAGTGCGCCATACCTGGATTACTTTGGAAACGACTGGTCACGCTTAACCCGTAAGCGACGTCTGGGCGAGTACACAACATCGCATACATAATGGATCCAATAGCCGAAGCATAAGGCGTATTGTCCATTTCATCTTTCTCAGTCTGTGTTTGTGGACACTGACTCTTCGAAAGATTCAGACCATGTCTGACTGGAAGATATCCTCGTTTAGAATTCTCTAAATGAAATCTCTCCAGGACCTTTTCGATGTAAGTACTCTGGCACAGCCCGAGAAGCCTCTTAGATCTATCCCTGTAGATCTTCACACCTAACACATAGGCTGCTTCTCCTAGATCTTTCATCTGGAAACATTTCCTCAGCCATGCCTTAACAGCATGCATTTCAGGAATGTCATTTCCAATGATCAAGATATCATCGACGTAGAGGACTAAGAAAGTAATTACGCTCCCACTAAACCTCTTATATACACACGGGTCATCCTCGTTCTTGATGAAACCAAATTCACTGATTGATTCATCAAAATGAATATTCCAGCTTCTAGATGCTTGCTTAAGTCCATAAATGGACTTCTTTAACTTGCATATCTTATGACGATCTGCTGGATTAGTGAAACCCTCAGGTTGTGTCATATACACATCCTCATCCAGATTTCCATTAAGGAAAGCTGTTTTCACATCCATCTGCCAAATCTCATAATCATAATATGCAGCTATCGCGAAAAGAATCCGAATAGACTTAAACATAGCTACAGGTGAGAAAGTTTCATCATAATCTATCCCGTAGATTTGTTTGAAACCTTTCGCAACTAGCCTGCCTTTATAGGTAACTACGTTACCATCCATGTCAATCTTCTTCTTGAAGATCCATTTACAGCCTATAGGGATAACTCCCGGAGGCGGATCAACCAAATCCCAAACTTGGTTATCTAACATGGAGTCCATCTCGGCGCGCATAGCTTCAAGCCATCTCGCTGACTCCGGTCCACTGACCGCATCCGCATAAGTGAGGGGTTCATCATTATCAATGATGTAGACTCCGTCATAACGCTCAGGTTGTCGACGGATCCTTCCCGATCTTCGCGGTTCCCGTGATATCTGAGCCTCAGGTTGTTCAATAACCTGATCTACCGGCTCAGGCTCATCCAATTCTGCTTGAGCACTTTGTCCTACCTCTGGATTCTCATCCAGCTTTATTTCTCTCCCACTGGCCTCTTGCAGAAGAAACTCCTTCTCAAGAAATATGGCCGTCCGAGCAACAAATACCTTGTTCTCCTTGGGGTCGTAGAAATAATAACCCTTAGTTTCCTTAGGGTAACCGACAAAGATACATTTGTCAGATCTGCTCTCTAGTTTCCCAGAGGCGAGCTTTTTGACATAAGCCTCGCAACCCCAGATCCTGATAAATGTCAAGCTTGGCTGTTTCCCATACCATAACTCATATGGCGTCTTTGAAACGGCCTTGGATGGCACTCGGTTTAGTACCTTTGCAGATGTTTCCAGTGCAAAACCCCAAAAGGAGTTGGGTAAAGAAGCCTGACTCAT
The DNA here is from genome assembly GCA_027563935.2 of Costus lasius. NCBI lineage: Eukaryota > Viridiplantae > Streptophyta > Magnoliopsida > Zingiberales > Costaceae > Costus > Costus lasius. The sequence continues at coordinate 80,141,343 of CM050451.1, forward strand.
CATAGAACGAACCATATCAAGTAACGTTCTATTTCTCCTCTCGGACACACCATTCCATTGCGGTGTTCCTGGCGGAGTGAGCTGTGAGATAATCCCACACTCCTTCAGATAGTCAGTAAACGTATGACTCAAGTATTCACCACCTCGATCTGAGCGAAGTGCCTTGATATTTCGGCCTAGCTAATTCTGTACTTCATTTTTGAACTCTTTGAACTTGTCAAAAGATTCACTTTTATGTCTCATCAGATAGACATACCCATACCTACTGAAATCATCAGTAAAGGTAATGAAGTACTGATAGCCACCTCTGGCATGTTTACTAAATGGCCCACACACATCACTGTGTATAAGGTCAAGTAAACCTGAAGCCCTTTGACCTTTGTGAGGAAAAGGTGACTTCGTCATTTTACCCATCAAACAAGTTTTGCATGTATCAATCTCCTCATAGGAGAATGATCCCAGCAGTCCATGATCATGCAACCGCTTAATGCGTTTCTCGTTTATATGGCCTAAACGACTATGCCATAGCAAGGTGCTGTCATCAGCATTCTTGGCTTTCTTAATATCAATTTGCTGTATCGAACATTCCATGTCCAACATGTATAACCCATTGCTAATTGAACCAGTTGCATAAACAATATTATCAAAAGACAAAATACACTTTGAAATATTGCATTCAAAGGAAAATCCCTTCCTGACAAGAGCAGGAATGGAGATAATATTTTTAGTAATACTGGGAACAAAATAACAATTGTTTAGTTCCAATACAATTCCAGATGGTAAAGAAATGAAGTAGTCTCCTACAGCAACAGCAGCAACCCGTGCCCCGTTTCCAACTCGTAGGTCCACCTCATGCTGTCCCACCTGCCTTCTTCTCTTGAGTTCCTGTACATTTGAACAAATGTGAACTCCACATGCAGTGTCCAACACCCATGATATAGAAGAAGAAAACATGACCTCAGTCACGAATATACCTGAGCCAGAAGCGAAGCTTCCCCTCTTATCTCCTTGGAGCGCTTTACAGTCCTTTTTCCAGTGACCCAGCTGGCCACAGTGGAAACACCTGTATTCCTTGGACCGCTTGACCTTTTGCTTCAAAGCCTTGCTGTAGCTCTTGACAGGGGCTTTGCCCTTCTTCCCCTTCTTCTTGTTCCTTAAAGGAACCATTAAGACAGAGGTCGAAGGCTTTCCCTTCAGAGTCTCCTCAGTAGTGAGGAGCATATTCAGCAGCTCTGCCGGAGTACAATCGATTTTGTTCATATTAAAGTTAATAATGAACGCGTCGAATGAAGGCGGGAGAGACTGCAGAATAATATCCACAGCAAGCTCCTGGTTGATGGTATGCCCCAGTTTCTCTAGAGCCTCCTTGTGCCCAATCATCTTGAGCACATGAGCTCCCACTGGGCTCCCTTCAGCCAGTTTGCTCTGAAAGAAGAGCTTCGTCAAATTATAGCGTTCAGTCCTCGCCTGTGCAGCATACAGCATCTTGAGGTTCGCTATCATGTCTATAGCAGACATATCCTCATGCTGACGCTGCAGCGGTGGCGTCATAGACGCTAGCATCAGGCAAGCGACATCAATGCTATCATTGACGTACTTTTCATAGGCTTCCCGAACCGCCCTTGCGGCGTTCGGAGCGGGCTGCGGCGGTATCGCCGTCTCGAGGACATACAGTTTCCTCTCTGCCTTAAGAACGATCTTAAGGTGTCCGAACCAGTCAGAGAAGTTCGGCCCAGCAAACTTCTCCCTTTCCAGTAGGGATCGCACATTGAAGTTCATGGTGTTCGTTGCTGCAGGTATCTACAACAATGCAAGAACAGCAAGGTCAGTATCAATGTATAAGAATCGATCAGGACTTAAGAAAGATTCCTTTTTCTCACTATTTTATCTGGCTTGAAAAATCCAACAAAACAGCCCGAAAGAGTAGACACTCTTTTAGTGAGATGGGATCCGGATTTCATACTTGGTCTCCGCGTCCCGCTCAGGCGAGATAAGATGCACAGAGAGTACAAGCACTAATCTCCGGTAGGCAGTCCCTGCCGATCGCCAACCCGTGCGATTCCCCTTCATCTGGGCAGTCCAGCAGACTGTGCCAACTGAGTTGGTACAACACAGTCTCTGACCCCACAGATGGCTGCCTCCATGTGCTACCATATGCGCCACATATGTAGCCTACATGGTCAAGCTGACCCGACCTACTCCCTGGACCACCATGTGCTATGCTGAGCAACGAGAAGGGATAAATCCCTACTCTGTAACACACAGGTGTAATCCCACACCGTCTGAAGATAGATGGACGTGCCCACTGAGTGGGTACAACACGGCTCCAACGATAATCAGAACAGTGAGGTTTCGCGTCAGAAGGCTTACGAGCTTGATATTTAGCGTTGGATTTTCACGGTCTTTTTATCTTCTTCACTATCATGCAATTCCTATGGTGATAGCAGAAGATAAATTAAAACATGCTGTTCTACTTATATAAGCAATAAAAGAAAGCATGGTTCTTATGTGGTAAAAGCCCATAGCCCTAGAAGACCTTAACCTAGTTTAAGTCTTCACTTGCTCTTCATGGGTCTTTTGCTGCTCATCTGGCCCATACCAGGGCCCAAGCGCCAATTGCAGCTCTGGTGCGCCCACCAGGAAAATGCGCCTGGTCCTAGGGTCGAACCCTAGACCTCCCACCTGGTCAAGCCACTGCTGCATGCGCCACTACCAAGTGTGCTCTGTGCTCTTGTCTAATTAAATTACAAATTTAACTATCTAGACAAGATTGACACGCAGGTCAATTACATTTTATAAATTAAAGCAATGTGATGCGCAGATCACAATAATTAATTTACAATTTAAATCCCAGGCACGCAGGCCCCAGCACAGCACACAATTAATATGGGCAGCCCACATAAGACTAAATAGACAAACATATGCATCCATTCAGCAATCATGTGATCCAACATAAAAATTAAAATTTTTGAAAAACCCCATGGGATCAATTTTAATTTTTCCTTATTTGCCCTACAACCTTACAACGGTCCATTACTAGGGATCCACTCATCCAACCTAGTCAGATCCACTGCCCTTGCATGCACCAAGTCCTAACTGACTTGAGTCGACCATAAGGTCAACCATGCATGCGCCAGGGCTGAACAACCACACTGAGGTCTGGCAAGCGGGTGTGACCCCGGGCCTAACTCAGGTGCGTTCATGGGTCGTCTCAATCAGACATCGCTACACGCCTGTCTGCAGTCGACCTGTAGCCACCAGGTGCTATCGCACAGGTGCTACGTGGTCAACCCATCAAGGCTGTCAGATGATCTGATCAGACTTTTGGATCCAACCTAGGGGGTGACTTCAACCCTAATAACCCGTCTAAGGGTTTACTGTAAGGCCTTGATCTAATGATATACGCGCAAGTGTTTAAGTTTTAAAGAAACAAAACTATTACAAGCGCATACAATGTACATGCGTCAAAATACAACAAATGTTCTACAACAAGTATGTAGTTACGCATGTCATGAAAACATTAGATCTATTGACTAGCACATTTATGGATCACGTAAAGCATCAAGCAATCAACATAACATACATTAAGAACCTGCTCTGATACCATTTCAAGAGTCCCCTTCAAGGGGGAGCATAACCCTAAAGTGATGGCGCATATAAAACTTTGTCTTGCGGAAATTAGGGTTATAGGATCAACTTGCATGTTAAATGATCAACTCGATAAAAGGCTAATAAAGATTAATGAAAACGATCATACCATCGCCATAGCCTAGATGTTGCCTTGGAAGCAAAGAGTCAATTGCTTCTTCTCCAAAGGGATTCGCACACAAGAGGATGATGGCAAACTCTTTGTCGCTCCTTGTGCTAGCAAGGCTCCAAAGTGTCCTTGATCGAATGGAAAGGGATGAAAACTTCTTGGCAAATTTTCTTTTCCTTCTTCGTCCACCTTCTTCACCACACAAGAGAAAACTTGTTTCGACTAGTGGAGAGGCGAGGCGAGAAGAGGCGTCAAGAAGAGAAGCGTGGAGCGTGGTCACGTTTAGGGAGTTGCTATCTAAAAATAGCAAACCACCTCTCAACGTTCACATGCGCACACCAAGTCGCAAATCTCTCTTCACCCTTTTGAACCATGCGCTCATTTGAGCTGGTTCACTTTGGTTCGGTTCACAAACCAAATAAGCCAAGCAACTAGTCCAAATCATAATTAAACCACAAGGTTCTTGATCTGACCGTTGATCTCTTAATGCTTCTGATCTGACCGATCTAGCATCCAATCTCTCAATCGAAGCTTACCGATCTGAAGCCCTAATCAATCAAACATGATCAGACCAGATCTCACTTACAATCAGAGATTAAATCCCTTCAAACTGAACTCAAACAATTCAGTCCACACGATCTGACTTAAGTAAGCCATATCATCAAATTGTGCGACCCTGAGGGTTTCCTTTAAATGTCGGTAACGATAACTTACATTATCACGATCAGTGAGGGGTATCTAGCAACACATCACTGTCTCCCGATATAAAGGAAAGAGTCTTCCAAGACTACACCCATACCACAGCACAAGTGTGAATCAAATCACAAGGCATGCATATTTCCTTTACCACTGGACGTTCTTATTGGACAAGCGTGTCAAGCTTGTAACTCCAATATGATGAGCATGATTAGATCAGATGAACATAGTCACCTGGGTATGGCCATACTCTTTTCTCAATCATCTCATCCAGGGGGCCCCTTTAGAACATCACACTCCTTAAACGAGGAGACGGCAATCCTATGTCTATCACTAGTGCCCTAACCTGACTCAAGCTCATCATCCAAGTTAGTCTATAATCATTATGTTTCAGATGATATTGAACTACCTCAAAATAATGACAATCATCATTTAGAAAACACAAGTGATCTCAAGTCAGAGGAAATGTGCCACTTGTCATATACAAGGAATATTCACATTGTGACAAACAATTGAACATCCTAGTAGGGTCTGTCTAGTACATCCAATGTACCCATGAGTCTACATCTTATTCCATGCTCGAAGCATCCTATAAGATTAGAACACATATTAGTCTTAACCATATCAAGGCTGTCTCATGTTCACCAAGATACATCGACTAAGGACTTAACTGCATGTCAGCCTAGCTGAACAGCTTTGAGACATTATTCAGAAGAACATATATTGCAGCAGACAATGTAGCTAACTGAATAACAACCATGCCTTTATAAACATAACAGTTTATTACATGATACAGATACATTCCCACAGGCCTCAAACATTAGCCTTAAGGGCATACCCCAACATTCATGATTCAGCCCTCGCTGGACATGAAATGCCCAAGACTGTCTCAACAAGGGGAGTTGCTTGGAGCAACCGGCCGGCGCGCCCACCTTAGGAAACATGGGTTACTTTGTGCATCTCATCCCACCCTCGTGGGACGCAAAGCCTCATGTGAAATAAGGATCCCATCTCACTAGGAAGTCTTAAACTTCCCGATTGACTTTGTGGGTTGTCAATTCGAATTTAAAATAGTGGGAGCAGTAATCATTTAAAACAAGTCCAGTTTAAATGATTCGAAGTAGTACTAATCTGTTTTTCTTGGGTGTTGTAGAACAATGGCTACGAACACTGGCGGATTATCACTGCGATCACTCCTTGATAAGGATAAGTTAGTTGGAACTAACTTTATGGACTGGCATCGGAACTTGAGGATAGTCCTTAAGCTCGAGAAGAAGCTGTATGTCCTTGAACAGGCTCTTCCTGCGGCTCCTGCGCCTAATGCCCGAACAGCAGATAGAGATGCTTATAGAAAGCATCAGGATGACTCTTTGGAGGTTGCATGTCTTATGCTAGCCAGCATGGCACCTGAACTGCAGGTGCAATATGAGGAGCAGAGCGCTTTTCAGATGATCACTCATCTGAAACAGATGTTCGAGGCTCAGGCTAGAACTGAAAGATTTGACACCGCCAAAGCAGTCTTTCGGTGTAAGTTGTCTGAGGGTGCACCAGTGAGACCCCATGTTCTCAAACTCATTGGGAATGTGGATCATCTTAGGAGACTGGGTCATGCCATAGACAACGAGCTGGTTGTGGATCTTATTCTGCATTCCCTGCCCCCTAGCTTCAGTCCGTTTATTATTAACTTCAACATGAACCGGATTGAGTGCACACGGGAGGAATTGATGAATATGCTCCAAACAGTTGAGCGTGAAATGGGTAAGACCAAACCAAATTCTGTTCTTTTGGTCCCAGCGACCAAGAAGATAAAGAAGAAGGGTAAGGCACGTGCTAAGGGCAGTGCCAAAGGTCCTACCAAGGCACTGAAGAAAAAGGCAAAGAAGTCAAAGGACCAGAGGTGTTTTCACTGTGGCGAGCAGGGTCACTGGAGAAGGGACTGCAAGCAGCTTCAGAATGAGGAGAAGAAGGGCTTGGCCTTAACTTCTAGCTCAGGTATTTATGTTACAGAAGTCAATCTTTCTACTTCTATGTCATGGGTATTGGATACCGCATGTGGAGCTCATATTTGTACAAATATGCAGGGGCTCAAGAAAAGTAGATCGGTACGACTTGGAGAGATTGACCTACGCGTTGGAAATGGGGCACAGGTTGCTGCCGTTGCTGTAGGAGTCTTGACTCTCTCCTTACCGTCTGGACTTCTATTAGAACTAGATAATTGCTTTTGTGTACCTTCACTTACTAAGAACATTGTATCCATTCCTTGCTTAGCAAAGAAGGGATTTAAGTTTGAAATAAATAAGAACTCATGTTCTTTTTCATTTGCAAATATGTTCTATGGGAAGGGTACTTTGTGCAATGGTCTGTATATCTTGGATATGGAAAGTTCTATCTGTAACATAAGTAATAAAAGGACCAAACTGAGTGGTTCAGTTGGTGCTTTCCTATGGCACTGTCGATTAGCCCATATAAACAAAAATCGCATCCAACAACTCCATGCAAATGGATTGTTAGATTCAAGTTCCTTGGAGGAATTTGATACCTGTGAACCTTGTTTATTAGGGAAAATGACAAAGGCACCCTTCACCAAGATTGGTGAGAGGGCAGGAGGTTTATTGGATCTCATACATACTGATGTGTGTGGGCCTTTCAATAAACAAGCCAGAGGAGGGTACAACTACTTCATTACCTTCACTGATGACTTCAGTAGGTATGGATATGTCTACCTAATGAGACATAAATCTGAGTCCTTTGAGAAATTCAAAGAGTTCAAGAATGAAGTAGAGAACCAGCTTGGAAGATCCATTAAAGCTCTTCGATCTGATCGAGGTGGAGAATACCTGAGTGGAGAGTTCTTTGACTATCTGAGAGAGTCTGGGATCATATCCCAACTCACTCCTCCTGGAACACCTCAATGGAATGGTGTGTCTGAAAGGAGAAATCGAACTTTATTGGATATGGTTCGATCTATGATGAGTCATGCAACTCTACCTCCCTCATTCTGGGGGCATGCACTTGAGACAGCTTCTCTGATACTGAATAATGTTCCATCTAAGAGTGTCTCCAAAATACCGTACGAAGTATGGAGTGGGAGACGCCCTAATCTCACGTTTATCAGGATCTGGGGATGTGAGGCTTATGTCAAACGTCAGGATTCTAGCAAGCTAGAACCTAGATCTGATAAGTGTGTATTTGTGGGGTATCCTAAGGAAACTAAAGGATACTACTTCTATGTCCCAACCGAGAACAAAGTTTTTGTTGCTCGGGGTGCTATCTTTCTAGAGAAAGAATTTCTTATGAAAGAAGTTAGTGGGAGGGAGTTTGACTTGGATGAGGTCCAAGTGCAACCACAAGACAAAGAGATGGAATCTGAGCCATCTGCACCGGTTGTTATACAACCTGAGGCTCAGACACAGGTCCCACGTAGGTCTGGGAGGATTCGTCGTGCACCTGAGAGGTATGGGTCACTGCCGACTCAACACGATGGAATTTTCATCATTGAGGATGAACCCAGAACCTATGATGAGGCGGTTAGTGGACCGGACTCCGAGAGATGGCTTGACGCCATGCGATCCGAGATGGATTCCATGTCGGCTAACCAAGTCTGGGATTTGGTTGAGCTGCCTGATGGGGTAAAACCCATAGGGTGTAAATGGGTCTTCAAGAAGAAGACAGACATGGATGGCAATATAGTTACCCATAAGGGTAGACTAGTGGCTAAAGGTTTTAAACAAGTCCACGGGGTGGACTATGATGAAACCTTCTCGCCAGTTGCCATGATCAAGTCCATTCGGATTCTGCTTGCTATAGCTGCATATCATGACTATGAGATATGGCAGATGGATGTGAAGACAGCGTTCCTTAACGGGAAGCTGACTGAGGATGTGTACATGACACAACCTGATGGTTTCATCCATCCTGCAGAGGCTAATAAGGTCTGCAGGCTAAAGAGATCCATTTATGGATTAAAGCAAGCATCTCGAAGTTGGAATCTTCGATTTGATGAAGCTGTGAGAGATTATGGCTTTATCAAAAGCGAAGATGACGCCTGTGTATATAGAAAATTCAGTGGGAGCTTGGTGATTTTTCTGGTCTTGTATGTCGATGACGTACTGCTCATCGGAAACGACATCCCTAGTCTTCAAGCTGTGAAGACATGGTTGGGGAAGTGTTTTGAGATGAAAGACTTAGGGGAGGCCGCCTATATTCTAGGCGTGAGGATCTACCTAGAAAGATCCAAGAGGCTCCTGGCCCTTAGTCAGAGTACCTACATTGATAAGGTCCTTGAGAGGTTTAACTTGGAGCAATCCAAGAAAGGATACCTTCCAGTAAGACATGGCCTTACTCTCTCAAAGAGCCAGTGTCCTACAACACAGGCTGAGAGGGATAACATGAGTCGAATTCCTTATGCTTCGGCAGTAGGATCGATCATGTATGCAATGTTGTGTACTAGACCAGACGTGGCATATGCTGTAAGCATAACCAGCCGATACCAATCCAATCCAGGTCTGCAGCACTGGGTGACTGTAAAGAACATCCTAAAGTATCTGAGGAGAACTAAGGATTTGTTCTTGGTCTATGGGGGACAGGAAGAGCTCAGTGTGCAGGGCTATACTGATGCATCATTCCAGTCTGACCCTGACGACTTTAGATCGCAGGCCGGCTATGTGTTCAAGATAAATGGAGGCGCTGTATGCTGGAAGAGCTTCAAGCAATCCACCATAGCAGATTCTACAACCGAAGCAGAGTATGTGGCCGCTTCTGAGGCAGCCAAGGAAGCCGTTTGGATAAGGAAGTTCATATCTGATCTTCAGGTGGTTCCTAGTGCAGTGGATCCCATTGAACTCTATTGTGACAACAATGGAGCAATTGCACAAGCCAAGGAACCACGGTCTCATCAAAGATCCAAACACATACTCAGAAGATTTCACCTGATCAGAGAGATCATTGAAAGAGGTGATGTCAAGATTAGCAGAGTTGACACAGAAAACAATCTGGCAGACCCATTGACCAAGGCTTTGGCGCAGCAGAAGCATGATGGTCACGCTAGAGATATGGGGTTAAGATTTCTCAACCTCTAGGTCTTAGTGCAAGTGGGAGATTGTTGGTGTATATGCCCTAGGACCTAGTTTTGGTCCACTTATGTACTACTTGACTTTGATATTTATATATATCATTCTGGCATTGTCATTGTCAATGTTTGTTTACATCTGCGCACATGTACTAACATGATAATGTCCCTGGAGACAGATTGGATCTGTGCTCAAACTGTTGTCCCCAGTCGATGTACCTTAGTGGATATGGGACAGCTATGGTACTTTTGAGACTGGTATGTGAGCTGGTTAGGTACGTGGTGCTAACGCAGACACATGGGTATATCATTAGAGGATATACTGGATAGACCCGCTGTGAGGCTATGACTTGGTGTCATAAGTTATCCTCACAAGTGACAGGAGATGCATTGATCCCTTGACTTGAGGTCATTGATCATTCTATATGGTTAGGGACTTGCTTTGATACAACCTAACACCTCGCCATAGAAGGGAGGTCATAACGGTTGTCATTGAGCATGTCACGACCCATATGAGAAGGTCAATGGACAGACATAGGATTTGCCCCTTCCTTAGGGAAGTATGATATTCATGGAGCTCCTCTATGGTTCTATGACTGAGAGTGTATGGCCATACCCAGGTAAGAACCTGTTTTAGTCATAGCCATGTGATTGGGTGAAAACAAGTGGTGACACACTTGTCCAATCGGATATCAGTCCGGCAAAGAGACTGTAATGCATCTGTACCTAGTTGCGATGATGGGGATGTCGATGTCGATATCCATTCCAATGACCTGGGTAGCAGCGATGCACTGCTAGGTGCCACTCACTGCTTGTGGTGACCTTTGGTCAGCACTGCCAGCGTCAGAAGAACCTACAGGGTCGCACACCTTGATACTTGAGTTCTCGTATTGATCGAGAAGACTTATGATCAAGTTATTGGATAACTCGGATCTAATTGGGAGATTTCATCAGCACCAATGGGCCTGATGAGATGGAAGAATGTTATTGGAGCCAAACTTCATTTTTGGCAGGTTGACCCGTATTTGACCATGGTTGGTCACACTTGGATTAGGGTTGCATTGGATTGGATCCAAATGCTTAATCAACCCATAGGATGAAGTTTGGGCTAGCTCATTATCCAATGAAGCCCAATAACAAGCTCTCATGAAGAGAAGAGAGGCTAAAAGGGTATAATGGGGAGAAACCCAACCCCATTGGCGCCTAAGGGGCATAATGGGGTTAGGGTGGCAAAATTGCTTCATTAAGGAAGCAATTTGCGCCTAGCCCTTCTCCCTTGATGGTATGAATGCCTTTAAGGCATGTCTTGGGCTGATATGGTACTTGGGAAATTATGGAAAGGTTGAATGAAGTTTATGGTAAAGTCTTGGAGACTTTCCTTGCATTAAACCTCCTCATCCTAGCCCTACACTTGTCATGATCCTAGCCCTTGCCCTAATCTCCTCTTGCCCTATATATGTGACCCTAGCCGCCCCCTCTATTATGATTCATCCTTGGAGGCGTGAACATAAGAAGGGAGCGAGAGCAAGGAGCATTGGCGCAATCTCTGCCTCTTCCATCAAGTGGCCGCAAGCTTCTCCTTCCTTACCTCTTGGCGCATCTTTCTCTCTTGGTGGCGCAAGGTGGTTGGAGCATCTCCCTAAGGCTTGGATCTTCTTCCCGAGGCTAGCACCGGGCGTGGAAGAAGAGGACTCGAGGCATCCGTGTGTGTGAGACTGCAGAGGGCGCACACTTGGGCGCCTATCACAACATCGACCTCATATTGCTCTGAGGTATTTTCTAACTCATCGTGTCGACCCCCTTGCATGCGATCTTCACTGGGTTTTTGGGACGGACCTGTTTCGGGGACATTCTTCCGCTGTGCAATGTATGTATGTGTCTCTGAAAAATTGTAAAATGTCCCCGGGGTTTCCCAACAAGATCTTGGAGAAGCAGCCTATGTATTAGGTGTGAAGATCTACAGGGATAGATCTAAGAGGCTTCTCGGGCTGTGCCAGAGTACTTACATCGATAAAGTCCTGGAGAGATTTCATTTAGAGAATTCTAAAAGAGGATATCTTCCAGTCAGACATGGTCTGAATCTTTCGAAGAGTCAGTGTCCACAAACACAGACTGAGAAAGATGAAATGGACAATACGCCTTATGCTTCGGCTATTGGGTCCATAATGTATGCGATGTTGTGTACTCGCCCAGACGTCGCTTACGGGTTAAGCGTGACCAGTCGGTTCCAAGGTAATCCAGGTATGGCGCACTGGATTGCAGTCAAGAACATTTTAAAATATCTGCGGAGGACCAAAGATATGTTCTTGATATATGGTGGTCAGGAAGAACTCAGTATTGAAGGATATACTGACGCTTCATTCCAGTCTGACCAGGATGATTTCCGATCGCAATCAGGCTATATTTTTAGCTTGAATGGAGGAGCGGTGGTGTGGAAGAGTTTCAAACAGTCAATCGTTGCTGATTCCACAACAGAAGCCGAGTATGTTGCAGCCTACGAAGCATCCAAGGAGGCAGTGTGGATTCGTAAGTTCGTTCAGGAACTTGGTGTTGTTCCTTCGAGTGCAGATCCTTTGGTTATCTTTTGTGATAACACTGGAGCAATCGCACAAGCAAAGGAACCACGGTCGCACCAGAAGTCCAAGCACATACAGAGACGGTTTCATTTGATCCGGGAGATCATTGATCGTGGCGAGATCAAAGTCTGCAAGGTTCATACAGATGACAATCTGGCAGACCCGCTTACTAAGCCTCTGGCGCAGCAGAAGCATGAGAAGCACTGTAATAATATGGGTTTGAGATTTCTCAACCATTAGATTAAGTGCAAGTGGGAGATTGTTGGGGTATGCCCTTAAGGCTAATGTTTGAGGCCTTGGGAATGTATCAGTATCATGTAATAAACTCTTATGTTTATAAAGGCATGGTTGTTATTCAGTTTGTTACATTGTCTGCTGCAATAGGTGTACTTCTGAATAATGTCTCAAAGCTGTTCAGCTAGGCTGACATGCAGTTAAGTCCTTAGTCGATATATCTTAGTGAACATGAGACAGCCTTGATATGGTTAAGACTAATATGTGTTCTAATCTTATAGGATGCTTCGAGCATGGAATAAGATGTAGACCCATGGGTACATTGGATGTACTGGACAGACCCTACTAGGATATTCAATTGCTTGTCACAATATGAATAATCCTTGAATGCGACAAGTGGCACATTTCCTCTGACTTGAGATCACTTGTGTTTTCTAAATGATGATTGTCATTGTTTTGAGGTAGTTCAATATCATTTGAAACATAATGGTTATAGACTATCTTGGTTGGTGAGCTTGAATCAGGTTAGGGCACTAGTGATAGATATAGGATTGCCGTCTCCTTGTTTAAGGAGTGTGATGTTCTAAAGGGCCCCCCTGGATGAGATGATTGAGAAAGTGTATGGCCATACCCAGATGACTATGATCATCTGATCTAATCATGCTCATCATATTGGAGCTACAAGCTTGACACGCTTGTCCAATAAGAACATCCAGTGGCAAAGGAAATTTGCATGCCTTGTGAATTGGATTCACACTTGTGCTGTGGTTTGGGTGTAGTCTTGGAAGACTCTTTCCTTTATATCGGGAGACAGTGATGTGTTGCTAGATACCCCTCACTGATCGTGATATCGTGAGTTATCGTTACCGACATTTAAAGGAAACCCTCAGGGTCGCACAAATTGATGATATGGCTTACTTAAGTCAGATCGTGTGGACTGAATTATTTGGGTTCAGTTTAAAGGGATTTGATCTCTGATTGTAAGTGAGATCTGGTCTGATCATGTTTGATTGATTAGGGCTTGAGATCGGTAAGCTTCGATCGAGAGAATAGATGCTAGATCAGTGAGATCGGGAGCATCAAGAGATGAACGGTTAGATCTGGAGCCTTAGGGTTTAATTATGATCTAGACCAGAGGGCTTGGTTTAATTTGGTATTTGAACCAAATTTAATTGAACCAGCTCATTACTTGAGCGCATGGTTCAAAAGATCAGAGATTTGCGCTTGGGTAAACTCATGGGCGCATGAGGAGAAGTGGTTTACTAATTTTAGAAGCCATGACTTCTAAATCGTGACCACGCCTCACGTTGAGGTTATCATGCTCTATTCTCGCCTCTCACCTTCTTCTTGCGGCGCTTCCTTGGGTGGCGACTTCTTCACGCATTGGAGAAGGATTCGAAAAGGAGAGAACTCTCATCTCATTCCCTTCAACCGATCAAGGACCTTTTGAAGAGCTTTGCTAGCACAAAGATTCAAAGGAGCAAGCCATATTCATTTGTGTGCGTCACCTTTGGAGAAGGAACATTTGCGCCTTTCCTTCCAAGGCACCATCCGATCGATGGCAATGGTATGAATCTAATCTGATTTATACATTATAAGGAGTTGATCACATGAACTTACATTCGATCTTTTGAAACCCTAAGATTCCGCTAGAAAATTATTGTTGCGCCTCCTATTAGGGTTTCCCCCTTCAGTTCTAGGGGACTTTCAGACTCATGATCATTATCCAAGATAGTCTATAACCATTATGTTTCAAATGATATTGAACTACCTCAAAACAATAACAATCATCATTTAGAAACACAAGTGATCTCAAGTCAGAGGACATGTGCCACTTGTTGCAAACAAGGATTATTCACATTGTGACAAGCAATGGAATATCCTAGTAGGGTCTGTCCAGTACATCCAATGTACCCATGAGTCTACATCTTATTCCATGCTCGAAGCATCCTATAAGATTAGAACACATATTAGTCTCAATCATATCAAGGCTGTCTCATGTTCACCAAGATATCTCGACTAAGGACATAGAGCATGTCAGCCTAGCTGAACAGCATTGAGACATTATTCAGAAGTACACTTATTGCAGCAGACAATGTAACAAACTGAATAACAACCATCGCCTTTATAAACATAAGAGTTTATACATGATACTGAAAGAATCCCAAGGCCTCAAACATTAGCCTTAAGGGCATACCCCAACAGTCTTCACAGCTTGAAGACTAAGGATGTCGTTCCCGATGAGTAGTATGTCATCGACATACAAGACCAGAAAAGTCACCAAGCTCCCACTAAATTTTCTGTATACACAGGCGTCATCTTCGCTTTTGATAAAGCCATAATCTCCCACAGCTTCATCAAATCGAAGATTCCAACTTCGACATGCTTGCTTTAATCTATAGATGGATCTCTTTAACCTGCAGACCTCATTGGCCTCTGTAGGATGGATGAAGCCATCAGGTTGTGTCATATACACATCCTAGGTTAGTTTCCCATTAAGGAAAGCTGTCTTTACATCCATCTACCATATCTCATAATCATGATATGCAGCTATAGCAAGCAGAATCCTAATAGATTTGAACATAGCAACTAGCAAAAAGGTTTCATCATAGTCCACCGCGTGGACTTGTTTGAATCCCTTAGCCACTAGTCTACCTTTATAGGTAACCACGTTGTCATCCATGTATGTCTTCTTCTTGAAGACCCATTTACACCCTATGGGTTTTACCCCATCAGGTAACTCAACCAAATCCCAGATTTGGTTAGTTGACATGGAATCCATTTCGGATCTCATGGCGTCAAGCCATCTCTCAGAGTCCGATCCACTGACAGCCTCATCATAAGTCTTGGGTTCATCCTCAATGATGAATATCCCGTCGTGTTGGGTCGGCAACGACCCATACCTCTCAGGTGCACGATGAATCCTCCCAGACCTACGTGGGGCCTGTGTCTGAGCCTCAGGTTGCCCATCAACCGGTGCACAGGTTCTATCTCTACATTTTGTGGTTGCTCTTGGTCCTCATCCAAGTCAAACTTTCTCCCACTAACTTCTTTCATGAGAAATTCTTTCTCTAGAAAGACAGCATTTCGAGCAACAAATACTTTGTTCTCAGTGGGATTATAGAAGTAGTAACCCTTAGTTTCCTTAGGGTACCCCACAAATATACATTTATCAGATCTAGGTTCTAGCTTGCTAGAATCCTGACGCTTGACATATGCCTCACATCCCCAGATCTTGATAAAAGATAAATTAGGGCGTCTCCCACTCCATACCTCATATGGTATTTTGGAGACACTTTTAGATGGAACGTTATTCAGTATTAGAGAAGCTGTATTAAGCGCATGTCCCCAGAATGAGGGAGGTAGAGTTGCATGACTCATCATACATCGAACCATGTCCAACAAAGTTCGGTTTCTCCTTTCAGACACACCATTCCATTGGGGTGTTCCAGGAGGAGTGAGTTGGGATAAAATCTCACACTCTCTCAGATAGTCAAGAAACTAACCACTCAGGTACTCTCCACCACGATCTGATCGAAGAGCCTTAATGGATCTACCAAGTTGGTTTTCTACTTCATGTCTGAACTCTTTGAATTTCTCAAATGATTCAGACTTATGTCTCATTAGGTAGACATAACCATATCTACTGAAATTATCAGTAAATGTGATGAAGTAGTTGTGGCCTCCTCTGGCTTGCTTATTGAATGGCCCACACACATCGCTATGTATGAGATCCAACAAACCTCCTGCCCTTTCACCAATCTTGGTGAAAGGCACCTTTGTCATTTTCCCTAACAAACAAGGCTCACATGTATCAAATTCCTCCAAGGAACTTGAACCTAACAACCTATTTGCATGGAGTTGTTGAATGCGATTCTTGTTTATATGGGCTAATCGACAATGCCATAGGAAAGCACCAACTGAACTACTCAGTTTGGTCCTTTTATTATTTATGTTACAAATAGAGCTATCCATGTCCAAGACATATAAACCATTGCATAAAGTACCCTTCCCATAGAACACATTTGCAAATGAAAAAGAATAAGAGTTCTTATTTATTTCAAATTTAAATCCCTTCTTTGCTAAGCAAGGAATGGATACAATGTTCTTAGTAAGCGAAGGTACATAATAGCAACTATCTAGCTCTAACAGAAGTCCAGAAGGCGGGGAGAGAGTCAAAACTCCAACAGCAACAGCAGCAACCTGTGCCCCATTTCCAACCCGTAGGTCAATCTCTCCAGACCGCACCGATCTACTTTTCTTGAGCCCTGCATATTTGTACAAATATGAGCTCCACATGCGGTATCCAATACCCATGATATAGAAGTGGAAAGATTGACTTCAGTAACATAAATACCTGAGCTTGAAGATGAAGCCTTGCCTCTCTTCTTCTCATTCTGAAGTCGCACCATGTCCTTTATTATGTGAGGTGGTCATCCACATGAGTAGCATTTGTTATTCCTGATCCTTTCCATTTTTAATTTCAGTTCCTTGGTCAAACCTTTCGGCTTAACACACTGAATATTAACTTTAGGAGGATTGAGCTTAACCAATTCATCAAAGAGCTGTCTTAGACTAGAAATAATCTCAGATGCACTCTTAGATTCATATTGCCCTCTAAATTCAGGCGACATGTTGGCTAGCATCAAGTTGGCAACCTCCAAAGTGTCAGCCTGATGCTTATCATAAGCATCCTTCTCAGCTGCTAGGGCCGAGCATGGAAGTGGGTCAGGAATAGGCTGCTCAAGGACATAGAGCTTCCTCTCAAGCTTGAGCACAATTCTCAAGTTCATATACCAATCCATCAAGTTGGATCCAACCAACTAGTGCTTCTCAAGGATAAATCGCAATGACCAACCGCTATTGTTCGTTGCCATTGTTCTACAACAACCAAGAAATAGTAGATTAGTACTACTTCAAATCATTTAAACTGGACTTGTTTTAAATGATTATGGCTCCCACTATTTTAATCGAATTGACAACCCACAAAGTCAATCGGGAAGTTTAAGACTTCCTAGTGAGATAGGATCCTTATTCCACATGAGGCTTCGCATCCCATGAGGGTGGGATGAGATGCACAAAGTAACCCATGCTTCCTAAGGTGGGCACGCCGGCCGATTGCTTCAAGCAATTCCCCTTATTGAGATAGTCTAGGCATTTCATGTCCAGCGAGGGCTGGATACAGCATGAAACCCTAACCTCTCAATGATGCCTCTAGAGTTTCATCATGTGCCCAGCACATATGGAATTCTAATCAAGTCCATTCCTAACTGTTATGCCCAGGGCCAACGAGTTTCCTTGCGAAGGAGCGTCCAGGCTAAAACTGGACTAGGGAAACCATTGCCACCACGCACTTTCTAAAGATAAGTGGGTGTGTTCCATGAGGGTGGGAAACAGTTCACAACACCACTGATCGATAGCTTAGTGAGGGCTACGCATTAGAAGGCTGCTACACTTGATATTTGTTTGTGAGGGTTTTTGATGTCTCATCAGTTTTATCTTATGTCTAGCATTACAGGCATGCAATCCTATAGTAATAACATAACAATAAAAACAACTCAGGCATGCTTTAGCAGATATTTATGAAAACAGTAAAAGAATGATGTGATCATAGCCTATTAAAGACATTGAACCAACCCATGCCAAAAGGAGGTTCAACTCTTGACCTAGGATTCAAGCCCCAAAGACAAGACCTAACCTAGCCGACCTCTAACTTGAGCTTCAAGGTTGGCTCGAAGGTCCTTCTCACCACGGTTTAGCTCACAAACCCTAGAGGTGTCCTTCATGGGTTCGGCCAATGCCATGGGTCTTTCTTCATAGATGATGTGCCACCATGCAAGGAACCAAGATAGCTAGCTCTCAAACCCTAGGGTTCGGCCATGCCATCTTGCGCTTCTATGCATGCGCCATCAAGCAAGAGTGCTCCAAGCGCCAATGCTTCAAGTGATGTGTGTCACCCTAATCTTCTTCTTATTTAAAATAAAAGAAAAGTGGCACGCAGGCCTCACAAGAGTACATCACAGGCATGCAAAAGGGGCTTGACTCATGATCACAACATTATGCACAAGCAAGGTATCTACACATGCAGTTCTACATGCTCATGAAAAACATAAAATCTGAAATTTTAATTTTTCATTAAATTAGTCTCTTTTCCTCATCTTCTTTTCACAAATCTCTTGGTTATTCGCAATTAATTTTCATGATGATTTCAAAGATCCTCTCGGCTGGTAATTTTGTCAGATCAAGAGACCCGGCCAGGCCGAAGACACAATGCCCGTCCTACTTGACAAAACCACGTGCGCCTTTGATCCTTAAATCATACAAGAAAAATAACCCAAAAATCCAAAAGAGATTGAAAAGATGATAGAAACAAGAAACCCTAATTTTTCCTACTTTAGATATGGCATGTGAGCATGTGAGCATGTGATAATGCAATTTGCAAAAATTGAGATATGGCATGTGAGCATGGAAAAGCATTAAAATACATCGTTCGAGTCTCACAAGCCGCTCTGATACCACTGTTGGGAAACCCCGGAGATATTTTACAAAGTTTTCAGAAACAAATACAATGCACAGCGGAATAATATCTCCGAAATAGGCCGGTCCCAAAAACCCAATGAAGATCGCATGCGAGAGAGTCGACACGATGAGATAGAAGATACCTTGAGCAAGGCGAGGCTGATGTCATAGTAGGTGCCCAAGCGTTCGCCCTCTATAGTCTCACACACTCGGATCACCTCGAGTCCACTTTTTCCACGCCTGGTGCTAACCTCGAGAAGAAGATCCAAGCCTTGTGCTCCTTCTATGCCACTTGCGCCACCTTCAAGGTAAGGAGCGCCAAGAGGAAGGAGGAAGAAGGAGATGAAGACAAGCCGCCAAGACACCAATGCTCCTTGCGCCAAGAGGAAAGGAGGAAGAGGTGCTCTCGGCCTTTGATGGAAGAAGATGTGCCACTAGCCCTTAAGTTGTCGCCCCTCACTTGTGGTTCATGCCTCCAAGAGTTGTCTCTCTCATAAGAGGGGTGACTAGGGTCTCTTTTATAGAGACCATGGGCGGTTTAGGGATGGCTACAATTAAGCCCAGTGGGCGGCTAGGAGAAGAAGTAGAAAATTGAATTATTTTAATAATTAATCAAGTCCTAATCCAATTAGGACTGTAATTAATTATTTAAATAATCAAGTCCTAATCCAATTAGGACTCCAATTAATTATTTAATTAATTAATTAATTAGCCCACAAATGATTAAATCAACTTAGATTAACCATATGTGTCATAGGCGCCAACCCTAGTCAAGCCAATTATAGAATGGGCCTAGCCCAAGGTCCATTATGCATGTCATGTAGGTTCCCTTAGACAAGGGGGCGAAACCCTAGATAGGCGCATGTTATATTTTAAGCAGCGGAAAGGGGGTTTCTTGGGATCTTTTCAATGCATGTAATATAATCAACTTAAATCGATTGTATACAAGAGATAGAACCATACCAATGCCATTTGTTGGATGGCGTCTAGGAAGAAGAAAGTGAAGTCGCTTTCCTCCAAACGGTTCGCACACAAGAAGATCTATGCGCTTACTCCCTTCGGTACACCTTGTGCTAGCAAAGTTCCTTGGTGTCTTTGTTCGTGTGAGAAGGGAAGAAGAACGTCTTGCTTGCTCAGTCCTCGACTCTCCAAAGCGTGAAGAGGAACTTCCACGAGAGCAGGCGACGGGAAAAGGAGTGAGGCGACAAGAGATGCGCTCTACCCAAAACATGGAGGCGTGGTTGCTAAAAATAGCCAACCTTACTCTTTCATGCGATCATGTGTTCATGCGCTCATGAACCAATCGCATTTTCCTCTCCCCTCTTTGAACCAAGCGCTCATATCATGAGCCGGTTCAACTAGGTCTGGTTCATAGACCAATTAACCCAAGCAATTAGTCCAGATCACATTAAACCCTAAGGCTCTTGATCTGACCGTTGATCTCTTGATGCTCCTGATCTCACTGATCTAGCATCCATTCTCTCGATCGAAGCTTACCGATTTCAAGCCCTAATCAATCAAACATGATTAGACCAGATCTCACTCACAATCAGAGATTAAATCCCTTTAAACTGAACCCAAATAATTCAGTCCACACGATCTGACTTAAGTAAGCCATATCATCAAATTGTGCGACCCTAAGGGTTTCCTTTAAATGTCGGTAACGATAACTTACGTTATCACGATCAGTGAGGGGTATCTAGCAACACATCACTGTCTCCCGATATAAAGGAAAGAGTCTTCCAAGACTACACCCAAATCACAGCATAAGTGTGAATCCAACTCACAAGGCATGCATATTTCCTTTGCCACTGGATGTTCTTATTGGACAAGCGTGTCAAGCTTGTAGTTCCAATATGATGAGCATGATTAAAATAGATGAACACAGTCACCTGGGTATGGCCATACACTTTCTCAATCATCTCATCCAGGGGGCCCCTTTAGAACATCACACTCCAATTAAGGAGACGGCAATCCTATATCTATCACTAGTGCCCTAACCTGATTCAAGCTCACCATCCAAGATAGTCTATAATCATTATGTTTCAAATGATATTGAACTACCTCAAAACAATGACAATCATCATTTAGAAAACACAAGTGATCTCAAGTCAGAGGAAATGTGCCACTTGTTACATTCAAGGATTATTCATATTGTGACAACCAATTGAATATCCTAGTAGGGTCTGTCCAGTACATCCAATGTACCCATGAGTCTACATCTTATTCCATGCTCGAAGCATCCTATAAGATTAGAGCACATATTAGTCTCAATCATATCAAGGCTGTCTCATGTTCACCAAGATATCTCGACTAAGGACTTTACAGCATGTCAGCCCAGCTGAACAGCTTTGAGACATTATTCAGAAGTACACTTATTGCAGCAGATAATATAACAAACTGAATAACAACCATGCCTTTATAAACATAAGAGTTTATTACATGATACTGATACAATCCCAAGGCCTCAAACATTAGCCTTAAGGGCATACCCCAACAATCTCCCACTTGCACTTAATCTAATGGTTGAGAAATCTCAAACCCATGTTATTACAGTGCTTCTCATGCTTCTGCTGCACCAGAGGCTTAGTAAGCGGGTCTGCCAGATTGTCATCTGTATGAACCTTGCAGACTTTGATCTCGCTACGATCAATGATCTCCCTGATCAAATGAAACCGTCTCTGTATGTGCTTGGACTTCTGGTGCGACCGTGGTTCCTTTGCTTGTGCGATTGCTCCAGTGTTATCACAAAAGATAACCAAAGGATCTGCACTCGAAGGAACAACACCAAGTTCTCTCACGAACTTACGAATCCACACTGCCTCCTTGGATGCTTCCGAGGCTGCAACATACTCGGCTTCTGTTGTGGAATCAGCAACAGTTGACTGTTTGAAACTCTTCCACACCACCGCTCCTCCATTCAAGCTAAAAGCATAGCCTGATTGTGATCGGAAATCATCCTGGTCAGACTGGAACGAAGCGTCAGTATATCCTTCAATACTGAGTTCTTCCTGACCACCATATATCAAGAACATATCTTTGGTCCTCCGCAGATATTTTAAAATGTTCTTGACTGCAATCCAGTGCGCCATACCTGGATTACTTTGGAACCGACTGGTCACGCTTAATCCGTAAGCGACGTCTGGGCGAGTACACAACATCGCATACATAATGGACCCAATAGCCGAAGCATAAGGCGTATTGTCCATTTCATCTTTCTCAGTCTGTGTTTGTGGACACTGACTCTTCGAAAGATTCAGACCATGTCTGACTGGAAGATATCCTCTTTTAGAATTCTCTAAATGAAATCTTTCCAGGACTTTATCGATGTAAGTACTCTGGCACAGCCCGAGAAGCCTCTTAGATCTATCCCTGTAGATCTTCACACCTAATACATAGGCTGCTTCTCCTAAATCTTTCATCTGGAAACATTTCCTTAACCATGCCTTAACCGCATGCATTTCAGGAATATCATTTCCAATGATCAAGATGTCATCGACGTAGAGGACTAGGAAAGTAATCACGCTCCCACTAAACCTCTTATATACACACGGGTCATCCTCGTTCTTGATGAAACCAAATTCCCTGACTGATTCATCAAAACGAATATTCCAGCTTCTCGATGCTTGTTTAAGTCCATAAATAGACTTCTTTAATTTGCATATTTTATGACGATCTGATGGATTAGTGAAACCTTCAGGTTGTGTCATATACACATCCTCTTCCAGATTTCCATTAAGGAAAGCTGTCTTCACATCCATTTGCCAGATCTCATAATCGTAATATGCTGCTATCGCGAAAAGAATCCGAATAGACTTAAACATGGCTACAGGTGAGAAAGTTTCATCATAATCTATCCCGTAGATTTGTTTGAAACCTTTCGCAACTAGCCTGCCTTTATAGGTAACCACGTTACCATCCATGTCAATCTTCTTCTTGAAGATCCATTTGCAGCCTATAGGGATTACTCCCGGAGGCGGATCAACCAAATCCCAGACTTGGTTATCTGACATGGAGTCCATCTCGGCTCGCATAGCTTCAAGCCATCTCGCTGACTCCGGTCCACTGACCGCATCCGCATAAGTGAGGGGTTCATCATTATCAATGATGTAGACTCCGTCATAGCGCTCAGGCTGTCGACGGATCCTTCCCGATCTTCGCGGTTCCCGTGATATCTGAGCCTCAGGTTGTTCAGTAACCTGATCCACTGGCTCAGGCTCATCCAACTGTGCTTGACTACTTTGTCCTTCCTCTGGATTCTCATCCAGCTTTATTTCTCTCCCACTGGCCTCTTGCAGAAGAAACTCCTTCTCAAGAAATATGGTCGTCCGAGCAACAAATACCTTGTTCTCTTTGGGATCGTAGAAATAATAACCCTTAGTTTCCTTAGGGTAACCGACAAAGATACATTTGTCAGATCTGCTCTCTAGTTTCCCAGAGGCGAGCTTTTTGACATAAGCCTCGCAGCCCCAGATCCTGATAAATGTCAAGCTCGGCTGTTTCCCATACCATAACTCATATGGCGTCTTAGAAACTGCCTTGGATGGCACTCGGTTTAGTACCTTTGCAGCTGTTTCCAGTGCAAATCCCCAAAAGGAATATGGAAGAGTAGCCTGACTCATCATAGAACGAACCATATCAAGTAACGTTCTATTTCTCCTCTCAGACACACCATTCCATTGCGGTGTTCCTGGCGGAGTGAGCTGTGAGATAATCCCACACTCCTTCAGATAGTCCGTAAACGCATGACTCAAGTATTCTCCACCTCGATCAGAACGAAGTGCCTTGATATTTCGGCCAAGCTGATTTTGTACTTCATTCTTGAACACTTTGAACTTGTCAAAAGATTCACTTTTGTGTCTCATAAGATAGACATACCCATACCTACTGAAATCATCAGTAAAGGTTATGAAGTACAGACAGCCACCTCTGGCATGTTTACTAAATGGCCCACACACATCACTGTGTATAAGGTCAAGTAAACCTGAAGCCCTTTGACCTTTGTTAGGAAAAGGTGACTTCGTCATTTTACCCATTAAACAAGCCTTGCATGTATCAATCTCCTCATAGGAGAATGATCCCAGCAGTCCATGATCATGCAACCGCTTAATGTGCTTCTTGTTAATATGGCCTAAACGACTATGCCATAGCAAGGTGCTGTCATCAGCATACTTGGCTTTCTTATTATCAATGTTTTGTATAGAACATTCCATGTCCAACATGAATAACCCATTGTTAATTGAACCAGTAGCATAAACAATATTATCTAAAGAAAGAACACACTTTGAAATATTGCATTCAAAGGAAAATCCCTTCCTGACAAGAGCAGGAATGGAGATAATATTTTTAGTAATGCTGGGAACAAAGTAACAATTGTTCAGTTCTAATACAAGCCCAGATGGCAAAGAGATGAAATAGTCTCCTACAGCAACAGTAGCAACCCGTGCCCCGTTTCCAACTCGTAGGTCCACCTCATGCTGTCCCACCTGCCTTCTTCTCTTAAGTTCCTGTACATTTGAACAAATGTGAACTCCACATGCAGTGTCCAACACCCATGAAATAGAAGAAGAGGATATCATGACTTCCGTCACATAAATACCTGAGCCAGAAGCGATGCTTCCCTTCTTGTCTCCTTGGAGCGCTTTACAGTCCTTTTTCCAGTGACCCAGCTGGCCACAGTGGAAACATCTGTATTCCTTTGACCGCTTAACTTTTTGCTTCAGAGCCTTGCTGTAACTCTTGACGGGGGCCTTGCCCTTCTTCCCCTTCTTCTTGTTCCTAGAAGGAACCATTAAGACAGAGGTCGAAGGCTTTCCCTTCAGAGTCTCCTCAGTAGTCAAGAGCATATTCAGCAGCTCTGCCGGAGTACAGTCGATTTTGTTCATATTAAAGTTAATGATGAACGCATCGAAAGAGGGCGGGAGAGACTGCAGAATAATGTCTACAGCAAGCTCCTGATTGATGGTATGCCCCAGTTTCTCTAGAGCCTCCTTGTGCCCAATCATCTTGAGCACGTGAGCTCCCACTGGGCTCCCTTCAGCCAGTTTGCTCTGAAAGAAAAGCTTTGTCAGATTATAGCGTTCTGTCCTCGCCTATGCAGCATACAGCATCTTGTGGTTCGCTATAATCTCTATAGCCGACATATCCTCATGCTGACGCTGCAGCGGTGGCGTCATAGACGCTAGCATCAGGCAAGCGACATCAATGCTATCATTGACGTGCTTTTCATAAGCTTCCCGAACCACCCTTGCGGCGTTCGGAGCGGGTTGAGGCGGTATAGCCGTCTCGAGGACATACAGTTTCCTCTCTGCCTTAAGAACAATCTTAAGGTGTCCGTACCAGTCTGAGAAGTTCGGCCCAGCAAACTTCTCCCTTTCCAGTAGGGATCGCACATTGAAGCTCATGGTGTTCGTTGCTGCAGGTATCTACAACAATGCAAGAACAGCAAGGTCAGTATCAATGTTAAGAATCAATCAGGACTTAAGAATGATTCTTTTTCTCACTATTTTATCTGGCTGAAAAATCCAGCAAAACAGCCCGAAAGAGTAGAACTCTTTTAGTGAGATGGGATCCAGATTTCATACTTGGTCTCCGCGTCCCGCTCAGGCGAGATAAGATGCACAGAGAGTACAAGCACTAATCTCTGGTAGGCAATCCCTGCCAATCGCCAACCCGTGCGATTCCCCTTCATCTGGGCAATCCAGCAGACTGTGCCAACTGAGTTGGTACAACACAATCTCTGACCCCACACATATGCGCCACATATGTAGCCTACATGGTCAAGCTGACCCGACCTACTCCCTGGACCACCATGTGCTATGCTGAGCAACGAGAAGCGATAAATCCCTTCTCTGTAACACGCAGGTGTAATCCGGCACCGTCTGAAGATAGATGGACGTGCCCACTGAGTGGGTACAACACGGCTCCAACGATAGTCAGAACAGTGAGGTTTCGCGTCAGAAGGCTTACGAGCTTGATATTTTAGCGTTGGATTTTAACGGTCTTTTATCTTCTTAACTATCATGCAATTCCTATGGTGATAGCAGAAGATAAACTCATGCAATTCTAATTATAAAAGCAATAAATAAAAAGCATGCTGATCTTATGTGGTAAAAGCCCATTGAGCCTAAGTTAGACCTTAAATAAACTTAAGTCTTCACTTGCATAAACTTAAGTCTTCACTTGCTTTTCTTGATGGGTCTTTTGCTGCTCATTTGGCCCAAACTAGGGCCCAAGCGCCCACTGCAGCTCAGGTGCGCCCACCAGGTAAATGCGCCTGGTCCCAGAGTCGAACCCTGGACCTCCCACCTGGTCTAGCCACTGCTGCATGCGCCTCTGCCAAGTGTGCTCTGTGCTCTTGTCTGACTAATTTACAAATTAATCTATCTAGACAAGATTGACTCGCAGGTCAATTACATTTTATAAATTAATTAAACTGTGATTCGCAGATCACAAAAATAATAATTAATTTACAATAAAATTCCAGGCACGCAGGCCCCAGCACAGCACACATTAAACGGGCAGCCCACATAAGATTAAATAAACATACATATGGCATCTAATCAGCATGTGATCCAATAAGAAAATAAATTTTTGAAAAAACCCATTGGCATCAATTTTAATTTCCTTATTTGCCCTGCTGCCTTACGACGGTCCATTACAAGGGATCCACTCATCAAACCTAGTCAGATCCATTGCCCTTGCATGCACCAAGTCGTAACTGACTTGAGTCGACCTAATGGTCAACCATGCATGCGCCAGGGCTGAACAACCCTCATGAGTTCTGGCAAGCGGGTGTGACCCCGGGCCTAACTCATGTGTGTTCACTAGTCGTCTCAATCAGACATCGCTACACGCCTGTCTGCAGTCGACCTATAGCCATCTCGTGCTTGCGCACAGATGCTATCTGGTCGACCCATCAAGGCTGTCAGATAGTCTGATCAGACTGTTTGGATCTAACCTAGGGGATGACTTCAACCCTAATAACCCGTCTAAGGGTTTAAAGCAGGCGCCTCTTAGATCTAATGAGAGTCGCGCAAGTTTTGTTTTGAAAACACAATGAAACAAGCGCCAAGAACATGCGCCAACATAAAAATGTAACATGAAATATTTTTCGCAAGAAACATCTAATATGCGCATGTTATAGATCTAAGCATACTCATACTTTCGCATATATGGATCACAAAGTCTTAAGCAATCATAGAAACATGCAAACCACTTGGCTCTGATACCAATTGTAGGTTCCCTTAGACAAGGGAGGCGAAACCCTAGATAGGCGCATGTTATATTTTAAGCAGCGGAAAGGGGGTTTCTTGGGATCTTTTCAATGCATGTAATATAATCAACTTAAATCGATTGTATACAAGAGATAGAACCATACCAATGCCATTTGTTGGATGGCGTCTAGGAAGAAGAAAGTGAAGTCGCTTTCCTCCAAACGGTTCGCACACAAGAAGATCTATGCGCTTACTCCCTTCGGTACACCTTGTGCTAGCAAAGTTCCATGGTGTCTTTGTTCGTGTGAGAAGGGAAGAAGAACGTCTTGCTTGCTCAGTCCTCGACTCTCCAAAGCGTGAAGAGGAACTTCCACGAGAGCAGGCGACGGGAAAAGGAGTGAGGCGACAAGAGATGCGCTCTACCCAAAACATGGAGGCGTGGTTGCTAAAAATAGCCAACCTTACTCTTTCATGCGATCATGTGTTCATGCGCTCATGAACCAATCGCATTTTCCTCTCCCCTCTTTGAACCAAGCGCTCATATCATGAGCCGGTTCAACTAGGTCTGGTTCATAGACCAATTAACCCAAGCAATTAGTCCAGATCACATTAAACCCTAAGGCTCTTGATCTGACCGTTGATCTCTTGATACTCCTGATCTCACTGATCTAGCATCCATTCTCTCGATCAAAGCTTACTGATCTCAAGCCCTAATCAATCAAACATGATTAGACCAGATCTCACTCACAATCAGAGATTAAATCCCTTTAAACTGAACCCAAATAATTCAGTCCACACGATCTGACTTAAGTAAGCCATATCATCAAATTGTGCGACCCTAAGGGTTTCCTTTAAATGTCGGTAACGATAACTTACGTTATCACGATCAGTGAGGGGTATCTAGCAACACATCACTGTCTCCCGATATAAAGGAAAGAGTCTTCCAAGACTACACCCAAATCACAGCATAAGTGTGAATCCAACTCACAAGGCATGCATATTTCCTTTGCCACTGGATGTTCTTATTGGACAAGCGTGTCAAGCTTGTAGTTCCAATATGATGAGCATGATTAAAACAGATGAACACAGTCACCTGGGTATGGCCATACACTTTCTCAATCATCTCATCCAGGGGGCCCCTTTAGAACATCACACTCCAATTAAGGAGACGGCAATCCTATATCTATCACTAGTGCCCTAACCTGATTCAAGCTCACCATCCAAGATAGTCTATAATCATTATGTTTCAAATGATATTGAACTACCTCAAAACAATGACAATCATCATTTAGAAAACACAAGTGATCTCAAGTCAGAGGAAATGTGCCACTTGTTACATTCAAGGATTATTCATATTGTGACAACCAATTGAATATCCTAGTAGGGTCTGTCCAGTACATCCAATGTACCCATGAGTCTACATCTTATTCCATGCTCGAAGCATCCTATAAGATTAGAGCACATATTAGTCTCAATCATATCAAGGCTGTCTCATGTTCACCAAGATATCTCGACTAAGGACTTTACAGCATGTCAGCCCAGCTGAACAGCTTTGAGACATTATTCAGAAGTACACTTATTGCAGCAGATAATATAACAAACTGAATAACAACCATGCCTTTATAAACATAAGAGTTTATTACATGATACTGATACAATCCCAAGGCCTCAAACATTAGCCTTAAGGGCATACCCCAACATGTCAATCAACCCATTGGATCTAATCCAATTTAACCCAAGGTCAAACTAGGTTAACCACGGTTAGTTTGGTCAATATGCCAAAAATGGAAGTTGGCCCAAATAAGTTTCTTCCATCTCATCAGGCCCATCGGCGCTGATGAAATCTCCCAAATAAATCTGAGTCATCCAATAACTCGATCATAAGGCTTCTCGATCAATACAAGAACTAGAGTATCAAGGTGTGCAACCCTGTAGGTTCCTTTGACGTTGGCAGTGCTGACCTAAGGTCACCACAAGCAGTGAGTGGCACCTAGTAGTGCATCGCTGCTACCTAAGTCATCGAAATGGATATCGACATTGACATCCCCATCATCACAATCTGGTACAGATGCATTACAGTCTCTTTGCCGAACTGATATCCGATTGGACAAGTGTGTCACCACTTGTTTTTATTCAATCTCATGGTTATGACTAAATCAGGTCTCACCTGAGTATGGCCATACACTTTCAGTCATAGAACCATAGAGGAGCTCCATGGATATCATGCTTCCCTTATGAAGGGGCAAATCCTATGTCTATCTATTGACCTTCTCCTATGGGTCGTGACATGCTCAATGACAACTGTTATTACCTCCCAACTACGGCGATGTTGGGGTATGCCCTTAAGGCTAATGTTTGAGGCCTTGGGATTGTATAAGTGTCATGTAATAAACTCTTAAGTTTATAAAGGCATGGTTATTATTCAGGTTGCTACCTTGTCTGCTGTAATAAGTGTACTTCTGAATAATGTCTCAAAGCTGTTCAGCTAGGCTGACAGGCTATATGTCCTTAGTCGAGATATCTTGGTGAACATGAGACAACCTTGATATGATTGAGACTAATATGTGTTCTAATCTTATAGGATGCTTCGAGCATGGAATAAGATGTAGACTCATGGGTACATTGGATGTACTGGACAGACCCTACTAGGATATTCAATTGCTTGTCACAATGTGAATGATCCTTGTATGCACTGAGTGGCACATGTCCTTTGACTTGAGATCACTTGTGTTTCTAAATGATGATTGTCATTGTTTTGGGGTAGTTCAATATCATTTGAAACATAATGATCATAGACTATCTTGGATAATGATCATGAGTCAGGTTAGGGCACTAGTAATAGATAAAGGATTGCCGTCTCCTTGTTCAAGGAGTGTGATGTTCTAAAGGGCCCCCCTGTATGAGATGATTGAGAAAGTGTATGGCCATACCCAGATGACTATGTTCATTTGATCTAATCATGCTCATCGTATTGGAGTTACAAGCTTGACACGCTTGTCCAATAAGAACATCCAGTGGCAAAGGAAACATGTATGCCTTGTGAATAGATTCACACTTGTGCTAAGGTTTGGGAGTAGTCTTGGAAGACTCTTTCCTTTATATCGGGAGACAGTGATGTGTTGCTAGATACCCCTCACTGATCGTGATAACGTTAGTTATCGTTACCGACATTTAGAGGAAACCCTCAGGGTCGCACAATTTGATGATATGGCTTACTTGAGTCAGATCGTGTGGACTGGATTCTTTGAGTTCAGATTAAAGGGGTTTAATCTCTGATTGTAAGTGAGATCTGGTCTGATCATGTTTGATTGATTATGGCTTGAGGTCGGTAAGCTTCGATCGAGAGAGATGATGCTAGATCGGCTAGATCAAGGGCATCAGGAGATGAATGGTTAGATCATGAGCCTTGGGGTTCAATTTGGTCTAGACCAAGTGGCTTGAGCTATTTTGGTTTGGTTTAATGAACCAAAATTTGATTTGACGTTTTGGCTTGAACCGGTTCACAAAGGTGAATGCATGGTTCAATGCCAATATGCGTTTTTGGGTTGGCTTGAGCGCATGGCTTGATTGTCTTCCATTTATGGAAAGTCATCAAGGCCAATTTTCTCTTAAACGCCAAAACGCATATGCGTTGAGCTCTTGACTTCAACGCCTTGATCTTTGGTTGGGGTGGTTGACGAAGAGTGAAGCCTTGTTGCAAGAGGAGCTCTCGGCCAAGAAAGTGAATCATCTCATCATCCTCTTCCATTCGACAAAAGAAAGCTTGGGTGTCTTGCTAGCACAAGGGACGTCAAGAAGTAAGCATCTTCATCTTGTGTGTGAACTTGTGGAGGAGATCTAAGTTGTTCTCTTCATCCAAGCCGACTTCCAAGCCTATGGCGTTGGTATGAATCTCCCCTTGTTCTTATAAATCTATGGTAGTTGAACATATGGCATGCAAATGATCTTCAAACCCTTGCTTCCGCTTGCATAAGTTTCATTTGCGCCATGCTTAGGGTTTTTGCCCCCCTCTCGAAAGGGGTTCCTGCAATTGGTATCAGAGCGTGGCTCCTTGCATGCTATTATGTTTGCTGATGTGATCCATGTTTACACTTATGCTTAGATCTATGGTTGGTTACATGCGCAAGTTCATAAAAATTTTTTATGATGCGAAATACAACATGCATAATGTTTATTGCTCTTAGCCGCATGCTTTAGTGCTTGTTGTTGTTTTGTCTATGTTGCGCTCCCCCTTGAAGGGGACTCTACAAATGTTATAGATGGCGCATGGTTGATTGGTGCATCTTACATGTTGTTTTTGACAAAACAAAACATCTTGCGCGCCTCATCTAGATCTAAGGCCCTACTTTAAACCCTTAGATGGGTTGATGGGGTTGAAAGCATCTTCTAGGTTAGATCCAACTAGTCTGATCAGACCATCTGACAGCCTAGATGGGTTGACCAGATAGCACCTGTGCGCAAGCACATGGTGGCTATAGGTTAACTGCATCAAAGGTGTGTAGCGAGGTCTGGTTGAGACAACCAGTGAACACTCTTGAGTTAGGCCCGGGGTCACACCCGCTTGCCAGAACTCTTGAAGGTTGTTCAGCCCTGGCGCATGCATGGTTGACCATTAGGTCAACTCGAGTCAGTTAGGACTCGGTGCATGCAAGGGCAGAGGATCTGACTAGATGGATGAGTGGATCCCCATCAATGGACCATTGTAAGGTTGTAGGACACCTAAGGAAATTAAAATTGATTCCATGGGTTTTCAAAAAATTTAATTTCATGTATGGATCACATGTTGATTTGAAGCCATATGCTTGTTTATTTAATCTTATGTGGGTTGCCCTAATGTGTGCTGTGCTGGGGCCTGCGTGCCTGGATTTAAAATTGTAAATTAATTTGTGATCTGCGTATCACATCGTATTTAATTTATAATATGTGTTTGACCTGCGAGTCAAAGCTTGTCTAGATAGATCAAAATGTATTTTGACTAGACAAGAACATAAAGGCACACATCCAAGAGGAGCATTCACCTGGTGGCGCACCTGAGGTGCTCTTGGCGCTAGGGCCCTGGGTTGGACCAGATGAGATGCAAAAGGAGCTCAAGTGAAGACTTAAGTAAAATTAAGGTCTTACTTAGGGTTCATGGGCTTTTACCACATAAGATCATGCTTTCTATTTATTGCTTAAATAATTAGAATTGCATGTGTTTATCTTCTGCTATCACCATAGGAATTGCATGATAGTGAAGAAGATAAAAGACCGTTAAAATCCAACGCTAACATATCAAGCTCGTAAGCCTTCTGACGCGAAACCTCACCGTTCTGACTATCGTTGGAGCCGTGTTGTACCCACTCAGTGGGCACGTCCATCTATCTTCAGACGGTGCAGGATTACACCTGCGTGTTACAGAGCAGGGATTTATCCCTTCTCGTTGCTCAGCATAGCACGTGGTGGTCCAGGGAGTAGGTCAGGTCAGCTTGACCATGTAGGCTACATATGTGGCGCATATGGTAGCACATGGAGGCAGCCATCTGAGGGATCAGAGACTGTGTTGTACCAACTCAGTTGGCACAGTCTGCTGGATTGCCCAGATGAAGGGGAATCGCACGGGTTGGCGATTGGCTGAGTTAGCCTACCAGAAATTAGTGCTTGTACTCTCTGTGCATCTTATCTCGCCTGAGCGGGACGCGGAGACCAAGTATGAAATCTGGATCCCATCTCACTAAAAGAGTGCTACTCTTTCGGACTGTTTACTGGATTTTTCAGTCAGACAAAATAGTGAGAAAAGAATCTTTCTTAAGTCCTGGATTGATTCTATACATTGATACTGACCTTGCTGTTCTTGCATTGTTGTAGATACCTGCAGCAACGAACACCATGAGCTTCAATGTGCGATCCCTACTGGAAAGGGAGAAGTTTGCTGGGCCGAACTTCTCTGACTGGTTTGGACACCTTAAGATCGTTCTTAAGGCAGAGAGGAAACTATATGTCCTCGAGACGGCGATACCGCCGCAGCCCGCTCCGAACGCCGCAAGGGCGGTTCGGGATACCTATGAAAAGCACGTCAATGATAGCATTGATGTCGCTTGCCTGATGCTAGCGTCTATGATGCCACCGCTGCAGCGTCAGCATGAGGATATGTCGGCTATAGAGATTATAGCGAACCTCAAGATGCTGTATGCTGCACAGGCGAGGACAGAACGCTATAATCTGACGAAGCTCTTCTTTCAGAGCAAACTGGCTGAGGGGAGCCCAGTGGGAGCTCACGTGCTCAAGATGATTGGGCACAAGGAGGCTCTGGAGAAACTGGGGCATACCATCAACCAGGAGCTTGCTGTAGACATAATTCTTCAGTCTCTTCCGCCTTCTTTCGATGCGTTCATTATTAACTTTAATATGAACAAAATCGATTGCACTCCGGCAGAGCTGTTGAATATGCTCTTGACTACTGAGGAAACTCTGAAGGGTAAGCCTTCAACCTCTGTCTTGATGGTTCCTTATAGGAACAAGAAGAAGGGGAAGAAGGGCAAGGCCTCTGTCAAGAACTACAGCAAGGCTCTGAAACAGAAGGTGAAGCGGTCGAAGGACAACAGGTGTTTCCACTGTGGCCAGCTAGGTCACTGGAAAAAGGACTGTAAAGCGCTCCAAGGAGATAAGAGGGGAAGCATCGCTTCTGGCTCAGGTATATATGTGACTGAGGTCATGTTATCTTCTTCTATTTCATGGGTGTTGGACACTGCATGTGGAGTTCACATTTGTTCAAATGTACAGGAACTCAGGAGAAGAAGGCAGGTGGGACAGCATGAGGTAGACCTACGCGTTGGAAACGGGGCACGGGTTGCTGCTGTTGCTGTAGGAGACTATTTC
This sequence comes from Costus lasius, assembly GCA_027563935.2. Lineage (NCBI taxonomy): Eukaryota > Viridiplantae > Streptophyta > Magnoliopsida > Zingiberales > Costaceae > Costus > Costus lasius. The sequence continues at coordinate 80,175,264 of CM050451.1, forward strand.
ATTTCTTTACCATCTGGCATTGTATTAGAATTAAACAATTGTTATTTTGTACCCAGTATTACCAAGAATATTATCTCTATTCCTGCTCTTGTCAGGAAAGGATTTGCCTTTGAATGCAAGATTTCAAAGTGTGTTTTATCTTATGATAATATTGTGTATGCAACTGGTTCAATTAACAATGGGTTATTCATGTTGGACATGGAAAATTCTATACAAAACATTGATACTAAGAAAGCCAAGTATGCTGATGACAGCACCTTGCTATGGCATAGTCGTTTAGGCCATATTAACAAGAAGCGCATTAAGCGGTTGCATGATCATGGACTGCTGGGATCATTCTCCTATGAGGAGATTGATACATGCAAAGCTTGTTTGATGGGTAAAATGACGAAGTCACCTTTTCCTCACAAAGGTCAAAGGGCTTCGGGTTTACTTGACCTTATACACAGTGATGTGTGTGGGCCATTTAGTAAACATGCCAGAGGTGGCTATCAGTACTTCATTACCTTTACTGATGATTTCAGTAGGTATGGTTATGTCTATCTGATGAGACATAAAAGTGAATCTTTTGACAAGTTCAAAGAGTTCAAGAATGAAGTACAGAATCAGCTAGGCCGAAATATCAAGGCACTTCGCTCTGATCGAGGTGGTGAATACCTAAGTCATGCGTTTACTGACTATCTGAAGGAGTGTGGGATTATCTCACAGCTCACTCCGCCAGGAACACCGCAATGGAATGGTGTGTCCGAAAGGAGAAATAGAACGTTACTTGATATGGTTCGTTCTATGATGAGTCAGGCTACTCTTCCATACTCCTTTTGGGGTCTTGCACTGGAAACAGCTGCAAAGGTACTAAACCGAGTGCCATCCAAGGCAGTTTCAAAGACGCCATATGAGTTATGGTATGGGAAACAGCCGAGCTTGACATTTATCAGGATCTGGGGTTGCGAGGCTTATGTCAAAAAGCTCGCCTCTGGAAAACTGGAGAGCAGATCTGACAAATGCATCTTTGTCGGTTACCCTAAGGAAACTAAGGGTTATTATTTCTACGATCCCAAAGAGAACAAGGTATTTGTTGCTCGGACGGCCATATTTCTTGAGAAGGAGTTTCTTCTGCAAGAGGCCAGTGGGAGAGAAATAAAGCTGGATGAGAATCCAGAGGAAGGACAAAGTAGTCAAGTGCAGTTGGATGAGCCTGAGCTGGTAGAACAGGTTACTGAACAACCTGAGGCTCAGATATCACGGGAACCGCGAAGATCGGGTAGGATCCGTCGACAGCCTGAGCGCTATGACGGAGTCTACATCATTGATAATGATGAACCCCTCACTTATGCGGATGCGGTCAGTGGACCGGAGTCAGCTAGATGGCTTGATGCTATGCGAGCCGAAATGGACTCCATGTCAGATAACCAAGTCTGGGATTTGGTTGATCCGCCTCCGGGAGTAATCCCTATAGGCTGTAAATGGATCTTCAAGAAGAAGATTGACATGGATGGTAACGTGGTTACCTATAAAGGCAGGCTAGTTGCGAAAGGTTTCAAACAAATCTACGGGATAGATTATGATGAAACTTTCTCTCCTGTAGCCATGTTTAAGTCTATTCGGATTCTTTTCGCAATAGCTGCATATTGCGATTATGAGATCTGGCAGATGGATGTGAAAACAGCTTTCCTTAATGGAAAGCTGGATGAGGATGTGTATATGACACAACCGGAAGGTTTCACTAATCCATCAGATCGTCATAAAATATGCAAGTTAAAGAAGTCCATTTATGGACTGAAACAAGCATCTAGAAGCTGGAATATTCGTTTTGATGAATCAATCTCTGAGTTTGGTTTCATCAAGAACGATGATGACCCGTGTGTATATAAAAGGTTTAGTGGGAGCGTGATTACATTCCTAATCCTCTACGTCGATGATATCTTAATCATTGGAAATGATATTCCTGAACTGCATGCTGTTAAAGCATGGTTAGGACAATGTTTCCAGATGAAAGATCTAGGAGAAGCAGCCTATGTATTAGGTGTAAAGATCTACAGGGATAGATCTAAGAGGCTTCTCGGGCTGTGCCAGAGTACTTACATCGATAAAGTCCTGGAGAGATTCCATTTAGAGAATTCTAAACGAGGATATCTTCCAGTCAGACATGGTCTGAATCTTTCGAAGAGTCAGTGTCCACAAACACAGACTGAGAAAGATGAAATGGACAATACGCCTTATGCTTCGGCTATTGGGTCCATTATGTATGCGATGTTGTGTACTCGCCCAGACGTCGCTTACGGGTTAAGCGTGACCAGTCGATTCCAAAGTAATCCAGGTATGGCGCACTGGATTGCAGTCAAGAACATCTTAAAATATCTGCGGAGGACCAAAGATATGTTCTTGATATATGGTGGTCAGGAAGAACTCAGTATAGAGGGATATACTGACGCTTCGTTCCAGTCAGACCAGGATGATTTCCGATCGCAATCAGGCTATGTTTTTAGCTTGAATGGTGGAGCAGTGGTGTGGAAAAGTTTCAAACAGTCAACTGTTGCTGATTCCACAACAGAAGCCGAGTATGTTGCAGCCTCGGAAGCATCCAAGGAGGCAGTGTGGATTCGTAAGTTCGTGAGAGAACTTGGTGTAGTTCCTTCGAGTGCAGATCCTTTGGTTATCTTCTGTGATAACACTGAGCAATTGCACAAGCAAAGGAACCACGGTCGCACCAGAAGTCCAAGCACATACAGAGACGGTTTCACTTGATCCGGGAGATCATAGATCGTGGCGAGATCAAAATTTACAAGGTTCATACAGATGACAATCTGGCAGACCCGCTTACCAAGCCTCTGGCGCAGCAGAAGCATGAGAAGCACTGTAATAATATGGGTTTGAGATTTCTCAACCATTAGATTAAGTGCAAGTGGGAGATTGTTGGGGTATGCCCTTAAGGCTAATGTTTGAGGCCTTGGGATTGTATAAGTGTCATGTAATAAACTCTTAAGTTTATAAAGGCATGGTTATTATTCAGGTTGCTACCTTGTCTGCTGTAATAAGTGTACTTCTGAATAATGTCTCAAAGCTGTTCAGCTAGGCTGACAGGCTATATGTCCTTAGTCGAGATATCTTGGTGAACATGAGACAACCTTGATATGATTGAGACTAATATGTGTTCTAATCTTATAGGATGCTTCGAGCATGGAATAAGATATAGACTCATGGGTACATTGGATGTACTGGACAGACCCTACTAGGATATTCAATTGCTTGTCACAATGTGAATGATCCTTGTATGCACTGAGTGGCACATGTCCTTTGACTTGAGATCACTTGTGTTTCTAAATGATGATTGTCATTGTTTTGGGGTAGTTCAATATCATTTGAAACATAATGATCATAGACTATCTTGGATAATGATCATGAGTCAGGTTAGGGCACTAGTAATAGATAAAGGATTGCCGTCTCCTTGTTCAAGGAGTGTGATGTTCTAAAGGGCCCCCCTGTATGAGATGATTGAGAAAGTGTATGGCCATACCCAGATGACTATGTTCATTTGATCTAATCATGCTCATCGTATTGGAGTTACAAGCTTGACACGCTTGTCCAATAAGAACATCCAGTGGCAAAGGAAACATGTATGCCTTGTGAATAGATTCACACTTGTGCTAAGGTTTGGGAGTAGTCTTGGAAGACTCTTTCCTTTATATCGGGAGACAGTGATGTGTTGCTAGATACCCCTCACTGATCGTGATAACGTTAGTTATCGTTACCGACATTTAGAGGAAACCCTCAGGGTCGCACAATTTGATGATATGGCTTACTTGAGTCAGATCGTGTGGACTGGATTCTTTGAGTTCAGATTAAAGGGGTTTAATCTCTGATTGTAAGTGAGATCTGGTCTGATCATGTTTGATTGATTATGGCTTGAGGTCGGTAAGCTTCGATCGAGAGAGATGATGCTAGATCGGCTAGATCAAGGGCATCAGGAGATGAATGGTTAGATCATGAGCCTTGGGGTTCAATTTGGTCTAGACCAAGTGGCTTGAGCTATTTTGGTTTGGTTTAATGAACCAAAATTCGATTTGACGTTTTGGCTTGAACCGGTTCACAAAGGTGAACGCATGGTTCAATGCCAATATGCGTTTTTGGGTTGGCTTGAGCGCATGGCTTGATTGTCTTCCATTTATGGAAAGTCATCAAGGCCAATTTTCTCTTAAACGCCAAAACGCATATGCGTTGAGCTCTTGACTTCAACGCCTTGATCTTTGGTTGGGGTGGTTGACGAAGAGTGAAGCCTTGTTGCAAGAGGAGCTCTCGGCCAAGAAAGTGAATCATCTCATCATCCTCTTCCATTCGACAAAAGAAAGCTTGGGTGTCTTGCTAGCACAAGGGACGTCAAGAAGTAAGCATCTTCATCTTGTGTGTGAACTTGTGGAGGAGATCTAAGTTGTTCTCTTCATCCAAGCCGACTTCCAAGCCTATGGCGTTGGTATGAATCTCCCCTTGTTCTTATAAATCTATGGTAGTTGAACATATGGCATGCAAATGATCTTCAAACCCTTGCTTCCGCTTGCATAAGTTTCATTTGCGCCATGCTTAGGGTTTTTGCCCCCCTCTCGAAAGGGGTTCCTGCAGGCGAGGTGTTAGGTTGTATCAAAGCATGTCCCTAACCATATAGAGTGGCCAATGACCTCAAGTCAACGGATCAATGCATCTCCTATCACTTGTGAGGATAACTCGTGACACCAAGTCATTGCCTCATAGCGGGTCGGTCCAGTATATCCACCACTGATATACCCATATGTTTGCGTTAGCACCTCGTGCCTAACCAGCCCATATACCAGTCTCACAAGTACTAGAGTTGTCCCATATCCACTCTGGTACATCGACTGGGGACGATCATTTGAGCACAGATCCAATCTATCTCCAGGGACATTATCATGTAAGTACATAATCACAGATGTAGACAAACATTGATAATGACAATGCCAGAATGATATATATAAATATGAAATTCAGGTAGTACAATAATGGACCAAAACTAGGTCCTAGGGCATATACACCAATATTGTCTGTCATCAGATCTAAGCTTCCTGTGCACACTAAAGTAGATGGATCAAATAACTCAAGTAAATAGAAAAGAACAGAAAAATAGAACATAAAACCTAGTCTAGAAATACTTTTAATATCTTCAATATTGACAAAAACCAAGGTCCCCGGCAACGACGCCAAAAACTTGTTGTGTCTGCAAGTGCTCGGATACTCGAAGTAATAAAAAAGATATCGAACCACAGAGACCTCGTTTGCCAAGTACCGAATAATTAATTTTTCACTACCTAGGCAACCGGAAATACCAAAATAAACGATCGAAAACTACACAAAAATATCAGAGAGAGAAACTAGGACTAGGGTTTCATTCACCTTAATTTCCATGACTAGATATGAATAGATGCTCGTCAATCAAATTTTATTATGATAAAGACATAATTTACATAATAAAGAAATCATCTCGTTTTCGTGCAGACAATTTACAAAGAACCAATCGTCATTTTCATGCAGGATCTATTCAATGTTGAAGATAGTAAATCATTGATGAAGAACTCAAGGATCACTTTCATCTATCCGAATTCTAAATCAATCATCTCAAGTAAAAACTACATACTTTCATACTATAATTTTCACAAGCTCTACTTAAGGTTCTCCAACAATCCTATACTTGATTTCTCATAGTATTATCATGGTTATCTCATTAACTCAGTCCTAGATTCAGATTATTAACATGACATCTATACTACTAAAATTAAGAAATAAGAACAAACCTAATTTCTTACGATGAGTTCCTAACATTCAATTCTAGGGTTCCAAGTTCTCAGCGAATCACCTTTCGGTCCATATCGCGAAAACTTTAAAACATGCTAACAAACATGAATCTTCGGAGAATTAAAGACAGTCATTACAGAAGAAGAGTTATCATAGTAAAATTATCATGACGAAGGTAAAAATAATTAACTAGTCATTAAAGAAATTTAGGGGAATTACTCCCCCATGTCCCATAAAGAGTTTAAGCTAGCATGGTAGAAGAGTTACAATAATCCATAGTATCAGATGATCAGAAATCGAAGAGAAAAGGGGAAACAACTTTATAGCACGGATGTAATAGAAATTACAACCGTAATTTCTGGCGTGAACAGTGTCGGGGACAAGCTTTTGGTTGATTTCTCCTTCGATTGATCTCCTTTCATTCTAAGACTTCTAGGGTATCTTCTCCTCCTCTATATGCAGCTTCCCTTCAAATTTCACGGCCAGAGATGAACTATATGCTTCCCGGCGGTGAAACCTAGGGTGACGGTGAAGAACTCAATTTCTCCCTGAATCGTGGATGAAAATTAGGGCTTTCGGTGTGTGTCCCTTCTCCTTCCTCCCCTCCGTATTCCGCAACTTATGGATTTTCAATTGATGGCCTAGATCGTCCGAAATCATCAGCGCAAGAATCGGGTTTCAAACAGTCCGAGATAGTCACGGATCTGGGTTGTAATTACGGCCGTGAAAATGGTTACGGCAGGAATCATCTAGAATTACGGTACCGTGAAATTCATTACGGCAGTGCCGTATTTTTATCAAATCTCTCGGGTGAAAAATCGACTCGAAATACGGCCCATGAAATCCATTACGGCAGTTCCGTAAAATCCATCAAACTTTCTGTACGAAATTAAACCCAGATTACGGCCCGTGAAGTCCATTACAGTAGTGCCGTAATTTGTGCGAAACTTTCTGTTCAAAATCGTCCCAAAATACGGCAGCACTCAGAAATTACGGCAGTACCGTGGTTTTCTTCTGTAGGTGCAGTGAAACCACGGTATCGTAATTTTGACTACAGTAGTGCCATAATTTCGTTTGAAGGTCCAATCTTCGTGAAATTTGACATGTAATCTTCTCTTGATGGTGGGAATTCATTCATGTATCTGGAATTGCTTGAAAACGCCTGAAAATCATGCCTTTTTACCTAAAAATCATCAAGAACTAAAAAGAGTGTAGATTCCGCAGTACTTGATAAAAAAAGGCATAAAAATAAGCAAAGAGTGTAAATATGACACAAAAATATCTATCAAATGGCACAAAATTTACTATAAATTTTGGTGTCATCACGCATCTAGTGGTTCATGGGCTGATCAAGATGGTTAGCACACCTAACCTTGGTAAGGGCATGTTTTCTCTCTTGGCTGAGAATGAGAAGGCCCTTAGGGGCGCTTATTGCTTTCAAGGGCTAAGGAAGGGAAGAATAGCACCTATACTTGCCTGATGACACCTCCAAGCGAAGGGGGCGCGCCTAGTAGTGGCGCACCTTGCAAGGGAAGTGGCGCATCTAGCAAGAATAGTGGGACTCCTTGAGAAGGTGGCACATGGATGATCGGCCGAACCCTGGAGGGAGTCTGGGTTTGTGAGCTAGCTTCTAGGTGGAGATTTGAGTTGGCTGAACCCTAGGAGGAGCCTAGGGTTTGCGAGCTAGCTTCTGGAGAAGACTCGGGCTGGCCGAACCTAAAGGGCATCTAGGGTTTCCTGGATGGTGTCTTTAGGGTTTGTGAGTTGACCCATGGAGCTGAAGACCTAGGTGGCGCACCTCAGGGCCTTAGGAGCAGAGTCCTTAGGGCACTTAGGGATAAGCTAAGGACTTGTTGGCATGAGCCCATGTCTTAGAGCCTTGGTAGTGCTAGGTGGCTAGGAATAGGTCTAGGGGCTTGTTACCCGAGTTATGGTCTTTGATCACATCATATTTTCTGTTTCTGCTTCTGTATGCCTTTACTGTTTTTGTTTTATTCCACCATAGGATTGCATGCCTATATTTGTAGAATAAGATAAGTCATCGTGCCGAGACCGCAAAAATCCTCGCTAAATTATATCAAGTCCCGAACTTTGCCTTCTGACGCGTAGCCCTCGTCAAACTATCAATCAATGGTGTTGCGCACTATTTTCCACCCTTGTGGGACACACCCATCTATCTTTAGGAGGCGTGTGATGACAATATTTTCCCCAGTCTGGTTAAAAATCTGGACTTGCCTTCCGCAAGGAATTCGTTGGCCTTGGGTATAATGGTCAGGTCGGACTTGACTGGATTTTTCATATGTGTTGGTTCACATGATGAAATTTCTAGAGGCTCCCTCAAGAAGTTAGGGCTTTGTGCTGTATCCAGCCTTCGTTGGACACAAAGTGCCTGAATTACCTTGAGAAGGGGAATTGCCGAGCAGCAATCGGCTGAGGCACCTACCTCAAGAAGCATGCGTCACCTTGTGTAGTACATCTGATGACACCGAAATTTATCATAATTTCTATGCCATTTTGTTGATGGTTTTGTGTCATATTCATAGACTTTGCTTATTTTTATGCCCTTTTTATCAATATTTGTAGAATCTACACTCTTTTCTATTTTTAATGATTTTCAGGCAAAAAGGCATGTTTTTTCAGTCGATTTCGAGCAATCCAAGTGCATAATTGAATTCACAACATCAAAAGGAGATCACACGTCAATTTCAGAAGATTTGGAGGTTCAGAGAAAATTACGGCACCCCCAATGTATCCTTTACGGTACTGTAATGTGGAGGTTTATCGGGGAGAGAATCGATGAACGTTACGGCACTACCGTAAATATCTTTATGGTGCCGTAATGAACGACCATTTTTGGACAGAAACTTTGAGACACTTACGGCACTACCGTAATCATCTTTATGGCACCGTAATTGGAGTCAATTTTCCACCCGAAAGATTGCTCACATTACGGCACTACCGTAAAGAACAATACGGTACCATAAGTCCAGAAGAATTTCACTCGAGAGCTCGCTGTCCAGTTTACGGCACCACAGTAAGATTCATTACGGCCGTAATTGTGATGCTGCTCGCGACTTTCCCGGTCAACTCCGAAGCCCGATTTTTGCGCGATTGATTGCGGATGATCCAGGCCCTGATATTCAAAGCTGTAAGAAGGAGAAAGGGGGCCATCGATGAGAAGAAGCGAAGCACACCAAAAGCCCCAATTTTGATCCACCGGCCAGAGAGAAATCAGAGTTCACGCCGCCGCCTAGGGTTCCGCCGCCGCGACCAATTCCAGGCATCTCCAGCCATGAAATTTGAGTGGAAGCTACGCATAGAGGAGAAGAAGACACCTCTGAAGTTTCAATGTGATCAGAGATCAGACAGAGGAGAAATCACCAAAAAATCGAGCGCCGCCAATGTTCGCCCAGATTACGGCCGTAAACATCTTTACAGCCGTACCGTAATTTTTACTCCTCCTCGTTTTTGATTTTCTTCATCATGAATCATTGTAATCTTCCCTCTATGATAGCTTAAACCTTTTTTGGGACATGGGGGAGTAATTCACTTGAGTTTTAATGACTAGATAACTATCTTTCTATTATTTCATCTTGTTTAATCTTAGCATGATGATTTTACTCATGTGATGTTTTGTCCTTAGACTCTCCTCAGATCTATATTACTATTTGTGTTTTAGAATTTTCGCTATTGACTGAAAAGTAATTGCTTGAGAATTTGGAACCCTAGAATTGCATGATAGGAACCCCTTTTAGGTTAGTTCTTGTTTGTTTGATTCTAGTAAGCTAACTGCCATGATAATAATATAAATCTAGGATAGAGTCTAAGCTTTCAAACGTGGAGATCTTGTGCGAAAGCAAAGATCAGAACGTTAGAGAACCTTGAGTAAAACTAGTGTCGAGATTCGGATGCACGAAAGTGATCCTTGAGATTCTACTAGAGATTATCGACTTCAAACTCGGATGCACGAAAGTGATCCTTGAGTTCTCAGTTGATGATTTACTTATCATTAGCATTGGGACAACTCTTGCGTGAGAGCGAACAGTTGTCCCTGCATGGTTGTCTGCACGAAAGTAAGATAATCCTTTTATTCAAGTAAATTGCATCTTTGTCATGTTGAAATTAAACTGATGAAATCTCTATTCATGTCTAGTCATAAAAATTAAAGTGAACGAAACCCTAGTCCCAGCTTCTCTCTCTGATAATTCTGTTTTAGCGCTTTGGTCTTCGTTTGCTAGTTTACACTCTTTCGATTGCCTAGATAGTGAAAAATTAATTATTTGGTACTCAGCAGCGTAGGTCCCTATGGATTCGATACTTTCTTTATTACTTCGAGTATCCGTACACTTGCGGAGACAACAAGTTTTTGGCGCCGTTGCCGGGGACCTTAGTTTTTGTTGATATCGAAGGCATTGAGATTATTGCTAGACTAGGTTTCATTTATGTTTTATCTTTTTATTCTTTTCTGTTTACTTACATCATTTGATCAGTTTGCTCTAGTGTGCACAGGAAATTCATTTCTAATGGCTGATCAAAGATCACTAAGGGACTATGAAGCCCCTAATCCTCAAAGGATGCAATTTAGCATTGCTAGACCTGCAATCGAGGCCTCCAACTTTGAAATTAACCCTGTCTTCTTGTCTATGATCCAGCAGAACTAGTTTGGAGCATCATCAATCGAAGATTCTTATTCACATTTATATATCTTTCTTGAATATTGTGATACCATAAAAATTCATGGAGTTTCTGTTGTCGCACTAAAACTGAGATTGTTCCCTTTTTCTCTCAGGGATCAAGCACGATCTTGGTTGCATTCTCGTCAACCCAATACCTTCACAACATGGGAACAATTATCAAAAGCTTTCCTGATGAAATATTTTCCACCAAGCAAGACTATCCAATTGAGGAATCAAATCACGAACTTTCAACAGAAAAGTGGAGAATCACTCAGCGAGGCATGGGAGAGATTCAATGATTTACAACGGAAGTGTCCTAACCATGGCTTCGAAAATGAGTTTCTAATTCAGACATTTTATTATGGATTAGTTTATAATACCCGTCTAATTATTGATGCTGCCGTAGGGGGAGCCTTGATGAGTAGAACATTTGACGATGCTTTCAAGTTGCTTGAGGAGATGTCCTTGAATCATAGCCAATGGTCTCCAAATAAAGGAATGTTATATTGTCATCAACATGGTAAGAATGAGAATGAGGATCAGCAACCCTTGACTGAAGAGGTTAGTGAACCCATGCTAGAGAAACTTTCAGCTAGGCAAATTCAATCATTGCAAATTCAAAACACAAAAAAATTTGAGGATCTTGAAGAAACTGTTAGTCACCTTGCTTCTCAATTAGAATCCTTAGTGGCGTACAATAAAATTCTAGAAGAACAAATATCTAGATTAAGCTCTAGGGAACATTGCAATGTCATTATCACTAGAAGTGGGAGACAATTAGGAGAACTTAAGGAGAAAGAGTCTATTAATGATCATTATGAGGAATTAGAATTAGAAAAATCTTCTGAACATGAACAAACCCTACCTAGTTTAACACCTCAAAAGGGAAGTAAACCAAAAGGGGATGTGCCATGTAAAGAAGATGATTCTAAGACTAACCTACCTCCACCCTATAGACCACCAATACCTTTTCCCCAAAGGATAGTGCAAGAAAAGTTAGATAAGCAATTTGGGAAATTTCTTGATGTTTTAAAAAAGCTTTACATTAACATACCATTTACTGAAGCTTTATCTCAAATGCCCATATATGCTAAATTTTTGAAAGAAATCTTATCTAACAAAAGAAAGATAGAGAACTATGGTACTGTGGCTTTAACTGAGGAATGTAGTGTTGTTATTCAAAACAGGTTACCACCAAAATTGAATGATCTAGGTAGTTTTTCTATCCCATGTTTTATTGGTAGTATGGCTTTCGACCAAGCCTTATGTGATCTAGGGGCTAGTGTAAGTATTATGCCTTTGTCTATGTGCAGGAAATTGGACATGGGAGCTCCTAAGCCGACTACAATTTCTTTGCAGCTCGCTGATCGATCGGTAAAATATCCAGTAGGTATTCTAGAGGATGTTCCTATACAAGTTGGTAAGTACTTCATACCTGTTGATTTTGTGGTACTTGAAATGGAAGAAAACGCCAAGATTCCTATTATTCTGGGTAGGCCATTCTTAGCCACTGGTGGAGCCCTTATTGATGTAAGGAATGACAAACTTGCTTTAAGAATTGGCAATGATAAGATTGAGTTTGATTTGAATAATTCATTGAAAAAACCTGCTTATGCTAGTTCCTGTTGCACTATTCAGTCCATTGATGACACAGTTTATGATGCTAGTTGTTTGTTTGATGATTCTTCTGCTGATGTTTCTTCTTCTGATGCAAAGAGACTAACCTTATCTTGAATTGGGAAAAGTGTCACTTTATGGTTAGACAGGGGATAGTTTTGGGCCATCTTGTTTTAGAGAGAGGGATTGAAGTGGACAAGGCCAAGATAGAAGTGATTGAGAAGTTAGCACTGTTGGGAAACCCCGGGGAGATTTTACAATTTTCAGAGTTATGGACATACATTTTTCGCAGCGGAAGAATGTCCCCGAAACAGGCCAGTCCCAAAAACCCAGTGAAGATCGCAAGCAAGGGAGTCGACACGATGAGTTAGGAAATACCTTAAGAGCAATATGGAGCGATGCCGATGTAGGCGTCCAAGTGTGCGCCCTCTGCAGTCTCGCTCACACGGATCTCTTGAGTTCTCTTCTTCCACGCCCAGTGCTAGCCTCGGGAAGAAGATCCAAGCCTTAGGGAGATGTTTTACTTCTCTTGCGCCACTCAGAGAAAAGATGCGCCAAGTGAAGAGGGAAAACCGCCCAAGCCGCCAAGCCCTAGATCTCCTTGCGCCAAGAGGAAAGGAGGAAGAGGGTTGCGGTTATGGAAGATGCGCCCTTGCTCCAAGCACTCGCCCCTCTCCTTGTGTTCACGCCTTCAAGGATTAATTACTTACAAGAGGGGGTGACTAGGGTCATATTTATAGGGCAAGAGGCGGTTAGGGTAATGGCTAGGATCATGACAAGTGTAGGGCTAGGATGAGGAGGTTTGAGATAAGGAAAGTCTCCAAGACATTTCCATAATTCTCATTCAACCTTACCTTTTGTTCCCACGCCTTTCCTTGTGCGCCAAGGCCTTGCCTTGCGCCTCAAGCAATGCCATAGAGGCATGCATTCCATCCTAGGAAGAGAGGGGGAGGCGCCCTTTACTTCCATAATGAAGCAAAGGCGCCAACATGACCCCATTATACCCCTAGGCGCCTAATGGTTCATGTTTCTCCCCATTATACCCTTTTAGCCTCTCATCTCTTCATGAGAACTTGTTATTGGGCCTCATTGGATAATGAGCTAGCCCAAACATCATTGCATAGGTTGATTAAGCATTTGGATCCAATCCAATGCAACCCTAATCCAAATGTGACCAATCATGGTCAAATACGGGTTAACCTGCCAAAAATGAAGTTTGGCTCCAATAACATTCTTCCATCTCATCAGGCCCATTGGCGCTGATGAAATCTCCCAATTAGATCCGAGTTATCCAATAACTCGATCATAAGGCTTCCCGATCAATACGAGAACTCAAGTATCAAGGTGTGCGACCCTGTAGGTTCCTCTGACGCTGGCAGTGCTGACCAAAGGTCATCACAAGCAGTGAGTGGCACCTAGCAGTGCATCGCTGCTACCCAGGTCGTTGGAATGGATATCGACATCGACATCCCCATCATCGCAACTAGGTACAGATGCATTACAGTCTCTTTGCCGTACTGATATCCGATTGGACAAGTGTGTCACCACTTGTTTTCATCCAATCACATGGCTATGACTAAAATAGGTTCTCACCTGGGTATGGCCATACACTCTCAGTCATAGAACCATAAAGGAGCTCCATGGATATCATACTTCCTTAGGGAAGGGGCAAATCCTATGTCTGTCCATTGATCTTCTCATATGGGTCGTGACATGCTCAATAACAACCGTTATGACCTCCCAGCTACGGCAAGGTGTTAGGTTGTATCAAAGCAAGTCCCTAACCATATAGAATGATCAATGACCTCAAGTCAAGGGATCAATGCATCTCCTGTCACTTATGAGGATAACTCATGACACCAAGTCATAGCCTCATAGCGGGTCTATCCAGTATATCCCCAATGATATACCCATGTGTCTGCGTTAGCACCACGTGCCTAACCAGCCCACATACCAGTCTCTCAAGTACCATAGCTGTCCCATATCCACTAAGGTACATCGATTGGGGATTATAATTCAAGCACAGATCCAATCTGTCTCCAGGGACATTATCATGTAAGTACACAATCGCAGGTGTAGTCAAACAATGATAATGACAATGCTAGAATGATATATAAATATCAGTGTCAAGTAGTACATAAGTTGACCAAAACTAGGTCCTAGGGCATATACACCAACAATCTCCCACTTGCAATGATCCCTAGAAGTTGAGGAATCTCAACCCCATATCTCTAGCGTGACCATCATGCTTCTGCTGCGCCAAAGCCTTGGTCAATGGGTCTGCCAGATTGTTCTCTGTGTCTACTCTGCTAATCTTGACATCACCTCTGTCAATGATCTCTCTGATCAGGTGAAATCTTCTGAGTATGTGTTTGGATCTTTGATGAGACCGTGGTTCCTTGGCTTGTGCAATTGCTCCATTGTTGTCACAGTAGAGTTCAATGGGATTCATTGCACTAGGTACCACTTGAAGATCACATAAGAACTTCCTTATCCAAACAGCTTCCTTGGCTGCCTCAGAAGCAGCCACATACTCAGCTTCTGTTGTAGAATCTGCTATGGTGGATTGCTTGAAGCTCTTCCAACATACAGCGCCTCCAATTATCTTGAACACATAGCCGGCCTGCGATCTAAAGTCGTCAGGGTCAGACTAGAACGATGCGTCAGTATAGCCCTGCATACTGAGCTCTTCCTGTCCCCCATAGACCAAGAACAAATCCTTAGTTCTTCTCAGATACTTTAGGATGTTCTTTATAGCCACCCAGTGCTGTAGACCTGGATTGGATTGGTATCGGCTGGTTATGCTCACAGCATATGCCACATCTGGTCTAGTACATAACATTGCATACATGATCGATCCTACTGCCGAAGTATAAGGAATTCAACTCATGTCATCCCTCTCAGCCTGTGTTGTAGGACACTGGCTCTTTGAGAGAGTAAGGCCATGTCTCACTGGAAGGTATCCTTTCTTGGATTGCTCCATGTAGTACCTCTCCAGTACCTTATCAATGTAAGTACTTTGACTAAGGGCCAAGAGCCTCTTGGATCTATCCCGGTAGATCGTCACGCCTAGAATATAGGCGGCCTCCCCTAAGTCTTTCATCTCGAAACACTTCCCCAACCATGTCTTCACAGCTTGAAGACTAGGGATGTCGTTTTCGATGAGCAGTATGTCATCAACATACAAGACCAGAAAAATCACCAAGCTCCCACTGAATTTTCTGTATACACAGGCGTCATCTTCGCTTTTGATAAAGCCATAATCTCTCACGGCCTCATCAAATCGAAGATTCCAACTTCGAGATGCTTGCTTTAATCCATAAATGGACCTCTTTAGCCTACAGACCTTATTAGCCTCTGCAGGATGGATGAAGCCATCAGGTTGTGTCATATACACATCCTCAGTCAGCTTCCCGTTAAGGAACGCTGTTTTCACATCCATCTGCCATATCTCATAGTCATGATATGCAGCTATAGCAAGCAGAATCCGAATGGATTTAATCATGGCAACTGGCGAGAAGGTTTCATCATAGTCCACCCCGTGGACTTGTTTAAATCCTTTAGCCACTAGTCTACCCTTATAGGTAACTATTTTGCCACCCTATGGGTTTTACCCCATCAGGCAGCTCAACCAAATCCCAGACTTGGTTAGCCGACATGGAATCCATCTCAGATCTCATGGCGTCAACCCATTTCTCGGAGTCCGGTCCACTGACCGCCTCATCATAGGTTCTAGGTTCATCCTCAATGATGAAGATCCCATCGTGTTGGGTCGGTAGCGACCCATACCTTTCAGGTGCACGATGAATTCTCCCAGACCTACGCGGGACCTGTGTCTGAGCCTCAGGTTGCCTAGCAACCTGTGCAGGTGGCTCAGATTCCATCTCTTTGTCTTGTGCTTGCACTTGGACCTCATCCAAGTCAAACTTCCTCCCACTAACTTCTTTCATAAGAAATTCTTTCTCTAGAAAGACAGCACCCCGAGCAACAAAAACTTTGTTCTCGGTTGGGACATAGAAGTATTATCCTTTAGTTTCCTTAGGATACCCCACAAACACACACTTATCAGATCTAGGTTCTAGCTTGCTAGAATCCTGACGTTTCACATAAGCCTCACATCCCCAGATCCTGATAAACGTGAGATTAGGGCGTCTTCCACTCCATACCTCGTATGGTATTTTGGAGACACTCTTAGATGGAACATTATTCAGTATTAGAGAAGCTGTTTCTAGTGCATGCCCCCAGAATGATGAAGGTAGAGTTGCATGACTCATCATGGATCGAACCATATCCAATAAAGTTCGATTTCTCCTTTCAGAGACACCATTCCATTGAGGTGTTCCAGGAGGAGTGAGTTGGGATATGATCCCACACTCTCTCAGATAGTCAAAGAACTCACCACTCAGGTATTCTCCACCTCGATCTGATCGAAGAGCTTTAATGGATCTTCCAAGCTGGTTCTCTACTTCATTCTTGAACTCCTTGAATTTCTCAATGGATTCAGATTTATGTCTCATTAAGTAGACATAACCATACCTACTGAAGTCATCAGTGAAGGTAATGAAGTAGTTGTACCCTCCTCTGGCTTGTTTATTGAAGGGCCCACACACATCAGTATGTATGAGATCCAATAAACCTTCTGCCCTCTCACCAATCTTGGTGAAGGGCGCCTTTGTCATCTTCCCTAATAAACAAGGTTCACAAGTATCAAATTCCTCCAAGGAACTTGAATCTAACAATCCATTTGCATGGAGTTGTTGGATGCGATTCTTGTTTATATGGGCTAATCGACAGTGCCATAGGAAAGCACCAACTGAACCACTCAGTTTGGTCCTTTTATTGCTTATGTTACAAACAGAACTTTCCATATCCAAGATATACAGACCATTGCATAAAGTACCCTTCCCATAGAACATATTTGCAAATGAAAAAGAACAGGAGTTCTTATTTATTTCAAATTTAAATCCTTTCCTCGCCAAGCAAGGAATGGATACAATGTTCTTTGTTAGCGAAGGTACACAAAAGCAATTGTCTAGTTCTAATTGAAGTCCAGAAGGCAAGGAGAGAGTCAAAATGCCTACAGCAATAGCAGCAACCTGTGCCCCGTTTCCAACGCGTAGGTCAATCTCTCCAAGCCGCACCGATCTACTTTTCTTGAGCCCCTGCATATTTGTACAAATATGAGCTCCACATGCGGTATCCAATACCCATGACATAGAAGTAGAAAGGTTGACTTCTGTAACATAAATACCTGAGCATGAAGACGAAGCCTTGCCTCTCTTCTTCTCATTCTGAAGTCATACTATGTCCTTTATCATGTGAGGTGGTCCTCCACATGAGTAGCACTTATTATTCCTGACTCTTTCCATCTTTGTTTTCAATGTATTAGTTAAGCCTTTGGGCTCAACGCACTGAATGTTTACTTTGGGAGGGTTGAGCTCAACCAATGCATCAAAGAGCTGCCTTAGATTAGAAATAATTTCAGAGGCACTCTTAGATTCATATTGCCCTCTAAGCTCGGGCGACATGTTGGTTAGCATCAATTGTGCAACCTCCGAAGTATCAGCTTGATGCTTATCATAAGCATCCTTCTCAGCCGCCGAGGCCAAGCATGGAAGTGGTTCAGGAATTGGCTTCTCAAGGACATATAGCTTCCTCTCGAGCTTAAGCACAATTCTCAAATTCATATACCAATCCTTTAAGTTGGATCCAACCAACTTATCCCTTTCCAGGGTAGATCGCAGTGACCATCTGCCATTGTTCATAGCCATTGTTCTACAACAACCAAGAAACAGCAGATTAGTACTACTTCGAGTCATTTAAACTGGACTTGTTTTAAATGACCATGGCTCCCACTATTTTATATTCGAATTGACAACCCACAAAGTCAATCGGGAAGTTTAAAACTTCCTAGTGAGATGGGATCCTTATTTCACATGAGGCTTTGCGTCCCACGAGGGTGGGATGAGATGCACAAAGAAACCCATGCTTCCTAAGGTGGGCGCGCCGGCCGGTTGCTCCAAGCTGTTGGTGTATATGCCCTAAAGACCAATGTGTGGACATGGTCAGGCATTGGTTGAATGTACTTTGATAGAACTATTACTCTTTATATAGGCATGGTCGTTATTATGCAGACTTCTCTACCTGCGTTGATGTATTGAGTTGCATAAATAATGTCCCAGGAGTTTGGATTGGATCCATTCTCATAAGCTATCCCCAGACAAGGTACCTTAGCAGATATGGGACAGCTTTGGTACATGTGAGACTGGTGTATAGGCTGGTTAGGTGCGGGGCACAGTAACGCAGACATACAGGTGCATTGGATGCACTGGAGTGATCCACCGTGAGGATTGACTTGTCTAGTCAACAAGTCAATCTCACATGCAAGAGGTTTGCATTGATCCTTAGACTTGAGGTATTCATGTCTAGACTTGATGAAGTGTATGCTTTAATACAGTCTTACGTTTCTCCGTAATTGGGAGATCAAAACGACTGTCATTGGGCATGTCATAAGTCACGTAGAGACATGGATGACCAATAGTAGGATTTGCCCCTTCCTTCCGAGGAAGCATGATATCCACCTCGGGGCGCCCCACCTTATTGGTGCATGATAGGAAAGTGTGGCCACACTTGTTGAGTCATGACCAATGCATTGGATAATAAACTTGAGACTAATCCAATGGCAGGATATCAGCTTAGGCAAAGGGATCTGTAATGCAATAGGAATCCTCGTTGCTTGTTAGGAGTTGTTGCCATAATGACTTAAGTCCTATGACATGGGTAGTAGTGATGTGTTGCTAGATACCCCTCACTACTTATGATGTTTACATCATTGCCATCGTCATATGGATCATACGGGGTCACACGCAATAGACTCTTGACGTTGCTTTAATCAGAAGCCTTAGGATCAAGTTATTGGATAACTTGGATCCATTTGGAAGATTTCATCAGCGCCAATGGGCCTGATGAGTTGGAAGAAAGTTATTGGAGCCAAACTTCATTTTTGGCAGGTTGACCCAAAATTGACCTAGATTGGTCACATTTGGATTAGGGTTGCATTGGATTAGATACAATGGCTTAATCAACCCATGCCATGAAGTTTGGGCTAGCTCATTATCCAATGAGGCCCAATAATTAGTTGTTATGAAGAGGAATTAGCTTAAAAGGGTATAATGGGGAGAAATCTCACCCCATTGGCGCCTAGGGGCATAATGGGGTGAGGGAGGCGCCTTTGCTTCATTATGGAAGTAAAGGGCGCCTAGCCCTTCTTCCTTGGAAGGAATACTTGCCTCTAAGGTAAGTCTTGGGGCTGATATGGCTTGATGGCTCTTTTGGAAAGAGCTTGGGCGCATATGGATAGTAGGGTAAGGTATATGGTAATGTCTTGGAGACTTACCTTACCTAAAACCCTAGTTTCTCCCAAAATTCTTACCCTAGCCGAAACTCCTCATGCTTGTTGCGCCTTGCCCTTCCCTTGGATGGAATGCATGCATCTAAGGCATGTCTTGGGCTGATATGGCCATTGGGCAAATTAGGATAGGTTGAATGAGGTTTATGGTAAAGTCTTGGAGACTTTCCTTACCTCAAGACCCCTTTATCCTAGCCGCCCACTTGGCATGATCTTAGCCATTGCCTTGCCTCCTCTTGTCCTATTTATAGGACCCCTTACTGCCCCTTCCATGGTTGGACTTTAAGGAGGCGTGAACACACATAGAAGGGAGAGAGAGAAAAGCAAAGGGCGACAACAAGGTGGTGCAAATTTCTTCCTTGGAGCCGCAAGTTCTTCCTCTTCCTCTCTTCTTGGCGCAAGGATTCTTTGTGCTTGGTGGCGTCTTCTTGTCACAAGCCCTCATCGTCCCTTGGCCATAGGCGCACCTTGGAGGTGGCGCAAGCAAAGAAGAAGAGGGAAGTCCTTGGCGGCATCATCTTCCCTCCTTGGCGCAACTTCTCTTGAAGGTGGCGCAAGTGGAAGTGAAGGCTTGATTCTCCTCCCGAGGCTAGCACCGAGCGTGGAAGGGAGCAACGATCAAGGAGTCGATGCGTGGATACTTGTAGAGGGCGAACACTTGGGCGCCTTCAACATGGCTTCGACATCTAAACAAGCAATAAAGGTACTAACCCTAACACATCCTTGTGTTCTCTCACTCGCAAGGATCCTTGGGAAAGGAATGTGTTTCGGGTGTAATACTTCTTCCGCTGCGTCCTGGGACTGCAAAATTTTAAAATTACACACGGCATTCCCTAACAGTGGTATCAGAGGTACTTGCGAGAAACACAAGGTGTACGTTTGCTTGTGTGAAAAATTTTTGGAAAATTTTTCTTCTATCCATGCGCGTTTCACTTAGAAAGCTTTTTTCATCCAATCTTCTCTTCTCAACTTTATGGCTGAAACTTGAATCTTGTTTATGCTTGATTTAAGACCAAAGGCGCACGTAGGTTTTGTCAAGTAGGATGGGCATTGTGTCTTCGGACTGGCCGGGTCTCTTGATCTAACAAAACTGCCAGCCGATAGGGTCTATGAAATCATCATGGAACTTGATCTAAATTTTGGCATAAAATTGGTTAAGAGAGTGCTTTGGATGATGTTGGCGCATAAGGTGCTAAAATTTGACTTTTCTGGATTTTCAAATTTTACATGCGCCACTTGATTGGGTTGATATGGTCATAGCGAGTGCCCTCCTGTGTTGTGATGTGGAAGCATGTTTCCACTTGTGATGAATGCTTGTAAAAATCTTTTTCCACCTGCGTGTGGTTCTCTCCCTATCTTGTTGTAAAAGAATTTTTCATCTTGTTTAGAATAGATGTAGAGTTATATGATAGGTTAAGGCTTCATCTTGACAACAAGGAGTCTTCTTCAATCGGAGTCAGAAGTGGCGCCAGCTTTGGAAGCATGGTGATGGACTTACGGCTGAAGGAAGGACACATGCTTTCGGCTTCTGGCATGGGCCGATCTGCTTTAGGGACTCGCAACCCTTGGATGCACAATAACATGTCACATGGCTCGTGACAAGTTATGTGTATGAAAAGGGCTATGACCATATCGTGTTGGGGTATGCCCTTAAGGCTAATGTTTGAGGCCTTTGGGATTATATCAGTATCATGTAATAAACTCTTGTGTTTATAAAGGCATGGTTGTTATTCAGGTTGTTACCTTGTCTGCAGTAATAAGTGTACTTCTGAATAATGTCTCAAAGCTGTTCAGCTAGGCTGACATGCTCTATGTCCTTAGTCGATATATCTTGGTAAACATGAGACAGCCTTGATATGGTTAAGACTAATATGTGTTCTAATCTTATAGGATGCTTCGAGCATGGAATAAGATGTAGACTCATGGGTACATTGGATGTACTGGACAGACCCTACTAGGATATTCAATTGCTTGTCACAATGTGAATAATCCTTGTTTGCTGCAAGTGGCACATGTCCTTTGACTTGAGATCACTTGTGTTTCTAAATGATGATTGTCATTGTTTTGAGGTAGTTCAATATCATTTGAAAGATAATAGTTATAAACTATCTTGGATAATGATCATGAGTCAGGTTAGGACACTAGTGATAGACATAGGATTGCCGTCTCCTTATTCAAGGAGTGTGATGTTCTAAAAGGGCCCCCTTGGATGAGATGATTGAGAAAGTGTATGGCCATACCCAGATGACTATGCTCATCTGATCTAATCATGCTCATCGTATTGGAGTTACAAGCTTGACATGCTTGTCCAATAAGAACATCCAGTGGCAAAGGATACATGTATGCCTTGTGAAGTGGATTCACACTTGTGCTGTGGTTTGGGTGTAGTCTTGGAAGACTCTTTCCTTTATATCGGGAGACAGTGATGTGTTGCTAGATACCCCTCACTGATTGTGATAACGTGAGTTATCGTTACCGACATTTAAAGGAAACCCTTAGGGTCGCACAATTTGATGATATGGCTTACTTAAGTCAGATCGTGTGGACTGAATTGTTTTAGTTCAGTTAAAAGGAGATTAGACTCTGATTGTAAGTGAGATCTGGTCTGATCATGTTTGATTGATTAGGGCTTGAGATCAGTAAGCTTCGATCGAGAGATCTGATGCTAGATCGATGAGATCAAGAGCATCAAGGAATATGTGGTTGGATCTTGAACCTTTTTGGTTTGATGAGGTCTAGACCATATCTTGGTTTGGTCTTGGTTTGATTTGGTCATTGAACCAAAGTCAATTGAACCGGTTCCTTTTTGTGAACGCATGGTTCAATGTGATGGGCGTTTTGAGTAGTTCACTAAGTGTGAACGTATGGAGTGAAGACTTACCATATTGGGAAGCCTCAACGCCAAAACGCCTTGAGACCAAGAAAAACGCCTAGATCCTTCAAGGCTTCTTGCATGCGAAGAGAGCTAGGGAGTGTATCTCATCGCCGAGAGCAAGAAGGATTTTCGAAAAGCCAAGAAGACACAAAACTCTCCTTCATTCGATCAAGGACCTTTGAAGCCCTTTGCTAGCACAAAGGACGACAAGGAGTAGGCCAACTTCATCTTGTGTGTGGCACACTTTGGAGGAGAACCCTATCGTTTTCTTGCTTCCAAGCCGAGTCCAATCTAATGGCCATGGTATGATTCTTGCTTCATGATTGCAATCATTTCGTTTTAGTTGATCATATATCATGCATGCCGATCCCTTGAAACCCTTGCTTCCGCTTAAAATCAAAGATGCGCCATCCATAGGGTTTCGCCCCCCTCTTGAAAGGGGTTTTATTCGCTTGCGCTCCCCCTTGGAAGGGGACTCTACAATTGGTATCAGAGCGTTGCGGTTGTATGTATGATTATATGATTGCTATGTTTGTGATCCTTGTTTTTGTAGATCTATATCACATGCGAAACTACATGCTAGGTTTTAGGACTTGGCGCATGTGTATTGTTCATATCTTTGTATGATCATGTTGGCGCATGTTAAGAATGGTTTTCATCAAACTTGTTTACTTGCGCGCCTATGGATTAGATCTAAGTTGCACCTATTGTAAACCCTTAGACGGGTTGATGGGGTTGAAAGCATCCTCTAGGTTAGATCAAACTAGTCTGATCAGGCCATCTGACAGCCTAGATGGATCGACCTGATGGCACCTGTGCGCAAGCACGAGGTGGCTATAGGTCGATTGCATCACAGGCGTGTAGCGAGGTCTGGTTGAGACAACTCAATGAACACACATGAGTTAGGCCCGGGGTCACACCCGCTTGCCAGAACTCATGAGGGTTGTTCAGCCCTTGGCGCATGCATGGTTGACCATTAGGTCAACTCGAGTCAGTTAGGACTTGGTGCATGCAAGGGCAGTGGATCTGACTAGTTGGATGAGTGGATCCCTATCAATGGACCGTTGTAAGGTAGTAGGGCACATAAGACAAGTAAAATTGACTCCAATGGGATTTCGAAAATTTTATTTTGTCTATGGATCACATGATTGATTGAATGATGCCATGATGCTTGTTTATTTAATCTTATGTGGATTGCCCTAATGTGTGCTGTGCTGGGGCCTGCGTGCCTGGAATTAAACTTGTAAATTAATTTGTATTGTGATCTGCGAATCACATTTGTAATTAATTTATTGTATAATTGACCTGTGAGTCAAACTTGTCTAGATAGATCAAATTGTATTTGATTAGACAAGAGCACAAAGGCACACATCCTAGAGGGGCATTCAGCTGGTGGCGTACCTGAGGTACTCTTGGCGCAAGGGGCCTGGGTTGGACCAGATGAGGTGCTAAAGACCCATGAAGAGCAAGTGAAGACTTAAGTATCTTAAGGTCTTACTTAGGCTTTGAGCTTTTACCACATAAGATCCATGCTTTCTTTTTATTGCTTATATAATTAGAACTGCATGAGTTTATCTTCTGCTATCACCATAGGAATTGCATGATAGTGAAGAAGATAAAAGGACTGTTAAAATCCAACGCTAACATATCAAGCTCGTAAGCCTTCTGACGCGAAACCTCACTGTTCTGATTATCGTTGGAGCCGTGTTGTACCCACTCAGTGGGCACGTCCATCTATCTTCAGACGGTGTGGGATTTCACCTGCGTGTTACAGAGAAGGGATTTATTGCTTCTCGTTGCTCAGCATAGCACGTGGTGGTCCAGGGAGTAGGTCGGGTCAGCTTGACCATGTAGGCTACATATGTGGCGCATATGGTAGCGCATGGAGGCAGCCATCTGTGGGATCAGAGACTGTGTTGTACCAACTCAGTTGGCACAGTCTGCTGGATTACCCAGATGAAGGGGAATCGCACGGGTTGGCGATTGGCTGGGACAGCCTACTAGAAATTAATGCTTGTCATCTCTGTGCATCTTATCTCGCCTGAGCGGGACGCGGAGACCAAGTATGAAATCTGGATCCCATCTCACTAAAAGAGTGTTACTCTTTCGGACTGTTTACTGGATTTTTCAGTCAGACAAAATAGTGAGAAAAGAATCTTTCTTAAGTCCTGGATTGATTCTGAACATTGATACTGACCTTGCTGTTCTTGCATTGTTGTAGATTCCTGCAGCAACGAACACCATGAGCTTCAATGTGCGATCCCTACTGGAAAGGGAGAAGTTTGCTGGGCCGAACTTCTCTGACTGGTTCAGACACCTTAAGATCGTTCTTAAGGCAGAGAGGAAACTGTATGTCCTCGAGACGGCTGTGCCGCCTCAACCCGCTGCGAACGCCGCAAGGGCGGTTCGTGATGCCTATGAAAAGCACGTCAATGATAGCATTGATGTCGCTTGCCTGATGCTAGCGTCTATGACGCCACCGCTGCAGCGTCAGCATGAGGATATGTCGGCTATAGAGATTATAGCGAACCTCAAGATGCTGTATGCTGCACAGGCGAGGACAGAACGCTATAATCTGACGAAGCTCTTCTTTCAGAGCAAACTGGCTGAAGGGAGCCCAGTGGGAGCTCACGTGCTCAAGATGATTGGGCACAAGGAGGCTCTGGAGAAACTGGGGCATACCATTAACCAGGAGCTTGCTGTAGACATCATTCTGCAGTCTCTTCCGCCCTCTTTCGATGCGTTCATCATTAACTTTAATATGAACAAAATCGATTGTACTCCGGCAGAACTGCTGAATATGCTCTTGACTACTGAGGAAACTCTGAAGGGAAAGCCTTCGACCTCTGTCTTAATGGTTCCTTCCAGGAACAAGAAGAAGGGGAAGAAGGGCAAGGCCCCTGTCAAGAACTACAGTAAGGCTCTGAAACAGAAGGTGAAGCGGTCGAAGGACAACAGGTGTTTCCACTGTGGCCAGCTAGGTCACTGGAAAAAGGACTGTAAAGCGCTCCAAGGAGATAAGAGGGGAAGCATCGCTTCTGGCTCAGGTATTTACGTGACGGAAGTCATGGTTTCATCTTCTTCTATTTCATGGGTGTTGGACACTGCATGTGGAGTTCACATTTGTTCAAATGTACAAGAACTCAAGAGAAGAAGACAGGTGGGACAGCATGAGGTAGACCTACGCGTTGGAAACGGGGCACGGGTTGCTGCTGTTGCTGTAGGAGACTATTTCATTTCTTTACCATCTGGACTTGTATTGGAACTAAACAGTTGTTATTTTGTTCCCAGTATAACTAAAAATATTATCTCCATTCCTGCTCTTGTCAGGAAAGGATTTGCCTTTGAATGCAATATTTCAAAGTGTGTTTTATCTTATGGTAATATTGTTTATGCTACTGGTTCAATTAACAATGGGTTATACATGTTGGACATGGAAAGTTCTATACATAACATTGATAATAAGAAAGCCAAGAATGCTGATGACAGCACCTTGCTATGGCATAGTCGTTTAGGCCATATAAACGAGAAACGCATTAAGCGGTTGCATGATCATGGACTGCTGGGATCATTCTCCTATGAGGAGATTGATACATGCAAAGCTTGTTTAATGGGTAAAATGACGAAGTCACCTTTTCCCAACAAAGGTCAAAGGGCTTCAGGTTTACTTGACCTCATACACAGTGATGTGTGTGGGCCATTTAGTAAACATGCCAGAGGTGGCTATCAGTACTTCATTACCTTTACTGATGATTTCAGTAGGTATGGGTATGTCTATCTGATGAGACATAAAAGTGAATCTTTTGACAAGTTCAAAGAGTTCAAAAATGAAGTACAAAATCAGCTAGGCCGAAATATCAAGGCACTTCGTTCTGATCGAGGTGGAGAATACCTAAGTCATGCGTTTACTGACTATCTAAAAGAGTGTGGGATTATCTCACAGCTCACTCCGCCAGGAACACCACAATGGAATGGTGTGTCCGAGAGGAGAAATAGAACGTTACTTGATATGGTTCGTTCTATGATGAGTCAGGCTACTCTTCCATACTCCTTTTGGGGTTTTGCACTGGAAACAGCTGCAAAGGTACTAAACCGAGTGCCATCCAAGGCAGTTTCTAAGACGCCATATGAGTTATGGTATGGGAAACAGCCGAGCTTGACATTTATCAGGATCTGGGGTTGCGAGGCTTATGTCAAAAAGCTCGCCTCTGGGAAACTGGAGAGCAGATCTGAGAAATGTGTCTTTGTCGGTTACCCTAAGGAAACTAAGGGTTATTATTTCTACGATCCCAAAGAGAACAAAGTATTTGTTGCTCGGACGGCCATATTTCTTGAGAAGGAGTTTCTTCTGCAAGAGGCCAGTGGGAGAGAAATAAAGCTGGATGAGAATCCAGAGGAAGGACAAAGTAGTCAAGCACAGTTGGATGAGCCTGAGCCGGTAGAACAGGTTACTGAACAACCTGAGGCTCAGATATCACGGGAACCGCGAAGATCGGGAAGGATCCGTCGACAGCCTGAGCGCTATGACGGAGTCTACATCATTGATAATGATGAACCCCTTACTTATGCGGATGCGGTCAGTGGACCGGAGTCAGCTAGATGGCTTGATGCTATGCGAGCCGAAATGGACTCCATGTCAGATAACCAAGTCTGGGATTTGGTTGATCCGCCTCCGGGAGTAATCCCTATAGGCTGTAAATGGATCTTCAAGAAGAAGATTGACATGGATGGTAACGTAGTTACCTATAAAGGCAGGCTAGTTGCGAAAGGTTTCAAACAAATCTACGGGATAGATTATGATGAAACTTTCTCACCTGTAGCCATGTTCAAGTCTATTCGGATTCTTTTCGCGATAGCTGCATATTACGATTATGAGATCTGGCAGATGGATGTGAAGACAGCTTTCCTTATTGGAAATCTGGACGAGGATGTGTATATGACACAACCTGAAGGTTTCACTAATCCATCAGATCGTCATAAAATATGCAAGTTAAAGAAGTCCATTTATGGACTTAAACAAGCATCTAGAAGCTGGAATATTCGTTTTGATGAATCAATCTCTGAGTTTGGTTTCATCAAGAAGGA
The DNA here is from genome assembly GCA_027563935.2 of Costus lasius. NCBI lineage: Eukaryota > Viridiplantae > Streptophyta > Magnoliopsida > Zingiberales > Costaceae > Costus > Costus lasius. The sequence continues at coordinate 80,202,724 of CM050451.1, forward strand.
AGATGACCCGTGTGTATATAAGAGGTTTAGTGGGAGCGTGATTACTTTCCTAGTCCTCTACGTCGATGATATCTTGATCATTGGAAATGATATTCCTGAACTGCATGCTGTTAAAGCATGGTTAGGAAAATGTTTCCAGATGAAAGATCTAGGAGAAGCAGCCTATGTATTAGGTGTGAAGATCTACAGGGACAGATCTAAGAAGCTTCTCGGGCTGTGCCAGAGTACGTACATCGATAAAGTCCTGGAGAGATTTCATTTAGAGAATTCTAAACGAGGATATCTTCCAGTCAGACATGGTCTGAATCTTTCGAGGAGTCAGTGTCCACAAACACAGACTGAGAAAGATGAAATGGACAATACGCCTTATGCTTCGGCTATTGGATCCATTATGTATGCGATGTTGTGTACTCGCCCAGACGTCGCTTACGGGTTAAGCGTGACCAGTCGGTTCCAAAGTAATCCAGGTGTGGCGCACTGGATTGCAGTCAAGAACATTTTAAAATATCTGCAGAGGACCAAAGATATGTTCTTGATATATGGTGGTCAGGAAGAACTCAGTATTGAAGGATATACTGACGCTTCATTCCAGTCGGACCAGGATGATTTCCGATCGCAATCAGGCTATGTTTTTAGCTTGAATGGTGGAGCAGTGGTGTGGAAAAGTTTCAAACAGTCAACTGTTGCTGATTCCACAATAGAAGCCGAGTATGTTGCAGCCTCGGAAGCATCCAAGGAGGCAGTGTGGATTCGTAAGTTCGTGAGAGAACTTGGTGTTGTTCCTTCGAGTGCAGATCCTTTGGTTATCTTCTGTGATAACACTGGAGCCATCGCACAAGCAAAGGAACCACGGTCGCACCAGAAGTCCAAGCACATACAGAGACGGTTTCACTTGATCCGGGAGATCATTGATCGAGGCGAGATCAAAATCTGCAAGGTTCATACATATGACAATCTGGCAGACCCGCTTACCAAGCCTCTGGCGCAGCAGAAGCATGAGAAGCACTGTAATAATATGGGTTTGAGATTTCTCAACCATTAGATTAAGTGCAAGTGGGAGATTGTTGGGGTATGCCCTTAAGGCTAATGTTTGAGGCCTTTGGGATTATATCAGTATCATGTAATAAACTCTTGTGTTTATAAAGGCATGGTTGTTATTCAGGTTGTTACCTTGTCTGCAGTAATAAGTGTACTTCTGAATAATGTCTCAAAGCTGTTCAGCTAGGCTGACATGCTCTATGTCCTTAGTCGATATATCTTGGTAAACATGAGACAGCCTTGATATGGTTAAGACTAATATGTGTTCTAATCTTATAGGATGCTTCGAGCATGGAATAAGATGTAGACTCATGGGTACATTGGATGTACTGGACAGACCCTACTAGGATATTCAATTGCTTGTCACAATGTGAATAATCCTTGTTTGCTGCAAGTGGCACATGTCCTTTGACTTGAGATCACTTGTGTTTCTAAATGATGATTGTCATTGTTTTGAGGTAGTTCAATATCATTTGAAAGATAATGGTTATAAACTATCTTGGATAATGATCATGAGTCAGGTTAGGACACTAGTGATAGACATAGGATTGCCGTCTCCTTATTCAAGGAGTGTGATGTTCTAAAAGGGCCCCCTTGGATGAGATGATTGAGAAAGTGTATGGCCATACCCAGATGACTATGCTCATCTGATCTAATCATGCTCATCGTATTGGAGTTACAAGCTTGACATGCTTGTCCAATAAGAACATCCAGTGGCAAAGGATACATGTATGCCTTGTGAAGTGGATTCACACTTGTGCTGTGGTTTGGGTGTAGTCTTGGAAGACTCTTTCCTTTATATCGGGAGACAGTGATGTGTTGCTAGATACCCCTCACTGATTGTGATAACGTGAGTTATCGTTACCGACATTTAAAGGAAACCCTTAGGGTCACACAATTTGATGATATGGCTTACTTAAGTCAGATCGTGTGGACTGAATTGTTTTAGTTCAGTTAAAAGGAGATTAGACTCTGATTGTAAGTGAGATCTGGTCTGATCATGTTTGATTGATTAGGGCTTGAGATCGGTAAGCTTCGATCGAGAGATCTGATGCTAGATCGATGAGATCAAGAGCATCAAGGAATATGTGGTTGGATCTTGAACCTTTTTGGTTTGATGAGGTCTAGACCATATCTTGGTTTGGTCTTGGTTTGATTTGGTCATTGAACCAAAGTCAATTGAACCGGTTCCTTTTTGTGAACGCATGGTTCAATGTGATGGGCGTTTTGAGTAGTTCACTAAGTGTGAACGTATGGAGTGAAGACTTACCATATTGGGAAGCCTCAACGCCAAAACGCCTTGAGACCAAGAAAAACGCCTAGATCCTTCAAGGCTTCTTGCATGCGAAGAGAGCTAGGGAGTGTATCTCATCGCCGAGAGCAAGAAGGATTTTCGAAAAGCCAAGAAGACACAAAACTCTCCTTCATTCGATCAAGGACCTTTGAAGCCCTTTGCTAGCACAAAGGACGACAAGGAGTAGGCCAACTTCATCTTGTGTGTGGCACACTTTGGAGGAGAACCCTATCGTTTTCTTGCTTCCAAGCCGAGTCCAATCTAATGGCCATGGTATGATTCTTGCTTCATGATTGCAATCATTTCGTTTTAGTTGATCATATATCATGCATGCCGATCCCTTGAAACCCTTGCTTCCGCTTAAAATCAAAGATGCGCCATCCATAGGGTTTCGCCCCCCTCTTGAAAGGGGTTTTATTCGCTTGCGCTCCCCCTTGGAAGGGGACTCTACATATCGACCAAAAATAGCATGCCTGTGATGGTTTATTATTTTGTCCATAGCATGCCTGTGATGTTTTTCCTTGCTGCCATAACCATAGGAAAGATGCATGCTAGAAAAGAATAAAACGAACATGCAAAACTCTCATTAAAATATCAAGTCAATAGCCTTCTAACGCGTAGCCCTCATCAAACTATCGATCGGTGATGTTGTGAACTGTTTTCCACCCTCGTGGGACACACTCACTTATCTTTAGGAGGTGTGTGGTGACAATGATTTCCCCAGTCCAGTTTTAACCTGGGCGTGCCTTCGCAAGGAAATTCGTTGGCCCTGGGCATAACGGTTAGGACCAGACTTGACTAGTTTTTCATATGTCACTGACATGATGAATCACTAGAGGCAGCTGTTGAGAGGATAGGGTTCTGTGTTGTATCCAGCCCTCGCTGGACACAGGGCGCCTAGTCTGTCTTAACTAAGAGGAATTGTGCGCGGCACAATTGGCTGGCATGCCTACCTAAGGAAGCATGGGACTCTCTGTGCATCTCAACTCACCCTCGTGAGTCGCGGAGACCTCATGTGAAATTAGGATCCTACTCACTCATTTCTATGTTGAGTTTGAGAGTCCTCAACTTGTTTTGGAAATAGTGGGAGCATAGCATTTAATTTAAAGTCCTTGTTAAATGCTTTATCATAGTACTTATTTTACTTATTTGCTTATTGTAGAAGGCATCTCCTGATCTAAGATTGAAACTTTATAAACATAAACTGGATGGGACAAATTGGACAAAATGGTTCAAGACTTTGTCCAAGATACTGGAACAAGAACATAAGGTGCATCTTCTTGAAAGACCTCCATCCCAGCCCAGTGTGTATTTCACTAATGACTGGGAGTGGAATGTCTATCTTGAACATTGTGAAGATAACGAACAGTACACTGCTCTTGTCTTAGAGTGCATGACCCCGGAGGTCAAGGTTGAATGTGATGAGATGGGGATCTATGATCTAATCATACATCTCAAAGGTCTCTTCACACCATGCTCTATAGACAATGATCAGGAGAGTTCTGTTGGATCTTTAGAATGTGTGCCTGAATCCGAGAAAGACCATGGTTCTGTATCTTCGAAGCTAATACTTCGGAAGACTGGGAATGCATGGGTATTTCGAAGAGGATTGATGGCCAAGAAGAGCATGGCAAAGAAGAAGGGATGTAATCCATCCGTTTCAGGTATTGTGTTACCGAGGTCTTTTGTCTACTTCTTATTCATGGGTACTGGGTACCATATGTGAGGCTCACATATGTTTTACATGTGCAGGAGCTCAAAAGAAGTAGGACGAAGAGGCTTGATGGGATCGACTCTCGGGTCAGGGACGGAGCATTGGATGCTGCTGTTGATATCATCTCACTGCTTTGAAGACTTTATATAGAACTTTGCTGTTATTGTATCAGCTTATGTATTAGAACATCATTCCTTTTGGAAAGGACTTCAGTTTGAAATAATAAATAATATTTTTCTTTAATCTGAGATGTTCTATTGAAGTGATACAATTGATAATAGTTTGTGGTTCTATATGTGACACAAGATCAGATCTAATGATTCAATAAACTTCCTCTTATAGCATTGTCTCTTGAACCATAGAACAATGGTCACATCCGAAAGTCCATGGACTATTGGGATCATTGTCCTTTCAGGATTATGATACATGTGAGCCTAGTTCAAAGGAACAATATGACAGATGCTGCTTTCACCAAAAGGGTGGAAGGGAGTAGTGACTTGTTGGATCTATTACACAGCGATGTAAGTGGACCCATGCAAGCAAACACTAAGAGGAGTTATATATACTTCATTGAGTGTGGGTATGCCTTACGCAACCCAAGAACTTTGGAAAATTCCAAGAAGATCACAAATGAAGTATTGAGTCAAAGAGAAGGATCTATTAAAGCACCTTGATTGGATCAAGATAATTAGTGAAGAATTTGATGACCTTCCTAAGAAGTGTGGAGTGATCTCACAGCTTTCTTAGTACACCACTGTGTGGTAAATTTCAAAGAAAGAAAAAGGAACACATTGGATGTAGTTCCAACTTTGAATAGTCATGCAAATATACTACTATGTTGCCATGCAAACAGATGTACTGCTACTCCATAAGAAAATGTCTAAGTTAGCTTTTGAGTTAAGAACTGCAAATATCCCATTTCTTCAATGGAATTGGGAATGTAATGTGCAGTGATTCAAAAAGTATGTGTTTGTGGTGCACTATAGAGTGCTAATTCTATCCCAAGGAGAACAAAATATTTGTTGCTCAAACTGCTGTCTCTCTTGAGAAAGTATTTCTCTTGAAAGAAGCCAGTGGGAGTAGATCTGATTTGGACAAGGTTCAGAATCAACCACAATATAATTAGACACAGATGGAGAGCAAAATCTCACATACAGGTTGAAAGTCAACCTGAGGTTCAAGTAACACAGGAATAACATAAGTCTGGATCGATTCGATATGCTGGGCATGACGAATTTTCATCAAGCATGAACCTAAGACTTATGAGGAAATGGAAGCGGTCGGTGGACCAGATTCCAAGAAATGGCTAAGGGCCATGAGAACCATAATGGACTCCATGTCTGCTAATCAAGTCTGGGACTTGGATAAGCTGCCATAAGGGGTAATTCCCACAGGCTATAATAAATCTTCTAGGAAGATAGACATGGAAGGTAACATTGTTACCTTAAAAGACAAGCTAGTGAACAATAATTTCAGGCAAATCCACTGGGTGGATAATAATGAAATTTTCACCAATAGCTGAGCTTTAAGTCCATTAGGGATCTGCTTGTTGTAATTGCATGATCAATTATGGCATCTTGTTATGATAACTGCTTTTCTTGCAAGGACATCTGAAAAGATATCTATAAGGAAATAGCCAGAAGGTTTTCATATCAAGGCCATATAGATATGCATGATGTTATGCAAGCATGGTTGAAAAAGCCTGTGTTTACAAGAAGATCAGTGGGAGCACCTTATTAATAACATTTCTTGTCTAGATGATTGATGATATTCTCCTCACGAGGAATAACATCTCAGCTCTTCACATGGTGAAGAAAAGGTTTGATATGTATTTCGAGAAGAATGATCTAGGGAATGATGCCTACATCCTAGGCATGAGGATCTATAGAGATCCAAGAAAGTCATTGCCCTTTAGTCAATCTATGTTCATCCAAGAGTTTCTGGAGAGGATTATATTGGATGATTCCAAATACTGATACCTTCCAGGAAGATAGGGTCTAAGTCTCTCAAAGATGTTGTAGCCTATGGCACAGCTGGAGAGTATTAACATGGGTCCAAAGTCCCGATACATTGTATGTAGGATGGATCATGTTTTGAAGACCATTTCTGGCAAATGCTTGGAGCATAGCCAGCAAATTTCAATCATATCTTAGTGTTTAACACTAGATAGCTGTGAAAGCAATCCTTATACATATACTTGGGAAGTATAAAGGATTGGAGTCTAGTCTATAATAGACAGGAAAGAATTTTGTGTACAGGGGTACACTGACACTTCGTTCCAGTCTAGTGACTATTGATCACAGCCAGGAGTTGCGCTTTGCCTTGTTATGGTGTTGTGTGCTGAAAGAGCATTATGCAAACCAAAGTGGCAAAATTCTACAAATAAGGCTGAGTACATTGCAGCCCCTTGTGGCAGCCAAGGAGGCAGCTTCATTCATTTGAACTTGATCTAGTTCATAGTGCTTGATGGTCCAGTATAGTTCTTACTGGGACCATAGCATGAGAGAAGGAACTTAATGCTCAAGTATGTACTGCAGCATATCATCTGATCTTAGAGATCATGGATAAGGATGATGATCAAATTTGTTAAAATAAACACAGAAAGCAATCTGGAAAAACCCACTGACATAGCCTCTGGCGCAGCGGAAGCTAAATGGGTCATACTAGAGACATTGGAACTGATCAAACATCAGTTGCCCTTGGTCTTAGTGCAAGTGGGAGATTGTTGGTGTATATGCCCTAAAGACCAATGTGTGGACATGGTCAGGCATTGGTTGAATGTACTTTGATAGAACTATTACTCTTTATATAGGCATGGTCGTTATTATGCAGACTTCTCTACCTGCGTTGATGTATTGAGTTGCATAAATAATGTCCCAGGAGTTTGGATTGGATCCATTCTCATAAGCTATCCCCAAACAAGGTACCTTAGCAGATATGGGACAGCTTTGGTACATGTGAGACTGGTGTATAGGCTGGTTAGGTGCGGGGCACAGTAACGCAGACATACAGGTGCATTGGATGCACTGGAGTGATCCACCGTGAGGATTGACTTGTCTAGTCAACAAGTCAATCTCACATGCAAGAGGTTTGCATTGATCCTTAGACTTGAGGTATTCATGTCTAGACTTGATGAAGTGTATGCTTTAATACAGTCTTACGTCTCTCCGTAATTGGGAGATCAAAACGACTGTCATTGGGCATGTCATAAGTCACGTAGAGACATGGATGACCAATAGTAGGATTTGCCCCTTCCTTCTGAGGAAGCATGATATCCACCTCGGGGCGCCCCACCTTATTGGTGCATGACAGGAAAGTGTGGCCACACTTGTTGAGTCATGACCAATGCATTGGATAATAAACTTGAGACTAATCCAATGGCAGGATATCAGCTTAGGCAAAGGGATCTGTAATGCAATAGGAATCCTCGTTGCTTGTTAGGAGTTGTTGCCATAATGACTTAAGTCCTATGACATGGGTAGTAGTGATGTGTTGCTAGATACCCCTCACTACTTATGATGTTTACATCATTGCCATCGTCATATGGATCATACGGGGTCACACGCAATAGACTCTTGACGTTGCTTTAATCAGAAGCCTTAGGATCAAGTTATTGGATAACTTGGATCCATTTGGAAGATTTCATCAGCGCCAATGGGCCTGATGAGTTGGAAGAAAGTTATTGGAGCCAAACTTCATTTTTGGCAGGTTGACCCAAAATTGACCTAGATTGGTCACATTTGGATTAGGGTTGCATTGGATTAGATACAATGGCTTAATCAACCCATGCCATGAAGTTTGGGCTAGCTCATTATCCAATGAGGCCCAATAATTAGTTGTTATGAAGAGGAATTAGCTTAAAAGGGTATAATGGGGAGAAATCTCACCCCATTGGCGCCTAGGGGCATAATGGGGTGAGGGAGGCGCCTTTGCTTCATTATGGAAGTAAAGGGCGCCTAGCCCTTCTTCCTTGGAAGGAATACTTGCCTCTAAGGTAAGTCTTGGGGCTGATATGGCTTGATGGCTCTTTTGGAAAGAGCTTGGGCGCATATGGATAGTAGGGTAAGGTATATGGTAATGTCTTGGAGACTTACCTTACCTAAAACCCTAGTTTCTCCCAAAATTCTTACCCTAGCCGAAACTCCTCATGCTTGTTGCGCCTTGCCCTTCCCTTGGATGGAATGCATGCATCTAAGGCATGTCTTGGGCTGATATGGCCATTGGGCAAATTAGGATAGGTTGAATGAGGTTTATGGTAAAGTCTTGGAGACTTTCCTTACCTCAAGACCCCTTTATCCTAGCCGCCCACTTGGCATGATCTTAGCCATTGCCTTGCCGCCTCTTGTCCTATTTATAGGACCCCTTACCGCCCCTTCCATGGTTGGACTTTAAGGAGGCGTGAACACACATAGAAGGGAGAGAGAGCAAAGCAAAGGGCGACAACAAGGTGGTGCAAACTTCTTCCTTGGAGCCGCAAGTTCTTCCTCTTCCTCTCTTCTTGGCGCAAGGATTCTTTGTGCTTGGTGGCATCTTCTTGTCACAAGCCCTCATCGTCCCTTGGCCATAGGCACACCTTGGAGGTGGCGCAAGCAAAGAAGAAGAGGGAAGTCCTTGGCGGCATCATCTTCCCTATCCCCTCCTTGGCGCAACTTCTCTTGAAGGTGGCGCAAGTGGAAGTGAAGGCTTGATTCTCCTCCCGAGGCTAGCACCGAGCGTGGAAGGGAGCAACGATCAAGGAGTCGACGTGTAGATACTTGTAGAGGGTGAACACTTGGGCGCCTTCAACATGGCTTCGACATCTAAACAAGCAATAAAGGTACTAACCCTAACACATCCTTGTGTTCTCTCACTCGCAAGGATCCTTGGGAAAGGAATGTGTTTCGGGTGTAATACTTCTTCCGCTGCGTCCTGGGACTGCAAAATTTTAAAATTACACCCGGCATTCCCTAACACAAGCAACTCCCCTTGTTGTGACAGTCTGGGCATTTCATGTCCAGCGAGGGCTGGATACAACATGAAACCTTTACCTCTCAACGATGCCTCTAGACTTTCACCATGTGCCCAGCACATGTGAACTTCTAGTCAAGTCCATTCCTAACCGTTATGCCCAGGGCCAACGAGTTTCCTTGCGAAGGCACGCCCAGGTTAAAACTGGACTGGGGAAACCATTGCCACCACGCACTTTCTAAAGATAAGTGGGTGTGTCCCACGAGGGTGGGAAACAATTCACAACTCCACTGATCGATAGCTTAGTGAGGGCTACGCGTTAGAAGGCTACCAGACTTGATATTTTAATTGAGGGTTTTTGTTTAAGGTCTCATCATCTCAGTTTTATCTTATGTCTATCATTACAGGCATGCAATCCTATAGTGATAACATAACGGTAAAACATTTCAGGCATGCTTCTGCAGATAATAATAAAAGCAGTAAAGGATGATATGATCATATCCTATACAAGACATTGAACCAATCCATGCCATGAAATAGGTTCAACTCTTGTCCAAGAACTCAAGCCCCAAAAACTAGACCTAACCTAGCCGACTTCTAGCTTGAACTTCAAGGTTGGCTCCAAGGTCCTTCTCTCATGGTTTAGCTCTCAAACCCTAGAGGTACACTTTAAAAGTTCCCCATAGGTTCGGCCAATGCCATGGTCTTCCTCCAAGGAAGGTCGCCACCATGCAAGGGGCCAAGATTTCTTGCGCCACCAAGCAACCAAGCACCAGCTTGCATGCATCACCTTGCATGCTTGTGTTAGGGTATGCCCTTAAGGCTAATGTTTGAGGCCTTGGGATTGTAACAGTATCATGTATAAACTCTTATGTTTATAAAGGCAATGGTTGTTATTCAGGTTGTTACATTGTCTGCTGCAATGAGCGTACTTCTGAATAATGTCTCTATGATGTTCAGCTAGGCTGACATGCAGTAAAGTCCTTAGTCGAGATATCTTGGTGAACATGAGACAGCCCTGATATGATTGAGACTAATATGTATTCTAATCTTATAGGATGCTTCGAGCATGGAATAAGATGTAGACTCATGGGTACATTGGATGTACTGGACAGACCCTACTAGGTTATTCAATTGCTTGTCACAATGTGAATAATCCTTGATTGCAACAAGTGGCACATGTCCTCTGACTTGAGATCACTTGTGTTTCTAAATGATGATTGTCATTGTTTTGAGGTAGTTCAATATCATTTGAAACATAATGGTTATAGACTATCTTGGATGGTGAGCTTGAGTCATGTTAGGTCACTAGTGATAGATATAGGATTGCCGTCTCCTTCATTGGAGTGTGATGTTCTAAAGGGGCCCCCTGGATGAGATGATTGAGAAAGTGTATGGCCATACCCAGATGACTATGTTCATCTGATCTAATCATGCTCATCATATTGGAGTTACAAGCTTGGCAGGCTTGTCCAATAAAGAACATCCAATGGCAAAGGAATCATGTATGCCTAGTGAGTTGATTCACACTTGTGCTGTTGTTTGGGTGTAGTCTTGGAAGACTCTTTCCTTTATATCGGGAGACAGTGATGTGTTGCTAGATACCCCTCTCTGATCGTGATAACGTAAGTTATCGTTACCGACATTTAAAGGAAACCCTCAGGGTCGCACAATTTGATGATATGGCTTACTTAAGTCAGATCGTGTGGACTGAATTGTTTTGGGTTCAGTTTAAAGGGAATTAATCTCTGATTGTGAGTGAGATCTGGTCTGATCATGTTTGATTGATTAGAGCTTGAGATCGGTAAGCTTCGATCGAGAGATTGGATGCTAGATCAGTGAGATCAGAAGCATCAAGAGATCAACGGTTAGATCTGGAGCCTTAGGGTTTAATTGAGATCTAGACTGGATTGCTTGGGTTAATTGGTCTTGGACCAAACCGAAATGAACCAGCTCATCAAGTGAGCGTGTGGTTCAAATGGAGAGGAGTTTGCGATTGGGGTAAACCCATGATCGCATGTGAGGGAGTGGATTTCTATTTTTAGAAAGCATGATCACTTACGTGACCACGCCTCATGTTGCTCGCCTCTTCACGCCTTTGTCGCCTCTTGTGATTTCGAGAGTTTTTGCATTCTCGTGTAAAAAGAGTGGACGACGAGAGGAGAAAGTTTTTCGCCAAGCAAGGAGATCATCTTCCTTTTTCATACGACAAGAACCTCTTGGAACCTTGCTAGCACAAGGAGCACCAAGGGAGTAGGCGGCTTCTTCATCTTGTGTGCGCATCCTCTGGAGGAGACCCCTGTCGATCTCTTCTTCCTCGACATCATACAAACAATGGCCATGGTATGATCATTGTTGTTCTAAGTTGATCATATAATACATGCTATGCGATCCTAGGAAACCCTAGATTCCGCCCATGCAAATTCATATCTGCGCATGTCTTAGGGTTTCGCCCCCCCTTGTGGGGACTTTCAATTGGTATCAGAGCGCTGGTTGATGCATGATTTTATGATTGCTTTAGCCTTTTTTGTGATCCTTGTATGCTTAGATCTATACATGCGAACTTTCATCTTTAGTTGTTGCATATGCGAAACTTGAATATGTTTTGATGGCGCATGTTTGTGTGGCGCATAGTTTGTTTTTCTCAAAACTATATCACTTGCGCGACCTTCACTAGATCTAAGAGGCGCCTGCTATAAACCCTTAGACGGGTTGATGGGGCTGAAGTCATCCTCTAGGTTAGATCCAATAGTCTGATCAGACCATCTGACAGCCTAGATGGGTCGACCAGATGGCACCCATGCGCGAGCACGTGGTGGCTATAGGTCGACTGCATCACAGGCGTGTAGCGATGTCTGATTGTGAGACAACTAATGAACGCACATGAGTTAGGCCCGGGGTCACGCCCGCTTGCCAGACCTCATTGTGGCTGTTCAGCCCTTGGCGCATGCATGGTTGACCTTTTGGTCGACTCAAGTCAGTTAGGACTTGGTGCATGCAAGGGCAGTGGATCTGACTAGACATGATGAGTGGATCCCTATCAATGGACTATTGTAAGGTAGTAGGGCACATAAGGAAAATTAAAATTGATGCCAATGGGGTTTTCAAAATTTTAATTTCTTATGTTGGATCACATGATTTTTGGATGATGCCATGTGCTTGTTTATTTTATCTTATGTGGGTTGCCCTTAATGTGTGCTGTGCTGGGGCCTGCGAGCCTGATGAATTGTTGTAAATTAATATTTATCGTGATCTGCGCATCACATTTTATTTAATTTATAAAGTGTAATTGACCTGCGTGTCAATTTTGTCTAGATAGATTAATTTATAAATTTATCAGACAAGAGCACAGAGCACACATGGCAGAGGCGCATGCAGCTTGAGGCTTAACCAGGTGGGAGGTCCAGGGTTCGACTCTGGGACAGGCGCATTTTCCCTGGTGGGCGCACCTCAGCTGCAATTGGCGCTTGGCCCTAGGTTGGGCCAGATGAGAAGCAAAAGCCCCATGAGGAAAAGCAAGTGAAGACTTAAGTTAGGTTAAGGTCTTACTTAGGCTTAATGGGCTTTTACCACATAAGATCAGCATGCTTTCTATTTATTGCTTATATAATTAGAAATGCATGAGTTTATCTTCTGCTATCACCATAGGAATTGCATGATAGTTAAGAAGATAAAAGACCGTTAAAATCCAACGCTAAATATCAAGCACGTAAAGCCTTCTGACGCGAAACCTCACTGTTCTGACTATCGTTGGAGCCGTGTTGTACCCACTCAGTGGGCACGTCCATCTATCTTCAGACGGTGCGGGATTACACCTGCGTGTTACAGAGAAGGGATTTATCGCTTCTCGTTGCTCAGCATAGCACGTGGTGGTCCAGGGAGTAGGTCAGGTCAGCTTGACCATGTAGGCTACATACTGAGCATATGTGAGCTATATGGAGGCAGCCATCTGAGGGATCAGAGACTGTGTTGTACCAACTCAGTTGGCACAGTCTGCTGGATTGCCCAGATGAAGGGGAATTGCACGGGTTGGCGATTGGCAGGAATTGCCTACCAGAAATTAGTGCTTGTACTCTCTGTGCATCTTATCTCGCCTGAGCGGGACGCGGAGACCAAGTATGAAATCTGGATCCCATCTCACTAAAAGAGTGTTTACTCTTTCGGACTGTTTAATGGATTTTTCAGTCAGATAAAATAGTGAGAAAAAGAATCATTCTTAAGTCCTGATTGATTCTTAACATTGATACTGACCTTGTGTTCTTGCATTGTTGTAGATTCCTGCAGCAACGAACACCATGAACTTCAATGTGCGATCCCTACTGGAAAGGGAGAAGTTTGCTGGGCCAAACTTCTCAGACTGGTACGGACACCTTAAGATTGTTCTTAAGGCAGAGAGGAAACTGTATGTCCTCGAGACGGCGATACCGCCTCAACCCGCTCCGAACGCCGCAAGGGCGGTTTGGGAAGCCTATGAAAAGCATGTCAATGATAGCATTGATGTCGCTTGCCTGATGTTAGCGTCTATGACGCCACCGCTGCAGCGTCAGCATGAGGATATGTCTGCTATAGAAATTATAGCAAACCTCAAGATGCTGTATGCTGCACAGGCGAGGACTGAGCGCTATAACTTGACCAAGCTGTTCTTTCAGAGCAAACTGGCTGAAGGGAGTCCAGTGGGAGCTCATGTGCTCAAGATGATTGGGCACAAGGAGGCTCTAGAGAAACTGGGACACACCATCAATCAGGAGCTTGCTGTAGACATTATTCTGCAGTCTCTACCGCCTTCTTTCGATGCGTTCATTATTAACTTTAATATGAACAAAATCGACTGTACCCCGGCAGAGTTGCTGAATATGCTCTTGACTACAGAGGAAACTCTGAAGGGAAAGCCTTCATCCTCTGTCTTAATGGTTCCTTCTAGGAACAAGAAGAAGGGGAAGAAGGGAAAAACCCCAGTCAAGAACTACAACAAGGCGCTGAAACAAAAGGTTAAGCGGTCGAAGGAATACAGATGTTTCCACTGTGGCCAGCTGGGTCACTGGAAAAAGGACTGTAAAGCGCTCCAAGGAGACAAGAAGGGAAGCATCGCTTCTGGCTCAGGTATTTATGTGACTGAGGTCATGTTCTCTTCTTCTATATCATGGGTGTTGGACACTGCATGTGGAGTTCACATTTGTTCAAATGTACAGGAACTCAAGAGAAGAAGACAGGTGGGACAGCATGAGGTGGACCTACGAGTTGGAAACGGGGCACGGGTTGCTGCTGTTGCTGTAGGCACTTATTTCATTTCTCTACCATCTGGGCTTGTATTGGAACTAGACAATTGTTACTTTGTTCCTAGCATTACTAAAAATATTATCTCTATTCCTGCTCTTGTCAGGAAAGGGTTTTCCTTTGAATGCAATATTTCAAAGTGTGTTTTATCTTTTGATAATATTGTTTATGCCACTGGATCAATTAGCAATGGGTTATTCATGTTGGACATGGAATGTTCTATACAGCAGATTGATATTAAGAAAGCCAAGTATGCTGATGACAGCACCTTGCTATGGCATAGTCGTTTAGGCCATATTAACAAGAAACGCATTAAGCGGTTGCATGATCATGGACTACTGAGATCATTCTCCTATGAGGAGATTGATACATGTAAAGCTTGTTTAATGGGCAAAATGACGAAGTCACCTTTTCTTAATAAAGGTAAAAGGGCTTCAGGTTTACTTGACCTTATACACAGTGATGTGTGTGGGCCATTTAGTAAACATGCCAGAGGTGGCTATCAGTACTTCATTACCTTTACTGATGATTTCAGTAGGTATGGGTATGTCTATTTAATGAGACATAAAAGTGAATCTTTTGACAAGTTCAAAGAGTTCAAGAATGAAGTACAAAATCAGCTAGGCCGAAATATCAAGACACTTCGTTCTGATCGAGGTGGAGAATACCTAAGTCATGCGTTTACTGACTATCTGAAGGAGTGTGGGATTATCTCACAGCTCACTCCGCCAGGAACACCGCAATGGAATGGTGTGTCCAAGAGGAGAAATAGAACGTTACTTGATATGGTTCGTTCGATGATGAGTCAGGCTACTCTACCTTACTCCTTTTGGGGATTTGCACTGGAGACAGCTGCAAAGATACTAAACCGAGTGCCATCCAAGGCAGTTTCAAAGACCCCATATGAATTATGGTATGGGAAACAGCCTAGCTTGACATTTATCAAGATCTGGGGTTGCGAGGCTTATGTCAAAAAGCTCGCCTCTGGGAAACTAGAGAGCAGATCTGAGAAATGCATCTTTGTCGGTTACCCTAAGGAAACTAAGGGTTATTATTTCTATGATCCCAAAGAGAACAAGGTATTTGTTGCTCGGACGGGCATTTTTCTTGAGAAGGAGTTTCTTCTGCAAGAAGCCAGTGGGAGAGAAATAAAGCTGGATGAGAATCCAGAGGAAGGACAAAGTAGTCAAGCACAGTTGGATGAGCCTGAGCCGGTAGAACAGGTTATTGAACAACCTGAGGCTCAGATATCACGGGAACCGCGAAGATCGGGAAGGATTCGTCGACAGCCTGAGCGCTATGACAGAGTCTACATCATTGATCATGATGAACCCCTCACTTATGCGGATGCGGTCAGTGGACCGGACTCAGCTAGATGGCTTGAAGCTATGCGAGCCGAGATGGACTCCATGTCAGATAACCAAGTTTGGGATTTGGTTGATCCGCCTCCGGGAGTTATCCCTATAGGCTGTAAGTGGATCTTCAAGAAGAAGATTGACATGGATGGTAACGTGGTTACCTATAAAGGCAGGCTAGTTGCGAAAGGTTTCAAGCAAATCTACGGGATAGATTATGATGAAACTTTCTCTCCTGTAGCCATGTTTAAGTCTATTCGGATTCTTTTCGCGATAGCAGCATATTATGATTATGAGATCTGGCAAATGGATGTGAAGACCGCTTTCCTTAATGGAAAATTGGATGAGGATGTGTATATGACACAACCGGAAGGTTTCACTAATCCATCAGATCGTCATAAGATATGCAAGTTAAAGAAGTCCATTTATGGACTTAAACAAGCATCAAGAAGCTGGAATATTCGTTTTGATGAATCAGTCAGTGAATTTGGTTTCATCAAGAATGAGGATGACCCGTGTGTATATAAGAGGTTTAGTGGGAGCGTGATTACTTTCCTAGTCCTCTACGTCGATGATATCTTAATCATTGGAAACGATATTCCCGAAATGCATGCGGTGAAAGCATGGTTAAGAAAATGTTTCCAGATGAAAGATTTAGGAGAAGCAGCCTATGTGTTAGGTGTGAAGATCTACAGGGATAGATCTAAGAGGCTTCTCGGGCTGTGCCAGAGTACTTACATCGATAAAGTCCTGGAGAGATTTCATTTAGAGAATTCTAAAAGAGGATATCTTCCAGTCAGACATGGTCTGAATCTTTCAAAGAGTCAGTGTCCACAAACACAGACTGAGAAAGATGAAATGGACAATACGCCTTATGCTTCGGCTATTGGGTCCATTATGTATGCGATGTTGTGTACTCGCCCAGACGTCGCTTACGGGTTAAGCGTGACCAGTCGGTTCCAAAGTAATCCAGGTCAGGCGCACTGGATTGCAGTCAAGAACATTTTAAAATATCTTCGGAGGACCAAAGATATATTCTTGATATATGGTGGTCAGGAAGAACTCAGTATTGAAGGATATACTGACGCTTCGTTCCAGTCTGACCAGGATGATTTCCGATCGCAATCAGGCTATGTTTTTAGCTTGAATGGAGGAGCAGTGGTGTGGAAGAGTTTCAAACAGTCTATAGTTGCTAATTCCACAACAGAAGCCGAGTATGTTGCAGCCTCGGAAGCATCTAAGGAGGCAGTGTGGATTCGTAAGTTCGTTCAAGAACTTGGTGTCGTTCCTTCGAGTGCAGATCCTTTGGTTATCTTCTGTGATAACACTGGAGCAATCGCACAAGCAAAGGAACCACGGTCGCACCAGAAGTCCAAGCACATACAGAGACGGTTTCATTTGATCCGGGAGATCATTGATCGTGGCGAGATCAAAATCTGCAAGGTTCATACAGATGACAATCTGGCAGACCCGCTTACCAAGCCTCTGGCGCAGCAGAAGCATGAGAAGCACTGTAATAATATGGGTTTGAGATTTCTCAACCATTAGATTAAGTGCAAGTGGGAGATTGTTAGGGTATGCCCTTAAGGCTAATGTTTGAGGCCTTGGGATTGTAACAGTATCATGTATAAACTCTTATGTTTATAAAGGCAATGGTTGTTATTCAGGTTGTTACATTGTCTGCTGCAATGAGCGTACTTCTGAATAATGTCTCTATGATGTTCAGCTAGGCTGACATGCAGTAAAGTCCTTAGTCGAGATATCTTGGTGAACATGAGACAGCCCTGATATGATTGAGACTAATATGTATTCTAATCTTATAGGATGCTTCGAGCATGGAATAAGATGTAGACTCATGGGTACATTGGATGTACTGGACAGACCCTACTAGGTTATTCAATTGCTTGTCACAATGTGAATAATCCTTGATTGCAACAAGTGGCACATGTCCTCTGACTTGAGATCACTTGTGTTTCTAAATGATGATTGTCATTGTTTTGAGGTAGTTCAATATCATTTGAAACATAATGGTTATAGACTATCTTGGATGGTGAGCTTGAGTCATGTTAGGTCACTAGTGATAGATATAGGATTGCCGTCTCCTTCATTGGAGTGTGATGTTCTAAAGGGGCCCCCTGGATGAGATGATTGAGAAAGTGTATGGCCATACCCAGATGACTATGTTCATCTGATCTAATCATGCTCATCATATTGGAGTTACAAGCTTGGCAGGCTTGTCCAATAAAGAACATCCAGTGGCAAAGGAATCATGTATGCCTAGTGAGTTGATTCACACTTGTGCTGTTGTTTGGGTGTAGTCTTGGAAGACTCTTTCCTTTATATCGGGAGACAGTGATGTGTTGCTAGATACCCCTCTCTGATCGTGATAACGTAAGTTATCGTTACCGACATTTAAAGGAAACCCTCAGGGTCGCACAATTTGATGATATGGCTTACTTAAGTCAGATCGTGTGGACTGAATTGTTTTGGGTTCAGTTTAAAGGGAATTAATCTCTGATTGTGAGTGAGATCTGGTCTGATCATGTTTGATTGATTAGAGCTTGAGATCGGTAAGCTTCGATCGAGAGATTGGATGCTAGATCAGTGAGATCAGAAGCATCAAGAGATCAACGGTTAGATCTGGAGCCTTAGGGTTTAATTGAGATCTAGACTGGATTGCTTGGGTTAATTGGTCTTGGACCAAACCGAAATGAACCAGCTCATCAAGTGAGCGTGTGGTTCAAATGGAGAGGAGTTTGCGATTGGGGTAAACCCATGATCGCATGTGAGGGAGTGGATTTCTATTTTTAGAAAGCATGATCACTTACGTGACCACGCCTCATGTTGCTCGCCTCTTCACGCCTTTGTCGCCTCTTGTGATTTCAAGAGTTTTTGCATTCTCGTGTAAAAAGAGTGGACGACGAGAGGAGAAAGTTTTTCGCCAAGCAAGGAGATCATCTTCCTTTTTCATACGACAAGAACCTCTTGGAACCTTGCTAGCACAAGGAGCACCAAGGGAGTAGGCGGCTTCTTCATCTTGTGTGCGCATCCTCTGGAGGAGACCCCTGTCGATCTCTTCTTCCTCGACATCATACAAACAATGGCCATGGTATGATCATTGTTGTTCTAAGTTGATCATATAATACATGCTATGCGATCCTAGGAAACCCTAGATTCCGCCCATGCAAATTCATATCTGCGCATGTCTTAAGGTTTCGCCCCCCCTTGTGGGGACTTTCAGCTTGCGCCATCAAGCAAGATGCGAGCATCAAGGTCCAAGAAGGATGCGCCTAGCCCTTAATCTTCCTCTTAATAATAAAAAGATGGCACGCAGGCCGCACAAGGATACATCACAGGCATGCAAGAGGGGCTTGACTCATGATCACAACATTATGCACAATCAAGGTATTTACTCATGCAATTCTACATGCTCATGAAAAACATAAAATCTGAAATTTTACTTTTTCATAAAACCAGTTTCTTTTTCTCATCTTCTTCTCACAAGTCCTTTGGTTTATTGCGATTTATTTTTCATGATGATTTCAGAGATCCTTTCGGCTGGCAATTTTGTCAGATCAAGAGACTTGGCCAGTCCAAAGACACAATGCCCGTCCTACTTGACAAAATTACGTGCGCCTTTGATCTTTAAATCAAACAAGAAAAATAGTCCAAAAATTCCAAAAGAGATTGAGAGGATGATAGAAACAAGAAACCCTAATTTTTCTACTTTTAGAAAAATCGATTGCCATGCATCATGCTATTTACGAAAATAGAGATATGGCATGTGAGCATGGAAGAAAAGCATAAAACATCGTTCGAGTCTTGCAAGTCGCTCTGATACCACTGTTGGGAAACAACGGGGACATTTTACAATTTTCAGAGTTATGGACATACATTTTTCGCAGCGGAAGAATGTCCCCGAAACAGGCCAGTCCCAAAAACCCAGTGAAGATCGCGAGCAAGGGAGTTGACACGATGAGTTAGGAAATACCTTAAGAGCAATATGGAGCGATGCCGATGTAGGCGTCCAAGTGTGCGCCCTCTGTAGTCTCGCACACACGGATCTCTTGAGTTCTCTTCTTCCACGCCCGGTGCTAACCTCGGGAAGAAGATCCAAGCCTTAGGGAGATGTTTTACTTCTCTTGCGCCACTCAGAGAAAAGATGCGCCAAGTGAAGAGGGAAAACCGCCCAAGCCGCCAAGCCCTAGATCTCCTTGCGCCAAGAGGAAAGGAGGAAGAGGGTTGCGGTTATGGAAGATGCGCCCTTGCTCCAAGCACTCGCCCCTCTCCTTGTGTTCACGCCTTCAAGGATTAATTACTTACAAGAGGGGGCGACTAGGGTCATATTTATAGGGCAAGAGGCGGTTAGGGTAATGGCTAGGATCATGACAAGTGTAGGGCTAGGATGAGGAGGTTTGAGATAAGGAAAGTCTCCAAGACATTTCCATAATTCTCATTCAACCTTACCTTTTGTTCCCACGCCTTTCCTTGTGCGCCAAGGCCTTGCCTTGCGCCTCAAGCAATGCCATAGAGGCATGCATTCCATCCTAGGAAGAGAGGGGGAGGCGCCCTTTACTTCCATAATGAAGCAAAGGCGCCAACATGACCCCATTATACCCCTAGGCGCCTAATGGTTCATGTTTCTCCCCATTATACCCTTTTAGCCTCTCATCTCTTCATGAGAACTTGTTATTGGGCCTCATTGGATAATGAGCTAGCCCAAACATCATTGCATAGGTTGATTAAGCATTTGGATCCAATCCAATGCAACCCTAATCCAAATGTGACCAATCATGGTCAAATACGGGTCAAACTGCCAAAAATGAAGTTTGGCTCCAATAACATTCTTCCATCTCATCAGGCCCATTGGCGCTGATGAAATCTCCCAATTAGATCCGAGTTATCCAATAACTCGATCATAAGGCTTCCCGATCAATACGAGAACTCAAGTATCAAGGTGTGCGACCCTGTAGGTTCCTCTGACGCTGGCAGTGCTGACCAAAGGTCATCACAAGCAGTGAGTGGCACCTAGCAGTGCATCGCTGCTACCCAGGTCGTTGGAATGGATATCGACATCGACATCCCCATCATCGCAACTAGGTACAGATGCATTACAGTCTCTTTGCCGTACTGATATCCGATTGGACAAGTGTGTCACCACTTGTTTTCATCCAATCACATGGCTATGACTAAAACAGGTTCTCACCTGGGTATGACCATACACTCTCAGTCATAGAACCATAAAGGAGCTCCATGGATATCATACTTCCTTAGGGAAGGGGCAAATCCTATGTCTTTCCATTGATCTTCTCATATGGGTCGTGACATGCTCAATAACAACCGTTATGACCTCCCAGCTACGGCAAGGTGTTAGGTTGTATCAAAGCAAGTCCCTAATCATATAGAATGATCAATGACCTCAAGTCAAGGGATCAATGCATCTCCTGTCACTTATGAGGATAACTCATGACACCAAGTCATAGCCTCATAGCGGGTCTATCCAGTATATCCCCAATGATATACCCATGTGTCTGCGTTAGCACCACGTGCCTAACCAGCCCACATACCAGTCTCTCAAGTACCATAGCTGTCCCATATCCACTAAGGTACATCGACTGGGGATTATAATTCGAGCACAGATCCAATCTGTCTCCAGGGACATTATCATGTAAGTACACAATCGCAGGTGTAGTCAAACAATGATAATGACAATGCTAGAATGATATATAAATATCAGTGTCAAGTAGTACATAAGTTGACCAAAACTAGGTCTTAGGGCATATACACCAACAAGCACCACCCACCACTGTTAAGGAGATTAGGAGCTTTTTGGGACATGCAGGGTTTTACAGGAGATTCATCAGGGACTTCTCTAAACTTGCTAAACCTTTAACTGATTTACTTTGTAAAGACGCCAAATTCTGCTTTGATGAGAAATGTCTGTTTGCTTTTCAGGAGTTAAAGAAAGCTTTGGTTTCAGCACCCATCATTCAGCCCCTAGATTGGGACTTGCCCTTTGAACTCATTTGCGACGCCAGTGATTATACAGTGGGAGCAGTCTTGGGACAGAGAAAAGATAAGAAACCTCATGTTATTCACTATGCCAGCAAGACTTTGGATGAGACACAGAAAAATTACACCACCACTGAGAAAGAACTATTGGCCATAGTATTTGCTTTTGATAAATTTAGGTCATACTTAATTAACTCCAAAGTGGTAGTGTACACTGACCATGCAGCTGTGAAATACTTAATGCAGAAAAAAGACAGCAAACCACGATTACTCAGATGGATTTTACTTCTGCAAGAATTTGATTTGGAGATTAAAGACAAAAAGGGATCAGAAAACCTTGTTGCAGATCATCTCTCAAGAATAATGGTAGACACTAAAAAGAATAATGAGATCAATGATTCCTTCCCTGAAGAATAGCTTTTAACCATTGAACAGATCAGAGCTCCCTGGTATGCTGATATAGTAAATTACCTTGTTGCTAATGTTTTTCCTCCTGATTTGAACTACCAAAAAAGGAAGAAGTTCTTGGCTGAGGTAAAACACTATTTTTGGGATGAGTCTTATGTGTTTAGAAGATGTACATACGGTATTTTTAGAAGATGTGTACCTGAAGAAGAAATCACAGATATTTTGTGCCAATGTCATGGATCCTCTTATGGTGGTCATGCCGGTACTGAAAAGACTACTTATAAAGTGTTACAATCAGGATTTTATTGGCCTACCATGTTCAAAGATGCTAGAAACTTTGTGTTATCTTGTGATAGATGTCAAAGAATGGGGAACATTAGTAGAAAACATGAGATGCCACTGTCCAACATTCTTGAAGTTGAAATATTTGATGTTTGGGGGATAGACTTTATGGGACCTTTCCCATCTTCAGGAGGTAACAAGTACATTCTGGTAGCAGTTGACTATGTTTCAAAATGGGTTGAAGCTCTTGCTTCACCGACCAATGATTCAAGAGTTGTTGCTAAATTTTTCAAAAAGATCATATTTCCACGGTATGGGACCCCGCGGGTAGTAATCAGTGATGGAGGCTCACATTTCATGGAACACAAATTTTTAGCCTTACTTAGAAAATATGGAGTGAATCATAGAGTGGCAACACCTTATCATCCTCAAACAAGTGGACAAGTGGAGATATCAAACAGAGAAATCAAGGGAATTTTAGAAAAGACCGTGTCAAGCACTAGGAAAGATTGGGCATTCAAACTTGATGATGCCTTGTGGGCATACCGGACTGCTTTCAAAACACCAATAGGTATGTCTCTGTTTCAATTGATTTATGGAAAATCATGTCACCTGCTTGTGGAACTTGAACACAAAGCATACTGGGCAATCAAGATGTTGAATTTCGATTTAAAGAGTGCGGGGGAAAAATGAAAATTACAATTGAATGAGCTAGATGAGATTAGACTCTCTGCATATGAGAATGGAAAAATTTATAGGAGAGATTTCTAACCAAGTGACTTTGTTCTTTTATTCAATTCTAGATTGAGACTTTTTCCTAGAAAACTTAAGTCTCGATGGTCTGGTCCTTTTCAGGTAAAGAAAGCTTATCCTTACGGAGCCGTGGATGTATGGAGTGAAGAAACAGGAGAATTCAAGGTTAATGGTCAGAGACTTAAGCACTATTATCAAGAAGAGCTAATTGAATAAAAAGAGAGTTTTTATTCAGATGAACCACGATCAAGTCTGAGTGTTAAAGGGTCAAGCTAAAGACTTTTAAATTAGCGCTTCTTGAGAGGCAACCCAAGCTTTCTAACTTTAGTTCACTTCCTTTTATTTACTTTTATCTTAGTTTTATGTTAGAATTAATTTTTATTTCTGAAAGAGAAGCACAGAGAAGAAAAGAAAAAGAAAACTCGGCACAAAAGGTTGATAAAATTTTGTAAGTATCCTCTCCCGTTCACCTTTTGGGTTTCATCATTGACTCATGTTTTTGTGTCTACCACCACTACTTCATCTACATGATAATCTTTTGATTTAGATGATTGATTTGTGGCCTTGATCTACCTTTGGGATTATTCTATATGGCTTGATCGAGGTTTGATGTTGATGAGTGAATCCAAAATTGAGACTAGAATAAGGCTTATCATGTCAAATTTATTTCTCTTATACATATCTACTTTTGAAATTATTCATTGGTTGAGGAGTAAGATTTTAGGGAGATATGTTATTTGAAAATTTGATTTAAAAGTGAAACTACTTCTTGAATAAAATCAGCATATGAGTATGAATACTTGAATTGATATTGATTGACTAGTCTAATTGAGGTTTTATTTATTTTACTATTTGTTGGGTAAAAGAATCCAAAATCCACAAAAATAGTGAGAGACTCCCCTACTTGGCACTGTGTAAAATTGACAGTGGTACCGAACGACATGGGTTGAAGTCTGAAATATAAAATAAATGAGAGGAATCTACTCACATTAACTCCGCTGTCTTTGGTAAAAATTCCCAATACTAAAAAGACATGAGTTCTATTACACTGACTATGTGGTCAGCGTACTCCGATTTCATCACCAGAAAAAAGGTGGTAATCGAATTAGAGAATGTGATTGATGCAAAAAAAAATGAGTGGAAAAAGATTTTGGATATCCTATTCCTGTAAACAAAAGTATGATGGACCTAAACTGAAAATTGGAAAAAGTCTTGAGATTGAAATTCTTTCTTTTATGCAAGTTGCAAAGTTTTATTTGACTAAGTTCTGGATCTTGAGAATTAGATTTAGAAGATGATATATCTATTTTTAAAATTTTATAATGCAATTAATGAAAATTTTTCATTGGTGATTGTATATTAGAAATTTATTTTCCATGAGAAAGTCTATGCCTATGATCAATTTTTTAATTTTCTTGGTTTTTGCTTGAGGACAAGCAAAGTTTGAGCCTTATGTGTTTGATGACACCGAAATTTATCGTAATTTCTATGCCATTTTGTTGATGGTTTTGTGTCATATTCATAAACTTGCTTATTTTTATGCCCTTTTTATCAATATTTACAGAATCTACACTCTATTCTATTTTTAATGATTTTCAGGCAAAAAGGCATATTTTTCAGTCGATTTCGAGCAATCCAAGTGCATAATTGAATTCACAACATCAAAAGGAGATCACACGTCAATTTTTAGAAGATTTGGAGCTTCAGAGAAAATTACGGCACCCCCAATATATCCTTTACAGTACCGTAATGTGGAGGTTTATCGGGCAGAGAATCGATGAACGTTACGTCACTACCATAAATATCTTTACGGTGCCGTAATGAACGAGCGTTTTTGGACAGAAACTTTGAGACGCTTACGGCACTACCGAATCATCTTTACGGCACTGTAATTGGAGTCGATTTTCCACCCGAAAGATTGCTCACATTACGGCACTACCGTAAAGAACAATACGGTACCGTAAGTCCAGAAGAATTTCACCCGAGAGCTCGTTGTCCAGTTTACGGCACCACCGTAAGATTCATTACAGTTGTAATTGTGATGCTGCTAGCGACTTTCCCGATCAACTCCGTAGCCCGATTTTTACGCAGTTGATTGCGGATGATCCAGGCCCTGATATTCAAAGCTGTAAGAAGGAGAAAGGGGGCCATCGACGAGAAGAAGCGAAGCACACCAAAAGCCCCAATTTTGATCCACCGGCCAGAGAGAAATCAGAGTTCACGCCGCTGCCTACGGTTCCGCCGCCGTGACCTCCGGGCATCTCCGATGGTGAAATTTGAGTGGAAGCTATGCATAGAGGAGAAGAAGACACCCCTGAAGTTTCAACATGATCAGAGATCAGACAGAGGAGAAATCACCAAAAAATCGAGCGCCGCCGCTGTTCACCTAGATTACGGCCGTAAACATCTTTACAGCCGTACCGTAATTTTTACTCCTCCTCTGTTTCAATTTTCTTCATCATGAATCATTGTAATCTTCCCTCTATGATAGCTTAAACCTCTTTTGGGACATGGGGGAGTAATTCACTTGAGTTTTAATGACTAGATAACTATCTTTCTATTATTTCATCTTGTTTAATCTTAGCATGATGATTTTACTCATGTGATATTTTGTCCATAGACTCTCCTCAGATCAATATTACTATTTGTGTTTTAGAATTTTCGCTATTGACTGAAAAGTAATTGCTTGAGAATTTGGAACCCTAGAATTGCATGATAGGAACCCCTTTTAGGTTAGTTCTTGTTTGTTTGATTCTAGTAAGCTAACTGCCATGATAATAGTATAAATCTAGGATAGAGTCTAAGCTTTCAAACGTGGAGATCTTGTGCGAAAGCAAAGATCAAAACGTTAGAGAACCTTGAGTAAAACTAGTGTCGAGATTCGGATGCACGAAAGTGATCCTTGAGATTCCACTAGAGATTATCGACTTAGAACTCGGATGCACAAAAGTGATCCTTGAGTTCTCAGTTGATTATTTACTTATCATTAGCATTGGGACAACTCTTGCGTGAGAGCGAAGAGTTGTCCCTGCATGGTTGTCTGCACGAAAGTGAGATAATCCTTTTATTCAAGTAAATTGCATCTTTGTCATGTTGAAATTAAACTGATGAAATCTCTATTCATATCTAGTCATAAAAATTAAAGTGAACGAAACCCTAGTCCCAGATTCTCTCTCTGATAATTCTGTTTTATCACTTTGGTCTTTGTTAGCTAGTTTACACTCTTTCGATTGCCTAGATAGTGAAAAATCAATTATTTGGTACTCAGCAGCATAGGTCCCTATGGATTCGATACTTTCTTTATTACTTCGAGTATCTGTACACTTGCGGACACAACAACATCCCACCTCTGTGGACACAAGGCCATGTATGAAATGAGGATCTCATCTCACTAAGGAAGTCAGGCGACTTCTCGATCGATTTTTTGAGAATTATCGATTTAAATAAACTAGTGAGAAACAATCATTTATAAAAGGCCAGAATAAATGATTGATATTGTGATACTGATCTGCACTTGTCTTTCATTGTAGATGGATTCTACGAGCAATAATGATGGTAGACTGTCATTCCATTCCTTCCTGTCGAAGAAGAAGTTGGTTGGAACCAACTTCAAGGACTGATACCGAACTTTGAGGATTGTTCTCAGAAGCGAGAAGAAGTTGTATGTTCTTGAGATGCCACTCCCTGAATCTATTTCATCTATAGCCTCGGCGGCTGAAAGGATGCTTATAAGAAGCATCGAGAGGATTCTCTAGATATTGCTTGTCTCATGCTAGCTAAAATGTCACCTAAATGGCGAGAGCTATTTGAAGGGTTGAGTACTTTCGAAATTATAAGTAACTTGAAGTAGCTCCTTGACGGACAGACTAGCATTAAGAGTGGTTGCACTTCTAGAGAGACCCTCAATGCACTAGTAAGCCTAAGGGCTTGACTAAAGCATTGGGAAAGAAAAAGATGAAAAAGATTGGTAGAGTTAGGTGCTTAAGAAGGGGATGCATGAAACTTCAAAATTGGGGTGTGCAATCAGGAAATCGATACCGGTACCGATACCGAAAGTTCAGTACTGAAGTAGCGAACTTATTTTTTTTTGGTACCGATACTGGTACAGAAGTACCGAAATTGTGATCGGTACCGGTACCGATATCCCGAAATAATTTCGGGAAATTCCCAAAATCCCGAAGTCCCGTGGTTAAATAGTTAGGTAAACTAAAAAATTAATATTAGATGATTAAGTAAGCTAAAAAATTAATTAGGGATAATAGGTACTTAGGATTTTTTAACATTTTCTTAAATTATTATATGAAATATAAGTTTAATCTTTCATATAATAATTTTATTAATTTTTTATAAAAAAATTTTGGGAGTTCGAGAGTTTGGGATTTCCTGAATTAATTTTTAGGTACTGGTACCGATACCAAAATTCTGAATAAAATTTTGGTACCGGTACCGAAGTACCGAAATACTGAAATTCCAAAAAATTCGGTACGGTACTTCGGTACCGGTACCGTATGCTCACCCCTACTTCAGAATGAGGTGAAGAGAAGTAACCCTTCGTGTTCAGGCTCAGGTAATTTTGTTACCAATTCCTATGTTGTCTATTTCTAACCATGGGTTATTTATACCGCATGTTGAGACTGATATTTGTAAAAATATACAGGTGCTCAGTAGAAATAGGACAAGATTGACATCGAGGGACTGACCGTTGATTATGGAGCACAGGATGTTGCCTTGTCACTCTCTCTATAACCAATAATAGGATTGTTTTATTCTTTGCAATTATGTAATTAACATTATATCTATTCCTTGGGAATAGAGTTTTGGAATAAAAGGAATTTGACATTCTTTTCATTTGCAATCTCTTGTCACTACATTATGCAAAGTAATATGGTAACAAAAGTAACTAAATGAATAAAATAAGTGGTTCATAAAAGAATACCTCTCTTTTGACTTTGATATTTTATCATAAAACAAGAATAGCATCCATTGACCCCATGCAAATGGAATTGGCTATTTCTAACCTCCTTCAGGACGTTGGGAGATAGGCAAAACTTGTTTGATTGATGAAAATACAAGTCCTTCCCCAAGTAAGGTGAAGTGGACTAAGAGGTTAAAAAGAAAGGAATTCATTGTTACATAGAAATATATGGAACTAGCTTATTAAATTCATAAGAACTCTTCAAGTATAGTGGAAGAGTACTTGAGCCATAAATGATTGCCATCCTTCCTAGGACACTTCAGTGAGTCTAGTGGGAGAATTGAATCATACTGGGTAAGGTTCAATTAGTGATGTGTCATATACCTCTTATGAGTTGATGCTACAAGATAGCTTTTTTCAACACTGAATTATTCTCCATTTGACATGTTATCAGGATCTAGAGATGTGAGACTTGTGGTCATACATCTAGGTTCTAGTGGGATAGAACCAAGATCTGATAAACTATGAGTGGTGTATCCTAAGGTGACTTAGGGATAAAAATTTTCATAGACCCACAGGAGAACAAGTGATTGTTGCTCTTAGTGCTGTTTTTCTTGGAAATGTCTTTCCTTCAAAAAGGCCAATGGGAGGAAGTTGTGACTTGGATTCAGTCCAAGGTCAGCCACTTAACACTAATGGTCAAGGATGGAATCTGAACCATGTATATAGGTTGTGGGCAACCTAGGGTTCAGTTAGTGTGGGAATAAGGGTTGAATCGATTCATGTGTGCTTGAGTTATGGGTAACTCCTAACTTCAACAAAGAATCTTCACCTTATAGTACCCAAGTTCAGTGGGAGCTTGAAGACTTGATGGTACCAGGTCTAGTCCAGGTGCTAGGCACTGGACAAGGAGTAAAGAACACACTTAGGTTCTGTATAGAACTAAGGGGTGGTTCTTGGTCAGTGATAACAAGAAAAGCTCAGTGTATACACTTGGCAACTAGACTGTTAAGGTAGTAGTGCTAGAAGCTGAGGGTGTTTCAAAGCAGACTACTTGAAAGCAGAGTATGCAGATGCTTTTGGGAAGTAGTTTGAATAGTGGGAGTTCTTTATTGAACTTCACAATATTCGAACAATATACTCAAGTGCTCATACCTTGTTTTGAGGACAGAGGTAATAAAGACATAGCAGATATTGACACTGACATAGTGGGCCCATTGACTAGTGCTCTGGCACGGCAGGAGTGTGGCAGGTCGAGCTTAGAACATGGCGTTGAGGTGGCTCAACAAGCATGGTCCTAGTGCAAGTGGGAGATTGTTAGTGTTTATACCCTAGGACCTATGGATCGTCTAATGGGATATGTTCATCACATCTATTTAATAGATGAGTTATCCTGGCATGGTCGTTGTTATGCAAATATGTACATCTGTGCACATGTACATTTGCATGTACAATGTCCCTAGAGATAAATTTTTTCTAGTCTCTAAGTTTATCCCCGGTCGAGAATATAGTGGATATGAGACAACTATGATTCACCTAAGGCTGGTATATGCGCTGGTTGAGCACGGGTTGCTAACGTAGGCACATAAGTATATCAAGGGAGATATACTAGATCAATTTGCCGTGAGGATTCATCTCGGTGTCACGAGTTGAATGTCACATTGACAGAGCTATGCTTGTCCTTCACTTGAGGGCATTGATATCTCTATATGGTGAGTGATGCACTTTGATACAACCTAATGTTTTGCCATAAAAGGGAAGTCATAGCGGTTGTCATTGGGTGTATCATAAGTCATATGAGAGATTCAATGTACCAATAGAGGATTTGCCCCTTCCTCGCTAGGAAGCTTGATGTTCATGGAGCCCTAGATGGTTGTATGACTGAAAGAGTATGGTCATACCTAGGTGAGGACCTGATTTAGTCATGACCATAAGATTGGGTAAACAAGTATGACACATTTGTCCAATCAGGATATCAGTCTGGCAAAAGGACAAAGTTGTACTTATACTTTGTCGCAATTTTAGGAGATGTTGATGATGACTCCATTCTGATGACTTGGGTAGCAATGATATACTGCTAGGTGCCACTCATTGCTTGTGATGATTTAAGGTCATCACTGCTAGCATCTAAAGAACATATAGGGTCGCACACCTAGACACTCAAAATCCTCATACTGATCGGACAGCCTAGATCGAGTCATTTTTGTGATTCGGATCTGTTTAGGAGTCCGATGCGTCTTGGACTCATCTGATGAGACTGAGATGGTTTTATAGAGGTTAGTTGCGTTTTGACCTACAAGTGACCTCGGTTGACTTTCGGGTGACCTTGGTAGACTTTTGGGTGACCTAGATAGACTAGGTCTAGTCAAAGGGTCAAAGTCATATTTTAGCTCCGGAGTTGTTCGGAGGATTTTACGACTTGATTAAAACGTAACTCAAAAGGGGCCTACAACTTGTGCACAAATATGAATATTTATATTTATATTTAATCGCAAGATAAGTTGTGGGGGCCGCTTACAAATTAAGTGACTAAATACAAATATTTATATTCATAACTTAAGTTATGGGGTCCACGCGTAACTTAAACGAATATAATAGATATTTATATTTGTAACTTAAGTTACGAGGCCCGCCTAAAAACTCTATAAATAAGAGGGCATAGGCGCATGACTTATTGTCTCATTCATTGTCGCCTAGCCCCTCTTCTCTCTAACCCTAGCTGCCTCCCTCTTCTAGCCGCCACCTCCATCTTCTTCCTTACACTATGTATACCAGGATGGAAATAAGGGTGGAAAGGATGGAAAAAGAGAAAATCCACTATATACCAGTAAGGATGGAAATCAATGGATGCATTAAAGGATGAACTTACCCCTAGTTTTCTGTTGTTTCATGATCTGCCCGAATCGGGCAGAAACACGTCTTGTGCCCTTTCACGCCACTTCGCTCACCGTCTTCCTCATCATCCGCTGGCTGCGGTCCACACAACCCTCGCCGCTGCTCGTCTTCCTTGCCGGTTTTCCTTACACCCAAACGAGACCATCTTCCTTGTCATTCACTAGCTACGGTCCACACAACCCTCGATGTTGCTCGCCCACGTCTGCACGACGCTCACCGCCCGCCCGTCGCTCATCGTCTGCTAGCTTCTGGTCACCGCCGTCTTCTTCCCTCTGCTCGCCATCATCTTCCCCAAATGAGGCTGCCTCCATCTTCTTCCTTGCTACTACATTCATCGTCCGCTCGCTGCTGGTCGCCACAGTCTTCTTCCCTTCACTCGCCATCATCTTCCCCAAATGAGGCTGTCTTCCTCGTCGTCCGCTAGCTGCGGTCCGCACAACCCTCGCCGCTGCTCGCCCGCGTCCGCACGATGCTCACCGCCCGCCCGTCGCTTGTCATCCTCTCAATGCTCGCCGCCTCCACTCGCCAGCTCGCAGCCACTCGCTAGCTAGACGTCCGCTCACTGCCTCCACTTGCCAGCTCGATGTCTACTCACCGCCACTCCCTCTTCCATTGCCTTCCCTCTCCCCTCTTCCGGTTCCCGTTTGATCACGTGATCGATGGATCCATCCTCTATTGATTCCTTTCCCTTTCTTTTTCCCATCCCTCATATTTTCCATCCGTGCTGGTAAACATAGCCTTAGTGATTGGCAACAACAAGAGGTAGAGGGCAGCATGGTTTCTGAAGGAGATTCGCGAGTGGAAGAGGCTTCCCCTCTCCTCGGTGCTCTTCTCCATCTTCCTCCACATCGATCGGCGCAAGTAGAGTGCTGCCCACTCCTTGGCCGCTTGTGGACAACTTGTGGAGGCGCTTCCTTGGTGGTAAGTGATGACACCGAAATATGTAGTATATTTTGCATCATTTTAGATACCTTTTCATGCTAAATCGAGGATCTTTTTACTTGTTTTTATGATAAATCCATCAAATATTGCAAAGTCCACTTCTATTTTGGTTTTTCATATTTTTCAGGCAAAAAGGCACTATTTTAGGCGTTTTCAAGCAAAATCAAATATATGGAAGAGTTCTCATCATCAAGAGGAGATCACCCAAGAAATTTCACGCGAATCGGAGCAAGCCAGCAAATTACGGTAGTGCCATAATCTATTTTACGGTACCGTAATTCCAAATGGTACCGTAAAATCCGAACACTGCCATAATTTGTGAAGATTTTCGAACAGAAAGATTTTTTGATTTTACGGTACCGGCCGTAAGCAATATTACGGTACCGTATTTCGGAATGCGTCAGAATAGAAACCTTAGCCGAATTTACGGTACCTGCCGTAAGGGATTTCACTGCCGTATTTTCCAGCCATTTCAAAACAGAGAGTTCAGCAAAGTTTGCGGCACTGACCGCAAACTATTTTACGGGCCATATTTTTTGAGACGACATCGGCACAGAAGACTCAAGAGATTTTACGGCACCAGCCGTAAACAACTACACTGCCGTAAAACCTATTTTGAACGCGATGCCCAGGTCAACTTTGACGCCCAATTTTTGCGGAGATGATTGCGGGCGATCCAGAGCTCTAAATCGAATGTCGTAAGAAGCAAAAAGGGAGCTTTTCACGAGAGGATTAGAGAGAGACAAAAGGCCCCAATTTTGATCGACCGTCGAGGGAGAAATCGCGATCCACGCCGCCATCGAGGGTTTCGCCGCTGCGCTCGATCCAGATGACCTCCAGCCATGATTTTTCTACCAAATCATCGACTGGTGAAGGAGACAACGTGCCGGAAGTTTCAGATCGAAAGGAGACAAATTGGAGGAGAAATCAGGGGAACAAGGATTGCCACCACTGTTCACGCCTTCTTTTGTAAAATACGGCTGTGAAATACTTCACAGCCGTGCCGTATTTTCTAAAAACTCTTCCTTTTGTTGATCTTCGATTTTCTGAAATTATGGAATATTGTATTTCCTTCGCCATGCTAGCTTAAACTACTCTTGGGACATGGGGGAGTAGTTCACTTGACTTTTAATGATTAGATAACTTCTTTTTCAATATTTCGATGAGTTTGATTTTAGCATGATGATTTTGCTCATGTGATAATTGTGCTTAGACTCTCTTTAAGTTCATATTATTAATTATGTTCTTAGAATTTTCGCTTGAGACTAAAAGGTAATTGCTTGAGAATTTGGAACCCTAGAATTGCATGTTAGGATCCCTTCCTTAGGTTAGATCCATCTTGATCTTTTCTAGTAAAATAATTGCCATGATTATAACATGAATCTATAGATCGAGTCTATTTGTCAAACGTGGAGATCTTGTGCGAAAGCAAAGATCGGAACGTTGGAGGTCCTTGAGCAAAACTAGTTGCGAGACTCGGATGCACGAAAGTGATCCTTGAGACTGCACTAGAGATTCTAGAACTCGGATGCACGAAAGTGATCCTTGAGTTCATTGTTTGATAATATCTTCATCATGATAAAAGTGAATCAACGAAATCCTTATTCATGTCTAGTCATAAAAGTTTAAGTGAACGAAACCCTAGTCCCAGCTTTTCTCTCTGATAATCCTATTTTCTTAGTTTCTGATTGCTATTTTCACGATCTCGATTTGCCTAGATAGTAAGAAATCAACTATTTAGTATTCGACAACGTAGGTCCCTGTGGATTCGATACTTTTTTTATTACTTCGTATACCCGTGCACTTGCGGTTTAACAACAAGTTTTTGGTGTCGTTACCAAGGATTAGTCCAAGGTACATGCGTGCCAGACTTGTAGTGTTCCCTTTCGGGCTATCAAGTTTTTGGCGCCATTACCGGGGACCTTAGTTTTGTTAATATCAAAATAGTTGTTAGTATTGCTAGACTAAGTATTTTTTATTTTAGATTTAACTTTGTTTTTTTCTTTTTGCAGGTTTTGGATTTTCATAGTTGTGACAGAACTGTGATATCTGAAGATTTATGAATTTGCTTGTGTTTTAGATTTTCTATTTTTTTTCTATATTCTGAAAAAAAAAACAATTTCATTTGATTTGTGTTGGATTATCTCTTTGCTTGATAGATTTGGTAAAAATGTCTTTTCATCACAACTCATGGGCTTCTGAAGGAGGAAAGGTATACATGCAACAAGGTGAGAACAAAGATTATTCACAGATGACTCTTGGAGAAATATGGAAATTACACAATATTTCTCTTATTTATTGTAAAATTTGTAAAGGTGATGATCATTATTTTTATGACTGTCAGTTTAGAAATCATGCAAATTCTTATTTTTCCTGTATCAAGATGATCATTATGATTCTAGTTGGGAAAATCAAACTTCTCCTTATGATGATTACTCAAATCATGTTTCTGTACCATACTATGAGGATACTAATGATGACTTGAATGAGACCATTAAACAACTCAATTCTAGGTTGGATGACATGATTGCACATATTGAATTGCTAGAAACCCAGAAAGCACAACAAGCATGTTTATTTGAATTTGAAACTGAAAAGCTAAATTCTTCTTATTCTCCCATTAGATGTGATATTTGTGGATACACTCTGATTGTCCATTTTTAAATCCCAATTTGTCATATAAGGAATCTTATGAAATGTATGATAGATGGAAAAATCATCAATCCTTGACTATTAATACTGAACTGCTAGAAACCCAGATTGCACAGCATGATTGCTTATTTGAGTTTGATACTGAAAAACTTGATTTAGAAAATTCCACATGTGATCATGATTGTTTTGAGATTGAGCCTTATGTGGATATTCTTGAATCTCATTTTTATGATTGTGAAATTGATTTATCCGATAATTTATTTGAGGAAAAGGTTGAGAAAATTGAAATTGAAAACCCTTCTTTTGATGATAATTCTGATTTTGATGTTGTATCATTTATGGTTAAATCTGATGAGTTTGATAAAGGGTTGAAAATTACAGACATTGATGAACCTCACTTTGATTTTGGTGATATTTTAGAAATTAATGATAAATCTCTTGTGGTTAAATCTGATTCTATAAATTCTTTTTCGTATGATTCTGATTTTGACTCTTCTGATGATGAATTATTTGTGGGGAAGCATGAGGAAATTGATTTTGAAGAGCCTCATCTTGATTTTGATATTGATAAATTATTTGATGATGAACATGAAGAAATTGACAAGGATTTGAATATTGTGAAAATTGATGAACCTCACCATGATGATGTTTTGCCCATAGCTATTGATGAAATTTTTGATCTATTTGAAAATTTGAGCTTTATTGATGTATCTGATGTAGAACAGAAAGACTATTATTATGATGATCCAATGCTTGAATATTTTAATAAAAGTCCTAGTATGATTGAAGGTCTAATTTTGAAGAAAGGGCTTATGATTCTGCTTGGTGACAAACATAGGAAGATTATTGAAAATTTTGATTTTGATTTATTTGCAATTCTGTACTTTTGAATTAGTGGCTAAAATTTTTGGACAACGGAAGAGGAAGAAATTGCATGCTATCTACTTTGGTACTGATTCACCTGCTTCACCATGATTTGATTTTTGGTCAAGCTAATGACCTAAAATTAGCGCTTCTTGGGAGGCAACCCAAGCCCTCTATCTTACTTTAGTTTCTTTTATCCTAGTTTATTTTTAGTATTAATTTTTCTATTATTTTTGAAAAAAAAATTGCATTTTTCCTCCTGTTGATTGCTTATTGAGTAGGTGTTTTCTCGCACCAATTTTTATAAATTGGGTTTAGAAAAATTTTGATCTTTGACACGGCATTGAACTACTCATCTTTGTCTATCATCTAGATATTTTTTCAGAATTTTAGAGTCCATCGATCATTCTAAAACATACAGCAACTTTTTCATTATGATTAATTTCTGCAACAGTTTTTTTTTTTCTGATTGTTCTAACTAGCACTTTTGCTACCACTTTTTAAGCTGTTTCGGTGACTTGAAACCCAGATTTTTCACTTGGAATATGAAGTTCATGTGTCGTTCTATCTCGTGGAATAGTTATTTTCATGAATATATTTTCTGATCATTCTAGGACGCATAGCAACTTTTCGAATTTGATTAACTTTTGTGCAGTTTTTGCAGTTTTGTAATCTGAGTAGCCTTCTTTCTGCTGATGCCCTAAATTTCTGATAGATTTTGATCCTTTGATTTTTATACTTCTGAAAAGAACATATCTTATTCTATTTCATGGTTATGTCCATTTTCTATTTTGATCATTAAATTTTATTCTAGGGTATGGCTACTTTTCATAAAAAATTCAAAAACTGCACAGTTTGCTTTCTACCAGTTATTGCTTATTTTGCATCTAGATTCAGAAATCTTCAAGAGCAACTGTCTTCCACATCTAGCCACCACTGCATCTGCCTCTGACATCACTGTTTCCAGCCGTCGACACTGGATCATACCATATGCAGACTCTTGCTTCTTCTACTACCTCTTATTCCATTTATTTTATTTATGCAGTAGAATATTCATTAGTGACTGATTTTCTATTTTTGTAGTATTATCTCTTACATAGTCCGACGATCTCACCTCCAGGACTGTGATCTCTAGCAGGCCACTAGAGATTGCTCACTCTACCGTCGGCATCATCATTGACAGCAGCTTTTCAGCTAGCCTCTATTCACCCTCTACTTCTTGCCTGCTCGACTCTTTCCACCGGCATCCTCTTCAAACTTCCGGCGACATCTCTGATCCTCTCTTGAGATTATTTTTTATCATTATTATTTTTTTTAGACTATTTTTGATCTGAGCCTTATGTACCTTAAACTTTGCAGGAAATTTTCAAAAGGCATATCTTTGGACCCAGCTACATTGGCCTGACAATGATTGAGCATAATCTATTTAGTTTTGTGAGTATCACTTGCACTCTCTTATTAATGACTATTTCTTATAGTGCATCTTTGACTTTATCATATTTATACTACTATTTGGTTTTCTCTTGAAAAATGATTTTATGGATATATGGAACTCATTGTTTTGATGATGATATTATTCAAATTTATTGTTAAAATTGATGAAAACATATGATCCACTTTCTACCATATGATGGCATGATTTATTGATAAAATGTCTTCCTTGATGATGTGAGTCTTTATACTTGTGATTAGAGAAAAACCCTATGATGTTAGATTTATTTCTTCAGTGCATATCTATTTTTGAAATTTGACATTGGTTGATGCATGAAATTTTGGGTAGATGTGTTATTTGAAGAATAAGATCTAAAGGTGAAACTATTCCTTTTGAATAAAATGAGTATATGAGTATGATTATTGAATTGATGTCAATTAATCAACCTAGTAGATGTTTAGTCTATTTTGCTATTTGTTGGGAAATAAGAAGCCAAGATCCATAAAAATAGTAAGAGACTCGCCTACTTGGCACTGTGTAAAATTGACAGTGGTACCTAAGAGATGGGTTGAAGTCTATGCATGAAAAATAATGAGAGTGAAAAATAATAAGACTCCTCTACTTGGCACTGTGTAAAATTAACAGTGGTACCGAAGACAAGAGTTGAAGTCAAAAATAAAAAACGTGTATCTAAGTGGGTACATGCCATCTTCACAAAAACAAACAAAATAAAAAAAAACATGTGTGGAAAAAAATCTTGGAAACCTAATTCCTGTAAACAAAAGCATGATAGATTTGAACTGAAAACTGGGTGAAATCATGAGATTGAAAATTCTATTTATTATACAAGTTACAAGGTTTTATTTAATTGAATTGTGAATTTAGAGGGTTGGGTTCTAAGGATAATATGTTTATTTGAAGTTTTGTAAATCAATTGGTGGAATTTTTCATTGATGAGTTGTATTTTAGAAATTTATTGAGCATGAAAAGGTTATTCTTATGATCAATTTTTGATTTTTGCTTGTAGACAAGCAAAGTTTGAGCCTTATGTATTTGATGACACCGAAATTTATAGTAAATTTCATGCCATTTTATATTTCTTTTCGTGTCATATTTATTAACTTTTGCTTGTTTTTAAGCATTATTTGCTAAATATTACGGAATCTACAGAATTTCTTATTTTTCATGAATTTCAGATAAAAGTGCCATATTTTGATGGATTTTAAAGGATTTGAGCGCACGAATGGATTCAGGACGTCGAAACGAAGCCACCCGCTAATTTTCATGCAAATCGGAGTGAGTTTGAAAAATACACCCCGGGTGTAATGGATATTACGGGTGTAATTTCTGCCCAAAAATATGGCAGTGCCGTAAACAATAACACGGGCCGTAATTTAGAGCAATTTCTGACCAGAAAGTTCAGTTGATTTTACGGCACTGTCGTAATTTATTTTACGGCCGTAATTTGCAACTAGTCGCGCGACTCTTATGGGCCCAAAACTTGTGAGGGCTATAACTTTTGATCCAGAGCTCCAAATCGAAATCTGAAAGATGTTCCGGACTCGTCTTTAAGAGAAGAAGATGCTAAAAGTGGAAGAAGGAACTTTTATCCAGTATCGAGGGAGAAATCTCCAGAGAGGCAGCTAGGGTTTGGCCTCACGTCGAGAGGTATAGAGGGCACCTCAGGCCATGATTTTCACTCAGAAGCTTCGTCTAGAGGAGAGGAAGACG
Source organism: Costus lasius (assembly GCA_027563935.2). NCBI lineage: Eukaryota > Viridiplantae > Streptophyta > Magnoliopsida > Zingiberales > Costaceae > Costus > Costus lasius. Next base: position 80,241,232 of record CM050451.1, read on the forward strand.
CACCAGAAGTTTTAGAGGAAGAAGAGCTTGATCGGAGGAGGAATCGATGAAATTGGTGGTGATAGCACTATTCATTGAGTTTTCCTGCAAATTACGGTGCTGTAATGAATTACGGTGCTGCAAATTACAGCACCTGTTTTGTAACCTTTCTTCTTCCCTTCTTCGATTTTTGACTATTTGAAAACATGTTTTATTGTAATTCTTTCCTCCATGCAAGCTTAATCCTATATTGGGACATAGGGTTTAATCCCTTTGATTTTTAATGATTAGATAACTCTTTTCTTTCGTCATGATAATCTTTGTTGTGATAATTTTACTCTTGTGATAAATTGTGCTTAGATTCTCTATAATTGCATGTTAATAATTATGTTCTTAGAGTTTTCGCAATGAGACTGAAAGGTGATTTGCTTGAGATCTTGGAACCCTAGAATTGCATGTTAGGAACCCTTCCTTAGGTAGATCCTATTTGATCTGTTCTAGTAGAATAATTGCCATGATTACAACATGTATCTATAGATCGATGTCTATTTGTCAAACATGGAGATCTTGCACGAAAGTGAGGATCGGAACGTTGGAGATCCATGAGTACAACTAGTATAGAGACTCGGATGCACGAAAGTGATCCTGAGATTCCACTAGAGATTATCAACCTAGAATTCGGATGCACAAAAGTGATCTTTGAATTCTCTGATTGATGATTTACTTATCTTTAGCTTGGGATAAATCTTGCGCGAAAGTGAGGATTTATCTCTGCGTGATTGTCCGCACGAAAGTGAGATAATCCCTTTATAAAGTAAATTAGATCTTTATCGTAGCAAGATTTGATTGACGAACCTTTTTATTTATATCTTATCATTGAAATTAAGGTGGATGAAACCCTAGTCCCGTATTTATCTCTCTGATTATCTGAGTTCGTGTGTTTTCCATTATTACTTTGCACTAGAATCGGTTCGCTTAGCTAGTAAGAATACCCCTATTTGGTACTTAACAATAAGGTCCCTGTGGATTTGATACTTTTCTTTATTACTTCGATAGTTCCGTGCACTTGCAGAAACCTATCAAGTTTTTGGCGCCGTTGCCGGGGATTAGTCCAAGGTACACGCGTGTCAGACTTGTAGTGTTCCCTTTCGAGCTATCAAGTTTTTGGCGCCGTTGCCGGGGAAACTGATCTACTCTTGAAGGAGCTAAGAATTCATAGAAAAGTAATTGGGTATTCCATTGATGACTTAAAAGGGATTAATCCTTCTTTTTGTATGCACAAGATTCACATGGAGGATGAGCACAAACCACATGTAGATTTTCAGAGAAGGCTCAACTCGCCTATGAAGGAAGTGGTGAAGAAGGAAGTACTAAAATTGCTAGATACAGGTATTATCTACCCTATCTCAGATAGTAAGTGGGTGAGTCCTGTACACTGTGTTCCAAAGAAGGGAGGTGTCACTATAATGAAAAATAAGGATAATGAATTGATACCTGTTAGAAATGTCACTAGTTGGCGTATGTGTATTGATTATAGAAAATTAAATGTTGCCACTAGGAAAGATCATTTTCCCTTACCCTTCATTGATCAAATGGTGGAAAGACTTGCCAACCACTCTCACTTCTGTTTTCTTGATGGGTATTCCGGATTTTTTCAGATTCCTATTCATCCTGACGATCAGGATAAAACCACTTTTACATATCCATATGGTACTTTTGCTTATAGAAGAATGCCCTTTGGTTTATGCAATGCACTTGCAACTTTTCAAAGGTGTATGATGGCAATTTTTTCTGAATTTATTGAAGATTTCATGGATGTTTTTATGGATGATTTCTCTGTCTATGGTTTCACTTTTGATGACTGCTTAGCTAATCTCTCTAGAGTCTTGCAGAGGTGTGAAGAGACTAACCTTGTCTTGAATTGGGAAAAGTGTCACTTTATGGTTAGACAGGGGATAGTATTAGGCCATCTTGTTTCAGAAAGAGGGATTGAAGTGGACAAAGCCAAAATAGAAGTGATTGAGAAGCTAGCACCACCCACCACTGTCAAGGAGATTAGGAGTTTTTTGGGACATGCAGGGTTTTACAGGAGATTCATCAGGGACTTCTCTAAACTTGCTAAACCTTTAACTGATTTACTTTGTAAAGACGCCAAATTCTACTTTGATGAGAAATGTCTGTTTGGTTTTCAGGAGTTAAAGAAAGCTTTGGTTTCAGCACCTATCATTCTACCCCCAGATTGGGACTTACCTTTTGAACTCATGTGCGACGCCAGTGATTATGCAGTGGGAGCAGTCTTGGGATAGAGAAAAGATAAGAAACCTCATGCTATCCACTATGCCAGCAAGACTCTGGATGAGACACAGAAAAATTACACCACCACCGAGAAAGAATTATTGGCCATAGTATTTGCTTTTGATAAATTTAGGTCATACTTAATTAACTCCAAGGTGGTAGTGTACACTGACCATGCAGCTGTGAAATACTTAATGCAGAAAAAAGATAGCAAACCACGATTACTCAGATGGATTTTACTTCTACAAGAATTTGATTTGGAAATTAAAGACAAAAAGGGATCAGAAAACCTTGTTGCAGATCATCTCTCAAGAATAATGGTAGACACTGAAAAGAATAATGAGATCAATGATTCCTTCCCTGAAGAACAGCTTTTAACCATTGAACAGATCAGAGCTCCCTGGTATGCTGATATAGTGAATTACCTTGTTGCTAATGTTTTTCCTCCCGATTGGAACTACCAAAAAAGGAAGAAGTTCTTAGCTGAGGTAAAACACTATTTTTGGGATGAGCCTTATGTGTTTAGAAGGTGTACATACGGTATTTTTAGAAGATGTGTACCTGAAGAAGAAATCACAGATATTTTGAGCCAATGTCATGGATCCTCTTATGGTGGTCATGCCGGTACTGGAAAGACTGCTTATAAAGTGTTACAATCAGGATTTCATTGGCCTACCATTTTCAAAGATGCTAGAAACTTTGTGTTATCTTGTGATAGATGTCAAAGAACAGGAAACATTAGTAGAAGACATGAGATGCCCCTGTCCAACATTCTTAAAGTTGAAATATTTGATGTTTGGGGGATAGACTTTATGGGGCCTTTCCCATCTTCAAGAGGTAACAAGTACATTCTGGTAGCAGTTGACTATGTTTCAAAATGGGTTGAAGCTCTCGCTTCACCAACCAATGACTCAAGAGTTGTTGCTAAATTTTTCAAAAATATCATATTTCCATGGTATGGGACCCCGCGAGTAGTAATCAGTGATGGAGGTTCACATTTCATAGAACACAAATTTTCAGCCTTACTTAGAAAATATGGAGTGAATCATAGAGTGGCAACGCCTTATCATCCTCAAACAAGTGGACAAGTGGAGATATCGAAGAGAGAAATCAAGGGAATTTTAGAGAAGACCGTGTCAAGCACTAGGAAAAATTGGGCATTCAAACTTGATGATGCCTTGTGGGCATACCGGATTGCTTTCAAAACACCAATAGGTATGTCTCCATTTCAATTGATTTATGGAAAATCATGTCACCTGCCTATGGAACTTGAACACAAAGCATACTGGGCAATCAAGATGCTAAATTTTGACTTAAAAAGTGCGGGGGAAAAATGAAAATTATAATTGAATGAGCTAGATGAGATCAGACTCTCTACATATTAGAATGCACAAATTTACAAGGAAAGAACAAAAAGATGGCACGATCGACATATTTTCAGAAGAGATTTCCAACCAGGTGACTTTGTTCTTTTATTCAATTCTAGATTGAGACTTTTTCCTGGAAAACTTAAGTCTCGATGGTCTGGACCTTTTCAGGTAAAAAAAGCTTATCCTTACGGAGCCGTGGATGTATGGAGTGAAGAAACAGGAGAATTCAAGGTTAATGGTCAGAGACTTAAACACTATTATCAAGAAGAGCGAGTTGAAGAAAAGGAGAGTTTTTATTTGGATGAACCACTATCAAATCTGAGTGTTAAGGGGTCAAGCTAAAGACCTTTAAATTAGCGCTTCTTGGGAGGCAACCCAAGCTTTCTAACTTTAGTTCACTTCCTTTAATTCACTTTTATCTTAGTTTCACTTTAGCATTAATTTTTATTTTTTTAGAAGAAGCATAGAGAAGAAGAAAACTCGACTCAAAAGGTTAACAAAATTTTGTAAGTATCCCCTTCCATTCACCTTTTGGATTTCTTCATTGACTCTTATTTTTGTGTCTACCACCACTAATTCATCTACGTGAAAATATTTTGATTAATGCAATATGTGGTCATGTTTTGAGATATGACGGATGATTTTTGATGATGAATAAACTCGACTCCATGATTGAAGATATATTTGTCTATTGAAATATGACACTGATTGATACATAAAATTTTGGGTAGATATATTATTTGAGGAATAAAATTTAAAGGTGAAACTTCTCTTTTGAATAAAATGAGTATATTAGTATGATTTGAGAATTTAAATCAATTGATCAACCTAATTGAGGCTTAGTCTATTTTTGCTATTTGTTGGGAAATAAGAATCCAAGATCCATAAAAATAGTGAGAGACTCTCCTACTTGGCACTATGTAAAATTGATAGAGGTACCTAAGACATGGGTTGAAGTTTAAACATGAAAAATAATGAGAGAGAAAAGGAATAAGACTCCTCTACTTGACACTATGTAAAATTGACAGTGGTACCGAAGAAAGAGTTGAAGTCAAAAATAAAAAGTATGTGTCTTTGTGGATACATGCCATCTTCACAAAAACAAACAAAATGCATAAAAAAGGAAAAAAAATTATGTATGGAAAAAGATCTTGGAGACCTAATTCCTGTAAACAAAAGCCATGATAGATTTAAATTGATATTGGGTGAAATCATGAGATTGAAAATTCTATTTATTATACGGTTACAAAGTTTTATTTGATTGAGTTGTGAATCTAGAAAATTGAGTTCTAAGGATGATATGTTTACTTGTGTAAATCAATTAATACAATTTTTCATTGACAAGTTGTATTTTAGAAATTTATTGAGCATGAGAAGGTTATTCTTTCAATCAAATTTTGATTTCAAATTTTGATTTTTGCTTGAGGACAAGCAAGGTTTGAGCCTTATGTGTTTGATGACACCGAAATATGTAGTATATTTTGCATCATTTTAGATACCTTTTCATGCTAAATCGAGGATCTTTTTACTTGTTTTTATGATAAATCCATCAAATATTGCAAAGTCCACTTCTATTTTGGTTTTTCATATTTTTCAGGCAAAAAGGCACTATTTTAGGCGTTTTCAAGCAAAATCAAGTATATGGAAGAGTTCTCATCATCAAGAGGAGATCACCCAAGAAATTTCACGCGAATCGGAGCAAGCCAGCAAATTACGATAGTGCCGTAATCTATTTTACGGTACCGTAATTCCAAATGGTACCGTAAAATCCGAACACTGCCATAATTTGTGAAGATTTTCGAACAGAAAGATTTTTTGATTTTACGGTACCGGCCGTAAGCAATATTACGGTACCGTATTTCGGAATGCGTCAGAATAGAAACCTTAGCCGAATTTACGGTACCTGCCGTAAGGGATTTCACTGCCGTATTTTCCAGCCATTTCAAAACAGAGAGTTCAGCAAAGTTTGGGGCACTGACCGCAAACTATTTTACGGGCCATATTTTTTGAGACGACATCGGCACAGAAGACTCAAGAGATTTTACGGCACCAGCCGTAAACAACTACACTGCCGTAAAACCTATTTTGAACGCGATGCCCAGGTCAACTTTGACGCCCAATTTTTGCGGAGATGATTGCGGGCGATCCAGAGCTCTAAATCGAATTTTGTAAGAAGCAAAAAGGGAGCTTTTCACGAGAGGATTAGAGAGAGACAAAAGGCCCCAATTTTGATCGACCGTCGAGGGAGAAATCGCGATCCACGCCGCCATCGAGGGTTTCGCCGCTGCGCTCGATCCAGATGACCTCCAGCCATGATTTTTCTACCAAATCATCGCCTGGTGAAGGAGACAATGTGCCGGAAGTTTCAGATCGAAAGGAGACAAATTGGAGGAGAAATCAGGGGAACAAGGATTGCCACCACTGTTCACGCCTTCTTTTGTAAAATACGGCTGTGAAATACTTCACAGCCGTGCCGTATTTTCTAAAAACTCTTCCTTTTGTTGATCTTCGATTTTCTGAAATTATGGAATATTGTATTTCCTTCGCCATGCTAGCTTAAACTACTCTTGGGACATGGGGGAGTAGTTCACTTGACTTTTAATGATTAGATAACTTCTTTTTCAATATTTCGATGAGTTTGATTTTAGCATGATGATTTTGCTCATGTGATAATTGTGCTTAGACTCTCTTTAAGTTCATATTATTAATTATGTTCTTAGAATTTTCGCTTGAGACTAAAAGGTAATTGCTTGAGAATTTGGAACCCTAGAATTGCATGTTAGGATCCCTTCCTTAGGTTAGATCCATCTTGATCTTTTCTAGTAAAATAATTGCCATGATTATAACATGAATCTATAGATCGAGTCTATTTGTCAAACGTGGAGATCTTGTGCGAAAGCAAAGATCGGAACGTTGGAGGTCCTTGAGCAAAACTAGTTGCGAGACTCGGATGCACGAAAGTGATCCTTGAGACTGCACTAGAGATTCTAGAACTCGGATGCACGAAAGTGATCCTTGAGTTCATTGTTTGATAATATCTTCATCATGATAAAAGTGAATCAACGAAATCCTTATTCATGTCTAGTCATAAAAGTTTAAGTGAACGAAACCCTAGTCCCAGCTTTTCTCTCTGATAATCCTATTTTCTTAGTTTCCGATTGCTATTTTCACAATCTCGATTTGCCTAGATAGTAAGAAATCAACTATTTAGTATTCGACAACGTAGGTCCCTGTGGATTCGATACTTTTTTTTATTACTTCGTATACCCGTGCACTTGCAGTTTAACAACAAGTTTTTGGTGTCGTTACCAAGGATTAGTCCAAGGTACACATGTGCCAGACTTGTAGTGTTCCCTTTCGGGCTATCAGTAAGCGCAAGCAGCAAGACTCCCTCCTAGGCATGGATCTCACCTCCCGAGGCTAGCACTAAGCATGGAGGTTCGAGAGGATTCGAGGAGTCCGTGTGTGCGTGACTGCAGAGGACGTACCCTTTGTGCATCTTTGTCATCGACAGCGCTCTAGAAAATTACTAGACAAAGGTATAACTCTATACATCCTCTAGTGTTCATTCGTAAGACGATCCTGGCGCTATGGGATCCTGTTTCGGACCTTCGTTCCACTACGTTTAAATTTTAAAATAGGTCCGGGGATTCCCAACAGTTACACCTTTATCATCACATATGCAAAATGAATCCACCTCAAAAGGAAATTCAAGTGGAAGACATATATAGATAAGGAGAGTTGAAGATTTGTATAGATAAATTGAGTGAATTTATTGTCTCATTTGTTTGTCTCTTTGTAGATATTAAACCTATTAACTTTGATGAGGTTGTCAAAGAGGAGACGTGGAGAAAAGCCATCGATGAAGAGATAAAAGAAATTAAAAAAATAACACTTAGGTGCTGACAACTCTACTTGAAGGACATAAAGCTACTAGAGTCAAATGGGTGTTCAAAATCAAAAGGTACTCAAAAGTAAAAGTGGAAAGACACAAAGCCAAGCTTGTAGCAAAAGGCTACAAAAAAAAGCAAGGTATTGACTGTGATAAAATTTTTGCTCTATTTGTTTGCTTAGAAACTGTAAGGCTTATCATCTTAGCTGCTCAAACTAAATGGAATATTTTTTAAATAGATGTTAAGTCAATGTTTCTAAATGGATATCTTAATGAGGAGGAATATGTTGAACAACCTCCAAGCTATATGATGAAAGGAGGCAAAAGCAAGATACCGAGACAAAGAAAAGCACTATAAGGTCTAATATACGCTCCTAGATCATAAAATTACAAAAATTCATGAATATTTCTAGGATAATGGTTTTGTCAAATGTCCCAATGAACATGCCCTATACCTAAAAAAGAAAAATAATGAAATATTGATTATTTGTTTATTTGTAGATGATCTTACCTTTATAGGAAACAATCAAGAAATAATTGTATAATTCAAGAAGTCAACAAATTGAGAATTCGAGATGACATATTATCTTGGACTTATGTCCTACTATCTTAGAATGAAAGTGAAGCACACTGTTGTAGTCCGCAAGTGTACGGATACTCGAAGTAATAAATAAAGTATCGAATCCACAGGGACCTACGTGTTAAGTACCAAATAGTTGTATTCTCACTAGCTAAGCGATCGAATAATAGCAAAACAATGATGGAAAACACACAAAATCAGATAATCAGACAAAAATTGGGACTAAGGTTTCATCCACCTTAGTTCTAATGACTAGAGGGAAATAAAGGTTGTCAATCAAATATCATTATGATAAAGATTTAATTTACTTCATAAAAGGATCATCTCGCTCTCGCGCAGACAATCATACAAAGGACCAATCCTCACTCTCGTGCAATATCTATCCAATGCTGAAAATAAGTAAATCATTGAGCAAAGAACTCAAGGATCACTCTCGTGCATCCGAATTATAAGTCAAACATCTCATGTGGAATCTCAAGGATCACTCTCGTGCATCCGAGTCTCAACACAGGTTCTACTTAAGGTTTTCCAACGTTCCGATCCTCACTCTCATGCAGGATTTTCTCGTCTAACACAATAACTCAATCCAAAGAATCATAAAATCAACAAGGCATTAAAACTCTCAAAAAATTAGAATTCAAAGAACAAACCTAATCTCTTACAATAAGTTCCAAACTCGATAATTTCTAGGGTTCCAAATTTCACAATCAACCTCTCAGTCTATTTCGCAAAACTCTAAAACATGCTGATGTTTATAAAACTAAGGAGAATTAAAGATAATCAACACATAAGTAAAATTACCATAACAAAACTATCATGACAAAAGAAAAGAAATCTAGTCATTAAGAAGTTAAGGGGATATCACCCCATGTCCCAAAATATGTTTAAGATTGCATGGAGGAAGAAATACAATAAGCTATAGTATCAAAGTGTTCAGGAATCAAAGTAGAAGAAGAAACAACATTACAACACGGCTGTAATAGAAATTACAGCCATAATATGCTTGTGAACTCGCGGTGAATAGTGCTGGCGACACTCCTTTGTTGATTTCTCCTCCGTCTGAGATCCTTTGGCCTTGAACTTCTGTGGTGTCCTCCCCTCCTCCAGACGAAGCTTCTGTGTAAAAATCACGGCCGGAGGTGCCCTCTACGCCTCTCAGCGCGAGGCCAAACCCTAACCGCCTCTCTATTGATTGCTCTCCGAATACTGGATAAAAATTCCCCCTTCCACTTCTTGCGTCTTCTACTCTTACAGACGAGTCTGGAACATCTTTCGGATTTCAATTTGGAGCTTTGGATCAAAAGTTATGGTCTGCGCAAGATTCGGACCCGAAAAACTCACGAAAAACGGCCCAAAATACGGTACCGTGGAAGTTTTACCCCAAAAAATGGCAGTGCCGTATTTTTACACAGAATTCAGAAATTTTCTGTATAAAATCCTCCAAAAATATGGTACCGTAAGATTTTATCCCAAAAATACGGTAGTGCCGTATTTTTGCAATTTGGCTCCTAATTTCATGAAAATTGATGGGTAGCTTCGTTTCGACGTCTGGAATTCATTGGTGTGTTCAAATCTTCTAAAATCCATCAAAATATGGCACTTTTAACCTGAAAATGATCAAAAATAAGAAACGGTGTAGATTCTGTAATATTTGACAATTAAGGCTTAAAAACAAGCAAAAGAGCATAATTATGACACGAAAAGACCAATGAAATGACTCAAAATATACTATGAATTTTGGTGTCATCACACACAAACGAAGGAATATTCATCTCAAGAAAATTATGCAAGGGAGATTATGAAAGACATTTAATATGAGCAATTGTAATCAAGATAACACTATAGTCCAATGTTGTGAGAAGATGTCTATGTTTGGTTAAAACTGACAAAGATGATCTAACTATGTTCAAAGGTTTAGTTGGAAGTCTGAGATACTTGATATGCATAAGACTTGACATATGCTTTGGAGTTGAACTCATTATTCACTATTTAGAAGCACCTACCAAGATACATTTTAATGCTACCAAAAGGATATTACACTATAACCAAGGTACTTTGAATTTTGGACTTTATAATCATACTATTGACGATTTCAAACTTGAAGGATTTTTATGATACCAAATGGGCTGGAGATGCTGACAATAAGAAAAGCATAATTGATTTGATCTTTTTCAAAAGTAAGCAGCATTCATTCAAAAAAAAAAAGTAAAGCAGCATTCAATTGGAGCTTGAAGAAACAACCAATCATATCTCTATCAACATGGGAAGCAAATTATGTCACCCTCAACTTATGCGTAATTCAAGCAATCTAGTTAAGGCATTTAATGGAAGAACATACTTTGCACAAAAGGAGCCAACACAAGTCAATGTGGATAATAAATCACCAATTGCATTGGCAAATAATCCCTTGTTCCATGAATACAACAAACATATCGACACTCAGTTTTATTATATTCAAGAATGTGTCTCAAGCAAGCAAGTTCAATTGAACCATGTCAAGACTGAACAACAAATTATGGATATTTTCACAAAGGCACTTAATTTCAAAGAATTAAGAACTAAGTTTGGAGTACAAGAATTTCTAAGTTTAAGGTGGCTGTTGATGTATAAACTTAAAATCAAGTTAGCAAGTCTTCTTCATTCAATTTCATTGTTCCCGATGAAATTAGTTATGTGAAGAGTGCTACCAGTTTCTAATACTCGTCACTGTGTAGTGGAAGGCCACCCCCACTACCAACATCGTGAAGAACTTCGCTAGGGACATCCCTGTGTATGCCTTGATTGCCTACTTTAGTGACTCCCACACCTCCACCACTGCTATCTTTTCACTTCTCTCACCTCTCTCTAGTCCTTCATCTATTGCAGCAGAGGATTTGTGGTTTAATAGTAGGGATGACATAAAAATCTATTCTCATTCCAACCTAATCTGACCCACCCCGATTTGATCCGGAAAACCCCAAGTTGACCGGTGTTGGGTTAGGTTCGGGTAAAACCCGACTTATATAAGTTGGGTTCGGGTCGGGTATGAGATTTTTGTACTTGCCCTGAACCCAACCCGTACCCCGAACTTGCCCCCATATGAGAAAATTATAATTCTACCCTTAATTAAAATGACAAAACCCTAACCTTAACCTTGCTGCTAGCGCCGCTCCACCCTTGTTGCTCGTGCACCATCCATGCCGTCGATGCTCTACCCATACATTACTACGAGGTCGGGTTTCCCCGTGAGTACCTGATTCTCTAGCGGGGTCAAGTTTGCGATGAACTTTTTTAACTTAATAAGTTCAGAGGTGGGGTCAGTTATAGGGTTAAGGGGTCAGGTTTGACACTCTCCATTCCTGTTCCACCCCGCTACCATCCCTAGTTAATAATAGTTGAGATCCATTTGCTACTAATGTAGACACATATTAGCCTCAGCCCTCAAGACCAAAGGAGCATGCTAATCTTAACAGTTAAGTTATTCGACACATATTAGCCTCATCCCTAGTGTTAGGCCCAAATTGCTGTTTGGGCCACGTGTGCGCGCACGCGGCCCAAACCCAGCTGCGGCCCAAATCCCGGCAGTTGTGGATAGCGGGTCGGGTGCAATGGCTATCGGGTCGGGCGACCCGTTTGCGCAGTGAAGCTTCGCTTCGCTGGGAAAAAATGCGAAAACGCGTTAGGGCTACAGTAACGCGGGCAGCGGTTCGATTGCGAATGGTAGCGGTGGCTACTGTTCTTCGTCTCCTCCCCCGATTTCCTCTTCCTCCCTGTCGTCGAGCAGCTCCGGCGGGCTTCTCCGGTAGCGGTGACGATCTCCTCCAGTCCCGGTGGGTAGGGTGTGGCGGTATGGGACGCGCTGGAGCAAAGGGGCAGCGCCCCCTCTTTCTTTCCTCCACCCATCTCTTCGGCGATGCCGATGGTGGAGCCGACGGACGGACGTCTGCCAAGGTATGTCCTTCTTCTCCTCCCGCTTCGGCTTGGTTCGGCGGGCGGTTTCTTTGGTCGGCGAGTGTCGCGGCCTCCTCTTCTTCTCCCTCGCTGCGCCTCCCTTCTTCGCTCGCTTCCGGCGAGACCTGGAACGGCCGGTGAGGCTGGAGCTTCTTCCCCTCTTCCGGGCAGTGTTCGGCGACCGTGGGTTGGTCCGCCGACGTCTCCGGCTGCTGGAGCGTGGGCGGCGGTTCCGCCCCTTTCTTGGATGGCATCCGGCGATGTTGGTGGGATTCGCCGGCGCCTCCTCTAGCTCCAGCGAGGTCGGGCTCGGCTAGACGGTGCTCCGGTGAGCCTTAGGCGGGTTTTCGGCGTGCTCTGGCCATCGGTCCGCTACCTCAGATTGTGTGAATGTGTGTTGGTTGGCGTTCACATGCCTCGTTCTCTGTGTGCTTGCCTCTAACGAGTTCCGGACGTGGTTCCTGTTCCCGGCCGATTAGCTGCCCTCGGCCGATGTCTTCTTCTCTCCAGCTCCCCGAGCCTCGTGCTCCTGGCCAAGTTGTCCTTCTCGGTCGGTGACTCCTCGCCCCTCTTCGCGCTCCGGTCATGTGCGCCGGCCATGAGTGGTGTTGCCCGGTGTTTGCCAGTTTGTCTATGTTGGACGTCTGTGAGACGTCCCCTTTTGGGCGAGTGTAGTATTCGATCACCTGCGTGTAGTCCGGTCGAAGTTAGGGCGTGTGCCCGGCTTCTTGCGTGACGTCGTCTCTCGTGCGTGTGTGCGCCACCGCCTGTGTGCAGTTGTTTCTTTTCCGGTGTACCGGACTTGTACGCGCGTTGCGCCGGCGTCGAGTCTCGGGTTTGTACCTTGTCGCACGTTGGAGCTGGTTCGTGCAACGATCCTTGGGGAGACGCGTGACGGTCTCCATCTCGTTTAGACAAGTAGACAGGTGGTCGTATGGCATAGGCTGAGGAGTGCGTCGAGGACGGACTCTTGCCGGTCGCGCCCGGATCAGCGGTTCGACCACTTAGCCCCTGCGTGGGCGTGCTTGGGTGCGAGTCAAGCATTGACTCGGGTGTTATTTGTTTAAAAATTTTATTACCCTAATTCTGGGCGTGACAGACTGGTATCAGAGCCTAAGTTCTGCACGTTCCAACTTGTACACCAGTTTTGTACACCTGTTGGCAGTAGTGATCATTGTGATGATCACAAATATCCACAGCATTGAGTTGCTGGTGGAAATAGTCAGATATGGGGGAGCTTTGCTCCAAAGATATCAACAGAGTTGGCTTGTCCAACTAGAGCCTCATGGCTCTGTTTTCTTGTCTCCCTAGTGAAGACATATCTTACGGGGGGTCGTGTTGCTGAGGTGCGTTACCACAGCTTCTATAGCACCGACCAAGGCCAGTGGTGGCCTGAGGACTGTCGTGCGACGACACGTCCCGATGGGTAGTCGGTTGTGCTTATGGGATAGTCATGCGACGATATATCCCGAACATCAATCGATGATGCCATCGGACAGTCATGCGATGACTTACCCTGGAGAGTAGTTGCTGGTGGTTGAGGGACAATCGTGCGACGATGTGTCACAGACACCAGCTGATGTCTCCATAGGATTGTCATGAGACGACGTATCCTAGAGACCGGCCAAGGACGACCAAATAATTATCGTGCGATGACACGTTCTAAGAACTGAGGACATTGTGACCCAAGGAATATTGTGCGACGATATTTAGGACTCCAGCCAAGATTGGCCATGTGACCACCGTGAGACAGCGTGTTCACGAGGTAGCACCCATTTCAGTGGTTTGTTACACTATGGAAGTTGAGGACTTCCTATGGGGTATTGGAACTGTATTTCCATAGTACCCAAGTTCCTGCTGAGGAGCAGGTACATACATTTATCACGTATCTCTTTTGAGATACAAAGTTGTGGTGGCGGGCTCAGGCCGCACACAACCCTTTTTGGGATTCGATCTGACCCATGAGCTCTTATGGGGAGAGCTCAAAATAAAGACCAAGGATTAGTTCCTACATGGGGAACTTGTTGTGGGTTGTGTGAGGCATCCTAAAATGACTAAGGGAAATTGGGTCATATGGGACTATGTCCGGCGATATGCCCAGGTGATGCTTGAGATAGAGGGTTTCCTCTGTCAACAACTCCCTACAAGTAGGGAAGGGCCATAGAGAGACATGGACTAATGACTCTCCTTGCGAACGAGAGGTCCCTTCATTGGTGAAGGGTTTGTTGGGAGAGTTCTCCGATGAGTTATCCTCGGAGCTTCCTAAACACTTTCTCGAAGGAGAGAGATCATCACAAGAATGAGCTTGTAACAGGATCTACTCCTCCGCATAAGGCTCAACACCGTATTTCTCTAATGGAGTTGGCCGAGCTTCGTTAGCAATGGTGTGGATTGCTAGAAGCCGAGTTCATTCGGCCTACGGTATCGCCTTATAGAGCGCTGATACTCTTCTAAAAGAAGAAGGATTGGTCACTAAGGTTCTCGGTAGACTATAGAACCTTAGATAAGATAACGGTGAGGGATTGTTATCTTATACTGCTTATCCCTGATCTGGGAGATCAATTAGGGAAAGCATTGGTTTTCTTAAGACTAGACTGAGAGCAAGTTAATTTGTAAATTCATTTCGCCGAGGGGAACGAACAAGAAAATCATATGGATAACCCGATATGAGTTCTGGAGTTCAAAGTGATGCCATTTGGACTACTAAAGCCCCCTCTATGTTTTGTCATCTGATAAACAAGTGTTGGCCCCTTGTCTTAGATGACTACATAGTTGATTATATGGACGATATCGTGGTTCTCTCCGCAAGCGTTGAGGAACACCTAAGCCATCTAAGGCTGATGTTGAGGGGAAAACCAACTATATTTGGAGTTGAGAAATTCTCATTTGTGGTAGATGAGATTACTTTCTTTGGTCTTGGGATAGACCACGGACAAGCGCGCATGGACAAGGTAAAGGTCCAAGCCATTGCGGAATAGTGCGCCCCCTCAAATCAAACCGAGTATGGAGTTTTCTCAGTCTGGTGAACTTCTATCGAAGGTTCATCAAAGGCTATTCAAGAAAAACCTTACCCGTAGTGATCTGCTAAAACGGAACTCGAAATGGGAGTGGCTTGATCGGTATCAGTTGGCCTTCCTATAGTGAAGGTCCATATTGTCTCTGAACCGATCTTGAAGTTATCCGACTTCAGTATGCCTTTCGAGTTTCACACTGATGCTTTGGACCAAACTATCGGTGGTATAAGTCATAGTGTGGGCAACCTTTAGCTTTTGGGACTTGAAAGCTAACAGGGCTGAGCGATGGTATTTTGACCACGAGAAGGAAAAGGTGGTAGGAGGCCATTATCTCCGGACGCAAAGAACCTTCTCGGGGTTATGAAGTCCGACAACATGACACCACATAAAAGAGGTTGTCGGCAAAATAGGCACGTTGGCCGGAATTCTAGGGTGAATTCCAGTTCCATGGGGAACATAAATCGGGTAAGGGAAACGTGTTTCCTTATTAGCTCAGTAGACTAAATGCCCTTGTGTGTTGTACCCTCTCCCGAGTGGACGGGGATCTACTAAGCAGAATAAAGGCAGCCTCAGCTTTTGATAGGGAGGATCAAAAGCTGAGTTCAGCAGATTATGTCGGACATGATCCGACACTACTATCTAGGTCCAGTTGACATTGTCATGGCCAAAGGCGATAGGCCCCTAGTCCCATCGATGGGCGGACTGTGCCGGGAGCTACTGAGGGAGCTCCATGATAGAGTTTAGGCAAGGCATCCAGGACAAGAGAGGATAGTTGTCCTGTTAGCACAATCGTGCTATTGGCCCAATGCGTGCGCAAACATGAGGATGTATGTCCTCACTTACCAAAATTGCCAGGAAGGTAAGATCGATCGGAGACTAGAGGCAGGGTTGTTACAACCATTGCTTGTTCCCGAGACGTCCTGGACAAGGGTGTCCAAGGACTTTATTGGTGGGTTCTTAAAGTTGACGGGATAAACTCAGTGCCGGTAGTCATGGAATGAGTTTCCATGGGTGGATTCTTTATCCCAGCACTTGAGTCAGTGTATAGCAAGGGTTGCTATAGACCTATTCTTCCAAAATGTGGTGAAACATTTTGGCATCCTAGTGGATATCGAGAGAGATACGGATGCCCGTTGTTACTGGACACTTTTAAACCATGTTGTTCAATAAGTATTTGTCCAAGGTAAGTTTCTCCATAGCCAATCATCCTCAAACGGATGGGCAAATTGAGCAGGTGAATGCTCTTGTGGAAGAATTCCCCCGTCACTTTGGGATCGCCAGTCAGGGTGACTGGGTGATGTGGATCGATGTGGCATGGAATGCCTATGACTTGCAAAGGTCATTATCCACAGGTCCCACCTCATTTGAGCTTTGAACTAATGTTAGGGAGTCAGCCCCTAAACCCCGTTGATGTGGTGCGAAGGGATTCCAAGGGGAAGTGCCCTATGACTCAACGGAAAACTCGGGAACGAATCGATTCACTCCGAGAGGCTAGAGATAGCTTGGAGTTGGCTGCACAATGGATGCAAAGGTATGGATACCGTCGTTGTTGGAACGAAGAATTAGTCGTGGGTGATTTAGTTCTTCTCTGACTTACCTCACAGATCTAAAGGAAGATCTCGGTGAGGGAGGCTTACCGGGGTCTTATCCGAAGAGACGACGGTCCGTGTGAGATATTGAGTCAAGTGGACTCAGTAGCATACCGTTTGAAACTCCAATAGAGAATGTAGTTGCACCCTACATTCTATGTGAAATTGAGGAACTTTCACTTAGATCTGGATGATCCTTCTGGATCATTGACTTACCAAACCCCACCGATGGTGCAAACAAAGTTCGACCGAGAGATATGTGATATTTCATATCACTAGGTGCTGGGGCAAAGTAAGTTGATCGATGTACGAAGTTTCTCATCTGATGGGATGGATCCCCTATGGAGGAAGCAACCTGGCACAAAGCTTCCGAACAATACTTCTCCGATGTTCGGATGAAGTTCGATCTAAGGATTGTCGAGATTCGAGGTTATCGACTCTTGGGTTAAAATTGAATGAGTAAACAATGGGTGTTTCTCATTCATTGGGGATGGAATACCTGAGGGAGAAGCCATCTGGTATGAGGCTTCAAAATTTGGTGTACGAGGTTTAGATGAGGAGCTACCTCGAGTCGCCAAGGACGGCGACCACCTCAGGTGGGGGAGAATGTTAGGCCCAAATTGCTGTCTGGGCCACGCGCGCGCGCATGCGGCCCAAACCCAACTGTGGCCCAAATCCCGGCAGATGTGCATAGCGGGTCGGGCGCGATCGCTATTGGGTCGGGCGACCCGTTCATCTGGCGAAGCTTCACTTGGTTGGGAAAAAACGTGAAAATGCGTTAAGGCTACAGTAACGCGGGCGGCAGCTTGATTGCGAATGGTAGTGGCGGCTACTGTTCTTCGTCTCCTCCCCCGATTTCCTCTTCCTCCCCGTCATCGAGCGGCTCCGGCGAGCTTCTCCGGTAGCAGCGACGATCTCCTACAGTCCCGGTGGGTTGGGTGCGACGGTACGGGATGTGCTGGAACAAAGGGGCGGCGCCCTCTCTTTCTTTCCTCCGCCTGTGTCTTTGGCGTCGCCGGTGGTGGAGCCGGCAGACGGACGTCCGCCAAGGTATGTCCTTCTTCTCCTCCCACTCTGGCTTCATCCGGCAGGCGGTTTCTTTGGTCGACGAGTCTCGCGGCCTCCTCTTCTTCTCCCTCGCCGCGCCTCCCTTCTTCCCTCGCTTCTGGCGAGACCTGGGACGACCGGTGAGGCTGGGGCTTCTTCCCCTCTTCCGGGCGGCATTCGGCGACTGTGGGTTGGTCTGCCAGCGTCTCCGACTGCTGGGGCGTGCGCGGCGGTTCCGCCCCTTTCTTAGATGGCGTCCGGCGACATTGGTGGGGTTTGCCGGTGCCTCCTCTAGCTCCGGCGAGGTCGGGCTCGGCCGGACGGTGCTCCGGTGAGACTCAGGCGGGTTTCCGGCGTGCTCCGACCTTCGATCCACAACCTCAGGTTGCGTGCACGTGCGTTGGTTGGCGTGCACGTGCCTCATTTTTCATGCGTGTGCCTCTAACAGGTTCCGGATGCGATTCCTGTTCCCGGTCAATCAGCTGCCCTCGGCCGGCGTCTTCTTCTCTCCGGCTCCCCAACCCTCGTGCTCCGGGTTGAGTTGTCCTTCTCGATCGGCGACTCCTCGCCCCTCTTCGCGCTCCGGTCATGTACGCCGGCCATGTGTGGTGTTGCCCGATGTTTGCCAGTTTGTTTGTGCCAAACGTCTACGAGACATCCCCTTTTAGGCGAGTGTAGTATTCGATCGCTTGCGTGAGGTCCGGTCGGAGTTAGGGCGTGTGCCCGGCATCCTGCGTGACGTCGTCTCTCACACATGTTGCACCACCGCCTGCGTGCGGTTGTTTCTTTTCCAGTGTACCGGACTTGTACGCGCGCTGCGCCGGCGTCGAGTCTCGAGTTTATACCTTGTCGCGCGTTGGAGCTGGTTCGTGCAGCTATCCTTGGGGAGACGCGTGGCGATCTCCATCTCGTTGAGACGAGCAGACAAGTGGTCATATGGGATAGGCTGAGGAGTGCGTCGAGGATGGACTCTTGCCGGTCGCGCCGAGATCAGCGGTTCGACCACTTAGCCCCTACGTGGGCGTGCTTGGGTGCGAGTCAAGCGTTGACTCGGGTGTAATTTGTTTAAAAATTTTATTACCCTAATTCTGGGCGTGACACCCAGTAACATATTAGTAATATAAATATATTACTTGTAAAATATTATTTTTAATTAGATTACTGATATTTTACTATTTTATATTAATCATATTAATATAATTTTAGTATGATTAATATTTTAGTATTTTAATCATATTAATTTTAATTTAAGGGTAAATGGGCTTTCCTGAATAATTTTAGTCATCACAATGCTTTGTTATTAAATCTAATCAACTTCTAGGCATTCTCATTTTTTACATGCAAAACATCATTTGCATAATATAAGTATGGACACCTACGCATTGTCATATGTATAGAGCATATGAGTCCATTTGATCTTATATCTACTAATAAATAGAATGAAGGTTTTTTTTATTTAATGGACATAATGTCTAAGTTTTTTTTTTCTCTATAAAAAGCCTTCTAGGCTAACTATGACTCCACTTTAAAATTTAGATAATAGAGTTTGAATTCGCACAACTATGAAACATATTCAAACGAGGATTCTTCGTCATACTCAAGTGTTTTGAAAGCAAATAAATTAAGGACTAGTTTGGATGACATTGGAGTGTTAAACTCAAGTGACCAATGTGTACTTTACCATACTACTAACCGCAAGCATGGCGCCAAAACTTGATGTGTACTTTACTGTAGTACTAACCGCAAGTGTGACGGCTTTGTCGTAGTAGCACTTAAGATGTCGATCCCACAGGGACAGTGATCAAGTACCGAGTTATTACGAATCAATAGCTAGACGATCGAGAGAATATTTTGGGTTTTTATAAAGTAAATCAAACTACAACTAAATACAATTGCTAGCCGAATCAAGCAAGTGAAAGTTTTGGATAGAAAACAAGGTTTAGAGACATCGGAACTTCGAGCGCATCTTGTTGATGGATCTTAAACTCAAACAAGATAAAATCATAACAACATAATTTTAAAAGTGTTCAAGGAAATATCTAATGGTACAGATTACCCTCTTTCGACGGCGTAAATCGGTATCAATCTAGATCGGCGTCCTACTTTCGTGGCTCACCATACCTAGATTGATCCATTGGGTTCAGAGATATTATAAGTTTCCTCACACAAATCCTACCCAATTTCTTGACAGGTCAGAGCATGATCGATAATGCAGACCTAGCGTCGCAATTCACCTTTCGGTCCTTCTTGCGGCGCCCAAAAAAAGTAATTGCGTGATCAAGGCAAAACTAGCAGTAAAATAGCACAGATCGAATAAACACAAGATAAAATTACATTAGCCACGAGAAAACATGTTAGAGAACAAGATCTAAACAACTCAACTACACCTTTGTTCCGATTTAAAAAGATTATGCTATCATAGCATCGATTTAGTACAGATCTCTAAAGGAAAAGAAGAAACTAAAGAGAAGATAGAAGAAAGAGGAAGCAAACTCTCTGCAGAAGCATTGCAACATTCCTTCAAGTCTTCTAGCATGATGTATCATTCCTTCCTCCTCCCTTGTAATCGCCAAGAACTTCCCTTTGAAAAACTCGCTAGCCCCCCTTTGAGCCCCAACTGGGCGCTGCGTTCCTCAGCGATTTCGACCCTTTTTATCATTTATGAGGTGCCCTTTGATATTCCAGCATTAAAGAACTTTTAATTAGCTACGTTTTGACACCTTAAACGTCCAAAACGGAGTTATAATGACCAAGTTATGGCTCTTTTAATTTTAGGCTGTGCAAGAGAGATTATGGGTGTAATGGAGATCACGGGCATGGTTGTAATGTTGGCGTCGATTCTCTTTAGCTCCTGAAACGTCCATGAACTTGTGGGCCATTAAAAGCTCTTCGTAATGACATAAAAAACGCCCAAATCGGAGTTGTAACGGAAAAGTTACGGCCTATTTATTGCAGCCCTCCGATACACTTAATGCTACCATTACGAGTGTAATGAGGATTATGGGCATGGCGGTAATCTTTGTAGCAAACTCCGTTTCGTCTGAAATTTTGCGGGTGAGATGACCTTTGACTTGACTTTGATTCCGGCCATAGTTTGACATCAGAAGTTGCCGGTGTGAATATTACGGGCAGGCTGAAATTACGGCTATACCCGTAATGTTATTTGTCGAAGATTTTATCGTCCGAATGACTTCCGATGAGAAAATCGAAGGCACGTCTTTGGAGTATGATTAAGCTTGAGTGAAAACGGGCTTCTTGATAATTCAAACAGGAAATTATGGCTATAATGCAGATTAGGGCCTCGGCCGTAATTCGGGAAATTAGCTCCGTTTGAAGCCAAACTTCTCGTCAAGGTTCCTGATTCACACGGGGACATAAATATACCTCCAAATAGTTCTAGAAATGAGTGAATTATCTTGTATTTATCAAACATGACAAGAAGTGAAGCTTCTGAAGAAAATCAGTGAAATAAGCCGGAAAGAGATATAAAAGCATGATATTATGTCTCGATTCGCATGTAAATACTAGTCTAAAAGACTATAAAAATACGAGACATCAAACCTCGATCTCCTTCTCGAGCAGCGGGAAGTGACGAGCTTCTCCTTCACCAGACGAGAGCGGCAGTCCGAATGATGTTGCGGCATCCCCTCCTCTAGCGGCGGCGACGAAGAGTCCGCAGAGGCGGCGTTTCTCCCTTCCCCGAGCAGCGGAAGGTGTCCGCAGAGGCAGCATTTCTTCCCTTCACGAGTGGCGGACTGTGTGGCGGACAGCAGTCCGCCGTCTTCTCCTTCCTTCAGGCGGAGACTTCGAGCGCGTCCTGACGAGCACTCCAGCAACGTCGAGGTCAGACGACGAGGGCGAGTTGAGAGTGTGTAGATCTGTGTATAGGGAGAAGGAAGAGGGGTTTTATGTAGCTGTTTGTAGAGAGAAATTAGCAGTGAAAATTTCCCCTCCAAATCCCACTGTTAACTTGGTGTTTTCCGACATCGAACTCTGAGCTTTCCGGCGATCTCCCAGGTCATCTTCCCCACCTCCGACGGTCCATTTTCGGCGACCAGAGGGCACCGAAGGAGGCTGAGGGGCAAGGGAGCGAGCTTCCCTCCCCTGCCGGTGATCTTCCGGCCCGACGACATTGGCGACAGAGGTCGTGGCTGTGCGGCGTTTGGCACACACGTGAACGAAGATGAGCAAAAGAAAAGGCAAAAAAAAAAAAGATAGAAATCTGACGTGGCGCTTGCGTTGACCGTAATTCCGGGCCAAGACATCACAGTTGGTATCAAAACTTTCGGAGGTTGGAGATTTAGGCGATCGGGCGGTGAGACTGGTAGCGGTGGGTGCTCCCTGACGATCCCTACGACTCCGGGAGAGGGACAAGATGAGTTCCCTAGCTAATCGGGTGGTGATGACTCTAAATTTCATAATGTTTTTCATACTTATTAACTAGTCTTTTGGGTCATAATTTTGCTCTTTGCTTTATTTTCATGCTTTATTTGTCAAATACTTTGGAATCTACACCTTTCTTGGTTTTTGATCAATTTCAAATAAAAAGGCATCATTATCACAAGTTTTCGAGCAATTTCAATGTATGGATGAATTCTAATCATCAAGAGGAGTTAACACATCAAATTTCAAGACAAACCAAGTTTTCCATCGAAATTACGGTAGTGCCGTAATGAATTTTTTGGCCGTAATCTGAGAATATGGCACTACCGTAATGGATTTCACGGCAGCAGCTTACAAAGAATTTTTTGGGAAATTACAGCACTGAATATTACGGTACCGTGATTTCAGTCCAAATTCCGGCAGAAACTTCAAAGGATTTCAGGAGAATTACGGCACTACCGTAATGGTTTTAATGGTACCATAATTGTAGGCAAATTTCTCACAGAAACTTTCAGGAATAATCAAGGAATTTACGGCACTACCATGACAAATTATACGGTACCGTAAACTTCCGAAGCCATTACGGCAGTACCGTAACGTTCATCACGGTACCGTAATTATGCGCCCAATTTCCTGATTTTTCCACCGAAAAATTAAAAAGATGATTTCTTGAGATTTAGGTTACCAATTGAAGATCAAAAAAAGGGAAAGACTCAGAATAAGGAGGAGAAGATTTTCGAAGCAAAACGAACAATTTTCATTAAGGATTCACGGAGAATTTTAGAGAATTACCACCGCGCTAGAGTTCATCGCCGTTCATCGCACAGACCATCTCTGGCCACGATATTTGAAAGAAAGCTTCGCCTGAGGAACGAGAACACACCACAGAAGTTTCAGAGTGAAAGGAGGCCGATCAAGGGAGAAATCAACGAAAACGTGGTCGCGTGCACTGTTCATCATGACTCTACACAAATTACGGGCTGTAATTTTGATTACAGCCCTGTTTTGTAACT
This sequence comes from Costus lasius, assembly GCA_027563935.2. Taxonomy (NCBI): domain Eukaryota; kingdom Viridiplantae; phylum Streptophyta; class Magnoliopsida; order Zingiberales; family Costaceae; genus Costus; species Costus lasius. The sequence continues at coordinate 80,264,324 of CM050451.1, forward strand.
TTTACTCCTCCCTTTCGATTTCTAATCATTCTAAAACCATGTTTTGCTGTAATTCTTCCATCATGCTAGCTTAAACCTTGTTTTGGGACATGGGGGTATAATTCCCTTGATATTTCAATGACTAGATGACCTTTACTCCATCAATATATTTTTGGTATGGTAATTTTACTTAAGTGATTAATGTCCTTAATTGTCTCTAGTTTCAATCATTAACACGTGTTAGAGTTTTGTGCTATGGACTGAGAAGATGATACGTAAAATTTGGAGCCCTAGAATTTATGGTAGGAACTCATCGTAAGAGATTATGTTCTTATCTTTAGATTTTAGAAGTTTAATTCTTGTTGATGTCTTGATCTAGAAACTATTATTGCTTTAGACATGAAAATATGCTAGAGATAGATATTGGATTGTTTGAAAGCCTTAAGTAAAACCTGTGAAGCTAAGGTATGAGAATGCTTAGTTTCGCTTGAGATCTCGATATTGAGATGGAATGCATGAGAGTGATTCTTAATCTCTCTGTTGAAGTTTACTTATATTAAACATTGAATAGATCTTGCACGAGAGTGAGGATCGTTCTTTGTAAATTGACTGCGCGAGAGCGAGTTAATTTCTTTACTAAGTAAGCCATATATTTACCATAACGAAAATAGATTAATGAACATTTAATTATATCTAGTCATAAATATTAAGGTGGATAAACCCCTAGTCCCAATTCTTTCCCTCTGATTTTCCGTACACCGTTCGACCGTTTATTTTCAGCATTCTCGATTCGTTTAGCTAGTAAGAATTCAATTCGTCGGTACTTAACAACGAGGTCTCTGTGGTTTGATATCTTAAATATTACTTCGAGTATCCGTGCACTTACGGACAACAATAAGTTTTTGGCGCCATTGCCGGGGACCTTAGTTTTGTTAATATTGATATAATTGATAGTATTACTTGACTAAGCTTTTTGTTTTTATTTTTAGTATTTTCTGTGATAGATTCTAGTTTCTTTTGTTTTCTGCAAAATTCTGACCTTCTACTTGTTTATGCGCAGGAATCTTAGATCAGGACCATTAGTTCCTTTTGATCCTGAAATTAATAAAACTCTTAGATTGCGCAGGAAATTGAGGTTTGTAGAGGAGAGAGAAGAAGAATCAATCATGGCTGAGAGAAGGATACTTAGAGATTATGCAGCCCCGAATACATAGGGAATTTGTTCCAGTATTACTAGGCCTGCAATTGATGCAAACAACTTTGAAATTAAACCAGCTTTCCTATCAATGATCCAACAGAATCAGTTTGGAGGATCTCCTCTAGAAGATCCTAATCAACACTTATCTCTTTTTCTTGAATTTTGTGATACAATAAAAATTAATGGTGTGTCTGATGATGCCCTTAGACTGAGATTGTTTCCTTTTTCCCTTAGGGACTGAGCAAAAGCCTGGCTACATTCTCATCCAACTGGAACATTCACCACTTGGGAGCAATTGTCAAAAGCTTTCCTGCTGAAATACTTTCCACCCAGTAAGATGATTCAATTGAGGAACTAGATTACGGGCTTTGCATATAGGGATGGTGAATCACTTAGTAAAGCATGGGAGCGCTTCAATGAGTTACAATGGAAGTGCCCTCACCATGGATTAGAAGATTGGGTTTTAATTCAAACTTTCTATAATGGTTTGCTTTACAACACTCGCTTAACTATTGATGCTGCTGTAGGAGGAGCACTGATGAAGAAGACCGTTGAAGATGCCTACGCGTTGATTGAAGAGATGGTGCTAAATCACAACCAGTGGACTACTAAGAGAGGAGAGTTGTATCGTCCTCCTCATGGTATGAATGATGGTGATGGTTGGCGCTCTCTGGCAGAAAAGGTAGATTCTTTGTGTAATCGTTTTGATTCTTTTCAGATGCAAACTACTAATGTTTCTTCTGTTATTTGTGATGTATGTGGAAACCATGGGCACTATGCTGAAGAGTATAAGGTTATTGTTAATCAGGGTAGTGAGCAAGTTAATGCAGTAGGGGGGTACAATCAAGGTAGAAATAATGACCCTTACTCTAATACCTACAAGCCTGGTTAGAGAAACCATCCTAACCTATCTTGGAAAAGTAACAATCATGCTAGTGGGCAGAATGAAAATAGAGGGTATTAGCACAGACAACCAAATCAGAGTCAACCCCAAAAATCTAGTTTAGAGGACAAGTTTGAGAAATTCATGGGTGCTCAGATGAAACAAAATGAGGAAGTTTTAGAGAGTCTTAAGTAAATTAACTCTAGGTTGGATGGTGTTGTTGCTCACAATAAGATTTTAGAGACTCAGATAGCACAACAGGCTAGCACAGTTTATAGACCCTCAGGGAAATTACCTGTCAAACCTGAACCTAACCCTAGGGAACATTGTAATGTCATCACAACTAGGAGTGGAAAATAGTTAGAGGACCCTAGGGGATCACTAGATGATGATGAGGAAGAGCCTAATGTTAGACCTAGCAGTGAACCAGTTTTGGAATCACAACCTTCACATGTGCAGTCCCATCCTAGCTCTCCACCTTCTAAGGAGGATCAGCCTTCACAGAATGGTGATTTGCCTTGTGAAGTTGATATTCCTAGACCTAGTTCACCACCACCATATAGGCCACCTATTCCTTTTCCCCAGAGGATTGTGCAAGCTAAGTTAGATAGGTAGTTTGGGAAATTTTTGGATGTTTTGAAAAAGTTGTATATTAATATTCCATTTACTGATGCCTTATCTCAAATGCCTTCATATGCAAAATTTTTGAAAGAGATTTTATCCAATAAAAAAAAAATAGAGGATTATGGTACTATGGCACTAACTGAGGAATGCAGTGCTCTTATTCAAAACAAGTTGCCACCGAAATTAAAGGATCCAGGTAGTTTCTCGACCGAACCTTATGTGATTTGGGAGCCAGTGTGAGTCTAATGCCTTTATCTATGTGCAGGAAACTGGATATGGGAGCTCCTAAACCAACTTCAATATCTTTGCAGCTCACCGATCGCTCAGTGAAGTATCCTGTAGGTATTCTTGAGGATGTTCCTATCCAAGTTGGTAAGTATTTTGTACTTACTGATTTTGTGGTTCTTGAGATGGAAGAAGATGCGAAAATTCCTATTATTCTTAGTAGGCCGTTCTTAGCCACTGCAGGAGCACTTATTGATGTAAAGAATAGTAAACTCACTCTGAATATTGATGATAACAAAATTGAGTTTGATTTGAATGATTCATTGAAAAAACCTTCATATGCTAGTTCATGTTGTAGTGTTCATGCTGTTGATGATGTGGTTTATGATCTTGGTTTTTTGTTTGATAATCATTCTGCTTCTGATTCTAATTCTGATTTTGATGATGATTTTTGTGAAAATTCTTGTAAAGAAATTGATGATTCTGATTTTGATGATGATTATTGTAATGAAACTCATGATATTTTGGATTGCAGTATATTTGATGATGAAAAAGAAAAAATTCCAAAAGTTGAACTGAAAGCTTTACCTGATAACCTTCGCTATGAATTTATTGGTCCTAACTCTACTTACCCCGTGATTGTTGATGCTCAATTAGATTAAAGGGAGACTGATTTGCTCTTGAAGGAGTTGAGGGTTCATAGAAAGGTAATTGGGTATACCATTGATGACTTGAAAGGAATTAATCATTCTTTTTGTATGCACAAGATTCATATAGAGGATGAGCACAGGCCACATGTGGATTTCTAAAGAAGACTCAACCCATCTATGAAGGAAGTTGTAAAGAAGGAAGTATTGAAATTGCTTGATGCAGGTATTATCTACCCTATCTCTGATAGTAAGTGGGTAAGTCTTGTACATTGTGTTCCTAAAAAGGAGGGTGTCATAGTTATGAAAAATAAAGATAATGAATTGATACCTGTTAGAACAGTTACTAGTTGGCGCATGTGCATTGATTATAGGAAATTAAATACTGCCACTAAGAAAGATCACTTCCCCTTACCTTTTATTGATCAGATGGTTGAGAGACTTGCTAAGCATTCTTATTTTTGTTTTCTTGATGGATATTCTGAATTTTTTCAAATTCCCATACATCCTAAAGATCATGATAAAACCACATTTACTTGCCCATATGGTACATTTTCTTATAGGAGGATGCCTTTTGGATTGTGTAATGCACCTGCTACTTTTCAGAGGTGTATGATGGCAATATTTTCTGAATTTATTGAAGATTTTATAGATGTTTTCATGGATGATTTTTCTGTTTATGGTATTTCCTTTGATGATTGTTTGGCTAATCTATCTCGAGTTTTGCAAAGGTGTGAAAAAACTAACCTTGTCCTTAACTGGGAGAAGTGTCATTTTATGGTTAGACAAGAAATAGTTTTGGGTCACCTTATTTCAGAGAGAGGGATTAAAGTCGACAACGCCAAAGTTGAAGTGATTGAGAAGCTAGCACCACCCACCACGGTTAAGGAGATTAGAAGCTTCTTGGAACATGCAGGATTTTACCGGTGTTTTATCAGGGACTTTTCTAAACTTGCTAAACCACTCACTGATTTACTTTGTAAAGATGCTAAATTCTACTTTGATGAGAGTTGTTTGTTTGCTTTTCAGGAACTGAAGAAGGCCTTAATATCAGCACCTATCATGCAGCCACCTGATTGGGAATTGCCTTTTGAGCTTATGTGTGATGCCAGTGATTTTGTTGTAGGAGCAGTTCTAGGACAAAGAAAGGAAAAAAAGCCTTATGTGATCTACTATGCTAGTAAAGCCTTGGATGAGACACAGAGGAATTACACCACAACTAAGAAAGAACTCTTAGCTATTGTTTTTGCATTTGATAAATTCAGATCTTATTTGATAAATTTGAAAGTTGTGGTGTACACTGATCATGCAGCGGTTAAATATTTGATGCAGAAGAAAGACAGTAAACCGCGCCTACTTAGATGGATTTTGCTTCTACAAGAGTTTGACTTGGAGATCAAGGACAAGAAAGGAACTGAAAATTCTATTGCAGATCATCTTTCGAGGATAATTGTAGAAAATAATAAAAGTGATATTATTAATGATTCCTTTCCTGATGAACAACTTTTGAAGATTGATCAGATTAAGGCTCCTTGGTATGCAGACATAGTGAACTATCTTGTTGCTAATATCTTTCCTGTCGATTTGAGTTATCAAGGCAAGAAAAGATTTTTAGCTGATGTCAAACACTATTTTTGGGATGAGCCTTATGTTTTTAGAAGATGTGCAGACAACATATTTAGGAGATGTATCCCCGAAGAAGAAATCAAGTATATATTGTTACAGTGTCATGGATCACCATATGGAGGGCATGCTAGGACTGAGAAGACTATTTTTAAAGTGTTACAATCTGGATTTTATTGGCCCTCTTTATTTAAAGATGCAAGAAATTTTATACTGTCTTGTGATAGTTGTCAGAGAATGGGTAACATTAACAAGAGAAATGAGATGTCTTTGTCCACAATACTTGAAGTTGAAATATTTGATATTTGGGGGATTGATTTTATGGGACCGTTTTCATCGTCTGGAGGTAACAAGTATATACTCGTGGTAGTAGACTATGTTTCCAAGTGGGTGAAAGTCATTGCTTCTCCTACTAATGATTCTAGAGTTGTGGTGAAATTGTTTAAAAGGATTATCTTTCCACGATTTGGGATTCCATGAGTAGTAATTAGTGATGGAGGCTCTCACTTTATTGAACACAGATTTTTAGCTTTGCTTAGAAAGTATGGGGTAAATCACAGAGTTGCAATACCTTACCATCCCCAAACAAGTGGACAAGTGAAAATATCAAATAGAGAGATTAAAGGGATATTGGAAAAAACAGTGTCAAGAACAAGGAAGGATTGGGCTTTCAAGCTTAATGATGCACTTTGGGCATACCGGACTGCTTTCAAAACACTGATAGGTATGTCTCCTTTTCAATTGATTTATGAAAAATCATGTCACCTTCCTGTAGAGCTCGAGCATAAGGCGTTCTGGGCGATCAGAGCATTGAATTTTGACTTAAAGAGCGCGGGTGAAAAACGAAAGTTACAATTGAACGAGCTCGATGAGATTAGACTCTCTGCTTATGAAAACGCAAGGATCTATAAGGAGAGGACTAAAAGATGGCATGATCGACACATACTCAGAAAGGAATTTCAACCAAGTGACTTCGTTCTTTTGTTTAATTCTAGATTGAGACTTTTTCTCGGTAAGCTTAAATCTCGATGGTCTGGACCTTTTCAGGTTAAGAAGACCTATCCATATGGAGCAGTTGATATTTGGAGTGACGAGAAGGGGGTGTTTAAAGTTAATGGCCAAAGATTGAAACACTACTACCATGAGGAGCAGATTGAAGAAGGAGAGAATTTTTTACTTGATGAACCACGAGCAAATCTGAGTGCAGAACGGTCAAGCTAATGACCTTTAAATTAGCGCTACTTGGGAGGCAACCCAAGCACTTTTTTTTTTTTTTGGTTTGTTTTTGTCTTAATTTATTTTGTTTAGGATTAATTTTTATTTTTCTCATTTTTTAGGCACGTTTTTCGGCGATTTTCTTGATTTTTGACAAATTACGGTACTACCATAATTTTTATTATGGTACCGTAATTCCATGTTGATTCTCTACAGAAAGATTTACTTGGATTATGGCACTACCGTGATAGATTTTACAGACCGTAATTTCTGTTCGTTTTCATCTAGAAAGTTTTGAGATTTTTGAGCATATTACAGCAGTGCCGTGGTGATTTTCACGGTACCATATTTTCAGACGATTTTTGACCAGAAAGTTTTTGAGTTTTTGTGAAGATTACGGCAGTACCGTGATGTTTTTCACGATACCGTAAAAGTTGAGCATTTTCTTACATAAACTTTTGGGATTTTCGAACGAAATACGGTAGTGCCGTAATTGTCTTCACGGTGCCGTAATCTGACATTTTTCTCTGCCGAGAGTTTGCTGCGATTTTATGACACTACCGTAATTCCATTATGGTACCATAATTTGATTGACCCCATGCGATTCTGGTACCATATTTAGGGTTTGGCGTCATGTTTTCAGGGTTGCTTCACTCCAAATCACGCCAACCTCTGGATTTCTTCTATTCCTTGCATCCCTAACCCTCTTACGACTCTTCCTAACCAGTTTTTAGCGATTTCCACATGAGATTTGAGAATTTTCAAGCTCAAATCGAGCTCAGTCGCTGTTTTTCTGCCGGATTTCACCCTTGCTCGTTCTTCCTTGTCCAAGCTTCGATTGAGATGCTCCAGCTCCAGTAAGCTTCGCAAGAGGTAGAAGATCATCCCTCAAGTTGTTTGGAAGCTCCATTTCAACTCAAAACCCCAGATTTGAAGCTTGAATCCAGCCCAATTTTCAGCACTGTTCGCCCGTTTGGTAAAAACACTGTTCATTCCAGTTTCTTCTTAACTTTGAAATCTTTTACTACCATCATCATGTCACCGGTCAAAAGAATGGTTTCAAGGAGAAAGGGGAAAGCCCCAGCTGAACCCCCAGCTCCTCCATCAAACCCTTTTGGTATCATATTCAAGGATGAAGTTCAGGAACAAAGGTATAATCAACTTCTTACCTGACGCATTGTTAAAACCAAATATACTGATACACGAGCATTAGAGCTCTTGGGATTGAAAGAGGATGTGTTGTGGATGTTTGACCACATTGCTATAAGATAATTTTTTGACATGACTCCCCAGACCTATCTACCTATAGTGCTGGAATTTCCCAGTAGTTTGGAGGTAGATTGGGACGTATGAAGATCGTTCAGCTGAAGGAGAGATCAGCTTCAGGATGGCTAACGAAGATAGGAGGCTCACATTCAAAGATATTCGACGTATATTGCATCTTCCAGAGAGAGGGCGCACTGAGCCACCAATTGGATTTATTGAGAATGTCTTTTGGAATCAGATCACAGCAGAGACCCGATTTTCACCTTCATTAGCCAAAGCCACAAGCATCTCAAACCTGTGTGTCAGATATGCCCACCGAGTTCTTGCGCATACCATCTTCGGGCAAGGAGATAGTGATGGTATGGTTCATCATACTAAGTTGTTTTTTCTTTGGTGCATGCTTCATGGATATATTGTGGATGTGGATTTCTTCTTTATGAAACATTTGGATAAGGTGGCTACGGCTAAGAAAGGAACAATAGTGATAGGAGGATTCCTTACTCCTATAGCACTATACTTGGGGATCGAGCCCTATGGGATCGAAGTCGCTAGGGGCAATGCAAGGATAGACATTGAATCCTGTGTGGCCATGAAGATGATTGTCTGAGATGGAGATACATATTGTTTGATTCTTTAGCCTGAGCTTCCAACCCTGCCACTGCCGAACACAGGAAGGACTACAGTGCAAAATCAAGAAAATTGGAAGTTGTCACCGAGCTGCATTTCTTATGCCACTCCTACACCAGAGACCTCAGTGCCACCACCACCTCCTGCTTGGGGTGATGACCCATTTGGGATGGGTATGAATTCCTCACCTCCTAGAGCCGCCGATCCACCACAGCACGGAGCCACTGGATCTTCCTCACATCGAGCTGCCCCAGATCAGAGTGATTGGCAGAGCTATCGAGACCCAGGGTTTCAGGCTCTCTCTGCTCTGATGTACCGGCAGGAGTAGAGCATGGAGAGGATGATGGGGTCCATAGAGAGGATGACCGATACCATGAGTCACATCCACCAGGACGTCGAGGCATTGGGGAACTACATGGAAGAGATGGGCAACTTTCTCTACGATCGCTTTGGTTTCGAGGATACCAGGAGGGGTGGTGTTTATGGATATGCAGGAGAGGGAGGTTCTCATGATCCCATGGACGCCACTCAGGCTGAGGGAGACGACGAGGAGACGGACTCTGATGAGTAGAGCTTTGTGAGTATCATTTTTTCCTTACCTATTGCTTACTTGTGCTTTATTGATTAATCATGATTTTATACTCTTGTAGGGAAGGATGACTCTGTCATGCTTCTTGTGTCCGCCACTTCTGATCCTTAATTAGTTTTCACTACTACATACTTTCGATTTGGTTGTATAACATGATTTGATATTTGCTATACTTTCTTTCGATATGGTTGTATTGAGAGTCTATTGATACTTGATTTGATAATGGTTCGATATGGTTGTATTTGATAATCTAATATTTGGGATTGATATTCTGTGTTGGTATGATTTGTAATTTGGTAAAGATGATTTTTGTTATAATTTGATATAGATGTGATATACACCTGTGTGGTTTGCTTATTCATGAAAATGCTGTTGTTACCATGTCGAAATTTTTCTTGATGATGAAATATTATTCATGGCAATACTTGAGGATTGAATATAAACCTAAAATGATGAGTTTATTTCTTTGATATAATATGTTGAAATTTTCCATTGATTGATACATGAAGCTTTGGGTGAATATATTGTTTAATGAATGAGATTTGAAAGTGAAGTAATTCTTTTGGATAAAATGAGCATATGTTGTGTGATTTTTGGATTAATATCAATTGATTAAACCTAGTAAATCATTAAAGTCCATCTTGTTATTTGTTGGGAAGAAAGAATCCAAAATCCACAAAGAAAAGTGAGTCCCCTATTTGGCACTGCGAAAAATTGGCAGTGGTACCTAAAGCTATGGGTTGAAGTCTGAAAAGAATATCTCCTCTTCTTGGCATTGTATTTGCAATGGTACCTAAGACAAGAGTTAAAGTTCAATAAAAAGTATGTATCTATGTAAGTGCATGCCACGAGAGAGATTCTTTGACATTAACTCCGCTATCTCAAGAAAAATTCTTTCTACTTAAGGAGATATGAGTTCCATTATGTTGGTTATGTGACCAATATATTCTAAATATGTCACCAGAAGAAATGTGGTTTTCATTTTAGAAAATGTCAAAAATGCAAAAAAAAAAAAAGAGAGAGAGAGAAAAATTTGAATGGAAAAAGATTTTGTGATTCCTATTCCTGTAAACAAAGGCATCATGGACTCAAAACATAAACTAGGTGAACTCATGAAATTGACATTCTATTTATGCACATTGCGAAATTTTATTTAATTGAGTCATGGATCTTAAGGATTGAATTCAGATGACGATATATTTACTTGAAATTTTGAGTATTTATTTGATGTGAATTTTTCATATGTAATTGTATCTTAGAAATTTATTCATCATCTAACAGTTTATTTTCATAATCAGTGTTGTTTTCTTTATTTGCTTGAGGACAAGCAAAGTTTGAACCTTATGTGTTTGATGACTCTAAATTTCATAGTATTTTTCATACTTATTAACCAGTCTTTTGGGTCATAATTTTGCTCTTTTACTTTATTTTCATGCCTTATTTGTCAAATACTTCGGAATCTACACCTTTCCTGGTTTTTGATCAATTTCAGATAAAAAGGCATCATTATCACAAGTTTTCGAGCAATTTCAATGTATGGATGAATTCTAATCATCAAGAGGAGTTTACACATCAAATTTCAAGACAAACCAAGTTTTTCATTGAAATTACGGTAGTGTCGTAATGAATTTTACGGCCGTAATCTGAGAATATCACACTACCATAATGGATTTCACGGCAGCAGCTCGCAGAGAATTTTTTGGGAAATTACGACACTACCGTAATGAATATTACGGTACCATGATTTCAGTCCAAATTCCGGCAGAAACTTCAGAGGATTTCAGGAGAATTACGGCACTACCGTAATAGTTTTTATGGTACCGTAATTTCAGGAAAATTTCTCACATAAACTTTTAGGAATAATCAAGGAATTTACGGCACTACCGTGACAAATTATACGGTACCGTAATTCCAAGCCGTTTCCTTACAGAAACTTCCGAAGCCATTACGGCAGTACCGTAACGTTCATCATGGTACCGTAATTATGCACCCAGTTTCTCGATTTTTTTGCCGAAAACGTAAAAAGATGATTTCTCGATATTTAGGGCACTAATTGAAGATCCAAAAAAAGGGGAAGACTCAGAATAAGGAGGAGAAGATTTTCGAAGCAAAAGGAACAATTTTCATTAAGGATTCATGAAGAATTTCAGAGAATTGCTGCCACGCTAGGGTTCATCGCCGTTCATCGCACAGACCATCTCTGGCCACGATATTTGAAAGGAAGCTTCGCCTGAGGAAGGAGAACACACCACAAAAGTTTCAGAGTGAAAGGAGGCCGATCAAGGGAGAAATCAACGAAAACGTGGTCGCGTGCACTGTTCATCGCGACTCTACACAAATTACGGGCTGTAAGTTTGATTACAACCCTATTTTGTAACTTTTACTCCTCCCTTTCGATTTCCAATCATTCTAAAACCATATTTTGCTGTAATTCTTCCATCATGCTAGCTTAAACCTTCTTTTGGGACTTGGGGGTATAATTCCCTTGATATTTCAATGACTAGATGACCTTTACTCCATCAATATATTTTTGGTATGGTAATTTTACTTAAGTGATTAATGTCTTTAATCGTCTCTAGTTTCAATCATTAACATGTGTTAGAGTTTTGTGCTATGGACTGAGAAGATGATACGTAAAATTTGGAACCCTAGAATTTATGGTAGGAACTCATCGTAAGAGATTAGTTGTGTTCTTATCTTTAGATTTTAGAAGTTTAATTCTTGTTGATGTCTTGATCTAGAAACTATTATTGCCTTAGACATGAAAATATGCTAGAGATAGATATTGGATTGTTTGAAAACCTTAAGTAAAACCTGTGAAGCTAAGGTATGAGAGTGCTTAGTTTCGCTTGAGATCTCGATATTGAGATGGAATGCACGAGAGTGATTCTTAATCTCTCTATTGAACTTTACTTATATTAAACATTGAATAGATCTTGCACGAGAGTGAGGATCATTCTTTGTAAATTGACTGCGCGAGAGCGAGTTAATTTCTTTACTAAGTAAGTCATATCTTTACCATAACGAAAATAGATTGATGAACATTTAATTATATCTAGTCATAAATATTAAGGTGGATGAACCCCTATTCTCAATTCTTTCTCTCTGATTTTCCATACACCATTCGACTGTTGATTTTCAACATTCTAGATCGTTTAACTAGTAAGAATTCAATTCGTCGGTACTTAACAACGAGGTCTCTGCGGTTCGACATCTTAAATATTACTTCCAGTATCCGTGCACTTGCGGACAACAACAGGTGGCGCGATTGGAGGAGCTGATCAGCGTCACCCGCGAGGAGGAGACCGCGCTGGCTCCTAAGGTGGAGGACCTACAGTTGCGGGCGGAGGAGCAGAGGCTCCAGATCATCGCACTGCAAGAGGCGATGGTGGGCATGGCGGCGCTCCACGACCAGGTGGCCAGATTCTCGGCTCTGCTGCAGCAGGCGCAGGCAGCGCAGCAGCAGATGCAGGCTAAGATTGTGGTGCTGCGCATGGTGCTTGCGCAGACACAGATGCATGGAGGGAGTCCCACTTCGATGACGGCTACGGGGCAGGCGGCCCCTAAGCCGAAGCTACGGATTCCCGAGCCGTCGACGTTTGGAGGAGTGCGATCGGTGAGGGAGCTAGAGAACTTCATATGGGATATGGAGTCCTTCTTCACCTCCAACCACATTCCGGACGACGAGCGAGTGCAGGTGTGCACCACCTACTTGACGGCCAATGCGAAGCTGTGGTGGCAGACCACAGCTGGATCGACGTCGGGAGCGGCGACCTGGACCTAGGACGTGTTCCTAGAGGAGCTATGGCGGTAGTTCCTTCCGGGGAACTCGGTGGACCAGGCGAGAGATGCGGTGGACGAGCTCCGGCACACCGGCACCATCTAGGAGTACGTCCAAGCGTACTCAGCGTTGATGCTAGAGATCCCGGACATGTCGGAGGCGCACCGACGGCACACATTCCTCCGGCATCTGCAGCCGTGGGCCGAGGCGGAGGTTCGGCGACACTCCCCGCGGGACTGGAGAGAGGCCGCGGCGGTGGCCGAGGGACTGGTGGACACGAGAGCATCAAGGCCGGCGTCACCGAGAGTTTTGATGTCGCCCCCGAAGGGCGACTCTCCGACGAGGGCGAGCGCACCACCTCAGGCGCGGCACCCTCCCCCGCAGAGCGGAGGCCAGCCAGCGCGTCCACAGCCACAACAGGAGCTTGCCCGACCTGCAGAGAGATGGCCGGAGCAGCGATCGAGACCACTGGCGTGCTTCCTATGCCAAGGTCCGCACCGGATGCGGGATTGCCCGACCCATTACCGGATCGTAGTGATGGCGACCCAGGAGTCGGCTAGCGACACCCAGGCGAGGATCGGAGCGATGACAACCTGCGCGATGACGGCGACGGATTCAACTTCCGGCGCGCGGGAGACGCAGCAGGAGATGGATCCCGCGCAGGCACTGGCGAGTTCCTCTACCTCCCTAGTGTGATCACCCACTGCCGGTGGGCGGCGAGAGGTGACGGCGCGCATGGCAGAGATGATGCTGAGAGAGGCGGCAGGTGCGCATGGCGGAGATGATCTCGGATTAGGCGGGGGAGAGGCGGCAGGCACGGAGGACGGTGGACGCCGAGGACGGCATCCAACTCAGTCAGGGGAGGAATGTTAGGCCCGAGCAATTCTGGGCCGGGCTGGACGACTTCTGGGCCGGGCGACGTGGCGGGTGAGCTTGGGCGGCGGCCCAAGGCTCAGCCGATTACCACTTGAGAGCGTATCCGGGCAGCGGACGTGCGCGGAGGCGCGACCTCGATCCAGCCCGTCTTCCATCGATGAGGGCGCGAAGAGGCGGGAAGGCGTCGGCGACGTGACGGGAGCAGCTGAGAGCAGGTGGCCTGCTCGTTTCCCGTCGGAAGCTGAAGAGGAAAAGCAGGGCACGCGAGCTAGGGGAGCTTCTCCACGAGAGCAACGCGCGAGTTCCCTCCTCCGGACGAGAGAAGAACGAGCGGCGACCTCGATCTCCTTCTCGAGCGGCGGGAAGCGACGAGCTTCTCCTTCACCGGACGAGAGCGGTGGTCAGATCGACGTGGCGGCGTCCCCTCCTCTGACGGCGGCGACGAAGAGTCCGCAGAGGCGGCGTTTCTCCCTTACCTGAGCAGCGGAAGGTGTCCGCCGCCTTCTCCTTCCTTCAGGCGGAGACTTCGAGCGCGTCCCGTGGAGCACTCCGGCGGCGGCGAGGTCAGACGACGAGGGCGAGTTGAGAGCGTGTAGATCTGTGTATATAGGGAGAAGGAAGAGGGGTTTTAGGTAGCTGTTTGTAGAGAGAAATAAGCAGTGAAAATTCCCCTCCAAATCTCACTGTTAGCTTGGTGTTTTCCGGCGTCGAACTCTGAGCTTTCCGGCGATCTCCCAGGTCGTCTTCCGGCGTCTTCTGTTTGTAGAGAGAAATAAGCAGTGAAAATTTCCCCTCCAAATCCCACTGTTAGCTTGGTGTTTTCCGGCGTCGAACTCTGAGCTTTCCGGCGATCTCCCAGGTCATCTTCCCCACCTCCGACGGTCGTTTCCGGCGACCAGAGGGCGCCGAAGGAGGCTGAGGGGCGAGGGAGCGAGCTTCCCTCCCCTGCCCGTGATCTTACGGCCCGACGACGTCGACGACGGAGGTCGCGGCTGTGCGGCGTTCGGCGCACGAGTGTACGAAGACGAGAGAAAGAAAAGGCAAAAAAAAAAAAAAGAAATCTGACGTGGCGCTTGCGTTGACCGTAATTCCGGGCCGAGACATCACACTTGGACTCCTAACCTGATAGGGAAACTCATGTTAAGTGACGAAATTGGGTGTGAACCTACCTCATCCAATAGGTAGACTTCACTTCAAGATTTGTTGAACTGCAAATCTGACTTCCGCTGTGTAAACATTGTTGCTTACCATTCTGATTTTTCTGTAAACTGGATTTCGGTACTTGTCTGACTATAGCGCCTGCTGAAACCTGCTTCAAATAGGCACTCGTTCTTGATTGATCTACTGCTACGTGTGGCATTTGTTAAATCATAATACTTGCTGAACTTTGGCATTGGACAAATCAAAAAATTTCAGCCCAGACTGGACTGTGTCGCAGCTGATTTGGACCTTTGTTCTCTGTGTTGAAATCTGAAATTGACACTTGCTGTGAACTTTAGCATCTATTGGTATTCTGTGGTTAACTCATAATTGTCAATTTTCAATCCTTAGAACTGCTGAACTCTGCACTTGTGAGCAAATCACACTTGCTGAAATTCAGCCCTTCTCAATCCAGAATTTGTCAAGAGAAACCTCTATTTGGATTCTGATTTGTGCACTTGCTGAGTTTTGTCAACTGAAATTTGCTCCTTGCTCTGTTTTCTTGCTGATATCACTGCTGAATATTCAGCACTGCTAAACCAAGTGCAGCTGCTGAATTCAGCATTGACAATCAAATTTTCAGCCGAGACTTGCATGTGTCAAAGCTGAAACTGATTGATCCTTGAAGCTGAACTTTGTGCTGTGTGTAAGTTGAATCCGCATGGAAGTTAAACTGAAATCTCAACTGCTCACATCTGGAATCAACTCAACGCCCCACTTATCGACTGCTGTGAACAGTACCATATTTTACCACCAGATTTACTGTAGCCGAACGAATTCTGCGACTTAGCAGCCTACTCTTAAGGGAGTTTTCTGCATCTTGGTTGCTACCCTTAAGGCTTAATGTTTTGCTTAAATACCTGAGGTTACCTAACTAATAGGCAGTCCAAATCAGGTTTGAACTATTCAGCTTGGATACTTAATGGTCTTTCCTAAAACTGGTTTGCAAATTTTCTGTTCTAAGTAGTGTCTTACAAGCTGGATTTTGTGTTTGCTGCACTTTCTGACTTTCATTTTCTATCATCAAAATTTCAGCTGAAATTTATCCCTGCGTTAGAGCTAAACTAGATTCATTTGCAATTGTGTTTGTTGGTTCTTAAATTGTTACAATGGTAGTATGCACAAGAAATACCCAAGTGAATGAAGGAAAGCCTGAACTGAAACAACAACCCATTGCTACCATAATCAACGAACTTAACAATATTTCAAATTCTCTAAATGACCTAACCTCAAAGGTGGAAAACTTAGAGTCCCTCCAAAAATATGATAGAAGGTATACATTTCAAAGTACACACCTTAGTGAAATCTATGAACAACCTTCTAGAGACCCACTTACTTTTGATGGAAACCAAGATTCTCATGCTTTTCTAGAATGGCTTAAGCTCATTGAACAAGTGTTTGAGGAAAATGCTATACCTAGATATAGTGAGATATGTTACACTCAATCTTTTCTACGTGGTCCTGCTCAAATTATTGGCAAAAAGTGGAAGAATATACTATGCCACCAACCACTACATGGGAGGATATGAGTTGGAAGCTAAAAGAGATATATGTATCCCCAAGCTATAAGAAACGAATGTATGATCAATTGTTTAATTTAACCCATGGTAGTGACTCTGTGACCAAGTATATGAATAGGTTTAATGATTTATTCTTTAGATGTAGTTTCTATAAGGAACCATGGTCAAAACTAAATAGGTTCATAAATGGGTTAAGGAAGGAAATTAGGAAACCTTTAATGACTCACTCCATTAGAAATTTAGATGATGCCTATCAACATGCACATAGGATTGAGTATAAGATATATTTAGCTAATAAGAGGCAAGCTGATCATGTTAGGACTCCATCTAAAGCTAAGGATAACCCATCTATCTTCCTAAGTCCAAAGGCACAAACCAATGACCCATTACTTAGAGGTAATGCCTACCTTCCAGCTCAGGACTCTCCTAAACAAGCATTAGCCCTCATTGATTAGAACCTTGAGAAAGAATTGGAAACAGAAATATATTCCCCGGATTACACAAGTGAAGACAATATGAGCTACGAGAGATAGAAGCTAACTGTGGGCAAACTGTGATAGTACCATTTCAAAACTTATCTTGCACCTGACCAACATTTGTCAACAGCCCCCTCTAGATCCCCCTCTAAATCTTTTTATATAGCCATCACTCTAGGACCAAAATTCTAAACCTGAACAAACATCACCCATAGTATCACCCCAGCCCATTCCTAAGCTTAGAGATTGAAAACATCACACCATCAACTTTAGCAATTATTGATGAGAGCCCTCGCACTTTGAGCAAAAAAGACAATCATAGAAATTCATGAAGAAATGTTTGATCTATTCATAGTCCTAGCACCATTTCTTGGCCCACTCTTACGCAGGCCACCTCCTACAATAAATCCCTTCTTAGATGAATTCCCTACTAGATCTGGAGACTATCCATTAATCCCTACACCCCTCTACCAAAATGGGCTTTTGACTTCGCATTCTCTCTTGGAAAGATCCCATGTCATCAACCCTATTTGCCTAGTTTATTCAGCCCCTACTTCAATAAGTTCCTTAAACATCTTTCTCATAGACTTGAATTCACCAGATCCTAGTTATCAACACCACATAGACTTTGTTTTCGGAACTAGACTCAAGTCCCACAACCCTGCAAGCATAAATCACTTTTGGATGAATCTAAGAAAAATACTTGGGGTTGGATTCAACTTCAAAATAAAGTACCCCATCATATTTATTCCACCATTCCTATCTAAGATTTACACACCCCGAAAAACATTTTCTTATCATATCCTCAAGAAAAATTATCTGTCATTCAATTATAGGGGAAGGAAAAAGAAGGAGGACGCCAATGCTCGCACAAAGGGATGGCCACCAAAGTTGAGGCAGAAAGATGAAGAAGAGAAATCCCCCTCTAGATGCTCAATAAAAGATGACTATTATACTTTGGGGTGGCCACCAGAAGTTAAAAGTGGTGAACCTCAACATTAATTCTCTAGAGGAGAATTCTACAACCGCCGGGAGAGCTGATGCAAGGGCACAATTGAGAAGATCCAAAAGAAACAGAAGGCCTCCAGATAGATACGGGGTGACGAACACCAAGACAAGATGAACTATGTTACGTGTTGTTTTTGTGATCTTGCTTTACATTTCAGCATTTTGTATTACTTTGCATTGCATGTAATTAGGACTAGCCTAGGGTTTATTTTTCTTTTAAGCACTTTAATTTCCTAGTTATGTGTTAGGTTGCAATTAGTTTAGGTTTGCATGGCATGTGTATCCATACAAACCACCTTGCTCCCACACCCACCAAGTCAAAGAAAGTCAAAATCAGCCCTTGCCACATAGTCAAAGTCCAAACAAGTCATTGCCACCTCAGCAGCACAAGTCAATGCAAAACCACATCACCAAAGTCAAATGGTCAACAATCATCACCACCTTAGCAAAGGCAAGACAAGTCATCACAACCTCAGCACCACAAGTGAATGCAAAGCCACATCACCAAAGTCACATGGTCAACAATCATCACCACCTCAGCAAAGTCAACATTAGGTTCAAAGATACGCATGCAAGGACAGCAGACTCAAAGATGCGCATGCAAGAAACAAAACAACAAACGCATGCAAAGGATGACATTTCAGAGATACTCATGTAAAGGGATGACGTTTCAAAGAAAGGAAGAGTTCACGCCAAATCCCCTAACCAGGCACACTAGATCTTCTACATGCAACTGAAGATCGGCCGAAGTATCTTGCCAGCCAACCGAAAACAAAGACAAAGACCTCATGATCTAGTACATCCAGCCAGGCATTCGAATGGGAGCCATCTCCACGGAAATATTTTGGCAGAAGGGCACCCAACTACCGCATCTGTAGTTGGGTGCCCTAATCCTTCGGACGCGAATCTCAAAGCGGCAGCAGGAATCGCAAAGCATAGTCAACTTCACGAAACCAAGTCAACTTACACGAACTATTAACTAGCATTTAATCCAGATTGAAGTCAATATCTATGAAATGCTATTCAACTCACACGAAACCAAAGTCAAGTTAGGGCAAGGAATACGCGTTTTGGAATACGCAGGCGACACTTCTGGCAACACTTTCCGTCTGGCGACACCTCTCGCCTGGCTCTTCTTCACCCTATTTGCAAATATCCAGCAGCCGCCTCGCTCTTTGATGTTGTTCTACCGGTCGTCGACTCTCTTCAACGGTTCTCGGCCTGTCGTCGACTCTCTTCAGCAATTCTCGGCTAATCATCGACTCTTTTTCATCAAAGTTTCTTCCAAGGATAATCATCCCTCTCTGATGCTTTCCTGTAAGTTTTCAACCTTTGTATTTAAATCTGATATCTGAATCTCCACATCTCTTCTTTGACCCGGACAGTTGTTTCGAAAACCCTAATTAGGTTTCTTTGTCTCTTCGATGGCTCCTAGTTAGAAATTGATCATTTTCTTTATTATTCAATCTTTGAATCTGCACCTATCAATGGACTTTGTCTTCTTCGAACTACCCCTTGGGAAACCTAAGTTAGGGTTCTCCGGCGAACTCTATTAGAGGCTAAAATCAAGTAATATGCTAGTTTTCGTGAATTTATTGTGTTGTTTACTTTAGGGTTCGCAAAACTGCTCCAGCAAGCCATTCCGGTCGCCGGTCAGAATGGTACAAACTGCCCGTACCAAGCAGTTTTACTGATGCAACCGCTAAAACCTAATCCCCCTCCCGCTTGCTTCGAATGAGGCGGAAGCCTCGAACAATGCTTCTGCCGGTGGAGGAAGCGTCGTTCGATGCTTCCACCACCGGTGGAAGCGTCGTTCCAAACTTCCTCCGGCGGCGGAAGCTTCGAACGAAACTTCCGCCACTGCCTGCCAGTCGTCCGCCCGCCGTCTATTCCACCTGATGTCGCTAGCCTCCGCCTGAAGCCGCCAGCCACCGCCTGAAGCCTTCGCCCGGAGCCACATTCCACTCGCGTTCCACGTACCGCTCGCCCGTCGGACCAGTACCAAACCGAGCGGTACAATACGATTTTTCCATCCTTGGACTTTATTTACCATAATACCTATTGCATGTATTTTGTTAGATGTATCCATCTATACATTGAAATGGAAAAGGGAGAGTCTTCTTAGAAGAAGGGAATTAAGATTAGTGAGATGTTTGAGTGGTCATCCTTGAATGATAATCACACAGATGATGAACAAACTGATTTTGACCCGATAAGTGTGAAACTGGTAAGTTATTATAATCTGCCATATTTCAATCATCGAAATATTATTTTTTAGGCAACACAAATGCTTATAATAGTTATATGTATTTTCTCAGAAAGTAGATGATGAAACAATAGCAACACAAAAGGGTGAGGATATAGAGACATTTACACCAAATGAATCCTCATATGTGATTCCTTCTATTGGTATAACATTTAGTGGTGAAGATCAAGCTTACACTTTTTATAATGAGTATGCTAGAAAAATGGTATTTAGTACAAAAAAGTTTTATCTGGAATGTAGAAAGGACGGTAGTCTTAAATATCGAAAATTATGTTGTAGCAAGCAAGGAACAAAGCAAACACGAAAAGATCGTGTTAGCAAGAAATCACTACCTGATACTGAACGAATTGCATGGCTAGTGTTGAATTCAAGATTGATAGGAATGATGTATGGACATTAAAGAAATTCGAAGTGAACCATAATCATCCTATGACAAGTCGTAATAAGACCCATATGCTCAGATCACATAGGAGAATTTTACCTTTCCAGCGTTCTCTTATAGACCAGATGACAGAATCTGGTATTAAGGCTCATCACGTATATAACTATTTTCAATCTAGTGGAGCTAATAGTGATATTGGTTTTATTAGAGATGATAGACCAATTGCATCTAAAGAAGTAGACGCAAAAAATTGGATGGTAAGGAAACTCGTGGTATTCTTAGATTCTTGAAGGATAGGTGGGCTATAGATCCTTCATTTTTTTTCCTGCTATGGAAACTGCAGATTCAGGCAAGATAACTCATTTCTTTTGGTGTGATCATAGATCTATAATAGATTTTTCATATTTTGGGGATGTAGTTTGTTTTGATACTACATTTCAAACCAATGATTATGATATGCCTTTTGCGCCAATCGTTGGATTAAACCATCATAAACAAACTATTATATTTGGTGTTGCATTATTGTATGATGAATCGGCTGATTCTATTTAGCTATTTGAGACCTTTTTTTGCAAGCTATGTGTGGCCAACATCCTGTAACTATTTTTATAAATCAGTTAACTGCAATAGCCAAAGCAATACATACTATTTTTCCAAATGCAGCTCACCGACTTTGTTTGTGACATATATTCCAAAATGCAGCGATAGATTTATCACATGTGATTCATAGTACCTCTACATTTGACATTTGAAAAATTATGGGAGGCTCTTTTGAGTAAGTACAATCTTGTTGATCACCCTTGGATGATAAATTTTTATAAAATTCGTACTAAATGGGCTGCATGTTTTCGAGTAGACACATTTTTAGCTGATATGACCACCACCCAACAAAGTGAAAGTATGAACTCTCACTTCAAAAAAATTTTTAAGAAAAAGTTAGGTTTATTTGAGTTCTTAGAACAATATGATAAAACACTGAGTTTCTTCTGGGAGAAAGAGATAAAGGCTGATTTTAAGTCTCGGAATAGAACACCAAGTGGTGGCTATGGTAATATGTATAAACAAGCAGCTGAAATTTATACTAAAGTAATAATATATGATGAGTTTTTAGTCCAGTTTTCGAATCATGTTGATTGTCTTATGTACTTCATGAGTTCTGATGAGAGGGGGATCACATATAAGATGACTTCTCCTAACCATGATAGATGTGAATGTATCAATTTCAGCCCTAGCCCAGTTCAGGTTCAGTGTACATGCAAAATGTTTAAAGTCAAAGGTATCATGTGTATGCATGCTATAAAGGTGTTTGCTGCCAATAATGTGACATACATACTAGATCAATATATATTAAAAAGGTGGACAAAGTACGCCAGAGAAGGTGATGGGGCCATTGTCTGTCCATCGATGATTGATACCTCAGGGGAAGAAAGTTTGAGCTCTATATATAGTCGAGTATGTCAAAAGCAATATTGTATATCAACAATGAGTTTGCGCTCGAGGATAGCACTTGATTATATAGAAAATGCAACTAAGCAACTGAGCATAGATATAGAGAAGATATTATGCAAAGAGACAGGGCTTACTGAACAGTTGATTGGTGATGATATCGAAGGGTCAGATAATGGTCTTGTTATTAAGCCACATGTGGCTAAAAAGGTCCAAAGGAAAAACAGAAGAAGGGGGCGCTTGAACGAAGACATAAAAAGCCACCTGTTACCAAATGTCAGGGTAGCAGCAGTCCAGTGTACAACTACCCAGGGGCCCAAGTTTGCTTAACTAGAGTTTGTGATTGATGTTGAGTGTTTCCCTGTTCTACGTAGTTGAGATTGTATTAGTTTCATGGTTCAATATGCTAACTTATGTAGTCTATAGTTGTATTGTCAAATTATTATTTCATAATTCTTTATGATAACTAGTACCAATTTTCCACCACCCCATTCAAGCAGGACCATTTCTTTCTTATACGCAATTGATGATGGGTGCTTCTACCATGTGCTATGTAACATCCTCATATGTTGCTTCTTTAATTATTGCATGGTTTGCTTATTAATATTCTTGTAATCCGTTATGTATGTGCAGTATGTAGATGAAGACTCACAAATTCAAGGCACGCAGCTTTCATCTCAAGAGGGGTATAATTATTCAATCCCTTCGAATGAGAAATAATTCCATTTAGTTGTGACTACTAACAAGTGGTGGATGTAGCTTTGAAGATATTCTTATATTAGTTCAGCTTTTGTATTGTACCCATTGAATAGTGTGAGGTCATGAGTTAATTGTGTTGTAGCTTACCGTGTGGTATTGACCACCTCTTGTATTGTTCAAACTGTAGCTTATCTTGTGTTATTGACTAGCTCTTATTCGTCCTGTAGCTTACCGTGTGAATTGAATTGCACCAACTACAGCTCTATATATATTTATCAGTTTTGGGTTTTGGGTGATTGATACCTGGTTTTTTTGTGCAATGATATCAGTTTTTGTGTAATATGCCCAGAAGTTCATGTAATGATACTAGTTTTTCGTGTAATTTGCCTAGAAGTTCGTGTAATGATACTAGTTTTTCATGTAATTGCCTAGAAGTTTGTGTAATGATACTATTTTTTTGTGTAATCTGCCTAGAAGTTCGTGTAATCATATCAGTTTTTCGTGTAATTGCACATAAGTTCGTGTAATGATACTAGTTTTTTGTGTAATCTGCCCAAAAGCTCATATAATGATACCAATTTTTCATGTAATCTGCCTAGAAGTTTGTGTAATGATACTAGTTTTTCGTGTAATTGCCCAGAAGTTCATGTAATGATACCAGTTTTTTTGTGTAATCTGCCTAGAAGTTCGTGTAATGATATCATTTTTTGTGTAATTGCACAGAAGTTCATGTAATTATACTAATATTTCATATAATATGCCCATAAGTTCGTGAAATGATACCAGTTTTTTGGGTAATCTGCCCAGAAGTTCATGTAATGATACCAATTTTTCGTGTAATTGCCCAGAAGTTCGTGTAATAATACCAATTTTTCATGTAATCTACTCAGAAGTTCATATAATGATATCAATTTTTTGTGTAATTGCGCAGAAGTTCATGTAATGATATCAGTTTTTCATATAATTGCCTAGAAGTTCATGTAATGATACCAGTTTTTTGTGTAATCTGCCTAGAAGTTCATGTAATGATATTAATTTTTCGTGTAATTGCACATAAGTTCGTGTAATGATATCAGTTTTTCGTGTAATTTATCATCAATATTTAATCCACACAATTCTCATCACATGGTCAACGTCAAATCTATCATTCAAACTTCAAGTAAGCAACATACAACCTCATTGAAAATGATATTATCAGAAATTCAAATTATAGGGGCAGTCATACTAGATAGTCAACAAAATCAGTGATATAACCATATCGAATAGTTCAACATATCAGAGATACAACCATATCAAATAAGATCCAAAACTCCAATCATTTGCATCAATATCGGGCTCCTCTTCCTCCTCCTCTTCAGGGGCAACATCTCTCATGGGCTCATATAGATCTCCCTCCTCCTCAGAATAGAATTGTTCTTGCAGAAAATCCCTTATATCATAAACATCATCATGTATATCATGGATATGATCAAGTACCCTTTCCAAGAGGCGTCCCTGTCGGTATACCTCTGTAGACAAAGCTTGGAATCCTTCATCTTGAGCAGTGGACTAATACCCAGTAGACCGTGTTGCTCTTTGAGAAGATGAACTAGCTCTTGGCAGAGGTGATTCATCATTCATCTGATCAAAACCAGGTTCTCAAAAAGAAGGAGGTTGAACTGAATCAAGAGGGTCAGGAGCACCTCTAGTAGCTGTACCAGTTTGCTTGATTTTTTACTGTGGTTCTTTCCTTGTTCGGTAGTGGCAGAGTTGGGAAGTTTGGTGCTAAAATTAAACAATATGTATCTCCCTCCCTAATTATCATCTTCATAGCAATACAGGTTTCAATATCCAATCTTTGATTTCCTCTTGCCATTTCTAATTCAGATGGATCCACATTTAAAGAGAGTGCAATAGGAGTAATGAATCCTCCTATCACAATAGTGCCTCTCTTTGCACGGGCAACTTTGTCAAAATACTTTACTAAGAAATAAGCTATATCCAATGGGTATCCATGCAACATGCTCCATAGAAAAAGAAGTTCAGATTGTCGTACCATTCCATCGCTTTCTCCTCGCCCAAAGACGGTATGTGCAAAAACTCTATGAATGTATTGGATGCAAGGGTTGGAGATGCTTGAGGCTCTTGCATTCTTTGCTAAAAAAATGATATTCTGGTGTGATCTGACACCAGAAAGCATTCTCAATATATGCCTGTGATGGGTATGTCTCTCCTTCTCCAGGTATCCGCAATGCAGTTCTAATGTCTTGGAGCGTGAGGCTCCTCTCTACATTTCCAAGTCGGAAAGTAAGGCGACCTTCCGCTTCTTTACTGCGATATGAGTGTAACTCAATTTCCAAGCTGCTCAAAAATTCCAAAACCAAAGGGATGTAAGTCGGATGATGATTCTGAAAGAATTCCCCTACTAAAACTTGTCTAAACATCCATGTGACATCCTCATAAAAACCAAGGAGATCTAGTGTGCGTCCATCTGCATATTTAGTGTTAATGATACGTCTTGCAAGGAGATTGTTGAATCTCTCCTCTTGCGCACCATTTCTGAAGATGATTGTATACAGATTTTGAGAAGGTGGTGGTGTTGAAGTAGTGGCTGGAGCTTTCCCTTTTCTCTTGCTTACAACTTGTTTTCTCCTTGGTGCCATTTCAATTAAACTGGTGTATTCAAATAAAGGAGAAGACTGGAAACAGAATGCGTTACCAGTGTCAAAGTAGAGATGAAAAATGTTATGAATATGATGCTTCAATCTGGTTCTTCTGGGTTAAATTAGTGAATGAAACTCCTTAGGACTGTTCTCCTATGACAAACGAAGCTTCTGGAAGTAGGTGTGGCTCCGGCGAAGCACGAATCGGCGAGGGACGAGCTCCGGCGGACAATGGCAGAAAAACACTATCTTGAAACGAACAATGCTTTGAGACACCGGGATCTTGGTCGGAGACAGCGGAAACTTCACTGGAGGAGGTCGCCGAAAGCTTTTGAAGGTAGGAGAAAGCTTGAATCGAGGGGTCGGCGCAAATGTGAGTGAACTATGGTTTGAAACCCTAGAAACATGGTCGTGGCTTATATATACTCGAATAAAATCATGGCAGTGGAAATTTTCGGGGCACCCCGTGAAACTTTTAGTGCAAATCCTGATTAGAACCACGGCCATGGAATATTTCACGGCACCCCTGTGAAACTTTCTGTGCAAATCCTGATTAGAACTATGGCCGTGGAATATTTCACAGCACCCCTGTGAAACTTTCTGTGCAAATCCTGATTAGAACCACGACCGTGGAATATTTCACGGCACCCCCGTGAAACTTTCAGTGCAAATCCTAATTAGAACCACAGTTGTGGAATATTTCATGGCACCCCCGTGAAACTTTCAATGCAAATCCTAATTAGAACCACAGCTATGGAATATTTCACGGCGCCCCCGTGAAACTTTCAGTGCAAATCCTAATTAGAACCACGGCTGTGGAATATTTCACGGCACCCCGTGAAACTTTATGTGCAAATCCTGATTAGAACCACGGCCGTGGAATATTTCACTGCAACCCCTTGAAACTTTCTGTATAGAATAATCAAGAAGCATGGCCATGTAAATTCCCACGGTACCCCCATGAAAGTTTCTATTTCAAAAATGCTCCAGAATACGGGCGTGATATAAATCACCACCACGGCCGTGTAATAATACCATAGTTTTTCGTGTAATCTGCCCAGAAGTTTGTGTAATGATACCAATTTTTCGTGTAATCCGCCCTGAAGTTCATGTAATGATACCAGATTTTCGTGTAATCCACCCTGAAGTTCATGTAATGATACCAAATTTTCGTGTAATCCATCCAGAATTTCGTGTAATGATACTTGTTTTTTGTGTAATCTGTCCAGAATTTCGTATAATGATACTAGTTTTTCGTGTAATTGGATGGGTTTTCTGTAACCTGTTCAAGTAAACGGAATACCCCATTAACAACAGTATATTAACACTCCTAAACCTCAAAATATATTGACACGGCACAACACTACTCAACCAAAAATGAATATTTTGAACAATTATCTCTTGGCAAAACAAAATATATCTTGTGAACATCAACACATATAACAGTAACAGCAATATATTTTACAAAGATTTGCATCAACAAATGCATTCCACATATACATATTGAGAACTCCTCGCTTGATAAAACTCAGAATGACAATAGATCCTTCTAGTTCTTCAACAACAGCAACATCAGCAACAATAACAAAATATGTGCATCAAAGCAGGCTCCTTCGTAATATATGCATTTATCAACCAAAAATAACAAAACAGAAAGGAAACTGAATTAGACAGACTATATAGGATAAGCATCAGGATAGTAATTGAATAACAAATTGAATAAATTATAAAACCTTGCCTTAGTATACTCCATGCAAAGATCCATAATATTGAACATCTCCCAAAATCAGTTTCCTATAGTTTAAGAAACCATGTGAATGTTCATCTACTAAACTCAGCTCATGGTGCTATTCAGGACTGTAGCTTACTAGACATACCCGAAAATAGTTTACCGTGTCTATTGCATCAACCGGATTTTCCTTGATCTAGTTTCACATGTGTGTATCCTGCACACCAAATCAACCAATAAGATAACAGATGAAAGAACAATGAAAATATTTGTTGAATACCTTTGCTTAATTTTCACATCAGCACGCCAGTGAAGAGCTCCAAACCAATAAAAACCCTAAACCTTTGCATGTCGTCTTGGCTAAAATCGAATTCCTCATTGCGTGATAAATAGTCCATGTATTTAATGACAAATACCGCACAGTCCACACTCTCTGATTGTTTTGGGCAATTAGCAGCCCACCTGAATGACCACTGGGCAATATCTTTGCCCTTGCTTGCCTTGCAAACAATTGATAAATAGAATCTAAGCACCTCAAGCTGATGAACATTATAATATATCAGTTAGATACATTTTTGCAATTATATATAATAGAAAACCGAATTGTAATACTTACATATCTTTTTACAAGACCGTCGTTAATCTTCCTTGGTGTCATTGAATTATAACCGACAACCTCTTTTTTCTTGAAATCAATGTGCAACAAAAACCAATGTGCTTTATTGCATACCGACGCCATAATACTTTGTATGTTTCGGATATTGTCCTTTGTAATGTGCTTTAATTGTGAGAAGCATCCAACAATTAGTCTATTCTCATACTGATACATGGCTATTGAATGTATATAAGCAAATGGCTGATATTTTTTCTTATTTTGTCTTGCTCTATTAGCCAATAATGAGGCATATGCATCTATCATCTAAACCATGTGAACAAATCTCAAAAACTAAAAACCAAGCAAATAAGAAATTAATGAAAGCTACATAAAGGAACTTCTACTTGACAACTTACAGTCTCTAAAATTAATTGTCCAAATAAGACATCTCAACATGAGACTTATTAATGCTCCAAGGCTTAGTTTCGTTAAATATCAACATATCCCATGATAGGAAGAGATCAAGTTGTTGTCTTTCTTCTTCTTTAATTAAAGAACGACCACAATAGTCTGTTCTGTCTTTATACTGAAATGCAAAGGTGTAAGATATTGAATGCAAGACTATCTTAAAATGTTAAGAATCATAGATGACAACAAAAATGCATTCACCTTGTCAAATGCCGGTATATCCGGTGCTGATACATCTAGAACCACGATTTGCACAAAAATGATGTAAATATTAAGAGAACAAACACATTGATATAATTTAATGACATACTCAATTCAGGCCACACACTCACCTCCACTTTCTTTGCTTTTTTTTCTTTTCTTGGGTATAGGGGCTTACTACTGCCCATGAGGCTATTCTGATTCTTTTTCCTCGTGCAATTTTCTTCTCAATGCGATCTTCGAGGCTACTGACACCTTCAGGTTCTTCCATTGCATCTTCTGTATCCATGTCCGTGTCTTCTTCTGGTATTGTCTTCTTCTTTTGTAGTTGTTCTTTTAGTTGCTCTTTTAGTATCAAATTCTCATCATGAGCCTCAACCATTTGTTCTTCTAAATTAACCAGATGAAGAGTGTACAATGTCTTCATCTTTTCAATATCAGCCACATTTTGTTCTTTCTCAATTTCCTCTTTGAGTCGGGTAATTTTTGCATTTAGTTTTTCCATTTCTACATTGATCTACACCAAAGTTTGTGATTTAGTTTATAAACACCAAATTGTATTGTATAATGATGCAGGGCACCACCCAGCAAATATAATGATGTAGGGCACTCACGGGGGAGAAGTGTAATGATGCCGGGGTAGGTAATACATCTTCTATAGGGTGTCCTTCTGGTTCTTGTGCATGATCGATTTTGTCTTCAATAATGTCAAAAATAATCTATACATGTGTTGTAATTGTTAGCATACAAACATAACTTAAATGAATGTGGGTGAGTAAAATGCATCATACCGTGTCTTTCTCTATCTTAAGACATTTCTTGAAATAAGTATTGTGTCGAGGTAACTTCACTTTTGCCCAACGGAATAGTCGTGGGGACTGACTGACCACCTGAATGTCAGCATATAATAATGTATGCTCATAGAACAAACCTGCACAATAAATTTGACAAAATGACATTAATCACATGTTCTTGTGAAAATTACCAGTTCATGTAATTGAAGATACTTATGCAAATGATGATCACACAACCAGCAATCCCAGATGGCTTCTTCTTTTTCAACTTAGCAGTTAGCTCAGTCTTCAAATAGTAGTGTACTACTTTAGCCCAATTATAGTCTCCTATTCTTGCAAGGTCCTCGACATAGGAGATTATACCAGCATCTATACAAAAACTAGTGTGGCTGAATAAAAAGCAACTGAAAACTAGGAGGATACCCAACCTCCTAACTCTCTCCTCATCCACCATATCTACTACAGGAGAGCACAACTGTCTCAATTTATCCTCCAATCGATTTCTGCTTATTGGATGCCCATTGAATTCACTCAAATAAAAAGGAGTAGTGGGCAGATCACTCGCAAATCGCACCAACTGACCCTCATCTAGAAGACCAAGAATTATGGAAACATCCCTCACAATGAATGAGATAAAATTTCCATTAATTATAAACCCACATTTCTCTGATTCCCATGTGGGTTGCAGATATTCCATCACTAGCATGTCCAATTGAACGGAGGGGCCTCGCAACAAATGTTCAAATGGGTATGTCCTAATTGGTTTTGAAGTAAACTACCCCCTTCTATCCCACTTACAAACTTGTGCAAATGGCTCAGCGAGCATCGACTTAGCACTAGATGATGATCCACATATTTCTTTTTTTTTCCCTTAGCTCTTTCTATGTCTCTACTGCTTCGGCCAGTCATTTTTTCACAATAACTGGAACACAATAATCTAGCTTTAGTATAAGCCCATTAAACCCCAAAATCAATCAAGACAATGATTATATAATACATGGTCATTTTGGTTATTGACCGTAATAGTCAATTTCATCTCTTGTGGTGCATTAATTGGTAATTACCAAACATATAAACACTTTTCTCAAACATGCATGTCAAACTATTAATAATTGAATAGACATTTGGTTTATCTAGCTAAAACACAACACATGGGCAATTTGGAGATATTCATCCAGCAATCATCTACCAAGCATACAAATCATAGACAATAGAAAATAAGCAATAGATAGAACAGATGTGTCATAAGAGATGTGTCATCTACCAAGCATACAAATCATAGACAATAGAAATTCAGCAAATATTATCCCATATTCCTAAACAACGTTGAGAGGAAGAAGAGATGTGTCATAAGAGAATGATTTAGTTTTTTTTCCTCAATCAGCATGATAGTAGATTTCACAATCTCATCATGCAACAAGAAAAAAACCAAAGGGAAAGCACATACATGTTGCAATTTCTTCTCCATCAGACGGTGAGATGCGGGTGGTCGTCATGGGTGGTCGTCAGCGATTGAAACAACGTTGACTCACACAAGTTTCTGGAAAAAAAAATATTAGAAACCAAAGTCAAACGAAATTCTTGTAAATTCTAAAAAAGAGCTCTTATTTCTCGTCATGATGCCACAGTCCGCCTTGGCCGCAACTGAGTTATAGTTCGCCGGCCGCAAGGGGAGATAAGAATGTTGCAGTTGAGTTGAGAGGTGGAAAGAAATGTCACAGGTGCACGGAGATGTCGCAAGGTGAGCGGAGAACGGAGATGTCGCACTACGAGGAGTGGTCACAAATGAGCGGAGAAGAATCGGGGGAGAAATCTCACTATCAAGGTGAACGGGTCGCAGGTGAATGGAAACACAAAATGTAGAAGAAATTTTGGAGAATTGAGATGGCGGAGAATGGCAGCTTTTACTCCCTAACCCACCATCCAACGGAAACATTTCGTGTGAGCTGACTAGCATTTCGTAGATGTTGACTTCAACCTGGGTTAAATGTTGGTTAACAGTTTGTGTAAGTTGACTTAGTTTCATGAAGTTGACTATGCTTTGCGATTCCTGCTGCCGCTTTGAGATTTACATCTGAAGGATTAGGGCACCCAACTACAGATGTGGCAGTTGGGTGCCCTTCTGTCAAAATTTTTCCCATCTCCACCATCCAGTTCAGATTTGCCTAAGGGCTCAAAGGACATTTCTTAAATTGTTAACATTGAGGGAAAAGGATTTAAGGAGTTTGTATTCTATTGACGCCTCAAATATTGCATATTGAATCCTTTTAAAAAATTTGGTTTTGTGTTGTGTGTTGTGTTCCTACCAAGTGTTTTTGTGTGTTCTTCTTCCTCCAAGTGCTTGTTAGCTTATATCCCTTGGTTGCTACTGAGGCCTTCATGTCTGCAAGTAAGGATTGCTCTTCAACACTCCTATCCAAGTGAAGCCAAGGCTGCAAGGAAGAAGACATTGAAACCTTGATCAAGAATTGATTAAGGACCTGTGTCTAGTTTAAGGGAGTTTGGAGCTTGTATTCCCATCCAACTCCCTTGCATATTTTGATCAGATTGTAGGACACTTAAATACCCTTTTATTAAGCTTCATTGCCAATATACGGGGGCAAGGGAAGTCAAAGAAAGGGGATTTGGCCCCATCCCTAAAGGGGGGCCTCGGTGACACCCTTCCTCCTTTAATTTCTGTTTAATCTAACTAGTCTGAAAATCTACTGTAGTTAACTTAGTAACTTTCCTTGATGATTCATTAAGCTTCATGCCTAAGGACGATCTAGTCTTGAACCCTTAAAACTTGGTCCTGCATTATAGACCGTGACCAACTTCATGATTGTGATCACTATGCCAATTTTTTACACAAAGGTCCACAGCCAAGCTATAATCAGCTTTATTGCCATGATTGATTTTCTAATTTTTCACAAAACATTTCACGGCCTCCCATGACTAGATTCATAACTATGGCGGACTTCCCAGTAACTTACAGAACGCATCACAACCGTGATGGACATCATGGCCATGACAATGCCCGTCGGACACAAAAATTCTTTGATTTCTCCCAAAATTTGGATACGCTCTTGGGGAATTTCATGGGGAAGCTGAAGAGGTGGCATCCTGGAGTAAAAAGGGGGGAAAGGGTGAAATTAGAGAGGTCGATTAGGCTCTAGGCGAGAGAGATGAACAGGAGCGGGATGAGGGAAGAACATGAAGAAATGAGACTTTGCTGGTTGAAATTGTTGGCGATCTTTCATGAGATCATCAAGGGAGAAGATTTGTTTGTTCTTTTATCTCTATATTATCTTCCTTTCGATTGTATTTTTCTTGGAACTTTAATTCAAGAAACTTGTGCTGATTAGAAGTATTGTGGCTGCTTAAACCTTTTATTTGGGACTAGGGGTGTAATCCTTTTGTATTGATTTGTTATTTAAACTTTTAATATGAGTGTTTATTTGATCTATTTTTGTGTATTCTATCTTTGCTAGTATCATTTACTTTGTATTTGTTATGGCCAAGCTTTTACATATTTTAAATATCACTAGAAGGGCTAAAAGGTGAATAGTGACATTGGATTTGCTTAGATTAAACTCATGTTATTCTATCACAAAAGTAGTTAGAATTCACACGATGACTTTTATATATTATCCTTGCTCTCATTGGGTCTATTCAGTTTGGTAAGCCATGAAAGTAGGAGATTGATTTGAATAGGTACCAGGTTATATTGCTAAAATAGGGTAACCTGTACCTGTGGATAATGTCCTTGAACGTTTTTAGATCAATTGCTTTAATATTTTTCCTGTTCAAATTTAGATCCATCATTGTGATGAACCCTGATGTTTTAAATTATCTTAAAATTGTATTTAGTTCATAACTCTTGTTTAGTAATCAATTCGACTAGCTAATTTACTTCGCTTTAAATTACTTTAAATTCGAAATCATATTTCAATTGCCTAGCTATTGGTCATATGATCTTTCGGTAGTTGACACTTGTCCCTATGAGAACAATATTTTCTACTACTTTGGTAAATCGTGCACTTGCGGTAGTGGTAAATATCGGTAGTGGTAAATATCAAGTGGAATCACAACATCATGCTAATTGGAAGTAGTTTCAGCATGCTAGCCAAAGAAGAGGCATATCCAAGCAATGATGTTGCCTTGCAGGTAATGAAGGAAAGGAAGTCAACGATACAATTTGAAAGTCTCATCAAGGAGTAGTGACTTGGGCGAGAGAAGATGTGATGCCACTTTAAATTAGGATATAGAGTTTTGACTAGCATGAGTATATAATACAACCAATAGGGTAACTATTGCCATACTTGAGTGTCTTAGAAATAAATACACTAAGAAATGCTAGTTTATATGGCATTGGGGATTCGAGTGGCATGATCAAACTAGTGACTTGGTAGATTTTGATATGAGCACAATGTTGGCATTATGTCTAGGCATGAATTCACATTTGGCATGCATTGGTGTAGGTTTGGCACATGATGGCATGTGAAAGGCACACAAAGAATTCAAATAATAATAATAATAAACTCAAAATAGGACACTATCTAAGTGTGGGTGGGCAATTGGGTGCTGGGGGTAGTTGTGCAATCATAAATCACGTAGGGGACTATGTGAGGGTGGTAAAATTCATGCCTCCACTAATGTAGGTGGGCATTGGTGCATGTGGACACGTGTGACACACGGAGGTCTGCATGGACAAGGCTTGGTTATTATATACGTTGCCTACTATACCCCAAATTGCTAGCTTTGGCTAGGGTTAAAGTAACCTTCAATGCATATCTCAGACTTTGTACATTTAGATATATAATAGAGCATGATCTTCACTTGATGCTAGCTTTGGCTACTTTAAGTCCCTAATACTTGTGGGGACGTATTCTACATGTTGTTTGCATTTGAAATACCTTGGACCAAGGATGCACTATAATATGTGGCATGAGGGAGTGTGACCCCTCAAACTTATTTCGACACACACAAGGGTACTGTGTGAAGAAGAGTGACCATAAGTCATGCGAGCTGTGTGCATATAACATGGAGACATGCATGCAGTTAAGCAATCCTATGTTCACAGGGTGGTGTATAAATTACTTATATGAGTTTAAATGAGTGATGTGTGATCTTGAACCCCTTTGCTATAAAAGCGAGTGGGCAAGATATGAGTAGGGATCTAGTGTTAGAATTAGTTAGACTTAGTAATATTATGAATAGTATTATATATATAGAGAGTAAATAATAATTAAAATATTATTTTTATGTATCTCTTTGTATACTGAGGCATCTTCTACTATGTAAGCATATAATCACATTAATACAATATATTTCTCTTAGGGGTTTTTGTCTTCTCTTCTTTCTCTACCTTTTTTCTACTAATCTAACATTTAGTGGATATTAAAGGGGTTTTCTGTAATATCCCAGTTTAGTCCCATATTAGAAGTGGGAGGAAAAATTATATAGTATATAAGGCTTAGTGGGTTTGCTATTATTAACTTGGGCTTAAGCATTTTAATGAATTGGCCCACATTACTTAATGAATACTTTATTTACTAAGTGGGTTGTAACAAATAGTATTAGAGCAAAACTTATGGTGAGAGGTCAATAAGAAAAGACTACCAAGGATGGTTAATATCTTAGTTTAGGGAGATAACAATATTGATAGAAACCAAAGAACTGCAATAATCCAATATCATTTATTAAATAAATAATCCAAACTTTAACATCATAAGTTTTATAATACATTTTCTAAAACATACTATCAAATATGTAAACAAATTTACTAAAATAAAATTAAAAGACTATCTGAACTCAGGCTGATGTTTGCTATCTACTCTAGCCCTCCCAGAAGCTAACTCTGTACCTGGAAGAGAAACAAAGGAAGTTAGCAAAACGCTAAGTAGGAATCAACAAAGTAGTGAGTGAGTCAAATAACAAGATATCAAATGACTGAAACAATGATATACAAATAATATACAAAAATGTCGTGTAAATCATCAAGCTGACCAACAGATCTCAATCAAGAGCCGCACTCATTTTTAGAGTGTTTCCACTGTTGCTCACGTAGTGGAACGACTGTCCTAAACAGCCCAAAGTGTTGCGTCCAATACCTGACATTCGTAGTATTGTCCCGAGAACAACTAGTGATACCCTGACTGGCAACCATAGCCCGATACGCGTCGGAACTATATCTCACACAAACAGGCCAGTGGAGAATAAATCATCCAGTCCAAAGGTCAATATATCACGACTTTAACATCACAGCTATTCAACTGTTCCAACATACTCATATGTCAATATCATAAATACACAATTGTTCAACCATGCTCATATGCCAATATATCAGATATCTCAATACAATGTTATTAACCATTTATACAGAAACAGAATATGACCAAATGAATATGATAACTGAGATCAACAGAATTTCAGAAACAAATCAAGCAGATGAGTCAAATAGATATCAGTGTCAATTAATTCTAATATATATGCATCATATATCAAATCAAAGGAATAAGTAACAAATCCTATAGGTTCTTGACACCGTAACAAAGGAGTATGGTAAAATTCCTACCTCAAGCATTGTTATCCTAAATCCCAACAAATTGTTTATCAAACGATGCAAGCCGACTAGTGGATCTATCACTCTGTAACATGAATCTGTACATAAACTCTATCAATAAGTATTCTAACTTAAAAACCAAGACTACCAACAGGTAGAACACATCCCTAAACCTAGAGAACCAATCTTAGATCCAGTGAACTGGACCTAAAACCCACTGAACTGGACAGAATTGCAGTGAATCGGTCAAATTCACCCTGAACCAAGTCAGATCGAGACTTAGAACTTAAATTACACAAAAATATATAAGTCATCTAGAGACACACAGGATACCATTGGATAGGAAATTTCATAAGCTTTCCAACGGCTACCTGAACCGGCCCAGATTCGACCGAATTAGGGTCAAACCAGTCCAAATTCAAGCACTGGACCGAAATTGAAATTGAATAGCTCAATCCTGTTCAAATCAATTTCGAACGCAGCCGGCCAGTTTATTTCCAAATAAACCACACAAAACCCTAAATCAACTTGAACCAGCCGTTCGCCCACGCCGCCGTGCAAGGCCGCTAGACTTGCGTCCACTCGTTGCGTCGGCGAGCTTGTGAGGGCGTGTCGGACGTCCGTTCACTGCCAAACTTCACCAGTCTGATCCTGACGACGAAGAGAGGCTCCACGACGTGCTGTGGTGAGCTTTCAACGCACGATCGAAGCATCCAAAGCAGCCGAAGGTATCAATGGTGGTGCCGCTGCCGTCAATACACAAAACTTAACCAAAACCTATCTATACCCAAACCAAACTTCACCAAAACTTCACAAAAGCAAACTAACCTTACTACGAAGCTGTATCGTAGCCCAGAATAGAGAGAGCATCGTCGATGAATGCGCTGGAAGACTGGAACACGAGGCAGCGCCGCTCGAACTCCGGGAACGAGTTCAAGCTCGATTTCTCCTTCCTGGCGGCGCGTCCAAGCTTGAAGAGAGGCTAGGGTTCTACTTCTCCTTGAATCGAGTATAAGCCCTCTAATATAGAGGCAAGACGCGTCCCAAAATAGTAAAAGCACGGCGGCGACTCAATCGCCGCAAAAATCAGAGAAGACGACGATTCAACTCGTCGCCGAGATTAACTCAAACTCAAAATAATTAAAACAAGCGTGGTTTTAATAATAAACTGCGACTTAGCCTAGTGGTTGGGTTGAACTAAATCTTCAGTCGTGTCGCGAGTTTGAGTCCCAGCGAACGCGTTTAAACTTTTTAATTTCTTTAACCTTTTAAAAATTCTAAAAAATTTTTAGAAAAATCATAAAAATTCTAAAATATAATTTTTGAATTTTTAAAATTTAATAGTTAATATTAATAATAGAAAATTTTAATTTTAGGTTATAACAATATTATTGAACTTGATTGCATTATTAAGGAGAAATTTTCTGATATATTATTATTTTGCTATATATCTTAACCTCTTACATCTTGTTTATTAGGATGAAAAACAGTAGAGAAAAGATGGAAAACGAAATAATCTCACATTTACTAAGAAAGACGAAAAAATGAAGGATGAAAAAGTTGAGAAAAACTTCACTAAAATCGGTTGCTTTTTAATTCGCCCAAATTGGGCAAAAACGTTGTCTTCGATGTTGCTACCTCTCTTCTCTCTCGAACGAAGAAATGACCTAACCTGGGTACCTAGTAAACTTTTCTAAGCTGCGTATCCTAATCGTCCGTTGGATTTGCTTTTTTGTTCGACACGGATCTCGATATAAATTTCTCCATTTTTTTTCGTTAGCCTCCGGTTACCAGATCCCAATGTAATTTTTTTTATTAGTTACTCTGTTACTCGTTGCTTGCATAATTATAGTCTGTTAATCATAATTATCATTCACAGACCTTCTGTTAATATTAAATTTAGGTATATCAATCATAATTATTGTTAATAGACTATCAACCATAATTTCTTCAACCATAATTATCGTTAATACACTATCAGCCATAAGTTCATCAACCATAATTATCATTGATACACTATCAGCCATAAGTTCATCAACCATAATTATCGTTGATATACTATCAGTCATAAAGTTCATCAACCATAATTATAGTTGATATACTATCATCCATAAGTTTATCAACTATAATTATCGTTGATATACTATCAGCCATAAGTTCATCAACCATAATTATTGTTGAGACACTATCAACCATAATTTCATCAACCATGGTTATCGTTGATACACTATCAGTCATAATTTCATCAACTATAATTATCGTTGATGCAGTGACTATCAATTCTTGTTTATATCTAGGAGTATTAATGATGGGTAACGAGAGGCTAATGAAGAAAAAATAGAGAAATTTACATTGAGATCCATGTCGAACAAAAATGTAAATCCAATGAACGATTAGGGTACCTAGCTTAGAAAAATATACTGGGTACCCAGGTTAGCCATTTCTTCCTCTCGAACGCTGCTACCTGTTTTTCTCTTGAACCTTGCTTTGACGTTTCTTCCACGATCTGCCGCTGCTTCTTCGACAATCCATAATGTCTTCTTCCACTATCGAGGCTGCCATCGTCTTCCCTAGTCGAGGCCGCCTTCGTCTTCCCCTGTCGAGGCCGCCGCCATCTTCCACGCACAAGCACAGCGCCGTCGTCTTTACTACTCTCTGCCACCATCGACGTAAGTTCTATGGACTCCCTCCTTTCTCTCTTCCTTCACCGGCAGCTTTCCTACAAACCCTAATTTTTTCTATTACTGTCGCCGACTTCGCTGCTTGTTCTTGCAAAGGAAGGGCTGTGTCTATAGATTGCGGTTGCCAACCCATAAGGCTGTGTCTATAGATGCTTTTGTTCGCCTCATCAACATTTTCATAAATTAGGGTTACGAAAATGTTGAGAACCAACACACCATTTAGGTTCTGTCTGACTGATTTGGTTTATATGCTATTAGTTAATACCTAAAGAATGTTTGATTTTTTTGATAGTTAATGCCAAATGTAAAAGTAGATTCTTGAGGTTGATGCTATATGTGTTTATGTATAGCACGACATTAAAAGCCTAAGGTTTTGTTTAATACCAAATGTAAAAGCCTAATTTGTTTGAATGATTTGGTTTATATGCTATTAGTTAATACCAAAAGAATGTTTGATTTCTTTTAGATGGTTAAAACCAAATGTAAAAGCAGATTCTTGAGGTTGATATTGTACATATTTTTGTATTGCACGACATTCTGCTTCCAATATTAATTGGGCCATGAAAGGCTCAAATTTGTATAAAATGTAGCAGTGTCTCCTTGTTAGCAACGAATGGTATTTACAAAAACCAAAACTACAATGCATCTTTCTGTTTTTTACTTTTAATTGGCAGAAAAATATTCCAGCATAGTAATATTGCAGAGTTGCTAGGCTGAAACAAGAAAAATCTGAAGGTTGCCCAGCATGTACATTTCTAGTGAGCTAAGCAAGTTCGTGTACCCTTATCAATGGTTTGCCCTTATGGCTGTTCTCAGATTATTATTTGCATGATTAGCATGCTATTGCATGATCTGCATATTGCAGCTTTGTACCATCCTACATGATTATATTAAATTTTCTAGATGGATACTTTTATCACCTTACATGGTATTTGATCATAACTAGCTTTGTTTGTGATTTTGATTTCTTTTAGATGGTTGGTCTATGTAGATTTCATTCCTCAGTACACATGAGTAGAAATCTATTCTACTTTTCAAATGAGCAAAAATTCTAGATATTGGTTTTCTTTATTAAAAGTTGTAATTTCGATGTGAAAGCAACTTGAGTCTTTGCTTATTTATGTTTAATTTTGTTTATCTAGTTATTTGAATTGTTCTTGAGTGATTTAATTAAAGATGTAATCTTTCATGTATAGGTTTTATTATAATGGCTCCAACAACTAAGAAAAAGAAGAGATATATTATAATACACAACTTCCACATTAGGCAATCTCATCTTGCAACTATAGCTGGTTATTATGTTACACAATTGCACAAAATTGTGCTTTTATAATCATTATCGTATATTGATAAGCCATTAATAGATTGTTATGAATTTAGGGACTACAAGCGAATGGATCTTTTAAGAAAGTTAACTGGCTCCAATCAAATATGTCATAACATTTTGAGAATGAGCAAGAATGCCTTCTCTAACTTGTATGAGCTACTACGTGATTCAAATATTGTTAAAGATACCAAATACTCTAGCGTTGAAGAAAAAATCGCAAAGTTCTTATATTTGGTTTCCCATAATGTAAAGAATATAAAACTATATTTTCTCTTTCATCGCTCCCCTAGGAGTATTAGTCGTCACTTTTATGAGGTGTTAATAGCTGTTATTAGCTTACATGATCATTTCATCAAACAACCTGATGGTTCAATGGATGCTCCTGAGATATGCAAGACAACTAGATTCTATCCTTACTTCAAGGTATGTTATTTAAAAGCATAGTAGTATGAAGAAAATTAGAGAAAATGTTGAATCAACTATGTAATATTGCAGGAATATTTAGGAGCTACAGATTGGACACAAATTCGGTAAGAGTCCCTTCTAAGGATTCATCTAGGTATAGGGGGGCGAAAGGATTGACCAACAACAAATGTGCTGGCAGCATGTTCATTCGATATGAAATTTACTTTTGTCCTTTTTAGATGGGAAGGAAAAACATCTGATTCACAAATATTAAAGAATGCCCAAAATAGATTTGATAGCTTAAACATTCCAAAACGTAAATATTTATCTTTATTCATTAAAATCTATGTCTACAAGTATTTATATTTGTTATTAAATGACATATTATTGTCGTAGGAAAATTCTATATAGGTGATGTTGGCTTCGGGATTAAAAGTTATCTTATTACACCTTATAGAGGAATTCGGTATCATCTAAAAGAATATTCGAAAGATGTTCTAGATAATGCAAAAGAACTTTTCAACCATTGACATGCATTTGCTTGCAATGCTATTGAAAGAGCTTTTAGTGTATTGAAAAAAAAAATTCTAATCATAGCTAGTGGAACTGAACCTTGTTATCCTATTAGAACACATTCAAATAATTCTAGCATGTTGTGTTTTACACTACTTAATGAGTGTTGATCCCAATGAAAGCATGATTGTTGAAGTCGATGTGGAGTTGGGAAATGTAATAAGTTAAGATACATTTTGTGTTGAAAGAGTAGATAAAAAATATGAGGAAAGGGATTCTAATGAGAGATGAAATGATAAATGAAATGTGGAATGACTATGTGTTGTGAAGGCATAAGTTGTCATTGTTGTTGTATTTTGTTACTACTATAATAGTTATGTATTGACATGAGTCAAGATACATTTTCTTAGCTATGTAATTCCTGTTTTGTATTTCACTACTTATTGTTTATGGATAATGAGAATTATGTAATGTACTTTATTATTGCTATGATGTTTGTCAACATATGCATTCTTCCTTTTAATCAATAGTTGTGATTTATCATGCCTAATGCTTGTTTTCTTTACTTGTATAATGATTTATTGTTATAGCCTAACACAAATGTTTTATTGCAACATAAGATTGAGTAAAAAAGCAAAGAGCGGCGAAAGTTCAAGAAGAGAAAATATCAAATGGATGGAAAAAATAGATAATATATTCATTGATGCAATGCTAGAGCAGCAAACTAGACGTTTCATAGTTGATGGTACATTTACCTTGACTGTGTATAAAAAATATGTTAGTCAAATGTGGCACTGAGTTTGGTATAATTTTAACAAAAGATCATCTATAGAATAGGATTAAAGACTCTGAAAAATAACTTTAATACATGTCATGAGATGTTCAAGAACAAAAATAGAGTAGCATGGAATAGCAACGAATAGCAACACACAAATGTTTGAGGCTGATGAGCAAGTATGGGATGAGCTCATTAAGATATATTATATTTTTATCTCTTGTGGTAATTGGTGTTTTATGTATTAATTTAATGATTTTATTATCTTTACAAGCTAATTTGTCTATGAGAAAGTGGAGGACCACTCATGTTCATAATTATAAAATGTTACAAGAGCTTTTCTTCAAGAATCAAACCACTAGCAGCATGTCCAGCACCTATAATGTGTTCATAAATATTTGGAAGGATGAAGCTCAAAATCAAGATGATACTCTACATATGGTCGAGCATAAGATGCCACCTGAAGACATTGATAAAAGTAATTCAGTTACCTGAGCATCTTTTGATAAGGGAACATCATCCAAGAGTGGTAGTAAGAGAAATAAATCAAAAATTGAAGAAGTTGATGTTAGTTGGATGAGATAGTCAGTTGTATGGAACATGCAAACCAATCCATGGATAAATATTTTTGTAATGAGATTGAAGTGAAAGACATCTCAGAAAAGGAGTTATTAGATGAGCGGAAGAAAATTAGAGTGTCACAACATCGGCTAGCTACTACTTATGTGGTTCTCGATAATAGTAAAGGAGTTATTAGATGAGCTGAAGAAAA
This sequence comes from Costus lasius, assembly GCA_027563935.2. NCBI lineage: Eukaryota > Viridiplantae > Streptophyta > Magnoliopsida > Zingiberales > Costaceae > Costus > Costus lasius. The sequence goes on from CM050451.1 coordinate 80,306,300, forward strand.
TTAGAGTGTCACAACATCGGCTAGCTACTACTTATGTGGTTCTCGATAATAGTAAATATAAGACTAGACTCTTTTACTCCGCTCCAAAAGAATTATGTTTGGATGTCCTTAATGTGTTAATAGATGACTAATGCTAATGATTGTTTTCTATCTTTACTTTAGTGTAGTTTAATTTGGTATACGACTATTTATTTTGGATGCATATAGACGATACACTATGATGTTTATTGGTACATTTATTGAAGACTTCTATTATGTTTTGATGATTGCATTTCAAATATGGTTGTTTGGATGTTTGTTGATTGTTACGATTGTTGGTACATTGGTACATCTGTTCCTGATCTTCAAATCATGTGGTTGCAGTGAGTCAAGGTCATGGGTTCCAGGTTTTATAGAAAACATTTGTTCCCGATCTTCAGTTATTTATATGTATAAATTGATGAGCTTTTGGTGTCTTATTTACGTCCGATCCATTACAACTTTTGGCATTTCACCAAATCTCCCAGATTCTTAATTTCCATAAACACATCAAATCTGACAATTTGTATACAGGAGATGCTATTATCTCATTCTTATAAATATATGTTAGAATACATCATGTTGTTTTCCTCTTAAACGCAGTATATAAAATATTTTACTTTAGCATGTCATATTTTCCTTCTAAAATTTCTTAGAGTTTTCAATTTTAGGAAAAAAAAAATCATCCTGTCTCAATTTCAGCTGTACTTGAAATACTATACATTTATATATGAACTTGACTATTTTAATATTTTTATTATATTTTTAAGAATTATAAAACATATATAGTCATAAATAATAATATTTAATTATTTTATAAGTATTTAATTATATTTTATAAACATGGGGATGTAATATATAAAACTCTCCTTATTTTCTATTTCTTATAAGTAAATACAAGGAAAGATATTTTAAGCACTTTTTTTTCATCAAATTTTTTTTTTTAAGTTTCCTTTCTCCCAAATATTCATCCCTCCTAGTAAACACAATCTATATGACACATATGAAAATGTTATCCCTATTATGATATGTTATTTTTTTATTTTTTTAAAAAAATTTAATAGTATGTAAAAATAATAATATTTTCATATGCATTGTACGATAGAGATGCATTTCTTTTATTTTTTTAGTATTTAATAGTATTTATTAATTAGACCTGGCAATTCGGATCAGCGGGTCATAAACGGGTTGTGTCAGCTGTGACTTGTAACCCGATTAAGCTAACCCAAACACGACCCGTTTAATTAATTGGGTCAAACTGTTTAACATGAACACGACCCGAATATAATTAGGTCAACTCGACACGATCCTAATAACCCGTTTATCATTTATATTTTAAATATAAATAATAAATTAATAAAAATTTTATTAAAAATAATAGAATTTTGGGCTTATGTATGTACCAAGATCTGAGTTAAAAGGTAATTAAAAGATATTTGGGCTAGCAGTCGGAGTTAGGTGAGCTGAGCCTATATTTAAATTATATATATATAAATATATAATATAATCGGGTTAAGCGGGTTAACCCGTTTATAACCCGACACGACCCGATTATTTTTGGGTCATAAACGGATTGACTTGTTTATGACCCAAACACAATTATAGCTGACCCGAACTCGCCTAACTTCGTATCGAGTTGGGTCGGGTCAGCGGATCAGGTCAGATTTTGCCAGGTCTATTATTAATATTTAATTGTATTAAATAATATTACTAATCATATGATATTTGATAATATTTTTAATACGAGTGTAAAAATTAAAAATTAGGAGTATATATATTAAATAAATTGCATATCAAATAAAGTAAATAAAAGAAATAATTCCCAAAATCTATTCCTCTACCTTTCTTTTCTTTCTTAATTTTTTTTTTTTTATAGTAAACATAGTCTATCAACACAAGCTACTGAGCGAGTTTAGGATAATTTCAAAAACAAAGAGAATGAGGGAGAGGAATCAGGCGAATTTCTCGAGGGCTTCACCGTAATTCCACTGGTTATCGTTACCCTTAGAACAAAACGAACGTCCCATGGAAACCCTACCTTTCCCATGTACCCCTGCCCTTTGCATTTTTTCACATTTGGGAGTGAGAGAGAGAGAGAGCGTGCGCCTTGATCTCCTAGATTTCCTTCGTTTAGGTGCTTCAGACTTCCACGCCGGTCAATCCGACTTGGTCAAATCTCTCCCCTATTTCGCCTAGATTCGTTCAGATATTGTTCCCGACGCTAAACCCTAGATTCAACCGCAGCTTCCCATTTTCTTTCTTGCGTATTCTGGAGAGTTTTTGTGAGGAAAGTGCTTTAATTCGTCGATCGTTGCGTGGGAATATCGTTTTAGGAAGATTGGGATGAACCCACGGGGTAGATTTCCTCCGCCCGGCATGGGAAACGGTAGAGGAGCTAGCGCGAGCACGAATCCTGGTTTCTATCAGAGGAACCCTCAGCAACAGCAGCAGCAGCAGCAGTATGTACAGCGGAATACAGCGCAGGGCCAGCCGAACCCTCAGTTCCAGCATCCATATCAGCAGCATCAGCAGTGGTCGAGAAGGAACCCGACGGGAGGTGACTCTAGCGCAGGTGAAGTTGTGAAATCGGTTCAATCTGAGGTCATTGATTCCAGGTATCATGTAAAGGGAGCATCTTTGAATTGTTATTTTTCTCTACTTCATCTTGCCAGTGCTAAGTGTTGTACCCTGTCAAACGTTCAACTACTTGAAATACCAGATAAATTATGTACTGATTGCCTATTTTAGTTAATATACTGAGATTGCTAGAGACTGAAAATTGTGTATGACTGACATTTTCCAGCGATTCCTTGAGTATTTAATTTTCTTTTCCAATTAAGTGGAAAACGAAAAAGCTGTGCTCTTTATTTAGTAGTCTTGTAACTGTGCCTTTGTTATGCGTCTTGTTGCAAAACTAGTCTTTTTGTCCTTTTGGAGGTTACGATAGTAAGTCTCAAATGCTTTTTTTTAACAAGAAATTTGAATGTATCTAGCATTCTCTATTATGTGGTTTTGTGGCGATCTTAGACGCAACTGACTTTTTTTTGGTAAAGTAAACAACATACTATTTGAAGTCATAGTCCGATATCGAGGTTTTCAATTTGGGTCTCCACCAATGTACCATTCTGACACCAGACCGATACTGATCCAATATTGTGTACGTATTGTTTTTTAAATCGTGGTCCATATAAAGTGGAGCAACGTGAAGAGGGAAATAGTCTTTACTTTTACTTGTTATTGTTTACCTCCAACAGTGGCAACATATCGGGAGCTAAGAGATTCCACAAATTCTTTTCTTTCCTCTCTACCCATCTTTATTTTTCTTCTTATTCATCTTCCTTTCCTTTTGTTCTCTTTTCAATGTGATGCCTATGATTTTTGTAGATAATGCTGATATTCTTGTCGGTGTTTGTGAATATTTTGACTTCTTGAATGGTAAAATAAATGATAGAATGATATAAAAGATGACATTATATACTGATTTAGTTCATGACAATGTGGAGCACGTATAGCTGCATCAAAATCATATTCACACAAAATGTTTTCAAAATATGACAGTTTGCTTCAAAGGATATTTTTGCTAATTTTATCATGCATTTCTAATTTCTAACAATTTATTTAGGTAGAGGTCTACTGTTTGAATGTAGAAGAAAACGAGATCCTTTTTTTAAAAAAATTTTGTGCACTGGATTCTATTTAATTAATGAACTGATTATCTAGTTGCTGTAGTTGCTTCCTGTTTGATAGTATTATATTGGAACAAAAGCTATTGAATGTTCTGCTGAAAATTACAATAATGTACTGATACTATTTAAAACTTTTAAGATTTGATTGGGTAATCACTTATTCAAGAAATTTAAGCTATAAGGAAGAACCATATTGATATATTTATAGTCATACTGTCCCTCACGATTAAAACACTGGTTTTAGTTGTGGATAAAATTTGCAAGCAACCATCTGCTTCCGTGACATGACATGCTGCCCGACCAAACTATTTTAAGTAATAGTGGGTGAGGCGTGATTCAACTTTGGAGTGTGCTTTGGTATATTATTAAAGTGAGAAAATCTTCACTTGGTAGCCCCCCTCCCCTTAATGCCTATTTATACATTATTAGAATATTAAAAGAGACCTATTTGGCCCATCCTGATATAACTATTTAAATGTTGTCCTCATTCACAACTACATTCTAGGGAATTGATTTCTATTTAATAAGTGCTATAGTGTTGAAAACTTGAAACTGGTCATTATAAGAAAGGCACAATTGAGTTTGACTCAAGTTCCAGTAAAATGTGAATTGTAGAAAGTCAAATATAGAAAATATTTCAGTTTTGCCGAAACAAACATCACTTTTATTGCTTCTGTTCTTGCTAATTTACTATTGCATAACAAGGAGGGTGTAGCATTGCTTGAATTCAGTTGGCTGATGAAACTAAATACATGCCTTTAACTTGTGAAACAATGATGATGCTTTTCAAATAAAATCTTACCACTTGGTCAATGAAACTAAATATACACGTTTCCTTTTTCTTGTTGGTGAGCATAATATTTAGGAGTGGGATAAATCTCTTATTCAGAGAAATAATGTGACTGATCTTTTGGATAGTTGGCACAAATTAGTTAGATGTATAATCTTTAATTTTTTGTTCAAATATAGGATATCCCCAAGGAGCCGGAGTTTCTTCCCTCTATTACCTCCCCTATGTGCATGGACTATAGGATCCATATACTATCTGCTAATCTAATTACTAGCTTTTGACACCTGATGTTGACCATGGACTTGGTCTGTGTTTAATGTGGCAAGAGATGAGAATAATTTCTATTTTTATATCAAGCATCTTCTTGGCTTCACATAATGAGTATTCTTCTATTTGAATTCATTTTTCTTCCGCAAGATTCTAGCATGGTCCATCTCTTGGATGATTAAATAAAACTATATATTTTGATAACAAAATTCATATATTGCAATTTACTATTTCTACTTAATTGAGAGAAAATTTATTCTATCAAAAATCAATAAACTTGCATAAGTATTTATTTTCCTTTTGAGTTAATTTTGATTTGTCTATTCAGTTCCCCAGATTGGAAGGCACAATTGAAGATACCACCGCCTGACACTCGCTACAAGACAGAGGTAGAACCAGTTCTGATCCTTGTCTGACTAGGTGCATAAGGGAATGATATTTTGTTGGTCTTGGTTGCAATTGAATGAACTAATATGCCTATTAAAAGTTTTTTGAAATGCTACAATGACTAGTCAAAATTAAACAGGGATCATGTTTTGTATCTATGTAATATACACAAATAAAATCATATTCATTTATGTATGAATATATATATATGTAAATATATACCTATTCCAGATTTTCTTATTATCACATCTCTTGTCTTACATGAGCATACACGTATTGATGTTTTGTATTGACCATCCTTACTGTAGTCTTTGTTGAAACTTTCATTAAATTCATGTTCTTATTCATTGACACTCCCAGTGTAAAGGAGCACATTTTTTAAGTTACACAACTTTATAGTAAGTTAAGTATTATTTTGTCAACAAAATTAATCATGAGAGGGAAATGCTTTGTTGGAGTATCATTTTTTTGCTAATTGTTGTATGTCACAATGGTGGAGTTTCATTTGCCAGGATGTTACTGCAACTAAAGGAAACGAATTCGAAGATTATTTTCTAAAGAGAGAGCTTCTTATGGGTATATATGAGAAGGGATTTGAAAGGCCTTCACCAATTCAAGAAGAAAGTATTCCTATTGCGCTAACTGGTAGTGACATTCTTGCAAGAGCTAAAAATGGCACTGGAAAGACAGCTGCATTTTGTATCCCTGCACTTGAAAAAATTGACCAAGATCACAATGCCATTCAAGGTTTTTTTTCTGACACTTTGATGTAATTGAAGAACCTGTGAATCCGCATTACATTATATTTAGTTTCAATCAATTGTTAGTTGTATTGGATTTGCTCTTCTTTGGCACTTGCAAAGATCATGTTTAGTGTTCTTGAATATTGAATTGATATCTAATCTCTGTGCAGTTCTGTTTTCCTGGGTTTTCTGATCTGACGTACATAACTCCTGATGTATTGAACCTCTACATCTTAGTTAATATCATGATAATTACATTCCCTCATTTTTGTGTTCAGTTGTCATATTGGTTCCCACTAGAGAATTAGCGCTTCAGACATCACAAGTTTGTAAGGAACTTGGCAAGCATTTGAAGATTCAGGTCATGGTTACTACTGGCGGAACCAGCTTGAAGGATGACATTATGCGTTTGTGTCAGCCTGTCCATTTACTTGTTGGAACTCCCGGTAGAATACTAGATCTTGCAAGAAAAGGTGTTTGTGTCTTGAAGGATTGTTCAATGCTTATCATGGATGAGGTAATGGTTTATCTGAGCTTCCTATAGCTTTACTAGATCAAGTGGCGATTTGCTTTTTGAGTTTAGTGGATACATTGTACTGGAAATTCTATACCCCAAACTATATTATTGTCTCAGGCATACCTCCAATCTGACCTCCACTATTTGACAATATTGTATTTCTTCCTTCTTTACATCCTTTTTCTGATGATAAGTCTTTTCTTATTTCACAGGCTGACAAACTTCTCTCTCCCGAGTTCCAACCATCTATAGAATACCTTATTCAGTTTCTCCCTGCTAATCGCCAGGTTCTAATGTTTTCAGCAACATTCCCAGTAACTGTAAAGGAATTTAAAGATAGATACCTTCCAAAGCCATATATCATCAATCTAATGGATGAACTCACTCTCAAGGGGATAACACAGTACTATGCTTTTGTAGAAGAAAGGCAGAAGGTTCACTGCCTCAATACACTTTTCTCAAAGGTTTGTTCTTAACTGCAACTACGCGAGTACTTTGATTGGGAATATTCTCCACAGTTCTGAGTATATCATTCTTATTTGCTTTGGCAGCTGCAAATTAATCAATCTATTATTTTCTGTAACTCTGTTAACCGAGTGGAGCTATTAGCAAAGAAAATCACTGAGCTTGGCTATTCTTGCTTCTACATTCATGCTAAAATGTTGCAAGATCACAGGAATCGCGTCTTCCATGACTTCCGAAATGGTGCATGCAGAAATCTTGTTTGCACAGGTATGATACTGGCTATTTGTGGTCATGTTGGATTTGTAATTGGAATAATGTTTCAGAGATCTGGGCTCCATTTGGCGTTTTTGCATGACAACTTTACAGCAGTATTTTTAAAACATTGTATGGACTGCTGTGGCACTTATAACCACAACAGCTTTAATACAAACAGTGGTTCTCACAGCTACTTCACCAACATTTTATTATCATAAAAGTAAAATATTTATATAATAATATAAAGTATACAGAAACATATGATTATTATCATAAAATAATTAATATAATGCAGTAAGTATTAGTTTAATCTTGTCTTAGTAACCTCATTGCAATTAATTTTAATTACTTCACCGACAACTTTTTTATTTTTTCATATTTATAAAAAAATCATTAATGTGTGGTGTGCTCTCCTTAGTGGCCTTCACTCTTAGGCAAAACATAAAATGATAGACTTTTATGTGCCATTGCTACCCTTGTCACCAACACCACAGTTGCCTTGGATCCCAAACGCCTTTTGGTTCAAAAGATTATATAGTTTTCCACGGGGTCTTGTTATGAGATGCTCAATAAAATGCTTGAACCATTGAATTTCATCTCGATCTAAGGTATTTGTGGTGTAGTAGAAACATGCACAAGTATGTTTTTGTATTTGATAGCAGTTTTTATCAATGAGCTATCCAACAATTTTCTACATAAAAGCACAACACTTATTGAAACATACTTTCTAGGGGGTTTTCAATGTATCTAACCTCCCACATCCTCATTTCAGGCACTTTCTCATTTTTTTTAAATGCCTCTTAAAATGTCTCAAATGTCTCCCAATACACGCATAAATTATTTTTGATTCTCATGATCATCATTACATGATTCCTAAAGTTCAAAATATTGATCTCATGTGGCAACATGGTCATAAAATAGTGGACAACATTCACCATTTGGAATATGTTCATTGCAATGCAATTTCCAGAATGGAGGCATTACTTACGTGTAGGTACATTTGGCTGAAGGCTAATTTGATGTCTCCAAATGCACTAAATTTTTATAGGAAGTTTGATGATTAATCAAATAGCAGCTAGATTTGTACGTACAACAACATCAACAAGCAACATCTAGTTGAGCAACGTGAGGAGTATGATCATTAAACATCATGGCTATCCATATACATTGACATGATGGTCGTGGAGATGCTGCTATCAAAGACATTGAGATAGAGGTGAAACTTTGGAGATTCAATACACCTTTGAGAAAGGTTTACAGTTTCCTCATTGCATTATACTGAATGCCGGTAGCATGAGGCCTGTAAACAACATTTATAGGAGTGCACGATCATCCATTGATAAATAAAATTAAATACATAGTTTATAAATATTGGAAGGAAAAAATGGATTTATTCTTTATCGCTTTGGATGAAGAGTATAAATTCAATTTGATTGTGAAACAAAAGACTTATGGGAGGAAAAATAATATTTTACTCTTCATGTAGTCCATGTATCCTCAATTCCTATAAATAGATAGGGTATGCATGATGTATCATTTTGTCAGAGAACATGAGTCAAGTCTAAAGTTTTTCTTTAATGCCTTCTATTCCACCACTCTTCCTCCATTTTAACATAATCCACTTCCGACAGCACACCAAATGAGCAGGATTGCTAGCATATGTGTGGACTAAACAAGTTAGAGTGTTAGCATCCGAGGTTTCTTTGGACTCAGGTACAGGACTGGCAGCTGAAGCATCATTGATCTTAACATGGGAGCTTATCCATCCCAAGTGAGCAAGTAAACATGCATTGGTGACTTCTACATGAAGATTAAAATGGATATTGGTTGGTAATGCTAAATTGTCTCACTACTAGTATTGTGACAAACGACACCTACTGCAGTACAACTGTGTCCAAGATTAAGAATGTGAACCTGGACTCTAGCCATTGTTATCTCATGAGATTGTCCGACTATATTGATAATTGATGACAAAGCCAAAGATTATTGCCTGTGGATCTAGTGTTGGTGGACTTTAACATTACTCTTTTGTGATGTATGGTCTAGGACAACTTGGATAAGCATCATTATCTTCCTCGTTAATGACAACTGCAAGGTTATTTTCCAAAAGTCAGTGGATGCTTTGGCCCACTACTGCAATGCAATGTGAATATGTTGTTTCATGAAAGTTGTAGAAGTGATTGACCATACCAAATTGTTCAACTTGTGACAGATAATATTTACTAACTTCAAGAAAGCCAATGAACTCTACCAACTAGGTTTTAAACTCGTGCATGGGCATATTGCATTGATCTAATGAAGGGTATTAACAACATTAATCCAATAAAAATTGTGAAGTGGGCGCAAATGATCATATGATTCATCTACAACCACGAATTGCTACATGCACAGATACATAATTTTGTGAAGGGGAATTTGATGCCTTAGTGCTGCAAGGTTTGCAAGTAATCACATTACCTTGAAGTCTGTACTTACTTGGAAGTCCATTTTCAACTAATCACTTCTCAATGTACTCATCGATTCCAATCACTTGGATATAAAGGAGCCAAAAAGTTTTAGCAATTTTCAAATTCCTGGCGTACAGGGAAAAAACCACTCTACTTACATAGGTTGCAATAACTTATGCATATGTATCACATTTCTATTATGCTTAACATTGTTTTTCTTATTATTTGTTCGAGATCTTGCTATTGAAATACTTTGGTTCCTTTGCAGATCTGTTTACCAGAGGAATTGATATTCAGGCTGTTAATGTTGTCATCAATTTTGACTTTCCAAAGAACTCTGAAACATATCTGCACAGGGTATTATGTTGATCTTTGTGTGTTTACTTTTGTTCATTTGGATGTGAATGACAATTTATTGAGAGATGTAGGAAGCATTAACTGTTTCTGTAGAAATTCTATTATAGTTATTGTGGAAAAAAAAAATCTTCTTGGCTGCGTCTTGTTTCACATGGTTTTGTAAAATAAAGGTCGCATCCGTTATCATATAAAATTTCTCTGACTAATGGTTGTTGGATTATTCAGGTTGGTCGTTCTGGCAGATATGGTCACCTTGGTTTAGCTGTCAATCTAATCACATACGAGGATCGTTTTAACTTGTACAGCCACTTAGCAACCCTGAAAATGCTAGTACTTTTCATTTTCTTATCTTTTTCCTGACATATGAAATGTCGTGTTTTTACAGGTATAGAATTGAACAAGAACTTGGAACAGAAATAAAACAAATTCCTCCGCAGATTGATCAGGCGATATACTGCAGGTGATCTGCAACAACTACAAGTCTGACCTTTTCATGGGATAACTAAAAGAGTTCCTGTATATATGGCATGCCAAGTACGGAATTTCTCACTCTTCTTGTATTTCCTAATTCAGATTTTAGTAGCTGTACTCAGTGGTTGATAAAAAGCCATTTAGTGGTAAAAGAAGCTTTATACTAGTTGCAGATTTATATTGTGTTTGTATTTCTCCCACCAATACTCTCCTCATGATAATCATATCTGGTATCTTTTAATGTTAAGTCTTACCATCAAAGGCTACTTTAAGTTACTAAGGTTTTTTTTTAATGGAAGTGGATTGGCCTCAACGCATTCACGTCCAAAAGCTCCTTTGGTTTTTTAACTTTAGAGACACTTGTTGGGAGAAATTTACCATTTACTAATCGCATCTTGACAGGATTTTATTCTCATATTGGGTTCAGATCAAAAAGTAAATTGTTGGTATTGCTATTCTAGTAATATGAACAAATGCTACAAACCATGATACAGATACTACAAACGATAACTACAAGGGTGATTACCTTGATCTTTTTCCAAAATTATTTCTGTTGGGATAGCATCTCTATTCAAACTAAAGAGAGACACAATTCTTCATTCACAAATAGAATTGTCTTGATTTCTCATTATTTTTATCTCTCCAAGTACTTAACATTGTTGGACTATCTCATCAAATAGTGCTAATATTCATAATAGAGGGATTGCATATAGCACAATGATGCATGCCCATGAAGAATGGGAAATTGCAATTCAAAGGTCACTGTTGTCATTTATTTGGATTTGTACTTTATTTCCTTCGAGTCAGTATTATTTCTCCATTTATGCGTAGACATTTGGTAATTCTTTATGACAATTATTTTGGTTGAGGCTTTAGTTTTTTTGCATAGTTATTAAATTTCCTTAGTCCTAAGGTTAATTTGGTAGACAAGTTTCCTTGTTGCTACCTGAGTTCCCTTGATTATTTATCAAGGCAGGCTTCTCAATTTAGCATCGTAATGTTATTTCTTAGGGGGAAAAAGTGAAATAAAAGAAAATTAATTAGGGAATAGAATGAAAGAAAAGAATGATTATTTGGTTTGTGTCTATTGAGAATTATGTTGTCCTAATGGGCTAACGGGTTAACAGGTCCATTACTATTGTATACTTATTATGTTTGAACCCTAAGTGAACAGTAATTTGACATTCTTATCACATATATAATTAATCGGGTATCCACTTCATCCCTAGAATGTAATTCACCTCTTTCAGTTATTCCACCTAACCAACCGTTATTTCCAATTACTCAAAGACCTTTTGGTTGCCTTTGTTATATGCACAATTTTTTCTCTAGGTTTGATAAGTTAAGTCCACGATCCACAAAATATATTTTTCTTGATTATTTCAGGACTCAAAAGGGATAAATATACTTTGATCCTAAACACAACAAATGGTTTGTTAGCATGGATTACTCCTTTGAATTAACTTCGTTCTTTATAAACCAAGCAAAAGTGTTACATCACTCAGATAATGATCTAGCATCTAGCGTACCACTTTCTTCTATATGTCCTTTGGATAGTACACCCATGGAGCCATCACAGGATCTCACTTCTCCGACCCATGGAAATCAAAGCTTGCCTTTGCAGGTTTACCAACAGCGGGTTTAGATGGTTCCCACTTTGAATCCCCCACCTGAAGCACCTTTGCTTAAGAGTCTGCAACAAGATCTTGTTGATCTTCCCATTGCTCTTCACAAGGGAGTTGAACAACAGCTAAATATCCTATGAAGCCTGCCGTTTATCCTTACGAACATATTATCATTCACATAGAAGACCAGTTTCTCTATTGATTCAAAGTTTCACACACCATACCTGTGGGTTAGGGATATAGAGGAAGAGGAAGCAATTGAATATTTCATGTTTTTTTTCTTCTTCTCTGTTTTGGAAAGCTCAGTTGTCCTTTTTGATGAACTGTAAGCAGTTTTTATAGCAGTAAATATGTCTTCCTTTCTAGTGTACCTAACACTCGTCCCTTTTGTGACTGCTTGCAGGGTTTGTTCTCTCCGTATTTAGTGCGCAGGTTGCATCTGAATCAATCTGATGGTGCAAATGGAGATATCACACTCAACTCGTTAGACTATTTGCTTATACCTGTTGGGTAACTCTTAATCATGGTCTATATTAACCAAGTTGTTGTATTGGTCATTTGAAGTCCGCTAGCGCGTTCAAGTTGAAGAGGGCTTTACACTATTGGTGCTTCAGCTTGTTTATTTTGGTCAAGTACTGCCGAGGAGATAATTATTGCTTATCTATCAAATGCACACTTGAATGCGGTGTAGGATTCTTGCGTTGTGTTTATAAAATCTCAAAATCTAATCACTACAATGCACTATACTTGTTATTTTATGCCATAACATTGGCCTGTTTATGGTTTTAGGTAACAATTTTGTGTTCAATGATTGATTGATAAGCCTGTATTCCAGATGCAGCTGATGGTTGCTGCCGAGCTTCGGATCATGTAGCCAAGATCTGCTCCACCAAGATGAATGCTTTCACTGGCTACCTCTGCGTCGGATCGAAGCCAGTGCTCATTTTGCCCTGGGCAATCGTGATCTCGTTCCTAAGAATTAATTGCTGCAATAAATGGCCTAAAACAATTATGGTACTTCGATTCCTAGTGAAATTATTAGGGTTGACTAGGTCATTCAGGAAATTTCCCCAAATTATCTACTCCGATTTTCGTTCTACTTTTAATATCTTTCCAATCATCTTGTCTGGCTTTTGGTCCATTTGCCGCCCTTTGATGGGATGGTCGCTTGACAGATTGCCTCGTTGGTTGGATCTCTTCCCAATATATATATATATATATATATATATATATACGTATATTGCAATAAATTGAAAAGGGTATTTGGATTTATTTTTCATGGTTCTTTTGTACTGTTTTGTCGCATCTGATTCAACCAATCTGAGGTTTTTTTAGTAGTTTATTTTCTTACAGGGGATTCATCTGAGTTGGTCAACGTAGTCAAGTCTTGTCCAAATCGAACCTAAGCAGCAGGTCTTAGGACGATCCAGTTCGCGTGATTCCAACAGTCCCATCCAGGTTAAAATTTTTAGGTTGGATACCCTAATTTTTATATTAAAAATATTTTTTTTAATTTTTTTTAAAAAATAATTTATGCATTATAAACTACCTAACGGTATTAATATTGGGATAGTTTAAATTACGTATCATTAAAAAATATCTTAAATACTATCTCAATATTTTTATTTATTGTACAAAAATATTTAGGGTATAAAAATATTTTAAATTATCTCAATATTAATATCATTAGATAGTTTATGATGTGTAGATTATTTTTTAAAAAAATATTTTTAATATAAAAATTAATGTACTGCACCTAAAAATTTTTGGGTACTTAGGCTAGGCATTAGCCCTTAAAAAATATTATTGCATACTTGCACAACCCTCTGGACTCCGACAATAGCTCATCATACTTTGTCACGTCAATTCATTTACTCCTACAAATGAAAATAGTCAAACCACACAATCAAATTTTGCCACATCATGCACGTATGTCCTCAACGCAAGTCGAGAGGATGAAGAAGAACCAAGTTCCTCCCTCCCTCACGCATTCCGGCATTCGTAGCACCAAAAGCCTCAAAAAGGAGAAAGAAGATGAGCTCTATTCCAAGTAATTCTGCCACTCCACTGTTAAACTGACACCGAAAAACACACTCCCCCTCGCTCCCCTGCTCACACCTACAATGGCGAAAAGCCTCCAGCATTTACTCTTCCCTATGCCCCATCTTAGACTGTTAGGGTTTCCTTCCTCTGCATTTACTCCCTCCTCTGCTTTACCTGAGAGCACAAAATAATATATCACTACTCACTGTCGCACTAATAAGTTTTGCCAATGTTTTTCTTCTTTTCTTCTGTATGTGCGCGCTCGTCTGAATCTCATTTAATGCCGAGGCCAGACTGAGATAGAGCTGGTTTGTGTTCTGGGGCTGCCTGCCCAGATCCCCTCTCATTTATTGCTTCAAGATTCGCCCTCTCGCGTTTTAAAGAATTAATAACAGCCCTCTGTTCCAAGCAACTCCTTCCTCCCTCCCTTTCCTCCTCTTCCTCTTCCTTCCCGTTATTTGCTTACTTGCTTGCCTGCCTTCTTCTTCCTGGTACGGCGAAGTAGAAGAAGCTATAAAGGCCAATTAATGGGGAGATCTCCTTGCTGTGACAAGCAAGGACTCAAGAAGGGGCCGTGGACGCCGGAGGAGGACAAGACTCTGGTCGACTACATCCAGGCCAACGGCCATGGAAGCTGGCGATCACTCCCTAAGCTCGCAGGTTCCTCTTCTTCCTCCTCCTCCAACATGCTCTGTTTTTTCTTAGTCATAATCATATTCACGAGGAACCAGAGCAGGAATTGTGTTTGGAAACGTAAGAATGCTCTGAAACAAGCGGGTAAAGTCATCAAAATTTTGACTTGGCAGGTCTCCTCCGGTGCGGCAAGAGCTGCCGGCTGCGGTGGACAAACTACCTGAGACCGGACATCAAGCGCGGCCCCTTCACGGCCGACGAAGATAAGTCCATCGTCCAGCTCCACGCCATCCTCGGCAACAAGTATGCTTTCTAATTAAGCGCCTCTGATGACATTGAATGTCAATGCCGAGTACGACGTACTTTTTTTACTTCACAATTAATGGTTGATCGCCATCGCTGCTCTGCTCTGTTTGATTTTATCATCTTTGATTTGCTCTCGCTTGCTTCAATTTGATATAGGTCGAATTTACTCTAATGCGTTTAATTTGGTGGTCAGGTGGTCAGCCATCGCGGCGCAGTTGCCGGGGCGGACAGATAATGAGGTCAAGAACTACTGGAATACCCACCTGAAAAAGCGTCTCCTCCTCCACCGCCACCTCCCCCATCTCTCCTCCTCCACGTCCTCTGCCGGCGGTAACCCCACCGGCAGCCACATGGCGCAGTGGGAAAGCGTTCGCCTCGAGGCCGAGGCCCGCCTATCTCGCGAGTCCCTCTTCTTCTCCAGCGCCACCGCCGCCGCAGCCACGTCCTCCCCTGCCCCCGCCGCCGCCTTCGACCTGGACGCGGCGGAGCTCCTCCTCCCTCGTTCGCCCGAGCCCGACTTGTTCCTCCGCATCTGGAACTCCGACGTGGGAGCCGCCTTCCGACGGCGAGGGAACTCGGCAGCGGTGGCTGAGAGCAAGAGCTGCGTCACGGTGGTGCATCCTCAGGCGGTAGCGGCGGGGATGATGGACGTGGACTCCTCAGGCTCAAACGAGGTGGCGGCTGAGGAAACATCGGAAGAGGCTTACCATCTGTACCTGGACTTCGCCGGCGACGACCTGGGGACGTTCAACGGGCAATTCTCCTCCCTCTTCTCCGGCGACCTTAGCGACGCTATGTTCGACACCGCCTTCAAATGAGAGAGCGGCCACATGGCTTCGCCTAGAGGGAGTTTTGCGTACCTCGTTGGAAATCCAATTAACTAATCCTAGATTTCATGGTGCTTAAATCGATCGAGATCGATCTCGATCTCAGTTTCAATCTCAATCTAGCTGGGAATTTTGGTACCCAAGATAGAGATTGAAGCTTTTTGTAACCTGAGGAATTTTGATCTTGTAACGCGGCGTTGTAACACGGCGGTGGAGCTGTCTATAATTGCAGTAAAAATATGTTGTTTTCTTTTGTTCATCGTCACGTATTTCGTTTTCTTTTCAATCAACTGCAAAAGTTGATGGTCAACACAATTTGTCAACGCTTTGACCTCAATCTAAATCTAGCACTCGAGTAATCAGAGCTCCAACATGTTAGGAGATGTATGATCGTAGTCCACACTGTATAGATATTCAACGTAAGGTACTAAAGCACCAAAGCGCAAGTGCGAAGACATCCAAGACCTAACTTCTTTTTAGTCCCAAGATTCATAAGCCATCTGAACAATCGTCAACCCTTGGAGTTGATTGAGGCCTCACATTTGTTAAGTACACAAGACAAATAACTCAATTGATCAAATTTATGCTCGAACAACCTTCTTTCACATAAATGAAAGGTATGAAAGAAGACAAAAGAGTCTTTTTTAAGAATAAGTAATGCCTTCCGTGGATCTCACAATGCACACTCAATTTCTTTTGGTCGATTTCAACTTTGAGCAGTAGAGTTCATGCAGTAGGCATCGCGACAGGATCGAGTGCTTCTTCTTTAGGAGAAGAAATTTATGAAGAGCCCTTTCCCCAACAAATAATGTTCAAACAAAAAGTCTAAAGCGGATATGGCAGGGCAAGGATCGACCCTGGTTGGCAAGGAATTGACTTTGACTTGACTGACTAGTTTGACTTGTTGTTGTAGGGGCCATCAATTTGAAAGGAAAGGAGGAGGGCCAGGAAGTGAAATGATGGTCAAATGGGCAGCTGCAGTAAACAATAAATGAGGAGGGAGGAGGCACTTTTGGCATCATGTGATCATTTAATTCACTGCCACTCTGCAATGACATGAAAATCAATCAGCATTAAATGCACAGACAAGCTCACGTACCCTCTCATGTGCACCACTGTACAGACAGCTCAGTTAACTACCACAGAGTTTTTTAATTTTCAAAATTACAAAAATTTATTTTATTTTCCTTTACAAGGTTATTTTTATCATAAATATTTTCTTATTTTCAGAAATTCCATTTTCCTTTACAAACAAAATTTTATTTACTTTTATTGTTATTCTTTATCTTCACTACGAACTGAAGCAATGTATTGAGTTATTTTGAAGCACATAAAGTTTTAATCATGTAACTTTTAGTTGAAGCATGTAAACCATAAACTGATTCAAGACTTTGTTATCAATAACTTTCATTTCTGAAACAAAAATCAAAAATAAAAACATGAAAAATAAGAGATTAAAAGTTTCCTATGCGAGTTATACATCAGTATTTGGACTGTAGCTTAAATATGAATGATGAAATGTGCGAAGCACAAGCAGGAGTAAACTTTTCAGTCTTGGTCTCAAGAATTTCAACAAGATCTTGGACATTAATCGTAACCTATTTCCACATACAAAACAGGCAAGTCGACGGTAATTACTGTTGATGTATATATACTAGGACCTAATTTTAGTCTATCTTTGTACTACTTAATTTGATATTTATATATCATTCTGGCATTATCATTATCTATGTTTGTTTACATATGCGATTATGTACTTACATGATAATGTCCCTGAAGGCAGATGAGATCTGTGCTCAAATGGTTGTCCTCAGTCAATGTACCTGAGTGGATATGGGACAGCTCTGGTACTTGTGAGACTGGTATATGGGCTGGTTGGCACGAGATGCTAACACAGACATATGGATATATCAGTGGTGGATATACTGGACAGACCTGCTATGAGGTAATGACTTGGTGTCATGATTTATCCTCACAAGTGACAGGAGATGCATTGATCCCTTGACTTGAGGTCATTGACCATTCTATATGGTTAGGGATATACTTTGATACAACCTAACACCTCGCCGTAGTTGGGAGGTAATAACGGTTGTTATTGGGCATGTCACGACCCATATGAGAAGGTCAATGGACAGACAGAGGATTTGTCCCTTCCTGAAGGAAACTTGATATCCATGGAGCTCCTCTATGGTTCTATGATTGAAAGTGTATGACTATACCTATTGTATTTGTTGGTGTATATGCCCTAGGACCTAGTTTTGGTCCACTTATGTACTACTTGACTTTGATATTTATATCATTCTGGCATTGTCGTTATCTATGTTTGTTTACATCTGCGCATATGTACTAACATGATAATGTCCCTGGAGACAGATTGGATCTGTGCTCGAGCTATAGTCCCCAGTCGATGTACCTTAGTGGATATGGGACAACTATGGTACTTGTGAGACTGGTATGTGGGCTGGTTAGGCACGTGGTGCTTACGCAGACATATGGGTATATCATTGGAGGATATACTGGATAGACCCGCTGTGAGGCTATGACTTGGTGTCATGAGTTATCCTCACAAGCAATAGGAGATGCATTGATCCCTTTACTTGATGTCATTGGCCATTCTATATGGTTAGGGATTTGCTTTGATACAACCTAACACCTCGCCGTAGTTGGGAGGTCATAACGGTTGTCATTGAGCATGTCACGACCCATATGAGAAGGTCAATGGACAGACATAGGATTTGCCCCTTCCTTAGGGAAGTATGATATCCATGGAGCTCCTCTATGGTTCTATGACTGAGAGTGTATGGCCATACCCAGGTGAGAACCTGTTTTAGTCATAGCCATGTGATTGGGTGAAAACAAGTGGTGACACACTTGTCCAATCGGATATCAATTCGGCAAAGAGACTGTAATGCATCTGTACCTAGTTGCGATGATGGGGATGTCGATGTCGATATCCATTCCAATGACCTGGGTAGCAGCGATGCACTGCTAGGTGCCACTCACTGCTTGTGGTGACCTTTAGTCAGCACTGCCGGCGTCAGAAGGAACCTACAGGGTCGCACACCTTGATACTTGAGTTCTCGTATTGATCGGGAAGCCTTATGATCGAGTTATTGGATAACTCGGATCTAATTGGGAGATTTCATCAGCGCCAATAGGCCTGATGAGATGGAAGAATGTTATTGGAGCCAAACTTCATTTTTGGCAGGTTGACCCGTATTTGACCATGGTTGGTCACATTTGGATTAGGGTTGCATTGGATTGGATCCAAATGCTTGATCAACCCATGTGATGAAGTTTGGGCTAGCTCATTATCCAATGAGGCCCAATAACAAGTTTTCATGAAGAGAAAATAGGCTAAAAGGGTATAATGGGGAGAGACCCAACCCCATTGGCGCCTAAGGGGCATAATGGGGTTTGGGTGGCAAAAATTGCTTCATTAAGAAGTAATATGCGCCTAGCCCTCTCCCATTGATGGTATGTATGCCTTTAAGGCATGTCTTGGGCTGATATGGTGCTTAGGCAATTATGGATAAGTTGAATGAGATTTATGGTAAATTCTTGGAGACTTTCCTTGCATCAAACCTCCTCATCCTAGCCCTACACTTGTCATGATCCTAGCCCTTGCCCTAACCGCCTCTTGCCCTATATATGTGACCCTAGCCGCCCCCTCTTTAGATGATTCATACTTGAAGGCGTGAACACATCAAGAGGGGCGAGAGCAAGGAACAAAGGTGGCGCAACCTCTTCCTCTTCCATCAAGTGGCCGCAAGTCTTCTTCCTTTCTTCTTCTTGGCGCAAGTGAAGAAAGCTCTTGACG
The DNA here is from genome assembly GCA_027563935.2 of Costus lasius. Lineage (NCBI taxonomy): Eukaryota > Viridiplantae > Streptophyta > Magnoliopsida > Zingiberales > Costaceae > Costus > Costus lasius. The sequence continues at coordinate 80,325,957 of CM050451.1, forward strand.
GTTTCCTCTCCTCTTCATCCTCTTTGGCGCATCCATCCTTGGTGGTGGCGCAAGGTGATTGGAGCATCTCCCTAAGGCTTAGATCTTCTTCCCGAGGCTAGCACCGGGCGTGGAAGAAGAGGACTCGAGGCATCCGTGTGTGTGAGACTGCAGAGGGCGCACGCTTGGGCGCCTATCACGACATCGACCTCATCTTGCTCTAAGGTATTTCCTAACTCATCGTGTCGACTCTCTTGCTTGCGATCTTCACTGGGTTTTTGGGACCGGCCTGTTTCGAGGACATTCTTCCGCTGTGCAATGTATGTATGTATGCTTATAACTCTGAAAAATTGTAAAATGTCCCCGGTGTTTTCCAACAGTGGTATCAGAGCGACTTTCAAGACTCGAACGATGTTTTACGCTTTTCTTTCATGCTCACATGCCATATCTCTATTTTCGTCAATAGCATGATGACAATATAGTTACCTATAAAGGTAGACTAGTGGCTAAAGGATTTAAACAAGTCCACGGGGTGGACTATGATGAAACCTTCTCGCCAGTTGCCATGATCAAATCCATTCGGATTCTGCTTGCTATAGCTGCATATCATCTATGAGATATGACAGATGGATGTGAAGACAGCGTTCCTTAACGGGAAGCTGACTGAGGATGTATATATGTCACAACCTGATGGCTTCATCCATCCTGCAGAGGTTAATAAGGTCTGCAGGCTAAAGAGATCCATTTATGGATTAAAGCAAGCATCTCGAAGTTGGAATCTTCGATTTGATGAAGCCGTGAGAGATTATGGCTTTATCAAAAGCGAAGATGACGCCTGTGTATACAGAAAATTCAGTGGGAGCTTGGTGATTTTTCTGGTCTTGTATGTCGATGACATACTGCTCATCGGAAACGACATCCCTAGTCTTCAAGCTGTGAAGACATGGTTGGGGAAGTGTTTCGAGATGAAAGACTTAGGGGAGGCCACCTATATTCTAGGCGTAAGGATCTACCGGGATAGATCCAAGAGGCTCCTGGCCCTTAGTCAGAGTACCTACATTGATAAGATCCTGGAGAGGTTCAACTTGGAGCAATCCAAGAAAGGATACCTTCCAGTAAGACATGGCCTTACTTTCTCAAAGAGCCAGTGTCCTACAACACAGGCTGAGAGGGATGACATGAGTCGAATTCCTTATGCTTCGGCAGTAGGATCGATCATGTATGCAATGTTTTGTACTAGACCAGATGTGGCATATGCTGTAAGCATAAACAGCCGATACCAATCCAATCCAGGTCTGCAGCACTGGGTGGCTGTAAAGAACATCCTAAAGTATCTGAGAAGAACTAAGGATTTGTTCTTGGTCTATGGGGGACAGGAAGAGCTCAGTATGCAGGGCTATACTGATGCATCATTCCAGTCTGATCCTGACGACTTTAGATCGCAGGCCGGCTATGTGTTCAAGATAAATGGAGGCGCTGTATGCTGAAAGAGTTTCAAGCAATCCACCATAGCAGATTCTACAACTGAGGCAGAGTATGTGGCCGCTTCTGAGGCACCCAAGGAAGCCATTTGGATAAGGAAGTTCTTATGTGATCTTCAGGTGGTCCCTAGTGCAATGGATCCCATTGAACTCTACTGTGACAATAATGGAGCAATTGCACAAGCTAAGGAACCACGGTCTCATCAAAGATCCAAACACATACTTAGAAGATTTCACTTGATCAGAGAGATCATTGACAGAGGTGATGTCAAGATTAGCAGAGTTGACACAGAGAACAATCTGGCAGACCCATTGACCAAGGCTTTGGCGCAGCAGAAGCATGATGGTCACGCTAGAGATATGAGGTTGAGATTCCTCAACTTCTAGGTCTTAGTGCAAGTGGGAGATTGTTGGTGTATATGCCCTAGGACCTAGTTTTGGTCCACTTATGTACTACTTGACTTTGATGGGGAGAGACCCAACCCCATTGGCGCCTAAGGGGCATAATGGGGTTTGGGTGGCAAAAATTGCTTCATTAAGAAGTAATATGCACCTAGCCCTCTCCCATTGATGGTATGTATGCCTTTAAGGCATGTCTTGGGCTGATATGGTGCTTAGGAAATTATGGATAGGTTGAATGAGATTTATGGTAAAGTCTTGGAGACTTTCCTTGCATCAAACCTCCTCATCCTAGCCCTACACTTGTCATGATCCTAGCCCTTGCCCTAACCGCCTCTTGCCCTATATATGTGACCCTAGCCGCCCCCTCTTTAGATGATTCATCCTTGAAGGCGTGAACACATCAAGAGGGGCGAGAGCAAGGAACAAAGGTGGCGCAACCTCTTCCTCTTCCATCAAGTGGCCGCAAGTCTTCTTCCTTTCTTCTTCTTGGTGCAAGTGAAGAAAGCTCTTGACGGTTTCCTCTCCTCTTCATCCTCTTTGGTGCATCCATCCTTGGTGGTGGCGCAAGGTGATTGGAGCATCTCCCTAAGGCTTGGATCTTCTTCCCGAGGCTAGCACCGGGCGTGGAAGAAGAGGACTCGAGGCATCCGTGTGTGTGAGACTGCAGAGGGCGCACGCTTGGGCGCCTATCACGACATCGACCTCATCTTGCTCTAAGGTATTTCCTAACTCATCGTGTCGACTCTCTTGCTTGCGATCTTCACTGGGTTTTTGGGACCGGACTATTTCGGGGACATTCTTCCACTGTGCAATGTATGTATGTATGCTTATAACTCTGAAAAATTGTAAAATGTCCCCGGGGTTTCCCAACAGTATTCCGCAAGTGTACGGATACTCGAAGTAATAATTAAGATATCGAACCACAGGGACTTCGTTGTTAAATACCGACTAATTGAGTTTTCACTAGCTAAGGGAATCGAGAATTGTGTAAAAAGGAATCGAACTGTAATTGAAGTAAATCAGGATGAGAGAATCGGGACTAGGGGTTCATTCAACTTGATATTTAGAACTAGATAGGATTAAAGAATCATCAATTTATCTCTGCTACGGTTAAGATATAATTCACTTGGCAAACAAACTAACTCACTCTCGCACAATTAGTTTGCAAGGAACGATCCTCACTCTCGCACAAGATCAATTCAATGCTAAATATAAGTGAATTTCGGTTAAAGAGATTAATGATCACCCTCGTGCATCCTATCTCAATACCAAGACTTCAGGCAAAACTAAGCACTCTCGCACCTTAGTTTCACAGGTTCTACTCAAGGCTTTCTAACAATCTAACGTCTATCTCTAGCACGTTATCATGTCTGTAACAACAATAATTTCTAGGTCATAACAATAACAAGAAATAAACTTCTAAAATCTAAAGATAAGAGCACAACCAATCTCTTGCGATGAGTTCTTACAATAAATTCTAGGGTTCCAAGTTCTATGATATCATCTTCTCAGTCCATAGCATAAAACTCCAAGACATGTTAAAGCATGAAACTAAAAGCGATTGAAGGCAATAAATCACTTGAGTAAAATAACCAAAGCAAAGACATATTGATGAAAAGTTATCTAGTCATTGAAATATCAAGAGAATAACACCCCCTTGTCCCAAAAGAGTTTAAGCTAACATGATGGAAGAATCACAACAAAACATGATTTTCTATGATTGGAGATAGTAAGGAAGGAGTAAAAGTTACAAAACAGGACTGCAAGTAAATCGCAGCCCGTAATTTGTCTCTGAATTTGCGATGAACAGTGTCGCGAACACGTTTTTGATGATTCCTCCTTAGATTGATCTCCTTTCAAGCCGAAACTTCTGTGGTGTGTTATTCTTCCTCAAGCGTAGCTTCTTCTCAAAAATCATGGTCGAAGATAGTCTGTGCAGCAAACGGCAATGAACCCTAGCGTGGCTACGATTTCCTCCAATTCTCCCTCAATCCTGGATAAAAATTGTTTCTTTTAGTTTGTGTGTCTTCTCCTCTTAAAAGCGAGTCCACCGCCTCCTTCAGATCTTAATTTGGAGGTTTGGATCAAAAGATACGGTCTTTGCAAGAATCGGGCGAAAAAATTGGGATTCTGAGTTCCAAAATACGGTACCGTGAAGCTTCATACGGTAGTGCCGTATTTCATTCTATGAGCTTTGGGCGAATAATACGGTACCATGAGAATATTTCTCGTAAATACGGTGGTGCCGTATTCTTGTCAAGTGCTTCTGATTAGAATCGTCAGATAATACGGCACCGTGTATGCGATCACGGCAGTGCCGTATTTCTGTCAAAACTTTCTGGTTAAATTCGTTCAATTATACGGCACCGTGTATGCAACCACGGCAGTGCCGTATTTCTGATGAAGTTCTCTGGTCAAAATCTTCGCAAAATATGGTACTGTGAAAGCTCTTCTGCCAAATACGGTAGTGCCGTAATTTCGTTGAGACTCTCTGGTTAAAAATGTCACAAAATACGGTTCTGTGAAGCTTCATACGGCAGTGCCGTATTTCGCCCAAATATGTCTGCTGAGAAATACGGTAGCGTGAGAGATCTTCTGAAAAATACGGTACTACCGTATTTTAGCTAGGTGTATTTTGCCTTGAAATTTGTTGGGTAGCTTCGTTTCGGCGTCTGGAATCTATTGGTGTACTCAAATCTTCTAAAGTCCATCAAAATATAGTACTTTTAACCTGAAAATGATCAAAAATAAGAAACGGTGTAGATTCTGCAATATTTGACAATTAAGGCTTAAAAACAAGCAAAAGAGTAACATTATGGTTCAAAAGATTACTAAATAAGTACAGAAAATACTATGAAATTTAGAGTCATCAATACCTAGATGAGAACCTGATTTAGTCATGACCATGTGATTGAGTGAAAAACAAGTGGTGACACACTTGTCCAATCGGATATCAGTTCGGCAAAGAGACTGTAATGCATCTGTACCTAGTTGCGATGATGGGGATGTCGATATCGATATCCATTCCGATGACTTGGGTAGTAACGATGCACTGCTAGGTGCCACTCACTGCTTGTGGTGACTTTAGGTCAAAAATTTATAATGCATCTTCACTGGGTTTTTGGGACCGGCCTGTTTCGGGGATATTCTTCCACTATGCAATGTATTATGTAATGTTATGCCAAAAATTTATAAAATATCTCCAGGTTTCCCAACAATCTCCACAAAGAGCAACTGCCATACCTGAAAAGGTGAAATCGATTTGCGTAACTCACAACAATTTCCTTGTTTTTATTCTATGCTAGAAGTTTGATCATAATAGTGCAATCAGTGCGGAGTCTATGGCGTTGAACAATTTGCAGCAAAGTAAAATCTGGAGTATTGATTGGCCTAAAAGCGATCTCTAGCTTCTCAATGTAGTAAATTATTAGTTCTTGCTCATGCTCAGGAACATCAGGAGATGTATGGCATATGTGGGGGTAAGTAAGCATCTCAGGTTCATGCTCAGTAACACCAGGTATTCTATGGACTTGAACAATTTGCAGGGAAGTAAAATCTAGAGCGTTAATAAGCCCAAAAGCAATCTATAGCTTCTCACTGTAGTAAGTTTAAGATAAGATGTCAGCCATGTGGTGGTACGTTAGCATCTCATGCTCATGCTCAGTAACTTTAGGTATTGATAAGTCCAAAAGCAATCTCTAGCTTCTTACTGTGGCAAGTACCTGTTCATGCGTTGTAACATGAGGAAGCAATGACTTGATATCAGGGGCATAACCAAATTCTAACGTCATTCAGACTGACTAATTTCTAATAAATTTTGGTTCTTTGTGATTATCATTTATCACAAAGAAAATCCAACTGCAAGATGGGCGAAGCGGGATGCCCTTCTTTTTTAGTTTTCTAGAGCCTTGGCTGCTTAATAGGAAGAAATGGCCTAACCTGAGCCAGTCAATTTTAACACACTCACAAAGCGGAAGAGAAAGTGGAAACTAGAACACTCAAGATACAACCTTCTATATCTTGCACACACACACACTTCTAGTCTATATATAGAAGCCAAGACTGAAAGAAATTGTAGAAAACTTTGAAGTCCGTCGTACTCCACTCAAAAAAGTAGATTCGTTGCTGTCGAAACTAGAACACTCAAGATACAACCTTCTATATCTCTTGCACACACACACTTCTAGTCTATATATAGAAGCCAAGACTGAAAGAAATTGTAGAAAACTTTGAAGTCCGTCGTACTCCACTCAAAAAAGTAGATTCGTTGCTGCCGAAAGTAGATTCGTTGTCCTTCTTGTGCCGAAAGTAGATTAGATTCGTTGTCCTTCTTGTGCCGAAAGTAGATTCGTTATCCTTTTCACGTGCCGAAAGTAGATGCTGTCTTCATAGCGCCTCTTCTGGAAAGTAGATGCTAGCAGGGGAGGCATGTGCACACATCTCTTTAGTCATCATAATCATTTTCAGAATCCATTAAATCAGCCGGCCATCTTTCTACATTATTTCGCGCCCAGACCTGCAAAAAAGGACGATCGATTAGTTGTTCAAAGGTGGCCATCCATATCCCCAGAAAGGATAGTGGAAGTCCATCCACCGAAATCTTATAAGCTTCCTCATTATAGATCTGCGTCCATTCTGGTGCTACCAAGTCATTTGCCCAAATATAATCATAATGGACCTTGATGATTCTAGTGATTGGCTTAAATACTCCATTCTTCATTAGAGGGAAATCAGAATAAATTGTAAGCACTTTGTAACTATCTTCAGAAACTATACCGGATAGATGAGGTCCCATAAAATCTGGTGCTCTGCGATCACAATCAAACTGCCTGACCATGCCGTGATAATACAAGTCTTTAACAAAATCAATATCTTTATCAAGAACCTCCTCATATTGAATTAACGTTGTATAGTAGAAACGTCCATATTGCTGCCTGACGTAAATACCTGGTTTAGATTCTGCCTGTTGGGGTATGCCCTTAAGGCTAATGTTTGAGGCCTTGGGATTGTATCAGTATCATGTATAAACTCTTATGTTTATAAAGGCATGGTTGTTATTCAGTTTGTTACATTGTCTGCTGCAATAAGTGTACTTCTGAATAATGTCTCAAAGCTGTTCAGCTGGGCTGACATGCTATAAAGTCCTTAGTCGAGATATCTTGGTGAACATGAGACAGCCTTGATATGATTGAGACTAATATGTGTTCTAATCTTATAGGATGCTTCGAGCATGGAATAAGATGTAGACTCATGGGTACATTGGATGTACTGGACAGACCCTACTAGGTTATTCAATTGCTTGTCACAATGTGAATAATCCTTGATTGCAACAAGTGGCACATGTCCTCTGACTTGAGATCACTTGTGTTTTCTAAATGATGATTGTCATTGTTTTGAGGTAGTTCAATATCATTTGAAACATAATGGTTATAGACTATCTTGGATGGTGAGCTTGAGTCAGGTTAGGGCACTAGTGATAGACAAAGGATTGCCGTCTCCTTGTTTAAGGAGTGTGATGTTCTAAAGGGCCCCCTGGATGAGATGATTGAGAATAGTGTATGGCCATACCCAGGTGACTATGTTCATCTGATCTAATCATGCTCATCATATTGGAGTTACAAGCTTGACACGCTTGTCCAATAAGAACATCCAGTGGCAAAGGAAACATGCATGCCTTGTGAGTTGGATTCACACTTGTGCTGTGGTTTGGGTGTAGTCTTGGAAGACTCTTTTCTTTATATCGGGAGACAGTGATGTGTTGCTAGATACCCCTCACTGATCGTGATAACGTGAGTTATCGTTACCGACATTTAAAGGAAACCCTCAGGGTCGCACAATTTGATGATATGGCTTACTTAAGTCAGATCGTGTGGACTGAATTGTTCAGGTTCAGTTTAAAGGGATTTAATCTCTGATTGTAAGTGAGATCTGGTCTGATCATGTTTGATTGATTAGGGCTTGAGATCGGTAAGCTTCGATCGAGAGAATGGATGCTAGATCAGTGAGATCAGCAGCATCAAGAGATCGACGGTCAGATCAAGAGCCTTAGGGTTTATTGTGGTCTGGACTGATTGCTTGGTTTATTTGGTTATTAAACCAAATCGATTTGAACCAGCTCATTGGTTGAGCGCATGGTTCAATCTAAGAGGAGTTTGCGCATGGGGTGAACCCATGGTCGCATGAACGTTTGGGGTTTACTAAATTTAGAAGCCATGACTTCTAAACGTGGGAACGCCTCACGTTCACGCCTAAGGCGCTCTCATCTCTCGTCTCTTCTCATCTCTCGTCGCCAACTTGAGTATTCGGTTTGCACTCTCGTGTGGTGAAGAGGTTGACGCAAGGAGAAGGAAGTAATCGCCAAGCAAAGGATTCTCTCCCCTTCCATTCGACAACGACTTCTTGGAACCTTGCTAGCACAAGGAGCACCAAGAGAAGAGTAGGCGACATCAATTGTGTGCGTCACCTTAGGAGAAGGAGCATTTGCGCCTTTCCTTCCAAGACACCATCTAAGCGATGGCAATGGTAAGAATCCCTTTTCATTGAAAGTTGAACATGTTACATGCTATGCGATCCTGTTAGAAACCCTAGATTCCGCTAGAGGTTTTGTTGCGCCTCCTATTAGGGTTTCGCCCCCCCTTGTTCTAGGGGACTTTCAATTGGTATCAGAGGCTGTTATTGCATGCTAATATGTTTGCTTTCTTTGTGATCCTATGTAATGATCTATATGTTACATGCGCTAGTTGTACTAGGCGAATTTTACATGCTTGTTAGAGATGTTTTTGTTTCTCCTAGGCGCATGTTTTCTTGTTGGCGCATATTATGTTTTCTCAAAAACTTATGATACTTGCGCGACTCATTATAGATCTAAGGCCCTGCTTTAAACCCTTAGACGGGTTATTAGGGTTGAAGTCATCCCCTAGGTTAGATCCAGACAGTCTGATCAGATCATCTGACAGCCTTGATGGGTTGACCAGATAGCACCTGTGCGATAGCACCTGGTGGCTATAGGTCGACTGCAGACAGGCGTGTAGCGATGTCTGATTGAGACGACTACAGAACACACATGAGTTAGGCCCGGGGTCACGCCCGCTTGCCAGATCTCATGAGGGTTGTTCGGCCCTGGCGCATGCATGGTTGACCTTTTGGTCGACTCAAGTCAGTTAGGACTTGGTGCATGCAAGGGCAGTGGATCTGACTAGGTTGGATGAGTGGATCCCTAGTAATGGACCGTTGTAAGGTTGTAGGGCAAATAAGGAAATTAAAATTGATGCCTATGGGGTTTTCAAAATTTAATTTTCATGATTGGATCACATGTTGATTGATGCCTATGTTTGTTTATTTATTCTTATGTGGGCTGCCCATGTTAATTGTGTGCTGTGCTGGGGCCTGCGTGCCTGGAATTTAAAGTTGTAAATTAATTATTGTGATCTGCGTATCACATTGTATTTAATTTATAAAGTGTAATTGACCTGCGTGTCAATCCTGTCTAGATAGATTAATTTGTAAATTAATCAGACAAGAGCACAGAGCACACTTGGCAGAGGCGCTTGCAGTAGTGGCTTGACCAGGTGGGAGGTCCAGGGTTCGACTCTGGGACCAGGCGCATTTTCCCTGGTAGGCGCACCTGAGCTGCAGATGGCGCTTGGGCCCTGGGTTGGGCCAGATGAGCAGCAAAAGACCCATGAAGAAAAGCAAGTGAAGACTTAAGTTAATTAAGGTCTTACTTAGGCTATGGGCTTTTACCACATAAGATCCATGCTTTCTTTTATTGTTTAAATAAGTAGAACAGCATGATTTATTTATCTTCTGCTTGTTGGGGTATGCCCTTAAGGCTAATGTTTGAGGCCTTGGGATTGTAAGAGTATCATGTATAAACTTTTAAGTTTATAAAGGCAATAGTTGTTATTCAGGTTGTTACCTTGTCTGCTGTAATAAGTGTACTACTGAATAATGTCTCAAAGCTGTTCAGCTAGGCTGACATGCAATAATGTCCTTAGTCGATATATCTTGGTGAACATGAGACAGCCTTGATATGGTTAAGACTAATATGTGTTCTAATCTTATAGGATGCTTCGAGCATGGAATAAGATGTAGACTCATGGGTACATTGGATGTACTGGACAGACCCTACTAGGATATTCAATTGTTTGTCACAATGTGAATAATCCTTGAATGCTGCAAGTGGCACATTTCTTCTGACTTGAGATCACTTGTGTTTTCTAAATGATGATTGTCATTGTTTTGAGGTAGTTCAATATCATTTGAAACATAATGGTTATAGACTATCTTGGATGGTGAGCTTGAGTCATGTTAGGGCACTAGTGATAGACATAGGATTGCCGTCTCCTTGTTTAAGGAGAGTGATGTTCTAAAGGGGCCCCCTGGATGAGATGATTGAGAGAGTGTATGGCCATACCCAGGTGACTGTGTTCATCTGATCTAATCATGCTCATCATATTGGAGCTACAAGCTTGACATGCTTGTCCAATAAGAACATCCAGTGGCAAAGGAAACATGTTTGCCTTGTGAGTTGAATTCACACTTGAGCTATGTTTTGGGAGTAGTCTTGGAAGACTCTTTCCTTTATATCGGGAGACAGTGATGTGTTGCTAGATACCCCTCACTGATCGTGATAACGTAAGTTATCGTTACCGACATTTAAAGGAAACCCTCAGGGTCGCACAATTTGATGATATGGCTTACTTAAGTCAGATCGTGTGGACTGAATTGTTTTGGTTCAGTTTAAAGGGATTTAAACTCTGATTGTAAGTGAGATCTGGTCTGATCATGTTTGATTGATTAGGGCTTGAGATCGGTAAGCTTCGATCGAGAGTGGTGATGCTAGATCGATCAGATCAGAAGCGTCAGATGATGAATGGTCAGATCTAGGACCTTGGGGTCTAATTCGATCTAGACTTAATGTTTGGGCTGATTTGGTTTAATCATTGAACCAAAGAAATTGAACCGGCTCATGGGTTGAGCGCATGGTTCATATGGGAGAAGAGAGATGCGCTTGGTTCACTTGGTGAACGCATAACGCATGTAGTCAAGGCATTGCTATTTTTGGAATGTTCGGTTTCAAAGAGGGAACGTTTCCACGTTCGGAAAAACGCCTGCTCTCTATTCTCCTCGCTCAATTCGCTCTTGGTTGAGACGACTCACGGCTTGCGTGGTAGAGGTCGACAACAAGAGGATTCGGCCAAGCGATCATCTCTTCATCCCTTCAACCGATCAAGAAATCTTTGGAGCCTTGCTAGCACAAGTCACGCCAAAGAAGTAGGTCTTCTTCCTCTTGTGTGCGACAACCTTTGGAGGAGATCTCTCTTGCTTTCTTCTTCCAAGACTCCATCCAAGAGATGGCGACGGTATGGATCCTTCTCTTATCTATCTAGACATTTGAAAGTTAATCATATGCGATATTAAGATCTATGAAAACCCTTCTTCCGCTTGCAAAATTTTATGCGCCACCCCAATAGGGTTTTCGCCCCCCTCTCGAAAGGGGTTCCATCAACTGGTATCAGAGCCGGTTTATATATATGCATATGATTGCTTGATGCTATTTTGTGATCCTTGTTTGCGCAACATGCTTAGATCTATAGGTTACATGCGAAATTGATAGCATATGCTTTTATGTTTGCGCATGTTTAGTAGGCGCATCTTTGTTGTTGATGTTTTATCAAAAGAATATCACTTGCGCGCCTATCATTAGACTAAGCGCCTACTATAAACCCTTAGACGGGTTAGTAGGGTTGAAGTCATCCTCTAGGTTAGATCCAACTAGTCTGATCAGACCATCTGACAGCCTAGATGGGTCGACCAGATAGCACCCTTGCGCAAGCAAATGGTGGCTATAGGTCGACTGCATCATAGGTGTGTAGCGATGTCTGGTTGATACGTTTGTTGAACGCACATGAGTTAAGCCCGGGCTCGCACCCGTTTGCCAGACCTCGTTGTGGTTGTTCAGCCCTTGGCGCATGCATAGTTGACCATTGGGTCGACTCAAGTCAGTTAGGACTTGGTGCATGCAAGGGCACTGGATCTGACTAGTTTGGATGAGTGGATCCCTATTAATGTACCGTTGTAAGGTTGTAGAGCATATAAGAGAATTAAAATTGATGCCAATGGGGTTTTCGAAATTTTATTTTCTTATCCTGGATCACATGATGTTTGATGCCATATTGCTTGTTTATTTATTCTTATGTGGGCTGCCCATGTTAAATGTTTGCTGTGCTGGGGCCTGCGTGCCTGAATTGAAAAGTAAATTAATTATTGTGATCTGCGTATCACATTGTTTTTAATTTATAAATGTTATTGACTTGCGAGTCAATCTTGTCTAGATAGATTAATTTGTAAATTAATCAGAGAAGAGCACAGAGCACATTTGGCAGAGGCGCATGCAGCAGAGGCTTGACCAGGTGGGAGGTCTAGGGTTCGACCCTAGGACCAGGCGCATCTTCCTGGTGGGCGCACCTGAGCTGCAGTTGGGGCTAGGCCCTGGTTTGGGCCAGATGAGCAGCAAAAGTCCCATGAAGAAAAGCAAGTGAAGACTTAAGTGATATTAAGGTCTTACTTAGGCTATGGGCTTTTACCACATAAGATCCATGCTTTCTTTTATTGTTTAATATTAGAATTGCATGATTTATTTATCTTCTGCTATCACCATAGGAATTGCATGATAGTGAAGAAGATAAAAGACCGTTAAAATCCAACGCTAAAATATCAAGCTCGTTAGCCTTCTGACGCGAAACCTCACTGTTCTGATTATCGTTGGAGCCGTGTTGTACCCACTCAGTGGGCACGTCCATCTATCTTTAGACGGTGCGGGATTACACCTGCGTGTTACAGAGAAGGGATTTATCGCTTCTCGTTGCTCAGCATAGCACGTGGTGGTCCAGGGAGTAGGTCGGGTCAGCTTGACCATGTAGCCTACATATGTGGCGCATATGGTAGCACATGGAGGCAGCCATCTGTGGGGTCAGAGATTGTGTTGTACCAACTCAGTTGGCACAGTCTGCTGGATTGCCCAGATGAAGGGGAATCGCACGGGTTGGCGATTGGCAGGGACTGCCTACCAGAGATTAGTGCTTGTACTCTTTGTGCATCTTATCTCGCCTGAGCGGGACGCGGAGACCAAGTATGAAATCTGGATCCCATCTCACTAAAAGAGTTCTACTCTTTCGGGCTGTTTTGCTGTATTTTTCAGCCAGATAAAAATAGTGAGAAAAAGAATCTTTCTTAAGTCCTGATTGATTCTTAACATTGATACTGACCTTGTTGTTCTTGCATTGTTGTAGATACCTACAGCAACGAACACCATGAGCTTCAATGTGCGATCCCTACTGGAAAGGGAGAAGTTTGCTGGGCCGAACTTCTCGGACTGGTACGGACACCTTAAGATTGTTCTTAAGGCAGAGAGGAAACTGTATGTCCTCGAGACGGCAATACCGCCTCAGCCCGCTCCGAACGCCGCAAGGGCAGTTCGGGATGCCTATGAAAAGCATGTCAATGATAGCATTGATGTCGCTTGCCTGATGCTAGCGTCTATGACGCCACCGCTGCAGCGTCAGCATGAGGATATGTCGGCTATAGAAATTATAGCGAACCTCAAGATGCTGTATGCTGCACAGGCTAGGACGGAACGCTATAATCTGACCAAGCTTTTCTTTCAGAGCAAACTGGCTGAAGGGAGCCCAGTGGGAGCTCACGTGCTCAAGATGATTGGGCACAAGGAGGCTCTAGAGAAACTGGGGCATACCATCAATCAGGAGCTTGCTGTAGACATTATTCTGCAGTCTCTTCCGCCTTCTTTCGATGCGTTCATCATTAACTTTAATATGAACAAAATCGATTGTACTCCGGCAGAGCTACTGAATATGCTCTTGACTACTGAGGAAACTCTGAAGGGAAAGCCTTCAACCTCTGTCTTAATGGTTCCTTCAAGGAACCAGAAGAAGGGGAAGAAGGGCAAAGCCCCTGTCAAGAACTACAACAAGGCTCTGAAACAGAAGGTGAAGCGGTCGAAGGAATACAGGTGTTTCCACTGTGGCCAGCTGGGTCACTGGAAAAAGGACTGTAAAGCGCTCCAAGGAGATAAGAGGGGAAGCATCGCTTCTGGCTCAGGTATATTCGTGACTGAAGTCATGTTTTCATCTTCTTCTATATCATGGGTGTTGGACACTGCATGTGGAGTTCACATTTGTTCAAATGTACAGGAACTCAAGAGAAGAAGACAGGTGGGACAGCATGAGGTGGACCTACGAGTAGGAAACGGGGCACGGGTTGCTGCTGTTGCTGTAGGAGACTATTTCATCTTTTTACCATCTGGACTTGTATTGGAACTAGACAATTGTTACTTTGTTCCCAGTATTACTAAAAATATTATCTCCATTCCTGCTCTTGTCAGGAAGGGATTTTCCTTTGAATGCAATATTTCAAAGTGTGTTTTATCTTTAGATAATATTGTTTATGCAACTGGTTCAATTAACAATGGGTTATTCATGTTGGACATGGAATGTTCTATACAAAATATTGATAATAAGAAAGCCAAGTATGCTGATGACAGCACCTTGCTATGGCATAATCGTTTAGGCCATATTAACGAGAAACGCATTAAGCGGTTGTATGATCATGGACTGCTGGGATCATTCTCCTATAAGGAGATTGATACATGCAAAGCTTGTTTGATGGGTAAAATGACGAAGTCACCTTTTCCTAATAAAGGTCAAAGGGCTTCAGGTTTACTTGACCTTATACACAGTGATGTGTGTGGGCCATTTAGTAAACATGCCAGAGGTGGCTATCTGTACTTCATTACCTTTACTGATGATGTCAGTAGATATGGGTATGTCTATTTAATGAGACATAAAAGTGAATCTTTTGACAAGTTCAAAGAGTTCAAGAATGAAGTACAGAATCAGCTAGGCCGAAATATCAAGGCACTTCGTTCTGATCGAGGTGGAGAATACCTAAGTCATGCGTTTACTGACTATCTGAAGGAGTGTGGGATTATCTCACAGCTCACTCCGCCAGGAACACCGCAATGGAATGGTGTGTCCGAGAGGAGAAATAGAACGTTACTTGATATGGTTCGTTCTATGATGAGTCAGGCTACTCTACCTTACTCCTTTTGGGGATTTGCACTGGAAACAGCTGCAAAGGTACTAAACCGAGTGCCATCCAAGGCAGTTTCAAAGACTCCATATGAATTATGGTATGGGAAACAGCCGAGCTTGACATTTATCAGGATCTGGGGTTGCGAGGCTTATGTCAAAAAGCTCGCCTCTGGGAAACTAGAGAGCAGATCTGAGAAATGTATCTTTGTCGGTTACCCTAAGGAAACTAAGGGTTATTATTTCTACGATCCCAAAGAGAACAAGGTTTTTGTTGCTCGGACGGCCATATTTCTTGAGAAGGAGTTTCTTTTGCAAGAGGCCAGTGGGAGAGAAATAAAGCTGGATGAGAATCCAGAAGAAGGACAAAGTAGTCAAGCACAGTTGGATGAGCCTGAGCCGGTAGATCAGGTTATTGAACAACCTGAGGCTCAGATATCACGGGAACCGCGAAGATCGGGAAGGATCCGTCGACAGCCTGAGCGCTATGACGGAGTCTACATCATTGATCATGATGAACCCCTCACTTATGCGGAAGCGGTCAGTGGACCGGAGTCAGCTAGATGGCTTGATGCTATGCGAGCCGAGATGGACTCCATGTCAGATAACCAAGTCTGGGATTTGGTTGATCCGCCTCCGGGAGTTATCCCTATAGGCTGTAAATGGATCTTCAAGAAGAAGATTGACATGGATGGTAACGTGGTTACCTATAAAGGCAGGCTAGTTGCGAAAGGTTTCAAACAAATCTACGGGATAGATTATGATGAAACTTTCTCCCCTGTAGCCATGTTTAAGTCTATTCGGATTCTTTTCGCGATAGCTGCATATTACGATTATGAGATCTGGCAGATGGATGTGAAGACGGCTTTCCTTAATGGAAATCTGGATGAGGATGTGTATATGACACAACCTGAAGGTTTCACTAATCCATCAGATCGTCATAAAATATGCAAGTTAAAGAAGTCCATTTATGGACTGAAACAAGCATCTAGAAGCTGGAATATTCGTTTTGATGAATCAGTCAGTGAATTTGGTTTCATTAAGAACGAAGATGACCCGTGTGTATATAAGAGGTTTAGTGGGAGCGTAATTACTTTCCTAGTCCTCTACGTCGATGATATCTTAATCATTGGAAATGACATTCCTGAAATGCATGCAGTTAAGGCATGGTTAAGGAAATGTTTCCAGATGAAAGATCTAGGAGAAGCAGCCTATGTTCTAGGTGTGAAGATCTACAGGGATAGATCTAAGAGGCTTCTCGGGCTGTGCCAGAGTACTTACATCGATAAGGTCCTGGAAAGATTCCATTTAGAGAATTCTAAAAGGGGATATCTTCCAGTCAGACATGGTCTGAATCTTTCGAAGAGTCAGTGTCCACAAACACAGACTGAGAAAGATGAAATGGACAATACGCCTTATGCTTCGGCTATTGGATCCATTATGTATGCGATGTTGTGTACTCGCCCAGACGTCGCTTACGGGTTAAGCGTGACCAGTCGGTTCCAAAGTAATCCAGGTCAGGCACACTGGATTGCGGTCAAGAACATTTTAAAATATCTGCGGAGGACCAAAGATATGTTCTTGATATATGGTGGTCAGGAAGAACTCAGTATTGAAGGATATACTGACGCTTCGTTCCAGTCGGACCAGGATGATTTCCAATCGCAATCAGGCTATGTTTTTAGCTTGAATGGAGGAGCAGTGGTGTGGAAGAGTTTCAAACAGTCAACTGTTGCTGATTCCACAACAGAAGCCGAGTATGTTGCAGCCTCGGAAGCATCCAAGGAGGCAGTGTGGATTCGTAAGTTCGTGAGAGAACTTGGTGTTGTTCCTTCGAGTGCAGATCCTTTGGTTATCTTTTGTGATAACACTGGAGCAATCGCACAAGCAAAGGAACCACGGTCGCACCAGAAGTCCAAGCACATACAGAGACGGTTTCACTTGATCCGGGAGATCATAGATCGTGGCGAGATCAAAGTCTGTAAGGTTCATACAGATGACAATCTGGCAGACCCGCTTACCAAGCCTCTGGCGCAGCAGAAGCATGAGAAGCACTGTAATAATATGGGTTTGAGGTTTCTCAACCATTAGATTAAGTGCAAGTGGGAGATTGTTGGGGTATGCCCTTAAGGCTAATGTTTGAGGCCTTGGGATTGTAAGAGTATCATGTATAAACTTTTAAGTTTATAAAGGCAATAGTTGTTATTCAGGTTGTTACCTTGTCTGCTGTAATAAGTGTACTACTGAATAATGTCTCAAAGCTGTTCAGCTAGGTTGACATGCAATAATGTCCTTAGTCGATATATCTTGGTGAACATGAGACAGCCTTGATATGGTTAAGACTAATATGTGTTCTAATCTTATAGGATGCTTCGAGCATGGAATAAGATGTAGACTCATGGGTACATTGGATGTACTGGACAGACCCTACTAGGATATTCAATTGTTTGTCACAATGTGAATAATCCTTGAATGCTGCAAGTGGCACATTTCCTCTGACTTGAGATCACTTGTGTTTTCTAAATGATGATTGTCATTGTTTTGAGGTAGTTCAATATCATTTGAAACATAATGGTTATAGACTATCTTGGATGGTGAGCTTGAGTCATGTTAGGGCACTAGTGATAGACATAGGATTGCCGTCTCCTTGTTTAAGGAGAGTGATGTTCTAAAGGGTCCCCCTGGATGAGATGATTGAGAGAGTGTATGGCCATACCCAGGTGACTGTGTTCATCTGATCTAATCATGCTCATCATATTGGAGCTACAAGCTTGACACGCTTGTCCAATAAGAACATCCAGTGGCAAAGGAAACATGTTTGCCTTGTGAGTTGGATTCACACTTGAGCTATGTTTTGGGAGTAGTCTTGGAAGACTCTTTCCTTTATATCGGGAGACAGTGATGTGTTGCTAGATACCCCTCACTGATCGTGATAACGTAAGTTATCGTTACCGACATTTAAAGGAAACCCTCAGGGTCGCACAATTTGATGATATGGCTTACTTAAGTCAGATCGTGTGGACTGAATTGTTTTGGTTCAGTTTAAAGGGATTTAAACTCTGATTGTAAGTGAGATCTGGTCTGATCATGTTTGATTGATTAGGGCTTGAGATCGGTAAGCTTCGATCGAGAGTGGTGATGCTAGATCGATCAGATCAGAAGCGTCAGATGATGAATGGTCAGATCTAGGACCTTGGGGTCTAATTCGATCTAGACTTAATGTTTGGGCTGATTTGGTTTAATCATTGAACCAAAGAAATTGAACCGGCTCATGGGTTGAGCGCATGGTTCATATGGGAGAAGAGAGATGCGCTTGGTTCACTTGGTGAACGCATAACGCATGTAGTCAAGGCATTGCTATTTTTGGAATGTTCGGTTTCAAAGAGGGAACGTTTCCACGTTCGGAAAAACGCCTGCTCTCTATTCTCCTCGCTCAATTCGCTCTTGGTTGAGACGACTCACGGCTTGCGTGGTAGAGGTCGACAACAAGAGGATTCGGCCAAGCGATCATCTCTTCATCCCTTCAACCGATCAAGAAATCTTTGGAGCCTTGCTAGCACAAGTCGCGCCAAAGAAGTAGGTCTTCTTCCTCTTGTGTGCGACAACCTTTGGAGGAGATCTCTCTTGCTTTCTTCTTCCAAGACTCCATCCAAGAGATGGCGACGGTATGGATCCTTCTCTTATCTATCTAGACATTTGAAAGTTAATCATATGCGATATTAAGATCTATGAAAACCCTTCTTCCGCTTGCAAAATTTTATGCGCCACCCCAATAGGGTTTTCGCCCCCCTCTCGAAAGGGGTTCCATCACTGCTATCACCATAGGAATTGCATGATAGTGAAGAAGATAAAAGACCGTTAAAATCCAACGCTAAAATATCAAGCTCGTATGCCTTCTGACGCGAAACCTCACTGTTCTGATTATCGTTGGAGCCGTGTTGTACCCACTCAGTGGGCACGTCCATCTATCTTCAGACGGTACGGGATTACACCTGCGTGTTACAGAGAAGGGATTTATCGCTTCTCGTTGCTCAGCATAGCACGTGGTGGTCCAGGGAGTAGGTCGGGTCAGCTTGACCATGTAGGCTACATATGTGGCGCATATGGTAGCGCATGGAGGCAGCCATCTGTGGGGTCAGAGATTGTGTTGTACCAACTCAGTTGGCACAGTCTGCTGGATTGCCCAGATGAAGGGGAATCGCACGGGTTGGCGATTGGCTGGGACAGCCTACTAGAAATTAGTGCTTGTACTCTCTGTGCATCTTATCTCGCCTGAGCGGGACGCGGAGACCTAGTATGAAATCTGGATCCCATCTCACTAAAAGAGTTCTACTCTTTCGGGCTGTTTTGCTGGATTTTTCAGCCAGATAAAATAGTGAGAAAAAGAATCATTCTTAAGTCCTGAATTGATTCTTTACATTGATACTGACCTTGCTGTTCTTGCATTGTTGTAGATAACTGCAGCAACGAACACCATGAGCTTCAATGTGCGATCCCTACTGGAAAGGGAGAAGTTTGCTGGGCCAAACTTCTCAGACTGGTTCGGACACCTTAAGATTGTTCTTAAGGCAGAGAGGAAACTGTATGTCCTCGAGACGGCTATACCGCCTCAGCCCGCTCCGAACGCCGCAAGGGCGGTTCGGGAAGCTTATGAAAAGCACGTCAATGATAGCATTGATGTCGCTTGCCTGATGCTAGCGTCTATGACGCCACCGCTGCAGCGTCAGCATGAGGATATGTCTGCTATAGACATGATAGCAAACCTCAAGATGCTGTATGCTGCACAGGCGAGGACAGAATGCTATAATCTGACAAAGCTGTTCTTTCAGAGCAAACTGGCTGAAGGGAGCCCAGTGGGAGCTCATGTGCTCAAGATGATTGGGCACAAGGAGGCTCTAGAGAAACTGGGGCATACCATCAACCAGGAGCTTGCTGTAGACATTATTCTGCAGTCTCTCCCGCCCTCTTTCGATGCGTTCATCATTAACTTTAATATGAACAAAATCGATTGTACTCCGGCAGAGCTGCTGAATATGCTCTTGACTACTGAGGAAACTCTGAAGGGAAAGCCTTCAACCTCTGTCTTAATGGTTCCTTTAAGGAACAACAAGAAGAAGGGGAAGAAGGGCAAGGCCCCTGTCAAGAGTTACAGTAAGGCTCTGAAGCAAAAAGTCAAGCGGTCAAAGGAATACAGATGTTTCCACTGTGGCCAGCTGGGTCACTGGAAAAAGGACTGTAAAGCGCTCCAAGGAGATAAGAGGGGAAGCATCATTTCTGGCTCAGGTATATACGTGACGGAAGTCATGGTTTCATCTTCTTCTATATCATGGGTGTTGGACACTGCATGTGGAGTTCACATTTGTTCAAATGTACAGGAACTCAAGAGAAGAAGACAGGTGGGACAGCATGAGGTGGACCTACGAGTTGGAAACGGGGCACGGTTTGCTGCTGTTGCTGTAGGAGACTATTTCATCTCTTTGCCATCTGGGCTTGTATTAGAACTAAACAGTTGTTACTTTGTTCCCAGCATTACTAAAAATATTATCTCCATTCCTGCTCTTGTCAGGAAGGGATTTTCCTTTGAATGCAATATTTCAAAGTGTGTTTTATCTTTTGATAATATTGTTTATGCAACTGGTTCAATTAACATTGGGTTATTCATGTTGGACATGGAATGTTCTATACAGAATATTGATATTAAGAAAGCCAAGTATGCTGATGACAGCACCTTGCTATGGCATAGTCGTTTAGGCCATATTAACAAGAAACGCATTAAGCGGTTGCATGATCATGGACTGCTGGGATCATTCTCCTATGAGGAGATTGATACATGCAAGGCTTGTTTAATGGGTAAAATGACGAAGTCACCTTTTCCTAATAAAGGTCAAAGGGCTTCAGGTTTACTTGACCTTATACACAGTGATGTGTGTGGGCCATTTAGTAAACATGCCAGAGGTGGCTATCAGTACTTCATTACCTTTACTGATGATGTCAGTAGATATGGGTATGTCTATTTAATGAGACATAAAAGTGAATCTTTTGACAAGTTCAAAGAGTTCAAGAATGAAGTACAGAATCAGCTAGGCCGAAATATCAAGGCACTTCGTTCTGATCGAGGTGGAGAATACCTAAGTCATGCGTTTACTGATTATCTGAAGGAGTGTGGGATTATCTCACAGCTCACTCCGCCAGGAACACCGCAATGGAATGGTGTGTCCGAGAGGAGAAATAGAACGTTACTTGATATGGTTCGTTCTATGATGAGTCAGGCTACTCTTCCATATTCCTTTTGGGGATTTGCACTGGAGACAGCTGCAAAGGTACTAAACCGAGTGCCATCCAAGGCAGTTTCTAAGACGCCATATGAGTTATGGTATTGGGAAACAGCCGAGCTTGACATTTATCAGGATCTGGGGCTGCGAGGCTTATGTCAAAAAGCTCGCCTCTGGGAAACTAGAGAGCAGATCTGAAAAATGTATCTTTGTCGGTTACCCTAAGGAAACTAAGGGTTATTATTTCTACGATCCCAAAGAGAACAAAGTATTTGTTGCTCGGACGGCCATATTTCTTGAGAAGGAGTTTCTTCTGCAAGAGGCCAGTGGGAGAGAAATAAAGCTGGATGAGAATCTAGAGGAAGGACAAAGTAGTCAAGCACAGTTGGATGAGCCTGAGCCGGTGGATCAGGTTATTGAACAACCTGAGGCTCAGATATCACGGGAACCGCGAAGATCGGGAAGGATCCGTCGACAGCCTGAGCGCTATGACGGAGTCTACATCATTGATAATGATGAACCCCTCACTTATGCGGATGCGGTCAGTGGACCGGAGTCAGCGAGATGGCTTGAAGCTATGCGCGCCGAGATGGACTCCATGTCAGATAACCAAGTCTGGGATTTGGTTGATCCGCCTCTGGGAGTTATCCCTATAGGCTGTAAATGGATCTTCAAGAAGAAGATTGACATGGATGGTAACGTGGTTACCTATAAAGGCAGGCTAGTTGCAAAAGGTTTCAAACAAATCTACGGGATAGATTATGATGAAACTTTCTCACCTGTTGCTATGTTTAAGTCTATTCGGATTCTTTTCGCGATAGCTGCATATTATGATTATGAGATCTGGCAAATGGATGTGAAAACAGCTTTCCTGAATGGAAATCTGGATGAGGATGTGTATATGACACAACCAGAAGGTTTCACTAATCCATCAGATCGTCATAAGATATGCAAGTTAAAGAAGTCCATTTATGGACTTAAACAAGCATCTAGAAGCTGGAATATTCGTTTTGATGAATCAATCAGTGAGTTTGGTTTCATCAAGAACGAGGATGACCTGTGTGTATATAAGAGGTTTAGTGGGAGCGTGATTACTTTCTTAGTCCTCTACGTCGATGATATCTTGATCATTGGAAACGATATTCCTGAAATGCATGCGGTTAAGGCATGGTTAAGGAAGTGTTTCCAGATGAAAGATCTAGGAGAAGCAGCCTATGTATTAGGTGTGAAGATCTACAGGGATAGATCTAAGAGACTTCTCGGGCTGTGCCAGAGTACTTACATCAATAAAGTCCTGGAGAGATTTCATTTAGAGAATTCTAAAAGAGGATATCTTCCAGTCAGACATGGTCTGAATCTTTCAAAGAGTCAGTGTCCACAAACACAGACTGAGAAAGATGAAATGGACAATACGTTTTATGCTTCGGCTATTGGGTCCATTATGTATGCGATGTTGTGTACTCGCCCAGACGTCGCTTACGGGTTAAGCGTGACCAGTCGGTTCCAAAGTAATCCAGGTCAGGCACACTGGATTGCAGTCAAGAACATTTTAAAATATCTGCGGAGGACCAAAGATATGTTCTTGATATATGGTGGTCAGGAAGAACTCAGTATTGAAGGATATACTGACGCTTCGTTCCAGTCTGACCAGGATGATTTCCGATCGCAATCAGGCTATGTTTTTAGCTTGAATGGAGGAGCGGTGGTGTGGAAGAGTTTCAAACAGTCAACTGTTGCTGATTCCACAACAGAAGCCGAGTATGTTGCAGCCTCGGAAGCATCCAAGGAGGCAGTGTGGATTCGTAAGTTCGTGAAAGAACTTGGTGTTGTTCCTTCGAGTGCAGATCCTTTGGTTATCTTCTGTGATAACACTGGAGCAATCGCACAAGCAAAGGAACCACGGTCGCACCAGAAGTCCAAGCACATACAGAGACGGTTTCATTTGATCAGGGAGATCATAGATCGTGGCGAGATCAAAGTCTGCAAGGTTCATACAGATGACAATCTGGCAGACCCGCTTACCAAGCCTCTGGCGCAGCAGAAGCATGAGAAGCACTGTAATAATATGGGTTTGAGATTTCTCAACCATTAGATTAAGTGCAAGTGGGAGATTGTTGGGGTATGCCCTTAAGGCTAATGTTTGAGGCCTTGGGATTGTATCAGTATCATGTATAAACTCTTATGTTTATAAAGGCATGGTTGTTATTCAGTTTGTTACATTGTCTGCTGCAATAAGTGTACTTCTGAATAATGTCTCAAAGCTGTTCAGCTGGGCTGACATGCTATAAAGTCCTTAGTCGAGATATCTTGGTGAACATGAGACTGAAGGTTCCCCAAAGGGGGCGAAAACCCTATGGTGGCGCAAACAAGAAAGGGGGCAGCGGATAAAGGGTTTCATAGGATCAATGAGCATGCATTATATGATCAACTTAACAAAACCGATTGTAAAGAAGTGATTCGATTCATACCATGGCCATTTCAAGATGGCGCCTTGGAAGTAAGAGAACAACGAAGATCTCCTCCAAATCGTCACACACAAGATGAAGATGTGCTTCTTCTTGTCGTCCCTTGTGCTAGCAAGGATCGTCCAAAGCGTCTTGATCGAATGCAAAGGGAAAGGAGAGTTTTTCTTCTTGGCATTTTTCTCTCTTGTCGCCTTAGACTTCCTCTACACGAGAATGCCACTCGAACACAACCCAAGGAGGCGTCAAAGGCGTGAAGAGGCAAGAGAGGGGCGACGTGAGATCATGGCCACGTTTGAGAAGTGCTATCCAAAAATAGCATCCCACTTCTCCACATGCGATCTTGGGTTTACCCCAATCGCAAATGCCACATCACCTTTGAACCATGCGCTCATCCATGAGCTGGTTCAAACCGATTTGGTCCACTAACCAAATAAACCAAGAAATAAGTCCAGATCAAAATAAACCCTAAGGCTCTTGATCTGACCGTCAATCTCTCAATGCTCCTGATCTGACTGATCTAGCATTCATTCTCTCAATCGAAGCTTACCAATCTCAAGCCCTAATCAATCAAACATGATCAGACCAGATCTCACTTACAATCAGAGATTAAATCCCTTTAAACTGAACCCGAATAATTCAGTCCACACGATCTGACTTAAGAAAGCCATATCATCAAATTGTGCGACCCTAAGGGTTTCCTTTAAATGTCGGTAACGATAACTTACGTTATCACGATCAGTGAGGGGTATCTAGCAACACATCACTGTCTCCCGATATAAAGGAAAGAGTCTTCCAAGACTACACCCAAAAACAGCACAAGTGTGAATCAATTCACAAAGCATACAAATTTCCTTTACCACTGGATGTTCTTATTGGACAAGCAAGTCAAGCTTGTAACTCCAATATGATGAGCATGATTAGATCAGATGAACATAGTCATCTGGGTATGGCCATACACTTTCTCAATCATCTCATCCAGGGGGCCCCTTTAGAACATCACACTCCAATTAAGGAGACGGCAATCCTATGTCTATCACTAGTGCCCTAACCTGACTCAAGCTCACCATCCAAGATAGTCTATAATCATTATATTTCAAGTGATATTGAACTATCTCAAAATAATGACAATCATCATTTAGAAATCACAAGTGATCTCAAGTCAGAGGAAATGTGCCACTTGTCGCATTCAAGGATTATTCACATTGTGACAAGCAATTGAATATCCAAGTAGGGTCTGTCCAGTACATCCAATGTACCCATGAGTCTACATCTTATTCCATGCTCGAAGCATCCTATAAGATTAGAACACATATTAGTCTTAACCATATCAAGGCTGTCTCATGTTCACCAAGATATCTCGACTAAGGACATAACTGCATGTCAGCCTAGCTGAACAGCTTTGAGACATTATTCAGAAGAACATATATTGCAGCAGACAATGTAGCTTACTGAATAACAACCATGCCTTTATAAACATAACAGTTTATTACATGATACTGTTACAATCCCAAGACCTCAAACATTAGTCTTAAGGGCATACCCCAACAATCTCCCACTTGCACTTAATCTAATGGTTGAGAAATCTCAAACCCATATTATTACAGTGCTTTTCATGCTTCTGCTGCGCCAGAGGCTTAGTAAGCGGGTCTGTCAGATTGTCATCTGTATGAACCTTGCAGACTTTGATCTCGCCACGATCTATGATCTCCCTGATCAAATGAAACCGTCTCTGTATGTGCTTGGACTTCTGGTGCGACCGTGGTTCCTTTGCTTGTGTGATTGCTCCAGTGTTATCACAGAAGATAACTAAAGGATCTGCACTCGAAGGAACAACACCAAGTTCTCTCACGAACTTACGAATCCAGACTGCCTCCTTGGATGCTTCCGAGGCTGCAACATACTCGGCTTCTGTTGTGGAATCAGCAACGATTGACTATTTGAAACTCTTCCACACCACTGCTCCTCCATTCAAGCTAAAAACATAGCCTGATTGCGATTGGAAATCGTCCTGGTCAGACTGGAACGAAGCGTCAGTATATCCTTCAATACTGAGTTCTTCCTGACCACCATATATCAAGAACATATCTTTGGTTCTCCGAAGATATTTTAAGATGTTCTTGACTGCAATCCAGTGTGCCTGTCCTGGATTACTTTGGAAACGACTGGTCACGCTTAACCCGTAAGCGACGTCTGGGCGAGTACACAACATCGCATACATAATGGATCCAATAGCCGAAGCATAAGGCGTATTGTCCATTTCATCTTTCTCAGTCTGTGTTTGTGGACACTGACTCTTCGAAAGATTCAGACCATGTCTGACTGGAAGATATCCTCTTTTAGAATTCTCTAAATGAAATCTCTCCAGGACTTTATCGATGTAAGTACTCTGGCACAGCCCGAGAAGCCTCTTAGATCTATCCCTGTAGATCTTCACACCTAATACATAGGCTGCTTCTCCTAAATCTTTCATCTGGAAACATTTCCTTAACCATGCCTTAACCGCATGCATTTCAGGAATGTCGTTTCCAATGATCAAGATATCATCGACGTAGAGGACTAGGAAAGTAATTACGCTCCCACTAAACCTCTTATATACACACGGGTCATCCTCGTTCTTGATGAAACCAAATTCAGTGACTGATTCATCAAAACGAATATTCCAGCTTCTTGATGCTTGCTTAAGTCCATAAATGGACTTCTTTAATTTGCATATCTTATGACGATCTGATGGATCAGTGAAACCCTCAGGTTGTGTCATGTACACATCCTCATCCAGATTTCCATTCAGGAAAGCTGTTTTTCACATCCATTTGCCAGATCTCATAATCATAATATGCTGCTATCGCGAAAAGAATCCGAATAGACTTAAACATGGCTACAGGTGAGAAAGTTTCATCATAATCTATCCCGTAGATTTGTTTGAAACCTTTCGCAACTAGCCTGCCTTTATAGGTAACCACGTTACCATCCATGTCAATCTTCTTCTTGAAGATCCATTTACAGCCTATTGGGATAACTCCCGGAGGCGGATCAACCAAATCCCAAACTTGGTTATCTGACATGGAGTCCATCTCGGCGCGCATAGCTTCAAGCCATCTCGCTGACTCCGGTCCACTGACCGCATCCGCATAAGTGAGGGGTTCATCATTATCAATGATGTAGACTCCGTCATAGCGCTCAGGCTGACGACGAATCCTTCCCGATCTTCGCGGTTCCCGTGATGTCTGAGCCTCAGGTTGTTCAATAACCTGTTCTACCGGCTCAGGCTCATCCAACTCTGCTTGAGCACTTTGTCCTGCCTCTGGATTCTCATCCAGTTTTATTTCTCTCCCACTGGCCTCTTGCAGAAGAAACTCCTTCTCAAGAAATATGGCCGTCCGAGCAACAAAAACCTTGTTCTCTTTGGGATCGTAGAAATAATAACCCTTAGTTTCCTTAGGGTAACCGACAAAAATGCATTTGTCAGATCTGCTCTCTAGTTTCCCAGAGGCGAGCTTTTTGACATAAGCTTCGCAGCCCCAGATCCTGATAAACGTCAAGCTTGGCTGTTTCCCATACCATAATTCATATGGCGTCTTTGAAACGGCCTTGGATGGCACTCGGTTTAGTATTTTTGCAGCTGTTTCCAGTGCAAAACCCCAAAAGGAGTAAGGTAGATTAGCCTGACTCATCATAGAACGAACCATATCAAGTAACGTTCTATTTCTCCTCTCGGACACACCATTCCATTGCGGTGTTCCTGGTGGAGTGAGCTGTGAGATGATCCCACACTCCTTCAGATAGTCAGTAAATGCATGACTTAGGTATTCTCCACCTCGATCAGAACGAAGTGCCTTGATATTTCGGCCTAGCTGATTTTGTACTTCATTCTTGAACTCTTTGAACTTGTCAAAGGATTCACTCTTGTGTCTCATTAAAAAGACATACCCATATCTACTGATATCATCAGTAAAGGTGATGAAGTACTGATAGCCACCTCTGGCATGTTTACTAAATGGCCCACACACATCACTGTGTATAAGGTCAAGTAAACCTGAAGCCCTTTGACCTTTGTGAAGAAAAGGTGACTTCGTCATTTTGCCCATCAAACAAGCTTTGCATGTATCAATCTCCTTATAGGTGAATGATCCCAGCAGTCCATAATCATGCAACCGCTTAATGCGTTTCTCGTTAATATGGCCTAAACGACTATGCCATAGCAAGGTGCTGTCATCAGCATTCTTGGCTTTCTTAATATCAATTTTCTGTATAGAACATTCCATGTCCAACATGTATAACCCATTGTTAATTGAACCAGTTGCATAAACAATATTATCATAAGATAAAACACACTTTGAAATATTGCATTCAAAGGAAAATCCCTTCCTGACAAGAGCAGGAATAGAGATAATATTTTTAGTAATACTGGGAACAAAGTAACAACTGTTTAGTTCTAATACAAGTCCAGATGGTAAAGAAATGAAATAGTCTCCTACAGCAACAGCAGCAACCCGTGCCCCGTTTCCAACGCGTAGGTCCACCTCATGCTGTCCCACCTGTCTTCTTCTCTTGAGTTCCTGTACATTTGAACAAATGTGAACTCTGTTGGGGTATGCCCTTAAGGCTAATGTTTGAGGCCTTGGGATTGTATAAGTATCATGTAATAAACTCTTATGTTTATAAAAGGCATGGTTATTATTCAGGTTGTTACCTTGTCTGCTGTAATAAGTGTACTTCTGAATAATGTCTCAAAGCTGTTCAGCTGGGCTGACATGCTCTTTGTCCTTAGTCGAGATATCTTGGTGAACTTGAGACAGCCTTGATATGATTGAGACTAATATGAGTGCTAATCTTATAGGATGCTTCGAGCATGGAATAAGATGTAGACTCATGGGTACATTGGATGTACTGGACAGACCCTACTGGGATATTCCATTGCTTGTCACAATGTGAATGATCCTTGTAAGCACTAAGTGGCACATGTCCTTTGACTTGAGATCACTTGTGTTTCTAAATGATGATTGTCATTGTCTTGAGGTAGTTCAATATCATTTGAAACAT
Source organism: Costus lasius (assembly GCA_027563935.2). Taxonomy (NCBI): domain Eukaryota; kingdom Viridiplantae; phylum Streptophyta; class Magnoliopsida; order Zingiberales; family Costaceae; genus Costus; species Costus lasius. Next base: position 80,354,705 of record CM050451.1, read on the forward strand.
AATGATTATAGACTATCTTGGATGGTGAGCTTGAGTCAGGTTAGGGCACTTGTGATAGATAAAGGATTGCCGTCTCCTTGTTCAAGGAGTGTGATGTTCTAAAGGGGCCCCCCTTGTATGAGATGATTGAGATAGTGTATGGCCATACCCAGATGACTATGCTCATCTGATCTGATCATGCTCATCGTATTGGAGTTACAGGCTTGACATGCTTGTCCAATAAGAACATCCAGTGGCAAAGGAATCATGCATGCCTTGTGAGTTGATTCACACTTGTGCTATGGTTTGGGAGTAGTCTTGGAAGACTCTTTCCTTTATATCGGGAGACAGTGATGTGTTGCTAGATACCCCTCACTGATCGTGATAACGTAAGTTATCGTTACCGACATTTAAAGGAAACCCTCAGGGTCGCACAATTTGATGATATGGCTTACTTAAGTCAGATCGTATGGACTGGATTCTTTGGTTCAGTTTAAAGGGGATTTAATCTCTGATTGTAAGTGAGATCTGGTCTGATCATGTTTGATTGATTAGGGCTTGAGATCGGTAAGCTTCGATCGAGAGAGGTGATGCTAGATCGGAGAGATCAGGGGCATCAGGAGATGAATGGTTAGATCATGAGCCTTGGGGTTCGATTTGGTCTAGACCAAGTGGCTTGAGCTATTTCGGTTTGGTTTGATGAACCAAATTCGATTGAACGATTTGGATTGAACCGGTTCACAAATGTGAACGCTTGGTTCAATGCCAATATGCGTTCTTGAAGTGGCTTGAACGCTTGGCTTGATTCTCTTCCACTTATGGAAAGTAATCAAAGCCGGTTATGCTTCAACGCCAAAACGCATAAGCGTTGGCTTCTTCACTTCAACGCTCATCATCCTTTTCGTTGGGTGGTTGACGAAGGTGGGAGAGAAGCAAGAGAAGCTCTCGGCCAAGAAAGGGAATCATCTCATCATCCCTTCCATTCGACAAAAAGAAAAGCTTGGGTGTCTTGCTAGCACAAGGGACCGCAAGGAGTAAGCATCTTCATCTTGTGTGTGAACTTGTGGAGGAGATCTAGTTTGTTCTCTTCATCCAAGCCGAATTCCAAGCATATGGCGTTGGTATGAATTTCCATCTCAATCTACTCAATCGGTTATAGTTGAACATATGGCATGCAAATGATCTTAAACCCTTGCTTCCGCTAGCATATTTTTCTTTAGCGCCATGCTTTAGGGTTTTTGCCCCCCCATTTAGGGGTTTCTTCAAACTCCACATGCAGTGTCCAACACCCATGATATAGAAGAAGAAAACATGACCTCAGTCACGTAAATACCTGAGCCAGAAGCGAAGCTTCCCCTCTTATCTCCTTGGAGCGCTTTACAGTCCTTTTTCCAGTGACCCAGCTGGCCACAGTGGAAACACCTGTATTCCTTGGACCGCTTAACCTTCTGCTTCAGAGCCTTGCTGTAGCTCTTGACAGGGGTCTTGCCCTTCTTCCCCTTCTTCTTGTTCCTAGAAGGAACAATTAAGACAGAGGTCGAAGGCTTACCCTTCAGAGTCTCCTCAGTAGTCAAGAGCATATTCAGCAGCTCTGCCGGAGTACAATCGATTTTGTTCATATTAAAGTTAATAATGAACGCGTCGAATGTCCACAGCAAGCTCCTGATTGATGGTATGCCCCAGTTTCTCTAGAGCCTCCTTGTGCCCAATCATCTTGAGCACGTGAGCTCCCACTGGGCTCCCTTCAGCCAGTTTGCTCTGAAAGAACAGTTTCGTCAAATTATAGCGTTCAGTCCTCGCCTGTGCAGCATATAGCATCTTGAGGTTCGCTATAATCTCTATAGCCGACATATCCTCATGCTGACGCTGCAGCGGTGGCGTCATAGACGCTAGCATCAGGCAAGCGACATCAATGCTATCATTGACGTACTTTTCATAGGCTTCCCGAACCGCCCTTGCGGCGTTCGGAGCGGGCTGAGGCGGTATCGCCGTCTCGAGGACATACAGTTTCCTCTCTGCCTTAAGAACAATCTTAAGGTGTCCAAACCAGTCAGAGAAGTTCGGCCCAGCAAACTTCTCCCTTTCCAGTAGGGATCGCACATTGAAGTTCATGGTGTTCGTTGCTGCAGGTATCTACAACAATGCAAGAACAGCAAGGTCAGTATCAATGTTAAGAATCAATCAGGACTTAAGAAAGATTCTTTTTCTCACTATTTTATCTGGCTGAAAAATCCAGCAAAACAGCCCGAAAGAGTAGAACTCTTTTAGTGAGATGGGATCCAGATTTCATACTTGGTCTCCGCGTCCCGCTCAGGCGAGATAAGATACACAGAGAGTACAAGCACTAATCTCTGGTAGGCTGTCCCAGCCAATCGCCAACCCGTGCGATTCCCCTTCATCTGGGCAATCCAGCAGACTGTGCCAACTGAGTTGGTACAACACAATCTCTGACCCCACAGATGGCTGCCCCCATGTGCTACCATATGCGCCACATATGTAGCCTACATGGTCAAGCTGACCCGACCTACTCCCTGGACCACCACGTGCTATGCTGAGCAACGAGAAGGGATAAATCCCCACTCTGTAACACGCAGGTGTAATCCCGCACCGTCTGAAGATAGATGGACGTGCCCACTGAGTGGGTACAACACGGCTCCAACGATAGTCAGAACAGTGAGGTTTCGCGTCAGAAGGCTTACGAGCTTGAAATTTTAGCGTTGGATTTTAACGGTCTTTTATCTTCTTCACTATCATGCAATTCCTATGGTGATAGCCTAAGATAAACTAATCATGCAATTCTAATATTTAAGCAATAAAAGAAAGCATGGATCTTATGTGGTAAAAGCCCATAGCCTAAGTAAGACCTTAAGAAACTTAAGTCTTCACTTGCTTTTCTTCATGGGGCTTTCGCTGCTCATCTGGCCCAAACCTAGGCCCAAGCGCCATCTGCAGCTCTGGTGCGCCCACCAGGGAAAATGCGCCAGGTCCTAGGGTCGAACCCTAGACCTCCCACCTGGTCAAGCCACTGCTGCATGCGCCTCTGCCAAGTGTGCTCTGTGCTCTTGTCTAATTAAATTACAAATTTAACTATCTAGACAAGATTGACACGCAGGTCAATTACATTTTATAAATTAAAAGCAGTGTGATGCGCAGATCACAATAATTAATTTACATATTAATACAGGCACGCAGGCCCCAGCACAGCACAGATTTAACATGGGCAGCCCACATAAGAATAAATAGACAAACACATGGCATCAATCATCATGTGATCCAGTCATTAAAATAAAATTTTCAAAAAACCCCATGGGCATCAATTTTATTTTGCTTATATGCCCTACAACCTTACAACGGTCCATTACTAGGGATCCACTCATCCAACCTAGTCAGATCCACTGCCCTTACATGCACCAAGTCCTAACTGACTTGAGTCGACCAAAAAGGTCAACCATGCATGCGCCAAGGGCTGAACGACCACAATGAGATCTGGCAAGCGGGTGTGAGCCCGGGCCTAACTCATGTGCGTTCACAGGTTGTCTCAATCAGACATCGCTACACGCCTGTGATGCAGTCGACCTATAGCCACCTTTAGCATGCGCCAAGGTGCTATCTGGTCGACCCATCTAGGCTGTCAGATGGTCTGATCAGACTGTCAGGATCTAACCTAGGGGATAACTTCAACCCTAATAACCCGTCTAAGGGTTTAATGCAGGCGCATCTTAGATCTACAATGAGTCGCGCAAGTGATATTTGTTTGAGAAAAACTACATCTAGCGCCAACATACATGCGCAAGAAAAACAAATACAAGTTTCGCTTATGACAACTAAACATGTATTTATGCATGTATTGAAGATCTAAGCATTTTCGCAAGCATGGATCACAAAATGGCTTAAGCAATCATACAAAAACATGCGTTAACCATCGCTCTAATACCAATTGAAGGTTCCCCAAAGGGGGCGAAAACCCTATGGTGGCGCAAACAAGAAAGGGGGCAGCGGATAAAGGGTTTCATAGGATCAATGAGCATGCATTATATGATCAACTTAACAAAACCGATTGTAAAGAAGTGATTCGATTCATACCATGGCCATTTCAAGATGGCGCCTTGGAAGTAAGAGAACAACGAAGATCTCCTCCAAATCGTCACACACAAGATGAAGATGTGCTTCTTCTTGTCGTCCCTTGTGCTAGCAAGGATCGTCCAAAGCGTCTTGATCGAATGCAAAGGGAAAGGAGAGTTTTTCTTCTTGGCGTTTTTCTCTCTTGTCGCCTTAGACTTCCTCTACACGAGAATGCCACTCGAACACAACCCAAGGAGGCATCAAAGGCGTGAAGAGGCAAGAGAGGGGCGACGTGAGATCATGGCCACGTTTGAGAAGTGCTATCCAAAAATAGCATCCCACTTCTCCACATGCGATCTTGGGTTTACCCCAATCGCAAATGCCACATCACCTTTGAACCATGCGCTCATCCATGAGCTGGTTCAAACCGATTTGGTCCACTAACCAAATAAACCAAGAAATAAGTCCAGATCAAAATAAACCCTAAGGCTCTTGATCTGACCGTCAATCTCTCAATGCTCCTGATCTGACTGATCTAGCATTCATTCTCTCAATCGAAGCTTACCAATCTCAAGCCCTAATCAATCAAACATGATCAGACCAGATCTCACTTACAATCAGAGATTAAATCCCTTTAAACTGAACCCGAATAATTCAGTCCACACGATCTGACTTAAGAAAGCCATATCATCAAATTGTGCGACCCTAAGGGTTTCCTTTAAATGTCGGTAACGATAACTTACGTTATCACGATCAGTGAGGGGTATCTAGCAACACATCACTGTCTCCCGATATAAAGGAAAGAGTCTTCCAAGACTACACCCAAAAACAGCACAAGTGTGAATCAATTCACAAAGCATACAAATTTCCTTTACCACTGGATGTTCTTATTGGACAAGCAAGTCAAGCTTGTAACTCCAATATGATGAGCATGATTAGATCAGATGAACATAGTCATCTGGGTATGGCCATACACTTTCTCAATCATCTCATCCAGGGGGCCCCTTTAGAACATCACACTCCAATTAAGGAGACGGCAATCCTATGTCTATCACTAGTGCCCTAACCTGACTCAAGCTCACCATCCAAGATAGTCTATAATCATTATATTTCAAGTGATATTGAACTATCTCAAAATAATGACAATCATCATTTAGAAAACACAAGTGATCTCAAGTCAGAGGAAATGTGCCACTTGTCGCATTCAAGGATTATTCACATTGTGACAAGCAATTGAATATCCAAGTAGGGTCTGTCCAGTACATCCAATGTACCCATGAGTCTACATCTTATTCCATGCTCGAAGCATCCTATAAGATTAGAACACATATTAGTCTTAACCATATCAAGGCTGTCTCATGTTCACCAAGATATCTCGACTAAGGACATAACTGCATGTCAGCCTAGCTGAACAGCTTTGAGACATTATTCAGAAGAACATATATTGCAGCAGACAATGTAGCTTACTGAATAACAACCATGCCTTTATAAACATAACAGTTTATTACATGATACTGTTACAATCCCAAGACCTCAAACATTAGTCTTAAGGGCATACCCCAACAGAGACAGCCTTGATATGATTGAGACTAATATGTGTTCTAATCTTATAGGATGCTTCGAGCATGGAATAAGATGTAGACTCATGGGTACATTGGATGTACTGGACAGACCCTACTAGGTTATTCAATTGCTTGTCACAATGTGAATAATCCTTGATTGCAACAAGTGGCACATGTCCTCTGACTTGAGATCACTTGTGTTTTCTAAATGATGATTGTCATTGTTTTGAGGTAGTTCAATATCATTTGAAACATAATGATTATAGACTATCTTGGATGGTGAGCTTGAGTCAGGTTAGGGCACTAGTGATAGACAAAGGATTGCCGTCTCCTTGTTTAAGGAGTGTGATGTTCTAAAGGGCCCCCTAGATGAGATGATTGAGAATAGTGTATGGCCATACCCAGGTGACTATGTTCATCTGATCTAATCATGCTCATCATATTGGAGTTACAAGCTTGACACGCTTGTCCAATAAGAACATCCAGTGGCAAAGGAAACATGCATGCCTTGTGAGTTGGATTCACACTTGTGCTGTGGTTTGGGTGTAGTCTTGGAAGACTCTTTTCTTTATATCGGGAGATAGTGATGTGTTGCTAGATACCCCTCACTGATCGTGATAACGTGAGTTATCGTTACCGACATTTAAAGGAAACCCTCAGGGTCGCACAATTTGATGATATGGCTTACTTAAGTCAGATCGTGTGGACTGAATTGTTCAGGTTCAGTTTAAAGGGATTTAATCTCTTATTGTAAGTGAGATCTGGTCTGATCATGTTTGATTGATTAGGGCTTGAGATCGGTAAGCTTCGATTGAGAGAATGGATGCTAGATCAGTGAGATCAGCAGCATCAAGAGATCGACGGTCAGATCAAGAGCCATAGGGTTTATTGTGGTCTGGACTGATTGCTTGGTTTATTTGGTTATTAAACCAAATCGATTTGAACCAGCTCATTGGTTGAGCGCATGGTTCAATCTAAGAGGAGTTTGCGCATGGGGTGAACCCATGGTCGCATGAACGTTTGGGGTTTACTAAATTTAGAAGCCATGACTTCTAAACGTGGGAACGCCTCACGTTCACGCCTAAGGCGCTCTCATCTCTCGTCTCTTCTCATCTCTTGTCGCCAACTTGAGTATTCGCTTTGCACTCTCGTGTGGTGAAGAGGTTGACGCAAGGAGAAGGAAGTAATCGCCAAGCAAAGGATTCTCTCCCCTTCCATTCGACAACGACTTCTTGGAACCTTGCTAGCACAAGGAGCACCAAGAGAAGAGTAGGCGACATCAATTGTGTGCGTCACCTTAGGAGAAGGAGCATTTGCGCCTTTCCTTCCAAGACACCATCTAAGCGATGGCAATGGTAAGAATCCCTTTTCATTGAAAGTTGAACATGTTACATGCTATGCGATCCTGTTAGAAACCCTAGATTCCGCTAGAGGTTTTGTTGCGCCTCCTATTAGGGTTTCGCCCCCCCCTTGTTCTAGGGGACTTTCACTGCCAAGTCTCGTAATTGTTCTTGCAAAGAGATTAATTTAACCATTGTAGATTGCTCAACCAACTCAAGTATATATTGAGCTATTGGTGATGGTAAGTGATTCAGCATATTTCTTCGGTAGATGGAACTAAGAGCCATTTTTGCTGAAAATACTTCTGAGCTTGGACTATCTCTGAGCATATAGATAGAGTTTGTTGAGATTATCCTTGATAATTTGTCAGCACCAATATTATCTGCTCCTTTAATATGCTCAATTTTAACGTCCACCCCAGTAGCTGTGACGTAATCAATAAAATTGACCCATCTATTTTTGGCCAATTTACTTGCAGTAACTGTCTGAAAAAAGGAGACTATAGCTTGACAGTCAGTTCTCAATGTAAATTCAGACTTTGGGAGCAGGAAAATACGAACTTATCGAGTGCATACAGGCATGCCATAATTTCCGCATCGATTGTGGAGATTGCTGTCTTGTATTTCCCAGAACAATACCGGGCAATTTGTTCTTTCTTCTGAGAATCATTCTTGTGGGGTTTCCACTTAAGAATACCTCCCCATCCTGTTAAACAGCCATCAGTCTCAACTACCAAATACGCACTTGCTGGTGGAAACTGCAAAGGAGGAAGTGTCTTTACCACATCTTTAATGTTCTGGATTATTTTCCAGTCATGCTTGTTAAAGCGTCGCTCTCCAGTTTTTGAGCATTTATTGTACAGGGGTCCAGTATACTTACTCAGATTTGGTATATAGTTTCTCGCATAATTTAATATGCCTAGAAATCTTTGTAGACCTTTTAATGACTCTAGCTGTTATTCTGGAAATTCTAGCAGTTTAGTCACTATGTGGGGCTGTAGGCTTATCTTTCCCTCGCCTATCTCCAGCCCTAAGAATTCTATTACAGACACTCCTAACTTGACTTTTGTCCTATTCAGGATAAGTCCATTTTCTTTGATGATCGCAAAAAACTTCGACAGATGATTCAGATGGTCTCGAATGTTTTCAGAGAAGACTAGGATGTCATCAATATAAACACAAATAAATTCTTCATATTCTGAAAAAATGTTGTCCATTTTCTTTTGGAATATGGACGGTGCATTTTTCAATCCGAATGGCATGACCAGCCATTCAAAATGACCCTGTGGACAAACAAAGGCAGTCCACGGAATACTTTCTTCTGACATGGTGACCTGATGAAATCCCGATTTCAGGTCAAACTTGCTAAAGACTGACTTATTTTTGATTTTGGAAATGAGAAGCTCAATATTGGGTAAAACATACGGGTCTTTGTAGGTATTGTCATTGAGTCTTTTATAGTTACAGACCATCCTTGTTTTGCCTCTAATCTGTTCCGAATGTTTGTTTACAATGAATGCAGCTGTCCTGTGTTTAGACTTTGAAGTCCTGATCAGTTTCATATCTAACAGCTCTTTTATATGCTTATGGAACTCCTCATTCATTTCTAAACTAGGGACTATGGGCTTGTCCTGTATAATTAAGTCTTCATTGATGATCTCTATGTGACACTGCACAGAACTCTCGGCCCAAAACTTCTTTGGATCTGTCCCTATATGTTGAGATGCCTCTAAGTCTTTCAACTTAGGTAAAATCTGTTCTTGGTAGTCAGTCATCTTACCCAAATCGTATGTACACAATTCACAGATAGTTTCATGGCTTAATGCATCTAATTCTTCTTCTTCATGTAACAGATTGAGTGCAATTCTGGAAGAAATAGGGGTAGTCTGGATGACTTCGACTTTCTTGTAGAAAGTCAATGTCCCTTGCTCAATCCTTAAGCCACCTCGAAAACTATGAATGAAATTCATCCCAATGATCAGCTGAGTTTTATCACCTATTGAAAGTGGGAGGGCATAGGTGAAAGGCATAATGTATTTTTCCTTGTTCAGAATCAAATACCCATTTTTCAGCTTTGTATTTGTCTTTTGTATACTGTTAACGCCGTAGATTGAATATTCTCCCGTAGGCTCATAGCACTTAGCAGGAAGTGCGTCTGGCGTAATACAGCATTTGGATGCTCCGGTAGCCAATATAGCTTGTACATTATACTTCTCATAATCAATTTCTAGTGTGGCCGTTAAATTCAAAAGATTGTTACTAATACTCGCAAAACGAGTAGGCCTCTTTTCCTCTGCTTTGAGGATGACTTCTTCAGTGATCATAATACTCTTGCCTTTATCTTTCAAGGCTTTAATTTCAGCCTCTAAATTGGTAATGTGTTTTGCCTGTTTGGCAGTTAACTTTCTCAAATCAACTTTAACTTGAGGAGGTGGTGCATCTCCTAGAGGAATTTCAACACTGAATTTCTTTATGCTGCAGACAGCACAGCATACCAACTTGCAAAGTCCACATTGCATTCTTGCCCTTCTCACAGTCTTTATTGGGCAGAACAAACACTTATTTGTATGTGGGAGTAAGTCAGGGTGAAATTTCCAGATGTGCTGACAATCTAGAAACCAGGTATTTACGAGACTTGGCAGAATCTCATATAATTTTGGCAGAATCTAAACCAGGTATTTACGAGACTTGGCAGAATCTAAACCAGGTATATACTTGAGTTGGTGATAATACAAGTCTTTAACAAAATCAATATCTTTATCAAGAACCTCCTCATATTGAATTAACGTTGTATAGTAGAAACGTCCATATTGCTGCCTGACGTAAATACCTGGTTTAGATTCTGCCAAGTCTCGTAATTGTTCTTGCAAAGAGATTAATTTAACCATTGTAGATTGCTCAGCCAACTCAAGTATATATTGAGCTATTGGTGATGGTAAGTGATTCAGCATATTTCTTCGATAGATGGAACTAAGAGCCATTTTTGCTGAAAATACTTCTGAGCTTGGACTATCTCTGAGCATATAGATAGAGTTTGTTGAGATTATCCTTGATAATTTGTCAGCACCAATATTATCTGCTCCTTTAATATGCTCAATTTTAATGTCCACCCCAGTAGCTGTGACGTAATCAATAAAATTGACCCATCTATTTTTGGCCAATTTACTTGCAGTAACTGTCTGAAAAAAGGAGACTATAGCTTGACAGTCAGTTCTCAATGTTAAAATTGGTATCAGAGCAAGAGTTCCAACACTGGGAATTCAGGCGAGAGTCTTGTAAGTTGTTTGTGGCTTTCTGTTAAACTATTGCAACTACGATTTCGAGAAATAATATACGTCTGTCTTCTTCATATGCATCTGTTATTATGATAAGATTCTCAGAGGAGAACAAAGTCAGACTTAACTTATGTCTGTGAAGAAATTGGCATATTTAGATCTTGAAATCAAACCTCAACAGTTCTTTCAGTTAGACTCATATAATTTTGCTTGTTTCTCGTCTATTCCAAGTGAACACTTGCTCCATCAGAAAGATACACCTCAGTTGAATTTTATTAGTGATATTCTATTATCTGTCTTACATAATCAACGCAAAACTAACACTGTTGTTAGCCTTGCTTGTTTTCGAGAAATAAACGACAAATTGGAATATCTTAGATCTAGAAAACATTTAGTTTATCTAGATAAACTTGACAGTTGTCTAGAAAAACTTGAGAAAATTGATCTCAGACTGAAACAAGTAGAAAGTTCAGTTAGTAATCTGAATGAGAAGGTCCAGTCGATTTTATGACGGACAAAGACGTGCGGTACTTAAAGAGTATTGAAACAGTCGAAAATACCTTCCCTCCTGCCAAAGGCTTTGTCAATCCAGATACCACAAACGGTACCTCTGCTGACAAGATAATTATTGCCCAGAACAACGTGATAATAGAACTGCTAATACAGATTCAAAATCTATTAGCAAATTCTATTTCTGTTGCTCAGCCTCCGGTTAACACAAGCATTTTAGAAGGTCTGCAGAATAGCCTGCAAGCTCTAACTTCGACAAAAGCTTCAGTCAAAGTTCCTCCTCGCAAATTTGTAGTTAAGAAAGACCCTAATCTTTTGATTAAAGAATACAAAGAAAAGAATGGCCCACAGTAGCCAAGCTAGCACTTCTGGGTCTCACATGGAGGTTTCTACTTCCCAGGACATTATTAGGAAGTACAACACGATTTCTAGCTTGCTGTCAAGCTTTAGAAATAAGAAGTTAATGGTACTTGAAAGGCTTATTGATCCCAACCAACAATTACAAGTAAGCCGTTTCAAAAAGGCAGAACTCATTCCTGCTGAAGTTCTTTATGAACATCGGATCTTAGAATCCAAACAGAAAGTGTATCAACACTATTCTGAGTCTTTGATAACATGTACCAGTGATGAACAAGTCCAACTCAATTTTGTGACAGATGAGTCTGGACATAAGCTTATGGCCCAAGACTACAAAACAATTCATATGGGTTTGTGCCTCATTGGAATTCATGGGCTCCATAGGGCATATTGTGGCTGTAAATGTCTCGTAACTCTCATTGATACGAGATTTGCCGATATTGAAAAAGCTATAATTGGAACTCTGGAAGTTGATTTGACGACAAACAGAGAACTTGTCTACTTCACACCAGACTTCCTCTTGCCTGTCCGAGATTTTATTGACCACATTAAATTACTCATCAGTACCAAAGGATACGAAAAGTTCGTATCAGGTCACAATCTCTTGATTACCAAAGGACTTGTTGCAAGAATTAGCAACTCTGCTAATTGCAACTTTAAACTCCAAATTGATGACGTGTTAAAGCATCTTAGCTCTTATGGCATAAAAGCTTTGAGTGGCCGGAAGATCCCCACTGAGGATTTGGACGGCGCAGATTGGAAGATTTCTTTACCACCACCACAGTCTCGTATTCCTGCATCCCTTTCATTTTGGAGGTCCAATTCTACCTCTGTATTGGCTTCTTTCGGGACTTATAAAGAAAAACCTTCTTCATCTGACGAACCGCCTGATTTGGTTCTGGCTTTCACCACGGATTCGGATGAATCCTTTTTCAACCCATGGGGGGGGGGGGGGATATACATAAGGAGGATATACATGATTCAGACCCCTCTGATCATTCTTTACCAGTATATGATGATGAGCCAATTCCCATTACTGAACACCCTGGTTATTGGGAATTATTAGAGAATTGTTGGATTAGTGAAGAGGATTTTGTCTGCTCTACATCACCTGATGTAGCAGCACCAGCAGTGACCTATGAAGAACTGTAGAGTTAAAACAACATCCCCTCTACCAAGATTTCGTAACAAACACTTTACTGTCTGAAGAAGATTTTAAGTTGGAAACTATTGCTATGGCAAATGATGAAGCAAGTAGCAGCATAGTCCACCAACAGGTCACTACCTCTCAACCAGGTTTCGGGCCAGTCGCCCAACCAGATACCTCTTTAAGAGACAGAATTCGGGAATCTTTTCCAGAAGCAGGTAGTAGTCAACCTAGGTATCCAAGGCCTATTCGACCAGACACTTTACCTACTTTACCAGCTGCAAATGCACATGCAGGCTCAATCCTGCAATTAGGAGAAGATATTTCTCAATGGGAAGACTCTATCAGACGATGAGAATCAAACACGATTACCCATTGCGCACACAAAACATTCATTGATAATACAGACAAAGTAGTGTATATAGAGAATCTGCTAGGAGAATCTCTCAAGCTATACTTCCAGAATTGGCGCATGGCATTTCCCCAGGAATACCAGCAGCTAACCATAACAGCAGATGATACCTCTAATGTCACAACGCAGATACGTCAAATGATATTAGGCTATGACGAATACAGAGGGTACACTACGATGCAAAATCAAGCAATACTGGACTTAGAAGCTTTAGTTTTGACCAGCATGAAAGATATTGGGCCATTCTCTAATCAGTTCCTATATTTAGCCGGTAGAACCGGAGCTGCATTTCTATCTGCAGAGATGTCAGATAGGTACTTTCGGAAACTTCCTGCACCATACAACACGAAAATTTTGGAATTATGGAAGGAAAAATATCCACGTATGACTGTGGGTATTTTACCAAGAATAAACTTCACCTATAATGTCTTACAAGAAATCTGTAAGACCAATGAAATGAATCGTCAAGCTAAGGACTTTTCATTTTGTCAGAACATCTCTGTACCAGGAGTTTACTCATCCAGTCAGAAGCCGAAAAAGATTCTGAGAAAGGCTTCTACTTATAAGTCGCATCCCCATAAAAATCACGTCAGAAAACTGAAAACAAAGAAACCGGGGAAAGCAAAGTGCAAATGTTTCATTTGTGGCGAAATGGGTCATTTTGCTAACGAATGTAAGAATAAGAGAGTAAACCGTGAAAGACTTGCGGTTTATCATCAGCTGGAGTTACTCCCGGAATGGGATGTTGTGAGTGTCGGAGAAGACGAAGACCCCGATGACTCGGATCTTTGCTCATACTCTGACAATGAAGAGGATAACCACGAGAGGAAAACATTCCTCTTGATGATTAAAGTTGATGAATATGATTGGAATCCTATTCGAGAAAATTACATTATGAGTAAAGAATTTCTAGATTGTCAGCACATCTGGAAATTTCACCCTGACTTACTCCCACATACAAATAAGTGTTTGTTCTGCCTAATAAAGACTGTGAGAAGGGCAAGAATGCAATGTGGACTTTGCAAGTTGGTATGCTGTGCTGTCTGCAGCATAAAGAAATTCAGTGTTGAAATTCCTCTAGGAGATGCACCACCTCCTCAAGTTAAAGTTGATTTGAGAAAGTTAACTGCCGAACAGGCAAAACACATTACCAATTTAGAGGCTGAAATTAAAGCCTTGAAAGACAAAGGCAAGACTATTATGATCACTGAAGAAGTCATCCTCAAAGCAGAGGAAAAGAGGCCTACTCGTTTTGCGAGTATTAGTAACAATCTTTTGAATTTAACGGCCACACTAGAAATTGATTATGAGAAGTATAATGTACAAGCTATATTGGATACCGGAGCATCCAAATGCTGTATTACGCCAGACGCACTTCCTGCTAAGTGCTATGAGCCTACGGGAGAATATTCAATCTACGGCGTTAACAGTATACAAAAGACAAATACAAAGCTGAAAAATGGGTATCTGATTCTGAACAAGGAAAAATACATTATGCCTTTCACCTATGCCCTCCCACTTTCAATAGGTGATAAAACTCAGCTAATCATTGGGATGAATTTCATTCATAGTTTTCGAGGTGGCTTAAGGATTGAGCAAGGGACATTGACTTTCTACAAGAAAGTCGAAGTCATCCAGACTACCCCTATTTCTTCCAGAATTGCACTCAATCTGTTACATGAAGAAGAAGAATTAGATGCATTAAGCCATGAAACTATCTGTGAATTGTGTACATACGATTTGGGTAAGATGACTGACTACCAAGAACAGATTTTACCTAAGTTGAAAGACTTAGAGGCATCTCAACATATAGGGACAGATCCAAAGAAGTTTTGGGCCGAGAGTTCTGTGCAGTGTCACATAGAGATCATCAATGAAGACTTAATTATACAGGACAAGCCCATAGTCCCTAGTTTAGAAATGAATGAGGAGTTCCGTAAGCATATAAAAGAGCTGTTAGATATGAAACTGATCAGGACTTCAAAGTCTAAACACAGGACAGCTGCATTCATTGTAAACAAACATTCGGAACAGATCAGAGGCAAAACAAGGATGGTCTGTAACTATAAAAGACTCAATGACAATACCTACAAAGACCCGTATGTTTTACCCAATATTGAGCTTCTCATTTCCAAAATCAAAAATAAGTCAGTCTTTAGCAAGTTTGACCTGAAATCGGGATTTCATCAGGTCACCATGTCAGAAGAAAGTATTCCGTGGACTGCCTTTGTTTGTCCACAGGGTCATTTTGAATGGCTGGTCATGCCATTCGGATTGAAAAATGCACCGTCCATATTCCAAAAGAAAATGGACAACATTTTTTCAGAATATGAAGAATTTATTTGTGTTTATATTGATGACATCCTAGTCTTCTCTGAAAACATTCGAGACCATCTGAATCATCTGTCGAAGTTTTTTGCGATCATCAAAGAAAATGGACTTATCCTGAATAGGACAAAAGTCAAGTTAGGAGTGTCTGTAATAGAATTCTTAGGGCTGGAGATAGGCGAGGGAAAGATAAGCCTACAGCCCCACATAGTGACTAAACTGCTAGAATTTCCAGAAGAACAGCTAGAGTCATTAAAAGGTCTACAAAGATTTCTAGGCATATTAAATTATGCGAGAAACTATATACCAAATCTGAGTAAGTATACTGGACCCCTGTACAATAAATGCTCAAAAACTGGAGAGCGACGCTTTAACAAGCATGACTGGAAAATAATCCAGAACATTAAAGATGTGGTAAAGACACTTCCTCCTTTGCAGTTTCCACCAGCAAGTGCGTATTTGGTAGTTGAGACTGATGGCTGTTTAACAGGATGGGGAGGTATTCTTAAGTGGAAACCCCACAAGAATGATTCTCAGAAGAAAGAACAGATTGCCCGGTATTGTTCTGGGAAATACAAGACAGCAATCTCCACAATCGATGCGGAAATTATGGCATGCCTGTATGCACTCGATAAGTTTCGTATTTTCCTGCTCCCAAAGTCTGAATTTACATTGAGAACTGACTGTCAAGCTATAGTCTCCTTTTTTCAGACAGTTACTGCAAGTAAATTGGCCAAAAATAGATGGGTCAATTTTATTGATTACGTCACAGCTACTGGGGTGGACGTTAAAATTGAGCTGGTGTTGAGAGTGGGATTTGCTTTTTTATTCGACACAGACCTCAATATAAATTCATTTTCTTCGTTAGCCTCCCGTTACCCAGATCCTAATGTAATTTTTTTTATTAGTTATTCCGTTAGTTGCTTGCATAATTATAGTCTATTAATCATAATTATTATTGATTAACCTTCTATTAATATTAAATTAATGTCAATCAATGTTAAATTAAGGTATATCAATTATAATTATTTTTGATATATCTTAATTTATGATAAATTAATGTATATCAACAACAACTTAAGATATGTATAATTATCATTGATGGGATTATCGTTGATGCACTGATCATTAGCGTTGATGCACTGCAAGTTATTGTTGATGCACTGATCATTAGCGTTGATGCATGTTGTATGTCCGCAAGTGCACGGATACTTCGAAGTAATAAAAAAATATCGAACTAGAGAGACCTATGTGTTAAGTACCAAATAGTTGTTTTCTCACTAGCTAAGCATATCGAATATGATGAAAGCACAAATGGAAAGTAAACTAAATATTTGAGAGAGAAACTGGGACTAGGGTTTCATCCACCTTAATTTCCATGACTAGATATAAATATGTATTCGTCAATCTAATCTTATTATGACAAAGATATAATTTACTTCATAAAGGGATCATCTCGCTCTCGCATAGACAATCATACAAAAAACCAATCCTCACTCTCGTGCAAGATTTATTCAATGCTGAAGATAAGTAAACCATTAACAAAGAACTCAAGGATCACTCTCGTGCATCTGAATTCTAAGTCAATCATCTCAAGTGGAAACTCAAGGATCACTCTCGTGCATCTGAATCTCAACACAGGTTCTACTTATGGTTCTCCAACGATCCAATACTCAATCTCTTGCAGTATCTTCACGTTTATCACAGTAACTCAATCCTAAATTTAGATTATCAACATGACAATTATTCTTCTAAAGTCAAGAAATAAGAACTAACCTAATTTCTTACGGTGAGTTACTAATATTCAATTTTAGGGTTCCAAGTTCCCAAGCAAATCACCTCTCGGCCCATATCGTGAAAACTCTGAAATATGCTAATAATATAAATCTTCGGAGAATTGAAGACAATCATCACATAAGTAAAATTATCATATCAAAATTATACCGACGAAGTAAAAGTTATCTAGTCATAAGAATTCAAGAGGATTACTGTTGGTGTATATGCCCTAAGGACCTAATTCTTGTCCGTTACTTGTACTACTTGACATTGATATTTATATCATACTGGCATTGTCGCTATCATTATTTGTTTACATCTGCGAACATGTACTTATATGATAATGTCCCTGGAGACAGATTGGATCTGTGCTCAAACTATTGTCCCTAGTCAATGTACCTTAGTGGATATGGGACAACTATGGTATTTGTAAGACTGGTATATGGGCTGGTTAGGCACGAGGTGTTAACGCAGGCATATGGGTATATCAGTGGTAGATATACTGGACCGACCCGCTGTGAGGCAAGGACTTGGTGTCACGAGTTATCCTCACAAGTGATAGGAGATGCATTGATCCCTTGACTTGAGGTCATTGGCCATTCTATGTGGTTAGGGATATGCTTTGATACAACCTAACACCTTGCCATAGTTGGGAGGTAATAACGGTTGTCATTGGGCATGTCACGACTCATATGAGAAGGTCAATGCACAGACATAGGATTTGCCCCTTCCTAAGGGAAGCATGATATCCATGGAGCTCCTCTATGGTTCTATGACTGAAAGTGTATGGCCATACCCATGTTAGACCTGATTTAGTCATAGCCATGAGATTGGATAGAAACAAGTGGTGACACACTTGTCCAATCGGATATCAGTACAGCAAAAAGACTGTAATGCATCTGTACCTGATTACGATGATGGGGATGTCGATGTCGATATCGATTCCGATGACTTGGGTAGCAGCGATGCACTGCTAGGTGCCACTCACTGCTTGTGATGACCTTAGGTCAGCACTGCCAACGTCAGAGGAACCTACAGGGTCGCACACCTTGATACTCGAGTTCTCGTATTGATCGGGAAGCCTTATGATCGAGTTATTGGATAACTCGGATCTATTTTGGAGATTTCATCAGCGCCAATGGGCCTGATGAGATGGAAGAAATTTATTGGGGCCAACTTCCATTTATGGTATATTAACCATGGTTAGCCCAATTTGACCTAGGGTTAAATTTGGATTGGATCCGTGGGCTTGGTTAACATGCATAATGGACATTGGGTTGGGCGCATTGATAAGTTGGGCTTAATGGGGTTAAGGAGGAGAAAAGGGATGGCGTGTGCTTAACCCTAGTTAGACTAGGGTTAGCGCCTATGCATCATGAGGTTTGAAATTAATCTTGGGACTAATTATTTGAATTAATTAGAGTCCTAATTTATGAGGTTTAATGGGCTGATTTATTTGAATTAATTAGAGTCCTAATTGGATTAGGATTCAATTAATTAAATAAATAATCAAATCCTAATTGGATTAGGACTTGTTCAAACCGCCCATTGAAAGTCCTAGTTGAATTAGGACTTGGGCTTGATCAAATCCTAATTAGATTAGGAATTAAACTTGATCAAACCGCCCACATGATCAAACCGTTCATGAGAGTCCTAATTGGATTAGGATATGATCTAACCACCCAAATTAAGTCCTAATTGGACTAGGACTTAACTCCCTAAAATCTCTCCTAGCCGCACATTCAATTTGAATGGTGGCCACACATTAAGCCGCCCCTTGCCCTATAAATAACACCCCAAGCCGCCCCTCTCAAGATACTTATTGATTGGAGGGGTGATCAAGAGAGGAGGCGAGTTCTAGCTCTTGAGGGCGAGAACAAAGAAGGCTTGGGCGAACACCTTCCATACCCTAGCCGCAAGCATCCTTCCTCCTTTCCTCTTGGCGCTTGGAGCTTTGGAGCTTGGCGGCTTGTCTTCTCTCCTCTTCCTCCTTGGCGCAACTTCTCTAGAAGGTAGCGCAAGTGAAGTGGTGATCTCCCCAAGGCTTGGATCTTCTTCCCGAGGCTAGCACCGGGCGTGGAAGAAGAGGACTTGAGCAATCTGTGTGTATGAGACTGCAGAGGGCGCACACTTGGGCGCCTACGTTGACATCAGCCTCACCTTTCATTAAGGTATTTTCTATCACATCGTGTCGACTCTCTCGCTTGACGATCTTCACTGGGTTTTTGGGACTGGCCTGTTTCGGGGATATTCTTCCGCTGCGCAATGTATTTGTGTCCATAAACCTTTGAAAAATTATAAAATATCCCCGGGGTTTCCCAACAGTGGTATCAGAGGGACTTGCGAAACTCGAACGATGTTTTTCATGCTTTTCATATTTTTCATGCTCACATGCCATATTTCAATTTTCGAAAAATTACAAATTGCAAGGCAAACGTTTTTTCTAAAAGTAGGAAAAATGAGGGTTTCTTATTTCTATCACCTTTTCAATCTCTTTTGGATTTTTGGGTTATTTTTCTTGCATGGTTTAAAGATCAAAGGCGCACGTGGTTTTGTCAAGTAGGACGGGCATTGTGTCTTCGGACTGGCCGGGTCTCTTGATCTGACAAAATTACCAGCCGAGAGGATCTTTGAAATCATCATGAAAATTAATTGCGAATAACTAAAAGATTTGTGAGAAGAAGATGAGAAAAAGAAACTGGTTTTATAAAAAAGTAAAATTTAAAATTTTATGTTTTTCATGAGCATGTAGAATTGCATGAGTAATGCCTTGATTGTGCATGGTGTTGTGATCATTAGTCAAGCCCCTTTGCATGCCTGTGATTTACTCTTGTGAGGCCTGCGTGCCACTTTTCTTTTTGCTTTTAATTAAGATGAAGATTAGGATGGCGCACATCACCTGAAGATAGGCGCATGCATGCTTGCTTGCGCACCTTGCATGGTGGTGCATGGTGGCGCAAGAAGCACCCCTCCTTGATGGCCCTTACTTGGTGGCGCATCATCCTTGAAGGAAGCCCATGGCATTGGCCGAACCTATGAGGGTGCTTCTAGGGTTTCCCTAGAACTACCTCTAGGGTTTGAGAGCTAAACCATGGTGAGGAGGACCTTGGAGCCGAGCTTGAAGACCAAGATAGAAGTCGGCTAGGTTAGGTCTTTAGGGACTTGAGTCCTAGGTCAAGAATTGAACCTGTTCTGGCATGGGTTGGTTCAATGTCTTGAATAGGCTATGATCACATCATCCCTTTACTGCTTTCCATATCTGCTAAAGCATGCCTTTGATGTTTTATTTTATGTTATCACTATAGGATTGCATGCCTGTAATGCTAGACATAAGATAAAACTGAATTGATGAGACCTCAAAACCCTCATTCAAATATCAAGTCTAATAGCCTTCTGACGTGTAGCCCTTGTCAAACTATCGATCGATGGTACTGTGCATTATTTCCACCCTAGTGGACACACCCATCTATCTTTAGGAGGCGTATGGTGACAATGTTTTCCCCAGTCCAGTTAAAATCCTGGATGCGCCTTTGCAAGGAATTCGTTGGCCCTAGGCATAACGGTCAGGATAGACTTGACTAGTTTTTCATATGTGATGGCCACATGATGGAACTCTAGAGGCAGCCTCAAGAAATTAGGGTTTTGTGTTGTTCCAGCCCTAGCTGGGCACAAAATGCTTGAACTGTATTGAGAAGGGGAATTGCTAAATTGCAATTGGCTGGCGCGCCTACCTTGAGATACATGCGTCACCTCGTGCAGTACATCCTGCCCTAGCGGGACGCGAGGCCGTGTGAGGAACAAGGATCCCATCTCACTAGGAAATCTCATATTTCCCGATTGACTTTGTGGGTTGTCAATTCGATTAAAATAGTGGGAGTCACAATCATTTAAAACAAGTCCAGTTTAAATGATTTGAAGTAGTACTAATCTGCTATTTCTTGACTGTTGTAGAACAATGGCAACGAACAATAGCGGATTGACACTGCGATCACTCCTTGATAAGGATAAGTTGGTTGGAACCAACTTTATAGACTGGCATCGGAACTTGAGGATAGTCCTCAAGCTCGAGAAGAAGCTGTATGTCCTAGAGCAGGCTCTTCCGGCGCCTCCTTCGCCTAATGCCCGAGCGGCAGATTGAGATGCTTTTAGAAAGCATCAGGATGACTCTATGGAGGTATCATGTCTCATGTTGGCCACTATGGCACCTGAACTTCAGGTGCAATATGAGGAGCATAACGCTTTTCAGATGATCACTCATTTGAAATAGATGTTCGAGGCTCAGGCTAGAACTGAGAGATTTGACACCGCCAAAGCAGTCTTTCGGTGTAAGTTATCTGAGGGTGCACTAGTGAGACCCCATGTTCTCAAGTTGATTGGGAACATGGATCATCTCAGAAGGCTGGGACACGTCATAGATAACGAGCTGGTTGTGGATCTTATTCTGCATTCCCTGCCCCCTAGCTTCAGTCAATTTATCATAAATTTCAACATGAACCGGATTGAGTGCACACGGGAGGAATTGATGAATATGCTCCAGACAGCCAACCGGATTGAGTGCACACAGTGTAAGTTATCTGAGGGTGCGCCAAATCACGGCCTGAGGTGGCCTCTACGCCTCTCGGCGCGAGGCTGAACCCTAGGGATGCCTCCTCCGATTTCTCCCTCGAAAGTAGAATAAAAATTGGGGTTTCGCTCTCCACACATTCTCCTTTTTTCGGATCTTCAATTGGTTCCCTAAAGCTCGAGAAATCGCGAATTCAAGTTTTTGGCAGAAGAATCGGGCAACCGGGTTGAAATTACGGTACCGTGATGGAAATTACGGTAGTACCGTAATCGCTGCGAAATCTTCTGTATGGAATCTATCCAGAATTATGGCACCGTAAAATATATTACGGTAGTGTCGTAATTGTCTCGTTTCTCTCTAAAAGTTTCTGTATGAAATTGGTCCAAAATTACGGTGCCATAGAAATAATTACGATAGTGCCGTAATTTCCTCTAAAGTCTCTGAAGTCTCGGTAAGAAATTGGCCTGAAATTACAGTACCGTGAAGACTTTTACGGCAGTGCTGTAATTTGCCGAAAACTCCAGAATTAAGTCGCCGTGAAAATCGTTACGGTAGTGCCATAATTGCTGATTACGGCCGTAAAATTCATTATGGCACTGCCGTAATTTCGCCAGAAAACTTGTTTTGACTTGAAATTTGATGTGTAGTCTCCTCTTGGTGATTAGAACTCATTCATGCATCTAAATTGCTCAAAAACTCGTGATAATAATGCCCTTTTTACCTGAAATTGATAAAAAACCAAGAAAGGTGTAGATTCCGAAGTATTTGGCAAATAGGGTATAAAAATAAAGTAAAAGAGCAAGATTATGACTCAAAAGACTAGTTAATCAGCACAAAAAACACTATGAAATTTAGAGTCATCAAACACATGTGGCTCAAACTTTGCTTGTCCTCAAGCAAATAAAGAAATCAACACTGATTATAGAAAATAAACTTTCATATGACGAATAAATTTCTAAAATATAATCTCGCATGAAATATTCTACCAACTATTATATAAAATTTTAAATAAATACATCATCCTATGAAATTAATATTTGAGATTCACAACTTAATCACATAAAATTTCACAACTCATATAATAAAAAGAACCTTAGTCTCATGAATTCGCCCAAGTTTCAGTTTAAATTTATCATACCTTTGTTTACAGGAATAAAGTCTCCTAGATCTTTTTCTACACAGAAATTTTTTTTTATAGATGGTATGTACCCACATAGATACACACTTTTTATTTGGACTTAACTCTTATCTTCGGTACCACTGTCAATTTTACACAGTGCCAAGTAGAGGAGTCATTATTATCATTTTTCCTCTCTCTCTCTTTTTTTTTATAGATTTCAACCCATTTCTTAGGTACCACTGTCAATTTTGCACAGTGCCAAGTAGGGGAATCTCTCACTATTTTTGTGGATTATGGATTCTTCCTTCCCAACAAATAGTAAGATAAACTATACATCAACTAGGTTAATCAATTGACATCAATTCAAAAATTACACTCATATGCTCATTTTATTCAAGAAAGATGTTTCACTCTTATATTGCATTCATCAAACAACATGCCTACTCAAAACCATATGCATCAATGAATAAAAAATTTCAACAAGTAGATATATATTGAAGAAATAAATTCAGCATAATAGGTATATCTCCATTCATAGGCATTGGCATGCATAAACATTCATCATCAATACTTAATCTACATATCCCTCATCACATGGATTCAAGTCATAAAAATTTTAAACATCAAAAATGTCAAAATTATTGCAAAAGGTGTGAAGCATCAAACTTATACAATCATACTCAAAAGTGTAAAATGATAGATTCAAGCAATGACATCGAATAGAAATCTCAGTAAGTGATGCAATCATAGCAAATAGCAAAACAAATCAAGTAGTAATACCATGCAATCATATTGAATAAGATCACTAGAAAGTGCAAACGATACTCACAAAACTATATAGCAAAATCAATCATTGTTTGGGGTGTAGCATCGGGGCAGGTGCTGCTAGGTCAAAAGATGTGCCATTTAAAAATTTTCCTGCACAATTATCAAATACATAAGGCTCATCCTAAAAATAGTATCTAACTTTACTAAAAAAAAATAGAAATCAGAGGTATTGTTAGTGATCCAAGAGGGTGCCAGTGGAAAGAGCTGATGTGGAAAAGATGCCAGTGGAGGAGCTGCTTGCAATGAAGATGATGGTGTCAACAGTAGAGTGATGATGAGTAGTTTTCAGTGGCTAGCTAGAGACTACAGTCCTTGAGGTAAAGTCGTTGGTCAGTAGGCGGAGAGAAATAATGTTGCATGGCTGAAAAGAAATTAGAGTCAATAATGATAAAGATTCTGCTGTAAAAATAAATAAAATCAATGGAAACAGAGGCATTAGAAGAAGCAAGAGGCTGATGGTGGTAAAGTAGAGAAGAATAGCTTCTGATTAGGGTTGGCACAAATCTAGAATTCTGAGCAGACTTTGAGCTTCCAATCACCTTGAGGAAGCTTCTTCTGCCTCTAGAGAAGGTTTGTGAAGCAATTGCGAGTTGAACCGACGCTCAGACAAGAAAAAATCGAAAGGGGTGAAAATCGGGTAGAAGAACTGAAACAGGGCTCGCACGAGCTCGAAATGCCCAAGATCTGGAGTGGAAATCGGTCGGAAATCTAAGGAAATCGATCAGGAAGAGTCGCTAGAGGGTTTTGGAAGTGAAGAATCGAAGATCAGCACTGAATCGAGCGAAAAATCGCGTAAACCCTAACTCGGCGGAGAAAGACCCTAAATACGGTAGCATAATCGTGCGGGGTCGGGGACATTACAACATCGTAATGCGATTACGGCAGTGCCGTAACACGCATGAAAAACTCATGATTTGGAAAAAAAAAAGAAAATACGGTACCATAATGAAAAATACTGCATCGCCGTAATGTGCATAAAAACTTAGAAACTCTTGGGTCCAAAATCGTTCAAAAATACGGTGCCGTGAATATTTTTATGGTACTACCGTAATTTGGTCAAAAATTTGAAAACTCTCGGGTGAAAAAAGGACCAAAATTACGGTACCGTGAGGAAAAATATAGCACTGCCGTAATTTGCACGAAAATACAAATGTTTCTGTTCAAAAATTGACCAAAAATACGACACCATAAAGCAATTACGGTACTTCTGTAATTCATGCAAAAATCTAGAGTTCACCGAAAAATCGTACCTAAAAACAAGAAAAAGAAAAATTAATCCTAAACAAAACAAATTGAGACGAAAACAGACCAAAAACAAAAGAAAAGAGTGCTTGGGTTGCCTCCCAAGAAGCGCTAATTTTTAGGTCCATAGCTTGACCAAAACTCAAATATCATGGCGAAGCAGGTGTATCGGTACCATAGTAAATAACATACAATTGTTTCCTTTTTCGCTGTCTAAAAAGTTTAGCCACTAATCCAAACATCCAGAATTTCATGTAAATCATGATCAACGTGGCTTTCTTAAATATGCAGAAATCAAAAACAAAATTTTCAATTCCACTCAAAGGATATTCAATGATCTTCCTATATTTATTAGTAAGCAAAATCATTAGTCCTTTTTTCAAATTTAGATCTTCAATAAGAATAAGACTTCCATCAAAAGATTCATATGTTGGGTCATCAAAATAGTCTTTTTGTCTCGCATTAGTTCCTCAATAAAGCATAATTTTTCAAATAAATCAAAAGACATGGGCAAAGCATCAGGGTGCGATTCATCAATATTCATAATTTTCAAATCCTTTTCAAGTTCTTCATGCACTTCATCAATTTCAAAATTACTAACAAGATAAGAGTAAGATTTTTCTAAATCAGTCCCCTCATATCCTGCATCAGATTTAACCACAAATAATATATCATCAAAAGAATCAATTTCAAAACTATCAGTAGAATCAAAAAGGGTTTTTTCAAAATCAATTTCCTCAATCCTTTCCACAAATAATTTATCAGATGAATCAATTTTAAAATCATCAAAATTAGAGTGAGATTCATTAATGTTCACATAAGGCTCAATTTCAAAACAATCATAATCAGAGAGGAGATTTTCTAAATCAATCTTCTCAGTTTCCAAATCAAACTCAAATAAACAATTTGTTAGTGTATATGCCCTAAAGACCAATGTATGGACATGGTCAGGCATTGTTTGAATGTACTTTGATAGAACTATTACTCTTTATATAGGCATGGTCGTTATTATGCAAGACTTCTCTACCTGCGTTGATGTATTGAGTTGCATAAATAATGTCCTAGGAGTTTGGATTGGATCCATTCTCATAAGCTATCCCCAGACAAGGTACCTTAGCAGATATGGGACAGCTTTGGTACATGTGAGACTGGTGTATGGGCTGGTTAGGTGCGGGGCACAGTAACGCAGACATACAGGTGCATTGGATGCACTGGAGTAATCCACCGTGAGGATTGACTTGTCTAGTCAACAAGTCAATCTCACATGCAAGAGGTTTGCATTGATCCTTAGACTTGAGGTATTCATGTCTAGATTTGATGATGGGTGTGCTTTAATACAGTCTTACGTCTCTCCGTAATTGGGAGATCAAAACGACTATCATTGGGCATGTCATAAGTCATGTAGAGACATGAATGACCAATAGTAGGATTTGCCCCTTCCTTATTGGAAGCATGATATCCACTCGGGGCGCCCCACCTTATTGGTGCATGACAGGAAAGTGTGGCCACACTTGTTGAGTCATGACCAATGCATTGGATAATAAACTTGAGACTAATCCAATGGCAGGATATCAGCTTAGGCAAAGGGATCTGTAATGCAATAGGAATCCTCGTTGTTTGTTAGGAGTTGTTGCCATAATGACTTAAGTCCTATGACATGGGTAGTAGTGATGTGTTGCTAGATACCCCTCACTACTTATGATGTTTACATCATTGCCATCGTCATATGGATCCTACGGGGTCACACGCAATAGACTCTTGACGTTGCTTTAATCAGAAGCCTTAGGATCAAGTTATTGGATTACTTGGATCAATTTGGAAGATTTCATCAGCGCCAATGGGCCTGATGAGTTGGAAGAAAGTTATTGGAGCCAAACTTCATTTTTGGCAGGTTGACCCGAAATTGACCTAGATTGGTCACATTTGGATTAGGGTTGCATTGGATTAGATCCAATGGCTTAATCAACCCACGCCATGAAGTTTGGGCTAGCTCATTATCCAATGAGGCCCAATAATTAGTTGTCATGAAGAGGAATTGGCTTAAAAGGGTATAATGGGGAGAATTCTCACCCCATTGGCGCCTAGGGGCATAATGGGGTGTGGGAGGTGCCTTTGCTTCATTATGGAAGTAAAGGGCGCCTAGCCCTTCTTCCTTGGATGGAATACTTGCCTCTAAGGTAAGTCTTGGGGCTGATATGGCTTGAGAACTTTTATGGGAAGTTCCTAGGCGCATATGGACATAGGGAAGAGGTATATGGTAATGTCTTGGAGACTTACCTTACCTCAAACCCTAGTTTCTCCCAAAACCCTTACCCTAGCCGAAACTCCTCATGCATGTTGCGCCTAGCCACTTAGCCTTTGATGGTAAGAATGCATTTGAGGCATGTCTTGGGCTGATATATGAAGGAACCCCTTTCGAAGGGGGCAAAAACCCTAAGCATGGCGCAAATGAAATGTATGCAAGCGGAAGCAAGGGTTTGAAGAACCGTTGCATGCCATATATTCAACTATCATGGATTGATAAGAAGAAGGGGAGATCCATACCAATGCCATAGGCTTGGAAATCGGCTTGGATGAAGAGAACAAGTTAGGTCTCCTCCTCAAGTCCACACACAAGATGAGGGATGGCTACCCTTTAGGATCTTCCTTGTGCTAGCAAGAGATCCCCTTTCGGTCCTTGTCGTGTGGGATGATGAGATGTCCCTTTTCGAGAGCTTCTCTTGGATGATCCCACCTCTCTTCGTCAACCACACCAACGAAAGAGCTAGGCGTTGAAAAGAAAACCCTCAACGCATAAGCGTTTTAGCATTGAAGCAAAACCGGCCTTGATGACTTTCCATAAATGGAAGTCAATCAAGCCATGCGTTCAATCCAACCCAAAACGCATATGGCTTTGAACCAAGCGTTCACCCTTGTGAACCGGTTCAAGCCAAATCATCCAATCGGCTTTGGTTCATTAAACCAAACCAAAATAGCTCAAGCCATTTGGTCTAGACCAAATCGAACCCCAAGGCTCATGATCTAACCATTCATCTCCTGATGCCCCTGATCTCTCCGATCTAGCATCACCTCTCTCGATCGAAGCTTACCGATCTCAAGCCCTAATCAATCAAACATGATCAGACCAGATCTCACTTACAATCAGAGATTAAATCCCTTTAATCTGAACTCAAAGAATCCAGTCCACACGATCTGACTCAAGTAAGCCATATCATCAAATTGTGCGACCCTGAGGGTTTCCCTTAAATGTCGGTAACGATAACTTACGTTATCACGATCAGTGAGGGGTATCTAGCAACACATCACTGTCTCCCGATATAAAGGAAAGAGTCTTCCAAGACTACTCCCAAACCATTGCACAAGTGTGACTCCATTCACAAGGCATACATATGTCCTTTGCCACTGGATGTTCTTATTGGACAAGCGGGTCAAGCTTGTAACTCCAATACGATGAGCATGATTAGATCAGATGCCCATAGTCATCTGGGTATGGCCATACACTATCTCAATCATCTCATATAGGGGGCCCATTAGAACATCACACTCCTTAAACAAGGAGACGGCAATCCTGTGTCTATCACTAGTGCCCTAACCTGATTCAAGCCCACCATCCAAGATAGTCTATAATCATTATGTTTCAAATGATATTGAACTACCTCAAGACAATGACAATCATCATTTAGAAACACAAGCGATCTCAAGTCAGAGGACATGTGCCACTTGCTGCTTACAAGGATCATTCACATTGTGATAAGCAATGGAATATCCCAGTAGGGTCTGTCCAGTACATCCAATGTACCCATGAGTCTACATCTTATTTCATGCTCGAAGCATCCTATAAGATCAGCACTCATATTAGTCTCAATCATATCAAGGCTGTCTCATGTTCACCAAGATATCTCGACTAAGGACTTAGAGCCTGTCAGCCTAGCTGAACAGCTTTGAGACATTATCCAGAAGTACACTTATTACAGCAGACAAGGTAACAACCTGAATAATAACCATGCCTCTTATAAACTTACCAGTTTATTACATGATACACTTTATAATCCCAAGGCCTCAAACATTAGCCTTAAGGGCATACCCCAACAATATAGTGTTTAGACTTTTATGGAAAGGTTGAATGAGGTTTATGGTAAAGTCTTGGAGACTTTCCTTACTTCAAGACACCTCATCCTAGCCATACACTTGGCATGATCCTAGCCCTTGTTCAAACCGCCTCTAGTCCTATTTATAGGAGCCATTGTCGCCCTCTCTAGATGATGAATTCTTGGAGACGTGAACACACATAGAGGGGCGAAAGCAAGGGCAAAGGGCGACAACATCAAAGCTTGGCGCAAACTTCTTCCTTGGAGCCGCAATTTCTTCCTCTCCCTCTCTTCTTGGCGCAAGGACTCTTAGTGCTTGGTGGCATCTCCTTGCCATAAGCTCTCTCCCTTCCTTGGCCATAGGCGCACCTTGCTTGAAGGTGGCGCAAGCAAAGAAGAAGAAAGGAAGCAACTTGGCGGCATCATCTTCCTCCTCATCTCCTCTTGGCGCTTTCATCTTGGAGGTGGCACAAGAGAAGTAAAGATACCCTAAGGCTTGATTCTCTTCCCGAGGCTAGCACCAAGCGTGGAAGGGAGCAACGATCAAGGAGTCAACGCGTGGATACTTGTAGAGGGCGAACACTTGGGCGCCTTCAACATGGCTTCGACGTCTAGACAAGCAAAAGAGGTACATCTCTAACACATCCTTGTGTCTTCTCTCTCGCATGGATCCTTGGGAAAGGAATGTGTTTCGGGTGTAATGCTTCTTCCGCTGCGTCCTGGGACTGCAAAATTTTAAATTACACCCGGCATTCCCTAACACAATTTTGTTGTGCTATCTGGGTTTCTAAAATTTCAGTATCAGCACATATATCATCAAGCCTAGAATTTATTTGCCTTAGTGTCTCATTTACATCATCATTTTATTTTTTCTAGGTTCCCATAAACTGAGCAAGCATAGATTCTAGGTTAGATTTTTCAGTTTTCTCAAAGTATGGTTCAGAAATATGATTTGAGCAATCCTCATGAAAAGAAGTTTGATTTTCCTATCTAAAATAATATTGATCATCTTGATACCATGGTTTATTGGGATTTGGAGGAATTAAAATTGGGCAATCAGAAGTATAATGATCAAAACATCTACAAATATCACGTCTAATAGGAGAATAAGATGTTTTAACAGGGTGCATAAAAGAGTCTAATTTATCTGCAAGAGTGCACAATGAATCCTCTTCATACTTACCTTGAGGCATGTATACCTTACCTCTTTCAGTTGCCCACGAGTTGTGATTAAAAGACATATCTTCAAATCTATCAAGAATAGAAAGATTATCCAACACTAATCAATCAAAATTTTTTTTATTTTTTTCAGAATATAAAAAAATAAAACACAAGCAAATTCAGAAATTTTAGAAATCACAGTTCTGTCATAACCTGTGAAAATCCAAAACCTACAAAAACAAACAAACAAAGTTAAATCTAAAACAAATAAAACTTAGTCTAGCAATACTAACAACTATTTTGATATTAACAAAACTAAGGTCCTCGGCAACGGCGCCAAAAACTTGTTATATGTCCGCAAGTGCACGAATACTTCGAAGTAATAAAAAGATATCGAACTACAGAGACGTACGTGTTAGGTACCAAATAGTTATTTTTTCACTAGCTAAGCAAATCAAATATAATGAAAGCACAAACGGAAAGTAAACTAAATATCTGAGAGAGAAATTGAGACTAGGGTTTCATCCACCTTAATTTCCATGACTAGATATAAATATGTATTCGTCAATCTAATCTTATTATGATAAAGATATAATTTACTTCATAAAGGGATCATCTCGCTCTCGCACAGACAATCATACAAAGAACCAATCCTCACTCTCGTGCAAGATTTATTCAATGTTGAAGATAAGTAAACCATTAACAAAGAACTCAAGGATCACTCTCGTGCATCCGAATTCTAAGTCAATCATCTCAAGTAGAAACTCAAGAATCACTCTCGTGCATCCGAATCTCAACACGTGTCTACTTATGGTTCTCCAGCGATCCAATACTCAATCTCTTGCAGTATCTTCACGTTTATCACAGTAACTCAATTCTAGATTTAGATTATCAACATGACAATTATTCTTCTAAAATCAAAAAATAAGAACTAACCTAATTTCTTACGATGAGTTACTAATATTCAATTTTAGGGTTCCAAGTTCTCAAACAAATCACCTCTCGGTCCATACTAAAACATACTAATAATATAAATCTTTAGAGAATTAAAGCCCATCATCACATAAGTAAAATTATCATATCAAAATTATACTGACAAACTAAAAGTTATCTAGTCATAAGAATTCAAGAGGATTACACCCCATGTCCCAAAAGATGTCTAAGCTAACATGGAAGAAAGATTATAGTAAACCATAATTTCAGATGATCAGAATTCGAGAAGGAGAGAAAAGTTACAAACAGAGTGCTGTAATGAAATTACAGCACCGTAATACACCATGAATAGTGGCGGTGCCCACTGTTTCATTGATTTCTCCCTCGATCGGACTTCTCTCATTCCGAAACTTCTAGGGTATCTTCTCCTCCTCCAGGCGAAGCTTTCTTGTGAAAATCACGACCTGAGGTGTCCTCTACACCTCTCAGCGTGAGGCTGAACCCTAGGGATGCCTCCTCCGATTTCTACCTCGAAAGTAGAATAAAAATTGGGGCTTTCAGATCACGCCGCTTTTTTTGGATCTTCAATTGGTGTCCTAAAGCTCGAGAAATTATGGTAAAACCGAGTTGAAATTACAGTACCGTGATGGAAACGGGCAACCGGGTTGAAATTACAATACCGTGGTGGAAATTATGGTAGTACCGTAATCGTTGCGAAATTTTCTATATGGAATCTGTCCAGAATTACGGCACTGGAAAGTATATTACGGTAGTGCTGTAATTGTCTCGTTTATCTCTAAAAGTTTATGTATGAAATTAGTCCAAAATTACGGTACCACAAAAATAATTATAGTAGTGCTGTAATTTCCTCTGAAGTCTCTGAAGTCTCGGTAAGAAATTGGGAAGAAATTAAGGTACCTTGAAGACTTTTACGGTAGTGCCGTAATTTGCCAAAAAAACTCCAGAATTAAGCCGCCGTGAAAATCGTTATGGTAGTGCCATAATTGCTGATTACGGCCGTAAAATTCATTACGGCACTGCCGTAATTTCGCCAGAAAACTTGTTTTGACTTGAAATTTGATGTGTAGCCTCCTCTTGGTGATTAGAACTCATCCATGCATCTAAATTGCTCGAAAACTCGTGATAGTAATGCCCTTTTTACCTGAAATTGATCAAAAACCAAGAAAGGTGTACATTTCAAAGTATTTGGCAAATGGGGTATAAAAATAAAGTAAAAGAGCAAGATTATGACTCAAAAGACTAGTTAATCAGTACGAAAAACACTATGAAATTTAGAGTCATCAATGCACTTATCATTAGCGTTGATGCACTGCCAGTTATTATTGATGCACTGATCATTAGCGTTGATGCACTGCCAGTTATTGTTGATGCACTGCTAGTTATCGTTGATACACTGATCATTAGCGTTGATGCACTACCAGTTATCGTTGATGCACTGATCATTAGCGTTGATGCACTACCGGTTATCGTTGATGCACTGATCGTTAGCGTTGATGCACTGCCAGTCATTGGTAATTATGATTAACAGACTTTAATTACACAAGCAATGAGTAATGAAGTAACTAAAAAAAAAATTTACATTGGGACTTGGGTAACGGGAGGCTAACGAAGAAAAAACAGAGAAATTTATATCAAGATTTGTGTCGAACAAAAAAGCAAATCCAATGGACAATTAGGGTACCCAGCTTAGAAAAGTCTACTGGGTACCCAGGTTAGGCCATTTCTTCACTTAATAGTATACCTTGCTACAATGAAGTTATATCCTCCTACGACCATCTTCTCGAAAAAAATTTTCTAGGCAGCTCATGAGCTGCCTAGGAAATCTTAAGCACAGTGTTTATAAATTCACAATTTTTTTTTTCATGGATGCACATATCCACAATGATTTACACACTTTAAACTATCTAACGGTACTAATATTATCATGGATGGATATATCCATGATGAGAAAATTAGAATTTTTGGATTATGGATTTTTGGCATGTTACTATATTACAGAAAATCCATAATCTGAAAAACCTAATTTTTTCATCGTAGATACATCCATCTACGATAGAATAAGTATTATTAAATAGTTTAGAGTGTGTAAATTATTGTGGATATGTCTATTACAAATTTCTTCTTTTTTTTTTAAATTTGTGGACACTATGTTTAAGATTTTTTAGGCAAGTTAGCCTAAAATTTTTTTTCTGTCTTCTCGGGCATCTCATCAAGAGCCCACTGAGCTTTCAGCTGCTGCATCCACATTTGCAATATATGATGAGCCCACAAGCCACCCGATATCCCTCTCAGGCATATCATCGAATTGGTTCCTTGCAGCTACCATCATGCCTCATTTCAAGAACATTACGAGCACGGGGCACCCATATGCTGATCAAATACAGAAACTTGTATTCATCATATGCCGATACAAAGCATTAGCCACATTGACCGATGCACGCACTGAGAAGAGAACCATAGGTGCTAGCTTCAGCGGTAACGAGTACACCGCTCTATCGCAAGGTTTCAAGCAGTTCAAGAGCTTCATCATACTTTTAATAATCAATTCATCATCAATGGTGTCAAAAATATCTTCTTAATATAAATGACCAAACGAACATTTTTCCAACTATCTCTCATTCGATTTCGTAATCTATTTTTCACTATTCTCATAGTAGAAAAAGCTCTTTCCACTGTAGCAGTAACAATTGGCATAATAAGAGCTAATTTCATAAGTAATTAAGCCAATAGATATATAATATTTTTTTGATTTAATTAACTTTTCTACAAAGGTTGGCATTCCTATTATCATTGAGAATTCATCACTTGTATGCATGTCAATTATATATGTTTCAAGTTGATTTTCAAGTACAATTAAGTTCATTACAGAAAAATCAAATGGGTAAAGCTAAGCAAGATGAATTAATATTTGCTTATCAAATGTTGAAAAAGAATCATTCGGCTAATACCACACATAGCTCAATATTTATTTCATTAAATTATTGAAGTTGTTGATCTAAAACAACATAAAATAATCCAACACGATATTTGTCTACATTAAGTACTTGCTGAATTTCACGACGTCGTCTTCCTTTCTACAAATATTGCATTCATATCAGGAATATTTGATGTGAGGGCAAGGCATGATCTTTAGGGATCCACCTGGAATCAATGGAAGCCCCCCTAGTCATGGCTATCCATAGTGATGCAGCTACTATTGGTGGGTTGGTCCTTAGCTCCGTACTCTAGGGGTTTATGAGACGATGATCGAAAAATATGAGAGGGTCTGGAGACGATGGAAGTAAAACGCGTGTCAAAAAATGAGCAACGTGACAACTAGCGAGAAACAATGCAAAAGATGGCGATGAATACGTTTCGGGGCAACACGGACGATGAAGAAACCAACGACACCCAACTATGCAAATGAATTCACTAACATCTCTTAGCGAGCGATTCAAGCACAACACGACAATAAGGGTAGCGACTTAGCGGTGACTCAGCTCGTGCGCCTATGAACCTGCGATCACACCAAAGCCAAGGAACCACCACGTCTCTGACGTATGGATGCCCGTGGGTAAGGAAATCAAGCAAGAACAGTACAATGAAAATCCAAAAACAGGCGAACCTGACGCACCGGCAGTGCGATTTACTTCATTGAAATGAAAGACGATTACAACTAGAATGGCGAGGCAGTGAGTGAAGGTTCCCTTAGACAAGGGGGCGAAACCCTAGATAGGCGCATGTTATATTTTTTAAGCAGCGGAAAGGGGGTTTCTTGGGATCTTTTCAATGCATGTAATATAATCAACTTAAATCGATTGTATACAAGAGATAGAACCATACCAATGCCATTTGTTGGATGGCGTCTAGGAAGAAGAAAGTGAAGTCGCTTTCCTCCAAACGGTTCGCACACAAGAAGATCTATGCGCTTACTCCCTTCGGTACACCTTGTGCTAGCAAAGTTCCTTGGTGTCTTTGTTCGTGTGAGAAGGGAAGAAGAACGTCTTGCTTGCCCAGTCCTCGACTCTCCAAAGCGTGAAGAGGAACTTCCACGAGAGCAGGCGACGGGAAAAAGGAGTGAGGCGACAAGAGATGCGCTCTACCCAAAACATGGAGGCGTGGTTGCTAAAAATAGCCAACCTTACTCTTTCATGCGATCATGTGTTCATGCGCTCATGAACCAATCGCATTTTCCTCTCCCCTCTTTGAACCAAGCGCTCATATCATGAGCCGGTTCAACTAGGTCTGGTTCATAGACCAATTAACCCAAGCAATTAGTCCAGATCACATTAAACCCTAAGGCTCTTGATCTGACCGTTGATCTCTAGATGCTCCTGATCTCACTGATCTAGCATCCATTCTCTCGATCGAAGCTTACCGATCTCAAGCCCTAATCAATCAAACATGATTAGACCAGATCTCACTCACAATCAGAGATTAAATCCCTTTAAACTGAACCCAAATAATTCAGTCCACACGATCTGACTTAAGTAAGCCATATCATCAAATTGTGCGACCCTAAGGGTTTCCTTTAAATGTCGGTAACGATAACTTACGTTATCACGATCAGTGAGGGGTATCTAGCAACACATCACTGTCTCCCGATATAAAGGAAAGAGTCTTCCAAGACTACACCCAAATCACAGCACAAGTGTGAATCCAACTCACAAGGCATGCATATTTCCTTTGCCACTGGATGTTCTTATTGGACAAGCGTGTCAAGCTTGTAGTTCCAATATGATGAGCATGATTAAAACAGATGAACACAGTCACCTGGGTATGGCCATACACTTTCTCAATCATCTCATCCAGGGGGCCCCTTTAGAACATCACACTCCAATTAAGGAGACGGCAATCCTATATCTATCACTAGTGCCCTAACCTGATTCAAGCTCACCATCCAAGATAGTCTATAATCATTATGTTTCAAATGATATTGAACTACCTCAAAACAATGACAATCATCATTTAGAAAACACAAGTGATCTCAAGTCAGAGGAAATGTGCCACTTGTTATATTCAAGGATTATTCATACTGTGACAACCAATTGAATATCCTAGTAGGGTCTGTCCAGTACATCCAATGTACCCATGAGTTTACATCTTATTCCATGCTCGAAGCATCCTATAAGATTAGAGCACATATTAGTCTCAATCATATCAAGGCTGTCTCATGTTCACCAAGATATCTCGACTAAGGACTTTACAGCATGTCAGCCCAGCTGAACAGCTTTGAGACATTATTCAGAAGTACACTTATTGCAGCAGATAATATAACAAACTGAATAACAACCATGCCTTTATAAACATAAGAGTTTATTACATGATACTGATACAATCCCAAGGCCTCAAACATTAGCCTTAAGGGCATACCCCAATAATCTCCCACTTGCACTTAATCTAATGGTTGAGAAATCTCAAACCCATATTATTACAGTGCTTCTCATGCTTCTGCTGCGCCAGAGGCTTAGTAAGCGGGTCTGCCAGATTGTCATCTGTATGAACCTTGCAGACTTTGATCTCGCCACGATCAATGATCTCCCTGATCAAATGAAACCGTCTCTGTATGTGCTTGGACTTCTGGTGCGACCGTGGTTCCTTTGCTTGTGCGATTGCTCCAGTGTTATCACAAAAGATAACCAAAGGATCTGCACTCGAAGGAACAACACCAAGTTCTCTCACGAACTTACGAATCCACACTGCCTCCTTGGATGCTTCCGAGGCTGCAACATACTCGGCTTCTGTTGTGGAATCAGCAACAGTTGACTGTTTGAAACTCTTCCACACCACCGCTCCTCCATTCAAGCTAAAAACATAGCCTGATTGCGATCGGAAATCATCCTGGTCAGACTGGAACGAAGCGTCAGTATATCCTTCAATACTGAGTTCTTCCTGACCACCATATATCAAGAACATATCTTTGGTCCTCCGCAGATATTTTAAAATGTTCTTGACTGCAATCCAGTGCGCCATACCTGGATTACTTTGGAACCGACTGGTCACGCTTAACCCGTAAGCGACGTCTGGGCGAGTACACAACATCGCATACATAATGGACCCAATAGCCGAAGCATAAGGCGTATTGTCCATTTCATCTTTCTCAGTCTGTGTTTGTGGACACTGACTCTTCGAAAGATTCAGACCATGTCTGACTGGAAGATATCCTCTTTTAGAATTCTCTAAATGAAATCTTTCCAGGACTTTATCGATGTAAGTACTCTGGCACAGCCCGAGAAGCCTCTTAGATCTATCCCTGTAGATCTTCACACCTAATACATAGGCTGCTTCTCCTAAATCTTTCATCTGGAAACATTTCCTTAACCATGCCTTAACCGCATGCATTTCAGGAATGTCATTTCCAATGATCAAGATGTCATCGACGTAGAGGACTAGGAAAGTAATCACGCTCCCACTAAACCTCTTATATACACACGGGTCATCCTCGTTCTTGATGAAACCAAATTCACTGACTGATTCATCAAAACGAATATTCCAGCTTCTCGATGCTTGTTTAAGTCCATAAATAGACTTCTTTAATTTGCATATTTTATGACGATCTGATGGATTAGTGAAACCTTCAGGTTGTGTCATATACACATCCTCTTCCAGATTTCCATTCAGGAAAGCTGTCTTCACATCCATTTGCCAGATCTCATAATCGTAATATGCTGCTATCGCGAAAAGAATCCGAATAGACTTAAACATGGCTACAGGTGAGAAAGTTTCATCATAATCTATCCCGTAGATTTGTTTGAAACCTTTCGCAACTAGCCTGCCTTTATAGGTAACCACGTTACCATCCATGTCAATCTTCTTCTTGAAGATCCATTTGCAGCCTATAGGGATTACTCCCGGAGGCGGATCAACCAAATCCCAGACTTGGTTATCTGACATGGAGTCCATCTCGGCTCGCATAGCTTCAAGCCATCTCGCTGACTCCGGTCCACTGACCGCATCCGCATAAGTGAGGGGTTCATCATTATCAATGATGTAGACTCCGTCATAGCGCTCAGGCTGTCGACGGATCCTTCCCGATCTTCGCGGTTCCCGTGATATCTGAGCCTCAGGTTGTTCAGTAACCTGATCTACTGGCTCAGGCTCATCCAATTGTGCTTGACTACTTTGTCCTTCCTCTGGATTCTCATCCAGCTTTATTTCTCTCCCACTAGCCTCTTGCAGAAGAAACTCCTTCTCAAGAAATATGGCCGTCCGAGCAACAAATACCTTGTTCTCTTTGGGATCGTAGAAATAATAACCCTTAGTTTCCTTAGGGTAACCGACAAAGATACATTTGTCAGATTTGCTCTCTAGTTTCCCAGAGGCGAGCTTTTTGACATAAGCCTCGCAGCCCCAGATCCTGATAAATGTCAAGCTCGGCTGTTTCCCATACCATAACTCATATGGCGTCTTAGAAACTGCCTTGGATGGCACTCGGTTTAGTACCTTTGCAGCTGTTTCCAGTGCAAATCCCCAAAAGGAATATGGAAGAGTAGCCTGACTAATCATAGAACGAACCATATCAAGTAACGTTCTATTTCTCCTCTCGGACACACCATTCCATTGCGGTGTTCCTGGCGGAGTGAGCTGTGTGATAATCCCACACTCCTTCAGATAGTCAGTAAACGCATGACTCAAGTATTCTCCACCTCGATCAGAACGAAGTGCCTTGATATTTCGGCCAAGCTGATTCTGTACTTCATTCTTGAACTCTTTGAACTTGTCAAAAGATTCACTTTTGTGTCTCATAAGATAGACATACCCATATCTACTGAAATCATCAGTAAAGGTTATGAAGTACAGATAGCCACCTCTGGCATGTTTACTAAATGGCCCACACACATCACTGTGTATAAGGTCAAGTAAACCTGAAGCCCTTTGACTTAGGAAAAGGTGACTTCATCATTTTACCCATTAAACAAGCCTTGCATGTATCAATCTCCTCATAGGAGAATGATCCCAGCAGTCCATAATCATGCAACCGCTTAATGCGCTTCTTGTTAATATGGCCTAAACGACTATGCCATAGCAAGGTGCTGTCATCAGCATACTTGGCTTTCTTAATATCAATATTTTATATAGAACATTCCATGTCCAACATGAATAACCCATTGTGAATTGAACCAGTTGCATAAACAATATTATCAAAAGATAAAACACACTTTGAAATATTGCATTCAAAGGAAAATCCCTTCCTGACAAGAGCAGGAATGGAGATAATATTCTTAGTAATGCTAGGAACAAAGTAACAACTGTTTAGTTCTAATACAAGCCCAGATGGCAAAGAGATGAAATAGTCTCCTACAGCAACAGCAGCAACCCGTGCCCCATTTCCAACTCGTAGGTCCACCTCATGATGAACATAGTCACCTGGGTATGGCCATACACTATTCTCAATCATCTCATCCAGGGGGCCCTTTAGAACATCACACTCCTTAAACAAGGAGACGGCAATCCTTTGTCTATCACTTGTGCCCTAACCTGACTCAAGCTCACCATCCAAGATAGTCTATAATCATTATGTTTCAAATGATATTGAACTACCTCAAAACAATGACAATCATCATTTAGAAACACAAGTGATCTCAAGTCAGAGGACATGTGCCACTTGTTGCAATCAAGGATTATTCACATTGTGACAAGCAATTGAATAACCTAGTAGGGTCTGTCCAGTACATCCAATGTACCCATGAGTCTACATCTTATTCCATGCTCGAAGTATCCTATAAGATTAGAACACATATTAGTCTCAATCATATCAAGGCTGTCTCATGTTCACCAAGATATCTCGACTAAGGACTTTATAGCATGTCAGCCCAGCTGAACAGCTTTGAGACATTATTCAGAAGTACACTTATTGCAGCAGACAATGTAACAAACTGAATAATAACCATGCCTTTATAAACATAAGAGTTTATACATGATACTGATACAATCCCAAGGCCTCAAACATTAGCCTTAAGGGCATACCCCAACAATCTCCCACTTGCACTTAATCTAATGGTTGAGAAATCTCAAACCCATATTATTACAGTGCTTCTCATGCTTCTGCTGCGCCAGAGGCTTGGTAAGTGGGTCTGCCAGATTGTCATCTGTATGAACCTTGCAGACTTTGATCTCGCCATGATCTATGATCTCCCTGATCAAATGAAACCGTCTCTGTATGTGCTTGGACTTCTGGTGAGACCGTGGTTCCTTTGCTTGTGCGATTGCTCCAGTGTTATCACAGAAGATAACCAAAGGATCTGCACTCGAAGGAACAACACCAAGTTCTTTCACGAACTTACGAATCCACACTGCCTCCTTGGATGCTTCCGAGGCTGCAACATACTCGGCTTCTGTTGTGGAATCAGCAACAGTTGACTATTTGAAACTCTTCCACACCACTGCTCCTCCATTCAAGCTAAAAACATAGCCTGATTGCGATCGGAAATCATCCTGGTCAGACTGGAATGAAGCGTCAGTATATCCTTCAATACTGAGTTCTTCCTGACCACCATATATCAAGAACATATCTTTGGTCCTCCGCAGATATTTTAAAATGTTCTTGACTGCAATCCAGTGTGCCTGACCTGGATTACTTTGGAACCGACTGGTCACGCTTAACCCGTAAGCGACGTCTGGGCGAGTACACAACATCGCATACATAATGGACCCAATAGCCGAAGCATAAGGCGTATTGTCCATTTCATCTTTCTCAGTCTGTGTTTGTGGACACTGACTCTTCGAAAGATTCAGACCATGTCTGACTGGAAGATATCCTCTTTTAGAATTCTCTAAATGAAATCTCTCCAGGACTTTATCGATGTAAGTACTCTGGCACAGCCCGAGAAGTCTCTTAGATCTATCCCTGTAGATCTTCACACCTAATACATAGGCTGCTTCTCCTAGATCTTTCATCTGGAAACACTTCCTTAACCATGCCTTAACCGCATGCATTTCAGGAATATCGTTTCCAATGATCAAGATATCATCGACGTAGAGGACTAAGAAAGTAATCACGCTCCCACTAAACCTCTTATATACACACGGGTCATCCTCGTTCTTGATGAAACCAAACTCACTAATTGATTCATCAAAACGAATATTCCAGCTTCTAGATGCTTGTTTAAGTCCATAAATGGACTTCTTTAACTTGCATATCTTATGACGATCTGATGGATTAGTGAAACCTTCTGGTTGTGTCATATACACATCCTCGTCCAGATTTCCATTCAGGAAAGCTGTTTTCACATCCATTTGCCAGATCTCATAATCATAATATGCAGCTATCGCGAAAAGAATCCGAATAGACTTAAACATGGCTACAGGTGAGAAAGTTTCATCATAATCTATCCCGTAGATTTGTTTGAAACCTTTCGCAACTAGCCTGCCTTTATAGGTAACCACGTTACCATCCATGTCAATCTTCTTCTTGAAGATCCATTTGCAGCCTATAGGGATTACTCCCGGAGGCGGATCAACCAAATCCCAGACTTGGTTATCTGACATGGAGTCCATCTCGGCTCGCATAGCTTCAAGCCATCTCGCTGACTCCGGTCCACTGACCGCATCCGCATAAGTGAGGGGTTCATCATTATCAATGATGTAGACTCCGTCATAGCGCTCAGGCTGTCGACGGATCCTTCCCGATCTTCGCGGTTCCCGTGATATCTGAGCCTCAGGTTGTTCAGTAACCTGATCTACTGGCTCAGGCTCATCCAACTGTGCTTGACTACTTTGTCCTTCCTCTGGATTCTCATCCAGCTTTATTTCTCTCCCACTGGCCTCTTGCAGAAGAAACTCCTTCTCAAGAAATATGGCCGTCCGAGCAACAAATACTTTGTTCTCTTTGGGATCGTAGAAATAATAACCCTTAGTTTCCTTAGGGTAACCGACAAAGATACATTTTTCAGATCTGCTCTCTAGTTTCCCAGAGGCGAGCTTTTTGACATAAGCCTCGCAGCCCCAGATCCTGATATATGTCAAGCTCGGCTGTTTCCCATACCATAACTCATATGGCGTCTTAGAAACTGCCTTGGATGGCACTCGGTTTAGTACCTTTGCAGCTGTCTCCAGTGCAAATCCCCAAAAGGAATATGGAAGATTAGCCTGACTCATCATAGAACGAACCATATCAAGTAACATTCTGTTTCTCCTCTCGGACACACCATTCCATTGCGGTGTTCCTGGCGGAGTGAGCTATGAGATAATCCCACACTCCTTCAGATAGTCAGTAAACGCATGACTTAGGTATTCTCCACCTCGATCAGAACGAAGTGCCTTGATATTTCGG
This sequence comes from Costus lasius, assembly GCA_027563935.2. Classification (NCBI taxonomy): domain Eukaryota; kingdom Viridiplantae; phylum Streptophyta; class Magnoliopsida; order Zingiberales; family Costaceae; genus Costus; species Costus lasius. Next base: position 80,396,661 of record CM050451.1, read on the forward strand.
CCTAGCTGATTCTGTACTTCATTCTTGAACTCTTTGAACTTGTCAAAAGATTCACTTTTATGTCTCATTAAATAGACATACCCATATCTACTGAAATCTTCAGTAAAGGTAATGAAGTACTGATAGCCACCTCTGGCATGTTTACTAAATGGCCCACACACATCACTGTGTATAAGGTCAAGTAAACCTGAAGCCCTTTGACCTTTGTTAGGAAAAGGTGACTTCGTCATTTTACCCATTAAACAAGCCTTGCATGTATCAATCTCCTTATAGGAGAATGATCCCAGCAGTCCATGATCATGCAACCGCTTAATGCGTTTCTTGTTAATATGGCCTAAACGACTATGCCATAGCAAGGTGCTGTCATCAGCATACTTGGCTTTCTTAATATCAATATTTTGTATAGAACATTCCATGTCCAACATGAATAACCCATTGTGAATTGAACCAGTTGCATAAACAATATTATCAAAAGATAAAACACACTTTGAAATATTGCATTCAAAGGAAAATCCCTTCCTGACAAGAGCAGGAATGGAGATAATATTCTTAGTAATGCTAGGAACAAAGTAACAACTGTTTAGTTCTAATACAATCCCAGATGGCAAAGAGATGAAATAGTCTCCTACAGCAACAGCAGCAACCCGTGCCCCGTTTCCAACTCGTAGGTCCACCTCATGCTGTCCCACCTGTCTTCTTCTCTTGAGTTCCTGTACATTTGAACATATGTGAACTCCACATGCAGTGTCCAACACCCATGATATAGAAGAAGATGAGACCATGACTTCCGTCACGTATATACCTGAGCCAGAAGCAATGCTTCCCCTCTTGTCTCCTTGGAGCGCTTTACAGTCTTTTTTCCAGTGACCCAGCTGGCCATAGTGGAAACATCTGTATTCCTTTGACCGCTTTACTTTTTGCTTCAGAGCCTTGCTGTAACTCTTGACAGGGGCCTTGCCCTTCTTCCCCTTCTTCTTGTTGTTCCTTGAAGGAACCATTAAGACAGAGGTTGAAGGCTTTCCCTTCAGAGTTTCCTCAGTAGTCAAGAGCATATTCAGCAGCTCTGCCGGAGTACAATCGATTTTGTTCATATTAAAGTTAATGATGAACGCATCGAAAGAGGGCGGGAGAGACTGCAGAATAATGTCTACAGCAAGCTCCTGGTTGATGGTATGCCCCAGTTTCTCTAGAGCCTCCTTGTGCCCAATCATCTTGAGCACGTGAGCTCCCACTGGGCTCCCTTCAGCCAGTTTGCTCTGAAAGAACAGCTTTGTCAGATTATAGCGTTCTGTCCTCGCCTGTGCAGCATACAGCATCTTGAGGTTTGCTATCATGTCTATAGCAGACATATCCTCATGCTGACGCTGCAGCGGTGGCGTCATAGACGCTAGCATCAGGCAAGCGACATCAATGCTATCATTGACGTGCTTTTCATAAGCTTCCCGAACCGCCCTTGCGGCGTTCGGAGCGGGCTGAGGCGGTATAGCCGTCTCGAGGACATACAGTTTCCTCTCTGCCTTAAGAACAATCTTAAGGTGTCCAAACCAGTCTGAGAAGTTTGGCCCAGCAAACTTCTCCCTTTCCAGTAGGGATCGCACATTAAAGCTCATGGTGTTCGTTGCTGCAGGTATCTACAACAATGCAAGAACAGCAAGGTCAGTATCAATGTAAAGAATCAATTCAGGACTTAAGAATGATTCTTTTTCTCACTATTTTATCTGGCTGAAAAATCCAGCAAAACAGCCCGGAAGAGTAGAACTCTTTTAGTGAGATGGGATCCAGATTTCATACTTGGTCTCCGCGTCCCGCTCAGGCGAGATAAGATGCACAGAGAGTACAAGCACTAATTTCTGGTAGGCTGTCCCAGCCAATCGCCAACCCGTGCGATTCCCCTTCATCTGGGCAATCCAGCAGACTGTGCCAACTGAGTTGGTACAACACAATCTCTGACCCCACAGATGGCTGCCTCCATGCGCTACCATATGCGCCACATATGTAGCCTACATGGTCAAGCTGACCCGACCTACTCCCTGGACCACCACGTGCTATGCTGAGCAATGAGAAGCGATAAATCCCTTCTCTGTAACACGCAGGTGTAATCCCGCACCGTCTGAAGATAGATGGACGTGCCCACTGAGTGGGTACAACACGGCTCCAACGATAATCAGAACAGTGAGGTTTCGCGTCAGAAGGCATACGAGCTTGATATTTTAGCGTTGGATTTTAACGGTCTTTTATCTTCTTCACTATCATGCAATTCCTATGGTGATAGCAGAAGATAAATAAATCATGCTGTTCTACTTATTTAAACAATAAAAGAAAGCATGGATCTTATGTGGTAAAAGCCCATAGCCTAAGTAAGACCTTAATTAACTTAAGTCTTCACTTGCTTTTCTTCATGGGTCTTTTGCTGCTCATCTGGCCCAACCCAGGGCCCAAGCGCCATCTGCAGCTCAGGTGCGCCTACCAGGGAAAATGCGCCTGGTCCCAGAGTCGAACCCTGGACCTCCCTCTTGGTCAAGCCTCTGCTGCAAGCGCCTCTGCCAAATGTGCTCTGTGCTCTTGTCTGATTAATTTACAAATTAATCTATCTAGACAGGATTGACACGCAGGTCAATTACACTTTATAAATTAAATACAATGTGATACGCAGATCACAATAATTAATTTACAACTTTAAATTCCAGGCACGCAGGCCCCAGCACAGCACACAATTAACATGGGCAGCCCACATAAGAATAAATAAACAAACATAGGCATCAATCAACATGTGATCCAATCATGAAAATTAAATTTTGAAAACCCCATAGGCATCAATTTTAATTTCCTTATTTGCCCTACAACCTTACAACGGTCCATTACTAGGGATCCACTCATCCAACCTAGTCAGATCCACTGCCCTTGCATGCACCAAGTCCTAACTGACTTGAGTCGACCAAAAGGTCAACCATGCATGCGCCAGGGCCAAACAACCCTCATGAGATCTGGCAAGCGGGCGTGACCCCGGGCCTAACTCATGTGTGTTCTGTAGTCGTCTCAATCAGACATCGCTACACGCCTGTCTGCAGTCGACCTATAGCCACCAGGTGCTATCGCACAGGTGCTATCTGGTCAACCCATCAAGGCTGTCAGATGATCTGATCAGACTGTCTGGATCTAACCTAGGGGATGACTTCAACCCTAATAACCCGTCTAAGGGTTTAAAGCAGGGCCTTAGATCTATAATGAGTCGCGCATGTATCATAAGTTTTTGAGAAAACATAATATGCGCCAACAAGAAAACATGCGCCTAGGAGAAACAAAAACATCTCTAACAAGCATGTAAAATTCGCCTATTACAACTAGCGCATGTAACATATAGATCATTGCATAGGATCACAAAGAAAGCAAACATATTAGCATGCAATAACCTCGCTCTGATACCAATTGAAAGTCCCCTAGAACAGGGGGGGGGGGGGGGGCGAAACCCTAATAGGAGGCGCAACAAAACCTCTAGCGGAATCTAGGGTTTCTAACAGGATCGCATAGCATGTAACATATTCAACTTTCAATGAAAAGGGATTCTTACCATTGCCATCGCTTAGATGGTGTCTTGGAAGGAAAGGCGCAAATGCTCCTTCTCCTAAGGTGACGCACACAATTGATGTCGCCTACTCTTCTCTTGGTGCTCCTTGTGCTAGCAAGGTTCCAAGAAGTCGTTGTCGAATGGAAGGGGAGAGAATCCTTTGCTTGGCGATTACTTCCTTCTCCTTGCGTCAACCTCTTCACCACATGAGAGTGCAAGCAGAATACTCAAGTTGGCGACGAGAGATGAGAAGAGACGAGAGATGAGAGCGTCTTAGGCGTGAACGTGAGGCGTTCCCACGTTTAGAAGTCATGGCTTCTAAATTTAGTAAACCCCAAACGTTCATGCGACCATGGGTTCACCCCATGCGCAAACTCCTCTTAGATTGAACTATGCGCTCAACCAATGAGCTGGTTCAAATCGATTTGGTTTAATAACCAAATAAACCAAGCAATCAGTCCAGACCACAATAAACCCTAAGGCTCTTGATCTGACCGTCGATCTCTTGATGCTGCTGATCTCACTGATCTAGCATCCATTCTCTCGATCGAAGCTTACCGATCTCAAGCCCTAATCAATCAAACATGATCAGACCAGATCTCACTTACAATCAGAGATTAAATCCCTTTAAACTGAACCTGAACAATTCAGTCCACACGATCTGACTTAAGTAAGCCATATCATCAAATTGTGCGACCCTGAGGGTTTCCTTTAAATGTCGGTAACGATAACTCACGTTATCACGATCAGTGAGGGGTATCTAGCAACACATCACTGTCTCCCGATATAAAGAAAAGAGTCTTCCAAGACTACACCCAAACCACAGCACAAGTGTGAATCTAACTCACAAGGCATGCATGTTTCCTTTGCCACTGGATGTTCTTATTGGACAAGCGTGTCAAGCTTGTAACTCCAATATGATGAGCATGATTAGATCAGATGAACATAGTCACCTGGGTATGGCCATACACTATTCTTAATCATCTCATCCAGGGGGCCCTTTAGAACATCACACTCCTTAAACAAGGAGACGGCAATCCTTTGTCTATCACTAGTGCCCTAACCTGACTCAAGCTCACCATCCAAGATAGTCTATAATCATTATGTTTCAAATGATATTGAACTACCTCAAAACAATGACAATCATCATTTAGAAACACAAGTGATCTCAAGTCAGAGGACATGTGCCACTTGTTGCAATCAAGGATTATTCACATTGTGACAAGCAATTGAATAACCTAGTAGGGTCTGTCCAGTACATCCAATGTACCCATGAGTCTACATCTTATTCCATGCTCGAAGCATCCTATAAGATTAGAACACATATTAGTCTCAATCATATCAAGGCTGTCTCATGTTCACCAAGATATCTCGACTAAGGACTTTATAGCATGTCAGCCCAGCTGAACAGCTTTGAGACATTATTCAGAAGTACACTTATTGCAGCAGACAATGTAACAAACTGAATAATAACCATGCCTTTATAAACATAAGAGTTTATACATGATACTGATACAATCCCAAGGCCTCAAACATTAGCCTTAAGGGCATACCCCAACAATACTTGGCTTTCTTATTATCAATGTTTTGTATAGAACATTCCATGTCCAACATGAATAACCCATTGTTAATTGAACCAGTAGCATAAACAATATTATCTAAAGAAAGAACACACTTTGAAATATTGCATTCAAAGGAAAATCCCTTCCTGACAAGAGCAGGAATGGAGATAATATTTTTAGTAATGCTGGGAACAAAGTAACAATTGTTCAGTTCTAATACAAGCCCAGATGGCAAAGAGATGAAATAGTCTCCTACAGCAACAGCAGCAACCGGTGCCCCGTTTCCAACTCGTAGGTCCACCTCATGCTGTCCCACCTGTCTTCTTCTCTTGAGTTCCTGTACATTTGAACAAATGTGAACTCCACATGCAGTGTCCAACACCCATGAAATAGAAGAAGAGGATATCATGACTTCCGTCACATAAATACCTGAGCCAGAAGCGATGCTTCCCCTCTTGTCTCCTTGGAGCGCTTTACAGTCCCTTTTCCAGTGACCCAGCTGGCCACAGTGGAAACATCTGTATTCCTTTGACCGCTTAACTTTTTGCTTCAGAGCCTTGCTGTAACTCTTGACGGGGGCCTTGCCCTTCCTCCCCTTCTTCTTGTTCCTAGAAGGAACCATTAAGACAGAGGTCGAAGGCTTTCCCTTCAGAGTCTCCTCAGTAGTCAAGAGCATATTCAGCAGCTCTGCCGGAGTACAGTCGATTTTGTTCATATTAAAGTTAATGATGAACGCATCGAAAGAGGGCGGGAGAGACTGCAGAATAATGTCTACAGCAAGCTCCTGATTGATGGTATGCCCCAGTTTCTCTAGAGCCTCCTTGTGCCCAATCATCTTGAGCACGTGAGCTCCCACTGGGCTCCCTTCAGCCAGTTTGCTCTGAAAGAAAAGCTTTGTCAGATTATAGCGTTCTGTCCTCGCCTGTGCAGCATACAACATCTTGAGGTTCGCTATAATCTCTATAGCCGACATATCCTCATGCTGACGCTGCAGCGGTGGCGTCATAGACGCTAGCATCAGGCAAGCGACATCAATGCTATCATTGACGTGCTTTTCATAAGCTTCCCGAACCGCCCTTGCGGCGTTCGGAGCGGGTTGAGGCGGTATAGCCGTCTCGAGGACATACAGTTTCCTCTCTGCCTTAAGAACAATCTTAAGGTGTCCGTACCAGTCTGAGAAGTTCGGCCCAGCAAACTTCTCCCTTTCCAGTAGGGATCGCACATTGAAGCTCATGGTGTTCGTTGCTGCAGGTATCTACAACAATGCAAGAACAGCAAGGTCAGTATCAATGTTAAGAATCAATCAGGACTTAAGAATGATTCTTTTTCTCACTATTTTATCTGGCTGAAAAATCCATCAAAACAGCCCGAAAGAGTAGAACTCTTTTAGTGAGATGGGATCCAGATTTCATACTTGGTCTCCGCGTCCCGCTCAGGCGAGATAAGATGCACAGAGAGTACAAGCACTAATCTCTGGTAGGCAATCCCTGCCAATCGCCAACCCGTGCGATTCCCCTTCATCTGGGCAATCCAGCAGACTGTGCCAACTGAGTTGGTACAACACAATCTCTGACCCCTCAGATGGCTGCCTCCATGTGCTACCATATGCGCCACATATGTAGCCTACATGGTCAAGCTGACCCGACCTACTCCCTGGACCACCACGTGCTATGCTGAGCAACGAGAAGCGATAAATCGCTTCTCTGTAACATGCAGGTGTAATCCGGCACCGTCTGAAGATAGATGGACGTGCCCACTGAGTGGGTACAACACGGCTCCAACGATAGTCAGAACAGTGAGGTTTCGCATCAGAAGGCTTACGAGCTTGATATTTTAGCGTTGGATTTTACCGGTCTTTTATCTTCTTAATTATCATGCAATTCCTATGGTGATAGCAGAAGATAAACTCATGCAATTCTAATTATAAAAGCAATAAATAGAAAGCATGCTGATCTTATGTGGTAAAAGCCCATTGAGCCTAAGTTAGACCTTAAATAAACTTAAGTCTTCACTTGCTTTTCTTGATGGGTCTTTTGCTGCTCATTTAGCCCAAACCAGGGCCCAAGCGCCCACTGCAGCTCAGGTGCGCCCACCAGGTAAATGTGCCTGGTCCCAGAGTCGAACCCTGGACCTCCCACCTGGTCTAGCCACTGCTGCATGCGCCTCTGCCAAGTGTGCTCTATGCTCTTGTCTGACTAATTTACAAATTAATCTATCTAGACAAGATTGACTCGCAGGTCAATTACATTTTATAAATTAATTAAACTATGATTCGCAGATCACAAAAATAATAATTAATTTACAATAAAATTCCAGGCACGCAGGCCCCAGCATAGCACACATTAAACGGGCAGCCCACATAAGATTAAATAAACATACATATGGCATCTAATCAGCATGTGATCCAATAAGAAAATAAATTTTTGAAAAAACCCATTGGCATCAATTTTAATTTCCTTATTTGCCCTGCTGCCTTACGACGGTCCATTACAAGGGATCCATTCATCAAACCTAGTCAGATCCATTGCCCTTGCATGCACCAAGTCGTAACTGACTTGAGTCGACCTAATGGTCAACCATGCATGCGCCAGGGCTGAACAACCCTCATGAGTTCTGGCAAGCGGGTGTGACCCCGGGCCTAACTCATGTGTGTTCACTAGTCGTCTCAATCAGACATCGCTACACGCCTGTCTGCAGTCGACCTATAGCCATCTCGTGCTTGCGCACAGATGCTATCTGGTCGACCCATCAAGGCTGTCAGATAGTCTGATCAGACTGTTTGGATCTAACCTAGGGGATGACTTCAACCCTAATAACCCGTCTAAGGGTTTAAAGCAGGCGCCTCTTAGATCTAATGAGAGTCGCGCAAGTTTTGTTTTGAAAACACAATGAAACAAGCGCCAAGAACATGCGCCAACATAAAAATGTAACATGAAATATTTTTCGCATGAAACATCTAATATGCGCATGTTATAGATCTAAGCATACTCATACTTTCGCATATATGGATCACAAAGTCTTAAGCAATCATAGAAACATGCAAACAACCCGCTCTGATACCAATTGAAGGTTCCCTTAGACAAGGGGGCGAAACCCTAGATAGGCGCATGTTATATTTTTTAAGCAGCGGAAAGGGGGTTTCTTGGGATCTTTTCAATGCATGTAATATAATCAACTTAAATCGATTGTATACAAGAGATAGAACCATACCAATGCCATTTGTTGGATGGCGTCTAGGAAGAAGAAAGTGAAGTCGCTTTCCTCCAAACGGTTCGCACACAAGAAGATCTATGCGCTTACTCCCTTCGGTACACCTTGTGCTAGCAAAGTTCCTTGGTGTCTTTGTTCGTGTGAGAAGGGAAGAAGAACGTCTTGCTTGCCCAGTCCTCGACTCTCCAAAGCGTGAAGAGGAACTTCCACGAGAGCAGGCGACGGGAAAAAGGAGTGAGGCGACAAGAGATGCGCTCTACCCAAAACATGGAGGCGTGGTTGCTAAAAATAGCCAACCTTACTCTTTCATGCGATCATGTGTTCATGCGCTCATGAACCAATCGCATTTTCCTCTCCCCTCTTTGAACCAAGCGCTCATATCATGAGCCGGTTCAACTAGGTCTGGTTCATAGACCAATTAACCCAAGCAATTAGTCCAGATCACATTAAACCCTAAGGCTCTTGATCTGACCGTTGATCTCTAGATGCTCCTGATCTCACTGATCTAGCATCCATTCTCTAGATCGAAGCTTACCGATCTCAAGCCCTAATCAATCAAACATGATTAGACCAGATCTCACTCACAATCAGAGATTAAATCCCTTTAAACTGAACCCAAATAATTCAGTCCACACGATCTGACTTAAGTAAGCCATATCATCAAATTGTGCGACCCTAAGGGTTTCCTTTAAATGTCGGTAACGATAACTTACGTTATCACGATCAGTGAGGGGTATCTAGCAACACATCACTGTCTCCCGATATAAAGGAAAGAGTCTTCCAAGACTACACCCAAATCACAGCACAAGTGTGAATCCAACTCACAAGGCATGCATATTTCCTTTGCCACTGGATGTTCTTATTGGACAAGCGTGTCAAGCTTGTAGTTCCAATATGATGAGCATGATTAAAACAGATGAACACAGTCACCTGGGTATGGCCATACACTTTCTCAATCATCTCATCCAGGGGGCCCCTTTAGAACATCACACTCCAATTAAGGAGACGGCAATCCTATATCTATCACTAGTGCCCTAACCTGATTCAAGCTCACCATCCAAGATAGTCTATAATCATTATGTTTCAAATGATATTGAACTACCTCAAAACAATGACAATCATCATTTAGAAAACACAAGTGATCTCAAGTCAGAGGAAATGTGCCACTTGTTATATTCAAGGATTATTCATATTGTGACAACCAATTGAATATCCTAGTAGGGTCTGTCCAGTACATCCAATGTACCCATGAGTCTACATCTTATTCCATGCTCGAAGCATCCTATAAGATTAGAGCACATATTAGTCTCAATCATATCAAGGCTGTCTCATGTTCACCAAGATATCTCGACTAAGGACTTTACAGCATGTCAGCCCAGCTGAACAGCTTTGAGACATTATTCAGAAGTACACTTATTGCAGCAGATAATATAACAAACTGAATAACAACCATGCCTTCATTAACATAAGAGTTTATTACATGATACTGATACAATCCCAAGGCCTCAAACATTAGCCTTAAGGGCATACCCCAACAGTGAGACCAAGCCAAGGATCACACACCTTACTCGTCACTCTAGCGTCGCCACTAACTCTTGAGTCTAGGCACCAACCTCACTCTCGAAACACACTATGAGCTAATCTATGACACAAGAAGAGCTAAGGAACAACTACACTCCAACTCCCTTTTATAGGGTAAGGGAGGGAATATCACACCACAAGCATGACTAGGGAATATCACACCACAAACATGACTACCTACTCTAACAAACTAAAAGCAGTCAAGATGCTGCTGATGCAAGCATGCTGATGTAAGCACTAACTATCTACTACCAACTAAAGTAGATGGGGGAATCTGAAGCTGGGTGCATGGGCTATGCCTCCTGGGGTGCAACTGGGTCGTATGATGGAATCTAAAGCTGGGTGCCTCGGTTGGGCCTTCTGGGGTGCAACTGGGCTGTCAAACCATCTCAGAGCATGCGGCGATGAAACAACAGAATTTGCTGATGGTGGGCTGATTCATCACCATGCTAGCGCTTTCCTGGGCTGTGTTGGTTAATTGGTTGTGGTAGCGATCATTGACAGAGTCTTCAGGTGGCCGGGGTGCCAAGCATATGGGCCTCAATACCTTCGTGTGGGCGGATAATGGACTAATGATGCCTGTGTACCGCTCTGGTGGTTGACTTGAACGTTGAGAACGCTATATTGTGATTGCATTGGGCGCCTTTGAACTTTTTAGTGGAGGTGGAACCTTGTCTGGAGGGAAGTCCACATAATGGCCATGTTTCTCGGGTTCTGGAGCTACTGTGGAGGGTCCTGCTGCATCAATCCCCCCTGGTTTGAAAAGTTCTCCTCCGGAGAACTAAGGGGATGCTCATCGGTGGTGAGGTGCTCCTCCAATGGGTCATGGTAAGGAAGAAGGTCCATAACATTGAATACAGGGTGGATCTCCATGCTTTCCGGTAGATCGAGGACATAGTCGTTGGAGCCTACCCGCTGTAGTATCGTATAGGGCCCCATGTATCGTGCTTGTAGCTTAAAATGCGCCCGATTAGCCACTTGCTCAGGGTGGATGCGCACCCTCACCAAATCACCTACACTAAAGTGGAGTGGCCTATAGTGTTTGTTGGCCTTCAGAGCATTCCGAGTGTTGCCCAAAAAGATCCTATGCTAAACTTCCTCATGCAGACTCGTGATATGACTGGCAAAGAAAATGCATGCTCAGAAAGATGGGATTCTATGGGAAGGTCATGCAAGTCAATAGGTTTTCATGGTTGTTGTCCAAGGACCACTTGGAAGGGACTTAGACTAGTAGACCGATTGACCGCACTATTATATACGAATTCGGCAACAGGGAGTATAGTGTCCCAACTCTTAGGGTGATCACCAATGAGACATCGGAGCAAATTACCCAAACTCCGGTTAACGACCTTAGTTTGGTCATCGGTTTGGGGGTGATAGGCCGTAGAAAACTTATGAGTGGTTCATAATAGTGCCCACAGTGATCACCAAAAGTGATTCACAAAGCGGGTGTCGCGATCGGACACTATAGAGAGTGGGAGGCCATAGAGGCGAATTACCTCCCTAACGAAGAGATGGGCTACGTGGGAAGCATCCACTGTCCTAGAACAGGGGATGAAATGAGCCATCTTGGAGAACCGATCCATTACAACGTAGATGGAATCGAATCTAGATGCAATGTGGGGTAACCCAGGATGAAGTCCATGCTGAGGTCCCTCCATGGACCCCCATAAACAGGTAGTGGGGTGTATAGACCAGTGTTCGGGGGTCGAGGCTTAGCCATTTGGCAAGTGCCACAGTGGCGGACAATGCGCTCCACATCTTTGTGCAAGGAGGGCCAGAACAGGCGCTCCTCGGCCATTTCAAATGTCTTGTCACGTCCATGGTGGCCGGCAACACCACCCACGTGTAACTCTAACAGAAGGTGGTCACAAAGGGAGGACCGAGGAATACACAACCGGTTCCCAAAGAACAAGTAACCTTCACACAACTGGTAAGGTGACTCAACATCTTCACACTCACTCAAGTGAGTATAAATGGCACCAAAATCTGGGCAGCTAGGGTACTCATCCTTAACATAGGTGAAGGTATTGATACGGGTATGCATAACACACAAAAGGGTCCTTACTTGGCTCAGGGCATCCGCTACAACGTTCTCCTTACCCGCCTTATGATTTATTACAAAAGAGTACCGTTGTAAGTACTCGACCCACTTGGCATGCCGGGCACCCAACTTCTTTTGGGCGCTGAAGAAGGATAAGGCCTGGTGGTCACTAAAAAGGACGAACTCACGGTGGAGTAAATAGTGCCTCCACTGCCTTAACGATTAGACAATGACATAGAATTCCTTGTCGTATGTGGAGTACCACTGCCTAACTGCATTTAGTTTTTCGCTAAAGAAGGCAATTGGGTGGTCTTCTTGACTCAGAGTTCCTCCGATCCCAGTACCGGAGGCATCGCATGAGACTTCAAAGACTTTGGAAAAGTCTGGAAGTCGAAGAACAGGGGCTGTGGTCAAGGTGTCCTTGAGGGCGTCAAAGGCACGCTGAGTGGCCGGTGTCCACTCGAAGTCATCTTTCGACAGACGCTAGGTTAATGGGGTAGCAATGGTGATAAACCCACGTATGAACCGACGGTAGAACCTAGCAAGACCTAAGAAACTACGAACCTCAAAAATAGCGCAAGGCTCAGGCCAATGCCGAAGGGCATCAATCATGGCGGGGTCAACAGAGTGACCCTGGTCAGACACTATGTACCCCAAAAAATGGACTTGGGTGGCCATAAAGGTGCACTTCTTCGTGTTAAGGAAGAGGCGCTCCTTTCGTAGAATCTTAAAGGTAGAGCGAAGATGCTCTAAGTGCTCCTCTCGGGTGCAGCTGAAGATCAGAATGTCGTCAAAGTAGACGACCAGGAATTTGCCCATATAGGGCTTGAGGATGTGACTCATCAGCCTCATGAACGTAGAGGGGGGCGTTCGTCAAGCCAAAGGGCATGACTAACCACTCATACAGACCATCCTTGTTCTTGAACGCAGTCTTCCATTCATCACCCTCATGAATTCGGACTGGTGATATCCGCTCTGGAGGTCCAACTTGGTAAACCATGACAAACCCAAAACCAAGTCGAGCATGTCATCAAGATGGGGTATAGGGAACTGGTACATGACGGTGATCCTATTTATGGTTCGACTATCTATGCACATGCGCCAAGATCCATCCTTCCTGGGTGTGAGTAGGGCAGGGATAGCGCATGGGCTAAGGCTCTCACGGATGTATGCTTTGGTGAGGAGTTCATCCACTTGAAGTTGCAACTCGGCGTGTTTAGTGGGGTTGAGTCTATGGTGGGGCAAGTTTGGGAGAGGGGCTCATGGCACCAAGTCTATCGCACATTAGATCTCTCTTTTCGGGGGGAGTCCATGAGGTAGATCCTCGGGTGAGATGTCGCTAAACTCAGACAAGAGGGGGGCGATGTCGGCTGGAGGGTCCGTCTCCACCTAGGGTGACGGGTCCACCGCCTCACACAACATCAGGGCATAGACCACCTTGGTCTCACTAGCTTCACGAATCAGCGCTGGGGTGTGCATTAAGGACACAACTACAGTAGGTTTTGGGGGCATAATCATGCCCTTAGATGTTGACGCATGTAACTCTTTGGGTGGGGTTGGGTTAAGCCAGATTTTCTGGTCATTGTGGTCGAAGACATAAGTGTTCGACCGACCATAGTGTACCACATCACGGTTGTATGGCCAAGGGCGACGCAATAGTACGTGGGCAACATCCATAGTTGCCACGTCGCACCAAACTTTCTCCTTATAGTCCCCAAACTAATGGGAACCTGACAACGGTGGGTGACTGGTAGGCTCAGTGTGTCGACCCAAGCGATGGAATATGGCTTCGGGTGGGGTTCAAGTGCAAGGTTGAACCAGGTGATTGCGGTGCATGACACCACATTCAGGCTACTACCCCCATCAATAACGATCTTACATGAATGCCCATTGCATTTGATGTAAGTTGTGAAAATACTAGTTTGCCTCCAATCCTCGGAGGGAGGGGTTTTCACTACAGTGCACCGGACAACTGCAAGTGTGGGCTGACCCGACTCATCTTCACTAGTATAGCACTTAGGTTCAATGTCACGCTCAGTGCACTCACGGGTCATAGCAGCCAACCGGGGCTGATTCTTCTCAACATTGGCAGGATGCTTGGGGCAATCCTTCGATTAATGGCCGGGTTGGAGACTGTTGAAACAATTCACATGGCTCATGGACCCATGAGCTGGGGCCTTGCCCTTTTTCTCCCATGAAAGGCAAGGAGGAGGGGCGTCGGTTGTGTGATGCCTAGGGGGGTCACGAACAGTGGGAGCATGATGGGGCTCCATGCGTGCCTTGCAAATAGCTAGAGCATATTGGGGCTCTATGCGCTCGGCTCTAGAATGAACAAATGGGGGACCGACAGCTGGGGGTTGTCTAGAAGGTACCAACTCGCTGTGCCTAGCAGCAACGCACAAGTCTTGCTCAATGTCCAGAGCTCGCTGGAATGTCTGGTCCAAACTCTCCGAGTTATAAGCAGGTAGAGCTCTTCGAATCTCCGATCAGAGTCCATTCTTGAATCTAGACAGGGTAAACTCGGGGTCCTCTCACAAGTTGCACCTAAGTGCTAAAGTGTCAAAGGCTAGCCTATACTCAGCAATGGTACCGGATCCCTGGTGTATGCTACTATATTGGTCTAAGAGGCACTGCCTATAGGAGGGGGGAACTGTTGGAGTATGCCCTTAAGGCTAATGTTTGAGGCCTTGGGATTGTAAGAGTATCATGTATAAACTTTTAAGTTTATAAAGGCAATAGTTGTTATTCAGGTTGTTACCTTGTCTGCTGTAATAAGTGTACTACTGAATAATGTCTCAAAGCTGTTCAGCTAGGCTGACATGCAATAATGTCCTTAGTCGATATATCTTGGTGAACATGAGACAGCCTTGATATGGTTAAGACTAATATGTGTTCTGATCTTATAGGATGCTTCGAGCATGGAATAAGATGTAGACTCATGGGTACATTGGATGTACTGGACAGACCCTACTAGGATATTCAATTGCTTGTCACAATGTGAATAATCCTTGTTTGCTGCAAGTGGCACATTTCCTCTGACTTGAGATCACTTGTGTTTTCTAAATGATGATTGTCATTGTTTTGAGGTAGTTCAATATCATTTGAAACATAATGGTTATAGACTATCTTGGATGGTGAGCTTGAGTCATGTTAGGGCACTAGTGATAGACATAGGATTGCCGTCTCCTTGTTTAAGGAGAGTGATGTTCTAAAGGGGCCCCCTGGATGAGATGATTGAGAGAGTGTATGGCCATACCCAGGTGACTGTGTTCATCTGATCTAATCATGCTCATCATATTGGAGCTACAAGCTTGACACGCTTGTCCAATAAGAACATCCAGTGGCAAAGGAAACATGTTTGCCTTGTGAGTTGGATTCACACTTGAGCTATGTTTTGGGTGTAGTCTTGGAAGACTCTTTCCTTTATATCGGGAGACAGTGATGTGTTGCTAGATACCCCTCACTGATCATGATAACGTAAGTTATCGTTACCGACATTTAAAGGAAACCCTCAGGGTCGCACAATTTGATGATATGGCTTACTTAAGTCAGATCGTGTGGACTGAATTGTTTTGGTTCAGTTTAAAGGGATTTAAACTCTGATTGTAAGTGAGATCTGGTCTGATCATGTTTGATTGATTAGGGCTTGAGATCGGTAAGCTTCGATCGAGAGTGGTGATGCTAGATCGATCAGATCAGAAGCATCAGATGATGAATGGTCAGATCTAGGACCTTGGGGTCTAATTCGATCTAGACTTAATGTTTGGGCTGATTTGGTTTAATCATTGAACCAAAGAAATTGAACCGGCTCATGGGTTGAGCGCATGGTTCATATGGGAGAAGAGAGATGCGCTTGGTTCACTTGGTGAACGCATAACGCATGTAGTCAAGGCATTGCTATTTTTGGAATGTTCGGTTTCAAAGAGGGAACGTTTCCACGTTCGGAAAAACGCCTCCTCTCTATTCTCCTCGCTCAATTCGCTCTTGGTTGAGACGACTCACGGCTTGCGTGGTAGAGGTCGACAACAAGAGGATTCGGCCAAGCGATCATCTCTTCATCCCTTCAACCGATCAAGAAATCTTTGGAGCCTTGCTAGCACAAGTCGCGCCAAAGAAGTAGGTCTTCTTCCTCTTGTGTGCGACAACCTTTGGAGGAGATCTCTCTTGCTTTCTTCTTCCAAGACTCCATCCAAGAGATGGCGACGGTATGGATCCTTCTCTTATCTATCTAGACATTTGAAAGTTAATCATATGCGATATTAAGATCTATGAAAACCCTTCTTCCGCTTGCAAAAATTTTATGCGCCACCCCAATAGGGTTTTCGCCCCCCTCTCGAAAGGGGTTCCATCAACTGGTATCAGAGCCGGTTTATATATATGCATATGATTGCTTGATGCTATTTTGTGATCCTTGTTTGCGCAACATGCTTAGATCTATAGGTTACATGCGAAATTGATAGCATATGCTTTTATGTTTGCGCATGTTTAGTAGGCGCATCTTTGTTGTTGATGTTTTATCAAAAGAATATCACTTGCGCGCCTATCATTAGACTAAGCGCCTACAATAAACCCTTAGACGGGTTAGTAGGGTTGAAGTCATCCTCTAGGTTAGATCCAACTAGTCTGATCAGACCATCTGACAGCCTAGATGGGTCGACCAGATAGCACCCTTGCGCAAGCAAATGGTGGCTATAGGTCGACTGCATCATAGGTGTGTAGCGATGTCTGGTTGAGACGTTTGTTGAACGCACATGAGTTAAGCCCGGGCTCGCACCCGTTTGCCAGACCTCGTTGTGGTTGTTCAGCCCTTGGCGCATGCATAGTTGACCATTGGGTCGACTCAAGTCAGTTAGGACTTGGTGCATGCAAGGGCACTGGATCTGACTAGTTTGGATGAGTGGATCCCTATTAATGTACCGTTGTAAGGTTGTAGAGCATATAAGAGAATTAAAATCGATGCCAATGGGGTTTTCGAAATTTTATTTTCTTATCCTGGATCACATGATGTTTGATGCCATATTGCTTGTTTATTTATTCTTATGTGGGCTGCCCATGTTAAATGTTTGCTGTGCTGGGGCCTGCGTGCCTGAATTGAAAAGTAAATTAATTATTGTGATCTGCGTATCACATTGTTTTTAATTTATAAATGTTATTGACCTGCGAGTCAATCTTGTCTAGATAGATTAATTTGTAAATTAATCAGAGAAGAGCACAGAGCACATTTGGCAGAAGCGCATGCAGCAGAGGCTTGACCAGGTGGGAGGTCTAGGGTTCGACCCTAGGACCAGGCGCATCTTCCTGGTGGGCGCACCTGAGCTGCAGTTGGCGCTTGGCCCTGGTTTGGGCCAGATGAGCAGCAAAAGTCCCATGAAGAAAAGCAAGTGAAGACTTAAGTGATATTAAGGTCTTACTTAGGCTATGGGCTTTTACCACATAAGATCCATGCTTTCTTTTATTGTTTAATATTAGAATTGCATGATTAGTTTATCTTCTGCTATCACCATAGGAATTGCATGATAGTGAAGAAGATAAAAGACCGTTAAAATCCAACGCTAAAATATCAAGCTCGTTAGCCTTCTGACGCGAAACCTCACTGTTCTGATTATCGTTGGAGCCGTGTTGTACCCACTCAGTGGGCACGTCCATCTATCTTCAGACGGTGCGGGATTACACCTGCGTGTTACAGAGAAGGGATTTATCGCTTCTCGTTGCTCAGCATAGCACGTGGTGGTCCAGGGAGTAGGTCGGGTCAGCTTGACCATGTAGGCTACATATGTGGCGCATATGGTAGCACATGGAGGCAGCCATCTGTGGGGTCAGAGATTGTGTTGTACCAACTCAGTTGGCACAGTCTGCTGGATTGCCCAGATGAAGGGGAATCGCACGGGTTGGCGATTGGCTAGGGCAGCCTACCAGAGATTAGTGCTTGTACTCTCTGTGCATCTTATCTCGCCTGAGCGGGACGCGGAGACCAAGTATGAAATCTGGATCCCATCTCACTAAAAGAGTTCTACTCTTTCGGGCTGTTTTGCTGGATTTTTCAGCCAGATAAAATAGTGAGAAAAAGAATCTTTCTTAAGTCTTGATTGATTCTTAACATTGATACTGACCTTGTTGTTCTTGCATTGTTGTAGATACCTGTGAAAAGAAACCCTTATTAAGGGGGTGAAACCCTAAACATGCATCTAGCAAGCATGACGGAAAGAGGGTTTCTAAAAGATCGTATATGACTACCATATGATCAACTTGAAGCTATGAGTTTAGATCTATACCATAGCCATAGATTGGAGGTCGGCTTGGAAGAAGAGAGCAACTTTGATCTCCTCCAAAAGTTCACACACAAAGGCGATGAAGACTCCCAACTTGCGCACCTCTTGTGCTAGCAAAAGTGCCAAGATGTCAATGATCGAGTGTAGGGAAGAGATGAAGACTTTCTTTTGCTTGGCCGGTTCCTCCTCTTCTCGTAAACACCCTCACTTGCTCGAGAGCAAAAATCATTTCACCAAGCAACAAGAGAGAGGTGTAACCGAAAAACATTAGGGAGACTTCAAGCCATGAACGCATATGCGTTTTCATTTTGGAACTTTCCAAAAATGGCAACCATTAAGAGTATGCGTTCATGCGTTCATGTCTCCATGAACCAAACGCAACTCCTTCTCCCTCTTGAACCATGCGCTCAACCCATGAGCCGGTTCAATACCCTTGGTTCAATAGCGAAACCAAATCAGCCCAAGCATTAAGTCTAGATCAAATTAGACCCCCAAAGTCCAAGATCTGACCATTCATCATCTGACGCTTCTGATCGCATCGATCTAGCATCATCTCTCTCGATCGAAGCTTACCGATCTAAAGCCCTAATCAATCAAACATGATCAGACCAGATCTCACTTACAATCAGAGATTAAATCCCTTTAAACTGAACCGAAACAATTCAGTCCACACGATCTGACTTAAGCAAGCCATATCACCAAATTGTGCGACCCTAAGGGTTTCCTTTAAATGTCGGTAACGATAACTTTCGTTATCACGATCAGTGAGGGGTATCTAGCAACACATCACTGTCTCCCGATATAAAGGAAAGAGTCTTCCAAGACTACACCCAAACCATAGCACAAGTGTGAATCAAACTCACGAGGCATGCATGTTTCCTTTGCCACTGGATGTTCTTATTGGACAAGCATGTCAAGCCTGTAACTCCAATACGATGAGCATGATTAGATCAGATGAACACAGTCATCTGGGTATGGCCATACACTATCTCAATCTTCTCATACAGGGGGGGCCCTTTAGAACATCACACTCCTTAAACAAGGAGACGGCAATCCTTTATCTATCACAAGTGCCCTAACCTGACTCAAGCTCACCATCCAAGATAGTCTATAATCATTATGTTTCAAATGATATTGAACTACCTCAAAACAATGACAATCATCATTTAGAAACACAAGTGATCTCAAGTCAAAGGACATGTGCCACTTGCTGCTTACGAGGATCATTCACATTGTGACAAGCAATGGAATATCCCAGTAGGGTCTGTCCAGTACATCCAATGTACCCATGAGTCTACATCTTATTCCATGCTCGAAGCATCCTATAAGATTAGCACACATATTAGTCTCAATCATATCAAGGCTGTCTCATGTTCACCAAGATATCTCGACTAAGGACATATAGCCTGTCAGCCTAGCTGAACAGCTTTGAGACATTATTCAGAAGTACACTTATTACAGCAGACAAGGTAACAACCTGAATAATAACCATGCCTTTATAAACACAAGAGTTTATTACATGATACTTATTACAATCCCAAAGGCCTCAAACATTAGCCTTAAGGGCATACCCCAACAATCTCCCACTTGCACTTAATCTAATGGTTGAGAAATCTCAAACCCATATTATTACAGTGCTGCTCATGCTTCTGCTGCGCCAGAGGCTTGGTAAGCGGGTCTGCCAGATTGTCATCTGTATGAACCTTGCATATTTTGATCTCGCCTCGATCAATGATCTCCCGGATCAAGTGAAACCGTCTCTGTATGTGCTTGGACTTCTGGTGCGACCGTGGTTCCTTTGCTTGTGCGATTGCTCCAGTGTTATCACAGAAGATAACCAAAGGATCAGCACTTGAAGGAACGACACCAAGTTCTCTCACGAACTTACGAATCCACACTGCCTCCTTGGATGCTTCCGAGGCTGCAACATACTCGGCTTCTGTTGTGGAATCAGCAACAGTTGACTGTTTGAGACTCTTCCACACCACTGCTCCACCATTCAAGCTAAAAACATAGCCTGATTGCGATCGGAAATCATCCTGGTCCGACTGGAACGAAGCGTCAGTATATCCCTCTATACTGAGTTCTTCCTGACCACCATATATCAAGAACATATCTTTGGTCCTCCGCAGATATTTTATAATGTTCTTGACTGCAATCCAGTGCGCCAAACCTGGATTACTTTGGAATCGACTGGTCACGCTTAACCCGTAAGCGACGTCTGGGCGAGTACACAACATCGCATACATAATGGACCCAATAGCCGAAGCATAAGGCGTATTGTCCATTTCATCTTTCTCAGTCTGTGTTTGTGGACACTGACTCTTCGAAAGATTCAGACCATGTCTGACTGGAAGATATCCACGTTTAGAATTCTCTAAATGGAATCTCTCCAGGACCTTATCGATGTAAGTACTCTGGCACAGCCCGAGAAGCCTCTTAGATCTATCCCGGTAGATCTTCACACCTAACACATAGGCTGCTTCTCCTAGATCTTTCATCTGGAAACATTTTCCTAACCATGCTTTAACAGCATGCAGTTCAGGAATATCATTTCCAATGATCAAGATATCATCGACGTAGAGGATTAGGAATGTAATTACGCTCCCACTAAACCTCTTATATACACACAGGTCATCCTCGTTCTTGATGAAACCAAACTCAGAGATTGATTCATCAAAACGAATATTCCAGCTCCTAGATGCTTGTTTCAATCCATAAATGGATTTCTTTAACTTGCATATTTTATGACGATCTGCTGGATTAGTGAAACCCTCAGGTTGTGTCATATACACATCCTCATCCAGATTTCCATTAAGGAAAGCTGTTTTCACATCCATCTGCCAGATCTCATAATCATAATATGCTGCTATCGCGAAAAGAATCCGAATAGACTTGAACATAGCTACAGGTGAGAAAGTTTCATCATAATCTATCCCGTAGATTTGTTTGAAACCTTTCGCAACTAGCCTGCCTTTATAGGTAACCACGTTACCATCCATGTCAATCTTCTTCTTGAAGATCCATTTACAGCCTATAGGGATTACTCCCGGAGGCGGATCAACCAAATCCCAGACTTGGTTATCTGACATGGAGTCCATCTCGGCTCGCATAGCATCAAGCCATCTAGCTGACTCCGGTCCACTGACCGCATCCGCATAAGTTAGGGGTTCATCATTATCAATGATGTAGACTCCGTCATAGCGCTCAGGCTGTCGACGGATCCTTCCCGATCTTCGCGGTTCCCGTGTTATCTGAGCCTCAGGTTGTTCAATAACCTGATCTACCGGCTCAGGCTCATCCAACTGTGCTTGACTACTTTGTCCTTCCTCTGGATTTTCATCCAGCTTTATTTCTCTCCCACTGGCCTCTTGCAGAAGAAACTCCTTCTCAAGGAATATGGCCGTCCGAGCAACAAAAACTTTGTTCTCCTTGGGATCGTAGAAATAATAACCCTTAGTTTCCTTAGGGTAACCGACAAAGATGCATTTGTCAGATCTGCTCTCTAGTTTCCCAGAGGCGAGCTTTTTGACATAAGCCTCGCAACCCCAGATCCTGATAAATGTCAAGCTTGGCTGTTTCCCATACCATAATTCATATGGCGTCATTGAAACTGCCTTAGATGGCACTCGGTTTAGTACCTTTGCAGCTGTTTCCAGTGCAAAACCCCAAAAGGAGTATGGAAGAGTGGCCTGACTCATCATAGAACGAACCATATCAAGTAACGTTCTATTTCTCCTCTCGGACACACCATTCCATTGCGGTGTTCCTGGCGGAGTGAGCTGTGAGATAATCCCACACTCCTTCAGATAGTCAGTAAATGCATGACTTAGGTATTCTCCACCTCGATCTGAGCGAAGTGCCTTGATATTTCGGCCTAGCTGATTTTGTACTTCATTCTTGAACTCTTTGAACTTGTCAAAAGATTCACTTTTATGTCTCATCAGATAGACATACCCATACCTACTGAAATCATCAGTAAAGGTAATGAAGTACTGATAGCCACCTCTGGCATGTTTACTAAACGGCCCACACACATCACTGTGTATAAGGTCAAGTAAACCTGAAGCCCTTTGACCTTTGTGAGGAAAAGGTGACTTCGTCATTTTACCCATCAAACAAGCTTTGCATGTATCAATCTCCTCATAGGAGAATGATCCCAGCAGTCCATTATCATGCAACCGCTTAATGCGCTTCTCGTTTATATGGCCTAAACGACTATGCCATAGCAAGGTGCTGTCATCAGCATACTTGGCTTTCTTATTATCAATGTTTTGTATAGAATATTCCATGTCCAACATGAATAACCCATTGTTGATTGAACCAGTTGCATACACAATATTATCAAAAGATAAAACACACTTTGAAATTTTGCATTCAAAGGCAAATCCTTTCCTGACAAGAGCAGGAATAGAGATAATATTCTTGGTAATACTGGGTACAAAATAACAATTGTTTAATTCTAATACAATGCCAGATGGTAAAGAAATGAAATAGTCTCCTACAGCAACAGCAGCAACCCGTGCCCCGTTTCCAACTCGTAGGTCTACCTCATGCTGTCCCACCTGCCTTCTTCTCTTGAGTTCCTGTACATTTGAACAAATGTGAACTCCACATGCAGTGTCCAACACCCATGATATTGAAGAAGATGAAAACATGACTTCAGTCACGAATATACCTGAGCCAGAAGCAATGCTTCCCCTCTTATCTCCTTGGAGCGCTTTACAGTCCTTTTTCTAGTGACCCAGCTGGCCACAGTGGAAACACCTGTTGTCCTTCGACCGCTTCACCTTCTGTTTCAGAGCCTTGCTGTAATTCTTGACAGGGGCCTTGCCCTTCTTCCCCTTCTTCTTGTTCCTAGAAGGAACCATCAAGACAGAGGTTGAAGGCTTACCCTTCAGAGTTTCCTCAGTTGTCAAGAGCATATTCAGCAGCTCTGCCGGCGTGCAATCGATTTTGTTCATATTAAAATTAATGATGAACGCATCGAAAGAGGGCGGGAGAGACTGCAGAATAATATCAACAGCAAGCTCCTGGTTGACGGTATGCCCCAGTTTCTCCAGAGCCTCCTTGTGCCCAATCATCTTGAGCACGTGAGCTCCCACTGGGCTCCCCTCAGCCAGTTTGCTCTGAAAGAAGAGCTTTGTCAGATTATAGCGTTCTGTCCTCGCCTGTGCAGCATACAGCATCTTGAGGTTCGCTATAATCTCTATAGCCGACATATCCTCATGCTGACGCTGCAGTGGTGGCGTCATAGACGCTAGCATCAGGCAAGCGACATCAATGCTATCATTGATGTGCTTTTCATAGGCATCCCGAACCGCCCTTGCGGCGTTCGGAGCGGGCTGCGGCGGTATCGCCGTCTCGAGGACATACAGTTTCCTCTCTGCCTTAAGAACGATCTTAAGGTGTCCGAACCAGTCAGAGAAGTTCGGCCCAGCAAACTTCTCCCTTTCCAGTAGGGATCGCACATTGAAGCTCATGGTGTTCGTTGCTGCAGTTATCTACAACAATGCAAGAACAGCAAGGTTAGTATCAATGTTCAGAATCATTCCAGGACTTAAGAAAGATTCTTTTCTCACTATTTTATCTGACTGAAAAATCCAGTAAACAGTCCGAAAGAGTAACACTCTTTTAGTGAGATGGGATCCAGATTTCATACTTGGTCTCCGCGTCCCGCTCAGGCGAGATAAGATGCACAGAGAGGACAAGCACTAATTTCTGGTAGGCTGTCCCAGCCAATCGCCAACCCGTGCGATTCCCCTTCATCTGGGCAATCCAGCAGACTGTGCCAACTGAGTTGGTACAACACAGTCTCTGATCCCACAGATGGCTGCCTCCATGTGCTACCATATGCGCCACATATGTAGCCTACATGGTCAAGCTGACCTGACCTACTCCCTGGACCACCACGTGCTATGCTGAGCAACGAGAAGGGATAAATCCCTACTCTGTAACACGCAGGTGTAATCCCGCACCGTCTGAAGATAGATGGACGTGCCCACTGAGTGGGTTCAACACGGCTCCAACGATAGTCAGAACAGTGAGGTTTCGCGTCAGAAGGCATTACGTGCTTGATATATTAGCGTTGGATTTTAACGGTCTTTTATCTTCTTACTATCAGGCATATCCTATGGCTATAGCAGAAGATAAACACATGCAATTCTAATTATATAAGCAATAAATAGAAAGCATGATCTTATGTGGTAAAAGCCCATGAACCCTAGAAAGACATTAATTTTACCTAAGTCTTCACTTGAGCTCTTTTGCATCTCATCTGGTCCAACCCAGGGCCCTAGCGCCAAGAGCACCTCAGGTGCGCCACCAGGTGAATGCCCCTCTAGGATGTGTGCCTTTATGCTCTTGTCTAATCAAAAACATTTTGATCTATCTAGACAAGCTTTGACTCGCAGGTCAATTATACAATAAATTAATAAAAAATGTGATTCGCAGATCACAATAATATTAACTTGTAATTTACCAGGCACGCAGGCCCCAGCACAGCACACATTAGGGCAACCCACATAAGATTAAATAAACAAGCATATGGTATCAAAACAACATGTGATCCATTCATGAAATTAAATTTTGAAAAACCCCATGGTATCAATTTTAATTTCCTTATGTGCTCTACAACCTTACAATGGTCCATTGATAGGGATCCACTCATCCATCTAGTCAGATCCTCTGCCCTTGCATGCACCGAGTCCTAACTGACCCGTGTTGACCTAATGGTCAACCATGCATGCGCCAAGGGCTGAACCACCCTCATGAGTTTTGGCAAGCGGGTGTGACCCCGGGCCTAACTCATGTGTGTTCAGTAGTTGTCTCAACCAGACCTCGCTACACGCCCTGGATGCAGTCGACCTATAGCCACCTCGTGCTTACGCACAGGTGCTATCTGGTCAACCCATCTAGGCTGTCAGATGGTCTGATCAGACTAGTTGGATCTAACCTAGAAGATGCTTTCAACCCCATCAACCCATCTAAGGATTTATAGTAGGGGCACCTTAGATCTAAGTAGGCGCGCAAGATGTAAGTTTTATAAAACATCTAGAACATGCGCAAACAAACAAAACAACATGCTTCACTTGAGAACATAAGATATATCTCATATCTAGCATATTGAAAACCCTTAGATCTAAGGGGGGTCCCCTTCAAGGGGGAGCGCAAACTTTAGGGGGTCCCCTTCAAGGGGGAGCGCAAACTTCATGTAACCATGATACAAGCGCAAACATAGCCAATGTAAACCATGCATCATGAAAACAAAGCATCAAGTAAGCGCAACATGTATGGATCATAAACACTTCAAAGCAATCATATAGATCATATCGAAAGCCTAGCTCTGATACCAATTGAAAAGAAACCCTTATTAAGGGGGTGAAACCCTAAACATGCATCTAGCAAGCATGACGGAAAGAGGGTTTCTAAAAGATCGTATATGACTACCATATGATCAACTTGAAGCTATGAGTTTAGATCTATACCATAGCCATAGATTGGAGGTCGGCTTGGAAGAAGAGAGCAACTTTGATCTCCTCCAAAAGTTCACACACAAAGGCGATGAAGACTCCCAACTTGCGCACCTCTTGTGCTAGCAAAAGTGCCAAGATGTCAATGATCGAGTGTAGGGAAGAGATGAAGACTTTCTTTTGCTTGGCCGGTTCCTCCTCTTCTCGTAAACACCCTCACTTGCTCGAGAGCAAAAATCGTTTCACCAAGCAACAAGAGAGAGGTGTAACCGAAAAACATTAGGGAGACTTCAAGCCATGAACGCATATGCGTTTTCATTTTGGAACTTTCCAAAAATGGCAACCATTAAGAGTATGCGTTCATGCGTTCATGTCTCCATGAACCAAACGCAACTCCTTCTCCCTCTTGAACCATGCGCTCAACCCATGAGCCGGTTCAATACCCTTGGTTCAATAGCGAAACCAAATCAGCCCAAGCATTAAGTCTAGATCAAATTAGACCCCAAAGTCCAAGATCTGACCATTCATCATCTGACGCTTCTGATCGCATCGATCTAGCATCATCTCTCTCGATCGAAGCTTACCGATCTAAAGCCCTAATCAATCAAACATGATCAGACCAGATCTCACTTACAATCAGAGATTAAATCCCTTTAAACTGAACCGAAACAATTCAGTCCACACGATCTGACTTAAGCAAGCCATATCACCAAATTGTGCGACCCTAAGGGTTTCCTTTAAATGTCGGTAACGATAACTTTCGTTATCACGATCAGTGAGGGGTATCTAGCAACACATCACTGTCTCCCGATATAAAGGAAAGAGTCTTCCAAGACTACACCCAAACCATAGCACAAGTGTGAATCAAACTCACGAGGCATGCATGTTTCCTTTGCCACTGGATGTTCTTATTGGACAAGCATGTCAAGCCTGTAACTCCAATACGATGAGCATGATTAGATCAGATGAACACAGTCATCTGGGTATGGCCATACACTATCTCAATCTTCTCATACAGGGGGGGCCCTTTAGAACATCACACTCCTTAAACAAGGAGACGGCAATCCTTTATCTATCACAAGTGCCCTAACCTGACTCAAGCTCACCATCCAAGATAGTCTATAATCATTATGTTTCAAATGATATTGAACTACCTCAAAACAATGACAATCATCATTTAGAAACACAAGTGATCTCAAGTCAAAGGACATGTGCCACTTGCTGCTTACGAGGATCATTCACATTGTGACAAGCAATGGAATATCCCAGTAGGGTCTGTCCAGTACATCCAATGTACCCATGAGTCTACATCTTATTCCATGCTCGAAGCATCCTATAAGATTAGCACACATATTAGTCTCAATCATATCAAGGCTGTCTCATGTTCACCAAGATATCTCGACTAAGGACATATAGCCTGTCAGCCTAGCTGAACAGCTTTGAGACATTATTCAGAAGTACACTTATTACAGCAGACAAGGTAACAACCTGAATAATAACCATGCCTTTATAAACACAAGAGTTTATTACATGATACTTATTACAATCCCAAAGGCCTCAAACATTAGCCTTAAGGGCATACCCCAACAACCTGCAGCAACGAACACCATGAGCTTCAATGTGCGATCCCTACTGGAAAGGGAGAAGTTTGCTGGGCCGAACTTCTCGGACTGGTACGGACACCTTAAGATTGTTCTTAAGGCAGAGAGGAAACTGTATGTCCTCGAGACGACAATACCGCCTCAGCCCGCTCCGAACGCCGCAAGGGCGGTTCGGGATGCCTATGAAAAGCATGTCAATGATTGTAACATCCCACATTCTTAACCCCAAACAAATGGCACAATTCACAAATGATACAGGATGTTTCATATAAGATCGATCATATGCTAGGTAAAACCGAGTTCAAGAAAACACGATCTGAAAAATTTCCATAAATTCATACATACAAATTCACAAAACTCAAATCTCATAAATCTCATAAGGGTACCTGCCACCACGCAATCCTTGCACTAGACATATGCAAGGCAACAGTTATATCAAATCCACAGCTATATTAAATCCGTATCAAAACCATAAAATCCAAAAAGGTACCTGCCACCAGGCAATACTTGCACTAGACATATGCTGTTGGGGTATGCCCTTAAGGCTAATGTTTGAGGCCTTGGGATTGTATAAGTGTCATGTAATAAACTCTTAAGTTTATAAAGGCATGGTTATTATTCAGGTTGCTACCTTGTCTGCTGTAATAAGTGTACTTCTGAATAATGTCTCAAAGCTGTTCAGCTAGGCTGACAGGCTATATGTCCTTAGTCGAGATATCTTGGTGAACATGAGACAACCTTGATATGATTGAGACTAATATGTGTTCTAATCTTATAGGATGCTTCGAGCATGGAATAAGATGTAGACTCATGGGTACATTGGATGTACTGGACAGACCCTACTAGGATATTCAATTGCTTGTCACAATGTGAATGATCCTTGTATGCACTGAGTGGCACATGTCCTTTGACTTGAGATCACTTGTGTTTCTAAATGATGATTGTCATTGTTTTGGGGTAGTTCAATATCATTTGAAACATAATGATCATAGACTATCTTGGATAATGATCATGAGTCAGGTTAGGGCACTAGTAATAGATAAAGGATTGCCGTCTCCTTGTTCAAGGAGTGTGATGTTCTAAAGGGCCCCCCTGTATGAGATGATTGAGAAAGTGTATGGCCATACCCAGATGACTATGTTCATTTGATCTAATCATGCTCATCGTATTGGAGTTACAAGCTTGACACGCTTGTCCAATAAGAACATCCAGTGGCAAAGGAAACATGTATGCCTTGTGAATAGATTCACACTTGTGCTAAGGTTTGGGAGTAGTCTTGGAAGACTCTTTCCTTTATATCGGGAGACAGTGATGTGTTGCTAGATACCCCTCACTGATCGTGATAACGTTAGTTATCGTTACCGACATTTAGAGGAAACCCTCAGGGTCGCACAATTTGATGATATGGCTTACTTGAGTCAGATCGTGTGGACTGGATTCTTTGAGTTCAGATTAAAGGGGTTTAATCTCTGATTGTAAGTGAGATCTGGTCTGATCATGTTTGATTGATTATGGCTTGAGGTCGGTAAGCTTCGATCGAGAGAGATGATGCTAGATCGGAGAGATCAAGGGCATCAGGAGATGAATGGTTAGATCATGAGCCTTGGGGTTCAATTTGGTCTAGACCAAGTGGCTTGAGCTATTTTGGTTTGGTTTAATGAACCAAAATTCGATTTGACGTTTTGGCTTGAACCGGTTCACAAAGGTGAACGCATGGTTCAATGCCAATATGCGTTTTTGGGTTGGCTTGAGCGCATGGCTTGATTGTCTTCCATTTATGGAAAGTCATCAAGGCCAATTTTCTCTTAAACGCCAAAAACGCATATGCGTTGAGCTCTTGACTTCAACGCCTTGATCTTTGGTTGGGGTGGTTGACGAAGAGTAAAAGCCTTGTTGCAAGAGGAGCTCTCGGCCAAGAAAGTGAATCATCTCATCATCCTCTTCCATTCGACAAAAGAAAGCTTGGGTGTCTTGCTAGCACAAGGGACGTCAAGAAGTAAGCATCTTCATCTTGTGTGTGAACTTGTGGAGGAGATCTAAGTTGTTCTCTTCATCCAAGCCGACTTCCAAGCCTATGGCGTTGGTATGAATCTCCCCTTGTTCTTATAAATCTATGGTAGTTGAACATATGGCATGCAAATGATCTTCAAACCCTTGCTTCCGCTTGCATAAGTTTCATTTGCGCCATGCTTAGGGTTTTTGCCCCCCTCTCGAAAGGGGTTCCTGCAATTGGTATCATAGCGTGGCTCCTTGCATGCTATTATGTTTGCTGATGTGATCCATGTTTACACTTATGCTTAGATCTATGGTTGGTTACATGCGCAAGTTCATAAAAATTTTTTATGATGCGAAATACAACATGCATAATGTTTATTGCTCTTAGCCGCATGCTTTAGTGCTTGTTGTTGTTTTGTCTATGTTGCGCTTCCCCTTGAAGGGGACTCTACAAATGTTATAGATGGCGCATGGTTGATTGGTGCATCTTACATGTTGTTTTTGACAAAACAAAACATCTTGCGCGCCTCATCTAGATCTAAGGCCCTACTTTAAACCCTTAGATGGGTTGATGGGGTTGAAAGCATCTTCTAGGTTAGATCCAACTAGTCTGATCAGACCATCTGACAGCCTAGATGGGTTGACCAGATAGCACCTGTGCGCAAGCACATGGTGGCTATATGTTAACTGCATCAAAGGTGTGTAGCGAGGTCTGGTTGAGACAACCAGTGAACACTCTTGAGTTAGGCCCGGGGTCACACCCGCTTGCCAGAACTCTTGAAGGTTGTTCAGCCCTGGCGCATGCATGGTTGACCATTAGGTCAACTCGAGTCAGTTAGGACTCGGTGCATGCAAGGGCAGAGGATCTGACTAGATGGATGAGTGGATCCCCATCAATGGACCATTGTAAGGTTGTAGGACACCTAAGGAAATTAAAATTGATGCCATGGGTTTTCAAAAATTTAATTTCATGTATGGATCACATGTTGATTTGAAGCCATATGCTTGTTTATTTAATCTTATGTGGGTTGCCCTAATGTGTGCTGTGCTGGGGCCTGCGTGCCTGGATTTAAAATTGTAAATTAATTTGTGATCTGCGTATCACATCGTATTTAATTTATAATATGTGTTTGACCTGCGAGTCAAAGCTTGTCTAGATAGATCAAAATGTATTTTGACTAGACAAGAACATAAAGGCACACATCCAAGAGGAGCATTCACCTGGTGGCGCACCTGAGGTGCTCTTGGCGCTAGGGCCCTGGGTTGGACCAGATGAGATGCAAAAGGAGCTCAAGTGAAGACTTAAGTAAAATTAAGGTCTTACTTAGGGTTCATGGGCTTTTACCACATAAGATCATGCTTTCTATTTATTGCTTATATAATTAGAATTGCATGTGTTTATCTTCTGCTATCACCATAGGAATTGCATGATAGTGAAGAAGATAAAAGACCGTTAAAATCCAACGCTAACATATCAAGCTCGTAAGCCTTCTGACGCGAAACCTCACCGTTCTGACTATCGTTGGAGCCGTGTTGTACCCACTCAGTGGGCACGTCCATCTATCTTCAGACGGTGCAGGATTACACCTGCGTGTTACAGAGCAGGGATTTATCCCTTCTCGTTGCTCAGCATAGCACGTGGTGGTCCAGGGAGTAGGTCAGGTCAGCTTGACCATGTAGGCTACATATGTGGCGCATATGGTAGCACATGGAGGCAGCCATCTGAGGGATCAGAGACTGTGTTGTACCAACTCAGTTGGCACAGTCTGCTGGATTGCCCAGATGAAGGGGAATCGCACGGGTTGGCGATTGGCTGAGTTAGCCTACCAGAAATTAGTGCTTGTACTCTCTGTGCATCTTATCTCGCCTGAGCGGGACGCGGAGACCAAGTATGAAATCTGGATCCCATCTCACTAAAAGAGTGCTACTCTTTCGGACTGTTTACTGGATTTTTCAGTCAGACAAAATAGTGAGAAAAGAATCTTTCTTAAGTCCTGGATTGATTCTATACATTGATACTGACCTTGCTGTTCTTGCATTGTTGTAGATACCTGCAGCAACGAACACCATGAGCTTCAATGTGCGATCCCTACTGGAAAGGGAGAAGTTTGCTGGGCCGAACTTCTCTGACTGGTTTGGACACCTTAAGATCGTTCTTAAGGCAGAGAGGAAACTATATGTCCTCGAGACGGCGATACCGCCGCAGCCCGCTCCGAACGCCGCAAGGGCGGTTCGGGATACCTATGAAAAGCACGTCAATGATAGCATTGATGTCGCTTGCCTGATGCTAGCGTCTATGACGCCACCGCTGCAGCGTCAGCATGAGGATATGTCGGCTATAGAGATTATAGCGAACCTCAAGATGCTGTATGCTGCACAGGCGAGGACAGAACGCTATAATCTGATGAAGCTCTTCTTTCAGAGCAAACTGGCTGAGGGGAGCCCAGTGGGAGCTCACGTGCTCAAGATGATTGGGCACAAGGAGGCTCTGGAGAAACTGGGGCATACCATCAACCAGGAGATTGCTGTAGACATAATTCTACAGTCTCTTCCGCCTTCTTTCGATGCGTTCATTATTAACTTTAATATGAACAAAATCGATTGCACTCCGGCAGAGCTGTTGAATATGCTCTTGACTACTGAGGAAACTCTGAAGGGTAAGCCTTCAACCTCTGTCTTGATGGTTCCTTATAGGAACAAGAAGAAGGGGAAGAAGGGCAAGGCCCCTGTCAAGAACTACAGCAAGGCTCTAAAACAGAAGGTGAAGCGGTCGAAGGACAACAGGTGTTTCCACTGTGGCCAGCTAGGTCACTGGAAAAAGGACTGTAAAGCGCTCCAAGGAGATAAGAGGGGAAGCATCGCTTCTGGCTCAGGTATATATGTGACTGAGGTCATGTTATCTTCTTCTATTTCATGGGTGTTGGACACTGCATGTGGAGTTCACATTTGTTCAAATGTACAGGAACTCAGGAGAAGAAGGCAGGTGGGACAGCATGAGGTAGACCTACGCGTTGGAAACGGGGCACGGGTTGCTGCTGTTGCTGTAGGAGACTATTTCATTTCTTTACCATCTGGCATTGTATTAGAATTAAACAATTGTTATTTTGTACCCAGTATTACCAAGAATATTATCTCTATTCCTGCTCTTGTCAGGAAAGGATTTGCCTTTGAATGCAAGATTTCAAAGTGTGTTTTATCTTATGATAATATTGTGTATGCAACTGGTTCAATTAACAATGGGTTATTCATGTTGGACATGGAAAATTCTATACAAAACATTGATACTAAGAAAGCCAAGTATGCTGATGACAGCACCTTGCTATGGCATAGTCGTTTAGGCCATATTAACAAGAAGCGCATTAAGCGGTTGCATGATCATGGACTGCTGGGATCATTCTCCTATGAGGAGATTGATACATGCAAAGCTTGTTTGATGGGTAAAATGACGAAGTCACCTTTTCCTCACAAAGGTCAAAGGGCTTCGGGTTTACTTGACCTTATACACAGTGATGTGTGTGGGCCATTTAGTAAACATGCCAGAGGTGGCTATCAGTACTTCATTACCTTTACTGATGATTTCAGTAGGTATGGTTATGTCTATCTGATGAGACATAAAAGTGAATCTTTTGACAAGTTCAAAGAGTTCAAGAATGAAGTACAGAATCAGCTAGGCCGAAATATCAAGGCACTTCGCTCTGATCGAGGTGGTGAATACCTAAGTCATGCGTTTACTGACTATCTGAAGGAGTGTGGGATTATCTCACAGCTCACTCCGCCAGGAACACCGCAATGGAATGGTGTGTCCGAAAGGAGAAATAGAACGTTACTTGATATGGTTCGTTCTATGATGAGTCAGGCTACTCTTCCATACTCCTTTTGGGGTCTTGCACTGGAAACAGCTGCAAAGGTACTAAACTGAGTGCCATCCAAGGCAGTTTCAAAGACGCCATATGAGTTAT
Organism: Costus lasius; assembly: GCA_027563935.2. Taxonomy (NCBI): domain Eukaryota; kingdom Viridiplantae; phylum Streptophyta; class Magnoliopsida; order Zingiberales; family Costaceae; genus Costus; species Costus lasius. Next base: position 80,429,919 of record CM050451.1, read on the forward strand.
GGTATGGGAAACAGCCGAGCTTGACATTTATCAGGATCTGGGGTTGCGAGGCTTATGTCAAAAAGCTCGCCTCTGGAAAACTGGAGAGCAGATCTGACAAATGCATCTTTGTCGGTTACCCTAAGGAAACTAAGGGTTATTATTTCTACGATCCCAAAGAGAACAAGGTATTTGTTGCTCGGACGGCCATATTTCTTGAGAAGGAGTTTCTTCTGCAAGAGGCCAGTGGGAGAGAAATAAAGCTGGATGAGAATCCAGAGGAAGGACAAAGTAGTCAAGTGCAGTTGGATGAGCCTGAGCTGGTAGAACAGGTTACTGAACAACCTGAGGCTCAGATATCACGGGAACCGCGAAGATCGGGTAGGATCCGTCGACAGCCTGAGCGCTATGACGGAGTCTACATCATTGATAATGATGAACCCCTCACTTATGCGGATGCGGTCAGTGGACCGGAGTCAGCTAGATGGCTTGATGCTATGCGAGCCGAAATGGACTCCATGTCAGATAACCAAGTCTGGGATTTGGTTGATCCGCCTCTGGGAGTAATCCCTATAGGCTGTAAATGGATCTTCAAGAAGAAGATTGACATGGATGGTAACGTGGTTACCTATAAAGGCAGGCTAGTTGCGAAAGGTTTCAAACAAATCTACGGGATAGATTATGATGAAACTTTCTCTCCTGTAGCCATGTTTAAGTCTATTCGGATTCTTTTCGCAATAGCTGCATATTGCGATTATGAGATCTGGCAGATGGATGTGAAAACAGCTTTCCTTAATGGAAAGCTGGATGAGGATGTGTATATGACACAACCGGAAGGTTTCACTAATCCATCAGATCGTCATAAAATATGCAAGTTAAAGAAGTCCATTTATGGACTGAAACAAGCATCTAGAAGCTGGAATATTCGTTTTGATGAATCAATCTCTGAGTTTGGTTTCATCAAGAACGATGATGACCCGTGTGTATATAAAAGGTTTAGTGGGAGCGTGATTACATTCCTAATCCTCTACGTCGATGATATCTTAATCATTGGAAATGATATTCCTGAACTGCATGCTGTTAAAGCATGGTTAGGACAATGTTTCCAGATGAAAGATCTAGGAGAAGCAGCCTATGTATTAGGTGTAAAGATCTACAGGGATAGATCTAAGAGGCTTCTCGGGCTGTGCCAGAGTACTTACATCGATAAAGTCCTGGAGAGATTCCATTTAGAGAATTCTAAACGAGGATATCTTCCAGTCAGACATGGTCTGAATCTTTCGAAGAGTCAGTGTCCACAAACACAGACTGAGAAAGATGAAATGGACAATACGCCTTATGCTTCGGCTATTGGGTCCATTATGTATGCGATGTTGTGTACTCGCCCAGACGTCGCTTACGGGTTAAGCGTGACCAGTCGATTCCAAAGTAATCCAGGTATGGCGGACTGGATTGCAGTCAAGAACATCTTAAAATATCTGCGGAGGACCAAAGATATGTTCTTGATATATGGTGGTCAAGAAGAACTCAGTATAGAGGGATATACTGACGCTTCGTTCCAGTCAGACCAGGATGATTTCCGATCGCAATCAGGCTATGTTTTTAGCTTGAATGGTGGAGCAGTGGTGTGGAAAAGTTTCAAACAGTCAACTGTTGCTGATTCCACAACAGAAGCCGAGTATGTTGCAGCCTCGGAAGCATCCAAGGAGGCAGTGTGGATTCGTAAGTTCGTGAGAGAACTTGGTGTCGTTCCTTCGAGTGCTGATCCTTTGGTTATCTTCTGTGATAACACTGGAGCAATTGCACAAGCAAAGGAACCACGGTCGCACCAGAAGTCCAAGCACATACAGAGACGGTTTCACTTGATCCGGGAGATCATTGATCGTGGCGAGATCAAAATTTGCAAGGTTCATACAGATGACAATCTGGCAGACCCGCTTACCAAGCCTCTGGCGCAGCAGAAGCATCAGAAGCACTGTAATAATATGGGTTTGAGATTTCTCAACCATTAGATTAAGTGCAAGTGGGAGATTGTTGGGGTATGCCCTTAAGGCTAATGTTTGAGGCCTTGGGATTGTATAAGTGTCATGTAATAAACTCTTAAGTTTATAAAGGCATGGTTATTATTCAGGTTGCTACCTTGTCTGCTGTAATAAGTGTACTTCTGAATAATGTCTCAAAGCTGTTCAGCTAGGCTGACAGGCTATATGTCCTTAGTCGAGATATCTTGGTGAACATGAGACAACCTTGATATGATTGAGACTAATATGTGTTCTAATCTTATAGGATGCTTCGAGCATGGAATAAGATGTAGACTCATGGGTACATTGGATGTACTGGACAGACCCTACTAGGATATTCAATTGCTTGTCACAATGTGAATGATCCTTGTATGCACTGAGTGGCACATGTCCTTTGACTTGAGATCACTTGTGTTTCTAAATGATGATTGTCATTGTTTTGGGGTAGTTCAATATCATTTGAAACATAATGATCATAGACTATCTTGGATAATGATCATGAGTCAGGTTAGGGCACTAGTAATAGATAAAGGATTGCCGTCTCCTTGTTCAAGGAGTGTGATGTTCTAAAGGGCCCCCCTGTATGAGATGATTGAGAAAGTGTATGGCCATACCCAGATGACTATGTTCATTTGATCTAATCATGCTCATCGTATTGGAGTTACAAGCTTGACACGCTTGTCCAATAAGAACATCCAGTGGCAAAGGAAACATGTATGCCTTGTGAATAGATTCATACTTGTGCTAAGGTTTGGGAGTAGTCTTGGAAGACTCTTTCCTTTATATCGGGAGACAGTGATGTGTTGCTAGATACCCCTCACTGATCGTGATAACGTTAGTTATCGTTACCGACATTTAGAGGAAACCCTCAGGGTCGCACAATTTGATGATATGGCTTACTTGAGTCAGATCGTGTGGACTGGATTCTTTGAGTTCAGATTAAAGGGGTTTAATCTCTGATTGTAAGTGAGATCTGGTCTGATCATGTTTGATTGATTATGGCTTGAGGTCGGTAAGCTTCGATCGAGAGAGATGATGCTAGATCGGAGAGATCAAGGGCATCAGGAGATGAATGGTTAGATCATGAGCCTTGGGGTTCAATTTGGTCTAGACCAAGTGGCTTGAGCTATTTTGGTTTGGTTTAATGAACCAAAATTCGATTTGACGTTTTGGCTTGAACCGGTTCACAAAGGTGAACGCATGGTTCAATGCCAATATGCGTTTTTGGGTTGGCTTGAGCGCATGGCTTGATTGTCTTCCATTTATGGAAAGTCATCAAGGCCAATTTTCTCTTAAACGCCAAAACGCATATGCGTTGAGCTCTTGACTTCAACGCCTTGATCTTTGGTTGGGGTGGTTGACGAAGAGTAAAAGCCTTGTTGCAAGAGGAGCTCTCGGCCAAGAAAGTGAATCATCTCATCATCCTCTTCCATTCGACAAAAGAAAGCTTGGGTGTCTTGCTAGCACAAGGGACGTCAAGAAGTAAGCATCTTCATCTTGTGTGTGAACTTGTGGAGGAGATCTAAGTTGTTCTCTTCATCCAAGCCGACTTCCAAGCCTATGGCGTTGGTATGAATCTCCCCTTGTTCTTATAAATCTATGGTAGTTGAACATATGGCATGCAAATGATCTTCAAACCCTTGCTTCCGCTTGCATAAGTTTCATTTGCGCCATGCTTAGGGTTTTTGCCCCCCTCTCGAAAGGGGTTCCTGCATATGCAAGTTACAGATATATCAAAACCGATTACAAAGAATACACCATAAACCGAAATTCACAACAAAATCACAAAATCGATTTTATAAACTCATATCAAACACCGAAACCAGGCTGAAGCCCGCGGTGACACAAAAATCAAACTCATAAGACTGCCATAACCGGCAACATAATTCACATAGTTCACATAGTCTCATGATTCACATAGTTCATATAATTTATGTTAAGGCCACAACCGGCCCCAAGAATTAAGCATAAAAATTCTTAAAACAGCAAACAGCATAATTATCCACGCCAAAGCACTCAAGACATGCGCCCCTGCTCTATGCCTGAAAATAGTGAGGGGTGAGCTACACAGCCCAGTGAGTGGATAGTCTAAATCGACCATCCAGAACATACATTCAAAAATATAGGCAGATTATTTTAAAAATCTTTAACAGGAACATTATTTCAACATATAACAAAATAAAGAAACAGAAGTCATATAGACAGTTAAATGTACACACTAGCATATTACAAATTCAGGTTCTAGAGTTTTACTCTAACCCAATTAAACACATATATTCTAAACCAGCTAAACACACCATACTTAATTAACCTAGTTGTCCAGCATATTCAGTAGTGACCAATATGGTCTAACCCGGCTTTGGCCTAAGCACTGGGAGCTGCAAAATCTCGTGCAACACATAAACATGGACAGTGAGTAGAATCAAGAGGTGGCCCCCGCCAGGTCACGACGTGGCACTTTGCTCTAAAACACCCCATAAACACATCGATGGATTGTGTGTAGATTCAAGAGGTGGCCCCCGCCGAGTCACGGCGTGGCACTTTGCTCCACACACCCAACATCATAAACCGAGTGATGACATCAAGAGGTGGCCCCTGTCTGATCAAGACATGGCACTTTGCGTCTTATATCACCCCAACACATAAAAGAGTAATGACATCAAGAGGTGGCCCCTGTCCGACCAAGACATGGCACTTTGCGTCAAAACCCGTTCTCCCAAAAGGTTCCTACTGGACAACAGACACATCTTATTTCATATTTCACATAGGTGAACATATTTCACAAAGGTGGACTCCTAAGTGTCAACTAGACTCTAGGATAGTCATCACAAAAATCATATCGGGCAGGCATCAACCCCCATCACAATAATCATAATAGGCAGGCTGAACATCAACCTCCTCACATATCACAATACAGGGCTGAAATTCAAACCCTTAACATAACACATAAGGACTATCCCCTTGAGTTCATAGTTACACCTAGCCTTAGTCCTAACCATCACATAATCACATAATTTTCCAAATTTACATAACCCATAATTTTCCAAATTCACATAATCACACATATTGTTCAAAATTCACATAACATAACACATAATATTTTATATTCGAATATCACCGAATATAGTGTAGTCCTTAAATTTCATGCTGATTAGTTTAATCAAATTTTGCTATGTTATCACCCAAATTTTCTCAAACAAAATACATGACCATAAACATATAATATGTTACACACATAAAGAAATAACCAAGGTAGCGTTAACAGCATTTATAAAGCATCCATAAAATCAACATAAATTGTAAAACATGTATTCTTATAAATCACTTTACAAATTACCACAAATTACCACATGTAAACATGTTAACTACAACTATAAAAATTTCGGTTTAACTACAATTATAAAGGTATCGGTTTTCATACATGCTATAAAAATCATTGATCTAATGTTACCAAAATTCCCTATAAAATACCTAGTTAACAAGAATTTCATGCTCAAAATTCAATGATCTAAAGCTACCAAAAATCCCTATAAAAATACCTTAAATTTCATGCCACAATTTTCGGTTTTCATGAGATACATACCTTTTACAAAATTTCGGTTTTCATGAAAATACAAGAAGATCTTAAATTCGGTTTCATGAATAATAAGGATATATAAATATTCGGTTTCCATGACAATTATACCATTATAACTTTCGGTTATCACAAGAAGAAGTCTTGAATTTTCGGTTTTTAACATTGCAAATCTCTAATCAATCTCATGCATCAATAACACAACCCAATTGTTAGGAATCAATTAAGACAACCCACTCACCTTGAAACTTAGGTTAAAAATCTCCCCAACAAAAATCGTCCAAAGCCTTTGAAGTCACCCAAAGGATCTCCAAGAAATCGCCAAGAAAGTTTCACCTCAAGGGAAATTCGCCAAGGGAAGAAGATGGAGAAAAATCGCCTCAAAATTCTTCAATAATCGCCACTTCTTCAAGCCGCCACCCTAATTTTTCTCAAGACTCCAAAAATCGCCAATAATCTCACCCTAGTCGATATTACCACTTAAACTTTGGGTTTTTAAATTTTAAACCCATTAACCAATTAATTCCAATAGGGTTTAACCCATATAATTCATAATTTCGAATTTTCAAACCCAATAACCCATAGTTAACCAATTAATTTAATTAACTTACAAATAACCAATCACTTAACCGAAATCCAATAAGGATTTAATTAATATCCAATAAGGATTTAATTAACCAATAAGGTCTAATTAATTAACCAATAAGGTCTAATTAATTAACCAACAAACTGTAATTAATTAACTTACAATTTACAACCCATAAATCCCAATTAATTTATTATGAACAACCAATAATAATTCATCATAAATTAACAGCCAATAATCAAATAAATAATCTCTAATTAATTTACAATAAATTAACAACCAAATAAACTCAAATCAAATAATTACAAATTAACAATCAATAAGCCAGTTAATTAGCATCCAATAATTTTATTTAAATCATAATAAAATATCACAGCTAATGATTTTATTTAAATCCAAATAATGCTTACCAGGACTTAAGATCCTTGGATCTTACATCCCTCCCTCCTTATAAAGCTTTAGTCCTCTAAAGCTCAGCATCCATATCATCAAAGAGGTAAGCATAAAATTTCCTCATATCAGCTTCAGTCTCCCATGTCGCCTCCTCAACTGACTGATTTCCCCAGATAACCTTTACCAAAGGTATAGTCTTGTTCCTCAGGACTTTATCTTTTCTATCAACAATCCGGAGAGGTCTTTCCTCGAAAGTCAAATCACTCTGAATCTGAAGAGGTTCCAACTCCAACACATGAGATGGATCAGGATGATATTTCCTCAAAGCAGAGACATGGAATACATTATGCACATGATCCAAAGCAGGAGGTAAAGCTAACCGGTAAGCCACTGGACCAATTCTCTCAATAATGTCAAAAGGGCCTACAAACCTAGGGCTTAACTTGCCCTTTTTGCCAAACCTCATAACACCCTTAGTAGGTGACACCTTTAAGAAAACATGATCTCCTACCATAAACTCCAGGGAACGACGACGGTCATCAGCATAACTCTTCTGTCTGTCCCGAGCAATCTTCAATTTATCCTGAATCTCTCTGACTTTATCAGTAGTCTCCTGAACTGCATCAGATCTCAAAATCATTCTGTCACCAGTTTCCTCCCAACACAAGGGAGTCCTACACCTTCTTCCATACAAAGCCTCATATGGAGCCATCTGAATACTAGAGTGGAAGCTATTATTATAAGTGAACTCTATCAAAGATAGATCCCGATTCCACTCAGAACTCCAATCAACCACATAAGCTCTCAACAAGTCTTCTAGAGTCTGTATAGTACGCTCCGTCTGGCCATCAGACTGAGGATGGTATGCTGTACTAAAACTCAACTTAGTACCCAAACCCTCCTGTAAACTCTTCCAAAATCTGGACAAAAACCGAGAGTCCCTATCAGACACAATATCAACAGGCACTCCATGCAGTCTGACTATCTCATCAATGTACAATCTGGCCAGCCTCTCTAAAGGATAAGTCATCTTGATCGGGAGAAAATGGGCTGATTTAGTGAGTCTATCAACGATCACCCAAATAGCATCATGACCCAATCTGGTTCTAGGCAAACCACACACAAAATCCATACTGATGCATTCCCACTTCCACTCAGGAATAGGAAGGGGCTGCAACAAACCACCAGGCTTCTGGTGTTCAGCCTTTACAGTCTGACAGGTTAAACACCTAGAGACAAAATCATATACCTCTTTCTTCATGCCCGGCCACCAAAAACTCTTCTTGAGGTCCTGATACATCTTAGTCACGCCAGGATGTAGAGAATATTTGGAGTTATGGCTGTCCTCCAATATTTCTTTCCTCAAGCTCGGTTCCTCAGGGACACATACCCTTCCACGAAACCGAAGAATACCATCATCAGACAGGCTAAAATCCTGAACTGCGCCATCAACCAGACTATCCCTGATCTGAACTAATTTCGGATCCACAGACTGCTGATCTCTGATCTTTTGCAACAAAGCAGACTGTACTCTGAGAAAAGCCACGTAACCAGTCTGAACTTTAGGAGAAACACTGATCTTGAGATCTCTGAACTCCTGCAGTAACTGCCACTCACTAACCCGTAAAGCAGCTACTGAAGTAACTGGATGTCTGCTCAGAGCATCCGCCACTACATTGGCCTTTCCAGCCTGATACTGAATAGAGAAGTCATAGTCTTTGATCAACTCCATCCATCTTCTCTGTCTCATGTTCAATTCCTTCTGAGTGAAGATATACTTGAGACTCTGGTGATCAGTGAACAGATCAAACTCCTGACCCAGTAAATAGTGACGCCATATCTTCAAAGCAAAGACTACGGCCGCCAACTCTAAATCATGAGTAGGGTAGTTCAATTCATACTCCTTCAGTTGTCTCGAAGCATAGGCTACTACAGAACCCTTCTGCATCAAGACACAACCCAACCCTTTGCCAGAAGCATCCGTATATACAGTAAACCTTTCCCCATCACTAGGAATAATGAGGATCGGTGTACTAGTCAACCTTCTCTTCAGCTCTTGGAAGCTCTCTTCACACTTGTCATCCCAAATAAACTTAGCCTCCTTTCTGGTTAATTTAGTTAAAGGACCCGCCAGCTTGGAGAATCCCTCAACAAATCGCCGATAGTAACCTGCCAAACCCAGAAAACTCCTGATCTCAGTAGCACTAGTCGGTCTTCCCCAATTAAGGATGGCTTGCACTTTAACTGGATCCACAGACACCCCCTGACCAGAAATCACATGTCCCAAGAAGCTGATTTTCTCTAGCCAGAACTCACACTTACTAGCCTTGGCATATAATCGGTTCTTCCTCAGAACCTCCAGCACTCTGCGCAAGTCACTGACATGATCTGAGGTAGTCTGAGAGTACACCAATATATCGTCTATAAAGACCACCACACAAGAGTCAAGCAACTCATGGAATACCCTGTTCATTAAATCCATGAAGACAGCAGGTGCATTTGTCAGTCCAAAAGGCATAACTAAAAATTCGAAATGCCCATACCTGGTCCTAAAAGCAGTCTTAAATATATCCTCATCCTTGACTCTAAGCTGATAATATCCTGATCTCAGATCAATCTTAGAGAACACTGTCGCTCCCTGTAATTGATCAAATAGATCATCAATTCTGGGAAGAGGATACTTATTCTTGATAGTCACTTGGTTCAGTTGCCTGTAGTCTATACACATCCTCAGGGTTCCATCTTTCTTCTTTACAAACAGCACTGGCGCTCCCCAGGGAGAAGCACTAGGCCGAATATACCCTTTCTCTAGCAATTCCTCCAGTTGTTTCTTAAGCTCGGCCAACTCTGAAGTAGCTATACGATAAGGAGCTCTGGAGATAGGTGCCGTACCTGGCGCCAACTCAATGCCAAATTCTACTTCTCTTATTGGTGGCAAGCCTGAAAATTCCTCAGAGAACACATCAGGAAATTCTTTCACCACCTCCATCTGAGTCAGATCAGAAGTAGAATCATCCTGCACCTTAACATGCGCAAGATAACCCTTGCACCCATTAGCAAGTAATTTCCTGGCCTGCAGGAAAGATATCACATGCGGTCCTTGGTCTGACACTAGACCTCTCACAAACAGTCGATTCCCATCTAACAAATTCAAAGTGATTACTTTCTCAAAGCAATCCACAGAGGCATGATGGGAAGACAACCAATCCATTCCTAAGATGATATCATAATCTTGCATGTCTAAGAGGATTAGATCTACCAGAAACTCATAACCCTCTACATGTACTACACAGTCAGCACAAACAGTATTTGTAGATAACGATTTTCCTAAGGGAGTACTCACAGACACAGCATAATTCATCACCTTAGGTAACACAGGTAAACATGCAGCAAACTTAACAGATACAAAAGATAAATTTGCACCAGGGTCAAATAATATGCGGGCTAACTGATCAAATACGAATAAAGTACCTTCCACGACGGATCGGGAAGCTCGTGTATCCTTCTCAGCCACAGCATACACTCTAGTCTGGACTGTAGGCTTATCTGCGCCTCTAGGTTGTATCTCAGGCTCTTTGCAGTCCCTGACCATGTGCCCCGGTTTCTTACACCTGAAGCACACGCCATTCTTCTTATAACAGTCTTTCACTAGATGTCCCTTGAGCCCACAATAATTGCAAGTCCAGTTCTCATTGTTACTGATCTTTGCCTCCCTGGCATCCCTGAACTGCTGCGGTGCATCCCTGGACTGCTGCGGTGCCTTGTAAGAGTAAGGCTTATACCTGCTCTTCTTGTAGTCCTTATGTTTAGGGTACTTCTTACCCTTGCCGCCACTGCCATACTGAGGAGCCGCCGCCTCAGCTGCAGGAACCACTGTCACGGCAACATGAGAACTCCTCTTAGCTATGTATCTCTCAATGGTGCGTGCTCGCCCAACAGTCTCAACATAGGTCTCCAAGTGCTGAGCACCAACCTGCTCTCTAATGTCCCATCTGAGACCTCTGAGAAACTTAGTAGCCCTCCTCTTTTCAGTGTTTATCAGGTGAGGGGCATACTTTCCCAACTTAGTGAACTGCAATTCATACTGGTCCACTGTCATATCACCCTGCTCCAGGTGAATGAATTCCACCATCTCGGTCCTCCACCAAACTATCTGGGAAGTACTTCTCGTTAAATCGAGACAAGAAGTAAGGCCAATCTACAGTCTCATGTCTTTCTTCGGCAAGTCTCACCACGCCCTTCCACCACTCATCTGCGTCCCCACGCATCATATAGGTGGTCAGACATAACTTATCCTCATCTGAGCAGCGCATGACTTGGAAAATCTTTTCCAAGCACAACTGCCAGTTCTCAGCAGTACTGGATTCTGAGCCCCCATAAAAAGAACTAGGACCCAGTTTCTGGAATTCACTCACAAGTGAAGCATAGCGCCTGTGAGCGCCCTCCTACACACACATGCCATAGTCAGGAATGTTGGGGTATGCCCTTAAGGCTAATGTTTGAGGCCTTTGGGATTGTAATAAGTATCATGTAATAAACTCTTGTGTTTATAAAGGCATGGTTATTATTCAGGTTGTTACCTTGTCTGCTGTAATAAGTGTACTTCTGAATAATGTCTCAAAGCTGTTCAGCTAGGCTGACAGGCTATATGTCCTTAGTCGAGATATCTTGGTGAACCTGAGACAGCCTTGATATGATTGAGACTAATATGTGTGCTAATCTTATAGGATGCTTCGAGCATGGAATAAGATGTAGACTCATGGGTACATTGGATGTACTGGACAGACCCTACTGGGATATTCCATTGCTTGTCACAATGTGAATGATCCTCGTAAGCAGCAAGTGGCACATGTCCTTTGACTTGAGATCACTTGTGTTTCTAAATGATGATTGTCATTGTTTTGAGGTAGTTCAATATCATTTGAAACATAATGATTATAGACTATCTTGGATGGTGAGCTTGAGTCAGGTTAGGGCACTTGTGATAGATAAAGGATTGCCGTCTCCTTGTTTAAGGAGTGTGATGTTCTAAAGGGCCCCCCCTGTATGAGAAGATTGAGATAGTGTATGGCCATACCCAGATGACTGTGTTCATCTGATCTAATCATGCTCATCGTATTGGAGTTACAGGCTTGACATGCTTGTCCAATAAGAACATCCAGTGGCAAAGGAAACATGCATGCCTCGTGAGTTTGATTCACACTTGTGCCATGGTTTGGGTGTAGTCTTGGAAGACTCTTTCCTTTATATCGGGAGACAGTGATGTGTTGCTAGATACCCCTCACTGATCGTGATAACGAAAGTTATCGTTACCGACATTTAAAGGAAACCCTTAGGGTCGCACAATTTGGTGATATGGCTTGCTTAAGTCAGATCGTGTGGACTGAATTGTTTCGGTTCAGTTTAAAGGGATTTAATCTCTGATTGTAAGTGAGATCTGGTCTGATCATGTTTGATTGATTAGGGCTTTAGATCGGTAAGCTTCGATCGAGAGAGATGATGCTAGATCGATGCGATCAGAAGCGTCAGATGATGAATGGTCAGATCTTGGACTTTGGGGTCTAATTTGATCTAGACTTAATGCTTGGGCTGATTTGGTTTCGCTATTGAACCAAGGGTATTGAACCGGCTCATGGGTTGAGCGCATGGTTCAAGAGGGAGAAGGAGTTGCGTTTGGTTCATGGAGACATGAACGCATGAACGCATACTCTTAATGGTTGCCATTTTTGGAAAGTTCCAAAATGAAAACGCATATGCGTTCATGGCTTGAAGTCTCCCTAATGTTTTTCGGTTACACCTCTCTCTTGTTGCTTGGTGAAACGATTTTTGCTCTCGAGCAAGTGAAGGTGTTGACGAGAAGAGGAGGAACCGGCCAAGCAAAAGAAAGTCTTCATCTCTTCCCTACACTCGATCATTGACATCTTGGCACTTTTGCTAGCACAAGAGGTGCGCAAGTTGGGATTCTTCATCGCCTTTGTGTGTGAACTTTTGGAGGAGATCAAAGTTGCTCTCTTCTTCCAAGCCGACCTCCAATCTATGGCTATGGTATAGATCTAAACTCATAGCTTCAAGTTGATCATATGGTAGTCATATACGATCTTTTAGAAACCCTCTTTCCGTCATGCATGCTAGATGCGCATGTTTAGGGTTTCACCCCCTTAATAAGGGTTTCTTTCAATTGGTATCAGAGCTAGGCTTTCGATATGATCTATATGATTGCTTTGAAGTGTTTATGATCCATACATGTTGCGCTTACTTGATGCTTTGTTTTCATGATGCATGGTTTACATTGGCTATGTTTGCGCTTGTATCATGGTTACATGAAGTTTGCGCTCCCCCTTGAAGGGGACCCCCCTTAGATCTAAGGGTTTTCAATATGCTAGATATGAGATATATCTTATGTTCTCAAGTGAAGCATGTTGTTTTGTTTGTTTGCGCTTGTTCTAGATGTTTTATAAAACTTACATCTTGCGCGCCTACTTAGATCTAAGGTGCCCCTACTATAAATCCTTAGATGGGTTGATGGGGTTGAAAGCATCTTCTAGGTTAGATCCAACTAGTCTGATCAGACCATCTGACAGCCTAGATGGGTTGACCAGATAGCACCTGTGCGTAAGCACGAGGTGGCTATAGGTCGACTGCATCCAGGGCGTGTAGCGAGGTCTGGTTGAGACAACTACTGAACACACATGAGTTAGGCCCGGGGTCACACCCGCTTGCCAAAACTCATGAGGGTGGTTCAGCCCTTGGCGCATGCATGGTTGACCATTAGGTCAACACGGGTCAGTTAGGACTCGGTGCATGCAAGGGCAGAGGATCTGACTAGATGGATGAGTGGATCCCTATCAATGGACCATTGTAAGGTTGTAGAGCACATAAGGAAATTAAAATTGATACCATGGGGTTTTTCAAAATTTAATTTCATGAATGGATCACATGTTGTTTTGATACCATATGCTTGTTTATTTAATCTTATGTGGGTTGCCCTAATGTGTGCTGTGCTGGGGCCTGCGTGCCTGGTAAATTACAAGTTAATATTATTGTGATCTGCGAATCACATTTTTTATTAATTTATTGTATAATTGACCTGCGAGTCAAAGCTTGTCTAGATAGATCAAAATGTTTTTGATTAGACAAGAGCATAAAGGCACACATCCTAGAGGGGCATTCACCTGGTGGCGCACCTGAGGTGCTCTTGGCGCCAGGGCCCTGGGTTGGACCAGATGAGATGCAAAAGAGCTCAAGTGAAGACTTAAGTAAAATTAAGGTCTTTCTAGGGTTCATGGGCTTTTACCACATAAGATCATGCTTTCTATTTATTGCTTATATAATTAGAATTGCATGTGTTTATCTTCTGCTATAGCCATAGGATATGCCTGATAGTAAGAAGATAAAAGACCGTTAAAATCCAACGCTAACATATCAAGCTCGTAAGCCTTCTGACGCGAAACCTCACTGTTCTGACTATCGTTGGAGCCGTGTTGAACCCACTCAGTGGGCACGTCCATCTATCTTCAGACGGTGCGGGATTACACCTGCGTGTTACAGAGTAGGGATTTATCCCTTCTCGTTGCTCAGCATAGCACGTGGTGGTCCAGGGAGTAGGTCAGGTCAGCTTGACCATGTAGGCTACATATGTGGCGCATATGGTAGCACATGGAGGCAGCCATCTGTGGGATCAGAGACTGTGTTGTACCAACTCAGTTGGCACAGTCTGCTGGATTGCCCAGATGAAGGGGAATCGCACGGGTTGGCGATTGGCTGGGACAGCCTACCAGAAATTAGTGCTTGTCCTCTCTGTGCATCTTATCTCGCCTGAGCGGGACGCGGAGACCAAGTATGAAATCTGGATCCCATCTCACTAAAAGAGTGTTACTCTTTCGGACTGTTTACTGGATTTTTCAGTCAGACAAAATAGTGAGAAAAGAATCTTTCTTAAGTCCTGGATTGATTCTGAACATTGATACTAACCTTGCTGTTCTTGCATTGTTGTAGATATCTGCAGCAACGAACACCATGAGCTTCAATGTGCGATCCCTACTGGAAAGGGAGAAGTTTGCTGGGCCGAACTTCTCTGACTGGTTCGGACACCTTAAGATCGTTCTTAAGGCAGAGAGGAAACTGTATGTCCTCGAGACGGCAATACCGCCGCAGCCCGCTCCGAACGCCGCAAGGGCGGTTCGGGATGCCTATGAAAAGCACGTCAATGATAGCATTGATGTCGCTTGCCTGATGCTAGCGTCTATGACGCCACCACTGCAGCGTCAGCACGAGGATATGTCGGCTATAGAGATTATAGCGAACCTCAAGATGCTGTATGCTGCACAGGCGAGGACAGAACGCTATAATCTGACAAAGCTCTTCTTTCAGAGCAAACTGGCTGAGGGGAGCCCAGTGGGAGCTCACGTGCTCAAGATGATTGGGCACAAGGAGGCTCTGGAGAAACTGGGGCATACCATCAACCAGGAGCTTGCTGTTGATATTATTCTGCAGTCTCTCCCGCCCTCTTTCGATGCGTTCATCATTAATTTTAATATGAACAAAATCGATTGCACGCCGGCAGAGCTGCTGAATATGCTCTTGACAACTGAGGAAACTCTGAAGGGTAAGCCTTCAACCTCTGTCTTGATGGTTCCTTCTAGGAACAAGAAGAAGGGGAAGAAGGGCAAGGCCCCTGTCAAGAATTACAGCAAGGCTCTGAAACAGAAGGTGAAGCGGTCGAAGGATAACAGGTGTTTCCACTGTGGCCAGCTGGGTCACTGGAAAAAGGACTGTAAAGCGCTCCAAGGAGATAAGAGGGGAAGCATTGCTTCTGGCTCAGGTATATTCGTGACTGAAGTCATGTTTTCATCTTCTTCAATATCATGGGTGTTGGACACTGCATGTGGAGTTCACATTTGTTCAAATGTACAGGAACTCAAGAGAAGAAGGCAGGTGGGACAGCATGAGGTAGACCTACGAGTTGGAAACGGGGCACGGGTTGCTGCTGTTGCTGTAGGAGACTATTTCATTTCTTTACCATCTGGCATTGTATTGGAATTAAACAATTGTTATTTTGTACCAAGTATCACGAAGAATATTATCTCTATTCCTGCTCTTGTCAGGAAAGGATTTGCCTTTGAATGCAATATTTCAAAGTGTGTTTTATCTCTAGATAATATTGTGTATGGAACTGGTTCAATTAACAATGGGTTATTCATGTTGGACATGGAAAATTCTATACAAAACATTGATAATAAGAAAGCCAAGTATGCTGATGACAGCACCTTGCTATGGCACAGTCGTTTAGGCCATATAAACGAGAAGCGCATTAAGCGGTTGCATGATAATGGACTGTTGGGATCATTCTCCTATAAGGAGATTGATACATGCAAAGCTTGTTTAATGGGTAAAATGACGAAGTCACCTTTTTCTAAGAAAGGTCAAAGGGCTTCAGGTTTACTTGACCTTATACACAGTGATGTGTGTGGGCCATTTAGTAAACATGCCAGAGGTGGCTATCAGTACTTCATTACCTTTACTGATGATTTCAGTAGGTATGGGTATGTCTATCTGATGAGACATAAAAGTGAATCTTTTGACAAGTTCAAAGAGTTCAAGAATGAAGTACAAAATCAGCTAGGCCGAAATATCAAGGCACTTCGTTCTGATCGAGGTGGAGAATACCTAAGTCATGCATTTACTGACTATCTGAAGGAGTGTGGGATTATCTCACAGCTCACTCCGCCAGGAACACCGCAATGGAATGGTGTGTCCGAGAGGAGAAATAGAACGTTACTTGATATGGTTCGTTCTATGATGAGTCAGGCCACTCTTCCATACTCCTTTTGGGGTTTTGCACTGGAAACAGCTGCAAAGGTACTAAACCGAGTGCCATCTAAGGCAGTTTCAATGACGCCATATGAATTATGGTATGGGAAACAGCCAAGCTTGACATTTATCAGGATCTGGGGTTGCGAGGCTTATGTCAAAAAGCTCGCCTCTGGGAAACTAGAGAACAGATCTGACAAATGCATCTTTGTCGGTTACCCTAAGGAAACTAAGGGTTATTATTTCTACGATCCCAAGGAGAACAAAGTTTTTGTTGCTCGGACGGCCATATTCCTTGAGAAGGAGTTTCTTCTGCAAGAGGCCAGTGGGAGAGAAATAAAGCTGGATGAAAATCCAGAGGAAGGACAAAGTAGTCAAGCACAGTTGGATGAGCCTGAGCCGGTAGATCAGGTTATTGAACAACCTGAGGCTCAGATAACACGGGAACCGCGAAGATCGGGAAGGATCCGTCGACAGCCTGAGCGCTATGACGGAGTCTACATCATTGATAATGATGAACCCCTAACTTATGCGGATCCGGTCAGTGGACCGGAGTCAGCTAGATGGCTTGATGCTATGCGAGCCGAGATGGACTCCATGTCAGATAACCAAGTCTGGGATTTGGTTGATCCGCCTCCGGGAGTAATCCCTATAGGCTGTAAATGGATCTTCAAGAAGAAGATTGACATGGATGGTAACGTGGTTACCTATAAAGGCAGGCTAGTTGCGAAAGGTTTCAAACAAATCTACGGGATAGATTATGATGAAACTTTCTCACCTGTAGCTATGTTCAAGTCTATTCGGATTCTTTTCGCGATAGCAGCATATTATGATTATGAGATCTGGCAGATGGATGTGAAAACAGCTTTCCTTAATGGAAATCTGGATGAGGATGTGTATATGACACAACCTGAGGGTTTCACTAATTCATCAGATCGTCATAAAATATGCAAGTTAAAGAAGTCCATTTATGGACTGAAACAAGCATCTAGGAGCTGGAATATTCGTTTTGATGAATCAATCTCTGAGTTTGGTTTCATCAAGAACGAAGATGACCCGTGTGTTTATAAGAGGTTTAGTGGGAGCGTAATTACATTCCTAATCCTCTACGTCGATGATATCTTAATCATTGGAAATGATATTCCTGAACTGCATGCTGTTAAAGCATGGTTAGGAAAATGTTTCCAGATGAAAGATCTAGGAGAAGCAGCCTATGTGTTAGGTGTAAAGATCTACAGGGATAGATCTAAGAGGCTTCTCGGGCTGTGCCAGAGTACTTACATCGATAAAGTCCTGGAGAGATTCCATTTAGAGAATTCTAAACGTGGATATCTTCCAGTCAGACATGGTCTGAATCTTTCGAAGAGTCAGTGTCCACAAACACAGACTGAGAAAGATGAAATGGACAATACGCCTTATGCTTCGGCTATTGGGTCCATCATGTATGCGATGTTGTGTACTCGCCCAGACGTCGCTTACGGGTTAAGCGTGACCAGTCGATTCCAAAGTAATCCAGGTTTGGCGCACTGGATTGCAGTCAAGAACATTATAAAATATCTGCGGAGGACCAAAGATATGTTCTTGATATATGGTGGTCAGGAAGAACTCAGTATAGAGGGATATACTGACGCTTCGTTCCAGTCGGACCAGGATGATTTCCGATCGCAATCAGGCTATGTTTTTAGCTTGAATGGTGGAGCAGTGGTGTGGAAGAGTTTCAAACAGTCAACTGTTGCTGATTCCACAACAGAAGCCGAGTATGTTGCAGCCTCGGAAGCATCCAAGGAGGCAGTGTGGATTCGTAAGTTCGTGAGAGAACTTGGTGTCGTTCCTTCGAGTGCTGATCCTTTGGTTATCTTCTGTGATAACACTGGAGCAATCGCACAAGCAAAGGAACCACGGTCGCACCAGAAGTCCAAGCACATACAGAGACGGTTTCACTTGATCCGGGAGATCATTGATCGTGGCGAGATCAAAATTTGCAAGGTTCATACAGATGACAATCTGGCAGACCCGCTTACCAAGCCTCTGGCGCAGCAGAAGCATGAGAAGCACTGTAATAATATGGGTTTGAGATTTCTCAACCATTAGATTAAGTGCAAGTGGGAGATTGTTGGGGTATGCCCTTAAGGCTAATGTTTGAGGCCTTGGGATTGTATAAGTGTCATGTAATAAACTCTTAAGTTTATAAAGGCATGGTTATTATTCAGGTTGCTACCTTGTCTGCTGTAATAAGTGTACTTCTGAATAATGTCTCAAAGCTGTTCAGCTAGGCTGACAGGCTATATGTCCTTAGTCGAGATATCTTGGTGAACATGAGACAACCTTGATATGATTGAGACTAATATGTGTTCTAATCTTATAGGATGCTTCGAGCATGGAATAAGATGTAGACTCATGGGTACATTGGATGTACTGGACAGACCCTACTGGGATATTCCATTGCTTGTCACAATGTGAATGATCCTCGTAAGCAGCAAGTGGCACATGTCCTTTGACTTGAGATCACTTGTGTTTCTAAATGATGATTGTCATTGTTTTGAGGTAGTTCAATATCATTTGAAACATAATGATTATAGACTATCTTGGATGGTGAGCTTGAGTCAGGTTAGGGCACTTGTGATAGATAAAGGATTGCCGTCTCCTTGTTTAAGGAGTGTGATGTTCTAAAGGGCCCCCCCTGTATGAGAAGATTGAGATAGTGTATGGCCATACCCAGATGACTGTGTTCATCTGATCTAATCATGCTCATCGTATTGGAGTTACAGGCTTGACATGCTTGTCCAATAAGAACATCCAGTGGCAAAGGAAACATGCATGCCTCGTGAGTTTGATTCACACTTGTGCCATGGTTTGGGTGTAGTCTTGGAAGACTCTTTCCTTTATATCGGGAGACAGTGATGTGTTGCTAGATACCCCTCACTGATCGTGATAACGAAAGTTATCGTTACCGACATTTAAAGGAAACCCTTAGGGTCGCACAATTTGGTGATATGGCTTGCTTAAGTCAGATCGTGTGGACTGAATTGTTTCGGTTCAGTTTAAAGGGATTTAATCTCTGATTGTAAGTGAGATCTGGTCTGATCATGTTTGATTGATTAGGGCTTTAGATCGGTAAGCTTCGATCGAGAGAGATGATGCTAGATCGATGCGATCAGAAGCGTCAGATGATGAATGGTCAGATCTTGGACTTTGGGGTCTAATTTGATCTAGACTTAATGCTTGGGCTGATTTGGTTTCGCTATTGAACCAAGGGTATTGAACCGGCTCATGGGTTGAGCGCATGGTTCAAGAGGGAGAAGGAGTTGCGTTTGGTTCATGGAGACATGAACGCATGAACGCATACTCTTAATGGTTGCCATTTTTGGAAAGTTCCAAAATGAAAACGCATATGCGTTCATGGCTTGAAGTCTCCCTAATGTTTTTCGGTTACACCTCTCTCTTGTTGCTTGGTGAAACGATTTTTGCTCTCGAGCAAGTGAAGGTGTTGACGAGAAGAGGAGGAACCGGCCAAGCAAAAGAAAGTCTTCATCTCTTCCCTACACTCGATCATTGACATCTTGGCACTTTTGCTAGCACAAGAGGTGCGCAAGTTGGGAGTCTTCATCGCCTTTGTGTGTGAACTTTTGGAGGAGATCAAAGTTGCTCTCTTCTTCCAAGCCGACCTCCAATCTATGGCTATGGTATAGATCTAAACTCATAGCTTCAAGTTGATCATATGGTAGTCATATACGATCTTTTAGAAACCCTCTTTCCGTCATGCATGCTAGATGCGCATGTTTAGGGTTTCACCCCCTTAATAAGGGTTTCTTTCAAGGAAAACAAACATAAACCTATCAGGTGTCTAGCAATACACAAACATGTTTTCCCCCCGAACTAAGTTTTAGCTAGCCAACTCCTCTGATACCATTCTGTAACATCCCACATTCTTAACCCCAAACAAATGGCACAATTCACAAATGATACAGGATGTTTCATATAAGATCGATCATATGCTAGGTAAAACCGAGTTCAAGAAAACACGATCTGAAAAATTTCCATAAATTCATACATACAAATTCACAAAACTCAAATCTCATAAATCTCATAAGGGTACCTGCCACCACGCAATCCTTGCACTAGACATATGCAAGGCAACAGTTATATCAAATCCACAGCTATATTAAATCCGTATCAAAACCATAAAATCCAAAAAGGTACCTGCCACCAGGCAATACTTGCACTAGACATATGCAAGTTACAGATATATCAAAACCGATTACAAAGAATACACCATAAACCGAAATTCACAACAAAATCACAAAATCGATTTAATAAACTCATATCAAACACCGAAACCAGGCTGAAGCCCGCGGTGACACAAAAATCAAACTCATAAGACTGCCATAACCGGCAACATAATTCACATAGTTCACATAGTCTCATGATTCACATAGTTCATATAATTTATGTTAAGGCCACAACCGGCCCCAAGAATTAAGCATAAAAATTCTTAAAACAGCAAACAGCATAATTATCCACGCCAAAGCACTCAAGACATGCGCCCCTGCTCTATGCCTGAAAATAGTGAGGGGTGAGCTACACAGCCCAGTGAGTGGATAGTCTAAATCGACCATCCAGAACATACATTCAAAAATATAGGCAGATTATTTTAAAAATCTTTAACAGGAACATTATTTCAACATATAACAAAATAAAGAAACTGTTGTCATATAGACAGTTAAATGTACACACTAGCATATTACAAATTCAGGTTCTAGAGTTTTACTCTAACCCAATTAAACACATATATTCTAAACCAGCTAAACACACCATACTTAATTAACCTAGTTGTCCAGCATATTTAGTAGTGACCAATATGGTCTAACCCGGCTTTGGCCTAAGCACTGGGAGCTGCAAAATCTCGTGCAACACATAAACATGGACAGTGAGTAGAATCAAGAGGTGGCCCCCGCCAGGTCACGACGTGGCACTTTGCTCTAAAACACCCCATAAACACATCGATGGATTGTGTGTAGATTCAAGAGGTGGCCCCCGCCGAGTCACGGCGTGGCACTTTGCTCCACACACCCAACATCATAAACCGAGTGATGACATCAAGAGGTGGCCCCTGTCTGATCAAGACATGGCACTTTGCGTCTTATATCACCCCAACACATAAAAGAGTAATGACATCAAGAGGTGGCCCCTGTCCGACCAAGACATGGCACTTTGCGTCAAAACCCGTTCTCCCAAAAGGTTCCTACTGGACAACAGACACATCTTATTTCATATTTCACATAGGTGAACATATTTCACAAAGGTGGACTCCTAAGTGTCAACTAGACTCTAGGATAGTCATCACAAAAATCATATCGGGCAGGCATCAACCCCCATCACAATAATCATAATAGGCAGGCTGAACATCAACCTCCTCACATATCACAATACAGGGCTGAAATTCAAACCCTTAACATAACACATAAGGACTATCCCCTTGAGTTCATAGTTACACCTAGCCTTAGTCCTAACCATCACATAATCACATAATTTTCCAAATTTACATAACCCATAATTTTCCAAATTCACATAATCACACATATTGTTCAAAATTCACATAACATAACACATAATATTTTATATTCGAATATCACCGAATATAGTGTAGTCCTTAAATTTCATGCTGATTAGTTTAATCAAATTTTGCTATGTTATCACCCAAATTTTCTCAAACAAAATACATGACCATAAACATATAATATGTTACACACATAAAGAAATAACCAAGGTAGCATTAACAGCATTTATAAAGCATCCATAAAATCAACATAAATTGTAAAACATGTATTCTTATAAATCACTTTACAAATTACCACAAATTACCACATGTAAACATGTTAACTACAACTATAAAAATTTCGGTTTAACTACAATTATAAAGGTATCGGTTTTCATACATGCTATAAAAATCATTGATCTAATGTTACCAAAATTCCCTATAAAATACCTAGTTAACAAGAATTTCATGCTCAAAATTCAATGATCTAAAGCTACCAAAAATCCCTATAAAAATACCTTAAATTTCATGCCACAATTTTCGGTTTTCATGAGATACATACCTTTTACAAAATTTCGGTTTTCATGAAAATACAAGAAGATCTTAAATTCGGTTTCATGAATAATAAGGATATATAAATATTCGGTTTCCATGACAATTATACCATTATAACTTTCGGTTATCACAAGAAGAAGTCTTGAATTTTCGGTTTTTAACATTGCAAATCTCTAATCAATCTCATGCATCAATAACACAACCCAATTGTTAGGAATCAATTAAGACAACCCACTCACCTTGAAACTTAGGTTAAAAATCTCCCCAACAAAAATCATCCAAAGCCTTTGAAGTCACCCAAAGGATCTCCAAGAAATCGCCAAGAAAGTTTCACCTCAAGGGAAATTCGCCAAGGGAAGAAGATGGAGAAAAATCGCCTCAAAATTCTTCAATAATCGCCACTTCTTTAAGCCGCCACCCTAATTTTTCTCAAGACTCCAAAAATCGCCAATAATCTCACCCTAGTCGATATTACCACTTAAACTTTGGGTTTTTAAATTTTAAACCCATTAACCAATTAATTCCAATAGGGTTTAACCCATATAATTCATAATTTCGAATTTTCAAACCCAATAACCCATAGTTAACCAATTAATTTAATTAACTTACAAATAACCAATCACTTAACCGAAATCCAATAAGGATTTAATTAATATCCAATAAGGATTTAATTAACCAATAAGGTCTAATTAATTAACCAATAAGGTCTAATTAATTAACCAACAAACTGTAATTAATTAACTTACAATTTACAACCCATAAATCCCAATTAATTTATTATGAACAACCAATAATAATTCATCATAAATTAACAGCCAATAATCAAATAAATAATCTCTAATTAATTTACAATAAATTAACAACCAAATAAACTCAAATCAAATAATTACAAATTAACAATCAATAAGCCAGTTAATTAGCATCCAATAATTTTATTTAAATCATAATAAAATATCACAGCTAATGATTTTATTTAAATCCAAATAATGCTTACCAGGACTTAAGATCCTTGGATCTTACAATGATAGCATTGATGTCGCTTGCCTGATGCTAGCGTCTATGACGCCACCGCTGCAGCGTCAGCATGAGGATATGTCGGCTATAGAAATTATAGCGAACCTCAAGATGCTGTATGCTGCACAGGCTAGGACGGAACGCTATAATCTGACCAAGCTTTTCTTTCAGAGCAAACTGGCTGAAGGGAGCCCAGTGGGAGCTCACGTGCTCAAGATGATTGGGCACAAGGAGGCTCTAGAGAAACTGGGGCATACCATCAATCAGGAGCTTGCTGTAGACATTATTCTGCAGTCTCTTCCGCCTTCTTTCGATGCGTTCATCATTAACTTTAATATGAACAAAATCGATTGTACTCCGGCAGAGCTACTGAATATGCTCTTGACTACTGAGGAAACTCTGAAGGGAAAGCCTTCAACCTCTGTCTTAATGGTTCCTTCAAGGAACAAGAAGAAGGGGAAGAAGGGCAAAGCCCCTGTCAAGAGCTACAACAAGGCTCTGAAACAGAAGGTGAAGCGGTTGAAGGAATACAGGTGTTTCCACTGTGGCCAGCTGGGTCACTGGAAAAAGGACTGTAAAGCGCTCCAAGGAGATAAGAGGGGAAGCATCGCTTCTGGCTCAGGTATATTCGTGACTGAAGTCATGTTTTCATCTTCTTCTATATCATGGGTGTTGGACACTGCATGTGGAGTTCACATTTGTTCAAATGTACAGGAACTCAAGAGAAGAAGACAGGTGGGACAGCATGAGGTGGACCTACGAGTTGGAAACGGGGCACGGGTTGCTGCTGTTGCTGTAGGAGACTATTTCATCTTTTTACCATCTGGACTTGTATTGGAACTAGACAATTGTTACTTTGTTCCCAGTATTACTAAAAATATTATCTCTATTCCTGCTCTTGTCAGGAAGGGATTTTCCTTTGAATGCAATATTTCAAAGTGTGTTTTATCTTATGATAATATTGTTTATGCAACTGGTTCAATTAACAACGGGTTATTCATGTTGGACATGGAATGTTCGATACAAAATATTGATAATAAGAAAGCCAAGTATGCTGATGACAGCACCTTGCTATGGCATAGTCGTTTAGGCCATATTAACAAGAAACGCATTAAGCGGTTGCTGTTGGGGTATGCCCTTAAGGCTAATGTTTGAGGCCTTGGGATTGTATCATGTAATACATTCTTGTGTTTATAAAGGCAATGGTTATTGTTCAGGTTGTTACATCATCTGCTGCAATGTGTGTTCTTCTGAATAATGTCTCAATGCTGTTCAGCTAGGCTGACATGCTAAATGTCCTTAGTCGATTTATCTTTGTGAACATGAGACAGCCTTGATATGATTGAGACTAATATGTGTTCTAATCTTATAGGATGCTTCGAGCATGGAATAAGATGTAGACTCATGGGTACATTGGATGTACTGGACAGACCCTACTAGGACATTCGATTGCTTGTCACAATGTGAATGATCCTTGATTGCAACAAGTGGCACATGTCCTCTGACTTGAGATCACTTGTGTTTCTAAATGATGATTGTCATTGTTTTGAGGTAGTTCAATATCATTTGAAACATAATGGTTATAGACTATCTTGGATAATGATCATGAGTCAGGTTAGGGCACTAGTGATAGATAGAGGATTGCCGTCTCCTTGTTGAAGGAGTGTGGTGTTCTATAGGGGCCCCCTAGATGAGAAGATTGAGAAAGTGTATGGCCATACCCAGGTGACTATGTGCATCTGATCTAATCATGCTCATCATATTGGAGCTACAGGCTTGACACGCTTGTCCAATAAGAACATCCAGTGGCAAAGGAAACATGCATGCCTTGTGAAGTGGATTCACACTTGTGCTGTGGATTGGGTGTAGTCTTGGAAGACTCTTTCCTTTATATCGGGAGACAGTGATGTGTTGCTAGATACCCCTCACTGATCGTGATAACGTAAGTTATCGTTACCGACATTTAAAGGAAACCCTCAGGGTCGCACAATTTGATGATATGGCTTACTTGAGTCAGATCGTGTGGACTGAATTGTTTGGGTTCAGTTTAAAGGGATTTAATCTCTGATTGTAAGTGAGATATGGTCTGATCATGTTTGATTGATTAGGGCTTGAGATCGGTAAGCTTCGATCGAGAGAGATGATGCTAGATCGGTAAGATCAGGAGCATCAGGAGATGAACGGTTAGATCTGGAACCTATTGGTTCAATGAGGTCTAGACCATGGCTTGGGCTGATTTGATTTGGTTTTTGGACCAAAGTCAATTGGATCGATTGAGCATGAACCGGTTCACATGTGTGTGAACGCTTGGTTCGATGCTTAAGCGTTTTGGTCGGTTTTCAAAGCATTACTTCATGTCATTCCATTTTTGGAAAGTCATCAAGGCGACTTTGTAAAAACGCCTCAACGCTTCTCTTGGATGATGACCGCTTGCAATCTCGTGGAGAGGAGAGTGTGTTGATGACAAGAGGAGGCATTCGGCCGAGAAAAGCCATCTCTATCCTCTCCTTCATGCGACAAGGTCCCATTGAAGCACTTTGCTAGCACAAAGGATTCAAAGGAGCAAGCCATCTTCACTTGTTGTGTGCGTCACCTTTGGAGAAGGAGCACTTGCGTCTTTGCTTCCAAGGCACCAACCAAACCGATGGCATTGGTATGATCTACTCTTGATCTATTCAATCTATGATAGTTGATCATATGGCATGCAAAAGATCATCAAACCCTTGCTTCCGCTTGCAAAATTTTATTTGCGCCATGCTTAGGGTTTTCGCCCCCTCTCGAAAGGGGTTCTATCAATTGGTTTCAGAGCTTGGCTTTATGCATGCTATTATGTTTGCTCGTGTGATCCATGTTTACACTTATGCTTAGATCTATGGTTGGTTACATGCGCAAGCTCATGAAAATTTATGATGCGAAAATAACATGCATGATGTTTATTGCTCTTAGCCGCATGTATTGGTGCTTGTTGTTGTTTTTGTCAAAGTTGCGCTCCCCCTTGAAGGGGACTCTACAATTGTTATGGATGGCGCATGTTTGTTGGCGCTTCTTACATGTTGTTTTTGACAAAACAAAAGATCTTGCGCGCCTCATCTAGATCTAAGGCCCTACTTTAAACCCTTAGATGGGTTGATGGGGTTGAAAGCATCATCTAGTATAGATCAACTAAGTCTGATCAGACCATCTGACAGCCTAGATGGGTTGACCAGATAGCACCTGTGCGCAAGCACGAGGTGGCTATAGGTTAACTGCATCAAAGGCGTGTAGCGAGGTCTGGTTGAGACAACCAGTGAACACACATAAGTTAGGCCCGGGGTCACACCCACTTGCCAGAACTCATGTTGGCTGTTCAGCCCTTGGCGCATGCATGGTTGACCATTAGGTCAACTCGAGTCAGTTAGGACTTGGTGCATGTAAGGGCATGGATCTAACTAGATTGATGAGTGGATCCCTATCAATGGACCATTGTAAGGTTGTAAGGCACATAAGAAAATTAAAATTGATGCCAATGGGTTTTCAAAATTTTATTTTCTTGTAATGGATCACATGTTGATTGAATGATGCCATGATGTTTGTTTATTTAATCTTATGTGGGTTGCCCTTTTAATGTGTGCTGTGCTGGGGCCTGCGAGCCTGGTAAATTATTATTTTTGTGATCTGCGAATCACATTTTAATGAATTTATTGTATAATTGACCTGCGAGTCAAGCTTGTCTAGATAGATTAAAATGTATTTTAATTAGACAAGAGCACAAAAGCACACATCGCAGAGGCGCATTCAGTTGGTGGGCGCACCTGAGCTGCATTGAGCGCTAGGGCCCTGGGTTGGACCAGATGAGATGCAAAAGACCCAAGAAGAGCAAGTGAAGACTTAAGTTGATTTAAGGTCTTACTTAGGCTCTATGGGCTTTTACCACATAAGATCCATGCTTTCTTTTTATTGTTTAATAATAGAATTGCATGAGTTATTTATCTTCTGCTATAGCCATAGGATTTGCCTGATAGTAAGAAGATAAAAGACCGTTAAAATCCAATGCTAAAATATCAAGCACGTAATGCCTTCTGACGCGAAACCTCACTGTTCTGACTATCGTTGGAGCCGTGTTGAACCCACTCAGTGGGCACATCCATCTATCTTCAGACGGTGTGTGATTTCACCTGCGTGTTACAGAGAAGGGATTTATCGCTTCTCGTTGCTCAGCATAGCACGTGGTGGTCCAGGGAGTAGGTCGGGTCAGCTTGACCATGTAGGTTACATATGTGGCGCATATGGTAGCACATGGAGGCAGCCATCTGAGGGGTCAGAGATTGTGTTGTACCAACTCAGTTGGCACAGTCTGCTGGATTGCCCAGATGAAGGGGAATCGCACGGGTTGGCGATTGGCAGGGACTGCCTACCAGAAATTAGTGCTTGTACTCTCTGTGCATCTTATCTCGCCTGAGCGGGACGCGGAGACCAAGTATGAAATCTGGATCCCATCTCACTAAAAGAGTTCTACTCTTTCGGGCTGTTTTGCTGGATTTTTCAGCCAGATAAAATAGTGAGAAAAAGAATCTTTCTTAAGTCCTGGATTGATTCTATACATTGATACTGACCTTGCTGTTCTTGCATTGTTATAGATTCCTGCAGCAACGAACACCATGAGCTTCAATGTGCGATCCCTACTGGAAAGGGAGAAGTTTGCTGGGCCAAACTTCTCAGACTGGTACGGACACCTTAAGATTGTTCTTAAGGCAGAGAGGAAACTGTATGTCCTCGAGACGGCAATACCGCCTCAACCCGCAGCGAACGCCGCAAGGGCGGTTCGTGATGCCTATGAAAAGCATGTCAATGATAGCATTGATGTCGCTTGCCTGATGCTAGCGTCTATGACGCCACCGCTGCAGCGTCAGCATGAGGATATGTCGGCTATAGAAATTATAGCGAACCTCAAGATGCTGTATGCTGCACAGGCGAGGACAGAACGCTATAATCTGACAAAGCTTTTCTTTCAGAGCAAACTGGCTGAAGGAAGCCCAGTGGGAGCTCACGTGCTCAAGATGATTGGGCACAAGGAGGCTCTGGAGAAACTGGGGCATACCATCAACCAGGAGCTTGCTGTAGACATTATTCTGCAGTCTCTTCCGCCCTCTTTCGATGCGTTCATTATTAACTTTAATATGAACAAAATCGATTGTACTCCGGCAGAGCTGCTGAATATGCTCTTGACAACTGAGGAGACTCTGAAGGGAAAGCCTTCAACCTCTGTCTTAATGGTTCCTTCCAGGAACAAGAAGAAGGGGAAGAAGGGCAAGGCCCCTGTCAAGAGTTACAGCAAGGCTCTGAAACAGAAGGTCAAGCGGTCAAAGGACAACAGGTGTTTCCACTGTGGCCAGCTGGGTCACTGGAAAAAGGACTGTAAAGCGCTCCAAGGAGACAAGAGGGGAAGCATCGCTTCTGGCTCAGGTATTTACGTGACGGAAGTCATGGTTTCATCTTCTTCTATTTCATGGGTGTTGGACACTGCATGTGGAGTTCACATTTGTTCAAATGTACAGGAACTCAAGAGAAGAAGGCAGGTGGGACAGCATGAGGTAGACCTACGCGTTGGAAACGGGGCACGGGTTGCTGCTGTTGCTGTAGGAGACTATTTCATTTCTTTACCATCTGGCATTGTATTGGAATTAAACAATTGTTATTTTGTACCTAGTATCACCAAAAATATTATCTCTATTCCTGCTCTTGTCAGGAAAGGGTTTTCCTTTGAATGCAAGATTTCAAAGTGTTATCTTACTCTTGATAATATTGTCTATGCTACTGGTTCAATTAACAATGGGTTATTCATGTTGGACATGGAATATTCTATACAAAACATTGATAATAAGAAAGCCAAGTATGCTGATGACAGCACCTTGTTATGGCATAGTCGTTTAGGCCATATTAACAAGAAGCGCATTAAGCGGTTGCATGATCATGGACTGCTGGGATCATTCTCCTATGAGGAGATTGATACATGCAAAGCTTGTTTGATGGGTAAAATGACGAAGTCACCTTTTCCTCACAAAGGTCAAAGGGCTTCAGGTCTACTTGACCTTATACACAGTGACGTGTGTGGGCCATTTAGTAAACATGCCAGAGGTGGCTATCAGTACTTCATTACATTTACTGATGATTTCAGTAGATATGGTTATATCTATCTAATGAGACATAAGAGTGAATCTTTTGACAAGTTCAAAGAGTTCAAGAATGAAGTACAGAATCAGCTAGGCCGAAATGTCAAGGCACTTCGTTCTGATCGAGGTGGAGAATACCTAAGTCATGCGTTTACTGACTATCTGAAGGAGTGTGGGATTATCTCACAGCTCACTCCGCCAGGAACACCACAATGGAATGGTGTGTCCGAAAGGAGAAATAGAACGTTACTTGATATGGTTCGTTCTATGATGAGTCAGGCTACTCTTCCATATTCCTTTTGGGGATTTGCACTGGAAACAGCTGCAAAGGTACTAAACCGAGTGCCATCCAAGGCAGTTTCTAAGACTCCATACGAGTTATGGTATGGGAAACAGCCGAGCTTGACATTTATCAGGATCTGGGGTTGCGAGGCTTATGTCAAAAAGCTCGCCTCTGGGAAACTGGAGAGCAGATCTGACAAATGTATCTTTGTCGGTTACCCTAAGGAAACTAAGGGTTATTATTTCTACGATCCCAAAGAGAACAAAGTATTTGTTGCTCGGACGGCAATATTTCTTGAGAAGGAATTTCTTCTGCAAGAGGCCAGTGGGAGAGAAATAAAACTGGATGAGAATCCAGAGGAAGGACAAAGTAGTCAAGCACAGTTGGATGTGCCTGAGCCGGTAGAACAGGTTACTGAACAACCTGAGGCTCAGATATCACGGGAACCGCGTAGATCGGGAAGGATCCGTCGACAGCCTGAGCGCTATGATGGAGTCTACATCATTGATGATGATGAACCCCTCACATATACGGATGCGGTCAGTGGACCGGAATCAGCTAGATGGCTTGAAGCTATGCGAGCCGAGATGGACTCCATGTCAGATAACCAAGTCTGGGATTTGGTTGATCCGCCTCCGGGAGTAATCCCTATAGGCTGTAAATGGATCTTCAAGAAGAAGATTGACATGGATGGTAACGTAGTTACCTATAAAGGCAGGCTAGTTGCGAAAGGTTTCAAACAAATCTATGGGATAGATTATGATGAAACTTTCTCTCCTGTAGCCATGTTCAAGTCTATTCGGATTCTTTTCGCGATAGCAGCATATTACGATTATGAGATCTAGCAGATGGATGTGAAGACGGCTTTCCTTAATGGAAAACTAAATGAGGATGTGTATATGACACAACCTGAAGGTTTCACTAATCCATCAGATCGTCATAAAATATGCAAGTTAAAGAAGTCCATTTATGGACTTAAGCAAGCATCTAGGAGCTGGAATATTCGTTTTGATGAATCAATCTCTGAGTTTGGTTTCATCAAGAACGAAGATGACCCGTGTGTATATAAGAGGTTTAGTGGGAGCGTGATTACTTTTCTATTCCTCTACGTCGATGATATCTTAATCATTGGAAACGATATTCCTGAACTGCATGCTGTTAAAGCATGGTTAGGAAAATGTTTTCAGATGAAAGATCTAGGAGAAGCAGCCTATGTTTTAGGTGTGAAGATCTACAGGGATAGATCTAAGAGGCTTCTCGGGCTGTGCCAGAGTACTTACATCGAGAAAGTCCTGGAGAGATTCCATTTAGAGAATTCTAAAAGAGGATATCTTCCAGTCAGACATGGTCTGAATCTTTCGAAGAGTTAGTGTCCACAAACACAGACTGAGAAAGATGAAATGGACAATACGCCTTATGCTTCGGCTATTGGGTCCATAATGTATGCGATGTTGTGTACTCGCCCAGACGTCGCTTACGGGTTAAGCGTGACCAGTCGGTTCCAAAGTAATCCAGGTCAGGCACACTGGATTGCAGTCAAGAACATTTTAAAATATCTGCGGAGGACCAAAGATATGTTCTTGATATATGGTGGTCAGGAAGAACTCAGTATAGAAGGATATACTGACGCTTCATTCCAGTCGGACCAGGATGATTTCCGATCGCAATCAGGCTATGTTTTTAGCTTGAATGGTGGAGCGGTGGTGTGGAAAAGTTTCAAATAGTCAACTGTTGCTGATTCCACAACAGAAGCCGAGTATGTTGCAGCCTCGGAAGTATCCAAGGAGGCAGTGTGGATTCGTAAGTTCGTGAGAGAACTTGGTGTTGTTCCTTCGAGTGCAGATCCTTTGGTTATCTTTTGTGATAACACTGGAGCAATCGCACAAGCAAAGGAACCACGGTCGCACCAGAAGTCCAAGCACATACAGAGACGGTTTCACTTGATCCGGGAGATCATTGATCGTGGCGAGATCAAAGTCTGCAAGGTTCATACAGACGACAATCTGGCAGACCCGCTTACCAAGCCTCTGGCGCAGCAGAAGCATGAGAAGCACTGTAATAATATGGGTTTGAGGTTTCTCAACCATTAGATTAAGTGCAAGTGGGAGATTGTTGGGGTATGCCCTTAAGGCTAATGTTTGAGGCCTTGGGATTGTATCATGTAATACATTCTTGTGTTTATAAAGGCAATGGTTATTGTTCAGGTTGTTACATCATCTGCTGCAATGTGTGTTCTTCTGAATAATGTCTCAATGCTGTTCAGCTAGGCTGACATGCTAAATGTCCTTAGTCGATATATCTTGGTGAACATGAGACAGCCTTGATATGATTGAGACTAATATGTGTTCTAATCTTATTGGATGCTTCGAGCATGGAATAAGATGTAGACTCATGGGTACATTGGATGTACTGGACAGACCCTACTAGGACATTCGATTGCTTGTCACAATGTGAATGATCCTTGATTGCAACAAGTGGCACATGTCCTCTGACTTGAGATCACTTGTGTTTCTAAATGATGATTGTCATTGTTTTGAGGTAGTTCAATATCATTTGAAACATAATGGTTATAGACTATCTTGGATAATGATCATGAGTCAGGTTAGGGCACTAGTGATAGATAGAGGATTGCCGTCTCCTTGTTGAAGGAGTGTGGTGTTCTATAGGGGCCCCCTAGATGAGATGATTGAGAAAGTGTATGGCCATACCCAGGTGACTATGTGCATCTGATCTAATCATGCTCATCATATTGGAGCTACAGGCTTGACACGCTTGTCCAATAAGAACATCCAGTGGCAAAGGAAACATGCATGCCTTGTGAAGTGGATTCACACTTGTGCTGTGGTTTGGGTGTAGTCTTGGAAGACTCTTTTCTTTATATCGGGAGACAGTGATGTGTTGCTAGATACCCCTCACTGATCGTGATAACGTAAGTTATCATTACCGACATTTAAAGGAAACCCTCAGGGTCGCACAATTTGATGATATGGCTTACTTGAGTCAGATCGTGTGGACTGAATTGTTTGGGTTCAGTTTAAAGGGATTTAATCTCTGATTGTAAGTGAGATCTGGTCTGATCATGTTTGATTGATTAGGGCTTGAGATCGGTAAGCTTCGATCGAGAGAGATGATGCTAGACCGGTAAGATCAGGAGCATCAGGAGATGAACGGTTAGATCTGGAACCTATTGGTTCAATGAGGTCTAGACCATGGCTTGGGCTGATTTGATTTGGTTTTTTGGACCAAAGTCAATTGGATCGATTTAGCATGAACCGGTTCACATGTGTGTGAACGCTTGGTTCGATGCTTAAGCGTTTTGGTCGGTTTTCAAAGCATTACTTTATGTCATTCCATTTTTGGAAAGTCATCAAGGCGACTTTGTAAAAACGCCTCAACGCTTCTCTTGGATGATGACCGCTTGCAATCTCGTGGAGAGGAGAGTGTGTTGACGACAAGAGGAGGCATTCGGCCGAGAAAAGCCATCTCTATCCTCTCCTTCACGCGACAAGGTCCCATTGAAGCACTTTGCTAGCACAAAGGATTCAAAGGAGCAAGCCATCTTCACTTGTTGTGTGCGTCACCTTTGGAGAAGGAGCACTTGCGTCTTTGCTTCCAAGGCACCAACCAAACCGATGGCATTGGTATGATCTACTCTTGATCTATTCAATCTATGATAGTTGATCATATGGCATGCAAAAGATCATCAAACCCTTGCTTCCGCTTGCAAAATTTTATTTGCGCCATGCTTAGGGTTTTCGCCCCCTCTCGAAAGGGGTTCTATCAGTTGCATGATCATGGACTGCTGGGATCATTCTCCTACAAGGAGATTGATACATGCCAAGCTTGTTTGATGGGTAAAATGACGAAGTCACCTTTTCCTAATAAAGGTCAAAGGGCTTCAGGTTTACTTGACCTTATACACAGTGATGTGTGTGGGTCGTTTAGTAAACATGCCAGAGGTGGCTATCTGTACTTCATTACCTTTACTGATGATTTCAGTAGGTATGGTTATGTCTATCTGATGAGACATAAAAGTGAATCTTTTGACAAGTTCAAAGAATTCAAGAATGAAGTACAAAATCAGCTAGGCCGAAATATCAAGGCACTTCGTTCTGATCGAGGTGGAGAATACCTAAGTCATGCGTTTACTGACTATCTAAAGGAGTGTGGGATTGTCTCGTAGCTCACTCCGCCAGGAACACCGCAATGGAATGGTGTGTCCGAGAGGAGAAATAGAACGTTACTTGATATGGTTCGTTCTATGATGAGTCAGGCTACTCTACCTTACTCCTTTTGGGGATTTGCACTGGAAACAGCTGCAAAGGTACTAAACCGAGTGCCATCCAAGGCCGTTTCAAAGACTCCATATGAGTTATGGTATGGGAAACAGCCGAGCTTGACATTTATCAGGATCTGGGGTTGCGAGGCTTATGTCAAAAAGCTCGCCTCTAGGAAACTAGAGAGCAGATCTGAGAAATGTATCTTTGTCGGTTACCCTAAGGAAACTAAGGGTTATTATTTCTACGATCCCAAAGAGAACAAGGTTTTTGTTGCTCGGACGGCCATATTTCTTGAGAAGGAGTTTCTTCTGCAAGAGGCTAGTGGGAGAGAAATAAAGCTGGATGAGAATCCAGAAGAAGGACAAAGTAGTCAAGCACAGTTGGATGAGCCTGAGCCGGTAGATCAGGTTATTGAACAACCTGAGGCTCAGATATCACGGGAACCGCGAAGATCGGGAAGGATCCGTCGACAGCCTGAGCGCTATGACGGAGTCTACATCATTGATAATGATGAACCCCTCACTTATGCGGAAGCGGTCAGTGGACCGGAGTCAGCTAGATGGCTTGATGCTATGCGAGCCGAGATGGACTCCATGTCAGATAACCAAGTCTGGGATTTGGTTGATCCACCTCCGGGAGTTATCCCTATAGGCTGTAAATGGATCTTCAAGAAGAAGATTGACATGGATGGTAACGTGGTTACCTATAAAGGCAGGCTAGTTGCGAAAGGTTTCAAACAAATCTACGGGATAGATTATGATGAAACTTTCTCACCTGTAGCCATGTTTAAGTCTATTCGGATTCTTTTCGCGATAGCTGCATATTACGATTATGAGATCTGGCAGATGGATGTGAAGACGGCTTTCCTTAATGGAAATCTGGATGAGGATGTGTATATGACACAACCTGAAGGTTTCACTAATCCATCAGATCGTCATAAAATATGCAAGTTAAAGAAGTCCATTTATGGACTGAAACAAGCATCTAGAAGCTGGAATATTCATTTTGATGAATCAGTCAGTGAATTTGGTTTCATCAAGAACGAAGATGACCCGTGTGTATATAAGAGGTTTAGTGGGAGCGTAATTACTTTCCTAGTCCTCTACGTCGATGATATCTTAATCATTGGAAATGACATTCCTGAAATGCATGCAGTTAAGGCATGGTTAAGGAAATGTTTCCAGATGAAAGATCTAGGAGAAGCAGCCTATGTTCTAGGTGTGAAGATCTACAGGGATAGATCTAAGAGGCTTCTCGGGCTGTGCCAGAGTACTTACATCGATAAGGTCCTGGAAAGATTCCATTTAGAGAATTCTAAAAGGGGATATCTTCTAGTCAGACATGGTCTGAATCTTTCGAAGAGTCAGTGTCCACAAACACAGACTGAGAAAGATGAAATGGACAATACGCCTTATGCTTCGGCTATTGGATCCATTATGTATGCGATGTTGTGTACTCGCCCAGACGTCGCTTACGGGTTAAGCGTGACCAGTCGGTTCCAAAGTAATCCAGGTTAGGCACACTGGATTGCGGTCAAGAACATTTTAAAATATCTGCGGAGGACCAAAGATATGTTCTTGATATATGGTGGTCAGGAAGAACTCAGTATTGAAGGATATACTGACGCTTCGTTCCAGTCGGACCAGGATGATTTCCGATCGCAATCAGGCTATGTTTTTAGCTTGAATGGTGGAGCAGTGGTGTGGAAGAGTTTCAAACAGTCTACTGTTGCTGATTCCACAACAGAAGCCGAGTATGTTGCAGCCTCGGAAGCATCCAAGGAGGCAGTGTGGATTCGTAAGTTCGTGAGAGAACTTGGTGTTGTCCCTTTGAGTGCAGATCCTTTGGTTATCTTCTGTGATAACACTGGAGCCATCGCACAAGCAAAGGAACCACGGTCGCACCAGAAGTCCAAGCACATACAGAGACGGTTTCACTTGATCCGGGAGATCATAGATCGTGGCGAGATCAAAGTCTGCAAGGTTCATACAGATGACAATCTGGCAGACCCACTTACCAAGCCTCTGGCGCAGCAGAAGCATGAGAAGCACTGTAATAATATGGGTTTGAGGTTTCTCAACCATTAGATTAAGTGCAAGTGGGAGATTGTTGGAGTATGCCCTTAAGGCTAATGTTTGAGGCCTTGGGATTGTAAGAGTATCATGTATAAACTTTTAAGTTTATAAAGGCAATAGTTGTTATTCAGGTTGTTACCTTGTCTGCTGTAATAAGTGTACTACTGAATAATGTCTCAAAGCTGTTCAGCTAGGCTGACATGCAATAATGTCCTTAGTCGATATATCTTGGTGAACATGAGACAGCCTTGATATGGTTAAGACTAATATGTGTTCTGATCTTATAGGATGCTTCGAGCATGGAATAAGATATAGACTCATGGGTACATTGGATGTACTGGACAGACCCTACTAGGATATTCAATTGCTTGTCACAATGTGAATAATCCTTGTTTGCTGCAAGTGGCACATTTCCTCTGACTTGAGATCACTTGTGTTTTCTAAATGATGATTGTCATTGTTTTGAGGTAGTTCAATATCATTTGAAACATAATGGTTATAGACTATCTTGGATGGTGAGCTTGAGTCATGTTAGGGCACTAGTGATAGACATAGGATTGCCGTCTCCTTGTTTAAGGAGAGTGATGTTCTAAAGGGGCCCCCTGGATGAGATGATTGAGAGAGTGTATGGCCATACCCAGGTGACTGTGTTCATCTGATCTAATCATGCTCATCATATTGGAGCTACAAGCTTGACACGCTTGTCCAATAAGAACATCCAGTGGCAAAGGAAACATGTTTGCCTTGTGAGTTGGATTCACACTTGAGCTATGTTTTGGGTGTAGTCTTGGAAGACTCTTTCCTTTATATCGGGAGATAGTGATGTGTTGCTAGATACCCCTCACTGATCGTGATAACGTAAGTTATCGTTACCGACATTTAAAGGAAACCCTCAGGGTCGCACAATTTGATGATATGGCTTACTTAAGTCAGATCGTGTGGACTGAATTGTTTTGGTTCAGTTTAAAGGGATTTAAACTCTGATTGTAAGTGAGATCTGGTCTGATCATGTTTGATTGATTAGGGCTTGAGATCGGTAAGCTTCGATCGAGAGTGGTGATGCTAGATCGATCAGATCAGAAGCGTCAGATGATGAATGGTCAGATCTAGGACCTTGGGGTCTAATTCGATCTAGACTTAATGTTTGGGCTGATTTGGTTTAATCATTGAACCAAAGAAATTGAACCGGCTCATGGGTTGAGCGCATGGTTCATATGGGAGAAGAGAGATGCGCTTGGTTCACTTGGTGAACGCATAACGCATGTAGTCAAGGCATTGCTATTTTTGGAATGTTCGGTTTCAAAGAGGGAACGTTTCCACGTTCGGAAAAATGCCTCCTCTCTATTCTCCTCGCTCAATTCGCTCTTGGTTGAGACGACTCACGGCTTGCGTGGTAGAGGTCGACAACAAGAGGATTCGGCCAAGCGATCATCTCTTCATCCCTTCAACCGATCAAGAAATCTTTGGAGCCTTGCTAGCACAAGTCGCGCCAAAGAAGTAGGTCTTCTTCCTCTTGTGTGCGACAACCTTTGGAGGAGATCTCTCTTGCTTTCTTCTTCCAAGACTCCATCCAAGAGATGGCGACGGTATGGATCCTTCTCTTATCTATCTAGACATTTGAAAGTTAATCATATGCGATATTAAGATCTATGAAAACCCTTCTTCCGCTTGCAAAAATTTTATGCGCCACCCCAATAGGGTTTTCGCCCCCCTCTCGAAAGGGGTTCCATCAGGAACATACCGCTCATGGAGGCGGGTACTTCATTTCATCCCACCATGTAATGGGTGGGAGGGCTTGCTGCTCTAGTTGCTGTTCCACATTTGCCCAATGCAGACGGGCTGTACCTTCTAGTAGGAGGAGTGCAAAGTTGATGCGTAGGTGTTGGGGCATGGTGGACCACTCAAAATAGTTGTCGACCAATGTGGCCCAATCAAGAAACCATGTGGGGTTGAGGCTACTGTCAAAGGGTGCGGGTGAGGTATGCACGATGCAATGAAAATCATCGTCCATCCAGTTTCGACCAAAATGGGGTTGAGCTTGGGGCCTTTGTGCAGCCCACAGATCATCCTTGTCAAATGGTTCATCCTAAGGAACAGGTTCTTCCTCATAGGGCCTACGCCTAATGGGCTAGGATAAGGGGGGTAGCTCCCTAGCCGGAGCGCGGTAGGTCGGCGGGGAGGGGTTAACCGGGACTCAGGTTCTACGCTTTAAAGACTCGAGGTGATCACTCACACCCTTGAGAGAAGCCGTGAGTTGTTCCATGGACTGCATGAGCAGTCGGCTAAGTTGGTGATAAAATTCCTCCATTTTGTCTAATCACGATGACAGGGCATCATTCGAACTTACCTAGTCCTTAGACCCTTCCGAGGGTATGACAGACTCTTGGGAATCAAGGAACTGGGACATGGTTTGTGACCTCGTAGTCACCATGCACAAACAAGGTATGACTCAAAATGCAAATGCTGAAAGCGTGCAGAAATATGAAGATGCAACGGAGTTGGATCATGCGAACAATAAGAATTGAACGCGCAACTTGCTCTGATACCAAATTTGATGCAGCTACTATTGGTGGGTTGGTCCTTTGTAAGATCCAAGGATCTTAAGTCCTGGTAAGCATTATTTTTGATTTAAATAAAATTATTGACTGTGATATTTTTCTATGTATTGGTTGTTAATAATTAACTAACTAGAGATTTTTGGATGTTAATGTTAATTAATTAACTAGCTTATTGGATATTAATTAAATCCTTATTGGATTTGCGTTTAAGTGAATTCATTAAATGGATGTTAATTTAAATTCTTATTGGATGTTCACTTAAACCATGGGTTATTGGGTTGGCGCTAATTGGGTTTTAAAATTCGAAATTATTAGTTAAATGGATTAAACCCTATTTGAATTAATTGGTTACGGGTTAAGGAATTAAAAACCGAAAATTTAAATTGGTAATTCGGTTAGGGAAGGGAAATTGGCGATTTTGGCTTGAGGAAATCTTGGGGCGGCTAGGGCAAAGAAGTGGGCGATTTTTGAAGAACTCGGCGATTTCTTGAGGAGCTTGGACGATTCTTGAAGGCTTGGAGGAATTTTCCTTTCTTCCTCTTCCTTTTCCCTTGGCCGGCATCTTTGGTTTGGGTGGCGTTTCTTCCTTCCATTGGTGGCGACGTTGGTAGAGCTTCAAAGGCTTTAGACGATTTTTGTTGGGGAGATTTTAACCTAAGTGTTCACGGTTCAAGGTGAGTGGGGTGTCTTATTTGACCTATTAATTTGGTTGTGATTGTATTACATGATGCAATAGAATTCTTGGAAAATTACCATGTTTAAAACCGAAATTTTGATATTAATTATGAAAAACCGAAATGATCTTGATAATTGTTATGAAAACCGAAACTTTGATTTAATTATGAAAACCGAAATCTTGATGATTGTTTAACCGAAAATTTGTATGAAATTTAAGGTATTTTTATAGGGAATTTTGGTAACATTAAATCAATGATTTTTTTTGTAGCATGAAAATCTTGTTAATTGTAGTTAAACCGAAATCTTGACAATATGTATGAAATCCGAAATCTTGTTAATTGAAGTTAAACTGAAATCTTGATAACATGTTTGGGAACCGCAATCTTTATAATTGTAGTTAACATGTTTACATGTGGTAAATTGTAAGAATACAGGTTTTACATTTTATGTTGAGTTTATGGATGCTTGTTTTAATTTTATGGTTCTTTATGAGTGTAGCATGTATCCTTGTTTGAGG
This sequence comes from Costus lasius, assembly GCA_027563935.2. Lineage (NCBI taxonomy): Eukaryota > Viridiplantae > Streptophyta > Magnoliopsida > Zingiberales > Costaceae > Costus > Costus lasius. The sequence continues at coordinate 80,469,927 of CM050451.1, forward strand.
AATTGGGTGATAACATAGCAAGGTTAGATTGAACTAATCAGCATGAAACCTAAGGACTACACTACAATGTGATTTTTATGAAGTTTATGTGATTTTTTTTGAATATTATGTGATTTGTGATTTTTGGAATATTATGTGGTTATGGGAATTTAGAATATTATGTGTTATGTGATGGGTAGGACTAAGGCTAAGTGTGACTGTGTACTCAAGGGGATAGTATGTGTAATATGTTAAGGGTTTGAGACTTCAGCCCTGTATTGTGATATGTGAGGGGGTTGATGTTCAGCCTACCTGTTATGATGGGGGTTGATGTTCAGCCTGCCCGATATGATTATTGTGATGGCTATCCTAGAGTCTAGTTGACACTTAGAAGTCCACCGTTGTGAAATAAGATATAAGATGTGTCTGTTGTCCAGTAGGAACCTTTTGGGAGAACGGGTTTTGACGCAAAGTGCCATGTCTTGGTCGGACAGGGGCCACCTCTTGATGTCATCACTTTTTTTTTGTGATATGGGGTGTCGTAGAGCAAAGTGCCACGTCGTGACCCGGCGGGGGCCACCTCTTGAATCTACACACTATCCATCGATGTGTTATGGGGTGTTTTAGAGCAAAGTGCCACGTCGTGACCTGGCGGGGGCCACCTCTTGATTCTACTCACTGTCCATGTTTATATGTTGCATGAAATTTTGCAGTCTCCCAGTGCTTAGGCCAAAGCCGGGTTAGACCATAATGGTCACTACTGAATATGCTGGACAACTAGGTTAATTAAGTGTTGGTGTGTACATCTGAGTTGGTTTAGAGTATAACTCTAGAACCTGAGTTTGTTATATGTTGGTGTGTACATCTGACTGTTTATATGACTTCTGTTTTCTTTATGTTGTTATATGTTGACATAATGTTCCTGTTAAAGATTTTTAAAATAATCTATCTATATTTTTGAGTGTATGTTATGGATGGGCGATTTAGACTATCCACTCACTGGGCTGTGTAGCTCACCCCTCACTATTTTCAGGCATAGAGCAGGGGCGCATTTCTTGAGTTAGCATTGGCATGGATATCGCTAGTTTGCTGTTTAAGAACTTTTGTGCTTAATTATTTGGGGCCGGTTGTGGCCGAACTATATGAATGATATGAGCTATGTGAACCATGTGACCTATGTGAACTTGTGATGTCAGATTGTGGCTGTTAAATGAGTTTGATTTTTGTGTCACCGCGGGCTTCAGCCTGGTTTTGGTGTTTGGTATGAGTTTATAAAATCGATTTTGTGATTTTGTTTTGAATTTCGGTTTGTGGTGTATTCTTTGTAATCGGTTTTGATATACCTGTAACTTGCATATGTCTAGTGCAAGGATTGCGTGGTGGCAGGTACCTTTATGAAATTGTGTTTTTGTGGAGATTTGTATGTATGGATTTTCGAAATTTTCAGATCGGATTTCCTGGACTTGGTTTTACTTAGCATGTGCATCGATCCTGTGTGAAAACATCCTGTTTCTATGTGAATTGTGTGGCTTGTTTGGGGTTAAGATAACGGGATGTGACATCCTTAGCTCCGTACTCTTGGGGATTATGAGATGATGATCAGAAAATGTGAGAGGGTCTGGAGACGAGGGAAGTAAAATGCATGTCAGAAAATGAGAAACGTGAAAACTAGCGAGAAACAATGCGGAAGACGGCAATGAATACGTTTTGGAGCAACACGGACGATGAAGAAACCAACGACACCCAACTACGCAAATGAACTCACTAACCTCTCTTAGCGAGCGATTCAAGCACCGCACGACAACAAGGGCAGCGGACTTAGCGCCGACTCAGCTCACGCGCCTATGAATCTGCGATCACACCAAAGACAAGGAACCACCACGTCTTCGATGTACAGATGCCTATGGGTAAGGAAATCAAGCAAGAACAGCACAATGAAAATCTCAAAATAGGTGAACCTGACGCATTGGCAGTGCGATTTACTTCTTTGAAATGAAAGACGATTACAACCGGAATGGCGAAGGAGTGAGACCAAGCCCAGGATCACACCCCTTGCTCGTCACTCTAGCGTCGCCATTAACTCTTGAGTCGAGGCACCAACCTCACTCTTGAAACACACTGTGAGCTAATCTATCGCACAAGAAGAGCTAAGGAACAACTACACTCCAGCTCCCTTTTATAGAGTAAGGGAGGGAATATTGTTGGGGTATGCCCTTAAGGCTAATGTTTGAGGCCTTGGGATTGTATAAGTATCATGTAATAAACTCTTAAGTTTATAAAGGCATGGTTATTTTTCAGTTTGTTACCTTGTCTGCTGTAATGAGAGTACTTCTGAATAATGTCTCAAAGCTGTTCAGCTAGGCTGACAGGCTATAAGTCCTTAGTCGAGATATCTTGGTGAACATGAGACAGCCTTGATATGATTGAGACTAATATGTGTGCTAATCTTATAGGATGCTTCGAGCATGGAATAAGATGAAGACTCATGGGTGCATTGGATGTACTGGACAGACCCTACTAGGATATTCAATTGCTTGTCACAATGTGAATGATCCTTGTAAGCAACAAGTGGCACATGTCCTTTGACTTGAGATCACTTGTGTTTCTAAATGATGAATGTCATTATTTTGAGGTAGTTCAATATCATTTGAAAGATAATGATTATAGACTATCTTGGATAATGATCATGAGTCAGGTTAGGACACTAGTGATAGATATAGGATTGCCGTCTCCTTGTTCAAGGAGTGTGATGTTCTAAAGGGCCCCCCTATATGAGATGATTGAGATAGTGTATGGCCATACCCAGATGATTATGTTCATCTGATCTAGTCATGCTCATCGTATTGGAGTTACAAGCTTGACCCGCTTGTCCAATAAGAACATCCAGTGGCAAAGGACACTTGTATGCCTAGTGAAACTGAATCACACTTGTGCTATGGGTTGGGTGTAGTCTTGGAAGACTCTTTCCTTTATATCGGGAGACAGTGATGTGTTGCTAGATACCCCTCACTGATCGTGATAACGTAAGTTATCGTTACCGACATTTAAAGGAAACCCTCAGGGTCGCACAATTTGGTGATATGGCTTTCTTTAAGTCAGATCGTGTGGACTGAATTATTTGGGTTCAGTTTAAAGGGATTTAAACTCTGATTGTAAGTGAGATCTAGCCTGATCATGTTTGATTGATTAGGGCTTGAGATCGGTAAGCTTCGATCGAGAGAGCAGATGCTAGATCGGTGAGATCAGGAGCATTGAGAGATGAACGGTTAGATCTGAAACCTTAGGGGTTAATATGATTTAGACCAAGTGGCTTGGGTTAATTAGTCTTTGAACCAAACCTAATTGAACCGGTTCACTAGGGTGAACGCATGGTTCAATTTAAGAGATGTTTTCGGTTGGTTCACTTAGGGTGAACGCAAGGAATTAAAGGGGGCTTTAATGAAGGGGGTTACACATTAAATGGTAACCGTTTCTTTCATGATGATGAGCTCTCTCTCCCTTTCGGTTTGGATTTGAGAGTGAGAGTTTTTGGCTTGCACTCACGACGAGGAGAAGGGGAGGACGAAAACAAGAACTCTCGGCCCTAGCATCATCTTATCATCCTACCACTCGAGAAGGACAACTTGGCATTTTGCTAGCACAAAAGTTGCGCAAGTTGGAAGCCTTCATCACTTAGTGTGTGTCTTCTAAGGAGAAGATCCCTTTCGATCTTTCTTCTTCCAAGCCGCCATCCATCCATGGCATTGGTAAGATCATAACTTGATCTAAAGTTCAATTAAGTTGATCATATAGCTATACCATTTGCGATCTTATGAAACCCTAAAAGTCTATGCTTCCGCTATCAAAGTTTTGAATGCGCCCCCCTCTCGAAAGGGGTTCTTACCTTAGGGTTTTCTCGCTCCCCCTTGAAGGGGATTCCTGCAATTGGTATCAGAGCATGTTTGGTTTCGGTATGATGCTTATGATTGCTTAATGTATTGTGTTCCATGTTAGATCTAAGTTTTCTCATCATGCGAAAGTGCTAGTTGTATGTAGTTTATTGTGGCGCATGTATGAGGTTAACATATGTTGGCGCATGTTTGTAGCTTACATAGTTGCGCTTATTGCATGTTATAGTTTTTCTTAAAAACTCAATGAACTTGCGCGCATACTTAGATCTAAGCCCTTGCTATAAACCCTTAGATGGGTTGATAGGGTTGAAAGCTTCATCTAGAATGGATCAAACTAGTCTGATCAGACCATCTGACAGCCTAGATGGGTTGACCAGATAGCACCTGTGCGCAAGCATGAGGTGGCTATAGGTTGACTGCATCAAAGGTGTGTAGCGAGGTCTGGTTGAGACAACCAATGAACACTCTTGAGTTAGGCCCGGGGTCACACCCGCTTGCCAAAACTCTTGAAGGTGGTTCAGCCCTTGGCGCATGCATGGTTGACCATTAGGTCAATTCGGGTCAGTTAGGACTCGGTGCATGCAAGGGCACAGGATCTAACTAGATGGATGAGTGGATCCCTATCAATGGACCATTGTAAGGTTGTAGGGCACATAAGGAAATTAATATTGATGCCTATGGGGTTTTCAAAAATTTAATTTCTTGATTGGATCACATGATGATTGATGCCATGATGCTTGTCTATTTATTCTTATGTGGGCTGCCCATGTTAAATGTGTGCTGTGCTGGGGCCTGCGAGCCTGGAATCAAACTTGTAAATTATTTTGTGATCTGCGAATCACATTTGTACTTAATTTATAATGTATAATTGACCTGCGAGTCAAACTTGTCTAGATAGATCAAATTGTATTTGATTAGACAAGAGCACAAAGGCACACATCCAAAAGGGGGCATTCAGCTGGTGGCGCACCTGAGGTGCTCTTGGTGCTAGGGGCCTGGGTTGGACCAGATGAGATGCAAATGAGCTCAAGTGAAGACTTAAGTAAAATTAAGGTCTTACTAGGGTTCATGGGCTTTTACCACATAAGATCATGCTTTCTATTTATTGCTTAAATAATTAGAATTGCATGTGTTTATCTTCTGCTATCACCATAGGACTTGTATGATAGTGAAGAAGATAAAAGACCGTTAAAATCCAACGCTAATATATCAAGCACGTAATGCCTTCTGACGCGAAACCTCACTGTTCTGACTATCGTTGGAGCCGTGTTGAACCCACTCAGTGGGCACGTCCATCTATCTTCAGACGATGCGGGATTACACCTGCGTGTTACAGAGTAGGGATTTATCCCTTCTCGTTGCTCAGCATAGCACGTGGTGGTCCAGGGAGTAGGTCAGGTCAGCTTGACCATGTAGGCTACATATGTGGCGCATATGGTAACACATGGAGGCAGCCATCTGAGGGATCAGAGACTGTGTTGTACCAACTCAGTTGGCACAGTCTGCTGGATTGCCCAGATGAAGGGGAATCGCACGGGTTGGCGATTGGCTGGGACAGCCTACCAGAAATTAGTGCTTGTCCTCTCTGTGCATCTTATCTCGCCTGAGCGGGACGCGGAGACCAAGTATGAAATCTGGATCCCATCTCACTAAAAGAGTGTTACTCTTCCGGACTGTTTACTGGATTTTTCAGTCAGATAAAATAGTGAGAAAAGAATCTTTCTTAAGTCCTGGAATGATTCTGAACATTGATACTGACCTTGCTGTTCTTGCTTGTTGTAGATTCCTGCAGCAACGAACACCATGAGCTTCAATGTGCGATCCCTACTGGAAAGGGAGAAGTTTGCTGGGCCAAACTTCTCTGACTGGTTTGGACACCTTAAGATCGTTCTTAAGGCAGAGAGGAAACTGTATGTCCTCGAGACGGCGATACCGCCGCAGCCCGCTCCGAACGCCGCAAGGGCGGTTCGGGATGCCTATGAAAAGCACGTCAATGATAGCATTGATGTCGCTTGCCTGATGCTAGCGTCTATGACGCCACCACTGCAGCGTCAGCATGAGGATATGTCGGCTATAGAGATTATAGCGAACCTCAAGATGCTGTATGCTGCACAGGCGAGGACAGAACGCTATAATCTGACGAAGCTCTTCTTTCAGAGCAAACTGGCTGAGGGGAGCCCAGTGGGAGCTCATGTGCTCAAGATGATTGGGCACAAGGAGGCTCTGGAGAAACTGGGGCATACCGTCAACCAGGAGCTTGCTGTTGATATTATTCTGCAGTCTCTCCCGCCCTCTTTCGATGCGTTCATCATTAATTTTAATATGAACAAAATCGATTGCACGCCGGCAGAGCTGCTGAATATGCTCTTGACAACTGAGGAAACTCTGAAGGGAAAGCCTTCAACCTCTGTCTTAATGGTTCCTTCAAGGAACAAGAAGAAGGGGAAGAAGGGCAAGGCCCCTGTCAAGAACTACAGCAAGGCACTGAAACAGAAGGTGAAGCGGTCGAAGGACAACAGGTGTTTCCACTGTGGCCAGCTGGGTCACTGGAAAAAGGACTGTAAAGCGCTCCAAGGAGATAAGAGGGGAAGCATCGCTTCTGGCTCAGGTATATATGTGACTGAGGTCATGTTATCTTCTTCTTCTATTTCATGGGTGTTGGACACTGCATGTGGAGTTCACATTTGTTCAAATGTACAGGAACTCAAGAGAAGAAGACAGGTGGGACAGCATGAGGTAGACCTACGCGTTGGAAACGGGGCACGGGTTGCTGCTGTTGCTGTAGGAGACTATTTCATTTCTTTACCATCTGGCATTGTATTAGAATTAAACAATTGTTATTTTGTACCCAGTATTACCAAGAATATTATCTCTATTCCTGCTCTTGTCAGGAAAGGATTTGCCTTTGAATGCAAGATTTCAAAGTGTGTTTTATCTTATGATAATATTGTGTATGCAACTGGTTCAATCAACAATGGGTTATTCATGTTGGACATGGAATATTCTATACAAAACATTGATAATAAGAAAGCCAAGTATGCTGATGACAGCACCTTGCTATGGCATAGTCGTTTAGGCCATATAAACGAGAAGCGCATTAAGCGGTTGCATGATCATGGACTGCTGGGATCATTCTCCTATAAGGAGATTGATACATGCAAAGCTTGTTTAATGGGTAAAATGACGAAGTCACCTTTTTCTAAGAAAGGTCAAAGGGCTTCAGGTTTACTTGACCTTATACACAGTGATGTGTGTGGGCCATTTAGTAAACATGCCAGAGGTGGCTATCAGTACTTCATTACCTTTACTGATGATTTCAGTAGGTATGGGTATGTCTATTTAATGAGACATAAAAGTGAATCTTTTGACAAGTTCAAAGAGTTCAAGAATGAAGTACAAAATCAGTTAGGCCGAAATATCAAGGCACTTCGTTCTGATCGAGGTGGAGAATACCTAAGTCGAGAATTTACTGACTATCTGAAAGAGTGTGGGATTATCTCACAGCTCACTCCGCCAGGAACACCGCAATGGAATGGTGTGTCTGAGAGGAGAAATAGAACGTTACTTGATATGGTTCGTTCTATGATAAGTCAGGCTACACTTCCATACTCCTTTTGGGGTTTTGCACTGGAAACAGTTGCAAAGGTACTAAACCGAGTGCCATCCAAGGCAGTTTCTAAAACGCCATATGAGTTATGGTATGGGAAACAGCCTAGCTTGACATTTATCAGGATCTGGGGTTGCGAGGCTTATGTCAAAAAGCTCGCCTCTGGGAAACTAGAGAGCAGATCTGACAAATGTATCTTTGTCGGTTACCCTAAGGAAACTAAGGGTTATTATTTCTACGATCCCAAAGAGAACAAGGTTTTTGTTGCTCGGACGGCCATATTTCTTGAGAAGGAATTTCTTCTGCAAGAGGCCAGTGGGAGAGAAATAAAGCTGGATGAGATTCCAGAGGAAGGACAAAGTAGTCAAGCTCAGTTGGATGAGCCTGAGCCAGTGGATCAGGTTATTGAACAACCTGAGGCTCAGATATCACGGGAACCGCGAAGATCGGGAAGGATCCGTCGACAGCCTGAGCGCTATGACGGAGTCTACATCATTGATAATGATGAACCCCTCACCTATGCGGATGCGGTCAGTGGACCGGAGTCAGCTAGATGGCTTGATGCTATGCGAGCCAAGATGGACTCCATGTCAGATAACCAAGTCTGGGATTTGGTTGATCCGCCTCCGGGAGTAATCCCTATAGGCTGTAAATGGATTTTCAAGAAGAAGATTGACATGGATGGTAACGTGGTTACCTATAAAGGCAGGCTAGTTGCGAAAGGTTTCAAACAAATCTACGGGATAGATTATGATGAAACTTTCTCACCTGTAGCCATGTTTAAGTCTATTCGGATTCTTTTCGCGATAGCTGCATATTATGATTATGAGATCTGGCAGATGGATGTGAAGACAGCTTTCCTTAATGGAAATCTGGATGAGGATGTGTATATGACACAACCTGAGGGTTTCACTAATCCAGCAGATCGTCATAAAATATGCAAGTTAAAGAAATCCATTTATGGATTGAAACAAGCATCTAGAAGCTGGAATATTCGTTTTGATGAATCAATCTCTGAGTTTGGTTTCATCAAGAACGAGGATGACCCGTGTGTATATAAGAGGTTTAGTGGGAGCGTAATTACATTCCTAATCCTCTACGTCGATGATATCTTGATCATTGGAAATGATATTCCTGAACTGCATGCTGTTAAAGCATGGTTAGGAAAATGTTTCCAGATGAAAGATCTAGGAGAAGCAGCCTATGTGTTAGGTGTGAAGATCTACCGGGATAGATCTAAGAGGCTTCTCGGGCTGTGCCAGAGTACTTACATCAATAAGGTCCTGGAGAGATTCCATTTAGAGAATTCTAAACGTGGATATCTTCCAGTCAGACATGGTCTGAATCTTTCGAAGAGTCAGTGTCCACAAACACAGACTGAGAAAGATGAAATGGACAATACGCCTTATGCTTCGGCTATTGGGTCCATTATGTATGCGATGTTGTGTACTCGCCCAGACGTCGCTTACGGGTTAAGCGTGACCAGTCGATTCCAAAGTAATCCAGGTATGGCGCACTGGATTGCAGTCAAGAACATTATAAAATATCTGCGGAGGACCAAAGATATGTTCTTGATATATGGTGGTCAGGAAGAACTCAGTATAGAGGGATATACTGACGCTTCGTTCCAGACGGACCAGGATGATTTCCGATCGCAATCAGGCTATGTTTTTAGCTTGAATGGAGGTGCTGTGGTGTGGAAGAGTTTCAAACAGTCAACTGTTGCTGATTCCACAACAGAAGCCGAGTATGTTGCAGCCTCGGAAGCATCCAAGGAGGCAGTGTGGATTCGTAAGTTCGTGAGAGAACTTGGTGTTGTTCCTTCGAGTGCAGATCCTTTGGTTATCTTCTGTGATAACACTGGAGCCATCGCACAAGCAAAGGAACTACGGTCGCACCAGAAGTCCAAGCACATACAGAGACGGTTTCACTTGATCCGGGAGATCATTGATCGAGGCGAGATCAAAATATGCAAGGTTCATACAGATGACAATCTGGCAGACCCGCTTACCAAGCCTCTGGCGCAGCAGAAGCATGAGAAGCACTGTAATAATATGGGTTTGAGATTTCTCAACCATTAGATTAAGTGCAAGTGGGAGATTGTTGGGGTATGCCCTTAAGGCTAATGTTTGAGGCCTTGGGATTGTATAAGTGTCATGTAATAAACTCTTAAGTTTATAAAGGCATGGTTATTATTCAGTTTGTTACCTTGTCTGCTGTAATGAGAGTACTTCTGAATAATGTCTCAAAGCTGTTCAGCTAGGCTGACAGGCTATAAGTCCTTAGTCGAGATATCTTGGTGAACATGAGACAACCTTGATATGATTGAGACTAATATGTGTGCTAATCTTATAGGATGCTTCGAGCATGGAATAAGATGAAGACTCATGGGTGCATTGGATGTACTGGACAGACCCTACTAGGATATTCAATTGCTTGTCACAATGTGAATGATCCTTGTAAGCAACAAGTGGCACATGTCCTTTGACTTGAGATCACTTGTGTTTCTAAATGATGAATGTCATTATTTTGAGGTAGTTCAATATCATTTGAAAGATAATGATTATAGACTATCTTGGATAATGATCATGAGTCAGGTTAGGACACTAGTGATAGATATAGGATTGCCGTCTCCTTGTTCAAGGAGTGTGATGTTCTAAAGGGCCCCCCTATATGAGATGATTGAGATAGTGTATGGCCATACCCAGATGACTATGTTCATCTGATCTAGTCATGCTCATCGTATTGGAGTTACAAGCTTGACCCGCTTGTCCAATAAGAACATCCAGTGGCAAAGGACACTTGTATGCCTAGTGAAACTGAATCACACTTGTGCTATGGGTTGGGTGTAGTCTTGGAAGACTCTTTCCTTTATATCGGGAGACAGTGATGTGTTGCTAGATACCCCTCACTGATCGTGATAACGTAAGTTATCGTTACCGACATTTAAAGGAAACCCTCAGGGTCGCACAATTTGGTGATATGGCTTTCTTTAAGTCAGATCGTGTGGACTGAATTATTTGGGTTCAGTTTAAAGGGATTTAAACTCTGATTGTAAGTGAGATCTAGCCTGATCATGTTTGATTGATTAGGGCTTGAGATCGGTAAGCTTCGATCGAGAGAGCAGATGCTAGATCGGTGAGATCAGGAGCATCGAGAGATGAACGGTTAGATCTGAAACCTTAGGGGTTAATATGATTTAGACCAAGTGGCTTGGGTTAATTGGTCTTTGAACCAAACCTAATTGAACCGGTTCACTAGGGTGAACGCATGGTTCAATTTAAGAGATGTTTTCGGTTGGTTCACTTAGGGTGAACGCAAGGAATTAAAGGGGGCTTTAATGAAGGGGGTTACACATTAAATGGTAACCGTTTCTTTCATGATGATGAGCTCTCTCTCCCTTTCGGTTTGGATTTGAGAGTGAGAGTTGTTGGCTTGCACTCACGACGAGGAGAAGGGGAGGACGAAAACAAGAACTCTCGGCCCTAGCATCATCTTATCATCCTACCACTGGAGAAGGACAACTTGGCATTTTGCTAGCACAAAAGTTGCGCAAGTTGGAAGCCTTCATCACTTAGTGTGTGTCTTCTAAGGAGAAGATCCCTTTCGATCTTTCTTCTTCCAAGCCGCCATCCATCCATGGCATTGGTAAGATCATAACTTGATCTAAAGTTCAATTAAGTTGATCATATAGCTATACCATTTGCGATCTTATGAAACCCTAAAAGTCTATGCTTCCGTTATCAAAGTTTTGAATGCGCCCCCCTCTCGAAAGGGGTTCTTACCTTAGGGTTTTCTCGCTCCCCCTTGAAGGGGATTCCTGCAAATATCACACCACAAGCATGACTAGGGAATATCACACCCTAAGCATGACTAGGGAATATCACCACAAACATGACTACCTACTCTATCAAACTAAAAGCAGTCAAGATGCTGCTGATGCAAGCATGCTGATCTAAGCGCTAACTAACTACTACTAACTAAAGTAGATGAGGGAATCTGAAGCTGGGCACATGGGCTGGGCCTTCTGGGCTGCAACTGGGCCGTATGATGGAAGCTAAAGCTGGGCGCCTTGGCTAGGCCTCCTGGGCTACAACTGGGCTATCAAACCATCTCAGAGCATGCGGCAATGAAATAGTAGAATTTGTTGATGGTGGGCTAATTCGTCACCATGCTAGCGCTTTCCTAGGCTATGTTGGTCAATTGGTTGTGGTAGCAATCATTGACCAGGTCTTAAGGTGGCCGAGGTGCTAAGCACATGGGCCTCAATACCTTTGTGTGGGCTAATAATGGACTGATGACGCCTTTGTACCGCTCTAGTGGTTGACTTGAACATTGAGAATGTCGTATTGTGTTTGCTTTAGGCCCCTTTGAACTTTTTAGGGGAGGTGGAACCTTGTCTGGAGGGAACTCCACATAATGGCCATGTTTCTTGGGTTCTAGAGCTGCCGTGGAGGTTCCTACTGCATTACATAGGTTCCCCATTTTGACCATTTTGTATTAGAATAGGTTGCATCATATGGTTGGTTAGATCCACCCTTCAAATTACACAAAGTAGTTACATTCACTAGGTTCCTCCACTTGATGTATGGTAGGTTAGTGCATCCAATTAATGTAATAGAGGTCAACTCAATTTTGGGATCAAGTCATGCCAAGCTCAAGTTCAAAGAAGGTGCCAAGACCCAACCAGCCCCTCTTGAAGTGCACTCCCAACAAGGCTACCCAAGTTCCACCATCCTAGTTGGCATTCATGGGGGGTTTTTGAAAGTCCCCTATAAAGGGGGCGAAACCCTAAAGTGGCGCATATAAAATTTTGGGCAGCGGAAATAAGGGTTTCTAGATGATCGGTTGCATGCATGTCATATGATCAACTATTAAAACTTGTATACATTGATAAGAGTCATACCATCGCCATTGCTTGGATGGTGCCTTGGAAGAAGAGAGCGAAAGGGATCTCCTCCAGAAGATGCGCACACAAGAAGAAGATCGCCTACTCCTTGTTGATCCTTGTGCTAGCAAAGACCTTCAAGTCTCCTGATCGAATGGAAGGGAAGAAGAGATGTCTTGCTTGGCCGAGACCTCCTTGTCGTCAACTCCTTCAACACACGAGAGTTGAGAGAGCATAGAGAGGAAGAGGCGACAATAGGAGTGAGAGGAGCGAACGTGAGGCGTGACCATGTTTTGGAAACATGGTTTCCCAAAATAGAAAAACCCCCTCAACGTGTGATGCGTTCACTCCTTGTGAACCATCGCATTTTTCTCTTCCCATTGAACCATGCGCTCATATGATGAGCCGGTTCATTTTGGTTTGGTTCAAAGACCAATTAACCCAAGCATTTGGTCTAGATCACAATTAAACCCTAAGGCTCCAGATCTAACCGTTCATCTCCTGATGCTCCTGATCTCACCGATCTAGCATCAATTCTCTCGATCGAAGCTTACCGATCTCAAGCCCTAATCAATCAAACATGATCAGACCAGATCTCACTTACAATCAGAGATTAAATCCCTTTAAACTGAACCCAAACAATTCAGTCCACACGATCTGACTTAAGTAAGCCATATCATCAAATTGTGCGACCCTAAGGGTTTCCTTTAAACGTCGGTAACGATAACTTACGTTATCACGATCAGTGAGGGTTATCTAGCAACACATCACTGTCTCCCGATATAAAGGAAAGAGTCTTCCAAGACTACACCCAAACCACAGCACAAGTGTGAATCCATTTCACTAGGCATACAAGTTTCCTTTGCCACTGGATGTTCCTATTGGACAAGCATGTCAAGCCTGTAGCTCCAATATGATGAGCATGATTAGATCAGATGAACATAGTCATCTGGGTATGGCCATACACTTTCTCAATCATCTCATCCAGGGGGCCCCTTTAGAACATCACACTCCAAACTAGGAGATGGCAATCCTATGTCTATCACCAGCGCCCTAACATGACTCATGCTCACCATCCAAGATAGTCTATAACCATTATATTTCAAATGATATCGAACTACCTCAAAACAATGCCAATCATCATTTAGAAACACAAGTGATCTCAAGTCAGAGGAAGTATGCCACTTGTTCGCATACAAGGATTATTCACATTGTGACAAGCAATTGAACATCCTATGTAGGGTCTGTCCAGTACATCCAATGTACCCATGAGTCTACATCTTATTCCATGCTCAAAGCATCCTATAAGATTAGAACACATATTAGTCTCAATCATATCAAGGTTGTCTCATGTTCACCAAGATATTTCGACTAAGGACTACACTGCATGTCAGACTAGCTGAACATCATTGAGACATTATTCAGAAGTATACACATTGCAGCAGATAATGTAACAACCTGAATAACAACCATTGCCTTTATAAACATAGAGTTTATACATGATACTGATATAATCCCAAGGCCTCAAACATTAGCCTTAAGGGCATACCCCAACAGTTTTTGTCCACGTTCCCCAACCGCCACTTTCCCTTTGAAGTAAGGGAGACAAAGCCAACCATCCTCAGCTTTTACAGCAGCCTCATGAAGGTAATTGCGCCATCCATCAATGCAAGGGAGCAGCCAACACTCCATCACTACACGTGCAGGTCTTTGCCCCTCCAATTCTGGAAAGCCTTGCTACACTCTTGAACCAAAGCCACCAGGAGATCAGCCCCTTCAGATGCTCAGGATTCACCCTTACCCTTTGGAGGAAAGCTCCAAGAGAAGTACTAGAAGGTCAGCCCACAAATGGAGAAAGTTTCAGCCCCATGCATGCGCCAGCTCAATATGCATAATTCTGCTTACTTGTTTGACTTGTGTATGAGCCAAGGGCTTGAATTTTCCCTTTGGCTGCTCATTATAACCTTGTAAACTATCTTGATGAATGCCAGAGTTGAATATTTTTGAAAACTTCTGAAGCTTGTGTCTTCAATGGTGCATGTGTCGCCAACTTAGTGTCTTCTTGGTGCTTGTGTCACCTCAACTCTCCCCTTCTCCCAAATCCTACCGAGAGCTCCTTTCTCCTCTCCATCTTCAGGCAAGGTTTCCACCTTTCGACCACCCCTTGAGTTCTGAAGTTCACACGTCCAACCACCCTTAGTTGCAAGGGGTCCTCAGCCCCCCAAGAGAAAGAAGTTGCTCAAGCCGCCATGCAACAAGAAGAAATCTTTACTATGCTGAGAGCTTTCTTCTTCCTCCTGCCACCTTCATTTGTGAGCCTCTCCACCCCTCCAACCATTGAAGCTTGAAGCTCACGTCCCTGACGCAGCGCACTGAAGGTAGGGATGTCCTTAGTTCAGTACTCTAAGGAGGGGATGACCATGATGCAAAAAATGGGAGAGGGTCTTGAGATGAGGGAATGTGAAAGCGTGCGTTCGATTGAAACCCGGGGAAATCCGATGAAAACCGAAGTGATTTACTTGAGCAATACTCACCGCGATGAAAACCACGGCTCGATTACTAAGGAAAATACTCACCTTTCTAGCACAACCAACTTTTCCCTTGCATGCACGTGTGCGTAGAACCTTCTCGACGCTACGGGGAAGGCGACGCTCATCCAAGACACCACGTGGAATTGAAAACGCAAAGGACCCGAAGCCCGCAATGGGTTCTTCGGGTGTTTTGATTGAAAGCAATAAAGAACACAGAATTACATGGAGGCGAGGGAACCCTAGGTGAGCTCCTCGGAGTTTGCTGGATCTAGGCCTTTGCGCGGGGAAAGGCAGCTACTACCACAAAGCTGAAAAGAACACACAAGCCCTTCAGCCCTCTTTTATAGAACAAGAGGGGGAGGGATCACATGAGAACCACATGAGGGAGTTGGAGAAGCCAACCACCCTCCTAACAACCTAAAAGAGGGTCAAGATGCCCTCCAACAACCACTAAAAAAACTGAAAGCAACTAACTACTCAGCAGGAAGGTGTGGGCGCACGTCTCCCACGGGTTGGGCCGCTGTCTAGGCCGGAGTCGAGGTGCTAGACCATTTCGGAACAGGCCACCATGAAGCAGTAGAACTTGCTGATCGTGGGCTGGTTCTAGACGTTGGTAGCGGTCTCTTGGGCCGAGTTGAAGACTCGGTTGTTGTAATGATCCGTCGGTGGCTCTTGAGGTGGTCCTCGGGGAAGAGGCGCCATGGGGGCTGGTTGAATGGAGTCCACTGATGTTCAAGAAGGGCTCATGATGCCCACATAACGATCAGGGGGCTGCGAGGAGTGTTGCGACTGTCGGACTCCATGCGAAATAGGACCCATCTTCACTGTTGAGGCGTTCATGGCCTGGCCGTGCTTGTGTTCATGGCTGTGAACGGGTGGTCTGGAGTAGGCAGAGTCCTTCACGACCTGGCCGTGCTTCTTGTTACGGGCGTGATTGGATGGCCCAAAATCCACAGAGTCCTTCACGGCCTAGCCGTGCTTCCTATCACGGGCATGATCGAATGGCCCAAAATCCATAGAGTCCTTCACGGCCTAGCTGTGCTTCCTATCACGGGCGTGATCGGATGGCCCGAAATCCACAAAATCGTTCACGGCTTCGCCGTGCGTCTGGTCACGGGCGTGATCGCTGGGGCCGAATTTCGCCGAACTCGTCACGGCGGGTGTCACGGGCGTGTCGAGGGCCATGTCGGCGTTCGTGTTCTTGCTCGACCGTGTCACGGCCGTGTTCTCGGTCACGGCCTGGCCATGTCTGGGTCGGCTGGGTCTTGCTGGGTGACATTATCCGCAAGTGCACGAAAATGTCGAAGTAATATAAAAGATATCGTCTCCCACAGGGAACAAGGTGAGTATTAGAAATTCTAATTTTTGGAATCTAAGCAGATCAAATCGTGGTTTTTGGAACAAGAAAACTAAAGCTAAGCAAGTCGTAAATAAGAAATCAAATAATTACAGCAGGGAAATTATAGGAAAGCAAATATCAGGGCTCGAGTTTCCACCTCTATGACGATTTTAAACGCTCTAAGAAACAAATGCCGGTTACAAGGATTTACAGATTTGCATAAGGAATCTACCCTATTGTACGAAGGTGCCCTCTTTCGAGTGTACACCCTGATGCTTGCCTAGAACGTCTCCTACTTTCACGGTGGATCATTTTTGACAAACCCGATGGGTTCCGTGGTAGATTATGGATCCTCGAGTGAAGGGCAAGCACTTTCGCGTCAAGCCTTCACAAGATTCATAATGAGGTTCGGTCATTACGGTCCCTACTTTCGTTATGAACCGTAACCACTATAACATGATAATACTTAGCCAGAGTACAAAATCAAGAAATAAGCGTGTCAAGTGAAATATTCTTAAGATGTGATCCAAATAACAAGATTAAAACAAGATTTACATAAAGAAATCGTCAGAGGGCTTCAACCTAGCCCTGAAAGCAAGCTTACGCTACCACCATCATTGAATCATTCAAAATACTATCTTTATACATAGGAAAATCACAGCAAAAGGTTTCTAACAGGGAATATATGATTAACCAAAATAAATAAACAAGAATCACAGGGTTTCGATGATCGAATCTCTAGAAATCCACTCGAAGTCGCTGAATCGCCGTGTTCTTCCGCCCTAGCCGCTTCATCGTCTCCTCTTCTCCCCCTTAGGACACGGAATTTGGGGCTTTTGTACTCTATTTGTCCGCCTCTGAGTAAGCTTTCCAAAAAATCCTCACTTGCTAAATTTGGAGTTGAATTGGGTTCAAAATTGCCAGAATACCGAATAGGTGTCGAGCTGATCCGTCAACTTCACGGGTGAACCCCGCCGGGTTTACCAGGTGGTGAAGTGCACGGTGCTCTTTTGTTGTGAAATAATCACAGGTGAACCTCGCGGGGTTCACCTACCAGTGAAATCTTCGGCATATTTTGTTGGTGTATATGCCCTAAAGACCAATGTATGGACATGGTCAGGCATTGTTTGAATGTACTTTGATAGAAGTATTACTCTTTATATAGGCATGGTCGTTATTATGCAAGACTTCTCTACCTGCGTTGATGTATTGAGTTGCATAAATAATGTCCCAGGAGTTTGGATTAGATCCGTTCTGTTAAGCTATCCCCAGACAAGGTACCTTAGCGGATATGGGACAGCTTTGGTACATGTGAGACTGGTGTATGGGCTGGTTATGTGCGGGGCACAGTAACGCAGACATACAGGTGCATTGGATGCACTGGAGTGATCCACCGTGAGGATTGACTTGTCTAGTCAACAAGTCAATCTCACATGCAAGAGGTTTGCATTGATCCTTAGACTTGAGGTATTCATGTCTAGATTTGATGATGGGTATGCTTTAATACAGTCTTACGTCTCTCCGTAATTGGGAGATCAAAACGACTGTCATTGGGCATGTCATAAGTCATGTAGAGACATGAATGACCAATAGTAGGATTTGCCCCTGTTGGGGTATGCCCTTAAGGCTAATGTTTGAGGCCTTGGGATTGTATCAGTATCATGTATAAACTCTTAAGTTTATAAAGGCAATGGTTGTTATTTAGTTTGTTACATCATCTGCTGCAATATGTATACTTCTGAATAATGTCTCAATGCTGTTCAGCTAGGCTGACATGCTATATGTCCTTAGTCGAGATATCTTGGTGAACATGAGACACCCTTGATATGATTGAGACTAATATGTGTTCTAATCTTATAGGATGCTTCGAGCATGGAATAAGATGTAGACTCATGGGTACATTGGTTGTACTAGACAGACCCTACTAGGATATTCAATTGCTTGTCACAATGTGAATAATCCTTGTATGCAACAAGTGGCACATTTCCTCTGACTTGAGATCACTTGTGTTTCTAAATGATGGTTGTCATTGTTTTGAGGTAGTTCAATATCATTTGAAACAAAATGGTTATAGACTATCTTGGATAATGATCATGAGTCAGGTTAGGGCACTAGTGATAGATATAGGATTGCCGTCTCCTTGATTGGAGTGTGATGTTCTAAAGGGGCCCCCTGGATGAGATGATTGAGAAAGTGTATGGCCATACCCAGATGACTGTGATCATCTGATCTAATCATGTTCATCATATTGGAGTTACAGGCTTGACTAGCTTGTCCAATAAGAACATCCAGTGGCAAAGGAAACTTATATGCCTTGTGAGTAGATTCACACTTGTGCTGTGGTTTGGGTGTAGTCTTGGAAGACTCTTTCCTTTATATCGGGAGACAGTGATGTGTTGCTAGATACCCCTCACTGATCGTGATAACGTAAGTTATCGTTACCGACATTTAAAGGAAACCCTCAGGGTCGCACAATTTGATGATATGGCTTACTTAAGTCAGATCGTGTGGACTGAATTGTTTGGGTTCAGTTTAAAAGGGATTTAATATCTGATTGTTAGTGAGATCTGGTCTGATCATGTTTGATTGATTAGGGCTTGAGATCGGTAAGCTTTGATCGAGAGAATGGATGTTAGATCGGTGAGATCAGCAGCATCAGAGATGAGCGGTTAGATCTGGAACCATTGGGTCCAATTAGATCTAGACCATGACTTGGACTATTTTGGTTTGGTCTTTGAACCAACCTTATTAGAACCGGTTCACTTAGGTGAACGCTTGGTTCAAAGAGAGTGGCGTATGCGATCGGTTCACTTGATGTAAACGCTTGATCGCATGAGAGTTGAAGGCGAGTTTATGGGTTGCTATTTTTAGAAACCACGCCCCACGTTCAATGTGAACGTTACTCTCGTCGCTCCTCTTCGCTCTTGTTCTCGTGGGGCTTGTGTCAACGAGAGATAGAGAAGCATTCGGCCAAGGAGAATTCGCCAAGCAACTCATCTCATCTTCCCTCACGGATCGAGACCTCTTGGAGCCTTGCTAGCACAAGGAGTACCAAGGGAGTAGGCGACTTCTTCATCTAGTGTGCACATCCTTTGGAGGAGATCCTCTCGCTCTCTCTTCTTCCAAATCGCCATCCAAGAGAAATGGCTATGGTATGAATCCAATCTTTATGAAGTTGATCATGTGTTCTTGCTAATGATCTTATGAAACCCTTGATTCCGCATGAAATTTTATTTGCGCCACTTATTGGGTTTCGCCCCCCCCCCCCCTCTAGAAAGGGGTCTAACAATTGGTATCAGAGCGCATGTTATTGCTTGATCATATGATTGCTTCATGTTAATATGTGATCCATGTTTGAGGTGAATAGATCTAGGGTTATCATCATGCGAAAAATTTTACATGCATGCATTGTCGCATGTTTATTCTTTGTGGCGCATGTATGATGCTTATGTTGTTGCGCATGTTGAATGTATAGTTTTTCTTAAAAACTTCATCCCTTGCGCGCCTCACTTAGATCTAAGCGCCTACTATAAACCCTTAGACGGGTTGATGGGGTTGAAGTCATCCTCTAGGTTAGATCCAAAGAGTCTGATCAGACCATCTGACAGCCTAGATGGATCGACCAGATGGCACCTGTGCGCAAGTACGAGGTGGCTATAGGTCGATTGCATCACAGGCGTGTAGCGAGGTCTGGTTGAGACAACCATTGAACGCACATGAGTTAGGCCCGGGGTCACACCCGCTTGCCAGAACTCATGATGGTTGTTCAGCCCTTGGCGCATGCATGGTTGACCATTAGGTCAACTCAAGTCAGTTAGGACTTGGTGCATGCAAGGGCAGTGGATCCAACTAGACATGATGAGTGGATCCCTATCAATGGACCGTTGTAAGGTTGTAGGGCAAATAAGAAAATTAAAATGGATGACAATGGGTTTTTCAAAAAATTTTATTTTCTTAGTAATGGATCACATGTTTGATTGGATGCCATGTGCTTGTTTATTTCATCTTATGTGGGTTGCCCTTTAATGTGTGCTGTACTGGGGCCTGCGAGCCTGGTTAATTGTAAATTAATATTTATTTGTGATCTGCGAATCACATTGTGTTTAATTTATAAGTGTAATTGACCTGCGTGTCAATCTTGTCTAGATAGATTAATTTGTAATTTAATCAGACAAGAGCACAAAGCACACATGGCAGAGGCGCATGCAGCAGTGGCTTGACCAGGTGGGAGGTCTAGGGTTCGACCCTAGGACAGGCGCATTTTTCTGGTGGGCGCACCTTGAGCTGCAGTGGGCGCTTGGGCCCTGGGTTGGGCCAGATGAGAAGAAAAAGCCCCATGAAGAAAGCAAGTGAAGACTTAATTTAGGTTAAGGTCTTACTTAGGCTTAATGGGCTTTTACCACATAAGATCCATGCTTTCTTTTATTGTTTAATAATTAGAATTGCATGAGTTATTTATCTTCTGCTATAGCCATAGGATTTGCCTGATAGTAAGAAGATAAAAGACCGTTAAAATCCAACGCTAAATATCAAGCACGTAATGCCTTCTGGCGCGAAACCTCACTGTTCTGACTATCGTTGGGGCCGTGTTGTACCCACTCAGTGGGCACGCCCATCTATCTTTAGACGGTGTGTGATTTCACCTGCGTGTTACAGAGAAGGGATTTATCGCTTCTCGTTGCTCAGCATAGCACGTGGTGGTCCAGGGAGTAGGTCAGGTCAACTTGACCATGTAGGCTACATATGGGGCATATGTTAGCTATATGGAGGCAGCCATCTGTGGGATCAGAGACTGTGTTGTACCAACTCAGTTGGCACAGTCTGCTGGATTGCCCAGATGAAGGGGAATCGCACGGGTTGGCGATTGGCAGGGACTGCCTACCAGAGATTAGTGCTTGTACTCTCTGTGCATCTTATCTCGCCTGAGCGGGACGCGGAGACCAAGTATAAAATCTGGATCCCATCTCACTAAAAGAGTGTTACTCTTTCGGACTGTTTTAATGGATTTTTCAGTCAGATAAAATAGTGAGAAAAGAATCTTTCTTAAGTCCTGGATTGATTCTAAACATTGATACTGACCTTGCTGTTCTTGCATTGTTGTAGATTCCTGCAGCAACGAACACCATGAGCTTCAATGTGCGATCCCTACTGGAAAGGGAGAAGTTTGCTGGGCCAAACTTCTCAGACTGGTACGTGAAGGTTCCCACTGGGGGGCGAAACCCTAAAGCATGCGCAAGGATAAAATGGCATAGGCGGAATCTAGGGTTTCCTTAGGATCGAATAGCATGCATTATATGATCAACTATCGAAAACTTGAATAGATAAGAAAAAAAATTCTCACCATTGTCATCACTTGGATGGTGTCTTGGAATCAAAGACCAAAAGAGATCTTCTCCAAAGCGACGCACACAATTGATGTCGCCTACTCCCTTTGGCGTTCCTTGTGCTAGCAAGGTCCCAAAGCGTTCTTTGTCGAGTGGAAAGGATGAAGAGCTTCTCTGCTTGGCGATTTCTTTTCCTCTTCTTTTCGTCAACCTCTTCACCACACGAGTGTCAAGAGACCAGAGGAAAGGGGGCAAGAGGCGAGAGAGATTAGCGTCGTGAGAGCCAACGTGAGAGAGGGTCACTAATGTGACATGCTATCTAAAAATAGCAAACACCATCTCCACTTGCGACCATGCATTACCCCAATCGCAATTGCCTCTTTAATTGAACCATACGCTCATTCAATGAGCTGGTTCAAATTGATTTGGTTCAATAACCAAATAAACCAAGCAACTAGTCCAGATCATAATAAACCCCTAAGGCTTAAGATCTGACCGCTCACTTCTTGATGCTTATGATCTGAGGGATCTAGCATCCATTCTCTCGATCGAAGCTTATCGATCTCAAGCCCTAATCAATCAAACATGATCAGACCAGATCTCACTCACAATCAGAGATTAAATCCATTTAAACTGAACCCAAACAATTCAGTCCACACGATCTGACTTAAGTAAGGCATATCATCAAATTGTGCGACCCTGAGGGTTTCCTTTAAATGTCGGTAACGATAACTTACGTTATCACGATCAGTGAGGGGTATCTAGCAACACATCACTGTCTCCCGATATAAAGGAAAGAGTCTTCCAAGACTACACCCAAATCACAGCACAAGTGTGAATCAAACTCACAAGGCATACATGATTCCTTTGCCACTGGATGTTCTTATTGGACAAGCGTGTCAAGCCTGTAACTCCAATATGATGAGCATGATTAGATCAAATGAACACAGTCACCTGGGTATGGCCATACACTTTCTCAATCATCTCATCCAGGGGGGCCCCTTTTGAACATCACACTCCAATCAAGGAGATGGCAATCCTTTGTCTATCACTAGTGCCCTAACCTGACTCAAGCTCATTATCCAAGATAGTCTATAATCATTATGTTTCAAATGATATTGAACTAACTCAAAACAATGACAATCATCATTTAGAAACACAAGTGATCTCAAGTCAGAGGACATGTGCCACTTGTTACAATCAAGGATTATTCACATTGTGACAAGCAATTGAATATCCTAGTAGGGTCTGTCCAGTACATCCAATGTACCCATGAGTCTACATCTTATTCCATGCTCGAAGCATCCTATAAGATTAGAACGCATATTAGTCTCAATCATATCAAGGCTGTCTCATGTTCACCAAGATATATCGACTAAGGACAAAAGTACATGTCAGCCTAGCTGAACAGCTTTGAGACATTATTCAGAAGCACACTTATTGCAGCAGACAATGTAACAAACTGAATAACAACCATTGCCTTTATAAACAAAAGAGTTTATACATGATACTGATACAATCCCAAGGCCTCAAACATTAGCCTTAAGGGCATACCCCAACAGTACGGACACCTTAAGATTGTTCTTAAGGTAGAGAGGAAACTGTATGTCCTCGAGACGGCAATACCGCCTCAACCCGCAGCGAATGCCGCAAGGGCGGTTCGTGAAGCCTATGAAAAGCATGTCAATGATAGCATTGATGTCGCTTGCCTGATGCTAGCGTCTATGACGCCACCGCTGCAGCGACAACATGAGGATATGTCTGCTATAGAAATTATAGCAAACCTCAAAATGTTGTATGCTGCACAGGCGAGGACTGAGCGCTATAATTTGACCAAGCTTTTCTTTCAGAGCAAACTGGCTGAAGGGAGCCCAGTGGGAGCTCACGTGCTCAAGATGATTGGGCACAAAGAGGCTCTAGAGAAACTGGGGCATACCATCAATCAGGAGCTTGCTGTAGACATTATTCTGCAGTCTCTCCCGCCCTCTTTCGATGCGTTCATTATTAACTTTAATATAAACAAAATCGATTGTACCCCGGCAGAGTTGCTGAATATGCTCTTGACTACTGAGGAGACTCTGAAGGGAAAGCCTTCAACCTCTGTCTTAATGGTTCCTTCTAGGAACAAGAAGAAGGGGAAGAAGGGCAAAGCCCCAGTCAAGAACTACAATAAGGCTCTGAAACAGAAGGTTAAGCGGTCGAAGGAATACAGATGTTTCCACTGTGGCCAGCTAGGTCACTGGAAAAAGGACTGTAAAGCGCTCCAAGGAGACAAGAAGGGAAGCATCGCTTCTGGCTCAGGTATATTTGTGACTGAAGTCATGATATCATCTTCTTCTATATCATGGGTGTTGGACACTGCATGTGGAGTTCACATTTGTTCAAATGTACAGGAACTCAAGAGAAGAAGACAGGTGGGGCAGCATGAGGTGGACCTACGAGTTGGAAATGGGGCACGGGTTGCTGCTGTTGCTGTAGGGGAATATTACATCTCATTACCATCTGGACTTGTATTAGAATTAAACAATTGTTATTTTGTTCCTAGCATTACCAAGAATATTATCTCTATTCCTGCTCTTGTCAGGAAAGGGTTTTCCTTTGAATGCAATATTTCAAAGTGTATTATTTCTTTGGATAATATTGTTTATGCTACTGGTTCAATTAACAATGGGTTATTCATGTTGGACATGGGATGTTCTATACAAACTATTGATAATAAGAAAGCCAAGTATGCTGATCATAGCACCTTGCTATGGCATAGTCGTTTAGGCCATATTAACAAGAAACGCATTAAGCGGTTGCATGACAATGGACTGCTGGGATCATTCTCCTATGAGGAGATTGATACATGCAAAGCTTGTTTAATGGGTAAAATGACGAAGTCTCCTTTTCCTAACAAAGGTCAAAGGGCTTCAGGTTTACTTGACCTCATACACAGTGATGTGTGTGGGCCATTTAGTAAACATGCCAGAGGTGGCTATTCGTACTTCATTACCTTTACTGATGATTTCAGTAGATATGGTTATGTCTATCTGATGAGGTATAAGAGTGAATCTTTTGACAAGTTCAAAGAATTCAAAAATGAAGTACAGAATCAGCTAGGCCGAAATATCAAGGCACTTCGTTCTGATCGAGGTGGAGAATACTTGAGTCATGCGTTTACTGACTATCTGAAGGAGTGTGGGATTATCTCACAGCTCACTCCGCCAGGAACACCGCAATGGAATGGTGTGTCCGAGAGGAGAAATAGAACGTTACTTGATATGGTTCGTTCTATGATGAGTCAGGCTACTCTACCTTACTCCTTTTGGGGATTTGCACTGGAAACAGCTGCAAAGGTACTAAACCGAGTGCCATCCAAGGCAGTTTCAAAGACTCCATATGAATTATGGTATGGGAAACAGCCGAGCTTGACATTTATCAGGATCTGGGGTTGCGAGGCTTATGTCAAAAAGCTCGCCTCTGGGAAACTGGAGAGCAGATCTGAGAAATGTATCTTTGTCGGTTACCCTAAGGAAACTAAGGGTTATTATTTCTACGATCCCAAAGAGAACAAGGTATTTGTTGCTCGGACGGCAATATTTCTTGAGAAGGAGTTTCTTCTGCAAGAAGCCAGTGGGAGAGAAATAAAGCTGGATGAGAATCCAGAGGAAGGACAAAGTAGTCAAGCACAGTTGGATGAGCCTGAGCTGGTAGAATAGGTTATTGAACAACCTGAGGCTCAGATATCACGGGAACCGCGAAGATCGGGAAGGATCCATCGACAGCCTGAGCGCTATGACGGAGTCTACATCATTGACAATGATGAACCCCTCACTTATGCGGATGCGGTCAGTGGACCGGAGTCAGCTAGATGGCTTGAAGCTATGCGAGCCGAAATGGACTCCATGTCAGATAACCAAGTCTGGGATTTGGTTGATCCGCCTCCGGGAGTAATCCCTATAGGCTGTAAATGGATCTTCAAGAAGAAGATTGACATGGATGGTAACGTGGTTACCTATAAAGGCAGGCTAGTAGCGAAAGGTTTCAAACAAATCTACGGGATAGATTATGATGAAACTTTCTCTCCTGTAGCCATGTTCAAGTCGATTCGGATTCTTTTCGCGATAGCTGCATATTATGATTATGAGATCTGGCAGATGGATGTGAAAACGGCTTTCCTTAATGGAAAACTGGATGAGGATGTGTATATGACACAACCTGAAGGTTTCACTAATCCATCAGATCGTCATAAAATATGCAAGTTAAAGAAGTCCATTTATGGACTTAAGCAAGCATCTAGAAGCTGGAATATTCGTTTTGATGAATCAATCTCTGAGTTTGGTTTCATCAAGAATGAAGATGACCCGTGTGTATATAAGAGGTTTAGTGGGAGCGTGATTACTTTCCTGGTCCTCTACGTCGATGATATCTTAATCATTGGAAATGATATTCCTGAACTACATGCTGTTAAGGCATGGTTAAGGAAATGTTTCCAGATGAAAGATTTAGGAGAAGCAGCCTATGTATTAGGTGTGAAGATCTACAGAGATAGATCTAAAAGGCTTCTCGGGCTGTGCCAGAGTACTTACATCGATAAAGTCCTGGAGAGATTCCATTTAGAGAATTCTAAAAGAGGATATCTTCCAGTCAGACATGGTCTGAATCTTTCAAAGAGTCAGTGTCCACAAACACAGACTGAGAAAGATGAAATGGACAATACGCCTTATGCTTCGGCTATTGGGTCCATTATGTATGCGATGTTGTGTACTCGCCCAGACGTCGCTTACGGGTTAAGCGTGACCAGTCGGTTCCAAAGTAATCCAGGTCAGGTGCACTGGATTGCAGTCAAGAACATTTTAAAATATCTTCGGAGGACCAAAGATATGTTCTTGGTGTATGGTGGTCAGGAAGAACTCAGTATTGAAGGATATACTGACGCTTCATTCCAATCTGACCAGGATGATTTCCGATCGCAATCAGGCTATGTGTTTAGCTTGAATGGAGGTGCTGTGGTGTGGAAAAGTTTCAAACAGTCCATCGTTGCTGATTCCACAACAGAAGCCGAGTATGTTGCAGCCTCAGAAGCATCTAAGGAGGCAGTGTGGATTCGTAAGTTCATTCAGGAACTTGGTGTTGTTCCTTCGAGTGCAGATCCTTTGGTTATCTTCTGTGATAACACTGGAGCAATCGCACAAGCAAAGGAACCACGGTCGCACCAGAAGTCCAAGCACATACAGAGACGGTTTCACTTGATCCGGGAGATCATTGATCGTGGCGAGATCAAAGTCTGCAAGGTTCATACAGATGACAATCTGGCTGACCCGCTTACCAATCCTCTGGCGCAGCAGAAGCATGAGAAGCACTGTAATAATATGGGTTTGAGGTTACTCAACCATTAGATTAAGTGCAAGTGGGAGATTGTTGGGGTATGCCCTTAAGGCTAATGTTTGAGGCCTTGGGATTGTATTAGTATCATGTATAAACTCTTAAGTTTATAAAGGCAATGGTTGTTATTCAGTTTGTTACATCATCTGCTGCAATATGTATACTTCTGAATAATGTCTCAATGCTGTTCAGCTAGGCTGACATGCTATATGTCCTTAGTCGAGATATCTTGGTGAACATGAGACAGCCTTGATATGATTGAGACTAATATGTGTTCTAATCTTATAGGATGCTTCGAGCATGGAATAAGATGTAGACTCATGGGTACATTGGTTGTACTGGACAGACCCTACTAGGATATTCAATTGCTTGTCACAATGTGAATAATCCTTGTATGCAACAAGTGGCACATTTCCTCTGACTTGAGATCACTTGTGTTTCTAAATGATGGTTGTCATTGTTTTGAGGTAGTTCAATATCATTTGAAACATAATGGTTATAGACTATCTTGGATAATGATCATGAGTCAGGTTAGGGCACTAGTGATAGATATAGGATTGCCGTCTCCTTGATTGGAGTGTGATGTTCTAAAGGGGCCCCCCTGGATGAGATGATTGAGAAAGTGTATGGCCATACCCAGATGGCTGTAATCATCTGATCTAATCATGTTCATCATATTGGAGTTACAGCCTTGACTAGCTTGTCCAATAAGAACATCCAGTGGCAAAGGAAACTTGTATGCCTTGTGAGTAGATTCACACTTGTGCTGTGGTTTGGGTGTAGTCTTGGAAGACTCTTTCCTTTATATCCGTAGACAGTGATGTGTTGCTAGATACCCCTCACTGATCGTGATAACGTAAGTTATCGTTACCGACATTTAAAGGAAACCCTCAGGGTCGCACAATTTGATGATATGGCTTACTTAAGTCAGATCGTGTGGACTGAATTGTTTGGGTTCAGTTTAAAAGGGATTTAATCTCTGATTGTAAGTGAGATCTGGTCTGATCATGTTTGATTGATTAGGGCTTGAGATCGGTAAGCTTTGATCGAGAGAATGGATGTTAGATCGGTGAGATCAGCAGCATCAGAGATGAGCGGTTAGATCTGGAACCATTGGGTCCAATTAGATCTAGACCATGACTTGGGCTATTTTGGTTTGGTCTTTGAACCAACCTTATTAGAACCAGTTCACTTAGGTGAACGCTTGGTTCAAAGAGAGTGGCGTATGCGATCGGTTCACTTGATGTAAACGTTTGATCGCATGAGAGTTGAAGGCGAGTTTATGGGTTGCTATTTTTAGAAACCACGCCCCACGTTCAATGTGAACGTTACTCTCGTCGCTCCTCTTCGCTCTTGTTCTCGTGTGGCTTGTGTCAACGAGAGATAGAGAAGCATTCGGCCAAGGAGAATTCGCCAAGCAACTCATCTCATCTTCCCTCACGGATCGAGACCTCTTGGAGCCTTGCTAGCACAAGGAGTACCAAGGGAGTAGGCGACTTCTTCATCTAGTGTGCACATCCTTTGGAGGAGATCCTCTCGCTCTCTCTTCTTCCAAATCGCCATCCAAGCGAAATGGCTATGGTATGAATCCAATCTTTATGAAGTTGATCATGTGTTCTTGCTAATGATCTTATGAAACCCTTGATTCCGCATGAAATTTTATTTGCGCCACTTATTGGGTTTCGCCCCCCCCTCTAGAAAGGGGTCTAACAGCCCCTTCCTTATTGGAAGCATGATATCCACTCGGGGCGCCCCACCTTATTGGTGCATGACAGGAATGAAAGAACCCCTTAAATAAGGGGGGTCCCCTTCATGGGGGAGCATAACCCTTAGAGCATATGGCGCATAAAATTATTCTCTTGCGGAATTAGGGTTATAAGATCGATACGCATGCAAAAGATCAACTTGATAACAATAAGAAAACATTCATACCATTGCCATGGAAAGATGTTTCCTTGGAAGCAAAGATCAAAGTAGATCTTCTCCTTGTCGTCACACACAAGATGATGTTGCTATCTCTCTTGGTGCTCCTTGTGCTAGCAAGGTTCCAAGAGGTCTTTGTCGAGTGAAAGGAAAAGAGATGTCTTTCTCCTTGGCCGAATCCTCCTCAACCTTCAAGCGTCGCCGCACCCCAAGTCGAGAGGAAAAACTTGCGAGAGGAATAAGTGAATTGGCGAAAATAGAGAATACTCTATTTCGGATGAGTGCCCACTCGACATGGAGATCATGGTTACTAAAAATAGTAACCTCTCCTCATCCCAACGTTCACGCTATGTGAACTCGTCGCCCACTCCTCTCCCTATGAACCAAGCGCTCTTTTAGTGAGCTGGTTCAATTGGTTCGGTTTAAGAACCAACCAAGCCAAGCGACAAGGCCTAGATCAAATAAACCCTAAGGCTTTAGATCTAACCGTCGATCTCTTTAATGCCCCTGATCTGACCGATCTGGCATCCATTCTCTCAATCGAAGCTTACCGATCTCAAGCCCTAATCAATCAAACATGATCAGACCAGATCTCACTTACAATCAGAGATTAAATCCCTTAAAACTGAACCCAAACAATTCAGTCCACACGATCTGACTTAAGTAAGCCATATCATCAAATTGTGCGACCCTAAGGGTTTCCTTTAAATGTCGGTAACGATAATTCACATTATCACGATCAGTGAGGGGTATCTAGCAACACATCACTGTCTCCCGATATAAAGGAAAGAGTCTTCCAAGACTACACCCAAACCATAGTACAAGTGTGAATCATTTCACAAAGCATACATATTTCCTTTGCCACTGGATGTTCTTATTGGACAAGTCTGTCAAACTTGTAACTCCAATATGATGAGCATGATTAGATCAGATGAACACTGTCACCTGGGTATGGCCATACACTCTCTCAATCATCTCATCCAGGGGGCCCCTTTAGAACATCACACTCCTTAAACAAGGAGACGGCAATCCTATGTCTATCACTAGTGCCCTAACCTGACTCAAGCTCACCATCCAAGATAGTCTATAATCATTATGTTTCAAATGATATTGAACTAACTCAAAATAATGACAATCATCATTTAGAAAACACAAGTGATCTCAAGTCAGAGGAAATGTGCCACTTGTCTTATACAAGGAATATTCACGTTGTGACAAACAACTGAACATCCTAGTAGGGTCTGTCCAGTACATCCCATGTACCCATGAGTCTACATCTTATTCCATGCTCGAAGCATCCTATAAGATCAGAACACATATTAGTCTTAACCATATCAAGGCTGTCTCATGTTCACCAAGATACATCGACTAAGGACATAACAGCATGTCAGCCCAGCTGAACAGCTTTGAGACATTATTCAGAAGAACATATATTGCAGCAGACAATGTAACTAACTGAATAACAACCATGCCTTTATAAACAGAATAGTTTATTACATGATACTTGTGACATTCCCACAGGCCTCAAACATTAGCCTTAAGGGCATACCCCAACAATCTCCCACTTGCACTTAATCTAATGGTTGAGAAATCTCAAACCCATATTATTACAGTGCTTCTCATGCTTCTGCTGCGCCAGAGGCTTGGTAAGCGGGTCTGCCAGATTGTCGTCTGTATGAACCTTGCATACTTTGATCTCGCCACGATCAATGATCTCCCTGATCAAATGAAACCGTCTCTGTATGTGCTTGGACTTCTGGTGCGACCGTGGTTCCTTTGCTTGTGCGATTGCTCCAGTGTTATCACAAAAGATAACCAAAGGATCTGCACACGAAGGAACAACACCAAGTTCTCTCACGAACTTACGAATCCACACTGCCTCCTTGGATGCTTCCGAGGCTGCGACATACTCGGCTTCTGTTGTGGAATCAGCAACAGTTGACTGTTTGAAACTCTTCCACACCACTGCACCTCCATTCAAGCTAAAAACATAGCCTGATTGCGATCGGAAATCATCCTGGTCAGACTGGAACGAAGCGTCAGTATATCCTTCAATACTGAGTTCTTCCTGACCACCATATATCAAGAACATATCTTTGGTCCTCCGCAGATATTTTAGGATGTTCTTGACTGCAATCCAGTGCGCCAAACCTGGATTACTCTGGTAACGACTGGTCACGCTTAACCCGTAAGCGACGTCTGGGCGAGTACACAACATCGCATACATTATAGAACCAATAGCCGAAGCATAAGGCGTATTGTTCATTTCATCTTTCTCAGTCTGTGTTTGTGGACACTGACTCTTCGAAAGATTCAGACCATGTCTGACTGGAAGATATCCTTTCTTAGAATTCTCTAAGCGAAATCTCTCCAGGACCTTATCGATGTAAGTACTCTGGCACAGCCCGAGAAGCCTCTTAGATCTATCCCTGTAGATCTTCACACCTAACACATAGGCTGCTTCTCCTAGATCTTTCATCTGGAAACATTTCCTCAGCCATGCCTTTACAGCATGCATTTCAGGAATATCGTTTCCAATGATCAAGATGTCATCAACGTAGAGGACTAGGAAAATAATCACGCTCCCACTAAACCTCTTATATACACACGGGTCATCCTCGTTCTTGATGAAACCAAATTCAGTGACTGATTCATCAAAACGAATGTTCCAGCTTCTCGATGCTTGTTTAAGTCCATAAATAGACTTCTTTAACTTGCATATTTTATGACGATCTGCTGGATTAGTGAAACCTTCAGGCTGTGTCATATACACATCCTCATCCAGATTTCCATTAAGGAAAGCTATTTTCACATCCATCTGCCAAATCTCATAATCATAATATGCAGCTATCGCGAAAAGAATCCGAATAGACTTAAACATGGCTACAGGTGAGAAAGTTTCATCATAATCTATCCCGTAGATTTGTTTGAAACCTTTCGCAACTAGCCTGCCTTTATAGGTAACCACGTTACCATCCATGTCAATCTTCTTCTTGAAGATCCATTTACAGCCTATAGGGATAACTCCCGGAGGCGGATCAACCAAATCCCAAACTTGGTTATCTGACATGGAGTCCATCTCGGCGCGCATAGCTTCAAGCCATCTCGCTGACTCCGGTCCACTGACCGCATCCGCATAAGTGAGGGGTTCATCATTGTCAATGATGTAGACTCCATCATAGCGCTCAGGCTGTCGACGGATCCTACCCGATCTTCGCGGTTCCCGTGATATCTGAGCCTCAGGTTGTTCAATAACCTGTTCTACCGGCTCAGGCTCATCCAACTGTGCTTGACTACTTTGTCCTTCGTCTGGATTCTCATCCAGCTTTATTTCTCTCCCACTGGCCTCTTGCAGAAGAAATTCCTTCTCAAGAAATATGGCCGTTCGAGCAACAAAAACCTTGTTCTCCTTGGGATCGAAGAAATAATAACCCTTAGTTTCCTTAGGGTAACCGACAAAGATACATTTGTCAGATCTACTCTCTAGTTTCCCAGAGGCGAGCTTCTTTACATAAGCTTCGCAACCCCAGATCCTGATAAATGTCAAGCTTGGCTGTTTCCCATACCATAACTCATATGGCGTCTTTGAAACTGCCTTGGATGGCACTCGGTTTAGTACCTTTGCAGCTGTTTCCAGTGCAAAACCCCAAAAGGAGTATGGAAGAGTAGCCTGACTCATCATAGAACGAACCATATCTAGTAATGTTCTATTTCTCCTTTCGGACACACCATTCCATTGCGGTGTTCCTGGCGGAGTGAGCTGTGAGATAATCCCACACTCTTTTAGATAGTCAGTAAATGCATGACTTAGGTATTCACCACCTCGATCTGAGCGAAGTGCCTTGATATTACGGCCTAGCTGATTTTGTACTTCATTCTTAAACTCTTTGAACTTGTCAAAAGATTCACTTTTATGTCTCATCAGATAGACATACCCATATCTACTGAAATCATCAGTAAAGGTAATGAAGTACTGATAGCCACCTCTGGCATGTTTACTAAAAGGCCCACACACATCGCTGTGTATAAGGTCAAGTAAACCTGAAGCCCTTTGACCTTTGTGAGGAAAAGGAGACTTCGTCATTTTACCCATCAAACAAGCTTTGCATGTATCAATCTCCTTATAGGAGAATGATCCCAGCAGTCCATGATCATGCAACCGCTTAATGCGTTTCTCGTTTATATGGCCTAAACGACTATGCCATAGCAAGGTGCTGTCATCAGCATACTTGGCTTTCTTAATATCAACATTATGTATGGAACTTTCCATGTCCAACATGAATAACCCATTATTAATTGAACCAGTTGCATAAACAATATTATCAAATGATAAAACACACTTTGAAATATTGCATTCAAAGGAAAATCCCTTCCTGACAAGAGCAGGAATGGAGATAATATTTTTAGTTATACTGGGAACAAAGTAACAACTGTTCAGTTCCAATACAAGTCCAGATGGTAAAGAAATAAAGTAGTCTCCTACAGCAACAGCAGCAACCCGTGCCCCGTTTCCAACGCGTAGGTCCACCTCATGCTGTCCCACCTGCCTTCTTCTCTTGAGTTCCTGTACATTTGAACAAATGTGAACTCCACATGCAGTGTCCAACACCCATGAAACAGAAGAAGAAAACATGACCTCAGTCACGAATATACCTGAGCCAGAAGCAAAGCTTCCCCTCTTATCTCCTTGGAGCGCTTTACAGTCCTTTTTCCAGTGACCTAGCTGGCCACAGTGGAAACACCTGTATTCCTTGGACCGCTTCACCTTTTGCTTCAGAGCCTTGCTGTAGTTCTTGACCGGGGCCTTGCCCTTCTTCCCCTTCTTCTTGTTCCTTGAAGGAACCATCAAGACAGAGGTTGAAGGCTTACCCTTCAGAGTCTCCTCAGTGGTCAAGAGCATATTCAGCAGCTCTGCCGGAGTACAATCGATTTTGTTCATATTAAAATTAATAATGAACGCGTCGAATGAAGGCGGGAGAGACTGCAGAATAATGTCCACAGCAAGCTCCTGGTTGATGGTATGCCCCAGTTTCTCTAGAGCCTCCTTGTGCCCAATCATCTTGAGCACGTGAGCTCCCACTGGGCTCCCTTCAGCCAGTTTGCTCTGAAAGAAGAGCTTTGTCAAATTATAGCGCTCAGTCCTCGCCTGTGCAGCATACAGCATCTTGAGGTTCGCTATCATGTCTATAGCAGACATATCCTCATGCTGACGCTGCAGCGGTGGCGTCATAGACGCTAGCATCAGGCAAGCGACATCAATGCTATCATTGACGTGCTTTTCATAGGCTTCCCGAACCGCCCTTGCGGCGTTCGGAGCGGGCTGCGGCGGTATCGCCGTCTCGAGGACATACAGTTTCCTCTCTGCCTTAAGAACGATCTTAAGGTGTCCAAACCAGTCAGAGAAGTTTGGCCCAGCAAACTTCTCCCTTTCCAGTAGGGATCGCACATTGAAGTTCATGGTGTTCGTTGCTGCAGGTATCTACAACAATGCAAGAACAGCAAGGTCAGTATCAATGTATAAGAATCAATCAGGACTTAAGAAAGATTCTTTTTCTCACTATTTTATCAGGCGTGAAAAATCCAGCAAAACAGCCCGAAAGAGTCGAACTCTTTTAGTGAGATGGGATCCAGATTTCATACTTGGTCTCCGCGTCCCGCTCAGGCGAGATAAGATGCACAGAGAGTACAAGCACTAGTTTCTGGTAGGCAGTTCCTGCCGATCGCCAACCCGTGCGATTCCCCTTCATCTGGGCAGTCCAGCAGACTGTGCCAACTGAGTTGGTACAACACAATCTCTGACCCCAACAGACGGCTGCCTCCATGTGCTACCATATGCGCCACATATGTAGACTACACGGTCAAGCTGACCCGACCTACTCCCTGGACCACCATGTGCTATGCTGAGCAACGAGAAGGGATAAATCCCTGCTCTGTAACACACAGGTGTAATCCCGCACCGTCTGAAGATAGATGGACGTGCCCACTGAGTGGGTACAACACGGCTCCAACGATAATCAGAACAGTGAGGTTTCGCGTCAGAAGGCTTACGAGCTTGATATTTTAGCGTTGGATTTTAACGGTCTTTTATCTTTATTACTATCATTCAATCCCTATGGTGATAGCAAAAGATAAATCTATCATGCATTTCTAATATTTATGCAATAAAAGAAAGCATGTGTCATATGTGGTAAAAGCCCATAGCCCTAGTGAGACCTTAACCTAACTTAAGACTGCACTTGCTTTTCATGGGTCTTTTGCTGCTCATTTGGCCCAAACCTGGACCCAAGCGCCATCTGCAGCTCTGGTGCGCCCACCAGGAAATGCGCCAGGTCCTAGGGTCGAACCCTAGACCTCCCACCTGGTCCACCCATTGCTGCATGCGCCTGTGCCAAGTGTGCTCAGTGCTCTTGTCTAATTAAATTACAAATTTAACTATCTAGACAAGAGTGACACGCAGGTCACTTACATTTATAAATTAAAACCCAGTGATTCGCAGATCACAATAATTAATTTACAATTTTAATACAGGCACGCAGGCCCCAGCACAGCACACAATTAATACGGGCAGCCCACATATGACTTAAATAGACAAACATATGTATCAAATCAGCAAACATGTGATCCATGATAAAAATTAAAATTTTCGAAAACCCCATGGGATCAATTTTAATTTTTTCTTATTTGCCCTACAACCTTACAACGGTCCATTACTAGGGATCCACTCATCCAACCTAGTCAGATCCACTGCCCTTGCATGCACCAAGTCCTAACTGACTCGAGTCGACCAAAGGTCAACTATGCATGCGCTAGGGCTGAACGACCACACTGAGGTCTGGCAAACGGGAGTGACCCCGGGCCTAACTCAGGTGCGTTCATTAATCGTCACAATCAGACATCGCTACACACCTGTCTGCAGTCGACCTATAGCCACCATAGGCTTGCGCCAAGGTGCTATCTGGTCGACCCTTTCAGGCTGTCAGATGATCTGATCAGACATGATTGGATCTAACCTAGGGGGTGACATCAACCCCAGTAACCCGTCTAAGGGTTTACAGTAAGGTCTTTAGATCTAGCATTAGTCGCGCAAGTGTATAAGTTTTGAAAAGAAAACTACAACTTAGAAGCGCCAACTAACATGCGCAAGATAAACATATAGACAAGATTTTCATCATGTAACTTTCGCATGTTGAAGATCTAAGCATACATTCGCATATATGGATCACGCAAATCATCAAGCAATCAAGATAACATGCATTCAACCTGCTCTGATACCAGTTGAAAGAACCCCTTAAATAAGGGGAGTCCCCTTCATGGGGGAGCATAACCCTTAGAGCATATGGCGCATAAAATTATTCTCTTGCGGAATTAGGGTTATAAGATCGATACGCATGCAAAAGATCAACTTGATAACAATAAGAAAACATTCATACCATTGCCATGGAAAGATGTTTCCTTGGAAGCAAAGATCAAAGTAGATCTTCTCCTTGTCGTCACACACAAGATGATGTTGCTATCTCTCTTGGTGCTCCTTGTGCTAGCAAGGTTCCAAGAGGTCTTTGTCGAGTGAAAGGAAAAGAGATGTCTTTCTCCTTGGCCGAATCCTCCTCAACCTTCAAGCGTCGCCGCACCCCAAGTCGAGAGGAAAAACTTGCGAGAGGAATAAGTGAATTGGCGAAAATAGAGAATACTCTATTTCGGATGAGTGCCCACTCGACATGGAGATCATGGTTACTAAAAATAGTAACCTCTCCTCATCCCAACGTTCACGCTATGTGAACTCGTCGCCCACTCCTCTCCCTATGAACCAAGCGCTCTTTTAGTGAGCTGGTTCAATTGGTTCGGTTTAAGAACCAACCAAGCCAAGCGACAAGGCCTAGATCAAATAAACCCTAAGGCTTTAGATCTAACCGTCGATCTCTTTAATGCCCCTGATCTGACCGATCTGGCATCCATTCTCTCAATCGAAGCTTACCGATCTCAAGCCCTAATCAATCAAACATGATCAGACCAGATCTCACTTACAATCAGAGATTAAATCCCTTAAAACTGAACCCAAACAATTCAGTCCACACGATCTGACTTAAGTAAGCCATATCATCAAATTGTGCGACCCTAAGGGTTTCCTTTAAATGTCGGTAACGATAATTCACATTATCACGATCAGTGAGGGGTATCTAGCAACACATCACTGTCTCCCGATATAAAGGAAAGAGTCTTCCAAGACTACACCCAAACCATAGTACAAGTGTGAATCATTTCACAAAGCATACATATTTCCTTTGCCACTGGATGTTCTTATTGGACAAGTCTGTCAAACTTGTAACTCCAATATGATGAGCATGATTAGATCAGATGAACACTGTCACCTGGGTATGGCCATACACTCTCTCAATCATCTCATCCAGGGGGCCCCTTTAGAACATCACACTCCTTAAACAAGGAGACGGCAATCCTATGTCTATCACTAGTGCCCTAACCTGACTCAAGCTCACCATCCAAGATAGTCTATAATCATTATGTTTCAAATGATATTGAACTAACTCAAAATAATGACAATCATCATTTAGAAAACACAAGTGATCTCAAGTCAGAGGAAATGTGCCACTTGTCTTATACAAGGAATATTCACGTTGTGACAAACAACTGAACATCCTAGTAGGGTCTGTCCAGTACATCCCATGTACCCATGAGTCTACATCTTATTCCATGCTCGAAGCATCCTATAAGATCAGAACACATATTAGTCTTAACCATATCAAGGCTGTCTCATGTTCACCAAGATACATCGACTAAGGACATAACAGCATGTCAGCCCAGCTGAACAGCTTTGAGACATTATTCAGAAGAACATATATTGCAGCAGACAATGTAACTAACTGAATAACAACCATGCCTTTATAAACAGAATAGTTTATTACATGATACTTGTGACATTCCCACAGGCCTCAAACATTAGCCTTAAGGGCATACCCCAACAAGGAAAGTGTGGCCACACTTGTTGAGTCATGACCAATGCATTGAATTATAAACTTGAGACCAATCCAATGGCAGGATATCAGCTTAGGCAAAGGGATATGTAATGCAATAGGAATCCTCGTCGCTTGTTAGGAGTTTTTGCCATAATGACTTAAGTCCTATGACATGGGTAGTAGTGATGTGTTGCTAGATACCCCTCACTACTTATGATGTTTACATCATTGCCATCGTCATATGGATCCTATGGGGTCACACGCAATAGACTCTTGACGTTGCTTTATTCAGAAGCCTTAGGATCAAGTTATTGGATAACTTGGATCCATTTGGAAGATTTCATCAGCGCCAATGGGCCTGATGAGTTGGAAGAAAGTTATTGGAGCCAAACTTCATTTTTGGCAGGTTGACTCGAAATTAACCTAGATTGGTCACATTTGGATTAGGGTTGCATTGGATTAGATCCAATGGCTTAATCAACCCATGCCATGAAGTTTGGGCTAGCTCATTATCCAATGAGGCCCAATAATTAGTTGTCATGAAGAGAAATTGGCTTAAAAGGGTATAATGGGGAGAATTCTCACCCCATTGGCGCCTAGGGGCATAATGGGGTGAGGGAGGCGCCTTTGCTTCATTATGGAAGTAAAGGGCGCCTAGCCCTTCTTCCTTGGATGGAATACTTGCCTCTAAGGTAAGTCTTGGGGCTGATATGGCTTGAGAACTTTTATGGGAAGTTCCTAGGCGCATATGGACATAGGGAAGAAGTATATGGTAATGTCTTGGAGACTTACCTTACCTCAAACCCTAGTTTCTCCCAAAACCCTTACCCTAGCCGAAACTCCTCATGCATGTTGCGCCTAGCCACTTAGCCTTTGATGGTAAGAGTGCATTTGAGGCATGTCTTGGGCTGATATAGTGTTTAGACTTTTATGG
This sequence comes from Costus lasius, assembly GCA_027563935.2. Classification (NCBI taxonomy): domain Eukaryota; kingdom Viridiplantae; phylum Streptophyta; class Magnoliopsida; order Zingiberales; family Costaceae; genus Costus; species Costus lasius. The sequence goes on from CM050451.1 coordinate 80,508,678, forward strand.
AAAGGTTGAATGAGGTTTATGGTAAAGTCTTGGAGACTTTCCTTACTTCAACACACCTCATCCTAGCCATACACTTGGCATGATCCTAGCCCTTGCTCAAACCGCCTCTAGTCCTATTTATAGGACCCATTGTCGCCCTCTCTAGATGATGAATTCTTGGAGACGTGAACACACATAGAGGGGCGAAAGAAGGGCAAAGGGCGACAACATCAAAGCTTGGCGCAAACTTCTTCCTTGGAGCCGCAATTTCTTCCTCTCCCTCTCTTCTTGGCGCAAGGACTCTTAGTGCTTGGTGGCATCTCCTTGCCACAAGCTCTCTCCCTTCCTTGGCCATAGGCGCACATTGCTTGAAGGTGGCACAAGCAAAGAAGAAGAAAGGAAGCAACTTGGCGGCATCATCTTCCTCCTCATCTCCTCTTGGCGCTTTCATCTTGGAGGTGGCTCAAGAGAAGTAAAGATACCCTAAGGCTTGATTCTCTTCCCGAGGCTAGCACCAAGCGTGGAAGGGAGCAACGATCAAGGAGTCGACGCGTGGATACTTGTAGAGGGCGAACACTTGGGTGCCTTCAACATGGCTTCGACGTCTAGACAAGCAAAAGAGGTACATCTCTAACACATCCTTGTGTCTTCTCTCTCGCATGGATCCTTGGGAAAGGAATGCGTTTCGGGTGTAATGCTTCTTCCGCTGCGTCCTGGGACTGTAAAATTTTAAATTACACCCGGCATTCCCTAACATATTTCTGTGCGGGACTTCATCAGACCAGATCACGGGTGAACCCCATGGGGTTCACCTGCCAGTGAAGTGTGCAGCAGATTTCATAAACCTTTGACATCATCAGTGAACCTCACCAGGTTCACCAGGCAGTGACGCGCATGTTGAATTACGTCCTTCGGCAAGATCACGGGTGAACCCCGTGGGGTTCACCTGGCCATGAAGTCTAGAAAGGGCTCCGATTGAGCCCAAATTTTATGGGCAGCTTCGTCTTCTCATAAGGAATCACCCCATGCTTTTAGATTCTTCAAAAAGTCTTCAAAATTGGGTGATTTTACCTGAAATTTAATAAGATAGATGAAAAGTGAAGATTCTGAAGTTTTTAACTAAATAAGCCTTAAAGGAGTGTAAAAACATTAAAATAGGCCTAAATTCATCATGGAAAGATAATAAAAATCACTACAGTTCACGCCTCCAAGGATGAATCATAATAAGAGAGGGCGGCTAGGGTCACATATATAGGGCAAGAGGCGATTAGGGCAAGGGCTAGGATCATGACAAGTGTAGGGCTAGGATGAGGAGGTTTAATGCAAGGAAAGTCTCCAAGACTTTACCATAAACTTCATTCAACCTTTCCATAATTGCCCAAGTACCATATCAGCCCAAGACATGCCTTAAAGGCATTCATACCATCAAAGGAGAAGGGCTAGGCGCAAATTGCTTCCTTAATGAAGCAATTTTGCCACCCTAACCCCATTATGCCCCTTAGGCGCCAATGGGGTTGGGTTTCTCCCCATTATACCCTTTTAGCCTCTCTTCTCTTCATGAGAACTTGTTATTGGGCTTCATTGGATAATGAGCTAGTCCAAACTTCATCCTATGGGTTGATTAAGCATTTGGATCCAATCCAATGCAACCCTAATCCAAGTGTGACCAACCATGGTCAAATACGGGTCAACCTGCCAAAAGTGAAGTTTGGCTCCAATAACATTCTTCCATCTCATCAGGCCCATTGGTGCTGATGAAATCTCCCAATTAGATCCGAGTTATCCAATAACTTGATCATAAGGCTTCTTGATCAATACGAGAACTCAAGTATCAAGGTGTGCGACCCTGTAGGTTCTTCTGACGCTGGCAGTGCTGACCAAAGGTCACCACAAGCAGTGAGTGGCACCTAGCAGTGCATCGCTGCTACCCAGGTCATTGGAATGGATATCGACATCGACATCCCCATCATCGCAACTAGGTACAGATGCATTACAGTCTCTTTGCCGGACTGATATCCGATTGGACAAGTGTGTCACCACTTGTTTTCACCCAATCACATGGCTATGACTAAAACAGGTTCTTACCTGGGTATGGCCATACACTCTCAGTCATAGAACCATAGAGGAGCTCCATGGATATCATACTTCCCAAAGTGATGGAGGGGAGGAGCATGCAATTTGGGCTAGCATGAAAAATAAATTTGAGATAGAAAAAGCTAGCATGCAAGATTACTATGGGGTTTTCAAAAATATGTTTTTTTTGGTATTTTATGATAAAAACTGAGTTATGCTTGTATAAAAAAAACTACGGTACACTACACATGTGATCTAAGGTTAAACATGCAACTAACATTAGGCTAACATTAAGCATGCGATTCTAAAGACTAAGCAAACCTATGACTAAACATGCATTTCTAGAACATTAAGACAATATTGTAAAGAAGCGCTCACCGTGCGATCCTTGAGAATAGAAGGATCGTCCTTCCCGATCTTCAACGGTCCTACTCTGATGGAAGGAATTGCTTCATTACAAACACTCCAACACATCAAACCCAAACATGCTTGGGTATAGAATATTAAATGACCTTTACAATGCTAAGATCAAGAGGGGAGGTTAAACCTCCAAATTCCTCTTGCTAACAAGTTCAAACAAACTACTTAATCTAATCTAATTAATGATGATGTGTTGCTCAAGTCATGGATTGAAGGCCTTGTAACTTTCGGCCATGAATGATTCCTTGGAGATGTCTCATGTCATGGAGTTCCTTTTGATGCCGAGAGCTTCAACAAACAAAGAAGACATGTTAGATCATATTCAAGATTTAGATAACAAGGAATAGGGTAGAGTGTTTGGTTTGATATTGCAAGGGCTTTGGGATGCGCCAAAGTGGGTGAATGAATCCTTGAGGAAGATGCGCCTTGATGATGGAGTGGGGATGACTTTGCACCAAGTTGATGGAAAGTTGCGCCTCTTAATGATGAGATGAAGGGCTTGCGCATCCTACAACATGCAACAACAACATAAGTGTAGATCAAGCAAACATAGATTAAAGAGAGAGTTAGAGATGCTTGTTAAAAGTGTTGTTGAAGAGGCCCTTGAGGAGAGGGGGTGCGCCACTTGTTGGGTGAAGAGGTTGAAGTTGCGTCATTATGTATAGAGAAGAGGTGCGCCACCAAGGTTGAAGAAGATGTTGATGCACCACAAGAGCTTGAAGAGGTGGAGAGGTGCCAAAGTGGATGATGAAGTCCTTTGAAGAGGAGATGCGCCACTTGTTGAGAGGAGTGTTTCTTGCACCTCAAGTTGATGGAAGATCTTTGAAGAAGAGGTTAGCGAAGGGAACCTTGGCCCTTGGGGAGGAAGTGGAGATAGGTGACACAAGCACCTCAGAGGAGAAGGGGAAAGGGGAGGGCGACACAAGCACCCAAGGTTGCTAGGCAACTAATCGACATTTTCATTATCCAAATCTTGCTACAAGTTCCATGCGATTACAAGAGTTTGTAGACATTTTCCTCAATGTTACAAAAGAGCAAATTAAGAAAGATATTATAGTCTTCAATGCTTTGTCAAGGCAATGGCTCCTTTGATTGTGATTTGGCTTTAAAACTTCCCATATTTGAGTGTGAACGCCAATTTGCTTGCTTGCTTGTCAATGCTTGGTCGAATTCTTTTTGAAACATTCCCTTCTTTGGCTTGGACGAATGTAGAATTCTTTTGGTGGCTTTGGGTGCACGCTTCCTTACTTGGGCGTCAAGAAAGGTGACAATACTTCCTTCTTTGGCCATGGATGATTTTCTCTTGATATGTGATCGGCTTGAATGTTGTGCTTGGACGAATTTCTTTTGAATTCTTCCCTTAAGTGGCTTCATGAGGTGGAAAGGCTTCCATGCTTGTCTTGGGCGAATTTGGAGAGGATTGATAGAATGGTTGGCTTGTTTCCTTCCATGGTGTGAACAAAAATCCCATTAATTGCCTTCCTTGATTTTAGGGATTGGGATCTTGATTTTTTCTTCTTTCATGGGCGCATATTACTTGAGGTGGCTGAAATAATCCATGATTGATGAGGCATACGAGTTTGGAAAGGTGAGATGAACTCCTTTCATCTCAAGTCTTCACTTTGAGTGAGGCTTTGAAGTGACCTTCCATATTTGGAGCTAGCTTTGTTGAGTGAGATTTGAGCTAGCCTTGAGCTTGTCCACATGACTTGTAAATGCTTATTACACTACTCCTACTATGATGCAACATTACCATGCACTAATCCTACCATGATGCAACATAATTTCCATAAAAAGAAAAATACAAAACCTACCATATGTAGCTACATGATGCATGCAATGCAAGGGTGCCTTAGGGTACCCATAAACTAGGGTAGCCTTAAGCTCCACTTATATTTCCGTGGGTCATGGCCTCTACCCCCATCACTAAGGAAGGGGCAAATCCTATGTCTGTCCATTGACCTTCTCATATGGGTCGTGACATGCTCAATGACAACCGTTATGACCTCCCAACTACGGCGAGGTGTTAGGTTGTATCAAAGCAAGTCCCTAACCATATAGAATGATCAATGACCTCAAGTCAAGGGATCAATGCATCTCCTGTCACTTGTGAGGATAACTTATGACACCAAGTCATAGCCTCACAGCGGGTCTTTCCAGTATATCCTCCAATGATATACCCATGTGTCTGCGTTAGCACCACGTACCTAACCAGCTCACATACCAGTCTCTCAAGTACCATAGCTGTCCCATATCCACTAAGGTACATCGACTGGGGACAACAGTTTGAGCACAGATCCAATCTGTCTCCAGGGACATTATCATGTCAGTACATGTGCGCAGATGTAAACAAACATTGATAATGACAATGCCAGAATGATATATATAAATATCAAAGTCAAGTAGTACATAAGTGGACCAAAACTAGGTCCTAGGGCATATACACCAACAGATGAAACCTTCTCGCCAGTTGCCATGTTTAAATCCATTCGAATCCTGCTTGCTATAGCTGCATATCATGATTATGAGATATGGTAGATGGATGTAAAGACAGCGTTCCTTAACGGGAAGCTGACAGAGGATGTGTTTATGACACAACCGGATGGTTTCATCCATCCTGCAGAGGCCAATAAGGTCTACAGGCTAAAGAGATCCATTTATGGATTGAAGCAAGCCTCTCGAAGTTGGAATCTTCGATTTGATGAGGCAATAAGAGATTACGGCTTTATCAAGAGAGAAGATGACGCCTGTGTACACAGAAAATTCAGTGGGAGCTTGGTGACATTTCTGGTCCTGTATGTCGACGACATACTACTCATCAGAAATGACATCCCTCTAGTGAGACATGGCCTTATTCTCTCCAAGAGCCAGTGTCCCGTCACACAGGCTGAGAGGGACGACATGAGTCGAGTGCCCTATGCTTCGGCAGTAGGTTCGATCATATACGCGATGTTGTGTACTAGACCAGACGTGGCTTATGCTCTGAGCATAACCAGCCGATACCAATCTAATCCAGGTCTGCTGCACTGGGTGGCTGTAAAGAACATTCTATGTTTCTGAGAAGAACTAAAGAATGGTTCTTGGTCTATGGGGGACAGGAAGAGCTCAGTGTTCAGGGCTACACTGAGGCATCGTTCCAGTCTGACCCTGATGACTTGAGATCACAGACAGGCTATGTGTTCAGATTGAGTGGAGGTGCTATGAGCTGAGAGAGCTCTAAGCAATCCATTGTAACTGATTCTATGACCGAGGCTGAGTATGTCGTTGCTTCTGAGGTAGCCAAAGAAGCCGTTTGGATTTGGAAGTTCATTTCTGAACTTCAGGTGGTTCCAACTGCTGTGGATCCGATTGAGCTCTATTGTGACAACAATAAAGCAATGACACAGGCAAAGGAGTCACGGTCTCATCAAAAATCCAAACACATTCTCAGTAGATTTCACTTGATCTGGGAGATCATTGATAGAGGTGATGTCAGGATAAGCAGAGTTGACACAGACAATAATCTAGTAGACCCATTGACCAAGGCTTTCGCGCAACAAAAGTGTGATGGTCATGCGAGGGACATAGGGTTGAGATTTCTCAACAACTAAGTCTAAGTGCAAGTGGGAGATTGTTGGTGTATATGCCCTTGGACCCGTTGTTGGTCCATCTTGTACTACTTGACATTGATATTTAATATATCATTCTGGCATTGTCGTTATTATGCTATGTTTACATCTGTGATTATGTACATGGATAATAATGTCCCTGGAGACAGATTGTATCTGTGCTCAAACGGTGTGTCCTCGGTCGAGTACCTGAGTGGATAAGGGACAGCTTTGGTACATGTGAGACTGGTATATGGGATGGTTACGCACGGGGTGCTAACGCAGGCATATGGGTATATCAGTGGTGGATATACTGGACCGACCCGCTGTGAGGCTTTAACTTGGTGTCATGAGTTAAGCTCACATGTGACAGGAGATGCATTGATCCCTTGACTTGAGGTCATTGACTCTTCCATATGGTTAGGGGCATACTTTGATACAACCTAATGCCTCGCCGTAGCAGGGAGGTCATAACGGTTGTCATTGGGTATGTCATGACCCATATGAGAAGATCAATGGACAGACATAGGATTTGCCCCTTCCTACGGGAAGCTTGATATCCACGGGGCCCCCCTATGGTTGCATGACTGAAAGTGTATGGCCATACCCAGGTAAAAGCCTGATTTAGTTATGACCATGAGATTGGGTGAAAACAAAGTGGTGACGCACTTTGTCTAATCGGATATCAGTTCAGCAAAGAGACTGTAATGCATCGGTACCTTGTTGTGATGATGGGGATGTCGATATTGATATCCATTCCGATGACTTGGGTAGCAGCAATGCACTGCTAGGTGCCAATCACTGCTTGTGATGACTCAGTTCATCATGCCAACGTCTGAGGAACCTACAGGGTCGCACAACTTGAAGCTCGGGTTTTTGTATTGATCGGGTAGCCTATTGATTTAGTTATTGGATAACTCAGATCTATTTGGGAGAATCCATCAGCACCACTGTGCTTGATGAGATGAAAGGAATTATTTGGAGCTAACTTATTTTTGGGCCTAGTAGGCCAAATGGGCCCAATAGACCAAGTTGGGCTAATAGGCCAAATGGGCTCAATAAGCCATTTGGGCCAATGGGCCTAATGGAATGGCGCAAGCTACTTGGAGTGAGCTTGGTGCATTTCCTTGAGGTGGACAAATCCAAGTTGGACATCTCACTTAAAGTGAGAAGCTTGGAGCTTCTTGCTTGGAGAAGGCGAATGGGATTTTACTTGGAGTGGGCGAATTGGCTTTGGCTTAGAGTGGGAAATTGGTTTTTATCTCTTGAAGGGGTGCGTCTCTTCATGAAGAGGTGCGCCTCTTCACTTGTGAAGAGGTGCACCTATTCAAGTGTATAAAACTCCCCACTCTTCCCTTGTCGCCCTTCTTCCCCTCCTCTTCCCCTTGTCGCCACTCTTGAGATATTCGGCCATTGAGAGAGTTGGACTCTCCTCCTTACTCAGTTCAGTTCCTGCAAGCTCCTTGTCGCCCTCCTCCCCTGATGTAGGGGGGGAAGCGTGTGATTTATTATACTAATTAAAAGTTCAATTATTTATTTTTGGGATTTTTGGAAAAGGTCAAAATTCAGAAATCAACTGAATAATACAATAAGCCGACATAATTCCACAGCAGTAAAGATAATCATTTAGGAAAAATTGCTATACCCTGTAGAAAAATCCATATGCCCAAAATTCGAACTGATTGTACCAGCAAGTAGACAACACTAGTTCTGTTTTTCATGCTCGTGTCAGAGATAAGAGGTTCTATCAAGTCTAAACACGTTGAATACCTGCAAGAACAAGGCTAATCAGATTAGTTTTCAGAACAATGGCAGGAGTTATTCAAATATGAAAAGTTGCTAGGTATCCTTGGTTGATCTGAAGAATCTGGATTCAGTCCAACTGGTCCATATGATAGAACAACATTTGCACTTCATATCCGTGCCGAATGCTAAGATTGTTGTTGCACCAAATTCTTAAAATCCTTGCAAGAAATAGCTTAATCAGATTAGCAATGTAGGAAAACTGAAATAAGAGACAAATAGATATGGAACAGGGGAGATGGCGCGTCTGGAGCAGGGTTGGTCGGCGGTCGTCCGGTGGTGCACGCTCGCCGGACCTGCTACGACGGGGAGTCACTGTGACGATGGCGAAGAGGTGGCCGGAGTTTGGTGAGGGGCGGTGGCTGGTCGGAAGAGCACGATGCGGAAGGGCGGAGCTAGGTCGCGGGCAGGGCAGAAGCAGGGGATGTCGCGCTGGAGAAAGATTTGTTGCCGGCCGGCCAGTGATTGACCAAATCAAAAACTACTACTACTGGAGGTTGGTATGGTTGTGGTGACGACGTGGCCGGAGTTTCGGGGCGGACGGTGGCTGGTCGGAGGAGGACGACGGTGAAAGACGGGAATCGGGCAGAGACTGGGCGGAAACAGGGGAACACGTCTGTGTTTCGATTCCGGCGATCGGCATGGCAGATGGGCGGATGCCGGCGGTTGAAGGTTCGACTATGGGAGGCGAAAAGACGTCCGAAGTTTCGTGGAGATCCGACGGTGGGATCGCCGGCGGTGAGCTCTCGAAATGACGGAAATCTGAGGTTTGCTGGGTGTTCGATGTTTGCAGCGGAGCAGGAGAATTGGGGGGAAAAGGAGGGATTGGAGAAGAAAGGAAGAGGGAGGGGCTCAGCCCTAGAAGGAGGAGAAGAGAAAACTAGGTGACAAGCACCTCAGAGAAGGAAGAAGAAGACATCCGATTCATCGGAAGAAAAACCATTTCCATTCATTCAAAACATTCTGCCTTTACAAGGTTGAAGCTTTGATACATATAGGAGAAGGAGCGATGTTGCTGAGATGTTGTAGGCGACAGAGACGTTGAAGTTTCCATCTTCAGCAGGAAAGAGACGTTGGAGAAGTTTCCATTGTTGGCTGTGAGTGAGCATCGCAAGGTTCCAGCGTTGAAGAGGATGAGTGTTGTGCAAAGAGATTGGTATTTCCTTTGTTGGCTGCAAGCGTGGCAAGGTTCCTACGTGAGATTGGCATTGAAGCTTTTCTTCCTTCGATTGCTTGAGAGACGTTATTACACCTTCCTTTGTGAGGTGCCAAGGGAAGACGTTGGAGGGATGTGAACGTTGCAGCTTCCATCTTGAGCAGCAAGGGGGAAACGTTGAAGATTTCCTTCGTTGCAGCTTCCATATTTGCAGCGTTGAGTGTTGACTGAAGTTGACACTGGCTGGCGTGTCACGAGAGCTTTAGCTGGCTGACGCATGATTTGTTTGGTTTGCCATTGATGCAGGTCACGTTTTGGAATTGATTCGCGCAACTTATTGAGCTTGAATGTCTTGAGTTTATTGAGTGGTTGAAGTAGTCTTCTACTAATTATTGAGCTAGCTTTATAAGTGAGTTTGCTAGCTTATTCGCAAGACTCTGAGCCTTTGTCTATGGCAATCGTAAACTCCATTTGTACCTTCTTGGCCTGTGATCTCTGCCCCCATCATCCCCAAAGTTGGACTTTGGCTTGGGTTGATTCCTGTTCGGATCGCGTTGGAGTGCTTCGAGAGTTGGACTCTGACGAAGCTCCACCTCCTCTACTTGGCATCTCCTCTGGAGTTGGCGCAAGTGATTGAGGAAGTCTCCCAAAGGCGTGGATCTTCTTCCTGTTGGTGTATATGCCCTAGGACCTAGTTTTGGTCAACTTATGTACTACTTGACACTGATATTTATATATCATTCTGGCATTGTCATTATCATTGTTTGACTACACCTGCGATTGTGTACTTACATGATAATGTCCCTGGAGACAGATTGGATCTGTGCTCGAATTATAATCCCTAGTCGATGTACCTTAGTGGATATGGGACAGCTATGGTACTTGTGAGACTGGTATGTGGGCTGGTTAGGCACGTGGTGCTAACGCAGACACATGGGTATATCATTGGGGATATACTGGATAGACCCGCTATGAGGCTATGACTTGGTGTCATGAGTTATCCTCATAAGTGACAGGAGATTCATTGATCCCTTGACTTGAGGTCATTGATCATTCTATATGGTTAGGGACTTGCTTTGATACAACCTAACACCTTGCCGTAGCTGGGAGGTCATAACGGTTGTTATTGAGCATGTCACGACCCATATGAGAAGATTAATGGACAGACATAGGATTTGCCCCTTCCCTAAGGAAGTATGATATCCATGGAGCTCCTTTATGGTTCTATGACTGAGAGTGTATGGCCATACCCAGGTGAGAACCTGTTTTAGTCATAGCCATGTGATTGGATGAAAACAAGTGGTGACACACTTGTCCAATCGGATATCAGTACGGCAAAGAGACTGTAATGCATCTGTACCTAGTTGCGATGATGGGGATGTCGATGTCGATATCCATTCCAACGACCTGGGTAGCAGCGATGCACTGCTAGGTGCCACTCACTGTTTGTGATGACCTTTGGTCAGCACTGCCAGCGTCAGAGGAACCTACAGGGTCGCACACCTTGATACTTGAGTTCTCGTATTGATCGGGAAGCCTTATGATCGAGTTATTGGATAACTCGGATCTAATTGGGAGATTTCATCAGCGCCAATGGGCCTGATGAGATGGAAGAATGTTATTGGAGCCAAACTTCATTTTTGGCAGGTTGACCCGTATTTGACCATGGTTGGTCACATTTGGATTAGGGTTGCATTGGATTGGATCCAAGTGCTTAATCAACCTATGCAGTGATGTTTGGGCTAGCTCATTATCCAATGAGGCCCAATAACAAGTTCTCATGAAGAGATGAGAGGCTAAAAAGGTATAATGGGGAGAAACATGAACCATTAGGTGCCTAGGGGCATAATGGGGTCATGTTGGCGCCTTTGCTTCATTATGGAAGTAAAGGGCGCCTCCCCCTCTCTTCCTAGGATGGAATGCATGCCTCTATGGCATTGCTTGAGGCGCAAGGCAAGGCCTTGGCGCACAAGAAAAGGCGTGGGAACAAAAGGTAAGGTTGAATGAGAATTATGGAAATGTCTTGGAGACTTTCCTTATCTCAAACCTCCTCATCCTAGCCCTACACTTGTCATGATCCTAGCCATTACCCTAACCGCCTCTTGCCCTATAAATATGACCCTAGTCGCCCCCTCTTGTGTGTAATTAATCCTTGAAGGCGTGAACACAAGGAGAGGGGCGAGTGCTTGGAGCAAGGGCGCATCTTCCATAACCGCAACCCTCTTCCTCCTTTCCTCTTGGCGCAAGGAGATCTAGGGCTTGGCGGCTTGGGCGGTTTTCCCTCTTCACTTGGCGCATCTTTTCTCTGAGTGGTGCAAGAGAAGTAAAACATCTCCCTAAGGCTTGGATCTTCTTCCCGAGGCTAGCACCGGGCGTGGAAGAAGAGAACTCAAGAGATCCGTGTGTGCGAGACTGCAGAGGGCGCACACGTGGACGCCTACATCGGCATCGCTCCATATTGCTCTTAAGGTATTTCCTAACTCATCGTGTCGACTCCCTTGCTTGTGATCTTCACTGGGTTTTTGTGTTAGGGTCCCCTTCAAGGGGGAGCGAGAAACCCTAAGGTGAGTACCCCTTTCAAGAGGGGGTCGCAAGTGACCTTTCTTTATTTTGGCAGCGGAATTAGGGTTTCACATTTGATCGCATGCTATACATTCATATGATCAACTTAAACATCAAGTGAAAGATGCGTTACCATGGCCATGAGAAGGAGGCGGCTTGGAAGCAAAGACCAAGAGAGATCTTCTCCACAAGTGACGCACACAAGAAGAGAGATGGCTTCTTCTTGTTGATCTTTGTGCTAGCAAAGATCTTCAAGTGTCCTTGCCGAATGGACGGGATGGGAGATGAGATATTGCTTGGGCGAGAGCTCCACACGTTCGTCCACCTCTTCTCCACACGCCGATTGCAAGAAGCCAAGTGAAGTGAAGTCAAGTGGTGAACGGCTTGGCGTTAGGCGTTTTGAAGAAGAGGCCATGATGACTTACCATAAATGGAAGCATGCACTCATAAACGACCAAAACGCCATCACCCTTTCGAACCATGCGTTCACATAAGTGAACCGGTTCTCTTTTGGTTTAATTGCATTTGGTTCAACAAACCAAATCAAATAAGCCCAAGCCCCCTTTGGTCTAGATCATATCAAACCCTAAGGTTCAAGATCTAACCGTTCATCTCCTGATGCTCCTGATCTCACCGATCTAGCATCACCTCTCTCGATCGAAGCTTACCGATCTCAAGCCCTAATCAATCAAACATGATCAGACCAGATCTCACTTACAATCAGAGATTAAATCCCTTTAAACTGAACCCAAACAATTCAGTCCACACGATCTGACTCAAGTAAGCCATATCATCAAATTGTGCGACCCTGAGGGTTTCCTTTGAATGTCGGTAATGATAACTTTCGTTATCACGATCAGTGAGGGGTATCTAGCAACACATCACTGTCTCCCAATATAAAGGAAAGAGTCTTCCAAGACTACTCCCAAAACACAGCACAAGGGTGAATGCACTTCACTAGGCATACATGTTTCCTTTGCCACTGGATGTTCTTATTGGACAAGCGTGTCAAGCCTGTGACTCCAATATGATGAGCATGATTAGATCAGATGAACATAGTCACCTGGGTATGGCCATACACTTTCTCAATCATCTCATTCAGGGGGGCCCCTTTAGAACACCACACTCCTTGAACAAGGAGACGGCAATCCTTTATCTATCACTAGTGTCCTAACCTGACTCATGATCATTATCCAAGATAGTCTATAATCATTATGTTTCAAATGATATTGAACTACCTCAAAACAATGACAATCATCATCTAGAAACACAAGTGATCTCAAGTCAGAGGACATGTGCCACTTGATGCAAACAAGGATTATTCACATTGTGACAAGCAATTGAATATCCTAGTAGGGTCTGTCCAGTACATCCAATGTACCCATGAGTCTACATCTTATTCCATGCTCGAAGCATCCTATAAGATTAGAACACATATTAGTCTCAATCATATCAAGGCTGTCTCATGTTCACCAAGATATCTCGACTAAGGACATATGCATGTCAGCCTAGCTGAACAGCTTTGAGACATTATTCAGAAGCACAGTTATTGCAGCAGACAATGTAACAAACTGAATAATAACCATTGCCTTTATAAACACAAGAGTTTATTACATGATACTTTTACAATCCCAAGGCCTCAAACATTAGCCTTAAGGGCATACCCTAACATTTTGGGACTGGCCTGTTTCGGGGACATTCTTCCGCTGCAAAAAATGTATGTCCATAACTCTGAAAATTGTAAAATGTCCCCGGGGTTTCCCAACAGTGGTATCAGAGCGACTTGCAAGACTCGAACGATGTTTTATGCTTTTCTTCCATGCTCACATGCCATATTTCTATTTTCGTAAATAGCATGATGCATGGCAATCGATTTTTCTAAAAGTAGAAAAATTAGGGTTTCTTGTTTCTATCATCCTCTCAATCTCTTTTGGAATTTTTGGACTATTTTTCTTGTTTGATTTAAAGATCAAAGGCGCACGTAATTTTGTCAAGTAGGACGGGCATTGTGTCTTCGGACTAGCCAAGTCTCTTGATCTGACAAAATTGCCAGCCGAAAGGATATCTGAAATCATCATGAAAAATAAATCGCAATAAACCAAAAGACTTGTGAGAAGAAGATGAGAAAAAGAAACTGGTTTTATGAAAAAGTAAAATTTCAGATTTTATGTTTTTCATGAGCATGTAGAATTGCATGAGTAAATACCTTGATTGTGCATAATGTTGTGATCATGAATCGAGCCCCTCTTGCATGCCTGTGATGTATCCTTGTGCGGCCTGCGTGCCATCTTTTTATTATTAAGAGGAAGATTAAGGGCTAGGCGCATTCTTCTTGGACCTTGATGCTCGCATCTTGCTTGATGGCGCAAGCATGCAAGGTGATGCATGCAAGCTGGTGCTTGGTTGCTTGGTGGCGCAAGAAATCTTGGCCCCTTGCATGGTGGCGCACCTTCCTTGGAGGAAGACCATGGCATTGGCCGAACCTATGGGGAACTTTTAAAGTGTACCTCTAGGGTTTGAGAGCTAAACCATCAGAGAAGGACCTTGGAGCCAACCTTGAAGTTCAAGCTAGAGGTCAGCTAGGTTAGGTCTAGTTTTTGGGGCTTGAGTTCTAGGACAAGAGTTGAACCTATTTCATGGCATGGATTGGTTCAATGTCTTGTATAGGATATGATCACATCATCCTTTACTGCTTTTATTATTATCTGCAGAAGCATGCCTGAAATGTTTTACCGTTATGTTATCACTATAGGATTGCATGCCTGTAATGATAGACATAAGATAAAATTGAGATGATGAGACCTTAAACAAAAACCCTCAATTAAAATATCAAGTCTGTTAGCCTTCTAACGCGTAGCCCTCATTAAGCTATCGATCAGTGGAGTTGTGAATTGTTTCCCACCCTCGTGGGACACACCCACTTATCTTTAGAAAGTGCGTGGTGGCAATGGTTTCCCCAGTCCAGTTTTAACCTAGGCGTGCCTTCGCAAGGAAACTTGTTGGCCCTGGGCATAACGGTTAGGAATGGACTTGACTGGAAGTTCACATGTGCTGGGCACATGGTGAAAGTCTAGAGGCATCGTCGAGAGGTAAAGGTTTCATGTTGTATCCAGCCCTCGCTGGACATGAAATGCCCAGACTGTCTCGACAAGGGGAGTTGCTTGGAGCAACCGGCCGGCGCGCCCACCTTAGGAAGCATGGGTTTCTTTGTGCATCTCATCCCACCCTCGTGGGACGCAAAGCCTCATGTGAAATAAGGATCCCATCTCACTAGGAAGTTTTAAACTTCCCGATTGACTTTGTGGGTTGTCAATTCATAAAATAGTGGGAGCCATGGTCATTTAAAACAAGTCCAGTTTAAATGATTCGAAGTAGTACTAATCTATTCTTCTTGGGTGTTGTAGAACAATGGCTACGAACACTGGCGGATTATCACTGCGATCACTCCTTGATAAGGATAAGTTAGTTGGAACTAACTTTATGGACTGGCATCGGAATTTGAGGATAGTCCTCAAGCTCGAGAAGAAGCTGTATGTCCTTGAACAGCCTCTTCCTGCGGCTCCTCCGCCTAATGCCCGAATGGCAGACAGAGATGCTTATAGAAAGCATCAGGATGACTCTTTGGAGGTTGCATGTCTTATGCTAGCCAGTGTGGCACCTGAACTGCAGGTGCAATATGAGGAGCAGAACGCTTTTCAGATGATTACTCGTCTGAAACAGATGTTCGAGGCTCAGGCTAGAACTGAGAGATTTGACACCGCCAAAGCAGTCTTTCGGTGCAAGTTGTCTGAAGGTGCACCAGTGAGACCCCATGTTCTCAAACTCATTGGGAATGTGGATCATCTCAGGAGACTGGGACACACCATAGACAACGAGCTGGTTGTGGATCTTATTCTTCATTCCCTGCCCCCTAGCTTCAGTCCGTTTATCATCAACTTCAACATGAACCGGATTGAGTGCACACGGGAGGAATTGATGAATATGCTCCAAACAGCCGAGCGAGAGATGGGTAAGACCAAACCCAATTCTGTTCTTTTGGTCCCTGCGACCAAGAAGATAAAGAAGAAGGGTAAGGCACGTGCTAAGAGCAGTGCCAGAGGTCCTACCAAAGCACTGAAGAAAAGGGCGAAGAAGTCAAAGGAACAAAGGTGTTTCCACTGTGGCGAGCAGGGCCACAGGAGAAGGGACTGCCGGCAACTTCAGAATGAGGAGAAGAAAGGCTTGGCCTTAACTTCTAGCTCAGGTATTTATGTTACAGAAGTCAACCTTTCTACTTCTATGTCATGGGTATTGGATACCGCATGTGGAGCTCATATTTGTACAAATATGCAGGGGCTCAAGAAAAGTAGATCGGTGCGGCTTGGAGAGATTGACCTACGCGTTGGAAACGGGGCACAGGTTGCTGCTGTTGCTGTAGGCGTTTTGACTCTCTCCTTGCCTTCTGGACTTCAATTAGAACTAGACAATTGCTTTTGTGTACCTTCGCTAACAAAGAACATTGTATCCATTCCTTGCTTGGTGAGGAAAGGATTTAAATTTGAAATAAATAAGAACTCCTGTTCTTTTTCATTTGCAAATATGTTCTATGGGAAGGGTACTTTGTGCAATGGTCTATATATCTTGGATATGGAAAGTTCTATATGTAACATGAGCAATAAGAGGACCAAACTAAGTGGTTCAGTTGGTGCTTTCCTATGGCACTGTCGATTAGCCCATATAAATAAGAATCGCATCCAACAACTCCATGCAAATGGATTGTTAGATTCAAGTTCCTTGGAGGAATTTGATACTTGTGAACCTTGTTTATTCGGGAAGATGACAAAGGCGCCCTTCACCAAGATTGGTGAGAGGGCAGAAGGTTTATTGGATCTCATACATACTGATGTGTGTGGGCCCTTCAATAAACAAGCCAGAGGAGGGTACAGCTACTTGATTACCTTTACTGATGACTTCAGTAGGTATGGTTATGTCTACTTAATGAGACATAAATCTGAATCCTTTGAGAAATTCAAGGAGTTCAAGAATGAAGTAGAGAACCAGCTTGGAAGATCCATTAAAGCTCTTCGATCAGATCGAGGTGGAGAATACCTGATGTTGGGGTATGCCCTTAAGGCTAATGTTTGAGGCCTTGGGATTCTATCAGTATCATGTATATAAACTCTTATGTTTATAAAGCCAATGGTTGTTATTCAGTATGTTACATTGTCTGCTGCAATGAGTGTGCTTCTGAATAATGTCTCAATGCTGTTCAGCTAGGCTGACATGCTGTAATGTCCTTAGTCGAGATATCTTGGTGAACATGAGACAGCCTTGATATGATTGAGACTAATATGTGTTCTAATCTTATAGGATGCTTCGAGCATGGAATAAGATGTAGACTCATGGGTACATTGGATGTACTGGACAGACCCTACTAGGATATTCAATTGCTTGTCACAATGTGAATAATCCTTGTTTGCCACAAGTGGCACATGTCCTCTGACTTGAGATCACTTGTGTTTCTAAATGATGATTGTCATTGTTTTGAGGTAGTTCAATATCATTTGAAAGATAATGGTTATAGACTATCTTGGATAATGATCATGAGTCAGGTTAGGATACTAGTGATAGATATAGGATTGCCGTCTCCTTGTTTAAGGAGTGTGATGTTCTAGAGGGGCCCCCCTAAATGAGATGATTGAGAAAGTGTATGGCCATACCCAGGTGACTATGTTCATCTGGTCTAATCATGCTCATCATATTGGAGTTACAGGCTTGACATGCTTGTCCAATAAGAACATCCAGTGGCAAAGGAATCATGTATGCCTTGTGAAGTGGATTCACACTTGTGCTGTGGTTTGGGTGTAGTCTTGGAAGACTATTTCCTTTATATCGGGAGACAGTGATGTGTTGCTAGATACCCCTCACTGATCGTGATAACGAAAGTTATCGTTACCGACATCTAAAGGAAACCCTCAGGGTCGCACAATTTGATGATATGGCTTACTTAAGTCAGATCGTGTGGACTGAATTGTTTGGGTTCAGTTTGAAGGGATTTAGTCTCTGATTGTAAGTGAGATCTAGTCTGATCATGTTTGATTGATTAGGGCTTGAGATCGGTAAGCTTCGATCGAGAGATTGGATGCTAGATCGGTGAGATCAGGAGCATCAGGAGATGAACGGTTAGATCTTGAACCTTTAGGGTTTATTGTGATCTAGACCAATGGCTTGGGTTATTTGGTCTTTGAACCAAATCAAATTGAACCGGCTCATTACATGAGCGCATGGTTCAAAGGGGAAGAAATGGTGATCGGTTCACTTGGTGTGAACGCATCACACATTGAAGGGTTGCCATATTTGGAAGGTGCATTATTCCAATAGATGGTAACGCCTCCACATGTTTATGAGAGTAACGTCTTGAAAGTCCCCTAGAACTGAAGGGGGAAACCCTATTAGGAGGCGCAACAATAATTTTCTAGCGGAATCTTAGGGTTTCAAAAGATCGAATGTAAGTTCATGTGATCAACTCCTTATAATGTATAAATCAGATTAGATTCATACCATTGCCATCGATCGGATGGTGCCTTGGAAGGAAAGGCGCAAATGTTCCTTCTCCAAAGGTGACGCACACAAATGAATATGGCTTGCTCCTTTGAATCTTTGTGCTAGCAAAGCTCTTCAAAAGGTCCTTGATCGGTTGAAGGGAATGAGATGAGAGTTCTCTCCTTTTTGAATCCTTCTCCAATGCGTGAAGAAGTCGCCACCCAAGGAAGCGCCGAAAAAAGAAGGTGAGAGGCGAGAATAGAGCATGATAATCTCAACGTGAGGCGTGGTCACGTTTTAGAAGTCATGGCTTCTAAAATTAGTAAACCACTGTTGGGGTATGCCCTTAAGGCTAATGTTTGAGGCCTGTGGGAATGTATTTGTATCATGTAATAAACTGTTATGTTTATAAAGGCATGGTTGTTATTCAGTTAGCTACATTGTCTGCTGCAATATATGTTCTTCTGAATAATGTCTCAAAGCTGTTCAGCTCGGCTGACATGCTATTATGTCCTTAGTCGATATATCTTGGTGAACATGAGACAGCCTTGATATTGTTAAGACTAATATGTGTTCTAATCTTATAGGATGCTTCGAGCATGGAATAAGATGTAGACTCATGGGTACATTGGATGTACTGGACAGACCCTACTAGGATGTTCAATTGTTTGTCACAATGTGAATGTTCCTTGATTAAGACAAGTGGCACATTTCCTCTGACTTGAGATCACTTGTGTTTTCTGAATGATGATTGTCATTGTTTTGAGATGGTTCAATATCATTTGAAACATAATGATTATAGACTATCTTGGATGGTGAGCTTGAGTCAGGTTAGAGCACTAGTGATAGACATAGGATTGCCGTCTCCTTGTTGAAGGAGTCTGATGTTCTAAAGGGGCCCCCTGGATGAGATGATTGAGAAAAGTGTATGGCCATACCCAGGTGACTATGTTCATCTGTTCTGATCATGCTCATCATATTGGAGTTACGAGCTTGACAGGCTTGTCCAATAAGAACATCCAGTGGCAAAGGAAATATGTATGCTTTGTGAATTGGATTCACACTTGTGCTGTATTTTGGGTGTAGTCTTGGAAGACTCTTTCCTTTATATCGGGAGACAGTGATGTGTTGCTAGATACCCCTCACTGATCGTGATAATGTGAATTATCGTTACCGACATTTAAAGGAAACCCTCAGGGTCGCACAATTTGATGATATGGCTTACTTAAGTCAGATCGTGTGGACTGAATTGTTCAGGTTCAGTTTAAAGGGATTTAATCTCTGATTGTGAGTGAGATCTGGTCTGATCATGTTTGATTGATTAGGGCTTGAGATCGGTAAGCTTCGATCGGGAGAATAGATGCCAGATCGATCAGATCAAGAGCATCGAAGAGATTGACGGTTAGATCTGAAGCCTTAGGGTTTAAGTAAGATCTAGACCATATTGCTTGGGTTAATTGGTCTTGGACCAAACCGATGTGAACTGGCTCATTGGTTGAGCGCATGGTTCAAGTGATGTGGCATTTGCGATTGGGTAAACCCAAGAGCGCACGTTGAGAAGTGGATGCTATTTTTGGATAGCACTTCTACTAATCGTGGCCATGACTCACGATTGCCACACTTCACGCCCCCCTTCTCTTTGTTCGTCGCCAACGCTTGGCTTAGACGAGACAACATCTCGGCTAGAGAAGAGGAGGACGACAAGAGAGAAAAACTCACTCAAGCAAGGCGATCTCTTCTCCCTTCCATTCGACAAAGGCTTCTTGGAACCTTGCTAGCACAAGGAGCACCAAGGAAAGTAGGCGACACCAATTGTGTGCGTCACCTTAGGAGAAGGCTCGCTTGCGCCTTTCCTTCCAAGTTTTCATCCAACGCATATGGCTATGGTATGAATTCAAGTTTACTTAAGTTGATCATATATCATGCAATAGATTCTTTCAAACCCTTAATTCCGCTGCAAAAGTTTTATGCGCCATATGTCTAGGGTTTTTGCTCCCCCTAGAAGGGGACCCCCCTTAGGTTAAGGGGTACTTTCAATTGGTATCAGAGGCAAAGTTGATGCATGCATTTTATGATTGCTTCATGTTGTGTGATCCATGTTTTAGATCTAGAATTATCAACATGCGAATATACATGTTTCATACCGAAACTTGTCTATGTTATTTTGCTTGTTGGCGCTTTCATGGTTTATCTAAAATCCTTATTACATGCGCGCTCCAAATAGATCTAAGCCCATACTTTAAACCCTTAGACGGGTTACTAGGGTTGAAGTCACCCCCTAGGTTAGATCCAGAATGTCTGATCAGATCATCTGACAACCTGAATGGGTCGATCAGATAGCACCTTGGCGCAAGCCTATGGTGGCTATAGGTCGACTGCACACAGGTGTGTAGCGATGTCTGATTGAGACAACTAATGAACGCACCTGAGTTAGGCCCGGGGTCACGCCCGTTTGCCAGACCTCAGTGTGGTCGTTCAGCCCTGGCGCATGCATAGTTGACCTTATGGTCGACGCAAGTCAGTTAGGACTTGGTGCGTGCAAGGGCAGTGGATCTGACTAGGTTGGATGAGTGGATCCCTAGTAATGGACCGTTGTAAGGTAGTAAGGGCGAATAAGGAAATTAAAATTGATACCTATGGGTTTTCGAAATTTAATTTTCTTGGTTGGATCACATGTTTGAATGTTGCATATGCTTGTTTATTTCTTCTTATGTGGGCTGCCCATATTAATTGTGTGCTGTGCTGGGGCCTGCGTGCCTGTATTAAAAATTGTAAATTAATTATTGTGATCTGCGCATCACATTGTTTTAATTTATAAAATGTTAGTGACCTGCGTGTCACTCTTGTCTAGATAGTTAAATTTGTAATTTAATTTGACAAGAGCACAGTGCACACTTGGCATAGGCGCATGCAGCAAGTGGCTGGACCAGGTGGGAGGTCTAGGGTTCGACCCTAGGACCTGGCGCATATTCCTGGTGGGCGCACCTGTGCTGCAGATGGCGCTTGGGCCCAGGTTTGGGCCAGATGAGCAGCAAAAGACCCATGAAGAGCAAATGAAGACTTAAGTTAGGTTAAGGTCTTCTAGGGCTATGGGCTTTTACCACATAAGATTCATGCTTTCTTTTATTGCTTAATATTAGAATTGCATGATTAAATTATCTTCTGCTATCACCATAGAAATTGCATGATAGGCAAGAAGATAAAAGACCGTTAAAATCCAACGCTAAAATATCAAGCTCGTAAGCCTTCTGACGCGAAACCTCACTGTTCTGATTATCGTTGGAGCCGTGTTGTACCCACTCAGTGGGCACGTCCATCTATCTTCAGACGGTGCGGGATTACACCTGCGTGTTACAGAGTAGGGATTTATCCCTTCTCGTTGCTCAGCATAGCACGTGGTGGTCCAGGGAGTAGGTCGGGTCAGCTTGACCGTGTAGGCTACATATGTGGCGCATATGGTAGCACATGGAGGCAGCCATCTGTGGGGTCAGAGATTGTGTTGTACCAACTCAGTTGGCACAGTCTGCTGGACTGCCCAGATGAAGGGGAATCGCACGGGTTGGCGATCGGCAGGGACTGCCTACCAGAAACTAGTGCTTGTACTCTCTGTGCATCTTATCTCGCCTAAGCGGGACGCGGAGACCAAGTATGAAATCTGGATCCCATCTCACTAAAAGAGTTCTACTCTTTCGGGCTGTTTTGCTGGATTTTTCACGCCTGATAAAATAGTGAGAAAAAGAATCTTTCTTAAGTCCTGATTGATTCTTATACATTGATACTGACCTTGCTGTTCTTGCATTGTTGTAGATACCTGCAGCAACGAACACCATGAACTTCAATGTGCGATCCCTACTGGAAAGAGAGAAGTTTGCTGGGCCGAACTTCTCTGACTGGTTTGGACACCTTAAGATCGTTCTTAAGGCAGAGAGGAAACTGTATGTCCTCGAGACGGCGATACCGCCGCAGCCCGCTCCGAACGCCGCAAGGGCGGTTCGGGAAGCCTATGAAAAGCACGTCAATGATAGCATTGATGTCGCTTGCCTGATGCTAGCGTCTATGACGCCACCGCTGCAGCGTCAGCATGAGGATATGTCAGCTATACAGATTATAGCAAACCTCAAGATGCTGTATGCTGCACAGGCGAGGACTGAACGCTATAATTTGACTAAGCTCTTCTTTCAGAGCAAACTGGCTGAAGGGAGCCCAGTGGGAGCTCACGTGCTCAAGATGATTGGGCACAAGGAGGCTCTGGAGAAACTGGGGCACACCATCAACCAGGAGCTTGCTGTGGACATTATTCTGCAGTCTCTCCCGCCATCATTCGACGCGTTCATTATTAATTTTAATATGAACAAAATCGATTGTACTCCGGCAGAGCTGCTGAATATGCTCTTGACCACTGAGGAGACTCTGAAGGGTAAGCCTTCGACCTCTGTCTTGATGGTTCCTTCAAGGAACAAGAAGAAGGGGAAGAAGGGCAAGGCCCCGGTCAAGAATTACAGCAAGGCTCTGAAGCAGAAGGTGAAGCGGTCCAAGGAATACAGGTGTTTCCACTGTGGCCAGCTGGGTCACTGGAAAAAGGACTGTAAAGCGCTCCAAGGAGATAAGAGGGGAAGCTTCGCTTCTGGCTCAGGTATATTTGTGACTGAGGTCATGTTATCTTCTTCTATATCATGGGTGTTGGACACTGCATGTGGAGTTCACATTTGTTCAAATGTACAGGAACTCAAGAGAAGAAGACAGGTGGGACAGCATGAGGTGGACCTACGAGTTGGAAACGGGGCACGGGTTGCTGCTGTTGCTGTAGGAGACTACTTTATTTCTTTACCATCTGGACTTGTATTGGAACTAAACAGTTGTTACTTTGTTCCCAGTATAACTAAAAATATTATCTCCATTTCTGCTCTTGTCAGGAAGGGATTTTCCTTTGAATGCAATATTTCAAAGTGTATTTTGTCTTTTGATAATATTGTTTATGCAACTGGTTCAATTAACAATGGGTTATACATGTTGGACACGGAATGTTCGATACAGCAAATTGATATTAAGAAAGCCAAGTATGCTGATGACAGCACCTTGCTATGGCATAGTCGTTTAGGCCATATTAACGAGAAACGCATTAAGCGGTTGCATGATCATGGACTGCTGGGATCATTCTCCTATAAGGAGATTGATACATGCAAAGCTTGTTTAATGGGTAAAATGACGAAGTCACCTTTTCCTCACAAAGGTCAAAGGGCTTCAGGTTTACTTGACCTTATACACAGTGATGTGTGTGGGCCATTTAGTAAACATGCCAGAGGTGGCTATCAGTACTTCATTACCTTTACTGATGATTTCAGTAGATATGGGTATGTCTATCTGATGAGACATAAGAGTGAATCTTTTGACAAGTTCAAAGAGTTCAAGAATGAAGTACAGAATCAGCTAGGCCGAAATATCAAGGCACTTCGCTCAGATCGAGGTGGTGAATACCTAAGTCATACGTTTACTGACTATCTAAAGGAGTGTGGGATTATCTCACAGCTCACTCCGCCAGGAACACCGCAATGGAATGGTGTGTCCGAGAGGAGAAATAGAACGTTACTTGATATGGTTCGTTCTATGATTAGTCAGGCTACTCTTCCATACTCCTTTTGGGGTTTTGCGCTGGAAACAGCTGCAAAGGTACTAAACCGAGTGCCATCCAAGGCAGTTTCAAAGACGCCATATGAGTTATGGTATGGGAAACAGCCGAGCTTGACATTTATCAGGATCTGGGGCTGCGAGGCTTATGTCAAAAAGCTCGCCTCTGGGAAACTAGACAGCAGATCTGACAAATGTATCTTTGTCGGTTACCCTAAGGAAACTAAGGGTTATTATTTCTACGATCCCAAAGAGAACAAGGTTTTTGTTGCTCGGACGGCCATATTTCTTGAGAAGGAGTTTCTTCTGCAAGAGGCCAGTGGGAGAGAAATAAAACTGGATGAGAATCCAGAGGAAGGACAAAGTGATCAAGCACAGTTGGATGAGCCTGAGCCGGTAGAACAGGTTATTGAACAACCTGAGGCTCAGATATCATGGGAACCGCGAAGATCGGGTAGGATCCGTCGACAGCCTGAGCGCTATGACGGAGTCTACATCATTGATAATGATGAACCCCTCACTTATGCGGATGCGGTCAGTGGACCGGAGTCAGCGAGATGGCTTGAGGCTATGCGCGCCGAGATGGACTCCATGTCAGATAACCAAGTTTGGGATTTGGTTGATCCGCCTTCGGGAGTTATCCCTATAGGCTGTAAATGGATCTTCAAGAAGAAGATTGACATGGATGGTAACGTGGTTACCTATAAAGGCAGGCTAGTTGCGAAAGGTTTCAAACAAATCTACGGGATAGATTATGATGAAACTTTCTCACCTGTAGCCATGTTTAAGTCTATTCGGATTCTTTTCGCGATAGCTGCATATTATGATTATGAGATTTGGCAGATGGATGTGAAAACAGCTTTCCTTAATGGAAATCTGGATGAGGATGTGTATATGACACAACCAGAGGGTTTCACTAATCCAGCAGATCGTCATAAGATATGCAAGTTAAAGAAGTCCATTTATGGACTTAAGCAAGCATCTAGAAGCTGGAATATTCGTTTTGATGAATCAGTCACTGAATTTGGTTTCATCAAGAACGAGGATGACCCGTGTGTATATAAGAGGTTTAGTGGGAGCGTGATTACTTTCCTAGTCCTCTACGTCGATGACATCTTGATCATTGGAAATGACATTCCTGAAATGCATGCTGTGAAGGCATGGCTGAGGAAATGTTTCCAGATGAAAGATTTAGGAGAAGCAGCCTATGTGTTAGGTGTGAAGATCTACAGGGATAGATCTAAGAGGCTTCTCGGGCTGTGCCAGAGTACTTACATCGATAAGGTCCTGGAGAGATTTCACTTAGAGAATTCTAAGAAAGGATATCTTCCAGTCAGACATGGTCTGAATCTTTCAAAGAGTCAGTGTCCACAAACACAGACTGAGAAAGATGAAATGAACAATACGCCTTATGCTTCGGCTATTGGTTCCATTATGTATGCGATGTTGTGTACTCGCCCAGACGTCGCTTACGGGTTAAGCGTGACCAGTCGTTACCAGAGTAATCCAAGTATGGCGCACTGGATTGCAGTCAAGAACATCTTAAAATATCTGCGGAGGACCAAAGATATGTTCTTGATATATGGTGGTCAGGAAGAACTCAGTATTGAAGGATATACTGACGCTTCGTTCCAGTCGGACCAGGATGATTTCCGATCGCAATCAGGCTATGTTTTTAGCTTGAATGGAGGTGCAGTGGTGTGGAAAAGTTTCAAACAGTCAACTGTTGCTGATTCCACAACAGAAGCCGAGTATGTTGCAGCCTCGGAAGCATCCAAGGAGGCAGTGTGGATTCGTAAGTTCGTGAGAGAACTTGGTGTTGTTCCTTCGAGTGCAGATCCTTTGGTTATCTTTTGTGATAACACTGGAGCAATCGCACAAGCAAAGGAACCACGGTCGCACCAGAAGTCCAAGCACATACAGAGACGGTTTCATTTGATCAGGGAGATCATAGATCGTGGCGAGATCAAAGTATGCAAGGTTCATACAGATGACAATCTGGCAGACCCGCTTACCAAGCCTCTGGCGCAGCAGAAGCATGAGAAGCACTGTAATAATATGGGTTTGAGATTTCTCAACCATTAGATTAAGTGCAAGTGGGAGATTGTTGGGGTATGCCCTTAAGGCTAATGTTTGAGGCCTGTGGGAATGTATTTGTATCATGTAATAAACTGTTATGTTTATAAAGGCATGGTTGTTATTCAGTTAGCTACATTGTCTGCTGCAATATATGTTCTTCTGAATAATGTCTCAAAGCTGTTCAGCTCGGCTGACATGCTATTATGTCCTTAGTCGATATATCTTGGTGAACATGAGACAGCCTTGATATTGTTAAGACTAATATGTGTTCTAATCTTATAGGATGCTTCGAGCATGGAATAAGATGTAGACTCATGGGTACATTGGATGTACTGGACAGACCCTACTAGGATGTTCAATTGTTTGTCACAATGTGAATGTTCCTTGATTAAGACAAGTGGCACATTTCCTCTGACTTGAGATCACTTGTGTTTTCTGAATGATGATTGTCATTGTTTTGAGATGGTTCAATATCATTTGAAACATAATGATTATAGACTATCTTGGATGGTGAGCTTGAGTCAGGTTAGAGCACTAGTGATAGACATAGGATTGCCGTCTCCTTGTTGAAGGAGTCTGATGTTCTAAAGGGGCCCCCTGGATGAGATGATTGAGAAAAGTGTATGGCCATACCCAGGTGACTATGTTCATCTGTTCTGATCATGCTCATCATATTGGAGTTACGAGCTTGACAGGCTTGTCCAATAAGAACATCCAGTGGCAAAGGAAATATGTATGCTTTGTGAATTGGATTCACACTTGTGCTGTATTTTGGGTGTAGTCTTGGAAGACTCTTTCCTTTATATCGGGAGACAGTGATGTGTTGCTAGATACCCCTCACTGATCGTGATAATGTGAATTATCGTTACCGACATTTAAAGGAAACCCTCAGGGTCGCACAATTTGATGATATGGCTTACTTAAGTCAGATCGTGTGGACTGAATTGTTCAGGTTCAGTTTAAAGGGATTTAATCTCTGATTGTGAGTGAGATCTGGTCTGATCATGTTTGATTGATTAGGGCTTGAGATCGGTAAGCTTCGATCGGGAGAATAGATGCCAGATCGGTCAGATCAAGAGCATCGAAGAGATTGACGGTTAGATCTGAAGCCTTAGGGTTTAAGTAAGATCTAGACCATATTGCTTGGGTTAATTGGTCTTGGACCAAACCGATGTGAACTGGCTCATTGGTTGAGCGCATGGTTCAAGTGATGTGGCATTTGCGATTGGGTAAACCCAAGAGCGCACGTTGAGAAGTGGATGCTATTTTTGGATAGCACTTCTACTAATCGTGGCCATGACTCACGATTGCCACACTTCATGCCCCCCTTCTCTTTGTTCGTCGCCAACGCTTGGCTTAGACGAGACAACATCTCGGCTAGAGAAGAGGAGGACGACAAGAGAGAAAAACTCACTCAAGCAAGGCGATCTCTTCTCCCTTCCATTCGACAAAGGCTTCTTGGAACCTTGCTAGCACAAGGAGCACCAAGGAAAGTAGGCGACACCAATTGTGTGCGTCACCTTAGGAGAAGGCTCGCTTGCGCCTTTCCTTCCAAGTTTTCATCCAACGCATATGGCTATGGTATGAATTCAAGTTTACTTAAGTTGATCATATATCATGCAATAGATTCTTTCAAACCCTTAATTCCGCTGCAAAAGTTTTATGCGCCATATGTCTAGGGTTTTTGCTCCCCCTAGAAGGGGACCCCCCTTAGGTTAAGGGGTACTTTCAACCACTTCTCCTCATGCGCCCATGAGTTTACCCAAGCGCAAATCTCTGATCTTTTGAACCATGCGTTCAAGTAATGAGCTGGTTCAATTAAATTTGGTTCAAATACCAAATTAAACCAAGCCCTCTGGTCTAGATCATAATTAAACCCTAAGGCTCCAGATCTAACCGTTCATCTCTTGATGCTCCCGATCTCACTGATCTAGCATCTATTCTCTCGATCGAAGCTTACCGATCTCAAGCCCTAATCAATCAAACATGATCAGACCAGATCTCACTTACAATCAGAGATCAAATCCCTTTAAACTGAACCCAAATAATTCAGTCCACACGATCTGACTTAAGTAAGCCATATCATCAATTTGTGCGACCCTGAGGGTTTCCTTTAAATGTCGGTAACGATAACTCACGTTATCACGATCAGTGAGGGGTATCTAGCAACACATCACTGTCTCCCGATATAAAGGAAAGAGTCTTCCAAGACTACACCCAAACCACAGCACAAGTGTGAATCCAATTCACAAGGCATGCAAATTTCCTTTGCCACTAGATGTTCTTATTGGACAAGCGTGTCAAGCTTGTAGCTCCAATATGATGAGCATGATTAGATCAGATGATCATAGTCATCTGGGTATGGCCATACACTTTCTCAATCATCTCATCCAGGGGGGGCCCTTTAGAACATCGCACTCCTTAAACAAGGAGACGGCAATCCTATATCTATCACTAGTGCCCTAACCTGATTCAAGCTCACCATCCAAGATAGTCTATAACCATTATGTTTCAAATGATATTGAACTACCTCAAAACAATGACAATCATCATTTAGAAAACACAAGTGATCTCAAGTCAGAGGAAATGTGCCACTTGTCGCATTCAAGGATTATTCATATTGTGACAAGCAATTGAATATCCTAGTAGGGTCTGTCCAGTACATCCAATGTACCCATGGGTCTACATCTTATTCCATGCTCGAAGCATCCTATAAGATTACAACACATATTAGTCTTAACCATATCAAGGCTGTCTCATGTTCACCAAGATATATCGACTAAGGACTTAACTGCATGTCAGCCTAGCTGAACAGCTTTGAGACATTATTCAGAAGTACACCTATTGCAGCAGACAATGTAACAAACTGAATAACAACCATGCCTTTATAAACATAAGAGTTTATTACATGATACTGATACATTCCCAAGGCCTCAAACATTAGCCTTAAGGGCATACCCCAACACGTCTCTCTTCTCCCTCTTGCTCTCGACGTTGCATTCTCGTGTAGAGAAGTGGTGAACGACGAGGAGGTCTCGCCAAGCAAGAAGTTCTCCCCCCTTTTTCCATACGGCAAGGACCCTTGAAGAATCTTGCTAGCACAAGGATCACAAGGGGTAGGTGACATCATTTTCTATGCGTCACTTGTGGAGAAGCTCTCGTTTGGTCTTTGCTTCCAAACCGACATCCAATCTAATGGCATTGGTATGATCCCTTTGAGATCTTTTCGGTTATACAAGTTAATCATATGAACTACATGCGATCTTGATGATGAATTCCCTAGAAATATTACATGCGCCCCCCCATATTTAGGGTTTCATCTCCTTGCGCTCCCCCTTGAAGGGGACTTTCACCTGAGTGGTGAGTTCTTTGACTATCTGAGAGAGTGTGGGATCATATCCCAACTCACTCCTCCAGGAACACCTCAATGGAATGGTGTGCCTGAAAGGAGAAATCAAACTTTATTGGATATGGTTCGATCCATGATGAGTCATGCAACTCTACCTTCGTCATTCTGGGGGCATGCACTAGAAACAGCTTCTCTGATACTGAATAATGTTCCATCTAAGAGTGTCTCCAAAATAACATACGAGGTGTGGAGTGGGAGACGCCCTAATCTCACGTTTATCAAGATCTGGGGATGTGAGGCTTATGTCAACGTCAAGATTCTAGCAAGCTAGAACCTAGATCTGATAAATGTGTTTTTGTGGGGTATCCTAAGGAAACTAAAGGATACTACTTCTATGTCCCAACCGAGAATAAAGTTTTTGTTGCTTGGGGTGCTGTCTTTCTAGAGAAAGAATTTCTTATGAAAGAAGTTAGTGGGAGGAAGTTTGACTT
Source organism: Costus lasius (assembly GCA_027563935.2). Classification (NCBI taxonomy): domain Eukaryota; kingdom Viridiplantae; phylum Streptophyta; class Magnoliopsida; order Zingiberales; family Costaceae; genus Costus; species Costus lasius. The sequence continues at coordinate 80,538,324 of CM050451.1, forward strand.
GGATGAGGTCCAAGTGCAAGCACAAGACAAAGAGATGGAATCTGAGCCACCTGCACCGGTTGCTAGGCAACCTGAGGCTTAGACACAGGTCCCGCGTAGGTCTGGGAGAATTCGTCGTGCACCTGAAAGGTATGGGTCGCTACCGACCCAACACGATGGGATCTTCATCATTGAGGATGAACCTAGTGTTGGTGTATATGCCCTAGGACCTAGTTTTGGTCCACTTATGTACTACTTGACTTTGATATTTATATATATCATTCTGGCATTGTCATTGTCAATGTTTGTTTACATCTGCGCACATGTACTAACATGATAATGTCCCTGGAGACAGATTGGATCTGTGCTCAAACTGTTGTCCCCAGTCGATGTACCTTAGTGGATATGGGACAGCTATGGTACTTGAGAGACTGGTATGTGAGCTGGTTAGGTACGTGGTGCTAACGCAGACACATGGGTATATCATTGGAGGATATACTGGAAAGACCCGCTGTGAGGCTATGACTTGGTGTCATAAGTTATCCTCACAAGTGACAGGAGATGCATTGATCCCTTGACTTGAGGTCATTGATCGTTCTATATGGTTAGCGACTTGCTTTGATACAACCTAACACCTCGCCGTAGTTGGGAGGTCATAACGGTTGTCATTGAGCATATCACGACCCATATGAGAAGGTCAATGGACAGACATAGGATTTGCCCCTTCCTTAGGGAAGTATGATATCCATGGAGCTCCTCTATGGTTCTATGACTGAGAGTGTATGGCCATACCCAAGTAAGAACCTGTTTTAGTCATAGCCAAGTGATTGGGTGAAAACAAGTGGTGACACACTTGTCCAATCGGATATCAGTCCGGCAAAGAGACTGTAATGCATCTGTACCTAGTTGCGATGATGGGGATGTCGATGTCGATATCCATTCCAATGACCTGGGTAGCAGCGATGCACTGCTAGGTGCCACTCACTACTTGTGGTGACCTTTGGTCAGCACTGCGAGCGTCAGAAGAACCTACAGGGTCGCACACCTTGATACTTGAGTTCTCGTATTGATCGAGAAGCCTTATGATCAAGTTATTGGATAACTCGGATCTAATTGGGAGATTTCATCAGCACCAATGGGCCTGATGAGATGGAAGAATGTTATTGGAGCTAAACTTCATTTTTGGCAGGTTGACCCGTATTTGACCATGGTTGGTCACACTTGGATTAGGGTTGCATTGGATTGGATCCAAATGCTTAATCAACCCATAGGATGAAGTTTGGGCTAGCTCATTATCCAATGAAGCCCAATAACAAGTTCTCATGAAGAGAAGAGAGGCTAAAAGGGTATAATGGGGAGAAACCCAACCCCATTGGCGCCTAAGGGGCATAATGGGGTTAGGGTGGCAAAATTGCTTCATTAAGGAAGCAATTTGCGCCTAGCCCTTCTCCCTTGATGGTATGAATGCCTTTAAGGCATGTCTTGGGCTGATATGGTACTTGGGCAATTATGGAAAGGTTGAATGAAGTTTATGGTAAAGTCTTGGAGACTTTCCTTACATCAAACCTCCTCATCCTAGCCCTACACTTGTCATGATCCTAGCCCTTGCCCTAATCGCCTCTTGCCCTATATATATGTGACCCTAGCCGCCCTCTCTAATAATGATTCATCCTTGGAGGCGTGAACATAAGAAAGGAGCGAGAGCAAGGAGCATTGGCGCAATCTCTTCCTCTTCCATCAAGTGGCCGCAAGCTTCTCCTTCCTTACCTCTTGGCGCATCTTTCTCTCTTGGTGGCGCAAGGTGGTTGGAGCATCTCCCTAAGGCTTGAATCTTCTTCCCGAGGCTAGCACCGGGCGTGGAAGAAGAGGACTCGAGGCATCCGTGTGTGTGAGACTGCAGAGGGCGCACAATTGGGCGCCTATCACGACATCGACCTCATCTTGCTCTGAGGTATTTTCTAACTCATCGTGTCGACCCCCTTGCATGCGATCTTCAGTGGGTTTTTGGGACCGACCTGTTTCGGGGACATTCTTCCGCTGTGCAATGTATGTATGTGTCTCTGAAAAATTGTAAAATGTCCCCGGGGTTTCCCAACAGTGGTATCAGAGGGACTTGCAAGACTCGAACGTAGTTTTATGCTTTTCTTTCATGCTCACATGCCATATCTCTATTTTCGAAAATAGCATGATGCATGGCAAACGATTTTTTCTAAGTAGGAAAAAATTAGGGTTTCTTGTTTCTATCATCCTCTCAATCTCTTTTGGATTTTTGGACTATTTTTCTTGTCTGATTTAAAGATCAAAGGCGCACGTAGTTTTGTCAAGTAGGACGGGCATTGTGTCTTCGGACTGGCCAAGTCTCTTGATCTGACAAAATTGCCAGCCGAAAGGATCTCTGAAATCACCTTGAAAAATAAATCGCAATTAACCAAAAGATTTGTGAGAAGAAGAGGAGAAAAAGAGACTAGTTTTAATGAAAAAGTAAAATTTCAGATTTTATGTTTTTCATGAGCATGTAGAATTGCATGAGTAAATACCTTGATTGTGCATAATGTTGTGATCATTAGTCAAGCCCCCCTTTGCATGCCTGTGATGTATCCTCGTGAGGCCTGCGTGCCGCTTTTCCTTTTGCTTTTAAGAAGACTAGGGAAGCGCATGTACTTGGAGCTTGGCGCATGCATGAAGTTGGCGCACCTTGCATGGTGGCGCAACAAGCATCAAGGAAAAGGCGCAAGCTTGCTTGATGGCACAAGTTAGGCATGGCCGAACCCTTTGGTTTGAGAGCTAGCTAACTTGGCATCTTTCATTGTGGCGCATTCTTGTTGGAGGAAGATCATGGCATTGGCCGAACCTTTGAGGTCTACCCTTAAGGTTTGAGAGCTAAGCCATGAAGGAAGGACCTTGGAGCCAACCATGAAGACCAAGATAGAGGGCGGCTAGGATAGGTCTTTCTTAGGGGCTTGAGTCCTATATCAAGAGTTGAACCTCCTTTGGCATGGGTTGGTTCAATATCTTGAAAGGGCTTTGATCACATCATCTTTTACTGCTTTCCTTATCTGCTAAAAGCATGCCTGTGATGTTTTATCATTATGTTATCACTATAGGATTGCATGCCTGTATTGTTAGACATAAGATAAAACTGATGAGACCTTAAAAACCCTCATAAAATATCAAGTCTAGAAGCCTTCTAACGCGTAGCCCTCACTAAGCTATCAATCAGTGGAGTTGTGAACTGGTTCCCACCCTCGTGGGACACACCCACTTATCTTTAGAAAGTGTGTGGTGACAATGATTTCCCCAGTCCAGTTTTAACCTGGGCGTGCCTTCGCAAGGAAACTCATTGGCCCTGGGCATAAACGGTTAGGAATGGACTTGACTAGAAATTCACATGTACTGGGCACATAGTGAAAGTCTAGAGGCAACGTTGAGAGGTTAGGGTTTCATGTTATATCCAGCCCTCGCTGGACATGAAATGCCCAAGACTGTCTCAACAAGGGGAGTTGCTTGGAGCAACCGGCCGGCGAGCCCACCTTAGGAAACATGGGTTACTTTGTGCATCTCATCCCACCCTCGTGGGACGCAAAGCCTCATGTGAAATAAGGATCCCATCTCACTAGGAAGTCTTAAACTTCCCGATTGACTTTGTGGGTTGTCAATTCGAATTTAAAATAGTGGGAGCAGTAATCATTTAAAACAAGTCCAGTTTAAATGATTCAAAGTAGTACTAATCTGCTGTTTCTTGGTTATTGTAGAACAATGAACAATGGCAGATGGTCACTGCGATCTACCCTGGAAAGGGATAAGTTGGTTGGATCCAACTTAAAGGATTGGTATATGAACTTGAGAATTGTGCTCAAGCTCGAGAGGAAGCTGTTGGGGGTATGCCCTTAAGGCTAATGTTTGAGGCCTTGGGATTGTAACAGTATCATGTATAAACTTTTATGTTTATAAAGGCATGGTTGTTATTCAGTTTGTTACCTTGTCTACTGTAATAAGTGTACTTCTGAATAATGTCTCAAAGCTGTTCAGCTAGGCTGACATGAAGTAAAGTCCTTAGTCGAGATGTCTTGGTGAACATGAGACAACCTTGATATGATTGAGACTAATATGTGTTCTAATCTTATAGGATGCTTCGAGCATGGAATAAGATGTAGACTCATGGGTACATTGGATGTACTGGACAGACCCTACTAGGATATTCAATTGCTTGTCACAATGTGAATATTCCTTGATTGCGACAAGTGGCACATTTCCTCTGACTTGAGATCACTTGTGTTTTCTAAATGATGATTGTCATTGTTTTGAGGTAGTTCAATATCATTTGAAACATAATGGTTATAGACTATCTTGGATGGTGAGCTTGAGTCAGGTTAGGGCACTAGTGATAGACATAGGATTGCCGTCTCCTTGTTTAAGGAGTGTGATGTTCTAAAGGGGCCCCCTGGATGAGATGATTGAGAATAGTGTATGGCCATACCCAGATGACTATGTTCATCTGATCTAATCATGCTCATCATATTGGAGTTACAAGCTTGACACGCTTGTCCAATAAGAACATCCAGTGGCAAAGGAAATATGCATGCCTAGTGAGTTGATTCACACTTGTGCTGTGGTTTGGGTGTAGTCTTGGAAGACTCTTTTCTTTATATCGGGAGACAGTGATGTGTTGCTAGATACCCCTCACTGATCGTGATAACGTGAGTTATCGTTACCGACATTTAAAGGAAACCCTCAGGGTCGCACAATTTGATGATATGGCTTACTTAAGTCAGATCGTGTGGACTGAATTGTTCAGGTTCAGTTTAAAGGGAATTAATCTCTGATTGTAAGTGAGATCTGGTCTGATCATGTTTGATTGATTAGGGCTTAAGATCGGTAAGCTTCGATTGAGAGAATGGATGCTGGATCGGTGAGATCAAGAGCATCAGGAGATCAACGGTTAGATCTGGAGCCTTAAGGGTTTAATTTGGTCTAGACCATGTCGCTTGGCTTATTTGGTCTTTGAACCAGACCAACATGAACCGGCTCATAAATGAGCGCATGGTTCAAAAGTGAAGTGGTTTAGCGAATGGGTAAATCCATGATCGCATGAAGAGAAGTGGCATGCTATTTTTAGATAGCACTTCTCTTACGTGACCACATCTCACGTTCACGCCTCTCCTCTCTTCGTTCGTCGCCTTGTCTCTTGCTCTTGACGAGAGAACATTCGGGTGGTGAAGAGTTTGACGAGAAGAGGAGGAAAAATCGCCAAGCCAAGACATCTCTTCCCTTCCACTCGACAAGGACATCTTTGGGCCTTGCTAGCACAAGGATCGCAAGGAGGAGTAGGCGACATCAATTGTGTGCGTCACCTCTGGAGAAGATCCAATTCGGTCTTTGCTTCCAAGGCGCCATCTAGAAATGGCTATGGTATGATCCTTCTCTATATGCAATTGGGTCATTTTTGTTAATCATACAGCATGCAAGATCTAGAAACCCCCTTTCCGCTGCCTTCATTCCCATATGCGCCTATGAGATAGGGTTTCGCCCCCTTGTGGGGACATTCAATTGGTATCAGAGCCAAGTTTAACGCATGTTTTATGATTGCTTAAGCCATTTTGTGATCCTTGTTTGCGAACTCATGATTAGATCTAAGGTTACATGCGATACATCTTGTATATGTTAGTTGGCGAAAATGCATTGCATAGTTTCTCCTTTGCGCATGTATGTGGCGCATCTAATGTTTTTCTCAAAACTATATTACATGCGCGATACACACTAGATCTAAGCTGTCCCTGCTATAAACCCTTAGACGGGTTGATGGGGTTGAAGTCATCCTCTAGGATAGATCCAATAGTCTGATCAGACCCTCTGACAGCCTAGATGGGTCGACCAGATGGCACCCATGCGCAAGCATGAGGTGGCTATAGGTCGACTGCATCACAGGCGTGTAGCGAGGTCTGGTTGAGACAACTGGTGAACGCATATGAGTTAGGCCCGGGTTCACACCCGCTTGCCAGAACTCATGATGGTTGTTCAGCCCTTGGCGCATGCATAGTTGACCACTGGGTCGACTCAAGTCAGTTAGGACTTGGTGCATGCAAGGGAAGTGGATCTGACTAGACATGATGAGTGGATCCCTATCAATGGACCGTTGTAAGGTTGTAGGGCACATAAGGAAAAATAAAATTGATCTCAATGGGGTTTTTCAAAAAATTTTATTTTTCATGATTGGATCAAATGATGTATGATGCCATATGCATGTTTATTTATTCTTATGTGGGCTGCCCATGTTAAATGTGTGCTGTGCTGGGGCCTGCATGCCTGGAAATTATTTTGTAAATTAATTTTTAATTGTGATCTGCACATCACCTTGTACTTAATTTATAAAATGTAATTGACCTGCGTGTCAATCTTGTCTAGATAGATTAATTTGTAAGTTAATCAGACAAGAGCACTGAGCACACTTGGCAGAGGCGCATGCAGCAGTGGCTTGACCAGGAGGGAGGTCCAGGGTTCGACTCTGGGACCAGGCGCATTTTCCCTGGTGGGCGCACCTCAGCTACAAATGGCGCTTAGGCCCTGGTTTGGGCCAGATGAGCAGCAAAAGCCCCATGAAGAAAAGCAAGTGAAGACTTAAGTTCTTAAGGTCTTACTAGGGCTATGGGCTTTTACCACATAAGATCCATGCTTTCTTTTATTGTTTAAATAAGTAGAACAGCATGATTAATTTATCTTCAGTTATCACCATAGGATTATCGTTGGAGCCGTGTTGTACCCACTCAGTGGGCACGTCCATCTATCTTCAGACGGTGCGGGATTACACCTGCGTGTTACAGAGAAGGGATTTATCGCTTCTCGTTGCTCAGCATAGCACGTGGTGGTCCAGGGAGTAGGTCGGGTCAGCTTGACCATGCAGGCTACATATGTGGCGCATATGGTAGCACATGGAGGCAGCCATCTGTGGGGTCAGAGACTGTGTTGTACCAACTCAGTTGGCACAGTCTGCTGGATTGCCCAGATGAAGGGGAATCGCACGGGTTGGCGATTGGCTAGGGCAGCCTACCAGAGATTAGTGCTTGTACTCTCTGTGCATCTTATCTCGCCTGAGCGGGACGCGGAGACCAAGTATGAAATCTGGATCCCATCTCACTAAAAGAGTTCTACTCTTTCGGGCTGTTTTGCTGGATTTTTCAGCCAGATAAAATAGTGAGAAAAAGAATCATTCTTAAGTCCTGATTGATTCTTAACATTGATACTGACCTTGCTGTTCTTGCATTGTTGTAGATTCCTGCAGCAACGAACACCATGAACTTCAATGTGCGATCCCTACTGGAAAGAGAGAAGTTTGCTGGGCCGAACTTCTCAGACTGGTTCGGACACCTTAAGATCGTTCTTAAGGCAGAGAGGAAACTGTATGTCCTCGAGACGGCGATACCGCCTCAGCCCGCTCCGAACGCCACAAGGGCGGTTCGGGAAGCTTATGAAAAGCACGTCAATGATAGCATTGATGTCGCTTGCCTGATGCTAGCGTCTATGACGCCACCGCTGCAGCGTCAGCATGAGGATATGTCTGCAATAGACATGATAGCAAACCTCAAAATGCTGTATGCTGCACAGGCGAGGACAGAACGCTATAATCTGACAAAGCTGTTCTTTCAGAGCAAACTGGCTGAAGGGAGCCCAGTAGGAGCTCACGTGCTCAAGATGATTGGGCACAAGGAGGCTCTAGAGAAACTGGGGCATACCATCAATCAGGAGCTTGCTGTAGACATTATTCTGCAGTCTCTCCCGCCCTCTTTCGATGCGTTCATTATTAACTTTAATATGAACAAAATCGATTGCACTCCGGCAGAGCTGCTGAATATGCTCTTGACTACTGAGGAGACTCTGAAGGGAAAGCCTTCAACCTCTGTCTTGATGGTTCCTTCGAGGAACAAGAAGAAGGGGAAGAAGGGCTAAGCCCCTGTCAAGAGTTACAGCAAGGCTCTGAAATAAAAAGTTAAGCGGTCAAAGGAATACAGATGTTTCCACTGTGGCCAGCTGGGTCACTGGAAAAAGGACTGTAAAGCGCTCCAAGGAGATAAGAGGGGAAGCTTCGCTTCTGGCTCAGGTATATACGTGACGGAAGTCATGGTTTCATCTTCTTCTATATCATGGGTGTTGGACACTGCATGTGGAGTTCACATTTGTTCAAATGTACAGGAACTCAAGAGAAGAAGACAGGTGGGACAGCATGAGGTGGACCTACGCGTTGGAAACGGGGCACGGGTTGCTGCTGTTGCTGTAGGAAACTATTTCATTTCTTTACCATCTGGATTTGTATTGGAACTAGACAATTGTTACTTTGTTCCCAGTATTACTAAAAATATTATCTCTATTCCTGCTCTTGTCAGGAAGGGGTTTTCCTTTGAATGCAATATTTCAAAGTGTGTTTTGTCTTTAGATAATATTGTTTATGCAACTGGTTCAATTAACAATGGGTTATTCATGTTGGACATGGAATGTTCTATACAAAATATTGATATTAAGAAAGCCAAGTATGCTGATGACAGCACCTTGCTATGGCATAGTCGTTTAGGCCATATTAACAAGAAGCGCATTAAGCGGTTGCATGATAATGGACTGCTGGGATCATTCTCCTATGAGGAGATTGATACATGCAAGGCTTGTTTAATGGGTAAAATGATGAAGTCACTTTTTCCTAACAAAGGTCAAAGGGCTTCAGGTTTACTTGACCTTATACACAGTGATGTGTGTGGGCCATTTAGTAAACATGCCAGAGGTGGCTATCAGTACTTCATAACCTTTACTGATGATTTCAGTAGATATGGGTATGTCTATCTGATGAGACATAAAAGTGAATCTTTTGACAAGTTCAAAGAGTTCAAGAATGAAGTACAGAATCAGCTAGGCCGAAATATCAAGGCACTTCGTTCTGATCGAGGTGGAGAATACCTAAGTCGAGAATTTACTGACTATCTGAAGGAGTGTGGGATTATCTCACAGCTCACTCCACCAGGAACACCCCAATGGAATGGTGTATCCGAGAGGAGAAATAGAACGTTACTTGATATGGTTCGTTCTATGATGAGTCAGGCTACTCTTCCATATTCCTTTTGGGGATTTGCACTGGAAACAGCTGCAAAGGTACTAAACCGAGTGCCATCCAAGGCAGTTTCTAAGACTCCATATGAGTTATGGTATGGGAAACAGCCGAGCTTGACATTTATCAGGATCTGGGGCTGCGAGGCTTATGTCAAAAAGCTCGCCTCTGGGAAACTAGAGAGTAGATCTGACAAATGTATCTTTGTCGGTTACCCTAAGGAAACTAAGGGTTATTATTTCTTCGATCCCAAAGAGAACAAGGTATTTGTTGCTCGGACGGCTATATTTCTTGAGAAGGAGTTTCTTCTGCAAGAGGCCAGTGGGAGAGAAATAAAGCTGGATGAGAATCCAGAGGAAGGACAAAGTAGTCAAGCACAGTTGGATGAGCCTGAGCCGGTGGATCAGGTTATTGAACAACCTGAGGCTCAGATATCACGGGAACCGCGAAGATCGGGAAGGATCCGTCGACAGCCTGAGCGCTATGACGGAGTCTACATCATTGATAATGATGAACCCCTCACTTATGCGGATGCGGTCAGTGGACCGGAGTCAGCTAGATGGCTTGAAGCTATGCGAGCCGAGATGGACTCCATGTCAGATAACCAAGTCTGGGATTTCGTTGATCCACCTCCGGGAGTAATCCCTATAGGCTGTAAATGGATCTTCAAGAAGAAGATTGACATGGATGGTAACGTAGTTACCTATAAAGGCAGGCTAGTTGTGAAAGGTTTCAAACAAATCTACGGGATAGATTATGATGAAACTTTCTCACCTGTAGCCATGTTTAAGTCTATTCGGATTCTTTTCGCGATAGCAGCATATTACGATTATGAGATTTGGCAAATGGATGTGAAAACAGCTTTCCTGAATGGAAATCTGGATGAGGATGTGTATATGACACAACCAGAAGGTTTCACTAATCCATCAGATCGTCATAAAATATGCAAGTTAAAGAAGTCTATTTATGGACTTAAACAAGCATCAAGAAGCTGGAATATTCGTTTTGATGAATCAGTCACTGAATTTGGTTTCATCAAGAACGAGGATGACCCGTGTGTATATAAGAGGTTTAGTGGGAGCGTGATTACTTTCCTAGTCCTCTACGTCGATGATATCTTGATCATTGGAAATGACATTCCTGAAATGCATGCCGTAAAGGCATGGTTAAGGAAATGTTTCCAGATGAAAGATCTAGGAGAAGCAGCCTATGTGTTAGGTGTGAAGATCTACAGAGATAGATCTAAGAGGCTTCTCGGGCTGTGCCAGAGTACTTACATCGATAAAGTCCTGGAGAGATTTCATTTAGAGAATTCTAAAAGAGGATATCTTCCAGTCAGACATGGTCTGAATCTTTCGAAGAGTCAGTGTCCACAAACACAGACTGAGAAAGATGAAATGGACAATACGCCTTATGCTTCGGCTATTGGGTCCATTATGTATGCGATGTTGTGTACTCGCCCAGACGTCGCTTACGGGTTAAGCGTGACCAGTCGGTTCCAAAGTAATCCACGTCAGGCACACTGGATTGCGGTCAAGAACATTTTAAAATATCTGCGGAGGACCAAAGATATGTTCTTGATATATGGTGGTCAGGAAGAACTCAGTATTGAAGGATATACTGACGCTTCATTCCAGTCGGACCAGGATGATTTCCGATCGCAATCAGGCTATGTTTTTAGCTTGAATGGAGGAGCGGTGGTGTGGAAGAGTTTCAAACAGTCAATCGTTGCTGATTCCACAACAGAAGCCGAGTATGTTGCAGCCTCGGAAGCATCCAAGGAGGCAGTGTGGATTCGTAAGTTCGTGAGAGAACTTGGTGTCGTTCCTTCGAGTGCAGATCCTTTGGTTATCTTCTGTGATAACACTGGAGCAATCGCACAAGCAAAGGAACCACGGTCGCACTAGAAGTCCAAGCACATACAGAGACGGTTTCATTTGATCAGGGAGATCATTGATCGTGGCGAGATCAAAGTCTGCAAGGTACATACAGATGACAATCTGGCAGACCCGCTTACTAAGCCTCTGGCGCAGCAGAAGCATGAGAAGCACTGTAATAATATGGGTTTGAGATTCCTCAACCATTAGATTAAGTGCAAGTGGGAGATTGTTGGGGGTATGCCCTTAAGGCTAATGTTTGAGGCCTTGGGATTGTAACAGTATCATGTATAAACTTTTATGTTTATAAAGGCATGGTTGTTATTCAGTTTGTTACCTTGTCTGCTGTAATAAGTGTACTTCTGAATAATGTCTCAAAGCTGTTCAGCTAGGCTGACATGAAGTAAAGTCCTTAGTCGAGATATCTTGGTGAACATGAGACAACCTTGATATGATTGAGACTAATATGTGTTCTAATCTTATAGGATGCTTCGAGCATGGAATAAGATGTAGACTCATGGGTACATTGGATGTACTGGACAGACCCTACTAGGATATTCAATTGCTTGTCACAATGTGAATATTCCTTGATTGCGACAAGTGGCACATTTCCTCTGACTTGAGATCACTTGTGTTTTCTAAATGATGATTGTCATTGTTTTGAGGTAGTTCAATATCATTTGAAACATAATGGTTATAGACTATCTTGGATGGTGAGCTTGAGTCAGGTTAGGGCACTAGTGATAGACATAGGATTGCCGTCTCCTTGTTTAAGGAGTGTGATGTTCTAAAGGGGCCCCCTGGATGAGATGATTGAGAATAGTGTATGGCCATACCCAGATGACTATGTTCATCTGATCTAATCATGCTCATCATATTGGAGTTACAAGCTTGACACGCTTGTCCAATAAGAACATCCAGTGGCAAAGGAAATATGCATGCCTAGTGAGTTGATTCACACTTGTGCTGTGGTTTGGGTGTAGTCTTGGAAGACTCTTTTCTTTATATCGGGAGACAGTGATGTGTTGCTAGATACCCCTCACTGATCGTGATAACATGAGTTATCGTTACCGACATTTAAAGGAAACCCTCAGGGTCGCACAATTTGATGATATGGCTTACTTAAGTCAGATCGTGTGGACTGAATTGTTCAGGTTCAGTTTAAAGGGAATTAATCTCTGATTGTAAGTGAGATCTGGTCTGATCATGTTTGATTGATTAGGGCTTAAGATCGGTAAGCTTCGATTGAGAGAATGGATGCTGGATCGGTGAGATCAAGAGCATCAGGAGATCAACGGTTAGATCTGGAGCCTTAAGGGTTTAATTTGGTCTAGACCATGTCGCTTGGCTTATTTGGTCTTTGAACCAGACCAACATGAACCGGCTCATAAATGAGCGCATGGTTCAAAAGTGAAGTGGTTTAGCAAATGGGTAAATCCATGATCGCATGAAGAGAAGTGGCATGCTATTTTTAGATAGCACTTCTCTTACGTGACCACATCTCACGTTCACGCCTCTCCTCTCTTCGTTCGTCGCCTTGTCTCTTGCTCTTGACGAGAGAACATTCGGGTGGTGAAGAGTTTGATGAGAAGAGGAGGAAAAATCGCCAAGCCAAGACATCTCTTCCCTTCCACTCGACAAGGACATCTTTGGGCCTTGCTAGCACAAGGATCGCAAGGAGGAGTAGGCGACATCAATTGTGTGCGTCACCTCTGGAGAAGATCCAGTTCGGTCTTTGCTTCCAAGGCGCCATCTAGAAATGGCTATGGTATGATCCTTCTCTATATGCAATTGGGTCATTTTTGTTAATCATACAGCATGCAAGATCTAGAAACCCCCTTTCCACTGCCTTCATTCCCATATGCGCCTATGAGATAGGGTTTCGCCCCCTTGTGGGGACATTCAGAAGCTATATGTCCTTGAGAAGCCAATTCCTGAGCCACTTCCATGCTTGGCCTCAGCAGCTGAGAAGGATGCTTATGATAAGCATCAAGCTGATACTTTGGAGATTGCACAATTGATGCTAACCAACATGTCGGCCGAGCTAAGAGGGCAATATGAATCTAAGAGTGCCTCTGAAATTATTTCTAGTATAAGGCAGCTCTTTGATGCATTGGTTGAGCTCAACCCTCCTAAAGTAGACATTCAATGTGTTAAGCCCAAAGGCTTAACTAAAACATTGAAAATAAAGATGGAAAGAGTCAGGAATAATAAGTGCTACTCATGTGGAGGACCACTTCACATGATAAAGGACATAGTACGACTTCAGAATGAGAAGAAGAGAGGCATGTTGGGGTATGCCCTTAAGGCTAATGTTTGAGGCCTTGGGATTGTAACAGTATCATGTATAAACTCTTTTGTTTATAAAGGCAATGGTTGTTATTCAGTTTGTTACATTGTCTGCTGCAATAACTGTGCTTCTGAATAATGTCTCAATGCTGTTCAGCTAGGCTGACATGCTATAAAGTCCTTAGTCGAGATATCATGGTGAACATGAGACAGCCTTGATATGATTGAGACTAATATGTGTTCTAATCTTATAGGATGCTTCGAGCATGGAATAAGATGTAGACTCATGGGTACATTGGATGTACTGTGAAAGTCCCCTTAATCTAGGGGGCCGAAACCCTAAGGGAGGCGCATATAAAAATTCGCATGGGAAGCTAGGGTTTCAAGAGATCTTAATATATCATATGATCAACTTTCGAATGCTAGTATAGAAGAGAAAGATCCATACCATCGCCATCTCTTGGATGGTGTCTTGGAAGCAGAGAGCGAGAGGATCTCCTCCAAAGGATGCGCACACAAGATGAAGAAGCCGCCTACTCCCTTGGTGCTCCTTGTGCTAGCAAGGTTCCAAGAGGTGCTTGTCGTATGGAAGGAAAGAGATGTTTTTCTTCTTGGCCGAATCCTCTCCTAGAGACTTGAAGTCGTCACCACACACGAGTGTGTCGAGAGAGAAGGGTGAGAGGCGAGAATAGAGCTTCCCTTTTGCGTGAACTTGAGGCGTGGTCACGTTTAGAGAAGTGCTATCTAAAAATAGCAAAGTCTCCAATTCATGCGACCATGAATTTTCCTTAACGCTATTAGCTCTCCCCTTTGAACCATGCGCTCATATGATGAGCCGGTTCAAGTTGGTTCAGTTTAAGAAACCAAATAAGCCAAGCAATTAGTCTAGATCTCAATTAAACCCTAAGGCTTCAGATCTAACCGTTGATCTCTCAATGCTTCTGATCTCACCGATCTAGCATCCATTCTCTCAATCGAAGCTTACCGATCTCAAGCCCTAATCAATCAAAGATGATCAGACCAGATCTCACTTACAATCAGAGACTAAATTCCTTTAAACTGAACTTGAACAATTCAGTCCACACGATCTGACTTAAGTAAGCCATATCATCAAATTGTGCGACCCTGAGGGTTTCCTTTAAATGTCGGTAACGATAACTTACGTTATCACGAACAGTGAGGGGTATCTAGCAACACATCACTGTCTCCCGATATAAAGAAAAGAGTCTTCCAAGACTACACCCAAACAACAGCACAAGTGTGAATCAACTCACTAGGCATACATGATTCCTTTGCCACTGGATGTTCTTATTGGACAAGCGTGTCAAGCTTGTAACTCCAATATGATGAGCATGATTAGATCAGATGAACACAGTCACCTGGGTATGGCCATACACTCTCTCAATCATCTCATCCAGGGTCCCCTTTAGAACATCACACTCCTTAAACAAGGAGACGGCAATCCTTTGTCTATCACAAGTGCCCTAACCTGACTCAAGCTCACCATCCAAGATAGTCTATAACCATTATGTTTCAAATGATATTGAACTACCTCAAAACAATGACAATCATCATTTAGAAACACAAGTGATCTCAAGTCAGAGGACATGTGCCACTTGTCGCAAACAAGGATTATTCACATTGTGACAAGCAATTGAATATCCAAATAGGGTCTGTCCAGTACATCCAATGTACCCATGAGTCTACATCTTATTCCATGCTCGAAGCATCCTATAAGATTAGAACACATATTAGTCTTAATTATATCAAGGCTGTCTCATGTTCACCAAGATATATCAACTAAGGACTTAACTGCATGTCAGCCTAGCTGAACAGCTTTGAGACATTATTCAGAAGTACACTTATTGCAGCAGACAATGTAACAACCTGAATAACAACCATTGCCTTTATAAACAAAAGAGTTTATACATGATACTGATAGAATCCCAAGGCCTTAAACATTAGCCTTAAGGGCATACCCTAACAATCTCCCACTTGCACTTAATCTAATGGTTGAGAAATCTCAAACCCATATTATTACAGTGCTTCTCATGCTTCTGCTGCGCCAGAGGCTTGGTAAGCGGGTCAGCCAGATTGTCATCTGTATGAACCTTGCAGACTTTGATCTCGCCACGATCTATGATCTCCCTGATCAAATGAAACCGTCTCTGTATGTGCTTGGACTTCTGGTGCGACCGTGGTTCCTTTGCTTGTGCGATTGCTCCAGTGTTATCACAGAAGATAACCAAAGGATCTGCACTCGAAGGAACGACACCAAGTTCTCTCACGAACTTACGAATCCATACTGCCTCCTTAGATGCTTCTGAGGCTGCAACATACTCGGCTTCTGTTGTGGAATCAGCAACGATTGACTGTTTGAAACTTTTCCACACCACTGCTCCTCCATTCAAGCTAAAAACATAGCCTGATTGCGATCGGAAATCATCCTGGTCAGACTGGAACGAAGCGTCAGTATATCCTTCAATACTGAGTTCTTCCTGACCACCATATATCAAGAACATATCTTTGGTCCTCCGCAGATATTTTAAAATGTTCTTGACTGCAATCCAGTGTGCCTGACCTGGATTACTTTGGAACCGACTGGTCACGCTTAACCCGTAAGCGACGTCTGGGCGAGTACACAACATCGCATACATAATGGACCCAATAGCCGAAGCATAAGGCGTATTGTCCATTTCATCTTTCTCAGTCTGTGTTTGTGGACACTGACTCTTTGAAAGATTCAGACCATGTCTGACTGGAAGATATCCTCTTTTAGAATTCTCTAAATGAAATCTCTCCAGGACTTTATCGATGTAAGTACTCTGGCACAGCCCGAGAAGCCTCTTAGATCTATCCCAGTAGATCTTCACACCTAATACATAGGCTGCTTCTCCTAGATCTTTCATCTGGAAACACTTTTTAACCATGCCTTAACCGCATGCATTTCAGGAATGTCGTTTCCAATGATCAAGATATCATCGACGTAGAGGACTAGGAAAGTAATCACGCTCCCACTAAACCTCTTATATACACACGGGTCATCCTCGTTCTTGATAAAACCAAATTCACTGACTGATTCATCAAAACGAATATTCCAGCTTCTTGATGCTTGTTTAAGTCCATAAATAGACTTCTTTAACTTGCATATTTTATGACGATCTGATGGATTAGTGAAACCTTCGGGTTGTGTCATATACACATCCTCATCCAGATTTCCATTCAGGAAAGCTGTCTTCACATCCATTTGCCAAATCTCATAATCATAATATGCTGCTATCGCGAAAAGAATCCGAATAGACTTAAACATGGCTACAGGTGAGAAAGTTTCATCATAATCCATCCCGTAGATTTGTTTGAAACCTTTCGCAACTAGCCTGCCTTTATAGGTAACCACGTTACCATCCATGTCAATCTTCTTCTTGAAGATCCATTTACAGCCTATAGGGATTACTCCCGGAGGCAGATCAACCAAATCCCAAACTTGGTTATCTGACATGGAGTCCATCTCGGCGCACATAGCTTCAAGCCATCTCGATGATTCCGGTCCAGTGACCGCATCCGCATAAGTAAGGGGTTCATCATTATCAACGATGTAGACTCCGTCATAGCGTTCAGGCTGTCGACGGATCCTTCCCGATCTTCGCGGTTCCCATGATATCTGAGCCTCAGGTTGTTCAATAACCTGATCCACCGGCTCAGGCTCATCCAACTGTGCTTGACTACTTTGTCCTTCTTCTGGATTCTCATCCAACTTTATTTCTCTCCCACTGGCCTCTTGCAGAAGAAACTCCTTCTCAAGAAATATGGCCGTCCGAGCAACAAATACCTTGTTCTCTTTGGGATCGTAGAAATAATAACCCTTAGTTTCCTTAGGGTAACCGACAAAGATACATTTGTCAGATCTGCTCTCTAGTTTCCCAGAGGCGAGCCTTTTAACATAAGCCTCGCAGCCCCAGATCCTGATAAATGTCAAGCTCGGCTGTTTCCCATACCATAATCCATATGGGGTCTTTGAAACTGCCTTGGATGGCACTCGGTTTAGTACCTTTGCAGCTGTTTCCAGTGCAAATTCCCAAAATGAAAGTCCCCTTCAAGGGGGAGCGCAAAGGGGATGAAACCCTAACGAAGGGGGCGCATGAAATTTTATAGGGTTTCATGTAGATCGTTTGCATGAATACTTATATGATCAACTTTTAAGGATGAGAAGTATTTCATACCGAAGCCATGTGTTGGATGGCGTCTTGGAAGAGAGAGAGCAAAAGAGATCTCCTCCAAAGAAGACACACACCAAATGATGAAGGCTTCCTTCTTGCGCACCTCTTGTGCTAGCAAAAGTGCCAAGATGTTCTTGTTCGAATGGTAGGGATGATGAGATGATGCTTGGCCGAGAGTTCTCCCCTTGTCGTCAACACCTTTACCACACGAATATCGCAAGCCACGTCAAAGACAAGAGAGCAAAAACATTTAGGCGATATCAAGAGTGGCGTTACATGACTTCCCAAAATGGAAAGTCATGAAGCCATTCGCCAACGCCAAAACGCTTTCCTTCATGAACCATGCGTTCACATAGTGAACCGGTTCATTCTTTGGTTCAATTCGATTTGGTTCAAAGACCAAAATCAAACCAAGCCAAGCCAAGACATGGTCTAGACCTTCTATGAACCAAATGGCTCATGATCTAACCGTTCATCTCCTGATGCTCTTGATCTCACCGATCTAGCATCCATTCTCTCGATCAAAGCTTACCGATCTCAAGCCCTAATCAATCAAACATGATCAGACCAGATCTCACTTATAATCAGAGATTAAATCCCTTCAAACTGAATCCAAACAATTCAGTCCACACGATCTGACTTAAAGAAGCCATATCATCAAATTGTGCGACCCTAAGGGTTTCCTTTAAATGTCGGTAACGATAACTTGCGTTATCACGATCAGTGAGGGGTATCTAGCAACACATCACTGTCTCCCGATATAAAGGAAAGAGTCTTCCAAGACTACTCCCAAACCATAGCACAAGGGTGAATGTACTTCACTAGGCATACATATATCATTTGCCACTGGATGTTCTTATTGGACAAGCGTGTCAAGCCTGTGACTCCAATATGATGAGCATGATTAGATCAGATGAACATAGTCATCTGGGTATGGCCATACACTTTCTCAATCATCTCTTATAGGGGGGGGGCCCTTTTAGAACATCACACTCCTTAAACAAGGAGACGGCAATCCTTTATCTATCACTAGTGCCCTAACCTGACTCATGATCATTATCCAAGATAGTCTATGATCATTATGTTTCAAATGATATTGAACAACCTCAAAACAATGACAATCATCATTTAGAAACACAAGTGATCTCAAGTCAGAGGACATGTGCCACTTGTAGCATACAAGGAATATTCACATCGTTACAAGCAATTGAATATCCTAATAGGGTCTGTCCAGTACATCTAATGTACCCATGAGTCTACATCTTATTCCATGCTCGAAGCATCCTATAAGATCAGAACACATATTAGTCTCAATCATATCAAGGCTGTCTCATGTTCACCAAGATATCTCGACTAAGGACTTTATAGCATGTCAGCCTAGCTGAACAGCTTTGAGACATTATTCAGTAGTACACTTATTACAGCAGACAAGGTAACAACCTGAATAATAACCATGCCTTTATAAACAGAAGAGTTTACTACATGATACTGATATAATCCCAAAGGCCTCAAACATTAGCCTTAAGGGCATACCCCAACAATCTCCCACTTGCACTTAATCTAATGGTTGAGAAATCTCAAACCCATATTATTACAGTGCTTCTCATGCTTCTGCTGCGCCAGAGGCTTGGTAAGCGGGTCAGCCAGATTGTCGTCTGTATGAACCTTGCAGATTTTGATCTCGCCACGATCAATGATCTCCCGGATCAAGTGAAATCGTCTCTGTATGTGCTTGGACTTCTGGTGCGACCGTGGTTCCTTTGCTTGTGCGATTGCTCCAGTGTTATCACAGAAGATAACCAAAGGATCGACACTTGAAGGAACAACACCAAGTTCTCTCACGAACTTACGAATCCACACTGCCTCCGTGGATGCTTCCGAGGCTGCAACATACTCGGCTTCTGTTGTGGAATCAGCAACAGTTGACTGTTTGAAACTCTTCCACACCACTGCTCCACCATTCAAGCTAAAAACATAGCCTGATTGCGATCGGAAATCATCCTGGTCTGACTGGAACGAAGCGTCAGTATATCCTTCTATACTGAGTTCTTCCTGACCACCATATATCAAGAACATATCTTTGGTCCTCCGCAGATATTTTAAAATGTTCTTGACCGCAATCCAGTGTGCCTGACCTGGATTACTTTGGAATCGACTGGTCACGCTTAACCCGTAAGCGACGTCTGGGCGAGTACACAACATCGCATACATAATGGACCCAATAGCCGAAGCATAAGGCGTATTGTCCATTTCATCTTTCTCAGTCTGTGTTTGTGGACACTGACTCCTCGAAAGATTCAGACCATGTCTGACTGGAAGATATCCTCTTTTAGAATTCTCTAAATGGAATCTCTCCCGGACTTTATCGATGTAAGTACTTTGGCACAGCCCGAGAAGCCTCTTAGATCTATCCCTGTAGATCTTCACACCTAATACATAGGCTGCTTCTCCTAGATCTTTCATCTGGAAACATTTCCTTAGCCATGCTTTAACAGCATGCAATTCAGGAATATCATTTCCAATGATTAAGATATCATCGACGTAGAGGACTAGGAAAGTAATCACGCTCCCACTAAACCTCTTATATACACACGGGTCATCCTCGTTCTTGATGAAACCAAACTCAGAGATTGATTCATCAAAACGAATATTCCAGCTTCTAGATGCTTGCTTAAGTCCATAAATGGACTTCTTTAACTTGCATATTTTATGACGATCTGATGGATTAGTGAAACCTTCAGGTTGTGTCATATACACATCCTCATCCAGATTTCCATTAAGGAAAGCTGTTTTCACATCCATCTGCCAGATCTCATGATCGTAATATGCTGCTATCGCGAAAAGAATCCGAATAGACTTAAACATGGCTACAGGAGAGAAAGTTTCATCATAATCTATCCCGTAGATTTGTTTGAAACCTTTCGCAACTAGCCTGCCTTTATAGGTAACCACGTTACCATCCATGTCAATCTTCTTCTTGAAGATCCATTTACAGCCTATAGGGATTACTCCCGGAGGCGGATCAACCAAATCCCAGACTTGGTTATCTGACATGGAGTCCATCTCGGCTCGCATAGCTTCAAGCCATCTAGCTGACTCCGGTCCACTGACCGCATCCGCATAAGTGAGGGGTTCATCATTATCAATGATGTAGACTCCGTCATAACGCTCAGGCTGTCGACGGATCCTTCCCGATCTTCGCGGTTCCCGTGATATTTGAGCCTCAGGTTGTTCAGTAACCTGATCTACCGGCTCAGGCACATCCAACTGTGCTTGACTACTTTGTCCATTCTCTGGATTCTCATCCAGCTTTATTTCTCTCCCACTGGCTTCTTGCAGAAGAAACTCCTTCTCAAGAAATATTGCCGTCCGAGCAACAAATACTTTGTTCTCTTTGGGATCGTAGAAATAATAACCCTTAGTTTCCTTAGGGTAACCGACAAAGATGCATTTCTCAGATCTGCTCTCTAGTTTCCCAGAGGCAAGCTTTTTGACATAAGCCTCGCAACCCCAGATCCTGATAAATGTCAAGCTCGGCTGTTTCCCATACCATAACTCGTATGGAGTCTTAGAAACTGCCTTGGATGGCACTCGGTTTAGTACCTTTGCAGCTGTTTCCAGTGCAAATCCCCAAAAGGAGTAAGGTAGAGTAGCCTGACTCATCATAGAACGAACCATATCAAGTAACGTTCTATTTCTCCTCTCGGACACACCATTCCATTGCGGTGTTCCTGGTGGAGTGAGCTGTGAGATAATCCCACACTCCTTTAGATAGTCAGTAAACGCATGACTCAGGTATTCTCCACCTCGATCAGAACGAAGTGCCTTGATATTTCGGCCTAGCTGATTTTGTACTTCATTTTTGAACTCTTTGAACTTGTCAAAAGATTCACTCTTATGTCTCATAAGATAGACATACCCATATCTACTGAAATCATCAGTAAAGGTAATGAAGTACTGATAGCCACCTCTGGCATGTTTACTAAATGGCCCACACACATCACTGTGTATAAGGTCAAGTAAACCTGAAGCCCTTTGACCTTTGTGAGGAAAAGGAGACTTCGTCATTTTACCCATTAAACAAGCTTTGCATGTATCAATCTCCTCATAGGAGAATGATCCCAGCAGTCCATGATCATGCAACTGCTTAATGCGCTTCTTGTTAATATGGCCTAAACGACTATGCCATAGCAAGGTGCTGTCATCAGCATACTTGGCTTTCTTATTATCAATGTTTTGTATAGAATATTCCATGTCCAACATGAATAACCCATTGTTAATTGAACCAGTAGCATAAACAATATTATCAAGAGTAAGATAACACTTTGAAATCTTGCATTCAAAGGAAAACCCTTTCCTGACAAGAGCAGGAATAGAGATAATATTTTTGGTAATACTGGGTACAAAATAACAATTGTTTAATTCTAATACAATGCCAGATGGTAATGAGATGAAATAGTCTCCTACAGCAACAGCAGCAACCCGTGCCCCGTTTCCAACGCGTAGGTCCACCTCATGCTGTCCCACCTGTCTTCTTCTCTTGAGTTCCTGTACATTTGAACAAATGTGAACTCCACATGCAGTGTCCAACACCCATGAAACAGAAGAAGATGATATCATGACCTCAGTCACAAATATACCTGAGCCAGAAGCAATGCTTCCCCTCTTGTCTCCTTGGAGCGCTTTACAGTCCTTTTTCCAGTGACCCAGCTGGCCACAGTGGAAACACCTGTTGTCCTTCGACCACTTCACCTTTTGTTTCAGCGCCTTACTGTAGTTCTTGACAGGGGCTTTGCCCTTCTTCCCCTTCTTCTTGTTCCTTGAAGGAATCTTTAAGACAGAGGTTGAAGGCTTTCCCTTCAGAGTTTCCTCAGTAGTCAAGAGCATATTCAGCAGCTCTGCCGGAGTACAATCGATTTTGTTCATATTAAAGTTAATAATGAACGCGTCGAAAGAAGGCGGGAGAGGCTGCAGAATAATATCTACAGCAAGCTCCTGGTTGATGGTATGCCCCAGTTTCTCCAGAGCCTCCTTGTGCCCAATCATCTTGAGCACGTGAGCTCCCACTGGGCTCCCTTCAGCCAGTTTGCTCTGAAAGAAAAGCTTTGTCAGATTATAGCGTTCTGTCCTCGCCTATGCAGCATACAGCATCTTGAGGTTCGCTATAATCTCTATAGCCGACATATCCTCATGCTGACGCTGCAGCGGTGGCGTCATAGACGCTAGCATCAGGCAAGCGACATCAATGCTATCATTGACGTGCTTTTCATAGGCATCACGAACCGCCCTTGTGGCGTTCGCAGCGGGTTGAGGCGGCACAGCCGTCTCGAGGACATACAGTTTCCTCTCTGCCTTAAGAACGATCTTAAGGTGTCCGAACTAGTCTGAGAAGTTTGGCCCAGCAAACTTCTCCCTTTCCAGTAGGGATCGCACATTGAAGCTCATGGTGTTCGTTGCTGCAGGAATCTACAACAATGCAAGAACAGCAAGGTCAGTATCAATGTTCAGAATCAATCCAGGACTTAAGAAAGATTCTTTTTCTCACTATTTTGTCTGGCTGAAAAATCCAGCAAAACAGCCCGAAAGAGTAACACTCTTTTAGTGAGATGGGATCCAGATTTCATACTTGGTCTCCGCGTCCCGTTCTGACGAGATAAGATGCACAGAGAGTACAAGCACTAATCTCTGGTAGGCTATCCCAGCCAATCGCCAACCCGTGCGATTCCCCTTCACCTGGGCAATCCAGCAGACTGTGCCAACTGAGTTGGTACAACATAGTCTCTGATCCCACAGATGGCTGCCTCCATGTGCTCCCATATGCGCCACATATGTAGCTTACATGGTCAAGCTGACCCGACCTACTCCCTGGACCACCACGTGCTATGCTGAGCAACGAGAAGCGATAAATCCCTTCTCTGTAACACGCAGGTGTAATCCAGCACCGTCTGAAGATAGATGGACGTGCCCACTGAGTGGGTACAACACGGCTCCAACGATAGTCAGAACAGTGAGGTTTCGCGTCAGAAGGCTTACGAGCTTGATATTTTAGCGTTTGGATTTTAACGGTCTTTTATCTTTTTCACTATCATGCAATTCCTATGGTGATAGCAGAAGATAAATAAATCATGCTGTTCTACTTATTTAAACAATAAAAGAAAGCATTCATCTTATGTGGTAAAAGCCCATAGCCTAAGTAAGACCTTAATTTATCTTAAGTCTTCACTTGCTTTTCTTTATGGGTTTTTAGCTGCTCATCTGGCCCAACCCAGGGCCCCAGCGCTCAATGCAGCTCAGGTGCGCCCACCAGCTGTATGCGCCTCTGCGATGTGTGCTTTTGTGCTCTTGTCTAATCAAAATACATTTTGATCTATCTAGACAAGCTTGACTCGCAGGTCAAATATACAATAAATTAATGAACAATGTGATTCACAGATCACAATAAAATTAATTTACAAGTTAAATCCAGGCTCGCAGGCCCCAGCACAGCACACATTTAACATGGGCAGCCCACATAAGAATAAACAAACAAGCATAGGCATCAAACAACATGTGATCCAATTAAAAGAAAATAAATTTTGAAAACCCCATTGGCATCAATTTTAATTTTCTTATGAGTCCTACAACCTTACAATGGTCCATTGATAGGGATCCACTCATCCATCTAGTCAGATCCTCTGCCCCTTGCATGCACCAAGTCCTAACTGACTCGAGTTGACCTAATCGTCAACCATGCATGCGTCAAGGGCTGAACAACCCTCATGAGTTCTGGCAAGCGGGTGTGACCCCGGGCCTAACTCATGTGTGTTCAATGGTCGTCTCAACCAGACCTCGCTACACGCCCTTGATGCAGTCAACCTATAGCCACCTCTTGCTTGCGCA
Organism: Costus lasius; assembly: GCA_027563935.2. Taxonomy (NCBI): domain Eukaryota; kingdom Viridiplantae; phylum Streptophyta; class Magnoliopsida; order Zingiberales; family Costaceae; genus Costus; species Costus lasius. Next base: position 80,562,650 of record CM050451.1, read on the forward strand.
CAGGTGCTATCTGGTCAACCCATCTAGGCTGTCAGATGGTCTGATCAGACTTGGATCTATTCTAGATGATGCTTTCAACCCCATCAACCCATCTAAGGGATTATAGTAGGCGCATTAGATCTAATGGGCGCGCAAGGTAAGTTTTTCCTTTTGAAAACATTAACAAGCGCTAACCAAAAACATTATACATGCGCAAATCAAGATAAACATACATCTAAGAGCTTAAACTAGCATGTAGTTTATTTCGGCATGTACATAGATCTATACTTTGCAAGCGCAAACAAGGATCACTCAAAGCAACCATATGATTCATGCATAAACCATAAGCTCTGATACCATTTGAAAGTCCCCTTCAAGGGGGAGCGCAAAGGGGATGAAACCCTAACGAAGGGGGCGCATGAAATTTTATAGGGTTTCATGTAGATCGTTTGCATGAATACTTATATGATCAACTTTTAAGGATGAGAAGTATTTCATACCGAAGCCATGTGTTGGATGGTGTCTTGGAAGAGAGAGAGCAAAAGAGATCTCCTCCAAAGAAGACACACACCAAATGATGAAGGCTTCCTTCTTGCGCACCTCTTGTGCTAGCAAAAGTGCCAAGATGTTCTTGTTCGAATGGTAGGGATGATGAGATGATGCTTGGCCGAGAGTTCTCCCCTTGTCGTCAACACCTTTACCACACGAATATTGCAAGCCACGTCAAAGACAAGAGAGCAAAAACATTTAGGCGATATCAAGAGTGGCGTTACATGACTTCCCAAAATGGAAAGTCATGAAGCCATTCGCCAACGCCAAAACGCTTTCCTTCATGAACCATGCGTTCACATAGTGAACCGGTTCATTCTTTGGTTCAATTCGATTTGGTTCAAAGACCAAAATCAAACCAAGCCAAGCCAAGACATGGTCTAGACCTTCTATGAACCAAATGTCTCATGATCTAACCGTTCATCTCCTGATGCTCTTGATCTCACCGATCTAGCATCCATTCTCTCGATCAAAGCTTACCGATCTCAAGCCCTAATCAATCAAACATGATCAGACCAGATCTCACTTATAATCAGAGATTAAATCCCTTCAAACTGAATCCAAACAATTCAGTCCACACGATCTGACTTAAAGAAGCCATATCATCAAATTGTGCGACCCTAAGGGTTTCCTTTAAATGTCGGTAACGATAACTTGCGTTATCACGATCAGTGAGGGGTATCTAGCAACACATCACTGTCTCCCGATATAAAGGAAAGAGTCTTCCAAGACTACTCCCAAACCATAGCACAAGGGTGAATGCACTTCACTAGGCATACATATATCCTTTGCCACTAGATGTTCTTATTGGACAAGCGTGTCAAGCCTGTGACTCCAATATGATGAGCATGATTAGATCAGATGAACATAGTCATCTGGGTATGGCCATACACTTTCTCAATCATCTCATATAGGGGGGGGGGCCCTTTTAGAACATCACACTCCTTAAACAAGGAGACGGCAATCCTTTATCTATCACTAGTGCCCTAACCTGACTCATGATCATTATCCAAGATAGTCTATGATCATTATGTTTCCAATGATATTGAACTACCTCAAAACAATGACAATCATCATTTAGAAACACAAGTGATCTCAAGTCAGAGGACATGTGCCACTTGTAGCATACAAGGAATATTCACATCGTGACAAGCAATTGAATATGCTAATAGGGTCTGTCCAGTACATCTAATGTACCCATGAGTCTACATCTTATTCCATGCTCGAAGCATCCTATAAGATCAGAACACATATTAGTCTCAATCATATCAAGGCTGTCTCATGTTCACCAAGATATCTCGACTAAGGACTTTATAGCATGTCAGCCTAGCTGAACAGCTTTGAGACATTATTCAGTAGTACACTTATTACAGCAGACAAGGTAACAACCTGAATAATAACCATGCCTTTATAAACAGAAGAGTTTACTACATGATACTGATATAATCCCAAAGGCCTCAAACATTAGCCTTAAGGGCATACCCCAACACAAAAGGAGTAAGGTAGAGTAGCCTGACTCATCATAGAACGAACCATATCAAGTAACGTTCTATTTCTCCTTTCGGACACACCATTCCATTGCGGTGTTCCTGGCGGAGTGAGCTGTGAGATAATCCCACACTCCTTTAGATAGTCAGTAAACGCATGACTTAGGTATTCTCCACCTCGATCAGAACGAAGTGCCTTGATATTTCGGCCTAGCTGATTTTGTACTTCATTCTTGAACTCTTTGAACTTGTCAAAAGATTCACTTTTATGTCTCATTAAATAGACATAACCATATCTACTGAAATCATCAGTAAAGGTAATGAAGTACTGATAGCCACCTCTGGCATGTTTACTAAATGGCCCACACACATCACTGTGTATAAGGTTAAGTAAACCTGAAGTGAAGAGTCCCCTTCAAGGGGGAGCATAACCCTAAAGTGATGGCGCATATAAAACTTTGTCTTGCGGAAATTAGGGTTATAGGATCAACTTGCATGTTAAATGATCAACTCGATAAAAGGCTAATAAAGATTAATGAAAACGATCATACCATCGCCATAGCCTAGATGTTGCCTTGGAAGCAAAGAGTCAATTGCTTCTTCTCCAAAGGGATTCGCACACAAGAGGATGATGGCAAACTCTTTGTCGCTCCTTGTGCTAGCAAGGCTCCAAAGTGTCTTTGATCGAATGGAAAGGGATGAAAACTTCTTGGCAAATTTTCTTTTCCTTCTTCGTCCACCTTCTTCACCACACAAGAGAAAACTTGTTTCGACTAGTGGAGAGGCGAGGCGAGAAGAGGCGTCAAAAAGAGAAGCGTGGAGCGTGGTCACGTTTAGGGAGTTGCTATCTAAAAATAGCAAACCACCTCTCAACGTTCACATGCGCACACCAAGTCGCAAATCTCTCTTCACCCTTTTGAACCATGCGCTCATTTGAGCTGGTTCACTTTGGTTCGGTTCACAAACCAAATAAGCCAAGCAACTAGTCCAAATCATAATTAAACCACAAGGTTCTTGATCTGACCGTTGATCTCTTAATGCTTCTGATCTGACCGATCTAGCATCCAATCTCTCAATCGAAGCTTACCGATCTGAAGCCCTAATCAATCAAACATGATCAGACCAGATCTCACTTACAATCAGAGATTAAATCCCTTCAAACTGAACTCAAACAATTCAGTCCACACGATCTGACTTAAGTAAGCCATATCATCAAATTGTGCGACCCTGAGGGTTTCCTTTAAATGTCGGTAACGATAACTGACGTCATCACGATCAGTGAGGGGTATCTAGCAACACATCACTGTCTCCCGATATAAAGGAAAGAGTCTTCCAAGACTACACCCATACCACAGCACAAGTGTGAATCAAATCACAAGGCATGCATATTTCCTTTACCACTGGACGTTCTTATTGGACAAGCGTGTCAAGCTTGTAACTCCAATATGATGAGCATGATTAGATCAGATGAACACTGTCACCTGGGTATGGCCATACTCTTTTCTCAATCATCTCATCCAGGGGGCCCCTTTAGAACATCACACTCCTTAAACAAGGAGACGGCAATCCTATGTCTATCACTAGTGCCCTAACCTGACTCAAGCTCATCATCCAAGTTAGTCTATAATCATTATGTTTCAAATGATATTGAACTACCTCAAAATAATGACAATCATCATTTAGAAAACACAAGTGATCTCAAGTCAGAGGAAATGTGCCACTTGTCATATACAAGGAATATTCACATTGTGACAAACAATTGAACATCCTAGTAGGGTCTGTCCAGTACATCCAATGTACCCATGAGTCTACATCTTATTCCATGCTCGAAGCATCCTATAAGATTAGAACACATATTAGTCTTAACCATATCAAGGCTGTCTCATGTTCACCAAGATACATCGACTAAGGACTTAACTGCATGTCAGCCTAGCTGAACAGCTTTGAGACATTATTCAGAAGAACATATATTGCAGCAGACAATGTAGCTAACTGAATAACAACCATGCCTTTATAAACATAACAGTTTATTACATGATACAGATACATTCCCACAGGCCTCAAACATTAGCCTTAAGGGCATACCCCAACAATCTCCCACTTGCACTTAATCTAATGGTTGAGAAATCTCAAACCCATATTATTACAGTGCTTCTCATGCTTCTGCTGCGCCAGAGGCTTGGTAAGCGGGTCTGCCAGATTGTCATCTGTATGAACCTTGCAGATTTTGATCTCGCCACGATCTATGATCTCCCTGATCAAATGAAACCTTCTCTGTATGTGCTTGGACTTCTGGTGCGACCGTGGTTCCTTTGCTTGTGCGATTGCTCCAGTGTTATCACAGAAGATAACCAAAGGATCTGCACTCGAAGGAACGACACCAAGTTCTCTCACGAACTTACGAATCCACACTGCCTCCTTGGATGCTTCCGAGGCTGCAACATACTCGGCTTCTGTTGTGGAATCAGCAACAGTTGACTGTTTGAAACTCTTCCACACCACTGCACCTCCATTCAAGCTAAAAACATAGCCTGATTGCGATCGGAAATCATCCTGGTCTGACTGGAACGAAGTGTCAGTATATCCCTCTATACTGAGTTCTTCCTGACCACCATATATCAAGAACATATCTTTGGTTCTCCGCAGATATTTTAAAATGTTCTTGACTGCAATCCAGTGCGCCATACCTGGATTACTTTGGAAACGACTGGTCACGCTTAACCCGTAAGCGACGTCTGGGCGAGTACACAACATCGCATACATAATGGATCCAATAGCCGAAGCATAAGGCGTATTGTCCATTTCATCTTTCTCAGTCTGTGTTTGTGGACACTGACTCTTCGAAAGATTCAGACCATGTCTGACTGGAAGATATCCTCGTTTAGAATTCTCTAAATGAAATCTCTCTAGGACCTTTTCGATGTAAGTACTCTGGCACAGCCCGAGAAGCTTCTTCGATCTATCCCTGTAGATCTTCACACCTAACACATAGGCTGCTTCTCCTAAATCTTTCATCTGGAAACATTTCCTTAACCATGCCTTAACAGCATGCATTTCAGGAATGTCATTTCCAATGATCAAGATATCATCGACATAGAGGACTAAGAAAGTAATCACGCTCCCACTAAACCTCTTATATACACACGGGTCATCCTCGTTCTTGATGAAACCAAATTCACTGATTGATTCATCAAAACGAATATTCCAGCTTCTAGATGCTTGCTTAAGTCCATAAATGGACTTCTTTAACTTGCATATCTTATGACGATCTGCTGGATTAGTGAAACCCTCAGGTTGTGTCATATACACATCCTCATCCAGATTTCCATTAAGGAAAGCTGTTTTCACATCCATCTGCCAAATCTCATAATCATAATATGCAGCTATCGCGAAAAGAATCCGAATAGACTTAAACATAGCTACAGGTGAGAAAGTTTCATCATAATCTATCCCGTAGATTTGTTTGAAACCTTTCGCAACTAGCCTGCCTTTATAGGTAACTACGTTACCATCCATGTCAATCTTCTTCTTGAAGATCCATTTACAGCCTATAGGGATAACTCCCGGAGGCGGATCAACCAAATCCCAAACTTGGTTATCTGACATGGAGTCCATCTCGGCGCGCATAGCTTCAAGCCATCTCGCTGACTCCGGTCCACTGACCGCATCCGCATAAGTGAGGGGTTCATCATTATCAATGATGTAGACTCCGTCATAACGCTCAGGTTGTCGACGGATCCTTCCCGATCTTCGCGGTTCCCGTGATATCTGAGCCTCAGGTTGTTCAATAACCTGATCTACCGGCTCAGGCTCATCCAATTCTGCTTGAGCAATTTGTCCTACCTCTGGATTCTCATCCAGCTTTATTTCTCTCCCACTGGCCTCTTGCAGAAGAAACTCCTTCTCAAGAAATATGGCCGTCCGAGCAACAAATACCTTGTTCTCCTTGGGGTCGTAGAAATAATAACCCTTAGTTTCCTTAGGGTAACCGACAAAGATACATTTGTCAGATCTGCTCTCTAGTTTCCCAGAGGCGAGCTTTTTGACATAAGCCTCGCAACCCCAGATCCTGATAAATGTCAAGCTTGGCTGTTTCCCATACCATAACTCATATGGCGTCTTTGAAACGGCCTTGGATGGCACTCGGTTTAGTACCTTTGCAGCTGTTTCCAGTGCAAAACCCCAAAAGGAGTTGGGTAAAGAAGCCTGACTCATCATAGAACGAACCATATCAAGTAACGTTCTATTTCTCCTCTCGGACACACCATTCCATTGCGGTGTTCCTGGCGGAGTGAGCTGTGAGATAATCCCACACTCCTTCAGATAGTCAGTAAACGTATGACTCAAGTATTCACCACCTCGATCTGAGCGAAGTGCCTTGATATTTCGGCCTAGCTGATTCTGTACTTCATTTTTGAACTCTTTGAACTTGTCAAAAGATTCACTTTTATGTCTCATCAGATAGACATACCCATACCTACTGAAATCATCAGTAAAGGTAATGAAGTACTGATAGCCACCTCTGGCATGTTTACTAAATGGCCCACACACATCACTGTGTATAAGGTCAAGTAAACCTGAAGCCCTTTGACCTTTGTGAGGAAAAGGTGACTTCGTCATTTTACCCATCAAACAAGCTTTGCATGTATCAATCTCCTCATAGGAGAATGATCCCAGCAGTCCATGATCATGCAACCGCTTAATGCGTTTCTCGTTTATATGGCCTAAACGACTATGCCATAGCAAGGTGCTGTCATCAGCATTCTTGGCTTTCTTAATATCAATTTGCTGTATCGAACATTCCATGTCCAACATGTATAACCCATTGCTAATTGAACCAGTTGCATAAACAATATTATCAAAAGACAAAATACACTTTGAAATATTGCATTCAAAGGAAAATCCCTTCCTGACAAGAGCAGGAATGGAGATAATATTTTTAGTAATACTGGGAACAAAATAACAATTGTTTAGTTCCAATACAATTCCAGATGGTAAAGAAATGAAGTAGTCTCCTACAGCAACAGCAGCAACCCGTGCCCCGTTTCCAACTCGTAGGTCCACCTCATGCTATCCCACCTGCCTTCTTCTCTTGAGTTCCTGTACATTTGAACAAATGTGAACTCCACATGCAGTGTCCAACACCCATGATATAGAAGAAGAAAACATGACCTCAGTCACGAATATACCTGAGCCAGAAGCGAAGCTTCCCCTCTTATCTCCTTGGAGCGCTTTACAGTCCTTTTTCCAGTGACCCAGCTGGCCACAGTGGAAACACCTGTATTCCTTGGACCGCTTGACCTTTTGCTTCAAAGCCTTGCTGTAGCTCTTGACAGGGGCTTTGCCCTTCTTCCCCTTCTTCTTGTTCCTTAAAGGAACCATTAAGACAGAGGTCGAAGGCTTTCCCTTCAGAGTCTCCTCAGTAGTGAGGAGCATATTCAGCAGCTCTGCCGGAGTACAATCGATTTTGATCATATTAAAGTTAATAATGAACGCGTCGAATGAAGGCGGGAGAGACTGCAGAATAATATCCACAGCAAGCTCCTGGTTGATGGTATGCCCCAGTTTCTCTAGAGCCTCCTTGTGCCCAATCATCTTGAGCACATGAGCTCCCACTGGGCTCCCTTCAGCCAGTTTGCTCTGAAAGAAGAGCTTCGTCAAATTATAGCGTTCAGTCCTCGCCTGTGCAGCATACAGCATCTTGAGGTTCGCTATCATGTCTATAGCAGACATATCCTCATGCTGACGCTGCAGCGGTGGCGTCATAGACGCTAGCATCAGGCAAGCGACATCAATGCTATCATTGACGTGCTTTTCATAGGCTTCCCGAACCGCCCTTGCGGCGTTCGGAGCGGGCTGTGGCGGTATCGCCGTCTCGAGGACATACAGTTTCCTCTCTGCCTTAAGAACGATCTTAAGGTGTCCGAACCAGTCAGAGAAGTTCGGCCCAGCAAACTTCTCCCTTTCCAGTAGGGATCGCACATTGAAGTTCATGGTGTTCGTTGCTGCAGGTATCTACAACAATGCAAGAACAGCAAGGTCAGTATCAATGTATAAGAATCGATCAGGACTTAAGAAAGATTCCTTTTTTCTCACTATTTTATCTGGCTTGAAAAATCCAACAAAACAGCCCGAAAGAGTAGACACTCTTTTAGTGAGATGGGATCCGGATTTCATACTTGGTCTCCGCGTCCCGCTCAGGCGAGATAAGATGCACAGAGAGTACAAGCACTAATCTCCGGTAGGCAGTCCCTGCCGATCGCCAACCCGTGCGATTCCCCTTCATCTGGGCAGTCTAGCAGACTGTGCCAACTGAGTTGGTACAACACAGTCTCTGACCCCACAGATGGCTGCCTCCATGTGCTACCATATGCGCCACATATGTAGCCTACATGGTCAAGCTGACCCGACCTACTCCCTGGACCACCATGTGCTATGCTGAGCAACGAGAAGGGATAAATCCCTACTCTGTAACACACAGGTGTAATCCCACACCGTCTGAAGATAGATGGACGTGCCCACTGAGTGGGTACAACACGGCTCCAACGATAATCAGAACAGTGAGGTTTCGCGTCAGAAGGCTTACGAGCTTGATATTTAGCGTTGGATTTTCACGGTCTTTTTATCTTCTTCACTATCATGCAATTCCTATGGTGATAGCAGAAGATAAATTAAAACATGCTGTTCTACTTATATAAGCAATAAAAGAAAGCATGGTTCTTATGTGGTAAAAGCCCATAGCCCTAGAAGACCTTAACCTAGTTTAAGTCTTCACTTGCTCTTCATGGGTCTTTTGCTGCTCATCTGGCCCATACCAGGGCCCAAGCGCCAATTGCAGCTCTGGTGCGCCCACCAGGAAAATGCGCCTGGTCCTAGGGTCGAACCCTAGACCTCCCACCTGGTCAAGCCACTGCTGCATGCGCCACTGCCAAGTGTGCTCTGTGCTCTTGTCTAATTAAATTACAAATTTAACTATCTAGACAAGATTGACACGCAGGTCAATTACATTTTATAAATTAAAGCAATGTGATGCGCAGATCACAATAATTAATTTACAACAATAAATCCAGGCTCGCAGGCCCCAGCACAGCACACAATTAATATGGGCAGCCCACATAAGACTAAATAGACAAACATATGCATCCAATCAGCAATCATGTGATCCAACATGAAAATTAAAATTTTCGAAAAACCCCATGGGATCAATTTTAATTTTTCCTTATTTGCCCTACAACCTTACAACGGTCCATTACTAGGGATCCACTCATCCATCCTAGTCAGATCCACTGCCCTTGCATGCACCAAGTCCTAACTGACTTGAGTCGACCATAAGGTCAACCATGCATGCGCCAGGGCTGAACAACCACACTGAGGTCTGGCAAGCGGGTGTGACCCCGGGCCTAACTCAGGTGCGTTCATGGGTCGTCTCAATCAGACATCGCTACACGCCTGTCTGCAGTCGACCTGTAGCCACCAGGTGCTATCGCACAGGTGCTACGTGGTCAACCCATCAAGGCTGTCAGATGATCTGATCAGACTTTTGGATCCAACCTAGGGGGTGACTTCAACCCTAATAACCCGTCTAAGGGTTTACTGTAAGGCCTTGATCTAATGATATACGCGCAAGTGTTTAAGTTTTAAAGAAACAAAACTATTACAAGCGCATACTATGTACATGCGTCAAAATACAACAAATGTTCTACAACAAGTATGTAGTTACGCATGTCATGAAAACATTAGATCTATTGACTAGCACATTTATGGATCACGTAAAGCATCAAGCAATCAACATAACATACATTAAGAACCTCCTCTGATACCATTGAAGAGTCCCCTTCAAGGGGGAGCATAACCCTAAAGTGATGGCGCATATAAAACTTTGTCTTGCGGAAATTAGGGTTATAGGATCAACTTGCATGTTAAATGATCAACTCGATAAAAGGCTAATAAAGATTAATGAAAACGATCATACCATCGCCATAGCCTAGATGTTGCCTTGGAAGCAAAGAGTCAATTGCTTCTTCTCCAAAGGGATTCGCACACAAGAGGATGATGGCAAACTCTTTGTCGCTCCTTGTGCTAGCAAGGCTCCAAAGTGTCTTTGATCGAATGGAAAGGGATGAAAACTTCTTGGCAAATTTTCTTTTCCTTCTTCGTCCACCTTCTTCACCACACAAGAGAAAACTTTTTTCGACTAGTGGAGAGGCGAGGCGAGAAGAGGCGTCAAAAAGAGAAGCGTGGAGCGTGGTCACGTTTAGGGAGTTGCTATCTAAAAATAGCAAACCACCTCTCAACGTTCACATGCGCACACCAAGTCGCAAATCTCTCTTCACCCTTTTGAACCATGCGCTCATTTGAGCTGGTTCACTTTGGTTCGGTTCACAAACCAAATAAGCCAAGCAACTAGTCCAAATCATAATTAAACCACAAGGTTCTTGATCTGACCGTTGATCTCTTAATGCTTCTGATCTGACCGATCTAGCATCCAATCTCTCAATCGAAGCTTACCGATCTGAAGCCCTAATCAATCAAACATGATCAGACCAGATCTCACTTACAATCAGAGATTAAATCCCTTCAAACTGAACTCAAACAATTCAGTCCACACGATCTGACTTAAGTAAGCCATATCATCAAATTGTGCGACCCTGAGGGTTTCCTTTAAATGTCGGTAACGATAACTGACGTCATCACGATCAGTGAGGGGTATCTAGCAACACATCACTGTCTCCCGATATAAAGGAAAGAGTCTTCCAAGACTACACCCATACCACAGCACAAGTGTGAATCAAATCACAAGGCATGCATATTTCCTTTACCACTGGACGTTCTTATTGGACAAGCGTGTCAAGCTTGTAACTCCAATATGATGAGCATGATTAGATCAGATGAACACTGTCACCTGGGTATGGCCATACTCTTTTCTCAATCATCTCATCCAGGGGGCCCCTTTAGAACATCACACTCCTTAAACAAGGAGACGGCAATCCTATGTCTATCACTAGTGCCCTAACCTGACTCAAGCTCATCATCCAAGTTAGTCTATAATCATTATGTTTCAAATGATATTGAACTACCTCAAAATAATGACAATCATCATTTAGAAAACACAAGTGATCTCAAGTCAGAGGAAATGTGCCACTTGTCATATACAAGGAATATTCACATTGTGACAAACAATTGAACATCCTAGTAGGGTCTGTCCAGTACATCCAATGTACCCATGAGTCTACATCTTATTCCATGCTCGAAGCATCCTATAAGATTAGAACACATATTAGTCTTAACCATATCAAGGCTGTCTCATGTTCACCAAGATACATCGACTAAGGACTTAACTGCATGTCAGCCTAGCTGAACAGCTTTGAGACATTATTCAGAAGAACATATATTGCAGCAGACAATGTAGCTAACTGAATAACAACCATGCCTTTATAAACATAACAGTTTATTACATGATACAGATACATTCCCACAGGCCTCAAACATTAGCCTTAAGGGCATACCCCAACATGAAGCCCTTTGACCTTTGTGAGGAAAAGGTGACTTCGTCATTTTACCCATTAAACAAGCTTTGCATGTATCAATCTCCTCATAGGAGAATGATCCCAGCAGTCCATGATCATGCAACCGCTTAATGCGTTTCTTGTTAATATGGCCTAAACGACTATGCCATAGCAAGGTGCTGTCATCAGCATACTTGGCTTTCTTATTATCAATGTTGTGTATAGAACATTCCATGTCCAACATGAATAAGCCGTTGTTAATTGAACCAGTTGCATAAACAATATTATCTAAAGACAAAACACACTTTGAAATATTGCATTCAAAGGAAAAACCCTTCCTGACAAGAGCAGGAATGGAGATAATATTCTTAGTAATGCTGGGAACAAAGTAACAACTGTTTAGTTCTAATACAAGTCCAGATGGCAAAGAGATGAAATAGTCTCCTACAGTAACAGCAGCAACCCGTGCCCCGTTTCCAACTCGTAGGTCCACCTCATGCTGTCCCACCTGTCTTCTTCTCTTGAGTTCCTGTACATTTGAACAAATGTGAACTCCACATGCAGTGTCCAACACCCATGATATAGAAGAAGAAGATATCATGACTTCAGTCACAAATATACCTGAGCCAGAAGCGATGCTTCCCTTCTTGTCTCCTTGGAGCGCTTTACAGTCCTTTTTCCAGTGACCCAGCTGGCCACAGTGGAAACATCTGTATTCCTTGGACCGCTTGACTTTTTGCTTCAGAGCCTTGCTGTAGCTCTTGACAGGGGTCTTGCCCTTCTTCCCCTTCTTCTTGTTGTTCCTTGAAGGAACCATTAAGACAGAGGTTGAAGGCTTTCCCTTCAGAGTTTCCTCAGTGGTCAAGAGCATATTCAGCAGCTCTGCCGGAGTGCAATCGATTTTGTTCATATTAAAGTTAATGATGAACGCATCGAAAGAGGGCGGGAGAGACTGCAGAATAATGTCTACAGCAAGCTCCTGATTGATGGTATGCCCCAGTTTCTCTAGAGCCTCCTTGTGCCCAATCATCTTGAGCACGTGAGCTCCCACTGGGCTCCCTTCAGCCAGTTTGCTCTAAAAGAACAGCTTTGTCAGATTATAGCGTTCTGTCCTCGCCTGTGCAGCATACAGCATTTTGAGGTTTGCTATCATGTCTATAGCAGACATATCCTCATGCTGACGCTGCAGCGGTGGCGTCATAGACGCTAGCATCAGGCAAGCGACATCAATGCTATCATTGACGTGCTTTTCATAGGCTTCCCGAACCGCCCTTGCGGCGTTCGGAGCGGGTTGAGGCGGTATTGCCGTCTCGAGGACATACAGTTTCCTCTCTGCCTTAAGAACAATCTTAAGGTGTCCGAACCAGTCTGAGAAGTTCGGCCCAGCAAACTTCTCCCTTTCCAGTAGGGATCGCACATTGAAGTTCATGGTGTTCATTGCTGCAGGAATCTACAACAATGCAAGAACAGCAAGGTCAGTATCAATGTCCAGAATCAATCCAGGACTTAAGAAAGATTCTTTTTTCTCACTATTTTATCTGGCTGAAAAATCCAGCAAAACAGCCCGAAAGAGTAGAACCCTTTTAGTGAGATGGGATCCAGATTTCATACTTGGTCTCCGCGTCCCGCTCAGGCGAGATAAGATGCACAGAGAGTACAAGCACTAATTTCTGGTAGGCAGTCCCTGCCAATCGCCAACCCGTGCGATTCCCCTTCATCTGGGCAATCCAGCAGACTGTGCCAACTGAGTTGGTACAACACAATCTCTGACCCCACAGATGGTTTAATCTCTTAAATTGTGGTCTGTAGTTCTTCTAAAGTTTAATTGCTTGATGAGAAATTTTAGAGAAAACAAAATTGGGGATTTAACTAAGAACTTAGGAATTTTCGAAAATCATGGTTCGAGCCAATTTTGGGGCTTTTGTCAATTTTCTTCACGAACGTGTAATTAAAATTATCTATAGTGGGGGACTGAAATTATTTATATGAAATTTGTACGTTCTGTTAAGGTTCTGAAACTGGCGCTTGCTTTAGATGTGGTAAGGTGGGACATATGATTAAGGACTGTCCTATGCCGGATGCTAAAGGACAGGGTGAGAAGCCTACTGTGCAGACTCGCGTGTATGCCATCGCGGAGAGGGATGTTTCGGCTTCGAAGTCCGTGGTGGAAGGTACACTTTATGTGTTTAGTTATTTGGCACGCATTCTTTTTGATCCTGGTGCCAATTTATCTTTTGTGTCTGCATGTTTTGCACCATGTCTGCCTGTGTTGCCTAGGATACTTGATTTCTGTATTTCTGTTCATACACCTATGGGTGAGGCTGTATCTACAGATATAGCATATCCTGACTGTTTGATTAAGGTTGAAGGATATGATTTACCTATTGATTTGATTAGTCTTCCTATGAAAGACTATGACATCATTCTGGGCATGGATTGGCTGTCTGCCTATCATGCTACTTTAGATTGTTTTGAAAAGTTAATTACTTTGCATCTAAGTGATGGACAGCAATTGGTTATCCAAGGCCGAATTTCAGAACAGGAGCCTTTGGTGATATCTCATCTGCAGGCCAGGAAGCTTTTAGCCCAGGGCTGCAAGGGGTATCTGGCGCATGTCATGGTGCAGACTGAGCCTGATTTGGATCTGGCTAAAATTCCTGTGGTAAGAGAGTTTACTGACGTCTTCTCTGATGATTTATCTGGGTTACCACCCAGCAGAGAAGTTGAGTTTGGTATCGAGTTGTTGCCAGGCACGGCACCGATATCTAAAGCTCCTTACAGGATGGCAACTTCAGAACTGACAGAGCTGAAAAAGCAACTGGAAGAATTATTAGAGAAGGGGTATATTCGACCCAGTGTTTCTCCATGGGGAGCACCTGTGTTATTTGTGAAGAAGAAGGATGGTACTTTGCGCATGTGCATCGATTACCGTCAACTCAATCAAGTGACTGTTAGGAATAAGTACCCATTACCCCGTATTGATGATCTCTTTGATCAGTTGCAGGGTGCTACTGTATTCTCTAAAATTGACCTGAGGTCTGGCTATCATCAGTTGAGAGTTCAGGAGGAGGATGTACCTAAAACTGCATTCAGGACCAGGTATGGGCACTATGAGTTTCTTGTTATGCCTTTTGGACTGACAAATGCCCCTGCAGTGTTTATGGATCTGATGAACAGAGTATTTCATGAACTTCTGGACAAATGTGTGGTCGTCTTCATAGATGATATTCTGATCTACTCCAAGAATGCGCAAGATCACACTCAGGATTTGCGCAAGGTGCTGGAGATTCTGCGGCTGAAGCAGCTGTATGCTAAGGCCAGCAAATGTGAGTTCTGGTTACATCAGATTGGCTTTCTGGGACACATTATTTCTGACCAGGGTGTGTCTGTGGATCCAGTGAAGGTGGAGGCCATTCTTCACTGGGGAAGACCAACTACAGCGACTGAGGTCAGAAGTTTTCTAGGCTTAGCTGGATACTACCGCCGTTTTGTGGAGGGTTTTTCCAAGCTGGCTGGTCCTCTGACTAAGCTAACTAGAAAGAATTTGAAGTTTGAGTGGTCTGATGATTGTGAGTCTAGTTTTCAGGAACTGAAAAAGAGACTGACCAGTGCTCCTATCCTCATCATTCCCTGTGATGGAGAGAAGTTCACTGTTTACACTGATGCCTCTGGTAAGGGTCTGGGTGCTGTACTGATGCAGCAAGGAAAAGTAGTTGCTTATGCTTCAAGGCAACTCAAAGACTACGAGGTAAACTACCCCACTCATGATCTGGAGTTGGCAGCTGTAGTTTTTGCCTTGAAAATCTGGAGGCACTATCTGTTTGGACAGACATTTGAATTATTTACAGATCACCAGAGCTTGAAGTATATCTTCACTCAGAAAGAGCTGAATATGAGACAGAGGCGATGGCTTGAATTGATAAAGGATTATGACTTCACCATCCAATATCAGTCTGGTAAAGCCAATGTGGTGGCTGATGCTCTTAGTCGGTATCCTGTGACTCAGATAGCTGCACTGCGAGTCCAGGAGTGGTGACTATTGCAGGAGTTCAGTGACATGCATCTGAGTGTGACTCCGGGTGAGAGAGGCGGTCTTCTAGCTTCTCTCAGGGTTCAGTCAGAGTTACTGCAGAGATTGAGATCAGGGCAGCAATCAGATCCGGATATTTTACGGTGGAAAGAGAGGTCTGAGCAAGGCTGGGTGGATAATTTCAGTATGTCGGATGATGGTCTCCTCAGATTCCGTGGAAGGGTCTGTGTTCCTGAGGACCCTGAGTTGAGAAATGAAATTCTTAAGGAAAGTCATTGCACTAAGTATACCGTTCATCCTGGTAGTACCAAGATGTATCAGGATCTGAAAAAGACTTTCTGGTGGCATGGTATGAAGAAGGATGTGCATTTGTTTGTGTCCAGATGTTTGACTTGCCAAACCGTGAAGGCTGAGCATCAGAGGCCGGGCGGTTTGATGCAGTCTCTCCCTATTCCTCAGTGGAAGTGGGAGCATATCAGTATGGACTTTGTGTGTGGACTGCCCAATACCAGAAGGAATCATGATGCCGTATGGGTGATTGTGGACAGACTCACGAAGTCAGCTCACTTCTTACCGATCAAAATGACTTACAGTTTGGATCGGTTAGCAAAACTGTACATCGATGAGATTGTCAGATTGCATGGAGTTCCCTTGGACATTGTCTCTGACCGTGATCCTCGATTTCTGTCCAGGTTTTGGAAGAAATTACAGGAAGATTTGGGAACTAATCTGAGTTTCGGCACTGCATATCATCCTCAATCTGATGGTCAGACAGAGAGGACTATTCAGACACTTGAGGATCTTCTGAGATCTTATGTGGTTGACTGGTCTGTTGAGTGGGATCTGGACTTATCACTGATAGAGTTCACCTACAACAATAGCTTTCACTCTAGCATACAGATGGCTCCGTATGAGGCCCTATATGGAAGGAAATGCAGAACACCAATATGCTGGGAGGAAACTGGGGACAGAACAGTGCTAAGGTCTGATGCTGTTCAGGAAGCCACTGAGAAGATTAGAGAAATTCAGAGAAAGATGAAGATTGCTCAGGATAGACAGAAGAGTTATGCTGATGTGAGGCGGCGTCCTCTTGAGTTTTTGGTGGGAGAGCATGTTTTCCTAAAGGTCTCACCTATGAAAGGGGTGATGAGATTTGGGAAGAGGGGAAAATTGAGTCCCAGGTACATTGGTCCCTTTGATATCATTGAGAGGGTTGGACCTGTGACATACCGACTTGCTCTGCCCCCATCACTGGAACACCTCCATAAGGTGTTCCATGTATCTGCACTCAGAAAATATTGTTCTGATCCTTCTCATGTTCTAGAGTTGGAACCTCTTCAGCTTGAAGAGAACATGACTTTTGTGGTGAGACCTCTCAGAATTGAAGATAGAAAAGAGAAGGTGCTGAGAAATAAGGTTATTCCACTTGTGAAAGTCATCTGGGGAAATCAGTCTGTTGAAGAAGCCTCTTGGGAGGTTGAAGCAGATATGAGAAAGGAGCATCCTCACCTGTTCAGTGACGGGCTTGGTCAGCTTTAGAGGACTAAAGCTCTATAAGGGGGGGAGGATGTAACGCCCTCGAGTTTCTGAATTACGATTTAAGGTTAGAAATTCTGTTTTTGTATTTTTATCTGTTAAAGTTTTGGGATTTTTGCCTAATTGTAGGACTTTTTCCTACAGGGCAAAAATAATTATTTTGGTTGGGGCTTCGAACCCTCAACCTTGACTCTTTGCTCCTGGAATTCTTCCACCATGGTGGCGCATATTTCTGTGTTATTGGAGTGGCGCATGGTGGTTAAGCCCAGGTGAGCCCTTAAAACCGATTTTCACTTAAGTTAACTGGGTTATTGGATCTTGGATCCGTTTGGAGTGGGAGAAAAAGAGAAATATCGTGTGAGCTCCTCTCCCTCACGATTTTTGTTGTTTTCTTGCCCTAGCCGCCTGTGGTTGTCGCCCCTTACTGTGTTTGGCGCCTCCTGCAAATTTCTGACGCTGGTGGTGGGAGACTGGTGGTGGACGAAGTTCCTGGAGATCCCTGACCCTCTGTTGTGGCGTTTTTTTTTCTGTGGGCGATTTTCGGTGAGTAATTCGATCCTAAGGAGTCTAATCCTATTTGCAATAATTATCTGTATGAACCAAAAATCTGCAAGTAGATCCTGTGTTTTTCTATTCTATAGGTCGGATCTGAATATGCATGATGATTCAGAAATTTTGTCTTGCTGAAAATTGTAGTCGCCAATCTGACCTTACTGTGCTTTAACCTCAATATCTCATGATCTATAGATCCAAATCACACGAAACAAATTTTGTATGAAACTAGATTCGCTCAGCTTTGATTCTTATGTAATATCGACCACATCTGAACTATATTCGTGTTGCAATCGGCATTGTTATATAACTTACGAAATCTGTTTTCTGAAAATCTAGAATCTTGACCCTTTTGTGTTCGAACTCTCGTATCTCCCTAGGTATAGCTCGAAATCCTGTGAAACCAGTTTTATTAGACCGTAGGCTTGAAGAGCTTCATTTTGACTCCCATAACGCCTATTTTCGATTAGTTATTGGATCTGAAATATATGTCGTAATTCTGATATATGAATCTGTTTTTCTTGAAATCTGAAATTCTGACCCACCTATGTTCGAACCCTTATATCTTCCTGCCTACAATTCGAAATTTTGCGAAACCAGTTTTGTTGGAAACTAGATTCAGAGAGCTTCATTTTGAATATAATATTGACTAGCTTTGGTTCGGAATTGGACCAAAAATATATGTTGCAATCTGACAAGACGGGGGCCACCCACTGATACCTCCTCTACCATTCTGTTCTGGGTATTGGAGACCAGAGTGCCACGTCCTGACAAGACGGGGGCCACCCACTGATACCTCCTCTACCATTCTGTTCTGGGTATTGGAGACCAGAGTGCCACGTCCTGACAAGACGGGGGCCACCCACTGATACCTCATCTACCATTCTGTTCTGGGTATTGGAGACCAGAGTGCCACGTCTTGACAAGACGGGGGCCACCCACTGATACCTCCTCTACCATTCTGTTCTGGGTATTGGAGACCAGAGTGCCACGTCCTGACAAGACGGGGGCCACCCACTGATACCTCCTCTACCATTCTGTTCTGGGTTTTGGAGGCCAGAGTGCCACGTCCTGACAAGACGGGGGCCACCCACTGATACCTCCTCTACCATTCTGTTTCTGATATGCATGCATGTCTCGTCCTCGGCAGAGGTGGGGTCAGACCTTCTGTGGTCATTAGGCCTTCTGTGGCCTTTCTGTTTCCGATGTAGACTGTCCGTTTGGATTCTGAAAATTCTGATTTTCTGTCTGTCAGTTCTGATTTCTGTAGTTCTGTTTCGATCTGTATTATAGATGTGTTAGGCAGTGTGTTTAGTAGGGAGGGGTTGGTATACTTATATCCTACTTCATGCTTGATGCCTAATGTTATAAGTATCTATATTTGATTATGTTTTGTTTCTGATATGAGTGTGCATGTTAAGTTGATTTATCTTATCTGTTACAAAAATGTATTTCAACTTATGCATGATATTTTTGATGTGTACTATGGATGGCTTTTAGTGTCTTTTACTCACTGAGCTTTTTAGCTCACCCCCATTGTTTAAATATTTTCAGGTGAGACATTGGGACAGTGATCGCTACAGCTAATTCACGAATTTACTATGATGCTAATGTTTTATTTAATTTCTAAGAGTTGTCTTCTAAAAAATCTGTCAGGCCTGCGTGCCTAACTTAATTATATGATACGTTTTATCTCCTGAGGGCTTATGCCTGTTTTCAGGATATTATATTATAGTTGTCTCGTTTTAATTGTTAGATACGAGTTTTGGATTCGTGAGATTTGAAATTATTCTTATTCTGAAATGTCCGATTTGAGAGTTATTGTTCTTATTCCGCAATATATCTGAATTTGTGTTTCCCACATATGTGTAGTGTGGACATCTGTTTTATTCCAGGATATGCGTGTCTGTGCAGCAGTAAATTATTATACTTGCTGTCGGATTTTCTGGATTTCTGGATTTCTATTTCCTAGTAAATCGATCCTATTCAGTTCTGTGCGGTTTTCAGTTCCGTAGTAATGTCCTTCGATGCCGCTTTCTTCTTGTGTTTTAATGGAAGAGTAAAAATTTTTGAAACCCCGTATTTTACTTGTATGCGTGTGGGGTGTGATTCTGAGGGATGTTACAGTGCCAACTGAGTTGGTACAACACAATCTCTGACCCCACAGATGGCTGCCTCCATGCGCTACCATATGCGCCACATATGTAGCCTACATGGTCAAGCTGACCCGACCTACTCCCTGGACCACCACGTGCTATGCTGAGCAACGAGAAGCGATAAATCCCTTCTCTGTAACACGCAGGTGTAATCCCGCACCGTCTGAAGATAGATGGACGTGCCCACTGAGTGGGTACAACACGGCTCCAACGATAATCAGAACAGTGAGGTTTCGCGTCAGAAGGCATACGAGCTTGATATTTTAGCGTTGGATTTTAACGGTCTTTTATCTTCTTCACTATCATGCAATTCCTATGGTGATAGCAGAAGATAAATAAATCATGCTGTTCTACTTATTTAAACAATAAAAGAAAGCATGGATCTTATGTGGTAAAAGCCCATAGCCTAAGTAAGACCTTAAGATACTTAAGTCTTCACTTGCTTTTCTTCATGGGTCTTTAGCTGCTCATCAGGCCCAAACCAGGGCTCAAGCGCCATTTGCAGCTGAGGTGCGCCCACCAGGGAAAATGCGCCCGGTCCCAGAGTCGAACCCTGGACCTCCCACTTGGTCTAGCATCAAGCTGCATGCGCCTCTGCCAAGTGTACTCTGTGCTCTTGTCTGATTAACTTACAAATTAATCTATCTAGACAAGATTGACTCGCAGGTCAATTACATTTTATAAATTAAAACAATGTGATGCGCAGATCACAATAATTAATTTACATTTTAATACAGGCACGCAGGCCCCAGCACAGCACACATTTAACATGGGCAGCCCACATAAGAATAAATAAACAAGCATAGGCATCAATCAACATGTGATCCAATCATGAAAATTAAATTTCGAAAACCCCATAGGCATCAATTTTAATTTTTCTTATATGCCCTCACTACCTTACAACGGTCCATTACTAGGGATCCACTCATCCAACCTAGTCAGATCCAGTGCCCTTGCATGCACCAAGTCCTAACCGACTTGAGTCGACCAAAAGGTCAACCATGCATGCGCCAGGGCTGAACAACCCTCATGAGTTCTGGCAAGCGGGTGTGACCCCGGGCCTAACTCATGTGTGTTCACTAGTCGTCTCAATCAGACACCGCTACACGCCTGTCTGCAGTCGACCTATAGCCACCAGATGCTTGCGCACAGGTGCTATCTGGTCAACCCATCAAGGCTGTCAGATGGTCTGATCAGACATTTTGGATCAAACCTAGGGGATGACTTCAACCCTAATAACCCGTCAAAGGGTTTACAGTAAGGCCTTAGATCTATAGTGAGTCGCGCATGTCATGAAAGTTTTGAAAACAAAAACTAAAACATGTAAAGCATGCGCCAACAAAAGTTCATCTCATACATGCGCCACAAACAAAATACATCTATCTGGTATTTTCGCATGATGAGAAATATTAGATCTAAACATTCAACATACATGGATCACCATAAGCAATCATATGAATATATAAAAACTAGGCTCTGATACCAATTGAGAGTCCCCTTAATCTAGGGGGCCGAAACCCTAAGGGAGGCGCATATAAAAATTCGCATGGGAAGCTAGGGTTTCAAGAGATCTTAATATATCATATGATCAACTTTCGAATGCTAGTATAGAAGAGAAAGATCCATACCATCGCCATCTCTTGGATGGTGTCTTGGAAGCAGAGAGCGAGAGGATCTCCTCCAAAGGATGCGCACACAAGATGAAGAAGCCACCTACTCCCTTGGTGCTCCTTGTGCTAGCAAGGTTCCAAGAGGTGCTTGTCGTATGGAAGGAAAGAGACGTTTTTCTTCTTGGCCGAATCCTCTCCTAGAGACTTGAAGTCGTCACCACACACGAGTGTGTCGAGAGAGAAGGGCGAGAGGCGAGAATAGAGCTTCCCTTTTGCGTGAACGTGAGGCGTGGTCACGTTTAGAGAAGTGCTATCTAAAAATAGCAAAGTCTCCAATTCATGCGACCATGAATTTTCCTTAACGCTATTAGCTCTCCCCTTTGAACCATGCGCTCATATGATGAGCCGGTTCAAGTTGGTTCAGTTTAAGAAACCAAATAAGCCAAGCAATTAGTCTAGATCTCAATTAAACCCTAAGGCTTCAGATCTAACCGTTGATCTCTCAATGCTTCTGATCTCACCGATCTAGCATCCATTCTCTCAATCGAAGCTTACCGATCTCAAGCCCTAATCAATCAAAGATGATCAGACCAGATCTCACTTACAATCAGAGACTAAATTCCTTTAAACTGAACTTGAACAATTCAGTCCACACGATCTGACTTAAGTAAGCCATATCATCAAATTGTGCGACCCTGAGGGTTTCCTTTAAATGTCGGTAACGATAACTTACGTTATCACGAACAGTGAGGGGTATCTAGCAACACATCACTGTCTCCCGATATAAAGAAAAGAGTCTTCCAAGATTACACCCAAACAACAGCACAAGTGTGAATCAACTCACTAGGCATACATGATTCCTTTGCCACTGGATGTTCTTATTGGACAAGCGTGTCAAGCTTGTAACTCCAATATGATGAGCATGATTAGATCAGATGAACACAGTCACCTGGGTATGGCCATACACTCTCTCAATCATCTCATCCAGGGGGCCCCTTTAGAACATCACACTCCTTAAACAAGGAGACGGCAATCCTTTGTCTATCACAAGTGCCCTAACCTGACTCAAGCTCACCATCCAAGATAGTCTATAACCATTATGTTTCAAATGATATTGAACTACCTCAAAACAATGACAATCATCATTTAGAAACACAAGTGATCTCAAGTCAGAGGACATGTGCCACTTGTCGCAAACAAGGATTATTCACATTGTGACAAGCAATTGAATATCCAAATAGGGTCTGTCCAGTACATCCAATGTACCCATGAGTCTACATCTTATTCCATGCTCGAAGCATCCTATAAGATTAGAACACATATTAGTCTTAATTATATCAAGGCTGTCTCATGTTCACCAAGATATATCAACTAAGGACTTAACTGCATGTCAGCCTAGCTGAACAGCTTTGAGACATTATTCAGAAGTACACTTATTGCAGCAGACAATGTAACAACCTGAATAACAACCATTGCCTTTATAAACAAAAGAGTTTATACATGATACTGATAGAATCCCAAGGCCTTAAACATTAGCCTTAAGGGCATACCCTAACAATCTCCCACTTGCACTTAATCTAATGGTTGAGAAATCTCAAACCCATATTATTACAGTGCTTCTCATGCTTCTGCTGCGCCAGAGGCTTGGTAAGCGGGTCAGCCAGATTGTCATCTGTATGAACCTTGCAGACTTTGATCTCGCCACGATCTATGATCTCCCTGATCAAATGAAACCGTCTCTGTATGTGCTTGGACTTCTGGTGCGACCGTGGTTCCTTTGCTTGTGTGATTGCTCCAGTGTTATCACAGAAGATAACCAAAGGATCTGCACTCGAAGGAACGACACCAAGTTCTCTCACGAACTTACGAATCCATACTGCCTCCTTAGATGCTTCTGAGGCTGCAACATACTCGGCTTCTGTTGTGGAATCAGCAACGATTGACTGTTTGAAACTTTTCCACACCACTGCTCCTCCATTCAAGCTAAAAACATAGCCTGATTGCGATCGGAAATCATCCTGGTCAGACTGGAACGAAGCGTCAGTATATCCTTCAATACTGAGTTCTTCCTGACCACCATATATCAAGAACATATCTTTGGTCCTCCGCAGATATTTTAAAATGTTCTTGACTGCAATCCAGTGTGCCTGACCTGGATTACTTTGGAACCGACTGGTCACGCTTAACCCGTAAGCGACGTCTGGGCGAGTACACAACATCGCATACATAATGGACCCAATAGCCGAAGCATAAGGCAGTCTGCTAAAAACCATTAGACGGGTTGATGGGGTTGAAGTCATCTTCTAGAGTAGATCCAACCAGTCTGATCAGACCATCTGACAGCCTAGATGGATCGACCAGATGGCACCTGTGCGCAAGCACGAGGTGGCTATAGGTTGATTGCATCACAGGCGTGTAGCGAGGTCTGGTTGAGACAACCATTGAACGCACATGAGTTAGGCCCGGGGTCACACCCGCTTGCCAGAACTCATGATGGTTGTTCAGCCCTTGGCGCATGCATGGTTGACCATTAGGTCAACTCAAGTCAGTTAGGACTTGGTGCATGCAAGGGTAATGGATCTAACTAGAAATGATGAGTGGATCCCTATCAATGGACCGTTGTAAGGTTGTAGGGCATATAAGAAAATTAAAATTGATGCCAATGGGTTTTCAAAATTTTATTTTCTTATTTTTATTGGATCACATGTTTGAGTGGATGCCATGTGCTTGTTTATTTCATCTTATGTGGGTTGCCCTTTATTGTGTGCTGTGCTGGGGCCTGCGAGCCTGGTTAATTGTAAATTAATATTTAATTGTGATCTGCGAATCACATTGTATTTAATTTATAAGTGTAATTGACCTGCATGTCAATCTTGTCTAGATAGATTAATTTGTAATTTAATCAGACAAGAGCACAAAGCACACATGGCAGAGGCGCATGCAGCAGTGGCTTGACCAGGTGGGAGGTCTAGGGTTCGACCCTAGGACAGGCGCATTTTCCTGGTGGGCGCACCTGAGCTGCAATTGGCGCTTGGGCCCTAGGTTGGGCCAGATGAGAAGAAAAAGCCCCATGAAGAAAGCAAGTGAAGACTTAATTTAGGTTAAGGTCTTACTTAGGCTTAATGGGCTTTTACCACATAAGATCCATGCTTTCTTTTATTGTTGAATAATTAGAATTGCATGAGTTATTTATATTCTGCTATAGCCATAGGATTTGCCTGATGGTAAGAAGATAAAAGACCGTTAAAATCCAACGCTAAATATCAAGCACGAAATGCCTTCTGGCGCGAAACCTCACTGTTCTGACTATCGTTGGGGCCGTGTTGTACCCACTCAGTGGGCACGCCCATCTATCTTCAGACGGTGTGTGATTTCACCTGCGTGTAACAGAGAAGGGATTTATCGCTTCTCGTTGCTCAGCATAGCACGTGGTGGTCCAGGGAGTAGGTCAGGTCAGCTTGACCATGTAGGCTACATATGGGGCATATGTTAGCTATATGGAGGCAGCCATCTGTGGGATCAGAGACTGTGTTGTACCAACTCAGTTGGCACAGTCAGCTGGATTGCCCAGATGAAGGGGAATCGCACGGGTTGGCGATTGGCAGGGACTGCCTACCAGAGATTAGTGCTTGTACTCTCTGTGCATCTTATCTCGCCTGAGCGGGACGCGGAGACCAAGTATGAAATCTGGATCCCATCTCACTAAAAGAGTCTTACTCTTTCGGACTGTTTTACTGGATTTTTCAGTCAGATAAAATAGTGAGAAAAGAATCTTTCTTAAGTCCTGGATTGATTCTAAACATTGATACTGACCTTGCTGTTCTTGCATTGTTGTAGATTCCTGCAGCAACGAACACCATGAACTTCAATGTGCGATCCCTACTGGAAAGGGAGAAGTTTGCTGGGCCAAACTTCTCAGACTGGTACGGACACCTTAAGATTGTTCTTAAGGCAGAGAGGAAACTGTATGTCCTCGAGACGGCGATACCGCCTCAACCCGCTGCGAACGCCGCAAGGGCGGTTCGTGAAGCCTATGAAAAGCATGTCAATGATAGCATTGATGTCGCTTGCCTGATGCTAGCGTCTATGACGCCACTGCTGCAGCGTCAGCATGAGGATATGTCTGCTATAGAAATTATAGCAAACCTCAAGATGCTGTATGCTGCACAGGCGAGGACTGAGCGCTATAACTTGACCAAGCTGTTCTTTCAGAGCAAACTGGCTGAAGGGAGCCCAGTGGGAGCTCACGTGCTCAAGATGATTGGGCACAAGGAGGCTCTAGAGAAACTGGGGCATACCATCAATCAGGAGCTTGCTGTAGACATTATTCTGCAGTCTCTCCCGCCTTCTTTCGATGCGTTCATTATTAACTTTAATATGAACAAAATCGATTGTACTCCGGCAGAGTTGCTGAATATGCTCTTGACTACTGAGGAAACTCTGAAGGGAAAGCCTTCAACCTCTGTCTTAATGGTTCCTTCTAGGAACAAGAAGAAGGGGAAGAAGGGCAAAGCCCCAGTCAAGAACTACAACAAGGCGCTGAAACAAAAGGTTAAGCGGTCGAAGGAATACAGATGTTTCCACTGTGGCCAGCTGGGTCACTGGAAAAAGGACTGTAAAGCGATCCAAGGAGACAAGAAGGGAAGCATCGCTTCTGGCTCAGGTATATTTGTGACTGAGGTCATGATCTCTTCTTCTTCTATTTCATGGGTGTTGGACACTGCATGTGGAGTTCACATTTGTTCAAATGTACAGGAACTCAAGAGAAGAAGACAGGTGGGGCAGCATGAGGTGGACCTACGAGTTGGAAACGGGGCACGGGTTGCTGCTGTTGCTGTAGGAGAATATTACATCTCATTACCATCTGGACTTGTACTAGAACTTGACAATTGTTATTTTGTTCCAAGTATTACGAAAAATATTATCTCTATTCCTGCTCTTGTTAGGAAAGGATTTTCCTTTGAATGCAATATTTCAAAGTGTGTAATTTCTTATGATAATATTGTTTATGCTTCTGGATCAATTAACAATGGGTTATTCATGTTGGACATGGAATGTTCTATACAAACTATTGATAATAAGAAAGCCAAGTATGCTGATGATAGCACCTTGCTATGGCATAGTCGTTTAGGCCATATTAACAAGAAACGCATTAAGCGGTTGCATGACAATGGACTGCTGGGATCATTCTCCTATGAGGAGATTGATACATGCAAAGCTTGTTTAATGGGCAAAATGGCGAAGTCTCATTTTCCTAATAAAGGTCAAAGGGCTTCAGGTTTACTTGACCTTATACACAGTGATGTGTGTGGGCCATTTAGTAAACATGCCAGAGGTGGCTATTCGTACTTCATTACCTTTACTGATGATTTCAGTAGATATGGGTATGTCTATTTAATGAGACATAAAAGTGAATCTTTTGACAAGTTCAAAGAGTTCAAGAATGAAGTACAGAATCAGCTAGGCCGAAATATCAAGGCACTTCGTTCTGATCGAGGTGGAGAATACTTGAGTCATGCGTTTACTGACTATCTAAAGGAGTGTGGGATTATCTCACAGCTTACTCCGCCAGGAACACCGCAATGGAATGGTGTGTCCGAGAGGAGAAATAGAACGTTACTGGATATGGTTCGTTCTATGATGAGTCAGGCTACTCTACCTTACTCCTTTTGGGGATTTGCACTGGAGACAGTGTTGGGGTATGCCCTTAAGGCTAATGTTTGAGGCCTTTGGGATTGTAATAAGTATCATGTAATAAACTCTTGTGTTTATAAAGGCATGGTTATTATTCAGGTTGTTACCTTGTCTGCTGTAATAAGTGTACTTCTGAATAATGTCTCAAAGCTGTTCAGCTAGGCTGACAGGCTATATGTCCTTAGTCGAGATATCTTGGTGAACCTGAGACAGCCTTGATATGATTGAGACTAATATGTGTGCTAATCTTATAGGATGCTTCGAGCATGGAATAAGATGTAGACTCATGGGTACATTGGATGTACTGGACAGACCCTACTGGGATATTCCATTGCTTGTCACAATGTGAATGATCCTCGTAAGCAGCAAGTGGCACATGTCCTTTGACTTGAGATCACTTGTGTTTCTAAATGATGATTGTCATTGTTTTGAGGTAGTTCAATATCATTTGAAACATAATGATTATAGACTATCTTGGATGGTGAGCTTGAGTCAGGTTAGGGCACTTGTGATAGATAAAGGATTGCCGTCTCCTTGTTTAAGGAGTGTGATGTTCTAAAGGGCCCCCCTGTATGAGAAGATTGAGATAGTGTATGGCCATACCCAGATGACTGTGTTCATCTGATCTAATCATACTCATCGTATTGGAGTTACAGGCTTGACATGCTTGTCCAATAAGAACATCCAGTGGCAAAGGAAACATGCATGCCTCGTGAGTTTGATTCACACTTGTGCTATGGTTTGGGTGTAGTCTTGGAAGACTCTTTCCTTTATATCGGGAGACAGTGATGTGTTGCTAGATACCCCTCACTGATCGTGATAACGAAAGTTATCGTTACCGACATTTAAAGGAAACCCTTAGGGTCGCACAATTTGGTGATATGGCTTGCTTAAGTCAGATCGTGTGGACTAAATTGTTTCGGTTCAGTTTAAAGGGATTTAATCTCTGATTGTAAGTGAGATCTGGTCTGATCATGTTTGATTGATTAGGGCTTTAGATCGGTAAGCTTCGATCGAGAGAGATGATGCTAGATCGATGCGATCAGAAGCGTCAGATGATGAATGGTCAGATCTTGGACTTTGGGGTCTAATTTGATCTAGACTTAATGCTTGGGCTGATTTGGTTTCGCTATTGAACCAAGGGTATTGAACCGGCTCATGGGTTGAGCGCATGGTTCAAGAGGGAGAAGGAGTTGCGTTTGGTTCATGGAGACATGAACGCATGAACGCATACTCTTAATGGTTGCCATTTTTGGAAAGTTCCAAAATGAAAACGCATATGCGTTCATGGCTTGAAGTCTCCCTAATGTTTTTCGGTTACACCTCTCCCTTGTTGCTTGGTGAAACGATTTTTGCTCTCGAGCAAGTGAGGGTGTTTACGAGAAGAGGAGGAACCGGCCAAGCAAAAGAGAGTCTTCATCTCTTCCCTACACTCGATCATTGACATCTTGGCACTTTTGCTAGCACAAGAGGTGCGCAAGTTGGGAGTCTTCATCGCCTTTGTGTGTGAACTTTTGGAGGAGATCAAAGTTGCTCTCTTCTTCCAAGCCGACCTCCAATCTATGGCTATGGTATAGATCTAAACTCATAGCTTCAAGTTGATCATATGGTAGTCATATACGATCTTTTAGAAACCCTCTTTCCGTCATGCTTGCTAGATGCGCATGTTTAGGGTTTCACCCCCTTAATAAGGGTTTCTTTCAGACAGTTGCAAAGGTACTAAACCGAGTGCCATCCAAGGCAGTTTCAAAGACTCCATATGAGTTATGGTATGGGAAACAGCCGAGCTTGACATTTATCAGGATCTGGGGTTGCGAGGCTTATGTCAAAAAGCTCGCCTCTGGGAAACTGGAGAGCAGATCTGAGAAATGTATCTTTGTCGGATACCCTAAGGAAACTAAGGGTTATTATTTCTACGATCCCAAAGAGAACAAGGTATTTGTTGCTCGGACGGCTATTTTTCTTGAGAAGGGGTTTCTTCTGCAAGAAGCCAGTGGGAGAGAAATAAAGCGGGATGAGAATCCAGAGGAAGGACAAAGTAGTCAAGCACAGTTGGATGAGCCTGAGCAGGTAGAACAGGTTACTGAACAACTTGAGGCTCAGATATCACGGGAACCGCGTAGATCAGGAAGGATCCGTCGACAGTCTGAGCGCTATGACGGAGTCTACATCATTGATAATGATGAACCCCTCACTTATGCGGATGCGGTCAGTGGACCGGAGTCAGCTAGATGGCTTGAAGCTATGCGAGCCGAGATGGACTCCATGTCAGATAACCAAGTCTGGGATTTGGTTGATCCGCCTCCGGGAGTAATCCCTATTGGCTGTAAATGGATCTTCAAGAAGAAGATTGACATGGATGGTAACGTGGTTACCTATAAAGGCAGGCTAGTTGCGAAAGGTTTCAAACAAATCTACGGGATAGATTATGATGAAACTTTCTCTCCTGTAGCCATGTTTAAGTCTATTCGGATTCTTCTCGCGATAGCTGCATATTATGATTATGAGATCTGGCAGATGGATGTGAAGACTGCTTTCCTTAATGGAAAAACTGGATGAGGATGTGTATATGACACAACCTGAAGGTTTCACAAATCCATCAGATCGTCATAAAATATGCAAGTTAAAGAAGTCCATTTATGGACTTAAACAAGCATCAAGAAGCTGGAATATTCGTTTTGATGAATCAATCAGTGAATTTGGTTTCATCAAGAATGAAGATGACCCGTGTGTATATAAGAGGTTTAGTGGGAGCGTAATTACTTTCCTAGTCCTCTACGTCGATGATATCTTAATCATTGGAAACGATATTCTTGAAATGCATGCTGTTAAAGCATGGTTAAGAAAATGTTTCCAGATGAAAGATTTAGGAGAAGCAGCCTATGTATTAGGTGTGAAGATCTACAGGGATAGATCTAAGAGGCTTCTCGGGCTGTGCCAGAGTACTTACATCGATAAAGTCCTGGAGAGATTCCATTTAGAGAATTCTAAACGTGGATATCTTCCAGTCAGACATGGTCTGAATCTTTCGAAGAGTCAGTGTCCACAAACACAAACTGAGAAAGATGAAATGGACAATACGCCTTATGCTTCGGCTATTGGGTCCATTATGTATGCGATGTTGTGTACTCGCCCAGACGTCGCTTACGGGTTAAGCGTGACCAGTCGATTCCAAAGTAATCCAGGTCAGGCACACTGGATTGCAGTCAAGAACATCTTGAAATATCTGCGGAGGACCAAAGATATGTTCTTGATATATGGTGGTCAAGAAGAACTCAGTATAGAAGGATATACTGACGCTTCGTTCCAGTCGGACCTGGATGATTTCCGATCGCAATCAGGCTATGTTTTTAGCTTGAATGGAGGAGCAGTGGTGTGGAAAAGTTTCAAACAGTCTATTGTTGCTGATTCCACAACAGAAGCCGAGTATGTTGCAGCCTCGGAAGCATCTAAGGAGGCAGTTTGGATTCGTAAGTTCATTCAGGAACTTGGTGTTGTTCCTTCGAGTGCAGATCCTTTGGTTATCTTCTGTGATAACACTGGAGCAATCGCACAAGCAAAGGAACCACGGTCGCACCAGAAGTCCAAGCACATACAGAGACGGTTTCACTTGATCCGGGAGATCATTGATCGTGGCGAGATCAAAGTCTGCAAGGTTCATACAGATGACAATCTGGCTGACCCGCTTACAAAGCCTCTGGCGCAGCAGAAGCATGAGAAGCACTGTGATAATATGGGTTTGAGATTCCTCAACCATTAGATTAAGTGCAAGTGGGAGATTGTTGGGGTATGCCCTTAAGGCTAATGTTTGAGGCCTTGGGATTGTAACAGTATCATGTATAAACTCTTTTGTTTATAAAGGCAATGGTTGTTATTCAGTTTGTTACATTGTCTGCTGCAATAACTGTGCTTCTGAATAATGTCTCAATGCTGTTCAGCTAGGCTGACATGCTATAAAGTCCTTAGTCGAGATATCATGGTGAACATGAGACAGCCTTGATATGATTGAGACTAATATGTGTTCTAATTTTATAGGATGCTTCGAGCATGGAATAAGATGTAGACTCATGGGTACATTGGATGTACTGGACAGACCCTACTAGGATATTCAATTGCTTGTCACAATGTGAATAATCCTTGTTTTGCTTCAAGTGGCACATGTCCTCTGACTTGAGATCACTTGTGTTTCTAAATGATGATTGTCATTGTTTTGAGGTAGTTCAATATCATTTGAAACATAATGGTTATAGACTATCTTGGATAATGATCATGAGTCAGGTTAGGGCACTAGTGATAGATATAGGATTGCCGTCTCCTTAATTGGAGTGTGATGTTCTAATGGGCCCCCCCTTAAATGAGATGATTGAGAAAGTGTATGGCCATACCCAGGTGACTATGTTCATCTGATCTAATCATGCTCATCATATTGGAGCTACAAGCTTGACATGCTTGTCCAATAAGAACATCCAGTGGCAAAGGAAATATGTATGCCTAGTGAGTTGATTCACACTTGTGCTGTGGTTTGGGTGTAGTCTTGGAAGACTCTTTCCTCTATATCGGGAGACAGTGATGTGTTGCTAGATACCCCTCACTGATCGTGATAATGTAAGTTATCGTTACCGACATTTAAAGGAAACCCTCAGGGTCGCACAATTTGATGATATGGCTTACTTAAGTCAGATCGTGTGGACTGAATTGTTTAGTTCAGTTTAAAGGGATTTAAACTCTGATTATAAGTGAGATCTGGTCTGATCATGTTTGATTGATTAGGGCTTGAGATCGGTAAGCTTCGATCGAGAGTGTTGATGCTAGATCGGTGAGATCAGAAGCATCAGGAGATGAATGGTCAGATCTGGAACCTTAGGGTTTGATTCGATCTGGACTAAAAGCTTGGGCTGATTTGGTTTGGTCATTGAACCAAATACATTGAACCGGCTCATGTGTGAGCGCATGGTTCATATGGGAGAAGGGATATGCGTTTGGTTCATTTCAAGTGAACGCATAACGCATGTAATCAAGTGGTTGCTATTTTTGGAATTTCGGTTTTCCAAAATGGGAACGTCTCCATCGAAAGCAACGCCTCTCAATTATCATCTCTCGCCCCTTTGCTCTTGACGACACACAACTGACGACTCACGGCTTGCGTTGTGAAGGTTGACGACAAGAGAGGATTCGGCCAAGCAAAGAGTAGATCTCTTCCCTTCCATTCGACAAGGACCCTTGAAGCCTTGCTAGCACAAGGAACACAAGGAGTAGCCATCATCCTCTTGTGTGCGCCACCTTTGGAGGAGAGCCCCTTTCGCCCTCTTGCTTCCAAGGCACCATCCAAGCGATGGCTATGGTAAGATCACATCTTGATCTTAGTAAAACTTAAGTTGATCATATGGTTATACCACATGTGATCTTATGAAGCCCTAGAAAATTTCTTGAATGCGCATGCTTTAGGGTTTCGCCCCCCTCATGAAAGGGGTACTTACAAGGCAAGGCTTCGTCTTCATGCTCAGGTATCTATGTTATAGAAGTCAATCTTTCTACTTCTATGTCATGGGTATTGGATACCGCATGTGGAGCTCATATTTGTACAAATATGCAGGGGCTCAAGAAAAGTAGATCGGTGCGACCTGGAAAGATTGACCTACGCGTTGGAAATGGGGCACAGGTTGCTGCTGTTGCTGTAGGCGTCTTGACTCTCTCCTTGCCTTCTGGACTTCTATTAGAACTAGATAATTGCTTTTGTGTACCTTCACTTACTAAGAACATTGTATCCATTCCTTGCTTAGCAAAGAAGGGATTTAAGTTTGAAATAAATAAGAACTCTTGTTCTTTTTCATTTGCAAATATGTTCTATGGGAAGGGTACTTTGTGCAATGGTCTGTATATCTTGGATATGGAAAGTTCTATCCATAACATAAGTAATAAAAGGACCAAACTGAGTGGTTCAGTTGGTGCTTTCCTATGGCACTATCGATTAGCCCATATAAACAAAAATCGCATCCAACAACTCCATGCAAATGGATTGTTAGATTCAAGTTCCTTGGAGGAATTTGATACCTGTGAACCTTGTTTATTAGGGAAAATGACAAAGGCACCCTTCACCAAGATTGGTGAGAGGGCAGGAGGTTTATTGGATCTCATACATACTGATGTATGTGGGCCTTTCAATAAACAAGCCAGAGGAGGGTACAACTACTTCATCACCTTCACTGATGACTTCAGTAGGTATGGATATGTCTACTTAATGAGACATAAATCTGAATCCTTTGAGAAATTCAAGGAGTTCAAGAATGAAGTAGAGAACCAGCTTGGAAGATCCATTAAAGCTCTTCGATCAGATCGAGGTGGAGAATACCTGAGTGGAGAGTTCTTTGACTATCTGAGAGAGTCTGGGATCATATCCCAACTCACTCCTCCTGGAACACCTCAATGGAATGGTGTGTCTGAAAGGAGAAATCGAACTTTATTGCATATGGTTCGATCTATGATGAGTCATGCAACTCTACCTCCCTCATTCTGGGGGCATGCACTTGAGACAGCTTCTCTGATACTGAATAATGTTCCATCTAAGAGTGTCTCCAAAATACCATACGAGGTATGGAGTGGGAGACGCCCTAATCTCACGTTTATCAGGATCTGGGGATGTGAGGCTTATGTCAAACGTCAGGATTCTAGCAAGCTAGAACCTAGATCTAATAAGTGTGTATTTGTGGGGTATCCTAAGGAAACTAAAGGATACTACTTCTATGTCCCAACCGAGAACAAAGTTTTTGTTGCTCGGGGTGCTGTCTTTCTAGAGAAAGAATTTCTTATGAAAGAAGTAAGAGGGAGGGAGTTTGACTTGGATGAGGTCCAAGTGCAACCACAAGACAAAGAGATAGAATCTGAGCCATCTGCACCGGTTGTTATACAACCTGAGGCTCAGACACAGGTCCCACGTAGGTCTGGGGGGATTCGTCGTGCACCTGAGAGGTACGGGTCGCTGCCGACTCAACACGATGGAATTTTCATCATTGAGGATGAACCCAGAACCTATGATGAGGCCGTCAGTGGACCGGACTCCGAGAGATGGCTTGACGCCATGCGATCCGAGATGGATTCCATGTCGGCTAACCAAGTCTGGGATTTGGTTGAGCTGCCTGATGGGGTAAAACCCATAGGGTGTAAATGGGTCTTCAAGAAGAAGACAGACATGGATGGCAATATAGTTACCTATAAGGGTAGACTAGTGGCTAAAGGTTTTAAACAAGTCCACGGGGTGGACTATGATGAAACCTTCTCGCCAGTTGCCATGATCAAGTCCATTCGGATTCTGCTTGCTATAGCTGCATATCATGACTATGAGATATGGCAGATGGATGTGAAGACAGCGTTCCTTAACGGGAAGCTGACTGAGGATGTGTACATGACACAACCTGATGGTTTCATCCATCCTGCAGAGGCTAATAAGGTCTGCAGGCTAAAGAGATCCATTTATGGATTAAAGCAAGCATCTCGAAGTTGGAATCTTCGATTTGATGAAGCTGTGAGAGATTATGGCTTTATCAAAAGCGAAGATGACGCCTGTGTATATAGAAAATTCAGTGGGAGCTTGGTGATTTTTCTGGTCTTGTATGTCGATGACATACTGCTCATCGGAAACGACATCCCTAGTCTTCAAGCTGTGAAGACATGGTTGGGGAAGTGTTTTGAGATGAAAGACTTAGGGGAGGCCGCCTATATTCTAGGCGTGAGGATCTGCCGAGAAAGATCCAAGAGGCTCCTGGCCCTTAGTCAGAGTACCTACATTGATAAGGTCCTGGAGAGGTTTAACTTGGAGCAATCCAAGAAAGGATACCTTCCAGTAAGACATGGCCTTACTCTCTCAAAGAGCCAGTGTCCTACAACACAGGCTGAGAGGGATAACATGAGTCGAATTCCTTATGCTTCGGCAGTAGGATCGATCATGTATGCAATGTTGTGTACTAGACCAGACGTGGCATATGCTGTAAGCATAACCAGCCGATACCAATCCAATCCAGGTCTGCAGCACTGGGTGGCTGTAAAGAACATCCTAAAGTATCTGAGGAGAACTAAGGATTTGTTCTTGGTCTATGGGGGACAGGAAGAGCTCAGTGTGCAGGGCTATACTGATGCATCATTCCAGTCTGACCCTGACGACTTTAGATCGCAGGCCGGCTATGTGTTCAAGATAAATGGAGGTGCTGTATGCTGGAAGAGCTTCAAGCAATCCACCATAGCAGATTCTACAACCGAGGCAGAGTATGTGGCCGCTTCTGAGGCAGCCAAGGAAGCCGTTTGGATGAGGAAGTTCATATCTGATCTTCAGGTGGTCCCTAGTGCAATGGATCCCATTGAACTCTACTGTGACAATAATGGAGCAATTGCACAAGCCAAGGAACCACGGTCTCATCAAAGATCCAAACACATACTCAGAAGATTTCACCTGATCAGAGAGATCATTGAAAGAGGTGATGTCAAGATTAGCAGAGTTGACACAGAGAACAATCTGGCAGACCCATTGACCAAGGCTTTGGCGCAGCAGAAGCATGATGGTCACGCTAGAGATATGGGGTTAAGATTCCTCAACCTCTAGGTCTTAGTGCAAGTGGGAGATTGTTGGTGTATATGCCCTAGGACCTAGTTTTGGTCCACTTATGTACTACTTGACTTTGATATTTATATATATCATTCTGGCATTGTCATTGTCAATGTTTGTTTACATCTGCGCACATGTACTAACATGATAATGTCCCTGGAGACAGATTGGATCTGTGAAGGGTCCCTAATATAAGGGGGTGAAACCCTAATCATGCGCATCTAGCAAGCATGGCGGAAAGAGGGTTTCTAGAAGATCGCATATGATAACCATATGATCAACTTAAGGCTATGAGAAATCATACCAAAGCCATGAAGAGGATGGCAACTTGGAAGCGAGAGATCAAGATAGGTCTCCTCCAAATTGTCGCACACAAAAATGAGTGATGACTTGCTCCTTGGATGCTCCTTGTGCTAGCAAGGATCTCCAAGATGTCCTTGATCGAAATGGAAAGGAAGGGAACTTCTAGGTTGTGCTTGGCGAGACTTCCTCTCGTAGCTTTCGTCAAGTCCTCTCCACCGAAAATTGGAGAAACCTTCACACGAGAGAATTCGGCAAGAGAGTAACCTCCCACACTAATGTGGAGGCGTTACACCATTTCCACTTCGAAACCGATTCCAAAAATGGAAAGGTGTTAAAGCTCATGCGTTCACTCTTGAGTGAACCAAACGCTTAACTCATCTCCCATGAACCATGCGCTCAATCATGAGCCGGTTCTATTCGGTTTGGTCCAAGACCAATTAACCCAAGCCATATGGTCTAGATTAAACCCTAAAGGTTCAAAATCTAACCGTTCAATTCTTGATGCTCCTGATCTCACCGATCTAGCATCATCTCTCTCGATCGAAGCTTACCGATCTCAAGCCCTAATCAATCAAACATGATCAGACCAGATCTCACTTACAATCAGAGATAAAATCCCTTTAAACTGAACCCAAACGATTCAGTCCACACGATCTGACTCAAG
Source organism: Costus lasius (assembly GCA_027563935.2). Classification (NCBI taxonomy): domain Eukaryota; kingdom Viridiplantae; phylum Streptophyta; class Magnoliopsida; order Zingiberales; family Costaceae; genus Costus; species Costus lasius. The sequence goes on from CM050451.1 coordinate 80,599,309, forward strand.
TAAGCCATATCATCAAATTGTGCGACCCTGAGGGTTTCCTTTAAATGTCGGTAACGACAACTCACGTTATCACGATCAGTGAGGGGTATCTAGCAACACATCACTGTCTCCCGATATAAAGGAAAGAGTCTTCCAAGACTACACCCAAAACACAGCACAAGTGTGAATGCAACTTCACAAGGCATGCATGTGTCCTTTGCCACTGGATGTTCTCATTGGACAAGCGTGTCAAGCTTGTAACTCCAATATGATGAGCATGATTAGATCAGATGAACATAGTCACCTGGGTATGGCCATACACTATCTCAACCATCTCATACAGGGGGGCCCTTTAGAACATCACACTCCTTGAACAAGGAGACGGCAATCCTTTATCTATCACTAGTGTTCTAACCTGACTCATGATCATTATCCAAGATAGTTTATAATCATTATGTTTCAAATGATATTGAACTACCTCAAAACAATGACAATCATCATTTAGTAACACAAGTGATCTCAAGTCAAAGGACATGTGCCACTTAGTGCAAACAAGGATCATTCATATTGTGACAAGCAATTGAATATCCTAGTAGGGTCTGTCCAGTACATCCAATGTACCCATGAGTCTACATCTTATTCCATGCTCGAAGCATCCTATAAGATTAGCACACATATTAGTCTCAATCATATCAAGGCTGTCTCATGTTCACCAAGATATATCGACTAAGGACATATGCATGTCAGCCTAGCTGAACAGCTTTGAGACATTATTCAGAAGTACACTTATTACAGCAGACAAGGTAACAACCTGAACAATAACCATGCCTTTATAAACACAAGAGTTTATTACATGATACTATTACAATCCCAAAGGCCTCAAACATTAGCCTTAAGGGCATACCCCAACAATCTCCCACTTGCACTTAATCTAATGGTTGAGAAACCTCAAACCCATATTATTACAGTGCTTCTCATGCTTCTGCTGCGCCAGAGGCTTGGTAAGCGGGTCAGCCAGATTGTCGTCTGTATGAACCTTGCAAATTTTGATCTCGCCACGATCAATGATCTCCCGGATCAAGTGAAACCGTCTCTGTATGTGCTTGGACTTCTGGTGTGACCGTGGTTCCTTTGCTTGTGCGATTGCTCCAGTGTTATCACAGAAGATAACCAAAGGATCTGCACTCGAAGGAACAACACCAAGTTCTCTCACGAACTTACGAATCCACACTGCCTCCTTGGATGCTTCCGAGGCTGCAACATACTCAGCTTCTGTTGTGGAATCAGCAACAGTTGACTGTTTGAAACTCTTCCACACCACTGCTCCACCATTCAAGCTAAAAACATAGCCTGATTGCGATCGGAAATCATCCTGGTCCGACTGGAACGAAGCGTCAGTATATCCTTCTATACTGAGTTCTTCCTGACCACCATATATCAAGAACATATCTTTGGTCCTCCGCAGATATTTTAAAATATTCTTGACTGCAATCCAGTGCGCCATACCTGGATTACTTTGGAACCGACTGGTCACGCTTAGCCCGTAAGCAACGTCTGGGCGAGTACACAACATCGCATACATTATGGATCCAATAGCCGAAGCATAAGGCGTATTGTCCATTTCATCTTTCTCAGTCTGTGTTCGTGGACACTGACTCTTCGAAAGATTCAGACCATGTCTGACTGGAAGATGTCCCCTTTTAGAATTCTCTAAATGGAATCTTTCCAGGACCTTATCGATGTAAGTACTCTGGCACAGCCCGAGAAGCCTCTTAGATCTATCCCTGTAGATCTTCACACCTAACACATAGGCTGCTTCTCCTAAATCTTTCATCTGGAAACATTTCCTTAACCATGCCTTCACAGCATGCATTTCAGGAATGTCATTTCCAATGATCAAGATATCATCGACGTAGAGGATTAGGAATGTAATCACGCTCCCACTAAACCTTTTATATACACACGGGTCATCTTCGTTCTTGATGAAACCAAACTCAGAGATTGATTCATCAAAACGAATATTCCAGCTTCTAGATGCTTGTTTCAGTCCATAAATAGACTTCTTTAACTTGCATATTTTATGACGATCTGCTGGATTAGTGAAACCTTCAGGTTGTGTCATATACACATCCTCATCCAGATTTCCATTAAGGAAAGCTGTTTTCACATCCATCTGCCAGATCTCATAATCGTAATATGCAGCTATCGCGAAAAGAATCCGAATAGACTTAAACATGGCTACAGGTGAGAAAGTTTCATCATAATCTATCCCGTAGATTTGTTTGAAACCTTTCGCAACTAGCCTGCCTTTATAGGTAACCACGTTACCATCCATGTCAATCTTCTTCTTGAAGATCCATTTACAGCCTATAGGGATTACTCCCGGAGGCGGATCAACCAAATCCCAGACTTGGTTATCTGACATGGAGTCCATTTCGGCTCGCATAGCTTCAAGCCATCTAGCTGACTCCGGTCCACTGACCGCATCCGCATAAGTGAGGGGTTCATCATTTTCAATGATGTAGACTCCGTCATAGCGCTCTGGCTGTCGACGGATCCTTCCCGATCTTCGCGATTCCCGTGATGTTTGAGCCTCAGGTTGTTCAATAACCTGATCTACCGGCTCAGGCTCATCCAACTGCGCTTGACTACTTTGTCCTTCCTCTGGATTCTCATCCAGCTTTATTTCTCTCCCACTGGCTTCTTGCAGAAGAAACTCCTTCTCAAGAAATATTGCCGTCCGAGCAACAAATACCTTGTTCTCCTTGGGATCGTAGAAATAATAACCCTTAGTTTCCTTAGGGTAACCGACAAATATGCATTTCTCAGATCTGCTCTCCAGTTTCCCAGAGGCGAGCTTTTTGGCATAAGCCTCGCAACCCCAGATCCTGATAAATGTCAAGCTAGGCTGTTTCCCATACCATAACTCATATGGCGTCTTTGAAACTGCCTTGGATGGCACTCGGTTTAGTACCTTTGCAGCTGTCTCCAGTGCAAAACCCCAAAAGGAGTATGGAAGAGTAGCCTGACTCATCATAGAACGAACCATGTCAAGTAACGTTCTATTTCTCCTCTCGGACACACCATTCCATTGCGGTGTTCCTGGCGGAGTGAGCTGTGAGATAATCCCACACTCCTTCAGATAGTCAGTAAATGCATGACTTAGGTATTCTCCACCTCGATCAGAACGAAGTGCCTTGATATTTCGGCCTAACTGATTTTGTACTTCATTTTTGAACTCTTTGAACTTGTCAAAAGATTCACTTTTATGTCTCATTAAATAGACATACCCATACCTACTGAAATCATCAGTAAAGGTAATGAAGTACTGATAGCCACCTCTGGCATGTTTACTAAAAGGCCCACACACATCACTGTGTATAAGGTCAAGTAAACCTGAAACCCTTTGACCTTTGTTAGGAAAAAGAGACTTCGTCATTTTACCCATCAAACAAGCTTTGCATGTATCAATCTCCTCATAGGAGAAAGATCCCAGCAGTCCATGATCATGCAACCGCTTAATGCGTTTCTCGTTTATATGGCCTAAACGACTATGCCATAGCAAGGTGCTATCATCAGCATACTTGGCTTTCTTATTATCAATGTTTTGTATAGAATTTTCCATGTCCAACATGTATAACCCATTGTTAATTGAACCAGTTCCATAAACAATATTATCATACGATAAAACACACTTTGAAATATTGCATTCAAAGGCAAAACCTTTCTTGACAAGAGCAGGAATAGAGATAATATTTTTAGTGATACTCGGTACAAAATAACAATTGTTTAATTCCAATACAATGCCAGATGGTAAAGAAATGAAATAGTCTCCTACAGCAACAGCAGCAACCCGTGCCCCGTTTCCAACGCGTAGGTCTACCTCATGCTGTCCCACCTGCCTTCTTCTCTTGAGTTCCTGTACATTTGAACAAATGTGAACTCCACATGCAGTGTCCAACACCCATGAAATAGAAGAAGAAGATAACATGACCTCAGTCACATATATACCTGAGCCAGAAGCGATGCTTCCCCTCTTATCTCCTTGGAGCGCTTTACAGTCCTTTTTCCAGTGACCCAGCTGGCCACAGTGGAAACACCTGTTGTCCTTTGACCGCTTCACCTTCTGTTTCAGAGCCTTGCTGTAATTCTTGACAGGGGCTTTGCCCTTCTTCCCCTTCTTCTTGTTCCTGGAAGGAACCATTAAGACAGAGGTTGAAGGCTTTCCCTTCAGAGTTTCCTCAGTTGTCAAGAGCATATTCAACAGCTCTGCCGGTGTACAATCGATTTTGTTCATATTAAAGTTAATGATGAACGCATCGAAAGAGGGCGGGAGAGACTGCAGAATAATATCCACAGCAAGCTCCTGGTTGATGGTATGCCCCAGTTTCTCCAGAGCCTCCTTGTGCCCAATCATCTTGAGCACGTGAGCTCCCACTGGGCTCCCTTCAGCCAGTTTGCTCTGAATGAAGAGCTTTGTCAGATTATAGCATTCTGTCCTCGCCTGTGCAGCATACAGCATCTTGAGGTTCGCTATAATTTCTATAGCCGACATATCCTCATGCTGACGCTGCAGCGGTGGCGTCATAGACGCTAGCATCAGGCAAGCGACATCAATGCTATCATTGACGTGCTTTTCATAGGCATCACGAACTGCCCTTGCGGCGTTCGCAGCGGGTTGAGGCGGCACTGCCGTCTCGAGGACATACAGTTTCCTCTCTGCCTTAAGAACGATCTTAAGGTGTCCGAACCAGTCAGAGAAGTTCGGCCCAGCAAACTTCTCCCTTTCCAGTAGGGATCGCACATTGAAGCTCATGGTGTTCGTTGCTGCAGGTATCTACAACAATGCAAGAACAGCAAGGTCAGTATCAATGTTCAGAATCAATCCAGGACTTAAGAAAGATTCTTTTCTCACTATTTTGTCTGACTGAAAAATCCAGTAAACAGTCCGAAAGAGTAACACTCTTTTAGTGAGATGGGATCCAGATTTCATACTTGGTCTCCGCGTCCCGCTCAGGCGAGATAAGATGCACAGAGAGTACAAGCACTAATCTCTGGTAGGCAGTCCCTACCAATCACCAACCCGTGTGATTCCCCTTCATCTGGGCAATCCAGCAGACTGTGCCAACTGAGTTGGTACAACACAATCTCTGACCCCACAGATGGCTGCCTCCATGTGCTACCATATGCGCCACATATGTAGCCTACATGGTCAAGCTGACCTGACCTACTCCCTAGACCACCACGTGCTATGCTGAGCAACGAGAAGCGATAAATCCCTTCTCTGTAACACGCAGGTGAAATCACACACCGTCTGAAGATAGATGGACGTGCCCACTGAGTGGGTACAACACGGCTCCAACGATAGTCAGAACAGTGAGGTTTCGCGTCAGAAGGCATTACGCGCTTGATATTTTAGCGTTGGATTTTAACGGTCTTTTATCTTCTTACTATCAGGCAAATCCTATGGCTATAGCAGAAGATAAACACATGCAATTCTAATTATATCAACAATAAATAGAAAGCATGATCTTATGTGGTAAAAGCCCAAAGCCTAAGTAAGACCTTAAGATACTTAAGTCTTCACTTGTTCTTCTTGGGACTTTTGCATCTCATCTGGTCCAACCCAGGGCCCTAGCGCCAAGAGCACCTCAGGTGCGCCACCAGCTGAATGCCCCTCTTGGATGTGTGCCTTTGTGCTTTTGTCTAATCAAAATACATTTTGATCTATCTAGACAAGTTTGACTCGCAGGTCAAATATACAATAAATTAATTACAAATGTGACTCGCAGATCACAAAATAATATTAACTTATAATTAACCAGGCACGCAGGCCCCAGCACAGCACTCATTAGGGCAACCCACATAAGATTAAATAAACAAGCATATGGTATCAAATCAACATGTGATCCATCCATGAAATTAAATTTTGAAAAACCCCATGGTATCAATTTTAATTTCCTTATGTGCCCTACAACCTTACAATGGTCCATTGATAGGGATCCACTCATCCATCTAGTCAGATCCTCTGCCCTTGCATGCACCAAGTCCTAACTGACTTGAGTTGACCTAATGGTCAACCATGCATGTAGAAAGGGCTGAACCACCCTCATGAGTTTCGGCAAGCGGGTGTGACCCCGGGCCTAACTCATGTGTGTTCAGTAGTCGTCTCAACCAGACCTCGCTACACGCCCTGGATGCAGTCGACCTATAGCCACCTTGTGCTTGCGCACAGGTGCTATCTGGTCAACCCATCTAGGCTGTCAGATGGTCTGATCAGACTCTCTGGATCGGACCTAGAAGATGCTTTCAAACCCATCAACCCATCTAAGGATTTATAGTAGGGGCACCTTAGATCTAATCAGGCGCGCAAGATATAAGTTTTATAAAACATCTAGAACATGCGCAAACAAACAACATGCTTCACTTGAGAAAACAAGATACACCCAATATCTAGCATGTTGATAACCCTTAGATCTAGGGGGTCCCCTTCAAGGGGGAGCGCAAATAGGGGGTCCCCTTCAAGGGGGAGCGCAAACTTCTTGTAACAATGATACAAGCGCAAACTAGACAATGTAAACCTTGCATCATGTAAACGCATGTAAACAAAGTATCAAGTAAGCGCAACATAGCATCATGTATGGATCACAAACACTTCAAAGCAATCATATAGATCATATCGAAAGCCTAGCTTTGATACCAATTGAAGGGTCCCTAATATAAGGGGGTGAAACCCTAATCATGCGCATCTAGCAAGCATGGCGGAAAGAGGGTTTCTAGAAGATCGCATATGATAACCATATGATCAACTTAAGGCTATGAGAAATCATACCAAAGCCATGAAGAGGATGGCGACTTGGAAGCGAGAGATCAAGATAGGTCTCCTCCTAATTGTCGCACACAAAAATGAGTGATGACTTGCTCCTTGGATGCTCCTTGTGCTAGCAAGGATCTCCAAGATGTCCTTGATCGAAATGGAAAGGAAGGGAACTTCTAGGTTGTGCTTGGCGAGACTTCCTCTCGTAGCTTTCGTCAAGTCCTCTCCACCGAAAATTGGAGAAACCTTCACACGAGAGAATTCGGCAAGAGAGTAACCTCCCACACTAATGTGGAGGCGTTACACCATTTCCACTTCGAAACCGATTCCAAAAATGGAAAGGTGTTAAAGCTCATGCGTTCACTCTTGAGTGAACCAAACGCTTAACTCATCTCCCATGAACCATGCGCTCAATCATGAGCCGGTTCTATTCGGTTTGGTCCAAGACCAATTAACCCAAGCCATATGGTCTAGATTAAACCCTAAAGGTTCAAAATCTAACCGTTCAATTCTTGATGCTCCTGATCTCACCGATCTAGCATCATCTCTCTCGATCGAAGCTTACCGATCTCAAGCCCTAATCAATCAAACATGATCAGACCAGATCTCACTTACAATCAGAGATAAAATCCCTTTAAACTGAACCCAAACGATTCAGTCCACACGATCTGACTCAAGTAAGCCATATCATCAAATTGTGCGACCCTGAGGGTTTCCTTTAAATGTCGGTAACGACAACTCACGTTATCACGATCAGTGAGGGGTATCTAGCAACACATCACTGTCTCCCGATATAAAGGAAAGAGTCTTCCAAGACTACACCCAAAACACAGCACAAGTGTGAATGCAACTTCACAAGGCATGCATGTGTCCTTTGCCACTGGATGTTCTCATTGGACAAGCGTGTCAAGCTTGTAACTCCAATATGATGAGCATGATTAGATCAGATGAACATAGTCACCTGGGTATGGCCATACACTATCTCAACCATCTCATACAGGGGGGCCCTTTAGAACATCACACTCCTTGAACAAGGAGACGGCAATCCTTTATCTATCACTAGTGTTCTAACCTGACTCATGATCATTATCCAAGATAGTTTATAATCATTATGTTTCAAATGATATTGAACTACCTCAAAACAATGACAATCATCATTTAGTAACACAAGTGATCTCAAGTCAAAGGACATGTGCCACTTAGTGCAAACAAGGATCATTCATATTGTGACAAGCAATTGAATATCCTAGTAGGGTCTGTCCAGTACATCCAATGTACCCATGAGTCTACATCTTATTCCATGCTCGAAGCATCCTATAAGATTAGCACACATATTAGTCTCAATCATATCAAGGCTGTCTCATGTTCACCAAGATATATCGACTAAGGACATATGCATGTCAGCCTAGCTGAACAGCTTTGAGACATTATTCAGAAGTACACTTATTACAGCAGACAAGGTAACAACCTGAACAATAACCATGCCTTTATAAACACAAGAGTTTATTACATGATACTATTACAATCCCAAAGGCCTCAAACATTAGCCTTAAGGGCATACCCCAACAATCTGTGCTCAAACTGTTGTCCCCAGTCGATGTACCTTAGTGGATATGGGACAGCTATGGTACTTGAGAGACTGGTATGTGAGCTGGTTAGGTACGTGGTGCTAACGCAGACACATGGGTATATCATTAGAGGATATACTGGAAAGACCCACTGTGAGGCTATGACTTGGTGTCATAAGTTATCCTCACAAGTGACAGGAGATGTATTGATCCCTTGACTTGAGGTCATTGATCGTTCTATATGGTTAGCGACTTGCTTTGATACAACCTAACACCTCGCAGTAGTTGGGAGGTCATAACGGTTGTCATTGAGCATATCACGACCCATATGAGAAGGTCAATGGACAGACATAGGATTTGCCCCTTCCTTAGGGAAGTATGATATCCATGGAGCTCCTCTATGGTTCTATGACTGAGAGTGTATGGCCATACCCAGGTAAGAACCTGTTTTAGTCATAGCCATGTGATTGGGTGAAAACAAGTGGTGACACACTTGTCCAATCGGATATCAGTCCGGCAAAGAGACTGTAATGCATCTGTACCTAGTTGCGATGATGGGGATGTCGATGTCGATATCCATTCCAATGACCTGGGTAGCAGCAATGCACTGCTAGGTGCCACTCACTGGTTGTGGTGACCTTTGGTCAGCACTGCCAGCGTCAGAAGAACCTACAGGGTCGCACACCTTGATACTTGAGTTCTCGTATTGATCGAGAAGCCTTATGATCAAGTTATTGGATAACTCGGATCTAATTGGGAGATTTCATCAGCACCAATGGGCCTGATGAGATGGAAGAATGTTATTGGAGCTAAACTTCATTTTTGGCAAGTTGACCCATATTTGACCATGGTTGGTCACACTTGGATTAGGGTTGCATTGGATTGGATCCAAATGCTTAATCAACCCATAGGATGAAGTTTGGGCTAGCTCATTATCCAATGAAGCCCAATAACAAGTTCTCATGAAGAGAAGAGAGGCTAAAAGTGTATAATGGGGAGAAACCCAACCCCATTGGCGCCTAAGGGGCATAATGGGGTTAGGGTGGCAAAATTGCTTCATTAAGGAAGCAATTTGCGCCTAGCCCTTCTCCCTTGATGGTATGAATGCCTTTAAGGCATGTCTTGGGCTGATATGGTACTTGGGCAATTATGGAAAGGTTGAATGAAGTTTATGGTAAAGTCTTGGAGACTTTCCTTACATCAAACCTCCTCATCCTAGCCCTACACTTGTCATGATCCTAGCCCTTGCCCTAATCGCCTCTTGCCCTATATATATGTGACCCTAGCCGCCCTCTCTAATAATGATTCATCCTTGGAGGCGTGAACATAAGAAAGGAGCGAAAGCAAGGAGCATTGGCGCAATCTCTTCCTCTTCCATCAAGTGGCCGCAAGCTTCTCCTTCCTTACCTCTTGGCGCATCTTTCTCTCTTGGTGGCGCAAGGTGGTTGGAGCATCTCCCTAAGGCTTGGATCTTCTTCCCGAGGCTAGCACCGGGCGTGGAAGAAGAGGACTCGAGGCATCCGTGTGTGTGAGACTGCAGAGGGTGCACAATTGGGCGCCTATCACGACATCGACCTCATCTTGCTCTGAGGTATTTTCTAACTCATCGTGTCGACCCCCTTGCATGCGATCTTCACTGGGTTTTTGGGACCGACCTGTTTCGGGGACATTCTTCTGCTGTGCAATGTATGTATGTGTCTCTGAAAAATTATAAAATGTCCCCGGGGTTTCCCAACACCTAGAACCTATGATGAGGCGGTCAGTGGACCGGACTCCGAGAAATGGCTTGACGCCATGAGATCTGAGATGGATTCCATGTCGGCTAACCAAGTCTGGGATTTGGTTGAGCTGCCTGATGGGGTAAAACCCATAGGGTGTAAATGGGTCTTCAAGAAGAAGACAGACATGGATGGCAAAATAGTTACCTATAAGGGTAGACTAGTAGCTAAAGGATTTAAACAAGTCCACGGGGTGGACTATGATGAAACCTTCTCGCCAGTTGCCATGATTAAATCCATTCGGATTCTGCTTGCTATAGCTGCATATCATGACTATGAGATATGGCAGATGGATGTGAAAACAGCGTTCCTTAACGGGAAGCTGACTGAGGATGTGTATATGACACAACCTGATGGCTTCATCCATCCTGCAGAGGCTAATAAGGTCTACAGGCTAAAGAGGTCCATTTATGGATTAAAGCAAGCATCTCGAAGTTGGAATCTTCGATTTGATGAGGCCGTGAGAGATTATGGCTTTATCAAAAGCGAAGATGACGCCTGTGTATACAGAAAATTCAGTGGGAGCTTGGTAATTTTTCTGGTCTTGTATGTTGATGACATACTGCTCATCGGAAACGACATCCCTAGTCTTCAAGCTGTGAAGACATGGTTGGGGAAGTGTTTGAAGATGAAAGACTTAGGGGAGGCCGCCTATATTCTAGGCGTGAGGATCTACCGGGATAGATCCAAGAGGCTCTTGGCCCTTAGTCAAAGTACTTACATTGATAAGGTACTGGAGAGGTTCTACATGGAGCAATTCAAGAAAGGATACCTTCCAGTGAGACATGGCCTTACTCTCTCAAAGAGCCAGTGTCCTACAACACAGGCTGAGAGAGATGACATGAGTCGAATTCCTTATGCTTCGGCAGTAGGATCGATCATGTATGCAATGTTATGTACTAGACCAGATGTGGCATATGCTGTGAGCATTACCAGCGGATACCAATCCAATCCAGGTCTACAGCACTGGGTGGCTGTAAAGAACATCCGAAAGTATCTGAGAAGAACTAAGGATTTGTTCTTGGTCTATAGGGGACAGGAAGAGCTCAGTATGCAGGGCTATACTGACGCATCGTTCCAGTCTGACCCTGACGACTTTAGATTGCAGGCCGGCTATGTGTTCAAGATAAATGGAGGCGCTGTATGTTGGAAGAGCTTCAAGCAATCCACCATAGCAGATTCTACAACCGAAGCTGAGTATGTGGCTGCTTCTGAGGCAGCCAAGGAAGCTGTTTGGATAAGGAAGTTCTTATGTGATCTTCAAGTGCTACCTAGTGCAATGGATCCCATTGAACTCTATTGTGACAACAATGGAGCAATTGCACAAGCCAAGGAACCACGGTCTCATCAAAGATCCAAACACATACTCAGAAGATTTCACCTGATCAGAGAGATCATTGACAGAGGTGATGTCAAGATTAGCAGAGTAGAAACAGAGAACAATCTGGCAGACCCATTGACCAAGGCTTTGGCGCAGCAGAAGCATGATGGGCACGCTAGAGATATGGGGTTGAGATTCCTCAACTTCTAGGTCTTAGTGCAAGTGGGAGATTGTTGGTGTATATGCCCCAGGACCTAGTTTTGGTCAACTTATGTACTACTTGACACTGATATTTATATATCATTCTGGCATTGTCATTATCATTGTTTGACTACACATGCGATTGTGTACTTACATGATAATGTCCCTGGAGACAGATTGGATCTGTGCTCGAATTATAATCCCCAGTCGATGTACCTTAGTGGATATGGGACAGCTATGGTACTTGTGAGACTGGTATGTGGGCCGGTTAGGCATGTGGTGCTAACGTAGACACATGGGTATATCATTGGGGATATACTGGATAGACCCGCTATGAGGCTATGACTTGGTGTCATGAGTTATCCTCATAAGTGACAGGAGATGCATTGATCCCTTGACTTGAGGTCATTGATCATTCTATATGGTTAGGGACTTGCTTTGATACAACCTAACACCTTGCCGTAGCTGGGAGGTCATAACGGTTGTTATTGAGCATGTCACGACCCATATGAGAAGATCAATGGACAGACATAGGATTTGCCCCTTCCCTAAGGAAGTATGATATCCATGGAGCTCCTTTATGGTTCTATGACTGAGAGTGTATGGCCATACCCAGGTAAGAACCTGTTTTAGTCATAGCCATGTGATTGGATGAAAACAAGTGGTGACACACTTGTCCAATCGGATATCAGTACGGCAAAGAGACTGTAATGCATCTGTACCTAGTTGCGATGATGGGGATGTCGATGTCGATATCCATTCCAACGACCTGGGTAGCAGCGATGCACTGCTAGGTGCCATTCACTGTTTGTGATGACCTTTGGTCAGCACTGCCAGCGTCAGAGGAACCTACAGGGTCGCACACCTTGATACTTGAGTTCTCGTATTGATCGGGAAGGCTTATGATCGAGTTATTGGATAACTCAGATCTAATTGGGAGATTTCATCAGCGCCAATGGGCCTGATGAGATAGAAGAATGTTATTGGAGCCAAACTTCATTTTTGGCAGGTTGACCCGTATTTGACCATGGTTGGTCACATTTGGATTAGGGTTGCATTGGATTGGATCCAAGTGCTTAATAAACCTATGCAATTGATGTTTGGGCTAGCTCATTATCCAATGAGGCCCAATAACAAGTTCTCATGAAGAGATGAGAGGCTAAAAGGGTATAATGGGGAGAAACATGAACCATTAGGCGCCTAGGGGCATAATGGGGTCATGTTGGCGCCTTTGCTTCATTATGGAAGTAAAGGGCGCCTCCCCCTCTCTTCCTAGGATGGAATGCATGCCTCTATGGCATTGCTTGAGGCGCAAGGCAAGGCCTTGGCGCACAAGGAAAGGCGTGGGAACAAAAGGTAAGGTTGAATGAGAATTATGGAAATGTCTTGGAGACTTTCCTTATCTCAAACCTCCTCATCCTAGCCCTACACTTGTCATGATCCTAGCCATTACCCTAACCACCTCTTGCCCTATAAATATGACCCTAGTCGCCCCCTCTTGTGTGTAATTAATCCTTGAAGGCGTGAACACAAGGAGAGGGGCGAGTGCTTGGAGCAAGGGCGCATCTTCCATAACCGCAACCCTCTTCCTCCTTTCCTTTTGGCGCAAGGAGATCTTGGGCTTGGCGGCTTGGGCGGTTTTCCCTCTTCACTTGGCGCATCTTTTCTCTGAGTGGCGCAAGAGAAGTAAAACATCTCCCTAAGGCTTGGATCTTCTTCCCGAGGCTAGCACTGGGCGTGGAAGAAGAGAACTCAAGAGATCCGTGTGTGCGAGACTGCAGAGGGCGCACACTTGGACGCCTACATCGGCATCGCTCCATATTGCTCTTAAGGTATTTCCTAACTCATCGTGTTGACTCCCTTGCTTGAGATCTTCACTGGGTTTTTGGGACTGGCCTGTTTTGGGGACATTCTTCCGCTGCGAAAAATGTATGTCCATAACTCTGAAAATTGTAAAATGTCCCCGGGGTTTCCCAACACTTCCCAAGGCTAGCACCGGGCGTGGAAGAAGAGGACTCCAGGTTTGGCTATGTGCGAGACTGCAGAGGGCGCACACTTGGGCGCCTGCATCGCATCTCTTGATTCGCTTCAAGGTATCATCTCCTACTCACCGTGTCGATTCCCTCGCAAGACTCGATCTTCTGTGTTTTTGGAACTGGCCTGTTTCGGGGATTGCTTCCGTTGTGCTTGTCTGTAAAAGTTTAAAATCCCCGAGGTTTCCCAACAGACTCTTACTTTGACCTTAGTAACATGCCTCCCGAATCACACATTAGGTAGGTGCGCACCTTGCTTGAAGGCCCTGCGCATTTGCATTGGGCAAACATGGAGCGCCAAAATGCGCAACAAGCCCTTCCTCCCATCACCACTTGGGAAGAAATGAGGTATCGCCTCTGCGAGCGATACATACCCATTTCCTATTGGCAGCATCTCCTTGATCAGTATAGTAGCCTACATCAAGGATCGGGTACCGTCGAGGAGTATCGCCTCACCTTTGAGACGCTACAAGTCCGATGTAACTTGCAGGAGGACCCCGAGTTAGTTCCGTCGAAGTTCAGGAATGGTCTCCGCGCGGATATCCGACGCGCCCTACCCACTTATAGCTCTGAGACATTCGACCACACCTTCCAGCGTGCTCGCGATATTGAGCATGACCTTAGGGCTGCGATTAGGCGCAACGAGTCTGGACCTCCTAGGCGCCCTCATTTGGGCGGACCTGCTCATGGTCACCCTTGACCCAAGCGCCTCGAGCCTCGTTCCGACCCACGGCTTGCGCCTGCGGCCCATCACTCCCCTAGGCGTTCAGCCCCCGTTGCCCCACCTTCTTGCCCCACTTGGGAGGAGAAGGGGAAGTCCCCACTTGTTGGCCCGCCTAGTCGCATCAACTGTTACAACTGCCTATAGCTGGGCCATCTGTCCCGCGACTGCCCTAAAAGGTCTGCCACCATGGCCAAGACCCCTGCCATTGTCGCCACTATCACCCGTGAGCCTGCGGAGCACGATGTTGAGGTCGAGTGCTACACTGGTGGTGAAGAGTCGGGTCACCCCACACTTGCGGTTGTGCGGTGCACCTTTGTCCATACCCCACCCTCCGAGGATTGGAGGCGTACGAGCATCTTCACGACTTACATCAAGTGCAACGGGCACTCATGTAAGATCGTCATCGACGGTGGTAGTGAAAGTCCCCTTCAAGGGGGAGCGAAACCCTTAAGTGGCGCATGTAAATTCTTTTCGGCAGCGGAATTAGGGTTTCATAAGGATCTTTTGCATGCCATATGATCAACATCAACAGCTTATATAGATGAAAAGGATTCATACCATAGCTATTAGTTCGAATGGCGTCTTGGAAGAAGAGATCGAAAGGGGTCTCCTCCACAAGATGCGCACACAAGATGAGAAGTAGCTTTCTTCTTGTCGCTCCTTGTGCTAGCAAGGATCTCCAAGTGCCCCTTGTCGCGTGAAGGAGATTGAGAGAGAGGACCTTGCTGGCCGAATTCACTTCTTGGCGTGAAGAGCACCCAAGACGAGAGAGGAGGAGGCTAGAGAGGCGTTCGAACGTGGGAGCGTTTTCCTCTAGCAAAACGCCTTCCCAAAATAGCAAGTTTTAAGTTCACTTAAAACCTCCTCTTAAACCATCGAAAACTCCTCTTGCCTTTGAACCATACGTTCACATAAGTGAACCGGTTTAAATCAATTCGGTTTAGATGCATTTGGTTCAAAGACCAAATCAAACCAGCCCAAGCCTTGGCCTAGATCTCATTGAACCAATGGTTCAAGATCTAACCGTTGATCTCTTGATGCTTTTGATCTCACCGATCTAGCATCACTACTCTCGATCGAAGCTTACCGATCTCAAGCCCTAATCAATCAAACATGATCAGACTAGATCTCACTTACAATCAGAGTTTAAACTCCTTTAAACTGAACCAAAACAATTCAGTCCACACGATCTGACTTAAGTAAGCCATATCATCAAATTGTGCGACCCTGAGGGTTTCCTTTAAATGTCGGTAATGATAACTTACGTTATCACGATCAGTGAGGGGTATCTAGCAATACATCACTGTCTCCCGATATAAAGGAAAGAGTCTTCCAAGACTACACCCAAACCACAGCACAAGTGTGAATCCACTTCACTAGGCATACATGTTTCCTTTGCCACTGGATGTTCTTATTGGACAAGCGTGTCAAGCCTGTAACTCCAATATGATGAGCATGATTAGATCAGATGAACATAGTCACCTGGGTATGGCCATACACTTTCTCAATCATCTCATTCAGGGGGGGCCCTTTAGAACATCACACTCCAAACAAGGAGACGGCAATCCTATATCTATCACTAGTGTCCTAACCTGACTCATGAGCATTATCCAAGATAGTCTATAACCATTATGTTTCAAATGATATTGAACTACCTCAATACAATGACAATCATCATTTAGAAACACAAGTGATCTCAAGTCAGAGGACATGTGCCACTTGTTGCAAACAAGGATTATTCACATTGTGACAAGCAATTGAATATCCTAGTAGGGTCTGTCCAGTACATCCAATGTACCCATGAGTCTACATCTTATTCCATGCTCGAAGCATCCTATAAGATTAGAACACATATTAGTCTCAATCATATCAAGGCTGTCTCATGTTCACCAAGATATCTCGACTAAGGACATTACAGCATGTCAGCCAAGCTGAACAGCATTGAGACATTATTCAGAAGCACACTTATTGCAGCAGACAATGTAACAAACTGAATAACAACCATTGCCTTTATAAACATAAGAGTTTATACATGATACTGAAAGAATCCCAAGGCCTCAAACATTAGCCTTAAGGGCATACCCCAACAGGTAGCAGCTTGAATGTGGTCTCTCGGACCGCGATCACCGTTTCGAACTTTCCCTTGAACCTCACCCGAAGCCATACTCGATTGCATGGGTTGACACGTCAAGTCTTCCGGTCACCCACCGATGTCAGGTCCCCATCGCTTTTAGGGACTACCGTGAGAAAGTGTGGTGCAACGTGGTGGCTATGGATGTCGCCCACGTCCTCTTAGGATGTCCCTGGCTCTAGGATAGGGATGTGACCCACTATGGCCGGTCGAACACTTATGTGTTTGACCACAACGATCAGAAAATCCATTTGATCCCGACCCCACCAAAGGAGCTGCGCGCTTCCACCTCCAAGGGTGTAGTGGTCCCTCCATCGGCTGCCCCTCCGACCCCACCTGTCGTGTCCCTCATGCGAGCCTCCGCGCTTATGCGCTAGGCCACCGAGTCCAAGGTTGTCTATGCCTTAATGGTGCGCGAGTCCTCGGGTACTCCTCCTCCCTTAGATGAAGAGCGTCTCGCGGAGATCGCAGCTGTCTTGACCGAATTCTCTGACATCAGCCCGACGGACTTACCCTATGGGCTCCCTCCGAATAGGGAGATCCAACATGCCATTGATCTTCTCCCAGGAGCACCTCTCCCCAACTTACCCCATCATCGGTTAAACCCCACCGAACACACTGAACTACAGCGTCAAGTGGATGAACTCCTCACCAAGGGGTACATCCGTGAGAGCCTAAGTCCTTGCGCAGTACCCGCCTTATTCACGCCCAAGAAGGATGGGTTGTGGCGCATGTGTATTGACAGCCTCGCCATCAATAGGATTACAGTCAAGTATAGGTTCCCCATACCGAGACTTGACGACATGTTGGACCTAGTCTTTGGTGCATCGTGGTTCTCCAAACTTGACCTTCGTAGCGGATATCACCAAGTCCGCATCCGTGAAGGTGATGAATGGAAAACTACATTCAAAACCAAGGACGGTCTTTACGAGTGGCTAGTCATGCCATTCGGGTTGTCCAATGCCCCATCCACATTCATGCGCCTCACGAACCAAGTTCTAAAGCCCTAAATGGGCAAATTCCTAGTCGTCTACTTTGGCGACATTCTGATTTTTAGCCGGTCCCGAGAAGAGCACTTGGAGCATCTTTGTTACGACCTGCTTAGTAAGCAAACTATTTATTAACTTGGTGAGCCGATTTGCAACGTGACTCAATCTATTAAAATGCTTAAGCCCAAGTTAACAATAGCAAGCCCACTAAGCCTTATAAACCACATAATAGTTTCTCCCACTTGCAATAGTTTCTCCCACTTGTAATACCCCGAGTTTAGTCCCACATTAGATGTGGGAGAAGAGATTATATGGTATATAAAGCTTAGTGGGCTTGCTATTGTTAACTTGGGCTTAAGCATTTTAATATATTGAGCCACGTTGCAAATTGGCTCACCAAGTTAATAAATAGTTTGCTTACTAAGCGGGTTGTAATAAATGGTATCAGAGGAAAAGTTAGTCCTAAGCATGGTGAGAGGCCAATTGGAAAGGGCTACCAAGGATGGTGGAGCTGCCATTTGGCTGATCTCACATGTTGCCGACTAAGGGATGCGAGCTTGACGAGGACGTCAAGTCTTAAGTGGGGGAGATTGTAATACCCCGAGTTTAGTCCCACATTAGATGTGGGAGAAGAGATTATATGGTATATAAAGCTTAGTGGGCTTGCTATTGTTAACTTGGGCTTAAGCATTTTAATATATTGAGCCACGTTGCAAATTGGCTCACCAAGTTAATAAATAGTTTGCTTACTAAGCGGGTCGTAACAATCTTCGCTCCACCTTTGACCTCCTACGGAAGGAGCGCCTCTTCCTTAACACGAAGAAGTGCGCCTTCATGACGAATCGAGTCCACTTCCTGGGTTACATTGTCTTGGATGAGGGTCTTTCTGTTGACCCTGCTAAAGTTGAAGCCATCCGACATTGGCCCGAACCCCGCACAGTGTCCGAGGTCCATAGCTTTTTGGGCCTCGCAGGCTTTTACTGCCGTTTCATCCGGGGTTTCAGCACGATTGCTTCCCCGCTGACCCAACGTCTGTCCAAGGACGACTTTGAGTGGACCACAGCCACTCAACGTGCCTTCGGCGCCCTTAGGGATGCCATCATGACCGCGCCTGTCTTGTGCTACCCGGACTTCTCCAAAGTCTTTGAGGTTGCTTGCGACACCTCCGGTACTGGGATCGGAGGTACCCTTAGCCAAGAAGGCCACCCTGTTGCCTTCTTTAGCGAGAAGTTGAACGCTGTCCGGCAGCGTTACTCGACCTATGACAAGGAATTTTATGCCATCGTTCAGTCGCTTCGTTAGTGACGGCACTACCTCCTCCACCGTGAGTTTGTCTTATACAGCGACCATCAAGCCTTATCTTTCCTTAGTGCCCAAAAGAAATTGGGCGCCCGCCATGCCAAGTGGGTCAAGTACTTACAATAGTACTCCTTTGTGATTAATCACAAGGCGGGTAAGGAGAACATCGTCGCGGACGCTCTGAGTCGCGTCCGCACCCTTCTGTGTGTGATGCGCACCCACGTCAACACCTTTGACCAAGTCAAGGAGGAGTACCCCACGTGCTCCGACTTCGGTGCCATCCACGCTGCCTTGACTGAGTCCCCCGATCCCGAGTCCCCCTACCAATTGTGCGAAGGCTATCTTTTCTTGGGGAACCGCTTGTGCATTCCCCGTTCATCGCTTCGAGATCATCTTTTGCTCGAGCTGCACGCGGGTGGTGTTGCCGGCCATCACGACCACGACAAAACCCTTGAAATGGCGGAGGAACACTTCTTTTTGCCCTCCCTCCGCCGGGACGTTGAGCGTATTGTGCTCCATTGCGGCACATGCCAAATGGCCAAACCTCGCCCTGCGAACACCGACCTTTACACTCCATTGCCGGTTGCTGACAGTCCTTGGAATGACCTTACCATAGACTTTGTCCTAGGGCTACCCCGCACCGCCTCGCGCTTCGATTCCATCTACGTGGTTGTAGATCGGTTCTCGAAGATGGCCCACTTTATCCCCTGTTCACGGACAGCGGACGCATCCCACGTCGCGCACCTCTTCTTCAAAGAGATTGTCCGTCTCCATGGCCTCCCCAAGTCCATCGTGTCTGATCGTGACACGCGCTTTGTGAGCCACTTCTGGTGCTCACTTTCGGCCCTCATGGGCACCACTCTGAAGCTCTCCACAGCTTACCACCCTCAAACCGATAGTCAATCCGAAGTCGTTAACCGTAGTTTAGGCAACTTGCTCCGGTGCCTCATTGGTGATCACCCGAGGTCTTGGGACACCATCCTTCCTATGGCAGAATTCGCGTATAATAGTGCAGCCAATAGGTCTACGGGTCTTAGTCCCTTCCAAGTGGTTTCCAGCCGTTAGCCACATAAGCTCATTGACTTGCATGACCTGTCCATGGAGTCCCATCTTTCTGAGCATGCATACTCTTTCGCTCAGCATGTAGCTAGCTTGCATGAGGAAGTTTGGCATCGAATCCTTTTGGCAAATACTCGTAATGCTATGAGGGCCAACGAGCACCGTAGGCCACAACACTTTTATGTAGGTGAGCTGGTAAGGGTGCGCATCCACCCTGAGCGTGTTTCCCACCGAGCATATTTTAAGCCTCAGCCATGATACATGGGACCTTATGCGGTGGTACGGCGGATCGGCTCCAACGCCTATGTGCTAGACCTACTTGAGGACATGGGCATCCATCTCGTCTTCAACGTGGCGGACTTGCTTCCTTTCTACGGTCCTTTGGAGGCGCCATGGGACCCTGACGAGCCTCTACCCCCTAGTTCTCCGGAGGAGAACTCCTTAGAGCATGCATCGGAAGCTGATGCAGGAGCATGCGACATGAAAGAAGGGGAAGATCTGGCCCCAATGGTGCCCAAAAAATTTTCCACAGAATATTCCTCGGGGTACCCAGCGACGAAAGTCACGCCCCGTGACTTCTGCAGACAGCCATCCGAACTAGCAGCGACTTCACATGCACAAGTCCGATTTTCCACAGAAAGTTCCTCGGGGCACCCAGCGACGAAAGTCACGCCCCATGGATCTTGTAGGCAACTACCGGGTGCTCAAGTCCGATTTTCCATAGACTGTTCCTCGGGTCACCCAGCGACGAAAGTCACACCCCGTGACTCCTGCGGGCGACTCCCCGACGAGATTTCGGAATCGGAAGCGGCACCACATGCACAAGTCAGAAATTCCACAGAATGTTCCTCGGGTCACTCAGTGACGAAAGTCATGCCCCGTGACTCCTGTGGACAGTTTTCCACAGAATGTTCCTCAGGTCACCCAGCGATTAAAGTCACACCCCGTGACTCCTGCGGACAGCCACCCATAGCTACAGAATTGCCCCGACGACCCCACTTTGACGTATACAAGCCACCCTACCATGTTTCTCCACCCCATGAAGACCCAAAGGAGGCCAACAAGGTGGATATTCGGCGATCCCAACGCCCATCTCGCCCACCGGACCGCTTTGTGGGTGTTATCAGCCCACTCTCCATCCACACTGTGGTGACCCGGCCCAAGGACGCCACGAACCAACCCCTTGAGAGCCCAACTCCAGATGAGCCACACAACCACATTAGCAACACGGCCCAAGAGAAGGCCGCGATGATAGTTACGCAGCCCAGTACTTCAAAATTCTGCTGCTTTGTCGCGATGTGTTCTGAGCGCATCTAACCGTCGCCGTAACCACCTCGTACGCTGAAGAATCAAGGACCTGCGCCCCTGCTGGAGTAGATGGTAGTTGGTAGGATTATGTTCTATTTTGTCTTTTTGTGGCAGTTTGACCACTTTTTGGTTGTTAGTTGTTGAGATGCTGTCCCCTTTGTCTTGTTTCCCCTCCTTATCTTATAAAAGAGAGGGGCTGGCCAGCATTCTCCCGTAGTTCTCTTAGAAGTAGAGTTCTCCTGGTGAGCGAGTGTGCCTCCAGCGTGTGTGTGGGAGACGAAGTAGCATCGTCTTTGAAGTTTGTAAGAGTCGGCAACCGGTGTCTCGACTGAATTTCCTACTTGTGTTTCCTGCTTTTGAGAAGTAAATCCCACTGATCCGGGTGGGTCAGGTTCGCTTGTTTTTACACGTCTTTGCGAGTTGTGTTTTTCGTTCGCCCTCTCAGCCATGAGCATCCGAGCGTCGGAGTCGTGGGCGGTTTCCCTGTCGTTGGTTTGATCGCAGGTGTATAGGCGCGCGAGCTGACCCCGCGATCCGCTACCCCTGTTTGTGCTTTGGTTAAAATTGCTCTAGAGGTTAGTGAGTGAATTTTAGTAATTTTGGGTGCCGTTGGATTTCTCTCGCATTAGTATTACCTCGAAACGAATTCACGCCGATTTCTTGTGTTTCTTGCTATACTTTCCGAGCGATTTGACTTCCCTCGCCTCAAGACCCTCTCACGATTTCTGTGCATTATGTAAACACCATAGAGGACGGCATTAAGGACCAACCCTCCTACAATAGCTGCATCACCCCTTCTACTCTCAAGGGGCGCAAGGTGAGCCTCTCTTATTAGGGTAGTATTCTTCCATGTTAGAATGGCATGTTAGGTTTGTTTTTAGTCCACAGCACGATGTAGAACTACATGCTAGGGTTTAATTTCAATTTACTCACTTGTTATAGGATTGCATGCTTAGGTTTATTTCAGCTTATCACCTTGCTCTAGAATTGCATGTGTAGAGTTTATTTCAGCTCATGATCTTGTCTTAGAGGTACATGTTAGAGTTATCTTCCTTAGCTATTTCAGTTTTTGTATAAAAATCACAAACAAATTAGTTTCTAAATGCATTAGTGTAATCCGATTTTCATTAAGCTATAGGTTTCTTGCAAAACGTTTTCAAAAGGCGTTGTTTGCATGATTCTTGATTGGACACCCTATATCTTGGTATTAGAGTTTAGACTCTTAGAGTAGATTTTTAAAAGACCAAAACCATAATTTTCTACTACTAAGACGATTTTGTACCTAGGTGTTTGAAAGAAAAGACTATCTATATCTTACCACCTTAGGACTCTAATTTCAAAAGCTATACTTGTTTTCAAAATGGCTACTAGATCCGGTGCTAACTATAGTCTTAATCAAAACATTGACCATGAAGTTAGTGCCCTCTCAATTGACATGGCTTCCATCAAAGAAACCTTAGCAAACCTTCAAAACACTATAAACCTCATAGACAATAGGCTTAACACCCTAGAGTATAACTCTAAGATGGATAACCGAACCCCTAGTAGACCCAATAGTGGATCCCACATGAGGGAACCAAATGACACATGACCCCACTCTTATACCCCTAGAGCTACTCATGCTCATGTAGAAGCAGAATGGGAAGGGCCCCATGCCCAACAACCATTCAATCCTAGGCATAGGGACAATGAAGCGCACCATGGCATCAAAATCAATCCCCCCACCTTTAGTGGATCCCTAAACCCCAAAGAATTCCTAGATTGGTCAACCAAGCTAGATCAATACTTCGATTATAGTCTTATGCATAATGATAGCAAGGTTAGGTTCACCAAATGCCTATTAGAAGGACCCATTACCCTTTATTGGACCAATGATGAAAGGGCCATATAAAGGGATGGTAGGCGGCCTATTGAAACATGGGATGAGATGAAATTTAAGCTTAAGGAGAAATATGCCCCCCTAGTTTATGCAAAAACTTAAGGATGAGCTTGGTGATGTGACCACAAGTGCACAGATTTATCGAAGTAGTAAAAAGATTATCGTTCCCAACGAGGATTTGGCGGTCAAGTACCGATTACATGACTCGTCTATATCTAAGCGACTCAATTTGTGATTTCGCGTGAACTCTAAGTATGAAAATTAACAGAGGTAACATTTTGGGGTTGAAATCAGGCTTTAGACAATCGGGACTCGGGGTTTTACCACACTGACAATTATAAAATTGATAGAAGTAAATCTTTGAATAGAAAATTAAAGCGTTGAAAGGGGTTTTTCCTAAGATACAGATTATCTCCTCCCGAAGCATAATCCGGTATCTAGCTACGCTAACTACCTACTCTCGTGACAATTAACACAACTAGACCCATTATGTTCTATGAAAAACTATAAAAATCCTTCAAATGGATCCAAATTACTCCGGTGATTGGATTCATAGGTTTGAATAGAATAATTCCGACATTACGATTCACCTCCCGGTCCTTCTCGCAATGTCTAAGACGCAACTATACTTGGCCAGAGTAAATTATGGAGTAAACACAATTCTAATCAAATCAATGCTATAATGATCATAACAAAGAGGAAAAATACAATTTTTAATCCATAAACGTCAGTGGGCTACATCCCTGATCCCGAAATAAAGTTTACTCGCTCATATTCGAAGTTAACAACATGTTTATGTATGAAACTTTCATTGAATCCTATCAAAAGTACAAGAATTCATTAAGAAAGTAATTATAAAAGCTTCCCCTCGATCTGAAGATGAAAATGAAGTGATCAATTCTCCTTTTTCTATGAATTTTTGCCAAAATTTTGCCCTAGCCACCGCCTCTAATTGTGTTCACCATAGAAGTCTCTTTTGCCCTCCAAAAATCCTTTCTTTTATACTTTAATCGGTTCGGAACCCTTCAAGGAAGAATTCTGGAGAGTTTGGTTCAAATCCGACTCGATTTGGGGTCAAATCGAGTGAAAAACTCAAAGGGGGCGGAAAAACTCACAGCCCGTAAACTGTTCACAGCTGCGACTGTGAAAGTTTATGTGAATAAAAGCTCTTGTACATAGAAATATTCACAGCCCGAGAAGGATTCACAGCCTCACCCGTGAAAGTTTCTGTGAACTTTTTTACTTAGCCGCGTTTTCACCCCCTTGAAGTTGAAACTCACGGCCAAGGCCATGAATGTCACGTTTGACACTGTTTTTGCCCCAAATTTGACGTGCAACCTCGTAATTTTCTCGAGAATCATGCTATGGCTTCAAAACTCACAAAATGCATCATTTTTATACCATTTTACCTAGATTTTTAATAAAAAACTAAGAAAAGTGAAGATTCCATACCAAATGAAATAAAAACATTAAAAATTAGTATAAAATCATAAAATAAGCCCAAAATATCATATAAAATACAGGTAAAAATGTGATGTAAATACAACGTATCAAAATACCCTAGACTTGAAACGTTGCTTATCCTCAAGTAGTATTCTGATATGTATGGAGAATGTAAAGGTACGGAATAATCTTATTTTTTCTCTTCTTAATAACGTCCCCAGTCCACAATCCAAGCAGTCAATTTTTCAGAACTTAAGTAATTTCAAGAAAAATCATAATAGAGATAAATTCTCAAGAGTTTACATTCCAAGAAGGATAAAATTCATAGTTCATGTCATAATATTCATTCTTCACACACTATCAAATACTCCCAACTTAATAAATCCACATTATGCAATAGATAGAAATTTACTTCAAGTAGTTTGGTGATGTTAAAGGTAAGAGATTTTTAGAGCAATTTGGTCTTTAAACGGTTATATGCCCTTTTCTGTTAGCATCATAACATTGTTTAAAGTATGCCACAAAACAGTATAATTTAACTCATAGTTTCAATCATATGGTCAGCGGAGTTGTCCACTTAACCTACAGCTTTCTCTTTCTCTCTCTCCTTTTTTTTATTCCAATTATGGAGAAAGCTGGCCAGTGGCATGGTATTTAAATCGTTATCAATCTTTCTACAAGAGGGATAAATATTTATTTTAAAGATTTCCCTCAGTTACTTGATCGCAACGGATTTAAAGTATACTAGGTCATGGTATAATATAACTCATGACCTTAGATTACTCAACTAGAGGAGTTGGAGCAAATCTCAATTTAAAAAAAAAATCACCAAATTTCCTATTCATAAAAATTGTCCATCAAGCAAAGATAGATAGATTAAACTTCAAGTATAAAAATACTATGCACACGTCGCATGAACATATAACAATTCATATATGTATTTTATCAATACCAGAATTGAATTTACTCAACAATTTAAGTCCACATGAAATTTTAAAAATTCCCTAAGTCATTAAATCAAATACTCAAAAAGTTTCCTAAGTTCAGAATTAAAGATAAAACAAACTTGATTATCTTTAACAATAATAAATATTCAAAATACATACCTATAAAGTTTGAAGGAAAGCAAAACATATGGAGACACCCTAGACTTAAATTGTTGCGTATGTATAAACATTAAAATCAAGTATGACAGATTTCAGAAATATTTTACAAGAGTTCCCCTTAAAATATCAGCGAAACCCTGTGCAATTATATCAAAACATGAAAACGTGACCCAGAAAAATCCAGAAACTGAATTACATCATAGATATTCACATTTTACATGGTAAACAAGTTTCAAATATCAAATACCGTCACATTTCATTATCTAAATCACATTTACCATTTTAGGAATACTATTCATTTTGAATATTAAAACCTATATATAGATCATTCAAAAATCAACCAGATCATCACCATAGCATCTCAAATCATCACAGATATAAGATAAGCATATAACATGTACAATACCGTTGCAATCCAACCATGTATAGCATATATGAGTACAATACCACCATATGTATATACAAACCAACTCAAATGTCTAATGTCAAGCATAACTCCAGAAATATACCATAGAATGATAAAATACAATGCATACACACAAATAAAACATAAGAGGGCAGTGTGTGTGCTGCATCACCATCAACTCTATCAAATCCTGATCAAGACAAAGAATGCAAATAAGATATCACCAGAAAATGTCGAACGATAATACTTAATGCATAAGAATAAATAGAATAGCAGAGGTACTCACAAAAATCCTCAATCTATCTCTTTGTCCTCAGTGTCCTCCTCCTTGTTGTCTCCTATACGCTGTGTTGATAAAGAAGAGAGGCATCGCCGCAATAGTTCCTCGTTCGCATGCAGAAACGCATGTGTCCTCGTTTGTCCCTGCTCCAAGCGCAATATGTCGTCGCGCATTCTTCGCTGCTTAGCTCATATCTGCTCCAAAGAAGGATCTGGAGGTGTTGATGTAGATGGTCCAGCAGAGGTGGATGGCTCAATTGGAGGAGATGGCACAGAAATCCTTGGCGGTGATGAAGGAGGTGAGGCTGCCTCTCTAGGACCTCTCCCACCTCGTGTGGGATCCACAATCCAGTTCTGCTAGACACGAACCGTAGTACGGTTCATGTTCGACAGCTGATAGGGAGCCCACAAGTGCACAGTTCTATCATGTAATAAAAAGTATCGATCCCACAGGGACTAGGGGTCAAGTACTAACTAATCAGTCAATTAATAGCTAGGTGATCAAATAATGGAGTAATGACTAGTGTCCTAATGCAAGTAAGTAAATCCAACAAATTAAGAAAAAATGAAGAGCAAACAGGGGTGTGAAAATTTCGAGAGAGGATCAAGGTTTTGGGTTTCACCACCCTGAAGAATGACAGAATGATAGTGCTAATGTTTAAAGTTGTTTAACCTAAGTTCTTAAGGTAATTCTTCCTAAGGTACAGACTCGTTCCCTCTCAGGCCACGGTCCGGTATCTAACTTAACCCAAGTCTCCTACTCTTGTGGCTTACTAGGTTAAGTAGATCCATTGGGTTCTATGAAGAATTATTAACTCTTCATGTAATTTTGACCTACTCTCATGGCCGAAATTATTAGTTCAATCTAAGGGGATCCGACATTGTGGTTCACCTCTCAGTCCATCCCACAACATCTAAAACATATATATGTATGGCCAATACACAAATATGGATTCAAACATCTCAGAATTGAATAAGAACAAAGTAAACTTAAGCAATGTATAAATCAAGCATTAACAATCAGCATTCTTACAGCGGGCCACGCCCAAACCCCAAAAAATAAATTACGCTACAACTCTCATCGTAGAATACATGAAATTACTCAAGAGAAATTCAACCAAACCAGAGGAAAGGCTAGATCTATGTCGTGAGAGGATGGAGCATGGTCTTCAATGTCAGAATAAGGAAGAAATTGCACCGGAATAACTTCATGTTGTCAAAATCGTTGCCAAACCCTAGTTGTCACCGTTCACCTTCGTTCTCCCCAACCGCTCCACAAAATCCCATGATTCTTGCCCCAAAATCTCCGTGAGTAAGCTATGAAGGTTTCCATCAATTTTCAGCAAAGTCCGCTCTAAAAATAGTAAGAAACGAGCAAAAAACGAACAAGTATCGTGTAGGGCGGGAATTTTCAAGGCCGTGCATGGATGCACGGCTATGCCCATGAAAAGCTCGACAAAGCTTGTTTTCTGGAAAAATAACTCTTCACGACCATGTATATATTCACGGGTGTGCCCGTGGACGTTTCGTCGAATTCTAAAAAGTTCGGCCAAGTCCTTCATTAACTTGACCAATGCTTGAAGATTATGATGTTGTTGGTGGGTCACTAGCATAATAAAGTGCATGTAGTTGCCAGCCTTTTTCCCGTCCTGAAAGCATTTTCACCAAAACAAATATCATATGTTTCAATAGCAAGTTGATCACTGTCATGTTAAACATCCTTAGTCTAGGGCCAGATTTAAATTCACATTTCAGATGTTGACTTACCTCCAAGTTAATGTTGTCAAATGTTTCAGGCCCTACCTTTTTTGCATCGAGAGTTGGATTTAAGTCTTGTCGTTGGGAGTTTATGATGGAGGGCCTAACACAGCTCTTAGAAGATCCACTAGGGCTCGGAGGAAGCCCATCAGGTATGGCTTCACTTAGAGTCCACTTTCCTTTTCAGTACTTTCCTTATTTGCATTGCATGGCATGATAGGTTAGTTCCACCCCAAAGTCTATCATGTAGTTTACTTTTATGAATGTTGTTGGTAGGTTGTGCATTGTAATGTCATGGTAGGTTAGTGCATGTAGTTTGGATACATTAATATTCAGCTCAAGGGATACAAATCAGCTAGCTCACCACACTCCAAGAAGCTAGCTCCCATTTTGGAAGGTTCACTTCAAAGTAGTTCAAAGGGAGACTTCTAACTCAACTCAACATCAAGCTCCACTTCAATTATTCCCTTCCAATTGAAGAGAGGCCAACCCATGGAATTATTTGCGCCATCTACAACAACAATTCAAGCAAGGCTCATCTAGATCCACAATTCAAGGAGGCGCCCATCTGAAAGTCCCCTCAACAAGGGGGGGGGGGGGCGAAACCCTACTGGCGCATATGGAGGTTTTAAAGCAGCGGAATGGATTTCTAGGGATCGATTGCATGAGATATGATCAACTACAAAAACCCCGATTGCAAACATAAGAAGGATCATACCATCGCCATCCTTTGGATGGTGCCTTGGAAGCAAAGATCGAAAGGGATCTTCTCCAAAAGTGACGCACACAAGGTGATGCCGCCTACTCTTTGTTGATCCTTGTGCTAGCAAGGTTCTTCAAAGGTCTTTGTCGTATGAAAGGGAAGAGAAGATTTTCCTTGCTTGGCGAGACCTCTCCCTTGTCGTCAAGAAGCTCTACCACACGAATGTGTCAAGAACCAAAAACCAACATGCGACAAGAGGGCGAGAGGGAGGCGTGAAGAGAGGCGACGTGAGATGTGGTCACGTAAGTGACATGCTATCTAAAAATAGCAAAACCACTTCTCATCATGAAATGCGCTCATGAACAAATCGCAAATCTCTTCTCCCATGAACCATGCGCTCACTTGATGAGCTGGTTCAATTTGGTTTGGTTCAAAGACCAATTAACCCAAGCCATTTGGTCTAGATCACAATAAACCCTAAAGGTTCAAGATCTAACCGTTCATCTCTTGATGCTCTTGATCTCACCGATCTAGCATCCATTCTCTCAATCAAAGCTTACCGATCTTAAGCCCTAATCAATCAAACATGATCAGACCAGATCTCACTTACAATCAGAGATTAAATCCCTTTAAACTGAATCCAAACAATTCAGTCCACACGATCTGACTTAAGTAAGCCATATCATCAAATTGTGCGACCCTAAGGGTTTCCTTTAAATGTCGGTAACGACAACTCACGTTATCACGATCAGTGAGGGGTATCTAGCAACACATCACTGTCTCCCGATATAAAGGAAAGAGTCTTCCAAGACTACACCCAAACCACAGCACAAGTGTGAATCCACTTCACAAGGCATACATGTTTCCTTTGCCACTGGATGTTCTTATTGGACAAGCGTGTCAAGCCTGTAACTCCAATATGATGAGAATGATTAGATCAGATGAACATAGTCATCTGGGTATGGCCATACACTTTCTCAATCATCTCATTCAAGGGGGCCCCTTTAGAACATCACACTCCAATCAAGGAGACGGCAATCCTATATCTATCACTAGTGTCCTAACCTGACTCATGATCATTATCCAAGATAGTCTATAACCATTATGTTTCAAATGATATTGAACTACCTCAAAACAATGACAATCATCATTTAGAAACACAAGTGATCTCAAGTCAGAGGACATGTGCCACTTGTTGCAAACAAGGATTATTCACATTGTGACAAGCAATTGAATATCCTAGTAGGGTCTGTCCAGTACATCCAATGTACCCATGAGTCTACATCTTATTCCATGCTCGAAGCATCCTATAAGATTAGAACACATATTAGTCTCAATCATATCAAGGCTGTCTCATGTTCACCAAGATATCTCGACTAAGGACATTACAGCATGTCAGCCAAGCTGAACAGCATTGAGACATTATTCAGAAGCACACTTATTGCAGCAGACAATGTAACAAACTGAATAACAACCATTGCCTTTATAAACATAAGAGTTTATACATGATACTGAAAGAATCCCAAGGCCTCAAACATTAGCCTTAAGGGCATACCCCAACACCATCTAGATCCACAAATCAAGGAGTTGCGCCATCAAGATCCACAATTAGGGGAAGACTTCTTTCCTTCTTCTCATTGCCGCCCAAGACAACAAGGAAGGTTTTCAAAATTCAAATTTTCCCTCATATGCGCCAACACCTCCAAGGAAGCCAGCCATTTCGAATTCAAGACTTACCATTTCAGCCATCCAAAGAAGGCAACAAGATCAGCCCACTTAATGCCTTGTCTCCATTTCGAATTTTCTCCAATTATGTAAGGGGCGCAAGGGGCCAATGACCACCTTGCCCTCATCTTATCCTCATCTCTAAGCTGCCTATAAATGTATCCCCATTTCATCATGCGCATAGCATTGTTGAATAATATTGTTGAATAGTTTCCTAGCCAAACTATGGGTGCTTGTGTCGCCTAGGGTGCTTGTGTCGCCCACACCTCCTCTTCCCTCTTCTCTTCTCTTAAGAGCCGAGCATCTCCTCTTCACCTCTTCGCCCTTCCTTCATCAATCAAGGCCGAGGCTAGTTCCATCGAGACAAGAGCACAAACTCAAGATGGCGCAAGGATTAGGATACCCCTCTTGGATCTCTTCAAGGCGATTCTACAAGATGAGTATTCTTTCTTCTTGTGTTTTCTTCTATTAATTTCTAAGAGCATCTTACTACACATCTTTGGGCCTTTGTAGGAATTGGCGCAAGGAAGCTTGGCGCATCCCACCCTCTTATTCTTCCCTTCTTAGATAGTCCTTTACTTTGTTAGCAAGAGAACTTGGAGGATTAGCCTCCCTCTTGACTTTAAGCATTGTTGAGTTCTAATTTGCTTTATAACTCACCCACGCCTGTGTGGGGTTGCTGAATGCCCTGTGTGTAACCTGCACCTTCCATCAGAGTAGGACCGGTGAAGAACGGGAAGGACGGTCCTTCTATTCTCAAGGACCACAAGGTGAGTTTTCTTTAAGTTATTGTCATTTCTTTCTTGCAAGTAGTTAATATTCGGTTTTCCTATTTAAAAATACAAAAACATTATTTTCCAACTTCGTTAGTTAAATCGGTTTTCTCTAGTTTATGATAATACCAAAAATATTTTTGAAACTCGTTGTTTGCATGCTTGTGATCAACCCCTACATCAGTTTACTTGAATATCCATTTTAGGCACCTCATCATCATCATCATCATTAATCATGTAAATTTCCAATGAATCTTTGTTGATCTGGGGGACATGAATTTCCTCAACTACTTTGTTCAACATTTCTATGTTATAGCATAACCTAAATTGCTTATCAGTTTGAATCATCAACATTTGGGGAATAGGAATCAGTGGTTTAGACGGTGGTGGTAAAATGCACACTGGTTCCTCTTTGTCAATTTATGATATTAGTGTTTAAGTTTTTCTCTTCCAAATGATGCTTCAATTCACCCTCACTGAACCCACTGCTCTTCACCTGAGGCTTCTCTGACTCTCCCGTGGGTTTGGCTAGGGTGATGGCTTGCGGGGCTAACTAGGTAGTCAACATCTCACATTGAGTAAATGAGACATCCAATTGAGATATAAATTGCAAGTTTTCTTCGCTTTGCTTAGTTTGAGCAACAAGGATCTCAAGCAGGGTTTCTAGGTTCGATTTTTGGGGTTGATCAAATTGCCATTGGTGGAAATCTAAAGATTCTCTTAAATTCACTTGCTACATGGGGTTTAGGTTACTCTCATAAAAGAAGTTTGGGTAATTCCCCCAATCCAAATCATAAGTGCTACAGTATAGGTCAGTGGAAAATGGAGTCCTCAATTGACATTCATTAGAAAAATGACTTGTACAACCACAAACATCACAAGAAACATACGGTAATAATGCAGGATTAATATTTGATGAATCAAGCATCATGCGCAATAATCAAGCAAAAACTTTTAGAAAATATTCAGAAACTCTAGACGATAGGAAAAATTTAGTCACAAGAAACAAAAATTACCGAAAATAAAAATTAATAAAAAAACCTAGTCTATCAATGTCCTAATTGTGTTAATATTGACAAACCTAGTCTCTAGCAATAGTGCCAAAAACTTGATAGGGAGCCTGCAAGTGCACTGTTCTATCGCGTAATAAAAAGTATCGATCCCATAGGGACTATGGGTCAAGTACTAACTAATTAGTCAATTAATAGCTAGGTGATCAAATAATAGAGAAATGACTAGTGTCCTAATGCAAGTAAATTCAGCAAATTAAGAACAAATGAAGAGCAAACAGGGGTGTGAAGATCTCTAGAGAGGATAGGGGTTTTGGGTTTCACCACATTGAAGAATGACAGAATGATAGTGCTAATGTTTAAAGTTGTTTAACTTAAGTTCTTAAGGTAAGTCTTCCTAAGGTACAGACTCGTTCCCTCTTAGGCCACGGTCCAGTATCTAACTTAACCCAAGTCTCGTACTCACGTGGCTTACTAGGTTAAGCAGATCTATTGGGTTCTGTGAAGAATTATTAACTCCTCGAGTAATTTTGACGTACTCTCATGGCCAAAATTACTAGTTCAATCTAAGGAGATCCGATGTTGTGGTTCACCTCTCAGTCCATCCTACAATGTCTAAAACATATACATGTATGGCCAGTATACAAATATGGATTCAAACATCTTAGAATTGAATAAGAACAAATATAAAATCAAGCAATGTATAAATCAAGCATTAACAATCAGCATTCTTATAGCAGGCTACGCCCAAACCCCGAAAATAGATTATGCTACAACTCTCATTGTAGAATACATGAAATTACTCAAGAGAAATTCAACCAAACCAAAGGAAAGGCTAGATCTATGTTGTTAGAGGATGGAGCATGGTTTTCAGTGTCAAAATGTGGAAGAAATCGCATCCGAATAGCCTCCTTTAGTCAAAATCATCGCCAAACCCCAGTTGTCGCCGTTCGCCTTCGTTCTCCCCAACCGCGCCATGAAATTCTGTGATTCTTGTCCCAAAATCTCCGTGGGTAAGTTATAAAGGTAATGTAGGAGGAGCTAGCATTGAAAAGGAGGAGGGTTCGGACCCAAAAGAACACCAGAAAATGCCCCTATGAGCCAAACACGGGCAGGCCATGCATGCAAACACGGGTGTGTTCAGCTCGTCAAATTCCTGCAACTCTTAACATGGCCATGCGTCTAAACATGGGCAGGCCGTGTTCGCCTCGGCAAATCCCAGAGGCCCTAAACACGGGCGTGCATCTGAACATGGGAAGGTCGTGTTCATCTCGGCGGAAAATGAGAAGAACTGTGATTTCGTATGTGAACGAGAACATGGCCATGCATCTGAACACAGACAGGCCGTGTTCTCCTCAGCGAATCCTGGAGACCCTGAGCATGGGCATGCGTCTGAACATGGGTAGGACATGTTCACCTCATTGGAATTGGGAGCACCTGAACACGGCCGTGTTCACCAACATGGCCAGGCCGTGTTCCCCCTGAAGCACAGAAGAGCCCCGACGACCCCGTTTTGATGTACATCGCCCTCCCTACCATGTTGCTCCACCTCATGAAGACCCAAAGGAGCCAAAGCAACCCTCTAGACCGCTTCATGGGCGTCATCAGCCCACTCTTCATCCATACCGAAGTGGCTCAGCCCAAGGGCACCATAAGCCAACCTCCTGAAGGCCCAACTCCAAAGGGACCCCACAACCACATCAGCAACACAGCTCAAGAGCAAGCCACAATGGTTGTGGCCTAGCCCATGACTTCCAAGTTCTGCTGTTTTGTCGCAATGTGCTTGGAGCGTGTCTAACCGCCTCCGCCACCACCCGTACGCTGAAGAATCAAAGGACCTGTGCCCCTGTAGGAGTAGTTAGTAGTTGTTAGGATTATATTCCAGCTTGTTTTATGTGGCAGCTTGACCACTTTTTGGTTGTTAGTTGTTAGGATGATGTCCGTTTTGTCTTGTTTCCCTCCTTATCTTATAAAAGAGAGGGTTGGCCAGCATCAATCCTTAGTTCACTAGAGTGGTAGAGTACTCTAGCTTTTGGAGATCATGGAGAGTGCCTCGGTTCCTGAGTTGTAAGAGTCGCAGCCGGTGCTTTGACTCGGAGTTGTAGTGTGTTCCCTGCTTTCAAAGAAGTAAATCCCACCGGCATAGGTGGGTTAGGTTCGCTTGTTTGTTCACATTTCGTTCGCTATTGTATTCCGCCGTGTGCCTTCCTTCGTTCCCTCACCCACGAGCATTCGAGCGTCGGAGGTGTGGACAATTTCCTTCTTGTGGTTTGGTCGCAAGTGCATAGGCGCACGAGCTGAACCCCACAAATCCGCCACCCCCGTAATGTGCTGTGCTTAAAGTTTCTTGAAAGGTTGCTTGAGAGGTTAGTGAGTAAATTTTGAATAGTTAGGTGCCGTCGGTTTCTCTCTAGCATTTGTATTGCCCCGGAATGGATTTGCGCTGATTTCTTGTGTTTCTTACTATTTTCAGAACGCTTTTACTTCCCTTGCCTCAAGACCCTCTAACGATTTCCATGCATTGTGTAAACACCATAGAGTATGGTTTTAAGGACCTCCCACCTACAGTAGCTTCATCAAAGGTCTCCATCAATTTCAGCAAATTCTACTCTAAAACTAGTAAGAAATGGGCGAAAAAATGAATAGGTGTCGTGTAGGGCGGGAGCTTTCACGGCCGTGCATGGATGCATGGTCATACCCGTGAAGAGCTTGGCGAAGCTTGTTTTCTAGAAAAATAACTCTTCATGGCCATGTATGTGTTCATAGGTGTGCCCGTGAACATTTCATCGTATTCTGGAAAGTTCGGCCGAGTCCTTTACGGCCGTGCATGGATGCACGAGCACGCCTATGAAGGGTGTAGAAAGTTCTGTTTGATCTGAAATTTGACATGTAGTTTCATCTCATCATGAGGAGTCATCCCATATCTTCAAATCTTTCAAATTCCACCAATTTTAGGGCAAAATCCCTATATTTCATTAAAACTAAAGAAAAGTAAAGATTTTGAAGAATATGAAGCATTTAAGTAAATAAATAAGACAATGCATGCATTTTTCTCCAAAATAATAATAGAATTAAGCCACAAATATATCATATATATGCATGATATCAACAGCCTCATGGTAATATCCATATGCCTGAACATAAGATGATACAAGCTCTCAATCCTCGTAATCATCTTAATAGTAATGCAAGCATCCATATCTAATCTTGACTTGCCCTTAGCCTCGTTCAACCCCGAAGGGTTAATACTTAGGACAAGGGCAATGGTGGTAATCAGACCACCCATAACGAGAACTCGCTTCCGCGGCCTAGCTACCTTATGAATCTACTTCACAAGGTAAAATGGGGTGCTGGCACGGAATCCAGTCAACATGGTCCATAAGAAGAACAGCTCTGAGGCCTTGATTGTGATACCCATGCTTTCATTTCACTATGAAGATCATCATTTTGTGATAGAATGAAATTTGATTGGCAATGTCACAAAATTGGTGCCATGATGCATAAAATGCAAACATACTAAGTAAAGAGATTTGTTTTGTGTGTATAGGAACTTGAAGTTAACTTTGTATCTAAGTGTGATATTCAAACTTCCTCTTATAGTGGTATTGCACCTATACTTAAAGCTTCACACTAGGACTCATGGGGAATAATGTAAAAAGAAAGGGGCAAAAAGGTAATTTGACCATATTGAGCATATATGATAATCTAATAGGGAATTTGTTACTAGTTGATGAAGTAGAGAAAATAAAAGAAATAAAATGAAGGGAAGGGAGTGAAACCACTTCATGCTTGCTTGAAGATAGAATTAACAAGGTGATGACACCTCATGCTTGCCTTCTTGCCACCTCATGATAAAGACAATTTAGGAGGTGACACCTCATGCTTGAGGATTTCTATTGGGAAAAAAATTAGGGAAATTAGAGAAAAATGATGGTTTTCACCAGCATGTTGTGTTTGGCTTGAGGAAGAAAAGAGTGGAGGTGTTCAAGTGGTTCAAGTAGAAAGAAGAGGAGAAAAGACATAAAAATTGAACTAAGGCAAGTTTCTATTTTTGCCCTATATTTATGTTTTCAAAATGAGTATACTTTTGTACAAATGCTGATTCTGATTTGTGGACCTATAATTTATTGAAATCACAAGGAAGGTTGATGTTTTCTTTTATCAATGGAATGTAGAGAATGGCAAAAGCATGGTTTAAGGTGATGTGATTATACAAATCTAACCTTGTTAGGGTTTTTGTGATATAACTTTGTATACACAAATGAGGTATAACTGAAACTTGAATTGTTCAAAAGAAGGCTTGGAAATATTTCCAACGCATGTAATGAGATTTAGGGTATCATGTATGTAGCAACATGCAGGATATAATTGCTGTAATACCAGACTGACCTACTTGTGTCATTTTACTTCTAAATTCCGATTTACAACTTGTTTTTGAGTAATTCTTGTTTTATACGAAAGTAGATTCAAAAAGTGTTCCAACGGATTATATATGGAATATCTTTGATATGCATCAGAACTTTAAACCGACTATATTTTCTAGTTTAATGCCCTGAAATTTCTAGAAATAGGGCAGTTTGACCCCTTGTTACTCTAAACCTTATATCTTTTTGTATACTTGGTCAAATGGCTTCAAACAAGTTCTATTGGCAAGGAGACTGGAATAAAGTTTCAATGACTCCTATTTTGTATGATTATATGCAGTATGTATGTATGCTTCATTTGAATGAATCGGGCTGATCCACTTTGACATGTTCTAATCTTAACCTTAGAACTCTTTTGGTGGACTTTGTAGGTAACCTTGTGCTATACTCCATGTTCATGATAATAAGAATGAATCAAATTTGTGTTTATTATTTGATTCATCATGCCACATTAGAAATAATGGGGGCCACCTCTTGAATCCATGGGAGCCACCACCAGAATCCCTGCATTTACATTTTGTTGGGCCATGGTGAGCCCTTTGTCGGCTTTTGCTTTATGGGCTTTCTTAGACGTGAGTTAGTCTTGCTAGCAGACGTGGAGGACTTTGTTTTGTTTTGTTCCCACTACTCTTTATATGGGGTTTTGATACAATGTGTTCATGATATTATCATTTGTTCCTATCATTGAGTAGATCTTTCTAGGCTATTCATATGCTCTTGTTCTTCTTGCTTTTGATTGTCATATTTGAGATATCACTTTGGTTGTATGTACTTATACTGCTTACCAAGAAATCTATGTTCCAAAGTAGTAACAAAATTATATTTTGTGCCATGGGCATGGTAGATCTTGCTGAGTTTTCATAGCACACTCTTTTGATTTGATATATTATACAGGTTAGCTTTTGGTTGCTTTTTCTGTTGGTGTATATGCCCTAGGACCTAGTTTTGGTCCATCTTTGTACTACTTGACTCTGATACTCATATATCTTTCTGGCATTGTCGTTATCATTGTTTGTCTACACCTGCGATTGTGTACTTACATGATAATGTCCCTGGAGATAGATTGGATCTGTGCTCAAATGATTGTCTCTAGTCGATGTACCTGAATGGATATGGGACAGCTCTGGTACTTGTGAGACTGGTATGTGGGCTGGTTAGGCACGTGATGCTAATGCAGACACATGGGTATATCATTAGAGGATATACTGGACTAACCCGCTGTGAGGCTATGACTTGGTGTCATGAGTTATCCTCACAAGTGACAGGAGATGCATTGATCCCTTGACTTGAGGTCATTAATCATTCTATATAGTTAGGGACTTGCTTTGACACAACCTAACACCTCGCCGTAGTTGGGAGGTCATAACGGTTGTCATTGAATATGTCACGACCCATATGAGAAGGTCAATTGACAGACAAAGGATTTGCCCCTTTCTTAGGGAGGTGTGATATCCATGGAGCTCCTCTATGGTTCTATGACTGAGAGTGTATGGCCATACCCAGGTAAGAACCTGATTTAGTCATAACCATGTGATTGGGTGGAAACAAGTGGTGACACACTTGTCCAATCGGATATCAGTTCGGCAAAGAGACTGTAATGCATCTGTACCTTGTTGCAATGATGGGGATGTCGATGTCGATATCCATTCCGATGACTTGGGTAGCAGCGATGCACTGCTAGGTGCCACTCATTGCTTGTGGTGACATTTGGTCAGCACTGCCAACGTCAGAGGGACCTACAGGGTCGCACACCTTGATACTCGAGTTCTCGTATTGATCGGGAAGCCTTATGATCGAGTTATTGGATAACTCGGATCTAATTGGGAGATTTTATCAGCACCATTGGGCCTGATGGGATGGAGGAATGTTATTGGAGCCAAACTTCATTTTTGGCAGGTTGACCCGTATTTGACCATGGTTGGTCATATTTGGATTAGGGTTGCATTGGATTGGATCCAAATGCTTAATCAACCCATGTAATGAAGTTTGGGCTAGCTCATTATCCAATGAGGCCCAATAACAAGTTCTCATGAAGTGAGAAAAGGCAAAAAGGGTATAATTGGGACAAAACTTCTCCCTTAGGCGCCTATGGGCATAATGGGGAGAAGTGGCGCAATTTGCTTCATTAGGAAGCTTTAGGCGCCTTGCCCCTCTACCTTGGATGGTATGCTTGTTTCTATGGCAAGTCTTGGGGCTGATATGGCTTGGTAGACTTCTTTGGAAGGTCTCATGCGCATATGGATAATTAGGAGAGGTTTATGGTAAAGTCTAGGAGACTTTCCTTACCTCAAACCCTAATTACTCCCTCCCGTTTACCCTATCCGCCTCCTCCTTTGAGAATTGCGCCCACACCTTATTATTGCTGCCCCCTCTTGCCTCTCTATATATACATGGGTATATGCGAGAGCGAAAGTTGATTTTTTGGCATGAGCAAGAATTAGAAGCGCAAAGAGGGAGGCTTTGGCGAAAGTCTTCTCTTCCATCTTCATCCTAACCGTAAGTCTCTTCTATCCTTCTTCTCTTGGAGCAAGGAGGGATAGGACTTGGTGTCTTCACCCTCTTGCCTCTTATCTTGGCGCATCTTCTCTAGGAGTTGGTGCAAGTAAGGATGAGGAATTGAAGACATGGCGGCAACATCTCCATCTTTCTTCTTCGTTGGCGCTTCTACTTTAGAAGTGGCGCAAGGGTTGAAGAAAGTGCACTAAGGCTTGGATCTTCTTCCCGAGGCTAGCACCGGACATGGAAGAAGAGGACTCGAGGGATCCGTGTGTGTGAGACTGCAGAGGGCGCACGCTTGGGCGCCTATCACGACATCGACTACATCTTACTTTAAGGTATTTCCTAACTCATCATGTCGACTATCTTGCTTGCGATCTTCACTGGGTTTTTGGGACCGGCCTGTTTCGGGGATATTGCTTCCGCTGTGCAATGTATTTTGTAATCTCTATCTCTGAAAATTGTAAAATATCCCCGGGGTTTCCCAACAGTGGTATCAGAGCGACTTGCAAGACTCGAACGATGTTTTACGCTTTTCTTTCATGCTCACATGCCATATCTCTATTTTTGTCAATAGCATGATGCATGGCAAACGATTTTTCTAAGTAGGAAAAATTAGGGTTTCTTGTTTCTATCATCCTCTCAATCTCTTTTGGATTTTTGGACTATTTTTCTTGTCTGATTTAAAGATCAAAGGCGCACGTAATTTTGTCAAGTAGGACGGGCATTGTGTCTTCGGACTGGCCAAGTCTCTTGATCTGACAAAATTGCCAGCCGAAAGGATCTCTGAAATCATCATGAAAAATAAATCGCAATTAAGCAAAAGATTTGTGAGAAGAAGATGAGAAAAAGAGACTAGTTTTATGAAAAAGTAAAATTTCAGATTTTACGTTTTTCATGAGCATGTAGAATTGCATGAGTAAATACCTTGAATGTGCATAATGTTGTGATCATGAGTCAAGCCCCTTTTGCATGCCTGTGATGTATCCTTGTGCGGCCTGCGTGCCATCTTTTTTTTTCATTATCTTTGTAAAAATTAAGATGAAGATTAAGGGCTAGGCGCATCCTTCTTGGACCTTGATGTTCGCATCTTGCTTGATGGCGCAAGCATGCAAGGTAGCGCATGCAAGGTGACGCATGCAAGTTAGTGCTTGGTTGCTTGGTGGTGCAAGAAAGCTTGGCCAAACCTCTTTTGGTTTGAGAGCTAGCCATCTTGGCCCCTTGCATGGTGGCGCACCTTCCTTGGAGGAAGACCATGGCATTGGCTGAACCTATGGGGAACTTTTAAAGTGTACCTCTAGGGTTTGAGAGCTAAACCATGAGAGAAGGACCTTGGAGCCAACCTTGAAGTTCAAGCTAGAGGTCGGCTAGGCTAGGTCTAGTTTTTGGGGCTTGAGTTCTAGGACAAGAGTTGAACCTCTTTCATGGCATAGGTTGGTTCAATGTCTTGAATAGGATATGATCACATCATTCTTTACTGCTTTTATTATTATCTGCAGAAGCATGCCTGTAATGTTTTATCATTATGTTATCACCATAGGATTGCATGCCTGTAATGATAGACATAAGATAAAACTGAGATGATGAGACCTTAAACAAAAACCCTCAATTAAAATATCAAGTCTAGTAGCCTTCTAACGCATAGCCCTCACTAAGCTATCGATCAGTGGAGTTGTGAATTATTTCCCACCCTCGTGGGACACACCCACTTATCTTTAGAAAGTGCGTGGTGGCAATGGTTTCCCTAGTTCAGTTTTAACCTGGGCGTGCCTTCGCAAGGAAACTAGTTGGCACTAGGCATAACGGTTAGGAATGGACTTGACTAGATTTTCATGTGTGCTAGGCACATGATGAAACTCTAGAGGCATCGTTGAGAGGTTAGGGTTTCATGCTGTATCCAGCCCTCGCTGGACATGAAATGCCTGAACTGTCTCAATAAGGGGAATTGCTTGGATCAATCGGCCGGCGCGCCCACCTTAGGAAACATGGGTCACTTTGTGCATCTCATCCCACCCTCGTGGGACCCGAAGCCCTGTGTGGAATGAGGATCTCATCTCACTAGGAAATCTTGGATTTCTCGATTGACTTTGTGGGTTGTCAATTCGATTAAAAATAGTGGGAGCCATGGTCATTTAAAACAAGTCTAGTTTAAATGACTTGAAGTAGTACTAATCTGCTGTTTCTTGGTTGTTGTAGAACAATGGCTGTGAACAATGGCAGTTGGTCACTGCGATGTACCCTGGGAAGGGATAAGTTGGTTGGATCCATCTTACTGGATTGGTATATGGACTTGAGAATCATGCTCAAGCTCGAAAGGAAGATTTATGTCCTTGAGCGTCCTTTTCCTGAGCCACTTCCATGCTCGGCCTCAGCGGCTGAGAGGGATGCTTATGATAAGCATCAGGTTGATACTTTGGAGGTTGCTAACCAACATGTCACCTGAATTTAGAGGGTGATATGAATCGAAAAGTGCCTCTGAGATTATTTTTAATCTAAGGCAGCTCTTTGATGAATTGGTTGAACTCAATCCTCCTAAAGTTGATATTTAGTGTGTTGAGCCAAAAGGCTTGACTAAGGAACTGAAATTAAAGATGGATATGATCAGGAATAATAGGTGCTATTCATGTGGAGGGCCACCTCACATGTTGAAGGACATGTTGCAACTTCAGAATGAGGAGAAGAAAGGCAAGGCCTTGTCTTCATGCTCAGGTATCTATGTTACAGAAGTCAATCTTTCTACTTCTATGTCATGGGTATTAGATACC
The DNA here is from genome assembly GCA_027563935.2 of Costus lasius. Lineage (NCBI taxonomy): Eukaryota > Viridiplantae > Streptophyta > Magnoliopsida > Zingiberales > Costaceae > Costus > Costus lasius. Next base: position 80,641,283 of record CM050451.1, read on the forward strand.
GCATGTGGAGCTCATATTTGTACAAATATGCAGGGGCTCAAGAAAAGTAGATCGGTGCGGCCTGGAGAGATTAACCTATGCGTTAGAAACGGGGCACAGGTTGCTGCTGTTGCTGTAGGCATTTTGACTCTCTCCTTGCCTTCTGGACTTCAATTAGAACTAGATAATTGCTTTTGTGTACCTTCACTTACTAAGAACATTGTATCCATTCCTTGCTTAGCAAAGAAGGGATTTAAGTTTGAAATAAATAAGAACTCTTGTTCTTTTTCATTTGCAAATATGTTCTATGGGAAGGGTACTTTGTGCAATGGTCTATATATCTTAGATATGGAAAGTTCTATTTGTAACATAAGTAATAAAAGGACCAAACTGAGTGGTTCAGTTGGTGCTTTCCTATGGCACTGTCGATTAGCCCATATAAACAAGAATTGCATCCAACAACTCCATGCAAATGGACTGTTAGATTCAAGTTCCTTGGAGGAATTTGATACTTGTGAACCTTGTTTATTAGGGAAAATGACAAAAGCACCCTTCACTATGATTGGTGAGAGGGCAGGAGGTTTATTGGATCTCATACATACTGATGTGTGTGGGCCTTTCAATAAACAAGCCAGAGGAGGGTACAACTACTTCATTACCTTCACTGATGACTTCAGTAGGTATGGCTATGTCTACTTAATGAGACATAAATCTGAATCCTTTTAGAAATTCAAGGAGTTCAAGAATGAAGTAGAGAACCAGCTTGGAAGATCCATTAAAACTCTTTGATCAGATCGAGGTGGAGAGTACCTGAGCGGTGAGTTCTTTGACTATATGAGAGAGTGTGGGATCATATCCCAACTCATTCCTCCTGGAACACCTCAATGGAATGGTGTATCTGAAAGGAGAAATCGAACTTTGTTGGACATGGTTCAATCTATGATGAGTCATGCAAACCTACCTCCCTCATTCTGGGGACATGCACTTAAGACAGCTTCTCTAATACTAAATAATGTTCCATCTAAGAGTGTCTTAAAGATTCTATACGAGGTATGGAGTGGGAGACACCCTAATCTCACTTTTATCAGGATCTGGGGATGTAAGGCTTATGTCAAACGTCAGGATTCTAGCAAGCTAGAACCTAGATCTGATAAGTGTATGTTTGTGGGGTACCCTAAGGAGACTAAGGGTTACTACTTCCATGTTCCCACCGAGAACAAAGTTTTTATTGCTCGGGGTGCTGTCTTTCTAGAGAAAGAATTTCTCATGAAAGAAGTTAGTGGGAGGAAGTTTGACTTAGATGAGGTCCAAGTGCAAGCACAAGACAAAGAGATGGAATCTGAGCCACCTGCACCGGTTGCTAGCCAACCTGAGGCTCAGACACAGGTCCCGCGTAGGTCTGGGAGAATTCGTCGTGCACCTGAAAGGTACGGGTCACTGCCGACCCAACACGATGGGATCTTCATCATTGAGGATGAACCCAGAACCTATGATGAGGCGGTCAGTGGACCGGACTCCGAGAGATGGCTTGACGCCATGCGATCCGAGATGGATTCCATGTCGACTAACCAAGTCTGGGATTTGGTTGAGCTGCCTGATGGGGTAAAACCCATAGGGTGTAAATGTGTCTTCAAGAGGAAGACATACATGGATGGCAATATAGTTACCTATAAGGGTAGACTAGTGGCTAAAGGATTTAAACAAGTCCACGGGGTGGACTATGATGAAACCTTCTCGCCAGTTGCCATGATCAAATCCGTTCGGATTCTGCTTGCTATAGCTGCATATCATGACTATGAGATATGGCAGATGGATGTGAAGACAACGTTCCTTAACGGGAAGCTGACTGAGGATGTGTATATAACACAACCTGATGGCTTCATCCATCCTGTAGAGGCTAATAAGGTCTGCAGGATAAAGAAATCCATTTATGGATTAAAGCAAGCATCTTGAAGTTGGAATCTTCAGTTTGATGAAGCTATGAGAGATTATGGCTTTATCAAAACTGAAGATCACGCCTGTGTATACAGAAAATTCAGTGGGAGCTTGGTGATTTTTCTGGTCTTGTATGTCGATGACATACTGCTCATCGAAAATGACATCCCTAGTCTTCAAGCTGTGAAGACATGGTTAGGGAAGTGTTTCGAAATGAAGGACTTAGGGGAGGCCGCCTACATTCTAGGCGTGAGGATCTACCCGGATAGATCCAAGAGACTCTTGGCCCTTAGTCAGAGTACCCACATTGATAAGGTCCTGGAGAGGTTCAACTTGGAGCAATCCAAGAAAGGATACCTTCCAGTGAGAGATGGCCTTACTCTCTCAAAGAGCCTGTGTCCTACAACGCAGGCTGAGAGGGATAACATGAGTCAAATTCCCTATGCTTCGGCAGTGGGATCAATCATGTATGCAATGCTATGTACTGGACCAGATGTGGTTTATGCTGAAAGCATAACCAGCCGATACCAATCCAATCTAGGTCTGCAGCACTGGGTGGCTGTTAAAAATATCCTTGAGTGTCCTGAAAAGGACTAAGGATTTATTCTATATGGTCTACGGGGACAGGAAGAGCTCAGTGTGCAGGGCTTCACTGATGAGTCATTCCAGTCTGATCCTGACGACTTCAGATCGCAGACCAGCTATTTGTTTAAGATGGTTGGAGGTGCTGTATGCTGGAAGAGCTTCAACCGAAGCTGAGTATGTGGTTGCTTCTGAGGCAGCCAATGAAGCCGTTTGGATCAGGAAGTTCTTTTCTGAACTTCAGGTGGTTCCAAGTGCAATGGATCCCATTGAGCTCTACTATGACAACAATGGGAACTGCACATACTAAGGAACCACGGTCTTATCAAAGCTCCAAACACATGCTCAGGAGATTTTGCCTGATCAGAGAGATCATTGATCGAGGTGATGTCAAGATTAGCAGAGTTGAAATAGAGAGCAATCTAGCAGACCCACTGACCAAGGCTTTGGCGCAGCAGAAGCATGATGGTCGTACTAGAGATATGAGGTTGAGCAACCTCTAGGTCTTATTGCAAGTGGGAGATTGTTGGTGTATATGCCGTAGGACCTAGTTTTGGTCCATCTTTGTACTACTTGACTCTGATACTCATATATCTTTCTGGCATTGTCGTTATCATTGTTTGTCTACACCTGCGATTGTGTACTTACATGATAATGTCCCAGGAGACAGATTGGATCTCTGCTCAAATGATTGTCCCCAGTCGATGTACCTGAATGGATATGGGACAGCTCTGGTACTTGTGAGACTGGTATGTGGGCTGGTTAGGCACGTGGTGCTAATGCAGACACATGGGTATATCATTAGAGGATATACTAGACCGACCCACTATGAGGCTATGACTTGGTGTCATGAGTTATCCTCACAAGTGACAGAAGATGCATTGATCCCTTGACTTGAGGTCATTGATCATTCTATATGGTTAGGGACTTGCTTTGATACAACCTAACACCTCGCCGTAGTTGGGAGGTCATAACGGTTGTCATTGAGTATGTGACGACCCATATGAGAAGGTCAATGGACTGACAAAGGGTTTGCCCCTTTCTTAGGGAAGTGTGATATCCATGGAGCTCCTCTATGGTTCTATGACTGAGAGTGTATGGCCATACCCAGGTAAGAACCTGATTTAGTCATAACCATGTGATTGGGTGGAAACAAGTGGTGACACACTTGTCCAATCCGATATCAGTTCGGCAAAGAGACTATAATGCATCTGTACATTGTTGCAATGATGGGGATGTCGATGTCGATATCCATTCCGATGACTTGGGTAGCAGCGATGCACTGCTAGGTGCCACTCACTGCTTGTGGTGATATTTGGTCAGCACTGCCAACGTCAGAGGGACCTACAGGGTCGCACACCGTGATACTCGAGTTCTCATATTGATCGGGAAGCCTTATGATCGAGTTATTGGATAACTCGGATCTAATCGGGAGATTTCATCAGCACCATTGGGCCTGATGGGATGGAAGAATGTTATTGGAGCCAAACTTCATTTTTGGCAGGTTGACCCGTATTTGACCGTGGTTGGTCATATTTGGATTAGGGTTGCATTGGATTGGATCCAAATGCTTAATCAACCCATGTAATGAAGTTTGGGCTAGCTCATTATCCAATGAGGCCCAATAACAAGTTCTCATGAAGTGAGAAAAGGCTAAAAGGGTATAATGGGGATAAAACTTCTCCCTTAGGCGCCTATGGGCATAATGGGGAGAAGTGGCGCAATTTGCTTCATTAGGAAGCTTTAGGCGCCTTGCCCCTCTACCTTGGATGGTATGCTTGCTTCTATGGCAAGTCTTGGGGCTAATATGGCTTGGTAGACTTCTTTGGAAGGTCTCATGCGCTTATGGATAATTAGGAGAGGTTTATGGTAAAGTCTTGGAGACTTTCCTTACCTCAAACCCTAATTACTCCCTCCCCTTTACCCTAGCGCCTCCTCCTTTGAGAATTGCGCCCACACCCTATTATTGCTGCCCCCTCTTGCCTCTCTATATATACATGGGTATATGCGAGAGCGAAAGTTGATTTTTTGGCATGAGCAAGAATTAGAAGGGCAAAGAGGGAGGCTTTGGCGAAAGTCTTCTCTTCCATCTTCATCCTAACCGCAAGTCTCTTCTATCCTTCTTCTCTTGGAGCAAGGAGGGATAGGACTTGGTGTCTTCACCCTCTTGCCTCTTATCTTGGCGCATCTTCTCTAGGAATTGGCGCAAGTAAGGATGAGGAGTTGAAGACATGGCGGCAACATCTCCATCTTTCTTCTTCGTTGGCGCTTCTACTTTGGAAGTGGCGCAAGGGTTGAAGAAAGTGCACTAAGGCTTGGATCTACTTCCCGAGGCTAGCACCGGACGTGGAAGAAGAGGACTCGAGGGATCCGTGTGTGTGAGACTACAGAGGGCGCACGCTTGGGCGCCTATCACGACATCGACCACATCTTGCTCTAAGGTATTTCCTAACTCCTCGTGTCGACTCTCTTGCTTGCGATCTTCACTGGGTTTTTGGGACCGGCATGTTTCGGGGATTTTGCTTCCGCTGTGCAATGTATTTTGTAATCTCTATCTCTGAAAATTGTAAAATATCCCCGGGGTTTCCCAACATTTTCTTGGTACAATAGAAGATGGCTAAAGGAATACATGCTTGTAGACTTTTGTTTAGTTTTGATGAGCTGAGATGTTATGCTCTTGTATATGTTCTTTTGGGAGTGTAGGAAAAGAAAGAAGCATGTTGTAAAGTGATAACGTAATGTGACTTTGTTTTTAATGTATAAATGAAGTTTGATCTTTGATCTCTCCTTCAAAGTTAGTAGCTGTATTGAAGTATATTGTTCTCTATGAGTATTTTTGTGGATGCTAGTTAGATTGGTGTTTGCATATGATTAGTATTGTGTTGTTGTTGCAACCCTAGAAGTCTATAAACATGGTGTTGATGTGACTCACAATTGTGCATCTCGAATTGTGATATGTTTTTGAATCCTAGGAATGGAATTATTTGTTTTATATGATGATTCTAGGGGTGTGACACAAACCATCCCATAACTCTCTGCTCACTCAAACATGGTGTGTTCGAGTATTCGATATACATATATGAGTGTTGGGCTAGATAGACGTGTAGCTCTAGAGGTCCTCGGATCAAATCCTCCCTCCCCAGATATCTATTGACAGAAGGTCCTATTGATGTACTCAGAAGGGCGATGTCGAGTACCATCCATAGGGAACCCAAATATATGACCAATCTGGTCCAGAGTGAGAACATGATCCCGGTTCCCCAACCGGAAGGCCATACATCCTGGATCTCTATCATCGTAATTATGTAGTGTAATCTAGACAGAACTGAAAAACTCCAGGGTATGCTGTACATATGTGGGATGCCTCTGCTGATAGAAATCCTGCCACCCTATGTTCAAGAACATCCACTGGATGTCATCAAACAATCCTAGGGTCTGGAGAGTCTGATCATCCCAATATCAGGTGCTAAGGTCCCCTCGAGCTATCATAGCTTTGTATCTCCTATCCTAGTCTCTACTCCTATATCTGATCTGGCATGGATAAGCAGGAAGGATAGGAGGTGGAGATCGTGCTTGTATCCTCTCAACAATAGCAGGCTTGGCACTGGAAGAGACGGCTCTGGTGATGTGGCTAGTGACTACTCCGGAGATCACTTAGGCGATGGTAAATGTATCTCCGGTGAATGAGCTAGTGGTACTGAAGCTGAGCCAGGCACCTCTGGAATGTGTGGTACCTCCAGTGCTAGAGGTGCTGCCTCTGGAGCCGTAGATGCCTCTAGTGCCACTGATGGTGATGAATGTACCTCAGGAATGTCTACTGTAATCTTTAGTAAGTGAACAAAAATCTCAGGAGATCCCTCATCATCGTCTGGTATTTCTAGTGTAGTAGCCTCGAGGACTGGTACGTCACCCTGGGCTGAGGACAGAGGAGGAATCTTTAGAGTCTAGACTGAGTCAGGTGTAATGTCCTCCACCTCCATGGATTTCGTATCAGTGTGAACAACAGACTTTGGTAGGTCAGAAGGAGGCTCAGACGTTGTAGCCTCCTCCACATCCATAGGAGCAGAAGTAGTCTGCTGCTCATTAGTGTGCTTCATCTCAACAATAGCCGGAGCTGGCTCTGGGGGTGCTACTGGTATCTCAGTAGTCTCTGGTACGGGTGATAAATGTGGGGCAGCTCTCCTCCCCCAAGTAGAAGTAGAGCAACTGGTACACTTCCTAGAGTACCATCTAGCGATCCTCTGATCACAGATCTCTGGCCTATTAGTATGCCTCTCAAAAATAATCTCCAACTCTGGAGAACTGACTGGCTCAGATGCAGTCCGCATGGTACTGGCTCCAACGGAAGTACTGGGAGCTGTGGATGCACTCTCCGGTTGATCCCCCACATCTAAAACACTCGGATACTCCCATGGTCTGTCTGAAGGAGGAAACAGACTAAATGGGATCGGGGACTCTACAGCAAACATTTGCGCTAACTCAAATCACTTGGGAAGTACTCCATGAACCATCCTATATCAAGGATAAATAGGAGGGTATGGTCCTTGTACTCCCTCCTTTCTAATCGCCCCGTAGGGTCTAGTCCTCACTGATCTCCATGATGCCATAGAGCTTAGTAGTAATCGACACAAATATGCAAATTTCACCCAATAATCATGATGCTACAGTAGCTGAACAATCGCCCGTCCAAAGTTTTGTAAAAATCACCCCATAAATCAAGCAAACTACCTCCAAATTGGTACTAAATGTTGGGAAACCCCGGGGATTTTATAATTTTACAGACAAGCGCAGCGGAAGCAATCCCCGAAATAGGCCAGTCCCAAAAACCTAGAAGATCGAGTCTTGTGAGGAGATTGACACGGTGAGTAGGAGATGATACCTTGATGCAAATTAAGTGATGCGATGCAGGCGCCCAAATGTGCGCCCTCTGTAGTCTCGCACACATCCGAACCTCGAATCCTCTTCTTCCACGCCCGGTGCTTGCATCGGGAAGAAGATCCACGCCTTTGGGAGACTTCCTCAATCACTTGCGCCAACTCCAGAGGAGACGCCAAGTAGAGGAGGTGGAGCTTCGTCGGAGTCCAACTCTTGAAGCACTCCACCAAGATCCGAACCGGAATCAACCAAAGCCAAAGTCCAACTTTGGAGAGGAGGGCACCAAGGGATTTCCAAAGTTCCGAACTCACTAAAGGGAAGAGGAGAGGCAATGGGCGAACACCCCTCTCTCTCTTTCTAGGAGTGGCAACAAGGGGACAAGGGGTGGCAAGAGGTTGCAAGAAGAACCGACGAGGGGGGAGGAAGGGGGTTTATATATCCATGAATAAGTGCACCTCTTCACTAGTGAAGAGGCACACCTCTTCATGAAGAGACACACCTCTTCAAGAGGTAAAACCCATTTCGCCCACTCCAAGTGCCATGCACCCAAGTACATTCACCCACTCCAAGTGAGAAGCTCCAAGCTTCTCACCTTAAGAAGATGTCCAACTTGGATTTGTCCACTCCAAGGAAATGCGCTAAGCTCACTCCAAGTAGCTTGCGCCATTCCATTTGGCCCATTGGCCCAAATGGCTTACCCATTTGGCCTATTAGCCCAACTTGGTCTATTGGGCCCATTTGGCCTACTAGGCCCAAAAACAAGTTAGCTCCAAATGATTCCTTTCATCTCATCTAGCATAGTGGTGCTGATGGATTCTCCCAAACAGATCTGAGTTATCCAATAACTTAATCAATAGGATACCCGATCAATACGAGAACCTGAGTTTCATGTTGTGGTTCCTCAGACGTTGGCAGTGATGAACCGAGTCATCACAAGCAGTGATTGGCACCTAGCAGTCCATCGCTGCTACCCAAGTCATCGGAATGGATATCAACATCGACATCCCCATCATCGCAACAAAGTACCGATGCATTACAGTCTCTTTGCCGAACTAATATCCGATTGGACAAAGTGTGTCACCACTTTAATCTCACCCAATCTCATGGTCATGACTAAATAAGGCTTTCACCTGGGTATGGCCATACACTTTCAGTCATGTAGCCATGGGGGGGGGGGGGGCCGTGGATATCAAGCTTCCCGTAGGAAGGGGCAAATCCTATGTCTGTCCATTGATCTTCTCATATGGGTCGTGACATACCCAATGACAACTGTTATGACCTCCCTGCTACGGCGAGGCGTTAGGTTGTATCAAAGTATGCCCCTAACCATATAGAAGAGTCAATGACCTCAAGTCAAGGGATCAATGCATCTCCTGTCACTTGTGAGCTTAACTCATGACACCAAGCTAAAGCCTCATAGCGGGTCAGTCCAGTATATCTACCACTGATATACCCATATGCCTGCGTTAGCACCCCGTGCGTAACCAGCCAGAGCTGTCCCTTATCCACTCAGGTACTTGACCGGGGACACACCGTTTGAGCACAGATACAATCTGTCTCCAGGGACATTATTATCCATGTACATAATCACAGATGTAAACATAGCATAATAACGACAATGCCATAATGATATATTAAATATCAATGTCAAGTAGTACAAGATGGACCAACAACAGGTCCAAGGGCATGTACACCAACACTAAAATCAAGCAAATCAAAAGTACGAACTGTAGAGTAAAGCTAGGCAGAGTTTTGCTCATGAATCCTGAAGAAATCAGGCTAAAATCGATGAAAAACAAGCGTCGGTGGGCAAATAAGGTGTTTTGGCAGACCGGCGGTGCTTCTCCATGACATCTAGTCACAATCTAGTGAAAGTGTTGGTGTATATACCCTAGGACCTAGTTTTGGTCCATCTTTGTAGTACTTAACTTTGATATTTATATATCATTCTGGCATTGTCATTATCTATGTTTGTTTACATCTGCGATTATGTACTTACAAGATAATGTCCCTGGAGACAGATTGGATCTGTGCTCAAATGGTTGTCCCCAGTCAATGTACCTGAGTGGATATGGGACAGCTCTAGTACTTGTGAGACTGGAATATGGGCTGGTTGGCATGAGGTGCTAACGCAAATATATGGGTATATCAGTGGTAGATATACTGGACAGACCCGCTGTGAGGCATTGACTTGGTCAATGGACAGACAGAGGATTTGCCCATTCCTGAAGGAAGCCTGATATCCATGGAGCTCCTCTATGGTTCTATGACTGAAAGTGTATGGCCATACCTAGGTGAGAACCTGATTTAGTCATAACCATGTGTTGGGTGAAAAATAAGTGGTAACACACTTGTCCAATCAGATATCAGTTCGATAAAGAGACTGTATGCATCTATACATAGTTGCGATGATGGGGATGTCGATGTCAATATCCATTCCGATGAATTGGGTAGCAGCGATGCACTGCTAGGTGCCACTCACTGCTTGTGGTGACTTTAGGTCAGCACTGCCAACGTCAGAGGAACCTACAGGGTCGCACATCTTGATACTCGAGTTCTCATATTGATCGGGAAACCTTATGATCGAGTTATTGGATAGCTCAGATCAATTTGCGAGATTTCATTAGCGCCAATGGGCCTGATGAGATGGAAGAGTGTTATTGGAGCCAAACTTCATTTTTGGCAGGTTGACCCGTATTTGACCATGGTTGGCCAAATTTGGATTAGGGTTGCATTAGATTGGATCCAATTGCTTAATCAACCCATGTAATGAAGTTTGGGCTAGCTCATTACCCAATGAGGCCCAATAACAAGTTGTCATGAAGAGATAATGGGCTAAAAGAGTATAATGGGGAGAAAACTTCTCCCATTCGCTCCCATGGGTATAATGGGGAGAAGTTGGCACCTTTGCTTCATTAGGAAGGTTTAGGGGCCTCCCCCTTTGTGCTTGGATGGAAACCTTGTATCTATGGCAAAGGTTGAGGCATCTAAGGCATAATGGATTTACATGGTAAGTCCTAGGCGATTTGGGGATGTTTATGGAAAAGGCTTAGAGTCTTTCCTAAATCCTAAAACCCTAATTGCTACCCCCTCTCATACCCTAGCCTCCCCTTCATGATGAGTTGCACCCCACCCCTTTCTTGGCCGCCTCTTGCTTCTATAAAATAGAAGCATGCGTGAGCCCTCATGAGACATTGAATTGGCATGAACTAAAGGGCTAAGGGCGAGAGCAAGGCTTCAAGGGGCGAAAGCAAGTGGAGAGTGGCGCATCCTTCTTCCATCAAACCCTAGCCACAAGTGTCTTCTTCCCTTCCCCTTCTTGGCGCAAGTGTGGGAAGCTCTTGGCGGCATTCATCTCTTCCCTTCTCCTTCTTGTTTGGGGCTTCATCCTTGGAGGTGGCGCAAGGCTTGAAGAAGGTGAACAAAGGCTTGGATCTTCTTCCCAAGGCAAGCACCGGACGAGGAAGAAGAGAACTCGAGGCATCCGTGTGTGTGAGATTGCAGAGGTTGCACGCTTGGGCGCCTGCCTCGACATCGGCATCGCCTTGCTCTAGGTGTTTTCTATCTCATCATGTCGACCCCCTCGCAAGAGATCTTCACTGGGTTTTTGGGTCCGGCCTGTTTCGGGGATATTCTTCCGCTATGCAATGTATTCTGTAATATTTATGCCAAAAACTTGTAAAATATACCCGGGGTTTCCCAACAGTGGTATTAGAGTGACTTGCGAGACTCAAACGATGTACTTTCATGCTTTTCCATGCTCACATGCCATGTTTCAATTTTTCGCAAATTGCATGATCACATGGCACATGATTTTTTTAAGTAGGAAAAATTGTAGTTTCTTGTTCCTATCATCTTTTCAATCTCTTTTGGATTTTTGGGTTATTTTTCTTGCTTGACTTAAAGATCAAAGGCGCACGTAATTTTGTCAAGTAGGATGGGCATTGTGTCTTCGGACTGGCTGGGTCTCTTGATCTGACAAAATTGCCAGCCGAAAGGATCTATGAAATCATCATGAAAAATTAATCCCAAATAACCAAAAGATTTGTGATAAGAAGATGAGGAAAAGAGACTTGTTTTATGAAAAAGTAAAATTTCAGAATTTATTTTTTCATGAGCATGTAGAATTGCATGTGTAAATACGTTGTTTGTGCATAATGTTGTGGTCTTGAGTCAAGCCCCTTTGCATGCCTGTGATGTATCTTTGTGCAACCTGTGTGCCATCTTTTTCTTTTGTTTTGTAATTACTTAAGATGAAGATTAGGGGTTGCCTTGCCGCATGCATGCTTGCTTGCGCATCTTGCAAGGTGGCGCAAGAAGCACTCTTCCTTGATGGCGCGTGGTAAGTGGCGCAAGTTGATTTGGCGAGCCTTAGGGCTTGTGTGCTCTCTTGGCCCTTACATGATGGCGCATTGATGACTCTAAATTTTATAGTGTTTTTCGTACTGATTAACTAGTCTTTTGAGTCATAATCTTACTCTTTTGCTTTATTTTTATACCCTATTTGCCAAATACTTCAGAATCTACACCTTTCTTAGTTTTTGATCAATTTCTAGTAAAAAGGGCATTATTATCATGAGTTTTTGAGCAATTTAGATGCATGGATGAGTTCTAATCACCAAGAGGAGGCTACACATCAAATTTCATGTTAAAAGAAGTTTTCTGGCGAAATTACGGCAGTGCCGTAATGAATTTTACGGTCGTAATCAGCAATTATGGCATTACTGTAACGATTTTCACGGCGGCTTAATTCTGGAGTTTTTTTGGCAAATTACGGTGCTGCAGTAAAAGCCTTCACGGTACTATAATTTCAGGCCAAGTTTTTACCGAGACTTCAGAGGAAATTACGGCACTACCGTAATTATTTTTATGGTACCGTAATTTTGGACCAATTTCATACAGAAACTTTTAGAGACAAACGAGACAATTACGGCACTATCGTGATGAATTTTATGATGCCGTAATTCCAAGCCGTTTCCTTACAGAAGACTTTGCAGCAATTACGGTACTACCGTAATTTCCAACACGGTACCGTAATTTCAACCCAGTTGCCCGATTCTTCCGCTAGAAGCTTGAATTCATGATTTCTCGAGCTTTAGGGCACCAATTGAAGATCCGAAAAAAGGGGAAGACTGAGAATAAGCAGGAGAACAGTCTCGAAGCAAAGGGAGGAATTTTTGATGGAAATCACGATGAATTTTGGAGAATCGCTGCCGCCCTAGGGTTCATTGGTTCTTAGCCTACAGAGCATCTTCGACCATGAAATTTACAAGGAAGCTTCGCCTGAAGGAGGAGAACACACGCCAGAAGTTTCAGAGCATTTGAAGTCCGATCGAGGGAGAAATCAACGAAACAGTGGGCGCTGCCACTGTTCATCGTGTTCATCAGGTATTACGGTGCTGTAATTAGCACCTTGTTTTGTAATTTTTCTCCCCTTTTTCGATTTCTGATGCTCTAAAATCATGGTTTATTGTAATCTTTCCATCATGCTACCTTAATTTTCATATGGGACATGAAGGTGTAATCCCCTTAATTTCTAATGACTAGACATTGTTAATTTTGTCAGGATAATTTTGTTATGAAAATTCTACTTTTGAGATATTTGCTTATAATTCTCCTTAGATTTATATTTTCAGCATGTTTTAGAATTTTGTAAAATAAACTGAGAAGTTGATTGTGAAATTTGGAACCCTAGAATTATTGAGTTTAGAACTTTTCATAAGAGATTAGGTTTATTCTTAATTTTGATTTTTAGTAGTTTTATTGCCGTGTTGATTTTCTGATCTTTGGATTGAGTTATTGTGTTAGACTTGATTTGATATTATAAGAGATTAAATATCCGATCGTCGGAAAACCTTAAGTAGAACCTGAGAAATTATGGTATGAGAATACATAGTTTCTCTTTAGATTTTTGACTTAGAATTCGGATGCACGAGAGTGATCCTTGAGTTCTTTGTCAATAATTTACTTATCATCAACATTGAATAGATCCTGCACGAGAGTAAGGATTGTTTCTTTGTATAATTATCTGCATGAGATAATTCCTTTATTAAGTAAATTATATCTTTATCATTATGAAATTTGATTGACAATACTTTATTTCCTTCTAGTCATTAAAATTAAGGTAGATGAACCCCTAGTCCCAGTTTTCTTCTCTGATATTTTTCTGTGCACTTTTCGATCGCTTGCTTTGTTGTATTCGGATTGCCTAGCTAGTGAGAAATTGATTATTCGGTACTTGGCAAACAAAGTCTCTATGGTTCGATATCTTTTTTATTACTTTGAGTATCCGTGCACTTGCGGACAACAACACACATCACCCTTGGAAGAAGACCCATGGAATTGGCCGAACCTATGATAGTGCTTCTAGGGTTTCCCTATGGAGTACCTCTAGGGTTTGAGAGCTAAACCATGGAAAGGAGGACCTTGGAGCCAACCTTGCATACCAAGCTAGAGGTCGGCTAGGCTAGGTCTAGTTTTAGTGGCTTGAGTCCTAGGTCAAGAGTTGAACCTCCTTTTGGCATGGGCTGGTTCAATGTCTTGAATGGGCCATGATCACATCATTCTTTTACTATTTCTGCTAAAGCATGCCTGTGATGTTTTATCGTTATGTTATCACTATAGGATTGCATGCATGTAATGTTATACATAAGATAAAACTCAGATGATGAGAGCTTAAAAACCCTCAATCAAAATATCAAGTCTAGTAGCCTTCTAATGCGTAGCCCTCACTAAGCTATCGATCAGTGGAGTTGTGAACTATTTTCCACCCTCGTGGGACACACCCACTTATCTTTAGAAAGTGCATGGTGGCAATAGTTTCCCTAATCCAGTTTTAACCTGGGCGTGCCTTTGCAAGGAAACTCATTGGCCCTAGGCATAACAGTTAGGAATGGACTTTGACTAGATTTTCATATGTACTAAGCAGACGATGAAACTCTAGAGGCATCGTTGAGAGGTTAGGGTTTCATGCTGTATCCAACCCTCGCTAGACATGAAATGCCTAGACTATCTCAATAAGGGGAGTTGCTTGGAGCAATTGGCCGGCATGCCCACCTTAAGAAGCATGGGTCACTTTGTGCATCTCATCCCACTCTTGTGGGATGCGAAGCCTCATGTACAATAAGGATCCCATCTCACTAGGAGATATCACATCTCCCGATTGACTTCGTGGGTTGTCAATTCGAATAAAATAGTGGGAGCTATAATCATTTAAAACAAGTCCAGTTTAAATGATTTGAAGTAGTACTAATCTGCTTTTCTTGTTTGTTGTAGAAACAATGGCTACGAACACTGGTAGATTAACACTTCGATCCCTTCTTGATAAGGATAAGTTGGTTGGATCCAACTTTATGGACTGACATCGGAACTTGAGGATAGCCCTCAAGCTCGAGAACAAGTTGTATGTCCTCGAACAGCCTCTTCCTGCAGCTCCTCTGGCTAATGCCCGGACGGCAGACAGGGATGCTTTTAGAAAGCATCAGGATGACTCTTTGGAGGTTGCATGTCTCATGCTAGCCACTATGGCACTTGAACTTCAGGTGCAATATGAGGAGTAGAATGCTTTTCAGATGATCACTCATTTGAAACAAATGTTCGAGGCTTAGGCTAGAACTGAGAGATATGACACTGCCAAAGCAGTTTTTCGGTGCAAGTTGTCTGTGGGTGCACCAGTGAGACCCCACATTCTTAAGCTGATTGGGAATGTGGATCATCTCAGGAGACTAGGACTTACCCTAGCATCAGTCCATTTATCATAAATTTTAACATGAACCAGATTGATTGCATAAGGGAGGAACTACTGAATATGCTCCAAACAACCGAGCGTGAGATGGGTAAGACCAAACCCAATTCTATTCTTTTGGTACCTACGACCAAGAAGATAAAGAAGAAGTGTAAGGCATGTGCTGTGGGCAGTGACAGAGGTCCTACCAAGGCTCTGAAGAAAAAGGCGAAGAAGTTAAAGGAACAGAGGTGCTTCCACTGTGGCGAGCAGGGTCACTGGAGGAGGGACTGCAAGCAACTTCAGAATGAGGAGAAGAAAGGCTTGGCCTTAGCTTCTAGCTCAGGTATTTATGTTACAGAAGTCAACCTTTCTACTTCTATGTTATGGGTATTGCATACCGCATGTGGAGCTCATATTTGTACAAATATGTAGGGGCTCAAGAAAAGTAGATCGGTGCGGCATGGAGAGATTGACCTATGGGTCCAACCGGGGCATAGGTTGCTACTATTGCTATAGGAGTTTTGACTCTCTCCCTGCTTTTTGGACTTCAATTAGAGATAGATCATTGCTATTATGTACCTTCACTCACTAAAAACATTGTATCCATTCCTTGCTTGGCAAAGAAAGGATTTAAGTTTGAAATAAAGGAGAACTCTTGTTCTTTCTCATTTGCAAACATGTTTTATGGGAAGGGTAGTTTATGCAATGGGTTATATGCCATGGACATGGATAGTTCTATATGTAACATAAAGAGCAAAAGGATCAAACTGAGTGGTTCAGTTGGTGCTTTCCTATGGCATTGTCGATTAGCCTATATAAACAAGAATCACAGCCAACAACTCCATACAAATGGGTTGTTAGATTCAAGTTCCTTGGAGGAATTTGATACTTGTGAGCCATGTTTATTAAGGAAGATGACAAAAGCACCATTCACCAGGACTGGTGAGAGGGCGCAAGGTTTATTGGATCTTATACACAGTGATGTGTGTGGGCCATTCAGTAAACAAGCCAGAGCAGGATACAACTACTTCATCACATTTACTGATGACTTCAGTAGATATGGATATGTCTATCTGATTAGACATAAGTCTGAATCCTTTGAGAAATTTAAGGAGTTCAGACATGAAGTAGAGAACCAGCTTGGTAGATCCATTAAGACTCTTCAATCAGATTGTGGTGGAGAGTACTTGAGCGGTGAGTTCTTTGACTATCTGAGAGAGTGTGAGATCCTATCCCAACTCACTCCTCTTGGAACACCTCAATGGAATGGTGTGTTTGAAAGGAGAAATCGAGCCTTGTTGGACATGGTTCGATCTATGATGAGTCATGCAACTCTACCACCCTCATTCCCGGGTCATGCACTTGAGACAGCTTCTCTGATACTAAATAACATTCCATCTAAGAGTGTCTCCAAGACACCATACGAAGTATGGAGTGGGAGATGCCCTAATCTCTCATTTATTAGGATCTAGGGATGTGAGGCTTATGTCAAATGTCAGGATTCTTGCAAGCTAGAATCCAGATATGATAAATGTGTGTTTGTGGGGTATCCTAAGGAAACTAAAGGATACTACTTCTATATTCCCACCGAGAATAAAGTCTTTGTTGCTCGGGGTGCTGTCTCTCTAGAGCAAGAATTTCTCATGAAAGAAGTGTTGTATCCCAACAAGTAGCTAGACTGAAACTTATATCTAGCGTTGCTGCCAAAAACTTGTTGTGTCCAAAAACTTATTGTGTCCACAAGTGCACGGATACTCAAAGTAATAAAAAATATCGATCCCACATAGACCTTGTTTGTCAAGTACCAAATAATCAATTTCTTACTATCTAGGCAGTCGAACTATGCAAGTGAATTATTGAAAGCTAACAAAAATACCAGAGAGAGAAATTGAGACTAGGGTTTCATCCACTTTGATTTCTATGACTAGATATGAATAGAAATTCGTAAGTTTAATTTTATCATGATAAAGATACAATTTAATTCATAGAAAGATTATCTCACTTTCGTGTAGACAATCATGCAGGGACCAATCTGTTGGTGTATATGCCCTAGGACCTAGTTTTGGTCCACTTATGTACTACTTGACTTTGATATTTATATATATCATTCTGGCATTGTCATTGTCAATGTTTGTTTACATCTGCACACATGTACTAACATGATAATGTCCCTGGAGACAGATTGGATCTGTGCTCAAACTATTGTCCCCAGTCGATGTACCTTAGTGGATATGGGACAGCTATGGTACTTGAGAGACTGGTATGTGAGCTGGTTAGGTACGTGGTGCTAACGCAGACACATGGGTATATCATTGGAGGATATACTGGAAAGACCCGCTGTGAGGCTATGACTTGGTGTCATAAGTTATCCTCACAAGTGACAGGAGATGCATTGATCCCTTGACTTGAGGTCATTGATCGTTCTATATGGTTAGCGACTTGCTTTGATACAACCTAACACCTCGCCGTAGTTGGGAGGTCATAACTGTTGGGGTATGCCCTTAAGGCTAATGTTTGAGGCCTTGGGATTGTATCAGTATCATGTATAAACTCTTATGTTTATAAAGGCATGGTTATTATTCAGTTTGTTACATTGTCTGCTGCAATAAGTGTACTTCTGAATAATGTCTCAAAGCTGTTCAGCTGGGCTGACATGCTATAAAGTCCTTAGTCGAGATATCTTAGTGAACATGAGACAGCCTTGATATGATTGAGACTAATATGTGTTCTAATCTTATAGGATGCTTCGAGCATGGAATAAGATGTAGACTCATGGGTACATTGGATGTACTGGACAGACCCTACTAGGTTATTCAATTGCTTGTCACAATGTGAATAATCCTTGATTGCAACAAGTGGCACATGTCCTCTGACTTGAGATCACTTGTGTTTCTAAATGATGATTGTCATTGTTTTGAGGTAGTTCAATATCATTTGAAACATAATGATTATAGACTATCTTGGATGGTGAGCTTGAGTCAGGTTAGGGCACTAGTGATAGACAAAGGATTGCCGTCTCCTTGTTTAAGGAGTGTGATGTTCTAAAGGGCCCCTGGATGAGATGATTGAGAATAGTGTATGGCCATACCCAGGTGACTATGTTCATCTGATCTAATCATGCTCATCATATTGGAGTTACAAGCTTGACACGCTTGTCCAATAAGAGCATCCAGTGGCAAAGGAAACATGCATGCCTTGTGAGTTGGATTCACACTTGTGCTGTGGTTTGGGTGTAGTCTTGGAAGACTCTTTTCTTTATATCGGGAGACAGTGATGTGTTGCTAGATACCCCTCACTGATCGTGATAACGTGAGTTATCGTTACCGACATTTAAAGGAAACCCTCAGGGTCGCACAATTTGATGATATGGCTTACTTAAGTCAGATCGTGTGGACTGAATTGTTCAGGTTCAGTTTAAAGGGATTTAATCTCTGATTGTAAGTGAGATCTGGTCTGATCATGTTTGATTGATTAGGGCTTGAGATCGGTAAGCTTCGATCGAGAGAATGGATGCTAGATCAGTGAGATCAGCAGCATCAAGAGATCGACGGTCAGATCAAGAGCCTTAGGGTTTATTGTGGTCTGGACTGATTGCTTGGTTTATTTGGTTATTAAACCAAATCGATTTGAACCAGCTCATTGGTTGAGCGCATGGTTCAATCTAAGAGGAGTTTGCGCATGGGGTGAACCCATGGTCGCATGAACGTTTGGGGGTTTACTAAATTTAGAAGCCATGACTTCTAAACGTGGGAACGCCTCACGTTCACGCCTAAGACACTCTCATCTCTCGTCTCTCCTCATCTCTCGTCGCCAACTTGAGTATTCTGTTTGCACTCTCGTGTGGTGAAGAGGTTGACGCAAGGAGAAGGAAGTAATCGCCAACCAAAGGATTCTCTCCCCTTCCATTCGACAACGACTTCTTGGAACCTTGCTAGCACAAGGAGCACCAAAGAAGAGTAGGCGACATCAATTGTGTGCGTCACCTTAGGAGAAGGAGCATTTGCGCCTTTCCTTCCAAGACACCATCTAAGTGATGGCAATGGTAAGAATCCCTTTTCATTGAAAGTTGAACATGTTACATGCTATGCGATCCTGTTAGAAACCCTAGATTCCGCTAGAGGTTTTGTTGCGCCTCCTATTAGGGTTTCGCACCCCCCCCCTGTTCTAGGGGATTTTCAATTGGTATCAGAGCCTGTTATTGCATGCTAATATGTTTGCTTTCTTTGTGATCCTATGCAATGATCTATATGTTACATGCGCTAGTTGTAATAGGCGAATTTTACATGCTTGTTAGAGATGTTTTTGTTTCTCCTAGGCGCATGTTTTCTTGTTGGCGCATATTATGTTTTCTCAAAAACTTATGATACATGCGCTACTCATTATAGATCTAAGGCCCTGCTTTAAACCCTTAGACGGGTTATTAGGGTTGAAGTCATCCCCTAGGTTAGATCCAGACAGTCTGATCAGATCATCTGACAGCCTTGATGGGTTGACCAGATAGCACCTGTGCGATAGCACCTGTGCGATAGCACCTGGTGGCTATAGGTCGACTGCAGACAGGCGTGTAGCGATGTCTGATTGAGACGACTACAGAACACATATGAGTTAGGCCCGGGGTCACGCTCGCTTGCCAGATCTCATGAGGGTTGTTCGGCCCTGGCGCATGCATGGTTGACCTTTTGGTCGACTCAAGTCAGTTAGGACTTGGTGCATGCAAGGGCAGTGGATCTGACTAGGTTGGATGAGTGGATCCCTAGTAATGGACCGTTGTAAGGTTGTAGGGCAAATAAGGAAATTAAAATTGATGCCTATGGGGTTTTCAAAATTTAATTTTCATGATTGGATCACATGTTGATTGATGCCTATGTTTGTTTATTTATTCTTATGTGGGCTGCCCATGTTAATTGTGTGCTGTGCTGGGGCCTGCGTGCCTGGAATTTAAAGTTGTAAATTAATTATTGTGATCTGCGTATCACATTGTATTTAATTTATAAAGTGTAATTGACCTGCGTGTCAATCATGTCTAGATAGATTAATTTGTAAATTAATCAGACAAGAGCACAGAGCACATTTGGCAGAGGCGCTTGCAGCAGAGGCTTGACCAGGAGGGAGGTCCAGGGTTCGACTCTGGGACCAGGCGCATTTTCCCTGGTAGGCGCACCTGAGCTGCAGATGGCGCTTGGGCCCTGGGTTGGGCCAGATGAGCAGCAAAAGACCCATGAAGAAAAGCAAGTGAAGACTTAAGTTAATTAAGGTCTTACTTAGGCTATGGGCTTTTACCACATAAGATCCATGCTTTCTTTTATTGTTTAAATAAGTAGAACAGCATGATTTATTTATCTTCTGCTATCACCATAGGAATTGCATGATAGTGAAGAAGATAAAAGACCGTTAAAATCCAACGCTAAAATATCAAGCTCGTATGCCTTCTGACGCGAAACCTCACTGTTCTGATTATCGTTGGAGCCGTGTTGTACCCACTCAGTGGGCACGTCCATCTATCTTCAGACGGTGCGGGATTACACCTGCGTGTTACAGAGAAGGGATTTATCGCTTCTCGTTGCTCAGCATAGCACGTGGTGGTCCAGGGAGTAGGTCGGGTCAGCTTGACCATGTAGGCTACATATGTGGCGCATATGGTAGCGCATGGAGGCAGCCATCTGTGGGGTCAGAGATTGTGTTGTACCAACTTAGTTGGCACAGTCTGCTGGATTCCCAGATGAAGGGGAATCGCACGGGTTGGCGATTGGCTGGGACAGCCTACCAGAAATTAGTGCTTGTACTCTCTGTGCATCTTATCTCGCCTGAGCGGGACGCGGAGACCAAGTATAAAATCTGGATCCCATCTCACTAAAAGAGTTCTACTCTTTCGGGCTGTTTTGCTGGATTTTTCAGCCAGATAAAATAGTGAGAAAAAGAATCATTCTTAAGTCTTGAATTGATTCTTTACATTGATACTGACCTTGCTGTTCTTGCATTGTTGTAGATACCTGCAGCAACGAACACCATGAGCTTCAATGTGCGATCCCTACTGGAAAGGGAGAAGTTTGCTGGGCCAAACTTCTCAGACTGGTTCGGACACCTTAAGATTGTTCTTAAGGCAGAGAGGAAACTGTATGTCCTCGAGACGGCTATACCGCCTCAGCCCGCTCCGAACGCCGCAAGGGCGGTTAGGGAAGCTTATGAAAAGCACGTCAATGATAGCATTGATGTCCCTTGCCTGATGCTAGCATCTATGACGCCACCGCTGCAGCGTCAGCATGAGGATATGTCTGCTATAGACATGATAGCAAACCTCAAGATGCTGTATGCTGCACAGGCGAGGACAGAACGCTATAATCTGACAAAGCTGTTCTTTCAGAGCAAACTGGCTGAAGGGAGCCCAGTGGGAGCTCACGTGCTCAAGATGATTGGGCACAAGGAGGCTCTAGAGAAACTGGGGCATACCATCAACCAGGAGCTTGCTGTAGACATTATTCTGCAGTCTCTCCCGCCCTCTTTCGATGCGTTCATCATTAACTTTAATATGAACAAAATCGATTGTACTCCGGCAGAGCTACTGAATATGCTCTTGACTACTGAGGAAACTCTGAAGGGAAAGCCTTCAACCTCTGTCTTAATGGTTCCTTCAAGGAACAACAAGAAGAAGGGGAAGAAGGGCAAGGCCCCTGTCAAGAGTTACAGCAAGGCTCTGAAGCAAAAAGTCAAGCGGTCAAAGGAATACAGATGTTTCCACTGTGGCCAGCTGGGTCACTGGAAAAAGGACTGTAAAGCGCTCCAAGGAGATAAGAGGGGAAGCATCGCTTCTGGCTCAGGTATATACGTGACGGAAGTCATGGTTTCATCTTCTTCTATATCATGGGTGTTGGACACTGCATGTGGAGTTCACATTTGTTCAAATGTACAGGAACTCAAGAGAAGAAGACAGGTGGGACAGCATGAGGTGGACCTACGAGTTGGAAACGGGGCACGGGTTGCTGCTGTTGCTGTAGGAGACTATTTCATCTCTTTGCCATCTGGGCTTGTATTAGAACTAAACAGTTGTTACTTTGTTCCCAGCATTACTAAGAATATTATCTCCATTCCTGCTCTTGTCAGGAAGGGATTTTCCTTTGAATGCAATATTTCAAAGTGTGTTTTATCTTTTGATAATATTGTTTATGCAACTGGTTCAATTAACAATGGGTTATTCATGTTGGACATGGAATGTTCTATACAAAATATTGATATTAAGAAAGCCAAGTATGCTGATGACAGCACCTTGCTATGGCATAGTCGTTTAGGCCATATTAACAAGAAATGCATTAAGCGGTTGCATGATCATGGACTGCTGGGATCATTCTCCTATGAGGAGATTGATACATGCAAGGCTTGTTTAATGGGTAAAATGACGAAGTCACCTTTTCCTAACAAAGGTCAAAGGGCTTCAGGTTTACTTGACCTTATACACAGTGATGTGTGTGGGCCATTTAGTAAACATGCCAGAGGTGGCTATCAGTACTTCATTACCTTTACTGATGATTTCAGTAGATATGGGTATGTCTATTTAATGAGACATAAAAGTGAATCTTTTGACAAGTTCAAAGAGTTCAAGAATGAAGTACAGAATCAGCTAGGCCGAAATATCAAGGCACTTCGTTCTGATCGAGGTGGAGAATACCTAAGTCATGCGTTTACTGACTATCTGAAGGAGTGTGGGATTATCTCACAGCTCACTCCGCCAGGAACACCGCAATGGAATGGTGTGTCCGAGAGGAGAAATAGAACGTTACTTGATATGGTTCGTTCTATGATGAGTCAGGCTACTCTTCCATATTCCTTTTGGGGATTTGCACTGGAGACAGCTGCAAAGGTACTAAACCGAGTGCCATCCAAGGCAGTTTCTAAGACGCCATATGAGTTATGGTATGGGAATCAGCCGAGCTTGACATTTATCAGGATCTGGGGCTGCGAGGCATATGTCAAAAAGCTCGCCTCTGGGAAACTAGAGAGCAGATCTGAAAAATGTATCTTTGTCGGTTACCCTAAGGAAACTAAGGGTTATTATTTCTACGATCCCAAAGAGAACAAAGTATTTGTTGCTCGGACGGCCATATTTCTTGAGAAGGAGTTTCTTCTGCAAGAGGCCAGTGGGAGAGAAATAAAGCTGGATGAGAATCCAGAGGAAGGACAAAGTAGTCAAGCACAGTTGGATGAGCCTGAGCCGGTGGATCAGGTTATTGAACAACCTGAGGCTCAGATATCACGGGAACCGCGAAGATCGGGAAGGATCCGTCGACAGCCTGAGCGCTATGACGGAGTCTACATCATTGATAATGATGAACCCCTCACTTATGCGGTTGCGGTCAGTGGACCGGAGTCAGCGAGATGGCTTGAAGCTATGCGCGCTGAGATGGACTCCATGTCAGATAACCAAGTCTGGGATTTGGTTGATCCGCCTCCGGGAGTTATCCCTATAGGCTGTAAATGGATCTTCAAGAAGAAGATTGACATGGATGGTAACGTGGTTACCTATAAAGGCAGGCTAGTTGCGAAAGGTTTCAAATAAATCTACGGGATAGATTATGATGAAACTTTCTCACCTGTAGCTATGTTTAAGTCTATTCGGATTCTTTTCGCGATAGCTGCATATTATGATTATGAGATCTGGCAAATGGATGTGAAAACAGCTTTCCTGAATGGAAATCTGGAAGAGGATGTGTATATGACACAACCAGAAGGTTTCACTAATCCATCAGATCGTCATAAGATATGCAAGTTAAAGAAGTCCATTTATGGACTTAAACAAGCATCTAGAAGCTGGAATATTCGTTTTGATGAATCAATCAGTGAGTTTGGTTTCATCAAGAACGAGGATGACCCGTGTGTATATAAGAGGTTTAGTGGGAGCGTGATTACTTTCTTAGTCCTCTACGTCGATGATATCTTGATCATTGGAAACGATATTCCTGAAATGCATGCGGTTAAGGCATGGTTAAGGAAGTGTTTCCAGATGAAAGATCTAGGAGAAGCAGCCTATGTATTAGGTGTGAAGATCTACAGGGATAGATCTAAGAGACTTCTCGGGCTGTGCCAGAGTACTTACATCGATAAAGTCCTGGAGAGATTTCATTTAGAGAATTCTAAAAGAGGATATCTTCCAGTCAGACATGGTCTGAATCTTTCGAAGAGTCAGTGTCCATAAACACAGACTGAGAAAGATGAAATGGACAATACGCCTTATGCTTCGGCTATTGGGTCCATTATGTATGCGATGTTGTGTACTCGCCCAGACGTCGCTTACGGGTTAAGCGTGACCAGTCGGTTCCAAAGTAATCCAGGTCAGGCACACTGGATTGCAGTCAAGAACATTTTAAAATATCTGCGGAGGACCAAAGATATGTTCTTGATATATGGTGGTCAGGAAGAACTCAGTATTGAAGGATATACTGACGCTTCGTTCCAGTCTGACCAGGATGATTTCCGATCGCAATCAGGCTATGTTTTTAGCTTGAATGGAGGAGCAGTGGTGTGGAAGAGTTTCAAACAGTCAACTGTTGCTGATTCCACAACAGAAGCCGAGTATGTTGCAGCCTCGGAAGCATCCAAGGAGGCAGTGTGGATTCGTAAGTTCGTGAGAGAACTTGGTGTTGTTCCTTCGAGTGCAGATCCTTTGGTTATCTTCTGTGATAACACTGGAGCAATCGCACAAGCAAAGGAACCACGGTCGCACCAGAAGTCCAAGCACATACAGAGACGGTTTCATTTGATCAGGGAGATCATAGATCGTGGCGAGATCAAAGTCTGCAAGGTTCATACAGATGACAATCTGGCAGACCCGCTTACCAAGCCTCTAGCGCAGCAGAAGCATGAGAAGCACTGTAATAATATGGGTTTGAGATTTCTCAACCATTAGATTAAGTGCAAGTGGGAGATTGTTGGGGTATGCCCTTAAGGCTAATGTTTGAGGCCTTGGGATTGTATCAGTATCATGTATAAACTCTTATGTTTATAAAGGCATGGTTATTATTCAGTTTGTTACATTGTCTGCTGCAATAAGTGTACTTCTGAATAATGTCTCAAAGCTGTTCAGCTGGGCTGACATGCTATAAAGTCCTTAGTCGAGATATCTTGGTGAACATGAGACAGCCTTGATATGATTGAGACTAATATGTGTTCTAATCTTATAGGATGCTTCGAGCATGGAATAAGATGTAGACTCATGGGTACATTGGATGTACTGGACAGACCCTACTAGGTTATTCAATTGCTTGTCACAATGTGAATAATCCTTGATTACAACAAGTGGCACATGTCCTCTGACTTGAGATCACTTGTGTTTCTAAATGATGATTGTCATTGTTTTGAGGTAGTTCAATATCATTTGAAACATAATGATTATAGACTATCTTGGATGGTGAGCTTGAGTCAGGTTAGGGCACTAGTGATAGACAAAGGATTGCCGTCTCCTTGTTTAAGGAGTGTGATGTTCTAAAGGGCCCCTGGATGAGATGATTGAGAATAGTGTATGGCCATACCCAGGTGACTATGTTCATCTGATCTAATCATGCTCATCATATTGGAGTTACAAGCTTGACACGCTTGTCCAATAAGAACATCCAGTGGCAAAGGAAACATGCATGCCTTGTGAGTTGGATTCACACTTGTGCTGTGGTTTGGGTGTAGTCTTGGAAGACTCTTTTCTTTATATCGGGAGACAGTGATGTGTTGCTAGATACCCCTCACTGATCGTGATAACGTGAGTTATCGTTACCGACATTTAAAGGAAACCCTCAGGGTCGCACAATTTGATGATATGGCTAACTTAAGTCAGATCGTGTGGACTGAATTGTTCAGGTTCAGTTTAAAGGGATTTAATCTCTGATTGTAAGTGAGATCTGGTCTGATCATGTTTGATTGATTAGGGCTTGAGATCGGTAAGCTTCGATCGAGAGAATGGATGCTAGATCAGTGAGATCAGCAGCATCAAGAGATCGACGGTCAGATCAAGAGCCTTAGGGTTTATTGTGGTCTGGACTGATTGCTTGGTTTATTTGGTTATTAAACCAAATCGATTTGAACCAGCTCATTGGTTGAGTGCATGGTTCAATCTAAGAGGAGTTTGCGCATGGGGTGAACCCATGGTCGTATGAACGTTTGGGGGTTTACTAAATTTAGAAGCCATGACTTCTAAACGTGGGAACGCCTCACGTTCACGCCTAAGACGCTCTCATATCTCGTCTCTCCTCATCTCTCGTCGCCAACTTGAGTATTCTGTTTGCACTCTCGTGTGGTGAAGAGGTTGACGCAAGGAGAAGGAAGTAATCGCCAAGCAAAGGATTCTCTCCCCTTCCATTCGACAACGACTTCTTGGAACCTTGCTAGCACAAGGAGCACCAAAGAAGAGTAGGCGACATCAATTGTGTGCGTCACCTTAGGAGAAGGAGCATTTGCGCCTTTCCTTCCAAGACACCATCTAAGCGATGGCAATGGTAAGAATCCCTTTTCATTGAAAGTTGAACATGTTACATGCTATGCGATCCTGTTAGAAACCCTAGATTCCGCTAGAGGTTTTGTTGCGCCTCCTATTAGGCTTTCGCCCCCCCTGTTCTAGGGGACTTTCAATAACGGTTGTCATTGAGCATATCACGACCCATATGAGAAGGTCAATGGACAGACATAGGATTTGCCCATTCCTTAGGGAAGTATGATATCCATGGAGCTCCTCTATGGTTCTATGACTGAGAGTGTATGGCCATACCCAGGTAAGAACCTGTTTTAGTCATAGCCATGTGATTGGGTGAAAAACAAGTGGTGACACACTTGTCCAACCGGATATCAGTCCGGCAAAGAGACTGTAATGCATCTGTACCTAGTTGCGATGATGGGGATGTCGATGTCGATATCTATTCCAATGACCTGGGTAGCAGCGATGCACTGCTAGGTGCCACTCACTGCTTGTGGTGACCTTTGGTCAGCACTGCCAGCGTCAGAAGAACCTACAGGGTCGCACACCTTGATACTTGAGTTCTCGTATTGATCGAGAAGCCTTATGATCAAGTTATTGGATAACTCGGATCTAATTGGGAGATTTCATCAGCACCAATGGGCCTGATGAGATGGAAGAATGTTATTGGAGCCAAACTTCATTTTTGGCAGGTTGACCCATATTTGACCATGGTTGGTCACACTTGGATTAGGGTTGCATTGGATTGGATCCAAATGCTTAATCAACCCATAGGATGAAGTTTGGGCTAGCTCATTATCCAATGAAGCCCAATAACAAGTTCTCATGAAGAGAAGAGAGGCTAAAAGGGTATAATGGGGAGAAACCCAACCCCATTGGCGCCTAAGGGGCATAATGGGGTTAGGGTGGCAAAATTGCTTCATTAAGGAAGCAATTTGCGCCTAGCCCTTCTCCCTTGATGGTATGAATGCCTTTAAGGCATGTCTTGGGCTGATATGGTACTTGGGCAATTATGGAAAGGTTGAATGAAGTTTATGGTAAAGTCTTGGAGACTTTCCTTGCATCAAACCTCCTCATCCTAGCCCTACACTTGTCATGATCCTAGCCCTTGCCCTAATCGCCTCTTGCCCTATATATGTACCCCTAGCCGCCCTCTCTTATAATGATTCATCCTTGGAGGCGTGAACATAAGAAGAGAGCGAGAGCAAGGAGCATTGGCGCAATCTCTTCCTCTTCCATCAAGTGGCCGCAAGCTTCTCCTTCCTTACCACTTGGCGCATCTTTCTTTCTTTGTGGCGCAAGGTGGTTGGAGCATCTCCCTAAGGCTTGGATCTTCTTCCCGAGGCTAGCACCGGGCGTGGAAGAAGAGGACTCGAGGCATCCGTGTGTGTGAGACTACAGAGGGCGCACAGTTGGGCGCCTATCACGACATCGACCTCATCTTGCTCTGAGGTATTTTCTAACTCATCGTGTCGACCCCCTTGCATGCGATCTTCACTGGGTTTTTGGGACGGACCTGTTTCGGGGACATTCTTCCGCTGTGCAATGTATGTATGTGTCTCTGAAAAATTGTAAAATGTCCCCGGGGTTTCCCAACACAATCCTCGCTTTCGCGCAATATCTATCCCAAGCTGAAAATAAGTAAATCATCCATCAAAGAACTCAAGGATCACTTTCGTGCATCTGAATTCTAAGTGGATCATCTCGAGTAGAATCTCAAGGATCACTTTCGTGCATCCGAGTCTCAACACAAGTTCTACTTATGGTTCTCCAACGTTCCGATCCTTACTTTCGCACAAGATCTTCACGTTTGATAAATTGACTCAATCCTAGATTTATATTATTAAACATGGCAATTATTCTTCTAAAATCGAGAAACAAGAACTAACCTAATTTCTTACAATAAGTTCCTATCATGCAATTCTAGGATTCCAAGTTCTCAAGCAAGTCACCTTTCGGTCCTTATTGCGAAAACTCTAAAACATGATTAATAATATAAATCTATAGAGAATCAAAGAACAATTATCACAAAAGTAGATTTATCATGCTAAAATTATACGTGACGAAGTAGTGAAAAGTTTATCTAGTCATTAATAAATCAAAGAGAATTACTCCCCCATGTCCTACAAAAGGTTTAAGCTAGCATGGAGAAAAGATTACAATAAACCATAGTTTCTAGCGATCAGAAATCAAAAAGAAAGGGGAAGAATGAATAACCACACAGCTGTAATGAAAATTACAATCGTAATATGCGTATGAACAGTGTCGGCGCTGGGTTCTTCGTCGATTGCTCCTCCGATCGAGATCCTTTCGCATTGAAACTTCTGGGGTATGTTCTCTGGCTCCAGGCGAAGCTTTCCTTCAAATTTCACGGCCGGAGATGCGCTGTACGCTTCTCGGCAACAAAACCTAAGTCGGCGGTGTGAAACTCAATTTCTCCTTTGTCAGTGGATGAAAATTAGGGCTTTTTGTGTCTCCCCCCTCGTCTCATCGAAAGCTCCCCTTTTGCTTCTTACAGCTTTGAATTTCATTGCCCCGATCATCCGCAATCGATCCCGCAAAAATCGGACTCAAATTCGACCGTAAAAATCGCGCCTCCAGGTTATAATTACGACTGTGTTTTTGGTTACGGCACTGCCATAATTTCAGTCGAGTTCTTGTGGGGAAATCTGTCTGTAATTACGGCACCGTGAAACCCCTTGGCAGGGCCATATTTTCCCCAAATCTCTGGGGTGGAAAATCAACCCAAATTACAGGCCGTATAAATTCTTACGGCAGTGCCGTATTTTCAGCCAAAGTTTCTGGTCGGAAAGTGCTCCAAATTACGGCCCGTAAAAATCTTTACAGTAGTGCCGTAATTTCTAAAAATCTTTCTGGATGAAAAATTCCCAAATTACGGCAGTGCTTTGATATTACGATAGCCATCAAAATACGGTACCGTAATATAGATTACGGCCCTACCGTAATTTGGTTTGAAACTCCAATCTTTATAAAATTTGACATGTTATCTCCTCTTGATGGTGGGAATTCACTCTTGCATCTGGATTGCTTGAAAATGCCTAAAAATCGTGCCTTTTTAACTGAAAATTATCAAAAACCAAAAAGAGTGTAGATTCCGCTGTATTTGATAAAAAAAGGCTTAAAAATAAGCAAAGGTTCATGATTTTGATACAAAAAGATATATGAAATGGCACAAAATTTACTATAAATTTCGGTATCATCAAACACATAAGGCTCAAACTTTGCTTGTCCTCAAGCAAAAATAAAAAATTGATCATAGACATAGACTTTCTCATGAAGAATAAATTTCTAAAATACAATTACTAATGAAAAATTTTTATTAATTGACTTATAAAACTTTAAATGGACATATCATCCTTTGAATTCAATCTTCAAGATCCACAACTTAATTAAATAAAACTTTGCAACTTGTATAAAAAGCGGAATTTCAGTCTCATGAATTCACCCAAGTTTCAGTTTAAATCTATTGTGCTTTTGTTTATAGGAATATGATATCCAAAATCTTCTTCCACTCAATTTTTTTTTCTTCATTTTTCTTTTTATTGTTTTTGTGCTTTCGATGGCATGTACCCACATAGATACACACTTTTTATTTGGACTTCAACTCTTGTCTTAGGTACCACTGTCAATTTTACACAGTGCCAAGTAGAGGAGTCATTTTTTTTTTCTTTCTCTCTTATTTTTTTCTTTTTAGACTTCAACCCATATCTTCGGTACCACTGTCAATTTTGCACAGTGCCAAGTAGGGGAGTCACTCACTATTTTTGGATCTTGGATTCTTTCTTCCCAACAAATAGCAAATAGACTAAATATCAATTAGGTTAATCAATTGACATCCATTCAAAAATTATACTCATATGCTGATTTTATTCAAAAAAGTAGTTTCACTTGTAAATCAAATTCTTCAAATAATATATCTCCCTAAAATCTCACTCATCAACCAATGAAAAATTTCAAAAGTAGATATATAAGTGAAATAAATTCAACATCATAGATCTAGACTTAATCATAGGCATGAATTTATTTATCATCAAGAGGATCATCACAAAATAATCTGAAAACATTGGGCACAAGAAGTCTTTTAGGGTAAAACATCGATGGAATGGGAAAAATGAACTTTTGAAGATGTGAAAAAACTACTCACAAAGTTTTGCTCATTAGCATTTGATCCAATCTCTTTTGCGTCTCTGGGGTAGATTGGTCGGTGCAGGAACCGGTGGAAACATGCATGAGAAGCATCTACCCTTTTTTTTGTGAAAAATGCTACCGTAATATTCGTTACGGTACTACTGTAAAATAGGATAAATCGCTGAGATTCTCGGGAAGATTTGGAGCAAAATTACGGTACCGTAAAGTTACTTACGGTAGTGCCATAATTGCCTCAAAACTTTCTGATCGAAAAAAAATTCAAAAATACGGCCCGTTATTTGCATTACGATAGTCACGTAATTTACGCCAAATTTGATTTTCCTATTAAAGGAGAAGAAAAATTAGTTCCAATGGAAGAAGTAAAAATACAAAAAAGTAAACGAGAATAAATGAAGAAAGAGTGCTTGGGTTGCCTCCCAAGAAGCGCTAATTTAAAGGTCATTAGCTTGACTGTTTGGCACTCAGATTTGATCGTGGTTCATCAAGGTAAAATTTTTTCCTTTTCTTTAATCTGCTCTTCCAGATAGTAATGCTTCAACCTTTGACCATTAACTTTAAAATCTCATATTTCCTCGTTCCATATGTCTACAGCTCTGTAAGGATAAGTTTTCTTCACCTGAAAGGGTCCAGACCATCGAGACTTAAGTTTTCCAGGAAAAAGTCTCAATCTAGAATTGAATAAAAGAACAACGTCACCTGGTTGGAACTCTTTTCTGAAAATATGTCGATCATGCCATCTTTTAGTCCTCTCTTTGTAAATTCTTTCATTTTCATATGCAGAGAGTCTAATCTCATCTAGCTCGTTTAATTGTAACCTCTGTTTTTCACCCGCATTCTTCAAATCGAAATTCAGCATTTTGATTGCCCATAACGCCTTATGCTCGAGCTCTACAGGAAGGTGACATAATTTTCCATAAATCAATTGAAAAGGAGACATACCTATGGGTGTTTTGAAAGCAGTCCAGTAAGCCCACAATGCATCATTAAGTTTGAATGCCCAATCTTTTCTAGTGCGTGACACTGTCTTCTCCAAAATTCATTTTATTTCTTTGTTTGATATCTCAACTTGTCCACTTGTTTGGGGGTGATAAGCTGTTGCAACTCAATGATTTACCCCATATTTCCTTAGCAAAGCTGAAAACTTGTGTTCAATGAAATGCGAACCTCCATCACTAATCACTACTCATGGTGTCCCAAATCGTGGAAAGATAATTTTTTTGAACAACTTAACAACAACTCAGGAATCATTAGTAGGGGAAACAAGAGCCTCAACCCACTTTGAAACATAATCAACTGCCACAAGAATGTACTTGTTACCTCCAGAAGATGGAAAAGGTCCCATGAAGTCATCCCCCAAACATCAAATATATCAACCTCAAGAATATTGGATAGTGGCATCTCATGTCTTCTGTTAATGTTACCTATCTTTTGATATCTATCACAAGATAAAACAAAGTTTCTAGCATCTTTAAAAATTGAAGGCTAATAAAATCCTGATTGCAACACTTTAAAAGCAGTTTTCTCAGTACTAGTATGACCACCATAAGAGGATCCATGACATTGAAATAATATATCTGAGATTTCCTCTTCAGGTACACATCTTCTAAAAATGCCATCTGCACATCTTCTAAACACATAAGGCTCATCCCAAAAATAGTGCTTTACCTCAGCCAAGAATCTCTTCCTTTTTGGTAACTCAAATCAGGAGGGAAAACATTAGCTACAAGGTAATTCACAATGTCAGCATACCAAGGGGCTCAGATTTGTTCAATGGCCAAGAGTTGTTCTTCAGGAAAGGAATCATTGATTAAATCATTCTTTTCAGTGTTCACCATAATCCTTGAAAGATGATCTGCAACAAAGTTCTCTAATCGTTTGTGTCTTTAATTTCCAAATCAAATTCTTGTAAAAGTAAAATCCATCTGAGCAAGCGTGGTTTAGTATCCTTTTTCTGCATTAAATACCTTACAGCTGCATGATCAGTGTACACTACCACTTTGGAGTTAATCAAGTATGATCTGAATTTATCAAAGGCAAATACTATAGCTAAAAGTTCCTTCTCAGTGGTAGTGTAATTCCTCTGTGTTTCATCCAAAGTCCTACTAGCGTAATGAATAACATAAGACTTTTTCTCCTTTCTCTGTCCCAAAACTGTTCCTATTGCATAATCACTAGCATCACACATGAGCTCAAAGGAAAAATCCCAATCTGGAGGCTGAATGATAAGTGCTGAAACCAAAGCCTTCTTCAATTCCTAAAAAGCAGATAAACAATCTTCATCAAAAGAAAATTTAACATCTTTACAAAGTAAATTTGTGTTGGGAAACCCCAGGGACATTTTACAATTTTTCAGAGTCATAGACATACATACATACATTGCACAGTGGAAGAATGTCCCCGAAACAGGCTGGTCCCAAAAACCCAGTGAAGATCGCAAGCAAGAGAGTCGACACGATGAGTTAGGAAATACCTTAAGAGCGGTTTGGAGTGACGCCGATGTAGGCGCCCAAGTGTGTGCCCTCTGTAGTCTCACACACACGGATCTCTTGAGTTCTCTTCTTCCACGCCCGGTGCTAGCCTCGGGAAGAAGATCCAAGCCTTAAGGAGATGCTCCACTTCACTTACGCCACCAAGAGGAAAGGATGCGCCAAGAGAAGAAGCAACCAAGTTCAAGCCGCCAAGCACCAAAGCTCCTTGCGCCAAGAGGAAAGGAGGGAGAAGCTTGCGGCTATGGAAGAAGGAAGAGGAAGTTGCGCCCTTGCTCCTAGCTCTCGCCCCTCTTCTTGTGTTCACGCCTCCAAGGATCGATCATCATAAGAGGGGGCGGCTAGGGTGACATATATAGGGCAAGAGGCGGTTAAGGGAAGGGCCAAGATCATGACAAGTGTAGGGCTAGGATGAGGAGGTTTGAGACAAGGAAAGTCTCCAAGACTTTACCATAAACTCCATTCAACCTATCCATAATTGCCCAAGTACCATATCAGCCCAAGACATGCCTTAGAGGCATTCATACCATCAAGGGAGAAGGGCTAGGCGGCAATTGCTTCCTTAATGAAGCAATTTTGCCACCCAAACCCCATTATACCCCTTAGGCACCAATGAGGTTGGGCTTCTCCCCATTATACCCTTTTAGCCTCTTATCTCTTCTTGTGAACTTGTTATTGGGCCTCATTGGATAATGAGCTAGCCCAAACTCCATTACATGGGTTGATTAAGCACTTGGATCCAATATAATGCAACCCTAATCCACATGTGACCAATCATGGTCAAATACGGGTCAACCTGCCAAAAATGAAGTTTGGCTCCAATAACATTCTTCCATATCATCAGGCCATTGGCGATGATGAAATCTCCCAATTAGATCCGAGTTATCCAATAACTTGATCATAAGGCTTCCCGATCAATACGAGAACTCAAATATCAAGGTGTGCGAGCCTGTAGGTTCCTCTGACGCTGGTAGTGCTGACCAAAGGTCACCACAAGCAGTGAGTGGCACCTAGCAGTGCATCGCTGCTACCTAGGTCATTGGAATGGATATCGACATCGACATCCCCATCATCGCAACTAGGTACAGATGCATTACAGTCTCTTTGCTGAACTGATATCCAATTGGACAAGTGTGTCACCACTTGTTTTCACCCAATCACATGGCTATGACTAAAACAGGTTCTCACCTGGGTATGGCCATACACTCTCAGTCATAGAACCATAGAGGAGCTCCATGGATATCATACTTCCCAAAGGAAGGGGCAAATCCTTTGTCTGTCCATTGACCTGTTGGGGAATGCTGGGTGTAATTTTAAAATTTTGCAGTCCCAGGACGCAGCGGAAGAAGTATTTCACCCGAAACACATTCCTTTCCCAAGGATCCATGCGAGTGAGTATACACAAGGATGTGATAGAGATATACCTCTTTTGCTTGTCTAGATGTCGAAGCCATGTTGAAGGCGCCCATGTGTTCGCCCTCTACAAGTATCCACGCGTCGACTCCTTGATTGTTGCTCCCTTCCACGCTCGGTGCTAGCCTCGGGAAGAGAATCAAGCCTTCATTTCCACTTGCGCCACCTTCAAGAGAAGTTGCGCTAAGGAGGGGATAGAGAGGATGATGCCGCCAAGGACTTCCCTCTTCTTCTTTGCTTGCGACACCTCCAAGGTGGGCCTATGGCCAAGGGACGATGAGGGCTTGTGACAAGAAGACGCCACCAAGCACAAAGAATCCTTGCGCCAAAGAAGAGAGGAAGAGGAAGAACTTGCGGCTCCAAGGAAGAAGTTTGCACCACCTTGTTGTCGCCCTTTGCTTTGCTCTCTCTCCCTTCTATGTGTGTTCACGCCTCCTTAAAGTCCAACCATGGAAGGGGCGGTAAGGGGTCCTATAAATAGGACAAGAGGCGGCAAGGCAATGGCTAAGATCATGCCAAGTGGGCGGCTAGGATAAAGGGGTCTTGAGGTAACGAAAGTCTCCAAGACTTTACCATAAACCTCATTCAACCTATCCTAATTTGCCCAATGGCCATATCAGCCCAAGACATGCCTTAGATGCATGCATTCCATCCAAGGGAAGGGCAAGGCGCAACAAGCATGAGGAGTTTCGGCTAGGGTAAGAATTTGGAGAGAAACTAGGGTTTTAGGTAAGGTAAGTCTCCAAGACATTACCATATACCTTACCCTAGTATCCATATGCACCCAAGCTCTTTCCAAAAGAGCCATCAAGCCATATCAGCCCCAAGACTTACCTTAGAGGCCAGTATTCCTTCCAAGGAAGAAGGGCTAGGCGCCCTTTACTTCCATAATGAAGCAAAGGCGTCTCCCTCACCCCATTATGCCCCTAGGCGCCAATGGGGTGAGATTTCTCCCCATTATACCCTTTTAAGCTAATTCCTCTTCATGACAACTAATTATTGGGCCTCATTGGATAATGAGCTAGCCCAAACTTTATGGCATGGGTTGATTAAGCCATTGGATCCAATCCAATGCAACCCTAATCCAAATGTGACCAATCTAGGTCAATTTCGGGTCAACCTGCCAAAAAGAAGTTTGGCTCCAATAACTTTCTTCCATCTCATCAGGCCCATTGGCGCTGATGAAATCCTCCAAATTGATCCAAGTTATCCAATAACTTGATCCTAAGGCTTCTGATTAAAGCAACGTCAAGAGTCTACTGCGTGTGACCCCGTAGGATCCATATGACGATGGCAATGATGTAAACATCATAAGTAGTGAGGGGTATCTAGCAACACATCACTACTACCCATGTCATAGGACTTAAGTCATTATGGCAACAACTCCTAACAAGCAACGAGGATTCCCATTGCATTACAGATCCCTTTGCCTAAACTGATATCCTGCCATTGGATTAGTCTCAAGTTTATTATCCAATGCATTGGTCATGACTCAACAAGTGTGGCCACACTTTCCTGTCATGCACCAATAAGGTGGGGCGCCCCAAGGTGGATATCATGCTTCCTCGGAAGGAAGGGGCAAATCCTACTATTGGTCATCCATGTCTCTAAGTGACTTATGACATGCCCAATGACAGTCGTTTTGGTCTCCCAATTACGGAGAGACGTAAGACTGTATTAAAGCATACCCTTCATCAAGTCTAGACATGAATACCTCAAGTCTAAGGATCAATGCAAACCTCTTGCATGTGAGATTGACTTGTTGACTAGACAAGTCAATCCTCACGGTGGATCACTCCAGTGCATCCAATGCACCTGTATGTCTGCGTTACTGTGCGCCGCACCTAACCAGCCTATACACCAGTCTCACATGTACCAAAGCTATCCCATATCTGCTAAGGTACCTTTTCTGGGGATAGCTTATGAGAATGGATCCAATCCAAACTCCTGGGACATTATTTATGCAACTCAATACATCAACGCAGGTAGAGAAGTCTGCATAATAACGACCATGCCTATATAAAGAGTAATAGTTCTATCAAAGTACATTCAACCAATGCCTGACCATGTCCACACATTGGTCTTTAGGGCATATACACCAACAATCTCCCACTTGCACTAAGACCAAGGGCAACTGATGTTTGATCAGTTCCAATGTCTCTAGTATGACCCATTTAGCTTCCGCTGCGCTAGAGGCTATGTCAGTGGGTTTTTCCAGATTGCTTTCTGTGTTTATTTTAACAAATTTGATCATCATCCTTATCCATGATCTCTAAGATCAGATGATATGCTGCAGTACATACTTGAGCATTAAGTTCCTTCTCTCATGCTATGGTCCCAGTAAGAACTATACTGGACCATCAAGCACTATGAACTAGATCAAGTTCAAATGAATGAAGCTGCCTCCTTGGCTGCCACAAGGAGCTGCAATGTACTCAGCCTTATTTGTAGAATTTTGCCACTTTGGTTTGCATAATGCTCTTTCAGCACACAACACCATAACAAGGCAAAGCGCAACTCCTGGCTGTGATCAATAGTCACTAGACTGGAACGAAGTGTCAGTGTACCCCTGTACACAAAATTCTTTCCTGTCTATTATAGACTAGACTCCAATCCTTTATACTTCCCAAGTATATGTATAAGGATTGCTTTCACAGCTATCTAGTGTTAAACACTAAGATATGATTGAAATTTGCTGGCTATGCTCCAAGCATTTGCCAGAAATGGTCTTCAAAACATGATCCATCCTACATACAATGTATCGGGACTTTGGACCCATGTTAATACTCTCCAGCTGTGCCATAGGCTACAACATCTTTGAGAGACTTAGACCATATCTTCCTGGAAGGTATCAGTATTTGGAATCATCCAATATAATCCTCTCCAGAAACTCTTGGATGAACATAGATTGACTAAAGGGCAATGACTTTCTTGGATCTCTATAGATCCTCATGCCTAGGATGTAGGCATCATTCCCTAGATCATTCTTCTCGAAATACATATCAAACCTTTTCTTCACCATGTGAAGAGCTGAGATGTTATTCCTCGTGAGGAGAATATCATCAATCATCTAGACAAGAAATATTATTAATAAGGTGCTCCCACTGATCTTCTTGTAAACACAGGCTTTTTCAACCATGCTTGCATAACATCATGCATATCTATATGGCCTTGATATGAAAACCTTCTGGCTATTTCCTTATAGATATCTTTTCAGATGTCCTTGCAAGAAAAGCAGTTATCATAACAAGATGCCATAATTGATCATGCAATTACAACAAGCAGATCCCTAATGGACTTAAAGCTCAGCTATTGGTGAAAATTTCATTATTATCCACCCAGTGGATTTGCCTGAAATTATTGTTCACTAGCTTGTCTTTTAAGGTAACAATGTTACCTTCCATGTCTATCTTCCTAGAAGATTTATTATAGCCTGTGGGAATTACCCCTTATGGCAGCTTATCCAAGTCCCAGACTTGATTAGCAGACATGGAGTCCATTATGGTTCTCATGGCCCTTAGCCATTTCTTGGAATCTGGTCCACCGACCGCTTCCATTTCCTCATAAGTCTTAGGTTCATGCTTGATGAGAAATTCGTCATGCCCAGCATATCGAA
The DNA here is from genome assembly GCA_027563935.2 of Costus lasius. Lineage (NCBI taxonomy): Eukaryota > Viridiplantae > Streptophyta > Magnoliopsida > Zingiberales > Costaceae > Costus > Costus lasius. The sequence goes on from CM050451.1 coordinate 80,679,511, forward strand.
TCGATCCAGACTTATGTTATTCCTGTGTTACTTGAACCTCAGGTTGACTTTCAACCTATATGTGAGATTTTGCTCTCCATCTGTGTCTAATTATATTGTGGTTGATTCTGGACCTTGTCCAAATCAGATCTACTCCCACTGGCTTCTTTCAAGAGAAATACTTTCTCAAGAGAGACAGCAGTTTGAGCAACAAATATTTTGTTCTCCTTGGGATAGAATTAGCACTCTATAGTGCACCACAAACACATACCTTTTGAATCACTGCACATTACATTCCCAATTCCATTGAAGAAATGGGATATTTGCAGTTCTTAACTCAAAAGCTAACTTAGACATTTTCTTATGGAGTAGCAGTACATCTGTTTGCATGGCAACATAGTAGTATATTTGTTGGGGTATGCCCTTAAGGCTAATGTTTGAGGCCTTGGGATTCTTTCAGTATCATGTATAAACTCTTATGTTTATAAAGGCAATGGTTGTTATTCAGTTTGTTACATTGTCTGCTGCAATAAGTGTGCTTCTGAATAATGTCTCAATGCTGTTCAGCTTGGCTGACATGCAGTTATGTCCTTAGTCAAGATATCTTGGTGAACATGAGACAGCCTTGATATGATTGAGACTAATATGTGTTCTAATCTTATAGGATGCTTCGAGCATGGAATAAGATGTAGACTCATGGGTACATTGGATGTACTGGACAGACCCTACTAGGATATTCAATTGCTTGTCACAATCTGAATAATCCTTGTTTGCAACAAGTGGCACATGTCCTCTGACTTGAGATCACTTGTGTTTCTAAATGATGATTGTCATTGTTTTGAGGTAGTTTAATATCATTTGAAACATAATGGTTATAGACTATCTTGGATAATGATCATGAGTCAGGTTAGGACACTAGTGATAGATATAGGATTGCCGTCTCCTTGTTTAAGGAGTGTGATGTTCTAAAGGGGCCCCCCTGGATGAGATGATTGAGAAAGTGTATGGCCATACCCAGGTGACAATGTTCATCTGATCTAATCATGCTCATTATATTGGAGCTACAGGCTTGACACGCTTGTCCAATAAGAACATCCAGTGGCAAAGGAAATATGTATGCCTAGTGAAGTGGATTCACACTTGTGCTGTGGTTTGGGTGTAGTCTTGGAAGACTCTTTCCTTTATATCGGGAGACAGTGATGTGTTGCTAGATACCCCTCACTGATCGTGATAACGTAAGTTATCATTACCGACATTTAAAGGAAACCCTCAGGGTCGCACAATTTGATGATATAGCTTACTTAAGTCAGATCGTGTGGACTGAATTGTTTTGGTTCAGTTTAAAGGGATTTAAACTCTGATTGTAAGTGAGATCTGGTCTGATCATGTTTGATTGATTAGGGCTTGAGATCGGTAAGCTTCGATCGAGAGAGTTGATGCTAGATCGATGAGATCAAGGGCATCAAGAGATGAACGGTTAGATCATGAACCTTAGGGTTTTAGGTGATCTGGACCAAGGCTTGGTTTGATTTGGTCTTTGAACCAAATTGGGTTGAACCGAATGGCTTGAACCGGTTCACATAGGTGAACGCATGGTTCAAAGGCTTGATGGCGCTTTGGGCGGTTTGCCTTGAATGAGCGCATGGTTCATGAATGCGTGAACGCATGAAGTGAAGTTTTTACTATTTTTGGAAGAGGCGTTTTCCAAAATAGTTAACTCACCTCACGTTCGAGAGCACTCATCCTACTCTCGCCCTTTTTGCCTCTTCCTCTCGACGTCTTCGGGTGTAGAGAAAGGGCGGACGACAAGGAGAGACTCGGCCAAGCTAGAGACATCATCTCTTCTCCCTCAAGCGATCAGGATTCTTGGAGCCTTGCTAGCACAAGGAGCAACAAGGAGTAGGCTAAGTCTCATCTCGTGTGCGCACACTTTGGAGGAGAACCTCATCGTCCTCTTGCTTCCAAATCTCCATCCAAGCGATGGCCATGTTATGAAACCCTTCCAATCTATGCAAGTTTATATAAGTTGATCAATGAAACATACATGCGATCATTGAAACCCAAGCTTCCGCAATGAAAAGTTTTACACATGCGCCTATTAGGGTTTCGCTCCCCCTTGAAGGGGACTTTCAAATGGTATCAGAGCGGGTTCTATGCATGTTCATTTGATTGCTTATTTGTGATCCTTGTTTGCACTTGCTAAGAGTAGATCTAATTACATGCCGAAAACTACATGCTAGTTTGAGAACTTAGATGTATGTTTATTTATGTTTTGCGCATGTATGATGTGTTGGCGCATGCTATAGAGTTTTTCAAAACTTAACTTGCGCGCCCCTACCTTAGATCTAAGCGCCTACTATAAACCCTTAGACGGGTTGATGGGGTTGAAGTCATCCTCTAGGTTAGATCCAAATAGTCTGATCAGACCATCTGACAGCCTAGATGGGTCGACCAGATGGCACCTATGCGCAAGCATGAGGTGGCTATAGGTCGATTGCATCACAGGCGTGTAGCGAGGTCTGATTGAGACAACAAGTGAACGCACATGAGTTAGGCCCGGGGTCACACCCGCTTGCCAGAACTCATGAGGGTTGTTCAGCCCTTGGCGCATGCATGGTTGACCATTAGGTCAACTCAAGTCAGTTAGGACTTGGTGCATGCAAGGGCAGTGGATCTGACTAGATATGATGAGTGGATCCCTATCAATGGACCGTTGTAAGGTTGTAGGGCACATAAGAAAATTAAAATTGATGCCAATGGGTTTTCAAAAATTTTATTTTCTTGTTAAAGGATCACATGTTGATTGGATGCCATGATATATGTTTATTTCATCTTATGTGGGTTGCCCTTTTAATGTGTGCTGTGCTGGGGCCTACGAGCCTGGATTAAAATTGTAAATTAATTTTTATTGTGATCTGTGCATCACTTTTAATTAATTTATAAAATGTAATTGACCTGCGAGTCAATCATGTCTAGATAGATTAAATTGTAAGTTTAATCAGACATGAGCACAGAGCACAGTTGGCATTGGCGCATGCAGTAGTGGCTTGACCAGGTGGGAGGTCTAGGGTTCAACCCTATGACAGGCGCATCTACCTGGTGGGCGCACCTGAGCTACAGAGGGCGCTTGGGCCCTGGTCTGGGCCAGATGAGATGCAAAAGACCCATGGAGAGCTCAAGTGAAGACTTAAGTTAAAATTAAGGTCTTACTTAGGGTTAATGGGCTTTTACCACATAAGATCATCATGCTTTCTTTTATTGTTTAAATAATTAGAATTGCATGATATATTTATCTTCTGCTATCACCATAGGGTTTGCATGATAGTTAAGAAGATAAAAGACCGTTAAAATCCAACGCTAAAATATCAAGCTCGATAGCCTTCTGACGCGAAACCTCACTGTTCTGACTATCGTTGGAGCCGTGTTGTACCCACTCAGTGGGCACATCCATCTATCTTCAGACGGTGTGTGATTTCACCTGCGTGTTACAGGGAAGGGATTTATCGCTTCTCGTTGCTCAGCATAGCACGTGGTGGTCGAGGGAGTAGGTCGGGTCAGCTTGACCATGTAGGCTACATATGTGGCGCATATGGTAGCACATGGAGGTGTAGGTTCCCTTAGACAAGGGGGCGAAACCCTAGATAGGCGCATGTTATATTTTAAGCAGCGGAAAGGGGGTTTCTTGGGATCTTTTATATGCATGTAATATAATCAACTTAAATCGATTGTATACAAGAGATAGAACCATACCAATGCCATTTGTTGGATGGCGTCTAGGAAGAAGAAAGTGAAGTCGCTTTCCTCCAAACGGTTCGCACACAAGAAGATCTATGCGCTTACTCCCTTCGGTACACCTTGTGCTAGCAAAGTTCCTTGGTGTCTTTGTTCGTGTGAGAAGGGAAGAAGAACGTCTTGCTTGCCCAGTCCTCGACTCTCCAAAGCGTGAAGTGGAACTTCCACGAGAGCAGGCGACGAGAAAAAGGAGTGAGGCGACAAGAGATGCGCTCTACCCAAAACATGGAGGCGTGGTTGCTAAAAATAGCCAACCTTACTCTTTCATGCGATCATGTGTTCATGCGCTCATGAACCAATCGCATTTTCCTCTCCCCTCTTTGAACCAAGCGCTCATATCATGAGCCGGTTCAACTAGGTCTGGTTCATAGACCAATTAACCCAAGCAATTAGTCCAGATTACATTAAACCCTAAGACTCTTGATCTGACCGTTGATCTCTAGATGCTCCTGATCTCACTGATCTAGCATCCATTCTCTCGATCGAAGCTTACCGATCTCAAGCCCTAATCAATCAAACATGATTAGACCAGATCTCACTCACAATCAGAGATTAAATCCCTTTAAACTGAACCCAAATAATTCAGTCCACACGATCTGACTTAAGTAAGCCATATCATCAAATTGTGCGACCCTAAGGGTTTCCTTTAAATGTCGGTAACGATAACTTACGTTATCACGATCAGTGAGGGGTATCTAGCAACACATCACTGTCTCCCGATATAAAGGAAAGAGTCTTCCAAGACTACACCCAAATCACAGCACAAGTGTGAATCCAACTCACAAGGCATGCATATTTCCTTTGCCACTGGATGTTCTTATTGGACAAGCGTGTCAAGCTTGTAGTTCCAATATGATGAGCATGATTAAAACAGATGAACACAGTCACCTGGGTATGGCCATACACTTTCTCAATCATCTCATCCAGGGGGCCCCTTTAGAACATCACACTCCAATTAAGGAGACGGCAATCCTATATCTATCACTAGTGCCCTAACCTGATTCAAGCTCACCATCCAAGATAGTCTATAATCATTATGTTTCAAATGATATTGAACTACCTCAAAACAATGACAATCATCATTTAGAAAACACAAGTGATCTCAAGTCAGAGGAAATGTGCCACTTGTTACATTCAAGGATTATTCATATTGTGACAACCAATTGAATATCCTAGTAGGGTCTGTCCAGTACATCCAATGTACCCATGAGTCTACATCTTATTCCATGCTCGAAGCATCCTATAAGATTAGAGCACATATTAGTCTCAATCTTATCAAGGCTGTCTCATGTTCACCAAGATATCTCGACTAAGGACTTTACAGCATGTCAGCCCAGCTGAACAGCTTTGAGACATTATTCAGAAGTACACTTATTGCAGCAGATAATATAACAAACTGAATAACAACCATGCCTTTATAAACATAAGAGTTTATTACATGATACTGATACAATCCCAAGGCCTCAAACATTAGCCTTAAGGGCATACCCCAACAATCTCCCACTTGCACTTAATCTAATGGTTGAGAAATCTCAAACCCATATTATTACAGTGCTTCTCATGCTTCTGCTGCGCCAGAGGCTTAGTAAGCGGGTCTGCCAGATTGTCATCTGTATGAACCTTGCAGACTTTGATCTCACCACGATTAATGATCTCCCTGATCAAATGAAACTGTCTCTGTATGTGCTTGGACTTCTGGTGCGACCGTGGTTCCTTTGCTTGTGCGATTGCTCCAGTGTTATCACAAAAGATAACCAAAGGATCTGCACTCGAAGGAACAACACCAAGTTCTCTCACGAACTTACGAATCCACACTGCCTCCTTGGATGCTTCCGAGGCTGCAACATACTCGGCTTCTGTTGTGGAATCAGCAACAGTTGACTGTTTGAAACTCTTCCACACCACCGCTCCTCCATTCAAGCTAAAAACATAGCCTGATTGCGATCGGAAATCATCCTGGTCAGACTGGAACGAAGCGTCAGTATATCCTTCAATACTGAGTTCTTCCTGACCACCATATATTAAGAACATATCTTTGGTCCTCCGCAGATATTTTAAAATGTTCTTGACTGCAATCCAGTGCGCCATACCTGGATTACTTTGGAACCGACTGGTCACGCTTAACCCGTAAGCGACGTCTGGGCGAGTACACAACATCGCATACATAATGGACCCAATAGCCGAAGCATAAGGCATATTGTCCATTTCATCTTTCTCAGTCTGTGTTTGTGGACACTGACTCTTTGAAAGATTCAGACCATGTCTGACTGGAAGATATCCTCTTTTAGAATTCTCTAAATGAAATCTTTCCAGGACTTTATCGATGTAAGTACTCTGGCACAGCCCAAGAAGCCTCTTAGATCTATCCCTGTAGATCTTCACACCTAATACATAGGCTGCTTCTCCTAAATCTTTCATCTGGAAACATTTCCTTAACCATGCCTTAACCGCATGCATTTCAGGAATGTCATTTCCAATGATCAAGATGTCATCGACGTAGAGGACTAGGAAAGTAATCACGCTCCCACTAAACCTCTTATATACACACGGGTCATCCTCGTTCTTGATGAAACCAAATTCACTGACTGATTCATCAAAACGAATATTCCAGCTTCTCGATGCTTGTTTAAGTCCATAAATAGACTTCTTTAATTTGCATATTTTATGACGATCTGATGGATTAGTGAAACCTTCAGGTTGTGTCATATACACATCCTCTTCCAGATTTCCATTAAGGAAAGCTGTCTTCACATCCATTTGCCAGATCTCATAATCGTAATATGCTGCTATCGCGAAAAGAATCCGAATAGACTTAAACATGGCTACAGGTGAGAAAGTTTCATCATAATCTATCCCGTAGATTTGTTTGAAACCTTTCGCAACTAGCCTGCCTTTATAGGTAACCACGTTACCATCCATGTCAATCTTCTTCTTGAAGATCCATTTGCAGCCTATAGGGATTACTCCCGGAGGTGGATCAACCAAATCCCAGACTTGGTTATCTGACATGGAGTCCATCTCGGCTCGCATAGCTTCAAGCCATCTCGCTGACTCCAGTCCACTGACCGCATCCGCATAAGTGAGGGGTTCATCATTATCAATGATGTAGACTCCGTCATAGCGCTCAGGCTGTCGACGGATCCTTCCCGATCTTCGCGGTTCCCGTGATATCTGAGCCTCAGGTTGTTCAGTAACCTGATCCACTGGCTCAGTCTCATCCAACTGTGCTTGACTACTTTGTCCTTCCTCTGGATTCTCATCCAGCTTTATTTCTCTCCCACTGGCCTCTTGCAGAAGAAACTCCTTCTCGAGAAATATGGCCGTCCGAGCAACAAATACCTTGTTCTCTTTGGGATCGTAGAAATAATAACCCTTAGTTTCCTTAGGGTAACCGACAAAGATACATTTGTCAGATCTGCTCTCTAGTTTCCCAGAGGCGAGCTTTTTGACATAAGCCTCGCAGCCCCAGATCCTGATAAATGTCAAGCTCGGCTGTTTCCCATACCATAACTCATATGGCGTCTTAGAAACTGCCTTGGATGGCACTCGGTTTAGTACCTTTGCAGCTGTTTCCAGTGCAAATCCCCAAAAGGAATATGGAAGAGTAGCCTGACTCATCATAGAACGAACCATATCAAGTAACGTTCTATTTCTCCTCTCGGACACACCATTCCATTGCGGTGTTCCTGGCGGAGTGAGCTGTGAGATAATCCCACACTCCTTCAGATAGTCAGTAAACGCATGACTCAAGTATTCTCCACCTCGATCAGAACGAAGTGCCTTGATATTTCGGCCAAGCTGATTCTGTACTTCATTCTTGAACTCTTTGAACTTGTCAAAAGATTCACTTTTGTGTCTCATAAGATAGACATACCCATATCTACTGAAATCATCAGTAAAGGTTATGAAGTACAGATAGCCACCTCTGGCATGTTTACTAAATGGCCCACACACATCACTGTGTATAAGGTCAAGTAAACCTGAAGCCCTTTGACCTTTGTTAGGAAAAGGTGACTTCGTCATTTTACCCATTAAACAAGCCTTGCATGTATCAATCTCCTCATAGGAGAATGATCCCAGCAGTCCATGATCATGCAACCGCTTAATGCGCTTCTTGTTAATATGGCCTAAACGACTATGCCATAGCAAGGTGCTGTCATCAGCATACTTGGCTTTCTTATTATCAATGTTTTGTATAGAACATTCCATGTCCAACATGAATAACCCATTGTTAATTGAACCAGTAGCATAAACAATATTATCTAAAGAAAGAACACACTTTGAAATATTGCATTCAAAGGAAAATCCCTTCCTGACAAGAGCAGGAATGGAGATAATATTTTTAGTAATGCTGGGAACAAAGTAACAATTGTTCAGTTCTAATACAAGCCCAGATGGCAAAGAGATGAAATAGTCTCCTACAGCAACAGCAGCAACCCGTGCCCCGTTTCCAACTCGTAGGTCCACCTCATGCTGTCCCACCTGTCTTCTTCTCTTGAGTTCCTGTACATTTGAACAAATGTGAACTCCACATGCAGTGTCCAACACCCATGAAATAGAAGAAGATGAAACCATGACTTCCGTCACGTATATACCTGAGCCAGAAGCGATGCTTCCCCTCTTGTCTCCTTGGAGCGCTTTACAGTCCCTTTTCCAGTGACCCAGCTGGCCACAGTGGAAACATCTGTATTCCTTTGACCGCTTAACTTTTTGCTTCAGAGCCTTGCTGTAACTCTTGACGGGGGCCTTGCCCTTCTTCCCCTTCTTCTTGTTCCTAGAAGGAACCATTAAGACAGAGGTCGAAGGCTTTCCCTTCAGAGTCTTCTCAGTAGTCAAGAGCATATTCAGCAGCTCTGCCGGAGTACAGTCGATTTTGTTCATATTAAAGTTAATGATGAACGCATCGAAAGAGGGCGGGAGAGACTGCAGAATAATGTCTACAGCAAGCTCCTGATTGATGGTATGCCCCAGTTTCTCTAGAGCCTCCTTGTGCCCAATCATCTTGAGCACGTGAGCTCCCACTGGGCTCCCTTCAGCCAGTTTGCTCTGAAAGAAAAGCTTTGTCAGATTATAGCGTTCTGTCCTAGCCTGTGCAGCATACAGCATCTTGAGGTTCGCTATAATCTCTATAGCCGACATATCCTCATGCTGACGCTGCAGCGGTGGCGTCATAGACGCTAGCATCAGGCAAGCGACATCAATGCTATCATTGACGTGCTTTTCATAAGCTTCCCGAACCGCCCTTGTGGCGTTCGGAGCGGGTTGAGGCGGTATAGCCGTCTCGAGGACATACAGTTTCCTCTCTGCCTTAAGAACAATCTTAAGGTGTCCGTACCAGTCTGAGAAGTTCGGCCCAGCAAACTTCTCCCTTTCCAGTAGGGATCGCACATTGAAGCTCATGGTGTTCGTTGCTGCTGGTATCTACAACAATGCAAGAACAGCAAGGTCAGTATCAATGTTAAGAATCAATCAGGACTTAAGAATGATTCTTTTTCTCACTATTTTATCTGGCTGAAAAATCCAGTAAAAACTGTAAACATCTAATAAGCGAAAAAGGGAATTCAGTTTTTAGTGAGATGGGATCCAGATTTCATACTTGGTCTCCGCGTCCCGCTCAGGCGAGATAAGATGCACAGAGAGTACAAGCACTAATCTCTGGTAGGCAATCCCTGCTAATCGCCAACCCGTGCGATTCCCCTTCATCTGGGCAATCCAGCAGACTGTGCCAACTGAGTTGGTACAACACAATCTCTGACCCCACAGATGGCTGCCTCCATGTGCTACCATATGCGCAACATATGTAGCCTACATGGTCAAGCTGACCCGACCTACTCCCTGGACCACCATGTGCTATGCTGAGCAACGAGAAGCGATAAATCCCTTCTCTGTAACATGCAGGTGTAATCCGGCACCGTCTGAAGATAGATGGACGTGCCCACTGAGTGGGAACAACACGGCTCCAACGATAGTCAGAACAGTGAGGTTTCGCGTCAGAAGGCTTACGAGCTTGATATTTTAGCGTTGGATTTTAACGGTCTTTTATCTTCTTAACTATCATGCAATTCCTATGGTGATAGCAGAAGATAAACTCATGCAATTCTAATTATAAAAGCAATAAATAGAAAGCATGCTGATCTTATGTGGTAAAAGCCCATTGAGCCTAAGTTAGACCTTAAATAAACTTAAGTCTTCACTTGCTTTTCTTGATGGGTCTTTTGCTGCTCATTTGGCCCAAACCAGGGCCCAAGCGCCCACTGCAGCTCAGGTGCGCCCACCAGGTAAATGCGCCTGGTCCCAGAGTCGAACCCTGGACCTCCCACCTGGTCTAGCCACTGCTGCATGCGCCTCTGCCAAGTGTGCTCTGTGCTCTTGTCTGACTAATTTACAAATTAATCTATCTAGACAAGATTGACTCGCAGGTCAATTACATTTTATAAATTAATTAAACTGTGATTTGCAGATCACAAAAATAATAATTAATTTACAATAAAATTCCAGGCACGCAGGCCCCAGCACAGCACACATTAAACGGGCAGCCCACATAAGATTAAATAAACATACATATGGCATCTAATCAGCATGTGATCCAATAAGAAAATAAATTTTTGAAAAAACCCATTGGCATCAATTTTAATTTCCTTATTTGCCCTGCTGCCTTACGATGGTCCATTACAAGGGATCCACTCATCAAACCTAGTCAGATCCATTGCCCTTGCATGCACCAAGTCGTAACTGACTTGAGTCGACCTAATGGTCAACCATGCATGCGCCAGGGCTGAAAAACCCTCATGAGTTCTGGCAAGCTGGTGTGACCCCGGGCCTAACTCATGTGTGTTCACTAGTCGTCTCAATCAGACATCGCTACACGCCTGTCTGCAGTCGACCTATAGCCATCTCGTGCTTGCGCACAGATGCTATCTGGTCGACCCATCAAGGCTGTCAGATAGTCTGATCAGACTGTTTGGATCTAACCTAGGGGATGACTTCAACCCTAATAACATGTCTAAGGGTTTAAAGCAGGCACCTCTTAGATCTAATGAGAGTCGCGCAAGTTTTGTTTTGAAAACACAATGAAACAAGCGCCAAGAACATGCGCCAACATAAAAATGTAACATGAAATATTTTTCGCATGAAACATCTAATATGCGCATGTTATAGATCTAAGCATACTCATACTTTCGCATATATGGATCACAAAGTCTTAAGCAATCATAGAAACATGCAAACAACCGGCTCTGATACCAATTGTAGGTTCCCTTAGACAAGGGGGTGAAACCCTAGATAGGCGCATGTTATATTTTAAGCAGCGGAAAGGGGGTTTCTTGGGATCTTTTCTATGCATGTAATATAATCAACTTAAATCGATTGTATACAAGAGATAGAACCATACCAATGCCATTTGTTGGATGGCGTCTAGGAAGAAGAAAGTGAAGTCGCTTTCCTCCAAACGGTTCGCACACAAGAAGATCTATGCGCTTACTCCCTTCGGTACACCTTGTGCTAGCAAAGTTCCTTGGTGTCTTTGTTCGTGTGAGAAGGGAAGAAGAACGTCTTGCTTGCCCAGTCCTCGACTCTCCAAAGCGTGAAGTGGAACTTCCACGAGAGCAGGCGACGGGAAAAAGGAGTGAGGCGACAAGAGATGCGCTCTACCCAAAACATGGAGGCGTGGTTGCTAAAAATAGCTAACCTTACTCTTTCATGCGATCATGTGTTCATGCGCTCATGAACCAATCGCATTTTCCTCTCCCCTCTTTGAACCAAGCGCTCATATCATGAGCCGGTTCAACTAGGTCTGGTTCATAGACCAATTAACCCAAGCAATTAGTCCAGATTACATTAAACCCTAAGGCTCTTGATCTGACCGTTGATCTCTAGATGCTCCTGATCTCACTGATCTAGCATCCATTCTCTCGATCGAAGCTTACCGATCTCAAGCCCTAATCAATCAAACATGATTAGACCAGATCTCACTCACAATCAGAGATTAAATCCCTTTAAACTGAACCCAAATAATTCAGTCCACACGATCTGACTTAAGTAAGCCATATCATCAAATTGTGCGACCCTAAGGGTTTCCTTTAAATGTCGGTAACGATAACTTACGTTATCATGATCAGTGAGGGGTATCTAGCAACACATCACTGTCTCCCGATATAAAGGAAAGAGTCTTCCAAGACTACACCCAAATCACAGCACAAGTGTGAATCCAACTCACAAGGCATGCATATTTCCTTTGCCACTGGGTGTTCTTATTGGACAAGCGTGTCAAGCTTGTAGTTCCAATATGATGAGCATGATTAAAACAGATGAACACAGTCACCTGGGTATGGCCATACACTTTCTCAATCATCTCATCCAGGGGGCCCCTTTAGAACATCACACTCCAATTAAGGAGACGGCAATCCTATATCTATCACTAGTGCCCTAACCTGATTCAAGCTCACCATCCAAGATAGTCTATAATCATTATGTTTCAAATGATATTGAACTACCTCAAAACAATGACAATCATCATTTAGAAAACACAAGTGATCTCAAGTCAGAGGAAATGTGCCACTTGTTACATTCAAGGATTATTCATATTGTGACAACCAATTGAATATCCTAGTAGGGTCTGTCCAGTACATCCAATGTACCCATGAGTCTACATCTTATTCCATGCTCGAAGCTGTTGGGGTATGCCCTTAAGGCTAATGTTTGAGGCCTGTGGGAATGTATCTGTATCATGTAATAAACTGTTATGTTTATAAAGGCATGGTTGTTATTCAGTTAGCTACATTGTCTGCTGCAATATATGTTCTTCTGAATAATGTCTCAAAGCTGTTCAGCTAGGCTGACATGCAGTTAAGTCCTTAGTCGATGTATCTTGGTGAACATGAGACAGCCTTGATATGGTAAAGACTAATATGTGTTCTAATCTTATAGGATGCTTCGAGCATGGAATAAGATGTAGACTCATGGGTACATTGGATGTACTGGACAGACCCTACTAGGATGTTCAATTGTTTGTCACAATGTGAATATTCCTTGTATATGACAAGTGGCACATTTCCTCTGACTTGAGATCACTTGTGTTTTCTAAATGATGATTGTCATTATTTTGAGGTAGTTCAATATCATTTGAAACATAATGATTATAGACTAACTTGGATGATGAGCTTGAGTCAGGTTAGGGCACTAGTGATAGACATAGGATTGCCGTCTCCTTGTTTAAGGAGTGTGATGTTCTAAAGGGGCCCCCTGGATGAGATGATTGAGAAAAGAGTATGGCCATACCCAGGTGACAGTGTTCATCTGATCTAATCATGCTCATCATATTGGAGTTACAAGCTTGACACGCTTGTCCAATAAGAACGTCCAGTGGTAAAGGAAATATGCATGCCTTGTGATTTGATTCACACTTGTGCTGTGGTATGGGTGTAGTCTTGGAAGACTCTTTCCTTTATATCGGGAGACAGTGATGTGTTGCTAGATACCCCTCACTGATCGTGATGACGTCAGTTATCGTTACCGACATTTAAAGGAAACCCTCAGGGTCGCACAATTTGATGATATGGCTTACTTAAGTCAGATCGTGTGGACTGAATTGTTTGAGTTCAGTTTGAAGGGATTTAATCTCTGATTGTAAGTGAGATCTGGTCTGATCATGTTTGATTGATTAGGGCTTCAGATCGGTAAGCTTCGATTGAGAGATTGGATGCTAGATCGGTCAGATCAGAAGCATTAAGAGATCAACGGTCAGATCAAGAACCTTGTGGTTTAATTATGATTTGGACTAGTTGCTTGGCTTATTTGGTTTGTGAACCGAACCAAAGTGAACCAGCTCAAATGAGCGCATGGTTCAAAAGGGTGAAGAGAGATTTGCGACTTGGTGTGCGCATGTGAACGTTGAGAGGTGGTTTGCTATTTTTAGATAGCAACTCCCTAAACGTGACCACGCTCCACGCTTCTCTTCTTGACGCCTCTTCTCGCCTCGCCTCTCCACTAGTCGAAACAAGTTTTCTCTTGTGTGGTGAAGAAGGTGGACGAAGAAGGAAAAGAAAATTTGCCAAGAAGTTTTCATCCCTTTCCATTCGATCAAGGACACTTTGGAGCCTTGCTAGCACAAGGAGCGACAAAGAGTTTGCCATCATCCTCTTGTGTGCGAATCCCTTTGGAGAAGAAGCAATTGACTCTTTGCTTCCAAGGCAACATCTAGGCTATGGCGATGGTATGATCGTTTTCATTAATCTTTATTAGCCTTTTATCGAGTTGATCATTTAACATGCAAGTTGATCCTATAACCCTAATTTCCGCAAGACAAAGTTTTATATGCGCCATCACTTTAGGGTTATGCTCCCCCTTGAAGGGGACTCTTCAATTGGTATCAGAGGAGGTTCTTAATGTATGTTATGTTGATTGCTTGATGCTTTACGTGATCCATAAATGTGCTAGTCAATAGATCTAATGTTTTCATGACATGCGTAACTACATACTTGTTGTAGAACATTTGTTGTATTTTGACGCATGTACATAGTATGCGCTTGTAATAGTTTTGTTTCTTTAAAACTTAAACACTTGCGCGTATATCATTAGATCAAGGCCTTACAGTAAACCCTTAGACGGGTTATTAGGGTTGAAGTCACCCCCTAGGTTGGATCCAAAAGTCTGATCAGATCATCTGACAGCCTTGATGGGTTGACCAGGTAGCACCTGTGCGATAGCACCTGGTGGCTACAGGTCGACTGCAGACAGGCGTGTAGCGATGTCTGATTGAGACGACCCATGAACGCACCTGAGTTAGGCCCGGGGTCACACCCGCTTGCCAGACCTCAGTGTGGTTGTTCAGCCCTGGCGCATGCATGGTTGACCTTATGGTCGACTCAAGTCAGTTAGGACTTGGTGCATGCAAGGGCAGTGGATCTGACTAGGTTGGATGAGTGGATCCCTAGTAATGGACCGTTGTAAGGTTGTAGGGCAAATAAGGAAAAATTAAAATTGATCCCATGGGGTTTTTCGAAAATTTTAATTTTTATGTTGGATCACATGATTGCTGATTGGATGCATATGTTTGTCTATTTAGTCTTATGTGGGCTGCCCATATTAATTGTGTGCTGTGCTGGGGCCTGCGAGCCTGGATTTATTGTTGTAAATTAATTATTGTGATCTGCGCATCACATTGCTTTAATTTATAAAATGTAATTGACCTGCGTGTCAATCTTGTCTAGATAGTTAAATTTGTAATTTAATTAGACAAGAGCACAGAGCACACTTGGCAGTGGCGCATGCAGCAGTGGCTTGACCAGGTGGGAGGTCTAGGGTTCGACCCTAGGACCAGGCGCATTTTCCTAGTGGGCGCACCAGAGCTGCAATTGGCGCTTGGGCCCTGGTATGGGCCAGATGAGCAGCAAAAGACCCATGAAGAGCAAGTGAAGACTTAAACTAGGTTAAGGTCTTCTAGGGCTATGGGCTTTTACCACATAAGAACCATGCTTTCTTTTATTGCTTATATAAGTAGAACAGCATGTTTTAATTTATCTTCTGCTATCACCATAGGAATTGCATGATAGTGAAGAAGATAAAAAGACCGTGAAAATCCAACGCTAAATATCAAGCTCGTAAGCCTTCTGATGCGAAACCTCACTGTTCTGATTATCGTTGGAGCCGTGTTGTACCCACTCAGTGGGCACGTCCATCTATCTTCAGACGGTGTGGGATTACACCTGTGTGTTACAGAGTAGGGATTTATCCCTTCTCGTTGCTCAGCATAGCACATGGTGGTCCAGGGAGTAGGTCGGGTCAGCTTGACCATGTAGGCTACATATGTGGCGCATATGGTAGCACATGGAGGCAGCCATCTGTGGGGTCAGAGACTGTGTTGTACCAACTCAGTTGGCACAGTCTGCTGGACTGCCCAGATGAAGGGGAATCGCACGGGTTGGCGATCGGCAGGGACTGCCTACCGGAGATTAGTGCTTGTACTCTCTGTGCATCTTATCTCGCCTGAGCGGGACGCGGAGACCAAGTATGAAATCCGGATCCCATCTCACTAAAAGAGTGTCTACTCTTTCGGGCTGTTTTGTTGGATTTTTCAAGCCAGATAAAATAGTGAGAAAAAGGAATCTTTCTTAAGTCCTGATCGATTCTTATACATTGATACTGACCTTGCTGTTCTTGCATTGTTGTAGATACCTGCAGCAACGAACACCATGAACTTCAATGTGCGATCCCTACTGGAAAGGGAGAAGTTTGCTGGGCCGAACTTCTCTGACTGGTTCGGACACCTTAAGATCGTTCTTAAGGCAGAGAGGAAACTGTATGTCCTCGAGACGGCGATACCGCCGCAGCCCGCTCCGAACGCCGCAAGGGCGGTTCGGGAAGCCTATGAAAAGCACGTCAATGATAGCATTGATGTCGCTTGCCTGATGCTAGCGTCTATGACGCCACCGCTGCAGCGTCAGCATGAGGATATGTCTGCTATAGACATGATAGCGAACCTCAAGATGCTGTATGCTGCACAGGCGAGGACTGAACGCTATAATTTGACGAAGCTCTTCTTTCAGAGCAAACTGGCTGAAGGGAGCCCAGTGGGAGCTCATGTGCTCAAGATGATTGGGCACAAGGAGGCTCTAGAGAAACTGGGGCATACCATCAACCAGGAGCTTGCTGTGGATATTATTCTGCAGTCTCTCCCGCCTTCATTCGACGCGTTCATTATTAACTTTAATATGAACAAAATCGATTGTACTCCGGCAGAGCTGCTGAATATGCTCCTCACTACTGAGGAGACTCTGAAGGGAAAGCCTTCGACCTCTGTCTTAATGGTTCCTTTAAGGAACAAGAAGAAGGGGAAGAAGGGCAAAGCCCCTGTCAAGAGCTACAGCAAGGCTTTGAAGCAAAAGGTCAAGCGGTCCAAGGAATACAGGTGTTTCCACTGTGGCCAGCTGGGTCACTGGAAAAAGGACTGTAAAGCGCTCCAAGGAGATAAGAGGGGAAGCTTCGCTTCTGGCTCAGGTATATTCGTGACTGAGGTCATGTTTTCTTCTTCTATATCATGGGTGTTGGACACTGCATGTGGAGTTCACATTTGTTCAAATGTACAGGAACTCAAGAGAAGAAGGCAGGTGGGACAGCATGAGGTGGACCTACGAGTTGGAAACGGGGCACGGGTTGCTGCTGTTGCTGTAGGAGACTACTTCATTTCTTTACCATCTGGAATTGTATTGGAACTAAACAATTGTTATTTTGTTCCCAGTATTACTAAAAATATTATCTCCATTCCTGCTCTTGTCAGGAAGGGATTTTCCTTTGAATGCAATATTTCAAAGTGTATTTTGTCTTTTGATAATATTGTTTATGCAACTGGTTCAATTAGCAATGGGTTATACATGTTGGACATGGAATGTTCGATACAGCAAATTGATATTAAGAAAGCCAAGAATGCTGATGACAGCACCTTGCTATGGCATAGTCGTTTAGGCCATATAAACGAGAAACGCATTAAGCGGTTGCATGATCATGGACTGCTGGGATCATTCTCCTATGAGGAGATTGATACATGCAAAGCTTGTTTGATGGGTAAAATGACGAAGTCACCTTTTCCTCACAAAGGTCAGAGGGCTTCAGGTTTACTTGACCTTATACACAGTGATGTGTGTGGGCCATTTAGTAAACATGCCAGAGATGGCTATCAGTACTTCATTACCTTTACTGATGATTTCAGTAGGTATGGGTATGTCTATCTGATGAGACATAAAAGTGAATCTTTTGACAAGTTCAAAGAGTTCAAAAATGAAGTACAGAATCAGCTAGGCCGAAATATCAAGGCACTTCGCTCAGATCGAGGTGGTGAATACTTGAGTCATACGTTTACTGACTATCTGAAGGAGTGTGGGATTATCTCACAGCTCACTCCGCCAGGAACACCGCAATGGAATGGTGTGTCCAAGAGGAGAAATAGAACGTTACTTGATATGGTTCGTTCTATGATGAGTCAGGCTTCTTTACCCAACTCCTTTTGGGGTTTTGCACTGGAAACAGCTGCAAAGGTACTAAACCGAGTGCCATCCAAGGCCGTTTCAAAGACGCCATATGAGTTATGGTATGGGAAATAGCCAAGCTTGACATTTATCAGGATCTGGGGTTGCGAGGCTTATGTCAAAAAGCTCGCCTCTGGGAAACTAGAGAGCAGATCTGACAAATGTATCTTGTCGGTTACCCTAAGGAAACTAAGGGTTATTATTTCTACGACCCCAAGGAGAACAAGGTATTTGTTGCTCGGACGGCCATATTTCTTGAGAAGGAGTTTCTTCTGCAAGAGGCCAGTGGGAGAGAAATAAAGCTGGATGAGAATCCAGAGGTAGGACAAAGTGCTCAAGCAGAATTGGATGAGCCTGAGCCGGTAGATCAGGTTATTGAACAACCTGAGGCTCAGATATCACGGGAACCGCGAAGATCGGGAAGGATCCGTCGACAACCTGAGCGTTATGACGGAGTCTACATCATTGATAATGATGAACCCCTCACTTATGCGGATGCGGTCAGTGGACCGGAGTCAGCGAGATGGCTTGAAGCTATGCGCGCCGAGATGGACTCCATGTCAGATAACCAAGTTTGGGATTTGGTTGATCCGCCTCCGGGAGTTATCCCTATAGGCTGTAAATGGATCTTCAAGAAGAAGATTGACATGGATGGTAACGTAGTTACCTATAAAGGCAGGCTAGTTGGGAAAGGTTTCAAACAAAGCTACGGGATAGATTATGATGAAACTTTCTCACCTGTAGCTATGTTTAAGTCTATTCGGATTCTTTTCGCGATAGCTGCATATTATGATTATGAGATTTGGCAGATGGATGTGAAAACAGCTTTCCTTAATGGAAATCTAGATGAGGATGTGTATATGACACAACCTGAGGGTTTCACTAATCCAGCAGATCGTCATAAGATATGCAAGTTAAAGAAGTCCATTTATGGACTTAAGCAAGCATCTAGAAGCTGGAATATTCGTTTTGATGAATCAATCAGTGAATTTGGTTTCATCAAGAACGAGGATGACCCGTGTGTATATAAGAGGTTTAGTGGGAGCGTGATTACTTTCTTAGTCCTCTACGTCGATGATATCTTGATCATTGGAAATGACATTCCTGAAATGCATGCTGTTAAGGCATGGCTGAGGAAATGTTTCCAGATGAAAGATCTAGGAGAAGCAGCCTATGTGTTAGGTGTGAAGATCTACAGGGATAGATCTAAGAGGCTTCTCGGGCTGTGCCAGAGTACTTACATCGAAAAGGTCCTGGAGAGATTTCATTTAGAGAATTCTAAACGAGGATATCTTCCAGTCAGACATGGTCTGAATCTTTCGAAGAGTCAGTGTCCACAAACACAGACTGAGAAAGATGAAATGGACAATACGCCTTATGCTTCGGCTATTGGATCCATTATGTATGCGATGTTGTGTACTCGCCCAGACGTCGCTTACGGGTTAAGCGTGACCAGTCGTTTCCAAAGTAATCCAGGTATGGCGCACTGGATTGCAGTCAAGAACATTTTAAAATATCTGCGGAGAACCAAAGATATGTTCTTGATATATGGTGGTCAGGAAGAACTCAGTATAGAGGGATATACTGACGCTTCGTTCCAGTCAGACCAGGATGATTTCCGATCGCAATCAGGCTATGTTTTTAGCTTGAATGGAGGTGCAGTGGTGTGGAAGAGTTTCAAACAGTCAACTGTTGCTGATTCCACAACAGAAGCCGAGTATGTTGCAGCCTCGGAAGCATCCAAGGAGGCAGTGTGGATTCGTAAGTTCGTGAGAGAACTTGGTGTCGTTCCTTCGAGTGCAGATCCTTTGGTTATCTTCTGTGATAACACTGGAGCAATCGCACAAGCAAAGGAACCACGGTCGCACCAGAAGTCCAAGCACATACAGAGAAGGTTTCATTTGATCAGGGAGATCATAGATCGTGGCGAGATCAAAATCTGCAAGGTTCATACAGATGACAATCTGGCAGACCCGCTTACCAAGGCTCTGGCGCAGCAGAAGCATGAGAAGCACTGTAATAATATGGGTTTGAGATTTCTCAACCATTAGATTAAGTGCAAGTGGGAGATTGTTGGGGTATGCCCTTAAGGCTAATGTTTGAGGCCTGTGGGAATGTATCTGTATCATGTAATAAACTGTTATGTTTATAAAGGCATGGTTGTTATTCAGTTAGCTACATTGTCTGCTGCAATATATGTTCTTCTGAATAATGTCTCAAAGCTGTTCAGCTAGGCTGACATGCAGTTAAGTCCTTAGTCGATGTATCTTGGTGAACATGAGACAGCCTTGATATGGTTAAGACTAATATGTGTTCTAATCTTATAGGATGCTTCGAGCATGGAATAAGATGTAGACTCATGGGTACATTGGATGTACTGGACAGACCCTACTAGGATGTTCAATTGTTTGTCACAATGTGAATATTCCTTGTATATGACAAGTGGCACATTTCCTCTGACTTGAGATCACTTGTGTTTTCTAAATGATGATTGTCATTATTTTGAGGTAGTTCAATATCATTTGAAACATAATGATTATAGACTAACTTGGATGATGAGCTTGAGTCAGGTTAGGGCACTAGTGATAGACATAGGATTGCCGTCTCCTTGTTTAAGGAGTGTGATGTTCTAAAGGGGCCGCCTGGATGAGATGATTGAGAAAAGAGTATGGCCATACCCAGGTGACAGTGTTCATCTGATCTAATCATGCTCATCATATTGGAGTTACAAGCTTGACACGCTTGTCCAATAAGAACGTCCAGTGGTAAAGGAAATATGCATGCCTTGTGATTTGATTCACACTTGTGCTGTGGTATGGGTGTAGTCTTGGAAGACTCTTTCCTTTATATCGGGAGACAGTGATGTGTTGCTAGATACCCCTCACTGATCGTGATGACGTTAGTTTGTTGGGGTATGCCCTTAAGGCTAATGTTTGAGGCCTTTGGGATTGTATAAGTATCATGTAATAAACTCTTGTGTTTATAAAAGGCATGGTTGTTATTCAGTTTGTTACCTTGTCTGCTGTAATAAGTGTACTTCTGAATAATGTCTCAAAGCTGTTCAGCTAGGCTGACAGTCAATATGTCCTTAGTCGAGATATCTTGGTGAACTTGAGACAACCTTGATATGGTTAAGACTAATATGTGTTCTAATCTTATAGGATGCTTCGAGCATGGAATAAGATGTAGACTCATGGGTACATTGGATGTACTGGACAGACCCTACTAGGATATTCAATTGCTTGTCACAATGTGAATGATCCTTGTAAGCAGCAAGTGGCACATGTCCTCTGACTTGAGATCACTTGTGTTTCTAAATGATGATTGTCATTGTCTTGAGGTAGTTCAATATCATTTGAAACATAATGATTATAGACTATCTTGGATGGTGAGCTTGAATCAGGTTAGGGCACTAGTGATAGACAAAGGATTGCCGTCTCCTTGTTTAAGGAGTGTGATGTTCTAAAGGGCCCCCCTATATGAGATGATTGAGAAAGTGTATGGCCATACCCAGATGACTATGTTCATCTGATCTAATCATGCTCATCATATTGGAGTTACAAGCTTGACATGCTTGTCCAATAAGAACATCCAGTGGCAAAGGAAACATGTATGCCTTGTGAAGTGGGTTCACACTTGTGCTATGGTTTGGGTGAAGTCTTGGAAGACTCTTTCCTTTAAATCGGGAGACAGTGATGTGTTGCTAGATACCCCTCACTGATCGTGATAACGAAAGTTATCGTTACCGACATATAAAGGAAACCCTCAGGGTCGCACAATATGGTGATATGGCTTACTTAAGTCAGATCGTGTGGACTGAATTATTTGGGTTCAGTTTAAAGGGCTTTAGTCTCTGATTGTAAGTGAGATCTGGACTGATCATGTTTGATTGATTAGGGCTTGAGATCGGTAAGCTTCGATCGAGAGATTGGATGCTGGATCGTGAGATCTAGAGCATCGGAAGATGAACGGTTAGATCATGAGCCATTTGGTTCATAGAAGGTCTAGATCGTAGCTTGGCTTGGTTTGATTTGGTGATTGAACAAAATTCGATTGAACCAAATCAAAGAACCGGTTCAACACTTGGTTCAAAGAGGAGATTCGATGGTTCACTTGGTGTGAACGCATGAGGCTTTGAATACTTACCTTTTTGGGAAATCGGTTTCAAAGATTGAATGCATGTAACGCCTCCACATTAGTGTGGAAGGTTACACACTCACCTCGAGCGAAACTCTCTTTGGTGTCGTGGTGAATTGACGACAAGAGGATAGAGAAGAAAACTCTCTCGCCAAGCAAGAAGTTCTTCCCCTTTTTCTCATACGGCAAAGACCCTTGAAGAAGCTTGCTAGCACAAGGTTCACAAGGGGTAAGCAACATCACTTTGTGTGCGTCGCTTGTGGAGAAGATCTCGTTTGGTCTTTTGCTTCCAAACCGACATCCACTCTAATGGCATTGGTATGACACCTTGTGATCTCTTTTTCGTTCATATAAGTTAATCATATGACTACATGCGATCTTGATGATGAATCCCCTAAAAACATCTACATGCGCCCCCACCCCCTTATTTAGGGCTTCATCTTGTTTCCGCTCCCCCTTGAAGGGGACTTTCAAATGGTATCAGAGCAGGATTCATGTAGTATCATATGATTGCTTGCGCATATTGTGATCCTTGTTTGTGTTTGATAAATAGATCTAGTAGGAAGCACTTGCGCATCTACATGTTAAGTAGTGATGAAAATACATGATGTAATTTTTGTACTCCTTTGCGCATGTGTGAAGAATGGTGGCGCATGTTGGTAGTTGTTGTATTTCTTAACAAACTTTATCACTTGCGCGCCTCACTAGATCTAAGTGGCGCCTACTATAAACCCTTAGATGGGTTGATGGGGTTGAAGTCACCTCTATGTTAGATCCAAAGTCTGATCAGACCATCTGACAGCCTAGATGGGTTGACCAGATAGCACCTGTGCGCAAGCACAAGGTGGCTATAGGTTGACTGCATCAAAGGCGTGTAGCGAGGTCTGGTTGAGACAACCAATGAACACTCCTGAGTTAGGCCCGGGGTCACACCCGCTTGCCAAAACTCTTGAAGGTGGTTCAGCCCTTGGGGCATGCATGGTTGACCATTAGGTCAACTCGAGTCAGTTAGGACTCGGTGCATGCAAGGGCAAAGGATCTGACTAGATGGATGAGTGGATCCCTATCAATGGACCATTGTAAGGTTGTAGGGCACATAAGAAAATTAAAAATGGATGCCAATGGGGTTTTCAAAATTTTTATTTTCTTTTAATTGGATCACATGTTGAATGATGCATATGTTTGTTTATTTAGTCTTATGTGGGCTGCCCATGTTAAATGTGTGCTGTGCTGGGGCCTGCGTGCCTGGTTACACCTGTAAATTAATTTTATTGTGATCAGTGAATCACATTTTTAGTTAATTTATTGTATAATAGACCTGTGAGTCTAACTTGTCTAGATAGATCAAATGTATTTGATTAGACAAGAGCAAAGGCACACATCCCAGAGGGGCATTCAGCTGGTGGCGCACCTGAGGTGCTCTTGGCGCTAGGGCCCTGGGTTGGACCAGATGAGATGCAAAAGAGCTCAAGTGAAGACTTAAGTAAAATTAAGGTCTTACTAGGGTTCATGGGCTTTTACCACATAAGATGCATGCTTTCTTTTATTGCTTATATAAGTAGAACAGCATGATTTATTTATCTTCTGCTATCACCATAGGAATTGCATGATAGTGAAGAAGATAAAAGACCGTTAAAATCCAACGCTAACATATCAAGCTCGAAAGCCTTCTGACGCGAAACCTCACCGTTCTGACTATCGTTGGAGCCGTGTTGTACCCACTCAGTGGGCACGTCCATCTATCTTCAGACGGTGCTGGATTTCACCTGCGTGTTACAGAGTAGGGATTTATCCCTTCTCGTTGCTCAGCATAGCACGTGGTGGTCCAGGGAGTAAGTCGGGTTAGCTTGACCATGTAGGCTACATATGTGGCGCATATGGTAGCACATGGAGGCAGCCATCTGTGGGATCAGAGACTGTGTTGTACCAACTCAGTTGGCACAGTCTGCTGGATTGCCCAGATGAAGGGGAATCGCACGGGTTGGCGATTGGCTGGGACAGCCTACCAGAAATTAGTGCTTGTCCTCTCTGTGCATCTTATCTCGCCTGAGCGGGACGCGGAGACCAAGTATGAAATCTGGATCCCATCTCACTAAAAGAGTGTTACTCTTTCGGACTGTTTACTGGATTTTTCAGTCAGACAAAATAGTGAGAAAAGAATCTTTCTTAAGTCCTGGATTGATTCTAAACATTGATACTGACCTTGCTGTTCTTGCATTGTTGTAGATTCCTGCAGCAACGAACACCATGAGCTTCAATGTGCGATCCCTACTGGAAAGGGAGAAGTTTGCTGGGCCGAACTTCTCTGACTGGTTCGGACACCTTAAGATCGTTCTTAAGGCAGAGAGGAAACTGTATGTCCTCGAGACGGCAATACCGCCGCAGCCCGCTCCGAACGCCGCAAGGGCGGTTCGGGATGCCTATGAAAAGCACGTCAATGATAGCATTGATGTCGCTTGCCTGATGCTAGCGTCTATGACGCCACCGCTGCAGCGTCAGCATGAGGATATGTCGGCTATAGAGATTATAGCGAACCTCAAGATGCTGTATGCTGCACAGGCGAGGACAGAACGCTATAATCTGACGAAGCTCTTCTTTCAGAGCAAACTGGCTGAGGGGAGCCCAGTGGGAGCTCATGTGCTCAAGATGATTGGGCACAAGGAGGCTCTAGAGAAACTGGGGCATACCATCAACCAGGAGCTTGCTGTAGATATTATTCTGCAGTCTCTTCCGCCTTCTTTCGATGCGTTCATCATTAACTTTAATATGAACAAAATCGATTGTACGCCGGCAGAGCTGCTGAATATGCTCTTGACCACTGAGGAAACTCTGAAGGGAAAGCCTTCAACCTCTGTCTTAATGGTTCCTTCTAGGAACAAGAAGAAGGGGAAGAAGGGCAAGGCCCCTGTCAAGAACTACAGTAAGGCACTGAAACAGAAGGTGAAGCGGTCGAAGGACAACAGGTGTTTCCACTGTGGCCAGCTGGGTCACTGGAAAAAGGACTGTAAAGCGCTCCAAGGAGATAAGAGGGGAAGCATCGCTTCTGGCTCAGGTATATACGTGACGGAAGTCATGGTTTCATCTTCTTCTATTTCATGGGTGTTGGACACTGCATGTGGAGTTCACATTTGTTCAAATGTACAGGAACTCAAGAGAAGAAGGCAGGTGGGACAGCATGAGGTAGACCTACGAGTTGGAAACGGGGCACGGGTTGCTGCTGTTGCTGTAGGAGACTATTTCATTTCTTTACCATCTGGCATTGTATTAGAATTAAACAATTGATATTTTGTACCCAGTATTACCAAGAATATTATCTCTATTCCTGCTCTTGTCAGGAAAGGATTTGCCTTTGAATGCAAGATTTCAAAGTGTGTTTTAACTTATGATAATATTGTGTATGCGACTGGTTCAATTAACAATGGGTTATTCATGTTGGACATGGAACATTCTATACAAAACATTGATAACAAGAAAGCCAAGTATGCTGATCACAGCACCTTGCTATGGCATAGTCGTTTAGGCCATATTAACAAGAAACGCATTAAGCGGTTGCATGATCATGGACTGCTGGGATCATTCTCCTGTGAGGAGATTGATACATGCAAAGCTTGTTTGATGGGTAAAATGACGAAGTCACCTTTTCCTAACAAAGGACAAAGGGCTTCAGGTTTACTTGACCTTATACACAGTGATGTGTGTGGGCCTTTCAGTAAACATGCTAGAGGTGGCTATCAGTACTTCATTACCTTTACTGACGATTTCAGTAGGTATGGTTATGTCTTTTTAATGAGACATAAAAGTGAATCTTTTGACAAGTTCAAAGAGTTCAAAAATGAAGTACAAAATCAGTTAGGCCGTAATATCAAGGCACTTCGTTCTGATCGAGGTGGTGAATACCTGAGTCATGCGTTTACTGACTATCTAAAGGAGTGTGGGATTATCTCACAGCTCACTCCGCCAGGAACACCGCAATGGAATGGTGTGTCCGAAAGGAGAAATAGAACGTTACTTGATATGGTTCGTTCTATGATGAGTCAGGCTACTCTTCCATATTCCTTTTGGGGTTTTGCACTGGAAACAGCTGCAAAGGTACTAAACCGAGTGCCATCCAAGGCAGTTTCAAAGACGCCATATGAGTTATGGTATGGGAAACAGCCTAGCTTGACATTTATCAGGATCTGGGGTTGCGAGGCTTATGTCAAAAAGCTCGCCTCTGGGAAACTAGAGAGCAGATCTGAGAGATATATTTTTGTCGGTTACCCTAAGGAAACTAAGGGTTATTATTTCTACGATCCCAAGGAGAACAAGGTATTTGTTGCTCGGACAGCCATATTTCTTGAGAAGGAGTTTCTTCTGCAAGAGGCCAGTGGGAGAGAAATAAAACTGGATGAGAATCCAGAAGAAGGACAAAGTGTTCAAGCACAGTTGGATGAGCCTGAGCCAGTAGATCAGGTTATTGAACAACCTGAGGCTCAGATATCACGGGAACCGCGAAGATCGGGAAGGATCCGTCGACAGCCTGAGCGCTATGACGGAGTCTACATCATTGAGAATGATGAACCCCTTACTTATGCGGATGCGGTCAGTGGACCGGAGTCAGCTAGATGGCTTGATGCTATGCGAGCCGAGATGGACTCCATGTCAGATAACCAAGTCTGGGATTTGGTTGATCCGCCTCCGGGAGTAATCCCTATAGGCTGTAAATGGATCTTCAAGAAGAAGATTGACATGGATGGTAACGTGGTTACCTATAAAGGCAGGCTGGTTGCGAAAGGTTTCAAACAAATCTACGGGATAGATTATGATGAAACTTTCTCACCTGTGGCTATGTTTAAGTCTATTCGAATTCTTTTCGCGATAGCTGCATATTACGATTATGAGATCTGGCAGATGGATGTGAAGACAGCTTTCCTTAATGGAAATCTGGATGAGGATGTGTATATGACACAACCTGAGGGTTTCACTAATCCATCAGATCGTCATAAAATATGCAAATTAAAGAAGTCCATTTATGGACTTAAGCAAGCATCTAGAAGCTGGAACATTCGTTTTGATGAATCAATCTCTAAGTTTGGTTTCATCAAGAATGAAGATGACCCGTGTGTATATAAGAGGTTTAGTGGGAGCGTGATTACATTTCTAATCCTCTACGTCGATGATATCTTGATCATTGGAAATGATATTCCTGAACTGCATGCTGTTAAAGCATGGTTAGGAAAATGTTTCCAGATGAAAGATCTAGGAGAAGCAGCCTATGTGTTAGGTGTGAAGATCTACCGGGATAGATCTAAGAGGCTTCTCGGGCTGTGCTAGAGTACTTACATCGATAAGGTCCTGGAGAGATTCCATTTAGAGAATTCTAAACGTGGATATCTTCCAGTCAGACATGGTCTGAATCTTTCAAAGAGTCAGTGTCCACAAACACAGACTGAGAAAGATGAAATGGACAATATGCCTTATGCTTCGGCTATTGGGTCCATTATGTATGCGATGTTGTGTACTCGCCCAGACGTCGCTTACGGGTTAAGCGTGACCAGTCGATTCCAAAGTAATCCAGGTTTGGCGCACTGGATTGCAGTCAAGAACATCTTAAAATATCTGCGGAGGACCAAAGATATGTTCTTGATATATGGTGGTCAGGAAGAACTCAGTATAGAAGGATATACTGACGCTTCGTTCCAGTCGGACCAGGATGATTTCCGATCGCAATCAGGCTATGTTTTTAGCTTGAATGGTGGAGCAGTGGTGTGGAAGAGTTTCAAACAGTCAACTGTTGCTGATTCCACAACAGAAGCCGAGTATGTTGCAGCCTCGGAAGCATCTAAGGAGGCAGTGTGGATTCGTAAGTTCGTGAGAGAACTTGGTGTTGTTCCTTCGAGTGCAGATCCTTTGGTTATCTTCTGTGATAACACTGGAGCAATCGCACAAGCAAAGGAACCACGGTCGCACCAGAAGTCCAAGCACATACAGAGACGGTTTCACTTGATCCGGGAGATCATTGATCGTGGCGAGATCAAAATATGCAAGGTTCATACAGATGACAATCTGGCAGACCCGCTTACCAAGCCTCTGGCGCAGCAGAAGCATGAGAAGCACTGTAATAATATGGGTTTGAGATTTCTCAACCATTAGATTAAGTGCAAGTGGGAGATTGTTGGGGTATGCCCTTAAGGCTAATGTTTGAGGCCTTTGGGATTGTATAAGTATCATGTAATAAACTCTTGTGTTTATAAAAGGCATGGTTGTTATTCAGTTTGTTACCTTGTCTGCTGTAATAAGTGTACTTCTGAATAATGTCTCAAAGCTGTTCAGCTAGGCTGACAGTCAATATGTCCTTAGTCGAGATATCTTGGTGAACTTGAGACAACCTTGATATGGTTAAGACTAATATGTGTTCTAATCTTATAGGATGCTTCGAGCATGGAATAAGATGTAGACTCATGGGTACATTGGATGTACTGGACAGACCCTACTAGGATATTCAATTGCTTGTCACAATGTGAATGATCCTTGTAAGCAGCAAGTGGCACATGTCCTCTGACTTGAGATCACTTGTGTTTCTAAATGATGATTGTCATTGTCTTGAGGTAGTTCAATATCATTTGAAACATAATGATTATAGACTATCTTGGATGGTGAGCTTGAATCAGGTTAGGGCACTAGTGATAGACAAAGGATTGCCGTCTCCTTGTTTAAGGAGTGTGATGTTCTAAAGGGCCCCCCTATATGAGATGATTGAGAAAGTGTATGGCCATACCCAGATGACTATGTTCATCTGATCTAATCATGCTCATCATATTGGAGTTACAAGCTTGACATGCTTGTCCAATAAGAACATCCAGTGGCAAAGGAAACATGTATGCCTTGTGAAGTGGGTTCACACTTGTGCTATGGTTTGGGTGAAGTCTTGGAAGACTCTTTCCTTTAAATCGGGAGACAGTGATGTGTTGCTAGATACCCCTCACTGATCGTGATAACGAAAGTTATCGTTACCGACATATAAAGGAAACCCTCAGGGTCGCACAATATGGTGATATGGCTTACTTAAGTCAGATCGTGTGGACTGAATTATTTGGGTTCAGTTTAAAGGGCTTTAGTCTCTGATTGTAAGTGAGATCTGGACTGATCATGTTTGATTGATTAGGGCTTGAGATCGGTAAGCTTCGATCGAGAGATTGGATGCTGGATCGTGAGATCTAGAGCATCGGAAGATGAACGGTTAGATCATGAGCCATTTGGTTCATAGAAGGTCTAGATCGTAGCTTGGCTTGGTTTGATTTGGTGATTGAACAAAATTCGATTGAACCAAATCAAAGAACCGGTTCAACACTTGGTTCAAAGAGGAGATTCGATGGTTCACTTGGTGTGAACGCATGAGGCTTTGAATACTTACCTTTTTGGGAAATCGGTTTCAAAGATTGAATGCATGTAACGCCTCCACATTAGTGTGGAAGGTTACACACTCACCTCGAGCGAAACTCTCTTTGGTGTCGTGGTGAATTGACGACAAGAGGATAGAGAAGAAAACTCTCTCGCCAAGCAAGAAGTTCTTCCCCTTTTTCTCATACGGAAAAGACCCTTGAAGAAGCTTGCTAGCACAAGGTTCACAAGGGGTAAGCAACATCACTTTGTGTGCGTCGCTTGTGGAGAAGATCTCGTTTGGTCTTTTGCTTCCAAACCGACATCCACTCTAATGGCATTGGTATGACACCTTGTGATCTCTTTTTCGTTCATATAAGTTAATCATATGACTACATGCGATCTTGATGATGAATCCCCTAAAAACATCTACATGCGCCCCCACCCCCTTATTTAGGGCTTCATCTTGTTTCCGCTCCCCCTTGAAGGGGACTTTCACAGTTATCGTTACCGACATTTAAAGGAAACCCTCAGGGTCGCACAATTTGATGATATGGCTTACTTAAGTCAGATCGTGTGGACTGAATTGTTTGAGTTCAGTTTGAAGGGATTTAATCTCTGATTGTAAGTGAGATCTGGTCTGATCATGTTTGATTGATTAGGGCTTCAGATCGGTAAGCTTCGATTGAGAGATTGGATGCTAGATCGGTCAGATCAGAAGCATTAAGAGATCAACGGTCAGATCAAGAACCTTGTGGTTTAATTATGATTTGGACTAGTTGCTTGGCTTATTTGGTTTGTGAACCGAACCAAAGTGAACCAGCTCAAATGAGCGCATGGTTCAAAAGGGTGAAGAGAGATTTGCGACTTGGTGTGCGCATGTGAACGTTGAGAGGTGGTTTGCTATTTTTAGATAGCAACTCCCTAAACGTGACCACGCTCCACGCTTCTCTTCTTGATGCCTCTTCTCGCCTCGCCTCTCCACTAGTCGAAACAAGTTTTCTCTTGTGTGGTGAAGAAGGTGGACGAAGAAGGAAAAGAAAATTTGCCAAGAAGTTTTCATCCCTTTCCATTCGATCAAGGACACTTTGGAGCCTTGCTAGCACAAGGAGCGACAAAGAGTTTGCCATCATCCTCTTGTGTGCGAATCCCTTTGGAGAAGAAGCAATTGACTCTTTGCTTCCAAGGCAACATCTAGGCTATGGCGATGGTATGATCGTTTTCATTAATCTTTATTAGCCTTTTATCGAGTTGATCATTTAACATGCAAGTTGATCCTATAACCCTAATTTCCGCAAGACAAAGTTTTATATGCGCCATCACTTTAGGGTTATGCTCCCCCTTGAAGGGGACTCTTCAGAAGCATCCTATAAGATTAGAGCACATATTAGTCTCAATCATATCAAGGCTGTCTCATGTTCACCAAGATATCTCGACTAAGGACTTTACAGCATGTCAGCCCAGCTGAACAGCTTTGAGACATTATTCAGAAGTACACTTATTGCAGCAGATAATATAACAAACTGAATAACAACCATGCCTTTATAAACATAAGAGTTTATTACATGATACTGATACAATCCCAAGGCCTCAAACATTAGCCTTAAGGGCATACCCCAACAATCTCCCACTTGCACTTAATCTAATGGTTGAGAAATCTCAAACCCATATTATTACAGTGCTTCTCATGCTTCTGCTGCGCCAGAGGCTTAGTAAGCGGGTCTGCCAGATTGTCATCTGTATGAACCTTGCAGACTTTGATCTCGCCACGATTAATGATCTCCCTGATCAAATGAAACCGTCTCTGTATGTGCTTGGACTTCTGGTGCGACCGTGGTTCCTTTGCTTGTGCGATTGCTCCTGTGTTAAGGCCTCAAACATTAGCCTTAAGGGCATACCCCAACAGGAGGCAGCCATCTGAGGGATCAGAGACTTTGTTGTACCAACTCAGTTGGCACAGTCGGCTGGATCGCCCAGATGAAGGGGAATCGCACGGGTTGGCGATTGGCAGGGACTGCCTACCAGAAATTAGTGCTTGTACTCTCTGTGCAACTTATCTCGCCTGAGCGGGACGCGGAGACCAAGTATGAAATCTGGATCCCATCTCACTAAAAGAGTGTTACTCTTTCGGACTGTTTACTGGATTTTTCAGTCAGATAAAATAGTGAGAAAAGAATCTTTCTTAAGTCCTGGATTGATTCTAAACATTGATACTGACCTTGCTGTTCTTGCATTGTTGTAGATTCCTGCAGCAACGAACACCATGAACTTCAATGTGCGATCCCTACTGGAAAGGGAGAAGTTTGCTGGGCCAAACTTCTCAGACTGGTACGGACACCTTAAGATTGTTCTTAAGGCTGAGAGGAAACTGTATGTCCTCGAGACGGCTGTACCGCCTCAACCCGCTCCGAACGCCGCAAGGGCGGTTCGGGATGCCTATGAAAAGCATGTCAATGATGGCATTGATGTCGCTTGCCTGATGCTAGCGTCTATGACGCCACAGCTGCAGCGTCAGCATGAGGATATGTCTGCTATAGAAATTATAGGAAACCTCAAGATGCTGTATGCTGCACAGGCGAGGACTGAACGCTATAATTTGACCAAGCTTTTCTTTCAGAGCAAACTGGCTGAAGGGAGTCCAGTGGGAGCTCATGTGCTTAAGATGATTGGGCACAAAGAGGCTCTAGAGAAACTGGGGCATACCATCAACCAAGAGCTTGCTGTAGACATTATTCTGCAGTCTCTCCCGGCCTCTTTCGATCCGTTCATTATTAATTTTAATATGAACAAGATCGACTGTACTCCGGCAGAGTTGCTTAATATGCTCTTGACTACGGAGGAGACTCTAAAGGGAAAGCCTTCAACCTCTGTCTTGATGTTCCCTTCCAGGAACAAGAAGAAGGGGAAGAAGGGCAAAGCCCCTGTCAAGAGTTACAGCAAGGCTCTGAAACAAAAGGTGAAGCGGTCGAAGGACAACAGGTGTTTCCATTGTGGCCAGCTGGGTCACTGGAAAAAGGACTGTAAAGCGCTCCAAGGAGACAAGAAGGGAAGCATCGCTTCTAGCTCAGGTATTTTTGTGACTGAGGTCATGTTTTCTTCTTCCATATCATGGGTGTTGGACACTGCATGTGGAGTTCACATTTGTTCAAATGTACAGGAACTCAAGAGAAGAAGATAGGTGGGACAGCATGAGGTGGACCTACGAGTTGGAAACGGGGCACGGGTTGCTGCTGTTGCTGTAGGGGTTTATTACATCTCATTACCATCTGGACTTGTATTAGAACTGGACAATTGTTATTTTGTTCCGAGTATTACGAAAAATATTATCTCTATTCCTGCTCTTGTCAGGAAAGGATTCTCCTTTGAATGCAATATTTCAAAGTGTATTCTATCTTATGATAATATTGTTTATGCTTCTGGATCAATTAACAATGGGTTATTCATGTTGGACATGGAATGTTCTATACAAAATATTGATAATAAGAAAGCCAAGTATGCTGATGACAGCACCTTGCTATGGCATAGTCGTTTAGGCCATATTAACAAGAAACGCATTAAGCGGTTGCATGATCATGGACTGCTGGGATCATTCTCCTATGACGAGATTGATACATGCAAAGCTTGTTTAATGGGTAAAATGACGAAGTCTCCTTTTCCTCACAAAGGTCAAAGGGCTTCAGGTTTACTTGACCTTATACACAGTGATGTGTGTGGGCCATTTAGTAAACATGCCAGAGGTGGCTATTCGTACTTCATTACCTTTACTGATGATTTCAGTAGATATGGGTATGTCTATCTAATGAGACATAAGAGTGAATCTTTTGACA
The DNA here is from genome assembly GCA_027563935.2 of Costus lasius. NCBI lineage: Eukaryota > Viridiplantae > Streptophyta > Magnoliopsida > Zingiberales > Costaceae > Costus > Costus lasius. Next base: position 80,712,623 of record CM050451.1, read on the forward strand.
AGTTCAAAGAGTTCAAGAATGAAGTACAGAATCAGCTAGGCCGAAATATCAAGGCACTTCGCTCTGATCGAGGTGGTGAATACCTAAGTCGAGAGTTTATTGACTATCTGAAGGAGTGTGGGATTATCTCACAGCTCACTCCGCCAGGAACACTGCAATGGAATGGTGTGTCCGAGAGGAGGAACAGAACCTTACTGGATATGGTTCGTTCAATGATGAGTCAGGCTACTCTACCTTACTCCTTTTGGGGATTTGCACTGGAAACAGCTGCAAAGGTACTAAACCGAGTGCCATCCAAGGCAGTTTCTAAGACTTCATATGAGTTATGGTATGGGAAACAGCCGAGCTTGACATTTATTAAGATCTGGGGTTGCGAGGCTTATGTCAAAAAGCTCGCCTCTAGGAAACTAGAGAGCAGATCTGAGAAATGTATTTTTGTCGGTTACCCTAAGGAAACTAAGGGTTATTATTTCTACGATCCCAAAGAGAATAAGGTATTTGTTGCTCGGACGGCTATTTTTCTTGAGAAGGAGTTTCTTCTGCAAGAGGCTAGTGGGAGAGAAATAAAGCTGGATGAGAATCCAGAGGAAGGACAAAGTAGTCAAGCACAGTTGGATGAGCCTGAGCCGGTAGAACAGGTTATTGAACAACCTGAGGCTCAGATATCACGGGAACCGCGAAGATCGGGAAGGATCCGTCGACAGCCTGAGTGCTATGACGGAGTCTACATCATTGATAATGATGAACTCCTCACTTATGTGGATGCGGTCAGTGGACCGGATTCAGCTAGATGGCTTGAAGCTATGCGAGCCGAGATGGACTCCATGTCAGATAACCAAGTCTGGGATTTGGTTGATCCGCCTCCGGGAGTAATCCCTATAGGCTGTAAATGGATCTTCAAGAAGAAGATTGACATGGATGGTAACGTGGTTACCTATAAAGGCAGGCTAGTTGCGAAAGGTTTCAAATAAATCTACGGGATAGATTATGATGAAACTTTCTCTCCTGTAGCCATGTTCAAGTCTATTCGGATTCTTTTCGCGATAGCAGCATATTACGACTATGAGATCTGGCAGATGGATGTGAAGACCGCTTTCCTTAATGGAAAACTGGATGAGGATGTGTATATGACACAACCTGAAGGTTTCACTAATCCATCAGATCGTCATAAAATATGCAAGTTAAAGAAGTCCATTTATGGACTTAAACAAGCATCAAGGAGCTGGAATATTCGTTTTGATGAATCAATCTGTGAATTTGGTTTCATCAAGAATGAAGATGACCCGTGTGTATATAAGAGGTTTAGTGGGAGCGTGATTACTTTCCTAGTCCTCTACGTCGATGATATCTTAATCATTGGAAACGATATTCCTGAACTGCATGCTGTTAAAGCATGGTTAAGAAAATGTTTCCAGATGAAAGATCTAGGAGAAGCAGCCTATGTATTAGGTGTGAAGATCTACAGGGATAGATCTAAGAGGCTTCTCGGGCTGTGCTAGAGTACTTACATCGATAAAGTCCTGGAGAGATTCCATTTAGAGAATTCTAAAAGAGGATATCTTCCAGTCAGACATGGTCTGAATCTTTCAAAGAGTCAGTGTCCACAAACACAGACTGAGAAAGATGAAATGGACAATACGCCTTATGCTTCGGCTATTGGGTCCATTATGTATGCGATGTTGTGTACTCGCCCAGACGTCGCTTATGGGTTAAGCGTGACCAGTCGATTCCAAAGTAATCCAGGTCAGGCGCACTGGATTGCGGTCAAGAACATTTTAAAATATCTGCGGAGGACCAAAGATATGTTCTTGATATATGGTGGTCAGGAAGAACTCAGTATTGAAGGATATACTGACGCTTCATTCCAGTCGGATCAGGATGATTTCCGATCGCAATCAGGCTATGTTTTTAGCTTGAATGGAGGAGCAGTGGTGTGGAAAAGTTTCAAACAGTCTATCGTTGCTGATTCCACAACAGAAGCCGAGTATGTTGCAGCCTCGGAAGCATCCAAGGAGGCAGTGTGGATTCGCAAGTTCGTTCAGGAACTTGGTGTTGTTCCTTCGAGTGCAGATCCTTTGGTTATCTTCTGTGATAACACTAGAGCAATCGCACAGGCAAAGGAACCACGGTCGCACCAGAAGTCCAAGCACATACAGAGACGGTTTCACTTGATCCGGGAGATCATTGATCGTGGTGAGATCAAAATCTGCAAGGTTCATACAGATGACAATCTGGCTGACCCACTTACCAAGCCTCTGGCGCAGCAGAAGCATGAGAAGCACTGTAATAATATGGGTTTGAGATTTCTCAACCATTAGATTAAGTGCAAGTGGGAGATTGTTGGGGTATGCCCTTAAGGCTAATGTTTGAGGCCTTGGGATTCTTTCAGTATCATGTATAAACTCTTATGTTTATAAAGGAAATGGTTGTTATTCAGTTTGTTACATTGTCTGCTGCAATAAGTGTGCTTCTGAATAATGTCTCAATGCTGTTCAGCTTGGCTGACATGCAGTTATGTCCTTAGTCAAGATATCTTGGTGAACATGAGACAGCCTTGATATGATTGAGACTAATATGTGTTCTAATCTTATAGGATGCTTCGAGCATGGAATAAGATGTAGACTCATGGGTACATTGGATGTACTGGACAGACCCTACTAGGAATTCAATTGCTTGTCACAATCTGAATAATCCTTGTTTGCAACAAGTGGCACATGTCCTCTGACTTGAGATCACTTGTGTTTTCTAAATGATGATTGTCATTGTTTTGAGGTAGTTTAATATCATTTGAAACATAATGGTTATAGACTATCTTGGATAATGATCATGAGTCAGGTTAGGACACTAGTGATAGATATAGGATTGCCGTCTCCTTGTTTAAGGAGTGTGATGTTCTAAAGGGGCCCCCCTGGATGAGATGATTGAGAAAGTGTATGGCCATACCCAGGTGACAATGTTCATCTGATCTAATCATGCTCATTATATTGGAGCTATAGGCTTGACACGCTTGTCCAATAAGAACATCCAGTGGCAAAGGAAATATGTATGCCTAGTGAAGTGGATTCACACTTGTGCTGTGGTTTGGGTGTAGTCTTGGAAGACTCTTTCCTTTATATCGGGAGACAGTGATGTGTTGCTAGATACCCCTCACTGATCGTGATAACATAAGTTATCATTACCGACATTTAAAGGAAACCCTCAGGGTCGCACAATTTGATGATATAGCTTACTTAAGTCAGATCGTGTGGACTGAATTGTTTTGGTTCAGTTTAAAGTGATTTAAACTCTGATTGTAAGTGAGATCTGGTCTGATCATGTTTGATTGATTAGGGCTTGAGGTCGGTAAGCTTCGATCGAGAGAGTTGATGCTAGATCGATGAGATCAAGGGCATCAAGAGATGAACGGTTAGATCATGAACCTTAGGGTTTTAGGTGATCTGGACCAAGGCTTGGTTTGACTTGGTCTTTGAACCAAATTGGGTTGAACCGAATGGCTTGAACCGGTTCACATAGGTGAACGCATGGTTCAAAGGCTTGATGGCGCTTTGGGCGGTTTGCCTTGAATGAGCGCATGGTTCATGAATGCGTGAACGCATGAAGTGAAGTTTTTACTATTTTTGGAAGAGGCGTTTTCCAAAATAGTTAACTCACCTCACGTTCGAGAGCACTCATCCCACTCTCGCCCTTTTTGCCTCTTCCTCTCGACGTCTTCGGGTGTAGAGAAAGGGCGGACGACAAGGAGAGACTCGGCCAAGCTAGAGACATCATCTCTTCTCCCTCAAGCGATCAGGATTCTTGGAGCCTTGCTAGCACAAGGAGCAACAAGGAGTAGGCTAAGTCTCATCTCGTGTGCGCACACTTTGGAGGAGAACCTCATCGTCCTCTTGCTTCCAAATCTCCATCCAAGCGTTGGCCATGGTATGAAACCCTTCCAATCTATGCAAGTTTATATAAGTTGATCAATGAAACATACATGCGATCATTGAAACCCAAGCTTCCGCAATGAAAAGTTTTACACATGCGCCTATTAGGGTTTCGCTCCCCCTTGAAGGGGACTTTCAATATTTGCATGACTATTCAAAGTTGGGACCACATCCAATGTGTTCCTTTTTCTTTCTTTGAAATTTACCACACAGTGGTGTACTAAGAAAGCTGTGAGATCACTCCACACTTCTTAGGAAGGTCATCAAATTCTCCACTAGTTGTCTTGATCCAATCAAGGTGCTTTAATAGATCCTTCTCTTTGACTCAATACTTCATTTGTGAACTTCTTGGAATTTTCCAAAGTTCTTGGGTTGCGTAAGGCATACCCACACTCAATGAAGTATATATAACTCCTCTTAGTGTTTGCTTGCATGGGTCCACTTACATCGCTGTGTAATAGATCCAACAAGTCACTACTCCTTTCCACCCTTTTGGTTAAAGCAGCATCTGTTATATTGTTCCTTTGAACTAGGCTCACATGTATCATAATCCTGAAAGGACAATGATCCCAATAGTCCATGGACTTTCGGATGTGACCATTGTTCTATGGTTCAAGAGACAATGCTATTAGAGTAAGTTTATTGAATCATTAGATCTGATCTTGTGTCACATATAGAACCACAAACTATTGTCAATTGTATCACTTCAATAGAACATCTCAGATTAAAGAAAAATATTATTTATTATTTCAAACTGAAGTCCTTTCCAAAAGGAATGATGTTCTAATATATAAGCTGATACAATAATAGCAAAGTTCTATATAAAGTCTTCAAGGCAGTGGGATGATATCAACAGCAGCATCCAATGCTCCGTCCCTGACCCGAGAGTCGATCCCATCAAGCCTCTTCGTCCTACTTCTTTTGAGCTCCTGCACATGTAAAACATATGTGAGCCTCACATATGGTACCCAGTACCCATGAATAAGAAGTAGACAAAAGACCTCGGTAACACAATACCTGAAGCAGATGGATTACATCCCTTCTTCTTTGCCATGCTCTTCTTGGCCATCAATCCTCTTCGAAATACCCATGCATTCCCAGTCTTCTGAAGTATTAGCTTCGAAGATACAGAACCATGGTCTTTCTCAGATTCAGGCACACATTCTGAAGATCCAACAGAACTCTCCTGATCATTGTCTATAGAGCATGGTGTGAAGAGACCTTTGAGATGTATGATTAGATCATAGATCCCCATCTCATCACATTCAACCTTGACCTCCGGGGTCATGCACTCTAAGACAAGAGCAGTGTACTGTTCGTTATCTTCACAATGTTCAAGATAGACATTCCACTCCCAGTCATTAGTGAAATACACACTGGGCTGGGATGGAGGTCTTTCAAGAAGATGCACCTTATGTTCTTGTTCCAGTATCTTGGACAAAGTCTTGAACCATTTTATCCAATTTGTGCCATCCAGTTTATGTTTATAAAGTTTCAATCTTAGATCAGGAGATGCCTTCTACAATAAGCAAATAAGTAAAATAAGTACTATGATAAAGCATTTAACAAGGACTTTAAATTAAATGCTATGCTCCCACTATTTCCAAAACAAGTTGAGGACTCTCAAACTCAACATAGAAATGAGTGAGTAGGATCCTAATTTCACATGAGGTCTCCGCGACTCACGAGGGTGAGTTGAGATGCACAGAGAGTCCCATGCTTCCTTAGGTAGGCATGCCAGCCAATTGTGCCGCATACAATTCCTCTTAGTTAAGATAGACTAGGCGCCCTGTGTCCAGCGAGGGCTGGATACAACACAGAACCCTATCCTCTCAACAGCTGCCTCTAGTGATTCATCATGTCAGTGACATATGAAAAACTAGTCAAGTCTGGTCCTAACCGTTATGCCCAGGGCCAACGAATTTCCTTGCGAAGGCACGCCCAGGTTAAAACTGGACTGGGGAAATCATTGTCACCACACACCTCCTAAAGATAAGTGAGTGTGTCCCAGAGGGTGGGAAACAGTTCACAACATCACCGATCGATAGTTTGATGAGGGGTACGCGTTAGAAGGCTATTGACTTGATATTTTAATGAGAGTTTTGCATGTTCGTTTTATTCTTTTCTAGCATGCATCTTTCCTATGGTTATGGCAGCAAGGAAAAACATCACAGGCATGCTATGGACAAAATAATAAACCATCATAGGCATGCTATTTTTGGTCGATATGGTCATAGCCCTTTTCATACACATAACTTGTCACGAGCCATGTGTTGGGGTATGCCCTTAAGGCTAATGTTTGAGGCCTTTGGGATTATATCAGTATCATGTAGTAAACTCTTCTGTTTATAAAGGCATGGTTATTGTTCAGGTTGTTACCTTGTCTGCTGTAATAAGTGTACTACTGAATAATGTCTCAAAGCTGTTCAGCTAGGCTGACATGCTATAAAGTCCTTAGTCGAGATATCTTGGTGAACATGAGACAGCCTTGATATGATTGAGACTAATATGTGTTCTGATCTTATAGGATGCTTCGAGCATGGAATAAGATGTAGACTCATGGGTACATTAGATGTACTGGACAGACCCTATTAGGATATTCAATTGCTTGTCACGATGTGAATATTCCTTGTATGCTACAAGTGGCACATGTCCTCTGACTTGAGATCACTTGTGTTTCTAAATGATGATTGTCATTGTTTTGAGGTAGTTCAATATCATTTGAAACATAATGATCATAGACTATCTTGGATAATGATCATGAGTCAGGTTAGGGCACTAGTGATAGATAAAGGATTGCCGTCTCCTTGTTTAAGGAGTGTGATGTTCTAAAAAGGGCCCCCCCCCTATATGAGATGATTGAGAAAGTGTATGGCCATACCCAGATGACTATGTTCATCTGATCTAATCATGCTCATCATATTGGAGTCACAGGCTTGACACGCTTGTCCAATAAGAACATCCAGTGGCAAAGGATATATGTATGCCTAGTGAAGTGCATTCACCCTTGTGCTATGGTTTGGGATAAGTCTTGGAAGACTCTTTCCTTTATATCGGGAGACAGTGATGTGTTGCTAGATACCCCTCACTGATCGTGATAACGCAAGTTATCGTTACCGACATTTAAAGGAAACCCTTAGGGTCGCACAATTTGATGATATGGCTTCTTTAAGTCAGATCGTGTGGACTGAATTGTTTGGATTCAGTTTGAAGGGATTTAATCTCTGATTATAAGTGAGATCTGGTCTGATCATGTTTGATTGATTAGGGCTTGAGATCGGTAAGCTTTGATCGAGAGAATGGATGCTAGATCGGTGAGATCAAGAGCATCAGGAGATGAACGGTTAGATCATGAGCCATTTGGTTCATAGAAGGTCTAGACCATGTCTTGGCTTGGCTTGGTTTGATTTTGGTCTTTGAACCAAATCGAATTGAACCAAAGAATGAACCGGTTCACTATGTGAACGCATGGTTCATGAAGGAAAGCGTTTTGGCGTTGGCGAATGGCTTCATGACTTTCCATTTTGGGAAGTCATGTAACGCCACTCTTGATATCGCCTAAATGTTTTTTTGCTCTCTTGTCTTTGACATGGCTTGCGATATTCGTGTGGTAAAGGTGTTGACGACAAGGGGAGAACTCTCGGCCAAGCATCATCTCATCATCCCTACCATTCGAACAAGAACATCTTGGCACTTTTGCTAGCACAAGAGGTGCGCAAGAAGGAAGCCTTCATCATTTGGTGTGTGTCTTCTTTGGAGGAGATCTCTTTTGCTCTCTCTCTTCCAAGACGCCATCCAACACATGGCTTCGGTATGAAATACTTCTCATCCTTAAAAGTTGATCATATAAGTATTCATGCAAACGATCTACATGAAACCCTATAAAATTTCATGAGCCCCCTTCGTTAGGGTTTCATCCCCTTTGCGCTCCCCCTTGAAGGGGACTTTCAAATGGTATCAGAGCTTATGGTTTATGCATGAATCATATGGTTGCTTTGAGTGATCCTTGTTTGCGCTTGCAAAGTATAGATCTATGTACATGCCGAAATAAACTACATGCTAGTTTAAGCTCTTAGATGTATGTTTATCTTGATTTGCGCATGTATAATGTTTTTGGTTAGCGCTTGTTAATGTTTTCAAAAGGAAAAACTTACCTTGCGCGCCCATTAGATCTAATGCGCCTACTATAATCCCTTAGATGGGTTGATGGGGTTGAAAGCATCATCTAGAATAGATCCAAGTCTGATCAGACCATCTGACAGCCTAGATGGGTTGACCAGATAGCACCTGTGCGCAAGCAAGAGGTGGCTATAGGTTGACTGCATCAAGGGCGTGTAGCGAGGTCTGGTTGAGACGACCATTGAACACACATGAGTTAGGCCCGGGGTCACACCCGCTTGCCTGAACTCATGAGGGTTGTTCAGCCCTTGACGCATGCATGGTTGACCATTAGGTCAACTCGAGTCAGTTAGGACTTGGTGCATGCAAGGGGCAGAGGATCTGACTAGATGGATGAGTGGATCCCTATCAATGGACCATTGTAAGGTTGTAGGACTCATAAGAAAATTAAAATTGATGCCAATGGGGTTTTCAAAATTTATTTTCTTTTAATTGGATCACATGTTGTTTGATGCCTATGCTTGTTTGTTTATTCTTATGTGGGCTGCCCATGTTAAATGTGTGCTGTGCTGGGGCCTGCGAGCCTGGATTTAACTTGTAAATTAATTTTATTGTGATCTGTGAATCACATTGTTCATTAATTTATTGTATATTTGACCTGCGAGTCAAGCTTGTCTAGATAGATCAAAATGTATTTTGATTAGACAAGAGCACAAAAGCACACATCGCAGAGGCGCATACAGCTGGTGGGCGCACCTGAGCTGCATTGAGCGCTGGGGCCCTGGGTTGGGCCAGATGAGCAGCTAAAAACCCATAAAGAAAAGCAAGTGAAGACTTAAGATAAATTAAGGTCTTACTTAGGCTATGGGCTTTTACCACATAAGATGCATGCTTTCTTTTATTGTTTAAATAAGTAGAACAGCATGATTTATTTATCTTCTGCTATCACCATAGGAATTGCATGATAGTGAAGAAGATAAAAGACCGTTAAAATCCAAACGCTAAAATATCAAGCTCGTAAGCCTTCTAACGCGAAACCTCACTGTTCTGACTATCGTTGGAGCCGTGTTGTACCCACTCAGTGGGCACGTCCATCTATCTTCAGACGGTGCTGGATTACACCTGCGTGTTACAGAGAAGGGATTTATCGCTTCTCGTTGCTCAGCATAGCACGTGGTGGTCCAGGGAGTAAGTCGGGTTAGCTTGACCATGTAGGCTACATATGTGGCGCATATGGTAGTCTAAGAGGCTTCTCGGGCTGTGCCAGAGTACTTACATCGATAAAGTCCTGGAGAGATTCCATTTAGAGAATTCTAAACGTGGATATCTTCCAGTCAGACATGGTCTGAATCTTTCAAAGAGTCAGTGTCCACAAACACAGACTGAGAAAGATGAAATGGACAATACGCCTTATGCTTCGGCTATTGGGTCCATTATGTATGCGATGTTGTGTACTCGCCCAGACGTCGCTTACGGGTTAAGCGTGACCAGTCGATTCCAAAGTAATCCAGGATTGGCGCACTGGATTGCAGTCAAGAACATCTTAAAATATCTGCGGAGGACCAAAGATATGTTCTTGATATATGGTGGTCAGGAAGAACTCAGTATAGAGGGATATACTGACGCTTCGTTCCAGTCGGACCAGGATGATTTCCGATCGCAATCAGGCTATGTTTTTAGCTTGAATGGTGGAGCAGTGGTGTGGAAGAGCTTCAAACAGTCAACTGTTGCTGATTCCACAACAGAAGCCGAGTATGTTGCAGCCTCGGAAGCATCCAAGGAGGCAGTGTGGATTCGTAAGTTCGTGAGAGAACTTGGTGTCGTTCCTTCGAGTGCAGATCCTTTGGTTATCTTCTGTGATAACACTGGTGCTATAGCACAAGCAAAGGAACCACGGTCGCACCAGAAGTCCAAGCACATACAGAGACGGTTTCACTTGATCCGGGAGATCATTGATCGAGGCGAGATCAAGATTTGCAAGGTTCATACAGATGACAATCTGGCAGACCCGCTTACCAAACCTCTGGCGCAGCAGAAGCATGAGAAGCACTGTAATAATATGGGTTTGAGATTTCTCAACCATTAGATTAAGTGCAAGTGGGAGATTGTTGGGGTATGCCCTTAAGGCTAATGTTTGAGGCCTTGGGATTGTATAAGTATCATGTAATAAACTCTTAAGTTTATAATAAGGCATGGTTGTTATTCAGGTTGTTACCTTGTCTGCTGTAATAAGTGTACTTCTGAATAATGTCTCAAAGCTGTTCAGCTAGGCTGACAGGCTATATGTCCTTAGTCGAGATATCTTGGTGAACATGAGACAGCCTTGATATGATGGAGACTAATATGAGTGCTAATCTTATAGGATGCTTCGAGCATGGAATAAGATGTAGACTCATGGGTACATTGGATGTACTGGACAGACCCTACTGGGATATTGCATTGCTTGTCACAATGTGAATGATCCCTGTAAGCAGCAAGTGGCACATGTCCTTTGACTTGAGATCACTTGTGTTTCTAAATGATGATTGTCATTGTTTTGAGGTAGTTCAATATCATTTGAAATATAATGATTATAGACTATCTTGGATGGTGAGCTTGAATCAGGTTAGGGCACTAGTGATAGATAAAGGATTGCCGTCTCCTTGTTTAAGGAGTGTGGTGTTCTAAGGGCCCCCCTATATGAGATGATTGAGATAGTGTATGGCCATACCCAGATGACTATGTGCATCTGATCTAATCATGCTCATCGTATTGGAGTTACAAGCTTGACCCGCTTGTCCAATAAGAACATCCAGTGGCAAAGGACACATGTATGCCTTGTGAATTGAGTCACACTTGTGCTATGGTTTGGGAGTAGTCTTGGAAGACTCTTTCCTTTATATCGGGAGACAGTGATGTGTTGCTAGATACCCCTCACTGATCGTGATAACGTAAGTTATCGTTACCGACATTTAGAGGAAACCCTCAGGGTCGCACAATTTGGTGATATGGCTTACTTGAGTCAGATCGTATGGACTGGATTCTTTGAGTTCAGATTAAAGGGATTTAATCTCTGATTGTAAGTGAGATCTGGTCTGATCATGTTTGATTGATTAGGACTTGAGATCGGTAAGCTTCGATCGAGAGAGGTGATGCTAGATCGGAGAGATCAAGGGCATCAGATGATGAATGGTTAGATCATGAGCCTTGGGGGTTCAATTTGGTCTAGACCAAGTGGCTAGAGCTATTTCGGTTTGGTTTGTTGAACCAAAGCCGATTTGACATTTTGGCTTGAACCGGTTCACAATGGTGAACGCATGGTTCAATCCTAAAATGCGTTTGGGTTGAGTTGAGCGCATGGACTTGATGAGCTTCCATTTATGGAAAGTCATCAAGGGCCGGTTTCACTCACTTCAATGCCAAAAACGCATATGCGTTTGCGCTCTTCTCTTCAACGCATTCGACTTTGGTTGGGTGGTGATTGACGAAGAGAAGGAGAGGTTGAGCAAGAGGAGCTCTCGGCCAAGAGGTTCATCATCCCCTTCCATTCGACACTTGAAGGCTTGGGTGTCTTGCTAGCACAAGAGACCGCAAGGAGTAAGCATCTTCACCTTGTGTGTGAACTTGTGGAGGAGATCTACTTTGTTCTCTTTATCCAAGCCGACTTCCAAGCATATGGCGTTGGTATGATTTTTATCTCAATCTATTCAATCGATTATAGTTGAACATATGGCATGCAAATGATCTTGAACCCTTGCTTCCGCTTGCATATTTTACATTAGCGCCATGCTTAGGGTTTTGCCCCCTTATGATTAGGGGTTCCTACAATTGGTATCAGAGCTTGGCTCTATGCATGCTATTATGTTTGCTGATGTGATCCTCATGTTGCGCTTACTTTTACTTGAGGCATGCTTTGCTTACATGAAGTTGCGCTTGTATCATGCTTTGCTTACATGAAGTTGCGCTTGTATCATGCTTTGCTTACATGAAGTTGCGCTTGTATCATGCTTTGCTTATATGAAGTATGCGCTCCCCCTTGAAGGGGACCCCCTAAAGTTTGCGCTCCCCCTTGAAGGGGACCCCCTTAGATCTAAGGGTTATATGCAAGCATGTTGTTTGTTTGTATGATTGCGCATGTTCTAAGGTTTTTCTAAAACTTACATCTTGCGCGCTTGATTAGATCTAAGGTGCCACTACATTAAACCCTTAGATGGGTTGATGAGGTTGAAGTCACCACTAGGTTAGATCCAAGTCTGATCAGACCATCTGACAGCTCAGATGGGTTAACCTGATAGCACCTATGCGCAAGCACAAGGTGGCTATAGGTTGACTGCATCTAGGGCGTGTAGCGAGGTCTGGTTGAGACACTACTGAACACACTTGAGTTAGGCCCGGGGTCACACCCGCTTGCCAAAACTCATGGGGGTAGTTCAGCCCTTGGCGCATGCATGGTTGACCATTAGGTCAACTCGGGTCAGTTAGGACTCGGTGCATGCAAGGGCAAAGGATCTAACTAGATGGATGAGTGGATCCCCATCAATGGACCATTGTAAGGTTGTAGGGCTCATAAGGAAATTAAAATTGATGCCATGGGGTTTTCAAAACTTTTAATTTCAAGATGATTGGATCACATGTTGATTGAACCATATGCTTGTTTATTTAGTCTTATGTGGGTTGCCCAATTGTGTGCTGTGCTGGGGCCTGCGTGCCTGGACTTAAAAATTGCAAATTAATTTGTGATCTGCGAATCACATTGTACTTAATTTATAATATGTTGTTGACCTGCGAGTCAACCTTGTCTAGATAGATCAAATGTACTTTGATTAGACAAGAACAAAGGCACACATCCAAGAGGGGCATTCACCTGGTGGTGCACCTGAGGTGCTCTTGGCGCTAGGGCACTGGGTTGGACCAGATGAGATGCAATGAAGCTCAAGTGAAGACTTAAGTTATATTAAGGTCTTACTAGGGTTCATGGGCTTTTACCACATAAGATCATGCTTTCTACTTATTGCTAATAATTAGAATTGCATATTTATGTTTATCTTCTGCTATAGCCATAGGACATGCCTGATAGTAAGAAGATAAAAGACCGTTAAAATCCAACGCTAACATATCAAGCTCGTAAGCCTTCTGACGCGAAACCTCACCTTTCTGACTATCGTTGGAGCCGTGTTGAACCCACTCAGTGGGCACGTCCATCTATCTTCAGACGGTGCTGGATTTCACCTGCGTGTTACAGAGTTGGGATTTATCCCCTCTCGTTGCTCAGCATAGCACGTGGTGGTCCAGGGAGTAGGTCAGGTCAGCTTGACCATGTAGACTACATATGTGGCGCATATGGTAGCACATGGAGGCAGCCATCTCTGGGATCAGAGACTGTGTTGCACCAACTCAGTTGGCACAGTCTGCTGGATTGCCAAGATGAAGGGGAATCGCACGGGTTGGCGATTGGCTGGGACAGCCTACCAGAAACTAGTGCTTGTCATCTCTGTGCATCTTATCTCGCCTGAGCGGGACGCGGAGACCAAGTATGAAATCTGGATCCCATCTCACTAAAAGAGTGTTTACTCTTTCGGACTGTTTACTGGATTTTTCAGTCAGACAAAATAGTGAGAAAAGAATCTTTCTTAAGTCCTGGATTGATTCTGAAACATTGATACTGACCTTGCTGTTCTTGCTTGTTGTAGATTCCTGCAGCAACGAACACCATGAGCTTCAATGTGCGATCCCTACTGGAAAGGGAGAAGTTTGCTGGGCCGAACTTCTCTGACTGGTTCGGACACCTTAAGATTGTTCTTAAGGCAGAGAGGAAACTGTATGTCCTCGAGACGGCGATACCGCCGCAGCCCGCTCCGAACGCCGCAAGGGCGGTTCGGGAAGCCTACGAAAAGCACGTCAATGATAGCATTGATGTCGCTTGCCTGATGCTAGCGTCTATGACGCCACCGCTGCAGCGTCAGCATGAGGATATGTCGGCTATAGAAATTATAGCGAACCTCAAGATGCTATATGCTGCACAGGCGAGGACTGAGCGCTATAATCTGACGAAGCTCTTCTTTCAGAGCAAACTGGCTGAGGGGAGCCCAGTGGGAGCTCACGTGCTCAAGATGATTGGGCACAAGGAGGCAATAGAGAAACTGGGGCATACCGTCAACCAGGAGCTTGCTGTGGACATTATTCTGCAGTCTCTTCCGCCCTCTTTCGATGCGTTCATTATTAACTTTAATATGAACAAGATCGATTGTACGCCGGCAGAGCTGCTGAATATGCTCTTGACCACTGAGGAAACTCTGAAGGGTAAGCCTTCAACCTCTGTCTTGATGGTTCCTTCTAGGAACAAGAAGAAGGGGAAGAAGGGCAAGGCCCCTATCAAGAATTACAGCAAGGCCCTAAAACAGAAGGTGAAGCGGTCGAAGGACAACAGGTGTTTCCACTGTGGCCAGCTGGGTCACTGGAAAAAGGACTGTAAAGCGCTCCAAGGAGATAAGAGGGGAAGCATCGCTTCTGGCTCAGGTATATATGTGACTGAGGTCATGTTATCTTCTTCTACTATATCATGGGTGTTGGACACTGCATGTGGAGTTCACATTTGTTCAAATGTGCAGGAACTCAAGAGAAGAAGGCAGGTGGGACAGCATGAGGTAGACCTACGAGTTGGAAACGGGGCACGGGTTGCTGCTGTTGCTGTAGGAGACTATTTCATTTCTTTACCATCTGGCGTTGTATTAGAATTAAACAATTGTTATTTTGTACCGAGTATTACCAAGAATATTATCTCTATTCCTGCTCTTGTCAGGAAAGGATTTGCCTTTGAATGCAATATTTCAAAGTGTGTTTTATCTCATGATAATATTGTGTATGCAACTGGTTCAATTAACAATGGGTTATACATGTTGGACATGGAAAATTCTATACAAAACATTGATAATAAGAAAGCCAAGTATGCTGATGACAGCACCTTGTTATGGCATAGTCGTTTAGGCCATATAAACGAGAAGCGCATTAAGCGGTTGCATGAACATGGACTGCTAGGATCATTCTCCTATGAGGAGATTGATACATGCAAAGCTTGTTTGATGGGTAAAATGACGAAGTCTCCTTTTCCTCACAAAGGTCAAAGGGCTTCGGGTTTACTTGACCTTATACACAGTGATGTGTGTGGGCCTTTTAGTAAACATGCCAGAGGTGGCTATCAGTACTTCATTACCTTTACTGATGATTTCAGTAGGTATGGGTATGTCTATTTAATGAGACATAAAAGTGAATCTTTTGACAAATTCAAAGAGTTCAAAAATGAAGTACAAAATCAGCTAGGCCGAAATATCAAGGCACTTCGTTCTGATCGAGGTGGTGAATACCTGAGTCATGGATTTACTGACTATCTGAAGGAGTGTGGGATTATCTCACAGCTCACTCCGCCAGGAACACCGCAATGGAATGGTGTGTCCGAGAGGAGAAATAGAACGTTACTAGACATGGTTCGTTCTATGATGAGTCAGGCCACTCTTCCATATTCCTTTTGGGGTTTTGCACTGGAAACAGCTGCAAAGGTACTAAACCGAGTGCCATCCAAGGCAGTTTTAAAGACGCCATATGAGTTATGGTATGGAAAACAGCCTAGCTTGACATTTATCAGGATCTGGGGTTGCGAGGCTTATGTCAAAAAGCTCGCCTCTAGGAAACTGGAGAGCAGATCTGAGAAATGTATCTTTGTCGGTTACCCTAAGGAAACTAAGGGTTATTATTTCTACGATCCCAAAGAGAACAAGGTTTTTGTTGCTCGGACGGCCATATTTCTTGAGAAGGAGTTTCTTCTGCAAGAGGCCAGTGGGAGAGAAATAAAGCTGGATGAGAATTCAGAGGAAGGACAAAGTAGTCAAGCAGAGTTGGATGTGCCTGAGCTGGTAGATCAGGTTACTGAACAACTTGAGGCTCAGATATCACGAGAACCGCGAAGATCGGGTAGGATCCGTCGACAGCCTGAGCGCTATGACGGAGTCTACATCATTGATAATGATGAACCCCTAACTTATGCGGATGCGGTCAGTGGACCGGAATCAGCTAGATGGCTTGAAGCTATGCGAGCCGAGATGGACTCCATGTCAGATAACCAAGTCTGGGATTTGGTTGATCCGCCTCCGGGAGTAATCCCTATAGGCTGTAAATGGATCTTCAAGAAGAAGATTGACATGGACGGTAACGTGGTTACCTATAAAGGCAGGCTAGTTGCGAAAGGTTTCAAACAAATCTACGGGATAGATTATGATGAAACTTTCTCTCCTGTAGCCATGTTTAAGTCTATTCGGATTCTTTTCGCGATAGCAGCATATTACGACTATGAGATCTGGCAAATGGATGTGAAGACAGCTTTCCTTAATGGAAATCTGGATGAGGATGTGTATATGACACAACCGGAAGGTTTCACTAATCCAGCAGATCGTCATAAAATATGCAAGTTAAAGAAGTCCATTTATGGACTTAAACAAGCATCAAGAAGCTGGAATATTCGTTTTGATGAATCAATCTCTGAGTTTGGTTTCATCAAGAACGAAGATGACCCGTGTGTATATAAGAGGTTTAGTGGGAGCGTGATTACATTCCTAATCCTCTACGTCGATGATATCTTGATCATTGGAAATGATATTCCTGAACTGCATGCTGTTAAGGCATGGTTAGGAAAATGTTTCCAGATGAAAGATCTAGGAGAAGCAGCCTATGTATTAGGTGTCAAGATCTACCGGGATAGA
The DNA here is from genome assembly GCA_027563935.2 of Costus lasius. NCBI lineage: Eukaryota > Viridiplantae > Streptophyta > Magnoliopsida > Zingiberales > Costaceae > Costus > Costus lasius. Next base: position 80,729,394 of record CM050451.1, read on the forward strand.
TCTAAGAGGCTTCTCGGGCTGTGCCAGAGTACTTACATCGATAAAGTCCTGGAGAGATTCCATTTAGAGAATTCTAAACGTGGATATCTTCCAGTCAGACATGGTCTGAATCTTTCAAAGAGTCAGTGTCCACAAACACAGACTGAGAAAGATGAAATGGACAATACGCCTTATGCTTCGGCTATTGGGTCCATTATGTATGCGATGTTGTGTACTCGCCCAGACGTCGCTTACGGGTTAAGCGTGACCAGTCGATTCCAAAGTAATCCAGGATTGGCGCACTGGATTGCAGTCAAGAACATCTTAAAATATCTGCGGAGGACCAAAGATATGTTCTTGATATATGGTGGTCAGGAAGAACTCAGTATAGAGGGATATACTGACGCTTCGTTCCAGTCGGACCAGGATGATTTCCGATCGCAATCAGGCTATGTTTTTAGCTTGAATGGTGGAGCAGTGGTGTGGAAGAGCTTCAAACAGTCAACTGTTGCTGATTCCACAACAGAAGCCGAGTATGTTGCAGCCTCGGAAGCATCCAAGGAGGCAGTGTGGATTCGTAAGTTCGTGAGAGAACTTGGTGTCGTTCCTTCGAGTGCAGATCCTTTGGTTATCTTCTGTGATAACACTGGTGCTATAGCACAAGCAAAGGAACCACGGTCGCACCAGAAGTCCAAGCACATACAGAGACGGTTTCACTTGATCCGGGAGATCATTGATCGAGGCGAGATCAAGATTTGCAAGGTTCATACAGATGACAATCTGGCAGACCCGCTTACCAAGCCTCTGGCGCAGCAGAAGCATGAGAAGCACTGTAATAATATGGGTTTGAGATTTCTCAACCATTAGATTAAGTGCAAGTGGGAGATTGTTGGGGTATGCCCTTAAGGCTAATGTTTGAGGCCTTGGGATTGTATAAGTATCATGTAATAAACTCTTAAGTTTATAATAAGGCATGGTTGTTATTCAGGTTGTTACCTTGTCTGCTGTAATAAGTGTACTTCTGAATAATGTCTCAAAGCTGTTCAGCTAGGCTGACAGGCTATATGTCCTTAGTCGAGATATCTTGGTGAACATGAGACAGCCTTGATATGATGGAGACTAATATGAGTGCTAATCTTATAGGATGCTTCGAGCATGGAATAAGATGTAGACTCATGGGTACATTGGATGTACTGGACAGACCCTACTGGGATATTGCATTGCTTGTCACAATGTGAATGATCCCTGTAAGCAGCAAGTGGCACATGTCCTTTGACTTGAGATCACTTGTGTTTCTAAATGATGATTGTCATTGTTTTGAGGTAGTTCAATATCATTTGAAATATAATGATTATAGACTATCTTGGATGGTGAGCTTGAATCAGGTTAGGGCACTAGTGATAGATAAAGGATTGCCGTCTCCTTGTTTAAGGAGTGTGGTGTTCTAAGGGCCCCCCTATATGAGATGATTGAGATAGTGTATGGCCATACCCAGATGACTATGTGCATCTGATCTAATCATGCTCATCGTATTGGAGTTACAAGCTTGACCCGCTTGTCCAATAAGAACATCCAGTGGCAAAGGACACATGTATGCCTTGTGAATTGAGTCACACTTGTGCTATGGTTTGGGAGTAGTCTTGGAAGACTCTTTCCTTTATATCGGGAGACAGTGATGTGTTGCTAGATACCCCTCACTGATCGTGATAACGTAAGTTATCGTTACCGACATTTAGAGGAAACCCTCAGGGTCGCACAATTTGGTGATATGGCTTACTTGAGTCAGATCGTATGGACTGGATTCTTTGAGTTCAGATTAAAGGGATTTAATCTCTGATTGTAAGTGAGATCTGGTCTGATCATGTTTGATTGATTAGGACTTGAGATCGGTAAGCTTCGATCGAGAGAGGTGATGCTAGATCGGAGAGATCAAGGGCATCAGATGATGAATGGTTAGATCATGAGCCTTGGGGGTTCAATTTGGTCTAGACCAAGTGGCTAGAGCTATTTCGGTTTGGTTTGTTGAACCAAAGCCGATTTGACATTTTGGCTTGAACCGGTTCACAATGGTGAACGCATGGTTCAATCCTAAAATGCGTTTGGGTTGAGTTGAGCGCATGGACTTGATGAGCTTCCATTTATGGAAAGTCATCAAGGGCCGGTTTCACTCACTTCAATGCCAAAAACGCATATGCGTTTGCGCTCTTCTCTTCAACGCATTCGACTTTGGTTGGGTGGTGATTGACGAAGAGAAGGAGAGGTTGAGCAAGAGGAGCTCTCGGCCAAGAGGTTCATCATCCCCTTCCATTCGACACTTGAAGGCTTGGGTGTCTTGCTAGCACAAGAGACCGCAAGGAGTAAGCATCTTCACCTTGTGTGTGAACTTGTGGAGGAGATCTACTTTGTTCTCTTTATCCAAGCCGACTTCCAAGCATATGGCGTTGGTATGATTTTTATCTCAATCTATTCAATCGATTATAGTTGAACATATGGCATGCAAATGATCTTGAACCCTTGCTTCCGCTTGCATATTTTACATTAGCGCCATGCTTAGGGTTTTGCCCCCTTATGATTAGGGGTTCCTACAATCAGTACTTCATTACCTTTACTGATGATTTCAGTAGATATGGGTATGTCTATCTTATGAGACATAAGAGTGAATCTTTTGACAAGTTCAAAGAGTTCAAAAATGAAGTACAAAATCAGCTAGGCCGAAATATCAAGGCACTTCGTTCTGATCGAGGTGGAGAATACCTGAGTCATGCGTTTACTGACTATCTAAAGGAGTGTGGGATTATCTCACTGCTCACTCCACTAGGAACACCGCAATGGAATGGTGTGTCCGAGAGGAGAAATAGAACGTTACTTGATATGGTTCGTTCTATGATGAGTCAGGCTACTCTACCTTACTCCTTTTGGGGATTTGCACTGGAAACAGCTGCAAAGGTACTAAACCGAGTGCCATCCAAGGTAGTTTCTAAGACTCCATACGAGTTATGGTATGGGAAACAGCCGAGCTTGACATTTATCAGGATCTGGGGTTGCGAGGCTTATGTCAAAAAGCTCGCCTCTGGGAAACTGGAGAGCAGATCTGAGAAATGCATCTTTGTCGGTTACCCTAAGGAAACTAAGGGTTATTATTTCTACGATCCCAAAGAGAACAAAGTATTTGTTGCTCGGACGGCAATATTTCTTGAGAAGGAGTTTCTTCTGCAAGAAGCCAGTGGGTGAGAAATAAAGCTGGATGAGAATCCAGAGAATGGACAAAGTAGTCAAGCACAGTTGGATGTGCCTGAGCCGGTAGATCAGGTTACTGAACAACCTGAGGCTCAAATATCACGGGAACCGCGAAGATCGGGAAGGATCCATCGACAGCCTGAGCGTTATGACGGAGTCTACATCATTGATAATGATGAACCCCTCACTTATGCGGATGCGGTCAGTGGACTGGAGTCAGCTAGATGGCTTGAAGCTATGCGAGCCGAGATGGACTCCATGTCAGATAACCAAGTCTGGGATTTGGTTGATCCGCCTCCGGGAGTAATCCCTATAGGCTGTAAATGGATCTTCAAGAAGAAGATTGACATGGATGGTAACGTGGTTACCTATAAAGGCAGGCTAGTTGCGAAAGGTTTCAAACAAATCTACGGGATAGATTATGATGAAACTTTCTCTCCTGTAGCCATGTTTAAGTCTATTCGGATTCTTTTCGCGATAGCAGCATATTACGATTATGAGATCTGGCAGATGGATGTGAAAACAGCTTTCCTTAATGGAAATCTGGATGAGGATGTGTATATGACACAACCTGAAGGTTTCACTAATCCATCAGATCGTCATAAAATATGCAAGTTAAAGAAGTCCATTTATGGACTTAAGCAAGCATCTAGAAGCTGGAATATTCGTTTTGATGAATCAATCTCTGAGTTTGGTTTCATCAAGAACGAGGATGACTCGTGTGTATATAAGAGGTTTAGTGGGAGCGTGATTACTTTCCTAGTCCTCTACGTCGATGATATCTTAATCATTGGAAACGATATTCCTGAATTGCATGCTGTTAAAGCATGGCTAAGGAAATGTTTCTAGATGAAAGATCTAGGAGAAGTAGCCTATGTATTAGGTGTGAAGATCTACAGGGATAGATCTAAGAGGCTTCTCGGGCTGTGCCAGAGTACTTACATCGATAAAGTCCTGGAGAGATTCCATTTAGAGAATTCTAAAAGAGGATATCTTCCAGTCAGACATGGTCTGAATCTTTCGAGGAGTCAGTGTCCACAAACACAGACTGAGAAAGATGAAATGGACAATACGCCTTATGCTTCGGCTATTGGGTCCATTATGTATGCGATGTTGTGTACTCGCCCAGACGTCGCTTACGGGTTAAGCGAGACCAGTCGATTCCAATGTAATCCAGGTCAGGCACACTGGATTGCGGTCAAGAACATTTTAAAATATCTACGGAGGACCAAAGATATGTTCTTGATATATGGTGGTCAGGAAGAACTCAGTATAGAAGGATATACTGACGCTTCGTTCTAGTCGGACCAGGATGATTTCCGATCGCAATCAGGCTATGTTTTTAGCTTGAATGGTGGAGCAGTGGTGTGGAAGAGTTTCAAACAGTCAACTGTTGCTGATTCCACAACAGAAGCCGAGTATGTTGCAGCCTCGGAAGCATCCAAGGAGGCAGTGTGGATTTGTAAGTTCGTGAGAGAACTTGGTGTTGTTCCTTCAAGTGTCGATCCTTTGGTTATCTTCTGTGATAACACTGGAGCAATCGCACAAGCAAAGGAACCACGGTCGCACCAGAAGTCCAAGCACATACAGAGACGGTTTCACTTGATCCGGGAGATCATTGATCGTGGTGAGATCAAAATCTGCAAGGTTCATACAGACGACAATCTGGCTGACCCGCTTACCAAGCCTCTGGCGCAGCAGAAGCATGAGAAGCACTGTAATAATATGGGTTTGAGATTTCTCAACCATTAGATTAAGTGCAAGTGGGAGATTGTTGGGGTATACCCTTAAGGCTAATGTTTGAGGCCTTTGGGATTATATCAGTATCATGTAGTAAACTCTTCTGTTTATAAAGGCATGGTTATTGTTCAGGTTGTTACCTTGTCTGCTGTAATAAGTGTACTACTGAATAATGTCTCAAAGCTGTTCAGCTAGGCTAACATGCTATAAAGTCCTTAGTCGAGATATCTTGGTGAACATGAGACAGCCTTGATATGATTGAGACTAATATGTGTTCTGATCTTATAGGATGCTTCGAGCATGGAATAAGATGTAGACTCATGGGTACATTAGATGTACTGGACAGACCCTATTAGGATATTCAATTGCTTGTCACGATGTGAATATTCCTTGTATGCTACAAGTGGCGCATGTCCTCTGACTTGAGATCACTTGTGTTTCTAAATGATGATTGTCATTGTTTTGAGGTAGTTCAATATCATTTGAAACATAATGATCATAGACTATCTTGGATAATGATCATGAGTCAGGTTAGGGCACTAGTGATAGATAAAGGATTGCCGTCTCCTTGTTTAAGGAGTGTGATGTTCTAAAAAGGGCCCCCCCTATATGAGATGATTGAGAAAGTGTATGGCCATACCCAGATGACTATGTTCATCTGATCTAATCATGCTCATCATATTGGAGTCACAGGCTTGACACGCTTGTCCAATAAGAACATCCAGTGGCAAAGGATATATGTATGCCTAGTGAAGTGCATTCACCCTTGTGCTATGGTTTGGGATAAGTCTTGGAAGACTCTTTCCTTTATATCGGGAGACAGTGATGTGTTGCTAGATACCCCTCACTGATCGTGATAACGCAAGTTATCGTTACCGACATTTAAAGGAAACCCTTAGGGTCGCACAATTTGATGATATGGCTTCTTTAAGTCAGATCGTGTGGACTGAATTGTTTGGATTCAGTTTGAAGGGATTTAATCTCTGATTATAAGTGAGATCTGGTCTGATCATGTTTGATTGATTAGGGCTTGAGATCGGTAAGCTTTGATCGAGAGAATGGATGCTAGATCGGTGAGATCAAGAGCATCAGGAGATGAACGGTTAGATCATGAGCCATTTGGTTCATAGAAGGTCTAGACCATGTCTTGGCTTGGCTTGGTTTGATTTTGGTCTTTGAACCAAATCGAATTGAACCAAAGAATGAACCGGTTCACTATGTGAACGCATGGTTCATGAAGGAAAGCGTTTTGGCGTTGGCGAATGGCTTCATGACTTTCCATTTTGGGAAGTCATGTAACGCCACTCTTGATATCGCCTAAATGTTTTTTTGCTCTCTTGTCTTTGACGTGGCTTGCGATATTCGTGTGGTAAAGGTGTTGACGACAAGGGGAGAACTCTCGGCCAAGCATCATCTCATCATCCCTACCATTCGAACAAGAACATCTTGGCACTTTTGCTAGCACAAGAGGTGCGCAAGAAGGAAGCCTTCATCATTTGGTGTGTGTCTTCTTTGGAGGAGATCTCTTTTGCTCTCTCTCTTCCAAGACGCCATCCAACACATGGCTTCGGTATGAAATACTTCTCATCCTTAAAAGTTGATCATATAAGTATTCATGCAAACGATCTACATGAAACCCTATAAAATTTCATGCGCCCCCTTCGTTAGGGTTTCATCCCCTTTGCGCTCCCCCTTGAAGGGGACTTTCACCATGTGACATGTTATTGTGCATCCAAGGGTTGCGAGTCCCTGAAACAAATCAGCCCATGCCAAAAGCTGAAAGCGTGTGTCCTTCCTTCAGCCGCAAGTCTAACACCATGTTTCCAAAGCTGGCGCCACCTCTGACTCCAGTTGAAGAAGACTCCTTGTTGTCTAGATGAAGCTTTAACCTATCATATAATTCTACATCTATTCTAAACTAGATGAAAAATTCTTTACAACAAGATAGGGAGAGAACCACACGCAGGTGGAAAGAGATTTTACAAGCATTCATCACAAGTGGAAACATGCTTCCACAACACAACACAGGAAGGGCACTCGCTATGACCATATCAACCCAATCAAGTGGCGCATGTAAAATTTGAAAAATCGGAATAATCAAATTTTAGCACCCTATGCGCCAACATCATCCAAAGCACTCTCTTAACTAAATTTATGCCAAAATTTAGATCAAGTTCCATGATGATTTCATAGACCCTATCAGCTGGCGGTTTTGTCAGATCAAGAGACCCGGCCAGTCCGAAGACACAATGCCCGTCCTACTTGACAAAACTACGTGCGCCTTTGGTCTTAAATCAATCATAAACAAAATCTAAGTTTCGGCCACAAAGATGAGAAGAGAGATTTGGATGAAAACGCTTTCTAAGTGAAATGTGCAGGGATAGAAAGAAAAATTTTTCAAAATTTTTCACACAAGCAAGCGTACACCTTGTGTTTCTCGCAAGTAGCTCTGATACCACTGTTGGGGAATGCCGGGTGTAATTTTAAAATTTTGCAGTCCCAGGACGCAGCGGAAGAAGTATTACACCCGAAACACATTCCTTTCCCAAGGATCCATGCGAGTGAGTATACACAAGGATGTGATAGAGATATACCTCTTTTGCTTGTCTAGATGTCGAAGCCATGTTGAAGGCCCCCATGTGTTCGCCCTCTACAAGTATCCACGCGTCGACTCCTTGATTGTTGCTCCCTTCCACGCTCGGTGCTAGCCTCGGGAAGAGAATCACGCCTTCATTTCCACTTGCGCCACCTTCAAGAGAAGTTGCGCTAAGGAGGGGATAGAGAGGATGATGCCGCCAAGGACTTCCCTCTTCTTCTTTGCTTGCGGCACCTCCAAGGTGCGCCTATGGCCAAGGGACGATGAGGGCTTGTGACAAGAAGACGCCACCAAGCACAAAGAATCCTTGCGCCAAAGAAGAGAGGAAGAGGAAGAACTTGCGGCTACAAGGAAGAAGTTTGCACCACCTTGTTGTCGCCCTTTGCTTTGCTCTCTCTCCCTTCTATGTGTGTTCACGCCTCCTTAAAGTCCAACCATGGAAGGGGCAGTAAGGGGTCCTATAAATAGGACAAGAGGCGGCATGGCAATGGCTAAGATCATGCCAAGTGGGCGGCTAGGATAAAGGGGTCTTGAGGTAAGGAAAGTCTCCAAGACTTTACCATAAACCTCATTCAACCTATCCTAATTTGCCCAATGGCCATATCAGCCCAAGACATGCCTTAGATGCATGCATTCCATCCAAGGGAAGGGCAAGGCGCAACAAGCATGAGGATTTTCGGCTAGGGTAAGAATTTGGAGAGAAACTAGGGTTTTAGGTAAGGTAAGTCTCCAAGACATTATCATATACCTTACCCTAGTATCCATATGCGCCCAAGCTCTTTCCAAAAGAGCCATCAAGCCATATCAGCCCCAAGACTTACCTTAGAGGCAAGTATTCCTTCCAAGGAAGAAGGTCTAGGCGCCCTTTACTTCCATAATGAAGCAAAGACACCTCCCTCACCCCATTATGCCCCTAGGCGCCAATGGGGTGAGATTTCTCCCCATTATACCCTTTTAAGCTAATTCCTCTTCATGACAACTAATTATTGGGCCTCATTGGATAATGAGCTAGCCCAAACTTTATGGCATGGGTTGATTAAGCCATTGGATCCAATCCAATGCAACCCTAATCCAAATGTGACCAATCTAGGTCAATTTCGGGTCAACCTGCCAAAAATGAAGTTTGGCTCCAATAACTTTCTTCCATCTCATCAGGCCCATTGGCGCTGATGAAATCCTCCAAATTGATCCAAGTTATCCAATAACTTGATCCTAAGGCTTCTGATTAAAGCAACGTCAAGAGTCTACTGCGTGTGACCCCGTAGGATCCATATGACGATGGCAATGATGTAAACATCATAAGTAGTGAGGGGTATCTAGCAACACATCACTACTACCCATGTCATAGGACTTAAGTCATTATGGCAACAACTCCTAACAAGCAACGAGGATTCCCATTGCATTACAGATCCCTTTGCCTAAACTGATATCCTGCCATTGGATTAGTCTCAAGTTTATTATCCAATGCATTGGTCATGACTCAACAAGTGTGGCCACACTTTCCTGTCATGCACCAATAAGGTGGGGCGCCCCAAGGTGGATATCATGCTTCCTCGGAAGGAAGGGGCAAATCCTACTATTGGTCATCCATGTCTCTACGTGACTTATGACATGCCCAATGACAGTCGTTTTGGTCTCCCAATTATGGAGAGACGTAAGACTGTATTAAAGCATACCCTTCATCAAGTCTAGACATGAATACCTCAAGTCTAAGGATCAGTGCAAACCTCTTGCATGTGAGATTGACTTGTTGACTAGACAAGTCAATCCTCACGGTGGATCACTCCAGTGCATCCAATGCACCTGTATGTCTGCGTTACTGTGCCCCGCACCTAACCAGCCTATACACCAGTCTCACATGTACCAAAGCTGTCCCATATCTGCTAAGGTACCTTGTCTAGGGATAGCTTATGAGAATGGATCCAATCCAAACTCCTGGGACATTATTTATGCAACTCAATGTTGGGGTATGCCCTTAAGGCTAATGTTTGAGGCCTTGGGATTGTAACAGTATCATGTATAAACTCTTATGTTTATAAAGGCAATGGTTGTTATTCAGTTGGTTACATTGTCTGCTGCAATAATTATACTTCTGAATAATGTCTCAAAGCTGTTCAGCTAGGCTGACATGCTGTAATGTCCTTAGTCGAGATATCTTGGTGAACATGAGACAGCCTTGATATGATTGAGACTAATATGTGTTCTAATCTTATAGGATGCTTCGAGCATGGAATAAGATGTAGACTCATGGGTACATTGGATGTACTGGACAGACCCTACTAGGATATTCAATTGCTTGTCACAATGTGAATAATCCTTGATTGCAACAAGTGGCACATTTCCTCTGACTTGAGATCACTTGTGTTTCTAAATGATGATTGTCATTGTTTTGAGGTAGTTCAATATCATTTGAAACATAATGGTTATAGACTATCTTGGATGGTGAGCTTGAGTCAGGTTAGGGCACTAGTGATAGATAAAGGATTGCCGTCTCCTTAATTGGAGTGTGATGTTCTAAAGGGGCCCCCCTGGATGAGATGATTGAGAAAGTGTATGGCCATACCCAGGTGACTATGTTCATCTGATCTAATCATGCTCATCATATTGGAGTTACAGGCTTGACACGCTTGTCCAATAAGAACATCCAGTGGCAAAGGAATCATGTATGCCTAGTGAGTTGATTCACACTTGTGCTGTGGTTTGGGTGTAGTCTTGGAAGACTCTTTTCTTTATATCGGGAGACAGTGATGTGTTGCTAGATACCCCTCACTGATCGTGATAACGTGAGTTATCGTTACCGACATTTAAAGGAAACCCTTAGGGTCGCACAATTTGATGATATGGCTTACTTAAGTCAGATCGTATGGACTGAATTGTCTGGGTTCAGTTTAAAGGGATTTAATCTCTGATTGTAAGTGAGATCTGGTCTGATCATGTTTGATTGATTAGGGCTTGAGATCGGTAAGCTTCGATTGAGAGAATGGATGCTAGATCAGTGAGATCAGCAGCATCAAGAGATCAACGGTTAGATCTGGAACCTTAGGGTTTAATTGTGATCTAGACCATATCGCTTGGGTTAATTGGTCTTTGGACCAAACCAAATTGAACCAGCTCATTGAGTGAGCGTGTGGTTCAAATGGAGAGGAGTTTACGATTGGGGTAAACCCATGATCGCATGTGAGTAAGTGGCTTTCTATTTTTAGAAAGCATGATCACATACGTGACCATCACTCACGTTCACGCCTAAGACTCTCTACTCTCTCGCTTCTCCTCCTCTCTCGTCGCCAACAGGCTCTCTCTCGTGTGGTGAAGAGGTTGACAAAAAAGGAGAAGGAAGAAATCGCCAAGCAAAGGATTCTCTTCCCTTCCATACGACAAGGACTCCTTAGAACCTTGCTAGCACAAGGAGCACTAAGGGAGTAGGCGATCACATCTTGTGTGCGTCTTCTCTGGAGGAGAGCGACTTCACTCTCTGCTTCCAAGTCACCATCCATACAATGGCATCGGTATGATTTCTTCTCTGATATTTGAAATCGATTTATGTTGATCATAGAAAATGCAAAGATCCTAGAAACCCCTTCCGCTGCATCAAAACCTTCATATGCGCCTATTAGGGTTTCGCCCTCCCCTTGTTTAGGGGAACTTTCAATTGGTATCAAAGCCAGTTTTTGCATGTTTTTATGATTGCTTAAAGGTTTTGTGATCCTTGTTTGTGAACGAATGCTTAGATCTATAACATGCGAAAATTACATGTTAAGTTGTTGCATATGCGAAAACTTGATTCTTGTTTACTTGGCGCATGTTTGTAGGCGCATAGTTGTTTTTCTCAAACATTACATGACTTGCGCGACCTTCATTAGATCTAAGAGCGCCTACTATAAACCCTTAGACGGGTTGATAGGGTTGAAGTCATCCCCTAGGTTAGATCCAAACAGTCTGATCAGATCATCTGACAGCCTAGATGGGTCGACCAGATGGCACCTATGCGCAAGCATAAGGTGGCTATAGGTCGACTGCATCAAAGGCGTGTAGCGAGGTCTGGTTGAGACAACCTGTGAACACGCATGAGTTAGGCCCGGGGTCACACCCGCTTGCCAAAACTCATGTAGGTTGTTCAGCCCTAGTGCATGCACAGTTGACCACTAGGTCGACTCAAGTCAGTTAGGACTTGGTGCATGCAAGGGCAGTGGATCTGACTAGGTCTGATGAGTGGATCCCTATTAATGGACCGTTGTAAGGTAGTAGGGCACATAAGGAAAATAAAATTGAAGCCAATGGGTTTTTCGAAAAATTTATTTTCATGAATGGATCACATGTTGTTTGTAAGCATATGTTTGTTTATTTAATCTTGTGTGGGCTGCCCATGTTTAATGTGTGCTGTGCTGGGGCCTGCGTGCCTGGAATTAAAGTTGTAAATTAATTATTGTGATCTGCGTATCACATTGTATTTAATTTATAAAATGTAATTGACCTGCGTGTCAATCTTGTCTAGATAGATTAATTTCTAAATTAATCAGACAAGAGCACAGAGCACACTTGGCAGAGGCGCTTGCAGCAGAGGCTTGACTAGGTGGGAGGTCCAGGGTTCGACTCTGGGACTAGGCGCATTTTCCCTGGTAGGCGCACCTGAGCTGCAGATGGCGCTTGGGCCCTGGTTTGGGCCAGATGAGCAGCAAAAGACCCATGAAGAAAAGCAAGTGAAGACTTAAGTTTAATTTAAGGTCTAACTTAGGCTTAATGGGCTTTTACCACATAAGATCAGCATGCTTTCTATTTATTGCTTTTATAATTAGAATTGCATGAGTTTATCTTCTGCTATCACCATAGGAATTGCATGATAGTCAAGAAGATAAAGGACCGTTAAAATCCAACGCTAAAATATCAAGCTCGTAAGCCTTCTGACGCGAAACCTCACTGTTCTGATTATCGTTGGAGCCGTGTTGTACCCACTCAGTGGGCATGTCCATCTATCTTCAGACGGTGCGGGATTACACCTGCGTGTTACAGAGAAGGGATTTATCGCTTCTCGTTGCTCAGCATAGCACGTGGTGGTCCAGGGAGTAGGTCGGGTCAGCTTGACCATGTAGGCTACATATGTGGCGCATATGGTAGCACATGGAGGCAGCCATCTGTGGGATCAGAGACTGTGTTGTACCAACTCAGTTGGCACAGTCAGCTGGATTGCCCAGATGAAGGGGAATCGCACGGGTTGGCGATTGGCTGGGACAGCCTACCAGAGACTAGTGCTTGTACTCTCTGTGCATCTTATCTCGCCTGAGCGGGACGCGGAGACCAAATATGAAATCTGGATCCCATCTCACTAAAAGAGTGTTACTCTTTCGGACTATTTTCTTGGATTTTTCAGTCAGATAAAATAGTGAGAAAAGAATCTTTCTTAAGTCCTGGATTGATTCTGAACATTGATACTGACCTTGCTGTTCTTGCATTGTTGTAGATTCCTGCAGCAACGAACACCATGAGCTTCAATGTGCGATCCCTACTGGAAAGGGAGAAGTTTGCTGGGCCGAACTTCTCAGACTGGTACGGACACCTTAAGATTGTTCTTAAGGCAGAGAGGAAACTGTATGTCCTCGAGATGGCTATACCGCCTCAGCCCGCTCCGAACGCCGCAAGGGCGGTTCGGGATGCCTATGAAAAGCATGTCAATGATAGCATTGATGTCGCTTGCCTGATGCTAGCGTCTATGACGCCACCACTGCAGCGTCAGCATGAGGATATGTCTGCTATAGAAATGATAGCAAACCTCAAGATGCTGTATGCTGCGCAGGCGAGGACTGAGCGCTATAATTTGACTAAGCTGTTCTTTCAGAGCAAACTGGCTGAAGGGAGCCCAGTGGGAGCTCACGTGCTCAAGATGATTGGGCACAAGGAGGCTCTAGAGAAACTGGGGCATACCATCAATCAGGAGCTTGCTGTAGACATTATTCTGCAGTCTCTCCCGCCCTCTTTCGATGCGTTCATCATTAACTTTAATATGAACAAAATCGATTGTACTCCGGCAGAGCTGCTGAATATGCTCTTGACTACTGAGGAGACTCTGAAGGGAAAGCCTTCAACCTCTGTCTTGATGTTTCCTTCAAGGAACAAGAAGAAGGGGAAGAAGGGCAAGACCCCTGTCAAGAGCTACAGCAAGGCTCTGAAGCAAAAGGTCAAGCGGTCGAAGGAATACAGATGTTTCCACTGTGGCCAGCTGGGTCACTGGAAAAAGGACTGTAAAGCGCTCCAAGGAGACAAGAGGGGAAGCATCGCTTCTGGCTCAGGTATATACATGACGGAAGTCATGGTTTCATCTTCTTCTATTTCATGGGTGTTGGACACTGCATGTGGAGTTCACATTTGTTCAAATGTACAGGAACTCAAGAGAAGAAGACAGGTGGGACAGCATGAGGTGGACCTACGAGTTGGAAACGGGGCACGGGTTGCTGCTGTTGCTGTAGGAGACTATTTCATCTCTTTACCATCTGGACTTGTATTGGAACTAGACAATTGTTACTTTGTTCCCAGCATTACTAAAAATATTATCTCCATTCCTGCTCTTGTCAGGAAGGGGTTTTCCTTTGAATGCAATATTTCAAAGTGTGTTTTATCTTTAGATAATATTGTTTATGCTACTGGTTCAATTAACAATGGGTTATTCATGTTGGACATGGAATGTTCTATACACAATATTGATAATAAGAAAGCCAAATATGCTGATGACAGCACCTTGCTATGGCATAGTCGTTTAGGCCATATTAACAAGAAACGCATTAAGCGGTTGCATGATCATGGACTGCTGGGATCATTCTCCTATGAGGAGATTGATACATGCAAAGCTTGTTTGATGGGCAAAATGACGAAGTCGCCTTTTCCTCATAAAGGTCAAAGGACTTCAGGTTTACTTGACCTTATACACAGTGATGTGTGTGGGCCTTTTAGTAAACATGCCAGAGGTGGCTATCAGTACTTCATTACCTTTACTGATGATTTCAGTAGATATGGTTATGTCTATCTTATGAGACATAAAAGTGAATCTTTTGACAAGTTCAAAGAGTTCAAGAATGAAGTACAGAATCAGCTTGGCCGAAATATCAAGGCACTTCGTTCTGATCGAGGTGGAGAATACCTAAGTCGAGAGTTTACTGACTATCTGAAGGAGTGTGGGATTATCTCACAGCTCACTCCGCCAGGAACACCGCAATGGAATGGTGTGTCCGAAAGGAGAAATAGAACGTTACTTGATATGGTTCGTTCTATGATGAGTCAGGCTACTCTACCTTACTCCTTTTGGGGATTTGCACTGGAAACAGCTGCAAAGGTACTAAACCGAGTGCCATCCAAGGCAGTTTCAAAGACCCCATATGAATTATGGTATGGGAAACAGCCTAGCTTGACATTTATCAGGATCTGGGGCTGCGAGGCTTATGTCAAAAAGCTCGCCTCTGGGAAACTAGAGAGTAGATCTGACAAATGTATCTTTGTCGGTTACCCTAAGGAAACTAAGGGTTATTATTTCTACGATCCCAAAGAGAACAAGGTGTTTGTTGCTCGGACGGCCATTTTTCTTGAGAAAGAGTTTCTTCTGCAAGAGGCCAGTGGGAGAGAAATAAAGCTGGATGAGAATCCAGAGGAAGGACAAAGTGGTCAAGCACAGTTGGATGAGCCTGAGCCGGTAGAACAGGTTACTGAACAACCTGAGGCTCAGATATCACGGGAACCGTGAAGATCGGGAAGGATCCGTCGACAGCCTGAGCGCTATGACGGAGTCTACATCATTGATCATGATGAACCCCTCACTTATGCGGATGCGGTCAGTGGACCGGAGTCAGCTAGATGGCTTGAAGCTATGCGCGCCGAGATGGACTCCATGTCAGATAACCAAGTCTGGGATTTGGTTGATCCGCCTCCGGGAGTTATCCCTATAGGCTGTAAATGGATCTTCAAGAAGAAGATTGACATGGATGGTAACGTGGTTACCTATAAAGGCAGGCTAGTTGCGAAAGGTTTCAAACAAATCTACGGGATAGATTATGATGAAACTTTCTCACCTGTAGCTATGTTTAAGTCTATTCGGATTCTTTTCGCGATAGCAGCATATTATGATTATGAGATCTGGCAAATGGATGTGAAGACAGCTTTCCTTAATGGAAATCTGAATGAGGATGTGTATATGACACAACCAGAAGGTTTCACTAATCCATCAGATCGTCATAAAATATGCAAGTTAAAGAAGTCTATTTATGGACTTAAACAAGCATCGAGAAGCTGGAATATTCGTTTTGATGAATCAATCTCTGAATTTGGTTTCATCAAGAACGAGGATGACCCGTGTGTATATAAGAGGTTTAGTGGGAGCGTGATTACTTTCCTAGTCCTCTACGTCGATGATATCTTAATCATTGGAAACGATATTCCTGAAATGCATGCGGTTAAAGCATGGTTAAGGAAATGTTTTCAGATGAAAGATTTGGGAGAAGCAGCCTATGTGTTAGGTGTGAAGATCTACAGGGATAGATCTAAGAGGCTTCTCGGGCTGTGCCAGAGTACTTACATCGATAAAGTCCTGGAGAGATTTCATTTAGAGAATTCTAAAAGAGGATATCTTCCAGTCAGACATGGTCTGAATCTTTCGAAGAGTCAGTGTCCACAAACACAGACTGAGAAAGATGAAATGGACAATACGCCTTATGCTTCGGCTATTGGATCCATTATGTATGCGATGTTATGTACTCGCCCAGACGTCGCTTACGGGTTAAGCGTGACCAGTCGGTTCCAAAGTAATCGAGGTATGGCGCACTGGATTGCAGTCAAGAACATTTTAAAATATCTTCGGAGGACCAAAGATATGTTCTTGGTATATGGTGGTCAGGAAGAACTCAGTATAGAAGGATATACTGACGCTTCATTCCAATCGGACCAGGATGATTTCCGATTGCAATCAGGCTATGTTTTTAGCTTGAATGGAGGAGCAGTGGTGTGGAAAAGTTTGAAACAGTCAATCGTTGCTGATTCCACAACAGAAGCCGAGTATGTTGCAGCCTCGGAAGCATCCAAGGAGGCAGTGTGGATTCATAAGTTCATTCAAGAACTTGGTGTTGTTCCTTCGAGTGCAGATCCTTTGGTTATCTTCTGTGATAACACTGGAGCAATCGCACAAGCAAAGGAACCACGGTCGCACCAGAAGTCCAAGCACATACAGAGACGGTTTCACTTGATCCAGGAGATCATTGATCGTGGCGAGATCAAAGTCTGCAAGGTTCATACAGATGACAATCTGGCTGACCCACTTACCAAGCCTCTGGCGCAGCAGAAGCATGAGAAGCACTGTAATAATATGGGTTTGAGATTTCTCAACCATTAGATTAAGTGCAAGTGGGAGATTGTTGGGGTATGCCCTTAAGGCTAATGTTTGAGGCCTTGGGATTGTAACAGTATCATGTATAAACTCTTATGTTTATAAAGGCAATGGTTGTTATTCAGTTGGTTACATTGTCTGCTGCAATAATTATACTTCTGAATAATGTCTCAAAGCTGTTCAGCTAGGCTGACATGCTGTAATGTCCTTAGTCGAGATATCTTGGTGAAGATGAGACAGCTTGATATGATTGAGACTAATATGTGTTCTAATCTTATAGGATGCTTCGAGCATGGAATAAGATGTAGACTCATGGGTACATTGGATGTACTGGACAGACCCTACTAGGATATTCAATTGCTTGTCACAATGTGAATAATCCTTGATTGTAACAAGTGGCACATTTCCTCTGACTTGAGATCACTTGTGTTTCTAAATGATGATTGTCATTGTTTTGAGGTAGTTCAATATCATTTGAAACATAATGGTTATAGACTATCTTGGATGGTGAGCTTGAGTCAGGTTAGGGCACTAGTGATAGATAAAGGATTGCCGTCTCCTTAATTGGAGTGTGATGTTCTAAAGGGGCCCCCCTGGATGAGATGATTGAGAAAGTGTATGGCCATACCCAGGTGACTATGTTCATCTGATCTAATCATGCTCATCATATTGGAGTTACAGGCTTGACACGCTTGTCCAATAAGAACATCCAGTGGCAAAGGAATCATGTATGCCTAGTGAGTTGATTCACACTTGTGCTGTGGTTTGGGTGTAGTCTTGGAAGACTCTTTTCTTTATATCGGGAGACAGTGATGTGTTGCTAGATACCCCTCACTGATCGTGATAACGTGAGTTATCGTTACCGACATTTAAAGGAAACCCTTAGGGTCGCACAATTTGATGATATGGCTTACTTAAGTCAGATCGTATGGACTGAATTGTCTGGGTTCAGTTTAAAGGGATTTAATCTCTGATTGTAAGTGAGATCTGGTCTGATCATGTTTGATTGATTAGGGCTTGAGATCGGTAAGCTTCGATTGAGAGAATGGATGCTAGATCAGTGAGATCAGCAGCATCAAGAGATCAACGGTTAGATCTGGAACCTTAGGGTTTAATTGTGATCTAGACCATATCGCTTGGGTTAATTGGTCTTTGGACCAAACCAAATTGAACCAGCTCATTGAGTGAGCGTGTGGTTCAAATGGAGAGGAGTTTGCGATTGGGGTAAACCCATGATCGCATGTGAGTAAGTGGCTTTCTATTTTTAGAAAGCATGATCACATACGTGACCATCACTCACGTTCACGCCTAAGACTCTCTACTCTCTCGCTTCTCCTCCTCTCTCGTCACCAACAGGCTCTCTCTCGTGTGGTGAAGAGGTTGACGAAAAAGGAGAAGGAAGAAATCGCCAAGCAAAGGATTCTCTTCCCTTCCATACGACAAGGACTCCTTAGAACCTTGCTAGCACAAGGAGCACTAAGGAAGTAGGCGATCACATCTTGTGTGCGTCTTCTCTGGAGGAGAGCGACTTCACTCTCTACTTCCAAGTCGCCATCCATACAATGGCATCGGTATGATTTCTTCTCTGATATTTGAAATCGATTTATGTTGATCATAGAAAATGCAAAGATCCTAGAAACCCCTTCCGCTGCATCAAAACCTTCATATGCGCCTATTAGGGTTTCGCCCTCCCCTTGTTTAGGGGAACTTTCACTCAATACATCAACGCAGGTAGAGAAGTCTGCATAATAACGACCATGCCTATATAAAGAGTAATAGTTCTATCAAAGTACATTCAACCAATGCCTGACCATGTCCACACATTGGTCTTTAGGGCATATACACCAACATGACCTTCTCATACGGATCATGACATGCTCAATGACAACCGTTATGACCTCCCAACTACGACGAGGTGTTAGGTTGTATCAAAGCAAGTCCCTAACCATATAGAATGATCAATGACCTCAAGTCAAGGGATCAATGCATCTCCTGTCACTTGTGAGGATAACTCATGACACCAAGTCATAGCCTCACAGCGAGTCTATCCAGTATATCCTCCAATGATATACCCATGTGTCTGCGTCCTAACCAGCCCACATACCAGTCTCACAAGTACCATAGCTGTCCCATATCCAATCTGTCTCCAGGGACATTATCATGTTAGTACATATGCACAGATGTAAACAAACATAGATAACGACAATGCCAGAATGAAGTTGAGTAGTACATATGCACATATGTTAGTACATATGCACAGATGTTAGTACATAAGTGGACCAAAACTAGGTCCTAGGGCATATACACCAACAATCTCCCACTTGCACTAAGACCTAGAAGTTGAGGAGTCTCAACCCCATATCTCTAGCGTGATCATCATGCTTCTGCTGCGCCAAAGCCTTGGTCAATGGGTCTGCTAGATTGTTCTCTGTGTCAACTCTGCTAATCTTGACATCACCTCTGTCAATGATCTCTCTGATCAGGTGAAATCTTCTGAGTATGTGTTTGGATCTTTGATGAGACCGTGGTTCCTTTGCTTGTGCAATTGCTCCATTGTTGTCACAGTAGAGTTCAATGGGATCCATTGCACTAGGGACCACCTGAAGATCACATAAGAACTTCCTTATCCAAACGGCTTCCTTGGCTGCCTCAGAAGCGGCCACATACTCTGCCTCGGTTGTAGAATCTGCTATGGTGGATTGCTTGAAGCTCTTCCAGCATACAGCGCCTCCATTTATCTTGAACACATAGCCGGCCTGCGATCTAAAGTCGTTAGGGTCAGACTGGAACGATGCATCAGTATAGCCCTGCATACTGAGCTCTTCCTGTCCCCCATAGACCAAGAACAAATCCTTAGTTCTTCTCAGATACTTTAGGATGTTCTTTACAGCCACCCAGTGCTGCAGACCTGGATTGGATTGGTATCGGCTGTTTATGCTTACAGCATATGCTACATCTAGTCTAGTACACAACATTGCATACATGATCGATCCTACTGCCGAAGCATAAGGAATTCGACTCATGTCATCCCTCTCAGCCTGTGTTGTAGGACACTGGCTCTTTGAGAGAGTAAGGCCATGTCTTACTGGAAGGTATCCTTTTTTGGATTGCTCCATGTTGAACCTCTCCAGTACCTTATCAATGTAGGTACTCTGACTAAGGGCCAGGAGCCTCTTGGATCGATCCCGGTAGATCCTTACGCCTAAAATATAGGCGGACTCCCCTAAGTCTTTCATCTCGAAACACTTCCCCAACCATGTCTTCATAGCTTGAAGACTAGGGATGTCGTTTTCGATGAGCAGTATGTCATCAACATACAAGACCAGAAAAATCACCAAGCTCCCACTGAATTTTTTGTATACACAGGCGTCATCTTCGCTTTTGATAAAGCCATAATCTCTCACGGCTTCATCAAATCGAAGATTCCAACTTCGAGATGCTTGCTTTAATCCATAAATGGATCTCTTCACCCTACAGACCTTATTAGCCTCTGCAGGATGGATGAAGCCATCAGGTTGTGACGTTTGACATAAGTCTCACATTCCCAGACCTTGATAAAAGTGAGATTAGGGCGTCTCCCACTCCACATCTCGTATGGTATTTTGGAGACACTCTTAGATGGAACGTTGTTCAGTATTAGAGAAGCTGTCTCTAGTGCATGCCCCCAGAATGATGGAGGTAGAGTTGCATGACTCATCATGGATCGAACCATATCCAATAAAGTTCGATTTCTCCTTTCAGACACACCATTCCATTGAGGTGTTCCAGGAGGAGTGAGTTGGGATATGATCCCACACTCTCTCAGATAGTCAAAGAACTCACCGCTCAGGTACTCTCCACCTCGATCTGATTGAAGAGCTTTAATGGATCTTCCAAGTTGGTTCTCTACTTCATTCTTGAACTCCTTGAATTTCTCAAAGGATTCAGATTTATGTCTCATTAAGTAGACATAACCATACCTACTGAAGTCATCAGTGAAGGTAATGAAGTAGTTGTACCCTCCTCTGGCTTGTTTATTGAAAGGTCCACACACGTCAGTATGTATGAGATCCAATAAGCCTCCTGTCCTCTCACCAATCTTGGTGAAGGGCGCCTTTGTCATTTTCCTTAATAAACAAGGTTCACAAGTATCAAATTCCTCCAAGGAACTTGAATCTAACAATCCATTTGCATGGAGTTGTTGGATGCGATTCTTGTTTATATGGGCTAATCGACAGTGCCATAGGAAAGCACCAACTGAACCACTCAGTTTGGTCATTTTATTACTTATGTTACAAATAGAACTTTCCATATCCAAGATATATAGACCATTGCACAAAGTACCCTTCCCATAGAACATATTTGCAAATGAAAAAGAACAAGAGTTCTTATTTATTTCAAACTTAAATCCCTTCTTTGCTAAGCAAGGAATGGATACAATGTTCTTAGTAAGTGAAGGTACACAAAATCAATTTCTAGTTCTAATTGAAGTCCAGAAGGCAAGGAGAGAGTCAAAACGCCTACAGCAACAGTAGTAACCTGTGCCCCGTTTCCAACGCATAGGTCAATCTCTCCAGGCCGCACCGATCTACTTTTCTTGAGCCCCTACATATTTGTACAAATATGAGCCCCACATGCGGTTTCCAATACCCATGACATAGAAGTAGAAAGATTGACTTCTGTAACATAGATACCTGAGCTAGAAGTTAAGGCCAAACCTTTCTTCTCCTCATTCTAAAGCTGCTTGCAGTCCCTTCTCCAATGACCCTTCTCGCCACAGTGAAAACACCTATGGTCCTTTGACTTCTTTGCCTTTTTCTTCAGTGCCTTGGTAGGACCTCTGGCACTGCTCTTAGCACGTGTCTTACCCTTCTTCTTTATCTTCTTGGTCGCAGGGACCAAAAGAACAGAATTGGGTTTGGTCTTACCCATCTCTCACTCGGCTGTTTGGAGCATATTCATCAATTCCTCCCGTGTGCACTCAATCCGGTTCATGTTGAAATTAATAATAAACAGACTGAAGCTAGGGGGCAGGGAATACAGCATAAGATCCACAACCAGCTCGTTGTCTATGGCATGTCCTAGTCTCCTGAGATTATCCACATTCCCAATGAGTTTGAGAACATAGGGTCTCACTGGTGCACCCTCAGACAACTTACACCGAAAGACTGCTTTGGCAGTGTCAAATCTCTCAGTTCTAGCCTGAGCCTCGAACATCTGTTTCAAATGAGTGATCATTTGAAAAGCATTCTACTCCTCATATTGCACCTGCAGTTCAGGTGCCATGCTGGCTAGCATAAGACATGCAACCTCCAAAGAGTCATCCTGATGCTTTCTATAAGCATCTCTGTCTGCCGTTCGGGCATTAGGCGGAGGAGCCGAGGGAAGAGCCTGTTCAAGGACATACAGCTTCTTCTCGAGCTTGAGGACTATCCTCAAGTTCCGATGCCAGTCCATAAAGTTAGTTTCAACTAACTTATCCTTATCAAGGAGTGATCGCAGTGATAATCCACTAGTGTTCGTAGCCATTGTTCTACAACACCCAAGAAAAACAGATTAGTACTACTTCGAATTATTTAAACTGGACTTGTTTTAAATGATTACTGCTCCCACTATTTTAAATTTGAATTGACAACCCACAAAGTCAATCGGAAAGTTTAAGACTTCCTAGTGAGATGGGACCCTTATTTCACATGAGGCTTCGCGTCCCACGAGGGTGGGATGAGATGCACAAAGTAACCCATGTTTCCTAAGGTGGGCGCGCCGGCCGATTGCTCCAAGCAACTCCCCTTGTTGAGACTGTCTAGGCATTTCATGTCCAGCGAGGGCTAGATACAACATGAAACCCTTACCTCTCAACGATGCCTCTAGACTTTCACCTTGTGTCCAGCACATGTGAACTTCTAGTCAAGTCCATTCCTAACCGTTATGCCCAGGGCCAACGAGTTTCATTGCGAAGGCACGCCCAGGTTAAAACTGGACTGGGGAAACCATTGTCACCATGCACTTCCTAAAGATAAGTGGGTGTGTCCCACGAGGGTGGGAACCAGTTCACAACTCCACTAATCGATAGCTTAGTGAGGGCTACGCGTTAGAAGGCTACTAGACTTGATATTTTATTATGAGGGTTTTTAAGGTCTCATCAGTTTTATCTTATGTCTAACAATACAGGCATGCAATCCTATAGTGATAACATAACGATAAAACATCACAGGCATGCTTTTAGCAGATAAGGAAAGCAGTAAAAGATGATGTGATCAAAGTCCTTTCAAGACATTGAACCAACCCATGCCAAAGGAGGTTCAACTCTTGACATAGGACTCAAGCCCCTAAGATAGACCTATCCTAGCCGCCCTCTATCTTGGTCTTCAAGGTTGGCTCCAAGGTCCTTTTTCACATGGTTTAGCTCTCAAACCCTAAGGGTAGACCCCAAGGGTTCGGCCAATGCCATGGTCTTCCTCCAATGAGAATGCGCCACAATGCAAGAAGCCAGGTTAGCTAGCTCTCAAACCCAAGGGTTCGGCCATGCCTAACTTGCGCCATCAAGTAAGCTTGCGCCTCTTCCTTTGATGCTTGTTGCACCACCATCCAAGGTATGCATGCGCCAAGTTCCAAGTACATGCGCCACCCTAATCTTCTTCTTAGTTAAAAGCCAAAAGAAAATCTGCACGTAGGCCTCACGTGGATACATCACCGGCATGCAAAGGGGGGCTTGACTAATGATCACAACATCATGCACAATCAAGGTATTTACTCATGCAATTCTACATGCTCATGAAAAACATAAAATCTGAAATTTTACTTTTTCATAAAACTAGTCTCTTTTTCTCATCTTCTTCTCACAAATCTTTTGGTTAATTGTGATTTATTTTTCATGATGATTTCAGAGATCCTTTCGGCTGGCAATTTTGTCAGATCAAGAGACTTGGCCAGTCCGAAGACACAATGCCCGTCCTACTTGATAAAATTACGTGCGCCTTTAATCTTTAAATCAAACAAGAAAAATAGTCCAAAAATCCAAAAGAGATTGAGAGGATGATAGAAACAAGAAACCCTAATTTTTTCCTACTTAGAAAAAAATCGTTTGCCATGCATCATGCTATTTACGAAAAATAGAGATATGGCATGTGAGCATGAAAGAAAAGTATAAAATATCATTCGAGTCTTGCAAGTCACTCTGATACCACTGTTGGGAAACCCCGGGGACATTTTACAATTTTTTAGAGTCATAGACATACATACATACATTGCACAGCGGAAGAATGTCTCCGAAACAGGCCGGTCCCAAAAACCCAGTGAAGATCGCAAGCAAGAGAGTCGACACGATGAGTTAGGAAATACCTTAAGAGCGGTTTGGAGTGACGCTGATGTAGGCGCCCAAGTGTGCGCCCTCTGCAGTCTCACACACACGGATCTCTTGAGTTCTCTTCTTCCACACCCGGTGCTAGCCTCGGGAAGAAGATCCAAACCTTAAGGAGATGCTCCACTTCACTTGCGCCACCAAGAGGAAAGGATGCGCCAAGAGAAGAAGCAACCAAGTTCAAGCCGCCAAGCACCGAAGCTCCTTGCGCCAAGAGGAAAGGAGGGAGAAGCTTGCGGCTATGGAAGAAGGAAGAGGAAGTTGCGCCCTTGCTCCTAGCTCTCGCCCCTCTTCTTGTGTTCACGCCTCCAAGGATCGATCATCATAAGAGGGGGCGGCTAGGGTCACATATATAGGGCAAGAGGCGGTTAAGGGAAGGGCCAAGATCATGACAAGTGTAGGGCTAGGATGAGGAGGTTTGAGACAAGGAAAGTCTCCAAGACTTTACCATAAACTCCATTCAACCTATCCATAATTGCCCAAGTACCATATCAGCCCAAGACATGCCTTAGAGGCATTCATACCATCAAGGGAGAAGGGCTAAGCGGCAATTGCTTCCTTAATGAAGCAATTTTGCCACCCAAACCCCATTATACCCCTTAGGTGCCAATGAGGTTGGGCTTCTCCCCATTATACCCTTTTAGCCTCTTATCTCTTCATGTGAACTTGTTATTGGGCCTCATTGGATAATGAGCTAGCCCAAACTCCATTACATGGGTTGATTAAGCACTTGGATCCAATCCAATGCAACCCTAATCCACATGTGACCAATCATGGTCAAATACGGGTCAAGCTGCCAAAAATGAAGTTTTGCTCCAATAACATTCTTCCATATCATCAGGCCCATTGGCGGTGATGAAATCTCCCAATTAGATCCGAGTTATCCAATAACTTGATCATAAGGCTTCCCGATCAATACGAGAACTCAAATATCAAGGTGTGCGACCCCTGTAGGTTCCTCTGACGCTGGTAGTGCTGACCAAAGGTCACCACAAGCAGTGAGTGGCACCTAGCAGTGCATTGCTGCTACCCAGGTCATTGGAATGGATATCGACATCGACATCCCCATCATCGCAACTAGGTACAGATGCATTACAGTCTCTTTGCCGAACTGATATCCAATTGGACAAGTGTGTCACCACTTGTTTTCACCCAATCACATGGCTATGACTAAAACAGGTTCTCACCTGGGTATGGCCATACACTCTCAGTCATAGAACCATAGAGGAGCTCCATGGATATCATACTTCCCTAAGGAAGGGGCAAATCCTTTGTCTGTCTATTGACCTTCTCATATGGATCGTGACATGCTCAATCACAACCGTTATGACCTCCCAACTATGGCGAGGTGTTAGGTTGTATCAAAGCAAGTCCCTAACCATATAGAATGATCAATGACCTCAAGTCAAGGGATCAATGCATCTCCTGTCACTTGTGAGGATAACTCATGACACCAAGTCATAGCCTCATAGCGGGTCTATCCAGTATATCCTCCAATGATATACCCATGTGTCTGCGTCCTAACTAGCCCACATACCAGTCTCACAAGTACCATAGCTGTCCCATATCCACTAAGGTACATCGACTAGGGACTATAGTTCGAGCACAGATCCAATCTGTCTCCAGGGACATTATCATGTTAGTACATATGCGCAGATGTAAACAAACATACATAACGACAATGCCAGAATGATATATAAATATCAAAGTCAAGTAGTACATAAGTGGACGAAAACTAGGTCCTAGGGCGTATACACCAACAATTTGTAAGCGGTCTAGCAAGTTTAGAGAAATCCTTGATGAATTGCTGGTAGAATCCTACATGTCCTAGAAAACTCCGGACCTCCTTTACTGTAGTGTTCGGCTCCAATTTCTCTATCACCTCAACTTTGGCCTTGTCAACTTCAATTCCTCTCTCTGAAATTAAGTGCCTCAAAACTATCCCTTGCCTAACCATGAAATGACATTTTTCCCAATTAAGCACAAGGTTAGTTTCTTCACACCTCTGCAAAACCTGAGATAAATTAGCCAAACAAACGTCAAAAGAAGAACCGTATACAGAGAAATCATCCATAAATACATCCATAAAGTCAATAAAATTAGAAAAAATAGCCATCATACATCTATGAAAAGTAGCAGGTGCATTACATAAACCAAAAGACATTCTCTTATATGCAAAAGTTCCATATGGGCAAGTAAAAGTGATTTTATCTTGATCATTAGGATGTATAGGAATTTGGAAAAAACCAGAATACCCATCTAAGAAACAGAAGTGAGAATGGTTTGCCAGTCTTTCAACCATCTGATCAATAAAAGGTAAAGGGAATTGGTCTTTCCTAGTGGCAGTATTCAATTTTCTATAATCTATGCACATACGCCAACTAGTAACAGTTGTAACAGGAATCAATTCATTGTCTTTGTTTTTCATGACAGTTACCCCTCCTTTCTTAGGAACACAATGTACAGGACTTACCCATTTGCTATCAGAGATAGGATAGATAATACCTGCATCAAGTAATTTCAGAACCTCTTTCTTTACAATTTCTTTCATAGAGGGATTAAGTCTTCTTTGAAAATCTGCATGTGGCTAGTGTTCTTCTTTCATCAAGATCCTGTGCATACAAAAAGAAGGGTTAATGCCCTTTAAGTCATCAATTGAGTACCCAATTACCTTTCTATGAATCCTTAATTCCTTGAGAAGCAAATATGTCCCCCTTTTCCCAAGCTGAGCATCAACAATAACAGGGTAAGTAGAATCAGGACCAAGAAATTCATAACGAAGGTTATCAGGTAAAGCTTTAAGTTCTACTTTTGGAGCCTTTCTTTCTTCACTCTTTTCATTATCACAAGCTCTGCAATCTAATAATTTATCAGTTCCAGAGTTTGTTTCTACTTTAGAATCAAGAGCAGAATCTAAATCACTGTCATATTCATTGGTTTCAACAAATAAATCATTAAGATCATAGATAATGTCTTCTACAACATGTATACTACAACAAGATTCAGAATTTGAAGGGTTTTTCATGGCTTCATGCAAGTCATACTCAATGTTTTCATCCCCAATGTTAAGTGTAAGCTTATCATTCTTTACATCAATAAGTGCTCCTGCTGTGGCTAAGAACGGTCTACCAAGTATGATGAGGATTTTTTCATCTTCTTCCATCTCAAGAACTACAAAATCAGCTGGAATGAAATATTTACCTACTTAGATAGGCACATCTTCAAGAATTCCTACAGGGTACTTCACCGAACGATCAGCGAGCTGCAAAGATATAGAATTTGGTTTGAGCTCTCCCATGTCCAATTTCCTGCAGATAGACAATGACATTAGGCTTACACTAGCACCTAAATCACATAAGGCTCGGTCAAAAGCCATACTACCAAAAAACAAGGGATAGAGAAACTACCTAGATCCTTCAATTTTGGTGGCACTTTGTTTTGGATAATAGCACTACATTCCTCAGTTAAAGCCACAATACCATAGTCCTCTATCTTTCTCTTATTAAATAATATTTCTTTCAAAAATTTTGCATAAGATGACATTTGAGACAAAGCTCCAGTAAAAGGAATGTTAATATAAAGCTTTTTCACAACATCTAAAAATTTCTCAAATTGTTTGTCTAATTTTGCTTCTACTAACCTTTGGGGAAAGGGTATAGGTGGCCTATATGGTGCAGGTGAATTAGATTTAGAAATATGTTTCTGGCATGACATATCACCTTTAGGTTCACCACCCTTGTGAGATGACAAACTAGTTTGGGACTGCTCATGCTCAGGAGATTTTTCTAACTCTAACTCATGGTTATGTTCATCATTAAGCCCTTTTCCATTATTCTCAAGTTTCCCTTTTGGTTCCTCTAATTTTCTCCCACTTCTAGTGATGATAGCATTATAGTGTTCATCAAGTATTTGATCATCTAGAGTTTTATTGTGAGCAGCTAAGGATTCTACTTGAGAGGCAAGTTAACTGACCATTCCCTTAAGATCTTCAATTTCTTTGTTTTGATTACCCATAAACTTTTCAAGTAAAGATTCTACACTAAAAGAATTTACCTCTTTAGTTAGGGTTTGCCAACTCTCACTCTCATTCTTACCATGTTGATGACAATATAGCATTCCTTCTTCAGGGGCCCATTGGTCATGGTTCAATGACATTTCTTCAAATAAGGTAAAAGCATCTTCAATGGTTCTGCTCATGAGGGCTCCTCCTGCAGCAACATCAATAATTAAGTGGGTGCTATAAAGTAGACCATTATAAAATGTATGAATTAAAACCCAATTTTCAATACCATGGTGAGGACACTTCTGTTGTAAATCGTTAAAAAGCTCCCATGCCCTGCTAAAGGATTTGCCATCCTTTTGTGTAAAAGTTGTGATTTGATTCCTCAGTTGGATGGTATTGCTTGGTGGAAAATATTTCATTAAGAAAGCATTTGACAGTTGTTCCCATGTGGTGAAGGCACTGTTAGGTCGAGAATGTAGCCAAGATCGTGCTCGGTCCCTGAGAGAAAAAGGAAACAATTTTAGTTTCAGTGCATCATCAGAAACCCCATTAATTTTAATGGTATCACAATATTCAAGAAAAAGATGTAAGGGTTGATAAGGATCTTCAATTGGAGCTCCTCCAAACTGATTCTACTGGATCATGGACAAGAAGGTAGGATTGATCTCAAAATTATCAGCTTCAATTGCTGGTCTGGCAATGCTAAAGTGTATTTCTTTTGGCTTAGGGGCTGCATAGTCCCTAAGTGATCTCCGGTCTGCCATCAGATTAAAATTTCCTATGCAGTCTAAAGCAGATAGATCAAATAGCCCAAGTAAATAGAAAAGAACAGAAAGATAGAACATAAATAAAACCTAGTATAACAATACTCTCAATATCTTCAATATTGACAAAAACCAAGGTCCCCGGTAACGGCGCAAAAACTTGTTGTATCCCAACAAGTAGCTAGACAGAAACTTATCTCTGGCGTTGCTGCTAAAAACTTGTTGTGTCCAAAAACTTATTGTGTCCGCAAGTGCACGGATACTCGAAGTAATAAAAAATATTGATCCCACAGAGACCTTGTTTGTCAAGTACCGAATAATCATGATAAGTGAATTATTGAAAGCTAACGAAAATACCAGAGAGAGAAACTGGGACTAGGGTTTCATCCACTTTGATTTCTATGACTAGATATGAATAGAAATTTGTCAGTTTAATTTTATCATGATAAAGATACAATTTATTTCATAAAAGTATTATCTCACTTTCGTGCAGACAATCATGCAGGGACTGATCCTCACTTTGACGCAAGATCTATCCCAAGCTGAAAATAAGTAAATCATCCATCAAAGAACTCAAGGATGGCTTTCGTGCATCCAAATTCTAAGTGGATCATGTCGAGTGGAATCTCAAGGAACACTTTTGATGGAGGCAGCAGCCCTGCTTTAAAGAGACACGCTTGGGCTCGGAGGAAACCTCCTCAACATGGGTTCACCTAGAGCTCACTTGCTTTCTATTGTTTTGCATTGCATTTCATGGCATTTATGTTATTTAAGTTTTCAAATAAAGCCATGCATCATATAGTAATTTATGACAAGTCCAAATGTAGTAGGTTTGTGCATTGTAATGCATGAGTCTTTAATGTACTTTGCATCATGGTAGGATAGTGCATCCTTGCATTGCTTATATTTTTGGCAGGTCATTCATAGCTCAAGGATCAGCTCAAGCCTCACTCCAAGGTCAGCTCAAGTTCCACTCAACAAGTTCAGTTCAAGAAAGGAAAGAAGACTTCAACTCCTTCAACTCAAAGTTCAACTCAAAGCCTTGATGAGCTCACTTGCAAACTTAGCTTCTATCTTTGTTGGGCATCCCCCCTTTGATATAATCAGCCACCTAAGCTATCCATCCAAGGAATATGAGCCAACACACCAGCCCAAGCAAGGGAAGAATTCGAAATCTGAAAGGGGGGGCGAAACCCTAATTCAGGCGC
Source organism: Costus lasius (assembly GCA_027563935.2). Taxonomy (NCBI): domain Eukaryota; kingdom Viridiplantae; phylum Streptophyta; class Magnoliopsida; order Zingiberales; family Costaceae; genus Costus; species Costus lasius. Next base: position 80,759,615 of record CM050451.1, read on the forward strand.
ATATAAAATTTTTCATGGGCGAAAACAAGGGTTTCATGAAGATCGCATGGCATGAACATATGATCAACTATTAGTTCTTGCAATGAGAAGATAGGATGTTACCATGGCCATTATTTGGATGGCGACTTGGAAGAATATAGAGGGCGAGCGGCTCTCCTCCAAAGCAGTCGCACACAAGGTGACGATGGCTACTCCCTTTTCTTCTTTGTGCTAGCAAAGTTCCAAGGTGTCCTTCAACATGTAGGAGAAGATGAGATGTTCTTCTTCTTGGCTAAGCGAAAACTCTCTACCTCTTCTCTTTCGTGGAGCCTCGACACACACACACGAGAGGAGAAGCATTCATTCGAGAGAGAGGGAGGCGTTGAGGCGTTATCCAACGTGGGAACGCTTATGGCTTCCAAAAATAGAAAGTCATCAAGCCTTGCGCCCATGTTTTCGAACCAACCAAAACGTCTTCTCACTTTGAACCATGCGTTCACTTATGTGAACCGGTTCTATTGCATTTGGTTCAAAGACCAAATCAAACCAAGCCATGGTCTAGATCTCATATGAACCAGATGGCTCAAGATCTAACCACACATCTCTTGATGCTCTTGATCTCATCAATCAAGCATCAATTCTCCCGATCGAAGCTTACCGATCTCAAGCCCTAATCAATCAAACATGATTAGACCAGATCTCACTTCCAATCAGAGTTTAAACTCCTTTAAACTGAACCAAAACCATTCAGTCCACACGATCTGACATAAGTAAGCCATATCATCAAATTGTGCGACCCTAAGGGTTTCCTTCAATGTCGGTAACGATAACTTACGTTATCACGATCAGAGAGGGGTATCTAGCAACACATCACTGTCTCCCAATATGAAGGAAAGAGTCTTCTAAGACTACACCCAAACCATAGCACAAGTGTGAATCCAATTCACTTGACATACATGTTTCCTTTGCCACTGGATGTTCTCATTGGACAAGCGTGTCAAGCCTATAATTCCAATATGATGAAAATGATTAGATCAGATGAACATAGTCATCTGGGTATGGCCATACACTTTCTCAATCATCTCATCCAGGGGGCCCCTTTAGAACATCACACTCCAACAAGGAGAGGCAATCCTATATCTATCACTAGTGTCCTAACATGACTCATGCTCATTATCCAAGATAATCTATAACCATTATATTTCAAATGATATTGAATTACCTCAAGACAATGCCAATCATCATTTAGAAACACAAGCGATCTCAAGTCAGAGGAAATATGCCACTTGCTTGCATATAAGGATTATTCACATTGTGACAAACAATTGAATATCCTAAGTAGGGTCTGTCCAGTACATCCAATGCACCTATGTGTCTACATCTTATTCCATGCTCGAAGCACCCTATAAGATTGGAACACATATTAGTCTCAATCATATCAAGGCTGTCTCATGTTCACCAAGATATCTCGACTAAGGACAATGCTAATGTCAGCCAAGCTGAACACCATTGAGACATTATTCAGAAGTATACATAACAGCAGCAGATAATGTAACAACCTGAATAACAACCATTGCCTTTATAAACTTATACATAGTTTATACATGATACTGAATGTAAGTCCCGAAGAAGGGGGAAGGGCGAAACCCTAGATAGGCGCATATAAAACTTTTGCAGCGGAAACAAGGGTTTCAAGAGGATCTATGCATGAGATATGATCAACTATAATCGATTGCAAAAATAAGTAAGGAGTCATACCATCGCCATTGCTTTGGATGCCGCCTTGGAAGAAGAGAGCAAATGGGATCTCCTCTAAAAGATGCGCACACAAGAAGATGTCGCCTACTCCTTGTTGATCCTTGTGCTAGCAAGGTTCTCCAAGTGAACCTGATCGAATGGAAGGGAAGAGAAGAATTCTTTTGCTTGGCGAGACCTCTCCCTTATCGTCAATGCTTTTCCACCCGAATGTGTCGAGAGCCCAAAAAACAAGAGAGCCGACAATAGGGCAAGAGAAGAAGCGTGAAGAGAGGCAACGTGAGGCGTGTCCACGATTAGAGAACATGCTATCCAAAAATAGCAAAACCACTTCTCAACGTTCACGCACTCATGAACAAGTCGCAAACCTCTTCTCCCTTGAACCTTGCGCTCACTTGATGAGCCGGTTCAATTTGGTTTGGTTCAAAGACCAATTAACCCAAGCGATTTGGTCTAGATCATATTAAACCCTAAGGTTCCAGATCTAACCGTTCATCTCCTGATGCTCTTGATCTTACCGATCTATCATCAATTCTCTCGATCGAAGCTTACCGATCTCAAGCCCTAATCAATCTAACATGATCAGACCAGATCTCACTCACAATCAGAGATTAAATCCCTTTAAACTGAACCCAAACAATTCAGTCCACACGATCTGACTTAAGTAAGCCATATCATCAAATTGTGCGACCCTAAGGGTTTCCTTTAAATGTCGATAACGATAACTTACGTTATCACGATCAGTGAGGGGTATCTAGCAACACATCACTGTCTCCCGATATAAAGGAAAGAGTCTTCCAAGACTACACCCAAACCACAGCACAAGTGTGAATCCATTTTCACTAGGCATACAAGTTTCCTTTGCCACTGGATGTTCTTATTGGACAAGCATGTCAAGCCTGTAGCTCCAATATGATGAGCATGATTAGATCAGATGAACATAGTCATCTGGGTATGGCCATACACTTTCTCAATCATCTCATCCAGGGGGCCCCTTTAGAACATCACACTCCTAATACATGGAGACGGCAATCCTATATCTATCACTAGTGCCCTAACATGACTCATGCTCATTATCCAAGATAGTCTATAACCATTATATTTCAAATGATATTGAACTACCTCAAAACAATGCCAATCATCATTTAGAAACACAAGTGATCTCAAGTCAGAGGAAGATATGCCACTTGTTTGCATACAAGGATTATTCACATTGTGACAAGCAATTGAATATTCCAGTAGGGTCTGTCCAGTACATCCAATGTACCCATGAGTCTACATCTTATTCCATGCTCGAAGCATCCTATAAGATTAGAACACATATTAGTCTCAATCATATCAAGGCTGTCTCATGTTCACCAAGATATCTCGACTAAGGACTATACTGCATGTCAGCCTAGCTGAACATCATTGAGACATTATTCAGAAGTATTCATATTGCAGCAGATAATGTAACAACCTGAATAACAACCATTGCCTTTATAAACATAGAGTTTATACATGATACTGATATAATCCCAAGGCCTCAAACATTAGCCTTAAGGGCATACCCCAACACTGAAATCATCCCAAAGGCCTCAAACATTAGCCTTAAGGGCATACCCCAACAATCTCCCACTTGCACTTAATCTAATGGTTGAGAAATCTCAAACCCATATTATTACAGTGCTTCTCATGCTTCTGCTGCGCCAGAGGCTTAGTAAGCGGGTCAGCTAGATTGTCATCTGTATGAACCTTGCAGATCTTGATCTCTCCATGATCTATGATCTCTCGGATCAAATGAAACCTTCTCTGTATGTGCTTGGACTTCTGGTGTGACCGTGGTTCCTTTGCTTGTGCTATTGCTCCAGTGTTATCACAGAAGATAACCAATGGATCAGCACTCGAAGGAACAACACCAAGTTCCTGAACGAACTTACGAATCCACACTGCCTCCTTGGATGCTTCCGAGGCTGCAACATACTCGGCTTCTGTTGTGGAATCAGCAACAATTGATTGTTTGAAACTCTTCCACACCACTGCTCCTCCATTCAAGCTAAAAACATAGCCTGATTGCGATCGAAAATCATCTTGGTCAGATTGGAACGAAGCGTCAGTATATCCTTCAATACTAAGTTCTTCCTGACCTCCATAAATCAAGAACATATCTTTGGTCCTCCGAAGATATTTCAAAATGTTCTTGACTGCAATCCAGTGTGCCTTCCCTGGATTACTTTGGAATCGACTGGTCACGCTTAACCCGTAAGCGACGTCTGGGCGAGTACACAACATCGCATACATAATGGATCCAATAGCCGAAGCATAAGGCGTATTGTCCATTTCATCTTTCTCAGACTGTGTTTGAGGACACTGGCTCTTAGAAAGATTCAGACCATGTCTGACTGGAAGATATCCGCTTTTAGAATTTTCTAAATGGAATCTCTCCAGGACTTTATCGATGTAAGTACCCTGGCACAGCCCGAGAAGCCTATTAGATCTATCTCTATAGATCTGCACACCTAATACATAGGCTGCTTCTCCTAAATCTTTCATCTGGAAATATTTTCTTAACCATGCTTTGACCGCATGCAGTTCAGGAATATCGTTTCCAATGATCAAGATATCATCAACGTAGAGGACTAGGAAAGTAATCACACTCCCACTAAACCTCTTATATACACACGGGTCATCTTCATTTTTGATGAAACCAAATTCACAAACTGATTCATCAAAACGAATATTCCAGCTTCTCGATGCTTGTTTTAGTCCATAAATAGACTTCTTTAATTTGCATATTTTATGACGATCTGATGGATTGATGAAACCTTCAGGTTGTGCCATATACACATCCTCTTCCAGTTTTCCATTAAGGAAAGCGGTCTTCACATCCATTTGCCAGATCTCATAATCATAATATGCAGCTATCGCGAGAATAATCCGAATGGACTTAAACATGGCTACAGGAGAGAATGTTTCATCATAATCTATCCCGTAGATTTGTTTGAAACCTTTCGCAACTAGCCTGCCCTTATAGGTAACTACGTTACCATCCATATCAATCTTCTTCTTGAAGATCCATTTACAGCCTATAGGGATTACTCCCGGAGGCGGATCAACCAAATCCCAGACTTGGTTATCTGACATGGAGTCCATCTCGGCTCGCATAGCTTCAAGCCATCTTGCTGATTCCGGTCCACTGACCGCATCCGCATAGGTGAGGGGTTCATCATTAATGATGTAGACTCCGTCATAGCGCTCAGGCTGTCGATGAATCCTTCCCGATCTACGCGGTTCCCGTGATATCTGAGCCTCAGGTTGAACATCAACCTGTTCTATTTGCTCAGGCTCATCCAACTGAGCTTGACTACTTTGTCCCTCTTCTGGACTTTCATCCAGTTTTATTTCTCTCCCACTGGCTTCTTGCAGAAGAAATTCCTTCTCAAGAAAAATAGCCGTTCGAGCAACAAATATTTTGTTCTCTTTGGGATCGTAGAAATAATAACCCTTAGTTTCTTTAGGGTAACCGACAAAGATACATTTATAAGATCTGCTCTCTAGTTTCCCAGAGGCGAGCTTTTTGAGATAAGCCTCGCAACCCCAGATTTTGATAAATGTTAAGCTTGGCTGTTTCCCATACCATAACTCATATGGAGTCTTTGAAACGGCCTTGGATGGCACTCGGTTTAGTACCTTTGCAGCTGTTTCCAGTGCAAATCCCCAAAAGGAGTAAGGTAGAGTAGCCTGACTCATCATCGAACGAACCATATCCAATAAGGTTCTATTTCTCCTCTCGGACACACCATTCCATTGCGGTGTTCCTGGCGGAGTGAGCTGTGAGATAATCCCACACTCCTTCAGATAGTCAGTAAACTCTCGACTCAAGTATTCTCCACCTCGATCGGATCGAAGTGCCTTGATATTCCGGCCTAGCTGATTCTGTACTTCATTTTTGAACTCTTTGAACTTGTCAAAAGATTCACTCTTATGTCTCATTAGATAGACATAACCATATCTACTGAAATCATCAGTAAAAGTAATGAAGTATGAATAGCCACCTCTGGCATGTTTACTAAATGGCCCACACACATCACTGTGAATAAGGTCAAGTAAACCTGAAGCCCTTTGACCTTTATTAGAAAAAGGAGTCTTCGTCATTTTGCCCATTAAACAAGCTTTGCATGTATCAAGCTCCTCATAGAAGAATGATCCCAGCAGTCCATGGTCATGCAACTGCTTAATGCGCTTCTTGTTAATATGGCCTAAACGACTATGCCATAGCAAGGTGCTGTCATCAGCATACTTGGCTTTCTTATTATCAAATTGTTGTACAGAACATTCCATGTCCAACATGTATAACCCATTGTTAATTGAGCCAGTAGCATAAACAATATTATCAAATGAAATACAACACTTTAAAGTTTTGCATTCAAAAGAAAATCCTTTCCTGACAAGAGCAGGAATAGAGATAATATTCTTAGTTATGCTCGGTACAAAATAACAATTGTCAAGTTCTAATACAAAACCAGATGGTAAAGAGATGTTATATTGTCCTACAGCAACAGCAGCAACCCGTGTCCCGTTTCCAACTCGTAGGTCCACCTCATGCTGTCCCACCTGTCTTCTTCTCTTGAGTTCCTGTACATTTGAACAAATGTGAACTCCACATGCAGTGTCCAACACCCATGAAATAGAAGAAGCTACCATGACTTCAGTCACGTAAATACCTGAGCCAGAAGTGAAAGGCTTGCTTTCCTTCTTCTCTCCTTGGAGCGCTTTACAGTCCTTCTTCCAGTGACCGAGCTGGCCACAATGGAAACATCTGTTGTCCTTTGACCGCTTTATCTTTTGTTTCAGAGCCTTGTTGTAGCTCTTGATAGGGGCTTTGCCCTTCTTCCCCTTCTTCTTGTTCCTTGAAGGAACCAGCAAGACAAAGGAGGAAGGCTTTCTTATTATCAAGAGTCTGCTCTGTGGTACAGAGCATGTTCAGTAACTCTGCCGGAGTACAATCGATCTTGTTCATATTAAAATTAATAATGAACGGATCAAAAGAGGCCGGGAGAGACTGCAGGATAATGTCTACAACAAGTTCCTGATTGATGGTGTGTCCCAGTTTCTCTAGAGCCTCCTTGTACCCAATCATCTTGTGTACGTGAGCTCCCACTGGACTCCCTTCAGTCAGTTTGCTCTGAAAGAAAAGTTTCGTCAAGTTATAGCGTTCAGTCCTTGCCTGTGCAGCATACAGCATCTTGAGATTTGCTATAATATCAATAGCAGATAAATCCTCATGCTGACACTGGAGCTCTGGCGTCATTGATGCAAGCATAAGGCAAGCCACATCAGTACTATCACTGACGTGCTTCTCATAAGCATCCCGAACCGCCCTTGCGGCGTTCGCTGCGGGTTGAGCCGGTATTGCCGTCTCAAGGACATATAGTTTCCTCTCAGCCTTAAGAACAATCTTAAGCTGTCTGTACCAGTCTGAGAAGTTTGGCCCAGCAAACTTCTCCTTTTCCAGTATGGATCGCAGATTGAGCCCTGTGGTGTTCGTTGCTGCAGGAATCTACAACATTGCAAGAACAACAAGGTCATTATCCATGTTAGAATCAATCCAGGACTTAAGAATGATTCTTTTCTCACTATTTTATCTGACTGAAAAATCCAATAAAACAGTCCGAAAGAGTAAAACTCTTTTTAGTGAGATGGGATCCAGATTTCATACTTGGTCTCCGCGTCCCGCTCAGGCGAGATAAGATGCACAGAGAGTTCAAGCACTAATCACTGGTAGGCTATCCATGCCAATCGCCAACCCGTGCGATTCCCCTTCATCTGGGCAATCCAGCAGACTGTGCCAACTGAGTTGGTACAACACAGTCTCTGATTCCACAGATGGCTACCTCCATATAGCTAACATATGCTCAATATGTAGCCTACATGGTCAAGCTGACCTGACCTACTTCCTGGACCACCACGTGCTATGCTGAGCAACGAGAAGCGATAAATCCCTTCTCTGTAACACGCAGGTGTAATCACACACCGTCTGAAGATAGATGGGCATGCCCACTGAGTGGGTACAACACGGCCCCAACGATAGTCAGAACAGTGAGGTTTCGCATCAGAAGGCTTTCGTGCTTGATATTTGACGTTGGATTTTAACGGTCCATTTTATCTTCTTACTATCATGCAATATCTATGGTGATAGCAAAAGAATAAATCAAGCATGTGCTAATATTTCTTAAACAGTAAATAGAAAGCACAATGATCTTATGTGGTAAATGCCCATAAAAGCCTAAGTAAAAACCCTAGTTTTACACAAGTCTTCACTTGAGCTCTTTATGGGTCTCTTGCACTTTATCTGGCCCAGCCCGGGCCCAAGTGCCCTCTCTGCAGCTCAAATGCGCCCATCAGGTAGCATGCGCCTGTGCTAGAGTCGAACTCTAGACCTCCCACCTGGTGAAGCCACTGACTGCAAGCGCTTCTGTCATGTGTGCTCTGTGCTCATGTCTGATCAAATTACATTTTAATCTATCTAGACATGAATTGACACGCAGGTCAATTGTACATTATTATAAATTAAAGTGTGATACACAGATCACAATAAAAATTTATAATTAATTCCAGGCATGCAGGCCCCAGCACAGCGCACAAATTAGGGCAGCCCACATAAGATTAAATAGACACCCAATCAGGTTAAATAAGCATACATGTGATCCAATCAGAAAATAAAATTTTTGAAAAACCCCATGGCATCAATTTTATTTCCTTGTGTGCCCTACTACCTTACAACGGTCCATTAATAGGGATCCACTCATCAGACCAAGTCAGACCCACTGCCCTTGCATGCACCCAGTCATAACTGACTTGTGTTGACCTAGTGGTCAACTATGCATGCCTTAAGGGCTGAACGTCCCACATAATTTCTGGCAGGCGGGTGTGACCCCGGGCCTTAATCATGATCGTTCACTAGGCGCCTCAATCAGACATCGCTACACGCCCTTCTGCAGTCGGCCTATAGCCACCTGTATGCGTGCGCATAGGAGCTATCTGGCCGACCCATCTAGGCTGTCAGATGGTCTGATCAGGCTGTTGGGTCCAGACTAGACTGACGACTTCAACCCTAGTAACCCGTCTAAGTATATCAAGTAGGCGCTTTAGAGATCTAGGTGAGGGGCGCGCAAGATCATAAGTGTTTGATAAAAACTCTTCAACATGTGCAAAACAAATATCATGCGCAACTTAAGTAAAAACCAAAACACATCTAATGTCTAGCATGTATGTTGGCATGATGATTTATAACATGCGCAAGTCATGTTTAGATCTACTTTTAAACCGCATGGATCACAAAATAAGCAATCATATGGATCAAGCCAAAACACTTGCTCTGATACCAATTGAAAGGGGGGGCGAAACCCTAATTCAGGCGCATATAAAATTTTTCATGGGCGAAAACAAGGGTTTCATGAAGATCGCATGGCATGAACATATGATCAACTATTAGTTCTTGCAATGAGAAGATAGGATGTTACCATGGCCATTATTTGGATGGCGACTTGGAAGAATATAGAGGGCGAGCGGCTCTCCTCCAAAGCAGTCGCACACAAGGTGACGATGGCTACTCCCTTTTCTTCTTTGTGCTAGCAAAGTTCCAAGGTGTCCTTCAACGTGTAGGAGAAGATGAGATGTTCTTCTTCTTGGCTAAGCGAAAACCCTCTACCTCTTCTCTTTCGTGGAGCCTCGACACACACACGAGAGGAGAAGCATTCATTCGAGAGAGAGGGAGGTGTTGAGGCGTTATCCAACGTGGGAACGCTTATGGCTTCCAAAAATAGAAAGTCATCAAGCCTTGCGCCCATGTTTTCGAACCAACCAAAACGTCTTCTCACTTTGAACCATGCGTTCACTTATGTGAACCGGTTCTATTGCATTTGGTTCAAAGACCAAATCAAACCAAGCCATGGTCTAGATCTCATATGAACCAGATGGCTCAAGATCTAACCACACATCTCTTGATGCTCTTGATCTCATCGATCAAGCATCAATTCTCCCGATCGAAGCTTACCGATCTCAAGCCCTAATCAATCAAACATGATCAGACCAGATCTCACTTCCAATCAGAGTTTAAACTCCTTTAAACTGAACCAAAACCATTCAGTCCACACGATCTGACATAAGTAAGCCATATCATCAAATTGTGCGACCCTAAGGGTTTCCTTCAATGTCGGTAACGATAACTTACGTTATCACGATCAGAGAGGGGTATCTAGCAACACATCACTGTCTCCCGATATGAAGGAAAGAGTCTTCCAAGACTACACCCAAACCATAGCACAAGTGTGAATCCAATTCACTTGACATACATGTTTCCTTTGCCACTGGATGTTCTCATTGGACAAGCGTGTCAAGCCTGTAATTCCAATATGATGAAAATGATTAGATCAGATGAACATAGTCATCTGGGTATGGCCATACACTTTCTCAATCATCTCATCCAGGGGGCCCCTTTAGAACATCACACTCCAACAAGGAGAGGCAATCCTATATCTATCACTAGTGTCCTAACATGACTCATGCTCATTATCCAAGATAATCTATAACCATTATATTTCAAATGATATTGAATTACCTCAAGACAATGCCAATCATCATTTAGAAACACAAGCGATCTCAAGTCAGAGGAAATATGCCACTTGCTTGCATATAAGGATTATTCACATTGTGACAAACAATTGAATATCCTAAGTAGGGTCTGTCCAGTACATCCAATGCACCTATGTGTCTACATCTTATTCCATGCTCGAAGCACCCTATAAGATTGGAACACATATTAGTCTCAATCATATCAAGGCTGTCTCATGTTCACCAAGATATCTCGACTAAGGACAATGCTAATGTCAGCCAAGCTGAACACCATTGAGACATTATTCAGAAGTATACATAACAGCAGCAGATAATGTAACAACCTGAATAACAACCATTGCCTTTATAAACTTATACATAGTTTATACATGATACTGAAATCATCCCAAAGGCCTCAAACATTAGCCTTAAGGGCATACCCCAACAAATTCATCATCCATCAAGATTCAAAATCAAAGGAAGTCATTTATGGAGACTTACCATCTTATCTTGCTGCCCAAGCTTTTGTGGAAGGAATTCAAAATTCGAATTTGTCATTCTTGCGCCCACAACCAACAAGGAAGGAGGCCATCTCGCCACCAGCATGGAGCTTCATTCGAAATTCAAAGAATTTTCATAGAAGCCTCATCAAAGAAAGAAAGAATCCACTCTCTTAATTGCATTCACACCTTGAATTAAATGCTGAATTTTCCTCTCTATTTTTGTAATAGGTGCCTAGCAGCAAAAGACCACCTTACCCTAACCTTCACCTCGCCTATAAATGTAACCCCCTCTCATGTATTTCGTAGCTTTGCATGAAATGAAGTTGTCTATTAGTTTCCTAGGTAAATGCTAGTGTAGTCATTAGTAGCAGTAGTAGTATTTCTTCCAAGCCCGAGCCTTCTTCCTCTCCCTCCTCCTCCACCGAACTTCTAAGAAGGACTCCTCCCTTTGATGTGCACAACTATAAGGAGGCCGCTTTTCTTCATCTCGGTTTGGAACAAGAAGAGGAACACCTCACTCTCGGCAACATGGAAGCATCATCATATTCGGCTAAGTCTCTTCTTATAGTCTCTTCACTTTATTTTAAGAACTCTTTCCTACACTAATCTTGAGTTGTCTACTTGTAGCTTGCATTTGGTGTGGATCTAGGAGTGGTGCCACTCTCCTTCTTCCCTTCCCTTTCTCTAGATAACTTAGGATTAACAAGGGAATTTGTGAGGATTAGCCTCCCCCTTGATTTAGTGTGTGTAATATGAATCCGAGACTTGTTCGGATCCCTTTGTGTGTTTGTGTGTAATGCTCAACCATTCTACACCTTCCATCAGAGTTGGACCGGTGAAGAACGGGGTGATACGATCCTTCAATTCTCAAGGGTCGCTCTGTAAGTTTACTTCCTGCATTTACCGCTTTCTAGTTTAATTTCAGTTATAGTTTTCTAGTTTAATCCCAGTTTTCTCTATTATTAAAATTACAAAAAAAATTAGTTTCCCAAATCTCGTTAGTTTAAATTCGGTTTTCCCTTATTATCTACTTATCTATCAAAACGGATTTCGAAAATCGTTGTTTGAATGTTTTAGGCCCCCGTCCTACATCAGTTTGGTATCAGAGCTTAGGCTCCTAGTTTAGAATTTTTTAAAGCCTCAAAACTTTATTTTCTAACTCCTAGGTGATCTTTGGAATTAGGTGTTTGAAAGAATTTGGATCCATAATAGACTACTTATCTATCTATCACTTTGCCCTATTTTGAAAACTTATATTTTTCAAAACACCCATGTAAACCCGGTCTAAAACTCAACAACAAGAACAAGACCTCACAATGGATAATACTGCTTTGAATGAAAAGATTGACCTTCTTTCTGAACAAGTAGGAACCATCACTCAGAGTGTCAACCAATTTAACCTTTTGGCTGCTCAAATAGGAACCATCACCCAAAACCTCAACCAACTTACTAATGAAGTCCGTACTAGGGGTAGATCTCCAAGCCATGCTAGTGAACCACCTCATACCCAAACTCATGTGGAAGTTCAACAACCTCCTATGTGGAATGGACATCAAACTCCAAACAATGTAGGATCCCAATGACCCCCTACGTGGAATGGACAACAAGTTCCAACCCATGTAGGAACCCAACCCCCACCTATATGGAATGGACATCAAACTCCAAACCATGTGGGAACCCAACCCCCACCTATGTGGAATGGGCATCAAACCCCAACCCATGTAGGAACCCAACCACCCCCTATGTGGAATAGATATCCCAATCCGAACCATGTAGGAACCCATCAACCACCTATGTGGAATGGACACCCAGCTCCAACTCCACCTCAACCCATATTTAGGGAGGATGATGTGCACCGCGCCATCAAACTCAATCCCCCAACCTTCAATGGGTCCTTAGATCCCCGTGACTTCCTAGATTGGTCAACCAAGCTTGAACAGTACTATGAATGGAGCATGATACCCGACCATAGCAAAGTTTAGTTTGCCAAATGTCTCCTAGAAGGGAATGCTAGGTTGTACTAGACTAACATAGAAAGCAACCTAGAGAGTTCCAACCGACCTCCCATAGACAACTGGATAGAGATGCGTCAACAGCTCAAAATGAAGTATGTTCCCTCATACTTTCAAAACAAGTTGTATGACCAAGCTAGAAGCCTAACCCAAGGAGCCATGACTGTAGACCAATACACTGCTAGTTTTGAGGAGTTGCTCCTAAGAGGTAACATAAGGGAAGAACCCCAATTTTCCCTTAGTAGGTATAAGAATGGCCTTAGATCTGAAATTAGGAAGGGCCTTACCTACTACCAAATAGACTCCATAGAGGTTGCCCATCTTAGAGCTAAGGAAATAGAACAAGAAATTAAGAATGCATTTAGGAAAGAAGTTAGTACCCCTAACCCAAGTCCTAAACCCATCAATCCCTCTAGCTCTAGCACTCCCAAACCCAAGCCCTCTAGCTATCAAGAACTATCTAGGGTCACATGTCATGCTTGTAGGCAACCTGGGCATTTTATGAAAGATTTCCCTAAAAAGGTCTTGTACTTAGGAGAAGAAACCCAAAACCCTAGCCTTGAAGACCTTAATGACCCTGACTCTGAATGTCAAATCTTAGAAGAACTAGAATATGATAGTAGTGAGGAGTCAGCCCAAAACACCTTAGGAGTCATTAGGTGTAACTTGATCCAACCCTCACCCACTGAAGACTGGTGAAGAACGAGTATCTTCCATACTTACACGAAATGCAATGGAAACATGTGCAAAGTAGTGATAGATGGGGGTAGTAGCCTCAACGCAGTCTCCCACTCTGCTGCCACCAAGTTCAAGCTTAATGTAGAGGCTCACCCTATACCTTACAATATCTCCTGGGTCAATCAAACAAATGTTCCTGTAACCCATAGGAGTCTTGTGCCATTACAGTTTGGTAGCTATGAAGGACAAATCTGGTGTGACATCATCACTATGGATGTTGCACAAGTCCTACTAGGCAGACCTTGGCTATATGATATGAATGTAGTCCACTATGCCCGGACTAACACTTATGTCTTCGGCCACTCAGGTCAGAAGATCAAACTAAAACCATCCATGCCTAGAGAACTTAGAGCTTCAACCAACAAGGGAGTCATAGCTGAGTCCAAACCAACCCAAACAACCCTCCAACTAATGATACCCCAAGAATTACCTAGGGACACCCACCTTGATCAAACCTTATGTCCCTTAGTCCTTAAGGAAACCGACCTAGGTGAACAACACAAACCAAAGCCACCCCTTGAGATAGAGTCTCCTACTGAAACACTCATACCCTACCTAGACCCTTATGAGTTTCCAAAGCTAGGAGTTGACCTAGACCCTAAGTCCTCTAAACCATCTCTTGACTTAGGACTTTTAGCTCCTCATCCTCTGAACTATAGATCCTGTCTTATAGAACTTGGTCCCAAGACTTCAGGGTTAAATAACATTGATACTACTTTACTTCCCCTACAGGATGTTGAACACATAGACTTTGTTATGCCTAGCCAATTTTGTAGCACTATGAAGCTTTATCCTAAGTTTACTAATAAGCATGGCCGGAAAAGGTACTCTAATGTAGGAGACCCTGAACCCAAGAACCCCACCCCCGCCCATGTGGAGGATCCCCCTCTCTACCAAGAGCCCCTATTTATGCCTGATTCAAATGTCAATCATGAGCTAGAGATTGAGGCTATCATTGGGGATCAAACCCGACTGACCACTGAAGAGATACAAGTGACTTACAGAGTTAGATTCATCAATGGTGATGAGGACTGGCTCTCTGAGGAAGAACTTGATAAGGCCGCCCCTATGTTACTCCAAGGGTACAAGGACAATTCTCTAGAGGAGAATTTTTTTCAACCCGGGGAGAGCTGATGGAGGCAGCAGCCCTGCTTTAAAGAGACACGCTTGTGCTCGGAGGAAACCTCCTCAACATGGGTTCACCTAGAGCTCACTTGCTTTCTATTGTTTTGCATTGCATTTCATGGCATCTAGGTTATCTAAGTTTTCAAATAAACCCATGCATCATATAGTAATTTATGGCAAGTCCAAATGTAGTAGGTTTGTGCATTGTAATGCATGAGTCTTTAATGTACTTTGCATCATGGTAGGATAGTGCATCCTTGCATTGGTTATATTTTTGGCAGGTCATTCATAGCTAAAGGATCAGCTCAGGCCTCACTCCAAGGTCAGCTCAAGTTCCACTCAACAAGTTCAGTTCAAGAAAGGAAAGAAGACTTCAACTCCTTTAACTCAAAGTTCAACTCAAAGCCTTGATGAGCTCACTTGCCAACTCAGCTTCTATCTTTGTTGGGCGTCCCCCCTTTGATATAATCAGCCACCTAAGCTATCCATCCAAGGAATATGCGCCAACACACCAGCCCAAGCAAGGGAAGAATTCAAATTCATCATCCATCAAGATTCAAAATCAAAGGAAGTCATTTATGGAGACTTACCATCTTATCTTGCCGCCCAAGCTTTTGTGGAAGGAATTCAAAATTCGAATTTGTCATTCTTGCACCCACAACCAACAAGGAAGGAGGCCATCTCACCACCAGCATGGAGCCTCATTCGAAATTCAAAGAATTTTCATAGAAACCTCACCAAAGAAAGAAAGAATCCACTCTCTTAATTGCATTCACACCTTGAATTAAATGCTGAATTTTCCTCTCTATTTTTGTAATACGTGCCTAGCGGCAAAAGACCACCTTACCCTAACCTTCACCTCGCCTATAAATGTAACCCCCTCTCATGTATTTCGTAGCTTTGCATGAAATGAAGTTGTCTATTAGTTTCCTAGGTAAATGCTAGTGTAGTCATTAGTAGCAGTAGTAGTATTTCTTCCAAGGCTGAGCCTTCTTCCTCTCCCTCCTCCTCCACCGAAATTCTAAGAAGGACTCCTCCCTTTGATGTGCGCAACTATAAGGAGGCCCCTTTTCTTCCTCTCGGTTTGGAACAAGAAGAGGAACACCTCACTCTCGGCAACATGGAAGCATCATCGTATTCGGCTAAGTCTCTTCTCATAGTCTCTTCATTTTATTTTAAGAACTCTTTCCTACACTAATCTTGAGTTGTCTACTTGTAGCTTGCGTTTGGTGTGGATCTAGGAGTGGTGCCCCTCTCCTTCTTCCCTTCCCTTTCTCTAGATAACTTAGGATTAACAAGGGAATTTGTGAGGATTAGCCTCCCCCTTGATTTAGTGTGTGTAATATGAATCCGAGACTTGTTCGAATCCCTTTGTGTGTTTGTGTGTAATGCTCAACCATTCTACACCTTCCATCAGAGGTGGACCGGTGAAGAACGGGGTGATACGATCCTTCAATTCTCTAGGGTCGCTCTGTAAGTTTACTTCCTGCATTTACCGCTTTCTAGTTTAATTTCAGTTATAGTTTTCTAGTTTAATCCTGGTTTTCTCTATTATTAAAATTACAAAAAAAATTAGTTTCCCAAATCTCGTTAGTTTAAATCCGATTTTCCCTTATTATCTACTTATCTATCAAAACGGATTTCGAAAATCGTTGTTTGAATGTTTTAGGCCCCCGTCCTACATCAACTTTCGTGCATCCGAGTCTCAACACAAGTTCTACTTATGGTTCTCCAATGTTCCGATCCTTACTTTCGCACAAGATCTTCACGTTTGATAAATTGACTCAATCCTAGATTTATATTATTAAACATGGAAATTATTCTTCTAAAATCAAGAAACAAGAACTAACCTAATTTCTTACAGTAAGTTCCTATCATGCAATTTTTGGGTTCCAAATTCTCAAGCAAGTCACCTTTCGGTCATTATTGCGAAAATACTAAAATATGATTAATAACATAAATCTATGGAGAATCAAAGAACAATTATCACAAAAGTAGAATTATCATGCTAAAATTATACGTGATGAAGTAGTGAAAAGTTTCTCTAGTCATTAAGAAATCAAAGGGAATTACTCCCCCATGTCCCAATAAAGGTTTAAGCTAGAATGGAGAAAAGATTGCAATAAACCATAGTTTCTAGCAATCAGAAATCAAAAAGAAAGGGGAAGAACGAATAACCACATGATTGTAATGAAAATTACAACCGTAATATGCGTATGAACAGTGCCGGCGCTGGGTTCTTTGTCGATTTCTCCTCCGATCGAGATCCTTTCGCATTGAAACTTTTGGGGTATGTTCTCTGGCTCCAGGCGAAGCTTCCCTTCAAATTTCACGGCCAAAGATGCACTGTACGCCTCCCGGCAACGAAACTTAGGTCGGCGGTGTGAAACTCGATTTCTCCTTTGTTAGTGGATGAAAATTAAGGCTTTTTGCGTCTCCTCCATCGTTTCATCAAAAACTCCCCTTTTGCTTCTTATAGCTTTGAATTTAATTGCCACGATCGTCCGCAATCGATCCCGTAAAAATCATACTCAAATTCGACCGTAAAAATAGCACCTCTAGGTTATAACTACGTCCGTGTTTTTGGTTACGGCACTGCCATAATTTCAGTCGAGTTCTCGGGTGGAAATCTGTCTCGAATTACGGCACTGTGAAACCCCTTACAGTAGTGGCGTATTTTCCCCAAATCCCTCGGGTGGAAAATCAACCCAAATTACGGGCCGTAGAAATTCTTACGGCAGTGCCGTATTTTCAGCCAAAGTTTCTGGTCGGAAAGCACTCCAAATTACGGCCCGTAAAAATGTTTACGGTAGTGCCGTAATTTCCAAAAATCTTTCTGGATGAAAAATTCCCAAATTACGGCAGTGCTCTGATATTATGGTAGCCATCAACATACGGTACCGTAATATAGATTATGGCCCTGCCGTAATTTGGTGTGAAGCTCCAATCTTTATGAAATTTGACATGTTATCTCGTCTTGATGGTAGGAATTCATTCTTGCATCTGAATTGCTTGAAAATGCTTGAAAATCATGCCTTTTTACTTAAAAATCATCAAAAAGCAAAAAGAGTGTAGATTCCACAGTATTTGATAAAAAAGGAATAAAAATAAGCAAACGTTCATGATTTTGACACAAAAAGATATATGAAATGACACAAAATTTACTATAAATTTCAGTGTCATCAAGAAGTCAGTGGGAGGAGGTTTGACTTAGATGAGGTCCAAGTGCAACCACAAGACAAAGAGATGGAACATGAGCGACCTGCATCGGTTGCTAGGCAGCCTGAGGCTCAGACACAGGTACCACGTAGGTCTGGGAGGATTCGTCGTGCACCTGAGAGGTATGGGTCAGCTAACCAAGTCTGGGATTTGGTTGAGCTTCCTGATGGGGTAAAACCCATAAGGTGTAAGTGGGTCTTCAAGAGGAAGACAGACATGGATGACGACATAGTTACCTATAAGGGTAGACTAGTGGCTAAGGGATTCAAACAATTCCACAGGGTGGACTATGATGAAACCTTCTCGTCAGTTGCCATTATCAAATCCATTCGGATTCTACTTGCTATAGCTACATATCATGATTATGAGATATGACAGATGGATGTGAAGACAGCGTTCCTCAATGGGAAGCTAACAGAGGATGTGTATATGACACAACCTGATGGCTTTATCCATCCTGCAGAGGCCAACAAGGTCTGTAGGCTAAAGAAATCCATTTATGGATTAAAGCAAGCATCTCAAAGTTGGAATATTCGGTTTGATGAAGCTGCGAGAGACTATGGCTTTATCAAAAGCGAAGATGACGCCTGTGTGTACAGAAAATTCAGTGGGAGCTTGGTGACTTTTCTAGTCTTGTATGTCGATGACATACTACTCATCGGAAACGACATCCCTAGTCTTCAGTCTGTAAAGACATGGTTGGGGAAGTATTTTGAGATGAAGGACTTAGGGGAGGTCGCCTATATCCTAGGCGTAAGGATCTACCAGGATAGATCCAAGAGGCTCCTGGCCTTTAGTCAAAGTACCTACATTGATAAGGTCCTGGAGAGGTTGATCTTGGAGCAATCCAAGAAGGGATACCTTCCAGTGAGGCATGGCTTTACTTTCTCAAAAAAATAGTGTCCTACCACACAGGCTGAGAGGGATGATATGAGTCGAGTGCCCTATGCTTCGGCGGTGGGATCGATCATGTATGCAATATTGTGTACTAGATTAGACGTGGCTTACGCTGTGAGCATAACCAGCCGATACCAATCTAATCCAGGTATGTAGATCTGGGTGGCTGTAAAGAACATCCTAAAGTATCTGAGATGAACTAAAGATATATTCTTGGTCTATGGGTGATGCAGGAGCAACACAATAAACCTAGCATTTCAACAATCTGCGTAGCAATCACGGGCGTGACAGCCATCACAGCCAGCCCGTGCTTATCTCGGCCAAGCTAGACACGGTTGTGACAGGATGCATGACCATGCCGTGTTATTCTCGGCATGTTCTGGAGATGCAGCAGCTAGGGCACCTTCTAGCCATTGGAGATCTTGCCATCCATGGCTCTGATCAGCACGAAACCCCGGCCATGGCATCTCCTCCTCTGTGCGAACTCCTGGTCCAAAGGATCCGGCCATCGGACGGCCGGATCATCGGAAACGAGCGGCACTACGACCGGCGACGCCGCTTTCCATTCCGCCCCATCCGCAGCACTGATCGAGACCAATCTCGGGCCACGGGATCTACTCGTCGCTGCGAACTCATAGCCCGAAACAATCGGCCATCCAGCCAGAGGATCACCAGAATCGAAAACTTCCATGATTCCCAGCTTCAGCCGCCATCCGCTCTATTCCCGGTCTGGTGCACCACGATCGGCCGCAAGAAGCTTCCCAGCCGCCCACAGGCGCCACATGCAGCTCCAGCCGGTGTATCACCGACAATCGAGGCCGGAACTGCGACCGGCGGTGTGCCCTGCTCGCCGTCCGCATCCTCGCGAGAACGAAGAGAAAGGGGCAAATGCATCCAACGGCCCAGATTCAACCGCCCTCATCCAACGGCTAGATCAGTTTAGAGGCAATCAACGGCTGGCATTATTTCGGCCAGATCTGATCCAATCGGACGAGTCTTAGAGTGATCCAGGTATCGATCCCCACTAATCCATACTAGATCTAGCCATCCATGCCCTCAGATATCCGATCAGACATCCAGATCAGAAGATATCATCAACTCTTAAAGAGACGGCTCACGTTTAATGCGACCTGAAGCTTCTCCAACACACTTGGTTGCTGGAATTTTTCCAGTCAAATGTACCTTGTTTTTCCAGCTTTTTGCTGATTAGTGGTAAGAATATTGGTTGTAACCACCCCTCATGTGAGTGGTGTGGGTTTCCCCTCCCTTAGCTTATAAAAGGGAGATAGGGCATAGTGTTTAGTGAGCTTACAAGCTTACAAGTCCGCAAGGGGCTGCGAGGGGTCTTGTAACTCTGGAGTAGTGGTCGGTGCCTCGACTCCGCATAGCGTGTGGAATTGGAGTGAGGTTGGAGGCAAGGTGTACGATCCTTGGCCTCATCTCGATACCTCACCTTCTTCGATTGTAATGGTTAGTAGCTTCATTTGAGTGTTATTTTGTAGTTGAATGCCTTGGTTTATCTATTTTACCATCCATTGCTCTTACACGTATCCGATGTCCTTGAATCCGCGTGTTTTCTGAATCGTTCACATGTCCTCCTAGAGTCGGTCTAGGAGATTTCCCCATCACGTAGCTTGGCGCTACACCAATTTGGTATCAGAGCAAGTTCATCGATAATTCTTATTATCGACATCCTGAATTTTGTCAGTTTTCCGCATTTTGTTGAGAATGTTGTATTCTTCTTCTTGGTGTCCCCGAAGCCGACCCACCGAGGACCGATTGTATGCGCGCATATGGGCGCTTGAGGGTTTGGTAGACCAGTATACTATTGTTGAGCTCGGTGGCCAGCTATCCATGCGTCCGGATGGGTTCGAAGTGCTAGTAGAATTTCTTGATGACACCATGCAATGGGTTGAGGCCGAATTCCAGCGCCTTGAGGCTCGTGGCCCAATCCGTAAATTTCGCCAACACAAGTTGGAGGTTGAGGAGGAACTATTCATCCCCTCCGTGATTGAGTCTTTGCCCATAGAAGATATGTTCCAAGTGGAGCCTTCGGTTGTGGAGGTTAGGATCGCACATCTAGAGGTCACCATGAAACCACTCCGTAAGTCCACCATGGTTCGGTCCCTCACCCCTTCCATTGAGTTTGTTGTCCCTTTAGATGTGCTAGAACATCCTTGCTTTGTTGCTTTATTCGGACCGAAGGTTGGGATCCTACATCTCGTTTGCATTAGGGTCTTATGCCTTATCCTTCGTTGTGCCACAATGCATACCTACACTCCCCTACATGCCCCATACGACTATGGCTCCATCCTCCAAGATGGCTACATCGGTCGACCTCCACCTGAGCAAGATAAACTTCTTGGTGGTTTGTGCCCATCCTCATCTCATCCCCCAAATCTTCTAATTCTGTCTTTTGTGTTTGTTTTCCCTTATGTTTGTGTGCGTGTCGACTTTTTACTACGGATCTATTTGAGTAACTGTAGGTGTAAAATGGAGGCCAATGTGCACTTTAGGCCACCAAAATGTGAGGCATCTTTGAGTTCCCAAGGAATTGCATGCCAATTTAATTCTCCAAAGGAGAATTCCTCAGAGCGCGCAGCGGAAGCTGATGTAGGAGCAACACGGCAAACCTAGCATTTCAACAATCTGCGCAGCAATCACGGGCATGACAACCATCACGGCCAGCCCGTGCTTATCTCGGCCAAGCTAGACACGACTATGACAGGATGCACGTCCATGCCGTGTTCTTCTCGGCATGTTATGGAGACACAGCAGCTAGGGCACCTTCTAGCCATTGGAGATCTTGCCATCCACGGCTCCGATCAGCATGAAACCCCGGCCATGGCGTCTCCTCCTCTGTGCGAACTCATGGTCCAAAGGATCCGGCCATCGAATGGCCGAATCGCCAGAAATGAGCGGCACTAGGGCTGGCGACAGTGCTCCCCATTCCGCCCCATCCGCAGCACTGATCGATAACAATCTCTGGCCACGGGATCTCCTCGTCGCTACGAACTCATAGCCGGAAACAATCGGCCATCCAGCCAGTGGATCGCTAGAACTGGAAACTTCCCCGATTCCCAGCTTCCACCACCGTCCGCTCTATTCCGGGTCCAGCGCACCACGATCGGCCGCCGGAAGTTTCCCAGTAGCCCGCAGGCGCCACACGCAGCTCCAGCCGGCGTATCACCGGCGATCGAGGCCGGAACTGCGACCGGTGGTGTGCCCTGCTCGCCGCCCGCATCCTCGTGAGAATGAAGAGAAAGGGGCAAATGCATCCAATGGCCTAGATTCAACAGCCCTCATCCAACGGCTAGATCAGTTCAGAGGCAATCAACGGCTGGCATTGTTTCGGCCAGATCTGCTCCAATCGGACGAGTCTTGGAGTGATCCAGGTATGGATCCCCACTAATTCGTACCAGATCTAGCCATCCATGCCCTCAGATCTCCGATCAGACATCCAGATCAGAAGATATCATCAATTGTTAAACGGACGGCTCAAGTTTAATGCGACTTGAAGCTTCTCCAACACACTTGGTTGCTGGAATATTTCCAGTCAAATGTACCTTGTTTTTTCATCTTTTTGCAGATTAGTGGTTAGAATATTGGTTTTAACCACCCCTCATGTGAGTGGTGTGGGTTTCCCCTCCCTTAGCTTATAAAAGGGAGATAGGGCATAGTGTTTAGTGAGCTTACAAGCTTACAAGTCTGCAAGGGGCTGCGAGGGGTCTTGTAACTCCGGAGTAGTGGTCGGTGCCTCGACTCCACATAGCGTGTGGAATTGGAGTAAGGTTGGAGGCAAGGTGTACGATCCTTGGCCTCATCTCGATCCCTTGCCTTCTTCGATTGTAATGGTTAGGAGCTTCATTTGAGGCTTATTTTGTAGTTGAATGCCGTGGTTTATCTATATGGAAAGTGTATGGCCATACCCAGGTGAGAACCTGATTTAGTCATGACCATGTGATTGGGTGAAAATCAAGTGGTGGAACACTTGTCCAATCAGATAACAGTTCGGTAAAGAGATTATAATGCATTTGTACCTAGTTGCGATGATGGGCATGTTGATGTCGATATCCATTCCGATAACTTGGGTAGCAGAGATGCACTGCTAGGTGCCACTCACTGCTTGTGGAGACTTTAGGTCAGCATTGCCAACATTAGAGGAACCTATAGGGTCGCACACCTAGATACTGGTGTTCTCATATTGATTGGGAAGCCTTATGATCGAGTTATTGGATAGCTCGGATCGATTTGGGATATTTTATCAGCGCCAATGGGCCTGATGAGATGGAAGAGAGTTATTGGAGCCAAACTTCATTTTTAGCAGGTTGACCCGTATTTGACCATGGTTGGTCAAATTTGGATTAGGGTTGCATTGGATTGGATCCAATTGCTTAATCAACCCATGTAATGAAGTTTGGGCTAGCTCATTACCCAATGAAGCCCAATAACAAGCTGTCATGAAGAGATAATGGGCTAAAAGGGTATAATGGGGAGAAAACTTCTCCCATTGGCGCCCATGGGTATAATGGGGAGAAGTTGGTGCCTTTGCTTCATTAGGAAGGTTTAGGTGCCTCCCCCTTTGTGCTTGGATGGAAACCTTGCATCTATGGCAAGGGTTGAGGCATCTAAGGCATAATGGATTTACATGGTAAGTCCTAGGCGATTTGGGGATGTTTATGGAAAAGGCTTAGAGTCTTTCCTAAACCCTAAAACCCTAATTGCTACCCCCTCTCATACCCTAGCCGCCCCTTCATGATGAGTTGCGCCCCACCCCTTTCCTTGGCCGCCTCTTGCTTCTATAAAATAGAAGCATGTGTGAGCCCTCATGAGACATTGAATTGGTGTGAACTAAAGGGCTAAGGGTGAGAGCAAGGCTTCAAGGGGCGAAAGCAAGTGGAGAGTGGCGCATCCTTCTTTGATCAAACCCTAGCCGCAAGTGTCTTTTTCCTTCCCCTTCTTGGCGCAAGTGTGGGAAGCTCTTGGCGGCATTCATCTCTTCCCTTCTCCTTTTTGTTTGGTGGTTCATCCTTGGAGGTGGCGCAAGGTTTGAAGAAGGTGAACAAAGGTTTGGATCTTCCTCCCGAGGCTAGCACCAGGCGAGGAAGAAGAGAACTCGAGGCATCCGTGTGTGTGAGACTACAGAGGGCACATGCTTGGGCACCTACCTCGACATCGGGATCGCCTCACTCTAGGTATTTTCTATCTCATCGTGTCGACCCCCTCGCAAGAGATCTTCACTGGGTTTTTGGGACCGGCCTGTTTCGGGGATATTCTTCCGCTGTGCAATGTATTCTATAATGTTTATGCCAAAAGTTTGTAAAATATCCACGGGGTTTCCCAACAATGGTATCAGAGTGACTTGCGAGCCTCGAATGATGTACTTTTATGCTTTTCCATGCTCACATGCCATGTTTCAATGTTTTGCAAATTGCATGATCACATGGCACATGATTTGTCTAAGTAGGAAAAATTGTAGTTTCTTATTCCTATCATCTTTTCAATCTCTTTAGGATTTTTGGGTTATTTTTCTTGCTTGACTTAAAGATCAAAGGAGCACGTAATTTTGTCAAGTAGGACAGGCATTGTGTCTTCGGACTGGCCAGGTCTCTTAATTTTACAAAATTGCTAGCCGAAAGGATCTATGAAATCATCATAAAAAATTAATCGCAAATAACCAAAAGATTTGTGATAAGAAGATGAGGAAAAGAGACTTGTTTTATGAAAAAGTAAAATTTCAGATTTTATGTTTTTCATGAGCATGTAGAATTTCGTGTGTAAATATCTTGTTTGTGTATAATGTTGTGGTCTTGAGTCAAGCCCGTTTGCATGCCTGTGATGTATCCTTGTGCGGCCTGCGTGCCATCTTTTTCTTTTGTTTTGTAATTACTTATGATGAAGATTAGGGGTTGCCTTGGCGCATGCATGCTTGCTTGCACATCTTGCATGGTGGTGCAAGAAGCACTCTTCCTTGATGGCGAATGGTAAGTGGCACAAGTTGATTTGGCCGAGCCTTAGTGCTTGTGTGCTAGATCTCTTGGCCCTTACATGGTGGCGCATCACCCTTGGAAGAAGACCCATGGAATTGGCCGAACCTATGATGGTGCTTCTAGGGTTTCCCTATGGAGTACCTCTAGGGTTTGAGAGCTAAACCATGGAAAGGAGGACGTTGGAGCTAACCTTGAAGACCAAGCTAGAGGTCGGCTAGGCTAGGTCTAGTTTTAGGGGATTGAGTCCTAGGTCAAGTGTTGAACCTCCTTTTGGCATGGGTTGGTTCAATGACTTGAATGGGCCATGATCACATCATTCTTTTCAATTTTTGCTAAAGCATGCCTGTGATATTTTATTGTTATGTTATCACTATAGGATTGCATGCCTGTAATGTTAGACATAAGATAAAACTCATATGATGAGACCTTAAAAACCCTCAATCAAAATATCAAGTCTAGTAGCCTTCTAATGCGTAGCCCTCACTAAGCTATCGATCAGTGATGTTTTATCGTTTTGTAGGTTTCATGTCTCCACTATCAATCTTGTTATAAATAGATAAAGGCATCAGACTTACACTTGCCCCTAAATCACCTAAAGCATGTTCAATCGAGATCTTACTAATCTGACAGGGAATTGGAAAACTTCCAATATCTTTTACCTTTGCGATCACCTTGGGCTCACTTACCTCACTGCTCTTTACTTCAAGTTTTGCAATGTCAAACTTTTCTAAGTTAGCCCTTACTAGCTTCTGAGGGAAAGGAATGGGTGGAATATATGCAGGCAGACCTACATAGACTTCCTCCCTCTCCTTCTCTACTAACGAGAAGGATCGGGAGGTGAATCGTAACCTCAGAATTATTCTATTGAAACCTACTAATCCAATCATGGGAATAGTTTGGATTCATTTGAAGGATTTTTATGGTTTTTCATTGAAATTAATAGGTCTAGCTGTGTTAATTATCACCAGAGTATGAAATTAGTGTAGCTAGATATTGGATTACGCTTCAGGAGGAGGTAATGTGTACCCTAGGAAAAACCCCTTTCTACACTTTAATTTTCTGCTCAAAGGTTTATTTCTATCAATTTTATAATTGTCAGTGTGGTGAAACCCTAAATTCCGATCCTCTAAAGCCTGATTTCAACCCCAAAATGTTACCTCTGTTAATTTTCATACTTAGAGTTCACGCGAATCACGAATTGAGTCGCTTAGATATAGACGAGTCGTGTAATCGGTACTTGACCGCCAGATCCTTGTTGGGAATGATAATCTTTTTATTAGTTCGATAAATCCGTGTACTAGTGGACGCATCAAGTTTTTGGCATTGTTGCCGGGAATCAGGCCAGCCAATATCGATTTAATCGATAAGTTTATAGACTAGGCATTTTCTTTTGACTTTAGTATTTACTTAGTTTTTCTTTTATTGCTATTTTCGGTTATTTTTAGTTTTATTCTTTATTGATTAACATGTTGTATGCCCAGAGTTTTAAAGACAGATACTCTATTTTCTAAAGATCAGGTGATTGAATGCACTTTCCGCCTCCGAAGAAAACCATAGTTCTAGACTAAGAGAGTTGCAGAAGAGGATGTGATGGCGAACAATTAGTCATTGAGGGATTTTGCAGTACCGAAGATACAAGATTTTAATTCTAGCATCGTTTGACCTAACGTGGAGGTGAACAACTTTGAGCTCAAACTAGTACTAATGACTATGGTTCAGCAGAACCAGTTTGGGGGTTCCCTAACATAGGATCCTAACCTTCATCTTGCTGTATTTTTAGAATATTGTGACGCCGTTAAGGTAAACGGTGTATCTTCTGATGCAATTAGACTGAGATTGTTTCTATTTTCTCTTAGGGATTGTGCATGGGCTTGGTTATATTTTCTTCCTGTAGGATTGATTACCACATGGGATGAGCTTTCGCATGCTTTCCTAACCAAATACTTTCTACTCAGCAAGACAGTTCAACTGAGGAATATGATAACTTACTTTGGACAAAAGGAAGGAGAATCACTTTATGATGCTTGGGATCTTTTTAAGGAGCTTTAGCGCATGTCTCCTCATCATGGGCTTGGGAAGTGGGTTCTAATTCATATCTTCTATAATGGATTGTACTACAACACGAAGCTCATGGTGGATGCTGCTACTGGGGGAGCTATTATGAGTAAGAATGTAGAACAGGCGATGACCTTGCTTGAGGACATAGCTATTAATCACAACCATTGGTTAAATGAGCGAGGTACCATGTCCATAGGTATTGGTAAGTATAACAATGACTCTTGATGACACCAAAATTTATAGTAAATTTTGTGTCATTTCATATATCTTTTTGTGTCAAATTCATGAACCTTTGCTTATTTTTATGCCTTTTTTTATCAAATACTGCAGAATCTACACTCTTTTTGGTTTTTGATAATTTTCAGGTAAAAAGGCACGATTTTCAGGCGTTTTCAAGCAATTCCATAAGTATGAATGAATTCTCACCATCAAGAGGAGATTACATGTCAAATTTCATAAAGATTGGAGCTTCAGACCAAATTACAGCAGGGCCGTAATCTATATTATGATACCGTATTTTCACCGGCTATCGTAATATCAGAGGACTGCCGTAATTTGGGAATTTTTCATCTAGAAAGATTTTTGGAAATTACGGCACTACCGTAAAGATTTTCACGGGTCGTAATTTGGAGCGCTTTCTGATCAGAAATTTTGGCTAAAATTACGGTACTGCCATAACCGATATTACGGTGCCGTAATTACCAGATAGTTTCGATCAGAGAACTCGACTGAAATTACGGCACTGCCGTAACAAAAAATACGGCCGTAATTCTAACTCTAGACTTGATTTTCCCAGTTAACCTTGAAGTCCGATTTTTCCACGATCGATTGTGGATGATCTAGGCTATAAAATTCAAAGCTGTAAGAAGCAAGAGGAGAGGTTTTCACGAGAAGAAGGGAGGGATACCAAAAGCCCTAATTTTCATCGACTGTCGGGAGAGAAATCGAGTTTCTTGCCGCCGCCTTAGGTTTCGCCACCAGGAAGCGTATAGCGCATCTCTGGCCGTGAAATTAGAGGGGAAGCTTCGCCTAGAAGAGGAGACGATACCCTAAAAGTTTCAGAGAGAAAGGATCTCGATCGGAGGAGAAATCAACAAAAGCTTGCCGCCGGCACTATTCACGCGTGGAAATTGCAGCTGTAATTTCCATTACAACCGTGTGGTTATTTGTTTTTCCCCTCTTTCTTGATTTCCTACACTTTGATACTATGGATTATTGTAATCTTTCATCCATGCTAGCTTAAACCTTTTATGGGACATGGGGGAGTAATTCCCTTTGATTTCTTAATGACTAGATAAATTTTTCATTACTTCGTCACATATAATTTTAGCATGTTAATTCTACTTATGTGATAATTGCTATTTAATTCTCCATAGATTCATGTTATTGATCATGTTTTAGAGTTTTTGCAATAAGAACCAAAAGGTGACTTACTTGAGAACTTGGAACCCTAGAATTGAATGTTAAGAACTTACTATAAGAAATTAGGTTAGTTATTGTTTCTTGATTTTAGAAGAATAATTGCCATGATAATAATATGAATCTAGGATTGAGTTAATTTATCAAACGTGAAAATCTTGTGCGAAAGTAAGGATCGGAACGTTGGAGAGCCATAAGTAGAACTTGTGTTGAGACTCGGATGCACGAAAGTGATCCTTGAGATTCTACTTGAGATAATCAACTTAGAATTCGTATGCATGAAAGTGATCCTTGAGTTATTTGATTGATGATTTACTTATTTTCAGCTTGGGATAGATCTTGCGCGAAAGCAAAGATTGGTCCCTACATGATTGTCTGCACGAAAGTGAGACGATCTCTTTATGAAGTAAATTATGTCTTTATTATGATAAAATTAAACTGATGAATTGCAATTCATATCTACTCATAGAAATTAAAGTGAATGAAACCCTAGTCCTAGATTTTCTCTCTGATATTTTCGTTAGCTTTCATTAGTTCACTTGCATAGTTTCGATTGCCTAGATAGTAAGAACTCAATTATTTAGTACTTGACAACGAGGTCTCTGTGGTTCGATATCTTTCTTTATTACTTCGAGTATCCGTGCACTTGCAGACTACAATAAGTTTTTGGCGCCGTTGCCGGGGACCTTGGTTTTGTCAATATTGAAGATATTTAAAGGATTGCTAGACTAGGTTTTATTTTCTGTTCTTTTCCTGTTATTTTCTTTTCTCTTGAAATCATTTGATCTATCTACTTTGCATGCACTGGAATTTTAGATCCGAACCTCTTGTACCTTTTGATCCTGAGATAAATAAAACTCTTAGACTATGCAGGAAGCTGAGATTTAAAGAAAGACAACAAGAAGAGGAAGAAGTGACCATGGCAGAACAAAGATCACTTAGGGACTATGCAGCCCCTAATCCACGAGAGATTCACTCTAGCATTGCTAGACTAGTCATAGAGGATAATAACTTTTGAAATCAAGCTTTCTTTCTTATCTTTGTTTCTTGAACTTTGTGATACAGTTAAGATTAATGGAGTTTCTAATGATGCATTAAAACTGAGATTGTTTCCTTTTTCTCTTAGGGACCGAGCGCGATCTTGGCTTCAAGCACAACCTACTGGTACCTTCACCACATGGGATCAATTGTCCAATGCCTTCTTGATGAAATATTTTCCACCAAGCAAGACCATCCAAATGAGAAACCAGATTTCAAGCTTTGCATAGAGGGATGGTGAATCTTTTAGTGAGGCATGAGAGCGATTCAATGATTTACTGATGACACCAAAATATATAGTATATTTTGTATCATTTTATGTATCTTTTCATGCTAAAATTGAGGATCTTTTACTTGTTTTCATGCTAAATTCATCAAATATTGCAAAGTCTACTTCTATTTTGGTTTTTCATAATTTTCAGGTAAAAAGACATTATTTCAAGGAGTTTTCAAGCAAAATCAAACACATAGAAGAGTTACCATCATCAAGAGGAGATCACCCAAGAAATTTCACACAAAACGGAATAACTCAGCAAATTACGGTAGTGCCGTAACCAATTTTACGGTACCGTATTTTCATACGCTGTCGTAAAATCCGAGCCACTGCCGTATTTTGAGGAGTTTCCGAACATAAGGTTTTTTCAGATTTTACGGCAGTACTGTAAACCAGATTACGGTACCGTATTTTGAAGTGCTTCAGAACAGAAACTTTGCTGATTTTACGGCACCACCGTAAAGGATTACATAGGCTGTATTTTCCAGTCACTTCCGAACAGAGAGTTCAGCCGATTTTATGGCAGTGTCGTAAACCAGATTACGGTGCCGTATTTTCTAGACACTTCAGACCAGAGAACTCGACCGATTTTACAGCACGGTCAAGAAGCATTTTACGGGCCGTAATTTTGACCCAGAACACGCAGAATGAAAATACGGCACTACCGTAAAATATAACACGGCCGTAATTTCCAGTCAAAAACGTGAGTTTTCCGCGGCCGAATCTTGCGCGGGCCATAACTTTTGATCTAGAGCTCCAAATTTAGATCCGAAAGTAGCTGCGGACTCGTCTTAAAGAGGAGAAGACACACGCACCGAAAAGGGGAACTTTATTCAGAATCAAAAGAGAAATCGTCAGAGAGGCGTCTAGGGTTTGGCCTCGCGCCGAGAGGCGTAGAGGTCATCTCCAGCCTCGATGTTTACACTGAAGCTTCATTTGGAGGAGAGGAGGACACCACAGAAGTTTTAGAGCAAAAGGAGTCCGATCGGAGGAGGAATCAACGAAAGAAGCGTCGCCGGCACTATTCACAGCGAGTTCCTTGCAAAGTATGGCTGTGTTTAATTTCACAGCCTTGTTGTAAAGTTTATTTCTTCCTTCTCTTCAACTTCTGATACTTTGAAACTATGGTTGATTGTTTTTCTTTCTCCATGCAAGCTTAGACATATTTTGGGACACGGGGTGTAATCCCCTTTGATTTTATATGATTAGATACCTTTTTATTTCGTCAAGATAATTTTGCCATGATAATTTTACCTATGTGATTATTGCTCTAAGTTTCTCCTTAGTTTATTTCTTGTCATCATGTTTAGAGTTCTTGCAATGAGGACCGAAAGGTGACTTGCTTGAGAATTGGAACCCTAAAATTGATAAATAGGAACTCACCGTAAAAAATTAGATTAGGTTCTTATTTCTTTATTTTAGTGATTAATTGTCATGTTGATAATCATGAACCCAGGATTAAGTTAGTTTGTCAAACGTGGGGATCTTGCACGAAAGTGAGGATCAGAACGTTGGAGAACCATAGGTAGAACTTGTGTTGAGTCACGGATGCACGAAAGTAATCCTTGAGATTCCACTCGAGACAATAAACTTAGAATTCGGATGCACGAAAGTGATCTTTGAATTCTCTGATTGATGATTTACTTATCTTTAGCATTGGGATAAATCTTGCACGAAAGCGAGGATTGGTCCTTGCATGATTGTCTGAATGAAAGTGAGATAATCTCTTTATGAAGTAAATTAAGTCTTTATCATAACAAGATTTGATTGACAAACCTTTCATTTATATCTAATCATTGAAATCAAGGTGGATGAAACCCTAGTCCCAGTTTATCTCTCTGATTCTCTTTCGTGTTCTCTCTATGTCGTTCACTTGCATCATATTCGGTTTACTTAGCTAGCAAGAATATGATTATTTTGTACTTAACAATAAGGTCTTTGTGAGATCGATATTTTTCTTTATTACTTCGAGTATCCGTGCACTTGCAGACACTACAAGTTTAGGGACAACAAGTTTTTGGCGCCGTTGCCGGGGACCTTAGTTTTGTTAATATCAAAATAGTTGTTAGTATTGCTAGACTAAGTTTTATTTGTTTTAGATTTAACTTTGTTTTTTTTTCTTTTTGCAGGTTTTGGATTTTCATAGTTGTGACAGAACTTCGATTTCTAAAATTTTGAATTTGCTTGTGTTTTATATTTTCTGTTTTTTTATATATTCTGATTTTTTTTTTGGTTGGTATTGGATTATCTTTCTGTTCTTAATAGATTTGGTAAATATGTCTTTTCATCATAATTCATGGGCTTCTGAAAGAGGTAAGGTATACATGCAATAAGATGAGCATAAAGATTATTCACAGATGACTCTTGCAGAAATAGCGAAATTACACTCTTATTTTGTTACATGTAATATTTGTAAGTCTTCTGATCATAATACGTCTGATTGAAAATTTTTAATGCATCAAAATTCTAATTCATCATGTTATCAAGATGATCATTATTATCCTAGTTGGGGAAATCAAACTTCTTTTTATGATGATTGATCTGATCATGTTTCTATGCCATGCTTTGAGGATACTGGAAAATCTATGTTATAATCCATGCTTGAAAAATTCATGTCAAATCAAAACCAACTCATGACAAATAGAAGTAAAAAAATTGAAGATCTTAAGGGGATGATTAGTCAACTTGCTTCTCAAGTAGAAGCTTTAACTGCTAATTCTAAAATTTTGGAAACCCAGAGAACACAACAAGATTGTTTATTTGAGTTTGAAACTAAAGAACTTGATTTAGAAATTTCCCCTCTGATTATGATTGTTTTGAGATTGAGCCTTATGTGAATATTCATGAATCTCACTCTAATTTTGATTATTGTGAAATTGATCAATCTGCTAATTTATTTGTGGAAAAGGTTGAAAAATTTGAAATTGAAAAACCTTCTTTTGATGATAATTCTGATTTTGATAATAACTTATTTATGGTTAAATCTAATGAGCATGATGAAGGTTCAAAAATTATAGACATTAATGAACCCCACTGTGATTTTAGTGATATTTTTGAAATTAATAATAAATCTCTTGTGGTCAACTCTGATTCTATTAATTCTTTTTCATATGATTTTGATTTTGACTCTTCTGATGATGAATTATTTGCGGGGAGGCATGAGGAAATTGATTTTTAAGAGTCTCAACTTGATTTTGTTGATAATTTTGATATTGAAAAATTGTTTGATGATGAACATGAGGAAATTGAAAAAGATTTGAAAATTACAAACACTGATGAATCTCACTCTGATGTTTTGCCCATATCTTTTGTTGAATCTTTTGATGAATTTGAAAAATTATGCTTTATTGAGGAATCTAATGAAAGACATAAAACTTATTTTGATGATCCAATGCTTATATCTTTTGATCAAAGTCCTATTGCAATTGAAGACATGAATTTGAAGAAAGGATTTATGATTTTGCTTACTGACAAACATAGGAAGATCATTGAAAATTTTGATTTTAATTTCTACATATTTGAGAAAGCCACGGTGATTGTGATTTACATGAAATTCTAGATTTTGGGATTAGTGGCTGAACTTTTTGTACAGCGGAAAA
Source organism: Costus lasius (assembly GCA_027563935.2). Taxonomy (NCBI): domain Eukaryota; kingdom Viridiplantae; phylum Streptophyta; class Magnoliopsida; order Zingiberales; family Costaceae; genus Costus; species Costus lasius. The sequence goes on from CM050451.1 coordinate 80,792,813, forward strand.
AGAAAAAATTATATGCTATTTACTTTGGAACTGATTCACCTGCTTCACCATGATGTTTGATTTTTGGTCAAGCTAATGACCTAAAAATTAGCTTTTCTTGGGAGGCAACCCAAGCACTCTTGTTTAGCTTTGTTTCTTTTATTTTTATTTATTTTTAGAATTATTTCTTCTTATGTTTTCGTAGGTGAAAACAAGTTTTGGCGCATAATACGGCACCGCCGTAATTGGTTTTACGGTACCATATTTTCGGTCAGCGCCGTAATGTCTTTCACGTGCCGTAATTTTGAGTGATTTCTTTCCCGAGAGTTCTTTGTAAATTACGGCACTGCCGTAAAGCATTTCATGCTACCGTATTTTAAAGCTGCTTTCTTCTTATTGAGTAGGTGTTTTCTCGCTGCGATTTTAAGATACTGGGATGGCAAAAATTTTAATCTTTGGCACGACATGGAAGTACTCATCTTTGTCTATCATCTGGATATTTTTTTCTGAATTTTAAAGTCCATGGATCATTCTTAAACCCATAGCAACGTTTCGATTTTGATTAATTTTTGCAGCAGTTTTCTTCTAACTAATCTGATTAGCACTTTTGCTACAGCTTTTTAAGATGCTTAAATAACTTGAAACCCAGATTTTTCACTTGGAATTGGAAGTTCGTGTGTCATTCTATCTTGTGGATTAATTATTTTTATAAAAATATTTTCTGATCATTCTAGGACACATAGCAACTTTTTGAATCTGATTAACTTTTGTGCAGTTTGTGCAGTTTTTAATCTGAGTAGACTTCTTTCTGTTGATGCCCTAAATTTCTGATAGATTTTGATCCTTTAATTTTCATATGTCTGAAAAGAACATATCTCATTCTATTACATGGTTCTGTCCATTTTCTATTTGGATCATTAAATTTTATTCTAGGGTATGGCTACTTTTCATAAAAAAAATCAAAAACTGCACAGTTTGCTTTCCACCAGTTATTGCTTATTTTGCCTCAAGATTTAGAAATCTTCAAGAGCAACTGTCTTCCACCTCTAGCCACTATTGCATCTGCCTCTGACATCACTGTTTCCAACCGTCGACACTGGATTATACCATCTGCAGACTCTTACTTCTTCTACTGCCTCTTATTCTATTGATTTTATTTATTTATACAGTAGAATATTTATTAGTGACTGAATTTTTATGTTTGCAGTGCTATCTCTTGCACCACCGGCCGACAATCTCACCTCCAAGACTGTATTCTCTAGCAGGCCACTAGAGATTACTGTTGGGATATGCCCTTAAGGCTAATGTTTGAGGCCTTGGGATTCCATGAGTATCATGTATATAAACTCTTTTGTTTATAAAGGCAATGGTTGTTATTCAGGTTGTTACATTGTCTGCTGCAATATGTGTACTTCTGAATAATGTCTCAAAGCTGTTCAGCTAGGCTGACATGCAGTTAAGTCCTTAGTCGAGATATCTTGGTGAACATGAGACAGCCTTGATATGATTGAGACTAATGTGTGTTCTAATCTTATAGGATGCTTCGAGCATGGAATAAGATGTAGACTCATAGGTACATTGGATGTACTGGACAGACCCTCTTAGGATATTCAATTGCTTGTCACAATGTGAATAATCCTTATGCTACAAGTGGCACATGTCCTCTGACTTGAGATCACTTGTGTTTCTAAATGATGATTGTCATTGTTTTGAGGTGGTTTAATATCATTTGAAATATAATGATTATAGACTATCTTGGATAATGATCTTGAGTCAGGTTAGGGCACTAGTGATAGATAAAGGATTGCCATCTCCTTAATTGGAGTGTGATGTTCTAAAGGGCCCCCCTGAATGAGATGATTGAGAATGTGTATGGCCATACCCAGGTGACTATGTTCATCTGATCTAATCATGCTCATCATATTGGAGTTACAGACTTGACACGCTTGTCCAATAAGAACATCCAGTGGCAAAGGACACATGCATGCCTAGTGAAGTGGATTCACACTTGTGCTATGTTTTGGGTGTAGTCTTGGAAGACTCTTTTCTTTATATCGGGAGACAGTGATGTGTTGCTAGATACCTCTCACTGATCGTGATAACGTAAGTTGTCATTACGGACATTTAAAGGAAACCCTCAGGGTCGCACAATTTGATGATATGGCTTACTTGAGTCAGATCGTGTGGACTGAATTGTTTTGGTTCAGTTTAAAGGAGTTTAAACTCTGATTGCAAGTAAGATCTGGCCTGATCATGTTTGATTGATTAGGGCTTGAGATCGGTAAGCTTCGATCGAGAGTAGTGATGCTAGATCGGTGAGATCAAAGGCATCAAGAGATGTACGGTTAGATCTCGAACCTTCATGGTTCAGATGAGATTTAGACCATGGCTTGGCTTGGTTCAATTTGGTCTTTGAACCGAAATCAATTAGACCGAATTCTATTTGAACCGGTTCACATATGTGTGAACGCATGGTTAAATCGAATTGGCGTTTTGGTTTGGTTCATAAGACATGAACGCTTGTAGTGATGACTTACCATTTTTGGAAGTGGAGGTTTCGGAAATGGTTTCTCAACGCTTCACTTTGGATGAGAACGTTGGTCTCTCTCTCAACTCAACGCCTCTTTCTCGGTGTGGAGAGTTTTGACGAGAACAAGGAGGAGTTCATCCACGCCAAGATCATCTCCTTTTTCCTTCATTCGATCAAGGACATCTTGGAGATCCTTGCTAGCACAAGGAGCAACAAGAAGCAAGTCAATTCTCATCTTGTGTGCGCACCTTGTGGAGGAGACCCCTCTTCGATCTCTTCTTCCAAGGGACCATCCAAAAGATGGCTATGGTATGATCTACTCTTGATCTATTCAATCTATGATAGTTGATCATATGACATGCAAAAGATCATCAAACCCTTTCCTACCGCTTGCAAAGTTTTATTTGCGCCATGCTTAGGGCTTGCGCCCCCCTCATGAAAGGGGTTTCTACAATTGGTATCAAAGCTGCGGTTGTATGTATGGTTATATGATTGCTTTGTGATCCTTGTTTGCGCTCTAGTATAGATCTTTTTACATGCGAAACTACATGCTAAGTTTTAGGTGTTGGCGCATGTGTTTTGTTCATGTTTTTGCATGATCTTGTTGGCGCATGTTTAGTTTGTTGAATGGTATTTCATTAAAACTTGTTTACTTGCGCGCAAACAATTAGATCTATATGCGCTTACTATAAACCCTTAGACGGGTTGATGGGGTTGAAGTCACCCTCTAGGTTAGATCCAATAGTCTGATCAGACCATCTGACAGCCTAGATGGATCGACCAGATGGCACCTGTGCGCAAGCACAAGGTGGCTATAGGTCGATTGCATCACAGGCGTGTAGCGAGGTCTGGTTGAGACAACCAGTGAACACACATGAGTTAGGCCCGGGGTCACACCCGCTTGCCAGAACTCATGTTGGTTGTTCAGCCCTTGGCGCATGCATGGTTGACCATTAGGTCAATTCGAGTCAGTTAGGACTTGGTGCATGCAAGGGCATGGATCTAACTAGATTGTTGAGTGGATCCCTATCAATGGACCGTTGTAAGGTTGTAGGGCACATAAGGAAATTAAAATTGATGCCTATGGGGTTTTCAAAATTTTATTTTCTTTGTAAGGGATCACATGATGATTGATTGATGCCATATGCTTGTTTATTTTATCTTATGTGGGATGCCCATTTTAATGTGTGCTGTGCTGGGGCCTGCGAGCCTGGAATTAAACTTGTAAATTAATTTGTTTTGTGATCTGCGAATCACATTTTTAATTAATTTATTGTATAATTGACCTGCGAGTCAAGCTTGTCTAGATAGATCAAAATGTATTTTGATTAGACAAGAGCTCAAAAGCACACATTGTTGGTGTATATGCCCTAGGACCTAGTTTTGGTCCACTTATGTACTACTTGACTTTGATATTTATATATATCATTCTGGCATTGTCATTGTCAATGTTTGTTTACATCTGCGCACATGTACTAACATGATAATGTCCCTGGAGACAGATTGGATCTGTGCTCAAACTGTTGTCCCCAGTCGATGTACCTTAGTGGATATGGGACAGCTATGGTACTTTTGAGACTGGTATGTGAGCTGGTTAGGTACGTGGTGCTAACGCAGACACATGGGTATATCATTGGAGGATATACTGGAAAGACCCGCTGTGAGGCTATGACTTGGTGTCATAAGTTATCCTCACAAGTGACAGGAGATGCATTGATCCCTTGACTTGAGGTCATTGATCATTCTATATGGTTAGGGACTTGCTTTGATACAACCTAACACCTCGCCATAGAAGGGAGGTCATAATGGTTGTCATTGAGCATGTCACGACCCATATGAGAAGGTCAATGGACAGACATAGGATTTGCCCCTTCCTTAGGGAAGTATGATATTCATGGAGCTCCTCTATGGTTCTATGACTGAGAGTGTATGGCCATACCCAGGTAAGAACCTGTTTTAGTCATAGCCATGTGATTGGGTGAAAACAAGTGGTGACACACTTGTCCAATCGGATATCAGTCCGGCAAAGAGATTGTAATGCATCTGTACCTAGTTGCGATGATGGGGATGTCGATGTCGATATCCATTCCAATGACCTGGGTAGCAGCGATGCACTGCTAGGTGCCACTCACTGCTTGTGGTGACCTTTGGTCAGCACTGCCAGCGTCAGAAGAACCTACAGGGTCGCACACCTTGATACTTGAGTTCTCGTATTGATCGGGAAGCCTTATGATCGAGTTATTGGATAACTCAGATCTAATTGGGAGATTTCATCAGCGCCAATGGGCCTGATGAGATGGAAGAATGTTATTGGAGCCAAACTTCATTTTTGGCAGGTTGACCCGTATTTGACCATGGTTGGTCACACTTTGATTAGGGTTGCATTGGATTGGATCCAAATGCTTAATCAACCCATAGGATGAAGTTTGGGCTAGCTCATTATCCAATGAAGCCCAATAACAAGCTCTCATGAAGAGAAGAGAGGCTAAAAGGGTATAATGGGGAGAAACCCAACCCCATTGGCGCCTAAGGGGCATAATGGGGTTAGGGTGGCAAAATTGCTTCATTAAGGAAGCAATTTGCGCCTAGCCCTTCTCCCTTGATGGTATGAATGCCTTTAAGGCATGTCTTGGGCTGATATAGTACTTGGGAAATTATGGAAAGGTTGAATGAAGTTTATGGTAAAGTCTTGGAGACTTTCCTTGCATTAAACCTCCTCATCCTAGCCCTACACTTGTCATGATCCTAGCCCTTGCCCTAATCTCCTCTTGCCCTATATATGTGACCCTAGCCGCCCCCTCTATTATGATTCATCCTTGGAGGCGTGAACATAAGAAGGGAGCGAGAGCAAGGAGCATTGGCGCAATCTCTTCCTCTTCCATCAAGTGGCCGCAAGCTTCTCCTTCCTTACCTCTTGGCGCATCTTTCTCTCTTGGTGGCGCAAGGTGGTTGGAGCATCTCCCTAAGGCTTGGATCTTCTTCCCGAGGCTAGCACCGGGCGTGGAAGAAGAGGACTCGAGGCATCCGTGTGTGTGAGACTGCAGAGGGCGCACACTTGGGCGCCTATCACGACATCGACCTCATATTGCTCTGAGGTATTTTCTAACTCATCGTGTCGACCCCCTTGCATGCGATCTTCACTGGGTTTTTGGGACGGACCTGTTTCGGGGACATTCTTCCGCTGTGCAATGTATGTATGTGTCTCTGAAAAATTGTAAAATGTCCCCGGGGTTTCCCAACAGTGGTATCAGAGGGACTTGCAAGACTCGAACGATGTTTTATGCTTTTCTTTCATGCTCACATGCCATATCTCTATTTTCGAAAATAGCATGATGCATGGCAAACGATTTTTTCTAAGTAGGAAAAAATTAGGGTTTCTTGTTTCTATCATCCTCTCAATCTCTTTTGGATTTTTGGACTATTTTTCTTGTCTGATTTAAAGATCAAAGGCGCACGTAGTTTTGTCAAGTAGGACGGGCATTGTGTCTTCGGACTGGCCAAGTCTCTTGATCTGACAAAATTGCCAGCCGAAAGGATCTCTGAAATCACCTTGAAAAATAAATCGCAATTAACCAAAAGATTTGTGAGAAGAAGAGGAGAAAAAGAGACTAGTTTTAATGAAAAAGTAAAATTTCAGATTTTATGTTTTTCATGAGCATGTAGAATTGCATGAGTAAATACCTTGATTGTGCATAATGTTGTGATCATTAGTCAAGCCCCCCTTTGCATGCCTGTGATGTTTCCTCGTGAGGCCTGCGTGCCGCTTTTCTTTTTGCTTTTAAGAAGATTAGGGTAGCGCATGTACTTGGAGCTTGGCGCATGCATGAAGTCGGCGCACCTTGCATGGTGGCGCAACAAGCATCAAGGAAAAGGCGCAAGCTTGCTTGATGGCACAAGTTAGGCATGGCCGAACCCTTGGGTTTGAGAGCTAGCTAACTTGGCATCTTTCATTGTGGCGCATTCTCCTTGGAGGAAGACCATGGCATTGGCCGAACCTTTGAGGTCTACCCTTAAGGTTTAAGAGCTAAGCCATGAAGGAAGGACCTTGGAGCCAACCTTGAAGACCAAGATAGAGGGCGGCTAGGATAGGTCTATCTTAGGGGCTTGAGTCCTATGTCAAGAGTTGAACCTCCTTTTGGCATGGGTTGGTTCAATATCTTGAAAGGGCTTTGATCACATCATCTTTTACTGCTTTCCTTATCTACTAAAAGCATGCCTGTGATGTTTTATCATTATGTTATCACTATAGGATTGCATGCCTGTATTGTTAGACATAAGATAAAACTGATGAGACCTTAAAAACCCTCATAAAATATCAAGTCTAGAAGCCTTCTAACGCGTAGCCCTCACTAAGCTATCGATCAGTGGAGTTGTGAACTGGTTCCCACCCTCGTGGGACACACCCACTTATCTTTAGAAAGTGTGTGGTGACAATGGTTTCCCCAGTCCAGTTTTAACCTGGGCGTGCCTTCGCAAGGAAACTCATTGGCCCTGGGCATAAACGGTTAGGAATGGACTTGACTAGAAATTCACATGTACTGGGCACATAGTGAAAGTCTAGAGGCATCGTTGAGAGGTTAGGGTTTCATGATTCAGCCCTCGCTGGACATGAAATGCCCAAGACTGTCTCAACAAGGGGAGTTGCTTGGAGCAACCGGCCGGCGCGCCCACCTTAGGAAACATGGGTTACTTTGTGCATCTCATCCCACCCTCGTGGGACGCAAAGCCTCATGTGAAATAAGGATCCCATCTCACTAGGAAGTCTTAAACTTCCCGATTGACTTTGTGGGTTGTCAATTCGAATTTAAAATAGTGGGAGCAGTAATCATTTAAAACAAGTCTAGTTTAAATGATTCGAAGTAGTACTAATCTGTTTTTCTTGGGTGTTGTAGAACAATGGCTACGAACACTGGCGGATTATCACTGCGATCACTCCTTGATAAGGATAAGTTAGTTGGAACTAACTTTATGGACTGGCATCGGAACTTGAGGATAGTCCTCAAGCTCGAGAAGAAGCTGTATGTCCTTGAACAGGCTCTTCCTGCGGCTCCTACGCCTAATGCCCGAACAGCAGATAGAGATGCTTATAGAAAGCATCAGGATGACTCTTTGGAGGTTGCATGTCTTATGCTAGCCAGCATGGCACCTGAACTGCAGGTGCAATATGAGGAGCAGAGCGCTTTTCAGATGATCACTCATCTGAAACAGATGTTCGAGGCTCAGGCTAGAACTGAAAGATTTGACACCGCCAAAGCAATCTTTCGGTGTAAGTTGTCTGAGGGTGCACCAGTGAGACCCCATGTTCTCAAACTCATTGGGAATGTGGATCATCTCAGGAGACTGGGTCATGCCATAGACAACGAGCTGGTTGTGGATCTTATTCTGCATTCCCTGCCCCCTAGCTTCAGTCCGTTTATTATTAACTTCAACATGAACTGGATTGAGTGCACACGGGAGGAATTGATGAATATGCTCCAAACAGCCGAGCGTGAAATGGGTAAGACCAAACCAAATTCTGTTCTTTTGGTCCCAGCGACCAAGAAGATAAAGAAGAAGGGTAAGGCACGTGCTAAGGGCAGTGCCAAAGGTCCTACCAAGGCACTGAAGAAAAAGGCAAAGAAGTCAAAGGACCAGAGGTGTTTTCACTGTGGCGAGCAGGGTCACTGGAGAAGGGACTGCAAGCAGCTTCAGAATGAGGAGAAGAAGGGCTTGGCCTTAACTTCTAGCTCAGGTATTTATGTTACAGAAGTCAATCTTTCTACTTCTATGTCATGGGTATTGGATACCGCATGTGGAGCTCATATTTGTACAAATATGCAGGGGCTCAAGAAAAGTAGATCGGTGCGACTTGGAGAGATTGACCTACGCGTTGGAAATGGGGCACAGGTTGCTGCCGTTGCTGTAGGAGTCTTGACTCTCTCCTTACCGTCTGGACTTCTATTAGAACTAGATAATTGCTTTTGTGTACCTTCACTTACTAAGAACATTGTATCCATTCCTTGCTTAGCAAAGAAGGGATTTAAGTTTGAAATAAATAAGAACTCATGTTCTTTTTCATTTGCAAATATGTTCTATGGGAAGGGTACTTTGTGCAATGGTCTGTATATCTTGGATATGGAAAGTTCTATCTGTAACATAAGTAATAAAAGGACCAAACTGAGTGGTTCAGTTGGTGCTTTCCTATGGCACTGTCGATTAGCCCATATAAACAAAAATCGCATCCAACAACTCCATGCAAATGGATTGTTAGATTCAAGTTCCTTGGAGGAATTTGATACCTGTGAACCTTGTTTATTAGGGAAAATGACAAAGGCACCCTTCACCAAGATTGGTGAGAGGGCAGGAGGTTTATTGGATCTCGTACATACTGATGTGTGTGGGCCTTTCAATAAACAAGCCAGAGGAGGGTACAACTACTTCATTACCTTCACTGATGACTTCAGTAGGTATGGATATGTCTACCTAATGAGACATAAATCTGAGTCCTTTGAGAAATTCAAAGAGTTCAAGAATGAAGTAGAGAACCAGCTTGGAAGATCCATTAAAGCTTTTCGATCAGATCGAGGTGGAGAATACCTGAGTGGAGAGTTCTTTGACTATCTGAGAGAGTCTGGGATCATATCCCAACTCACTCCTCCTGGAACACCTCAATGGAATGGTGTGTCTGAAAGGAGAAATCGAACTTTATTGGATATGGTTCGATCTATGATGAGTCATGCAACTCTACCTCCCTCATTCTGGGGGCATGCACTTGAGACAGCTTCTCTGATACTGAATAATGTTCCATCTAAGAGTGTCTCCAAAATACCGTACGAAGTATGGAGTGGGAGACGCCCTAATCTCACGTTTATCAGGATCTGGGGATGTGAGGCTTATGTCAAACGTCAGGATTCTAGCAAGCTAGAACCTAGATCTGATAAGTGTGTATTTGTGGGGTATCCTAAGGAAACTAAAGGATACTACTTCTATGTCCCAACCGAGAACAAAGTTTTTGTTGCTCGGGGTGCTATCTTTCTAGAGAAAGAATTTCTTATGAAAGAAGTTAGTGGGAGGGAGTTTGATTTGGATGAGGTCCAAGTGCAACCACAAGACAAAGAGATGGAATCTGAGCCATCTGCACCGGTTGTTATACAACCTGAGGCTCAGACACAGGTCCCACGTAGGTCTGGGAGGATTCGTCGTGCACCTGAGAGGTACGGGTCGCTGCCGACTCAACACGATGGAATTTTCATCATTGAGGATGAACCCAGAACCTATGATGAGGCGGTCAGTGGACCGGACTCCGAGAGATGGCTTGACGCCATGCGATCCGAGATGGATTCCATGTCGGCTAACCAAGTCTGGGATTTGGTTGAGCTGCCTGATGGGGTAAAACCCATAGGGTGTAAATGGGTCTTCAAGAAGAAGACAGACATGGATGGCAATATAGTTACCTATAAGGGTAGACTAGTGGCTAAAGGTTTTAAACAAGTCCACGGGGTGGACTATGATGAAACCTTCTCGCCAGTTGCCATGATCAAGTCCATTCGGATTCTGCTTGCTATAGCTACATATCATGACTATGAGATATGGCAGATGGATGTGAAGACAGCGTTCCTTAACGGGAAGCTGACTGAGGATGTGTACATGACACAACCTGATGGTTTCATCCATCCTGCAGAGGCTAATAAGGTCTGCAGGCTAAAGAGATCCATTTATGGATTAAAGCAAGCATCTCGAAGTTGGAATCTTCGATTTGATGAAGCTGTGAGAGATTATGGCTTTATCAAAAGCGAAGATGACGCCTGTGTATATAGAAAATTCAGTGGGAGCTTGGTGATTTTTCTGGTCTTGTATGTCGATGACGTACTGCTCATCGGAAACGACATCCCTAGTCTTCAAGCTGTGAAGACATGGTTGGGGAAGTGTTTTGAGATGAAAGACTTAGGGGAGGCCGCCTATATTCTAGGCGTGAGGATCTACCGAGATAGATCCAAGAGGCTCCTAGCCCTTAGTCAGAGTATCTACATTGATAAGGTCCTGGAGAGGTTTAACTTGGAGCAATCCAAGAAAGGATACCTTCCAGTAAGACATGGCCTTACTCTCTCAAAGAGCCAGTGTCCTAAAACACAGGCTGAGAGGGATGACATGAGTCGAATTCCTTATGCTTCGGCAGTAGGATCGATCATGTATGCAATGTTGTGTACTAGACCAGACGTGGCATATGCTGTAAGCATAACCAGCCGATACCAATCCAATCCAGGTCTGCAGCACTGGGTGACTGTAAAGAACATCCTAAAGTATCTGAGGAGAACTAAGGATTTGTTCTTGGTCTATGGGGGACAGGAAGAGCTCAGTGTGCAGGGCTATACTGATGCATCATTCCAGTCTGACCCTGACGACTTTAGATCGCAGGCCGGCTATGTGTTCAAGATAAATGGAGGCGCTGTATGCTGGAAGAGCTTCAAGCAATCCACCATAGCAGATTCTACAACCGAAGCAGAGTATGTGGCCGCTTCTGAGGCAGCCAAGGAAGCCGTTTGGATAAGGAAGTTCATATCTGATCTTCAGGTGGTTCCTAGTGCAGTGGATCCCATTGAACTCTATTGTGACAACAATGGAGCAATTGCACAAGCCAAGGAACCACGGTCTCATCAAAGATCCAAACACATACTCAGAAGATTTCACCTGATCAGAGAGATCATTGAAAGAGGTGATGTCAAGATTAGCAGAGTTGACACAGAGAACAATCTGGCAGACCCATTGACCAAGGCTTTGGCGCAGCAGAAGCATGATGGTCACGCTAGAGATATGGGGTTAAGATTTCTCAACCTCTAGGTCTTAGTGCAAGTGGGAGATTGTTGGTGTATATGCCCTAGGACCTAGTTTTGGTCCACTTATGTACTACTTGACTTTGATATTTATATATATCATTCTGGCATTGTCATTGTCAATGTTTGTTTACATCTGCGCACATGTACTAACATGATAATGTCCCTGGAGACAGATTGGATCTGTGCTCAAACTGTTGTCCCCAGTCGATGTACCTTAGTGGATATGGGACAGCTATGGTACTTTTGAGATTGGTATGTGAGCTGGTTAGGTACGTGGTGCTAACGCAGACACATGGGTATATCATTGGAGGATATACTGGAAAGACCCGCTGTGAGGCTATGACTTGGTGTCATAAGTTATCCTCACAAGTGACAGGAGATGCATTGATCCCTTGACTTGAGGTCATTGATCATTCTATATGGTTAGGGACTTGCTTTGATACAACCTAACACCTCGCCATAGAAGGGAGGTCATAACGGTTGTCATTGAGCATGTCACGACCCATATGAGAAGGTCAATGGACAGACATAGGATTTGCCCCTTCCTTAGGGAAGTATGATATTCATGGAGCTCCTCTATGGTTCTATGACTGAGAGTGTATGGCCATACCCAGGTAAGAACCTGTTTTAGTCATAGCCATGTGATTGGGTGAAAACAAGTGGTGACACACTTGTCCAATCGGATATCAGTCCGGCAAAGAGACTGTAATGCATCTGTACCTAGTTGCGATGATGGGGATGTCGATGTCGATATCCATTCCAATGACCTGGGTAGCAGCGATGCACTGCTAGGTGCCACTCACTGCTTGTGGTGACCTTTGGTCAGCACTGCCAGCGTCAGAAGAACCTACAGGGTCGCACACCTTGATACTTGAGTTCTCGTATTGATCGGGAAGCCTTATGATCGAGTTATTGGATAACTCGGATCTAATTGGGAGATTTCATCAGCGCCAATGGGCCTGATGAGATGGAAGAATGTTATTGGAGCCAAACTTCATTTTTGGCAGGTTGACCCGTATTTGACCATGGTTGGTCACACTTTGATTAGGGTTGCATTGGATTGGATCCAAATGCTTAATCAACCCATAGGATGAAGTTTGGGCTAGCTCATTATCCAATGAAGCCCAATAACAAGCTCTCATGAAGAGAAGAGAGGCTAAAAGGGTATAATGGGGAGAAACCCAACCCCATTGGCGCCTAAGGGGCATAATGGGGTTAGGGTGGCAAAATTGCTTCATTAAGGAAGCAATTTGCGCCTAGCCCTTCTCCCTTGATGGTATGAATGCCTTTAAGGCATGTCTTGGGCTGATATGGTACTTGGGAAATTATGGAAAGGTTGAATGAAGTTTATGGTAAAGTCTTGGAGACTTTCCTTGCATTAAACCTCCTCATCCTAGCCCTACACTTGTCATGATCCTAGCCCTTGCCCTAATCTCCTCTTGCCCTATATATGTGACCCTAGCCGCCCCCTCTATTATGATTCATCCTTGGAGGCGTGAACATAAGAAGGGAGCGAGAGCAAGGAGCATTGGCGCAATCTCTTCCTCTTCCATCAAGTGGCCGCAAGCTTCTCCTTCCTTACCTCTTGGCGCATCTTTCTCTCTTGGTGGCGCAAGGTGGTTGGAGCATCTCCCTAAGGCTTGGATCTTCTTCCCGAGGCTAGCACCGGGCGTGGAAGAAGAGGACTCGAGGCATCCGTGTGTGTGAGACTACAGAGGGCGCACACTTGGGCGCCTATCACGACATCGACCTCATATTGCTCTGAGGTATTTTCTAACTCATCGTGTCGACCCCCTTGCATGCGATCTTCACTGGGTTTTTGGGACGGACCTGTTTCGGGGACATTCTTCCACTGTGCAATGTATGTATGTGTCTCTGAAAAATTGTAAAATGTCCCCGGGGTTTCCCAACACACATTGCAGAGGCGCATTCATCTGGTGGGCGCACCTAAGCTGCATTGAGCGCTAGGGCCCTGGGTTGGACCAGATGAGATGCAAAAGACCCAAGAAGCAAGTGAAGACTTAAGATAACTTAAGGTCTTACTTAGGGTTCATGGGCTTTTACCACATAAGATCAGCATGCTTTCTATTTATTGCTTTTATAATTAGAATTGCATGAGTTTATCTTCTGCTATAGCCATAGGATTTGCCTGATAGTAAGAAGATAAAAGACCGTTAAAATCCAACGCATAAATATCAAGCTCGTAAGCCTTCTGACGCGAAACCTCACTGTTCTGACTATCGTTGGAGCCGTGTTGTACCCACTCAGTGGGCACGTCCATCTATCTTCAGACGGTGCGGGATTTCACCTGCGTGTTACAGAGAAGGGATTTATCGCTTCTCGTTGCTCAGCATAGCATGTGGTGGTCCAGGGAGTAGGTCGGGTCAGCTTGACCATGTAGGCTACATATGTGGCGCATATGGTAGCACATGGAGGCAGCCATCTGTGGGGTCAGAGATTGTGTTGTACCAACTCAGTTGGCACAGTCGGCTGGATTGCCCAGATGAAGGGGAATCGCACGGGTTGGCGATTGGCAGGGACTGCCTACCAGAAATTAGTGCTTGTATTCTCTGTGCATCTTATCTCGCCTGAGCGGGACGCGGAGACCAAGTATGAAATCTGGATCCCATCTCACTAAAAGAGTGTTACTCTTTCGGACTGTTTTAATGGATTTTTCAGTCAGATAAAATAGTGAGAAAAGAATCATTTCTTAAGTCCTGAAATTGATTCTAAACATTGATACTGACCTTGCTGTTCTTGCATTGTTGTAGATTCCTGCAGCAACGAACACCATGAGCTTCAATGTGCGATCCCTACTGGAAAGGGAGAAGTTTGCTGGGCCAAACTTCTCAGACTGGTTCGGACACCTTAAGATCGTTCTTAAGGCAGAGAAGAAACTGTATGTCCTCGAGACGGCTATACCGCCTCAACCCGCTGCGAACGCCGCAAGGGCGGTTCGTGATGCCTATGAAAAGCACGTCAATGATAGCATTGATGTCGCTTGCCTGATGCTAGCGTCTATGACGCCACCGCTGCAGCGTCAGCATGAGGATATGTCGGCTATAGAGATTATAGCGAACCTCAAGATGCTGTATGCTGCACAGGCGAGGACAGAACGCTATAATCTGACAAAGCTTTTCTTTCAGAGCAAACTGGCTGACGGGAGCCCAGTGGGAGCTCACGTGCTCAAGATGATTGGGCACAAGGAGGCTCTGGAGAAACTGGGGCATACCATCAATCAGGAGCTTGCTGTAGACATTATTCTGCAGTCTCTCCCGCCTTCTTTCGATGCGTTCATTATTAACTTTAATATGAACAAAATCGATTGTACTCCGGCAGAGCTGCTCAATATGCTCTTGACTACTGAGGAAACTCTGAAGGGAAAGCCTTCAACCTCTGTCTTAATGGTTCCTTCCAGGAACAAGAAGAAGGGGAAGAAGGGCAAAGCCCCTGTCAAGAGTTACAGCAAGGCTCTGAAACAGAAGGTTAAGCGGTCAAAGGACAACAGGTGTTTCCACTGTGGCCAGCTGGGTCACTGGAAAAAGGACTGTAAAGCGCTCCAAGGAGACAAGAAGGGAAGCATCGCTTCTGGCTCAGGTATATTTGTGACTGAGGTCATGATATCCTCTTCTTCTATTTCATGGGTGTTGGACACTGCATGTGGAGTTCACATTTGTTCAAATGTACAGGAACTCAAGAGAAGAAGACAGGTGGGATAGCATGAGGTGGACCTACGCGTTGGAAACGGGGCATGGGTTGCTGCTGTTGCTGTAGGGGATTATTACATCTCATTACCATCTGGCATTGTATTAGAACTAAACAATTGTTATTTTGTACCCAGTATTACTAAAAATATTATCTCTATTCCTGCTCTTGTCAGGAAAGGGTTTTCCTTTGAATGCAAGATTTCAAAGTGTTATCTTACTCTTGATAATATTGTTTATGCTACTGGTTCAATTAACAATGGGTTATTCATGTTGGACATGGAATATTCTATACAAAATATTGATAATAAGAAAGCCAAGTATGCTGATGACAGCACCTTGTTATGGCATAGTCGTTTAGGCCATATTAACAAGAAGCGCATTAAGCGGTTGCATGATCATGGACTGCTGGGATCATTCTCCTATGAGGAGATTGATACATGCAAAGCTTGTTTAATGGGTAAAATGACGAAGGCTCCTTTTCCTAACAAAGGTCAAAGGGCTTCAGGTTTACTTGACCTTATACACAGTGATGTGTGTGGGCCATTTAGTAAACATGCCAGAGGTGGCTATCAGTACTTCATTACCTTTACTGATGATTTCAGTAGATATGGGTATGTCTATCTTATGAGACATAAAAGTGAATCTTTTGACAAGTTCAAAGAGTTCAAGAATGAAGTACAGAATCAGCTAGGCCGAAATATCAAGGCACTTCGTTCTGATCGAGGTGGAGAATACCTGAGTCATGCGTTTACTGACTATCTAAAGGAGTGTGGGATTATCTCACAGCTCACTCCGCCAGGAACACCGCAATGGAATGGTGTGTCCGAGAGGAGAAATAGAACGTTACTTGATATGGTTCGTTCTATGATGAGTCAGGCTACTCTTCCTTACTCCTTTTGGGGATTTGCACTGGAAACAGCTGCAAAGGTACTAAACCGAGTGCCATCCAAGGCCGTTTCAAAGACTCCATATGAATTATGGTATGGGAAACAGCCTAGCTTGACATTTATTAAGATCTGGGGTTGCGAGGCTTATGTCAAAAAGCTCGCCTCTGGGAAACTGGAGAGCAGATCTGAGAAATGCATCTTTGTCGGTTACCCTAAGGAAACTAAGGGTTATTATTTCTACGATCCCAAAGAGAACAAGGTATTTGTTGCTCGGACGGCCATTTTTCTTGAGAAGGAGTTTCTTCTGCAAGAGGCCAGTGGGAGAGAAATAAAGCTGGATGAGAATCCAGAGGAAGGACAAAGTAGTCAGGCACAGTTGGATGAGCCTGAGCCGGTAGATCAGGTTACTGAACAACCTGAGGCTCAGATATCACGGGAACCGCGAAGATCGGGAAGGATCCGTCGTCAGCCTGAGCGTTATGACGGAGTCTACATCATTGATAATGATGAACCCCTCACTTATGCGGATGCGGTCAGTGGACCGGAGTCAGCTAGATGGCTTGAAGCTATGCGAGCCGAGATGGACTCCATGTCAGATAACCAAGTCTGGGATTTGGTTGATCCGCCTCCGGGAGTAATCCCTATACGCTGTAAATGGATCTTCAAGAAGAAGATTGACATGGATGGTAACGTGGTTACCTATAAAGGCAGGCTAGTAGCGAAAGGTTTCAAACAAATCTACGGGATAGATTATGATGAAACTTTCTCTCCTGTAGCCATGTTCAAGTCTATTCGGATTCTTTTCGCGATAGCAGCATATTACGATTATGAGATCTGGCAGATGGATGTGAAAACTGCTTTCCTTAATGGAAAACTGGATGAGGATGTGTACATGACACAACCTGAAGGTTTCACTAATCCAGCAGATCGTCATAAAATATGCAAGTTAAAGAAGTCCATTTATGGACTTAAACAAGCATCTAGAAGCTGGAATATTCGTTTTGATGAATCAATCTCTGGGTTTGGCTTCATCAAGAACGAGGATGACCCGTGTGTATATAAGAGGTTTAGTGGGAGCGTGATTACTTTCCTAGTCCTCTACGTCGATGATATCTTAATCATTGGAAACGATATTCCTGAACTGCATGCTGTTAAAGCATGGTTAGGAAAATGTTTTCAGATGAAAGATTTAGGAGAAGCAGCCTATGTATTAGGTGTGAAGATCTACAGGGATAGATCTAAGAGGCTTCTCGGGCTGTGCCAGAGTACTTACATCGATAAAGTCCTGGAGAGATTCCATTTAGAGAATTCTAAAAGAGGGTATCTTCCAGTCAGACATGGTCTGAATCTTTCGAAGGGTCAGTGTCCACAAACACAGACTGAGAAAGATGAAATGGACAATACGCCTTATGCTTCGGCTATTGGGTCCATTATGTATGCGATGTTGTGCACTCGCCCAGACGTCGCTTACGGGTTAAGCGTGACCAGTCGATTCCAAAATAATCCAGGTCAGGCACACTGGATTGCGGTCAAGAACATTTTAAAATATCTGCGGAGGACCAAAGATATGTTCTTGATATATGGTGGTCAGGAAGAACTCAGTATAGAAGGATATACTGACGCTTCGTTCCAGTCGGACCAGGATGATTTCCGATCGCAATCAGGCTATGTCTTTAGCTTGAATGGAGGAGCGGTGGTGTGGAAAAGTTTCAAACAGTCAACTGTTGCTGATTCCACAACAGAAGCCGAGTATGTTGCAGCCTCGGAAGCATCCAAGGAGGCAGTGTGGATTCGTAAGTTCATTAAGGAACTTGGTGTCGTTCCTTCGAGTGCTGATCCTTTGGTTATCTTCTGTCATAACACTGGAGCAATCGCACAAGCAAAGGAACCACGGTCGCACCAGAAGTCCAAGCACATACAGAGATGGTTTCACTTGATCCGGGAGATCATTGATCGTGGCGAGATCAAAATCTGCAAGGTTCATACAGACGACAATCTGGCTGACCCGCTTACCAAGCCTCTGGCGCAGCAGAAGCATGAGAAGCACTGTAATAATATGGGTTTGAGATTTCTCAACCATTAGATTAAGTGCAAGTGGGAGATTGTTGGGATATGCCCTTAAGGCTAATGTTTGAGGCCTTGGGATTCCATGAGTATCATGTATATAAACTCTTTTGTTTATAAAGGCAATGGTTGTTATTCAGGTTGTTACATTGTCTGCTGCAATATGTGTACTTCTGAATAATGTCTCAAAGCTGTTCAGCTAGGCTGACATGCAGTTAAGTCCTTAGTCGAGATATCTTGGTGAACATGAGACAGCCTTGATATGATTGAGACTAATATGTGTTCTAATCTTATAGGATGCTTCGAGCATGGAATAAGATGTAGACTCATGGGTACATTGGATGTACTGGACAGACCCTACTAGGATATTCAATTGCTTGTCACAATGTGAATAATCCTTGAATGCGACAAGTGGCACATTTCCTCTGACTTGAGATCACTTGTGTTTCTAAATGATGATTGTCATTTTTTTGAGGTAGTTCAATATCATTTGAAACATAATGATTATAGACTATCTTGGATGGTGAGCTTGAGTCAGGTTAGGGCACTAGTGATAGACATAGGATTGCCGTCTCCTTAATTGGAGTGTGATGTTCTAAAGGGGCCCCCTGGATGAGATGATTGAGAAACGTGTATGGCCATACCCAGGTGACTATGTTCATCTGATCTAATCATGCTCATCATATTGGAGTTACAAGCTTGACACGCTTGTCCAATAAGAACATCCAGTGGCAAAGGAAAAATGCATGCCTTGTGAGTTGGATTCACACTTGTGCTGTGGTTTGCGTGTAGTCTTGGAAGAATCTTTTCTTTATATCGGGAGACAGTGATGTGTTGCTAGATACCTCTCACTGATCGTGATAACGTAAGTTGTCATTACCGACATTTAAAGGAAACCCTCAGGGTCGCACAATTTGATGATATGGCTTACTTGAGTCAGATCGTGTGGACTGAATTGTTTTGGTTCAGTTTAAAGGAGTTTAAACTCTGATTGCAAGTAAGATCTGGCCTGATCATGTTTGATTGATTAGGGCTTGAGATCGGTAAGCTTCGATCGAGAGTAGTGATGCTAGATCGGTGAGATCAAAGGCATCAAGAGATGTACGGTTAGATCTCGAACCTTCATGGTTCAGATGAGATTTAGACCATGGCTTGGCTTGGTTCAATTTGGTCTTTGAACCGAAATCAATTAGACCGAATTCTATTTGAACCGGTTCACATATGTGTGAACGCATGGTTAAATCGAATTGGCGTTTTGGTTTGGTTCATAAGACATGAACGCTTGTAGTGATGACTTACCATTTTTGGAAGTGGAGGTTTCGGAAATGGTTTCTCAACGCTTCACTTTGGATGAGAACGTTGGTCTCTCTCTCAACTCAACGCCTCTTTCTCGGTGTGGAGAGTTTTGACGAGAACAAGGAGGAGTTCATCCACGCCAAGATCATCTCCTTTTTCCTTCATTCGATCAAGGACATCTTGGAGATCCTTGCTAGCACAAGGAGCAACAAGAAGCAAGTCAATTCTCATCTTGTGTGCGCACCTTGTGGAGGAGATCCCTCTTCGATCTCTTCTTCCAAGGGACCATCCAAAAGATGGCTATGGTATGATCTACTCTTGATCTATTCAATCTATGATAGTTGATCATATGACATGCAAAAGATCATCAAACCCTTTCCTACCGCTTGCAAAGTTTTATTTGCGCCATGCTTAGGGCTTGCGCCCCCCTCATGAAAGGGGTTTCTACAATTACTCACTCTACTGTCGGCACCATCACCATCATTACTAGTAGCTTTTCAGCTAGCCTCTATTCACCCTCTGCTTCTTGTCTGCTCGACTCTTTCCATTGGCATCCTCTTCAGACCTCCGGCGACATCTCTGATTCTCCCTTGAGAGAATTATTTTTTATCACTATTAGTTTTTGAGATTATTTTCAGACTGAGCCTTATGTACCTTAAATTTGAAAGTCCCCAGAAGGGGGCGAAACCCTAAGGCATGGCGCCTATAAGATTTTTAAACAGCGGAAGAGGGTTTCTAGGGATCATATGCATGAGATATGATCAACTATAAAAACCGATTGCAAACAAGTATGAAGGAATCGATTCTTACCAAAGCCATTGCTTGGATGGCGTCTAGGAAGAAGAGACTCAAGTGCTTCTCCTCCTTATGGCTCGCACACAAGATGTGATCGCCTACTCCCTTAGTGCTCCTTGTGCTAGCAAGGTTCTAAGGAGTCCTTGTCGTATGGAAGGGAAGAGACGTTCTCCTCTGCTTGTCGAACTCACTCCAAGGTGTGAAGAAGTCGCCACACACGAGAGCGTCGAGAGAGGAAAGGTAAGAAGCGAGAATAGAGCATGAAACTCTCAACGTGAGGCGTGGTCACGATTTGGAAACATGGTTTCCAAAAATAGTAAACCACTTCTCTTCATGCGACCAAGAGTTTACCCAAGCGCAAACCTCTCCTCTTTGAACCATGCGCTCAACTAATGAGCCGGTTCAATTTAATTTTGGTTCAAAGACCAAATTAAACCAAGCCTTTTTGGTCTAGACCTCATTAAACCTAAAGGTTCCAGATCTAACCGTTCATCTCTAGATGCTCCTGATCTCACCGATCTAGCATCCATTCTCTCGATCGAAGCTTACCGATCTCAAGTCCTAATCAATCAAACATGATCAGACCAGATCTCACTTACAATCAGAGATTAAATCCCTTTAAACTGAACTCAAACAATTCAGTCCACACGATCTGACTTAAGTAAGCCATATCATCAAATTGTGCGACCCTAAGGGTTTCCTTTAAATGTCGGTAACGATAACTTACGTCATCACGATCAGCGAGGGGTATCTAGCAACACATCATTGTCTCCCGATATAAAGGAAAGAGTCTTCCAAGACTACACCCAAACCGCAGCACAAGTGTGAATCCAACTCACAAGGCATGCATTTTTCCTTTGCCACTGGATGTTCTTATTGGACAAGCGTGTCAAGCTTGTAACTCCAATATGATGAGCATGATTAGATCAGATGAACATAGTCACCTGGGTATGGCCATACACGTTTCTCAATCATCTCATCCAGGGGCCCCTTTAGAACATCACACTCCAATTAAGGAGACGGCAATCCTATGTCTATCACTAGTGCCCTAACCTGACTCAAGCTCACCATCCAAGATAGTCTATAATCATTATGTTTCAAATGATATTGAACTACCTCAAAACAATGACAATCATCATTTAGAAACACAAGTGATCTCAAGTCAGAGGAAATGTGCCACTTGTCGCATTCAAGGATTATTCACATTGTGACAAGCAATTGAATATCCTAGTAGGGTCTGTCCAGTACATCCAATGTACCCATGAGTCTACATCTTATTCCATGCTCGAAGCATCCTATAAGATTAGAACACATATTAGTCTCAATCATATCAAGGCTGTCTCATGTTCACCAAGATATCTCGACTAAGGACTTTACAGCATGTCAGCCCAGCTGAACAGCTTTGAGACATTATTCAGAAGTACAATTATTGCAGCAGACAATGTAACAAACTGAATAACAACCATGCCTTTATAAACATAAAAGTTTATTACATGATACTGATACATTCCCAAGGCCTCAAACATTAGCCTTAAGGGCATACCCCAACAATCTCCCACTTGCACTTAATCTAATGGTTGAGAAATCTCAAACCCATATTATTACAGTGCTTCTCATGCTTCTGCTGCGCCAGAGGCTTAGTAAGCGGGTCTGCCAGATTGTCATCTGTATGAACCTTGCAGACTTTGATCTCGCCACGATCAATGATCTCCCTGATCAAGTGAAACCGTCTCTGTATGTGCTTGGACTTCTGGTGCGACCGTGGTTCCTTTGCTTGTGCGATTGCTCCAGTGTTATCACAGAAGATAACCAAAGGATCTGCACTCGAAGGAACAACACCAAGTTCTCTCACGAACTTACGAATCCACACTGCCTCCTTGGATGCTTCCGAGGCTGCAACATACTCGGCTTCTGTTGTGGAATCAGCAACAGTTGACTGTTTGAAACTCTTCCACACCACCGCTCCTCCATTCAAGCTAAAAACATAGCCTGATTGCGATCGGAAATCATCCTGGTCAGACTGGAACGAAGCGTCAGTATATCCTTCAATACTGAGTTCTTCCTGACCACCATATATCAAGAACATATCTTTGGTCCTCCGCAGATATTTTAAAATGTTCTTGACTGCAATCCAGTGCGCCATACCTGGATTACCTTGGAACCGACTGGTCACGCTTAACCCGTAAGCGACGTCTGGGCGAGTACACAACATCGCATACATAATGGACCCAATAGCCGAAGCATAAGGCGTATTGTCCATTTCATCTTTCTCAGTCTGTGTTTGTGGACACTGACTCTTCGAAAGATTCAGACCATGTCTGACTGGAAGATATCCTCTTTTAGAATTCTCTAAATGAAATCTCTCCAGGACTTTATCGATGTAAGTACTCTGGCACAGCCCAAGAAGCCTCTTAGATCTATCCCTGTAGATCTTCACACCTAATACATAGGCTGCTTCTCCAAGATCTTTCATCTGGAAACATTTCCTTAGCCATGCCTTTATGGCATGCATTTCAGGAATGTCATTTCCAATGATCAAGATATCATCGACGTAGAGGACTAAGAAAGTAATCACGCTCCCACTAAACCTCTTATATACACACGGGTCATCCTCGTTCTTGATGAAACCAAACTCACTGATTGATTCATCAAAACGAATATTCCAGCTTCTCGATGCTTGTTTAAGTCCATAAATAGACTTCTTTAACTTGCATATTTTATGATGATCTGATGGATTAGTGAAACCTTCTGGTTGTGTCATATACACATCCTCATCCAGATTTCCATTAAGGAAAGCTGTTTTCACATCCATTTGCCAAATCTCATAATCATAATATGCAGCTATCGCGAAAAGAATCCGAATAGACTTAAACATAGCTACAGGTGAGAAAGTTTCATCATAATCTATCCCGTAGATTTGTTTGAAACCTTTCGCAATTAGCCTGCCTTTATAGGTAACCACGTTACCATCCATGTCAATCTTCTTCTTGAAGATCCATTTACAGCCTATAGGGATAACTCCCGGAGGCGGATCAACCAAATCCCAGACTTGGTTATCTGACATGGAGTCCATCTCGGCGCGCATAGCTTCAAGCCATCTCGCTGACTCCGGTCCACTGACCGCATCCGCATAAGTGAGGGGTTCATCATTATCAATGATGTAGACTCCGTCATAGCGCTCAGGCTGTCGACGGATCCTTCCCGATCTTCGCGGTTCCCGTGATATCTGAGCCTCAGGTTGTTCAATAACCTGATCCACCGGCTCAGGCTCATCCAACTGTGCTTGACTACTTTGTTCTTCCTCTGGATTCTCATCCAGCTTTATTTCTCTCCCACTGGCCTCTTGCAGAAGAAACTCCTTCTCAAGAAATATGGCCGTCCGAGCAACAAATACCTTGTTCTCTTTGGGAACGAAGAAATAATAACCCTTAGTTTCCTTAGGGTAACCGACAAAGATACATTTGTCAGATCTGCTCTCTAGTTTCCCAGAGGCGAGCTTTTTGACATAAGCTTCGCAGCCCCAGATCCTGATAAATGTCAAGCTCGGCTGTTTCCCATACCATAATTCATATGGCGTCTTAGAAACTGCCTTGGATGGCACTCGGTTTAGTACCTTTGCAGCTGTCTCCAGTGCAAATCCCCAAAAAGGAATATGGAAGAGTAGCCTGACTCATCATAGAACGAACCATATCAAGTAACGTTCTATTTCTCCTCTCGGACACACCATTCCATTGCGGTGTTCCTGGTGGAGTGAGCTGTGAGATAATCCCACACTCCTTCAGATAGTCAGTAAACGCATGACTTAGGTATTCTCCACCTCGATCAGAACGAAGTGCCTTGATATTTCGGCCTAGCTGATTCTGTACTTCATTCTTGAACTCTTTGAATTTGTCAAAAGATTCACTTTTATGTCTCATTAAATAGACATACCCATATCTACTGAAATCATCAGTAAAGGTAATGAAGTACTGATAGCCACCTCTGGCATGTTTACTAAATGGCCCACACACATCACTGTGTATAAGGTCAAGTAAACCTGAAGCCCTTTGACCTTTGTTAAGAAAAGGTGACTTCGTCATTTTACCCATTAAACAAGCCTTGCATGTATCAATCTCCTCATAGGAGAATGATCCCAGCAGTCCATGATCATGCAACCGCTTAATGCGTTTCTTGTTAATGTGGCCTAAACAACTATGCCATAGCAAGGTGCTGTCATCAGCATACTTGGCTTTCTTAATATCAATATTTTGTATAGAACATTCCATGTCCAACATGAATAACCCATTGTTAATTGAACCAGTTGCATAAACAATATTATCAAAAGATAAAACACACTTTGAAATATTGCATTCAAAGGAAAATCCCTTCCTGACAAGAGCAGGAATGGAGATAATATTCTTAGTAATGCTGGGAACAAAGTAACAACTGTTTAGTTCTAATACAAGCCCAGATGGCAAAGAGATGAAATAGTCTCCTACAGCAACAGCAGCAACCCGTGCCCCGTTTCCAACTCGTAGGTCCACCTCATGCTGTCCCACCTGTCTTCTTCTCTTGAGTTCCTGTACATTTGAACAAATGTGAACTCCACATGCAGTGTCCAACACCCATGAAATAGAAGAAGATGAAACCATGACTTCCGTCACGTATATACCTGAGCCAGAAGCGATGCTTCCCCTCTTATCTCCTTGGAGCGCTTTACAGTCCTTTTTCCAGTGACCCAGCTGGCCACAGTGGAAACATCTGTATTCCTTTGACCGCTTGACTTTTTGCTTCAGAGCCTTGCTGTAACTCTTGACAGGGGCCTTGCCCTTCTTCCCCTTCTTCTTGTTGTTCCTTGAAGGAACCATTAAGACAGAGGTTGAAGGCTTTCCCTTCAGAGTTTCCTCAGTAGTCAAGAGCATATTCAGCAGCTCTGCCGGAGTACAATCGATTTTGTTCATATTAAAGTTAATGATGAACGCATCGAAAGAGGGCGGGAGAGACTGCAGAATAATGTCTACAGCAAGCTCCTGATTGATGGTATGCCCCAGTTTCTCTAGAGCCTCCTTGTGCCCAATCATCTTGAGCACGTGAGCTCCCACTGGGCTCCCTTCAGCCAGTTTGCTCTGAAAGAACAGCTTTGTCAGATTATAGCGTTCTGTCCTCGCCTGTGCAGCATACAGCATCTTGAGGTTTGCTATCATGTCTATAGCAGACATATCCTCATGGTGACGCTGCAGCGGTGGCGTCATAGACGCTAGCATCAGGCAAGCGACATCAATGCTATCATTGACGTGCTTTTCATAAGCTTCCCGAACCGCCCTTGCGGCGTTCAGAGCGGGTTGAGGCGGTATAGCCGTCTCGAGGACATACAGTTTCCTCTCTGCCTTAAGAACAATCTTAAGGTGTCCGAACCAGTCTGAGAAGTTCGGCCCAGCAAACTTCTCTCTTTCTAGTAGGGATCGCACATTGAAGCTCATGGTGTTCGTTGCTGCAGGTATCTACAACAATGCAAGAACAGCAAGGTCAGTATCAATGTTAAGAATCAATCAGGACTTAAGAATGATTCTTTTTCTCACTATTTTATCTGGCTGAAAAATCCAGCAAAATAGCCCGAAAGAGTAGAACTCTTTTAGTGAGATGGGATCCAGATTTCATACTTGGTCTCCGCGTCCCGCTCAGGCGAGATAAGATGCACAGAGAGTACAAGCACTAATTTCTGGTAGGCAGTCCCTGCCAATCGCCAACCCGTGCGATTCCCCTTCATCTGGGCAATCCAGCAGACTGTGCCAACTGAGTTGGTACAACACAGTCTCTGATCCCACAGATGGCTGCCTCCATGTGCTACCATATGCGCCACATATGTAGCCTACATGGTCAAGCTGACCCGACCTACTCCCTGGACCACCACGTGCTATGCTGAGCAACGAGAAGCGATAAATCCCTTCTCTGTAACACGAAGGTGTAATCTCACACCGTCTGAAGATAGATGGACGTGCCCACTGAGTGGGTACAACACGGCTCCAACGATAATCAGAACAGTGAGGTTTCGCGTCAGAAGGCTTACGAGCTTGATATTTTAGCGTTGGATTTTAACGGTCTTTTATCTTCTTAACTATCATGCAATTCCTATGGTGATAGCAGAAGATAAACTCATGCAATTCTAATTATAAAAGCAATAAATAGAAAGCATGCTGATCTTATGTGGTAAAAGCCCATTAAGCCTAAGTTAGACCTTAAATAACCTTAAGTCTTCACTTGCTTTTCTTGATGGGTCTTTTGCTGCTTATTTGGCCCAAACCAGGGCCCAAGCGCCCACTGCAGCTCAGGTGCGCCCACCAGGTAAAATGTGCCTGGTCCCAGAGTCGAACCCTGGACCTCCCACCTTGTCTAGCCACTGCTGCATGCGCCTCTGCCAAGTGTGCTCTGTGCTCTTGTCTGATTAATTTACAAATTAATCTATCTAGACAAGATTGACTCGCAGGTCAATTACAATTTATAAATTAAATGCAATGTGATGCGCAGATCACAATAAAAATTAATTTACAAATTTTAACCAGGCTCGCAGGCCCCAGCACAGCACACATTAAGTAGGTGTCCCACATAAGATTAAATAAACAAGCACATGCTTACAATCAACATGTGATCCAATCATGAAAATTAAATTTTGAAAAACCCCATAGGCATCAATTTTAATTTCCTTATTTGCCCTACAACCTTACAACGGTCCATTACTAGGGATCCACTCATCCAACCTAGTCAGATCCACTGCCCTTGCATGCACCAAGTCCTAACTGACTTGAGTCGACCAGAAGGTCAACCATGCATGCGCTAGGGCTGAACAACCTACATGAGATCTGGCAAGCGGGTGTGACCCCGGGCCTAACTCATGTGTGTTCACTAGTCGTCTCAATCAGACATCGCTACACGCCTGTCTGCAGTCGACCTATAGCCACCGGTGCTATCGCACAGGTGCTATCGCACAGGTGCTATCGCACAGGTGCTATCGCACAGGTGCTATCGCACAGGTGCTATCGCACAGGTGCTATCGCACAGGTGCTATCGCACAGGTGCTATCGCACAGGTGCTATCGCACAGGTGCTATCTGGTCAACCCATCAAGGCTGTCAGATGATCTGATCAGACTGTCTGGATCTCACCTAGGGGATGACTTCAACCCTAATAACCCGTCTAAGGGTTTAAAGCAGGGGCGGCTTAGATCTAATGATAGTCGCGCATGTCATTAGGGTTTTTAGAAAAACAACTACAACAACATAGATGCGCTATCAACACACATGCGCCAAGAATGAACAATGTACATGTAAGTCTCGCATGTAAGAAAGATCTAAGGTGTTGCGCAAACATGGATCACTTCAGTTCAGCAATCATATAAATCATGCATTTAACCTCACTCTGATACCAATTGAAAGTCCCCAGAAGGGGGCAAAACCCTAAGGCATGGCGCCTATAAGATTTTTAAACAGTGGAAGAGGGTTTCTAGGGATCATTTGCATGAGATATGATCAACTATAAAAACCGATTGCAAACAAGTATGAAGGAATCGATTCTTACCAAAGCCATTGCTTGGATGGCGTCTAGGAAGAAGAGACTCAAGTGCTTCTCCTCCTTATGGCTCGCACACAAGATGTGATCGCCTACTCCCTTAGTGCTCCTTGTGCTAGCAAGGTTCTAAGGAGTCCTTGTCGTATGGAAGGGAAGAGACGTTCTCCTCTGCTTGTCGAACTCACTCCAAGGTGTGAAGAAGTCGCCACACACGAGAGCGTCGAGAGAGGAAAGGCAAGAAGCGAGAATAGAGCATGAAACTCTCAACGTGAGGCGTGGTCACGATTTGGAAACATGGTTTCCAAAAATAGTAAACCACTTCTCTTCATGCGACCAAGAGTTTACCCAAGCGCAAACCTCTCCTCTTTGAACCATGCGCTCAACTAATGAGCCGGTTCAATTTAATTTTGGTTCAAAGACCAAATTAAACCAAGCCTTTTTGGTCTAGACCTCATTAAACCTAAAGGTTCCAGATCTAACCGTTCATCTCTAGATGCTCCTGATCTCACCGATCTAGCATCCATTCTCTCGATCGAAGCTTACTGATCTCAAGTCCTAATCAATCAAACATGATCAGACCAGATCTCACTTACAATCAGAGATTAAATCCCTTTAAACTGAACTCAAACAATTCAGTCCACACGATCTGACTTAAGTAAGCCATATCATCAAATTGTGCGACCCTAAGGGTTTCCTTTAAATGTCGGTAACGATAACTTACATCATCACGATCAGCGAGGGGTATCTAGCAACACATCACTGTCTCCCGATATAAAGGAAAGAGTCTTCCAAGACTACACCCAAACCACAGCACAAGTGTGAATCCAACTCACAAGGCATGCATTTTTCCTTTGCCACTGGATGTTCTTATTGGACAAGCGTGTCAAGCTTGTAACTCCAATATGATGAGCATGATTAGATCAGATGAACATAGTCACCTGGGTATGGCCATACACGTTTCTCAATCATCTCATCCAGGGGGCCCCTTTAGAACATCACACTCCAATTAAGGAGATGGCAATCCTATGTCTATCACTAGTGCCCTAACCTGACTCAAGCTCACCATCCAAGATAGTCTATAATCATTATGTTTCAAATGATATTGAACTACCTCAAAACAATGACAATCATCATTTAGAAACACAAGTGATCTCAAGTCAGAGGAAATGTGCCACTTGTCGCATTCAAGGATTATTCACATTGTGACAAGCAATTGAATATCCTAGTAGGGTCTGTCCAGTACATCCAATGTACCCATGAGTCTACATCTTATTCCATGCTCGAAGCATCCTATAAGATTAGAACACATTAGTCTCAATCATATCAAGGCTGTCTCATGTTCACCAAGATATTTCGACTAAGGACTTTACAGCATGTCAGCCCAGCTGAACAGCTTTGAGACATTATTCAGAAGTACAATTGTAGCAGCAGACAATGTAACAAACTGAATAACAACCATGCCTTTATAAACATAAAAGTTTATTACATGATACTGATACATTCCCAAGGCCTCAAACATTAGCCTTAAGGGCATACCCCAACAAAATTTGCAGGTAAAATTTTCAAAAGGTATATCTTTGGACCTAGCTGCATTGGCCTGACAATGATTGAGCATGATCTATATAGTTTTGTGAGTATCACTTGCACTCTCTTATTAATGACTATTTCTTATAGTGCATCTTTGACTTTATCATATTTATACTACTTATTGGTTTTCTCTTGAAAAATGATTTTATGGATATATGGAACTCATTGTTTTGATGATGATATTATTCAAATTTGTTGTTAAAATTGATGAAAGCATATGATCCACTTTCTACTATATGATAGCATGATTTATTGATAAAATTTCTATTGATAAAATATCTTCCTTGATGATCTGAGTATTTATACTTGTGCTTAGAGAAAATTCCTATCATGTTAGATTTATTTCTTCAATGCATATCTATTTTTGAAATTTGACATTGGTTGATGCATGAAATTTTGGGTAGATGTGTTATTTGAAGAATAAGATCTAAAGGTGAAACTACTCCTTTAAATAAAATGAGCATATGAGTATGATTTGTGAATTGATATCAATTGATCAACCTAGTAGATGTTTAGTCTATTTTGCTATTTGTTGGGAAAGAAGAATCCAAGATCCACAAAAATAGTGAGGGACTCCCCTACTTGGCACTATGTAAAATTGATAGTGGTACCTAAGACATGGGTTGAAGTCTATGCATGAAAAATAATGAGAGATAAAAAGAATAAGACTCCTCTACTTGGCACTGTGTAAAATTGACAGTGGTACCAAAGACAAGGTTTGAAGTCAAAAATAAAAAGATTGTATCTAAGTGGGTACATGCCATCTTTACAAAAACAAACAAAATACAAAAAAAAAATTATGTGTGGAAAAAGATCTTGGAAACCTAGTTCTTGTAAACAAAAGTATGATAGATTTGAACTGAAAATTTGGTGAAATCATGAGATTGAAAATTCTATTTATTATACAAGTTGCATTAAAACTGTTTGGTGAAGTCATGAGATTGAGAATTTGGTGAA
Organism: Costus lasius; assembly: GCA_027563935.2. Taxonomy (NCBI): domain Eukaryota; kingdom Viridiplantae; phylum Streptophyta; class Magnoliopsida; order Zingiberales; family Costaceae; genus Costus; species Costus lasius. The sequence continues at coordinate 80,822,969 of CM050451.1, forward strand.
ATCATGAGATTGAAAATTTAGTGAAATCATGAGTCTATTTCTTATCTTTGTTTCTTGAACTTTGTGATACAATTAAGATTAATGGAGTTTCTAATGATGCATTAAAACTGAGATTGTTTCCTTTCTCTCTTAGGGACCGAGCGCGATCTTGGCTTCAAGCACAACCTACCGGTACCTTCACCACATGGGAGCAATTGTCCAATGACTTCTTGATGAAATATTTTCCACCAAGCAAGACCATCCAAATGAGAAACCAGATTTCAAGCTTTGCATAGAGGGATGGTGAATCTTTTAGTGAGGCATGGGAGCGATTCAATGATTTACTGATGACACCAAAATATATAGTATATTTTGTATCATTTTATGTATCTTTTCATGCTAAAATTGAGGATCTTTTACTTGTTTTCATGCTAAATTCATCAAATATTGCAAAGTCTACTTCTATTTTGGTTTTTCATGATTCTCAGGTAAAAAGACATTATTTCAAGGAGTTTTCAAGTAAAATCAAACACATAGAAGAGTTACCATCATCAAGAGGAGATCACCCAAGAAATTTCATGCAAAACGGAATAACTCAGCAAATTACGGCAGTGCCGTAACCTATATTACGGTACCGTATTTTTATACGCTACCGTAAAATCCGAGCCACTGCCGTATTTTGAGGAGTTTCCGAATAGAAGGTTTTTCGGATTTTACGGTAGTACCATAAACCAGATTACGATACCGTATTTTGGAGCACTTCAGAACAAAAACTTTGCAGATTTTACGGCACCACCGTAAAGGATTACACAGGCCATATTTTCCAGTCACTTCCGAACAGAGAGTTCAGCCGATTTTACAGCAGTGCCGTAAACCAGATTACGGTGCTGTATTTTCCAGACACTTCAGACCAGAGAACTCGACCGATTTTACGGAACAGTCGAGAAGAATTTTACGGGCGATAATTTTGACCTAGAACACGCAGAATGAAAATACGGCACTACCGTGAAATATAACACGGCCGTAATTTCCAGTCAAAAACGCGAGTTTCCCGCGGCCGAATCTTGCACGGGCCATAACTTTTGATCTAGGGCTCCAAATTTGGATCCGAAAGTTGCTGCGGACTCATCTTCAAGAGAAGAAGACATACGCACTGAAAAGGGGAACTTTATTCAGAATCAAGAGAGAAATCGTCAGAGAGGCATCTAGGGTTTGGCCTCACGCCGAGAGGCATAGAGGTCATCTCTGGCCATGATTTTTACACTGAAGCGTCGTTTGGAGGAGAGGAGGACACTACAGAAGTTTCAAAGCAAAAGGAGTCCGATCAGAGGAGAAATCAATGAAAGAAGCGTCGCTGGCACTATTCACAGCGAGTTCCTTGCAAATTACGGCTGTGTTTAATTTCACTCCCGTGTTGTATGTTGGGGTATGCCCTTAAGGCTAATGTTTGAGGCCTTGGGCTGTTATCAGTATCATGTATAAACTATGTATATGTTTATAAAGGCAATTGTTGTTATTCAGATTGTTGCATTATCTGCTGCTGTATGTATATTTCTGAATAATGTCTCATTGGTGTTTCAGCTTGGCTGACATGCAGTATTGTCCTTAGTCGAGATATCTTGGTGAACATGAGATAGCCTTGATATGATTGAGACTAATATGTGTTCTAATCTTATAGGATGCTTCGAGCATGGAATAAGATTTAGACGCATAGGTGCATTGGATGTACTGGACTGACCCTACTTAGGATATTCAATTGTTTGTCACAATGTGAATAAATCCTTATAAATTAGCAAGTGGTATACTCCCTCTGACTTGAGATCACTTGTGTTTCTAAATGATGATTGGCATTGTTTTGAGGTAGTTCAATATCATTTGAAAGATAATGGTTAAGGATTATCTTGGATGGTGGGCATGACTCATGTTAGGACACTGGTGATAGATATAGGATTGCCTCTCCTAGTTGGAGTGTGATGTTCTAAAGGCCCCCCTGGATGAGATGGTTGAGAAAGTGTATGGCCATACCCAGATGACTATGATCATCTGATCTAACCATTCTCATCATGTTGGAATTACAGGCTTGACAGGCTTGTCCAATAAGAACGTCCAGTGGCAAAGGGAACATGTATGCCGAGTGAATTGGATTCACACTTGTGCTATGGTTTGGGTGTAGTCTTGGAAGACTCTTTCCTTCATATCGGGAGACAGTGATGTGTTGCTAGATACCCCTCTCTGATTGTGATAACGTAAGTTATCGTTACCGACATTGAAGGAAACCCTTAGGGTCGCACAATTTGATGATATGGCTTACTTGTGTCAGATCGTGTGGACTGAATTGTTCTGGTTCAGTTTAAAGGAATTTAAACTCTAATTGGAAGTGAGATCTGGTCTGATCATGTTTGATTGATTAGGGCTTGAGATCGGTAAGCTTCGATCGAGAGAATTGATGCTTGATCATAGAGATCAAGAGGGTCGAGAGATGTGTGGTTAGATCTTGAACCATTAGGTTCAAAGAGATCAAGACCATGGTGGTTTCGGTTTGGTCTTTGAACTGAATAGAATTGAACCGGTTCACTTGGTGAACGCATGGTTCAATTGAGAGAGGAGTTATCGATGGCTTCAAGTGGAGTTAAACGTGGGGTTATGGACTTACTATTTTTTGAAGCCGTTTTCTTTGAGAAAACGCCCCCATGTTCGAACGCCTATCTCTCTCTTGCCCCCTCTCCTCTCGTGTGGATGATCTTCACGACAAGAGGAAGTTCGGCCAGCAAAAGGGAGAAAGACATCTCCTCAAACACGATCTAGGACTCCTTGGATCTTTGCTAGCACAAGGAATACAAGGAAGAAGTCATCATCTTCTTGTGTGCGATTTCCTTTGGAGAAGAGCCGCTCGCCCTTTCTTCTTCCAAGTCTTTTTTACAGTTACATGCGGTTACTTGATGCTATGTTTACATAAAATGTTTGTGCATGTAACATTGTTATAAGAAGTGTGCGCATTTTTCATAGTTGTTTTCAAACAATATTTATTTCATGCGCGATTCCATATAGATCTATCGGCGCCTACTTGAAATACTTAGACGGGTTACTAGGGTTGAAGTCGTCAGTCTAGTCTGGACCCAACAGCCTGATCAGACCATCTGACAGCCTAGATGGGTCGACCAGATAGCACCTATGCGCAAGCATGAGGTGGCTATAGGTCGACTGCAGAAAGGCGTGTAGCGATGTCTGATTGAGGCAACCAGTGAACGATCATGATTAAGGCCCGGGGTCACACCCGCTTGCCAGAAATCATGTGGGACGTTCAGCCCTTAAGGTATGCATTGTTGACCATGAGGTCGACGCAAGTCAGTTATGACTTGGTGCATGCAAGGGCAGTGGGTCTGACTTGGTCTGATGAGTGGATCCCTATTAATGGACCGTTGTAAGGCAGTAGGGCACATAAGGAAATAAAATTGATACCATGGGGTTTTTCAAAAATTTTACTTTCCTGTTTGGATCACATGTTGTTTGTTTAACCTGATTGCATGTCTATTTCATCTTATGTGGGCTGCCCTATTTATGTGCTGTGCTGGGGCCTGCGTGCCTGGATTAATTAATTGTAAATTATTTTTGTGATCTGCGAATCACATTTTAATTTATGTTAATGTGTAATTGACGAAGACTCCTTTTACTAATAAAGGTAAAAGGGCTTCAGGTTTACTTGACCTTATTCACAGTGATGTGTGTGGGCCTTTTAGTAAACATGCCAGAGGTGGCTATTTATACTTCATTACTTTTACTGATGATTGAGTAGGTATGGTTATGTCTATCTGATGAGACATAAGAGTGAATCTTTTGACAAGTTCAAAGAATTCAAAAATGAAGTACAAAATCAGTTAGGCCGAAATATCAAGGCACTTCGTTCAGATCGAGGTGGCGAATACTTGAGTCATGAGTTTACTGACTATCTGAAGGAGTGTGGGATCATCTCACAGCTCACTCCGCCAGGAACACCACAATGGAATGGTGTGTCCGAGAGGAGAAATAGAACCTTATTAGACATGGTTCGTTCTATGATGAGTCAGGCTACTCTACCTTACTCCTTTTGGGGATTTGCACTGGAAACAGCTGTAAAGGTGCTAAACCGAGTGCCATCCAAGGCCGTTTCAAAGACACCATATGAGTTATGGTATGGGAAACAGCCGAGCTTAACATTTATTAAAATCTGGGGTTGTGAGGCTTATGTCAAAAAGCTCGCCTCTGGGAAACTGGAGAGCAGATCTAATAAATGTATCTTTGTCGGTTACCCTAAAGAAACTAAGGGTTATTATTTCTACGATCCCAAAGAGAACAAAGTATTTGTTGCTCGAACGGCTATTTTTCTTGAGAAGGAATTTCTTCTGCAAGAGGCCAGTGGGAAAGAAATAAAGCTGGATGAAAATCCAGAAGAGGGACAAAGTAGTCAAGCTCAGTTGGATGAGCCTGAGCAAATAGAACAGGTTAATGTTCAACCTGAGGCTCAGATATCACGGGAACCGCGTAGATCGGGAAGGATTCGTCGTCAGCCTGAGCGCTATGACGGAATCTACATCATTAATGATGAACCCCTTACTTATGCGGATGCGGTCAGTGGACCGGAATCAGCAAGTTGGCTTGAAGCTATGCGAGCCGAGATGGACTCCATGTCAGACAACCAAGTCTGGGATTTGGTTGATCCGCCTCCGGGAGTAATCCCTATAGGCTGTAAGTGGATCTTCAAGAAGAAGAAAGACATGGATGGTAACGTAGTTACCTATAAGGGCAGGTTAGTTGCGAAAGGTTTCAAACAAATCTACATGATAGATTATGATGAAACTTTCTCTCCTGTAGCCATGTTCAAATCCATTCGGATTATTCTCGCGATAGCAGCATATTATGATTATGAGATCTGGCAAATGGATGTGAAGACCGCTTTCCTTAATGGAAAACTAGAAGAGGATGTGTATATGACACAGCCTGAAGGTTTCATCAATCCATCAGAACGTCATAAAATATGCAAATTAAAGAAGTCCATTTATGGACTTAAACAAGCATCAAGAAGCTGGAATATTCGTTTTGATGAATCAGTTTGTGAATTTGGTTTCATTAAAAATGAAGATGACCCGTGTGTATATAAAAGGTTTAGTGGGAGCGTGATTACTTTCCTAGTCCTCTACGTCGATGATATCTTAATCATTGGAAACGATATTCCTGAACTGCATGCAGTCAAAGCATGGTTAAGAAAATGTTTCCAAATGAAAGATTTGGGAGAAGCAGCCTATGTATTAGGTGTGAAGATCTATAGAGATAGATCTAATAGGCTTCTCGGGCTATGCCAGAGTACTTACATCGATAAGGTCCTGGAGAGATTCCATTTAGAAAATTCTAAAAGAGGATATCTTCCAGTCAGACATGGTCTGACTTTCAAAGAGCCAGTGTCCTCAAACACAGTCTGAGAAAGATGAGATGGACAATATGCCTTATGCTTCGGCTATTGGGTCCATCATGTATGCGATGTTGTGTACTCGCCCAGACGTCGCTTACGGGTTAAGCGTGACCAGTCGGTTCCAAAGTAATCCAGGGAAGGCACACTGGATTGCAGTCAAGAACATTTTGAAATATCTTCGAAGAACCAAAGATATGTTCTTGATTTATGGAGGTCTGGAAGAACTCAGTATTGAAGGATATACTGACGCTTCGTTCCAATCTGACCAAGATGATTTCCGATCGCAATCAAGCTACGTTTTTAGCTTGAATGGAGGAGCAGTGGTGTGGAAGAGTTTCAAACAATCAATTGTTGTTGATTCCACAACAGAAGCCGAGTATATTGCAGCCTCAGAAGCATCAAAGGAGGCAGTATGGATTCGTAAGTTCATTCAAGAACTTGGTGTTGTTCCTTCGAGTGCAGATCCACTGGTTATCTTCTGTGATAACACTGGAGCGATTGCACAAGCAAAGGAACCACGGTCACACCAGAAGTCCAAGCACATACAGAGAAGGTTTCATTTGATCCGTGAGATCATAGATCGAGGAGAGATCAAGATCTACAAGGTACATATAGATGATAATCTAGCTGACCCGCTTACAAAGCCTCTGGCGCAGCAGAAGCATGAAAAGCACTGTAATAATATGGGTTTGAGATTTCTCAACCATTAGTTTAAGTTCAAGTGGGAGATTGTTGGGGTATGCCCTTAAGGCTAATGTTTGAGGCCTTGGGCTGTTATCAGTATCATGTATAAACTATGTATATGTTTATAAAAGCAATTGTTGTTATTCAGATTGTTGCATTATCTGCTGCTGTATGTATACTTCTGAATAATGTCTCATTGGTGTTTCAGCTTGGCTGACATGCAGTATTGTCCTTAGTCGAGATATCTTGGTGAACATGAGACAGCCTTGATATGATTGAGACTAATATGTGTTCTAATCTTATAGGATGCTTCGAGCATGGAATAAGATTTAGACGCATAGGTGCATTGGATGTACTGGACTGACCCTACTTAGGATATTCAATTGTTTGTCACAATGTGAATAAATCCTTATAAATTAGCAAGTGGTATACTCCCTCTGACTTGAGATCACTTGTGTTTCTAAATGATGATTGGCATTGTTTTGAGGTAGTTCAATATCATTTGAAAGATAATGGTTAAGGATTATCTTGGATGGTGGGCATGACTCATGTTAGGACACTGGTGATAGATATAGGATTGCCTCTCCTAGTTGGAGTGTGATGTTCTAAAGGCCCCCCTGGATGAGATGGTTGAGAAAGTGTATGGCCATACCCAGATGACTATGATCATCTGATCTAACCATTCTCATCATGTTGGAATTACAGGCTTGACAGGCTTGTCCAATAAGAACGTCCCGTGGCAAAGGGAACATGTATGCCGAGTGAATTGGATTCACACTTGTGCTATGGTTTGGGTGTAGTCTTGGAAGACTCTTTCCTTCATATCGGGAGACAGTGATGTGTTGCTAGATACCCCTCTCTGATCGTGATAACGTAAGTTATCGTTACCGACATTGAAGGAAACCCTTAGGGTCGCACAATTTGATGATATGGCTTACTTGTGTCAGATCGTGTGGACTGAATTGTTCTGGTTCAGTTTAAAGGAATTTAAACTCTGATTGGAAGTGAGATCTGGTCTGATCATGTTTGATTGATTAGGGCTTGAGATCGGTAAGCTTCGATCGAGAGAATTGATGCTTGATCATAGAGATCAAGAGGGTCGAGAGATGTGTGGTTAGATCTTGAACCATTAGGTTCAAAGAGATCAAGACCATGGTGGTTTCGGTTTGGTCTTTGAACTGAATAGAATTGAACCGGTTCACTTGGTGAACGCATGGTTCAATTGAGAGAGGAGTTATCGATGGCTTCAAGTGGAGTTAAACGTGGGGTTATGGACTTACTATTTTTGGAAGCCGTTTTCTTTGAGAAAATGCCCCCATGTTCGAACGCCTATCTCTCTCTCGCCCCCTCTCCTCTCGTGTGGATGATCTTCACGACAAGAGGAAGTTCGGCCAGCAAAAGGGAGAAAGACATCTCCTCAAACACAATCTAGGACTCCTTGGATCTTTGCTAGCACAAGGAATACAAGGAAGAAGTCATCATCTTCTTGTGTGCGATTTCCTTTGGAGAAGAGCCGCTCGCCCTTTCTTCTTCCAAGTCGCCACTCGATCAATGGCAATGGTAACGCATTTATTGGATATGGTTGCTCATATTATCTTGCCTCTCGATCCTATCAAACCTATTTTTTTCGCCTATGCAAGATCTCCTAGATGCGCATGTGAACTAGGGTTTGACCTTCATTGTAAAGTTTATTTCTTCCTTCTCTTCAACTTCTGATACTTTGAAACTATGGTTGATTATTTTTCTTTCTCCATGCAAGCTTAGACATATTTTGGGATACGGGGTGTAATCCCCTTTGATTTTATATGATTAGATACCTTTTTATTTCGTCAAGATAATTTTGCCATGATAATTTTACCTATGTGATTATTGCTCTAAGTTTCTCCTTAGTTTATTTCTTGTCATCATGTTAAGAGTTCTTGCAATAAGGACCGAAAGGTGACTTGCTTGAGAATTGGAACCCTAAAATTGATAAATAGGAACTCACCGTAAGAAATTAGGTTAGGTTCTTATTTCTTTATTTTAGTGATTAATTGCCATGTTGATAATCATGAACCCAGGATTAAGTTAGTTTGTCAAACGTGGGGATCTTGCACGAAAGTGAGGATCAGAACGTTGGAGAACCATAGGTAGAACTTGTGTTGAGTCTCGGATGCACGAAAGTGATCTTTGAATTCTCTGATTGATGATTTACTTATCTTTAGCATTGGGATAAATCTTGCACGAAAGCGAGGATTGGTCCCTGAATGATTGTCTGCACAAAAGTGAGATAATCTCTTTATGAAGTAAATTAAGTCTTTATCATAACAAGATTTGATTGACAAACCTTTCATTTATATCTAATCATTGAAATCAAGGTGGATGAAACCCTAGTCCCAGTTTATCTCTTTGATTATCTTTCGTGTTCTCTCTATATCGTTCACTTGCATCATATTCGGTTTACTTAGCTAGCAAGAATACAATTATTTGGTACTTAACAATAAGGTCTCTGTGGGATCGATATTTTTTTTTATTACTTCGAGTATCCGTGCACTTGCGGACTGTTAGGGAATACCGGGTGTAATTTAAAATTTTGCAGTCCCAGGACGCAGCGGAAGAATCATTACACCCGAAACATATTCCTTTCCCAAGGATCCATGCGAGAGAAAAGACACATGGATGTGTTAGAGATGTACCTCTTTTGCTTGTCCAGTTGTCAAAGCCATGTTGAAGGCGCCCAAGTGTTCGCCCTCTACAAGTATCCACGCGTCGAGCGTCTCAACGTTGCTCCCTTCCACGCTTGGTACTAGCCTCGGGAAGAGAATCAAGCCTTGTCACTCTCTTCAAATCTTGCGCCACCTTCAAGGTAGAAGCGCCAAGAAGAAATGAGGAAGAGGATGGTGCGCCAAGTACTTCCTTCTTCTTCTTTGCATGTGCCACCTTCAAGCAAGGTGCGCCTATGGCCAAGGAACGGAGAGGGCCTGTGGCAAGGAGAGGGCCTGTGGCAAGGAGATGCCACCAAGCACTAAGAGTCCTTGCGTCAAGAAGAGAGGGAGAAGGAGAAGAACTTGCGGCTCCAAGGAAGAAGAGGATTGCGCTCCTTGATGAAGAAGGAGAGCTCCAAGCTCTCAAGTTGTCGTCACCCTAAGCCTCCAATTCTCTCCAAGAGATGTCGCCACCAAGCCCTTCTCCAAGTTACGCCAAGAGGTGAAGAAGGAGAAGAAGGCTTGCGGCTTCAAGGAGGAAGAAGGCTTGCGCCACCTTCAAGTTGTCCCCCTTTGCCCTTGCTCACGCCTCTCTATGTGTCTTCACGCCTCCAAGGAGTTAACACTTTGAGAGGGGGCGCCTAGGGTCTTATTTATAAGGGCAAGAGGCGGTTTAGGGAGGGCCAAGATCATGCCAAGTGGGCGGCTAGGAGGAAGGGGGTTTGTGGCAAGGAACGTCTCCAAGACTTTTCCATAAACCTCATTCAACCTATCCTTATTTGCCCAATAGCCATATCAGCCCAAGAGATGCCTTAAAGGCATGCATTCCATCCTAGGAAGAAGGGCTAGGCGCCCTTTACTTCCATAATGAAGCAAAGGCGCCTCCCTCACCCCATTATGCCCTTAGGCGCCAATGGGGTGAGATTTCTCCCCATTATGCCCTTTTAGCCTTTAATGTCTTCATGACAACTTATTATTGGGCCTCATTGGATAATGAGTTATCCCAAACTTCATTGCATGGGTTGATTAAGCCATTGGATCTAATCCAATGCAACCCTAATCCAAATGTGACTAATTAAGGTCAATTTCGGGTCAACCTGCCAAAATTGAAGTTTGGCTCCAATAACTTTCTTCTAACTCATCAGGCCCATTGGCACTGATGAAATCTTCCAAATAGATCCAAGTTATCCAATAACTTGATCCTAAGGCTTCTGATTAAAGCAACGCCAAGAGTCTATTGCGTGTGACCCCGTAGGATCCTAATGACGATGGCAATGATGTAAACATCATAAGTAGTGAGGGGTATCTAGCAACACATCACTACTACCCATGTCATAGGACTTAAGTCATTATGGCAACAACTCCCTAACAAGCAACAAGGATTCCCATGCATTATAGATCCCTTTGCCTAAACTGATATCCTGCCATTGGATTAGTCTCAAGTTTATCAATCCAATCTATTGGTCATGACTTAATCAGTGTGGCCACACATTCCTGTCATGCACCAATGAGGTGGGGCACCCCAAAGTGGATATCATGCTTCCTCTGAAGGAAGGGGCAAATCCTACTATTGGTCATCCATGTCTCTACATGACTTATGACATGCCCAATGACAATCGTTTTGGTCTCCCAGTTACGGAGAGACGTAAGACTGCATCAAAGCATATCCATCATCAAATCTAGACATGAATACCTCAAGTCTAAGGATCAATGCAAACCTCTTGCATGTGAGATTGACTTGTTGACTAGACAAGTCAATCCTCATGGTGGATCACTCCAGTGCATCCAATGCACCTGTATGTCTGCGTTACTGTGCCCCGCACCTAACCAGCCCATACACCAGTCTCACATGTACCAAAGCTGTCCCATATCTGCTATGGTACCTTGTCTGGGGATAGCTTATGTGAATGGATCCAATCCAAACTCCTGGGATATTATATATGCAACTCAATACATCAACGCAGGTAGAGAAGTCTGCATAATAACGACCATGCCTCTTTAAAGAATAATAGTTATATCAAAGTACATTCAAACAATGTCTGACCATGTCTATACATTGGTCTGCAGGGCATATACACCAACAATCTCCCACTTGCATAAGGAAAATAAAAATTGATGCCAATGGGTTTTCAAAACCAATTTTATTTTCTGGTTTGGATCACATGTTGATTGGATGCCATGATGCTTGTTTATTTAATCTTATGTGGGTTGCCCTTTTAATGTGTGCTGTGCTGGGGCCTGCGAGCCTGGATTAATTATAAATTATTTTTATTGTGATCTGCGTATCACATTTTAATTAATTTATTGTGTAATTGACCTGCGTGTCAATCATGTCTAGATAGATTAAATTGTAATTTTAATCAGACATGAGCACAGAGCACACTTGGCAGAGGCGCATGCAGCAGTGGCTTGACCAGGTGGGAGGTCTAGGGTTCGACCCTAGGACAGGCGCATTCACCTGGTGGGCGCACCTGTGCTGCAGTGGGCGCTTGGGCCCTGGGTTGGGCCAGATGAGCTGCAAAAGACCCATGGAGAGCTCAAGTGAAGACTTAAGTTAAAATTAAGGTCTTACTTAGGGTTAATGGGCTTTTACCACATAAGATCAGCATGCTTTCTACTTATTGTTTTTATAATTAGAATTGCATGATTTTAATCTTCTGCTATCGCCATAGGTTATGCATGATAGTTAAGAAGATAAAAGACCGTTAAAATCCAACGCTAAAATATCAAGCACGTAAGCCTTCTGGCGCGAAACCTCACTGTTCTGACTATCGTTGGGGCCGTGTTGTACCCACTCAGTGGGCACGCCCATCTATCTTCAGACGGTGTGTGATTTCACCTGCGTGTTACAGAGAAGGGATTTATCGCTTCTCGTTGCTCAGCATAGCACGTGGTGGTCCAGGGAGTAGGTCAGGTCAGCTTGACCATATGGGCTACATATGGGGCATATGTTAGCTATATGGAGGCAGCCATCTGTGGGATCAGAGACTGTGTTGTACCAACTCAGTTGGCACAGTCGGCTGGATTGCCCAGATGAAGGGGAATCGCACGGGTTGGCGATTGGCAGGGACTGCCTACCAGAAATTAGTGCTTGTACTCTCTGTGCATCTTATCTCGCCTGAGCGGGACGCGGAGACCAAGTATGAAATCTGGATCCCATCTCACTAAAAGAGTGTTACTCTTTCGGACTGTTTAATGGATTTTTCAGTCAGATAAAATAGTGAGAAAAGAATCTTTCTTAAGTCCTGGATTGATTCTAAACATTGATACTGACCTTGCTGTTCTTGCATTGTTGTAGATTCCTGCAGCAACGAACACCATGAGCTTCAATGTGCGATCCCTACTGGAAAGGGAGAAGTTTGCTGGGCCAAACTTCTCAGACTGGTACGGACACCTTAAGATTGTTCTTAAGGCTGAGAGGAAACTGTATGTCCTCGAGACGGCTATACCTCCTCAACCCGCTCCGAACGCCGCAAGGGCGGTTCGGGATGCCTATGAAAAGCATGTCAATGATAGCATTGATGTCGCTTGCCTGATGCTAGCGTCTATGACGCCACAGCTGCAGTGTCAGCATGAGGATATGTCTGCTATAGAAATTATAGCAAACCTCAAGATGCTGTATGCTGCACAGGCGAAGACTGAACGCTATAATTTGACCAAGCTTTTCTTTCAGAGCAAACTGGCTGAAGGGAGTCCAGTGGGAGCTCATGTGCTTAAGATGATTGGGCACAAAGAGGCTCTAGAGAAACTGGGGCATACCATCAATCAGGAGCTTGCTGTAGACATTATTCTGCAGTCCCTCCCGGCCTCTTTCGATCCGTTCATTATTAATTTTAATATTAACAAGATCGACTGTACTCCGGCAGAGTTGCTGAATATGCTCTTGACTACAGAGGAGACTCTAAAGGGAAAGCCTTCAACCTCTGTCTTGATGTTTCCTTCAAGGAACAAGAAGAAGGGGAAGAAGGGCAAAGCCCCTGTCAAGAATTACAACAAGGCTCTGAAACAGAAGGTTAAGCGGTCGAAGGAATACAGATGTTTCCATTGTGGCCAGTTGGGTCACTGGAAAAAGGACTGTAAAGCGCTCCAAGGAGACAAGAAGGGAAGCATCGCTTCTGGCTCAGGTATTTTCGTGACTGAAGTCATGATATCCTCTTCTTCTATTTCATGGGTGTTGGACACTGCATGTGGAGTTCACATTTGTTCAAATGTACAGGAACTCAAGAGAAGAAGACAGGTGGGACAGCATGAGGTGGACCTACGAGTTGGAAACGGGGCACGGGTTGCTGCTGTTGCTGTAGGAGAATATTACATCTCATTACCATCTGGACTTGTATTGGAACTAAACAATTGTTATTTTGTACCTAGCATTACTAAAAATATTATCTCCATTCCTGCTCTTGTCAGGAAGGGATTTTCCTTTGAATGCAATATTTCAAAGTGTGTTCTTTCTTTAGATAATATTGTTTATGCTACTGGATCAATTAACAATGGATTATTCATGTTGGACATGGAATGTTCTATACAAAGTATTGATAATAAGAAAGCCAAGTATGCTGATGACAGCACCCTGCTATGGCATAGTCGTTTAGGCCATATTAACAAGAAGCGCATTAAGCGGTTGCATGATCATGGACTGCTGGGATCATTCTCCTATGAGGAGATTGATACATGCAAAGCTTGTTTAATGGGTAAAATGACGAAGTCTCCTTTTCCTCACAAAGGTCAAAGGGCTTCAGGTTTACTTGACCTTATACACAGTGATGTGTGTGGGCCATTTAGTAAACATGCCAGAGGTGCCTATTCGTACTTCATTACCTTTACTGATGATTTCAGTAGATACGGGTATGTCTATCTAATGAGACATAAAAGTGAATCTTTTGACAAGTTCAAAGAGTTCAAAAATGAAGTACAGAATCAGCTAGGCCGAAATATCAAGGCACTTCGCTCAGATCGAGGTGGTGAATACCTAAGTCGAGAGTTTACTGACTATCTGAAGGAGTGTGGGATTATCTCACAGCTCACTCCGCCAGGAACACCGCAGTGGAATGGTGTGTCCGAGAGGAGGAATAGAACCTTACTTGATATGGTTCGGTCTATGATGAGTCAAGCTACTCTACCTTACTCCTTTTGGGGATTTGCGCTGGAAACAGCTGCAAAGGTACTAAACCGAGTGCCATCCAAGGCAGTTTCAAAGACTCCATATGAGTTATGGTATGGGAAACAGCCTAGCTTGACATTTATTAAGATCTGGGGTTGCGAGGCTTATGTCAAAAAGCTCGCCTCTGGGAAACTGGAAAGCAGATCTGACAAATGCATCTTTGTCGGTTACCCTAAGGAAACTAAGGGTTATTATTTCTACGATCCCAAAGAGAACAAGGTATTTGTTGCTTGGACGGCCATTTTTCTTGAGAAGGAGTTTCTTCTGCAAGAGGCCAGTGGGAGAGAAATAAAGCTGGATGAGAATCCAGAGGAAGGAAAAAGTAGTCAAGCACAATTGGATGAGCATGAGCCAGTAGAACAGGTTATTGAACAACCTGAGGCTCAGATATCACGGGAACCGCGAAGATCGGGAAGGATCCGTCGACAGCCTGAGCGCTATGACGGAGTCTACATCATTGATAATGATGAACCCCTCACTTATGCGGATGCGGTCAGTGGACCGGAGTCAACTAGATGGCTTGAAGCTATGCGAGCCGAGATGGACTCCATGTCAGATAACCAAGTCTGGGATTTGGTTGATCCGCCTCCGGGAGTAATCCCTATAGGCTGTAAATGGATCTTCAAGAAGAAGATTGACATGGATGGTGATGGGGACACCAAGCATGCAACATTCAAACAACGCGTTTTGAAAACATTTTGATAATTAAGTATAGCTTAATAAACCCCTTAAGCTATCGTAGTTCGAAATTAGCTTGTTTTGGTCGATAATAGGGAAAACCGAAACTAATCAACAAGAGCAACCTAGCATGTGCTTCTAGATAAGTTGGAACTTTGAACAAACTTAAACATGCAGTTCTATAGCCTCAAATAGATCTAACATGCGGTTCTATCATAAGCAATAAAGCTACTCTAAGGGAGGAACTCACCTTGCACCCTTTGAGAATAGAAAGGGTGTCCTTCCCGTTCTTCACCGGTCCAATGGTGGAATCTCACGAAGTAGGGCCCTATGAGCTTACACACATGTCATTGCAGCATCCCACACATGCGTGGGTGAATTTTGAAAATAATATTAAGAGGCCAATACACAAGACAATCAAGGGGGAGGCTAGACTCCAAATTCCCTTGTTAACATAGTTTAGACTATCTAGGCTTAGGGGAAGAAAAGAGGGGATAGCTTGCTTGTCATCCCATGGCCTTGCGCCTCCTGCAGAAAGCAAGCGTGAGTGCAAAGGGGCTGTCCAACAAGTATCAAAGAACCACAACAACAAGTAACAAAGAACAATGACCCAAAGGGGAAGAAGACTTAGCTAAAGTGGGAGTGGCTTGTTCTCGGCATGGAGTTGATGGCACCTTCTTGAGTCTCGAATGTGTCCAGCTCCTCCTCTTGATTGAAGGCTCTTCAAGGCTAGAGGGAGGAAGTGGCGTGAGCTCCCATCTTCAAGACAAGCGCATATGGTGGAAGAAGGTGGAAGAGCAAGAGGGGATGGAAAGGGGGCTCTCGGCAAGGGTTGGAAGGATGAGAGGGGTTAGGTGACACACACCATTTGAAGACACACTTCAGAATTTGAAATTTCATTCAACACTAACTCATGACTTTACAAGAGGAATACATCATATAGGGGGCTGTCAACGGTTGCCTCCCTTCCCTAAGCACATGACAAACTGAATGACAAGAGCAGGTTGCGTTTCCTTCCCTAAGTACATGACACATTGAGTGAACAAGGGCAGGTTGCAGGCGGTTGAAGGGGCTGAAGGAGTTGTCACTCTTCAGCTGTTGTGTGCAGCTTCTAGAAGTAGGAAACTCTGCATTGCTGGTGGCGTGCAGACCTCTTCTTGGCAGTGGTGGTTGGCGACTGATGGGCTAAAAAAGGGAGCTGTCATTCTGCAGGAAATGGAGACAGCTTCTTGAGGCTGAAATTCTGCAAAGCTGCTGGCGCATGATGGCTGTAAGGGGCTGCAAAAGCTGGTGGCTGGCGCATGTTGACTTTAGGGGCTGCAACAGCAGGTGAGGGAATGGTCTTGTCCATCTTTGCTTCAAAGGGGAAGGGGCGGTTGGAGGTAGAGACAAATCCCCATGGCTGCCAACTAGGATGGTGGAGTGTTGGGTACTTGTGGTGATGCTCCTTTGAGTTGGATGGGCTGGTTCTCACATGAGATGGGCTCATGGGCTCATGGCATCTCTTGGAGTTATCTTGACTTGATTTTGACTTGCATCCCAAAATGGAGTTGACCTATACTATTACATCAATTTCATGCACTAACCTACCATACATAAGTGGCGGATCCTAGGGATGTAACTACATGGTGTAATTGTTGGGTGGATCTAACCTACCATATGATGCAAGTTATGCTAGGAGATCTAACTTAAAGGATGCATGCAATGCAAGGAATGAAAATCTAACTTAAAGATGCATGCAATGCAAGAGATGGGAATAACTTAAAGGATGCATGCAATGCAAGGAATGAAAATCTAACTTAAAGATGCATGCAATGCAAGAGATGGAAATTTAGGTGCCCTAGCTAGGGTAACCTTAAACTCCATTTGTATTTCCGTGGGTCATGTCGCCTCCCCACATCAGCTCTCCCCGGGTGAGAAAAATTCTTCTCCGAAGAATTGTCCTTATCCATGAGGAGCTTTGAAGTAGTAAGGGTGAGTTCTTCCTCGGGGAGCCAACCCTCTTCACCATGGTCATATCCAACTAAGTAGAGTAACTCTACCGTATCACGGGTGAAATGGGTTTGGTCCTCAAGGATGGACTCAATCATATGCTCACAAGTGGGGTCATAGTATGGGGTGGAATGATGCTTATGCAATATGAAGTCATCCACATCAAAAGTGATGGGGGTCCAAAAATCAGTGTCAACAGCATCACAGCAATCAATCTCTTCATCCCAATCTTCATGCTCCTTAAATTCAGGGTCTCCTACACAGAATGTCCTTTCTCGGCCATATTCATTAGTATGTTTGTGGTATACAGGCCTACTAAAAGATTCAGGTATAACAAAATCAAAGTGTTCAAGTTCTGGGAGGGAAAGCAAATCATTATTCAATTGAATTTTCTTTAACCCTGGAGTACTAAGGCCAGACTCAAGGTCTAAAGGAGAGATGGGTGATGTTGCCAACTCAGACAAGTTAGGTTCTAAATCATATCCTAGCATGGGAAACTCAAGAGGATCTAAAGTATATTCTACTTCATATTCAGGTGAGCTAATGTCTAACTCAAGAAGGGTGAGGGGCGCCTCTAGGATTGGACTTCCTAAGGGAAAAAGAAATGGCTCTCCCATATCTGGAGTAAGATCCTCGAAGCTAAACTGGGGGGGCTCTATCATGTCATAAGGAGAAGGTTGATATAGGTCAGTCCCTATGGGGTCAACTTGAGTAGGGTCATCCCTAGAGTCTTGGGTTATAAGCCCATGTTCAATTGGCCCTAAATGTGGCTTAGGAGTGTGGGTGGCAAGACCTAAGAGATATGTTTCATGGGTCATTGGATCAAAGGTCAAGTCTTCTAGGCCTTGAAGTTGAGGTTCTCCTAATGCTTGGGACTTAGGATCTTGGTCAATGAGAAAAGGATCTAGCATGGGTTCCATCTTAGGCAAAGTAAGGGATCCTAACTCATGTGGGTTGAGATCTAAAGGTGAAGGATCCTCTATGTGTAAAAGTTTGGGCTCTAGGGGTGGGCTTAGGCCTAACTTGGAAAGTTTAGTGCTAGATGGCTCAAAAGTGGTCAAAGAAGGGCCTAGACAAGATGGTATGTCTACCTTAATCTCTAAATATGGTTGAGTAAGATATTTAGGCAGATCATCCATAGAGAAAGGTTCAAACTTAGGTTGAGTCAAGCCTAAAGTGTGATGGTCCTCTAATTGAAGGTGTTGGATTTCTAAAGTGTCTAGAGGCTCATCTAAACTTTCACTAAGGTCAAGTGGCTTGGAACCTAAGTGTTCACAACCTATTGAAGAGTTCTCTAAAGTTTTTCTTATGTCATGAAGAGTAGGTTCACATGGTTCAAGCACTTGATCTAAACATGGGAGCCCTAAAGGGTGAGGCAAACTAGTCTCATAGGTCACTAAGGGTAGGATAGCTTCCACTAAGTCTAGCCTAATATGATTGGGTTCAAGTTCTTCCATAGGCTTAGGTGAGATTGTTCTTAAAGGTGTGGACTTAGTATGACCTATGTGGATGTCAAGAGAGTTTTCCTTAAGTTGGTTGAGTTCTTGTTTGGGTTTTATGGACAACATGATTTGACATGGAGGTAAGTCTTCAATGGGTTCCCTAGACTTGATTTGAGATTGGCTTTGGGAGGGTAGCTTTGGTTCTAAGGCTTGATTGAGCTCCATGGTTTGATTGACTACCTTAGGGGCTTTGGGTCTTGGATGGTCAATTTTCCTTTTATAAAATCTCTTAAGATTTTGCTCCACCTCACTAGCTATTTGAAAAGCATCTTCTATTGTGTATATGGGGTAGTAGGTGAGACCTCTTTTAATCTCAAAGCTAAGACCATCTCTAAACCGGTTAAGCATAACCCTAGGAGCTTCTCTAGTACTATGGTAGAGGGTTTTGAACTTTAGTATATATTCAGCTACATTCATGTTCTCTTGGGTAAGCAATTTTTCATTGAGAGATGTAGGGTCATTGAGAGATGTAGGGTCATATATTTCTTTTATCATGTCATCCCATCTCTTGATGGGTTGTCTATTGCCTCTTAGGGGATTGAATCTAGTAGTCATTTTTGAAATGAGTAGAGTTTGAAAATAGACCCTAAGGTGATAAATATAGCTAGTCAAATTCTTTCAAGCACCTAGGTCCAAAAATCGCCTTAGTAGTAGGAAAATAAAGTTTTGGTCTTATAAAATCCTACTCTAAGAGCCTAAGCTCTGATACCAAGTTGATGGGGACACCAAGCATGCAACATTCAAACAACGCGTTTTGAAAACATTTTGATAATTAAGTATAGCTTAATAAACCCCTTAAGCTATCGTAGTTCGAAATTAGCTTGTTTTGGTCGATAATAGGGAAAACCGAAACTAATCAACAAGAGCAACCTAGCATGTGCTTCTAGATAAGTTGGAACTTTGAACAAACTTAAACATGCGGTTCTATAGCCTCAAATAGATCTAACATGCGGTTCTATCATAAGCAATAAAGCTACTCTAAGGGAGGAACTCACCTTGCACCCTTTGAGAATAGAAAGGGTGTCCTTCCCGTTCTTCACCGGTCCAATGGTGGAATCTCACGAAGTAGGGCCCTATGAGCTTACACACATGTCATTGCAGCATCCCACACATGCGTGGGTGAATTTTGAAAATAATATTAAGAGGCCAATACACAAGACAATCAAGGGGGAGGCTAGACTCCAAATTCCCTTGTTAACATAGTTTAGACTATCTAGGCTTAGGGGAAGAAAAGAGGGGATAGCTTGCTTGTCATCCCATGGCCTTGCGCCTCCTGCAGAAAGCAAGCGTGAGTGCAAAGGGGCTGTCCAACAAGTATCAAAGAACCACAAGAACAAGTAACAAAGAACAATGACCCAAAGGGGAAGAAGACTTAGCTAAAGTGGGAGTGGCTTGTTCTCGGCATGGAGTTGATGGCACCTTCTTGAGTCTCGAATGTGTCCAGCTCCTCCTCTTGATTGAAGGCTCTTCAAGGCTAGAGGGAGGAAGTGGCGTGAGCTCCCATCTTCAAGACAAGCGCATATGGTGGAAGAAGGTGGAAGAGCAAGAGGGGATGGAAAGGGGGCTCTCGGCAAGGGTTGGAAGGATGAGAGGGGTTAGGTGACACACACCATTTGAAGACACACTTCAGAATTTGAAATTTCATTCAACACTAACTCATGACTTTACAAGAGGAATACATCATATAGGGGGCTGTCAACGGTTGCCTCCCTTCCCTAAGCACATGACAAACTGAATGACAAGAGCAGGTTGCGTTTCCTTCCCTAAGTACATGACACATTGAGTGAACAAGGGCAGGTTGCAGGCGGTTGAAGGGGCTGAAGGAGTTGTCACTCTTCAGCTGTTGTGTGCAGCTTCTAGAAGTAGGAAACTCTGCATTGCTGGTGGCGTGCAGACCTCTTCTTGGCAGTGGTGGTTGGCGACTGATGGGCTAAAAAAGGGAGCTGTCATTCTGCAGGAAATGGAGACAGCTTCTTGAGGCTGAAATTCTGCAAAGCTGCTGGCGCATGATGGCTGTAAGGGGCTGCAAAAGCTGGTGGCTGGCGCATGTTGACTTTAGGGGCTGCAACAGCAGGTGAGGGAATGGTCTTGTCCATCTTTGCTTCAAAGGGGAAGGGGCGGTTGGAGGTAGAGACAAATCCCCATGGCTGCCAACTAGGATGGTGGAGTGTTGGGTACTTGTGGTGATGCTCCTTTGAGTTGGATGGGCTGGTTCTCACATGAGATGGGCTCATGGGCTCATGGCATCTCTTGGAGTTATCTTGACTTGATTTTGACTTGCATCCCAAAATGGAGTTGACCTATACTATTACATCAATTTCATGCACTAACCTACCATACATAAGTGGCGGATCCTAGGGATGTAACTACATGGTGTAATTGTTGGGTGGATCTAACCTACCATATGATGCAAGTTATGCTAGGAGATCTAACTTAAAGGATGCATGCAATGCAAGGAATGAAAATCTAACTTAAAGATGCATGCAATGCAAGAGATGGGAATAACTTAAAGGATGCATGCAATGCAAGGAATGAAAATCTAACTTAAAGATGCATGCAATGCAAGAGATGGAAATTTAGGTGCCCTAGCTAGGGTAACCTTAAACTCCATTTGTATTTCCGTGGGTCATGTCGCCTCCCCACATCAGATGGTAACGTAGTTACCTATAAAGGCAGGCTAGTTGCGAAAGGTTTCAAACAAATCTACGGGATAGATTATGATGAAACTTTCTCTCCTGTAGCTATGTTCAAGTCTATTCGGATTATTCTTGCGATAGCAGCATATTACGATTATGAGATCTGGCAAATGGATGTGAAGACCGCTTTCCTTAATGGAAAACTGGATGAGGATGTGTATATGACACAACCTGAAGGTTTCACTAATCCATCAGATCGTCATAAAATATGCAAGTTAAAGAAGTCCATTTATGGACATAAGCAAGCATCAAGAAGCTGGAATATTCGTTTTGATGAATCAATATGTGAATTTGGTTTCATCAAGAATGAAGATGACCCATGTGTATATAAGAGGTTTAGTGGGAGCGTGATTACTTTCCTAGTCCTCTACGTCGATGATATCTTAATCATTGGAAACGATATTCCTGAACTGCATGCTGTTAAAGCATGGTTAAGAAAATGTTTCCAGATGAAAGATCTAGGAGAAGCAGCCTATGTATTAGGTGTGAAGATCTACAGGGATAGATCTAAGAGGCTTCTCGGGCTGTGCCAGAGTACTTACATCGATAAAGTCCTGGAGAGATTCCATTTAGAGAATTCTAAAAGAGGATATCTTCCAATCAGACATGGTCTGAATCTTTCAAAGAGTCAGTGTCCACAAACACAGACTGAGAAAGATGAAATGGACAATATGCCTTATGCTTCGGCTATTGGGTCCATTATTTATGCGATGTTGTGTACTCGCCCAGACGTCGCTTACGGGTTAAGCGTGACCAGTCGATTCCAAAGTAATCCAGGTCAGGCGCACTGGATTGCAGTCAAGAACATTTTAAAATATCTTCGGAGGACCAAAGATATGTTCTTGATATATGGTGGTCAGGAAGAACTCAGTATTGAATGATATACTGACGCTTCGCTCCAATCGGACCAGGATGATTTCCGATCGCAATCAGGCTATGTTTTTAGCTTGAATGGAGGAGCAGTGGTGTGGAAGAGTTTCAAATAGTCTATTGTTGCTGATTCCACAACAGAAGCCGAGTATGTTGCAGCCTCAGAAGCATCTAAGGAGGCAGTATGGATTCGTAAGTTCGTTCAGGAACTTGGTGTTGTTCCTTCGAGTGCAGATCCTTTGGTTATCTTCTGTGATAACACTGGAGCAATCGCACAAGCAAAGGAACCACGGTCGCACCAGAAGTCCAAGCACATACAGAGACGGTTTCACTTGATCCGGGAGATCATTGATCGTGGTGAGATCAAAATCTGCAAGGTTCATACAGATGACAATCTGGCTGACCCGCTTACCAAGCCTCTGGCGCAGCAGAAGCATGAGAAGCACTGTAATAATATGGGTTTGAGATTTCTCAACCATTAGATTAAGTGCAAGTGGGAGATTGTTGGGGTATGCCCTTAAGGCTAATGTTTGAGGCCTTGGGATTCTTTCAGTATCATGTATAAACTCTTATGTTTATAAAGGCGATGGTTGTTATTCAGTTTGTTACATTGTCTGCTGCAATAAGTGTGCTTCTGAATAATGTCTCAATGCTGTTCAGCTTGGCTGACATGCTGTAATATCCTTAGTCGAGATATCTTGGTGAACATGAGACAGCCTTGATATGATTGAGACTAATATGTGTTCTAATCTTATAGGATGCTTCGAGCATGGAATAAGATGTAGACTCATGGGTACATTGGATGTACTGGACAGACCCTACTAGGATATTCAATTGCTTGTCACAATGTGAATAATCCTTGTTTGCAACAAGTGGCACATGTCCTCTGACTTGAGATCACTTGTGTTTCTAAATGATGATTGTCATTGTTTTGAGGTAGTTCAATATCATTTGAAACATAATGGTTATAGACTATCTTGGATAATGATCATGAGTCAGGTTAGGGCACTAGTGATAGATATAGGATTGCCGTCTCCTTGATTGGAGTGTGATGTTCTAAAGGGGCCCCCCTGAATGAGATGATTGAGAAAGTGTATGGCCATACCCAGGTGACTATGTTCATCTGATCTAATCATGCTCATCATATTGGAGCTACAGGCTTGACACGCTTGTCCAATAAGAACATCCAGTGGCAAAGGAAACATGTATGCCTTGTGAAGTGGATTCACACTTGTGCTGTGGTTTGGGTGTAGTCTTGGAAGACTCTTTCCTTTATATCGGGAGACAGTGATGTGTTGCTAGATACCCCTCACTGATCGTGATAACGTAAGTTATCGTTACCGACATTTAAAGGAAACCCTTAGGGTCGCACAATTTGATGATATGGCTTACTTAAGTCAGATCGTGTGGACTGAATTGTTTGGGTTCAGTTTAAAGGGATTTAAACTCTGATTGTAAGTGAGATCTGGTCTGATCATGTTTGATTGATTAGGGCTTGAGATCGGTAAGCTTCGATCGAGAGATTGGATGCTAGATCGGTGAGATCAGGAGCATCAAGAGATGAACGGTTAGATCTTGAACCTTTAGGGTTTATTGTGATCTAGACCATATGGCTTGGGTTAATTGGTCTTTGAACCAAATCGACATTGAACCAGCTCATTGAGTGAGCGCATGGTTCAAGGGAGAGAGCAAAATGCGTTGGGATAAACCCATGAACGCATGAGCGCATGAACGTTAGGCGGTTACTATTTTTGGTTTTCCAAAAATAAGGCAACGCACTACACGTTCGAGAGAGTAACGCCCTCTCTCGTCTCTTCACCTCTCGTCGCCTCTTCTCTCATGGAAGTTCTTCTTGACGACAAGGGAGAGATCTCGCCAAGCAAGAAAATCTTCTCTTCCCTTTCATACGACAAGGACCTTTGAAGAACCTTGCTAGCACAAGGATCAACAAAGAGTAGGCGGCATCACCTTGTGTGCGTCACTTTTGGAGGAGATCAACTTTGTTCTCTTGATTCCAAGTCGCCATCCATCCATGGCAATGGTAAGATCACATCTTGATCTTAAGTTAAAATTAAGTTGATCATATGGCTATACCACATACGATCTTATGAAACCCTAAAAATCCTTGCTTCCGCTATCAAAGTTTATATGCGCCTCCTATTAGGGTTTTCGCCCCCCTCATGAAAGGGGTACTTGCAAACTGATGTTTAATCAGTCCCTATGTCTCTAGTATGACTTATTTAGCTTCCGCTGTGCCAGAGGCTACGTCAGTGGGTTTTTCCAGATTGCTATCTGTGTTTATTTTAACTAATTTGAATCATCATCTTTATCCATGATCTCTAAGATCAGATGATATCGCTGCAGTACATACTTGAGTGCTAAGTTCCTTTACACATGCTTACGGCTCCAGTAAGAACTATACTGGACCATCAAGCACCAGGGACTAAATCAAGTTCAAATGAATGAAGCTGCTTCCTTGGCTGCCACAAGAAGCTGCAATGCACTCAGCCTTAATTGTAGAATTTGCCACTGTGGTTTGTCTAATGCTTTTCCAGCACACAACACCACAACAAGGCAAAGCGCAAATCCTGACTGTGATCAATAGTCATTAGACCGGAACGAAATATCAGTGTACCCCTGTACACAAAATTCTTCATATCTATTCTAGACTAGACCTCAATCCTTTATACTTCCTAAGTATATATAAGGATTGCTTTCACAGCTATCCAGTGTCAAACACTAGGATCTGATTAAAACTTGCTGGCTATGCTCCAAGCATTTGCCACAAATGGTCTTGTGTATATTACACAGAGCATGATCTATCCTATACACAATGTACTAGGATTACAAACTCATGTTACTGCTCTCCAGACATAGTATTCTTGAGAGAGTCAGACCATATCTTCCTGGAAGGTATTAATATTTGGAATCATCCAATATAAACCTCTCTAGAAACTCTTGGATGAACGTAGATTGACTAAAGGGCAGTGACTTTCTTGGATCTCTATATATAGATCCTCATGCCTAGGATGTAGGCATCACTCCCTAGATCATTCTTCTCGAAATACTTCTTAAGCCTTGTCTTCACCATGTGAAGAGTTGAGATGTCATTCCATGTGAGGAGAATATCATCAATCTTCTAGAACAAGAACTATTATGGTGCTCCCACTGATCTTCTTCTAAATACAGGCTCTTTTAAACATGCTTGCATAACACCAAGCATATCTTTATGGCCTTGATATGAAAACCTTTTGGCTATTTCCTTATAGACATCTTTTTAGACGTCCATGCAAGAAAAGCAGTTTTCATAACAACACGCCATAACTGATCATGCAATTATAACAAGCAGATTCCTAATGGACTTAAAACTCAGCTATTGGTGAAAAATTTCATCATTATCCACCCAGTGGATTTGCCTGAAATTTCTGTTCACTAGCTTGCCTTTCAAGGTAACAATGTTACCTTCCATGTCTATTTTTCTAGAAGATTTATTTACAGCCTGTGGGAATTACCCCTTTGGCATCTCATTCAAGTCCCAGACTTGATTAGTAGACATGGAGTCCATTATGGTTCTCATGGCTTTTAGCCATTTCATGGAATCTGGTCCACCGACCGCTTTCATTTCATCATAAGTCCATCCTAGATGAAAAATTCGTCATGCCCAGCATTTCGAATCCATCCAGACTTATATGGTTCCTGTGTTACTTGAACTACAGGTTGACTTTCAACCTGTATGTGAGATTCTACTCTCCATTTGTGTCTAATTGTATTGTGGTTGATTCTGGACCTTGTCCAAATCAAATCTACTCCCACTAGCTTCTTTCAAAAGAAATATCTTCTCAAGAGAGACAGCAGTTTGAGCAACAAATAGTTTGTTCTCTTCGGGATAGAATAAGCACTCTACAATGCTCCACAAACACATACTTTTTGAATCACTGCATATTACATTCCTAAATCCTTTGAAGAAATGGGATATTTACAGTTTCCAACTCAAAAGCTATCTTAGACACATTTTCCAATGGAATGACAGTACATCTGTTTGCATGGCGTCAAAGTAGTAAATTTGTATGACTATTCAAAGATGGAACCACATCCAATGTGTTCCTCTTTCTTTCTTTGAAAATCACCACACAGTTGTGGTGTTCCAAGTAAGCTGTAAGATAACCCCACACTCCTTAGGACAGTCATCAAATTCTCCACTAATCACCTTGATCCAATCAAAGTGCTTTAATAGATCCTCCAATTTGATTCTGTACTTCATTTTGAACTTCTTGGATTTCTCTGAAGTTCTTGGGTTGGATAAGGCATACCCACACCTAATGAAGTATATAACACCTCTTCATGCTTGTTTACATGGGTCCACACACATTGCTGTGTAATAGATCCAACAAGCCACTTACCCTTCCACCCTTTATGGTGAAGGTAGCATCTGTCATTTTGCTCCTTTGAACAAGGCTCACATGTATCATAATCCTGAAAGGATAATGATCCCAACAGTCCATGGACTTTTGGATGTGACCATTGTTCTATGGTTCAAGAGACAATGCTATAAGAGGGTGTTTATTGAATCATTGGATCTGATCTTGTGTTATATATAGAACCACAAACTATTATCAACTGTATCACTTCAATAGAACATCTCAGATTTAAAGAAAAATATCATATATTATTTCAAACTAAAATCCTTTCCAAAAGGAATGATGTTCTAATACATAATAGCAAAGTTCTAGATAAAGTCTTCGAGACAGTGAGATGATATCAACAGCAGCATCCAATGCTCCGTCCTTGACCCGAGAGTCGATTCCATCAAGCCTCATCGTCCGACTTCTTCTGAGCTCCTGCACATGTGATTGGGGCAGAGATCATAGGCCAAGAAGGTACAAATGGAGTTTATGAGTGCCATAGACAAAGGCTCAGAGGCTCATGAATAAGCTAGCATGCCTAATCAAAAGCTAGCTCAATAATAGAAGAATTACTTTCAACAAATAATGGTCAAGACATTCACGCCCAAGATGTCTAAGCCCAAGCCCAAACCCAGTGAAGAAGTTGCCGGATTCAATAAATTGTGGGTTGCATACGCCAACCACATCCACGCCATCTCAACAAGAGCACCTTCCTTCACAAAGTCCACCGTCGCTCAGCCCAAAATCCAGCCTCAGGCTTCAACCGAGACCTACATCCAGCACAAGAGGAAACAAAGGATTTAATCAAATATTGGATCTCATCCAATGGCAACACTCATCATGGAATAACTTCTCCAGCCGAGCATCAACTCTCCAACAACGTGCGAGCCGATGATGGAAACAGCAACGTTCGTCTTTATCAAAGAAGGAAAGCAACAACGTCTCTTCAACATCTCCCCCTCAACGTCTCCCTGCTGCTAACAATTGGAAGCTGCAAACAAGGAAGCATCTCCTTCAACGGATTCTCTGCTGCCATAGAAGGAAGATACAACGTTCGTCTGCTGAAGCCTCTCCTATATGTATCACGCGAACACAATGTAATGGAGAGTGAGTTTTGAATGAATGGAAATGGTTTTTTTCTTCCGATGAATCGGATGTCTCCTTCTTCCTTCTCTGAGGTGCTTGTCACCTAGTTTTCTCTTCTCCTCCTTCTAGGGCTGAACCCCTCCCTCTTCCTTTCTTCTCTAATCTCTCCTTTTCCCCCCAATTCTCCTGCTCCGCTGACAACATCGCACACCCAGCAAACCTGCAGATTTTCCGTCATTTCGAGAGCTCGCCGCCGGCGATCCCACCGTCGGATTTCCACGAAACTTCGGACATCTCTTCGTCTCCCATAGTCGAACCTTCAGCCGCCGGCATCCGCCCATCTGCCGCTCCGATTGCCAGAATCAAACTCCGGATCAGATCCCCTGTTTCTGCCAGCCTTCCGCCCTTGTTCCGCTTCCCAGCATCGTTCTCATCCGACAGGCCACCGTCCGCCTCCAAAGTCCGGCCACATCTCCGAAACCATCACGAGGATCTGCAGTTGTAGCAGGTTCCGAGTTCGCGCACCACCGGCCTTCCGGCGACGAACCCTGCTCCACTCGCGTACTGCCCTGTTCCAACAGAACACCCTCCGCCTCCGCAGCCTTCCGCCCTTCATCGTTGTTCTACTCCGACAGGCCGCCAATCGACCCCAAACTCCGGCCACGTCTTCTCATCTATGATGACAACCTCGACTTGTAGCAGGTTTTGATTTTGTCCACCATCCGGTGAACAGCGATCTGAAGGAGCCCCTAAATGAAGGGGGCAAAAACCCTAAGCATGGCGCAAATGAAATGTATGCAAGCGGAAGCAAGGGTTTGAAGAACCGTTGCATGCCATATATTCAACTATCATGGATTGATAAGAAGAAGGGGAGATCCATACCAATGCCATAGGCTTGGAAATCGGCTTGGATGAAGAGAACAAGTTAGGTCTCCTCCACAAGTCCACACACAAGATGAGGGATGGCTACCCTTTAGGATCTTCCTTGTGCTAGCAAGAGATCCCCTTTCGGTCCTTGTCGTGTGGGATGATGAGATGTCCCTTTTCGAGAGCTTCTCTTGGATGATCCCACCTCTCTTCGTCAACCACACCAACGAAAGAGCTAGGCGTTGAAAAGAAAACCCTCAACGCATAAGCGTTTTAGCATTGAAGCAAAACCGGCCTTGATGACTTTCCATAAATGGAAGTCAATCAAGCCATGCGTTCAATCCAACCCAAAACGCATATGGCTTTGAACCAAGCGTTCACCCTTGTGAACCGGTTCAAGCCAAATCATCCAATCGGCTTTGGTTCATTAAACCAAACCAAAATAGCTCAAGCCATTTGGTCTAGACCAAATCGAACCCCAAGGCTCATGATCTAACCATTCATCTCCTGATGCCCCTGATCTCTCCGATCTAGCATCACCTCTCTCGATCGAAGCTTACCGATCTCAAGCCCTAATCAATCAAACATGATCAGACCAGATCTCACTTACAATCAGAGATTAAATCCCTTTAATCTGAACTCAAAGAATCCAGTCCACACGATCTGACTCAAGTAAGCCATATCATCAAATTGTGCGACCCTGAGGGTTTCCCTTAAATGTCGGTAACGATAACTTACGTTATCACGATCAGTGAGGGGTATCTAGCAACACATCACTGTCTCCCGATATAAAGGAAAGAGTCTTCCAAGACTACTCCCAAACCATTGCACAAGTGTGACTCCATTCACAAGGCATACATATGTCCTTTGCCACTGGATGTTCTTATTGGACAAGCGGGTCAAGCTTGTAACTCCAATACGATGAGCATGATTAGATCAGATGCCCATAGTCATCTGGGTATGGCCATACACTATCTCAATCATCTCATATAGGGGGCCCATTAGAACATCACACTCCTTAAACAAGGAGACGGCAATCCTGTGTCTATCACTAGTGCCCTAACCTGATTCAAGCCCACCATCCAAGATAGTCTATAATCATTATGTTTCAAATGATATTGAACTACCTCAAGACAATGACAATCATCATTTAGAAACACAAGCGATCTCAAGTCAGAGGACATGTGCCACTTGCTGCTTACAAGGATCATTCACATTGTGACAAGCAATGGAATATCCCAGTAGGGTCTGTCCAGTACATCCAATGTACCCATGAGTCTACATCTTATTTCATGCTCGAAGCATCCTATAAGATCAGCACTCATATTAGTCTCAATCATATCAAGGCTGTCTCATGTTCACCAAGATATCTCGACTAAGGACTTAGAGCCTGTCAGCCTAGCTGAACAGCTTTGAGACATTATCCAGAAGTACACTTATTACAGCAGACAAGGTAACAACCTGAATAATAACCATGCCTCTTATAAACTTACCAGTTTATTACATGATACACTCTATAATCCCAAGGCCTCAAACATTAGCCTTAAGGGCATACCCCAACAATCTCCCACTTGCACTTAATCTAATGGTTGAGAAATCTCAAACCCATATTATTACAGTGCTTTTCATGCTTCTGCTGCGCCAGAGGCTTGGTAAGCGGGTCTGCCAGATTGTCATCTGTATGAACCTTGCATATTTTGATCTCGCCTCGATCAATGATCTCCCGGATCAAGTGAAACCGTCTCTGTATGTGCTTGGACTTCTGGTGCGACCGTGGTTCCTTTGCTTGTGCAATTGCTCCAGTGTTATCACAGAAGATAACCAAAGGATCGGCACTCGAAGGAACGACACCAAGTTCTCTCACGAACTTACGAATCCACACTGCCTCCTTGGATGCTTCCGAGGCTGCAACATACTCGGCTTCTGTTGTGGAATCAGCAACAGTTGACTGTTTGAAACTCTTCCACACCACTGCTCCACCATTCAAGCTGAAAACATAGCCTGATTGCGATCGGAAATCATCCTGGTCCGACTGGAACGAAGCATCAGTATATCCCTCTATACTGAGTTCTTCCTGACCACCATATATCAAGAACATATCTTTGGTCCTCCGCAGATATTTTAAGATGTTCTTGACCGCAATCCAGTGCGCCAACCCTGGATTACTTTGGAATCGACTGGTCACGCTTAACCCGTAAGCGACGTCTGGGCGAGTACACAACATCGCATACATAATGGACCCAATAGCCGAAGCATAAGGTGTATTGTCCATTTCATCTTTCTCAGTCTGTGTTTGTGGACACTGACTCTTCGAAAGATTCAGACCATGTCTGACTGGAAGATATCCACGTTTAGAATTCTCTAAATGGAATCTCTCCAGGACCTTATCGATGTAAGTACTCTGGCACAACCCGAGAAGCCTCTTAGATCTATCCCGGTAGATCTTCACACCTAATACATAGGCTGCTTCTCCTAGATCTTTCATCTGGAAACATTTTCCTAACCATGCCTTAACAGCATGCAGTTCAGGAATATCATTTCCAATGATCAAGATATCATCGACGTAGAGGATTAGGAATGTAATTACGCTCCCACTAAACCTCTTATATACACACGGGTCATCCTCGTTCTTGATGAAACCAAACTCAGAGATTGATTTATCAAAACGAATATTCCAGCTTCTTGATGCTTGTTTAAGTCCATAAATGGACTTCTTTAACTTGCATATTTTATGACGATCTGATGGATTAGTGAAACCTTCCGGTTGTGTCATATACACATCCTCATCCAGATTTCCATTAAGGAAAGCTGTCTTCACATCCATCTGCCAGATCTCATAGTCGTAATATGCTGCTATCGCGAAAAGAATCCGAATAGACTTAAACATGGCTACAGGTGAGAAAGTTTCATCATAATCTATCCCGTAGATTTGTTTGAAACCTTTCGCAACTAGCCTGCCTTTATAGGTAACCAGGTTACCATCCATGTCAATCTTCTTCTTGAAGATCCATTTACAGCCTATAGGGATTACACCCGGAGGCGGATCAACCAAATCCCAGACTTGGTTATCTGACATGGAGTCCATCTCGGCTCGCATAGCGTCAAGCCATCTAGCTGACTCCGGTCCACTGACCGCATCCGCATAAGTTAGGGGTTCATCATTATTAATGATGTAGACTCCGTCATAGCGCTCAGGCTGTCGACGGATCCTACCCGATCTTCGCGGTTCCCGTGATATCTGAGCCTCAGGTTGTTCAGTAACCTGATCTACCAGCTCAGGCACATCCAACTCTGCTTGACTACTTTGTCCTTCCTCTGGATTCTCATCCAGCTTTATTTCTCTCCCACTGGCCTCTTGCAGAAGAAACTCCTTCTCAAGAAATATGGCCGTCCGAGCAACAAATACCTTGTTCTCTTTGGGATCGAAGAAATAATAACCCTTAGTTTCCTTAGGGTAACCGACAAAGATACATTTGTCAGATCTGCTCTCTAGTTTCCCAGAGGCGAGCTTTTTGACATAAGCCTCGCAACCCCAGATCCTGATAAATGTCAAGCTAGGCTGTTTCCCATACCATAACTCATATGGTGTCTTTGAAACTGCCTTGGATGGCACTCGGTTTAGTACCTTTGCAGCTGTTTCCAGTGCAAAACCCCAAAAGGAATATGGAAGAGTAGCCTGACTCATCATAGAACGAACCATGTCTAGTAACGTTCTATTTCTCCTCTCGGACACACCATTCCATTGCGGTGTTCCTGGCGGAGTGAGCTGTGAGATAATCCCACACTCCTTCAGATAGTCAGTAAACGCATGACTCAGGTATTCTCCACCTCGATCAGAACGAAGTGCTTTGATATTTCGGCCTAGCTGATTTTGTACTTCATTTTTGAACTCTTTGAACTTGTCAAAAGATTCACTTTTATGTCTCATCAAATAGACATACCCATACCTACTGAAATCATCAGTAAAGGTAATGAAGTACTGATAGCCACCTCTGGCATGTTTACTAAAAGGCCCACACACATCACTGTGTATAAGGTCCAGTAAACCTGAAGTCCTTTGACCTTTATCAGAAAAAGGAGACTTCGTCATTTTACCCATCAAACAAGCTTTGCATGTATCAATCTCCTCACAGGAGAATGATCCCAGCAGTCCATGTTCATGCAACCGCTTAATGCGCTTCTCATTTATATGGCCTAAACGACTATGCCATAGCAAGGTGCTGTCATCAGCATACTTGGCTTTCTTATTATCAATGTTTTGTATAGAATTTTCCATGTCCAACATGTATAACCCATTGTTAATTGAACCAGTTGCATACACAATATTATCAAAAGAAAGTACACACTTTGAAATCTTGCATTCAAAGGCAAATCCTTTCCTGACAAGAGCAGGAATAGAGATAATATTCTTGGTAATACTGGGTACAAAATAACAATTGTTTAATTCTAATACAATGCCAGATGGTAAGGAAATGAAATAGTCTCCTACAGCAACAGCAGCAACCCGTGCCCCGTTTCCAACGCGTAGGTCTACCTCATGCTGTCCCACCTGCCTTCTTCTCTTGAGTTCCTGCACATTTGAACAAATGTGAACTCCACATGCAGTGTCCAACACCCATGAAATAGAAGAAGAAGATAACATGACCTCAGTCACATATATACCTGAGCCAGAAGCGATGCTTCCCCTCTTATCTCCTTGGAGCGCTTTACAGTCCTTTTTCCAGTGACCCAGCTGGCCACAGTGGAAACACCTGTTGTCCTTCGACCGCTTAACCTTCTGTTTCAGGGCCTTGCTGTAATTCTTGACAGGGGCCTTGCCCTTCTTCCCCTTCTTCTTGTTCCTCGAAGGAACCATCAAGATAGAGGTTGAAGGCTTACCCTTCAGAGTTTCCTCAGTTGTCAAGAGCATATTCAGCAGCTC
Source organism: Costus lasius (assembly GCA_027563935.2). NCBI lineage: Eukaryota > Viridiplantae > Streptophyta > Magnoliopsida > Zingiberales > Costaceae > Costus > Costus lasius. Next base: position 80,855,935 of record CM050451.1, read on the forward strand.
TGCCGGCGTACAATCGATCTTGTTCATATTAAAGTTAATAATGAACGCATCGAAAGAGGGCGGAAGAGACTGCAGAATAATGTCCACAGCAAGCTCCTGGTTGACGGTATGCCCCAGTTTCTCTAGAGCCTCCTTGTGCCCAATCATCTTGAGCACGTGAGCTCCCACCGGGCTCCCCTCAGCCAGTTTGCTCTGAAAGAAGAGCTTCGTCAGATTATAGCGTTCAGTCCTCGCCTGTGCAGCATACAGCATCTTGAGGTTCGCTATAATTTCTATAGCCGACATATCCTCATGCTGACGCTGCAGCGGTGGCGTCATAGACGCAAGCATCAGGCAAGCGACATCAATGCTATCATTGACGTGCTTTTCGTAGGCATCCCGAACCGCCCTTGCGGCGTTCGGAGCGGGCTGCGGCGGTATCGCCGTCTCGAGGACATACAGTTTCCTCTCTGCCTTAAGAACGATCTTAAGGTGTCCGAACCAGTCAGAGAAGTTCGGCCCAGCAAACTTCTCCCTTTCCAGTAGGGATCGCACATTGAAGCTCATGGTGTTCGTTGCTGCAGGAATCTACAACAAGCAAGAACAGCAAGGTCAGTATCAATGTTTCAGAATCAATCCAGGACTTAAGAAAGATTCTTTTTCTCACTATTTTGTCTGACTGAAAAATCCAGTAAACAGTCCGAAAGAGTAACACTCTTTTAGTGAGATGGGATCCAGATTTCATACTTGGTCTCCGCGTCCCGCTCAGGCGAGATAAGATGCACAGAGATGACAAGCACTAATTTCTGGTAGGCTGTCCCAGCCAATCGCCAACCCGTGCGATTCCCCTTCATCTTGGCAATCCAGCAGACTGTGCCAACTGAGTTGGTACAACACAGTCTCTGATCCCAGAGATGGCTGCCTCCATGTGCTACCATATGCGCCACATATGTAGCCTACATGGTCAAGCTGACCCGACCTACTCCCTGGACCACCACGTGCTATGCTGAGCAACGAGAGGGGATAAATCCCAACTCTGTAACACGCAGGTGTAATCCAGCACCGTCTGAAGATAGATGGACGTGCCCACTGAGTGGGTTCAACACGGCTCCAACGATAATCAGAAAGGTGAGGTTTCGCGTCAGAAGGCTTATCGAGCTTGATATGTTAGCGTTGGATTTTAACGGTCTTTTATCTTCTTACTATCAGGCATATCCTATGGCTATAGCAGAAGATAAACTTAAACATGCAATTCTAATTATTAGCAATAAGTAGAAAGCATGATCTTATGTGGTAAAAGCCCATGAACCCTAGTAAGACCTTAATTTACTTAAGTCTTCACTTGAGCTCCTTGGCATCTCATCTGGTCCAACCTAGGGCCCTAGCGCCAAGAGCACCTCAGGTGCGCCACCAGCTGAATGCCCCTGTGGGATGTGTGCATTTGTACTCTTGTCTAATCAAATACATTTGATCTATCTAGACAAGTTTGACTCACAGGTCAATTATACAATATCTAAATTAAAAATGTGATTCGCAGATCACAAATTAATTTACAAAATTGAATCCAGGCACGCAGGCCCCAGCACAGCACACATTTAACATGGGCAGCCCACATAAGACTAAATAGACAATCATCATGGCATCAATCAACATGTGATCCAATCATTTTGAAATTAAAAGTTTTGAAAACCCCATGGCATCAATTTTAATTTCCTTAGGTGTCCTACAACCTTACAATGGTCCATTGATAGGGATCCACTCATCCATCTAGTCAGATCCTTTGCCCTTGCATGCACCGAGTCCTAACTGACTCGAGTTGACCTAATGGTCAACCATGCATGCGCCAAGGGCTGAACCACCCTCATGAGTTTTTGGCAAGCGGGTGTGACCCCGGGCCTAACTCAAGTGTGTTCAGTAGTTGTCTCAACCAGACCTCGCTACAGACCTTTGATGCAGTTAACCTATAGCCACCTTGTGCTTGCGCACAGGTGCTATCTGGTCAACCCATCTAGGCTGTCAGATGGTCTGATCAGACTAATGGATCTAACCTAGAGGTGACTTCAACCCCATCAACCCATCTAAGGGTTTATGGTAGGTGCCACTTAGGTCTAGTGAGGCGCGCAAGAGTTTTGTTTTGTCAAAAACAATATGTAAGAAGCGCCAATTAAACATGCGCCAACAATTACATTTGTAGAGTCCCCTTCAAGGGGGAGCGCAACTTTGTAGAGTCCCCTTCAAGGGGGAGCGCAACTTTGACAACAACAAACAACAAGCACCTATACATGCGGCTAAGAACAACAAACATCATGAATCTTTTATGAACTTGCGCATGTAACCAACCCTAGATCTAAGCATAACATGGATCACAACAGCAAACATAATAGCATGCAATGAGCCAAGCTCTGATACCAATTGAAGGAGCCCCTAAATGAAGGGGGCAAAAACCCTAAGCATGGCGCAAATGAAATGTATGCAAGCGGAAGCAAGGGTTTGAAGAACCGTTGCATGCCATATATTCAACTATCATGGATTGATAAGAAGAAGGGGAGATCCATACCAATGCCATAGGCTTGGAAATCGGCTTGGATGAAGAGAACAAGTTAGGTCTCCTCCACAAGTCCACACACAAGATGAGGGATGGCTACCCTTTAGGATCTTCCTTGTGCTAGCAAGAGATCCCCTTTCGGTCCTTGTCGTGTGGGATGATGAGATGTCCCTTTTCGAGAGCTTCTCTTGGATGATCCCACCTCTCTTCGTCAACCACACCAACGAAAGAGCTAGGCGTTGAAAAGAAAACCCTCAACGCATAAGCGTTTTAGCATTGAAGCAAAACCGGCCTTGATGACTTTCCATAAATGGAAGTCAATCAAGCCATGCGTTCAATCCAACCCAAAACGCATATGGCTTTGAACCAAGCGTTCACCCTTGTGAACCGGTTCAAGCCAAATCATCCAATCGGCTTTGGTTCATTAAACCAAACCAAAATAGCTCAAGCCATTTGGTCTAGACCAAATCGAACCCCAAGGCTCATGATCTAACCATTCATCTCCTGATGCCCCTGATCTCTCCGATCTAGCATCACCTCTCTCGATCGAAGCTTACCGATCTCAAGCCCTAATCAATCAAACATGATCAGACCAGATCTCACTTACAATCAGAGATTAAATCCCTTTAATCTGAACTCAAAGAATCCAGTCCACACGATCTGACTCAAGTAAGCCATATCATCAAATTGTGCGACCCTGAGGGTTTCCCTTAAATGTCGGTAACGATAACTTACGTTATCACGATCAGTGAGGGGTATCTAGCAACACATCACTGTCTCCCGATATAAAGGAAAGAGTCTTCCAAGACTACTCCCAAACCATTGCACAAGTGTGACTCCATTCACAAGGCATACATATGTCCTTTGCCACTGGATGTTCTTATTGGACAAGCGGGTCAAGCTTGTAACTCCAATACGATGAGCATGATTAGATCAGATGCCCATAGTCATCTGGGTATGGCCATACACTATCTCAATCATCTCATATAGGGGGCCCATTAGAACATCACACTCCTTAAACAAGGAGACGGCAATCCTGTGTCTATCACTAGTGCCCTAACCTGATTCAAGCCCACCATCCAAGATAGTCTATAATCATTATGTTTCAAATGATATTGAACTACCTCAAGACAATGACAATCATCATTTAGAAACACAAGCGATCTCAAGTCAGAGGACATGTGCCACTTGCTGCTTACAAGGATCATTCACATTGTGACAAGCAATGGAATATCCCAGTAGGGTCTGTCCAGTACATCCAATGTACCCATGAGTCTACATCTTATTTCATGCTCGAAGCATCCTATAAGATCAGCACTCATATTAGTCTCAATCATATCAAGGCTGTCTCATGTTCACCAAGATATCTCGACTAAGGACTTAGAGCCTGTCAGCCTAGCTGAACAGCTTTGAGACATTATCCAGAAGTACACTTATTACAGCAGACAAGGTAACAACCTGAATAATAACCATGCCTCTTATAAACTTACCAGTTTATTACATGATACACTTTATAATCCCAAGGCCTCAAACATTAGCCTTAAGGGCATACCCCAACACGATCACCCCTGCTATGCTCGCCAACCTCCCCTGTTCTGTTCGAACAGCCGCCTCTCTTTGCAGTTTTCCCTGTTCCGCCTGAACAGTCATCTCTCCGCCTCCGCCAGTGCTCCGACGCCGCCATCACCACCACCTGCTATATCAGAGTCGTAGATGAACCCCTAGCTCTGGCGCCATTGAATAGCGCAAACCATCCTCGCCTGTGTCCAGACTCTCCTCTTGCTGTTGTTTCTGTTTTGCTCTTTCATAATAATCTAACTACCCTTATTGGCGCAGGTTTTTGGCATGGTCGGACAAGCCTCTAGCTCTGATCCTTGGAACCAATAGAAAGACCAGAACATCTTCTATCATTCCAATCAATTGCGACGAATCCAGATGGACCAGAACATGCTACAAGACATAGCAACGTTTGATGAATGATTTAACTCCTGCATTCGTTTTCACAACTAATCTGAATAGTGTTATTTGTGCAGGTGATCTAAGCAATTGGTGCAACAAGTATCTTGAACTTTGGTTAGATAATGAAGCACACATCTTGTACTTTCATTTGGACTAGTTGATGCAAGCCTAGGTTCAATAGTTCAATCTAGCAGGCATTGTAAAATTTGCAAATCTGAAACATTTCTGTGCTATGTTAATTTACCAATCTGAATAGCTATATTGTTGCAAACGTTATAAATTGTTGACAACTCTTCATCATCTATTTTTCATGTCATTCAAAAGAACTAGTGTTGTTCTACGTGCTGGTATATTCAGTTCGAATTTTGGGCATATGGATTTTTCAACAGGGTATAGCAATTTTTCCTAAATGATTATTTTATTGCCCTGGATTTCTGGTTATTTTTCTGAATTTTAAATTTTCTGAAAATAAAAAAAATATAAAAAAAAAATAGTTTTAATAAGTAGAATAAATCCCACGCTTCCCCCCTCCATCAGTTTGGTATCAGAGCAAGTTTGTTGGCAACTCTTGTCTGCCTACACGATCCTTGCTTTGTTCTTTGCATAAAAAAAAAATTGTTAGTTCTTGGTTTCATATTTTATTGCCTATTGCTTTTGCATGTTTTACTAATTACTTGCATTTGAAAAAAAAAAAAAAATCCTTCATGTTTCTTTATATTTAGTTTTGCATTCTAGTTTCATGTTTCATTGATAAATTGATTGCTTTCATGTTTCATTGTTCATATCATTTAGTTTGCATACTTTTGCTATTTGATAAAAAAAAATAAATTATTATGTGCTTATTGTTTGCATGCTAGTTTGTTTATTCTGAGATAAATTTTTCATACTAGCTGAAATCATTTTTGACATCTTAGGGAGCTCTATTTTCAAAGGATTATATTGTGTTTGCAACACATCCCATGGCCAGTAGACTCAACCCCCTAAGAGGCAATAGACCACCTATCAAGAGATGGGATGAAATGATAAAAGAAATTTATGATCCTTCATCTCTCAAAAAAAAAATTCTGACACAAGAGAACATGACTGTAGCTGAATACATTATAAAGTTTAAGACCCTCAATGATTGGAGTAGAACTAGAAAACATCCTAGGGTTATGCTTAACCGGTTTATAAATGGTCTTAGCTTTGATATTAAAAGAGTTCTCATCGGCTACCCCATACATACAATAGAAGATGCATTTCAACTAGCTAATAAGGTAGAACAAAATATTAAGGCAACATATAGAAAAGGACCCGACCAAACCAGAACACGAAGCCAACTACCCAAACAAAAACTTGTTCAAACCTTAGAGTCTACCTTAGGAACTAAAACGAGTCAAGAAGAGACATGTGAAACTCAAGAGGCAAACCATGAGGAAGAACCCATACCTCAACCTTCAATTTTATGGCCCATACCCACAGGTCCTCAAATTGAGTTTAGCAATCTAGCTAAAGGACCCATAGTTGACTTGTCTAAGAGTCAAACTACTCCTGAGTTGCCCATAGAGACCACTGTAGACTTGTCTCAACCTATGTGTCAAATAGAGCCATTACCTTCAATTTTAGGGTCCACACCCACAAGTTCTCAACTTGACCTTAGCACTATCTCTAGCGAACCTAAAGATGACTTACCAAAAAATACAGTTGAACCCAAACCCATAGGCCTCCTTGAACCATGTCTTGAACCTAAGTTAGAACCTTTTGAGCTTGACCTGGATCCTAATCCTCAACCTTTAGGTCAACCCCTAGACTTAGAAAATCTCTTCCAGGACCCTATGATCGTTGAATCTTGTCTCTTAGGTCCTTCTACCCATACCCTTAAGCCACCTTTGGAACCAACAAAACACAATGAACTCAAACATGCTTTGCACTCTGCACTTATTGAAGTTGAATATATTGATTTTGTCATTCCTTGTTCTTTGCTAAATCCTATGATTTTCTATGACAACTTTACTAATGAGTATGGCCGAGAAAGGGAATTCAATGCAGGTACCCTTGATATGCAGCTTGGACCGTGGACGAGCAACAAGACAATATGCTATGATGCAGACAACAATTTGAAGATTCAAATCCTGGAGGAACAATTAGCTCTTGCCTCTCCAAAATTTCTCCACAAGAACAATTCTTCGGGGAAGAATTTTTTTCACCCGGGGAGAAATGATGGGGGCAGAGATCACAGGCCAAGAAGGTACAAATAGAGTTTACGAGTGCCATAGACAAAGGCTCAGAGGCTCATGAATAAGCTAGCATGCCTAATCAAAAGCTAGCTCAATAATAGAAGAATTACTTTCAACAAATAATGGTCAAGACATTCACGCCCAAGATGTCTAAGCCCAAGCCCAAACCCAGTGAAGAAGTTGCCGGATTCAATAAATTGTGGGTTGCATACGCCAACCACATCCACGTCATCTCAACAAGAGCACCTTCCTTCACAAAGTCCACCATCGCTCAGCCCAAAATCCAGCCTCAGGCTTCAACCGAGACCTATATCCAGCACAAGAGGAAACAAAGGATTTAATCAAATATTGGATCTCATCCAACGGCAACACTCATCATGGAATAACTTCTCCAGCCGAGCATCAACTCTCCAACAACGTGCGAGCCGATGATGGAAACAGCAACGTTCGTCTTTATCAAAGAAGGAAAGCAACAACGTCTCTTCAACATCTCCCCCTCAACGTCTCCCTGCTGCTCACGATTGGAAGCTGCAAACAAGGAAGCATCTCCTTCAACGGATTCTCTGCTGCCATAGAAGGAAGATACAACATTCGTCTGCTGAAGCCTCACCTATATGTATCACGCGAACACAATGTAATGGAGAGTGAGTTTTGAATGAATGGAAATGGTTTTTTTCTTCCGATGAATCGGATGTCTCCTTGTTCCTTCTCTGAGGTGCTTGTCACCTAGTTTTCTCTTCTCCTCCTTCTAGGGCTGAGCCCCTCCCTCTTCCTTTCTTCTCTAATCTCTCCTTTTCCCCCCAATTCTCCTGCTCCGCTGACAACATCGCACACCCAGCAAACCTGCAGATTTTCCGTCATTTCGAGAGCTCGCCGCCGGCGATCCCACCGTCGGATCTCCACGAAACTTCGGACATCTCTTCGTCTCCCATAGTTGAACCTTCAGCCGCCGGCATCCGCCCATCTACTGCTCCGATTGCCGGAATCAAACTCCGGATCAGATCCCCTATTTCCGCCAGCCTTCCGCCCTAGTTCCGCTTCCCAGCATCGTTCTCCTGCGATAGGCCACCGTCCGCCTCCAAACTCCGGCCACATCTCCGAAACCATCACGAAGATCTGCAGTTGTAGCAGGTTCCGAGTTCGCGCAGCACCGGCCTTCCGGCGACGAACCCTGCTCCACTCGCGTACTGCCCTGTTCCAACAGAACACCCTCCGCCTCCGCAGCCTTCCGCCCTTCATCGTTGTTCTACTCCGACAGGCCGCCAATCGACCCCAAACTCCGGCCACGTCTTCTCATCTATGATGACAACCTCCACTTGTAGCAGGTTTTGATTTCGTCCACCATCCGGTGAACAGCGATCACCCCTGCTATGCTCGCCAACCTCCCCTGTTCTGTTCGAACAGCCGCCTCTCTTTGCAGTTTTCCCTGTTCCGCCTGAACAGTCATCTGTCCGCCTCCGCCAGTGCTCCGACGCCGCCATCACCACCACCTGCTGTATCAGAGTCGTAGACGAACCCCTAGCTCCGGCGCCATTGAATAGCGCAAACCATCCTCGCCTGTGTCCAGACTCTCCTCTTGCTGTTGTTTCTGTTTTGCTCTTTCATAATAATCTAACTACCCTTATTGGCACAGGTTTTTGGCATGGTCGGACAAGCCTCTAGCTCTGATCCTTGGAACCAATAGAAAGACCAGAACATCTTCTATCATTCCAATCAATTGCGACGAATCCAGATGGACCAGAACATGCTACAAGACATAGCAACGTTTGATGAATGATTTAACTCCTGCATTCGTTTTCACAACTAATCTGAATAGTGTTATTTGTGCAGGTGCTCTAAGCAATTGGTGCAACAAGTATCTTGAAATTTGGTTAGATAATGAAGCACACATCTTGTACTTTCATTTGGACTAGTTGATGCAAGCCCAGGTCCAATAGTTCAATCTAGCAGGCATTGTAAAATTTGCAAATCTGAAACATTTCTGTGCTATGTTAATTTACCAATCTGAATAGCTATATTGTTGCAAACGTTATAAATTGTTGACAACTCTTCATCATCTATTTTTCATGTCATTCAAAAGAACTAGTGTTGTTCTACGTGCTGGTATAATCAGTTCGAATTTTGGGCATATGGATTTTTCAACAGGGTATAGCAATTTTTCCTAAATTATTATTTTATTGCCCTGGATTTCTGGTTATTTTTCTGAATTTTGAATTTTCTGAAAATAAAAAAAATATAAAAAAAATAGTTTTAATAAGTAGAATAAATCCCACGCTTCCCCCCTCCATCAACATGTAAAACATATGTGAGCCTCATATGCGATACCCAGTACCCATGAATAAGAAGTAGACATAAAGACCTCGGTAACACAATACCTGAAGCAGATGGATTACATTCATTCTTCTTTGCCATGCTCTTCTTGGGCCTTAATCCTCTTCAAAATACCCATGCATTCCCAGTCTTCCGAAGTATTAGCTTCGAAGATACAGAACCATGGTCATTCTCAGATTTAGGCATACACTCTGAAGATCCAACAGAACTCTCCTGATCTTTGTCTATAGAACATGGTGTGAAGAGACCTTTGAGATGTATGATAAGATCATAAATCCCCATCTCATCACACTCAACTTTGACCTCTGGGGTCATGCACTCTAAGACAAGAGCAGTGTATTGTTCGTTATCTTCACAATGTTCAAGATAGACATTCCACTCTCACTCAGTAGTGAAATACATACTGGGCTGGGATGGAGGTCTTTCAAGAAGATGCACCTTATTTTCTTATTCGAGTATCTTGGACAAAATCTTGAACCACTTTGTCCAATTTGTCCCATCCAATTTGGTTTTATAGAGTTTCAATCTTAGATTAGGAGATGCCATCATCTACAATAAGCAAATAAGTAAAATAAGTACAATGATAAAGCATTTAACAAGGACTTTAAATTAAATGCTATGCTCCCACTACTTCCTAAACAAGTTGAGAACTCTCAAACTCAACATGGAAATAAGTGAGTAGGATCCTAATTTCACATGAGGTCTCCGTGACTCACGAGGGTGAGTTGGGATGCATAGAGAGTCTCATGCTTCCTTAGGTAGGCATGCCAGCCAATTGTGCCGTGCACAACTCCTCTTAGTTAAGACAGACTAGGCACCCTATGTCCTGCGAAGGCTGAATACAACACAGAACCCTATCCTCTCAACAGCTGCCTCTAGTAATTCATCATGTTAGTGACATAGGAAAAACTAGTCAAGTCTGGTCCCAACCGTTATGCCCAGGGCCAACAAATTTCCTTGCGAAGGCACGCCCAGGTTAAAACTGGACTGGGGAAATGATTGTCACCACACACCTCCTAAAGATAAGTGGGTGTGTCCCATGAGGGTGGAAAACAGTTCACAACACCACTGATCGATAGTTTGATGAGGGCTACGCATTAGAAGGCTATCGACTTGATATTACAATGAGAGTTTTTGCATGTTTATTTTATTCTTTTCTAGCATGCAGTTTTCCTTTAGTTATGGCAGCAGAAGAAAAACATCACAGACATGCTATGGACAGAATAATAAACCATCACAGACATGCTAGTTTGGTCGATATGGTCATAGCCCTTTTCATACACATAACTTGTCACGAGCCATGTGACATGTTATCGTGCATCCAAGGGTTGCGAGTCCCTGAAGCAAATCTGCCCATGCCAGAAGCCGAAAGCAAGTGTCATTCCTTCAGCCGCAAGTCCATCACCACGCTTCCAAAGCTGGCGCCACTACTGACTTCAGTTGATGAAGACTCCTTGTTGTTAAGATGAAGCCTTAACCTATCTTCTAATTCTACATCTTTTCTAAAACAAGATGAAAAATCTTTACATCAAGATAGGGAGAGAAACACACGCAGGTGGAAAGAGATTTTACAAGCATTCATCACAAGTGGAAACATGCTTCCACATCACAACACAGGAGGGCACTCGCTATGACCATATCAACCCAATCAAGTGGCGCATGTAAAATTTGAAAAAGCCGGGAGAAATCAAACTTTAGCCCCTTGTGCGCCATCATCATCCAAAGCACTCTCTTAACCAAATTTATGATAAAATTTAGATCAAGTTCCATGATGATTTCATAGACCCTATCGGCTAGCAGTTTTGTCATATCAAGAGACCCGGCCAGTCCGAAGACACAATGCCCGTCCTACTTGACAAAACCTACGCGCGCCTTTGGTCTTAAATCAATCATGAACACAATCAAATTTCGGCCATAAAATTGAGAAGAGAAGATTGGATGAAAAACGCTTTCTAAGTGAAACGCGCATGGATAGAAGAAAAATTTTCCAAAAATTTTTCACACAAGCAAACGTACACCTTGTGTTTCTCGCAAGTACCTCTGATACCACTGTTAGGGAATACCGGGTGTAATTTAAAATTTTGCAGTCCCAGGATGGAGCGGAAGAATCATTACACCCGAAACATATTCCTTTCCCAAGGATCCATGCGAGAGAAAAGACACAAGGATGTGTTAGAGATGTACCTCTTTTGCTTGTCCAGTTGTCGAAGCTATGTTGAAGGCGCCGAAGTGTTCGCCCTCTACAAGTATCCACGCGTCGACCGTCTCAACGTTGCTCCCTTCCACGCTTGGTTCTAGCCTCGGGAAGAGAATCAAGCCTTGTCACTCTTTTCAAATATTGCACCACCTTCAAGGTAGAAGCACCAAGAAGAAATGCGGAAGAGGATGGTGTGCCAAGTACTTCCTTCTTCTTCTTTGCATGTGCCACCTTCAAGCAAGGTGCGCCTATGGCCAAGGAACGGAGAGGGCCTGTGGCAAGGAGATGCCACCAAGCACTAAGAGTCCTTGCGCCAAGAAGAGAGGGAGAAGGAGAAGAACTTGCGGCTCCATGGAAGAAGAGGATTGCGCTCCTTGATGAAGAAGGAGAGCTCCAAGCTCTCAAGTTGTCGCCACCCTAAGCCTCCAATTCTCTCCAAGAGATGTCACCACCAAGCCCTTCTCCAAGTTATGCCAAGAGGTGAAGAAGGAGAAGAAGGCTTGCGGCTTCAAGGAGGAAGAAGGGTTGCGCCACCGTCAAGTTGTCGCCCTTTGCCCTTGCTCACGCCTCTCTATGTGTCTTCACGCCTCCAAGGAGATAAAACTTTGAGAGGGGGCGGCTAGGGTCTTATTTATAAGGGCAAGAGGCGGTTTAGGGAGTGCCAAGATCATGCCAAGTGGGTGGCTAGGATGAAGGGGGTTTCTGGCAAGGAACGTCTCCAAGACTTTTCCATAAACCTCATTCAACCTATCCTTATTTTCCCAATAGCCATATCAGCCCAAGAGATGCCTTAAAGGCATGCATTCCATCCTAGGAAGAAGGGCTAGGCACCCTTTACTTCCATAATGAAGCAAAGGCGCCTCCCTCACCCCATTATGCCCTTAGGCGCCAATGGGGTGAGATTTCTCTCTATTATGCCCTTTTAGCCTTTAATCTCTTCATGACAACTTATTATTGGGCCTCATTGGATAATGAGTTAGCCCAAACTTCATTCCATGGGTTGATTAAGCCATTGGATCTAATCCAATGCAACCCTAATCCAAATGTGACCAATTAAGGTCAATTTCGGGTCAACCTGCCAAAATTAAAGTTTGGCTCCAATAACTTTCTTCCAACTCATCAGGCCCATTGGCGCTGATGAAATCTTCCAAATGGATCCAAGTTATCCAATAACTTGATCCTAAGGCTTCTGATTAAAGCAACGTCAAGAGTCTATTGCGTGTGACCCCGTAAGATCCTAATGACGATGGCAACGATGTAAACATCATAAGTAGTGAGGGGTATCTAGCAACACATCACTACTAACCATGTCATAGGACTTAAGTCATTATGGCAACAACTCCCTAACAAGCAACGAGGATTTCCATGCATTATAGATCCCTTTGCCTAAACTGATATCCTGCCATTGGATTAGTCTCAAGTTTATCAATCCAATCTATTGGTCATGACTTAATCAGTGTGGCCACACATTCCTGTCATGCACCAATGAGGTGAGGCGCCCTAAAGTGGATATCATGCTTCCTCTGAAGGAAGGGGCAAATCCTACTATTGGTCATCCATGTCTCTACATGACTTATGACATGCCCAATGACAATCGTTTTTGTCTCCCAGTTATGGAGAGACATAAGACTGCATCAAAGCATATCCATCATCAAATCTAGACATGAATACTGTTGGGGTATGCCCTTAAGGCTAATGTTTGAGGCCTTGGGATTGTAACAGTATCATGTATAAACTCTTATGTTTATAAAGGCAATGGTTGTTATTCAGTTTGTTATATTATCTGCTGCAATACATATACTTCTGAATAATGTCTCAATGCTGTTCAGCTGGGCTGACATGCAGTAAAGTCCTTAGTTGATATATCTTGGTGAACATGAGACAGCCTTGATATGATTGAGACTAATATGTGTTCTAATCTTATAGGATGCTTCGAGCATGGAATAAGATGTAGACTCATGGGTACATTGGATGTACTGGACAGACCCTACTAGGATATTCAATGGCTTGTCACAATGTGAATAATCCTTGATTGCAACAAGTGGCACATTTCCTCTGACTTGAGATCACTTGTGTTTCTAAATGATGATTGTCATTGTTTTGAGGTAGTTCAATATCATTTGAAACATAATGGTTATAGACTATCTTGGATGGTGAGCTTGAGTCAGGTTAGGGCACTAGTGATAGAAAAAGGATTGCCGTCACCTTAATTGGAGTGTGATGTTCAAAAGGGGCTGATGGGGTCACAAATCATGCAACATTCAAACGACGTGCTTCGAAAACATTTTGCTAGTTAAGTATAGCTTAATAAACCCCTTGTGCTAACGTAGTTTGAAATTAGCTTGTTTTAGTAAGTAATAGTGAAAACCGAAATTACTCAACAAGAGAATCCTAACATGCGCTTCTAGATAAGATGGAACTTTGACAAGACTTAAACATGCGGTTCTACAACATCAAATAGATCTAGACATGCGATTCTATCATAAGAAGTAGAGCTACTCTAAGGGAGGAACTCACCTTGCACCCTTTGAGAATAGAAAGGGTGACCTTCCCGTTCTTCACCGGTCCAATGGTGGAAACTCACGAAGTAGGGCCCTATGAGCTTACAACCAAGACATCACAGCATCCCACACATGCGTGGGTGAGTTTAAAAGAATATTAAGAGGCCAATAACACAAGCACACCCAAGGGGGAGGGTAGCCTCCAAATTCCCTTGCTAACACATTTTGGGACTAACTAGTAAGAGGGGAAAGGGAGGGGATGAAGGTTGTATGCCCTTCTTGGCCTTGCGCCACCTGAGAAAATCAGTTGTGAGTGTAGATGGTTGCTCAGGAACTTCAAGAAAACATCAACCAAGGTAGTAGAGAGACTTAGCTAACTTAAGGTGGTGACTTGATCTCGGCATGGGAGTAATGACACCATCTTGAGTCTCGGCTGTGTCCAGCTCCTCCTCTTGGGCTGGGGACTTGTCAAGGCTGAGGGGAGGAAGTGGCGTGAGCTCCCATCTTCAGGACAAGCGCAATGGTGGAAGAAGATTGAAGAGCAAGAGGGGGGGGGGGGGGGTGGAAAGGAACTCTCGGTAATGGATGGAAGTGGGGAAGGGGCAGGTGACACACACCTTTCGAAGACTAACTTCAGAAATTTTGAAATTTCATTCAACACTAACTGATGACTTTACAAGAGGAATACATCATATAGGGGGCTGTCAACGGTTGCCTCCCTTCCCTAAGCACATGACAAACTGAATGACAAGAGCAGGTTGCGTTTCTTTCCCTAAGTACATGACACATTGAGTGAACAAGGGCAGGTTGCAGGCGGTTGAAGGGGCTGAAGGAGTTGTCACTCTTCAGCTGATGTGTGCAGCTTCTAGAAGTAGGAAACTCTGCATTGCTGGTGGCGTGCAGACCTCTTCTTGGCAGTGGTGGTTGGCGAATGATGGGCTGAAAAAGGGAGCTGTCATTCTGCAGGAAATGGAGACAGCTTCTTGAGGCTGAAATTCTGCAAAAGCTGGTGGCTGGCGCATGTTGACTTTAAGGGGCTGCAACAGCAGGTGAGGGAATGGTCTTGTCCATCTTTGCTTCAAAGGGGAAGGGGCGGTTGGAGGTAGAGACAAATCCCCATGGCTGCCAACTAGGATGGTGGAGTGTTGGGTACTTGTGGTGATGCTCCTTTGAGTTGGATGGGCTGGTTCTCACATGAGATGGGCTCATGGGCTCATGGCATCTCTTGGAGTTATCTTGACTTGATTTTGACTTGCATCCCAAAATGGAGTTGACCTATACTATTACATCAATTTCATGCACTAACCTACCATACATAAGTGGCGGATCCTAGGGATGTAACTGCATGGTGTAATTGTTGGGTGGATCTAACCTACCATATGATGCAAGTTATGCTAGGAGATCTAACTTAAAGGATGCATGCAAAGCAAGGAATGAAAATCTAACTTAAAGATGCATGCAATGCAAGAGATGGAAATTTAGGTGCCCTAGCTAGGGTAACCTTAAACTCCATTTGTATTTTCGTGGGTCATGTCGCCTCCCCACATCAGCTCTCCCCGGGTGAGAAAAATTCTTCTCCGAAGAATTGTCCTTATCCATGAGGAGCTTTGAGGTAGTAAGGGTGAGTTCTTCCTCGGGGAGCCAACCCTCTTCACCATGGTCATATCCAACTAAGTAGAGTAACGCTACCTCATTACGGGTGAAATGGGTTTGGTCCTCAAGGATGGACTCAATCATATGCTCACAAGTGGGGTCATAGTATGGGGTGGAATGATGCTTATGCAATATGAAGTCATCCACATCAAAAGTGATGGGGGTCCAAAAATCATTGTCAACAGCATCACAGCAATCAATCTCTTCATCCCAATCTTCATGCTCCTTAAATTCAGGGTCTCCTACACAGAAAGTCCTTTCTCGGCCATATTCATTAGTATGTTTGTGGTATACAGGCCTACTAAAAGATTCAGGTATAACAAAATCAAAGTGTTCAAGTTCTGGGAGGGAAAGCAAATCATTATTCAATTGAATTTTCTTTAACCCTGGAGTACTAAGGCCAGACTCAAGGTCTAAAGGAGAGATGGGTGATGTTGCCAACTCAGACAAGTTAGGTTCTAAATCATATCCTAGCATGGGAAACTCAAGAGGGTCTAAAGTAAATTCTACTTCATATTCAGGTGAGCTAATGTCTAACTCAAGAAGGGTGAGGGGCGCCTCTAGGATTGGACTTCCTAAGGAAAAAAGAAATGGCTCTCCCATATCTGGAGTAAGATCTTCAAAGCTAAACTGGGGGAGCTCTACCATGTCATACGGAGAAGGTTGATATAGGTCAGTCCCTATGGGGTCAACTTGAGTAGGGTCATGATGGGGGGGCCAAGCATGCAACATTCAAACAACGCACTTCGAAAACATTTTGATAAATAAGTATAGCTTAGTAAACCCTTTAAGCTATCGTAGTTCGAAATTAGTTTGTTTTGGTATGTAATAGTGGAAACCGAAACTACATTCAGCAACTAATCTTATCATGCACTTCTAATAAAGAGGAACGCCTAACAAGAGCTTGACATGCGGTTCTACAACATCAAATAAACCTAGGCATGCGGTTCTACCATAAGAAAATAGGGCTAATCTAGGGGAGGAACTCACCTTGCACCCTTTGAGAATAGAAAGGGTGACCTTCCCGTTCTTCACCGGTCCAATGGTTGAATCTCACGAAGTAGGGCCCTATGAGCTTACACACATGGCATTGCAGCATCCCACACATGCGTGGGTGAGTTTAAAAGAATATTAAGAGGCCATTCACATAAACACACTCAAGGGGGAGGATAGCCTCCAAATTCCCTTGCTAACATTTTGAGACTAACTAATTAAGAGGGGGAAGGGGGGGGAATGAACTTGTATGCCTTCCTTGACCTTGCGCAACCTGAGAAGTGACCTTAGTGAGTGTAGATGGAGGTTCAGAAACTTCAAGAAAACATCAACCAAGGTAGTAGAAAGACTTAGCTAACTTAAGGTGATGGCTTGATCTCGGCATGGGATTAAAGACACCATCTTGAGTCTCGGCTGGTCCAGCTCCTCCTCTTGGGCTGAGGACTTGTCAAGGCTAAGGGGGAGGAAGTGGCGTGAGCTCCCTTCTTCAAGACAAGCGCAAAGGGTGGAAGATGATTGAAGAGCAAGAGGGGGTGGAAAGACACTCTCGGCAATGGTTGGAAGAGGGGAGGGGGCAGGTGACACACACCTTTTGAAGACACACTTCAGCAATTTGAAATTTCATTCAACACTAAGTACTTCACTTTACAAGAGGACTACATCATATAGGGGAGTCTCCAACGGTTATCTCCCTAAGCTCAAAACAAGTCACACAAGCAAGCATGATGTAGACAACTCAATGGGCTGATCTCTTCTTCCAAATGGGCGGTTGTTTGGAGTTTGAACTTTGGAGTCTTCAGCAGGTTAGTAAGCTCGAAATCTGAGATGAGAGTGGACTGAAGAGGCTGCTGATGGCTGACATTGCAGGCTGCAAATTGGCATGGGCGGCTGGCACTTGAAGGGACTGAAGTTGTTGCAAAGTGCAGGCTGCTCCTTGACTTTGGGGGCTGGCGCATGATGGACTGAAGTGGGCATTGTTTCAAGCTGGTGGCTGGCGCATGTTGACTTTAGGGGCTGCAACAGCAGGTGAGGGAATGGTCTTGTCCATCTTTGCTTCAAAGGGGAAGGGGCGGTTGGAGGTAGAGACAAATCCCCATGGCTGCCAACTAGGATGGTGGAGTGTTGGGTACTTGTGGTGATGCTCCTTTGAGTTGGATGGGCTGGTTCTCACATGAGATGGGCTCATGGGCTCATGGCATCTCTTGGAGTTATCTTGACTTGATTTTGACTTGCATCCCAAAATGGAGTTGACCTATACTATTACATTAATTTCATGCACTAACCTACCATACATAAGTGGCGGATCCTAGGGATGTAACTACATGGTGTAATTGTTGGGTGGATCTAACCTACCATATGATGCAAGTTATGCTAGGAGATCTAACTTAAAAGGATGCATGCAATGCAAGGAATGAAAATCTAACTTAAAGATGCATGCAATGCAAGAGATGGAAATAACTTAAAGGATGCATGCAATGCAAGGAATGAAAATCTAACTTAAAGATGCATGCAATGCAAGAGATGGAAATTTAGGTGCCCTAGCTAGGGTAACCTTAAACTCCATTTGTATTTTCGTGGGTCATGTCGCCTCCCCACATCAGCTCTCCCCGGGTGAGAAAAATTCTTCTCCGAAGAATTGTCCTTATCCATGAGGAGCTTTGAAGTAGTAAGGGTGAGTTCTTCCTCGGGGAGCCAACCCTCTTCACCATGGTCATATCCAACTAAGTAGAGTAACTCTACCTTATCGCGGGTGAAATGGGTTTGGTCCTCAAGGATGGACTCAATCATATGCTCACAAGTGGGGTCATAGTATGGGGTGGAGGAATGATGCTTATGCAATGTGAAGTCATCCACATCAAAAGTGATGGGGGTCCAAAAATCAGTGTCAACAGCATCACAGCGATCAATCTCTTCATCCCAATCTTCATGCTCCTTAAATTCAGGGTCTCCTACACAGAATGTCCTTTCTCGGCCATATTCATTAGTATGTTTGTGGTATACAGGCCTACTAAAAGATTCAGGTATAACAAAATCAAAGTGTTCAAGTTCTGGTAGGGAAAGCAAATCATTATCCAATTGAATTTTCTTTAACCCTGGAGTACTAAGGCCAGACTCAAGGTCTAAAGGAGAGATGGGTGATGTTGCCAACTCAGACAAGTTAGGTTCTAAATCATATCCTAGCATGGGAAGCTCAAGAGGATCTAAAGTAAATTCTACTTCATATTCAGGTGAGCTAATGTCTAACTCAAGAAGGGTGAGGGGCGCCTCTAGGATTGGACTTCCTAAGGAAAAAAGAAATGGCTCTCCCATATCTGGAGTAAGATCCTCGAAGCTAAACTGGGGGGGCTCTATCATGTCATAAGGAGAAGGTTGATATAGGTCAGTCCCTATGGGGTCAACTTGAGTAGGGTCATTCCTAGAGTCTTGGGTTATAAGCCCATGTTCAATTGGCCCTAAATGTGGTTTAGGAGTGTGGGTGGCAAGACCTAAGAGATATGTTTCATGGGTCATTGGATCAAAGGTCAAGTCTTCTAGGCCTTGAAGTTGAGGTTCTCCTAATGTTTGGGACTTAGGATCTTGGTCAATGATAAAAAGATCTAGCATGGGTTCCATCTTAGGCAAAGTAAGGGATCTTAACTCATGTTGGTTGATATCAAAAGGTGAAGGATCCTCTATTTCTAAAAGTTTTGGTTCTAGGGGTGGGTTTAGGCCTAAGTTGTAAAGTTTAGTGTTAGATGGCTCAGAAGTGGTCAAAGAAGGGCCTAGACAAGATGGTATGTCTACCTTAATCTCTAAATATGGTTGTGTAAGATACTTAGGCAGATCATCCATAGAGAAAGGTTCAAACTTAGGTTGAGTCAAGCCTAAAGTGTGATGGTCCTCTAATTGAAGGTGTTGGATTTCTAAAGTGTCTAGAGGCTCATCTAAACTTTTACTAAGGTCAAGTGGCTTGGAACCTAAGTGTTCACAACCTATTGAAGAGTTCTCTAAAGTTTTCCCTATGTCATGAAGAGTAGGTTCACATGGTTCAAGCACTTGATCTAAACATGGGAGCCCTAAAGGGTGAGGCAAATTAGTCTTATAGGTCACTAAGGGTAGGATAGCTTCCACTAAGTCCAGCCTAATATGATTGGGTTCAAGTTCTTCCATAGGCTTAGGTGAGATTGTTCTTAAAGGTGTGGACTTAGTATGACCTATGTGGATGTCAAGAGAGTTTTCCTTAAGTTGGTTGAGTTCTTGTTTGGGTTTTATGGACAACATGATTTGACATGGAGGTAAGTCTTCAATGGGTTCCCTAGACTTGATTTGAGATTGGCTTTGGGAGGGTAGCTTTGGTTCTAAGGCTTGATTGAGCTCCATGGTTTGATTGACTACCTTAGGGGCTTTGGGTCTTGGATGGTCAATTTTCCTTTTATAAAATCTCTTAAGATTTTGCTCCACCTCACTAGCTATTTGAAAAGCATCTTCTATGGTGTATATGGGGTAGTAGGTGAGACCTCTCTTAATCTCAAAGCTAAGACCATCTCTAAACCGGTCAAGCATAACCCTAGGAGCTTCTCTAGTACTATGGTAGAGGGTTTTGAACTTTAGTATATATTCAGCTACATTCATGTTCTCTTGGGTAAGCAATTTTTCATTGAGGGGTGTAGGGTCATATACTTCTTTTATCATGTCATCCCATCTCTTGATGGGTTGTCTATTGCCTCTTAGGGGATTGAATCTAGTAGTCATTTTCGAAATGAGTAAGGTTTTGAAAATAAACCCTAAGGTGATAAATGTAGCTAGTCAAATTCTTTCAAGCACCTAGGTCCAAAAATCGCCTTAGTAGTAGGAAAATAATTTTGGTCATATAAAATCCTACTCTAAGAGCCTAAGCTCTGATACCAAGATGATGGGGTCACAAATCATGCAACATTCAAACGACGTGCTTCGAAAACATTTTGCTAGTTAAGTATAGCTTAATAAACCCCTTGTGCTAACGTAGTTTGAAATTAGCTTGTTTTAGTAAGTAATAGTGAAAACCGAAATTACTCAACAAGAGAATCCTAACATGCGCTTCTAGATAAGATGGAACTTTGACAAGACTTAAACATGCGGTTCTACAACATCAAATAGATCTAGACATGCGATTCTATCATAAGAAGTAGAGCTACTCTAAGGGAGGAACTCACCTTGCACCCTTTGAGAATAGAAAGGGTGACCTTCCCGTTCTTCACCGGTCCAATGGTGGAAACTCACGAAGTAGGGCCCTATGAGCTTACAACCAAGACATCACAGCATCCCACACATGCGTGGGTGAGTTTAAAAGAATATTAAGAGGCCAATAACACAAGCACACCCAAGGGGGAGGGTAGCCTCCAAATTCCCTTGCTAACACATTTTGGGACTAACTAGTAAGAGGGGAAAGGGAGGGGATGAAGGTTGTATGCCCTTCTTGGCCTTGCGCCACCTGAGAAAATCAGTTGTGAGTGTAGATGGTTGCTCAGGAACTTCAAGAAAACATCAACCAAGGTAGTAGAGAGACTTAGCTAACTTAAGGTGGTGACTTGATCTCGGCATGGGAGTAATGACACCATCTTGAGTCTCGGCTGTGTCCAGCTCCTCCTCTTGGGCTGGGGACTTGTCAAGGCTGAGGGGAGGAAGTGGCGTGAGCTCCCATCTTCAGGACAAGCGCAATGGTGGAAGAAGATTGAAGAGCAAGAGGGGGGGGGGGTGGAAAGGAACTCTCGGCAATGGATGGAAGTGGGGAAGGGGCAGGTGACACACACCTTTCGAAGACTAACTTCAGAAATTTTGAAATTTCATTCAACACTAACTGATGACTTTACAAGAGGAATACATCATATAGGGGGCTGTCAACGGTTGCCTCCCTTCCCTAAGCACATGACAAACTGAATGACAAGAGCAGGTTGCGTTTCTTTCCCTAAGTACATGACACATTGAGTGAACAAGGGCAGGTTGCAGGCGATTGAAGGGGCTGAAGGAGTTGTCACTCTTCAGCTGATGTGTGCAGCTTCTAGAAGTAGGAAACTCTGCATTGCTGGTGGCGTGCAGACCTCTTCTTGGCAGTGGTGGTTGGCGAATGATGGGCTGAAAAAGGGAGCTGTCATTCTACAGGAAATGGAGACAGCTTCTTGAGGCTGAAATTCTGCAAAAGTTGGTGGCTGGCGCATGTTGACTTTAAGGGGCTGCAACAGCAGGTGAGGGAATGGTCTTGTCCATCTTTGCTTCAAAGGGGAAGGGGCGGTTGGAGGTAGAGACAAATCCCCATGGCTGCCAACTAGGATGGTGGAGTGTTGGGTACTTGTGGTGATGCTCCTTTGAGTTGGATGGGCTGGTTCTCACATGAGATGGGCTCATGGGCTCATGGCATCTCTTGGAGTTATCTTGACTTGATTTTGACTTGCATCCCAAAATGGAGTTGACCTATACTATTACATCAATTTCATGCACTAACCTACCATACATAAGTGGCGGATCCTAGGGATGTAACTACATGGTGTAATTGTTGGGTGGATCTAACCTACCATATGATGCAAGTTATGCTAGGAGATCTAACTTAAAGGATGCATGCAAAGCAAGGAATGAAAATCTAACTTAAAGATGCATGCAATGCAAGAGATGG
This sequence comes from Costus lasius, assembly GCA_027563935.2. NCBI lineage: Eukaryota > Viridiplantae > Streptophyta > Magnoliopsida > Zingiberales > Costaceae > Costus > Costus lasius. The sequence goes on from CM050451.1 coordinate 80,877,935, forward strand.
AAATTTAGGTGCCCTAGCTAGGGTAACCTTAAACTCCATTTGTATTTTCGTGGGTCATGTCGCCTCCCCACATCAGGGGCCCCCCTGGATGAGATGATTGAGAAAGTGTATGGCCATACCCAGGTGACTATGTTCATCTGATTTAATCATGCTCATCATATTGGAGCTACAGGCTTGACACGCTTGTCCAATAAGAACATCCAGTGGCAAAGGAATCATGTATGCCTAGTGAGTTGATTCACACTTGTGCTGTTGTTTGGGTGTAGTCTTGGAAGACTCTTTCCTTTATATCGGGAGACAGTGATGTGTTGCTAGATACCCCTCACTGATCGTGATGACGTAAGTTATCGTTACCGACGTTTAAAGGAAACCCTTAGGGTCGCACAATTTGATGATATGGCTTACTTAAGTCAGATCGTGTGGACTGAATTATTTGGGTTCAGTTTAAAGGGATTGTTATCTCTGATTATAAGTGAGATCTGGTCTGATCATGTTTGATTGATTAGGGCTTGAGATCGGTAAGCTTTGATCGAGAGAGTTGATGCTAGATCGGTGAGATCAGGAGCATCAAGAGATGAACGGTTAGATCTGAAACCTTAGGGTTTACAATGGTCTAGATCAAATCGCTTGGCTTGATTGGTCTTTGAACCAAACCGACATTGAACCAACTCATTGAATGAGCGCATGGTTCAAAGGGGGTGAGAGAAATGCGTTGGGGTAAACCCATGAACGCATAAGCGTTGGGCGGTTACTATTTTTGGTTTTCCAAAATTAGAGTAACGCACTACACGTTGGGGTGTAACGCTCTCTCTCGTTCGGATCACCTCACGTCGCCTCTTCTCTTGGGAAAAGAACTCTTGACGAAAGAGGGAGGTCTCGGCAAGCAAGCAAGAAACTCTCTTCTCATCCTCTTCACACGACAAGAACTCCTTAGAACCTTGCTAGCACAAGGAGCACTAAGGGAGTAGGCGACATCTTTTGTGTGCGCACCATTTGGAGGAGAAGCGCTTGAGTCTCTTCTTCCTAGACGCCATCCAAGCAATGGCTTTGGTAAGAACTAATTCCTTGATTCTTGTTTACAATCATTTATAGTTGATCATATAACTGCAAAGATCCTAGAAACCCCCTTTCCGCTGCCTGAAAAACTTCATATGCGCCTATCTAGGGTTGCGCTCCCCCTTGAAGGGGACCTAACAATTGGTATCAGAGAGTATTTTGATGCATGTTTTATGATTGCTATCCTGCTGTGATCCTTGTATGCTTAGATCTTTCTTACATGCGAGACTTACATGTACATTGTTCATTCATGCCGAAACTTGTTTGTTTCCTTGGCGCATGTGTATTGATAGCGCATCTATCATGTTGTTGTAGTTGTTTTTCTAAAAACCCTAATGACATGCGCGACTATCATTAGATCTAAGCCGCACCTACATTAAACCCTTAGACGGGTTAGTAGGGTTGAAGTCATCTCTAGTTATGATCCAACAAGTCTGATCAGACCATCTGACAGCCTAGATGGGTCGACCAGATGGCACCTATGCGCATGCATAAGGTGGCTATAGGTCGACTGCATCAAGGGCGTGTAGCGAGGTCTAGTTGAGACAACCTATGAACGCACATGAGTTAGGCCCGGGGTCACACCCGCTTGCCAGAACTCATGAGGCCGTTCAGCCCTTGGCGCATGCATGGTTGACCGTTAGGTCAACTCAAGTCAGTTAGGACTTGGTGCATGCAAGGGCAGTGGATCTGACTAGTCTGATGAGTGGATCCCTATTAATGGACCGTTGTAAGGTAGTAGGGCACATAAGGAAAAATTAAAATTGATGCCAATGGGGTTTTCAAAATTTTATTTTCTTATGTTGGATCACATGATGTTTGTAAGCATATGTTTGTTTATTTAATCTTGTGTGGGCTGCCCATGTTTAATGTGTGCTGTGCTGGGGCCTGCGTGCCTGGAATTTAAATGTAAATAAATATTTTTATTGTGATCTGCGCATCACTTTTCATTTAAATTATAAAGTGTAATTGACCTGCGAGTCAATCTTGTCTAGATAGATTAATTTGTAAATTTATCATACAAGAGCATAGAGCACACTTGGCAGAGGCGCTTGCAGCAGAGGCTTGACCAGGTGGGAGGTCCAGGGTTCGACTCTGGGACCAGGCGCATTTTCCCTGGTAGGCGCACCTGAGCTGCAGATGGCGCTTGGGCCCTGGTTTGGGCCAAATGAGCAGCAAAAGACCCATGAACAAAAGCAAGTGAAGACTTAAGTTTAATTTAAGGTCTAACTTAGGCTTAATGGGCTTTTACCACATAAGATCAGCATGCTTTCTATTTATTGCTTTTATAATTAGAATTGCATGAGTTCATCTTCTGCTATCACCATAGGAATTGCATGATAGTGAAGAAGATAAAAGACCGTTAAAATCCAACGCTAAAATATCAAGCTCGTAAGCCTTCTGACGCGAAACCTCACTGTTCTGATTATCGTTGGAGCCGTGTTGTACCCACTCAGTGGGCACGTCCATCTATCTTCAGACGGTGCTGGATTACACCTGCGTGTTACAGAGAAGGGATTTATCGCTTCTCGTTGCTCAGCATAGCACGTGGTGGTCCAGGGAGTATGTCGGGTCAGCTTGACCATGTAGGCTACATATGTGGCGCATATGGTAGCGCATGGAGGCAGCCATCTGTGGGGTCAGAGATTGTGTTGTACCAACTCAGTTGGCACAGTCTGCTGGATTGCCCAGATGAAGGGGAATCGCACGGGTTGGCGATTGGCTGGGACAGCCTACCAGAGACTAGTGCTTGTACTCTCTGTGCATCTTATCTCGCCTGAGCGGGACGCGGAGACCAAGTATGAAATCTGGATCCCATCTCACTAAAAGAGTTCTACTCTTTCGGACTGTTTTTATGGATTTTTCAGCCAGATAAAATAGTGAGAAAAGAATCTTTCTTAAGTCCTGGATTGATTCTGAACATTGATACTGACCTTGCTGTTCTTGCATTGTTGTAGATACCTGCAGCAACGAACACCATGAGCTTCAATGTGCGATCCCTACTGGAAAGGGAGAAGTTTGCTGGGCCAAACTTCTCAGACTGGTTCGGACACCTTAAGATCGTTCTTAAGGCAGAGAGGAAACTGTATGTCCTCGAGACGGCTGTGCCGCCTCAACCCGCTGCGAACGCCGTAAGGGCGGTTCGTGAAGCTTATGAAAAGCATGTCAATGATAGCATTGATGTCGCTTGCCTGATGCTAGCGTCTATGACGCCACCGCTGCAGCCTCAGCATGAGGATATGTCTGCTATACACATTATAGCGAACCTCAAGATGCTGTATGCTGCACAGGCGAGGACTGAACGCTATAATCTGACCAAGCTTTTCTTTCAGAGCAAACTGGCTGAAGGGAGCCCAGTGGGAGCTCACGTGCTCAAGATGATTGGGCACAAGGAGGCTCTAGAGAAACTGGGGCATACCATCAATCAAGAGCTTGCTGTAGACATTATTCTGCAGTCTCTCCCGCCCTCTTTCGATGCGTTCATCATTAACTTTAATATGAACAAAATCGACTGTACTCCGGCAGAGCTGCTGAATATGCTCTTGACTACTGAGGAGACTCTGAAGGGAAAGCCTTCGACCTCTGTCTTAATGGTTCCTTCAAGGAACAAGAAGAAGGGGAAGAAGGGCAAGGCCCCTGTCAAGAGTTACAGCAAGGCTCTGAAGCAAAAAGTTAAGCGGTCAAAGGAATACAGATGTTTCCACTGTGGCCAGCTAGGTCACTGGAAAAAGGACTGTAAAGCGCTCCAAGGAGACAAGAGGGGAAGCATCGCTTCTGGCTCAGGTATTTACGTGACGGAAGTCATGGTTTCATCTTCTTCTATTTCATGGGTGTTGGACATTGCATGTGGAGTTCACATTTGTTCAAATGTACAGGAACTCAAGAGAAGAAGACAGGTGGGACAGCATGAGGTGGACCAACGAGTTGGAAACGGGGCACGGGTTGCTGCTGTTGCTGTAGGAGACTATTTCATCTCTTTACCATCTGGACTTGTGTTAGAATTAAACAGTTGTTACTTTGTTCCAAGTATTACTAAAAATATTATCTCTATTCCTGCTCTTGTCAGGAAAGGGTTTTCCTTTGAATGCAATATTTCAAAGTGTATTCTTACTTTAGATAATATTGTTTATGCTACTGGTTCAATTAACAATGGGTTATTCATGTTGGACATGGAATGTTCTATACACAATATTGATAATAAGAAAGCCAAATATGCTGATGACAGCACCTTGCTATGGTATAGTCGTTTAGGCCATATTAACAAGAAACGCATTAAGCGGTTGCATGATTATGGACTGCTGGGATCATTCTCCTATGAGGAGATTGATACATGCAAAGCTTGTTTAATGGGTAAAATGACGAAGTCACCTTTTCCCCACAAAGGTCAAAGGGCTTCAGAGTTTACTTGACCTTATACACAGTGATGTGTGTGGGCCATTTAGTAAACATGCCAGAGGTGGCTATCAGTACTTCATTACCTTTACTGATGATTTCAGTAGATATGGTTATGTCTATCTTATGAGACATAAAAGTGAATCTTTTGACAAGTTCAAAGAATTCAAGAATGAAGTACAGAATCAGCTTGGCCGAAATATCAAGGCACTTCATTCTGATCGAGGTGGAGAATACCTAAGTCGAGAGTTTACTGACTATCTAAAGGAGTGTGGGATTATCTCACAGCTCACTCCGCCAGGAACACCGCAATGGAATGGTGTGTCCGAGAGGAGAAATAGAACGTTACTTGATATGGTTCGTTCTATGATGAGTCAGGCTGCTCTACCTTACTCCTTTTGGGGATTTGCACTGGAGACAGCTGCAAAGGTACTAAACCGAGTGCCATCCAAGGCAGTTTCAAAGACGCCATATGAGTTATGGTATGGGAAACAGCCGAGCTTAACATTTATCAGGATCTGGGGCTGCGAGGCTTATGTCAAAAAGCTCGCCTCTGGGAAACTAGAGAGCAGATCTGAGAAATGTATCTTTGTCGGTTACCCTAAGGAAACTAAGGGTTATTATTTCTACGATCCCAAAGAGAACAAGGTGTTTGTTGCTCGCACGGCCATATTTCTTGAGAAGGAGTTTCTTCTGCAAGAGGCCAGTGGGAGAGAAATAAAACTGGACGAGAATCCAGAGGAAGGACAAAGTGGTCAAGCACAGTTGGATGAGCCTGAGCCGGTAGAACAGGTTACTGAACAACCTGAGGCTCAGATATCACGGGAACCGCGAAGATCGGGAAGGATCCGTCGACAGCCTGAGCGCTATGACGGAGTCTACATCATTGACAATGATGAACCCCTCACTTATGCGGATGCGGTCAGTGGACCGGAGTCAGCGAGATGGCTTGAAGCTATGCGCGCCGAGATGGACTCCATGTCAGATAACCAAGTCTGGGATTTGGTTGATCCGCCTCCGGGAGTTATCCCTATAGGCTGTAAATGGATCTTCAAGAAGAAGATTGACATGGATGGTAACGTGGTTACCTATAAAGGCAGGCTAGTTGCGAAAGGTTTCAAACAAATCTACGGGATAGATTATGATGAAACTTTCTCACCTGTAGCCATGTTTAAGTCTATTCGGATTCTTTTCGCGATAGCAGCATATTACGATTATGAGATCTGGCAGATGGATGTAAAGACTGCTTTCCTTAATGGAAATTTGCAAGAGGATGTGTATATGACACAACCAGAAGGTTTCACTAATCCATCAGATTGTCATAAAATATGCAAGTTAAAGAAGTCTATTTATGGACTGAAACAAGCATCTAGAAGCTGGAATATTCGTTTTGATGAATCAATCTCTGAATTTGGTTTCATCAAGAACGAGGATGACCCGTGTGTATATAAGAGGTTTAGTGGGAGCGTGATTACTTTCCTAGTCCTCTACGTCGATGATATCTTGATCATTGGAAACGACATTCTTGAAATGCATGCGGTTAAGGCATGGCTAAGGAAATGTTTCCAGATGAAAGATCTTGGAGAAGCAGCCTATGTATTAGGTGTGAAGATCTACAGGGATAGATCTAAGAGGCTTCTCCGGCTGTGCCAGAGTACTTACATCGATAAAGTCCTGGAGAGATTTCATTTAGAGAATTCTAAAAGAGGATATCTTCCAGTCAGACATGGTCTGAATCTTTCGAAGAGTCAGTGTCCACAAACACAGACTGAGAAAGATGAAATGGACAATACGCCTTATGCTTCGGCTATTGGATCCATTATGTATGCGATGTTGTGTACTCGCCCAGACGTCGCTTACGGGTTAAGCGTGACCAGTCGATTCCAAAGTAATCCAGGTTTGGCGCACTGGATTGCGGTCAAGAACATTTTAAAATATCTTCGGAGGACCAAAGATATGTTCTTGATATATGGTGGTCAGGAAGAACTCAGTATTGAAGGATATACTGACGCTTCGTTCCAGTCGGACCAGGATGATTTCCGATCGCAATCAGGCTATGTTTTTAGCTTGAATGGAGGAGCAGTGGTGTGGAAAAGTTTCAAACAGTCAATCGTTGCTGATTCCACAACTGAAGCCGAGTATGTTGCAGCCTCAGAAGCATCCAAGGAGGCAGTGTGGATTCGTAAGTTCGTGAGAGAACTTGGTGTTGTTCCTTCGAGTGCAGATCCTTTAGTTATCTTCTGTGATAACACTGGAGCAATCGCACAGGCAAAGGAACCACGGTCGCACCAGAAGTCCAAGCACATACAGAGACGGTTTCACTTGATCAGGGAGATCATAGATCGTGGCGAGATCAAAGTCTGCAAGGTTCATACAGATGACAATCTGGCAGACCCGCTTACTAAGCCTCTGGCGCAGCAGAAGCATGAGAAGCACTGTAATAATATGGGTTTGAGATTTCTCAACCATTAGATTAAGTGCAAGTGGGAGATTGTTGGGGTATGCCCTTAAGGCTAATGTTTGAGGCCTTGGGATTGTAACAGTATCATGTATAAACTCTTATGTTTATAAAGGCAATGGTTGTTATTCAGTTTGTTATATTATCTGCTGCAATACATATACTTCTGAATAATGTCTCAATGTTGTTCAGCTGGGCTGACATGCAGTAAAGGCCTTAGTTGATATATCTTGGTGAACATGAGACAGCCTTGATATGATTGAGACTAATATGTGTTCTAATCTTATAGGATGCTTCGAGCATGGAATAAGATGTAGACTCATGGGTACATTGGATGTACTGGACAGACCCTACTAGGATATTCAATTGCTTGTCACAATGTGAATAATCCTTGATTGCAACAAGTGGCACATTTCCTCTGACTTGAGATCACTTGTGTTTCTAAATGATGATTGTCATTGTTTTGAGGTAGTTCAATATCATTTGAAACATAATGGTTATAGACTATCTTGGATGGTGAGCTTGAGTCAGGTTAGGGCACTAGTGATAGAAAAAGGATTGCCGTCTCCTTAATTGGAGTGTGATGTTCAAAAGGGGCCCCCCTGGATGAGATGATTGAGAAAGTGTATGGCCATACCCAGGTGACTATGTTCATCTGATTTAATCATGCTCATCATATTGGAGCTACAGGCTTGACACGCTTGTCCAATAAGAACATCCAGTGGCAAAGGAATCATGTATGCCTAGTGAGTTGATTCACACTTGTGCTGTTGTTTGGGTGTAGTCTTGGAAGACTCTTTCCTTTATATCGGGAGACAGTGATGTGTTGCTAGATACCCCTCACTGATCGTGATGACGTAAGTTATCGTTACCGACGTTTAAAGGAAACCCTTAGGGTCGCACAATTTGATGATATGGCTTACTTAAGTCAGATCGTGTGGACTGAATTATTTGGGTTCAGTTTAAAGGGATTGTTATCTCTGATTATAAGTGAGATCTGGTCTGATCATGTTTGATTGATTAGGGCTTGAGATCGGTAAGCTTTGATCGAGAGAGTTGATGCTAGATCGGTGAGATCAGGAGCATCAAGAGATGAACGGTTAGATCTGAAACCTTAGGGTTTACAATGGTCTAGATCAAATCGCTTGGCTTGATTGGTCTTTGAACCAAACCGACATTGAACCAACTCATTGAATGAGCGCATGGTTCAAAGGGGGTGAGAGAAATGCGTTGGGGTAAACCCATGAACGCATAAGCGTTGGGCGGTTACTATTTTTGGTTTTCCAAAATTAGAGTAACGCACTACACGTTGGGGTGTAACGCTCTCTCTCGTTCGGATCACCTCACGTCGCCTCTTCTCTTGGGAAAAGAACTCTTGACGAAAGAGGGAGGTCTCGGCAAGCAAGCAAGAAACTCTCTTCTCATCCTCTTCACACGACAAGAACTCCTTAGAACCTTGCTAGCACAAGGAGCACTAAGGGGGTAGGCGACATCTTTTGTGTGCGCACCATTTGGAGGAGAAGCACTTGAGTCTCTTCTTCCTAGACGCCATCCAAGCAATGGCTTTGGTAAGAACTAATTCCTTGATTCTTGTTTACAATCGTTTATAGTTGATCATATAACTGCAAAGATCCTAGAAACCCCCTTTCCGCTGCATGAAAAACTTCATATGCGCCTATCTAGGGTTGCGCTCCCCCTTGAAGGGGACCTAACAAATACCTCAAGTCTAAGGATCAATGCAAACCTCTTGCATGTGAGATTGACTTGTTGACTAGACTAGTCAATCCTCACGGTGGATCACTCTAGTGCATCCAATGCACCTGTATGTCTGCGTTACTGTGCCCCGCACCTAACCAGCCCATTCACCAGTCTCACATGTATCAAAGCTGTCCCATATCTGCTATGGTACCTTGTCTGGGATAGCTTATGAGAATGGATCCAATCCAAACTCCTGGGACATTATATATGCAACTCAATACATCAACGCAGGTAGAGAAGTCTGCATAATAATGACCATGCCTCTATAAAGAATAATAGTTCTATCAAAGTACATTCAAACAATGTCTGACCATGTCCATACATTGGTCTGCAGGGCATATACGCCAAACAAGTTTTGGCTACGACTCCTTAAATTAGTCTACCTACTTGTATTTAAAAGTGTGTCCTTTCGGATCACAACATTTACAACGGAAGTGTCCTCACCATGGCATTGAAAATTGGGTTTTAATTCATACTTTTTACAATGGTTTGCTTTATAATACCAGACTAACTGTTGATGCTGCTGCAGGAGGAGCTCTGATGAGCAAAACCATTGATGATGCTTTCAAGTTGCTGGGAGAAATGGCTTTAAATCATAACCAGTGGACTTCAGAGAGAGGAGTACTTTATAAACCTTCCCAAGGTAAGAATGAAAGTGATGGTTGGCGCACCTTGGCAGAGAAGGTAGACTCTTTATGCAATAGATTTGATTCATTTAAGATGCAAACTGCTGTTGTTTCTTCATCTCTTGTTTGTGATATATGTGGTAATAATGGTCATATCTCTGAAGATTGTAAGGTCATTGCTAGTCAGGATAGTGAACATGTTAATGAAGTAGGGAATTATAATCAATGTAGAAACAATGATCTCTATTCTTGTACCTACAACCGTGGATGGAGGAATCACCCCAACTTATCTAGGAAAAACAACAACAATGTAGGGGGACAAACTGAAAATAGAGGGTTCCAAAATAAACCAAATCAAAGTCAAAACCCAAATCAGAATTCAAACATTGAGTCCATGCTAGAAAAGATTATGACTAATTAAAATCAGTTCATGCAAAATCAAAACATAGAAATTGATGATCTTAAGGGAATGGTTAGTCAACTTGCATCTCAAGTAGGATCATTAGCAGCCCGCAACAAAATCTTAGAAAATCAAATAGCACAACAAGCTAGTAGTTCTTACAGACCCCCTGGAAAATTACCTACTAAACCTGAGTTGAATCCTAGGGAGCACTGTAATGCTATCATCCCTAGAAGTGGGAGACAATTAGAGGAACCCAAAGGGATAGTTGTGATCAATGAAAAAGAGCCTAATGATGATCATGATGATGAATTAGAGTTAGAAAAATCTTCTGAGCATGAGCAAACCCAAGCTAGTTTGCCATCTCAAAAGGGTGATGAACCAAAAGGGGATGTGCCATGTGAGAAAGATGATTCTAAACCTAATTTACCTCCACCTTATAGACCACCTATACCCTTTCCCCAAAGGTTAGTGCAAGCAAAACTTGATAAACAATTTGGCAAATTTCTTGAGGTGTTGAAAAAGCTTTGCATTACTATTCCTTTTATTGAAGCTATATCTCAAATGCCATCATATGCAAAATTCTTGAAAGAGATCTTGTCTAACAAAAGAAAAATTGAGGACTACGGTATTGTGGCTTTAACTGAGGATTGTAGTGCTATTATTCAGAATAAATTGCCACCAAAACTGAAGGATCCAGGTAGTTTCTCTATACCTTGTTCTATTGAAGCATGTCTTTTAACCGAGCCTTATGTGATCTAGGTGCCAGTGTAAGCCTAATGCCTTTATCTATTTGTAGGAAATTGGACATTGGAGAGCTTAAACCAACATCCATATCTTTACAGCTCACTGATAGCTCGGAAAAGTATCCTATAGGTATTGTAGAGAATGTTCCAATCAAGGTAGGTGAATTTTTCATACTTGCAGATTTGGTAGTACTTGACATGGAAGAAAATCATAAAAATCCCATAATCCTTGGTAGACCCTTTTTGGCTACTGCTAGAGCACATATAGATGTTAAAAAGGGAAAAATCACTTTCGATATTTGTGAAAAAATAATTGAATTCGATCTTGCTGATTATTTGAACAAACTTTCATATTCTGGATCGTGTTGTAGTGTTGACATAGTTGATGATGTTGTCATTGATGTTCATGATTTATTTGATGAATCCTCTAATTTTGAAACTAACAATTTTTCTGAGGATGTTGTTAGAGGATTACAGGGGAAAGGACATCAAATTTCTGAAAAGAAGAAGAAAACATTAAGAAGAAGAAGAGGCTCTAAGTTGATTGACAACGGAAAGAAGATATTGAGTAAATTTGGACACTGTTTCAAGACTGAGCCTTATGTGTTTCATGGCGATGTTCAAATCAAAGAAAAATTAGAGTGGAAATTGAAAAAATCAGAACCAAAACTGAGTGCAGAAGGGTCAAACTAAAGACCTTTAAATTAGCGCTCTTGGGAGGCAACCCAAGCATTCTAACTTTAGTTGCTTTCTTTTAACTTAGTTTTTTTTAGAACTAATGTTTCTTTTATTTTTGTAGGTAAAACGAGTTTTGGTGAAAATTACGGCACTACCGTAATGTATATTACGGTACCGTAATTCTAGTCTGCTTCTGACCAGAAGGTTGTGACGAGATTATGACACTGTCGTAAGTATTTTCACAGTACCGTATTTTGTGTCCAAAATCAACCCGAGAGTATTTTTGCTTTTACAGTACTGCCAAAATAATTATTACGGTGCCATATTTTTGAGCTGATTATTATTATTTTTTTTTATTTACCTGAAAAAAAAATTCTGTGATTATTTTTACGGCATTACCGTAACCATTTTTGTGGTACCGTAATTTTCATCTAATTTCAACCCGAAAGTTTTCATGTTTTCACGATACTACCGTAAGCATTTTCATGGTACCGTAATTAGGGATGTTTTTCAACCCGAGAGTTTGAGCCAAATTATGGTACTACCATATTCGTTTTACGGCCCATGTTTTTCAATTTCGCTAGATTACGGCACTGCCGTAATGATTTTTACGGCCGTAATTCTATTTTTAGACGCGATTCTTGTGCCGTATTTTTAGGGTTTCAGTGCTGTTTTTGCATTTTCTCACTCGTTCGTGCGCCGACCCTCGAGCTCCGACCTTCCCGACCTTCCCGACGCGCCGGCGACTCTTCTTGTCCGATTATCACTGCCGATCTGGTACTCGCTCAACCGATTTCTCTGTCTTGGCGAGTTTTCACGTGAGTTTTGCCCCTTTGTTTGTTTCTCTCCGATTCTTGGTCATTTTTAGAAATTTTTGCTCCCATTTACTTCTTGGATGATAGGAGTACCTTCCTTATTCGTTTTTAGAGATTTTCAACTTGATTTGAGAGTGATTCTGAGTTCAAATGAGATAGATGTGCTGAGTTTTCACTGTTCACTGTTCGCCCTCTTCTTTCTCCCACTGAATCTTTGAGTTCAAGCATGTATATTAGTTGATATTCATGTCTATGATGCTTGATGAGTATTGTTGTTCATGTTGGAAGAATGATTAGAGTGTTATCTTTGCTATATTGCGTTGTCACTCTTAAGTTACAGCTTAAGTTCACTCATGGCACCTAAGAAGGCAGTTGTTTCCAAAAGGAGAGGCAAGGCACCAGCTGAGCCTTCATTTCCACCAAATCCTTATGGCATTCTGTTCAGAGATGAGCTTCAAGAGACAAGGTATAATCAATTGGTGGAAAGGAGAATTGTGGGCACTAAATATGCTGATAGACGCACTTTGGAGGCGGTTGGATTGTATGATGATGTGATGTGCATGTTTGATTAGATTAGAGCGAAGAAATTCTTTCAGATGACTCCATAGACCTATTTACCAGTTGTGCTTGAGTTTTTGAGTAGCTTGGACATGGAGCTACATGAGTATTTGGATAGGCATGCCGAAGGTGAGATCACCTTCCACATGGCCACTGTTGAGAGGAAGCTATCCATGAAGGACCTCAGGACTATTTTTCAGCTTGGTTCAGGGGGACATGCCAGTGTGTCCCTTGGTTATATGGAAAGTGTATTTTGGAACCAAATTACTGAGGAAGTTCACTTTTTTGCTGCAACTGCCAGGGCTTCAATGATCACAAACCCATGCATTAAGTATGTGCATTGAGTTCTAGCCCACACTGTCTTTGGTTGAGGTGACAGTGATGGGATGCTGTGACAGACAGAGCTATTCTTTCTTTGGAGCATGTTGTATGAATATTCTTTGGATGTGGCGTTCTTTTTTATGAAACACATGGAAAAAGTTTCAAGGGCCAAGAAAGGTGCCATAGTGATAGATGGTTTTATCACACCTATAGCTTTGTTTTTGAAAGTGGAACCTTATGGGATAGACGTGGCCAGAGAAAATTCAAGACTTGATATGGAATCATGCATGGCCATGAAAATGATAGTAAGAGAAGGAGACAACTTTTCATTGATTCTTGGATCTGAGGGTCAGAAATTGCCATTACCAAACACTGAGAAGACCTCTGTGAAGAACCAAGTCAATTGGAAGTTGACCCCTTCAGATGCAGATTTTGCTATGCCACCACCGCTAGATACTGTACCACCACCCACCTGGGGTGGTAGTGATGATCCTTTTGGTATGGGCATGGAGCAGCCATCTCAGGGAGCTGCAGACTCTTCTTCACAGTGCGCTTCTGACCGAGGATTTTCTAGTACCTACGACCTTGGATTCCGATCTCTCTCCACTCAGATGTATCGACAGGAGCATTAGATGGAGAAGATGATGGATACCTTGGGCCGGATGATAGACTCGATGCATCACATGTATACAGACATAGAGAATCTGAGTACCTATATGGAAGAGATGGGGAATTTCTTATATGATCATTTTGGATTCCAGGACTCGAGGAGAGGTGGAGACCATAGTGGGCACCAGAGAGAGCAGCCCTTTGATCCTATGGATGCAGCAGAGGAGGACACTGAGGAGATTAGATCGGATGATGAGTAGAGTTTTGTGAGTATCCCTTTCTTTATTTCTTTGCATTCTATTTTCTTTATCTCACTGATATTTCATGTGCTCATAGGAAGGATAACTCTACAAGCTTGTGTGTCCGTCATTGCACTTCGCCCTGTTTTGATGACAATTTCGATGTCGTTGTATGATGATGATATTGATGAATTATTCGATCGGGTTGTATTATGATATTCTTGATACTTGAGCACCTTGTGAAGGTGCATAATTGAATGCTTGATACTTGGTGATATTGTGATATTTTGATGATTAATGAGTATATTTTTGATTGATGAGATTGATTTGTGGCCTAGTCTATATTTTTGAAGAATTTATTGTTGATGACTTGTTTAATGCAATTGATGGTGAATAAACTCATGCTTATGATTAGGACTAGATGCACCATGTCGAATTTATTTCTCTAATATATATCTACTTTTGAATTTTTTTTCATTGATTGATGAATGAGATTTTAGGTGGATATATTGTTTGAAGAATTTGATTTGAAAGTGAAACTACTTGTTAAATAAAATTAGCATATGAGTGTAATTTTGAATTGATGTCAATTGATTAGTCTAGTTGATGTTTAGTCTATTTGCTATTTGTTGGGAAGAAAGAATCCAAAATCCAAAAATAGAAAATGATTCCCCTACTTGGCACTGTGTAAAATTGACAGTTGTACCGAAGATATGGGTTGAAGTCTAAAAAGAAAAAAACATGAGAGAGAAAGAAAAAGAAAATGACTTCTCTACTTGGCACTGTGTAAAATTTACCGTGGTACCTAAGACAAGAGTTGAAGTCCCAAATAAAAAGAATAAAAAGAAAAATGAAGAAAAGGAAAATTTTGAGTGGAAAAAGACTTTGGATATCTTATTCCTGTAAACAAAAGTATAATAGATTTGAACTGAAACTTAGGTGAATTCATGAGACTGAGATTCTAATTTTTATACAAGTTGCAAAGTTTTATTTGATTAAGTTGTGGATCTTGAGGATATAATTCAAAAGATGATATGCCTATTTAAAATTTTATGAATCAATTGGTAGGATTTTTCATTGGTGATTGTATTCCAGAAATTTATTCTTCATGAGAAAATCTTTTCCTATGATCAATTTTTGATTTTTGCTTGAGGACAAGCAAAGTTTGTGCCTTATGTGTTTGATGACACCGAAATTTATAGTAAATTTTGTGTCATTTCATATATCTTTTTGTGTCAAATTCATGAACCACTGCTTATTTTTATGCCTTTTTTTTATCAAATACTGTGAAATCTATACTCTTTTTGGTTTTTTGATGATTTTCAGGTAAAAAGGCATGATTTTCAGGCGTTTTCAAGTAATTCCAGATGCATGAATGAATTCTCACTATCAAGAGGAGATTACATGTCAAATTTCACAAAGATTGGAGCTTCAGACTATATTACGGCAGGGCCGTAATCTATATTACGGTACCATATTTTCTCCGGCTACCGTAATATCAGAGCATTGCCGTAATTTGGGAAATTTTCATCCAGAAAGATTTTCAAAAATTACGGCACTACCGTAAAGATTTTCACGGGCCGTAATTTGGAGTACTTTCCGACCAGAAATTTTGGCTGAAATTACGGCACTGCCGTAATCGATATTACGGTGCCGTAATTACCAGATAGTTTCGATCAGAGAACTCGACTGAAATTACGGTACTATCTAACCAAAATAACGGCTGTAATTCTAACTCTTGACGCGATTTTCCCAGTCAACTTTGAAGTCCGATTTTTGCGCGATCGATTGCGAACGATCTAGGCCATAAAATTCAAAGCTGTAAGAAGCAAGAGGAGAGCTTTTCGCGAGAAGAAGGGAGGCACACCAAAAGCCCTAATTTTCATCGATTGTCGGGAGAGAAATCGAGTTTCATGCTGCCGCCTTAGGTTTCATCGCCGGTAAGCATACATGCATCTCCGGCCGTGAAATTTGAGGGGAAGCTTCGCCTAGAAGAGGAGACGATACCCCAGAAGTTTCAGAGAGAAAGGATCTCGATTAGAGGAGAAATCAACAAAAGCTCGCCGCCGGCATTGTTCACGCGTGGAAATTACGGCTGTAATTTCCATTACAGCCGTGTGGTTATTTATTTTTCCCCTCTTTATTGATTTCCTATACTTTGATACTATGGATTATTGTAATCTTTCATTCATGCTAGCTTAAATCTTTTATGGGACATGGGGGAGTAATTCCCTTTGATTTCTTAATGACTAGATAAAATTTTCATTACTTCGTCACGTATAATTTTAGCATGATAATTCTACATATGTGATAATTGCTCTTTAATTCTCCATAGATTCATGTCATTGATCTTGTTTTAGAGTTTTCACAATAAGGACCGAAAGGTGACTTGCTTGAGAACTTGGAACCCTAGAATTGAATGTTAAGAATTTACTATAAGAAATTAGGTTAGTTCTTGTTTCTTGATTTTAGAAGAATAATTGTCATGATAATAATATGAATCTAGGATTGAGTTAATTTATCAAATGTGGAGATCTTGTGCGAAAGTGAGGATCGGAACGTTGGAGAACCATAAGTAGAACTTGTGTTGAGACTCGGATGCACGAAAGTGATCGTTGAGATTCCACTTGAGATAATCAACTTAGAATTCGGATGCATGAAAGTGATCCTTGAGTTTTTTGATTGATGATTTACTTATTTTCAGCTTGGGATAGATCTTGCGCGAAAGCGAAGATCGGTCCCTGCATGATTGTCTGCACGAAAGTGAGACGATCCCTTTATGAAGATTTATATCTTTATCATAATAAAATTAAACTGACGAATTACTATTCATATCTAGTCATAGAAATTAAAGTGAATGAAACCCTAGTCCCAGATTTTCTCTCTGATATTTTCGTTAGCTTTCATTAGATCACTTGCATAGTTTTGATTGCCTAGATAGTAAGAACTCAATTATTTACTACTTGACAATGAGGTCTCTGTGGTTCGATATCGTTCTTTATTACTTCGAGTATCTGTGCACTTACGGACTACAACAACTCCTTGACATCTTTAACTGCAAAGGTGGACTCTTTAGCTCATAAATTGGATTCTTTTACTTTTCCTTCAGTTGTAGTTAATTCTTTTTCTTGTGAAGTGTGTGGTGTTTAGGTCATACTGCTTTTGATTGTCAGCTCATAGTTTTACCACAAGAGGACTCTTATTAGGAGCATGTTAATGTTTTATTTCAATCAGCCTCATAAGTCCAACTTGGAGTCCCTTTTGGAAGGTTTCGTTGTTGCTCAGAAAAAGCATAACGAGGATTTCTCTGATGCTATTAAGCATCTAATATCTCGTGTGGATGCTTTGGTAACCCACAACAAGATGCTAGAGAGCCAAATAACTCAGCAAGCAAGTACCTCCAATAGGCCTACAGGTAAACTTCCAGGCCAACCAGAGATGAATCCCTGGGAGCACTGTAATGCCATCACCATTGTGAATGGTGAACATATTGATGAACCTAGAATACCTAATGAAGAGGAAGCCTGAAGAGACTTCACCCAACTATACTTGGCCAAAGTAAATTACGGAGTAAATATAATTCTAATCAAATCTATGCTATAATGATCATAACAAAGAGTAAAAATACAATTTTTAATCCATAAATGTCAGTGGGCTACATCCTTAATCCCGAAATAAAGTTTACTCGCTCATGTTCAAAGTTAACAGCATGTTTACATATAAAACTATGATTGAATCCTATCAAAAGTACAAGAATTCACTAAGAATGTAATTAGAAAAGCTTTCCCTCGACATGGAGACGAAGATGAAGTGATCAATTCTCCCTTTTGCGTGAATTCTCAACGAAATTTCGCCCTGGAGCTAAGTTTTGCCCTAGCTGCCGCCTCTGATTTTGTTCACCCATAAAAGTCTCTTTTGCCCCCCAAAAATCTTTTCTTTTATACTCTAATCTGTTCAAAATCCTTCAAGAAAGAATTCTAGAGAGTTTGGTTAAAATCCGACTTGATTTAGGGTCGAATCAAGTGAAAAACTCGAAGAGGCGGAAAAACTCACAGCCCGCAAACTATTCACGGTTGCGGCCGTGAAAGTTTATGTGAATAAAAGCTCTTGTACACAGAAATATTCATGGCCCGTGAAGGATTCATGGCCTCACCTGTGAAAATTTCTATGAATTTTTTTTATTTAGCCGTGTTTTTGCCCCTTGAACTTGAAACTCACGGTCGGCAGAGAAACTCACGGTCAAGGCCGTGAATGTCACGTCTAACACTATTTTCTCCCCAAATTTGATGTGTGATCTCATAATTTCCTCGAGAATCTTGCTATGGTTTCAAAACTCGTGAAATCCATCATTTTTACACCATTTTACTTGCATTTTCAATAAAAATCAAGAAAAGTGAAGATTCCATACCAAGTGAAGTAAAAACATAAAAAATTAGTATAAAATCATAAAATAAGCCCAAAATATCATATAAAATATAGGTAAAAATGTGATGTAAATACAGCGCATCACTCGGTAGCCATACCGAAGGGACCTTATTGACACATATTTATATAGCATTTTACGTGTGATTTTACTGATGGAATCTTCTCCATTTCATGATTTACATCCCATAATTGCCTTAATTTTGATACATCTATAGAATCTACACCTCGAACTGTATTTTCACATTTTCAGGTCAAAACGACCACAAAAGGGGTGGATTCTGAGACTTTTGAAATCAGAGGAACTCCTACAAATTCAAGAAGAATATAACTAGAGATTTTCGGATTATTTGGAGCCCCCATTGAGAATCACGACCGGGTCACGATCAAAATAACGCATGTGACTCGTCTCTGCACTTGAAGCTGCAACTGTCCAATCTCGAGCGGGTCACGACGAGAATCACACCCGTAATCGTGGACCCGCTTGTTTCGAAACCACGATTTTAACCGTGGTTTTCTTAACCTAATTAAAGGGGTAGAAGGAGGGCAACCTGGTAACTTCTCCCCCCTCTATCAGAAGCCCTAGAGAGGAGTTTTGGAGGGAAGTTTGCAATGATGATGGAGGTTACGTGAGGATAAAGGGATAAGGCAATTTGTAGGCTTTTGGGGAAGAAGCAGTAGAAATCTGATTTTTGGGAAGAGATTTGCAGCGGGACAAGGAAAGATTCAATGGATCTTTAGGAGGAAGATAAAAGGGTTTGAGAAGACTTTCGAAAAGGGATTAGAGGAGATTGTTAATGAGAGGGAAGAAGTCAAAGGAGAGGAAAAGCTGTAGATTTATGGTGGCTAAGAATAGAGAGTGATTTTCCAGATTTGCACAGCTTGGGGAAGCAGCAAACGTCTGGCAACTGAAGGAGAAAAGATGGGAAGGTTCAGCCTATTTAAGAAGGGGGAGTTCAGCAGAGAAAAGGGGGATTTTTCGGCAGGATGAAACAAGAGGAAAGAAGCCAAGAGAGAAGGTTGAAATCATACGTAGGGCAAGAACGAAGACATCATTTGCAGCGTAAGGAGAAGAAGAAGGACTCCCCAAAACTCTCGGTTGATCATCTCATGCATCAAATCTGGATTAGGGGAGTCTTCAATCTCATTTTCCACACCTTCTAGATAAAGATTTGGAATAAATGAGCATATCTTTATGTGTGCTTGTGTGATGAACATGGATCTTGTAGCTTAAACCTCAAATCAAGATTTGGGGAAACCCTTTGACCATCTTGTGTGTGTAATAACCTTACTCCGAGTACTTTGAATCCTTGCCGACCCCTATGGCGCTCTATGCCTGCGCAACCGAGGGGAGCATTGAAGCTTGCATTCCCCCCGAGCGAGGTTTGTAAATTAGGAAATCTGGGGGAAACCCATTGATGAACTGTACTTGCTCGCCGTGACTGTAGGGCCTTAGGCGTGTCGGTAGAGGAATGGGTCATCCGCACGTCAGAACCATTCGGGTTAGAGTTTATCTAACCCTTATTGTACTCTATGCCTTGTGATCCGAGTGGAGCCGAATTATTTGAATGTATGGACCAATATATGGGCATGGTCTGGCATTATTTGGAAGTACTTTGATAGAATTGATATTATTAATAAAGGCATGGTCGTTATTATGCAGATTGCTTTACCTGCGTTAACGTATTGAATTGCATAAATAATGTCCCAGGAGTTTGGTTGGATCCATTCTCATAAGTAATCCCTAGTCAAGGTGCCTTAGCCGATATGGGACAGCCTTGGTGCATGTGAGTCTGGTGTATGGGCTGGTTAGATGCCGGGCACAGTAACGAAGACATACATGTGCATTGGATGTACTAGAGTGACCCATCGTGAGGATTGTTTTGTCTAGTCAACAGGTCAATCTCACATGCAAGAGGTTTGCATTGATCCTTAGACTTGAGATATTCATCTAAATATGATGATGGGTATGCTTTGATACAGTCTTACGTCTCTCCGTAATTGGGTGATCAAAACGACTATCATCGGGCACATCATAAGTCATATAGAAATATGGATGACCAATAGGAGGATTTGCCCGTTCCTTAATTAGAAGCATGATATCCACTTTGGGGCGCCCCACCTCATTGGTGCATGATAGGAATGTATGACCTTACTGTTTGAGTCATGACCAATAGATTGGATTAATAAATATGAGACTAAATCCAATGGCGGGATATCAGTTCAGGCAAAGGGATCTAGATGAAAGATCCCCTAACAAAGGGGGCGAAACCCTAGATAGGCGCATGTATTTTTCTTTTAAGCAGCGGAAAGGGGGGTTTCTAGGATCTTTTGATGCATGCATTATAATCAACTTAAAACCGATTGCACAAGAGATAGAACCATACCATTGCCATCGGTTTGATGGTGTCTTGGAATCAAAGACGCAAGTGCCTCTTCTCCTTAGATGACACACACAATGAGAAGGCGACTACTTCCTTGGCGACTTTGTGCTAGCAAATCTTCAAGGAGTCCTTCGTATGGAGGGAATGAGAGAAACTTGCTTGCTTAGTCCTCGACTCTTCAAAAGCGTGAAGCAGAGGTTCCACACGAGAGAAGGCGACAGGAATAGAAGTGAGGCGACAAGAGATGCGCTCCACACAAGACATGGAGGCGTGGTTGCAAAAAATAGCCAACTTACTCTTTCATGCGATCATGTGTTCATGCATTTCGAACCAATCGCATTTTTCCTCTCTATTCTTTAAACCAAGCGCTCATCCATGAGCCGGTTCATTTGAATTTGGTTCAATAACCAAATAAACCAAGCAACCAGTCCAGACCATAATAAACACTTAGGTTCTTGATCTGACCGTCGATCTCTTGATGCTCCTGATCTAACTGATCTAGCATCCATTCTCTCGATCGAAGCTTACCGATCTCAAGCCCTAATCAATCAAACATGATCAGACCAGATCTCACTTACAATCAGAGATTAAATCCCTTTAAACTGAACCCAAATAATTCAGTCCACACGATCTGACTTAAGTAAGCCATATCATCAAATTGTGCGACCCTGAGGGTTTCCTTTAAATGTCGGTAACGATAACTCACGTTATCACGATCAGTGAGGGGTATCTAGCAACACATCACTGTCTCCCGATATAAAGGAAAGAGTCTTCCAAGACTACACCCAAACCACAGTACAAGTGTGAATTCAACTCACTAAGCATACATATTTCCTTTGCCACTGGATGTTCTTATTGGACAAGCGTGTCAAGCTTGTAACTCCAATATGACAAGCATGATTAGATAAGATGAACATAGTCACCTGGGTATGGCCATACACTTTCTCAATCATCTCACCCAGGGGGGCCCCTTTAGAACATCACACTCCTTAAACAAGGAGACGGCAATCCTATGTCTATCACTAGTGCCCTAACCTGATTCAAGCTCATTATCCAAGATAGTCTATAATCATTATGTTTCAAATGATATTGAACTACCTCAAAACAATGACAATCATCATTTAGGAAACACAAGTGATCTCAAGTCAGAGGAAATGTGCCACTTGTTGCAATCAAGGATTATTCACATTGTGACAAACAATTGAACATCCTAGTAGGGTCAGTCCAGTACATCCAATGTACCCATGAGTCTACATCTTATTCCATGCTCGAAGCATCCTATAAGATTAGAACACATATTAGTCTTAACCATATCAAGGCTGTCTCATGTTCACCAAGATATCTCGACTAAGGACTTTATAGCATGTCAGCCTAGCTGAACAGCATTGAGACATTATTCAGAAGTACGCTTATTACAGCAGACAAGGTAACAACCTGAATAACAACCATGCCTTTATAAACATAAGAGTTTATTAAATGATACTGATACAATCCCAAGGCCTCAAACATTAGGCTTAAGGGCATACCCCAACAATCTCCCACTTGCACTTAATCTAATGGTTGAGAAATCTCAAACCCATGTTATTACAGTGCTTCTCATGCTTCTGCTGCGCCAGAGGCTTGGTAAGCGGGTCTGCCAGATTGTCATCCGTATGAACCTTGCAAACTTTGATCTCGCCACGATCTATGATCTCCCTGATCAAGTGAAACCGTCTCTGTATGTGCTTGGACTTCTGGTGCGACCGTGGTTCCTTTGCTTGTGCGATTGCTCCAGTGTTATCACAGAAGATAACCAAAGGATCTGCACTCGAAGGAACAACACCAAGTTCTCTCACGAACTTACGAATCCATACTGCCTCCTTGGATGCTTCCGAGGCTGCAACATACTCGGCTTCTGTTGTGGAATCAGCAACAGTTGACTGTTTGAAACTCTTCCACACCACTGCTCCTCCATTCAAGCTAAAAACATAGCCTGATTGCGATCGGAAATCATCCTGGTCTGACTGGAACGAAGCGTCAGTATATCCTTCAATACTGAGTTCTTCCTGACCACCATATATCAAGAACATATCTTTGGTCCTCCGCAGATATTTTAAAATGTTCTTGACTGCAATCCAGTGCGCCATACCTGGATTACTTTGGAACCGACTGGTCACGCTTAACCCGTAAGCAACGTCTGGGCGAGTACACAACATCGCATACATAATGGATCCAATAGCCGAAGCATAAGGCGTATTGTCCATTTCATCTTTCTCAGTCTGTGTTTGTGGACACTGACTCTTCGAAAGATTCAGACCATGTCTGACTGGAAGATATCCTCTTTTAGAATTCTCTAAATGAAATCTCTCCAGGACTTTATCGATGTAAGTACTCTGGCACAGCCCGAGAAGCCTCTTAGATCTATCCCTGTAGATCTTCACACCTAATACATAGGCTGCTTCTCCTAAATCTTTCATCTGGAAACATTTCCTTAACCATGCCTTAACGGCATGCATTTCAGGAATGTCATTTCCAATGATCAAGATATCATCGACGTAGAGGACTAGGAAAGTAATTACGCTCCCACTAAACCTCTTATATACACACGGGTCATCCTCGTTCTTGATGAAACCAAACTCAGAGATTGATTCATCAAAACGAATATTCCAGCTTCTAGATGCTTGTTTAAGTCCATAAATAGACTTCTTTAACTTGCATATCTTATGACGATCTGATGGATTAGTGAAACCTTCTGGTTGTGTCATAAACACATCCTCATCCAGATTTCCATTAAGGAAAGCTGTCTTCACATCCATTTGCCAAATCTCATAATCATAATATGCAGCTATCGCGAAAAGAATCCGAATAGACTTAAACATAGCTACAGGTGAGAAAGTTTCATCATAATCTATCCCGTAGATTTGTTTGAAACCTTTCGCAACTAGCCTGCCTTTATAGGTAACCACGTTACCATCCATGTCAATCTTCTTCTTGAAGATCCATTTACAGCCTATAGGGATAACTCCCGGAGGCGGATCAACCAAATCCCAAACTTGGTTATCTGACATGGAGTCCATCTCGGCGCGCATAGCTTCAAGCCATCTCGCTGACTCCGGTCCACTGACCGCATCCGCATAAGTGAGGGGTTCATCATTATCAATGATGTAGACTCCGTCATAGCTCTCAGGCTGTCGACGGATCCTTCCCGATCTTCGCGGTTCCCGTGATATCTGAGCCTCAGGTTGTTCAATAACCTGTTCTACCAGCTCAGGCTCATCCAACTGTGCTTGCGCACTTTGTCCTTCCTCTGGATTCTCATCCAGCTTTATTTCTCTCCCACTGGCCTCTTGCAGAAGAAACTCCTTCTCAAGAAATATAGCCGTCCGAGCAACAAATACCTTGTTCTCTTTGGGATCGTAGAAATAATAACCCTTAGTTTCCTTAGGGTAACCGACAAAGATACATTTGTCAGATCTGCTCTCTAGTTTCCCAGAGGCGAGCTTTTTGACATAAGCCTCGCAACCCCAGATCCTGATAAATGTCAAGCTCGGCTGTTTCCCATACCATAACTCATATGGCGTCTTAGAAACTGCCTTGGATGGCACTCGGTTTAGTACCTTTGCAGCTGTTTCCAGTGCAAATCCCCAAAAGGAGTAAGGTAGAGTAGCCTGACTCATCATAGAACGAACCATATCAAGTAACGTTCTATTTCTCCTTTCGGACACACCATTCCATTGCGGTGTTCCTGGCGGAGTGAGCTGTGAGATAATCCCACACTCCTTCAGATAGTCAGTAAATTCTCGACTTAGGTATTCTCCACCTCGATCAGAACGAAGTGCCTTGATATTTCGGCCTAGCTGATTTTGTACTTCATTCTTGAACTCTTTGAAATTGTCAAAAGATTCACTTTTATGTCTCATCAGATAGACATACCCATACCTACTGAAATCATCAGTAAAGGTAATGAAGTACTGATAGCCACCTCTGGCATGTTTACTAAATGGCCCACACACATCACTGTGTATAAGGTAAAGTAAACCTGAAGCCCTTTGACCTTTGTTAGAAAAAGGTGACTTCGTCATTTTACCCATTAAACAAGCCTTGCATGTATCAATCTCCTCATAGGAGAATGATCCCAGCAGTCCATGATCATGCAACCGCTTAATGCGCTTCTTGTTAATATGGCCTAAATGACTATGCCATAGCAAGGTGCTGTCATCAGCATTCTTGGCTTTCTTAATATCAACATTTTGTATAGAATTTTCCATGTCCAACATGTATAATCCATTGTTAATTGAACCAGTTGCATAAACAATATTATCTAAAGATAAAACACACTTTGAAATATTGCATTCAAAGGAAAATCCCTTCCTGACAAGAGCAGGAATGGAGATAATATTCTTAGTAATACTGGGAACAAAGTAACAACTATTTAATTCTAATACAATTCCAGATGGCAAAGAGATGAAATAGTCTCCTACAGCAACAGCAGCAACCCGTGCCCCGTTTCCAACTCGTAGGTCCACCTCATGCTGTCCCACCTGCCTTCTTCTCTTGAGTTCCTGTACATTTGAACAAATGTGAACTCCACATGCAGTGTCCAACACCCATGATATAGAAGAAGATGAAACCATGACTTCCGTCACGTATATACCTGAGCCAGAAGCGATGCTTCCCCTCTTGTCTCCTTGGAGCGCTTTACAGTCCTGTTTCCAGTGACCCAGTTGGCCACAGTGGAAACACCTGTATTCCTTGGACCGCTTAACCTTCTGTTTCAGAGCCTTGCTGTAACTCTTGACAGGGGTCTTGCCCTTCTTCCCCTTCTTCTTGTTCCTCGAAGGAACCATCAAGACAGAGGTTGAAGGCTTACCCTTCAGAGTTTCCTCAGTAGTCAAGAGCATATTCAGCAGCTCTGCCGGAGTACAATCGATTTTGTTCATATTAAAGTTAATAATGAACGCATCGAAAGAAGGTGGAAGAGACTGCAGAATAATGTCTACAGCAAGCTCCTGGTTGATGGTATGCCCCAATTTTTCTAGAGCCTCCTTGTGCCCAATCATCTTGAGCACGTGAGCTCCCACTGGGCTCCCTTCAGCCAGTTTGCTCTGAAAGAACAGCTTTGTCAAATTATAGCGTTCTGTCCTCGCCTGTGCAGCATACAGCATCTTGAGGTTTGCTATCATGTCTATGGCAGACATATCCTCATGCTGACGCTGCAGCGGTGGCGTCATAGACGCTAGCATCAGGCAAGCGACATCAATGCTATCATTAACGTGCTTTTCATAGGCTTCCCGAACCGCCCTTGCGGCGTTCGGAGCGGGCTGAGGCGGTATCGCCGTCTCGAGGACATACAGTTTCCTCTCTGCCTTAAGAACGATCTTAAGGTGTCCGAACCAGTCTGAGAAGTTCGGCCCAGCAAACTTCTCCCTTTCCAGTAGGGATCGCACATTGAAGCTCATGCTGTTCGTTGCTGCAGGAATCTACAACAATGCAAGAACAGCAAGGTCAGTATCAATGTCAAGAATCAATCAGGACTTAAGAAAGATTCTTTTTCTCACTATTTTATCTGGCTGAAAAACCCAGCAAAACAGCCCGAAAGAGTAGAACTCTTTTAGTGAGATGGGATCCAGATTTCATACTTGGTCTCCGCGTCCCGCTCAGGCGAGATAAGATGCACAGAGAGTACAAGCACTAATCTCTGGTAGGCAGTCCCTGCCAATCGCCTACCTGTGCGATTCCCCTTCATCTGGGCAATCCAGCAGACTGTGCCAACTGAGTTGGTACAACACAATCTCTGACCCCACAGATGGCTGCCTCCATGCGCTACCATATGCGCCACATATGTAGCCTACATGGTCAAGCTGACCCGACCTACTCCCTGGACCACCACGTGCTATGCTGAGCAACGAGAAGCGATAAATCCCTTCTCTGTAACACGCAGGTGTAATCCTGCACCGTCTGAAGATAGATGGACGTGCCCACTGAGTCGGTACAACACGGCTCCAACGATAATCAGAACAGTGAGGTTTCGCGTCAGAAGGCATACGAGCTTGATATTTTAGCGTTGGATTTTAACGGTCTTTTATCTTCTTCACTATCATGCAATTCCTATGGTGATAGCAGAAGATAAATAAATCATGCTGTTCTACTTATTAAACAATAAAAGAAAGCATGAATCTTATGTGGTAAAAGCCCATAGCCTAAGTAAGACCTTAAGATACTTAAGTCTTCACTTGCTTTTCTTCATGGGACTTTAGCTGCTCATCTAGCCCAAACCAGGGCCCAAGCGCCATCTGCAGCTCAGGTGCGCCCACCAGGTAAATGCGCCTGGTCCTAGGGTCGAACCCTAGACCTCCCACCTGGTCAAGCCTCTGCTGCATGCGCCTCTGCCAAATGTGCTCTGTGCTCTTGTCTGATCAATTTACAAATTAATCTATCTAGACAAGGTTGACTCGCAGGTCAATTACATTTTATAAATTAAATGCAATGTGATGCGCAGATCACAATATAAAAATTAATTTACAAAATTAACCAGGCACGCAGGCCCCAGCACAGCACACATTAAAACACGGGCAGCCCACATAAGATTAAATAAACATACATATGCATCAATCAACATGTGATCCATTCATGAAAATTAAATTTCGAAAACCCCTTGGGATCAATTTTAATTTTCCTTATTTGCCCTACTACCTTACAATGGTCCATTACTAGGGATCCACTCATCAGATCTAGTCAGATCCACTGCCCTTTCATGCACCAAGTCCTAACTGACTTGAGTCAACCAAAAGGCCAACCATGCATGCGCCAAGGGCTGAACGACCACACTGAGGTCTGGCAAGCGGGCGTGAGCCCGGGCCTAACTCATGTGCATTCATAGGTTGTCTCAACCAGACATCGCTACACGCCTGTCTGCAGTCGACTTATAGCCACCTTGTGCTTTCGCACAGGTGCCATCTGGTCGACCCATCAAGGCTGTCAGATAATCTGATCAGACTAATTGGATCTTGACTAGACTGAGATTTCAACCCTAATAACCCATCTAAGGGTTTAAAGTAGGCGCCTTAGATCTAAGGTGAATCGCGCATTTAATATAAGTTTTAAGAAAACATACAAAAATGCGCCAAGAACATGCGCCAACATAAGAATGTAACATGAAACATTTTTCTTATGAAACATCTAATATGCGCATGTTATAGATCTAAGCATACTTATATATACGCATACATGGATCACAATATTTTAAGCAATCATAGAAACATGCAAACAATGGCTCTGATACCAATTGAAAGATCCCCTAACAAAGGGGGCGAAACCCTAGATAGGCGCATGTATTTTTCTTTTAAGCAGCGGAAAGGGGGGTTTCTAGGATCTTTTGATGCATGCATTATAATCAACTTAAAACCGATTGCACAAGAGATAGAACCATACCATTGCCATCGGTTTGATGGTGTCTTGGAATCAAAGACGCAAGTGCCTCTTCTCCTTAGATGACACACACAATGAGAAGGCGACTACTTCCTTGGCGACTTTGTGCTAGCAAATCTTCAAGGAGTCCTTCGTATGGAGGGAATGAGAGAAACTTGCTTGCTTAGTCCTCGACTCTTCAAAAGCGTGAAGCAGAGGTTCCACACGAGAGAAGGCGACAGGAATAGAAGTGAGGCGACAAGAGATGCGCTCCACACAAGACATGGAGGCGTGGTTGCAAAAAATAGCCAACTTACTCTTTCATGCGATCATGTGTTCATGCATTTCGAACCAATCGCATTTTTCCTCTCTATTCTTTAAACCAAGAGCTCATCCATGAGCCGGTTCATTTGAATTTGGTTCAATAACCAAATAAACCAAGCAACCAGTCCAGACCATAATAAACACTTAGGTTCTTGATCTGACCGTCGATCTCTTGATGCTCCTGATCTAACTGATCTAGCATCCATTCTCTCGATCGAAGCTTACCGATCTCAAGCCCTAATCAATCAAACATGATCAGACCAGATCTCACTTACAATCAGAGATTAAATCCCTTTAAACTGAACCCAAATAATTCAGTCCACACGATCTGACTTAAGTAAGCCATATCATCAAATTGTGCGACCCTGAGGGTTTCCTTTAAATGTCGGTAATGATAACTCACGTTATCACGATCAGTGAGGGGTATCTAGCAACACATCACTGTCTCCCGATATAAAGGAAAGAGTCTTCCAAGACTACACCCAAACCACAGTACAAGTGTGAATTCAACTCACTAAGCATACATATTTCCTTTGCCACTGGATGTTCTTATTGGACAAGCGTGTCAAGCTTGTAACTCCAATATGACAAGCATGATTAGATCAGATGAACATAGTCACCTGGGTATGGCCATACACTTTCTCAATCATCTCATCCAGGGGGGCCCCTTT
Organism: Costus lasius; assembly: GCA_027563935.2. Classification (NCBI taxonomy): domain Eukaryota; kingdom Viridiplantae; phylum Streptophyta; class Magnoliopsida; order Zingiberales; family Costaceae; genus Costus; species Costus lasius. The sequence continues at coordinate 80,906,779 of CM050451.1, forward strand.
AGAACATCACACTCCTTAAACAAGGAGACGGCAATCCTATGTCTATCACTAGTGCCCTAACCTGATTCAAGCTCATTATCCAAGATAGTCTATAATCATTATGTTTCAAATGATATTGAACTACCTCAAAACAATGACAATCATCATTTAGGAAACACAAGTGATCTCAAGTCAGAGGAAATGTGCCACTTGTTGCAATCAAGGATTATTCACATTGTGACAAACAATTGAACATCCTAGTAGGGTCAGTCCAGTACATCCAATGTACCCATGAGTCTACATCTTATTCCATGCTCGAAGCATCCTATAAGATTAGAACACATATTAGTCTTAACCATATCAAGGCTGTCTCATGTTCACCAAGATATCTTGACTAAGGACTTTATAGCATGTCAGCCTAGCTGAACAGCATTGAGACATTATTCAGAAGTACGCTTATTACAGCAGACAAGGTAACAACCTGAATAACAACCATGCCTTTATAAACATAAGAGTTTATTACATGATACTGATACAATCCCAAGGCCTCAAACATTAGGCTTAAGGGCATACCCCAACACTAGAATGCATGAGAATCCTCGTTGCTTGTCAGGGAGTTGTTGCCAAATGACTTAAGTCCTGTGACATGGGTAGTAGTGATGTGTTGCTAGATACCTCTCACTACTTATGATGTTTCATCATCGTTGCCATCGTCATATGTATCCTATGGGGTCACACGCAATAGACTCTTGATGTTGTTTTATGATCTGGATATCTTGGAATATATTTGAGTTCATTCTGATCCTAAGTCCAAGACAGATTCATGGTTGAATCTATGTCCAATTGGGATTCATGGGTTTATGTATATCCTGGTCAAGTTTGTAATCCATATGGGAGTTGTACTTGGACTTGGGACTATAAACCATGTTGGATTCGAATCCTAATTTAATTAGGAGTTGGAATCCTAATTCTACGAGGAGTTAGAATTCTAATCCAATTAGGATTCAAATCCAAATAAGAATTTGGTTATGGATATGGCCCATGGTGGTTGGGCGCAAATCCAAATCCAACTAGGATTCAAATCCTAATGAGAATTGGATATGGATAAGGCCTATAGTGGTTGGGCGCAAATCCTAATCCAACTAGGATTCAAATCCTATTGAGAATTGGATTTGGATACGGCCCATTGTGTTGGGCGCAAATCCTAATCCAATAAGGATTTAATTCATGGGCCTAATTAATGTTGAAATCCAAATCCAATTAGGGATTGTGGATTTAATATAATTAAGGCAAATTGGAATCCTAATGGGAGTAGGATTCATGCTTGGCGCATATATGGAATTAAGCCAATTGCCATGGATTAATCCTTATGGAATTTGGCTTCTTAAATTGGAAACTCTCTTAGACGTGTGGGCTGGTGTGGAGGTGTGTAAGGCTTGATTAATTCAAGTATGGTATGCGCCAATCACATAAGGAAAGTCCAAATAATAATTGAACTCAAATTACTCCTCTTGATATGGCAAGAAGCTTGATTATTTCCAAGCTTCATGATGCACCAATTCAAGGAGGCATGTGGCTGATGCATTGCGGAAATTTCTTGGAGGAATTGTGCTATGAACTCTTAAGGAAAGAGGGAAGGCGGTAAGGCTTGCTTGCTTATAAAAGAAGGGTATGCGCCCCTCTCTCGGATGATCAACAAGTGCAGAATTTCTTCTTGAGGCAAGGCAACTTGGAGTTGCGCATGCCTTGAAGCCCTAGCCGCCCTCTTCCTTTGGTGATGCACCATTATCCTTTATCCTCTTCTTTGTTGGCTGAGAGTCTCCTTGGAGGAGTCTTGTTGGCGTGAAGAACAAAGGGAGAAGAAGAAGGACATTCCAAGAGGTGATCTTCTCTTCCCGAGGCTAGCACCAAGCGTGGAAGGGAGCAAAGTTGAGAAGGTCGATGCGTGGATACTTGTAGAGGACGAGCACTTGAGCATCTTCAACTTGGCATCATCCTCTTGACAAGCATTAGAAGTGTTATCCCTATCACATCCTTGTGTTCTCTCTCTCGCATGGATCCTTGGGAAAGGAATATGTTTCGGGTGTAATACTTCTTCCGCTGCGTCCTGGGACTGCAAAATTTTAAATTACACCCGGTATTCCCTAATAGTGGTATCAGAGCTACTTGCGAGAAACACAAGGTGTACATGTGCTTGTATGAAAAATATTTTGAAAATTTTTCTTTCATCCATGCGCGTTTCACCTAGAAGGCACTTTCATCCAAACTTCTCTTATCGTTTTTTATGGCCGAAATTTGGATTGTGTTTATGATTGATTTAAGACCAAAGGCGCAAGTAGTTTTGTCAAGTAGGACATGCATTGTGTCTTCGGACTGGCCGGGTCTCTTGATCTGACAAAATTGCCAGCTAATAGGGTCTATGAAATCATCATGAAACTTGATCTCAATTTTAGCATAAATTTGATTGAGAGAGTGCTTTGGATGAAGTTGGCTCATAAGGGGATAAAATTTGATTATTCCGGTTTTTCAAATTTTATATATGCACCACTTGTCTCTTCCATGGGTTGATATGGTCATAGCGAGTGCCCTCCTGTGTTGTGATGTGGAATGATGTTTCCACCTGTGATGAATGCTTGTAAAATTTTTCTATCACCTGCGTGTTGTTCTCCCCCCTATCTTGATGTAAAAATTTTCATCTTGCTTTAGAATAGATGTAAAATTGTTTTCATAAGATAGGTTAAGGTTCATCAAGACAACAAAGTGTCTTCTTCAACCAATTTTAGAGTGGCACCAGCTTTGGAAGCTTGGTTATGGATTTGCGGTTGGAGGAAGGGAACTTGATTTCGGCTTCTGGCATGGACTAATCTTCTTAAGGGACTCGCAACCCTTGGATGTATGATAACATATCACATGGCTCGTGATATGTTATATATATGAAAAGGGCTATGACCATATTGACCAAATTAGCATGCATGTGATGGTTTATTATTCTATCCATAGCATGCCTGTGATGTTTTTCCTCTTGTTGCCACCATAGGAAAATTTGCATGCTAGAAAAGAATAAAACAAATTACAATCAACTCTCCTTGTAATATCAAGTCGGTAGCCTTCTGAGGTGTAGCCCTCGTCAAGCTATCGATCGATGGACTGTGAACTGTTTCTCACCCTCATGAGACACACCCATGTATCTTTGGAAGGAACGTGGTGGCAATATGCATCTTAGTCTGCCACAAGTGTAGATGTGCCCTCGCGAGGTGCAGGTTGGCCCTGGGCATAACAATCAGGTCAGACTTGACTAGTTTTTCATATGTCACTGACATGATGAATCACTAGAGGCAGTTGTTGAGAGGATAGAGTTCTGTGTTGTATCCAGCCCTCGCTGGACATAGGGCGCCTAGTCCGTTTTAACTAAGAGGAGTTGTGCACGGCACAATTGGCTGGTATGCCTACCTAAGGAAGCAAGAGATCACTCTGTGCACCCCAACTCACCCTCGTGAGTCGCAGAGACCTCATGTGAAATTAGGATCCTACTCACTGATTTCCAAGTTGAGTTTGAGAGTTATCAACTTGTTAGGAAAAAGTGGGAGCATAGCATTTAATTTAACGTCCTTGTTAAATGCTTTATCATAGTACTTATTTTGCTTGTTTGTTTATTGTAGATGATATCATCTCCTGAACTTAGATTGAAACTTCATAAAAATAAATTGGATGGAACAAATTGGACAAAATGGTTCAGAATTTTGACCAAAATTCTAGAACAAGAGAATGTGGTGTATCTTCTTGAAAGACCTCCCTCCCTGCCCTGTCCTTATTCTAGTACATAATGGGAGTGGAATGTCTATCTTGAACATTGTGCAGATAGTAAACATTACACTGCTCTTGTCTTAAGGTGCATGACTCCTGAGGTCCAGGTTGAGTGTGATGAGATGGGGATTTATGATATCATCATACATCTTCGAGGTCTCTTCACACCATGGACATTAAATAGTGATCAAGAGAGTGTTGTTGGATCTTCTGGGTGTTTGCCTAAATCCAAGAATGAATATGGTTCCATATCTTTGAAGCTAAAACCTCGGAAGACTGGGAATGCATGGAAATTTCAGGATGGATTAAGGCCCCAGGAAGAGCATGGCGCAATAGAAGGGATGTAATCCATCTGCTTCAGGTATTGTGTTACTGAGGTCTTTATGTCTACTTCTTATCCATGGATACTGGGTACCGCATGTGGAGCTTACATATATGCAGGGGCTCACAAGAAGTAGGACAATAAGGCTTGGTGAGATCGACTTTCGATTCAGGGACGGAGCATTGGATGCTGCTGTTGATATCATCTCACTGCCATCAAGACTTCAACTAGAACATTGCTATTATGTACTAGCTTTTATGTTAGAACATTATGTCCATTATTTTGAATGGATTTTCAGTTTGAAATAAATGGTATTTCTTTAAATCTAGAATGTTCTATAGTAGTGGTGCAATTAATAATAGTTTGTAGTTCTATTTGTAACACTGAATAGATCAAATCCAATGATTCAATCAATACCATCTCTTTGCATTGTCTCTTGGGCCATGGGACAAAAGTCACATCCAAAAGTCTGTGGACTATTGGGATCATTATCCTTTCAGGGTTATGATACATGTGAGTCTTGTCTAATGAACAAGATGACAGATGCTGCCTTCACCAAGGATGGTGGAAGTGTCAGTTGCTTGTTGCATATATTACACAGCAATGTGTGCGGACCCATGGAAACAAGCACTTGGAGGTGTTGTATACTTCATTAGGTGTGGATATGTCTTATCCAACACATAACTTTGGAGAAATCCTTGAAGTTAAGAAATGAAGTACAGAATCGGATTGGAGAATCTATTAAAACACTTTGATTGTATCAAGGTTGTTAATGAGGAATTTGATAATTGTCCTAAGGAGTGTGGGGTTATCTCACAGCTTACTTGGAACACCACAACTGTATGGTGAAATTCAAAGAAAGAAAGAGGAACACATTGGATGTGGTTCCATCTTTGAATAGTCATGCAAATTTTTAGGCCATGCAAGCAACTGTTTTGACACTCCATGGTGTGTGTTTGTGGGGCACTAAGAGTGCTATTTCTATCCCAATGAGAACAAAATATTTGTTGCTCAAGCTGTTTTTCTTGAGGAGATATTTCTTTTGAAAGAAGCTAGTGGGAGTAGATTTGATTGGGACGAGGTCCAAAATCAACCACAAACAATTAGACACAGATGGAGAGGAATCTCACATGCAGGTTGAAAGTCAACCTAGGTCCAAGTAACATAGGAACCACATAAGTCTGGATGGATTCAAAATGCTCTCACAGGTTGTGGGCATGATGAATCTTTCATCAAGGATGAACCTAAGACTTATGAGGAAATGGAAGCGGTCAGTGGACCAGATTCCAAGGAATGGCTGAGCACCATGAGAACCGTAATGGACTCCATGTCTGCTAATCAAGTGTGGAACTTGATTAAGCCACCAAAGGGGTAACACACATAGGCTGTAAATAGATCTTCCAGGAAGATAGACATGGAAGGTAACAATGTTACCTATAATGGCAAGCTAGTGAATGAAATTTAATGCGAGTCCACTGGGTGGATGGTAATAAAATTTTTCACCGATAGTTGTGTTTGAATGCATTAGGTATCTGCTTGTTGTAATTGCATACTCTGTTATGGCATGGTATGAAAACTGCTTTTTCTTAATAGACGTCTGGAAGAGAATGTCTATATGGAAATGGCAGAAAAGGTTCTCATGTAAAGGCCATAAAGATATGCATGGTTTTATGCAAGCATCTTGAAAAAGAGCCTGTGTCTACAAGAAGATCAGTGGGAGCATCATAGTGTTTCTTGTTCTACTTGATTGATGATATTCTGCTCACATGAAATGACATCCCAGCTCTTCACGCAGTGAAGAAAGGGCTAGGGAATTATTTCGAGAAGAATGATCTAGGGAATGAGGCATATATCCTAGGTATGAGGATCTATTGGGATCCAAGAAAATCTTTGCCCTTTAGTCAATCTATGTTCATCCAGGAGATTCTGGAGAGGTTCATATTGGGTGATTCCAAAAGTTGATACCTTCTAGGAAGACATGGTCTGATTCTCTCAAGGATACTGTCCTATGACATAGCTGGAGAGTAGTAACATGAGTGTACAATCCTAGTACATTGGGTATAGGATAGATCATGTTTTGTGCAATATGCACAAGACCATATGTGGTGAATGCTTGGAGCATAGCCAGTAAGTTTCAATCAGATCCTAGTGCTCAAACACTAGATAGCTGTGAAAGCAATCCTTCATGCTTGGGAAGTATAAAGGATTGAGGTCTAGTCTGTGATAGACAGGAAGAACTTTGTGTACAAGGGTACACTGATACTTCGTTCCAATCTAATGACTATCGTACATAGCCAGGATTTGCGTTTTTCCTTGTTGTGGTGTTGTGTGCTGGAGGAGCATTAGGCAAACTAAGGAAGCCAAGGAAGCAGCTTCATTCACTTGAACTTGATTTAGTCCCTAGTGCTTGATGGTCGAGTATAATTCTTATTGGGGCCATACCATGAGAAAAGGAACTTGACACTCAAGTATGTACTATGGCAATATCGTATGATCTTGGAGATCATTGACAAAGATTATGTTCAAATTTGCGAAATAAACACAGATAGTAATCTGGAAAACCCACTGACATAGCCTCTGGCACAGTAGAAGCTAAATAAGTCATATTAGAGACATGGGACTAAATGAATTCAGTTGCCCTTGGTCTTAGTGCAAGTGGGAGATTGTTAGTGTTTATGCCCTGCAGACCAATGTATGGACATGGTCCAGCATTATCTGAATGTACTTTGATAGAATTGATATTATTAATAAAGACATGGTCATTATTATGCAAATTGCTTTACCTGTGTTAATGTATTGAATTGCATAAATATTGTCCCAGGAGTTTGGTTGAATCCATTCTCATAAGTAATCCCCAGTCAAGGTGCCTTAGCTGATATGAGACAGCTTTGGTGCATGTGAAACTAGTGTATGGGCTGGCTAGGTGCGGGGCACAGTCACGATGACATATAGGTGCATTTGATATACTTGAGTGACCCATCGTAAGGATTGACTTGTCTAGTCAACAGGTCAATCTCACATGCAAGAGGTTTGTATTGATTCTTAGAGTTGAGGTATTCATGTCTAAATATGATGATGGGTATGCTTTGATACAGTCTTACGTCTCTCCATAATTGGGTGATCAAAACGACTGCCATCGGGCACATCATAAGTCATATAGAGATATGGATGACCAATAGGAGGATTTGCCCCTTCCTTAATTGGAAGCATGATATTCACTTTGGGGCGCCCCACCTCATTGGTGCATGACAGGAATGTATGGCCATACTGTTTGAGTCATTACCAATAGATTGGATTAATAAATATGGGACTAAATCCAATTGCGGGATATCAGTTTAAGCAAAGGGATCTAGAATGCATGGGAATCCTCGTTGCTTGTCAGGGAGTAGTTGCCAAATGACTTAAGTCCTGTGACATGGGTAGTAGTGATGTGTTGCTAGATTCCTCTCACTACTTATGATGTTTCATCATCATTGCCATCGTCATATGCATCCTACGGGGTCACACGTAATAGACTTTTGACGTTGTTTTATGATCTGGATATCTTGGAATATATTTGAGTTCATTTTGATCCTAAGTCCAAGACAGATTCATGGTTGAATCTAAGTCCAATTGGGATTCATGGGTTTATGTATATCCTGGTCAAGTTTGTAATCCATATGGGAGTTGTACTTGGACTTGGGACTTTAAACCATGTTGGATTCGAATCCTAATTTAAATAGGAGTTAGAATCCTAATCCAATTAGGATTCAAATCCTAATAAGAATTTGGTTATAGATATGGCCCATGGTGGTTGGGCGCAAATCCTAATCCAACTAGTATTCATATCCTAATGAGAATTGGATATGGATAAGGGCCATAATGGTTGGGCACAAATCCTAATCCAACTAGGATTCAAATCCTAATGAGAATTGGATTTGGATAAGCCCCACTGTGTTGGGTGCAAATCCTAATCCAATAAGGATTTAATTCCATGGGCCTAATTAATGTTGAAATCCAAATCCAATTAGGGATTGTGGATTTAATCTAATTAAGGCAAATTGGAATCCTAATGGGAGTAGGATTCATGCTTGGTGCCTGGCTTAATTCCATATATGGAATTTGCGCCAATTGCCATGGATTAATCCTTACGGAATTCGGCTTCTTCAATTGGAAACTCTCTTGGACGTGTGGGCTGGTGTGGAGGCGTGTAAGGCTTGATTAATTCAAGTATGGTATGCGCCAATCACATAAGGAAAGTCCAAATAATAATTGAACTCAAATTAGTCCTCTTGATATGGCAAGAAGCTTGATTCTTTCCAAGCTTCATGATGTGCCAATTCGAGGAGGCATGTGGCTGATGCATTGCTGCAATTCCTTAGAGGAATTGCGCTATGAACACTTAAGGAAAGAGGGGTGGCGGTAAGGTTTGCTTGCTTATAAAAGAAGGGGTATGCGCCCCTCTCTCGGATGATCAACAAGTGTAGAATTTCTTCTTGAGGCAAGGCAACTTGGAGTTGTGCATGTCTTGAAGCCCTAGCCACCCTCTTCCTTTGTGATGTGCCATTATCCTTCATCATCTTCTTTGTTGGCCGAGAGTCTCCTTGGAGGAGTCTTATTGGCGTGAAGAACAAAGGGAGAAGAAGGACATTCCAAGAGGTGATCTTCTCTTCCCGAGGCTAGCACCAAGCGTGGAAGGGAGCAACGTTGAGAAGGTCGACGCGTGGATACTTGTAGAGGACGAGCACTTGAGCGTCTTCAACTTGGCATCATCGTCTTGGCAAGCATTAGAGGTATCATCTCTATCATATCCTTGTGTTCTCTCTCTCGCATGGATCCTTGGGAAAGGAATATATTTCGGGTGTAATGCTTCTTCCACTATGTCCTGGGACAGCAAAATTCTAAATTACACCCGATATTCCCTAACATATCTAATCCTTATTGTACTCTATGCCTGTGTGATCCGAGTGGAGCGCTTGAGCCTACACTCTCCTGGTCAAGGTTTGTAAATCAGGGAATTTGAGGGAAACCCATTGACGAACTATACTTGCCCGCACAATGTGTAGGGCCTTAGATGCGTTAGGTATGCCAAGTGGCCATCTGCACGTCAGAACCATTATGGTCGGGGTTTATCTAATCCTATGGTGCTCTATGCCTGCATAACCCGAGAGGGAGTGCTTGAGCCTACACTCTCCCAGTCAAGGTTTGTAAATCAGGGAATCTGGAGGAGACCCATTGACGAACTGTACTTGCCCGCCTAGAGTGTAGGGCCTTAGACGTGTTTGGTAGATGAATGGGTCGTCCACATGTCAGAACCATATAGATTAGACCGATAACCAATCCATGGGAGTGGGTAGGGCTATCGGTCGAAGCAACCCATATCTTCAGTACGGACTCCCTTCAATTAGATAGGAAGTTAGTCTTGGAGTTCGATTATTCACTCATAAGAGGTCAAAGAGGCAAACACATATCCTGATTTATCTTTCATCCAAGTTCGCTCGCATAATTCCTACCATCTACATTCTTACTCATTGAATTAGTTCAGCATTTAAATCTCACCAAATGTCGACTCGGTCTAGCTAGTAAATTTGAGATCAGTCGGTACTTGCTTATTAGTCCTTGTGGGATCGATATTTTACTACTTCGATAGACCCGTGCACTTGTGGGAAACTATCAGGTTTTTGGCGCCATTGCCGGGGACTAATTTCGGCAATATTGACATGATTGAAAATTTGATAGACTAGACATTTTTTATTGCAATTTCTATTTTATTTCTTGTGGCTGAATTTTTCCTATTATCCAGAATTTTTGAATTTTCAAAAAAAAAAGTTACCTTATGTTTCGTGTGATATTTGTGGATGCACATGTTATTCTACTCATGAATGCCAATTGGGGATTCCATTTTCTATTGATCCATACTCTAGCATGATGCTTGATTCATTAAATATCAATCCTGCAATGTTACGTTATACTTCTTATGATATTTGTGGATGTATAGGTCATTTTTCTCATGAATGCCAATTAGGGATCCCATTTCCCATTGACCCATTCTCTAACACCTATGAATTGGATTAGGAGATTAGCCCAAACTACTTTTATGAGAGTGACTCAAACCCTATGTCACAAATGAATTTTAGAGAATTTATAGATTTTCACCAATTGCAATTTGATCAACCCAAAAATGAAACTTAGAAACTAGGATTGTGAGCTTTATTATTGCTCAAAGTAAGCATACTAATAGTATAATTGAAGCAATCAAAGAGCTAACTTCTAGGGCAGATGCTTTGACTATACTTAGCAACATGTTGGAGAATCAAACAGCCCAGTAAGCCATCACCTTAGCCGAACCCATGGGATAGTCAGAGGAGCCTCAAGTGAAGATCAATGGGTTAGGTGAGGGTGGATTGGACAGTAATTTGAATGAGAAAGAATAAATTATTAGAATCATAAATGTTGACGAAGAGGAACCAGTGTGCGTTTTACCACCACCATATAAATCATTGATTCCTTTTCCCCAAGGTTTGATGGAAGAAAAACCTGATAAGCGATTTGGGTTATGCTGCAATAAAGAAAGTAGTTGAGAAAATTCATGTCACCCAGATCAACAAAGACCCATTAGAAATCGACATGATTGATGATGAGGTGACTAAAATTGATATTAAAATAAACTCCCAACTGCAAGACTTAAATCCAACTCTTGATGCAGAAAAGGAGGAGCTGAGACACTTGACAACATTAACCTTGAGATTAGTGAAATTTTGAAATTTAAATTTGAATATGTCCCAAGACTAAGGATATTTAACTTGACCGTGATCAACTTGCTAATAAAACACATGATATTTATTTTGGTGGGAATTATTTCTGGATGGAAAAAGGTAGGAGACTTTATGCACTTTACTATGCTAGTGACCCTCCAGCAACACCATGATATTCAAGCATTGGTCAAGCTAAAGATCTTAAATTAGCGCTTCTTGGGAGGCAACCCAAGCATCTTACTCTAGTTGATTTTAATTCCAGCATTTTTCCTTATTTAATTTATTACTTTCATGGTTTGTGTAGTTTAGTTATATTGATATATTTTGATGAGTTTTCTTGATGGTTGGTCTAAAATCCTTGTTCATCTGATTATTTTGTTATGTCTCGGAATGATATTAGAAGGTATTGTTCAATTTTGGAAACCCTACTTCTATCTATTTCGGATTTGGCCTTCCTCCTAATTATAGTTTCTGATCTACTATGCTTCAAAGTTCTGATATCTGATAATGATGATAACCTTATAGCTATGCAGTTCCTCCATTCTGCACTTTTGGTAGCAAATCACAACATTCAGTATCTTCAATTCTTGAAGAGCACAGGAAGCCCTTTCATGCTGAATGCACAGACCTATGTTGGCTACACCAAAGAGCAAGCAATGACTATGACTCTCACTGACCCTCACTTACCGGGATGACACAAGCTGTGGTCAAGCTGATGACCCTAAATTAGCTCTCTTGGGAGGTGGCCCAAGCTCGTCCTTTGCTCATTTATTTATTCCCAGCATTGACATTTAGCTTGTAGTTATTTTGGGAGTGTTATGTTGGCCTTGTTGTGCCTTTCATTACTTACATTGTTTGTCATTTTGGTTTTCATATATTCCTAATTATTTTTCTATGGTTATTGATGTTTCTGCTTGTTTTATATGATACAGGTATATCCCTCAACTAATCCAAGGGAGATAGGCATTTTCATTCATTTTTCCTAGAAATCACGGGTGGGTCATGATGAAAATCTTGACCGTGATTATCACTTAGCTTACACAAAAATTTCACCAAGAGCTTTACAGCCGGGCTGTGACAATGGTAACGACTGTAAAATCTATGCAGAAACTTTGCCGAGGGGATAACAACCAAGTCATGATAAAAATCGCGACTAGGATTTCTCGAAGACAAAATGCAGAAATTTTGACGAGAGCATTACAGTCGACCTATGACTGAAGTCATAAGCGTAATAGACAGCACCAAAAATTTGCGAGAGAATCATGACCGGGTGATGATGAAAATCTTGACTGTGACATTTGTGCAAAAATTTCGAAGAGAACATCACGGCAGAGTTGTGGCTGTAGTCATGGCCGTAAATGCAGACGTAGAATTTTTACAAGGAAATCATGACCAGGTCATGAAGGAAATCCTGACCGGGAATTTTACAAAGCTGAATGAAGAAATCTCGCTGAAAAAATCATGGCAGGGTCTATGAGTGTGGTCACAGCCGTAACAGCTACGCGCAAAGGTCAGCCAAAGAGGATAATGACCAGGTCATGATAAAAGTCACGAGCATGATTCTTAAACTGCAATCGGATCTTGACTTGCCGCCTGACCCGTCAACCTTCTAAACTTAATGTCACCCGACCTTTGCACTGAGGGTTCCCATTCCTCTGCAGAATTCACAAGGCCAACCTGCACTACCCCACCAAGTCACCACTGCTAACTTTTCTAGCGACCCCTCCGACCTCGTCCGGCGATCTCTACACTCCAGGTTTTCCATCTTTATTTCGCCGAACTATCTATTTCGATAACCTACTCTTTGGTGCTTCACGAGAACAACATCCCTTTAACTTTCTGGCTTCTTCGACTTATTCTTCCACCTTAACCATGTCGCCTCAAAAGAAGTCGATGGGCAAGCGACCGGTCGGCGCTTCACGTCCAGCTCCTCCACTACCACAGCACCTAGGTCCAGTGGAGATACAAATACGTGACAAGCTCCAAGCTGCTTGTTACCAGGTCCTTTCTAGTTACCGAGTCATGAACACGAGGCATCTTGCATCGGACCTCTCAACATCAACGAGGTCATTTTCTGGGGCTGCATCTGCTCGATGACCGCCTACTACCCACGGAATGCCCAAGCATCCACGATCTCAATTCCGGGACAGCACCGACTGGTGTTTGCATCCAAATCCCATTGCTCCAAAGGATTCTACCACACCACTCGACACGGATCTTGGCTCTTCCTTTGGTGCCCAACCGAAGACTGTCACTTGTCCTTCTACTGATGATATTCTACAGCTTATTCGCTAGGACTAGCATTCGTGGGGGAAGCCAATTGCACACTTGATTCAGGTTACACACTCCTTCGAGATGTTTCTTCACACGTACCTCTCAGAATATCCTTACCATGAAGAGGATGACCAAGATGAGACGGTCCATATCTCAGACTCATCCCCATCCGACGACGACGATGACTCGGATGAATGCAACAAGTAGAACTGCATTTTTGTAAGTCTATCCCTCTTTTATCCCTTTTATACATACTTCGTGCATTGAGGACAATGCATTCTCTAGCTTTGTGGGAGATTTGCATATTTTGGCTATTATCATGACATATTTTGGTATTGTAGGGTCATCGTGCTTAAAACCTTATTTAAAATTCTGCTGTTGTAGGTTGTTTAAACTTCTTATATGACATTTTAATGATGTTGTTGTCGATACTTCAACTATGACAATTTAACTTCGCTCATAAACCGTCTCGAGCTAGTTTGAACCGTGTTGTTTATTCTTTCTTAAACTATGCTATTTGAACATGTTACATGCTGTCTTTAAACTCGATCATTCACGATTAGTTTTATCTCTTGCTACTTGCTTACCATAATCTTTTATTGAAAACATTCTATGCACCCCCGCTACTTTAAAAGAACAAATTTCACATCATATTTATTACACAAAGCTGACAAAGCTTCATTTTCTTATGACTTTATAATATGCTAAACAATATATTCTAGTCACTTGATTCCTTATACACTAAATATTTTATGATCAAATTTTGATAAGCTTCTTATCTGGATATATTCTGTGCTTTTACATGCATACTGTATGCTTGGATAGAGATAGACTGAATCACTCACCACACTTGTTCCTCTTGATAGCTTTTGGTAGCTTTTGGTATTGGTTTTGGTTTATGCTCCTCTAACTTGGCACTGCAAAGAGAATGAAAAAGAAAAAAAAAAGAAGAAACAGAAGTGGTGCTGAAGTTATGACTTGACACTACAAAACAAAAGAAAGAATGACACCAGTGGTACCGAAGTTACGACTTGGCACTGCCCACAAAAGCAAAAGGGAAAGAGCAGCGGTACCAAAGTTGTAACTTGGCATTGAGAACAAAACAAAGGAAAAGAAGCAGTGGTACCGAAGTTACAACTTGGCACTGCCCGCACAAAAAAAAAGAGAGAGAAGAGAAAAAAAATGCAGTGGTACCGAAGTTATGAGCGTCGACCTTTAATAATACTTTGTAAAGTTTACCTTTACTTACTCAAGTGGATTTCGACTCGCATGGTGGGTAAATTTCTGACATCGATATCCGACTTATAGTACAAATGTTGTCAACAGATTTAACCTCGATACCTAGCTTTACATTTTGACATCTTTACAATCTCCAGTGCTTTGTGCATCTTGTGACTAGATTGTGTTTTAGCATTTTTAGATCATTAAGAAATATGACTTTATTGAATCATTATTGTCCTGATCATTTCTTGTCATTCCTTTTGCTTGAGGACAAGCAAAGATTTAAGTCTAGGGGAATTTGTTGACACATATTTATATAGCATTTTATGTGTGACTTTACTGATAGAATCATCTCCATTTCATGATTTATGTCCCATAATTGACTTAATTTTGATACATCTATAGAATCTACACCTCGAATTGTATTTTAATATTTTTAGGTCAAAACAACCACAAAAGGGGTGGATTCTGGGACTTTTGAGATTAGAGGAACTCCTACAAATTCAAGAAGAATCTAACTGGAGATTTTCGAATTTATTGGAGCCCCCGTTAAGAATCACGACTGGGTCACGATCAGAATCATGCCCATGACTCGTCTATGCACTTGAAGCTACAATTGACCAATCTCGAGCGGGTCACGACAAGAATCACGCCCATGATCATGGACCCACCTGTTTCAAAATAGTGATTTTAACCATGATTTTCTTAACCTAATCAAAGGGGAAGAAGGAGGGAAACCTGGTAACTTCTCCCCCCCCTCTATCAGAAGCCCTAGAGAGGAGTTTTGGAGGGAAGTTTGCAATGATGATGGAGGTTACATAAGGAGAAAGGGATAAGGCTATTTGCAGGCTTTTGGGGAAGAAGCAGCAGAAATCTAATATTTGGGAAGATTCAATGGATCTTGAGGTGGAAGATAAAAGGGATTGAGAAGACTTTCAAAAAGGGATCAGAGGAGATTGAGAATGAGGGAAGAATTCAAAGAAGGAGAGGAAAAGCTGCAGATTTCTAGTGGCTGAGAATAGAGAGTGATTTTCTAGATTTGCACAGCTTGGGGGAGCAGCAAACCTCTGGCAACTGAAGGAGAAAAGAAGGGAAGGTTTAGCCTATTTAAGAAGGGGGAGTTCAACAAAGAAAAGGGGGATTTTTCGGTTGGAGGAAATGAGAGGAAAGAAGCCAAGAGAGAAGGTTGAAATCCTGCGCAGGGCAAGAACGAAGACATCATTTGCAGTGCAAGGAGAAGAAGAAGGACTCTCCAAAACTCTCGGCTGATCATCTCAAGCATCAAATCCGGATTACGGGAGTCTTCAATCTCATTTTCTACACCTTGTAGATAAAGATTTGGAATGAATGAGCATATCTTTATGTGTACTTGTGTGATGAACATGGATCTTGTAGCTTAAACCTCAAATCAAAATTTGGGGAAACCCTTTGACCATCTTGTGTGTGTAATAACCTTACTCCGAGTACTTTGAATCCTTGCTGACCCCTATGGTGCTCTATGCCTGTGCATCCGAGGGGAGCACCTGAGCTTGCATTCCCCCGGGCGAGGTTTGTAAATCAGGAAATCTGGGGGAAACCCATTGATGAACTACACTTGCTCGGTGTGACTGTAGGGCCTTAGGCGCATCGGTAGATGAATGGGTCATCCGCACGTCAGAACCATTCGGGTTAGAGTTTATCGAACCCTTATTGTACTCTATGCCTATGCGATTCGAGTAGAGCACTTGAGCCTACACTCTCTCGGTCAAGGTTTGTAAATCAAGGTATCTGGGGGAAACCCATTGACGAATTGTACTTGCCCGCCCAGAGTGTAGGGCCTTAGACATGTTAGGTATGCCGAGAGGCCATCCGCACATCAGAACCATTCGAGTCAGGGTTTATCTAATCCTTTGGTGCTCTATTTCTGCGTAACCCGAGAGGGAGTGCTTGAGCCTACACTCTCCCGGTCAAGGTTTGTAAATCAGGAAATCTGGGGGAAACCCGTTGATGAGCTATACTTGCCCCCCTAGAGTGTAGGGCCTTCGACGTGTCTGGTAGATGAAAGGGTCATCCACACGTCAGAACCATACGGATTAGACTGATAACAAAACCATGGGAGTGGGTAGAGCTATCGGTGGGAGTGACCCATATCTTCGGTACGGACTCCCTTGAACTAGATAGGAAGTTAGTCTTAGAGTTCAATTATTCACTCATAAGAGGTCAAAGAGGCGAACGCTTATCCTGATTTATCTTTAATCCAAGTTCTCTCGAATAATTCCTACCGTCTACGTTCTTACTCATCTAATTAGTTCAGCATTTAAATCTTACCAAATCTTGACTCGGTCTAGCTAGTAAATTTGAGATCAGTCGGTACTTGCCCATTAGTCCCCATGAGATTGATATTTTAATACTTCGATAGACCCGTGCACTTGCAGGACACTATTAGACCTCTACCGTAGAAACCTACATGATTAAGTTAGATGAATTCCTCATTAGGTGTGGGGTCAATGAAGATCAAGGCATGACCTTAAGTAGGTTCAAAAATGGCCTTAGACCGGACATTAAGAGAGGTCTAACTTACTTCCAATTAGATACCCTAGAGGTAGCTTGTGAAAGGGCCATAGAGGTAGAGCATGAACTTAAGAATAGGAGAGAAGCCCCCGTCCTATCTATAGGGCTCCTATGCCCCAGCCCTCTAGTTCATTTGGTCATTTCAAACTAATTATTTGATTCAAACCATAATAATTTTCAATACTCCTTTTGTTAATCCTTATTTGATTTTAGCAATTTGTTTCTCTCATAGCATATCAACACGTTTACATGATCTTCTAACAATATTCAATAAAATGAATACTAAATTAAATAGTGAAACAACTTGAATTTATTTTTTGAAACAACAAGTGTGAGCTAGAGGAGATGTGTGATGAGTTGCATTTACATAGTATTTTCACTATATTTTACATATTGATTTGAGCTTAATTATATGGTTTTGTACTACTTTATGATGTTTTTCTCTCATATTATATAAAATCTTCACTTTTTTTATTTTCCTGCAAATATAGGTAATATCCCTCAAAAATAAAGGATTTAATGAGTTTTGATGTCACGGAGCAATCCTGGATGAAAAGACGAGGCTCTATATAAAATTTGGAGCAAAATGGAGTTTGGTGCGAAATATTCATTGACACGGCTGTGAGTTCACTCTTGTGCCATGAATATCTCGCTGTACAGGAACCATATTTATGCGCTGAGATATTCACAGATTCGACCGTGAGTCCACTCACAGGGTATGAATATTGTTGCTAGACTCGCGTTTTCACTCGATTCAGCCTCGAATCGAATTGGAATTCAGAGAAAACTTAAGAGAACCTTCCTAAAAGGGTTCAAGAGAGATTGAACTACAAAAGGAAAGATTTTGGACCAAATTAGGGGGATCTTTTTAGATGATTCTTGGTAGAGGCGATGACTAGGGAAGAAAACACAACTTTTGTGATTTTTGAAGCAAGGATCACGCAAAGAGGGCTGGAATTTGTTTGATCTTTATCTCCTAACTGGGGAAGAAAGTGATTCTTGATCTCTTTATGTTTCCTTGTGATTTGTATAAGTTTTTCATGCTAAAATCAAGGGATTATATGCTGTGCATTATAAACATGTTAGCTTAAACCTTTATTTTTGGACTCGAGCATAGCCCATTGATGATCTTTTGAATTGATTTATGAAAATTATCTTTGTTCAGGAATTTCATTGTGTTAATTTGATAAGAATTATATTTTATTTCGTACATTTACTCTGACCAAGTGTTTGTGTGTTTTAGATATCACGAGATGAATTGAGAGGTAAATAGCGACATCAAAAATATTCTTTTCAAACTTATGCTTTCAATCACAAGTGGATTTGAATTCACTTAAACGATTTTTATGATTTGTCATATAACTTAAGGGGCTTAATTATGATAATTTCCACGAGAGTAGGGAATTGTTGTAATGAAGTACTGGATTGTGCTATGAGAGGAGGCAATCTATACATGCAGATGAATCCCTTTTGACGCGATAAGGTTTCTTTGCTTAGATTTATTTTTTCATTTAAATTCTAGATTGTCAATGTGGTGAAACCCTAGTCCTGAACCTTTCCATATAATTTTTTACTTGAACCATTGCTTTTGTTTTTTATTCCTCTTAATACTAATTAAATCACCACTTGAAATGCCTAGCTATAGATTGAACATGTAATCAGTAGTCGACTGTTAGATCCTCATGGGAATGATCTTATTTTTTTTACTTCGATAAAGCTATGCACTTGGGGTTGCATCAATGTGCAAAGCAACGAATGTAGCATGCTGATGAGTTATCTTTAACAATCAAACATTTTAAACCATTCAATGCACCTTGCATTTTACTAGCACCATCATAACCTTGTCCATGAATTCTTGATAAGCTTAGCCCATGTATACAAAGCAAAGATTCTATTTCTACTTTAAAAGATATAGGACTTGTATCACTAACATATATAATAGCAATAAATCTTTTCAAAACTATTCTTCTGTTATCTACAAAACATAAAACAACTATCATTTATTCTTTGTTAGAGATATCTCTTGATTCATCCACAATGATAGCAAATAGCTCATCTCCCATCTCACTAAGTATGACAAGAAATCATGTGCAGTAGCATTTACAATATCTTTATGAATATCAAAGGCAATAAATTTATGATTTTCTAGTGCATTTTGTAGAACTACATTGCTTATTAACGCATTATGCTCATCTAAAAACTTTAGAAGCTTAAGATAGTTACCTTGATTATTTGATATTTCAGGCTCATCATGACTTGGAAAACCCAAACCTTAGCAAAAAAGAAATTGTATACAATCAATTGATGCATTTAAATGAGTACGATACATCCTTCGTACTTGGTTAGATTGCTTAACTAAAATAGTTTCTACGTGCTGACTTTACTTCATCAAGGTATAACATTGGTGCAAAGCTTGATTATATGCACTATTAGGACCACTTACATGTATCCTAAATCTTTCTTTCTTATTCCAATTTGAAAACTGCAAAATAACAAAAGAATCTCCACCTCTTTAATTGCTCAAATCTAGCTTAAAGAGATAACAACATAAAGAGAAAGCTGTATCATGTGAAATACTATACTCCAACCAATTTGCTATTCACTAAACCAAGAAAGTCAAAGTCTTCTAAATGCATTTCTAATTATGTCTTTGAGGAAAATTATGTTTTCGAGGTTGGGATGGTCCCCTTTGTAAATGTGCTCATCATATCTTATCTCTATTATTAGGATCTTTTAGTTTTTGAGAAAGCTTGTTATGAATTATAGCCCTACACTCAGTGAGTGCTACTATACCTTGTTCTTCAAGCTTCCTTCTGTGGGATAAAATGTCATTCAGAAACTTTTTATACATGACCATCTGTGATACTGCGTCAGTAAATGGAATATTGATGTATAGTTTGTTCAGCATTTCAAGAAACTTACCGACTTGCTTATCCAACTTTGCCTTTGCTAATCTTTGTGGGAATGGAATGGGTGGCTTGTAAGGTGGTGGAATGAAATATTGATGTATATAAACTAGTTTCTTTATGAACTTTCTTAGGTTCTATCTCCTCTATAGGCTTTTTAGAGAGAGGTATCTCAGGAGATCTAATCGTTGTGTCTTGTTTAGGTATCTTAGGCACCTCAAGTTATTTCCCACTACGGGTCATAATCACATTGCAGTGGTTTCTCGGGTTTGTCTTAGGTACGGATAGAAGTTTACTAAAGGCTCTTGAAGAAGTGCTAGCTTGATTAGCCAATTGGGTTTCCAACATCTTGTTGTGGGTCACAAGAGCATCCACTCTAGATGTTAATTGCATAGTGGCTTCGCTAACATTCTCATTCTACTTGGTTTGTGCCATAAAAGTCTCAAGAAGTGACTCTAAGAGTGAGTTTTGGGATTGTGCAAACCGCCTTAGTTGAAATCCGAGAGGTTGTCTATAACTAGGTTGGGGAACTGATAACTCATAAAGTCATACTAAATTTTATATGCATAAATTACATTTTTGAGTAATCTTTATGCACTTTTGCTTGATTTTTAAGTTAAATTGGTTATTTGGTATGGAATCTATAAAATTTTTATTTTTAAAATTTTCAAGTAAAATATGCATATTTTTTTGGATATTCGAGCTAATAGGACCAAGGACCAAAGTTGAAGAGGAAGTGGGGCTTAAATGAATAAAAAAAAAGTCAAAATAAGGAAACATGTGAGAGGTCACAGGGCTGTGATCATTTCCACTGTAGCTGTCATAGCCCTGTGATTACAAAAATAGAGCAAAACCATTAAAGCAGCTGAGTCTTCTGGCCCTTCTTCCCCAATTCAATTTTTCATGGATAAAATAATATTTTCTTAGTCCAATTGCTGGTGAGGGAAGGATTATAAAGAGGAGGAGAGGATGATTTCAAGGTATCACATGCTGACAAGAAGAATCAGAGGAGAAAATGAAGGCGGCGACGCTAGGTTTTTTACTTTCGTTGAGCGGCGTAAAAGGCATATTTGGTGTTGAAATTTGCAAGGAGGCTGCTCATCAAAGGGGAGAACATGCACATAAAATTTTAGAGCGAAAGGAGTTCGGGAGAAGGAAAGCAGCGGCTGAAGCTGAGTTCTTCTTTTGCAATCATAGGGTTGTGACACATTGTCACACCCCTGTGATGAAAGTGAAGTGAACCAAATTTTTGTTTCATCTCTTTAATTTGCAAAACCCTTTCCTCATAAATTATTATTGTGAAATTATGTCTTCGATAGCATAAACCTTTTTTTGGGACTGAGGGAGTGACCCTCTGATTTTTCTGATGGCTTAAATAATTATTTTATTATGTCCATTGTTTAAGAAATGTTAATTTTGCCATTGTGTTTTATTGCCTTTGTGATTGTTTAGACTTAGGTAGTTGCATGGGGTTTTTTTAACATGAATCGAGAGGTGGCTTATAAGCCAGATCCCTTTAATTAGACTTATCGATTTAGACTACATTAGTAGTTAGGTTATAGCAATCTAATTATTGAAGTTAATCATAGATATAATGAATCTAGTTTTGATAATTACATTGAGTTACACAAGATAAGAACACTGAGAGGTGAGTTAAATGGTTAGAAACCCTTAGGTGAAACATGTGAAATTTAGCTACGAGAGTACTTAAGTTCACTTGAGAGTAGGATCTAAGAATTAGGCCACGAGAGTGAACCTTGATTTATTAGGAACTAAAATTTACCATTGAACTTAATCACTAAACCAATGAGTCACGAGAGTGAAGGTTGGATTAGTGCAAGTTTAGCATCCGAGAGGAGACAACTTTTCTTTAGGTAATTTCTCTTTAACATAACTTGAATAATTGACATAGATATCTATTTTATTTTTTGTCATAAAAAATCAGTGAGATGAAACCTTATCCTGTTTTCTCTTTCTGAATTTCCTTCAATGAAGCATTTGTTTTTATTTTAACTTAAAACTATCAAATTTTTTAGCTAGTAGGACATTAATTATTTGGTACTTAATATATAGGTTTCTATGGGATCGATATCATTTTATTACTCTTATGTATCCGTGCACTTGTGGACACATTAGGACTTGGGTTAGGATTGTTCTTGTAAGAAAAATTGAAGTGGTTCCCCCAACCTAGATTATAGGAACTTGAATATGGGTCCATCTAGGGTATAGGATTGAGATTTCCTAAGATATTGGCTTGTTCTCTAGAGGGTTGAGATTATGAGATTCCCAATTGGCAATTAGCGAAGCTATGATCTACAATTTCATAAATTTCACATGAAGTATTAGTGGTTTCGACCGAATTGATATTGAAGGAATCTAACTTTCGTGATAAAGTGTCTACGTTCATAGCTAATCAGCTCAAAGTGTCCAACTCATACTAACCTAGAGTTGTAGCTCTATATGAGTTAACTCTCTCACCTGACCATTGGTTATAGTTGAGAGCCATATCTTCTAGTAGGTTCATAGTCTCATATACACTCTTGTTCATCAGGGCTTTTTGCAGATTAGTGGTAAGAATATTGGTTGTAACCACCCCTCATGTGAGTGGTGTGGGTTTCCCCTCCCTTAGCTTATAAAAGGGAGATAGGGCATAGTGTTTAGTGAGCTTACAAGCTTACAAGTCCGCAAGCGGCTGCGAGGGGTCTTGTAACTCTGGAGTAGTGGTCGGTGCCTCGACTCCGCGTAGCGTGTGGAATTGGAGTGAGGTTGGAGGCAAGGTGTACGATCCTTGGCCTCATCTCGATACCTCGCCTTCTTCGATTGTAATGGTTAGTAGCTTCATTTGAGTGTTATTTTGTAGTTGAATGCCTTGGTTTATCTATTTTACCATCCATTGCTCTTATACGTATCCGATGTCCTTGAATCCGCGTGTTTTCTGAATCGTTCGCATGTCCTCCTAGAGTCGGTCTAGGAGATTTCCCCATCACGTAGCTTGGCGCTACACCAATTTGGTATCAGAGCAAGTTCATCGATAATTCTTATTATCGACATCCTGAATTTTGTCAGTTTTCCGCATTTTGTTGAGAATGTTGTATTCTTCTTCTTGGTGTCCCCGAAGCCGACCCACCGAGGACCGATTGTATGCGCGCATATGGGCGTTGAGGGTTTGGTAGACCAGTATACTATTGTTGAGCTCGGTGGCCAGCTGTCCATGCGTCCGGATGGGTTCGAAGTGCTAGTAGAATTTCTTGATGACACCATGCAATGGGTTGAGGCCGAATTCCAGCGCCTTGAGGCTCGCGGCCCAATCCGTAAATTTCGCCAACACAAGTTGGAGGTTGAGGAGGAACTATTCATCCCCTCCGTGATTGAGTCTTTGCCCATAGAAGATATGTTCCAAGTGGAGCCTTCGGTTGTGGAGGTTAGGATCGCACATCTAGAGGTCACCATGAAACCACTCCGTAAGTCCACCATGGTTCGGTCCCTCACCCCTTCCATTGAGTTTGTTGTCCCTTTAGATGTGCTAGAACGTCCTTGCTTTGTTGCTTTATTCGGACCGAAGGTTGGGATCCTACATCTCGTTTGCATTAGGGTCTTATGCCTTATCCTTCGTTGTGCCACAATGCATACCTACACTCCCCTACATGCCCCATACGACTATGGCTCCATCCTCCAAGATGGCTACATCGGTCGACCTCCACCTGAGCGAGATAAACTTCTTGGTGGTTTGTGCCCATCCTCATCTCATCCCCCAAATCTTCTAATTCTGTCTTTTGTGTTTGTTTTCCCTTATGTTTGTGTGCGTGTCGACTTTTTACTTCGGATCTATTTGAGAAACTGTAGGTGTAAAATGGAGGCCAATGTGCACTTTAGGCCACCAAAATGTGAGGCATCTTTGAGTTCCCAAGGAATTGCATGCCAATTTAATTCTCCAAAGGAGAATTCCTCAGAGCGCGCAGCGGAAGCTGATGTAGGAGCAACACGGCAAACCCAGCATTTCAACAATCTGCGCAGCAATCACGGGCATGACAACCATCACGGCCAGCCCGTGCTTATCTCGGCCAAGCTAGACACGACTATGACAGGATGCACGTCCATGCCGTGTTCTTCTCGGCATGTTATGGAGACACATCAGCTAGGGCACCTTCTAGCCATTGGAGATCTTGCCATCCACGGCTCCGATCAGCATGAAACCCTGGCCATGGCGTCTCCTCCTCTGTGCGAACTCATGGTCCAAAGGATCCGGCCATCGAATGGCCGAATCGCCAGAAATGAGCGGCACTAGGGCTGGCGACAGTGCTCCCCATTCCGCCCCATCCGCAGCACTGATCGATAACAATCTCTGGCCACGGGATCTCCTCGTCGCTACGAACTCATAGCCGGAAACAATCGGCCATCCGGCCAGTGGATCGCTAGAACTGGAAACTTCCCCGATTCCCAGCTTCCACCACCGTCCGCTCTATTCCCGGTCCAGTGCACCACGATCGGCCGCCGGAAGCTTCCCAGTAGCCCGCAGGCGCCACACGCAGCTCCAGCCGGCGTATCATCGGCGATCGAGGCCAGAACTGCGACCGGTGGTGTGCCCTGCTCGCCGCCCGCATCCTCGTGAGAATGAAGAGAAAGGGGCAAATGCATCCAATGGCCTAGATTCAACAGCCCTCATCCAACGGCTAGATCAGTTCAGAGGCAATCAACGGCTGGCATTGTTTCGGCCAGATCTGCTCCAATCGGACGAGTCTTGGAGTGATCCAGGTATGGATCCCCACTAATTCGTACCAGATCTAGCCATCCATGCCCTCAGATCTCCGATCAGACATCCAGATCAGAAGATATCATCAATTGTTAAACGGACGGCTCAAGTTTAATGCGACTTGAAGCTTCTCCAACACACTTGGTTGCTGGAATATTTCCAGTCAAATGTACCTTGTTTTTTCATCTTTTTGCAGATTAGTGGTTAGAATATTGGTTTTAACCACCCCTCATGTGAGTGGTGTGGGTTTCCCCTCCCTTAGCTTATAAAAGGGAGATAGGGCATAGTGTTTAGTGAGCTTACAAGCTAACAAGTCTGCAAGGGGCTGCGAGGGGTCTTGTAACTCCGGAGTAGTGGTCGGTGCCTCGACTCCACATAGCATGTGGAATTGGAGTAAGGTTGGAGGCAAGGTGTACGATCCTTGGCCTCATCTCGATCCCTTGCCTTCTTCGATTGTAATGGTTAGGAGCTTCATTTGAGGCTTATTTTGTAGTTGAATGCCGTGGTTTATCTATATGGAAAGTGTATGGCCATACCCAGGTGAGAACCTGATTTAGTCATGACCATGTGATTGGGTGAAAATCAAGTGGTGGAACACTTGTCCAATCAGATAATAGTTCGGTAAAGAGATTATAATGCATTTGTGCCTAGTTGCGATGATGGGCATGTTGATGTCGATATCCATTCCGATAACTTGGGTAGCAGAGATGCACTGCTAGGTGCCACTCACTGCTTGTGGAGACTTTAGGTCAGCATTGCCAACATTAGAGGAACCTACAGGGTCGCACACCTAGATACTGGTGTTCTCGTATTGATTGGGAAGCCTTATGATCGAGTTATTGGATAGCTCGGATCGATTTGGGATATTTTATCAGCGCCAATGGGCCTGATGAGATGGAAGAGAGTTATTGGAGCCAAACTTCATTTTTAGCAGGTTGACCCGTATTTGACCATGGTTGGTCAAATTTGGATTAGGGTTGCATTGGATTGGATCCAATTGCTTAATCAACCCATGTAATGAAGTTTGGGCTAGCTCATTACCCAATGAAGCCCAATAACAAGCTGTCATGAAGAGATAATGGGCTAAAAGGGTATAATGGGGAGAAACTTCTCCCATTGGCGCCCATGGGTATAATGGGGAGAAGTTGGTGCCTTTGCTTCATTAGGAAGGTTTAGGTGCCTCCCCCTTTGTGCTTGGATGGAAACCTTGCATCTATGGCAAGGGTTGAGGCATCTAAGGCATAATGGATTTACATGGTAAGTCCTAGGCGATTTGGGGATGTTTATGGAAAAGGCTTAGAGTCTTTCCTAAACCCTAAAACCCTAATTGCTACCCCCTCTCATACCCTAGCCGCCCCTTCATGATGAGTTGCGCCCCACCCCTTTCCTTGGCCGCCTCTTGCTTCTATAAAATAGAAGAATGTGTGAGCCCTCATGAGACATTGAATTGGTGTGAACTAAAGGGCTAAGGGTGAGAGCAAGGCTTCAAGGGGCGAAAGCAAGTGGAGAGTGGCGCATCCTTCTTTGATCAAACCCTAGCCGCAAGTGTCTTTTTCCTTCCCCTTCTTGGCGCAAGTGTGGGAAGCTCTTGGCGGCATTCATCTCTTCCCTTCTCCTTTTTGTTTGGTGGTTCATCCTTGGAGGTGGCGCAAGGTTTGAAGAAGGTGAACAAAGGTTTGGATCTTCCTCCCGAGGCTAGCACCAGGCGAGGAAGAAGAGAACTCGAGGCATCCGTGTGTGTGAGACTACAGAGGGCGCATGCTTGGGCACCTACCTCGACATCGGGATCGCCTCACTCTAGGTATTTTCTATCTCATCGTGTCGACCCCCTCGCAAGAGATCTTCACTGGGTTTTTGGGACCGGCCTGTTTCGGGGATATTCTTCCGCTGTGCAATGTATTCTATAATGTTTATGCCAAAAGTTTGTAAAATATCCACGGGGTTTCCCAACAGTGGTATCAGAGTGACTTGCGAGCCTCGAATGATGTACTTTTATGCTTTTCCATGCTCACATGCCATGTTTCAATGTTTTGCAAATTGCATGATCACATGGCACATGATTTGTCTAAGTAGGAAAAATTGTAGTTTCTTATTCCTATCATCTTTTCAATCTCTTTAGGATTTTTGGGTTATTTTTCTTGCTTGACTTAAAGATCAAAGGCGCACGTAATTTTGTCAAGTAGGACAGGCATTGTGTCTTCGGACTGGCCAGGTCTCTTAATTTGACAAAATTGCTAGCCGAAAGGATCTATGAAATCATCATAAAAAATTAATCGCAAATAACCAAAAGATTTGTGATAAGAAGATGAGGAAAAGAGACTTGTTTTATGAAAAAGTAAAATTTCAGATTTTATGTTTTTCATGAGCATGTAGAATTTCGTGTGTAAATATCTTGTTTGTGTATAATGTTGTGGTCTTGAGTCAAGGCCGTTTGCATGCCTGTGATGTATCCTTGTGCGGCCTGCGTGCCATCTTTTTCTTTTGTTTTGTAATTACTTATGATGAAGATTAGGGGTTGCCTTGGCGCATGCATGCTTGCTTGCGCATCTTGCATGGTGGTGCAAGAAGCACTCTTCCTTGATGGCGAATGGTAAGTGGCACAAGTTGATTTGGCCGAGCCTTAGTGCTTGTGTGCTAGATCTCTTGGCCCTTACATGGTGGCGCATCACCCTTGGAAGAAGACCCATGGAATTGGCTGAACCTATGATGGTGCTTCTAGGGTTTCCCTATGGAGTACCTCTAGGGTTTGAGAGCTAAACCATGGAAAGGAGGACGTTGGAGCCAACCTTGAAGACCAAGCTAGAGGTCGGCTAGGCTAGGTCTAGTTTTAGTGGATTGAGTCCTAGGTCAAGTGTTGAACCTCCTTTTGGCATGGGTTGGTTCAATGACTTGAATGGGCCATGATCACATCATTCTTTTCTATTTTTGCTAAAGCATGCCTGTGATGTTTTATTGTTATGTTATCACTATAGGATTGCATGCCTGTAATGTTAGACATAAGATAAAACTCAGATGATGAGACCTTAAAAACCCTCAATCAAAATATCAAGTCTAGTAGCCTTCTAATGCGTAGCCCTCACTAAGCTATCGATCAGTGATGTTTTATCGTTTTGTAGGTTTCATGTCTCCACTGTCAATCTTGTTATAAATAGATAAAGGCATCAGACTTACACTTGCCCCTAAATCACCTAAAGCATGTTCAATCGAGATCTTACTAATCTGACAGGGAATTGGAAAACTTCCAATATCTTTTACCTTTGCGATCACCTTGGGCTCACTTACCTCACTGCTCTTTACTTCAAGTTTTGCAATGTCAAACTTTTCTAAGTTAGCCCTTACTAGCTTCTGAGGGAAAGGAATGGGTGGAATATATGCAGGCAGACCTACATAGACTTCCTCCCTCTCCTTCTCTACTAACGAGAAGGATCGGGAGGTGAATCGTAACCTCAGAATTATTCTATTGAAACCTACTAATCCAATCATGGGAATAGTTTGGATTCATTTGAAGGATTTTTATGGTTTTTCATTGAAATTAATAGGTCTAGCTGTGTTAATTATCACCAGAGTATGAAATTAGTGTAGCTAGATATTGGATTACGCTTCAGGAGGAGGTAATGTGTACCCTAGGAAAAACCCCTTTCTACACTTTAATTTTCTGCTCAAAGGTTTATTTCTATCAATTTTATAATTGTCAGTGTGGTGAAACCCTAAATTCTGATCCTCTAAAGCCTGATTTCAACCCCAAAATGTTACCTCTGTTAATTTTCATACTTAGAGTTCACGCGAATCACGAATTGAGTCGCTTAGATATAGACGAGTCGTGTAATCGGTACTTGATGAAGGGTCCCTAATATAAGGGGGTGAAACCCTAATCATGCGCATCTAGCAAGCATGGCGGAAAGAGGGTTTCTAGAAGATCGCATATGATAACCATATGATCAACTTAAGGCTATGAGAAATCATACCAAAGCCATGAAGAGGATGGCGACTTGGAAGCGAGAGATCAAGATAGGTCTCCTCCAAATTGTCGCACACAAAATGAGTGATGACTTGCTCCTTGGATGCTCCTTGTGCTAGCAAGGATCTCCAAGATGTCCTTGATCGAAAATGGAAAGGAAGGGAACTTCTAGGTTGTGCTTGGCGAGACTTCCTCTCGTAGCTTTCGTCAAGTCCTCTCCAACGAAAATTGGAGAAACCTTCACACGAGAGAATTCGGCAAGAGAGTAACCTCCCACACTAATGTGGAGGCGTTACACCATTTCCACTTCGAAACCGATTCCAAAAATGGAAAGGTGTTAAAGCTCATGCGTTCACTCTTGAGTGAACCAAACGCTTAACTCATCTCCCATGAACCATGCGCTCAATCATGAGCCGGTTCTATTCGGTTTGGTCCAAGACCAATTAACCCAAGCCATATGGTCTAGATTAAACCCTAAAGGTTCAAAATCTAACCGTTCAATTCTTGATGCTCCTGATCTCACCGATCTAGCATCATCTCTCTCGATCGAAGCTTACCGATCTCAAGCCCTAATCAATCAAACATGATCAGACCAGATCTCACTTACAATCAGAGATAAAATCCCTTTAAACTGAACCCAAACGATTCAGTCCACACGATCTGACTCAAGTAAGCCATATCATCAAATTGTGTGACCCTGAGGGTTTCCTTTAAATGTCGGTAACGACAACTCACGTTATCACGATCAGTGAGGGGTATCTAGCAACACATCACTGTCTCCCGATATAAAGGAAAGAGTCTTCCAAGACTACACCCAAAACACAGCACAAGTGTGAATGCAACTTCACAAGGCATGCATGTGTCCTTTGCCACTGGATGTTCTCATTGGACAAGCGTGTCAAGCTTGTAACTCCAATATGATGAGCATGATTAGATCAGATGAACATAGTCACCTGGGTATGGCCATACACTATCTCAACCATCTCATACAGGGGGGCCCTTTAGAACATCACACTCCTTGAACAAGGAGACGACAATCCTTTATCTATCACTAGTATTCTAACCTGACTCATGATCATTATCCAAGATAGTTTATAATCATTATGTTTCAAATGATATTGAACTACCTCAAAACAATGACAATCATCATTTAGTAACACAAGTGATCTCAAGTCAAAGGACATGTGCCACTTAGTGCAAACAAGGATCATTCATATTGTGACAAGCAATTGAATATCCTAGTAGGGTCTGTCCAGTACATCCAATGTACCCATGAGTCTACATCTTATTCCATGCTCGAAGCATCCTATAAGATTAGCACACATATTAGTCTCAATCATATCAAGGCTGTCTCATGTTCACCAAGATATATCGACTAAGGACATATGCATGTCAGCTTAGCTGAACAGCTTTGAGACATTATTCAGAAGTACACTTATTACAGCAGACAAGGTAACAACCTGAACAATAACCATGCCTTTATAAACACAAGAGTTTATTACATGATACTATTACAATCCCAAAGGCCTCAAACATTAGCCTTAAGGGCATACCCCAACAATCTCCCACTTGCACTTAATCTAATGGTTGAGAAACCTCAAACCCATATTATTACAGTGCTTCTCATGCTTCTGCTGCGCCAGAGGCTTGGTAAGCGGGTCAGCCAGATTGTCGTCTGTATGAACCTTGCAAATTTTGATCTCGCCACGATCAATGATCTCCCGGATCAAGTGAAACCGTCTCTGTATGTGCTTGGACTTCTGGTGTGACCGTGGTTCCTTTGCTTGTGCGATTGCTCCAGTGTTATCACAGAAGATAACCAAAGGATCTGCACTCGAAGGAACAACACCAAGTTCTCTCACGAACTTACGAATCCACACTGCCTCCTTGGATGCTTCCGAGGCTGCAACATACTCAGCTTCTGTTGTGGAATCAGCAACAGTTGACTGTTTGAAACTCTTCCACACCACTGCTCCACCATTCAAGCTAAAAACATAGCCTGATTGCGATCGGAAATCATCCTGGTCCGACTGGAACGAAGCGTCAGTATATCCTTCTATACTGAGTTCTTCCTGACCACCATATATCAAGAACATATCTTTGGTCCTCCGCAGATATTTTAAAATATTCTTGACTGCAATCCAGTGCGCCATACCTGGATTACTTTGGAACCGACTGGTCACGCTTAGCCCGTAAGCAACGTCTGGGCGAGTACACAACATCGCATACATTATGGATCCAATAGCCGAAGCATAAGGCGTATTGTCCATTTCATCTTTCTCAGTCTGTGTTCGTGGACACTGACTCTTCGAAAGATTCAGACCATGTCTGACTGGAAGATGTCCCCTTTTAGAATTCTCTAAATGGAATCTTTCCAGGACCTTATCGATGTAAGTACTCTGGCACAGCCCGAGAAGCCTCTTAGATCTATCCCTGTAGATCTTCACACCTAACACATAGGCTGCTTCTCCTAAATCTTTCATCTGGAAACATTTCCTTAACCATGCCTTCACAGCATGCATTTCAGGAATGTCATTTCCAATGATCAAGATATCATCGACGTAGAGGATTTGGAATGTAATCACGCTCCCACTAAACCTTTTATATACACACGGGTCATCTTCGTTCTTGATGAAACCAAACTCAGAGATTGATTCATCAAAACGAATATTCCAGCTTCTAGATGCTTGTTTCAGTCCATAAATAGACTTCTTTAACTTGCATATTTTATGACGATCTGCTGGATTAGTGAAACCTTCAGGTTGTGTCATATACACATCCTCATCCAGATTTCCATTAAGGAAAGCTGTTTTCACATCCATCTGCCAGATCTCATAATCGTAATATGCAGCTATCGCGAAAAGAATCCGAATAGACTTAAACATGGCTACAGGTGAGAAAGTTTCATCATAATCTATCCCGTAGATTTGTTTGAAACCTTTCGCAACTAGCCTGCCTTTATAGGTAACCACGTTACCATCCATGTCAATCTTCTTCTTGAAGATCCATTTACAGCCTATAGGGATTACTCCCGGAGGCGGATCAACCAAATCCCAGACTTGGTTATCTGACATGGAGTCCATTTCGGCTCGCATAGCTTCAAGCCATCTAGCTGACTCCGGTCCACTGACCGCATCCGCATAAGTGAGGGGTTCATCATTTTCAATGATGTAGACTCCGTCATAGCGCTCTGGCTGTCGACGGATCCTTCCCGATCTTCGCGGTTCCCGTGATGTTTGAGCCTCAGGTTGTTCAATAACCTGATCTACCGGCTCAGGCTCATCCAACTGCGCTTGACTACTTTGTCCTTCCTCTGGATTCTCATCCAGCTTTATTTCTCTCCCACTGGCTTCTTGCAGAAGAAACTCCTTCTCAAGAAATATTGCCGTCCGAGCAACAAATACCTTGTTCTCCTTGGGATCGTAGAAATAATAACCCTTAGTTTCCTTAGGGTAACCGACAAATATGCATTTCTCAGATCTGCTCTCCAGTTTCCCAGAGGCGAGCTTTTTGACATAAGCCTCGCAACCCCAGATCCTGATAAATGTCAAGCTAGGCTGTTTCCCATACCATAACTCATATGGCGTCTTTGAAACTGCCTTGGATGGCACTCGGTTTAGTACCTTTGCAGCTGTCTCCAGTGCAAAACCCCAAAAGGAGTATGGAAGAGTAGCCTGACTCATCATAGAACGAACCATGTCAAGTAACGTTCTATTTCTCCTCTCGGACACACCATTCCATTGCGGTGTTCCTGGCGGAGTGAGCTGTGAGATAATCCCACACTCCTTCAGATAGTCAGTAAATGCATGACTTAGGTATTCTCCACCTCGATCAGAATGAAGTGCCTTGATATTTCGGCCTAACTGATTTTGTACTTCATTTTTGAACTCTTTGAACTTGTCAAAAGATTCACTTTTATGTCTCATTAAATAGACATACCCATACCTACTGAAATCATCAGTAAAGGTAATGACGTACTGATAGCCACCTCTGGCATGTTTACTAAAAGGCCCACACACATCACTGTGTATAAGGTCAAGTAAACCTGAAGCCCTTTGACCTTTGTTAGGAAAAGGAGACTTCGTCATTTTACCCATCAAACAAGCTTTGCATGTATCAATCTCCTCATAGGAGAAAGATCCCAGCAGTCCATGATCATGCAACCGCTTAATGCGTTTCTCGTTTATATGGCCTAAACGACTATGCCATAGCAAGGTGCTGTCATCAGCATACTTGGCTTTCTTATTATCAATGTTTTGTATAGAATTTTCCATGTCCAACATGTATAACCCATTGTTAATTGAACCAGTTCCATAAACAATATTATCATACGATAAAACACACTTTGAAATATTGCATTCAAAGGCAAAACCTTTCCTGACAAGAGCAGGAATAGAGATAATATTTTTGGTGATACTCGGTACAAAATAACAATTGTTTAATTCCAATACAATGCCAGATGGTAAAGAAATGAAATAGTCTCCTACAGCAACAGCAGCAACCCGTGCCCCGTTTCCAACGCGTAGGTCTACCTCATGCTGTCCCACCTGCCTTCTTCTCTTGAGTTCCTGTACATTTGAACAAATGTGAACTCCACATGTAGTGTCCAACACCCATGAAATAGAAGAAGAAGATAACATGACCTCAGTCACATATATACCTGAGCCAGAAGCGATGCTTCCCCTCTTATCTCCTTGGAGCGCTTTACAGTCCTTTTTCCAGTGACCCAGCTGGCCACAGTGGAAACACCTGTTGTCCTTTGACCGCTTCACCTTCTGTTTCAGAGCCTTGCTGTAATTCTTAACAGGGGCTTTGCCCTTCTTCCCCTTCTTCTTGTTCCTGGAAGGAACCATTAAGACAGAGGTTGAAGGCTTTCCCTTCAGAGTTTCCTCAGTTGTCAAGAGCATATTCAACAGCTCTGCCGGTGTACAATCGATTTTGTTCATATTAAAGTTAATGATGAACGCATCGAAAGAGGGCGGGAGAGACTGCAGAATAATATCCACAGCAAGCTCCTGGTTGATGGTATGCCCCAGTTTCTCCAGAGCCTCCTTGTGCCCAATCATCTTGAGCACGTGAGCTCCCACTGGGCTCCCTTCAGCCAGTTTGCTCTGAAAGAAGAGCTTTGTCAGATTATAGCGTTCTGTCCTCGCCTGTGCAGCATACAACATCTTGAGGTTCGCTATAATTTCTATAGCCGACATATCCTCATGCTGACGCTGCAGCGGTGGCGTCATAGACGCTAGCATCAGGCAAGCGACATCAATGCTATCATTGACGTGCTTTTCATAGGCATCGCGAACCGCCCTTGCGGCGTTCGCAGCGGGTTGAGGCGGCACTGCCGTCTCGAGGACATACAGTTTCCTCTCTGCCTTAAGAACGATCTTAAGGTGTCCGAACCAGTCAGAGAAGTTCGGCCCAGCAAACTTCTCCCTTTCCAGTAGGGATCTGTTGGGGTATGCCCTTAAGGCTAATGTTTGAGGCCTTTGGGATTGTAATAAGTATCATGTAATAAACTCTTGTGTTTATAAAGGCATGGTTATTATTCAGGTTGTTACCTTGTCTGCTGTAATAAGTGTACTTCTGAATAATGTCTCAAAGCTGTTCAGCTAGGCTGACAGGCTATATGTCCTTAGTCGAGATATCTTGGTGAACCTGAGACAGCCTTGATATGATTGAGACTAATATGTGTGCTAATCTTATAGGATGCTTCGAGCATGGAATAAGATGTAGACTCATGGGTACATTGGATGTACTGGACAGACCCTACTGGGATATTCCATTGCTTGTCACAATGTGAATGATCCTTGTAAGCAGCAAGTGGCACATGTCCTTTGACTTGAGATCACTTGTGTTTCTAAATGATGATTGTCATTGTTTTGAGGTAGTTCAATATCATTTGAAACATAATGATTATAGACTATCTTGGATGGTGAGCTTGAGTCAGGTTAGGGCACTTGTGATAGATAAAGGATTGCCGTCTCCTTGTTTAAGGAGTGTGATGTTCTAAAGGGCCCCCCCTGTATGAGAAGATTGAGATAGTGTATGGCCATACCCAGATGACTGTGTTCATCTGATCTAATCATGCTCATCGTATTGGAGTTACAGGCTTGACATGCTTGTCCAATAAGAACATCCAGTGGCAAAGGAAACATGCATGCCTCGTGAGTTTGATTCACACTTGTGCTATGGTTTGGGTGTAGTCTTGGAAGACTCTTTCCTTTATATCGGGAGACAGTGATGTGTTGCTAGATACCCCTCACTGATCGTGATAACGAAAGTTATCGTTACCGACATTTAAAGGAAACCCTTAGGGTCGCACAATTTGGTGATATGGCTTGCTTAAGTCAGATCGTGTGGACTGAATTGTTTCGGTTCAGTTTAAAGGGATTTAATCTCTGATTGTAAGTGAGATCTGGTCTGATCATGTTTGATTGATTAGGGCTTTAGATCGGTAAGCTTCGATCGAGAGAGATGATGCTAGATCGATGCGATCAGAAGCGTCAGATGATGAATGGTCAGATCTTGGACTTTGGGGTCTAATTTGATCTAGACTTAATGCTTGGGCTGATTTGGTTTCGCTATTGAACCAAGGGTATTGAACCGGCTCATGGGTTGAGCGCATGGTTCAAGAGGGAGAAGGAGTTGCGTTTGGTTCATGGAGACATGAACGCATGAACGCATACTCTTAATGGTTGCCATTTTTGGAAAGTTCCAAAATGAAAACGCATATGCGTTCATGGCTTGAAGTCTCCCTAATGTTTTTCGGTTACACCTCTCTCTTGTTGCTTGGTGAAACGATTTTTGCTCTCGAGCAAGTGAGGGTGTTTACGAGAAGAGGAGGAACCGGCCAAGCAAAAAGAAAGTCTTCATCTCTTCCCTACACTCGATCATTGACATCTTGGCACTTTTGCTAGCACAAGAGGTGCGCAAGTTGGGAGTCTTCATCGCCTTTGTGTGTGAACTTTTGGAGGAGATCAAAGTTGCTCTCTTCTTCCAAGCCGACCTCCAATCTATGGCTATGGTATAGATCTAAACTCATAGCTTCAAGTTGATCATATGGTAGTCATATACGATCTTTTAGAAACCCTCTTTCCGTCATGCTTGCTAGATGCGCATGTTTAGGGTTTCACCCCCTTAATAAGGGTTTCTTTCAGGATCGCACATTGAAGCTCATGGTGTTCGTTGCTGCAGGTATCTACAACAATGCAAGAACAGCAAGGTCAGTATCAATGTTCAGAATCAATCCAGGACTTAAGAAAGATTCTTTTCTCACTATTTTGTCTGACTGAAAAATCCAGTAAACAGTCCGAAAGAGTAACACTCTTTTAGTGAGATGGGATCCAGATTTCATACTTGGTCTCCGCGTCCCGCTCAGGCGAGATAAGATGCACAGAGAGTACAAGCACTAATCTCTGGTAGGCAGTCCCTGCCAATCACCAACCCGTGTGATTCCCCTTCATCTGGGCAATCCAGCAGACTGTGCCAACTGAGTTGGTACAACACAATCTCTGACCCCACAGATGGCTGCCTCCATGTGCTACCATATGCGCCACATATGTAGCCTACATGGTCAAGCTGACCTGACCTACTCCCTGGACCACCACGTGCTATGCTGAGCAACGAGAAGCGATAAATCCCTTCTCTGTAACACGCAGGTGAAATCACACACCGTCTGAAGATAGATGGACGTGCCCACTGAGTGGGTACAACACGGCTCCAACGATAGTCAGAACAGTGAGGTTTCGCGTCAGAAGGCATTACGCGCTTGATATTTTAGCGTTGGATTTTAACGGTCTTTTATCTTCTTACTATCAGGCAAATCCTATGGCTATAGCAGAAGATAAACACATGCAATTCTAATTATATCAACAATAAATAGAAAGCATGATCTTATGTGGTAAAAGCCCAAAGCCTAAGTAAGACCTTAAGATACTTAAGTCTTCACTTGTTCTTCTTGGGACTTTTGCATCTCATCTGGTCCAACCCAGGGCCCTAGCGCCAAGAGCACCTCAGGTGCGCCACCAGCTGAATGCCCCTCTTGGATGTGTGCCTTTGTGCTTTTGTCTAATCAAAATACATTTTGATCTATCTAGACAAGTTTGACTCGCAGGTCAAATATACAATAAATTAATTACAAATGTGACTCGCAGATCACAAAATAATATTAACTTATAATTAACCAGGCACGCAGGCCCCAGCACAGCACTCATTAGGGCAACCCACATAAGATTAAATAAACAAGCATATGGTATCAAATCAACATGTGATCCATCCATGAAATTAAATTTTGAAAAACCCCATGGTATCAATTTTAATTTCCTTATGTGCCCTACAACCTTACAATGGTCCATTGATAGGGATCCACTCATCCATCTAGTCAGATCCTCTGCCCTTGCATGCACCAAGTCCTAACTGACTTGAGTTGACCTAATGGTCAACCATGCATGTAGAAAGGGCTGAACCACCCTCATGAGTTTCGGCAAGCGGGTGTGACCCCGGGCCTAACTCATGTGTGTTCAGTAGTCGTCTCAACCAGACCTCGCTACACGCCCTGGATGCAGTCGACCTATAGCCACCTTGTGCTTGCGCACAGGTGCTATCTGGTCAACCCATCTAGGCTGTCAGATGGTCTGATCAGACTCTCTGGATCGGACCTAGAAGATGCTTTCAAACCCATCAACCCATCTAAGGATTTATAGTAGGGGCACCTTAGATCTAATCAGGCGCGCAAGATATAAGTTTTATAAAACATCTAGAACATGCGCAAACAAACAACATGCTTCACTTGAGAAAACAAGATACACCCAATATCTAGCATGTTGATAACCCTTAGATCTAGGGGGTCCCCTTCAAGGGGGAGCGCAAATAGGGGGTCCCCTTCAAGGGGGAGCGCAAACTTCTTGTAACAATGATACAAGCGCAAACTAGACAATGTAAACCTTGCATCATGTAAACGCATGTAAACAAAGTATCAAGTAAGCGCAACATAGCATCATGTATGGATCACAAACACTTCAAAGCAATCATATAGATCATATCGAAAGCCTAGCTCTGATACCAATTGAAGGGTCCCTAATATAAGGGGGTGAAACCCTAATCATGCGCATCTAGCAAGCATGGCGGAAAGAGGGTTTCTAGAAGATCGCATATGATAACCATATGATCAACTTAAGGCTATGAGAAATCATACCAAAGCCATGAAGAGGATGGCGACTTGGAAGCGAGAGATCAAGATAGGTCTCCTCCAAATTGTCGCACACAAAATGAGTGATGACTTGCTCCTTGGATGCTCCTTGTGCTAGCAAGGATCTCCAAGATGTCCTTGATCGAAAATGGAAAGGAAGGGAACTTCTAGGTTGTGCTTGGCGAGACTTCCTCTCGTAGCTTTCGTCAAGTCCGCTCCACCGAAAATTGGAGAAACCTTCACACGAGAGAATTCGGCAAGAGAGTAACCTCCCACACTAATGTGGAGGCGTTACACCATTTCCACTTCGAAACCGATTCCAAAAATGGAAAGGTGTTAAAGCTCATGCGTTCACTCTTGAGTGAACCGAACGCTTAACTCATCTCCCATGAACCATGCGCTCAATCATGAGCTGGTTCTATTCGGTTTGGTCCAAGACCAATTAACCCAAGCCATATGGTCTAGATTAAACCCTAAAGGTTCAAAATCTAACCGTTCAATTCTTGATGCTCCTGATCTCACCGATCTAGCATCATCTCTCTCGATCGAAGCTTACCGATCTCAAGCCCTAATCAATCAAACATGATCAGACCAGATCTCACTTACAATCAGAGATAAAATCCCTTTAAACTGAACCCAAACGATTCAGTCCACACGATCTGACTCAAGTAAGCCATATCATCAAATTGTGCGACCCTGAGGGTTTCCTTTAAATGTCGGTAACGACAACTCACGTTATCACGATCAGTGAGGGGTATCTAGCAACACATCACTGTCTCCCGATATAAAGGAAAGAGTCTTCCAAGACTACACCCAAAACACAGCACAAGTGTGAATGCAACTTCATAAGGCATGCATGTGTCCTTTGCCACTGGATGTTCTCATTGGACAAGCGTGTCAAGCTTGTAACTCCAATATGATGAGCATGATTAGATCAGATGAACATAGTCACCTGGGTATGGCCATACACTATCTCAACCATCTCATACAGGGGGGCCCTTTAGAACATCACACTCCTTGAACAAGGAGACGGCAATCCTTTATCTATCACTAGTGTTCTAACCTGACTCATGATCATTATCCAAGATAGTTTATAATCATTATGTTTCAAATGATATTGAACTACCTCAAAACAATGACAATCATCATTTAGTAACACAAGTGATCTCAAGTCAAAGGACATGTGCCACTTAGTGCAAACAAGGATCATTCATATTGTGACAAGCAATTGAATATCCTAGTAGGGTCTGTCCAGTACATCCAATGTACCCATGAGTCTACATCTTATTCCATGCTCGAAGCATCCTATAAGATTAGCACACATATTAGTCTCAATCATATCAAGGCTGTCTCATGTTCACCAAGATATATCGACTAAGGACATATGCATGTCAGCTTAGCTGAACAGCTTTGAGACATTATTCAGAAGTACACTTATTACAGCAGACAAGGTAACAACCTGAACAATAACCATGCCTTTATAAACACAAGAGTTTATTACATGATACTATTACAATCCCAAAGGCCTCAAACATTAGCCTTAAGGGCATACCCCAACACTTGACCGCCAGATCCTTGTTGGGAATGATAATCTTTTTATTAGTTCGATAAATCCGTGTACTAGTGGACGCATCAAGTTTTTTGCATTGTTGCCGGGAATCAGGCCAGCCAATATCGATTTAATCGATAAGTTTATAGACTAGGCATTTTCTTTTGACTTTAGTATTTACTTAGTTTTTCTTTTATTGCTATTTTCGGTTATTTTTAGTTTTATTCTTTATTGATTAACATGTTGTATGCCCAGAGTTTTAAAGACAGATACTCTATTTTCTAAAGATCAGGTGATTGAATGCACTTTCCGCCTCCGAAGAAAACCATAGTTCTAGACTAAGAGAGTTGCAGAAGAGGATGTGATGGCGAACAATTAGTCATTGAGGGATTTTGCAGTACCGAAGATACAAGATTTTAATTCTAGCATCGTTTGACCTAACGTGGAGGTGAACAACTTTGAGCTCAAACTAGTACTAATGACTATGGTTCAGCAGAACCAGTTTGGGGGTTCCCTAACATAGGATCCTAACCTTCATCTTGCTGTATTTTTAGAATATTGTGACGCCGTTAAGGTAAACGGTGTATCTTCTGATGCAATTAGACTGAGATTGTTTCTATTTTCTCTTAGGGATTGTGCATGGGCTTGGTTATATTTTCTTCCTGTAGGATTGATTACCACATGGGATGAGCTTTTGCATGCTTTCCTAACCAAATACTTTCTACTCAGCAAGACAGTTCAACTGAGGAATATGATAACTTACTTTGGACAAAAGGAAGGAGAATCACTTTATGATGCTTGGGATCTTTTTAAGGAGCTTTAGCGCATGTCTCCTCATCATGGGCTTGGGAAGTGGGTTCTAATTCATATCTTCTATAATGGATTGTACTACAACACGAAGCTCATGGTGGATGCTGCTGCTGGGGGAGCTATTATGAGTAAGAATGTAGAAGAGGCGATGACCTTGCTTGAGGACATAGCTATTAATCACAACCATTGGTTAAATGAGCGAGGTACCATGTCCATAGGTATTGGTAAGTATAACAATGACTCTTGATGACACCAAAATTTATAGTAAATTTTGTGTCATTTCATATATCTTTTTGTGTCAAATTCATGAACCTTTGCTTATTTTTATGCCTTTTTTTTATCAAATACTGCAGAATCTACACTCTTTTTGGTTTTTGATAATTTTCAGGTAAAAAGGCACGATTTTCAGGCGTTTTCAAGCAATTCCATAAGTATGAATGAATTCTCACCATCAAGAGGAGATTACATGTCAAATTTCATAAAGATTGGAGCTTCAGACCAAATTACGGCAGGGCCGTAATCTATATTATGATACCGTATTTTCACCGGCTATCGTAATATCAGAGGACTGCCGTAATTTGGGAATTTTTCATCTAGAAAGATTTTTGGAAATTACGGCACTACCGTAAAGATTTTCACGGGTCGTAATTTGGAGCGCTTTCT
This sequence comes from Costus lasius, assembly GCA_027563935.2. Classification (NCBI taxonomy): domain Eukaryota; kingdom Viridiplantae; phylum Streptophyta; class Magnoliopsida; order Zingiberales; family Costaceae; genus Costus; species Costus lasius. The sequence continues at coordinate 80,947,486 of CM050451.1, forward strand.
GATCAGAAATTTTGGCTGAAATTACGGTACTGCCATAACCGATATTACGGTGCCGTAATTACCAGATAGTTTCGACCAGAGAACTCGACTGAAATTACGGCACTGCCGTAACAAAAAATACGGCCGTAATTCTAACTCTAGACCTGATTTTCCTAGTTAACCTTGAAGTCCGATTTTTCCACGATCGATTGTGGATGATCTAGGCTATAAAATTCAAAGCTGTAAGAAGCAAGAGGAGAGGTTTTCACGAGAAGAAGGGAGGGATACCAAAAGCCCTAATTTTCATCGACTGTCGGGAGAGAAATCGAGTTTCTTGCCGCCGCCTTAGGTTTCGCCACCAGGAAGCGTACAGCGTATCTCTGGCCGTGAAATTAGAGGGGAAGCTTCGCCTAGAAGAGGAGACGATACCCCAAAAGTTTCAGAGAGAAAGGATCTCGATCGGAGGAGAAATCAACCAAAGCTTGCCTCCGGCACTATTCACGCGTGGAAATTGCAGCTGTAATTTCCATTACAACCGTGTGGTTATTTGTTTTTCCCCTCTTTCTTGATTTCCTACACTTTGATACTATGGATTATTGTAATCTTTCATCCATGCTAGCTTAAACCTTTTATGGGACATGGGGGAGTAATTCCCTTTGATTTCTTAATGACTAGATAAATTTTTCATTACTTCGTCACATATAATTTTAGCATGTTAATTCTACTTATGTGATAATTGCTATTTAATTCTCCATAGATTCATGTTATTGATCATGTTTTAGAGTTTTCGCAATAAGAACCAAAAGGTGACTTACTTGAGAACTTGGAACCCTAGAATTGAATGTTAAGAACTTACTATAAGAAATTAGGTTAGTTATTGTTTCTTGATTTTAGAAGAATAATTGCCATTATAATAATATGAATCTAGGATTGAGTTAATTTATCAAACGTGAAAATCTTGTGCGAAAGTAAGGATCGGAACGTTGGAGAGCCATAAGTAGAACTTGTGTTGAGACTCGGATGCACGAAAGTGATCCTTGAGATTCTACTTGAGATAATCAACTTAGAATTTGTATGCATGAAAGTGATCCTTGAGTTTTTTGATTGATGATTTACTTATTTTCAGCTTGGGATAGATCTTGCGCGAAAGCAAAGATTGGTCCCTACATGATTGTCTGCACGAAAGTGAGACGATCTCTTTATGAAGTAAATTATGTCTTTATTATGATAAAATTAAACTGATGAACTGCAATTCATATCTACTCATAGAAATTAAAGTGAATGAAACCCTAGTCCCAGATTTTCTCTCTGATATTTTCGTTAGCTTTCATTAGTTCACTTGCATAGTTTTGATTGCCAAGATAGTAAGAACTCAATTATTTAGTACTTGACAACGAGGTCTCTGTGGTTCGATATCTTTCTTTATTACTTCGAGTATCCGTGCACTTGCAGACTACAATAAGTTTTTGGCGCCGTTGCCGGGGACCTTGGTTTTGTCAATATTGAAGATATTTAAAGGATTGCTAGACTAGGTTTTACTTTCTGTTCTTTTCCTGTTATTTTCTTTTCTCTTGAAATCATTTGATCTATCTACTTTGCATGCACTGGAATTTTAGATCCGAACCTCTTGTACCTTTTGATCCTGAGATAAATAAAACTCTTAGACTATGCAGGAAGCTGAGATTTAAAGAAAGACAACAAGAAGAGGAATAAGTGACCATGGCAGAACAAAGATCTCTTAGGGACTATGCAGCCCCTAATCCACGAGAGATTCACTCTAGCATTGCTAGACCAGTCATAGAGGATAATAACTTTTGAAATCAAGCTTTCTTTCTTATCTTTGTTTCTTGAACTTTGTGATACAGTTAAGATTAATGGAGTTTCTAACGATGCATTAAAACTGAGATTGTTTCCTTTTTCTCTTAGGGACCGAGCGCGATCTTGGCTTCAAGCACAACCTACTGGTACCTTCACCACATGGGAGCAATTGTCCAATGCCTTCTTGATGAAATATTTTCCACCAAGCAAGACCATCCAAATGAGAAACCAGATTTCAAGCTTTGCATAGAGGGATGGTGAATCTTTTAGTGAGGCATGAGAGCGATTCAATGATTTACTGATGACACCAAAATATATAGTATATTTTGTATCATTTTATGTATCTTTTCATGCTAAAATTGAGGATCTTTTACTTGTTTTCATGCTAAATTCATCAAATATTGCAAAGTCTACTTCTATTTTGGTTTTTCATGATTTTTAGGTAAAAAGACATTATTTCAAGGAGTTTTCAAGCAAAATCAAACACATAGAAGAGTTACCATCATCAAGAGGAGATCACCCAAGAAATTTCACACAAAACGGAATAACTCAGCAAATTACGGTAGTGCCGTAACCTATTTTACGGTACCGTATTTTCATACGCTGTCGTAAAATCCGAGCCACTGCCGTATTTTGAGGAGTTTCCGAACATAAGGTTTTTTCAGATTTTACGGCAGTACCGTAAACCAGATTACGGTACCGTATTTTGAAGTGCTTCAGAACAGAAACTTTGCTGATTTTACGGCACCACCGTAAAGGATTACATAGGCTGTATTTTCGAGTCACTTCCGAACAGAGAGTTCAGCCGATTTTATGGCAGTGTCGTAAACCAGATTACGGTGCCGTATTTTCTAGACACTTCAGACCAGAGAACTCAACCGATTTTACAGCACGGTCAAGAAGCATTTTGCGGGCCGTAATTTTGACCCAGAACACGCAGAATGAAAATACGGCACTACCGTAAAATATAACACGGCCGTAATTTCCAGTCAAAAACGTGAGTTTTCCGCGGCCGAATCTTGCGCGGGCCATAACTTTTGATCTAGAGCTCCAAATTTAGATCCGAAAGTAGCTGCGGACTCGTCTTGAAGAGGAGAAGACACACGCACCGAAAAGGGGAACTTTATTCAGAATCAAAAGAGAAATCGTCAGAGAGGCGTCTAGGGTTTGGCCTCGCGCCGAGAGGCGTAGAGGTCATCTCCAGCCTCGATGTTTACACTGAAGCTTCATTTGGAGGAGAGGAGGACACCACAGAAGTTTTAGAGCAAAAGGAGTCCGATCGGAGGAGGAATCAACGAAAGAAGCGTCGCCGGCACTATTCACAGCGAGTTCCTTGCAAAGTATGGCTGTGTTTAATTTAACAGCCTTGTTGTAAAGTTTATTTCTTCCTTCTCTTCAACTTCTGATACTTTGAAACTATGGTTGATTGTTTTTCTTTCTCCATGCAAGCTTAGACATATTTTGGGACACGGGGTGTAATCCCCTTTGATTTTATATGATTAGATACCTTTTTATTTCGTCAAGATAATTTTGCCATGATAATTTTACCTATGTGATTATTGCTCTAAGTTTCTCCTTAGTTTATTTCTTGTCATCATGTTTAGAGTTCTTGCAATGAGGACCGAAAGGTGACTTGCTTGAGAATTGGAACCCTAAAATTGATAAATAGGAACTCACCGTAAAAAATTAGATTAGGTTCTTATTTCTTTATTTTAGTGATTAATTGTCATGTTGATAATCATGAACCCAGGATTAAGTTAGTTTGTCAAACGTGGGGATCTTGCACGAAAGTGAGGATCAGAACGTTGGAGAACCATAGGTAGAACTTGTGTTGAGTCACGGATGCACGAAAGTAATCCTTGAGATTCCACTCGAGACAATAAACTTAGAATTCGGATGCACGAAAGTGATATTTGAATTCTCTGATTGATGATTTACTTATCTTTAGCATTGGGATAAATCTTGCATGAAAGCGAGGATTGGTCCTTGCATGATTGTCTGAATGAAAGTGAGATAATCTCTTTATGAAGTAAATTAAGTCTTTATCATAACAAGATTTGATTGACAAACCTTTCATTTATATCTAATCATTGAAATCAAGATGGATGAAACCCTAGTCCCAGTTTATCTCTCTGATTCTCTTTCGTGTTCTCTCTATATCGTTCACTTGCATCATATTCGGTTTACTTAGCTAGCAAGAATACGATTATTTTGTACTTAACAATAAGGTCTTTGTGAGATCGATATTTTTCTTTATTACTTCGAGTATCCGTGCACTTGCAGACACTACAAGTTTAGGGACAACAAGTTTTTGGCGCCGTTGCCGGGGACCTTAGTTTTGTTAATATCAAAATAGTTGTTAGTATTGCTAGACTAAGTTTTATTTGTTTTAGATTTAACTTTGTTTTTTTTTCTTTTTGCAGGTTTTGGATTTTCATAGTTGTGACAGAACTTCGATTTCTAAAATTTTGAATTTGCTTGTGTTTTATATTTTCTGTTTTTTTATATATTCTGAATTTTTTTTTGATTGGTATTGGATTATCTTTCTGTTCTTAATAGATTTGGTAAATATGTCTTTTCATCATAATTCATGGGCTTCTGAAAGAGGTAAGGTATACATGCAATAAGATGAGCATAAAGATTATTCATAGATGACTCTTGCAGAAATAGCGAAATTACACTCTTATTTTGTTACATGTAATATTTGTAAGTCTTCTGATCATAATACGTCTGATTGAAAATTTTTAATGCATCAAAATTCTAATTCATCATGTTATCAAGATGATCATTATTATCCTAGTTGGGGAAATCAAACTTCTTTTTATGATGATTGATCTGATCATGTTTCTATGCCATGCTTTGAGGATACTGGAAAATCTATGTTATAATCCATGCTTGAAAAATTCATGTCAAATCAAAACCAACTCATGACAAATAGAAGTAAAAAAATTGAAGATCTTAAGGGGATGATTAGTCAACTTGCTTCTCAAGTAGAAGCTTTAACTGCTAATTCTAAAATTTTGGAAACCCAGAGAACACAACAAGATTGTTTATTTGAGTTTGAAACTAAAGAACTTGATTTAGAAATTTCCCCTCTGATTATGATTGTTTTGAGATTGAGCCTTATGTGAATATTCATGAATCTCACTCTAATTTTGATTATTGTGAAATTGATCAATCTGCTAATTTATTTGTGGAAAAGGTTGAAAAATTTGAAATTGAAAAACCTTCTTTTGATGATAATTCTGATTTTGATAATAACTTATTTATGGTTAAATCTAATGAGCATGATGAAGGTTCAAAAATTATAGACATTAATGAACCCCACTGTGATTTTAGTGATATTTTTGAAATTAATAATAAATCTCTTGTGGTCAACTCTGATTCTATTAATTCTTTTTCATATGATTTTGATTTTGACTCTTCTGATGATGAATTATTTGCGGGGAGGCATGAGGAAATTGATTTTTAAGAGTCTCAACTTGATTTTGTTGATAATTTTGATATTGAAAAATTGTTTGATGATGAACATGAGGAAATTGAAAAAGATTTGAAAATTACAAACACTGATGAATCTCACTCTGATGTTTTGCCCATATCTTTTGTTGAATCTTTTGATGAATTTGAAAAATTATGCTTTATTGAGGAATCTAATGAAAGACATAAAACTTATTTTGATGATCCAATGCTTATATCTTTTGATCAAAGTCCTATTGCAATTGAAGACATGAATTTGAAGAAAGGACTTATGATTTTGCTTACTGACAAACATAGGAAGATCATTGAAAATTTTGATTTTAATTTCTACATATTTGAGAAAGCCACGGTGATTGTGATTTACATGAAATTCTAGATTTTGGGATTAGTGGCTGAACTTTTTGTACAGCGGAAAAAGAAAAAATTATATGCTATTTACTTTGGAACTGATTCACCTGCTTCACCATGATGTTTGATTTTTGGTCAAGCTAATGACCTAAAAATTAGCTTTTCTTGGGAGGCAACCCAAGCACTATTGTTTAGCTTTGTTTCTTTTATTTTTATTTATTTTTAGAATTATTTCTTCTTATGTTTTCGTAGGTGAAAACAAGTTTTGGCGCATAATACGGCACCGCCGTAATTGGTTTTACGGTACCATATTTTCGGTCAGCGCCGTAATGTCTTTCACGTGCGGTAATTTTGAGTGATTTCTTTCCCGAGAGTTCTTTGTAAATTACGGCACTGCCGTAAAGCATTTCATGCTACCGTATTTTAAAGCTGCTTTCTTCTTATTGAGTAGGTGTTTTCTCGCTGCGATTTTAAGAAACTAGGATGGCAAAAATTTTAATCTTTGGCACGACATGGAAGTACTCATCTTTGTCTATCATCTGGATATTTTTTTCTGAATTTTAAAGTCCATGGATCATTCTTAAACCCATAGCAACGTTTCGATTTTGATTAATTTTTGCAGCAGTTTTCTTCTAACTAATCTGATTAGCACTTTTGCTACAGCATTTTAAGATGCTTAAATAACTTGAAACCCAGATTTTTCACTTGGAATTGGAAGTTCGTGTGTCATTCTATCTTGTGGATTAATTATTTTTATAAAAATATTTTCTGATCATTCTAGGACACATAGCAACTTTTTGAATCTGATTAACTTTTGTGCAGTTTGTGCAGTTTTTAATCTGAGTAGCCTTCTTTCTGTTGATGCCCTAAATTTCTGATAGATTTTGATCCTTTAATTTTCATATGTCTGAAAAGAACATATCTCATTCTATTACATGGTTCTGTCCATTTTCTATTTGGATCATTAAATTTTATTCTAGGGTATGGCTACTTTTCATAAAAAAAATCAAAAACTGCACAGTTTGCTTTCCACCAGTTATTGCTTATTTTGCCTCAAGATTTAGAAATCTTCAAGAGCAACTGTCTTCCACCTCTAGCCACTATTGCATCTGCCTCTGACATCACTGTTTCCAACCGTCGACACTGGATTATACCATCTGCAGACTCTTACTTCTTCTACTGCCTCTTATTCTATTGATTTTATTTATTTATACAGTAGAATATTTATTAGTGACTGAATTTTTATGTTTGCAGTGCTATCTCTTGCACCACCGGCCGACGATCTCACCTCCAAGACTGTATTCTCTAGCAGGCCACTAGAGATTACTCACTCTACTGTCGGCACCATCACCATCATTACTAGTAGCTTTTCAGCTAGCCTCTATTCACCCTCTGCTTCTTGTCTGCTCGACTCTTTCCATTGGCATCCTCTTCAGACCTCCGGCGACATCTCTGATTCTCCCTTGAGAGAATTATTTTTTATCACTATTAGTTTTTGAGACTATTTTCAGACTGAGCCTTATGTACCTTAAATTTGCAGGTAAAATTTTCAAAAGGTATATCTTTGGACCTAGCTGCATTGGCCTGACAATGATTGAGCATGATCTATATAGTTTTGTGAGTATCACTTGCACTCTCTTATTAATGACTATTTCTTATAGTGCATCTTTGACTTTATCATATTTATACTACTTATTGGTTTTCTCTTGAAAAATGATTTTATGGATATATGGAACTCATTGTTTTGATGATGATATTATTCAAATTTGTTGTTAAAATTGATGAAAGCATATGATCCACTTTCTACTATATGATAGCATGATTTATTGATAAAATTTCTATTGATAAAATATCTTCCTTGATGATCTGAGTATTTATACTTGTGATTAGAGAAAAATCCTATCATGTTAGATTTATTTCTTCAATGCATATCTATTTTTGAAATTTGACATTGGTTGATGCATGAAATTTTGGGTAGATGTGTTATTTGAAGAATAAGATCTAAAGGTGAAACTACTCCTTTAAATAAAATGAGCATATGAGTATGATTTGTGAATTGATATCAATTGATCAACCTAGTAGATGTTTAGTCTATTTTGCTATTTGTTGGGAAAGAAGAATCCAAGATCCACAAAAATAGTGAGGGACTCCCCTACTTGGCACTATGTAAAATTGATAGTGGTACCTAAGACATGGGTTGAAGTCTATGCATGAAAAATAATGAGAGATAAAAAGAATAAGACTCCTCTACTTGGCACTGTGTAAAATTGACAGTGGTACCAAAGACAAGGTTTGAAGTCAAAAATAAAAAGATTGTATCTAAGTGGGTACATGCCATCTTTACAAAAACAAACAAAATACAAAAAAAAAATTATGTGTGGAAAAAGATCTTGGAAACCTAGTTCTTGTAAACAAAAGTATGATAGATTTGAACTGAAAATTTGGTGAAATCATGAGATTGAAAATTCTATTTATTATACAAGTTGCATTAAAACTGTTTGGTGAAGTCATGAGATTGAGAATTTGGTGAAATCATGAGATTGAAAATTTAGTGAAATCATGAGTCTATTTCTTATCTTTGTTTCTTGAACTTTGTGATACAATTAAGATTAATGGAGTTTCTAATGATGCATTAAAACTGAGATTGTTTCCTTTTTCTCTTAGGGACCGAGCGCGATCTTGGCTTCAAGCACAACCTACCGGTACCTTCACCACATGGGAGCAATTGTCCAATGACTTCTTGATGAAATATTTTCCACCAAGCAAGACCATCCAAATGAGAAACCAGATTTCAAGCTTTGCATAGAGGGATGGTGAATCTTTTAGTGAGGCATGGGAGCGATTCAATGATTTACTGATGACACCAAAATATATAGTATATTTTGTATCATTTTATGTATCTTTTCATGCTAAAATTGAGGATCTTTAACTTGTTTTCATGCTAAATTCATCAAATATTGCAAAGTCTACTTCTATTTTGGTTTTTCATGATTCTCAGGTAAAAAGACATTATTTCAAGGAGTTTTCAAGTAAAATCAAACACATAGAAGAGTTACCATCATCAAGAGGAGATCACCCAAGAAATTTCATGCAAAACGGAATAACTCAGCAAATTACGGCAGTGCCGTAACCTATATTACGGTACCGTATTTTTATACGCTACCGTAAAATCCGAGCCACTGCCGTATTTTGAGGAGTTTCCGAACAGAAGGTTTTTCGGATTTTACGGTAGTACCGTAAACCAGATTACGATACCGTATTTTGGAGCACTTGAGAACAAAAACTTTGCAGATTTTACGGCACCACCGTAAAGGATTACACAGGCCGTATTTTCCAGTCACTTCCGAACAGAGAGTTCAGCCGATTTTACAGTAGTGCCGTAAACCAGATTACGGTGCTGTATTTTCCAGACACTTCAGACCAGAGAACTCGACCGATTTTACAGAACAGTCGAGAAGAATTTTACGGGCGATAATTTTGACCTAGAACACGCAGAATGAAAATACGGCACTACCGTGAAATATAACACGGCCGTAATTTCCAGTCAAAAACGCGAGTTTCCCGCGGCCGAATCTTGCACGGGCCATAACTTTTGATCTAGGGCTCCAAATTTGGATCCGAAAGTTGCTGCGGACTCATCTTCAAGAGAAGAAGACATATGCACTGAAAAGGGGAACTTTATTCAGAATCAAGAGAGAAATCGTCAGAGAGGCATCTAGGGTTTGGCCTCACGCCGAGAGGGGTAGAGGTCATCTCTGGCCATGATTTTTACACTGAAGCGTCATTTGGAGGAGAGGAGGACACTGCAGAAGTTTCAAAGCAAAAGGAGTCCGATCGGAGGAGAAATCAATGAAAGAAGCGTCGCCGGCACTATTCACAGCGAGTTCCTTGCAAATTACGGCTGTGTTTAATTTCACTCCCGTGTTGTATGTTGGGGTATGCCCTTAAGGCTAATGTTTGAGGCCTTGGGCTATTATCAGTATCATGTATAAACTATGTATATGTTTATAAAGGCAATTGTTGTTATTCAGATTGTTGCATTATCTGCTGCTGTATGTATACTTCTGAATAATGTCTCATTGGTGTTTCAGCTTGGCTGACATGCAGTATTGTCCTTAGTCGAGATATCTTGGTGAACATGAGACAGCCTTGATATGATTGAGACTAATATGTGTTCTAATCTTATAGGATGCTTCGAGCATGGAATAAGATTTAGACGCATAGGTGCATTGGATGTACTGGACTGACCCTACTTAGGATATTCAATTGTTTGTCACAATGTGAATAAATCCTTATAAATTAGCAAGTGGTATACTCCCTCTGACTTGAGATCACTTGTGTTTCTAAATGATGATTGGCATTGTTTTGAGGTAGTTCAATATCATTTGAAAGATAATGGTTAAGGATTATCTTGGATGGTGGGCATGACTCATGTTAGGACACTGGTGATAGATATAGGATTGCCTCTCCTAGTTGGAGTGTGATGTTCTAAAGGCCCCCCTGGATGAGATGGTTGAGAAAGTGTATGGCCATACCCAGATGACTATGATCATCTGATCTAACCATTCTCATCATGTTGGAATTACAGGCTTGACAGGCTTGTCCAATAAGAACGTCCAGTGGCAAAGGGAACATGTATGCCGAGTGAATTGGATTCACACTTGTGCTATGGTTTGGGTGTAGTCTTGGAAGACTCTTTCCTTCATATCGGGAGACAGTGATGTGTTGCTAGATACCCCTCTCTGATCGTGATAACGTAAGTTATCGTTACCGACATTGAAGGAAACCCTTAGGGTCGCACAATTTGATGATATGGCTTACTTGTGTCAGATCGTGTGGACTGAATTGTTCTGGTTCAGTTTAAAGGAATTTAAACTCTGATTGGAAGTGAGATCTGGTCTGATCATGTTTGATTGATTAGGGCTTGAGATCGGTAAGCTTCGATCGAGAGAATTGATGCTTGATCATAGATATCAAGAGGGTCGAGAGATGTGTGGTTAGATCTTGAACCATTAGGTTCAAAGAGATCAAGACCATGGTGGTTTCGGTTTGGTCTTTGAACTGAATAGAATTGAACCGGTTCACTTGGTGAACGCATGGTTCAATTGAGAGAGGAGTTATCGATGGCTTCAAGTGGAGTTAAACGTGGGGTTATGGACTTACTATTTTTTGAAGCCGTTTTCTTTGAGAAAACGCCCCCATGTTCGAACACCTATCTCTCTCTCGCCCCCTCTCCTCTCGTGTGGATGATCTTCACGACAAGAGGAAGTTCGGCCAGCAAAAGGGAGAAAGACATCTCCTCAAACACGATCTAGGACTCCTTGGATCTTTGCTAGCACAAGGAATACAAGGAAGAAGTCATCATCTTCTTGTGTGCGATTTCCTTTGGAGAAGAGCCGCTCGCCCTTTCTTCTTCCAAGTCTGTTTTACAGTTACATGCGTGTAGCGATGTTTGATTGAGGCGTGTAGTGATGTCTGATTGAGGCAACCAGTGAACGATCATGATTAAGGCCCGGGGTCACACCCGCTTGCCAGAAATCATGTGGGACGTTCAGCCCTTAAGGTATGCATTGTTGACCATGAGGTCGACGCAAGTCAGTTATGACTTGGTGCATGCAAGGGCAGTGGGTCTGACTTGGTCTGATGAGTGGATCCCTATTAATGGACCGTTGTAAGGTAGTAGGGCACATAAGGAAATAAAATTGATACCATGGGGTTTTTCAAAAATTTTACTTTCCTGTTTGGATCACATGTTGTTTGTTTAACCTGATTGCATGTCTATTTCATCTTATGTGGGCTGCCCTATTTATGTGCTGTGCTGGGGCCTGCATGCCTGGATTAATTAATTGTAAATTATTTTTGTGATCTGCGAATCACATTTTAATTTATGTTAATGTGTAATTGACGAAGACTCCTTTTACTAATAAAGGTAAAAGGGCTTCAGGTTTACTTGACCTTATTCACAGTGATGTGTGTGGGCCTTTTAGTAAACATGCCAGAGGTGGCTATTTATACTTCATTACTTTTACTGATGATTTCAGTAGGTATGGTTATGTCTATCTAATGAGACATAAGAGTGAATCTTTTGACAAGTTCAAAGAATTCAAAAATGAAGTACTAAATCAGTTAGGCCGAAATATCAAGGCACTTCGTTCAGATCGAGGTGGCGAATACTTGAGTCATGAGTTTACTGACTATCTGAAGGAGTGTGGGATCATCTCACAGCTCACTCCGCCAGGAACACCACAATGGAATGGTGTGTCCGAGAGGAGAAATAGAACCTTATTGGACATGGTTCGTTCTATGATGAGTCAGGCTACTCTACCTTACTCCTTTTGGGGATTTGCACTGGAAACAGCTGTAAAGGTGCTAAACCGAGTGCCATCCAAGGCCGTTTCAAAGACACCATATGAGTTATGGTATGGGAAATAGCCGAGCTTAACATTTATTAAAATCTGGGGTTGCGAGGCTTATGTCAAAAAGCTCGCCTCTGGGAAACTGGAGAGCAGATCTAATAAATGTATCTTTGTCGGTTACCCTAAAGAAACTAAGGGTTATTATTTCTACGATCCCAAAGAGAACAAAGTATTTGTTGCTCGAACGGCTATTTTTCTTGAGAAGGAATTTCTTCTGCAAGAGGCCAGTGGGAGAGAAATAAAGCTGGATGAAAATCCAGAAGAGGGACAAAGTAGTCAAGCTCAGTTGGATGAGCCTGAGCAAATAGAACAGGTTAATGTTCAACCTGAGGCTCAGATATCACGGGAACCGCGTAGATCGGGAAGGATTCATCGTCAGCCTGAGCGCTATGACGGAATCTACATCATTAATGATGAACCCCTTACTTATGCGGATGCGGTCAGTGGACCGGAATCAGCAAGTTGGCTTGAAGCTATGCGAGCCGAGATGGACTCCATGTCAGACAACCAAGTCTGGGATTTGGTTGATCCGCCTCCGGGAGTAATCCCTATAGGCTGTAAGTGGATCTTCAAGAAGAAGAAAGACATGGATGGTAACGTAGTTACCTATAAGGGCAGGCTAGTTGCGAAAGGTTTCAAACAAATCTACGGGATAGATTATGATGAAACTTTCTCTCCTGTAGCCATGTTCAAATCCATTCGGATTATTCTCGCGATAGCAGCATATTATGATTATGAGATCTGGCAAATGGATGTGAAGACCGCTTTCCTTAATGGAAAACTAGAAGAGGATGTGTATATGACACAGCCTGAAGGTTTCATCAATCCATCAGAACGTCATAAAATATGCAAATTAAAGAAGTCCATTTATGGACTTAAACAAGCATCAAGAAGCTGGAATATTCGTTTTGATGAATCAGTTTGTGAATTTGGTTTCATCAAAAATGAAGATGACCCGTGTGTATATAAAGGGTTTAGTGGGAGCGTGATTACTTTCCTAGTCCTCTACGTCGATGATATCTTAATCATTGGAAACGATATTCCTGAACTGCATGCAGTCAAAGCATGGTTAAGAAAATGTTTCCAAATGAAAGATTTGGGAGAAGCAGCCTATGTATTAGGTGTGAAGATCTATAGAGATAGATCTAATAGGCTTCTCGGGCTATGCCAGAGTACTTACATCGATAAGGTCCTGGAGAGATTCCATTTAGAAAATTCTAAAAGAGGATATCTTCTAGTCAGACATGGTCTGAATCTTTCAAAGAGCCAGTGTCCTCAAACACAGTCTGAGAAAGATGAGATGGACAATATGCCTTATGCTTCGGCTATTGGGTCCATCATGTATGCGATGTTGTGTACTCGCCCAGACGTCGCTTACGGGTTAAGCGTGACCAGTCGGTTCCAAAGTAATCCAGGGAAGGCACACTGGATTGCAGTCAAGAACATTTTGAAATCTTCGAAGAACCAAAGATATGTTCTTGATTTATGGAGGTCAGGAAGAACTCAGTATTGAAGGATATACTGACGCTTCGTTCCAATCTGACCAAGATGATTTCCGATCGCAATCAGGCTACGTTTTTAGCTTGAATGGAGGAGCAGTGGTGTGGAAGAGTTTCAAACAATCAATTGTTGCTGATTCCACAACAGAAGCCGAGTATGTTGCAGCCTCAGAAGCATCAAAGGAGGCAGTATGGATTCGTAAGTTCATTCAAGAACTTGGTGTTGTTCCTTCGAGTGCAGATCCACTGGTTATCTTCTGTGATAACACTGGAGCGATTGCACAAGCAAAGGAACCACGGTCACACCAGAAGTCCAAGCACATACAGAGAAGGTTTCATTTGATCAGTGAGATCATAGATCGAGGAGAGATCAAGATCTACAAGGTACATACAGATGACAATCTAGCTGACCCGCTTACAAAGCCTCTGGCGCAGCAGAAGCATGAAAAGCACTGTAATAATATGGGTTTGAGATTTCTCAACCATTAGTTTAAGTTCAAGTGGGAGATTGTTGGGGTATGCCCTTAAGGCTAATGTTTGAGGCCTTGGGCTGTTATCAGTATCATGTATAAACTATGTATATGTTTATAAAAGCAATTGTTGTTATTCAGATTGTTGCATTATCTGCTGCTGTATGTATACTTCTGAATAATGTCTCATTGGTGTTTCAGCTTGGCTGACATGCAGTATTGTCCTTAGTCGAGATATCTTAGTGAACATGAGACAGCCTTGATATGATTGAGACTAATATGTGTTCTAATCTTATAGGATGCTTCGAGCATGGAATAAGATTTAGACGCATAGGTGCATTGGATGTACTGGACTGACCCTACTTAGGATATTCAATTGTTTGTCACAATGTGAATAAATCCTTATAAATTAGCAAGTGGTATACTCCCTCTGACTTGAGATCACTTGTGTTTCTAAATGATGATTGGCATTGTTTTGAGGTAGTTCAATATCATTTGAAAGATAATGGTTAAGGATTATTTTGGATGGTGGGCATGACTCATGTTAGGACACTGGTGATAGATATAGGATTGCCTCTCCTAGTTGGAGTGTGATGTTCTAAAGGCCCCCCTGGATGAGATGGTTGAGAAAGTGTATGGCCATACCCAGATGACTATGATCATCTGATCTAACCATTCTCATCATGTTGGAATTACAGGCTTGACAGGCTTGTCCAATAAGAACGTCCAGTGGCAAAGGGAACATGTATGCCGAGTGAATTGGATTCACACTTGTGCTATGGTTTGGGTGTAGTCTTGGAAGACTCTTTCCTTCATATCGGGAGACAGTGATGTGTTGCTAGATACCCCTCTCTGATCGTGATAACGTAAGTTATCGTTACCGACATTGAAGGAAACCCTTAGGGTCGCACAATTTGATGATATGGCTTACTTGTGTCAGATCGTGTGGACTGAATTGTTCTGGTTCAGTTTAAAGGAATTTAAACTCTGATTGGAAGTGAGATCTGGTCTGATCATGTTTGATTGATTAGGGCTTGAGATCGGTAAGCTTCGATCGAGAGAATTGATGCTTGATCATAGAGATCAAGAGGGTCGAGAGATGTGTGGTTAGATCTTGAACCATTAGGTTCAAAGAGATCAAGACCATGGTGGTTTCGGTTTGGTCTTTGAACTGAATAGAATTGAACCGGTTCACTTGGTGAACGCATGGTTCAATTGAGAGAGGAGTTATCGATGGCTTCAAGTGGAGTTAAACGTGGGGTTATGGACTTACTATTTTTGGAAGCCGTTTTCTTTGAGAAAACGCCCCCATGTTCGAACGCCTATCTCTCTCTCGCCCCCTCTCCTCTCGTGTGGATGATCTTCACGACAAGAGGAAGTTCGGCCAGCAAAAGGGAGAAAGACATCTCCTCAAACACGATCTAGGACTCCTTGGATCTTTGCTAGCACAAGGAATACAAGGAAGAAGTCATCATCTTCTTGTGTGCGATTTCCTTTGGAGAAGAGCCGCTCGCCCTTTCTTCTTCCAAGTCGCCACTCGATCAATGGCAATGGTAACGCATTTATTGGATATGGTTGCTCATATTATCTTGCCTCTCGATCCTATCAAACCTATTTTTTTCGCCTATGCAAGATCTCCTAGATGCACATGTGAACTAGGGTTTGACCTTCATTGTAAAGTTTATTTCTTCCTTCTCTTCAACTTCTGATACTTTGAAACTATGGTTGATTATTTTTCTTTCTCCATGCAAGCTTAGACATATTTTGGGATACGGGGTGTAATCCCCTTTGATTTTATATGATTAGATACCTTTTTATTTCGTCAAGATAATTTTGCCATGATAATTTTACCTATGTGATTATTGCTCTAAGTTTCTCCTTAGTTTATTTCTTGTCATCATGTTTAGAGTTCTTGCAATAAGGACCGAAAGGTGACTTGCTTGAGAATTGGAACCCTAAAATTGATAAATAGGAACTCACCGTAAGAAATTAGGTTAGGTTCTTATTTCTTTATTTTAGTGATTAATTGCCATGTTGATAATCATGAACCCAGGATTAAGTTAGTTTGTCAAACGTGGGGATCTTGCACGAAAGTGAGGATCAGAACGTTTGAGAACCATAGGTAGAACTTGTGTTGAGTCTCGGATGCACGAAAGTGATCTTTGAATTCTCTGATTGATGATTTACTTATCTTTAGCATTGGGATAAATCTTGCACGAAAGCGAGGATTGGTCCCTGAATGATTGTCTGCACAAAAGTGAGATAATCTCTTTATGAAGTAAATTAAGTCTTTATCATAACAAGATTTGATTGACAAACCTTTCATTTATATCTAATCATTGAAATCAAGGTGGATGAAACCCTAGTCCCAGTTTATCTCTTTGATTATCTTTCGTGTTCTCTCTATATCGTTCACTTGCATCATATTCGGTTTACTTAGCTAGCAAGAATACAATTATTTGGTACTTAACAATAAGGTCTCTGTGGGATCGATATTTTTTTTTATTACTTCGAGTATCCGTGCACTTGCGGACTGTTAGGGAATACCGGGTGTAATTTAAAATTTTACAGTCCCAGGACGCAGCGGAAGAATCATTACACCCGAAACATATTCCTTTCCCAAGGATCCATGCGAGAGAAAAGACACAAGGATGTGTTAGAGATGTACCTCTTTTGCTTGTCCAGTTGTCGAAGCCATGTTGAAGGCGCCCAAGTGTTCGCCGTCTACAAGTATCCACGCGTCGAGCGTCTCAACGTTGCTCCCTTCCACGCTTGGTACTAGCCTCGGGAAAAGAATCAAGCCTTGTCACTCTCTTCAAATCTTGCGCCACCTTCAAGGTAGAAGCGCCAAGAAGAAATGAGGAAGAGGATGGTGCGCCAAGTACTTCCTTCTTCTTCTTTGCATGTGCCACCTTCAAGCAAGGTGCGCCTATGGCCAAGGAACGGAGAGGGCCTGTGGCAAGGAGATGCCACCAAGCACTAAGAGTCCTTGCACCAAGAAGAGAGGGAGAAGGAGAAGAACTTGCGGCTCCAAGGAAGAAGAGGATTGCGCTCCTTGATGAAGAAGGAGAGCTCCAAGCTCTCAAGTTGTCGTCACCCTAAGCCTCCAATTCTCTCCAAGAGATGTCGCCACCAAGCCCTTCTCCAAGTTACGCCAAGAGGTGAAGAAGGAGAAGAAGGCTTGCGGCTTCAAGGAGGAAGAAGGGTTGCGCCACCTTCAAGTTGTCCCCCTTTGCCCTTGCTCACGCCTCTCTATGTGTCTTCATGCCTCCAAGGAGTTAACACTTTGAGAGGGGGCGGCTAGGGTCTTATTTATAAGGGCAAGAGGCGGTTTAGGGAGGGCCAAGATCATGCCAAGTGGGCGGCTAGGAGGAAGGGGGTTTGTGGCAAGGAACGTCTCCAAGACTTTTCCATAAACCTCATTCAACCTATCCTTATTTGCCCAATAGCCATATCAGCCCAAGAGATGCCTTAAAGGCATGCATTCCATCCTAGGAAGAAGGGCTAGGCGCCCTTTACTTCCATAATGAAGCAAAGGCGCCTCCCTCACCCCATTATGCCCTTAGGCGCCAATAGGGTGAGATTTCTCCCCATTATGCCCTTTTAGCCTTTAATGTCTTCATGACAACTTATTATTGGGCCTCATTGGATAATGAGTTATCCCAAACTTCATTGCATGGGTTGATTAAGCCATTGGATCTAATCCAATGCAACCCTAATCCAAATGTGACTAATTAAGGTCAATTTCGGGTCAACCTGCCAAAATTGAAGTTTGGCTCCAATAACTTTCTTCTAACTCATCAGGCCCATTGGCACTGATGAAATCTTCCAAATAGATCCAAGTTATCCAATAACTTGATCCTAAGGCTTCTGATTAAAGCAACGCCAAGAGTCTATTGCGTGTGACCCCGTAGGATCCTAATGACGATGGCAATGATGTAAACATCATAAGTAGTGAGGGGTATCTAGCAACACATCACTACTACCCATGTCATAGGACTTAAGTCATTATGGCAACAACTCCCTAACAAGCAACAAGGATTCCCATGCATTATAGATCCCTTTGCCTAAACTGATATCCTGCCATTGGATTAGTCTCAAGTTTATCAATCCAATCTATTGGTCATGACTTAATCAGTGTGGCCACACATTCCTGTCATGCACCAATGAGGTGGGGCACCCCAAAGTGGATATCATGCTTCCTCTGAAGGAAGGGGCAAATCCTACTATTGGTCATCCATGTCTCTACAGGACTTATGACATGCCCAATGACAATCGTTTTGGTCTCCCAGTTACGGAGAGACGTAAGACTGCATCAAAGCATATCCATCATCAAATCTAGACATGAATACCTCAAGTCTAAGGATCAATGCAAACCTCTTGCATGTGAGATTGACTTGTTGACTAGACAAGTCAATCCTCACGGTGGATCACTCCAGTGCATCCAATGCACCTGTATGTCTGCGTTACTGTGCATCCAAACCAGCCCATACACCAGTCTCACATGTACCAAAGCTGTCCCATATCTGCTATGGTACCTTGTCTGGGGATAGCTTATGTGAATGGATCCAATCCAAACTCCTGGGATATTATATATGCAACTCAATACATCAACGCAGGTAGAGAAGTCTGCATAATAACGACCATGCCTCTTTAAAGAATAATAGTTATATCAAAGTACATTCAAACTGTTGGTGTATATGCCCTAGGACCTAGTTTTGGTCCACTTATGTACTACTTGACTTTGATATTTATATATATCATTCTGGCATTGTCATTATCAATGTTTGTTTACATCTGCGCACATGTACTGACATGATAATGTCCCTGGAGACAGATTGGATCTGTGCTCAAACTATTGTCCCCAGTCGATGTACCTTAGTGGATATGGGATAGCTATGGTACTTGAGAGACTGGTATGTGAGCTGGTTAGGTACGTGGTGCTAACGCAGACACATGGGTATATCATTGGAGGATATACTGGAAAGACCCGCTGTGAGGCTATGACTTGGTGTCATAAGTTATCCTCACAAGTGACAGGAGATGTATTGATCCCTTGACTTGAGGTCATTGATCGTTCTATATGGTTAGCGACTTGCTTTGATACAACCTAACACCTCGCCGTAGTTGGGAGTTCATAACGGTTGTCATTGAGCATGTCACGACCCATATGAGAAGGTCAATGGACAGACATAGGATTTGCCCCTTCCTTAGGGAAGTATGATATCCATGGAGCTCCTCTATGGTTCTATGACTGAGAGTGTATGGCCATACCCAGGTAAGAACCTGTTTTAGTCATAGCCATGTGATTGGGTGAAAACAAGTGGTGACACACTTGTCCAATCGGATATCAGTCCGGCAAAGAGACTGTAATGCATCTGTACCTAGTTGCGATGATGGGGATGTCGATGTCGATATCCATTCCAATGACCTGGGTAGCAGCGATGCACTGCTAGGTGCCACTCACTGCTTGTGGTGACCTTTGGTCAGCACTGCCAGCGTTAGAAGAACCTACAGGGTCGCACACCTTGATACTTGAGTTCTCGTATTGATCGAGAAGCCTTATGATCAAGTTATTGGATAACTCAGATCTAATTGGGAGATTTCATCAGCACCAATGGGCCTGATGAGATGGAAGAATGTTATTGGAGCCAAACTTCATTTTTGGCAGGTTGACCCGTATTTGACCATGGTTGGTCACACTTGGATTAGGGTTGCATTGGATTGGATCCAAATGCTTAATCAACCCATAGGATGAAGTTTGGGCTAGCTCATTATCCAATGAAGCCCAATAACAAGTTCTCATGAAGAGAAGAGAGGCTAAAAGGGTATAATGGGGAGAAACCCAACCCCATTGGCGCCTAAGGGGCATAATGGGGTTAGGGTGGCAAAATTGCTTCATTAAGGAAGCAATTTGCGCCTAGCCCTTCTCCCTTGATGGTATGAATGCCTTTAAGGCATGTCTTGGGCTGATATGGTACTTGGGCAATTATGGAAAGGTTGAATGAAGTTTATGGTAAAGTCTTGGAGACTTTCCTTGCATAAAACCTCCTCATCCTAGCCCTACACTTGTCATGATCCTAGCCCTTGCCCTAATCGCCTCTTGCCCTATATATGTGACCCTAGCCGCCCCCTCTTATATGATTCATCCTTGGAGGCGTGAACATAAGAAGGGAGCGAGAGCAAGGAGCATTGGCGCAATCTCTTCCTCTTCCATCAAGTGGCCGCAAGCTTCTCCTTCCTTACCACTTGGCGCATCTTTCTCTCTTGGTGGCGCAAGGTGGTTGGAGCATCTCCCTAAGGCTTGGATCTTCTTCCCGAGGCTAGCACCGGGCGTGGAAGAAGAGGACTCGAGGCATCCGTGTGTGTGAGACTGCAGAGGGCGCACAGTTGGGCGCCTATCACGACATCGACCTCATCTTGCTCTGAGGTATTTTCTAACTCATCGTGTCGACCCCCTTGCATGCGATCTTCACTGGGTTTTTTGGGACGGACCTGTTTCGGGGACATTCTTCCGCTGTGCAATGTATGTATGTGTCTCTGAAAAATTGTAAAATGTCCCCGGGGTTTCCCAACAGTGGTATCAGAGCGACTTGCAAGACTCGAACGATGTTTTATGCTTTTCTTTCATGCTCACATGCCATATCTCTATTTTCGAAAATAGCATGATGCATGGCAAACGATTTTTTCTGAGTAGGAAAAAATTAGGGTTTCTTGTTTCTATCATCCTCTCAATCTCTTTTGGATTTTTGGACTATTTTTCTTGTCTGATTTAAAGATCAAAGGCGCACGTAGTTTTGTCAAGTAGGACGGGCATTGTGTCTTCGGACTGGCCAAGTCTCTTGATCTGACAAAATTGCCAGCCGAAAGGATCTCTGAAATCACCTTGAAAAATAAATCGCAATTAACCAAAAGATTTGTGAGAAGAAGAGGAGAAAAAGAGACTAGTTTTAATGAAAAAGTAAAATTTCAGATTTTATGTTTTTCATGAGCATGTAGAATTGCATGAGTAAATACCTTGATTGTGCATAATGTTGTGATCATTAGTCAAGCCCCCCCTTTGCATGCCTGTGATGTTTCCTCGTGAGGCCTGCGTGCCGCTTTTCTTTTTGCTTTTAAGAAGACTAGGGTAGCGCATGTACTTGGAGCTTGGCGCATGCATGGAGTTGGCGCACCTTGGACGGTGGCGCAACAAGCATCAAGGAAAAGGCGCAACCTTGCTTGATGGCACAAGTTAGGCATGGCCGAACCCTTGGGTTTGAGAGCTAGCTAACTTGGCATCTTTCATTGTGGCGCATTCTCCTTGGAGGAAGACCATGGCATTGGCCGAACCTTTGAGGTCTACCCTTAAGGTTTGAGAGCTAAGCCATGAAGGAAGGACCTTGGAGCCAACCATGAAGACCAAGATAGAGGGCGGCTAGGATAGGTCTTTCTTAGGGGCTTGAGTCCTATGTCAAGAGTTGAAACTCCTTTGGCATGGGTTGATTCAATGTCTTGAAAGGGCTTTGATCACATCATCTTTTACTGCTTTCCTTATCTGCTAAAAGCATGCCTGTGATGTTTTATCATTATGTTATCACTATAGGATTGCATGCCTGTATTGTTAGACATAAGATAAAACTGATGAGACCTTAAAAACCCTCATAAAATATCAAGTCTAGAAGCCTTCTAACGCGTAGCCCTCACTAAGCTATCGATCAGTGGAGTTGTGAACTGGTTCCCACCCTCGTGGGACACACCCATTTATCTTTAGAAAGTGTGTGGTGACAATGGTTTCCCCAGTCCAGTTTCAACCTGGGCGTGCCTTCGCAAGGAAACTCATTGGCCCTGGGCATAAACAGTTAGGAATGGACTTGACTAGAAATTCACATGTACTGGGCACATGATGAAAGTCTAGAGGCATCGTTGAGAGGTTAGGGTTTCATGATTCAGCCCTCGCTGGACATGAAATGCCCAAGACTGTCTCAACAAGGGGAGTTGCTTGGAGCAACCGGCCGGTGCGCCCACCTTAGGAAACATGGGTTACTTTGTGCATCTCATCCCACCCTCGTGGGACGCAAAGCCTCATGTGAAATAAGGATCCCATCTCACTAGGAAGTCTTAAACTTCCCGATTGACTTTGTGGGTTGTCAATTCGAATTTAAAATAGTGGGAGCAGTAATCATTTAAAACAAGTCCAGTTTAAATGATTCGAAGTAGTACTAATCTATTTTTCTTGGGTGTTGTAGAACAATGGCTACGAACACTGGCGGATTATCACTGCGATCACTCCTTGATAAGGATAAGTTAGTTGGAACTAACTTTATGGACTGGCATCGGAACTTGAGGATAGTCCTCAAGCTCGAGAAGAAGCTGTATGTCCTTGAACAGGCTCTTCCTGCGGCTCCTGCGCCTAATGCCCGAACGGCAGATAGAGATGCTTATAGAAAGCATCAGGATGACTCTTTGGAGGTTGCATGTCTTATGCTAGCCAGCATGGCACCTGAACTGCAGGTGCAATATGAGGAGCAAAACGCTTTTCAGATGATCACTCATCTGAAACAGATGTTCGAGGCTCAGGCTAGAACTGAAAGATTTGACACCGCCAAAGCAGTCTTTCGGTGTAAGTTGTCTGAGGGTGCACCAGTGAGACCCCATGTTCTCAAACTCATTGGGAATGTGGATCATCTCAGGAGACTGGGTCATGCCATAGACAACGAGCTGGTTGTGGATCTTATTCTGCATTCCCTACCCCCTAGCTTCAGTCCGTTTATTATTAACTTCAACATGAACCGGATTGAGTGCACACGGGAGGAATTGATGAATATGCTCCAAACAGCCGAGCGTGAAATGGGTAAGACCAAACCAAATTCTGTTCTTTTGGTCCCAGCGACCAAGAAGATAAAGAAGAAGGGTAAGGCACGTGCTAAGGGCAGTGCCAAAGGTCCTACCAAGGCACTGAAGAAAAAGGCAAAGAAGTCAAAGGACCAGAGGTGTTTTCACTGTGGCGAGCAGGGTCACTGGAGAAGGGACTGCAAGCAGCTTCAGAATGAGGAGAAGAAGGGCTTGGCCTTAACTTCTAGCTCAGGTATTTATGTTACAGAAGTCAATCTTTCTACTTCTATGTCATGGGTATTGGATACCGCATGTGGAGCTCATATTTGTACAAATATGCAGGGGCTCAAGAAAAGTAGATCGGTGCGACCTGGAGAGATTGACCTACGCGTTGGAAATGGGGCACAGGTTGCTGCCGTTGCTGTAGGCGTCTTGACTCTCTCCTTACCGTCTGGACTTCTATTAGAACTAGATAATTGCTTTTGTGTACCTTCACTTACTAAGAACATTGTATCCATTCCTTGCTTAGCAAAGAAGGGATTTAAGTTTGAAATAAATAAGAACTCATGTTCTTTTTCATTTGCAAATATGTTCTATGGGAAGGGTACTTTGTGCAATGGTCTGTATATCTTGGATATGGAAAGTTCTATCTGTAACATAAGTAATAAAAGGACCAAACTGAGTGGTTCAGTTGGTGCTTTCCTATGGCACTGTCGATTAGCCCATATAAACAAAAATCGCATCCAACAACTCCATGCAAATGGATTGTTAGATTCAAGTTCCTTGGAGGAATTTGATACCTGTGAACCTTGTTTATTAGGGAAAATGACAAAAGCACCCTTCACCAAGATTGGTGAGAGGGCAGGAGGTTTATTGGATCTCATACATACTGATGTGTGTGGGCCTTTCAATAAACAAGCCAGAGGAGGGTACAACTACTTCATTACCTTCACTGATGACTTCAGTAGGTATGGATATGTCTACCTAATGAGACATAAATCTGAGTCCTTTGAGAAATTCAAAGAGTTCAAGAATGAAGTAGAGAACCAGCTTGGAAGATCCATTAAAGCTCTTCGATCTGATCGAGGTGGAGAATACCTGAGTGGAGAGTTCTTTGACTATCTGAGAGAGTCTGGGATCATATCCCAACTCACTCCTCCTGGAACACCTCAATGGAATGGTGTGTCTGAAAGGAGAAATCGAACTTTATTGGATATGGTTCGATCTATGATGAGTCATGCAACTCTACCTCCCTCATTCTGGGGGCATGCACTTGAGACAGCTTCTCTGATACTGAATAATGTTCCATCTAAGAGTGTCTCCAAAATACCATACGAGGTATGGAGTGGGAGACGCCCTAATCTCACGTTTATCAGGATCTGGGGATGTGAGGCTTATGTCAAACGTCAGGATTCTAGCAAGCTAGAACCTAGATCTGATAAGTGTGTATTTGTGGGGTATCCTAAGGAAACTATAGGATACTACTTCTATGTCCCAACCGAGAACAAAGTTTTTGTTGCTCGGGGTGCTGTCTTTCTAGAGAAAGAATTTCTTATGAAAGAAGTAAGTGGGAGGGAGTTTGACTTGGATGAGGTCCAAGTGCAACCACAAGACAAAGAGATGGAATCTGAGCCATCTGCACCAGTTGTTATACAACCTGAGGCTCAGACACAGGTCCCACGTAGGTCTGGGAGGATTCGTCGTGCACCTGAGAGGTACGGGTCGCTGCCGACTCAACACGATGGAATTTTCATCATTGAGGATGAACCCAGAACCTATGATGAGGCGGTCAGTGGACCGGACTCTGAGAGATGGCTTGACGCCATGCGATCCGAGATGGATTCCATGTCGGCTAACCAAGTCTGGGATTTGGTTAAGCTGCCTGATGGGGTAAAACCCATAGGGTGTAAATGGGTCTTCAAGAAGAAGACAGACATGGATGGCAATATAGTTACCTATAAGGATAGACTAGTGGCTAAAGGTTTTAAACAAGTCCACGGGGTGGACTATGATGAAACCTTCTCGCCAGTTGCCATGATCAAGTCCATTCGGATTCTGCTTGCTATAGCTGCATATCATGACTATGAGATATGGCAGATGGATGTGAAGACAGCGTTCCTTAACGGGAAGCTGACTGAGGATGTGTACATGACACAATCTGATGGTTTCATCCATCCTGCAGAGGCTAATAAGGTCTGCAGGCTAAAGAGATCCATTTATGGATTAAAGCAAGCATCTCGAAGTTGGAATCTTCGATTTGATGAAGCTGTGAGAGATTATGGCTTTATCAAAAGCGAAGATGACGCCTGTGTATATAGAAAATTCAGTGGGAGCTTGGTGATTTTTCTGGTCTTGTATGTCGATGACATACTGCTCATCGGAAACGACATCCCTAGTCTTCAAGCTGTGAAGACATGGTTGGGGAAGTGTTTTGAGATGAAAGACTTAGGGGAGGCCGCCTATATTCTAGGCGTGAGGATCTACCGAGATAGATCCAAGAGGCTCCTGGCCCTTAGTCAGAGTACCTACATTGATAAGGTCATGGAGAGGTTTAACTTAGAGCAATCCAAGAAAGGATACCTTCCAGTAAGACATGGCCTTATTCTCTCAAAGAGCCAGTGTCCTACAACACAGGCTGAGAGGGATAACATGAGTCGAATTCCTTATGCTTCGGCAGTAGGATCGATCATGTATGCAATGTTGTGTACTATACCAGACGTGGCATATGCTGTAAGCATAACCAGCCGATTGTTGGGTCCCCTTCAAGGGGGAGCGCAAGCATGTGAAACCCCTTTCAAGAGGGGGGCGAAAACACTAAGGGGGTTGGCGCATAACTTTGCAAGCGGAAGCATGTGTTTTCAACGATTTTAGCATGAGCATATGATCAACTTGAATGAGTTCAGATCTATACCATAGCCATAGAGTTGGAGGTCGGCTTGGAAGAAGAGATCGAATAGGGGTCTCCTCCACAAGATGCGCACACAAGATGAGGATGCGCTCACTTCCTTGGTGCTCCTTGTGCTAGCAAGGTTCCAAGAGTTGTCCTTGATCGAGTAAAGAGAAGAGATGATCACTTCCTTTGGTTGGCCGGTCCTCCTCTTGTCGTCCACACCCAAAAACTCACAAGTCTCGTCGAGCAAGAGCAAGGAGACAAGAGTTCAATGAGCCTTCAAGCCGTTTTGGCGTTTCAAGGAGACATGCGCTCAATGACTTTCCAAAATTGGAAAATCCATTAAGCCATGCGTTCTCACTGTTGGGTCCCCTTCAAGGGGGAGCGCAAGCATGTGAAACCCCTTTCAAGAGGGGGGCGAAAACACTAAGGGGGTTGGCGCATAACTTTGCAAGCGGAAGCATGTGTTTTCAACGATTTTAGCATGAGCATATGATCAACTTGAATGAGTTCAGATCTATACCATAGCCATAGAGTTGGAGGTCGGCTTGGAAGAAGAGATCGAATAGGGGTCTCCTCCACAAGATGCGCACACAAGATGAGGATGCGCTCACTTCCTTGGTGCTCCTTGTGCTAGCAAGGTTCCAAGAGTTGTCCTTGATCGAGTAAAGAGAAGAGATGATCACTTCCTTTGGTTGGCCGGTCCTCCTCTTGTCGTCCACACCCAAAATCTCACAAGTCTCGTCGAGCAAGAGCAAGGAGACAAGAGTTCAATGAGCCTTCAAGCCGTTTTGGCGTTTCAAGGAGACATGCGCTCAATGACTTTCCAAAATTGGAAAATCCATTAAGCCATGCATTCTCACTTCTAGCAAACCGCCCAAAACGCTTTATGGATCGAACCATGGGTTCACCCATGTGAACCGGTTCAATCCAAATTGGTCCAAACCAATTTGGTTCAAAGACCAAACCAAGCCAATCGGTCTAGATCAACCAAACCCTAAGGTTTCCAATCTAACCGTTCATCTCATGATGCTTTTGATCTCACCGATCTTGCATCAATACTCTCGATCGAAGCTTACCGATCTCAAGCCCTAATCAATCAAACATGATCAGACTGGATCTCACTTACAATCAGAGTTTAAACTCCTTTAAACTGAACCGAAACAATTCAGTCCACACGATCTGACTCAAGTAAGCCATATCATCAAATTGTGCGACCCTGAGGGTTTCCTTTAAATGTCGGTAACGATAACTTACGTTATCACGATCAGTGAGGGGTATCTAGCAACACATCACTGTCTCCCGATATAAAGGAAAGAGTCTTCCAATACTACACCCAAACCACAGCACAAGTGTGAATCAAACTCACGAGGCATGCATGTTTCCTTTGCCACTGGATGTTCTTATTGGACAAGCATGTCAAGCCTGTAACTCCAATACGATGAGCATGATTAGATCAGATGATCATAGTCATCTGGGTATGGCCATACACTATCTCAATCATCTCATACAGGGGGCCCTTTAGAACATCACACTCCTTGAACAAGGAGACGGCAATCCTTTATCTATCACTAGTGTCCTAACCTGACTCAAGCTCATCATCCAAGATAGTCTATAATCATTATGTTTCAAATGATATTGAACTACCTCAAAACAATGACAATCATCATTTAGAAACACAAGTGATCTCAAGTCGAAGGACATGTGCCACTTGCTGCTATCAAGGATTATTCACATTGTGACAAACAATTGAATATCCTAGAAGGGTCTGTCCAGTACATCCAATGTACCCATGATTCTACATCTTATTCCATGCTCGAAGCATCCTATAAGATTAGCACACATATTAGTCTCAATCATATCAAGGCTGTCTCATGTTCACCAAGATATCTCGACTAAGGACATAGAGCCTGTCAGCCTAGCTGAACAGCTTTGAGACATTATTCAGTAGTACACTTATTATTGCAGACAAGGTAACAACCTGAATAATAACCATGCCTTTATAAACATAAGAGTTTATTACATGATACTTATACAATCCCAAGGCCTCAAACATTAGCCTTAAGGGCATACTCCAACACTCACTTCTAGCAAACCGCCCAAAACGCTTTATGGATCGAACCATGGGTTCACCCATGTGAACCGGTTCAATCCAAATTGGTCCAAACCAATTTGGTTCAAAGACCAAACCAAGCCAATCGGTCTAGAGCAACCAAACCCTAAGGTTTCCAATCTAACCGTTCATCTCATGATGCTTTTGATCTCACCGATCTTGCATCAATACTCTCGATCGAAGCTTACCGATCTCAAGCCCTAATCAATCAAACATGATCAGACTGGATCTCACTTACAATCAGAGTTTAAACTCCTTTAAACTGAACCGAAACAATTCAGTCCACACGATCTGACTCAAGTAAGCCATATCATCAAATTGTGCGACCCTGAGGGTTTCCTTTAAATGTCGGTAACGATAACTTACGTTATCACGATCAGTGAGGGGTATCTAGCAACACATCACTGTCTCCCGATATAAAGGAAAGAGTCTTCCAAGACTACACCCAAACCACAGCACAAGTGTGAATCAAACTCACGAGGCATGCATGTTTCCTTTGCCACTGGATGTTCTTATTGGACAAGCATGTCAAGCCTGTAACTCCAATACGATGAGCATGATTAGATCAGATGATCATAGTCATCTGGGTATGGCCATACACTATCTCAATCATCTCATACAGGGGGGCCCTTTAGAACATCACACTCCTTGAACAAGGAGACGGCAATCCTTTATCTATCACTAGTGTCCTAACCTGACTCAAGCTCATCATCCAAGATAGTCTATAATCATTATGTTTCAAATGATATTGAACTACCTCAAAACAATGACAATCATCATTTAGAAACACAAGTGATCTCAAGTCGAAGGACATGTGCCACTTGCTGCTATCAAGGATTATTCACATTGTGACAAACAATTGAATATCCTAGAAGGGTCTGTCCAGTACATCCAATGTACCCATGATTCTACATCTTATTCCATGCTCGAAGCATCCTATAAGATTAGCACACATATTAGTCTCAATCATATCAAGGCTGTCTCATGTTCACCAAGATATCTCGACTAAGGACATAGAGCCTGTCAGCCTAGCTGAACAGCTTTGAGACATTATTCAGTAGTACACTTATTATTGCAGACAAGGTAACAACCTGAATAATAACCATGCCTTTATAAACATAAGAGTTTATTACATGATACTTATACAATCCCAAGGCCTCAAACTTTAGCCTTAAGGGCATACTCCAACAATCTCCCACTTGCACTTAATCTAATGGTTGAGAAACCTCAAACCCATATTATTACAGTGCTTCTCATGCTTCTGCTGCGCCAGAGGCTTGGTAAGCGGGTCAGCCAGATTGTCGTCTGTATGAACCTTGCAAATCTTGATCTCGCCTCGATCAATGATCTCCCGGATCAAGTGAAACCGTCTCTGTATGTGCTTGGACTTCTGGTGCGACCGTGGTTCCTTTGCTTGTGCGATTGCTCTAGTGTTATCACAGAAGATAACCAAAGGATCTGCACTCGAAGGAACGACACCAAGTTCTCTCACGAACTTGCGAATCCAAACTGCCTCCTTGGATGCTTCCGAGGCTGCAACATACTCGGCTTCTGTTGTGGAATCAGCAACAGTTGACTGTTTGAAACTCTTCCACACCACAGCACCTCCATTCAAGCTAAAAACATAGCCTGATTGCGATCGGAAATCATCCTGGTCCGACTGGAACGAAGCGTCAGTATATCCCTCTATACTGAGTTCTTCCTGACCACCATATATCAAGAACATATCTTTGGTCCTCCGCAGATATTTTATAATGTTCTTGACTGCAATCCAGTGCGCCTGTCCTGGATTACTTTGGAATCGACTGGTCACGCTTAACCCGTAAGCGATGTCTGGGCGAGTACATAACATCGCATACATAATGGACCCAATAGCCGAAGCATAAGGCGTATTGTCCATTTCATCTTTCTCAGTCTGTGTTTGTGGACACTGACTCTTCGAAAGATTCAGACCATGTCTGACTGGAAGATATCCCCTTTTAGAATTCTCTAAATGAAATCTTTCCAGGACTTTATCGATGTAAGTACTCTGGCACAGCCCGAGAAGCCTCTTAGATCTATCCCGGTAGATCTTCACACCTAACACATAGGCTGCTTCTCCTAAATCTTTCATCTGGAAACATTGTCCTAACCATGCTTTAACAGCATGCAGTTCAGGAATATCATTTCCAATGATTAAGATATCATCGACGTAGAGGATTAGGAATATAATCACGCTCCCACTAAACCTCTTATATACACACGGGTCATCCTCGTTCTTGATGAAACCAAACTCAGAGATTGATTCATCAAAACGAATGTTCCAGCTTCTAGATGCTTGTTTAAGTCCATAAATGGATTTCTTTAACTTGCATATTTTATGACGATCTGCTGGATTAGTGAAACCCTTAGGTTGTGTCATATACACATCCTCATCCAGATTTCCATTAAGGAAAGCTGTCTTCACATCCATCTGCCAGATCTCATAATCATAATATGCAGCTATAGCGAAAAGAATCCGAATAGACTTAAACATGGCTACAGGAGAGAAAGTTTCATCATAATCTATCCCGTAGATTTGTTTGAAACCTTTCGCAACTAGCCTGCCTTTATAGGTAACCACGTTACCATCCATGTCAATCTTCTTCTTGAAGATCCATTTACAGCCTATAGGGATTACTCCCGGAGGCGGATCAACCAAATCCCAGACTTGGTTATCTGACATGGAGTCCATCTCGGCTCGCATAGCATCAAGCCATCTAGCTGACTCCGGTCCACTGACCGCATCCGCATAAGTGAGGGGTTCATCATTTTCAATGATGTAGACTCCATCATAGCGCTCAGGCTGTCGACGGATCCTACCCGATCTTCGCGGTTCCCGTGATATCTGAACCTCAGGTTGTTCAATAACCTGTTCTACCGGCTCAGGCACATCCAACTGTGCTTGACTACTTTGTCCTTCTTCTGGATTCTCATCCAGCTTTATTTCTCTCCCACTGGCTTCTTGCAGAAGAAACTCCTTCTCAAGAAATATAGCCGTCCGAGCAATAAAAACCTTGTTCTCTTTGGGATCGTAGAAATAATAACCCTTAGTTTCCTTAGGGTAACCGACAAAGATGCATTTCTCAGATCTGCTCTCCAGTTTCCCAGAGGCGAGCTTTTTGACATAAGCCTCGCAACCCCAGATCCTGATAAATGTCAAGCTAGGTTGTTTCCCATACCATAACTCATATGGCGTCTTAGAAACTGCCTTGGATGGCACTCGGTTTAGTACCTTTGCAGCTGTTTCCAGTGCAAAACCCCAAAAGGAGTATGGAAGAGTAGCCTGACTCATCATAGAACGAACCATATCAAGTAACGTTCTATTTCTCCTCTCGGACACACCATTCCATTGCGGTGTTCCTGGCGGAGTGAGCTGTGAGATAATCCCACACTCCTTCAGATAGTCAGTAAATGCATGACTCAGGTATTCACCACCTCGATCAGAACGAAGTGCCTTGATATTTCGGCCTAGCTGATTTTGTACTTCATTTTTGAACTCTTTGAACTTGTCAAAAGATTCACTTTTATGTCTCATTAGATAGACATACCCATACCTACTGAAATCATCAGTAAAGGTAATGAAGTACTGATAGCCACCTCTGGCATGTTTACTAAATGGCCCACACACATCACTGTGTATGAGGTCAAGTAAACCTGAAGCCCTTTGACCTTTGTTAGGAAAAGGAGACTTCGTCATTTTACCCATCAAACAAGCTTTGCATGTATCAAACTCCTCATAGGAGAAAGATCCCAGCAGTCCATGATCATGCAACCGCTTAATGCGTTTCTCGTTTATATGGCCTAAACGACTATGCCATAGCAAGGTGCTGTCATCAGCATACTTGGCTTTCTTATTATCAATGTTTTGTATAGAATTTTCCATGTCCAACATGTATAACCCATTGTTAATTGAACCAGTTGCATACACAATATTATCTAAAGATAAAACACACTTTGAAATATTGCATTCAAAGGCAAATCCTTTCCTGACAAGAGCAGGAATAGAGATAATATTCTTAGTGATACTCGGTACAAAATAACAATTGTTTAATTCCAATACAATGCCAGATGGTAAAGAAATGAAATAGTCTCCTACAGCAACAGCAGCAACCCGTGCCCCGTTTCCAACGCGTAGGTCTACCTCATGCTGTCCCACCTGCCTTCTTCTCTTGAGTTCCTGTACATTTGAACAAATGTGAACTCCACATGCAGTGTCCAACACCCATGAAATAGAAGAAGATGAAACCATGACTTCCGTCATGTATATACCTGAGCCAGAAGCGATGCTTCCCCTCTTATCTCCTTGGAGCGCTTTACAGTCCTTTTTCCAGTGACCCAGCTGGCCACAGTGGAAACACCTGTTGTCCTTGGACCGCTTGACCTTCTGTTTCAGAGCCTTACTGTAGTTCTTGACAGGGGCCTTGCCCTTCTTCCCCTTCTTCTTGTTCCTAAAAGGAACCATTAAGACAGAGGTTGAAGGCTTGCCCTTCAGAGTTTCCTCAGTAGTCAAGAGCATATTCAGCAGCTCTGCCGGCGTACAATCGATTTTGTTCATATTAAAGTTAATGATGAACGCATCGAAAGAAGGCGGAAGAGACTGCAGAATAATATCTACAGCAAGCTCCTGGTTGACGGTATGCCCCAGTTTCTCCAGAGCCTCCTTGTGCCCAATCATCTTGAGCACGTGAGCTCCCACTGGGCTCCCCTCAGCCAGTTTGCTCTGAAAGAAGAGCTTCGTCAGATTATAGCGTTCTGTCCTCGCCTGTGCAGCATACAGCATCTTGAGGTTCGCTATAATCTCTATAGCCGACATATCCTCATGCTGACGCTGCAGCGGTGGCGTCATAGACCCTAGCATCAGGCAAGCGACATCAATGCTATCATTGACGTGCTTTTCATAGGCATCACGAACCGCCCTTGCGGCGTTCGCAGCGGGCTGCGGCGGTATCGCCGTCTCGAGGACATACAGTTTCCTCTCTGCCTTAAGAACGATCTTAAGGTGTCCGAACCAGTCAGAGAAGTTCGGCCCAGCAAACTTCTCCCTTTCCAGTAGGGATCGCACATTGAAGCTCATGGTGTTCGTTGCTGCAGGAATCTACAACAAGCAAGAACAGCAAGGTCAGTATCAATGTTCAGAATCAATCCAGGACTTTAAGAAAGATTCTTTTCTCACTATTTTGTCTGACTGAAAAATCCAGTAAACAGTCCGAAAGAGTAACACTCTTTTAGTGAGATGGGATCCAGATTTCATACTTGGTCTCCGCGTCCCGCTTAGGCGAGATAAGATGCACAGAGAGGACAAGCACTAATTTCTGGTAGGCAGTCCCAGCCAATCGCCAACCCGTGCGATTCCCCTTCATCTGTGCAATCCAGCAGACTGTGCCAACTGAGTTGGTACAACACAGTCTCTGATCCCACAGATGGCTGCCTCCATGTGCTACCATATGCGCCACATATGTAGCCTACATGGTCAAGCTGACCTGACCTACTCCCTGGACCACCACGTGCTATGCTGAGCAACGAGAAGGGATAAATCCCTGCTCTGTAACACGCAGGTGTAATCCTGCACCGTCTGAAGATAGATGGACGTGCCCACTGAGTGGGTACAACACGGCTCCAACGATAATCAGAACGGTGAGGTTTCGCGTCAGAAGGCTTTCCGAGCTTGATATGTTAGCGTTGGATTTTAACGGTCTTTTATCTTCTTACTATCAGGCAAATCCTATGGCTATAGCAGAAGATAAACACATGCAATTCTAATTATATAAGCAATAAATAGAAAGCATGATCTTATGTGGTAAAAGCCCATGAACCCTAGTAAGACCTTAATTTTACTTAAGTCTTCACTTGAGCTCTTTTGCATCTCATCTGGTCCAACCTAGGGCCCTAGCGCCAAGAGCACCTCAGGTGCGCCACCAGCTGAATGCCCCTCTTGGATGTGTGCTTTTATGCCCTTGTCTAATCAAAAACATTTTGATCTATCTAGACAAGCTTTGACTCGCAGGTCAATTATACAATGGATTAATAAAAAATGTGATTCGCAGATCACAATAATATTAACTTATAATTAACCAGGCACGCAGGCCCCAGCACAGCACACATTAGGGCAACCCACATAAGAATAAATAAACAAGCACATGGTCTCAATCATCATGTGATCCAATCAAGAAATTAAATTTTGAAAACCCCATAGGCATCAATTTTAACTTCCTTATGTGCCCTACAACCTTACAATGGTACATTGATAGGGATCCACTCATCCATCTAGTTAGATCCTGTGCCCTTGCATGCACCGAGTCCTAACTGACCCGAGTTGACCTAATGGTCAACCATGCATGCGCTAAGGGCTGAACAACCAACAAGAGTTCTGGCAAGCGGGTGTGACCCCGGGCCTAACTCAAGAGTGTTCATTGGTTGTCTCAACCAGACCTCGCTACACGCCTAAGATGCAATCGACCTATGGCCACCTCGTGCTTGCGCACAGGTGCCATCTGGTCGATCCATCTAGGCTGTCAGATGGTCTGATCAGACTATTGGATCTAACCTAGAGGTGACTTCAGCCCCATCAACCCATCTAAGGGTTTATAGTAGGTGGCACTTTAGATCTAGTCATAGGCGCGCAAGTTAGGGTTTTGTTTGATAAAACAACATAAACTAAGCGCCAACACAAGACATGCGACATCATGAACAAACAACATGCGCCTAGATAAGTAAACATCTTACTTTCGCATGGAGAAATAGCATGTCAATTTTCGCATGTGAACAAGATCTAAGCATACATGAAGATGCGCAAACATGGATCACGGAAATATCAAGCAATCATATTAACATGCTTCAACATGCCTCTGATACCAATTGTTGGGTCCCCTTCAAGGGGGAGCGCAAGCATGTGAAACCCCTTTCAAGAGGGGGGCGAAAACACTAAGGGGGTTGGCGCATAACTTTGCAAGCGGAAGCATGTGTTTTCAACGATTTTAGCATGAGCATATGATCAACTTGAATGAGTTCAGATCTATACCATAGCCATAGAGTTGGAGGTCGGCTTGGAAGAAGAGATCGAATAGGGGTCTCCTCCACAAGATGCGCACACAAGATGAGGATGCGCTCACTTCCTTGGTGCTCCTTGTGCTAGCAAGGTTCCAAGAGTTGTCCTTGATCGAGTAAAGAGAAGAGATGATCACTTCCTTTGGTTGGCCGGTCCTCCTCTTGTCGTCCACACCCAAAAACTCACAAGTCTCGTCGAGCAAGAGCAAGGAGACAAGAGTTCAATGAGCCTTCAAGCCGTTTTGGCGTTTCAAGGAGACATGCGCTCAATGACTTTCCAAAATTGAAAATCCATTAAGCCATGCGTTCTCACTTCTAGCAAACCGCCCAAAACGCTTTATGGATCGAACCATGGGTTCACCCATGTGAACCGGTTCAATCCAAATTGGTCCAAACCAATTTGGTTCAAAGACCAAACCAAGCCAATCGGTCTAGATCAACCAAACCCTAAGGTTTCCAATCTAACCGTTCATCTCATGATGCTTTTGATCTCACCGATCTTGCATCAATACTCTCGATCGAAGCTTACCGATCTCAAGCCCTAATCAATCAAACATGATCAGACTGGATCTCACTTACAATCAGAGTTTAAACTCCTTTAAACTGAACCGAAACAATTCAGTCCACACGATCTGACTCAAGTAAGCCATATCATCAAATTGTGCGACCCTGAGGGTTTCCTATAAATGTCGGTAACGATAACTTACGTTATCACGATCAGTGAGGGGTATCTAGCAACACATCACTGTCTCCCGATATAAAGGAAAGAGTCTTCCAAGACTACACCCAAACCACAGCACAAGTGTGAATCAAACTCACGAGGCATGCATGTTTCCTTTGCCACTGGATGTTCTTATTGGACAAGCATGTCAAGCCTGTAACTCCAATACGATGAGCATGATTAGATCAGATGATCATAGTCATCTGGGTATGGCCATACACTATCTCAATCATCTCATACAGGGGGGGCCCTTTAGAACATCACACTCCTTGAACAAGGAGACGACAATCCTTTATCTATCACTAGTGTCCTAACCTGACTCAAGCTCATCATCCAAGATAGTCTATAATCATTATGTTTCAAATGATATTGAACTACCTCAAAACAATGACAATCATCATTTAGAAACACAAGTGATCTCAAGTCGAAGGACATGTGCCACTTGCTGCTATCAAGGATTATTCACATTGTGACAAACAATTGAATATCCTAGAAGGGTCTGTCCAGTACATCCAATGTACCCATGATTCTACATCTTATTCCATGCTCGAAGCATCCTATAAGATTAGCACACATATTAGTCTCAATCATATCAAGGCTGTCTCATGTTCACCAAGATATCTCGACTAAGGACATAGAGCCTGTCAGCCTAGCTGAACAGCTTTGAGACATTATTCAGTAGTACACTTATTATTGCAGACAAGGTAACAACCTGAATAATAACCATGCCTTTATAAACATAAGAGTTTATTACATGATACTTATACAATCCCAAGGCCTCAAACATTAGCCTTAAGGGCATACTCCAACACGATACCAATCCAATCCAGGTCTGCAACACTGGGTGGCTGTAAAGAACATCCTAAAGTATCTGAGGAGAACTAAGGATTTGTTCTTGGTCTATGGGGGACAGGAAGAGCTCAGTATGCAGGGCTATACTGATGCATCATTCCAGTCTGACCCTGACGACTTTAGATCGCAGGCCGGCTATGTGTTCAAGATAAATGGAGGCGCTGTATGCTGGAAGAGCTTCAAGCAATCCACCATAGCAGATTCTACAACCGAGGCAGTGTATGTGGCCACTTCTGAGGCAGCCAAGGAAGCCGTTTGGATAAGGAAGTTCATATCTGATCTTCAGGTGGTTCCTAGTGCAGTGGATCCCATTGAACTCTATTGTGACAACAATGGAGCAATTGCACAAGCCAAGGAACCACGGTCTCATCAAAGATCCAAACACATACTCAGAAGATTTCACCTGATCAGAGAGATCATTGAAAGAGGTGATGTCAAGATTAGCAGAGTTGACACAGAAAACAATCTGGCAGACCCATTGACCAAGGCTTTGGCGCAGCAGAAGCATGATGGTCACGCTAGAGATATGGGGTTAAGATTTCTCAACCTCTAGGTCTTAGTGCAAGTGGGAGATTGTTGGTGTATATGCCCTAGGACCTAGTTTTGGTCCACTTATGTACTACTTGACTTTGATATTTATATATATCATTCTGGCATTGTCATTATCAATGTTTGTTTACATCTGCGCACATGTACTGACATGATAATGTCCCTGGAGACAGATTGGATCTGTGCTCAAACTATTATCCCCAGTCGATGTACCTTAGTGGATATGGGACAGCTATGGTACTTGAGAGACTGGTATGTGAGCTGGTTAGGTACGTGGTGCTAACGCAGACACATGGGTATATCATTGGAGGATATACTGGAAAGACCCGCTGTGAGGCTATGACTTGGTGTCATAAGTTATCCTCACAAGTGACAGGAGATGTATTGATCCCTTGACTTGAGGTCATTGATCGTTCTATATGGTTAGCGACTTGCTTTGATACAACCTAACACCTCGCCGTAGTTGGGAGTTCATAACGGTTGTCATTGAGCATGTCACGACCCATATGAGAAGGTCAATGGACAGACATAGGATTTGCCCCTTCCTTAGGGAAGTATGATATCCATGGAGCTCCTCTATGGTTCTATGACTGAGAGTGTATGGCCATACCCAGGTAAGAACCTGTTTTAGTCATAGCCATGTGATTGGGTGAAAACAAGTGGTGACACACTTGTCCAATCGGATATCAGTCCGGCAAAGAGACTGTAATGCATCTGTACCTAGTTGCGATGATGGGGATGTCGATGTCGATATCCATTCCAATGACCTGGGTAGCAGCGATGCACTGCTAGGTGCCACTCACTGCTTGTGGTGACCTTTGGTCAGCACTGCCAGCGTCAGAAGAACCTACAGGGTCGCACACCTTGATACTTGAGTTCTCGTATTGATCGAGAAGCCTTATGATCAAGTTATTGGATAACTCAGATCTAATTGGGAGATTTCATCAGCACCAATGGGCCTGATGAGATGGAAGAATGTTATTGGAGCCAAACTTCATTTTTGGCAGGTTGACCCGTATTTGACCATGGTTGGTCACACTTGGATTAGGGTTGCATTGGATTGGATCCAAATGCTTAATCAACCCATAGGATGAAGTTTGGGCTAGCTCATTATCCAATGAAGCCCAATAACAAGTTCTCATGAAGAGAAGAGAGGCTAAAAGGGTATAATGGGGAGAAACCCAACCCCATTGGCGCCTAAGGGGCATAATGGGGTTAGGGTGGCAAAATTGCTTCATTAAGGAAGCAATTTGCGCCTAGCCCTTCTCCCTTGATGGTATGAATGCCTTTAAGGCATGTCTTCGGCTGATATGGTACTTGGGCAATTATGGAAAGGTTGAATGAAGTTTATGGTAAAGTCTTGGAGACTTTCCTTGCATAAAACCTCCTCATCCTAGCCCTACACTTGTCATGATCCTAGCCCTTGCCCTAATCGCCTCTTGCCCTATATATGTGACCCTAGCCGCCCCCTCTTATATGATTCATCCTTGGAGGCATGAACATAAGAAGGGAGCGAGAGCAAGGAGCATTGGCGCAATCTCTTCCTCTTCCATCAAGTGGCCGCAAGCTTCTCCTTCCTTACCACTTGGCGCATCTTTCTCTCTTGGTGGCGCAAGGTGGTTGGAGCATCTCCCTAAGGCTTGGATCTTCTTCCCGAGGCTAGCACCGGGCGTGGAAGAAGAGGACTCGAGGCATCCGTGTGTGTGAGACTGCAGAGGGCGCACAGTTGGGCGCCTATCACGACATCGACCTCATCTTGCTCTGAGGTATTTTCTAACTCATCGTGTCGACCCCCTTGCATGCGATCTTCACTGGGTTTTTTGGGACGGACCTGTTTCGGGGACATTCTTCCGCTGTGCAATGTATGTATGTGTCTCTGAAAAATTGTAAAATGTCCCCGGGGTTTCCCAACACAAACAATGCCTGACCATGTCTATACATTGGTCTGCAGGGCATATACACCAACAATCTCCCACTTGCACTAAGACCAAGGGCAACTGATGTTTAATCAGTCCCTATGTCTCTAGTATGACTTATTTAGCTTCCGCTGTGCCAGAGGCTACGTCAGTGGGTTTTTCCAGATTGCTATCTGTGTTTATTTTAACTAATTTGAATCATCATCTTTATCCATGATCTCTAAGATCAGATGATATCGCTGCAGTACATACTTGAGTGCTAAGTTCATTTACACATGCTTACGGCCCCAGTAAGAACTATACTGGACCATCAAGCACCAGGGACTAAATCAAGTTCAAATGAATGAAGCTGCTTCCTTGGCTGCCACAAGAAGCTGCAATGCACTCAGCCTTAATTGTAGAATTTGCCACTGTGGTTTGTCTAATGCTTTTCCAGCACACAACACCACAACAAGGCAAAGCGCAAATCCTGACTGTGATCAATAGTCATTAGACTGGAACGAAATATCAGTGTACCCCTGTACACAAAATTCTTCATATCTATTCTAGACTAGACCTCAATCCTTTATACTTCCTAAGTATATATAAGGATTGCTATCACAGCTATCCAGTGTCAAACACTAGGATCTGATTAAGACTTGCTGGCTATGCTCCAAGCATTTGCCACAAATGGTCTTGTGTATATTACACAGAGCATGATCTATCCTATACACAATGTACTAGGATTACAAACTCATGTTACTGCTCTCCATACATAGTATTCTTGAGAGAGTCAGACCATATCTTCCTGGAAGGTATCAATATTTGGAATCATCCAATATAAACCTCTCTAGAAACTCTTGGATGAACGTAGATTGACTAAAGGGCAGTGACTTTCTTGGATCTCTATATATAGATCCTCATGCCTAGGATATAGGCATCACTCCCTAGATCATTCTTCTCGAAATACTTCTTAAGCCTTGTCTTCACCATGTGAAGAGTTGAGATGTCATTCCATGTGAGGATAATATCATCAATCTTCTAGAACAAGAACAATTATGGTGCTCCCACTGATCTTCTTATAAATACAGGCTCTTTTAAACATGCTTGCATAACACCAAGCATATCTTTATGGCCTTGATATGAAAACCTTTTGGCTATTTCCTTATAGACATCTTTTTAGACGTCCATGCAAGAAAAGCAGTTTTCATAACAACACGCCATAACTGATCATGCAATTATAACAAGCAGATTCCTAATGGACTTAAAACTCAGCTATTGGTGAAAAATTTCATCATTATCCACCCAGTGGATTTGCCTGAAATTTCTGTTCACTAGCTTGCCTTTCAAGGTAACAATGTTACCTTCCATGTCTATCTTTCTAGAAGATTTATTTACAGCCTGTGGGAATTACCCCTTTGGCATCTCATTCAAGTCCCAGACTTGATTAGTAGACATGGAGTCCATTATGGTTCTCATGGCTTTTAGCCATTTCATGGAATCTGGTCCACCGACCGCTTTCATTTCATCATAAGTCCATCCTAGATGAAAAATTCGTCATGCCCAGCATTTCGAATCCATCCAGACTTATATGGTTCCTGTGTTACTTGAACTACAGGTTGACTTTCAACCTGTATGTGAGATTCTACTCTCCATTTGTGTCTAATTGTATTGTGGTTGATTCTGGACCTTGTCCAAATCAAATCTACTCCCACTAGCTTCTTTCAAAAGAAATATCTTCTCAAGAGAGACAGCAGTTTGAGCAACAAATAGTTTGTTCTCTTCGGGATAGAATAAGCACTCTACAATGCTCCACAAACACATACTTTTTGAATCACTGCATATTACATTCCTAAATCCTTTGAAGAAATGGGATATTTACAGTTTCCAACTCAAAAGCTATCTTAGACACATTTTCCAATGGAATGACAGTACATCTG
Source organism: Costus lasius (assembly GCA_027563935.2). Lineage (NCBI taxonomy): Eukaryota > Viridiplantae > Streptophyta > Magnoliopsida > Zingiberales > Costaceae > Costus > Costus lasius. The sequence goes on from CM050451.1 coordinate 80,988,332, forward strand.
TTTGCATGGCGTCAAAGTAGTAAATTTGTATGACTATTCAAAGATGGAACCACATCCAATGTGTTCCTCTTTCTTTCTTTGAAAATCACCACACAGTTGTGGTGTTCCAAGTAAGCTGTGAGATAACCCCACACTCCTTAGGACAGTCATGAAATTCTCCACTAATCACCTTGATCCAATCAAAGTGCTTTAATAGATCCTCCAATTTGATTCTGTACTTCATTTTGAACTTCTTGGATTTCTCTGAAGTTCTTGGGTTGGATAAGGCATACCCACACCTAATGAAGTATATAACACCTCTTCATGCTTGTTTACATGGGTCCACACACATTGCTGTGTAATAGATCCAACAAGCCACTTACCCTTCCACCCTTTATGGTGAAGGTAGCATCTGTCATTTTGCTCCTTTGAACAAGGCTCACATGTATCATAATCCTGAAAGGATAATGATCCCAACAGTCCATGGACTTTTGGATGTGACCATTGTTCTATGGTTCAAGAGACAATGCTATAAGAGGGTGTTTATTGAATCATTGGATCTGATCTTGTGTTATATATAGAACCACAAACTATTATCAACTGTATCACTTCAATAGAACATCTCAGATTTAAAGAAAAATATCATATATTATTTCAAACTAAAATCCTTTCCAAAAGGAATGATGTTCTAATACATAATAGCAAAGTTCTAGATAAAGTCTTCGAGACAGTGAGATGATATCAACAGCAGCATCCAATGCTCCGTCCTTGACCTGAGAGTCTATTCCATCAAGCCTCATCGTCCTACTTCTTCTGAGCTCCTGCACATGTGATTGGGGCAGAGATCACAGGCCAAGAAGGTACAAATGGAGTTTACGAGTGCCATAGACAAAGGCTCAGAGGCTCATGAATAAGCTAGCATGCCTAATCAAAAGCTAGCTCAATAATAGAAGAATTACTTTCAACAAATAATGGTCAAGACATTCACGCCCAAGATGTCTAAGCCCAAGCCCAAACCCAGTGAAGAAGTTGCCGGATTCAATAAATTGTGGGTTGCATACGCCAACCACATCCACGCCATCTCAACAAGAGCACCTTCCTTCACAAAGTCCACCGTCGCTCAGCCCAAAATCCAGCCTCAGGCTTCAACCGAGACCTACATCCAGCACAAGAGGAAACAAAGGATTTAATCAAATATTGGATCTCATCCAATGGCAACACTCATCATGGAATAACTTCTCCAGCCGAGCATCAACTCTCCAACAACGTGCGAGCCGATGATGGAAACAGCAACGTTCGTCTTTATCAAAGAAGGAAAGCAACAACGTCTCTTCAACATCTCCCCCTCAACGTCTCCCTGCTGCTCACGATTGGAAGCTGCAAACAAGGAAGCATCTCCTTCAACGGATTCTCTGCTGCCATAGAAGGAAGATACAACGTTCGTCTGCTGAAGCCTCACCTATATGTATCACACGAACACAATGTAATGGAGAGTGAGTTTTGAATGAATGGAAATGGTTTTTTTCTTTCGATGAATCGGATGTCTCCTTCTTCCTTCTCTGAGGTGCTTGTCACCTAGTTTTCTCTTCTCCTCCTTCTAGGGCTGAACCCCTCCCTCTTCCTTTCTTCTCTAATCTCTCCTTTTCCCCCCAATTCTCCTGCTCCGCTGACAACATCGCACACCCAGCAAACCTGCAGATTTTCTGTCATTTCGAGAGCTCGCCGCCGGCGATCCCACCGTCGGATCTCCACGAAACTTCTGACATCTCTTCGTCTCCCATAGTCGAACCTTCAGCCGCCGGCATCCGCCCATCTGCCGCTCCGATTGCCAGAATCAAACTCCGGATCAGATCCCCTGTTTCCGCCAGCCTTCCGCCCTTGTTCCGCTTCCCAGCATCGTTCTCCTCCGACAGGCCACCGTCCGCCTCCAAAGTCCGGCCACATCTCCGAAACCATCATGAGGATCTACAGTTGTAGCAGGTTCCGAGTTCGCGCACCACCGGCCTTCCGGCGACGAACCCTGCTCCACTCGCGTACTGCCCTGTTCCAACAGAACACCCTCCGCCTCCGCAGCCTTCCGCCCTTCATCGTTGTTCTACTCCGACAGGCCGCCAATCGACCCCAAACTCCGGCCACGTCTTCTCATCTATGATGACAACCTCCACTTGTAGCAGGTTTTGATTTTGTCCACCATCCGGTGAACAGCGATCACCCCTGCTATGCTCGCCAACCTCCCCTGTTCTGTTCGAATAGCCGCCTCTCTTTGCAGTTTTCCCTGTTCCGCCTGAACAGTCATCTCTCCGCCTCCGCCAGTGCTCTGACGCCGCCATCACCACCACCTGCTGTATCAGAGTCGTAGACGAACCCCTAGCTCCGGCGCCATTGAATAGCGCAAACCATCCTCGCCTGTGTCCAGACTCTCCTCTTGCTGTTGTTTCTGTTTTGCTCTTTCATAATAATCTAACTACCCTTATTGGCGCAAGTTTTTGGCATGGTCGGACAAGCCTCTAGCTCTGATCCTTGGAACCAATAGAAAGACTAGAACATCTTCTATCATTCCAATCAATTGCGACGAATCCAGATGGACCAGAACATGCTACAAGACATAGCAACGTTTGATGAATGATTTAACTCCTGCATTCGTTTTCACAACTAATCTGAATAGTGTTATTTGTGCAGGTGCTCTAAGCAATTGGTGCAACAAGTATCTTGAACTTTGGTTAGATAATGAAGCACACATCTTGTACTTTCATTTGGACTAGTTGATGCAAGCCCAGGTTCAATAGTTCAATCTAGCAGGCATTGTAAAATTTGCAAATCTGAAACATTTCTGTGCTATGTTAATTTACCAATCTGAATAGCTATATTGTTGCAAACGTTATAAATTGTTGACAACTCTTCATCATCTATTTTTCATGTCATTCAAAAGAACTAGTGTTGTTCTACGTGCTGGTATAATCAGTTCGAATTTTGGGCATATGGATTTTTCAACAGGGTATAGCAATTTTTCCTAAATGATTATTTTATTGCCCTAGATTTCTGGTTATTTTTCTGAATTTTGAATTTTCTGAAAATAAAAAAAATATAAAAAAAATTAGTTTTAATAAGTAGAATAAATCCCACGCTTCCCCCCTCCATCAGTTTGGTATCAGAGCAAGTTTGTTGGCAACTCTTGTCTGCCTACACGATCCTTGCTTTGTTCTTTGCATAAAAAAAAAAATTGTTAGTTCTTGGTTTCATATTTTATTGCCTATTGCTTTTGCATGTTTTGCTAATTACTTGCATTTGAAAAAAAAAAAAAAAATCCTTCATGTTTCTTTATATTTAGTTTTGCATTCTAGTTTCATGTTTCATTGATAAATTGATTGCTTTCATGTTTCATTGTTCATATCATTTAGTTTGCATACTTTTGCTATTTGATAAAAAAAAATAAATTATTATGTGCTTATTGTTTGCATGCTAGTTTGTTTATTCTGAGATAAATTTTTCATACTAGCTGAAATCATTTTTGACATCTTAGGGAGCTCTATTTTCAAAGGATTATATTGTGTTTGCAACACATCCCATGGCCAGTAGACTCAACCCCCTAAGAGGCAATAGACCACCTATCAAGAGATGGGATGAAATGATAAAAGAAATTTATGATCCTTCATCTCTCAAAAAAAAAAATCTGACACAAGAGGACATGACTGTAGCTGAATACATTATAAAGTTTAAGACCCTCAATGATTGGAGTAGAGCTAGAAAACATCCTAGGGTTATGCTTAACCGGTTTATAAATGGTCTTAGCTTTGATATTAAAAGAGTTCTCATCGGCTACCCCATACATACAATAGAAGATGCATTTCAACTAGCTAATAAGGTAGAACAAAATATTAAGGCAACATATAGAAAAGGACCCGACCAAACTAGAACACGAAGCCAACTACCCAAACAAAAACTTGTTCAAACCTTAGAGTCTACCTTAGGAACTAAAACGAGTCAAGAAGAGACATGTGAAACTCAAGAGGCAAACCATGAGGAAGAACCCATACCTCAACCTTCAATTTTATGGCCCATACCCACAGGTCCTCAAATTGAGTTTAGCAATCTAGCTAAAGGACCCATAGTTGACTTGTCTAAGAGTCAAACTACTCCTGAGTTGCCCATAGAGACCACTGTAGACTTGTCTCAACCTAAGTGTCAAATAGAGCCATTACCTTCAATTTTAGGGTCCACACCCACAAGTTCTCAACTTGACCTTAGCACTATCTCTAGCGAACCTAAAGATGACTTACCAAAAAATACAGTTGAACCCAAACCCATAGGCCTCCTTGAACCATGTCTTGAACCTAAGTTAGAACCTTTTGAGCTTGACCTGGATCCTAATCCTCAACCTTTAGGTCAACCCCTAGACTTAGAAAATCTCTTCCAGGACCCTATGATCGTTGAATCTTGTCTCTTAGGTCCTTCTACCCATACCCTTAAGCCACCTTTGGAACCAACAAAACACAATGAACTCAAATATGCTTTGCACTCTGCACTTATTGAAGTTGAATATATTGATTTTGTCATTCCTTGTTCTTTGCTAAATCCTATGATTTTCTATGACAACTTTACTAATGAGTATGGCCGAGAAAGGGAATTCAATGCAGGTACCCTTGATATGCAGCTTGGACCGTGGACGAGCAACAAGACAATATGCTATGATGCTGACAACAATTTGAAGATTCAAATCCTGGAGGAACAATTAGCTCTTGCCTCTCCAAAATTTCTCCACAAGAACAATTCTTCGGGGAAGAATTTTTTTCACCCGGGGAGAAATGATGGGGGCAGAGATCACAGGCCAAGAAGGTACAAATAGAGTTTACGAGTGCCATAGACAAAGGCTTAGAGGCTCATGAATAAGCTAGCATGCCTAATCAAAAGCTAGCTCAATAATAGAAGAATTACTTTCAACAAATAATGGTCAAGACATTCACGCCCAAGATGTCTAAGCCCAAGCCCAAACCCAGTGAACAAGTTGCCGGATTCAATAAATTGTGGGTTGCATACGCCAACCACATCCACGTCATCTCAACAAGAGCACCTTCCTTCACAAAGTCCACCATCGCTCAGCCCAAAATCCTGCCTCAGGCTTCAACCGAGACCTATATCCAGCACAAGAGGAAACAAAGGATTTAATCAAATATTGGATCTCATCCAACGGCAACACTCATCATGGAATAACTTCTCCAGCCGAGCATCAACTCTCCAACAACGTGCGAGCCGATGATGGAAACAGCAACGTTCGTCTTTATCAAAGAAGGAAAGCAACAACTTCTCTTCAACATCTCCCCCTCAACGTCTCCCTGCTGCTCACGATTGGAAGCTGCAAACAAGGAAGCATCTCCTTCAATGGATTCTCTGCTGCCATAGAAGGAAGATACAACGTTCGTCTGCTGAAGCCTCACCTATATGTATCACGCGAACACAATGTAATGGAGAGTGAGTTTTGAATGAATGGAAATGGTTTTTTTCTTTCGATGAATTGGATGTCTCCTTCTTCCTTCTCTGAGGTGCTTGTAACCTAGTTTTCTCTTCTCCTGCTTCTAGGGCTGAGCCCCTCCCTCTTCCTTTCTTCTCTAATCTCTCCTTTTCCCCCCAATTCTCCTGCTCCGCTGACAACATCGCACACCCAGCAAACCTGCAGATTTTCCGTCATTTCGAGAGCTCGCCGCCGGCGATCCCACCGTCGGATCTCCATGAAACTTCGGACATCTCTTCGTCTCCCATAGTTGAACCTTCAGCCGCCGGCATCCGCACATCTACCGCTCCGATTGCCGGAATCAAACTCCGGATCAGATACCCTATTTCCGCTAGCCTTCCGCCCTAGTTCCGCTTCCCAGCATCGTTCTCCTCCGATAGGCCACCGTCCGCCTCCAAACTCTGGCCACATCTCCGAAACCATCACGAGGATCTGCAGTTGTAGCAGGTTCCGAGTTCGCGCAGCACCGGCCTTCCGGCGACGAACCCTGCTCCACTCGCGTACTGCCCTGTTCCAACAGAACACCCTCCGCCTCCGTAGCCTTCCGCCCTTCATCGTTGTTCTACTCCGACAGGCCGCCAATCGACCCCAAACTCCGGCCACGTCTTCTCATCTATGATGACAACCTCCACTTGTAGCAGGTTTTGATTTCGTCCACCATCCGGTGAACAGCGATCACCCCTGCTATGCTCGCCAACCTCCCCTGTTCTGTTCGAACAGCCGCCTCTCTTTGCAGTTTTCCCTGTTCCGCCTGAACAGTCATCTCTCCGCCTCCGCCAGTGCTCCGACGCCACCATCACCACCACCTGCTGTATCAGAGTCGTAGACGAACCCCTAGCTCCGGCGCCATTGAATAGCGCAAACCATCCTCGCCTGTGTCCAGACTCTCCTCTTGCTGTTGTTTCTGTTTTGCTCTTTCATAATAATCTAACTACCCTTATTGGCGCAGGTTTTTGGCATGGTCGGACAAGCCTCTAGCTCTGATCCTTGGAACCAATAGAAAGACCAGAACATCTTCTATCATTCCAATCAATTGCGACGAATCCAGATGGACCAGAACATGCTACAAGACATAGCAACGTTTGATGAATGATTTAACTCCTGCATTCGTTTTCACAACTAATCTGAATAGTGTTATTTGTGCAGGTGCTCTAAGCAATTGGTGCAACAAGTATCTTGAACTTTGGTTAGATAATGAAGCACACATCTTGTACTTTCATTTGGACTAGTTGATGCAAGCCCAGGTCCAATAGTTCAATCTAGCAGGCATTGTAAAATTTGCAAATCTGAAACATTTCTGTGCTATGTTAATTTACCAATCTGAATAGCTATATTGTTGCAAACGTTATAAATTGTTGACAACTCTTCATCATCTATTTTTCATGTCATTCAAAAGAACTAGTGTTGTTCTACGTGCTGGTATAATCAGTTCGAATTTTGGGCATATGGATTTTTCAACAGGGTATAGCAATTTTTCCTAAATTATTATTTTATTGCCCTGGATTTCTGGTTATTTTTCTGAATTTTGAATTTTCTGAAAATAAAAAAAATATAAAAAAAATAGTTTTAATAAGTAGAATAAATCCCACGCTTCCCCCCTCCATCAACATGTAAAACATATGTGAGCCTCATATGCGATACCCAGTACCCATGAATAAGAAGTAGACATAAAGACCTCGGTAACACAATACCTGAAGCAGATGGATTACATTCCTTCTTCTTTGCCATGCTCTTCTTGGGCCTTAATCCTCTTCAAAATACCCATGCATTCCCAGTCTTCCGAAGTATTAGCTTCGAAGATACAGAACATTGTCATTCTCAGATTCAGGCATACACTCTGAAGATCCAACAGAACTCTCCTGATCTTTGTCTATAGAACATGGTGTGAAGAGACCTTTGAGATGTATGATAAGATCATAAATCCCCATCTCATCACACTCAACTTTGACCTCTGGGGTCATGCACTCTAAGACAAGAGCAGTGTATTGTTCGTTATCTTCACAATGTTCAAGATAGACATTCCACTCTCACTCAGTAGTGAAATACATACTGGGCTGGGATGGAGGTCTTTCAAGAAGATGCACCTTATTTTCTTATTCGAGTATCTTGGACAAAATCTTGAACCACTTTGTCCAATTTGTCCCATCCAATTTGGTTTTATAGAGTTTCAATCTTAGATTAGGAGATGCCATCATCTACAATAAGCAAATAAGTAAAATAAGTACAATGATAAAGCATTTAACAAGGACTTTAAATTAAATGCTATGCTCCCACTACTTCCTAAACAAGTTGAGAACTCTCAAACTCAACATGGAAATAAGTGAGTAGGATCCTAATTTCACATGAGGTCTCCGTGACTCACGAGGGTGAGTTGGGATGCATAGAGAGTCTCATGCTTCCTTAGGTAGGCATGCCAGCCAATTGTGCCGTGCACAACTCCTCTTAGTTAAGACAGACTAGGCACCCTGTGTCCTGCGAAGGCTGAATACAACACAGAACCCTATCCTCTCAACAGCTGCCTCTAGTAATTCATCATGTTAGTGACATAGGAAAAACTAGTCAAGTCTGGTCCCAACCGTTATGCCCAGGGCCAACAAATTTCCTTGCGAAGGCACGCCCAGGTTAAAACTGGACTGGGGAAATGATTGTCACCACACACCTCCTAAAGATAAGTGGGTGTGTCCCACGAGGGTGGAAAACAGTTCACAACACCACTGATCGATAGTTTGATGAGGGCTACGCGTTAGAAGGCTATCGACTTGATATTACAATGAGAGTTTTTGCATGTTTATTTTATTCTTTTCTAGCATGCAGTTTTCCTTTAGTTATGGCAGCAGAAGAAAAACATCACAGACATGCTATGGACAGAATAATAAACCATCACAGACATGCTAGTTTGGTCGATATGGTCATAGCCCTTTTCATACACATAACTTGTCACGAGCCATGTGACATGTTATCGTGCATCCAAGGGTTGCGAGTCCCTGAAGCAAATCTACCCATGCCAGAAGCCGAAAGCAAGTGTCATTCCTTCAGCCGCAAGTCCATCACCACGCTTCCAAAGCTGCGCCACTACTGACTTCAGTTGATGAAGACTCCTTGTTGTTAAGATGAAGCCTTAACCTATCTTCTAATTCTACATCTTTTCTAAAACAAGATGAAAAATCTTTACATCAAGATAGGGAGAGAAACACACGCAGGTGGAAAGAGATTTTACAAGCATTCATCACAAGTGGAAACATGCTTCCACATCACAACACAAGAGGGCACTCGCTATGACCATATCAACCCAATCAAGTGGCGCATGTAAAATTTGAAAAAGCCGGGAGAAATCAAATTTTAGCCCCTTGTGCGCCATCATCATCCAAAGCACTCTCTTAACCAAATTTATGATAAAATTTAGATCAAGTTCCATGATGATTTCATAGACCCTATCGGCTAGCAGTTTTGTCATATCAAGAGACCCGGCCAGTCCGAAGACACAATGCCCGTCCTACTTGACAAAACCTACGCGCGCCTTTGGTCTTAAATCAATCATGAACACAATCAAATTTCAGCCATAAAATTGAGAAGAGAAGATTGGATGAAAAACGCTTTCTAAGTGAAACGCGCATGGATAGAAGAAAAATTTTCCAAAAATTTTTCACACAAGCAAACGTACACCTTGTGTTTCTCGCAAGTACCTCTGATACCACTGTTAGGGAATACCGGGTGTAATTTAAAATTTTGCAGTCCCAGGATGGAGCGGAAGAATCATTACACACGAAACATATTCCTTTCCCAAGGATCCATGCGAGAGAAAAGACACAAGGATGTGTTAGAGATGTACCTCTTTTGCTTGTCCAGTTGTCAAAGCCATGTTGAAGGCGCCGAAGTGTTCGCCCTCTACAAGTATCCACGCGTCGACCGTCTCAACGTTGCTCCCTTCGACGCTTGGTTCTAGCCTCGGGAAGAGAATCAAGCCTTGTCACTCTCTTCAAATCTTGCACCACCTTCAAGGTAGAAGCACCAAGAAGAAATGAGGAAGAGGATGGTGTGCCAAGTACTTCCTTCTTCTTCTTTGCATGTGCCACCTTCAAGCAAGGTGCGCCTATGGCCAAGGAACGGAGAGGGCCTGTGGCAAGGAGATGCCACCAAGCACTAAGAGTCCTTGCGCCAAGAAGAGAGGGAGAAGGAGAAGAACTTGCGGCTCCAAGGAAGAAGAGGATTGCGCTCCTTGATGAAGAAGGAGAGCTCCAAGCTCTCAAGTTGTCGCCACCCTAAGCCTCCAATTCTCTCCAAGAGATGTCACCACCAAGCCCTTCTCCAAGTTACGCCAAGAGGTGAAGAAGGAGAAGAAGGCTTGCGGCTTCAAGGAGGAAGAAGGGTTGCGCCACCGTCAAGTTGTCGCCCTTTGCCCTTGCTCACGCCTCTCTATGTGTCTTCACGCCTCCAAGGAGATAAAACTTTGAGAGGGGGCGGCTAGGGTCTTATTTATAAGGGCAAGAGGCGGTTTAGGGAGTGCCAAGATCATGCCAAGTGGGCGGCTAGGATGAAGGGGGTTTCTAGCAAGGAACGTCTCCAAGACTTTTCCATAAACCTCATTCAACCTATCCTTATTTTCCCAATAGCCATATCAGCCCAAGAGATGCCTTAAAGGCATGCATTCCATCCTAGGAAGAAGGGCTAGGCACCCTTTACTTCCATAATGAAGCAAAGGCGCCTCCCTCACCCCATTATGCCCTTAGGCGCCAATGGGGTGAGATTTCTCTCTATTATGCCCTTTTAGCCTTTAATCTCTTCATGACAACTTATTATTGGGCCTCATTGGATAATGAGTTAGCCCAAACTTCATTCCATGGGTTGATTAAGCCATTGGATCTAATCCAATGCAACCCTAATCCAAATGTGACCAATTAAGGTCAATTTCGGGTCAACCTGCCAAAATTAAAGTTTGGCTCCAATAACTTTCTTCCAACTCATCAGGCCCATTGGCGCTGATGAAATCTTCCAAATGGATCCAAGTTATCCAATAACTTGATCCTAAGGCTTCTGATTAAAGCAACGTCAAGAGTCTATTGCGTGTGACCCCGTAAGATCCTAATGACGATGGCAACGATGTAAACATCATAAGTAGTGAGGGGTATCTAGCAACACATCACTACTAACCATGTCATAGGACTTAAGTCATTATGGCAACAACTCCCTAACAAGCAACGAGGATTTCCATGCATTATAGATCCCTTTGCCTAAACTGATATCCTGCCATTGGATTAGTCTCAAGTTTATCAATCCAATCTATTGGTCATGACTTAATCAGTGTGGCCACACATTCCTATCATGCACCAATGAGGTGAGGCGCCCTAAAGTGGATATCATGCTTCCTCTGAAGGAAGGGGCAAATCCTACTATTGGTCATCCATGTCTCTACATGACTTATGACATGCCCAATGACAATCGTTTTTGTCTCCCAGTTATGGAGAGACATAAGACTGCATCAAAGCATATCCATCATCAAATCTAGACATGAATACCTCAAGTCTAAGGATCAATGCAAACCTCTTGCATGTGAGATTGACTTGTTGACTAGACAAGTCAATCCTCACGGTGGATCACTCTAGTGCATCCAATGCACCTGTATATCTGCGTTACTGTGCCCCGCACCTAACCAGCCCATACACCAGTCTCACATGTATCAAAGCTGTCCCATATCTGCTATGGTACCTTGTCTGGGATAGCTTATGAGAATGGATCCAATCCAAACTCATGGGACATTATATATGCAACTCAATACATCAACGCAGGTAGAGAAATCTGCATAATAATGACCATGCCTCTATAAAGAATAATAGTTCTATCAAAGTACATTCAAACAATGTCTGACCATGTCCATACATTGGTCTGCAGGGCATATACGCCAAACAAGTTTTGGCTACGACTCCTTAAATTAGTCTACCTACTTGTATTTAAAAGTGTGTCCTTTCGGATCACAACATTTACAACGGAAGTGTCCTCACCATGGCATTGAAAATTGGGTTTTAATTCATACTTTTTACAATGGTTTGCTTTATAATACCAGACTAACTGTTGATGCTGCTGCAGGAGGAGCTCTGATGAGCAAAACCATTGATGATGCTTTCAAGTTGCTGGGAGAAATGGCTTTAAATCATAACCAGTGGACTTCAGAGAGAGGAGTACTTTATAAACCTTCCCAAGGTAAGAATGAAAGTGATGGTTGGCGCACCTTGGTAGAGAAGGTAGACTCTTTATGCAATAGATTTGATTCATTTAAGATGCAAACTGCTGTTGTTTCTTCATCTCTTGTTTGTGATATATGTGGTAATAATGGTCATATCTCTGAAGATTGTAAGGTCATTGCTAGTCAGGATAGTGAACATGTTAATGAAGTAGGGAATTATAATCAATGTAGGAACAATGATCTCTATTCTTGTACCTACAACCGTGGATGGAGGAATCACCCCAACTTATCTAGGAAAAACAACAACAATGTAGGGGGACAAACTGAAAATAGAGGGTTCCAAAATAAACCAAATCAAAGTCAAAACCCAAATCAGAATTCAAACATTGAGTCCATGCTAGAAAAGATTATGACTAATTAAAATCAGTTCATGCAAAATCAAAACATAGAAATTGATGATCTTAAGGGAATGGTTAGTCAACTTGCATCTCAAGTCGGATCATTAGCAGCCCGCAACAAAATCTTAGAAAATCAAATAGCACAACAAGCTAGTAGTTCTTACAGACCCCCTGGAAAATTACCTACTAAACCTGAGTTGAATCCTAGGGAGCACTGTAATGCTATCATCACTAGAAGTGGGAGACAATTAGAGGAACCCAAAGGGATAGTTGTGATCAATGAAAAAGAGCCTAATGATGATCATGATGATGAATTAGAGTTAGAAAAATCTTCTGAGCATGAGCAAACCCAAGCTAGTTTGCCATCTCAAAAGGGTGATGAACCAAAAGGGGATGTGCCATGTGAGAAAGATGATTCTAAACCTAATTTACCTCCACCTTATAGACCACCTATACCCTTTCCCCAAAGGTTAGTGCAAGCAAAACTTGATAAACAATTTGGTAAATTTCTTGAGGTGTTGAAAAAGCTTTACATTACTATTCCTTTTATTGAAGCTATATCTCAAATGCCATCATATGCAAAATTCTTGAAAGAGATCTTGTCTAACAAAAGAAAAATTGAGGACTACGGTATTGTGGCTTTAACTGAGGATTGTAGTGCTATTATTCAGAATAAATTGCCACCAAAACTGAAGGATCCAGGTAGTTTCTCTATACCTTGTTCTATTGAAGCATGTCTTTTAACCGAGCCTTATGTGATCTAGGTGCCAGTGTAAGCCTAATGCCTTTATCTATTTGCAGGAAATTGGACATTGGAGAGCTTAAACCAACATCCATATCTTTACAGCTCACTGACAGCTTGGAAAAGTATCCTATAGGTATTGTAGAGAATGTTCCAATCAAGGTAGGTGAATTTTTCATACTTGCAGATTTGGTAGTACTTGACATGGAAGAAAATCATAAAAATCCCATAATCCTTGGTAGACCCTTTTTGGCTACTGCTAGAGCACATATAGATGTTAAAAAGGGAAAAATCACTTTCGATATTTGTGAAAAAATAATTGAATTCGATCTTGCTGATTATTTGAACAAACTTTCATATTCTAGATCGTGTTGTAGTGTTGACATAGTTGATGATGTTGTCATTGATGTTCATGATTTATTTGATGAATCCTCTAATTTTGAAACTAACAATTTTTCTGAGGATGTTGTTAGAGGATTACAGGGGAAAGGACATCAAATTTCTGAAAAGAAGAAGAAAACATTAAGAAGAAGAAGAGGCTCTAAGTTGATTGACAACGGAAAGAAGATATTGAGTAAATTTGGACACTGTTTCAAGACTGAGCCTTATGTGTTTCATAGCGATATTCAAATCAAAGAAAAATTAGAGTGGAAATTGAAAAAATCAGAACCAAAACTGAGTGCAGAAGGGTCAAACTAAAGACCTTTAAATTAGCGCTCTTGGGAGGCAACCCAAGCATTCTAACTTTAGTTGCTTTCTTTTAACTTAGTTTTTTTTAGAACTAATGTTTCTTTTATTTTTGTAGGTAAAACGAGTTTTGGCGAAAATTACGGCACTACCGTAATGTATATTACGGTACCGTAATTCTAGTCTGCTTCCGACCAGAAGGTTGTGACGAGATTATGACACTGTCATAAGTATTTTCACAGTACCGTATTTTGTGTCCAAAATCAACCCGAGAGTATTTTTGCTTTTACAGTACTGCCAAAATAATTATTACGGTGCCATATTTTTGAGCTGATTATTTTTTTTTTTTATTTACCTGAAAAAAAAATTCTGTGATTATTTTTACGGCATTACCGTAACCATTTTTGTGGTACCGTAATTTTCATCTAATTTCAACCCGAAAGTTTTCATGTTTTCACGATACTACCGTAAGCATTTTCATGGTACCGTAATTAGGGATGTTTTTCAACCCGAGAGTTTGAGCCAAATTATGGTACTACCATATTCGTTTTACGGCCCATGTTTTTCAATTTCGCTAGATTACGGCACTGCCGTAATGATTTTTACGGCCGTAATTCTATTTTTAGACGCGATTCTTGTGCCGTATTTTTAGGGTTTCAGTGCTATTTTTGCGTTTTCTCACTCGTTCGTGCGCCGACCCTCGAGCTCCTACCTTCCCGACCTTCCCGACGCGCCGGCGACTCTTCTTGTCCGATTATCACTGTCGATCTGGTACTCGCTCAACCGATTTCTCTGTCTTGGCGAGTTTTCACATGAGTTTTGCCCCTTTGTTTGTTTCTCTCCGATTCTTGGTCGTTTTTAGAAATTTTTGCTCCCATTTACTTCTTGGATGATAGGAGTACCTTCCTTATTCGTTTTTAGAGATTTTCAACTTGATTTGAGAGTGATTTTGAGTTCAAACGAGATAGATGTGCTGAGTTTTCACTGTTCACTGTTCGCCCTCTTCTTTCTCCCACTGAATCTTTGAGTTCAAGCATGTATATTAGTTGATATTCATGTCTATGATGCTTGATGAGTATTGTTGTTCATGTTGGAAGAATGATTAGAGTGTTATCTTTGCTATATTGCATTGTCACTCTTAAGTTACAGCTTAAGTTCACTCATGGCACCTAAGAAGGCAATTGTTTCCAAAAGGAGAGGCAAGGCACCAGCTGAGCCTTCATTTCCACCAAATCCTTATGGCATTCTGTTCAGAGATGAGCTTCAAGAGACAAGGTATAATCAATTGGTGGAAAGGAGAATTGTGGGCACTAAATATGCTGATAGACGCACTTTGGAGGCGGTTGGATTGTATGATGATGTGATGTGCATGTTTGATTAGATTAGAGCGAAGAAATTCTTTCAGATGACTCCATAGACCTATTTACCAGTTGTGCTTGAGTTTTTGAGTAGCTTGGACATGGAGCTACATGAGTATTTGGATAGGCATGCTGAAGGTGAGATCACCTTCCACATGGCCACTGTTGAGTGGAAGCTATCCATGAAGGACCTCAGGACTATTTTTCAGCTTGGTTCAGGGGGACATACCAGTGTGTCCCTTGGTTATATGGAAAGTGTATTTTGGAACCAAATTACTGAGGAAGTTCACTTTTTTGCTGCAACTGCCAGGGCTTCAATGATCACAAACCCATGCATTAAGTATGTGCATTGAGTTCTAGCCCACACTGTCTTTGGTTGAGGTGACAGTGATGGGATGCTGTGACAGACAGAGCTATTCTTTCTTTGGAGCATGTTGTATGAATATTCTTTGGATGTGGCGTTCTTTTTTATGAAACACATGGAAAAAGTTTCAAGGGCCAAGAAAGGTGCCATAGTGATAGGTGGTTTTATCACACCTATAGCTTTGTTTTTGAAAGTGGAACCTTATGTCACATCCCGTTATCTTAACCCCAAACAAGCAGCACAAGTCATGAAAGATACAGGATGTTATCATACAAGATCGACGCACATGCAAGGTAAAACCAAGTTCAGGAAATCACGATCTGAAAATTTCCAAAATTCATACATACAATCTCCAAGAAGCACAAATTTCATAAATGTACCTGCCACCACGCAATCCTTGCACTAGACATATGCAAGGCAACAGTTATATCAAATCCGATGGCATAAATACAATTCGATTCGAAATTCAAAGCAAAGCCACAAAATTGATTTTATAAACTCATACCAAACACCGAAACCAGGCCAAAGCCCGCGGTGACACAAAAATCAAACTCTTAAAACTGCCACAACCGGCAACATAATATCACATAGCTTAGCCACACTGGCAACACAAGTTCTCATAATTCACATAGTTCACATAGTTCATATAGTTCATATAATTCGTATGGTTTGGCCACGACCGGCCCCAGATAATTAAGCACAAAAAAAATTCTTAAACGGCAGACTAGCATAATATCCACGCCAATGCTAACTCAAGAATTACGCCCCTGCTCTATGCCTGTAAATAGTGAGGGGTGAGCTACACAGCCCAGTGAGTGGATAGTCTAAATCGACCATCCATAACATACACTCAAAAATATATGCAGATTATTTTAAAAACATATAACTTTAAAAAACATATAACAGAATATCGTGTCAACATATAGCAATAATTAAAGCACAGAACTCAACAAAGTTAAAGAACAGACCTCATATAAAACAGTCAGGTGTACACTGCTAAGACATCATTGTCACCATAGGGTAACCAGGGTTCTAGAGCTATACTCTAAACCAACTAAACATACCAACCACTTAATTAACCTAGTTGTCCAGCATATTCAGTAGTGACCATTATGGTCTAACCCGGCTTTGGCCTAAGCACTGGGAGACTGCAAATCACATGCAACATATAGATGGACGGTGTGTAGATTCAAGAGGTGGCCCCCGCCAGGTCACGACGTGGCACTTTGCTCTACGATCACCCCATAACACAAAAATCTAAGCGTCTAAGAGTGATGACATCAAGAGGTGGCCCCTGTCTGACCAAGACATGGCACTTTGCGTCTTATATCACCCGTTCTCCCAAAGGGTTCCTACTGGACAACAATAGACACATCTTATATCTTATTTCACAACGGTGGACTCCTAAGTGTCAACTAGACTCTAGGATAGTCATCACAATAATCACAACAGGCAGGCTGAACAACAACCCCCTCTTTTATCACAATAATCACATTAGGCAGGCTGAACAACAACCCCCTCTTTTATCACAATAATCACATTAGGCAGGCTGAACAACAACCCCCTCTTTTATCACAATAATCACATTAGGCAGGCTGAACAACAACCCCCTCACATAGCACAATACAGGGCTGAAATTCAAACCCTTTGTTGGGGTATGCCCTTAAGCCTAATGTTTGAGGCCTTGGGAATGTATCAGTATCATGTAATAAACTCTTATGTTTATAAAGGCATGGTTGTTATTCAGGTTGTTACCTTGTCTGCTGTAATAAGTGTACTTCTGAATAATGTCTCAAAGCTGTTCAGCTAGGCTGACATGCAGTAAAGTCCTTAGTCGAGATATCTTGGTGAACATGAGACAGCCTTGATATGATTGAGACTAATATGTGTTCTAATCTTATAGGATGCTTCGAGCATGGAATAAGATGTAGACTCATGGGTACATTGGATGTACTGGACAGACCCTACTAGGATATTCAATTGTTTGTCACAATGTGAATATTCCTTGATTGCGACAAGTGGCACATTTCCTCTGACTTGAGATCACTTGTGTTTCTAAATGATGATTGTCATTGTTTTGAGGTAGTTCAATATCATTTGAAACATAATGATTATAGACTATCTTGGATAATGAACTTGAGTCAGGTTAGGGCACTAGTGATAGACAAAGGATTGCCGTCTCCTTGTTTAAGGAGTGTGATGTTCTTAAGGGGCCCCCTGGATGAGATGATTGAGAAAGTGTATGGCCATACCCAGGTGACAGTGATCATCTGATCTAATCATGCTCATCATATTGGAGTTACAAGCTTGACACGCTTGTCCAATAAGAACATCCAGTGGCAAAGGACATATGTATGCCTAGTGAAGTTGATTCACACTTGTGCTGTTTTTGGGTGTAGTCTTGGAAGACTCTTTCCTCTATATTGGGAGACAGTGATGTGTTGCTAGATACCCCTCACTGATCGTGATAACGTGAGTTATCGTTACCGACATTTAAAGGAAACCCTTAGGGTCGCACAATTTGATGATATGGCTTACTTAAGTCAGATCGTGTAGACTGAATTGTTTGAGTTCAGTTTAAAGGGATTTAATCTCTGATTGTAAGTGAGATCTGGTCTAATCATGTTTGATTGATTGGGGCTTGAGATCGGTAAGCTTCGATTGAGAGATTGGATGCTAGATCGATGAGATCAAGAGCATCAAGAGATCAACGGTTAGATCTGGAGCCTTAGGGTTTAATTTAGATCTAGACTGGATTTCTTGGCTTGGTTCTTAAACCGAACCAAAATTGAACCGGCTCATTAAAGAGCGCTTGGTTCAAATAGAGAACTATTTACGATTGGGAAATGTTCATGGTCGCATGAAGAAGTGGCTTACTATTTTTAGAAGCCATGTTCACACGTCTCATGTCGCCACTTGCGCTCTCCTATTCTTGCTCTCGCCCCTTCCTCTCGTCACAGATTTTCTCGTGTGGTGAAGGCGGACGAGGAGTAGAAGAAGTTTTTCGCCAAGCAGGTCATCTCATCTCCCTTCACGGATTGGGACTCTTGGAGAGCTTTGCTAGCACAAAGATCGACAAGGAGAAAGTCTTTCTCATCTTGTGTGCGTCATCTCTGGAGGAAAGCCATTTCGCTTTCTGCTTCCAAGACGCCATCTAGAAATGGCATCGGTATGATTTCTTTCTTGCATACAAAAGTCTTAATGTTGATTATATATGATGCATACGATCCCTAGAAACCCCTTCCGCTGAATTCCATATGCGCCTATTAGGGTTTCACCGCCCCTCTTGGGGACTTTCAATTGGTATCAGAGGGTGTGTTCTATGCATCTTTTTATGATTGCTTAACCTTTTGTGATCCTTGTATGCGATTATATGCTTAGATCTAACCTACATGCGAAAGTTACATATTAAGTTTGCATATTCGAATCTTGATGAATGTTTTCTTGGCGCATGTTGTTGGCGCATGCTTTATGTTTTCTTCAAAACTACTTGACATGCGCGACACACTCTAGATCTAAGGCCTTGCAGTAAACCCTTAGACGGGTTATTAGGGTTGAAGTCACCCCTAGGTTGGATCCAAAAGTCTGATCAGACCATCTGACAGCCTTGATGGGTTGACCAGGTAGCACCTGTGCGCAAGCACGTGGTGGCTACAGGTCGACTGCAGACAGGCGTGTAGCGATGTCTGATTGAGACAACTGATGAACGCACATGAGTTAGGCCCGGGGTCACACCCGCTTGCCAGACCTCATTGTGGTCGTTCAGCCCTGGCGCATGCATAGTTGACCCTATGGTCGACTCAAGTCAGTTAGGACTTGGTGCATGCAAGGGCAGTGGATCTGACTAGGTTGGATGAGTGGATCCCTAGTAATGGACCGTTGTAAGGTTGTAGGGCACATAAGCAAAATAAAATTGAAGCCCATGGGGTTTTTCGAAAATTTGATTTTAATGATTGGATCACATGTTAATCGATGCCATGTGTATGTTTATTTAATCTTATGTGGGCTACCCAAGTTTAATGTGTGCTGTGCTGGGGCCTGCGTGCCTGGTTAATTTTGTAAATTAATTTTATATTGTGATCTGCACATCACATTGGTTTAATTTATAAAATGTAATTGACCTGCGTGTCAATCTTGTCTAGATAGTTAAATTTGTAATTTAATTAGACAAGAGCACAGAGCACACTTGGCAGAGGCGCATGCAGCAAGTGGCTTGACCAGGTGGGAGGTCTAGGGTTCGACCCTAGGACCTGGCGCATATTCCTGGTGGGCGCACCAGACCTGCAAATGGCGCTTGGGCCCTGGTTTGGGCCAGATGAGCAGCAAAAGCCCCATGAAGAAAAGCAAGTGAAGACTTAAGTTAATTAAGGTCTTACTAGGGCTATGGGCTTTTACCACATAAGATTCATGCTTTCTTTTATTTATTGTTTAAATATTAGAATTGCATGATTAGTTTATCTTCTGCTATCACCATAGGAATTGCATGATAGTGAAGAAGATAAAAGACCATTAAAATCCAACGCTAAAATATCAAGCTCGTAAGCCTTCTGATGCGAAACCTCACTGTTCTGATTATCGTTGGAGCCGTGTTGTACCCACTCAGTGGGCACGTCCATCTATCTTCAGACGGTGTGGGATTACACCTGTGTGTTACAGAGTAGGGATTTATCCCTTCTCGTTGCTCAGCATAGCACATGGTGGTCCAGGGAGTAGGTCGGGTCAGCTTGACCATGTAGGCTACATATGTGGCGCATATGGTAGCACATGGAGGCAGCCATCTGTGGGATCAGAGACTATGTTGTACCAACTCAGTTGGCACAGTCTGCTGGATTGCCCAGATGAAGGGGAATCGCACGGGTTGGCGATTGGCTTGGACAGCCTACCAGAGATTAGTGCTTGTACTCTCTGTGCATCTTATCTCGCCTGAGCGGGACGCGGAGACCAAGTATGAAATCTGGATCCCATCTCACTAAAAGAGTGTTTACTCTTTCGGACTGTTTAATGGATTTTTCAGTCAGATAAAATAGTGAGAAAAAGAATCTTTCTTAAGTCCTGATTGATTCTTGACATTGATACTGACCTTGCTGTTCTTGCATTGTTGTAGATACCTGCAGCAACGAACACCATGAACTTCAATGTGCGATCCCTACTGGAAAGGGAGAAGTTTGCTGGGCCGAACTTCTCTGACTGGTTTGGACACCTTAAGATTATTCTTAAGGCAGAGAGGAAACTGTATGTCCTCGAGACGGCAATACTGCCTCAGCCCGCTCCGAACGCCGCAAGGGCGGTTCGGGAAGCCTATGAAAAGCACGTCAATGATAGCATTGATGTCGCTTGCCTGATGTTAGCGTCTATGACGCCACCGCTGCAGCGTCAGCATGAGGATATGTCTGCTATAGACATGATAGCAAACCTCAAGATGCTGTATGCTGCACAGGCGAGGACTGAACGCTATAATTTGACGAAGCTCTTCTTTCAGAGCAAACTGGCTGAAGGGAGCCCAGTAGGAGCTCACGTGCTCAAGATGATTGGGCACAAGGAAGCTCTAGAGAAACTGGGGCATACCATCAACCAGGAGCTTGCTGTTGATATTATTCTGCAGTCTCTCCCGCCTTCATTCGACGCGTTCATTATTAATTTTAATATGAACAAAATCGATTGTACTCCGGCAGAGCTGCTGAATATGCTCCTCACTACTGAGGAGACTCTGAAGGGAAAGCCTTCGACCTCTGTCTTAATGGTTCCTTCTAGGAACAAGAAGAAGGGGAAGAAGGGCAAAGCCCCTGTCAAGAGCTACAGCAAGGCTCTGAAGCAGAAGGTGAAGCGGTCCAAGGAATACAGGTGTTTCCATTGTGGCCAGCTAGGTCACTGGAAAAAGGACTGTAAAGCGCTCCAAGGAGATAAGAGGGGAAGCTTCGCTTCTGGCTCAGGTATTTATGTGACTGAGGTCATGTTTTCTTCTTCTATATCATGGGTGTTGGACACTGCATGTGGAGTTCACATTTGTTCAAATGTGCAGGAACTCAAGAGAAGAAGACAGGTGGGACAGCATGAGGTGGACCTACGCGTTGGAAACGGGGCACAGGTTGCTGCTGTTGCTGTAGGAGACTATTTCATTTCTTTACCATCTGGAATTGTATTGGAACTAGACAATTGTTACTTTGTTCCCAGCATTACTAAGAATATTATCTCCATTCCTGCTCTTGTCAGGAAAGGATTTTCCTTTGAATGCAATATTTCAAAGTGTGTTTTATCTTATGATAATATTGTTTATGCAACTGGTTCAATTAACAATGGGTTATACATGTTGGACATGGAATGTTCTATACAGAAAATTGATATTAAGAAAGCCAAGAATGCTGATGACAGCACCTTGCTATGGCATAGTCGTTTAGGCCATATTAACGAGAAACGCATTAAGCGGTTGCATGATCATGGACTGCTGGGATCATTCTCCTATGAGGAGATTGATACATGCAAGGCTTGTTTAATGGGTAAAATGACGAAGTCACCTTTTCTTCACAAAGGTCAAAGGGCTTCAGGTTTACTTGACCTTATACACAGTGATGTGTGTGGGCCATTTAGTAAACATGCCAGAGGTGGCTATCAGTACTTCATTACCTTTACTGATGATTTCAGTAGATATGGGTATGTCTATTTAATGAGACATAAAAGTGAATCTTTTGACAAGTTCAAAGAGTTCAAGAATGAAGTACAAAATCAGCTAGGCCGAAATATCAAGGCACTTCGCTCAGATCGAGGTGGAGAATACCTAAGTCATGCGTTTACTGACTATTTAAAGGAGTGTGGGATTATCTCACAGCTCACTCCGCCAGGAACACCGCAATGGAATGGTGTGTCTGAGAGGAGAAATAGAACGTTACTTGATATGGTTCGTTCTATGATGAGTCAGGCTACTCTTCCATATTCCTTTTGGGGTTTTGCACTGGAAACAGCTGCAAAGGTACTAAACCGAGTGCCTTCCAAGGCCGTTTCTAAGACCCCATATGAATTATGGTATGGGAAACAGCCGAGCTTGACATTTATCAGGATCTGGGGCTGCGAGGCTTATGTCAAAAAGCTCGCCTCTGGGAAACTAGAGAGCAGATCTGACAAATGTAACTTTGTCGGTTACCCTAAGGAAACTAAGGGTTATTATTTCTTCGATCCCAAAGAGAACAAGGTATTTGTTGCTCGGACGGCCATATTTCTTGAGAAGGAGTTTCTTCTGCAAGAGGCCAGTGGGAGAGAAATAAAGCTGGATGAGAATCCAGAGGAAGGACAAAGTGATCAAGCACAGTTGGATGAGCCTGAGCCGGTAGATCAGGATATTGAACAACCTGAGGCTCAAATATCACGGGAACCGCGAAGATCGGGAAGGATTCGTCGACAGCCTGAGCGCTATGACGGAGTCTACATCATTGATAATGATGAACCCCTCACTTATGCGGATGCGGTCAGTGGACCGGAGTCAGCGAGATGGCTTGAAGCTATGCGCGCCGAGATGGACTCCATGTCAGATAACCAAGTTTGGGATTTGGTTGATCCGCCTCCGGGAGTAATCCCTATAGGCTGTAAATGGATCTTCAAGAAGAAGATTGACATGGATGGTAACGTAGTTACCTATAAAGGCAGGCTAGTTGCGAAAGGTTTCAAACAAATCTACGGGATAGATTATGATGAAACTTTCTCACCTGTAGCTATGTTTAAGTCTATTCGGATTCTTTTCGCGATAGCTGCATATTATGATTATGAGATTTGGCAAATGGATGTGAAAACAGCTTTCCTGAAGGGAAATCTGGATGAGGATGTGTACATGACACAACCAGAAGGTTTCACTGATCCATCAGATCGTCATAAGATATGCAAGTTAAAGAAGTCTATTTATGGACTTAAGCAGGCATCAAGAAGCTGGAACATTCGTTTTGATGAATCAGTCACTGAATTTGGTTTCATCAAGAACGAGGATGACCCGTGTGTATATAAGAGGTTTAGTGGGAGCGTAATTACTTTCCTAGTCCTCTACGTCGATGACATCTTGATCATTGGAAATGACATTCCTGAAATGCATGCTGTTAAAGCATGGTTAAAGAAATGTTTCCAGATGAAAGATCTAGGAGAAGCAGCCTATGTATTAGGTGTGAAGATCTACAGGGATAGATCTAAGAGGCTTCTCGGGTTGTGCCAGAGTACTTACATCGATAAAGTCCTGGAGAGATTTCATTTAGAGAATTCTAAACGAGGATATCTTCCAGTCAGACATGGTCTGAATCTTTCGAAGAGTCAGTGTCCACAAACACAGACTGAGAAAGATGAAATGGACAATACGCCTTATGCTTCGGCTATTGGATCCATTATGTATGCGATGTTGTGTACTCGCCCAGACGTTGCTTACGGGTTAAGCGTGACCAGTCGGTTCCAAAGTAATCCAGGTCAGGCACACTGGATTGCAGTCAAGAACATCTTAAAATATCTGCGGAGGACCAAAGATATGTTCTTGATATATGGTGGTCAGGAAGAACTCAGTATTGAAGGATATACTGATGCTTCGTTCCAGTCTGACCAGGATGATTTCCGATCGCAATCAGGCTATGTTTTTAGCTTGAATGGAGGAGCAGTGGTGTGGAAGAGTTTCAAACAGTCAACTGTTGCTGATTCCACAACAGAAGCCGAGTATGTTGCAGCCTCGGAAGCATCCAAGGAGGCAGTGTGGATTCGTAAGTTCGTGAGAGAACTTGGTGTTGTTCCTTCGAGTGCAGATCCTTTGGTTATCTTCTGTGATAACACTGGGGCAATCGCACAAGCAAAGGAACCACGGTCGCACCAGAAGTCCAAGCACATACAGAGACGGTTTCACTTGATCAGGGAGATCATAGATCGCGGCGAGATCAAAGTCTGCAAGGTTCATACAGATGACAATCTGGCAGACCCGCTTACCAAGCCTCTGGCGCAGCAGAAGCATGAGAAGCACTGTAATAACATGGGTTTGAGATTTCTCAACCATTAGATTAAGTGCAAGTGGGAGATTGTTGGGGTATGCCCTTAAGCCTAATGTTTGAGGCCTTGGGAATGTATCAGTATCATGTAATAAACTCTTATGTTTATAAAGGCATGGTTGTTATTCAGGTTGTTACCTTGTCTGCTGTAATAAGTGTACTTCTGAATAATGTCTCAAAGCTGTTCAGCTAGGCTGACATGCAGTAAAGTCCTTAGTCGAGATATCTTGGTGAACATGAGACAGCCTTGATATGATTGAGACTAATATGTGTTCTAATCTTATAGGATGCTTCGAGCATGGAATAAGATGTAGACTCATGGGTACATTGGATGTACTGGACAGACCCTACTAGGATATTCAATTGTTTGTCACAATGTGAATATTCCTTGATTGCGACAAGTGGCACATTTCCTCTGACTTGAGATCACTTGTGTTTCTAAATGATGATTGTCATTGTTTTGAGGTAGTTCAATATCATTTGAAACATAATGATTATAGACTATCTTGGATAATGAACTTGAGTCAGGTTAGGGCACTAGTGATAGACAAAGGATTGCCGTCTCCTTGTTTAAGGAGTGTGATGTTCTTAAGGGGCCCCCTGGATGAGATGATTGAGAAAGTGTATGGCCATACCCAGGTGACAGTGATCATCTGATCTAATCATGCTCATCATATTGGAGTTACAAGCTTGACACGCTTGTCCAATAAGAACATCCAGTGGCAAAGGACATATGTATGCCTAGTGAAGTTGATTCACACTTGTGCTGTTTTTGGGTGTAGTCTTGGAAGACTCTTTCCTTTATATCGGGAGACAGTGATGTGTTGCTAGATACCCCTCACTGATCGTGATAACGTGAGTTATCGTTACCGACATTTAAAGGAAACCCTTAGGGTCGCACAATTTGATGATATGGCTTACTTAAGTCAGATCGTGTAGACTGAATTGTTTGAGTTCAGTTTAAAGGGATTTAATCTCTGATTGTAAGTGAGATCTGGTCTAATCATGTTTGATTGATTGGGGCTTGAGATCGGTAAGCTTCGATTGAGAGATTGGATGCTAGATCGATGAGATCAAGAGCATCAAGAGATCAACGGTTAGATCTGGAGCCTTAGGGTTTAATTTAGATCTAGACTGGATTTCTTGGCTTGGTTCTTAAACCGAACCAAAATTGAACCGGCTCATTAAAGAGCGCTTGGTTCAAATAGAGAACTATTTACGATTGGGAAATGTTCATGGTCGCATGAAGAAGTGGCTTACTATTTTTAGAAGCCATGTTCACACGTCTCATGTCGCCACTTGCGCTCTCCTATTCTTGCTCTCGCCCCTTCCTCTCGTCACAGATTTTCTCGTGTGGTGAAGGCGGACGAGGAGTAGAAGAAGTTTTTCGCCAAGCAGGTCATCTCATCTCCCTTCACGGATTGGGACTCTTGGAGAGCTTTGCTAGCACAAAGATCGACAAGGAGAAAGTCTTTCTCATCTTGTGTGCGTCATCTCTGGAGGAAAGCCATTTCGCTTTCTGCTTCCAAGACGCCATCTAGAAATGGCATCGGTATGATTTCTTTCTTGCATACAAAAGTCTTAATGTTGATTATATATGATGCATACGATCCCTAGAAACCCCTTCCGCTGAATTCCATATGCGCCTATTAGGGTTTCACCGCCCCTCTTGGGGACTTTCACCCTTAACATATCACATATAGACTATCCTCTTGAGTTTAAGGTAACACTTAGCCTTAGTCCTAACTATTCCATGACCACAACACATAACATTCGTGAATCACATAATCACATAATAAAATGTTGGGGTATGCCCTTAAGCCTAATGTTTGAGGCCTTGGGAATGTATCAGTATCATGTAATAAACTCTTATGTTTATAAAGGCATGGTTGTTATTCAGGTTGTTACCTTGTCTGCTGTAATAAGTGTACTTCTGAATAATGTCTCAAAGCTGTTCAGCTAGGCTGACATGCAGTAAAGTCCTTAGTCGAGATATCTTGGTGAACATGAGACAGCCTTGATATGATTGAGACTAATATGTGTTCTAATCTTATAGGATGCTTCGAGCATGGAATAAGATGTAGACTCATGGGTACATTGGATGTACTGGACAGACCCTATTAGGATATTCAATTGTTTGTCACAATGTGAATATTCCTTGATTGCGACAAGTGGCACATTTCCTCTGACTTGAGATCACTTGTGTTTCTAAATGATGATTGTCATTGTTTTGAGGTAGTTCAATATCATTTGAAACATAATGATTATAGACTATCTTGGATAATGAACTTGAGTCAGGTTAGGGCACTAGTGATAGACAAAGGATTGCCGTCTCCTTGTTTAAGGAGTGTGATGTTCTTAAGGGGCCCCCTGGATGAGATGATTGAGAAAGTGTATGGCCATACCCAGGTGACAGTGATCATCTGATCTAATCATGCTCATCATATTGGAGTTACAAGCTTGACACGCTTGTCCAATAAGAACATCCAGTGGCAAAGGACATATGTATGCCTAGTGAAGTTGATTCACACTTGTGCTGTTTTTGGGTGTAGTCTTGGAAGACTCTTTCCTTTATATCGGGAGACAGTGATGTGTTGCTAGATACCCCTCACTGATCGTGATAACGTGAGTTATCGTTACCGACATTTAAAGGAAACCCTTAGGGTCGCACAATTTGATGATATGGCTTACTTAAGTCAGATCGTGTGGACTGAATTGTTTGAGTTCAGTTTAAAGGGATTTAATCTCTGATTGTAAGTGAGATCTGGTCTGATCATGTTTGATTGATTGGGGCTTGAGATCGGTAAGCTTCGATTGAGAGATTGGATGCTAGATCGATGAGATCAAGAGCATCAAGAGATCAACGGTTAGATCTGGAGCCTTAGGGTTTAATTTAGATCTAGACTGGATTGCTTAGCTTGGTTCTTAAACCGAACCAAAATTGAACCGGCTCATTAAAGAGCGCTTGGTTCAAATAGTGAACAATTTTGCGATTGGGAAAGGTTGATGGTCGCATGAAGAAGTGGCTTACTATTTTTAGAAGCCATGTTCACACGTCTCATGTCGCCACTTGCGCTCTCCTATTCTTGCTCTCGCCCCTTCCTCTCGTCACAAGTATTCTCGTGTGGTGAAGGCGGACGAGGAGTAGAAGAAGTTTTTCGCCAAGCAGGTCATCTCATCTCCCTTCACGGATTGGGACTCTTGGAGAGCTTTGCTAGCACAAAGGTCGACAAGGAGAAAGTCTTTCTCATCTTGTGTGCGTCATCTCTGGAGGAAAGCCATTTCACTTTCTGCTTCCAAGACGCCATCTAGAAATGGCATCGGTATGATTTCTTTCTTGCATACAAAAGATTTAATGTTGATTATATAAGATGCATTCGATCCCTAGAAACCCCTTCCGCTGAATTCCATATGCGCCTATTAGGGTTTCACCGCCCCTCTTGGGGACTTACAATTGGTATCAGAGCGTGTGTTCTATGCATCTTTTTATGATTGCTTAACCTTTTGTGATCCTTGTATGCGATTATATGCTTAGATCTAACCTACATGCGAAAGTTACATGTTAAGTTTGCATATTCGAATCTTGATGAATGTTTTCTTGGCGCATGTTGTTGGCGCATGCTTTATGTTTTCTTCAAAACTACTTGACATGCGCGACACACTCTAGATCTAAGGCCTTGCAGTAAACCCTTAGACGGGTTATTAGGGTTGAAGTCACCCCCTAGGTTGGATCCAAAAGTCTGATCAGACCATCTGACAGCCTTGATGGGTTGACCAGGTAGCACCTGTGCGCAAGCACGTGGTGGCTACAGGTCGACTGCAGACAGGCGTGTAGCGATGTCTGATTGAGACAACCGATGAACGCACATGAGTTAGGCCCGGGGTCACACCCGCTTGCCAGACCTCATTGTGGTCGTTCAGCCCTGGCGCATGCATAGTTGACCCTATGGTCGACTCAAGTCAGTTAGGACTTGGTGCATGCAAGGGCAGTGGATCTGACTAGGTTGGATGAGTGGATCCCTAGTAATGGACCGTTGTAAGGTTGTAGGGCACATAAGCAAAATAAAATTGAAGCCCATGGGGTTTTTCGAAAATTTTATTTTAATGATTGGATCACATGTTAATCGATGCCATGTGTATGTTTATTTAATCTTATGTGGGCTGCCCAAGTTTAATGTGTGCTGTGCTGGGGCCTGCGTGCCTGGTTAATTTTGTAAATTAATTTTATATTGTGATCTGCGCATCACATTGGTTTAATTTATAAAATGTAATTGACCTGCGTGTCAATCTTGTCTAGATAGTTAAATTTGTAATTTAATTAGACAAGAGCACAGAGCACACTTGGCAGAGGCGCATGCAGCAAGTGGCTTGACCAGGTGGGAGGTCTAGGGTTCGACCCTAGGACCTGGCGCATATTCCTGGTGGGCGCACCAGACCTGCAGATGGCGCTTGGGCCCTGGTTTGGGCCAGATGAGCAGCAAAAGCCCCATGAAGAAAAGCAAGTGAAGACTTAAGTTAATTAAGGTCTTACTAGGGCTATGGGCTTTTACCACATAAGATTCATGCTTTCTTTTATTTATTGTTTAAATATTAGAATTGCATGATTAGTTTATCTTCTGCTATCACCATAGGAATTGCATGATAGTGAAGAAGATAAAAGACCGTTAAAATCCAACGCTAAAATATCAAGCTCGTAAGCCTTCTGACGCGAAACCTCACTGTTCTGATTATCGTTGGAGCCGTGTTGTACCCACTCAGTGGGCACGTCCATCTATCTTCAGACGGTGTGGGATTACACCTGTGTGTTACAGAGTAGGGATTTATCCCTTCTCGTTGCTCAGCATAGCACATGGTGGTCCAGGGAGTAGGTCGGGTCAGCTTGACCATGTAGGCTACATATGTGGCGCATATGGTAGCACATGGAGGTAGCCATCTGTGGGATCAGAGACTGTGTTGTACCAACTCAGTTGGCACAGTCTGCTGGATTGCCCAGATGAAGGGGAATCGCACGGGTTGGCGATTGGCTTGGACAGCCTACCAGAGATTAGTGCTTGTACTCTCTGTGCATCTTATCTCGCCTGAGCGGGACGCGGAGACTAAGTATGAAATCTGGATCCCATCTCACTAAAAGAGTGTTTACTCTTTCGGACTGTTTAATGGATTTTTCAGTCAGATAAAATAGTGAGAAAAAGAATCTTTCTTAAGTCCTGATTGATTCTTAACATTGATACTGACCTTGCTGTTCTTGCATTGTTGTAGAAACCTGCAGCAATGAACACCATGAACTTCAATGTGCGATCCCTACTGGAAAGGGAGAAGTTTGCTGGGCCGAACTTCTCTGACTGGTTTGGACACCTTAAGATTATTCTTAAGGCAGAGAGGAAACTGTATGTCCTCGAGACGGCAATACCGCCTCAGCCCGCTCCGAACGCCGCAAGGGCGGTTCGGGAAGCCTATGAAAAGCACGTCAATGATAGCATTGATGTCGCTTGCCTGATGTTAGCGTCTATGACGCCACCGCTGCAGCGTCAGCATGAGGATATGTCTGCTATAGACATGATAGCAAACCTCAAGATGCTGTATGCTGCACAGGCGAGGACTGAACGCTATAATTTGACGAAGCTCTTCTTTCAGAGCAAACTGGCTGAAGGGAGCCCAGTAGGAGCTCACGTGCTCAAGATGATTGGGCACAAGGAAGCTCTAGAGAAACTGGGGCATACCATCAACCAGGAGCTTGCTGTGGATATTATTCTGCAGTCTCTCCCGCCTTCATTCGACGCGTTCATTATTAATTTTAATATGAACAAAATCGATTGTACTCCGGCAGAGCTGCTGAATATGCTCCTCACTACTGAGGAGACTCTGAAGGGAAAGCCTTCGACCTCTGTCTTAATGGTTCCTTCCAGAAACTAGAAGAAGGGGAAGAAGGGCAAAGCCCCTGTCAAGAGCTACAGCAAGGCTCTGAAGCAGAAGGTGAAGCGGTCCAAGGAATACAGGTGTTTCCATTGTGGCCAGCTAGGTCACTGGAAAAAGGACTGTAAAGCGCTCCAAGGAGATAAGAGGGGAAGCTTCGCTTCTGGCTCAGGTATTTATGTGACTAAGGTCATGTTTTCTTCTTCTATATCATGGGTGTTGGACACTGCATGTGGAGTTCACATTTGTTCAAATGTGCAGGAACTCAAGAGAAGAAGACAGGTGGGACAGCATGAGGTGGACCTACGCGTTGGAAACGGGGCACGGGTTGCTGCTGTTGCTGTAGGAGACTATTTCATTTCTTTACCATCTGGAATTGTATTGGAACTAGACAATTGTTACTTTGTTCCCAGCATTACTAAGAATATTATCTCCATTCCTGCTCTTGTCAGGAAAGGATTTTACTTTGAATGCAATATTTCAAAGTGTGTTTTATCTTATGATAATATTGTTTATGCAACTGGTTCAATTAACAATGGGTTATACATGTTGGACATGGAATGTTCTATACAGAAAATTGATATTAAGAAAGCCAAGAATGCTGATGACAGCACCTTGCTATGGCATAGTCGTTTAGGCCATATTAACGAGAAACGCATTAAGCGGTTGCATGATCATGGACTGCTGGGATCATTCTCCTATGAGGAGATTGATACATGCAAGGCTTGTTTAATGGGTAAAATGACGAAGTCACCTTTTCTTCACAAAGGTCAAAGGGCTTCAGGTTTACTTGACCTTATACACAGTGATGTGTGTGGGCCATTTAGTAAACATGCCAGAGGTGGCTATCAGTACTTCATTACCTTTACTGATGATTTCAGTAGATATGGGTATGTCTATTTAATGAGACATAAAAGTGAATCTTTTGACAAGTTCAAAGAGTTCAAGAATGAAGTACAAAATCAGCTAGGCCGAAATATCAAGGCACTTCGCTCAGATCGAGGTGGAGAATACCTAAGTCATGCGTTTACTGACTATTTAATGGAGTGTGGGATTATCTCACAGCTCACTCCGCCAGGAACACCGCAATGGAATGGTGTGTCCGAGAGGAGAAATAGAACGTTACTTGATATGGTTCGTTCTATGATGAGTCAGTGTAACATCCCACATTCTTAACCCCAAACTAATGGCACAATTCACAAATGATACAGGATGTTTCATATAAGATCGATCATATGCTAGGTAAAACCGAGTTCAAGAAAAACACGATCTGAAAAATTTCCATAAATCCATACACATAAATTCACAAAACTCAAATCTCATAAATCTCGTAAGGGTACCTGCCACCACGCAATCCTTGCACTAGACATATGCAAGGCAACAGTTATATCAAAACCGATTAAAATTCATAAAATCCATAAAGGTACCTGCCACCAGGCAATACTTGCACTAGACATATGCAAGTTACAGTTGTATCAAAACCGATTGCAAAAATACACATCAACTTCAATTTCAAAACAAATCCACAAAATCGATTTTTATAAACTGACACCAAACACCGAAACCAGGCTGAAGCCCGCGGTGACACAAAAATCAAAATCATTTAACTGCCACAGTCTGGCAACACAAATTCACACAATTCACATGACTCACAAAGTTCATATAACTCATAGGGTTTAGCCACAACCGGCATCATAAGCATAAACACATTAAGACCACAACCGGCATCATAAATTCATTAAGCATAATTCACAGCATCCATATAATGCTAACTGCGCCCCTGCTCTACACCTGAAAATAGTGAGGGGTGAGCTACACAGCCCAGTGAGTGGATAGTCTAATTGACCATCCAGAACATACACTCAAAAATATAGGCAAATTATTTTTAAAAATCTTTAACAGGATATCATGTCAACATATAACAACAATTCAATGCAAAAGTCATATAAGCAGTCAAATGTACACACTAACATATAATAACCTCAGGTTCTAGAGTTATACTCTAAACCAACCGAACACACATATTCTAACCCAACTAAACATACCAACACATATTTAACCTAGTTGTCCAGCATATTCAGTAGTGACCAATATGGTCTAACCCGGCTTGGCCAAAGCACTGGGAGCTGCAAATCACATGCAACACAAACATGGACAGTGAATAGAATCAAGAGGTGGCCCCCGCCAGGTCACGACGTGGCACGTTGGTCTATCACGCCATAACACAAAACGAGAATGATGACATCAAGAGGTGGCCCCTGTCTGATCAAGACATGGCACTTTGGGTCTTATATCATTCCCAACACATAAAAGAGTAATGACATCAAGAGGTGGCCCCTGTCCGACCAAGACATGGCACTTTGCGTCAAAAACCCGTTCTCCCAAAAGGTTCCTACTGGACAACAGACACATCTTATTTCATATTTCACATAGGTGAACATATTTCACAAAGGTGGACTCCTAAGTGTCAACTAGACTCTAGGATAGTCATCACAAAAATCATATCGGGCAGGCTGAACATCAACCCCCATCACAATAATCATAATAGGCAGGCTGAACATCAACCTCCTCACATATCACAATACAGGGCTGAAATTCAAACCCTTAACATAACACATAAGGACTATCCCCTTGAGTTCATAGTTACACCTAGCCTTAGTCCTAACCATCACATAATCTCATAATTTTCCAAATTCACATAACTCATAATTTTTTTTCCCAATTCACATAATCACACATATTGTTCAAAATTCACATGATCACACATATTGCTCAAAATCATATAACATAACACATAATATTTTATATTCGAACATCACCGAATATAGTGTAGTCCTTAAATTTCAGGCTGGTCAGTTCAGTGTAATTTTGCTAAATTATCACCCAATGTTCTCAAACATGATTACATGATCTTAATTAAATAAACATGAGTTTTACAACATAACATTATTGGCAATTTATCAAGTATCCATAAAATTCGACATATAACATGCAACATCCCACATTCTTAACCCCAAACAAATGGCACAATTCACAAATGATACAGGATGTTTCATATAAGATCGATCATATGCTAGGTAAAACCGAGTTCAAGAAAACACGATCTGAAAAATTTCCATAAATCCATACACACAAATTCACAAAACTCAAATCTCATAAATCTCGTAAGGGTACCTGCCACCACGCAATCCTTGCACTAGACATATGCAAGGCAACAGTTATATCAAAACCGATTAAAATTCATAAAATCCATAAAGGTACCTGCCACCAGGCAATACTTGCACTAGACATATGCAAGTTACAGGGTATATCAAAACCGATTTCACAGAATATACAACAAGCCGAAATTCAAAACAAAATCACAAAATCGATTTTTATAAACTCATACCAAATACCGAAACCAGGCTGAAGCCCGCGGTGACACAAAAATCAAACTCAGTTAACTGCCACAATCTGGCAACACAAATTCACATAGTTCACATGGTTCACATCACATGGTTCACATAGTTCATATAAATCATATGGTTTAGCCACAACCGGCTCCAGAAAATTTTAGCATAAAAGTTCTTAAGCAGCAAACATAATATCCACGTCAATGTTACTCATGAAATGCGCCCCTGCTCTATGCCTGAAATAATGAGGGGTGAGCTACACAGCCCAGTGAGTGGATAGTCTAAATCGACCATCCATAACATACACTCAAAAATATAGGCAGATTATTTTAAAAATCTTTAACAAGAACATTATGTCAACATATAACAAAATAAAGAAACAGAAATCATATAGACAGTCAGATGTACACACTAGCATATAACAAACTCATGTTCACAAACTCAGGTTCTAGAGTTTTACTCTAACCCAATTAAACACATATATTTTAAACCAACTAAACACATAACAACTTAGGTTCACAAACTCAGGTTCTAGAGTTATACTCTAAACCACTAAACACACCAACACATAAGCAACCTAGTTGTCCAGCATATTCAGTAGTGACCAATATGGTCTAACCCGGCTTGGCCAAAGCACTGGGAGCTGCATGCAACACATAAACCTGGACAGTGAGTAGAATCAAGAGGTGGCCCCCGCCAGGTCACGACGTGGCACTTTGCTCTCTCACCCCATAACACATCAGAGTGATGACATCAAGAGGTGGCCCCTGTCTGATCAAGACATGGCACTTTGCGTCTTATATCACCCTGTCACATAAAGAGTAATGACATCAAGAGGTGGCCCCTGTCTGATCAAGACATGGCACTTTGCGTCTTATATTACCCCATCACATAAAAGAGTTATGACATCAAGAGGTGGCCCCTGTCCGACCAAGACATGGCACTTTGCGTCAAAAACCCGTTCTCCCAAAAGGTTCCTACTGGACAACAGACACATCTTATTTCATATTTCACATAGGTGAACATATTTCACAAAGGTGGACTCCTAAGTGTCAACTAGACTCTAGGATAGTCATCACAAAAATCATATCGGGCAGGCTGAACATCAACCCCCATCACAATAATCATAATAGGCAGGCTAAACATCAACCTCCTCACATATCACAATACAGGGCTGAAATTCAAACCCTTAACATAACACATAAGGACTATCCCCTTGAGTTCATAGTTACACCTAGCCTTAGTCCTAACCATCACATAATCTCATAATTTTCCAAATTCACATAACTCATAATTTTTTTTCCCAATTCACATAATCACACATATTGTTCAAAATTCACATGATCACACATATTGCTCAAAATCATATAACATAACACATAATATTTTATATTCGAACATCACCGAATATAGTGTAGTCCTTAAATTTCAGGCTGGTCAGTTCAGTGTAATTTTGCTAAATTATCACCCAATGTTCTCAAACATGATTACATGATCTTAATTAAATAAACATGAGTTTTACAACATAACATTATTGGCAATTTATCAAGTATCCATAAAATTCGACATATAACATTTATCATGCGCCCCAAAAATCAACATAAAATTAAAGCATAATTGCTTTGCAAATCACACATGTAACCCACTGTTTTAAACATAATATCAATTTAAAAATACACCTTAATTAACACCTTAGTTAACAAGAATTTCATACTCAAGATCAATGATTTAATGCTTCCTAAACTCCACACAATAATTACCCTAAATTCGGTTTTCATGGAGATATGCCTTAAATTCGGTTTTCATGGAAAATACCCTAAACTAACTTTTCATGGAGAAATATCAAGATTCAATTCACATGTAAACATGTTAACCACAATATCAAGATTAATATCAAATTTCGGTTTTCATAAATGAATGGCTCAAATTCGGTTTTTAGCATGATAAAACTTTCCAATCAATCTAACTCATTAATTAATACAACCAAATTGCTAGGAATCAAAAAGACACACCACTCACCTCTTAAACCGAAAATTCTCCACAAAAGAAATCGTCTAAAGCTTTTAAGTCGCCCAAAAATCTTCAAGAACTCGCCAAAGGAATTTCTTCTCTTCAAGGAAAAATCGCCAAGGGAAGAAGATGAAGAAAATCACCTCAAAACTCTTCAAGAATCGCCACTTCTTCTCAAGCCGTCGCCCACAATTTTCCTCAAGCCAAAATCGCCAAAAACTCTTACCCTAAGCGCAATTCCCACTTAAACTTTGGATTTTAAAATTTTAAACCCATTAACCCATTAATTCAAATAGGTTTAACCCATTTAACTAACTAAATTCGAATTTTAAAATCCAATTAGTTAATCCGATTAGGACTTAATCCATTTAACTAATAATTTGAATTTTAAATCTAATATCCAATTAATTATTTCACTTAAACACAAATCCAATAAGGATTTAATTAATATCCAATAAGAATTTAATTAATTAACCAATAAGGTCTAATTAATTAACCAATAAGTTCTAATTAATTAACTTACAATTTACAACCATAAATCCTAATTAATTTATCATGAACAACCAATAATAATTTATCATAAATCAGCCAACAATCAAATAAATAATCTTTAATTTATTTACAATAAATTAACAACCAAAATCTCTAGTTAATTAACTATAATTTGACAACCAATACATAAAATTATCATAGTCAATAATTTTATTTAAATCAAAATAATGCTTACCAGAACTTAAGATCCTTGGATCTTACAGTCAGGCTACTCTTCCATATTCCTTTTGGGGTTTTGCACTGGAAACAGCTGCAAAGGTACTAAACCGAGTGCCATCCAAGGACGTTTCTAAGACCCCATATGAATTATGGTATGGAAAACAGCCGAGCTTGACATTTATCAGGATCTGGGGCTGCGAGGCTTATGTCAAAAAGCTCGCCTCTGGGAAACTAGAGAGCAGATCTGACAAATGTAACTTTGTCGGTTACC
The DNA here is from genome assembly GCA_027563935.2 of Costus lasius. Taxonomy (NCBI): domain Eukaryota; kingdom Viridiplantae; phylum Streptophyta; class Magnoliopsida; order Zingiberales; family Costaceae; genus Costus; species Costus lasius. The sequence goes on from CM050451.1 coordinate 81,024,837, forward strand.
CTAAGGAAAATAAGGGTTATTATTTCTTCGATCCCAAAGAGAACAAGGTATTTGTTGCTCGGACGGCCATATTTCTTGAGAAGGAGTTTCTTCTGCAAGAGGCCAGTGGGAGAGAAATAAAGCTGGATGAGAATCCAGAGGAAGGACAAAGTGATCAAGCACAGTTGGATGAGCCTGAGCCGGTAGATCAGGATATTGAACAACCTGAGGCTCAAATATCACGGGAACCGCGAAGATCGGGAAGGATTCGTCGACAGCCTGAGCGCTATGACGGAGTCTACATCATTGATAATGATGAACCCCTCACTTATGCGGATGCGGTCAGTGGACCGGAGTCAGCGAGATGGCTTGAAGCTATGCGCGCCGAGATGGACTCCATGTCAGATAACCAAGTCTGCGATTTGGTTGATCCGCCTCCGGGAGTAATCCCTATAGGCTGTAAATGGATCTTCAAGAAGAAGATTGACATGGATGGTAACGTAGTTACCTATAAAGGCAGGCTAGTTGCGAAAGGTTTCAAACAAATCTACGGGATAGATTATGATGAAACTTTCTCACCTGTAGCTATGTTTAAGTCTATTCGGATTCTTTTCGCGATAGCTGCATATTATGATTATGAGATTTGGCAAATGGATGTGAAAACAGCTTTCCTGAATGGAAATCTGGATGAGGATGTGTACATGACACAACCAGAAGGTTTCACTGATCCATCAGATCGTCATAAGATATGCAAGTAAAAGAAGTCTATTTATGGACTTAAGCAGGCATCAAGAAGCTGGAACATTCGTTTTGATGAATCAGTCACTGAATTTGGTTTCATCAAGAACGAGGATGACCCGTGTGTATATAAGAGGTTTAGTGGGAGCGTGATTACTTTCCTAGTCCTCTACGTCGATGACATCTTGATCATTGGAAATGACATTCCTGAAATGCATGCTGTTAAAGCATGGTTAAAGAAATGTTTCCAGATGAAAGATCTAGGAGAAGCAGCCTATGTATTAGGTGTGAAGATCTACAGGGATAGATCTAAGAGGCTTCTCGGGTTGTGCCAGAGTACTTACATCGATAAAGTCCTGGAGAGATTTCATTTAGAGAATTCTAAACGAGGATATCTTCCAGTCAGACATGGTCTGAATCTTTCGAAGAGTCAGTGTCCACAAACACAGACTGAGAAAGATGAAATGGACAATACGCCTTATGCTTCGGCTATTGGATCCATTATGTATGCGATGTTATGTACTCGCCCAGACGTTGCTTACGGGTTAAGCGTGACCAGTCGGTTCCAAAGTAATCCAGGTCAGGCACACTGGATTGCAGTCAAGAACATCTTAAAATATCTGCGGAGGACCAAAGATATGTTCTTGATATATGGTGGTCAGGAAGAACTCAGTATTGAAGGATATACTGATGCTTCGTTCCAGTCTGACCAGGATGATTTCCGATCGCAATCAGGCTATGTTTTTAGCTTGAATGGAGGAGCAGTGGTGTGGAAGAGTTTCAAACAGTCAACTGTTGCTGATTCCACAACAGAAGCCGAGTATGTTGCAGCCTCGGAAGCATCCAAGGAGGCAGTGTGGATTCGTAAGTTCGTGAGAGAACTTGGTGTTGTTCCTTCGAGTGCAGATCCTTTGGTTATCTTCTGTGATAACACTGGGGCAATCGCACAAGCAAAGGAACCACGGTCGCACCAGAAGTCCAAGCACATACAGAGACGGTTTCACTTGATCAGGGAGATCATAGATCGCGGCGAGATCAAAGTCTGCAAGGTTCATACAGATGACAATCTGGCAGACCCGCTTACCAAGCCTCTGGCGCAGCAGAAGCATGAGAAGCACTGTAATAAAATGGGTTTGAGATTTCTCAACCATTAGATTAAGTGCAAGTGGGAGATTGTTGGGGTATGCCCTTAAGCCTAATGTTTGAGGCCTTGGGAATGTATCAGTATCATGTAATAAACTCTTATGTTTATAAAGGCATGGTTGTTATTCAGGTTGTTACCTTGTCTGCTGTAATAAGTGTACTTCTGAATAATGTCTCAAAGCTGTTTAGCTAGGCTGACATGCAGTAAAGTCCTTAGTCGAGATATCTTGGTGAACATGAGACAGCCTTGATATGATTGAGACTAATATGTGTTCTAATCTTATAGGATGCTTCGAGCATGGAATAAGATGTAGACTCATGGGTACATTGGATGTACTGGACAGACCCTATTAGGATATTCAATTGTTTGTCACAATGTGAATATTCCTTGATTGCGACAAGTGGCACATTTCCTCTGACTTGAGATCACTTGTGTTTCTAAATGATGATTGTCATTGTTTTGAGGTAGTTCAATATCATTTGAAACATAATGATTATAGACTATCTTGGATAATGAACTTGAGTCAGGTTAGGGCACTAGTGATAGACAAAGGATTGCCGTCTCCTTGTTTAAGGAGTGTGATGTTCTTAAGGGGCCCCCTGGATGAGATGATTGAGAAAGTGTATGGCCATACCCAGGTGACAGTGATCATCTGATCTAATCATGCTCATCATATTGGAGTTACAAGCTTGACACGCTTGTCCAATAAGAACATCCAGTGGCAAAGGACATATGTATGCCTAGTGAAGTTGATTCACACTTGTGCTGTTTTTGGGTGTAGTCTTGGAAGACTCTTTCCTTTATATCGGGAGACAGTGATGTGTTGCTAGATACCCCTCACTGATCGTGATAACGTGAGTTATCGTTACCGACATTTAAAGAAAACCCTTAGGGTCGCACAATTTGATGATATGGCTTACTTAAGTCAGATCGTGTGGACTGAATTGTTTGAGTTCAGTTTAAAGGGATTTAATCTCTGATTGTAAGTGAGATCTGGTCTAATCATGTTTGATTGATTGGGGCTTGAGATCGGTAAGCTTCGATTGAGAGATTGGATGCTAGATCGATGAGATCAAGAGCATCAAGAGATCAACGGTTAGATCTGGAGCCTTAGGGTTTAATTTAGATCTAGACTGGATTGCTTGGCTTGGTTCTTAAACCGAACCAAAATTGAACCGGCTCATTAAAGAGCGCTTGGTTCAAATAGAGAACAATTTTGCGATTGGGAAAGGTTGATGGTCGCATGAAGAAGTGGCTTACTATTTTTAGAAGCCATGTTCACACGTCTCATGTCGCCACTTGCGCTCTCCTATTCTTGCTCTCGCCCCTTCCTCTCGTCACAAGTATTCTCGTGTGGTGAAGGCGGACGAGGAGTAGAAGAAGTTTTTCGCCAAGCAGGTCATCTCATCTCCCTTCACGGATTGGGACTCTTGGAGAGCTTTGCTAGCACAAAGATCGACAAGGAGAAAGTCTTTCTCATCTTGTGTGCGTCATCTCTGGAGGAAAGCCATTTCGCTTTCTGCTTCCAAGACGCCATCTAGAAATGGCATCGGTATGATTTCTTTCTTGCATACAAAAGATTTAATGTTGATTATATAAGATGCATTCGATCCCTAGAAACCCCTTCCGCTGAATTCCATATGCGCCTATTAGGGTTTCACCGCCCCTCTTGGGGACTTACATAAAAATCATATAATCACATCACATAATAAAAATCACATAATCACATCACATAATAAAAATCACATAATCACATCACATAATAAAAATCACATAATCACATAGTAGTGTAGTCCTTAGATTTCATGCTGATTAGTTCAGTCTAACTTTGCTATGTTATCACCCAAATTTCTTCAATAAAAATACATGACCATAAATTATTAGCATTACTGGCAATTATCAGGGCATTCAACATTTAACATAAGATTAAAATTCAACAGATATATATAATATAGCCCACGGTTTCAAACATAATATCTACTTAAAATATTAACCTTAGTTAACAAGATTTTCATGCTACCAAAAATCAATGATTTAATGTTACCTAAATTCCCTATAAAATACCTAGTTAACAGGAATTTCATACTCAAAAATCAATGATTTAATGCTACCAAAATTCCCTATAAAATACCTTAAATTTCATGCTACAAGTTTCGGTTTTCATGAGATATACACCTATACAAAAATTTCGGTTTTCAGGAAGATACCTCTTAATTCAGTTTTTAGCATGATAAAGTTTCCAACTTAAGTTAAACCTTAGTTAACAAGAATCTCATGAAGAAATATCCTAAATTCGGTTTCCATGATAAATATACTTTTGCAACTTTCGTTTTATAACAAGGAGAAGTCTTGAGTTTTCGGTTTTTAACATGGTAAAATTTCTAATCAATCTAATGCATCAATTAACACAACCAAATTGCTAGAAATCGATTAAGACACCCCACTCACCTCTTAACCGTGAACACCAAGGTGAAAATCCTCTACAAAGAAATCGTCTAAAGCCTTTAAACCGCCCAAAGAGTCTCCAAGAACTCGCCAAGGAAGTTTCTTCACCTCAAGGAAAATTCGCCAAGGGAAGAAGATGGAGAAAATCGCCTCAAGAACTCTTCAAGAATCGCCACTTCTTCTCAAGCCGTCGCCCAAAATTTCTCCCAAGCCAAAAACACCAATTTCCTACCCTAACCGAGATTACCCATCTAAAATTTCGGTTTATCCAATTTTAAACCCGTTAATCATAATTCAAATAGGGTTTAACCCACTTAACTAACTAATTCGAATTTTAAATCTAATATCCATCTAATTTAAGTATAACCCAATAACCCATAGTTTAAGTGAAAATCCAATAAGGGTTAAACTAACATCCAATAAGCTAGTTAACTAATTAAATTTAACATCCATTAAGCTAATTAACGTCCAACAAAATTAACAACCAATAATCTCTAATCTAATTAACTATAAATTAACAACCAAAAATCTCTAGTTAATTAACTATAAATTAACAACCAAAAATCTCTAGTTATTTAACTATAAATTAACAACCAATACATAGAAAAATATCACAGTCAATAATTTTATTTAAATCATGAACAAAATATCACAGCCAACGAGTTTATTTAAATCAAAATAATGCTTACCAGGACTTAAGATCCTTGGATCTTACATCCCTCCCTCCTTATAAAGCTTTAGTCCTCTAAAGCTCAATTCATATCATCAAAGAGATAAGCATAAAACTTTCTCATATCAGCTTCAGTCTCCCAAGTCGCCTCCTCAACCGACTGATTTCCCCAGATAACCTTTACCAAAGGTATAGACTTGTTCCTCAGAACTTTATCCTTTCTATCAACAATCCGGAGAGGTCTTTCCTCAAAGGTCAAATCACTCTGAATCTGAAGAGGTTCCAACTCCAACACATGAGATGGATCAGGATGATATTTCCTCAACGCAGAAACATGGAACACATTATGTACATGATCCATAGCAGGAGGTAAAGCTAACCGGTAAGCCACTGGACCAACTCTCTCAATAATGTCAAAAGGTCCTACAAACCTAGGGCTCAGCTTGCCCTTTCTGCCAAACCTCATAACACGCTTAGTAGGTGACACCTTTAAGAAAACATGATCCCCTACCATAAACTCCAAGGGACGACGACGGTCATCAGCATAACTCTTCTGTCTGTCCCGAGAAATCTTCAGTTTATTCTGTATCTCTCTGACCTTATCAGTAGTCTCCTGAACTGCATCAGATCTCAAAATCATTCTGTCACCAGTTTCCTCCCAACACAAGGGAGTCCTACACCTTCTCCCATACAAAGCCTCATAAGGAGCCATCTGAATACTGGAGTGGAAACTATTATTATAAGTAAACTCTATCAAAGATAGATCCCGGTTCCACTCAGAACTCCAATCAACCACATAAGCCCTCAACAGGTCTTCTAGAGTCTGTATAGTACGCTCCGTCTGGCCATCAGACTGAGGATGGTATGCTGTACTAAAACTCAACTTAGTACCCAAACCTTCCTGTAAGCTCTTCCAAAATCTGGACAAAAACCGAGAGTCCCTATCAGACACAATATCAACAGGCACTCCATGCAGTCTGACTATCTCATCAATGTACAATCTAGCCAGTCTCTCTAAAGGATAAGTCATCTTGATCGGAAGAAAATGGGCTGATTTAGTGAGTCTATCAACAATCACCCAAATAGCATCATGACCCAATCTGGTTCTGGGCAAACCACACACAAAATCCATACTGATGCATTCCCACTTCCACTCAGGAATAGGAAGAGGCTACAACAAACCACCAGGTTTCTGGTGTTCAGCCTTTACCGTCTGACAGGTTAAACACCTAGAGACAAAATCAAATACTTCTTTCTTCATACCCGGCCACCAAAAGCTCTTCTTGAGGTCCTGATACATCTTAGCTACACCAGGATGTAGAGAATACTTGGAGTTATGGCTGTCCTCCAATATTTCTTTCCTCAAGCTCGGTTCCTCAGGGACACACACCCTTCCACGAAACCGAAGAACACCATCATCAGACAAGCTAAAATCCTGAACTGTACCCGCAACCAAACTATCCCTGATCTGAACTAATTTCGGATCCACTGACTGCTGATCTCTGATCTTCTGCAACAAAGCAGACTGTACTCTGATGAAAGCCACATAACCCGACTGAACTTTAGGAGAAACACTGATCCTGAGATCTCTGAACTCCTGCAGTAACTGCCACTCACTGACCCGTAAAGCAGCTACTGAAGTAACTGGATGTCTGCTCAGTGCATCCGCCACTACATTGGCCTTTCCAGCCTGATACTGAATAGAGAAGTCATAGTCTTTGATCAACTCCATCCATCTTCTTTGTCTCATGTTCAACTCCTTCTGAGTGAAGATGTATTTGAGACTCTGGTGATCAGTGAACAGATCAAACTCCTGACCCAACAAATAGTGACGCCATATCTTCAGGGCAAAGACTACGGCCGCCAACTCTAAGTCATGAGTAGGGTAGTTCAACTCATACTCCTTCAGTTGTCTCGAAGCATAGGCTACCACAGAACCCTTCTGCATCAAGACACAGCCCAACCCTTTGCCTGAAGCATCCGTATAAACAGTAAACCTTTCCCCATCACTAGGAATAATGAGGATCGGTGTACTAGTCAACCTTCTCTTCAGCTCTTGAAAGCTCTCTTCACACTTGTCATCCCAAATAAACTTGGCCTCCTTTCTGGTCAATTTAGTTAAAGGACCCGCCAGCTTGGAGAATCCCTCAACAAACCTCCGGTAGTAACCTGCTAGACCCAGAAAACTTCTGATCTCAGTAGCACTAGTCGGTCTTCCCCAATCGAGGATGGCTTGCACTTTAACTGGATCCACAGACACCCCCTGACCAGAAATCACATGCCCCAGGAAACTGATCTTTTCTAGCCAGAACTCACACTTACTAGCCTTGGCATATAATCGATTCTTCCTCAGAACCTCCAGCACTGTGCGCAAGTCACTGACATGATCCGAAGTAGTCCGTGAGTATACCAAGATATCATCTATAAAGACTACCACACAAGAGTCAAGCAACTCATGAAATACCCTGTTCATCAAATCCATGAAGACAGCAGGTGCATTCGTTAGTCCAAAAGGCATAACTAGAAATTCAAAATGCCCATACCTGGTCCTGAAAGCAGTCTTAAATATATCCTCATCCTTGACCCTAAGCTGGTAATACCCTGATCTCAGGTCAATCTTAGAGAACACTGTCGCTCCCTGTAATTGATCAAATAGATCATCAATTCTGAGAAGAGGATACTTATTCTTGATAGTCACTTGGTTCAGTTGCCTGTAGTCTATACACATCCTCAGGGTTCCATCTTTCTTCTTTACAAACAGCACTGGGGCTCCCCAGGGAGAAGCACTAGGCCTGATATACCCTTTCTCTAGCAATTCCTCCAGTTGTTTCTTAAGCTCGGCCAACTCTGAAGTAGCCATACGGTAAGGAGTTCTGGAGATAGGTGCCGTACCTGGCGCCAACTCAATGCCAAACTCTACTTCTCTAATTGGTGGCAAGCCTGAAAATTCCTCAGAGAACACATCAGGAAACTCTTTCACCACCGCCATCTGAGTCAAATCAGAAGTAGAATCATCCTGCACCTTAACATGTGCAAGATAACCCTTGCACCCACTAGCAAGTAACTTCCTGGCCTGCAGGAAAGATATCACATGCGGTCCTTGGTCAGACACTAGACCTCTCACAAAAATCCGATTTCCATCAAGTAAATTCAGGGTGATTACTTTCTCAAAGCAATCCACAGTGGCATGATGTGAGGATAACCAATCCATACCTAGGATGACATCATAATCTTGCATGTCTAAAAGGATTAGATCCACAAGAAACTCATAACACTCTACATGCACTACACAATTAGCACAAACAGTGTCTGTAGATAATGATTTTCCTAAGGGAGTACTTACAGACACAACATAATTCAGCACCTTAGGCAACACAGGTAAACATGCAGCAAATTTAACAGATACAAAAGATAAATTTGCACCAGGGTCAAATAAGATGCGAGCTAACTGATCAAATACAAATAAGGTACCTTCCACGACGGATCGGTAAGCTCGTGTATCCTTCTCAGCCACAGCATAAACTCGGGTCTGGACTGTAGGCTTATCTGCGCCTCTCTGCTGCATCTCTGGTTCTTTGCAGTCCTTGACCATGTGCCCAGGTTTCTTACACCTGAAGCATACACCATTCTTCTTATAAAAGTCCTTCATTAGATGTCCCTTGATCCCACAATAATTGCAAGTTCGGTCCTCTGTGTTACTGTTCCTTACATCCCTTGCATCCCTGGACTGCTGCGGTACATCCCTGAACTGCTGCGGTGCCTTGTAAGAGTAAGGCTTATACCTGCTCTTCTTGTAGTCCTTATGCTTAGGGTACTTCTTACCCTTGCCGCCATTACCATACTGAGGAACTGTCGCCTCAATTGCAGGAATCACAGTCGCGGCAGCATTAGAACTCCTCTCAGATATATATCTCTCTATGGTGCGTGCTCGCCCAACAGTCTCAACGTAAGTCTCCAAGTGTTGAGCACCAACCTGCTCCCTAATGTCCCATCTGAGACCTCTGAGAAACTTAGTAGCCCTCCTCTTTTCAGTGTTTATCAGGTGAGGGGCATACTTTCCCAACTTAGTGAACCGCAACTCATACTGGTCCACAGTCATATCACCCTGCTCCAGGTGAATAAATTCCACCTCTCGGTCCTCCACCAAGCTATCAGGGAAGTACTTCTCGTTAAATCGAGACAAGAAGTAGGGCCAATCCACTGTTTCATGTTTTTCTTCAGCTAGCCTCACAACGCCCTTCCACCACTCATCTGCGTCACCACGCATCATATAGGTGGCCAGACACAGCTTGTCCTCATCCGAGCAACGCATAACCTGGAAAATCTTTTCCAAGACCAACTGCCAGTTCTCTGCAGTACTTGATTCTGAGCCCCCATAAAAAGAACTAGGACCCAGTTTCTGGAATTCACTCACAAGTGAGGCATAGCGCCGGTGAGCGCCCTCCTGAGAGTCATCCCCCACCGCCCGAGTAGTAGTCTGGGGTCTCTCCTGCGTCAACTGCTGCAAGAGCTGTTGTTGCGCTTCTTGATGCTGAGTCTGTTGCTGCTGCAGCATCTGAGCTTGCCTCTCAATCATGGCACCCTGTTGCTGTACCATGCCTGTCAGAGCCTCAATAGCCCTTGAGAGATTCGGGGTCTACTCATCCTCGCCGCTAGCACTTCCTCTAGTTCGCACCATCTTAAGTTCCTACACACACATACCACAGTAAGGAAATCAAACATAAACCTATCAGGTGTCTAGCAATACACAAACATGTTTTCCCCCGAATTAAGTTTTAGCTAGCCAACTCCTCTGATACCATTCTGTCACATCCCGTTATCTTAACCCCAAACAAGCAGCACAAGTCATGAAAGATACAGGATGTTATCATACAAGATCGACGCACATGCTAGGTAAAACCAAGTTCAGGAAATCACGATCTGAAAATTTCCAAAATTCATACATACAATCTCCAAGAAACACAAATTTCATAAATGTACCTGCCACCACGCAATCCTTGCACTAGACATATGCAAGGCAACAGTTATATCAAATCCGATGGCATAAATACAATTCGATTCGAAATTCAAAGCAAAGCCACAAAATCGATTTTATAAACTCATACCAAACACCGAAACCAGGCCAAAGCCCGCGGTGACACAAAAATCAAACTCTTAAAACTGCCACAACCGGCAACATAATATCACATAGCTTAGCCACACTGGCAACACAAGTTCTCATAATTCACATAGTTCACATAGTTCATATAGTTCATATAATTCGTATGGTTCGGCCACGACCGGCCCCAGATAATTAAGCACAAAAAAATTCTTAAACGGCAGACTAGCATAATATCCACGCCAATGCTAACTCAAGAATTACGCCCCTGCTCTATGCCTGTAAATAGTGAGGGGTGAGCTACACAGCCCAATGAGTGGATAGTCTAAATCGACCATCCATAACATACACTCAAAAATATATGCAGATTATTTTAAAAACATATAACTTTAAAAAACATATAACAGAATATCGTGTCAACATATAGCAATAATTAAAGCACAGAACTCAACAAAGTTAAAGAACAGACCTCATATAAAACAGTCAGGTGTACACTGCTAAGACATCATTGTCACCATAGGGTAACCAGGGTTCTAGAGCTATACTCTAAACCAACTAAACATACCAACCACTTAATTAACCTAGTTGTCCAGCATATTCAGTAGTGACCATTATGGTCTAACCCGGCTTTGGCCTAAGCACTGGGAGACTGCAAATCACATGCAACATATAGATGGACGGTGTGTAGATTCAAGAGGTGGCCCCCGCCAGGTCACGACGTGGCACTTTGCTCTACGATCACCCCATAACACAAAAATCTAAGTGTCTAAGAGTGATGACATCAAGAGGTGGCCCCTGTCTGACCAAGACATGGCACTTTGCGTCTTATATCACCCGTTCTCCCAAAGGGTTCCTACTGGACAACAATAGACACATCTTATATCTTATTTCACAACGGTGGACTCCTAAGTGTCAACTAGACTCTAGGATAGTCATCACAATAATCACAACAGGCAGGCTGAACAACAACCCCCTCTTTTATCACAATAATCACATTAGGCAGGCTGAACAACAACCCCCTCTTTTATCACAATAATCACATTAGGCAGGCTGAACAACAACCCCCTCACATAGCACAATACAGGGCTGAAATTCAAACCCTTAACATATCACATATAGACTATCCTCTTGAGTTTAAGGTAACACTTAGCCTTAGTCCTAACTATTCCATGACCACAACTCATAACATTCGTGAATCACATAATCACATAATAAAAATCATATAATCACATCACATAATAAAAATCACATAATCACATCACATAATAAAAATCACATAATCACATCACATAATAAAAATCACATAATCACATAGTAGTGTAGTCCTTAGATTTCATGCTGATTAGTTCAGTCTAACTTTGCTATGTTATCACCCAAATTTCTTCAATAAAAATACATGACCATAAATTATTAGCATTACTGGCAATTATCAGGGCATTCAACATTTAACATAAGATTAAAATTGAACAGATATATATAATATAGCCCACGGTTTCAAACATAATATCTACTTAAAATATTAACCTTAGTTAACAAGATTTTCATGCTACCAAAAATCAATGATTTAATGTTACCAAAATTCCCTATAAAATACCTAGTTAACAGGAATTTCATACTCAAAAATCAATGATTTAATGCTACCAAAATTCCCTATAAAATACCTTAAATTTCATGCTACAAGTTTCGGTTTTCATGAGATATACACCTATACAAAAATTTCGGTTTTCAGGAAGATACCTCTTAATTCGGTTTTTAGCATGATAAAGTTTCCAACTTAAGTTAAACCTTAGTTAACAAGAATCTCATGAAGAAATATCCTAAATTCGGTTTCCATGATAAATATACTTTTGCAACTTTCGTTTTATAACAAGGAGAAGTCTTGAGTTTTCGGTTTTTAACATGGTAAAATTTCTAATCAATCTAATGCATCAATTAACACAACCAAATTGCTAGAAATCGATTAAGATACCCCACTCACCTCTTAACCGTGAACACCAAGGTGAAAATCCTCTACAAAGAAATCGTCTAAAGCCTTTAAACCGCCCAAAGAGTCTCCAAGAACTCGCCAAGGAAGTTTCTTCACCTCAAGGAAAATTCGCCAAGGGAAGAAGATGGAGAAAATCGCCTCAAGAACTCTTCAAGAATCGCCACTTCTTCTCAAGCCGTCGCCCAAAATTTCTCCCAAGCCAAAAACATCAATTTCCTACCCTAACCGAGATTACCCATCTAAAATTTCGGTTTATCCAATTTTAAACCCGTTAATCATAATTCAAATAGGGTTTAACCCACTTAACTAACTAATTCAAATTTTAAATCTAATATCCATCTAATTTAAGTGTAACCCAATAACCCATAGTTTAAGTGAAAATCCAATAAGGGTTAAACTAACATCCAATAAGCTAGTTAACTAATTAAATTTAACATCCATTAAGCTAATTAACGTCCAACAAAATTAACAACCAATAATCTCTAATCTAATTAACTATAAATTAACAACCAAAAATCTCTAGTTAATTAACTATAAATTAACAACCAAAAATCTCTAGTTATTTAACTATAAATTAACAACCAATACATAGAAAAATATCACAGTCAATAATTTTATTTAAATCATGAACAAAATATCACAGCCAACGAGTTTATTTAAATCAAAATAATGCTTACCAGGACTTAAGATCCTTGGATCTTACACCTTATGGGATAGACGTGGCCAGAGAAAATTCAAGACTTGATATGGAATCATGCATGGCCATGAAAATGATAGTAAGAGAAGGAGACAACTTTTCATTGATTCTTGGATCTGAGGGTCAGAAATTGCCATTACCAAAAACTGAGAAGACCTCTGTGAAGAACCAAGTCAATTGGAAGTTGACCCCTTCAGATGCAGATTTTGCTATGCCACCACCGCTAGATACTGTACCACCACGCACCTGGGGTGGTAGTGATGATCCTTTTGGTATGGGCATGGAGCAGCCATCTCAGGGAGCTGCAGACTCTTCTTCACAGTGCGCTTCTGACCGAGGATTTTCTAGTACCTACGACCTTGGATTCCGATCTCTCTCCACTCAGATGTATCGACAGGAGCATTAGATGGAGAAGATGATGGATACCTTGGGCCGGATGATAGACTCGATGCATCACATGTATACAGACATAGAGAATCTGAGCACCTATATGGAAGAGATGGGGAATTTCTTATATGATCATTTTGGGTTCCAGGACTCGAGGAGAGGTGGAGACCATAGTGGGCACCAGAGAGAGCAGCCCTTTGATCCTATGGATGCAGCAGAGGAGGACACTGAGGAGATTAGATCAGATGATGAGTAGAGTTTTGTGAGTATCCCTTTCTTTATTTCTTTGCATTCTATTTTCTTTATCTCACTGATATTTCATGTGCTCATAGGAAGGATAACTCTACAAGCTTGTGTGTCCGTCATTGCACTTCGCCCTGTTTTGATGACAATTTCGATGTCGTTGTATGATGATGATATTGATGAATTATTCGATCGGGTTGTATTATGATATTCTTGATACTTGAGCACCTTGTGAAGGTGCATAATTGAATGCTTGATACTTGGTGATATTGTGATATTTTGATGATTGATGAGTATATTTTTGATTGATGAGATTGATTTGTGGCCTAGTCTATATTTTTGAAGAATTTATTGTTGATGACTTGTTTAATGCAATTGATGGTGAATAAACTCATGCTTATGATTAGGACTAGATGCACCATGTCGAATTTATTTCTCTAATATATATCTACTTTTGAATTTTTTTTCATTGATTGATGAATGAGATTTTAGGTGGATATATTGTTTGAAGAATTTGATTTGAAAGTGAAACTACTTGTTAAATAAAATTAGCATATGAGTGTAATTTTGAATTGATGTCAATTGATTAGTCTAGTTGATGTTTAGTCTATTTGCTATTTGTTGGGAAGAAAGAATCCAAAATCCAAAAATAGAAAATGATTCCCCTACTTGGCACTGTGTAAAATTGACAGTTGTACCGAAGATATGGGTTGAAGTCTAAAAAGAAAAAAACATGAGAGAGAAAGAAAAAGAAAATGACTTCTCTACTTGGCACTGTGTAAAATTTACCGTGGTACCTAATGTTGGAGTATGCCCTTAAGGCTAATGTTTGAGGCCTTGGGATTGTATAAGTATCATGTAATAAACTCTTATGTTTATAAAGGCATGGTTATTATTCAGGTTGTTACCTTGTCTGCAATAATAAGTGTACTACTGAATAATGTCTCAAAGCTGTTCAGCTAGGCTGACAGGCTCTATGTCCTTAGTCGAGATATCTTGGTGAACATGAGACAGCCTTGATATGATTGAGACTAATATGTGTGCTAATCTTATAGGATGCTTCGAGCATGGAATAAGATGTAGAATCATGGGTACATTGGATGTACTGGACAGACCCTTCTAGGATATTCAATTGTTTGTCACAATGTGAATAATCCTTGATAGCAGCAAGTGGCACATGTCCTTCGACTTGAGATCACTTGTGTTTCTAAATGATGATTGTCATTGTTTTGAGGTAGTTCAATATCATTTGAAACATAATGATTATAGACTATCTTGGATGATGAGCTTGAGTCAGGTTAGGACACTAGTGATAGATAAAGGATTGCCGTCTCCTTGTTCAAGGAGTGTGATGTTCTAAAGGGCCCCCCTGTATGAGATGATTGAGATAGTGTATGGCCATACCCAGATGACTATGATCATCTGATCTAATCATGCTCATCGTATTGGAGTTACAGGCTTGACATGCTTGTCCAATAAGAACATCCAGTGGCAAAGGAAACATGCATGCCTCGTGAGTTTGATTCACACTTGTGCTGTGGTTTGGGTGTAGTCTTGGAAGACTCTTTCCTTTATATCGGGAGACAGTGATGTGTTGCTAGATACCCCTCACTGATCGTGATAACGTAAGTTATCGTTACCGACATTTAAAGGAAACCCTCAGGGTCGCACAATTTGATGATATGGCTTACTTGAGTCAGATCGTGTGGACTGAATTGTTTCGGTTCAGTTTAAAGGAGTTTAAACTCTGATTGTAAGTGAGATCCAGTCTGATCATGTTTGATTGATTAGGGCTTGAGATCGGTAAGCTTCGATCGAGAGTATTGATGCAAGATCGGTGAGATCAAAAGCATCATGAGATGAACGGTTAGATTGGAAACCTTAGGGTTTGGTTGATCTAGACCGATTGGCTTGGTTTGGTCTTTGAACCAAATTGGTTTGGACCAATTTGGATTGAACCGGTTCACATGGGTGAACCCATGGTTCGATCCATAAAGCGTTTTGGGCGGTTTGCTAGAAGTGAGAACGCATGGCTTAATGGATTTTCCAATTTTGGAAAGTCATTGAGCGCATGTCTCCTTGAAACGCCAAAACGGCTTGAAGGCTCATTGAACTCTTGTCTCCTTGCTCTTGCTCGATGAGACTTGTGAGATTTTGGGTGTGGACGACAAGAGGAGGACCGGCCAACCAAAGGAAGTGATCATCTCTTCTCTTTACTCGATCAAGGACAACTCTTGGAACCTTGCTAGCACAAGGAGCACCAAGGAAGTGAGCGCATCCTCATCTTGTGTGCGCATCTTGTGGAGGAGACCCCTATTCGATCTCTTCTTCCAAGCCGACCTCCAACTCTATGGCTATGGTATAGATCTGAACTCATTCAAGTTGATCATATGCTCATGCTAAAATCGTTGAAAACACATGCTTCCGCTTGCAAAGTTATGCGCCAACCCCCTTAGTGTTTTCGCCCCCCTCTTGAAAGGGGTTTCACATGCTTGCGCTCCCCCTTGAAGGGGACCCAACAATTGGTATCAGAGGCATGTTGAAGCATGTTAATATGATTGCTTGATATTTCCGTGATCCATGTTTGCGCATCTTCATGTATGCTTAGATCTTGTTCACATGCGAAAATTGACATGCTATTTCTCCATGCGAAAGTAAGATGTTTACTTATCTAGGCGCATGTTGTTTGTTCATGATGTCGCATGTCTTGTGTTGGCGCTTAGTTTATGTTGTTTTATCAAACAAAACCCTAACTTGCGCGCCTATGACTAGATCTAAAGTGCCACCTACTATAAACCTTTAGATGGGTTGATGGGGCTGAAGTCACCTCTAGGTTAGATCCAATAGTCTGATCAGACCATCTGACAGCCTAGATGGATCGACCAGATGGCACCTGTGCGCAAGCACGAGGTGGCCATAGGTCGATTGCATCTTAGGCGTGTAGCGAGGTCTGGTTGAGACAACCAATGAACACTCTTGAGTTAGGCCCGGGGTCACACCCGCTTGCCAGAACTCTTGTTGGTTGTTCAGCCCTTAGCGCATGCATGGTTGACCATTAGGTCAACTCGGGTCAGTTAGGACTCGGTGCATGCAAGGGCACAGGATCTAACTAGATGGATGAGTGGATCCCTATCAATGTACCATTGTAAGGTTGTAGGGCACATAAGGAAGTTAAAATTGATGCCTATGGGGTTTTCAAAATTTAATTTCTTGATTGGATCACATGATGATTGAGACCATGTGCTTGTTTATTTATTCTTATGTGGGTTGCCCTAATGTGTGCTGTGCTGGGGCCTGCGTGCCTGGTTAATTATAAGTTAATATTATTGTGATCTGCGAATCACATTTTTTATTAATCCATTGTATAATTGACCTGCGAGTCAAAGCTTGTCTAGATAGATCAAAATGTTTTTGATTAGACAAGGGCATAAAAGCACACATCCAAGAGGGGCATTCAGCTGGTGGCGCACCTGAGGTGCTCTTGGCGCTAGGGCCCTAGGTTGGACCAGATGAGATGCAAAAGAGCTCAAGTGAAGACTTAAGTAAAATTAAGGTCTTACTAGGGTTCATGGGCTTTTACCACATAAGATCATGCTTTCTATTTATTGCTTATATAATTAGAATTGCATGTGTTTATCTTCTGCTATAGCCATAGGATTTGCCTGATAGTAAGAAGATAAAAGACCGTTAAAATCCAACGCTAACATATCAAGCTCGGAAAGCCTTCTGACGCGAAACCTCACCGTTCTGATTATCGTTGGAGCCGTGTTGTACCCACTCAGTGGGCACGTCCATCTATCTTCAGACGGTGCAGGATTACACCTGCGTGTTACAGAGCAGGGATTTATCCCTTCTCGTTGCTCAGCATAGCACGTGGTGGTCCAGGGAGTAGGTTAGGTCAGCTTGACCATGTAGGCTACATATGTGGCGCATATGGTAGCACATGGAGGCAGCCATCTGTGGGATCAGAGACTGTGTTGTACCAACTCAGTTGGCACAGTCTGCTGGATTGCCCAGATGAAGGGGAATCGCACGGGTTGGCGATTGGCTGGGACTGCCTACCAGAAATTAGTGCTTGTCCTCTCTGTGCATCTTATCTCGCCAAAGCGGGACGCGGAGACCAAGTATGAAATCTGGATCCCATCTCACTAAAAGAATGTTACTCTTTCGGACTGTTTACTGGATTTTTCAGTCAGACAAAATAGTGAGAAAAGAATCTTTCTTAAAGTCCTGGATTGATTCTGAACATTGATACTGACCTTGCTGTTCTTGCTTGTTGTAGATTCCTGCAGCAACGAACACCATGAGCTTCAATGTGCGATCCCTACTGGAAAGGGAGAAGTTTGCTGGGCCGAACTTCTCTGACTGGTTCGGACACCTTAAGATCGTTCTTAAGGTAGAGAGGAAACTGTATGTCCTCGAGACGGCGATACCGCCGCAGCCCGCTGCGAACGCCGCAAAGGCGGTTCGTGATGCCTATGAAAAGCACGTCAATGATAGCATTGATGTCGCTTGCCTGATGCTAGCGTCTATGACGCCACCGCTGCAGCGTCAGCATGAGGATATGTCGGCTATAGAGATTATAGCGAACCTCAAGATGCTGTATGCTGCACAGGCGAGGACAGAACGCTATAATCTGACGGAGCTCTTCTTTCAGAGCAAACTGGCTGAGGGGAGCCCAGTGGGAGCTCACGTGCTCAAGATGATTGGGCACAAGGAGGCTCTGGAGAAACTGGGGCATACCGTCAACCAGGAGCTTGCTGTAGATATTATTCTGCAGTCTCTTCCGCCTTCTTTCGATGCGTTCATCATTAACTTTAATATGAACAAAATCGATTGTACGCCGGCAGAGCTGCTGAATATGCTCTTGACTACTGAGGAAACTCTGAAGGGCAAGCCTTCAACCTCTGTCTTAATGGTTCCTTTTAGGAACAAGAAGAAGGGGAAGAAGGGCAAGGCCCCTGTCAAGAACTACAGTAAGGCTCTGAAACAGAAGGTCAAGCGGTCCAAGGACAACAGGTGTTTCCACTGTGGCCAGCTGGGTCACTGGAAAAAGGACTGTAAAGTGCTCCAAGGAGATAAGAGGGGAAGCATCGCTTCTGGCTCAGGTATATACGTGACGGAAGTCATGGTTTCATCTTCTTCTATTTCATGGGTGTTGGACACTGCATGTGGAGTTCACATTTGTTCAAATGTACAGGAACTCAAGAGAAGAAGGCAGGTGGGACAGCATGAGGTAGACCTACGCGTTGGAAACGGGGCACAGGTTGCTGCTGTTGCTGTAGGAGACTATTTCATTTCTTTACCATCTGGCATTGTATTGGAATTAAACAATTGTTATTTTGTACCGAGTATCACTAAGAATATTATCTCTATTCCTGCTCTTGTCAGGAAAGGATTTGCCTTTGAATGCAATATTTCAAAGTGTGTTTTATCTTTAGATAATATTGTGTATGCAACTGGTTCAATTAACAATGGGTTATACATGTTGGACATGGAAAATTCTATACAAAACATTGATAATAAGAAAGCCAAGTATGCTGATGACAGCACCTTGCTATGGCATAGTCGTTTAGGCCATATAAACGAGAAACGCATTAAGCGGTTGCATGATCATGGACTGCTGGGATCTTTCTCCTATGAGGAGTTTGATACATGCAAAGCTTCTTTGATAGGTAAAATGACGAAGTCTCCTTTTCCTAACAAAGGTCAAAGGGCTTCAGGTTTACTTGACCTCATACACAGTGATGTGTGTGGGCCATTTAGTAAACATGCCAGAGGTGGCTATCAGTACTTCATTACCTTTACTGATGATTTCAGTAGGTATGGGTATGTCTATCTAATGAGACATAAAAGTGAATCTTTTGACAAGTTCAAAGAGTTCAAAAATGAAGTACAAAATCAGTTAGGCCGAAATATCAAGGCACTTCGTTCTGATCGAGGTGGAGAATACCTAAGTCGAGAATTTACTGACTATCTGAAAGAGTGTGGGATTATCTCATAGCTCACTCCGCCAGGAACACCGCAATGGAATGGTGTGTCCGAGAGGAGAAATAGAACGTTACTTGACATGGTTCGTTCTATGATGAGTCAGGCTACTCTTCCATACTCCTTTTGGGGTTTTGCACTGGAAACAGCTGCAAAGGTACTAAACCGAGTGCCATCCAAGGCAGTTTCAAAGACGCCATATGAGTTATGCTATGGGAAACAGCCTAGCTTGACATTTATCAGGATCTGGGGTTGCGAGGCTTATGTCAAAAAGCTCGCCTCTGGGAAACTGGAGAGCAGATCTGAGAAATGCATCTTTGTCGGTTACCCTAAGGAAACTAAGGGTTATTATTTCTACGATCCCAAAGAGAACAAGGTTTTTGTTGCTCGGACGGCTATATTTCTTGAGAAGGAGTTTCTTCTGCAAGAAGCCAGTGGGAGAGAAATAAAGCTGGATGAGAATCCAGAAGAAGGACAAAGTAGTCAAGCACAGTTGGATGTGCCTGAGCCGGTAGAACAGGTTATTGAACAACCTGAGGTTCAGATATCACGGGAACCGCGAAGATCGGGTAGGATCCGTCGACAGCCTGAGCGCTATGATGGAGTCTACATCATTGAAAATGATGAACCCCTCACTTATGCGGATGCGGTCAGTGGACCGGAGTCAGCTAGATGGCTTGATGCTATGCGAGCCGAGATGGACTCCATGTCAGATAACCAAGTTTGGGATTTGGTTTATCCGCCTCCGGGAGTAATCCCTATAGGCTGTAAATGGATCTTCAAGAAGAAGATTGACATGGATGGTAACGTGGTTACCTATAAAGGCAGGCTAGTTGCGAAAGGTTTCAAACAAATCTATGGGATAGATTATGATGAAACTTTCTCTCCTGTAGCCATGTTTAAGTCTATTCGGATTCTTTTCGCTATAGCTGCATATTATGATTATGAGATCTGGCAGATGGATGTGAAGACAGCTTTCCTTAATGGAAATCTGGATGAGGATGTGTATATGACACAACCTGAGGGTTTCACTAATCCAGCAGATCGTCATAAAATATGCAAGTTAAAGAAATCCATTTATGGACTTAAACAAGCATCTAGAAGCTGGAACATTCGTTTTGATGAATCAATCTCTGAGTTTGGTTTCATCAAGAACGAGGATGACCCGTGTGTATATAAGAGGTTTAGTGGGAGCGTGATTATATTCCTAATCCTCTACGTCGATGATATCTTAATCATTGGAAACGATATTCCTGAACTGCATGCGGTTAAAGCATGGTTAGGAAAATGTTTCCAGATGAAAGATTTAGGAGAAGCAGCCTATGTGTTAGGTGTGAAGATCTACCGGGATAGATCTAAGAGGCTTCTCGGGCTGTGCCAGAGTACTTACATCGATAAAGTCCTGGAAAGATTTCATTTAGAGAATTCTAAAAGGGGATATCTTCCAGTCAGACATGGTCTGAATCTTTCGAAGAGTCAGTGTCCACAAACACAGACTGAGAAAGATGAAATGGACAATACGCCTTATGCTTCGGCTATTGGGTCCATTATGTATGCGATGTTATGTACTCGCCCAGACATCGCTTACGGGTTAAGCGTGACCAGTCGATTCCAAAGTAATCCAGGACAGGCGCACTGGATTGCAGTCAAGAAAATTATAAAATATCTGCGGAGGACCAAAGATATGTTCTTGATATATGGTGGTCAGGAAGAACTCAGTATAGAGGGATATACTGACGCTTCGTTCCAGTCGGACCAGGATGATTTCCGATCGCAATCAGGCTATGTTTTTAGCTTGAATGGAGGTGCTATGGTGTGGAAGAGTTTCAAACAGTCAACTGTTGCTGATTCCACAACAGAAGCCGAGTATGTTGCAGCCTCGGAAGCATCCAAGGAGGCAGTTTGGATTCGCAAGTTCGTGAGAGAACTTGGTGTCATTCCTTCGAGTGCAGATCCTTTGGTTATCTTCTGTGATAACACTGGAGCAATCGCACAAGCAAAGGAACCACGGTCGCACCAGAAGTCCAAGCACATACAGAGACGGTTTCACTTGATCCGGGAGATCATTGATCGAGGCGAGATCAAGATTTGCAAGGTTCATACAGACGACAATCTGGCTGACCCGCTTACCAAGCCTCTGGCGCAGCAGAAGCATGAGAAGCACTGTAATAATATGGGTTTGAGGTTTCTCAACCATTAGATTAAGTGCAAGTGGGAGATTGTTGGAGTATGCCCTTAAGGCTAATGTTTGAGGCCTTGGGATTGTATAAGTATCATGTAATAAACTCTTATGTTTATAAAGGCATGGTTATTATTCAGGTTGTTACCTTGTCTGCAATAATAAGTGTACTACTGAATAATGTCTCAAAGCTGTTCAGCTAGGCTGACAGGCTCTATGTCCTTAGTCGAGATATCTTGGTGAACATGAGACAGCCTTGATATGATTGAGACTAATATGTGTGCTAATCTTATAGGATGCTTCGAGCATGGAATAAGATGTAGAATCATGGGTACATTGGATGTACTGGACAGACCCTTCTAGGATATTCAATTGTTTGTCACAATGTGAATAATCCTTGATAGCAGCAAGTGGCACATGTCCTTCGACTTGAGATCACTTGTGTTTCTAAATGATGATTGTCATTGTTTTGAGGTAGTTCAATATCATTTGAAACATAATGATTATAGACTATCTTGGATGATGAGCTTGAGTCAGGTTAGGACACTAGTGATAGATAAAGGATTGCCGTCTCCTTGTTCAAGGAGTGTGATGTTCTAAAGGGCCCCCCTGTATGAGATGATTGAGATAGTGTATGGCCATACCCAGATGACTATGATCATCTGATCTAATCATGCTCATCGTATTGGAGTTACAGGCTTGACATGCTTGTCCAATAAGAACATCCAGTGGCAAAGGAAACATGCATGCCTCGTGAGTTTGATTCACACTTGTGCTGTGGTTTGGGTGTAGTCTTGGAAGACTCTTTCCTTTATATCGGGAGACAGTGATGTGTTGCTAGATACCCCTCACTGATCGTGATAACGTAAGTTATCGTTACCGACATTTAAAGGAAACCCTCAGGGTCGCACAATTTGATGATATGGCTTACTTGAGTCAGATCGTGTGGACTGAATTGTTTCGGTTCAGTTTAAAGGAGTTTAAACTCTGATTGTAAGTGAGATCCAGTCTGATCATGTTTGATTGATTAGGGCTTGAGATCGGTAAGCTTCGATCGAGAGTATTGATGCAAGATCGGTGAGATCAAAAGCATCATGAGATGAACGGTTAGATTGGAAACCTTAGGGTTTGGTTGATCTAGACCGATTGGCTTGGTTTGGTCTTTGAACCAAATTGGTTTGGACCAATTTGGATTGAACCGGTTCACATGGGTGAACCCATGGTTCGATCCATAAAGCGTTTTGGGCGGTTTGCTAGAAGTGAGAACGCATGGCTTAATGGATTTTCCAATTTTGGAAAGTCATTGAGCGCATGTCTCCTTGAAACGCCAAAACGGCTTGAAGGCTCATTGAACTCTTGTCTCCTTGCTCTTGCTCGACGAGACTTGTGAGATTTTGGGTGTGGACGACAAGAGGAGGACCGGCCAACCAAAGGAAGTGATCATCTCTTCTCTTTACTCGATCAAGGACAACTCTTGGAACCTTGCTAGCACAAGGAGCACCAAGGAAGTGAGCGCATCCTCATCTTGTGTGCGCATCTTGTGGAGGAGACCCCTATTCGATCTCTTCTTCCAAGCCGACCTCCAACTCTATGGCTATGGTATAGATCTGAACTCATTCAAGTTGATCATATGCTCATGCTAAAATCGTTGAAAACACATGCTTCCGCTTGCAAAGTTATGCGCCAACCCCCTTAGTGTTTTCGCCCCCCTCTTGAAAAGGGTTTCACATGCTTGCGCTCCCCCTTGAAGGGGACCCAACACCTAAGACAAGAGTTGAAGTCCCAAATAAAAAGAATAAAAAGAAAAATGAAGAAAAGGAAAATTTTGAGTGGAAAAAGACTTTGGATATCTTATTCCTGTAAACAAAAGTATAATAGATTTGAACTGAAACTTAGGTGAATTCATGAGACTGAGATTCTAATTTTTATACAAGTTGCAAAGTTTTATTTGATTAAGTTGTGGATCTTGAGGATATAATTCAAAAGATGATATGCCTATTTAAAATTTTATGAATCAATTGGTGGGATTTTTCATTGGTGATTGTATTCCAGAAATTTATTCTTCATGAGAAAATCTTTTCCTATGATCAATTTTTGATTTTTGCTTGAGGACAAGCAAAGTTTGTGCCTTATGTGTTTGATGACACCGAAATTTATAGTAAATTTTGTGTCATTTCATATATCTTTTTGTGTCAAATTCATGAACCACTGCTTATTTTTATGCCTTTTTTTAATCAAATACTGTGAAATCTATACTCTTTTTGGTTTTTTGATGATTTTCAGGTAAAAAGGCATGATTTTCAGGCGTTGTCAAGTAATTCCAGATGCATGAATGAATTCTCACTATCAAGAGGAGATTACATGTCAAATTTCACAAAGATTGGAGCTTCAGACTATATTACGGCAGGGCCGTAATCTATATTACAGTACCATATTTTCTCTGGCTACCGTAATATCAGAGCATTGCCGTAATTTGGGAAATTTTCATCCAGAAAGATTTTCAAAAATTACGGCACTACCGTAAAGATTTTCACGGGCCGTAATTTGGAGTACTTTCCGACCAGAAATTTTGGCTGAAATTACGGCACTGCCGTAATCGATATTACGGTGCCGTAATTACCAGATAGTTTCGATCAGAGAACTCGACTGAAATTACGGTACTATCTAACCAAAATAACGGCTGTAATTCTAACTCTTGACGCGATTTTCCCAGTCAACATTGAAGTCTGATTTTTGCGCGATCGATTGCGAACGATCTAGGCCATAAAATTCAAAGCTGTAAGAAGCAAGAGGAGAGCTTTTCGCGAGAAGAAGGGAGGCACACCAAAAGCCCTAATTTTCATCGATTGTCGGGAGAGAAATCGAGTTTCATGCTGCCGCCTTAGGTTTCATCGCCGGTAAGCATACATGCATCTCCGGCCGTGAAATTTGAGGGGAAGCTTCGCCTAGAAGAGGAGACGATACCCCAGAAGTTTCAGAGAGAAAGGATCTCGATTAGAGGAGAAATCAACAAAAGCTCGCCGCCGGCATTGTTCACGCGTGGAAATTACGGCTGTAATTTCCATTACAGCCGTGTGGTTATTTATTTTTCCCCTCTTTATTGATTTCCTATACTTTGATACTATGGATTATTGTAATCTTTCATTCATGCTAGCTTAAATCTTTTATGGGACATGGGGGAGTAATTCCCTTTGATTTCTTAATGACTAGATAAAATTTTTATTACTTCGTCACGTATAATTTTAGCATGATAATTCTACATATGTGATAATTGCTCTTTAATTCTCCATAGATTCATGTCATTGATCTTGTTTTAGAGTTTTCACAATAAGGACCGAAAGGTGACTTGCTTGAGAACTTGGAACCCTAGAATTGAATGTTAAGAATTTACTATAAGAAATTAGGTTAGTTCTTGTTTCTTGATTTTAGAAGAATAATTGTCATGATAATAATATGAATCTAGGATTGAGTTAATTTATCAAATGTGGAGATCTTGTGCGAAAGTGAGGATCGGAACGTTGGAGAACCATAAGTAGAACTTGTGTTGAGACTCGGATGCACGAAAGTGATCGTTGAGATTCCACTTGAGATAATCAACTTAGAATTCGGATGCATGAAAGTGATCCTTGAGTTCTTTGATTGATGATTTACTTATTTTCAGCTTGGGATAGATCTTGCGCGAAAGCGAAGATCGGTCCCTGCATGATTGTCTGCACGAAAGTGAGACGATCCCTTTATGAAGATTTATATCTTTATCATAATAAAATTAAACTGACGAATTACTATTCATATCTAGTCATAGAAATTAAAGTGAATGAAACCCTAGTCCCAGATTTTCTCTCTGATATTTTCGTTAGCTTTCATTAGATCACTTGCATAGTTTTGATTGCCTAGATAGTAAGAACTCAATTATTTACTACTTGACAATGAGGTCTCTGTGGTTCGATATCGTTCTTTATTACTTCGAGTATCTGTGCACTTACGGACTACAACAACTCCTTGACATCTTTAACTGCAAAGGTGGACTCTTTAGCTCATAAATTGGATTCTTTTACTTTTCCTTCAGTTGTAGTTAATTCTTTTTCTTGTGAAGTGTGTGGTGTTTAGGTCATACTGCTTTTGATTGTCAGTTCATAGTTTTACCACAAGAGGACTCTTATTAGGAGCATGTTAATGTTTTATTTCAATCAGCCTCATAAGTCCAACTTGGAGTCCCTTTTGGAAGGTTTCGTTGTTGCTCAGAAAAAGCATAACGAGGATTTCTCTGATGCTATTAAGCATCTAATATCTGGTGTGGATGCTTTGGTAACCCACAACAAGATGCTAGAGAGCCAAATAACTCAGTAAGCAAGTACCTCCAATAGGCCTACAGGTAAACTTCCAGGCCAACCAGAGATGAATCCCTGGGAGCACTGTAATGCCATCACCATTGTGAATGGTGAACATATTGATGAACCTAGAATACCTAATGAAGAGGAAGCCTGAAGAGACTTCACCCAACTATACTTGGCCAAAGTAAATTACGGAGTAAATATAATTCTAATCAAATCTATGCTATAATGATCATAACAAAGGGTAAAAATACAATTTTTAATCCATAAATATCAGTGGGCTACATCCTTAATCCCGAAATAAAGTTTACTCGCTCATGTTCGAAGTTAAAAGCATGTTTACATATAAAACTATGATTGAATCCTATCAAAAGTACAAGAATTCACTAAGAATGTAATTAGAAAAGCTTTCCCTCGACATGGAGACGAAGATGAAGTGATCAATTCTCCCTTTTGCGTGAATTCTCAACGAAATTTCGCCCTGGAGCTAAGTTTTGCCCTAGCTGCCGCCTCTGATTTTGTTCACCCATAAAAGTCTCTTTTGCCCTCCAAAAATCTTTTCTTTTATACTCTAATCTGTTCAAAACCCTTCAAGAAAGAATTCTAGAGAGTTTGGTTAAAATCCGACTTGATTTAGGGTCGAATCGAGTGAAAAACTCGAAGAGGCGGAAAAACTCACAGCCCGCAAACTATTCACGGTTGCGGCCGTGAAAGTTTATGTGAATAAAAGCTCTTGTACACAGAAATATTCATGGCCCGTGAAGGATTCATGGCCTCACCTGTGAAAATTTCTATGAATTTTTTTTATTTAGCCGTGTTTTTGCCCCTTGAACTTGAAACTCACGGTCGGCAGAGAAACTCACGGTCAAGGCCGTGAATGTCACGTCTAACACTATTTTCTCCCCAAATTTGATGTGTGATCTCATAATTTCCTCGAGAATCTTGCTATGGTTTCAAAACTCGTGAAATCCATCATTTTTACACCATTTTACTTGCATTTTCAATAAAAATCAAGAAAAGTGAAGATTCCATACCAAGTGAAGTAAAAAACATAAAAAATTAGTATAAAATCATAAAATAAGCCCAAAATATCATATAAAATATAGGTAAAAATGTGATGTAAATACAGCGCATCACTCGGTAGCCATACCGAAGGGACCTTATTGACACATATTTATATAGCATTTTACGTGTGATTTTACTGATGGAATCTTCTCCATTTCATGATTTACATCCCATAATTGCCTTAATTTTGATACATCTATAGAATCTACACCTCGAACTGTATTTTCACATTTTCAGGTCAAAACGACCACAAAAGGGGTGGATTCTGAGACTTTTGAAATCAGAGGAACTCCTACAAATTCAAGAAGAATATAACTAGAGATTTTCGGATTATTTGGAGCCCCCATTGAGAATCACGACCGGGTCACGATCAAAATAACGCATGTGACTCGTCTCTGCACTTGAAGCTGCAACTGTCCAATCTCGAGCGGGTCACGACGAGAATCACGCCCGTAATCGTGGACCCGCTTGTTTCGAAACCACGATTTTAACCGTGGTTTTCTTAACCTAATTAAAGGGGTAGAAGGAGGGTAACCTGGTAACTTCTCCCCCCTCTATCAGAAGCCCTAGAGAGGAGTTTTGGAGGGAAGTTTGCAATGATGATGGAGGTTACGTGAGGATAAAGGGATAAGGCAATTTGTAGGCTTTTGGGGAAGAAGCAGTAGAAATCTGATTTTTGGGAAGAGATTTGCAGCGGGACAAGGAAAGATTCAATGGATCTTTAGGAGGAAGATAAAAGGGTTTGAGAAGACTTTCGAAAAGGGATTAGAGGAGATTGCGAATGAGAGGGAAGAAGTCAAAGGAGAGGAAAAGCTGTAGATTTATGGTGGCTAAGAACAGAGAGTGATTTTCCAGATTTGCACAGCTTGGGGAAGCAGCAAACGTCTGGCAACTGAAGGAGAAAAGATGGGAAGGTTCAGCCTATTTAAGAAGGGGGAGTTCAGCAGAGAAAAGGGGGATTTTTCGGCAGGATGAAACAAGAGGAAAGAAGCCAAGAGAGAAGGTTGAAATCATACGTAGGGCAAGAATGAAGACATCATTTGCAGCGTAAGGAGAAGAAGAAGGACTCCCCAAAACTCTCGGTTGATCATCTCATGCATCAAATCTGGATTAGGGGAGTCTTCAATCTCATTTTCCACACCTTCTAGATAAAGATTTGGAATAAATGAGCATATCTTTATGTGTGCTTGTGTGATGAACATGGATCTTGTAGCTTAAACCTCAAATCAAGATTTGGGGAAACCCTTTGACCATCTTGTGTGTGTAATAACCTTACTCCGAGTACTTTGAATCGTTGCCGACCCCTATGGCGCTCTATGCTTGCGCAACCGAGGGGAGCACTGAAGCTTGCATTCCCCCCGAGCGAGGTTTGTAAATTAGGAAATCTGGGGGAAACCCACTGATGAACTGTACTTGCACGCCGTGACTGTAGGGCCTTAGGCGTGTCGGTAGAGGAATGGGTCATCCGCACGTCAGAACCATTCGGGTTAGAGTTTATCTAACCCTTATTGTACTCTATGCCTTGTGATCCGAGTGGAGCCAAATTATTTGAATGTATGGACCAATATATGGGCATGGTCTGGCATTATTTGAATGTACTTTGATAGAATTGATATTATTAATAAAGGCATGGTCGTTATTATGCAGATTGCTTTACCTGCGTTAACGTATTGAATTGCATAAATAATGTCCCAGGAGTTTGGTTGGATCCATTCTCATAAGTAATCCCTAGTCAAGGTGCCTTAGCCGATATGGGACAGCCTTGGTACATGTGAGACTGGTGTATGGGCTGGTTAGATGCGGGGCACAGTAACGAAGACATACATGTGCATTGGATGTACTAGAGTGACCCATCGTGAGGATTGGTTTGTCTAGTCAACAGGTCAATCTCACATGCAAGAGGTTTGCATTGATCCTTAGACTTGAGATATTCATCTAAATATGATGATGGGTATGCTTTGATACAGTCTTACGTCTCTCCGTAATTGGGTGATCAAAACGACTATCATCGGGCACATCATAAGTCATATAGAAATATGGATGACCAATAGGAGGATTTGCCCGTTCCTTAATTAGAAGCATGATATCCACTTTGGGGCGCCCCACCTCATTGGTGCATGATAGGAATGTATGACCTTACTGTTTGAGTCATGACCAATAGATTGGATTAATAAATATGAGACTAAATCCAATGGCGGGATATCAGTTCAGGCAAAGGGATCTAGAATGCATGAGAATCCTCGTTGCTTGTCAGGGAGTTGTTGCCAAATGACTTAAGTCCTGTGACATGGGTAGTAGTGATGTGTTGCTAGATACCTCTCACTACTTATGATGTTTCATCATCGTTGCCATCGTCATAGGGATCCTATGGGGTAACACGCAATAGACTCTTGATGTTGTTTTATGATCTGGATATCTTGGAATATATTTGAGTTCATTCTGATCCTAAGTCCAAGACAGATTCATGGTTGAATCTATGTCCAATTGGGATTCATGGGTTTATGTATATCCTGGTCAAGTTTGTAATCCATATGGGAGTTCTACTTGGACTTGGGACTATAAACCATGTTGGATTCGAATCCTAATTTAATTAGGAGTTGGAATCCTAATTCTACGAGGAGTTAGAATTCTAATCCAATTAGGATTCAAATCCAAATAAGAATTTGGTTATGGATATGGCCCATGGTGGTTGGGCGCAAATCCAAATCCAACTAGGATTCAAATCCTAATGAGAATTGGATATGGATAAGGCCTATAGTGGTTGGGCGCAAATCCTAATCCAACTAGGATTCAAATCCTATTGAGAATTGGATTTGGATACGGCCCATTGTGTTGGGCGCAAATCCTAATCCAATAAGGATTTAATTCATGGGCCTAATTAATGTTGAAATCCAAATCCAATTAGGGATTGTGGATTTAATATAATTAAGGCAAATTGGAATCCTAATGGGAGTAGGATTCATGCTTGGCGCATATATGGAATTAAGCCAATTGCCATGGATTAATCCTTATAGAATTTGGGTTCTTAAATTGGAAACTCTCTTAGACGTGTGGGCTGGTGTGGAGGTGTGTAAGGCTTGATTAATTCAAGTATGGTATGCGCCAATCACATAAGGAAAGTCCAAATAATAATTGAACTCAAATTACTCCTCTTGATATGGCAAGAAGCTTGATTATTTCCAAGCTTCATGATGCGCCAATTCAAGGAGGCATGTGGCTGATGCATTGCGGAAATTTCTTGGAGGAATTGTGCTATGAACTCTTAAGGAAAGAGGGAAGGCGGTAAGGCTTGCTTGCTTATAAAAGAAGGGTATGCGCCCCTCTCTCGGATGATCAACAAGTGCAGAATTTCTTCTTGAGGCAAGGCAACTTGGAGTTGCGCATGCCTTGAAGCCCTAGCCGCCCTCTTCCTTTGGTGATGCACCATTATCCTTTATCCTCTTCTTTGTTGGCTGAGAGTCTCCTTGGAGGAGTCTTGTTGGCGTGAAGAACAAAGGGAGAAGAAGAAGGACATTCCAAGAGGTGATCTTCTCTTCCCGAGGCTAGCACCAAGCGTGGAAGGGAGCAAAGTTGAGAAGGTCGATGCGTGGATACTTGTAGAGGACGAGCACTTGAGCATCTTCAACTTGGCATCATCCTCTTGACAAGCATTAGAAGTGTTATCCCTATCACATCCTTGTGTTCTCTCTCTCGCATGGATCCTTGGGAAAGGAATATGTTTCGGGTGTAATACTTCTTCCGCTGCGTCCTGGGACTGCAAAATTTTAAATTACACCCGGTATTCCCTAATAGTGGTATCAGAGCTACTTGCGAGAAACACAAGGTGTACATGTGCTTGTATGAAAAATATTTTGAAAATTTTTCTTTCATCCATGCGCGTTTCACCTAGAAGGCACTTTCATCCAAACTTCTCTTATCGTTTTTTATGGCCGAAATTTGGATTGTGTTTATGATTGATTTAAGACCAAAGGCGCAAGTAGTTTTGTCAAGTAGGACATGCATTGTGTCTTCGACTGGCCGGGTCTCTTGATCTGACAAAATTGCCAGCTAATAGGGTCTATGAAATCATCATGAAACTTGATCTCAATTTTAGCATAAATTTGATTGAGAGAGTGCTTTGGATGAAGTTGGCTCATAAGGGGATAAAATTTGATTATTCCGGTTTTTCAAATTTTATATATGCACCACTTGTCTCTTCCATGGGTTGATATGGTCATAGCGAGTGCCCTCCTGTGTTGTGATGTGGAATGATGTTTCCACCTGTGATGAATGCTTGTAAAATTTTTCTATCACCTGCGTGTTGTTCTCCCCCCTATCTTGATGTAAAAATTTTCATCTTGCTTTAGAATAGATGTAAAATTGTTTTCATAAGATAGGTTAAGGTTCATCAAGACAACAAAGTGCCTTCTTCAACCAATTTCAGAGTGGCACCAGCTTTGGAAGTTTGGTTATGGATTTGCGGTTGGAGGAAGGGAACTTGATTTCGGCTTCTGGCATGGACTAATCTTCTTAAGGGACTCGAAACCCTTGGATGTATGATAACATATCACATGGCTCGTGATATGTTATATATATGAAAAGGGCTATGACCATATTGACCAAATTAGCATGCATGTGATGGTTTATTATTCTATCCATAGCATGCCTGTGATGTTTTTCCTCTTGTTGCCACCATAGGAAAATTTGCATGCTAGAAAAGAATAAAACAAATTACAATCAACTCTCCTTGTAATATCAAGTCGGTAGCCTTCTGAGGTGTAGCCCTCGTCAAGCTATCGATCGATGGACTGTGAACTGTTTCTCACCCTCATGAGACACACCCATGTATCTTTGGAAGGAACGTGGTGGCAATATGCATCTTAGTCTGCCACAAGTGTAGATGTGCCCTCGCGAGGTGCAGGTTGGCCCTGGGCATAACAATCAGGTCAGACTTGACTAGTTTTTCATATGTCACTGACATGATGAATCACTAGAGGCAGTTGTTGAGAGGATAGAGTTCTGTGTTGTATCCAGCCCTCGCTGGACATAGGGCGCCTAGTCCGTTTTAACTAAGAGGAGTTGTGCACGACACAATTGACTGGTATGCCTACCTAAGGAAGCAAGAGATCACTCTGTGCACCCCAACTCACCCTCGTGAGTCGCAGAGACCTCATGTGAAATTAGGATCCTACTCACTGATTTCCAAGTTGAGTTTGAGAGTTATCAACTTGTTAGGAAAAAGTGGGAGCATAGCATTTAATTTAACGTCCTTGTTAAATGCTTTATCATAGTACTTATTTTGCTTGTTTGTTTATTGTAGATGATATCATCTCCTGAACTTAGATTGAAACTTCATAAAAATAAATTGGATGGAACAAATTGGACAAAATGGTTCAGAATTTTACCAAAATTCTAGAACAAGAGAATGTGGTGTATCTTCTTGAGAGACCTCCCTCCCTGCCCTGTCCTTATTCTAGTACATAATGGGAGTGGAATGTCTATCTTGAACATTGTGCAGATAGTAAACATTACACTGCTCTTGTCTTAAGGTGCATGACTCCTGAGGTCCAGGTTGAGTGTGATGAGATGGGGATTTATGATATCATCATACATCTTCGAGGTCTCTTCACACCATGGACATTAAATAGTGATCAAGAGAGTGTTGTTGGATCTTCTGGGTGTTTGCCTAAATCCAAGAATGACTATGGTTCCATATCTTTGAAGCTAAAACCTCGGAAGACTGGGAATGCATGGAAATTTCAGGATGGATTAAGGCCCCAGGAAGAGCATGGCGCAATAGAAGGGATGTAATCCATCTGCTTCAGGTATTGTGTTACTGAGGTCTTTATGTCTACTTCTTATCCATGGATACTGGGTACCGCATGTGGAGCTTACATATATGCAGGGGCTCACAAGAAGTAGGACAATAAGGCTTGGTGAGATCGACTTTCGATTCAGGGACGGAGCATTGGATGCTGCTGTTGATATCATCTCACTGCCATCAAGACTTCAACTAGAACATTGCTATTATGTACTAGCTTTTATGTTAGAACATTATGTCCATTATTTTGAATGGATTTTCAGTTTGAAATAAATGGTATTTCTTTAAATCTAGAATGTTCTATAGTAGTGGTGCAATTAATAATAGTTTGTAGTTCTATGTGTAACACTGAATAGATCAAATCCATTGATTCAATCAATACCATCTCTTTGCATTGTCTCTTGGGCCATGGGACAAAAGTCACATCCAAAAGTCTGTGGACTATTGGGATCATTATCCTTTCAGGGTTATGATACATGTGAGTCTTGTCTAATGAACAAGATGACAGATGCTGCCTTCACCAAGGATGGTGGAAGTGTCAGTTGCTTGTTGCATATATTACACAGCAATGTGTGCGGACCCATGGAAACAAGCACTTGGAGGTGTTGTATACTTCATTAGGTGTGGATATGTCTTATCCAACACATAACTTTGGAGAAATCCTTGAAGTTAAGAAATGAAGTACAGAATCGGATTGGAGAATCTATTAAAACACTTTGATTGTATCAAGGTTGTTAATGAGGAATTTGATAATTGTCCTAAGGAGTGTGGGGTTATCTCACAGCTTACTTGGAACACCACAACTGTATGGTGAAATTCAAAGAAAGAAAGAGGAACACATTGGATGTGGTTCCATCTTTGAATAGTCATGCAAATTTTTAGGCCATGCAAGCAACTGTTTTGACACTCCATGGTGTGTGTTTGTGGGGCACTAAGAGTGCTATTTCTATCCCAATGAGAACAAAATATTTGTTGCTCAAGCTGTTTTTCTTGAGGAGATATTTCTTTTGAAAGAAGCTGGGAGTAGATTTGATTGGGACGAGGTCCAAAATCAACCACAAACAATTAGACACAGATGGAGAGGAATCTCACATGCAGGTTGAAAGTCAACCTAGGTCCAAGTAACATAGGAACCACATAAGTCTGGATGGATTCGAAATGCTCTCACAGGTTGTGGGCATGATGAATCTTTCATCAAGGATGAACCTAAGACTTATGAGGAAATGGAAGCGGTCAGTGGACCAGATTCCAAGGAATGGCTGAGCACCATGAGAACCGTAATGGACTCCATGTCTGCTAATCAAGTGTGGAACTTGATTAAGCCACCAAAGGGGTAACACACATAGGCTGTAAATAGATCTTCCAGGAAGATAGACATGGAAGGTAACAATGTTACCTATAATGGCAAGCTAGTGAATGAAATTTAATGCGAGTCCACTGGGTGGATGGTAATAAAATTTTTCACCGATAGTTGTGTTTGAATGCATTAGGTATCTGCTTGTTGTAATTGCATACTCTGTTATGGCATGGTATGAAAACTGCTTTTTCTTAATAGACGTCTGGAAGAGAATGTCTATATGGAAATGGCAGAAAAGGTTCTCATGTAAAGGCCATAAAGATATGCATGGTTTTATGCAAGCATCTTGAAAAAGAGCCTGTGTCTACAAGATCAGTGGGAGCATCATAGTGTTTCTTGTTCTACTTGATTGATGATATTCTGCTCACATGAAATGACATCCCAGCTCTTCACGCAGTGAAGAAAGGGCTAGGGAATTATTTCGAGAAGAATGATCTAGGGAATGAGGCATATATCCTAGGTATGAGGATCTATTGGGATCCAAGAAAATCATTGCCCTTTAGTCAATCTATGTTCATCCAGGAGATTCTGGAGAGGTTCATATTGGGTGATTCCAAAAGTTGATACCTTCTAGGAAGACATGGTCTGATTCTCTCAAGGATACTGTCCTATGACATAGCTGGAGAGTAGTAACATGAGTGTACAATCCTAGTACATTGGGTATAGGATAGATCATGTTTTGTGCAATATGCACAAGACCATATGTGGTGAATGCTTGGAGCATAGCCAGTAAGTTTCAATCAGATCCTAGTGCTCAAACACTAGATAGTTGTGAAAGCAATCCTTCATGCTTGGGAAGTATAAAGGATTGAGGTCTAGTCTGTGATAGACAGGAAGAACTTTGTGTACAAGGGTACACTGATACTTCGTTCCAATCTAATGACTATCGTACATAGCCAGGATTTGCGTTTTTCCTTGTTGTGGTGTTGTGTGCTGGAGGAGCATTAGGCAAACTAAGGAAGCCAAGGAAGCAGCTTCATTCACTTGAACTTGATTTAGTCCCTAGTGCTTGATGGTCGAGTATAATTCTTATTGGGGCCATACCATGAGAAAAGGAACTTGACACTCAAGTATGTACTATGGCAATATCGTATGATCTTGGAGATCATTGACAAAGATTATGTTCAAATTTGCGAAATAAACACAGATAGTAATCTGGAAAACCCACTGACATAGCCTCTGGCACAGCAGAAGCTAAATAAGTCATATTAGAGACATGGGACTAAATGAATTCAGTTGCCCTTGGTCTTAGTGCAAGTGGGAGATTGTTAGTGTTTATGCCCTGCAGACCAATGTATGGACATGGTCCAGCATTGTCTGAATGTACTTTGATAGAATTGATATTATTAATAAAGACATGGTCATTATTATGCAAATTGCTTTACCTGTGTTAATGTATTGAATTGCATAAATATTGTCCCAGGAGTTTGGTTGAATCCATTCTCATAAGTAATCCCCAGTCAAGGTGCCTTAGCTGATATGAGACAGCTTTGGTGCATGTGAAACTAGTGTATGGGCTGGCTAGGTGCGGGGCACAGTCACGATGACATATAGGTGCATTTGATATACTTGAGTGACCCATCGTAAGGATTGACTTGTCTAGTCAACAGGTCAATCTCACATGCAAGAGGTTTGTATTGATTCTTAGAGTTGAGGTATTCATGTCTAAATATGATGATGGGTATGCTTTGATACAGTCTTACGTCTCTCCATAATTGGGTGATCAAAACGACTGCCATCGGGCACATCATAAGTCATATAGAGATATGGATGACCAATAGGAGGATTTGCCCCTTCCTTAATTGGAAGCATGATATCCACTTTGGGGCGCCCCACCTCATTGGTGCATGACAGGAATGTATGGCCATACTGTTTGAGTCATTACCAATAGATTGGATTAATAAATATGAGACTAAATCCAATTGCGGGATATCAGTTTAAGCAAAGGGATCTAGAATGCATGGGAATCCTCGTTGCTTGTCAGGGAGTTGTTGCCAAATGACTTAAGTCCTGTGACATGGGTAGTAGTGATGTGTTGCTAGATTCCTCTCACTACTTATGATGTTTCATCATCATTGCCATCGTCATATGCATCCTACGGGGTCACACGTAATAGACTTTTGACGTTGTTTTATGATCTGGATATCTTGGAATATATTTGAGTTCATTTTGATCCTAAGTCCAAGACAGATTCATGGTTGAATCTAAGTCCAATTGGGATTCATGGGTTTATGTATATCCTGGTCAAGTTTGTAATCCATATGGGAGTTGTACTTGGACTTGGGACTTTAAACCATGTTGGATTCGAATCCTAATTTAAATAGGAGTTAGAATCCTAATCCAATTAGGATTCAAATCCTAATAAGAATTTGGTTATAGATATGGCCCATGGTGGTTGGGCGCAAATCCTAATCCAACTAGTATTCATATCCTAATGAGAATTGGATATGGATAAGGGCCATAGTGGTTGGGCACAAATCCTAATCTAACTAGGATTCAAATCCTAATGAGAATTGGATTTGGATAAGCCCCACTGTGTTGGGTGCAAATCCTAATCCAATAAGGATTTAATTCCATGGGCCTAATTAATGTTGAAATCCAAATCCAATTAGGGATTGTGGATTTAATCTAATTAAGGCAAATTGGAATCCTAATGGGAGTAGGATTCATGCTTGGTGCCTGGCTTAATTCCATATATGGAATTTGCGCCAATTGCCATGGATTAATCCTTACGGAATTCGGCTTCTTCAATTGGAAACTCTCTTGGACGTGTGGGCTGGTGTGGAGGCGTGTAAGGCTTGATTAATTCAAGTATGGTATGCGCCAATCACATAAGGAAAGTCCAAATAATAATTGAACTCAAATTAGTCCTCTTGATATGGCAAGAAGCTTGATTCTTTCCAAGCTTCATGATGCGCCAATTCGAGGAGGCATGTGGCTGATGCATTGCTGCAATTCCTTAGAGGAATTGCGCTATGAACACTTAAGGAAAGAGGGGTGGCGGTAAGGTTTGCTTGCTTATAAAAGAAGGGGTATGCGCCCCTCTCTCGGATGATCAACAAGTGTAGAATTTCTTCTTGAGGCAAGGCAACTTGGAGTTGTGCATGTCTTGAAGCCCTAGCCACCCTCTTCCTTTGTGATGTGCCATTATCCTTCATCATCTTCTTTGTTGGCCGAGAGTTTCCTTGGAGGAGTCTTATTGGCGTGAAGAACAAAGGGAGAAGAAGGACATTCCAAGAGGTGATCTTCTCTTCCCGAGGCTAGCACCAAGCGTGGAAGGGAGCAACGTTGAGAAGGTCGACGCGTGGATACTTGTAGAGGACGAGCACTTGAGCGTCTTCAACTTGGCATCATCGTCTTGGCAAGCATTAGAGGTATCATCTCTATCATATCCTTGTGTTCTCTCTCTCGCATGGATCCTTGGGAAAGGAATATATTTCGGGTGTAATGCTTCTTCCACTGTGTCCTGGGACAGTAAAATTCTAAATTACACCCGATATTCCCTAACATATCTAACCCTTATTGTACTCTATGCCTGTGTGATCCGAGTGGAGCGCTTGAGCCTACACTCTCCTGGTCAAGGTTTGTAAATCAGGGAATTTGAGGGAAACCCATTGACGAACTATACTTGCCCGCACAATCTGTAGGGCCTTAGACGCGTTAGGTATGCCAAGTGGCCATCTGCACGTCAGAACCATTATGGTCGGGGTTTATCTAATCCTATGGTGCTCTATGCCAGCATAACCCGAGAGGGAGTGCTTGAGCCTACACTCTCCCAGTCAAGGTTTGTAAATCAGGGTATCTGGAGGAGACCCATTGACGAACTGTACTTGCCCGCCTAGAGTGTAGGGCCTTAGACGTGTTTGGTAGATGAATGGGTCGTCCACATGTCAGAACCATACAGATTAGACCGATAACCAATCCATGGGAGTGGGTAGGGCTATCGGTCGAAGCAACCCATATCTTCAGTACGGACTCCCTTCAATTAGATAGGAAGTTAGTCTTGGAGTTCGATTATTCACTCATAAGAGGTCAAAGAGGCAAACACATATCCTGATTTATCTTTCATCCAAGTTCGCTCGCATAATTCCTACCATCTACATTCTTACTCATTGAATTAGTTCAGCATTTAAATCTCACCAAATGTCGACTCGGTCTAGCTAGTAAATTTGAGATCAGTCGGTACTTGCTTATTAGTCCTTGTGGGATCGATATTTTACTACTTCGATAGACCCGTGCACTTGTGGGAAACTATCAGGTTTTTGGCGCCATTGCCGGGGACTAATTTCGACAATATTGACATGATTGAAAATTTGATAGACTAGACATTTTTTATTGCAATTTCTATTTTATTTCTTGTGGCTGAATTTTTCCTATTATCCAGAATTTTTGAATTTTCAAAAAAAAAAGTTACCTTATGTTTCGTGTGATATTTGTGGATGCACATGTTATTCTACTCATGAATGCCAATTGGGGATTCCATTTTCTATTGATCCATACTCTAGCATGATGCTTGATTCATTAAATATCAATCCTGCAATGTTACGTTATACTTCTTATGATATTTGTGGATGTATAGGTCATTTTTATCATGAATGCCAATTAGGGATCCCATTTCCCATTGACCCATTCTCTAACACCTATGAATTGGATTAGGAGATTAGCCCAAACTACTTTTATGAGAGTGACTCAAACCCTATGTCGCAAATGAATTTTAGAGAATTTATAGATTTTCACCAATTGCAATTTGATCAACCCAAAAATGAAACTTAGAAACTAGGATTGTGAGCTTTATTATTGCTCAAAGTAAGCATACTAATAGTATAATTGAAGCAATCAAAGAGCTAACTTCTAGGGCAGATGCTTTGACTATACTTAGCAACATGTTGGAGAATCAAACAGCCCAGTAAGCCATCACCTTAGCCGAACCCATGGGATAGTCAGAGGAGCCTCAAGTGAAGATCAATGGGTTAGGTGAGGGTGGATTGGACAGTAATTTGAATGAGAAAGAATAAATTATTAGAATCATAAATGTTGACGAAGAGGAACCAGTGTGCGTTTTACCACCACCATATAAATCATTGATTCCTTTTCCCCAAGGTTTGATGGAAGAAAAACCTGATAAGCGATTTGGGTTATGCTGCAATAAAGAAAGTAGTTGAGAAAATTCATGTCACCCAGATCAACAAAGACCCATTGGAAATCGACATGATTGATGATGAGGTGACTAAAATTGATATTAAAATAAACTCCCAACTGCAAGACTTAAATCCAACTCTTGATGCAGAAAAGGAGGAGCTGAGACACTTGACAACATTAACCTTGAGATTAGTGAAATTTTGAAATTTAAATTTGAATATGTCCCAAGACTAAGGATATTTAACTTGACTGTGATCAACTTGCTAATAAAACACATGATATTTATTTTGGTGGGAATTATTTCTGGATGGAAAAAGGTAGGAGACTTTATGCACTTTACTATGCTAGTGACCCTCCAGCAACACCATGATATTCAAGCATTGGTCAAGCTAAAGATCTTAAATTAGCGCTTCTTGGGAGGCAACCCAAGCATCTTACTCTAGTTGATTTTAATTCCAGCATTTTTCCTTATTTAATTTATTACTTTCATGGTTTGTGTAGTTTAGTTATATTGATATATTTTGATGAGTTTTCTTGATGGTTGGTCTAAAATCCTTGTTCATCTGATTATTTTGTTATGTCTCGGAATGATATTAGAAGGTATTGTTCAATTTTGGAAACCCTACTTCTATCTATTTCGGATTTGGCCTTCCTCCTAATTATAGTTTCTGATCTACTATGCTTCAAAGTTCTGATATCTGATAATGATGATAACCTTATAGCTATGCAGTTCCTCCATTCTGCACTTTTGGTAGCAAATCACAACATTCAGTATCTTCAATTCTTGAAGAGCACAGGAAGCCCTTTCATGCTGAATGCACAAACCTATGTTGGCTACACCAAAGAGCAAGCAATGACTATGACTCTCACTGACCCTCACTTACCGGGATGACACAAGCTGTGGTCAAGCTGATGACCCTAAATTAGCTCTCTTGGGAGGTGGCCCAAGCTCGTCCTTTGCTCATTTATTTATTCCCAGCATTGACATTTAGCTTGTAGTTATTTTGGGAGTGTTATGTTGGCCTTGTTGTGCCTTTCATTACTTACATTGTTTGTCATTTTGGTTTTCATATATTCCTAATTATTTTTCTATGGTTATTGATGTTTCTGCTTGTTTTATATGATACAGGTATATCCCTCAACTAATCCAAGGGAGATAGGCATTTTCATTCATTTTTCCTAGAAATCACGGGTGGGTCATGATGAAAATCTTGACCGTGATTATCACTTAGCTTACATAAAAATTTCACCAAGAGCTTTACAGCCGGGCTGTGACAATGGTAACGACTGTAAAATCTATGCAGAAACTTTGCCGAGGGGATAACAACCAAGTCATGATAAAAATCGCGACTAGGATTTCTCGAAGATAAAATGCAGAAATTTTGACGAGAGCATTACAGTCGATCTATGAATGAAATCATAAGCGTAATAGATAGCACCAAAAATTTGCGAGAGAATCATGACCGGGTGATGATGAAAATCTTGACTGTGACATTTGTGCAAAAATTTCGAAGAGAACATCACGGCAGAGTTGTGGCTGTAGTCATGGCCGTAAATGCAGACGTAGAATTTTTACAAGGAAATCATGACCAGGTCATGAAGGAAATCCTGACCGGGAATTTTACAAAGCTGAATGAAGAAATCTCGCTGAAAAAATCATGGCAGGGTCTATGAGTGTGGTCACAGCCGTAACAGCTACGCGCAAAGGTCAGCCAAAGAGGATAATGACCAGGTCATGATAAAAGTCACGAGCATGATTCTTAAACTGCAATCGGATCTTGACTTGCCGCCTGACCCGTCAACCTTCTAAACTTAATGTCACCCGACCTTTGCACTGAGGGTTCCCATTCCTCTGCAGAATTCACAAGGCCAACCTGCACTACCCCACCAAGTCACCACTGCTAACTTTTCTAGCGACCCCTCCGACCTCGTCCGGCGATCTCTACACTCCAGGTTTTCCATCTTTATTTCGCCGAACTATCTATTTCGATAACCTACTCTTTGGTGCTTCACGAGAACAACATCCCTTTAACTTTCTGGCTTCTTCGACTTATTCTTCCACCTTAACCATGTCGCCTCAAAAGAAGTCGATGGGCAAGCGACCGGTCGGCGCTTCACGTCCAGCTCCTCCACTGCCACAGCACCTAGGTCCAGTGGAGATACAAATACGTGACAAGCTCCAAGCTGCTTGTTACCAGGTCCTTTCTAGTTACCGAGTCATGAACACGAGGCATCTTGCATCGGACCTCTCAACATCAACGAGGTCATTTTCTGGGGCTGCATCTGCTCGATGACCGCCTACTACCCACGGAATGCCCAAGCATCCACGATCTCAATTCCAGGACAGCACCGACTGGTGTTTGCATCCAAATCCCATTGCTCCAAAGGATTCTACCACACCACTCGACACGGATCTTGGCTCTTCCTCTGGTGCCCAACCGAAGACTGTCACTTGTCCTTCTACTGATGATATTCTACAGCTTATTCGCTAGGACTAGCATTCGTGAGGGAAGCCAATTGCACACTTGATTCAGGTTACACACTCCTTCGAGATGTTTCTTCACACGTACCTCTCAGAATATCCTTACCACGAAGAGGATGACCAAGATGAGACGGTCCATATCTCAGACTCATCCCCATCCGACGACGACGATGACTCGGATGAATGCAACAAGTAGAACTGCATTTTTGTAAGTCTATCCCTCTTTTATCCCTTTTATAC
This sequence comes from Costus lasius, assembly GCA_027563935.2. NCBI lineage: Eukaryota > Viridiplantae > Streptophyta > Magnoliopsida > Zingiberales > Costaceae > Costus > Costus lasius. The sequence continues at coordinate 81,066,806 of CM050451.1, forward strand.
ATACTTCGTGCATTGAGGACAATGCATTCTCTAGCTTTGCGGGAGATTTGCATATTTTGGCTATTATCATGACATATTTTGGTATTGTAGGGTCATCGTGCTTAAAACCTTATTTAAAATTCTGCTGTTGTAGGTTGTTTAAACTTCTTATATGACATTTTAATGATGTTGTTGTCGATACTTCAACTATGACAATTTAACTTCGCTGATAAACCGTCTCGAGCTAGTTTGAACCGTGTTGTTTATTCTTTCTTAAACTATGCTATTTGAACATGTTACATGCTGTCTTTAAACTCGATCATTCACGATTAGTTTTATCTCTTGCTACTTGCTTACCATAATCTTTTATTGAAAACATTCTATGCACCCCCGCTACTTTAAAAGAACAAATTTCACATCATATTTATTACACAAAGCTGACAAAGCTTCATTTTCTTATGACTTTATAATATGCTAAACAATATATTCTAGTCACTTGATTCCTTATACACTAAATATTTTATGATCAAATTTTGATAAGCTTCTTATCTGGATATATTCTGTGCTTTTACATGCATACTGTATGCTTGGATAGAGATAGACTGAATCACTCACCACACTTGTTCCTCTTGATAGCTTTTGGTAGCTTTTGGTATTGGTTTTGGTTTATGCTCCTCTAACTTGGCACTGCAAAGAGAATGAAAAAGAAAAAAAAAAGAAGAAACAGAAGTGGTGCTGAAGTTATGACTTGACACTGCAAAACAAAAGAAAGAATGACACCAGTGGTACCGAAGTTACGACTTGGCACTGCCCACAAAAGCAAAAGGGAAAGAGCAGCGGTACCAAAGTTGTAACTTGGCATTGAGAACAAAACAAAGGAAAAGAAGCAGTGGTACCGAAGTTACAACTTGGCACTGCCCGCACAAAAAAAAAGAGAGAGAAGAGAAAAAAAATGCAGTGGTACCGAAGTTATGAGCGTCGACCTTTAATAATACTTTGTAAAGTTTACCTTTACTTACTCAAGTGGATTTCGACTCGCATGGTGGGTAAATTTCTGACATCGATATCCGACTTATAGTACAAATGTTGTCAACAGATTTAACCTCGATACCTAGCTTTACATTTTGACATCTTTACAATCTCCAGTGCTTTGTGCATCTTGTGACTAGATTGTGTTTTAGCATTTTTAGATCATTAAGAAATATGACTTTATTGAATCATTATTGTCCTGATCATTTCTTGTCATTCCTTTTGCTTGAGGACAAGCAAAGATTTAAGTCTAGGGGAATTTGTTGACACATATTTATATAGCATTTTTTGTGTGACTTTACTGATAGAATCATCTCCATTTCATGATTTATGTCCCATAATTGACTTAATTTTGATACATCTATAGAATCTACACCTCGAATTGTATTTTAATATTTTTAGGTCAAAACAACCACAAAAGGGGTGGATTCTGGGACTTTTGAGATTAGAGGAACTCCTACAAATTCAAGAAGAATCTAACTGGAGATTTTCGAATTTATTGGAGCCCCCGTTAAGAATCACGACTGGGTCACGATCAGAATCATGCCCATGACTCGTCTATGCACTTGAAGCTACAATTGACCAATCTCGAGCGGGTCACGACAAGAATCACGCCCATGATCATGGACCCACCTGTTTCAAAATAGTGATTTTAACCATGATTTTCTAACCTAATCAAAGGGGAAGAAGGAGGGAAACCTGGTAACTTCTCCCCCCCCTCTATCAGAAGCCCTAGAGAGGAGTTTTGGAGGGAAGTTTGCAATGATGATGGAGGTTACATAAGGAGAAAGGGTTAAGGCTATTTGCAGGCTTTTGGGGAAGAAGCAGCAGAAATCTAATTTTTGGGAAGATTCAATGGATCTTGAGGTGGAAGATAAAAGGGATTGAGAAGACTTTCAAAAAGGGATCAGAGGAGATTGAGAATGAGGGAAGAACTCAAAGAAGGAGAGGAAAAGCTGCAGATTTCTAGTGGCTGAGAATAGAGAGTGATTTTCTAGATTTGCACAGCTTGGGGGAGCAGCAAACCTCTGGCAACTGAAGGAGAAAAGAAGGGAAGGTTTAGCCTATTTAAGAAGGGGGAGTTCAACAAAGAAAAGGGGGATTTTTCGGTTGGAGGAAATGAGAGGAAAGAAGCCAAGAGAGAAGGTTGAAATCCTGCGCAGGGCAAGAACGAAGACATCATTTGCAGTGCAAGGAGAAGAAGAAGGACTCTCCAAAACTCTCGGCTGATCATCTCAAGCATCAAATCCGGATTACGGGAGTCTTCAATCTCATTTTCTACACCTTGTAGATAAAGATTTGGAATGAATGAGCATATCTTTATGTGTACTTGTGTGATGAACATGGATCTTGTAGCTTAAACCTCAAATCAAAATTTGGGGAAACCCTTTGACCATCTTGTGTGTGTAATAACCTTACTCCGAGTACTTTGAATCCTTGCTGACCCCTATGGTGCTCTATGCCTGTGCATCCGAGGGGAGCACCTGAGCTTGCATTCCCCCGGGCGAGGTTTGTAAATCAGGAAATCTGGGGGAAACCCATTGATGAACTACACTCGCTCGGTGTGACTGTAGGGCCTTAGGCGCATCGGTAGATGAATGGGTCATCCGCACGTCAGAACCATTCGGGTTAGAGTTTATCGAACCCTTATTGTACTCTATGCCTATGCGATTCGAGTAGAGCACTTGAGCCTACACTCTCTCGGTCAAGGTTTGTAAATCAAGGTATCTGGGGGAAACCCATTGACGAATTGTACTTGCCCGCCCAGAGTGTAGGGCCTTAGACATGTTAGGTATGCCGAGAGGCCATCCGCACATCAGAACCATTCGAGTCAGGGTTTATCTAATCCTTTGGTGCTCTATTTCTGCGTAACCCGAGAGGGAGTGCTTGAGCCTACACTCTCCCAGTCAAGGTTTGTAAATCAGGAAATCTGGGGGAAACCCGTTGATGAGCTATACTTGCCCCCCTAGAGTGTAGGGCCTTCGACGTGTCTGGTAGATGAAAGGGTCATCCACACGTCAGAACCATACGGATTAGACTGATAACAAAACCATGGGAGTGGGTAGAGCTATCGGTGGGAGTGACCCATATCTTCGGTATGGACTCCCTTGAACTAGATAGGAAGTTAGTCTTAGAGTTCAATTATTCACTCATAAGAGGTCAAAGAGGCGAACGCTTATCCTGATTTATCTTTAATCCAAGTTCTCTCGAATAATTCCTACCGTCTACGTTCTTACTCATCTAATTAGTTCAGCATTTAAATCTTACCAAATCTTGACTCGGTCTAGCTAGTAAATTTGAGATCAGTCGGTACTTGCCCATTAGTCCCCATGAGATTGATATTTTAATACTTCGATAGACCCGTGCACTTGCAGGACACTATTAGACCTCTACCGTAGAAACCTACATGATTAAGTTAGATGAATTCCTCATTAGGTGTGGGGTCAATGAAGATCAAGGCATGACCTTAAGTAGGTTCAAAAATGGCCTTAGACCGGACATTAAGAGAGGTCTAACTTACTTCCAATTAGATACCCTAGAGGTAGCTTGTGAAAGGGCCATAGAGGTAGAGCATGAACTTAAGAATAGGAGAGAAGCCCCCGTCCTATCTATAGGGCTCCTATGCCCCAGCCCTCTAGTTCATTTGGTCATTTCAAACTAATTATTTGATTCAAACCATAATAATTTTCAATACTCCTTTTGTTAATCCTTATTTGATTTTAGCAATTTGTTTCTCTCATAGCATATCAACACGTTTACATGATCTTCTAACAATATTCAATAAAATGAATACTAAATTAAATAGTGAAACAACTTGAATTTATTTTTTGAAACAACAAGTGTGAGCTAGAGGAGATGTGTGATGAGTTGCATTTACATAGTATTTTCACTATATTTTACATATTGATTTGAGCTTAATTATATGGTTTTGTACTACTTTATGATGTTTTTCTCTCATATTATATAAAATCTTCACTTTTTTTATTTTCCTGCAAATATAGGTAATATCGCTCAAAAATAAAGGATTTAATGAGTTTTGATGTCACGGAGCAATCCTGGATGAAAAGACGAGGCTCTATATAAAATTTGGAGCAAAATGGAGTTTGGTGCGAAATATTCATTGACACGGCTGTGAGTTCACTCTTGTGCCATGAATATCTCGCTGTACAGGAACCATATTTATGCGCTGAGATATTCACAGATTCGACCGTGAGTCCACTCACAGGGTATGAATATTGTTGCTAGACTCGCGTTTTCACTCGATTCAGCCTCGAATCGAATTGGAATTCAGAGAAAACTTAAGAGAACCTTCCTAAAAGGGTTCAAGAGAGATTGAACTACAAAAGGAAAGATTTTGGACCAAATTAGGGGGATCTTTTTAGATGATTCTTGGTAGAGGCGATGACTAGGGAAGAAAACACAACTTTTGTGATTTTTGAAGCAAGGATCACGCAAAGAGGGCTGGAATTTGTTTGATCTTTATCTCCTAACTGGGGAAGAAAGTGATTCTTGATCTCTTTATGTTTCCTTGTGATTTGTATAAGTTTTTCATGCTAAAATCAAGGGATTATATGCTGTGCATTATAAACATGTTAGCTTAAACCTTTATTTTTGGACTCGAGCATAGCCCATTGATGATCTTTTGAATTGATTTATGAAAATTATCTTTGTTCAGGAATTTCATTGTGTTAATTTGATAAGAATTATATTTTATTTCGTACATTTACTCTGACCAAGTGTTTGTGTGTTTTAGATATCACGAGATGAATTGAGAGGTAAATAGCGACATCAAAAATATTCTTTTCAAACTTATGCTTTCAATCACAAGTGGATTTGAATTCACTTAAACGATTTTTATGATTTGTCATATAACTTAAGGGGCTTAATTATGATAATTGCCACGAGAGTAGGGAATTGTTGTAATGAAGTACTGGATTGTGCTATGAGAGGAGGCAATCTATACATGCAGATGAATCCCTTTTGACGCGATAAGGTTTCTTTGCTTAGATTTATTTTTTCATTTAAATTCTAGATTGTCAATGTGGTGAAACCCTAGTCCTGAACCTTTTCATATAATTTTTTACTTGAACCATTGCTTTTGTTTTTTTATTCCTCTTAATACTAATTAAATCACCATTTGAAATGCCTAGCTATAGATTGAACATGTAATCAGTAGTCGACTGTTAGATCCTCATGGGAATGATCTTATTTTTTTTACTTCGATAAAGCTATGCACTTGGGGTTGCATCAATGTGCAAAGCAACGAATGTAGCATGCTGATGAGTTATCTTTAACAATCAAACATTTTAAACCATTCAATGCACCTTGCATTTTACTAGCACCATCATAACCTTGTCCATGAATTCTTGATAAGCTTAGCCCATGTATACAAAGCAAAGATTCTATTGCTACTTTAAAAGATATAGGACTTGTATCACTAACATATATAATAGCAATAAATCTTTTCAAAACTATTCTTCTGTTATCTACAAAACATAAAACAACTATCATTTATTCTTTGTTAGAGATATCTCTTGATTCATCCACAATGATAGCAAATAGCTCATCTCCCATCTCACTGAGTATGACAAGAAATCATGTGCAGTAGCATTTACAATATCTTTATGAATATCAAAGGCAATCAATTTATGATTTTCTAGTGCATTTTGTAGAACTACATTGCTTATTAACGCATTATGCTCATCTAAAAACTTTAGAAGCTTAAGATAGTTACCTTGATTATTTGATATTTCAGGCTCATCATGACTTGGAAAACCCAAACCTTAGCAAAAAAGAAATTGTATACAATCAATTGATGCATTTAAATGAGTACGATACATCCTTCGTACTTGGTTAGATTGCTTAACTAAAATAGTTTCTACGTGCTGACTTTACTTCATCAAGGTATAACATTGGTGCAAAGCTTGATTATATGCACTATTAGGACCACTTACATGTATCCTAAATCTTTCTTTCTTATTCCAATTTGAAAACTACAAAATAACAAAAGAATCTCCACCTCTTTAATTGCTCAAATCTAGCTTAAAGAGATAACAACATAAAGAGAAAGCTGTATCATGTGAAATACTATACTCCAACCAATTTTCTATTCACTAAACCAAGAAAGTCAAAGTCTTCTAAATGCATTTCTAATTATGTCTTTGAGGAAAATTATGTTTTCGAGGTTGGGATGGTCCCCTTTGTAAATGTGCTCATCATATCTTATCTCTATTATTAGGATCTTTTAGTTTTTGAGAAAGCTTGTTATGAATTATAGCCCTACACTCAGTGAGTGCTACTATACCTTGTTCTTCAAGCTTCCTTCTGTGGGATAAAATGTCATTCAGAAACTTTTTATACATGACCATCTGTGATACTGCGTCAGTAAATGGAATATTGATGTATAGTTTGTTCAGCATTTCAAGAAACTTACCGACTTGCTTATCCAACTTTGCCTTTGCTAATCTTTGTGGGAATGGAATGGGTGGCTTGTAAGGTGGTGGAATGAAATATTGATGTATATAAACTAGTTTCTTTATGAACTTTCTTAGGTTCTATCTCCTCTATAGGCTTTTTAGAGAGAGGTATCTCAGGAGATCTAATCGTTGTGTCTTGTTTAGGTATCTTAGGCACCTCAAGTTATTTCCCACTACGGGTCATAATCACATTGCAGTGGTTTCTCGGGTTTGTCTTAGGTACGGATAGAAGTTTACTAAAGGCTCTTGAAGAAGTGCTAGCTTGATTAGCCAATTGGGTTTCCAACATCTTGTTGTGGGTCACAAGAGCATCCACTCTAGATGTTAATTGCATAGTGGCTTCGCTAACATTCTCATTCTACTTGGTTTGTGCCATAAAAGTCTCAAGAAGTGACTCTAAGAGTGAGTTTTGGGATTGTGCAAACCGCCTTAGTTGAAATCCGAGAGGTTGTCTATAACTAGGTTGGGGAACTGATAACTCATAAAGTCATACTAAATTTTATATGCATAAATTACATTTTTGAGTAATCTTTATGCAGTTTTGCTTGATTTTTAAGTTAAATTGGTTATTTGGTATGGAATCTATAAAATTTTTATTTTTAAAATTTTCAAGTAAAATATGCATATTTTTTTGGATATTCGAGCTAATAGGACCAAGGACCAAAGTTGAAGAGGAAGTGGGGCTTAAATGAATAAAAAAAAGTCAAAATAAGGAAACATGTGAGAGGTCACAGGGCTGTGATCATTTCCACTGTAGCTGTCATAGCCCTGTGATTACAAAAATAGAGCAAAACCATTAAAGCAGCTGAGTCTTCTGGCCCTTCTTCCCCAATTCAATTTTTCATGGATAAAATAATATTTTCTTAGTCCAATTGCTGGTGAGGGAAGGATTATAAAGAGGAGGAGAGGATGATTTCAAGGTATCACATGCTGACAAGAAGAATCAGAGGAGAAAATGAAGGCGGCGACGCTAGGTTTTTTACTTTCGTTGAGCGGCATAAAAGGCATATTTGGTGTTGAAATTTGCAAGGAGGCTGCTCATCAAAGGGGAGAACATGCACATAAAATTTTAGAGCGAAAGGAGTTCGGGAGAAGGAAAGCAGCGGCTGAAGCCGAGTTCTTCTTTTGCAATCATAGGGTTGTGACACATTGTCACACCCCTGTGATGAAAGTGAAGTGAACCAAATTTTTGTTTCATCTCTTTAATTTGCAAAACCCTTTCCTCATAAATTATTATTGTGAAATTATGTCTTCGATAGCATAAACCTTTTTTTGGGACTGAGGGAGTGACCCTCTGATTTTTCTGATGGCTTAAATAATTATTTTATTATGTCCATTGTTTAAGAAATGTTAATTTTGCCATTGTGTTTTATTGCCTTTGTGATTGTTTAGACTTAGGTAGTTGCATGGGGTTTTTTTAACATGAATCGAGAGGTGGCTTATAAGCCAGATCCCTTTAATTAGACTTATCGATTTAGACTACATGAGTAGTTAGGTTATAGCAATCTAATTATTGAAGTTAATCATAGATATAATGAATCTAGTTTTGATAATTACATTGAGTTACACAAGATAAGAACACTGAGAGGTGAGTTAAATGGTTAGAAACCCTTAGGTGAAACATGTGAAATTTAGCTACGAGAGTACTTAAGTTCACTTGAGAGTAGGATCTAAGAATTAGGCCACGAGAGTGAACCTTGATTTATTAGGAACTAAAATTTACCATTGAACTTAATCACTAAACCAATGAGTCACGAGAGTGAAGGTTGGATTAGTGCAAGTTTAGCATCCGAGAGGAGACAACTTTTCTTTAGGTAATTTCTCTTTAACATAACTTGAATAATTGACATAGATATCTATTTTATTTTTTGTCATAAAAAATCAGTGAGATGAAACCTTATCCTGTTTTCTCTTTCTGAATTTCCTTCAATGAAGCATTTTTTTTTATTTTAACTTAAAACTATCAAATTTTTTAGCTAGTAGGACATTAATTATTTGGTACTTAATATATAGGTTTCTATGGGATCGATATCATTTTATTACTCTTATGTATCCGTGCACTTGTGGACACATTAGGACTTGGGTTAGGATTGTTCTTGTAAGAAAAATTGAAGTGGTTCCCCCAACCTAGATTATAGGAACTTGAATATGGGTCCATCTAGGGTATAGGATTGAGATTTCCTAAGATATTGGCTTGTTCTCTAGAGGGTTGAGATTATGAGATTCCCAATTGGCAATTAGCGAAGCTATGATCTACAATTTCATAAATTTCACATGAAGTATTAGTGGTTTCGACCGAATTGATATTGAAGGAATCTAACTTTCGTGATAAAGTGTCTACGTTCATAGCTAATCAGCTCAAAGTGTCCAACTCATACTAACCTAGAGTTGTAGCTCTATATGAGTTAACTCTCTCACCTGACCATTGGTTATAGTTGAGAGCCATATCTTCTAGTAGGTTCATAGTCTCATATACACTCTTGTTCATCAGGGCCCCGCAAGTGGCTGCATTTATAGTAAGCCTAGTGTTATAATTAAGACAATTGTAAAAGGTATGAGGAATTACTCCTTTTTTAAATCCATGGTGTGGGTATAGTCTCTATAGTTATTTGAATATTTCCTAAGTTTCATATAGAGATTCTCCATCATGACTAAAGCTCGTACTCTAATTACCCAACTAGCCAGTTTTGCTATGAGTGAAAAATTTAGAAAGGAATGCCTAGGAGAGTTGGTCCCATGTTGTAATCAATCTTGGTAGTAAAGAGTGTCGCCAAGTACGAGCTCGATTCCTAAGAGAGAAAGAGAAAAGCCTTAGTTTAATAGTATCGTTGGAGACACCATTCAATTTTAATTTTTCACAATATTCTAGAAATATAAAAAAAATGCATATTTGGGGTCTTCTAATAGTGAACCCCTAAATTGGTTCTATTGTGTCACCTCCTTAGAATAATCATGAAATTCAATAATTATTTTCCTATTTAATATAATTCAATTTCCCAGAATTCAAAACATATCAAATTGAGACACTCAAAATTTTGAGTAACATCAATACCCTATTTATATCCTTCTAGGGTTGCAACAACAATACTAATCAAATGCAAACAACCATCAAGCTTGAGGTATCTACACTTGGTTAATCCCATTCTCATGCAAGCTTGAGGTGGTTTGAAAAGACAAGCATGATGTGTTTAACTTCATCCATTTAACTTAAGTAATTGTTTTCTTTCTCTATCTTTTTTTTTTGTGTTTTTACTTCACAAAATAATGAGTTATTATCAATATACATATTATGCTATATTTTTCATTATACATCCTACATGGTTGAACTTACATTTTAGTCCTTTTTTTATACACTATTCTCCTTGAGTTTTTAAAATGGGTATTTCACTATAACTACTTAATAATCTTCATAATCATGTCAAAGATAAATCATAGATATCGCATATTGAACCATAGAAAGTTTGGCTGACTTTATCTCGAAGTTGTTTACTTCAACTACAGGGTGAGCAATGCTAGAATTAAGCTCTTGCACATTTGGTGCAATGAAGTCTCTCAATGTTCTGTTATTATTGTCCATGGCAAGAGGTTGAGGTTCATGTTTCTCAACTCCTTGAGTCTTCTTCTTCATTTGAATATGCACTTGATTTCCAGATCAATGTCATACGAGTCCCCTATTCTAAGACTTCTATGCATAAACAAGATTAGCAAATATATCAAGAAGTCTAAATAAAAAGTAGAGTAGTACTAGCAAAATAAAAATAAAGGAAAGGAAAGAAAATAAATAGAGCAATGTCTAATCTATTAGTACTTAGACCAATTCGATATTGGCAATTGTCTACAACAATGACACCAAAAACTTGTTTTGTGTGTAACTATCACTTGGTATCAACCGTTACTGCAAGGGCATGATATACCAATGTAGTACAAGATATCATTCCCATAGGGATAGGTGTCAACTATCGAAAGATCATGTAATCAATAGCTAGATTGTCTAAATTTGGTCTTGAGTACAAAGTAACTTAAATTGAACTATGATAGCCACTCAGATTGGTTACCAAATAAGAGTAAAGATTTAAATGCAAATTTGAGATAATTAAGGGCATTGGGGTTCATCACAATGATAGATCTAAATTTGAATACAAAAATAATGGTGCAATTGATCTAAAGTGTTCAAGGACAATATCTGCAGGTATAGGTTACCCCTTTCAATAGTATAATTTGGTATCTACTTCTATTATCTCCTACTTCTGTGGCTTACCAAACTAAATTGATCAAATGTGCATAGGGATAATATATGTAGTCATCACATGAATTCTAACTATTTTCGTGATAGAATAACATGAGTCTGATCTAAGCAATTCAAACGTTGTAATTCACCGTTCAATCCTTCTCGTAATGTTTTAAACATGTAAAAACTTGTCCAAAGTAAATACAAGCTAATAACACAACAAAGATCGAATGAACATTGATGGATCAAATAGACATTGATATTAACGGTCTGTTTCAAACGAGGGAAAGCAGGAGAGAAAGGAAGGAAATAAAATTCTTTCTTTCGATTTCCCTAGTTTCAAAGGAGGGAATGAGTGGAAGAAAAGAAAAAAAAATCCAATTCCTTTCCCTCGATTTTGTTCCCTCCAAATCGGACGGAAACACATTTCCGTCCGCTCGCCAATTTTTAGCAGAGTTGCTTGTCTCCCTTCATCTCCCAAATCTCTTCGTATATTATATTATGTTATTAATATAATATAATATTATAATATGTTATTAATATAATATAATATTATATTATGTTATTAATATAATATAATAAACATTATAATATTATAATATTATAATATTACTAATATTATAGCAGAGTCGCCTGTCTCACTCGATCTCCCAAATTTCCCAGTATATTATATTATATTATTAATATAATATAATATTATAATATTAGTAATATAATATTATAATATTACTAATATTAGTAATATAATATTATAATATTACTAATATTCTTTATAATAATATTAATAGTATTACAAATAATAATTAGTAATATTATTTATAATATTACTAATTATTTATTTATTATGCATAATATAACTAGTTTTAAAATTAAGTTTTTCCTGGTTTTCTTTCGTCTCATTGAAACACATGACCTACAAGAGAAAACAGTTATTTATTCCTCTCCCTATTTCCTTTGTATTATTATTTCCTTTCTTTCTTGATTTCTTTCCCTCATCCGAAACGCAACGTAAGGGTCTAAAAAATAAGATCCATATAAAGGAATACACCCCTAGTCCTGAACAAAAAGGCTTATGCAGCCCTAGTAATTCTATTCGGCACAATTTCTCGAATCAAAGTTCAAAGAAAATATAATAGATAGGGAGACAACCTAGTGAGGAAAGAATAATTAAATCCCCTCAGATCTGATGAAGAATCATCTATAGTTTTACCCAAAAAAGCCTCCTTCCTTCTATGTTCATTGCCTCCTTATCGTTGTTCCTGCTCTTCTCCTCTTGTTGGAGCCCAATCAACCTTCTCAAAAGCCCTAAAATTTGTTCTTTTGTTTCTAGGATGACATATCTTCACCTTCCCCAAGAAATTCCCTTGAAGATTGCCTAAATTCTAGGAGAAATTAGTTAGTTTCATGTCTGGCAGGCTCTATCATGGCCGTTTGACGCAGCGGATGTAGGGGCCTTAATTTCCGTACTCTAGGGGAACTAGACAATGATGCTGAAAACGAGAGAGGGTCTTGAGACGAGGGAGGTTAAAACGCGTGCGGATGGGAAAGCCACGAGAAAACCGATGAGAACAGCGAGTAGACGTTTCTTGAGCAATACCCAATCGCGCGGAGAAACAATGGTTCGATTACTAAGGAAACTACTCACCTTTACTCGTAGAGCCAATTTTTTCTTCAAGGATGCGCGTGCGATCAGAACCTTCATGATGCTACGAAGGCGACAATCCACAAGTCCAAGACCCAACGTCAGAAGCGTAGGAACCGAATGCGAGATCGTTTGAAAAGGACCCGGAGCCCAAGGAGGGTTCTCTGGGTGTTTTGATTGAAAGCAGTAAATGAGCAGAATACAAGAATGAGGGAGCTCTAGGCGAGTTCCTCGGATTGGTGGACCTAGGCGTTGCGTAGGGAAGGTGACTTCTACAACCGAACTGAAAACCACACAAGCCCTCAGCCCTCTCTTATAGATCAAGAGGGAATAAGGGTCACATGCACAACACATGAGGGTAGTTGGAGAAGCCAACTCCCTCTAACTACCTAAAAGAAGGTCAATATTCCTTCAAAATAAACTTCTGCAGGGGAATATGCCAAGGGATGGGGCGCATGAGCTGAGACGTTTGGGCTGTTGAACGCGCCGCCTTCAGTGGGCTACACCATTTCTGAGCACCCGACCATGAAGCAGCAGAAGCGGCTGATCGTGGGCTGATTTTGAACATTAGTGGTGGTCTCTTGGGGTTGTTATATCAGTCGGTGGTGGCATCCGGTGAGGGTCCTCGAGGAATAGTTGCCATAGGAATGGGCTGAATGGACTCCAAAGATGTGGGTGAAGCCTCGTTGATGTAGCGGATGGGGCAAGTTGTGGCGGATGAGGGGCTTACCACCCCCACAAAATGGTCCGGGGGGGGGGGTGCGAAGACCGTTGCGAGCGTCGAACGGGATGAAGAATGGCACCTTTAGATTTTCTAGGGCTGGTCACGGCCTAGCCGTGTTTGCCGTCACGGGCGTGATGGAGTGGCGCTGGGTCGAACACGGTAGGAGGCACGGGGGTGTATGGTGTTGGTGTATATGCCCTAGGACCTAGTTTTGGTCAACTTATGTACTACTTGACACTGATATTTATATATCATTCTGGCATTGTCGTTATCATTGTTTGACTACACCTGCGATTGTGTACTTACATGATAATGTCCCTGGAGACAGATTGGATCTGTGCTCGAATTATAATCCCCAGTCAATGTACCTTAGTGGATATGGGACAGCTATGGTACTTGTGAGACTGGTATGTGGGCTGGTTAGGCACGTGGTGCTAACGCAGACACATGGGTATATCATTGGGGATATACTGGATAGACCCGCTATGAGGCTATGACTTGGTGTCATGAGTTATCCTCATAAGTGACAGGAGATGCATTGATCCCTTGACTTGAGGTCATTAATCATTCTATATGGTTAGGGACTTGCTTTGATACAACCTAACACCTTGCCATAGCTGGGAGGTCATAACGGTTGTTATTGAGCATGTCACGACCCATATGAGAAGATCAATGGACAGACATAGGATTTGCCCCTTCCCTAAGGAAGTATGATATCCATGGAGCTCCTTTATGGTTCTATGACTGAGAGTGTATGGCCATACCTAGGTAAGAACCTGTTTTAGTCATAGCCATGTGATTGGATGAAAACAAGTGGTGACACACTTGTCCAATCGGATATCAGTACGGTAAAGAGACTGTAATACATCTGTACCTAGTTGCGATGATGGGGATGTCAATGTCGATATCCATTCCAATGACCTGGGTAGCAGTGATGCACTGCTAGGTGCCACTCACTGCTTGTGATGACCTTTGGTCAGCACTGCCAGCGTCAGAGGAACCTACAGGGTCGCACACCTTGATACTTGAGTTCTCGTATTGATCGGGTAGCCTTATGATCGAGTTATTGGATAACTCGGATCTAATTGGGAGATTTCATCAGCGCCAATGGGCCTGATGAGATGGAAGAATGTTATTGGAGCCAAACTTCATTTTTGGCAGGTTGACCCGTATTTGACCATGGTTGGTCACATTTGGACTAGGGTTGCATTGGATTGGATCCAAGTGCTTAATCAACCTATGCAATGATGTTTGGGCTAGCTCATTATCCAATGAGGCCCAATAACAAGTTCTCATGAAGAGATGAGAGGCTAAAAGGGTATAATGGGGAGAAACATGAACCAATAGGCGCCTAGGGGCATAATGGGGTCATGTTGGCGCCTTTGCTTCATTATGGAAGTAAAGGGCGCCTCCCCCTCTCTTCCTAAGATGGAATGCATGCCTCTATGGCATTGCTTGAGGCGCAAGGCAAGGCCTTGGCGCACAAGGAAAGGCGTGGGAACAAAAGGTAAGGTTGAATGAGAATTATGGAAATGTCTTGGAGACATTCCTTATCTCAAACCTCCTCATCCTAGCCCTACACTTGTCATGATCCTAGCCATTACCCTAACCGCCTCTTGCCCTATAAATATGACCCTAGTCACCCCCTCTTGTGTGTAATTAATTCCTTGAAGGCGTGAACACAAGGAGAGGGGCGAGTGCTTGGAGCAAGGGCGCATCTTCCTTCTTCCATAACCGCAAGCCACTTCTTCCTTTCCTCTTGGCGCAAGGAACATTAGTGCTTGGCGTTTTTGGATAGTCTTCCTTCTTCTCTTGGCGCATCATCTCTCTTGGTGGCGCAAGTGAAGTAGAGTATCTCCCTAAGGCTTGGATCTTCTTCCCGAGGCTAACACCGGGCGTGGAAGAAGAGAACTCAAGAGATCCGTGTGTGCGAGACTGCAGAGGGCGAACACTTGGGCGCCTTCATCGACATCGCTCTACATTGCTCTTAAGGTATTTCCTAACTCATCGTGTCGACTCCCTTGCATGCGATCTTCACTGGGTTTTTTTGGGACTGGCCTGTTTCGGGGACATTCTTCCGCTGCGAAAAATGTATGTCCATAACTCTGAAAAATTGTAAAATGTCCCCGGGGTTTCCCAACATATGGGGTGTCGTCTGTCGGCGAACTGGTCACGGCCTTGTCGTGCTTTGCATCACGGCCGTGCTGGAGTGGCTCGAGTTCTGGCGAATTGATCACAGGTGAAGGCACGGGCATGCCGCGGGCCGTGTCTGTGTTCGCGTTTAGGCTAGACCATGTCATGGGCGTGCTTATCTTCACGGCCTGGCCGTGTTGGGGTTGACCGAAAAAAATTAAGGCAGGGCCGTAATCAAATTTACGGGCCGTAATTCCCGGTCTGAAATCCACAGAATGTTGGTCCCAAATTACGGCGGGGCCGTAATGAATATTACAGGACATAATTTGGCACTGAGAATCTGTAGTGTTTTCTGGCGAGCTAGTCACGGCCTGGCCGTGTTTGCTATCATGACCATGATGGGGTGCGCCACTTTCTGCCATGCTCATCACGGCGGGCGTCACGGGCGTGGTGGTGGCCGTGCTCGAGTTTGCGTTTCTCTTCAACCGTGTCACGGCTATGCTCTCGATCACGGCCTGGCCATGTCTAGATCGGCTGGGTCTTGCGGAGTCGGACACGGGTGGAGGAACGGGTGTGCAGGTGGTCTGCGGGCTCGTCACGGCCATGTCCACCATCACGGCCTGGCCGTGTTGAGGGCGGTAGATGGCCTTCTGGATCGAAATTTGCTGGGTGTCCACCTCAGGCCCTAGGAAGTCTCTCCAAGTGTCTTCTAGAGGAATTGGGTCGTCCTCAAGTGCATCTATGACTCCGTCAAGTATCCCGGGGTGGGAAGAATTCTCCTCCGGAGAATAAGATGGGCTAATGTCAGTGGAGGGGGCACCGGTGGGAAGGGGCACATGGTAGGGCAGAAGGTCAGTGACTTTGAAGATGGGGCTGATGAGGGAGTCCTCCGGAAGGTCGAGGACATATGCGTTAGTGCCAACCCGTCGTAGGACCGTGTAGGGACCGTTGCAGTGCGCTTGCAACTTCCAATTGGCCCTCGATCTCAACCGCTCAAGGTGGAGTCTCACCATGACAAGCTCACCAACCTTGAAGTGCTGTAGCCTACGAAGCGCGTTGGCCTCTAGCGCATAGTGGGCGTTGCTCAAGAAAATCCGGCGGCAAATCTCATCATGTAAACCCATGATATGAGATGCAAAGGTGTATTTAGACTCATGGACGGAGGGGGAGGAGGAACGTTATGCATGTTGATGGGTTTCCTAGGTTGGTGCCCGAGGACGACTTGGAAAGGACTCGGCCCCATAGAGCGGTGGAACGCGATGTTATACACAAACTCGACAATGGGGAGATGATCAGCCGAATGGCGTGGGTGTTGGTGTATATGCCCTAGGACCTAGTTGTGGTCCATCTTTGTACTACTTGACATTGATACTCATATATCATTCTCGCATTGTCGTTATCATTGTTTGTCTATATCTGCGATTATGTGCTTACATGATAATGTCCCTGGAGATAGATTGGATATGTGCTCAAAAGAATGTCCCCAATCAAGTACCTGAGTGGATATGGGACAACTCTGGTACATGAGAGACTGGTATATAGGCTGGTTAAGCACGTGGTGCTAACGCAGACATATGGGTATATCAGTGGTGGATATACTAGATTGACCCGCTGTGAGGCTATGACTTGGTGTCATTAGTTATCCTCACAAGTGATAGGAGATGCATTGATCCTTAGACTTGAGGTCATTGACTCTTCTATATGGTTAGGGACATGCTTTGATGCAACCTAATACCTCGCCGTAGCTGGGAGGTTATAACGGTTGTCATTGAGTATGTCACGACCCATATGAGATGATCAATTGACATACAAAGGATTTGCCCCTTCCTGAGAGAACCATGATATCCATGGAGCTCCTCTATGGTTCTATGATTGAAAGTGTATGGCCATACCCAGGTGAAGACCTGATTTAGTCATGACCATGTGATTGGGTGAAAACAAGTGATGACACACTTGTCCAATCGGATATCAGTTTGGCAGAAAGACTATCATGCATCTGTACCTAGTCGCGATGATGGAGATGTCGATGTCGATATCCATTCTGATGATTTGGGTAGCAGCGATGCACTACTAGGTGCCACTCACTCTCTGTTAGGGGTGTGCAAGAAAACTGTTGAAACCGTCGAACCGCGGTTATCTGAACCGAACCAAACCGGTTTTCCGGTTAACCGAACTGACGGTTCCTTAACCGGTCGGTTTTTCGGCGGTTCCAACAGTTACCGGTTCGGTTACGGTTCGGGACTTAGCTGAACTGCCGGTTAACCGACCGAACCGGTATATAATGTATTTTATATAAAATATTTATTTATATATGAAAATAAATATTTTATATTAAAATAATTATATTTATATAATTAATCGAACTGGTTAACCGGCAGTTAATCGGAAAACTAGTGGTTAACTGAATCGGTTAACAAAAAACTAGCAGTTAACTGGCAGTTTACCGGTCAAATGAGATAATTTAAGAAAAAAAATTTATAACCGTTAACCGGTTGACTGGTTAACCATTTGACCGGTTAACCAATCAAACCGGTTCGGGAACGGTCCATTGTTTTTACTAAATCGAACGGTTTGATTATCCGATTGACTTGGTCAACTGGTTCAGTCAACCGCCCATGCACAGCCCTACTTCTTGTGATGACCTTGGGGCATCACTACCAACGTCCGAGGAACCTACAAGGTCGCACTCCTTGATACTCGAGTTCTTGTATTAATCGGGTAGCTTTTAGATCGAGTTATTGGATAACTCGGATCTATTTGGGAGATTTCGTCAGTGCCAATGGGCCTGATGAGATGGAAGAAACTCATTGGAGCCAACTTTCATTTTTGGCATATTGACCAAATTAACCATGGTTTGCCTCATTTGACCTTGGGTTAAATTGGATTGGATCCAATAGCTTGGTTAATATACATAATGGACTTTGGGCTAGGCTCATAGCTTAGTTGGGCTCAATAATAAGTTGTAATGAAGAGAGGAAAGGCTAAAAGGGTATAATGGGAAGGAAACTTATCCCATTGGCGCCTAGGGGCTTAATGGGGATAAGTTGGCGCCTTTGCTTCATTATGGAAGTAAAGAGCGCCTCCCCCTTTATCCTTGGATGGCAACCTTGCATCTATGGCATGGATGGGGCGCAAGAGATTTGTTGTGTCCAAGTGGGGATGATAATTAACATATTTAGAGTCCTAATCTCAATAGGATTTTCGCCCAAGCCTTAATAGGCAAACTATCACGACGCCTTGACATGGTCTAGGTGCATGGATAGAGTTAATGCCTCTTTAGGCATGAAGTGGGCGCATATGTTAATGCTTGCTTAGGCAAGAAATAGGCGCATATTATAGAGAAGATTTAATCAAGATAATTGACTAAATAATCTCTCTAATGAATGCCCTAATTATCAACCCTTGCCATCTTCCCAAACTGCCTTCATGCTCTTATAAAAGACCCCCTTGTCGCCCCCTCTTGTGGGTTAATCTCTTGGAGGCGTGGAGGCAATGAGGGGCGACAACTTGAGAGCTTGGAGTTCTCCTTCTTCCATCAAAGGGCGCAACAAGCTTCTTCCTCCTTCCTCCTTTCCTTGCCTTGGCGCAAAGGAACAAGAAGGCTTGCGGCTCCCTCCACTTCTTCTTCCCTTGGCGCCACCTCTTCTTGGTGGTTGGCGCAAGTGATCAAGAGGCTCTCCTAAGACATGGATCTTCTTCTTGAGGCTAGCACCGGGTGTGGAAGAAGAGAGCTCGAGGAATCCGTGTGTGTGAGACTGCAGAGGGCGAACGCTTGGGCGCCTACCTCTACATTGGTTTCTCTCATTGCTTTAAGGTACTTTCAATCATATCGTGTCGATCCCCTCGCATGACGATCTTCACTAGGTTTTTGGGACTGGCCTATTTTGGGGACATTCTTCCGCTGTGCAATGTAATCTGTAATGTCTATCTCTGAAAAATTGTAAAATATCCCCGGGGTTTCCCAATAGTGGTATCAGAGCAACTTGTGAGCCTCGAATGATGTTTTTTCTTGCTTTTCATGCTCACATGCCATATTTCAATTTTCACAAATTGCATATAAGTATGGCTGATTACACCAAAATATGTAGTATATTTTGATTCATTTTGGATACCTTCTTCATTCTAAATTGAGGATCTTTTAGTTGTTTTTATGTTAAATCCATCAAATATTGCAAAGTCTACTTCTATTTTGGTTTTTCATGTTTTTCAGGTAAAAAGGCACTATTTAAGGCATTTTCAAGTGAAATCAAATACATAGAAGAGTTACCATCATCAAGAAGAGGTCACCCAAGTAATTTCACGCAAAACGAAGCAATTCAGTAAATTACGGCCGTGCCGTAATCCATTTTACGGTACCGTAATTTCATATAGTACCGTAAAATTCGAGCCCTGCCATATTTTGAAGAATTTCCTAATAGAAAGATTTTTGAATTTTACAGCACCTGCCGTATAAAATTACACTACCGTATTCTTCAGCGCTTTCAGAGCAGAGACTTTACCCGATTTTACGGCACCACCGTAATGAACTACACGGTACCATATTTTCTAGATGATTTCGAACAGAGAGTTCAGCCGATTTTACGGTACTGCCGTAAACCAATTTACGGTACCGTATTTCCTAGACAACATCAGAATAGAAGACTCGATCGATTTTACGGCACCTGGCGTGAACTATTACACTGCCGTAATTCTTGTTTTGAACGCGACACCCAGGTCAATTTCCACGCCTGATTCTTGCGAAGATGATTGCGGACGATCTAGTGCTTCATATTTGATGCCGTAAGAAGCAAAAAGGGAGCTTTGGATGGGAGGAACACACAGACACCGAAAGCCCCAATTTTCATTGTTTGTCGAGAGAGAAATCGTCATCCACGCCGCCGCCTTGGGTATCGCCACCGCGCTCGATCCAGACGATCTCCGGCCGTGATTTTCATACTGAAGCTTCATCAGAAGGAGGAGACGACGTACCAGAAGTTTCAGACAGAGAACAGATCAATTGATGGATAAATCAAGGAAAGAAGGGGCGCTGACACTGTTCATCGCCTAAAGTTGGAAATTACGGCTGTGAAATACTTCACAGTCGCGCTGTATTTTCTAAACTTCTCTTCTCTTTTTATTTTTGATCTTCTGAAACCATGGAATTCTGTAACTCCTTTACCATGATAGCTTAAACTACTCTTGGGACATGGGGGAGGAATTCACTTGATTTCCAATGACTAGATGACTATTTTTACTATTTCGTTGAGTTTAATATTACCATGATGATTTTACTCATGTGATAATTGTGCTTAGACTCTCTATAAGTTCATGTTACTAATTATTTTCTTAGAATTTTCGCTTGAGACCGAAAGGTAATTGCTTGAGAATTTGGAGCCCTAGAATTGCATGTTAGGAACCCGTCCTTTGGTTTGATCCAACTTGATATGTTCTAGTAAAATTACTGCCATGATTATAACATGAATCTATAGATCGAGTCTATTTGTCAAACGTGCAGATCTTGCACGAAAGTGAGGATCAGAACTTTGGAGATCTATGAGTAAAACTAGTATCGAGGCTTGGATGCACGAAAGTGATCCTTGAGTTTCCGCTAGAGATTGTCAACCTAGAATTCGGATGCACGAAAGTGATCCTTGAGTTCATAGATTGATAATTTGCTTATCTTCAGCGTTGGGACAAATCTTGTGCGAAAGCGAAGATAAATCCCTGCATGATTGTTTGCACAAGAGTGAAACAATCTTTTATTAGGTAAATCGTATCTTCATCATGATAAAATTAAATCGACGAAATCCTTATTCATATCTAGTCATAAGAGTTAAGTGAACGAAACCCTAGTCCCAGCTTTCTCTCTGACAGTTTTCTTTTGTGTGTTTGCGATATTTGCTTAACTTTCATTTGATTGCCTAGATAGCGAAAAATCAATTATTTAGTACTCGACAATGTAGGTCCCTGTGGATTCGATACTTTCTTTATTACTTCGTGTACCCGTGCACTTGCGGGATCACAATAAGTTTTTGGCACCATTACCGAGGACTAGTCCAAGGTACACGCATGTCATACTTGTAGTGTTACCTTACGGTACAACAAGTTTTTGGCGCCGTTGCCGGGGACCTTAGTTTTTGTCGATATTAAAGACGTTGAGATTATTGCTAGATTAGGTTTTTATTTACTGCTTATTTTCTATTTCTTCAAATCACTTGATCTATCTACTTTGCATGCACAGGAGCCTTAGGTCAGGACCACTTGTATCATTGGATCCTAAAATCAATAAGACATTAAGAGCGCGCAGAAAATTGAGATTAGAAGAGACATCACAAGAAGAATTGCAAGAGACATCCCAACCAGAGTTAGAAGAAGAAATATTAGAGATGAGAGACAATCAGAACAATCAGAGAACACTTAGGGACTTCGCAGCCCCTAATCATCATGAAATTCGTTCTAGTATAGCTAGGCCAGCAATAGAGGCCAACAATTTTGAGATTAAGCCTAGTTTCATTGCAATGTTTCAACAAGATCAATTTGGAGGATCTCCACTGGAGGATCCTTGTTGGAGTATGCCCTTAAGGCTAATGTTTGAGGCCTTGGGATTGTATAAGTATCATGTAATAAACTCTTATGTTTATAAAGGCATGGTTATTATTCAGGTTGTTACCTTGTCTGCAATAATAAGTGTACTACTGAATAATGTCTCAAAGCTGTTCAGCTAGGCTGACAGGCTCTATGTCCTTAGTCGAGATATCTTGGTGAACATGAGACAGCCTTGATATGATTGAGACTAATATGTGTGCTAATCTTATAGGATGCTTCGAGCATGGAATAAGATGTAGAATCATGGGTACATTGGATATACTGGACAGACCCTTCTAGGATATTCAATTGTTTGTCACAATGTGAATAATCCTTGATAGCAGCAAGTGGCACATGTCCTTCGACTTGAGATCACTTGTGTTTCTAAATGATGATTGTCATTGTTTTGAGGTAGTTCAATATCATTTGAAACATAATGATTATAGACTATCTTGGATGATGAGCTTGAGTCAGGTTAGGACACTAGTGATAGATAAAGGATTGCCGTCTCCTTGTTCAAGGAGTGTGATGTTCTAAAGGGCCCCCCTGTATGAGATGATTGAGATAGTGTATGGCCATACCCAGATGACTATGATCATCTGATCTAATCATGCTCATCGTATTGGAGTTACAGGCTTGACATGCTTGTCCAATAAGAACATCCAGTGGCAAAGGAAACATGCATGCCTCGTGAGTTTGATTCACACTTGTGCTGTGGTTTGGGTGTAGTCTTGGAAGACTCTTTCCTTTATATCGGGAGACAGTGATGTGTTGCTAGATACCCCTCACTGATCGTGATAACGTAAGTTATCGTTACCGACATTTAAAGGAAACCCTCAGGGTCGCACAATTTGATGATATGGCTTACTTGAGTCAGATCGTGTGGACTGAATTGTTTTGGTTCAGTTTAAAGGAGTTTAAACTCTGATTGTAAGTGAGATCCAGTCTGATCATGTTTGATTGATTAGGGCTTGAGATCGGTAAGCTTCGATCGAGAGTATTGATGCAAGATCGGTGAGATCAAAAGCATCATGAGATGAACGGTTAGATTGGAAACCTTAGGGTTTGGTTGATCTAGACCGATTGGCTTGGTTTGGTCTTTGAACCAAATTGGTTTGGACCAATTTGGATTGAACCGGTTCACATGGGTGAACCCATGGTTCGATCCATAAAGCGTTTTGGGCGGTTTGCTAGAAGTGAGAACGCATGGCTTAATGGATTTTCCAATTTTGGAAAGTCATTGAGCGCATGTCTCCTTGAAACGCCAAAACGGCTTGAAGGCTCATTGAACTCTTGTCTCCTTGCTCTTGCTCGACGAGACTTGTGAGATTTTGGGTGTGGACGACAAGAGGAGGACCGGCCAACCAAAGGAAGTGATCATCTCTTCTCTTTACTCGATCAAGGACAACTCTTGGAACCTTGCTAGCACAAGGAGCACCAAGGAAGTGAGCGCATCCTCATCTTGTGTGCGCATCTTGTGGAGGAGACCCCTATTCGATCTCTTCTTCCAAGCCGACCTCCAACTCTATGGCTATGGTATAGATCTGAACTCATTCAAGTTGATCATATGCTCATGCTAAAATCGTTGAAAACACATGCTTCCGCTTGCAAAGTTATGCGCCAACCCCCTTAGTGTTTTCGCCCCCCTCTTGAAAGGGGTTTCACATGCTTGCGCTCCCCCTTGAAGGGGACCCAACAATTGGTATCAGAGGCATGTTGAAGCATGTTAATATGATTGCTTGATATTTCCGTGATCCATGTTTGCGCATCTTCATGTATGCTTAGATCTTGTTCACATGCGAAAATTGACATGCTATTTCTCCATGCGAAAGTAAGATGTTTACTTATCTAGGCGCATGTTGTTTGTTCATGATGTCGCATGTCTTGTGTTGGCGCTTAGTTTATGTTGTTTTATCAAACAAAACCCTAACTTGCGCGCCTATGACTAGATCTAAAGTGCCACCTACTATAAACCTTTAGATGGGTTGATGGGGCTGAAGTCACCTCTAGGTTAGATCCAATAGTCTGATCAGACCATCTGACAGCCTAGATGGATCGACCAGATGGCACCTGTGCGCAAGCACGAGGTGGCCATAGGTCGATTGCATCTTAGGCGTGTAGCGAGGTCTGGTTGAGACAACCAATGAACACTCTTGAGTTAGGCCCGGGGTCACACCCGCTTGCCAGAACTCTTGTTGGTTGTTCAGCCCTTAGCGCATGCATGGTTGACCATTAGGTCAACTCGGGTCAGTTAGGACTCGGTGCATGCAAGGGCACAGGATCTAACTAGATGGATGAGTGGATCCCTATCAATGTACCATTGTAAGGTTGTAGGGCACATAAGGAAGTTAAAATTGATGCCTATGGGGTTTTCAAAATTTAATTTCTTGATTGGATCACATGATGATTGAGACCATGTGCTTGTTTATTTATTCTTATGTGGGTTGCCCTAATGTGTGCTGTGCTGGGGCCTGCGTGCCTGGTTAATTATAAGTTAATATTATTGTGATCTGCGAATCACATTTTTTATTAATCCATTGTATAATTGACCTGCGAGTCAAAGCTTGTCTAGATAGATCAAAATGTTTTTGATTAGACAAGGGCATAAAAGCACACATCCAAGAGGGGCATTCAGCTGGTGGCGCACCTGAGGTGCTCTTGGCGCTAGGGCCCTAGGTTGGACCAGATGAGATGCAAAAGAGCTCAAGTGAAGACTTAAGTAAAATTAAGGTCTTACTAGGGTTCATGGGCTTTTACCACATAAGATCATGCTTTCTATTTATTGCTTATATAATTAGAATTGCATGTGTTTATCTTCTGCTATAGCCATAGGATTTTCCTGATAGTAAGAAGATAAAAGACCGTTAAAATCCAACGCTAACATATCAAGCTCGGAAAGCCTTCTGACGCGAAACCTCACCGTTCTGATTATCGTTGGAGCCGTGTTGTACCCACTCAGTGGGCACGTCCATCTATCTTCAGACGGTGCAGGATTACACCTGCGTGTTACAGAGCAGGGATTTATCCCTTCTCGTTGCTCAGCATAGCACGTGGTGGTCCAGGGAGTAGGTCAGGTCAGCTTGACCATGTAGGCTACATATGTGGCGCATATGGTAGCACATGGAGGCAGCCATCTGTGGGATCAGAGACTGTGTTGTACCAACTCAGTTGGCACAGTCTGCTGGATTGCCCAGATGAAGGGGAATCGCACGGGTTGGCGATTGGCTGGGACTGCCTACCAGAAATTAGTGCTTGTCCTCTCTGTGCATCTTATCTCGCCTAAGCGGGACGCGGAGACCAAGTATGAAATCTGGATCCCATCTCACTAAAAGAGTGTTACTCTTTCGGACTGTTTACTAGATTTTTCAGTCAGACAAAATAGTGAGAAAAGAATCTTTCTTAAAGTCCTGGATTGATTCTGAACATTGATACTGACCTTGCTGTTCTTGCTTGTTGTAGATTCCTGCAGCAACGAACACCATGAGCTTCAATGTGCGATCCCTACTGGAAAGGGAGAAGTTTGCTGGGCCGAACTTCTCTGACTGGTTCGGACACCTTAAGATCGTTCTTAAGGCAGAGAGGAAACTGTATGTCCTCGAGACGGCGATACCGCCGCAGCCCGCTGCGAACGCCGCAAGGGCGGTTCGTGATGCCTATGAAAAGCACGTCAATGATAGCATTGATGTCGCTTGCCTGATGCTAGCGTCTATGACGCCACCGCTGCAGCGTCAGCATGAGGATATGTCGGCTATAGAGATTATAGCGAACCTCAAGATGCTGTATGCTGCACAGGCGATGACAGAACGCTATAATATGACGAAGCTCTTCTTTCAGAGCAAACTGGCTGAGGGGAGCCCAGTGGGAGCTCACGTGCTCAAGATGATTGGGCACAAGGAGGCTCTGGAGAAACTGGGGCATACCGTCAACCAGGAGCTTGCTGTAGATATTATTCTGCAGTCTCTTCCGCCTTCTTTCGATGCGTTCATCATTAACTTTAATATGAACAAAATCGATTGTACGCCGGCAGAGCTGCTGAATATGCTCTTGACTACTGAGGAAACTCTGAAGGGCAAGCCTTCAACCTCTGTCTTAATGGTTCCTTTTAGGAACAAGAAGAAGGGGAAGAAGGGCAAGGCCCCTGTCAAGAACTACAGTAAGGCTCTGAAACAGAAGGTCAAGCGGTCCAAGGACAACAGGTGTTTCCACTGTGGCCAGCTGGGTCACTGGAAAAAGGACTGTAAAGCGCTCCAAGGAGATAAGAGGGGAAGCATCGCTTCTGGCTCAGGTATATACGTGACGGAAGTCATGGTTTCATCTTCTTCTATTTCATGGGTGTTGGACACTGCATGTGGAGTTCACATTTGTTCAAATGTACAGGAACTCAAGAGAAGAAGGCAGGTGGGACAGCATGAGGTAGACCTACGCGTTGGAAACGGGGCACGGGTTGCTGCTGTTGCTGTAGGAGACTATTTCATTTCTTTACCATCTGGCATTGTATTGGAATTAAACAATTGTTATTTTGTACCGAGTATCACTAAGAATATTATCTCTATTCCTGCTCTTGTCAGGAAAGGATTTGCCTTTGAATGCAATATTTCAAAGTGTGTTTTATCTTTAAATAATATTGTGTATGCAACTGGTTCAATTAACAATGGGTTATACATGTTGGACATGGAAAATTCTATACAAAACATTGATAATAAGAAAGCCAAGTATGCTGATGACAGCACCTTGCTATGGCATAGTCGTTTAGGCCATATAAACGAGAAACGCATTAAGCGGTTGCATGATCATGGACTGCTGGGATCTTTCTCCTATGAGGAGTTTGATACATGCAAAGCTTGTTTGATGGGTAAAATGACGAAGTCTCCTTTTCCTAACAAAGGTCAAAGGGCTTCAGGTTTACTTGACCTCATACACAGTGATGTGTGTGGGCCATTTAGTAAACATGCCAGAGGTGGCTATCAGTACTTCATTACCTTTACTGATGATTTCAGTAGGTATGGGTATGTCTATCTAATGAGACATAAAAGTGAATCTTTTGACAAGTTCAAAGAGTTCAAAAATGAAGTACAAAATCAGTTAGGCCGAAATATCAAGGCACTTCGTTCTGATCGAGGTGGAGAATACCTAAGTCGAGAATTTACTGACTATCTGAAAGAGTGTGGGATTATCTCACAGCTCACTCCGCCAGGAACACCGCAATGGAATGGTGTGTCCGAGAGGAGAAATAGAACGTTACTTGACATGGTTCGTTCTATGATGAGTCAGGCTACTCTTCCATACTCCTTTTGGGGTTTTGCACTGGAAACAGCTGCAAAGGTACTAAACCGAGTGCCATCCAAGGCAGTTTCAAAGACGCCATATGAGTTATGCTATGGGAAACAGCCTAGCTTGACATTTATCAAGATCTGGGGTTGCGAGGCTTATGTCAAAAAGCTCGCCTCTGGGAAACTGGAGAGCAGATCTGAGAAATGCATCTTTGTCGGTTA
The DNA here is from genome assembly GCA_027563935.2 of Costus lasius. Lineage (NCBI taxonomy): Eukaryota > Viridiplantae > Streptophyta > Magnoliopsida > Zingiberales > Costaceae > Costus > Costus lasius. The sequence goes on from CM050451.1 coordinate 81,094,074, forward strand.
CCCTAAGGAAACTAAGGGTTATTATTTCTACGATCCCAAAGAGAACAAGGTTTTTGTTGCTCGGACGGCTATATTTCTTGAGAAGGAGTTTCTTCTGCAAGAAGCCAGTGGGAGAGAAATAAAGCTGGATGAGAATCCAGAAGAAGGACAAAGTAGTCAAGCACAGTTGGATGTGCCTGAGCCGGTAGAACAGGTTATTGAACAACCTGAGGTTCAGATATCATGGGAACCGCGAAGATCGGGTAGGATCCGTCGACAGCCTGAGCGCTATGATGGAGTCTACATCATTGAAAATGATGAACCCCTCACTTATGCGGATGCGGTCAGTGGACCGGAGTCAGCTAGATGGCTTGATGCTATGCGAGCCGAGATGGACTCCATGTCAGATAACCAAGTCTGGGATTTGGTTGATCCGCCTCCGGGAGTAATCCCTATAGGCTGTAAATGGATCTTCAAGAAGAAGATTGACATGGATGGTAACGTGGTTACCTATAAAGGCAGGCTAGTTGCGAAAGGTTTCAAACAAATCTACGGGATAGATTATGATGAAACTTTCTCTCCTGTAGCCATGTTTAAGTCTATTCGGATTCTTTTCGCTATAGCTGCATATTATGATTATGAGATCTGGCAGATGGATGTGAAGACAGCTTTCCTTAATGGAAATCTGGATGAGGATGTGTATATGACACAACCTGAGGGTTTCACTAATCCAGCAGATCGTCATAAAATATGCAAGTTAAAGAAATCCATTTATGCACTTAAACAAGCATCTAGAAGCTGGAACATTCGTTTTGATGAATCAATCTCTGAGTTTGGTTTCATCAAGAACGAGGATGACCCGTGTGTATATAAGAGGTTTAGTGGGAGCGTGATTATATTCCTAATCCTCTACGTCGATGATATCTTAATCATTGGAAACGATATTCCTGAACTGCATGCGGTTAAAGCATGGTTAGGAAAATGTTTCCAGATGAAAGATTTAGGAGAAGCAGCCTATGTGTTAGGTGTGAAGATCTACCGGGATAGATCTAAGAGGCTTCTCGGGCTGTGCCAGAGTACTTACATCGATAAAGTCCTGGAAAGATTTCATTTAGAGAATTCTAAAAGGGGATATCTTCCAGTCAGACATGGTCTGAATCTTTCGAAGAGTCAGTGTCCACAAACACAGACTGAGAAAGATGAAATGGACAATACGCCTTATGCTTCGGCTATTGGGTCCATTATGTATGCGATGTTATGTACTCGCCCAGACATCGCTTACGGGTTAAGCGTGACCAGTCGATTCCAAAGTAATCCAGGACAGGCGCACTGGATTGCAGTCAAGAACATTATAAAATATCTGCGGAGGACCAAAGATATGTTCTTGATATATGGTGGTCAGGAAGAACTCAGTATAGAGGGATATACTGACGCTTCGTTCCAGTCGGACCAGGATGATTTCCGATCGCAATCAGGCTATGTTTTTAGCTTGAATGGAGGTGCTGTGGTGTGGAAGAGTTTCAAACAGTCAACTGTTGCTGATTCCACAACAGAAGCCGAGTATGTTGCAGCCTCGGAAGCATCCAAGGAGGCAGTTTGGATTCGCAAGTTCGTGAGAGAACTTGGTGTCGTTCCTTCGAGTGCAGATCCTTTGGTTATCTTCTGTGATAACACTGGAGCAATCGCACAAGCAAAGGAACCACGGTCGCACCAGAAGTCCAAGCACATACAGAGACGGTTTCACTTGATCCGGGAGATCATTGATCGAGGCGAGATCAAGATTTGCAAGGTTCATACAGACGACAATCTGGCTGACCCGCTTACCAAGCCTCTGGCGCAGCAGAAGCATGAGAAGCACTGTAATAATATGGGTTTGAGGTTTCTCAACCATTAGATTAAGTGCAAGTGGGAGATTGTTGGAGTATGCCCTTAAGGCTAATGTTTGAGGCCTTGGGATTGTATAAGTATCATGTAATAAACTCTTATGTTTATAAAGGCATGGTTATTATTCAGGTTGTTACCTTGTCTGCAATAATAAGTGTACTACTGAATAATGTCTCAAAGCTGTTCAGCTAGGCTGACAGGCTCTATGTCCTTAGTCGAGATATCTTGGTGAACATGAGACAGCCTTGATATGATTGAGACTAATATGTGTGCTAATCTTATAGGATGCTTCGAGCATGGAATAAGATGTAGAATCATGGGTACATTGGATGTACTGGACAGACCCTTCTAGGATATTCAATTGTTTGTCACAATGTGAATAATCCTTGATAGCAGCAAGTGGCACATGTCCTTCGACTTGAGATCACTTGTGTTTCTAAATGATGATTGTCATTGTTTTGAGGTAGTTCAATATCATTTGAAACATAATGATTATAGACTATCTTGGATGATGAGCTTGAGTCAGGTTAGGACACTAGTGATAGATAAAGGATTGCCGTCTCCTTGTTCAAGGAGTGTGATGTTCTAAAGGGCCCCCCTGTATGAGATGATTGAGATAGTGTATGGCCATACCCAGATGACTATGATCATCTGATCTAATCATGCTCATCGTATTGGAGTTACAGGCTTGACATGCTTGTCCAATAAGAACATCCAGTGGCAAAGGAAACATGCATGCCTCGTGAGTTTGATTCACACTTGTGCTGTGGTTTGGGTGTAGTCTTGGAAGACTCTTTCCTTTATATCGGGAGACAGTGATGTGTTGCTAGATACCCCTCACTGATCGTGATAACGTAAGTTATCGTTACCGACATTTAAAGGAAACCCTCAGGGTCGCACAATTTGATGATATGGCTTACTTGAGTCAGATCGTGTGGACTGAATTGTTTTGGTTCAGTTTAAAGGAGTTTAAACTCTGATTGTAAGTGAGATCCAGTCTGATCATGTTTGATTGATTAGGGCTTGAGATCGGTAAGCTTCGATCGAGAGTATTGATGCAAGATCGGTGAGATCAAAAGCATCATGAGATGAACGGTTAGATTGGAAACCTTAGGGTTTGGTTGATCTAGACCGATTGGCTTGGTTTGGTCTTTGAACCAAATTGGTTTGGACCAATTTGGATTGAACCGGTTCACATGGGTGAACCCATGGTTCGATCCATAAAGCGTTTTGGGCGGTTTGCTAGAAGTGAGAACGCATGGCTTAATGGATTTTCCAATTTTGGAAAGTCATTGAGCGCATGTCTCCTTGAAACGCCAAAACGGCTTGAAGGCTCATTGAACTCTTGTCTCCTTGCTCTTGCTCGACGAGACTTGTGAGATTTTGGGTGTGGACGACAAGAGGAGGACCGGCCAACCAAAGGAAGTGATCATCTCTTCTCTTTACTCGATCAAGGACAACTCTTGGAACCTTGCTAGCACAAGGAGCACCAAGGAAGTGAGCGCATCCTCATCTTGTGTGCGCATCTTGTGGAGGAGACCCCTATTCGATCTCTTCTTCCAAGCCGACCTCCAACTCTATGGCTATGGTATAGATCTGAACTCATTCAAGTTGATCATATGCTCATGCTAAAATCGTTGAAAACACATGCTTCCGCTTGCAAAGTTATGCGCCAACCCCCTTAGTGTTTTCGCCCCCCTCTTGAAAGGGGTTTCACATGCTTGCGCTCCCCCTTGAAGGGGACCCAACAATTGGTATCAGAGGCATGTTGAAGCATGTTAATATGATTGCTTGATATTTCCGTGATCCATGTTTGCGCATCTTCATGTATGCTTAGATCTTGTTCACATGCGAAAATTGACATGCTATTTCTCCATGCGAAAGTAAGATGTTTACTTATCTAGGCGCATGTTGTTTGTTCATGATGTCGCATGTCTTGTGTTGGCGCTTAGTTTATGTTGTTTTATCAAACAAAACCCTAACTTGCGCGCCTATGACTAGATCTAAAGTGCCACCTACTATAAACCCTTAGATGGGTTGATGGGGCTGAAGTCACCTCTAGGTTAGATCCAATAGTCTGATCAGACCATCTGACAGCCTAGATGGATCGACCAGATGGCACCTGTGCGCAAGCACGAGGTGGCCATAGGTCGATTGCATCTTAGGCGTGTAGCGAGGTCTGGTTGAGACAACCAATGAACACTCTTGAGTTAGGCCCGGGGTCACACCCGCTTGCCAGAACTCTTGTTGGTTGTTCAGCCCTTAGCGCATGCATGGTTGACCATTAGGTCAACTCGGGTCAGTTAGGACTCGGTGCATGCAGTCTCATACACACGGATCTCTTGAATTCTCTTCTTTCACGCCCGGTGCTAGCCTCGGGAAGAAGATCCAAGCCTTATGCTCCTTCTTCAAAGTATGCGCCACCTCCAAGGTAGATGCGCCAAAGATGAAGAAGGATGAAGGAGAAGGAAACCGCCAAGCATCAAGTTCCTTGCATCAAGAGAGAAGGAAGAAGTTTGCGGCTAGGGTTTGGAAGGAAGAAGATGCGCCACTTCTTGGTGTTGTCGCCCTTCAAGCCTTTGCTTTCGCCCCTCCTCTTGTTGTCACACCTCTAAGGATTGTAACCTCTCAAGAGGGGGCGGTTAGGGTCACTTATAAAGAGCTAGAGGCGGTTAGGGCAAGGGTTGAGATCATGACAAGTGTATGGCTTGGATGAGAAGGTTTGAGGTAAGGAAAGTCTCCAAGACTTTACCATAAACCTTATTCAACCTTTCCATAAGCTACCAAGCCTTGCCTTGCGCGCCAAGGCCCAGCCTTGTGCCCCAAGCAATGCCTTAATGCATTCACACTATCAATGGGAGAGGGCAAGGCGCATAAAGCTTCCTTAATGAAGCAAATTTGCCATCCAAACCCCATTATGCCCCTTAGGCGCCAATGTGCTTGGCTTCCTCCCCATTATACCCTTTTAGCCTATTGCCTCTTCATGACAACTTATTATTGGGCCTCATTGGATAATGAGCTAGCCCAAACTTCATCACATGGGTTGATTAAGCACTTGGATCCAATCCAATGCAACCCTAATTCAAATGTGACCAACCATGGTCAAATACGGGTCAACCTGCCAAAAATGAAGTTTGGCTCCAATAATATTCTTCCATCTCATCAGGCCCATTGGCGCTGATGAAATCTCCCAATTAGATCCGAGTTATCCAATAACTCAATCATAAGGCTTCCCGATCAATACGAGAACTCAAGTATCAAGGTGTGCGACCCTGTAGGTTCCTCTGACGCTGGCAGTGCTGACCAAAGGTCATCACAAGCAGTGAGTGGCACCTAGCAGTGCATCGCTGCTACCCAGGTCATTGGAATGGATATCGACATCGACATCCCCATCATCGCAACTAGGTACAGATGCATTACAGTCTCTTTGCCGAGCTGATATCTGATTGGACAAGCGTGTCACCACTTGTTTTCATCCAATCACATGGCTATGACTAAAATAGATTCTCACCTGGGTATGGCCATACACTCTCAGTCATAGAACCATGAAAGGAGCTCCATGGATATCATACTTCCTTAGGGAAGGGGCAAATCCTATGTCTGTCCATTGATCTTCTCATATGGGTCGTGATATGCTCAATAACAACCGTTATGACCTCCCAGTTACGGCAAGGTGTTTGGTTGTATCAAAACAAGTCCCTAACCATATAGAATGATCAATGACCTCAAGTCAAGGGATCAATGCATCTCCTGTCACTTATGAGGATAACTCATGACACCAAGTCATAGCCTCATAGCGGGTCTATCCAGTATATCCTCCAATGATACACCCATGTGTCTGTTGGTGTATATGCCCTAAAGACCAATGTATGGACATGGTCAGGCATTGTTTGAATGTACTTTGATAGAACTATTACTCTTTATATAGGCATGGTCGTTATTATGCAAGACTTCTCTACCTGCGTTGATGTATTGAGTTGCATAAATAATGTCCCAGGAGTTTGGATTAGATCCATTCTCATAAGCTATCCCCAGACAAGGTACCTTAGCATATATGGGACAGCTTTGGTACATGTGAGACTGGTGTATGGGCTGGTTATGTGCGGGGCACAGTAACACAGACATACAGGTGCATTGGATGCACTGGAGTGATCCACCATGAGGATTGACTTGTCTAGTCAACAAGTCAATCTCACATACAAGAGGTTTGCATTGATCCTTAGACTTGAGGTATTCATGTCTAGATTTGAAGATGGGTGTGCTTTAATACAGTCTTACGTCTCTCCGTAATTGGGAGATCAAAACGACTGTCATTGGGCATGTCATAAGTCATGTAGAGACATGAATGACCAATAGTAGGATTTGCCCCTTCCTTATTGGAAGCATGATATCCACTCGGGGCGCCCCACCTTACTGGTGCATGACAGGAGAGTGTGGCCACACTTGTTGAGACTAATCCAATGGCAGGATATCAGCTTAGGCAAAGGGATCTGTAATGCAATAGGAATCCTCGTTGTTTGTTAGGAGTTGTTGCCATAATGACTTAAGTCCTATGACATGGGTAGTAGTGATGTGTTGCTAGATACCCCTCACTACTTATGATGTTTACATCATTACCATTGTCATATGGATCCTACGGGGTCACACGCAATAGACTCTTGACGTTGCTTTAATCAGAAGCCTTAGGATCAAGTTATTGGATAACTTGGATCAATTTGAAAGATTTCATCAACGCCAATGGGCCTGATGAGTCGGAAGAAAGTTATTGGAGCCAAACTTCATTTTTGGCAGGTTGACCCGAAATTGACCTAGATTGGTCACATTTGGATTAGGGTTGCATTGGATTAGATCCAATGGCTTAATCAACCCATGCCATGAAGTTTGGGCTAGCTCATTATCCAATGAGGCCCAATAATTAGTTGTCATGAAGAGGAATTGGCTTAAAAGGGTATAATGGGGAGAATTCTCACCCCATTGGCGCCTAGGGGCATAATGGGGTGAGGGAGGCGCCTTTGCTTCATTATGGAAGTAAAGGGCGCCTAGCCCTTCTTCCTTGGATGGAATACTTGCCTCTAAGGTAAGTCTTGGGGCTGATATGGCTTGAGAACTTTTATGGGAAGTTCCTAGGCGCATATGGACATAGGGAAGAGGTATATGGTAATGTCTTGGAGACTTACCTTACCTCAAACCCTAGTTTCTACCAAAACCCTTACCCTAGCCGAAACTCCTCATGCATGTTGCGCCTAGCCACTTAGCCTTTGATGGTAAGAATGCATTTGAGCCATGTCTTGGGCTGATATAGTGTTTAGACTTTTATGGAAAGGTTGAATGTGGTTTATGGTAAAGTCTTGGAGACTTTCCTTACTTCAAGACACCTCATCCTAGCCATACACTTGGCATGATCTTAGCCCTTGCTCAAACCGCCTCTAGTCCTATTTATAGGACCCAATGTTGCCCTCTCTAGATGATGAATTCTTGGAGACGTGAACACACATAGAGGGGCGAAAGCAAGGGCAAAGGGCAACAACATCAAAGCATGGCGCAAACTTCTTCCTTGGAGCCGCAATTTCTTCCTCTCCCTCTCTTCTTGGCGCAAGGACTCTTAGTGCTTGGTGGCATCTCCTTGCCACAAGCTCTCTCCCTTCCTTGGCCATAGGCGCACCTTGCTTGAAGGTGGCGCAAGCAAAGAAGAAGAAAGGAAGCAACTTGGCGGCATCATCTTCCTCCTCATCTCCTCTTGGCGCTTTCATCTTGGAGGTGGTGCAAGAGAAGTAAAGATACCCTAAGGCTTGATTCTCTTCCCGAGGCTAGCACCAAGCGTGGAAGGGAGCAACGATCAAGGAGTCGACGCGTGGATACTTGTAGAGGGCGAACACTTGGGCGCCTTCAACATGGCTTCGACGTCTAGACAAGCAAAAGAGGTACATCTCTAACACATCCTTGTGTCTTCTCTCTCGCATGGATCCTTGGGAAAGAATGTGTTTCGGGTGTAATGCTTCTTCCGCTGCGTCCTGGGACTGCAAAATTTTAAATTACACCCGGCATTCCCTAACAGTGGTATTAGAGGTACTTGCGAGAAACACAAGGTGTACATTTGCTTGTGTGAAAAATTTTTGGAAAATTTTTCGTTCATCCATGCGCGTTTAACCTAGAAGGCGCTTTCATCCAAACTTCTTTCATCAATTTTTATGGCCGAAATTTGGATTGTGTTTATGATGGATTTAAGACCAAAGGCGCACGTATTTTTGTCAAGTAGGATGGGCATTGTGTCTTCAGACTGGCCAGGTCTCTTGATCTGACAAAATTGCCAGCCGATAGGGTCCATAAAATCATCATGAAACTTGATCCCAATTTTAGCATAAATTTTTGATAAAGAGAGTGCTTTGGATGGAGTTGGCGCATAAGGGGATAAAATTTGATTATTACGGTTTTTCAAATTTTATATATGCGCCACTTGTCTCTTCCATGGGTTGATATGGTCATAGCGAGTGCCCTCCTGTGTTGTGGAAGCATGTTTCCACCTGTGACGAATGCTTGTAAAATCTTTCTACCACCTGCGTGTGGTTCTCCCCTTCTTGATGTAAAATTTTCATCTTTCCTTAGAATAGATGTAGAATTGTTTACATGAGATAGGTTAAGGTTCATCAAAGACAACAAGGTGTCTTCTTCAACCGATATCAGAGTGGCGCCAGCTTTGGAAGCTTGGTGATGGACTTGCGGCTGAAGGTAGGACACTAGCTTTCGGCTTCTGGCATGGGCTGATTTGCTTCAGGGACTCGCAACCCTTGGATGCACAATAACATATCACATGGCTCGTGACAAGTTCTGTGTATGAAAAGGGCTATGACCATATCAACCAAAATAGCATGCCTGTGATGGTTTATTATTTGTCCATAGCATGCCTGTGATGTTTTTCCTTGCTGCCATAACCATAGGAAAACTGCATGCTAGAAAAGAATAAAACAAACATGCAAAAACTCTCAATTCAATATCAAGTCAATAGCCTTCTAACGCGTAGCCCTCATCAAACTATCGATCGGTGGTGTTGTGAACTGTTTCCCACCCTCGTGGGACACACCCACTTATCTTTAGAAGGTGTGTGGTGACAATAATTTCCCCAGTCCAGTTTTAACCTGGGCGTGCCTTCGCAAGGAAATTTGTTGGCCCTGGGCATAACGGTTAGGACCAGACTTGACTAGTTTTTCATATGTCATTGACATGATGAATTACTAGAGGCAGCTGTTGAGAAGATAGGGTTTTGTGTTGTATCCAGCCCTCGCTGGACACAAGGCGCCTAGTCTGTCTCAACTAAGAGGAATTGTGCATGGCACAATTGGCTGGCATGCCTACCTAAGGAAGCATGAGACTCTCTGTGCATCTCAACTCACCCTCGTGAGTCGCGGAGACCTTATGTGAAATTAGGATCCTACTCAGCTATTTCCATGTTGAGTTAGAGAGTTCTCAACTTTTTTTGGAAGTAGTGGGAGCATAGCATTTAATTTAAAGTCCTTATCAAATGCTTTATCATTGTACTTACTTTACTTATTTGCTTATTGTAGAAGGCATCTCCTGATCTAAGATTGAAACTTTATAAACATAAACTGGATGGGACAAATTGGACAAAATGGTTTAAGATTTTGTCCAAGATACTGGAACAAGAAAATAAGGTGCATCTTCTTGAAAGACCTCCATCCCAGCCCAGTGTATATTTCACTAATGACTGGGAGTGGAATGTCTATCTTGAACATTGTGAAGATAACGAATAGTACACTGCTCTTGTCTTAGAGTGCATGACCCCAGAGGTCAAGGTTGAATGTGATGAGATGGGGATCTATGATCTAATCATACATCTCAAAGGTCTCTTCACACCATGCTCTATAGACAATGATCAGGAGAGTTCTGTTGGATCTTCAGAATGTGTGCCTGAATCTGAGAAAGACCATGGTTCTGTATCTTCGAAGCTAATACTTCGGAAGACTGGGAATGCATGGGTATTTCGAAGGGGATTGATGGCCAAGAAGAGCATGGCAAAGAGGAAGGGATGTAATCCATCCGCTTCAGGTATTGTGTTACCGAGGTCTTTTGTCTACTTCTTATTCATGGGTACTGGGTACCGTATGTGAGGCTCATATATGTTTTACATGTGCAGGAGCTCAAAAGAAGTAGGACGAAGAGGCTTGATGGGATCGACTCTCGGGTCAGGGACGGAGCATTGGATGCTGCTGTTGATATCATCTCACTGCCTTGAAGACTTTATATAGAACTTTGCTATTATTGTATCAGCTTATGTATTAGAACATCATTCCTTTTGGAAAGGACTTCAGTTTGAAATAATAAATAATATTTTTCTTTAATCTGAGATGTTCTATTGAAGTGATACAATTGACAATAGTTTATGATTCTATATGTAACACAAGATCAGATCTAATGATTCAATAAAATTCTTCTTATAGCATTGTCTCTTGAACCATAGAACAATGGTCACATCCAAAGGTCCATGGGCTATTGGGATCATTGTCCTTTCAGGATTATGATACATGTGAGCCTAGTTCAAAGGAACAATGTGACAAATGCTGCCTTCACCGTAAAGGGTGGAAGGAATAGTGGCTTGTTGGATCTATTACACAGCAATGTAAGTGGACCCATATAAACAAGCACTAAGAGGAGTTATATACTTCATTAGGTGTGGGTATGCTTTACGCAACCCAAGAACTTTGGAAAAATCCAAGAAGTTCACAGATGAAGTATTGAGTCAAATTGAAGGATCTATTAAACCACTTTGATTGGATCAAGGTGATTAGTGGAGAATTTGATGACTGTCCTCAGAAGTGTGGAGTTATCTCACAGCTTTCTTAGTACACCACTGTGTGGTGAATTTCAAAGAAAAAAAAAAGGAACACATTGGATGTGGATTCCATCTTTGTATAGTCATGCAAATATACTACTATGATGCCATGCAAACAGATGTACTACCACTCCATAAGAAAAATGTCTAAATTAGCTTTTGAGTTGAGAACTGCAAATATCCCATTTCTTCAATGGAATTGGGAATGTAATGTGCAGTGATTCAAAAGTATGTGTTTGTGGTACACTGTAGAGTGTTAATTCTATCCCAAGGAGAACAAAATATTTGTTGCTCAAACTGCTGTCTCTCTTGAGAAAGTATTTCTTTTGAAAGAAGCTAGTGGGAGTAGATTTGGACAAGGTCCAGAATCAACCACAATATAATTAGACACAGATGGAGACCAAAATCTCACATATAGGTTGAAAGTCAACCTGAGGTTCAAGTAACACGGGAACCACATAAGTCTGGATCGATTCGATATGCTGGGCATGACGAATTTTTTATCAAGCATGAACCTAAGACTTATGAGGAAATGGAAGCAGTCGGTGGACCAGATTCCAAGAAATGGCTAAAGGCCATGAAAATCATAATGGACTCCATGTCTGCTAATCAAGTCTAGGACTTGGATAAGCTGCCAAAGGGGTAATTCCCACAGGCTATAAATTAATCTTCTATGAAGATAGACATGGAAGGTAACATTGTTACCTTAAAAGGCAAGCTAGTGAACAATAATTTCAGGCAAATCCACTGGGTGGATAATGATGAAATTTTCACCAATAGCTGAGCTTTAAGTCTATTACGGATCTGCTTGTTATAATTACATGATCAATTATGGCATGTTGTTATGATAGCTGCTTTTCTTGCATGGACATCTGAAAAGATATCTATAAGGAAATAGCCATAAAAGGTTTTCATATCAAGGCCATAAAGATATGCATGGTGTTATGCAAGCATGTTTGAAATAGTCTGTGTTTACAAGAAGATCAGTGGGAGCACGTTAATAGTTTTTCTTGTTCTAGATGATTGATGACATTCTCCTCACATGGAATGACATCTCAACTCTTCACATGGTGAAGAAAAGGTTTGATATGTATTTCAAGAAGAATGATCTAGGGAATGATGCCAACATCTTAGGCATGAGGATCTATAGATAGAGATCCAAGAAAGTCATTGCCCTTTAGTCAATCTATGTTCATCCAAGAGTTTCTGGAAAGGTTTATATTGGATGATTCCAGATATTGATAACTTCCAGGAAAATATGGTCTGACTCTCTCAAGGATGTTGTGTCCTGTGACACAGCTGGAGAGTAATAACATGGGTCTAAAGTCCTGATACATGGTGTGTAGGATGGATCATGTTTTGAATTGTTGGAACCCCTTTCTAGAGGGGGGCGAAACCCAGCATGGCGCATATTCAGTTTTCAAGCAGCGGATAGGGTCTCTAAGAATCGCATGCACCTTATATAATCAACTTAAAGAAAACCCGAATGCATAAGAGGTGATTCGATCCATACCATTGCCATTTCTAGATGGCGGCTTGGAAGCAAAGATCAAAGGAGATCTTCTCCTTGTCGTCACACACAAGATGATGTCGCTATCTCTCTTGGTGCTCCTTGTGCTAGCAAGGTTCCAAGAGGTCCTTTGACGAGTGAAGGGAAAATGAGATGTCAATCTTTCTTGGCCGAATCCTCCTCAAGCGTCAAGCGTCAAGCGTCGCCACACTCACACAATAATCTCGAGAGGAATATGGGCGAGAGGAAAAATCAGTTGAAGTGGCGAAAATAGAGAATACTCTATTCGGACGAGAGCACCCACCAAGTGGAGATCATGGTTACTAAAAATAGTAACCACTCCTCACCCCAACGTTCACGCCAAGTGAACTTGTCGCCAACTCCTCTCCCCTTGAACCATGCGCTCATCAAGTGAGCCGGTTCATTTTGGTTCGGTTTAAGAACCAATCAAGCCAATGATCTAGTCTAGATCTTAAATAAACCCTAAGGTTCCCGATCTAACCGTCGATCTCCTCGATGCCCCTGATCTGACCGATCTGGCATCTATTCTCTCGATCGAAGCTTACCGATCTTAAGCCCTAATCAATCAAACATGATCAGACCAGATCTCACTTACAATCAGAGACTAATTCCCTTTAAACTGAACCCAAACAATTCAGTCCACACGATCTGACTTAAGTAAGCCATATCATCAAATTGTGCGACCCTAAGGGTTTCCTTTAAATGTCGGTAACGATAATTCTCATTATCACGATCAGTGAGGGGTATCTAGCAACACATCACTATCTCCCGATATAAAGAAATGAGTCTTCCAAGACTACACCCAAAAACAGCACAAGTGTGAATCAAATCACAAAGCATACATATTTCCTTTGCCACTGGATGTTCTTATTGGACAAGCCTGTCAAGCTCGTAACTCCAATATGATGAGCATGATTAGAACAGATGATCACTGTCACCTGGGTATGGCCATACACTTTCTCAATCATCTCATCCAGGGGGCCCCTTTAGAACATCACACTCCTTAAACAAGGAGACGGCAATCCTATGTCTATCACTAGTGCTCTAACCTGACTCAAGCTCACCATCCAAGATAGTCTATAATCATTATGTTTCAAATGATATTGAACCATCTCAAAACAATGACAATCATCATTCAGAAAACACAAGTGATCTCAAGTCAGAGGAAATGTGCCACTTGTCTTAATCAAGGAATATTCACATTGTGACAAACAATTGAACATCCTAGTAGGGTTTGTCCAGTACATCCAATGTACCCATGAGTCTACATCTTATTCCATGCTCGAAGCATCCTATAAGATTAGAACACATATTAGTCTCAATCATATCAAGGCTGTCTCATGTTCACCAAGATATATCGACTAAGGACATAATAGCATGTCAGCCGAGCTGAACAGCTTTGAGACATTATTCAGAAGAACATATATTGCAGCAGACAATGTAGCTAACTGAATAACAACCATGCCTTTATAAACATAACAGTTTATTACATGATACAAATACATTCCCATAGGCCTCAAACATTAGCCTTAAGGGCATACCCCAACAATCTCCCACTTGCACTTAATCTAATGGTTGAGAAATCTCAAACCCATATTATTACAGTGCTTCTCATGCTTCTGCTGCGCCAGAGGCTTGGTAAGCGGGTCTGCCAGATTGTCATCTGTATGAACCTTGCAGATTTTGATCTCGCCACGATCTATGATCTCCCTGATCAAGTGAAACCGTCTCAGTATGTGCTTGGACTTCTGGTGCGACCGTGGTTCCTTTGCTTGTGCGATTGCTCCAGTGTTATCACAAAAGATAACCAAAGGATCGACACTCGAAGGAACAACACCAAGTTCTCTCACGAACTTACGAATCCAGACTGCCTCCTTGGATGCTTCCGAGGCTGCAACATACTCGACTTCTGTTGTGGAATCAGCAACAGTTGACTGTTTGAAACTCTTCCACACCACTGCACCTCCATTCAAGCTAAAAACATAGCCTGATTGCGATCAGAAATCATCCTGGTCCGACTGGAACGAAGCGTCAGTATATCCTTCAATACTGAGTTCTTCCTGACCACCATATATCAAGAACATATCTTTGGTCCTCCGCAGATATTTTAAAATGTTCTTGACTGCAATCCAGTGCGCCATACCTGGATTACTTTGGAAACGACTGGTTACGCTTAACCCGTAAGCGACGTCTGGGCGAGTACACAACATCGCATACATAATGGAACCAATAGCCGAAGCATAAGGCGTATTGTCCATTTCATCTTTCTCAGTCTGTGTTTGTGGACACTGACTCTTCGAAAGACTCAGACCATGTCTGACTGGAAGATATCCACGTTTAGAATTCTCTAAATGAAATCTCTCCAGGACCTTATCGATGTAAGTACTCTGGCACAGCCCGAGAAGCCTCTTAGATCTATCCCTGTAGATCTTCACACCTAACACATAGGCTGCTTCTCCTAGATCTTTCATCTGGAAACACTTCCTCAGCCATGCTTTAACAGCATGCATTTCAGGAATGTCATTTCCAATGATCAAGATGTCATCGACGTAGAGGACTAGGAAAGTAATCACGCTCCCACTAAACCTCTTATATACACACGGGTCATCCTCGTTCTTGATGAAACCAAATTCAGTGACTGATTCATCAAAACGAATATTCCAGCTTCTAGATGCTTGCTTAAGTCCATAAATGGACTTCTTTAACTTGCATATCTTATGACGATCTGATGGATTAGTGAAACCCTCAGGTTGTGTCATATACACATCCTCATCCAGATTTCCATTAAGGAAAGCTGTTTTCACATCCATCTGCCAAATCTCATAATCATAATATGCAGCTATCGCGAAAAGAATCCGAATAGACTTAAACATGGCTACAGGTGAGAAAGTTTCATCATAATCTATCCCGTAGATTTGTTTGAAACCTTTCGCAACTAGCCTGCCTTTATAGGTAATCACGTTACCATCCATGTCAATCTTCTTCTTGAAGATCCATTTACAGCCTATAGGGATAACTCCCGAAGGCGGATCAACCAAATCCCAGACTTGGTTATCTGACATGGAGTCCATCTCGGCGCGCATAGCCTCAAGCCATCTCGCTGACTCTGGTCCACTGACCGCATCCGCATAAGTGAGGGGTTCATCATTGTCAATGATGTAGACTCCGTCATAGCGCTCAGGCTGTCGACGGATCCTACCCGATCTTCGCGGTTCCCGTGATATTTGAGCCTCAGGTTGTTCAATAACCTGTTCTACCGGCTCAGGCTCATCCAACTGTGCTTGATCACTTTGTCCTTCCTCTGGATTCTCATCCAGTTTTATTTCTCTCCCACTGGCCTCTTGCAGAAGAAACTCCTTCTCAAGAAATATGGCCGTCCGAGCAACAAAAACCTTGTTCTCTTTGGGATCGTAGAAATAATAACCCTTAGTTTCCTTAGGGTAACCGACAAAGATACATTTGTCAGATCTGCTCTCTAGTTTCCCAGAGGCGAGCTTTTTGACATAAGCCTCGCAGCCCCAGATCCTGATAAATGTCAAGCTTGGCTGTTTCCCATACCATAACTCATATGGAGTTTTAGAAACTGCTTTGGATGGCACTCGGTTTAGTACCTTTGCAGCTGTTTCCAGCGCAAAACCCCAAAAGGAGTATGGAAGAGTAGCCTGACTCATCATAGAACGAACCATATCAGGTAGCGTTCTATTTCTCCTCTCGGACACACCATTCCATTGCGGTGTTCCTGGCGGAGTGAGCTGTGAGATAATCCCACACTCCTTTAGATAGTCAGTAAACGTATGACTTAGGTATTCATCACCTCGATCTGAGCGAAGTGCCTTGATATTTCGGCCTAGCTGATTTTGTACTTCATTCTTGAACTCTTTGAACTTGTCAAAAGATTCACTTTTATGTCTCATCAGATAGACATACCCGTATCTACTGAAATCATCAGTAAAGGTAATGAAGTACTGATAGCCACCTCTGGCATGTTTACTAAATGGCCCACACACATCACTGTGTATAAGGTCAAGTAAACCTGAAGCCCTTTGACCTTTGTGAGGAAAAGGTGACTTCGTCATTTTACCCATCAAACAAGCTTTGCATGTATCAATCTCCTTATAGGAGAATGATCCCAGCAGTCCATGATCATGCAACCGCTTAATGCGTTTCTCGTTTATATGGCCTAAACGACTATGCCACAGCAAGGTGCTGTCATCAGCATACTTGGCTTTCTTAATATCAACATTTTGTATAGAACTTTCCATGTCCAACATGAATAACCCATTGTTAATTGAACCAGTTGCATAAACAATATTATCATAAGACAAAATACACTTTGAAATATTGCATTCAAAGGAAAACCCCTTCCTGACAAGAGCAGGAATGGAGATAATATTTTTAGTTATACTGGGAACAAAATAACAATTGTCTAGTTCCAATACAATGCCAGATGGTAAAGGAATGAAGTAGTCTCCTACAGCAACAGCAGCAACCCGTGCCCCGTTTCCAACTCATAGGTCCACCTCATGCTGTCCCACCTGCCTTCTTCTCTTGAGTTCCTGTACATTTGAACAAATGTGAACTCCACATGCAGTGTCCAACACCCATGATATAGAAGAAGAAAACATGACCTCAGTCACGAATATACCTGAGCCAGAAGCGATGCTTCCCCTCTTATCTCCTTGGAGCGCTTTACAGTCCTTTTTCCAGTGACCCAGCTGGCCACAGTGGAAACACCTGTATTCCTTGGACCGCTTCACCTTCTGCTTCAGAGCCTTGCTGTAATTCTTGACCGGGGCCTTGCCCTTCTTCCCCTTCTTCTTGTTCCTTGAAGGAACCATCAAGACAGAGGTTGAAGGCTTACCCTTCAGAGTTTCCTCAGTGGTCAAGAGCATATTCAGCAGCTCTGCCGGAGTACAATCGATTTTGTTCATATTAAAATTAATAATGAACGCGTCGAATGATGGCGGGAGAGACTGCAGAATAATGTCCACAGCAAGCTCCTGGTTGATGGTGTGCCCCAGTTTCTCTAGAGCCTCCTTGTGCCCAATCATCTTGAGCACGTGCGCTCCCACTGGGCTCCCTTCAGCCAGTTTGCTCTGAAAGAATAGCTTAGTCAAATTATAGCGTTCAGTCCTCGCCTGTGCAGCATACAACATCTTGAGGTTTGCTATAATCTGTATAGCTGACATATCCTCATGCTGACGCTGCAGCGGTGGCGTCATAGACGCTAGCATCAGGCAAGCGACATCAATGCTATCATTGACGTGCCTTTCATAGGCTTCCCGAACCGCCCTTGCGGCGTTCGGAGCGGGCTGCGGCGGTATCGCCGTCTCGAGGACATACAGTTTCCTCTCTGCCTTAAGAATGATCTTAAGGTGTCCAAACCAGTCAGAGAAGTTCGGCCCAGCAAACTTCTCCCTTTCCAGTAGGGATCGCACATTGAAGTTCATGGTGTTCGTTGCTGCAGGTATCTACAACAATGCAAGAACAGCAAGGTCAGTATCAATGTATAAGAATCGATCAGGACTTAAGAAAGATTCTTTTTCTCACTATTTTATCTGGCTGAAAAATCCAGCAAAACAGCCCGAAAGAGTAGCACTCTTTTAGTGAGATGGGATCCAGATTTCATACTTGGTCTCCGCGTCCCGCTCAGGCGAGATAAGATGCACAGAGAGTACAAGCACTAGTTTCTGGTAGGCATCCCAGCCAATCGCCAACCCGTGCGATTCCCCTTCATCTGGGCAATCCAGCAGACTGTGCCAACTGAGTTGGTACAACACAATCTCTGACCCCACAGATGGCTGCCTCCATGTGCTACCATATGCGCCACATATGTAGCCTACACGGTCAAGCTGACCCGACCTACTCCCTGGACCACCACGTGCTATGCTGAGCAACGAGAAGGGATAAATCCCTACTCTGTAACACGCAGGTGTAATCCCGCACCGTCTGAAGATAGATGGACGTGCCCACTGAGTGGGTACAACACGGCTCCAACGATAATCAGAACAGTGAGGTTTCGCGTCAGAAGGCTTACGAGCTTGATATTTTAGCGTTGGATTTTAACGGTCTTTTATCTTCTTCACTATCATGCAATTCCTATGGTGATAGCAGAAGATAAACTTAAACATGCAATTCTAATATTATACAATAAAAGAAAGCATGTATCTTATGTGGTAAAAGCCCATAGCCCTAGAAGACCTTAACCTAACTTAAGTCTTCATTTGCTCTTCATGGGTCTTTTGCTGCTCATCTGGCCCAAACCTGGGCCCAAGCGCCATCTGCAGCACAGGTGCGCCCACCAGGAATATGTGCCAGGTCCTAGGGTCGAACCCTAGACCTCCCACCTGGTCCAGCCACTTGCTGCATGCGCCTCTGCCAAGTGTGCACTGTGCTCTTGTCAAATTAAATTACAAATTTAACTATCTAGACAAGAGTGACACGCAGGTCACTTACATTTTATAAATTAAAACAATGTGATGCGCAGATCACAATAATTAATTTACAATTTTTAAATCCAGGCACGCAGGCCCCAGCACAGCACAAATTTAACATGGGCAGCCCACATAAGACTAAATAGACAAACACATGCATCCAATCAGCAATCAAGTGATCCATCATAAAAATTAAAATTTTCGAAAACCCCTTGGGATCAATTTTAATTTTTCCTTATTTGCCCTACAACCTTACAACGATCCATTACTAGGGATCCACTCATCCAACCTAGTCAGATCCACTGCCCTTGCATGCACCAAGTCCTAACTGACTTGAGTCGACCATAAGGTCAACCATGCATGCGTCAGGGCTGAACGACCACACTGAGGTCTGGCAAGCGGGCGTGACCCCGGGCCTAACTCAGGTGCGTTCATTAATCGTCTCAATCAGACTTCGCTACACACCTGTCTGCAGTCGACCTATAGCCACCATAGGCTTGCGCCAAGGTGCTATCTGGTCGACCCATTCAGGCTGTCAGATAGTCTGATCAGACTGTTGGATCTAAACTAGGGGTGACTTCAACCCTAATAACCCGTTTAAGGGTTTATAGTAGAGCCTTAGATCTAGAGTGAGTCGCGCATGTTAATTAGGGTTTTTAAGAAAAACACTAAGCATGCGCCAAGAACAACATGCGCCAATGATAACATACTTCAAGTTTCGCATGTACAAAAACTTAAAGAAAAAACGCATGTTAACTAGATCTAAGCTTGTACACGCAAACATGGATCACATAAGCTTAAGCAATCATACAAAGATGCATAGAAAACTGCTCTGATACCAGTTGTTGGAACCCCTTTCTAGAGGGGGGGCGAAACCCAGCATGGCGCATATTCAGTTTTCAAGCAGCAGATAGGGTCTCTAAGAATCGCATGCACCTTATATAATCAACTTAAAGAAAACCCGAATGCATAAGAGGTGATTCGATCCATACCATTGCCATTTCTAGATGGCGGCTTGGAAGCAAAGATCAAAGGAGATCTTCTCCTTGTCGTCACACACAAGATGATGTCGCTATCTCTCTTGGTGCTCCTTGTGCTAGCAAGGTTCCAAGAGGTCCTTTGACGAGTGAAGGGAAAATGAGATGTCAATCTTTCTTGGCCGAATCCTCCTCAAGCGTCAAGCGTCAAGCGTCGCCACACTCACACAATAATCTCGAGAGGAATATGGGCGAGAGGAAAAATCAGTTGAAGTGGCGAAAATAGAGAATACTCTATTCGGACGAGAGCACCCACCAAGTGGAGATCATGGTTACTAAAAATAGTAACCACTCCTCACCCCAACGTTCACGCCAAGTGAACTTGTCGCCAACTCCTCTCCCCTTGAACCATGCGCTCATCAAGTGAGCCGGTTCATTTTGGTTCGGTTTAAGAACCAATCAAGCCAATGATCTAGTCTAGATCTTAAATAAACCCTAAGGTTCCCGATCTAACCGTCGATCTCCTCGATGCCCCTGATCTGACCGATCTGGCATCTATTCTCTCGATCGAAGCTTACCGATCTTAAGCCCTAATCAATCAAACATGATCAGACCAGATCTCACTTACAATCAGAGACTAATTCCCTTTAAACTGAACCCAAACAATTCAGTCCACACGATCTGACTTAAGTAAGCCATATCATCAAATTGTGCGACCCTAAGGGTTTCCTTTAAATGTCGGTAACGATAATTCTCATTATCACGATCAGTGAGGGGTATCTAGCAACACATCACTATCTCCCGATATAAAGAAATGAGTCTTCCAAGACTACACCCAAAAACAGCACAAGTGTGAATCAAATCACAAAGCATACATATTTCCTTTGCCACTGGATGTTCTTATTGGACAAGCCTGTCAAGCTCGTAACTCCAATATGATGAGCATGATTAGAACAGATGATCACTGTCACCTGGGTATGGCCATACACTTTCTCAATCATCTCATCCAGGGGGCCCCTTTAGAACATCACACTCCTTAAACAAGGAGACGGCAATCCTATGTCTATCACTAGTGCTCTAACCTGACTCAAGCTCACCATCCAAGATAGTCTATAATCATTATGTTTCAAATGATATTGAACCATCTCAAAACAATGACAATCATCATTCAGAAAACACAAGTGATCTCAAGTCAGAGGAAATGTGCCACTTGTCTTAATCAAGGAATATTCACATTGTGACAAACAATTGAACATCCTAGTAGGGTTTGTCCAGTACATCCAATGTACCCATGAGTCTACATCTTATTCCATGCTCGAAGCATCCTATAAGATTAGAACACATATTAGTCTCAATCATATCAAGGCTGTCTCATGTTCACCAAGATATATCGACTAAGGACATAATAGCATGTCAGCCGAGCTGAACAGCTTTGAGACATTATTCAGAAGAACATATATTGCAGCAGACAATGTAGCTAACTGAATAACAACCATGCCTTTATAAACATAACAGTTTATTACATGATACAAATACATTCCCATAGGCCTCAAACATTAGCCTTAAGGGCATACCCCAACATGAATAATATACTCAAGACCATTTGTGGCAAATGCTTGGAGCATAGCCAGCAAGTTTCAATCAGATCTTAGTGTTTAACACTAGATAGCTGTGAAAGCAATCCTTGTATATATACTTGGGAAGTATAAAGGATTGGAGTCTAGTCTATGATAGACAAGAAAGAATTTTGTGTACAGGGGTACACTGACACTTCATTCTAGTCTAGTGACTATTGATCACAGCTAGGATTTGCGCTTTGCCTTGTTATGGTGTTGTATGGTGAAAGAACATTAAGTAAACCAAAGTGGCAAGATTCTACAAATCAGGCTGAGTACATTGTAGCTCCTTGTGGCAGCCAAGGATGCAGCTTCATTCATTTGAACTTGATCTAGTTCATAGTGCTTGATGGTCCAGTATAGTTATTACTGGGGCCATAGCATAAGAAAAGGAACTTAATGCTCAAGTATGTACTACAGCATATCATTTGATCTTAGAGATCATGAATAAGGATGATGATCAAATTTGTTAAAATAAACACAGATAGCAATCTGGAAAACCCCACTGACCTAGCCTCTGGCGCAGCGGAAGCTAAATAGGTCATACTAGAGACATTGGAACTGGCTAAACACCAGTTGTCCATGGTCTTAGTGCAAATGGGAGATTGTTGGTGTATATGCCCTAAAGACCAATGTATGGACATGGTCAGACATTGTTTGAATGTACTTTGATAGAACTATTACTCTTTATATAGGCATGGTCGTTATTATGGAAGACTTCTCTACCTGCGTTGATGTATTGAGTTGCATAAATAATGTCCCAGGAGTTTGGATTGGATCCATTCTCATAAGCTATCCCCAAATAAGGTACCTTAGCAGATATGGGACAGCTTTGGTACATGTGAGACTTGTGTATGGGCTGGTTAGGTGCAGGGCACAGTAACGCAGACATACAGGTGCATTGGATGCACTGGAGTGATCCACCGTGAGGATTGACTTGTCTAGTCAACAAGTCAATCTCACATACAAGAGGTTTGCATTGATCCTTAGACTTGAGGTATTCATGTCTAGATTTGATGATGGGTGTGCTTTAATACAGTCTTACGTCTCTCCGTAATTGGGATATCAAAACGACTGTCATTGGGTATGTCATAAGTCATGTAGAGACATGAATGACCAATAGTAGGATTTGCCCCTTCCTTATTGGAAGCATGATATCCACTCGGGGCGCCCCACCTTATTGGTGCATGACAGGAGAGTGTGGCCACACTTGTTGAGTCATGACCAATGCATTGGATAATAAACTTGAGACTAATCCAATGGCAGGATATCAGCTTAGGCAAAGGGATCTGTAATGCAATAGGAATCCTCGTTGTTTGTTAGGAGTTGTTGCCATAATGACTTAAGTCCTATGACATGGGTAGTAGTGATGTGTTGCTAGATACCCCTCACTACTTATGATGTTTACATCATTACCATCGTCATATCGATCCTACGGGGTCACACGTAATAGACTCTTGATGTTGCTTTAATCAGAAGCCTTAGGATCAAGTTATTGGATAACTTGGATCAATTTGGAAGATTTCATCAGCGCCAATGGGCCTGATGAGTCGGAAGAAAGTTATTGGAGCCAAACTTCATTTTTGGCAGGTTGACCCGAAATTGACCTAGATTGGTCACATTTGGATTAGGGTTGCATTGGATTAGATCCAATGGCTTAATCAACCCACGCCATGAAGTTTGGGCTAGCTCATTATCCAATGAGGCCCAATAATTAGTTGTCATGAAGAGGAATTGGCTTAAAAGGGTATAATGGGGAGAATTCTCACCCCATTGGCGCCTAGGGGCATAATGGGGTGAGGGAGGCGCCTTTGCTTCATTATGGAAGTAAAGGGCGCCTAGCCCTTCTTCCTTGGATGGAATACTTGCCTCTAAGGTAAGTCTTGGGGCTGATATGGCTTGAGAACTTTTATGGGAAGTTCCTAGGCGCATATGGACATAGGGAAGAGGTATATGGTAATGTCTTGGAGACTTACCTTACCTCAAACCCTAGTTTCTCCCAAAACCCTTACCCTAGCCGAAACTCCTCATGCATGTTGCGCCTAGCCACTTAGCCTTTGATGGTAAGAATGCATTTGAGGCATGTCTTGGGCTGATATAGTGTTTAGACTTTTATGGAAAGGTTGAATGAGGTTTATGGTAAAGTCTTGGAGACTTTCCTTACTTCAAGACACCTCATCCTAGCCATACACTTGGCATGATCCTAGCCCTTGCTCAAACCACCTCTAGTCCTATTTATAGGACCCATTGTCGCCCTCTCTAGATGATGAATTCTTGGAGACGTGAACACACATAGAGGGGCAAAAGCAAGGGCAAAGGGCGACAACATCAAAGCTTGGCGCAAACTTCTTCCTTGGAGCCGCAATTTCTTCCTCTCCCTCTCTTCTTGGCGCAAGGACTCTTAGTGCTTGGTGGCATCTCCTTGCCACAAGCTCTCTCCCTTCCTTGGCCATAGGTGCACCTTGCTTGAAGGTGGCGCAAGCAAAGAAGAAGAAAGGAAGCAACTTGGCGGCATCATCTTCCTCCTCATCTCCTCTTGGCGCTTTCATCTTGAAGGTGGCGCAAGAGAAGTAAAGATACCCTAAGGCTTGATTCTCTTCCCGAGGCTAGCAGCAAGCGTGGAAGGGAGCAACGATCAAGGAGTCGACGCATGGATACTTGTAGAGGGCGAACACTTGGGCGCCTTCAACATGGCTTCGACGTCTAGACAAGCAAAAGAGGTACATCTCTAACACATCCTTGTGTCTTCTCTCTCGCATGGATCCTTGGGAAAGGAATGTGTTTCGGGTGTAATGCTTCTTCCGCTGCGTCCTGGGACTGCAAAATTTTAAATTACACCCGGCATTCCCTAACAGTGTCTGCGTTAGCACCACGTGCCTCACCAGCCCACATACCAGTCTCTCAAGTACCATAGCTGTCCCATATCCACGTAGGTACATCGACTGGGGACAATTATTTGAGCACAGATCCAATCTGTCTCCAGGGACATTATCATGTAAGTACACAATCGCAGGTGTAGACAAACAATGATAACGACAATGCCAGAATGATATATAAATATCAATGTCAAGTAGTACATAAGTTGACCAAAACTAGGTCCTAGGGCATATACACCAACAATCTCCCACTTGCACTAAGACCTAGAAGTTGAGGAATCTCAACCCCATATCTCTAGCGTGACCATGATGCTTCTGCTGCGCCAAAGCCTTGGTCAATGGGTCTGCCAGATTGTTCTCTATGTCTACTCTGCTAATCTTGACATCACCTCTGTCAATGATCTCTCTGATCACGTGAAATCTTCTGAGTATGTGTTTGGATCTTTGATGAGACAGTGGTTCCTTGGCTTGTGCAATTGCTCCATTGTTGTCACAGTAGAGTTCAATGGGATCCATTGCACTAGGTACCACCTGAAGATCACATAAGAACTTCCTTATCCAAACAGCTTCCTTGGCTACCTCAGAAGCAGCCACATACTCAGCTTCGGTTGTAGAATCTGCTATGGTGGATTGCTTGAAGCTCTTCCAACATACAGCGCCTCCATTTATCTTGAACACATAGCCGGCTTGCGATCTAAAGTCGTCAGGGTCAGACTGGAACGATGCGTCAGTATAGCCCTGCATACTGAGCTCTTCCTGTCCCCCATAGACCAAGAACAGATCCTTAGTTCTTCTCAGATACTTTAGGATGTTCTTTACAGCCACCCAGTGCTGCAGACCTGGATTGGATTGGTATCGGCTGGTTATGCTCACAGCATATGCCACATATGGTCTAGTACACAACATTGCATACATGATCGATCCTACTGCCGAAGCATAAGGAATTCGACTCATATCATCCCTCTCAGCCTATGTTGTAGGACACTGGCTCTTTGAGAGAGTAAGGCCATGTCTCACTGGAAAGTATCCTTTCTTGGATTGCTCCATGTAGAACCTCTCCAGTACCTTATCAATGTAAGTACTCTGACTAAGGGCTAGAGGCCTCTTGGATCTATCCCGGTAGATCCTTACGCCTAGAATATAGGTGGACTCCCCTAAGTCTTTCATCTCGAAACACTTCCCCAACCATGTCTTCACAGCTTGAAGACTAGGGATGTCGTTTCCGATGAGCAGTATGTCATCAACATACAAGACCAGAAAAATCACCAAGCTCCCACTGAATTTTCTGTATACACAGACGTCATCTTCGCTTTTGATAAAACCATAATCTCTCATGGCTTCATCAAATCAAAGATTCCAACTTCGAGATGCTTGCTTCAATCCGTAAATGGACCTCTTTAGCCTGCAGACCTTATTAGCCTTTGCAAGATGGATGAAGCCATCAGGTTGTGACATATACACATCCTCAGTCAGCTTCCCGTTAAGGAACGCTGTCTTCACATCCATCTGCCATATCTCATAGTCATGATATGCAGCTATAGCAAGCAGAATTCGAATGGATTTAATCATGGCAACTGGCGGGAAGGCTTCATCATAGTCCACCCCGTGGACTTGTTTAAATCCTTTAGCCACTAGTCTACCCTTATAGGTAACTATTTTGCCATCCATGTCTGTCTTCCTCTTGAAGACCCATTTACATCCTATGGGTTTTACCCCATCAGGCAGCTCAACCAAATCCCAGACTTGGTTAGCTGATATGGAATCCATCTCGGATCGCATGGCGTCAAGCCATTTCTCGGAGTCCGGTCCATTGACCGCCTCATCATAGGTTCTGGGTTCATCCTCAATGATGAAGATCCCATCATGTTGGGTCGGTAGCGACCCATACCTTTCAGGTGCACGACGAATTCTCCCAGACCTACGCAGGACCTGTGTCTGAGCCTCAGGTTGCCTAGCAACCGGTGCAGGTGGCTCAGATTCCATCTCCTTGTCTTGTGCTTGCACTTGGACCTCATCCAAGTCAAACTTCCTCCCACTAACTTCTTTCATAAGAAATTCTTTCTCTAGAAAGACAGCACCCCGAGCAACAAAAACTTTGTTTTCGGTTGGGACATAGAAGTAGTATCCTTTAGTTTCCTTAGGATACCCCCACAAACACACACTTATCAGATCTAGGTCCTAGCTTGCTAGAATCTTGACGTTTGACATAAGCCTCACATCCCCAGATCCTGATAAACGCGAGATTAGGGCATCTCCCACTCTACATCTCGTATGGTATTTTGGAGACACTCTTAGATGGAACATTATTCAGTATCAGAGAAGCTGTTTCTAGTGCATGCCCCCAGAATGATGAAGGTAGAGTTGCATGACTCATCATGGATCGAACCATATCCAATAAAGTTTGATTTCTCCTGCAGACACACCATTCCATTGAGGTGTTCCAGGAGGAGTGAGTTGGGATATGATCCCACACTCTCTCAGATAGTCAAAGAACTCACCGCTCAGGTATTCTCCACCTCGATCTGATCGAAGAGCTTTAATGGATCTTCCAAGCTGGTTCTCTACTTCATTCTTGAACTCCTTGAATTTCTCAAATGATTCAGATTTATGTCTCATTAAGTAGACATAGTCATACCTACTGAAGTCATCAGTGAAGGTAATGAAGTAGTTGTACCCTCCTTTGGCTTGTTTATTGAAGGGCCCACACACATCAGTATGTATGGGATCTAATAAACCTTCTGCTCTCTCACCAATCTTGGTGAAGGGCGCCTTTGTCATTTTCCATAATAAATAAGGTTCACAAGTATCAAATTCCTCCAAGGAACTTGAATCTAACAAACCATTTGCATGGAGTTGTTGGATGCGATTCTTGTTTATATTGGCTAATCGACAGTGCCATAGGAAAGCACCAACTGAACCACTCAGTTTGGGCCTTTTATTGCTTATGTTACAAATAGAACTTTCCATATCCAAGATATATAGACCATTACACAAAGTACCCTTCCCATAGAACATATTTGCAAATGAAAAAGAACAGGAGTTCTTATTTATTTCAAATTTAAATCCTTTTCTTGCTAAGCAAGGAATGGATACAATGTTCTTTGTAAGTGAAGGTACACAAAAGCAATTATCTAGTTCTAATTGAAGTCCAGAAGGCAAGGAGAGAGTCAAAATGCCTACAGCAACAGCAGCAACCTGTGCCCCGTTTCCAACGCGTAGGTCAATCTCTCCAAGCCGCACCGATCTACTTTTCTTGAGCCCCTGCATATTTGTACAAATATGAGCTCCACATGCGGTATCCAATACCCATGACATAGAAGTAGAAAGATTGACCTCTGTAACATAGATACCTGAGCATGAAGACGAAGCCTTGCCTCTCTTCTTCTCATTCTGAAGTCGCACTATGTCCTTTATCATGTGAGGTGGTCCTCCACATGAGTAGCACTTATTATTCCTGACTCTTTCCATCTTTGTTTTCAATGTATTAGATAAGCCTTTGGGCTCAACATACTGAATGTCTACTTTAGGAGGATTGAGCTCAACCAATGCATCAAAGAGCTGCCTTAGATTAGAAATAATTTTAGAGGCACTCTTAGATTCATATTGCCCTCTAAGCTCGGGCGACATGTTGGTTAGCATCAATTGTGCAACCTCCAAAGTATCAGCTTGATGCTTATCATAAGCATCCTTCTCAGCCGCTGAGGCCAAGCATGGAAGTGGCTCAGGAATTGGCTTCTCATGGACATATAGCTTCCTCTCGAGCTTGAGCACAATTCTCAAGTTCATATACCAATCCTTTAAGTTGGATCCAACCAACTTATCCCTTTCCAGGGTAGATCGCAGTGATCATTTGCCATTGTTCACAGCCATTGTTCTACAACAACCAAGAAACAGCAGATTAGTACTACTCCTAATCATTTAAACTGGACTTGTTTTAAATGATTACTGCTCCCACTATTTTAAATCCGAATTGACAACCCACAAAGTCAATCAGGAAGTTTAAAACTTCCTAGTGAGATGGGATCCTTATTTCACATGAGGCTTCGTGTCCCACGAGGGTGGGATGAGATGCACAAAGTAACCCATGTTTCCTAAGGTGGGCGCGCCGGCCGGTTGCTCCAAACAACTCCCCTTGTCGAGACAGTCTGGGCATTTCATGTCCAGCAAGGGCTGGATACAACATGAAACCTTTACCTCTCAACGATGCCTCTAGTCTTTCACCATGTGCCCAACACATGTGAACTTCTAGTCAAGTCCATTCCTAACCGTTATGCCTAAGGCCAACGAGTTTCCTTGCGAAGGCACGCCCAGGTTAAAACTGGACTGGGGAAACCATTGCCACCACGCACTTTCTAAAGATAAGTGGGTGTGTCCCACAAGGGTGGGAAACAATTCACAACTCCACTGATCGATAGCTTAGTGAGGGCTACGCGTTAGAAGGCTACCAGACTTGATATTTTAATTGAGGGTTTTTGTTTAAGGTCTCATCATCTCAGTTTTATCTTATGTCTATCATTACAGGCATACAATCCTATGGTGATAACATAACGGTAAAACATTTCAGGCATGCTTCTGCAGATAATAATAAAAGCAGTAAAGAATGATGTGATCATATCCTATACAAGACATTGAACCAATCCATGCCATGAAATAGGTTCAACTCTTGTCCTAGAACTCAAGCCCCAAAAACTAGACCTAGCCTAGCCGACCTCTAGCTTGAACTTCAAGGTTGGATCCAAAGTCCTTCTCTCATGGCTTAGCTCTCAAACCGTAGAGGAATACTTTCAAAGTTCCCCATAGGTTCGGCCAATGCCATGGTCTTGCGCCACTAAGCAGGCTTGCGCCTCTTGCTTGTTGCACCACCATCCAAGGTATGCATGTGCTAATCTCCAAGTACATGCGCCACCCTAATCTTCTTCTTAGTCAAAAGCAAAAAGAAAAGCGGCACGTAGGCCTCACGAGGATACATCGCAGGCATGCAAAGGGGGGCTTGACTAATGATCGCAACATCATGCACAATCAAGGTATTTACTCATGCAATTCTACATGCTCATGAAAAACATAAAATCCGAAATTTTACTTCTTCATAAAACTAGTCTCTTTTTCTCATCTTCTTCTCACAAATCTTTTGGTTTATTGCGATTTATTTTTCATGATGATTTCAGAGATCCTTTCGGCTGGCAACTTTGTCAGATCAAGAGACTTGGCCAGTCCGAAGACACAATGCCCGTCCTACTTTACAAAATTACGTGCGCCTTTGATCTTGAATCAAACAAGAAAAATAGTCCAAAAATTCCAAAAGAGATTGAGAGGATGACAGAAACAAGAAACCTCAATTTTTCCTACTTAGAAAAATTGTTTGCCATGCATCATGCTATTTACGAAAATATAGATATGGCATGTGAGCATGAAAGAAAAGCATAAAACATCGTTCGAGTCTTGCAAGTCGCTCTGATACCACTGTTGGGAAACCCCGGGGATATTTTACAATTTTCAGAGTCATGGACATACATTTTACGCAGCGGAAGAATGTCCCCGAAACAGGCCGGTCCCAAAAACCCAGTGAAGATCGCAAGCAAGGGAGTCGACATGATGAGTTAGGAAATACCTTAAGAGCAATGTAGAGCGATGCCGATGCAGGCGCCCAAGTGTGCGCCCTCTGCAGTCTCACACACACGGATCTCTTGAGTTCTCTTCTTCCACACCCGGTGCTAGCCTTGGGAAGAAGATCCAAGCCTTATGCTCCTTCTTCAAAGTATGCGCCACCTCCAAGGTAGATGCGCCAAAAATGAAGAAGGATGAAGGAGAAGGAAACCGCCAAGCATCAAGTTCCTTGCATCAAGAGAGAAGGAAGAAGCTTGCGGCTAGGGTTTGGAAGGAAGAAGACGCGCCACTTCTTGGTGTTGTCGCCCTTCAAGCCTTTGCTTTCGCCCCTCCTCTTGTTGTCACGCCTCTAAGGATTGTAACCTCTCAAGAGGGGGCGGTTAGGGTCACTTATAAAGAGCTAGAGGCAGTTAGGGCAAGGGTTGAGATCATGACAAGTGTATGGCTTGGATGAGAAGGTTTGAGGTAAGGAAAGTCTCCAAGACTTTACCATAAATCTTATTCAACCTTTCCATAAGCTACCAAGCCTTGCCTTGTGCGCCAAGGCCCAGCCTTGCGCCCCAAGCAATGCCTTAATGCATTCACACTATCAATGGGAGAGGGCTAGGCGCATAAAGCTTCCTTAATGAAGCAAATTTGCCATCCAAACCCCATTATGCCCCTTAGGCGCCAATGTGCTTGGCTTCCTCCCCATTATACCCTTTTAGCCTATTGCCTCTTCATGACAACTTATTATTGGGCCTCATTGGATAATGAGCTAGCCCAAACTTCATCACATGGGTTGATTAAGCACTTGGACCCAATCCAATGCAACCTTAATTCAAATGTGACCAACCATGGTCAAATACGGGTCAACCTGCCAAAAATGAAGTTTGGCTCCAATAATATTCTTCCATCTCATCAGGCCCATTGGCGCTGATGAAATCTCCCAATTAGATCTGAGTTATCCAATAACTCGATCATAAGGCTTCCCGATCAATACAAGAACTCAAGTATCAAGGTGTGCGACCCTGTAGGTTCCTCTGACGCTGGCAGTGCTGACCAATGGTCATCACAAGCAGTGAGTGGCACCTAGCAGTGCATCGCTGCTACCCAGGTCATTGGAATGGATATCGACATCGACATCCCCATCATCGCAACTAGGTACAGATGCATTACAGTCTCTTTGCCGAGTTGATATCCGATTGGACAAGCGTGTCACCACTTGTTTTCATCCAATCACATGGCTATGACTAAAACAGGTTCTCACCTGGGTATGGCCATACACTCTCAGTCATAGAACCATAAAAGGAGCTCCATGGATATCATACTTCCATAGGGAAGGGGCAAATCCTATGTCTGTCCATTGATCTTCTCATATGGGTCGTGATATGCTCAATAACAACCGTTATGACCTCCCAGTTACGGCAAGGTGTTAGGTTGTATCAAAGCAAGTCCCTAACCATATAGAATGATCAATGACCTCAAGTCAAGGGATCAATGCATCTCCTGTCACTTATGAGGATAACTCATGACACCAAGTCATAGCCTCATAGCGGGTCTATCCAGTATATCCTCCAATGATACACCCATGTGTATGCGTTAGCACCACGTGCCTCACCAGCCCACATACCAGTCTCTCAAGTACCAGAGCTGTCCCATATCCACTCAGGTACATCGACTGGGGACAATTATTTGAGCACAGATCCAATCTGTCTCTAGGGACATTATCATGTAAGTACACAATCGCAGGTGTAGACAAACAATGATAACGACAATGCCAGAATGATATATAAATATCAATGTCAAGTAGTACATAAGTTGACCAAAACTAGGTCCTAGGGCATATACACCAACAGGAAATTGCCTGCAAAACCTGAGATAACCCCTAGGGAGCACTGTAATGCCATCACGACTAGAAGTGGGAAACAACTAGGAGAACCTAGAGGGAGGTTTGAAAACACTGAAAAAAGGCTTGTTTATAATGAAAAGGAATTAGAGTTAGGAGAATCTTCTTCACATGAGAAACCCCAAACTTGTTTATCACCTCAAAAGGGTGATGAACCAAAAGGGGAGGAATCATGTGAGAAAGACAATCCTAAATCTGATTTGCCTAATCCTTATCAGCCACCAATACCCTTTCCTCAAAGGCTAGTTCAACATAAACTAGACAAAAAGTTTAGAAAATTTCTTGAAATCCTGAAAAAGCTTTATGTTAACATTCCTTTTACTGAAGCTATTACTGAAATGCCATCTTATGCCAAGTTTTTAAAGGAAATTTTGTCTAGTAAAAGGAAATTAGATGATTATGGTATATGCACTGTTACTTTAACTGAAGATTGTAGTGCTATCATACAGAACCAACTGCCACCTAAACTGAAAGACCCAGGTAGTTTTTCTATACCTTGTTCAATAGGCACTATGGCTTTTGACCGAGTCTTATGTGACCTCGATGCAAGTGTGAGTCTAATGCCTCTTTCTACTTATAGGAAACTTAATCTTGGAGAGCTAAAGCATACATCCATATCCTTTTCGCTCGCGGATTCATCGGTAAAGTATCCTGTAGGAATATTAGAGAATGTCCCTGTACAAATTGGTAAGTTTTTTATTCCCGCAGATTTTGTAGTGTTAGACATGGAGGTAAATTCTAGAAATCCTATCATTCTTGGAAGACCACTTTTGGCCACTGCTAAGGCTAACATTGATGTGAAAGAAGGAAAGATTACCTTTGACATATGTGACAACAAGATTGAATTTAATCTTAATGATTCATTAAACAAACTTTCATACTCAGGATCTTGTTGTAGTGTTGAGATATTTAATGATGAAATTTATGATGTTTCAAGTCTGTTTGATGAAACCCCAAATAATGAATCTGACAATATTTCTGAGGGTATTGATGAGAAATTATAGAAGAAAAAGATAAGGAGGAAGAGAAGAAGAGAAAGCTCTATATTGATTGGCAAAATAGAAGAGATTCTGAGCAAATTTGGATACTGTTTCAAGATTGAGCCTTATGTTGGAAAATCAGGAATTCATAATCGAACCCGAGTGTTAAAGGGTCAAGCTAATGACCTTTAAATTAGCACTTCTTGGGAGGCAACCCAAGCTTTCTAACCTATATTTTGTCTTCTTTAACTTAATTTTAGCTTGATACTAATTTTTCTTTTTTTTTAGGTAAATTTTGATTTGGAGCAAATTACGGCACTACTGTAAAGTATATTATCGTACCGTATTTTTCAACCTCTTTCGATCAAAAAGGTGCCACGATTTCACGGTACTACCGTAAAGCATTGTACGGTACCATAATTTAGTTCCAAAATCCCCCCGAGAGCTTCCTTATTTTTACGGTATTACTGT
Source organism: Costus lasius (assembly GCA_027563935.2). NCBI lineage: Eukaryota > Viridiplantae > Streptophyta > Magnoliopsida > Zingiberales > Costaceae > Costus > Costus lasius. The sequence goes on from CM050451.1 coordinate 81,127,159, forward strand.
AAGGTATTGTACAGTATTGTATTTTCACAAAATCTTATTTTTCAATTTTCTAAATTTTCAATTTTTTTTAAAAAAAAATTTGCTGTTTGGATTTTACGGCAGGTACCGTAAGCTATGTTACGGTACCGTAATTCCACGTCATTTTTGAACAGAAAGATGTTGAGATTTTACGGCGGTACCGTAAGACATTTTATGGTACCGTATTCTGCATCCAGTTTCGAACAGAAGGCAGTTGAGATTTTACGGCAGTGCCGTAAGAAATAGAACTGCCGTAAAATACTTTCGATCACGCGAGTTTGTACCTTATTTAGAGTTTCGACTGAGCCGTTTTTAGGGTTTCACCCTCGTTTTCGCTTGAGCTTGCGCCGATCTCGCCTCTCCGACCATCTCTGACCTGCTGTGGATGCTGGCGACCCTTCCCGTCCAGATTTCACCATCGATTAGGTACCCATTTTTCCGATTTCATTGTTTTGATGTGTTTTGATGAGTTTTCACCCTTTTCATTCGTTCTGGTTCGATTCTCAACCATTTTGAGTGATTTTTGTTTCTAATCACTCGCTAGAGGATAAGCTTTCAATTTCTTGCTATTTGAAACAAATTTGAACTGATGTCATGACCGATTTGAGCTGAAATGGGTTGAAACATAGTAAAGTTACTGTTCACTCATGGTTTTGTTGTTTCTTGAATTTGAGCATGAGTTTAAAGTTGATTTTCGCTTCCTAAATACATGATTAGTGTTACTAATCATGCCGAAGCTATGATTCATGCTTGCCATTTTGAATTGAGATTAAGATTACAAGCCCTGTTTTTACTCTGCTAATGACGCTTGGAGAACATGTTGATAGAACTTAATCTGAACTGCTATATTATTGTTTTGCTGCCATTGAATTATGAGTTTGCTGCTTGTTAGCAAATATGCCAAGGAGAAAGGTAATTTGCCAAAGGGAGAAGAGGAAAGCTCCTGCAGAACCATATCAACCCCGGAATCCCCATGGAATTATTTTTAGGAATGAGATGCAAGAGACCAGATACAACAAATTGATTGAAAGAAGGATTGTCAACACAAAATATGCTTATCAGAGGACTCTTGAAGCCTTAGGGCTTTATGATGACGTACTTTGGATGTTTGATAGGATTAAAGCCAAGCAGTTTTTCCAGATGCATCCACCCACATTCTTACCCCTTGCTCTAGAGTTTTTGAGTAGTTTGATAATTGAATTAAAGGAGTACTCTCATGGCCCTGCAGAAGGATAACTTAATTTCAGATTAGCCAATGAGGAGAGGAAACTTACCTTGCAGGAAGTTAGAGACATCTTTGGACTGAGCATAGGAGGGGTACACTAAGATAGCCCTTGGATTTATGGAAAACATCTTTTGGAACCAAATCACTGATGAGAACCATTTCTATGCTATTTCTGCCAAGGCTAGTAAGATTCTGAACCCTTGTCTCAGATATGCTCACAGGGTTCTAGCACACACAGTGTTCGGCACAGGGGATAGTGACGGCATGGTTCATCAGCATGAGCTCTATCTTCTCTGGGGCATGCTCAATGGGTTTGCAGTGGATGTGGCTTATTTCATGGTCAAGCATATGGACAAGGTGGCTAGAGCAACCAGAGGAACTGTGGTAATAGGAGGCTTGATTACTCCTATAGCCAGGCATTTTGGGATTGAGCCCTTTGACGCAGAGATGGCATGAGGGAATCCAAGACTCGACATGGAGTTTTGCATTGCGATGAGGATGATTGTTAGGGAGGGAGATACCTTTTGTTTGGTCCTTGGACGAAATATTCGCCCTCTACCTTTACCGCGCAACGAGAAGACTACTGTCAGGGACAGAGCCAATTGGAAGTTGTCACCCAGCGCAGTAGAGGCAGCCTTTACCCCACCGCTTGATTCAGCACCATCACCACCCACCTGGGGTGGAAGAGGTGATCCATATGGGATGGAGTCACCTCCTCGAGATTCTCCACAGGCTGCCGGTACATCTTCACAGAAACCTAGGGCTGGTTTTGCTAGCCACCATGATCCTGGTTTTCAGGCGTTGACAGCACAAATGTATAATCAAGAACGCCACCAGGAGAGGATGGAAGACACTCTGGGGCACATCCAGAGAGATATGGAGAGGTTATGCGATCATATGGAAGATATGGGTAATTTCCTTTTTGACCGCTTTGGTTATGGAGATCATCGAGATTATGGATACCAGGGTGATCAAGGAGGAACACCATATTATGACCCCCATGGAGGCTACTGCTAGAGATTCAGAGGCTACACGATTAGATGACGACGGATAGATACTTTGTGAGTATTGTTTTCCTTTATCTCTTTACCATACTGTGTTTTCCCATATATATCTCATTGATTTTTCATATGATGAAGGAAGGGATGACGCTTCATGATCGCCGCCACCGATTTTTGATTACTTGCTTTTCAATTTGGTTGTACTTTAATGATGATGCTGGTTTCTGATATTCAATATGGTTGTATGATATTCTGATGATTTACTTTTCAATATGGTTGTACCATATGATGATGATGATATTAATTCTAGTTGACATGATGTGATAATGAAAATATTTTGATATATGATCATGTTTTGGCATGTGTTGATAAATTTTTGATGATGAATAGACTCATGTGTTGATGATTTTACAGCCCCATCATGTTAAATTTAGTTCTTCAATACATATTTGTCTATTGAAATATGACATTAGTTGATGCATAAAATTTTGGCTAGTTGTATTGTTTGAAGAACGAAATCTAAAAGTGAAACATTTCTTTTGAATAAAATTAGCATATGAGTGCAATTTTTTTTGAATTGAGATCAATGGATCAACCTAGTAAGAGTTTAGTCTATTCTTGCTATTTGTTGGGAAGGAAGAATCCAAGATCCAAAAAAAAAAAAAATAGTGAGAGATTCCCCTATTTGGCACTATCTAAAATCGATAGTGGTACCTAAAACATGGGTTGAAGTCTATGCATGAAAAATAATGAGAGATAAAAAGAATAAGACTCCTCTACTTGGCACTGTGCAAAATTGACTGTGGTACCGAAGAAAGAGTTGAAGTCAAAAATAAAAAGTATGTGTCTATGTGGGTACATGCCGTCTTTACAAAAACAAACAAAATTCATAAAAAAGAAAAAAAAATTGTGTGAGGAAAAAGATCTTGGAAACCTAATTCCTGTAAACAAAAGTATGATAGATTTGAATTGAAATTGGGTGAAGTCTTGAGATTGAAAATTCTAATTATTGTACATGTTGCGAAGTTTTATTTAATTGAATTGTGGATCTAGAGGATTGAGTTATAAAGATGATATACTTATTTGAATTTTTATAAATCAATTGACGGAGTTTTTCATTGATAAGTTGTATTTTAGAAATTTATTGAGCATAAAAAAGGCTATTTTTTTTAATCAAATTTTGATTTCAAAATTTTGATTTTTGCTTGAGGACAAGCAAAGTTTGAGCCTTATGTGTTTGATGACACCAAAATATGTAGTATATTTTGATTCATTTTGGATACCTTTTTCATGCTAAATTGAGGATCTTTTACTTGTTTTTATGTTAAATCCATCAAATATTGCAAAGTCTACTTCTATTTTGGTGTTTCATGTTTTTTAGGCAAAAAGGCACTATTTAAGGCATTTTCAAGCGAAATCAAATACATAGAAGAGTTACTATCATCAAGAGGTGGTCACCCAAGAAATTTCACGCAAAACAGAGTAATTCTGCAAATTATGGCAGTGCCGTAATCCATTTTACGGTACCGTAATTTCATACAGTACCGTAAAATCCGAGCCCTGCCGTATTTTGAAGAATTTCCGAACAAAAAGATTTTTTGATTTTACGGCACCTGCCATAAAGAATTACACTGCCGTATTCTTCAGCGCTTTCAGAACAGACACTTTACCCGATTTTATGACACCACCGTAATGAACTACACGGTATCGTATTTTCCAGACGATTTCGAACAGAGAGTTCAGCCGATTTTACGGTACTGCCGTAAACCAATTTACGGTACCGTATTTCCTAGACAACATCAGAACAGAAGACTCGATCGATTTTACGGCACCTGCCGTGAACTATTACACTGCCGTAATTCTTGTTTTGAACGCGACACCTAGGTCAATTTCCACGCCCGATTCTTGCGGAGATGATTGCGGATAATCCAGGGCTTCATATTCGACGCCGTAAGAAGCAAAAAGGGAGATTTGGACGGAAGGAACACACACACCGAAAGCCTCAATTTTTATTGTTTGTCGAGAGAGAAATCGTCATCCACGCCGCCACCTATGGTATCGCCACCGCGCTCGATCCAGACGATCTCCGGCCGTGATTTTCATACTGAAGCTTCATTAGAAGGAGGAGACGACGTACCAGAAGTTTCAGACAGAGAGGAGATCAATTGATGGAGAAATCATGGAAAGAAGGGGCGCCGACACTGTTCATCGCCTAAATTTGAAAATTACGGCTGTGAAATACTTCACAGCCGCGCTGTATTTTCTAAACTTCTCTTTTCTTTTGATTTTTGATCTTCTGAAACCATGGAATTCTATAACTCCTTTACCATGATAGCTTAAACTACTCTTGGGACATGGGGGAGTAATTCACTTGATTTCCAATGACTAGATGACTATTTTTACTATTTCGTTGAGTTTAATATTACCATGATGATTTTACTCATGTGATAATTGTACTTAGACTCTCTATAAGTTAATATTACTAATTATGTTCTTAGAATTTTCGCTTGAGACCGAAAGGTAATTGCTTGAGAATTTGGAGCCCTAGAATTGCATGTTAGGAACCCTTCCTTAGGTTTGATCCAACTTGATATGTTCTAGTAAAATTACTGCCATGATTATAACATGAATCTATAGATCGAGTCTATTTATCAAACGTGCAGATCTTGCACGAAAGTGAGGATCAGAATGTTGGAGATCCATGAGTAAAACTAGTGTCGAGGCTTGGATGCACGAAAGTGATCCTTGAGTTTCCGCTAGAGATTGTCAACCTAGAATTCGGATGCACGAAAGTGATCCTTGAGTTCATAGATTGATAATTTGCTTATCTTCAGCGTTGGGACAAATCTTATTCGAAAGCGAAGATAAATCCCTGCATGATTGTTTGCACAAGAGTGAAACAATCTTTTGTTAGGTAAATCGTATCTTCATCATGATAAAATTACACTCACGAAATCCTTATTCATATCTAGTCATAAGAGTTAAGTGAACGAAACCCTAGTCCCAGCTTTCTCTCTGATAGTTTTCTTTTGTATGTTTGCGATATTTGCTTAACTTTCATTTGATTGCCTAGATAGCGAAAAATCAATTATTTAGTACTTGACAACGTAGGTCCCTGTGGATTCGATACTTTATTTATTACTTCGTGTACCCGTGCACTTGCGGGATCACAACAAGTTTTTGGCGCCGTTACTGAGGACTAGTCCAAGGTACACGCGTGTCATACTTGTAGTGTTACCTTACGGTACAACAATGGCGCATGTTTTTCTTTAAGTAGAAAAATTATGGTTTCTTGTTCCTATCCTCTATTCAATCTCTTTTGAAATTTTGGGTTATTTTTCTTGATTGATTTAAGATTAAAGGCGCATGTAATTTTGTCAAGTAGGACAAACATTGTGTCTACGGACTGGCCGTGTCTCTTGATCTGACAAAATTGCCAGCCGAAAGGATCTATGAATTCATCATAAAAAATTAATCGCAAAAATAAAAAGATTTGTGATATGAAGATGAGGAAAAGAGACTTGTTTTATGAAAAAGTAAAATTTCAGATTTTATGTTTTTCATGGGCATGTAGAATTGCATGAGTAAGTGCCTTGTTTGTACATGGTGTTGTGATCATGAGTCAACCCCCTTTTGCATGCCTGTGATGTATCCTTGTGAGGCCTGCGTGCCACTTTTCTTTTTTTCTTTTTACTAAGATGAAGATTAGGGGTGCATCTATTTGGACGGTGTGCAGTGACAATGGTTTCCCTAGTTTGTTTTAACCGGGCGTGCCTTCGCAAGGAAACTCGTTGGCCTTGGGCATAACGGTTAGGAATGGACTTGACTAGATTTCCACATGTGCTGGGCATATGGTGGAATTCTAGAGGCATCATTGAGAGGTCACTTTGTGCATCTCATCACACCCTCGTGGGACGCGAAGGCTCATGTGGAATAAGGATCCCATCTCACTAGGAAATCTTAAATTTCCCGATTGACTTTGTGGGTTGTCAATTCAATTAAAATAGTGGGAGCCATAGTCATTTGAAACAAGTCCAGTTTAAATGACTTCAAGTAGTACTAATCTGTTGTTTCTTGGTTGTTGTAGAACAATGGTTATGAACACTGGTGGATTGACACTGCGATCCCTTTTAGACAAGGATGAGTTGGTTGGAACCAACTTAATGGATTGGTATATGAACTTGAGAATTGTGCTCAAGCTCGAGAGGAAGCTATATGTCCTTAAGCAGCCTATTCCTGAGCCATTTCCATGCTCGGCCTCAACGGCTGAGAAGGATGCTTATGATAAGCATCATGCTGATACTTTGGAGGTTGCACAATTGATGCTAACCAACATGACGCCCGAGCTTCGAGGGCAATATGAATTAAAGAGTGCTTCTGAGATTATCTCTAATCTAAGACAGCTCTTTGATGAATTGGTTGGGCTCAATCCTCCTAAAGTTCACATTCAGTGTGTTGAGCCAAATGGCTTGACCAAGGAACTGAAATCAAAGATGGAAAAGATCAGGAATAATAGGTGCTATTCATGTGAACGACATGATGCAACTTCAGAATGAGGATAAGAAAGGCAAGGCCTTGTCTTCAAGCCTAGGCATTTATGTTACAGAAGTCAACCTTTCTACTTCTATATCATGGGTATTGGATACCGCATGTGGAGCTCATTTTTGTACAAATATGTAGGGGCTCAAGAGAAGTAGATCTGTGCAGCTTGGAGAGATTGAACTACGAGTTGAAAACGGGGCACAGGTTGCTGCTGTTGCTGTAGGAGTTTTGATGCTCTCCTTGCCTTTTGGACTTAAGTTAGAACTAGATCATTGCTACTATGTACCTTCACTTACTAAAACATTGTATCAATTCATTGCTTAGATACAACCTGATAGCTTCATCCATCCTACAGAGGCCAACAAGGTCTGCAGGTTAAATAAATCACTTTATGGATTGAAGGAAGCATCTCAAAGTTGGAATCTTCGGTTTGATGAAGCTGTGAGAGATTATGGCTTTATCAAAAGCGAAGATGATGCCTGTGTTAACAGAAAATTCAGTGGGAACTTGGTGACTTTTCTGGTCTTGTTTGTCTATGACATACTACTCATCGGAAACGACATCCCTAGTCTTCAATATGTGAAGACATGGTTGGGGAATTGTTTCAGATGAAAGACTAGGGGAGGCCGCCTATATTTTAGGCATGAGGATCTACCAGGATAGATCCAAGAGGCTCCTGGCCATTAGTCAGAGTACCTACATTGATAAGGTCTTGGAGAGGTTCAACTTGGAGCAATCCAAGAAAGAATACCTTCCAGTGAGATATGGCCTTAGTCTCTCAAAGAGCCAGTGTCCCACCACACAGGCTGAGAGAGATGACATGAATCGAGTGCCCTATGCTTCAGCAGTGGGATTGATCATGTATGCAAATATTGTGTACTAGACCAGATGTGGCTTATGCTGTGAGCATAACCAGCCGATACCAATCCAATCCAGGTCTACAGCACTGGGTGGCTGTGAAGAATATCATGAAGTATCTGAGAAGAACTAAGGATCTGTTCTTGGTCCATGGGGGACAGGAAGAGCTAAGTGTGCAGGGCTACACTGATGTGTCATTTCAGTCTAACCTTGACGACAGGCTATGTGTTCAAATTAAATGGAAGTGCTATGAGCTGAGAGAGTTCTAAGTAGTCAATTATAGCTAATTCTACAACCGAGGCTGAGTATGTAGACGCTTCTGAGGCAGCCAAAGAAGCCGTTTGGATCAGGAAGTTCATTTCTGAACTTCAGGTGGTTCCGAGTGCAGTGAATCCCATTGAACTTTATTGTAACAACAATGGCGCAATTGCACAAGCTAAGGAACCACGGTCTCATCAAATGTCCAAACACATACTCGGTAGATTTCACCTGATCAGAGAGATCATTGACATAGGTGATGTCAAGATTAGTAGAGTTGACACAGAGAACAATCTGGCAAATCTATTGACCAATGCTCTGGCGCAGTAGAAGCATGATGGTCACGCTAGAGATATGAGGTTGAGATTCCTCAACCTCTAGATCTTAGTGCAAGTGGAAGATTGTTGGTGTATATGCCCTAGGACTTAGTTTTGGTCCATCTTTGTACTACTTGACATTAATACTCTTATATCATTCTGGCATTGTCATTATCGTTGTTTGTCTACATCTGTGATTATGTGCTTACATGATAATGTCCCTGGAGACAGATTGGATATGTGCTCAAAAGAATGTCTCCAGTCAAGTACCTGAGTGGATATGGGATAGCTCTGGTACATGAGAGACTGGTATATGGCCTGGTTAAGCACGCGGTGCTAACGTAGACATATGAGTATATCAGTGGTGGATATTCTGGACTGACCCGTTGTGAGGCTTTGACTTGGTGTCATGAGTTATCCTCACAAGTGATAGGAGATGCATTGATCCTTAGACTTAAGGTCATTGACTCTTCTATATGGTTAGGGACATACTTTGATGCAACCTAACACCTCGCCGTAGCTGGGAGGTTATATTGGTTGTCATTGAGTATGTCACGACCCATATGAGAAGATCAATTGACAAACAAAGGATTTGCCCCTTCCCGAGGGAAGCATGATATCCATGGAGCTCCTCTATGGTTCTATGACTGAAAGTGTATGGCCATACCCAGGTGAAGACTTGATTTAGTCATGACCATGTGATTGGGTGAAAACAAGTAATGACACACTTATCCAATCGGATATCAGTTTGGCAAATGGACTATAATGCATCTATACCTAGTCGCGATGATGGGGATGTCGATGTCGATATCCATTCCGATGACTTCGGGAGTAGCGATGCACTGCTAGGTGCCACTCACTGCTTGTGATGGCCTTGGGGCATCACTGCCAACGTTAGAGGAACCTACAGGGTCGCACACCAATGGAGTTCTCGTATTGATCGGGTAGCCTTTAGATCGAGTTATTGGATAACTTGGATCTATTTGGGAGATTTCATCAGCACCAATGGGCCTGATGAGATGGAAGAAACTCATTGGAGCCAACTTGCATTTTTGGCATATTGACCAAATTAACCATGGTTAGCCTCATTTGACCTGCTCAACGCTTGGAGACTATAAGAAGAAGAGTTCTCTCTCTAGAAAGAAGTGTGGGTGGACGGTGAGAAGAAGATTGCGCTTAAGTGCTCAACGCTTGCTTCCAATGCAAGAAGTGCACCATTCCAAGAAGAGGAGGCGACATCAAAGAAGAAGAGAAGTAGTATGTCTTAATTTCTTTTCCCTTCTTGATTTGTTCGGTTTCCTTTACATCCTGCATTGTAATCTTGCTCTTGTCGTAATCATGTGTGTAGTAGCTTAAAACCTCTATCGGGATTTGGGCGTAGCCCGTCTTTTGAATTATAAGTATCTATGTTAAGAATCACTTTGTGAGAAATCTTTCGAAATCATTTGATCTTGTTTATCTCAATTGTGATTATCGTTTCTTGGCCAAAACGATTCTCACCTTAGTCGTTTGTGGTAATAACTGAGAGGTGAATTACAATCGACGCATTCTCCTCGATCGATCTTGTGTGCTCTATTGCGAGAGTCGTAGAGCACACTTGGGGAAACTTGGTGTCCTTTTCACACGATCTACTGCTGCTTAGTCCACCGCGAGAGTAGGAGACTAACTAAGTGGATTATGGAGTTGTCCACCGCGAGAGTAGGAGACGAACTCAGTTATTGAGTCGCGCACCCGAGAGGGGCAAGGCTCAAGAGGACACTTCCTTGGTTTTCTAAGACTATCAAAGCAATACATTTCAAAACACTTATAAGTTCAATGACGTGGTGAAATCCGGCATCCCGATATCTCTTTCATCGTTACAACTTTCATTTTACTACGCTTTCTTAAGTTTGATTAGCTGTAACAAACCGACAACTTTAATCACTTAGCTAACAAGGATCAGAAGATTCAGTACTTGACAATCCGTCCCTGTGGAAACGATATCTTACGTACTACATCGGTAAGCCGTGCGCTTGCGGATTCGTGCAACAAGTTTTTGGCGCCGTTACCGGGGACGGTATTTCACCAATATTGAAATAATCTGAAAATTGATAGACTAAGTTTTCGTTTACTTCTTTCGTCATTCACTTTCATTTTTTTTTTAGTTTTGTTTATGCACAGAAGTCTTCGGTCAGGAGGACTTGAGGATTTAAACGATCTTGACCAGGAAATAGAGAGAACATTCCATCGGAGAAGGAAACTCAGGGAATTGAGGGAAAGAGAACAAATAGGTAACATTGATCTAATCCCTATATCTGAATTAACGATGGCAGAAAACAATCGCTCCTTGAGGGATTACGCAGCTCCAAATGTACACGGGCTTCATACAAGTATCGCTCGCCCACTAGTGGAAGCGAACAATTTTGAGATTAAGCCTGTCTTGTTATCAATGATCCAGAATAATCAGTTTGGAGGCACGCCACATGAGGACCCGAACATGCACTTATCAATATTCTTGGAATTCTACGATACAACAAAGATGAATGGAGTGTCCAGTGATGTGCTACGTCTAAGACTCTTCCCCTTCTCTCTTCGGGATAGAGCTCGAAGCTGGCTGTACACACTTCCGCAAGAATCGCTGACAACTTGGTGTTGGTGTATATGCCCTAAAGACCAATGTATGGACATGGTCAGGCATTGGTTGAATGTACTTTGATAGAACTATTACTCTTTATATAGGCATGGTCGTTATTATGCAGACTTCTCTACCTGCGTTGATGTATTGAGTTGCATAAATAATGTCCCAGGAGTTTGGATTGGATCCATTCTCATAAGCTATCCCCAGACAAGGTACCTTAGCAGATATGGGACAGCTTTGGTACATGTGAGACTGGTGTATGGGCTGGTTAGGTGCGGGGCACAGTAACGCAGACATACGGTGCATTGGATGCACTGGAGTGATCCACCGTGAGGATTGACTTGTCTAGTCAACAAGTCAATCTCACATGCAAGAGGTTTTGCATTGATCCGTAGACTTGAGGTATTCATGTCTAGATTTGATGATGGGTATGCTTTAATACAGTCTTACGTCTCTCCGTAACTGGGAGACCAAAACGACTGTCATTGGGCATGTCATAAGTCACGTAGAGACATGGATGACCAATAGTAGGATTTGCCCCTTCCTTCAGAGGAAGCATGATATCCACCTCGGGGCGCCCCACCTTATTGGTGCATGACAAGAGAGTGTGGCCACACTTGTTGAGTCATGACCAATGCATTGGATAATAAACTTGAGACTAATCCAATGGCAGGATATCAGCTTAGGCAAAGGGATCTGTAATGCAATGGGAATCCTCGTTGCTTGTTAGGAGTTGTTGCCATAATGACTTAAGTCCTATGACATGGGTAGTAGTGATGTGTTGCTAGATACCCCTCACTACTTATGATGTTTACATCATTGCCATCGTCATATGGATCCTACGGGGTCACACGCAATAGACTCTTGATGTTGCTTTAATCAGAAGCCTTAGGATCAAGTTATTGGATAACTTGGATCAATTTGGAAGATTTCATCAGCGCCAATGGGCCTGATGAGTTGGAAGAAAGTTATTGGAGCCAAACTTCATTTTTGGCAGGTTGACCCGAACTTGACCTAGATTGGTCACATTTGGATTAGGGTTGCATTGGATTGGATCCAATGGCTTAATCAACCCATGCCATGAAGTTTGGGCTAGCTCATTATCCAATGAGGCCCAATAATTAGTTGTCATGAAGAGGAATTGGCTTAAAAGGGTATAATGGGGAGAAATCTCACCCCATTGGCGCCTAGGGGCATAATGGGGTGAGGGAGGCGCCTTTGCTTCATTATGGAAGTAAAGGGCGCCTAGCCCTTCTTCCTTGGATGGAATACTTGCCTCTAAGGTAAGTCTTGGGGCTGATATAGCTTGAGAACTTTTATGGGAAGTTCCTAGGCGCATATGGACATAGGGAAGAGGTATATGGTAATGTCTTGGAGACTTACCTTACCTCAAACCCTAGTTTCTCCCAAAACCCTTACCCTAGCCGAAACTCCTCATGCATGTTGCGCCTAGCCACTTAGCCTTTGATGGTAAGAATGCATTTGAGGCTGTCTTGGGCTGATATAGTGTTTAGACTTTTATGGATAGGTTGAATGAGGTTTATGGTAAAGTCTTGGAGACTTTCCTTACTTCAAGACACCTCATTCTAGCCATACACTTGGCATGATCCTAGCCCTTGCTCAAACCGCCTCTAGTCCTATTTATAGGACCCATTGTCGCCCTCTCTAGATGATGAACGCTTGGAGACGTGAACACAAGTAGAGGGGCAAAAGCATGGGCAAAGGGTGACAACATCAAAGTGGCGCAACCCTTCTTCCAACAAGTGACCGCAAGTCTTCTCCTTCCTCTCCTCTTGGCGTGACTTGGAGAAGGACTTGGTGGCGCAATTTTCCCTTAATCTTCCTCAAGGCCGAAACTCATCTTCTCCCTCTTCTCTTGGAGTGAAGAGGATAAGGAGTTGGCGACATCTTCCTTGCACTTGGCACATGAACCTTGGAGGTGGCGCAAGAAGAGTGAAGGAACCCTAAGGCTCGATTCTCTTCCCGAGGCTAGCACCGAGCGTGGAAGGGAGCAACGATCAAGGAGTCAACGCGTGGATACTTGTAGAGGGAGAACACTTAGGCACCTTCAACATGGCTTCGACATCTAAACAAGCAAAAGAGGTACATCTCTAACACATCCTTGTGTCTTCTCTCTCGCATGGATCCTTGGGAAAGGAATGTGTTTCGGGTGTAATGCTTCTTCCGCTGTGTCCTGGGACTGCAAAATTTTAAATTACACCCGGCATTCCCTAACAGTGGTATCAGAGCTACTTGCGCGAAACACAAGGTGTACATTTGCTTGTGTGAAAAATTTTTGGAAAATTTTTCGTTCATCCATGCGCGTTTAACCTAGAAGGCGCTTTCATCCAAACTTCTTTCATCAATTTTTATGGCCGAAATTTGGATTGTGTTTATGATGGATTTAAGACCAAAGGCGCACGTAGTTTTGTCAAGTAGGACGGGCATTGTATCTTCGGACTGGCCAGGTCTCTTGATCTGACAAAATTGCCAGCCGATAGGGTCCATGAAGTCATCATGAGAGTTGATCCCAATTTTAGCATAAATTTGATAAAGAGAGTGCTTTGGATGGAGTTGGCGCATAAGGGGATAAAATTTGATTATTACGGTTTTTCAAATTTTATATATGCACCACTTGTCTCTTTCATGCGTTGATATGGTCATAGCGAGTGCCCTCCTGTGTTGTGATGTGGAAGCATGATTCCACCTGTGACGAATGCTTGTAAAATCTTTCTACCACCTGCGTGTGGTTCTCCCCTTGTTGATGTAAAATTTTAATCTTTCCTTAGAATAGATGTAGAATTGTTTACATGAGATCGGTTAAGGTTCATCAAAGACAACAATGTGTCTTCTTCAACCGATATCAGAGTGGCGCCAGCTTTGGAAGCTTGGTGATGGACTTTGAAAGTCCCCTAACATGGGGGCCGAAACCCTAATAGGCGCATGTAGAGGATTTAACGCAGCGGAATAGGTTTCTATATCGATGCATGCAGTATGATCAACTTTAAATTTTCATATACATGAGGATCGATTCTTACCAATGCCATTTCTTGGATGGCGTCTAGGAAGAAGAGAGTTGAATGCTTCTCCTCCAAATGGTGCGCACACAAGGTGATGTCGCCTACTCCTTGTTGATCCTTGTGCTAGCAAGGTTCTCCAAGGGTCCTTGTCGTATGGAAGGGAAGAGAAGACAACTTTGCTTGGCGAAACCTCTCCCTTGTCGTCTCAACTTCTCCTCTCGAGAATGTGTGTAGAGACCAAGCCAAATAGGCGACAAGAGGCGTGAAAGAGAGAACGTGAGGCGTGCCCACGTTTAGAGACATGTTTTCTAAAAATAGAAAAATCTCAACTTGTGATGCGACCATGGGTTTACCCCAATCGCAAATTCCTCTCCTCTTGAACCATGCGCTCACTTGATGAGCCGGTTCAATTTGGTCTGGTTCAAAGACCAATTAACCCAAGCAATTTGGTCTAGATCACAATAAACCCTAAGGCTCCAGATCTAACCGTTCATCTCTTGATGCTCCTGATCTCACTGATCTAGCATCCATTCTCTCGATCAAAGCTTACCGATCTCAAGCCCTAATCAATCAAACATGATCAGACCAGATCTCACTTACAATCAGAGTTTAAATCCCTTTAAACTGAACCCAAACAATTCAGTCCACACGATCTGACTTAAGTAAGCCATATCATCAAATTGTGCGACCCTAAGGGTTTCCTTTAAATGTCGGTAACGACAACTTACGTTATCACGATCAGTGAGGGGTATCTAGCAACACATCACTGTCTCCCGATATAAAGGAAAGAGTCTTCCAAGACTACACCCAAACCACAGCACAAGTGTGAATCCACTTCACTAGGCATACATGTTTCCTTTGCCACTGGATGTTCTTATTGGACAAGCGAGTCAAGCCTGTAGCTCCAATATGATGAGAATGATTAGATCAGATGAACATAGTCACCTGGGTATGGCCATACACTTTCTCAATCATCTCATCCAGGGGGCCCCTATAGAACATCACACTCCAAACTAGGAGACGGCAATCCTATATCTATCACTAGCACCCTAACATGACTCATGCTCATCATCCAAGATAGTCTATAACCATTATGTTTCAAATGATATTGAACTACCTCAAAACAATGCCAATCATCATTTAGAAACACAAGTGATCTCAAGTCAGAGGAAGTATGCCACTTGTTTGCATACAAGGATTATTCACATTGTGACAAGCAATTGAATATCCTAGTAGGGTCTGTCCAGTACATCCAATGTACCCATGAGTCTACATCTTATTCCATGCTCGAAGCATCCTATAAGATTAGAACACATATTAGTCTCAATCATATCAAGGCTGTCTCATGTTCACCAAGATATCTCGACTAAGGACAAAAGTGCATGTCAGCCAAGCTGAACAGCATTGAGACATTATTCAGAAGTATATGTATTGCAGCAGATAATATAACAACCTGAATAACAACCATTGCCTTTATAAACATAGAGTTTATACATGATACTGATATAATCCCAAGGCCTCAAACATTAGCCTTAAGGGCATACCCCAACAATCTCCCACTTGCACTTAATCTAATGGTTGAGAAATCTCAAACCCATATTATTACAGTGCTTCTCATGCTTCTGCTGCGCCAGAGGCTTTGTAAGCGGGTCAGCCAGATTGTCATCTGTATGAACCTTGCAGACTTTGATCTCGCCTCGATCAATGATCTCTCGGATCAAATGAAACCTTCTCTGTATGTGCTTGGACTTCTGGTGCGACCGTGGTTCCTTTGCTTGTGCGATTGCTCCAGTGTTTTCACAGAAGATAACCAATGGATCAGCACTCGAAGGAATAACACCAAGTTCCTGAACGAACTTACGAATCCACACTGCCTCCTTGGATGCTTCTGAGGCTGCAACATACTCGGCTTCTGTTGTGGAATCAGCAACAATAGACTGTTTGAAACTTTTCCACACCACTGCTCCTCCATTCAAGCTAAAAACATAGCCTGATTGCGATCGGAAATCATCCTGGTCAGATTGGAACGAAGCGTCAGTATATCCTTCAATACTGAGTTCTTCCTGACCACCATACACCAAGAACATATCTTTGGTCCTCCGCAGATATTTTAAAATGTTCTTGACTGCAATCCAGTGTGCCTTACCTGGACTACTTTGGAATCGACTGGTCACGCTTAACCCGTAAGCAACGTCTGGGCGAGTACACAACATCGCATACATAATGGACCCAATAGCCGAAGCTTAAGGCGTATTGTCCATTTCATCTTTCTCAGTCTGTGTTTGTGGACACTGACTCTTTGAAAGATTCAGACCATGTTTGACTGGAAGATATCCTCTTTTAGAATTCTCTAAATGGAATCTCTCCAGGACTTTATCGATGTAAGTACTCTGGCACAGCCCGAGAAGCCTCTTAGATCTATCCCTGTAGATCTTCACACCTAATACATAGGCTGCTTCTCCTAAATCTTTCATCTGGAAACATTTTCTTAACCATGCCTTGACAGCATGCAGTTCAGGAATGTCGTTTCCAATGATCAAGATGTCATCGACGTAGATGACTAGGAAAGTAATTACGCTCCCACTAAACCTCTTATATACACACGGGTCATCTTCATTCTTGATGAAACCAAATTCACTGATTGATTCATCAAAACGAATATTCCAGCTTCTTGATGCTTGTTTAAGTCCATAAATGGACTTCTTTAATTTGCATATTTTATGACGATCTGATGGATTTGTGAAACCTTCAGGTTGTGTCATATACACATCCTCATCCAGTTTTCCATTAAGGAAAGCGGTCTTCACATCCATCTGCCAGATCTCATAATCATAATATGCTGCTATCGCAAGAATAATCCGAATAGACTTGAACATAGCTACAGGAGAGAAAGTTTCATCATAATCTATCCCGTAGATTTGTTTGAAACCTTTCGCAACTAGCCTGCCTTTATAGGTAACCACGTTACCATCCATGTCAATCTTCTTCTTGAAGATCCACTTACAGCCTATAGGGATTACTCCCGGAGGCGGATCAACCAAATCCCAAACTTGGTTATCTGACATGGAGTCCATCTCGGCGCGCATAGCTTCAAGCCATCTTGCTGAGTCCGGTCCACTGACCGCATCCGCATAAGTGAGGGGTTCATCATGATCAATGATGTAGACTCCGTCATAGCGCTCAGGCTGTCGACGGATCCTTCCCGATCTATGCGGTTCCCGTGATATCTGAGCCTCAGGTTGTTCAGTAACCTGTTGCACTGGCTCAGGCTCATCCAACTGTGCTTGACTACTTTGTCCTTTCTCTGGATTCTCATCCAGCTTTATTTCTCTCCCACTGGCCTCTTGCAGAAGAAACTCCTTCTCAAGAAAAATAGCCGTTCGAGCAACAAACACTTTGTTCTCTTTGGGATCGTAGAAATAATAACCCTTTGTTTCTTTAGGGTAACCGACAAAGATACATTTCTCAGATCTGCTTTCCAGTTTCCCAGAGGCAAGCTTTTTGACATAAGCCTCGCAACCCCAGATCTTAATAAATGTCAAGCTCGGCTGTTTCCCATACCATAACTCATATGGAGTCTTTGAAACTGCCTTGGATGGCACTCGGTTTAGTACCTTTGCAGCTGTCTCCAGTGCAAATCCCCAAAAGGAGTAAGGTAAAGTAGCCTGACTCATCATAGAACGTACCATATCCAGTAAGGTTCTATTTCTCCTTTCGGACACACCATTCCATTGCGGTGTTCCTGGCGGAGTGAGCTGTGAGACAATCCCACACTCCTTCAAATAGTCAGTAAACTCATGACTCAAGTATTCTCCACCTCGGTCTGAGCGAAGTGCCTTGATATTTCGGCCTAACTGATTCTGTACTTCATTCTTGAACTCTTTGAACTTGTCAAAAGATTCACTTTTATGTCTCATTAAATAGACATACCCGTATCTACTAAAATCATCAGTAAAGGTAATGAAGTATAGATAGCCACCTCTGGCATGTTTACTAAATGGCCCACACACATCACTGTGTATAAGGTCAAGTAAATCTGAAGCCCTTTGACCTTTATTAGAAAAAGGAGCTTTTGTCATTTTGCCCATTAAACAAGCTTTGCATGTATCAATCTCCTCACAAGAGAATGATCCCAACAGTCCATGATCATGCAACCGCTTAATGCGTTTCTTGTTTATATGGCCTAAACGACTATGCCATAACAAGGTGCTGTCATCAGCATACTTGGCTTTCTTATTATCAATTTGCTGTATACAACATTCCATGTCCAACATGAATAACCCATTGTTAATTGATCCAGTAGCATAAACAATATTATCAAAAGAAACAACACACTTTGAAATATTGCATTCAAAGGAAAATCCTTTCCTGACAAGAGCAGGAATAGAGATAATATTTTTCATAATACTCAGAACAAAATAACAATTGTCCAGTTCTAATACAAGTCCAGATGGTAAAGAGATGTAATAAACTCCTACAGCAACAGCAGCAACCCGTGCCCCGTTTCCAACTCGTAGGTCCACCTCATGCTGTCCCACATGTCTTCTTCTCTTGGGTTCCTGTACATTTGAACAAATGTGAACTCCACATGCAGTGTCCAACACCCATGATATAGAAGAAGAAAACATGACCTCAGTCACAAAAATACCTGAGCCAGAAGCGAAAGAATTACTTCCCTTCTTATCTCCTTGGAGCTCTTTACAGTCCTTTTTCCAGTGACCCAGCTGGCCACAGTGGAAACATCTGTATTCCTTCGACCGCTTAACCTTTTGCTTCAGAGCCTTGTTGTAGTTCTTGACAGGGGCTTTGCCCTTCTTCCCCTTCCTTTTGTTCCTTGCAGGAATCATCAAGATAGAGGATGAAGGCTTTCCCTTTAGAGTCTCCTCTGTAGTCAAGAGCATATTCAGCAACTCTGCCGGCGTACAGTCGATCTTGTTCATATTAAAATTAATGATGAACGGATCGAAAGAAGCCGGGAGAGACTGCAAAATAATATCTACAGCAAGCTCCTGATTGATGGTGTGTCCCAGTTTCTCTAGAGCCTCTTTGTGCCCAATCATCTTGAGCACGTGAGCTCCCACTGGACTCCCTTCAGCCAGTTTGCTCTGAAAGAAAAGTTTAGTCAAATTGTAGCGTTCAGTCCTCGCCTGTGCAGCATACAGCAACTTGAGGTTTGCTATAATTTCTATAGCAGAGAGATCCTCATGCTGACGCTGCAGCTGTGGCGTCATAGACGCAAGCATCAGGCAAGCAACATCAATGCTATCATTGACATGCTTCTCATAAGCTTCGCGAACCGCCCTTGCGGCGTTCGGAGCGGGTTGAGGTGGTATAGCCGTCTCGAGGACATATAGTTTCCTCTCAGCCTTAAGAACAATCTTAAGGTGTCCGTACCAGTCTGAGAAGTTTGGCCCAGCAAACTTCTCCCTTTCCAGTAGGGATCGCACATTGAAATTCGTGGTGTTCGTTGCTGCAGGTATCTACAACAATGCAAGAACAGCAAGGTCAGTATCAATGTTAGAATCAATCCAGGACTTAAGGAAGATTCTTTTCTCACTATTTTATCTGGTTGAAAAATCCAGCAAAACAGCCCGAAAGAGTAAATCTCTTTTAGTGAGATGGGATCCAGATTTCATACTTGGTCTCCGCGTCCCGCTCAGGCGAGATAAGTTGCACAGAGAGTACAAGCACTAATTTCTGGTAGGCAATCCCAGCCAATCGTCAACCCGTGCGATTCCCCTTCATCTGGGTGATCCAGCCGACTGTGCCAACTGAGTTGGTACAACACAATCTCTGACCCCACAGATGGCTGCCTCCATATAGCTAACATATGCGCCAGATGTAGCCTACATGGTCAAGCTGACCCAACCTACTCCCTGGACCACCACGTGCTATGCTGAGCAACGAGAAGCGATAAATCCCTTTCCTGTAACACGCAGGTGTAATCCCGCACCGTCTGAAGATAGATGGGCGTGCCCACTGAGTGGGTACAACACGGCCCCAACGATAGTCAGAACAGTGAGGTTTCGCGTCAGAAGGCTTACGAGCTTGATATTTTAGCGTTGGATTTTAACGGTCCTTTTATCTTCTCAACTATCATGCAAATCCTATGGTGATAGCAGAAGATTAAATCATGCAGTTCTAATTATTTAAACAATAAATAGAAAGCATGCTGATCTTATGTGGTAAAAGCCCAATAAGCCTAGGTAAGACCTTAATATAACTTAAGTCTTCACATGAGCTCTTCATGGGTCTTTTGCATCTCATCTGGCCCAACCCAGGGCCCAAGCGCCCACTGCAGCTCAGGTGCGCCCACCAGGTAATTGCGCCTGTCCCAGAGTCAAACCCTGGACCTCCCACCTGGTCAAGCCACTGCTGCAAGCGCCTCTGCCAAGTGTGCTCTGTGCTCATGTCTGATTAAAATTACACTTTAATCTATCTAGACATGATTGACACGCAGGTCAATTACACTTTATAAATTAAATAAAATGTGATGCGCAGATCACAGTAAATAATTTACATTTATTAACCAGGCACGCAGGCCCCAGCACAGCACACATTAAAACGGGCAGCCCACATAAGATTAAATAAACATACATCATGTATACAATCAACATGTGATCCAAACATGAAAATAAAATTTTTGAAAACCCCATTGGCATCAATTTTATTTTCCTTATGTGCCCTACTACCTTACAACGGTCCATTACTAGGGATCCACTCATCAGTCCTAGTCAGATCCACTGCCCTTACATGCACCAAGTCCTAATTGACTTGAGTCGACCAAATGGTCAACCATGCATGGGCCAAGGGCTGAACGACCTCATGAGTTCTGGCAAGCGGGTGTGACCCCGGGCCTAACTCATGCGCGTTCATAGGTTGTCTCAACCAGACATCGCTACACGCCTGTCTGCAGTCGACCTATAGCCACCTCGTGCTTGCGCACAGGTGCCATCTGGTCGACCCATCTAGGCTGTCAGATAGTCTGATCAGACTGTTAGGATCTTAACTAGATGATGACTTCAACCCTAATAACCCGTCTAAGGTTTTATAGCAGGCGCCGCTTAGATCTAATGGTAAGCGCGCAGATGATTTTGTGTTAACGAAAAACAGTCAACCACAATATGAAACATGCGCCACCTTCATACATGCGCCAACATGAATATACAACATGTAATTTTTCGCATGTAACATATAGATCTATCTATGTTGCGCAAACATGGATCACAAAAGCATCAAGCAATCATAAAAACATGCATAAAACAAGCTCTGATACCAATTGAAAGTCCCCTAACATGGGGGGTGAAACCCTAATAGGCGCATGTAGAGGATTTAACGCAGCGGAATAGGTTTCTAGATCGATGCATGCAGTATGATCAACTTTAAATTTTTATATACATGAGGATCGATTCTTACCAATGCCATTTCTTGGATGGCGTCTAGGAAGAAGAGAGTCGAATGCTTCTCCTCCAAATGGTGCGCACACAAGGTGATGTCGCCTACTCCTTGTTGATCCTTGTGCTAGCAAGGTTCTCCAAGGGTCCTTGTCGTATGGAAGGGAAGAGAAGACAACTTTGCTTGGCGAAACCTCTCCCTTGTCGTCTCAACTTCTCCTCTCGAGAATGTGTGTAGAGACCAAGCCAAAGAGGCGACAAGAGGTGTGAGAGAGAACGTGAGGCGTGCCCACGTTTAGAGACATGTTTTCTAAAAATAGAAAAATCTCAACTTGTGATGCGACCATGGGTTTACCCCAATCGCAAATTCCTCTCCTCTTGAACCATGCGCTCACTTGATGAGCCGGTTCAATTTGGTCTGGTTCAAAGACCAATTAACCCAAGCAATTTGGTCTAGATCACAATAAACCCTAAGGCTCCAGATCTAACCGTTCATCTCCTGATGCTCCTGATCTCACTGATCTAGCATCCATTCTCTCGATCAAAGCTTACCGATCTCAAGCCCTAATCAATCAAACATGATCAGACCAGATCTCACTTACAATCAGAGTTTAAATCCCTTTAAACTGAACCCAAACAATTCAGTCCACACGATCTGACTTAAGTAAGCCATATCATCAAATTGTGCGACCCTAAGGGTTTCCTTTAAATGTCGGTAACGACAACTTACGTTATCACGATCAGTGAGGGGTATCTAGCAACACATCACTGTCTCCCGATATAAAGGAAAGAGTCTTCCAAGACTACACCCAAACCACAGCACAAGTGTGAATCCACTTCACTAGGCATACATGTTTCCTTTGCCACTGGATGTTCTTATTGGACAAGCGAGTCAAGCCTGTAGCTCCAATATGATGAGAATGATTAGATCAGATGAACATAGTCACCTGGGTATGGCCATACACTTTCTCAATCATCTCATCCAGGGGGCCCCTATAGAACATCACACTCCAAACTAGGAGACGGCAATCCTATATCTATCACTAGCACCCTAACATGACTCATGCTCATCATCCAAGATAGTCTATAACCATTATGTTTCAAATGATATTGAACTACCTCAAAACAATGCCAATCATCATTTAGAAACACAAGTGATCTCAAGTCAGAGGAAGTATGCCACTTGTTTGCATACAAGGATTATTCACATTGTGACAAGCAATTGAATATCCTAGTAGGGTCTGTCCAGTACATCCAATGTACCCATGAGTCTACATCTTATTCCATGCTCGAAGCATCCTATAAGATTAGAACACATATTAGTCTCAATCATATCAAGGCTGTCTCATGTTCACCAAGATATCTCGACTAAGGACAAAAGTGCATGTCAGCCAAGCTGAACAGCATTGAGACATTATTCAGAAGTATATGTATTGCAGCAGATAATATAACAACCTGAATAACAACCATTGCCTTTATAAACATAGAGTTTATACATGATACTGATATAATCCCAAGGCCTCAAACATTAGCCTTAAGGGCATACCCCAACAGACTTGCGGCTAAAGGAAGGACACTAGCTTTCGGCTTCTGGCATGGGCTGATTTGCTTCAGGGACTCGCAACCCTTGGATGCACGATAACATGCCACATGGCTCGTGACAAGTTATGTGTATGAAAAGGGCTATGACCATATTGACCAAACTAGCATGCCTGTGATGGTTTATTATTTGTCCATAGCATGCCTGTGATGCTTTTCCTTTGCTGCCTGAACCATAGGAAAACTGCATGCTAGAAAAGAATAAAACAAACATGCAAAAACTCTCAATTCAATATCAAGTCGATAGCCTTCTAACGCGTAGCCCTCATCAAACTATCGATCAGTGGTGTTGTGAACTGTTTCCCACCCTCGTGGGACACACCCACTTATCTTTAGAAGATGTGAGGTGACAATGATTTCCCCAGTCCAGTTTTAACCTGGGCGTGCCTTCGCAAGGAAATTTGTTGGCCCTGGGCATAACGGTTAGGACTAGACTTGACTGGTTTTTCATATGTCATTGACATGATGAAATACTAGAGGCAGCTGTTGAGAGGATAGGGTTTTGTATCCAGCCCTCGCTGGACACAGGGCGCCTAGTCTGTCTTAACTAAGAGGAATTGTGCATGGCACAATTGGCTGGCATGCCTACCTAAGGAAGCATGAGACTCTCTGTGCATCTCAACTCACCCTCGTGAGTCGCGGAGACCTTATGTGAAATTAGGATCCTACTCACTTATCTCCATGTTGAGTTAGAGAGTTCTCAACTTGTTTTGGAAGTAGTGGGAGCTTAGCATTTAATTAAAAGTCCTTGTTAATTGCTTTATCATAGTACTTATTTTACTTATTTGCTTATTGTAGATGGCATCTCCTAATCTAAGATTGAAACTTTATAAACATAAACTGGATGGGACAAATTGGACAAAATGGTTCAAGATTTTGTCCAAGATACTGGAACAAGAAAATAAGGTGCATCTTCTTGAAAGACCTCCATCCCAGCCCAGTGTATATTTCACTAATGACTGGGAGTGGAATGTCTATCTTGAACATTGTGAAGATAACGAACAGTACACTACTCTTGTCTTAGAGTGCATGACCCCAGAGGTCAAGGTTGAATGTGATGAGATAGGGATCTATGATCTAATCATACATCTCAAAGGTCTCTTCACACCATGCTCTATAGACAATGATCAGGAGAGTACTGTTGGATCTTCAGAATGTGTGCCTGAGTCTGAGAAAGACCATGGTTCTGTATCTTCGAAGCTAATACTTCGGAAGACTGGAAATGCATGGGTATTTCAAAGAGGATTGATGGCCAAAAAAAGCATGGCAAAGAGGAAGGGATGTAATCCATCCGCTTCAGGTATTGTGTTACCGAGGTCTTTTGTCTACTTCTTATTCATGGGTACTGGGTACCGTATGTGAGGCTCACATATGTTTTACATGTGCAGGAGCTCAAAAGAAGTAGGACGAAGAGGCTTGATGGGATCGACTCTCGGGTCAGGAACGGAGCATTGGATGCTGCTGTTGATATCATCTCATTGCCTTGAAGACTTTATATAAAACTTTGCTATTATTGTATCAGCTTATGTATTAGAACATCATTCCTTTTGGAAAGGACTTCAGTTTGAAATAATAAATAATATTTTTCTTTAATCTGAGATGTTCTATTGAAGTGATACAATTGACAATAGTTCTATATGTAACACAAGATCAGATCTAATGATTCAATAAAATTCCTCTTATAGCATTGTCTCTTGAACCATAGAACAATGGTCACATCCAAAAGTCCATGGACTATTGAGATCATTATCCTTTCAGGATTATGATACATGTGAGCCTAGTTCAAAGGAACAATGTGACAGATGCTGCCTTCACCGGAAAAGATGGAAGGAATAAGTGACTTGTTGGATCTATGACACAGCAATGTGAGTGGACCCATGTAAACAAGCACTAAAAGGAGTTTTATATATACTTCATTAGGTATGGGTATGCCTCACGCAACCCAAGAACTTTGGAAAAATCCAAGAAGTTCATAAATGAAGTATTGAGTCAAATTGAAGGATCTATCAAAGCACCTTGATTGGATCAAGATGATTAAGTGGAGAATTTGATGACTGTCCTAAGAAGTGTGGAGTTATCTCACAGCCTTCTTAGCTCACCACTGTGTGGTGAATTTCAAAGAAAGAAAAGGAACACATTGGATGTGGTTCCATCTTTAAGTAGTCATGCAAATATACTACTATGATGCCATGCAAACAGAAGTACTGCTACTCCGTAAGAAAATGTCTAAGTTAGCTTTTGAGTTAAGAACTGCAAATATCCCATTTCTTCAATGGAATTGGGAATGTAATGTGCAGTGATTCAAAAAGTATGTGTTTGTGGTGCACTATAGAGTGCTAATTCTATCCCAAGGAGAACAAAATATTTGTTGCTCAAACTGCTGTCTCTCTTGAGAAAGTATTTCTCTTGAAAGAAGCCAGTGGGAGTAGATCTGATTTGGACAAGGTCCAGAACCAACCACAATATAATTATACACAGATGGAGAGCAAAATCTCACATACAGGTTGAAAGTCAACCTGAGGTTCAAGTAACACAGGAATAACATAAGTCTGGATCGATTCGATATGCTGGGCATGACGAATTTTTCATCAAGCATGAACCTAAGACTTATGAGGAAATGGAAGCGGTCGGTGGACCAGATTCCAAGAAATAGCTAAGGGCCATGAGAACCATAATGGACTCCATGTCTGCTAATCAAGTCTGGGACTTGGATAAGCTGCCAAAAGGGGTAATTCCCACAGGCTATAATAAATCTTCTAGGAAGATAGACATGGAAGGTAACATTGTTACCTTAAAAGACAAGCTAGTGAACAATAATTTCAGGCAAATCCACTGGGTGGATAATAATGAAATTTTCACCAATAGCTGAGCTTTAAGTCCATTAGGGATCTGCTTGTTGTAATTGCATGATCAATTATGGCATCTTGTTATGATAACTGTTTTTCTTGCAAGGACATCTGAAAAGATATCTATAAGGAAATAGCCAGAATGTTTTCATATCAAGGCCATATAGATATGCATGATGTTATGCAAGCATGGTTGAAAAAGCCTGTGTTTACAAGAAGATTAGTGGGAGCACCTTAATAGTATTTCTTGTTCTAGATGATTGATGACATTCTCCTCACATGGAATGACATCTCAACTCTTCACATGGTGAAAGAAAGGTTTGATATGTATTTCAAGAAGAATGATCTAGGGAATGATGCCAACATCTTAGGCATGAGGATCTAAAGATAAAGATCCAAGAAAGTCATTGCCCTTTAGTCAATCTATGTTCATCCAAGAGTTTTTGGAGAGGTTTATATTGGATGATTCCAAATATTGATACCTTCCAGGAAGATATGGTCTGAGTCTCTCAAAGATGTTGTGTCCTGTGGGACAGCTGGAGAGTAATAACATGAGTCTAAAGTCCTGATACATGGTGTGTAGGATGGATCATGTTTTGAATAATATACTCAAGACCATTTGTGGCAAATGCTTGGAGCATAGCCAGCAAGTTTTGAATAATATACTCAGACCATGTTTTGAATAATATACATGGTCTGAGTCTCTCAAAGATGTTGTGTCCTGTGGCAAATGTTTTGAATAATATACTCAGATCTTAGTGTTTAACACTAGATAGCTGTGAAAGCAATCCTTGTATATATACATGGGAAGTATAAAGGATTGGAGTCTAGTCTATGATAGACAAGAAAGAATTTTGTGTACAGGGGTACACTGACACTTCATTCCAGTCTAGTGACTATTGATCACAGCCAGGATTTGTGCTTTGCCTTGTTATGGTGTTGTATGGTGAAAGCAAACCAAAGTGGCAAGATTCTACAAATAAGGATGAGTACATTGCAGCTCCTTGTGGCAGCCAAGGATGCAGCTTCATTCATTTGAACTTGATCTAGTTCATAGTGCTTGATGGTCCAGTATAGTTAATACTGGGGCCATAGCATAAGAAAAGGAACTTAATGCTCAAGTATGTACTACAGCATATCATCTGATCTTAGAGATCATGAATAAGGATGATGATCAAATTTGTTAAAATAAACACAGATAGCAATCTGGAAAACCCCACTGACCTAGCCTCTGGCGCAGCGGAAGCTAAATAGGTCATACTAGAGACATTGGAACTGGCTAAACACCAGTTGTCCTTGGTCTTAGTGCAAGTGGGAGATTGTTGGTGTATATGCCCTAAAGACCAATGTATGGACATGGTCAGGCATTGGTTGAATGTACTTTGATAGAACTATTACTCTTTATATAGGCATGGTCGTTATTATGCAGACTTCTCTACCTGCGTTGATGTATTGAGTTGCATAAATAATGTCCCAGGAGTTTGGATTGGATCCATTCTCATAAGCTATCCCCAGACAAGGTACCTTAACAGATATGGGACAGCTTTGGTACATGTGAGACTGGTGTATGGGCTGGTTAGGTGCGGGGCACAGTAACGCAGACATACAGGTGCATTGGATGCACTAGAGTGATCCACCGTGAGGATTGACTTGTCTAGTCAACAAGTCAATCTCACATGCAAGAGGTTTTGCATTGATCCTTAGACTAGAGGTATTCATGTCTAGATTTGATGATGGGTATGCTTTAATACAGTCTTACGTCTCTCCATAACTGGGAGACCAAAACGACTGTCATTGGGCATGTCATAAGTCACGTAGAGACATGGATGACCAATAGTAGGATTTGCCCCTTCCTTCAGAGGAAGCATGATATCCACCTCGGGGCGGCCCACCTTTTTGGTGCATGACAGGAGAGTGTGGCCACACTTGTTGAGTCATGACCAATGCATTGGATAATAAACTTGAGACTAATCCAATGGCAGGATATCAGCTTAGGCAAAGGGATCTGTAATGCAATGGGAATCCTCGTTGCTTGTTAGGAGTTGTTGCCATAATGACTTAAGTCCTATGACATGGGTAGTAGTGATGTGTTGCTAGATACCCCTCACTACTTATGATGTTTACATCATTGCCATCGTCATATGGATCCTACGGGGTCACACGCAATAGACTCTTGACGTTGCTTTAATCAGAAGCCTTAGGATCAAGTTATTGGATAACTTGGATCAATTTGGAAGATTTCATCAGCGCCAATGGGCCTGATGAGTTGGAAGAAAGTTATTGGAGCCAAACTTCATTTTTGGCAGGTTGACCCGAACTTGACCTAGATTGGTCACATTTGGATTAGGGTTGCATTGGATTGGATCCAATGGCTTAATCAACCCATGCCATGAAGTTTGGGCTAGCTCATTATCCAATGAGGCCCAATAATTAGTTGTCATGAAGAGGAATTGGCTTAAAAGGGTATAATGGGGAGAAATCTCACCCCATTGGCGCCTAGGGGCATAATGGGGTGAGGGAGGCGCCTTTGCTTCATTATGGAAGTAAAGGGCGCCTAGCCCTTCTTCCTTGGATGGAATACTTGCCTCTAAGGTAAGTCTTGGGGCTGATATGGCTTGAGAACTTTTATGGGAAGTTCCTAGGCGCATATGGACATAGGGAAGAGGTATATGGTAATGTCTTGGAGACTTACCTTACCTCAAACCCTAGTTTCTCCCAAAACCCTTACCCTAGCCGAAACTCCTCATGCATGTTGCGCCTAGCCACTTAGCCTTTGATGGTAAGAATGCATTTGAGGCATGTCTTGGGCTGATATAGTGTTTAGACTTTTATGGATAGGTTGAATGAGGTTTATGGTAAAGTCTTGGTGACTTTCCTTACTTCAAGACACCTCATCCTAGCCATACACTTGGCATGATCCTAGCCCTTGCTCAAACCGCCTCTAGTCCTATTTATAGGACCCATTGTCGCCCTCTCTAGATGATGAACGCTTGGAGACGTGAACACAAGTAGAGGGGCAAAAGCAAGGGCAAAGGGTGACAACATCAAAGTGGCGCAACCCTTCTTCCAACAAGTGACCGCAAGTCTTCTCCTTCCTCTCCTCTTGGCGTGACTTGGAGAAGGACTTGGTGGCGCAATTTTCCCTTAATGTTCCTCAAGGCCGAAACTCATCTTCTCCCTCTTCTCTTGGAGTGAAGTGGATAAGGAGTTGGCGGCATCTTCCTTGCACTTGGCACATGAACCTTGGAGGTGGCGCAAGAAGAGTGAAGGAACCCTAAGGCTCGATTCTCTTCCCGAGGCTAGCACCGAGCATGGAAGGGAGCAACGATCAAGGAGTCGACGCGTGGATACTTGTAGAGGGCGAACACTTGGGTGCCTTCAACATGGCTTCGACATCTAAACAAGCAAAAGAGGTACATCTCTAACACATCCTTGTGTCTTCTCTCTCGCATGGATCCTTGGGAAAGGAATGTGTTTCGAGTGTAATGCTTCTTCCGCTGCGTCCTGGGACTGCAAAATTTTAAATTACACTCGGCATTCCCTAACACTTGGGCGTAAGTTTCCCTGGCATTTTTATCTAAATACTTTCCCCTGAGTAAGACAGTGCAGCTACGAAACCAAATCATAAGTTTTACTCAATGGGAAGGGGAATCTCTCAATGAAGCCTAGGAACGCTACAAAGAACTCCAGAGGCTATGTCCGCACCATGGACTCGAGAAATGGGTAATAATTCATACCTTCTACAACAGTTTGAATTATAAAACACGACTCACTGTAGACGCGGCCGCTGGAGGAGCCCTCATGAACAAGAACATGGATGAGGCTATGCATCTACTTGAAGACATGGCGCTCAACCACAACCAATGGTCCAGCGAGAGGGTTAGCACCGCAAGAACAAACACACTAGGCAAGTATGAACTTGATGCTCTGAGCTCTTTGGCGGCAAAGGTAGATCTTCTCTCCTGCAAATTAGATTCTATCCAGACGAACCCTGTTGACACAACTGTTTCCTCTTGTGAGATATGTGGTTTGACAGGACACGCTTTTACTGAATGTCAGTTGGGTATTTCTCATAATGCGACTAATGAACAAGTTCATGCTATAGGGAGTTCCAGCCCTATACCGCAACTAGACCCATTTTCAAGCACTTACAACCCAGGTTGGAGGAATCACCCCAACTTTTCTTATAGAAACAACACGAATCCTGTTCCTCAGCAAAACTATAGATCACCCCCTGGATTCCAACCAAGCTACCCAGCGACAAAGCCATACGCTCAACCTCAGCCCCAGAAATCATCACTTGAAACAGTGATGTGGGGAGGCGACATGACCCACGGAAATACAAATGGAGTTTAAGGTTACCCTAGCTAGGGCACCTAAATTTCCATCTCTTGCATTGCATGCATCTTTAAGTTAGATTTTCATTCCTTGCATTGCATGCATCCTTTAAGTTATTTCCATCTCTTGCATTGCATGCATCTTTAAGTTAGATTTTCATTCCTTGCATTGCATGCATCCTTTAAGTTAGATCTCCTAGCATAACTTGCATCATATGGTAGGTTAGATCCACCCACCAATTACACCATGTAGTTACATCCCTAGGATCCGCCACTTATGTATGGTAGGTTAGTGCATGAAATTGATGTAATAGTATAGGTCAACTCCATTTTTGGGATGCAAGCCAAAATCAAGTCAAGACAACTCCAAGAGATGCCATGGGCCATCAGCCCAACTCATGAGGGAATCAGCCCACCCCAATGGAGCAACACCACAAGCAGCCCAACTCATGAGGGAATCAGCCCACCCCAATGGAGCAACACCACAAGCACCTCAAATTCCACCATCCTAGTTGGCAGCCATGTGGAGTGCCTTCATCTCCAACCAAGTCAAGGAGCAGCCTGAACAATGACCTACTTCAGCCCATCATGCGCCAGCCATCAAAGTCAAGAAGCAGCTTGCACAATGTCCACTTCAGTCCATCATGCGCCAGCCACCAAAGTCAAGGAGCAGCCTGCACAATGTCAGCCTTTGCAACAACTTCAGTCCCTTCAAGCGCCAGCCACCCATACCAATCTGCAGCCTGCACAATGTCAGCCCTTTGCAGCCTCTTCAGTCCATCATCATCTCAGCTTTCGAACTTGCCATCCTGCTGAAAACTCCAAAGCTAAACCTCCAAGCAACCGCCCACTTGGGGAAAGAAATCAGCCCATTGAGTTGTCAACATCATGCTTGCTTGTGTGACTTGTCTTTGTGCTTAGGGAAGGGAGACAACCGTTGGGAAGTCTCTCCTATATGTTGTAAACTTTTACAAGACTGAAATCAGAGTTGATAATTTGAAATCCAAATTGAAGTGTGTCTTCTAGTGTGTGTCACTACAACTCTCCCCCACTCTTCCCATCTTGCCGAGAGCCTCCTCCACTTGTTTTCAGCCAGCCGCCACAACTGAAGCTTGGACCTCTCGCATCCTCCTCCACCAGTAGAAGATGACCTCTATCTTAAGAGGAGGAGCTGATTCTCGCCTTCATCCAAGATAAGGGACACTTCACCAAACCGAGGGCAAGACTATCCCACTATAGCTAAGTCTTCTCCTCTCTTGGTCATTGTTCTTTGTTACTTGTTGGACAGATCCCTTGCACTCACGTTTGCTTTCTGCAGGTGGCGCAAGGCCATGGAATGATACTCTAGCCGCCCCTTCTTCTTTCCCCTCTAATCTAGATAGTCTAAGCTATGTTAACAAGGGAATTTGGAGTCTAGACTCCCCCTTGGGTGTTCTTGTATTATTGGCCTCTTAATATTCTTTCAAACTCACCCACGCATGTGTGGGATGCTGTGATGCTCTGGTTGTAAGCTCATAGGGCCCTACTTCGTGAGTTTCTACCATTGGACCGGTGAAGAACGGGAAGGTCACCCTTTCTATTCTCAAAGGTGTTGGGGTATGCCCTTAAGACTAATGTTTGAGGTCTTGGGATTGTAACAGTATCATGTAATAAACTGTTATGTTTATAAAGGCATGGTTGTTATTCAGTAAGCTACATTGTCTGCTGCAATATATGTTCTTCTGAATAATGTCTCAAAGCTGTTCAGCTAGGCTGACATGCAGTTATGTCCTTAGTCGAGATATCTTGGTGAACATGAGACAGCCTTGATATGGTTAAGACTAATATGTGTTCTAATCTTATAGGATGCTCCGAGCATGGAATAAGATGTAGACTCATGGGTACATTGGATGTACTGGACAGACCCTACTTGGATATTCAATTGCTTGTCACAATGTGAATAATCCTTGAATGCGACAAGTGGCACATTTCCTCTGACTTGAGATCACTTGTGTTTTCTAAATGATGATTGTCATTATTTTGAGATAGTTCAATATCACTTGAAATATAATGATTATAGACTATCTTGGATGGTGAGCTTGAGTCAGGTTAGGGCACTAGTGATAGACATAGGATTGCCGTCTCCTTAATTGGAGTGTGATGTTCTAAAGGGGCCCCCTGGATGAGATGATTGAGAAAGTGTATGGCCATACCCAGATGACTATGTTCATCTGATCTAATCATGCTCATCATATTGGAGTTACAAGCTTGACTTGCTTGTCCAATAAGAACATCCAGTGGTAAAGGAAATTTGTATGCTTTGTGAATTGATTCACACTTGTGCTGTTTTTGGGTGTAGTCATGGAAGACTCTTTCCTTTATATCGGGAGACAGTGATGTGTTGCTAGATACCCCTCACTGATCGTGATAACGTAAGTTATCGTTACCGACATTTAAAGGAAACCCTTAGGGTCGCACAATTTGATGATATGGCTTTCTTAAGTCAGATCGTGTGGACTGAATTATTCGGGTTCAGTTTAAAGGGATTTAATCTCTGATTGTAAGTGAGATCTGGTCTGATCATGTTTGATTGATTAGGGCTTGAGATTGGTAAGCTTCGATTGAGAGAATGAATGCTAGATCAGTCAGATCAGGAGCATTGAGAGATTGACGGTCAGATCAAGAGCCTTAGGGTTTATTTTGATCTGGACTTATTTCTTGGTTTATTTGGTTAGTGGACCAAATCGGTTTGAACCAGCTCATGGATGAGCGCATGGTTCAAAGGTGATGTGGCATTTGCGATTGGGGTAAACCCAAGATCGCATGTGGAGAAGTGGGATGCTATTTTTGGATAGCACTTCTCAAACGTGGCCATGATCTCACGTCGTCCCTCTCTTGCCTCTTCACGCCTTTGACGCCTCCTTGGGTTGTGTTCGAGTGGCATTCTCGTGTAGAGGAAGTCTAAGGCGACAAGAGAGAAAAACGCCAAGAAGAAAAACTCTCCTTTCCCTTTGCATTCGATCAAGACGCTTTGGACGATCCTTGCTAGCACAAGGGACGACAAGAAGAAGCACATCTTCATCTTGTGTGTGACGATTTGGAGGAGATCTTCGTTGTTCTCTTACTTCCAAGGCGCCATCTTGAAATGGCCATGGTATGAATCGAATCACTTCTTTACAATCGGTTTTGTTAAGTTGATCATATAATGCATGCTCATTGATCCTATGAAACCCTTTATCCGCTGCCCCCTTTCTTGTTTGCGCCACCATAGGGTTTTCGCCCCCTTTGGGGAACCATCAATTGGTATCAGAGCGAGGTTAACGCATGTTTTTGTATGATTGCTTAAGCCATTTTGTGATCCATGCTTGCGAAAATGCTTAGATCTTCAATACATGCATAAATACATGTTTAGTTGTCATAAGCGAAACTTGTATTTGTTTTTCTTGCGCATGTATGTTGGCGCTAGATGTAGTTTTTCTCAAACAAATATCACTTGCGCGACTCATTGTAGATCTAAGATGCGCCTGCATTAAACCCTTAGACGGGTTATTAGGGTTGAAGTTATCCCCTAGGTTAGATCCAGACAGTCTGATCAGACCATCTGACAGCCTAGATGGGTCGACCAGATAGCACCTTGGCGCATGCTAAAGGTGGCTATAGGTCGACTGCATCAAAGGCGTGTAGCGATGTCTGATTGAGACAACCTGTGAACGCACATGAGTTAGGCCCGGGCTCACACCCGCTTGCCAGATCTCATTGTGGTCGTTCAGCCCTTGGCGCATGCATGGTTGACCTTTTTGGTCGACTCAAGTCAGTTAGGACTTGGTGCATGTAAGGGCAGTGGATCTGACTAGGTTGGATGAGTGGATCCCTAGTAATGGACCGTTGTAAGGTTGTAGGGCATATAAGCAAAATAAAATTGATGCCCATGGGGTTTTTCGAAAATTTTATTTTAATGACTGGATCACATGATGATTGATGCCATGTGTTTGTCTATTTATTCTTATGTGGGCTGCCCATGTTAAATCTGTGCTGTGCTGGGGCCTGCGTGCCTGTATTAATATGTAAATTAATTATTGTGATCTGCGCATCACATTGCTTTTAATTTATAAAATGTAATTGACCTGCGTGTCAATCTTGTCTAGATAGTTAAATTTGTAATTTAATTAGACAAGAGCACAGAGCACACTTGGCAGAGGCGCATGCAGCAGTGGCTTGACCAGGTGGGAGGTCTAGGGTTCGACCCTAGGACCTGGCGCATTTTCCCTGGTGGGCGCACCAGAGCTGCAGATGGCGCTTGGGCCCAGGTTTGGGCCAGATGAGCAGCGAAAGCCCCATGAAGAAAAGCAAGTGAAGACTTAAGTTTCTTAAGGTCTTACTTAGGCTATGGGCTTTTACCACATAAGATCCATGCTTTCTTTTATTGCTTAAATATTAGAATTGCATGATTAGTTTATCTTCTGC
Source organism: Costus lasius (assembly GCA_027563935.2). NCBI lineage: Eukaryota > Viridiplantae > Streptophyta > Magnoliopsida > Zingiberales > Costaceae > Costus > Costus lasius. The sequence goes on from CM050451.1 coordinate 81,161,634, forward strand.
TATCACCATAGGAATTGCATGATAGTGAAGAAGATAAAAGACCGTTAAAATCCAACGCTAAAATTTCAAGCTCGTAAGCCTTCTGACGCGAAACCTCACTGTTCTGACTATCGTTGGAGCCGTGTTGTACCCACTCAGTGGGCACGTCCATCTATCTTCAGACGGTGCGGGATTACACCTGCGTGTTACAGAGTGGGGATTTATCCCTTCTCGTTGCTCAGCATAGCACGTGGTGGTCCAGGGAGTAGGTCGGGTCAGCTTGACCATGTAGGCTACATATGTGGCGCATATGGTAGCACATGGGGGCAGCCTACTGTGGGGTCAGAGATTGTGTTGTACCAACTCAGTTGGCACAGTCTGCTGGATTGCCCAGATGAAGGGGAATCGCACGGGTTGGCGATTGGCTGGGACAGCCTACCAGAGATTAGTGCTTGTACTCTCTGTGTATCTTATCTCGCCTGAGCGGGACGCGGAGACCAAGTATGAAATCTGGATCCCATCTCACTAAAAGAGTTCTACTCTTTCGGGCTGTTTTGCTGGATTTTTCAGCCAGATAAAATAGTGAGAAAAAGAATCTTTCTTAAGTCCTGATTGATTCTTAACATTGATACTGACCTTGCTGTTCTTGCATTGTTGTAGATACCTGCAGCAACGAACACCATGAACTTCAATGTGCGATCCCTACTGGAAAGGGAGAAGTTTGCTGGGCCGAACTTCTCTGACTGGTTTGGACACCTTAAGATTGTTCTTAAGGCAGAGAGGAAACTGTATGTCCTCGAGACGGCGATACCGCCTTAGCCCGCTCCGAACGCCGCAAGGGCGGTTCGGGAAGCCTATGAAAAGCACGTCAATGATAGCATTGATGTCGCTTGCCTGATGCTAGCGTCTATGACGCCACCGCTGCAGCGTCAGCATGAGGATATGTCGGCTATAGAGATTATAGCGAACCTCAAGATGCTGTATGCTGCACAGGCGAGGACTGAACGCTATAATTTGACGAAGCTGTTCTTTCAGAGCAAACTGGCTGAAGGGAGCCCAGTGGGAGCTCACGTGCTCAAGATGATTGGGCACAAGGAGGCTCTAGAGAAACTGGGGCATACCATCAATCAGGAGCTTGCTGTGGACATTATTCTGCAGTCTCTCCCGCCTTCATTCGACGCGTTCATTATTAACTTTAATATGAACAAAATCGATTGTACTCCGGCAGAGCTGCTGAATATGCTCTTGACTACTGAGGAGACTCTGAAGGGTAAGCCTTCGACCTCTGTCTTAATGGTTCCTTCTAGGAACAAGAAGAAGGGGAAGAAGGGCAAGACCCCTGTCAAGAGCTACAGCAAGGCTCTGAAGCAGAAGGTTAAGCGGTCCAAGGAATACAGGTGTTTCCACTGTGGCCAGCTGGGTCACTGGAAAAAGGACTGTAAAGCGCTCCAAGGAGATAAGAGGGGAAGCTTCGCTTCTGGCTCAGGTATTTACGTGACTGAGGTCATGTTTTCTTCTTCTATATCATGGGTGTTGGACACTGCATGTGGAGTTCACATTTGTTCAAATGTACAGGAACTCAAGAGAAGAAGACAGGTGGGACAGCATGAGGTGGACCTACGCGTTGGAAACGGGGCACGGGTTGCTGCTGTTGCTGTAGGAGACTATTTCATTTCTTTACCATCTGGACTTGTATTAGAACTAAACAGTTGTTACTTTGTTCCCAGTATTACTAAAAATATTATCTCTATTCCTGCTCTTGTCAGGAAGGGATTTTCCTTTGAATGCAATATTTCAAAGTGTGTTTTATCTTATGATAATATTGTTTATGCAACTGGTTCAATTAACAATGGGTTATACATGTTGGACATGGAATGTTCTATACAGAAAATTGATATTAAGAAAGCCAAGAATGCTGATGACAGCACCTTGCTATGGCATAGTCGTTTAGGCCATATTAACGAGAAACGCATTAAGCGGTTGCATGATTATGGACTGCTGGGATCATTCATGTAAGATCCAAGGATCTTAAGTCCTGGTAAGCATTATTTTTGATTTAAATAAAATTACTGACTGTGATATTTTTCTATGTATTGGTTGTTAATTTATAGTTAATTAACTAGAGATTTTTGGTTGTTAATTTATAGATAATTAACTAGAGATTTTTGGACGTTAATGTTAATTAATTAACTAACTTATTGGATGTTAATTTCGGTTAATTAATTAGAGTTTATTGGTTTAATTAATTAGACCTTATTGGTTAATTAACTAGCTTATTGGATATTAATTAAATCCTTATTGGATTTGCGTTTAAGTGAATTAATTAATTGGATGTTAATTTAAATTCTTATTGGATTTTCACTTAAACCATGGGTTATTGGGTTTGCACTAATTGGGTTGTAAAATTCGAATTAGTTAGTTAAATGGATTAAACCCTTTTGACAATTAGTTGGTTAACGGGTTAAAGAGTTAAAAACCGAAAATTCAAATTGATATTTCGGTTAGGGTAGAGTTTTGGCGATTTTTTTGGCTTGGAGAAATCTTGGGCGACGGCTTGAAGAGATTGGCGACGGCTTGGAGACTTAGAGGCGAAAATTCTTCTTCCTCTTCCTTCTCCCTTTGGCCGGCGTCTTGGTGTTGGTGGCGTTCCTCTTCCCTTGGTGGCAACATTGGTGGAATTTCAAGGCTTTAGGCGAATTGTTGTGGAGGATTTTCACCCTAATATTCTCGGTTAAGAGGTGAGTGGGGTGTCTTAATTCCTTCCATATGTGTCTTATTCGAACTTCATCAATATAGTTGTGTTAAATAATAAATTTGATTGCATGAAAAATTACCATGTGTAAAACCGAAATCTTGATAGTTGGGATGAAAACCGAAAATTTGTAACCTTGATAATTAATTATGAAAAACCGAATCCTTGATGTTAATTGTGAATTGAATCTTGATATTTTTCATGAAAACCGAATTTAGGGTATGTCTCCATGAAAACCGAAACTAGGGTATTTCTTATATGGAGTTTAGGAAGCATTAAATCATTGATCTTGAGTATGAAATTCATGTTAACTAAGGTTTAAAATTTTAGTAGATAATATGTTATGTTAACCGTGGATTACATGTGTGAATTGTAAAGCAAATTGATGAATACATGCTTTAAGTTTATGTTTGAATTTTATATTGATTTTATGGATACTTGATAAATGCTTATAATATTATAAAACTTATGTTTATTTATCTAAGACCATGTATTCATGTTTGAGAACATTGGGTGATAACATAGTAAGGTTACACTGAACTGACCAGCCTGAAACTTAAGGATTACACTATGTTATGTGATTTTTAAATATTATGTGATTTATGATTTTTGGAATGTTAAGTGATCTTTGAATTTGTGAATATTATGTGGTTATGTGAATTTCGAAAATTATGTTGATATGGGATTTTCGAATATTATCTGTTGTGATCATGTGTTGGTTAGGACTAAGGCTAAGTGCAGCTGTGTACTCAAGGGGATGGTCAATATGTGATATGTTAAGGGTTTGAATTTTCAACCCTGTATTGTGATATGTGAAGGGGGTTGATGTTCAGCCTGCCTGTTATGATTATTGTGATGGGGGTTGTTGTTCAGCCTGCCCGATGTGATTATTGTGATGACTATCCTAGAGTCTAGTTGACACTTAGGAGTCCACCTTTGTGATATATGATATAAGATGTGTCTGTTGTCCAGTAGGAACCTTTTGGGAGAACGGGTTTTGACGCAAAGTGCCATGTCTTGGTCAGACAGGGGCCACCTCTTGATGTCATCACTCTCTTTTTGTGATATGGGGTGTCGTAGAGCAAAGTGCCACGTCGTGACCCGGCGGGGGCCACCTCTTGAATCTACACACAAGCCATCGATGTGTTTATGGGGTGTTTTAGAGCAAAGTGCCACGTCGTGACCTAGCGGGGGCCACCTCTTGATTCTACTCACTGTCCATGTTTATGTGTTGCACGAGATTTTGCAGCTCCCAGTGCTTAGGCCAAAGCCGGGTTAGACCATATTGGTCACTACTGAATATGCTGGACAACTAGGTTAACTAAGTATGGATGTGTTTAGTTGGTTTAGAGTATAACTCTAGAACCTGAGTTTGTATAGAACCTGAGTTTGTTATATGTTGGTGTGTACATCTGGCTGTTTATATGACTTCTGTTTTCTTTATTTTGTTATATGTTGACATAATGTTCCTGTTAAAGATTTTTAAAATAATCTGTCTATATTTTTGAGTGTATGTTATGGATGGTCGATTTAGACTATCCACTCACTGGGCTGTGTAGCTCACCCCTCACTATTTTCAGGCATAGAGCAGGGGCGCATTTCTTGAGTTAGCATTGGCGTGGACATTATGCTAGTTTGGTTAAGAACTTTTGTGCTTAATTATCTGGGGCCGGTTGTGGCCTTAATATGAATGATATGAGCTATGTGAACCATGTGAACTAAGTGAACTTGTGATGCCAAATTAATGAGTTTGATTTTTGTGTCACCGCGGGCTTCAGCCTGGTTTCGGTGTTTGGTATGAGTTTATAAAATCGACTTTGTGGCTTTGCTTTGAATTTCGAATCGAATTGTATTTATGCCAACGGATTTGATATAACTGTTGCCTTGCATATGTCTAGTGCAAGGATTGCGTGGTGGCAGGTACCCTTATGTGATTTGTGTTTTGTGGATATTTATGTATGGGTTTGTGGAAATTTTCAGATCGTGTTTTTCTTGAACTCGGTTTTACCTAGCATATGAATCGATCTTATATGAAACATCCTGGTTCTTTTATGAATTGTGCCATTAGTTTGGGGTTAAGATAACGGGATGTTACAATTCACCTATAAGGAGATTGATACATGCAAAGCTTGTTTGATGGGCAAAATGACGAAGTAACCTTTTCTTCACAAAGGTCAAAGGGCTTCAGGTTTACTTGACCTTATACACAGTGATGTGTGTGGGCCATTTAGTAAACAAGCCAGAGGTGGCTATCAGTACTTCATCACCTTTACTGATGATTTCAGTAGATATGGGTATGTCTTTTTAATGAGACACAAGAGTGAATCCTTTGACAAGTTCAAAGAGTTCAAGAATGAAGTACAAAATCAGTTAGGCCGAAATATCAAGGCACTTCGTTCTGATCGAGGTGGAGAATACCTAAGTCATGCATTTACTGACTATCTGAAGGAGTGTGGGATCATCTCACAGCTCACTCCACCAGGAACACCGCAATGGAATGGTGTGTCCGAGAGGAGAAATAGAACGTTACTTGATATGGTTCGTTCTATGATGAGTCAGGCTAATCTACCTTACTCCTTTTGGGGTTTTGCACTGGAAACAGCTGCAAAAATACTAAACCGAGTGCCATCCAAGGCCGTTTCAAAGACGCCATATGAATTATGGTATGGGTAACAGCCAAGCTTGACGTTTATCAGGATCTGGGGCTGCGAGGCTTATGTCAAAAAGCTCGCCTCTCGGAAACTAGAGAGCAGATCTGACAAATGCATCTTTGTCGGTTACCCTAAGGAAACTAAGGGTTATTATTTCTACGATCCCAAAGAGAACAAGGTTTTTGTTGCTCGGACGGCCATATTTCTTGAGAAGGAGTTTCTTCTGCAAGAGGCCAGTGGGAGAGAAATAAAACTGGATGAGAATCCAGAGGCAGGACAAAGTGCTCAAGCAGAGTTGGATGAGCCTGAGCCGGTAGAACAGGTTATTGAACAACCTGAGGCTCAGACATCACGGGAACTGCGAAGATCGGGAAGGATTCGTCGTCAGCCTGAGCGCTATGACGGAGTCTACATCATTGATAATGATGAACCCCTCACTTATGCGGATGCGGTCAGTGGACCGGAGTCAGCGAGATGGCTTGAAGCTATGCACGCCGAGATGGACTCCATGTCAGATAACCAAGTTTGGGATTTGGTTGATCCGCCTCCGGGAGTTATCCCAATAGGCTGTAAATGGATCTTCAAGAAGAAGATTGACATGGATGGTAACGTGGTTACCTATAAAGGCAGGCTAGTTGCGAAAGGTTTCAAACAAATCTACGGGATAGATTATGATGAAACTTTCTCACCTGTAGCCATGTTTAAGTCTATTCGGATTCTTTTCGCGATAGCAGCATATTATGATTATGAGATCTGGCAAATGGATGTGAAAACAGCTTTCCTGAATGGAAATCTGGATGAGGATGTGTACATGACACAACCTGAGGGTTTCACTGATCCATCAGATCGTCATAAGATATGCAAATTAAAGAAGTCCATTTATGGACTTAAGCAAGCATCAAGAAGCTGGAATATTCGTTTTGATGAATCAGTCACTGAATTTGGTTTCATCAAGAACGAGGATGACCCGTGTGTATATAAGAGGTTTAGTGGGAGCGTGATTACTTTCCTAGTCCTCTACGTCGATGATATCTTGATCATTGGAAACGACATTCCTGAAATGCATGCGGTTAAGGCATGGTTAAGGAAATGTTTCCAGATGAAAGATTTAGGAGAAGCAGCCTATGTATTAGGTGTGAAGATCTACAGGGATAGATCTAAGAGGCTTCTCGGGCTGTGCCAGAGTACTTACATCGATAAAGTCCTGGAGAGATTTCATTTAGAGAATTCTAAAAGAGGATATCTTCCAGTCAGACATGGTCTGAATCTTTCGAAGAGTCAGTGTCCACAAACACAGACTGAGAAAGATGAAATGGACAATACGCCTTATGCTTCGGCTATTGGATCCATTATGTATGCGATGTTGTGTACTCGCCCAGACGTCGCTTACGGGTTAAGCGTGACCAGTCGTTTCCAAAGTAATCCAGGACAGGCACACTGGATTGCAGTCAAGAACATCTTAAAATATCTTCGGAGAACCAAAGATATGTTCTTGATATATGGTGGTCAGGAAGAACTCAGTATTGAAGGATATACTGACGCTTCGTTCCAGTCTGACCAGGACGATTTCCGATCGCAATCAGGCTATGTTTTTAGCTTGAATGGAGGAGCAGTGGTGTGGAAGAGTTTCAAACAGTCAATCGTTGCTGATTCCACAACAGAAGCCGAGTATGTTGCAGCCTCGGAAGCATCCAAGGAGGCAGTCTGGATTCGTAAGTTCGTGAGAGAACTTGGTGTTGTTCCTTCGAGTGCAGGTCCTTTGGTTATCTTCTGTGATAACACTGGAGCAATCGCACAAGCAAAGGAACCACGGTCGCACCAAAAGTCCAAGCACATACAGAGACGGTTTCATTTGATCAGGGAGATCATAGATCGTGGCGAGATCAAAGTCTGCAAGGTTCATACAGATGACAATCTGGCAGACCCGCTTACTAAGCCTCTGGCGCAGCAGAAGCATGAAAAGCACTGTAATAATATGGGTTTGAGATTTCTCAACCATTAGATTAAGTGCAAGTGGGAGATTGTTGGGGTATGCCCTTAAGACTAATGTTTGAGGTCTTGGGATTGTAACAGTATCATGTAATAAACTGTTATGTTTATAAAGGCATGGTTGTTATTCAGTAAGCTACATTGTCTGCTGCAATATATGTTCTTCTGAATAATGTCTCAATGCTGTTCAGCTAGGCTGACATGCAGTTATGTCCTTAGTCGAGATATCTTGGTGAACATGAGACAGCCTTGATATGGTTAAGACTAATATGTGTTCTAATCTTATAGGATGCTTCGAGCATGGAATAAGATGTAGACTCATGGGTACATTGGATGTACTGGACAGACCCTACTTGGATATTCAATTGCTTGTCACAATGTGAATAATCCTTGAATGCGACAAGTGGCACATTTCCTCTGACTTGAGATCACTTGTGTTTTCTAAATGATGATTGTCATTATTTTGAGATAGTTCAATATCACTTGAAATATAATGATTATAGACTATCTTGGATGGTGAGCTTGAGTCAGGTTAGGGCACTAGTGATAGACATAGGATTGCCGTCTCCTTAATTGGAGTGTGATGTTCTAAAGGGGCCCCCTGGATGAGATGATTGAGAAAGTGTATGGCCATACCCAGATGACTATGTTCATCTGATCTAATCATGCTCATCATATTGGAGTTACAAGCTTGACTTGCTTGTCCAATAAGAACATCCAGTGGTAAAGGAAATTTGTATGCTTTGTGAATTGATTCACACTTGTGCTGTTTTTGGGTGTAGTCTTGGAAGACTCTTTCCTTTATATCGGGAGATAGTGATGTGTTGCTAGATACCCCTCACTGATCGTGATAACGTAAGTTATCGTTACCGACATTTAAAGGAAACCCTTAGGGTCGCACAATTTGATGATATGACTTTCTTAAGTCAGATCGTGTGGACTGAATTATTCGGGTTCAGTTTAAAGGGATTTAATCTCTGATTGTAAGTGAGATCTGGTCTGATCATGTTTGATTGATTAGGGCTTGAGATTGGTAAGCTTCGATTGAGAGAATGAATGCTAGATCAGTCAGATCAGGAGCATTGAGAGATTGACGGTCAGATCAAGAGCCTTAGGGTTTATTTTGATCTGGACTTATTTCTTGGTTTATTTGGTTAGTGGACCAAATCGGTTTGAACCAGCTCATGGATGAGCGCATGGTTCAAAGGTGATGTGGCATTTGCGATTGGGGTAAACCCAAGATCGCATGTGGAGAAGTGGGATGCTATTTTTGGATAGCACTTCTCAAACGTGGCCATGATCTCACGTCGCCCCTCTCTTGCCTCTTCACGCCTTTGATGCCTCCTTGGGTTGTGTTCGAGTGGCATTCTCGTGTAGAGGAAGTCTAAGGCGACAAGAGAGAAAAACGCCAAGAAGAAAAACTCTCCTTTCCCTTTGCATTCGATCAAGACGCTTTGGACGATCCTTGCTAGCACAAGGGACGACAAGAAGAAGCACATCTTCATCTTGTGTGTGACGATTTGGAGGAGATCTTCGTTGTTCTCTTACTTCCAAGGCGCCATCTTGAAATGGCCATGGTATGAATCGAATCACTTCTTTACAATCGGTTTTGTTAAGTTGATCATATAATGCATGCTCATTGATCCTATGAAACCCTTTATCCGCTGCCCCCTTTCTTGTTTGCGCCACCATAGGGTTTTCGCCCCCTTTGGGGAACCATCAAAAGGGTGCAAGGTGAGTTACTCCCTTAGAGTAGCCCTATTTCTTATGGTAGAACCGCATGCCTAGATTTATTTGATGTTGTAAACCGCATGTCAAGCTCTTGTTAGGCGTTCCTCTTTATTAGAAGTGCATGATAAGTTTAGTTTGCTGAATGTAGATTCGGATTTCATTATAAGACTATCAAACCTAATTTCTCAAATCGTTAGAGTTAATCGGGTTTTCATTACTCTATACTTAACTATCAAATGTTTTCAAAAAACGTTGTTTGAATGCTTGTATGACCTGCCCCCATCATCTTGGTATCAGAGCTAGGCTCTTAGAGTAGGATTTTATAAGACCAAAACTTTATTTTCCTACTACTAAGGCGATTTTTGGACCTAGGTGCTTGAAAGAATTTGATTAGCTATATTTTATCACCTTAGGGTTTATTTTCAAAACCTTACTCATTTCGAAAATGACTACTAGATTCAATCTCCTAAGAGGCAATAGACAACCCATCAAGAGATGGGATGACATGATAAAAGAAATATATGACCCTACATCTCTCAATGAAAAATTGCTTACCCAAGAGAACATGAATGTAGCTGAATATATACTAAAGTTCAAAACCCTCTACCATAGTACTAGAGAAGCTCCTAGGGTTATGCTTAACCGGTTTAGAGATGGTCTTAGCTTTGAGATTAAGAGAGGTCTCACCTACTACCCCATATACACAATAGAAGATGCTTTTCAAATAGCTAGTGAGGTGGAGCAAAATCTTAAGAGATTTTATAAAAGGAAAATTGACCATCCAAGACCCAAAGCCCCTAAGGTAGTCAATCAAACCATGGAGCTCAATCAAGCCTTAGAACCAAAGCTACCCTCCCAAAGCCAATCTCAAATCAAGTCTAGGGAACCCATTGAAGACTTACCTCCATGTCAAATCATGTTGTCCATAAAACCCAAACAAGAACTCAACCAACTTAAGGAAAACTCTCTTGACATCCACATAGGTCATACTAAGTCCACACCTTTAAGAACAATCTCACCTAAGCCTATGGAAGAACTTGAACCCAATCATATTAGGCTGGACTTAGTGGAAGCTATCCTACCCTTAGTGACCTATGAGACTAGTTTGCCTCACCCTTTAGGGCTCCCATGTTTAGATCAAGTGCTTGAACCATGTGAACCTACTCTTCATGACATAGGGCAGACTTTAGAGAACTCTTCAATAGGTTGTGCACAATTAGGTTCCAAGCCACTTGACCTTAGTGAAAGTTTAGATGAGCCTCTAGACACTTTAGAAATCCAACACCTTCAATTAGAGGACCATCACACTTTAGGCTTGACTCAACCTAAGTTTGAACCTTTCTCTATGGATGATCTGCCTAAGTATCTTACTCAACCATATTTAGAGATTAAGGTAGACATACCATCTTGTCTAGGCCCTTCTTTGACCACTTCTGAGCCATCTAGCACTAAACTTTACAACTTAGGTCTAAACCCACCCCTAGAGCCAAAACTTTTAGAAATAGAGGATCCTTCACCTTTAGATATCAACCAACATGAGTTAAGATCCCTTACTTTGCCTAAGATGGAACCCATGCTAGATCCTTTTCTCATTGACCAAGATCCTAAGTCCCAAACATTAGGAGAACCTCAACTTCAAGGTCTAGAAGACTTGACCTTTGATCCAATGACCCATGAAACATATCTCTTAGGTCTTGCCACCCACGCTCCTAAGCCACATTTAGGACCAATTGAACATGGGCTTATAACCCAAGACTCTAGGGATGACCCTACTCAAGTTGACCCCATAGGGACTGACCTATATCAACCTTCTCCTTATGACATGATAGAGCTCCCCCAGTTTAGCTTTGAGGATCTTACTCCAGATATGGGAGAACCATTTCTTTTTTCCTTAGGAAGTCCAATCCTACAGGCGCCCCTCACCCTTCTTGAGTTAGACATTAGCTCACCTGAATATGATGTAGGATTCACTTTAGATCCTCTTGAGATTCCCATGCTAGGATATGATTTAGAACCTAACTTATCTGAGTTGACAACATCATCCATCTCTACTTTAGACCTTGAGTCTTGCTTCGAGGAGCCTAGCCTTAGTACTCCAGGGTTAAAGAAAATAGAATTGAATAATGATTTTCTTTCCCTACCAGAACTTGAACACTTTGATTTTGTTATACCTAAATCTTTTAGTAGGCCTGTATACTACAAACATACTAATGAATATGGCCGAGAAAGGACATTCTGTGTAGGAGACCCTGAATTTAAGGAGCATGAAGATTGGGATGAAGAGATTGATTGCTGTGATGCTGTTGACACTGATTTTTGGACCCCCATCACTTTTGATGTGGATGACTTCATATTGCATAAGCATCATTCCACCCCATACTATGACCCCACTTGTGAGCATATGATTGAGTCCATCCTTGAGGACCAAACCCATTTCACCCGTAATGAGGTAGAGTTACTCTACTTAGTTGGATATGACCATGGTGAAGAGGGTTGGCTCCCCGAGGAAGAACTCACCCTTACTACCTCAAAGCTCCTCATGGATAAGGACAATTCTTCGGAGAAGAATTTTTCTCACCCGGGGAGAGCTGATGTGGGGAGGCGACATGACCCACGGAAATACAAATGGAGTTTAAGGTTACCCTAGCTAGGGCACCTAAATTTCCATCTCTTGCATTGCATGCATCTTTAAGTTAGATTTTCATTCCTTGCATTGCATGCATCCTTTAAGTTATTTCCATCTCTTGCATTGCATGCATCTTTAAGTTAGATTTTCATTCCTTGCATTGCATGCATCCTTTAAGTTAGATCTCCTAGCATAACTTGCATCATATGGTAGGTTAGATCCACCCACCAATTACACCATGTAGTTACATCCCTAGGATCCGCCACTTATGTATGGTAGGTTAGTGCATGAAATTGATGTAATAGTATAGGTCAACTCCATTTTTGGGATGCAAGCCAAAATCAAATCAAGACAACTCCAAGAGATGCCATGGGCCATCAGCCCAACTCATGAGGGAATCAGCCCACCCCAATGGAGCAACACCACAAGCAGCCCAACTCATGAGGGAATCAGCCCACCCCAATGGAGCAACACCACAAGCACCTCAAATTCCACCATCCTAGTTGGCAGCCATGTGGAGTGCCTTCATCTCCAACCAAGTCAAGGAGCAGCCTGAACAATGACCTACTTCAGCCCATCATGCGCCAGCCATCAAAGTCAAGAAGCAGCTTGCACAATGTCCACTTCAGTCCATCATGCGCCAGCCACCAAAGTCAAGGAGCAGCCTGCACAATGTCAGCCTTTGCAACAACTTCAGTCCCTTCAAGCGCCAGCCACCCATACCAATCTGCAGCCTGCACAATGTCAGCCCTTTGCAGCCTCTTCAGTCCATCATCATCTCAGCTTTCGAACTTGCCATCCTGCTGAAAACTCCAAAGCTAAACCTCCAAGCAACCGCCCACTTGGGGAAAAAAATCAGCCCATTGAGTTGTCTACATCATGCTTGCTTGTGTGACTTGTCTTTGTGCTTAGGGAAGGGAGACAACCGTTGGGAAGTCTCTCCTATATGTTGTAAACTTTTACAAGACTGAAATCAGAGTTGATAATTTGAAATCCAAATTGAAGTGTGTCTTCTAGTGTGTGTCACTACAACTCTCCCCCACTCTTCCCATCTTGCCGAGAGCCTCCTCCACTTGTTTTCAGCCAGCCGCCACAACTGAAGCTTGGACCTCTCGCATCCTCCTCCACCAGTAGAAGATGACCTCTATCTTAAGAGGAGGAGCTGATTCTCGCCTTCATCCAAGATAAGGGACACTTCACCAAACCGAGGGCAAGACTATCCCACTATAGCTAAGTCTTCTCCTCTCTTGGTCATTGTTCTTTGTTACTTGTTGGACAGATCCCTTGCACTCACGTTTGCTTTCTGCAGGTGGCGCAAGGCCATGGAATGATACTCTAGCCGCCCCTTCTTCTTTCCCCTCTAATCTAGATAGTCTAAGCTATGTTAACAAGGGAATTTGGAGTCTAGACTCCCCCTTGGGTGTTCTTGTATTATTGGCCTCTTAATATTCTTTCAAACTCACCCACGCATGTGTGGGATGCTGTGATGCTCTGGTTGTAAGCTCATAGGGCCCTACTTCGTGAGTTTCCACCATTGGACCGGTGAAGAACGGGAAGGTCACCCTTTCTATTCTCAAAGGGTGCAAGGTGAGTTCCTCCCTTAGAGTAGCCCTATTTCTTATGGTAGAACCGCATGCCTAGATTTATTTGATGTTGTAAACCGCATGTCAAGCTCTTGTTAGGCGTTCCTCTTTATTAGAAGTGCATGATAAGTTTAGTTTGCTGAATGTAGATTCGGATTTCATTATAAGACTATCAAACCTAATTTCTCAAATCGTTAGAGTTAATCGGGTTTTCATTACTCTATACTTAACTATCAAATGTTTTCAAAAAACGTTGTTTGAATGCTTGTATGACCTGCCCCCATCAAACAGCCATGGAAACTTTTCCCGCATCACAAGCAAAGAACAACGAGAACATAAGTGATGTGCTGCGTTATGCGACGACAAGACTAGACTCTATCAAAGCCCACAACAAGCAGGTAGATATTCAATTGGCAAACCTAGCCACCAACCTAGCTAGACATGCGGGTAGGTTACCTTCCCAGCCCGAACAGAATCCACGAGAAAACTGCAGTGCAATTACAACTCGTAGTGGTAAGCAATTGGAAGAACCTAGATTACCTGACCAGAACCTGAACCCTGACGCATCCACCAGCAACACACCCGAACCCGAGAAAACCAATGAAGAGAAAGGGGATTGTGTGAATGAACCAGCTTACATGCCACCGCCACCCTATAAGCCACCGGTTCCATTCCCCCAGAGATTGGCGAAGGCAAATATGGATAAGAAATTAGGAAAATTCTTGGAGATTTTAAAAAAATTGTATGTTAACATCCCCTTCACAGAAGCTTTAACACAGATGCCCATATACGCTAAGTTTTTGAAAGATATTCTTTCAAACCGACGAAAGCTAGAGGAGCCGGGCACAGTGGCGCTAACTGAAGATTGCAGCGTCATTATTCAGAACAAGCTTCCAGAGAAACTGAAAGATCCGGAAAGTTTTTCAATACCAAGCAAAATAGGGGATCTGTCTTTTGAAAATGCACTGTGCGACTTAGGCGCCAGTGTCAGCTTAATGCCTTTTTCGGTATGCAGGAAGCTGGACATCGGCGACATAAAAGCAACACCAATCTCTCTACAACTTGCTGATCGCTCGGTACGAAAACCGGCAGGAATTGTTGAAGACGTCCCAATCAAGGTCAAAAATTTCTTCATCCCAGTCGACTTTGTCGTGCTTGAAATGGCAGAGGACGCGAAGCTACCAATAATTATAGGAAGGCCATTCCTTGCAACCGCCGGGGCAGTCATTGATGTGAAGAATGAAAAAATAGCCCTAAACATCGGTGAGGAAGCTTTCGAGTTTGATTTGAAACGGAGCTTGAAATATCCTTCTATCGCAGGTTCATGCTGTAGCCCGGATATCATTAACACTGCGGCCGATGTCGATAATCCAATAACCAATGAAGTGATTGGTTACCGGCCAGAAGTCTACCTTTCTGAAAGTCCGATAACAGCAGAAGATACTCAGGAAATGGACTCAGCAGCATCGCTAAACACTGATAAAGCAAGGATTGAACATCTTGGTAAGATGACGCCATAAGCCACTGAAGAAAGAAAAATAGAGTTGAAATCTCTTCCGAAAATTCTGAAATATGAATTTTTAGATGAGGATTCTACTTTACCTGTGATTGTGAACGCAAATTTGACTGACACTCAGATAGCCAAATTGCTTGCTAAAATTAAACTTCACAAAAGGGTCATAGGGTATTCCCTAGATGACATCAAAGGAATCGACCCAACTGTTTGCATGCATAGAATTCTCTTGGAATAGGAAAGCAAATCCTCTGTTGAATTTCAATGACGACTGAATCCAAACATGAAGGAGGTTGTAAAGAAGGAAGTCCTGAAACTCTTGGACGCGGGAGTCATCTATCCGATTTCAGATAGTCAATGGGTGAGCCCTATCCACGTCGTACGTAAGAAAGGCGGGATCACTGTTGTCAAAAATGAGCAAGACGAGCTAATTCTGGTCCGCACTGTTAACGGATGGAGAATGTGTATCGACTACCGGAAGCTCAACAAAGCAACGTGAAAGGATCACTTTCCTCTACCCTTTATCGATCAAATGCTTGAGCGTCTTGCCCATAATGCTTACTTTTGTTTTCTTGACGGGTTTTCTGGTTTCTTACAGATCCCAATTCACCCAGAGGATCAAGAGAAGACGACATTCACTTGTCCATACGGTACGTTTGCATACAAAAGGATGCCATTTGGACTCTGCAACGCTCCAGCCACATTCCAACGATGCATAATGGCAATCTTCTCCGACTATAACGAGGATTTTATGGATATCTTCATGGACGATTTTTCAGTGTATGGACGATCCTTTGAATCATGCTTAGCTAATCTTTCTAAGGTGTTACAGCGATGCGAGGAATTAAACCTCGTACTGAACTAGGAGAAGTGCCATTTCATGGTACAAGAAGGGATCGTGTTAGGACACCTTATTTCTGAACGCAGGATAGAAGTTGACCAGGCTAAAGTGCAAGTGATTGAAAGAATGAATCCACCAACCTCAGTGAAGGGAATCCGTAGTTTCCTCGGACATGCCAGATTCTACAGAAGATTCATACAAGACTTCTCAAAGATAGCCCGACCGCTAACCAACCTGCTCTGTAAGGATTCTGAATTCTGTTTCAATGATGACTGTTTGCAGGCATTTGAAAAGCTCAAGAAGGCCTTGATCTCCGCAACGATTATTCAGCCCCCTAATTGGAATCTACCTTTTGAGCTGATGTGCGACGCGAGCGACTTCGCCGTAGGGGCTGTCCTAGGGCAGAGAAGAGACAAGAAACTTCATGGAATATATTATGCCAGCCGCACTTTAGACGAGGCTCAAATTAATTATGCAACAACGGAAAAGGAGCTCTTATCCATCATCTTCGCATTCGATAAATTTCGTTCTTACTAGATTGACTCGAAAGTTATTATTTATACAGATCACACCGCAATCAAGTATTTGGTAAGCAAAAAGGACGGAAAACCACGACTGATACGATGGATACTTCTCCTTCAAGAATTTGACTTGGAGATACGAGACAAGAAGGGAGCTGAAAATGTTCTGGCAGACCATTTGTCGCGTTTGCTTCTGAACAAAGAAGAAGATATTTGTGATGACTTGGAGATCAATGATACGTTCCCAGAAGAGAAATTGTTTAAAGTGGTTACACAAGATGCACCCTGGTACGCTGATTTCGTGAACTACTTAGCCTCTGACATTCTTCCACCTGATCTGTCTTCTCAACAAAGAAAAAGGTTTTTATCTGATGTACGACACTTTTACTAGGATGACCCACATCTTTTTCGACGATGCCCTGAAGAAATTTTTCGATGATGTGTACACGAGGATGAGGTCCTCGGAATATTAAAGCATTGTCATTCATCGCCTTATGGAGGGCATGCTGGAACTTCAAAGACAACATTTAACGTGCTTCAGTCAGGATTCTACTGGCCCACCTTATTCCGCGACGCACATAAATTTGTTAAATCCTATGATCGATGCCAACGGACGGGTAACATATCGAGAAGAGATGAAATGCCTCTTAATGATATTTTGGAGTTAGAAATTTTTGAAGTGTGGGGCATTGATTTTATGGGTTCATTCCCTTCGTCATGCGGAAACAAGTACATTCTGGTCGCTGTCGACTACGTGTCGAAATGGGTGGAAGCCTTAGCATCTTCAACAAACGATTCAAATGTTGTGATCAAAATGTTTAAAAAGGTAATATTTCCTCGATTTGGAGTTCCACGTGTAGTTATAAGTGATGGTGGATCTCATTTCATCGAGAGGAACTTTGGAAGCCTGTTAAAAAAGTATGGGGTAACCCACAAAATGGCAACACCTTATCACCCCCAGACGAGTGGGCAGGCAGAGATTTCGAACAGAGTGTTGAAAAGGATTCTGGAAAAGACTGTTGCAAAATCTCGGTCCGATTGGTCGCTCAAACTCGACGATACACTGTGGGCATACCGTACAGCCTACAAAACTCCAATTGGGATGTCACCATACTAGATGGTCTATGGCAAGTCATGCCATCTGCCGGTCGAACTGGAACACAAAGCTTATTGGGCAATCAAGACACTTAACTTTGATTTGAAAAGTGCAGGAGAGAAACGATGCTTAGATCTAAACGCTCTTGATGAGATACGTCTGGAAGCCTACGAGAATGCACGGATCTATAAAGAACGCACAAAGAAGTTTCATGATCGACGTATTGTGCGGAAAGACTTCAAGGTCAGGGACAAGGTCCTATTATTCAACTCGAGATTACGACTATTCCCTGGGAAATTACGAACCCGATGGTCGGGCCCATTTACTGTGAAGAAAGTCTACCCATACGGAGTAGTGGAGATTAGTCGCAACAATGAAGATCCTTTTAAAGTCAATGGACAACGACTGAAGCACTACTATGTCCCCGAACCTATGAATGCTGTGGACACCCTACTACTTTCTGACCCTATCAACTGATTTCAGCTACGGTCAAGCTAATGACCTTAAACGAGCGCTCCCTGGGAGGCAGCCCAGGTATGGTATCATCCTATTGTCAAGTTGTTTTTTATTTACTGATTTGTGTAATTTGTTGCAGGTATTGTTGCCTTGAAGAAAAAAAACCCCTTTTTGCCATCGCTGAAGCCTCCTTCGTTCACCAACGGCTCTCGCAATTGAAGCTCCATTGCTCGAGCCCTTCTCCAACAACAATGGATAGATCTCTTCTCAACGCCACCGACCGAGACCGACGCCACAGCTCCAATTGGTGGCACCAATTGACCCATCTACAAGCCATCGCTTCAAATTCTTTCGACCGGCGCACCATTTCATCCAAAGAGACGCAGCTCCTCTCGTTTGTCATCAGGCACACCGATTCATCCATCTAGCACTGCGATTCAACCAATACAGCCGCATCCTCCCTCCCACCGCTTTACTAGTTGCCGCGTCAAAGAAATTTGCCACCAACAACGCTTCGGATTCTTTCGACTCAACCAAGCGCGCTGATTCGCTCCATCTACTAAGCAGCTCGAAGGATTTCAACCGACGCCACCTATTCCATCACCAACGAGCGCCGCTCTTCCATCTTCAAGCAATGCCGTCATTTCAAATGACAGCAACGACGCTTCAAAATCACCGCCGATTCTATTTATTCGTCAAAGACAAGCGACGTAGCTCTGATTTCATTCAAGAAGATCTTCATTCAAGAATTTCCACTGACGATCCATTCGCTAGCGGCAATCTGGTCCGATGATCCATCTACGAGTCTGCTTCTCCTCCTCGTCCACAAGGAAGCTCCCGCCGACATTCACGCCGCAAGCTTCTCCAACTTCGATTCCTACTCCACCTTCTACAACGAGACTTCACTGCGGCGTTCGATTTCTTCTCCCGCAAACATCAAGGCACACCCAGATCTTCTCTACTACATCAACCACCACGCTTCAGCGCTCCACGTCACAGCCATGCCTCCGATATGCAAGACTACGGCTAGGAAATCAACCATCAATTTCGCCCCTTATGGCCGCCACCTGGGTTCTTCTTCTCTCACGCCTACACCTCCCTCAGCTGAGACACTTCCTCCTGCGCATCCACAAGGTTCTACTAGATTCGGTGAGAACCCCTCATCCTCCCACATTAACCCCTTACTGATCCACATGTTAGACGAGCAAGAACGCCAAGGGGGGTACATCTGACAGGTCTTTTCGCACATGGATAACACATTACATACGCTAAACCAAGAATTATCACGTCAAAGATCTGTAATAGCACTTATGGCTACTCAACTAGATCTCCAAGGGGAAGTTCTGGACTCCCTTTGGTGTTCATTACATAACCACTTGCTGCCGGATGCCGATATTGAAGTACAGGATGACGATGATTCTGCCGATGCTGACCTTGAGATGCAGGATAATGATGATGATCATGCTAACGCTGCCTCTGAGATACATGATCATGTTGAGATGCAAGGCAATAATGATCTTGAGGACGAAGACCCCGAGCCACATAGCGATGCTGACGTTGACACTGAAATGCTGAGCGAGGCTAATGACGATATCTTGAAGTGGTGGATATTACCTCTGATGACTCCACCTGACTCTGTGAGTATTTGGTCCCCCATTCCCACATTTTGAATGCTCCTTTTGTAAATGCATAGAGACTATGCATATCTTAAGTCTGGGAGATGTGGGTTGCAGCATGTTGTTATTATGTCATTTACTCTTAACCATTCTGTAGTTTACTTCTAAAACTGTTCTGTTGTGCTAAACTAGTACTTGTGTCTGTCTGACAATTAAATGTGTTCTGTTTTTAAGTCTGAATGCTAAATCAACCACTTGTTCTCAAATGATAGATTAATTGATTTTGGTGATGCTATTCATGATGATGTCATTTCTAGCTTTGTAATTCATTACATCTCTGGGCTAATATCACTATGTTTAGAATATTGTGGGGTGGAATTTCATTTAATTATCATATCTGATTGAAAAAGGGGTTGTGGAGTGATAGAACCAATTTTTGAATAAGGTATTTCCTTTTAAAGCATGCATACAATCTTTCTGTAAAAGTATACAACTCTGTCAGCCTGATTCAAACTCGTTACTTGTTGGAAATAATCATTGCACTGGTCTATGGTCATAATCTCCCCAAAATATGTTGAAAAAAAAAAAGAAAAACCTCAAAGAGGGAAGAAAACAAAATAAAGACTCTTCTACTTGGCACTGCATAAAATTGGCAGTGGTACCTAAGAAATGAGTTGAAGTCAAAGCAAAATAAAGACTTTTGAGGGGATGAAAATACAAATAATAAGTGCATCAGTGTCTTTCCAACTAATATCCTTGGATTGACTCAACTCTGAATAGGGTGTATCCTCTAAATAGTGGATTAGTGCAGCTCCTAAAGGTAAGCCTCTTCTGATTTTGTGTTTTGATCTTCACACCTTTATCTTTGACGATAGATGATTACTTTGATTTTTTCTGACTTACTGTGATTTTATCATAATGATATCTTCTAGGGATAAATCATTCTACGAAGCTTGGCATGATTTCATCTGTATCTGATCACCATCTTTCCTTATTCTTCTATGCTTGAGGGCAAGCAATGGTCTAAGTCTGGGAGATTTTTGATGTCTCGTATTCATATAGTCCTTTTAACTACTACTTCCCAATAAATCGAGACATATTTTGATGCTTCTACAGCTCTTCTTAGCTTATTTTACTAATTTTCTTCAGAAGCTTCACTACTTGTCATATTTGTTAAATGCAGGACAAATCACTCGTTTCTAGAGCTATACGGACGCACAATCACATATCCGAGTGAATCCGAACTCATGACAAGATAAATAACTTCAGACGACAGCCCAAGGAGACACACGCCAGCTCAAGAAGACACACGCCAGCTAAAAGGAGTACACGCCATTTTCATTCATGGCCAAGCATTAATGAGACACATTCATGAATGTGGCTTTATCAAAGAGATTCATGAATAGCATTTTATTGAAGAGTCTTCATGAATGGCGCCTCCTCTAAAAGACACCATCAAGAGGTACCTCCTTGAAAAGCCACCTTGAAGAGGCACCTCCATTTAAATACTTCATGAAAAGGCGCCTCCTTCAAGAGACACCATGAAGAGGCACCTTGGAGACTATAAGAAAAAGAGTTCTCTCTCTAGAAAGAAGTGTGGGTGGACGGTGAGAAGAAGATTGCGCTTAAGTGCTCAACGCTTGGTTCCAAGGCAAGAAGTGCACCATTCCAAGAAGAGGAGGCGACATCAAAGAAGAAGAGAAGGAGTTTGTCTTAATTTCTTTTCCCTTCTTGATTTGTTCGGTTTCCTTTACATCCTGCATTGTAATCTTGCTGTTGTCGTAATCATGTGTGTAGTAGCTTAAAACCTCTATCGGGATTTGGGCGTAGCCCGTCTTTTGAATTATAAGTATCTATGTTAAGAATCGCTTTGTGAGAAATCTTTCAAAATCATTTGATCTTGTTTATTTCAATTGTGATTATCATTTCTTGGCCAAAACGATTCTCACCTTAGTCGTTTGTGGTAATAACTAAGAGGTGAATTACAATCGACACATTCTCCTCGATCGATCTTGTGTGCTCTATTGCGAGAGTCGTAGAGCACACTTGGGGAAACTTGGTGTCCTTTTCACACGATCTACTGCTGCTTAGTCCACCATGAGAGTAGGAGACTAACTAAGTGGATTATGGAGTTGTCCACCGCGAGAGTAGGAGACGAACTCAGTTATTGAGTGGCGCACCCGAGAGGGGCAAGGCTCAAGAGGACACTTCCTTGGTTTTCTAAGATTATCAAAGCAATACATTTCAAAACACTTATAAGTTCAATGACGTGGTGAAACCCGGCATCCCGATATCTCTTTCATCGTTACAACTTTCATTTTACTACGCTTTATTAAGTTTGATTAGCTACAACAAACCGACAACTTTAATCACTTAGCTAACAAGGATCAGAAGATTCAGTACTTGATGATCCGTCCCTGTGGAAACGATATCTTACGTACTACATCAGTAAGCCGTGCGCTTGCGGATTCGTGCAACAGTTTCCCAACAATGGGAACTCACCGGCTAAACATCGCAAAGGGTTACCCAGGCTACGGTTCACGACCTCTGTTTGACTGTTCGTCTGCGGGTGGTTGAACACACCAAAATTTATAGTATATTTCTTGTCATTTCATTACTCTTTTTGTGCCATATTTAACTACTTTGCTTATTTTCATGCCCTTTTTATCAAATATTACAGAATCTACTTCGATTTTGGTTTTTGATGATCTTCAGGTAAAAAGGCACGATTTTAAGGTGTTTTCAAGCAAAATCAGATACATAAAAGAATTCCCATCATCAAGAAGAGGTTACATGACAAATTTCACGCAAATCAGAGCCACATACCATATTACGGCAGTATCGTAATTCATATTACGGTACTATAATTTTGAGTACTACCGTAATATCGGAGCACTGTCGTATTTTGGGGTGATATTCATACAGAAAGTTTTCAAGAATTTACGGCACTACCGTAACTAAAATCACGGTGCTATATTTTAAAGCGACTTCAGACCCGAGAGATTTCCAGAAATTATGGAACTGCCATAATCATTTCCACGGTACCATAATTCTAGTCGAATCCTGTACAGAAGAACTTAAAGAAAATATGGCAGTGCTGTAACAGATTCCACGGTCATAATTCTAACCCTAGAACGTGATTTTCACGGTCAAATTGAAGTCTAATTTTTGCACGATCGATTGCGGATGATCCAGACCCTTAAATTCAAAGCTGTCAGAAGGAAAAAGAGAGCCTCCAACGAGGAGAGTACGCCAAGGGCGAAAGCCCTAATTTTCATCCACTGTCCGGAGAGAAATCGAGTTACATGTCGCCGCCTTAGGTTTCGCGGCTGGGAAGCGTACAGCGCATCTCCGGTCGTGAAACTTGAGGGGAAGCTTCGCTTGGAGAAGGAGACGATACCCCACAAGTTATAGAGCGAAAGGAGATCAATCGGAGGAGAAATCGAAGAAATTGCAAACGCCAACACTGTTCATGCAAGAAAATTATGGCTGTAATTTCTATTACAGCCGTGCTATAAAGTTGTTTTCCCTTTCCCCTTGATTTCTGATCCCTTGAAACTATGATTTATTGTAATTCTCTTACCATGCTAGCTTAGACATATTTTGGGACATGGGGGAGTAATTCATCTTGATTTTATATGACTAGATTACTTTTACTTTGTCATGATAGTTTTGTTATAATAATTCTGCTTATGTGATGACTTTCCCTTTGTTCTCCTTAGTTTTATAAATATCATCATGTTTTAGAGTTTTGCAAAATAGACTGAGAGGTTGATTATGAAATTTGGAACCCTAAAAATCATTGAGTTTGGAACTTATTGTAAGAGATTAGGTTAGTTCTTTGAATTCTGATTTTAGTGATTTTATTGTCATGTTTGATAATTTGAATCTAGGATTGAGTTATTATGTTAAATGTAAAGATCTGTTGCGAAAGTGAGGATCGGAGCGTTGGAAAACCTTAAGTAGAACCTGTATTGAGACTCGGATGCACGAAAGTGATCCTTGAGATTGCACTTGAGGTTATCAACTTAGAATTCGGATGCATGAAAGTGATCCTTGAGTTCTTTGTTTGATGATTTACTTATTTTCAGCTTGGGATAGATCTTGCGCGAAAACGAGGATCGGTCCCTACATAATTGTCTGCACGAAAGTGAGATAATCCCTTTATGAAGTAAATTATATCTTTCTCATGATAAAATTAAACTGACAAACTTTTATTTATATCTAGTCATAGAAATTAAGGTGGATGAAACCCTAGTCCCAGTTTATCTCTCTAGTTATCTTTTAGCATACTTTCCGTTCATTTACTTTCATCATATTCGGGTTGCTTAGCTAGTGAGAATACAACTATTTAGTACTTAACACGTAGGTCTCTGTGGGATCGATATTTTTAATTACTTCGAGTATCCGTGCACTTGCGGATTACAACAAGTTTTTGACGCCGTTGCCTGGGAACTTAGCTTTATTAATATCAAAATAGTTGTTAGTATTGTTAGACTAAGTTTTATTTGTTTTAGATTTAACTTTGTTTTTTGTTTTTGCAAGTTTTGTATTTTCATAGTTGTGACAGAACTGTGATATCTAAAAATTTTGAATCTGCTTGTGTTTTTATTCTGAAAATAAAATAAAAAATAAAAAATAAAAAGAAAAAAATTCATATTGATTGGTGTGCATAATCTTTCTGTTCTTGATAGATTGAAGATATGTTTTTTAATTACAACTCATGGGCAACTGAAAGAGGTGAGGTATATATATGCCACAAGGTAAGTATGAAGATGATTCATTGTGCACTCTTGCAGATAATTGAAATTACACTCTAATTTGCATCCTTCGAGGACATCTTATTCTTTTGTTAGATGTGATATTTGTGGATGTTTTGATCATTATACATCTGATTGCCAAATTTTAACTCCTTCAAATCATGTTTTTGAACCATACTTTGAGGATACTGAGAAATCTAGGTTAATATCCATGCTTGAAAAATTCATGTCAAATCAAAATCAAATCATGACAAATCAAGAAAAAGAAATTGAGGATCTTTAAGGGATAATTAGTCAGCTTGCATCTCAAGTAGAATCTTTAACAGCTCATAAGGAAATTTTGGAAACCCAGATAACACAACAAGCTTGTTTGTTTGAGTTTGATTTGGAAATTGAGAAAATTGATTTAGAAAAATCCCCCTCTGATTATGATTGCTTTGAGATTGAGCCTTATGCGAACATTAATGAATCTCACTCTAATTTTGATAATTGTAAAATTGATTGTTTTGATAATTTATTTGTGGAAAAGTTTGAGGAAATTGATTTTGTCAAATCTCCTTTTGATTTTTGTGATAATTATGAAATTGATTCTTTTGATGACATATTATTTGTGGTTAAATCTCATGAAGGATATGAGGGGACTAATTTAGAAAAATCTTAATCTAATTTTGATTGTAATTTTGAAATTGATAAATTATTTGATTGTGAACTTGAGGAACTTGAAAAGAATTTGAATATTACAAACATTGATGAATCTCACTCTGATGTTTTGGCCATATCTATTGTTGAATCTTCTGATTTATTTGAAAAATTATGCTTTGTTGAAGAATCTAGTGTGAGACATAAAGATTATTTTGATGATACAATATTTGAATCTTTTGATAAAAGACCTATTGCAATTGAAGATATAATTTTGAAGAAAGGACTAATGGTTTTGCTTACTGATAAATTTAGGAAGATCATTGAATATCCTTTGAGTAGAATTGAAGATTTTGATTTTGATTTCTGCATATTAAAGAAAGATACGGTGATTGTGATTTACATGAAATTTTAGATGTTTGGATTAGTGGCTCGACTTTTTGGACAAAGAAAATACAGAAAATTGTATGCTATTTACTATGGTACTGATCCACTTGCTTCGCCATGAAATTTGATTTTGGTCAAGCTATGGACCTAAAAATTAGCGCTTCTTGGGAGGCAACCCAAGCACTTTTACTTTGCTTAGTTTCTTTTATTTTGGATTATTCTTAGAATTAATTTTTCTTTTCTTTTTGCAGGGAAAATCGAACTTTGCGCAAAATACGACACTACTGTAATTTTTGCCAATTTCTTACCTGAGAGTTTTGCCTCTTTTACTGTACTACCGTAATAGTTTTACGGTACCGTATTTTCGGTCCGTTTTCTACTTCACGTGCCGTATTTTTGAGTGATTTTTGATCCGAAAATTTTATGTTTTTTACGGCAGTACCGTAACCATTTTTACGGTGCCGTAATTCCAGCTTATTTCTTACTCGAGAATTCTGTGTATATTACGGCACTACCATAAGGAAATCCACGGTACCGTAATTTCAAACCTGCATTCTACTTATCTGATTAGGTGTTTTCTTGCAGTGATTCTATGAAACTAGGTGGGAAAATTTTTGATCTTGGGCACAAACATTAACTACTCATCTTTTTCTACTATTTGGATATTTTAGTAGAGTTTTATAGTCCTAGGATCATCCTATAACGCATGGCAACTTTTCAAATCTGATTAACTTCTGTGCAGTTTTTCATTTAGAAATCTGAGTAGCCCTCTTTCTGTTAATACCCTAAATTCCTGACAAATTTTGATCCTTTAATTTTCATACACCTGAAAAGAACAAGTTTTATTCTACTTCATGGCTTTGTCTGTTTTCTTTTTGGATCAATAAATCTTATTCTTGGGTATGGCTACTTTTCATAAAAAATTCATTGGCTACTCTGCTTGCTTGCAACCTGTTATTGATTATTTTGCCTCCATATCCATAAATCTTCAAAGAGCAACTGTCTTCCACCTCTAGCTAGCACCAGCCATCATCCTCAGCACCACCAGCAGCCTCTTACTTCTTCTTCTGCCTCTATTTCGATTGATTTTATTTATGTAGCAAAATCTTCATTAGTGACTGATTTTTTTTTGCAGTGCTATCTGTCGCACCCGTCGGCCGACATCTTCACTTCCAGGACTATAGTCTCTAGCAGGCCACTGGAGACTACTCATCATCACTCTACTGTTGGCACCATCCTCTTCATTGCTAGCAGCTTTTCAGCTATCATCTGTTCCACCTCTACTTCTTGCCTGCACCAGCTCTTTGCACCGGCATCCTCTTCAGACCTCCGGCGACATCTCTGATTCTCCCTTGAGAAATTTATTTTTTTAGTTAGATACTATTTTTGGTTTGAGCCTTATGTATTTAAAAATTGCGTAGGTAAAATTTTGAAAAGGAACATCTTTTTGGACCTAGCAACACTTGCCCCAACGCTACACGTCTGACGATGATTGAGCTTGCTATATAGTTTTGTGAGTATTGTTTGCACTTTCTAGTGATCTTATTTGATATGATTGTATGGTATTGCTACTTGATTTGTTTTGCTATTTGCTATGGTAGTGTCACTTGCTTGAATCTATCATGTTACACATTTGACTATGATTGTATGAGTTTGATGCTTCACACCTTTTACATTGATATTGATATTTTGATGTTTAAAATTTTTATGACTTGAATCCCTGTGATAAGAGGTGTGTAGATTTTTTTATGATGATGAATGTTTATGCATGTCAATGTCAAAGAATGGAAATATACCTATTATGCTGAATTTATTTCTTCAATATATATCTACTTGTTGAAATGCTTCATTGATTTATGCAAAGGGTTTTGGGTAGGTATGTTGTTTGATGAATGCAATCTAAGAGTGAAACATCTTTCTTGAATAAAATGAGCATATGAGTGTAATTTTTGAATTGATGTTAATTGATTAACCTAGTTGATGTTTAGTTTATCTTACTATTTGTTGGGAAGAAAGAATCCAAGATCTACAAAAAGAGAGAGAGACTCCCCTACTTGGCACTGCGTAAAATTGGCAGTAGTACCAAAAATATGGGTTGAAGTCTATAAAAAAAGAAAGAGAAAATGACTCCTCTACTTGGCACTCTGTAAAATTGACAGTGGTACCAAAGATAAGAGTTGAAGTCCAAATAAAAAGTGTGTATCTATGTAAGTACATGCCATCAAAAACAATAAAAAAAATGAAGAGAAAGATTTTTAGTGGAAAAAGATTTTGGATATCCTACTCCTATAAACAAATGTATGATTGATTTAAACTGAAACAAAGGTGAAATAATGAGATTGAGATTCTTTTTATTATACGAGTTGCAAAATTTTATTTGATCATAGTTGTGAATCTTAAAGATTAAATTCAAAGGACAGTGTAGTTATCTGAGACTTTATGTAGCATTAGTGAAATATTTTGATGAGCGATTATATTTTAGAAATATATTTTTCATAAAAGAGCATATTTTCCATACTTAGCACTATTCTATTTATTTGCTTGAGGAAAAGAAAAGTTTGAGCCTTATGTGTTTGATAACACCAAAATTTATAGTATATTTCGTGTCATTTCATTACTCTTTTTGTGCCATATTTTACTACTTTGCTTATTTTCATGCCCTTTTTATCAAATATTCCAGAATCTACTTTGATTTTGGTTTTTGATGATTTTCAAGTAAAAAGGCACGATTTTAAGGCGTTTTTAAGCAAAATCATATACATAGAAGAATTCCCATCATCAAGAAGAGGAGCACTGCCATATTTTGGGGTGATATTCATACAGAAAGTTTTCCAGAAATTATGGCACTGCCGTAACTAAAATCATGGTGCCGTATTTTAAAGCGACTTCAGACCCGAGAGATTTCCAGAAATTACGGCACTGCTGTAATCATTTCCACGGTACCGTAATTCTGATCGAATCCTGTATAGAAGAACTTAAAGAAAATATGGCAGTGCTGTAACAGATTCCACAGCCGTAATTCTAACCGTGGAACGCGATTTTCATGGTCAAATTGAAGTCCGATTTTTGCGCAATCGATTGCGGATGATCCAGGCCCTTAAATTCAAAGCTATAAGAAGGAAAAAGAGACCCTCCAATGAGGAGAGTATGCCAAGGTCGAAAGCCCTAATTTTCATCTACTATCGGGAGAGAAATCGAGTTACACGCCACTGCCTTATGTTTTGCCGCCGGGAAGCGTACAGTGCATCTCCGGCCGTGAAATTTGAGGGGAAGCTTCGCTTGGAGGATGAGACAATACCCCAGAAGTTCCAGAGCGAAAGGAGATCAATCGGAGGAGAAATCGATGAAATTGCAAGTGCTGGCACTGTTCACGCATGCAAATTACGACTGTAATTTCTATTACATCCGTGCTGTAAAGTTATTTTCCCTTTCCCCTTGGTTTCTGATCCCTTGAAACTATGATTTATTGTAATTCTCTTACCATGCTAGCTTAGACATATTTTGGGACATGGGGGAGTAATTCATCTTGATTTTATATGACTAGATAACTTTTACTTTGTCATGATGATTTTGTTATAATAATTCTGCTTATGTGATGACTTTCCTTTAATTCTCTTTAGTTTTATAAATATCAGCATGTTTTAGAGTTTTGCAAAATAGACTGAGAGGTTGATTGTGAAATTTGGAATCCTAAAAATCATTGAGTTTGGAACTTATCGTAAGATATTAGGTTATTTCTTTGAATTCTGATTTTTAGTGATTTTATTGCCATGTTTGATAATTTGAATCTATGATTGACTTATTATGTTAAACATAAAGATCTTGTACGAAAGTGAGGATCGGAGCGTTGGAAAACCATAAGTAGAACCTATGTTGAGACTAGGATACACGAAAGTGATCCTTGAGATTCCACTTGAGATAATCAACTTAGAATTCAGATGCATGAAAGTGATCCTTGAGTTCTTTGTTTGATGATTTACTTATTTTTAGCTTGGGATAGATCTTGCACAAAAGCGAGGATCGGTCCCTGCATGATTGTCTGCACGAAAGTGAGATAATCCCTTTATGAAGTAAATTATATCTTTATCATGATAAAATTAGACTGACAACCTTTTATTCATGTCTAGTCATAAAAATTAAGGTGGATGAAACCCTAGTCTCAGTTTATCTCTCTGGTTATCTTTTAGCATACTTTCCGTTCGTTTACTTTCATCATATTCAGGTTGCTTAGTGTTGTGTTCGCAAGTGCACGGATACTTGAAGTAATATTTAAGATATCGAATCACAGGGACTTCGCTGTTAAGTACTGACTAATTGAGTTTTCAATAGCTAAGCAAATCGAGGGTTGTGTAAATAGCAATCGAACTGTAATCGAAGTAAATCAGAATGAGAGAATCGGGACTAGGGGTTCATTCGTCTTAATATTCATGACTAAATATGATTAAAGATTCATCAATTTATCTTTGTTATGGTTAAGATATAATTCACTTGATAAACAAACTAACTCACTCTCGTGCAGTTAGTTAAAAGGAACGATCCTCACTATCGTGCAAGATCAATTCAATGCTAAATATAAGTGAATTTTGGCTAAAGAGATAAAGAATCACTCTCGTGCATTCTACCTCAATACCAAGATCTCAAGAAAAATTAAGCACTCTTGCACCTTAGTTTCACAGGTTTTACTCAAGGCTTTCTAACAATCTAACATCTATCTCTAACATGTTATCATTTCTAAAACAACAATAAATTCTAGGTCATAACATTAACAAGAAATAAGCTTCTAAAATCTATGGGTAAGAACACAACCAATCTCTTGTGATGAGCTCTTACAATAAATTCTAGGGTTCCAAGTTCTATGATATCATCTTCTTAGTCCATACCACAAAACTCTAAAACATGTTAAGGCATGATGCTAAAAACGATTGAAGGCATAAATCACTTGAGTGAAATAACCATAGTAAAGATATATTGATGTGAGAAAAGTTATATAGTCATTGAAATATCAAGAGAATAACACCCACATGTCCCAAGAGGAGTTTAAGCTAACATGGTGTAGAAGTTACAATATTCCATGGTTTTAGAGAGTCGAAAAATCAAATGAAGAGAAGAGTTTAGAAAATATAGCACGGCTATGAAATATTTCACAGCCGTATTTTGCAAGTTGAAATGGTGAACAGTGTCGGCACCTCTTCTTTCTTTGATTTCTCTTCCAATTGACCTCCTTTCGTTCTAAAACTTCTGGTACGTTGACTTCTCCTCCAGGCGAAGCTTCAGTATGAATTTCGCCGTCAGAGATGGTCTGGATTCATCGCGATGGCATAACCCTAGGCGGCAGTATGAATTGTGATTTCTCTCTGTCGAGTGGATGCAAATTAGGGCTTTTTGTGTCTTCCTCTTCCTCTCATTGGTTGCCTCTTGATTGCTTCTTATAGCATCGAATTTAAGGGTCTAGATCACTCGCAATCGTCTCCGCAAGAATCGGGTGTCGAAATTGACCTAGGAGTCACGTTCAAAAATAGAAATACGGGAGTGTAATAGTTCACGGCCCTGCCGTAAAATCGGCTGAACTCTCTGGTTGGAAACGTCTGGAAAATACCGCCCGTGAAATAGTTTACGGCCCTGCCGTAAAATCGATCGAGCGTTTTGTTATGAAAGTGCTGGGAAATACGGCACCGTAATATGGTTCACGGCACTGCCGTAAAATCCGCTGAACTCTCTGGTCAGAAACGTCTGGAAAATACAGCACGTGAAATAGTTTACGGCAGTGCTGTAATATCAGCAATGGTTTCTATTCTGAAAGTGCTCCAAAATATAGCCGTATAATTCTTTACGGTGGTGCCGTAAAATCTGGGAAGTTTTATGTTTGGAAAATCGCCAAAATATGGCCGTGCTCTCGATAATATGGTAGCTGCAAAAAATATGGCACCGTATTATAAATACGGCACCATATTATAAATACGACCCTGCCGTATTTTGGTCCTCAACCTCAATTTGCGTGAAATTTCTTATGTGACCTCTTCTTGATATTGAGAATTCTTCTATGTATTTGATTTTGCTCGAAAACACCCTAAAATGATGCCTTTTTGCCTGAAAATCACGAAAAACCAAAATAGAAGTAGACTTTGCAATATTTAATGGATTCAACATAAAAACAAGTAAAAAATCCTCAATTTAACATGAAAAGGTATTTAAAATGATACAAAACATACTATATATTTGGCATCATCAAAATACATAAGGCTCAAACTTTGCTTGTCCTCAAGCAAAAATCAAAATTTGATTAAAAGAATAACCTTTTCATGCTCAATAAATTTCTAAAATACAATCATCAATGAAAAATCCGATCAATTGTTTCACAAAACTTCAAATAAACATATCGTTCTTAGAATTCAATCCTCAAGATCCACAACTCAATCAAATAAAACTTTGCAACTTGTATAATAAATAGAATATTCGATCTCATGATTTCACCCAGTTTTCAATTCAAATCTATCATGCTTTTGTTTACAGGAATTTGGTTTCCAAGATCTTTTTCCACTCATAATTTTTTTTATGCATTTTGTTTGTTTTTGTAAAGATGGCATGTACCCACTTAGATACACACTTTTTACTTTTAACTTCAACTCTTATCTTCAATACCTCTATCAATTTTGCATAGTGCCAAGTAGAGGAGTCTTATTCTTTTTATCTCTCATTATTTTTCATGCATAGACGTCAACCCATGTCTTAGGTACCACTATCAATTTTACATAGTGCCAAGTAGGGGAGTCTCTCACTATTTTTATGGATCTTGGATTCTTATTTCCCAACAAATAGCAAAAATAGACTAAACATCTACTAGGTTGATCAATTGACATCAATTCACAAATCATACTTATATGCTCATCTTATTTAAAGGAGTAGTTTCACCTTTAGATTCTATTCTTCAAATAATACATCTACCTAAAATCTTATGCATCAATTAACGTCATATTTCTATAGACAAATATGTATTAAAGAAATAAATTTAACATGATAGGGTTATGTCTTCAATCATGAATTTGAGTTCATTTATCATCAATTAAATCATCAAGAAAATACTTATCATCATCATCAATGAAAATTTTTCAAGATAGAAGCAACAAGCAAAGTAAATCACATGCATCCAACAATCTCAAGAAAAATAATATCATCATCGCATGGTACAACCATATCGAAAAGTAATCATCAGTGTAATCATTATTATTGTACAACCACATCGAAAATATAAGCATGTCAAGAATAGCAGTGGGGGCGGTCGTAGAGCTTCATCCTTCCCTTCATCATATGAAACAACAATAAGATATAGAAAAATATAGCATAGCAAAGAAATAAAGGTTGATAATACTCACAAAGCATCTACTCATCGCCATCTAATCGTGTGGCCTCAGAGTCCCTTGCAGCGGTCTCCATGGGATCATAGTATGGCGTCCCTACTTGATCACCTTCATATCCATAGTTTCTGTGATCTGCATAACCAAAACGGTCAAAAAGGAAGTTGCCCATGTCTTCCATATGATTACACAATCTCTCCATATCCCTGTGGAAGTATCCCAGAGTCTCTTGTATCGTCTCCAGGCGGCGTTCTTGGTTGTAGATCTGTGCTGTGAGCGCCTGAAAACCTGGATCGTGATGGCTAGCAAAACCACCCCTCGTCCCATATGAGGAAGTACCAGCAGGCTGTGAAGAATCATGAGGAGGTGACTCCATCCCATAGGGATCACCCCTTCTGCCCCAAGTGGGTGGCGGTGGAACTATATCTAGCGGTGGAGTAAAAGCTGCCTCAGCCGCACTAGGAGATAACTTCCAGTTGGCTCTTTCTCTAACCGTGGTCTTCTCGATGTGAGATAAGTGTAGAGGAGGGATATTTGGTCCAAGGACCAAACAAAAAATGTCACCTTC
Organism: Costus lasius; assembly: GCA_027563935.2. Lineage (NCBI taxonomy): Eukaryota > Viridiplantae > Streptophyta > Magnoliopsida > Zingiberales > Costaceae > Costus > Costus lasius. The sequence continues at coordinate 81,194,694 of CM050451.1, forward strand.
TCTAATAATCATCTTAATTTCTATGCAAGACTCAATGTCTAGTCTTGCATTTCCTTTTGCCAACTCAGTTCCATAGGGCTCTATCCCAAAATATCTAGCTATAAGAGTGACCAAGCCTCCTATCACCACAGATCCTCTGCTCGCTCTGGCAACTTTGTCTATGTGTTTTATCATGAAGAAAGCCACATCAATAGCAAATCCATTGAGCATCCCCCAAAGAAAACAGAGTTCATGTTGACGGACCATGCCGTCGCTATCTCCTCTTCCAAACACAGTGTGTGCTAGAACCCTGTGGGCATACTTAATACAAGGGTTCTTGATCTTGCTAGCTCTAGCAGAAACGGCATAGAAATTACTCTCATCGGTAATTTGGTTCCAGAAAATGGCTTCCATGAATCCAAGAGGCATCTCAGTATATCCTCCTGTGCTCAACTCAAAGATATCTCTTATTTCTTGCAATGTAAGCTTCCTCTCCTCATTAGTTAATCTGAAAGTGATTTCCCCTTCTGCAGGTCCATTCGAAAATTCTCTTAAGTCAATTATTAAGCTGCTCAAGAACTCCAGAACAAGTCGTAGATAAGTGTGCGGAGTCATCTGGAAGAACTGCTTAGCCTTGATCCTCTCAAACATCCAAAGCACGTCCTCATAAAGCCCCAAGGCTTTCAATGTTCTTCGATCAGCATACTTAGTGTTGTTAATTTTTCTTTCTAAAATTTTGTTATATCTGGATTCCTGCATTTCATTTCTGAAGATTATCCCATGGGGGTTCTGTGGTGTTGGGGTATGCCCTTAAGGCTAATGTTTGAGGCCTTGGGATTATTTCAGTATCATGTATAAACTCTATGTTTATAAAGGCAATGGTTGTTATTCAGGTTGTTACATCATCTGCTGCAATATGTATACTTCTGAATAATGTCTCAATGCTGTTCAGCTTGGCTGACATGCAGTTTTGTCCTTAGTCGAGATATCTTGGTGAACATGAGACAGCCTTGATATGATTGAGACTAATATGTGTTCTAATCTTATAGGATGCTTCGAGCATGGAATAAGATGTAGACTCATGGATACATTGGATGTACTGGACAGACCCTACTTAGGATATTCAATTGCTTGTCACAATGTGAATAATCCTTATATGCAAACAAGTGGCATATTTCCTCTGACTTGAGATCACTTGTGTTTCTAAATGATGATTGGCATTGTTTTGAGGTAGTTCAATATCATTTGAAACATAATGGTTATAGACTATCTTGGATAATGAGCATGAGTCATGTTAGGGCACTAGTGATAGATATAGGATTGCCGTCTCCTTGATTGGAGTGTGATGTTCTATAGGGGGCCCCTCGATGAGATGATTGAGAAAGTGTATGGCCATACCCAGATGACTATGTTCATCTGATCTAATCATTCTCATCATATTGGAATTACAGGCTTGACACGCTTGTCCAATAAGAACGTCCAGTGGCAAAGGAAACACATATGTCAAGTGACTTGGGTTCACACTTGTGCTGTGGTTTGGGTGTAGTCTTGGAAGACTCTTTCCTTTATATTGGGAGACAGTGATGTGTTGCTAGATACCCCTCACTGATCGTGATAACGTGAGTTATCATTACCGACATTTAAAGGAAACCCTTAGGGTCGCACAATTTGATGATATAGCTTACTTGAGTCAGATCGTGTGGACTGAATTGTTTTGGTTCAGTTTAATGGGATTTAAACTCTGATTGTAAGTGAGATCTGGTCTGATCATGTTTGTTTGATTAGGGCTTGAGATCGGTAAGCTTCGATCGAGAGAAATGATGCTAGATCGGTGAGATCAAGAGCATCAAGAGATGAATGGTTGGATCTTGAGCCTTATGGTTTAATTTGATCTAGACCAATGCTTGGTTTAATTTGGTCTTTGAACCAAATCCAATTGAACCGGCTCATCAAGTGAGCGCATGGTTCAAAGAGGAGAAGGTTGCGATTTGTTCACTTGGCGTGAACACTTGAACGTGTGAGGGTTTACTATTTTTGGAAGTCATGCTTTCCAAAATAGAGAGCACGCCTCACGTTCGAGAACATTGCTCTATTCTCGCTCGCCTCTTCCTCTTGTCGCCTCTTCCTCTCGTGTGGTGAGTCTTCACGCAAAGGAGAAGAGAAGAAAGCCAAGAGATTATCTCATCTTCCCTTCAAGCGATCAGGAGACTTGGAGAGCCTTGCTAGCACAAGGATCGACAAGGAGTAGGCGATCACCCATCTTGTGTGCGTCACCTTTGGAGGAGAGCTACTTCGTTCTCTGCTTCCAAGTCGCCATCCAAGCAATGGCTATGGTATGATCCCTTCTCGATCAATACATGTTATTAAGTTGATCATATATTCATGCATGCGATTTTAGAAACCCTAGCTTCCGCTCAATGCAAAAACCTCTGATATGCGCCTATTAGGGTTTCGCCCCCTTTAGGGGACTTTCAATTGGTATCAGAGCGCATGTTTCTGTATGTTATATGATTGCTTAATGTATGATCCTTGTTTGCGTTTGCTTATGATCTAGAGTTTACATGCGAGATTACATGGCGCATGTATGTTTGTTCATGTTTTTGCATGACACTTAAGTTGGCGCATGTTGTAGTTTTTCTTAAAACCTATATTACTTGCGCGCATCCACTAGATCTATAAGCGCCTGCTGTAAAAACTTAGACGGGTTATTAGGGTTGAAGTCATCATCCAGTTTAGACCCAACTGTCTGATCAGACCATCTGACAGCCTAGATGGGTCGACCAGATGGCACCTATGCGCAAGCATGTGGTGGCTATTGGTCGACTGCAGAAAGGCGTGTAGCGATGTCTGCTTCAGACAACCATTGAACGCTCATGATTAAGGCCCGGGGTCACACCCGCTTGCCTAAACTCATGAGGAACGTTCAGCCCTTAAGGCATGCATTGTTGACCATGAGGTCGACACAAGTCAGTTATGACTTGGTGCATGCAAGGGCAGTGGGTCTGACTAGGTCTGATTAGTGGATCCCTATTAATGGACCGTTGTAAGGTAGTAGGGCTCATAAGGAAATAAAATTGATGCCAATGGGATTTTCGAAAATTTTATTTTCCTGTTTGGATCACATGTTGTTTGTATAACGTGAATGAATGTTTATTTAATCTTATGTGGGCTGCCCAATTAATGTGTGCTGTGCTGGGGCCTGCGTGCCTGGATGTATATTGTAAATTATTATTGTGATCTGCGCATCACATTTTAATTAATTTATAAAGTGTAATTGACCTGCGAGTCAATCATGTCTAGATAGATTAAATTGTAATTTAATCAGACATGAGCACAGAGCACACGTGGCAGAGGCGTATGCAGCAAGTGGCTTCACCAGTGGGAGGTCTAGGGTTCGACTCTAGGACAAGCGCATTTTACCTGGTGGGCGCATCTGAGCTGCAGTGGGCGCTTGGGCCCGGGTTGGGCCAGAGGAAATGCTAAAGACCCATGAAGAGCTCAAGTGAAGACTTAAGTTTATTAAGGTCTTACTTAGGCTTAATGGGCTTTTACCACATAAGATCATCATGCTTTTAATTTACTGTTTAAGTAATTTAGTAACTGCATGATCTATTCTTCTGCTATCACCATAGGATTTGAATGATAGTAAGAAGATAAAAGACCGTTAAAATCCAACGTTAAATATCAAGCACGATAGCCTTCTGACGCGAAACCTCACTGTTCTGACTATCGTTGGGGCCGTGTTGTACCCACTCAGTGGGCACGCCCATCTATCTTCAGACGGTGTGTGATTACACCTGCGTGTTACAGAGAAGGGATTTATCGCTTCTCGTTGCTCAGCATAGCACGTGGTGGTCCAGGGAGTAGGTCAGGTCAGCTTGACCATGTAGGCTACATATTGAGCATATGGTAGCCATATGGAGGCAGCCATCTGTGGGATCAGAGACTGTGTTGTACCAACTCAGTTGGCACAGTCTGCTGGATTGCCCAGATGAAGGGGAATCGCACGGGTTGGCGATTGGCAGGGATTGCCTACCAGAGATTAGTGCTTGTACTCTCTGTGCATCTTATCTCGCCTGAGCGGGACGCGGAGACCAAGTATGAAATCTGGATCCCATCTCACTAAAAGAGTTTCACTCTTTCGGACTGTTTTACTGGATTTTTCAGTCAGATAAAATAGTGAGAAAAGAATCATTCTTAAGTCCTGAATTGATTCTAACATTGATACTGACCTTGCTGTTCTTGCATTGTTGTAGATTACTGCAGCAACGAACACCACAGCGTTCAATGTGCGATCCCTACTGGAAAGGGAGAAGTTTGCTGGGCCAAACTTCTCAGACTGGTACGGACACCTTAAGATTGTTCTTAAGGCTGAGAGGAAACTGTATGTCCTCGAGACGGCTATACCGCCTCAACCCGCTGCGAACGCCGCAAGGGCGGTTCGGGAAGCTTATGAGAAGCATGTCAATGATAGCATTGATGTCGCTTGCCTTATGCTAGCGTCTATGACGCCACAGCTGCAGCGTCAGCATGAGGATTTATCTGCTATAGAAATTATAGCAAATCTCAAGATGCTGTATGCTGCACAGGCAAGGACTGAATGCTATAACTTGACTAAACTTTTCTTTCAGAGCAAACTGACTGAAGGGAGTCCAGTGGGAGCTCACGTACTCAAAATGATTGGGTACAAGGAGGCTCTAGAGAAACTGGGACACACCATCAATCAGGAGCTTGTTGTAGACATCATCTTGCAGTCTCTCCCGGCCTCTTTCGATCCATTCATCATTAATTTTAATATGAATAAGATCGACTGTACGCCGGCAGAGTTACTGAACATGCTCTTGACTACTGAGCAGACTCAGTCTCGTGAGAAGGGAACGCCTTCATCCTCTGTCCTAATGGTTCCTTCAAGGAACAAGAAGAAGGGGAAGAAGGGCAAAGCCCCTGTCAAGAGCTACAACAAGGCTCTGAAACAAAAGGTAAAGCGGTTAAAGGAATACAGATGTTTCCATTGTGGCCAGCTGGTGTTGGGAAACCCCGGGGACATTTTACAATTTTTCAGAGACACATACATACATTGCACAGCGGAAGAATGTCCCCGAAACAGGTCCGTCCCAAAAACCCAGTGAAGATCGCATGCAAGGGGGTCGACACGATGAGTTAGAAAATACCTCAGAGCAAGATGAGGTCGATGTCGTGATAGGCGCCCAACTGTGCGCCCTCTGCAGTCTCACACACACGGATGCCTCGAGTCCTCTTCTTCCACACCCGGTGCTAGCCTCGGGAAGAAGATCCAAGCCTTAGGGAGATGCTCCAACCACCTTGCGCCACCAAGAGAGAAAGATGCGCCAAGTGGTAAGGAAGGAGAAGCTTGCGGCCACTTGATGGAAGAGGAAGAGATTGCACCAATGCTCCTTGCTCTCGCTCCCTTCTTATGTTCACGCCTCCAAGGATGAATCATATAAGAGGGGGAGGCTAGGGTCACATATATAGGGCAAGAGGCGATTAGGGCAAGGGCTAGGATCATGACAAGTGTAGGGCTAGGATGAGGAGGTTTAATGCAAGGAAAGTCTCCAAGACTTTACCATAAACTTCATTCAACCTTTCCATAATTGCCCAAGTACCATATCAGCCCAAGACATGCCTTAAAGGCATTCATACCATCAAGGGAGAAGGGCTAGGCGCAAATTGCTTCCTTAATGAAGCAATTTTGCCACCCTAACCCCATTATGCCCCTTAGGCGCCAATGGGGTTGGGTTTCTCCCCATTATACCCTTTTATCCTCTCTTCTCTTCATGAGAACTTGTTATTGGGCTTCATTGGATAATGAGCTAGCCCAAACTTCATCCTATGGGTTGATTAAGCATTTGGATCCAATCCAATGCAACCCTAATCCAAGTGTGACCAACCATGGTCAAATACGGGTCAACCTGCCAAAAATGAAGTTTGGCTCCAATAACATTCTTCCATCTCATCAGGCCCATTGGTGCTGATGAAATCTCCCAATTAGATCCGAGTTATCCAATAACTTGATCATAAGGCTTCTCGATCAATACGAGAACTCAAGTATCAAGGTGTGCGACCCTGTAGGTTCTTCTGACGCTGGCAGTGCTGACCAAAGGTCACCACAAGCAGTGAGTGGCACCTAGCAGTGCATCGCTGCTACCCAGGTCATTGGAATGGATATCGACATCGACATCCCCATCATCGCAACTAGGTACAGATGCATTACAGTCTCTTTGCCGGACTGATATCCGATTGGACAAGTGTGTCACCACTTGTTTTCACCCAATCACATGGCTATGACTAAAACAGGTTCTTACCTGGGTATGGCCATACACTCTCAGTCATAGAACCATAGAGGAGCTCCATGGATATCATACTTCCCTAAGGAAGGGGCAAATCCTATGTCTGTCCATTGACCTTCTCATATGGGTTGTGACATGCTCAATGACAACCGTTATGACCTCCCAACTACGGCGAGGTGTTAGGTTGTATCAAAGCAAGTCCCTAACCATATAGAATGATCAATGACCTCAAGTCAAGGGATCAATGCATCTCCTATCACTTGTGAGGATAACTTATGACACCAAGTCATAGCTTCACAGCGGGTCTTTCCAGTATATCCTCCAATGATATACCCATGTGTCTGCGTTAGCACCATGTACCTAACCAGCTCACATACCAGTCTCACAAGTACCATAGCTGTCCCATATCCACTAAGGTACATCGACTGGGGACAATAGTTTGAGCATAGATCCAATCTATCTCCAGGGACATTATCATGTCAGTACATGTGCGCAGATGTAAACAAACATTGATAATGACAATGCCAGAATGATATATATAAATATCAAAGTCAAGTAGTACATAAGTGGACCAAAACTAGGTCCTAGGGCATATACACCAACAATCTCCCACTTGCACTAAGACCTAGAGGTTGAGAAATCTTAACCCCATATCTCTAGCGTGACCATCATGCTTCTGCTGCGCCAAAGCCTTGGTCAATGGGTCTGCCAGATTGTTTTCTGTGTCAACTCTGCTAATCTTGACATCACCTCTTTCAATGATCTCTCTGATCAGGTGAAATCTTCTGAGTATGTGTTTGGATCTTTGATGAGACCGTGGTTCCTTGGCTTGTGCAATTGCTCCATTGTTGTCACAATAGAGTTCAATGGGATCCACTGCACTAGGAACCACCTGAAGATCAGATATGAACTTCCTTATCCAAACGGCTTCCTTGGCTGCCTCTGAAGCGGCCACATACTCTGCTTCGGTTGTAGAATCTGCTATGGTGGATTGCTTGAAGCTCTTCCAGCATACAGCGCCTCCATTTATCTTGAACACATAGCCGGCCTGCGATCTAAAGTCGTCAGGGTCAGACTAGAATGATGCATCAGTATAGCCCTGCATACTGAGCTCTTCCTGTCCCCCATAGACTAAGAACAAATCCTTAGTTCTCCTCAGATACTTTAGGATGTTCTTTACAGTCACCCAGTGCTGCAGACCTGGATTGGATTGGTATCGGCTGGTTATGCTTACAGCATATGCCACGTCTGGTCTAGTACACAACATTGCATACATGATCGATCCTACTGCCGAAGCATAAGGAATTCGACTCATGTTATCCCTCTCAGCCTGTGTTGTAGGACATTGGCTCTTTGAGAGAGTAAGGCCATGTCTTACTGGAAGGTATCCTTTCTTGGATTGCTTCAAGTTAAACCTCTCAAGGACCTTATCAATGTAGGTACTCTGACTAAGGGCCAGGAGCCTCTTGGATCTTTCTCGATAGATCCTCACGCCTAGAATATAGGCGGCCTCCCCTAAGTCTTTCATCTCAAAACACTTCCCCAACCATGTCTTCACAGCTTGAAGACTAGGGATGTCGTTTCCGATGAGCAGTATGTCATCGACATACAAGACCAGAAAAATGACCAAGCTCCCACTGAATTTTCTATATACACAGGCGTCATCTTCGCTTTTGATAAAGCCATAATCTCTCACAGCTTCATCAAATCGAAGATTCCAACTTTGAGATGCTTGCTTTAATCCATAAATGGATCTCTTTAGCCTGCAGACCTTATTAGCCTCTGCAGGATGGATGAAACCATCAGGTTGTGTCATGTACACATCCTCAGTCAGCTTCCCGTTAAGGAACGCTGTCTTCATATCCATCTGCCATATCTCATAGTCATGATATGCAGCTATAGCAAGCAGAATCCGAATGGACTTGATCATGGCAACTGGCGAGAAGGTTTCATCATAGTCCACCCCATGGACTTGTTTAAAACCTTTAGCCACTAGTCTACCCTTATAGGTAACTATATTGCCATCCATGTCTGTCTTCTTCTTGAAGACCCATTTACACCCTATGGGTTTTACCCCATCAGGCAGCTCAACCAAATCCCAGACTTGGTTAGCCGACATGGAATCCATCTCGGATCGCATGGCGTCAAGCCATCTCTCGGAGTCCGGTCCACTGACCGCCTCATCATAGGTTCTGGGTTCATCCTCAATGATGAAAATTCCATCATGTTGAGTCGGCAGCGACCCGTACCTCTCAGGTGCACGACGAATCCTCCCAGACCTACGTGGGACCTGTGTCTGAGCCTCAGGTTGTATAACAACCGGTGTAGATGGCTCAGATTCCATCTCTTTGTCTTGTGGTTGCACTTGGACCTCATTCAAGTCAAACTCCCTCCCACTTACTTCTTTCATAAGAAATTCTTTCTCTAGAAAGACAGCACCCCGAGCAACAAAAACTTTGTTCTCGGTTGGGACATAGAAGTAGTATCCTTTAGTTTCCTTAGGATACCCCACAAATACACACTTATCAGATCTAGGTTCTAGCTTGCTAGAATCCTGACGTTTGACATAAGCCTCACATCCCCAGATCCTGATAAACGTGAGATTAGGGCGTCTCCCTCTCCATACCTCGTATGGTATTTTGGAGACACTCTTAGATGGAACATTATTCAGTATCAGAGAAGCTGTCTCAAGTGCATGCCCCCAGAATGAGGGAGGTAGAGTCGCATGACTCATCATAGATCGAACCATATCCAATAAAGTTCGATTTCTCCTTTTAGACACACCATTCCATTGAGGTGTTCCAGGAGGAGTGAGTTGGGATATGATCCCAGACTCTCTCAGATAGTCAAAGAACTCTCCACTCAGGTATTCTCCACCTCGATCAGATCGAAGAGCTTTAATGGATCTTCCAAGCTGGTTCTCTACTTCATTCTTGAACTCTTTGAATTTCTCAAAGGACTCAGATTTATGTCTCATTAGGTAGACATATCCATACCTACTGAAGTCATCAGTGAAGGTAATGAAGTAGTTGTACCCTCCTCTGGCTTGTTTATTGAAAGGCCCACACACATCAGTATGTATGAGATCCAATAAACCTCCTGCCCTCTCACCAATCTTGGTGAAGGGTGCCTTTGTCATTTTCCCTAATAAACAAGGTTCACAGGTATCAAATTCCTCCAAGGAACTTGAATCTAACAATCCATTTGCATGGAGTTGTTGGATGCGATTTTTGTTTATATGGGCTAATCGACAGTGCCATAGGAAAGCACCAACTGAACCACTCAGTTTGGTCCTTTTATTACTTATGTTACAGATAGAACTTTCCATATCCAAGATATACAGACCATTGCACAAAGTACCCTTCCCATAGAACATATTTGCAAATGAAAAAGAACATGAGTTCTTATTTATTTGAAACTCAAATCCCTTCTTTGCTAAGCAAGGAATGGATACAATGTTCTTAGTAAGTGAAGGTACACAAAAGCAATTATCTAGTTCTAATAGAAGTCCAGACGGTAAGGAGAGAGTCAAGACGCCTACAGCAACGGCAGCAACCTGTGCCCCATTTCCAACGCGTAGGTCAATCTCTCCAGGTCGCACCGATCTACTTCTCTTGAGCCCCTGCATATTTGTACAAATATGAGCTCCACATGCGGTATCCAATACCCATGACATAGAAGTAGAAAGATTGACTTCTGTAACATAGATACCTGAGCTTGAAGACGAAGCCTTGCCTCTCTTCTTCTCATTCTGAAGTCGTACTATGTTCTTTATCATGTGAGGTGTGTTGGGGTATGCCCTTAAGGCTAATGTTTGAGGCCTTGGGATTCTATCAGTATCATGTATAAACTCTTTTGTTTATAAAGGCAATGGTTGTTATTCAGGTTGTTACATTGTCTGCTGCAATAAGTGTACTTCTGAATAATGTCTCAAAGCTGTTCAGCTGGGCTGACATGCTATAAAGTCCTTAGTTGATATATCTTGGTGAACATGAGACAGCCTTGATATGGTTAAGACTAATATGTGTTCTAATCTTATAGGATGCTTCGAGCATGGAATAAGATGTAGACTCATGGGTACATTGGATGTACTGGACAGACCCTATTTGGATATTCAATTGCTTGTCACAATGTGAATAATCCTTGTTTGCTACAAGTGGCACATGTCCTCTGACTTGAGATCACTTGTGTTTCTAAATGATGATTGTCATTGTTTTGAGGTAGTTCAATATCATTTGAAACATAATGGTTATAGACTATCTTGGATGGTGAGATTGAGTCATGTTAGGGCACTAGTGATAGATATAGGATTGCCGTCTCCTTGTTTGGAGTGTGATGTTCTAATGGGGCCCCCTGGATGAGATGATTGAGAGAGTGTATGGCCATGCCCAGGTGACTGTGTTCATCTGATCTAATCATGCTCATCATATTGGAGTTACAAGCTTGACACGCTTGTCCAATAAGAACATCCAGTGGCAAAGGAATCATGTATGCCTAGTGAGTTGATTCACACTTGTGCTGTTGTTTGGGTGTAGTCTTAGAAGACTCTTTTCTTTATATCGGGAGACAGTGATGTGTTGCTAGATACCCCTCACTGTTCGTGATAACGTAAGTTATCATTACCGACATTTAAAGGAAACCCTCAGGGTCGCACAATTTGATGATATGGCTTACTTAAGTCAGATCGTGTGGACTGAATTGTTTAAGTTCAGTTTAAAGGAATTTAGTCTCTGATTGTAAGTGAGATCTGGTCTGATCATATTTGATTGATTAGGGCTTGAGATCGGTAAGCTTCGATTGAGAGAATGGATGCTAGATCGGTGAGATCAGAAGCATCGAGAGATCAACGGTTAGATCTGAAGCCTTAGGGTTTAATTGAGATCTAGACTAATTGCTTGGCTTATTTGGTTTCTTAAACTAAACCAACTTGAACCGGCTCATCATATGAGCGCATGGTTCAAAGGGGAGAGCTAATAGCGTTAAGGAAAATTCATGGTCGCATGAATTGGAGACTTTGCTATTTTTAGATAGCACTTCTCTAAACGTGACCACGCCTCACGTTCACGCAAAAGGGAAGCTCTATTCTCGCCTCTCGCCCTTCTCTCTCGACACACTCGTGTGTGGTGACGACTTCAAGTCTCTAGGAGAGGATTCGGCCAAGAAAAAAAACATCTCTTTCCTTCCATACGACAAGCACCTCTTGGAACCTTGCTAGCACAAGGAGCACCAAGGGAGTAGGCGGCTTCTTCATCTTGTGTGCGCATCCTTTGGAGGAGATCCTCTCGCTCTCTGCTTCCAAGACACCATCCAAGAGATGGCGATGGTATGGATTTTTCTCTTCTATACTAGCATTCGAAAGTTGATCATATGATATATTAAGATCTCTTGAAACCCTAGCTTCCCATGCGAATTTTTATATGCGCCTCCCTTAGGGTTTCGGCCCCCTAGATTAAGGGCACTTTCAAGATGGTCCTCCACATGAGTAGCACTTATTATTCCTGACTCTTTCCATCTTTATTTTCAATGTTTTAGTTAAGCCTTTGGGCTTAACACATTGAATGTCTACTTTAGGAGGGTTGAGCTCAACCAATGCATCAAAGAGCTGCCTTAGACTAGAAATAATTTCAGAGGCACTCTTAGATTCATATTGCCCTCTTAGCTCAGGCGACATGTTGGTTAGCATCAATTGTGCAATCTCCAAAGTATCAGCTTGATGCTTATCATAAGCATCCTTCTCAGCTGCTGAGGCCAAGCATGGAAGTGGCTCAGGAATTGGCTTCTCAAGGACATATAGCTTCCTCTCGAGCTTGAGCACAATTCTCAAGTTCATATACCAATCCTTTAAGTTGGATCCAACCAACTTATCCCTTTCCAGGGTAGATCGCAGTGACCATCTGCCATTGTTCATTGTTCTACAATAACCAAGAAACAGCAGATTAGTACTACTTCGAATCATTTAAACTGGACTTGTTTTAAACGATTACTGCTCCCACTATTTTAAATTCGAATTGACAACCCACAAAGTCAATCGGGAAGTTTAAGACTTCCTAGTGAGATGGGATCCTTATTTCACATGAGGCTTTGTGTCCCACGAGGGTGGGATGAGATGCACAAAGTAACTCATGTTTCCTAAGGTGGGCGCGCCGGCCGGTTGCTCCAAGCAACTCCCCTTGTTGAGACAGTCTTGGGCATTTCATGTCCAGCGAGGGCTGGATATAACATGAAACCCTAACCTCTCAACGATGCCTCTAGACTTTCACTATGTGCCCAGTACATGTGAATTTCTAGTCAAGTCCATTCCTAACCGTTTATGCCCAGGGCCAATGAGTTTCCTTGCGAAGGCACGCCCAGGTTAAAACTGGACTGGGGAAACCATTGTCACCACACACTTTCTAAAGATAAGTGGGTGTGTCCCACGAGGGTGGGAACCAGTTCACAACTCCACTGATCGATAGCTTAGTGAGGGCTACGCGTTAGAAGGCTTCTAGACTTGATATTTTATGAGGGTTTTTAAGGTCTCATCAGTTTTATCTTATGTCTAACAATACAGGCATGCAATCCAATAGTGATAACATAATGATAAAACATCACAGGCATGCTTTTAGCAGATAAGGAAAGCAGTAAAAGATGATGTGATCAAAGCCCTTTCAAGACATTGAACCAACCCACGCCAAAAGAGGTTCATCTCTTGACATAGGACTCAAGCCCCAAAGAAAGACCTATCCTAGCCGCCCTCTATCTTGGTCTTCAAGGTGGGCTCCAAGGTCCTTTCTTCATGGCTTAGCTCTCAAACCTTAAGGGTAGACCTCAAAGGTTCGGCCAATGCCATGGTCTTCCTCCAAGGAGAATGCGCCACAATGAAAGATGCCAAGTTAGCTTGCTCTCAAACCCAAGGGTTCGGCCATGCCTAACTTGTGTCATCAAGCAAGGTTGCGCCTTTTCCTTGTGTTGGGTCCCCTTCAAGGGGGAGCGCAAACCCTAATTAGGCACATATATGTGCACATAGCGGAAGCTAGGGCTTCAAGATCGGTTAGCATGACACATGATTAACTTGTAAACGAGGATTGCAAAGAATCAACTCATACCATAGCCATTAGATTGGATGCGGCTTGAAAGCAAGAGGGCAAAAAGCTCTCCTCCAAAGAAGACACACACTAGATGAGAGATAGCCCCTTCTTGTTACTCCTTGTGCTAGCAAGGAACGCCAAGTCTCCTAACCGTGTGAAGGAGACGAGATGAAAGCTTCTTAGTCTTCGAAAGCTCTTCCTCCTTGCGTAAACGATACCTCACCCAAGAGAGAGCATCGAAGCTTAGAGGCGTTGAGTCAACATAGGCGTTTTGGCGTTTCAAGACTTCCATAAAAGGAAAGTCATCAAGACATGCGTTCATGTCTTTTGAACCATTCCAAAACGCCAACTCAATTGAACCATGCGTTCACTTATGTGAACCGGTTCAATTGAATTCGGTCCAATTTCATTTGGTCCAAATGACAAATCGAACCAAGCCAAGCCATGGTCTAAATCTCATATGAACCGTGAAGGTTCAAGATCTAACCGTACATCTCTTGATGCTCTTGATCTCACCGATCTAGCATCCACACTCTCGATCGAAGCTTACCGATCTCAAGCCCTAATCAATCAAACATGATCAGACCAGATCTCACTTACAATCAGAGTTTAAACTCTTTTAAACTGAACCAAAACAATTCAGTCCACACGATCTGACATAAGTGAGCCATATCACCAAATTGTGTGACCCTGAGGGTTTCCTTTAAATGTCGGAAATGATAACTTACGTTGTCACGACCAGTGAGGGGTATCTAGCAACACATCACTGTCTCCCGATATAAAGGAAAGAGTCTTCCAAGACTACGCCCAAACCACAGCACAAGTGTGAATCAACCTCACAAGGCATACATGTTTCCTTTGCCACTGGATGTTCTTATTGGACAATCGTGTCAAGCCTGTAGCTCCAATATGATGAGCATGATTAGATCAGGTGAACATAGTCACCTGGGTATGGCCATACACTTTCTTAATCATCTCATTTAGGGGGGCCCCTTTAGAACATCACACTCCTTAAACAAGGAGACGGCAATCCTATATCCATCACTAGTGTCCTAACCTGACTCATGATCATTATCCAAGACAGTCTATAACCATTATGTTTCAAATGATATTGAACTACCTCAAAACAATGACAATCATCATTTAGAAACACAAGTGATCTCAAGTCAGAGGACATGTGCCACTTGTTGCAAACAAGGATTATTCACATTGTGACAAGCAATTGAATATCCTAGTAGGGTCTGTCCAGTATATCCAATGTACCCATGAGTCTACATCTTATTCCATGCTCGAAGCATCCTATAAGATTAGAACACATATTAGTCTCAATCATATCAAGGCTGTCTCATGTTCACCAAGATATCTCGACTAAGGACATTACAGCATGTCAGCCTAGCTGAACAGCATTGAGACATTATTCAGAAGCACACTTATTGCAGCAGACAATGTAACATACTGAATAACAACCATTGCCTTTATAAACATCACAGTTTATACATGATACTCATAGAATCCTAAGGCCTCAAACATTAGCCTTAAGGGCATACCCCAACAATCTCCCACTTGCACTTAATCTAATGGTTGAGAAATCTCAAACCCATATTATTACAGTGCTTCTCATGCTTCTGCTGCGCCAGAGGCTTAGTAAGCGGGTCAGCCAGATTGTCATCTGTATGAACCTTGCATATTTTGATCTCGCCACGATCAATGATCTCCCGGATCAAGTGAAACCGTCTCTGTATGTGCTTGGACTTCTGGTGCGACCGTGGTTCCTTTGCTTGTGCGATTGCTCCAGTGTTATCACAGAAGATAACCAAAGGATATGCACTCGAAGGAACGACACCAAGTTCCTGAATGAACTTACGAATCCACACTGCCTCCTTGGATGCTTCCGAGGCTGCAACATACTCGGCTTCTGTTGTGGAATCAGCAACAATGGACTGTTTGAAACTCTTCCACACCACTGCTCCACCATTCAAGCTAAAAACATAGCCTGATTGTGATCGGAAATCGTCCTGGTCCGACTGGAACGAAGCATCAGTATATCCTTCAATACTGAGTTCTTCCTGACCACCATATATCAAGAACATATCTTTGGTCCTCCGCAGATATTTTAAAATGTTCTTGACTGCAATCCAGTGTGCCTGACCTGGATTACTTTGGAATCGACTGGTCACGCTTAACCCGTAACCGACGTCTGGGCGAGTACACAACATCGCATACATAATGGACCCAATAGCCGAAGCATAAGGCGTATTGTCCATTTCCTCTTTCTCAGTCTGTGTTTGCGGACACTGACTCTTTGAAAGATTCAGACCATGTCTGACTGGAAGATATCCTCTTTTAGAATTCTCTAAATGAAATCTCTCCAGGACTTTATCGATGTAAGTACTCTGGCACAGCCCGAGAAGCCTCTTAGATCTATCCCTGTAGATCTTCACACCTAATACATAGGCTGCTTCTCCTAGATCTTTCATCTGGAAACATTTTCCTAACCATGCTTTAACAGCATGCAGTTCAGGAATATCGTTTCCAATGATTAAGATATCATCGACGTAGAGGACTAGGAAAGTAATCACGCTCCCACTAAACCTCTTATATACACACGGGTCATCTTCATTCTTGATGAAACCAAACTCAGAGATTGATTCATCAAAACGAATATTCCAGCTTCTAGATGCTTGTTTAAGTCCATAAATGGACTTCTTTAACTTGCATATTTTATGACGATCTGATGGATTTGTGAAACCTTCAGGTTGTGTCATATACACATCCTCATCCAGTTTTCCATTAAGGAAAGCCGTCTTCACATCCATCTGCCAGATCTCATAATCGTAATATGCTGCTATCGCGAAAAGAATCCGAATAGACTTGAACATGGCTACAGGAGAGAAAGTTTCATCATAATCTATCCCGTAGATTTGTTTGAAACCTTTCGCAACTAGCCTGCCTTTATAGGTAACCACGTTACCATCCATGTCAATCTTCTTCTTGAAGATCCATTTAAAGCCTATAGGGATTACTCCCGGAGGCGGATCAACCAAATCCCAGACTTGGTTATCTGACATGGAGTCCATCTCGGCTCGCATAGCTTCAAGCCATCTAGCTGAGTCCGGTCCACTGACCGCATCCGCATAAGTAAGGGGTTCATCATTATCAATGATGTAGACTCCGTCATAGCGCTCAGGCTGTCGACGGATCCTTCCCGATCTACGCGGTTCCCGTGATATCTGAGCCTCAGGTTGTTCAATAACCTGATCCACTGGCTCATGCACATCCAACTGTGCTTGACTACTTTGTCCTTCCTCTGGATTCTCATCTAGCTTTATTTCTCTCCCACTGGCCTCTTGCAGAAGAAACTCCTTCTCAAGAAAAATGGCCGTCCGAGCAACAAATACCTTGTTCTCTTTGGGATCGTAGAAATAATAACCCTTAGTTTCCTTAGGGTAACCGACAAAGACACATTTCTCAGATCTGCTCTCTAGTTTCCCAGAGGCGAGCTTTTTGACATAAGCCTCGCAGCCCCAGATCCTGATAAATGTCAAGCTCGGCTGTTTCCCATACCACAACTCATATGGAGTCTTTGAAACTGCCTTGGATGGCACTCGGTTTAGTACCTTTGCAGCTGTTTCCAGTGCAAAACCCCAAAAGGAGTAAGGTAGAGTAGCCTGACTCATCATAGAACGAACCATATCAAGTAACGTTCTATTTCGCCTCTCGGACACACCATTCCATTGCGGTGTTCCTGGCGGAGTGAGTTGTGAGATAATCCCACACTCTTTTAGATTGTCAGTAAACGCATGACTCAAGTATTCTCCACCTCGATCAGAACGAAGTGCCTTGATATTTCGGCCTAACTGATTTTGTACTTCATTCTTGAACTCTTTGAACTTGTCAAAAAGATTCACTCTTATGTCTCATAAGATAGACATAACCATATCTACTGAAATCATCAGTAAAGGTAATGAAGTACTGATAGCCACCTCTGGCATGTTTACTAAATGGCCCACACACATCACTGTGTATAAGGTCAAGTAAACCTGAAGCCCTTTGACCTATATTAGGAAAAGGAGACTTCGTCATTTTACCCATTAAACAAGCATTGCATGTATCAATCTCCTCATAGGAGAATGATCCCAGCAGTCCATGATCATGCAACCGCTTAATGCGCTTCTTGTTAATATGGCCTAAACGACTATGCCATAGCAAGGTGCTGTCATCAGCATACTTGGCTTTCTTATTATCAATGTTTTGTATAGAATATTCTATGTCCAACATGAATAACCCATTGTTAATTGAACCAGTAGCATAAACAATATTATCAAGAGTAAGATAACACTTTGAAATCTTGCATTCAAAGGAAAACCCTTTCCTGACAAGAGCAGGAATAGAGATAATATTTTTGGTAATACTGGGTACAAAGTAACAATTGTTTAATTCTAATACAATGCCAGATGGTAATGAGATGTAATAATCCCCTACAGCAACAGCAGCAACCCGTGCCCCATTTCCAACGCGTAGGTCCACCTCATGCTGCCCCATCTGTCTTCTTCTCTTGAGTTCCTGTACATTTGAACAAATGTGAACTCCACATGCAGTGTCCAACACCCATGAAATAGAAGAAGAGGATATCATGACTTCAGTCACAAATATACCTGAGCCAGAAGCGATGCTTCCCTTCTTGTCTCCTTGGAGCGCTTTACAGTCCTTTTTCCAGTGACCCAGCTGGCCACAGTGGAAACATCTGTTGTCCTTTGACCGCTTCACCTTCTGTTTCAGAGCCTTACTGTAGTTCTTGACAGGGGCTTTGCCCTTCTTCCCCTTCTTCTTGTTCCTGGAAGGAACCATTAAGACAGAGGTTGAAGGCTTTCCCTTCAGAGTCTCCTCAGTAGTCAAGAGCATATTCAGCAGCTCTGCCGGAGTACAGTCGATTTTGTTCATATTCAAGTTAATAATGAACGCATCGAAAGAAGGCGGGAGAGACTGCAGAATAATGTCTACAGCAAGCTCCTGGTTGATGGTATGCCCAGTTTCTCCAGAGCCTCTTTGTGCCCAATCATCTTGAGCACGTGAACTCCCACTGGGCTCCCTTCAGCCAGTTTGCTCTGAAAGAAAAGCTTTGTCAGATTATAGCGTTCTGTCCTCGCCTGTGCAGCATACAGCATCTTGAGGTTTGCTATAATTTCTATAGCAGACATATCCTCATGCTGACGCTGCAGCGGTGGCGTCATAGACGCTAGCATCAGGCAAGCGACATCAATGCTATCATTGACATGCTTTTCATAGGCATCGCGAACCGCCCTTGCGGCGTTCGCAGCGGGTTGAGGTGGCACAGCCGTCTCGAGGACATACAGTTTCCTCTCTGCCTTAAGAACGATCTTAAGGTGTCCATACCAGTCTGAGAAGTTTGGCCCAGCAAACTTCTCCCTTTCCAGTAGGGATCGCACATTGAAGCTCATGGTGTTCGTTGCTGCAGGAATCTACAACAATGCAAGAACAGCAAGGTCAGTATCAATGTTTAGAATCAATCCAGGACTTAAGAAAGATTCTTTTCTCACTATTTTGTCTGACTGAAAAATCCATTAAATAGTCCGAAAGAGTAACACTCTTTTAGTGAGATGGGATCCAGATTTCATACTTGGTCTCCGCGTCCCGCTCAAGCGAGATAAGATGCACAGAGAATACAAGCACTAATTTCTGGTAGGCAGTCCCTGCCAATCGCCAACCCGTGCGATTCCCCTTCATCTGGGCAATCCAGCAGACTGTGCCAACTGAGTTGGTACAACACAGTCTCTGATCCCACAGATGGCTACCTCCATGTGCTACCATATGCGCCACATATGTAGCCTACATGGTCAAGCTGACCCGACCTACTCCCTGGACCACCACGTGCTATGCTGAGCAACGAGAAGCGATAAATCCCTTCTCTGTAACACGCAGGTGAAATCCCGCACCGTCTGAAGATAGATGGACGTGCCCACTGAGTGGGTACAACACGGCTCCAACGATAGTCAGAACAGTGAGGTTTCGCGTCAGAAGGCTATCGAGCTTGATATTTTAGCGTTGGATTTTAACGGTCTTTTATCTTCTTTACTATCATGCAAATCCTATGGTGATAGCAGAAGATAAATAAATCATGCATTTCTAATTATTTAGAAAATAAAAGAAAGCATGGATCTTATGTGGTAAAAGCCCATAGAGCCTAAGTAAGACCTTAAATCAACTTAAGTCTTCACTTGAGCTCTTTTGCATCTCATCTGGTCCAACCCAGGGCCCTAGCGCTCAATGCAGCTCAGGTGTGCCCACCAGCTGAATGCTACTCTGCGATGTGTGCTTTTGTGCTCTTGTCTAATTAAAATACATTTTAATCTATCTAGACAAGTTTGACTCGCAGGTCAATTATACAATAAATTAATTAAAAATGTGATTCGCAGATCACAAAAATAATAATTTACCAGGCTTGCAGGCCCCAGCACAGCACACATTAAAAGGGCAACCCACATAAGATTAAATAAACAAGCATCATGGCATCATTCAATCAACATGTGATCCACAGACAAAATAAAATTTTCGAAATCCCATTGGAATCAATTTTACTTGTCTTATGTGCCCTACAACCTTACAACGGTCCATTGATAGGGATCCACTCATCATGTCTAGTTAGATCCATGCCCTTTGCATGCACCAAGTCATAACTGACTCGCGTTGACCTAATGGTCAACCATGCATGCGCCAAGGGCTGAACAACCAACATGAGTTCTGGCAAACGGGTGTGACCCCGGGCCTAACTCATGTGCGTTCACTGGTTGTCTCAACCAGACCTCGCTACACGCCTGTGATGCAGTCGACCTATAGCCACCTCGTGCTTGCGCACAGGTGCCATCTGGTCGACCCATCTAGGCTGTCAGATGGTCTGATCAGACTGGTTGGATCTATTCAAGATGATGCTTTCAACCCTATCAACCCGTCTAAGGGTTTATAGTAGGTGCTTATTAGATCTAATGAAGGGCGCGCAAGTTCTTTTGATTTGAGAAAGCAACGCATGCGCCAACATATGCGCAACAAGAAAACTTGCATGTAAACTTAAGCATGCGCCAATACATGCGCAACATGATAACTTGCATGTAAACTTAAGCATGCGCCAATACATGCGCAACATGATAACTTGCATGTAAACTTAAGCATGATAACAAACCTTAGATCAAAGCTATAAGCACATACAAGGATCACACATAAACAACAAGCAATCATATGAACATACGATACCATCCTCTGATACCAATTGTTGGGTCCCCTTCAAGGGGGAGCGCAAACCCTAATTAGGCACATATATGTGCACATAGCGGAAGCTAGGGCTTCAAGATCGGTTAGCATGACACATGATTAACTTGTAAACGAGGATTGCAAAGAATCAACTCATACCATAGCCATTAGATTGGATGCGGCTTGAAAGCAAGAGGGCAAACAAGCTCTCCTCCAAAGAAGACACACACTAGATGAGAGATAGCCCCTTCTTGTTACTCCTTGTGCTAGCAAGGAACGCCAAGTCTCCTAACCGTGTGAAGGAGACGAGATGAAAGCTTCTTAGTCTTCGAAAGCTCTTCCTCCTTGCGTAAACGATACCTCACCCAAGAGAGAGCATCGAAGCTTAGAGGCGTTGAGTCAACATAGGCGTTTTGGCGTTTCAAGACTTCCATAAAAGGAAAGTCATCAAGACATGCGTTCATGTCTTTTGAACCATTCCAAAATGCCAACTCAATTAAACCATGCGTTCACTTATGTGAACCGGTTCAATTGAATTCGGTCCAATTTCATTTGGTCCAAATGACAAATCGAACCAAGCCAAGCCATGGTCTAAATCTCATATGAACCGTGAAGGTTCAAGATCTAACCGTGTTAGGGTATGCCCTTAAGGCTAATGTTTGAGGCCTTGGGATTGTAAAAGTATCATGTAATAAACTCTTGTGTTTATAAAGGCAATGGTTATTATTCAGTTTGTTACATTGTCTGCTGCAATAACTGTGCTTCTGAATAATGTCTCAAAACTGTTCAGCTAGGCTGACATGCATATGTCCTTAGTCGAGATATCTTGGTGAACATGAGACAGCCTTGATATGATTGAGACTAATATGTGTTCTAATCTTATAGGATGCTTCGAGCATGGAATAAGATGTAGACTCATGGGTACATTGGATGTACTGGACAGACCCTACTAGGATATTCAATTGCTTGTCACAATGTGAATAATCCTTGTTTGCATCAAGTGGCACATGTCCTCTGACTTGAGATCACTTGTGTTTCTAGATGATGATTGTCATTGTTTTGAGGTAGTTCAATATCATTTGAAACATAATGATTATAGACTATCTTGGATAATGATCATGAGTCAGGTTAGGACACTAGTGATAGATAAAGGATTGCCGTCTCCTTGTTCAAGGAGTGTGGTGTTCTAAAGGGGCCCCCTGAATGAGATGATTGAGAAAGTGTATGGCCATACCCAGATGACTATGTTCATCTGATCTAATCATGCTCATCATATTGGAGTCACAGGCTTGACACGCTTGTCCAATAAGAACATCCAGTGGCAAAGGAAACATGTATGCCTAGTGAAGTGCATTCACCCTTGTGCTGTGTTTTGGGAGTAGTCTTGGAAGACTCTTTCCTTTATATCGGGAGGCAGTGATGTGTTGCTAGATACCCCTCACTGATCGTGATAACGAAAGTTATCGTTACCGACATTCAAAGGAAACCCTCAGGGTCGCACAATTTGATGATATGGCTTACTTGAGTCAGATCGTGTGGACTGAATTGTTTGGGTTCAGTTTAAAGGGATTTAATCTCTGATTGTAAGTGAGATCTGGTCTGATCATGTTTGATTGATTAGGGCTTGAGATCGGTAAGCTTCGATCGAGAGAGGTGATGCTAGATCGGTGAGATCAGGAGCATCAGGAGATGAACGGTTAGATCTTGAACCTTAGGGTTTGATATGATATAGACCAAAGGGGGCTTGGGCTTATTTGATTTGGTTTGTTGAACCAAATGCAATTAAACCAAAAGAGAACCGGTTCACTTATGTGAACGCATGGTTCGAAAGGGTGATGGCGTTTTGGTCGTTTATGAGTGCATGCTTCCATTTATGGTAAGTCATCATGGCCTCTTCTTCAAAACGCCTAACGCCAAGCCGTTCACCACTTGACTTCACTTCGCTTGGCTTCTTGCAATAAGCGTGTGGAGAAGAGGTGGACGAACGTGTGGAGCTCTCGCCCAAGCAAGATCTCGTCTCCCATCCCTTCCATTCGGCAAGGACACTTGAAGATCTTTGCTAGCACAAAGATCAACAAGAAGAAGCCATCTCTCTTCTTGTGTGCGTCACTTGTGGAGAAGATCTCTCTTGGTCTTTGCTTCCAAGCTGCCTCCTTCTCATGGCCATGGTAACGCATCTTTCACTTGATGTTTAAGTTGATCATATGAATGTATAGCATGCGATCAAATGTGAAACCCTAATTCCGCTGCTAAAATAAAGAAAGGTCACTTGCGCCCCCCTCTTGAAAGGGGTACTCACCTTAGGGTTTCTCGCTCCCCCTTGAAGGGGACCCTAACAATTGGTATCAGAGGGGTTAATATATGTTCATATGATTGCTTTGTTTGTTTTGTGATCCTTGTTAGTATAGATCTATTTCACATGCGCAACCACATGCTAGGTTTTAGGTGTTTGGCGCATGTGTGATGTTCATGTTTATGCATGTTCTTGTTGGCGCATGTTAAGTATGTTGAATGGTATTTCATCAAAACTTATATCTACTTGCGCGCAAACATTTAGATCTATATGCACTTACTATAAACCCTTAGACGGGTTGATGGGGTTGAAGTCACCCTCTAGGTTAGATCCAATAGTCTGATCAGACCATCTGACAGCCTAGATGGATCGACCAGATGGCACCTGTGCGCAAGCACAAGGTGGCTATAGGTCGATTGCATCACAGGCGTGTAGCGAGATCTAGTTGAGACAACCAGTGAACACACATGAGTTAGACCCGGGGTCACACCCGCTTGCCAGAACTCATGTTGGTTGTTCAGCCCTTGGCGCATGCATGGTTGACCATTAGGTCAACTCGAGTCAGTTAGGACTTGGTGCATGAAAGGGCATGGATCTAACTAGATTGATGAGTGGATCCCTATCAATGGACCGTTGTAAGGTTGTAGGGCACATAAGAAAATTAAAATTGATGCCAATGGGTTTTCAAAACTTTTATTTTCTTTATAATGGATCACATGTTGATTGCATGATGCCATGATGTTTGTTTATTTAATCTTATGTGGGATGCCCAATTTAATGTGTGCTGTGCTGGGGCCTGCGAGCCTGGAATTAAACTTGTAAATTAATTTTTATTGTGATCTACGAATCACATTTTAATTAATTTATTGTATAATTGACCTGCGAGTCAAGCTTGTCTAGATAGATCAAAATGTATTTGATTAGACAAGAGCACAAAAGCACACATCGCAGAGGCGCATTCAGCTGGTGGGCGCACCTGAGCTGCATTGAGCGCTAGGGCCCTGGGTTGGACCAGATGAGATGCAAAAGACCCAAGAAAAGCAAGTGAAGACTTAAGTTAATTAAGGTCTTACTTAGGCTATGGGCTTTTACCACATAAGATCCATGCTTTCTTTTATTGTTTAATAATTAGAATTGCATGAGTTATTTATCTTCTGCTATAGCCATAGGATTTGCCTGATAGTAAGAAGATAAAAGACCGTTAAAATCCAAACGCTAAAATATCAAGCACGTAATGCCTTCTGACGCGAAACCTCACTGTTCTGACTATCATTGGAGCCGTGTTGTACCCACTCAGTGGGCACGTCCATCTATCTTCAGACGGTGCGGGATTACACCTGCGTGTTACAGAGAAGGGATTTATCGCTTCTCGTTGCTCAGCATAGCACGTGGTGGTCCAGGGAGTAGGTCGGGTCAGCTTGACCATGTAGCCTACATATGTGGCGCATATGGTAGCGCATGGAGGCAGCCATCTGAGGGATCAGAGACTGTGTTGTACCAACTCAGTTGGCACAGTCTGCTGGATTGCCCAGGTGAAGGGGAATCGCACGGGTTGGCGATTGGCTGGGACAGCTTACCAGAAATTAGTGCTTGTCATCTCTGTGCATCTTATCTCGCCTGAGCGGGACGCGGAGACCAAGTATGAAATCTGGATCCCATCTCACTAAAAGAGTTCTACTCTTTCGGGCTGTTTTGCTGGATTTTTCAGCCAGATAAAATAGTGAGAAAAAGAATCATTCTTAAGTCCTGATTGATTCTTAACATTGATACTGACCTTGCTGTTCTTGCATTGTTGTAGATTCCTGCAGCAACAAACACCATGAGCTTCAATGTGCGATCCCTACTGGAAAGGGAGAAGTTTGCTGGGCCAAACTTCTCAGACTGGTTCGGACACCTTAAGATCGTTCTTAAGGCAGAGAGGAAACTGTATGTCCTCGAGACGGCTGTGCCGCCTCAACCCGCTACGAACGCCGCAAGGGCGGTTCGTGATGCCTATGAAAAGCACGTCAATGATAGCATTGATGTCGCTTGCCTGATGCTAGCGTCTATGACGCCACCGCTGCAGCGTCAGCATGAGGATATGTCGGCTATAGAGATTATAGCGAACCTCAAGATGCTGTATGCTGCACAGGCGAGGACAGAACGCTATAATCTGACAAAGCTTTTCTTTCAGAGCAAACTGGCTGAAGGGAGCCCAGTGGGAGCTCACGTGCTCAAGATGATTGGGCACAAGGAGGCTCTGGAGAAACTGGGGCATACCATCAACCAGGAGCTTGCTGTAGACATTATTCTGCAGTCTCTCCCGCCCTCTTTCGATGCGTTCATTATTAACTTTAATATGAACAAAATCGATTGTACTCCGGCAGAGCTGCTGAATATGCTCTTGACTACTGAGGAAACTCTGAAGGGAAAGCCTTCAACCTCTGTCTTAATGGTTCCTTCCAGGAACAAGAAGAAGGGGAAGAAGGGCAAAGCCCCTGTCAAGAGTTACAGCAAGGCTCTGAAACAGAAGGTAAAGCGGTCAAAGGACAACAGGTGTTTCCACTGTGGCTAGCTGGGTCACTAGAAAAAGGACTGTAAAGCGCTCCAAGGAGATAAGAGGGGAAGCATTGCTTCTGGCTCAGGTATATATGTGACTGAGGTCATGTTATCTTCTTCTTCCATTTCATGGGTGTTGGACACTGCATGTGGAGTTCACATTTGTTCAAATGTGCAGGAACTCAAGAGAAGAAGGCAGGTGGGACAACATGAGGTGGACCTACGCGTTGGAAACGGGGCACGGGTTGCTGCTGTTGCTGTAGGGGATTATTACATCTCATTACCATCTGGCATTGTATTAGAATTAAACAATTGTTATTTTGTACCCAGTATTGCCAAAAATATTATCTCTATTCCTGCTCTTGTCAGGAAAGGGTTTTCCTTTGAATGCAAGATTTCAAAGTGTTATCTTACTCTTGATAATATTGTTTATGCTACTGGTTCAATTAACAATGGGTTATTCATGTTGGACATGGAATATTCTATACAAAACATTGATAATAAGAAAGCCAAGTATGCTGATGACAGCACCTTGCTATGGCATAGTCGTTTAGGCCATATTAACAAGAAGCACATTAAGCGGTTGCATGATCATGGACTGCTGGGATCATTCTCCTATGAGGAGATTGATACATGCAAAGCTTGTTTAATGGGTAAAATGACGAAGTCTCCTTTTCCTCACAAAGGTCAAAGGGCTTCAGGTTTACTTGACCTTATACACAGTGATGTGTGTGGGCCATTTAGTAAACATGCCAGAGGTGGCTATCAGTACTTCATTACCTTTACTGATGATTTCAGTAGATATGGGTATGTCTATTTAATGAGACATAAAAGTGAATCTTTTGACAAGTTCAAAGAGTTCAAAAATGAAGTACAGAATCAGCTAGGCCGAAATATCAAGGCACTTCGTTCTGATCGAGGTGGAGAATACTTGAGTCATGCGTTTACTGACTATCTGAAGGAGTGTGGGATTATCTCACAGCTCACTCCACCAGGAACACCGCAATGGAATGGTGTGTCCGAGAGGAGAAATAGAACGTTACTTGATATGGTTCGTTCTATGATGAGTCAGGCTACTCTTCCTTACTCCTTTTGGGGATTTGCACTGGAAACAGCTGCAAAGGTACTAAACCGAGTGCCATCCAAGGCAGTTTCAAAGACTCCATATGAATTATGGTATGGGAAACAGCCGAGCTTGACATTTATCAGGATCTGGGGTTGCGAGGCTTATGTCAAAAAGCTCGCCTCTGGGAAACTGGAGAGCAGATCTGAGAAATGTATCTTTGTCGGTTACCCTAAGGAAACTAAGGGTTATTATTTCTACGATCCCAAAGAGAACAAGGTATTTGTTGCTCGAACGGCCATATTTCTTGAGAAGGAGTTTCTTCTGCAAGAAGCCAGTGGGAGAGAAATAAAGCTGGATGAGAATCCAGAGGAAGGACAAAGTAGTCAAGCACAGTTGGATGAGCCTGAGCCGGTAGAACAGGTTACTGAACAACCTGAGGCTCAGATATCACGGGAACCGCGAAGATCGGGAAGGATCCGTCGATAGCCTGTGCGCTATGACGGAGTCTACATCATTGATAATGATGAACCCCTGACTTATGCGGATGTGGTCAGTGGACCGGAGTCAGCTAGATGGCTTGAAGCTATGCGAGCCGAGATGGACTCCATGTCAGATAACCAAGTCTGGGATTTGGTTGATCCGCCTCCGGGAGTTATCCCTATAGGCTGTAAATGGATCTTCAAGAAGAAGATTGACATGGATGGTAACGTGGTTACCTATAAAGGCAGGCTTGTTGCGAAAGGTTTCAAACAAATCTACGGGATAGATTATGATGAAACTTTCTCACCTGTGGCCATGTTTAAGTCTATTCGGATTCTTTTCGCGATAGCAGCATATTACGATTATGAGATCTGGCAGATGGATGTGAAGACCGCTTTCCTTAATGGAAATCTAGATGAGGATGTGTATATGACACAACCTGAAGGTTTCACTAATCCATCAGATCGTCATAAAATATGCAAGTTAAAGAAGTCCATTTATGGACTTAAACAAGCATCTAGAAGCTGGAATATTCGTTTTGATGAATCAATCTCTGAGTTTGGTTTCATCAAGAACGAGGATGACCCGTGTGTATATAAGAGGTTTAGTGGGAGCGTGATTACTTTCCTAGTCCTCTACGTCGATGATATCTTAATCATTGGAAACGATATTCCTGAAATGCATGCTGTTAAAGCATGGCTAAGGAAATGTTTCCAGATGAAAGATCTAGGAGAAGCAGCCTATGTATTAGGTGTGAAGATCTACAGGGATAGATCTAAGAGGCTTCTCGGGCTGTGCCAGAGTACTTACATCGATAAAGTCCTGGAGAGATTTCATTTACAGAATTCTAAACGAGGATATCTTCCAGTCAGACATGGTCTGAATCTTTCGAAGAGTCAGTGTCCACAAACACAGACTGAGAAAGATGAAATGGACAATACGCCTTATGCTTCGGCTATTGGGTCCATTATGTATGCGATGTTGTGTACTCGCCCTGACGTCGCTTACGGGTTAAGCGTGACCAGTCGATTCAAAAGTAATCCAGGTATGGCGCACTGGATTGCAGTCAAGAACATTTTAAAATATCTGCGGAGGACCAAAGATATGTTCTTGATATATGGTGGTCAGGAAGAACTCAGTATAGAAGGATATACTGACGCTTCGTTCCAGTCGGACCAGGATGATTTCCGATCGCAATCAGGCTATGTTTTTAGCTTGAATGGTGGAGCAGTGGTGTGGAAGAGTTTCAAACAGTCTACTGTTGCTGATTCCACAACAGAAGCCGAGTATGTTGCAGCCTCGGAAGCATCCAAGGAGGCAGTGTGGATTCGTAAGTTCGTGAGAGAACTTGGTGTTGTTCCTTCGAGTGCAGATCCTTTGGTTATCTTCTGTGATAACATTGGAGCCATCGCACAAGCAAAGGAACCACGGTCGCACCAGAAGTCCAAGCACATACAGAGACGGTTTCACTTGATCCGGGAGATCATTGATCGTGGCGAGATCAAAATATGCAAGGTTCATACAGACGACAATCTGGCTGACCCGCTTACCAAGCCTCTGGCGCAGCAGAAGCATGAGAAGCACTGTAATAATATGGGTTTGAGATTTCTCAACCATTAGATTAATTTCAAGTGGGAGATTGTTAGGGTATGCCCTTAAGGCTAATGTTTGAGGCCTTGGGATTGTAAAAGTATCATGTAATAAACTCTTGTGTTTATAAAGGCAATGGTTATTATTCAGTTTGTTACATTGTCTGCTGCAATAACTGTGCTTCTGAATAATGTCTCAAAGCTGTTCAGCTAGGCTGACATGCATATGTCCTTAGTCGAGATATCTTGGTGAACATGAGACAGCCTTGATATGATTGAGACTAATATGTGTTCTAATCTTATAGGATGCTTCGAGCATGGAATAAGATGTAGACTCATGGGTACGTTGGATGTACTGGACAGACCCTACTAGGATATTCAATTGCTTGTCACAATATGAATAATCCTTGTTTGCATCAAGTGGCACATGTCCTCTGACTTGAGATCACTTGTGTTTCTAGATGATGATTGTCATTGTTTTGAGGTAGTTCAATATCATTTGAAACATAATGATTATAGACTATCTTGGATAATGATCATGAGTCAGGTTAGGACACTAGTGATAGATAAAGGATTGCCGTCTCCTTGTTCAAGGAGTGTGGTGTTCTAAAGGGGCCCCCCTGAATGAGATGATTGAGAAAGTGTATGGCCATACCCAGATGACTATGTTCATCTGATCTAATCATGCTCATCATATTGGAGTCACAGGCTTGACACGCTTGTCCAATAAGAACATCCAGTGGTAAAGGAAACATGTATGCCTAGTGAAGTGCATTCACCCTTGTGCTGTGTTTTGGGAGTAGTCTTGGAAGACTCTTTCCTTTATATCGGGAGACAGTGATGTGTTGCTAGATACCCCTCACTGATCGTGATAACGAAAGTTATCGTTACCGACATTCAAAGGAAACCCTCAGGGTCGCACAATTTGATGATATGGCTTACTTGAGTCAGATCGTGTGGACTGAATTGTTTGGGTTCAGTTTAAAGGGATTTAATCTCTGATTGTAAGTGAGATCTGGTCTGATCATGTTTGATTGATTAGGGCTTGAGATCGGTAAGCTTCTATCGAGAGAGGTGATGCTAGATCGGTGAGATCAGGAGCATCAGGAGATGAACGGTTAGATCTTGAACCTTAGGGTTTGATATGATCTAGACCAAAGGGGGCTTGGGCTTATTTGATTTTGTAAGATCCAAGGATCTTAAGTCCTGGTAAGCATTATTTTTGATTTAAATAGAATTATTGACTGTGATATTTTTCTATGTATTGGTTGTTAATAGTTAATTAACTAGAGATTCTTGGTTGATAAATTATAGTTAATTAACTAGAGATTTTGGTTGTTAACTTATAGTTAATTAATTAGAGTTTATTGGTTAATTAATTAGACCTTATTGGTTAATTAACTAGTTTATTGGATATTAATTAAATCCTTATTGGATTTGCGTTTAAGTGAATTCATTAAATGGATGTTAATTTAAATTCTTATTGGATTTTCACTTAAACCATGGGTTATTGGGTTTGCACTAATTGGGTTTTAAAATTCGAATTTATTAGTTAAATGGGTTAAACCCTATTTGAATTAGTTGGTTAGCGGGTTAAAGAATTAAAAACCGAAAATTCAAATTAGTAATTCGGTTAGGGAAGGAGAAAAATTTGGCGATGTTGGCTTGAGAAAATCTTGGGGCGGCTAGGGCAAAGAAGTGGGCGGTTCTTGAAGAACTTGGCGATTTTCCTCTTCCTTCTTCCTTTGGCCGGCATTCCTTGGTGTTTGGTGGCGTCTCTCAAAGCTTTAGACGAAATTTTGGAAAGGTTTTTACATATTGGTGATCACGGTTAAGAGGTGAGTGGGGTGTCTTATTCGAAATTTACATCAACATGATTATGGTTGTGCTACATGATAAATTTGGTTGCTTGAAATCTTTCCATGTTTAAAACCGAAATAATCTTGATAATTGTTATGAAAACCGAATTCTTGATAATAATTATGAGACTCGAAATCTTGATAATTATTTATGAAAACTGAAATTTTGATGTTAATTATGAAACCGAAATCTTAATGATTGTTTTATGAAAACTTTCAACCGAAATCTTGATGATTGTTTTATGAAAACCGAAAGTTTGTAATATGAAATTTAAGGTATTAATTTATGGAATTTAGGAAGTTTTAAACCAATGATTTTGAGCATGATATTCATGTTAACTAAGGTTTAAAATTTAGTAGATAATATGTTATGTTAACCGTGGGTTACATGTAGTGATTTGTAAAGCAATTGTATGAATACATGTTTTAATTTTATGTTTAATTTTATGTTGATTTTTATGTATGCTTGATAAATGCTATATGTCGATTTTATGGGTGCTTCATAAATGCTAATAATGTTATAAAACTCATGTTTATTTATCTAAGACCATGTATTCATGTTTGAGAACATTGGGTGATAATTTAGCAAGGTTAGACTGAATTAATCAGCATGAAATCTAAGGACTACACTACTTTGTGATGTTTGAATATTATGTGATTTATGAATATCATGTGATTATGTGATTTTCAATATTATGTGGTTATGTGAATTATGAATATTATGTGTTGTGATCATGGAATGGTTAGGACTAAGGCTAAGTGTAACAGAAGTACTCAAGGGGATAGTCTATATGTGATATGTTAAGGGTTTGAATTTCAGCCCTGTATTGTGATATGTGAGGGGGTTGTTGTTCAGCCTGCCTATTATGATTATTGTGATGGGGGTTGATGTTCAGCCTGCCCGATATGATTATTAGGATGACTATCCTAGAGTCTAGTTGACACTTAGAAGTCCACCGTTGTGAAATAAGATATAAGATGTGTCTGTTGTCCAGTAGGAACCTTTTGGGAGAACGGGTTTTGACGCAAAGTGCCATGTCTTGGTCGGACAGGGGCCACCTCTTGATGTCATCACTCTTTTATTTGTGATATGGGGTGTCGTAGAGCAAAGTGCCACGTCGTGACCCGGCGGGGGCCACCTCTTGAATCTACACACTATCCATCGATGTGTTATGGGGTGTTTTAGAGCAAAGTGCCACGTCGTGACCTGGCGGGGGCCACCTCTTGATTCTACTCACTGTCCATGTTTATATGTTGCATGAAATTTTGCAGTCTCCCAGTGCTTAGGCCAAAGCCGGGTTAGACCATAATGGTCACTACTGAATATGCTGGACAACTAGGTTAATTAAGTGTTGGTGTGTACATCTGAGTTGGTTTAGAGTATAATTCTAGAACCTGAGTTTGTTATATGTTGGTGTGTACATCTGAGTTGGTTTAGAGTATAACTCTAGAACCTGAGTTTGTTATATGTTGGTGTGTACATCTGACTGTTTATATGACTTCTGTTTTCTTTATGTTGTTATATGTTGACATAATGTTCCTGTTAAAGATTTTTAAAATAATCTGTCTATATTTTTGAGTGTATGTTATGGATGGTCGATTTAGACTATCCACTCACTGGGCTGTGTAGCTCACCCCTCACTATTTTCAGGCATAGAGCAGGGGCGCATTTCTTTAGTTAGCATTGGCATGGATATCGCTAGTTTGCTGTTTAAGAACTTTTGTGCTTAATTATTTGGGGCCGGTTGTGGCCGAACTATATGAATAATATGAGCTATGTGAACCATGTGAACTGTGTGAACTTATGATGTCAGATTGTGACTGTTAAATGAGTTTGATTTTTGTGTCACCGCGGGCTTCAGCCTGGTTTCGGTGTTTGGTATGAGTTTATAAAAAATCGATTTTGTGATTTTGTTTTGAAATTCGGTTTGTGGTGTATTCTTTGTAATCGGTTTTGATATACCTGTAACTTGCATATGTCTAGTGCAAGTATTGCCTGGTGGCAGGTACCTTTATGGATTTTATGGATTTGATACGGATTTGATATAACTGTTGCCTTGCATATGTCTAGTGCAAGGAATGCGTGGTGGCAGGTACCTTTATGAAATTGTGTTTTTGTGGAGATTTATATGTATGGATTTTTGAAAATTTTCAGATCGGGTTTCCTGAACGGGGTTTTACCTAGCATATGTATCGATCTTGTATGATGACATCCTGTTTCTTTCATGATTTGTGTTGCTTGTTTGGGGTTAAGATAACGGGATGTTACAGAATGGTATCAGAGGAGTTGGCTAGCTAAAACTTAGTTCGGGGGAAAACATGTTTGTGTATTGCTAGACACCTGATAGGTTTATGTTTGTTTTCCTGACTATGGCATGTGTGTGTAGGAATTTAAGATGGTGCGAACCAGAGGAAATGCTAGTGGCGAGGATGAGCAGCCTTCGAACCTCACGAGAACTATTGAGGCTCTGACTGGCATGGTACAGCAACAAGGTGCCATGATAGAGAGGCAAGCTCAGATGCTGTAGCAGCAACAGACTCAGCATCAAGAGGCGCAACAGTAGCTCTTGCAGCAGTTGACTCAAGAGAGACCCCAGACTACTACTCGGGCGGTTGGGGATGACTCTCAGGAGGGCGCTCACAGGCGCTATGCTTCACTTGTGAGTGAATTCCAGAAACTGGGTCCTAGTTCTTTTTATGGAGGCTCAGAATCCAGTACTGCTGAGAACTGGCAGTTGTGCTTGGAAAAGATTTTCCAAGTCATGCGCTGCTCAGATGAGGATAAGTTATGTCTGACCACCTATATGATGCGTGGGGACGCAGATGAGTGGTGGAAGGGCGTGGTGAGACTTGCCGAAGAAAGACATGAGACTGTAGATTGGCCTTACTTCTTGTCTCAATTTAACGAGAAGTACTTCCCAGATAGTTTGGTAGAGGACCGAGAGGTGGCATTTATTCACCTGGAGCAAGGTGATATGATAGTGGACCAGTATGAGTTGCAGTTCACTAGGTTGGGAAAGTATGCTCCTCACCTGATAAACACTGAAAAGAGGAGAGCTACCAAGTTTCTCAGAGGTCTCAGATGGGACATTAGAGAGCAGGTTGGTGCTCAGCACTTGGAGACCTATGTTGAGACTGTTGGGCGAGCACGCACCATTGAGAGATACATAGCTGAGAGGGGTTCTCATGTTGCTGTGACAGTGGTTCCTGCAGCTGAGGCGGCGGTTCCTCAGTATGGTAGTGGCGGCAAGGGTAAGAAGTACCCTAAACATAAGGACCACAAAAAGAGCAGGTATAAGCCTTACTCATACAAGGCACCGCAGCAGTTCAGGGATGCCAGGGATGTAAGAAACAGTATCACAGAGGACCGGACTTGTAATTATTGTGGGCTCAAGGGACATCTAGTGAAAGACTGTCATAAGAGGAATGGTGTATGCTTCAGGTGTAAGAAACCTGGGCACATGGTCAAGGACGGCAAAGAACCTGAGATGCAGCAGAGAGGCGCAGATAAGCCTACAGTCCAGACCCGAGTTTATGCTGTGGCTGAGAAGGATACACGGGCTTCCCGATCTGTCGTGGAAGGTACCTTATTTGTATTCGATCAGTTAGCTCGCATTTTATTTGACCCTGGTGCAAATTTATCTTTTGTATCTGTTAGATTTGCTGCATGTTTACCTGTATTGCCTGAGGTGATGGGTTATGTTGTGTCTGTGAGTACTCCCTTAGGAAAATCATTATCTATAGATACTATTTGTGCTGATTGTGTAGTGCATGTAGAGGGTTATGAGTTTCTGGTAGATCTAATCCTCTTAGACATGCAAGATTATGATGTCATCTTAGGAATGGATTGGTTGTCTTCACATCATGCTACTGTGGATTGCTTTGAGAAAGTAATCACTTTAAATCTGCTAGATGGGAGTAGGATTTTTGTGAGAGGTCTAGTGTCGGACCAAGGACCGCATGTAATATCTTTCCTGCAGGCCAGGAAGTTACTTGCTAGTGGATGCAAGGGTTATCTTGCGCATGTTAAGGTGCAGGATGATTCTATTTCTGATTTGACTCAGATGGCGGTGGTGAAAGAATTTCCTGATGTGTTCTCTGAAGAATTTTCAGGCTTGCCACCGATTCGAGAGGTAGAGTTTGGCATTGAGTTGGGTACGGCACCTATCTCCAGAGCTCCTTATCGCATGGCTACCTCAGAGCTGGCCGAGCTTAAGAAACAACTGGAGGAATTGCTAGAGAAAGGGTACATTCGGCCTAGTGCTTCTCCCTGGGGAGCGCCAGTGCTGTTTGTAAAGAAGAAAGATGGAACCCTGAGGATGTGTATAGACTACAGGCAACTGAACCAAGTGACTATCAAGAATAAGTATCCTCTTCCCAGAATTGATGATCTGTTTGATCAATTACAGGGAGCTACAGTGTTCTCTAAGATTGATCTGAGATCAGGGTATTATCAGCTTAGAGTCAAGGATGAGGATATATTTAAGACTGCTTTCAGGACCAGGTATGGGCATTTTGAATTTCTAGTTATGCCTTTTGGACTGACGAATGCACCTGCTGTCTTCATGGATTTGATGAACAGGGTATTCCATGAATTGCTTGACTCTTGTGTGGTAGTCTTTATAGACGATATTTTGGTATACTCACGGACTACTTCAGATCATGTCAGTGACTTGCGCAGAGTGTTGGAGGTTCTGAGGAAGAACCGATTATATGCCAAGGCTAGTAAGTGTGAGTTCTGGCTAGAGAAGATCAGTTTCCTTGGGCATGTGATTTCTGGTCAAGGGGTGTCGGTGGATCCAGTTAAAGTGCAAGCCATCCTCAATTGGGGAAGACCGACTAGTGCTACTGAGATCAGAAGTTTCCTGGGATTAGCAGGTTACTACCGGAGATTTGTTGAGGGATTCTCCAAGCTGGCGGGTCCTTTAACTAAATTGACCAGAAAGGAGGCCAAATTTATTTGGGATGACAAGTGTGAAGAGAGCTTTCAGGAGCTGAAGAGGAGGTTGACTAGTACACCGATCCTCATTATTCCTAGTGATGGGGAAAGGTTTACTGTTTATACGGATGCTTCAGGCAAAGGGTTGGGTTGTGTCTTGATGCAGAAGGGTTCTGTAGTAGCCTATGCTTCGAGACAACTGAAGGAGTATGAATTGAACTACCCTACTCATGATTTAGAGTTGGCGGCCGTAGTCTTTGCTCTGAAGATATGGCGTCACTATTTGTTGGGTCAGGAGTTTGATCTGTTCACTGATCACCAGAGTCTCAAGTACATCTTCACTCAGAAGGAGTTGAACATGAGACAGAGAAGATGGATGGAGTTGATCAAAGACTATGACTTCTCTATTCAGTATCAGGTGTTGGGGTATGCCCTTAAGGCTAATGTTTGAGGCCTGTGGGAATATATCTGTATCATGTAATAAACTGTTATGTTTATAAAGGCATGGTTATTATTCAGTTGTTTACATTGTCTGCTGCAATATATGTTCTTCTGAATAATGTCTCAAAGCTGTTCAGCTGGGCTGACATGCTGTTATGTCCTTAGTCGATATATCTTGGTGAACATGAGACAGCCTTGATATGGTTAAGACTAATATGTGTTCTAATCTTATAGGATGCTTCGAGCATGGAATAAGATGTAGACTCATGGGTACATTGGATGTGCTGGACAGACCCTACTAGGTTATTCAATTGTTTGTCACAATGTGAATATTCCTTGAATATGACAAGTGGCACATTTCCTCTGACTTGAGATCACTTGTGTTTTCTAAATGATGATTGTCATTGTTTTGAGATAGTTCAATATCATTTGAAACATAATGATTATAGACTATCTTGGATGGTGAGCTTGAATCAGGTTAGGGCACTAGTGATAGACATAGGATTGCCGTCTCCTTGTTCAAGGAGTGTGATGTTCTAAAGGGGCCCCCTGGATGAGATGATTGAGAAAAAGAGTATGGCCATACCCAGGTGATAGTGTTCATCTGATCTAATCATGCTCATCATATTGGAGCTACAAGCTTGACACGCTTGTCCAATAAGAACATCCAGTGGCAAAGGAAATATGCATGCCTTGTGAATTGATTCACACTTGTGCTATGGTTTTGGGTGTAGTCTTGGAAGACTCTTTCCTTTATATCGAGAGACAGTGATGTGTTGCTAGATACCCCTCACTGATCGTGATAATGTGAATTATCGTTACCGACATTTAAAGGAAACCCTTAGGGTCGCACAATTTGATGATATGGCTTACTTCAGTCAGATCGTGTGGACTGAATTGTTTGGGTTCAGTTTAAAGGGATTTAATCTCTGATTGTAAGTGAGATCTAGTCTGATCATGTTTGATTGATTAGGGCTTGAGATCGGTAAGCTTCGATCGAGAGAATGATTGCTAGATCGGGCAGATCAGAAGCATCAAGAGATTAACGGTCAGATCTGGAGCCTTAGGGTTTATTTGAGATCTAGACTAGATCATTGGCTTGATTGGTTCTTAAACCGAACCAATGTGAACCGGCTCATGAAATGAGCGCATGGTTCAAGGCTTGGCGACTTGTTCACTTGGCGTGAACATTGGAGCGAGTGGTGTGGCTATTTTAGTAACCACGATCTCCACTTGGAGATAACGCTCACGTTCGAATAGCTCTTGCTATTCTCGCCTCTCAAGCGACCTCTCTCTCGACACTCGTTGTGTGTGGCGACGCTTGGAAGATAGAGGAGGTTTTTGGCCAAAAGAGAAAAACACATCTCCATCCCTTTTCACTCGATCAAGGACTCCAAGGAACCTTGCTAGCACAAGGAGCACCAAGGGTAGGCGCATTGATCATCTTGTGTGTGAAACTTAGGAGAAGGCTCGCTTGCGTCTTTCCTTCCAAAGCTTCATCAAACCGATGGCAATGGTATGAGTTTATCTTCATCTATTCAAATATTCGAAAGCTAGTTATATGACATATATAGATCCTTTGAAATCCTAATATCCCATGCAAAATTTTGTTGCGCCACCATTAGGGTTTCTACCCCTTAGTTAGGGGTTCCCTTCAATTGGTATCAGAGCCAGGGTTATATGTTCATATGATTGCTTTGATTGTGAATCCATATATGCTTAGATCTTATATGTGCGAAACTAGTTTATGCTTTTCTTTTTGCGCATCTATGTTGGCGCATGTTGTAGCTTAAGTTTTCTCAAAAGGAAATATCACATGCGCGCTTAACATTAGATCTAAGGCCCTGCTATAAACCCTTAGACGGGTTATTAGGGTTGAAATCACCCCCTAGGTCAGATCCAATCAGTCTGATCAGACTATCTGACAGCCTTGATGGGTCGACTGGATAGCACCTTGGCGCAAGCTTGAGGTGGCTACAGGTCGACTGCAGACAGGCGTGTAGCGATGTCTGATTGAGATGACCCATGAACGCACCTGAGTTAGGCCCGGGGTCACACCCGCTTGCCAGACCTCAGTGTGGTTGTTCAGCCCTGGCGCATGCATGGTTGACCTTATGGTCGACTCAAGTCAGTTAGGACTTGGTGCATGCAAGGGCAGAGGATCTGACTAGGTAGGTTGAGTGGATCCCTAGTAATGGACCGTTGTAAGGTTGTAGGGCAAATAAGAAAAAAAATTAAAATTGATCCCATGGGGTTTTTCGAAAAATTTTAATTTTTTATGATGGATCACATGATTGCTGATTGGATGCATATGTTTGTCTATTTAGTCTTATGTGGGCTGCCCATATTAATTGTGTGCTGTGCTGGGGCCTGCGAGCCTGGGATTTAAAATTGTTGTAAATTAATTATTGTGATCTGCGCATCACATTGCTTTAATTTATAAAATGTTATTGACCTGCGTGTCAATCTTGTCTAGATAGTTAAATTTGTAATTTAATTAGACAAGAGCACAGAGCACACTTGGCAGAGGCGCATGCAGCAGTGGCTTGACCAGGTGGGAGGTCTAGGGTTCGACCCTAGGACCTGGCGCATTTTCCTGGTGGGCGCACCAGAGCTGCAATTGGCGCTTGGGCCCTGGTATGGGCCAGATGAGCAGCAAAAGACCCATGAAGAGCAAGTGAAGACTTAAACTAGGTTAAGGTCTTCTAGGGCTATGGGCTTTTACCACATAAGAACCATGCTTTCTTTTATTGCTTATATAAGTAGAACAGCATGTTTTAATTTATCTTCTGCTATCACCATAGGAATTGTATGATAGTGAAGAAGATAAAAGACCGTTAAAATCCAACGCTAAAATATCAAGCTCGTAAGCCTTCTGACGCGAAACCTCACTGTTCTGATTATCGTTGGAGCCGTGTTGTACCCACTCAGTGGGCACGTCCATCTATCTTCAGACGGTGTGGGATTACACCTGTGTGTTACAGAGTAGGGATTTATCCCTTCTCGTTGCTCAGCATAGCACATGGTGGTCCAGGGAGTAGGTCGGGTCAGCTTGACCGTGTAGGCTACATATGTGGCGCATATGGTAGCACATGGAGGCAGCCATCTGTGGGGTCAGAGACTGTGTTGTACCAACTCAGTTGGCACAGTCTGCTGGACTGCCCAGATGAAGGGGAATCTCACGGGTTGGCGATCGGCAGGGACTGCCTACCGGAGATTAGTGCTTGTACTCTCTGTGTATCTTATCTCGCCTGAGCGGGACGCGGAGACCAAGTATGAAATCCGGATCCCATCTCACTAAAAGAGTGTCTACTCTTTCGGACTGTTTAATGGATTTTTCAGTCAGATAAAATAGTGAGAAAAGGAATCTTTCTTAAGTCCTGATTGATTCTTATACATTGATACTAACCTTGCTGTTCTTGCATTGTTGTAGATACCTGCAGCAACGAACACCATGAACTTCAATGTGCGATCCCTACTGGAAAGGGAGAAGTTTGGTGGGCCGAACTTCTCTGACTGGTTTGGACACCTTAAGATCGTTCTTAAGGCAGAGAGGAAACTGTATGTCCTCGAGACGGCGATACCGCCGCAGCCCGCTCCGAACGCCGCAAGGGCGGTTCGGGAAGCCTATGAAAAGCACGTCAATGATAGCATTGATGTCGCTTGCCTGATGCTAGCGTCTATGACGCCACCGCTGCAGCGTCAGCATGAGGATATGTCTGCTATAGACATGATAGCAAACCTCAAGATGCTGTATGCTGCACAGGCGAGGACAGAGCACTACAATTTGACGAAGCTCTTCTTTCAGAGCAAACTGGCTGAAGGGAGCCCAGTGGGAGCTCACGTGCTCAAGATGATTGGGCACAAGGAGGCTCTAGAGAAACTGGGACATACCATCAACCAGGAGCTTGCTGTGGATATTATTCTACAGTCTCTCCCGCCTTCATTCGACGCGTTCATTATTAACTTTAATATGAACAAAATCGATTGTACTCCGGCAGAGCTGCTGAATATGCTCCTCACTACTGAGGAGACTCTGAAGGGAAAGCCTTCGACCTCTGTCTTAATGGTTCCTTCCAGGAACAAGAAGAAGGGGAAGAAGGGCAAGGCCCCTGTCAAGAATTACAGCAAGGCTCTGAAGCAGAAGGTGAAGCGGTCTAAGGAATACAGGTGTTTCCACTGTGGCCAGCTGGGTCACTGGAAAAAGGACTGTAAAGCGCTCCAAGGAGATAAGAGGGGAAGCTTCGCTTCTGGCTCAGGTATATTCGTGACTGAGGTCATGTTTTCTTCTTCTATATCATGGGTGTTGGACACTGCATGTGGAGTTCACATTTGTTCAAATGTACAGGAACTCAAGAGAAGAAGGCAGGTGGGACAGCATGAGGTGGACCTACGAGTTGGAAACGGGGCACGGGTTGCTGCTGTTGCTGTAGGAGACTACTTCATTTCTTTACCATCTGGACTTGTATTGGAACTAAACAGTTGTTATTTTGTTCCCAGTATTACTAAAAATATTATCTCCATTCCTGCTCTTGTCAGGAAGGGATTTTCCTTTGAATGCAATATTTCAAAGTGTATTTTGTCTTTTGATAATATTGTTTATGCAACTGGTTCAATTAGCAATGGGTTATTCATGTTGGACATGGAATGTTCGATACAGCAAATTGATATTAAGAAAGCCAAGAATGCTGATGACAGCACCTTGCTATGGCATAGTCGTTTAGGCCATATAAACGAGAAACGCATTAAGCGGTTGCATGAAAAAGGACTGCTGGGATCATTCTCCTGTGAGGAGATTGATACATGCAAAGCATGTTTGATGGGTAAAATGACGAAGTCACCTTTTCCTCACAAAGGTCAAAGGGCTTCAGGTTTACTTGACCTTATACACAGTGATGTGTGTGGGCCA
The DNA here is from genome assembly GCA_027563935.2 of Costus lasius. Classification (NCBI taxonomy): domain Eukaryota; kingdom Viridiplantae; phylum Streptophyta; class Magnoliopsida; order Zingiberales; family Costaceae; genus Costus; species Costus lasius. Next base: position 81,235,425 of record CM050451.1, read on the forward strand.
TTTAGTAAACATGCCAGAGGTGGCTATCAGTACTTCATTACCTTTACTGATGATTTCAGTAGGTATGGGTCTGTCTATCTGATGAGACATAAGAGTGAATCTTTTGACAAGTTCAAAGAGTTCAAAAATGAAGTACAGAATCAGCTAGGCCGAAATATCAAGGCACTTCGCTCAGATCGAGGTGGTGAATACCTAAGTCATGCGTTTACTGACTATCTAAAGGAGTGTGGGATTATCTCACAGCTCACTCCGCCAGGAACACCGCAATGGAATGGTGTGTCCGAGAGGAGAAATAGAACGTTACTTGTTATGGTTCGTTCTATGATGAGTCAGGCTACTCTTCCATACTCCTTTTGGGGTTTTGCACTGGAAACAGCTGCAAAGATACTAAACCGAGTGCCATCCAAGGCAGTTTCAAAGACGCCATATGAGTTATGGTATGGGAAACAGCCAAGCTTGACATTTATCAGGATCTGGGGCTGCGAGGCTTATGTCAAAAAGCTCGCCTCTGGGAAACTAGAGAGCAGATCTGACAAATGTATCTTTGTCGGTTACCCTAAGGAAACTAAGGGTTATTATTTCTACGATCCCAAAGAGAACAAGGTTTTTGTTACTCGGACGGCCATATTTCTTGAGAAGGAGTTTCTTCTGCAAGAGGCCAGTGGGAGAGAAATAAAGCTGGATGAGAATCCAGAGGAAGGACAAAGTGCTCAAGCACAGTTGGATGAGCCTGAGCCGGTAGAACAGGTTATTGAACAACCTGAGGCTCAGATATCACGGGAACCGCGAAGATCGGGAAGGATTCGTCGACAGCCTGAGCGCTATGACGGAGTCTACATCATTGATCATGATGAACCCCTCACTTATGCGGATGCGGTCAGTGGACCGGAGTCAGCGAGATGGCTTGAAGCTATGCGCGCCGAGATGGACTCCATGTCAGATAACCAAGTTTGGGATTTGGTTGATCCGCCTCCGGGAGTTATCCCTATAGGCTGTAAGTGGATCTTCAAGAAGAAGATTGACATGGATGGTAACGTGGTTACCTATAAAGGCAGGCTAGTTGCGAAAGGTTTCAAACAAATCTACGGGATAAATTATGATGAAACTTTCTCACCTGTAGCTATGTTTAAGTCTATTCGGATTCTTTTCGCGATAGCTGCATATTATGATTATGAGATCTGGCAGATGGATGTGAAAACAGCTTTCCTTAATGGAAATCTGGATGAGGATGTGTATATGACACAACCAGAAGGTTTCACTAATCCATCAGATCGTCATAAGATATGCAAGTTAAAGAAGTCTATTTATGGACTTAAGCAAGCATCTAGAGGCTGGAATATTCGTTTTGATGAATCAATCAGTGAATTTGTTTTCATCAAGAACGAGGATGACCCGTGTGTATATAAGAGGTTTAGTGGGAGCGTAATAACTTTCCTAGTCCTCTACGTCGATGATATCTTGATCATTGGAAATGACATTCCTGAAATGCATGCTGTGAAGGCATGGCTGAGGAAATGTTTCCAAATGAAAGATCTAGGAGAAGCAGCCTATGTGTTAGGTGTGAAGATCTACAGGGATAGATCGAAGAGGCTTCTTGGGCTGTGCCAGAGTACTTACATCGATAAAGTCCTGGAGAGATTTCATTTAGAGAATTCTAAACGAGGATATCTTCCAGTCAGACATGGTCTGAATCTTTCGAAGAGTCAGTGTCCACAAACACAGACTGAGAAAGATGAAATGGACAATACGCCTTATGCTTCGGCTATTGGATCCATAATGTATGCGATGTTGTGTACTCGCCCAGACGTCGCTTATGGGTTAAGCGTAACCAGTCGTTTCCAAAGTAATCCAGGTATGGCGCACTGGATTGCAGTCAAGAACATTTTAAAATATCTGCGGAGAACCAAAGATATGTTCTTGATATATGGTGGTCAGGAAGAACTCAGTATAGAGGGATATACTGACGCTTCGTTCCAGTCAGACCAGGATGATTTCCGATCACAATCAGGCTATGTTTTTAGCTTGAATGGAGGTGCAGTGGTGTGGAAGAGTTTCAAACAGTCAACTGTTGCTGATTCCACAACAGAAGCCGAGTATGTTGCAGCCTCGGAAGCATCCAAGGAGGCAGTGTGGATTCGTAAGTTCGTGAGAGAACTTGGTGTCGTTCCTTCGAGTGCAGATCCTTTGGTTATCTTCTGTGATAACACTGGAGCAATCGCACAAGCAAAGGAACCACGGTCGCACCAGAAGTCCAAGCACATACAGAGACGGTTTCATTTGATCAGGGAGATCATAGATCGTGGCGAGATCAAAATCTGCAAGGTTCATACAGATGACAATCTGGCAGACCCGCTTACCAAGCCTCTGGCGCAGCAGAAGCATGAGAAGCACTGTAATAATATGGGTTTGAGATTTCTCAACCATTAGATTAAGTGCAAGTGGGAGATTGTTGGGGTATGCCCTTAAGGCTAATGTTTGAGGCCTGTGGGAATATATCTGTATCATGTAATAAACTGTTATGTTTATAAAGGCATGGTTATTATTCAGTTGTTTACATTGTCTGCTGCAATATATGTTCTTCTGAATAATGTCTCAAAGCTGTTCAGCTGGGCTGACATGCTGTTATGTCCTTAGTCGATATATCTTGGTGAACATGAGACAGCCTTGATATGGTTAAGACTAATATGTGTTCTAATCTTATAGGATGCTTCGAGCATGGAATAAGATGTAGACTCATGGGTACATTGGATGTGCTGGACAGACCCTACTAGGTTATTCAATTGTTTGTCACAATGTGAATATTCCTTGAATATGACAAGTGGCACATTTCCTCTGACTTGAGATCACTTGTGTTTTCTAAATGATGATTGTCATTGTTTTGAGATAGTTCAATATCATTTGAAACATAATGATTATAGACTATCTTGGATGGTGAGCTTGAATCAGGTTAGGGCACTAGTGATAGACATAGGATTGCCGTCTCCTTGTTCAAGGAGTGTGATGTTCTAAAGGGGCCCCCTTGATGAGATGATTGAGAAAAAGAGTATGGCCATACCCAGGTGACAGTGTTCATCTGATCTAATCATGCTCATCATATTGGAGCTACAAGCTTGACACGCTTGTCCAATAAGAACATCCAGTGGCAAAGGAAATATGCATGCCTTGTGAATTGATTCACACTTGTGCTATGGTTTTGGGTGTAGTCTTGGAAGACTCTTTCCTTTATATCGGGAGACAGTGATGTGTTGCTAGATACCCCTCACTGATCGTGATAATGTGAATTATCGTTACCGACATTTAAAGGAAACCCTTAGGAACGCACAATTTGATGATATGGCTTACTTCAGTCAGATCGTGTGGACTGAATTGTTTGGGTTCAGTTTAAAGGGATTTAATCTCTGATTGTAAGTGAGATCTAGTCTGATCATGTTTGATTGATTAGGGCTTGAGATCGGTAAGCTTCGATCGAGAGAATGATTGCTAGATCGGGCAGATCAGAAGCATCAAGAGATTAACGGTCAGATCTGGAGCCTTAGGGTTTATTTGAGATCTAGACTAGATCATTGGCTTGATTGGTTCTTAAACCGAACCAATGTGAACCGGCTCATGAAATGAGCGCATGGTTCAAGGCTTGGCGACTTGTTCACTTGGCGTGAACATTGGAGCGAGTGGTGTGGCTATTTTAGTAACCACGATCTCCACTTGGAGATAACGCTCACGTTCGAATAGCTCTTGCTATTCTCGCCTCTCAAGCGACCTCTCTCTCGACACTCGTTGTGTGTGGCGACGCTTGGAAGATAGAGGAGGTTTTTGGCCAAAAGAGAAAAACACATCTCCATCCCTTTTCACTCGATCAAGGACTCCAAGGAACCTTGCTAGCACAAGGAGCACCAAGGGTAGGCGCATTGATCATCTTGTGTGTGAAACTTAGGAGAAGGCTCGCTTGCGTCTTTCCTTCCAAAGCTTCATCAAACCGATGGCAATGGTATGAGTTTATCTTCATCTATTCAAATATTCGAAAGCTAGTTATATGACATATATAGATCCTTTGAAATCCTAATATCCCATGCAAAATTTTGTTGCGCCACCATTAGGGTTTCTACCCCTTAGTTAGGGGTTCCCTTCATCAGGCTGGAAAGGCCAATGTAGTGGCGGATGCACTGAGCAGACATCCAGTTACTTCAGTAGCTGCTTTACGAGTTAGTGAGTGGCAGTTACTGCAGGAGTTTAGCGATCTCAAGATCAGTGTTTCTCCTAGAGTTCAGTCTGGATATGTGGCTTTCCTCAGAGTACAGTCTGCTTTGTTGCAGAAGATCAGAGATCAGCAGTCTGTGGATCCGAAATTAGTTCAGATCATGGATAGTCTGGTTGATGGCGCAGTTCAGGATTTTAGCCTGTCTGATGATGGTATTCTTCGGTTTCGTGGAAGGGTATGTGTCCCTGAGGAACCGAGCTTGAGGAAAGAAATATTGGAGGACAGCCATAACTTCAAATATTCTCTACATCCTGGTGTGACTAAGATGTATCAGGATCTCAAGAAGAGCTTTTGGTGGCCGGGTATGAAGAAAGAAGTATTTGATTTTGTCTCTAGGTGTTTAACCTGTCAGACGGTAAAGGCTGAACACCAGAAGCCTGGCGGTTTGTTGCAGCCTCTTCCTATTCCTGAGTGGAAGTGGGAATGCATCAGTATGGATTTTGTGTGTGGTTTGCCCAGAACCAGATTGGGTCATGATGCTATTTGGGTGATCGTTGATAGACTCACTAAATCAGCCCATTTTCTCCCGATTAAGATGACTTATTCTTTAGAGAGGCTGGCTAGATTATACATTGATGAGATAGTCAGACTGCATGGAGTGCCTGTTGATATTGTGTCTGATAGGGACTCTCGGTTTTTGTCCAGATTTTGGAAGAGCTTACAGGAGGGTTTGGGTACTAAGTTGAGTTTTAGTACAGCATACCATCCTCAGTCTGATGGCCAGACGGAGCGTACTATACAAACTCTAGAAGACTTATTGAGAGCTTATGTGGTTGATTGGAGTTCTGAGTGGAACCGGGATCTATCTTTGATAGAGTTCACTTATAATAATAGTTTCCACTCTAGTATTCAGATGGCTCCATATGAGGCTTTGTATGGAAGAAGGTGTAGGACTCCCTTGTGTTGGGAGGAAACTGGTGACAGGATGATTTTGAGATCTGATGCAGTTCAGGAGACTACTGATAAGGTCAGAGAGATACAGAATAAATTGAAGATTGCTCGGGACAGACAGAAGAGTTATGCTGATGACCGTCGTCGTCCCTTGGAGTTTATGGTAGGGGATCATGTTTTCTTAAAAGTGTCACCTACTAAGGGTGTTATGAGGTTTGGCAAAAAGGGCAAATTGAGCCCTAGGTTTGTAGGCCCTTTTGACATTATTGAGAGAATTGGTCCAGTGGCTTACAGATTAGCTTTACCTCCTGCTATGGATCATGTGCATAATGTGTTCCATGTTTCTGCTTTGAGGAAATATCATCCTGATCCATCTCATGTGTTGGAGTTGGAACCTCTTCAGATTCAGAGTGATTTGACTTTTGAGGAAAGACCTCTTCGGATTGTGGATAGAAAGGAAAAAGTTCTGAGGAACAAGACTATACATTTGGTAAAGGTTATCTGGGGAAATCAGTCGGTTGAGGAGGCAACTTGGGAGACTGAAGCTGATATGAGGAAATTTTATGCTTATCTCTTTGATGATATGGATGCTGAGCTTTAGAGGACTAAAGCTTTATAAGGAGGGAGGGATGTAAGATCCAAGGATCTTAAGTCCTGGTAAGCATTATTTTTGATTTAAATAGAATTATTGACTGTGATATTTTTCTATGTATTGGTTGTTAATAGTTAATTAACTAGAGATTCTTGGTTGATAAATTATAGTTAATTAACTAGAGATTTTGGTTGTTAACTTATAGTTAATTAATTAGAGTTTATTGGTTAATTAATTAGACCTTATTGGTTAATTAACTAGTTTATTGGATATTAATTAAATCCTTATTGGATTTGCGTTTAAGTGAATTCATTAAATGGATGTTAATTTAAATTCTTATTGGATTTTCACTTAAACCATGGGTTATTGGGTTTGAACTAATTGGGTTTTAAAATTCGAATTTATTAGTTAAATGGGTTAAACCCTATTTGAATTAGTTGGTTAGCGGGTTAAAGAATTAAAAACCGAAAATTCAAATTAGTAATTCGGTTAGGGAAGGAGAAAAATTTGGCGATGTTGGCTTGAGAAAATCTTGGGGCGGCTAGGGCAAAGAAGTGGGCGGTTCTTGAAGAACTTGGCGATTTTCCTCTTCCTTCTTCCTTTGGCCGGCATTCCTTGGTGTTTGGTGGCGTCTCTCAAAGCTTTAGATGAATTTTTGGAAAGGTTTTTACATATTGGTGATCACGGTTAAGAGGTGAGTGGGGTGTCTTATTCGAAATTTACATCAACATGATTATGGTTGTGCTACATGATAAATTTGGTTGCTTGAAATCTTTCCATGTTTAAAACCGAAATAATCTTGATAATTGTTATGAAAACCGAATTCTTGATAATAATTATGAGACTCGAAATCTTGATAATTATTTATGAAAACTGAAATTTTGATGTTAATTATGAAACCGAACTCTTAATGATTGTTTTATGAAAACTTTCAACCGAAATCTTGATGATTGTTTTATGAAAACCGAAAGTTTGTAATATGAAATTTAAGGTATTAATTTATGGAATTTAGGAAGTTTTAAACCAATGATTTTGAGCATGATATTCATGTTAACTAAGGTTTAAAATTTAGTAGATAATATGTTATGTTAACCGTGGGTTACATGTAGTGATTTGTAAAGCAATTGTATGAATACATGTTTTAATTTTATGTTTAATTTTATGTTGATTTTTATGTATGCTTGATAAATGCTATATGTCGATTTTATGGGTGCTTCATAAATGCTAATAATGTTATAAAACTCATGTTTATTTATCTAAGACCATGTATTCATGTTTGAGAACATTGGGTGATAATTTAGCAAGGTTAGACTGAATTAATCAGCATGAAATCTAAGGACTACACTACTTTGTGATGTTTGAATATTATGTGATTTATGAATATCATGTGATTATGTGATTTTCAATATTATGTGGTTATGTGAATTATGAATATTATGTGTTGTGATCATGGAATGGTTAGGACTAAGGCTAAGTGTAACAGAAGTACTCAAGGGGATAGTCTATATGTGATATGTTAAGGGTTTGAATTTCAGCCCTGTATTGTGATATGTGAGGGGGTTGTTGTTCAGCCTGCCTATTATGATTATTGTGATGGGGGTTGATGTTCAGCCTGCCCGATATGATTATTGGGATGACTATCCTAGAGTCTAGTTGACACTTAGAAGTCCACCGTTGTGAAATAAGATATAAGATGTGTCTGTTGTCCAGTAGGAACCTTTTGGGAGAACGGGTTTTGACGCAAAGTGCCATGTCTTGGTCGGACAGGGGCCACCTCTTGATGTCATCACTCTTTTATTTGTGATATGGGGTGTCGTAGAGCAAAGTGCCACGTCGTGACCCGGCGGGGGCCACCTCTTGAATCTACACACTATCCATCGATGTGTTATGGGGTGTTTTAGAGCAAAGTTCCACGTCGTGACCTGGCGGGGGCCACCTCTTGATTCTACTCACTGTCCATGTTTATATGTTGCATGAAATTTTGCAGTCTCCCAGTGCTTAGGCCAAAGCCGGGTTAGACCATAATGGTCACTACTGAATATGCTGGACAACTAGGTTAATTAAGTGTTGGTGTGTACATCTGAGTTGGTTTAGAGTATAATTCTAGAACCTGAGTTTGTTATATGTTGGTGTGTACATCTGAGTTGGTTTAGAGTATAACTCTAGAACCTGAGTTTGTTATATGTTGGTGTGTACATCTGACTGTTTATATGACTTCTGTTTTCTTTATGTTGTTATATGTTGACATAATGTTCCTGTTAAAGATTTTTAAAATAATCTGTCTATATTTTTGAGTGTATGTTATGGATGGTCGATTTAGACTATCCACTCACTGGGCTGTGTAGCTCACCCCTCACTATTTTCAGGCATAGAGCAGGGGCGCATTTCTTGAGTTAGCATTGGCATGGATATCGCTAGTTTGCTGTTTAAGAACTTTTGTGCTTAATTATTTGGGGCCGGTTGTGGCCGAATTATATGAATAATATGAGCTATGTGAACCATGTGAACTGTGTGAACTTATGATGTCAGATTGTGACTGTTAAATGAGTTTGATTTTTTGTGTCACCGCGGGCTTCAGCCTGGTTTCGGTGTTTGGTATGAGTTTATAAAAAATCGATTTTGTGATTTTGTTTTGAAATTCGGTTTGTGGTGTATTCTTTGTAATCGGTTTTGATATACCTGTAACTTGCATATGTCTAGTGCAAGTATTGCCTGGCGGCAGATACCTTTATGGATTTTATGGATTTGATACGGATTTGATATAATTGTTGCCTTGCATATGTCTAGTGCAAGGAATGCGTGGTGGCAGGTACCTTTATTGTAACATCCCACATTCTTAACCCCAAACAAATGGCACAATTCACAAATGATACAGGATGTTTCATATAAGATCGATCATATGCTAGGTAAAACCGAGTTCAAGAAAAACACGATCTGAAAATTTCCACAAACCCATACATAAATATCCACAAAACACAATTATCATAAATTACATAAGGGTACCTACCACCACGCAATCCTTGCACTAGACATATGCAAGGCAACAGTTATATCAAATCCGATGGCATAAATACAATTCGATTCGAAATTCAAAGCAAAGCCACAAAGTCGATTTTATAAACTCATACCAAACACCGAAACCAGGCTGAAGCCCGCGGTGACACAAAAATCAAACTCATAAGACTGCCATAACCGGCAACACAATTCACATAGTTCACATAGTCTCATGATTCACATAGTTCATATAATTCATGTTAAGGCCACAACCGGCCCCAAGAATTAAGCATAAAAATTCTTAAAACAGCAACCAGCATAATTATCCACGCCAAAGCACTCAAGAGATGCGCCCCTGCTCTATGCCTGAAAATAGTGAGGGGTGAGCTACACAGCCCAGTGAGTGGATAGTCTAAATCGACCATCCAGAACATACATTCAAAAATATAGGCAGATTATTTTAAAAATCTTTAACAGGAACATTATGTCAACATATAACAAAATAAAGAAACAGAAGTCATATAGACAGTCAGATGTACACACTAGCATATAACAAACTCAGGTTCTAGAGTTTTACTCTAAACCAATTAAACACATATATTCTAAACCAACTAAACACACCATACTTAATTAACCTAGTTGTCCAGCATAATCAGTAGTGACCAATATGGTCTAACCCGGCTTGGCCAAAGCACTGGGAGCTGCAAAATCTCGTGCAACACATAAACATGGATAGTGAGTAGAATCAAGAGGTGGCCCCCGCCAGGTCACGACGTGGCACTTTGCTCTATCACCCCATAACACATCGATGGATTGTGTGTAGATTCAAGAGGTGGCCCCCGTCAGGTCATGACGTGGCACTTTGCTCTACGACACCCCATATCACAAAATGAGAGTGATGACATCAAGAGGTGGCCCCTGTCTGATCAAGACATGGCACTTTGCGTCTTATATCACCCCATAACATAAAAGAGTAATGACATCAAGAGGTGGCCCCTGTCCGACCAAGACATGGCACTTTGTGTCAAAACCCGTTCTCCCAAAAGGTTCCTACTGGACAACAGACATATCTTATTTCATATTTCACAAAGGTGGACTCCTAAGTGTCAACTAGACTCTAGGATAGTCATCACAAAAATCATATCGGGCAGGCTGAACATCAACCCCCATCATAATAGGCAGGCTGAACATCAACCCCCTCACATATCAAATATAGGGCTGAAATCTAACCCTTCACATATCACATAAGGACTATCCCCTTGAGTTCATAGTTACACCTAGCCTTAGTCCTAACCATCACATAATCACATAATTTTCCAAATTTACATAACCCATAATTTTCCAAATTCACATAATCACACATATTGTTCAAAATTCACATAACATAACACATAATATTTTATATTCGAATATCACCGAATATAGTGTAGTCCTTAAATTTCATGCTGATTAGTTTAATCAAATTTTGCTATGTTATCACCCAAATTTTCTCAAACAAAATACATGACCATAAACATATAATATGTTACACACATAAAGAAATAACCAAGGTAGCGTTAACAGCATTTATAAAGCATCCATAAAATCAACATAAATTGTAAAACATGTATTCTTATAAATCACTTTACAAATTACCACAAATTACCACATGTAAACATGTTAACTACAACTATAAAAATTTCGGTTTAACTACAATTATAAAGGTATCGGTTTTCATACATGCTATAAAAATCATTGATCTAATGTTACTAAAATTCCCTATAAAATACCTAGTTAACAAGAATTTCATGCTCAAAATTCAATGATCTAAAGCTACCAAAAATCCCTATAAAAATACCTTAAATTTCATGCCACAATTTTCGGTTTTCATGAGATACATACCTTTTACAAAATTTTGGTTTTCATGAAAATACAAGAAGATCTTAAATTCGGTTTCATGAATAATAAGGATATATAAATATTCGGTTTCCATGACAATTATACCATTATAACTTTCAGTTATCACAAGAAGAAGTCTTGAATTTTCGGTTTTTAACATGGCAAATCTCTAATCAATCTCATGCATCAATAACGCAACCCAATTGTTAGGAATCAATTAAGACAACCCACTCACCTTGAAACTTAGGTTAAAAATCTCCCCAACAAAAATCGTCCAAAGCCTTTGAAGTCACCCAAAGGATCTCCAAGAAATCGCCAAGAAAGTTTCACCTCAAGGGAAATTCGCCAAGGGAAGAAGATGGAGAAAAATCGCCTCAAAACTCTTCAATAATCGCCACTTCTTCAAGCCGCCACCCTAATTTTTCTCAAGACTCCAAAAATCGCCAATAATCTCACCCTAGTCGATATTACCACTTAAACTTTGGGTTTTTAAATTTTAAACCCATTAACCAATTAATTCCAATAGGGTTTAACCCATATAATTCATAATTTCGAATTTTCAAACCCAATAACCCATAGTTAACCAATTAATTTAATTAACTTACAAATAACCAATCACTTAACCGAAATCCAATAAGGATTTAATTAATATCCAATAAGGATTTAATTAACCAATAAGGTCTAATTAATTAACCAATAAGGTCTAATTAATTAACCAACAAACTGTAATTAATTAACTTACAATTTACAACCCATAAATCCTAATTAATTTATTATGAACAACCAATAATAATTCATCATAAATTAACAGCCAATAATCAAATAAATAATCTCTAATTAATTTACAATAAATTAACAACCAAATAAACTCAAATCAAATAATTACAAATTAACAATCAATAAGCCAGTTAATTAGCATCCAATAATTTTATTTAAATCATAATAAAATATCACAGCTAATGATTTTATTTAAATCCAAATAATGCTTACCAGGACTTAAGATCCTTGGATCTTACATTTATGAAATTGTGTTTTTGTGGAGATTTATATGTATGGATTTTTGAAAATTTTCAGATCGGGTTTCCTGAACGGGGTTTTACCTAGCATATGTATCGATCTTGTATGATGACATCCTGTTTCTTTCATGATTTGTGTTGCTTGTTTGGGGTTAAGATAACGGGATGTTACAGATTTGGTTTGTTGAACCAAATGCAATTAAACCAAAAGAGAACCGGTTCACTTATGTGAACGCATGGTTCGAAAGGGTGATGGCGTTTTGGTCGTTTATGAGTGCATGCTTCCATTTATGGTAAGTCATCATGGCCTCTTCTTCAAAACGCCTAACGCCAAGCCGTTCACCACTTGACTTCACTTCGCTTGGCTTCTTGCAATAAGCGTGTGGAGAAGAGGTGGACGAACGTGTGGAGCTCTTGCCCAAGCAAGATCTCGTCTCCCATCCCTTCCATTCGGCAAGGACACTTGAAGATCTTTGCTAGCACAAAGATCAACAAGAAGAAGCCATCTCTCTTCTTGTGTGCGTCACTTGTGGAGAAGATCTCTCTTGGTCTTTGCTTCCAAGCCGCCTCCTTCTCATGGCCATGGTAACGCATCTTTCACTTGATGTTTAAGTTGATCATATGAATGTATAGCATGCGATCAAATGTGAAACCCTAATTCCGCTGCTAAAATAAAGAAAGGTCACTTGCGCCCCCCTCTTGAAAGGGGTACTCACCTTAGGGTTTCTCACTCCCCCTTGAAGGGGACCCTAACAAACCGTACATCTCTTGATGCTCTTGATCTCACCGATCTAGCATCCACACTCTCGATCGAAGCTTACCGATCTCAAGCCCTAATCAATCAAACATGATCAGACCAGATCTCACTTACAATCAGAGTTTAAACTCCTTTAAACTGAACCAAAACAATTCAGTCCACACGATCTGACATAAGTGAGCCATATCACCAAATTGTGTGACCCTGAGGGTTTCCTTTAAATGTCGGTAACGATAACTTACGTTGTCACTGAAAGTACCCCTTAAGCTGGGGGGTCCCCTTCTAGGGGGAGCGCAAACCCTAATACCATGCACTTTAAAACTTTGCATGAGCGGAAGTAGGGTTTAGGATCGCATGTATGATTGAATGATCAACTTAAATCTATGATTGAATGAAAGATGCGATTCATACCAATGCCATTTGAAGATGACGCCTTGGATCTAAGAGAGCAACGAAGATCTCCTCCTTAGGACGCGCACACAAGATGAGGAAGCGCTTACTATCTTGGTGCTCCTTGTGCTAGCAAGGCTCCAAGAGTGTCTTTGATCGATTGCAAAGGGAAAGGAGAGATTTCTTCTTGGCGTTTTTCTCTTGTCGCCTTTCACTTTCTCCACACGAGAATACCACTTCCAAGCCAACCCCAGAGGCGAGAAAGGCGTGAAGAGACCAAAGAGGAGCGACGTGAGATCATGGCAACGTTCGAGAGGTGCTATCCAAAAATAGCATGCCACATCTCTACGTGCGATCTTAGGATTCACCCCAATCGCAAATGCCACATCAGCATTGAACCATGCGCTCATTCAAGAGCTGGTTCAAAGCGATTTGGTCCGCTAACCAAATAAACCAAGAAATAAGTGCAGATCAAAATAAACCCTAAGGCTCTCAATCTGACCGTCAATCTCTCAATGCTTCTGATCTGACTGATCTAGCATTCATTCTCTCGATCGAAGCTTACCGATCTCAAGCCCTAATCAATCAAACATGATCAGACCAGATCTCACTCACAATCAGAGATTTAATCCCATTAAACTGAACCCAAACAATTCAGTCCACACGATCTGACTTAAGTAAGCCATATCATCAAATTGTGCGACCCTGAGGGTTTCCTTTAAATGTCGGTAACGATAACTCACGTTATCACGACCAGTGAGGGGTATCTAGCAACACATCACTGTCTCCCGATATAAAGGAAAGAGTCTTCCAAGACTTCACCCAAAAACAGCACAAGTGTGAATCAATTCACAAAGCATACATATTTCCTTTGCCACTGGATGTTCATATTGGACAAGCCTGTCAAGCTTGTAGCTCCAATATGATGAGCATGATTAGATCAGATGAACACTGTCACCTGGGTATGGCCATACACTCTCTCAATCATCTCATCCAGGGGGCCCCTTTAGAACATCACACTCCTTCAATAAGGAGACGGCAATCCTATGTCTATCACTAGTGCTCTAACCTGACTCAAGCTCACCATCCAAGATAGTCTATAATCATTATGTTTCAAATGATATTGAACTACCTCAAAACAATGACAATCATCATTTAGAAAACACAAGTGATCTCAAGTCAGAGGAAATGTGCCACTTGTCATATCCAAGGAATATTCACATTGTGACAAACAATTGAACATCCTCGTAGGGTCTGTCCAGTACATCCAATGTACCCATGAGTCTACATCATATTCCATGCTCGAAGCATCCTATAAGATTAGAACACATATTAGTCTTAACCATATCAAGGCTGTCTCATGTTCACCAAGATATATCGACTAAGGACATAATAGCTTGTCAGCCCAGCTGAACAGCTTTGAGACATTATTCAGAAGAACATATATTGCAGCAGACAATGTAGCTAACTGAATAACAACCATGCCTTTATAAACTTAAGAGTTTATTACATGATACAGATACATTCCCACAGGCCTCAAACATTAGCCTTAAGGGCATACCCCAACAATCTCCCACTTGCACTTAATCTAATGGTTGAGAAATCTCAAACCCATATTATTACAGTGCTTCTCATGCTTCTGCTGCGCCAGAGGCTTGGTAAGCGGGTCTGCCAGATTGTCATCTGTATGAACCTTGCATACTTTGATCTCGCCACGATCTATGATCTCCCTGATCAAATGAAACCGTCTCTGTATGTGCTTGGACTTCTGGTGCGACCGTGGTTCCTTTGCTTGTGCGATTGCTCCAGTGTTATCACAAAAGATAACCAAAGGATCTGCACTCGAAGGAACAACACCAAGTTCTCTCACGAACTTACGAATCCACACTGCCTCCTTGGATGCTTCCGAGGCTGCAACATACTCGGCTTCTGTTGTGGAATCAGCAACAGTTGACTGTTTGAAACTTTTCCACACCACTGCACCTCCATTCAAGCTAAAAACATAGCCTGATTGCGATCGGAAATCATCCTGGTCAGACTGGAACGAAGCGTCAGTATATCCTTCAATACTGAGTTCTTCCTGACCACCATATATCAAGAACATATCTTTGGTCCTCCGCAGATATTTTAAAATGTTCTTGACTGCAATCCAGTGCGCCATACCTGGATTACTCTGGTAACGACTGGTCACGCTTAACCCGTAAGCAACGTCTGGGCGAGTACACAACATCGCATACATAATGGATCCAATAGCCGAAGCATAAGGCGTATTGTCCATTTCATCTTTCTCAGTCTGTGTTTGTGGACACTGACTCTTCGAAAGATTCAGACCATGTCTGACTGGAAGATATCCTCGTTTAGAATTCTCTAAATGAAATCTCTCCAGGACCTTATCGATGTAAGTACTCTGGCACAGCCCGAGAAGCCTCTTAGATCTATCCCTGTAGATCTTCACACCTAACACATAGGCTGCTTCTCCTAAATCTTTCATCTGGAAACATTTCCTCAGCCATGCCTTAACAGCATGCATTTCAGGAATGTCGTTTCCAATGATCAAGATGTCATCGACGTAGAGGACTAGGAAAGTAATCACGCTCCCACTAAACCTCTTATACACACACGGGTCATCATCGTTCTTGATGAAACCAAATTCAGTAACTGATTCATCAAAACGAATATTCCAGCTTCTCGATGCTTGTTTAAGTCCATAAATAGACTTCTTTAACTTGCATATCTTATGACGATCTGCTGGATTAGTGAAACCTTCTGGTTGTGTCATATACACATCCTCATCCAGATTTCCATTAAGGAAAGCTGTTTTCACATCCATTTGCCAAATCTCATAATCGTAATATGCAGCTATCGCGAAAAGAATCCGAATAGACTTAAACATGGCTACTGGTGAAAAAGTTTCATCATAATCTATACCATAGATTTGTTTGAAACCTTTCGCAACTAGCCTGCCTTTATAGGTAACCACGTTACCATCCATGTCAATCTTCTTCTTGAAGATCCATTTACAGCCTATAGGGATAACTCCCGGAGGCGGATCAACCAAATCCCAAACTTGGTTATCTGACATGGAGTCCATCTCGGCGCGCATAGCTTCAAGCCATCTCGCTGACTCCGGTCCACTGACCGCATCCGCATAAGTAAGGGGTTCATCATTGTCAATGATGTAGACTCCGTCATAGCGCTCAGGCTGTCGACGAATCCTTCCCGATCTTCGCGGTTCCCGTGATATCTGAGCCTCAGGTTGTTCAATAACCTGTTCTACCGGCTCAGGCTCATCCAACTGTGCTTGACTACTTTGTCCTTCGTCTGGATTCTCATCCAACTTTATTTCTCTCCCACTGGCCTCTTGCAGAAGAAACTCCTTCTCAAGAAATATGGCCGTCCGAGCAACAAAAACCTTGTTCTCCTTGGGATCGAAGAAATAATAACCCTTAGTTTCCTTAGGGTAACCGACAAAGATACATTTGTCAGATCTGCTCTCTAGTTTCCCAGAGGCGAGCTTTTTGACATAAGCCTCGCAACCCCAGATCCTGATAAATGTCAAGCTTGGCTGTTTCCCATACCATAATTCATATGGCGTCTTTGAAACTGCCTTGGATGGCACTCGGTTTAGTACCTTTGCAGCTGTTTCCAGTGCAAAACCCCAAAAGGAGTAAGGAAGAGTAGCCTGACTCATCATAGAACGAACCATATCAAGTAACGTTCTATTTCTCCTCTCGGACACACCATTCCATTGCGGTGTTCCTGGTGGAGTGAGCTGTGAGATAATCCCACACTCCCTTAGATAGTCAGTAAATGCATGACTTAGGTATTCACCACCTCGATCAGAACGAAGTGCCTTGATATTTCGGCCTAGCTGATTTTGTACTTCATTTTTGAACTCTTTGAACTTGTCAAAAGATTCACTTTTATGTCTCATTAAATAGACATACCCATATCTACTGAAATCATTAGTAAAGGTAATGAAGTACTGATAGCCACCTCTGGCATGTTTACTAAAAGGCCCACACACATCACTGTGTATAAGGTCAAGTAAACCTGAAGCCCTTTGACCTTTGTGAGGAAAAGGTGACTTCGTCATTTTACCCATTAAACAAGCTTTGCATGTATCAATCCCCTTGTAGGAGAAAGATCCCAGCAGTCCATTATCATGCAACCGCTTAATGCGTTTCTCGTTAATATGGCCCAAACGACTATGCCATAGCAAGGTGCTGTCATCAGCAAACTTGGCTTTCTTAATATCAACATTTTGTATAGAACTTTCGATGTCCAACATGAATAACCCATTATTAATTGAACCAGTTGCATAAACAATATTATCATATGACAAAACACACTTTGAAATATTGCATTCAAAGGAAAATCCCTTCCTGACAAGAGCAGGAATGGAGATAATATTTTTAGTTATACTGGGAACAAAGTAACAACTGTTTAGTTCCAATACAAGTCCAGATGGTAAAGAAATAAAGTAGTCTCCTACAGCAACAGCAGCAACCCGTGCCCCGTTTCCAACTCGTAGGTCCACCTCATGCTGTCCCACCTGCCTTCTTCTCTTGAGTTCCTGTACATTTGAACAAATGTGAACTCCACATGCAGTGTCCAACACCCATGATATAGAAGAAGAAAACATGACCTCAGTCACGAATATACCTGAGCCAGAAGCAAAGCTTCCCCTCTTATCTCCTTGGAGCGCTTTACAGTCCTTTTTCCAGTGACCCAGCTGGCCACAGTGGAAACACCTGTATTCCTTGGACCGCTTCACCTTTTGCTTCAGAGCCTTGCTGTAGCTCTTGACAGTGGCCTTGCCCTTCTTCCCCTTCTTCTTGTTCCTGGAAGGAACCATCAAGACAGAGGTTGAAGGCTTACCCTTCAGAGTTTCCTCAGTGGTCAAGAGCATATTCAGCAGCTCTGCCGGAGTACAATCGATTTTGTTCATATTAAAATTAATAATGAACGCGTCGAATGAAGGCGGGAGAGACTGCAGAATAATATCCACAGCAAGCTCCTGGTTGATGGTATGCCCCAGTTTCTCTAGAGCCTCCTTGTGCCCAATCATCTTGAGCACGTGAGCTCCCACTGGGCTCCCTTCAGCCAGTTTGCTCTGAAAGAAGAGCTTTGTCAAATTGTAGCGCTCAGTCCTTGCCTGTGCAGCATACAGCATCTTGAGGTTTGTAATCATGTCTATAGCTGACATGTCCTCATGCTGACGCTGCAGCGGTGGCGTCATAGACGCTAGCATCAGGCAAGCGACATCAATGCTATCATTGACGTGCTTTTCATAGGCTTCCCGAACCGCCCTTGCGGCGTTCGGAGCGGGCTGCGGCGGTATCGCCGTCTCGAGGACATACAGTTTCCTCTCTGCCTTAAGAACAATCTTAAGGTGTCCAAACCAGTCAGAGAAGTTCGGCCCAGCAAACTTCTCCCTTTCCAGTAGGGATCGCACATTGAAGTTCATGGTGTTCGTTGCTGCAGGTATCTACAACAATGCAAGAACAGCAAGGTCAGTATCAATGTATAAGAATCAATCAGGACTTAAGAAAGATTCTTTTTCTCACTATTTTATCAGGCGTGAAAAATCCAGCAAAACAGCCCGAAAGAGTAGAACTCTTTTAGTGAGATGGGATCCAGATTTCATACTTGGTCTCCACGTCCCGCTCAGGCGAGATAAGATGCACAGAGAGTACAAGCACTAGTTTCTGGTAGGCAGTCCCTGCCGATCGCCAACCCGTGCGATTCCCCTTCATCCGGGCAATCCAGCAGACTGTGCCAACTGAGTTGGTACAACACAATCTCTGACCCCACAGATGGCTGCCTCCATGTGCTACCATATGCGCCACATATGTAGCCTACATGGTCAAGCTGACCCGACCTACTCCCTGGACCACCACGTGCTATGCTGAGCAACGAGAAGGGATAAATCCCTACTCTGTAACACGCAGGTGTAATCCCGCACCGTCTGAAGATAGATGGACGTGCCCACTGAGTGGGTACAACACGGCTCCAACGATAATCAGAACAGTGAGGTTTCGCGTCAGAAGGCTTACGAGCTTGATATTTAAGCGTTGGATTTTAACGGTCTTTTATCTTCTTGCCTATCATGCAATTCCTATGGTGATAGCAGAAGATAATTTAATCATGCAATTCTAATATTAAGCAATAAAAGAAAGCATGTATCTTATGTGGTAAAAGCCCATAGCCCTAGAAGACCTTAACCTAACTTAAGTCTTCATTTGCTCTTCATGGGTCTTTTGCTGCTCATCTGGCCCAAACCTGGGCCCAAGCGCCAATTACAGCACAGGTGCGCCCACCAGGGAAAATGCGCCTGGTCCTAGGGTCGAACCCTAGACCTCCCACCTGGTCCAGCCACTTGCTGCATGCGCCTCTGCCAAGTGTGCACTGTGCTCTTGTCTAATTAAATTACAAATTTAACTATCTAGACAAGAGTGACACGCAGGTCACTTACATTTATAAATTAAAACACAGTGATGCGCAGATCACAATAATTAATTTACAATTTTAATACAGGCACGCAGGCCCCAGCACAGCACACAATTAATATGGGCAGCCCACATAAGACTAAATAGACAAACATATGCATCAATCAAGAACCACGTGATCCATAAAAATTAAAATTTTCGAAAACCCCATAGGATCAATTTTAATTTTTCCTTATTTCCCCTACAACCTTACAACGGTCCATTACTAGGGATCCACTCATCCAACCTAGTCAGATCCACTGCCCTTGCATGCACCAAGTCCTAACTGACTTGCGTCGACCATAAGGTCAACTATGCATGCGCCAGGGCTGAACAACCACACTGAGGTCTGGCAAACGGGCGTGACCCCGGGCCTAACTCAGGTGCGTTCATTAATCGTCACAATCAGACATCGCTACACACCTGTCTGCAGTCGACCTATAGCCACCATAGGCTTGCGCCAAGGTGCTATCTGATCGACCCATTCAGGTTGTCAGATGATCTGATCAGACATTCTGGATCTAACCTAGGGGGTGACTTCAACCCTAATAACCCGTCTAAGGGTTTACAGTAGGCGGCTTAGATCTAAGGTGATACGCGCAAGAGATATAAGTTTTTGATAAAAACTCTAAAGCAAGCGCCAAGGCATCATACATGCGTAACACATAAACATACATCAAAGACCTTAAGCTAGCATGTAGTTTACCGCATGTTTTTAGATCTATTCATAGGATGCGCAAACATGGATCACAAAGAAGCAATCATAACAAACATACATCATAACGCATGCTCTGATACCAATTGAAAGTACCCCTTAAGCTGGGGGGTCCCCTTCTAGGGGGAGCGCAAACCCTAATACCATGCACTTTAAAACTTTGCATGAGCGGAAGTAGGGTTTAGGATCGCATGTATGATTGAATGATCAACTTAAATCTATGATTGAATGAAAGATGCGATTCATACCAATGCCATTTGAAGATGACGCCTTGGATCTAAGAGAGCAACGAAGATCTCCTCCTTAGGACGCGCACACAAGATGAGGAAGCGCTTACTATCTTGGTGCTCCTTGTGCTAGCAAGGCTCCAAGAGTGTCTTTGATCGATTGCAAAGGGAAAGGAGAGATTTCTTCTTGGCGTTTTTCTCTTGTCGCCTTTCACTTTCTCCACACGAGAATACCACTTCCAAGCCAACCCCAGAGGCGAGAAAGGCGTGAAGAGACCAAAGAGGAGCGACGTGAGATCATGGCAACGTTCGAGAGGTGCTATCCAAAAATAGCATGCCACATCTCTACGTGCGATCTTAGGATTCACCCCAATCGCAAATGCCACATCAGCATTGAACCATGCGCTCATTCAAGAGCTGGTTCAAAGCGATTTGGTCCGCTAACCAAATAAACCAAGAAATAAGTGCAGATCAAAATAAACCCTAAGGCTCTCAATCTGACCGTCAATCTCTCAATGCTTCTGATCTGACTGATCTAGCATTCATTCTCTCGATCGAAGCTTACCGATCTCAAGCCCTAATCAATCAAACATGATCAGACCAGATCTCACTCACAATCAGAGATTTAATCCCATTAAACTGAACCCAAACAATTCAGTCCACACGATCTGACTTAAGTAAGCCATATCATCAAATTGTGCGACCCTGAGGGTTTCCTTTAAATGTCGGTAACGATAACTCACGTTATCACGACCAGTGAGGGGTATCTAGCAACACATCACTGTCTCCCGATATAAAGGAAAGAGTCTTCCAAGACTTCACCCAAAAACAGCACAAGTGTGAATCAATTCACAAAGCATACATATTTCCTTTGCCACTGGATGTTCATATTGGACAAGCCTGTCAAGCTTGTAGCTCCAATATGATGAGCATGATTAGATCAGATGAACACTGTCACCTGGGTATGGCCATACACTCTCTCAATCATCTCATCCAGGGGGCCCCTTTAGAACATCACACTCCTTCAATAAGGAGACGGCAATCCTATGTCTATCACTAGTGCTCTAACCTGACTCAAGCTCACCATCCAAGATAGTCTATAATCATTATGTTTCAAATGATATTGAACTACCTCAAAACAATGACAATCATCATTTAGAAAACACAAGTGATCTCAAGTCAGAGGAAATGTGCCACTTGTCATATCCAAGGAATATTCACATTGTGACAAACAATTGAACATCCTCGTAGGGTCTGTCCAGTACATCCAATGTACCCATGAGTCTACATCATATTCCATGCTCGAAGCATCCTATAAGATTAGAACACATATTAGTCTTAACCATATCAAGGCTGTCTCATGTTCACCAAGATATATCGACTAAGGACATAATAGCTTGTCAGCCCAGCTGAACAGCTTTGAGACATTATTCAGAAGAACATATATTGCAGCAGACAATGTAGCTAACTGAATAACAACCATGCCTTTATAAACTTAAGAGTTTATTACATGATACAGATACATTCCCACAGGCCTCAAACATTAGCCTTAAGGGCATACCCCAACAGTCACGACCAGTGAGGGGTATCTAGCAACACATCACTATCTCCCGATGTAAAGGAAAGAGTCTTCCAAGACTACGCCCAAACCACAGCACAAGTGTGAATCAACCTCACAAGGCATACATGTTTCCTTTGCCACTGGATGTTCTTATTGGACAAGCGTGTCAAGCCTGTAGCTCCAATATGATGAGCATGATTAGATCAGGTGAACATAGTCACCTGGGTATGGCCATACACTTTCTTAATCATCTCATTTAGGGGGGCCCCTTTAGAACATCACACTCCTTAAACAAGGAGACGGCAATCCTATATCCATCACTAGTGTCCTAACCTGACTCATGATCATTATCCAAGACAGTCTATAACCATTATGTTTCAAATGATATTGAACTACCTCAAAACAATGACAATCATCATTTAGAAACACAAGTGATCTCAAGTCAGAGGACATGTGCCACTTGTTGCAAACAAGGATTATTCACATTGTGACAAGCAATTGAATATCCTAGTAGGGTCTGTCCAGTACATCCAATGTACCCATGAGTCTACATCTTATTCCATGCTCGAAGCATCCTATAAGATTAGAACACATATTAGTCTCAATCATATCAAGGCTGTCTCATGTTCACCAAGATATCTCGACTAAGGACATTACAGCATGTCAGCCTAGCTGAACAGCATTGAGACATTATTCAGAAGCACACTTATTGCAGCAGACAATGTAACATACTGAATAACAACCATTGCCTTTATAAACATCACAGTTTATACATGATACTCATAGAATCCTAAGGCCTCAAACATTAGCCTTAAGGGCATACCCCAACACCTTGATGCTTGTTGCGCCACCATCCAAGGTGCGCCAACTCCATGCATGCGCCAAGCTCCAAGTACATGCGCTACCCTAGTCTTCTTAAAAGCAAAAAGAAAAGCGGCACGCAGGCCTCACGAGGAAACATCACAGGCATGCAAAGGGGGGCTTGACTAATGATCACAACATTATGCACAATCAAGGTATTTACTCATGCAATTCTACATGCTCATGAAAAACATAAAATCTGAAATTTTACTTTTTCATTAAAACTAGTCTCTTTTTCTCCTCTTCTTCTCACAAATCTTTTGGTTAATTGCGATTTATTTTTCAAGGTGATTTCAGAGATCCTTTCGGCTGGCAATTTTGTCAGATCAAGAGACTTGGCCAGTCCGAAGACACAATGCCCGTCCTACTTGACAAAACTACGTGCGCCTTTGATCTTTAAATCAGACAAGAAAAATAGTCCAAAAATCCAAAAGAGATTGAGAGGATGATAGAAACAAGAAACCCTAATTTTTTCCTACTTAGAAAAAATCGTTTGCCATGCATCATGCTATTTTCGAAAATAGAGATATGGCATGTGAGCATGAAAGAAAAGCATAAAACATCGTTCGAGTCTTGCAAGTCGCTCTGATACCACTGTTGGGAAACCCCGGGGACATTTTACAATTTTTCAGAGACACATACATACATTGCACAGTGGAAGAATGTCCCCGAAACAGGTCCGTCCCAAAAACCCAGTGAAGATCGCATGCAAGGGGGTCGACACGATGAGTTAGAAAATACCTCAGAGCAAGATGAGGTCGATATCGTGATAGGCGCCCAACTGTGCGCCCTCTGCAGTCTCACACACACGGATGCCTCGAGTCCTCTTCTTCCACACCCGGTGCTAGCCTTGGGAAGAAGATCCAAGCCTTAGGGAGATGCTCCAACCACCTTGCGCCACCAAGAGAGAAAGATGCGCCAAGTGGTAAGGAAGGAGAAGCTTGCGGCCACTTGATGGAAGAGGAAGAGATTGCGCCAATGCTCCTTGCTCTCGCTCCCTTCTTATGTTCACGCCTCCAAGGATGAATCATATAAGAGGGGGCGGCTAGGGTCACATATATAGGGCAAGAGGCGATTAGGGCAAGGGCTAGGATCATGACAAGTGTAGGGCTAGGATGAGGAGGTTTAATGCAAGGAAAGTCTCCAAGACTTTACCATAAACTTCATTCAACCTTTCCATAATTGCCCAAGTACCATATCAGCCCAAGACATGCCTTAAAGGCATTCATACCATCAAGGGAGAAGGGCTAGGCGCAAATTGCTTCCTTAATGAAGCAATTTTGCCACCCTAACCCCATTATTCCCCTTAGGCGCCAATGGGGTTGGGTTTCTCCCCATTATACCCTTTTATCCTCTCTTCTCTTCATGATAACTTGTTATTGGGCTTCATTGGATAATGAGCTAGCCCAAACTTCATCCTATGGGTTGATTAAGCATTTGGATCCAATCCAATGCAACCCTAATCCAAGTGTGACCAACCATGGTCAAATACGGGTCAACCTGCCAAAAATGAAGTTTGGCTCCAATAACATTCTTCCATCTCATCAGGCCCATTGGTGCTGATGAAATCTCCCAATTAGATCCGAGTTATCCAATAACTTGATCATAAGGCTTCTCGATCAATACGAGAACTCAAGTATCAAGGTGTGCGACCCTGTAGGTTCTTCTGACGCTGGCAGTGCTGACCAAAGGTCACCACAAGCAGTGAGTGGCACCTAGCAGTGCATCGCTGCTACCCAGGTCATTGGAATGGATATCGACATCGACATCCCCATCATCGCAACTAGGTACAGATGCATTACAGTCTCTTTGCCGGACTGATATCCGATTGGACAAGTGTGTCACCACTTGTTTTCACCCAATCACATGGCTATGACTAAAACAGGTTCTTACCTGGGTATGGTCATACACTCTCAGTCATAGAACCATAGAGGAGCTCCATGGATATCATACTTCCCTAAGGAAGGGGCAAATCCTATGTCTGTCCATTGACCTTCTCATATGGGTCGTGACATGCTCAATGACAACCGTTATGACCTCCCAACTGTTGGGGTATGCCCTTAAGGCTAATGTTTGAGGCCTTGGGATTGTATAAGTATCATGTAATAAACTCTTGAGTTTATAAAGGCATGGTTATTATTCAGGTTGTTACCTTGTCTGCTGTAATAAGTGTACTTCTGAATAATGTCTCAAAGCTGTTCAGCTATGCTGACATGCATATGTCCTTAGTCGAGATATCTTGGTGAACTTGAGACAGCCTTGATATGATTGAGACTAATATGTGTTCTAATCTTATAGGATGCTTCGAGCATGGAATAAGATGTAGACTCATGGGTACATTGGATGTACTGGACAGACCCTACTAGGATATTCAGTTGGTTGTCACAATGTGAATATTCCTTGTAAGCACCAAGTGGCACATGTCCTTTGACTTGAGATCACTTGTGTTTCTAAATGATGAATGTCATTATTTTGAGGTATTTCAATATCATTTGAAATATAATGATTATAGACTATCTTGGATAATGATCATGAGTCAGGTTAGGACACTAGTGATAGATATAGGATTGCCGTCTCCTTGTTTAAGGAGTGTGATGTTCTAAGGGGCCCCCCTAGATGAGATGATTGAGATAGTGTATGGCCATACCCAGGTGACTATGTTCATCTGATCTAATCATGCTCATCATATTGGAGTTACAAGCTAGACAGGCTTGTCCAATAAGAACATCCAGTGGCAAAGGACACATGTATGCCTTGTGAAGAAGATTCACACTTGTGCTGTGATTTGGGAGTAGTCTTGGAAGACTCTTTCCTTTATATCGGGAGACAGTGATGTGTTGCTAGATACCCCTCACTGATCGTGATAACGTGAGTTATCGTTACCGACATTTAAAGGAAACCCTCAGGGTCGCACAATTTGATGATATGGCTTACTTGAGTCAGATCGTGTGGACTGAATTGTTTGGGTTCAGTTTAAAGGGATTTAATCTCTGATTGTAAGTGAGATCTGGTCTGATCATGTTTGATTGATTAGGGTTTGAGATCGGTAAGCTTCGATCGAGAGAGATAATGCTAGATCGATGAGATCAGGAGCATCAAGAAATGAACGGTTGGATCTTGAACCTTTAGGGTTTATTGTGATCTAGACCATATGGCTTGGGTTAATTGGTCTTGGACCAAACCGACATTGAACCGGCTCATGGATGAGCGCATGGTTCATGGGAGGTGAGTTAAGGGCTTGGTTCACTTTGGGTGAACGCTTAAGCCTTCAATACTTTCCATCTTTGGAATTCGGTTTCAAGTGGATTGTGTGTAACGCCTCCACATTAGTGTGGGAGGTTACTCACTTGTCGAATTCTCTTGTGAAGGCTTCTCCAATTCGGTGAAGAAAGGACTTGACGAAAACAAGAGAAAGGAGTCTCGCCAAGCAAGATTTTCCCTTCCCTTCCATACGAAAAGGAACCTTGAAGCCTTGCTAGCACAAGGACGACAAGGTGTAGGCCAATTTCTTCTTGTGTGTGGCACACTTTGGAGGAGAACCCTATCGTTCTCTAGCTTCCAAGCCGAGTCCAATCCTCATGGCAATGGTATGAATTCTCTCTTATCCATTCAATCGTTCGAAGTTGATCATGAGAACATGTAACATGCGATTAGTTGAAACCCTAGCATCTTCATGGATTGAATGAAATATGCGCCACCCACTCTTAGGGTTTTCGGCCCCCCTCTTGAAAGGGGTTTTATCCGCTTGCGCTCCCCCTAGAAGGGGACCCAACAATTGGTATCAGAGCCGGTCTTATATGTTCTTTTGATTGCTTTGAGTGATCCATGTATGTTTGTTGCTTAGATCTATGTTTTTTCTCTTCATGCGAGTATACTAGTTGATAGTATGTTTAGATTTGCGCATGTATAAGAGTTATCTTGGCGCTAGATGATTGGCGCATGTATGTTGGTTGCGGTTCATGTTATTGTAATTGTGTTTTTCAAACCCTAAATGACATGCGCGCCCAACTAGATCTAAGTTGCACCTATTGTAAACCCTTAGATGGGTTGATGGGGTTGAAAGCATCATCTTGTATAGATCAAGCTAGTCTGATCAGACCATCTGACAGCCTAGATGGGTCGACCAGATAGCACCTGTGCGCAAGCACGAGGTGGCTATAGGTTGACTGCATCAATGGCGTGTAGCGAGGTCTGGTTGAGACAACCAGTGAACACACATGAGTTAGGCCCGGGGTCACACCCGCTTGCCAGAACTCATGTTGGTTGTTCAGCCCTAGGGGCATGCATGGTTGACCATTAGGTCAACTCGAGTCAGTTAGGACTTGGTGCATGCAAGGGCTTGGATCTAACTAGATTGATGAGTGGATCCCTATCAATGGACCATTATAAGGTAGTAGGGCACATAAGACAAGTAAAATTGATTCCAATGGGATTTGAAAATTTTTATTTTGTCTATGGATCACATGATTGATTGAATGATGCCATGATGCTTGTTTATTTAATCTTATGTGGGTTGCCCTATTGTGTGCTGTGCTGGGGCCTGCGTGCCTGGTTAATTATAAGTTAATATTATTGTGATCTGCGAATCACATTTTTGTTAATCTATTGTATAATTGACCTGCGAGTCAAAGCTTGTCTAGATAGATCAAAATGTATTTTGATTAGACAAGAGCATAAAGGCACACATCCAAGAGGGGCATTCAGCTGGTGGCGCACCTGAGGTGCTCTTGGCGCTAGGGCCCTGGGTTGGACCAGATGAGATGCAAAAGAGCTCAAGTGAAGACTTAAGTAAAATTAAGGTCTTACTAGGGTTCATGGGCTTTTACCACATAAGATCATGCTTTCTATTTATTGCTTATATAATTAGAATTGCATGTGTTTATCTTCTGCTATCACCATAGGACTTGAATGATAGTGAAGAAGATAAAAGACCGGTAAAATCCAACGCTAACATATCAAGCTCGGAAAGCCTTCTGACGCGAAACCTCACCGTTCTGACTATCGTTGGAGCCGTGTCGTACCCACTCAGTGGGCACGTCCATCTATCTTCAGACGGTGCTGGATTTCACCTGCGTGTTACAGAGAAGGGATTTATCGCTTCTCGTTGCTCAGCATAGCACGTGGTGGTCCAGGGAGTAGGTCGGGTCAGCTTGACCATGTAGGCTACATATGTGGCGCATATGGTAGCACATGGAGGCAGCCATCTGTGGGATCAGAGAC
Organism: Costus lasius; assembly: GCA_027563935.2. Classification (NCBI taxonomy): domain Eukaryota; kingdom Viridiplantae; phylum Streptophyta; class Magnoliopsida; order Zingiberales; family Costaceae; genus Costus; species Costus lasius. The sequence goes on from CM050451.1 coordinate 81,263,273, forward strand.
TGTGTTGTACCAACTCAGTTGGCACAGTCTGCTGGATTGCCCAGATGAAGGGGAATCGCACGGGTTGGCGATTGGCTGGGACAGCCTACTAGAAATTAATGCTTGTCATCTCTGTGCATCTTATCTCGCCTGAGCGGGACGCGGAGACCAAGTATGAAATCTGGATCCCATCTCACTAAAAGAGTGTTACTCTTTCGGACTATTTACTGGATTTTTCAGTCAGACAAAATAGTGAGAAAAGAATCTTTCTTAAGTCCTGGATAGATTCTAAACATTGATACTAACCTTGCTGTTCTTGCATTGTTGTAGATACCTGCAGCAACGAACACCATGAACTTCAATGTGCGATCCCTACTGGAAAGGGAGAAGTTTGCAAGGCCAAACTTCTCTGACTGGTTCGGACACCTTAAGATCGTTCTTAAGGCAGAGAGGAAACTGTATGTCCTCGAGACGGCTGTGCCGCCTCAACCCGCTGCGAACGCCGCAAGGGCGGTTCGCGATGCCTATGAAAAGCACGTCAATGATAGCATTGATGTCGCTTGCCTGATGCTAGCGTCTATGACGCCACCGCTGCAGCGTCAGCATGAGGATATGTCGGCTATAGAGATTATAGCGAACCTCAAGATGCTGTATGCTGCACAGGCGAGGACAGAACGCTATAATCTGACGAAGCTCTTCTTTCAGAGCAAACTGGCTGAAGGGAGCCCAGTGGGAGCTCACGTGCTCAAGATGATTGGGCACAAGGAGGCTCTGGAGAAACTGGGGCATACCGTCAACCAGGAGCTTGCTGTAGACATAATTCTGCAGTCTCTCCCGCCCTCTTTCGATGCGTTCATTATTAACTTTAATATGAACAAGATCGATTGTACTCCGGCAGAGCTGCTGAATATGCTCTTGACTACTGAGGAAACTCTGAAGGGAAAGCCTTCAACCTCTGTCTTGAGGGTTCCTTCCAGGAACAAGAAGAAGGGGAAGAAGGGCAAAGCCCCTGTCAAGAACTACAGTAAGGCTCTGAAACAGAAGGTTAAGCGGTCGAAGGACAACAGGTGTTTCCATTGTGGCCAGCTGGGTCACTGGAAAAAGGACTGCAAAGCGCTCCAAGGAGATAAGAGGGGAAGCATCGCTTCTGGCTCAGGTATATATGTGACTGAGGTCATGTTATCTTCTTCTATTTCATGGGTGTTGGACACTGCATGTGGAGTTCACATTTGTTCAAATGTACAGGAACTCAAGAGAAGAAGGCAGGTGGGACAGCATGAGGTAGACCTACGCGTTGGAAACGGGGCACGGGTTGCTGCTGTTGCTGTAGGAGACTTTTTCATTTCTTTACCATCTGGCATTGTATTAGAATTAAACAATTGTTATTTTGTACCCAGTATTACCAAGAATATTATCTCCATTCCTGCTCTTGTCAGGAAGGGTTTTTCCTTTGAATGCAAGACTTCAAAGTGTGTTTTAACTTATGATAATATTGTGTATGCAACTGGTTCAATTAACAATGGGTTATTCATGTTGGACATGGAATGTTCTATACAAAACATTGATAATAAGAAAGCCAAGTATGCTGATGACAGCACCTTGCTATGGCATAGTCGTTTAGGCCATATTAACGAGAAGCGCATTAAGCGGTTGCATGATCATGGACTGCTGGGATCATTCTCCTGTAAGGAGATTGATACATGCAAAGCTTGTTTGATGGGTAAAATGACGAAGTCACCTTTTCCTAACAAAGGTCAAAGGGCTTCAGGTTTACTTGACCTTATACACAGTGATGTGTGTGGGCCATTTAGTAAACATGCCAGAGGTGGCTATCTGTACTTCATTACCTTTACTGATGATTTCAGTAGGTATGGGTATGTCTATCTAATGAGACATAAAAGTGAATCTTTTGACAAGTTCAAAGAGTTCAAAAATGAAGTACAAAATCAGTTAGGCCAAAATATCAAGGCACTTCGTTCTGATCGAGGTGGAGAATACCTAAGTCGAGAATTTACTGACTATCTGAAAGAGTGTGGGATTATCTCACAGCTCACTCCGCCAGGAACACCGCAATGGAATGGTGTGTCCGAGAGGAGAAATAGAACGTTACTTGATATGGTTCGTTCTATGATGAGTCAGGCCACTCTTCCATACTCCTTTTGGGGTTTTGCACTGGAAACAGCTGCAAAGGTACTAAACCGAGTGCCATCCAAGGCAGTTTCTAAAATGCCATATGAGTTATGGTATGGGAAACAGCCTGGCTTGACATTTATCAGGATCTGGGGTTGCGAGGCTTATGTCAAAAAGCTCGCCTCTGGGAAACTGGAGAGCAGATCTGAGAAATGCATCTTTGTCGGTTACCCTAAGGAAACTAAGGGTTATTATTTCTATGATCCCAAGGAGAACAAGGTATTTGTTGCTCGGACTGCCATATTTCTTGAGAAGGAATTTCTTCTGCAAGAGGCCAGTGGGAGAGAAATAAAACTGGATGAGAATCCAGATGAAGGACAAAGTAGTCAAGCACAGTTGGATGAGCCTGAGCCGGTAGAACAGGTTATTGAACAACCTGAGGCTCAGATATCACGGGAACCGCGAAGATCGGGAAGGATCCGTCGACAGCCTGAGCGCTATGACGGAGTCTACATCATTGATAATGATGAACCCCTCACCTATGCGGATGCGGTTAGTGGACCGGAGTCAGCTAGATGGCTTGAAGCTATGCGAGCCGAGATGGACTCCATGTCAGATAACCAAGTCTGGGATTTGGTTGATCCGCCTTCGGGAGTAATCCCTATAGGCTGTAAATGGATCTTCAAGAAGAAGATTGACATGGATGGTAACGTGGTTACCTATAAAGGCAGGCTAGTAGCGAAAGGTTTCAAACAAATCTACGGGATAGATTATGATGAAACTTTCTCTCCTGTAGCCATGTTTAAGTCTATTCGGATTCTTTTCGCGATAGCTGCATATTACGATTATGAGATCTGGCAGATGGATGTGAAGACAGCTTTCCTTAATGGAAATCTGGATGAGGATGTGTATATGACACAACCTGAAGGTTTCACTAATCCAGCAGATCGTCATAAAATATGCAAGTTAAAGAAGTCCATTTATGGACTTAAACAAGCATCAAGAAGCTGGAATATTCGTTTTGATGAATCAATCTCTGAGTTTGGTTTCATCAAAAACGAGGACGACCCGTGTGTATATAAGAGGTTTAGTGGGAGCGTGATTACATTCCTAATCCTCTACGTCGATGATATCTTGATCATTGGAAATGATATTCCTGAACTGCATGCTGTTAAAGCATGGTTAAGAAAATGTTTCCAGATGAAAGATCTAGGAGAAGCAGCCTATGTATTAGGTGTGAAGATCTACAGGGATAGATCTAAGAGGCTTCTCGGGCTGTGCCAGAGTACTTACATCGATAAGGTCCTGGAGAGATACCATTTAGAGAATTCTAAAAGGGGATATCTTCCAGTCAGACATGGTCTGAATCTTTCGAAGAGTCAGTGTCCACAAACACAGACTGAGAAAGATGAAATGGACAATACGCCTTATGCTTCGGCTATTGGGTCCATTATGTATGCGATGTTGTGTACTCGCCCTGACGTCGCTTACGGGTTAAGCGTAACCAGTCGATTCCAAAGTAATCCAGGTTTGGCGCACTGGATTGCAGTCAAGAACGTTATAAAATATCTGCGGAGGACCAAAGATATGTTCTTGATATATGGTGGTCAGGAAGAACTCAGTATAGAGGGATATACTGACGCTTCGTTCCAGTCGGACCAGGATGATTTCCGATCGCAATCAGGCTATGTTTTTAGCTTGAATGGTGGAGCAGTGGTGTGGAAGAGTTTCAAACAGTCAACTGTTGCTGATTCCACAACAGAAGCCGAGTATGTTGCAGCCTCGGAAGCATCCAAGGAGGCAGTATGGATTCGCAAGTTCGTGAGAGAACTTGGTGTCGTTCCTTCGAGTGCAGATCCTTTGGTTATCTTCTGTGATAACACTGGAGCAATCGCACAAGCAAAGGAACCACGGTCGCACCAGAAATCCAAGCACATACAGAGACGGTTTCACTTGATCCGGGAGATCATTGATCGAGGCGAGATCAAAATCTGCAAAGTTCATACAGACGACAATCTGGCTGACCCGCTTACCAAGCCTCTGGCGCAGCAGAAGCATGAGAAGCACTGTAATAATATGGGTTTGAGGTTTCTCAACCATTAGATTAAGTGCAAGTGGGAGATTGTTGGGGTATGCCCTTAAGGCTAATGTTTGAGGCCTTGGGATTGTATAAGTATCATGTAATAAACTCTTGAGTTTATAAAGGCATGGTTATTATTCAGGTTGTTACCTTGTCTGCTGTAATAAGTGTACTTCTGAATAATGTCTCAAAGCTGTTCAGCTATGCTGACATGCATATGTCCTTAGTCGAGATATCTTGGTGAACTTGAGACAGCCTTGATATGATTGAGACTAATATGTGTTCTAATCTTATAGGATGCTTCGAGCATGGAATAAGATGTAGACTCATGGGTACATTGGATGTACTGGACAGACCCTACTAGGATATTCAGTTGGTTGTCACAATGTGAATATTCCTTGTAAGCACCAAGTGGCACATGTCCTTTGACTTGAGATCACTTGTGTTTCTAAATGATGAATGTCATTATTTTGAGGTATTTCAATATCATTTGAAATATAATGATTATAGACTATCTTGGATAATGATCATGAGTCAGGTTAGGACACTAGTGATAGATATAGGATTGCCGTCTCCTTGTTTAAGGAGTGTGATGTTCTAAGGGGCCCCCCTAGATGAGATGATTGAGATAGTGTATGGCCATACCCAGGTGACTATGTTCATCTGATCTAATCATGCTCATCATATTGGAGTTACAAGCTAGACAGGCTTGTCCAATAAGAACATCCAGTGGCAAAGGACACATGTATGCCTTGTGAAGAAGATTCACACTTGTGCTGTGATTTGGGAGTAGTCTTGGAAGACTCTTTCCTTTATATCGGGAGACAGTGATGTGTTGCTAGATACCCCTCACTGATCGTGATAACGTGAGTTATCGTTACCGACATTTAAAGGAAACCCTCAGGGTCGCACAATTTGATGATATGGCTTACTTGAGTCAGATCGTGTGGACTGAATTGTTTGGGTTCAGTTTAAAGGGATTTAATCTCTGATTGTAAGTGAGATCTGGTCTGATCATGTTTGATTGATTAGGGCTTGAGATCGGTAAGCTTCGATCGAGAGAGATAATGCTAGATCGATGAGATCAGGAGCATCAAGAAATGAACGGTTGGATCTTGAACCTTTAGGGTTTATTGTGATCTAGACCATATGGCTTGGGTTAATTGGTCTTGGACCAAACCGACATTGAACCGGCTCATGGATGAGCGCATGGTTCATGGGAGGTGAGTTAAGGGCTTGGTTCACTTTGGGTGAACGCTTAAGCCTTCAATACTTTCCATCTTTGGAATTCGGTTTCAAGTGGATTGTGTGTAACGCCTCCACATTAGTGTGGGAGGTTACTCACTTGTCGAATTCTCTTGTGAAGGCTTCTCCAATTCGGTGAAGAAAGGACTTGACGAAAACAAGAGAAAGGAGTCTCGCCAAGCAAGATTTTCCCTTCCCTTCCATACGAAAAGGAACCTTGAAGCCTTGCTAGCACAAGGACGACAAGGTGTAGGCCAATTTCTTCTTGTGTGTGGCACACTTTGGAGGAGAACCCTATCGTTCTCTAGCTTCCAAGCCGAGTCCAATCCTCATGGCAATGGTATGAATTCTCTCTTATCCATTCAATCGTTCGAAGTTGATCATGAGAACATGTAACATGCGATTAGTTGAAACCCTAGCATCTTCATGGATTGAATGAAATATGCGCCACCCACTCTTAGGGTTTTCGGCCCCCCTCTTGAAAGGGGTTTTATCCGCTTGCGCTCCCCCTAGAAGGGGACCCAACACCAACTACGGCGAGGTGTTAGGTTGTATCAAAGCAAGTCCCTAACCATATAGAATGATCAATGACCTCAAGTCAAGGGATCAATGCATCTCCTGTCACTTGTGAGGATAACTTATGACACCAAGTCATAGCCTCACAGCGGGTCTTTCCAGTATATCCTCCAATGATATACCCATGTGTCTGCGTTAGCACCACGTACCTAACCAGCTCACATACCAGTCTCACAAGTACCATAGCTGTCCCATATCCACTAAGGTACATCGACTGGGGACAATAGTTTGAGCATAGATCCAATCTATCTCCAGGGACATTATCATGTCAGTACATGTGCGCAGATGTAAACAAACATTGATAATGACAATGCCAGAATGATATATATAAATATCAAAGTCAAGTAGTACATAAGTGGACCAAAACTAGGTCCTAGGGCATATACACCAACAGCTGGGTCACTGGAAAAAGGACTGTAAAGCGCTCCAAGGAGATAAGAAGGGAAGCAACTCTTTCGCTTCTGGCTTAGGTATTTTCATGACTGAAGTCATGGTTTCTTCTTCTATTTCATGGGTGTTAGACACTGCATGTGGAGTTCACATTTGTTCAAATGTACAGGAACTCAAGAGAAGAAGACAGGTGGGGCAGCATGAGGTGGACCTACGAGTTGGAAACGGGGCACGGGTTGCTGCTGTTGCTGTAGGGGAATATTACTTCTCATTACCATCTGGACTTGTATTGGAACTAGACAATTGTTATTTTGTTCCTAGCATTACCAAGAATATTATCTCTATTCCTGCTCTTGTCAGGAAAGGGTTTTCCTTTGAATGCAATATTTCAAAGTGTATTATTTCTTTGGATAATATTGTTTATGCTACTGGTTCAATTAACAATGGGTTATTCATGTTGGACATGGAATGTTCTATACAAACTATTGATAATAAGAAAGCCAAGTATGCTGATGATAGCACCTTGCTATGGCATAGTCGTTTAGGCCATATTAACAAGAAACGCATTAAGCGGTTGCATGACAATGGACTGCTGGGATCATTCTCCTATGAGGAGATTGATACATGCAAAGCTTGTTTAATGGGCAAAATGACGAAGTCTCCTTTTCCTAATAAAGGTCAAAGGGCTTCAGGTTTACTTGACCTTATACACAGTGATGTGTGTGGGCCATTTAGTAAACATGCCAGAGGTGGCTATTCGTACTTCATTACCTTTACTGATGATTTCAGTAGATATGGGTATGTCTATTTAATGAGACATAAAAGTGAATCTTTTGACAAGTTCAAAGAGTTCAAGAATGAAGTACAGAATCAGCTAGGCCGAAATATCAAGGCACTTCGTTCTGATCGAGGTGGAGAATACTTGAGTCATGCGTTTACTGACTATCTGAAGGAGTGTGGGATTATCTCACAGCTCACTCCACCAGGAACACCGGAATGGAATGGTGTATCCGAGAGGAGAAATAGAACGTTACTTGATATGGTTCGTTCTATGATGAGTCAGGCTACTCTACCTTACTCCTTTTGGGGAATTGCACTGGAAACAGCTGCAAAGGTACTAAACCGAGTGCCATCCAAGGCCGTTTCAAAGACGCCATATGAGTTATGGTGTGGGAAACAGCCGAGCTTGACATTTATTAAGATCTGGGGTTGCGAGGCTTATGTCAAAAAGCTCGCCTCTGGGAAACTAGAGAGCAGATCTGAGAAATGTATCTTTGTCGGTTACCCTAAAGAAACTAAGGGTTATTATTTCTACGATCCCAAAGAGAACAAAGTATTTGTTGCTCGGACGGCTATTTTTCTTGAGAAAGAATTTCTTCTGCAAGGAGCCAGTGGGAGAGAAATAAAGCTGGATGAGAATCCAGAAGAAGGACAAAGTAGTCAAGCACAGTTGGATGAGCCTGAGCCAGTAGATCAGGTTACTGAACAACCTGAGGCTCAGATATCACGGGAACCGCGAATATCGGGAAGGATCCGTCGACAGCCTGAGCGCTATTGTAAGATCCAAGGATCTTAAGTCCTGGTAAGCATTATTTTGATTTAAATAAACTCGTTGGGTGTGATATTTTGTTCATGATTTAAATAAAATTATTGACTGTGATATTTTTCTATGTATTGGTTGTTAATTTATAGTTAAATAACTAGAGATTTTTGGTTGTTAATTTATAGTTAATTAACTAGAGATTTTTGGTTGTTAATTTATAGTTAATTAGATTAGAGATTATTGGTTGTTAATTTTGTTGGACGTTGATTAGCTTAATGGATGTTAAATTTAATTAGTTAACTAGCTTATTGGATGTTAGTTTAACCCTTATTGGATTTTCACTTAAACTATGGGTTATTGGGTTACACTTAAATTAGATGGATATTAGATTTAAAATTCGAATTAGTTAGTTAAGTGGGTTAAACCCTATTTGAATTATGATTAACGGGTTTAAAATTGGATAAACCGAAATTTTAGATGGGTAATCTCGGTTAGGGTAGGAAATTGGTGTTTTTGGCTTGGGAGAAATTTTGGGCGACGGCTTGAGAAGAAGTGGCGATTCTTGAAGAGTTCTTGAGGCGATTTTCTCCATCTTCTTCCCTTGGCGAATTTTCCTTGAGGTGAAGAAACTTCCTTGGCGAGTTCTTGGAGACTCTTTGGGCGGTTTAAAGGCTTTAGACGGTTTCTTTGTAGAGGATTTTCACCTTGGTGTTCACGGTTAAGAGGTGAGTGGGGTGTCTTAATCGATTTCTAGCAATTTGGTTGTGTTAATTGATGCATTAGATTGATTAGAAATTTTACCATGTTAAAAACCGAAAACTCAAGACTTCTCCTTGTTATAAAACGAAAGTTGCAAAAGTATATTTATCATGGAAACCGAATTTAGGATATTTCTTCATGAGATTCTTGTTAACTAAGGTTTAACTTAAGTTGGAAACTTTATCATGCTAAAAACCGAATTAAGATGTATCTTCCTGAAAACCGAAATTTTGTATAGGTGTATATCTCATGAAAACCGAAACTTGTAGCATGAAATTTAAGGTATTTTATAGGGAATTTTGGTAGCATTAAATCATTGATTTTTGTGTATGAAATTCCTGTTAACTAGGTATTTTATAGGGAATTTTGGTAACATTAAATCATTGATTTTTGGTAGCATGAAAATCTTGTTAACTAAGGTTAATATTTTAAGTAGATATTATGTTTGAAACCGTGGGCTATATATATATCTGTTGAATTTTAATCTTATGTTAAATGTTTGAATGCCCTGATAATTGCCAGTAATGCTAATAATTTATGGTCATGTATTTTTATTAGAGAAATTTGGGTGATAACATAGCAAAGTTAGACTGAACTAATCAGCATGAAATCTAAGGACTACACTACTATGTGATTATGTGATTTTTATTATGTGATGTGATTATGTAATTTTTATTATGTGATGTGATTATGTGATTTTTATTATGTGATGTGATTATATGATTTTTATTATGTGATTATGTGATTCACGAATGTTATGTGTTGTGGTCATGGAATGGTTAGGACTAAGGCTAAGTGTTACCTTAAACTCAAGAGGATAGTCTATATGTGATATGTTAAGGGTTTGAATTTCAGCCCTGTATTGTGATATGTGAGGGGGTTGTTGTTCAGCCTGCCTAATGTGATTATTGTGATAAAAGAGGGGGTTGTTGTTCAGCCTGCCTGTTGTGATTATTGTGATGACTATCCTAGAGTCTAGTTGACACTTAGGAGTCCACCGTTGTGAAATAAGATATAAGATGTGTCTATTGTTGTCCAGTAGGAAGCCTTTGGGAGAACGGGTGATATAAGACGCAAAGTGCCATGTCTTGGTCAGACAGGGGCCACCTCTTGATGTCATCACTCTTAGACGCTTAGATTTTTGTGTTATGGGGTGATCGTAGAGCAAAGTGCCACGTCGTGACCTGGCGGGGGCCACCTCTTGAATCTACACACCGTCCATCTATATGTTGCATGTGATTTGCAGTCTCCCAGTGCTTAGGCCAAAGCCGGGTTAGACCATAATGGTCACTACTGAATATGCTGGACAACTAGGTTAATTAAGTGGTTGGTATGTTTAGTTGGTTTAGAGTATAGCTCTAGAACCCTGGTTACCCTATGGTGACAATGATGTCTTAGCAGTGTACACCTGACTGTTTTATATGAGGTCTGTTCTTTAACTTTGTTGAGTTCTGTGCTTTAATTATTGCTATATGTTGACACGATATTCTGTTATATGTTTTTTAAAGTTATATGTTTTTAAAATAATCTGCATATATTTTTGAGTGTATGTTATGGATGGTCGATTTAGACTATCCACTCACTGGGCTGTGTAGCTCACCCCTCACTATTTACAGGCATAGAGCAGGGGCGTAATTCTTGAGTTAGCATTGGCGTGGATATTATGCTAGTCTGCCGTTTAAGAATTTTTTGTGCTTAATTATCTGGGGCCGGTTGTGGCCGAACCATACGAATTATATGAACTATATGAACTATGTGAACTATGTGAATTATGAGAACTTGTGTTGCCAGTGTGGCTAAGCTATGTGATATTATGTTGCCGGTTGTGGCAGTTTTAAGAGTTTGATTTTTGTGTCACCGCGGGCTTTGGCCTGGTTTCGGTGTTTGGTATGAGTTTATAAAATCGATTTTGTGGCTTTGCTTTGAATTTCGAATCGAATTGTATTTATGCCATCGGATTTGATATAACTGTTGCCTTGCATATGTCTAGTGCAAGGATTGCGTGGTGGCAGGTACATTTATGAAATTGTGTTTCTTGGAGATTGTATGTATGAATTTTGGAAATTTTCAGATCGTGATTTCCTGAACTTGGTTTTACCTAGCATGTGCGTCGATCTTGTATGATAACATCCTGTATCTTTCATGACTTGTGCTGCTTGTTTGGGGTTAAGATAACGGGATGTGACAGCTATGACAGAGTCTACATCATTGATGATGAACCCCTCACTTATGCGGATGCGGTCAGTGGACCGGAATCAGCGAGATGGCTTGAAGCTATGCGAGCCGAGATGGACTCCATGTCAGATAACCAAGTTTGGGATTTGGTTGATCCGCCTCCGGGAGTAATCCCTATAGGCTGTAAATGGATCTTCAAGAAGAAGATGGACATGGATGGTAACGTGGTTACCTATAAAGGCAGGCTAGTTGCGAAAGGTTTCAAACAAATCTACGGGATAGATTATGATGAAACTTTCTCTCCTGTAGCCATGTTCAAGTCTATTCGGATTATTCTCGCGATAGCGGCATATTATGATTATGAGATCTGGCAAATGGATGTGAAGACCGCTTTCCTTAATGGAAAACTAGAAGAGGATGTGTATATGACACAACCTGAAGGTTTCACTAATCCATTAGATCGTCATAAAATATGCAAATTAAAGAAGTCCATTTATGGACTTAAACAAGCATCAAGAAGCTGGAATATTCGTTTTGATGAATCAATCAGTGAATTTGGTTTCATCAAGAATGAAGATGACCCGTGTGTATATAAGAGGTTTAGTGGGAGCGTGATTACTTTCTTAGTCCTCTACGTCGATGATATCTTGATCATTGGAAATGATATTCCTGAACTACATGCGGTTAAGGCATGGTTAAGAAAATATTTCCAGATGAAAGATTTAGGAGAAGCAGCCTATGTATTAGGTGTGAAGATCTACAGAGATAGATCTAAGAGGCTTCTCGGGCTGTGCCAGAGTACTTACATCGATAAAGTCCTGGAGAGATTCCATTTAGAAAATTCTAAAAGAGGATATCTTCCAGTCAGACATGGTCTGAATCTTTCAAAGAGTCAGTGTCCACAAACACAGACTGAGAAAGATGAAATGGACAATACGCCATATGCTTCGGCTATTGGGTCCATTATGTATGCGATTGTGTGTACTCGCCCAGACGTTGCTTACGGGTTAAGTGTGACTAGTCGATTCCAAAGTAATCCAGGGCAGGCACACTGGATTGCAGTCAAGAACATTTTGAAATATCTTCGGAGGACCAAAGATATGTTCTTGATATATGGAGGTCAGGAAGAACTCAGTATTGAAGGATATACTGACGCTTCATTCCAATCTGACCAGGATGATTTCCGATCGCAATCAGGCTATGTTTTTAGCTTGAATAGAGGAGCAGTGGTGTGGAAAAGTTTCAAACAGTCAATTATTGCTGATTCCACAACAAAAGCCGAGTATGTTGCAGCCTCAGAAGCATCCAAGGAGGCAGTGTGGATTCGTAAGTTCGTTCAGGAACTTGGTGTTGTTCCTTCGAGTGCAGATCCTTTGGTTATCTTCTGTGATAACACTGGAGCAATAGCACAAGCAAAGGAACCACGGTCGCACCAGAAGTCCAAGCACATACAGAGAAGGTTTCACTTGATCCGGGAGATCATTGATCGTGGCGAGATCAAAGTCTGCAAGGTTCATACAGATGACAATCTAGCTGACCCGCTTACAAAGCCTCTGGCGCAGCAGAAGCATGAGAAGCACTGTAATAATATGGGTTTGAGATTTCTCAACCATTAGATTAAGTGCAAGTGGGAGATTGTTGGGGTATGCCCTTAAGGCTAATGTTTGAGGCCTTGGGATTATTTCAGTATCATGTATAAATTCTATGTTTATAAAGGCAATGGTTGTTATTCAGGTTGTTACATCATCTGCTGCAATATGTATACTTCTGAATAATGTCTCAATGCTGTTCAGCTTGGCTGACATGCAGTTTTGTCCTTAGTCGAGATATCTTGGTGAACATGAGACAGCCTTGATATGATTGAGACTAATATGTGTTCTAATCTTATAGGATGCTTCGAGCATGGAATAAGATGTAGACTCATGGGTGTTGGGGTATGCCCTTATGGCTAATGTTTGAGGCCTAGGGATTCTATGAGTATCATGTATATAAACTCTTATGTTTATAGAGGCAACGGTTGTTATTCAGTTTGTTACATTGTCTGCAGCAATAAATGTACTTCTGAATAATGTCTCAAAGCTGTTCAGCTAGGCTGACATGCTAATGTCCTTAGTCGAGATATCTTAGTGAACACGAGACAGCCTTGATATGATTGAGACTAATATGTGTTCTAATCTTATAGGATGCTTCGAGCATGGAATAAGATGTAGACACATGGGTATATTGGATGTACTGGACAGACCCTACTAGGATATTCAATTGCTTGTCACAATGTGAATAATCCTTGTTTGCAACAAGTGGCACATGTCCTCTGACTTGAGATCACTTGTGTTTCTAAATGATGATTGTCATTGTTTTGAGGTGGTTCAATATCATTTGAAACATAATGGTTATAGACTATCTTGGATAATGATCATGAGTCAGGTTAGGACATTAGTGATAGATATTGGATTGCCGTCTCCTTGTTTAAGGAGTGAGATGTTCGAAAGGGGCCCCCCCTAAATGAGATGATTGAGAAAGTGTATGGCCATACCCAGGTGACTATGATCATCTGATCTAATCATGCTCATCATATTGGAGTTACAGGCTTGACACGCTTGTCCAATAAGAACATCCAGTGGCAAAGGAAATATGTATGCCTTGTGAATGGATTCACACTTGTGCTGTGGTTTGGGTGTAGTCTTGGAAGACTCTTTCCTTTATATCGGGAGACAGTGATGTGTTGCTAGATACCCCTCACTGATCGTGATAACGAAAGTTATCGTTACCGACATTTAAAGGAAACCCTTAGGGTCGCACAATTTGATGATATGGCTTACTTAAGTCAGATCGTGTGGACTGAATTCTTTGGGTTCAGTTTAAAGGGATTTAATCTCTGATTGTGAGTGAGATCTGGTCTGATCATGTTTGATTGATTTGGGCTTGAGATCGGTAAGCTTCGATCGAGAGAGTGGATGCTAGATCGGTGAGATCAAGAGCATCAGGAGATGAACGGTTAGATCTGGAACCTTAGGGTTTGATATGGTCTAGACCAAGTGGCTTGGCTCAATTTGGGTTTTGAACCAAATCTAATTGAACCGGTTCACTATGTGAACGCTTGGTTCAATGAGAGGTTCAATGAAAGGAAGTTTCGAACGTTCACTATGTGAACGCATGAGCCATTGAGACTTACCTATTTTGGAAGGTGGTTTTCAATGTTGAAAACAAAACGCTTCCATGTGGTAACGTTGCTCACTTCACTTCAACGCCTTGCATTTTCGCTTGGAGGTGATTGACGAGAAGGAGAGGTTTCGGACAAGGAGCTCTCGGCCAAAGAGAATCATCTCATCCCTTGCATACGACAACCTTTGAAGAAACTTGCTAGCACAAGGATCTCAAAGAGTAGCCGTTGATCATCTTGTGTGTGACGACAAGGAGGAGACCTCTTTTGTTCTCTTGATTCCAAGACACCACTCACACAATGGCTATGGTATGATTTTTCATTCATACTTGCAAGTTTTCGACAAGTTGATCATATGATTCTTCAAATGATCTTTTGGAAACCCTAGCTTCCGCTATGAAAATCTTGATATGCGCCCCTTTCGGGTTTCACCCCCTTGCGCTCCCCCTTGAAGGGGACCCCTCTACAATTGGTATCAGAGGATACGATTATTGCTTGTTTCATATGATTGCTTGTATGTGATCCTTGTTTGCGTTTGCAAAGAATAGATCTACTAACATGCCGAAAAACTACATGCTAGTTTAAGATCTTCAATGTATGTTTAATGAATGATGGCGCATGTTTGTTGGCGCTTCTTATATGATGTTTTTGACAAAACAAAGGATCATGCCCGCCTCATTAGATCTAAGGTGCCCCTACTTTAAACCCTTAGATGGGTTGATGGGGTTGAAATCATCTTCTAGGTGAAGATCCAAATAGTCTGATCAGACCATCTGACAGCCTAGATGGGTTGACCAGATAGCACCTGTGCGCAAGCACGAGGTGGCTATAGGTCGACTGCATCAAGGGCGTGTAGCGAGGTCTGGTTGAGACGGCTACTGAACACACATGAGTTAGGCCCGGGGTCACACCCGCTGTAACATCCCGTTATCTTAATCCCAAACTAATGGCACAATTCACAAATGATACAGGATGTTTCATATAAGATCGATTCATATGCGAGGTAAAACCGAGTTCAAGAAAACACGATCTGAAAATTTCCATAAATCCATACATACAAATTCACAAAACACAAATCTCATAAATCACATAAAGGTACCTGCCACCACGCAATCCTTGCACTAGACATATGCAAGGCAACAGTTATATCAAATCCGATGGCATAAATACAATTCGATTCGAAATTTAAAGCAAAGCCACAAAGTCGATTTTATAAACTCATACCAAACACCGAAACCAGGCTGAAGCCCGCGGTGACACAAAAATCAAACTCATAAGACTGCCATACCCGGCAACACAATTCACATAATTCACATGGTTCACATAGTTCATATAATTCATGTTAAGGCCACAACCGGCCCCAAGAATTAAGCACAAAAGTTCTTAAAACAGCAATTAGCATAATTATCCACGCCAATGCACTCAAGAAATGCGCCCCTGCTCTATGCCTGAAAATAGTGAGGGGTGAGCTACACAGCCCAGTGAGTGGATAGTCTAAACCGACCATCCAGAACATACATTCAAAAATATAGGCAGATTATTTTAAAAATCTTTAACAGGAACATTATGTCAACATATAACAAAATAAAGAAACAGAAGTCATATAGACAGTCAGATGTACACACTAGCATATAACAAACTCAGGTTCTAGAGTTTTACTCTAAACCAATTAAACACATATATTCTAAACCAACTAAACACACCATACTTAATTAACCTAGTTGTCCAGCATAATCAGTAGTGACCAATATGGTCTAACCCGGCTTGGCCAAAGCACTGGGAGCTGCAAAATCTCGTGCAACACATAAACATGGATAGTGAGTAGAATCAAGAGGTGGCCCCCGCCAGGTCACGACGTGGCACTTTGCTCTATCACCCCATAACACATCGATGGATTGTGTGTAGATTCAAGAGGTGGCCCCCGTCAGGTCATGACGTGGCACTTTGCTCTACGACACCCCATATCACAAAATGAGAGTGATGACATCAAGAGGTGGCCCCTGTCTGATCAAGACATGGCACTTTGCGTCTTATATCACCCCATAACATAAAAGAGTAATGACATCAAGAGGTGGCCCCTGTCCGACCAAGACATGGCACTTTGCGTCAAAACCCGTTCTCCCAAAAGGTTCCTACTGGACAACAGACATATCTTATTTCATATTTCACAAAGGTGGACTCCTAAGTGTCAACTAGACTCTAGGATAGTCATCACAAAAATCATATCGGGCAGGCTGAACATCAACCCCCATCATAATAGGCAGGCTGAACATCAACCCCCTCACATATCAAATATAGGGCTGAAATCTAACCCTTCACATATCACATAAGGACTATCCTATGAGTACACGGTTACACTTAGCCATAGTCCTAACCAACACATAACACATAATATTCAAAATTCACATAATCCATCACATAACACCTATTGTTCAAGATTCACATAACCCATAAATCACATAATAAACACATAATATTTCATATTCGAATATCACATAATATAGTGTAGTCCTTAGATTTCATGCTGATTTGTTTAGTCAAATCTGACTAAGTTATCACCCAAGTTTCTCAAACAAATAAATAACATTGCATTTAACTAGCATTCATAAAAATTACATAAAACTAAAACATATATCCATATAATTTTACAAATTATCCCATGTAACTACAAACATCAAAATTCGGTTTTCACAAACAATTCGGTTTCCATTTATATTATCACAAATTCGGTTTTCATACATATTATCTATTTAATTTACTCCTTGATTAACATGAACTTCATACTACAAAATCACTGATTTAATATTACCAAAATCATATAAAAATTCAATGATTTAATGCTACCAAAATTCCCTATAAAATACCTTAAATTTCATGCTACAAGTTTCGGTTTTCATGAGATACCTACCTATACAAAATTTCGGTTAAACAATCATCAAGATTATGTTTTGTTTTGGTTTTCATAACTAACATCAAAGTTTCGGTTTTAAACATGGAAATTT
This sequence comes from Costus lasius, assembly GCA_027563935.2. Taxonomy (NCBI): domain Eukaryota; kingdom Viridiplantae; phylum Streptophyta; class Magnoliopsida; order Zingiberales; family Costaceae; genus Costus; species Costus lasius. The sequence goes on from CM050451.1 coordinate 81,280,312, forward strand.
AGGTTTTCATAACAAGGTGAAATCTTGAGTTTTCGGTTTTAGCATCCAAAGATTCCAAACAAATAATGGTATCATCTAACAAGATTAAGTGGACAAAACTCAATTAAGACACCCCACTCACCTTGAACCGTGAACACCAAGGTGAAAAACCTCTACAAAATCGCCTAAAGTCTTTAAGTCGCCCAAGGAATCTCCAAGAACTTGCCAAGGAAATTTCTTCACTTCAAAGAAAATCACCTCAAAATTCCAAGAACACCAAAGTCGCCTCCTTCTTCCTAGCCGTCGCCCAAAGTTTTCTCAAGACTCCAAAAATCGCCAATAATCTCACCCTAACCGAATTACTAACTAAAAATTTCGGTTTTAAATTTTTAACCCATTAACCCATTAATTCAAATAGGTTTTAACCCCTTTAACTAGCTAATTTAAATTTTAAATCTAATTTAAGTGTAACCCAATAACCCTTAGTTTAAGTGAACATCCAATAAGAGTTTAAATTAACATCCAATTAATTACTTCACTTAAACGCAAATCCAATAAGGATTTAATTAATATCCAATAAGGTCTAATTAATTTATCCTAAATTAACAACTAATAATCAACCATTAATCTCTAATTAATTTACAATAAATTAACAACCAATATAAATCACAATTTAATAATCATTAAACCAGTTAATTAACGTCCAACAAGCTAGTTAATTAATTAAAATTAACAACCACTAAGCTCTAATTAATTAACTATAAATTAACAATCAACACACAAGAGTAATAACACAGTCAATAATTTTATTTAAATCAAAAATAATGCTTACCAGGACTCAAGATCCTTGGATCTTACATCCCTCCCTCCTTATAAAGCTTTAGTCCTCTAAAGCTCAGCATCCATATCATCAAAGAGGTAAGCATAAAATTTTCTCATATCAGCTTCAGTCTCCCATGTCGCCTCCTCAACTGACTGATTTCCCCAGATAACCTTTACCAAAGGTATAGTCTTGTTTCTCAGAACTTTATCCTTTCTATCAACAATCCGGAGGGGTCTTTCCTCGAAAGTCAAATCACTCTGAATCTGAAGAGGTTCCAACTCTAATACATGAGATGGATCAGGATGATATTTCCTCAAAGCAGAGACATGGAATACATTATGCACATGATCCATAGCAGGAGGTAAAGCTAACCGGTAAGCCACTGAACCAATTCTCTCAATAACGTCAAAAGGGCCTACAAACCTAGGGCTCAACTTACCCTTTTTGCCAAACCTCATTACACCCTTAGTAGGTGACACCTTCAAGAACACATGATCCCCTACCATAAACTCCAAGGAACGACGACGGTCATCAGCATAACTCTTCTGTCTGTCCCGAGCAATTTTCAGTTTATCCCGGATCTCTCTGACCTTATCAGTAGTCTCCTGTACTGCATCAGATCTCAAAATCATTCTGTCACCAGTTTCCTCCCAACACAAGGGAGTCCTACACCTTCTCCCATACAAAGCCTCATAAGGAGCCATTTGAATACTGGAGTGGAAGCTATTATTATAAGTAAACTCTATCAAAGATAGATCCCGGTTCCACTCAGAACTCCAATCTACCACATAGGCTCTCAACAGATCTTCTAGAGTCTGGATAGTACGCTCCGTCTGGCCATTAGACTGAGGATGGTATGCTGTACTAAAGCTCAACTTAGTACCCAAACCCTCCTGTAAACTCTTCCAAAATCTGGACAAAAATCGAGAGTCCCTATCAGACACAATATCGACAGGCACTCCATGCAGTCTGACTATCTCATCAATGTACAATCTAGCCAGCCTCTCTAAAGAATAAGCCATCTTAATCGGAAGAAAGTGGGCTGATTTAGTAAGTCTATCAACAATCACCCAAATAGCATCATGACCCAATCTGGTTCTGGGCAAACCACATACAAAATCCATACTGATGCATTCCCACTTCCACTCAGGAATAGGAAGGGGCTGCAACAAACCACCAGGCTTCTGATGTTCAGCCTTTACAGTCTGACAGGTTAAACACCTAGAGACAAAATCAGATACTTCTTTCTTCATACCCGGCCACCAAAAATTTTTCTTAAGGTCCTGATACATCTTGGTCACACCAGGATGTAGAGAATATTTGGAGTTATGGCTGTCCTCCAATATTTCTTTCCTCAAGCTCGGTCCCTCAGGGACACATACCCTTCCACGAAACCGAAGAATACCATCATCAGACAGGCTAAAATCCTGAACTGCGCCATCAACCAGACTATCCCTGATCTGAACTAATTTCCGATCCATAGACTGCTGATCTCTGATCTTCTGCAACAAAGCAGACTGTACTCTGAGAAAAGCCACATAACCAGTCTGAACTTTAGGAGAAACACTGATCCTGAGATCTCTGAACTCCTGCAGTAACTGCCACTCACTAACCCGTAAAGCAGCTACTGAAGTAACTGGATGTCTGCTCAGCGCATCCGCCACTACATTGGCCTTTCCAGCCTGATACTGAATGGAGAAGTCATAGTCTTTGATCAACTCCATCCATCTTCTCTGTCTCATGTTCAACTCCTTCTGAGTGAAGATATACTTGAGACTCTGGTGATCAGTGAACAGATCAAACTCCTGACCCAGCAAATAGTGACGCCATATCTTCAAAGCAAAGACTACGGCCGCCAACTCTAAGTCATGAGTAGGGTAGTTCAATTCATACTCCTTCAGTTGTCTCGAAGCATAGGCTACTACAGAACCCTTCTGCATCAAGACACAACCCAACCCTTTGCCAGAAGCATCCGTATATACAGTAAACCTTTCCCCATCACTAGGAATAATGAGGATCGGTGTACTAGTCAACCTTCTCTTCAGCTCTTGGAAGCTCTCTTCACACTTGTCATCCCAAATAAACTTAGCCTCCTTTCTGGTTAATTTAGTTAAAGGACCCGCCAGCTTGGAGAATCCCTCAACAAATCGCCGATAGTAACCTGCCAAACCCAGAAAACTCCTGATCTCAGTAGCACTAGTCGGTCTTCCCCAATTAAGGATGGCTTGCACTTTAACTGGATCCACAGACACCCCCTGACCAGAAATCACATGTCCAAGGAAACTGATCTTCTCTAGCCAGAACTCACACTTACTAGCCTTGGCATATAATCGGTTCTTCCTCAGAACCTCCAGCACTCTGCGCAAGTCACTGACATGATCTGAAGTAGTCCGTGAGTATACCAAAATATCGTCTATAAAGACTACCACACAAGAGTCAAGCAATTCATGGAATACCCTGTTCATCAAATCCATGAAAACAGCAGGTGCATTCGTCAGTCCAAAAGGCATAACTAAAAATTCGAAATGCCCATACCTGGTCCTGAAAGCAGTCTTAAATATATCCTCATCCTTGACCCTAAGCTGATAATACCCTGATCTCAGATCAATCTTAGAGAACACTGTAGCTCCCTGTAATTGATCAAATAGATCATCAATTCTGGGAAGAGGATACTTATTCTTGATAGTCACTTGATTCAACTGCCTGTAGTCTATACACATCCTCAGGGTTCCATCTTTCTTCTTCACAAATAGCACTGGCGCTCCCCAGGGAGAAGCACTAGGCCGAATGTACCCTTTCTCTAGCAATTCCTCCAGTTGTTTCTTAAGCTCGGCCAGCTCTGAGGTAGCCATGCGATAAGGAGCTCTAGAGATAGGTGCCGTACTTGGCGCCAACTCAATGCCAAACTCTACTTCTCTAATCGGTGGCAAGCCTGAAAATTCTTCAGAGAACACATCAGGAAATTCTTTCACCACCGCCATCTGAGTCAAATCAGAAGTAGAATCATCCTGCACCTTAACATGCGCAAGATAACCCTTGCACCCACTAGCAAGTAACTTCCTGGCCTGCAGGAAAGATATTACATGCGGTCCTTGGTCTGACACTAGACCTCTCACAAAAATCCGATTCCCATCTAGCAGATTTAAAGTGATTACTTTCTCAAAGCAATCCACAGAGGCATGATGGGAGGACAACCAATCCATACCTAGAATGACATCATAGTCTTGCATGTCTAAGAGGATTAGATCCACTAGAAACTCATAACCCTCTACATGCACCACACAATCAGCATACACAGTGTCTGTAGACAATGACTTTCCTAAGGGAGTACTCACAGACACAACATAATTCATCACCTTAGGTAACACAGGTAAACATGCAGCAAACTTAACAGATACAAAAGACAAATTTGCACCAGGATCAAATAAAATGCGAGCTAACTGATCAAATACAAATAAGGTACCTTCCACAACGGATCGGGAAGCTCGTGTATCCTTCTCAGCCACAGCATAAACTCTAGTCTGGACTGTAGGCTTATCTGCGCCTCTAGGCTGTATCTCAGGCTCTTTGCAGTCCCTGACCATGTGCCCAGGTTTCTTACACCTGAAGCACACGCCATTCTTCTTATGACAGTCTTTCACTAGGTGTCCCTTGAGCCCACAATAACTACAAGTCCGGTCCTCTGTGATACTGTTTCTTACATCCCTGGCATCCCTGAACTGCTGCGGTGCATCCCTGGACTGCTGCGGTGCCTTGTAAGAGTAAGGCTTATACCTGCTCTTTTTGTAGTCCTTATGTTTAGGGTACTTCTTACCCTTGCCGCCACTGCCATACTGAGGAACCGCCGCCTCAGCTGCAGGAACCACTGTCACGGCAACATGAGAACTCCTCTCAGCTATGTATCTCTCAATGGTGCGTGCTCGCCCAACAGTCTCAACATTGGTCTCCAAATGCTGAGCACCAACCTGCTCTCTAATGTCCCATCTGAGACCTCTGAGAAACTTGGTAGCTCTCCTCTTTTCAGTGTTTATCAGGTGAGGAGCATACTTTCCCAATTTCGTGAACTGTAATTCATACTGGTCCACAGTCATATCACCCTGCTCCAGGTGAATAAATGCCACCTCTCGGTCCTCCACCAAACTATCTGGGAAGTACTTCTCGTTAAATCGAGACAAGAAGTAAGGCCAATCTACAGTCTCATGTCTTTCTTCGGCAAGTCTCACCACGCCCTTCCACCATTCATCTGCGTCAGCACGCATCATATAGGTGGTCAGACATAACTTGTCTTCGTCCGAGCAACGCATAACTTGGAAAATCTTTTCCAAGCACAACTGCCAGTTCTCGGCAGTACTGGATTCTGAGCCCCCATAAAAAGAACTAGGACCCAGTTTCTGGAATTCACTCACAAGTGAAGCATAGCGCCTGTGAGCGCCCTCATCACTAGCATTTCCTCTGGTTCGCACCATCTTAAATGCCTACACACACATATCATAGTCAGGAAAACAATCATAAACTTAACAGGTGTCTAGCAATACACAAACATGTTTTCCCCCAAACTAAGTTTTAGCTAGCCAACTCCTCTGATACCATTCTGTAACATCCCGTTATCTTAATCCCAAACTAATGGCACAATTCACAAATGATACAGGATGTTTCATATAAGATCGATTCATATGCTAGGTAAAACCGAGTTCAAGAAAACACGATCTGAAAATTTCCATAAATCCATACATACAAATTCACAAAACACAAATCTCATAAATCACATAAAGGTACCTGCCACCACGCAATCCTTGCACTAGACATATGCAAGGCAACAGTTATATCAAATCCGATGGCATAAATACAATTCGATTCGAAATTTAAAGCAAAGCCACAAAGTCGATTTTATAAACTCATACCAAACACCGAAACCAGGCTGAAGCCCGCGGTGACACAAAAATCAAACTCATAAGACTGCCATACCCGGCAACACAATTCACATAATTCACATGGTTCACATAGTTCATATAATTCATGTTAAGGCCACAACCGGCCCCAAGAATTAAGCACAAAAGTTCTTAAAACAGCAATTAGCATAATTATCCACGCCAATGCACTCAAGAAATGCGCCCCTGCTCTATGCCTGAAAATAGTGAGGGGTGAGCTACACAGCCCAGTGAGTGGATAGTCTAAACCGACCATCCAGAACATACATTCAAAAATATAGGCAGATTATTTTAAAAATCTTTAACAGGAACATTATGTCAACATATAACAAAATAAAGAAACAGAAGTCATATAGACAGTCAGATGTACACACTAGCATATAACAAACTCAGGTTCTAGAGTTTTACTCTAAACCAATTAAACACATATATTCTAAACCAACTAAACACACCATACTTAATTAACCTAGTTGTCCAGCATAATCAGTAGTGACCAATATGGTCTAACCCGGCTTGGCCAAAGCACTGGGAGCTGCAAAATCTCATGCAACACATAAACATGGATAGTGAGTAGAATCAAGAGGTGGCCCCCGCCAGGTCACGACGTGGCACTTTGCTCTATCACCCCATAACACATCGATGGATTGTGTGTAGATTCAAGAGGTGGCCCCCGTCAGGTCATGACGTGGCACTTTGCTCTACGACACCCCATATCACAAAATGAGAGTGATGACATCAAGAGGTGGCCCCTGTCTGATCAAGACATGGCACTTTGCGTCTTATATCACCCCATAACATAAAAGAGTAATGACATCAAGAGGTGGCCCCTGTCCGACCAAGACATGGCACTTTGCGTCAAAACCCGTTCTCCCAAAAGGTTCCTACTGGACAACAGACATATCTTATTTCATATTTCACAAAGGTGGACTCCTAAGTGTCAACTAGACTCTAGGATAGTCATCACAAAAATCATATCGGGCAGGCTGAACATCAACCCCCATCATAATAGGCAGGCTGAACATCAACCCCCTCACATATCAAATATAGGGCTGAAATCTAACCCTTCACATATCACATAAGGACTATCCTATGAGTACACGGTTACACTTAGCCATAGTCCTAACCAACACATAACACATAATATTCAAAATTCACATAATCCATCACATAACACCTATTGTTCAAGATTCACATAACCCATAAATCACATAATAAACACATAATATTTCATATTCGAATATCACATAATATAGTGTAGTCCTTAGATTTCATGCTGATTTGTTTAGTCAAATCTGACTAAGTTATCACCCAAGTTTCTCAAACAAATAAATAACATTGCATTTAACTAGCATTCATAAAAATTACATAAAACTAAAACATATATCCATATAATTTTACAAATTATCCCATGTAACTACAAACATCAAAATTCGGTTTTCACAAACAATTCGGTTTCCATTTATATTATCACAAATTCGGTTTTCATACATATTATCTATTTAATTTACTCCTTGATTAACATGAACTTCATACTACAAAATCACTGATTTAATATTACCAAAATCATATAAAAATTCAATGATTTAATGCTACCAAAATTCCCTATAAAATACCTTAAATTTCATGCTACAAGTTTCGGTTTTCATGAGATACCTACCTATACAAAATTTCGGTTAAACAATCATCAAGATTGTGTTTTGTTTTGGTTTTCATAACTAACATCAAAGTTTCGGTTTTAAACATGGAAATTTAGGTTTTCATAACAAGGTGAAATCTTGAGTTTTCGGTTTTAGCATGCAAAGATTCCAAACAAATAATGGTATCATCTAACAAGATTAAGTGGACAAAACTCATTTAAGACACCCCACTCACCTTGAACCGTGAACACCAAGGTGAAAAACCTCTACAAAATCGCCTAAAGTCTTTAAGTCGCCCAAGGAATCTCCAAGAACTTGCCAAGGAAATTTCTTCACTTCAAAGAAAATCGCCAAGGGAAGAAGATGAAGAAAATCACCTCAAAATTCCAAGAACACCAAAGTCGCCTCCTTCTTCCTAGCCGTCGCCCAAAGTTTTCTCAAGACTCCAAAAATCGCCAATAATCTCATCCTAACCGAATTACTAACTAAAAATTTCGGTTTTAAATTTTTAACCCATTAACCCATTAATTCAAATAGGTTTTAACCCCTTTAACTAGCTAATTTAAATTTTAAATCTAATTTAAGTGTAACCCAATAACCCTTAGTTTAAGTGAACATCCAATAAGAGTTTAAATTAACATCCAATTAATTACTTCACTTAAACGCAAATCCAATAAGGATTTAATTAATATCCAATAAGGTCTAATTAATTTATCCTAAATTAACAACTAATAATCAACCATTAATCTCTAATTAATTTACAATAAATTAACAACCAATATAAATCACAATTTAATAATCATTAAACCAGTTAATTAACGTCCAACAAGCTAGTTAATTAATTAAAATTAACAACCACTAAGCTCTAATTAATTAACTATAAATTAACAATCAACACACAAGAGTAATAACACAGTCAATAATTTTATTTAAATCAAAAATAATGCTTACCAGGACTCAAGATCCTTGGATCTTACACCCGCTTGCCGAAACTCATGAGGGTTGTTCAGCCCTTTGCGCATGCATGGTTGACCATTAGGTCAACTCAAGTCAGTTACGACTTGGTGCATGCAAGGGCAGTGGATCTGACTAAGTGGATGAGTGGATCCCTATCAATGGACCATTGTAAGGTTGTAGGGCACATAAGAAAATTAAAATGATGCCAATGGGTTTTCAAAATTTTATTTTCTTGTTAAATGGATCACATGTTGATTTGATGCCATGATGTTTGTCTATTTCATCTTATGTGGGTTGCCCATTTAATGTGTGCTGTGCTGGGGCCTGCGAGCCTGGATCAATTGTAAATTATTATTATTGTGATCTGTGCATCACATGTTAATTAATTTATAAAATGTAATTGACCTGCGAGTCAATCTTGTCTAGATAGATTAACTTGTAATTTAATCTGACATGGGCTCAAAGCACACATTGCAAGGCGCATGCAGCAGTGACTTGACCTGATGGGCGCACCTGAGCTGCATAGGGCGCTTAGGCCCTGGTCTGGGCCAGATGAGAGGCAAAAGGCCCAAGAAGCAAGTGAAGACTTAAGATAACTTAAGGTCTTACTTAGGGTTATTGGGCGTTTACCACATAAGATCAGCATGCTTTCTACTTATTGCTTATAATTAGAATTGCATGTTTAGTTATCTTCTGCTATCACCATAGGGTTTCCATGATAGTTAAGAAGATAAAAGACCGTTAAAATCCAACGCTAAAATATCAAGCTCGATAGCCTTCTGACGCGAAACCTCACTGTTCTGACTATCATTGGAGCCATGTTGTACCCACTCAGTGGGCACGTCCATCTATCTTCAGACGGTGTGTGATTTCACCTGCGTGTTACAGAGAAGGGATTTATCGCTTCTCGTTGCTCAGCATAGCACGTGGTGGTCCAGAGAGTAGCTCAGGTCAGATTGACCATGTAGGCTACATATGTGGCGCATATGGTAGCACATGGAGGCAGCCATCTGTGGGATCAGAGACTGTGTTGTACCAACTCAGTTGGCACAGTCTGCTGGATTGCCCAGATGATGGGGAATCGCACGGGTTGGCGATTGGCAGGGACTGCCTACCAGAAATTAGTGCTTGTACTCTCTGTGCAACTTATCTCGCCTGAGCGGGAGGTGGAGACCAAGTATGAAATCTGGATCCCATCTCACTAAAAGAGTGTTACTCTTTCGGGCTGTTTTGCTGGATTTTTCAGCCAAATAAAATAGTGAGAAAAGAATCTTTCTTAAGTCCTGGATTGATTCTAAACATTGATACTGACCTTGCTATTCTTGCATTGTTGTAGATTCCTGCAGCAACGAACACCATGAGCTTCAATGTGCGATCCCTACTGGAAAGGGAGAAGTTTGCTGGGCCAAACTTCTCAGACTGGTTCGGACACCTTAAGATCGTTCTTAAGGCAGAGAGGAAACTGTATGTCCTCGAGACGGCTGTGCCGCCTCAACCCGCTGCGAACGCCGCAAGGGCGGTTCGCGATGCCTATGAAAAGCATGTCAATGATAGCATTGATGTTGCTTGCCTGATGCTAGCGTCTATGACGCCACCGCTGCAGCGTCAGCATGAGGATATGTCGGCTATAGAGATTATAGCGAACCTCAAGATGCTGTATGCTGCACAGGCGAGGACAGAACGCTATAATCTGACAAAGCTTTTCTTTCAGAGCAAACTGGCTGAAGGAAGCCCAGTGGGAGCTCACGTGCTCAAGATGATTGGGCACAAGGAGGCTCTGGAGAAACTGGGGCATACCATCAACCAGGAGCTTGCTGTAGATATTATTCTGCAGTCTCTCCCGCCTTCTTTCGATGCGTTCATTATTAACTTTAATATGAACAAAATCGATTGTACTCCGGCAGAGCTGCTGAATATGCTCTTGACTACTGAGGAAACTCTGAAGGGAAAGCCTTCAACCTCTGTCTTAATGGTTCCTTCAAGGAACAAGAAGAAGGGGAAGAAGGGCAAGGCCCCTGTCAAGAACTACAGCAAGGCTCTGAAACAGAAGGTTAAGCGGTCGAAGGACAACAGGTGTTTCCACTGTGGCCAGCTGGGTCACTGGAAAAAGGACTGTAAAGCGCTCCAAGGAGATAAGAGGGGAAGCATCGCTTCTGGCTCAGGTATATACGTGACGGAAGTCATGGTTTCATCTTCTTCTATTTCATGGGTGTTGGACACTGCATGTGGAGTTCACATTTGTTCAAATGTACAGGAACTCAAGAGAAGAAGGCAGGTGGGACAGCATGAGGTGGACCTACGAGTTGGAAACGGGGCACGGGTTGCTGCTGTTGCTGTAGGGGATTATTACATCTCATTACCATCTGGCATTGTATTAGAATTAAACAATTGTTACTTTGTACCCAGTATTACCAAAAATATTATCTCTATTCCTGCTCTTGTCAGGAAAGGGTTTTCCTTTGAATGCAAGATTTCAAAGTGTTATCTTACTCTTGATAATATTGTTTATGCTACTGGTTCAATTAACAATGGGTTATTCATGTTGGACATGGAATATTCTATACAAAACATTGATAATAAGAAAGCCAAGTATGCTGATGACAGCACCTTGCTATGGCATAGTCGTTTAGGCCATATTAACAAGAAACGCATTAAGCGGTTGCATGATCATGGACTGCTGGGATCATTCTCCTATGAGGAGATTGATACATGCAAAGCTTGTTTAATGGGTAAAATGACGAAGGCTCCTTTTCCTCACAAAGGTCAAAGGGCTTCAGGTTTACTTGACCTTATACACAGTGATGTGTGTGGGCCGTTTAGTAAACATGCCAGAGGTGGCTATTCGTACTTCATTACCTTTACTGATGATTTCAGTAGGTATGGTTATGTCTATCTAATGAGACATAAGAGTGAATCTTTTGACAAGTTCAAAGAGTTCAAAAATGAAGTACAGAATCAGCTGGGCCGAAATATCAAGGCACTTCGTTCTGATCGAGGTGGAGAATACTTGAGTCATGCGTTTGCTGACTATCTGAAGGAGTGTGGGATTATCTCACAGCTCACTCCGCCAGGAACACCGCAATGGAATGGTGTGTCCGAGAGGAGGAACAGAACCTTACTAGATATGGTTCGTTCGATGATGAGTCAGGCTACTCTACCTTACTCCTTTTGGGGTTTTGCACTGGAAACAGTTGCAAAGGTACTAAACCGAGTGCCATCCAAGGCAGTTTCAAAGACGCCATATGAGTTATGGTATGGGAAACAGCCAAGCTTGACATTTATTAAGATCTGGGGTTGCGAGGCTTATGTCAAAAAGCTCGCCTCTGGGAAACTAGAGAGCAGATCTGAGAAATGTATCTTTGTCGGTTACCCTAAGGAAACTAAGGGTTATTATTTCTACGATCCCAAAGAGAACAAGGTATTTGTTGCTCGGACGGCCATTTTTCTTGAGAAGGAGTTTCTTCTGCAAGAGGCCAGTGGGAGAGAAATAAAGCTGGATGAGAATCCAGAGGAAGGACACAGTAGTCAAGCACAGTTGGATGAGCCTGAGCCAGTTGATCAGGTTACTGAACAACCTGAGGCTCAGATATCACGGGAACCGCGAAGATCGGGAAGGATCCGTCGTCAGCCTGAGCGCTATGACGGAGTCTACATCATTGATAATGATGAACCCCTCACTTATGCGGATGCGGTCAGTGGACCGGAGTCAGCTAGATGGCTTGAAGCTATGCGAGCCGAAATGGACTCCATGTCAGATAACCAAGTCTGGGATTTGGTTGATCCGCCTCTGGGAGTAATCCCTATAGGCTGTAAATGGATCTTCAAGAAGAAGATTGACATGGATGGTAACGTGGTTACCTATAAAGGCAGGCTAGTAGCGAAAGGTTTCAAACAAATCTACGGGATAGATTATGATGAAACTTTCTCTCCTGTAGCCATGTTCAAGTCTATTCGGATTCTTTTCGCGATAGCAGCATATTACGATTATGAGATCTGGCAGATGGATGTGAAGACCGCTTTCCTTAATGGAAAACTCGATGAGGATGTGTATATGACACAACCTGAAGGTTTCACTAATCCATCAGATCGTCATAAAATATGCAAGTTAAAGAAGTCCATTTATGGACTTAAACAAGCATCTAGAAGCTGGAATATTTGTTTTGATGAATCAATCTCTGAGTTTGGTTTCATCAAGAACGAAGATGACCCGTGTGTATATAAGAGGTTTAGTGGGAGCGTGATTACTTTCCTAGTCCTCTACGTCGATGATATCTTAATCATTGGAAACGATGTTCCTGAACTACATGCTGTTAAAGTATGGTTAGGAAAATGTTTCCAGATGAAAGATCTAGGAGAAGCAACCTATGTATTAGGTGTGAAGATCTACAGGGATAGATCTAAGAGGCTTCTCGGGCTGTGCCAGAGTACTTACATCGATAAGGTCCTAGAGAGATTCCATTTAGAGAATTCTAAAAGAGGACATCTTCCAGTCAGACATGGTCTGAATCTTTCAAAGAGTCAGTGTCCACAAACACAGACTGAGAAAGATGAAATGGACAATACGCCTTATGCTTCGGCTATTGGGTCCATTATGTATGCGATGTTGTGTACTCGCCCAGACGTTGCTTACGGGTTAAGCGTAACCAGTCGATTCCAAAGTAATCCAGGTCAGGCACACTGGATTGCAGTCAAGAACATTTTGAAATATCTGCGGAGGACCAAAGATATGTTCTTGATATATGGTGGTCAGGAAGAACTCAGTATTGAAGGATATACTGACGCTTCGTTCCAGTCGGACCAGGATGATTTCCGATCGCAATCAGGCTATGTTTTTAGCTTGAATGGAGGAGCAGTGGTGTGGAAAAGTTTCAAACAGTCTACTGTTGCTGATTCCACAACAGAAGCCGAGTATGTTGCAGCCTCGGAAGCATCCAAGGAGGCAGTGTGGATTCGTAAGTTCATTCAGGAACTTGGTGTTGTTCCTTCGAGTGCAGATCCTTTGGTTATCTTCTGTGATAACACTGGAGCAATTGCACAAGCAAAGGAACCACGGTCGCACCAGAAGTCCAAGCACATATAGAGACGGTTTCACTTGATCCGGGAGATCATTGATCGAGGCGAGATCAAAATCTGCAAGGTTCATACAGACGACAATCTGGCTGACCCGCTTACCAAGCCTCTGGCGCAGCAGAAGCATGAGAAGCACTGTAATAATATGGGTTTGAGATTTCTCAACCATTAGATTAAGTGCAAGTGGGAGATTGTTGGGGTATGCCCTTAAGGCTAATGTTTGAGGCCTAGGGATTCTATGAGTATCATGTATATAAACTCTTATGTTTATAGAGGCAACGGTTGTTATTCAGTTTGTTACATTGTCTGCAGCAATAAATGTACTTCTGAATAATGTCTCAAAGCTGTTCAGCTAGGCTGACATGCTAATGTCCTGAGTCGAGATATCTTGGTGAACACGAGACAGCCTTGATATGATTGAGACTAATATGTGTTCTAATCTTATAGGATGCTTCGAGCATGGAATAAGATGTAGACACATTGGTACATTGGATGTACTGGACAGACCCTACTAGGATATTCAATTGCTTGTCACAATGTGAATAATCCTTGTTTGCAACAAGTGGCACATGTCCTCTGACTTGAGATCACTTGTGTTTCTAAATGATGATTGTCATTGTTTTGAGGTGGTTCAATATCATTTGAAACATAATGGTTATAGACTATCTTGGATAATGATCATGAGTCAGGTTAGGACATTAGTGATAGATATAGGATTGCCGTCTCCTTGTTTAAGGAGTGAGATGTTCGAAAGGGGCCCCCCTAAATGAGATGATTGAGAAAGTGTATGGCCATACCCAGGTGACTATGATCATCTGATCTAATCATGCTCATCATATTGGAGTTACAGGCTTGACACGCTTGTCCAATAAGAACATCCAGTGGCAAAGGAAATATGTATGCCTTGTGAATGGATTCACACTTGTGCTGTGGTTTGGGTGTAGTCTTGGAAGACTCTTTCCTTTATATCAGGAGACAGTGATGTGTTGCTAGATACCCCTCACTGATCGTGATAACGAAAGTTATCGTTACCGACATTTAAAGGAAACCCTTAGGGTCGCACAATTTGATGATATGGCTTACTTAAGTCAGATCGTGTGGACTGAATTCTTTGGGTTCAGTTTAAAGGGATTTAATCTCTGATTGTGAGTGAGATCTGGTCTGATCATGTTTGATTGATTTGGGCTTGAGATCGGTAAGCTTCGATCGAGAGAGTGGATGCTAGATCGGTGAGATCAAGAGCATCAGGAGATGAACGGTTAGATCTGGAACCTTAGGGTTTGATATGGTCTAGACCAAGTGGCTTGGCTCAATTTGGGTTTTGAACCAAATCTAATTGAACCGGTTCACTATGTGAACGCTTGGTTCAATGAGAGGTTCAATGAAAGGAAGTTTCGAACGTTCACTATGTGAACGCATGAGCCATTGAGACTTACCTATTTTGGAAGGCGGTTTTCAATGTTGAAAACAAAACGCTTCCATGTGGTAACGTTGCTCACTTCACTTCAACGCCTTGCATTTTCGCTTGGAGGTGATTGAAGAGAAGGAGAGGTTTCGGACAAGGAGCTCTCGGCCAAAGAGAATCATCTCATCCCTTGCATACGACAACCTTTGAAGAAACTTGCTAGCACAAGGATCTCAAAGAGTAGCCGTTGATCATCTTGTGTGTGACGACAAGGAGGAGACCTCTTTTGTTCTCTTGATTCCAAGACACCACTCACACAATGGCTATGGTATGATTTTTCATTCATACTTGCAAGTTTTCGACAAGTTGATCATATGATTCTTCAAATGATCTTTTGGAAACCCTAGCTTCCGCTATGAAAATCTTGATATGCGCCCCTTTTGGGTTTCACCCCCTTGCGCTCCCCCTTGAAGGGGACCCCTCTACAATGGGTACATTGGATGTACTGGACAGACCCTACTTAGGATATTCAATTGCTTGTCACAATGTGAATAATCCTTATATGCAAACAAGTGGCATATTTCCTCTGACTTGAGATCACTTGTGTTTCTAAATGATGATTGGCATTGTTTTGAGGTAGTTCAATATCATTTGAAACATAATGGTTATAGACTATCTTGGATAATGAGCATGAGTCATGTTAGGGCACTAGTGATAGATATAGGATTGCCGTCTCCTTGATTGGAGTGTGATGTTCTTGTTGGGGTATGCCCTTAAGCCTAATGTTTGAGGCCTTGGGAATGTATCAGTATCATGTAATAAACTCTTATGTTT
The DNA here is from genome assembly GCA_027563935.2 of Costus lasius. Classification (NCBI taxonomy): domain Eukaryota; kingdom Viridiplantae; phylum Streptophyta; class Magnoliopsida; order Zingiberales; family Costaceae; genus Costus; species Costus lasius. The sequence goes on from CM050451.1 coordinate 81,295,945, forward strand.
ATAAAGGCATGGTTGTTATTCAGGTTGTTACCTTGTCTGCTGTAATAAGTGTACTTCTGAATAATGTCTCAAAGCTGTTCAGCTAGGCTGACATGCAGTAAAGTCCTTAGTCGAGATATCTTGGTGAACATGAGACAGCCTTGATATGATTGAGACTAATATGTGTTCTAATCTTATAGGATGCTTCGAGCATGGAATAAGATGTAGACTCATGGGTACATTGGATGTACTGGACAGACCCTACTAGGATATTCAATTGTTTGTCACAATGTGAATATTCCTTGATTGCGACAAGTGGCACATTTCCTCTGACTTGAGATCACTTGTGTTTCTAAATGATGATTGTCATTGTTTTGAGGTAGTTCAATATCATTTGAAACATAATGATTATAGACTATCTTGGATAATGAACTTGAGTCAGGTTAGGGCACTAGTGATAGACAAAGGATTGCCGTCTCCTTGTTTAAGGAGTGTGATGTTCTTAAGGGGCCCCCTGGATGAGATGATTGAGAAAGTGTATGGCCATACCCAGGTGACAGTGATCATCTGATCTAATCATGCTCATCATATTGGAGTTACAAGCTTGACACGCTTGTCCAATAAGAACATCCAGTGGCAAAGGACATATGTATGCCTAGTGAAGTTGATTCACACTTGTGCTGTTTTTGGGTGTAGTCTTGGAAGACTCTTTCCTTTATATCGGGAGACAGTGATGTGTTGCTAGATACCCCTCACTGATCGTGATAACGTGAGTTATCGTTACCGACATTTAAAGGAAACCCTTAGGGTCGCACAATTTGATGATATGGCTTACTTAAGTCAGATCGTGTGGACTGAATTGTTTGAGTTCAGTTTAAAGGGATTTAATCTCTGATTGTAAGTGAGATCTGGTCTGATCATGTTTGATTGATTGGGGCTTGAGATCGGTAAGCTTCGATTGAGAGATTGGATGCTAGATCGATGAGATCAAGAGCATCAAGAGATCAACGGTTAGATCTGGAGCCTTAGGGTTTAATTTAGATCTAGACTGGATTGCTTGGCTTGGTTCTTAAACCGAACCAAAATTGAACCGGCTCATTAAAGAGCGCTTGGTTCAAATAGAGAACAATTTGCGATTGGGAAATGTTCATGGTCGCATGAAGAAGTGGCTTACTATTTTTAGAAGCCATGTTCACACGTCTCATGTCGCCACTTGCGCTCTCCTATTCTTGCTCTCGCCCCTTCCTCTCGTCACAAGGATTCTCGTGTGGTGAAGGCGGACGAGGAGTAGAAGAAGTTTTTCGCCAAGCAGGTCATCTCATCTCCCTTCACGGATTGGGACTCTTGGAGAGCTTTGCTAGCACAAAGATCGACAAGGAGAAAGTCTTTCTCATCTTGTGTGCGTCATCTCTGGAGGAAAGCCATTTTGCTTTTTGCTTCCAAGACGCCATCTAGAAATGGCATCGGTATGATTTCTTTCTTGCATACAAAAGATTTAATGTTGATTATATAAGATGCATTCGATCCCTAGAAACCCCTTCCGCTGAATTCCATATGCGCCTATTAGGGTTTCACCGCCCCTCTTGGGGACTTACAATTGGTATCAGAGCTAGGTTCTATGCATCTTTTTATGATTGCTTAACCTTTTGTGATCCTTGTATGCGATTATATGCTTAGATCTAACCTACATGCGAAAGTTACATGTTAAGTTTGCATATTCGAATCTTGATGAATGTTTTCTTGGCGCATGTTGTTGGCGCATGCTTTATGTTTTCTTCAAAACTACTTGACATGCGCGACACACTCTAGATCTAAGGCCTTGCAGTAAACCCTTAGACGGGTTATTAGGGTTGAAGTCACCCCTAGGTTGGATCCAAAAGTCTGATCAGACCATCTGACAGCCTTGATGGGTTGACCAGGTAGCACCTGTGCGCAAGCACGTGGTGGCTACAGGTCGACTGCAGACAGGCGTGTAGCGATGTCTGATTGAGACAACCGATGAACGCACATGAGTTAGGCCCGGGGTCACACCCGCTTGCCAGACCTCATTGTGGTCGTTCAGCCCTGGCGCATGCATGGTTGACCCTATGGTCGACTCAAGTCAGTTAGGACTTGGTGCATGCAAGGGCAGTGGATCTGACTAGGTTGGATGAGTGGATCCCTAGTAATGGACCGTTGTAAGGTTGTAGGGCACATAAGCAAAATAAAATTGAAGCCCATGGGGTTTTTCGAAAATTTTATTTTAATGATTGGATCACATGTTAATCGATGCCATGTGTATGTTTATTTAATCTTATGTGGGCTGCCCAAGTTTAATGTGTGCTGTGCTGGGGCCTGCGTGCCTGGTTAATTTTGTAAATTAATTTTATATTGTGATCTGCGCATCACATTGGTTTAATTTATAAAATGTAATTGACCTGCGTGTCAATCTTGTCTAGATAGTTAAATTTGTAATTTAATTAGACAAGAGCACAGAGCACACTTGGCAGAGGCGCATGCAGCAAGTGGCTTGACCAGGTGGGAGGTCTAGGGTTCGACCCTAGGACCTGGCGCATATTCCTGGTGGGCGCACCAGAGCTGCAGATAGCGCTTGGGCCCTGGTTTGGGCCAGATGAGCAGCAAAAGCCCCATGAAGAAAAGCAAGTGAAGACTTAAGTTAATTAAGGTCTTACTTAGGTTATGGGCTTTTACCACATAAGATCCATGCTTTCTTTTATTGTTTATATAAGTAGAACAGCATGTTTTAATTTATCTTCTGATATCACCATAGGAATTGCATGATAGTGAAGAAGATAAAAGACCGTTAAAATCCAACGCTAAAATATCAAGCTCGTAAGCCTTCTGACGCGAAACCTCACTGTTCTGATTATCGTTGGAGCCGTGTTGTACCCACTCAGTGGGCACGTCCATCTATCTTCAGACGGTGTGGGATTACACCTGTGTGTTACAGAGTAGGGATTTATCCCTTCTCGTTGCTCAGCATAGCACATGGTGGTCCAGGGAGTAGGTCGGGTCAGCTTGACCATGTAGGCTACATATGTGGCGCATATGGTAGCACATGGAGGCAGCCATCTGTGGGATCAGAGACTGTGTTGTACCAACTCAGTTGGCACAGTCTGCTGGATTGCCCAGATGAAGGGGAATCGCACGGGTTGGCGATTGGCTTGGACAGCCTACCGGAGATTAGTGCTTGTACTCTCTGTGCATCTTATCTCGCCTGAGCGGGACGCGGAGACCAAGTATGAAATCTGGATCCCATCTCACTAAAAGAGTGTTTACTCTTTCGGACTGCTTAATGGATTTTTCAGTCAGATAAAATAGTGAGAAAAAGAATCTTTCTTAAGTCCTGATTGATTCTTAACATTGATACTGACCTTGCTGTTCTTGCATTGTTGTAGATACCTGCAGCAACGAACACCATGAACTTCAATGTGCGATCCCTACTGGAAAGGGAGAAGTTTGCTGGGCCGAACTTCTCTGACTGGTTTGGACACCTTAAGATTATTCTTAAGGCAGAGAGGAAACTGTATGTCCTCGAGACGGCGATACCGCCTTAGCCCGCTCCGAACGCCGCAAGGGCGGTTCGGGAAGCCTATGAAAAGCACGTCAATGATAGCATTGATGTCGCTTGCCTGATGTTAGCGTCTATGACGCCACCGCTGCAGCGTCAGCATGAGGATATGTCTGCTATAGACATGATAGCAAACCTCAAGATGCTGTATGCTGCACAGGCGAGGACTGAATGCTATAATTTGACGAAGCTCTTCTTTCAGAGCAAACTGGCTGAAGGGAGCCCAGTAGGAGCTCACGTGCTCAAGATGATTGGGCACAAGGAAGCTCTAGAGAAACTGGGGCATACCATCAACCAGGAGCTTGCTGTGGATATTATTCTCCAGTCTCTCCCGCCTTCATTCGACGCGTTCATTATTAATTTTAATATGAACAAAATCGATTGTACTCCGGCAGAGCTGCTGAATATGCTCCTCACTACTGAGGAGACTCTGAAGGGAAAGCCTTCGACCTCTGTCTTAATGGTTCCTTCCAGGAACAAGAAGAAGGGGAAGAAGGGCAAAGCCCCTGTCAAGAGCTACAGCAAGGCTCTGAAGCAAAAGGTGAAGCGGTCCAAGGAATACAGGTGTTTCCATTGTGGCCAGCTAGGTCACTGGAAAAAGGACTGTAAAGCGCTCCAAGGAGATAAGAGGGGAAGCTTCGCTTCTGGCTCAGGTATTTATGTGACTGAGGTCATGTTTTCTTCTTCTATATCATGGGTGTTGGACACTGCATGTGGAGTTCACATTTGTTCAAATGTGCAGGAACTCAAGAGAAGAAGACAGGTGGGACAGCATGAGGTGGACCTACGCGTTGGAAACGGGGCACGGGTTGCTGCTGTTGCTGTAGGAGACTATTTCATTTCTTTACCATCTGGAATTGTATTGGAACTAGACAATTGTTACTTTGTTCCCAGCATTACTAAGAATATTATCTCCATTCCTGCTCTTGTCAGGAAAGGATTTTCCTTTGAATGCAATATTTCAAAGTGTGTTTTATCTTATGATAATATTGTTTATGCAACTGGTTCAATTAACAATGGGTTATACATGTTGGACATGGAATGTTCTATACAAAAAATTGATATTAAGAAAGCCAAGAATGCTGATGACAGCACCTTGCTATGGCATAGTCGTTTAGGCCATATTAACGAGAAACGCATTAAGCGGTTGCATCATCATGGACTGCTGGGATCATTCTCCTATGAGGAGATTGATACATGCAAGGCTTGTTTAATGGGTAAAATGACGAAGTCACCTTTTCTTCACAAAGGTCAAAGGGCTTCAGGTTTACTTGACCTTATACACAGTGATGTGTGTGGGCCATTTAGTAAACATGCCAGAGGTGGCTATCAGTACTTCATTACCTTTACTGATGATTTCAGTAGATATGGGTATGTCTATTTAATGAGACATAAAAGTGAATCTTTTGACAAGTTCAAAGAGTTCAAGAATGAAGTACAAAATCAGCTAGGCCGAAATATCAAGGCACTTCGCTCAGATCGAGGTGGAGAATACTTGAGTCATACGTTTACTGACTATCTGAAGGAGTGTGGGATTATCTCACAGCTCACTCCGCCAGGAACACCGCAATGGAATGGTGTGTCCGAGAGGAGAAATAGAACGTTACTTGATATGGTTCGTTCTATGATGAGTCAGGCTACTCTTCCATATTCCTTTTGGGGTTTTGCACTGGAAACAGCTGCAAAGGTACTAAACCGAGTGCCATCCAAGGCCGTTTCTAAGACGCCATATGAATTATGGTATGGAAAACAGCCGAGCTTGACATTTATCAGGATCTGGGGCTGCGAGGCTTATGTCAAAAAGCTCGCCTCTGGGAAACTAGAGAGCAGATCTGACAAATGTAACTTTGTCGGTTACCCTAAGGAAACTAAGGGTTATTATTTCTTCGATCCCAAAGAGAACAAGGTATTTGTTGCTCGGACGGCCATATTTCTTGAGAAGGAGTTTCTTCTGCAAGAGGCCAGTGGGAGAGAAATAAAGCTGGATGAGAATCCAGAGGAAGGACAAAGTGATCAAGCACAGTTGGATGAGCCTGAGCCGGTAGATCAGGATATTGAACAACCTGAGGCTCAAATATCACGGGAACCGCGAAGATCGGGAAGGATTCGTCGACAGCCTGAGCGCTATGACGGAGTCTACATCATTGATAATGATGAACCCCTCACTTATGCGGATGCGGTCAGTGGACCGGAGTCAGCGAGATGGCTTGAAGCTATGCGCGCCGAGATGGACTCCATGTCAGATAACCAAGTCTGGGATTTGGTTGATCCGCCTCCGGGAGTAATCCCTATAGGCTGTAAATGGATCTTCAAGAAGAAGATTGACATGGATGGTAACGTGGTTACCTATAAAGGCAGGCTAGTTGCGAAAGGTTTCAAACAAATCTACGGGATAGATTATGATGAAACTTTCTCACCTGTAGCTATGTTTAAGTCTATTCGGATTCTTTTCGCGATAGCTGCATATTATGATTATGAGATTTGGCAAATGGATGTGAAAACAGCTTTCCTGAATGGAAATCTGGATGAGGATGTGTACATGACACAACCAGAAGGTTTCACTGATCCATCAGATCGTCATAAGATATGCAAGTTAAAGAAGTCTATTTATGGACTTAAGCAGGCATCAAGAAGCTGGAACATTCGTTTTGATGAATCAGTCACTGAATTTGGTTTCATCAAGAACGAGGATGACCCGTGTGTATATAAGAGGTTTAGTGGGAGCGTGATTACTTTCCTAGTCCTCTACGTCGATGACATCTTGATCATTGGAAATGACATTCCTGAAATGCATGCTGTTAAAGCATGGTTAAAGAAATGTTTCCAGATGAAAGATCTAGGAGAAGCAGCCTATGTATTAGGTGTGAAGATCTACAGGGATAGATCTAAGAGGCTTCTCGGGTTGTGCCAGAGTACTTACATCGATAAAGTCCTGGAGAGATTTCATTTAGAGAATTCTAAACGAGGATATCTTCCAGTCAGACATGGTCTGAATCTTTCGAAGAGTCAGTGTCCACAAACACAGACTGAGAAAGATGAAATGGACAATACGCCTTATGCTTCGGCTATTGGATCCATTATGTATGCGATGTTGTGTACTCGCCCAGACGTTGCTTACGGGTTAAGCGTGACCAGTCGGTTCCAAAGTAATCCAGGTCAGGCACACTGGATTGCAGTCAAGAACATCTTAAAATATCTGCGGAGGACCAAAGATATGTTCTTGATATATGGTGGTCAGGAAGAACTCAGTATTGAAGGATATACTGATGCTTCGTTCCAGTCTGACCAGGATGATTTCCGATCGCAATCAGGCTATGTTTTTAGCTTGAATGGAGGAGCAGTGGTGTGGAAGAGTTTCAAACAGTCAACTGTTGCTGATTCCACAACAGAAGCCGAGTATGTTGCAGCCTCGGAAGCATCCAAGGAGGCAGTGTGGATTCGTAAGTTCGTGAGAGAACTTGGTGTTGTTCCTTCGAGTGCAGATCCTTTGGTTATCTTCTGTGATAACACTGGGGCAATCGCACAAGCAAAGGAACCACGGTCGCACCAGAAGTCCAAGCACATACAGAGACGGTTTCACTTGATCAGGGAGATCATAGATCGCGGCGAGATCAAAGTCTACAAGGTTCATACAGATGACAATCTGGCAGACCCGCTTACCAAGCCTCTGGCGCAGCAGAAGCATGAGAAGCACTGTAATAACATGGGTTTGAGATTTCTCAACCATTAGATTAAGTGCAAGTGGGAGATTGTTGGGGTATGCCCTTAAGCCTAATGTTTGAGGCCTTGGGAATGTATCAGTATCATGTAATAAACTCTTATGTTTATAAAGGCATGGTTGTTATTCAGGTTGTTACCTTGTCTGCTGTAATAAGTGTACTTCTGAATAATGTCTCAAAGCTGTTCAGCTAGGCTGACATGCAGTAAAGTCCTTAGTCGAGATATCTTGGTGAACATGAGACAGCCTTGATATGATTGAGACTAATATGTGTTCTAATCTTATAGGATGCTTCGAGCATGGAATAAGATGTAGACTCATGGGTACATTGGATGTACTAGACAGACCCTACTAGGATATTCAATTGTTTGTCACAATGTGAATATTCCTTGATTGCGACAAGTGGCACATTTCCTCTGACTTGAGATCACTTGTGTTTCTAAATGATGATTGTCATTGTTTTGAGGTAGTTCAATATCATTTGAAACATAATGATTATAGACTATCTTGGATAATGAACTTGAGTCAGGTTAGGGCACTAGTGATAGACAAAGGATTGCCGTCTCCTTGTTTAAGGAGTGTGATGTTCTTAAGGGGCCCCCTGGATGAGATGATTGAGAAAGTGTATGGCCATACCCAGGTGACAGTGATCATCTGATCTAATCATGCTCATCATATTGGAGTTACAAGCTTGACACGCTTGTCCAATAAGAACATCCAGTGGCAAAGGACATATGTATGCCTAGTGAAGTTGATTCACACTTGTGTTGTTTTTGGGTGTAGTCTTGGAAGACTCTTTCCTTTATATCGGGAGACAGTGATGTGTTGCTAGATACCCCTCACTGATCGTGATAACATGAGTTATCGTTACCGACATTTAAAGGAAACCCTTAGGGTCGCACAATTTGATGATATGGCTTACTTAAGTCAGATCGTGTGGACTGAATTGTTTGAGTTCAGTTTAAAGGGATTTAATCTCTGATTGTAAGTGAGATCTGGTCTGATCATGTTTGATTGATTGGGGCTTGAGATCGGTAAGCTTCGATTGAGAGATTGGATGCTAGATCGATGAGATCAAGAGCATCAAGAGATCAACGGTTAGATCTGGAGCCTTAGGGTTTAATTTAGATCTAGACTGGATTGCTTGGCTTGGTTCTTAAACCGAACCAAAATTGAACCGGCTCATTAAAGAGCGCTTGGTTCAAATAGAGAACAATTTGCGATTGGGAAATGTTCATGGTCGCATGAAGAAGTGGCTTACTATTTTTAGAAGCCATGTTCACACGTCTCATGTCACCACTTGCGCTCTCCTATTCTTGCTCTCGCCCCTTCCTCTCGTCACAAGGATTCTCGTGTGGTGAAGGCGGACGAGGAGTAGAAGAAGTTTTTCGCCAAGCAGGTCATCTCATCTCCCTTCACGGATTGGGACTCTTGGAGAGCTTTGCTAGCACAAAGATCGACAAGGAGAAAGTCTTTCTCATCTTGTGTGCGTCATCTCTGGAGGAAAGCCATTTCGCTTTCTGCTTCCAAGACGCCATCTAGAAATGGCATCGGTATGATTTCTTTCTTGCATACAAAAGATTTAATGTTGATTATATAAGATGCATTCGATCCCTAGAAACCCCTTCCGCTGAATTCCATATGCGCCTATTAGGGTTTCACCGCCCCTCTTGGGGACTTACAGTTCTATAGGGGCCCCCTCGATGAGATGATTGAGAAAGTGTATGGCCATACCCAGATGACTATGTTCATCTGATCTAATCATTCTCATCATATTGGAATTACAGGCTTGACACGCTTGTCCAATAAGAACGTCTAGTGGCAAAGGAAACACATATGTCAAGTGACTTGGGTTCACACTTGTGCTGTGGTTTGGGTGTAGTCTTGGAAGACTCTTTCCTTTATATCGGGAGACAGTGATGTGTTGCTAGATACCCCTCACTGATCGTGATAACGTGAGTTATCGTTACCGACATTTAAAGGAAACCCTTAGGGTCGCACAATTTGATGATATAGCTTACTTGAGTCAGATCGTGTGGACTGAATTGTTTTGGTTCAGTTTAATGGGATTTAAACTCTGATTGTAAGTGAGATCTGGTCTGATCATGTTTGTTTGATTAGGGCTTGAGATCGGTAAGCTTCGATCGAGAGAAATGATGCTAGATCGGTGAGATCAAGAGCATCAAGAGATGAATGGTTGGATCTTGAGCCTTATGGTTTAATTTGATCTAGACCAATGCTTGGTTTAATTTGGTCTTTGAACCAAATCCAATTGAACCGGCTCATCAAGTGAGCGCATGGTTCAAAGAGGAGAAGGTTGCGATTTGTTCACTTGGCGTGAACACTTGAACGTGTGAGGGTTTACTATTTTTGGAAGTCATGCTTTCCAAAATAGAGAGCACGCCTCACGTTCGAGAGCATTGCTCTATTCTCGCTCACCTCTTCCTCTTGTCGCCTCTTCCTCTCGTGTGGTGAGTCTTCACGCAAAGGAGAAGAGAAGAAAGCCAAGAGATTATCTCATCTTCCCTTCAAGCGATCAGGAAACTTGGAGAGCCTTGCTAGCACAAGGATCGACAAGGAGTAGGCGATCACCCATCTTGTGTGTGTCACCTTTGGAGGAGAGCTACTTCGTTCTCTGCTTCCAAGTCGCCATCCAAGCAATGGCTATGGTATGATCCCTTCTCGATCTATACATGTTATTAAGTTGATCATATATTCATGCATGCGATTTTAGAAACCCTAGCTTCCGCTCAATGCAAAAACCTCTGATATGCGCCTATTAGGGTTTCGCCCCCTTTAGGGGACTTTCATGTGGTTGAGATGATTCAGCAGGGGCTTTCCCCTTTCTTCTTGGACAAATTGACTTTGTTCTTGGTGCCATGAGTATGAACTCAAGCTGCAATTTTCAATTTAATGCAAATACAGGAAATATATGACATTGTATCATACTCTCAACATCATCAAAAATGTTAATCAAGTTCATTGGAAACAAAAATCAACTTAGAACTCATGCTTAAACTCAAGAAAACAGAGTAAACGTCAATGAACAGTAACTTCGAGTAAGTTCAGCGTACTTCAGTTCAAATCGGTGATGGAAATCGGTTTAAATTCTTCCAAACAGCAAAGGATCGATAGCCTGTCCTCTAACGGGTAAATAAAAACAAGAATCACTCAAAATGGTTGAGAAATGCGTGAAAACGAGTGAAAGGGGCGAAACTTGATAAAAATTCATCAAATCTGTAAAATCGGCGAAATGAGTACCTAATTGTTGGTGTATATGCCCTAGGACCTAGTTTTGGTCCATCTTTGTACTACTTGACTCTGATATTCATATATATTTTTCTGGCATTGTCGTTATCATTGTTTGTCTACACCTGCGATTGTGTACTTACATGATAATGTCCCTGGAGACAGATTGGATCTGTGTTCAAATGATTGTCCCCAGTCGATGTACTTGAGTGGATATGGGACAGCTCTGGTACTTGTGAGACTGGTATATGGGCTGGTTAGGCACGAGGTGCTAACGCAGACATATGGGTATATCAATGGTGGATATACTGGATCGACCCACTATGAGGCTATAACTTGGTGTCATGAGTTATCCTCACAAGTGACAGAAGATGCATTGATCCCTTGACTTGAGGTCATTGACCATTCTATATGGTTAGGGACTTGCTTTGATACAACCTAACACCTCGCCGTAGTTGGGAGGTAATAACAGTTGTCATTGAGCATGTCACGACCCATATGAGAAGGTCAATGGACAGACATAGGATTTGCCACCTCCTAAGGGAAGTATGATATCCATGGAGCTCCTCTATGGTTCTATGACTGAAAGTGTATGGCCATACCCAGGTGAAAACCTGATTTAGTCATAACCATGTGATTGGGTGAAAACAAGTGGTGACACACTTGTCCAATTGGATATTAGTTAGGCAAAGAGACTGTAATGCATTTGAACCTTGTTGCAATGATGGGGATGTCGATGTCGATATCCATTCTGATGACTTGGGTAGCAGCGATGCACTGCTAGGTGCCACTCACTGCTTGTGGTGACATTTGGTCAGCACTACCAACGTCAGAGGGACCTACAGGGTCGCACACCTTGATACTCGAGTTCTCGTATTGATCGGGAAGCCTTATGATCGAGTTATTGGATAACTCGAATCTATTTTGGAGATTTCATCAGTGCCAATGAGCCTGATGAGATGGAAGGATGTTATTGGAGCCAAACTCCATTTATGGCAGGTTGACCCAAAATTGACTATGGTTGGCCACATTTGGATTAGGGTTGCATTGGATTGGATCCAAGTGCTTAATGAAGCCATATAATGAAGTTTGGGCTAGCTCATTATCCAATGAGGCCCAATAACAAGTTTTCATGAAGAGGCAATAGGCTAAAAGGGTATAATGTGGAGGAAGCCAAGCCCATTGGCGCCTAAGGGGCATAATGGGGTTTGGATGGCAAATTTGCTTCATTAAGGAAGCTTTATGCGCCTAGCCCTCTCCCATTGATAGTGTGAATGCATTAAGGCATTGCTTGGGACGCAAGGCTAGGCCTTGGTGCACAAGGCAAGGCTTGGTAGCTTATGGAAAGGTTGAATGAGGTTTATGGTAAAGTCTTCGAGACTTTCCTTACCTTAAACCTTCTCATCCAAGCCATACACTTGTCATGATCTCAACCCTTGCCCTAACCGCCTCTAGCTCTTTATAAGTGACCCTAGCCGCCCCCTCTTATGGGTTACAATCCTTATAGGTGTGACAACAAGAGGAGGGGCGAAAGCAAGGGCTTGAAGGGCGACAACACCAAGAAGTGGCGCATCTTCTTCTTCCTTCCAAACCCTAGCCGCAAGCCTCTTCCTTCTCTCTTGACGCAAGGAACTTGGTGCTTGGTGGTTTCACTCTCCCTCATCCTTCTTCATCTTTGGCGCATCTACCTTGGAGGTGGCACATATTTTGAAGAAGGAGCACAAGGCTTGGATCTTCTTCCCGAGGCTAGCACCGGGCATGGAAGAAGAGGACTCGAGGCATCCGTGTGTGTGAGACTGCAGAGGGCGCACGCTTGGGTGCCTATCAAGACATCGACCTCATCTTGCTCTAAGGTATTTCCTAACTCATCATGTCGACTCTCTTGCTTGCGATCTTCACTGGGTTTTTGGGACCGGCCTGTTTCGGGGACATTCTTCCGCTGTGCAATGTATATATGTATGCTTATAACTCTGAAAAATTATAAAATATCCCCGGAGTTTGCCAACAGTGGTATCAGAGCGACTTGCAAGACTCGAACGATGTTTTATGCTTTTCTTTCATGCTCACATGCCATATCTCTATTTTCGTTAATAGCATGATGCATGGCAAACGATTTTTCTAAAAGTAGAAAAATTAAGGTTTCTTGTTTCTATCATCTTTTCAATCTCTTTTGGATTTTTGGGTTATTTTTCTTGCTTGATTTAAAGATCAAAGGCACACGTAATTTTGTCAAGTAGGACAGGCATTGTGTCTTCGGACTGGCCAAGTCTCTTGATCAGACAAAATTGCCAGCCGAAAGGATCTCTGAAATCATCATGAAAAATAAATCACAATTAACCAAAAGATTTGTGAGAAGAAGATGAGAAAAAGAGACTAGTTTTATGAAAAAGTAAAATTTCAGATTTTATGTTTTTCATGAGCATGTAGAATTGAATGAGTAAATACCTTGATTGTGCATGATGTTGTGATCATTAGTCAAACCCCCCTTTGCATGCCTGTGATGTATCCTTATGAGGCATGTGTGCCATTTTTTTTTCTTTTAACTAAGAAGAAGATTAGGGTGGCGCATGTACTTGGAACTTGGCGCATGCATACCTTGGATGGTGGTGCAACAAGCATCAAAGGAAGAGGCGCAAGCTTGCTTAGTGGCGCAAGTTAGGCATGGCCGAACCCTTGGGTTTGAGAGCTAGCTAACTTGGCTTCTTGCATTGTGGCGCATCCTCATTGGAGGAAGACCATGGCATTGGCCGAACCCTTGGGGTCTACCCTTAAGGTTTGAGAGGTAAACCATGAGAGAAGGACCTTGGAGCCAACCTTGAAGTTCAAGCTAGAGGCCGGCTAGGCTAGGTCTAGTTTTTGGGGCTTGAGTTCTAGGACAAGAGTTGAACCTCTTTCATGGCATGGGCTAGTTCAATGTCTTGAATAGGATATGATCACATCATTCTTTACTGCTTTTATTATTATCTGCAGAAGCATGCCTGTAATGTTTTATCGTTATGTTATCACCATAGGATTACATGCCTATAATGATAGACATAAGATAAAACTGAGATGATGAGACCTTAAACAAAAACCCTCAATTAAAATATCAAGTCTAGTAGCCTTCTAACGCGTAGCCCTCACTAAGCTATCGATCAGTGGAGTTGTGAACTGTTTTCCACCCTCGTGGGACACACCCACTTATCTTTAGAAAGTGCGTGGTGACAATGGTTTTCCCAGTCCAATTTTAACTTGGGCGTGCCTTCACAAGGAAACTCGTTGGCCCTGGGCATAGCGGTTAGGAATGGACTTGACTAGATTTTCATGTGTGCTAGGCACATGATGAAACTCTAGAGGCATCGTTGAGAGGTTAGGATTTCATGTTGTATCCAGCCCTTGCTGGACATAAAATGGCCAGACTATCTCAACAAGGGGAGTTGCTTGGAGCAACCGGCCGGCGCGCCCACCTTAGGAAACATGGGTTACTTTGTGCATCTCATCCCACCCTCGTGGGACGTGAAGCCTCATGTGAAATAAGGATCCCATCTCACTAGGAAGTCTTAAACTTCCTGATTGACTTTGTGGGTTGTCAATTCAAATTTAAAATAGTGGGAGCAGTAATCATTTAAAACAAGTCTAGTTTAAATGACTCGAAGTAGTACTAATCTGCTGTTTCTTGGTTGTTGTAGAACAATGGCTATGAACAATTGCAGTTGGTCACTGCGATCTACCCTGGAAAGGGATAAGTTGGTTGGATCCAACTTACTGGATTGGTATATGAACTTGAGAATCGTGCTCAAGCTCGAAAGGAAGCTTTATGTCCTCGAGCATTCTTTTCCTGAGCCACTTCCATGCTCGGCCTCAGCGGCTGAGAGGGATGCTTATGATAAGCATCAGGTTGATACTTTGAAGGTTGCTAACCAACATGTAACCTGAATTTAGAGGGTGATATGAATCGAAGAGTGCCTCTGAGATTATTTCTAATCTAAGGCAGCTCTTTGATGAATTGGTTGAGCTCAATCCTCCTAAAGTTGATATTCAGTGTGTTGAGCCGAAAGGCTTGACCAAGGAATTGAAATTAAAGATGGATATGATCAGGAATAACAGGTGCTATTCATGTGGAGGGCCACCTCACATGTTGAAGGACATGTTGCAACTTCAGAATGAGGAGAAGAAAGGCAAGGCCTTGTCTTCATGCTCAGGTATTTATGTTACCGAAGTCAACCTTTCTACTCCTATGACATGGGTATTGGACCCCCATGTGGAGCTCATATTTGTATGCAAGGGCTCAAAAAGGTAGACCGGTAAGGCCTAGAGAAATTGACCTACGGATAGGTAGCAGGGCACAAGTTACTACTGTTGCTGTAGGAGTTTCTCTCCCTGCCTTCTGGACTTCAGTTAAAGCTAGACAATTGCTATTATGTACCTTCCCTTAACAAAACATTGTATCCACTCCTTGCTTGGCAAAGAAAGGATTTAAGTTTGAAATAAAAGAGAACTTATGTTCTTTTTCTTTTGCAAACATGTTTTATGGAAAGGGTACTTTGTGCAATGGTCCGCATGTCTTGGACATGGATAGCTCTGTTTGTAACATAAATTATAAAAGGACCAAACTGAGTGGTTCAGTTGGTGCTTTCCTACGGCATTGTCGATTAGCCCATATAAACAAGAATCGCATTCGATAACTCCATGCAAATGGGTTGTTAGATTCGAGTTCCTTAGAGGAACTTGATACATGTGAGCCTTGTTTATTAGGGAAAATGACAAAGGCGCCCTTCACCAAGACTGGTGAGAGGGCAGGAGGTTTGTTGGATCTTATACATAGTGATGTGTGTGGGCCATTCAATAAACAAGCCAAAGGAGGGTATAACTACTTCGTCACATTTACTGATGACTTCAGTAGATATGGTTATGTCTACATGATGAGACATGAGTCTGAATCCTTTGAGAAATTTAAGGAGTTCAGACATGAAGTAGAGAACCAGCTTGGTAGATCCTTTAAGGATCTTCGATCAGATCGTGATGGAGAGCACCTGAGCAGTGAGTTCTTTGACTATCTGAGTAAGTGTGGGATCCTATCCCAACTCACTCCTCCTGGAGCACCTTAGTGGAATGGTGTGTCTGAAAGGAGAAATCGAACCTTGTTGGACATAATTCGGTCTATGATGAGTAATGCAACTCTACCTCCCTCATTCTAGGGACATGCACTTGAGACAGCTTCTCTAATACTGAATAATGTTCCATCTAAGAGTGTCTCAAAGATTCCATACGAGGTATGGAGTGAGAGGCGCTCTAATCTCACTTTTATCAGGATCTGGGGATGTGAGGCTTATGTCAAACGTCAGGATTCTAGCAAGCTAGAACCTAGATCTGATAAGTGTATGTTTGTGGGGTACCCTAAGGAGACTAAGGGTTACTACTTCTATGTTCCCACCGAAAACAAAGTTTTTGTTGCTCGGGGTGCTGTCTTTCTAGAGAAAGAATTTCTCACGAAATAAGTTAGTGGAGGAAGTTTGACTTGGACGAGGTCCAAGTGCAACCACAAGACATAGAGATGGAACCTGAGCCACCTGCACCGGTTGCCAGGCAACCTGAGGCTCAGACACAGGCCCCATGTAGGACTGGGAGGATTCATCGTGCACCTGAGAGGTATGGGTCACTGCCGACCCAACACGATGGGATCTTCATCATTAAGTATGAACCCAGAACCTATGATGAGGCGGTCAGTGGACCGGACTCCGAGAGATGGCTTGACGCCATGCGATCCCTAGTGCTAGAGTCGAACTCTAGACCTAGTGCTAGAGTCGATCACTTGAGCTCTTTATGGGTCTCTTGCACTTTATCTGGCCCAGCCCGGGCCCAAGTGCCCTCTCTGCAGCTCAAATGCGCCCATCAGGTAGCATGCGCCTGTGCTAGAGTCGAACTCTAGACCTCCCACCTGGTGAAGCCACTGACTGCAAGCGCTTCTGTCATGTGTGCTCTATGCTCATGTCTGATCAAATTACATTTTAATCTATCTAGACATGAATTGACACGCAGGTCAATTGTACATTATTATAAATTAAAGTGTGATACACAGATCACAATAAAAATTTACAATTAATTCCAGGCACGCAGGCCCCAGCACAGCACACAAATTAGGGCAGCCCACATAAGATTAAATAGACACCCAATCAGGTTAAATAAGCATACATGTGATCCAATCAGAAAATAAAATTTTTGAAAAAACCCCATGGCATCAATTTTATTTCCTTGTGTGCCCTACTACCTTACAACGGTCCATTAATAGGGATCCACTCATCAGACCAAGTCAGACCCACAGCCCTTGCATGCACCCAGTCATAACTGACTTGTGTTGACCTAGTGGTCAACTATGCATGCCTTAAGGGCTGAACGTCCCACATGATTTCTGGCAGGCGGGTGTGACCCCGGGCCTTAATCATGATCGTTCACTAGGCGCCTCAATCAGACATCGCTACACGCCCTTCTGCAGTCGGCCTATAGCCACCTGTATGCGTGCGCATAGGTGCTATCTGGCCGACCCATCTAGGCTGTCAGATGGTCTGATCAGGCTGTTGGGTCCAGACTAGACTGACGACTTCAACCCTAGTAACCCGTCTAAGTATATCAAGTAGGCGCTTTAGAGATCTAGGTGAGGGGCGTGCAAGATCATAAGTGTTTGATAAAAACTCTTCAACATGCGCAAAACAAATATCATGCGCAACTTAAGTAAAAACCAAAACACATCTAATGTCTAGCATGTATGTTGGCATGATGATTTATAACATGCGCAAGTCATGTATAGATCTACTTTTAAACCGCATGGATCACAAAATAAGCAATCATATGGATCAAGCCAAAACACTACCTCTGATACCAATTGAAAGGGGGGGCGAAACCCTAATTCAGGCGCATATAAAATTTTTCATGGGCGAAAACAAGGGTTTCATGAAGATCGCATGGCATGAACATATGATCAACTATTAGTTCTTGCAATAAGAAGATAGGATGTTACCATGGCCATTATTTGGATGGCGACTTGGAAGAATAAAGAGGGAGAGCGGCTCTCCTCCAAAGCAGTCGCACACAAGGTGACGATGGCTACTCCCTTTTCTTCTTTGTGCTAGCAAAGTTCCAAGGTGTCCTTCAACGTGTAGGAGAAGATGAGATGTTCTTCTTCTTGGCTAAGCGAAAACTCTCTACCTCTTCTCTTTCGTGGAGCCTCGACACACACACGAGAGGAGAAGCGTTTTTTCGAGAGAGAGGGAGGCGTTGAGGCGTTATCCAACGTGGGAACGCTTATGGCTTCCAAAAATAGAAAGTCATCAAGCCTTGCGCCCATGTTTTCGAACCAACCAAAATGTCTTCTCACTTTGAACCATGCGTTCACTTATGTGAACCGGTTCTATTGCATTTGGTTCAAAGACCAAATCAAACCAAGCCATGGTCTAGATCACATATGAACCAGATGGCTCAAGATCTAACCACACATCTCTTGATGCTCTTGATCTCATCGATCAAGCATCAATTCTCCCGATCGAAGCTTACCGATCTCAAGCCCTAATCAATCAAACATGATCAGACCAGATCTCACTTCCAATCAGAGTTTAAACTCCCTTAAACTGAACCAAAACCATTCAGTCCACACGATCTGACATAAGTAAGCCATATCATCAAATTGTGCGACCCTAAGGGTTTCCTTCAATGTCGGTAATGATAACTTACGTTATCACGATCAGAGAGGGGTATCTAGCAACACATCACTGTCTCCCGATATGAAGGAAAGAGTCTTCCAAGACTACACCCAAACCATAGCACAAGTGTGAATCCAATTCACTTGACATACATGTTTCCTTTGCCACTGGATGTTCTCATTGGACAAGCGTGTCAAGCCTGTAATTCCAATATGATGAAAATGATTAGATCAGATGAACATAGTCATCTGGGTATGGCCATACACTTTCTCAATCATCTCATCCAGGGGGCCCCTTTAGAACATCACACTCCAACAAGGAGAGGCAATCCTATATCTATCACTAGTGTCCCAACATGACTCATGCTCATTATCCAAGATAATCTATAACCATTATATTTCAAATGATATTGAATTACCTCAAGACAATGCCAATCATCATTTAGAAACACAAGCGATCTCAAGTCAGAGGAAATATGCCACTTGCTTGCATATAAGGATTATTCACATTGTGACAAACAATTGAATATCCTAAGTAGGGTCTGTCTAGTACATCCAATGCACCTATGTGTCTACATCTTATTCCATGCTCGAAGCACCCTATAAGATTGGAACACATATTAGTCTCAATTATATCAAGGCTGTCTCATGTTCACCAAGATATCTCGACTAAGGACAATGCTAATGTCAGCCAAGCTGAACACCATTGAGACATTATTCAGAAGTATACATAACAGCAGCAGATAATGTAACAACCTGAATAACAACCATTGCCTTTATAAACTTATACATAGTTTATACATGATACTGAAATCATCCCAAAGGCCTCAAACATTAGCCTTAAGGGCATACCCCAATAATCTCCCACTTGCACTTAATCTAATGGTTGAGAAATCTCAAACCCATATTATTACAGTGCTTCTCATGCTTCTGCTGCGCCAGAGGCTTAGTAAGCGGGTCAGCTAGATTGTCATCTGTATGAACCTTGCAGATCTTGATCTCTCCACGATCTATGATCTCACGGATCAAATGAAACCTTCTCTGTATGTGCTTGGACTTCTGGTGTGACCCTGGTTCCTTTGCTTGTGCTATTGCTCCAGTGTTATCACAGAAGATAACCAATGGATCAGCACTCGAAGGAAAAACACCAAGTTCCTGAACGAACTTACGAATCCACACTGCCTCCTTGGATGCTTCCGAGGCTGCAACATACTCGGCTTCTGTTGTGGAATCAGCAACAATTGATTGTTTGAAACTCTTCCACACCACTGCTCCTCCATTCAAGCTAAAAACATAGCCTGATTGCGATCGGAAATCATCTTGGTCAGATTGGAACGAAGCGTCAGTATATCCTTCAGTACTGAGTTCTTCCTGACCTCCATAAATCAAGAACATATCTTTGGTCCTCTGAAGATATTTCAAAATGTTCTTGACTGCAATCCAGTGTGCCTTCCCTGGATTACTTTGGAATCGACTGGTCACGCTTAACCCGTAAGCGATGTCTGGACGAGTACACAACATCGCATACATAATGGATCCAATAGCCGAAGCATAAGGCGTATTGTCCATTTCATCTTTCTCAGACTGTGTTTGAGGACACTGGCTCTTAGAAAGATTCAGACCATGTCTGACTAGAAGATATCCTCTTTTAGAATTTTCTAAATGGAATCTCTCCAGGACTTTATCGATGTAAGTACTCTGGCACAGCCCGAGAAGCCTATTAGATCTATCTCTATAGATCTGCACACCTAATACATAGGCTGCTTCTCCTAAATCTTTCATCTGGAAACATTTTCTTAACCATGCTTTGACTGCATGCAGTTCAGGAATATCGTTTCCAATGATCAAGATATCATCGACGTAGAGGACTAGGAAAGTAATCACGCTCCCACTAAACCTCTTATATACACACGGGTCATCTTCATTTTTGATGAAACCAAATTCACAAACTGATTCATCAAAACGAATATTCCAGCTTCTCGATGCTTGTTTTAGTCCATAAATAGACTTCTTTAATTTGCATATTTTATGACGATCTGATGGATTGATGAAACCTTCAGGTTGTGCCATATACACATCCTCTTCCAGTTTTCCATTAAGGAAAGCGGTCTTCACATCCATTTGCCAGATCTCATAATCATAATATGCAGCTATCGCGAGAATAATCCGAATGGACTTAAACATGGCTACAGGAGAGAATGTTTCATCATAATCTATCCCGTAGATTTGTTTGATACCTTTCGCAACTAGCCTGCCCTTATAGGTAACTACGTTACCATCCATATCAATCTTCTTCTTGAAGATCCATTTACAGCCTATAGGGATTACTCCCGGAGGCGGATCAACCAAATCCCAGACTTGGTTATCTGACATGGAGTCCATCTCGGCTCGCATAGCTTCAAGCCATCTTGCTGATTCCGGTCCACTGACCGCATCTGCATAGGTGAGGGGTTCATCATTAATGATGTAGACTCCGTCATAGCGCTCAGGCTGTCGACGAATCCTTCCCGATCTACGCGGTTCCCGTGATATCTGAGCCTCAGGTTGAACATCAACCTGTTCTATTTGCTCAGGCTCATCCAACTGAGCTTGACTACTTTGTCCCTCTTCTGGACTTTCATCCAGTTTTATTTCTCTCCCACTGGCTTCTTGCAGAAGAAATTCCTTCTCAAGAAAAATAGCCGTTCGAGCAACAAATATTTTGTTCTCTTTGGGAACGTAGAAATAATAACCCTTAGTTTCTTTAGGGTAACCGACAAAGATACATTTATAAGATCTGCTCTCTAGTTTCCCAGAGGCGAGCTTTTTGACATAAGCCTCGCAACCCCAGATTTTGATAAATGTCAAGCTTGGCTGTTTCCCATACCATAACTCATATGGAGTCTTTGAAACGGCCTTGGATGGCACTCGGTTTAGTACCTTTGCAGCTATTTCCAGTGCAAATCCCCAAAAGGAGTAAGGTAGAGTAGCCTGACTCATCATCGAACGAACCATATCCAATAAGGTTCTATTTCTCCTCTCGGACACACCATTCCATTGCGGTGTTCCTGGCGGAGTGAGCTGTGAGATAATCCCACACTCCTTCAGATAGTCAGTAAACTCTCGACTCAAGTATTCTCCACCTCGATCGGATCGAAGTGCCTTGATATTCCGGCCTAGCTGATTCTGTACTTCATTTTTGAACTCTTTGAACTTGTCAAAAGATTCACTCTTATGTCTCATTAGATAGACATAACCATATCTACTGAAATCATCAGTAAATGTAATGAAGTATGAATAGCCACCTCTGGCATGTTTACTAAATGGCCCGCACACATCACTGTGAATAAGGTCAAGTAAACCTGAAGCCCTTTGACCTTTATTAGAAAAAGGAGTCTTCGTCATTTTGCCCATTAAACAAGCTTTGCATGTATCAAGCTCCTCATAGGAGAATGATCCCAGCAGTCCATGGTCATGCGACCGCTTAATGCGCTTCTTGTTAATATGGCCTAAACGACTATGCCATAGCAAGGTGCTGTCATCAGCATACTTGGCTTTCTTAATATCAATTTGTTGTACAAAACATTCCATGTCCAACATGTATAACCCATTGTTAATTGAGCTAGTAGCATAAACAATATTATCAAATGAAATACAACACTTTAAAGTTTTACATTCAAAAGAAAATCCTTTCCTGACAAGAGCAGGAATAGAGATAATATTCTTAGTTATGCTCGGTACAAAATAACAATTGTCAAGTTCTAATACAAAACCAGATGGTAAAGAGATGTTATATTGTCCTACAGCAACAGCAGCAACCCGTTCCCCGTTTCCAACTCGTAGGTCCACCTCATGCTGTCCCACCTGTCTTCTTCTCTTGAGTTCCTGTACATTTGAACAAATGTGAACTCCACATGCAGTGTCCAACACCCATGAAATAGAAGAAGCTACCATGACTTCAGTCACGTAAATACCTGAGCCAGAAGTGAAAGGCTTGCTTCCCTTCTTCTCTCCTTGGAGCGCTTTACAGTCCTTCTTCTAGTGACCGAGCTGGCCACAATGGAAACATCTGTTGTCCTTTGACCGCTTTATCTTTTGTTTCAGAGCCTTGTTGTAGCTCTTGATAGGGGCTTTGCCCTTCTTTCCCTTCTCAAGAGTCTGCTCTGTGGTACAGAGCATGTTCAGTAACTCTGCCAGAGTACAATCGATCTTGTTCATATTAAAATTAATAATGAACGGATCAAAAGAGGCCGGGAGAGACTGCAGGATAATGTCTACAACAAGTTCCTGATTGATGGTGTGTCCCAGTTTCTCTAGAGCCTCCTTGTACCCAATCATCTTGAGTACGTGGGCTCCCACTGGACTCCCTTCAGTCAGTTTGCTCTGAAAGAAAAGTTTCGTCAAGTTATAGCGTTCAGTCCTTGCCTGTGCAGCATACAGCATCTTGAGATTTGCTATAATATCAATAGCAGATAAATCCTCATGCTGACGCTGGAGCTCTGGCGTCATTGACGCAAGCATAAGGCAAGCGACATCAGTACTATCACTGACGTGCTTCTCATAAGCATCCCAAACCGCCCTTGCGGCGTTCGCTGCGGGTTGAGCCGGTATTGCCGTCTCAAGGACATACAGTTTCCTCTCAGCCTTAAGAACAATCTTAAGCTGTCTGTACCAGTCTGAGAAGTTTGGCCCAGCAAACTTCTCCTTTTCCAGTATGGATTGCAGATTGAGCCCTGTGGTGTTCGTTGCTGCAGGAATCTACAACATTGCAAGAACAACAAGGTCAGTATCCATGTTAGAATCAATCCAGGACTTAAGAATGATTCTTTTCTCACTATTTTATCTGACTGAAAAATCCAATAAAACAGTCCGAAAGAGTAAAACTCTTTTTAGTAACATGGGATCCAGATTTCATACTTGGTCTCCGCGTCCCGCTCAGGCAAGATAAGATGCACAGAGAGTTCAAGCACTAATCACTGGTAGGCTATCCATGCCAATCGCCAACCCGTGCGATTCCCCTTCATCTGGGCAATCCAGCAGACTGTGCCAACTGAGTTGGTACAACACAGTCTCTGATTCCACAGATGGCTGCCTCCATATAGCTAACATATGCTCAATATGTAGCCTACATGGTCAAGCTGACCTGACCTACTCCCTGGACCACCACGTGCTATGCTGAGCAACGAGAAGCGATAAATCCCTTCTCTGTAACACGCAGGTGTAATCACACACCGTCTGAAGATAGATGGGCGTGCCCACTGAGTGGGTACAACACTGCCCCAACGATAGTCAGAACAGTGAGGTTTCGCGTCAGAAGGCTTTCGTGCTTGATATTTGACGTTGGATTTTAACGGTCCATTTTATCTTCTTACTATCATGCAATATCTATGGTGATAGCAAAAGAATAAATCAAGCATGTGCTAATATTTCTTAAACAGTAAATAGAAAGCACAATGATCTTATGTGGTAAATGCCCATAAAAGCCTAAGTAAAAACCCTAGTTTTACACAAGTCTTCACTTGAGCTCTTTATGGGTCTCTTGCACTTTATCTGGCCTAGCCCGGGCCCAAGTGCCCTCTCTGCAGCTCAAATGCGCCCATCAGGTAGCATGCGCCTGTGCTAGAGTCGAACTCTAGACCTCCCACCTGGTGAAGCCACTGACTGCAAGCGCTTCTGTCATGTGTGCTCTGTGCTCATGTCTGATCAAATTACATTTTAATCTATCTAGACATGAATTGACACGCAGGTCAATTGTACATTATTATAAATTAAAGTGTGATACACAGATCACAATAAAAATTTACAATTAATTCCAGGCACGCAGGCCCCAGCACAGCACACAAATTAGGGCAGCCCACATAAGATTAAATAGACACCCAATCAGGTTAAATAAGCATACATGTGATCCAATCAGAAAATAAAATTTTTGAAAAAACCCCATGGCATCAATTTTATTTCCTTGTGTGCCCTACTACCTTACAACGGTCCATTAATAGGGATCCACTCATCAGACCAAGTCAGACCCACTGCCCTTGCATGCACCCAGTCATAACTGACTTGTGTTGACCTAGTGGTCAACTATGCATGCCTTAAGGGCTGAACGTCCCACATGATTTCTGGCAGGCGGGTGTGACCCCGGGCCTTAATCATGATCGTTCACTAGGCGCCTCAATCAGACATCGCTACACGCCCTTCTGCAGTCGGCCTATAGCCACCTGTATGCGTGCGCATAGGTGCTATCTGGCCGACCCATCTAGGCTGTCAGATGGTCTGATCAGGCTGTTGGGTCCAGACTAGACTGACGACTTCAACCCTAGTAACCCGTCTAAGTATATCAAGTAGGCGCTTTAGAGATCTAGGTGAGGGGCGCGCAAGATCATAAGTGTTTGATAAAAACTCTTCAACATGCGCAAAACAAATATCATGCGCAACTTAAGTAAAAACCAAAACACATCTAATGTCTAGCATGTATGTTGGCATGATGATTTATAACATGCGCAAGTCATGTATAGATCTACTTTTAAACCGCATGGATCACAAAATAAGCAATCATATGGATCAAGCCAAAACACTACCTCTGATACCAATTGAAAGGGGGGGCGAAACCCTAATTCAGGCGCATATAAAATTTTTCATGGGCGAAAACAAGGGTTTCATGAAGATCGCATGGCATGAACATATGATCAACTATTAGTTCTTGCAATAAGAAGATAGGATGTTACCATGGCCATTATTTGGATGGTGACTTGGAAGAATATAGCGGGCGAGCGGCTCTCCTCCAAAGCAGTCGCACACAAGGTGACGATGGCTACTCCCTTTTCTTCTTTGTGCTAGCAAAGTTCCAAGGTGTCCTTCAACGTGTAGGAGAAGATGAGATGTTCTTCTTCTTGGCTAAGCGAAAACTCTCTACCTCTTCTCTTTCGTGGAGCCTCGACACACACACGAGAGGAGAAGCGTTTTTTCGAGAGAGAGGGAGGCGTTGAGGCGTTATCCAACGTCGGAACGCTTATGGCTTCCAAAAATAGAAAGTCATCAAGCCTTGCGCCCATGTTTTCGAACCAACCAAAACGTCTTCTCACTTTGAACCATGCGTTCACTTATGTGAACCGGTTCTATTGCATTTGGTTCAAAGACCAAATAAAACCAAGCCATGGTCTAGATCTCATATGAACCAGATGGCTCAAGATCTAACCACACATCTCTTGATGCTCTTGATCTCATCGATCATGTTGGGGTATGCCCTTAAGGCTAATGTTTGAGGCCTTGGGATTATTTCAGTATCATGTATAAACTCTATGTTTATAAAGGCAATGGTTGTTATTCAGGTTGTTACATTATCTGCTGCAATGCGTATACTTCTGAATAATGTCTCGATGCTGTTCAGCTAGGCTGATATGCAGTATTGTCCTTAGTCGAGATATCTTGGTGAACATGAGACAGCCTTGATATGATTGAGACTAATATGTGTTCTAATCTTATAGGATGCTTCGAGCATGGAATAAGATGTAGACTCATGGGTACATTGGATGTACTGGACAGACCCTACTAGGATATTCAATTGCTTGTCACAATGCGAATAATCCTTGTATGCAAACAAGTAGCATATGTCCTCTGACTTGAGATCACTTGTGTTTCTAAATGATGATTGACATTGTTTTGAGGTAGTTCAATATCATTTGAAACATAATGATTATAGACTATTTTGGATAATGAGCATGAGTCATGTTAGGGCACTAGTGATAGATATAGGATTGCCGTCTCCTTGTTTTAGGAGTGTGATGTTCTGAAGGGGCCCCCTGGATGAGATGGTTGAGAAAGTGTATGGCCATACCCAGATGACTATGTTCATCTGATCTGATCACTCTCATCATATCGGAGTTACAGGCTTGACACGCTTGTCCAATAAGAACATCCAGTGGCAAAGGAAACATGTATGCCTAGTGAAGTGGATTCACACTTGTGCTGTTGTTTGGGTGTAGTCTTGGAAGACTCTTTCCTTTATATCGGGAGACAGTGATGTGTTGCTAGATACCCCTCACTGATCGTGATAACGTGAGTTATCGTTACCGACATTTGAAGGAAACCCTTAGGGTCGCACAATTTGATGATATGGCTTACTTAAGTCAGATCGTGTGGACTGAATTGTTTTGGTTCAGTTTAAAAGGATTTAAACTCTGATTGTAAGTGAGATCAGGTCTGATCATGTTTGATTGATTAGGGTTTGAGATCGGTAAGCTTCGATCGAGAGTGTTGATGCTAGATCGGTGAGGTCAAGAACATCAAGAGATGAACGGTTAGATCTTGAACCATTTGGTTCAATGAGATCTAGACCATGGCTTGGGCTGATTTGATTTGGTTTTTGAACCAAATGCAATTGGATCGAATTGATTTGAACCGGTTCACATGAGTGAACGCATGGTTCAAAGCTTGTAGGCGTTTTGGTCGGTTTTGATGTCGTGGGCGCATGGCTACATGTCTTTCTATTTTTGGAAAGTCATAAACGCCACTTCCCTCAACGCCTCAATGCCTCAACGCTCGCTTCTTCCTCTTGACGCCCCCTCTCTCGTGTAGAGAAGGTCTTCATGCCTTGAAGAGGATTCGGCCAAGCTAGAGCTCTCATCCTATTCCCTTCCATTCGACAAGGACACTTTGAAGAGCTTTGCTAGCACAAAGGATTCAAAGGAGCAAGTCATCTTCACCTTGTGTGCGTCACTTTTGGAGAAGAAGCACACGCATCTTTCTCTTCCAAGTCGCCATCTAAGCAATGGCAATGGTATGAATCCTTTTCATCTATATAAGGTATTGAAAGTTGATCATATGATATATAAATCGATCTATGAAACCCTAACATCCCTTGCGAAACTTTGATATGCGCCCCCTTTGGGTTTCACCCCCTTTGGAAAAAGGGACTTACAATTGGTATCAGAGCTTTGGTTTTATGTATGCTCATATGATTGCTTTGTGATCCATGTTAGCGCTTAAGTATAGTTCTATATGTAAGTTTTCATTAAGTTTACGCATGTTAACTTAGATGAAGCTTTCTTACAATGTTGCGCATGTTGAAAGTTGTTTTTACCTAAAAACTTAACATCTTGCGCGCATCCATCTAGATCTATAAAGCGACTACTGTAAAACCTTAGACGGGTTATTAGGGTTGAAGTCATCCTCTAGTTAAGATCCAAATAGTCTGATCAGACCATCTGACAGCCTAGATGGGTCGACCATATGGCACCTGTGCGCTAGCACGAGGTGGCTATAGGTCGACTGCAGACAGGCGTGTAGCGATGTCTGGTTGAGACAACAAGTGAACGCTCTTGAGTTAGGCCCGGGGTCACACCCGCTTGCCATAACTCATGAAGGTTGTTCAGCCCTTAGCGCATGCATAGTTGACCATTAGGTAGACTCAAGTCAGTTAGGACTTGGTGCATGCAAAGGCAGTGGATCGGACTAGACATGATGAGTGGATCCCTATTAATGTACCGTTGTAAGGTAGTAGGGCACATAAGGAAAATAAAATTAATCACAATGGGTTTTTTGAAACTCTTATTTCCTTATTATTGGATCACATGTTGATAGTATACCATGTTGAGTGTTTATTTAATCTTATGTGGGCTGCCCAAATTTAATGTGTGCTGTGCTGGGGCCTGCGTGCCTGGATTAATTGTAAATTATTTTTATTGTGATCTGTGCATCACATTTTAATTAATTTATACAATGTAATTGACCTGCGTGTCAATCTTGTCTAGATAGATTAAATTGTATTTTAATCAGACAAGAGCACAGAGCACACATGGCAGAGGCGCATGCAGCTTGAGGCTTGACCAGGTGGAAGGTCTAGAGTTCGACTCTAGGACAGGTGGATTTACCTGGTGGGCGCACCTGAGCTGCAGTGGGCGCTTGGACCCTGGGTTGGGCCAGATGAGATGCAAATGACCCATGAAGAGCTCAAGTGAAGACTTAAATTAAATTAAGGTCTTACTTAGGCTTAATGGGCGTTTACCACATAAGATCATCATGCTTTCATTTATTGTTTTCAATAATTAGAATTGCATGATTTAATCTTCTGCTATCACCATAGGGTTTGCATGATAGTTAAGAAGATAAAAGACCGTTAAAATCCAACGTTAAATATCAAGCAAGTAAGCCTTCTGACGCGAAACCTCACTGTTCTGACTATCGTTGGGGCCGTGTTGTACCCACTCAGTGGGCACGCCCATCTATCTTCAGACGGTGTGTGATTACACCTGCGTGTTACAGAGAAGGGATTTATCGCTTCTCGTTGCTCAGCATAGCACGTGGTGGTCCAGGGAGTAGGTCGGGTCAGCTTGACCATGTAGGCTACATATGTGGCGCATATGGTAGCCATATGGAGGCAGCCATCTGTGGGATCAGAGACTGTGTTGTACCAACTCAGTTGGCACAGTCTGCTGGATTGCCCAGATGAAGGGGAATCGCACGGGTTGGCGATTAGCAGGGATTGCCTACTAGAGATTAGTGCTTGTACTCTCTGTGCATCTTATCTCGCCTGAGCGGGACGCGGAGACCAAGTATGAAATCTGGATCCCATCTCACTAAAAGAGTGTTACTCTTTCGGACTGTTTAATGGATTTTTCAGTCAGATAAAATAGTGAGAAAAGAATCATTCTTAAGTCCTGGATTGATTCTAAACATTGATACTGACCTTGCTGTTCTTGCATTGTTGTAGATTTCTGCAGCAACGAACACCACGAATTTCAATGTGCGATCCCTACTAGAAAGGGAGAAGTTTGCTGGACCAAACTTCTCAGACTGGTACGGACACCTTAAGATTGTTCTTAAGGCAGAGAGGAAGCTGTATGTCCTCGAGACGGCTATACCGCCTCAACCCGCTGCGAACGCCGCAAGGGTGGTTCGCGATGCTTATGAAAAGCATGTCAATGATAGCATTGATGTCGCTTGCCTGATGCTTGCGTCTATGACGCCAGAGCTGCAGCGTCAGCATGAGGATCTATCTGCTATAGAAATTATAGCAAACCTCAAGATGCTGTATGCTGCACAGGCTAGGACTGAACGCTATAATTTGACTAAGCTTTTCTTTCAGATCAAACTGGCTGAAGGGAGTCCAGTGGGAGCTCACGTACTCAAGATGATTGGGTACAAGGAGGCTCTAGAGAAACTGGGACATACCATCAATCAGGAGCTTGCTGTAGACATAATCCTGCAGTCTCTTCCAGCTACTTACGATCCGTTCATCATTAATTTTAATATGAACAAGATCGACTGTACCCCGGCAGAGTTGCTGAACATGCTCTTGACTACAGAGTTGACTCTTGTCACATCCCGTTATCTTAACCCCAAACAAACAACATAATTCATAAAAGAAACAGGATGTGTCATACAAGATCGATTCATATGCTAGGTAAAACCAAGTCCAGGAAACCCGATTTGAAAATTTCGAAAATACATACATACGAATCTCCACAAAACACAATTTCATAAAGGTACCTGCCACCACGCATTCCTTGCACTAGACATATGCAAGGCAACAGTTATATCAAATCCGTATCAAAACCATAAAATCCATAAAGGTACCTGCCACCAGGCAATACTTGCACTAGACATATGCAAGTTACAGATATATCAAAACCGATTACAAAGAATACACCACAAACCGAAATTCAAAACAAAATCACAAAATCGATTTTATAAACTCATACCAAACACCGAAACCAGGCCAAAGCCCGCGGTGACACAAAAATCAAAATCATTTAACTGCCACAATCCGGCAATACAAATTCATATAGTTTAGCCATAGTCGGCAGCACATGTTCACATAATTCAGATATTAAGGCCACAACCGGCATCATAAGTTCATTAAGCATAAATCACGATATCCATATAATGCTAACTGCGCCCCTGCTCTACACCTGAAAATAATGAGGGGTGAGCTACACAGCCCAGTGAGTGGATAGTCTAAATCGACCATCCATAACATACACTCAAAAATATAGACAGATTAATTTAAAAATCTTTAATAGGAACATTATGTCAACATATAACAACATAAAGAAAACAGAAGTCATATAAACAGTCAGATGTACACACCAACATATAACACACTCAGGTTCTAGAGTTATACTCTAAACCAACTAAACACACCAACACTTAATTAACCTAGTTGTCCAGCATATTCAGTAGTGACCATTATGATCTAACCCGGCTTTGGCCTAAGCACTGGGAGACTGCAAAATTTCATGCAACATATTAACATGGACAGTGAGTAGAATCAAGAGGTGGCCCCCGCTAGGTCACGACGTGGCACTTTGCTCTAAAACACCCCATAACACATCGATGGATTGTGTGTAGATTCAAGAGGTGGCCCCCGCCGGGTCACGACGTGGCACTTTGCTCTACGACACCCCATATCACAAAAAGAGAGTGATGACATCAAGAGGTGGCCCCTGTCCGACCAAGACATGGCACTTTGCGTCAAAACCCGTTCTCCCAAAAGGTTCCTACTGGACAACAGACACATCTTATATCATATATCACAAAGGTGGACTCCTAAGTGTCAACTAGACTCTAGGATAGTCATCACAATAATCATATCGGGCAGGCTGAACATCAACCCCCATCACAATAATCATAGCAGGTAGGCTGAACATCAACCCCCTTCACATATCACAATACAGGGCTGAAAATTCAAACCCTTAACATATCACATATTGACCATCCCCTTGAGTACACAGCTACACTTAGCCTTAGTCCTAACCAACACATGATCACAACAGATAATATTCGAAAATCCCATATCAACATAATTTTCGAAATTCACATAACCACATAATATTCACATATTCAAAGATCACTTAACATTCCAAAAATCACAAATCACATAATATTTAAAAATCACATAACATAGTGTAGTCCTTAAGTTTCAGGCTGGTCAGTTCAGTGTAGTCTTGCTAAGTTATCACTCAATTTCTCAAACAAAGTTACATAACCATAAATATATAACCATAAAACATGCTACACTCATAAAGGAACATAAAATTAAAACAAGCATCCATAAAATCAACATAAAATGTAAAACATATATTCTTATAAACTACTTTACAAATTACCACATGTAAACATGTTAACTACAAATATCAAGAATTCGGTTTTCATAAACAATTATCAAAATTTCGGTTTTCATGCATATTATCAATATTACGGTTTTTAGGTTTTCATGGTAAATACCCTAAATCCGATTTTCATGAAGAACAAGGAATACCTTAAATTCGGTTTTCAAGAAAAATATACCTTTGCAACTTTCGGTTTATAACAAGATGAAGTCTTGAGTTTTCGGTTTTAGCATGGTAAAAATTCCAACAAGCAAATGTATCATCTAACACATTATCTAACACTAACAAATAGATAGAAATCAAATAGACACCCCACTCACCTCTTAACCGTGAACACTAAGGTGAAAACTCTCCAAAAATTTTGTCTAAGGCTTGAAGTTCCACCAAGAATCGCCGCCAATGGAAGGAAACAACTCCAACACCAAAGACTCCGGCCAAGAGAGAAGGAAGATGAAGAAAAATCACCTCAAAATTCCAAGAACACCAAAATCGCCTTCTTCTTCCTAGCCGTCGCCCAAAATTTCTTTCAAGCCAAAAATCTCGCCCAAAAACTCTACCCTAACCGAAATACCAATTTGAATTTTCGGTTTTTAATTCTTAACCCATTAACCCATTAATTCAAATCGGGTTTAATCCATTTAACCAATAATTTGAATTTTAAACCCAATTAGCGCAAACCCAATAACCCATAATTACTAATTAATTTAACCATTAACTAACCATTCTCTTAATGAAAATCCAATAAGGATTTAATTGACATCCAATAAGGATTAACGTCCAATAACTCCAATTAATTAACAATTAATTAACTTAAATTAACAAGCAATAAACTCTAATTAATTAACTGAAAATTAGCATCCAATAAGCTAGTTAATTAATTAACATTAACATCCAAAAATCTCTAATTAATTTATCATAAATTAACAATCAATACACAGGAATAATAACACAGTCAACAATTTTATTTAAATCAAAAATAATGCTTACCAGGACTTAAGATCCTTGGATCTTACATCCCTCCCTCCTTATAAAGCTTTAGTCCTCTAAAGCTCAGCATCCATATCATCAAAAAGATAAGCATAAAACTTCCTCATATCAGCTTCAGTCTCCCAAGTCGCCTCCTCAGTCGACTGATTTCCCCAGATAACCTTTACCAAAGGTATAGTCTTGTTTCTCAAAACTTTATCCTTTCTATCCACAATCCGGAGAGGTCTTTCCTCAAAGGTCAAATCACTCTGAATCTGAAGAGGTTCCAACTCCAACACATGAGATGGATCAGGATGATATTTCCTCAAAGCAGAGACATGGAACACATTATGCACATGATCCATAGCAGGAGGTAAAGCTAACCGGTAAGCCACTGGAACAATTCTCTCAATAATGTCAAAAGGGCCTACAAACCTAGGGCTCAACTTGCCCTTTTTCCCAAACCTCATAACACCCTTAGTAGGTGACACCTTTAAGAAAACATGATCCCCTACCATAAACTCCAGGGAACGATGACGGTCATCAGCATAACTCTTCTGTCTGTCCCGAGAAATCTTCAGTTTATTCTGTATCTCTCTGACCTTATCAGTAGTCTCCTGAACTGCATCAGATCTCAAAATCATTCTGTCACCAGTTTCCTCCCAACACAAGGGAGTCCTACACCTTCTTCCATACAAAGCCTCATATGGAGCCATCTGAATACTTGAGTGGAAACTATTATTATAAGTGAACTCTATCAAAGATAGATCCCGGTTCCACTCAGAACTCCAATCAACCACATAAGCTCTCAACAAATCTTCTAGAGTCTGTATAGTACGCTCCGTCTGGCCATCAGACTGAGGATGGTATGCTGTACTAAAACTCAACTTAGTACCCAAACCCTCCTGTAAGCTCTTCCAAAATCTGGACAAAAATCGAGAGTCCCTATCAGACACAATATCAACAGGCACTCCATGCAGTCTGACTATCTCATCAATGTATAATCTAGCCAGCCTCTCTAAAGGATAAGTCATCTTGATCGGGAGAAAATGGGCTGATTTATTGAGTCTATCAACGATCACCCAAATAGCATCATGACCCAATCTGGTTCTAGGCAAACCACACACAAAATCCATACTGATGCATTCCCACTTCCACTCAGGAATAGGAAGGGCTGCAACAAACCACCAGGCTTCTGGTGTTCAGCCTTTACAGTCTGACAAGTTAAACACCTAGAGACAAAATCGATTACCTCTTTCTTCATACCCGGCCACCAAAAATTTTTCTTGAGGTCCTGATACATTTTAGTCACGCCAGGATGTAGAGAATATTTGGAGTTATGGCTGTCCTCCAATATTTCTTTCCTCAAGCTCGGTTCCTCAGGGACACATACCCTTCCACGAAACCGAAGAATACCATCATCAGACAAGCTAAAATCCTGAACTGCTCCATCAACCAAACTATCCCTGATCTGAACTAATCTCGGATCCACAGTCTGCTAATCTCTGATCTTCTCCAACAAAGCAGACTGTACTCTGAGAAAGGCCACATAACCCGACTGAACTCTAGGAGAAACACTGATCCTGAGATCGCTGAACTCCTGCAGTAACCGCCACTCACTGACTCGTAATGCCGCTACTGAAGTAACTGGATGTCTGCTCAGTGCATCAGCCACCACATTGGCCTTTCCAGCCTGATACTGAATAGAGAAGTCATAGTCTTTGATCAACTCCATCCATCTTCTCTGTCTCATGTTCAACTCCTTCTGGGTGAAGATATACTTGAGACTCTGGTGGTCAGTGAACAGATCGAACTCCTGACCCAGTAAATAGTGGCGCCATTGTTGGGGTATGCCCTTAAGGCTAATGTTTGAGGCCTTTGGGATTGTAATAAGTATCATGTAATAAACTCTTGTGTTTATAAAGGCATGGTTATTATTCAGGTTGTTACCTTGTCTGCTGTAATAAGTGTACTTCTGAATAATGTCTCAAAGCTGTTCAGCTAGGCTGACAGGCTATATGTCCTTAGTCGAGATATCTTGGTGAACCTGAGACAGCCTTGATATGATTGAGACTAATATGTGTGCTAATCTTATAGGATGCTTCGAGCATGGAATAAGATGTAGACTCATGGGTACATTGGATGTACTGGACAGACCCTACTGGGATATTCCATTGCTTGTCACAATGTGAATGATCCTTGTAAGCAGCAAGTGGCACATGTCCTTTGACTTGAGATCACTTGTGTTTCTAAATGATGATTGTCATTGTTTTGAGGTAGTTCAATATCATTTGAAACATAATGATTATAGACTATCTTGGATGGTGAGCTTGAGTCAGGTTAGGGCACTTGTGATAGATAAAGGATTGCCGTCTCCTTGTTTAAGGAGTGTGATGTTCTAAAGGGCCCCCCCTGTATGAGAAGATTGAGATAGTGTATGGCCATACCCAGATGACTGTGTTCATCTGATCTAATCATGCTCATCATATTGGAGTTACAGGCTTGACATGCTTGTCCAATAAGAACATCCAGTGGCAAAGGAAACATGCATGCCTCGTGAGTTTGATTCACACTTGTGCCATGGTTTGGGTGTAGTCTTGGAAGACTCTTTCCTTTATATCGGGAGACAGTGATGTGTTGCTAGATACCCCTCACTGATCGTGATAACGAAAGTTATCGTTACCGACATTTAAAGGAAACCCTTAGGGTCGCACAATTTGGTGATATGGCTTGCTTAAGTCAGATCGTGTGGACTGAATTGTTTCGGTTCAGTTTAAAGGGATTTAATCTCTGATTGTAAGTGAGATCTGGTCTGATCATGTTTGATTGATTAGGGCTTTAGATCGGTAAGCTTCGATCGAGAGAGATGAAGCTAGATCGATGCGATCAGAAGCGTCAGATGATGAATGGTCAGATCTTGGACTTTGGGGTCTAATTTGATCTAGACTTAATGCTTGGGCTGACTTGGTTTCGCTATTGAACCAAGGGTATTGAACCGGCTCATGGGTTGAGCGCATGGTTCAAGAGGGAGAAGGAGTTGCGTTTGGTTCATGGAGACATGAACGCATGAACGCATACTCTTAATGGTTGCCATTTTTGGAAAGTTCCAAAATGAAAACGCATATGCGTTCATGGCTTGAAGTCTCCCTAATGTTTTTCGGTTACACCTCTCTCTTGTTGCTTGGTGAAAACGATTTTTGCTCTCGAGCAAGTGAGGGTGTTTACGAGAAGAGGAGGAACCGGCCAAGCAAAAAGAAAGTCTTCATCTCTTCCCTACACTCGATCATTGACATCTTGGCACTTTTGCTAGCACAAGAGGTGCGCAAGTTGGGAGTCTTCATCGCCTTTGTGTGTGAACTTTTGGAGGAGATCAAAGTTGCTCTCTTCTTCCAAGCCGACCTCCAATCTATGGCTATGGTATAGATCTAAACTCATAGCTTCAAGTTGATCATATGGTAGTCATATACGATCTTTTAGAAACCCTCTTTCCGTCATGCATGCTAGATGCGCATGTTTAGGGTTTCACCCCCTTAATAAGGGTTTCTTTCAATTGGTATCAGAGCTAGGCTTTCGATATGATCTATATGATTGCTTTGAAGTGTTTATGATCCATACATGTTGCGCTTACTTGATGCTTTGTTTTCATGATGCATGGTTTACATTGGCTATGTTTGCGCTTGTATCATGGTTACATGAAGTTTGCGCTCCCCCTTGAAGGGGACCCCCTAAAGTTTGCGCTCCCCCTTGAAGGGGACCCCCCTTAGATCTAAGGGTTTTCAATATGCTAGATATGAAATATATCTTATGTTCTCAAGTGAAGCATGTTGTTTTGTTTGTTTGCGCATGTTCTAGATGTTTTATAAAACTTACATCTTGCGCGCCTACTTAGATCTAAGGTGCCCCTACTATAAATCCTTAGATGGGTTGATGGGGTTGAAAGCATCTTCTAGGTTAGATCCAACTAGTCTGATCAGACCATCTGACAGCCTAGATGGGTTGACCAGATAGCACCTGTGCGCAAGCACGAGGTGGCTATAGGTCGACTGCATCCAGGGCGTGTAGCGAGGTCTGGTTGAGACAACTACTGAACACACATGAGTTAGGCCCGGGGTCACACCCGCTTGCCAAAACTCATGAGGGTGGTTCAGCCCTTGGCGCATGCATGGTTGACCATTAGGTCAACACGGGTCAGTTAGGACTCGGTGCATGCAAGGGCAGAGGATCTGACTAGATGGATGAGTGGATCCCTATCAATGGACCATTGTAAGGTTGTAGAGCACATAAGGAAATTAAAATTGATACCATGGGGTTTTTCAAAATTTAATTTCATGAATGGATCACATGTTGTTTTGATACCATATGCTTGTTTATTTAATCTTATGTGGGTTGCCCTAATGTGTGCTGTGCTGGGGCTGCGTGCCTGGTAAATTACAAGTTAATATTATTGTGATCTGCGAATCACATTTTTTATTAATTTATTGTATAATTGACCTGCGAGTCAAAGCTTGTCTAGATAGATCAAAATGTTTTTGATTAGACAAGAGCATAAAGGCACACATCCTAGAGGGGCATTCACCTGGTGGCGCACCTGAGGTGCTCTTGGCGCTAGGGCCCTGGGTTGGACCAGATGAGATGCAAAAGAGCTCAAGTGAAGACTTAAGTAAAATTAAGGTCTTTCTAGGGTTCATGGGCTTTTACCACATAAGATCATGCTTTCTATTTATTGCTTATATAATTAGAATTGCATGTGTTTATCTTCTGCTATAGCCATAGGATATGCCTGATAGTAAGAAGATAAAAGACCGTTAAAATCCAACGCTAATATATCAAGCACGTAATGCCTTCTGACGCGAAACCTCACTGTTCTGACTATCGTTGGAGCCGTGTTGAACCCACTCAGTGGGCACGTCCATCTATCTTCAGACGGTGCGGGATTACACCTGCGTGTTACAGAGTAGGGATTTATCCCTTCTCGTTGCTTAGCATAGCACGTGGTGGTCCAGGGAGTAGGTCAGGTCAGCTTGACCATGTAGGCTACATATGTGGCGCATATGGTAGCACATGGAGGCAGCCATCTGTGGGATCAGAGACTGTGTTGTACCAACTCAGTTGGCACAGTCTGCTGGATTGCCCAGATGAAGGGGAATCGCACGGGTTGGCGATTGGCTTGGACAGCCTACCGGAGATTAGTGCTTGTACTCTCTGTGCATCTTATCTCGCCTGAGCGGGACGCGGAGACCAAGTATGAAATCTGGATCCCATCTCACTAAAAGAGTGTTTACTCTTTCGGACTGCTTAATGGATTTTTCAGTCAGATAAAATAGTGAGAAAAAGAATCTTTCTTAAGTCCTGATTGATTCTTAACATTGATACTGACCTTGCTGTTCTTGCATTGTTGTAGATACCTGCAGCAACGAACACCATGAACTTCAATGTGCGATCCCTACTGGAAAGGGAGAAGTTTGCTGGGCCGAACTTCTCTGACTGGTTCGGACACCTTAAGATTATTCTTAAGGCAGAGAGGAAACTGTATGTCCTCGAGACGGCGATACCGCCTCAGCCCGCTCCGAACGCCGCAAGGGCGGTTCGGGAAGCCTATGAAAAGCACGTCAATGATAGCATTGATGTCGCTTGCCTGATGTTAGCGTCTATGACGCCACCGCTGCAGCGTCAGCATGAGGATATGTCGGCTATAGAGATTATAGCGAACCTCAAGATGCTGTATGCTGCACAGGCGAGGACAGAACGCTATAATCTGACAAAGCTCTTCTTTCAGAGCAAACTGGCTGAGGGGAGCCCAGTGGGAGCTCACGTGCTCAAGATGATTGGGCACAAGGAGGCTCTGGAGAAACTGGGGCATACCGTCAACCAGGAGCTTGCTGTTGATATTATTCTGCAGTCTCTCCCGCCCTCTTTCGATGCGTTCATCATTAATTTTAATATGAACAAAATCGATTGCACGCCGGCAGAGCTGCTGAATATGCTCTTGACAACTGAGGAAACTCTGAAGGGAAAGCCTTCAACCTCTGTCTTAATGGTTCCTTCAAGGAACAAGAAGAAGGGGAAGAAGGGCAAGGCCCCTGTCAAGAACTACAGCAAGGCACTGAAACAGAAGGTGAAGCGGTCGATGGACAACAGGTGTTTCCACTGTGGCCAGCTGGGTCACTGGAAAAAGGACTGTAAAGCGCTCCAAGGAGATAAGAGGGGAAGCATCGCTTCTGGCTCAGGTATATATGTGACTGAGGTCATGTTATCTTCTTCTTCTATTTCATGGGTGTTGGACACTGCATGTGGAGTTCACATTTGTTCAAATGTACAGGAACTCAAGAGAAGAAGACAGGTGGGACAGCATGAGGTAGACCTACGAGTTGGAAACGGGGCACGGGTTGCTGCTGTTGCTGTAGGAGACTATTTCATTTCTTTACCATCTGGCATTGTATTAGAATTAAACAATTGTTATTTTGTACCCAGTATTACCAAGAATATTATCTCTATTCCTGCTCTTGTCAGGAAAGGATTTGCCTTTGAATGCAAAATTTCAAAGTGTGTTTTATCTTATGATAATATTGTGTATGCAACTGGTTCAATCAACAATGGGTTATTCATGTTGGACATGGAATATTCTATACAAAACATTGATAATAAGAAAGCCAAGTATGCTGATGACAGCACCTTGCTATGGCATAGTCGTTTAGGCCATATAAACGAGAAGCGCATTAAGCGGTTGCATGATAATGGACTGCTGGGATCATTCTCCTATGAGGAGATTGATACATGCAAAGCTTGTTTGATGGGTAAAATGACGAAGTCACCTTTTCCTCACAAAGGTCAAAGGGCTTCAGGTTTACTTGACCTTATACACAGTGATGTGTGTGGGCCGTTTAGTAAACATGCCAGAGGTGGCTATCAGTACTTCATTACCTTTACTGATGATTTCAGTAGGTATGGGTATGTCTATCTGATGAGACATAAAAGTGAATCTTTTGACAAGTTCAAAGAGTTCAAGAATGAAGTACAAAATCAGCTAGGCCGAAATATCAAGGCACTTCGCTCAGATCGAGGTGGAGAATACCTAAGTCATGCATTTACTGACTATCTGAAGGAGTGTGGGATTATCTCACAGCTCACTCCGCCAGGAACACCGCAATGGAATGGTGTGTCCGAGAGGAGAAATAGAACGTTACTTGATATGGTTCGTTCTATGATGAGTCAGGCCACTCTTCCATACTCCTTTTGGGGTTTTGCACTGGAAACAGCTGCAAAGGTACTAAACCGAGTGCCATCTAAGGCAGTTTCAATGACGCCATATGAATTATGGTATGGGAAACAGCCAAGCTTGACATTTATCAGGATCTGGGGTTGCGAGGCTTATGTCAAAAAGCTTGCCTCTGGGAAACTAGAGAGCAGATCTGACAAATGCATCTTTGTCGGTTACCCTAAGGAAACTAAGGGTTATTATTTCTACGATCCCAAGGAGAACAAAGTTTTTGTTGCTCGGACGGCCATATTCCTTGAGAAGGAGTTTCTTCTGCAAGAGGCCAGTGGGAGAGAAATAAAGCTGGATGAAAATCCAGAGGAAGGACAAAGTAGTCAAGCACAGTTGGATGAGCCTGAGCCGGTAGATCAGGTTATTGAACAACCTGAGGCTCAGATAACACGGGAACCGCGAAGATCGGGAAGGATCCGTCGACAGCCTGAGCGCTATGACGGAGTCTACATCATTGATAATGATGAACCCCTAACTTATGCGGATGCGGTCAGTGGACCGGAGTCAGCTAGATGGCTTGATGCTATGCGAGCCGAGATGGACTCCATGTCAGATAACCAAGTCTGGGATTTGGTTGATCCGCCTCCGGGAGTAATCCCTATAGGCTGTAAATGGATCTTCAAGAAGAAGATTGACATGGATGGTAACGTGGTTACCTATAAAGGCAGGCTAGTTGCGAAAGGTTTCAAACAAATCTACGGGATAGATTATGATGAAACTTTCTCACCTGTAGCTATGTTCAAGTCTATTCGGATTCTTTTCGCGATAGCAGCATATTATGATTATGAGATCTGGCAGATGGATGTGAAAACAGCTTTCCTTAATGGAAATCTGGATGAGGATGTGTATATGACACAACCTGAGGGTTTCACTAATCCATCAGATCGTCATAAAATATGCAAGTTAAAGAAGTCCATTTATGGACTGAAACAAGCATCTAGGAGCTGGAATATTCGTTTTGATGAATCAATCTCTGAGTTTGGTTTCATCAAGAACGAAGATGACCCGTGTGTTTATAAGAGGTTTAGTGGGAACGTAATTACATTCCTAATCCTCTACGTCGATGATATCTTGATCATTGGAAATGATATTCCTGAACTGCATGCTGTTAAAGCATGGTTAGGAAAATGTTTCCAGATGAAAGATCTAGGAGAAGCAGCCTATGTGTTAGGTGTGAAGATCTACCGGGATAGATCTAAGAGGCTTCTCGGGCTGTGCCAGAGTACTTACATCGATAAGGTCCTGGAGAGATTCCATTTAGAGAATTCTAAACGTGGATATCTTCCAGTCAGACATGGTCTGAATCTTTCAAAGAGTCAGTGTCCACAAACACAGACTGAGAAAGATGAAATGGACAATACGCCTTATGCTTCGGCTATTGGGTCCATTATGTATGCGATGTTGTGTACTCGCCCAGACGTCGCTTACGGGTTAAGCGTGACCAGTCGATTCCAAAGTAATCCAGGTTTGGCGCACTGGATTGCAGTCAAGAACATTATAAAATATCTGCGGAGGACCAAAGATATGTTCTTGATATATGGTGGTCAGGAAGAACTCAGTATAGAGGGATATACTGACGCTTCGTTCCAGTCGGACCAGGATGATTTCCGATCGCAATCAGGCTATGTTTTTAGCTTGAATGGTGGAGCAGTGGTGTGGAAGAGTTTCAAACAGTCAACTGTTGCTGATTCCACAACAGAAGCCGAGTATGTTGCAGCCTCGGAAGCATCCAAGGAGGCAGTGTGGATTCGTAAGTTCGTGAGAGAACTTGGTGTCGTTCCTTCGAGTGCTGATCCTTTGGTTATCTTCTGTGATAACACTGGAGCAATCGCACAAGCAAAGGAACCACGGTCGCACCAGAAGTCCAAGCACATACAGAGACGGTTTCACTTGATCCGGGAGATCATTGATCGAGGCGAGATCAAAATATGCAAGGTTCATACAGATGACAATCTGGCAGACCCGCTTACCAAGCCTCTGGCGCAGCAGAAGCATGAGCAGCACTGTAATAATATGGGTTTGAGATTTCTCAACCATTAGATTAAGTGCAAGTGGGAGATTGTTGGGGTATGCCCTTAAGGCTAATGTTTGAGGCCTTTGGGATTGTAATAAGTATCATGTAATAAACTCTTGTGTTTATAAAGGCATGGTTATTATTCAGGTTGTTACCTTGTCTGCTGTAATAAGTGTACTTCTGAATAATGTCTCAAAGCTGTTCAGCTAGGCTGACAGGCTATATGTCCTTAGTCGAGATATCTTGGTGAACCTGAGACAGCCTTGATATGATTGAGACTAATATGTGTGCTAATCTTATAGGATGCTTCGAGCATGGAATAAGATGTAGACTCATGGGTACATTGGATGTACTGGACAGACCCTACTGGGATATTCCATTGCTTGTCACAATGTGAATGATCCTTGTAAGCAGCAAGTGGCACATGTCCTTTGACTTGAGATCACTTGTGTTTCTAAATGATGATTGTCATTGTTTTGAGGTAGTTCAATATCATTTGAAACATAATGATTATAGACTATCTTGGATGGTGAGCTTGAGTCAGGTTAGGGCACTTGTGATAGATAAAGGATTGCCGTCTCCTTGTTTAAGGAGTGTGATGTTCTAAAGGGCCCCCCCTGTATGAGAAGATTGAGATAGTGTATGGCCATACCCAGATGACTGTGTTCATCTGATCTAATCATGCTCATCATATTGGAGTTACAGGCTTGACATGCTTGTCCAATAAGAACATCCAGTGGCAAAGGAAACATGCATGCCTCGTGAGTTTGATTCACACTTGTGCCATGGTTTGGGTGTAGTCTTGGAAGACTCTTTCCTTTATATCGGGAGACAGTGATGTGTTGCTAGATACCCCTCACTGATCGTGATAACGAAAGTTATCGTTACCGACATTTAAAGGAAACCCTTAGGGTCGCACAATTTGGTGATATGGCTTGCTTAAGTCAGATCGTGTGGACTGAATTGTTTCGGTTCAGTTTAAAGGGATTTAATCTCTGATTGTAAGTGAGATCTGGTCTGATCATGTTTGATTGATTAGGGCTTTAGATCGGTAAGCTTCGATCGAGAGAGATGATGCTAGATCGATGCGATCAGAAGCGTCAGATGATGAATGGTCAGATCTTGGACTTTGGGGTCTAATTTGATCTAGACTTAATGCTTGGGCTGATTTGGTTTCGCTATTGAACCAAGGGTATTGAACCGGCTCATGGGTTGAGCGCATGGTTCAAGAGGGAGAAGGAGTTGCGTTTGGTTCATGGAGACATGAACGCATGAACGCATACTCTTAATGGTTGCCATTTTTGGAAAGTTCCAAAATGAAAACGCATATGCGTTCATGGCTTGAAGTCTCCCTAATGTTTTTCGGTTACACCTCTCTCTTGTTGCTTGGTGAAAACGATTTTTGCTCTCGAGCAAGTGAGGGTGTTTACGAGAAGAGGAGGAACCGGCCAAGCAAAAAGAAAGTCTTCATCTCTTCCCTACACTCGATCATTGACATCTTGGCACTTTTGCTAGCACAAGAGGTGCGCAAGTTGGGAGTCTTCATCGCCTTTGTGTGTGAACTTTTGGAGGAGATCAAAGTTGCTCTCTTCTTCCAAGCCAACCTCCAATCTATGGCTATGGTATAGATCTAAACTCATAGCTTCAAGTTGATCATATGGTAGTCATATATGATCTTTTAGAAACC
This sequence comes from Costus lasius, assembly GCA_027563935.2. Taxonomy (NCBI): domain Eukaryota; kingdom Viridiplantae; phylum Streptophyta; class Magnoliopsida; order Zingiberales; family Costaceae; genus Costus; species Costus lasius. Next base: position 81,339,153 of record CM050451.1, read on the forward strand.
CTCTTTCCGTCATGCATGCTAGATGCGCATGTTTAGGGTTTCACCCCCTTAATAAGGGTTTCTTTCAGCCATATCTTCAAAGCAAAGACTACGGCCGCCAACTCTAAATCATGAGTAGGATAGTTCAATTCATACTCCTTCAGTTGTCTCGAAGCATAGGCTACTACAGAACCCTTCTGCATCAAGACACAACCCAACCCTTTGCCTGAAGCATCCGTATAGACAGTAAACCTTTCCCCATCACTAGGAATAATGAGGATCGGTGTACTAGTCAACCTCCTCTTCAGCTCTTGAAAGCTCTCTTCACACTTGTCATCCCAAATAAAATTGGCCTCCTTTCTGGTCAATTTAGTTAAAGGACCCGCCAGCTTGGAAAATCCCTCAACAAACCTCCGGTAGTAACCTGCTAAACCCAAGAAACTTCTGATCTCAGTAGCGCTAGTCGGTCTTCCCCAATTAAGAATGGCTTGCACTTTAACTGGATCCGCCGACACCCCTTGACCAGAAATCACATGTCCCAAGAAGCTGATCTTCTCTAGCCAGAACTCACACTTACTAGCCTTGGCAAATAATCGGTTCTTCCTCAGAACCTCCAGCACTCTGCGCAAGTCACTGACATGATCTGAAGTAGTCCGTGAGTATACCAAAATATCGTCTATAAAGACTACCACACAAGAGTCAAGCAATTCATGGAATACCCTGTTCATCAAATCCATGAAGACAGCAGGTGCATTCGTCAGTCCAAAAGGCATAACTAAAAATTCAAAATGCCCATACCTGGTCCTGAAAGCAGTCTTAAATATATCCTCATCCTTGACTCTAAGCTGATAATACCCTGATCTCAGATCAATCTTAGAGAACACTGTAGCTCCCTGTAATTGATCAAATAGATCATCAATTCTGGGAAGAGGATACTTATTCTTGATAGTCACTTGGTTCAACTGCCTGTAGTCTATACACATCCTCAGGGTTCCATCTTTCTTCTTTACAAATAGTACTGGCGCTCCCCAGGGAGAAGCACTAGGCCGAATGTACCCTTTCTCTAGCAATTCCTCCAGTTGTTTCTTAAGCTCAGCCAGCTCTGAGGTAGCCATGCGATAAGGAGCTCTGGAGATAGGTGCCGTACCTAGCGCCAACTCAACGCCAAACTCTACTTCTCTAATCGGTGGCAAGCCTGAAAATTCCTCAGAGAACACATCAGGGAACTCCTGTACCACCGTCATCTGAGTCAAATCAGAAGTAGAATCATCCTGCACCTTAACATGCGCAAGATAACCCTTACACCCACTAGCAAGTAACTTTCTGGCCAGCAGAAAAGATATTACATGTGGTCCTTGGTCTGACACTAGACCTCTCACAAAAATCCGATTCCCATCTAGCAGATTTAAAGTGATTACTTTCTCAAAGCAATCCACAGTGGCATGATGTGAAGACAACCAATCCATTCCTAAGATGACATCATAATCTTGCATGTCTAAGAGGATTAGATCTACCAGAAACTCATAACCCTCTACATGCACTACACAATTAGCACAAACAGTATCTGTAGATAATGACTTTCCTAAGGGAGTACTGACAGACACAACATAATCTAGCATCTTAGGTACAACAGGTAAACATGCAGCAAATTTAACAGATACAAAAGATAAATTTGCACCAGGGTCAAATAGAATGCGAGCTAACTGATCGAATACAAATAAGGTACCTTCCACGACGGATCGGGAAGCTCGTGTATCCTTCTCAGCCACAGCATAAACTCTAGTCTAAACTGTAGGCTTATCTGCGCCTCTATTCTGTATCTCAGGCTCTTTGCAGTCCTTGACCATGTGCCCTGGTTTCTTACACCTGAAGCATACACCATTCCTCTTATGACAGTCTTTCACTAGATGTCCCTTGAGCCCACAATAATTACAAGTCCGGTCCTCTGTGATACTGTTTCTTACATCTCTGACATCCCTGAACTGCTGCGGTGCATCCCTGGACTGCTGCGGTGCCTTGTAAGAGTAAGGCTTATACTTGCTCTTTTTGTGGTCCTTATGTTTAGGGTACTTCTTACCCTTGCCGCCACTACCATACTGAGGAACCGCCGCCTCAGCTGCAGGAACCACTGTCACGGCAACATGAGAACTCCTCTCAGCTATGTATCTCTCAATGGTGCGTGCTCGCCCAACAGTCTCAACATAGGTCTCCAAGTGCTGAGCACCAACCTGCTCTCTAATGTCCCATCTGAGACCTCTGAGAAACTTGGTAGCTCTCCTCTTTTCAGTGTTTATCAGGTGAGGAGCATACTTTCCCAACTTAGTGAACTGCAACTCATACTGGTCCACTGTCATATCACCTTGCTCCAGGTGAATAAATGCCACCTCTCGGTCCTCCACCAAACTATCTGGGAAGTACTTCTCGTTAAATCGAGACAAGAAGTAAGGCCAATCTACAGTCTCATGTCTTTCTTCGGCAAGTCTCACAACGCCCTTCCACCACTCATCTGCGTCCCCACGCATCATATAGGTGGTCAGACATAACTTATCTTCGTCCGAGCACCGCATAACTTGGAAAATCTTTTCCAAGACCAACTGCCAGTTCTCGGCAGTACTGGATTCTGAGCCCCCATAAAAAGAGCTGGGACCCAGTTTCTGGAATTCACTCACAAGTGAGGCATAGCGCCTGTGAGCGCCCTCCTGAGAGTCATCCCCCACCGCCCGAGTAGTAGTCTGGGGTCTCTCTTGAGTCAACTGCTGCAAGAGCTGCTGTTGCGCCTCTTGATGCTGAGTCTGTTGCTGCTGCAGCATCTGAGCTTGCCTCTCTATCATGGCACCTTGTTGCTGTACCATGCCAGTCAGAGCCTCAATAGTTCTCGTGAGGTTCGAAGGCTGCTCATCCTCGCCACTAGCATTTCCTCTGGTTCGTACCATCTTAAATTCCTACACACACATACCATAGTCAGGAAAACAAACATAAACCTATCAGGTGTCTAGCAATACACAAACATGTTTTCCCCCCGAACTAAGTTTTAGCTAGCCAACTCCTCTGATACCATTCTGTCACATCCCGTTATCTTAACCCCAAACAAACAACATAATTCATAAAAGAAACAGGATGTGTCATACAAGATCGATTCATATGCTAGGTAAAACCAAGTCCAGGAAACCCGATTTGAAAATTTCGAAAATACATACATACGAATCTCCACAAAACACAATTTCATAAAGGTACCTGCCACCACGCATTCCTTGCACTAGACATATGCAAGGCAACAGTTATATCAAATCCGTATCAAAACCATAAAATCCATAAAGGTACCTGCCACCAGGCAATACTTGCACTAGACATATGCAAGTTACAGATATATCAAAACCGATTACAAAGAATACACCACAAACCGAAATTCAAAACAAAATCACAAAATCGATTTTATAAACTCATACCAAACACCGAAACCAGGCCAAAGCCCGCGGTGACACAAAAATCAAAATCATTTAACTGCCACAATCCGGCAACACAAATTCATATAGTTTAGCCATAGTCGGCAGCACATGTTCACATAATTCAGATATTAAGGCCACAACCGGCATCATAAGTTCATTAAGCATAAATCACGATATCCATATAATGCTAACTGCGCCCCTGCTCTACACCTGAAAATAATGAGGGGTGAGCTACACAGCCCAGTGAGTGGATAGTCTAAATCGACCATCCATAACATACACTCAAAAATATAGACAGATTAATTTAAAAATCTTTAACAGGAACATTATGTCAACATATAACAACATAAAGAAAACAGAAGTCATATAAACAGTCAGATGTACACACCAACATATAACACACTCAGGTTCTAGAGTTATACTCTAAACCAACTAAACACACCAACACTTAATTAACCTAGTTGTCCAGCATATTCAGTAGTGACCATTATGGTCTAACCCGGCTTTGGCCTAAGCACTGGGAGACTGCAAAATTTCATGCAACATATTAACATGGACAGTGAGTAGAATCAAGAGGTGGCCCCCGCCAGGTCACGACGTGGCACTTTGCTCTAAAACACCCCATAACACATCGATGGATTGTGTGTAGATTCAAGAGGTGGCCCCCGCCGGGTCACGACGTGGCACTTTGCTCTACGACACCCCATATCACAAAAAGAGAGTGATGACATCAAGAGGTGGCCCCTGTCCGACCAAGACATGGTACTTTGCGTCAAAACCCGTTCTCCCAAAAGGTTCCTACTGGACAACAGACACATCTTATATCATATATCACAAAGGTGGACTCCTAAGTGTCAACTAGACTCTAGGATAGTCATCACAATAATCATATCGGGCAGGCTGAACATCAACCCCCATCACAATAATCATAGCAGGTAGGCTGAACATCAACCCCCTTCACATATCACAATACAGGGCTGAAAATTCAAACCCTTAACATATCACATATTGACCATCCCCTTGAGTACACAGCTACACTTAGCCTTAGTCCTAACCAACACATGATCACAACAGATAATATTCAAAAATCCCATATCAACATAATTTTCGAAATTCACATTACCACATAATATTCACATATTCAAAGATCACTTAACATTCCAAAAATCACAAATCACATAATATTTAAAAATCACATAACATAGTGTAGTCCTTAAGTTTCAGGCTGGTTAGTTCAGTGTAGTCTTGCTAAGTTATCACTCAATTTCTCAAACAAAGTTACATAACCATAAATATATAACCATAAAACATGCTACACTCATAAAGGAACATAAAATTAAAACAAGCATCCATAAAATCAACATAAAATGTAAAACATATATTCTTATAAACTACTTTACAAATTACCACATGTAAACATGTTAACTACAAATATCAAGAATTCGGTTTTCATAAACAATTATCAAAATTTCGGTTTTCATGCATATTATCAATATTTCGGTTTTTAGGTTTTCATGGTAAATACCCTAAATCCGATTTTCATGAAGAACAAGGAATACCTTAAATTCGGTTTTCAAGAAAAATATACCTTTGCAACTTTCGGTTTATAACAAGATGAAGTCTTGAGTTTTCGGTTTTAGCATGGTAAAAATTCCAATAAGCAAATGTATCATCTAACACATTATCTAACACTAACAAATAGATAGAAATCAAATAGACACCCCACTCACCTCTTAACCGTGAACACTAAGGTGAAAACTCTCCAAAAATTTCGTCTAAGGCTTGAAGTTCCACCAAGAATCGCCGCCAATGGAAGGAAACAACTCCAACACCAAAGACTCCGGCCAAGAGAGAAGGAAGATGAAGAAAAATCACCTCAAAATTCCAAGAACACCAAAATCACCTTCTTCTTCCTAGCCGTCGCCCAAAATTTCTTTCAAGCCAAAAATCTCGCCCAAAAACTCTACCCTAACCGAAATACCAATTTGAATTTTCGGTTTTTAATTCTTAACCCATTAACCCATTAATTCAAATCGGGTTTAATCCATTTAACCAATAATTTGAATTTTAAACCCAATTAGCGCAAACCCAATAACCCATAATTACTAATTAATTTAACCATTAACTAACCATTCTCTTAATGAAAATCCAATAAGGATTTAATTGACATCCAATAAGGATTAACGTCCAATAACTCCAATTAATTAACAATTAATTAACTTAAATTAACAAGCAATAAACTCTAATTAATTAACTGAAAATTAGCATCCAATAAGCTAGTTAATTAATTAACATTAACATCCAAAAATCTCTAATTAATTTATCATAAATTAACAATCAATACACAGGAATAATAACACAGTCAACAATTTTATTTAAATCAAAAATAATGCTTACCAGGACTTAAGATCCTTGGATCTTACAACTCTAAAGGGAAAGCCTTCATCCTCTGTCTTGATGGTTCCTTTAAGGAACAAGAAGAAAGGGAAGAAGGGCAAAGCCCCTGTCAAGAACTACAACAAGGCTCTGAAACAAAAGGTTAAGCGGTCGAAGGAATACAGATGTTTCCACTGTGGCCAGCTGGGTCACTGGAAAAAGGACTGTAAAGCGCTCCAAGGAGACAAGAAGGGAAGCAATCCTTTCGCTTCTGGCTCAGGTATTTTCGTGACTGAAGTCATGGTATCTTCTTCTTCTATTTCATGGGTGTTGGACACTGCATGTGGAGTTCACATTTGTTCTAATGTACGGGAACTCAAGAGAAGAAGACAGGTGGGACAGCATGAGGTGGACCTACGAGTTGGAAACGGGGCACGGGTTCCTGCTGTTGCTGTAGGAGTTTATTACATCTCATTACCATCTGGACTTGTATTGGAACTGGACAATTGTTATTTTGTACCAAGCATAACGAAAAATATTATCTCTATTCCTGCTCTTGTCAGGAAAGGGTTTTCCTTTGAATGCAAGATTTCAAAGTGTTATCTTTCTTTTGATAATATTGTTTATACTACTGGATCGATTAACAATGGGTTATTCATGTTGGACATGGAATGTTCTATACAAAATATTGATATTAAGAAAGCCAAGTTTGCTGATGACAGCACATTGCTATGGCATAGTCGTTTAGGCCATATTAACAAGAAACGCATTAAGCGGTTGCATGATCATGGACTGCTGGGATCATTCTCCTGTGAGGAGCTTGATGAAAAGTCCCCTAAAACAAGGGGGGCGAAACCCTAATAGTAGGCGCATAGAAAAATTTTCGAGCGGAAGCAAGGGTTTCCTAGATCGATTTATATGTCATATGATCAACTTTCAATACCTTGCAATGTAGATAGATCTAGAAGAAAGATCATACCATTGCCATCGCTTGGATGGTGCCTTGGAAGCAAAGATCGAAAGGGGTCTTCTCCAAAGGTAGCGCACACAAGGTGAAGATGACTTGCTCCTTTGAGTCCTTTGTGCTAGCAAAGTTCTTCAAAGTATCCTTGATCGCTTGAAGGGAATTGAGATGAGACTTTGCTTGTCGAAATTTCTCCAAGGCATGAAGTCTTTTTGCCACACGAAAGAGAGGGCATCGAGAGAGAAGAACTTCGGCCTAAGGCGTTGAGGCGTTCAACAAGAAGTGGCGTTACATGCTTTCTAAAAATAGAAATACATGAAGCCATGCGCCCACTCAATGAAACCGCCAAAACGCGTACATGCTTTAAACCAAGCGTTCACTCATGTGAACCGGTTCAAGCCAATTCAATCCAATTGCATTTGGTTAAAAGTCCAAACCAAATCAGCCCAAGCCATGATCTAGATCACATTGAACCAAATGGTTCAAGATCTAACCGTTCATCTCTTGATGCTCCTGATCTCACCGATCTAGCAACAATTCTCTCGATCGAAGCTTACCGATCTCAAGCCCAAATCAATCAAACATGATCAGACCAGATCTTGTTGGGGTATGCCCTTAAGGCTAATGTTTGAGGCCTATGGGAATGTATTTGTATCATGTAATAAACTGTTATGTTTATAAAGGCATGGTTGTTATTCAGTTAGCTACATTGTCTGCTGCAATATATGTTCTTCTGAATAATGTCTCAAAGCTGTTCAGCTCGGCTGACATGCTATTATGTCCTTAGTCGATATATCTTGGTGAACATGAGACAGCCTTGATATGATTAAGACTAATATGTGTTCTAATCTTATAGGATGCTTCGAGCATGGAATAAGATGTAGACTCATGGGTACATAGGATGTACTGGACAGACCCTACTAGGATGTTCAATTGTTTGTCACAATGTGAATATTCCTTGATTAAGACAAGTGGCACATTTCCTCTGACTTGAGATCACTTGTGTTTTCTGGATGATGATTGTCATTGTTTTGAGATGGTTCAATATCATTTGAAAGATAATGATTATAGACTATCTTGGATGGTGAGCTTGAGTCAGGTTAGAGCACTAGTGATAGACATAGGATTGCCGTCTCCTTGTTTAAGGAGTGTGATGTTCTAAAGGGGCCCCCTGGATGAGATGATTGAGAAAGTGTATGGCCATACCCAGGTGACAGTGTTCATCTGTTCTAATCATGCTCATCATATTGGAGTTACGAGCTTGACAGGCTTGTCCAATAAGAACATCCAGTGGCAAAGGAAATATGCATGCCTTGTGAAATGATTCACACTTGTGCTGTGGTTTGGGTGTAGTCTCGGAAGACTCATTTCTTTATATCGGGAGATAGTGATGTGTTGCTAGATACCCCTCACTGATCGTGATAATGAGAATTATCGTTACCGACATTTAAAGGAAACCCTCAGGGTCGCACAATTTGATGATATGGCTTACTTAAGTCAGATCGTGTGGACTGAATTGTTTGGGTTCAGTTTAAAGGGATTTAATCTCTGATTGTGAGTGAGATCTGGTCTGATCATGTTTGATTGATTAGGGCTTAAGATCGGTAAGCTTCGATCGAGAGAATAGATGCCAGATCGGTCAGATCAGGGGCATCGAGGAGATCGACGGTTAGATCGGGAACCTTAGGGTTTATTTAAGATCTAGACTAGATCATTGGCTTGATTGGTTCTTAAACCGAACCAAAGTGAACCGGCTCACTTGATGAGCGCATGGTTCAAGGGGAGAGGAGTTGGCGACAAGTTCACTTGGCGTGAACGTTGGGGTGAGGAGTGGTTACTATTTTTAGTAACCATGATCTCCACTTGGAGAGAGCGCTCATCCAAAATAGAGTATACCCTATTTTCGCCAACACAATAATTCCTCTCGCCCATATTCCTCTCGACTCTCGTGAGTGTGGCGACGCTTGAAGATTTGAGGAGGATTCGGCCAAGAGAAAAGATCTCCATCCCTTTCTCATTCGATCAAGGATTCTTTGAAGCCTTGCTAGCACAAGGAGCGACAAAGAGTTTGCCATCATCCTCTTGTGTGCGGGACTTTGGAGAAGTGGCACTTGCGACTTTAGCTTCCAAGGCAACACCTACTCCATGGCGATGGTATGATCGTTTTGCATCATCTTTGATAATCTTATATCGAGTTGATCTTTTAACATGCAAGTCGATTCTATAACCCTAGTTTCCGCAAGTCAAAATTTTATGCGCCATCACTTTAGGGTTTTTGCTCCCCCAAGAAGGGGACCCCCCTTAGGCTAAAGGGGTAACTTCAGATCTCACTTACAATCAGTGATTAAATCCCTTTAAACTGAACCAAAACAATTCAGTCCACACGATCTGACTTAAGTAAGCCATATCATCAAATTGTGCGACCCTAAGGGTTTCCTTTAAATGTCGGTAACGATAACTTACGTTATCACGATCAGTGAGGGGTATCTAGCAACACATCACTGTCTCCCGATATAAAGGAAAGAGTCTTCCAAGACTACACCCAAACCACAGCACAAGTGTGAATCTACTTCACTAGGCATACATGTTTCCTTTGCCACTGGATGTTCTTATTGGACAAGCGTGTCAAGCCTGTGACTCCAATATGATGAGAATGATTAGATCAGATGAACATAGTCATCTGGGTATGGCCATACACTTTCTCAATCATCTCATCCAGGGGGGCCCCTTTAGAACATCACACTCCAAACTAGGACACGGCAATCCTTTATCTATCACTAGTGTCCTAACCTGACTCATGATCATTATCCAAGATAGTCTATAACCATTATGTTTCAAATGATATTGAACTACCTCAAAACAATGACAATCATCATTTAGAAACACAAGTGATCTCAAGTCAGAGGAAATATGCCACTTGTTGCATACAAGGATTATTCACATTGTGACAAGCAATTGAATATCCTAGTAGGGTCTGTCCAGTACATCCAATGTACCTATGAGTCTACGTCTTATTCCATGCTCGAAGCATCCTATAAGATTAGAACACATATTAGTCTCAATCATATCAAGGCTGTCTCATGTTCACCAAGATATCTCGACTAAGGACTTAACTGCATGTCAGCCAAGCTGAACAGCATTGAGACATTATTCAGAAGTATACATATGACAGCAGATGATGTAACAACCTGAATAACAACCATTGCCTTTATAAACATTAGAGTTTATACATGATACTGATACAATCCCGAGGCCTCAAACATTAGCCTTAAGGGCATACCCCAACAATCTCCCACTTGCACTTAATCTAATGGTTGAGAAATCTCAAACCCATATTATTACAGTGCTTTTCATGCTTCTGCTGCGCCAGAGGCTTTGTAAGCGGGTCAGCCAGATTGTCATCTGTATGAACCTTGCAGATTTTGATCTTGCCTCGATCAATGATCTCCCGGATCAAGTGAAACCGTCTCTGTATGTGCTTGGACTTCTGGTGCGACCGTGGTTCCTTTGCTTGTGCTATTGCTCCAGTGTTATCACAGAAGATAACCAATGGATCTGCACTCGAAGGAACAACACCAAGTTCTTGAACGAACTTACGAATCCACACTGCCTCCTTAGATGCTTCTGAGGCTGCAACATACTCGGCTTCTGTTGTAGAATCAGCAACAATAGACTGTTTGAAACTTTTCCACACCACCGCACCTCCATTCAAGCTAAAAACATAGCCTGATTGCGATCGGAAATCATCCTGGTCAGATTGGAACGAAGCGTCAGTATATCCTTCAATACTGATTTCTTCCTGACCACCATACACCAAGAACATATCTTTGGTCCTCCGCAGATATTTTAAAATGTTCTTGACTGCAACCCAGTGTGCCTGACCTGGATTACTTTGGAATCGACTGGTCACGCTTAACCCATAAGCGACGTCTGGGCGAGTACACAACATCGCATACATAATGGACCCAATAACCGAAGCATAAGGCGTTTTGTCCATTTCATCTTTCTCAGTCTGTATTTGTGGACACTGACTCTTTGAAAGATTCAGACCATGTCTGACTGGAAGATATCCTCTTTTAGAATTCTCTAAATGAAATCTCTCCAGGACTTTATCGATGTAAGTACTCTGGCACAGCCAGAGAAGTCTCTTAGATCTATCTCTGTAGATCTTCACACCTAATACATAGGCTGCTTCTCCTAGATCTTTCATCTGGAAACATTTTCTTAACCATGCCTTAACCGCATGTAGTTCAGGAATATCGTTTCCAATGATTAAGATATCATCGACGTAGAGGACTAGGAAAGTAATCACGCTCCCACTAAACCTCTTATATACACACGGGTCATCTTCATTCTTGATGAAACCAAATTCACAGATTGATTCATCAAAACGAATATTCCAGCTTCTTGATGCTTGTTTAAGTCCATAAATGGACTTCTTTAACTTGCATATTTTATGACGATCTGATGGATTAGTGAAACCTTCAGGTTGTGTCATATACACATCCTCATCCAGATTCCCATTAAGGAAAGCGGTCTTCACATCCATCTGCCAGATCTCATAATCGTAATATGCTGCTATTGCGAGAATGATCCGAATAGACTTGAACATGGCTACAGGAGAGAAAGTTTCATCGTAATCTATCCCGTAGATTTGTTTGAAACCTTTCGCAACTAACCTACCTTTATAGGTAACCACGTTACCATCCATGTCAATCTTCTTCTTGAAGATCCATTTACAGCCTATAGGGATTACTCCCGGAGGCGGATCAACCAAATCCCAGACTTGGTTATCTTACATGGAGTCCATCTCGGCTCGCATAGCTTCAAGCCATCTCGCTGATTCCGGTCCACTGATCGCATCCGCATAAGTGATGGGTTCATCATGATCAATGATGTAGACTCCGTCATAGCGCTCAGGCTGTCGACGGATCCTTCCCGATCTTCGCGGTTCCCGTGATATCTGAGCCTCAGGTTGTTCAATAACCTGTTCTACTGGCTCATGCTCATCCAACTGTGCTTGACTACTTTGTCCTTCTTCTGGATTCTCATCCAGCTTTATTTCTCTCCCACTGGCCTCTTGCAGAAGAAATTCCTTCTCAAGAAAAATAGCCGTCCGAGCAACAAATACTTTGTTCTCTTTGGGATCGTAGAAATAATAACCCTTAGTTTCCTTAGGGTAACCGACAAAGATACATTTCTCATATCTGCTCTCTAGTTTCCCAGAGGCGAGCTTTTTGACATAAGCCTCGCAACCCCAGATCTTAATAAATGTCAAACTCGGCTGTTTCCCATACCATAACTCATATGGAGTCTTTGAAACTGCCTTGGATGGCACTCGGTTTAGTACCTTTGCAGCTGTTTCCAGTGCAAATCCCCAAAAGGAGTAAGGTAGAGTAGCCTGACTCATCATTGAACGAACCATATCCAATAGGGTCCTGTTCCTCCTTTCGGACACATCATTCCATTGCGGTGTTCCTGGCGGAGTGAGCTGTGAGATAATCCCACACTCCTTCAGATAGTCAGTAAACTCACGACTTAGGTATTCTCCACCTCGATCTGAGCGAAGTGCCTTGATATTTCGGCCTAGCTGATTCTGTACTTCATTCTTGAACTCTTTGAACTTGTCAAAAGATTCACTTTTATGTCTCATTAGATAGACATATCCATACCTACTGAAATCATCAGTAAAGGTAATGAAGTATGAATAGCCACCTCTGGCATGGTTACTAAATGGCCCACACACATCACTGTGTATAAGGTCAAGTAAACTCGAAGCCCTTTGACCTTTGTTAGGAAAAGGAGCCTTCGTCATTTTACCCATTAAACAAGCTTTGCATGTATCAATCTCCTCATAGGAGAATGATCCCAGCAGTCCATGATCATGCAACCGCTTAATGCGTTTCTTGTTAATATGGCCTAAACGACTATGCCATAGCAAGGTGCTATCATCAGCATACTTGGCTTTCTTATTATCAATATTTTGTATAGAACATTCCATGTCCAACATGAATAACCCATTGTTAATTGATCCAGTAGCATAAACAATATTATCATTAGAAATAACACACTTTGAAATATTGCATTCAAAGGAAAACCCTTTCCTGACAAGAGCAGGAATAGAGATAATATTTTTCGTTATGCTAGGTACAAAATAACAATTGTTCAATTCTAATACAAGTCCAGATGGTAATGAGATGTGATATTCTCCTACAGCAACAGCAGCAACCCGTGCTCCGTTTCCAACTCGTAGGTCCACCTCATGCTGTCCCACCTGTCTTCTTCTCTTGAGTTCCTGTACATTTGAACAAATGTGAACTCCACATGCAGTGTCCAACACCCATGAAATAGAAGAAGAAGATATCATGACTTCAGTCACAAATATAACCTGAGCCAGAAGCAATGCTTCCCTTCTTGTCTCCTTGGAGCGCTTTACAGTCCTTTTTCCAGTGACCCAGCTGGCCACAATGGAAACATCTGTATTCCTTCGACCGCTTAACCTTTTGTTTCAGAGCCTTGTTGTAGCTCTTGACAGGGGCTTTGCCCTTCTTCCCCTTCTTCTTGTTCCTGGAAGGAACCATCAAGACAGAGGTTGAAGGCTTTCCCTTTAGAGTCAACTCTGTAGTCAAGAGCATGTTCAGTAACTCTGCCGGGGTACAGTCGATCTTGTTCATATTGAAATTAATAATGAACGGATCGAAAGAGGCCGGGAGAGACTGAAGAATGATGTCTACAGCAAGCTCCTGATTGACGGTATGTCCCAGTTTCTCTAGAGCCTCTTTGTACCCAATCATCTTGAGTACGTTAGCTCCCATTGGACTCCCTTCAGCCAGTTTGCTCTGAAAGAAAAGCTTAGTCAAATTGTAGCGTTCAGTCCTAGCCTGTGCAGCATACAGCATTTTGAGGTTTGCTATAATCTGTATAGCAGATAGATCCTCATGTTGACGTTGCAGCTCTGGCGTCGTAGACGCAAGCATCAGGCAAGCGACATCAATGCTATCATTGACATGCTTTTCATAGGCTTCCCGAACCGCCCTTGCGGCGTTCGCAGCGGGTTGAGGCGGTATAGCCATCTCGAGGACATACAGTTTCCTCTCTGCCTTAAGAACAATCTTAAGGTGTCCGTACCAGTCTGAGAAGTTTGGCCCAGCAAACTTCTCCCTTTCCAGTAGGGATCGCACATTGAAATTCGTGGTGTTCGTTGCTGCAGTAATCTACAACAATGCAAGAACAGCAAGGTCAGTATCAATGTTTAGAATCAATCCAGGACTTAAGAAAGATTCTTTTCTCACTATTTTATCTGACTGAAAAATCCATTAAACAGTCCGAAAGAGTAACGCTCTTTTAGTGAGATGGGATCCAGATTTCATACTTGGTCTCCGCGTCCCGCTCAGGCGAGATAAGATGCACAGAGAGTACAAGCACTAATTTCTGGTAGGCAGTCCCTGCCAATCGCCAACCCGTGCGATTCCCCTTCATCTGGGCAATTCAGCAGACTGTGCCAACTGAGTTGGTACAACACAGTCTCTGATCCCACAGATGGCTGCCTCCATATGGCTACCATATGCGCCACATATGTAGCCTACATGGTCAAGCTGACCCGACCTACTTCCTGGACCACCACGTGCTATGCTGAGCAACGAGAAGCGATAAATCCCTTCTCTGTAACACGCAGGTGTAATCACACACCGTCTGAAGATAGATGGGCGTGCCCACTGAGTGGGTACAACACGGCCCCAACGATAGTCAGAACAGTGAGGTTTCGCGTCAGAAGGCTTACGTGCTTGATATTATAGCGTTGGATTTTAAAGGTCTTTTATCTTCTTAACTATCATGCATAACCTATGGCGATAGCAGAAGATTAAATCATGCAATTCTAATTATATAAACAATAAATAGAAAGCATGCTGATCTTATGTGGTAAAAGCCCATTAAGCCTAGGTAAGACCTTAATTCAACTTAAGTCTTCACTTGAGCTCTTCATGGGTCTTTTGCATCTCATCTGGCCCAACCCAGGGCCCAAGCGCCCATTGCAGCTCAGGTGCGCCCACCAGGTAAATGCGCCTGTCCCAGAGTCGAACCCTGGACCTCCCACCTGGTCAAGCCACTGCTGCATGCGCCTCTGCCATGTGTGCTCTGTGCTCTTGTCTGATTAAATTACAATTTAATCTATCTAGACAAGATTGACTCGCAGGTCAATTACACTTTATAAATTAAATAACATGTGATGCGCAGATCACAATAAAAATTAATTTACAATTTAATACCAGGCTCGCAGGCCCCAGCACAGCACACATTAAATTAGGCTGCCCACATAAGATTAAATAAACAAGCATCATGGCATCCAATCAACATGTGATCCATAAACAAAATAAAATTTTCAAAATCCCATTGGAATCAATTTTATTTTTCTTATGTGCCCTACAACCTTACAACGGTCCATTAATAGGGATCCACTTATCATGTCTAGTCAGATCCACTGCCCTTGCATACACCAAGTCCTAACCGACTTGAGTCGACCTAATGGTCAACAATGCATGCGTTGGGCTGAACTACCCTCATGAGTTCTGGCAAGCGGGTGTGACCCCGGGCCTAACTCATGCGTGTTCACAGGTTGTCTCAACCAGACATCGCTACACGTCTGTCTGCAGTTGACCTATAGCCACCTCGTGCTTGCGCACAGGTGCTATCTGGTCAACCCATCTAGGCTGTCAGATAGTCTGATCAGACTGGTTGGATCTAGACTCGACTGTGACTTCAACCCTACTAACCCGTCTAAGGACTTATAGCAGGCGCTTAGATCTAAGTGAGCCGCGCAAGTTAAGTTTTGATTGATAAAACAAAAATACAACATTGCGCCAACATCATACATGCGCCACCATGAATAAAACAAGCATCTAATGTTTAACATGTTATATTCGCATGATGATTAGATCTACCCACGCAAACATGGATCACAAGTAGTAACATGAAGCAATCATATGAACACATATAGAACCGCATGCTCTGATACCAATTGAAAAGTCCCCTAAAACAAGGGGGGCGAAACCCTAATAGTAGGCGCATAGAAAAATTTTCGAGCGGAAGCAAGGGTTTCCTAGATCGATTTATATGTCATATGATCAACTTTCAATACCTTGCAATGTAGATAGATCTAGAAGAAAGATCATACCATTGCCATCGCTTGGATGGTGCCTTGGAAGCAAAGATCGAAAGGGGTCTTCTCCAAAGGTAGCGCACACAAGGTGAAGATGACTTGCTCCTTTGAGTCCTTTGTGCTAGCAAAGTTCTTCAAAGTATCCTTGATCGCTTGAAGGGAATTGAGATGAGACTTTGCTTGTCGAAATTTCTCCAAGGCGTGAAGTCTTTTTGCCACACGAAAGAGAGGGCGTCGAGAGAGAAGAACTTCGGCCTAAGGCGTTGAGGCGTTCAACAAGAAGTGGCGTTACATGCTTTCTAAAAATAGAAATACATGAAGCCATGCGCCCACTCAATGAAACCGCCAAAACGCCTACATGCTTTAAACCAAGCGTTCACTCATTGAACCGGTTCAAGCCAATTCAATCCAATTGCATTTGGTTCAAAGTCCAAACCAAATCAGCCCAAGCCATGATCTAGATCACATTGAACCAAATGGTTCAAGATCTAACCGTTCATCTCTTGATGCTCCTGATCTCACTGATCTAGCAACAATTCTCTCGATCGAAGCTTACCGATCTCAAGCCCAAATCAATCAAACATGATCAGACCAGATCTCACTTACAATCAGAGATTAAATCCCTTTAAACTGAACCAAAACAATTCAGTCCACACGATCTGACTTAAGTAAGCCATATCATCAAATTGTGCGACCCTAAGGGTTTCCTTTAAATATCGGTAATGATAACTTACGTTATCACGATCAGTGAGGGGTATCTAGCAACACATCACTATCTCCCGATATAAAGGAAAGAGTCTTCCAAGACTACACCCAAACCACAGCACAACTGTGAATCTACTTAACTAGGCATACATGTTTCCTTTGCCACTGGATGTTCTTATTGGACAAGCATGTCAAGCCTGTGACTCCAATATGATGAGAATGATTAGATCAGATGAACATAGTCATCTGGGTATGGCCATACACTTTCTCAATCATCTCATCCAGGGGGGCCCCTTTAGAACATCACACTCCAAACTAGGAGACGGCAATCCTTTATCTATCACTAGTGTCCTAACCTGACTCATGATCATTATCCAAGATAGTCTATAACCATTATGTTTTAAATGATATTGAACTACCTCAAAACAATGACAATCATCATTTAGAAACACAAGTGATCTCAAGTCAGAGGAAATATGCCACTTGTTGCATACAAGGATTATTCACATTGTGACAAGCAATTGAATATCCTAGTAGGGTCTGTCCAGTACATCCAATGTACCTATGAGTCTACATCTTATTCCATGCTCGAAGCATCCTATAAGATTAGAACACATATTAGTCTCAATCATATCAAGGCTGTCTCATGTTCACCAAGATATCTCGACTAAGGACTTAACTACATGTCAGCCAAGCTGAACAGCATTGAGACATTATTCAGAAGTATACATATGACAGCAGATGATGTAACAACCTGAATAACAACCATTGCCTTTATAAACATTAGAGTTTATACATGATACTGATACAATCCCGAGGCCTCAAACATTAGCCTTAAGGGCATACCCCAACACTAGATACATGCAAAGCTTGTTTAATGGGTAAAATGAAGAAGGCCCCTTTTTCTAACAAAGGTCAAAGGGCTTCAGGTTTACTTGACCTCATTCACAGTGATGTGTGTGGGCCTTTTAGTAAACATGCTAGAGGTGGCTATTCATACTTCATTACCTTTACTGATGATTTCAGTAGGTATGGTTATGTCTATCTTATGAAACATAAAAGTGAATCTTTTGACAAGTTCAAAGAGTTCAAAAATGAAGTACAGAATCAGTTAGGCCGAAATATCAAATCACTCTGCATAGATCGAGGTGGAGAATACTTGAGTCATGAGTTTACTAACTATCTGAAGGAGTGTGGGATTGTCTCACAGCTCACTCCACCAGGGACACCGCAATGGAATGGTGTGTCCGAGAGGAGAAATAGAACCTTACTTGATATGGTTCGCTCTATGATGAGTCAGGCTACTCTACCTTACTCCTTTTGGGGATTTGCACTGGAAACAGTTGCAAAGGTACTAAATCGAGTGCCATCCAAGGCAGTTTCAAAGACTCCATATGAGTTATGGTATGGGAAACAGCCGAGCTTGACATTTAATAAGATCTGGGGTTGCGAGGCTTATGTCAAAAAGCTCGCCTCTGGGAAACTGGAGAGCAGATCTGAGAAATGTATCTTTGTCGATTACCCTAAGGAAACTAAGGGTTATTATTTCTACGATCCCAAAGAGAACAAATTTTTTGTTGCTCGGACGGCTATTTTTCTTGAGAAGGAATTTCTTCTGCAAGAGGCCAGTGGGAGAGAAATAAAGCTGGATGAGAATCCAGGAGAAGGACAAAGTAGTCAAGCACAGTTGGATGTGCATGAGCCAGTAGAACAGGTTATTGAACAACCTGAGGCTCAGATATCACGGGAACCGCGTAGATCGGGAAGGATCCGTCGACAGCCTGAGCGCTATGACGGAGTCTACATCATTAATGATGAACCCCTCACTTATGCGGATGCGGTCAGTGGACCGGAATCAGCGAGATGGCTTGAAGCTATGCGAGCCGAGATGGACTCCATGTCAGATAACCAAGTCTGGGATTTGGTTGATCCGCCTCTGGGAGTAATCCCTATAGGCTGTAAATGGATCTTCAAAAAGAAGATTGACATGGATGGTAACGTTGTTACCTATAAAGGCAGGCTAGTTGCGAAAGGTTTCAAACAAATCTACGGGATAGATTATGATGAAACTTTCTCTCCTGTAGCTATGTTCAAGTCTATTCAGATTATTCTTGCGATAGCAGCATATTATGATTATGAGATCTGGCAAATGGATGTGAAGACCGCTTTCCTTAATGGAAAACTAGACGAGGATGTGTATATGACACAACCTGAAGGTTTCATCAATCCATCAGATCGTCATAAAATATGCAAGTTAAAGAAGTCTATTTATGGACTTAAGCAAGCATCAAGAAGCTGGAATATTCGTTTTGATGAATCAATCTGCGAGTTTGGTTTCATCAAGAATGAAGATGACCTGTGTGTATATAAGAGGTTTAGTGGGAGCGTGATTACTTTCCTAGTCCTCTATGTCGATGATATCTTAATCATTGGAAACGATATTCTTGAACTACATGCTGTCAAGGCATGGTTAAGAAAATGTTTCCAGATGAAAGATTTGGGAGAAGCAGCCTATGTATTAGGTGTGAAGATCTACAGAGATAGATCTAAGAGGCTTCTCGGGTTGTGCCAGAGTACTTACATCGATAAAGTCCTGGAGAGATTTCATTTAGAAAATTCTAAAAGAGGATATCTTCCAGTCAGACATGGTCTGAATCTTTCAAAGAGTCAATGTCCACAAACACAGACTGAGAAAGATGAAATGGACAATACGCCTTATGCTTCGGCTATTGGGTCCATTATGTATGCGATGTTGTGTACTCGCCCAGACGTCGCTTACGGGTTAAGCGTGACCAGTCGATTCCAAAGTAATCCAGGTCAGGCACACTGGATTGCAGTCAAGAACATTTTGAAATATCTTCGGAGGACCAAAGATATGTTTTTGATTTATGGAGGTCAGGAAGAACTCAGTATTGAAGGATATACTGACGCTTCGTTCCAATCTGACCAGGATGATTTCCGATCGCAATCAGGCTATGTTTTTAGCTTGAATGGAGGTGCAGTGGTGTGGAAAAGTTTCAAACAGTCAATTGTTGCTGATTCCACAACAGAAGCCGAGTATGTTGCAGCCTCAGAAGCATCCAAGGAGGCAGTGTGGATTCGTAAGTTCGTTCAGGAACTTGGTGTTGTTCCTTCGAGTGCAGATCCATTGGTTATCTTCTGTGATAACACTGGAGCAATAGCACAAGCAAAGGAACCACGGTCGCACCAGAAGTCCAAGCACATACAGAGAAGGTTTCACTTGATCCGGGAGATCATTGATCGTGGCGAGATCAAAGTCTGCAAGGTTCCTACAGACGACAATCTGGCTGACCCACTTACAAAGCCTCTGGCGCTGCAGAAGCATGAGAAGCACTGTAATAATATGGGTTTGAGATTTCTCAACCATTAGATTAAGTGCAAGTGGGAGATTGTTGGGGTATGCCCTTAAGGCTAATGTTTGAGGCCTTGGGATTATTTCAGTATCATGTATAAACTCTATGTTTATAAAGGCAATGGTTGTTATTCAGGTTGTTACATTATCTGCTGCAATGCGTATACTTCTGAATAATGTCTCGATGCTGTTCAGCTAGGCTGATATGCAGTATTGTCCTTAGTCGAGATATCTTGGTGAACATGAGACAGCCTTGATATGATTGAGACTAATATGTGTTCTAATCTTATAGGATGCTTCGAGCATGGAATAAGATGTAGACTCATGGGTACATTGGATGTACTGGACAGACCCTACTAGGATATTCAATTGCTTGTCACAATGCGAATAATCCTTGTATGCAAACAAGTAGCATATGTCCTCTGACTTGAGATCACTTGTGTTTCTAAATGATGATTGGCATTGTTTTGAGGTAGTTCAATATCATTTGAAACATAATGATTATAGACTATTTTGGATAATGAGCATGAGTCATGTTAGGGCACTAGTGATAGATATAGGATTGCCGTCTCCTTGTTTTAGGAGTGTGATGTTCTGAAGGGGCCCCCTGGATGAGATGGTTGAGAAAGTGTATGGCCATACCCAGATGACTATGTTCATCTGATCTGATCACTCTCATCATATGGGAGTTACAGGCTTGACACGCTTGTCCAATAAGAACATCCAGTGGCAAAGGAAACATGTATGCCTAGTGAAGTGGATTCACACTTGTGCTGTTGTTTGGGTGTAGTCTTGGAAGACTCTTTCCTTTATATCGGGAGACAGTGATGTGTTGCTAGATACCCCTCACTGATCGTGATAACGTGAGTTATCGTTACCGACATTTGAAGGAAACCCTTAGGGTCGCACAATTTGATGATATGGCTTACTTAAGTCAAATCGTGTGGACTGAATTGTTTTGGTTCAGTTTAAAGGGATTTAAACTCTGATTGTAAGTGAGATCAGGTCTGATCATGTTTGATTGATTAGGGTTTGAGATCGGTAAGCTTCGATCGAGAGTGTTGATGCTAGATCGGTGAGATCAAGAACATCAAGAGATGAACGGTTAGATCTTGAACCATTTGGTTCAATGAGATCTAGACCATGGCTTGGGCTGATTTGATTTGGTTTTTGAACCAAATGCAATAGGATCGAATTGATTTGAACCGGTTCACATGAGTGAACGCATGGTTCAAAGCTTGTAGGCGTTTTGGTCGGTTTTGATGTCGTGGGCGCATGGCTACATGTCTTTCTATTTTTGGAAAGTCATAAACGCCACTTCCCTCAACGCCTCAACGCCTCAATGCTCGCTTCTTCCTCTTGACGCCCCCTCTCTCGTGTAGAGAAGGTCTTCACGCCTTGAAGAGGATTCGGCCAAGCTAGAGCTCTCATCCTATTCCCTTCCATTCGACAAGGACACTTTGAAGAGCTTTGCTAGCACAAAGGATTCAAAGGAGCAAGTCATCTTCACCTTGTGTGTGTCACTTTTGGAGAAGAAGCACACGCATCTTTCTCTTCCAAGTCGCCATCTAAGCAATGGCAATGGTATGAATCCTTTTCATCTATATAAGGTATTGAAAGTTGATCATATGATATATAAATCGATCTATGAAACCCTAACATCCCTTGCGAAACTTTGATATGCGCCCCCTTTGGGTTTCACCCCCTTTGGAAAAAGGGACTTACAATTGGTATCAGAGCTTTGGTTTTATGTATGCTCATATGATTGCTTTGTGATCCAAGTTAGCGCTTAAGTATAGTTCTATATGTAAGTTTTCATTAAGTTTACGCATGTTAACTTAGATGAAGCTTTCTTACAATGTTGCGCATGTTGAAAGTTGTTTTTACCTAAAAACTTAACATCTTGCGTGCATCCATCTAGATCTATAAAGCGACTACTGTAAAACCTTAGACGGGTTATTAGGGTTGGAGTCATCCTCTAGTTAAGATCCAAATAGTCTGATCAGACCATCTGACAGCCTAGATGGGTCGAACAGATGGCACCTGTGCGCTAGCACGAGGTGGCTATAGGTCGACTGCAGACAGGCGTGTGTTTGGTTGAGACAACAAGTGAACGCTCTTGAGTTAGGCCCAGGGTCACACCCGCTTGCCAGAACTCATGAAGGTTGTTCAGCCCTTAGCGCATGCATAGTTGACCATTAGGTCGACTCAAGTCAGTTAGGACTTGGTGCATGCAAAGGCAGTGGATCGGACTAGACATGATGAGTGGATCCCTATTAATGTACCGTTGTAAGGTAGTAGGGCACATAAGGAAAATAAAATTAATCACAATGGGTTTTTTGAAACTCTTATTTCCTTATTATTGGATCACATGTTGATAGTATACCATGTTGAGTGTTTATTTAATCTTATGTGGGCTGCCCAAATTTAATGTGTGCTGTGCTGGGGCCTGCGTGCCTGGATTAATTGTAAATTATTTTTATTGTGATCTGTGCATCACATTTTAATTAATTTATACAATGTAATTGACCTGCGTGTCAATCTTGTCTAGATAGATTAAATTGTATTTTAATCAGACAAGAGCACAGAGCACACATGGCAGAGGCGCATGCAGCTTGAGGCTTGACCAGGTGGAAGGTCTAGAGTTCGACTCTAGGACAGGTGGATTTACCTGGTGGGCGCACCTGAGCTGCAGTGGGCGCTTGGACCCTGGGTTGGGCCAGATGAGATGCAAATGACCCATGAAGAGCTCAAGTGAAGACTTAAATTAAATTAAGGTCTTACTTAGGCTTAATGGGCGTTTACCACATAAGATCATCATGCTTTCATTTATTGTTTTCAATAATTAGAATTGCATGATTTAATCTTCTGCTATCACCATAGGGTTTGCATGATAGTTAAGAAGATAAAAGACCGTTAAAATCCAACGTTAAATATCAAGCAAGTAAGCCTTCTGACGCGAAACCTCACTGTTCTGACTATCGTTGGGGCCGTGTTGTACCCACTCAGTGGGCACGCCCATCTATCTTCAGACGGTGTGTGATTACACCTGCGTGTTACAGAGAAGGGATTTATCGCTTCTCGTTGCTCAGCATAGCACGTGGTGGTCCAGGGAGTAGGTCGGGTCAGCTTGACCATGTAGGCTACATATGTGGCGCATATGGTAGCCATATGGAGGCAGCCATCTGTGGGATCAGAGAGTGTGTTGTACCAACTCAGTTGGCACAGTCTGCTGGATTGCCCAGATGAAGGGGAATCGCACGAGTTGGCGATTGGTAGGGATTGCCTACCAGAGATTAGTGCTTGTACTCTCTGTGCATCTTATCTCGCCTGAGCGGGACACGGAGACCAAGTATGAAATCTGGATCCCATCTCACTAATAGAGTGTTACTCTTTCGGACTGTTTAATGGATTTTTCAGTCAGATAAAATAGTGAGAAAAGAATCATTCTTAAGTCCTGGATTGATTCTAAACATTGATACTGACCTTGCTGTTCTTGCATTGTTGTAGATTTCTGCAGCAATGAACACCACGAATTTCAATGTGCGATCCCTACTGGAAAGGGAGAAGTTTGCTGGACCAAACTTTTTAGACTAGTACGGACACCTTAAGATTGTTCTTAAGGTAGAGAGGAAGCTGTATGTCCTCGAGACGGCTATACCGCCTCAACCCGCTGCGAACGCCGCAAGGGTGGTTCGCGATGCTTATGAAAAGCATGTCAATGATAGCATTGATGTCGCTTGCCTGATGCTTGCGTCTATGACGCCAGAGCTGCAGCGTCAGCATGAGGATCTATCTGCTATAGAAATTATAGCAAACCTCAAGATGCTGTATGCTGCACAGGCTAGGACTGAACGCTATAATTTGACTAAGCTTTTCTTTCAGAGCAAACTGGCTGAAGGGAGTCCAGTGGGAGCTCACGTACTCAAGATGATTGGGTACAAGGAGGCTCTAGAGAAACTGGGGCATACCATCAATCAGGAGCTTGCTGTAGACTTTATTCTGCAGTCTCTCCCGGCCTCCTTCGATACGTTCATTATTAATTTTAATATGAACAAGATCGACTGTACTCCGGCAGAGTTGCTGAATATGCTCTTGACTACAGAGGAGACTCTAAAGGGAAAGCCTTCAACCTCTGTCTTGATGTTCCCTTCCAGAAACAAGAAGAAGGGGAAGAAGGGCAAAGCCCCTGTCAAGAACTACAACAAGGCTCTGAAACAAAAGGTTAAGCGGTCGAAGGAATACAGATGTTTCCACTGTGGCCAGCTGGGTCACTGGAAAAAGGACTATAAAGCGCTCCAAGGAGACAAGAAGGGAAGCAATCCTTTCGCTTCTGGCTCAGGTATTTTCGTGACTGAAGTCATGGTATCTTCTTCTTCTATTTCATGGGTGTTGGACACTGCATGTGGAGTTCACATTTGTTCTAATGTACGGGAACTCAAGAGAAGAAGACAGGTGGGACAGCATGAGGTGGACCTACGAGTTGGAAACGGGGCACGGGTTGCTGCTGTTGCTGTAGGAGTTTATTACATCTCATTACCATCTAGACTTGTATTGGAACTGGACAATTGTTATTTTGTACCAAGCATAACGAAAAATATTATCTCTATTCCTGCTCTTGTCAGGAAAGGGTTTTCCTTTGAATGCAAGATTTCAAAGTGTTATCTTTCTTTTGATAATATTGTTTATGCTACTGGATCGATTAACAATGGGTTATTCATGTTGGACATGGAATGTTCTATACAAAATATTGATATTAAGAAAGCCAAGTTTGCTGATAACAGCACCTTGCTATGGCATAGTCGTTTAGGCCATATTAACAAGAAACGCATTAAGTGTTGGTGTATATGCCCTAGGACCTAGTTTTGGTCCACTTATGTACTACTTGACATTGATATTTATATATATCATTCTGGCATTGTCATTGTCAATGTTTGTTTACATCTGCGCACATGTACTAACATGATAATGTCCCTGGAGACAGATTGGATCTGTGCTCAAACTATTGTCCCCAGTCGATGTACCTTAGTGGATATGGGACAGCTATGGTACTTGTGAGACTGGTTTGTGAGCTGGTTAGGCACGTGGTGCTAACGCAGACACATGGGTATATCATTGGAGGATATACTGGAAAGACCCGCTGTGAGGCCATGACTTGGTGTCATAAGTTATCCTCACAAGTGACAGGAGATGCATTGATCCCTTGACTTTATGTCATTGATCGTTCTATATGGTTAGCGACTTGCTTTGATACAACCTAACACCTCGCCGTAGTTGGGAGGTCATAACGGTTGTCATTGAGCATGTCACGACCCATATGAGAAGGTCAATGGACAAACATAGGATTTGCCCCTTCCTTAGGGAAGTATGATATCCATGGAGCTCCTCTATGGTTCTATGACTGAGAGTGTATGGCCATACCCAGGTAAGAACCTGTTTTAGTCATAGCCATGTGATTGGGTGAAAACAAGTGGTGACACACTTGTCCAATCGGATATCAGTCAGGCAAAGAGACTGTAATGCATCTGTACCTTGTTGCGATGATGGGGATGTCGATGTCGATATCCATTCCAATGACCTGGGTAGCAGCGATGCACTGCTAGGTGCCACTCACTGCTTGTGGTGACCTTTGGTCAGCACTGCCAGCGTCAGAAGAACCTACAGGGTCGCACACCTTGATACTTGAGTTCTCGTATTGATCGAGAAGCCTTATGATCAAGTTATTGGATAACTCGGATCTAATTGGGAGATTTCATCAGCACCAATGGGCCTGATGAGATGGAAGAATGTTATTGGAGCCAAACTTCATTTTTGGCAGGTTGACCCGTATTTGACCATGGTTGGTCACACTTGGATTAGGGTTGCATTGGATTGGATCCAAATGCTTAATCAACCCATAGGATGAAGTTTTGGGCTAGCTCATTATCTAATGAAGCCCAATAACAAGTTCTCATGAAGAGAAGAGAGGCTAAAAGGGTATAATGGGGAGAAACCCAACCCCATTGGCGCCTAAGGGGCATAATGGGGTTAGGGTGGCAAAATTGCTTCATTAAGGAAGCAATTTGCGCCTAGCCCTTCTCCCTTGATGGTATGAATGCCTTTAAGGCATGTCTTGGGCTGATATGGTACTTGGGCAATTATGGAAAGGTTGAATGAAGTTTATGGTAAAGTCTTGGAGACTTTCCTTACATCAAACCTCCTCATCCTAGCCCTACACTTGTCATGATCCTAGCCCTTGCCCTAATCGCCTCTTGCCCTATATATGTGACCCTAGCCGCCCTCTCTTATGATGATTCATCCTTGGAGGCGTGAACATAAGAAGGGAGCGAGAGCAAGGAGCATTGGCGCAATCTCTTCCTCTTCCATCAAGTGGCCGCAAGCTTCTCCTTCCTTACCACTTGGCGCATCTTTCTCTCTTGGTGGCGCAAGGTGGTTGGAGCATCTCCCTAAGGCTTGGATCTTCTTCCCGAGGCTAGCACCGGGCGTGGAAGAAGAGGACTCGAGGCATCCGTGTGTGTGAGACTGCAGAGGGCGCACAGTTGGGCGCCTATCACGACATCGACCTCATCTTGCTCTGAGGTATTTTCTAACTCATCGTGTCGACCCCCTTGCATGCGATCTTCACTGGGTTTTTGGGACGGACCTGTTTCGGGGACATTCTTCCGCTGTGCAATGTATGTATGTGTCTCTGAAAAATTGTAAAATGTCCCCGGTGTTGGGGTATGCCCTTAAGGCTAATGTTTGAGGCCTTGGGATTGTAACAGTATCATGTATAAACTCTTTTGTTTATAAAGGCAATGGTTGTTATTCAGTTTGTTACATTGTCTGCTGCAATAACAGTTGGATGAGCCTGAGCAGGTAGAACAGGTTACTGAACAACCTGAGGCTCAGATATCACGGGAACCGCGTAGATCGGGAAGGATCCGTCGAGAGCCTGAGCGCTATGACGGAGTCTACATCATTGATAATGATGAACCCCTCACTTATGCGGATGCGGTCAGTGGACCGGAGTCAGCTAGATGGCTTGAAGCTATGCGAGCCGAGATTGACTCCATGTCAGATAACCAAGTCTGGGATTTGGTTGATCCGCCTCCGGGAGTAATCCCTATTGGCTGTAAATGGATCTTCAAGAAGAAGATTGACATGGATGGTAACGTGGTTACCTATAAAGGCAGGCTAGTTGCGAAAGGTTTCAAACAAATCTACGGGATAGATTATGATGAAACTTTCTCTCCTGTAGCCATGTTTAAGTCTATTCGGATTCTTCTCGCGATAGCTGCATATTATGATTATGAGATCTGGCAGATGGATGTGAAGACTGCTTTCCTTAATGGAAAACTGGATGAGGATGTGTATATGACACAACCTGAAGGTTTCACAAATCCATCAGATCGTCATAAAATATGCAAGTTAAAGAAGTCCATTTATGGACTTAAACAAGCATCAAGAAGCTGGAATATTCGTTTTGATGAATCAATCAGTGAATTTGGTTTCATCAAGAATGAAGATGACCCGTGTGTATATAAGAGGTTTAGTGGGAGCATAATTACTTTCCTAGTCCTCTACGTCGATGATATCTTAATCATTGGAAACGATATTCTTGAAATGCATGCTGTTAAAGCATGGTTAAGAAAATGTTTCCAGATGAAAGATTTAGGAGAAGCAGCCTATGTATTAGGTGTGAAGATCTACAGGGATAGATCTAAGAGGCTTCTCGGGCTGTGCCAGAGTACTTACATCGATACAGTCCTGGAGAGATTCCATTTAGAGAATTCTAAACGTGGATATCTTCCAGTCAGACATGGTCTGAATCTTTCGAAGAGTCAGTGTCCACAAACACAGACTGAGAAAGATGAAATGGATAATATGCCTTATGCTTCGGCTATTGGGTCCATTATGTATGCGATGTTGTGTACTCGCCCAGACGTCGCTTACGGGTTAAGCGTGACTAGTCGATTCCAAAGTAATCCAGGTCAGGCACACTGGATTGCAGTCAAGAACATCTTGAAATATCTGTGGAGGACCAAAGATATGTTCTTGATATATGGTGGTCAGGAAGAACTCAGTATAGAAGGATATACTGACGCTTCGTTCCAGTCGGACCAGGATGATTTCCGATCGCAATCAGGCTATGTTTTTAGCTTGAATGGAGGAGCAGTGGTGTGGAAAAGTTTCAAACAGTCTATTGTTGCTGATTCCACAACAGAAGCCGAGTATGTTGCAGCCTCGGAAGCATCTAAGGAGGCAGTTTGGATTCGTAAGTTCATTCAGGAACTTGGTGTTGTTCCTTCGAGTGCAGATCCTTTGGTTATCTTCTGTGATAACACTGGAGCAATCGCACAAGCAAAGGAACCACGGTCGCACCAGAAGTCCACGCACATACAGAGACGGTTTCACTTGATCCGGGAGATCATTGATCGTGGCGAGATCAAAGTCTGCAAGGTTCATACAGATGACAATCTGGCTGACCCGCTTACAAAGCCTCTGGCGCAGCAGAAGCATGAGAAGCACTGTAATAATATGGGTTTGAGATTCCTCAACCATTAGATTAAGTGCAAGTGGGAGATTGTTGGGGTATGCCCTTAAGGCTAATGTTTGAGGCCTTGGGATTGTAACAGTATCATGTATAAACTCTTTTGTTTATAAAGGCAATGGTTGTTATTCAGTTTGTTACATTGTCTGCTGCAATAACTGTGCTTCTGAATAATGTCTCAATGCTGTTCAGCTAGGCTGACATGCTATAAAGTCCTTAGTCGAGATATCTTGGTGAACATGAGACAGCCTTGATATGATTGAGACTAATATGTGTTCTAATCTTATAGGATGCTTCGAGCATGGAATAAGATGTAGACTCATGGGTACATTGGATGTACTGGACAGACCCTACTAGGATATTCAATTGCTTGTCACAATGTGAATAATCCTTGTTTTGCTTCAAGTGGCACATGTCCTCTGACTTGAGATCACTTGTGTTTCTAAATGATGATTGTCATTGTTTTGAGGTAGTTCAATATCATTTGAAACATAATGGTTATAGACTATCTTGGATAATGATCATGAGTCAGGTTAGGGCACTAGTGATAGATATAGGATTGCCGTCTCCTTAATTGGAGTGTGATGTTCTAATGGGCCCCCCCTTTAAATGAGATGATTGAGAAAGTGTATGGCCATACCCAGGTGACTATGTTCATCTGATCTAATCATGCTCATCATATTGGAGCTACAAGCTTGACACGCTTGTCCAATAAGAACATCCAGTGGCAAAGGAAATATGTATGCCTAGTGA
Source organism: Costus lasius (assembly GCA_027563935.2). NCBI lineage: Eukaryota > Viridiplantae > Streptophyta > Magnoliopsida > Zingiberales > Costaceae > Costus > Costus lasius. Next base: position 81,368,439 of record CM050451.1, read on the forward strand.
GTTAATTCACACTTGTGCTGTGGTTTGGGTGTAGTCTTGGAAGACTCTTTCCTCTATATCGGGAGACAGTGATGTGTTGCTAGATACCCCTCACTGATCGTGATAATGTAAGTTATCGTTACCGACATTTAAAGGAAACCCTCAGGGTCGCACAATTTGATGATATGGCTTACTTAAGTCAGATCGTGTGGACTGAATTGTTTAGTTCAGTTTAAAGGGATTTAAACTCTGATTATAAGTGAGATCTGGTATGATCATGTTTGATTGATTAGGGCTTGAGATCGGTAAGCTTCGATCGAGAGTGTTGATGCTAGATCGGTGAGATCAGAAGCATCAGGAGATGAATGGTCAGATCTGGAACCTTAGGGTTTGATTCGATCTAGACTAAAAGCATGGGCTGATTTGGTTTGGTCATTGAACCAAATACATTGAACCGGCTCATGTGTGAGCGCATGGTTCATATGGGAGAAGGGATATGCGTTTGGTTCATTTCAAGTGAACGCATAACGCATGTAATCAAGTGGTTGCTATTTTTGGAATTTCGGTTTTCCAAAATGGGAACGTCTCCACGTTCGAAAGCAACGCCTCTCGATTATCCTCTCTCGCCCCTTTGCTCTTGACGACACACAACTGACGACTCACGGCTTGCGTTGTGAAGGTTGACGACAAGAGAGGATGATGTGGGGAGGCGACATGACCCACGGAAATACAAATGGAGTTTAAGGTTACCCTAGCTAGGGCACCTAAATTTCCATCTCTTGCATTGCATGCATCTTTAAGTTAGATTTTCATTCCTTGCATTGCATGCATCCTTTAAGTTATTTCCATCTCTTGCATTGCATGCATCTTTAAGTTAGATTTTCATTCCTTGCATTGCATGCATCTTTAGGTTAGATTTTCTAGCATAACTTGCATCATATGGTAGGTTAGATCCACCCTCCCATTACACCATGTAGTTACATGCCTAGGATCCGCCACTTATGTATAGTAGGTTAGTGCATGAATTTGATGTAATAGTTTAGGTCAACTCTATCTTGGGTTACAAGTCAAAATCAAGCCAAGACAATTCCAAGAAATGCCATGAGCCCATCAGCCCAACTCAAGAGAAAATCAGCCCATCCAACTCAAAGGGACATCACCACACTCCACCATCCTAGTTGGCAGCCATGAGGGGGATTTGTCTCCACCTCCAACCGCCCCTTCCTCTTTGAAGCAAAGAAGGACAAGACCATTCCTGCACCAGCTTTTGCAGCCCCTTACAAGCCATCATGCGCCAGCAACTTTGCAGAAATTCAGCCTCAAGAAGCTGTCCCCATTCCCTGCAGAATCACAACTTCTTTCAACCTGCATACGCCACCACAATGCAGAGTTCCAATCTCCTAGATGCTGCATCTATTGACTGAAGAATGACAACTCCTTCAGCTCCTTCAAAGTCGCCAGCCAACTGCTCCTGTCAGTCAACATGCGCCAGCAAACAGCTCCTTCAAAGTCAACATGTCATGCACTTAGGGAAGGGGATGCAACCTGCTCTTGTCCCCTCAACTTGTCATGAAGAGAGGCAACCGTTGGCAGCCCCCTATATGATGTATTCCTCTTGTAAAGTGAAGTTACTTAGTGTTGAATGAAATTTCAAATTGCTGAAGTGTGTCTTCAAAAGGTGTGTGTCACCTGCCCCCTCCCCTCTTCCAACCATTGCCGAGAGTGTCTTTCCACCCCCTCTTGCTCTTCAATCATCTTCCACCCTTTGCACTTGTCTTGAAGAAGGGAGCTCACGCCACTCCCTCCCCCTTAGCCTTGACAAGTCCTCAGCCCAAGAGGAGGAGCTGGACCAGCCGAGACTCAAGATGGTGTCTTTAATCCCATGCCGAGATCAAGCCATCACCTTAAGTTAGCTAAGTCTTTCTACTACCTTGGTTGATGTTTTCTTGAAGTTTCTGAACCTCCATCTACACTCACTAAGGTCACTTCTCAGGTTGCGCAAGGTCAAGGAAGGCTTACAAGTTCATTCCCCCCCCCTTTCCCCTCTTAATTAGTTAGTCTCAAAATGTTAGCAAGGGAATTTGGAGGCTATCCTCCCCCTTGAGTGTGTTTATGTGAATGGCCTCTTAATATTCTTTTAAACTCACCCACGCATGTGTGGGATGCTGCAATGCCATGTGTGTAAGCTCATAGGGCCCTACTTCGTGAGATTCAACCATTGGACCGGTGAAGAACGGGAAGGTCACCCTTTCTATTCTCAAAGGGTGCAAGGTGAGTTCCTCCCCTAGATTAGCCCTATTTTCTTATGGTAGAACCGCATGCCTAGGTTTATTTGATGTTGTAGAACCGCATGTCAAGCTCTTGTTAGGCGTTCCTCTTTATTAGAAGTGCATGATAAGATTAGTTGCTGAATGTAGTTTCGGTTTCCACTATTACATACCAAAACAAACTAATTTCGAACTACGATAGCTTAAAGGGTTTACTAAGCTATACTTATTTATCAAAATGTTTTCGAAGTGCGTTGTTTGAATGTTGCATGCTTGGTGACCCCATCATCTTTGTATCAGAGCTTAGGCTCTTAGAGTAGGATTTTATAAGACCAAAACTTTATTTTCCTACTACTAAGGCGATTTTTGGACCTAGGTGTTTGAAAGAATTTGATTAGCTATATCTTATCACCTTAGGGTTTATTTTCAAAACCTTACTCATTTCGAAAATGACTACTAGATTCAATCCCCTAAGAGGCAATAGACAACCCATCAAGAGATGGGATGACATGATAAAAGAAATATATTACCCTACATCTCTCAATGACCCTACATCTCTCAATGAAAAATTGCTTACCCAAGAGAACATGAATGTAGCTGAATATATACTAAAGTTCAAAACCCTCTACCATAGTACTAGAGAAGCTCCTAGGGTTATGCTTAACCGGTTTAGAGATGGTCTTAGCTTTGAGATTAAAAGAGGTCTCACCTACTACCCCATATACACAATAGAAGATGCTTTTCAAATAGCTAGTGAGGTGGAGCAAAATCTTAAGAGATTTTATAAAAGGAAAATTGACCATCCAAGATCCAAAGCCCCTAAGGTAGTCAATCAAACCATGGAGCTCAATCAAGCCTTAGAACCAAAGCTATCCTCCCAAAGCCAATCTCAAATCAAGTCTAGGGAACCCATTGAAGACTTACCCCCATGTCAAATCATGTTGTCCATAAAACCCAAACAAGAACTCAACCAACTTAAGGAAAACTCTCTTGACATCCACATAGGTCATACTAAGTCCACACCTTTAAGAACAATCTCACCTAAGCCTATGGAAGAACTTGAACCCAATCATATTAGGCTAGACTTAGTGGAAGCTATCCTACCCTTAGTGACCTATGAGACTAGTTTGCCTCACCCTTTAGGGCTCCCATGTTTAGATCAAGTGCTTGAACCATGTGAACCTACTCTTCATGACATAGGGCAGACTTTAGAGAACTCTTCAATAGGTTGTGCACAATTAGGTTCCAAGCCACTTGACCTTAGTGAAAGTTTAGATGAGCCTCTAGACACTTTAGAAATCCAACACCTTCAATTAGAGGACCATCACACTTTAGGCTTGACTCAACCTAAGTTTGAACCTTTCTCTATGGATGATCTGCCTAAGTATCTTACTCAACCATATTTAGAGATTAAGGTAGACATACCATCTTGTCTAGGCCCTTCTTTGACCACTTTTGGGCCATCTAGCACTAAACTTTCCAAGTTAGGCCTAAACCCACCCCTAGAGCCCAAACTTTTACACATAGAGGATCCTTCACCTTTAGATCTCAACCCACATGAGTTAGGATCCCTTACTTTGCCTAAGATGGAACCCATGCTAGATCCTTTTCTCATTGACCAAGATCCTAAGTCCCAAACATTAGGAGAACCTCAACTTCAAGGCCTAGAAGACTTGACCTTTGATCCAATGACCCATGAAACATATCTCTTAGGTCTTGCCACCCACATTCCTAAGCCACATTTAGGGCCAATTGAACATGGGCTTATAACCCAAGACTCTAGGGATGACCCTACTCAAGTTGACCCCATAGGGACTGACCTATATCAACCTTCTCCTTATGACATAATAGAGCCCCCCCAGTTTAGCTTCGAGGATCTTACTCCAGATATGGGAGAGCCATTTCTTTTTTCCTTAGGAAGTCCAATCCTAGAGGCGCCCCTCACCCTTCTTGAGTTAGACATTAGCTCACCTGAATATGAAGTAGAATATACTTTAGATCCTCTTGAGTTTCCCATGCTAGGATATGATTTAGAACCTAACTTGTCTGAGTTGGCAACATCACCCATCTCTCCTTTAGACCTTGAGTCTGGCCTTAGTACTCCAGGGTTAAAGAAAATTCAATTGAATAATGATTTGCTTTCCCTCCCAGAACTTGAACACTTTGATTTTGTTATACCTGAATCTTTTAGTAGGCCTGTATACCACAAACATACTAATGACTATGGCCGAGAAAGGACATTCTGTGTAGGAGACCCTGAATTTAAGGAGCATGAAGATTGGGATGAAGAGATTGATTGCTGTGATGCTGTTGACACTGATTTTTGGACCCCCATCACTTTTGATGTGGATGACTTCATATTGCATAAGCATCATTCCACCCCATACTATGACCCCACTTGTGAGCTTATGATTGAGTCCATCCTTGAGGACCAAACCCATTTCACCCGTGATAAGGTAGAGTTACTCTACTTAGTTGGATATGACCATGGTGAAGAGGGTTGGCTCCCCGAGGAAGAACTCACCCTTACTACTTCAAGGCTCCTCATGGACAAGGACAATTCTTCGGAGAAGAATTTTTCTCACCCGGGGAGAGCTGATGTGGGGAGGCGACATGACCCACGGAAATACAAATGGAGTTTAAGGTTACCCTAGCTAGGGCACCTAAATTTCCATCTCTTGCATTGCATGCATCTTTAAGTTAGATTTTCATTCCTTGCATTGCATGCATCCTTTAAGTTATTTCCATCTCTTGCATTGCATGCATCTTTAAGTTAGATTTTCATTCCTTGCATTGCATGCATCTTTAGGTTAGATTTTCTAGCATAACTTGCATCATATGGTAGGTTAGATCCACCCTCCCATTACACCATGTAGTTACATGCCTAGGATCCGCCACTTATGTATAGTAGGTTAGTGCATGAATTTGATGTAATAGTTTAGGTCAACTCTATCTTGGGTTACAAGTCAAAATCAAGCCAAGACAATTCCAAGAAATGCCATGAGCCCATCAGCCCAACTCAAGAGAAAATCAGCCCATCCAACTCAAAGGGACATCACCACACTCCACCATCCTAGTTGGCAGCCATGAGGGGGATTTGTCTCCACCTCCAACCGCCCCTTCCTCTTTGAAGCAAAGAAGGACAAGACCATTCCTGCACCAGCTTTTGCAGCCCCTTACAAGCCATCATGCGCCAGCAACTTTGCAGAAATTCAGCCTCAAGAAGCTGTCCCCATTCCCTGCAGAATCACAACTTCTTTCAACCTGCATACGCCACCACAATGCAGAGTTCCAATCTCCTAGATGCTGCATCTATTGACTGAAGAATGACAACTCCTTCAGCTCCTTCAAAGTCGCCAGCCAACTGCTCCTGTCAGTCAACATGCGCCAGCAAACAGCTCCTTCAAAGTCAACATGTCATGCACTTAGGGAAGGGGATGCAACCTGCTCTTGTCCCCTCAACTTGTCATGAAGAGAGGCAACCGTTGGCAGCCCCCTATATGATGTATTCCTCTTGTAAAGTGAAGTTACTTAGTGTTGAATGAAATTTCAAATTGCTGAAGTGTGTCTTCAAAAGGTGTGTGTCACCTGCCCCCTCCCCTCTTCCAACCATTGCCGAGAGTGTCTTTCCACCCCCTCTTGCTCTTCAATCATCTTCCACCCTTTGCGCTTGTCTTGAAGAAGGGAGCTCACGCCACTCCCTCCCCCTTAGCCTTGACAAGTCCTCAGCCCAAGAGGAGGAGCTGGACCAGCCGAGACTCAAGATGGTGTCTTTAATCCCATGCCGAGATCAAGCCATCACCTTAAGTTAGCTAAGTCTTTCTACTACCTTGGTTGATGTTTTCTTGAAGTTTCTGAACCTCCATCTACACTCACTAAGGTCACTTCTCAGGTTGCGCAAGGTCAAGGAAGGCTTACAAGTTCATTCCCCCCCCCCTTTCCCCTCTTAATTAGTTAGTCTCAAAATGTTAGCAAGGGAATTTGGAGGCTATCCTCCCCCTTGAGTGTGTTTATGTGAATGGCCTCTTAATATTCTTTTAAACTCACCCACGCATGTGTGGGATGCTGCAATGCCATGTGTGTAAGCTCATAGGGCCCTACTTCGTGAGATTCAACCATTGGACCGGTGAAGAACGGGAAGGTCACCCTTTCTATTCTCAAAGGGTGCAAGGTGAGTTCCTCCCCTAGATTAGCCCTATTTTCTTATGGTAGAACCGCATGCCTAGGTTTATTTGATGTTGTAGAACCGCATGTCAAGCTCTTGTTAGGCGTTCCTCTTTATTAGAAGTGCATGATAAGATTAGTTGCTGAATGTAGTTTCGGTTTCCACTATTACATACCAAAACAAACTAATTTCGAACTACGATAGCTTAAAGGGTTTACTAAGCTATACTTATTTATCAAAATGTTTTCGAAGTGCGTTGTTTGAATGTTGCATGCTTGGTGACCCCATCAGAGGATTCGGCCAAGCAAAGAATAGATCTCTTCCCTTCCATTCGACAAGGACCCTTGAAGCCTTGCTAGCACAAGGAACACAAGGAGTAGCCATCATCCTCTTGTGTGCGCCACCTTTGGAGGAGAGCCCCTTTCGCCCTCTTGCTTCCAAGGCACCATCCAAGCGATGGCTATGGTAAGATCACATCTTGATCTTAGTAAAACTTAAGTTGATCATATGGTTATACCACATGCGATCTTATGAAGCCCTAGAAAATTTCTTGAATGCGCATGCTTTAGGGTTTCGCCCCCCTCATGAAAGGGGTACTTACAATTGGTATCAGAGGTGATGTTTTCGGTATAATTCATATGATTGCTTGATACTTTGTGTGATCCATGTTTACTCTCATGCTTAGATCTATGGTTGATTACATGCGCAAGTTCATGAAAGTTCATGATGCGAAAACAACATGTATGATGTTTATTGCTCTTTGGCGCATGTATTGGTGCTTGTTGTTGTTTTGTCATAGAAAAACTTAACTTGCGCGCCCCTCTTTAGACTAAGCGCCTGCTATAAACCCTTAGACGGGTTGATGGGGTTGAAGTCACCTTCTAGAGTAGATCCAACCAGTCTGATCAGACCATCTGACAGCCTAGATGGATCGACCAGATGGCACCTGTGCGCAAGCACGAGGTGGCTATAGGTCGATTGCATCACAGGCGTGTAGCGAGGTCTGGTTGAGACAACCATTGAACGCACATGAGTTAGGCCCGGGGTCACACCCGCTTGCCAGAACTCATGATGGTTGTTCAGCCCTTGGCGCATGCATGGTTGACCATTAGGTCAACTCAAGTCAGTTAGGACTTGGTGCATGCAAGGGTAATGGATCTAACTAGAAATGATGAGTGGATCCCTATCAATGGACCGTTGTAAGGTTGTAGGCAATATAAGAGAATTAAAATTGATGCCAATGGGTTTTCAAAATTTTATTTTCTTATTTTTATTGGATCACATGTTTGAGTGGATGCCATGTGCTTGTTTATTTCATCTTATGTGGGTTGCCCTTTATTGTGTGCTGTGCTGGGGCCTGCGAGCCTGGTTAATTATAAATTAATATTTAATTGTGACCTGCGAATCACATTGTATTTAATTTATAAGTGTAATTGACCTGCGTGTCAATCTTGTCTAGATAGATTAATTTGTAATTTAATCAGACAAGAGCACAAAGCACACATGGCAGAGGCGCATGCAGCAGTGGCTTGACCAGGTGGGAGGTCTAGGGTTCGACCCTAGGACAGGCGCATTTTCCTGGTGGGTGCACCTGAGCTGCAATTGGCGCTTGGGCCCTAGGTTGGGCCAGATGAGAAGAAAAAGCCCCATGAAGAAAGCAAGTGAAGACTTAATTTAGGTTAAGGTCTTACTTAGGCTTAATGGGCTTTTACCACATAAGATCCATGCTTTCTTTTATTGTTGAATAATTAGAATTGCATGAGTTATTTATCTTCTGCTATAGCCATAGGATTTGCCTGATAGTAAGAAGATAAAAGACCGTTAAAATCCAACGCTAAATATCAAGCACGAAATGCCTTCTGGCGCGAAACCTCACTGTTCTGACTATCGTTGGGGCCGTGTTGTACCCACTCAGTGGGCACGCCCATCTATCTTCAGACGGTGTGTGATTTCACCTGCGTGTTACAGAGAAGGGATTTATCGCTTCTCGTTGCTCAGCATAGCACGTGGTGGTCCAGGGAGTAGGTCAGGTCAGCTTGACCATGTAGGCTACATATGGGGCATATGTTAGCTATATGGAGGCAGCCATCTGTGGGATCAGAGACTGTGTTGTACCAACTCAGTTGGCACAGTCAGCTGGATTGCCCAGATGAAGGGGAATCGCACGGGTTGGCGATTGGCAGGGACTGCCTACCAGAGATTAGTGCTTGTACTCTCTGTGCATCTTATCTCGCCTGAGCGGGACGTGGAGACCAAATATGAAATCTGGATCCCATCTCACTAAAAGAGTCTTACTCTTTCGGACTGTTTTACTGGATTTTTCAGTCAGATAAAATAGTGAGAAAAGAATCTTTCTTAAGTCCTGGATTGATTCTAAACATTGATACTGACCTTGCTGTTCTTGCATTGTTGTAGATTCCTGCAGCAACGAACACCATGAACTTCAATGTGCGATCCCTACTGGAAAGGGAGAAGTTTGCTGGGCCAAACTTCTCAGACTGGTACGGACACCTTAAGATTGTTCTTAAGGCAGAGAGGAAACTGTATGTCCTCGAGACGGCGATACCGCCTCAACCCGCTGTGAACGCCGCAAGGGCGGTTCGTGAAGCCTATGAAAAGCATGTCAATGATAGCATTGATGTCGCTTGCCTGATGCTAGCGTCTATGACGCCACCGCTGCAGCGTCAACATGAGGATATGTCTGCTATAGAAATTATAGCAAACCTCAAGATGCTGTATGCTGCATAGGCGAGGACTGAGCGCTATAACTTGACCAAGCTGTTCTTTCAGAGCAAACTGGCTGAAGGGAGCCCAGTGGGAGCTCACGTGCTCAAGATGATTGGGCACAAGGAGGCTCTAGAGAAACTGGGGCATACCATCAATCAGGAGCTTGTTGTAGACATTATTCTGCAGTCTCTCCCGCCTTCTTTCGATGCGTTCATTATTAACTTTAATATGAACAAAATCGATTGTACTCCGGCAGAGTTGCTGAATATGCTCTTGACTACTGAGGAAACTCTGAAGGGAAAGCCTTCAACCTCTGTCTTAATGGTTCCTTCTAGGAACAAGAAGAAGGGGAAGAAGGGCAAAGCCCCAGTCAAGAACTACAACAAGGCACTGAAACAAAAGGTTAAGCGGTCGAAGGAATACAGATGTTTCCACTGTGGCCAGCTAGGTCACTGGAAAAAGGACTGTAAAGCGCTCCAAGGAGACAAGAAGGGAAGCATCGCTTCTGGCTCAGGTATATTTGTGACTGAGGTCATGATCTCTTCTTCTTCTATTTCATGGGTGTTGGACACTGCATGTGGAGTTCACATTTGTTCAAATGTACAGGAACTCAAGAGAAGAAGACAGGTGGGGCAGCATGAGGTGGACCTACGAGTTGGAAACGGGGCATGGGTTGCTGCTGTTGCTGTAGGAGAATATTACATCTCATTACCATCTGGACTTGTACTAGAACTTGACAATTGTTATTTTGTTCCAAGTATTACGAAAAATATTATCTCTATTCCTACTCTTGTCAGGAAAGGATTTTCCTTTGAATGCAATATTTCAAAGTGTGTAATTTCTTATGATAATATTGTTTATGCTTCTGGATCAATTAACAATGGGTTATTCATGTTGGACATGGAATGTTCTATACAAACTATTGATAATAAGAAAGCCAAGTATGCTGATGATAGCACCTTGCTATGGCATAGTCGTTTAGGCCATATTAACAAGAAACGCATTAAGCGGTTGCATGACAATGGACTGCTGGGATCATTCTCCTATGAGGAGATTGATACATGCAAAGCTTGTTTAATGGGCAAAATGATGAAGTCTCCTTTTCCTAATAAAGGTCAAAGGGCTTCAGGTTTACTTGATCTTATACACAGTGATGTGTGTGGGCCATTTAGTAAACATGCCAGAGGTGGCTATTCATACTTCATTACCTTTACTGATGATTTCAGTAGATATGGGTATGTCTATTTAATGAGACATAAAAATGAATCTTTTGACAAGTTCAAAGAGTTCAAGAATGAAGTACAGTATCAGCTAGGCCGAAATATCAAGGCACTTCGTTCTGATCGAGGTGGAGAATACTTGAGTCATGCGTTTACTGACTATCTAAAGGAGTGTGGGATTATCTCACAGCTTACTCCGCCAGGAACACCGCAATGGAATGGTGTGTCCGAGAGGAGAAATAGAACGTTACTGGATATGGTTCGTTCTATGATGAGTCAGGCTACTCTACCTTACTCCTTTTGGGGATTTGCACTGGAGACAGCTGCAAAGGTACTAAACCGAGTGCCATCCAAGGTAGTTTCAAAGACTCCATATGAGTTATGGTATGGGAAACAGCCGAGCTTGACATTTATCAGGATCTGGGGTTGCGAGGCTTATGTCAAAAAGCTCGCCTCTGGGAAACTGGAGAGCAGATCTGAGAAATGTATCTTTGTCGGATACCCTAAGGAAACTAAGGGTTATTATTTCTACGATCACAAAGAGAACAAGGTATTTGTTGCTCGGACGGCTATTTTTCTTGAGAAGGAGTTTCTTCTGCAAGAAGCCAGTGGGAGAGAAATAAAGCGGGATGAGAATCCAGAGGAAGGACAAAGTAGTCAAGCACAGTTGGATGAGCCTGAGCAGGTAGAACAGGTTACTGAACAACCTGAGGCTCAGATATCACGGGAACCGCGTAGATCGGGAAGGATCCGTCGAGAGCCTGAGCGCTATGACGGAGTCTACATCATTGATAATGATGAACCCCTCACTTATGCGGATGCGGTCAGTGGACCGGAGTCAGCTAGATGGCTTGAAGCTATGCGAGCCGAGATGGACTCCATGTCAGATAACCAAGTCTGGGATTTGGTTGATCCGCCTCCGGGAGTAATCCCTATTGGCTGTAAATGGATCTTCAAGAAGAAGATTGACATGGATGGTAACGTGGTTACCTATAAAGGCAGGCTAGTTGCGAAAGGTTTCAAACAAATCTACGGGATAGATTATGATGAAACTTTCTCTCCTGTAGCCATGTTTAAGTCTATTCGGATTCTTCTCGCGATAGCTGCATATTATGATTATGAGATCTGGCAGATGGATGTGAAGACTGCTTTCCTTAATGGAAAACTGGATGAGGATGTGTATATGACACAACCTGAAGGTTTCACAAATCCATCAAATCGTCATAAAATATGCAAGTTAAAGAAGTCCATTTATGGACTTAAACAAGCATCAAGAAGCTGGAATATTCGTTTTGATGAATCAATCAGTGAATTTGGTTTCATCAAGAATGAAGATGACCCGTGTGTATATAAGAGGTTTAGTGGGAGCGTAATTACTTTCCTAGTCCTCTACGTCGATGATATCTTAATCATTGGAAACGATATTCTTGAAATGCATGCTGTTAAAGCATGGTTAAGAAAATGTTTCCAGATGAAAGATTTAGGAGAAGCAGCCTATGTATTAGGTGTGAAGATCTACAGGGATAGATCTAAGAGGCTTCTCGGGCTGTGCCAGAGTACTTACATCGATAAAGTCCTGGAGAGATTCCATTTAGAGAATTCTAAACGTGGATATCTTCCAGTCAGACATGGTCTGAATCTTTCGAAGAGTCAGTGTCCACAAACACAGACTGAGAAAGATGAAATGGACAATACGCCTTATGCTTCGGCTATTGGGTCCATTATGTATGCGATGTTGTGTACTCGCCCAGACGTCGCTTACGGGTTAAGCGTGACCAGTCGATTCCAAAGTAATCCAGGTCAGGCACACTGGATTGCAGTCAAGAACATCTTGAAATATCTGTGGAGGACCAAAGATATGTTCTTGATATATGGTGGTCAGGAAGAACCCAGTATAGAAGGATATACTGACGCTTCGTTCCAGTCGGACCAGGATGATTTTCGATCGCAATCAGGCTATGTTTTTAGCTTGAATGGAGGAGCAGTGGTGTGGAAAAGTTTCAAACAGTCTATTGTTGCTGATTCCACAACAGAAGCCGAGTATGTTGCAGCCTCGGAAGCATCTAAGGAGGCAGTTTGGATTCGTAAGTTCATTCAGGAACTTGGTGTTGTTCCTTCGAGTGCAGATCCTTTGGTTATCTTCTGTGATAATCACACAAGCAAAGGAACCACGGTCGCACCAGAAGTCCAAGCACATACAGAGACGGTTTCACTTGATCCGGGAGATCATTGATCGTGGCGAGATCAAAGTCTGCAAGGTTCATACAGATGACAATCTGGCTGACCCGCTTACAAAGCCTCTGGCGCAGCAGAAGCATGAGAAGCACTGTAATAATATGGGTTTGAGATTCCTCAACCATTAGATTAAGTGCAAGTGGGAGATTGTTGGGGTATGCCCTTAAGGCTAATGTTTGAGGCCTTGGGATTGTAATAGTATCATGTATAAACTCTTTTGTTTATAAAGGCAATGGTTGTTATTCAGTTTGTTACATTGTCTGCTGCAATAACTGTGCTTCTGAATAATGTCTCAATGCTGTTCAGCTAGGCTGACATGCTATAAAGTCCTTAGTCGAGATATCTTGGTGAACATGAGACAGCCTTGATATGATTGAGACTAATATGTGTTCTAATCTTATAGGATGCTTCGAGCATGGAATAAGATGTAGACTCATGGGTACATTGGATGTACTGGACAGACCCTACTAGGATATTCAATTGCTTGTCACAATGTGAATAATCCTTGTTTTGCTTCAAGTGGCACATGTCCTCTGACTTGAGATCACTTGTGTTTCTAAATGATGATTGTCATTGTTTTGAGGTAGTTCAATATCATTTGAAACATAATGGTTATAGACTATCTTGGATAATGATCATGAGTCAGGTTAGGGCACTAGTGATAGATATAGGATTACCGTCTCCTTAATTGGTGTGTGATGTTCTAATGGGCCCCCCCTTAAATGAGATGATTGAGAAAGTGTATGGCCATACCCAGGTGACTATGTTCATCTGATCTAATCATGCTCATCATATTGGAGCTACAAGCTTGACACGCTTGTCCAATAAGAATATCCAGTGGCAAAGGAAATATGTATGCCTAGTGAGTTGATTCACACTTGTGCTGTGGTTTGGGTGTAGTCTTGGAAGACTCTTTCCTCTATATCGGGAGACAGTGATGTGTTGCTAGATACCCCTCACTGATCGTGATAATGTAAGTTATCGTTACCGACATTTAAAGGAAACCCTCAGGGTCGCACAATTTGATGATATGGCTTACTTAAGTCAGATCGTGTGGACTGAATTGTTTAGTTCAGTTTAAAGGGATTTAAACTCTGATTATAAGTGAGATCTGGTCTGATCATGTTTGATTGATTAGGGCTTGAGATCGTTAAGCTTCAATCGAGAGTGTTGATGCTAGATCGGTGAGATCAGAAGCATCAGGAGATGAATGGTCAGATCTGGAACCTTAGGGTTTGATTCGATCTGGACTAAAAGCTTGGGCTGATTTGGTTTGGTCAGTGAACCAAATACATTGAACCGGCTCATGTGTGAGCGCATGGTTCATATGGGAGAAGGGATATGCGTTTGGTTCATTTCAAGTGAACGCATAACGCATGTAATCAAGTGGTTGCTATTTTTGGAATTTCGGTTTTCCAAAATGGGAACGTCTCCACGTTCGAAAGCAACGCCTCTCGATTATCCTCTCTCGCCCCTTTGCTCTTGACGACACACAACTGACGACTCACGGCTTGCGTTGTGAAGGTTGACGACAAGAGAGGATTCGGCCAAGCAAAGAATAGATCTCTTCCCTTCCATTCGACAAGGACCCTTGAAGCCTTGCTAGCACAAGGAACACAAGGAGTAGCCATCATCCTCTTGTGTGCGCCACCTTTGGAGGAGAGCCCCTTTCGCCCTCTTGCTTCCAAGGCACCATCCAAGCGATGGCTATGGTAAGATCACATCTTGATCTTAGTAAAACTTAAGTTGATCATATGGTTATACCACATGCGATCTTATGAAGCCCTAGAAAATTTCTTGAATGCGCATGCTTTAGGGTTTCGCCCCCCTCATGAAAGGGGTACTTACACCTGGGGTTTCCCAACAGTGGTATCAGAGCGACTTGCAAGACTCGAACGAAGTTTTATGCTTTTCTTTCATGCTCACATGCCATATCTCTATTTTCGAAAATAGCATGATGCATGGCAAACGATTTTTTCTAAGTAGGAAAAAATTAGGGTTTCTTGTTTCTATCATCCTCTCAATCTCTTTTGGATTTTTGGACTATTTTTCTTGTCTGATTTAAAGATCAAAGGCGCACGTAGTTTTGTCAAGTAGGACGGGCATTGTGTCTTCGGACTGGCCAAGTCTCTTGATCTGACAAAATTGCCAGCCGAAAGGATCTCTGAAATCATCTTGAAAAATAAATCGCAATTAACCAAAAGATTTGTGAGAAGAAGAGGAGAAAAAGAAACTAGTTTTAATGAAAAAGTAAAATTTCAGATTTTATGTTTTTCATGAGCATGTAGAATTGCATGAGTAAATACCTTGATTGTGCATAATGTTGTGATCATTAGTCAAGCTCCCCTTTTGCATGCCTGTGATGTTTCCTCGTGAGGCCTGCGTGCCGCTTTTCTTTTTGCTTTTAAGAAGGCTAGGGTAGCGCATGTACTTAGAGCTTAGCGCATGCATGGAGTTGTCGCACCTTGGATGGTGGCGCAACAAGCATCAAGGAAAAGGCGCAACCTTGCTTGATGGCACAAGTTAGGCATGGCCGAACCCTTGGGTTTGAGAGCTAGCTAACTTGGCATCTTTCATTGTGGCGCATTCTCCTTGGAGGAAGACCATGGCATTGGCCGAACCTTTGAGGTCTACCCTTAAGGTTTGAGAGCTAAGCCATGAAGGAAGGACCTTGGAGCCAACCATGAAGACCAAGATAGAGGGCGGCTAGGATAGGTCTTTCTTAGGGGCTTGAGTCCTATGTCAAGAGTTGAACCTCCTTTGGCATGGGTTGATTCAATGTCTTGAAAGGGCTTTGATCACATCATCTTTTACTGCTTTCCTTATCTGCTAAAAGCATGCCTGTGATGTTTTATCATTATGTTATCACTATAGGATTGCATGCCTGTATTGTTAGACATAAGATAAAACTGATGAGACCTTAAAAACCCTCATAAAATATCAAGTCTAGAAGCCTTCTAACTGTTGGGGTATGCCCTTAAGGCTAATGTTTGAGGCCTTGGGATTATATCAGTATCATGTATAAACTTTTATGTTTATAAAGGTATGGTTGTTATTCAGGTTGTTACATTGTCTGCTGCAATAAGTGTACTTCTGAATAATGTCTCAGTACTGTTCAGCTAGGCTGACATGCAGTAAAGTCCTTAGTCGATATATCTTGGTGAACATGAGACAGCCTTGATATGGTTAAGACTAATATGTGTTCTAATCTTATAGGATGCTTCGAGCATGGAATAAGATGTAGACTCATGGGTACATTGGATGTACTGGACAGACCCTACTAGGTTATTCAATTGCTTGTCACAATGTGAATAATCCTTGAATGCGACAAGTGGCACATTTCCTCTGACTTGAGATCACTTGTGTTTCTAAATGATGATTGTCATTGTTTTGAGGTAGTTCAATATCATTTGAAACATAATGATTATAGACTATCTTGGATGGTGAGCTTGAGTCAGGTTAGGGCACTAGTGACAGACATAGGATTGCCGTCTCCTTGTTTAAGGAGTGTGATGTTCTAAAGGGGCCCCCTGGATGAGATGATTGAGAAAAGAGTATGGCCATACCCAGGTGACTATGTTCATCTGATCTGATCATGCTCATCATATTGGAGTTACAAGCTTGACACGCTTGTCCAATAAGAACATCCAGTGGCAAAGGAAAATTGCATGCCTTGTGAGTTGATTCACACTTGTGCTGTGGTTTGGGTGAAGTCTTGGAAGACTCTTTCCTTTATATCGGGAGACAGTGATGTGTTGCTAGATACCCCTCACTGATCGTGATAACGATAGTTATTGTTACCGACATTTAAAGGAAACCCTCAGGGTCGCACAATTTGATGATATGGCTTACTTAAGTCAGATCGTGTGGACTGAATTATTCAGGTTCAGTTTAAAGGGATTTAATCTCTGATTGTAAGTGAGATCTGGTCTGATCATGTTTGATTGATTAGGGCTTGAGATCGGTAAGCTTCGATTGAGAGAATGGATGCTGGATCGGTGTGATCAGGAGCATCAAGAGATCGACGGTCAGATCAAGAGCCTTAGGGTTTATTGTGGTCTGGACTGATTGCTTGGTTTATTTGGTTATTGAACCAAATCGATTTGAACCAGCTCATTGGTTGAGCGCATGGTTCAATCTAAGAGGAGTTTGCGATTGGGTAAACCCATGATCGCATTTGGAGGTGAGGCTTTCTATTTTTAGAAAGCATGATCACTTACGTGACCACGCCTCATGAAACTTGCCTCTTCACGCCTTTGTCGCCAACTTGAGTATTCGGCGCTTGCATTCTCGTGTGGAGAAGTGTAGACGACAAGAGGAAGTATTCGGCCAAGCAAGGTGATCTCTCCCTTTTCCATTCGGCAAGACAATCTTGGAGCCTTGCTAGCACAAGGAGCACTAAGGAAGAGTAGGCGACATCAATTGTGTGCGTCACCTTAGGAGAAGGAGCATTTGCGCCTTTCCTTCCAAGACACCATCTAAGCGATGGCAATGGTAAGAATCGCTTCTCATTGAAAGTTGAATATATTACATGCTATGCGATCCTTTTAGAAACCCTAGATTCCGCTAGAGTTTTTGTTGCGCCTCCTATCAGGGTTTCGCCCCCCCCCCCCCTTTTTGGGGACTCCCTTTTAATTGGTATCAGAGCCGGTTATTGCATGATAATATGTTTGCTTTCTTTGTGATCCTATGTCTAGATCTATAAGTTACATGCGATAGTTGTGGTTGGCGAATTTTACATGCTTGTTAGAGATGTTTTTCTCCTTGGCGCATGTTTCTTGTTGGCGCATATTGTATGTTTTTCTCAAAAACTTATATTACATGCGCGACTCATTATAGATCTAAGGCCCTGCTGTAAACCCTTAGACGGGTTATTAGGGTTGAAGTCATCCCCTAGGTTAGATCCAGATAGTCTGATCAGACCATCTGACAGCCTTAATGGGTTGACCAGATAGCACCTGTGCATAAGCACCTGGTGGCTATAGGTCGACTGCAGACAGGCGTGTAGCGATGTCTGATTGAGACGACTAGTGAACACACATGAGTTAGGCCCGGGGTCACACCCGCTAGCCAGATCTCATGAGGGTTGTTCGGCCCTGGCGCATGCATGGTTGACCTTTTGGTCGACTCAAGTCAGTTAGGACTTGGTGCATGCAAGGGCAGTGGATCTGACTAGGTTGGATGAGTGGATCCCTAGTAATGGACCGTTGTAAGGTTGTAGGGCAAATAAGGAAATTAAAATTGATGCTTATGGGTTTTCAAAATTTAATTTTCATGATTGGATCACATGTTGATTGATGCCTATGTTTGTTTATTTATTCTTATGTGGGCTGCCCATGTTAAATGTGTGCTGTGCTGGGGCCTGCGTGCCTGTATTAAAGTTGTAAATTAATTATTGTGATCTGCGTATCACATTGTATTTAATTTATAAAGTGTAATTGACCTGCGTGTCAATCTTGTCTAGATAGATTAATTTGTAAGTTAATCAGACAAGAGCACAGAGCACACTTGGCAGAGGCGCATGCAGCAGAGGCTAGACCAGGTGGGAGGTCCAGGGTTCGACTCTGGGACCAGGTGCATTTTCCCTGGTAGGCGCACCTGAGCTGCAGATGGCGCTTGGGCCCTGGGTTGGGCCAGATAAGCAGCAAAAGTCCCATGAAGAAAAGCAAGTGAAGACTTAAGTTAATTAAGGTCTTACTAAGGCTATGGGCTTTTACCACATAAGATCAGCATGCATTCTATTTATTGCTTTTATAATTAGAATTGCATGAGTTTATCTTCTGCTATCACCATAGGAATTGCATGATAGTTAAGAAGATAAAAGACCGTTAAAATCCAACGCTAAAATATCAAGCTCGTAAGCCTTCTGACGCGAAACCTCACTGTTCTGACTATCGTTGGAGCCGTGTTGTACCCACTCAGTGGGCACGTCCATCTATCTTCAGACGGTGCGGGATTACACCTGCGTGTTACAGAGAAGGGATTTATCGCTTCTCGTTGCTCAGCATAGCACGTGGTGGTCCAGGGAGTAGGTCGGGTTAGCTTGACCATGTAGACTACATATGTGGCGCATATGGTAGCGCATGGAGGCAGCCATCTGTGGAATCAGAGACTGTGTTGTACCAACTCAGTTGGCACAGTCTGCTGGATTGCCCAGATGAAGGGGAATCGCACGGGTTGGCGATTGGCTGGGACAGCCTACCAGAGATTAGTGCTTGTACTCTCTGTGCATCTTATCTCGCCTGAGCGGGACGCGGAGACCAAGTATGAAATCTGGATCCCATCTCACTAAAAGAGTTCTACTCTTTCGGGCTGTTTTAGCTGGATTTTTCAGCCAGATAAAATAGTGAGAAAAGAATCTTTCTTAAGTCCTGGATTGATTCTGAACATTGATACTGACCTTGCTGTTCTTGCATTGTTGTAGATTCCTGCAGCAACGAACACCATGAACTTCAATGTGCGATCCCTACTGGAAAGGGAGAAGTTTGCTGGGCCGAACTTCTCAGACTGGTACGGACACCTTAAGATTGTTCTTAAGGCAGAGAGGAAACTGTATGTCCTCGAGACGGCGATACCGCCTCAACCCGCTCCGAACGCCGCAAGGGCGGTTCGGGAAGCCTATGAAAAGCATGTCAATGATAGCATTGATGTCGCTTGCCTGATGCTAGCGTCTATGACGCCACCGCTGCAGCGTCAGCATGAGGATATGTCTGCTATAGAAATTATAGCAAACCTCAAGATGCTGTATGCTGCACAGGCGAGGACTGAGCGCTACAATTTGACCAAGCTTTTCTTTCAGAGCAAACTGGCTGAAGGGAGCCCAGTGGGAGCTCATGTGCTCAAGATGATTGGGCACAAGGAGGCTCTAGAGAACTGGGGCATACCATCAATCAGGAACTTGCTGTAGACATTATTCTACAGTCTCTCCCGCCCTCTTTCGATGCGTTCATTATTAACTTTAATATGAACAAAATCGATTGTACTCCGGCAGAGCTGCTGAATATGCTCTTGACTACTGAGGAGACTCTGAAGGGAAAGCCTTCAACCTCTGTCTTAATGGTTCCTTCTAGGAACAAGAAGAAGGGGAAGAAGGGCAAAGCCCTAGTCAAGAACTACAACAAGGCTCTGAAACAGAAGGTCAAGCGGTCGAAGGAATACAGATGTTTCCACTGTGGCCAGCTGGGTCACTGGAAAAAGGACTGTAAAGCGCTCCAAGGAGACAAGAAGGGAAGCATCGCTTCTGGCTCAGGTATTTATGTGACTGAGGTCATGTTTTCTTCTTCTATTTCATGGGTGTTGGACACTGCATGTGGAGTTCACATTTGTTCAAATGTACAGGAACTCAAGAGAAGAAGACAGGTGGGACAGCATGAGGTGGACCTACGAGTTGGAAACGGGGCACGGGTTGCTGCTGTTGCTGTAGGAGACTATTTCATCTCTTTGCCATCTGGGCTTGTATTAGAACTAAACAGTTGTTACTTTGTTCCCAGCATTACTAAGAATATTATCTCTATTCCTGCTCTTGTCAGGAAGGGATTTTCCTTTGAATGCAATATTTCAAAGTGTGTTCTTTCTCTTGATAATATTGTTTATGCTACTGGTTCAATTAACAATGGGTTATTCATGTTAGACATGGAATGTTCTATACACAATATTGATATTAAGAAAGCCAAGTATGCTGATGACAGCACCTTGCTATGGCATAGTCGTTTAGGCCATATTAACAAGAAGCGCATTAAGCGGTTGCATGATCATGGACTGCTGGGATCATTCTCCTATGAGGAGATTGATACTTGCAAGGCTTGTTTAATGGGTAAAATGACGAAGCCACCTTTTCCTAATAAAGGTCAAAGGGCTTCAGGTTTACTTGACCTTATACACAGTGATGTGTGTGGGCCATTTAGTAAACATGCCAGAGGTGGCTATCAGTACTTCATTACCTTTACTGATGATTTCAGTAGATATGGGTATGTCTATCTGATGAGACATAAAAGTGAATCTTTTGACAAGTTCAAAGAGTTCAAGAATGAAGTACGGAATCAGCTAGGCCAAAATATCAAGGCACTTCGTTCTGATCGAGGTGGAGAATACTTGAGTCATGCGTTTACTGACTATCTGAAGGAGTGTGGGATTATCTCACAGCTCACTCCGCCAGGAACACCGCAATGGAATGGTGTGTCCGAGAGGAGAAATAGAACGTTACTTGATATGGTTCGTTCTATGATGAGTCAGGCTACTCTTCCATATTCCTTTTGGGGATTTGCACTGGAAACAGCTGCAAAGGTACTAAACCGAGTGCCATCCAAGGCAGTTTCCAAGACTCCATATGAGTTATGGTATGGGAAACAGCCGAGCTTGACATTTATCAGGATCTGGGGCTGCGAGGCTTATGTCAAAAAGCTCGCCTTTGGGAAACTAGAGAGCAGATCTGAAAAATGTAACTTTGTCGGTTACCCTAAGGAAACTAAGGGTTATTATTTCTTCGATCCCAAAGAGAACAAGGTGTTTGTTGCTCGGACGGCCATATTTCTTGAGAAGGAGTTTCTTCTGCAAGAGGCCAGTGGGAGAGAAATAAAACTGGATGAGAATTCAGAGGAAGGACAAAGTAGTCAAGCGCAGTTGGATGAGCCTGAGCCGGTAGAACAGGTTATTGAACAACCTGAGGCTCAGATATCACGGGAACCGCGAAGATCGGGAAGGATCCGTCGACAGCCTGAGCGCTATGACGGAGTCTACATCATTGATAATGATGAACCCCTTACTTATGCGGATGCGGTCAGTGGACCGGAGTCAGCGAGATGGCTTGAAGCTATGCGCGCCGAGATGGACTCCATGTCAGATAACCAAGTCTGGGATTTGGTTGATCCGCCTCCGGGAGTAATCCCTATAGGCTGCAAATGGATCTTCAAGAAGAAGATTGACATGGATGGTAACGTGGTTACCTATAAAGGCAGGCTAGTTGCGAAGGGTTTCAAACAAATCTACGGGATAGATTATGATGAAACTTTCTCACCTGTAGCTATGTTTAAGTCTATTCGGATTCTTTTCGCGATAGCAGCATATTACGATTATGAGATCTGGCAAATGGATGTGAAGACAGCTTTCCTTAATGGAAATCTGGAAGAGGATGTGTATATGACACAACCTGAAGGTTTCACTAATCCATCAGATCGTCATAAAATATGCAAATTAAAGAAGTCTATTTATGGACTTAAACAAGCATCAAGAAGCTGGAATATTCGTTTTGATGAATCAGTCAGTGAATTTGGTTTCATCAAGAACGAGGATGACCCGTGTGTATATAAGAGGTTTAGTGGGAGCGTGATTACTTTCTTAGTCCTCTACGTCGATGACATCTTGATCATTGGAAATGATATTCCTGAAATGCATGCGCTTAACGCATGGTTAAGGAAATGTTTCCAGATGAAAGATTTAGGAGAAGCAGCCTATGTATTAGGTGTGAAGATCTACAGGGATAGATCTAAGAGGCTTCTCAGGCTGTGCCAGAGTACTTACATCGATAAAGTCCTGGAAAGATTTCATTTAGAGAATTCTAAAAGAGGATATCTTCCAGTCAGACATGGTCTGAATCTTTCGAAGAGTCAGTGTCCACAAACACAGACTGAGAAAGATGAAATGGACAATACGCCTTATGCTTCGGCTATTGGGTCCATTATGTATGCGATGTTGTGTACTCGCCCAGACGTCGCTTACGGGTTAAGCGTGACCAGTCGGTTCCAAAGTAATCCAGGTATGGCGCACTGGATTACAGTCAAGAACATTTTAAAATATCTGCGAAGGACCAAAGATATGTTCTTGATGTATGGTGGTCAGGAAGAACTCAGTATTGAAGGATATACTGACACTTCGTTCCAGTCTGACCAGGATGATTTCCGATCGCAATCAGGCTATGTTTTTAGCTTGAATGGAGGAGCGGTGGTGTGGAAGAGTTTCAAACAATCAACTGTTGCTGATTCCACAACAGAAGCCGAGTATGTTGCAGCCTCGGAAGCATCCAAGGAGGCAGTGTGGATTCGTAAGTTCGTTCAGGAACTTGGTGTTGTTCCTTCGAGTGCAGATCCTTTGGTTATCTTCTGTGATAACACTGGAGCAATAGCACAGGCAAAGGAACCACGGTCGCACCAGAAGTCCAAGCACATACAGAGACGGTTTCATTTGATCAGGGAGATCATTGATCGTGGCGAAATCAAAGTCTGCAAGGTACATACAGATGACAATCTGGCAGACCCGCTTACTAAGCCTCTGGCGCAGCAGAAGCATGTGAAGCACTGTAATAATATGGGTTTGAGATTTCTCAACCATTAGATTAAGTGCAAGTGGGAGATTGTTGGGGTATGCCCTTAAGGCTAATGTTTGCGGCCTTGGGATTGTATCAGTATCATGTATAAACTTTTATGTTTATAAAGGCATGGTTGTTATTCAGGTTGTTACATTGTCTGCTGCAATAAGTGTACTTCTGAATAATGTCTCAGTACTGTTCAGCTAGGCTGACATGCAGTAAAGTCCTTAGTCGATATATCTTGGTGAACATGAGACAGCCTTGATATGGTTAAGACTAATATGTGTTCTAATCTTATAGGATGCTTCGAGCATGGAATAAGATGTAGACACATGGGTACATTGGATGTACTGGACAGACCCTACTAGGTTATTCAATTGCTTGTCACAATGTGAATAATCCTTGAATGCGACAAGTGGCACATTTCCTCTGACTTGAGATCACTTGTGTTTCTAAATGATGATTGTCATTGTTTTGAGGTAGTTCAATATCATTTGAAACATAATGATTATAGACTATCTTGGATGGTGAGCTTGAGTCAGGTTAGGGCACTAGTGATAGACATAGGATTGCCGTCTCCTTGTTTAAGGAGTGTGATGTTCTAAAGGGGCCCCCTGGATGAGATGATTGAGAAAAGAGTATGGCCATATCCAGGTGACTATGTTCATCTGATCTAATCATGCTCATCATATTGGAGTTACAAGCTTGACACGCTTGTCCAATAAGAACATCCAGTGGCAAAGTAAAATTGCATGCCTTGTGAGTTGATTCACACTTGTGCTGTGGTTTGGGTGAAGTCTTGGAAGACTCTTTCCTTTATATCGGGAGACAGTGATGTGTTGCTAGATACCCCTCACTGATCGTGATAACGATAGTTATTGTTACCGACATTTAAAGGAAACCCTCAGGGTCGCACAATTTGATGATATGGCTTACTTAAGTCAGATCGTGTGGACTAAATTATTCAGGTTCAGTTTAAAGGGATTTAATCTCTGATTGTAAGTGAGATCTGGTCTGATCATGTTTGATTGATTAGGGCTTGAGATCGGTAAGCTTCGATTGAGAGAATGGATGCTGGATCGGTGTGATCAGGAGCATCAAGAGATCGACGGTCAGATCAAGAGCCTTAGGGTTTATTGTGGTCTGGACTGATTGCTTGGTTTATTTGGTTATTGAACCAAATCGATTTGAACCAGCTCATTGGTTGAGCGCATGGTTCAATCTAAGAGGAGTTTGCGATTGGGTAAACCCATGATCGCATTTGGAGGTGAGGCTTTCTATTTTTAGAAAGCATGATCACTTACGTGACCACGCCTCATGAAACTTGCCTCTTCACGCCTTTGTCGCCAACTTGAGTATTCGGCGCTTGCATTCTCGTGTGGAGAAGTGTAGACGACAAGAGGAAGTATTCGGCCAAGCAAGGTGATCTCTCCCTTTTCCATTCGGCAAGACAATCTTGGAGCCTTGCTAGCACAAGGAGCACTAAGGAAGAGTAGGCGACATCAATTGTGTGCGTCACCTTAGGAGAAGGAGCATTTGCGCCTTTCCTTCCAAGACACCATCTAAGCGATGGCAATGGTAAGAATCGCTTCTCATTGAAAGTTGAATATATTACATGCTATGCGATCCTTTTAGAAACCCTAGATTCCGCTAGAGTTTTTGTTGCGCCTCCTATCAGGGTTTCGCCCCCCCCCCTTTTTGGGGACTCCCTTTCACTAACGCGTAGCCCTCACTAAGCTATCGATCAGTGGAGTTGTGAACTGGTTCCCACCCTCGTGGGACACACCCACTTATCTTTAGAAAGTGTGTGGTGACAATGGTTTCCCCAGTCCAGTTTCAACTTGGGCGTGCCTTCGCAAGGAAACTCATTGGCCCTGGGCATAAACGGTTAGGAATGGACTTGACTAGAAATTCACATGTACTGGGCACATGATGAAAGTCTAGAGGCATCGTTGAGAGGTTAGGGTTTCATGATTCAGCCCTCGCTGGACATGAAATGCCCAAGACTGTAACATCCCATTATCTTAACCCCAAACAAGCAACACAAATCACAGAAGAAACAGGATGTGTCATACAAGATCGATTCACATGCTAGGTAAAACCCCGTTCAGGAAACCCGATCTGAAAATTTCGAAAATTCCATACATATAAATCTCCACAAAAACACAATTTCATAAAGGTACCTGCCACCACGCATTCCTTGCACTAGACGTATGCAAGTTACAGGTATATCAAAACCGATTACAAAGAATACACCACAAACCGAAATTCAAAACAAAATCACAAAATCGATTTTATAAACTCATACCAAACACCGAAACCAGGCTGAAGCCCGCGGTGACACAAAAATCAAACTCATTTAACAGCCACAATCTGACATCACAAGTTCACATAGTTCACATGGTTCACATAGCTCATATCATTCATATAGTTTGGCCACAACCGGCCCCAAATAATTAAGCACAAAAGTTCTTAAACAGCAACTAGCGATATCCATGCCAATGCTAACTCAAGAAATGCGCCCCTGCTCTATGCCTGAAAATAGTGAGGGGTGAGCTACACAGCCCAGTGAGTGGATAGTCTAAATCGACCATCCATAACATACACTCAAAAATAGAGACAGATTATTTTAAAAATCTTTAATAGGAACATTATGTCAACATATAACAACATAAAGAAAACAGAAGTCATATAAACAGTCAGATGTACACACCAACATATAACAAACTCAGGTTCTAGAGTTATACTCTAAACCAACTCAGATGTACACACCAACACTTAATTAACCTAGTTGTCCAGCATATTCAGTAGTGACCATTATGGTCTAACCCGGCTTTGGCCTAAGCACTGGGAGACTGCAAAATTTCATGCAACATATAGATGGACGGTGTGTAGATTCAAGAGGTGGCCCCCGCCAGGTCACGACGTGGCACTTTGCTCTACGATCACCCCATAACACAAAAATCTAAGCGTCTAAGAGTGATGACATCAAGAGGTGGCCCCTGTCTGACCAAGACATGGCACTTTGCGTCTTATATCACCCGTTCTCCCAAAGGGTTCCTACTGGACAACACATCTTATATCTTATTTCACAACGGTGGACTCCTAAGTGTCAACTAGACTCTAGGATAGTCATCACAATAATCACAACAGGCAGGCTGAACAACAACCCCCTCTTTTATCACAATAATCACATTAGGCAGGCTGAACAACAACCCCCTCACATATCACAATACAGGGCTGAAATTCAAACCCTTAACATATCACATATAGACTATCCTCTTGAGTTTAAGGTAACACTTAGCCTTAGTCCTAACTATTCCATGACCACAACACATAACATTCGTGAATCACATAATCACATAATAAAAAATCATATAATCACATCACATAATAAAAATCACATAATCACATCACATAATAAAAATCACATAATCACATCACATAATAAAAATCACATAATCACATAGTAGTGTAGTCCTTAGATTTCATGCTGATTAGTTCAGTCTAACTTTGCTATGTTATCACCCAAATTTCTTCAATAAAAATACATGACCATAAATTATTAGCATTACTGGCAATTATCAGGGCATTCAACATTTAACATAAGATTAAAATTCAACAGATATATATATATAGCCCACGGTTTCAAACATAATATCTACTTAAAATATTAACCTTAGTTAACAAGATTTTCATGCTACCAAAAATCAATGATTTAATGTTACCAAAATTCCCTATAAAATACCTAGTTAACAAGAATTTCTTGTTCAAAATCATTGATTTAAAGTTTCCTAAATTCCACATAAAAATACCTTAACTTTCATGATGTAAAAATTCGGTTTTTCATGATATATTCACCTTTGCAAAATTCGGTTTTCATGATATATTCACCTTTACAAAATTCGGTTTTCAACATGGTATATTCACCTTTGCAAAATTCGGTTTTCAACATGGTAAGGTTTTCAAACAATTACATGTCAAACAATTACATGTATTATCTAACACAACCAAATAAATAGAATCGAATAGACACTCCACTCACCTCTTAACCGTGAACACCAAGGTGAAAATCCTCTACAAAGAAATCGTCTAAAGCCTTTAAACCGCCCAAAGAGTCTCCAAGAACTCGCCAAGGAAGTTTCTTCACCTCAAGGAAAATTCGCCAAGGGAAGAAGATGGAGAAAATCGCCTCAAGAACTCTTCAAGAATCGCCACTTCTTCTCAAGCCGTCGCCCAAAATTTCTCCCAAGCCAAAAACACCAATTTCCTACCCTAACCGAGATTACCCATCTAAAATTTCGGTTTATCCAATTTTAAACCCGTTAATCATAATTCAAATAGGGTTTAACCCACTTAACTAACTAATTCGAATTTTAAATCTAATATCCATCTAATTTAAGTGTAACCCAATAACCCATAGTTTAAGTGAAAATCCAATAAGGGTTAAACTAACATCCAATAAGCTAGTTAACTAATTAAATTTAACATCCATTAAGCTAATTAACGTCCAACAAAATTAACAACCAATAATCTCTAATCTAATTAACTATAAATTAACAACCAAAAATCTCTAGTTAATTAACTATAAATTAACAACCAATACATAGAAAAATATCACAGTCAATAATTTTATTTAAATCATGAACAAAATATCACAGCCAACGAGTTTATTTAAATCAAAATAATGCTTATCAGGACTTAAGATCCTTGGATCTTACATCCCTCCCTCCTTATAAAGCTTTAGTCCTCTAAAGCTCAATTCATATCATCAAAGAGATAAGCATAAAACTTTCTCATATCAGCTTCAGTCTCCCCAGTCGCCTCCTCAACCGACTGATTTCCCCAGATAACCTTTACCAAAGGTATAGACTTGTTCCTCAGAACTTTATCCTTTCTATCAACAATCCGGAGAGGTCTTTCCTCAAAGGTTAAATCACTCTGAATCTGAAGAGGTTCCAACTCCAACACATGAGATGGATCTAGATGATATTTCCTCAACGCAGAAACATGGAACACATTATGTACATGATCCATAGCAGGAGGTAAAGCTAACCGGTAAGCCACTGGACCAACTCTCTCAATAATGTCAAAAGGTCCTACAAACCTAGGGCTCCGCTTGCCCTTTCTGCCAAACCTCATAACACCCTTAGTAGGTGACACCTTTAAGAAAACATGATCCCCTACCATAAACTCCAGGGAACGACGACGGTCGTCAGCATAACTCTTCTGTCTGTCTGTATCTCTCTGACCTTATCAGTAGTCTCCTGAACTGCATCAGATCTCAAAATCAATCTATCACCAGTCCCCTCCCAACACAAGGGAGTCCTGCACCTTCTTCCATACAAAGCCTCATATGGAGCCATCTGAATACTTGAGTGGAAACTATTATTATAAGTGAACTCTATCAAAGATAGATCCCGGTTCCACTCAGAACTCCAATCAACCACATAGGCTCTCAACAAATCTTCTAGAGTCTGTATAGTACGCTCCGTCTGGCCATCAGACTGAGGATGGTATGCTGTACTAAAACTCAACTTAGTACCCAAACCCTCCTGTAAACTCTTCCAAAATCTGGACAAAAACCGAGAGTCCCTATCAGACACAATATCAACCGGCACTCCATGCAGTCTGACTATCTCATCAATGTACAATCTGGCCAGTCTCTCTAAAGAATAAGTCATCTTAATCGGAAGGAAATGGGCTGATTTAGTGAGTCTATCAACAATCACCCAAATAGCATCATGACCCAATCTGGTTCTAGGCAAACCACACACAAAATCCATACTGATGCATTCCCACTTCCACTCAGGAATAGGAAGGGGCTGCAACAAACCGCCAGGCTTCTGATGTTCAGCCTTTACAGTCTGACAAGTTAAACACTTAGAGACAAAATCGATTACCTCTTTCTTCATACCCGGCCACCAAAAATTTTTCTTGAGGTCCTGATACATCTTAGTCACGCCAGGATGTAGAGAATATTTGGAGTTATGGCTGTCCTCCAATATTTCTTTCCTCAAGCTCGGTTCCTCAGGGACACATACCCTTCCACGAAACCGAAGAATACCATCATCAGACAGGCTAAAATCCTGAACTGCGCCATCAACCAGACTATCCCTGATCTGAACTAATTTCGGATCCACAGACTGCTGATCCCGGATCTTCTGCAATAAAGCAGACTGTACTCTGAGAAAAGCCACATAACCCGACTGAACTCTAGGAGAAACACTGATCTTGAGATCGCTAAACTCCTGCAGCAACTGCCACTCACTGACCCGTAGTGCTGCTACTGAAGTAACTGGATGTCTGCTCAGTGCATCCGCCACCACATTGGCCTTTCCAGCCTGATACTGAATAGAGAAGTCATAGTCTTTGATCAACTCCATCCATCTTCTCTGTCTCATGTTTAACTCCTTTTGAGTGAAGATGTACTTGAGACTCTGGTGATCAGTGAACAGATCGAACTCCTGACCCAGTAAATAGTGGCGCCATATCTTCAAAGCAAAGACTACGGCCGCCAACTCTAAATCATGAGTAGGGTAGTTCAATTCATACTCCTTCAGTTGTCTCGAAGCATAGGCTACTACAGAACCCTTCTGCATCAAGACACAACCCAACCCTTTGCCTGAAGCATCCGTATAGACAGTAAACCTTTCCCCATCACTAGGAATAATGAGGATCGGGGTACTAGTCAACCTCCTCTTCAGCTCCTGAAAGCTCTCTTCACACCTGTCATCCCAAATAAACTTAGCCTCCTTTCTGGTTAATTTAGTTAAAGGACCCGCCAGCTTGGAGAATCCCTCAACAAATCTCCGGTAGTAACCTGCTAAACCCAGGAAACTTCTGATCTCAGTAGCACTAGTCGGTCTTCCCCAATTGAGAATGGCTTGCACTTTAACTGGATCTACAGACACCCCCTGACCAGAAATCACATGTCCCAAGAAGCTGATCTTCTCTAGCCAGAACTCACACTTACTAGCCTTGGCAAATAATCGGTTCTTCCTCAGAACCTCCAGCACTCTGCGCAAGTCACTGACATGATCTGAAGTAGTCCGAGAGTATACCAAAATATCGTCTATAAAGACTACCACACAAGAGTCAAGCAATTCATGGAATACCCTGTTCATCAAATCCATGAAGACAGCAGGTGCATTCGTCAGTCCAAAAGGCATAACTAGAAATTCAAAATGCCCATACCTGGTCCTGAAAGCAGTCTTAAATATATCCTCATCCTTGACTCTAAGCTGGTAATACCCTGATCTCAGATCAATCTTAGAGAACACTGTCGCTCCCTGTAATTGATCAAATAGATCATCAATTCTGGGAAGAGGATACTTATTCTTGATAGTCACTTGGTTCAATTGCCTGTAGTCTATACACATCCTCAGGGTTCCATGTTTCTTCTTTACAAACAGCACTGGCGCTCCCCAGGGAGAAGCACTAGGCCGAATGTACCCTTTCTCTAGCAATTCCTCCAGTTGTTTCTTAAGCTCAGCCAGCTCTGAGGTAGCCATGCAATAAGGAGCTCTGGAGATAGGTGCCGTACCTGGCGCCAACTCAATGCCAAACTCCACTTCTCTAATTGGTGGCAAGCCTGAAAATTCCTCAGAGAACACATCAGGAAACTCTTTCACCACCGCCATCTGAGTCAAATCAGGAGTAGAATCATCCTGCACCTTAACATGTGCAAGATAACCCTTGCACCCACTAGCAAGTAACTTTCTGGCTTGTAGGAAAGATATTACATGCGGTCCTTGGTCTGACACTAGACCTCTCACAAAAAGCCGATTCCCATCAAGCAGATTCAAGGTGATTACTTTCTCAAAGCAATCCACAGTGGCATGATGTGAGGATAACCAATCCATACCTAGGATGACATCATAGTCTTGCATATCCAAAAGGATTAGATCTACCAGAAACTCATAACACTCTACATGCACTACACAATTAGCACAAACAGTGTCTGTAGATAATGATTTTCCTAAGGGAGTACTCACAGACACAACATAATCCATCACCTTAGGCAATACAGGTAAACATGCAGCAAATTTAACAGATACAAAAGATAAATTTGCACCAGGGTCAAATAAGATGCGAGCTAACTGATCGAATACAAATAAGGTACCTTCCACGACGGATCGGGAAGCTCGTGTATCCTTCTCAGCCACAGCATAAACTCGGGTCTGGACTGTAGGCTTATCTGCGCCTCTCTGCTGCATCTCTGGTTCTTTGCAGTCCTTGACCATGTGCCCAGGTTTCTTACACCTGAAGCATACACCATTCTTCTTATAGCAGTCCTTCATTAGATGTCCCTTGATCCTACAATAATTGCAAGTTCGGTCCTATGTGTTACTGTTCCTTACATCCCTTGCATCCCTGGACTGCTGCGGTGCATCCCTGAACTGCTGCGGTGCCTTGTAAGAGTAAGGCTTATACCTGCTCTTCTTATAGTCCTTATGCTTAGGGTACTTCTTACCCTTGCCGCCATTACCATACTGAGGAACTGTCGCCTCAATTGCAGGAATCACAGTCGCGGCAGCATTAGAACTCCTCTCAGATATATATCTCTCTATGGTGCGTGCTCGCCCAACAGTCTCAACGTAAGTCTCCAAGTGTTGAGCACCAACCTGCTCCCTAATGTCCCATCTGAGACCTCTGAGAAACTTAGTAGCCCTCCTCTTTTCAGTGTTTATCAGGTGAGGGGCATACTTTCCCAACTTAGTGAACCGCAACTCATACTGGTCCACAGTCATATCACCCTGCTCCAGGTGAATAAATTCCACCTCTCGGTCCTCCACCAAGCTATCAAGGAAGTACTTCTCGTTAAATCGAGACAAGAAGTAGGGCCAATCCACTGTTTCATGTTTTTCTTCAGCTAGCCTCACAACGCCCTTCCACCACTCATCTGCGTCACCACGCATCATATAGGTGGTCAGACATAACTTGTCTTCGTCCGAGCACCGCATGACTTGGAAAATCTTTTCCAAGCACAACTGCCAGTTCTCGGCAGTACTGGATTCTGAGCCCCCATAAAAAGAGCTGGGACCCAGTTTCTGGAATTCACTCACAAGTGAGGCATAGCGCCTGTGAGCGCCCTCCAGAGAGTCATCCCCCACTGCTCGAGTAGTAGTCTGGGGTCTCTCTTGAGTCAGCTGCTGCAAAAGCTGCTGTTGTGCCTCTTGATGCTGAGTCTGTTGTTGCTGCAGCATCTGAGCTTGCCTCTCTATCATGGCACCTTGTTGCTGTACCATGCCAGTCAGAGCCTCAATAGTTCTCGTGAGATTCGAAGGCTGCTCATCCTCGCCACTAGCATTTCCTCTGGTTCGCACCATCTTAAATTCCTACACACACATGCCATAGTCAGGAAAACAAACATAAACCTATCAGGTGTCTAGCAATACACAAACATGTTTTCCCCCGAACTAAGTTTTAGCTAGCCAACTGCTCTGATACCATTTTGTAACATCCCGTTATCTTAACCCCAAACAAGCAACACAAATCACAGAAGAAACAGGATGTGTCATACAAGATCGATTCACATGCTAGGTAAAACCCCGTTCAGGAAACCCGATCTGAAAATTTCGAAAATTCCATACATATAAATCTCCACAAAAACACAATTTCATAAAGGTACCTGCCACCACGCATTCCTTGCACTAGACATATGCAAGTTACAGGTATATCAAAACCGATTACAAAGAATACACCACAAACCGAAATTCAAAACAAAATCACAAAATCGATTTTATAAACTCATACCAAACACCGAAACCAGGCTGAAGCCCGCGGTGACACAAAAATCAAACTCATTTAACAGCCACAATCTGACATCACAAGTTCACATAGTTCACATGGTTCACATAGCTCATATCATTCATATAGTTTGGCCACAACCGGCCCCAAATAATTAAGCACAAAAGTTCTTAAACAGCAACTAGCGATATCCATGCCAATGCTAACTCAAGAAATGCGCCCCTGCTCTATGCCTGAAAATAGTGAGGGGTGAGCTACACAGCCCAGTGAGTGGATAGTCTAAATCGACCATCCATAACATACACTCAAAAATAGAGACAGATTATTTTAAAAATCTTTAACAGGAACATTATGTCAACATATAACAACATAAAGAAAACAGAAGTCATATAAACAGTCAGATGTACACACCAACATATAACAAACTCAGGTTCTAGAGTTATACTCTAAACCAACTCAGATGTACACACCAACACTTAATTAACCTAGTTGTCCAGCATATTCAGTAGTGACCATTATGGTCTAACCCGGCTTTGGCCTAAGCACTGGGAGACTGCAAAATTTCATGCAACATATAGATGGACGGTGTGTAGATTCAAGAGGTGGCCCCCGCCAGGTCACGACGTGGCACTTTGCTCTACGATCACCCCATAACACAAAAATCTAAGCGTCTAAGAGTGATGACATCAAGAGGTGGCCCCTGTCTGACCAAGACATGGCACTTTGCGTCTTATATCACCCGTTCTCCCAAAGGGTTCCTACTGGACAACACATCTTATATCTTATTTCACAACGGTGGACTCCTAAGTGTCAACTAGACTCTAGGATAGTCATCACAATAATCACAACAGGCAGGCTGAACAACAACCCCCTCTTTTATCACAATAATCACATTAGGCAGGCTGAACAACAACCCCCTCACATATCACAATACAGGGCTGAAATTCAAACCCTTAACATATCACATATAGACTATCCTCTTGAGTTTAAGGTAACACTTAGCCTTAGTCCTAACTATTCCATGACCACAACACATAACATTCGTGAATCACATAATCACATAATAAAAAATCATATAATCACATCACATAATAAAAATCACATAATCACATCACATAATAAAAATCACATAATCACATCACATAATAAAAATCACATAATCACATAGTAGTGTAGTCCTTAGATTTCATGCTGATTAGTTCAGTCTAACTTTGCTATGTTATCACCCAAATTTCTTCAATAAAAATACATGACCATAAATTATTAGCATTACTGGCAATTATCAGGGCATTCAACATTTAACATAAGATTAAAATTCAACAGATATATATATATAGCCCACGGTTTCAAACATAATATCTACTTAAAATATTAACCTTAGTTAACAAGATTTTCATGCTACCAAAAATCAATGATTTAATGTTACCAAAATTCCCTATAAAATACCTAGTTAACAAGAATTTCTTGTTCAAAATCATTGATTTAAAGTTTCCTAAATTCCACATAAAAATACCTTAACTTTCATGATGTAAAAATTCGGTTTTTCATGATATATTCACCTTTGCAAAATTCGGTTTTCATGATATATTCACCTTTACAAAATTCGGTTTTCAACATGGTATATTCACCTTTGCAAAATTCGGTTTTCAACATGGTAAGGTTTTCAAACAATTACATGTCAAACAATTACATGTATTATCTAACACAACCAAATAAATAGAATCGAATAGACACTCCACTCACCTCTTAACCGTGAACACCAAGGTGAAAATCCTCTACAAAGAAATCGTCTAAAGCCTTTAAACCGCCCAAAGAGTCTCCAAGAACTCGCCAAGGAAGTTTCTTCACCTCAAGGAAAATTCGCCAAGGGAAGAAGATGGAGAAAATCGCCTCAAGAACTCTTCAAGAATCGCCACTTCTTCTCAAGCCGTCGCCCAAAATTTCTCCCAAGCCAAAAACACCAATTTCCTACCCTAACCGAGATTACCCATCTAAAATTTCGGTTTATCCAATTTTAAACCCGTTAATCATAATTCAAATAGGGTTTAACCCACTTAACTAACTAATTCGAATTTTAAATCTAATATCCATCTAATTTAAGTGTAACCCAATAACCCATAGTTTAAGTGAAAATCCAATAAGGGTTAAACTAACATCCAATAAGCTAGTTAACTAATTAAATTTAACATCCATTAAGCTAATTAACGTCCAACAAAATTAACAACCAATAATCTCTAATCTAATTAACTATAAATTAACAACCAAAAATCTCTAGTTAATTAACTATAAATTAACAACCAATACATAGAAAAATATCACAGTCAATAATTTTATTTAAATCATGAACAAAATATCACAGCCAACGAGTTTATTTAAATCAAAATAATGCTTACCAGGACTTAAGATCCTTGGATCTTACAAAGACTGTCTCAACAAGGGGAGTTGCTTGGAGCAACCGGCCGGCGCGCCCACCTTAGGAAACATGGGTTACTTTGTGCATCTCATCCCACCCTCGTGGGACGCGAAGCCTCATGTGAAATAAGGATCCCATCTCACTAGGAAGTCTTAAACTTCCCTATTGACTTTGTGGGTTGTCAATTTGAATTTAAAATAGTGGGAGCAGTAATCATTTAAAACAAGTCCAGTTTAAATGATTCGAAGTAGTACTAATCTGCTGTTTCTTGGTTATTGTAGAACAATGAACAATGGCAGATGGTCATTGCGATCTACCCTGGAAAGGGATAAGTTGGTTGGATCCAATTTAAAGGATTGGTATATGAACTTGAGAATTGTGCTCAAGCTCGAGAGGAAGCTATATGTCCTTGAGAAGCCAATTCCTGAGCCACTTCCATGCTTGGCCTCAGCAGCTGAGAAGGATGCTTATGATAAGCATCAAGCTGATACTTTGGAGATTGCACAATTGATGCTAACCAACATGTCGCCCGAGCTAAGAGGGCAATATGAATCTAAGAGTGCCTCTGAAATTATTTCTAGTCTAAGGCAGCTCTTTGATGCATTGGTTGAGCTCAACCCTCCTAAAGTAGACATTCAATGTGTTAAGCCCAAAGGCTTAACTAAAACATTGAAAATAAAGATGGAAAGAGTCAGGAATAATAAGTGCTACTCATGTGGAGGACCACCTCACATAATAAAGGACATAGTACGACTTCAGAATGAGAAGAAGAGAGGCAAGGCTTCGTCTTCATGCTCAGGTATCTATGTTACAGAAGTCAATCTTTCTACTTCTATGTCATGGGTATTGGATACCGCATGTGGAGCTCATATTTGTACAAATATGCAGGGGCTCAAGAAAAGTAGATCGGTGCGACCTGGAGAGATTGACCTACGCGTTGGAAATGGGGCACAGGTTGCTGCTGTTGCTGTAGGCGTCTTGACTCTCTCCTTGCCTTCTGGACTTCTATTAGAACTAGATAATTGCTTTTGTGTACCTTCACTTACTAAGAACATTGTATCCATTCCTTGCTTAGCAAAGAAGGGATTTAAGTTTGAAATAAATAAGAACTCTTGTTCTTTTTCATTTGCAAATATGTTCTATGGGAAGGGTACTTTGTGCAATGGTCTGTATATCTTGGATATGGAAAGTTCTATCTGTAACATAAGTAATAAAAGGACCAAACTGAGTGGTTCAGTTGGTGCTTTCCTATGGCACTGTCGATTAGCCCATATAAACAAAAATCGCATCCAACAACTCCATGCAAATGGATTGTTAGATTCAAGTTCCTTGGAGGAATTTGATACCTGTGAACCTTGTTTATTAGGGAAAATGACAAAGGCACCCTTCACCAAGATTGGTGAGAGGGCAGGAGGTTTATTGGATCTCATACATACTGATGTGTGTGGGCCTTTCAATAAACAAGCCAGAGGAGGGTACAACTACTTCATTACCTTCACTGATGACTTCAGTAGGTATGGATATGTCTACCTAATGAGACATAAATCTGAGTCCTTTGAGAAATTCAAAGAGTTCAAGAATGAAGTAGAGAACCAGCTTGGAAGATCCATTAAAGCTCTTCGATCTGATCGAGGTGGAGAATACCTGAGTGGAGAGTTCTTTGACTATCTGAGAGAGTCTGGGATCATATCCCAACTCACTCCTCCTGGAACACCTCAATGGAATGGTGTGTCTGAAAGGAGAAATTGAACTTTATTGGATATGGTTCGATCTATGATGAGTCATGCAACTCTACCTCCCTCATTCTGGGGGCATGCACTTGAGACAGCTTCTCTGATAGTGAATAATGTTCCATCTAAGAGTGTCTCCAAAATACCATACGAGGTATGGAGTGGGAGACGCCCTAATCTCACGTTTATCAGGATCTGGGGATGTGAGGCTTATGTCAAACGTCAGGATTCTAGCAAGCTAGAACCTAGATCTGATAAGTGTGTATTTGTGGGGTATCCTAAGGAAACTAAAGGATACTACTTCTATGTCCCAACCGAGAACAAAGTTTTTGTTGCTCGGGGTGCTGTCTTTCTAGAGAAAGAATTTCTTATGAAAGAAGTAAGTGGGAGGGAGTTTGACTTGGATGAGGTCCAAGTGCAACCACAAGACAAAGAGATGGAATCTGAGCCATCTGCACCGGTTGTTATACAACCTGAGGCTCAGACACAGGTCCCACGTAGGTCTGGGAGGATTCGTCGTGCACCTGAGAGGTACGGGTCGCTGCCGACTCAACACGATGGAATTTTCATCATTGAGGATGAACCCAGAACCTATGATGAGGCGGTCAGTGGACCGGACTCCGAGAGATGGCTTGACGCCATGCGATCCGAGATGGATTCCATGTCGGCTAACCAAGTCTGGGATTTGGTTAAGCTGCCTGATGGGGTAAAACCCATAGGGTGTAAATGGGTCTTCAAGAAGAAGACAGACATGGATGGCAATATAGTTACCTATAAGGGTAGACTAGTGGCTAAAGGTTTTAAACAAGTCCACGGGGTGGACTATGATGAAACCTTCTCGCCAGTTGCCATGATCAAGTCCATTCGGATTCTGCTTGCTATAGCTGCATATCATGACTATGAGATATGGCAGATGGATGTGAAGACAGTGTTCCTTAACGGGAAGCTGACTGAGGATGTGTACATGACACAACCTGATGGTTTCATCCATCCTGCAGAGGCTAATAAGGTCTGCAGGCTAAAGAGACCCATTTATGGATTAAAGCAAGCATCTCAAAGTTGGAATCTTCGATTTGATGAAGCTGTGAGAGATTATGGCTTTATCAAAAGCGAAGATGACGCCTGTGTATATAGAAAATTCAGTGGGAGCTTGGTGATTTTTCTGGTCTTGTATGTCGATGACATACTGCTCATCGGAAATGACATCCCTAGTCTTCAAGCTGTGAAGACATGGTTGGGGAAGTGTTTTGAGATGAAAGACTTAGGGGAGGCCGCCTATATTCTAGGCGTGAGGATCTACCGAGAAAGATCCAAGAGGCTCCTGGCCCTTAGTCAGAGTACCTACATTGATAAGGTCCTGGAGAGGTTTAACTTGGAGCAATCCAAGAAAGGATACCTTCCAGTAAGACATGGCCTTATTCTCTCAAAGAGCCAGTGTCCTACAACACAGGCTGAGAGGGATAACATGAGTCGAATTCCTTATGCTTCATCAGTAGGATCGATCATGTATGCAATGTTGTGTACTAGACCAGACGTGGCATATGTTGTAAGCATAACCAGCCGATACCAATCCAATCCAGGTCTGCAGCACTGGGTGGCTGTAATGAACATCCTAAAGTATCTGAGGAGAACTAAGGATTTGTTCTTGGTCTATGGGGGACAGGAAGAGCTCAGTATGCAGGGCTATACTGATGCATCATTCCAGTCTGACCCTGACGACTTTAGATCGCAGGCCGGCTATGTGTTCAAGATAAACGGAGGCGCTGTATGCTGGAAGAGCTTCAAGCAATCCACCATAGCAGATTCTACAACCGAAGCAGAGTATGTGGCCGCTTCTGAGGCAGCCAAGGAAGCCGTTTGGATAAGGAAGTTCATATCTGATCTTCAGGTGGTTTCTAGTGCAGTGGATCCCATTGAACTCTATTGTGACAACAATGGAGCAATTGCACAAGCCAAGGAACCACGGTCTCATCAAAGATCCAAACACATACTCAGAAGATTTCACCTGATCAGAGAGATCATTGAATGAGGTGATGTCAAGATTAGCAGAGTTGACACAGAGAACAATCTGGCAGACCCATTGACCAAGGCTTTGGCGCAGCAGAAGCATGATGGTCACACTAGAGATATGGGGTTAAGATTTCTCAACCTCTAGGTCTTAGTGCAAGTGGGAGATTGTTGGTGTATATGCCCTAGGACCTAGTTTTGGTCCACTTATGTACTACTTGACATTGATATTTATATATATCATTCTGGCATTGTCATTGTCAATGTTTGTTTACATCTGCGCACATGTACTAACATGATAATGTCCCTGGAGACAGATTGGATCTGTGCTCAAACTATTGTCCCCAGTCGATGTACCTTAGTGGATATGGGACAGCTATGGTACTTGTGAGACTGGTTTGTGAGCTGGTTAGGCACGTGGTGCTAACGCAGACACATGGGTATATCATTGGAGGATATACTGGAAAGACCCGCTGTGAGGCCATGACTTGGTGTCATAAGTTATCCTCACAAGTGACAGGAGATGCATTGATCCCTTGACTTGATGTCATTGATCGTTCTATATGGTTAGCGACTTGCTTTGATACAACCTAACACCTCGCCGTAGTTGGGAGGTCATAACGGTTGTCATTGAGCATGTCACGACCCATATGAGAAGGTCAATGGACAGACATAGGATTTGCCCCTTCCTTAGGGAAGTATGATATCCATGGAGCTCCTCTATGGTTCTATGACTGAGAGTGTATGGCCATACCCAGGTAAGAACCTGTTTTAGTCATAGCCATGTGATTGGGTGAAAACAAGTGGTGACACACTTGTCCAATCGGATATCAGTCCGGCAAAGAGACTGTAATGCATCTGTACCTTGTTGCGATGATGGGGATGTCGATGTCGATATCCATTCCAATGACCTGGGTAGCAGCGATGCACTGCTAGGTGCCACTCACTGCTTGTGGTGACCTTTGGTCAGCACTGCCAGCGTCAGAAGAACCTACAGGGTCGCACACCTTGATACTTGAGTTCTCGTATTGATCGAGAAGCCTTATGATCAAGTTATTGGATAACTCGGATCTAATTGGGAGATTTCATCAGCACCAATGGGCCTGATGAGATGGAAGAATGTTATTGGAGCCAAACTTCATTTTTGGCAGGTTGACCCGTATTTGACCATGGTTGGTCACACTTGGATTAGGGTTGCATTGGATTGGATCCAAATGCTTAATCAACCCATAGGATGAAGTTTTGGGCTAGCTCATTATCCAATGAAGCCCAATAACAAGTTCTCATGAAGAGAAGAGAGGCTAAAAGGGTATAATGGGGAGAAACCCAACCCCATTGGCGCCTAAGGGGCATAATGGGGTTAGGGTGGCAAAATTGCTTCATTAAGGAAGCAATTTGCGCCTAGCCCTTCTCCCTTGATGGTATGAATGCCTTTAAGGCATGTCTTGGGCTGATATGGTACTTGGGCAATTATGGAAAGGTTGAATGAAGTTTATGGTAAAGTCTTGGAGACTTTCCTTACATCAAACCTCCTCATCCTAGCCCTACACTTGTCATGATCCTAGCCCTTGCCCTAATCGCCTCTTGCCCTATATATGTGACCCTAGCCGCCCTCTCTTATGATGATTCATCCTTGGAGGCGTGAACATAAGAAGGGAGCGAGAGCAAGGAGCATTGGCGCAATCTCTTCCTCTTCCATCAAGTGGCCGCAAGCTTCTCCTTCCTTACCACTTGGCGCATCTTTCTCTCTTGGTGGCGCAAGGTGGTTGGAGCATCTCCCTAAGGCTTGGATCTTCTTCCCGAGGCTAGCACCGGGCGTGGAAGAAGAGGACTCGAGGCATCCGTATGTGTGAGACTGCAGAGGGCGCACAGTTGGGCGCCTATCACGACATCGAGCTCATCTTGCTCTGAGGTATTTTCTAACTCATCGTGTCGACCCCCTTGCATGCGATCTTCACTGGGTTTTTCGGACGGACCTGTTTCGGGGACATTCTTCCGCTGTGCAATGTATGTATGTGTCTCTGAAAAATTGTAAAATGTCCCCGGGGTTTCCCAACATTAAGCGGTTGCATGATCATGGACTGCTGGGATCATTCTCCTGTGAGGAGCTTGATACATGCAAAGCTTGTTTAATGGGTAAAATGACGAAGGCCCCTTTTTCTAACAAAGGTCAAAGGGCTTCAGGTTTACTTGACCTCATTCACAGTGATTTGTGTGGGCCTTTTAGTAAACATGCCAGAGGTGGCTATTCATACTTCATTACCTTTACTGATGATTTCAGTAGGTATGGTTATGTCTATCTTATGAGACATAAAAGTGAATCTTTTGACAAGTTCAAAGAGTTCAAAAATGAAGTACAGAATCAGTTAGGCCGAAATATCAAATCACTCCGCATAGATCGAGGTGGAGAATACTTGAGTCATGAGTTTACTGACTATCTGAAGGAGTGTGGGATTGTCTCACAGCTCACTCCACCAGGAACACCACAATGGAATGGTGTGTCTGAGAGGAGAAATAGAACCTTACTTGATATGGTTCGCTCTATGATGAGTCAGGCTACTCTACCTTACTCCTTTTGGGGATTTGCACTGGAAACAGCTGCAAAGGTACTAAACCGAGTGCCATCCAAGGCAGTTTCAAAGACTCCATATGAGTTATGGTATGGGAAACAGCCGAGCTTGACATTTATTAAGATCTGGGGTTACGAGGCTTATGTCAAAAAGCTCGCCTCTGGGAAACTGGAGAGCAGATCTGAGAAATGTATCTTTGTCGGTTACCCTAAGGAAACTAAGGGTTATTATTTCTACGATCCCAAAGAGAACAAATTTTTTGTTGCTCGGACGGCTATTTTTCTTGAGAAGGAATTTCTTCTGCAAGAGGCCAGTGGGAGAGAAATAAAGCTGGATGAGAATCCAGGAGAAGGACAAAGTAGTCAAGCACAGTTGGATGTGCATGAGCCAGTAGAACAGGTTATTGAACAACCTGAGGCTCAGATATCACGGGAACCGCGTAGATCGGGAAGGATCCGTCGACAGCCTGAGCGCTATGACGGAGTCTACATCATTAATGATGAACCCCTCACTTATGCGGATGCGGTCAGTGGACCGGAATCAGCGAGATGGCTTGAAGCTATGCGAGCCGAGATGGACTCCATGTCAGATAACCAAGTCTGGGATTTGGTTGATCCGCCTCTGGGAGTAATCCCTATCGGCTGTAAATGGATCTTCAAAAAGAAGATTGACATGGATGGTAACGTTGTTACCTATAAAGGCAGGCTAGTTGCGAAAGGTTTCAAACAAATCTACGGGATAGATTATGATGAAACTTTCTCTCCTGTAGCTATGTTCAAGTCTATTCGGATTATTCTTGCGATAGCAGCATATTATGATTATGAGATCTGGCAAATGGATGTGAAGACCGCTTTCCTTA
Organism: Costus lasius; assembly: GCA_027563935.2. NCBI lineage: Eukaryota > Viridiplantae > Streptophyta > Magnoliopsida > Zingiberales > Costaceae > Costus > Costus lasius. The sequence goes on from CM050451.1 coordinate 81,410,664, forward strand.
ATGGAAAACTAGACGAGGATGTGTATATGATACAACCTGAAGGTTTCATCAATCCATCAGATCGTCATAAAATATGCAAGTTAAAGAAGTCCATTTATGGACTTAAGCAAGCATCAAGAAGCTGGAATATTCGTTTTGATGAATCAATCTGCGAGTTTGGTTTCATCAAGAATGAAGATGACCCGTGTGTATATAAGAGGTTTAGTGGGAGCGTGATGACTTTCCTAGTCCTCTACGTCGATGATATCTTAATCATTGGAAACGATATTCCTGAACTACATGCTGTCAAGGCATGGTTAAGAAAATGTTTCCAGATGAAAGATTTGGGAGAAGCAGCCTATGTATTAGGTGTGAAGATCTACAGAGATAGATCTAAGAGGCTTCTCGGGCTGTGCCAGAGTACTTACATCGATAAAGTCCTAGAGAGATTTCATTTAGAAAATTCTAAAAGAGGATATCTTCCAGTCAGACATGGTCTGAATCTTTCAAAGAGTCAATGTCCACAAACACAGACTGAGAAAGATGAAATGGACAATACGCCTTATGCTTCGGCTATTGGGTCCATTATGTATGCGATGTTGTGTACTCGCCCAGACGTCGCTTACGGGTTAAGCGTGACCAGTCGATTCCAAAGTAATCCAGGTCAGGCACACTGGATTGCAGTCAAGAACATTTTGAAATATCTTCGGAGGACCAAAGATATGTTTTTGATTTATGGAGGTCAGGAAGAACTCAGTATTGAAGGATATACTGACGCTTCGTTCCAATCTGACCAGGATGATTTCCGATCGCAATCAGGCTATGTTTTTAGCTTGAATGGAGGTGTAGTGGTGTGGAAAAGTTTCAAACAGTCAATTGTTGCTGATTCCACAACAGAAGCCGAGTATGTTGCAGCCTCGGAAGCATCCAAGGAGGCAGTGTGGATTCGTAAGTTCGTTCAGGAACTTGGTGTTGTTCCTTCGAGTGCAGATCCATTGGTTATCTTCTGTGATAACACTGGAGCAATAGCACAAGCAAAGGAACCACGGTCGCACCAGAAGTCCAAGCAAATACAGAGAAGGTTTCACTTGATCCGGGAGATCATTGATCGTGGCGAGATCAAAGTCTGCAAGGTTCATACAGACGACAATCTGGCTGACCTGCTTACAAAGCCTCTGGCGCAGCAGAAGCATGAGAAGCACTGTAATAATATGGGTTTGAGATTTCTCAACCATTAGATTAAGTGCAAGTGGGAGATTGTTGGGGTATGCCCTTAAGGCTAATGTTTGAGGCCTTGGGATTATTTCAGTATCATGTATAAACTCTATGTTTATAAAGGCAATGGTTGTTATTCAGGTTGTTACATTATCTGCTACAATGCGTATACTTCTGAATAATGTCTCGATGCTGTTCAGCTAGGCTGATATGCAGTATTGTCCTTAGTCGAGATATCTTGGTGAACATGAGACAGCCTTGATATGATTGAGACTAATATGTGTTCTAATCTTATAGGATACTTCGAGCATGGAATAAGATGTAGACTCATGGGTACATTGGATGTACTGGACAGACCCTACTAGGATATTCAATTGCTTGTCACAATGCGAATAATCCTTGTATGCAAACAAGTAGCATATGTCCTCTGACTTGAGATCACTTGTGTTTCTAAATGATGATTGGCGTTGTTTTGAGGTAGTTCAATATCATTTGAAACATAATGATTATAGACTATTTTGGATAATGAGCATGAGTCATGTTAGGGCACTAGTGATAGATATAGGATTGCCGTCTCCTTGTTTTAGGAGTGTGATGTTCTGAAGGGGCCCCCTGGATGAGATGGTTGAGAAAGTGTATGGCCATACCCAGATGACTATGTTCATCTGATCTGATCACTCTCATCATATTGGAGTTACAGGCTTGACACGCTTGTCCAATAAGAACATCCAGTGGCAAAGGAAACATGTATGCCTAGTGAAGTGGATTCACACTTGTGCTGTTGTTTGGGTGTAGTCTTGGAAGACTCTTTCCTTTATATCGGGAGATAGTGATGTGTTGCTAGATACCCCTCACTGATCGTGATAACGTGAGTTATCGTTACCGACATTTGAAGGAAACCCTTAGGGTCGCACAATTTGATGATATGGCTTACTTAAGTCAGATCGTGTGGACTGAATTGTTTTGGTTCAGTTTAAAGGGATTTAAACTCTGATTGTAAGTGAGATCAGGTCTGATCATGTTTGATTGATTAGGGTTTGAGATCGGTAAGCTTCGATCGAGAGTGTTGATGCTAGATCGGTGAGATCAAGAACATCAAGAGATGAACGGTTAGATCTTGAACCATTTGGTTCAATGAGATCTAGACCATGGCTTGGGCTAATTTGATTTGGTTTTTGAACCAAATGCAATTGGATCGAATTGATTTGAACCGGCTCACATGAGTGAACGCATGGTTCAAAGCTTGTAGGCGTTTTGGTCGGTTTTGATGTCGTGGGCGCATGGCTACATGTCTTTCTATTTTTGGAAAGTCATAAACGCCGCTTCCCTCAACGCCTCAACGCCTCAACGCTCGCTTCTTCCTCTTGACGCCCCCTCTCTCGTGTAGAGAAGATCTTCACGCCTTGAAGAGGATTCGGCCAAGCTAGAGCTCTCATCCTATTCCCTTCCATTCGACAAGGACACTTTGAAGAGCTTTGCTAGCACAAAGGATTCAAAGGAGCAAGTCATCTTCACCTTGTGTGCGTCACTTTTGGAGAAGAAGCACACGCATCTTTCTCTTCCAAGTCGCCATCTAAGCAATGGCAATAGTATGAATCCTTTTCATCTATATAAGGTATTGAAAGTTGATCATATGATATATAAATCGATCTATGAAACCCTAACATCCCTTGCGAAACTTTGATATGCGCCCCCTTTGGGTTTCACCCCCTTTGGAAAAAGGGACTTACAAATCAAGCATCAATTCTCCCGATCGAAGCTTACCGATCTCAAGCCCTAATCAATCAAATATGATCAGACCAGATCTCACTTCCAATCAGAGTTTAAACTCCTTTAAACTGAACCAAAACCATTCAGTCCACACGATCTGACATAAGTAAGCCATATCATCAAATTGTGTGACCCTAAGGGTTTCCTTCAATGTCGGTAACGATAACTTACGTTATCACGATCAGAGAGGGGTATCTAGCAACACATCACTATCTCCCGATATGAAGGTGTAAGATCCAAGGATCTTAAGTCCTGGTAAGCATTATTTTGATTTTGTCTAAAATTATTGACTGTGATATTTTTCTATGTATTGGTTGTTAATAGTTAATTAACTAGAGATTTTTGGGTTGTTAATTTATTGTAAATTAATTAGAGATTATTTATTTGATTATTGGCTGTTAATTTATGATAAATTATTATTGGTTGTTCATGATAAATTAATTAGGATTTATGGGTTGTAAATTGTAAGTTAATTAATTAGACCTTATTGGTTAATTAAATCCTTATTGGATGTTAATTAAATCCTTAATGGATTTCGTTAAGTGAATGGTTAGTGGATGGTTAAATTAATTAGTAATTATGGGTTATTGGGTTTGCACTAATTGGGTTTAAAATTCAAATTATTGGTTAAATGGATTAAACCCGATTTGAATTAATGGGTTAATGGGTTAAGAATTAAAAACCGAAAATTCAAATTGGTATTTCGGTTAGGGTAGAGTTTTTGGGCGAGATTTTTGGCTTGAAAGAAATTTTGGGCGACGGCTAGGAGGAAGAAGGCGATTTTGGTGTTCTTGGAATTTTGAGGTGATTTTTCTTCATCTTCTTCCCTTGGCAAATTTCCTTGAAGTGAAGAAACTTTCTTGGCGAGTTCTTGGAGATCCCTTGGGCGGCATCAAGGCTTTAGGCGAGTTTGTGGGGAGATTTTAACCCAAGTGTTCACGGTTAAGAGGTGAGTGGTGTGTCTTTTCGATTTCTAGCAATTTGGTTGTATTAATTGATGCGTTAGATTGATTGGAAAGTTTTACCATGCTAAAAACCGAATTTAAGCTATTTATTTATGAAAACCGAAACTTGATATTAATATTGATATTTGTAGTTAACATGTTTACATGTGAATTGAATCCTGATATTTCTCCATGAAAACATAGTTTAGGGTATTTTCATGAAAACCGAATTTAAGGTATGTCTCCATGAAAACCGAAATTAGGGTATTTCTTATATGGAGTTTAGGAAGCATTAAATCATTGATCTTGAGTATGAAATTCATGTTAACTAAGGTTTAAAATTTAATAGATAATATGTTATGTTAACCGTGGGTTACATGTGTGAATTGTAAAGCAAATTGATGAATACATGCTTTAAGTTTATGTTTAAATTTTATATTGATTTTATGGATACTTGATAAATGCTTATAATATTATAAAACTCATGTTTATTTATCTAAGACCATGTATTCATGTTTGAGAACATTGGGTGATAACATAGCAAGGTTACACTGAACTGACTAGCCTGAAACTTAAGGACTACACTATGTTATGTGATTTTTAAATAAAATGTGATTTGTGATTTTTGGAATGTTAAGTGATCTTTGAATATGTGAATATTATGTGGTTATGTGAATTTCGAAAATTATGTTGATATGGGATTTTCGAATATTATCTGTTGTGATCATGTGTTGGTTAAGACTAAGGCTAAGTGTAGCTGTGTACTCAAGGGGATGGTCAATATGTGATATGTTAAGGGTTTGAATTTTCAGCCCTGTATTGTGATATGTGAAGGGGGTTGATGTTCAGCCTACCTGCTATGATTATTGTGATGGGGGTTGATGTTCAGCCTGCCCGATATGATTATTGTGATGACTATCCTAGAGTCTAGTTGACACTTAGGAGTCCACCTTTGTGATATATGATATAAGATGTGTCTGTTGTCCAGTAGGAACCTTTTGGGAGAACGGGTTTTGACGCAAAGTGCCATGTCTTGGTCGGACAGGGGCCACCTCTTGATGTCATCACTCTCTTTTTTGAAAGAACCCCTAAATAAGGGGGGCGAAACCCTAGATAGGCGCATGTAATTTTTAAAGCAACGGAAAGGAGGGTTTCTAGGACCTTTGATGCATGTATTATTATCAACTTAAAAACCGATTGCACAAGAGATAAAATCATACCATTGCCATCGGTTTGATGGTGTCTTAGAATCAAAGACGCAAGTGCCTCTTCTCCTTAGATGACGCACACAATGAGAAGGCGACTACTTCCTTGGCGACTTTGTGCTAGCAAATCTTCAAGGAGTCCTTCGTATGGGAAATGAGAGAGAGCTTGCTTGTTTTTCTTCTCGACTCTTCAAGGCGTGAAGAATAATGATCAACACGAGAGGAGGCGACGAGAATAGAGAGGAGGCCACACGATATGCGCTCCACACAAGACATGGAGACGTGGTTGCTAAAAATAGCCAACCTCACTCTTTCATGCGATCATGTGTTCATGCATTTAACCAATCGCATTTTCCTCTCTTCTTTGAATTGAACCAAGCGCTCATCCATGAGCCGGTTCACTTAAGTTTGGTTCAATAACCAAATAAACCAAGCAATCAGTCCAGACCACAATAAACACTTAAGTTCTTGATCTGACCGTCAATCTCTCGATGCTCCTGATCTGACCGATCTAGCATCCAATCTCTCGATCAAAGCTTACCGATCTCAAGCCCTAATCAATCAAACATGATTAGACCAGATCTCACTTACAATCAGAGATTAAATCCCTTTAAACTGAACCCGAACAATTCAGTCCACACGATCTGACTTAAGTAAGCCATATCATCAAATTGTGCGACCCTGAGGGTTTCCTCTAAATGTCGGTAACGATAATTCTCATTATCACGATCAGTGAGGGGTATCTAGCAACACATCACTGTCTCCCGATATAAAGGAAAGAGTCTTCCAAGACTACACCCAAACCATAGCACAAGTGTGAATCAATTCACAAGGCATGCATATTTCCTTTGCCACTGGATGTTCTTATTGGACAAGCCTGTCAAGCTTGTAACTCCAATATGATGTGCATGATTAGATCAGATGAACACAGTCACCTGGGTATGGCCATACACTTTCTCAATCATCTCATCCAGGGGGCCCCTTTAGAACATCACACTCCTTAAACAAGGAGACGGCAATCCTATGTCTATCACTAGTGCCCTAACCTGATTCAAGCTCACCATCCAAGATAGTCTATAATCATTATGTTTCAAATGATATTGAACTACCTCAAAACAATGGCAATCATCATTTAGATAACACAAGTGATCTCAAGTCAGAGGAAATGTGCCACTTGTCACATTCAAGGAATATTCACATTGTGACAAACAATTGAACATCCTAGTAGGGTCTGTCCAGTACATCCAATGTACCCATGAGTCTACATCTTATTCCATGCTCGAAGCATCCTATAAGATTAGAACACATATTAGTCTTGACCATATCAAGGCTGTCTCATGTTCACCAAGATATATCGACTAAGGACATAATTGCATGTCAGCCCAGCTGAACAGCTTTGAGACATTATTCAGAAGAACATATATTGCAGCAGACAATGTAACTAACTGAATAACAACCATGCCTTTATAAACATAACAGTTTATTACATGATACTGATACATTCCCATAGGCCTCAAACATTAGCCTTAAGGGCATACCCCAACAATCTCCCACTTGCACTTAATCTAATGGTTGAGAAATCTCAAACCCATATTATTACAGTGCTTCTCATGCTTCTGCTGCGCCAGAGGCTTGGTAAGCGGGTCAGCCAGATTGTCATCTGTATGAACCTTGCAGATTTTGATCTCGCCACGATCTATGATCTCCCTGATCAAATGAAACCGTCTCTGTATGTGCTTGGACTTCTGGTGCGACCGTGGTTCCTTTGCTTGTGCAATTGCTCCAGTGTTATCACAGAAGATAACCAAAGGATCTGCACTCGAAGGAACGACACCAAGTTCTCTCACGAACTTACGAATCCACACTGCCTCCTTGGATGCTTCCGAGGCTGCAACATACTCGGCTTTTGTTGTGGAATCAGCAACAGTTGACTGTTTGAAACTCTTCCACACCACTGCACCTCCATTAAAGCTAAAAACATAGCCTGATTGCGATCGGAAATCATCCTGGTCAGACTGGAACGAAGCGTCAGTATATCCTTCAATACTGAGTTCTTCCTGACCACCATATATCAAGAACATATCTTTGGTCCTCCGCAGATATTTTAAAATATTCTTGACTGCAATCCAGTGCGCCATACCTGGATTACCTTGGAAACGACTGGTCACGCTTAACCCGTAAGCGACGTCTGGGCGAGTACACAACATCGCATACATAATGGAACCAATAGCCGAAGCATAAGGCGTATTGTCCATTTCATCTTTCTCAGTCTGTGTTTGTGGACACTAACTCTTCGAAAGATTCAGACCATGTCTGACTGGAAGATATCCTCGTTTAGAATTCTCTAAATGAAATCTCTCCAGGACCTTATCGATGTAAGTACTCTGGCACAGCCCGAGAAGCCTCTTAGATCTATCCCTGTAGATCTTCACACCTAATACATAGGCTGCTTCTCCTAAATCTTTCATCTGGAAACATTTCCTCAGCCATGCTTTAACAGCATGCATTTCAGGAATGTCATTTCCAATGATCAAGATGTCATCGACGTAGAGGACTAGAAAAGTAATTACGCTCCCACTAAACCTCTTATATACACACGGGTCATCCTCGTTCTTGATGAAACCAAATTCGGTGACTGATTCATCAAAACGAATATTCCAGCTTCTAGATGCTTGCTTAAGTCCATAAATAGACTTCTTTAACTTGCATATCTTATGACGATCTGCTGGATTAGTGAAACCCTCTGGTTGTGTCATGTACACATCCTCATCCAGATTTCCATTAAGGAAAGCTGTTTTCACATCCATCTGCCAGATCTCAAAATCATAGTATGCAGCTATCGCGAAAAGAATCCGAATAGACTTAAACATGGCTACAGGTGAGAAAGTTTCATCATAATCTATCCCGTAGATTTGTTTGAAACCTTTCGCAACTAGCCTGCCTTTATAGGTAACTACGTTACCATCCATGTCAATCTTCTTCTTGAAGATCCATTTACAGCCTATAGGGATAACTCCCGGAGGCGGATCAACCAAATCCCAAACTTGGTTATCTGACATGGAGTCCATCTCGGCGCGCATAGCTTCAAGCCATCTCGCTGACTCCGGTCCACTGACCGCATCCGCATAAGTGAGGGGTTCATCATGATCAATGATGTAGACTCCGTCATAGCGCTCAGGCTGTCGACGGATCCTTCCCGATCTTCGCGGTTCCCGTGATATCTGAGCCTCAGGTTGTTCAATAACCTGTTCTACCGGCTCAGGCTCATCCAACTCTGCTTGGTCACTTTGTCCTTCTTCTGGATTCTCATCCAGCTTTATTTCTCTCCCACTGGCCTCTTGCAGAAGAAACTCCTTCTCAAGAAATATGGCCGTCCGAGCAACAAAAACCTTGTTCTCCTTGGGATCGTAGAAATAATAACCCTTAGTTTCCTTAGGGTAACCGACAAAGATACATTTGTCAGATCTGCTCTCTAGTTTCCCAGAGGCGAGCTTTTTGACATAAGCCTCGCAGCCCCAGATCCTGATAAATGTCAAGCTCGGCTGTTTCCCATACCATAACTCATATGGAGTCTTAGAAACTGCCTTGGATGGCACTCGGTTTAGTACCTTTGCAGCTGTTTCCAGCGCAAAACCCCAAAAGGAGTATGGAAGAGTAGCCTGACTCATCATAGAACGAACCATATCAAGTAACGTTCTATTTCTCCTCTCGGACACACCATTCCATTGCGGTGTTCCTGGCGGAGTGAGCTGTGAGATAATCCCACACTCCTTCAGATAGTCAGTAAACGTATGACTCAAGTATTCACCACCTCGATCTGAGCGAAGTGCCTTGATATTTCGGCCAAGCTGATTTTGTACTTCATTCTTGAACTCTTTGAACTTGTCAAAAGATTCACTCTTATGTCTCATCAGATAGACATAGCCATACCTACTGAAATCATCAGTAAAGGTAATGAAGTACTGATAGCCACCTCTGGCATGTTTACTAAATGGCCCACACACATCACTGTGTATAAGGTCAAGTAAACCTGAAGCCCTTTGACCTTTATGAGGAAAAGGTGACTTCGTCATTTTACCCATCAAACAAGCCTTGCATGTATCAATCTCCTTATAGGAGAATGATCCCAGCAGTCCATTATCATGCAACCGCTTAATGCGTTTCTCGTTAATATGGCCTAAACGACTATGCCATAACAAGGTGCTGTCATCAGCATACTTGGCTTTCTTAATATCAATTTGCTGTATCGAACATTCCATGTCCAACATGAATAACCCATTGCTAATTGAACCAGTTGCATAAACAATATTATCTAAAGATAAAACACACTTTGAAATATTGCATTCAAAGGAAAATCCCTTCCTGACAAGAGCAGGAATGGAGATAATATTTTTAGTAATACTGGGAACAAAATAACAATTGTCTAGTTCCAATACAATGCCAGATGGTAAAGAAATGAAGTAGTCTCCTACAGCAACAGCAGCAACCCGTGCTCCGTTTCCAACGCGTAGGTCCACCTCATGCTGTCCCACCTGCCTTCTTCTCTTGAGTTCCTGTACATTTGAACAAATGTGAACTCCACATGCAGTGTCCAACACCCATGATATAGAAGAAGAAAACATGACCTCAGTCACGAATATACCTGAGCCAGAAGCGATGCTTCCCCTCTTATCTCCTTGGAGCGCTTTACAGTCCTTTTTCCAGTGACCCAGCTGGCCACAGTGGAAACACCTGTATTCCTTGGACCGCTTCACCTTTTGCTTCAGAGCCTTGCTGTAGCTCTTGACAGTGGCCTTGCCCTTCTTCCCCTTCTTCTTGTTCCTGGAAGGAACCATTAAGACAGAGGTCGAAGGCTTACCCTTCAGAGTCTCCTCAGTGGTCAAGAGCATATTCAGCAGCTCTGCCGGAGTACAATCGATTTTGTTCATATTAAAATTAATAATGAACGCGTCGAATGAAGGCGGGAGAGACTGCAGAATAATGTCCACAGCAAGCTCCTGGTTGATGGTATGCCCCAGTTTCTCTAGAGCCTCCTTGTGCCCAATCATCTTGAGCACGTGAGCTCCCACTGGGCTCCCTTCAGCCAGTTTGCTCTGAAAGAAGAGCTTCGTCAAATTGTAGCGCTCAGTCCTTGCCTGTGCAGCATACAGCATCTTGAGGTTCGCTATAATCTCTATAGCCGACATGTCCTCATGCTGACGCTGCAGCGGTGGCGTCATAGACGCTAGCATCAGGCAAGCGACATCAATGCTATCATTGACGTGCTTTTCATAGGCTTCCCGAACCGCCCTTGCGGCGTTCGGAGCGGGCTGCGGCGGTATCGCCGTCTCGAGGACATACAGTTTCCTCTCTGCCTTAAGAACGATCTTAAGGTGTCCAAACCAGTCAGAGAAGTTCGGCCCAGCAAACTTCTCCCTTTCCAGTAGGGATCGCACATTGAAGTTCATGGTGTTCGTTGCTGCAGGTATCTACAACAATGCAAGAACAGCAAGGTCAGTATCAATGTATAAGAATCAATCAGGACTTAAGAAAGATTCTTTTTCTCACTATTTTATCTGGCTGAAAAATCCAGCAAAACAGCCCGAAAGAGTAGAACTCTTTTAGTGAGATGGGATCCAGATTTCATACTTGGTCTCCGCGTCCCGCTCAGGCGAGATAAGATGCACAGAGAGTACAAGCACTAATCTCTGGTAGGCTGTCCCAGCCAATCGCCAACCCGTGCGATTCCCCTTCATCCGGGCAATCCAGCAGACTGTGCCAACTGAGTTGGTACAACACAGTCTCTGACCCCACAGATGGCTGCCTCCATGTGCTACCATATGCGCCACATATGTAGCCTACACGGTCAAGCTGACCCGACCTACTCCCTGGACCACCATGTGCTATGCTGAGCAACGAGAAGGGATAAATCCCTACTCTGTAACACACAGGTGTAGTCCCGCACCGTCTGAAGATAGATGGACGTGCCCACTGAGTGGGTACAACACGGCTCCAACGATAATCAGAACAGTGAGGTTTCGCGTCAGAAGGCTTACGAGCTTGATATTTGATCGTTGGATTTTAACGGTCTTTTATCTTCTTCACTATCATACAATTCCTATGGTGATAGCAGAAGATAAACTAATCATGCAATTCTAATATTTAAACAATAAAAGAAAGCATGAATCTTATGTGGTAAAAGCCCATAGCCCTAGTGAGACCTTAACTTAAATTAAGTCTTCACTTGCTCTTCATGGGTCTTTAGCTGCTCATCTGGCCCAAACCAGGGCCCAAGCGCCATCTGCAGCATAGGTGCGCCCACCAGGAATATGCGCCTGGTCCTAGGGTCGATCCCTAGACCTCCCACCTGGTCCAGCCACTGCTGCATGCGCCTCTGCCAAGTGTGCTCTGTGCTCTTGTCTAATTAAATTACAAATTTAACTATCTAGACAAGATTGACACGCAGGTCAATTTCACATTATAAATTAATTAAACTGTGATTCGCAGATCACAAAAATAAAAATTAATTTACAATTAACTCCCAGGCACGCAGGCCCCAGCACAGCACACATTAATAACGGGCAGCCCACATAAGAAGAAATAAACAAGCATATGCAACAACCAACATGTGATCCACTCATGAAAAATTAAATTTCGAAAACCCCTTGGGATCAATTTTAATTTTCCTTATTCGCCCTACTACCTTACAATGGTCCATTACTAGGGATCCACTCATCAGACCCAGTCAGATCCACTGCCCTTTCATGCACCAAGTCCTAACTGACTTGAGTTGACCATAAGGTCAACTATGCATGCGCCAGGGCTGAACAACCACAATGAGGTCTGGCAAGCGGGTGTGACCCCGGGCCTAACTCATGTGTGTTCATTAGTTGTCTCAATCAGACATCGCTACACACCTGTCTGCAGTCGACCTATAGCCACCTCAGGCTTGCGCCAAGGTGCTATCTGGTCGACCCATTCAGGCTGTCAGATAGTCTGATCAGACTGGTTGGATCTTGACTAGACTGAGATTTCAACCCTAATAACCCATCTAAGGGTTTACAGTAGGTGCCTTAGATCTAAGGTTATACGCGCATGTGATATAAGTTTTTGAGAAAAACATACAAAAACAAGCGCCAAGAACATGCGCCAAGGTTTGAATGTAACATGATATATTTTTCGCATGGAACATCTAATATGCGCATGTTATAGATCTAAGCATACTTATACATGGATCACAAAGTTTTAAGCAATCATAGAAACATGCAAACAATGGCTCTGATACCAATTGAAAGAACCCCTAAATAAGGGGGGCGAAACCCTAGATAGGCGCATGTAATTTTTAAAGCAACGGAAAGGAGGGTTTCTAGGACCTTTGATGCATGTATTATTATCAACTTAAAAACCGATTGCACAAGAGATAAAATCATACCATTGCCATCGGTTTGATGGTGTCTTAGAATCAAAGACGCAAGTGCCTCTTCTCCTTAGATGACGCACACAATGAGAAGGCGACTACTTCCTTGGCGACTTTGTGCTAGCAAATCTTCAAGGAGTCCTTCGTATGGGAAATGAGAGAGAGCTTGCTTGTTTTTCTTCTCGACTCTTCAAGGCGTGAAGAATAATGATCAACACGAGAGGAGGCGACGAGAATAGAGAGGAGGCCACACGATATGCGCTCCACACAAGACATGGAGACGTGGTTGCTAAAAATAGCCAACCTCACTCTTTCATGCGATCATGTGTTCATGCATTTAACCAATCGCATTTTCCTCTCTTCTTTGAATTGAACCAAGCGCTCATCCATGAGCCGGTTCACTTAAGTTTGGTTCAATAACCAAATAAACCAAGCAATCAGTCCAGACCACAATAAACACTTAAGTTCTTGATCTGACCGTCAATCTCTCGATGCTCCTGATCTGACCGATCTAGCATCCAATCTCTCGATCAAAGCTTACCGATCTCAAGCCCTAATCAATCAAACATGATTAGACCAGATCTCACTTACAATCAGAGATTAAATCCCTTTAAACTGAACCCGAACAATTCAGTCCACACGATCTGACTTAAGTAAGCCATATCATCAAATTGTGCGACCCTGAGGGTTTCCTCTAAATGTCGGTAACGATAATTCTCATTATCACGATCAGTGAGGGGTATCTAGCAACATATCACTGTCTCCCGATATAAAGGAAAGAGTCTTCCAAGACTACACCCAAACCATAGCACAAGTGTGAATCAATTCACAAGGCATGCATATTTCCTTTGCCACTGGATGTTCTTATTGGACAAGCCTGTCAAGCTTGTAACTCCAATATGATGTGCATGATTAGATCAGATGAACACAGTCACCTGGGTATGGCCATACACTTTCTCAATCATCTCATCCAGGGGGCCCCTTTAGAACATCACACTCCTTAAACAAGGAGACGGCAATCCTATGTCTATCACTAGTGCCCTAACCTGATTCAAGCTCACCATCCAAGATAGTCTATAATCATTATGTTTCAAATGATATTGAACTACCTCAAAACAATGGCAATCATCATTTAGATAACACAAGTGATCTCAAGTCAGAGGAAATGTGCCACTTGTCACATTCAAGGAATATTCACATTGTGACAAACAATTGAACATCCTAGTAGGGTCTGTCCAGTACATCCAATGTACCCATGAGTCTACATCTTATTCCATGCTCGAAGCATCCTATAAGATTAGAACACATATTAGTCTTGACCATATCAAGGCTGTCTCATGTTCACCAAGATATATCGACTAAGGACATAATTGCATGTCAGCCCAGCTGAACAGCTTTGAGACATTATTCAGAAGAACATATATTGCAGCAGACAATGTAACTAACTGAATAACAACCATGCCTTTATAAACATAACAGTTTATTACATGATACTGATACATTCCCATAGGCCTCAAACATTAGCCTTAAGGGCATACCCCAACATTTTTGTGATATGGGGTGTCGTAGAGCAAAGTGCCACGTCGTGACCCGGCAGGGGCCACCTCTTGAATCTACACACAATCCATCGATGTGTTATGGGGTGTTTTAGAGCAAAGTGCCACGTCGTGTCCTGGCGGGGGCCACCTCTTGATTCTACTCACTGTCCATGTTAATATGTTGCATGAAATTTTGCAGTCTCCCAGTGCTTAGGCCAAAGCCGGGTTAGACCATAATGGTCACTACTGAATATGCTGGACAACTAGGTTAATTAAGTGTTGGTGTGCTTAGTTGGTTTAGAGTATAACTCTAGAACCTGAGTGTGTTATATGTTGGTGTGTACATCTGACTGTTTATATGACTTCTGTTTTCTTTATGTTGTTATATGTTGACATAATGTTCCTGTTAAAGATTTTTAAATTAATCTGTCTATATTTTTGAGTGTATGTTATGGATGGTCGATTTAGATTATCCACTCACTGGGCTGTGTAGCTCACCCCTCATTATTTTCAGGTGTAGAGCAGGGGCGCAGTTAGCATTATATGGATATCGTGATTTATGCTTAATGAACTTATGATGCCGGTTGTGGCCTTAATATCTGAATTATGTGAACATGTGCTGCCGACTATGGCTAAACTATATGAATTTGTGTTGCCGGATTGTGGCAGTTAAATGATTTTGATTTTTGTGTCACCGCGGGCTTTGGCCTGGTTTCGGTGTTTGGTATGAGTTTATAAAATCGATTTTGTGATTTTGTTTTGAATTTCGGTTTGTGGTGTATTCTTTGTAATCGGTTTTGATATATCTGTAACTTGCATATGTCTAGTGCAAGTATTGCCTGGTGGCAGGTACCTTTATGGATTTTATGGTTTTGATACGGATTTGATATAACTGTTGCCTTGCATATGTCTAGTGCAAGGAATGCGTGGTGGCAGGTACCTTTATGAAATTGTGTTTTGTGGAGATTCGTATGTATGTATTTTCGAAATTTTCAAATCGGGTTTCCTGGACTTGGTTTTACCTAGCATATGAATCGATCTTGTATGACACATCCTGTTTCTTTTATGAATTATGTTGTTTGTTTGGGGTTAAGATAACGGGATGTTACAGAAGGAAAGAGTCTTCCAAGACTACACCCAAACCATAGCACAAGTGTGAATCCAATTCACTTGACATACATGTTTCCTTTGCCACTGGATGTTCTCATTGGACAAGCGTGTCAAGCCTGTAATTCCAATATGATGAAAATGATTAGATCAGATGAACATAGTCATCTGGGTATGGCCATACACTTTCTCAATCATCTCATCCAGGGGGCCCCTTTAGAACATCACACTCCAACAAGGAGAGGCAATCCTATATCTATCACTAGTGTCCTAACATGACTCATGCTCATTATCCAAGATAATCTATAACCATTATATTTCAAATGATATTGAATTACCTCAAGACAATGCCAATCATCATTTAGAAACACAAACGATCTCAAGTCAGAGGAAATATGCCACTTGCTTGCATATAAGGATTATTCACATTGTGACAAACAATTGAATATCCTAAGTAGGGTCTGTCCAGTACATCCAATGCACCTATGTGTCTACATCTTATTCCATGCTCGAAGCACCCTATAAGATTGGAACACATATTAGTCTCAATCATATCAAGGCTGTCTCATGTTCACCAAGATATCTCGACTAAGGACAATGCTAATGTCAGCCAAGCTGAACACCATTGAGACATTATTCAGAAGTATACATAACAGCAGCAGATAATGTAACAACCTGAATAACAACCATTGCCTTTATAAACTTATACATAGTTTATACATGATACTGAAATCATCCCAAAGGCCTCAAACATTAGCCTTAAGGGCATACCCCAACGGGGTGAAAACAAGTGGTGACACACTTGTCCAATCGGATATCAGTTAGGCAAAGAGACTATAATGCATCTGTACCTTGTTGCAATGATGGGGATGTCGATGTCGATATCCATTCCGATGACTTGGGTAGCAGCGATGCACTGCTAGGTGCCACTCACTGCTTGTGGTGACATTTGGTCAGCACTGCCAACGTCAGAGGGACCTACAGGGTCGCACACCTTGATACTCGAGTTCTCGTATTGATCGGGAAGCCTTATGATCGAGTTATTGGATAACTTGGATCTACTTTGGAGATTTCATTAGCACCAATGAGCCTGATGAGATGGAAGGATGTTATTGGAGCCAAACTCCATTTATGGCAGGTTGACTCGAAATTGACCATGGTTGGCCACATTTGGATTAGGGTTGCATTGGATTGGATCCAAGTGCTTAATCAAGCCATAAAATGAAGTTTGGGCTAGCTCATTATCCAATGAGGCCCAATAACAAGTTTTCATGAAGAGGCAATAGGCTAAAAGGATATAATGGGGAGGAAGCCAAGCCCATTGGCACCTAAGGGGCATAATGGGGTTTGGATGGCAAATTTGCTTCATTAAGGCATTGCTTAGGGCGCAAGGCTAGGCCTTGGCGCACAAGGCAAGGCTTGGTAGCTTATGGAAAGGTTGAATGAGGTTTATGGTAAAGTCTTCGAGACTTTCCTTACCTCAAACCTTCTCATCCAAGCCATACACTTGTCATGATCTCAACCCTTGCCCTAACCGCCTCTAGCTCTTTATAAGTGACCCTAGCCGCCCCCTCTTATGGGTTACAATCCTTAGAGGTGTGACAACAAGAGGAGGGGCGAAAGCAAGGGCTTGAAGGGCGACAACACCAAGAAGTGGCGCATCTTCTTCTTCCTTCCAAACCCTAGCCGCAAGCCTCTTCCTTCTCTCTTGACGCAAGGAACTTGGTGCTTGGTGGTTTCACTCTCCCTCATCCTTCTTCATCTTTGGCGCATCTACCTTGGAGGTGGCACATATTTTGAAGAAGGAGCACAAGGCTTGGATCTTCTTCCCGAGGCTAGCACCGGGCATGGAAGAAGAGGACTCGAGGCATTCGTGTGTGTGAGACGGCAGAGGGCGCACGCTTGGGCGCCTATCATGACATCGACCTCATCTTGCTCTAAGGTATTTCCTAACTCATCGTGTCGACTCTCTTTCTTGCGATCTTCACTGGGTTTTTGGGACATTCTTCCGCTGTGCAATGTATGTATGTATGTTTATAACTCTAAAAAATTGTAAAATGTCCCTGGGGTTTCCCAACACTAATCGACGATGAAAGTTGAACGGGAAAGGTCGCCGGCGTCCCCAGGTGGTCGGAGATGATCAGAAATGCAAGAACGTTTCAAAAACGGGTGAGAACAAGGGTAAAAACCCTAAAAATGGTCTGGTCAAAACCCTAAATACGGCACAGAGTTCGCGTGTCAGAAAATGAAATACGGCAGTGTAATGTCTTACGGCACTGCCGTAAAATTACTGCTGCTATCGGGTTAAAGCTGGATCAGAAATATGGTACCGTAAAGCAGTTAACGGTACTGCCGTAAAATCTCGGCAGTGTTTTGTTCAAATATGACTCAGAAATATGGTACCCTGTAATCCGTTATGGTATTGCCGTAAAAATCGAGGAGCGAATTTTTTTTTTGTGTAAAATATGGTACCGTAAACTAACTTATGACGGTGCCGTAAAAATGAGGGGACTCTCTGGTTGATTTGTGCAACAGAAATACGGTACCGTGTAAATGTTTACGGTAGTGCCATAATTTTGTCACAACCCTCTGGTGGAAAGTGAACCGAAAATACGGTACTGTAACAGACTTTACGGTAGTACCATATTTTGCATCAAATCATGATTTTCCTACAAAAATAAAAGAAAAATTAGTCCTAAGCAAAAATTGAAACAAATAGAGGTTAGAAAGCTTTGGGTTGCCTCCCAAGAAGTGCTAATTTTAATGGTCCTTAGCTTGACCCTTTCACTCCTGGATCCACTTGTATTTCATGAAGTAGATAATTCTCCCCTTCTTCAATATGATTTCCGTGATAGTAGTGTTTGAATCTCTGTCCATTAACTTTGAATACTCCTTTCTCTTCACTCCATATGTCGACAGCTCCGTACGGATAAGTCTTCTTCACCTGAAGAGGCCCAGACCATCGAGACTTAAGTTTACTAGAAAAAAGTATCAATCTAGAATTAAACAAGAGAACGAAGTCACCTGATTGAAATTCTTTTATGAGTACGTGTTGATCATTCCATCTCTTGGTCCTCTCCTTGTAGATCTTTGCATTTTCATAAGCAGAGAGTCTAATTTCATCAAGTTCACTCAATTGCAGTTTCCTCTTTTCACTTGCACTCTTCAAGTCAAAATTTAATGCTCTAATTGCCTAGAATGCTTTATGCTCGAGTTCTACAGGAAGGTGACATGATTTGCCATAAACCAATTGAAATGGTGACATATTTATTGGTGTTTTGAAAGTAGTCTGGTATGCCTAAAGTGCATCATTGAGCTTGAGCACCCAGTCCTTCCTTGTTCTTGACATTGTCTTTTCCAATATCCCTTTAATTTCTCTGTTAGATATCTCCACTTGTCCAATTGTTTGGGGATGGTAAGGTGTTGTAACTCTATGATTTACCCCATATTTTCTAAGTAAGGTTGAAAATTTGTGTTCAATAAAGTGGGATCCTCCATCACTAATCACAACTCGTGGTACTCCAAAGCGTAGGAAGATAACTCTTTTAAATGGTTTCACCACAACCCTAGAATCATTAGTGGGAGAAGCAATGGCTTCTACCCACTTGGAAACATAATCTACCGCCACGAGTATATAATTATTCCCTCCAGATGATGGAAAAGGTCCCATGAAATCAATACCCCAAACATCAAAAATTTCAACTTCAAGTATGGTGGACAATGGCATCTCATTCCTTCTATTTATGTTCCCCATCCTTTGACAATTATCACAAGAAATTATAAAATTCCTTGCATCCTTAAATAATGTAGGCCAATAAAATCCAGATTGTAGTACCTTGAAATCTATCTTCTCAGTACTAGCATGTCCTTTATATGATGATCCATGACACTGCGATAATATGTCTTTCATTTCTTCTTCGGGGATACATCTCCTAAATATTCCATCTGCACATCTTTTGAATACATAAGGCTCATCCCAAAAATAGTGTTTAACATATGCTAAAAATCTTTTCTTGCCTTGGTAACTCAAATCAATAGGAAATATATTAGCAACTAGATAATTTACAATATCTGCATACCAAGGGGCCTTAATTTGTTCAATCCTCATCACTTGTTCCTCAGGAAAGGAATCATTAATATCACCTTTTGTATCTTGTACAATCATCCTAACTCAATTCTTAGTTCCTTTCTTATCTTTGATTTCCAAATGATGACACCAAAATATATAATATATTTTGTATCATTTTAGATATATTTTCATGCTAAATTGATGATCTTTTACTTGTTTTTATGCTGAATTCATCAAATATTGTAAAGTCTACTTATATTTTGGTTTTTCATGATTTTCAGGTAAAAAGGCGCTATTTTGAGGCATTTTCAAGCAAAATCGAAGACATAGAAGAGTTACCATCATCAAGAGGAGATCACATGAAAAATTTCATGCAAAACGGAGCAACAAACCAAAATACGGCAGGGCTGTAATCTATATTACGGTACCGTATTTTCGTACGCTACCGTAATATTAGAGCACCTACCGTAATTTGGAGAGTTTTATGGTTTTCACAATTTTATAGCACCGCCGTAAGAAATTACACTGCCGTAATTTGGAGCGCTTCAGAACATAGACACTTGCCGAAATTACGGCACTACCGTAAACTATTTCACGGTGCCGTATTTTCTAGACAATTCAAACTAGAGAACTTGTCCGATTTTATGGAACGGCCATAAACTATTTTATGGTACCATATTTTGAGCAATTTTTGACCAGAAAGTTGCCCAGAAAATACGGCATGACCGTAATATATTTTACGGTACCGTAATTACACTCAAAACACAATTTTTTAGGGTCCGAAACTTGCGCGAACCATAACTTTTGATCCAGAACTCCAAATTGAGATCCAAAAGTTGCTGTAGACTCGCCTTTAAGAGGAAAACATACACGAAGTAAAACAGGGAATTTTTATCCAATATCGTGGGAGCAATTGACAGAGAGGTGTCTAGGGTTTGGCCTCACACCGAGAGGTGTAGAGGGCACTTCAGGTCTTGATTTTCATGCAGAAGCTTCACCTAGAGGAGAGAAAGACACCACAGAATTTTTAGATCAAAAGGAGTTCGGGTGGAGGAGAAATCAATAAAACAGCGGTGATAGCACTATTCATCACAGAAAATACGGCTGTAATTTATATTGCAGCCGTGTTGTGAAGTTGTTTTCTTCTTCTTCTTCAATTTCTTCCACTTTGAAACTATGGTTGATTGTATTTCTTTTTCCATGCTAGCTTAATACTCTTTTGGGACATGGGGAAGTAGTTCTCCTTGAGTTTTAATGATTAGATAATCTTCTTTTTGGTCATGATAATTTTGCCGGGATAATTTTGCTCATGTGATATTTGTGCTAAGACTCTCTATAGATCCACGTTACTAGTCATGTTTTTATAATTTTCGCTATTGACTGAAAGGTAATCACTTGAGAATTCAGAACCCTATAATTGCATGTTAGGAACCCTTCCTTAGGTTAGATCCAATTTGTTCAGTTCTAGTAGATTAATTGCCATGATAATAACATGAATCTATAGATTGAGTCTAATTGTCAAATGTGGAGATCTTGCACGAAAGTGAGGATCGGAACGTTGGAGATCCATGATTAAAACTAGTGTTGAGGCTCGGATGCACGAAAGTGATCCTTGAGATTCCACTAGAGACAATCAACTTAGAACTCGGATGCGCGAAAGTGATCTTTGAGTTCTTTGATTGATGATTTACTTATCTTTAGCGTTGGGATAGATCTTGCACGAAAGCGAGGATTGATCCCTGCATGATTGTCTGCACGAAAGTGAGATGATCCCTTTATGAAGTAAATTAAGTCTTTATCATGATAAAATTAGTTTGACGGCTTTTTATTTATGTCTAGTCATTGAAATTAAGGTGGATGAAACCCTAGTCCCAGTTTTCTCTATGTGATTATCTATTTAGCATATTCTTTGCATAGTTATTTCTATCATATTCGGCTTGCTTAGCTAGTGAGAAAATATCTATTTGGTACTTAACAATAAGATCTCTGTGGTTCGATATCTTTCTTTATTACTTCGAGTATCCGTGCACTTGCGGATCACAACAAGTTTTTGGCTCCGTTGCCGGGGACATTAGTTTTGTTAATATCAAAATAGTTGTTAGTATTGCTAGACTAAGTTTTATTTGTTTTAGATTTAACTTATTTTTTCTTTTTGCAGGTTTTGGATTTTCACAGTTGTGACAGAACTGCGATTTCTAAAATTTGTGAATTTGCTTTTTTTTATATATATTCTGGAAAAAAAGAGCTTTATTTGATTGGTGTTGGATTATCTTTCTGTTATTGATAGATTTGGTAAATATGCCTTTTCATCACAATTCATGGGCATTAGACAGAGGCAAGGTATACATGCCACAAGGTGAGCATAAAGATTATTCACAGCTTACTCTTGCAGAAATAGCGAAATTACACTCTTATTTTGTTACATGTAATATTTGTAAGTCTTCTGATCATAATACTTATGATTGCAAATTTTTAATGGTGCACTATTGCAGATAAGTTAGATTATTTGGCTCATAAATTAGACACTTTTAATGTGCACCCTATTATGAAATCTTGTTCTCCTGTTAGATGTGATATCTGTGGATATTTTGATCATTGTTCCTCGGATTGTCAATTTTTAAATCTCATTTTATCATGGAACGAATCTGATCAATTGTATTCTAGATGGGAAAACCAAACTTCTTTTTATGATAATTGCTCTAATCATGTTTCTGAACCTTATTTTGAGGACACTAAAGAATCTAGGTTAGAAACTATGCTTGAAAAATTCATGTCAAATCAAAACCAATTTATGACAAGTCAAAATAAAAAAATTGAGGATCTTAAGGGAATAATAAGTCAACTTACTTCTCGGGTAGAATCTTGAACTGCTAATTCTGGAATTTTGGAAACCCAGATAACACAACAAGATCGTTTATTTGAGTTTGAAACTAAAGAACTTGATTTAGAAAATTCCCCCTCTGATTATGATTGTTTTGAGATTGAGCCTTATGTGAATATTCATGAATCTCACTCTAATTTTGATTATTGTGAAATTGATCTATCTGCTAATTTATTTGTGGAAAAGGTTGAAAAAATTGAAATTGAAAAACCTTCTTTTGATGATAATCCTGATTTTGATAATAACTTATTTATGGTTAAATCTGATGAGCATGATGAAGGTTCAAAAATTATAGACATTAATGAACCCCACTGTGATTTTAGTGATATTTTTGAAATTAATGATAAATCTCTTGTGGTCAACTATGATTCTATTAATTCTTTTTCATATGATTCTGATTTTGACTCTTCTGATGATGAATTATTTGTGGGGAAGCATGAGGAAATTAATTTTGAAGAGTCTCATCTTGACTTTAATGATGATTTTGAAATTGATAAATTGTTTGATGAAGTGCATGAGTAAATTGATAAAAATTTGAATGTTACAAACACTTATGGATCTCATTCTGATGTTTTGCCCATATCTTTTGTTAAATCTCCTGATATATTTGAAAATTTATGCTTTATTGAGGAATTAAATGAAAGACATAAAACTTATTTTGATGATCCAATACTCATATCTTGTGATCAAAGTCCTATTGCCGAAGACATAAATTTGAAAAAAAGACTAATGATTTTACTCTCTAACAAACATAGGAAGATTATTGAGAATTTTGATTTTAATTTCTACATATTTGAGAAAGCCACGGTGATTGTGATTTACATGAAATTCTGGATTTTTGGATTAGTGGCTGAACTTTTTGGACAACGGAAAAGGAAAAAATTACATGCTATCTACTTTGGAACTAATTCACCTGCTTCACTATGATGTTTGAGTTTTGGTCATGCTATGGACCTAAAATTAGCGCTTCTTGGGAGGCAACCCAACCACTTTTACCTTAGTTTAGTTTCTTTTATTTTAGTTTATTTTTAGAACTAATTTTTCTTCTCTTTTTGTAGGTGAAAACAATTTTTGTGCAAAATACGGCACTGCCGTAATCCATTTTACGGTACCGTATTTTTGAGTCATTTTTAACCCGAGAGTTCTTTATAAATTACAGCACCACCGTAAAGCATTTCACGGTACCGTATTTTAAAGCTGCTTTCTGCTTATTGAGTAGGTGTTTTATCGTTGTGATTTTAAGAAACTGGGTTGCAAAAATTTTTGATCTTTGAAACAGCATGGAAGTTCATCTTTGTCTATCATCTGGATATTTTTTCTGAATTTTAAAGTCCATGGATCATTCTGAAACACATAGCAACTTTTCGATTCTGATTAATTTCTACTGCAGTTTTTTCTGACTGTTCTGACTCGCACTTTTGCTACCACTTTTTAAGATGTTTCGGTGACTTGAAACCCAGATTTTTCGCATGGGATATAAAGAATATGTGTCATTCTATCTTGTGGATTAATTATTTTCATGAAAATATTTTTTGATCATTTAGGGACACATGGCAACTTTTCGAATTGGATTAATTTTTGTGCAGTTTTTGCAGTTTTGTAATCTGAATAGCCTTCTTTCCGTTGATACCCTAAATTCCCGATAGATTTTGATCCTTTAATTTTTATACACCTGAAAAGAACGAGTTTTATTCTTTTACATGGTGCTGTCCATTTTCTATTTGGATCATTAAATTTTATTCTAGGGTATGGCTACTTTTCATAAAAAATTCAAAAACTGCTTGGTTCGCTTTCTGCCTGTTATTGCTTCTTTTGACTCCAGATTCAGAAATCTTCAAGAGCAACTGTCTTCCACCTCTAGCCACCACTGCATCTGCCTCTGACATCACTGTTTCCAGCTGTCGACACTAGATTATACCATCTGCAGATTCTTACTTCTTCTACTGCCTCTTATTCTATTGATTTTATTTATTTATGCAGTAGACTCTTCATTAGTGACTGAACTTTTTTCTGCAATGCTATCTCTCACACCCACCGGCCGACGATCTCACCTCCAGGACAGTAGTCTCTAGCAGGCCACTGGAGATTACTCACTCTACTGTCGGCACCATCACCATCATTACTAGCAGCTTTTCAGCTAACCTCTATTCACCTCAGCTTCTTGCCTGCTTGACTCTTTCCATCGGCATCCTCTTTAGACCTCCGGCGACATGTCTGATTCTCCCTTTAGAAAATTATTTTTATCATTATTATTTTTAGAGACTATTTTCAGACTGAGCCGTATGTATCTTCAATTGTGCAGGTAAAAATTTTGAGAAGGCACATCTTTGGACCTAACAGCATCTGCCCCGACACTGTTTTTGATCTGAGCCTTATGTACCTTAAATTTTGCAGAAAATTTTCAAAAGGCACATCTTTGGACCCAGCTGCATTGGCAAGACAATGGTTGAGCATGATCTATATAGTTTTGTGAGTATCACTTGGACTCTCTTATTAATGACTATTTCTTATAGTGCATCTTTGACTTTATCATATTTATACTACTTATTGGTTTTCTCTTGAAAAATGATTTTATGGATATATGGAACTCATTGTTTTGATGATGATATTATTCAAATTTGTTGTTAAAATTGATGAAACCATATGAGCCACTTTCTACTATATGAAGGCATGATTTATTGATAAAATTTCTATTGATAAAATGTCTTCCTTGATGATGTGAGTATTTATACTTGTGATTAGAGAAAAACCCTATTATGTCAGATTTATTTCTTCAATGCATATCTATTTTTGAAATTTGACATTGGTTGATGCATAAAATTTTGGGTAGATGTGTTATTTGAAGAATAAGATCTAAAGGTGAAACTACTCCTTTAAATAAAATGAGCATATGAGTATGATTTGTGAATTGATATCAAGTGATCAACCTAGTAGATGTTTAGTCTATTTTTCTATTTGTTAGGAAAGAAGAATTCAAGATCCATAAAAATAGTGAGAGGCTCCCCTACTTAGCACTATGTAAAATTGATAGTGGTACCTAAGACATGGGTTGAAGTATATGCATGAAAAATAATGAGAGATAAAAAGAATAAGACTCCTCTATTTGGCACTATGCAAAATTGATAGTGGTACAGAAGATAAGAGTTGAAGTCAAAAATAAAAAAAGTGTATCTAAGTGGGTACATGCCTTCTTTACAAAAACAAACAAAATACATAAAAAAGGAATAAATTATGTGTGGAAAAAGATCTTGGAAACCTAATTCCTATAAACAAAAGCATGATAGAGTTGAACTGAAAACTAGGTGAAATCATGAGATTGAAAATTCTATTTATTATACAAGTTGTAAAATTTTATTTGATTGAATTGTGGATCTAGAAGGTTCAGTTCTAAGGATGATATGTTTACTTGAATTTTTGTGAAACAATTGATGGAATTTTTCATTGATGATTGTATTTTAGAAATTTATTGAGCATGAAAAGGTTATTCTTTTAATCAATTTTTGATTTTTGCTTGAGGACAAGCAAAGTTTAAGCCTTATGTATTTTGATGACACCAAAATATATAGTATATTTTGTATCATTTTAGATATCTTTTCATGCTAAATTGAGGATCTTTTACTTGTTTTTATGCTGAATTCATCAAATATTGCAAAGTCTACTTCTATTTTTGTTTTTCATGATTTTCAGGTAAAAAAGAGCTATTTTGAGGCATTTTCAAGCAAAATCAAAGACATAGAAGAGTTACCATCATCAAGAGGAGATCACAGGACAAATTTCATGCAAAACGGAGCAACAAACCAAAATACGGCAGGGCCGTAATCTATATTACGGTATCGTATTTTCGTACGCTACCGTAATATCAGAGCACCTACCGTAATTTGGGGAGTTTTATGGTTTTCACAATTTTATAGCACCGCCATAAGAAATTACACTGCCGTAATTTGGAGCGCTTCAGAACATAGACACTTGCCGAAATTACGGCACTACCGTAAACTATTTCACGGTGCCGTATTTTCCAGACAATTCAGACCAGAGAACTCATCCGATTTTATGGCACAACCATAAACTATTTTATGGTACCGTATTTTGAGCAATTTTTGACTAGAAAGTTGCCCAGAAAATACGGCACTACCGTAATATATTTTACGGTACCGTAATTACACTCAAAAACGCGATTTTTACGGATCCGAAACTTGTGCGGACCATAACTTTTGATCTAGAACTCCAAATTGAGATCCGAAAGTTGCTGTGCACTCGTCTTTAAGAGGAGAACACACATGAAGTGAAGGGGGGAATTTGTATCTAGTATTGAGGGAGCAATCGACAGAGAGGCATCTAGGGTTTGGCCTCACGCCGAGAGGCGCAGAGGGCTCCTCAAGCCTTGATTTTCATGCAGAAGCTTCACCTAGAGGAGAGAAAGACACCACATAAGTTTCAAATCAAAAGGAGTTCGGGTGGAGGAGAAATCAATGAAACAACGGTGATAGCACTGTTCATCACAGAAAATACGGCTGTAATTTATATTACAGCCGTGTTGTGAAGTTGTTTTCTTCTTCTTCTTCGATTTCTTCCACTTTGAAACTATAGTTGATTGTATTTCTTTTTCCATGCTAGCTTAATACTCTTTTGGGACATGGGGAAGTAGTTCTCCTTGATTTTTAATGATTAGATAATCTTCTTTTTGGTCATGATAATTTTGCCGTGACAATTTTGCTCATGTGATATTTGTGCTTAGACTCTCTATAGAACCACGTTACTAATCATGTTTTTAGAATTTTTGCTATTGACTGAAAGGTAATCGCTTGAGAATTCAAAACCCTAGAATTGCATGTTAGGAACCCTTCCTTAGGTTAGATCCAATTTGTTCAGTTCTAGTAGATTAAATGCCATGATAATATCATGAATCTATAGATCGAGTCTAATTGTCAAACATGGAGATCTTGCATGAAAGTGAGGATCGGAACGTTGGAGATCCACGAGTAAAACTAGTGTCATGAAAGTGATCCTTGAGATTCCACTAGAGACAATCAACTTAGAACTCGGATGCGCGAAAGTGATCTTTGAATTCTTTGATTGATGATTTACTTATTTTTAGCGTTGGAATAGATCTTGCGCGAAAGTGAGGATTGATCCCTGCATGATTGTCTGCATGAAAGTGAGATGATCCCTTTATGAAGTAAATTAAGTCTTTATCATGATAAAATTAGTTTGACGACCTTTTATTTATGTCTAGTCATTGAATTTAAGGTGGATGAAACCCTAGTCCCAGTTTTCTCTCTGTGATTATCTCTTTAGCACATTCTTTGCATAGTTATTTCTATCATATTCAGCTTGCATAGCTAGTGAGAAAATATCTATTTGGTAGTTAACAATAAGGTCTCTGTGGTTCGATATCTTTCTTTATTACTTCGAGTATCCGTGCACTTGCGGATCACAACACCAGATCAAATTCTTGCTGAAGCAAAATCCATTTCAACAACCGTGGCTTACTATCCTTCTTCTACATCAAATATTTAACTCCAGCATGATCAGTATATACTACAACTTTTGAATTTATCAAGTAAAATCTAAATTTGTCAAATGCAAAAACTATAGCCAACACCTCCTTCTCAGTAGTGGTGTAATTCCTCTATGTTTCATCTAAAGCTTTACTAGCATAAGAGATCACATAATGCTTCTTTTCCTTTCTTTGCCCTAGAACTGCTCCCACTGCAAAATCACTGGCATCACACATAAGCTCGAAGGGTAAGTCCTAGTCAGGTGGTTGCATAATAGGTGTTGATGTCAAGGCTTTCTTCAGTTCCTGAAAAGCAGACAGACATTTCTCATCAAAGCATAATTTTGCATCTTTACAAAGTAAATCAGTCAAAGGTTTAGCAAGTTTAGAGAAGTCCCTGATGAACCTCTTGTAAAACCCTGCATGTCCCAAAAAGCTCCTGATCACTTTGACAGTGGTGGGTGGTGCCAACTTCTCAATCACTTCTATCTTGGCCTTGTCCACTTCAATCCCTCTCTCTAAAACAAGATGACTCAAAACTATCCCCTATTTAACCATAAAGTGACACTTTTCCCAATTCAAGACAAGGTTAGTCTCTTCGCATCTCTGTAAAACTATAGAGAGATTAGCCAAGCAGTCATCAAAAGAAAAACCGTAGACAGAGAAATCATCCATAAAAACATCCACGAAATATTCAATAAACTTAGAAAAAATCACCATCTTACACCTCTGAAAAGTAGTAGGTGCATTGCATAAACCAAAGGGCATTCTTCTATAAGCAAAAGTACCATATGGACATGTAAAGGTGGTCTTATCCTAATCATCAGGATGAATCAGAATCTGGAAAAATCCTGAATATCCATCAAGAAAACAAAAGTAAGAGTGTTTAGCAAGTCTCAACCATTTGATCATTGAAAGGCAAGGGAAAATGATCCTTCCTAGTGGCAGCATTGTTAGGGTATGCCCTTAAGGCTAATGTTTGAGGCCTTGGGATTGTAAAAGTATCATGTAATAAACTCTTGTGTTTATAAAGGCAATGGTTATTATTCAGTTTGTTACATTGTCTGCTACAATAACTGTGCTTCTGAATAATGTCTCAAAGCTGTTCAGCTAGGCTGACATGCATATGTCCTTAGTCGAGATATCTTGGTGAACATGAGACAGCCTTGATATGATTGAGACTAATATGTGTTCTAATCTTATAGGATGCTTCGAGCATGGAATAAGATGTAGACTCATGGGTACATTGGATGTACTGGACAGACCCTACTAGGATATTCAATTGCTTGTCACAATGTGAATAATCCTTGTTTGCATCAAGTGGCACATGTCCTCTGACTTGAGATCACTTGTGTTTCTAGATGATGATTGTCATTGTTTTGAGGTAGTTCAATATCATTTAAAACATAATGATTATAGACTATCTTGGATAATGATCATGAGTCAGGTTAGGACACTAGTGATAGATAAAGGATTGCCGTCTCCTTGTTCAAGGAGTGTGGTGTTCTAAAGGGGCCCCCCTGAATGAGATTATTGAGAAAGTGTATGGCCATACCCAGGTGACTATGTTCATCTGATCTAATCATGCTCATCATATTGGAGTCACAGGCTTGACACGCTTGTCCAATAAGAACATCCAGTGGCAAAGGAAACATGTATGCCTAGTGAAGTGCATTCACCCTTGTGCTGTGTTTTGGGAGTAGTCTTGGAAGACTCTTTCCTTTATATCGGGAGACAGTGATGTGTTGCTAGATACCCCTCACTGATCGTGATAACGAAAGTTATCGTTACCGACATTCAAAGGAAACCCTCAGGGTCGCACAATTTGATGATATGGCTTACTTGAGTCAGATCGTGTGGACTGAATTGTTTGGGTTCAGTTTAAAGGGATTTAATCTCTGATTGTAAGTGAGATCTGGTCTGATCATGTTTGATTGATTAGGGCTTGAGATCGGTAAGCTTCGATCGAGAGAGGTGATGCTAGATCGGTGAGATCAGGAGCATCAGGAGATGAACGGTTAGATCTTGAACCTTAGGGTTTGATATGATCTAGACCAAAGGGGGCTTGGGCTTATTTGATTTGGTTTGTTGAACCAAATGCAATTAAACCAAAAGAGAACCGGTTCACTTATGTGAACGCATGGTTCGAAAGGGTGATGGCGTTTTGGTCGTTTATGAGTGCATGCTTCCATTTATGGTAAGTCATCATGGCCTCTTCTTCAAAACGCCTAACGCCAAGCCGTTCACCACTTGACTTCACTTCGCTTGGCTTCTTGCAATTAGCGTGTGGAGAAGAGGTGGACGAACGTGTGGAGCTCTTGCCCAAGCAAGATCTCGTCTCCCATCCCTTCCATTCGGCAAGGACACTTGAAGATCTTTGCTAGCACAAAGATCAACAAGAAGAAGCCATCTCTCTTCTTGTGTGCGTCACTTGTGGAGAAGATCTCTCTTGGTCTTTGCTTCCAAGCCGCCTCCTTCTCATGGCCATGGTAACGCATCTTTCACTTGATGTTTAAGTTGATCATATGAATGTATAGCATGCGATCAAATGTGAAACCCTAATTCCGCTGCTAAAATAAAGAAAGGTCACTTGCGCCCCCCTCTTGAAAGGGGTACTCACCTTAGGGTTTTCTCGCTCCCCCTTGAAGGGGACCCTAACAATTGGTATCAGAGCGGTTAATATATGTTCATATGATTGCTTTGTTTGTTTTGTGATCCTTGTTAGTATAGATCTATTTCACATGCGCAACCACATGCTAGGTTTTAGGTGTTTGGCGCATGTGTGATGTTCATGTTTATGCATGTTCTTGTTGGCGCATGTTAAGTATGTTGAATGGTATTTCATCAAAACTTATATCTACTTGCGCGCAAACATTTAGATCTATATGCACTTACTATAAACCCTTAGACGGGTTGATGGGGTTGAAGTCACCCTCTAGGTTAGATCCAATAGTCTGATCAGACCATCTGACAGCCTAGATGGATCGACCAGATGGCACCTGTGCGCAAGCACAAGGTGGCTATAGGTCGATTGCATCACAGGCGTGTAGCGAGGTCTAGTTGAGACAACCAGTGAACACACATGAGTTAGGCCCGGGGTCACACCCGCTTGCCAGAACTCATGTTGGTTGTTCAGCCCTTGGCGCATGCATGGTTGACCATTAGGTCAACTCGAGTCAGTTAGGACTTGGTGCATGAAAGGGCATGGATCTAACTAGATTGATGAGTGGATCCCTATCAATGGACCGTTGTAAGGTTGTAGGGCACATAAGAAAATTAAAATTGATGCCAATGGGTTTTCAAAACTTTTATTTTTCTTTATAATGGATCACATGTTGATTGCATGATGCCATGATGTTTGTTTATTTAATCTTATGTGGGATGCCCAATTTAATGTGTGCTGTGCTGGGGCCTGCGAGCCTGGAATTAAACTTGTAAATTAATTTTTATTGTGATCTGCGAATCACATTTTAATTAATTTATTGTATAATTGACCTGCGAGTCAAGCTTGTCTAGATAGATCAAAATGTATTTGATTAGACAAGAGCACAAAAGCACACATCGCAGAGGCGCATTCAGCTGGTGGGCGCACCTGAGCTGCATTGAGCGCTAGGGCCCTGGGTTGGACCAGATGAGATGCAAAAGACCCAAGAAAAGCAAGTGAAGACTTAAGTTAATTAAGGTCTTACTTAGGCTATGGGCTTTTACCACATAAGATCCATGCTTTCTTTTATTGTTTAATAATTAGAATTGCATGAGTTATTTATCTTCTGCTATAGCCATAGGATTTGCATGATAGTAAGAAGATAAAAGACCGTTAAAATCCAAACGCTAAAATATCAAGCACGTAATGCCTTCTGACGCGAAACCTCACTGTTCTGACTATCGTTGGAGCCGTGTTGTACCCACTCAGTGGGCACGTCCATCTATCTTCAGACGGTGCGGGATTACACCTGCGTGTTACAGAGAAGGGATTTATCGCTTCTCGTTGCTCAGCATAGCACGTGGTGGTCCAGGGAGTAGGTCGGGTCAGCTTGACCATGTAGGCTACATATGTGGCGCATATGGTAGCGCATGGAGGCAGCCATCTGAGGGATCAGAGACTGTGTTGTACCAACTCAGTTGGCACAGTCTGCTGGATTGCCCAGGTGAAGGGGAATCGCACGGGTTGGCGATTGGCTGGGACAGCCTACCAGAAATTAGTGCTTGTCATCTCTGTGCATCTTATCTCGCCTGAGCGGGACGCGGAGACCAAGTATGAAATCTGGATCCCATCTCACTAAAAGAGTTCTACTCTTTCGGGCTGTTTTGCTGGATTTTTCAGCCAGATAAAATAGTGAGAAAAAGAATCATTCTTAAGTCCTGATTGATTCTTAACATTGATACTGACCTTGATGTTCTTGCATTGTTGTAGATTCCTGCAGCAACGAACACCATGAGCTTCAATGTGCGATCCCTACTGGAAAGGGAGAAGTTTGCTGGGCCAAACTTCTCAGACTGGTTCGGACACCTTAAGATCGTTCTTAAGGTAGAGAGGAAACTGTATGTCCTCGAGACGGCTGTGCCGCCTCAACCCGCTGCGAACGCCGCAAGGGCGGTTCGTGATGCCTATGAAAAGCACGTCAATGATAGCATTGATGTCGCTTGCCTGATGCTAGCGTCTATGACGCCACCGCTGTAGCGTCAGCATGAGGATATGTCGGCTATAGAGATTATAGCGAACCTCAAGATGCTGTATGCTGCACAGGCGAGGACAGAACGCTATAATCTGACAAAGCTTTTCTTTCAGAGCAAACTGGCTGAAGGGAGCCCAGTGGGAGCTCACGTGCTCAAGATGATTGGGCACAAGGAGGCTCTGGAGAAACTGGGGCATACCATCAACCAGGAGCTTGCTGTAGACATTATTCTGCAGTCTCTCCCGCCCTCTTTCGATTCGTTCATTATTAACTTTAATATGAACAAAATCGATTGTACTCCGGCAGAGCTGCTGAATATGCTCTTGACTACTGAGGAAACTCTGAAGGGAAAGCCTTCAACCTCTGTCTTAATGGTTCCTTCCAGGAACAAGAAGAAGGGGAAGAAGGGCAAAGCCCCTGTCAAGAGTTACAGCAAGGCTCTGAAACAGAAGGTAAAGCGGATAAAGGACAACAGGTGTTTCCACTGTGGCCAGCTGGGTCACTGGAAAAAGGACTGTAAAGCGCTCGAAGGAGATAAGAGGGGAAGCATTGCTTCTGGCTCAGATATATATGTGACTGAGGTCATGTTATCTTCTTCTTCCATTTCATGGGTGTTGGACACTGCATGTGGAGTTCACATTTGTTCAAATGTGCAGGAACTCAAGAGAAGAAGGCAGGTGGGACAGCATGAGGTGGACCTACGCGTTGGAAACGGGGCACGGGTTGCTGCTGTTGCTGTAGGGGATTATTACATCTCATTACCATCTGGCATTGTATTAGAATTAAACAATTGTTATTTTGTACCCAGTATTACCAAAAATATTATCTCTACTCCTGCTCTTGTCAGGAAAGGGTTTTCCTTTGAATGCAAGATTTCAAAGTGTTATCTTACTCTTGATAATATTGTTTATGCTACTGGTTCAATTAACAATGGGTTATTCATGTTGGACATGGAATATTCTATACAAAACATTGATAATAAGAAAGCCAAGTATGCTGATGACAGCACCTTGCTATGGCATAGTCGTTTAGGCCATATTAACAAGAAGCGCATTAAGCGGTTGCATGATCATGGACTGCTGGGATCATTCTCCTATGAGGAGATTGATACATGCAAAGCTTGTTTAATGGGTAAAATGACGAAGTCTCCTTTTCCTCACAAAGGTCAAAGGGCTTCAGGTTTACTTGACCTTATACACAGTGATGTGTGTGGGCCATTTAGTAAACATGCCAGAGGTGGCTATCAGTACTTCATTACCTTTACTGATGATTTCAGTAGATATGGGTATGTCTATTTAATGAGACATAAAAGTGAATCTTTTGACAAGTTCAAAGAGTTCAAAAATGAAGTACAGAATCAGCTAGGCCGAAATATCAAGGCACTTCGTTCTGATCGAGGTGGAGAATACTTGAGTCATGCGTTTACTGACTATCTGAAGGAGTGTGGGATTATCTCACAGCTCACTCCACCAGGAACACCGCAATGGAATGGTGTGTCCGAGAGGAGAAATAGAACGTTACTTGATATGGTTCGTTCTATGATGAGTCAGGCTACTTTTCCTTACTCCTTTTGGGGATTTGCACTGGAAACAGCTGCAAAGGTACTAAACCGAGTGCCATCCAAGGCAGTTTCAAAGACTCCATATGAATTATGGTATGGGAAATAGCCGAGCTTGACATTTATCAGGATCTGGGGTTGCGAGGCTTATGTCAAAAAGCTCGCCTCTGGGAAACTGGAGAGCAGATCTGAGAAATGTATCTTTGTCGGTTACCCTAAGGAAACTAAGGGTTATTATTTCTACGATCCCAAAGAGAACAAGGTATTTGTTGCTCGAACGGCCATATTTCTTGAGAAGGAGTTTCTTCTGCAAGAAGCCAGTGGGAGAGAAATAAAGCTGGATGAGAATCCAGAGGAAGGACAAAGTAGTCAAGCACAGTTGGATGAGCCTGAGCCGGTAGAACAGGTTACTGAACAACCTGAGGCTCAGATATCACGGGAACCGCGAAGATCGGGAAGGATCCGTCGACAGCCTGAGCGCTATGACGGAGTCTACATCATTGATAATGATGAACCCCTGACTTATGCGGATGCGGTCAGTGGACCGGAGTCAGCTAGATGGCTTGAAGCTATGCGAGCCGAGATGGACTCCATGTCAGATAACCAAGTCTGGGATTTGGTTGATCCGCCTCCGGGAGTTATCCCTATAGGCTGTAAATGGATCTTCAAGAAGAAGATTGACATGGATGGTAACGTGGTTACCTATAAAGGCAGGCTTGTTGCGAAAGGTTTCAAACAAATCTACGGGATAGATTATGATGAAACTTTCTCACCTGTGGCCATGTTTAAGTCTATTCGGATTCTTTTCGCGATAGCAGCATATTACGATTATGAGATCTGGCAGATGGATGTGAAGACCGCTTTCCTTAATGGAAATCTGGATGAGGATGTGTATATGACACAACCTGAAGGTTTCACTAATCCATCAGATCGTCATAAAATATGCAAGTTAAAGAAGTCCATTTATGGACTTAAACAAGCATCTAGAAGCTGGAATATTCGTTTTGATGAATCAATCTCTGAGTTTGGTTTCATCAAGAACGAGGATGACCCGTGTGTATATAAGAGGTTTAGTGGGAGCGTGATTACTTTCCTAGTCCTCTACGTCGATGATATCTTAATCATTGGAAACGATATTCCTGAAATGCATGCTGTTAAAGCATGGCTAAGGAAATGTTTCCAGATGAAAGATCTAGGAGAAGCAGCCTATGTATTAGGTGTGAAGATCTACAGGGATAGATCTAAGAGGCTTCTCGGGCTGTGCCAGAGTACTTACATCGATAAAGTCCTGGAGAGATTTCATTTAGAGAATTCTAAACGAGGATATCTTCCAGTCAGACATGGTCTGAATCTTTCGAAGAGTCAGTGTCCACAAACACAGACTGAGAAAGATGAAATGGACAATACGCCTTATGCTTCGGCTATTGGGTCCATTATGTATACGATGTTGTGTACTCGCCCTGACGTCGCTTACGGGTTAAGCGTGACCAGTCGATTCCAAAGTAATCCAGGTATGGCGCACTGGATTGCAGTCAAGAACATTTTAAAATATCTGCGGAGGACCAAAGATATGTTCTTGATATATGGTGGTCAGGAAGAACTCAGTATAGAAGGATATACTGACGCTTCATTCCAGTCGGACCAGGATGATTTCCGATCGCAATCAGGCTATGTTTTTAGCTTGAATGGTGGAGCAGTGGTGTGGAAGAGTTTCAAACAGTCTACTGTTGCTGATTCCACAACAGAAGCCGAGTATGTTGCAGCCTCGGAAGCATCCAAGGAGGCAGTGTGGATTCGTAAGTTCGTGAGAGAACTTGGTGTTGTTCCTTCGAGTGCAGATCCTTTGGTTATATTCTGTGATAACACTGGAGCCATCGCACAAGCAAAGGAACCACGGTCGCACCAGAAGTCCAAGCACATACAGAGACGGTTTCACTTGATCCGGGAGATCATTGATCGTGGCGAGATCAAAATATGCAAGGTTCATACAGACGACAATCTGGCTGACCCGCTTACCAAGCCTCTGGCGCAGCAGAAGCATGAGAAGCACTATAATAATATGGGTTTGAGATTTCTCAACCATTTGATTAAGTGCAAGTGGGAGATTGTTAGGGTATGCCCTTAAGGCTAATGTTTGAGGCCTTGGGATTGTAAAAGTATCATGTAATAAACTCTTGTGTTTATAAAGGCAATGGTTATTATTCAGTTTGTTACATTGTCTGCTGCAATAACTGTGCTTCTGAATAATGTCTCAAAGCTGTTCAGCTAGGCTGACATGCATATGTCCTTAGTCGAGATATCTTGGTGAACATGAGACAGCCTTGATATGATTGAGACTAATATGTGTTCTAATCTTATAGGATGCTTCGAGCATGGAATAAGATGTAGACTCATGGGTACATTGGATGTACTGGACAGACCCTACTAGGATATTCAATTGCTTGTCACAATGTGAATAATCCTTGTTTGCATCAAGTGGCACATGTCCTCTGACTTGAGATCACTTGTGTTTCTAGATGATGATTGTCATTGTTTTGAGGTAGTTCAATATCATTTGAAACATAATGATTATAGACTATCTTGGATAATGATCATGAGTCAGGTTAGGACACTAGTGATAGATAAAGGATTGCCGTCTCCTTGTTCAAGGAGTGTGGTGTTCTAAAGGGGCCCCCTTGAATGAGATGATTGAGAAAGTGTATGGCCATACCCAGGTGACTATGTTCATCTGATCTAATCATGCTCATCATATTGGAGTCACAGGCTTGACACGCTTGTCCAATAAGAACATCCAGTGGCAAAGGAAACATGTATGCCTAGTGAAGTGCATTCACCCTTGTGCTGTGTTTTGGGAGTAGTCTTGGAAGACTCTTTCCTTTATATCGGGAGACAGTGATGTGTTGCTAGATACCCCTCACTGATCGTGATAACGAAAGTTATCGTTACCGACATTCAAAGGAAACCCTCAGGGTCGCACAATTTGATGATATGGCTTACTTGAGTCAGATCGTGTGGACTGAATTGTTTGGGTTCAGTTTAAAGGGATTTAATCTCTGATTGTAAGTGAGATCTGGTCTGATCATGTTTGATTGATTAGGGCTTGAGATCGGTAAGCTTCGATCGAGAGAGGTGATGCTAGATCGGTGAGATCAGGAGCATCAGGAGATGAACGGTTAGATCTTGAACCTTAGGGTTTGATATGATCTAGACCAAAGGGGGCTTGGGCTTATTTGATTTGGTTTGTTGAACCAAATGCAATTAAACCAAAAGAGAACCGGTTCACTTATGTGAACGCATGGTTCGAAAGGGTGATGGCGTTTTGGTCGTTTATGAGTGCATGCTTCCATTTATGGTAAGTCATCATGGCCTCTTCTTCAAAACGCCTAACGCCAAGCCGTTCACCACTTGACTTCACTTCGCTTGGCTTCTTGCAATTAGCGTGTGGAGAAGAGGTGGACGAACGTGTGGAGCTCTTGCCCAAGCAAGATCTCGTCTCCCATCCCTTCCATTCGGCAAGGACACTTGAAGATCTTTGCTAGCACAAAGATCAACAAGAAGAAGCCATCTCTCTTCTTGTGTGCGTCACTTGTGGAGAAGATCTCTCTTGGTCTTTGCTTCCAAGCCGCCTCCTTCTCATGGCCATGGTAACGCATCTTTCACTTGATGTTTAAGTTGATCATATGAATGTATAGCATGCGATCAAATGTGAAACCCTAATTCCGCTGCTAAAATAAAGAAAGGTCACTTGCGCCCCCCTCTTGAAAGGGGTACTCACCTTAGGGTTTTCTCGCTCCCCCTTGAAGGGGACCCTAACAAGCATTTAATTTTCTATAATCAATACACATACGCCAACTAGTGACAGTTCCAACAGATATCAATTCATTGTCCTTATTTTTCATTATAGTGACACCTCCCTTTTTAGGAACACAATGTATAGGGCTTACCCACTTACTATCTGAGATAGGGTAGATAATACCTGCATCAAGCAATTTTAGTACTTCCTTCTTCACCACTTCCTTCATAGACGGGTTGAGTCTTCTCTGAAAATCTACATGCGCCTTGTGCTCATCCTCCATGTGAATCCTGTGCATACAAAAAGAAGGATTAATCCCCTTCAAGTCATCAATGGTGTACCCAATTACCTTTCTATGAACTCTCAACTCCTTTAAGAGCATATCAGTTTCCCTGGCATCTAGTTTAGCATACACAATCACAGGGTAGGTGGAGTTAGGACCAAGAAATTCATATCTAAGGTTATCAGGTAAAACTTTCGACTCAATTTTAGGAATTTTTTCACTTTCATCATCAAAAGTAGCACAATCTAAAATATTATGTTTTTCATCATCAAAA
Organism: Costus lasius; assembly: GCA_027563935.2. Lineage (NCBI taxonomy): Eukaryota > Viridiplantae > Streptophyta > Magnoliopsida > Zingiberales > Costaceae > Costus > Costus lasius. Next base: position 81,448,849 of record CM050451.1, read on the forward strand.
TCATTCTCAAAACCAGAATTATCAAATTTTTCACAAGAAGTTTCCAAGGAATCAGAAAAAGAGTCAGAGAAAGAATCAGAAAAAGAAACATCAACTGAAGAATCATCAAACAGACAACTAACATCATAGACTGTGTCATCAATAGCATTAATAGTGCAATAAGAACTAGCATATGCAGGTTTTTTCAATGAATTGTTTAAATCAAACTCAATCTTTTCGTTGCCAATTCTCAAAGTAATTTTACCATTCCTTACATCAATAAGGGCTCCAGCAGTGGCTAAGAACAGTCTACCCAAAATAATAGGAATCTTGGCATCCTCTTCCATTTCAAGTACCACAAAGTAGCAGGTATGAAGTACTTACCAACTTGTATAGGAACATCCTCTAGAATGCCTACTGGATATTTTACTGATCGATCGGCAAGCTGCAAAGAAATTGTAGTTGGCTTGGGAGCTCCCATATCAAGTTTCCTGCACACAGATAGAGGCATCAGACTCACACTAGCTCCCAAGTCACATAAGGCTCGATCGAAAGCAACATTCCCAATTGAACAAGGAATAGAGAAACTACCTGGATCCTTTAATTTAGGTGGCAACTTATTTTAAATAAGAGCACTACATTCTTTAGTTAGTGCCATAGTACCGTAGTCCTCAATTTTTCTTTTGTTAGATAAAATTTCTTTTAAAAATTTTGCATAAGTAGGCATTTGGGATAATGCATCTGTAAAAGGAATATTATTGTATAACTTTTTCAACACTTCCAAAAATTTACCAAACTGCCTATCTAGCTTAGCTTGCACAATCCTCTCGGGAAAAGGGACAGGTGTCCTATATGGCTGTGGTGAACTAGGTCTAGGTTCCTCAACTTCACAAGGTAAGTCACTTCTCTATGAAGACTCCTTCTCCTTAGAAGGAGAAGAATTAGGAAGGGACTGCCCTTGTGTGGGCTGTGGTTCCAAAACTGGTTCCTCACTAGGTATGACATCAGGCTCAACCTCTTCATCATCTAATGGTCCCCTTGGTTCTTCCAATTGTCTCCCACTCCTAGTTATGATGGCGTTACAATGTTCCCTGGGGTTTGGAGGTTTTGTAGGTAATTTCCCTAGAGGTCTATAAGGTGTATTAGCCTATTGTGCTATCTGAGTTTCAAACATCTTATTATGAGCAACAACACCATCCAACCTAGAATTTATCTGCTTAAGGGTTTCTATAATCTCATCATTTTTGCTCATCTACTTACCCATGAACTTCTCAAATATCTCTTCCAAACTAGATTTTTGGGGTTGGCTCTGGTTTGACTGCCTCTGATTATACCCTCAATTCTCATTTTGCCCACTAGTTTGATTGTTACTCTTCCAAGACATGTTATGATGGTTCCGCCAGCTAGGATTGTAGGTATTGGAGTAAGGGTCATTGGATCTACCTTGGTTGTAACCCCCCACTGCATTAACTTGCTCACTCTCCTGGTCAACAATAACTTTGCACTCCTCAGCACAGTGCCCATTGTTCCCACAAACTTCACAAACAACAGAAGATATAGCAGCGGTTTTCATTTGGAATGAATCAAAACGGTTGCATAATGAATCTATCTTTTTTGCAAGAGAACGCAAACCATCACCATCGTTCTTACCCTGAGAAGGCCGATAAAGCACTCCTCTCTCCGAAGCCCACTGGTTATGATGTAGCACCATCTCCTCAATCAAGGCATGGGTTGCATCAATAGGCTTGGTCATCAATGCTCCTCCTGCAGCAGCATCAACAGTTAAGCGTGTGTTGTAAAGAACACCATTATAGAAAGTTTGAATTAAAACCCAGTCTTCCACTCCATGGTGGGGGCACTTCCGTTGAAGCTCATTGAAGCGTTCCCATGTTTCACTCATTGATTCACCATCTCTCTGAGCAAAGCCTGTGATTTGGTTCCCCAACTAGATCATCTTACTAGGAGGAAAATACTTCTGCAAGAAGGCATTTGACAACCGCTCCCAAGTAGTGAATGTCCCAGTCGGATGTGCATGAGGCCAAGTTTTTGCTCTGTCCCTGAGAGAAAAAGGAAACAATCTTAGTCAAAGGGCATCGTAAGATACACCATTAATCTTTATGGTGTCACAAAATTCAAGGAAAAGGGATAAGTGTTGGTTTGGATCTTCCAAAGGAGATCTTCCAAACTGATTATGTTGGATCATCGATAAGAACGTTGGTTTGATCTCAAAGTTGTTTGCATCTATAGCAGGCCTAGTGATGCTGGAACGAATTCCCTGTGTATTTGGGGCTGCATATTCTCTAAGCGTTCTCCTCTCTGCCATGATGGATTCTTCCTCTCTTGCTTCAGCAAATCTCAACTTCCTACGCAGTCTAAGTGTTTTATTAATTTCAGGATCAAAGGGAACTAATGCTCCTGACCTAAGATTTCTGCGCATAGACAGGTAGAAAGTCAGAAAAGTTCAGAAATTGTAGAGCTTAAAAAAAATCAGAATCTATCACAGAAAGTAGTAAAAAAAACAAAAAACAAAAACTTAGTCTAGTGACAATAACAACTATATCAATATCAACAAAACCGAAGTCCCCGGCAACGGCGCCAAAAACTTGTTGTGTCCGCAAGTGCACGGATACTCGAAGTAATATTTAAGATATCGAACCACAGGGATTTTGCTGTTAAGTACTGACTAATTGAGTTTTCACTAGCTAAGCAAATCGAGGGTTGTGTAAATAGCAATCGAACTGTAATTGAAGTAAATCAGAATGAGAGAATCGGGACTAGGGGTTCATTCGTCTTAATATTCATGACTAAATATGATTAAAGATTCATCAATTTATCTTTGTTATGGTTAAGATATAATTCACTTGATAAAAAAACTAACTCACTCTCGTGCAATTATTTTACAAGGAACGATCCTCACTCCCGTGCAAGATCAATTCAATGCTAAATATAAGTGAATTTTGGCTAAAGAGATAAAGAATCACTCTCATGCATTCTACCTCAATACCAAGATCACAAGCAAAACTAAGCACTCTCGCACCTTAGTTTCATAGGTTTTACTCAAGGCTTTCTAACAATCTAACATCTATCTCTAACATGTTATCATGTCTAAAACAACAATAAATTCTAGGTCATAACATTAGCAAGAAATAAGCTTCTAAAATCTATGGGTAAGAACACAATCAATCTCTTGCGATGAGCTCTTACAATAAATTCTAGGGTTCCAAGTTCTATGATATCATCTTCTCAGTCCATAGCATAAAACTCTAAAACATTTTAAGGCATGATGCTAAAAACGATTGAAGGCATAAATCACTTGAGTAAAATAACCATAGCAAAGATATATTGATGTGAGAAAAGTTATCTAGTCATTGAAATATCAAGAGAATAACACCCCCATGTCCCAAGAGGAGTTTAAGCTAACATGGTGAAGAAGTTACAATATTCCATGGTTTTAGAGAGTCAAAAAATCAAAGGAAGAGAAGAGTTTAGAAAATACAGCACGGCTGTGAAATATTTCACAGCCGTATTTTGCAAGTTGAAATGGTGAACAGTGTCGGCGCCTCTTCTTTCTTTGATTTCTCTTCCAATTGACCTCCTTTCGTTCTAAAACTTCTGGTACGTTGTCCTCTCCTCCAGGCGAAGCTTCGGTATGAATTTCGTTATCTGAGATGGTCTGGATTCGTCCCGATGGCGTAACCCTAGGCGGCAGTATGAATTGTGATTTCTCTCTGTCGAGTGGATGAAAATTAGGGCTTTTTGTGTCGTCCTCTTCCTCTCGTTGGTTGCCTCTTGATTGCTTCTTATAGCATCAAATTTAAGGGTCTGGATCACTCGTAATCATCTCCGCAAAAATCAGGCGTCGAAATTGACCTGGGAGTTGTGTTCAAAAACAGAAATATGGCAGTGTAATAGTTCACGGCCCTGCCGTAAAATCGGCTAAACTCTCTTGTCGGAAATGTCTGCAAAACTCGGCCCGTGAAATAGTTTACGGCCCTACCACAAAATCGATCGAGCGTTCTGTTCTGAAAGTGCTTGGAAATACGACACCGTAATATGGTTCACGGCACTACCGTAAAATCGACTGAACTCTCTGGTCGGAAACGTCTGGAAAATATGGCCCGTTAAATAGTTTATGGCAGTGCCATAATTTCAGCAATGGTTTCTGTTCCAAAAGTGCTCCAAAATAAGGCCGTGTAATTCTTTACGGTGGTGCCGTAAAATCTAGGAAGTTTTCTGTTTGGAAAATCGCCAAAATATGGCTGTGCTGTCGATAATACGGTAGCCGCGAAAAATACGATACCGTATTATAAATACGGCCCTATCATATTTTGGTCCTCAGCCTCGATTTGCGTGAAATTTCTAGTGTGACCTCTTCTTGGTGTTGAGAATTCTTCTATGTATTTGATTTTGCTCGAAAACACCATAAAATGATGCCTTTTTGCCTGAAAATCATGAAAAACCAAAATAGAAGTAGACTTTGCAATATTTGATGGATTCAGCATAAAAACAAGTAAAAGATCCTCAATTTAGCATGAAAAGGTATTTAAAATGATACAAAATATACTATATATTTTCGTGTCATCACTTAGCTAGTGAGAATACAACTATTTGGTACTTAACACGTAGGTCTCAGTGGGATCGATATTTTTTATTATTTCGAGTATCCGTGCACTTGAGGATTACAACAGTGGTACGCAGAGGAAAACTTGAGAGTTGTCCCGAGAAGGGCCCACAAGGACCTCCAGAAATGACCAACCAACTAGGAGTCGCGGTTAGACACAATAGTGAGAGGGAGCCCATGGAGGCACACAATCTCCTTGACGAAGATGTGGGCAACGTGAGAAGCATCGTCCGTTTTGGAACATGGCACAAAGTGTGCCATCTTTGAGAAGTGATCCACGACAACAAAGATGGAGTCGTGGCGCGAGGCCGAGTGGGGAAGTCCGAGGACAAAGTCCATGCTGATGTCCAGCTATGGGCCTTTTGGGACGGGGAGAGGGGTGTAAAGGCCGGTGTTGGGAAGACGGGGTTTGGCACGTTGGCACGTGCCACAGTGGCGAATAACCCTATCAATATCTTTACGAAGAGTGGGCCAGAAGAAACGATCTTCAGCCAAAGCGAGGGTCTTGTTGCGACCGTGGTGCCCGGTGGCACCGCTGGTGTGCAGCTCGAGCAAGAGGTGCTCACGGAGAGAGGCCCGGGGAACACAAAGACAGTTACCGAACATGAGGTAACCGTCGTGGAGACAGCAAGGTAGGTCCAGGGGGTCATCGGCAAGGAGCTGGGCAAACGTGTGTCCAAAGTCGGGGCACTCGACGTACTCATCGCGGACATGGTCCAGCGTGGGGATCGACGTTGACAAAACACACATAGGGAGCGGACTTGACTGAGGGCGTCAGCCACCACGTTCTCCTTTCCCGCTTTGTGGGTGATCACAAAGGTGTATTGCTGAAGAAACTCAACCCACTTCGAGTGGCGAGGGGCAACTTTATTCTGCGCATTGAGGAAGGAAAGGGCCTGGTGGTCACAGAACAAAACGAACTCCTTATGTAGGAGATAGTGACGCCATTATTGGAGGGACTGGACGATGGTGTAGAACTCCTTCTCGTAAGTGGAGTATCGTTGCCGCACCTCATTCAGCTTCTCGCTGAAGAAGGCGACGGGGTGGCCCTCCTGACTTAGGGTACCGCCGATGCCGGTGCTGGAGGGATCGCACGCAACCTCAGAGACCTTCGAGAAGTCGGGGAGACGGAGGATGGGAGCTGAGGTCATCATGTCCTTGAGAGCCACAAAGGCACGACTAGCCGCGGGGGTCCAAGAAAAATCCTCGATTTTGGTGCAGGCCATCATAGGGGAAGTGATAGGTTTCCGCAAGTGCACGGAATTATCTAAGTAATAAAGAAAGATATCAAACCACAGAGACCTTATTGTTAAGTACCAAATAGATATTCTCTCACTAGCTAAGCAAGCCGAATATGATAGAAATAACTATGCAAAGAATATGCTAAAGAGATAACTGGGACTAGGGTTTCATCCACCTTAATTTCAATGACTAGACATAAATAAAAGGTCATCAAACTAATTTTATCATGATAAAGACTTAATTTACTTTATAAAGGGATCATCTCACTTTCGTGCAGACAATCATATAGGGATCAATCCTCGCTTTCGCGCAAGATCTATCCCAACACTAAAGATAAGTAAATCATCAATCAAAGAACTCAAAGATCACTTTCACGCATCCGAGTTCTAAATTGATTGTCTCTAGTGGAATCTCAAGGATCACTTTCGTGCATCCGAGCCTCAAAACTAGTTTTACTCATGGATCTCCAACGTTCCGATCCTCACTTTCGTGCAGGATCTCCACGTTTGACAATTAGACTCGATCTATAGATTCATGTTATTATCATGGCAATTAATCTACTGGAACTGAACAAATTGGATCTAACCTAAGGAAGGGTTCCTAACATGCAATTCTAGGGTTCTGAATTCTTAAGCGATTACCTTTCAGTCAATAGCGAAAATTCTAAAAACATGATTAGTAACGTGGATCTATAGAGAGTCTAAGCACAAATATCACATGAGCAAAATTATCATGGCAAACTTGTCATGACGAAAAAGAAGATTATCTAATCATTAAAAATCAAGGAGAACTACTTCCCCATGTCCCAAAAGAGTATTAAGCTAGCATGGAAAAAGAAATACAGTCAACCATAGTTTCAAAGTGGAAGAAATTGAAGAAGAAGAAGAAAACAACTTCACAACACAGCTGTAATATAATTTACAGCCGTATTTTCTGTGATGAACAGTGTTGTCACAGCTGTTTCATTGATTTCTCCTCCACTCGAACTCCTTTTGATCTAAAACTTCTGTGGTGTCTTTCTCTCCTCCAGACAAAGGTTTTGCAGGAAAATCAAGGCCTCAGATGCCCTCTACACCTCTCGGCGTGAGGCCAAACCATAGACACCTCTCTGTCAATTGCTCCCTCGATACTCGATAAAAATTCCCTTTTTTGGTGCGTGTTTTCTTAAGTATGAGTCTGTAGCAACTTTCGGATCTAAATTTGGAGTTATGGATCAAAAGTTATGGCCCGCGCAAGAATCAAACCCATAAAAATCATGTTTTTGATCGTAATTACGGTACCGTAAAATATATTACGGTAGTGCTGTATTTTCTGGGCAACTTTCTAGTCAAAAATTGCTCAAAATATGGTACCATAAAATATTTTATGGCTCTGCCATAATTTTAGCAATGTATTTTGTTCTGAGTGCGCTCCAAAATACGGTAGTGTAATATTTCACGGCACTGCGTAAAATCGCTTGCATTCTCCAGTCTGAAGTGTCCGGAAAATACGGCCCGTATAATTCATTACGACAGTGCCGTAAAATTAAAAAATCTTCTATTCCAAAAATCCACCAAATTACGACAGTGCTCTTGATTTTACGGTAGCGTACGAAAATACGATACCGTAAAATAGATTACGGCACTACCGTATTTTGGTGAGTTGCTCCGTTTTGTATAAAATTTGTCGGGTGATCTCCTCTTGATGATGGTAACTCTTCTATGTATTTGATTTTGCATGAAAATGCCTCAAAATAGTGCCTTTTTACCTGAAAATCAAGAAAAACCAAAATAAAAGTAGACTTTGCAATATTTGATAAATTCAGCACGAAAATAAGCAAAAGATCTTCAATTTAGCATGAAAAGGTATAGAAAATGATACAAAATATACTATATATTTTGATGTTATCAAATACATATGGCTCAAACTTTGCTTGTCCTCAAGCAAAAATAAAAAATTGATTAAAAGATAAACCTTTTCATGCTCAATAAATTTCTAAAATACAACCTATCAATGAAAAATTCCACCAATTGATTTACAAAACTTCAAATAAACATATCATCCTTAGAACTCAGCCCTCTAGATCCACAATTCAATCAAATGAAACTTTGCAACTTGTATAATAAATAGAATTTTCAATTTCATGATTTCACCCAGTTTCAGTTCAAATCTATCATGCTTTTGTTTACAGGAATTAGGTTTTCAAGATCTTTTTCCACACATGAATTTTTTTTTCCATTTTTTTTATGTATTTTGTTTGTTTTTGTGAAGATGGCATGTACCCACTTAGATACACACTTTTTATTTTTGACTTCAACTCTTGTCTTTGGTACCACTGTCAATTTTACACAGTGCCAAGTAGAGGAGTCTTATTATTTTTCACTCTCATTATTTTTCATGCATAGACTTCAACCCATGTCTTAGTTACCACTATCAATTTTACATAGTGCCAAGTAGGGGAGTATCTCACTATTTTTATGGATCTTGGATTCTTATTTCCCAACAAATAGCAAAATAGACTAAACATCTACTAGGTTGATCAATTGACATCAATTCACAAATCATACTCATATGCTCATTTTATTTAAAGGAGTAGTTTCACCTTTAGATCTTATTCATCAAATAACACATCTACCCAAAATTTCATGCATCAACCAATGTCAAATTTCAAAAATAGATATGCATTGAAGAAATAAATCTAACATGATTGGGTTTTTTCTCTAATCGTGAATTAAAATCCATTCATCATCATAATCATTATACAACCATATCGAAAAGAAAGATAAGCATGTGAAACAGAATAGTAGTGTCGGTGTTCATAGAGGTTTAGAAGCATCAAAATCAACAATCATGAGATGTAAAGTAATATATCTGTATAATCACATAAGGCTCAAACAATGCAAAGGGTGTAAAGTGATAGAATTAAGCAACCCTATAGAATAGAAATATCATGTACATCTAAAGAAAATCAAAGATGCAAATCATATAAAATAATCATGAAAACAAGGGAGTGTAAACAATACTCACAAGACTATAATGCAGGTTCAGATCAAAAATTGTGTCGGGGTAGATGCTGCTAGGTCCAAGAATGTGCCTTTTGAAAATTTTACTTGCACAATTTAAAGTACATAAGGCTCAGTCTGAAAATAGTATGTAACTAAAAAAATAACAATGATAAAAATAATTTTCTCAAGGGAGAATCAGAGATATCATCAATAGTCTAGAGGAGTCCTAGTGGAAGGAGCTGATGCACGCAAGAAGCAGAGGGTGAACAGAGGCTAGCTGAAAAGCTGCTAGCAATGATGGTGATGGTGCCGACAGTAGAGTGAGTAATCTCTAGTGCCTTGCTAGAGAATACAGTCTTGGAGGTGAGATCGTCGGCCGGTGGGTGTGAGAGATAGCACTGCAAAAATAAAAATCAGTCACTAATAAATATTCTACTGCAAAAATAAATAAAATCAATATAATAAGAGGCAGTCGAAGAAGTAAGAGTCTGCAGATGGTATAATCTAGTGTCGACGGCTGGAAACAGTGATGTCAGAGGCAGATGAAGTGGTGGCTAGAGGTGGAAGATAGTTGCTCTTGAAGATTTCTGGATCTAGAGGCAAAATAAGCAATAACTGGTAGAAAGCAAACTGTGCAGTTTTTGAATTTTTTTTTTGAAAAGTAGGATAAGATATGTTCTTTTCAGACGTATGAAAATGGACATACCCTAGAATAAGCCATACCCTAGAATAAAATTTAATGATCCATACCCTAGAATAAGCCATACCCTAGAATAAAATTTAATGATCCAAATAGAAAATGGACATAACCAAGTTGTAGAATAAGATATGTTCTTTTCAGATGTATGAAAATTAAAGGATCAAAATCTGTCAGGAATTTAGGGTATCAGCAGAAAGAAAGCTACTTAGATTACAAAACGGCAAAAACTACAAAAACTACACAAAAGTTAATCATTTTTCAAAAAGTTGCTATGTGTCCTAGAATGATCAGAAAATAGTGTCATGAAAATAACTCATCCACGGGATAGAACGACACATGAACTTTATATTTCAAGTGAAAAATCAGGTTTTCAAGTCATTAAAGCATCTTAAAAAGTTGCAGCAAAAGTGCTCATCAGATTAGTCAGAAAAAACTACTGCATAAATTTATTAGAATCGAAAAGTTGCTATGGGTTTTAGAATGATTCATGGAATTTAAAATTCAAAAAAAATATCCAGATGATAGACAAAGATGAGTACTTCGATGTTGTGCCAAAGATCAAAATTTTTGTCAACCCAGTTTCTTAAAATCGCAGCGAGAAAACACCTACTCAATAAGCAGAAAGCAGCTTTAAAATACGGTACCGTAAAGCAGATTACGGCAGTGCCGTATTTTGCACAAAATTTTATTTTCCCTGCAAAACAAACAGAAAAATTAATTATAAAAATAAACTAAAATAAAAGAAACTAAGCTAAATGATAATGCTTGGGTTGCCTCCCAAGAAGCGCTAATTTTAGGTCCATAGCTTGACCGAAAATCAAACATCATGGTGAAGCAGGTGAATCAGTACCAAAGTAAAGAGCAAATAATTTTCTGCATTTCCTTTGTCCTAAAAGTTTAGCCACTAATCCAAAAATCCAGAATTTCATGTAAATCACAATCAAAGTGGCTTTCTTAAATGTGCAGAATTTAAAATCAAAATTCTAAAATCCATACAAAGAAATCTTTATGATCTTCCTAAATTTATTAGAGAGCAAAATCATAAGTCCTTTCTTCAAATTTATATTTTCAATGGCTATAAGACTTTGATCAAAAGATATAAGCATTGGATTATCAAAATAATATCTATGTCTCAAATTAGGTTCCTCAATAAAACATAAATTTTCAATGAAATCAGGAGATTCAATAGTAGATATGGGTAAAACATCAGAGTGAGATTCATCAATTTTTGTAATTTTCAAATCATCTATAGGTTCTTCATGCACTTCATCAAATAATTTAGCAATTTCAAAATCATCATTAAAGTCAAGATGAGACTCTTCAAAATCAATTTCCTCATGCCTCCCCACAAATAATTCATCATCAGAAGAGTCAAAATCAGAATCATATAAAAAATCATAATGAGATTTATCAATGTTTTCAATAGAATCAGAGTTAACCACAAGAGATTTATCATTAATTTCAAAAATATCACCAAAATCACAGTGGGGTTCATCAATTTCTATAATTTTCAAACCTTCATCATGCTCATCAGATTTAACCATAACTAAGTTTTCATCAAAATTAGAATTATGATTAAAAGAAGGTTTTTCAATTTCAATTTTCTCAACCTTTTCCACAAATAAATTAGCAGATGGATCAATTTCACAATAATCAAAATTAAAGTGAGATTCATGAATATTCACATAAGGCTCAATCTCAAAACAATCATAATCAGAGGGGGATTTTTCTAAATCAAGTTATTCAGTTTCAAACTCAAATAAACATGCTTGTCGTGCTAACTGGGTTTCCAAAATTTTATAATTAGAAGTTAAAGATTCTACCCGAGAAGCAAGTTGACTTATTATTCCCTTAAGATCCTCATTTTTTTTTATTTTGACTTGTCATAAATTGGTTTTGATTTGACATGAATTTTTCAAGCATAGTTTCTAACCTAGATTCTTCAGTTTTCTCAAAGTATGGTTCAGAAACATGATTTGAACAATCATCATGAAAAGAAGTTTGGTTTTCCCATCTAGAATACAATTGATAAGATTTTTCCCATGATAAATTAGGATTTAAAAATTGACAGTCAGAGGAACAATGATCAAAATATCCACAGATATCACATCTAACAGGAGAACAAGATTTCATAACCGGGTGCATATTAAAAGTGTCTAATTTATGAGCCAAATAATCTAACTTATCTGCAATAGTGCACCATGAATCATCTTGATAACATGATGAATTAGAATTTTGAGGCATTAAAAATTTGCAATCAGAAGTATAATGATCAGAAGACTTATAAATATTACATGTAACAAAATAAGAGTGTAATTTCGCTAATTCTGCAATAGTCATATGTGAATAATCTTTATGCTCACCTTGTTGCATGTATACCTTACCTCTTTCAGAAGCCCATGAATTATGATGAAAAGACATATTTTCCAAATCTATCAAGAATAGAAAGATAATCTAATACCAATCAATCAAAATTTTTATTTTTTATTTTTTATTTAGAATATATAAAAAAATAAGCAAATTCACAAATTTTAGAATTCGTAGTTCTGTCACAACTGTGAAAATCCAAAACCTGCAGAAAAAGAAAAAACAAAGTTAAATCTAAAACAAATAAAACTTATTCTAGCAATACTAACAACTATTTTGATATTAACAAAACTAAGGTCCCTGTCAACGGCGCCAAAAACTTGATAGGTTTCCGCAAGTGCACGGAATTATCAAAGTAATAAAGAAAGATATCGAACCACTGAGACCTTATTGTTAAGTACCAAATAGATATTTTCTCACTAGCTAAGCAAGCCGAATATGATAGAAATAACTATGCAAATAATATGCTAAAGAGATAATCGGGACTAGGGTTTCACCCACCTTAATTTCATTGACTAGACATAAATAAAAGGTCACCGAACTAATTTTATCATGATAAAGACTTAATTTACTTCATAAAGGGATCATCTCACTTTCGTGCAAACAATCATGCAGGGATCAATCCTCGCTTTTGCGCAAGATCTATCCCAACGCTAAAGATAAGTAAATCATCAATCAAAGAACTCAAATATCACTTTCACACATCCGAGTTCTAAGTTGATTGTCTCTAGTGGAATCTCAAGGATCACTTTCGTGCATCCAAGCATCAACACTAGTTTTACTCATGGATCTCCAACGTTCTGATCCTCACTCTCATGCAAGATCTCCACGTTTGACAATTAGACTAGATCTATAGATTCATGTTATTATCATGGCAATTAATCTACTAGAACTGAACAAATTGGATCTAACCTAAGGAAGGGTTCATAACATGCAATTCTAGGGTTTTGAATTCTCAAGCGATTACCTTTCAGTCAATAGCGAAAATTCTAAAAACATGATTAGTAACGTGGATCTATAGAGAGTCTAAGCACAAATATCACATGAGCAAAATTATCATGGAAAAATTATCATCTAATCATTAAAAATCAAGGAGAACTACTTCCCCATGTCCCAAAAGAGTATTAAGCTAGCATGGAAAAAGAAATACAATCAACCATAGTTTCAAAGTGGAAGAAATTGAAGAAGAAGAAGAAAACAACTTCACAACACGGCTGTAATATAAATTACAGCCGTATTTTCTGTGATGAACAGTGCTGTCACCGCTGTTTCATTGATTTCTCCTCCACCTGAACTCCTCTTGATCTGAAACTTATGTGCTGTCTTTCTCTCATCTAGGTGAAGCTTCTGCGTGAAAATCAAGGCCTGAGGTTACCTCTACGCCTCTCGGCGTGAGGCCAAACCCTAGACACCTCTCTGTCAATTGCTCCCTTGATACTAGATAAAAATTCCCATTTTCAGTTTGTGTGTCTTCTCCTCTTAATGATGGGTCCACAGCAACTTTCGGATCTCAATTTGGAGTTCTGGATCAAAAGTTATGGCCCGCGCAAGAATCGGACCCGTAAAAATCATGTTTTTTAGAGTAATTACGGTACCGTAAAATATATTACGGTAGTGCCGTATTTTCTGGGCAACTTTCTGGTCTAAAATTGCTAAAAATATGGTACCATAAAATAGTTTATGGCCATGCCATAATTTAGCAATGTATTCTGTTCTGAATGCGCTCCAAAATACGGTAGTGTAATATTTCACGGCAGTGCCGTAAAATCGCTTGCGTTCTCTGGTCTGAAGTGTCGAAAAATAGGGCCCGTGTAATTCATTACGGCAGTGCCGTAAAATGACAAAATCTTCTGTTCTGAAAATCCCCCAAATTACGGTAGTGCTCTTGATTTTACGGTATTGTACGAAAATACGGTACCATAAAATAGATTACGGCACTACCGTATTTTGGTGAGTTGCTTCGTTTTGCGTGAAATTTATCGGGTGATCTCCTCTTGATGATGGTAACTCTTCCGTGTAATTGATTTTGCTTGAAAACGCCTCAAAAGAGTGCCTTTTTACCTGAAAATCATGAAAAACCAAAATAGAAGTAGACTTTGCAATATTTGATAAATTTGGCACAAAAATAAGCTAAAGATCTTCAATTTAGCATGAAAAGGTATAGAAAATGATACAAAATATACTATATATTTTTGTGTCATCAGGAAGAGATGGTGCTAAACCCCTTAATGATGCGGCGGTAGAAGGCTGCGAGGCTGAGAAAACTACGGACCTCGGTGACGGATTCGGGTTCCGGCCATTGGCGAATGGCCTCGATTTTAGCAGGGTTAACCATGAGACCCTGATCCGACACAATGAACCCAAGGAACTGAACCTAGGTCTCGAGGAAAGCACACTTCTTGGCGTTTAGGAATAGGTGTTCCTTGCGCAAGAGGTCAAAGGTCAGGCGTAAGTGATCCAAATGGTCAGTGTGGGTATGGCTGTAGATGAGGATGTCGTCGAAGTAGACGACCATAAACATCCCCATATATGGACGGAGGACATGGCTCATAAGACGCATGAAAGTCGAGGGCGCATTGGTAAGGCCGAAGGGCATCACAAGCCACTTGTAGAGGTCGTCCATCTCTTGAAGGCCGTGTTCCACTCGTCGCCCTTGCGGATGTGAACCTGGTGGTAGCCGCTTCGTAGGTCAAGCTTGCTGATTCAACATGCGCCAGAGATATGGTCAAGCATGTCATCCAAGAGCGGAATGGGAAACCAGTACTTAACCGTGATGCGATTGATTGCGTGGCAATCAATGCACATCCGCCAAGAACAATCCTTCTTAGGGGTAAGAAGGGCTAGAACGGCGCAGTGGCTAAGGCTCTCGCGGATGAAGCCGTTGGCAAGGAGGTCGTCAACCAGCCGTTTGAGCTCCATGTGCTCAGTGGGGTTAAGACGGTGATGGGGCAGGTGTTGGAAAACCCCGAGGATATTTTACAATTTTTAGAGATAGACATTACAGATTACATTGCACAGCGGAAGAATATCCCTAAAATAGGCCAGTCCCAAAATCCCAGTGAAGATCGTCATGCGAGGGGATCGACACGATGTGATAGAAAGTACCTTAAAGCAATGAGAGAAACTGGTGTCGAGGTTGGTGCCCAAGCGTTCGCCCTCTACATTCTCACACACACGGATTCCTAGAGCTCTCTTCTTCCACTCCTGGTGCTAGCCTCGGGAAGAAGATTCACGCCTTAGGAGAGCCTCTTGATCACTTGTGCCAACCACCAAGAAGAGGTGGCACCAAGGGAAGAAGAAGTGGAAGGAGCCGCAAGCCTTCTGAAAGTCCCCTAGAACTGAAGGGGGAAACCCTAATAGGAGGCGCAACAATAATTTTCTAGCGGAATCTTAGGGTTTCAAAAGATCGAATGTAAGTTCATGTGATCAACTCCTTATAATGTATAAATCAGATTAGATTCATACCATTGCCATCGATCGGATGGTGCCTTGGAAGGAAAGGCGCAAATGTTCCTTCTCCAAAGGTGACGCACACAAATGAATATGGCTTGCTCCTTTGAATCTTTGTGCTAGCAAAGCTCTTCAAAAGGTCCTTGATCGGTTGAAGGGAATGAGATGAGAGTTCTCTCCTTTTCGAATCCTTCTCCAATGCGTGAAGAAGTCGCCACCCAAGGAAGCGCCGAAAGAAGAAGGTGAGAGGCGAGAATAGAGCATGATAATCTCAACGTGAGGCGTGGTCACGTTTTAGAAGTCATGGCTTCTAAAATTAGTAAACCACTTATCCTCATGCGCCCATGAGTTTACCCAAGCGCAAATCTCTGATCTTTTGAACCATGCGCTCAAGTAATGAGCTGGTTCAATTAAATTTGATTCAAATACCAAATTAAACCAAGCCCTCTGGTCTAGATCATAATTAAACCCTAAGGCTCCAGATCTAACCGTTCATCTCTTGATGCTCCCGATCTCACTGATCTAGCATCTATTCTCTCGATCGAAGCTTACCGATCTCAAGCCCTAATCAATCAAACATGATCAGACCAGATCTCACTTACAATCAGAGATCAAATCCCTTTAAACTGAACCCAAATAATTCAGTCCACACGATCTGACTTAAGTAAGCCATATCATCAATTTGTGCGACCCTGAGGGTTTCCTTTAAATGTCGGTAACGATAACTCACGTTATCACGATCAGTGAGGGGTATCTAGCAACACATCACTGTCTCCCGATATAAAGGAAAGAGTCTTCCAAGACTATGAAGGGTCCCCTTCAAGGGGGAGCGCAAGCGGATAAAACCCCTTTCAAGAGGGGGGGGGCCGAAAACCCTAAACAAGGGGGCGCATGCATTTTGCTAGGGTTTCAAGAATTCAATCGCTTATGTGCTCATATGATCAACTATAATATTTCATTAGATCAAGAATGTGATCATACCAATGCCATAGATCGGATGTCGGCTTGGAAGCAAAGTTCAAAGAGAACTTCTCCAAAGGAATCGCACACAAGAAGAAGAAGGACTACACCTTGAACGTCCCTTGTGCTAGCAAGGCTCGAAAGTATCCCTTGTCGCGTGAAGGAGATTCGGAGATCAAGCTTGGTGAGAGCAACCTTCCTCCTCTTCTCGTCCGAATTTCTTCACCTCCAAGGATGAACGTTGAGAAGAGAGGAGTGAAGTCGAGCGTTCAAAACGCTTTGGCGTTAAGGTGAAGTCGCCTTCAATACTTTCCATAAATGGAAGAGATGAAGCTATGCGCCCATTACCGAACCAAAACGCCTAACCCCTTGAACCAAGCGTTCACCCTTGTGAACCGGTTCAAGCCACTTCAATCCATTTCAATTTGGTTCAAGAACCAAATTAAACCAGCCCAAGCCATGGTCTAGATCTGATTGAACCAATGGTTCAATATCTAACCGTTGATCTCGTGATACTCTTGATCTCACCGATCTAGCATCAATACTCTCGATCGAAGCTTACCGATCTCAAGTCCCAATCAATCAAACATGATCAGACCAGATCTCACTTACAATCAGAGCCTCTATCCCTTTAAACTGAACCCAAACAATTCAGTCCACACGATCTGACTTAAGTAAGCCATATCATCAAATTGTGACACCCTGAGGGTTTCCTTTAAATGTCGGTAACGATAACTTTCGTTATCACGATCAGTGAGGGGTATCTAGCAACACATCACTGTCTCCCGATATAAAGGAAAGAGTCTTCCAAGACTTCACCCAAACCACAGCACAAGTGTGAATCAACTTCACTAGGCATACATGTGTCCTTTGCCACTGGATGTTCTTATTGGACAAGCGGGTCAAGCTTGTAACTCCAATACGATGAGCATGATTAGATCAGATGAACATAGTCATCTGGGTATGGCCATACACTATCCCAATCATCTCATATAGGGGGGCCCCTTTAGAACATCACACTCCTTAAACAAGGAGACGGCAATCCTATGTCTATCACTAGTGCCCTAACCTGATTCAAGCTCACCATCCAAGATAGTCTATAATCATTATGTTTCAAATGATATTGAACTACCTCAAGACAATGACAATCATCATTTAGAAACACAAGTGATCTCAAGTCAGAGGACATGTGCCACTTGGTGCTTACAAGGATCATTCACATTGTGACAAGCAATTGAATATCCTAGTAGGGTCTGTCCAGTACATCCAATGTACCCATGAGTCTACATCTTATTCCATGCTCGAAGCATCCTATAAGATTAGAACACATATTAGTCTCAATCATATCAAGGCTGTCTCATGTTCACTAAGATATCTCGACTAAGGACATATGCATGTCAGCCTAGCTGAACAGCTTTTAGACATTATTCAGAAGTACACTTATTACAGCAGACAAGGTAGCAACCTGAATAATAAACATGCCTTTATAAACATAAGAGTTTATTACATGATACTTATACAATCCCAAGGCCTCAAACATTAGCCTTAAGGGCATACCCCAACAAACTACACCCAAACCACAGCACAAGTGTGAATCCAATTCACAAGGCATGCAAATTTCCTTTGCCACTGGATGTTCTTATTGGACAAGCGTGTCAAGCTTGTAGCTCCAATATGATGAGCATGATTAGATCAGATGATCATAGTCATCTGGGTATGGCCATACACTTTCTCAATCATCTCATCCAGGGGGGCCCTTTAGAACATCACACTCCTTAAACAAGGAGACGGCAATCCTATATCTATCACTAGTGCCCTAACCTGATTCAAGCTCACCATCCAAGATAGTCTATAACCATTATGTTACAAATGATATTGAACTACCTCAAAACAATGACAATCATCATTTAGAAAACACAAGTGATCTCAAGTCAGAGGAAATGTGCCACTTGTCGCATTCAAGGATTATTCATATTGTGACAAGCAATTGAATATCCTAGTAGGGTCTGTCCAGTACATCCAATGTACCCATGGGTCTACATCTTATTCCATGCTCGAAGCATCCTATAAGATTAGAACACATATTAGTCTTAACCATATCAAGGCTGTCTCATGTTCACCAAGATATATCGACTAAGGACTTAACTGCATGTCAGCCTAGCTAAACAGCTTTGAGACATTATTCAGAAGTACACCTATTGCAGCAGACAATGTAACAAACTGAATAACAACCATGCCTTTATAAACATAAGAGTTTATTACATGATACTGATACATTCCCAAGGCCTCAAACATTAGCCTTAAGGGCATACCCCAACAATCTCCCACTTGCACTTAATCTAATGGTTGAGAAATCTCAAACCCATATTATTACAGTGCTTCTCATGCTTCTGCTGCGCCAGAGGCTTAGTAAGCGGGTCTGCCAGATTGTCATCTGTATGAACCTTGCAGACTTTGATCTCGCCACGATCAATGATCTCCCGGATCAAATGAAACCGTCTCTATATGTGCTTGGACTTCTAGTGCGACCGTGGTTCCTTTGCTTGTGCAATTGCTCCAGTGTTATCACAAAAGATAACCAAAGGATCTGCACTCGAAGGAACAACACCAAGTTCCTGAACGAACTTACGAATCCACACTGCCTCCTTGGATGCTTCCGAGGCTGCAACATACTCGGCTTCTGTTGTGGAATCAGCAACGATTGACTGTTTGAAACTCTTCCACACCACCGCTCCTCCATTCAAGCTAAAAATATAGCCTGATTGCGATCGGAAATCATCCTGGTCAGACTGGAACGAAGCGTCAGTATATCCTTCAATACTGAGTTCTTCCTGACCACCATATATCAAGAACATATCTTTGGTCCTCCGCAGATATTTTAAAATGTTCTTGACTGCAATCCAGTGCGCCATACCTGGATTACCTTGGAATCGACTGGTCACGCTTAACCCGTAAGCGACGTCTGGGCGAGTACACAACATCGCATACATTATGGACCCAATAGCCGAAGCATAAGGCGTATTGTCCATTTTATCTTTCTCAGTCTGTGTTTGTGGACACTGACTCTTCGAAAGATTCAGACCTTGTCTGACTGGAAGATATCCTCTTTTAGAATTCTCTAAATGAAATCTCTCCAGGACTTTATCGATGTAAGTACTCTGGCACAGCCCGAGAAGCCTCTTAGATCTATCCCTGTAGATCTTCACACCTAATACATAGGCTGCTTCTCCAAGATCTTTCATCTGGAAACATTTCCTTAGCCATGCCTTTACGGCATGCATTTCAGGAATGTTGTTTCCAATGATCAAGATATCATCGACGTAGAGGACTAGGAAAGTAATCACGCTCCCACTAAACCTCTTATATACACACGGGTCATCTTCGTTCTTGATGAAACCAAATTCAGTGACTGATTCATCAAAATGAATATTCCAGCTTCTTGATGCTTGTTTGAGTCAATAAATAGACTTCTTTAACTTGCATATTTTATGACGATCTGATGGATTAGTGAAACCTTCTGGTTGTGTCATATACACATCCTCATCCAGATTTCCATTAAGGAAAGCCATTTTCACATCCATCTGCCAGATCTCATAATCGTAATATGCTGCTATCGCGAAAAGAATCCGAATAGACTTAAACATGGCTACAGGTGAGAAAGTTTCATCATAATCTATCCCGTAGATTTGTTTGAAACCTTTCGCAACTAGCCTGCCTTTATAGGTAACCATGTTACCATCCATGTCAATCTTCTTCTTGAAGATCCATTTACAACCTATAGGGATTACTCCCGGAGGCGGATCAACCAAATCCCAGACTCGGTTATCTGACATGGAGTCCATCTCGGCGCGCATAGCTTCAAGCCATCTCGCTGACTCCGGTCCACTGACCGCATCCGCATAAGTGAGGGGTTCATCATGATCAATGATGTAGACTCCGTCATAGCGCTCAGGCTGTCGATGGATCCTTCCCGATCTTCGCGGTTCCCGTGATATCTGAGCCTCAGGTTGTTCAGTAACCTGTTCTACCGGCTCAGGCTCATCCAACTGTGCTTGACCACTTTGTCCTTCCTCTGGATTCTCATCCAGCTTTATTTCTCTCCCACTGGCCTCTTGTTGGAGTATGCCCTTAAGGCTAATGTTTGAGGCCTTTGGGATTGTAAAAGTATTATGTAATAAACTCTTATGTTTATGAAAGGCATGGTTATTATTCAGGTTGTTACCTTGTCTGCTGCAATGAGTGTGCTTCTGAATAATGTCTCAAAGCTGTTCAGCTAGGCTGACAGGCTGTATGTCCTTAGTCGAGATATCTTGGTGAACATGAGACAGCCTTGATATGATGGAGACTAATATGAGTGCTAATCTTATAGGATGCTTCGAGCATGGAATAAGATGTAGACTCATGGGTACATTGGATGTACTGGACAGACCCTACTGGGATATTCCATTGCTTGTCACAATGTGAATGATCCTTGTAAGCAGCAAGTGGCACATGTCCTCTGACTTGAGATCACTTGTGTTTCTAAATGATGATTGTCATTGTCTTGAGGTAGTTCAATATCATTTGAAACATAATGATTATAGACTATCTTGGATGGTGAGCTTGAGTCAGGTTAGGGCACTTGTGATAGATAAAGGATTGCCGTATCCTTGTTTAAGGAGTGTGATGTTCTAAAGGGCCCCCTTTATATGAGATGATTGAGGAAGTGTATGGCCATACCCAGATGACTATGTTCATCTGATCTAATCATGCTCATCGTGTTGGAGTTACAAGCTTGACATGCTTGTCCAATAAGAACATCCAGTGGCAAAGGATAAATGTATGCCTTGTGAATAGAGTCACACTTGTGCCTTGGTTTGGGAGTAGTCTTGGAAGACTCTTTCCTTTATATCGGGAGACAGTGATGTGTTGCTAGATACCCCTCACTGATCGTGATAACGTAAGATATCGTTACCGACATTTAGAGGAAACCCTCAGGGTCGCACAATATGATGATTTGGCTTACTTGAGTCAGATCGTGTGGACTGAATTCTTTGGGTTCAGTTTAAGGGGATTTAATCTCTGATTGTAAGTGAGATCTAGCCTGATCATGTTTGATTGATTAGGGCTTGAGATCGGTAAGCTTGGATCGAGAGAGATGATGCTAGATCGAAGAGATCAGGGGCATCAGGTGATGAACGGTTAGATCATGAGCCTTGGGGTTCAATATGGTCTAGACCACATGGCTTGAGCCATTTCGGTTTGGTTCATGAACCAAAGTCGATTGAAACGGTTTAGCTTGAACCGGTTCACAATTGTGAACGCATGGTTCAATGCTCAAATGCGTTTGAGGTTGGCTTGAGCGCATGGCATGATGAGCTTCCATTTATGGAAAGTCATCATGGCCGGTTTCACAAAAACGCCTAAACGCATAAGCGTTTGTGCTCTTCTCTTGAACGCCTTGGACAATTTCGTTGAGGTGTGGTTGACGACGAGAAGGAGAGGCGAGGCAAGTGAAGCTCTCGGCAACAAGGAGATTCATCATCCCCTTCCATTCGACAAGAAGGCTTGAGGGTCTTGCTAGCACAAGAGATCTCAAGGAAGTGAGCATCTTCATCTTGTGTGTGGGCTTGTGGAGGAGACCTAGTTTGATCTCTTCTTCCAAACCGACTTCCAAATCCATGGCGTTGGTATGATTCCTTTTCATAACATAAGTTGATCTTATAGATTCATATGCGATCTTGAAACCCTTTTTCCGCAAAGCTTGTTAGAATTGCAAGTTTAGGGTTTCTCCCCCATAATTAGGGGTTCCTACAATTGGTATCAGAGCTAGGCTCTTGATATGATCTATATGATTGCTTATTTGTGATCCATACATTCAAGTTGTGCTTACTTTTACTTGAAGCATGCTTTGTTTTCATGAGGTTGCGCATGTATCTTGTTTTCATGAGGTTGCGCATGTATCTTGCTTTCATGAAGTTGCGCATGATATCATGCTTTAAGTTGCGCTTGTATCATGGCTTTGATAAAGTATGCGCTCCCCCTTGAAGGGGACCCCCTAAAGTATGCGCTCCTCCTTGAAGAGGACCCCCTTAGATCTAAGGGTTATATGCAAGCATGTTGTTTGTTTGTATCATTGCGCATGTTCTAAATGTTTTCTAAAACCTTACATCTTGCGCGCATAATTAGATCTAAGGTGCCACTACATTAAACCCTTAGATGGGTTGATGGGGTTGAAGTCACCACTAGGTTAGATCCAAGTCTGATCAGACCATCTGACAGCTCAGATGGGTTGACCCAATGGCACCTATGCGCAAGCACAAGGTGGCTATAGGTTGACTGCATCTAGGGCGTGTAGCGAGGTCTGGTTGAGACAACTACTGAACACACTTGAGTTAGGCCCGGGGTCACACCCGCTTGCCAAAAACTCATGGGGTGGTTCAGCCCTTGGGGCATGCATGGTTGACCATTAGGTCAACTCGGGTCAGTTAGGACTCGGTGCATGCAAGGGCAAAGGATCTAACTAGATGGATGAGTGGATCCCTATCAATGGACCATTGTAAGGTTGTAGGGCTCGTAAGGAAATTAAAATTGATGCCATGGGGTTTTTCAAAATTTAATTTCTTGATTGGATCACAAGATGATTTGATGCCATGATGCTTGTCTATTTAGTCTTATGTGGGTTGCCCTATTGTGTGCTGTGCTGGGGCCTGCGTGCCTGGGTTTAAATTGTAAATTAATTTGTGATCTGCGAATCACATTGTTTTAATTTATGAAATGTTGTTGACCTGTGTGTCAACCTTGTCTAGATAGATCAAATGTACTTTGATTAGACAAGAGTACAAATGCACACATCATAAAGGGGCATTCAGCTGGTGGCGCACCTGAGGTGCTCTTGGCGCTAGGGCCCTAGGTTGGACCAGATGAGATGCCAAGGAGCTCAAGTGAAGACTTAAGTAAAATTAAGGTCTTACTAGGGTTCATGGGCTTTTACCACATAAGATCATGCTTTCTACTTATTGCAAATAATTAGAGTTGCATGTTTATGTTTATCTTCTGCTATAGCCATAGGATATGCCTGATAGTAAGAAGATAAAAGACCGCTAAAATCCAACGCTAACATATCAAGCTCGTAAGCCTTCTGACGCGAAACCTCACCTTTCTGACTATCGTTGGAGCCGTGTTGAACCCACTCAGTGGGCACATCCATCTATCTTCAGACGGTGCCGGATTTCACCTGCGTGTTACAGAGTTGGGATTTATCCCCTCTCGTTGCTCAGCATAGCACGTGGTGGTCCAGGGAGTAGGTCGGGTCAGCTTGACCATGTAGACTACATATGTGGCGCATATGGTAGCACATGGAGGCAGCCATCTCTGGGATCAGAGACTGTGTTGTACCAACTCAGTTGGCACAGTCTGCTGGATTGCCAAGATGAAGGGGAATCGCACGGGTTGGCGATTGGCTGGGACAGCCTACCAGAAATTAGTGCTTGTCATCTCTGTGCATCTTATCTCGCCTGAGCGGGACGCGGAGACCAAGTATGAAATCTGGATCCCATCTCACTAAAAGAGTATTACTCTTTCGGACTGTTTACTGGATTTTTCAGTCAGACAAAATAGTGAGAAAAAGAATCTTTCTTAAGTCCTAGATTGATTCTGAACATTGATACTGACCTTGCTGTTCTTGCTTGTTGTAGATTCCTGCAGCAACGAACACCATGAGCTTCAATGTGCGATCCCTACTGGAAAGGGAGAAGTTTGCTGGGCCGAACTTCTCTGACTGGTTCGGACACCTTAAGATTGTTCTTAAGGCAGAGAGGAAACTGTATGTCCTCGAGACGGCGATACCGCCGCAGCCCGCTCCGAACGCCGCAAGGGCGGTTCGGGATGCCTACGAAAAGCACGTCAATGATAGCATTGATGTCGCTTGCCTGATGCTAGCGTCTATGACGCCACCGCTGCAGCGTCAGCATGAGGACATGTCGGCTATAGAAATTATAGCGAACCTCAAGATGCTGTATGCTGCACAGGCGAGGACTGAACGCTATAATCTGACGAAGCTCTTCTTTCAGAGCAAACTGGCTGAGGGGAGCCCAGTGGGAGCTCACGTGCTCAAGATGATTGGGCACAAGGAGGCTCTGGAGAAACTGGGGCATACCATCAACCAGGAGCTTGCTGTGGACATTATTCTGCAGTCTCTTCCGCCTTCTTTCGATGCGTTCATCATTAACTTTAATATGAACAAGATCGATTGTACGCCGGCAGAGCTGCTGAATATGCTCTTGACAACTGAGGAAACTCTGAAGGGTAAGCCTTCAACCTCTGTCTTGATGGTTCCTTTTAGGAACAAGAAGAAGGGGAAGAAGGGCAAGGCCCCTGTCAAGAATTACAGCAAGGCCCTGAAACAGAAGGTGAAGCGGTCGAAGGACAACAGGTGTTTCCACTGTGGCCAGCTGGGTCACTGGAAAAAGGACTGTAAAGCGCTCCAAGGAGATAAGAGGGGAAGCATCGCTTCTGGCTCAGGTATATATGTGACTGAGGTCATGTTTTCATCTTCTTCTATATCATGGGTGTTGGACACTGCATGTGGAGTTCACATTTGTTCAAATGTACAGGAACTCAAGAGAAGAAGGCAGGTGGGACAGCATGAGGTAGACCTACGCGTTGGAAACGGGGCACGGGTTGCTGCTGTTGCTGTAGGAAACTATTTCATTTCTTTACCATCTGGCATTGTATTAGAATTAAACAATTGTTATTTTGTACCAAGTATCACAAAGAATATTATCTCTATTCCTGCTCTTGTCAGGAAAGGATTTGCCTTTGAATGCAAGATTTCAAAGTGTGTTTTATCTCGTGATAATATTGTGTATGCAACTGGTTCAATTAACAATGGGTTATACATGTTGGACATGGACAATTCTATACAAAATATTGATAATAAGAAAGCCAAGTATGCTGATGACAGCACCTTGTTATGGCATAGTCGTTTAGGCCATATAAACGAGAAGCGCATTAAGCGGTTGCATGATCATGGACTGCTGGGATCATTCTCCTATGAGGAGATTGTTACATGCAAAGCTTGTTTGATGGGTAAAATGACGAAGTCTCCTTTTCCTCACAAAGGTCAAAGGGCTTCAGGTTTACTGGACCTAATACACAGTGATGTGTGTGGGCCTTTTGGTAAACATGCCAGAGGTGGCTATCAGTACTTCATTACCTTTACTGATGATTTCAGTAGGTATGGATATGTCTATTTAATGAGACATAAAAGTGAATCTTTTGACAAGTTCAAAGAGTTCAAAAATGAAGTACAAAATCAGCTAGGCCGAAATATCAAGGCACTTCGTTCAGATCGAGGTGGTGAATACCTGAGTCATGCGTTTACTGACTATCTGAAAGAGTGTGGGATTATCTCACAGCTCACTCCGCCAGGAACACCGCAATGGAATGGTGTGTCCGAGAGGAGAAATAGAACGTTACTTGATATGGTTCGTTCTATGATGAGTCAGGCTACTCTTCCATACTCCTTTTGGGGTTTTGCACTGGAAACAGCTGCAAAGGTACTAAACCGAGTGCCATCCAAGGCAGTTTTAAAGACGCCATATGAGTTATGGTATGGGAAACAGCCTAGCTTGACATTTATCAGGATCTGGGGTTGCGAGGCTTATCTCAAAAAGCTCGCCTCTGGGAAACTAGAGAGCAGATCTGACAAATGCATCTTTGTCGGTTACCCTAAGGAAACTAAGGGTTATTATTTCTACGATCCCAAGGAGAACAAGGTATTTGTTGCTCGGACGGCCGTATTTCTTGAGAAGGAATTTATTCTGCAAGAGGCCAGTGGGAGAGAAATAAAGCTGGATGAGAATCCAGAGGAAGGACAAAGTAGTCAAGCAGAGTTGGATGTGCCTGAGCCGGTAGAGCAGGTTATTGGACAACCTGAGGCTCAGATATCACGGGAACCGCGAAGATCGGGTAGGATCCGTCGACAGCCTGAGCGCTATGATGGAGTCTACATCATTGATAATGATGAACCCCTAACTTATGCGGATGCGGTCAGTGGACCGGAGTCAGCTAGATGGCTTGATGCTATGCGAGCCGAGATGGACTCCATGTCAGATAACCAAGTCTGGGATTTGGTTGATCCGCCTCCGGGAGTAATCCCTATAGGCTGTAAATGGATCTTCAAGAAGAAGATTGACATGGATGGTAACGTGGTTACCTATAAAGGCAGGCTAGTTGCGAAAGGTTTCAAACAAATCTACGGGATAGATTATGATGAAACTTTCTCACCTGTAGCCATGTTTAAGTCTATTCGGATTCTTTTCGCGATAGCTGCATATTACGATTATGAGATCTGGCAGATGGATGTGAAAACAGCTTTCCTTAATGGAAATCTGGATGAGGATGTGTATATGACACAACCGGAAGGTTTCACTAATCCATCAGATCGTCATAAAATATGCAAGTTAAAGAAGTCCATTTATGGACTGAAACAAGCATCAAGAAGCTGGAATATTCGTTTTGATGAATCAATCTCTGAGTTTGGTTTCATCAAGAACGAGGATGACCCGTGTGTATATAAGAGGTTTAGTGGGAGCGTGATTACATTCCTAATCCTCTACGTCGATGATATCTTGATCATTGGAAATGATATTCCTGAACTGCATGCTGTTAAGGCATGGTTAGGAAAATGTTTTCAGATGAAAGATCTAGGAGAAGCAGCCTATGTACTAGGTGTGAAGATCTACCGGGATAGATCTAAGAGGCTTCTCGGGCTGTGCCAGAGTACTTACATCGATAAAGTCCTGGAGAGATTCCATTTAGAGAATTCTAAACGTGGATATCTTCCAGTCAGACATGGTCTGAATCTTTCGAAGAGTCAGTGTCCACAAACACAGACTGAGAAAGATGAAATGGACAATACGCCTTATGCTTCGGCTATTGGGTCCATTATGTATGCGATGTTGTGTACTCGCCCAGACGTCGCTTACGGGTTAAGCGTGACCAGTCGATTCCAAAGTAATCCAGGTTTGGCGCACTGGATTGCAGTCAAGAACATTTTAAAATATCTGCGGAGGACCAAAGATATGTTCTTGATATATGGTGGTCAGGAAGAACTCAGTATAGAGGGATATACTGACGCTTCGTTCCAGTCGGACCAGGATGATTTCCGATCGCAATCAGGCTATGTTTTTAGCTTGAATGGTGGAGCAGTGGTGTGGAAAAGTTTCAAACAGTCAACTGTTGCTGATTCCACAACAGAAGCCGAGTATGTTGCAGCCTCGGAAGCATCCAAGGAGGCAGTGTGGATTCGTAAGTTCGTGAGAGAACTTGGTGTCGTTCCTTCGAGTGCAGATCCTTTGGTTATCTTTTGTGATAACACTGGAGCTATAGCACAAGCAAAGGAACCGCGGTCGCACCAGAAGTCCAAGCACATACAGAGACGGTTTCACTTGATCCGGGAGATCATTGATCGTGGCGAGATCAAGATTTGCAAGGTTCATACAGATGACAATCTGGCAGACCCGCTTACCAAGCCTCTGGCGCAGCAGAAGCATGAGAAGCACTGTAATAATATGGGTTTGAGATTTCTCAACCATTAGATTAAGTGCAAGTGGGAGATTGTTGGAGTATGCCCTTAAGGCTAATGTTTGAGGCCTTTGGGATTGTAAAAGTATTATGTAATAAACTCTTATGTTTATGAAAGGCATGGTTATTATTCAGGTTGTTACCTTGTCTGCTGCAATGAGTGTGCTTCTGAATAATGTCTCAAAGCTGTTCAGCTAGGCTGACAGGCTGTATGTCCTTAGTCGAGATATCTTGGTGAACATGAGACAGCCTTGATATGATGGAGACTAATATGAGTGCTAATCTTATAGGATGCTTCGAGCATGGAATAAGATGTAGACTCATGGGTACATTGGATGTACTGGACAGACCCTACTGGGATATTCCATTGCTTGTCACAATGTGAATGATCCTTGTAAGCAGCAAGTGGCACATGTCCTCTGACTTGAGATCACTTGTGTTTCTAAATGATGATTGTCATTGTCTTGAGGTAGTTCAATATCATTTGAAACATAATGATTATAGACTATCTTGGATGGTGAGCTTGAGTCAGGTTAGGGCACTTGTGATAGATAAAGGATTGCCGTATCCTTGTTTAAGGAGTGTGATGTTCTAAAGGGCCCCCTTTATATGAGATGATTGAGGAAGTGTATGGCCATACCCAGATGACTATGTTCATCTGATCTAATCATGCTCATCGTGTTGGAGTTACAAGCTTGACATGCTTGTCCAATAAGAACATCCAGTGGCAAAGGATAAATGTATGCCTTGTGAATAGAGTCACACTTGTGCCTTGGTTTGGGAGTAGTCTTGGAAGACTCTTTCCTTTATATCGGGAGACAGTGATGTGTTGCTAGATACCCCTCACTGATCGTGATAACGTAAGTTATCGTTACCGACATTTAGAGGAAACCCTCAGGGTCGCACAATATGATGATATGGCTTACTTGAGTCAGATCGTGTGGACTGAATTCTTTGGGTTCAGTTTAAGGGGATTTAATCTCTGATTGTAAGTGAGATCTAGCCTGATCATGTTTGATTGATTAGGGCTTGAGATCGGTAAGCTTGGATCGAGAGAGATGATGCTAGATCGAAGAGATCAGGGGCATCAGGTGATGAACGGTTAGATCATGAGCCTTGGGGTTCAATATGGTCTAGACCACATGGCTTGAGCCATTTCGGTTTGGTTCATGAACCAAAGTCGATTGAAACGGTTTAGCTTGAACCGGTTCACAATTGTGAACGCATGGTTCAATGCTCAAATGCGTTTGAGGTTGGCTTGAGCGCATGGCATGATGAGCTTCCATTTATGGAAAGTCATCATGGCCGGTTTCACAAAAACGCCTAAACGCATAAGCGTTTGTGCTCTTCTCTTGAACGCCTTGGACAATTTCGTTGAGGTGTGGTTGACGACGAGAAGGAGAGGCGAGGCAAGTGAAGCTCTCGGCAACAAGGAGATTCATCATCCCCTTCCATTCGACAAGAAGGCTTGAGGGTCTTGCTAGCACAAGAGATCTCAAGGAAGTGAGCATCTTCATCTTGTGTGTGGGCTTGTGGAGGAGACCTAGTTTGATCTCTTCTTCCAAACCGACTTCCAAATCCATGGCGTTGGTATGATTCCTTTTCATAACATAAGTTGATCTTATAGATTCATATGCGATCTTGAAACCCTTTTTCCGCAAAGCTTGTTAGAATTGCAAGTTTAGGGTTTCTCCCCCATAATTAGGGGTTCCTACACCTCTTGCAGAAGAAACTCCTTCTCAAGAAATATGGCCGTCCGAGCAACAAATACTTTGTTCTCTTTGGGATCGTAGAAATAATAACCCTTAGTTTCCTTAGGGTAAACGACAAAGATACATTTCTCAGATCTGCTCTCTAGTTTCCCAGAGGTGAGCTTTTTGACATAAGCCTCGCAGCCCCAGATCCTGATAAATGTTAAGCTCGGCTGTTTCCCATACCATAACTCATATAGCGTCTTTGAAACTGCCTTGGATGGCACTCGGTTTAGTACCTTTGCAGCTGTCTCCAGTGCAAATCCCCAAAAGGAGTAAGGTAGAGCAGCCTGACTCATCATAGAACGAACCATATCAAGTAACGTTCTATTTCTCCTCTCGGACACACCATTCCATTGCGGTGTTCCTGGCGGAGTGAGCTGTGAGATAATCCCACACTCCTTCAGATAGTCAGTAAACTCTCGAATTAGGTATTCACCACCTCGATCAGAACGAAGTGCCTTGATATGTCGGCCTAGCTGATTCTGTACTTCATTCTTGAATTCTTTGAACTTGTCAAAAGATTCACTCTTATATCTCATCAGATAGACATAACCGTACCTACTGAAATCATCAGTGAAGGTGATGAAGTATTGATAGCCACCTCTGGCATGTTTACTAAATGGCCCACACACATCACTGTGTATAAGGTCAAGTAAACCTGAAGCCCTTTGACCTTTGTGGGGAAAAGGTGACTTCGTCATTTTACCCATTAAACAAGCTTTGCATGTATCAATCTCCTCATAGGAGAATGATCCCAGCAGTCCATAATCATGCAACCGCTTAATGCGTTTCTTGTTAATATGGCCTAAACGACTATGCCATAGCAAGGTGCTGTCATCAGCATATTTGGCTTTCTTATTATCAATATTGTGTATAGAACATTCCATGTCCAACATGAATAACCCATTGTTAATTGAACCAGTAGCATAAACAATATTATCTAAAGTAAGAATACACTTTGAAATATTGCATTCAAAGGAAAACCCTTTCCTGACAAGAGCAGGAATAGAGATAATATTTTTAGTAATACTTGGAACAAAGTAACAACTGTTTAATTCTAACACAAGTCCAGATGGTAAAGAGATGAAATAGTCTCCTACAGCAACAGCAGCAACCCGTGCCCCGTTTCCAACTCGTAGGTCCACCTCATGCTGTCCCACCTGTCTTCTTCTCTTGAGTTCCTGTACATTTGAACAAATGTGAACTCCACATGCAGTGTCCAACACCCATGAAATAGAAGAAGATGAAACCATGACTTCCGTCACGTAAATACCTGAGCCAGAAGCGATGCTTCCCCTCTTGTCTCCTTGGAGCGCTTTACAGTCCTTTTTCCAGTGACCCAGCTGGCCACAGTGGAAACATCTGTATTCCTTTGACCGCTTAACTTTTTGCTTCAGAGCCTTGCTGTAACTCTTGACAGGGGCCTTGCCCTTCTTCCCCTTCTTCTTGTTCCTAGAAGGAACCATTAAGACAGAGGTCGAAGGCTTTCCCTTCAGAGTCTCCTCAGTAGTCAAGAGCATATTCAGCAGCTCTGCCGGAGTACAGTCGATTTTGTTCATATTAAAGTTAATGATGAACGCATCGAAAGAGGGCGGGAGAGACTGCAGAATAATGTCTACAGCAAGCTCCTGATTGATGGTATGCCCCAGTTTCTCTAGAGCCTCCTTGTGCCCAATCATCTTGAGCACGTGAGCTCCCACTAGGCTCCCTTCAGCCAGTTTGCTCTGGAAGAACAGCTTTGTCAGATTATAGCGTTCTGTCCTCGCCTGTGCAGCATACAGCATCTTGAGGTTTGCTATAATTTGTATAGCAGACATATCCTCATGCTGACGCTGCAGCGGTGGCGTCATAGACGCTAGCATCAGGCAAGCGACATCAATGCTATCATTGACGTGCTTTTCATAAGCTTCCCGAACCGCCCTTGCGGCGTTCGGAGCGGGCTGAGGCGGTATAGCCGTCTCGAGGACATACAGTTTCCTCTCTGCCTTAAGAACAATCTTAAGGTGTCCGTACCAGTCTGAGAAGTTCGGCCCAGCAAACTTCTCCCTTTCCAGTAGGGATCGCACATTGAAGCTCATGGTGTTCGTTGCTGCAGGTATCTACAACAATGCAAGAACAGCAAGGTCAGTATCAATGTTAAGAATCAATCAGGACTTAAGAATGATTCTTTTTCTCACTATTTTATCTGGCTGAAAAATCCAGCAAAAACAGCCCGAAAGAGTAGAACTCTTTTAGTGAGATGGGATCTAGATTTCATACTTGGTCTCCACGTCCCGCTCAGGCGAGATAAGATGCACAGAGAGTACAAGCACTAATCTCTGGTAGGCTGTTCCAGCCAATCGCCAACTCGTGTGATTCCCCTTCATCTGGGCAATCCAGCAGACTGTGCCAACTGAGTTGGTACAACACAATCTCTGACCCCACAGATGGCTGCCTCCATGCGCTACCATATGCGCCACATATGTAGCCTACATGGTCAAGCTGACCCGACCTACTCCCTGGACCACCACGTGCTATGCTGAGCAACGAGAATCGATAAATCCCTTCTCTGTAACACGCAGGTGTAATCCAGCACCGTCTGAAGATAGATGGACGTGCCCACTGAGTGGGTACAACACGGCTCCAACGATAATCAGAACAGTGAGGTTTCGCGTCAGAAGGCTTACGAGCTTGATATTTTAGCGTTGGATTTTAACGGTCTTTTATCTTCTTCACTATCATGCAATTCCTATGGTGATAGCAGAAGATAAATAAATCATGCTGTTCTACTTATATAAACAATAAAAGAAAGCATGGATCTTATGTGGTAAAAGCCCATAGCCTAAGTAAGACCTTAATTAACTTAAGTCTTCACTTGCTTTTCTTCATGGGACTTTTGCTGCTCATTTGGCCCAAACCAGGGCCCAAGCGCCATCTGCAGCTCAGGTGCGCCTACCAGGGAAAATTCGCCTGGTCCCAGAGTCGAACCATGGACCTCCCACCTGGTCAAGCCTCTGCTGCAAGCGCCTCTGCCAAGTGTGCTCTGTGCTCTTGTCTGATTAATTTACAAATTAATCTATCTAGACAAGATTGACACGCAGGTCAATTACACTTTATAAATTAAATACAATGTGATACGCAGATCACAATAATTAATTTACAACTTTAATACAGGCACGCAGGCCCCAGCACAGCACACATTTAACATGGGCAGCCCACATAAGAATAAATAAACAAGCATATGCCACAATCAAACATGTGATCCTTTCAAGAAAATAAATTTTTTTTTTTTTTTTTGGAAAAACCCATTGGCATCAATTTTATTTTCCTTATATGCCCTACTACCTTACAACGGTCCATTACTAGGGATCCACTCATCCAACCTAGTCAGATCCATTGCCCTTGCATGCACCAAGTCGTAACTGACTTGAGTTGACCCAGTGGTCAACCATGCATGCGCCAGGGCTGAACGACCACTATGAGGTCTGGCAAGCGGGTGTGACCCCGGGCCTAACTCATGTGCGTTCATTAGTTGTCTCAACCAGACATCGCTACACGCCTGTCTGCAGTCGACCTATAGCCACCAGGTGCTTGCGCACAGGTGCTATCTGGTCAACCCATCAAGGCTGTTAGATGGTCTGATCAGACTATCTGGATCTAACCTAGGGGATGACTTCAACCCTAATAACCCGTCTAAGGGTTTAAAGTAAGGCCTTAGATCTAATGTGGAGCGCGCATGATACAAGTTTTTGACAAAACAAAGACTTTAACAAGCGCCTACATAAACATGAAAATACACATGCGCCAACATCTAAAAAACTAGCATGTAGTTTCGCATGTGATGACAATTAGATCTATGCATCGCAAATAAGGATCACACAGTAACATGAAGCAATCATATGAACATACAATAACAACCTCGCTCTGATACCAATTGAAAGTCCCCTAGAACTGAAGGGGGAAACCCTAATAGGAGGCGCAACAATAATTTTCTAGCGGAATCTTAGGGTTTCAAAAGATCGAATGTAAGTTCATGTGATCAACTCCTTATAATGTATAAATCAGATTAGATTCATACCATTGCCATCGATCGGATGGTGCCTTGGAAGGAAAGGCGCAAATGTTCCTTCTCCAAAGGTGACGCACACAAATGAATATGGCTTGCTCCTTTGAATCTTTGTGCTAGCAAAGCTCTTCAAAAGGTCCTTGATCGGTTGAAGGGAATGAGATGAGAGTTCTCTCCTTTTCGAATCCTTCTCCAATGCGTGAAGAAGTCGCCACCCAAGGAAGCGCCGAAAGAAGAAGGTGAGAGGCGAGAATAGAGCATGATAATCTCAACGTGAGGCGTGGTCACGTTTTAGAAGTCATGGCTTCTAAAATTAGTAAACCACTTCTCCTCATGCGCCCATGAGTTTACCCAAGCGCAAATCTCTGATCTTTTGAACCATGCGCTCAAGTAATGAGCTGGTTCAATTAAATTTGGTTCAAATACCAAATTAAACCAAGCCCTCTGGTCTAGATCATAATTAAACCCTAAGGCTCCAGATCTAACCGTTCATCTCTTGATGCTCCCGATCTCACTGATCTAGCATCTATTCTCTCGATCGAAGCTTACCGATCTCAAGCCCTAATCAATCAAACATGATCAGACCAGATCTCACTTACAATCAGAGATCAAATCCCTTTAAACTGAACCCAAATAATTCAGTCCACACGATCTGACTTAAGTAAGCCATATCATCAATTTGTGCGACCCTGAGGGTTTCCTTTAAATGTCGGTAACGATAACTCACGTTATCACGATCAGTGAGGGGTATCTAGCAACACATCACTGTCTCCCGATATAAAGGAAAGAGTCTTCCAAGACTACACCCAAACCACAGCACAAGTGTGAATCCAATTCACAAGGCATGCAAATTTCCTTAGCCACTGGATGTTCTTATTGGACAAGCGTGTCAAGCTTGTAGCTCCAATATGATGAGCATGATTAGATCAGATGATCATAGTCATCTGGGTATGGCCATACACTTTCTCAATCATCTCATCCAGGGGGGCCCTTTAGAACATCACACTCCTTAAACAAGGAGACGGCAATCCTATATCTATCACTAGTGCCCTAACCTGATTCAAGCTCACCATCCAAGATAGTCTATAACCATTATGTTTCAAATGATATTGAACTACCTCAAAACAATGACAATCATCATTTAGAAAACACAAGTGATCTCAAGTCAGAGGAAATGTGCCACTTGTCGCATTCAAGGATTATTCATATTGTGACAAGCAATTGAATATCCTAGTAGGGTCTGTCCAGTACATCCAATGTACCCATGGGTCTACATCTTATTCCATGCTCGAAGCATCCTATAAGATTAGAACACATATTAGTCTTAACCATATCAAGGCTGTCTCATGTTCACCAAGATATATCGACTAAGGACTTAACTGCATGTCAGCCTAGCTGAACAGCTTTGAGACATTATTCAGAAGTACACCTATTGCAGCAGACAATGTAACAAACTGAATAACAACCATGCCTTTATAAACATAAGAGTTTATTACATGATACTGATACATTCCCAAGGCCTCAAACATTAGCCTTAAGGGCATACCCCAACACCTTCTTGCTCCTTTGTGTCAAGGCAAGGAAAGGAGGAAGGAGGAAGAAGCTTGTTGTGCCCTTTGATGGAAGAAGGAGAACTCCAAGCTCTCAAGTTGTCGCCCCTCTATGCCTCCATGCCTCCAAGAGATTAACCCACAAGAGGGGGCGACAAGGGGTTCTTTTATAAGAGCATGAAGGCAGTTTAGGTAGATGGCAAGGGTTGACAATTAGGGCATTAATTAGTGAGATTATTCAATCAATTATTTTGATTAAATATTCTCTCCAATATGCACCTATTTCTTGCCTAAGCAAGCATTAACATATGCGCCCACTTCATGCCTAAAGAGGCATTAACTCTATCCATGTGCCTAGACCATGTCAAGGCGTCATGATAGTTTGCCTATTAATGCTTAGGCGAAAATCCTAATGAGATTAGGACTCTAATTATGTTAATGATCATCCCCACTTGGACACAACAAATCTCTTGCGCCCCATCCTTGCCATAGATGCAAGGTTGCCATCAAAGGAAGAAGGGGGCGGCGCCCTTTACTTTCATAATGAAGCAAAGGCGCTAACTTATCCCCATTAAGCCCCTAGGTGCCAATGGGATAAGTTTCCTCCCCATTATACCCTTTTAGCCTCTCCTCTCTTCATTACAACTTATTATTGAGCCCAACTAAGCTATGAGCCTATCCCAAAGTCCATTATGTATATTAAACAAAGATGGAAGTTGGCTCCAATGAGCTTCTTCCATCTCATCAGGCCCATTGGCGCTGACGAGATCTCTCAAATAGATCCGAGTTATCCAATAACTCGATCTAAAGGCTACCCGATCAATACGAGAACTCGAGTATCAAGGTGTGCATCCCTGTAGGTTCCTCTGACGTTGGCAGTGATGCCCCAAGGTCATCACAAGCAGTGAGTGGCACCTAGCAGTGCATCGCTGCTACCCAAGTCATTGGAATCGATATCGACATTGACATCCCCATCATCGCGACTAGGAGCAGATGCATTATAATCCTTTTGCCAAACTGATATCCGATTGAACAAGTGTGTCATCACTTATTTTTCACCCAATCACATGGTCATGACTAAATCAGGTCTTCACCTGGGTATGACCATACACTTTCAATCATAGAACCATAGAGGAGCTTCGTGAATATCATGCTTCCCTCAGGAAGGGGCAAATCCTTTGTCTGTCAATTGATCTTCTCATATGGGTCGTGACATACTCAATGACAACCGTTATAACTTTCTAGCTACGACGAGGTGTTAGATTGCATCAAAGCATGTCCCTAACCATATAGAAGAGTCAATGACCTCAAGTTTAAGGATCAATGCATCTCCTATCACTTGTGAGGATAACTCATGACACCAAGTCATAGCGTCACTATGGGTCAGTCCAGTATATCCACCACTAATATACCCATATGTCTGCATTAGCACCGCGTGCTTAACCA
Source organism: Costus lasius (assembly GCA_027563935.2). NCBI lineage: Eukaryota > Viridiplantae > Streptophyta > Magnoliopsida > Zingiberales > Costaceae > Costus > Costus lasius. The sequence goes on from CM050451.1 coordinate 81,485,515, forward strand.
ACCCATATACCAATCTTTCATGTACCAGAGCTGTCCCATATCCACTCAGATACTTGACTAGGGACATTATTTTGAGCACAGATCCAATCTATCTACAGGGACATTATCATGTAAGCACATAATCGCAGATGTAGACAAACAATGATAACGACAATGCCAGAATGATATAAGAGTATCAATGTCAAGTAGTACAAAGATGGACCAAAACTAGGTTCTAGGGCATATGCACCAACAATCTCCCACTTGCACTAAGACCTAGAGGTTGAGGAACCCATATCTCTAGCGTGATCATGATGCTTCTGCTTGTTGGGGTATGCCCTTAAAGGCTAATGTTTGAGGCCTTGGGATTGTATCAGTATCATGTATAAACTCTTATGTTTATAAAGGCAATGGTTGTTATTCAGTATGTTACATTGTCTGCTGCAATAAGTGTGCTTCTGAATAATGTCTCAATGCTGTTCAGCTAGGCTGACATGCTGTTATGTCCTTAGTCGAGATATCTTGGTGAACATGAGACAGCCTTGATATGATTGAGACTAATATGTGTTCTAATCTTATAGGATGCTTCGAGCATGGAATAAGATGTAGACTCATGGGTACATTGGATGTACTGGACAGACCCTACTAGGATATTCAATTGCTTGTCACAATGTGAATAATCCTTGTTTGCAACAAGTGGCACATGTCCTCTGACTTGAGATCACTTGTGTTTCTAAATGATGATTGTCATTGTTTTGAGGTGGTTCAATATCATTTGAAACATAATGGTTATAGACTATCTTGGATAATGATCATGAGTCATGTTTGGGCACTAGTGATAGATATAGGATTGCCGTCTCCTTGTTTAAGGAGTGAGATGTTCTAAAGGGGCCCCCTGAATGAGATGATTGAGAATAGTGTATGGCCATACCCAGGTGACTATGCTCATCTGATCTAATCAAGCGCATCATATTGGAGCTACAGGCTTGACACGCTTGTCCAATAATGAACATCCAGTGGCAAAGGAATCATGTATGCCTAGTGAGTTGATTCACACTTGTGCTGTGGTTTGGGTGTAGTCTTGGAAGACTCTTTCCTTTATATCGGGAGACAGTGATGTGTTGCTAGATACCCCTCACTGATCGTGATAACGTAAGTTATCGTTACCGACATTTAAAGGAAACCCTTAGGGTCGCACAATTTGATGATATGGCTTACTTAAGTCAGATCGTGTGGACTGAATTGTTTAGGTTCAGTTTAAAGGAGTTTAAACTCTGATTGTAAGTGAGATCTGGTCTGATCATGTTTGATTGATTAGGGCTTGAGATCGGTAAGCTTCGATCGAGAGATTTGATGCTAGATCGGTGAGATCAAGAGCATCGAGAGATCAACGGTTAGATCTTGAACCTTTAGGTTCAATGAGATCGACCATTGCTTGGGCTGATTTGGTCTTGAACCAAATTCAATTGAACCGGCTCATCATGTGAGCGCTTGGTTCAAAGGTTCGAATGGTGTAGAGGAGTTGCGGTTCACTTCATGTGAACGCATAACGGTTAAGAGTAATGGGTTGCTATTTTTGGATTGCAACGCCTCCACGTTGAAAAGAACGTTCTCTCTTATCGCCTCTCATCACCTCTTGACGGGTGCTTCCCTCTCGTGTGACAACGCTCTCGACGAGTGTAGAGGAAGGCTTTTTCGGCAAGCACCAAAGGATCTCATCTCCTCCACGCAAAGGACCCTTGAAGCTTTGCTAGCACAAAGACGACAAGGAGAAGCCATTCCTCATCTTGTGTGCGTCAACTAGGGAGAAGATCCCTTTCGATCTTTGCTTCCAACACACCATCCAAAGAATGGCGATGGTATGAACCTTCTTGATGTTTGCAATCGGTCTTTTCTATAGTTGATCATATATCATGCTAGTGATCCCTAGAAACCCCTTTTTCCGCTGCAAAATTATACATGCGCCCTTTAGGGTTTCGCTCCCCCTTGAAGGGGACCCTTCAACTGGTATCAGAGCCGGTTCTAACGCATGCTAATATGATTGCTATGCTTTGTGATCCTTGTTTGCGCCATATTGCTAGATCTAGGCTACATGCGAAACTTTACTTGTTGTATATTATTGTTGGCGCATGTATGAAGGTAGCGCTTCTATATGTTGTTGTTGATGTTTTTCTTAAAACTAAAATGACTTGCGCGCTTACCATTAGATCTAAGTGGCGCCTACTTTAAACCCTTAGACGGGTTGTTAGGGTTGAAGTCATAGTCTAGTCAAGATCCAACCAGTCTGATCAGACTATCTGACAGCCTAGATGGGTCGACCAAATGGCACCTGTGCGCAAGCATGAGGTGGCTATAGGTCGACTGCGGACAGGTGTGTAGCGATATCTGGTTGAGACAACCTCTGAACGCACATGAGTTAGGCCCAGGGTCACACCCGCTTGCCAGACCTCATTGTGGCCGTTCAGCCCTTGGCGCATGCATGGTTGACCGTTAGGTCAACTCAAGTCAGTTAGGACTTGGTGCATGCAAGGGCAATGGATCTGACTAGTCTAATGAGTGGATCCCTAATAATGGACCGTTGTAAGGTAGTAGGGCATATAAGGAAAAATAAAATTGAAGCCAATGGGGTTTTTCAAAATTTTATTTTCTTTTGGATCACATGTTGATTGTAAGCATATGTTTGTTTATTTATTCTTATGTGGGCTGCCCATGTTAACTGTGTGCTGTGCTGGGGCCTGCGTGCCTGTATTAAAGTTGTAAATTAATTATTGTGATCTGCGTATCACATTGTATTTAATTTATAAAGTGTAATTGACCTGCGTGTCAATCTTGTCTAGATAGATTAATTTGTAAGTTAATCAGATAAGAGCACAGAGCACACTTGGCAGAGGTGCATGCAGCAGTGGCTTGACCAGGTGGGAGGTCCAGGGTTCGACTCTGGGACAGGCGCATATTCCTGGTGGGCGCACCTGAGCTGCAGATGGCGCTTGGGCCCTGGTTTGGGCCAAATGAGCAGCAAAAGTCCCATGAAGAAAAGCAAGTGAAGACTTAAGTTAATTAAGGTCTTACTTAGGCTATGGGCTTTTACCACATAAGATCCATGCTTTCTTTTATTGTTTATATAAGTAGAACAGCATGATTTATTTATCTTCTGCTATCACCATAGGAATTGCATGATAGTGAAGAAGATAAAAGACCGTTAAAATCCAACGCTAAAATATCAAGCTCGTAAGCCTTCTGATGCGAAACCTCACTGTTCTGACTATCGTTGGAGCCGTGTTGTACCCACTCAGTGGGCACGTCCATCTATCTTCAGACGGTGTTGGATTACACCTGCGTGTTACAGAGAAGGGATTTATCGCTTCTCGTTGCTCAGCATAGCATGTGGTGGTCCAGGGAGTAGGTCGGGTCAGCTTGACCATGTAGGCTACATATGTGGCGCATATGGTAGCACATGGAGGCAGCCATCTGTGGGATCAGAGACTGTGGTGTACCAACTCAGTTGGCACAGTCTGCTGGATTGCCCAGATGAAGGGGAATCGCACGGGTTGGCGATTGGCTGGGACAGCCTACCAGAGATTAGTGCTTGTACTCTCTGTGCATCTTATCTCGCCTGAGCGGGACGCGCAGACCAAGTATGAAATCTGGATCCCATCTCACTAAAAGAGTTCTACTCTTTCGGGCTGTTTTTGCTGGATTTTTCAGCCAGATAAAATAGTGAGAAAAGAATCTTTCTTAAGTCCTGGATTGATTCTCTACATTGATACTGACCTTGCTGTTCTTGCATTGTTGTAGATTCCTGCAGCAACGAACACCATGAGCTTCAATGTGCGATCCCTACTGGAAAGGGAGAAGTTTGCTGGGCCAAACTTCTCAGACTGGTTCGGACACCTTAAGATCGTTCTTAAGGCAGAGAGGAAACTGTATGTCCTCGAGACGGCTGTGCCGCCTCAACCCGCTGCGAACGCCGCAAGGGCGGTTCGTGAAGCTTATGAAAAGAATGTCAATGATAGCATTGATGTCGCTTGCCTGATGCTAGCGTCTATGACGCCACCGCTGCAGCGTCAGCATGAGGATATGTCGGCTATAGAGATTATAGCGAACCTCAAGATGCTGTATGCTGCACAGGCGCGGACTGAACGCTATAATCTGACCAAGCTTTTCTTTCAGAGCAAACTGGCTGAAGGGAGCCCAGTGGGAGCTCACGTGCTCAAGATGATTGGGCACAAGGAGGCTCAAGAGAAACTGGGGCATACCATCAATCAGGAGCTTGCTGTAGACATTATTCTGCAGTCTCTCCCGCCCTCTTTCGATGCGTTCATCATTAACTTTAATATGAACAAAATCGACTGTACTCCGGCAGAGCTGCTGAATATGCTCTTGACTATTGAGGAGACTCTGAAGGGAAAGCCTTCGACCTCTGTCTTAATGGTTCCTTCTAGGAACAAGAAGAAGGGGAAGAAGGGCAAGGCCCCTGTCAAGAGTTACAGCAAGGCTCTGAAGCAAAAAGTTAAGCGGTCAAAGGAATACAGATGTTTCCACTGTGGCCAGCTAGGTCACTGGAAAAAGGACTGTAAAGCGCTCCAAGGAGACAAGAAGGGAAGCATCGCTTCTGGCTCAGGTATATTTGTGACTGAAGTCATGATATCATCTTCTTCTATATCATGGGTGTTGGACACTGCATGTGGAGTTCACATTTGTTCAAATGTACAGGAACTCAAGAGAAGAAGACAGGTGGGACAGCATGAGGTGGACCTACGAGTTGGAAACGGGGCACGGGTTGCTGCTGTTGCTGTAGGGGAATATTACATCTCATTACCATCTGGCATTGTATTAGAATTAAACAATTGTTACTTTGTACCCAGTATTACCAAAAATATTATCTCTATTCCTGCTCTTGTCAGGAAAGGGTTTTCCTTTGAATGCAAGATTTCAAAGTGTTATCTTACTCTTGATAATATTGTTTATGCTACTGGTTCAATTAACAATGGGTTATTCATGTTGGACATGGAATGTTCTATACAAACTATTGATAATAAGAAAGCCAAGTATGCTGATGACAGCACCTTGTTATGGCATAGTCGTTTAGGCCATATTAACGAGAAACGCATCAAGCGATTGCATGATAATGGACTGCTGGGATCATTCTCCTTTGAGGAGATTGATACATGCAAAGCTTGTTTAATGGGTAAAATGACGAAGTCACCTTTTCCTTATAAAGGTCAAAGGGCTTCAGGTTTACTTGACCTTATACACAGTGATGTGTGTGGGCCATTTAGTAAACATGCCAGAGGTGGCTATCAATACTTCATCACCTTCACTGATGATTTCAGTAGGTACGGTTATGTCTATCTGATGAGACATAAGAGTGAATCTTTTGACAAGTTCAAAGCGTTCAAGAATGAAGTACAAAATCAGCTAGGCCGAAATATCAAGGCACTTCGTTCTGATCGAGGTGGAGAATACTTGAGTCATGCGTTTACTGACTATCTGAAGGAGTGTGGGATTATCTCATAGCTCACTCCGCCAGGAACACCGCAATGGAATGGTGTGTCCGAGAGGAGAAATAGAACGTTACTTGATATGGTTCGTTCTATGATGAGTCAGGCTGCTCTACCTTACTCCTTTTGGGGATTTGCACTGGAGACAGCTGCAAAGGTACTAAACCGAGTGCCATCCAAGGTAGTTTCAAAGACGCCATATGAGTTATGGTATGGGAAACAGCCGAGCTTGACATTTATCAGGATCTGGGGCTGCGAGGCTTATGTCAAAAAGCTCGCCTCTGGGAAACTAGAGAGCAGATCTGAGAAATGTATCTTTGTCGGTTACCCTAAGGAAACTAAGGGTTATTATTTCTACGATCCCAAAGAGAACAAAATATTTGTTGCTCGGACGGCCATATTTCTTGAGAAGGAGTATCTTCTGCAAGAGGCCAGTGGGAGAGAAATAAAGCTGGATGAGAATCCAGAGGAAGGACAAAGTGCTCAAGCACAGTTGGATGAGCCTGAGCCGGTAGAACAGGTTACTGAACAACCTGAGGCTCAGATATCACGGGAACCGCGAAGATCGGGAAGGATCCGTCGACAGCCTGAGCGCTATGACGGAGTCTACATCATTGACAATGATGAACCCCTCACTTATGCGGATGCGGTTAGTGGACCGGAGTCAGCGAGATGGCTTGAAGCTATGCGCGCCGAGATGGACTCCATGTCAGATAACCAAGTCTGGGATTTGGTTGATCCGCCTCCGGGAGTAATCCCTATAGGCTGTAAATGGATCTTCAAGAAGAAGATTGACATGGATGGTAACGTGGTTACCTATAAAGGCAGGCTAGTTGCGAAAGGTTTCAAACAAATCTACGGGATAGATTATGATGAAACTTTCTCTCCTGTAGCCATGTTCAAGTCTATTCGGATTCTTTTCGCGATAGCAGCATATTATGATTATGAGATCTGGCAAATGGATGTGAAGACAGCTTTCCTTAATGGAAATCTGGATGAGGATGTGTATATGACACAACCAGAAAGTTTCACTAATCCATCAGATCGTCATAAAATATGCAAGTTAAAGAAGTCCATTTATGGACTTAAACAAGCATCTAGAAGCTGGAATATTCGTTTTGATGAATCAATCTCTGAGTTTGGTTTCATCAAGAATGAAGATGACCCGTGTGTATATAAGAGGTTTAGTGGGAGCGTGATTACTTTCCTAGTCCTCTACGTCGATGATATCTTAATCATTGGAAACGATATTCCTGAACTGCATGCTGTTAAAGCATGGTTAAGGAAATGTTTTCAGATGAAAGATCTAGGAGAAGCAGCCTATGTATTAGGTGTGAAGATCTACAGGGATAGATCTAAGAGGCTTCTCGGGCTGTGCCAGAGTACTTACATCGATAAGGTTCTGGAGAGATTCCATTTAGAGAATTCTAAAAGAGGATATCTTCCAGTCAGACATGGTCTGAATCTTTCGAAGAGTCAGTGTCGACAAACACAGACTGAGAAAGATGAAATGGACAATACGCCTTATGCTTCGGCTATTGGGTCCATTATGTATGCGATGTTGTGTACTCGCCCAGACGTCGCTTACGGGTTAAGCGTGACCAGTCGGTTCCAAAGTAATCCAGGATTGGCGCACTGGATTGCAGTCAAGAACATTTTAAAATATCTGCGGAGGACCAAAGATATGTTCTTGATATATGGTGGTCAGGAAGAACTCAGTATTGAAGGATATACTGATGCTTCGTTCCAGTCGGACCAGGATGATTTCCGATCGCAATCAGGCTATATTTTTAGCTTGAATGGAGGAGCGGTGGTGTGGAAGAGTTTCAAACAGTCAATCGTTGCTGATTCCACAACAGAAGCCGAGTATGTTGCAGCCTCGGAAGCATCCAAGGAGGCAGTGTGGATTCGTAAGTTCGTTCAGGAACTTGGTGTTGTTCCTTCGAGTGCAGATCCTTTGGTTATCTTTTGTGATAACACTGGAGCAATCGCACAAGCAAAGGAACCACGGTCGCTCCAGAAGTCCAAGCACATACAGAGACGGTTTCATTTGATCCGAGAGATCATTGATCGTGGCGAGATCAAAGTCTGCAAGGTTCATACAGATGACAATCTGGCTGACCCGCTTACCAAGCCTCTGGCGCAGCAGAAGCATGAGAAGCACTGTAATAATATGGTTTTGAGATTTCTCAACCATTAGATTAAGTGCAAGTGGGAGATTGTTGGGGTATGCCCTTAAAGGCTAATGTTTGAGGCCTTGGGATTGTATCAGTATCATGTATAAACTCTTATGTTTATAAAGGCAATGGTTGTTATTCAGTATGTTACATTGTCTGGTGCAATAAGTGTGCTTCTGAATAATGTCTCAATGCTGTTCAGCTAGGCTGACATGCTGTTATGTCCTTAGTCGAGATATCTTGGTGAACATGAGACAGCCTTGAAATGATTGAGACTAATATGTGTTCTAATCTTATAGGATGCTTCGAGCATGGAATAAGATGTAGACTCATGGGTACATTGGATGTACTGGACAGACCCTACTAGGATATTCAATTGCTTGTCACAATGTGAATAATCCTTGTTTGCAACAAGTGGCACATGTCCTCTGACTTGAGATCACTTGTGTTTCTAAATGATGATTGTCATTGTTTTGAGGTGGTTCAATATCATTTGAAACATAATGGTTATAGACTATCTTGGATAATGATCATGAGTCATGTTAGGGCACTAGTGATAGATATAGGATTGTCGTCTCCTTGTTTAAGGAGTGAGATGTTCTAAAGGGGCCCCCCTGAATGAGATGATTGAGAATAGTGTATGGCCATACCCAGGTGACTATGCTCATCTGATCTAATCATGCGCATTGAAGTGTCCCCTTCATGGGGGAGCGCAAGTAAACAAAATCCCTTTCAAGAGGGGGGCGAAAACCTTAAAGGGGTGGCGCATCACCATTGCAAGCGGAAGCAAAAGGTTTTCAAGAATCTTAGCATAAACATATGTTCAACTTGGTGAAGTTGAGACTCATACCATAGCCATCTCGGTTTAGATGGAGCTTTGGAAGCAAAGGCGCAAGTGCCCCTTCTCCGAAGATAATCACACACAAGAGAAGATGGCTTCTCCTTGGATCTCCTTGTGCTAGCAAGGATGCGCAAGGTGTCCTTGATCGAATGTTAGGATGATGGAGAAGTTTCCTTGGCCGAGCGCTTGTTCTTGTCGTCCACTTCCTTCCACACGAGATGGCAAGCAAGCTCTCTTTTCCCAAAAAAAAACAAAACGCAAAGACAAGAGAGCAAATGCACTTCGGCGACATCAAGACAAAATGACGTTACATGACTTCCCAAAATGGAAAGTCATGAAGCCACTCTCCAACGCCAAAACGCCCCTCTTGATGAACCATGCGTTCACCTAGTGAACCGGTTCATGCTTTGGTTCAATTCGATTTGGCCCAAAGACCAAACTCAAACCAAGCCAAGCCAAGGCATGGTCTAGACCCTCTATGAACCAAATGGCTCATGATCTAGCCGTTCATCTCCTGATGCTCCTGATCTCACCGATCTAGCATCATCTCTCTCGATCGAAGCTTACCGATCTAAAGCCCTAATCAATCAAACATGATCAGGCTAGATCTCACTTGCAATCAGAGATTAAACCCCTTTAAACTGAACCCATACAATTCAGTCCACACGATCTGACTCAAGAAAGCCATATCATCAAATTGTGCGACCCTAAGGGTTTCCTTTAAATGTCGGTAACGACAACTTACGTTATCACGATCAGTGAGGGGTATCTAGCAACACATCACTGTCTCCCGATATAAAGGAAATAGTCTTCCAAGACTACACCCAAACCATGACACAAGTGTGAATCAAAACTCACAAGGCACACATATGTCCTTTGCCACTGGATGTTCTTATTGGACAAGCATGTCAAGCTTGTAACTCCAATACGATGAGCATGATTAGATCAGATGCACATAGTCATCTGGGTATGGCCATACACTACCTCAATCATCTCATATAGGGGGGCCTTTAGAACATCACACTCCTTAAACAAGGAGACGGCAATCCTTTATCTATCACTAGTGCCCTAACCTGATTCAAGCTCACCATCCAAGATAGTCTATAATCATTATATTTCAAATGATATTGAACTACCTCAAAACAATGACAATCATCATTTAGAAACACAAGTGATCTCAAGTCAAAGGACATGTGCCACTTGCTGCTTACAGGGATCATTCACATTGTGACAAGCAATGCAATATCCCAGTAGGGTCTGTCCAGTACATCCAATATACCCATGAGTCTACATCTTATTCCATGCTCGAAGCATCCTATAAGATTAGCACTCATATTAGTCTCCATCATATCAAGGCTGTCTCATGTTCACCAAGATATCTCGACTAAGGACTTATAGCCTGTCAGCCTAGCTGAACAGCTTTGAGACATTATTCAGAAGTACACTTATTACAGCAGACAAGGTAACAACCTGAATAACAACCATGCCTTATTATAAACTTAAGAGTTTATTACATGATACTTATACAATCCCAAGGCCTCAAACATTAGCCTTAAGGGCATACCCCAACAATCTCCCACTTGCACTTAATCTAATGGTTGAGAAATCTCAAACCCATATTATTACAGTGCTTCTCATGCTTCTGCTGCGCCAGAGGCTTGGTAAGCGGGTCTGCTAGATTGTCATCTGTATGAACCTTGCAAATCTTGATCTCGCCTCGATCAATGATCTCCCGGATCAAGTGAAACCGTCTCTGTATGTGCTTGGACTTCTGGTGCGACCGTGGTTCCTTTGCTTGTGCGATTGCTCCAGTGTTATCACAGAAGATAACCAAAGGATCAGCACTCGAAGGAACGACACCAAGTTCTCTCACGAACTTACGAATCCACACTGCCTCCTTGGATGCTTCCGAGGCTGCAACATACTCGGCTTCAGTTGTGGAATCAGCAACAGTAGACTGTTTGAAACTCTTCCACACCACTGCTCCACCATTCAAGCTAAAAACATAGCCTGATTGCGATCGGAAATCATCCTGGTCCGACTGGAACGAAGCGTCAGTATATCCCTCTATACTGAGTTCTTCCTGACCACCATATATCAAGAACATATCTTTGGTCCTCCGCAGATATTTTAAGATGTTCTTGACCGCAATCCAGTGCGCCAAACCTGGATTACTTTGGAATCGACTGGTCACGCTTAACCCGTAAGCGACGTCTGGGCGAGTACACAACATCGCATACATAATGGACCCAATAGCCGAAGCATAAGGCGTATTGTCCATTTCATCTTTCTCAGTCTGTGTTTGTGGACACTGACTCTTCGAAAGATTCAGACCATGTCTGACTGGAAGATATCCACGTTTAGAATTCTCTAAATGGAATCTCTCCAGGACCTTATCGATGTAAGTACTCTGGCACAGCCCGAGAAGCCTCTTAGATCTATCCCTGTAGATCTTCACACCTAGTACATAGGCTGCTTCTCCTAAATCTTTCATCTGGAAACATTTTCCTAACCATGCTTTAACAGCATGCAGTTCAGGAATATCATTTCCAATGATCAAGATATCATCGACGTAGAGGATTAGGAATGTAATCACGCTCCCACTAAACCTCTTATATACACACGGGTCATCCTCGTTCTTGATGAAACCAAACTCAGAGATTGATTCATCAAAACGAATGTTCCAGCTTCTTGATGCTTGTTTAAGTCCATAAATGGACTTCTTTAACTTGCATATTTTATGACGATCTGCTGGATTAGTGAAACCCTCAGGTTGTGTCATATACACATCCTCATCCAGATTTCCATTAAGGAAAGCTGTTTTCACATCCATCTGCCAGATCTCATAGTCGTAATATGCTGCTATCGCGAAAAGAATCCGAATAGACTTAAACATGGCTACAGGAGAGAAAGTTTCATCATAATCTATCCCGTAGATTTGTTTGAAACCTTTCGCAACTAGTCTGCCTTTATAGGTAACCACGTTACCATCCATGTCAATCTTCTTCTTGAAGATCCATTTACAACCTATAGGGATTACTCCCGAAGGCGGATCAACCAAATCCCAGACTTGGTTATCTGACATGGAGTCCATCTCGGCTCGCATAGCATCAAGCCATCTAGCTGACTCCGGTCCACTGACCGCATCCGCATAAGTTAGGGGTTCATCATTATCAATGATGTAGACTCCGTCATAGCGCTCAGGCTGTCGACGGATCCTACCCGATCTTCGCGGTTCCCGTGATATCTGAGCCTCAGGTTGTTCAATAACCTGATCTACCGGCTCAGGCTCATCCAACTCTGCTTGACTACTTTGTCCTTCCTCTGGAATCTCATCCAGCTTTATTTCTCTCCCACTGGCCTCTTGCAGAAGAAACTCCTTCTCAAGAAATATGGCCGTCCGAGCAACAAAAACCTTGTTCTCTTTGGGATCGTAGAAATAATAACCCTTAGTTTCCTTAGGGTAACCGACAAAGATACATTTCTCAGATCTGCTTTCCAGTTTCCCAGAGGCGAGCTTTTTGACATAAGCCTCGCAACCCCAGATCCTGATAAATGTCAAGCTAGGTTGTTTCCCATACCATAACTCATATGGCGTCTTTGAAACTGCCTTGGATGGCACTCGGTTTAGTACCTTTGCAGCTGTTTCCAGTGCAAAACCCCAAAAGGAATATGGAAGAGTAGCCTGACTCATCATAGAACGAACCATATCAAGTAACGTTCTATTTCTCCTCTCGGACACACCATTCCACTGCGGTGTTCCTGGCGGAGTGAGCTGTGAGATAATCCCACACTCCTTCAGATAGTCAGTAAACGCATGACTCAGGTATTCACCACCTCGATCAGAACGAAGTGCCTTGATATTTCGGCCTAGCTGATTTTGTACTTCATTTTTGAACTCTTTGAACTTGTCAAAAGATTCACTTTTATGTCTCATTAAATAGACATACCCATACCTACTGAAATCATCAGTAAAGGTAATGAAGTACTGATAGCCACCTCTGGCATGTTTACTAAATGGCCCACACACATCACTGTGTATAAGGTCTAGTAAACCTAAAGTCCTTTGCCCTTTGTGAAGAAAAGGAGACTTCATCATTTTACCCATCAAACAAGCTATGCATGTATCAATCTCCTTATAGGAGAATGATCCCAGCAGTCCATGATCATGCAACCGCTTAATGCGCTTCTCGTTTATATGGCCTAAACGACTATGCCATAGCAAGGTGCTGTCATCAGCATACTTGGCTTTCTTATTATCAATGTTTTGTATAGAATTTTCCATGTCCAACATGTATAACCCATTGTTAATTGAACCAGTCGCATACACAATATTATCAAAAGTTAAAACACACTTTGAAATCTTGCATTCAAAGGCAAATCCTTTCCTGACTAGAGCAGGAATGGAGATAATATTCTTGGTGATACTTGGTACAAAATAACAATTGTTCAATTCTAATACAATGCCAGATGGTAAAGTAATGAAATAGTCTCCTACAGCAACAGCAGCAACCCGTGCCCCGTTTCCAACTCGTAGGTCTACCTCATGCTGTCCCACCTGCCTTCTTCTCTTGAGTTCCTGCACATTTGAACAAATGTGAACTCCACATGCGGTGTCCAACACCCATGAAATGGTAGAAGAAGATAACATGACCTCAGTCACATATATACCTGAGCCAGAAGCGATGCTTCCCCTCTTATCTCCTTGGAGCGCTTTACAGTCCTTTTTCCAGTGACCCAGCTGGCCACAGTGGAAACACCTGTTGTCCTTCGACCGCTTCACCTTCTGTTTCAGGGCCTTGCTGTAATTCTTGACAGGGGTCTTGCCCTTCTTCCCCTTCTTCTTGTTCCTTGAAGGAACCATTAAGACAGAGGTTGAAGGCTTACCCTTCAGAGTTTCCTCAGTTGTCAAGAGCATATTCAGCAGCTCTGCCGGCGTACAATCGATTTTGTTCATATTAAAATTAATGATGAACGCATCGAAAGAAGGCGGAAGAGACTGTAGAATAATGTCCACAGCAAGCTCCTGGTTGACGGTATGCCCCAGTTTCTCTAGAGCCTCCTTGTGCCCAATCATCTTGAGCACATGAGCTCCCACTGGGCTCCCCTCAGCCAGTTTGCTCTGAAAGAAGAGCTTCGTCAGATTATAGCGCTCAGTCCTCGCCTGTGCAGCATACAGCATCTTGAGGTTCGCTATAATTTCTATAGCCGACATATCCTCATGCTGACGCTGCAGCGGTGGCGTCATAGACGCTAGCATCAGGCAAGCGACATCAATGCTATCATTGACGTGCTTTTCGTAGGCATCCCGAACCGCCCTTGCGGCGTTCGGAGCGGGCTGCGGCGGTATCGCCGTCTCGAGGACATACAGTTTCCTCTCTGCCTTAAGAACAATCTTAAGGTGTCCGAACCAGTCAGAGAAGTTCGGCCCAGCAAACTTCTCCCTTTCCAGTAGGGATCGCACATTGAAGCTCATGGTGTTCGTTGCTGCAGGAATCTACAACAGGCAAGAACAGCAAGGTTAGTATCAATGTTTCAGAATCAATCCAGGACTTAAGAAAGATTCTTTTCTCACTATTTTGTCTGACTGAAAAATCCAGTAAACAGTCCGAAAGAGTAACACTCTTTTAGTGAGATGGGATCCAGATTTCATACTTGGTCTCCGCGTCCCGCTCAAGCGAGATAAGATGCACAGAGATGACAAGCACTAATTTCTGGTAGGCTGTCCCAGCCAATCGCCCAACCCGTGCGATTCCCCTTCATCTTGGCAATCCAGCAGACTGTGCCAACTGAGTTGGTACAACACAGTCTCTGATCCCAGAGATGGCTGCCTCCATGTGCTACCATATGCGCCACATATGTAGTCTACATGGTCAAGCTGACCTGACCTACTCCCTGGACCACCACGTGCTATGCTGAGCAACGAGAAGGGATAAATCCCTGCTCTGTAACACGCAGGTGTAATCCAGCACCGTCTGAAGATAGATGGACGTGCCCACTGAGTGGGTTCAACACGGCTCCAACGATAGTCAGAACGGTGAGGTTTCGCGTCAGAAGGCTTACGAGCTTGATATATTAGCGTTGGATTTTAACGGTCTTTTATCTTCTTACTATCAGGCATGTCCTATGGCTATAGCAGAAGATAAACTTAAACATGCAATTCTAATTATTAGCAATAAGTAGAAAGCATGATCTTATGTGGTAAAAGCCCATGAACCCTAGTAAGACCTTAATTTTACTTAAGTCTTCACTTGAGCTCCTTGGCCTCACATCTGGTCCAACCTAGGGCTCTAGCGCCAAGAGCACCTCAGGTGCGCCACCAGGTGAATGCTCCTCTTGGATGTGTGCCTTTGTGCTCTTGTCTAATCAAAATACATTTTTGATCTATCTAGACAAGGTTGACTCGCAGGTCAACAATACATTATAAATTAAGTACAATGTGATTCGCAGATCACAAATTAATTTACAATTTTAAATCCAGGCTCACAGGCCCCAGCACAGCACACAATAGGGCAACCCACATAAGAGTAAATAAACAAGCATATGGTTTCAATCATCATGTGATCCAATCAAGAAATTAAAATTTTGAAAACCCCATAGGCATCACTTTCAATTTCCTTATGTGCCCTACAACCTTACAATGGTCCATTGATAGGGATCCACTCATCCATCTAGATAGATCCTTTTCCCTTGCATGCACCGAGTCCTAACTGACCCGAGTTGACCTGATGGTCAACCATGCATGCGCCAAGGGCTGAACCACCCTCATGAGTTTTGGCAAGCGGGTGTGACCCCGGGCCTAACTCAAGTGTGTTCAGAAGTTGTCTCAATCAGACCTCGCTACACGCCTTGGATGCAGTCGACCTATAGCCACCTCGTGCTTGCGCACAGGTGCTATCTGGTCAACCCATCTAGGCTGTCAGATGGTCTGATCAGACTAGTTTGATCCATTCTAGATGAAGCTTTCAACCCCATCAACCCATCTAAGGGTTTACAATAGGTACTTCTTAGATCTAGTTGGGCGCGCATGTCATTTAGGTTTTAGAAAAACAACAACAACATGGTATAACCGCAACCAACATATATGCGCCAATCAACATAACTCTCATACATGCGCAAATATAAACATACTATTATCTAGCATACTCGCATGAAGAGATAACATATGTCAAACAAGATCAACATACATGTAGATGCGCAAACATGGATCACATAGTATATCAAGCAATCATATGATTATGCTTCAACCGGCGCTCTGATACCAATTGAAGTGTCCCCTTCATGGGGGAGCGCAAGTAAACAAAATCCCTTTCAAGAGGGGGGCGAAAACCTTAAAGGGGTGGCGCATCACCATTGCAAGCGGAAGCAAAAGGTTTTCAAGAATCTTAGCATAAACATATGTTCAACTTGGTGAAGTTGAGACTCATACCATAGCCATCTCGGTTTAGATGGAGCTTTGGAAGCAAAGGCGCAAGTGCCCCTTCTCCGAAGATAATCACACACAAGAGAAGATGGCTTCTCCTTGGATCTCCTTGTGCTAGCAAGGATGCGCAAGGTGTCCTTGATCGAATGTTAGGATGATGGAGAAGTTTCCTTGGCCGAGCGCTTGTTCTTGTCGTCCACTTCCTTCCACACGAGATGGCAAGCAAGCTCTCTTTTCCCAAAAAAAAACAAAACGCAAAGACAAGAGAGCAAATGCACTTCGGCGACATCAAGACAAAATGACGTTACATGACTTCCCAAAATGGAAAGTCATGAAGCCACTCTCCAACGCCAAAACGCCCCTCTTGATGAACCATGCGTTCACCTAGTGAACCGGTTCATGCTTTGGTTCAATTCGATTTGGCCCAAAGACCAAACTCAAACCAAGCCAAGCCAAGGCATGGTCTAGACCCTCTATGAACCAAATGGCTCATGATCTAGCTGTTCATCTCCTGATGCTCCTGATCTCACCGATCTAGCATCATCTCTCTCGATCGAAGCTTACCGATCTAAAGCCCTAATCAATCAAACATGATCAGGCTAGATCTCACTTGCAATCAGAGATTAAACCCCTTTAAACTGAACCCATAAAATTCAGTCCACACGATCTGACTCAAGAAAGCCATATCATCAAATTGTGCGACCCTAAGGGTTTCCTTTAAATGTCGGTAACGACAACTTACGTTATCACGATCAGTGAGGGGTATCTAGCAACACATCACTGTCTCCCGATATAAAGGAAATAGTCTTCCAAGACTACACCCAAACCATGACACAAGTGTGAATCAAAACTCACAAGGCACACATATGTCCTTTGCCACTGGATGTTCTTATTGGACAAGCATGTCAAGCTTGTAACTCCAATACGATGAGCATGATTAGATCAGATGCACATAGTCATCTGGGTATGGCCATACACTACCTCAATCATCTCATATAGGGGGGCCTTTAGAACATCACACTCCTTAAACAAGGAGACGGCAATCCTTTATCTATCACTAGTGCCCTAACCTGATTCAAGCTCACCATCCAAGATAGTCTATAATCATTATATTTCAAATGATATTGAACTACCTCAAAACAATGACAATCATCATTTAGAAACACAAGTGATCTCAAGTCAAAGGACATGTGCCACTTGCTGCTTACAGGGATCATTCACATTGTGACAAGCAATGCAATATCCCAGTAGGGTCTGTCCAGTACATCCAATGTACCCATGAGTCTACATCTTATTCCATGCTCGAAGCATCCTATAAGATTAGCACTCATATTAGTCTCCATCATATCAAGGCTGTCTCATGTTCACCAAGATATCTCGACTAAGGACTTATAGCCTGTCAGCCTAGCTGAACAGCTTTGAGACATTATTCAGAAGTACACTTATTACAGCAGACAAGGTAACAACCTGAATAACAACCATGCCTTATTATAAACTTAAGAGTTTATTACATGATACTTATACAATCCCAAGGCCTCAAACATTAGCCTTAAGGGCATACCCCAACACGCATCATATTGGAGCTACAGGCTTGACACGCTTGTCCAATAATGAACATCCAGTGGCAAAGGAATCATGTATGCCTAGTGAGTTGATTCACACTTGTGCTGTGGTTTGGGTGTAGTCTTGGAAGACTCTTTCCTTTATATCGGGAGACAGTGATGTGTTGCTAGATACCCCTCACTGATCGTGATAACGTAAGTTATCGTTACCGACATTTAAAGGAAACCCTTAGGGTCGCACAATTTGATGATATGGCTTACTTAAGTCAGATCGTGTGGACTGAATTGTTTAGGTTCAGTTTAAAGGAGTTTAAACTCTGATTGTAAGTGAGATCTGGTCTGATCATGTTTGATTGATTAGGGCTTGAGATCGGTAAGCTTCGATCGAGAGATTTGATGCTAGATCGGTGAGATCAAGAGTATCGAGAGATCAACGGTTAGATCTTGAACCTTTAGGTTCAATGAGATCGACCATTGCTTGGGCTGATTTGGTCTTGAACAAAATTCAATTGAACCGGCTCATCATGTGAGCGCTTGGTTCAAAGGTTCGAATGGTGTAGAGGAGTTGCGGTTCACTTCATGTGAACGCATAACGGTTAAGAGTAATGGGTTGCTATTTTTGGATTGCAACGCCTCCACGTTGAAAAGAACGTTCTCTCTTATCGCCTCTCATCACCTCTTGATGGGTGCTTCCCTCTCGTGTGACAACGCTCTCGACGAGTGTAGAGGAAGGCTTTTTCGGCAAGCACCAAAGGATCTCATCTCCTCCACGCAAAGGACCCTTGAAGCTTTGCTAGCACAAAGACGACAAGGAGAAGCCTGTAACATCCCTCAGAATCACACCCCACACGCATACAAGTAAAATACGGGGTTTCAAAAATTTTTTACTCTTCCATTAAAACACAAGAAGAAAGCGGCATCGAAGGACATTACTACGGAACAGAAAACCGCATAGAACTGAATAGGATCGATTACTAGGAAATAGAAATCCGGAAATCCAGAAAAAATCCGGCAGCAAGTATTCTAAACTACTGCTGCACAGACACACATATCTTGTAACAACAACAAACGTCCACACTACACATATGTGGAATTTCAGAAATATACAGAACTGATTATTCAGATACTAAAATAAACAACACAAATTCGGTTACACATCTCAAATCGGACATTTCAAAATAAGAACCAATTCAATAAAAGAATCCAAGACTTGTATCCAATAATTTAAACGAAACAACTATAATATAATATCCTGAAAACAGGCATAAGCCCTCAGGAGATAAAACATGTCATATAGGTCATAATAAATTAGGCACGCAGGCCTGATAAATCTTTAGAAGACTATTCTTAGAAATGACATCAAACATTAGCGTCATATTAGCTGTAGCAATTACTGTCTTGATGTCTCACCTGAAAACATTTAAACAACGGAGGTGAGCTAAAAAGCTCAGTGAGTAAAAGACACTAAAAGTCATCCATAGTACACATCAAAAATATCATACTTAAGTTGAAATTCTTTTTATTTAACAGATAAGATAAATCAACTTAACATGCATGCTCATATCAGAAACAAACACAATCAAATACAGATACTTGTAACAATAGGCATCAAACAGGTAGGATATGAATATACCAACCCATACCAACTAACCACACCGCCTAATACATCTAAATACAGATCGAAACAGAACTACAGAAATCAGAACTGACAGACAGAAAATCAGAATTTTCAGAGTCCAAACGGATAGTCTACATCGGAAACAGAAAGGCCACAGAAGGCCTGATGACCACAGAAGGTCTGACCCCACCTCTGCCGAGGACGAGACAATGCATGCATATCAGAAACAGAATGGTAAAGGAGATATCAGTGGGTGGCCCCCGTCTTGTCAGGACGTGGCACTCTGGTCTCCAATACCCAGAACAGAATGGTAGAGGAGGTATCAGTGGGTGGCCCCCGTCTTGTTAGGACGTGGCACTCTGGCCTCCAAAACCCAGAACTGAATGGTAGAGGAGGTATCAGTGGGTGGCCCCCGTCTTGTTAGGACGTGGCACTCTGGCCTCCAAAACCCAGAACTGAATGGTAGAGGAGGTATCAGTGGGTGGCCCCCGTCTTGTTAGGACGTGGCACTCTGGCCTCCAAAACCCAGAACTGAATGGTAGAGGAGGTATCAGTGGGTGGCCCCCGTCTTGTTAGGACGTGGCACTCTGGCCTCCAATACCCAGAACAGAAATAGTGTCTCAAGGGTCGTAGTAGACTATCAGCACCATTACAGCGCCACAGAAGGAGGGTAAGGACACGGAAGAGTGCTACACTAGGGCATAATTTTACAGAACAGATTATACTGAAACAGAGAAGTAGGATCAACCACTACTTAATTCTTACATTATGCCCAAAGTCTAACAAACCAGAAAATGACACACCCCAATATCCAGTCCTTAAACACAGAACAGAAATTATATGAGTGAATTCCTTACAACTAACCTTAATTCATGTCAAACCATTCTATGTTCTCACAAATGTTTTAACACATTCAAGGTTTTCAGAAACTTCACAACATATAAACAGAATAGGAAATATCCACATAACAAACAATTAAATACAGAACAGAAATTATTCATATAACAAACATTTAAATACAGAACAGAAATTATTCATGAAATAATCTCCTCAAAATTCCTAAAACCGTGAGCTATAAAATTACTGTAAGGGGCGCCACTTTCAGAACCTTAACAGAACGTACAAATTTCATGTAATTAATTTCAGTCCCCCACTACAGATAATTTTAATTACACGTTTGTGAAGAAAATTGACAAAAGCCCCAAAATTGGCTCGAACTATATTTTCGAAAATTCCTAAGTTCTTAGTTAAATCCCCAATTTTGTTTTCTCTAAAATTTCTCATCAAACAAATAAATTTTAGAAGAACTACAGACCACAATTTAAGAGGTTAAACCATACAATGTAAATTTTTCTCACAAAGGAATATTCGTCTAACCAAAACATAGCAGATTTATATTGTCAGTTTGCAAAATATATTTTTAGTCCAATTTCGAACCAAAGCTAGTCAATATTGTATTCAAAATGAAGCTCTCTGAATCTAGTTTCCAATAAAACTGGTTTGACAAGATTTCGAATTTTAGACAGGAAGATATAAGGGTTCGAACATAGGAAGGTCAGAATTTCAGATTTCAAGAAAACAGATTCATATATCAGACTTGCGACATTTATTTCAGATCCAATAACTAATCGAAAATAGGCGTTATGGGAGTCAAAACAAAGCTCTTCGAGCCTACGGTCTAATAAAACTGATTTGACAAGATTTCGAGCTATACCTAGGGAGATATGATGGTTCGAACACATAAAGGTCGAAATCCAGAATTTCAGAAAACTGATTTTGTACAGCTGGATTGCAATACAGATTGAAATACGAATACAGCTCGGATATGGTCTATATCAGATTCAAATTAAAGCCGAATGTATCTAGTTTCATACAAAATTTATTTCGTGCGATTTGGATCTATAGACCATGAGATATTGGGGTTATAGTACACAAAGGTCAGATTAACGAATGCAGATTTCAGCAGAACAGGATTTTAAAACCCTATAATTATTTGAATTCAACCCCATACGAATAATCATGGCAAATAACGAATTTTAATTCGGATTAGACTCCTTAGGATCGAATTACTCACCAGAAAAATCGCCCACAGAGAAAACGCCAAAACAGGGGATCAGGGGTCTCCAGAAAGTTCGTCCACCACCAGTCTGCCACCACCAGCGTCAGAAATTTTGCAGGAGCGCCAAGCACAGTGAGGGGCGACAACACAGGCGGCTAGGGCAAGAGACAAACCAAAAATCGTGAGGGAGAGGAGCTCTCACGAATTTTCCCCTTTTTTTTTTTTTTTCCACCCCAAACGGATCCAAGATCCAATAACCCAATTAACTTAAGTGGAAATCGGCTTTAATGGGCTTACCTGGGCTTAACCACCATGCGCCACTCCAATAACACAGAAATATGCGCCACCATGGTGGAAGAATTCCAGGAGCAAATAGTCAAGGTTGAGGGTTCGAAGCCCCAACAAAAATAATTATTTTTGCCCTGTAGGGAAAAGTCCTACAATTAGGCAAAAATCCCAAAATTTTAACCGATAAAAATACATAAACTGAATTTCTAACCTTAAATCATAATTCAGAAATTCAAGGGCGTTACATCCTCCCCCCCTTATAGAGCTTTAGTCCTCTAAAGCTGACCAAGCCCGTCACTGAACAGGTGAGGATGCTCCTTTCTCATCTCTGCTTCAACCTCCCAAGAGGCTTCTTCAACAGACTGATTTCCCCAGACGACTTTCACAAGTGGAATAACCTTATTTCTCAGCACTTTCTCTTTTCTATCTTCAATTCTGAGAGGTTTCACCACAAAAGTCATGTTCTCTTCAAGCTGAAGAGGTTCTAACTCCAGAACATGAGAAGGATCGGAACAATATTTTCTGAGTGCAGAAACATGGAACACATTATGGAGGTGTTCCAGTGATGGGGGCAGAGCAAGTCGATATGCCACAGGTCCAATCCTCTCAATGATATCAAAGGGACCAATGTACCTGGGACTCAATTTTCCTCTCTTCCCAAATCTCATCACCCCTTTCATAGGCGAGACCTTTAGGAAAACATGCTCTCCCACCAAAAACTCAAGAGGACGCCGCCTCACATCAGCATAACTCTTCTGTCTATCCTGAGCAATCTTCATCTTTTTCTGAATTTCTCTGATCTTCTCAGTGGCTTCCTGAACAGCATCAGACTTTAGCACTGTTCTGTCCCCAGTTTCCTCCCAGCATATAGGTGTTCTGCATTTCCTCCCATATAGGGCCTCATACGGAGCCATCTGTATGCTAGAGTGGAAGCTATTGTTGTAGGTGAACTCTATCAGTGATAAGTCCATATCCCACTCAACAGACCAGTCAATCACATAAGATCTCAGAAGATCCTCAAGTGTCTGAATAGTTCTCTCTGTCTGACCATCAGATTGAGGATGATATGCAGTGCTGAAACTCAGATTAGTTCCCAAATCTTCCTGTAATTTCTTCCAAAACCTGGATAGAAATCGAGGATCACGATCAGAGACAATGTCCAAGGGAACTCCATGTAATCTGACAATCTCATCGATGTACAGTTTTGCTAACCGATCCAAACTGTAAGTCATTTTGATCGGTAAGAAGTGAGCCGACTTCGTGAGTCTGTCCACAATCACCCATACGGCATCATGATTCCTTCTGGTATTGGGCAGCCCACACACAAAGTCCATACTGATATGCTCCCACTTCCACTGAGGAATAGGGAGAGACTGCATCAAACCGCCCGGCCTCTGATGCTCAGCCTTCACGGTTTGGCAAGTCAAACATCTGGACACAAACAAATGCACATCCTTCTTCATACCATGCCACCAGAAAGTCTTTTTCAGATCCTGATACATCTTGGTACTACCAGGATGAACGGTATACTTAGTGCAATGACTTTCCTTAAGAATTTCATTTCTCAACTCAGGGTCCTCAGGGACACAGACCCTTCCACGAAATCTGAGGAGACCATCATTCGACATACTGAAATTCTCATCCCAGTCTTGCTCAGACCTCTCTTTCCACCGTAGAATATCCTGATCTGACTGCTGCCCTGATCTTAGTCTCTGCAGTAAGTCTGACTGAACCCTGAGAGAAGCCAGAAGACCGCCTCTCTCACCCGGAGTCACACTCAGATGCATGTCACCGAACTCTTGCAATAGTCGCCACTCCTGGACTCGCAGTGCAGCTATCTGAGTCACAGGATACCGACTAAGCGCATCAGCCACCACATTGGCTTTACCAGACTGATATTGGATGGTGAAGTCATAATCCTTTATCAATTCAAGCCATCGCCTCTGTCTCATATTCAGCTCTTTCTGAGTGAAGATATACTTCAAGCTCTGGTGATCTGTAAACAATTCAAATGTCTGTCCAAACAGATAGTGCCTCCAGATTTTCAAGGCAAAAACTACAGCTGCCAACTCCAGATCATGAGTGGGGTAGCTTACTTCGTAATCTTTGAGTTGCCTTGAAGCATAAGCGACTACTTTTCCTTGCTGCATCAGTACAGCACCCAGACCCTTACCAGAGGCATCAGTGTAAACAATGAACTTCTCTCCATCACAGGGAATGATGAGGATAGGAGCACTGGTCAGTCTCTTTTTCAGTTCCTGAAAACTAGACTCACAATCATCAGACCACTCAAACTTCAGATTCTTTCTAGTTAGCTTAGTCAGAGGACCTGCCAGCTTGGAAAAACCTTCCACAAAACGGCGGTAGTATCCAGCTAATCCCAGAAAACTTCTGACCTCAGTCGCTGTAGTTGGTCTTCCCCAGTGAAGAATGGCCTCCACCTTCACTGGATCCACAGACACACCCTGGCTAGAAATAATGTGCCCCAGAAAACCAATCTGATCTAGCCAGAACTCACATTTGCTGGCCTTAGCATATAGCCGCTTCAGCCGCAGAATCTCCAGCACCTTGCGCAAATCCTGAGAGTGGTCTTGCGCATTCTTGGAGTAGATCAGAATATCATCAATGAAGACGACCACACATTTGTCCAGGAGCTCATGAAATACCCTGTTCATCAGATCCATAAACACCGCAGGAGCATTTGTCAGTCCAAAGGGCATAACAAGAAATTCATAGTGCCCATACCTGGTCCTGAATGCAGTTTTAGGTACATCCTCCTCCCGAACACTCATCTGATAATAGCCAGACCTCAGGTCAATTTTAGAGAATACAGTAGCACCCTGCAACTGATCAAAGAGATCATCAATACGGGGTAATGGGTACTTATTCTTAGCAGTCACTTGATTGAGTTGACGGTAATCGATGCACATGCGCAAAGTACCATCCTTCTTCTTCACAAATAACACAGGTGCTCCCCATGGAGAAACACTGGGTCGAATATACCCCTTCTCTAATAGTTCTTCCAGTTGCTTCTTCAGCTCTGTCAGTTCTGAAGTTGCCATCCTGTAAGGAGCTTTAGATATCGGTGCCGTGCCTAGCAACAACTCGATACCAAACTCAACTTCTCTGCTGGGTGGTAACCCAGATAAATCATCAGAGAAGACGTCAGCAAACTCTCTTACCACAGGAATTTTAGCCAGATCCAAATCATACTCAGTCTGCACCTTGACATGCGCCAGATACCCCTTGCAGCCCTGGGCTAAAAGCTTCCTGGCCTGCAGATGAGATATCACCAAAGGCTCCTGTTCTGAAATCCAGCCTTGGATAACCAGTTGCTGTCCATCACTTAGATGCAGAGTAATTAACTTTTCAAAACAATCTAAAGTAGCATGATAGGCAGACAGCCAATCCATGCCCAGAATGATGTCATAGTCTTTCATAGGAAGACTAATCAAATCAATAGGTAAATCATATCCTTCAACCTTAATCAAACAGTCAGGATATGCTATATCTGTAGATACGGCCTCATACTGATCCACCGTCAGGTCACCCTGATCAAGATGAATAAACTCCACTTCGTGCTCCTCAGATAAGCTAGAGGGGAAAAACTTGGCATTGAACTTCATCATGAAGTACTGCCAATCAACATCTCTGGATTCAGTTGCCGCCAGTCTGACGACTCCCTTCCACCAGTCTTCAGCATCTCCACGCAACATAAAGACAGACAAACATAGCTTGTCTGCATCATCACAGCGCAAAACCTGGAAAATCTTTTCCAGTGTCAAAAGCCAATCCTCAGCAGCTCTAGGCCCCGGACTACCATAAAATGCAGTCGGGTTCAGGTGCTGAAACTCTCGAACCAACCGAGCATATCGTTGATGTGCGCCATCACCCAGAGGAGAACCAGCCGGTTGTGCCTGTGACTGAGACTGTGTCTGCGACAGCCGCTGCAATAACTGTTGCTGAACCTCCATGAGCTGCGCCTGCTGCTGCTGCATCATCTGAGTTTGCTGCTGAATGAATGCGTTCTGTTGTTGCATCATAGCAGTCATAGCCTCCATGGTCTGCCTCAGATCAGGCTGTTGATCACCGTTGCTACTGCTAGCTCTTGGTCGCACCATTTTTACCTGCATCACATAACACAGTAGAATAACAACCAATATTCAATCACAAATCAGATCCTAACTTGGTTTCTAGCAATACACAAACAAAGTTTTCCTTCCCCGGAGTTTCTAATTGCTAGTAATATTCCTCTGATACCATCTGTAACATCCCTCAGAATCACACCCCACACGCATACAAGTAAAATACGGGGTTTCAAAAATTTTTTACTCTTCCATTAAAACACAAGAAGAAAGCGGCATCGAAGGACATTACTACGGAACAGAAAACCGCATAGAACTGAATAGGATCGATTACTAGGAAATAGAAATCCGGAAATCCAGAAAAAATCCGGCAGCAAGTATTCTAAACTACTGCTGCACAGACACACATATCTTGTAACAACAACAAACGTCCACACTACACATATGTGGAATTTCAGAAATATACAGAACTGATTATTCAGATACTAAAATAAACAACACAAATTCGGTTACACATCTCAAATCGGACATTTCAAAATAAGAACCAATTCAATAAAAGAATCCAAGACTTGTATCCAATAATTTAAACGAAACAACTATAATATAATATCCTGAAAACAGGCATAAGCCCTCAGGAGATAAAACATGTCATATAGGTCATAATAAATTAGGCACGCAGGCCTGATAAATCTTTAGAAGACTATTCTTAGAAATGACATCAAACATTAGCGTCATATTAGCTGTAGCAATTACTGTCTTGATGTCTCACCTGAAAACATTTAAACAACGGAGGTGAGCTAAAAAGCTCAGTGAGTAAAAGACACTAAAAGTCATCCATAGTACACATCAAAAATATCATACTTAAGTTGAAATTCTTTTTATTTAACAGATAAGATAAATCAACTTAACATGCATGCTCATATCAGAAACAAACACAATCAAATACAGATACTTGTAACAATAGGCATCAAACAGGTAGGATATGAATATACCAACCCATACCAACTAACCACACCGCCTAATACATCTAAATACAGATCGAAACAGAACTACAGAAATCAGAACTGACAGACAGAAAATCAGAATTTTCAGAGTCCAAACGGATAGTCTACATCGGAAACAGAAAGGCCACAGAAGGCCTGATGACCACAGAAGGTCTGACCCCACCTCTGCCGAGGACGAGACAATGCATGCATATCAGAAACAGAATGGTAAAGGAGATATCAGTGGGTGGCCCCCGTCTTGTCAGGACGTGGCACTCTGGTCTCCAATACCCAGAACAGAATGGTAGAGGAGGTATCAGTGGGTGGCCCCCGTCTTGTTAGGACGTGGCACTCTGGCCTCCAAAACCCAGAACTGAATGGTAGAGGAGGTATCAGTGGGTGGCCCCCGTCTTGTTAGGACGTGGCACTCTGGCCTCCAAAACCCAGAACTGAATGGTAGAGGAGGTATCAGTGGGTGGCCCCCGTCTTGTTAGGACGTGGCACTCTGGCCTCCAAAACCCAGAACTGAATGGTAGAGGAGGTATCAGTGGGTGGCCCCCGTCTTGTTAGGACGTGGCACTCTGGCCTCCAAAACCCAGAACTGAATGGTAGAGGAGGTATCAGTGGGTGGCCCCCGTCTTGTTAGGACGTGGCACTCTGGCCTCCAATACCCAGAACAGAAATAGTGTCTCAAGGGTCGTAGTAGACTATCAGCACCATTACAGCGCCACAGAAGGAGGGTAAGGACACGGAAGAGTGCTACACTAGGGCATAATTTTACAGAACAGATTATAC
Source organism: Costus lasius (assembly GCA_027563935.2). Taxonomy (NCBI): domain Eukaryota; kingdom Viridiplantae; phylum Streptophyta; class Magnoliopsida; order Zingiberales; family Costaceae; genus Costus; species Costus lasius. Next base: position 81,512,826 of record CM050451.1, read on the forward strand.
TGAAACAGAGAAGTAGGATCAACCACTACTTAATTCTTACATTATGCCCAAAGTCTAACAAACCAGAAAATGACACACCCCAATATCCAGTCCTTAAACACAGAACAGAAATTATATGAGTGAATTCCTTACAACTAACCTTAATTCATGTCAAACCATTCTATGTTCTCACAAATGTTTTAACACATTCAAGGTTTTCAGAAACTTCACAACATATAAACAGAATAGGAAATATCCACATAACAAACAATTAAATACAGAACAGAAATTATTCATATAACAAACATTTAAATACAGAACAGAAATTATTCATGAAATAATCTCCTCAAAATTCCTAAAACCGTGAGCTATAAAATTACTGTAAGGGGCGCCACTTTCAGAACCTTAACAGAACGTACAAATTTCATGTAATTAATTTCAGTCCCCCACTACAGATAATTTTAATTACACGTTTGTGAAGAAAATTGACAAAAGCCCCAAAATTGGCTCGAACTATATTTTCGAAAATTCCTAAGTTCTTAGTTAAATCCCCAATTTTGTTTTCTCTAAAATTTCTCATCAAACAAATAAATTTTAGAAGAACTACAGACCACAATTTAAGAGGTTAAACCATACAATGTAAATTTTTCTCACAAAGGAATATTCGTCTAACCAAAACATAGCAGATTTATATTGTCAGTTTGCAAAATATATTTTTAGTCCAATTTCGAACCAAAGCTAGTCAATATTGTATTCAAAATGAAGCTCTCTGAATCTAGTTTCCAATAAAACTGGTTTGACAAGATTTCGAATTTTAGACAGGAAGATATAAGGGTTCGAACATAGGAAGGTCAGAATTTCAGATTTCAAGAAAACAGATTCATATATCAGACTTGCGACATTTATTTCAGATCCAATAACTAATCGAAAATAGGCGTTATGGGAGTCAAAACAAAGCTCTTCGAGCCTACGGTCTAATAAAACTGATTTGACAAGATTTCGAGCTATACCTAGGGAGATATGATGGTTCGAACACATAAAGGTCGAAATCCAGAATTTCAGAAAACTGATTTTGTACAGCTGGATTGCAATACAGATTGAAATACGAATACAGCTCGGATATGGTCTATATCAGATTCAAATTAAAGCCGAATGTATCTAGTTTCATACAAAATTTATTTCGTGCGATTTGGATCTATAGACCATGAGATATTGGGGTTATAGTACACAAAGGTCAGATTAACGAATGCAGATTTCAGCAGAACAGGATTTTAAAACCCTATAATTATTTGAATTCAACCCCATACGAATAATCATGGCAAATAACGAATTTTAATTCGGATTAGACTCCTTAGGATCGAATTACTCACCAGAAAAATCGCCCACAGAGAAAACGCCAAAACAGGGGATCAGGGGTCTCCAGAAAGTTCGTCCACCACCAGTCTGCCACCACCAGCGTCAGAAATTTTGCAGGAGCGCCAAGCACAGTGAGGGGCGACAACACAGGCGGCTAGGGCAAGAGACAAACCAAAAATCGTGAGGGAGAGGAGCTCTCACGAATTTTCCCCTTTTTTTTTTTTTTTCCACCCCAAACGGATCCAAGATCCAATAACCCAATTAACTTAAGTGGAAATCGGCTTTAATGGGCTTACCTGGGCTTAACCACCATGCGCCACTCCAATAACACAGAAATATGCGCCACCATGGTGGAAGAATTCCAGGAGCAAATAGTCAAGGTTGAGGGTTCGAAGCCCCAACAAAAATAATTATTTTTGCCCTGTAGGGAAAAGTCCTACAATTAGGCAAAAATCCCAAAATTTTAACCGATAAAAATACATAAACTGAATTTCTAACCTTAAATCATAATTCAGAAATTCAAGGGCGTTACATCCTCCCCCCCTTATAGAGCTTTAGTCCTCTAAAGCTGACCAAGCCCGTCACTGAACAGGTGAGGATGCTCCTTTCTCATCTCTGCTTCAACCTCCCAAGAGGCTTCTTCAACAGACTGATTTCCCCAGACGACTTTCACAAGTGGAATAACCTTATTTCTCAGCACTTTCTCTTTTCTATCTTCAATTCTGAGAGGTTTCACCACAAAAGTCATGTTCTCTTCAAGCTGAAGAGGTTCTAACTCCAGAACATGAGAAGGATCGGAACAATATTTTCTGAGTGCAGAAACATGGAACACATTATGGAGGTGTTCCAGTGATGGGGGCAGAGCAAGTCGATATGCCACAGGTCCAATCCTCTCAATGATATCAAAGGGACCAATGTACCTGGGACTCAATTTTCCTCTCTTCCCAAATCTCATCACCCCTTTCATAGGCGAGACCTTTAGGAAAACATGCTCTCCCACCAAAAACTCAAGAGGACGCCGCCTCACATCAGCATAACTCTTCTGTCTATCCTGAGCAATCTTCATCTTTTTCTGAATTTCTCTGATCTTCTCAGTGGCTTCCTGAACAGCATCAGACTTTAGCACTGTTCTGTCCCCAGTTTCCTCCCAGCATATAGGTGTTCTGCATTTCCTCCCATATAGGGCCTCATACGGAGCCATCTGTATGCTAGAGTGGAAGCTATTGTTGTAGGTGAACTCTATCAGTGATAAGTCCATATCCCACTCAACAGACCAGTCAATCACATAAGATCTCAGAAGATCCTCAAGTGTCTGAATAGTTCTCTCTGTCTGACCATCAGATTGAGGATGATATGCAGTGCTGAAACTCAGATTAGTTCCCAAATCTTCCTGTAATTTCTTCCAAAACCTGGATAGAAATCGAGGATCACGATCAGAGACAATGTCCAAGGGAACTCCATGTAATCTGACAATCTCATCGATGTACAGTTTTGCTAACCGATCCAAACTGTAAGTCATTTTGATCGGTAAGAAGTGAGCCGACTTCGTGAGTCTGTCCACAATCACCCATACGGCATCATGATTCCTTCTGGTATTGGGCAGCCCACACACAAAGTCCATACTGATATGCTCCCACTTCCACTGAGGAATAGGGAGAGACTGCATCAAACCGCCCGGCCTCTGATGCTCAGCCTTCACGGTTTGGCAAGTCAAACATCTGGACACAAACAAATGCACATCCTTCTTCATACCATGCCACCAGAAAGTCTTTTTCAGATCCTGATACATCTTGGTACTACCAGGATGAACGGTATACTTAGTGCAATGACTTTCCTTAAGAATTTCATTTCTCAACTCAGGGTCCTCAGGGACACAGACCCTTCCACGAAATCTGAGGAGACCATCATTCGACATACTGAAATTCTCATCCCAGTCTTGCTCAGACCTCTCTTTCCACCGTAGAATATCCTGATCTGACTGCTGCCCTGATCTTAGTCTCTGCAGTAAGTCTGACTGAACCCTGAGAGAAGCCAGAAGACCGCCTCTCTCACCCGGAGTCACACTCAGATGCATGTCACCGAACTCTTGCAATAGTCGCCACTCCTGGACTCGCAGTGCAGCTATCTGAGTCACAGGATACCGACTAAGCGCATCAGCCACCACATTGGCTTTACCAGACTGATATTGGATGGTGAAGTCATAATCCTTTATCAATTCAAGCCATCGCCTCTGTCTCATATTCAGCTCTTTCTGAGTGAAGATATACTTCAAGCTCTGGTGATCTGTAAACAATTCAAATGTCTGTCCAAACAGATAGTGCCTCCAGATTTTCAAGGCAAAAACTACAGCTGCCAACTCCAGATCATGAGTGGGGTAGCTTACTTCGTAATCTTTGAGTTGCCTTGAAGCATAAGCGACTACTTTTCCTTGCTGCATCAGTACAGCACCCAGACCCTTACCAGAGGCATCAGTGTAAACAATGAACTTCTCTCCATCACAGGGAATGATGAGGATAGGAGCACTGGTCAGTCTCTTTTTCAGTTCCTGAAAACTAGACTCACAATCATCAGACCACTCAAACTTCAGATTCTTTCTAGTTAGCTTAGTCAGAGGACCTGCCAGCTTGGAAAAACCTTCCACAAAACGGCGGTAGTATCCAGCTAATCCCAGAAAACTTCTGACCTCAGTCGCTGTAGTTGGTCTTCCCCAGTGAAGAATGGCCTCCACCTTCACTGGATCCACAGACACACCCTGGCTAGAAATAATGTGCCCCAGAAAACCAATCTGATCTAGCCAGAACTCACATTTGCTGGCCTTAGCATATAGCCGCTTCAGCCGCAGAATCTCCAGCACCTTGCGCAAATCCTGAGAGTGGTCTTGCGCATTCTTGGAGTAGATCAGAATATCATCAATGAAGACGACCACACATTTGTCCAGGAGCTCATGAAATACCCTGTTCATCAGATCCATAAACACCGCAGGAGCATTTGTCAGTCCAAAGGGCATAACAAGAAATTCATAGTGCCCATACCTGGTCCTGAATGCAGTTTTAGGTACATCCTCCTCCCGAACACTCATCTGATAATAGCCAGACCTCAGGTCAATTTTAGAGAATACAGTAGCACCCTGCAACTGATCAAAGAGATCATCAATACGGGGTAATGGGTACTTATTCTTAGCAGTCACTTGATTGAGTTGACGGTAATCGATGCACATGCGCAAAGTACCATCCTTCTTCTTCACAAATAACACAGGTGCTCCCCATGGAGAAACACTGGGTCGAATATACCCCTTCTCTAATAGTTCTTCCAGTTGCTTCTTCAGCTCTGTCAGTTCTGAAGTTGCCATCCTGTAAGGAGCTTTAGATATCGGTGCCGTGCCTAGCAACAACTCGATACCAAACTCAACTTCTCTGCTGGGTGGTAACCCAGATAAATCATCAGAGAAGACGTCAGCAAACTCTCTTACCACAGGAATTTTAGCCAGATCCAAATCATACTCAGTCTGCACCTTGACATGCGCCAGATACCCCTTGCAGCCCTGGGCTAAAAGCTTCCTGGCCTGCAGATGAGATATCACCAAAGGCTCCTGTTCTGAAATCCAGCCTTGGATAACCAGTTGCTGTCCATCACTTAGATGCAGAGTAATTAACTTTTCAAAACAATCTAAAGTAGCATGATAGGCAGACAGCCAATCCATGCCCAGAATGATGTCATAGTCTTTCATAGGAAGACTAATCAAATCAATAGGTAAATCATATCCTTCAACCTTAATCAAACAGTCAGGATATGCTATATCTGTAGATACGGCCTCATACTGATCCACCGTCAGGTCACCCTGATCAAGATGAATAAACTCCACTTCGTGCTCCTCAGATAAGCTAGAGGGGAAAAACTTGGCATTGAACTTCATCATGAAGTACTGCCAATCAACATCTCTGGATTCAGTTGCCGCCAGTCTGACGACTCCCTTCCACCAGTCTTCAGCATCTCCACGCAACATAAAGACAGACAAACATAGCTTGTCTGCATCATCACAGCGCAAAACCTGGAAAATCTTTTCCAGTGTCAAAAGCCAATCCTCAGCAGCTCTAGGCCCCGGACTACCATAAAATGCAGTCGGGTTCAGGTGCTGAAACTCTCGAACCAACCGAGCATATCGTTGATGTGCGCCATCACCCAGAGGAGAACCAGCCGGTTGTGCCTGTGACTGAGACTGTGTCTGCGACAGCCGCTGCAATAACTGTTGCTGAACCTCCATGAGCTGCGCCTGCTGCTGCTGCATCATCTGAGTTTGCTGCTGAATGAATGCGTTCTGTTGTTGCATCATAGCAGTCATAGCCTCCATGGTCTGCCTCAGATCAGGCTGTTGATCACCGTTGCTACTGCTAGCTCTTGGTCGCACCATTTTTACCTGCATCACATAACACAGTAGAATAACAACCAATATTCAATCACAAATCAGATCCTAACTTGGTTTCTAGCAATACACAAACAAAGTTTTCCTTCCCCGGAGTTTCTAATTGCTAGTAATATTCCTCTGATACCATCTGTAACATCCCTCAGAATCACACCCCACACGCATACAAGTAAAATACGGGGTTTCAAAAATTTTTTACTCTTCCATTAAAACACAAGAAGAAAGCGGCATCGAAGGACATTACTACGGAACAGAAAACCGCATAGAACTGAATAGGATCGATTACTAGGAAATAGAAATCCGGAAATCCAGAAAAAATCCGGCAGCAAGTATTCTAAACTACTGCTGCACAGACACACATATCTTGTAACAACAACAAACGTCCACACTACACATATGTGGAATTTCAGAAATATACAGAACTGATTATTCAGATACTAAAATAAACAACACAAATTCGGTTACACATCTCAAATCGGACATTTCAAAATAAGAACCAATTCAATAAAAGAATCCAAGACTTGTATCCAATAATTTAAACGAAACAACTATAATATAATATCCTGAAAACAGGCATAAGCCCTCAGGAGATAAAACATGTCATATAGGTCATAATAAATTAGGCACGCAGGCCTGATAAATCTTTAGAAGACTATTCTTAGAAATGACATCAAACATTAGCGTCATATTAGCTGTAGCAATTACTGTCTTGATGTCTCACCTGAAAACATTTAAACAACGGAGGTGAGCTAAAAAGCTCAGTGAGTAAAAGACACTAAAAGTCATCCATAGTACACATCAAAAATATCATACTTAAGTTGAAATTCTTTTTATTTAACAGATAAGATAAATCAACTTAACATGCATGCTCATATCAGAAACAAACACAATCAAATACAGATACTTGTAACAATAGGCATCAAACAGGTAGGATATGAATATACCAACCCATACCAACTAACCACACCGCCTAATACATCTAAATACAGATCGAAACAGAACTACAGAAATCAGAACTGACAGACAGAAAATCAGAATTTTCAGAGTCCAAACGGATAGTCTACATCGGAAACAGAAAGGCCACAGAAGGCCTGATGACCACAGAAGGTCTGACCCCACCTCTGCCGAGGACGAGACAATGCATGCATATCAGAAACAGAATGGTAAAGGAGATATCAGTGGGTGGCCCCCGTCTTGTCAGGACGTGGCACTCTGGTCTCCAATACCCAGAACAGAATGGTAGAGGAGGTATCAGTGGGTGGCCCCCGTCTTGTTAGGACGTGGCACTCTGGCCTCCAAAACCCAGAACTGAATGGTAGAGGAGGTATCAGTGGGTGGCCCCCGTCTTGTTAGGACGTGGCACTCTGGCCTCCAAAACCCAGAACTGAATGGTAGAGGAGGTATCAGTGGGTGGCCCCCGTCTTGTTAGGACGTGGCACTCTGGCCTCCAAAACCCAGAACTGAATGGTAGAGGAGGTATCAGTGGGTGGCCCCCGTCTTGTTAGGACGTGGCACTCTGGCCTCCAAAACCCAGAACTGAATGGTAGAGGAGGTATCAGTGGGTGGCCCCCGTCTTGTTAGGACGTGGCACTCTGGCCTCCAATACCCAGAACAGAAATAGTGTCTCAAGGGTCGTAGTAGACTATCAGCACCATTACAGCGCCACAGAAGGAGGGTAAGGACACGGAAGAGTGCTACACTAGGGCATAATTTTACAGAACAGATTATACTGAAACAGAGAAGTAGGATCAACCACTACTTAATTCTTACATTATGCCCAAAGTCTAACAAACCAGAAAATGACACACCCCAATATCCAGTCCTTAAACACAGAACAGAAATTATATGAGTGAATTCCTTACAACTAACCTTAATTCATGTCAAACCATTCTATGTTCTCACAAATGTTTTAACACATTCAAGGTTTTCAGAAACTTCACAACATATAAACAGAATAGGAAATATCCACATAACAAACAATTAAATACAGAACAGAAATTATTCATATAACAAACATTTAAATACAGAACAGAAATTATTCATGAAATAATCTCCTCAAAATTCCTAAAACCGTGAGCTATAAAATTACTGTAAGGGGCGCCACTTTCAGAACCTTAACAGAACGTACAAATTTCATGTAATTAATTTCAGTCCCCCACTACAGATAATTTTAATTACACGTTTGTGAAGAAAATTGACAAAAGCCCCAAAATTGGCTCGAACTATATTTTCGAAAATTCCTAAGTTCTTAGTTAAATCCCCAATTTTGTTTTCTCTAAAATTTCTCATCAAACAAATAAATTTTAGAAGAACTACAGACCACAATTTAAGAGGTTAAACCATACAATGTAAATTTTTCTCACAAAGGAATATTCGTCTAACCAAAACATAGCAGATTTATATTGTCAGTTTGCAAAATATATTTTTAGTCCAATTTCGAACCAAAGCTAGTCAATATTGTATTCAAAATGAAGCTCTCTGAATCTAGTTTCCAATAAAACTGGTTTGACAAGATTTCGAATTTTAGACAGGAAGATATAAGGGTTCGAACATAGGAAGGTCAGAATTTCAGATTTCAAGAAAACAGATTCATATATCAGACTTGCGACATTTATTTCAGATCCAATAACTAATCGAAAATAGGCGTTATGGGAGTCAAAACAAAGCTCTTCGAGCCTACGGTCTAATAAAACTGATTTGACAAGATTTCGAGCTATACCTAGGGAGATATGATGGTTCGAACACATAAAGGTCGAAATCCAGAATTTCAGAAAACTGATTTTGTACAGCTGGATTGCAATACAGATTGAAATACGAATACAGCTCGGATATGGTCGATATCAGATTCAAATTAAAGCCGAATGTATCTAGTTTCATACAAAATTTATTTCGTGCGATTTGGATCTATAGACCATGAGATATTGGGGTTATAGTACACAAAGGTCAGATTAACGAATGCAGATTTCAGCAGAACAGGATTTTAAAACCCTATAATTATTTGAATTCAACCCCATACGAATAATCATGGCAAATAACGAATTTTAATTCGGATTAGACTCCTTAGGATCGAATTACTCACCAGAAAAATCGCCCACAGAGAAAACGCCAAAACAGGGGATCAGGGGTCTCCAGAAAGTTCGTCCACCACCAGTCTGCCACCACCAGCGTCAGAAATTTTGCAGGAGCGCCAAGCACAGTGAGGGGCGACAACACAGGCGGCTAGGGCAAGAGACAAACCAAAAATCGTGAGGGAGAGGAGCTCTCACGAATTTTCCCCTTTTTTTTTTTTTTTCCACCCCAAACGGATCCAAGATCCAATAACCCAATTAACTTAAGTGGAAATCGGCTTTAATGGGCTTACCTGGGCTTAACCACCATGCGCCACTCCAATAACACAGAAATATGCGCCACCATGGTGGAAGAATTCCAGGAGCAAATAGTCAAGGTTGAGGGTTCGAAGCCCCAACAAAAATAATTATTTTTGCCCTGTAGGGAAAAGTCCTACAATTAGGCAAAAATCCCAAAATTTTAACCGATAAAAATACATAAACTGAATTTCTAACCTTAAATCATAATTCAGAAATTCAAGGGCGTTACAAAGCCATTCCTCATCTTGTGTGCGTCAACTAGGGAGAAGATCCCTTTCGATCTTTGCTTCCAACACACCATCCAAAGAATGGCGATGGTATGAACCTTCTTGATGTTTGCAATCGGTCTTTTCTATAGTTGATCATATATCATGCTAGTGATCCCTAGAAACCCCTTTTTCCGCTGCAAAATTATACATGTGCCCTTTAGGGTTTCGCTCCCCCTTGAAGGGGACCCTTCACTGCTACGCCAAAGCATTGGTCAATGGGTCTGCCAGATTGTTCTCTGTGTCAACTCTGCTAATCTTGACATCACCTCTGTCAATGATCTCTCTGATCAGGTGAAATCTCCTAAGTATGTGTTTGGACCTTTAATGAGACCGTGGTTCCTTAGCTTGTGCAATTGCGCCATTGTTGTCACAATAGAGTTCAATGGGATCCACTACACTTGGAACCACCTGAAGTTCAGAAATGAACTTCCTGATCCAAACGACTTCTTTGGCTGCCTCAGAAGCATCTACATACTCTGCCTCGGTTGTAGAATTAGCTATAATGGACTGCTTATAACTCTCTCAGCTCATAGCACTTCCATTTAATTTGAACACATAGCCTGTCTGCGATCCAAAGTCGTCAGGGTTAGACTGGAATGACGCATCAGTGCAGCCCTGCACACTTAGCTCTTCCTATCCCCATAGACCAAGAACAGATCCTTAGTTCTTCTCAAATACTTCAGGATATTCTTAATAGCCACCCAGTGTTATAGACCTAGATTGGATTGGTATCGGCTGATTTTGCTCACAGCATTAGCCACATCTGGTCTAGTACACAACATTTGTATACATGATCGATCCCACTGCCGAAGCATAGGGCACTCGATTCATGTCATCCCTCTCAGCCTATGTGGTGGGACACTGGCTCTTTGAGAGACTATGGTCATGTCTAACTGGAAGGTATTCTTTCTTGGATTGCTCTAAGTTGAACCTCTCTAAGACCTTATCAATGTAGGCACTCTAACTAAGGGCTAGGAGCCTCTTGGATCAATCCCGGTAGATCCTCACGCCTAAAATATAGGCGGCCTCCCATATGTCTTTCATCTCAAAACACTTCCCCAACCATGTCTTCACAGATTGAAGACTAGGGATGTCGTTTCCGATGAGTAGTATGTCATCGACATACAAGACCAGAAAAGTCACCAAGCTCCCTTTGAATTTTCTGTATACATAAGCGTCATCTTCGCTTTTGCTAAAGCCATAATATCTCACTGCTTCATCAAACCGAAGATTCCAACTTCGAGATGCTTGCTTCAATCCATAAATGGATTTCTTTAGCCTGTAGACCTTGTTGGCCACTGCAGGATGGATGAAGCCATCAGATTGTGTCATATACACATTCTCTGTCAGCTTTCTGTTAAGGAATGCTGTCTTAACATCCATCTGCTATATCTCATAGTCATGATATGCAGCTATAGCAAGCAGAATCCGAATGGATTTGATCATGGCAACTGGCGAAAATGTTTCATCATAGTCCACCCCATGGATCTGTTTGAATCCTTTAGCCACAAGTCTACCCTTATAGGTAACTATGTTGCCATCTATGTCAGTCTTGCTCTTGAAGACCCATTTACACCCTATGGCTTTTACCGCATCTGGTAGCTCAACCAAATCCCATACTTAGTTAGCCGACATGGATTCCATTTCGGATCGCATGGCCTCAAGCCATCTCTCAGAGTCCGGTCCACTGACCGCCTCATCATAAGTCCTGGGTTCATCCTCAAAGATGAAGATCCCGTCATGTTGGGTCGGCAGTGACCCATACCTCTCAGGTGCACGATGAATCCTCCCAGACCTACGTGGGACCTGTGTCTGAGCCTCAGGTTGCCCAGCAACTGGTGCAGGCGGCTCAAGTTCCATCTCTTTGTCTTGTGGTTGCACTTGGACCTCGTCCAAGTCAAACTTCCTCCCACTGACTTCTTTCAAGAGAAATTCTTTCTATAGAAAGACAGCACCTCGAGCAACAAAAACTTTATTCTCGGTGGGAACATAGAAGTAGTAACCCCTAGTTTCCTTAGGGTACCCCACACATTTATCAGACCTAGGTTCTAGCTTGCTGGAATCCTGACATTTGACATAAGCCTCACATCACTAGATCCTGATAAAAGAAAAATTAGGGCATCTCCCACTCCATACCTCATATGGTATCTTGGAGACACTCTTAGATGGAACGTTATTAAGTATCAGAGATGCTGTCTCAAGTGCATGCCCCCAGAATGAGGGAGGTAGAGTTGCATGACTCATCATAGACCGAACCATTTCCAACAAAGTTTGATTTCTCCTTTCAGACACACCATTCCATTGAGGTGTTCTAGGAGGAGTAAGTTGGGATAGGATCCCACACTCTCTCAGATAGTCAAATAACTCACCACTCAGGTACTCTCCAATACGATCTGATCGAAGAGCCTTAATGGATCTACCAAGCTAGTTCTCTACTTCATGTCTAAACTCTTTAAATTTCTCAAAGGATTCAGACTTATGTCTCATCAAGTAGACATAACCATATCTACTGAAGTCATCAGTAAATGTGATGAAGTAGTTGTACCCTCCTCTAGGTTGTTTATTGAATGGCCCACACACATCAGTATGTATGAGATCCAATAATCTCCTGCACTCTCACCAGTCTTGGTGAATGGCATTTTTGTCATTTTCCCTAATAAACAAGGCTCACATGTTTCAAATTCCTCCAAGGAACTTGAATCTAACAACCCATTTGGATGGAGTTGTTGGATGCGATTCTTGTTTATATGGGCTAATCGACAATGCCATAGGAAAGCACCAACTGAACCACTCAGTTTGGTCCGTTTATTATTTATGTTACAAATGGAACTATCCATGTCCAAGACATAAAACCCATCGCATAAAGTACCCTTCCCATAAAACATGTTTGCAAATGAGAAGGAACAAGAGTTCTCCTTAATTTCAAACTTAAATCCTTTCTTTGCCAAGCAAGGAATGGATATAATGTTTTAGTAAGTGAAGGTACATAGTAGCAATGATCTAGTTCTAACTGAAGTCCAGAAGGCAGGGAGAAAGTCAAAACTCCTACAGCAACAGCAGCAACCTATGCCCCATTTTTTAACTCGTAGGTCAATGTCTGTAGGCCGCACGATCTACTTCTCTTGAGCCACTACATATTTGTACAAATATAAGCTCCACATGCGGTATCTAATACCCATGACATAGAAGTAGAAAGGTTGACTTCTGTAACATAAATGTCTAAGCTTGAAGACAAGGCCTTGCCTTTCTTCTCCTCATTCTGAAGTTGCATCATGTCCTTCACATGAATAGCACCTATTATTCCTGATCCTTTCCATCTTTGATTTCAGTTCCTTGGTCAAGCCATTCGGCTCAACACACTGAATGTGAACTTTAGGAGGATTGAGCCCAACCAATTCATCAAAGAGCTGCCTTAGATTAGAGATAATCTTAGAAGCACTCTTTAATTCATATTGCCCTTGAAGCTCGGGCATCATGTTAGTTAGTATCAATTGTGCAACTTCCAAAGTATCAGCCTGATGCTTATCATAAGCATCCTTCTCAGCCGCTGAGGCCGAGCATGGAAGTGGCTTAGGAATAGGCTGCTTAAGGACATATAGCTTCCTCTCGAGCTTGAGAACAATTCTCAAGTTAATATACCAATCCATTAAGTTGGTTCCAACCAAATCATCCTTGTCTAAAAGGGATCGCAGTGTCAATCTGCCAATGTTCATAGCCATTGTTCTACAACAACCAAGAAACAGCAGATTAGTACTACATGAAGTCATTTAAACTGGACTTGTTTCAAATGACTATGGCTACCATTATTTTAATCGAATTGACAACCCACAAAGTCAATCGGGAAATTTAAGTTTTCCTAGTGACATGGGATCCTTATTTGACATGAGGCTTCGCGTCCCACGAGGGTGGGATGAGATACACAAAGTGACCCATGCTTCCTAAGGTGGGCACGCCGGCCGATTGCTCCAAGCAATTCCCCTTATTTACGCAGTCTAGGCATTTCATGTCCAGCGAGGGCTGAATACAACATGTAACCCTAACCTCTCAATGATGCCTCTAGAATTCTACCATATGCCCAGCACATGTGGAAATCTAGTCAAGTCCATTCCTAACCGTTATGCCCAGGGCCAACGAGTTTCCTTGTGAAGGCGCGCCCGGTTAAAACGGACTGGGGAAACCATTGTCACTGCATACCGTCTAAAGATAAATGGGTGTGTCCCACGAGGGTGGGAAACAGTTCACAACACCACTGATCGATAGTTTGATGAGGGCTACGCATTAGAAGGCTACTAGACTTGATATTTCGATTGAGGGTTTTTGATGTCTTATCAACTTAGTTTTATCTTATGTCTAACATTACAGGCTTGCAATCCTATAGTGATAACATAATGATAAAACATCACAGACATGCTTAGCAGTTATGGAAAGCAGTAAAAGGATGATGTGATCATAGCCTATTCAAGACATTGAACCAACCCATGCCGAAAGGGGTTCAACTCTTGACCTAGGATTCAAGCCCCCAAACACTAGACCTAGCCTAGCCGACCTCTAGCTTGATCTTCAAGGTTGGCCCCAAGGTCCACCTCTCCATGGTTTAGCTCACAAACCCTAGAGGTACTTTTCGGGAAACCCTAGAAGCACACTCCATGGTTCAGCCAATGCCATGGGACTTCATCTAAGCAAGGTGCGCCACCTTGCAAGCACAAGATGTATAGCTCACAAGATCAAGAGCTCGGCCAATGCATCTTGCACCCCATGCAAGGAGTTTGATGCGCCACCAAGCCAAGCAAGGGTGCTTGTTGTGCCTCCATTCAAGATGCACAACCAAGCAAGCATACGCCATGCTCCAAGTAGATCCGCCCCTAATCTTCATCTTAGTTAAAAGCAAAAAGAAAAGCGGCACGCAGGCCTCACAAGGATACATCACAAGCATGCAAAAGGGGGTAGACTCATGATCACAACACCATGCACAAACAAGGCACTTACTCATGCAATTCTACATGCTCATGAAAAACATAAAATCTGAAATTTAATTTTTCATAAAACAAGTCTCTTTTCCTCATCTTCATATCACAAATCTTTTGATTTTTGCAATTAATTTTTCATGGCGATTTCATAGATCCTTTCGGCTGGCAATTTTGTCAGATCAAGAGACCCGGCCAGTCCGTAGACACAATGCCCGTCCAACTTGATAAAATTATGTGCGCCATTGATCTTAAATCAATCAAGAAAAATAACCCAAAATTTCAAAAGAGATTGAATAGAGGATAGGAACAAGAAACCCATAGTTTTTCTACTTAAAGAAAAACATGCGCCATACTTATCTGCATTTTGCGAAAATTGAAATATGGCATGTGAGCATGAAAAAACATCGTTCAAGCCTCGCAAGTCGCTCTGATACCACTATTGGGCAACCCCGAGGATATTTTATAATTTTTAGAGATAGACATTACAGATTACATTGCACAGCGGAAGAATATCCCCGAAACAGGCCAGTCCCAAAAACCCAGTGAAGATTGTCATGCGAGGGGATCGACACGATGTGATAGAAAGTACCTTAAAGCAATGAGAGAAACTGATGTCGAGGTAGGCGCCCAAGCGTTTGCCCTCTATAGTCTCACACACACGGATTCCTCGAGCTCTCTTCTTCAACGGTCTGTGCTAGCCTCGGGAAGAACATCCACGCCTTAGGAGAGCCTCTTGATCACTTGTGCCAACCACCAAGAAGAGGTGGCGGCAAGGGAAGAAGAAGTGGAAGGAGCCACAAGCCTTCTTGCTCCTTTGCACCAAGGCAAGGAAAGGAGGAAGGAGGAAGAAGCTTGTTACACCCTTTGATGGAAGAAGGAGAACTCCAAACTCTCAAGTTGTCGCCCCTCTATGCATCCATGCCTCCAAGAGATTAACTCACAAGAGGGGGCGACAAGGGGTTCTTTTATAAGAGCATGAAGGCGGTTTGGGTAGATGGCAAGGGTTGACAATTACGGCATTAATTAGGGAGATTATTCAATCATTATCTTGATTAAATCTTCTCTCCAATATGCACCTATTTCTTACCTAAGCAAGCATTAACATATGCGCCCACTTCATGGCTAAAGAGGCATTAACTCTTTCCATGCGCCTAGACCATGTCAAGGCATCATGATAGTTTCTCTATTAAGGCTTGGGCGAAAATCCTAATGAGATTAGGACTCTAAATATGTTAATGATCATCCCCACTTGGACACAACAAATCTCTTGCGCCCCATCCTTGCCATAGATGCAAGGTTGCCATCAAAGGAAGAAGGGCGAGGCGCCCTTTACTTCCATAATGAAGCAAAGGCGCCAACTTATCCCCATTAAGCCCCTAGGCGGCAATGGGATAAGTTTCCTCCCCATTATACCCTTTTGGCCTCTCCTCTCTTCATTACAACTTATTATTGAGCCCAACTAAGCTATGAGCCTAGCCCAAAGTCCATTATGTATATTAACCAAGCTATTGGATCCAATCCAATTTAACCCAAGGTCAAATGAGGCTAACAATGGTTAATTTGGTCAATATACCAAAAATGGAAGTTGGCTCCAATGAGTTTCTTCCATCTCTTTAGGCCCATTGGCGCTGATGAGATCTCCCAAATAGATCCGAGTTATCCAATAACTCGATCTAAAGGCTACCCGATCAATACGAGAACTCAAGTATCAAGGTGTGCGACCCTGTATGTTCCTCTAACGTTGGCAGTGATGCCCCAAGGTCATCACAAGCAGTGAGTGGCACCTAGTAGTGCATCGCTGCTACCCAAGTCATCGGAATGGATATCGACATCGACATCTGTTGGAAAACCCCAGGGATATTTTATAATTTTCAGAGATAGAAATTACACAAATACATTGCGCAGCGGAATTAATATCCCCGAAATAGGCCAGTCCCAAAAACCCAGTGAAGATCACATGTGAAAGAGTCGACATGATGAGATAGAAAATACCTTGAGCAAGGCGATGCTGATGTCGAAGTAGGCGCCCAAGCGTGCGCCCTCTGCAGTCTCACACACACGGATCACCTCGAGTCCTCTTCTTCCACGCCCGGTACCAGCCTCGGGAAGAAGATCCAAGCCTTTGTCACCTTCTTCAAGCCTTGCGCCACCACCAAGGATGAAGCGCCAAAGAAGAAGATGAGGAGAAGGAGGAGAGCCGCCAATCTTCCAAGTCCTTCTTGCGCCAAGAGAAGAAGGAGAAGAGAAAGATCACTTGCAGCTAGTTTGATGGAAGATGTGCCACTCCTTTGCACTCTCGCCCCTTGATGTTGCTCACGCCTCTTAGAGAAATTGTGTATCAAGAGGGGCGGCTAGGGTCTCTATTTATAGAGACCTTGGGCGGCAATGATGTTGGGGTATGCCCTTAAGGCTAATGTTTGAGGCCTTGGGATTGTATCAGTATCATGTATAAACTCTTTTGTTTATAAAGGCAATGGTTATTATTCAGGTTGTTACATCATCTGCTGCAATGTGTGTTCTTCTGAATAATGTCTCAATGCTGTTCAGCTAGGCTGACATGCTATATGTCCTTAGTCGAGATATCTTGGTGAACATGAGACAACCTTGATATGATTGAGACTAATATGTGTTCTAATCTTATAGGATGCTTCGAGCATGGAATAAGATGTAGACTCATGGGTACATTGGATGTACTGGACAGACCCTACTAGGATATTCAATTGCTTGTCACAATGTGAATAATCCTTGTTTGCAACAAGTGGCACATGTCCTCTGACTTGAGATCACTTGTGTTTCTAAATGATGATTGTCATTGTTTTGAGATAGTTCAATATCATTTGAAACATAATGGTTATAGACTATCTTGGATAATGATCATGAGTCAGGTTAGGGCACTAGTGATAGATACAGGATTGCCGTCTCCTTGTTTAAGGAGTGTGATGTTCTAAAGGGGCCCCCCCTGAATGAGATGATTGAGAATAGTGTATGGCCATACCCTGATGACTATGTTCATCTGATCTAATCATGCTCATCATATTGGAGCTACAGGCTTGACATGCTTGTCCAATAAGAACATCCAGTGGCAAAGGAAACATGTATGCCTAGTGAAGTGGATTCACACTTGTGCTGTGGTTTGGGTGTAGTCTTGGAAGACTCTTTCCTTTATATCGGGAGACAGTGATGTGTTGCTAGATACCCCTCACTGATCGTGATAACGAAAGTTATCGTTACCGACATTTAAAGGAAACCCTCAGGGTCGCACAATTTGATGATATGGCTTACTTAAGTCAGATCGTGTGGACTGAATTGTTTGGGTTCAGTCTGAAGGGATTTGATCTCTGATTATAAGTGAGATCTGGTCTGATCATGTTTGATTGATTAGGGCTTGAGATCGGTAAGCTTCGATCGAGAGATATGATGCTAGATCGGTGAGATCAAGAGCATCAAGAGATCAACGGTTAGATCTTGAACCTTTAGGGTTTATTGTGATCTAGACCATATGGCTTGGGTTAATTGGTCTTGGACCAAACCGACATTGAACCGGCTCATGAATGAGCGCATGGTTCATGGGAGATGAGTTAAGCGCTTGGTTCACTTAAGGGTGAACGCTTGAGCCTTGACTACTTTCCATTTTGGGAATTCGGTTTCCAAATGGATTGTATGTAACGCCTCCACATTAGTGTGGGAGGTTACTCTCTCGCCGAACTCTCTCTTGTGTAGGTTTTTCCATCTTTCGGTGGAGAGCGCTTGACGAAAAGAAGAGAAGGAAGTCTCGGCCAAGCTTGATCTCTCATCATCCTCACGCGACAAGGACCCTTTGAAGCACTTTGCTAGCACAAAGGATTCAAAGGAGCAAGCCATCTTCATTTGTTGTGTGCGTCACCTTTGGAGAAGGAGCACTTGCGTCTTTGCTTCCAAGGCACCATCCATTCGATGGCATTGGTATGATCTCCTTCTTGATCTATTCAATCTATCAAAGTTGATCATATGAGCATATAAGCGATTGTGTTGTTGAAACCCTAGCAAAACATGCATGCGCCCCCTAAATTAGGGTTTCATCTGCTTGCGCTCCCCCTTGAAGGGGACTCTTCAAATTGGTATCAGAGCTAGGATCTTATATGGTTCATATGATTGCTATGTATGTTATGTGATCGTTGTATGCTTAGATCTTCCTTACATGCGAGATTTACATGTAAAGTTTATACATGCCGAAACTTGTATGTTTCCTTGGCGCATGTATGTTGGTTGCGCTTCTATTATGTTGTTGTAGTTGTTTTTCTAAAAAAAAACTAAATGACATGCGCGACTTTCACTAGATCCAAGCCGCACGTACAATAAACCCTTAGATGGGTTGATGGGGTTGAAAGCATCATCTAGTATAGATCAAATTAGTCTGATCAGACCATCTGACAGCCTAGATGGATCGACCAGATGGCACCTGTGCGTAAGCACGAGGTGGCTATAGGTCGATTGCATCACAGGCGTGTAGCGAGGTCTGGTTGAGACAACCAGCGAACACACATGAGTTAGGCCCGGGGTCACACCCGCTTGCCAGAACTCATGTTGGCTGTTCAGCCCTTGGCGCATGCATGGTTGACCATTAGGTCAACTCGAGTCAGTTAGGACTTGGTGCATGCAAGGGCATGGATCTAACTAGATTGATGAGTGGATCCCTATCAATGGACTGTTGTAAGGTTGTAGGGCACATAAGAAAATTAAAATTGATGCCAATGGGTTTTCAAAATTTTATTTTCTTTGTAATGGATCACATGATTGATTGAATGATGCCATGATGCTTGTTTATTTAATCTTATGTGGGTTGCCCTTTAATGTGTGCTGTGCTGGGGCCTGCGAGCCTGGTAAATTGTAAATTATTATTTTTGTGATCTGCGAATCACATTTTTAATTAATTTATTGTATAATTGACCTGCGAGTCAAACTTGTCTAGATAGATTAAAATGTAGTTTAATTAGACAAGAGCACAAAAGCACACATCGCAGAGGTGCATTCAGCTGGTGGGCGCACCTGAGCTGCATTGAGCGCTAGGGCCCTGGGTTGGACCAGATGAGATGCAAAAGACCCAACAAGAGCAAGTGAAAACTTAAGTTGATTTAAGGTCTTACTTAGGCTCTATGGGCTTTTACCACATAAGATCAGCATGCTTTCTACTTATTGCTTATAATTAGAATTGCATGTTTAGTTATCTTCTGCTATCACCATAGGGTTTGCATGATAGGTAAGAAGATAAAAGACCGTTAAAATCCAACGCTAAAATATCAAGCTCGATAGCCTTCTGACGCGAAACCTCACTGTTCTGACTATCGTTGGAGCCGTGTTGTACCCACTCAGTGGGCACGTCCATCTATCTTCAGACGGTGCAGGATTACACCTGCGTGTTACAGAGAAGGGATTTATCGCTTCTCGTTGCTCAGCATAGCACGTGGTGGTCCAGGGAGTAAGTCGGGTCAGCTTGACCATGTAGGCTACATATGTGGAGCATATGGTAGTACATGGAGGCAGCCATCTGTGGGATCAGAGACTGTGTTGTACCAACTCAGTTGGCACAGTCTGCTGGATTGCCCAGATGAAGGGGAATCGCACGGGTTGGCGATTGGCAGGGACTGCCTACCAGAAATTAGTGCTTATACTCTCTGTGCATCTTATCTCGCCTGAGCGGGACGCGGAGACCAAGTATGAAATCTGGATCCCATCTCACTAAAAGAGTTCTACTCTTTCGGGCTGTTTTGCTGGATTTTTCAGCCAGATAAAATAGTGAGAAAAAGAATCATTCTTAAGTCCTGATTGATTCTTAACATTGATACTGACCTTGCTGTTCTTGCATTGTTGTAGATTCCTGCAGCAACGAACACCATGAGCTTCAATGTGCGATCCCTACTGGAAAGGGAGAAGTTTGCTGGGCCAAACTTCTCAGACTGGTTCGGACACCTTAAGATCGTTCTTAAGGCAGAGAGGAAACTGTATGTCCTCGAGACGGCTGTGCCGCCTCAACCCGCTGCGAACGCCGCAAGGGCAGTTCGTGATGCCTATGAAAAGCATGTCAATGATAGCATTGATGTCGCTTGCCTGATGCTAGCGTCTATGACGCCACTGCTGCAGCGTCAGCATGAGGATATGTCGGCTATAGAGATTATAGCGAACCTCAAGATGCTGTATGCTGCACAGGCGAGGACTGAACGCTATAATCTGACCAAGCTTTTCTTTCAGAGCAAACTGGCTGAAGGGAGCCCAGTGGGAGCTCACGTGCTCAAGATGATTGGGCACAAGGAGGCTCTGGAGAAACTGGGGCATACCATCAACCAGGAGCTTGCTGTAGACATTATTCTGCAGTCTCTCCCGCCCTCTTTCGATGCGTTCATTATTAACTTTAATATGAACAAAATCGATTGTACTCCGGCAGAGCTGCTGAATATGCTCTTGACTACTGAGGAGACTCTGAAGGGAAAGCCTTCAACCTCTGTCTTAATGGTTCCTTCTAGGAACAAGAAGAAGGGGAAGAAGGGCAAAGCCCCTGTCAAGAACTACAGTAAGGCTCTGAAACAGAAGGTTAAGCGGTCAAAGGACAACAGGTGTTTCCACTGTGGCCAGCTGGGTCACTGGAAAAAGGACTGTAATGCGCTCCAAGGAGATAAGAGGGGAAGCATCGCTTCTGGCTCAGGTATATACGTGACGGAAGTCATGGTTTCATATTCTTCTATTTCATGGGTGTTGGACACTGCATGTGGAGTTCACATTTGTTCAAATGTACAGGAACTCAAGAGAAGAAGACAGGTGGGACAGTATGAGGTGGACCTACGAGTTGGAAACGGGGCACGGGTTGCTGCTGTTGCTGTCGGGGATTATTACATCTCATTACCATCTGGCATTGTATTAGAATTAAACAATTGTTATTTTGTACCCAGTATTACCAAAAATATTATCTCTATTCTTGCTCTTGTCAGGAAAGGGTTTTCCTTTGAATGCAAGATTTCAAAGTGTTATCTTACTCTTTATAATATTGTTTATGCTACTGGTTCAATTAACAATGGGTTATTCATGTTGGACATGGAATATTCTATACAAAACATTGATAATAAGAAAGCCAAGTATGCTGATGACAGCACCTTGCTATGGCATAGTCGTTTAGGCCATATTAACAAGAAGCGCATTAAGCGGTTGCATGATCATGGACTGCTGGGATCATTCTCCTATGAGGAGATTGATACATGCAAAGCTTGTTTAATGGGTAAAATGACGAAGTCACCTTTTCCTCATAAAGGTCAAAGGGCTTCAGGTTTACTTGACCTTATACACAGTGATGTGTGTGGGCCATTTAGTAAACATGCCAGAGGTGGCTATTCGTACTTCATTACCTTTACTGATGATTTCAGTAGATATGGGTATGTCTATCTGATGAGACATAAGAGTGAATCTTTTGACAAGTTCAAAGAGTTCAAAAATGAAGTACAGAATCAGCTAGGCCGAAATATCAAGGCACTTCGTTCTGATCGAGGTGGAGAATACTTGAGTCATGCGTTTACTGACTATCTAAAAGAGTGTGGGATTATCTCACAGCTCACTCCGCCAGGAACACCGCAATGGAATGGTGTGTCCGAGAGGAGGAACAGAACCTTACTGGATATGGTTCGTTCTATGATGAGTCAGGCTACTCTACCTTACTCCTTTTGGGGTTTTGCACTGGAAACAGCTGCAAAGGTACTAAACCGAGTGCCATCCAAGGCCGTTTCAAAGACTCCATATGAGTTATGGTATGGGAAACAGCATAGCTTGACATTTATCAGGATCTGGGGTTGCGAGGCTTATGTCAAAAAGCTCGCCTCTGGGAAACTAGAGAGCAGATATGAGAAATGTATCTTTGTCGGATACCCTAAGGAAACTAAGGGTTATTATTTCTACGATCTCAAAGAGAACAAGGTATTTGTTGCTCGGACGGCCATCTTTCTTGAGAAGGAATTTCTTCTGCAAGAGGCCAGTGGGAGAGAAATAAAGCTGGATGAGAATCCAGAGAAAGGGCAAAGTAGTCAAGCATAGTTGGATGAGCCTGAGCCAGTTGAGCAGGTTATTGAACAACCTGAGGCTCAGATATCGCGGGAACCGCGAAGATCGGGAAGGATCCGTCATCAGCTTGAGCGCTATGACGGAGTCTACATCATTGATAATGATGAACCCCTCACTTATGCGGATGCGGTCAGTGGACCGGAGTCAGCTAGATGGCTTGAAGCTATGCGAGCCGAGATGGACTCCATGTCAGATAACCAAGTCTGGGATTTGGTTGATCTGCCTCAGGGAGTTATCCCTATAGGCTGTAAATGGATCTTCAAGAAGAAGATTGACATGGATGGTAACGTGGTTACCTATAAAGGCAGGCTAGTTGCGAAAGGTTTCAAACAAATCTACGGGATAGATTATGATGAAACTTTCTCTCCTGTAGCCATGTTTAAGTCTATTCGGATTCTTTTCGCGATAGCTGCATATTATGATTATGAGATCTGGCAAATGGATGTGAAGACCGCTTTCCTTAATGGAAATCTGGATGAGGATGTGTATATGACACAACCAGAAGGTTTCACTAATCCATCAGATCGTCATAAAATATGCAAGTTAAAGAAGTCCATTTATGGACTTAAACAAGCATCTAGAAGCTAGAATATTCGTTTTGATGAATCTATCTCTGAGTTTGGTTTCATCAAGAACAAAGATGACCCGTGTGTATATAAGAGGTTTAGTGGGAGCGTAATTACATTCCTAGTCCTCTACGTCGATGATATCTTAATCATTGGAAACGATATTCCTGAACTGCATGCTGTTAAAGCATGGTTAGGAAAATGTTTTCAGATGAAAGATCTAGGAGAAGCAGCCTATGTATTAGGTGTGAAGATCTACAGGGATAGATCTAAGAGGCTTCTCGGGCTGTGCCAGAGTACTTACATCGATAAAGTCCTAGAGAGATTTCATTTAGAGAATTCTAAAAGAGGATATCTTCCAGTCAGACATGGTCTGAATCTTTCAAAGAGTCAGTGTCCACAAACACAGACTGAGAAAGATGAAATGGACAATACGCCTTATGCTTCGGCTATTGGGTCCATTATGTATGCGATGTTGTGTACTCGCCCAGACATCGCTTACTGGTTAAGCGTGACCAGTCGATTCCAAAGTAATCCAGGTTTGGCGCACTGGATTGCGGTCAAGAACATTTTAAAATATCTGCGGAGGACCAAAGATATGTTCTTGATATATGGTGGTCAGGAAGAACTCAGTATAGAAGGATATACTGACGCTTCGTTCCAGTCGGACCAGGATGATTTCCGATCGCAATCAGGCTATGTTTTTAGCTTGAATGGTGGAGCAGTGGTGTGGAAGAGTTTCAAACAGTCTACTGTTGCTGATTCCACAACAGAAGCCGAGTATGTTGCAGCCTCGGAAGCATCCAAGGAGGCAGTGTGGATTCGTAAGTTCATTCAGGAACTTGGTGTCGTTCCTTCGAGTGCAGATCCTTTGGTTATCTTCTGTGATAACACTGGAGCTATAGCACAAGCAAAGGAACCACGGTCGCACCAGAAGTCCAAGCACATACACAGACGGTTTCACTTGATCCGGGAGATCATTGATCGTGGTGAGATCAAAATCTGTAAGGTTCATACAGATGACAATCTGGCTGACCCGCTTACCAAGCCTCTGGCGCAGCAGAAGCATGTGAAGCACTGTAATAATATGGGTTTGAGATTTCTCAACCATTAGATTAAGTGCAAGTGGGAGATTGTTGGGGTATGCCCTTAAGGCTAATGTTTGAGGCCTTGGGATTGTATCAGTATCATGTATAAACTCTTTTGTTTATAAAGGCAATGGTTATTATTTAGGTTGTTACATCATCTGCTGCAATGTGTGTTCTTCTGAATAATGTCTCAATGCTGTTCAGCTAGGCTGACATGCTATATGTCCTTAGTCGAGATATCTTGGTGAACATGAGACAACCTTGATATGATTGAGACTAATATGTGTTCTAATCTTATAGGATGCTTCGAGCATGGAATAAGATGTAGACTCATGGGTACATTGGATGTACTGGACAGACCCTACTAGGATATTCAATTGCTTGTCACAATGTGAATAATCCTTGTTTGCAACAAGTGGCACATGTCCTCTGACTTGAGATCACTTGTGTTTCTAAATGATGATTGTCATTGTTTTGAGATAGTTCAATATCATTTGAAACATAATGGTTATAGACTATCTTGGATAATGATCATGAGTCAGGTTAGGGCACTAGTGATAGATACAGGATTGCCGTCTCCTTGTTTAAGGAGTGTGATGTTCTAAAGGGGCCCCCCCTGAATGAGATGATTGAGAATAGTGTATGGCCATACCCTGATGACTATGTTCATCTGATCTAATCATGCTCATCATATTGGAGCTACAGGCTTGACATGCTTGTCCAATAAGAACATCCAGTGGCAAAGGAAACATGTATGCCTAGTGAAGTGGATTCACACTTGTGCTGTGGTTTGGGTGTAGTCTTGGAAGACTCTTTCCTTTATATCGGGAGACAGTGATGTGTTGCTAGATACCCCTTACTGATCGTGATAACGAAAGTTATCGTTACCGACATTTAAAGGAAACCCTCAGGGTCGCACAATTTGATGATATGGCTTACTTAAGTCAGATCGTGTGGACTGAATTGTTTGGGTTCAGTCTGAAGGGATTTGATCTCTGATTATAAGTGAGATCTGGTCTGATCATGTTTGATTGATTAGGGCTTGAGATCGGTAAGCTTCGATCGAGAGATATGATGCTAGATCGGTGAGATCAAGAGCATCAAGAGATCAACGGTTAGATCTTGAACCTTTAGGGTTTATTGTGATCTAGACCATATGGCTTGGGTTAATTGGTCTTGGACCAAACCGACATTGAACCGGCTCATGAATGAGCGCATGGTTCATGGGAGATGAGTTAAGCGCTTGGTTCACTTAAGGGTGAACGCTTGAGCCTTGACTACTTTCCATTTTGGGAATTCGGTTTCCAAATGGATTGTATGTAACGCCTCCACATTAGTGTGGGAGGTTACTCTCTCGCCGAACTCTCTCTTGTGTAGGTTTTTCCATCTTTCGGTGGAGAGCGCTTGACGAAAAGAAGAGAAGGAAGTCTCGGCCAAGCTTGATCTCTCATCATCCTCACGCGACAAGGACCCTTTGAAGCACTTTGCTAGCACAAAGGATTCAAAGGAGCAAGCCATCTTCATTTGTTGTGTGCGTCACCTTTGGAGAAGGAGCACTTGCGTCTTTGCTTCCAAGGCACCATCCATTCGATGGCATTGGTATGATCTCCTTCTTGATCTATTCAATCTATCAAAGTTGATCATATGAGCATATAAGCGATTGTGTTGTTGAAACCCTAGCAAAACATGCATGCGCCCCCTAAATTAGGGTTTCATCTGCTTGCGCTCCCCCTTGAAGGGGACTCTTCAAATGAGTGGCCACAATTAAACCAAAGTGGGCGGCTAAGAGAGGATATAGGAGAACATGCCAAATTAATCAAGTCCTAAACCAATTAGGACTCTAATTAATTATTTAAACAATTAAATCCTAATCCAATTAGGATTCTAATTAATTAATTAAACAATTAGTCCTAATCCAATTAGGATTCTAATTAATTAATTAATTAACCCTTATATGATTAATTTTAAATCATAGGCATTAACCCTAGTCTAACCAGGGTTAAACACATGCCTACTATCTCCCTCTCCTTAAGCCCAGTAAGCCCAACTTTACAATGGGCCCAGCCCAAGGTCCATTATGCATGTTAACCAAGCCCTTGGATCTAATCCGATTTAACCCAAGGTCAAATTAGGTTAACCATGGTTAATATGCCATACATGGAAGTTGGCTCCAATAAATTTCTTCCATCTCATCAGGCCCATTGGCGTTGATGAAATCTCCAAAATAGATCCGAGTTATCCAATAACTCGATCATAAGGCTTCCCGATCAATATTAGAACTCGAGTATCAAGGTGTGCGACCCTGTAGGTTCCTCTGACGTTGGCAGTGCTAACCTAAGGTCACCACAAGCAGTGAGTGGCACCTAGCAGTGCATCGCTACTACCCAAGTCATCGGAATGGATATCGACATCGACATCCCCATCATCGCAACCAGGTACAGATGCATTACAGTCTCTTTGCCGAACTGATATCCGATTGGCCAAGTGTGTCACCACTTATTTTTGTCCAATCTCATGATTATGACTAAATCAGGTCTCACCTAGGTATGGCCATACACTTTCAGTCATAGAACCATAGAGGAGCTCCATGGATATCATGCTTCCCTTAGGAAGGGGAAAATCCTATGTCTATGCATTGACCTTCTCATATAGGTCGTGACATGCCCAATGATAACCGTTATTACCTCCCAACTATGGCAAGGCGTTGGGTTGTATCAAAGCTTATCCCTAACCATATAGAATGGCGAATGACCTCAAGTCAAGGGATCAATGCATCTCCTATCACTTGTGAGAATAACTCGTGACACCAAGTTATTGCCTCACAGCGGGTCGGTCCAGTATATCCACCACTGATATACCCATATGCCTGCGTTAGCACCTTGTGCCTAACCAGCCCATATACCAATCTCACAAGTACCAGAGTTGTCCCTTATCTACTCAGGTACATTGACTGGGGATAATCATTTGAGCACAGATCCAATCTGTCTCCAGGGACATTATCATATAAGTATATAATCGCAGATGTAAGCAAATATAGATATGCCAGAATGATATAAAATATCAACGTCAAGTAGTACAGTAATGGACCAAAACTAGGTCCTAGGGCATAGACACCAACAATCTCCCACTTGCACTAAGACCTAGAGGTTGAGAAATCTCAACCCCATATCTCCAGCGTGACAGTCATGCTTCTGCTGCGCCAAAGCCTTGGTCAATGGGTCTGCCAGATTGTTCTCTGTGTCAACTCTGCTAATCTTGACATCACCTCTGTCTATGATCTCTCTGATCAGGTGAAATCTCCTGAGTATGTGTTTGGATCTTTGATGAGACCGTGGTTCTTTGGCTTGTGCAATTGCTCCATTGTTATCACAATAGATTTCAATGGGATCCACTGCACTGGGAACCACTTGAAGTTCAGAAATGAACTTCCTTATCCAAACCGCTTCTTTGGCTGCCTCAGAAGCTGCCACATACTTAGCCTCGGTTGTAGAATCAGCAATGGTGGATTGCTTGAAGCTCTTCCAGCATACAGCGCCTCCATTCATTTTGAACACATAGCCGGCCATCATACAGCGCCTCCACTAGAAAGACGCATAAGTGTAGCCCTGCATACTGAGCTCTTCCTGTCCCCCATAGACTAGGAACAAATCCTTAGTTCTTCTTAGATACTTCAGGATGTTCTTTACAGCCACCCAGTGCTACACTCCAGGATTGGATTGGTATCGGCTGGTTATGCTCACAGCATAAGCCACATCTGGTCTAGTACACAACATTGCATACATGATCGATCCCATTGCCGAAGCATAAGGCACTCGACTCATGTCATCCCTCTCAGCCTGTGTGGTGGGACACTGACTCTTTGAGAGAGTAAGGCCATGTCTCACTGGAAGGTACCCTTTCTTGGATTGCTCCAAGCTAAACCTCTCCAGGACCTTATTGTTGGGGTATGCCCTTAAGGCTAATGTTTGAGGCCTTGGGATTGTATCATGTAATACATTCTTGTGTTTATAAAGGCAATGGTTATTGTTCAGGTTGTTACATCATCTGCTGCAATGTGTGTTCTTCTGAATAATGTCTCAATGCTGTTCAGCTAGGCTGACATGCTAAATGTCCTTAGTCGATATATCTTGGTGAACATGAGACAGCCTTGATATGATTGAGACTAATATGTGTTCTAATCTTATAGGATGCTTCGAGCATGGAATAAGATGTAGACTCATGGGTACATTGGATGTACTGGACAGACCCTGCTAGGACATTCGATTGCTTGTCACAATGTGAATGATCCTTGATTGCAACAAGTGGCACATGTCCTCTGACTTGAGATCACTTGTGTTTCTAAATGATGATTGTCATTGTTTTGAGGTAGTTCAATATCATTTGAAACATAATGGTTATAGACTATCTTGGATAATGATCATGAGTCAGGTTAGGGCACTAGTGATAGATAGAGGATTGCCATCTCCTTGTTGAAGGAGTGTGGTGTTCTATAGGGGCCCCCTAGATGAGATGATTGAGAAAGTGTATGGCCATACCCAGGTGACTATGTGCATCTGATCTAATCATGCTCATCATATTGGAGCTACAGGCTTGACACGCTTGTCCAATAAGAACATCCAGTGGCAAAGGAAACATGCATGCCTTGTGAAGTGGATTCACACTTGTGCTGTGGTTTGGGTGTAGTCTTGGAAGACTCTTTCCTTTATATCGGGAGACAGTGATGTGTTGCTAGATACCCCTCACTGATCGTGATAACGTAAGTTATCGTTACCGACATTTAAAGGAAACCCTCAGGGTCGCACAATTTGATGATATGGCTTACTTGAGTCAGATCGTGTGGACTGAATTGTTTGGGTTCAGTTTAAAGGGATTTAATCTCTGATTGTAAGTGAGATCTGGTCTGATCATGTTTGATTGATTAGGGCTTGAGATCGGTAAGCTTCGATCGAGAGAGATGATGCTAGATCGGTAAGATCAGGAGCATCAGGAGATGAACGGTTAGATCTGGAACCTATTGGTTCAATGAGGTCTAGACCATGGCTTGGGCTGATTTGATTTGGTTTTTTTTGGACCAAAGTCAATTGGATCGATTGAGCATGAACCGGTTCACATGTGTGTGAACGCTTGGTTCGATGCTTAAGCGTTTTGGTCGGTTTTCAAAGCATTACT
Organism: Costus lasius; assembly: GCA_027563935.2. Classification (NCBI taxonomy): domain Eukaryota; kingdom Viridiplantae; phylum Streptophyta; class Magnoliopsida; order Zingiberales; family Costaceae; genus Costus; species Costus lasius. The sequence continues at coordinate 81,542,084 of CM050451.1, forward strand.
TCATGTCATTCCATTTTTGGAAAGTCATCAAGGCGACTTTGTAAAAACGCCTCAACGCTTCTCTTGGATGATGACCGCTTGCAATCTCGTGGAGAGGAGAGTGTGTTGACGACAAGAGGAGGCATTCGGCCGAAAAAAGCCATCTCTATCCTCTCCTTCACGCGACAAGGTCCCATTGAAGCACTTTGCTAGCACAAAGGATTCAAAGGAGCAAGCCATCTTCACTTGTTGTGTGCGTCACCTTTGGAGAAGGAGCACTTGCGTCTTTGCTTCCAAGGCACCAACCAAACCGATGGCATTGGTATGATCTACTCTTGATCTATTCAATCTATGATAGTTGATCATTTGGCATGCAAAAGATCATCAAACCCTTGCTTCCGCTTGCAAAATTTTATTTGCGCCATGCTTAGGGTTTTCGCCCCCTCTCGAAAGGGGTTTTATCAATTGGTATCAGAGCTTGGCTTTATGCATGCTATTATGTTTGCTCGTGTGATCCATGTTTACACTTATGCTTAGATCTATGGTTGGTTACATGCGCAAGCTCATGAAAATTTATGATGCGAAAACAACATGCATGATGTTTATTGCTCTTAGCCGCATGTATTGGTGCTTGTTGTTGTTTTTGTCAAAGTTGCGCTCCCCCTTGAAGGGGACTCTACAATTGTTATGGATGGCGCATGTTTGTTGGCGCTTCTTACATGTTGTTTTTGACAAAACAAAAGATCTTGCGCGCCTCATCTAGATCTAAGGCCCTACTTTAAACCCTTAGATGGGTTGATGGGGTTGAAAGCATCATCTAGTATAGATCAACTAAGTCTGATCAGACCATCTGACAGCCTAGATGGGTTGACCAGATAGCACCTGTGCGCAAGCACGAGGTGGCTATAGGTTAACTGCATCAAAGGCGTGTAGCGAGGTCTGGTTGAGACAACCAGTGAACACACATAAGTTAGGCCCGGGGTCACACCCACTTGCCAGAACTCATGTTGGCTGTTCAGCCCTTGGCACATGCATGGTTGACCATTAGGTCAACTCGAGTCAGTTAGGACTTGGTGCATGTAAGGGCATGGATCTAACTAGATTGATGAGTGGATCCCTATCAATGGACCATTGTAAGGTTGTAAGGCACATAAGAAAATTAAAATTGATGCCAATGGGTTTTCAAAATTTTATTTTCTTGTAATGGATCACATGTTGATTGAATGATGCCATGATGTTTGTTTATTTAATCTTATGTGGGTTGCCCTTTTAATGTGTGCTGTGCTGGGGCCTGCGAGCCTGGTAAATTATTATTTTTGTGATCTGCGAATCACATTTTAATGAATTTATTGTATAATTGACCTGCGAGTCAAGCTTGTCTAGATAGATTAAAATGTATTTTAATTAGACAAGAGCACAAAAGCACACATCGCAGAGGCGCATTCAGCTGGTGGGTGCACCTGAGCTGCATTGAGCACTAGGGCCCTGGGTTGGACCAGATGAGATGCAAAAGACCCAAGAAGAGCAAGTGAAGACTTAAGTTGATTTAAGGTCTTACTTAGGCTCTATGGGCTTTTACCACATAAGATCCATGCTTTCTTTTTATTGTTTAATAATAGAATTGCATGAGTTATTTATCTTCTGCTATAGCCATAGGATTTGCCTGATAGTAAGAAGATAAAAGACCGTTAAAATCCAACGCTAAAATATCAAGCACGTAATGCCTTCTGACGCGAAACCTCACTATTCTGACTATCGTTGGAGCCGTGTTGAACCCACTCAGTGGGCACGTCCATCTATCTTCAGACGGTGTGTGATTTCACCTGCGTGTTACAGAGAAGGGATTTATCGCTTCTCGTTGCTCAGCATAGCACGTGGTGGTCCAGGGAGTAGGTCGGGTCAGCTTGACCATGTAGGTTACATATGTGGCGCATATGGTAGCACATGGAGGCAGCCATCTGAGGGGTCAGAGATTGTGTTGTACCAACTCAGTTGGCACAGTCTGCTGGATTGCCCAGATGAAGGGGAATCGCACGGGTTGGCGATTGGCAGGGACTGCCTACCAGAAATTAGTGCTTGTACTCTCTGTGCATCTTATCTCGCCTGAGCGGGACGCGGAGACCAAGTATGAAATCTGGATCCCATCTCGTTAAAAGAGTTCTACTCTTTCGGGCTGTTTTGCTGGATTTTTCAGCCAGATAAAATAGTGAGAAAAAGAATCTTTCTTAAGTCCTGGATTGATTCTATACATTGATACTGACCTTGCTGTTCTTGCATTGTTGTAGATTCCTGCAGCAACGAACACCATGAGCTTCAATGTGCGATCCCTACTGGAAAGGGAGAAGTTTGCTGGGCCAAACTTCTCAGACTGGTTCAGACACCTTAAGATCGTTCTTAAGGCAGAGAGGAAACTGTATGTCCTCGAGACGGCTGTGCCGCCTCAACCCGCTGCGAACGCCGCAAGGGCGGTTCGTGATGCCTATGAAAAGCATGTCAATGATAGCATTGATGTCGCTTGCCTGATGCTAGCGTCTATGACGCCACCGCTGCAGCGTCAGCATGAGGATATGTCGGCTATAGAAATTATAGCGAACCTCAAGATGCTGTATGCTGCACAGGCGAGGACAGAACGCTATAATCTGACAAAGCTTTTTTTTTAGAGCAAACTGGCTGAAGGGAGCCCAGTGGGAGCTCACGTGCTCAAGATGATTGGGCACAAGGAGGCTCTGGAGAAACTGGGGCATACCATCAACCAGGAGCTTGCTGTAGACATTATTCTGCAGTCTCTCCCGCCCTCTTTCGATGCGTTCATTATTAACTTTAATATGAACAAAATCGATTGTACTCCGGCAGAGATGCTGAATATGCTCTTGACAACTGAGGAGACTCTGAAGGGAAAGCCTTCAACCTCTGTCTTAATGGTTCCTTCCAGGAACAAGAAGAAGGGGAAGAAGGGCAAGGCCCCTGTCAAGAGTTACAGCAAGGCTCTGAAACAGAAGGTCAAGCGGTCAAAGGACAACAGGTGTTTCCACTGTGGCCAGCTGGGTCACTGGAAAAAGGACTGTAAAGCGCTCCAAGGAGACAAGAGGGGAAGCATCGCTTCTGGCTCAGGTATTTACGTGACGGAAGTCATGGTTTCATCTTCTTCTATTTCATGGGTGTTGGACACTGCATGTGGAGTTCACATTTGTTCAAATGTACAGGAACTCAAGAGAAGAAGGCAGGTGGGACAGCATGAGGTAGACCTACGCGTTGGAAACGGGGCACGGGTTGCTGCTGTTGCTGTAGGAGACTATTTCATTTCTTTACCATCTGGCATTGTATTGGAATTAAACAATTTTTATTTTGTACCTAGTATCACCAAAAATATTATCTCTATTCCTGCTCTTGTCAGGAAAGGGTTTTCCTTTGAATGCAAGATTTCAAAGTGTTATCTTACTCTTGATAATATTGTCTATGCTACTGGTTCAATTAACAATGGGTTATTCATGTTGGACATGGAATATTCTATACAAAACATTGATAATAAGAAAGCCAAGTATGCTGATGACAGCACCTTGTTATGGCATAGTCGTTTAGGCCATATTAACAAGAAGCGCATTAAGCGGTTGCATGATCATGGACTGCTGGGATCATTCTCCTATGAGGAGATTGATACATGCAAAGCTTGTTTGATGGGTAAAATGACGAAGTCACCTTTTCCTCACAAAGGTCAAAGGGCTTCAGGTCTACTTGACCTTATACACAGTGACGTGTGTGGGCCATTTAGTAAACATGCCAGAGGTGGCTATCAGTACTTCATTACCTTTACTGATGATTTCAGTAGGTATGGTTATGTCTATCTGATGAGACATAAAAGTGAATCTTTTGACAAGTTCAAAGAGTTCAAGAATGAAGTACAGAATCAGCTAGGCCGAAATATCAAGGCACTTCGCTCTGATCGAGGTGGAGAATACCTAAGTCATGCGTTTACTGACTATCTGAAGGAGTGTGGGATTATCTCACAGCTCACTCCGCCAGGAACACCGCAATGGAATGGTGTGTCCGAAAGGAGAAATAGAACGTTACTTGATATGGTTCGTTCTATGATGAGTCAGGCTACTCTTCCATACTCCTTTTGGGGTCTTGCACTGGAAACAGCTGCAAAGGTACTAAACCGAGTGCCATCCAAGGCAGTTTCAAAGACGCCATATGAGTTATGGTATGGGAAACAGCCGAGCTTGACATTTATCAGGATCTGGGGTTGCGAGGCTTATGTCAAAAAGCTCGCCTCTGGAAAACTGGAGAGCAGATCTGACAAATGCATCTTTGTCGGTTACCCTAAGGAAACTAAGGGTTATTATTTCTACGATCCCAAAGAGAACAAGGTATTTGTTGCTCGGACGGCCATATTTCTTGAGAAGGAGTTTCTTCTGCAAGAGGCCAGTGGGAGAGAAATAAAGCTGGATGAGAATCCAGAGGAAGGACAAAGTAGTCAAGTGCAGTTGGATGAGCCTGAGCTGGTAGAACAGGTTACTGAACAACCTGAGGCTCAGATATCACGGGAACCGCGAAGATCGGGTAGGATCCGTCGACAGCCTGAGCGCTATGACGGAGTCTACATCATTGATAATGATGAACCCCTCACTTATACGGATGCGGTCAGTGGACCGGAGTCAGCTAGATGGCTTGATGCTATGCGAGCCGAAATGGACTCCATGTCAGATAACCAAGTCTGGGATTTGGTTGATCCGCCTCCGGGAGTAATCCCTATAGGCTGTAAATGGATCTTCAAGAAGAAGATTGACATGGATGGTAACGTGGTTACCTATAAAGGCAGGCTAGTTGCGAAAGGTTTCAAACAAATCTACGGGATAGATTATGATGAAACTTTCTCTCCTGTAGCCATGTTTAAGTCTATTCGGATTCTTTTCGCAATAGCTGCATATTGCGATTATGAGATCTGGCAGATGGATGTGAAAACAGCTTTCCTTAATGGAAAGCTGGATGAGGATGTGTATATGACACAACCGGAAGGTTTCACTAATCCATCAGATCGTCATAAAATATGCAAGTTAAAGAAGTCCATTTATGGACTGAAACAAGCATCTAGAAGCTGGAATATTCGTTTTGATGAATCAATCTCTGAGTTTGGTTTCATCAAGAACGATGATGACCCGTGTGTATATAAAAGGTTTAGTGGGAGCGTGATTACATTCCTAATCCTCTACGTCGATGATATCTTAATCATTGGAAATGATATTCCTGAACTGCATGCTGTTAAAGCATGGTTAGGACAATGTTTCCAGATGAAAGATCTAGGAGAAGCAGCCTATGTATTAGGTGTAAAGATCTACAGGGATAGATCTAAGAGGCTTCTCGGGCTGTGCCAGAGTACTTACATCGATAAAGTCCTGGAGAGATTCCATTTAGAGAATTCTAAACGAGGATATCTTCCAGTCAGACATGGTCTGAATCTTTCGAAGAGTCAGTGTCCACAAACACAGACTGAGAAAGATGAAATGGACAATACGCCTTATGCTTCGGCTATTGGGTCCATTATGTATGCGATGTTGTGTACTCGCCCAGACGTCGCTTACGGGTTAAGCGTGACCAGTCGATTCCAAAGTAATCCAGGTATGGCGCACTGGATTGCAGTCAAGAACATCTTAAAATATCTGCGGAGGACCAAAGATATGTTCTTGATATATGGTGGTCAGGAAGAACTCAGTATAGAGGGATATACTGACGCTTCGTTCCAGTCAGACCAGGATGATTTCCGATCGCAATCAGGCTATGTTTTTAGCTTGAATGGTGGAGCAGTGGTGTGGAAAAGTTTCAAACAGTCAACTGTTGCTGATTCCACAACAGAAGCCGAGTATGTTGCAGCCTCGGAAGCATCCAAGGAGGCAGTGTGGATTCGTAAGTTCGTGAGAGAACTTGGTGTAGTTCCTTCGAGTGCAGATCCTTTGGTTATCTTCTGTGATAACACTGGAGCAATTGCACAAGCAAAGGAACCACGGTCGCACCAGAAGTCCAAGCACATACAGAGACGGTTTCACTTGATCCGGGAGATCATTGATCGTGGCGAGATCAAAATTTGCAAGGTTCATACAGATGACAATCTGGCAGACCCGCTTACCAAGCCTCTGGCGCAGCAGAAGCATGAGAAGCACTGTAATAATATGGGTTTGAGATTTCTCAACCATTAGATTAAGTGCAAGTGGGAGATTGTTGGGGTATGCCCTTAAGGCTAATGTTTGAGGCCTTGGGATTGTATAAGTGTCATGTAATAAACTCTTAAGTTTATAAAGGCATGGTTATTATTCAGGTTGCTACCTTTTCTGCTGTAATAAGTGTACTTCTGAATAATGTCTCAAAGCTGTTCAGCTAGGCTGACAGGCTATATGTCCTTAGTCGAGATATCTTGGTGAACATGAGACAACCTTGATATGATTGAGACTAATATGTGTTCTAATCTTATAGGATGCTTCGAGCATGGAATAAGATGTAGACTCATGGGTACATTGGATGTACTGGACAGACCCTACTAGGATATTCAATTGCTTGTCACAATGTGAATGATCCTTGTATGCACTGAGTGGCACATGTCCTTTGACTTGAGATCACTTGTGTTTCTAAATGATGATTGTCATTGTTTTGGGGTAGTTCAATATCATTTGAAACATAATGATCATAGACTATCTTGGATAATGATCATGAGTCAGGTTAGGGCACTAGTAATAGATAAAGGATTGCCGTCTCCTTGTTCAAGGAGTGTGATGTTCTAAAGGGCCCCCCTGTATGAGATGATTGAGAAAGTGTATAGCCATACCCAGATGACTATGTTCATTTGATCTAATCATGCTCATCGTATTGGAGTTACAAGCTTGACACGCTTGTCCAATAAGAACATCCAGTGGCAAAGGAAACATGTATGCCTTGTGAATAGATTCACACTTGTGCTAAGGTTTGGGAGTAGTCTTGGAAGACTCTTTCCTTTATATCGGGAGACAGTGATGTGTTGCTAGATACCCCTCACTGATCATGATAACGTTAGTTATCGTTACCGACATTTAGAGGAAACCCTCAGGGTCGCACAATTTGATGATATGGCTTACTTGAGTCAGATCGTGTGGACTGGATTCTTTGAGTTCAGATTAAAGGGGTTTAATCTCTGATTGTAAGTGAGATCTGGTCTGATCATGTTTGATTGATTATGGCTTGAGGTCGGTAAGCTTCGATCGAGAGAGATGATGCTAGATCGGAGAGATCAAGGGCATCAGGAGATGAATGGTTAGATCATGAGCCTTGGGGTTCAATTTGGTCTAGACCAAGTGGCTTGAGCTATTTTGGTTTGGTTTAATGAACCAAAATTCGATTTGACGTTTTGGCTTGAACCGGTTCACAAAGGTGAACGCATGGTTCAATGCCAATATGCGTTTTTGGGTTGGCTTGAGCGCATGGCTTGATTGTCTTCCATTTATGGAAAGTCATCAAGGCCAATTTTCTCTTAAACGCCAAAACGCATATGCGTTGAGCTCTTGACTTCAACGCCTTGATCTTTGGTTGGGGTGGTTGACGAAGAGTGAAGCCTTGTTGCAAGAGGAGCTCTCGGCCAAGAAAGTGAATCATCTCATCATCCTCTTCCATTCGACAAAAGAAAGCTTGGGTGTCTTGCTAGCACAAGGGACGTCAAGAAGTAAGCATCTTCATCTTGTGTGTGAACTTGTGGAGGAGATCTAAGTTGTTCTCTTCATCCAAGCCGACTTCCAAGCCTATGGCGTTGGTATGAATCTCCCCTTGTTCTTATAAATCTATGGTAGTTGAACATATGGCATGCAAATGATCTTCAAACCCTTGCTTCCGCTTGCATAAGTTTCATTTGCGCCATGCTTAGGGTTTTTGCCCCCCTCTCGAAAGGGGTTCATGCAGGCCGAAAACCCTAAGAGTGGGTGGCGCATATTTCATTCAATCCATGAAGATGCTAGGGTTTCAACTAATCGCATGTTACATGTTCTCATGATCAACTTCGAACGATTGAATGGATAAGAGAGAATTCATACCATTGCCATGAGGATTGGACTCGGCTTGGAAGCTAGAGAACGATAGGGTTCTCCTCCAAAGTGTGCCACACACAAGAAGAAATTGGCCTACACCTTGTCGTCCTTGTGCTAGCAAGGCTTCAAGGTTCCTTTTCGTATGGAAGGGAAGGGAAAATCTTGCTTGGCGAGACTCCTTTCTCTTGTTTTCGTCAAGTCCTTTCTTCACCGAATTGGAGAAGCCTTCACAAGAGAATTCGACAAGTGAGTAACCTCCCACACTAATGTGGAGGCGTTACACACAATCCACTTGAAACCGAATTCCAAAGATGGAAAGTATTGAAGGCTTAAGCGTTCACCCAAAGTGAACCAAGCCCTTAACTCACCTCCCATGAACCATGCGCTCATCCATGAGCCGGTTCAATGTCGGTTTGGTCCAAGACCAATTAACCCAAGCCATATGGTCTAGATCACAATAAACCCTAAAGGTTCAAGATCCAACCGTTCATTTCTTGATGCTCCTGATCTCATCGATCTAGCATTATCTCTCTCGATCGAAGCTTACCGATCTCAAGCCCTAATCAATCAAACATGATCAGACCAGATCTCACTTACAATCAGAGATTAAATCCCTTTAAACTGAACCCAAACAATTCAGTCCACACGATCTGACTCAAGTAAGCCATATCATCAAATTGTGCGACCCTGAGGGTTTCCTTTAAATGTCGGTAACGATAACTCACGTTATCACGATCAGTGAGGGGTATCTAGCAACACATCACTATCTCCCGATATAAAGGAAAGAGTCTTCCAAGACTACTCCCAAATCACAGCACAAGTGTGAATCTTCTTCACAAGGCATACATGTGTCCTTTGCCACTGGATGTTCTTATTGGACAAGCCTGTCTAGCTTGTAACTCCAATATGATGAGCATGATTAGATCAGATGAACATAGTCACCTGGGTATGGCCATACACTATCTCAATCATCTCATCTAGGGGGGCCCCTTAGAACATCACACTCCTTAAACAAGGAGACGGCAATCCTATATCTATCACTAGTTTCCTAACCTGACTCATGATCATTATCCAAGATAGTCTATAATCATTATATTTCAAATGATATTGAAATACCTCAAAATAATGACATTCATCATTTAGAAACACAAGTGATCTCAAGTCAAAGGACATGTGCCACTTGGTGCTTACAAGGAATATTCACATTGTGACAACCAACTGAATATCCTAGTAGGGTCTGTCCAGTACATCCAATGTACCCATGAGTCTACATCTTATTCCATGCTCGAAGCATCCTATAAGATTAGAACACATATTAGTCTCAATCATATCAAGGCTGTCTCAAGTTCACCAAGATATCTCGACTAAGGACATATGCATGTCAGCATAGCTGAACAGCTTTGAGACATTATTCAGAAGTACACTTATTACAGCAGACAAGGTAACAACCTGAATAATAACCATGCCTTTATAAACTCAAGAGTTTATTACATGATACTTATACAATCCCAAGGCCTCAAACATTAGCCTTAAGGGCATACCCCAACAATCTCCCACTTGCACTTAATCTAATGGTTGAGAAACCTCAAACCCATATTATTACAGTGCTTCTCATGCTTCTGCTGCGCCAGAGGCTTGGTAAGCGGGTCAGCCAGATTGTCGTCTGTATGAACTTTGCAGATTTTGATCTCGCCTCGATCAATGATCTCCCGGATCAAGTGAAACCGTCTCTGTATGTGCTTGGATTTCTGGTGCGACCGTGGTTCCTTTGCTTGTGCGATTGCTCCAGTGTTATCACAGAAGATAACCAAAGGATCTGCACTCGAAGGAACGACACCAAGTTCTCTCACGAACTTGCGAATCCATACTGCCTCCTTGGATGCTTCCGAGGCTGCAACATACTCGGCTTCTGTTGTGGAATCAGCAACAGTTGACTGTTTGAAACTCTTCCACACCACTGCTCCACCATTCAAGCTAAAAACATAGCCTGATTGTGATCGGAAATCATCCTGGTCCGACTGGAACGAAGCGTCAGTATATCCCTCTATACTGAGTTCTTCCTGACCACCATATATCAAGAACATATCTTTGGTCCTCCGCAGATATTTTATAACGTTCTTGACTGCAATCCAGTGCGCCAAACCTGGATTACTTTGGAATCGACTGGTTACGCTTAACCCGTAAGCGACGTCAGGGCGAGTACACAACATCGCATACATAATGGACCCAATAGCCGAAGCATAAGGCGTATTGTCCATTTCATCTTTCTCAGTCTGTGTTTGTGGACACTGACTCTTCGAAAGATTCAGACCATGTCTGACTGGAAGATATCCCCTTTTAGAATTCTCTAAATGGTATCTCTCCAGGACCTTATCGATGTAAGTACTCTGGCACAGCCCGAGAAGCCTCTTAGATCTATCCCTGTAGATCTTCACACCTAATACATAGGCTGCTTCTCCTAGATCTTTCATCTGGAAACATTTTCTTAACCATGCTTTAACAGCATGCAGTTCAGGAATATCATTTCCAATGATCAAGATATCATCGACGTAGAGGATTAGGAATGTAATCACGCTCCCACTAAACCTCTTATATACACACGGGTCGTCCTCGTTTTTGATGAAACCAAACTCAGAGATTGATTCATCAAAACGAATATTCCAGCTTCTTGATGCTTGTTTAAGTCCATAAATGGACTTCTTTAACTTGCATATTTTATGACGATCTGCTGGATTAGTGAAACCTTCAGGTTGTGTCATATACACATCCTCATCCAGATTTCCATTAAGGAAAGCTGTCTTCACATCCATCTGCCAGATCTCATAATCGTAATATGCAGCTATCGCGAAAAGAATCCGAATAGACTTAAACATGGCTACAGGAGAGAAAGTTTCATCATAATCTATCCCGTAGATTTGTTTGAAACCTTTCGCTACTAGCCTGCCTTTATAGGTAACCACGTTACCATCCATGTCAATCTTCTTCTTGAAGATCCATTTACAGCCTATAGGGATTACTCCCGAAGGCGGATCAACCAAATCCCAGACTTGGTTATCTGACATGGAGTCCATCTCGGCTCGCATAGCTTCAAGCCATCTAGCTGACTCCGGTCCACTGACCGCATCCGCATAGGTGAGGGGTTCATCATTATCAATGATGTAGACTCCGTCATAGCGCTCAGGCTGACGACGGATCCTTCCCGATCTTCGCGGTTCCCGTGATATCTGAGCCTCAGGTTGTTCAATAACCTGTTCTACCGGCTCAGGCTCATCCAACTGTGCTTGACTACTTTGTCCTTCATCTGGATTCTCATCCAGTTTTATTTCTCTCCCACTGGCCTCTTGCAGAAGAAATTCCTTCTCAAGAAATATGGCAGTCCGAGCAACAAATACCTTGTTCTCCTTGGGATCGTAGAAATAATAACCCTTAGTTTCCTTAGGGTAACCGACAAAGATGCATTTCTCAGATCTGCTCTCCAGTTTCCCAGAGGCGAGCTTTTTGACATAAGCCTCGCAACCCCAGATCCTGATAAATGTCAAGCCAGGCTGTTTCCCATACCATAACTCATATGGCGTTTTAGAAACTGCCTTGGATGGCACTCGGTTTAGTACCTTTGCATCTGTTTCCAGTGCAAAACCCCAAAAGGAGTATGGAAGAGTGGCCTGACTCATCATAGAACGAACCATATCAAGTAACGTTCTATTTCTCCTCTCGGACACACCATTCCATTGCGGTGTTCCTGGCGGAGTGAGCTGTGAGATAATCCCACACTCTTTCAGATAGTCAGTAAATTCTCGACTTAGGTATTCTCCACCTCGATCAGAACGAAGTGCCTTGATATTTCGGCCTAACTGATTTTGTACTTCATTTTTGAACTCTTTGAACTTGTCAAAAGATTCACTTTTATGTCTCATTAGATAGACATACCCATACCTACTGAAATCATCAGTAAAGGTAATGAAGTACAGATAGCCACCTCTGGCATGTTTACTAAATGGCCCACACACATCACTGTGTATAAGGTCAAGTAAACCTGAAGCCCTTTGACCTTTGTTAGGAAAAGGTGACTTCGTCATTTTACCCATCAAACAAGCTTTGCATATATCAATCTCCTTACAGGAGAATGATCCCAGCAGTCCATGATCATGCAACCGCTTAATGCGCTTCTCGTTAATATGGCCTAAACGACTATGCCATAGCAAGGTGCTGTCATCAGCATACTTGGCTTTCTTATTATCAATGTTTTGTATAGAACATTCCATGTCCAACATGAATAACCCATTGTTAATTGAACCAGATGCATACACAATATTATCATAAGTTAAAACACACTTTGAAGTCTTGCATTCAAAGGAAAAACCCTTCCTGACAAGAGCAGGAATGGAGATAATATTCTTGGTAATACTGGGTACAAAATAACAATTGTTTAATTCTAATACAATGCCAGATGGTAAAGAAATGAAATAGTCTCCTACAGCAACAGCAGCAACCCGTGCCCCGTTTCCAACGCGTAGGTCTACCTCATGCTGTCCCACCTGCCTTCTTCTCTTGAGTTCCTGTACATTTGAACAAATGTGAACTCCACATGCAGTGTCCAACACCCATGAAATAGAAGAAGAAGATAACATGACCTCAGTCACATATATACCTGAGCCAGAAGCGATGCTTCCCCTCTTATCTCCTTGGAGCGCTTTGCAGTCCTTTTTCCAGTGACCCAGCTGGCCACAATGGAAACACCTGTTGTCCTTCGACCGCTTAACCTTCTGTTTCAAAGCCTTACTGTAGTTCTTGACAGGGGCTTTGCCCTTCTTCCCCTTCTTCTTGTTCCTGGAAGGAACCATCAAGACAGAGGTTGAAGGCTTTCCCTTCAGAGTTTCCTCAGTAGTCAAGAGCATATTCAGCAGCTCTGCCGGAGTACAATCGATCTTGTTCATATTAAAGTTAATAATGAACGCATCGAAAGAGGGCGGGAGAGACTGCAGAATTATGTCTACAGCAAGCTCCTGGTTGACGGTATGCCCCAGTTTCTCCAGAGCCTCCTTGTGCCCAATCATCTTGAGCACGTGAGCTCCCACTGGGCTCCCTTCAGCCAGTTTGCTCTGAAAGAAGAGCTTCGTCAGATTATAGCGTTATGTCCTCGCCTGTGCAGCATACAGCATCTTGAGGTTCGCTATAATCTCTATAGCCGACATATCCTCATGCTGACGCTGCAGCGGTGGCGTCATAGACGCTAGCATCAGGCAAGCGACATCAATGCTATCATTGATGTGCTTTTCATAGGCATCGCGAACCGCCCTTGCGGCGTTCGCAGCGGGTTGAGGCGGCACAGCCGTCTCGAGGACATACAGTTTCCTCTCTGCCTTAAGAACGATCTTAAGGTGTCCGAACCAGTCAGAGAAGTTTGGCCCTGCAAACTTCTCCCTTTCCAGTAGGGATCGCACATTGAAGTTCATGGTGTTCGTTGCTGCAGGTATCTACAACAATGCAAGAACATCAAGGTTAGTATCAATGTTTAGAATCTATCCAGGACTTAAGAAAGATTCTTTTCTCACTATTTTGTCTGACTGAAAAATCCAGTAAATAGTCCGAAAGAGTAACACTCTTTTAGTGAGATGGGATCCAGATTTCATACTTGGTCTCCGCGTCCCGCTCAGGCGAGATAAGATGCACAGAGATGACAAGCATTAATTTCTAGTAGGCTGTCCCAGCCAATCGCCAACCCGTGCGATTCCCCTTCATCTGGGCAATCCAGCAGACTGTGCCAACTGAGTTGGTACAACACAGTCTCTGATCCCACAGATGGCTGCCTCCATGTGCTACCATATGCGCCACATATGTAGCCTACATGGTCAAGCTGACCCGACCTACTCCCTGGACCACCACGTGCTATGCTGAGCAACGAGAAGCGATAAATCCCTTCTCTATAACACGCAGGTGAAATCCAGCACCGTCTGAAGATAGATGGACGTGCCCACTGAGTGGGTACAACACGGCTCCAACGATAGTCAGAACGGTGAGGTTTCGCGTCAGAAGGCTTTCCGAGCTTGATATGTTAGCATTGGATTTTACCGGTCTTTTATCTTCTTCACTATCATTCAAGTCCTATGGTGATAGCAGAAGATAAACACATGCAATTCTAATTATATAAGCAATAAATAGAAAGCATGATCTTATGTGGTAAAAGCCCATGAACCCTAGTAAGACCTTAATTTTACTTAAGTCTTCACTTGAGCTCTTTTGCATCTCATCTGGTCCAACCCAGGGCCCTAGCGCCAAGAGCACCTCAGGTGCGCCACCAGCTGAATGCCCCTCTTGGATGTGTGCCTTTATGCTCTTGTCTAATCAAAATACATTTTGATCTATCTAGACAAGCTTTGACTCGCAGGTCAATTATACAATAGATTAACAAAAATGTGATTCGCAGATCACAATAATATTAACTTATAATTAACCAGGCACGCAGGCCCCAGCACAGCACACAATAGGGCAACCCACATAAGATTAAATAAACAAGCATCATGGCATCATTCAATCAATCATGTGATCGATAGACAAAATAAAAATTTTCAAATCCCATTGGAATCAATTTTACTTGTCTTATGTGCCCTACTACCTTACAATGGTCCATTGATAGGGATCCACTCATCAATCTAGTTAGATCCAAGCCCTTGCATGCACCAAGTCCTAACTGACTCGAGTTGACCTAATGGTCAACCATGCATGCCCCTAGGGCTGAACAACCAACATGAGTTCTGGCAAGCGGGTGTGACCCCGGGCCTAACTCATGTGTGTTCACTGGTTGTCTCAACCAGACCTCGCTACACGCCATTGATGCAGTCAACCTATAGCCACCTCGTGCTTGCGCACAGGTGCTATCTGGTCGACCCATCTAGGCTGTCAGATGGTCTGATCAGACTAGCTTGATCTATACAAGATGATGCTTTCAACCCCATCAACCCATCTAAGGGTTTACAATAGGTGCAACTTAGATCTAGTTGGGCGCGCATGTCATTTAGGGTTTGAAAAACACAATTACAATAACATGAACCGCAACCAACATACATGCGCCAATCATCTAGCGCCAAGATAACTCTTATACATGCGCAAATCTAAACATACTATCAACTAGTATACTCGCATGAAGAGAAAAAAACATAGATCTAAGCAACAAACATACATGGATCACTCAAAGCAATCAAAAGAACATATAAGACCGGCTCTGATACCAATTGTTGGGTCCCCTTCTAAGGGGAGCGCAAGCAGATAAAACCCCTTTCAAGAGGGGGGCCGAAAACCCTAAGAGTGGGTGGCGCATATTTCATTCAATCCATGAAGATGCTAGGGTTTCAACTAATCGCATGTTACATGTTCTCATGATCAACTTCGAACGATTGAATGGATAAGAGAGAATTCATACCATTGCCATGAGGATTGGACTCGGCTTGGAAGCTAGAGAACGATAGGGTTCTCCTCCAAAGTGTGCCACACACAAGAAGAAATTGGCCTACACCTTGTCGTCCTTGTGCTAGCAAGGCTTCAAGGTTCCTTTTCGTATGGAAGGGAAGGGAAAATCTTGCTTGGCGAGACTCCTTTCTCTTGTTTTCGTCAAGTCCTTTCTTCACCGAATTGGAGAAGCCTTCACAAGAGAATTCGACAAGTGAGTAACCTCCCACACTAATGTGGAGGCGTTACACACAATCCACTTGAAACCGAATTCCAAAGATGGAAAGTATTGAAGGCTTAAGCGTTCACCCAAAGTGAACCAAGCCCTTAACTCACCTCCCATGAACCATGCGCTCATCCATGAGCCGGTTCAATGTCGGTTTGGTCCAAGACCAATTAACCCAAGCCATATGGTCTAGATCACAATAAACCCTAAAGGTTCAAGATCCAACCGTTCATTTTTTGATGCTCGTGATCTCATCGATCTAGCATTATCTCTCTCGATCGAAGCTTACCGATCTCAAGCCCTAATCAATCAAACATGATCAGACCAGATCTCACTTACAATCAGAGATTAAATCCCTTTAAACTGAACCCAAACAATTCAGTCCACACGATCTGACTCAAGTAAGCCATATCATCAAATTGTGCGACCCTGAGGGTTTCCTTTAAATGTCGGTAACGATAACTCACGTTATCACGATCAGTGAGGGGTATCTAGCAACACATCACTGTCTCCCGATATAAAGGAAAGAGTCTTCCAAGACTACTCCCAAATCACAGCACAAGTGTGAATCTTCTTCACAAGGCATACATGTGTCCTTTGCCACTGGATGTTCTTATTGGACAAGCCTGTCTAGCTTGTAACTCCAATATGATGAGCATGATTAGATCAGATGAACATAGTCACCTGGGTATGGCCATACACTATCTCAATCATCTCATCTAGGGGGGCCCCTTAGAACATCACACTACTTAAACAAGGAGACGGCAATCCTATATCTATCACTAGTGTCCTAACCTGACTCATGATCATTATCCAAGATAGTCTATAATCATTATATTTCAAATGATATTGAAATACCTCAAAATAATGACATTCATCATTTAGAAACACAAGTGATCTCAAGTCAAAGGACATGTGCCACTTGGTGCTTACAAGGAATATTCACATTGTGACAACCAACTGAATATCCTAGTAGGGTCTGTCCAGTACATCCAATGTACCCATGAGTCTACATCTTATTCCATGCTCGAAGCATCCTATAAGATTAGAACACATATTAGTCTCAATCATATCAAGGCTGTCTCAAGTTCACCAAGATATCTCGACTAAGGACATATACATGTCAGCATAGCTGAACAGCTTTGAGACATTATTCAGAAGTACACTTATTACAGCAGACAAGGTAACAACCTGAATAATAACCATGCCTTTATAAACTCAAGAGTTTATTACATGATACTTATACAATCCCAAGGCCTCAAACATTAGCCTTAAGGGCATACCCCAACAGAAAGTCACACCCCGTGACTCCTGTGGACAGCCAACCAAAGCTACAGAACTGCCCCGAGAAGACCCAAAGGAGCCCCACAAGGTGGTTATTCGGTGATCCCAATGCCCATCTCACCCACCGGACCGCTTTGTGGGTGTTATCAGCCCACTCTCCATCCACACCGAAGTAATCCAGCCCAAGGACGCTACCAACCAATCCCCAAAGAGCCCAATTCCATATGGGCCTCACAACCACATCAGCAACACGGCCCAAGAGAAGGCCGCGACGATCATTACGTAGCCCAGTACTTCGAAATTGTGCTGCTTTGTCGCGATGTTCTCCTAGCGCGTCTAACCGTCGTAGCAGCCACCTCGTACGCTAAAGAATCAAGGACCTGCGCCCCTGCAGGAGTAGATGGTAGTTGGTAGGATTATGTTCTGTTTTGTCTTTTTGTGGCAGCTTGACCACTTTTTGTTTGTTAGTTGTTGAGATGTTGGCCCCATTGTCTTGTTTCCCCTCCTTATCTTATAAAAGAGAGGGGCTGGCTAGCATTCTCCCTTAGTTCTCTTAGAAGTAGAGTTCTCCTAGTGAGCGAGTGTGCCTCCAGCGTGTGTGTGTGGAAGACGAAGTAGCATCGTCTTCGACGTTTGTAAGAGTCGGTGACCGGCGTCTTAACTCAATTTCCTGCTTGTATCTCTTGCTTTTGAGAAGTAAATACCACCGATTGGGATGGGTCAGGTTTGCCTATTTTTACACATTCTTTCCGAGTTGTGTTTTCGTTCGCCCCCTCACCCACGAGCATCCGAGCGTCGGAGTCGTGGACGGTTTCCCTGTTCATTGGTTTGATCGCAGGTGCATAGGCGCGCGAGCTGACCCCGCAATCCGCAATCCCTGTTCGTGCTTTGCTTAAAATTGCTCTAGAGGTTAGTGAGTGAATTTCAGTAATTTTGGGTGCCATTGGATTTCTCTCGCATTAGTATTGCCTCGAAATGAATTTACGCTGATTTCTCGTGTTTCTTGCGATAATTTCTGAGTGATTTGACTTCCCTCATCTCATGACCCTCTCACGATTTCTGTGCATTGTGTAAACATCGTAGAGGGCGGCATTAAGGACCAACCCTCCTATAGTAGCTGCATCAATTCTGGTATCAGAGGACGTTGTGCGTTCGATTCTTATCGTTCGCACGGTCCACTCAGTTGCATCGCATATTTCCACATTGATTTCGCGTTTTCAACATCATGCACTTGTCATTTCAGCCTTGTTTGTGCATGGTGACCACGAGGTCACAAGTTATGTCGTCCCAATTTCCGGAAAGCATCCCTGAAACCCAAGTGTCGGTCCCACCCTCGGAAGGGAGTAGAATCCATTTAGACTCTTTAGCTGCGCTTGAAGCGCGTGTAGACGCCAAATTGGATGCGCTGTCCGCGCGCTTGGAATCCCACGAAGGGAATACAAGTGCGATATTTCAGCAAATTATGGCTGGGATCCATAGCCTCACACGTCGACCTGAGCCGTCGAAGCATAGGCGCTCCAACCCAGTTAACCCACCTCCGTCCGCACACCCAGCCCCGCCGACTAGGGAGTTGCCTCCGATGACTGCGCCCCCGCGGCCACGAGTATTCGAGGATGAGTTCGGTCACTAGCGACCTCATGCGGTCCAGGGGGACCTAGGGTATGGGGACGAGCCCCTGGATGAAGATGACGTGTAGGCCGCACACGGGTCCCAACTTAATGGTCATTTTGGGCATGCTTGGGCCGGACAAAGGGGCCCCAGCCCGACGCCATGAAGAGCGTCTTCGCTTGAATGACGACTTCCACCGCTACATTCGGAACACCCCCATGCCTTTTGCGAGTGGTCTTGACCTGTCACAATTCCTTGATTGGGTCGCGTCGGTCGACTCTTACTTTGACCTTAGTGACTGGCCTCCCGAATCGCGTGTTAAGTATGTGCGCACCTTCCTCGAAGGCCCTGCGCGTTTGCATTGGGCAAACATGGAGCGCCAAAATGCACAGCAAGCCCTTCCTCCCATCACCACTTGAGAAGAAATGAGGTATCGCCTCCGTGAGCGATATGTGCCTGCCTCCTATAGGCAGCGACTCCTTGATCAGTATAGTAGCCTACACCAAGGGTCGGGTACCGTCGAGGAATATCGCCTCACCTTTGGGACGCTCCAACTCCGGTGTAACTTATAGGAGGACCCCGAGTGAGTTTTGTCGAAGTTTAGGAATGGTCTCCGCGCGGACATCCGACGTGCCCTACCCACATATAGTTCGGAGACGTTCGACCAAACCTTCCAGCGCGCTCGCGATATCGAGCACGATTTTAGGGCTACGGCTAGGCGCAGCGAGTCCAGACCCCCTAGGCGCCCTCATTTGGGCGGGCCTCCACATGTTCACCCTCGACCCGAACGCCACGAACCTCGTTCCGACCCACGGCCCGCGCCTGCGGCCCATCAGTCCCCTAGGCGTTCAGCCCCCGTTGCCCCACCTTCTCGCCCCACTTGGGAGGAGAAGGGGAAGGCCCCAATTATCGGCCCGCCTAGTCGCGTCAACTGTTACAACTGCCTGCAGCCGGGCCATCTGTCTCGCGACTGCCCTAAAATGTCCGCCACCACGGACAAGACCCCTGCCCGTGTCGCCACTATCACCCGTGAGTGCTACACTAGTGGTGAAGAGTCGGGTCACCCCACACTTGCGGTTGTGTGGTGCACCTTTGTCCATACCCCACCCTTCGAGGATTGGAGGCGTACGAGCATCTTCACGACTTACATCAAGTGCAACGGGCACTCATGTAAGATCGTCATCGACGGTGGTAGTAGCTTGAATGTGGTCTCTCGTACTGCGATCACCCGTTTCGGACAGGCCCTTGAACCTCACCCGAAACCATACTCGATCACATGGGTTGACACGTCGAGTCTTCCGGTCACCCACCGATGTCAGGTCCCCATCGCTTTTGGGGACTACCATGAGAAAGTGTGGTGCGTCGTGGCGGCTATGGATGTCGCCCACGTCCTCTTAAGATGTCCCTAGCTCTACGATAGGGATGTGACCCACTATGGCTGGTCGAACACTTATGTGTTTGATGACAACGATCACAAAATCCGTTTGATCCCGACCCCACCAAAGGCGCTGCGCACTTCCACCTCCAAGGGTGTGGTGGTCCCTCCTTCGGTTGCCCCTCCGGCCCCAACTGTCGTGCCCCACATGCGAGCATCCGCGCTTATGCGCGAGGCCACTGAGTCCAAGGTTGTCTATGCCTTAATGGTGCGCGAATTCTCGGATGCTCCACCTCCCTTAGACGAGGCGCATCCCCCGGAGATCACAGCTATCTTGACCGAGTTCTCCGACATCACCCCGGCGGACTTACCCCATGGTCTCCCTCCGAATAGGGAGATCCAGCATGCCATTGATCTTCTCCCGGGAGCACCTCTCCCCAACTTACCCCATCATCGGTTAAACCCCACCGAACACGCAGAACTGCAGCGTCAAGTGGATGAACTCCTCACCAAGGGGTACATCCGTGAGAGCCTAAGTCCTTGCGCGGTACCCGCTTTACTCACACCCAAGAAGGATGGGTCGTGGCGCATGTGTATTGACAGCCGCGCCATTAATAGGATCACCGTCAAATATAGGTTCCCCATACCGAGACTTGACGACATGTTGGACTTAGTCTCTGGTGCGTCGTGGTTTTCCAAGCTTGACCTTCGTAGGGGATATCACCAGGTCCGCATCCGCGAAGGTGATGAATGGAAGACTGCATTCATGACCAAGGACGGTCTTTACGAAAGGCTCGTCATGGCATTCGGGTTGTCTAACGCCCCGTCCACCTTCATGCGCCTCATGAACCAAGTTCTCAAGCCCTACATGGGCAAGTTCCTGGTCGTCTACTTTCATGACATTCTGATTTTTAGTCGGTCCCGAGAAGAGCATGTTGGGGTATGCCCTTAAGGCTAATGTTTGAGGCCTTGGGATTATATCAGTATCATGTATAAACTCTATGTTTATAAAGGCAATGGTTGTTATTCAGTTTGTTACATCATCTGCTGCAATATGTACACTTCTGAATAATGTCTCAATGCTGTTCAGCTTGGCTGACAAGCAGTTAAGTCCTTAGTCGAGATATCTTGGTGAACATGAGACAGCCTTGATATGATTGAGACTAATATGTGTTCTAATCTTATAGGATGCTTCGAGCATGGAATAAGATGTAGACTCATGGGTACATTGGATGTACTGGACAGACCCTACTAGGATATTCAATTGCTTGTCACAATGTGAATAATCCTTGTATGCGAACAAGTGGCATACTTCCTCTGACTTGAGATCACTTGTGTTTCTAAATGATGATTGGCATTGTTTTGAGGTAGTTCGATATCATTTGAAACATAATGGTTATAGACTATCTTGGATAATGATCATGAGTCAGGTTAGGACACTAGTGATAGATATAGGATTGCCATCTCCTTCATTGGAGTGTGATGTTCTTTAGGGGCCCCCTGAATGAGATGATTGAGAAAGTGTATGGCCATACCCAGGTGACTATGTTCATCTGATCTAATCATTCTCATCATATTGGAGTTACATGCTTGACACGCTTGTCCAATAAGAACATCAAGTGGCAAAGGAAACATGTATGTCTAGTGAAGTGGATTCACACTTGTGCTGTGGTTTGGGTGTAGTCTTGGAAGACTCTTTCCTTTATATCGGGAGACAGTGATGTGTTGCTAGATACCCCTCACTGATCGTGATAACGTAAGTTATCGTTACCGACATTTAAAGGAAACCCTTAGGGTCGCACAATTTGATGATATGGCTTACTTAAGTCAGATCGTGTGGACTGAATTGTTTGGATTCAGTTTAAAGGGATTTAATCTCTGATTGTAAGTGAGATCTGGTCTGATCATGTTTGATTGATTAGGGCTTGAGATCGGTAAGCTTCGATCGAGAGAATGGATGCTAGATCGGTGAGATCAGGAGCATTAAGAGATGAACGGTTAGATCTTGAACCTTTAGGGTTTATTGTGATCTAGACCAAATTGCTTGGCTTAATTGGTCTTTGAACTAAACCCAAATTGAACCAGCTCATCAAGTGAGTGCATGGTTCAAGGGTGAAGAGGAATTTGCGATTGGGGTAAACCCATGGTCGCATGTTGAGGAGTGGCTTTCTATTTTTAGAAGGCATGATCACTTACGTGACCACGCCTCACGTTACTCTCCTTTTCACACCTATTGTCGCCTTGGCTCTTGCTCTTGACGTTAGAGCATTCTCGTGGTTGAAGGGGTTGACGATAAGGAGGTCTCGCCAAGCAAAACTTCTTCTCTTCCCTTTCCATTCGAAAAAGGACTCCTTAGAACCTTGCTAGCACAAGGAGCACTAAGGGAATAGGCGACATCATCTTGTGTGCGCACCATTTGGAGGAGAAGCGCTTGAGTCTCTTCTTCCTAAACGCCATCCAAGGAATGGCTTCGGTAAGAATCGATTCCTTCATTCTTGTTTGCAATCGGTTTAAAAGTTGATCATATCTCATGCTATCGATCCCTAGAAATCCATTCCGCTGCTTTAAAACCTCCATATGCGCCAGTAGGGTTTCGCCCCCCCTTGTTTAGGGGACTTTCAGAGCACTTGGAGCATCTTCGCTCGACCTTTGACCTCCTATGGAAGGAACGCCTCTTCCTTAAAATGAAGAAATTCGCCTTCATGACAAATCGAGTCCACTTTCTGGGTTACATCATTTCGGATGAGGGTCTTTATGTTGACTCGGCTAAAGTTGAAGCCATCCGACATTGGCCCGAACCCCACACGGTGTCCGAGGTCCACAGCTTTTTGGGCCTCGCGGGCTTTTACCACCGTTTCATTTGAGGTTTCAGCACGATTGCATCCCCGCTGACCCAACGTCTGTCCAAGGATGACTCTGAGTGGACCACAGCCGCTCAACGTGCCTTCGACGCCCTTAGGGATGCCATCACGACCGCACCTGTCTTGCACCTCCCGAACTTCTCCAAAGTCTTTGAGGTTGCTTGCGATGCCTTCCGTACTAGGATTGGAGGTACCCTTAGCCAAGAAGGCCACCTGTCGCCTTCTTTAGTGTGAAGTTGAACGCTGTCCGGCAGCGTTATGTGACCTAAAGGAGTTTTATGCCATCGTTCAGTCGCTTCATCAGTGGAGGCACTACCTCCTCTACCGTGAGTTTGTCTTGTATAGTGACCATCAAGCCTTGTCCTTCCTTAGTGCCTAGAAGAAATTGGGCGCCCGCCATGCCAAGTGGGTCAAGTATTTGCAACAGTACTCCTTTGTGATTAATCACAAGGCGGGTAAGGAGAATGTTGTCGTGGATGCTCTGAGTCGCATCCGCACCCTTCTGTGTGTGATGCGCACCCGCGTCAACAGTTTTGACCACGTCAAGGAGGAGTACGCCACGTGCTCTGACTTTGGTACCATCCACGCTGCCTTGACTGAGTCCCCTGACCCCGAGTCCCCCTACCAATTGTGCGAAGGCTATCTTTTCTTGGGGAACCGCTTGTGTATTCCTCGCTCATCGCTTCGAGATCATCTTTTGCTCGAGCTGCACACGGGTGGTGTCGCCGGCCATCACGGCCACGACAAAACCCTTGAGATGGCGGACGAACGCTTCTTTTGGCCCTCTCTCCGCCGGGACGTTGAGCGTATTGTGCGCCATTGTGGCACATGCCAAATAGCTAAATCTCGCCCCGCGAACACCGGCCTTTACACTCCATTGCCGGTTGCCGACAGTCCTTAGAATGACCTTAGCATGGACTTTGTCCTAGGGCTACCCCGCACCGCCTCGCGCTTCGATTCAATTTACGTGGTTGTAGATCGGTTCTCGAAGATGACCCACTTTATCCCCTGTGCATGGACAGCGGACGCGTCCCACGTCGCGCACCTCTTCCTCAAAGAGATTGTCCGTCTCCATGGCCTCCCCAAGTCCATCGTGTCCGATCGTGACACGCGCTTTGTGAGCCACTTCTGGTGCTCACTTTGGGCCCTCATGGGCACCACTCTGAAGCTCTCCACAGCTTACCACCCTCAAATGGACGGTCAAACTGAAGTCGTTAATCGTAGTTTAGGCAACTTGCTCCGGTGCCTCATTGGCGACCACCCGAGGTCTTGGGATGCCATCCTTCCTATGGCATAATTCGCGTATAATAGTGCAGCCAATAGGTCTACGGGTCTTAGTCCCTTCCAAGTGGTTTCCGGCCGTCAGCCACGTAAACCCATTGACTTGCATGACCTGCCCATGGAGTCCCACCTTTCTCAGCATGCATACTCTTTCGCTCAACATGTAGCTAGCTTGAATGAGGAAGTTTGGCATCGAATATTTTTGGGCAATACTCGTATTGCTACGAGGACCAACGAGCACCATAGGCCACAACACTTTTCTGTAGGTGAGCTGGTAAGGGTGCGCATCCACCCCGAGCGTATTTCCCACCGAGCACATTTTAAGCTTCAGCCACGATACATGGGACCTTATGTAGTGGTACGGCGGATCGGCTCGAACGCCTATGTGCTGGACCTACCTAAGGACATGGGCATCCATCCCGTCTTCAATGTGGCGGACCTGCTTCCTTTCTACAGTCCTTTGGAGGTGCCATTAGACCCTGACGAGCCTCTACCCCCTAGTTCTCCGGAGGAGAACTCCTCAGAGCACGCAGCGGAAGCTGATACAGGAGCATGCGACATAAAAGAGGGGGAAGATCTGGCCCCAATGGTGCCCCAAAAATTTTCCACAGAAAGTTTCTCGGGGTACCCAGCGACCAAAGTCACGCCCCGTGACTCCTGCAGACAGCCATCCGAATCAGCAGTGACTTCACACGCTCAAGTCCGATTTTCCACAGAAAGTTCCTCGGGTCATCCAGCGACGAAAGTCACACCCCGTGACTCCTGCAGGCGACTCCCCGACGAGATTTCAGAATCGGAAGTAGCACCACATGCACAAGTCAGAAATTCCACAGAATGTTCCTCGGGTCACCCAGGGACGAAAGTCACACCCCGTGACTCTTGCGGACAGTTTTCCACAGAATGTTCCTCGGGTCACCCAGTGACGAAAGTCACACCCCGTGACTCCTGCGGACAGCCACCCGAAGCTACAGAATTGCCCCGACAACCCCACTTTGACGTATACAACCCACCCTACCATGTTGCTCCACCCCATGAAGACCCAAAGGAGACCAACAAGGTGGTTATTCGGCGATCCCAACGCCCATCTCACCCACCGGACCGCTTCGTTGGTGTTATCAGTCCACTCTCCATCCACACTGAAGTAATCCGGCCCAAGGACGCTACTAACCAATCCCCGAAGAGCCCAATTCCAGATGGGCCTCACAACCACATCAGCAACACGGCCCAAGAGAAGGCCGCGACGATTGTTACGCAGCCCAGTACTTCAAAATTCTACTGCTTTGTCGCGATGTGCTCCGAGCATGTCTAACTGTTGTAGCAGCCACTTCGTACACTAAAGAATCAAGGACATGCACCCCTGCAGGAGTAGATGGTAGTTGGTAGGATTATGTTCTGTTTTGTCTTTTTTTGGCAGCTTGACTACTTTTTGGTTGTTAGTTGTTGAGATGCTGTCCCCTTTGTCTTGTTTCCCCTCCTTATCTTATAAAAGAGAGGGGCTAGCCAGCATTCTCCCTTAGTTCTCTTAGAAGTAGAGTTCTCCTGGTGAGCGAGTGTGCCTCCAGCGTGTGTGTGGAAGACGAAGTAGCATTGTCTTCGACGTTTGTAAGAGTCGGCGACCGGCGTCTCAACTCAATTTCCTGCGTGTATCTCCTGCTTTTGATAAGTAAATCCCACCGATTCGGGTGGGTCAGGTTCGCCTATTTTTACATGTTCTTTCTGAGTTGTGTTTTCGTTCGCCCTCTCACCCATGAGCATCCGAGCGTCGGAGTCGTGGACGGTTTCCCTATTCGTTGGTTTGATCGTAGGTGCATAGGCACGCGAGCTGACCCTGCGATCCGCAATCCCTGTTTGTGCTTTGCTTAAAATTGCTCTAGAGTTTAGTGAGTGAATTTTAGTAATTTTGGGTGCCATTGGATTTCTCTCGCATTAGTATTGCCTCGAAATGAATTTGCGCCGATTTCTCGTGTTTCTTGCTATACTTTCCGAGCGATTTGACTTCCCTCATCTCAAGACCCTCTCACGATTTCTGTGCATTGTATAAACACCGTAGGGGACGGCATTATGGACCAACCCTCCTAAAGTAGCTCCATCAATCCTACTATAGTGTTGAAGTCTTGGATGATGCATTACTGATGACTATTGATTCTAGGATGGAGAAGGATCTGCTCGAATTGTGTTTGACTAAAGGTGATTGTAGTGATGAAGAAGAAGAGGTAAATTCCTACTATGCGTTGTTAAATTCTGCATCACCGCTTGAGCCCAAAAAGTTGAAGGAAGAACACTTGAGCACGACAGGGGGTAAGCCCAACGAAGAGAAAAGGTATGAATTTAAGCCTCTCCCAAGCAACCTCAGCTATGAATTTCTAAGACAGAACTCTACTCTTCCGGTCATTATTAATGCTAATCTTGATGAATCTCAAACTGCCAACCTTTTAGAGGAACTTTGGCAACGTAAAAAGGTAATAGGCTACACCCTCGATGATATTAAAGGTATTAATAGGCTACATCCCGTTGTTTGTATGCACAATATATTTCTAGAAGAAGGGAGCAAGCCATCAATTAAATACCAGAGGAGTCTCAACCCCAATATGAAGTAGGTAGTTAAGAAAGAGATTCTTAAACTCCTTGATGCTGGAGTTATCTACCTCATCTCTGATAGCTAGTGGGTGAGCCCGGTGCATGTGGTGCCGAATAAGGGAGGAATTACCATATTGAAAAATGAAAATAATACTCTTATTCCAACTCGAACGGTAATAGGTGTTAGGGAATGCCGGGTGTAATTTAAAATTTTGCAGTCCCAGGATGCAGCGGAAGAAGCATTACACCCGAAA
This sequence comes from Costus lasius, assembly GCA_027563935.2. Classification (NCBI taxonomy): domain Eukaryota; kingdom Viridiplantae; phylum Streptophyta; class Magnoliopsida; order Zingiberales; family Costaceae; genus Costus; species Costus lasius. The sequence continues at coordinate 81,569,011 of CM050451.1, forward strand.
CACATTCCGGTCCCAAGGATCCATGCGAGAGAGAGAACACAAGGATGTGTTAGAGATGTACCTCTTTTGCTTGTCTAGATGTCGAAGCCATGTTGAAGGCGCCCAAGTGTTCGCCCTCTACAAGTATCCACGCGTCGACTCCTTGATCGTTGCTCCCTTCCACGCTTGGTGCTAGCCTCGGGAAGAGAATCAAGCCTTATGGTATCTTTACTTCTCTTGCGCCACCTCCAAGATGAAAGCGCCAAGAGGAGATGAGGAGGAAGATGATGCCGCCAAGTTGCTTCCTTCTTCTTCTTTGCTTGCGCCACCTTCAAGCAAGGTGCGCCTATGGCCAAGGAAGGGAGAGAGCTCATGGCAAGGAGATGCCACCAAGCACTAAGAGTCCTTGCGCCAAGAAGAGAGAGAGAGCAAGAACTTGCGGCTCCAAGGAAGAAGTTTGCGCCAAGCTTTATTTACTCTCGCCCCTTGCACTCCAAGTCTCTCCAAGAGATATGTCACCCCTCCTAGATGTTGTCCACACGAATCAACCTTTTAGTGGGGCGACAAGGGTCCTATTAATAGGACAAGGGGCGGTTAGGGCAATGGCTAGGATTATGCCAAGTGGGCGGCTAGGATAAAGGAGTCTTGAGGTAAGGAAAGTCTCCAAGACTTTACCATAAACCTCATTCAACCTATCCTAATTTGCCCAATGGCCATATCAGCCCAAGACATGCTTTATAGGCATTCTTTCCATCCAAGGAGAAGGGCTAGGCGCAACATGCATGAGGAATTCAGCTAGGGTGGTGTCTTGGGAGAAACTAGGGTTTGAGGTAAGGTAAGTCTCCAAGATATTACCATATACTTCTTCCCTATATCCATATGCGCCTAGGAACTTCCCATAAAAGTTCTCAAGCCATATCAGCCCCAAGACTTGCCTTAGAGGCAAGCATTCCATCTAAGGAAGACGGGCTAGGCGCCCTTTACTTCCATAATGAAGCAAAGGCGCCTCCCTCACCCCATTATGCCCCTAGGCGCCAATGGGGTGAGATTTCTCCCTATTATACCCTCTTAAGCCAATTCCTCTTCATGACAACTAATTATTGGGCCTCATTGGATAATGAGCTAGCCCAAACTTCATGGCATGGGTTGATTAAGCCATTGGATCTAATCCAATTCAACCCTAATCCAAATGTGACCAATCTAGGTCAATTTCGGGTCAACCTGCCAAAAATGAAGTTTGGCTCTAATAAATTTCTTCCAGCTCGTCAGGCCCATTGGCACTGATGAAATCTTCCAAATGGATCCAAGTTATCCAATAACTTGATCCTAAGGCTTCTGATTAAAGCAACGTCAAGAGCCTATTGCGTGTGACCCCGTAGGATCCATATGACGATGGCAATGATGTAAACATCATAAGTAGTGAGGGGTATCTAGCAACACATCACTACTACCCATGTCATAGGACTTAAGTCATTATGGCAACAACTCCTAACAAGCAACGAGGATTCCTATTGCATTACAGATCCCTTTGCCTAAGCTGATATCCTGCCATTGGATTAGTCTCAAGTTTATTATCCAATGCATTGGTCATGACTCAACAAGTGTGGCCACACTTTCCTGTCATGCACCAATAAGGTGGGGCGCCCCGAGGTGGATATCATGCTTCCTCTGAAGGAAGGGGCAAATCCTACTATTGGTCATCCATGTCTCTACGTGACTTATGACATGCCCAATGACAGTCGTTTTGGTCTCCCAATTACGGAGAGACGTAAGACTGTATTAAAGCATACCCATCATCAAATCTAGACATGAATACCTCAAGTCTAAGGATCAATGCAAACCTCTTGCATGTGAGATTGACTTGTTGACTAGAAAGTCAATCCTCACGGTGGATCACTCTAGTGCATCCAATGCACCTGTATGTCTGCGTTACTGTGCCCCGCACATAACCAGCCCATACACCAGTCTCACATGTACCAAAGCTGTCCCATATCCGCTAAGGTACCTTGTCTGGGGATAGCTTATGCGAACGGATCTAATCCAAACTCATGGGACATTATTTATGCAACTCAATACATCAACGCAGGTAGAGAAGTCTGCATAATAACGACCATGCCTATATAAAGAGTAATAGTTCTATCAAAGTACATTCAAACAATGCCTAACCATGTCCATACATTGGTCTTTAGGGCATATACACCAACAATCTCCCACTTGCACTAAGACCAAGGACAACTGATGTTTAGTCAGTTCCAATGTCTCTAGTATGACCCATTTAGCTTCCGCTGCGCCAGAGGCTGAGTCAGTGGGTTTTTCCAGATTGCTATCTGTGTTTATTTTAACAAATTTGATCATCATCCTTATCCATGATCTCTAAGATCAGATGATATGCTGCAGTACATACTTGAGCATTAAGTTCCTTCTCTCATGCTATGGTCCCAGTAATAACTATACTGGACCATTAAGCACTATGAACTAGATCAAGTTCAAATGAATGAAGCTGCCTCCTTGGCTGCCACAAGGAGCTGCAATGTACTCAGCCTTATTTGTAGAATCTTGCCACTTTGGTTTGCATAATGCTCTTTCAGCATACAACACCATAACAAGGCAAAGCGCAAATCCTGGCTGTGATCAATAGTCACTAGACTGGACCGAAGTGTCAGTGTACCCCTGTACACAAAATTCTTTCCTGTCTATCATAGACTAGACTCCAATCCTTTATACTTCCCAAGTATATGTATAAGGATTGCTTTCACAGCTATGTAGTGTTAAACACTAAGATCTGATTGAAACTTGCTGGCTATGCTCCAAGCATTTGCCACAAATGTTCTTCAAAACATGATCCATCCTACATACCATGTATCAGGACTTTGGACCCATGTTAATACTCTCCAGCTGTGCCACAGGACACAACATCTTTGAGAGACTCAGACCATATCTTCTTGGAAGGTATCAATATTTGGAATCATCCAATATAATCCTCTCTAGAAACTCTTGGATGAACATAGATTGACTAAAGGGCAATGACTTTCTTTGATCTCTATTTATAGATCCTCATGCCTAGGATGTAGGCATCATTCCCTAGATCATTCTTCTCGAAATACATATCAAACCTTTTCTTCACCATGTGAAGAGCTGAGATGTCATTCCACGTGAGGAGAATATCATCAATCATCTAGACAAGAAATACTATTAAGGTGCTCCCACTGATCTTCTTGTAAACACAGGCTTTTTCAACCATGCTTGCATAACATCATGCATATCTATATGGCCTTGATATGAGAACCTTCTGGCTATTTCCTTATAGATATCTTTTCAGATGTCCATGCAAGAAAAGCAGTTATCATAACAACATGCCATAATTGATCATGCAATTATAACAAGCAGATCCCTAATGGACTTAAAGCTCAGCTATTGGTGAAAATTTCATCATTATCCACCCAGTGGATTTGCCTGAAATCATTATTCACTAGCTTGCCTTCTAAAGTAACAGTGTTACCTTCCATGTCTATCTTCCTAGAAGATTTATTTATAGCCTTTGGGAATTACCCCTTTTGGCAGCTCATCCAAGTCCCAGACTTGATTAGCAGACATGGAGTCCATTATGGTTCTCATGGCCCTTAGCCATTTCTTGGAATCTGGTCCACCGACCGCTTCCATTTCCTCATAAGTCTTAGGTTCATGCTTGATGAAAAATTCGTCATGCCCAGCATATCGAATCGATCCAGACTTATGTTATTCCTGTGCTACTTGAACCTCAAGTTGACTTTCAACCTATATGTGAGATTTTGCTCTCCATGTGTGTCTAATTATATTGTGGTTGATTCTGGACCTTGTCCAAATCAAATCTACTCCCACTAGCTTCTTTCAAAAGAAATACTTTCTCAAGAGAGACAGCATTTTGAGCAACAAATATTTTGTTCTCCATGGGACAGAATTAGCACTCTATAGTGCACCACAAATACATACTTTCGAATTACTGCACATTACATTCCCAATTCCTTTGAAGAAATGGGATATTTGCAGTTCTCAACTCAAAAGCTAACTTAGACATTTTCTTATGGAGTAGCAGTACATCTGTTTGCATGGCATCATAGTAGTATATTTGCATGACTATTCCAAGTTGGAACCACATCCAATGTGTTCCTTTTTCTTTCTTTGAAATTCACCACACAGTGGTGTACTAAGAAAGCTGTGAGATCACTCCACACTTCTTAGGACAGTCATCAAATTCTCCACTAATCATCTTGATCCAATCAAGGTGCTTTAATGGATCCTTCAATTTGACTCAATACTTCATTTATGAACTTCTTGGATTTTTCCAAAGTTCTTGGGTTGCGTAAGGCATACCCACACCTAAATGAAGTATATACAACTCCTATTAGAGCTTGTTTACATGGGTCTACTTACATTTTGTGTATTAGATCCAACAAGCCAATAGTCCTTCCATCCTTTATGATGAAGGCAGCATCTGTCATATTGTTCCTTTTAACTAGGCTCACATGTATTATAATCCTGAAAGGATAATGATCCCAATAGTCCATGGACTTTCGGATGTGACCATTGTTCTATGGTTCAAGAGACAATGCTATAAGAGGAAGTTTATTTTATCATTAGATCTGATCTTGTGTTACATATAGAACCACAAACTATTGTCAGTTGTATCACTTCAATAGAACATCTCAGATTAAAAATATTATTTATTATTTCAAACTGAAGTCCTTTCCAAAAGGAATGATGTTCTAATACATAAGCTGATACATAATAGCAAAGTTCTATATAAGGTCTTCAAGGCAGTGAGATGATATCAACAGCAGCATCCAATGCTCCGTTGCTGACCCGAAAGTCGATCCCATCAAGCCTCTTCGTCCTAATTCTTTTGAGCTCCTGCACATGTAAAACATATGTGAGCCTCACATACGGTACCCAGTACCCATGAATAAGAAGTAGACAAAAGACCTCGGTAACACAATACCTGAAGCGGATGGATTACATCCCTTCTTCTTTGCCATGCTCTTCTTGGCCATCAATCCTCTTCGAAATACCCATGCATTCCCAGTCTTCCGAAGTATTAGCTTCGAAGATACAGAACCATGGTCTTTCTCAGATTCAGGCACACATTCTGAAGATCCAACAGAACTCTCCTGATCATTGTCTATAGAGCATGGTGTGAAGAGACCCTTGAGATGTATGATTAGATCATAGATCCCCATCTCATCACATTCAACCTTGACCTCTGGGGTCATGCACTCTAAGACAAGAGCAGTGTACTGTTCGTTATCTTCACAATGTTCAAGATAGACATTCCACTCCTAGTCATTAGTGAAATACACACTGGGCTAGGATGGAGGTCTTTCAAGAAGATGCACCTTATTTTTTTGTTCCAGTATCTTGGACAAAGTCTTGAACCATTTTGTCCAATTTGTCCCATCTAGTTTATGTTTATAAAGTTTCAATCTTAGATCAGGAGATGCTTTCTACAATAAGCAAATAAGTAAAGTAAGTACAATGATAAAGCATTTAACAAGGACTTTAAATTAAATGCTATGCTCCCACTACTTCCAAAACAAGTTGAGAACTCTCTAACTCAACATGGAAATAGGTGAGTAGGATCCTAATTTCACATAAGGTCTCCGTGACTCACGAGGGTGAGTTGAGATGCACAGAGAGTCTCATGCTTCCTTAGGTAGGCATGCCAGCCAATTGTGCCATGCACAATTCCTCTTAGTTAAGACAGACTAGGCGCCCTGTGTCCAGCGAGGGCTGGATACAACACAAAACCCTATCCTCTCAACAGCTGCCTCTAGTAATTCATCATGTCAATGACATATGAAAAACTAGTCAAGTCTGGTCCTAACCGTTATGCCCAGGGCCAACAAATTTCCTTGCGAAGCCACGCCCAGGTTAAAACTGGGCTGGGGAAATCATTGTCACCACACACCTTCTAAAGATAAGTGGGTGTGTCCCACGAGGGTGGGAAACAGTTCACAACACCACCGATCGATAGTTTGATGAGGGCTACGCGTTAGAAGGCTATCGACTTGATATTGTATTAAGAGTTTTTGTATGTTTGTTTTATTCTTTTCTGGCATGCAGTTTTCCTATGGTTCAGGCAGCAAAGGAAAAACATCACAGGCATGCTATGGACAAAATAATAAACCATCACAGGCATGCTATTTTGGTCGATATGGTCATAGCCCTTTTCATACACAAAACTTGTCACGAGCCATGTGACATGTTATTGTGCATCCAAGGGTTGCGAGTCCCTGAAGCAAATCAGCCCATGCCAGAAGCCGAAAGCAAGTGTCCTTCCTTCAGCCGCAAGTCCATCACCATGCTTCCAAAGCTGGCGCCACTTCTGACTCCGATTGAAGAAGGCTCCTTGTTGTCTTTGATGAACCTTAACCTATCTCATGTAAACAATTCTACATCTATTCTAAGGAAAGATGAAAATTTTACATCAAGAAGGGGGAGAACCACACGCAGGTGGTAGAAAGATTTTACAAGCATTCATCTCAGGTGGAAACATGCTTCCACATCACAACACAGGAGGGCACTCGGTATGACCATATCAACCCATGGAAGAGACAAGTGGCGCATATATAAAATTAGAAAAACCGTAATAATCAAATTTTATCCCCTTATGCGCCAACTCCATCCAAAGCACTCTCTTAATCAAATTTATGCTAAAATTGGGATCAAGTTTCATGATGATTTCATGGACCCTATCGGCTGGCAATTTTGTCAGATCAAGAGACCTGGCCAGTCCGAAGACACAATGCCCGTCCTACTTAACAAAACTACATGCGCCTTTGGTCTTAAATCCATCATAAACACAATCCAAATTTCGGCCATAAAAATTGATGAAAGAAGTTTGGATGAAAGCACCTTCTAGGTTAAACGCGCATGGATGAACGAAAAATTTTCCAAAAATTTTTCACACAAGCAAACATACACCTTGTGTTTCTCGCAAGTAGCTCTGATACCACTGTTAGGGAATGCCGGGTGTAATTTAAAATTTTACAGTCCCAGGACGCAGCAGAAGAAGCATTACACCCGAACACATTCCGGTCCCAAGGATCCATGCGAGAGAGAGGACACAAGGATGTGTTAGAGATGTACCTCTTTTGCTTGTCTAGATGTCGAAGCCATGTTGAAGGCACCCAAGTGTTCGCCCTCTACAATATCCACGCGTCGACTCCTTGATCGTTGCTCCCTTCCACGCTTGGTGCTAGCCTCGGGAAGAGAATCAAGCCTTATGGTATCTTTACTTCTCTTGCACCACCTCCAAGATGAAAGCGCCAAGAGGAGATGAGGAGGAAGATGATGCCGCCAAGTTGCTTCCTTCTTCTTCTTTGCTTGCGCCACCTTCAAGCAAGGTGCGCCTATGGCCAAGGAAGGGAGAGAGCTCGTGGCAAGGAGATGCCACCAAGCACTAAGAGTCCTTGCGCCAAGAAGAGAGAGAGTGCAAGAACTTGCGGCTCCAAGGAAGAAGTTTGCGCCAAGCTTTATTTACTCTCGCCCCTTGCACTCCAAGTCTCTCCAAGAGATATGTCACCCCTCCTAGATGTTGTCCACATGAATCAACCTTTTAGTGGGGCGACAAGGGTCCTATTAATAGGACAAGGGGCGGTTAGGGCAATGGCTAGGATTATGCCAAGTGGGCGGCTAGGATAAAGGACTCTTGAGGTAAGGAAAGTCTCCAAGACTTTACCATAAACCTCATTCAACCTATCCTAATTTGCCCAATGGCCATATCAGCCCAAGACACGCTTTAGAGGCATTCTTTCCATCCAAGGAGAAGGGCTAGGCGCAACATGCATGAGGAATTCGGCTAGGGTGGTGTCTTGGGAGAAACTAGGGTTTGAGGTAAGGTAAGTCTCCAAGATATTACCATATACCTCTTCCCTATATCCATATGCGCCTAGGAACTTCCCATAAAAGTTCTCAAGCCATATCAGCCCCAAGACTTGCCTTAGAGGCAAGCATTCCATCCAAGGAAGAAGGGCTAGGCGCCCTTTACTTCCATAATGAAGCAAAGGCGCCTCCCTCACCCCATTATGCCCCTAGGCGCCAATGGGGTGAGATTTCTCCCCATTATACCCTCTTAAGCCAATTCCTCTTCATGACAACTAATTTTTGGGCCTCATTGGATAATGAGCTAGCCCAAACTTCATGGCATGGGTTGATTAAGCCATTGGATCTAATCCAATGCAACCCTAATCCAAATGTGACCAATCTAGGTCAATTTCGGGTCAACCTACCAAAAATGAAGTTTGGCTCCAATAAATTTCTTCCAGCTCGTCAGGCCCATTGGCGCTAATGAAATCTTCCAAATGGATCCAAGTTATCCAATAACTTGATCCTAAGGCTTCTGATTAAAGCAACGTCAAGAGTCTATTGCGTGTGACCCTGTAGGATCCATATGACGATGGCAATGATGTAAACATCATAAGTTGTGAGGGGTATCTAGCAACACATCACTACTACCCATGTCATAGGACTTAAGTCATTATGGCAACAACTCCTAACAAGCAACGAGGATTCCTATTGCATTACAGATCCCTTTGCCTAAGCTGATATCCTGCCATTGGATTAGTCTCAAGTTTATTATCCAATGCATTGGTCATGACTCAACAAGTGTGGCCACACTTTCCTATCATGCACCAATAAGGTGGGGCGCCCCGAGGTGGATATCATGCTTCCTCTGAAGGAAGGGGCAAATCCTACTATTGGTCATCCATGTCTCTACGTGACTTATGACATGCCCAATGACAGTCGTTTTGGTCTCCCAATTACGGAGAGAGGTAAGACTGTATTAAAGCATACCCATCATCAAATCTAGACATGAATACCTCAAGTCTAAGGATCAATGCAAACCTCTTGCATGTGAGATTGACTTGTTGACTAGACAAGTCAATCCTCACGGTGGATCACTCCAGTGCATCCAATGCACCTGTATGTCTGCGTTACTGTGCCCCGCACATAACCAGCCCATACACCAGTCTCACATGTACCAAAGCTGTCCCATATCCGCTAAGGTACCTTGTCTGGAGATAGCTTATGAGAACGGATCTAATCCAAACTCATGGGACATTATTTATGCAACTCAATACATCAACGCAGGTAGAGAAGTCTGCATAATAACGACCATGCCTATATAAAGAGTAATAGTGCTATCAAAGTACATTCAAACAATGCCTGACCATGTCCATACATTGGTCTTTAGGGCATATACACCAACAATAGGGTGGCGGATGTGCATTGACTATCGGAAGTTAAATACAATCACTCGAAAAGATCACTTTCCCCTTCATTTTGTTGACCAAATGTTGGAATGCTTTGCTTGTAATTCTTATTTTTGTTATCTTGATGGATATTCCAATTTTTTCTAGATTCTTATACATCTTGAATATCAGGAGAAGACAACATTCACGTACCCGTATGGCACCTTTGCTTACCGCCGCATGCTGTTTGGTCTCTGTAATGCACCTGCCACCTTCCAATGTTGCATAATGGCCATCTTCTCCGATCTCATTGAAGATACCATGGACGTGTTTATGGATGATTTTTCTGTCTATGGTTCTAGTTTTGATATTTTCCTATCTAACTTATCATGTGTATTATAGTGTTGTGAGGAATTTAATTTGGTTTTAAATTGGAAAAAGTGTCACTTTATGGTTAATGAAGGTATTATTTTAGGGCACTTGATTACTAACCATGGTATTAAAGTTGATAGGGCAAAGGTCGAGGTGATTGAGAAATTGCCACAACCATCTTCTGTAAAAGGAATTCGGTGTTTTTGGCCGCACTGGTTTTTATAGACGTTTTGTAAAGGATTTTTCAAAAATTGCTACACCTCTTACTTTATTACTTGGTAAAGATGTTCCTTTTGTGTTTGGCTAGGATTGTATGGATGATTTTCTAAAGCTTAAGAAGGCTCATACCACAACACCGATAATTCAACCGCCAGATTGGTCACTTCCCTTTGAGCTGATGTGTGATTCGAGTGACCATGCTATAGGTGCTGTTCTTGGCCAGCGCAGGGAGAAGAAGATGAACGCTATCTATTATGCGAGCTGTACATTAGACGATGCATAGATAAATTATGCAACAATAGAGAACGAGTTTCTAGCTATTATTTTTTGCATTCAATAAATTTAGATCATATTTAATTTACTCCAAGGTGATTATTTACAAAGATCATGTAGCCATCGGATATCTTATGAGTAAGAAGGATTCGAAACCCATGTTGATCAGATGGATCCTTCTGTTGCAAGAATTTAACATGGAGATCAAAGATAAAAAGGGCAACCCTAATCCAAACGTGACCAACCATGGTCAAATACGGGTCAACCTGCCAAAAATGAAGTTTGGCTCCAATAACACTCGTCCATCTCATTAGGCCCATTGGGGCAGATGAAATCTCTAAAATAGATCTGAGTTATCCAATAACATGATCATAAGGCTTCTCGATCAATACGAGAACTCGAGTATCTTGGTGTGCGACCTTGTAGGTTCCTCTGACGTTGGCAGTGTTGACCTAAGGTCATCACAAGTAGTGAGTGGCATTTAACAGTCATCGCTGATACCTAGGTCATCAGAATGGATATCGACATCGACATTACCATTATTGCGACTAGGTATAGATATATTATAGTCCCTTTGCCGAACTAATATCCAATTGGACAAGTGTGTCATTACTTGTTTTTACCCAATCACATGGTTATGACTAAATCAAGTTTTCACCTGAGTATGGCCATACACTTTCAGTCATAGAACCATAGAGGAGCTTCATGGATATCAAACTTCCCTTATGAAGGGGCAAATTCTTTTGTTTGTACATTGATCTTCATATATGGGTTGTGACATGCTCAATGACAGCCTTTATGACCTCCCAATTATGGCGAGGTGTTAGATTGCATCAAAGCATGTCCCTAACCATATAGAAGAGTCAATGACCTCAAATCTAAGGATCAATGTATCTCCTATCACTTGTGAGGGTAACTCTTGACACAAAATCATTGCCTCACAGCGGGTCAATCGAGTATATGCACCATTGATATACTCATATGTCTGCGTTAACACCATGTGCCTAACCAGCCCATATACTAGTCTCACAAGTACCAGAGCTGTCCTATATCCACTCAGGTATATTGACTGGGGACAATCATTTGAGCACAGATCTAATATGTCTTCAGGGACATTATCATGTAAGCACACAATTGCAAATGTAGACAAACAACGTTAATGACAATGCCAAAATGATATATAAACATCAAAGTCAAGTAGTACAAAAGTTTAACAAATATAGGTCTCAGGGCATATACACCAACAGCATCTCTTTGCTATAGCAAGGATTGATGCTCCATGGTATGCTGACTTTGTAAATTTTCTGGCGTCTGACATTTTACCTGCTGACTTGAATTACCAGGCTAGGAAGAGGTTTCTATTAGAGGTAAGACATTCTTTTTGGTAGGTTCCTTTTCTATTTAAAAGATGTGCAGATGGGTTGTACAGGAGATGTGCTCTTTCATTGTCATGGTTCTGCATATGGAGGACATGCCAGTTCGTCCAAGACTGTTTTTAAAGTGCGTCACTAAGGTTTCTTCTGGCTGACTCTCTTTAGATACGCTTGAAATTTTATTCTTTCCTATGAAGAATGCCCGCGGATAGCGAACATATCTAGACACGATAAGATGCCACTAAGTAAAATTTTAGAAATTGAGATTTTTTATGTGTGGGGAATTAATGTTGGGAAACCCCGGGGACATTTTACAATTTTTAGAGTTATGGACATACATTTTCCGCAGCGGAAGAATGTCCCCGAAACAGGCCGGTCCCAAAAACCCAGTGAAGATCGCATGCAAGGGAGTCGACACGATGAGTTAGGAAATACCTTAAGAGCAATGTAGAGCGATGTCGATGAAGGCGCCCAAGTGTTCGCCCTCTGCAGTCTCTGAAGTGTCCCCTTCATGGGGGAGCGCAAGTAAACAAAATCCCTTTCAAGAGGGGGGGCGAAAACCTTAAAGGGGTGGCGCATCACCATTGCAAGCGGAAGCAAAAGTTTTTCAAGAATCTTAGCATAAACATATGTTCAACTTGGTGAAGTTGAGACTCATACCATAGCCATCTCGGTTTAGATGGAGCTTTGGAAGCAAAGGCGCAAGTGCCCCTTCTCCGAAGATAATCACACACAAGAGAAGATGGCTTCTCCTTGGATCTCCTTGTGCTAGCAAGGATGCGCAAGGTGTCCTTGATCGACTGTTAGGATGATGGAGAAGTTTCCTTGGCCGAGCGCTTGTTCTTGTCGTCCACTTCCTTCCACACGAGATGGCAAGCAAGCTCTTTTTTCCAAAAACCAAACAAAACGCAAAGACAAGAGAGCAAATGCACTTCGGCGACATCAAGACAAATGACGTTACATGACTTCCCAAAATGGAAAGTCATGAAGCCACTCTCCAACGCCAAAACGCCCCTCTTGATGAACCATGCGTTCACCTAGTGAACCGGTTCATGCTTTGGTTCAATTCGATTTGGCCCAAAGACCAAACTCAAACCAAGCCAAGCCAAGGCATGGTCTAGACCCTCTATGAACCAAATGGCTCATGATCTAGCCGTTCATCTCCTGATGCTCCTGATCTCACCGATCTAGCATCATCTCTCTCGATCGAAGCTTACCGATCTAAAGCCCTAATCAATCAAACATGATCAGGCTAGATCTCACTTGCAATCAGAGATTAAACCCCTTTAAACTGAACCCATACAATTCAGTCCACACGATCTGACTCAAGAAAGCCATATCATCAAATTGTGCGACCCTAAGGGTTTCCTTTAAATGTCGGTAACGACAACTTACGTTATCACGATCAGTGAGGGGTATCTAGCAACACATCACTGTCTCCCGATATAAAGGAAATAGTCTTCCAAGACTACACCCAAACCATGACACAAGTGTGAATCAAAACTCACAAGGCACACATATGTCCTTTGCCACTGGATGTTCTTATTGGACAAGCATGTCAAGCTTGTAACTCCAATACGATGAGCATGATTAGATCAGATGCACATAGTCATCTGGGTATGGCCATACACTACCTCAATCATCTCATATAGGGGGGCCTTTAGAACATCACACTCCTTAAACAAGGAGACGGCAATCCTTTATCTATCACTAGTGCCCTAACCTGATTCAAGCTCACCATCCAAGATAGTCTATAATCATTATATTTCAAATGATATTGAACTACCTCAAAACAATGACAATCATCATTTAGAAACACAAGTGATCTCAAGTCAAAGGACATGTGCCACTTGCTGCTTACAGGGATCATTCACATTGTGACAAGCAATGCAATATCCCAGTAGGGTCTGTCCAGTACATCCAATGTACCCATGAGTCTACATCTTATTCCATGCTCGAAGCATCCTATAAGATTAGCACTCATATTAGTCTCCATCATATCAAGGCTGTCTCATGTTCACCAAGATATCTCGACTAAGGACTTATAGCCTGTCAGCCTAGCTGAACAGCTTTGAGACATTATTCAGAAGTACACTTATTACAGCAGACAAGGTAACAACCTGAATAACAACCATGCCTTATTATAAACTTAAGAGTTTATTACATGATACTTATACAATCCCAAGGCCTCAAACATTAGCCTTAAGGGCATACCCCAACAATCTCCCACTTGCACTTAATCTAATGGTTGAGAAATCTCAAACCCATATTATTACAGTGCTTCTCATGCTTCTGCTGCGCCAGAGGCTTGGTAAGCGGGTCTGCCAGATTGTCATCTGTATGAACCTTGCAAATCTTGATCTCGCCTCGATCAATGATCTCCCGGATCAAGTGAAACCGTCTCTGTATGTGCTTGGACTTCTGGTGCGACCATGGTTCCTTTGCTTGTGCGATTGCTCCAGTGTTATCACAGAAGATAACCAAAGGATCAGCACTCGAAGGAACGACACCAAGTTCTCTCACGAACTTACGAATCCACACTGCCTCCTTGGATGCTTCCGAGGCTGCAACATACTCGTCTTCAGTTGTGGAATCAGCAATAGTAGACTGTTTGAAACTCTTCCACACCACTGCTCCACCATTCAAGCTAAAAACATAGCCTGATTGCGATCGGAAATCATCCTGGTCCGACTGGAACGAAGCGTCAGTATATCCCTCTATACTGAGTTCTTCCTGACCACCATATATCAAGAACATATCTTTGGTCCTCCGCAGATATTTTAAGATGTTCTTGACCGCAATCCAGTGCGCCAAACCTGGATTACTTTGGAATCGACTGGTCACGCTTAACCCGTAAGCGACGTCTGGGCGAGTACACAACATCGCATACATAATGGACCCAATAGCCGAAGCATAAGGCGTATTGTCCATTTCATCTTTCTCAGTCTGTGTTTGTGGACACTGACTCTTCGAAAGATTCAGACCATGTCTGACTGGAAGATATCCACGTTTAGAATTCTCTAAATGGAATCTCTCCAGGACCTTATCGATGTAAGTACTCTGGCACAGCCCGAGAAGCCTCTTAGATCTATCCCTGTAGATCTTCACACCTAGTACATAGGCTGCTTCTCCTAAATCTTTCATCTGGAAACATTTTCCTAACCATGCTTTAACAGCATGCAGTTCAGGAATATCATTTCCAATGATCAAGATATCATCGACGTAGAGGATTAGGAATGTAATCACGCTCCCACTAAACCTCTTATATACACACGGGTCATCCTCGTTCTTGATGAAACCAAACTCAGAGATTGATTCATCAAAACGAATGTTCCAGCTTCTTGATGCTTGTTTAAGTCCATAAATGGACTTCTTTAACTTGCATATTTTATGACGATCTGCTGGATTAGTGAAACCCTCAGGTTGTGTCATATACACATCCTCATCCAGATTTCCATTAAGGAAAGCTGTTTTCACATCCATCTGCCAGATCTCATAGTCGTAATATGCTGCTATCGCGAAAAGAATCCGAATAGACTTAAACATGGCTACAGGAGAGAAAGTTTCATCATAATCTATCCCGTAGATTTGTTTGAAACCTTTCGCAACTAGTCTGCCTTTATAGGTAACCACGTTACCATCCATGTCAATCTTCTTCTTGAAGATCCATTTACAGCCTATAGGGATTACTCCCGGAGGCGGATCAACCAAATCCCAGACTTGGTTATCTGACATGGAGTCCATCTCGGCTCGCATAGCATCAAGCCATCTAGCTGACTCCGGTCCACTGACCGCATCCGCATAAGTTAGGGGTTCATCATTATCAATGATGTAGACTCCGTCATAGCGCTCAGGCTGTCGACGGATCCTACCCGATCTTCGCGGTTCCCGTGATATCTGAGCCTCAGGTTGTTCAATAACCTGATCTACCGGCTCAGGCTCATCCAACTCTGCTTGACTACTTTGTCCTTCCTCTGGAATCTCATCCAGCTTTATTTCTCTCCCACTGGCCTCTTGCAGAAGAAACTCCTTCTCAAGAAATATGGCCGTCCGAGCAACAAAAACCTTGTTCTCTTTGGGATCGTAGAAATAATAACCCATAGTTTCCTTAGGGTAACCGACAAAGATACATTTCTCAGATCTGCTTTCCAATTTCCCAGAGGCGAGCTTTTTGACATAAGCCTCGCAACCCCAGATCCTGATAAATGTCAAGCTAGGCTGTTTCCCATACCATAACTCATATGGCGTCTTTGAAACTGCCTTGGATGGCACTCGGTTTAGTACCTTTGCAGCTGTTTCCAGTGCAAAACCCCAAAAGGAATATGGAAGAGTAGCCTGACTCATCATAGAACGAACCATATCAAGTAACGTTCTATTTCTCCTCTCGGACACACCATTCCACTGCGGTGTTCCTGGCGGAGTGAGCTGTGAGATAATCCCACACTCCTTCAGATAGTCAGTAAACGCATGACTCAGGTATTCACCACCTCGATCAGAACGAAGTGCCTTGATATTTCGGCCTAGCTGATTTTGTACTTCATTTTTGAACTCTTTGAACTTGTCAAAAGATTCACTTTTATGTCTCATTAAATAGACATACCCATACCTACTGAAATCATCAGTAAAGGTAATGAAGTACTGATAGCCACCTCTGGCATGTTTACTAAATGGCCCACACACATCACTGTGTATAAGGTCCAGTAAACCTGAAGTCCTTTGCCCTTTGTGAAGAAAAGGAGACTTCATCATTTTACCCATCAAACAAGCTTTGCATGTATCAATCTCCTCATAGGAGAATGATCCCAGCAGTCCATGATCATGCAACCGCTTAATGCGCTTCTCGTTTATATGGCCTAAACGACTATGCCATAGCAAGGTGCTGTCATCAGCATACTTGGCTTTCTTATTATCAATGTTTTGTATAGAATTTTCCATGTCCAACATGTATAACCCATTGTTAATTGAACCAGTCGCATACACAATATTATCAAAAGTTAAAACACACTTTGAAATCTTGCATTCAAAGGCAAATCCTTTCCTGACTAGAGCAGGAATGGAGATAATATTCTTGGTGATACTTGGTACAAAATAACAATTGTTCAATTCTAATACAATGCCAGATGGTAAAGTAATGAAATAGTCTCCTACAGCAACAGCAGCAACCCGTGCCCCGTTTCCAACTCGTAGGTCTACCTCATGCTGTCCCACCTGCCTTCTTCTCTTGAGTTCCTGCACATTTGAACAAATGTGAACTCCACATGCGGTGTCCAACACCCATGAAATGGTAGAAGAAGATAACATGACCTCAGTCACATATATACCTGAGCCAGAAGCGATGCTTCCCCTCTTATCTCCTTGGAGCGCTTTACAGTCCTTTTTCCAGTGACCCAGCTGGCCACAGTGGAAACACCTGTTGTCCTTCGACCGCTTCACCTTCTGTTTCAGGGCCTTGCTGTAATTCTTGACAGGGGTCTTGCCCTTCTTCCCCTTCTTCTTGTTCCTTGAAGGAACCATTAAGACAGAGGTTGAAGGCTTACCCTTCAGAGTTTCCTCAGTTGTCAAGAGCATATTCAGCAGCTCTGCCGGCGTACAATCGATTTTGTTCATATTAAAATTAATGATGAACGCATCGAAAGAAGGCGGAAGAGACTGTAGAATAATGTCCACAGCAAGCTCCTGGTTGACGGTATGCCCCAGTTTCTCTAGAGCCTCCTTGTGCCCAATCATCTTGAGCACATGAGCTCCCACTGGGCTCCCCTCAGCCAGTTTGCTCTGAAAGAAGAGCTTCGTCAGATTATAGCGCTCAGTCCTCGCCTGTGCAGCATACAGCATCTTGAGGTTCGCTATAATTTCTATGGCCGACATATCCTCATGCTGACGCTGCAGCGGTGGCGTCATAGACGCTAGCATCAGGCAAGCGACATCAATGCTATCATTGACGTGCTTTTCGTAGGCATCCCGAACCGCCCTTGCGGCGTTCGGAGCGGGCTGCGGCGGTATCGCCGTCTCGAGGACATACAGTTTCCTCTCTGCCTTAAGAACAATCTTAAGGTGTCCGAACCAGTCAGAGAAGTTCGGCCCAGCAAACTTCTCCCTTTCCAGTAGGGATCGCACATTGAAGCTCATGGTGTTCGTTGCTGCAGGAATCTACAACAGGCAAGAACAGCAAGGTCAGTATCAATGTTTCAGAATCAATCCAGGACTTAAGAAAGATTCTTTTCTCACTATTTTGTCTGACTGAAAAATCCAGTAAACAGTCCGAAAGAGTAACACTCTTTTAGTGAGATGGGATCCAGATTTCATACTTGGTCTCCGCGTCCCGCTCAAGCGAGATAAGATGCACAGAGATGACAAGCACTAATTTCTGGTAGGCTGTCCCAGCCAATCGCCCAACCCGTGCGATTCCCCTTCATCTTGGCAATCCAGCAGACTGTGCCAACTGAGTTGGTACAACACAGTCTCTGATCCCAGAGATGGCTGCCTCCATGTGCTACCATATGCGCCACATATGTAGTCTACATGGTCAAGCTGACCTGACCTACTCCCTGGACCACCACGTGCTATGCTGAGCAACGAGAAGGGATAAATCCCTGCTCTGTAACACGCAGGTGTAATCCAGCACCGTCTGAAGATAGATGGACGTGCCCACTGAGTGGGTTCAACACGGCTCCAACGATAGTCAGAACGGTGAGGTTTCGCGTCAGAAGGCTTACGAGCTTGATATATTAGCGTTGGATTTTAACGGTCTTTTATCTTCTTACTATCAGGCATGTCCTATGGCTATAGCAGAAGATAAACTTAAACATGCAATTCTAATTATTAGCAATAAGTAGAAAGCATGATCTTATGTGGTAAAAGCCCATGAACCCTAGTAAGACCTTAATTTTACTTAAGTCTTCACTTGAGCTCCTTGGCCTCACATCTGGTCCAACCTAGGGCTCTAGCGCCAAGAGCACCTCAGGTGCGCCACCAGGTGAATGCACCTCTTGGATGTGTGCCTTTGTGCTCTTGTCTAATCAAAATACATTTTTGATCTATCTAGACAAGGTTGACTCGCAGGTCAACAATACATTATAAATTAAGTACAATGTGATTCGCAGATCACAAATTAATTTACAATTTTAAATCCAGGCTCACAGGCCCCAGCACAGCACACAATAGGGCAACCCACATAAGAGTAAATAAACAAGCATATGGTTTCAATCATCATGTGATCCAATCAAGAAATTAAAATTTTGAAAACCCCATAGGCATCACTTTTAATTTCCTTATGTGCCCTACAACCTTACAATGGTCCATTGATAGGGATCCACTCATCCATCTAGATAGATCCTTTTCCCTTGCATGCACCGAGTCCTAACTGACCCGAGTTGACCTGATGGTCAACCATGCATGCGCCAAGGGCTGAACCACCCTCATGAGTTTTGGCAAGCGGGTGTGACCCCGGGCCTAACTCAAGTGTGTTCAGAAGTTGTCTCAATCAGACCTCGCTACACGCCTTGGATGCAGTCGACCTATAGCCACCTCGTGCTTGCGCACAGGTGCTATCTGGTCAACCCATCTAGGCTGTCAGATGGTCTGATCAGACTAGTTTGATCCATTCTAGATGAAGCTTTCAACCCCATCAACCCATCTAAGGGTTTACAATAGGTACTTCTTAGATCTAGTTGGGCGCGCATGTCATTTAGGTTTTAGAAAAACAACAACAACATGGTATAACCGCAACCAACATATATGCGCCAATCAACATAACTCTCATACATGCGCAAATATAAACATACTATTATCTAGCATACTCGCATGAAGAGATAACATATGTCAAACAAGATCAACATACATGTAGATGCGCAAACATGGATCACATAGTATATCAAGCAATCATATGATTATGCTTCAACCGGCGCTCTGATACCAATTGAAGTGTCCCCTTCATGGGGGAGCGCAAGTAAACAAAATCCCTTTCAAGAGGGGGGGCGAAAACCTTAAAGGGGTGGCGCATCACCATTGCAAGCGGAAGCAAAAGTTTTTCAAGAATCTTAGCATAAACATATGTTCAACTTGGTGAAGTTGAGACTCATACCATAGCCATCTCGGTTTAGATGGAGCTTTGGAAGCAAAGGCGCAAGTGCCCCTTCTCCGAAGATAATCACACACAAGAGAAGATGGCTTCTCCTTGGATCTCCTTGTGCTAGCAAGGATGCGCAAGGTGTCCTTGATCGACTGTTAGGATGATGGAGAAGTTTCCTTGGCCGAGCGCTTGTTCTTGTCGTCCACTTCCTTCCACACGAGATGGCAAGCAAGCTCTTTTTTCCAAAAACCAAACAAAACGCAAAGACAAGAGAGCAAATGCACTTCGGCGACATCAAGACAAATGACGTTACATGACTTCCCAAAATGGAAAGTCATGAAGCCACTCTCCAACGCCAAAACGCCCCTCTTGATGAACCATGCGTTCACCTAGTGAACCGGTTCATGCTTTGGTTCAATTCGATTTGGCCCAAAGACCAAACTCAAACCAAGCCAAGCCAAGGCATGGTCTAGACCCTCTATGAACCAAATGGCTCATGATCTAGCCGTTCATCTCCTGATGCTCCTGATCTCACCGATCTAGCATCATCTCTCTCGATCGAAGCTTACCGATCTAAAGCCCTAATCAATCAAACATGATCAGGCTAGATCTCACTTGCAATCAGAGATTAAACCCCTTTAAACTGAACCCATACAATTCAGTCCACACGATCTGACTCAAGAAAGCCATATCATCAAATTGTGCGACCCTAAGGGTTTCCTTTAAATGTCGGTAACGACAACTTACGTTATCACGATCAGTGAGGGGTATCTAGCAACACATCACTGTCTCCCGATATAAAGGAAATAGTCTTCCAAGACTACACCCAAACCATGACACAAGTGTGAATCAAAACTCACAAGGCACACATATGTCCTTTGCCACTGGATGTTCTTATTGGACAAGCATGTCAAGCTTGTAACTCCAATACGATGAGCATGATTAGATCAGATGCACATAGTCATCTGGGTATGGCCATACACTACCTCAATCATCTCATATAGGGGGGCCTTTAGAACATCACACTCCTTAAACAAGGAGACGGCAATCCTTTATCTATCACTAGTGCCCTAACCTGATTCAAGCTCACCATCCAAGATAGTCTATAATCATTATATTTCAAATGATATTGAACTACCTCAAAACAATGACAATCATCATTTAGAAACACAAGTGATCTCAAGTCAAAGGACATGTGCCACTTGCTGCTTACAGGGATCATTCACATTGTGACAAGCAATGCAATATCCCAGTAGGGTCTGTCCAGTACATCCAATGTACCCATGAGTCTACATCTTATTCCATGCTCGAAGCATCCTATAAGATTAGCACTCATATTAGTCTCCATCATATCAAGGCTGTCTCATGTTCACCAAGATATCTCGACTAAGGACTTATAGCCTGTCAGCCTAGCTGAACAGCTTTGAGACATTATTCAGAAGTACACTTATTACAGCAGACAAGGTAACAACCTGAATAACAACCATGCCTTATTATAAACTTAAGAGTTTATTACATGATACTTATACAATCCCAAGGCCTCAAACATTAGCCTTAAGGGCATACCCCAACAGTCTCGCACACACGGATCTCTTGAGTTATCTTCTTCCACGCCCGGTGCTAGCCTCGGGAAGAAGATCCAAGCCTTAGGGAGATACTCTACTTCACTTGCGCCACCAAGAGAGATGAAGCGCCAAGAGAAGAAGGAAGACTATCCAAAAACGCCAAGCACTAATGTTCCTTGCGCCAAGAGGAAAGGAGGAAGTGGCTTGCGGTTATGGAAGAAGGAAGATGCACCCTTTGCTCCAAGCATTCGCCCCTCTCCTTGTGTTCACGCCTTCAAGGAATTAATTGCACACAAGAGGGCTCGGCTAGGTGCTCTTTTATAGGGCAAGAGGCGATTTATGAAAGGCTAGGATTTAGACAAGTGGGCGGCTATGATGAGAAGGTTTGAGATAAGGAAAGTCTCCAAGACATTTCCATAATACTCATTCAACCATTCCTTTTAGAGCCCATGTCTTTCTTTGTGCGCCAAGGCCTTGCCTTGCGCCCCAAGTAATGCCATATTGGCATTCATACCATAAGAGATTAAGGGGGAGGCGCCAATTGCTTCCTTATGAAGCAAATTGCGCCACTTCTCCCCATTATGCCCATAGGCACCTAGGGGAGAAGATTTGTCCCCATTATACCCTTTTAGCCTCTCATCTCTTCATGAGAACTTGTTATTGGGCCTCATTGGATAATGAGCTAGCCCAAACATCATTGCATAGGTTGATTAAGCACTTGGATCCAATCCAATGCAACCCTAATCCAAATGTGACCAACCATGGTCAAATACGGGTCAACCTGCCAAAAATGAAGTTTGGCTCCAATAACATTCTGTTGGTGTATATGCCCTACAGACCAATGTATGGACATGGTCAGGCATTGCTTGAATGTACTTTGATAGAATTAATGAAATTGATATAATCAATAAAGGCATGGTCGTTATTATGCAGATTGCTTTACCTGCGTTGATGTATTGAATTGCATATATAATGTCCCAGGAGTTTGGATTGGATCCATTCTCACAAGCTATCCCCAGTCAAGGTACCTTAGCAGATATGGGACAGCTTTGGTACATGTGAGACTGGTGTATGGGCTGGTTAGGTGCAGGGCACAGTAACGCAGACATACAGGTGCATTGGATGCACTGGAGTGATCCACCGTGAGGATTGACTTGTCTAGTCAACGAGTCAATCTCACATGCAAGAGGTTTGCATTGATCCTTAGACTTGAGGTATTCATGTCTAGACTTGATGAAGGGTATGCTTTAATACAGTCTTACGTCTCTCCGTAATTGGGAGATCAAAACGACTGTCATTGGGCATGTCATAAGTCACGTAGAGACATGGATGACCAATAGTAGGATTTGCCCCTTCCTTCCGAGGAAGCATGATATCCACCACGGGGCGCCCCACCTTATTGGTGCATGACAGGAAAGTGTGGCCACACTTGTTGAGTCATGACCAATGCATTGGATAATAAACTTGAGACTAATCCAATGGCAGGATATCAGCTTAGGCAAAGGGATCTGTAATGCAATGGGAATCCTCGTTGCTTGTTAGGAGTTGTTGCCATAATGACTTAAGTCCTATGACATGGGTAGTAGTGATGTGTTGCTAGATACCCCTCACTAGTTATAATGTTTACATCATTGCCATCGTCATATGGATCCTACGGGGTCACACGCAATAGACTCTTGACGTTGCTTTAATTAGAAGCCTTTGGATCAAGTTATTGGATAACTTGGATCCATTTGGAAGATTTCATCAGCACCAATGGGCCTGATGAGTTGGAAGAAAGTTATTGGAGCCAAACTTCATTTTTGGCAGGTTGACCCGAAATTGACCTTAATTGGTCACATTTGGATTAGGGTTGCATTGGATTGGATCCAATGGCTTAATCAACCCATGCCATGAAGTTTGGGCTAGCTCATTATCCAATGAGGCCCAATAATAAGTTGTCATGAAGAGGGAATTGGCTTAAAAGGGTATAATGGGGAGAAACCCAACCCCATTGGCGCCTAGGGGCATAATGGGGTGTGGGTGGCATAAGTTGCTTCCTTTGGAAGGAAGTGGCGCCTCCCCCTTCATCCATTCATGGTATCTTGTCTCTATGGTAAGTATTGGGGCTGATATGGCTTGAGGACTCTTTTGGAAAGAGCTTGAGCGCATATGAGAAGTAGGGAGATGTTTATGGTAAAATCTTGGAGACTTTCCTTATCTCATAAACCCTACATGCACTCAAACCCTTACCCTAGCCAAATACCTCTTGCATGTTGCGCCTAGCCCTACTTCCTTGGATGGAATTAGTGCATACAAGGTATGCTTTGGGCTAATATGGCCATTGGGAAAATTAGGAAAGGTTGAATGAGATTTATGGTAAAGTCTTGGAGACTTTCCTTACCTCAAGACTCCTCTATCCTAGCCGCCCACTTGGCATGATCCTAGCCATTGCCCTAGCCGCCCCTTGTCCTATTAATAGGACCCTTGCCGCCCTCTCTTGTGGTTGTTAGTTCGATTGCTTGGAGGTGTGAACAAACATAGAGAGGTGTGAGCTAGGGCAAAGGGCGACAACATCAAGGTGGTGCAACCTTCCTCCTCTTTGTAGCCGCAAGCCTTCTTCTCCTTCTTCTCCTCTTGGCGCAAGGATTCTTTGAGCTTGGTGGCGTCTTCTTGCCACAAGCCCTCATCGTCCCTTGGCCATAGGCGCACCTTGGAGGTGGCGCAAGCAAAGAAGAAGAAGGAAGTACTTGGCGCATCATCTTCCTCCTCATCTCTTCTTGGCGCTTCTACCTTGGAGGTGGCGCAAGTTTTGAAGAGAGTGATAAGGCTTGATTCTCTTCCCGAGGCTAGCACCAAGCGTGGAAGGGAGCAACGATTAAGGAGTCGACGCGTGGATACTTGTAGAGGATGAACACTTGGGCGTCTTCAACTTGGCACCTTCATCCTAACAAGCAATAAAGGTACTAACCCTAACACATCCTTGTGTTCTCTCCCTCGCATGGATCCTTGGGACTGGAATGTGTTTCGGGTGTAATCCTTCTTCCGCTGCGTCCTGGGACTGCAAAAATTTTAAATTACACCCGGCATTCCCTAACACATTCTTCCATCTCATCAGGCCCATTGGCGCTGATGAAATCTCCCAATTAGATCCGAGTTATCCAATAACTCGATCATAAGGCTTCCCGATCAATACGAGAACTCAAGTATCAAGGTGTGCGACCCTGTAGGTTCCTCTGACGCTGGCAGTGCTGACCAAAGGTCATCACAAGCAGTGAGTAGCACCTAGCAGTGCATCGCTGCTACCCAGGTCATTGGAATGGATATCGACATCGACATCCCCATCATCGCAACTAGGTACAGATGCATTACAGTCTCTTTGCCGTACTGATATCCGATTGGACAAGTGTGTCACCACTTGTTTTCATCCAATCACATGGCTATGACTAAAACAGGTTCTCACCTGGGTATGGCCATACACTCTCAGTCATAGAACCATAAAGGAGCTCCATGGATATCATGCTTCCTTAGGGAAGGGGCAAATCCTATGTCTGTCCATTGATCTTCTCATATGGGTCGTGACATGCTCAATAACAACCGTTATGACCTCCTAGCTACGGCAAGGTGTTAGGTTGTATCAAAGCAAGTCCCTAACCATATAGAATGATTAATGACCTCAAGTCAAGGGATCAATGCATCTCCTGTCACTTATGAGGATAACTCATGACACCAAGTCATAGCCTCATAGCGGGTCTATCCAGTATATCCCCAATGATATACCCATGTGTCTGCGTTAGCACCACGTGCCTAACCAGCCCACATACCAGTCTCACAAGTACCATAGCTGTCCCATATCCACTAAGGTACATCGACTGGGGATTATAATTCGAGCACAGATCCAATTTGTCTCCAGGGACATTATCATGTAAGCACACAATCGCAGGTGTAGTCAAACAATGATAACGACATTGCGAGAATGATATATAAATATCAATGTCAAGTAGTACATAAGTTGACCAAAACTAGGTCCTATGGCATATACACCAACAATCTCCCACTTGCACTAAGACCTAGAAGTTGAGGAATCTCAACCCCATATCTCTAGCGTGACCATCATGCTTCTGCTGCGCCAAAGCCTTGGTCAATGGGTCTGCCAGATTGTTCTCTGTGTCTACTCTGCTAATCTTGACATCACCTCTGTCAATGATCTCTCTGATCAGGTGAAATCTTCTGAGTATGTGTTTGGATCTTTGATGAGACCGTGGTTCCTTGGCTTGTGCAATTGCTCCATTGTTGTCACAGTAGAGTTCAATGGGATCCATTGCACTAGGTACCACTTGAAGATCACATAAGAACTTCCTTATCCAAACAGGTTCCTTGGCTGCCTCAGAAGCAGCCATATACTCAGCTTCGGTTGTAGAATCTGCTATGGTGGATTGCTTGAAGCTCTTCCAACATACAGCGCCTCCATTTATCTTGAACACATAGCCGGCCTGCGATCTAAAGTCGTCAGGGTCAGACTGGAACGATGCGTCAGTATAGCCCTGCATACTGAGCTCTTCCTGTCCCCCATAGACCAAGAACAAATCCTTAGTTCTTCTCAGATACTTTAGGATGTTCTTTACAGCCACCCAGTGCTGTAGACCTGGATTGGATTGGTATCGGCTGGTAATGCTCACAGCATATGCCACATCTGGTCTAGTACATAACATTGCATACATGATCGATCCTACTGCCGAAGCATAAGGAATTCGACTCATGTCATCCCTCTCAGCCTGTGTTGTAGGACACTGGCTCTTTGAGAGAGTAAGGCCATGTCTCACTGGAAGGTATCCTTTCTTGGATTGCTCCATGTAGAACCTCTCTAGTACCTTATCAATGTAAGTACTTTGACTAAGGGCCAAGAGCCTCTTGGATCTATCCCGGTAGATCCTCACGCCTAGAATATAGGCGGCCTCCCCTAAGTCTTTCATCTCGAAACACTTCTCCAACCATGTCTTCATAGCTTGAAGACTAGGGATGTCGTTTCCGATGAGCAGTATGTCATCAACATACAAGACCAGAAAAATTACCAAGCTCCCACTGAATTTTCTGTATACACAGGCGTCATCTTCGCTTTTGATAAAACCATAATCTCTCACGGCCTCATCAAATCGAAGATTCCAACTTCGAGATGCTTGCTTTAATCCATAGATGGACCTCTTTAGCCTGCAGACCTTATTAGCCTCTGCAGGATGGATGAAGCCATCAGGTTGTGTCATATACACATCCTCAGTCAGCTTCCCGTTAAGGAACGCTGTTTTCACATCCATCTGCCATATCTCATAGTCATGATATGCAGCTATAGCAAGCAGAATCCGAATGGATTTAATCATGGCAACTGGCGAGAAGGTTTCATCATAGTCCACCCCGTGGACTTGTTTAAATCCTTTAGCCACTAGTCTACCCTTATAGGTAACTATTTTGCCATCCATGTCTGTCTTCTTCTTGAAGACCCATTTACACCCTATGGGTTTTACCCCATCAGGCAGCTCAACCAAATCCCAGACTTGGTTAGCCGACATGGAATCCATCTCAGATCTCATGGCGTCAAGCCATTTCTCGGAGTCCGGTCCACTGACCGCCTCATCATAGGTTCTAGGTTCATCCTCAATGATGAAGATCCCATCGTGTTGGGTCGGTAGCGACCCATACCTTTCAGGTGCACGACGAATTCTCCCAGACCTACGCGGGACCTGTGTCTGAGCCTCAGGTTGCCTAGCAACCGGTGCAGGTGGCTCAGATTCCATCTCTTTGTCTTGTGCTTGCACTTGGACCTCATCCAAGTCAAACTTCCTCCCACTAACTTCTTTCATAAGAAATTCTTTCTCTAGAAAGACAGCACCCCGAGCAACAAAAACTTTATTCTCGGTTGGGACATAGAAGTAGTATCCTTTAGTTTCCTTAGGATACCCCACAAACACACACTTATCAGATCTAGGTTCTAGCTTGCTAGAATCTTGACGTTTGACATAAGCCTCACATCCCCAGATCTTGATAAACGTGAGATTAGGGCGTCTCCCACTCCACACCTCGTATGGTATTTTGGAGACACTCTTAGATGGAACATTATTCAGTATTAGAGAAGCTGTTTCTAGTGCATGCCCCCAGAATGATGAAGGTAGAGTTACATGACTCATCATGGATCGAACCATATCCAATAAAGTTCGATTTCTCCTTTCAGACACACCATTCCATTGAGGTGTTCCAGGAGGAGTGAGTTGGGATATGATCCCACACTCTCTCAGATAGTCAAAGAACTCACCACTTAGGTATTCTCCACCTCGATCTGATCAAAGAGCTTTAATGGATCTTCCAAGCTAGTTCTCTACTTCATTCTTGAACTCCTTGAATTTCTCAAAGGATTCAGATTTATGTCTCATTAAGTAGACATAACCATACCTACTGAACTCATCAGTAAAGGTAATGAAGTAGCTGTACCCTCCTCTGGCTTGTTTATTGAAGGGCCCACACACATCAGTATGTATGAGATCCAATAAACCTTCTGCCCTTTCACCAATCTTGGTGAAGGGCGCCTTTGTCATCTTCCCTAATAAACAAGGTTCACAAGTATCAAATTCCTCCAAGGAACTTGAATCTAACAATCCATTTGCATGGAGTTGTTGGATGCGATTCTTGTTTATATGGGCTAATCGACAGTGCCATAGGAAAGCACCAACTGAACCACTCAGTTTGGTCCTCTTATTGCTTATGTTACAAATAGAACTTTCCATATCTAAGATATATAGACCATTGCACAAAGTACCCTTCCCATAGAACATATTTGCAAATGAAAAAGAACAGGAGTTCTTATTTATTTCAAATTTAAATCCTTTCCTTGCTAAGCAAGGAATGGATACAATGTTCTTAGTTAGCGAAGGTACACAAAAGCAATTGTCTAGTTCTAATTGAAGTCCAGAAGGCAAGGAGAGAGTCATAATGCCAACAGCAACAGCAGCAACCTGTGCCCCGTTTCCAACGCGTAGGTCAATCTCTCCAAGCCGCACCGACCTACTTTTCTTGAGCCCCTGCATATTTGTACAAATATGAGCTCCACATGCGGTATCCAATACCCATGACATAGAAGTAGAAAGGTTGACTTCTGTAACATAAATACCTGAGCCAGAAGTTAAGGCCAAACCTTTCTTCTCCTCATTCTGAAGCTGCCTGCAGTCCCTTCTCCAGTGGCCCTGCTCGCCACAATGGAAACACCTTTGTTCCTTTGACTTCTTCGCCCTTTTCTTCAGTGCTTTGGTAGGACCTCTGGCACCGCTCTTAGCACGTGCCTTACCCTTCTTCTTTATCTTCTTGGTCGCAGGGACCAAAAGAACAGAATTGGGTTTGGTCTTACCCATCTCTCGCTCGGCTGTTTGGAGCATATTCATCAATTCCTCCCGTGTGCACTCAATCCGGTTCATGTTGAAGTTAATGATAAACGGACTGAAGCTAGGGGGTAGGGAATGAAGAATAAGATCCACAACCAGCTCGTTGTCTATGGTGTGTCCCAGTCTCCTGAGATGATCCACATTCCCAATGAGTTTGAGAACATGGGGTCTCACTGGTGCACCTTCAGACAACTTACACCGAAAGACTGCTTTGGCGGTGTCAAATCTCTCAGTTCTAGCCTGAGCCTTGAACATTTGTTTCAGACGAGTAATCATCTGAAAAGCGTTCTGCTCCTCATATTGCACCTGCAGTTCAGGTGCCATACTGGCTAGCATAAGACATGCAACCTCCAAAGAGTCATCCTGATGCTTTCTAAAAGCATCTCTGTCTGCCGTTCGGGCATTAGGCGGAGGAGCCGCAGGAAGAGGCTGTTCAAGGACATACAGCTTCTTCTCGAGCTTGAGGACTATCCTCAAATTCCGATGCCAGTCCATAAAGTTAGTTCCAACTAACTTATCCTTATCAAGGAGTGATCGCAGTGATAATCCGCCAGTGTTTGTAGCCATTGTTCTACAACACCCAAGAAGAACAGATTAGTACTACTTCGAATCATTTAAACTGTACTTGTTTTAAATGACCATGGCTCCCACTATTTTATATTCGAACTGACAACCCACAAAGTCAATCGGGAAGTTTAAAACTTCCTAGTGAGATGGGATCCTTATTTCACATGAGGCTTTGCGTCCCACGAGGGTGGGATGAGATGCACAAGGTAACCCATGCTTCCTAAGGTGGGCGCGCCGGCCGGTTGCTCCAAGCAACTTCCCTTGTTGAGACAGTCTGGGCATTTCATGTCCAGCGAGGGCTGGATACAACATGAAACCTTTACCTCTCAACGATGCTTATAGACTTTCACCATGTGCCCAGCACATGTGAACTTCTAGTCAAGTCCATTCCTAACCGTTATGCCCAGGGCCAACGAGTTTCCTTGCGAAGGCACGCCCAGTTTAAAACTGGACTGGGGAAACCATTGCCACCACGCACTTTCTAAAGATAAGTGGGTGTGTCCCACGAGGGTGGGAAACAATTCACAACACCACTGATCGATAGCTTAGTGAGGGCTACGCGTTAGAAGGCTACCAGACTTGATATTTTAATTGAGGGTTTTTGTTTAAGGTCTCATCATCTCAGTTTTATCTTATGTCTATCATTACAGGCATGCAATCCTATAGTGATAACATAACGGTAAAACATTTCAGGCATGCTTCTGCAGATAATAGTAAAAGCAGTAAAGGATGATGTGATCATATCTTATACAAGACATTGAACCAATCCATGCCATGAAATAGGTTCAACTCTTGTCCTAGAACTCAAGCCCCAAAACTAGACCTAGCCTAGCCGACCTCTAGCTTGAACTTCAAGGTTGGCTCCAAGGTCCTTCTCTCATGGTTTAGCTCTCAAACCGTAGAGGAATACTTTCGAATTTCCCCATAGGTTCGGCCAATGCCATGGTCTTCCTCCATGGAAGGTGCGCCACCATGCAAGGGGACAAGATCTTTTTCGCCACCAAGCAACCAAGCACCAGCTTGCATGCGCCACCTTTCATGCTTGCACCATCAAGCAAGATGCGAGCATCAAGGTCCAAGAAGGATGCGCCTAGCCCTTAATCTTCCCCTTAATTTTTACAAAAATAATGAAAAAGATGGCACGCAGGCCGCACAAGGATACATCGCAGGCATGCAAGTAGGGGGCTTGTCTAATGATCACAACACCATGCACAATCAAGGTATTTTCTCATGCAATTCTACATGCTCATGAAAAACATAAAATCTGAAATTTTACTTTTTCATAAAACCAGTTTCTTTTTCTCATCTTCTTCTCACAAGTCTTTTGGTTTATTGCGATTTATTTTTCATGATGATTTCAGAGATCCTTTCGGTTGGCAATTTTGTCAGATCAAGAGACTTGGCCAGTCTGAAGACACAATGCCCGTCCTACTTGACAAAATTACGTGTGCCTTTGATCTTTAAATCAAACAAGAAAAATAGTCCAAAAATTCCAAAAGAGATTGAGAGGATGATAGAAACAAGAAACCCTAATTTTTCTACTTTCAGAAAAACGATTGCCATGCATCATGCTATTTACGAAAATAGAGATATGGCATGTGAGCATGGAAGAAAAGCATAAAACATCGTTCGAGTCTTGCAAGTCGCTTTGATACCACTGTTGGGAAACCCCGGGGACATTTTAAAATTTTTAGAGTTATGGACATACATTTTTCGCAGCGGAAGAATGTCCCCGAAACAAGCCGGTCCCAAAAACCCAGTGAAGATCGCATGCAAGGGAGTCGACACGATGAGTTAGGAAATACCTTAAGAGCAATGTAGAGCGATGTCGATGAAGGCGCCCAAGTGTTCGCCCTCTGCAGTCTCGCACACACGGATCTCTTGAGTTCTCTTCTTCCACGCCCGGTGCTAGCCTCGGGAAGAAGATCCAAGCCTTAGGGAGATACTCTACTTCATTTGTGCCACCAAGAGAGATGAAGTGCCAAGAGAAGAAGGAAGACTATCCAAAAATGCCAAGCACTAATGTTCCTTGCGCCAAGAGGAAAGGAGGAAGTGGCTTGCGGTTATGGAAGAAGGAAGATGCGCCCTTTGCTCCAAGCACTCGCCCCTCTCCTTGTGTTCACGCCTTCAAGGAATTAATTGCACACAAGAGGGCTCGGCTAGGTGCTCTTTTATAGGGCAAGAGGCAATTTATGAAAGGCTAGGATTTAGACAAGTGGGCGGCTATGATGAGAAGGTTTGAGATAAGGAAAGTCTCCAAGACATTTCCATAATACTCATTCAACCATTCCTTTTAGAGCCCATGTCTTTCTTTGTGCGCCAAGGCCTTGCCTTGCGCCCCAAGTAATGCCATATTGGCATTCATACCATAAGAGATTAAGGGGGAGGCGCCAATTGCTTCCTTATGAAGCAAATTGCGCCACTTCTCCCCATTATGCCCATAGGCGCCTAGGGGAGAAGATTTGTCCCCATTATACCCTTTTAGCCTCTCATCTCTTCATGAGAACTTGTTATTGGGCCTCATTGGATAATGAGCTAGCCCAAACATCATTGCATAGGTTGATTAAGCACTTGGATCCAATCCAATGCAACCCTAATCCAAATGTGACCAACCATGGTCAAATACGGGTCAACCTGCCAAAAATGAAGTTTGGCTCCAATAACATTCTTCCATCTCATCAGATCCATTGGCGCTGATGAAATCTCCCAATTAGATCCGAGTTATCCAATAACTCGATCATAAGGCTTCCCGATCAATACGAGAACTCAAGTATCAAGGTGTGCGACCCTGTAGGTTCCTCTGACACTGGCAGTGCTGACCAAAGGTCATCACAAGCAGTGAGTGGCACCTAGCAGTGCTTCGCTACTACCCAGGTCGTTGGAATGGATATCGACATCGACATCCCCATCATCGCAACTAGGTACAGATGCATTACAGTCTCTTTGCCGTACTGATATCCGATTGGACAAGTGTGTCACCACTTGTTTTCATCCAATCACATGGCTATGACTAAAACAGGTTCTCACCTGGGTATGGCCATACACTCTCAGTCATAGAACCATAAAGGAGCTCCATGGATATCATGTTTCCTTAGCGAAGGGGCAAAATCCTATGTCTGTCCATTGATCTTCTCATATGGGTCGTGACATGCTCAATAACAACCGTTATGACCTCCCAGCTACGGCAAGGTGTTAGGTTGTATCAAAGCAAGTCCCTAACCATATAGAATGATTAATGACCTCAAGTCAAGGGATCAGTGCATCTCCTGTCACTTATGAGGATAACTCATGACACCAAGTCATAGCCTCATAGCGGGTCTATCTAGTATATCCCCAATGATATACCCATGTGTCTGCGTTAGCACCACGTGCCTAACCAGCCCACATACCAGTCTCACAAGTACCATAGCTGTCCCATATCCACTAAGGTACATCGACTGGGGATTATAATTCGAGCACAGATCCAATCTGTCTCCAGGGACATTATCATGTAAGTACACAATCGCAGGTGTAGTCAAACAATGATAACGACATTGCTAGAATGATATATAAATATCAATGTCAAGTAGTACATAAGTTGACCAAAACTAGGTCCTAGGGCATATACACCAACAATTAAATACATGGGTCCCTTCCCAACCTCGTGCGGTAACAAGTATATCCTTCTTGAGGTTGATTACATCTCAAAATGGGTTGAAGCTATAGTGGCTCCAACCAATGATTCACATGTAGTCATCAAGCTATTCAAAAGGGTCATATTTCTAAGGTTTGGGGTTCCACGAGTGGTAATAAGTGATAGTGGATCCCATTTTATTAAGCAAAAGTTCGCCACACTATTGAGCAAATACGGGGTGAAGCATAAAGTGTCTACTCCTTATCACCCACAGACTAGTGGCTAGGTAGAAGTTTCTAACCGAGAATTGAAAAGGATTCTTGAAATAACTATCTCTCGATCAAGGAAAGATTGGTCCATGAAGCTTTATGATACATTATGAGCATACCGAACAACATTTAAAACTCCTATTGGTATGACACCTTATCAGCTTGTGTATGGTAAATCATGTCATCCCCCGGTTGAATTGGAACATTGAGCTTATTGGGCGATAAAGACTTTAAATTATGATTTTGAAGACATAAGGATGAATGCATACGAGAATGCGCCAATCTACAAAAAGAGAACTAAGAAATGGCATGACCATCGAATCATAAGGAAGGAATTTCAAGAAGGAGACCTCATTCTGCTTTTTAACTCTAGATTGAGACTCTTTCCTGAAAAACATAGAAGAAGGTGGTCAGGGCCTTTCAAGGTTGTTAAAGTATATCCTTACGGAGCCATTGAGATTTGGAGTGAAGAAACTGGGAATTTCAAGGTTAATGGTCAACGCCTGAAGAATTATTATGTATCCAAGCCCATCGAGGAAGGCATCAATCAAAAGCTTTTAAATCCTCCACCTCCAGCTTGATGATGTTGATCTTCAGTCGAGCTAGCAACTTTAAACTTAGTGCTTTTTGGGAGGCAACCCAAGCATTCTCACTTTAGTTTATATTGTTTGTTTGATTCTCTTCATTTTTTGTATTTTTTATGTTTTTCTAGTGCTTATCTTTGTTTTTATGCTTTGGAGGAATGCTCAAGGTACTTTTTACGTCGAAACGGTCATCACAAAAATTATGGCCAGGCCGTAATTTTGGCTTTCCTGCACTGTTCATCCTTATGAAACATAAACTTTTACGGGCGGGGTGTTATTTCTATCATGCCCATAACTTTTGATTTACTATTTATCTCTTTCGGAGTATAATTTTTCATGGTGGGGGAGTGATAATTTTCACAATTGTAATTTTGAAAAAAACAATTCCGTAGAAATTATGGACCGGGCGTGATTATTTTCATACACGTAATTTTGAAGTGTTTTCAAAACAGTTTCATGGGGGTGGTGTGATAATTTTTACACCCATAATTCTATATGTTCTCGGGATACAAACTTTCACAGGGGTGCCATGATTTTTAACACGGCCGTGATTCTTTTCGCCTATATAAGGATCACGACCGTATTTTTCAGGGTTTTGCTTGTGATTTTCTTGCATTTTGCGCCGCCCCTTCGATTCTAGCTTTCCACTACTTCCTCTTACATTCTAGAACTTCCGACGACACTTTCTGACCATGTTTTCGGCATCTACGACTCATATCCTAGCAATTCAAAGCTTTGATTTGGCTCAGATAGTGAATTTCTGCCACGCTTTGTTCTTCTCTGACGCTACTTCGCCGGTGTTATTTCTAGCCTCCTAGTGTTTCATTTGAGACAGAAGATCTTTCCTATGAAGCTTTTGCAAGTCAATCTCAGTTGGACTCACTAGATTTGCTGCTGAAACAAACATTACGCTCAAGTTGCTAGTTCTATTTTTTGTGTTCTGTTCCAGCTTTGGTAACACATCCTTTTTTAGCTTCTCCACTTCACTTTATTACATCTCTTTGATTGAAATGGCACCAAGAAGGAAGTAAGTGGTTAGCAAGGGAAAGGGCAAGGCATCAGCTGCTTCTTCAGCACCACCTCCCACGAACCCATATGGAATCATCTTTAGAGATGATGTTCAAGAAGCAAGATACAACCACCTTATTACGAGGCGCATCACAAACACTAGATATGCAGATAAATAGACACTGGAAATTCTTGGATTGTATGAAGATGTTATGTGGATGTTTAGCCAAATTATAGAGTCACTATTTTTTCAGAATCAACCACAGACTTTCATTCCTCTAGTTTTGGAGTTCCTCAATAGCTTAGAGATAGAGCTAAGTTCTTATCACTTTCGTGATGTGATGGGTTGCATCACCTTCCGATTTGGAAATATAGAGCGGACCCTCACGCTCCAAGAAGTTAGCCATGCTTTGCGTGTACAGCCAAGGGGAGGACAAAATCCACAACGACACTATATTGAGAATGCTTTTTGGTATAAAATTTCACCAGAATCAATCTTTTCATCAATGAATGCTCGAGACACTACTCTCTCCGACCCTTGCTTGTGATACATCCATAGAGTTCTCACACACACCGTCTTCGGATGTGGTGAGAGCAATGGTATGATTAGACAATCTGAGCTCTATTTTCTTTAGTCTATGCTTCATGGATATAAACTGGATGTGTCGTATTTTCTTATTAAGCAATTTGACAAGGTCGCACGTTCCAAGAAGGGCACTATTGTGTTAGGAGGTTTGATTACTCCTATAGTGCTTTCCTTGGGGATAGATCCTTTTGGGATCAAGACTGCACGAGGCAACCCCAGGATTGACCTTAAGTCATGTACCGCCATGCGGATGATCGTCCGTGAGGGGCGATGTATTTTGTTTGATGCTTGGGTCAAACTCTCCAACTCTGCCACTGCCAAATAAGGAGCGAAACACTATGCGCAATCTATTGAATTGGAAGATTCCCCCTACTACAGTTGTTGACGACGCTCCTACCCCACTTGATTCTGTGCTGCAACCAACTTCTTTTGGATTGGCCGGTCCATTTGGGATGGATTCTGCTTCATTTAGAGCAGGTTCTTCTTCGCGGGGAGCAGACCCTGATACTCTGAGATTTTGGTCCAGTGCTTAGGACTGAGGATTCTAGGCATTGTCTGTAGAGGTGTTCCGCCAGGGATGCCTTTTGAAGATAATCTATCATTCTGTCCAGGATATTCATAGCTTGCTTAAGGAGCGTGTCACTGACCACCTAGGCTCTGATGAGGAGGGAAATCCGGATCAGACCATAGGAGAGGCTAGTGTCAGCGAGGAGAGTGGTGAGGACACTGATACAGGTTTAGACGAGTAGTGCTCTGTGAGTATCTCTTCTCCTACTATCTCATTCTTTACTTATTGTATTGAAAACGATGCATTTTTTTGCAGGGGTGGACATATTCATGTCTTTTTTTATGCTTCTTGGTTTGGTATGGTGGATTGTATTAACATTGATACTATTTGACTTGAGATTTGGTGCCATGTTTAGGCACATTGTGATGTTGGTATAGATGTATTCTGAATAGTCTCATATGTGGACGCTATGCTCACTTTGGATTGTGGATATTATTTGTTTTGTGGATGCATTTTGTTTTTTCTTTTTTATGATGATGCGTGGTTTTCTATACTCTTGAATGATGTGTACTGTTCAGATAGCAATGCCTGTGAATGGATGTATGCTTCTTGTGTTTAATTTATTACTTCAATATATATCTTATCATTTTGATTTTTTTTACTAATTGTTCATAAGATTTTGGTAAGTATATTATTTAAGGAATGCGATTTGAGAGTGAAACTTCCT
Source organism: Costus lasius (assembly GCA_027563935.2). Classification (NCBI taxonomy): domain Eukaryota; kingdom Viridiplantae; phylum Streptophyta; class Magnoliopsida; order Zingiberales; family Costaceae; genus Costus; species Costus lasius. The sequence goes on from CM050451.1 coordinate 81,605,352, forward strand.
TTTCAAATAAGGTTAGTATATGAGTATATTTTTTTGGTATTGATAATTTAATGATTAGGTTTATATATGATCGAACTATTGTGTTATTTGTTGGGAAGAAAGAATCGAAAATCCAGAAATAAAAAAGGACTCATCTACTTAGCACTCCAAAAAATTGGCAGTAGTACCGAAGACATGAGCTGAAGTCTAAAAGAAAGAGAAAAAAAAGAGGAAATAAAAGTATGTATCTATGTGGGTACAAGCCAAAGAAAAGTTATTTAACATTAACTCCACTATATTTGGTTATGAGTCACGACTCCGCTAGATTAAAGATATGAGTTCTATTACATTAGCTATGTGGCCAGTGTACTCTAAATTCCTCACCAGAAAAAAAAATATGATAATCGATCTAGAGAATGTCAAAATAAAAAAAAATAAATATAGAAAAAGAATTTGGAAGTCATATTCCGGTAAACAAAAACATTGTAGCATTGAACTAAATACAAGGTGAATTCATGAGATCGAGATTCAGATTATTATGCAAGTTGCAAATTTTATTTGTTTTGGACTATGGATCTTAAGGATTAAATTCTAAGAATAGTCTACTTTTCTGGAAACTCGTGTGACATGAGTTGGAAATCTTTAAATGAGTGATTATATTTTCGAAGTTTATTTTTCATAAGTAAGTTATACTTTCCATATTCAGCATTGTTCTTTCGTCTATTTATTTGCTTGAGGACAAGCAAAAGTTTAAGTCTAGGGAGATTTGATGTCTTTAATTTATATAGTATTTTTACTATACTTTTTATACAGAATTTCTCTTATATCTATCAGATTTTTACTTATTTTGGCTTAAATTCTTTTGTTAGTTTGGAATCTTTATCCATTTTCATTTTTGTTGCATTTCAAGAGAAAACGACCATATTTTGATAGATTTTGAAGAATCTAAGTGCACAGATGAATTATACAAGTTAAGATGAAGCTGCCCATCAAATTTCATGCAAATCCGAGCTTGTTTGGAAATTACGGCCCACCCATGATTTCCATCACGGTCGTAATTTTTGGAAGACACAGAAAGAATATGGCTTGATCGGGATTTTTATCACGGCCATAATTTCCTTGTACAAAATTTAGAATCCATAGAAACAATTATGGCCTGCCCATGAATATTTTCACCGCCGTGATTTCATTAAAGATTATCCACACAAAAAATTACGACATACCAATGATTATTTTCATGGGCGTAATTCTTCCAAGTTCTTTTTCTAGAATTCGCATAAAGAATTATGGTCTGCCCATAATTATTTTCATGGCCATAATTCTTTTTGACTATATCGAAATTGACTCGGTTTCTGCCAAAATTGGCTCGTTTTCAAGCCAACTTTTTGGGCAAACTTAATTAGATGATGGAGAACTATATAAGGGAGCTCAAGAATAATTATTGAAACTTTTGGTGGATTTTTAAGGCAAAATCGACAAAGGGGCAAAATCTAGGGCGACTGACGGCAAAAGGCATTTCTTCACAGGAAAAACTCTATTTTTCTATCCGATTGGTGTCGATCTTCACGAAGGGGCTTTATAGTTCATCCTCCTTGTTGATTTCTATTTTTATTTGCCAATTTTGTAATCAAACATGGATTTTTACAACGTTGATATGATCACCATGTCGGCATAAACTTCTTCTTCAGGACAAAGGGTGTAACCCTCTATGTTTTCATAACTAAATTATTGATTTCCATCTTTTGAAATACTATATATGTGTTAGATTCAAGTATTGCTGCGTTTATTTACATATTGATTACTAGCCACAATATGCATGTCTAAGACGTCGCAAGAGTACCGAAAGTAGGGGATTGTGAAAGAACTCATTGGGATTCTATAGATACGTCAAGGACTCATTGGGTCTATCTCGAGTTAATAACCGCGAAAGTAGGGGATTAACTCGGGTAGATACTGATGACACAAAAATTCATAGTATATTTTGTTTCATTTGATTGGTCTTTTGTGTCATATTTATGCTCTTTTGCTCATTTTAATGCCTTATTTATCAAATATTATGGAATCTACATCTTTTCTCATTTTTGTTCATTTTTAGGTAAAAATGGCCTAATTTTGATGGATTGTGAAAGATCTGAGCACACGAATGGATTCCAGACGTCGAGACGAAGCTACCTGTCAATTTTCATGTAAATAGGAGATAGTTAGAAAATTACACTCCTGCCGTAATTAATTTCATGGGTGTAATTTTTTGCCCAAATAACACCACTGCTGTGATAATTTTTATGGGTCGTAATTTCTTAGAGATTCTACACATAATATTTTATGGCACAGCCGTAACTATTTTTACAGGCTGTAATTTCTGCCTAGAAATACACAGAATAAATTTTGGCAGTGTTGTAATTATTTTTATAGGCTGTAATTTTCTATCTAGAATTCACAGAACCAAATGACGGTACCGCCATAACTAAAATTAAGGGCCATAATTCTAAAAATCACTATTGCCGAGTCTTCTGCAGTCGCTCCAAAGCCCGATTTTTGCGAAGCAAAATCAGAAGATCCAAGGCACCAATTTAAAAAATCGTAAAAAGGGGAGTGTTTTATAAATCGATGAGAGGATTTGAGGATAATAACAATCGAATTTCATCACCAATCGAGGGAGAAATCAAGATGGGGGTCCCTAGGGCTCGGCCTCTCGCCAAAAGGCGTAAGGCAACCTCTGTCAACAAAATTTTTAGGAGAGCTTCATCTAAGGGAGGAGAGGATACACCAAAAATTATAGATAGAAAGGAGTTCGATCGAGGGAGAAATCAATGAAACAAGTTTCGGGCGGAAGTAGAAATCGCGATCTACAGTAGCATGTACTGTAGCAGCACTGTAGCAGCATTGTAGCAACCCAAAAATTTGCAAAATAATGGGCTGTAAAATTTTTCACACCCATGTGATTACAGTAAACCCTTGTTCTCTCTTTTTATGTAAATTCTTATTTTTTATAAATTTTTATTGTATTTTTGACTCCATGGTAGCGTAACTTGATGGAACCCCTTTCGAGAGGGGGGCGAAAACCCTATTGGGGTGGCGCATAAAATTTTGCAAGCGGAAGAAGGGTTTTCATAGATCTTAATATCGCATATGATTAACTTTCAAATGTCTAGATAGATAAGAGAAGGATCCATACCGTCGCCATCTCTTGGATGGAGTCTTGGAAGAAGAAAGCAAGAGAGATCTCCTCCAAAGGTTGTCGCACACAAGAGGAAGAAGACCTACTTCTTTGGCGCGACTTGTGCTAGCAAGGCTCCAAAGATGTCTTGATCGGTTGAAGGGATGAAGAGATGATCGCTTGGCCGAATCCTCTTGTTGTCGACCTCTACCACGCAAGCCGTGAGTCATCTCAACCAAGAGCGAATTGAGCGAGGAGAATAGAGAGGAGGCGTTTTTCCGAACGTGGAAACGTTCCCTCTTTGAAACCGAACATTCCAAAAATAGCAATGCCTTGACTACATGCGTTATGCGTTCACCAAGTGAACCAAGCGCATCTCTCTTCTCCCATATGAACCATGCGCTCAACCCATGAGCCGGTTCAATTTCTTTGGTTCAATGATTAAACCAAATCAGCCCAAACATTAAGTCTAGATCGAATTAGACCCCAAGGTCCTAGATCTGACCATTCATCATCTGACGCTTCTGATCTGATCGATCTAGCATCACCACTCTCGATCGAAGCTTACCGATCTCAAGCCCTAATCAATCAAACATGATCAGACCAGATCTCACTTACAATCAGAGTTTAAATCCCTTTAAACTGAACCAAAACAATTCAGTCCACACGATCTGACTTAAGTAAGCCATATCATCAAATTGTGCGACCCTGAGGGTTTCCTTTAAATGTCGGTAACGATAACTTACGTTATCACGATCAGTGAGGGGTATCTAGCAACACATCACTGTCTCCCGATATAAAGGAAAGAGTCTTCCAAGACTACTCCCAAAACATAGCTCAAGTGTGAATCCAACTCACAAGGCAAACATGTTTCCTTTGCCACTGGATGTTCTTATTGGACAAGCGTGTCAAGCTTGTAGCTCCAATATGATGAGCATGATTAGATCAGATGAACACAGTCACCTAGGTATGGCCATACACTCTCTCAATCATCTCATCCAGGGGGCCCCTTTAGAACATCACTCTCCTTAAACAAGGAGACGGCAATCCTATGTCTATCACTAGTGCCCTAACATGACTCAAGCTCACCATCCAAGATAGTCTATAACCATTATGTTTCAAATGATATTGAACTACCTCAAAACAATGACAATCATCATTTAGAAAACACAAGTGATCTCAAGTCAGAGGAAATGTGCCACTTGCAGCATTCAAGGATTATTCACATTGTGACAAACAATTGAATATCCTAGTAGGGTCTGTCCAGTACATCCAATGTACCCATGAGTCTACATCTTATTCCATGCTCGAAGCATCCTATAAGATTAGAACACATATTAGTCTTAACCATATCAAGGCTGTCTCATGTTCACCAAGATATATCGACTAAGGACATTATTGCATGTCAGCCTAGCTGAACAGCTTTGAGACATTATTCAGTAGTACACTTATTACAGCAGACAAGGTAACAACCTGAATAACAACTATTGCCTTTATAAACTTAAAAGTTTATACATGATACTCTTACAATCCCAAGGCCTCAAACATTAGCCTTAAGGGCATACTCCAACAATCTCCCACTTGCACTTAATCTAATGGTTGAGAAACCTCAAACCCATATTATTACAGTGCTTCTCATGCTTCTGCTGCGCCAGAGGCTTGGTAAGCGGGTCTGCCAGATTGTCATCTGTATGAACCTTGCAGACTTTGATCTCGCCACGATCTATGATCTCCCGGATCAAGTGAAACTGTCTCTGTATGTGCTTGGACTTCTGGTGCGACCGTGGTTCCTTTGCTTGTGCGATTGCTCCAGTGTTATCACAAAAGATAACCAAAGGATCTGCACTCGAAGGAACAACACCAAGTTCTCTCACGAACTTACGAATCCACACTGCCTCCTTGGATGCTTCCGAGGCTGCAACATACTCGGCTTCTGTTGTGGAATCAGCAACAGTTGACTGTTTGAAACTCTTCCACACCACTGCTCCTCCATTCAAGCTAAAAACATAGCCTGATTGCGATCGGAAATCATCCTGGTCCGACTGGAACGAAGCGTCAGTATATCCTTCAATACTGAGTTCTTCCTGACCACCATATATCAAGAACATATCTTTGGTCCTCCGCAGATATTTTAAAATGTTCTTGACCGCAATCCAGTGTGCCTGACCTAGATTACTTTGGAACCGACTGGTCACGCTTAACCCGTAAGCGACGTCTGGGCGAGTACACAACATCGCATACATAATGGATCCAATAGCCGAAGCATAAGGCGTATTGTCCATTTCATCTTTCTCAGTCTGTGTTTGTGGACACTGACTCTTCGAAAGATTCAGACCATGTCTGACTGGAAGATATCCTCGTTTAGAATTCTCTAAATGAAATCTCTCCAGGACTTTATCGATGTAAGTACTCTAGCACAGCCCGAGAAGCCTCTTAGATCTATCCCTGTAGATCTTCACACCTAATACATAGGCTGCTTCTCCTAGATCTTTCATCTGGAAACATTTCCTTAGCCATGCTTTAACAGCATGCATTTCAGGAATATCGTTTCCAATGATTAAGATATCATCGACGTAGAGGACTAGGAAAGTAATTACGCTCCCACTAAACCTCTTATATGCACACGAGTCATCTTCGTTCTTGATGAAACCAAATTCACTGACTGATTCATCAAAACGAATATTCCAGCTTCTAGATGCTTGTTTCAGTCCATAAATGGACTTCTTTAACTTGCATATTTTATGACGATCTGATGGATTAGTGAAACCTTCAGGTTGTGTCATATACACATCCTCATCCAGATTTCCATTAAGGAAAGCCGTCTTCACATCCATCTGCCAGATCTCATAATCATAATATGCAGCTATCGCGAAAAGAATCCGAATAGACTTAAACATGGCTACAGGTGAGAAAGTTTCATCATAATCTATCCCGTAGATTTGTTTGAAACCTTTCGCAACTAGCCTGCCTTTATAGGTAACCACGTTACCATCCATGTCAATCTTCTTCTTGAAGATCCATTTACAGCCTATAGGGATAACTCCCGGAGGCGGATCAACCAAATCCCAGACTTGGTTATCTGACATGGAGTCCATCTCGGCTCGCATAGCATCAAGCCATCTAGCTGACTCCGGTCCACTGACCGCTTCCGCATAAGTGAGGGGTTCATCATTATCAATGATGTAGACTCCGTCATAGCGCTCAGGCTGTCGACGGATCCTTCCCGATCTTTGCGGTTCCCGTGATATCTGAGCCTCAGGTTGTTCAATAACCTGATCTACCGGCTCAGGCTCATCCAACTGTGCTTGACTACTTTGTCCTTCTTCTGGATTCTCATCCAGCTTTATTTCTCTCCCACTGGCCTCTTGCAGAAGAAACTCCTTCTCAAGAAATATGGCCGTCCGAGCAACAAAAACCTTGTTCTCTTTGGGATCGTAGAAATAATAACCCTTAGTTTCCTTAGGGTAACCGACAAAGATACATTTCTCAGATCTGCTCTCTAGTTTCCCAGAGGCGAGCTTTTTGACATAAGCCTCGCAACCCCAGATCCTGATAAATGTCAAGCTCGGCTGTTTCCCATACCATAACTCATATGGAGTCTTTGAAACGGCCTTGGATGGCACTCGGTTTAGTACCTTTGCAGCTGTTTCCAGTGCAAATCCCCAAACGAGAGGGGGGCGAAAACCCTATTGGGGTGGCGCATAAAATTTTGCAAGTGGAAGAAGGGTTTTCATAGATCTTAATATCGCATATGATTAACTTTCAAATGTCTAGATAGATAAGAGAAGGATCCATACCGTCGCCATCTCTTGGATGGAGTCTTGGAAGAAGAAAGCAAGAGAGATCTCCTCCAAAGGTTGTCGCACACAAGAGGAAGAAGACCTACTTCTTTGGCGCGACTTGTGCTAGCAAGGCTCCAAAGATGTCTTGATCGGTTGAAGGTGTAACGCCCTCGAGTTTCTGAATTACGATTTAAGGTTAGAAATTCTGTTTCTGTATTTTTATCTGTTAAAGTTTTGGGATTTTTGCCTAATTGTAGGACTTTTTCCTACAGGGCAAAAATAATTATTTTGGTTGGGGCTTCGAACCCTCAACCTTGACTCTTTGCTCCTGGAATTCTTCCACCATGGTGGCGCATATTTCTGTGTTATTGGAGTGGCGCATGGTGGTTAAGCCCAGGTGAGCCCTTAAAACCGATTTTCACTTAAGTTAACTGGGTTATTGGATCTTGGATCCGTTTGGAGTGGGAGAAAAAGAGAAATATCGTGAGAGCTCCTCTCCCTCACGATTTTTGTTGTTTTCTTGCCCTAGCCGCCTGTGGTTGTCGCCCCTTACTGTGTTTGGCGCCTCCTGCAAATTTCTGACGCTGGTGGTGGCAGACTGGTGGTGGACGAAGTTCCTGGAGATCCCTGACCCTCTATTGTGGCGTTTTTTTTTTCTGTGGGCGATTTTCGGTGAGTAATTCGATCCTAAGGAGTCTAATCCTAATTGCAATAATTATCTGTATGAACCAAAAATCTGCAAGTAGATCCTTTGTTTTTCTATTCTATAGGTCGGATCTGAATATGCATAATGATTCAGAAATTTTGTCTTGCTGAAAATTGTAGTCGCCAATCTGACCTTACTGTGCTTTAACCTCAATATCTCATGATCTATAGATCCAAATCACACGAAACAAATTTTGTATGAAACTAGATTCGCTCAGCTTTGATTCTTATGTAATATCGATCACATCTGAACTATATTCGTGTTGCAATCGGCATTGTTATATAACTTACGAAATCTGTTTTCTGAAAATCTAGAATCTTGACCCTTTTGTGTTCGAACTCTCGTATCTCCCTAGGTATAGCTCGAAATCCTGTGAAACCAGTTTTATTAGACCGTAGGCTTGAAGAGCTTCATTTTGACTCCCATAACGCCTATTTTCGATTAGTTATTGGATCTGAAATATATGTCGTAATTCTGATATATGAATCTGTTTTCTTGAAATCTGAAATTCTGACCCACCTATGTTCGAACCCTTATATCTTCCTGCCTACAATTCGAAATTTTGCGAAACCAGTTTTGTTGGAAACTAGATTCTGAGAGCTTCATTTTGAATATAATATTGACTAGCTTTGGTTCGAAATTGGACCAAAAATATATGTTGCAATCTGACAATATAAATCTGCTATGTTTTGGTTAGACGAATATTCCATTGTGAGAAAAATTTAGCCTGTATGGTTTAATCTCTTAAATTGTAGTCTGTAGTTCTTCTAAAATTTATTTGCTTGATGAGAAATTTTAGAAAAAACAAAATTGGGGATTTAACTAAGAACTTAGGAATTTTCGAAAATCATGGTTCGAGCCAATTTTGGGGCTTTTGTCAATTTTCTTCACGAACGTGTAATTAAAATTATCTGTAGTGGGGGACTGAAATTATTTACATGAAATTTGTACGTTCTGTTAAGGTTCTGAAACTGGCGCCCCTTACAGTAATTTTATAGCTCACGGTTTTAGGAATTTTGAGGAAATTATTTCATGAATAGTTTCTGTTCTATGTTTAATTGTTTGTTATGTGAATATTTTCTGTTCTGTTTATATGTTGTGAATTTTCTGAAAACTTTGAATGTGTTATAACCTTTGTGAGAACATAGACTGGTCTGACATGAATTAAGGATAGTTGCATGAAATCTAAGGAATTCACTCATATATTACTTCTGGTTGATGGTAAAAATTATGAAGTGTGTTCAGCTTTGATTTTCTGCAAATTGTAATTTGTTAAGGACTGGATATTGGGGTGTGTCATTTTCTGGTTTGTCAGACTTTGGGCATGATGTAAGAATTAAGTAGGGGTTGGTCCTACTCCTCCGTTTCAGTATAATCTGTTCTGTAAAATTATGCCCTAGTGTAGCACTCTTCTGTGTTCTTACCCTCCTTCTGTGGCGCTGTAATGGTGCTGATAGTCTACTACGACCCTTGAGACACTATTTCTGTTCCGTTATAGGTATTGGAGGCCAGAGTGCCACGTCCTGACAAGACGGGGGCCACCCACTGATACCTCCTCTACCATTCTGTTCTGGGTATTGGAGACCAGAGTGCCACGTCCTGACAAGACGGGGGCCACCCACTGATACCTCCTCTACCATTCTGTTCTGGGTATTGGAGACCAGAGTGCCACGTCCTGACAAGACGGGGGCCACCCACTGATACCTCCTCTACCATTCTGTTCTGGGTTTTGGAGGCCAGAGTGCCACGTCCTGACAAGACGGGGGCCACCCACTGATACCTCCTCTACCATTCTGTTTCTGATATGCATGCATGTCTCGTCCTCGGCAGAGGTGGGGTCAGACCTTCTGTGGTCATCAGGCCTTCTGTGGCCTTTCTGTTTCCGATGTAGACTATCCGTTTGGATTCTGAAAATTCTGATTTTCTGTCTGTCAGTTCTGATTTCTGTAGTTCTGTTTCGATCTGTATTATAGATGTGTTAGGCAGTGTGTTTAGTAGGGAGGGGTTGGTATACTTATATCCTACTTCATGCTTGATGCCTAATGTTATAAGTATCTGTATTTGATTATGTTTTGTTTCTGATATGAGTGTGCATGTTAAGTTGATTTATCTTATCTGTTACAAAAATGTATTTCAACTTATGCATGATATTTTTGATGTGTACTATGGATGGCTTTTAGTGTCTTTTACTCACTGAGCTTTTTAGCTCACCCCCATTGTTTAAATATTTTCAGGTGAGACATTGGGACAGTGATCGCTACAGCTAATTCACGAATTTACTATGATGCTAATGTTTTATTTAATTTCTAAGAGTTGTCTTCTAAAAAATCTGTCAGGCCTGCGTGCCTAACTTAATTATATGATACGTTTTATCTCCTGAGGGCTTATGCCTGTTTTCAGGATATTATATTATAGTTGTCTCGTTTTAATTGTTAGATACGAGTTTTGGATTCGTGAGATTTGAAATTATTCTTATTCTGAAATGTCCGATTTGAGAGTTATTGTTCTTATTCCGCAATATATCTGAATTTGTGTTTTCCACATATGTGTAGTGTGGACATCTGTTTTATTCCAGGATATGCGTGTCTGTGCAGCAGTAAATTATTATACTTGCTGTCGGATTTTCTGGATTTCCGGATTTCTATTTCCTAGTAAATCGATCCTATTCAGTTCTGTGCGGTTTTCAGTTCCGTAGTAATGTCCTTCGATGCCGCTTTCTTCTTGTGTTTTAATGGAAGAGTAAAAATTTTTGAAACCCCGTATTTTACTTGTATGCGTGTGGGGTGTGATTCTGAGGGATGTTACAGATGGTATTAGAGCATATTACTAGCAATTAGAAACTCCGGGAAAGGAAAACTCTGTTTGTGTATTGCTAGAAACCAAGATAGGATCTGAATATTGGAAACCTCTGTTTGTGTATTGCTAGAAACCAAGATAGGATCTGATCCGTGATTGAATATTGGTTGTTATTCTACCGTGTTATGTGATGCAGGTACAAAAAAAAAATGGTGCGACCAAGATCTAGCAGTAGCAACGGTGATCAACAGTCTGATCTGAGGCAGGCCATGGAGGCTATGACTGCTATGATGCAACAACAGAACGCATTCATCCAGCAGCAAACTCAGATGATGCAGCAGCAGCAGGCGCAGCACATGGAGGTTCAGCAACAGTTATTGCAGCGGCTGTCGCAGACACAGCCCCAGTCACAGTCACAACCGGCTAGACACGGTGTGGGTGGCGCTGGTTCTCCTCTGGGTGATGGCTCACATCAACGATATGCTCGGTTGGTTCGAGAGTTTCAGCACCTGAACCCGACTGCATTTTATGGTAGTCCGGGGCCCAGAGCGGCCGAGGATTGGCTTTTGACACTGGAAAAGATTTTCCAGGTTTTGCGCTGTGATGATGCAGACATGCTATGTTTGTCTGTCTTCATGTTGCGTGGAGATGCCGAAGACTGGTGGAAGGGAGTCGTCCGACTGGCGGCAACTGAATCCAAAGATGTTGATTGGCAGTACTTCATGATGAAGTTCAATGCTAAGTTTTTCCCCTCTAGCTTATCTGAGGAGCGCGAGGTGGAGTTTATTCGTCTTGAGCAGGGCGACCTGACGGTGGATCGGTATGAGGCTACATTCGCTCGGTTGTCGGGGTATGCTCCTCACTTAGTTAACACCGAGGAAAGAAGAGCCAAGAAGTTTCAGCGGGATTTGAGGAAAGACATCAGGACAAGGGTAGCTATGCTACACTTGGAGACTTATGCTGAAGTGGTAGACAGGGCTCGCACTGCTGAGAGGTGCATTACTGAGATGGCTGCAGATACTATTCCAGTCACTGCATCCGCCCCTACTTCTGTGACTTACGCACCCACTCTGGGTGGTAAGGATAAGAAGAATTTCAAGAATAAGAAGAAAGACCATAAGGGCAGATACCAACCTTATCAGAAGCCAGTCAGCACAGTTTCTCAGAATGGCAGGAAGTGTCTCCACTGCGGGAGCACTAAACATCAGGATAATGAGTGCTACAGGAAGACTGGCGCTTGCTTCAGATGTGGTAAGGTGGGACATATGATTAAGGACTGTCCTATGCCGGATGCTAAAGGACAGGGTGAGAAGCCTACTGTGCAGACTCGCGTGTATGCCATCGCGGAGAGGGATGCTTCGGCTTCGAAGTCCGTGGTGGAAGGTACACTTTATGTGTTTAGTTATTTGGCACGCATTCTTTTTGATCCTGGTGCCAATTTATCTTTTGTGTCTGCATGTTTTGCACCATGTCTGCCTGTGTTGCCTAGGATACTTGATTTCTGTATTTCTGTTCATACACCTATGGGTGAGGCTGTATCTACAGATATAGCATATCCTGACTGTTTGATTAAGGTTGAAGGATATGATTTACCTATTGATTTGATTAGTCTTCCTATGAAAGACTATGACATCATTCTGGGCATGGATTGGCTGTCTGCCTATCATGCTACTTTAGATTGTTTTGAAAAGTTAATTACTCTGCATCTAAGTGATGGACAGCAATTGGTTATCCAAGGCCGGATTTCAGAACAGGAGCCTTTGGTGATATCTCATCTGCAGGCCAGGAAGCTTTTAGCCCAGGGCTGCAAGGGGTATCTGGCGCATGTCAAGGTGCAGACTGAGCCTGATTTGGATCTGGCTAAAATTCCTGTGGTAAGAGAGTTTACTGACGTCTTCTCTGATGATTTATCTGGGTTACCACCCAGCAGAGAAGTTGAGTTTGGTATCGAGTTGTTGCCAGGCACGGCACCGATATCTAAAGCTCCTTACAGGATGGCAACTTCAGAACTGACAGAGCTGAAAAAGCAACTGGAAGAATTATTAGAGAAGGGGTATATTCGACCCAGTGTTTCTCCATGGGGAGCACCTGTGTTATTTGTGAAGAAGAAGGATGGTACTTTGCGCATGTGCATCGATTACCGTCAACTCAATCAAGTGACTGTTAGGAATAAGTACCCATTACCCCGTATTGATGGTCTCTTTGATCAGTTGCAGGGTGCTACTGTATTCTCTAAAATTGACCTGAGGTCTGGCTATCATCAGTTGAGAGTTCAGGAGGAGGATGTACCTAAAACTGCATTCAGGACCAGGTATGGGCACTATGAGTTTCTTGTTATGCCTTTTGGACTGACAAATGCCCCTGCAGTGTTTATGGATCTGATGAACAGAGTATTTCATGAACTTCTGGACAAATGTGTGGTCGTCTTCATAGATGATATTCTGATCTACTCCAAGAATGCGCAAGATCACACTCAGGATTTGCGCAAGGTGCTGGAGATTCTGCGGCTGAAGCAGCTGTATGCTAAGGCCAGCAAATGTGAGTTCTGGTTACATCAGATTGGCTTTCTGGGACACATTATTTCTGACCAGGGTGTGTCTGTGGATCCAGTGAAGGTGGAGGCCATTCTTCACTGGGGAAGACCAACTACAGCGACTGAGGTCAGAAGTTTTCTGGGCTTAGCTGGATACTACCGCCGTTTTGTGGAGGGTTTTTCCAAGCTGGCTGGTCCTCTGACTAAGCTAACTAGAAAGAATTTGAAGTTTGAGTGGTCTGATGATTGTGAGTCTAGTTTTCAGGAACTGAAAGAGAGACTGACCAGTGCTCCTATCCTCATCATTCCCTGTGATGGAGAGAAGTTCACTGTTTACACTGATGCCTCTGGTAAGGGTCTGGGTGCTGTACTGATGCAGCAAGGAAAAGTAGTTGCTTATGCTTCAAGGCAACTCAAAGACTACAAGGTAAACTACCCCACTCATGATCTGGAGTTGGCAGCTGTAGTTTTTGCCTTGAAAATCTGGAGGCACTATCTGTTTGGACAGACATTTGAATTGTTTACAGATCACCAGAGCTTGAAGTATATCTTCACTCAGAAAGAGCTGAATATGAGACAGAGGCGATGGCTTGAATTGATAAAGGATTATGACTTCACCATCCAATATCAGTCTGGTAAAGCCAATGTGGTGGCTGATGCTCTTAGTCGGTATCCTGTGACTCAGATAGCTGCACTGCGAGTCCAGGAGTGGCGACTATTGCAGGAGTTCAGTGACATGCATCTGAGTGTGACTCCGGGTGAGAGAGGCGGTCTTCTAGCTTCTCTCAGGGTTCAGTCAGAGTTACTGCAGAGATTGAGATCAGGGCAGCAATCAGATCCGGATATTTTACGGTGGAAAGAGAGGTCTGAGCAAGGCTGGGTGGATAATTTCAGTATGTCGGATGATGGTCTCCTCAGATTCCGTGGAAGGGTCTGTGTTCCTGAGGACCCTGAGTTGAGAAATGAAATTCTTAAGGAAAGTCATTGCACTAAGTATACCGTTCATCCTGGTAGTACCAAGATGTATCAGGATTTGAAAAAGACTTTCTGGTGGCATGGTATGAAGAAGGATGTGCATTTGTTTGTGTCTAGATGTTTGACTTGCCAAACCGTGAAGGCTGAGCATCAGAGGCCGGGCGGTTTGATGCAGTCTCTCCCTATTCCTCAGTGGAAGTGGGAGCATATCAGTATGGACTTTGTGTGTGGACTGCCCAATACCAGAAGGAATCATGATGCCGTATGGGTGATTGTGGACAGACTCACGAAGTCAGCTCACTTCTTACCGATCAAAATGACTTACAGTTTGGATCGGTTAGCAAAACTGTACATCGATGAGATTGTCAGATTGCATGGAGTTCCCTTGGACATTGTCTCTGACCGTGATCCTCGATTTCTGTCCAGGTTTTGGAAGAAATTACAGGAAGATTTGGGAACTAATCTGAGTTTCAGCACTGCATATCATCCTCAATCTGATGGTCAGACAGAGAGGACTATTCAGACACTTGAGGATCTTCTGAGATCTTATGTGGTTGACTGGTCTGTTGAGTGGGATCTGGACTTATCACTGATAGAGTTCACCTACAACAATAGCTTTCACTCTAGCATACAGATGGCTCCGTATGAGGCCCTATATGGGAGGAAATGCAGAACACCAATATGCTGGGAGGAAACTGGGGACAGAATAGTGCTAAGGTCTGATGCTGTTCAGGAAGCCACTGAGAAGATTAGAGAAATTCAGAGAAAGATGAAGATTGCTCAGGATAGACAGAAGAGTTATGCTGATGTGAGGCGGCGTCCTCTTGAGTTTTTGGTGGGAGAGCATGTTTTCCTAAAGGTCTCACCTATGAAAGGGGTGATGAGATTTGGGAAGAGGGGAAAATTGAGTCCCAGGTACATTGGTCCCTTTGATATCATTGAGAGGGTTGGACCTGTGGCATACCGACTTGCTCTGCCCCCATCACTGGAACACCTCCATAATGTGTTCCATGTATCTGCACTCAGAAAATATTGTTCTGATCCTTCTCATGTTCTAGAGTTGGAACCTCTTCAGCTTGAAGAGAACATGACTTTTGTGGTGAAACCTCTCAGAATTGAAGATAGAAAAGAGAAGGTGCTGAGAAATAAGGTTATCCCACTTGTGAAAGTCATCTGGGGAAATCAGTCTGTTGAAGAAGCCTCTTGGGAGGTTGAAGCAGATATGAGAAAGGAGCATCCTCACCTGTTCAGTGACGGGCTTGGTCAGCTTTAGAGGACTAAAGCTCTATAAGGGGGAGGATGTAACGCCCTCGAGTTTCTGAATTACGATTTAAGGTTAGAAATTATGTTTCTGTATTTTTATCTGTTAAAGTTTTGGGATTTTTGCCTAATTGTAGGACTTTTTCCTACAGGGCAAAAATAATTATTTTGGTTGGGGCTTCGAACCCTCAACCTTGACTCTTTGCTCCTGGAATTCTTCCACCATGGTGGCGCATATTTCTGTGTTATTGGAGTGGCGCATGGTGGTTAAGCCCAGGTGAGCCCTTAAAACCGATTTTCACTTAAGTTAACTGGGTTATTGGATCTTGGATCCGTTTGGAGTGGGAGAAAAAGAGAAATATCGTGAGAGCTCCTCTCCCTCACGATTTTTGTTGTTTTCTTGCCCTAGCCGCCTGTGGTTGTCGCCCCTTACTGTGTTTGGCGCCTCCTGCAAATTTCTGACGCTAGTGGTGGCAGACTGGTGGTGGACGAAGTTCCTGGAGATCCCTGACCCTCTGTTGTGGCGTTTTTTTTTTCTGTGGGCGATTTTCGGTGAGTAATTCGATCCTAAGGAGTCTAATCCTATTTGCAATAATTATCTGTATGAACCAAAAATCTGCAAGTAGATCCTGTGTTTTTCTATTCTATAGGTCGGATCTGAATATGCATGATGATTCAGAAATTTTGTCTTGCTGAAAATTGTAGTCGCCAATCTGACCTTACTGTGCTTTAACCTCAATATCTCATGATCTATAGATCCAAATCACACGAAACAAATTTTGTATGAAACTAGATTCGCTCAGCTTTGATTCTTATGTAATATCGATCACATCTGAACTATATTCGTGTTGCAATCGGCATTGTTATATAACTTACGAAATCTGTTTTCTGAAAATCTAGAATCTTGACCCTTTTGTGTTTGAACTCTCGTATCTCCCTAGGTATAGCTCGAAATCCTGTGAAACCAGTTTTATTAGACCGTAGGCTTGAAGAGCTTCATTTTGACTCCCATAACGC
Organism: Costus lasius; assembly: GCA_027563935.2. Classification (NCBI taxonomy): domain Eukaryota; kingdom Viridiplantae; phylum Streptophyta; class Magnoliopsida; order Zingiberales; family Costaceae; genus Costus; species Costus lasius. Next base: position 81,621,557 of record CM050451.1, read on the forward strand.
CTATTTTCGATTAGTTATTGGATCTGAAATATATGTCGTAATTCTGATATATGAATCTGTTTTCTTGAAATCTGAAATTCTGACCCACCTATGTTCGAACCCTTATATCTTCCTGCCTACAATTCGAAATTTTGTGAAACCAGTTTTGTTGGAAACTAGATTCAGAGAGCTTCATTTTGAATATAATATTGACTAGCTTTGGTTCGAAATTGGACCAAAAATATATGTTGCAATCTGACAATATAAATCTGCTATGTTTTGGTTAGACGAATATTCCATTGTGAGAAAAATTTAGCCTGTATGGTTTAATCTCTTAAATTGTGGTCTGTAGTTCTTCTAAAATTTATTTGCTTCCTGAGAAATTTTAGAGAAAACAAAATTGGGGATTTAACTAAGAACTTAGGAATTTTCGAAAATCATGGTTCGAGCCAATTTTGGGGCTTTTGTCAATTTTCTTCACGAACGTGTAATTAAAATTATCTGTAGTGGGGGACTGAAATTATTTACATGAAATTTGTACGTTCTGTTAAGGTTCTGAAACTGGCGCCCCTTACATTAATTTTGTAGCTCACGGTTTTAGGAATTTTGAGGAAATTATTTCATGAATAGTTTCTGTTCTATGTTTAATTGTTTGTTATGTGAATATTTTCTGTTCTGTTTATATGTTGTGAATTTTCTGAAAACTTTGAATGTGTTATAACCTTTGTGAGAACATAGACTGGTCTGACATGAATTAAGGATAGTTGCATGAAATCTAAGGAATTCACTCATATATTACTTCTGGTTGATGGTAAAAATTATGAAGTGTGTTCAGCTTTGATTTTCTGCAAATTGTAATTTGTTAAGGACTGGATATTGGGGTGTGTCATTTTCTGGTTTGTCAGACTTTGGGCATGATGTAAGAATTAAGTAGGGGTTGGTCCTACTCCTCCGTTTCAGTATAATCTGTTCTGTAAAATTATGCCCTAGTGTAGCACTCTTCTGTGTTCTTACCCTCCTTCTGTGGCGCTGTAATGGTGCTGATAGTCTACTACGACCCTTGAGACACTATTTCTGTTCCGTTATAGGTATTGGAGGCCAGAGTGCCACGTCCTGACAAGACGGGGGCCACCCACTGATACCTCCTCTACCATTCTGTTCTGGGTATTGGAGACCAGAGTGCCACGTCCTGACAAGACGGGGGCCACCCACTGATACCTCCTCTACCATTCTGTTCTGGGTATTGGAGACCAGAGTGCCACGTCCTGACAAGACGGGGGCCACCCACTGATACCTCCTCTACCATTCTGTTCTGGGTTTTGGAGGCCAGAGTGCCACGTCCTGACAAGACGGGGGCCACCCACTGATACCTCCTCTACCATTCTGTTTCTGATATGCATGCATGTCTCGTCCTCGGCAGAGGTGGGGTCAGACCTTCTGTGGTCATCAGGCCTTCTGTGGCCTTTCTGTTTCCGATGTAGACTATCCGTTTGGATTCTGAAAATTCTGATTTTCTGTCTGTCAGTTCTGATTTCTGTAGTTCTGTTTCGATCTGTATTATAGATGTGTTAGGCAGTGTGTTTAGTAGGGAGGGGTTGGTATACTTATATCCTACTTCATGCTTGATGCCTAATGTTATAAGTATCTGTATTTGATTATGTTTTGTTTTTGATATGAGTGTGCATGTTAAGTTGATTTATCTTATCTGTTACAAAAATGTATTTCAACTTATGCATGATATTTTTGATGTGTACTATGGATGGCTTTTAGTGTCTTTTACTCACTGAGCTTTTTAGCTCACCCCCATTGTTTAAATATTTTCAGGTGAGACATTGGGACAGTGATCGCTACAGCTAATTCACGAATTTACTATGATGCTAATGTTTTATTTAATTTCTAAGAGTTGTCTTCTAAAAAATCTGTCAGGCCTGCGTGCCTAACTTAATTATATGATACGTTTTATCTCCTGAGGGCTTATGCCTGTTTTCAGGATATTATATTATAGTTGTCTCGTTTTAATTGTTAGATACGAGTTTTGGATTCGTGAGATTTGAAATTATTCTTATTCTGAAATGTCCGATTTGAGAGTTATTGTTCTTATTCCGCAATATATCTGAATTTGTGTTTTCCACATATGTGTAGTGTGGACATCTGTTTTATTCCAGGATATGCGTGTCTGTGCAGTAGTAAATTATTATACTTGCTGTCGGATTTTCTGGATTTCTGGATTTCTATTTCCTAGTAAATCGATCCTATTCAGTTCTGTGCGGTTTTCAGTTCCGTAGTAATGTCCTTCGATGCCGCTTTCTTCTTGTGTTTTAATGGAAGAGTAAAAATTTTTGAAACCCCGTATTTTACTTGTATGCGTGTGGGGTGATTCTGAGGGATGTTACAGAAGGGATGAAGAGATGATCGCTTGGCCGAATCCTCTTGTTGTCGACCTCTACCACGCAAGCCGTGAGTCGTCTCAACCAAGAGCGAATTGAGCGAGGAGAATAGAGAGGAGGCGTTTTTCCGAACGTGGAAACGTTCCCTCTTTGAAACCGAACATTCCAAAAATAGCAATGCCTTGACTACATGCGTTATGCGTTCACCAAGTGAACCAAGCGCATCTCTCTTCTCCCATATGAACCATGCGCTCAACCCATGAGCCGGTTCAATTTCTTTGGTTCAATGATTAAACCAAATCAGCCCAAACATTAAGTCTAGATCGAATTAGACCCCAAGGTCCTAGATCTGACCATTCATCATCTGACGCTTCTGATCTGATCGATCTAGCATCACCACTCTCGATCGAAGCTTACCGATCTCAAGCCCTAATCAATCAAACATGATCAGACCAGATCTCACTTACAATCAGAGTTTAAATCCCTTTAAACTGAACCAAAACAATTCAGTCCACACGATCTGACTTAAGTAAGCCATATCATCAAATTGTGCGACCCTGAGGGTTTCCTTTAAATGTCGGTAACGATAACTTACGTTATCACGATCAGTGAGGGGTATCTAGCAACACATCACTGTCTCCCGATATAAAGGAAAGAGTCTTCCAAGACTACTCCCAAAACATAGCTCAAGTGTGAATCCAACTCACAAGGCAAACATGTTTCCTTTGCCACTGGATGTTCTTATTGGACAAGCGTGTCAAGCTTGTAGCTCCAATATGATGAGCATGATTAGATCAGATGAACACAGTCACCTGGGTATGGCCATACACTCTCTCAATCATCTCATCCAGGGGGCCCCTTTAGAACATCACTCTCCTTAAACAAGGAGACGGCAATCCTATGTCTATCACTAGTGCCCTAACATGACTCAAGCTCACCATCCAAGATAGTCTATAACCATTATGTTTCAAATGATATTGAACTACCTCAAAACAATGACAATCATCATTTAGAAAACACAAGTGATCTCAAGTCAGAGGAAATGTGCCACTTGCAGCATTCAAGGATTATTCACATTGTGACAAACAATTGAATATCCTAGTAGGGTCTGTCCAGTACATCCAATGTACCCATGAGTCTACATCTTATTCCATGCTCGAAGCATCCTATAAGATTAGAACACATATTAGTCTTAACCATATCAAGGCTGTCTCATGTTCACCAAGATATATCGACTAAGGACATTATTGCATGTCAGCCTAGCTGAACAGCTTTGAGACATTATTCAGTAGTACACTTATTACAGCAGACAAGGTAACAACCTGAATAACAACTATTGCCTTTATAAACTTAAAAGTTTATACATGATACTCTTACAATCCCAAGGCCTCAAACATTAGCCTTAAGGGCATACTCCAACATAACTTTCCTTGGGACATGGGTGTGTAATTTTTATTGCATATTTTCTTATTTCTAGATTTTAGAAGTTTATTGACTTGTTAATAATCTGATCTAGGAGACATTAATGAGTAAAACATGAAGATATTATAAGAAATTAGGTATCGGATCATTGGAAACCCTTAAGTAGGGCCTGTCAATCTGAAGTATGAAAATATTTAATTTTCACTTGATATATTGATATAAAGATCGGATGCATGAAAGTGATCTTAAATCTCCTTATCAAGATTTACTTATCTTTAGAATTGAATAAATCCTACGCGAAAGTGAGGATTGTTCTTTGTAAATTGTCTGTGCGAAAGTGAGATAATTTATTTATGAAGTAAATTATCTCTTTATCATAATAAGAATAAACTGACGAGCACTTAATTATATCTAGTCATTGAAATTAAGCTAGATGAAACCCTAGTCCTAGTTTTCTTGTCTAATTATCTATACGCTTTCCGATCGTTCACTTACGTCGTGCTCGCTCAGCAAGTGAGAAAATAATTATTCGGTACTTAACATGTAGGTCCCTATCGATTCGATATCTTTTATTACTTCGAGTATATGTGCACTTGCGGACACAATAGATACCAGGTTGTACTGCTAAAAGGGGGCAATATGTACATTCAGATAAATCCCCTCCATCACAGTAAATCCCTTCTTAAGATATATTTTGTCAGAAAAGTAATGAAATATAGTGTGGTGAACCAAATGTCCTGAATTTCCATCAATTGATTACAACCTATTTGTGTTTTCACTTTCTTTAAAACAAAACTAAACCTTTTTTCCAAATTATCTAGCTAATAGTCCTAAGATAAGTTGGTACTTGGTCATTGGTCTCTATGGGATCAATATTTTTATTACTTTGATAGGCCGTGCACTTGTGGCACTCCCATCAAGTATAAAAAGAAGGATTTTGGACTAGATTAGAGAGTTTCTTTTGGACAAAAATAGTAGAGGCGGCACTAGGGTGAATTTCTGGTGGCTGGGCGAATTCAGGCGATAAGATCACGCAAAAAGAGGATTTTGACGCTCCATCTTTGCCTCCAGATCAAGGATAAGGGTTTTCAATTACTTTCCTAGTGTCTTCCTGTAATTTTAATAAGTTTTCATGCCAATTTCATCAATCTACATGTTCTTTATCATGAACATGAACGCTTAAACCATTTTTCAGGATTAGGGGTGTAGCCCACTAACAATTTATGGAATAAACTTGTTATTTTAATCTTTGTCATAAATTTTATAAAGTTGATTTAATCAGAATATTGTTTATTTCATAATTTTACTCTGGCCAAGTGATTTTATGTTTTAAATGTCGCGAAAAGGACCAAGAGGTGAATTGCGATGTCAGATCTATTCTTTTCAAACATGCGAATCTAATCATGAGAGTAGTGTGGATTTGTTTGACGGATTTTTATGATTTTTCATTGAGCTTAAAAGGCCTAATTACGACAATTGTCACACGAGTAGGGAGTTATCATGGTTAGGTATCGAATTATGCTTCAGAAGAAGGTAATCTGTACCCAAGGAAAAATCCCTTTCAATACTTTAATTTTATAAATAAAGATTTATTTTTATTAATCCTAAAAAGTTAGTCTGGTGAAACCCCAGTCCTGATTCTCTCCATATTGATTTTTACCCTAAACGCTTGTTTTTGCTTTTTCAAACTTATAAGATTTTAAAGAAAAACCATAATTTGATTCGTCTAGCTATAGATCAATCGTGTAATCGGTACATGACCGCTAGATCCTTGTTGGGAACAATCTTATTTTATTACTTTGATACAACCGTGCACTTGCGGTCGCATCAGGCTACATGTTAGAAGGCTAAATTAGACTTGATACATTTTATTGAGGGTTTTTGTGGTCTCACCATTATTTTTATCTTGTATCTAACATTACAGGCATGAAATTCTATAGTGATCAACAGAAAAGATAAAACATCATAGGCATGCTTTAGCAGTTATAATCAGTAGTAAAATAAGGGATATGGTTATATCCCTATCGACGCATTGAACCATCACAAGTCATACGATGTTTAATGTTACACCTAGGTAACAAGCCCCTAAAGACCTAATCTATGAGCCAAGGTGCTCATAGGATTCAAGCCATTAGCACATGCTCAAGCCGTCGGCTGTTGTGTCTGCAAGTGCACAGATACTCGAAGTAATAAAAATATCGAACCCACAAGGACCTACGTGTTAAGTACCGAATAATCGTTTTCTTACTAGCTAAGCATATCAAATATGATGTAAACGAACGAACGGAAATTGTAATGGATTTATCAGAGAGATAGACTGAGACTAGGGGTTCATCCACATTAATTTTAATAACTAGACAAAGTAAGTGTTCATCAGTTTATTTCTTTAATATGAAAAAAATGTAATTTACCTTAAAAATAAATTGTCTCTCTCTCGCGATGCCAAATACAAAGAACAACCATCGCTCTTGTGACAAAATATTCAATGTTAAAAATAAGTAAACTTGACAAAGAGAATTAAAGTCACTCTTGTGGTTTAACTTTCAGTGTCAAAATCTCAAGTGAAACTAAATATTCTCATATCTTAATTTCACAGGTTTTGTTTAAGGGTTTCCAACAATTCAATACCTAATCTCTTAGCATATTTTCATGTTTAACACGGTAAAATCTTCTAGATCAAATTATCTACAAGAATTAAGCATCAAAAATTAAGAATTAAGAACCTACCCAATCTCTAAGCATAAGTTCCTAAATCACAATTTTAGGCTTCCAAATTTTGCAAGTTACCTCTCAGTACGTGTTAAAAAACTCTAAAACAAGCAGATAATTGAAACTAAAAAAGATTACTGACAATCATCACTTAAGCAAAATTATCATATGAAAGAACAACCGATGAAATAAAGAAATTATCAAGCCATTAAAAATTAAAGTGATTACACCCCCTGTCCAAAGAGAGTTTTAAGCTAGCATGGTGGAAGATTTACAAAAGAACATCATTTTAGTAAGATCAGAAATCTGAAAGGAGGAATAGGTTACTGTATACAGGGCAATAATTAAATTACAGCCCGTAATTTTTAGTTCTGAGCATGATGAACAGTGCGACGCTAAAGCTTTTGTTGATTTCTCCTTCCACTCTGATGTTGGTGTATATGCCCTAGGACCTAGTTTAGGTCCACTTATGTACTACTTGACTTTGATATTTATATCATTCTGGCATTGTCGTTATCTATGTTTGTTTACATCTGCGCATATGTACTAACATGATAATGTCCCTGGAGACAGATTGGATCTGTGCTCGAACTATAGTCCCCAGTCGATGTACCTTAGTGGATATGGGATAACTATGGTACTTGTGAGACTGGTATGTGGGCTGGTTAGGCCCGTGGTGCTAACACAGACACATGGGTATATCATTGGAGGATATACTGGATAGACCCGCTGTGATGCTATGACTTGGTGTCATGAGTTATCCTCACAAGAGATAGGAGATGCATTGATCCCTTGACTTGAGGTCATTGATCATTCTATATGGTTAGGGATTTGCTTTGATATAACCTAACACCTCGCCGTAGTTGGGAGGTCATAACGGTTGTCATTGAGCATGTCACGACCCATATGAGAAGGTCAATGGACAGAAATAGGATTTGCCCCTACCTTAAGGAAGTATGATATCCATGGAGCTCCTCTATGGTTCTATGACTGAGAGTGTATGGCCATACCCAGGTGAGAACCTGTTTTAGTCATAGCCATGTGATGGATGAAAACAAGTGGTGACACACTTGTCCAATTGGATATCAGTTCGGAAAAGAGACAGTAATGCATCTGTACCTAGTTGCGATGATGGGGATGTCGATGTCGATATCCATTCCAATGACCTGGGTAGCAGCGATGCACTGCTAGGTGCCACTCACTGCTTGTGGTGACCTTTGGTCAGCACTGCCAGCGTCAGAGGAACCTACAGGGTCGCACACCTTGATACTTGAGTTCTCGTATTGATCGGGAAGCCTTATGATCGAGTTATTGGATAACTCGAATCTAATTGGGAGATTTCATCAGCGCCAATGGGCCTGATGAGATGGAAGAATGTTATTGGAGCCAAACTTCATTTTTGGCAGGTTGACCCGTATTTGACCATGGTTGGTCACATTTGGATTAGGGTTGCATTGGATTGGATCCAAATGCTTAATCAACCCATGTGATGAAGTTTGGGCTAGCTCATTATCCAATGAGGCCCAATGACAAGTTGTCATGAAGAGGAAATAGGCTAAAAGGGTATAATGGGGAGAGACCCAACCCCATTGGCGCCTAAGGGGCATAATGGGGTTTGGGTGGCAAAAATTACTTCATTAAGAAGTAATATGCGCCTAGCCCTCTCCCATTGATGGTATGTATGCCTTTAAGGCATGTCTTGGGCTGATATGTGTTGGGGTATGCCCTTAAGGCTAATGTTTGAGGCCTTGGGATTCTTTCAGTATCATGTATAAACTCTTATGTTTATAAAGGCGATGGTTGTTATTCAGTTTGTTACATTGTCTGCTGCAATAAGTGTACTTCTGAATAATGTCTCAATGCTGTTCAGCTAGGCTGACATGCTCTATGTCCTTAGTCGAGATATCTTGGTGAACATGAGACAGCCTTGATATGATTGAGACTAATATGTGTTCTAATCTTATAGGATGCTTCGAGCATGGAATAAGATGTAGACTCATGGGTACATTGGATGTACTGGACAGACCCTACTAGGATATTCCATTGCTTGTCACAATGTGAATAATCCTTGTTTGCAACAAGTGGCACATGTCCTCTGACTTGAGATCACTTGTGTTTCTAAATGATGATTGTCATTGTTTTGAGGTAGTTCAATATCATTTGAAACATAATGGTTATAGACTATCTTGGATAATGATCATGAGTCAGGTTAGGGCACTAGTAATAGATATAGGATTGCCGTCTCCTTGATTGGAGTGTGATGTTCTAAAGGGGCCCCCCTGGATGAGATGATTGAGAAAGTGTATGGCCATACCCAGGTGACTATGATCATCTGATCTAATCATGCTCATCATATTGGAGCTACAGGCTTGACACGCTTGTCCAATAAGAACATCCAGTGGCAAAGGAAACATGTATGCCTCGTGAAGTGGATTCACACTTGTGCTGTGGTTTGGGTGTAGTCTTGGAAGACTCTTTCCTTTATATCGGGAGACAGTGATGTGTTGCTAGATACCCCTCACTGATCGTGATAACGTAAGTTATCGTTACCGACATTTAAAGGAAACCCTTAGGGTCACACAATTTGATGATATGGCTTACTCATGTCAGATCGTGTGGACTGAATTGTTTTGGTTCAGTTTAAAGGGATTTAAACTTTGATTGTAAGTGAGATCTGGTCTGATCATGTTTGATTGATTAGGACTTGAGATCGGTAAGCTTTGATCGAGAGAGATGATTCTAGATCGGTGAGATCAGGAACATTAAGAGATGAACGGTCAGATCTGGAACCTTAGGGTTTAATTTGATCTGGACTAAAGGCTTGGCTTGATTGGTTTTTGAACCAAACCAATATGAACCGGCTCATACATGAGCGCATGGTTCAAAGGGGAGAAGGATGTGTGTTCGGTTCACTTGGGTGAACGCATCAACGCATGAAGTGAAGGCTTGCTATTTTTGGAAGTGGCGGTTTCCAAAATAGTCTCTCAACGCCTCACGTTCACTTCTCTTCGTTAAAATTGGTCGCCCATTCCTCTTGACGCATACACTCTCGTGTGATCGAAGGGGTTGACGACAAGGAGCTCTCGGCCAAGAAAACATCTCCTCTTCCCTTCCATTCGACAAGGAGACTTGAAGATCTTTGCTAGCACAAGGATCAACAAGGAGGCGCCATCTATCTTCTTGTGTGCGGTACCTTCGGAGGAGAGCCCTTTTGCGATCTTCTTCCAAAGCTCCATCAAAGCGATGGCCATCGTATGAATCTTTTCTGATCTATACTAGTTCATGAAAGTTGATCATATGACATGCAAAAGATCATGAGAAACCTTTGCTTCCGTTCAAAATTTTTGTTATGCGCCTATCTAGGGTTTCGCTCCCCCTTGAAGGGGACCCTTACAATATGGTGCTTAGGCAATTATGGATAGGTTGAATGAGATTTATGGTAAAGTCTTGGAGACTTTCCTTGCATCAAACCTCCTCTTCCTAGCCCTACATTTGTCATGATCCTAGCCCTTGCCCTAACCGCCTCTTGCCCTACATATGTGACCCTAGCCGCCCCCTCTTTAGATGATTCATCCTTGGAGGCGTGAACACATCAAGAGGGGCGAGAGCAAGGAACAAAGGTGGCACAACCTCTTCCTCTTCCATCAAGTGGCCGCAAGTCTTCTTCCTTTCTTCTTCTTGGCGCAAGTGAAGAAAGCTCTTGACGGTTTCCTCTCCTCTTCATCCTCTTTGGCGCATCCCTCCTTGGTGGTGGCACAAGGTGATTGGAGCATCTCCCTAAGGCTTGGATTTTCTTCCTAAGGCTAGCACCGGGTGTGGAAGAAGAGGACTCGAGGCATCCGTGTGTGTGAGACTGCAGAGGGTGCACGCTTGGGCGCCTATCACGACATCGACCTCATCTTGCTCTAAGGTATTTCCTAACTCATCGTGTCGACTCTCTTGCTTGCGATCTTCACTGGGTTTTTGGGACTGGCCTATTTCGGGGACATTCTTCCGCTGTGCAATGTATGAATGTATGCTTATAACTCTGAGAAATTGTAAAATGTCCCCGGGGTTTCCCAACAGTGGTATCAGAGCGACTTGCAAGACTCGAACGATGTTTTACGCATTTCTTTCATGCTCACATACCATATCTCTATTTTCGTCAATAGCATGATCCATGGCAAACAATTTTTCTAAGTAGGAAAAATTAGGGTTTCTTGTTTCTACCATCCTCTCAATCTCTTTTGGATTTTTGGACTATTTTTCTTGTCTTATTTAAAGATTAAAGGCGCACGTAATTTTGTCAAGTAAGATGGGCATTGTGTCTTCGGACTGGCCAAGTCTCTTGATCTGATAAAATTGCCAGCTGAAAGGATCTCTGAAATCATCATGAAAAATAAATCGCAATTAACCAAAAGATTTGTGAGAAGAAGATGAGAAAAAGAGACTAGTTTTATGAAAAAATAATATTTCAGATTTTATGTTTTTCATGAGCATGTAGAATTGCATGAGTAAATACCTTGGTTGTGCATGATGTTGTGATCAGTAGTCAAGCCCCCCTTTGCATGCCTGTGATGTATCCTTGTGAGGCCTGCGTGCCGTTTTTCTTTTTAACTAAGAAGAAGATTAGGGTGGCGCATGTACTTGGAACTTGGCGCATGCATACCTTGGATGGTGGCGCAACAAGCATCAAAGGAAGAGGCACAAGCTTGCTTAGTGGCGCAAGTTAGGCATGGCCGAACCCTTGGGTTTGAGAGCTAGCTAACTTGGCTTCTTGCATTGTGGCGCATCCTCATTGGAGGAAGACCATGGCATTGGCCGAACCCTAGGGGTCTACCCTTAAGGTTTGAGAGCTAAACCATGTGAGAAGGACCTTGGAGCCAACCTTGAAGACCAAGATAGAGGGCGGCTAGGATAGGTCTATTTTAGGGGCTTGAGTCCTATGTCAAGAGTTGAACCTCCTTTTGGCATGGGTTGGTTCAATGTCTTGAAAGGGCTTTGATCACATAATCTTTTACTGCTTTCCTTATCTGCTAAAAGCATGCCTGTAATGTTTTATCGTTATGTTATCACTATAGGATTGCATGCCTGTATTGTTAGACATAAGATAAAACTGATGAGACCTTCAAAACCCTCATAATAAAATATCAAGTCTAGTAGCCTTCTAACGCGTAGCCCTCACTAAGCTATCAATCAGTGGAGTTGTGAACTGGTTCCCACCCTCGTGGGACACATCCACTTATCTTTAGAAAGTGTGTGGTGACAATGGTTTCCCCAGTCCAGTTTTAACCTAGGCGTGCCTTCGCAAGGAAACTCGTTGGCCCTGGGCATAACGGTTAGGAATGGACTTGACTAGAAGTTCACATGTGCTGGGCACATGGTGAAAGACTAGAGGCATCGTTGAGAGGTTAGGGTTTCATGTTGTATCCAGCCCTCGCTGGACATGAAATGCCCAGACTGTCTCAACAAGGGGAGTTGCTTGGAGCAACCGGCCGGCGCGCCCACCTTAGGAAACATGGGTTACTTTGTGCATCTCATCCCACCCTCGTGGGACGCAAAGCCTCATGTGAAATAAGGATCCCATCTCACTAGGAAGTCTTGAACTTCCCGATTGACTTTGTGGGTTATCAATTCGATTTAAATAGTGGGAGCAGTAATCATTTAAAACAAGTCCAGTTTAAATGATTAGAAGTAGTACTAATCTGTTTTTCTTGGGTGTTGTAGAACAATGGCTACGAACACTGGCGGATTATCACTGCGATCACTCCTTGATAAGGATAAGTTGGTTGGAACCAACTTTATGGACTGGCATCGGAACTTGAGGATAGTCCTCGAGCTCGAGAAGAAGCTGTATGTCCTTGAACAGGCTCTGCCTACGGCTCCTCCGCCTAATGCCCGAACGGTAGACAGAGATGCTTATAGAAAGCATCAGGATGACTCTTTGGAGGTTGCATGTCTTATGCTAGCCAGCATGGCACCTGAACTACAGGTGCAATATGAGGAGCAGGACGCTTTTCAGATGATCACTCATCTGAAATAGATGTTCGAGGCTCAGGCTAGAACTGAGAGATTTGACACCGCCAAAGTAGTCTTTCGGTGTAAGTTGTCTGAGGGTTCACCAGTGAGACCCCATGTTCTCAAACTCATTGGGAATGTGGATCATCTCAGGAGACTGGGACATGCCATAGACAACGAGCTGGTTGTGGATCTTATTCTACATTCCCTGCCCCCTAGCTTCAGTCCGTTTATTATTAATTTGAACATGAACCGGATTGAGTGCACACGGGAGGAATTGATGAATATGCTCCAAACAGCCGAGAGAGAGATGGGTAAGACCAAACCCAATTCTGTTCTTTTGGTCCCTGCGACCAAGAAGATAAAGAAGAAGGGTAAGGCACGTGCTAAGAGTAGTGCCAGAGGTCCTACCAAGGCACTGAAGAAAAAGGCGAAGAAGTCAAAGGCCCAGAGGTGTTTTCACTGTGGCGAGCAGGGTCACTGGAGAAGGGACTGCAAGCAGCTTCAGAATGAGGAGAAGAAAGGCTTGGCCTTAACTTCTAGCTCAGGTATCTATGTTACAGAAGTCAATCTTTCTACTTCTATGTCATGGGTACTGGATACTGCATGTGGGGCTCATATTTGTACAAATATACAGGGGCTCAAGAAAAGTAGATTGGTGCGACCTGGAGAGATTAACCTACGCGTTGGAAACGGGGCACAGGTTGCTGCTGTTGCTATTGGCGTTTTGACTCTCTCCTTGCCTTCTGGACTTTAATTAGAACTAGATAATTGCTTTTGTGTACCTTCACTTACTAAGAACATTGTATCCATTCCTTGCCTAGCAAAGAAGGGATTTAAGTTTGAAATAAATAAGAACTCTTGTTCTTTTTCATCTGCAAATATGTTCTATGGGAAGGGTACTTTGTGCAATGGTCTATATATCTTAGATATGGAAAGTTCTATTTGTAACATAAGTAATAAAAGGACCAAACTGAGTGGTTCAGTTGGTGCTTTCCTATGGCACTGTCGATTAGCCCATATAAACAAGAATCGCATCCAACAACTCCATGCAAATGGATTGTTAGATTCAAGTTCCTTGGAGGAATTTGATACTTGTGAACCTTGTTTATTAGGGAAAATGACAAAGGCACCCTTCACCAAGATTGGTGAGAGGGCAGGAGGTTTATTAGATCTCATACATACTGATGTGTGTGGGCCTTTCAATAAACAAGCTAGAGGAGGGTACAACTACTTCATTACCTTCACTGATGACTTCAGTACGTATGGCTATGTCTACTTAATGAGACATAAATCTGAGTCCTTTGAGAAATTCAAGGAGTTCAAGAATGAAGTAGAGAACCAGCTTGGAAGATCCATTAAAGCTCTTCGATCAGATCGAGGTGGAGAGTACCTGAGCGGTGAGTTCTTTGACTATCTGAGAGAGTGTGGGATCATATCCCAACTCACTCCTGCTAGAACACCTCAATGGAATGGTGTGTCTGAAAGGAGAAATCAAACTTTATTGGACATGGTTCGATCTTTGATGAGTCTGTTGGTGTATATGCCCTAAAGACCAATGTATGGACATGGTCAAGCATTGGTTGAATGTACTTTGATAGAACTATTACTCTTTATATAGGCATGGTCGTTATTATGCAGACTTCTCTACTTGCGTTGATGTATTGAGTTGCATAAATAATGTCCCAGGAGTTTGGATTGGATCCATTCTCATAAGCTATCCCCAGACAAGGTACCTTAGCAGATATGGGACAGCTTTGGTACATGTGAGACTGGTGTATGGGTTGGTTAGGTGCGGGGCACAGTAACGAAGACATACAGGTGCATTGGATGCACTGGAGTAATCCACCGTGAGGATTGACTTGTCTAGTCAACAAGTCAATCTCACATGCAAGAGGTTTTGCATTGATCCTTAGACTTGAGGTATTCATGTCTAGATTTGATGATGGGTATGCTTTAATACAGTCTTATGTCTCTCCGTAACTGGGAGACCAAAACGACTGTCATTGGGCATGTCATAAGTCACGTAGAGACATGGATGACCAATAGTAGGATTTGCCCCTTCCTTCAGAGGAAGCATGATATCCACCTCGGGGCGCCCCACCTTATTGGTGCATGACAGGAGAGTGTGGCCACACTTGTTGAGTCATGACCAATGCATTGGATAATAAACTTGAGACTAATCCAATGGCAGGATATCAGCTTAGGCAAAGGGATCTGTAATGCAATGGGAATCCTCGTTGCTTGTTAGGAGTTGTTGCCATAATGACTTAAGTCCTATGACATGGGTAGTAGTGATGTGTTGCTAGATATCCCTCACTACTTATGATGTTTACATCATTGCCATTGTTATATGGATCCTACGGGGTCACACGCAATAGACTCTTGACGTTGCTTTAATTAGAAGCCTTAGGATCAAGTTATTGGATAACTTGGATCAATTTGGAAGATTTCATCAGCGCCAATGGGCCTGATGAGTTGGAAGTGTTGGTGTATATGCCCTAGGACCTAGTTTTGGTCAACTTATGTACTACTTGACATTGATATTTATATATCATTCTGGCATTGTCGTTATCATTGTTTGATTACACCTGCGATTGTGTACTTACATGATAATGTCCCTAGAGACAGATTGGATCTGTGCTCGAATTATAATCCCCAGTCGATGTACCTTAGTGGATATGGGACAGTTATGGTACTTGTGAGACTGGTATGTGGGCTGGTTAGACACGTGGTGCTAACGCAGACACATGGGTATATCATTGGGGATATACTGGATAGACCCGCTATGAGGCTATGACTTGGTGTCATGAGTTATCCTCATAAGTGATAGGAGATGCATTGATCCCTTGACTTGAGGTCATTGATCATTCTATATGATTAGGGACTTGCTTTGATACAACCTAACACCTTGCCGTAGCTGGGAGGTCATAACGGTTGTTATTGAGCATGTCACGACCCATATGAGAAGATCAATGAACAGACATAGGATTTGCCCCCTTCCCTAAGGAAGTATGATATCCATGGAGCTCCTTTATGGTTCTATGACTGAGAGTGTATGGCCATACCCAGGTGAGAACCTGTTTTAGTCATAGCCATGTGATTGGATGAAAATAAGTGGTGACACACTTGTCCAATCGGATATCTGTTCGGCAAAGAGACTGTAATGCATCTGTACCTAGTTGCGATGATGGGGATGTCGATGTCGATATCCATTCCAATGACCTGGGTAGTAGCGATGCACTGCTAGGTGCCACTCACTGCTTGTGATGACCTCTAGTCAGCACTGCCAGCGTCAGAGGAACCTACAGGGTCGCACACCTTGATACTTGAGTTCTCGTATTGATCGGGAAGCCTTATGATCGAGTTATTGGATAACTCGGATCTAATTGGGAGATTTCATCAGCGCCAATGGGCCTGATGAGATGGAAGAATGTTATTGGAGCCAAACTTCATTTTTGGCAAGTTGACCCGTATTTGACCATGGTTGGTCACATTTGGATTAGGGTTACATTGGATTGGATCCAAGTGCTTAATCAACCTATGCAATGATGTTTGGGCTAGCTCATTATCCAATGAGGCCCAATAACAAGTTCTCATGAAGAGATGAGAGGCTAAAGGGGTATAATGGGGAGAAACATGAACCATTAGGCGCCTAGGGGCATAATGGGGTCATGTTAGCGCCTTTGCTTCATTATGGAAGTAAAGGGCGCCTCCCCCTCTCTTCCTAGGATGGAATGCATGCCTTTATGGCATTGCTTGAGACGCAAGGCAAGGCCTTGGCGCACAAGGAAAGGCGTGGGAACAAAAGGTAAGGTTGAATGAGAATTATGGAAATGTCTTGGAGACTTTCCTTATCTCAAACCTCCTCATCCTAGCCCTACACTTGTCATGATCCTAGCCATTACCCTAACCGCCTCTTGCACTATAATTGTGACCCTAGTCGCCCCCTCTTGTGGGTAATCAATCCTTGAAGGCGTGAACACAAGAGGAGGGGCGAAAGGCTTGGGACAAGGGCGCATCTTCTTCCATAACCGTGAGCTTCTTCCCTTCTTCCTCCTTGGCGCAAGAGAAGGAAAGGCTTGGCGGCATTCTCCCTTCTCCTTTCTGTTCTTCAATTGGCGCTTCTACCTTAGAGGTGGCGCAAGCATTCAAGAAGAGAACTAAGGCTTCGATCTTCTTCCCGAGGCTAGCACCGGGCGTGGAAGAAGAGAACTCAAGAGATCCGTGTGTGTGAGACTGCAGAGGGCGTACACTTGGACACCTACATCGGCATCGCTCCACATTGCTCTTAAGGTATTTCCTAACTCATCGTGTCGACTCCCTTGCATGCGATCTTCACTGGGTTTTTGGGACCGGCCTGTTTCGGGGACATTCTTCCGCTGCGAAAAATGAATGTCCATAACTCTAAAAATTGTAAAATGTCCCCGGGGTTTCCCAACAGGAAGAAAGTTATTGGAGCCAAACTTCATTCTTGGCAGGTTGACCCGAACTTGACCTAGATTGGACACATTTGGATTAGGGTTGCATTGGATTGGATCCAATGGCTTAATCAACCCATGCCATGAAGTTTGGGCTAGCTCATTATCCAATGAGGCCCAATAATTAGTTGTCATGAAGAGGAATTGGCTTAAAAGGGTATAATGGGGTGAGGGAGGCGCCTTTTCTTCATTATGGAAGTAAAGGGCGCCTAGCCCTTCTTTCTTGGATGGAATACTTGCCTCTAAGGTATGTCTTGGGGCTGATATGGCTTGAGAACTTTTATGGGAAGTTCCTAGGCGCATATGGACATAGGGAAGAGGTATATGGTAATGTCTTGGAGACTTACCTTACCTCAAACCCTAGTTTCTCCCAAAACCCTTACCCTAGCCGAAACTCCTCATGCATGTTGCGCCTAGCCACTTAGCCTTTGATGGTAAGAATGCATTTGAGGCATGTCTTGGGCTGATATAGTGTTTAGACTTTTATGGATAGGTTGAATGAGGTTTATGGTAAAGTCTTGGAGACTTTCCTTACTTCAAGACACCTCATCCTAGCCATACACTTGGCATGATCCTAGCCCTTGCTCAAACCGCCTCTAGTCCTATTTATAGGACCCATTGTCACCCTCTCTAGATGATGAACGCTTGGAGACGTGAACACAAGTAGAGGGGCAAAAGCAAGGGCAAAGGGTGACAACATCAAAGTGGCGCAACCCTTCTTCCAACAAGTGACCGCAAGTCTTCTCCTTCCTCTCCTCTTGGCGTGACTTGGAGAAGGACTTGGTGGCGCAATTTTCCCTTAATCTTCCTCAAGGCCGAAACTCATCTTCCCCCTCTTCTCTTGGAGTGAAGAGGATAAGGAGTTGGCGGCTTCTTCCTTGCACTTGGCACATGAACCTTGGAGGTGGCGCAAGAAGAGTGAAGGAACCCTAAGGCTCGATTCTCTTCCCGAGGCTAGCACCGAGCGTGGAAGGGAGCAACGATCAAGGAGTCGACGCGTGGATACTTGTAGAGGGCGAACACTTGGGCGCCTTCAACATGGCTTCGACATCTAAACAAGCAAAAGAGGTACATCTCTAACACATCCTTGTGTCTTCTCTCTCGCATGGATCCTTGGGAAAGGAATGTGTTTCGGGTGTAATGCTTCTTCCGCTGCGTCTTGGGACTGCAAAATTTTAAATTACACCCGGCATTCCCTAATAGTGGTATCAGAGCTACTTGCGAGAAACACAAGGTATACATTTGCTTGTGTGAAAAATTTTTGGAAAATTTTTCGTTCATCCATGCGCGTTTAACCTAGAAGGCGCTTTCATCCAAACTTCTTTCATCAATTTTTATGGCCGAAATTTGGATTGTGTTTATGATGGATTTAAGACCAAAGGTGCACGTAGTTTTGTCAAGTAGGACGGGCATTGTGTCTTCGGACTGGCCAGGTCTCTTGATCTGACAAAATTGCCAGCCGATAGGGTCCATGAAGTCATCATGAGACTTGATCCCAATTTAGCATAAATTTGATAAAGAGAGTGCTTTGGATGGAGTTGGCGCATAAGGGGATAAAATTTGATTATTACAGTTTTTCAAATTTTATATATGCACCACTTGTCTCTTTCATGCGTTGATATGGTCATAGCGAGTGCCCTCCTGTGTTGTGATGTGGAAGCATGTTTCCACCTGTGACGAATGCTTGTAAAATCTTTCTACCACCTGCGTGTGGTTCTCCCCTTCTTGATGTAAAATTTTCATCTTTCCTTATAATAGATGTAGAATTGTTTACATGAGATAGGTTATGGTTCATCAAAGACAACAATGTGTCTTCTTCAACCGATATCTGAGTGGCGCCAGCTTTGGAAGCTTGGTGATGGACTTGCGGCTGAAGGAAGGACACTAGCTTTCGGCTTCTGGCATGGGCTGATTTGCTTCAGGGACTCGCAACCCTTGGATGCACGATAACATGTCACATGGCTCGTGACAAGTTATGTGTATGAAAAGGGCTATGACCATATTGACCAAACTAGCATGCCTGTGATGGTTTATTATTTGTCCATAGCATGCCTGTGATGCTTTTCCTTTGCTGCCTGAACCATAGGAAAACTGCATGCTAGAAAAGAATAAAACAAACATGCAAAAACTCTCAATTCAATATCAAGTCGATAGCCTTCTAACGCGTAGCCCTCATCAAACTATCGATCAGTGGTGTTGTGAATTGTTTCCCACCCTCGTGCGACACACCCACTTATCTTTAGAAGATGTGAGGTGACAATGATTTCCCCAGTCCAGTTTTAACCTGGGCATGCCTTCGCAAGGAAATTTGTTGGCCCTGGGCATAACGGTTAGGACCAGACTTGACTGGTTTTTCATATGTCATTGACATGATGAAATACTAGAGGCAGCTGTTGAGAGGATAGGGTTTTATATCCAGCCCTCGCTGGACACAGGGCGCCTAGTCTGTCTTAACTAAGAGGAATTGTACATGGCACAATTGGCTGGCATGCCTACCTAAGTGATGTGGGGAGGCGACATGACCCACGGAAATACAAATGGAGTTTAAGGTTACCCTAGCTAGGGCACCTAAATTTCCATCTCTTGCATTGCATGCATCTTTAAGTTAGATTTTCATTCCTTGCATTGCATGCATCCTTTAAGTTAGATCTCCTAGCATAACTTGCATCATATGGTAGGTTAGATCCACCCACCAATTACACCATGTTGTTACATCCCTAGGATCCGCCACTTATGTATGGTAGGTTAGTGCATGAAATTGATGTAATAGTATAGGTCAACTCCATTTTGGGATGCAAGTCAAAATCAAGTCAAGATAACTCCAAGAGATGCCATGAGCCCATGAGCCCATCTCATGTGAGAACCAGCCCATCCAACTCAAAGGAGCATCACCACAAGTACCCAACACTCCACCATCCTAGTTGGCAGCCATGGGGATTTGTCTCTACCTCCAACCGCCCCTTCCCCTTTGTAAGATCCAAGGATCTTAAGTCCTGGTAAGCATTATTTTGATTTAAATAAACTCGTTGGCTGTGATATTTTGTTCATGATTTAAATAAATTTATTGACTGTGATATTTTTCTATGTATTGGTTGTTAATTTATAGTTAATTAATTAGAGATTATTGGTTGTTAATTTTGTTGGACGTTAATTAGCTTAATGGATGTTAAATTTAATTAGTTAACTAGCTTATTGGATGTTAGTTTAACCCTTATTGGATTTTCACTTAAACTATGGGTTATTGGGTTACACTTAAATTAGATGGATATTAGATTTAAAATTCGAATTAGTTAGTTAAGTGGGTTAAACCCTATTTGAATTATGATTAACGGGTTTAAAATTGGATAAACCGAAATTTTAGATGGGTAATCTCGGTTAGGGTAGGAAATTGGTGTTTTTGGCTTGGGAGAAATTTTGGGCGACGGCTTGAGAAGAAGTGGCGATTCTTGAAGAGTTCTTGAGGCGATCTTCTCCATCTTCTTCCCTTGGCGAATTTTCCTTGAGGTGAAGAAACTTCCTTGGCGAGTTCTTGGAGACTCTTTGGGCGGTTTAAAGGCTTTAGACGATTTCTTTGTAGAGGATTTTCACCTTGGTGTTCACGGTTAAGAGGTGAGTGGGGTGTCTTAATCGATTTCTAGCAATTTGGTTGTGTTAATTGATGCATTAGATTGATTAGAAATTTTGCCATGTTAAAAACCGAAAACTCAAGACTTCTCCTTGTTATAAAACGAAAGTTGCAAAAGTATATTTATCATGGAAACCGAATTTAGGATATTTCTTCATGAGATTCTGGTTAACTAAGGTTTAACTTAAGTTGGAAACTTTATCATGCTAAAAACTGAATTAAGATGTATCTTCCTGAAAACCGAAATTTTGTATAGGTGTATATCTCATGAAAACCGAAACTTGTAGCATGAAATTTAAGGTATTTTATAGGGAATTTTGGTAGCATTAAATCATTGATTTTTGAGTATGAAATTCCTGTTAACTAGGTATTTTATAGGGAATTTTGGTAACATTAAATCATTGATTTTTGGTAGCATGAAAATCTTGTTAACTAAGGTTAATATTTTAAGTAGATATTATGTTTGAAACCGTGGGCTATATATATATCTGTTGAATTTTAATCTTATGTTAAATGTTTGAATGCCCTGATAATTGCCAGTAATGCTAATAATTTATGGTCATGTATTTTTATTGGAGAAATTTGGGTGATAACATAGCAAAGTTAGACTGAACTAATCAGCATGAAATCTAAGGACTACACTACTATGTGATTATGTGATTTTTATTATGTGATGTGATTATGTAATTTTTATTATGTGATGTGATTAAGTGATTTTTATTATGTGATGTGATTATGTGATTTTTATTATGTGATGTGATTATATGATTTTTATTATGTGATTATGTGATTCACGAATGTTATGTGTTGTGGTCATGGAATGGTTAGGACTAAGGCTAAGTGTTACCTTAAACTCATGAGGATAGTCTATATGTGATATGTTAAGGGTTTGAATTTCAGCCCTGTATTGTGATATGTGAGGGGGTTGTTGTTCAGCCTGCCTAATGTAATTATTGTGATAAAAGAGGGGGTTGTTGTTCAGCCTGCCTGTTGTGATTATTGTGATGACTATCCTAGAGTCTAGTTGACACTTAGGAGTCCACCGTTGTGAAATAAGATATAAGATGTGTCTATTGTTGTCCAGTAGGAACCCTTTGGGAGAACGGGTGATATAAGACGCAAAGTGCCATGTCTTGGTCAGACAGGGGCCACCTCTTGATGTCATCACTCTTAGACGCTTAGATTTTTGTGTTATGGGGTGATCGTAGAGCAAAGTGCCACGTCGTGACCTGGCGGGGGCCACCTCTTGAATCTACACACCGTCCATCTATATGTTGCATGTGATTTGCAGTCTCCCAGTGCTTAGGCCAAAGCCGGGTTAGACCATAATGGTCACTACTGAATATGCTGGACAACTAGGTTAATTAAGTGGTTGGTATGTTTAGTTGGTTAGAGTATAGCTCTAGAACCCTAGTTACCCTATGGTGACAATGATGTCTTAGTAGTGTACACCTGACTGTTTTATATGAGGTCTGTTCTTTAACTTTGTTGAGTTCTGTGCTTTAATTATTGTTATATGTTGACACGATATTCTGTTATATGTTTTTAAAGTTATATGTTTTTAAAATAATCTGCATATATTTTTGAGTGTATGTTATGGATGGTCGATTTAGACTATCCACTCACTGGGCTGTGTAGCTCACCCCTCACTATTTTCAGGCATAGAGCAGGGGCGCAATTCTTGAGTTAGTATTGGCGTGGATATTATGCTAGTTTGCTGTTAAAGAATTTTTGTGCTTAAGTTTCTGGGGCCGGTTGTGGCCGAACCATACGAATTATATGAACTATATGAACTATGTGAACTATGTGAATTATGAGAACTTGTGTTGCCAGTGTGGCTAAACTATGTGATATTATGTTGCCGGTTGTGGCAGTTTTAAGAGTTTGATTTTTGTGTCACCGCGGGCTTTGGCCTGGTTTCGGTGTTTGGTATGGGTTTATAAAATCGGTTTTGTGGCGTTGCTTTGAATTTCGAATCGAATTGTATTTATGCCATCGGATTTGATATAACTGTTGCCTTGCATATGTCTAGTGCAAGGATTGCGTGGTGGCAGGTACATTTATGAAATTTGTGTTTCTTGGAGATTGTATGTATGAATTTTGAAAATTTTCAGATCGTGATTTCCTGAACTTGGTTTTACCTAGCATATGCATCGATCTTGTATGATAACATCCTGAATCTTTTATGACTTGTGTTGCTTGTTTGGGGTTAAGATAACGGGATGTGACACCCTTTTGAAGCAAAGATGGACAAGACCATTCCCTCACCTGCTGTTGCAGCCCCTTGCAGTCATCATGCGCCAGCCACCAGCTTTTGCAGCCCCTTACAGCCATCATGCGCCAGCAGCTTTGCAGAATTTCAGCCTCAAGAAGCTGTCCCCATTTCCTGCAGAATGACAGCTCCTTTTCAGCCCATCATTCGCCAACCACCACTGCCAAGAAGAGGTCTGCACGCCACCAGCAATGCAGAGTTTCCTTCTTCTAGAAGCTGCACACATCAGCTGAAGAGTGACCACTCCTTCAGCCCCTTCAACCGCCTGCAACCTGCCCTTGTTCACTCAATGTGTCATGTACTTAGGGAAGGAAACGCAACCTGCTCTTGTCATTCAGTTTGTCATGTGCTTAGGGAAGGGAGGCAACCGTTGACAGCCCCCTATATGATGTATTCCTCTTGTAAAGCTTTCAGTTAGAGTGTTGAATACAATTTCAAATTTCAGAAGTTAGTCTTCTCATGGTGTGTGTCACCTTTCCCTACCCCTCTCCCAACCATTGCCGAGAGCTCTTCTCCACCCCCTCATGCCCTTCCATCTTCCTCCACCATTTGTGTTTGTCCTGAAGTTGGGAGCCCACGCCACTTCCTCCCTTTAGCCTTGAAGAGCCCTCAGCCCAAGAGGAGGAGCGGGACTCAACCAAGACTCAAGATGGTGTCATCAGCCCCATGCCGAGATCAAGCCACCACCTTAAGTTAGCTAAGTCTCTCCACTACCTTGGTTGATGTTTTCTTGAAGTTCTTGAGCATCCATCTGCACTCACAAGGGATTTTCTCAGGTGGCGCAAGGTCAAGGAGGACATACAAAGTTCATCCCCACCCTTTCCCCTCTTAACTAGTTAGTCTCAAATGTGTTAGCAAGGGAATTTGGAGGCTATCCTCCCCCTTGGGTGTTCTTGTGTATTGGCCTCTTAATATTCTTTTAAACTCACCCACGCATGTGTGGAATGCTGTAATGCCCTGGTTGTAAGCTCATAGGGCCCTACTTCGTGAGTTTCAACCATTGGACCGGTGAAGAACGGGAAGGTCACCCTTTCTATTCTCAAAGGGTGCAAGGTGAGTTCCTCCCTTAGAGTAGTTGCACTTCTTATGGTAGAACCGCATGCTTAAACTTTGTTGAGTTTCATCTTATCTAGAAGCGCATGCTAGGACTTACTTGTTGAGTAGTTTCGGTTTTCACTACTTCATACCAAAACTAGCTAATTTAAAACTACGTTAGCAACAAGGGGTTTTATTAAGCTATACTTAACTAGCAAAATGTTTTCAAAGCGCGTCGTTTGAATGTTGCATGCTTAGTGACCCCATCATCTTGGTATCAGAGGCAAGTTCTTAGAGTAGGATTTTATAAAACCAAAACTTTATTTTCCTACTACTAAGGCGATTTTTGGACCTAGGTGCTTGAAAGAATTTGATTAGCTATATTTTATCACCTTAGGGTTTATTTTCAAAACCTTACTCATTTCGAAAATGACTACTAGATTCAATCCCCTAAGAGGCAATAGACAACCCATCAAGAGATGGGATGACATGATAAAAGAAATATATGACCCTACATCTCTCAATGAAAAATTGCTTACCCAAGAGAACATGAATGTAGCTGAATATATACTAAAGTTCAAAACCCTCTACCATAGTACTAGAGAAGCTCCTAGGGTTATGCTTAACCGGTTTAGAGATGGTCTTAGCTTTGAGATTAAGAGAGGTCTCACCTACTACCCCATATACACAATTGTAACGACCCGCTTAGTAAGCAAACTATTTATTAACTTGGTGAGCCGATTTGCAACGTGGCTCAATCTATTAAAATGCTTAAGCCCAAGTTAACAATAGCAAGCCCACTAAGCCTTATAAACCACATAATAGTTTCTCCCACTTGCAATGTGGGACTATACTCGGGGTATTACAATCTCCCCCACTTAAGACTTGACGTCCTCGTCAAGCCCAAACCTTAACACATGCCCAAGAATCATCCCTTAGTCGGCAGCATGTGAGGTCAGCCCAAAGGTGGCTCCACCATCCTCGGTAGCCCTTTCCTATTGGCTTCTCACCATGCTTAGGACTAAGTTTTGCTCTGATACCATTTGTAATGACCCGCTTAGTAAGCAAACTATTTATTAACTTGGTGAGCCGATTTGCAACGTGGCTCAATCTATTAAAATGCTTAAGCCCAAGTTAACAATAGCAAGCCCACTAAGCCTTATAAACCACATAATAGTTTCTCCCACTTGCAATGTGGGACTATACTCGGGGTATTACAACAATAGAAGATGCTTTTCAAATAGCTAGTGAGGTGGAGCAAAATCTTAAGAGATTTTATAAAAGGAAAATTGACCATCCAAGACCCAAAGCCCCTAAGGTAGTCAATCAAACCATGGAGCTCAATCAAGCCTTAGAACCAAAGCTACCCTCCCAAAGCCAATCTCAAATCAAGTCTAGGGAACCCATTGAAGACTTACCTCCATGTCAAATCATGTTGTCCATAAAACCCAAACAAGAACTCAACCAACTTAAGGAAAACTCTCTTGACATCCACATAGGTCATACTAAGTCCACACCTTTAAGAACAATCTCACCAAAGCCTATGGAAGAACTTGAACCCAATCATATTAGGCTGGACTTAGTGGAAGCTATCCTACCCTTAGTGACCTATGAGACTAGTTTGCCTCACCCTTTAGGGCTCCCATGTTTAGATCAAGTGCTTGAACCATGTGAACCTACTCTTCATAACATAGGGCAGACTTTAGAGAACTCTTCAATAGGTTGTGCACAATTAGGTTCCAAGCCACTTGACCTTAGTGAAAGTTTAGATGAGCCTCTAGACACTTTAGAAATCCAACACCTTCAATTAGAGGACCCTCACACTTTAGGCTTGACTCAACCTAAGTTTGAACCTTTCTCTATGGATGATCTGCCTAAGTATCTTACTCAACCATATTTAGAGATTAAGGTAGACATACCATCTTGTCTAGGCCCTTCTTTGACCACTTCTGAGCCATCTAGCACTAAACTTTACAACTTAGGTCTAAACCCACCCCTAGAGCCAAAACTTTTAGAAATAGAGGATCCTTCACCTTTAGATATCAACCAACATGAGTTAAGATCCCTTACTTTGCCTAAGATGGAACCCATGCTAGATCCTTTTCTCATTGACCAAGATCCTAAGTCCCAAACATTAGGAGAACCTCAACTTCAAGGCCTAGAAGACTTGACCTTTGATCCAATGAGCCATGAAACATATCTCTTAGGTCTTGCCACCCACACTCCTAAGCCACATTTAGGACCAATTGAACATGGGCTTATAACCCAAGACTCTAGGGATGACCCTACTCAAGTTGACCCCATAGGGACTGACCTATATCAACCTTCTCCTTATGACATGATAGAGCTCCCCCAGTTTAGCTTCGAGGATCTTACTCCAGATATGGGAGAGCCATTTCTTTTTTCCTTAGGAAGTCCAATCCTAGAGGCGCCCCTCACCCTTCTTGAGTTAGACATTAGCTCACCTGAATATGAAGAAGAATTTACTTTAGATCCTCTTGAGTTTCCCATGCTAGGATATGATTTAGAACCTAACTTGTCTGAGTTGGCAACATCACACATCTCTCCTTTAGACCTTGAGTCTGGCCTTAGTACTCCAGGGTTAAAGAAAATTCAATTGAATAATGATTTGCTTTCCCTCCCAGAACTTGAACACTTTGATTTTGTTATACCTGAATCTTTTAGTAGGCCTGTATACCACAAACATACTAATGAATATGGCCGAGAAAGGACATTCTGTGTAGGAGACCCTGAATTTAAGGAGCATGAAGATTGGGATGAAGAGATTGATTTCTGTGATGCTGTTGACACTGATTTTTGGACCCCCATCAGTTTTGATGTGGATGACTTCATATTGCATAAGCATCATTCCACCCCATACTATGACCCCACTTGTGAGCATATGATTGAGTCCATCCTTGAGGACCAAACCCATTTCACCCGTAATGAGGTAGAGTTACTCTACTTAGTTGGATATGACCATGGTGAAGAGGGTTGGCTCCCCGAGGAAGAACTCACCCTTACTACCTCAAAGCTCCTCATGGATAAGGACAATTCTTCGGAGAAGAATTTTTTTCACCCGGGGAGAGCTGATGTGGGGAGGCGACATGACCCACGGAAATACAAATGGAGTTTAAGGTTACCCTAGCTAGGGCACCTAAATTTCCATCTCTTGCATTGCATGCATCTTTAAGTTAGATTTTCATTCCTTGCATTGCATGCATCCTTTAAGTTATTTCCATCTCTTGCATTGCATGCATCTTTAAGTTAGATTTTCATTCCTTGCATTGCATGCATCCTTTAAGTTAGATCTCCTAGCATAACTTGCATCATATGGTAAGTTAGATCCACCCACCAATTACACCATGTAGTTACATCCCTAGGATCCGCCACTTATGTATGGTAGGTTAGTGCATGAAATTGATGTAATAGTATAGGTCAACTCCATTTTGGGATGCAAGTCAAAATCAAGTCAAGATAACTCCAAGAGATGCCATGAGCCCATTAGCCCATCTCATGTGAGAACCAGCCCATCCAACTCAAAGGAGCATCACCACAAGTACCCAACACTCCACCATCCTAGTTGGCAGCCATGGGGATTTGTCTCTACCTCCAACCGCCCCTTCCCCTTTTGAAGCAAAGATGGACAAGACCATTCCCTCACCTGCTGTTGCAGCCCCTTGCAGTCATCATGCGCCAGCCACCAGCTTTTGCAGCCCCTTACAGCCATCATGCGCCAGCAGCTTTGCAGAATTTCAGCCTCAAGAAGCTGTCCCCATTTCCTGCAGAATGATAGCTCCTTTTCAGCCCATCATTAGCCAACCACCACTGCCAAGAAGAGGTCTGCACGCCACCAGCAATGCAGAGTTTCCTTCTTCTAGAAGCTGCACACATCAGCTGAAGAGTGACCACTCCTTCAGCCCCTTCAACCGCCTGCAACCTGCCCTTGTTCACTCAATGTGTCATGTACTTAGGGAAGGAAACGCAACCTGCTCTTGTCATTCAGTTTGTCATGTGCTTAGGGAAGGGAGGCAACCGTTGACAGCCCCCTATATGATGTATTCCTCTTGTAAAGCTTTCAGTTAGAGTGTTGAATACAATTTCAAATTTCAGAAGTTAGTCTTCTCATGGTGTGTGTCACCTTTCCCTACCCCTCTCCCAACCATTGCCGAGAGCTCTTCTCCACCCCCTCATGCCCTTCCATCTTCCTCCACCATTTGTGTTTGTCCTGAAGTTGGGAGCCCACGCCACTTCCTCCCTTTAGCCTTGAAGAGCCCTCAGCCCAAGAGGAGGAGCGGGACTCAACCAAGACTCAAGATGGTGTCATCAGCCCCATGCCGAGATCAAGCCACCACCTTAAGTTAGCTAAGTCTCTCCACTACCTTGGTTGATGTTTTCTTGAAGTTCTTGAGCATCCATCTGCACTCACAAGGGATTTTCTCAGGTGGCGCAAGGTCAAGGAGGGCATACAAAGTTCATCCCCACCCTTTCCCCTCTTAACTAGTTAGTCTCAAATGTGTTAGCAAGGGAATTTGGAGGCTATCCTCCCCCTTGGGTGTTCTTGTGTATTGGCCTCTTAATATTCTTTTAAACTCACCCACGCATGTGTGGAATGCTGTAATGCCCTGGTTGTAAGCTCATAGGGCCCTACTTCGTGAGTTTCAACCATTGGACCGGTGAAGAACGGGAAGGTCACCCTTTCTATTCTCAAAGGGTGCAAGGTGAGTTCCTCCCTTAGAGTAGTTGCACTTCTTATGGTAGAACCGCATGCTTAAACTTTGTTGAGTTTCATCTTATCTAGAAGCGCATGCTAGGACTTACTTGTTGAGTAGTTTTGGTTTTCACTACTTCATACCAAAACTAGCTAATTTCAAACTACGTTAGCAACAAGGGGTTTTATTAAGCTATACTTAACTAGCAAAATGTTTTCAAAGCGCGTCGTTTGAATGTTGCATGCTTAGTGACCCCATCACTAAGGAAGCATGAGACTCTCTGTGCATCTCAACTCACCCTCGTGAGTCGCGGAGACCTTATGTGAAATTAGGATCCTACTCACTTATCTCCATGTTGAGTTAGAGAGTTCTCAACTTGTTTTGGAAGTAGTGGGAGCTTAGCATTTAATTAAAAGTCCTTGTTAAATGCTTTATCATAGTACTTATTTTACTTATTTGCTTATTGTAGATGGCATCTCCTGATCTAAGATTGAAACTTTATAAACATAAACTGGATGGGACAAATTGGACAAAATGGTTCAAGATTTTGTCCAAGATACTGGAACAAGAAAATAAGGTGCATCTTCTTGAAAGACCTCCATCCCAGCCCAGTGTATATTTCACTAATGACTGGGAGTGGAATGTCTATCTTGAACATTGTGAAGATAACGAACAGTACACTGCTCTTGTCTTAGAGTGCATGACCCCAGAGGTCAAGGTTGAATGTGATGAGATGGGGATCTATGATCTAATCATACATCTCAAAGGTCTCTTCACACCATGCTCTATAGACAATGATCAGGAGAGTTCTGTTGGATCTTCAGAATGTGTGCCTAAGTCTGAGAAAGACCATGGTTCTGTATCTTCGAAGCTAATACTTCGGAAGACTGGGAATGCATGGGTATTTCGAAGAGGATTGATGGCCAAAAAGAGCATGGCAAAGAGGAAGGGATGTAATCCATCCGCTTCAGGTATTGTGTTACCGAGGTCTTTTGTCTACTTCTTATTCATGGGTACTGGGTACCGTATGTGAGGCTCACATATGTTTTACATGTGCAGGAGCTCAAAAGAAGTAGGACGAAGAGGCTTGATGGGATCGACTCTCGGGTCTGGAATGGAGCATTGGATGCTGCTGTTGATATCATCTCACTGCCTTGAAGACTTTATATAAAACTTTGCTATTATTGTATCAGCTTATGTATTAGAACATCATTCCTTTTGGAAAGGACTTCAGTTTGAAATAATAAATAATATTTTTCTTTAATCTGAGATGTTCTATTGAAGTGATACAATTGACAATAGTTCTATATGTAACACAAGAACAGATCTAATGATTCAATAAAATTCCTCTTATAGCATTGTCTCTTGAACCATAGAACAATGGTCACATCCAAAAGTCCATGGACTATTGGGATCATTATCCTTTCAGGATTATGATACATGTGAACCTAGTTCAAAGGAACAATGTGACAGATGCTGCCTTCACCGGAAAAGATGGAAGGAATAAGTGACTTGTTGGATCTATGACACAGCAATGTGAGTGGACCCATGTAAACAAGCACTAAAAGGAGTTTTATATATACTTCATTAGGTATGGGTATGCCTCACGCAACCCAAGAACTTTGGAAAAATCCAAGAAGTTCATAAATGAAGTATTGAGTCAAATTGAAGGATATATCAAAGCACCTTGATTGGATCAAGATGATTAAGTGGAGAATTTGATGACTGTCCTAAGAAGTGTGGAGTTATCTCACAGCCTTCTTAGCTCACCACTGTGTGGTGAATTTCAAAGAAAGAAAAGGAACACATTGGATGTGGTTCCATCTTTGAGTAGTCATGCAAATATACTACTATGATGCCATGCAAACAGAAGTACTGCTACTCCATAAGAAAATGTCTAAGTTAGCTTTTGAGTTAAGAACTACAAATATCCCATTTCTTCAATGGAATTGGGAATGTAATGTGCAGTGATTCAAAAAGTATGTGTTTGTGGTGCACTATAGAGTGCTAATTCTATCCCAAGGAGAACAAAATATTTGTTGCTCAAACTGCTGTCTCTCTTGAGAAAGTATTTCTCTTGAAAGAAGCCAGTGGGAGTAGATCTGATTTGGACAAGGTCCAGAATCAACCACAACATAATTAGACACAGATGGAGAGCAAAATCTCACATAAAGGTTGAAAGTCAACCTGAGGTTCAAGTAACACAGGAATAACATAAGTCTGGATCGATTCGATATGCTGGGCATGACGAATTTTTTATCAAGCATGAACCTAAGACTTATGAGGAAATGGAAGCGGTCGGTGGACCAGATTCCAAGAAATGGCTAAGGGCCATGAGAACCATAATGGACTCCATGTCTGCTAATCAAGTCTGGGACTTGGATAAGCTGCCAAAAGGGGTAATTCCCACAGGCTATAATAAATCTTCTAGGAAGATAGACATGGAAGGTAACATTGTTACCTTAAAAGACAAGCTATTGAACAATAATTTCAGGCAAATCCACTGGGTGGATAATAATGAAATTTTCACCAATAACTGAGCTTTAAGTCCATTAGGGATCTGCTTGTTGTAATTGCATGATCAATTATGGCATCTTGTTATGATAACTGCTTTTCTTGCAAGGACATCTGAAAAGATATCTATAAGGAAATAGCCAGAAGGTTTTCATATCAAGGCCATATAGATATGCATGATGTTATGCAAGCATGGTTGAAAAAGCCTGTGTTTACAAGAAGATTAGTGGGAGCACCTTAATAGTATTTCTTATTCTAGATGATTGATGACATTCTCCTCACATGGAATGACATCTCAACTCTTCACATGGTGAAAGAAAGGTTTGATATGTATTTCAAGAAGAATGATCTAGGGAATGATGCCAACATCTTAGGCATGAGGATCTAAAGATAAAGATCCAAGAAAGTCATTGCCCTTTAGTCAATCTATGTTCATCCAAGAGTTTCTGGAGAGGTTTATATTGGATGATTCCAAATATTGATACCTTCCAGGAAGATATGGTCTGAGTCTCTCAAAGATGTTGTGTCCTGTGGCACAGCTGGAGAGTAATAACATGAGTCTAAAGTCCTGATACATGGTGTGTAGGATGGATCATGTTTTGAATAATATACTCAAGACCATTTGTGGCAAATGCTTGGAGCATAGCCAGCAAGTTTCAATCAGATCTTAGTGTTTAACACTAGATAGCTGTGAAAGCAATCCTTGTATATATACTTGGGAAGTATAAAGGATTGGAGTCTAGTCTATGATAGACAAGAAAGAATTTTGTGTACAGGGGTACACTGACACTTCATTCTAGTCTAGTGACTATTGATCACAGCCAGGATTTGCGCTTTGCCTTGTTATGGTGTTGTATGGTGAAAGCAAACCAAAGTGGCAAGATTCTACAAATAAGGCGAGTACATTGCAGCTCCTTGTGGCAGCCAAGGATGCAGCTTCATTCATTTGAACTTGATCTAGTTCATAGTGCTTGATGGTCCAGTATAGTTAATACTGGGGCCATAGCATAAGAAAAGGAACTTAATGCTCAAGTATGTACTACAGCATATCATCTGATCTTAGAGATCATGAATAAGGATGATGATCAAATTTGTTAAAATAAGCACAGATAGCAATCTGGAAAACCCCACTGACCTAGCCTCTGGCGCAGCGGAAGCTAAATAGGTCATACTAGAGACATTGGAACTGGCTAAACACCAGTTGTCCTTGGTCTTAGTGCAAGTGGGAGATTGTTGGTGTATATGCCCTAAAGACCAATGTATGGACATAGTCAGGCATTGGTTGAATGTACTTTGATAGAACTATTACTCTTTATATAGGCATGGTCGTTATTATGCAGACTTCTCTACCTGCGTTGATGTATTGAGTTGCATAAATAATGTCCCAGGAGTTTGGATTGGATCCATTCTCATAAGCTATCCCCAGACAAAGTACCTTAGCAGATATGGGACAGCTTTGGTACAAGTGAGACTGGTGTATGGGCTGGTTAGGTGTGGGGCACAGTAACGCAGACATACAGGTGCATTGGATGCACTGGAGTGATCCACCGTGAGGATTGACTTGTCTAGTCAACAAGTCAATCTCACATGCAAGAGGTTTTGCATTGATCCTTAGACTTGAGGTATTAATGTCTAGATTTGATGATGGGTATGCTTTAATACAGTCTTACGTCTCTCCGTAACTGGGAGACCAAAATGACTGTCATTGGGCATGTCATAAATCACGTAGACACATGGATGACCAATAGTAGGATTTGCCCCTTCCTTCAGAGGAAGCATGATATCCACCTCGGGGCGCCCCACCTTATTGGTGCATGACAGGAGAGTGTGGCCACACTTGTTGAGTCATGACCAATGCATTGGATAATAAACTTGAGACTAATCCAATGGCAGGATATCAGCTTAGGCAAAGGGATCTGTAATGCAATGGGAATCCTCGTTGCTTGTTAGGAGTTGTTGCCATAATGACTTAAGTCCTATGACATGGGTAGTAGTGATGTGTTGCTAGATACCCCTCACTACTTATGATGTTTACATCATTGCCATCGTCATATGGATCCTACGGGGTCACACGCAATAGACTCTTGACGTTGCTTTAATCAGAAGCCTTAGGATCAAGTTATTGGATAACTTGGATCAATTTGGAAGATTTCATCAGCGCCAATGGGCCTGATGAGTTGGAAGAAAGTTTTTGGAGCCAAACTTCATTTTTGGCAGGTTGACCCGAACTTGACCTAGATTGGTCACATTTGGATTAGGGTTGCATTGGATTGGATCCAATGGCTTAATCAACCCATGCCATGAAGTTTGGGCTAGCTCATTATCCAATGAGGCCCAATAATTAGTTGTCATGAAGAGGAATTGGCTTAAAAGGGTATAATGGGGAGAAATCTCACCCCCATTGGCGCCTAGGGGCATAATGGGGTGAGGGAGGCGCCTTTGCTTCATTATGGAAGTAAAGGGCGCCTAGCCCTTCTTCCTTGGATGGAATATTTGCCTCTAAGGTAAGTCTTGGGGCTGATATGGCTTGAGAACTTTTATGGGAAGTTCCTAGGCGCATATGGACATAGGGAAGAGGTATATGGTAATGTCTTGGAGACTTACCTTACCTCAAACCCTAGTTTCTCCCAAAACCCTTACCCTAGCCGAAACTCCTCATGCATGTTGCGCCTAGCCACTTAGCCTTTGATGGTAAGAATGCATTGGAGGCATGTCTTGGGCTGATATAGTGTTTAGACTTTTATGGATAGGTTGAATGAGGTTTATGGTAAAGTCTTGGAGACTTTCCTTACTTCAAGACACCTCATCCTAGCCATACACTTGGCATGATCCTAGCCCTTGCTCAAACCGCCTCTAGTCCTATTTATAGTACCCATTGTCGCCCTCTCTAGATGATGAACGCTTGGAGACGTGAACACAAGTAGAGGGGCAAAAGCAAGGGCAAAGGGTGACAACATCAAAGTGGCGCAACCCTTCTTCCAACAAGTGACCGCAAGTCTTCTCCTTCCTCTCCTCTTGGCGTGACTTGGAGAAGGACTTGGTGGCGCAATTTTCCCTTAATCTTCCTCAAGGCCGAAACTCATCTTCTCCCTCTTCTCTTGGAGTGAAGAGGATAAGGAGTTGGTGGCATCTTCCTTGCACTTGGCACATGAAGCTTGGAGGTGGCGCAAGAAGAGTGAAGGAACCCTAAGGCTCGATTCTCTTCCCGAGGCTAGCACCGAGCGTGGAAGGGAGCAACGATCAAGGAGTCGACGCGTGGATACTTATAGAGGGCGAACACTTGGGCGCCTTCAACATGGCTTCGACATCTAAACAAGCAAAAGAGGTACATCTCTAACACATCCTTGTGTCTTCTCTCTCGCATGGATCCTTGGGAAAGGAATGTGTTTCGGGTGTAATGCTTCTTCCGCTGCGTCCTGGGACTGCTAAATTTTAAATTACACCCGGCATTCCCTAACAGAGTCTTGCAACTCTACCTCCCTCATACTGGGGGTATGCACTAGAGATAGCTTCTCTAATACTAAATAACGTTCCATCTAAGAGTGTCTCCAAAATACCATACGAGATGTGGTGTGGAAGACGCCCTAATCTCACTTTTATCAAGATCTGGGGATGTGAGGCTTATGTCAAACGTCAGGATTCTAGCAAGCTAGAACCTAGATCTGATAAATGCGTGTTTGTGGGGTATCCTAAGGAAACTAAAGGATACTACTTCTATGTCCCAACCAAGAATAAAGTTTTTGTTGCTCGGGGTGCTGTATTTCTGGAGAAAGAATTTCTCATGAAAGAAGTTAGTGGGAGGAAGTTTGACTTGGATGAGGTCCAAGTGCAAGCACAAGACAAAGAGATGGAATCTGAGCCACCTGCATCGGTTGCTAGCCAACCTGAGGCTCAGACACAGGTCCCACGTAGGTCTGGGAGAATTCATCGTGCACCTGAAAGGTATGGGTCGCTGCCAACCCAACACGATGGGATATTCATCATTGAGGATGAACCCAGAACCTATGATGAGGCGGTCAGTGGACCGGACTCCGAGAGATGGCTTGACGCCATGCGATCCGAGATGGATTCCATGATGGCTAACCAAGTATGGGATTTGGTTGAGCTGCCTGATGGGGTAAAACCCATAGGGTGTAAATGGGTCTTCAAGAGGAAGACAGACATGGATGGCAATATAGTTACCAATAAGGGTAGACTAGTGGCTAAAGGATTTAAACAAGTCCACGGGGTGGACTATGATGAAACCTTCTCGCCAGTTGCCATGATCAAATCCATTCGGATTCGGCTTTCTATAGCTGCATATCATGACTATGAGATATGGCAGATGGATGTCAAGACAACGTTCCTTAATGGGAAGCTAACTTAGGATGTGTATATGTCACAACCTGATGGCTTCATCCATCCTGCAGAGGCTAATAAGGTATGCAGGCTAAAGAGATCCATTTATGGATTAAAGCAAGCATCTCGAAGTTGGAATCTTCGATTTGATGAAGCCGTGAGAGATTATGGCTTTATCAAAAGCGAAATGACGCCTGTGTATACAGAAAATTCAGTGGGAGCCTAGTGATTTTTCTAGTCTTGTATGTCGATGACATACTGCTCATCGGAAACGACATCCCTAGTCTTCAAGCTGTGAAGACATGGTTGGGGAAGTGTTTCGAGATGAAAGACTTAGGGGAGGCCGCCTATATTTTAGGGGTAAGGATCTACCGGGATAGATCCAAGAGGCTTCTGGCCCTTAGTCAGAGTACCTACATTGATAAGGTCCTGGAGAGGTTCAACTTGGAGCAATCTAAGAAAGGATACCTTCCAGTAAGACATGGCCTTACTCTCTCAAAAAGCTAGTGTCCTACAACACAGGCTGAGAGGGATGACATGAGTCGAATTCCTTATTCTTCGGCAGTAGGATCGATCATGTATGCAATGTTGTGTACTAGACCAGATGTGGCATATGCTGTAAGCATAACCAGCCGATACCAATCCAATCCAGGTCTGTAGCACTAGGTGGCTATAAAGAACATCCTAAAGTATCTGAGAAGAACTAAGGATTTGTTCTTGGTCTATGGGGGACAGGAAGAGCTCAGTATGCAGGGCTACACTGATGCATCGTTCCAGTCTGACCCTGACGACTTTAGATCGCAGGCCGGCTATGTGTTCAAGATAAATGGAGGCATTGTATGCTGGAAGAGCTTCAAGCAATCCACCATAGCAGATTCTACAACCGAGGCTGTGTGTGTGGCCTCTTCTGAGGCAGCCAAGGAAGCAGTTTGGATAAGGAAGTTCTTATGTGATCTTTGTTGGGGTATGCCCTTAAGGCTAATGTTTGAGGCCTTGGGATTGTATAAGTATCATGTAATAAACTCTTATGTTTATAAAGGCATGGTTATTATTCAGGTTGTTACCTTGTCTGCTGTAATAAGTGTACTTCTGAATAATGTCTCAAAGCTGTTCAGCTAGGCTGACAGGCTCTATGTCCTTAGTCGAGATATCTTGGTGAACATGAGACAGCCTTGATATGATTGAGACTAATATGTGTGCTAATCTTATAGGATGCTTCGAGCATGGAATAAGATGTAGACTCATGGGTACATTGGATGTACTGGACAGACCCTTCTAGGATATTCAATTGTTTGTCACAATGTGAATAATCCTTGATAGCAGCAAGTGGCACATTTTCCTTTGACTTGAGATCACTTGTGTTTCTAAATGATGATTGTCATTGTTTTGAGGTAGTTCAATATCATTTGAAACATAATGATTATAGACTATCTTGGATGATGAGCTTGAGTCAGGTTAGGGCACTAGTGATAGATAAAGGATTGCCGTCTCCTTGTTCAAGGAGTGTGATGTTCTAGAGGGCCCCCTTGTATGAGATGATTGAGAAAGTGTATGGCCATACCCAGATGACAGTGATCATCTGATCTAATCATGCTCATCCTATTGGAGTTACAGGCTTGACATGCTTGTCCAATAAGAACATCCAGTGGCAAAGGAAACATGCATGCCTCGTGAGTTTGATTCACACTTGTGCTGTGGTTTGGGTGTAGTCTTGGAAGACTCTTTCCTTTATATCGGGAGACAGTGATGTGTTGCTAGATACCCCTCACTGATCGTGATAATGTAAGTTGTCGTTACCGACATTTAAAGGAAACCCTCAGGGTCGCACAATTTGATGATATGGCTTACTCATGTCAGATCGTGTGGACTGAATTGTTTTGGTTCAGTTAAAGGAGAGTAGACTCTGATTGTAAGTGAGATCTGGTCTGATCATGTTTGATTGATTAGAGCTTAAGATCGGTAAGCTTCGATCGAGAGTATTGATGCTAGATCAGTGAGATCAAGTGCATCTAGATATGTATGGTTAGATCTTGAACCTTCATGGTTCATACTAGATTTAGACCATGGCATGTCTTGGTTTGGTCTTGGTTTGATTTGGTTGTTGAACCAAAGTCAATTGAACCGGTTCAAGGATGTGAACGCATGGTTCAAATTAATTAAGCGTTTTGATTAGTTCACTAAGTGTGAACGTGTGGAGTGAAGACTTACCATATATGGAAGTCTCAACGCCTAAACGCTTAAGCCAAGAAACGCCTTTGCGTGATGGCTTCTCTCTTGGGCGAATGTGTGCTCTTGAGTGTGCATGATCGCCGAGAGTTGTGAGAGGCATTCGGCAAGCCAAACCAAGAAGACATCCAAGGATTCTCCTTCAAGCGATTTGGATTCTTCAAGCCCTTTGCTAGCACAAAGGACGACAAGGAGCAAGCCAACTTCTTCTTGTGTGCACGCCTTGTGGAGGAGACCTCTCTTGTTCTCTTGCTTCCAAGTCGCCATCTTCCTCATGGCTTTGGTATGGATCTAAACTTCATCAAGTTGATCATATTATCTTGCTAAGATCCATGGAAAACCCTTGCTTCCGCTTGTAATTGTCATGCGCCACCCTTAAGGGTTTTTCGCCCCCCCTCTTGAAAGGGGTTTCACATGCTTGCGCTCCCCCTTGAAGGGGACCCTTCAATCTTCAGGTGGTCCCTAGTGCAATGGATGCCATTGAACTCTACTGTGACAACAATGGAGCAATTGCACAAGCCAAGGAACCACGGTCTCATTAAATATCCAAACACATACTAAAAAGATTTCACCTGATCAGAGAGATCATTGACAGAGGTGATGTCAAGATTAGCAGAGTAGACACAGAGAACAATCTGGCAGACCCATTGACCAAGGCTTTGGCGCAGCAGAAGCATGATGGTCACGGTAGAGATATGGGGTTGAGATTCCTCAACTTCTAGGTCTTAGTGCAAGTGGGAGATTGTTGGTGTATATGCCCTAGGACCTAGTTTTGGTCCACTTATGTACTACTTGACTTTGATATTTATATCATTCTGGCATTGTCGTTATCTATGTTTGTTTACATCTGCGCAAATGTACTTACATGATAATGTCCCTGGAGACAGATTGGATCTGTGCTCGAACTATAGTCCCCAGTCGATGTACCTTAGTGGATATGGGATAACTATGGTACTTGTGAGACTAGTATGTGGGCTGGTTAGGCACGTAGTGCTAACGCAGACACATGGGTATATCATTGGAGGATATACTGGATAGACCCGCTGTGAGGCTATAAGTTGGTGTCATGAGTTATCCTCATTCTATATGGTTAGAGATTTGCTTTGATACAACCTAACACCTCGCCGTAGTTGGGAGGTCATAACGGTTGTCATTGAGCATGTCACGACCCATATGAGAAGGTCAATGGACAGAAATAGGATTTGCCCCTTCCTTAAGGAAGTATGATATCCATGGAGCTCCTCTATGGTTCTATGACTGAGAGTGTATGGCCATACATAGGTGAGAACCTATTTTAGTCATAGCCATGTGATTGGATGTAAACAAGTGGTGACACACTTGTCAAATCGGATATCAGTTCGGCAAAGAGACTGTAATGCATCTGTACCTAGTTGCGATGATGGGGATGCCGATGTCGATATCCATTCCAATGACCTGGGTAGCAGCGATGCACTGCTAGGTGCCACTCACTGCTTGTGGTGACCTTTGGTCAGCACTGCCAGCGTCAGAGGAACCTACAGGGTCGCACACCTTGATACTTGAGTTCTCGTATTGATCGGGAAGCCTTATGATCGAGTTATTGGATAACTCGGATCTAATTGGGAGATTTCATCAGCGCCAATGGGCCTGATGAGATGGAAGAATGTTATTGGAGCCAAACTTCATTTTTGGTAGGTTGACTGTTGGGAAACCCCGGGGACATTTTACAATTTTTCAGAGCCATGGACATACATTTTACGCAGCGGAAGAATGTCCCCGAAACAGGCTAGTCCCAAAAATCCAGTGAAGATCTCTTGCGAGGGGGTCGACACGATGTGATAGTAAGTACCTTTAGCAATTAGAATCCGATGTCGATGAAGGCGCCCAAGTGTTCGCCCTCTGTAGTCTCGCACACACAGATTCCTCAAGTTTTCTTCTTCCTCGCCCGGTACTAGCCTCGGGAAGAAGATCCTGTTGGGGTATGCCCTTAAGGCTAATGTTTGAGGCCTGTGGGAATGTCACAAGTATCATGTAATAAACTATTCTGTTTATAAAGGCATGGTTGTTATTCAGTTAGTTACATTGTCTGCTGCAATATATGTTCTTCTGAATAATGTCTCAAAGCTGTTCAGCTGGGCTGACATGCTGTTATGTCCTTAGTCGATGTATCTTGGTGAACATGAGACAGCCTTGATATGGTTAAGACTAATATGTGTTCTGATCTTATAGGATGCTTCGAGCATGGAATAAGATGTAGACTCATGGGTACATGGGATGTACTGGACAGACCCTACTAGGATGTTCAGTTGTTTGTCACAACGTGAATATTCCTTGTATAAGACAAGTGGCACATTTCCTCTGACTTGAGATCACTTGTGTTTTCTAAATGATGATTGTCATTATTTTGAGTTAGTTCAATATCATTTGAAACATAATGATTATAGACTATCTTGGATGGTGAGCTTGAGTCAGGTTAGGGCACTAGTGATAGACATAGGATTGCCGTCTCCTTGTTTAAGGAGTGTGATGTTCTAAAGGGGCCCCCTGGATGAGATGATTGAGAGAGTGTATGGCCATACCCAGGTGACAGTGTTCATCTGATCTAATCATGCTCATCATATTGGAGTTACA
Organism: Costus lasius; assembly: GCA_027563935.2. Lineage (NCBI taxonomy): Eukaryota > Viridiplantae > Streptophyta > Magnoliopsida > Zingiberales > Costaceae > Costus > Costus lasius. The sequence goes on from CM050451.1 coordinate 81,661,864, forward strand.
AGTTTGACAGACTTGTCCAATAAGAACATCCAGTGGCAAAGGAAATATGTATGCTTTGTGAAATGATTCACACTTGTACTATGGTTTGGGTGTAGTCTTGGAAGACTCTTTCCTTTATATCGGGAGACAGTGATGTGTTGCTAGATACCCCTCACTGATCGTGATAATGTGAATTATCGTTACCGACATTTAAAGGAAACCCTTAGGGTCGCACAATTTGATGATATGGCTTACTTAAGTCAGATCGTGTGGACTGAATTGTTTGCGTTCAGTTTTAAGGGATTTAATCTCTGATTGTAAGTGAGATCTGGTCTGATCATGTTTGATTGATTAGGGCTTGAGATCGGTAAGCTTCGATTGAGAGAATGGATGCCAGATCGGTCAGATCAGGGGCATTAAAGAGATCGACGGTTAGATCTAAAGCCTTAGGGTTTATTTGATCTAGGCCTTGTCGCTTGGCTTGGTTGGTTCTTAAACCGAACCAATTGAACCAGCTCACTAAAAGAGCGCTTGGTTCATAGGGAGAGGAGTGGGCGACGAGTTCACATAGCGTGAACGTTGGGATGAGGAGAGGTTACTATTTTTAGTAACCATGATCTCCATGTCGAGTGGGCACTCATCCGAAATAGAGTATTCTCTATTTTCGCCAATTCACTTATTCCTCTCGCAAGTTTTTCCTCTCGACTTGGGGTGCGGCGACGCTTGAAGGTTGAGGAGGATTCGGCCAAGGAGAAAGACATCTCTTTTCCTTTCACTCGACAAAGACCTCTTGGAACCTTGCTAGCACAAGGAGCACCAAGAGAGATAGCAACATCATCTTGTGTGTGACGACAAGGAGAAGATCTACTTTGATCTTTGCTTCCAAGGAAACATCTTTCCATGGCAATGGTATGAATGTTTTCTTATTGTTATCAAGTTGATCTTTTGCATGCGTATCGATCTTATAACCCTAATTCCGCAAGAGAATAATTTTATGCGCCATATGCTCTAAGGGTTATGCTCCCCCATGAAGGGGACCCCCCTTATTTAAGGGGTTCTTTCAACTGGTATCAGAGCAGGTTGAATGCATGTTATCTTGATTGCTTGATGATTTGCGTGATCCATATATGCGAATGTATGCTTAGATCTTCAACATGCGAAAGTTACATGATGAAAATCTTGTCTATATGTTTATCTTGCGCATGTTAGTTGGCGCTTCTAAGTTGTAGTTTTCTTTTCAAAACTTATACACTTGCGCGACTAATGCTAGATCTAAAGACCTTACTGTAAACCCTTAGACGGGTTACTGGGGTTGATGTCACCCCCTAGGTTAGATCCAATCATGTCTGATCAGATCATCTGACAGCCTGAAAGGGTCGACCAGATAGCACCTTGGCGCAAGCCTATGGTGGCTATAGGTCGACTGCAGACAGGTGTGTAGCGATGTCTGATTGTGACGATTAATGAACGCACCTGAGTTAGGCCCGGGGTCACTCCCGTTTGCCAGACCTCAGTGTGGTCGTTCAGCCCTAGCGCATGCATAGTTGACCTTTGGTCGACTCGAGTCAGTTAGGACTTGGTGCATGCAAGGGCAGTGGATCTGACTAGGTTGGATGAGTGGATCCCTAGTAATGGACCGTTGTAAGGTTGTAGGGCAAATAAGAAAAAATTAAAATTGATCCCATGGGGTTTTCGAAAATTTTAATTTTTATCATGGATCACATGTTTGCTGATTTGATACATATGTTTGTCTATTTAAGTCATATGTGGGCTGCCCGTATTAATTGTGTGCTGTGCTGGGGCCTGCGTGCCTGTATTAAAATTGTAAATTAATTATTGTGATCTGCGAATCACTGGGTTTTAATTTATAAATGTAAGTGACCTGCGTGTCACTCTTGTCTAGATAGTTAAATTTGTAATTTAATTAGACAAGAGCACTGAGCACACTTGGCACAGGCGCATGCAGCAATGGGTGGACCAGGTGGGAGGTCTAGGGTTCGACCCTAGGACCTGGCGCATTTCCTGGTGGGCGCACCAGAGCTGCAGATGGCGCTTGGGTCCAGGTTTGGGCCAAATGAGCAGCAAAAGACCCATGAAAAGCAAGTGCAGTCTTAAGTTAGGTTAAGGTCTCACTAGGGCTATGGGCTTTTACCACATATGACACATGCTTTCTTTTATTGCATAAATATTAGAAATGCATGATAGATTTATCTTTTGCTATCACCATAGGGATTGAATGATAGTAATAAAGATAAAAGACCGTTAAAATCCAACGCTAAAATATCAAGCTCGTAAGCCTTCTGACGCGAAACCTCACTGTTCTGATTATCGTTGGAGCCGTGTTGTACCCACTCAGTGGGCACGTCCATCTATCTTCAGACGGTGCGGGATTACACCTGTGTGTTACAGAGCAGGGATTTATCCCTTCTCGTTGCTCAGCATAGCACATGGTGGTCCAGGGAGTAGGTCGGGTCAGCTTGACCGTGTAGTCTACATATGTGGCGCATATGGTAGCACATGGAGGCAGCCGTCTGTTGGGGTCAGAGATTGTGTTGTACCAACTCAGTTGGCACAGTCTGCTGGACTGCCCAGATGAAGGGGAATCGCACGGGTTGGCGATCGGCAGGAACTGCCTACCAGAAACTAGTGCTTGTACTCTCTGTGCATCTTATCTCGCCTGAGCGGGACGCGGAGACCAAGTATGAAATCTGGATCCCATCTCACTAAAAGAGTTCGACTCTTTCGGGCTATTTTGCTGGATTTTTCACGCCTGATAAAATAGTGAGAAAAAGAATCTTTCTTAAGTCCTGATTGATTCTTATACATTGATACTGACCTTGCTGTTCTTGCATTGTTGTAGATACCTGCAGCAACGAACACCATGAACTTCAATGTGCGATCCCTACTGGAAAGGGAGAAGTTTGCTGGGCCAAACTTCTCTGACTGGTTTGGACACCTTAAGATCGTTCTTAAGGCAGAGAGGAAACTGTATGTCCTCGAGACGGCGATACCGCCGCAGCCCGCTCCGAACGCCGCAAGGGCGGTTCGGGAAGCCTATGAAAAGCACGTCAATGATAGCATTGATGTCGCTTGCCTGATGCTAGCGTCTATGACGCCACCGCTGCAGCGTCAGCATGAGGATATGTCTGCTATAGACATGATAGCGAACCTCAAGATGCTGTATGCTGCACAGGCGAGGACTGAGCGCTATAATTTGACAAAGCTCTTCTTTCAGAGCAAACTGGCTGAAGGGAGCCCAGTGGGAGCTCACGTGCTCAAGATGATTGGGCACAAGGAGGCTCTAGAGAAACTGGGGCATACCATCAACCAGGAGCTTGCTGTGGACATTATTCTGCAGTCTCTCCCGCCTTCATTCGACGCGTTCATTATTAATTTTAATATGAACAAAATCGATTGTACTCCGGCAGAGCTGCTGAATATGCTCTTGACCACTGAGGAGACTCTGAAGGGTAAGCCTTCAACCTCTGTCTTGATGGTTCCTTCAAGGAACAAGAAGAAGGGGAAGAAGGGCAAGGCCCCGGTCAAGAACTACAGCAAGGCTCTGAAGCAAAAGGTGAAGCGGTCCAAGGAATACAGGTGTTTCCACTGTGGCCAGCTAGGTCACTGGAAAAAGGACTGTAAAGCGCTCCAAGGAGATAAGAGGGGAAGCTTTGCTTCTGGCTCAGGTATATTCGTGACTGAGGTCATGTTTTCTTCTTCTGTTTCATGGGTGTTGGACACTGCATGTGGAGTTCACATTTGTTCAAATGTACAGGAACTCAAGAGAAGAAGGCAGGTGGGACAGCATGAGGTGGACCTACGCGTTGGAAACGGGGCACGGGTTGCTGCTGTTGCTGTAGGAGACTACTTTATTTCTTTACCATCTGGACTTGTATTGGAACTGAACAGTTGTTACTTTGTTCCCAGTATAACTAAAAATATTATCTCCATTCCTGCTCTTGTCAGGAAGGGATTTTCCTTTGAATGCAATATTTCAAAGTGTGTTTTATCATTTGATAATATTGTTCATGCAACTGGTTCAATTAATAATGGGTTATTCATGTTGGACATGGAAAGTTCCATACATAATGTTGATATTAAGAAAGCCAAGTATGCTGATGACAGCACCTTGCTATGGCATAGTCGTTTAGGCCATATAAACGAGAAACGCATTAAGCGGTTGCATGATCATGGACTGCTGGGATCATTCTCCTATAAGGAGATTGATACATGCAAAGCTTGTTTGATGGGTAAAATGACGAAGTCTCCTTTTCCTCACAAAGGTCAAAGGGCTTCAGGTTTACTTGACCTTATACACAGCGATGTGTGTGGGCCTTTTAGTAAACATGCCAGAGGTGGCTATCAGTACTTCATTACCTTTACTGATGATTTCAGTAGATATGGGTATGTCTATCTGATGAGACATAAAAGTGAATCTTTTGACAAGTTCAAAGAGTTTAAGAATGAAGTACAAAATCAGCTAGGCCGTAATATCAAGGCACTTCGCTCAGATCGAGGTGGTGAATACCTAAGTCATGCATTTACTGACTATCTAAAAGAGTGTGGGATTATCTCACAGCTCACTCCGCCAGGAACACCGCAATGGAATGGTGTGTCCGAAAGGAGAAATAGAACATTACTAGATATGGTTCGTTCTATGATGAGTCAGGCTACTCTTCCATACTCCTTTTGGGGTTTTGCACTGGAAACAGCTGCAAAGGTACTAAACCGAGTGCCATCCAAGGCAGTTTCAAAGACGCCATATGAGTTATGGTATGGGAAACAGCCAAGCTTGACATTTATCAGGATCTGGGGTTGCGAAGCTTATGTAAAGAAGCTCGCCTCTGGGAAACTAGAGAGTAGATCTGACAAATGTATCTTTGTCGGTTACCCTAAGGAAACTAAGGGTTATTATTTCTTCGATCCCAAGGAGAACAAGGTTTTTGTTGCTCGAACGGCCATATTTCTTGAGAAGGAATTTCTTCTGCAAGAGGCCAGTGGGAGAGAAATAAAGCTGGATGAGAATCCAGACGAAGGACAAAGTAGTCAAGCACAGTTGGATGAGCCTGAGCCGGTAGAACAGGTTATTGAACAACCTGAGGCTCAGATATCACGGGAACCGCGAAGATCGGGTAGGATCCGTCGACAGCCTGAGCGCTATGACGGAGTCTACATCATTGACAATGATGAACCCCTCACTTATGCGGATGCGGTCAGTGGACCGGAGTCAGCGAGATGGCTTGAAGCTATGCGCGCCGAGATGGACTCCATGTCAGATAACCAAGTTTGGGATTTGGTTGATCCGCCTCCGGGAGTTATCCCTATAGGCTGTAAATGGATCTTCAAGAAGAAGATTGACATGGATGGTAACGTGGTTACCTATAAAGGCAGGCTAGTTGCGAAAGGTTTCAAACAAATCTACGGGATAGATTATGATGAAACTTTCTCACCTGTAGCCATGTTTAAGTCTATTCGGATTCTTTTCGCGATAGCTGCATATTATGATTATGAGATTTGGCAGATGGATGTGAAAACAGCTTTCCTTAATGGAAATCTGGATGAGGATGTGTATATGACACAGCCTGAAGGTTTCACTAATCCAGCAGATCGTCATAAAATATGCAAGTTAAAGAAGTCTATTTATGGACTTAAACAAGCATCGAGAAGCTGGAACATTCGTTTTGATGAATCAGTCACTGAATTTGGTTTCATCAAGAACGAGGATGACCCGTGTGTATATAAGAGGTTTAGTGGGAGCGTGATTATTTTCCTAGTCCTCTACGTTGATGACATCTTGATCATTGGAAACGATATTCCTGAAATGCATGCTGTAAAGGCATGGCTGAGGAAATGTTTCCAGATGAAAGATCTAGGAGAAGCAGCCTATGTGTTAGGTGTGAAGATCTACAGGGATAGATCTAAGAGGCTTCTCGGGCTGTGCCAGAGTACTTACATCGATAAGGTCCTGGAGAGATTTCGCTTAGAGAATTCTAAGAAAGGATATCTTCCAGTCAGACATGGTCTGAATCTTTCGAAGAGTCAGTGTCCACAAACACAGACTGAGAAAGATGAAATGAACAATACGCCTTATGCTTCGGCTATTGGTTCTATAATGTATGCGATGTTGTGTACTCGCCCAGACGTCGCTTACGGGTTAAGCGTGACCAGTCGTTACCAGAGTAATCCAGGTTTGGCGCACTGGATTGCAGTCAAGAACATCCTAAAATATCTGCGGAGGACCAAAGATATGTTCTTGATATATGGTGGTCAGGAAGAACTCAGTATTGAAGGATATACTGACGCTTCGTTCCAGTCTGACCAGGATGATTTCCGATCGCAATCAGGCTATGTTTTTAGCTTGAATGGAGGTGCAGTGGTGTGGAAGAGTTTCAAACAGTCAACTGTTGCTGATTCCACAACAGAAGCCGAGTATGTCGCAGCCTCGGAAGCATCCAAGGAGGCAGTGTGGATTCGTAAGTTCGTGAGAGAACTTGGTGTTGTTCCTTCGTGTGCAGATCCTTTGGTTATCTTTTGTGATAACACTGGAGCAATCGCACAAGCAAAGGAACCACGGTCGCACCAGAAGTCCAAGCACATACAGAGACGGTTTCATTTGATCAGGGAGATCATTGATCATGGCGAGATCAAAGTATGCAAGGTTCATACAGACGACAATCTGGCAGACCCGCTTACCAAGCCTCTGGCGCAGCAGAAGCATGAGAAGCACTGTAATAATATGGGTTTGAGATTTCTCAACCATTAGATTAAGTGCAAGTGGGAGATTGTTGGGGTATGCCCTTAAGGCTAATGTTTGAGGCCTGTGGGAATGTCACAAGTATCATGTAATAAACTATTCTGTTTATAAAGGCATGGTTGTTATTCAGTTAGTTACATTGTCTGCTGCAATATATGTTCTTCTGAATAATGTCTCAAAGCTGTTCAGCTGGGCTGACATGCTGTTATGTCCTTAGTCGATGTATCTTGGTGAACATGAGACAGCCTTGATATGGTTAAGACTAATATGTGTTCTGATCTTATAGGATGCTTCGAGCATGGAATAAGATGTAGACTCATGGGTACATGGGATGTACTAGACAGACCCTACTAGGATGTTCAGTTGTTTGTCACAACGTGAATATTCCTTGTATAAGACAAGTGGCACATTTCCTCTGACTTGAGATCACTTGTGTTTTCTAAATGATGATTGTCATTATTTTGAGTTAGTTCAATATCATTTGAAACATAATGATTATAGACTATCTTGGATGGTGAGCTTGAGTCAGGTTAGGGCACTAGTGATAGACATAGGATTGCCGTCTCCTTGTTTAAGGAGTGTGATGTTCTAAAGGGGCCCCCTGGATGAGATGATTGAGAGAGTGTATGGCCATACCCAGGTGACAGTGTTCATCTGATCTAATCATGCTCATCATATTGGAGTTACAAGTTTGACAGACTTGTCCAATAAGAACATCCAGTGGCAAAGGAAATATGTATGCTTTGTGAAATGATTCACACTTGTACTATGGTTTGGGTGTAGTCTTGGAAGACTCTTTCCTTTATATCGGGAGACAGTGATGTGTTGCTAGATACCCCTCACTGATCGTGATAATGTGAATTATCGTTACCGACATTTAAAGGAAACCCTTAGGGTCGCACAATTTGATGATATGGCTTACTTAAGTCAGATCGTGTGGACTGAATTGTTTGGGTTCAGTTTTAAGGGATTTAATCTCTGATTGTAAGTGAGATCTGGTCTGATCATGTTTGATTGATTAGGGCTTGAGATCGGTAAGCTTCGATTGAGAGAATGGATGCCAGATCGGTCAGATCAGGGGCATTAAAGAGATCGACGGTTAGATCTAAAGCCTTAGGGTTTATTTGATCTAGGCCTTGTCGCTTGGCTTGGTTGGTTCTTAAACCGAACCAATTGAACCAGCTCACTAAAAGAGCGCTTGGTTCATAGGGAGAGGAGTGGGCGACGAGTTCACATAGCGTGAACGTTGGGATGAGGAGAGGTTACTATTTTTAGTAACCATGATCTCCATGTCGAGTGGGCACTCATCCGAAATAGAGTATTCTCTATTTTCGCCAATTCACTTATTCCTCTCGCAAGTTTTTCCTCTCGACTTGGGGTGCGGCGACGCTTGAAGGTTGAGGAGGATTCGGCCAAGGAGAAAGACATCTCTTTTCCTTTCACTCGACAAAGACCTCTTGGAACCTTGCTAGCACAAGGAGCACCAAGAGAGATAGCAACATCATCTTGTGTGTGACGACAAGGAGAAGATCTACTTTGATCTTTGCTTCCAAGGAAACATCTTTCCATGGCAATGGTATGAATGTTTTCTTATTGTTATCAAGTTGATCTTTTGCATGCGTATCGATCTTATAACCCTAATTCCGCAAGAGAATAATTTTATGCGCCATATGCTCTAAGGGTTATGCTCCCCCATGAAGGGGACCCCCCTTATTTAAGGGGTTCTTTCAGATCCATGCCTTAGGAGAGTCCTCCAAGCAACTTGCGCCACCACCAAGATGTGATGCGCCAAGGAGATGGAAGGAGAAGGGAACGCCGCAAGCCTTCTTGTTCCTTTGCGCCAAGGAAAGGAAGAGGAGAAGCATGCTTGCGCCCTTGATGGAAGAAGAAGAGCTTCAAGCTCTCCAAGCCGTCGCCCTCTAATGCTTCACGCCTACAAGGAATTAGCATCATGAAGAGAGGGGGCGGCAAGGGCTGATTTATAGGAGCAAGAGGCGGTTAGGGGAGAATGGCAAGTGTGTTGGTGTATATGCCCTAGGACCTAGTTTTGGTCCATCTTTGTACTACTTGACTCTGATATTAATATATATCTTTCTGGCATTGTCGTTATCATTGTTTGTCTACACCTGCGATTGTGTACTTACATGATAATGTCCCTGGAGACAGATTGGATCTGTGCTCGAACTATAGTCCCCAGTCGATGTACCTGAGTGGATATGGGACAACTCTGGTACTTGAGAGACTGGTATGTGGGCTGGTTATGCACGTGGTGCTAACGCAGACACATGGGTATATCATTGGAGGATATATTGGATAGACCCGCTGTGAGGCTATGACTTGGTGTCATAAGTTATCCTCACAAGTGACAGGAGATGCATTGATCCCTTGACTTGAGGTCATTGACCATTCTATATGGTTAGGGACTTGCTTTGATACAACCTAACACCTTGCCGTAGTTGGGAGGTCATAACGGTTGTCATTGAGCATGTCACGACCCATATGAGAAGGTCAATGGACAGACATAGGATTTGCCCCTTCCTTTGGGAAGTATGATATCCATGGAGCTCCCTTATGGTTCTATGACTGAGAGTGTATGGCCATACCCAGGTAAGAACCTGTTCTAGTCATAGCCATGTGATTGGATGAAAACAAGTGGTGACACACTTGTCCAATCGGATATCAGTTCGGAAAAGAGACTGTAATGCATCTGTACCTAGTTGCGATGATGGGGATGTCGATGTCGATATCCATTCCAATAACCTGGGTAGCAGCGATGCACTGCTAGGTGCCACTCACTGCTTGTGATGACCTTTGGTCAGCACTGCCAGCGTTAGAGGAACCTACAGGGTCGCACATCTTGATACTCGAGTTTTCATATTGATCGGGTAGCCTTTAGATCGAGTTATTGGATAACTCTGATCTATTTGGGAGATTTCATCAGCGCCAATGGGCCTGATGAGATGGAAGAAACTTATTGGGGCCAACTTCCGTTTTTGGCATATTGATCAAATTAACCATGGTTAGCCTCATTTAACCATGGGTTAAATTGGATTGGATCCAATAGCTTGGTTAACATGCATAATGGACTTTTGGCTTGGCCCATTGCTTAGTTGGGTTTGCTAATAAGTTGTATTGAAGGGCTAAGAGGCTTGAAGGGTATAATGGGGATGAATTAATGGGATAGGCGCATATGGGATTCTAGTTGGACTAGAATTGGCGCCTATGCCTTGTTTGGTATCTCCTTGGTGATTAAATCAAATTGGATTTGATTAAATCACACAAGATAATTGATTGGATTGTGTTTGACAATTGTGGGCTGATTATTAACATAATTAGAGTCCTAATTGGATTAGGACTTGCGCCCAAGCCACATTAGGTAATCCATCATATTGCCTTGACTAGGTCTAGGCGCATGGATGGGATTAATGCCTCATATGGCATGATATGGGCACATATGGCTGATGCTTGCTTTGGCAAGTCTTAGGCGCATATGGGAGTGGAGATTTAATCAATATACTTGATTGGATAATCTCCTAGAATCATGCCCTAATTGTCAACACTTGCCATTCTCCCCTAACCGCCTCTTGCTCCTATAAATAAGCCCTTGCCGCCCCCTCTCTTGATGATGCTAATTCCTTGGAGGCGTGAAGCATTAGAGGGCAACGTCTTGGAGAGCTTAAAGCTCTTCTTCTTCCATCAAGGGCGCAAGCATGCTTCTTCTCTTCCTTTCCTTGGCGCAAAGGAACAAGAAGGCTTGCGGCGTTGTCTTCTCCTTCCATCTCCTTGGCGCATCACATCTTGGTGGTGGCGCAAGTTGCTTGGAGGATTCTCCTAAGGCATGGATCTTCTTCCCGAGGCTAGCACCGGGCGAGGAAGAAGAAAACTTGAGGAATCCGTGTGTGCGAGACTGCAGAGGGCGAACACTTGGGCGCCTTCATCGACATCGGCTTCTAATTGCTTAAAGGTACTTACTATCACATCGTGTCGACCCCCTCGCAAGAGATCTTCACTGGGTTTTTGGGACTAGCCTGTTTCGGGGACATTCTTCCGCTGCGTAAAATGTATGCCCATGGCTCTGAAAATTGTAAAATGTCCCCGGGGTTTCCCAACAGTGGTATCAGAGCTACTTGCGAGCCTCGAACGATGTTCTTTCATGCTTTTCATGCTCACATGCCATATCTACATTTTCGCATATTGCATAGATGTTGGCGCATGATTTTTCTTTAAGTAGAAAAATTGTAGGTCTCTTGTTTCTTGCTTCTAATTAACTTCTTGTGGTTCTTTGCTCTCTTCATGTGATGGGATAGACCCATATGTGGAAGAGAAAATTTCTCCTCTCATAATAGGATAGACCTATCTTGAGAGACTTGTTGGAATAGGGCATGGACTGGGTGATTGCCCTTATCCTAGCAAGTTAGGGATTGCAAGGAGGGCAACCGGTATGCCTCTTGTAGACTCCTGAGAGAAACTTAGAATCAAAGATTTGTGATATGAAGGGAAGGAATAGAGACATGTTTTATGAAAAAGTAAAATTTCAGATTTTATGTTTTTCATGAGCATGTAGAATTGCATGAGTAAGTACTTGATTGTGCATGATGTTGTGGTCGTATGTCAAGCCCCCTAGCATGCCTGTGATGTATCCTTGTGAGGCCTGCGTGCCGCTTTTCTTTTTGCTTTTAACTAAGAAGAAGATTAGGGTGGCGCATCTACTTAGAGCAAGGTGCATGCTTGCTTGGTTGCGCATCCTTGCCTGATGGCGCAACAAGCTTCAAAGGTGGCTCATCCTTGCATAGGAGCGCAAGTTAGGGTTTGGCCGAGCCTTGTGCTTGTGTGCTATCCCTCTTGTGGCTTGCTAAATGGCGCACCTTCCTTGGAGGAAGACCATGGCATTGGCCGAACCTTGTGGGTGTACCCCTAGGGTTTGAGAGCTAAACCATGGGAGAATGACCTTGGAGCCAACCTTGAAGATAGAGCTAGAGGTCGGCTAGGCTAGGTCTAATCTTGGGGCTTGAATCCTAGGTCAAGAGTTGAACCCCTTTTTGGCATGGATTGGTTCAATGTCTTGAATGGGCTATGATCACATCATCCTTTTATTGCTTTCTTTACAAAAGCTAAAGCATGCCTGTGATGTTTTATCGTTATGTTATCACCATAGGATTGCATGCCTGTAATGATAGACATAAGATAAAACTGAGATGATGGGACCTTAAACAAAAAACCTCAATTAAAATATCAAGTCTAGTAGCCTTCTAACGCGTAGCCCTCACTAAGCTATCGATCAGTGGAGTTGTGAACTGTTTCCCACCCTCGTGGGACACACCCACTTATCTTTAGAAAGTGCGTGGTGGCAATGGTTTCCCTAGTCCAGTTTTAACCTGGGCGTGCCTTCGCAAGGAAACCCGTTGGCCCTGGGCATAACGGTTAGGGATGGACTTGACTAGAAGTTCACATGTGCTGGGCACATGGTGAAAGTCTAGAGGCATCGTTGAGAGGTAAGGGTTTCATGTTGTATCCAGCCCTCGCTGGACATGAAATGCCTGGACTGTCTCAATAAGGGGAATTGCTTGGAGCAATCGGCCGGCGCGCCCACCTTAGGAAACATGGGTCACTTTGTGCATCTCATCCCACCCTCGTGGGACGCGAAGCCCTGTGTGGAATGAGGATCTCATCTCACTAGGAAATCTTGGATTTCTCGATTGACTTTGTGGGTTGTCAATTCGATTAAAAATAGTGAGAGCCATGGTCATTTAAAAGGCAAGTCCAGTTTAAATGACTCGAAGTAGTACTAATCTGCTGTTTCTTGGTTGTTGTAGAACAATGGCTATGAACAATAGCAGTTGGTTACTACGATCTACCCTGGATAAGTTGGTTGGATCCAACTTACTGGATTGGTATATGAACTTGAGAATCGTGCTCAAGCTCGAGAGGAAGCTTTATGTTCTTGAGCGTCTTATTCCTGAGCCACTTCCATGCTCGGCCTCAGCGGCTGAGAGGGATGCTTATGATAAGCATCAGGTTGATACTTTGGAGGATGCTAACCAACATGTCACTTGAATTTAAAGGGTGATATGAATCGAAGAGTGCCTCTGAAATTATTTTAATCTAAGGCAGCTCTTTGATGAATTGGTTGAGCTCAATCCTGCTAAAGTTGATATTCAGTGTGTTGAGCCGAAAGGCTTGACCAAGGAACTGAAATTAAAGATGGATATGATCAGGAATAATAGGTGCTATTCATGTGGAGGGCCACCTCACATGTTGAAGGACATGTTGCAACTTCAGAATGAGGAGAAGAAAGGCAAGGCCTTGTCTTCATGCTCAGGTATTTATGTTACCGAAGTCAACCTTTCTACTCCTATGACATGGGTATAGGATACCGCATGTGGAGTACAAATATGCAAAGGCTCAGAAAGGATAGATCGGTAAGGCCTAGAGAGATTGACCTACGGATAGGTAACAGGGCACAAGTTGCTGCTGTTGCTGTAGGAGTTTTTCTCCCTGCCTTCTGGACTTCAGTTAAAGCTAGACAATTGCTATTATGTACCTTCCCTTACCAAAACATTATATCCACTCCTTGCTTGGCAAAGAAAGGATTTAGGTTTGAAATAAAAGAGAACTTATGTTCTTTTTCTTTTGCAAACATGTTTTATGGGAAGGGTACTTTGTGCAATGGTCCGCATGTCTTGGACATGGTTAGCTCTATTTGTAACATAAATAATAAAAGGACCAAACTGAGTGGTTCAGTTGGTGCTTTCCTACGGCATTGTCGATTAGCCCATATAAACAAGAATCGCATTCGACAACTCCATGCAAATGGGTTGCTAGATTCGAGTTCCTTGGAGGAACTTGATACATATGAGACTTGTTTATTAGGGAAAATGACAAAGACGCCCTTCACCGAGATTGGTGAGAGGGCAGGAGGTTTGTTGGATCTCATACATAGTGATGTGTGTGGGCTATTCAATAAACAAGCCAAAGGAGGGTATAACTACTTCATCACATTTACTGATGACTTCAGTAGATATGGTTATGTCTACATGTTCAGACATGAAGTAGAGAACCAGCTTGGTAGATCTTTTAAGAATCTTCGATCAGATCGTGATGGAGAGCACCTGAGCAGTGTATTCTTTGATTATCTGAGTAAGTGTGGGATCCTATCCCAACTCACTCCTCCTAGAGCACCTCGGTAGAATGGTGTATCTGAAAGGAGAAATCGAACCTTGTTGGACATAGTTCGGTCTATGATGAGTCATGCAACTCTACCTCCCTCATTCTGGGGACATGCACTTGAAAAAGCTTCTCTAATACTGAATAATGTTCCATCTAAGAGTGTCTCAAAGATTCCATACGAGGTATGGAATGGGAGACGCCCTAATCTCACTTTTATCAGGATCTAGGGATGTGAGGCTTATGTCAAACGTCAGGATTCTAGCAAGCTAGAACCTAGATCTGATAAGTGTATGTTTGTGGGGTACCCTAAGGAGACTAAGGGTTACTACTTCTATATTCCCACCGAGAACAAAGTTTTTGTTGCTCGGGGTACGGTCTTTCTAGAGAAAGAATTTCTCATGAAAGAAGTTAGTGGGAGGAAGTTTGACTTGGACGAGGTCCAAGTGCAACCACAAGACATAGAGATGGGAACCTGAGCCACCTGCACCGGTTGCTAGGCAGCCTGAGGCTCAGACACAGGCCCCATGTAGGTCTGGGAGGTTTCGTCGTGCACCTGAGAGGTATGGGTCGCTGCCGACCCAACACGATGGGATCTTCATCATGGAGGATGAACCCAGGACTTATGATGAGGCGGTCAGTGGACCGGACTCCGAGAGATGGCTTGAGGTCATGCGATCCGAGATGGATACCATGTCGGCTAACCAAGTCTGGGATTTGGTTGAGCTGCCTGATGGGGTAAAACCCATAGGGTGTAAATGGGTCTTCAAGAGGAAGACAGACATGGATGGCAAAATAGTTACCTATAAGGGTAGACTAGTGGCTAAAGGATTTAAACAAGTCCACGGGGTGGACTATGATGAAACCTTCTCGCCAGTGGCCATGATCAAATCCATTCGGATTCTGCTTGCTATAGCTGCATATCATGACTATGAGATATGGCAGATGGATGTGAAGACAGCGTTCCTTAACGGGAAGCTAACTAAGGATGTGTATATGACACAACCTAATGACTTCATCCATCCTGCAGATACTAGTAAAGTCTGCAGGCTAAAGAAATCCATTTATGGATTAAAGCAAGCATCTCGAAGTTATAATCTTCAGTTTGATGAAGCTGTGAGAGATTATAGCTTTATCAAAAGTGAAGATGACGCCTGTGTATACAGAAAATTCAGTGGGAGCTTGGTGACTTTTCTGGTCATGTATGTCGATGACATACTGCTCATCGGAAACGACATCCCTAGTCTTCAAGCTATGAAGACATGGTTAGGGAAGTGTTTTGAGATGAAGGACTTAGGGGAGGCCGCCTATATTCTAGGCGTGAGGATCTACCGGGATAGATCCAAGAGGCTCTTGGCCCTTAGTCAGATTACCCACATTGATAACGTCCTGGAGAGGTTCAACTTGGAGCAATCCAAGAAGGGATACCTTCCAGTGAGACATGGCCTTACTCTCTCAAAGAACCAGTATACCAACACAGAGCCTGAGAGAGATGACATGAGTCGAGTGCCCTATGCTTTGGTGGTGGGATCGATCATGTATGCAATGTTGTGTACTAGACCAGTTGTGGCTTATGCTGTGAGCATAACCAGCCGGTACCAATCCAATCCTAGTTTACAGCACTGGGTGGCTGTAAAGAATATCCTTGAGTATCCTGAAAGGGACTAAGGATTTATTCTATAAAGTCTACGGGGGACAGGAAGAACTCAGTGTGCAGGGCTTCACTGATGAGTCATTCCAGTCTGATCCTGACGACTTCAGATCGCAGACCAGCTATTAGTTTAAGATGGTTGGAGGTGCTGTATGCTGGAAGAGCTTCAAGCAATCCACCATAGCTAATTCTACAACCGAAGCTGAGTATGTGGTTGCTTCTGAGCCAGCCAATGAAGCCGTTTGGATCAGGAAGTTCTTTTCTGAACTTCAGGTGGTTCCAAGTGCAATGGATCCCATTGAGCTCTACTATGACAACAATGGGAACTGCACATAATAAGGAACCACGGTCTCATCAAAGGTCCAAACGCATACTCAAGAGATTTCGCCTGATCAAAGAGATCATTGATCGAGGTGATGTCAAGATTAGCAGAGTTGACACAGAGAGCAATCTAGCAGACCCACTGACCAAGACTTTGGCGCAGCAAAAGCATGATGGTCGTACTAGAGATATGGGGTTGAGGTTACTCAACCTCTAGGTCTTAGTGCAAGTGGGAGATTGTTGGTGTATATGCCCTAGGACCTAGTTTTGGTCCATCTTTGTACTACTTGACTCTGATATTAATATATATCTTTCTGGCATTGTCGTTATCATTGTTTGTCTACACCTGCGATTGTGTACTTACATGATAATGTCCCTGGAGACAGATTGGATCTGTGCTCGAACTATAGTCCCCAGTCGATGTACCTGAGTGGATATGGGACAACTCTGGTACTTGAGAGACTGGTATGTGGGCTGGTTAGGCACGTGGTGCTAACGCAGACACATGGGTATATCATTGGAGGATATACTGGATAGACCCGCTGTGAGGCTATGACTTGGTGTCATAAGTTATCCTCACAAGTGACAGGAGATGCATTGATCCCTTGACTTGAGGTCATTGACCATTCTATATGGTTAGGGACTTGCTTTGATACAACCTAACACCTTGCCGTAGTTGGGAGGTCATAACGGTTGTCATTGAGCATGTCACGACCCATATGAGAAGGTCAATGGACAGACATAGGATTTGCCCCTTCCTTTGGGAAGTATGATATCCATGGAGCTCCCTTATGGTTCTATGACTGAGAGTGTATGGCCATACCCAGGTAAGAACCTGTTCTAGTCATAGCCATGTGATTGGATGAAAACAAGTGGTGACACACTTGTCCAATCGGATATCAGTTCGGCAAAGAGACTGTAATGCATCTGTACCTAGTTGCGATGATGGGGATGTCGATGTCGATATCCATTCCAATAACCTGGGTAGCAGCGATGCACTGCTAGGTGCCACTCACTGCTTGTGATGACCTTTGTGAAGGGTCCCCTTCAAGGGGGAGCGAAACCCTAAAGGGCGCATTCATAATTTTTGCAGCGGAAATGAGGGTTTCTTGGGATCAATTGCATGATATATGATCAACTATAAAAACCCGATTGCAATTAACAATGGAGGATCATACCATCGCCATTCTTTGGTTGGTGTCTTGGAAGCAAAGATCGAAAGGGATCTTCTCCAAAGTGACGCACACAAGGTGATGTCGCCTACTCCTTGTGATCCTTGTGCTAGCAAGATTCTTCAAGGGTCCTTGCCGTATGGAAGGGAAGAGAACTTCTTGCTTGGCGAGACCTCCTTCTCTTGTTTCTGTGAATTGATCACCACCAAAAGAGAGAAGCGTTCACAAGAGATGATCGGCGAGAGTGTAACCCTCCACTCTAATGTGGAGGCGTTACTTACATTCAATTTGGAAACCGACTTCCCAAAATGGTAAGTACTCAAAGCCTCATGCGTTCACTCCAAGTGAACCATCGAATCTTCTCTTTGAACCAAGCATTCACATAGTGAACCGGTTCATTGATTTGGTTCAATTGTATTTGGTTCAAAGACCAAATCAAACCAAGCCAAGCCATGGTCTAGACCTTCTATGAACCAAATGGCTCATGATCTAACCGTTAATCTCCTGATGCTCTTGATCTCACTGATCTAGCATCCAATCTCTCGATCGAAGCTTACCGATCTCAAGCCCTAATCAATCAAACATGATCAGACCAGATCTCACTTACAATCAGAGTTTAAATCCCTTTAAACTGAACCCAAACAATTCAGTCCACACGATCTGACTTAAGTAAGCCATATCATCAAATTGTGCGACCCTAAGGGTTTCCTTTAGATGTCGGTAATGATAACTTACATTATCACGATCAGTGAGGGGTATCTAGCAACACATCACTGTCTCCCGATATAAAGGAAAGAGTCTTCCAAGACTACACCCAAACCACAGCACAAGTGTGAATCCACTTCACTAGGCATACATGTTTCCTTTGCCACTGGATGTTCTTATTGGACAAGCGTGTCAAGCCTGTAGCTCCAATATGATGAGCATGATTAGATCAGATGAACATAGTCACCTGGGTATGGCCATACACTTTCTCAATCATCTCATTCAGAGGGGGGCCCCTTTAGAACATCACACTCCAATCAAGGAGACGGCAATCCTATATCTATCACTAGTGTCCTAACCTGACTCATGATCATTATCCATGATAGTCTTTAACCATTATTTCTCAAATGATATTGAACTACCTCAAAACAATGACAATCATCATTTAGAAACACAAGTGATCTCAAGTCAGAGGACATGTGCCACTTGTTGCAAACAAGGATTATTCACATTGTGACAAGCAATTGAATATCCTAGTAGGGTCTGTCCAGTACATCCAATGTACTCATGAGTCTACATCTTATTCCATGCTCGAAGCATCCTATAAGATTAGAACACATATTAGTCTCAATCATATCAAGGCTGTCTCATGTTCACCAAGATATATCGACTAAGGACTTTATAGCACGTCAGCCTAGCTGAACAGCATTGAGACATTATTCAGAAGTACACTTATTGCAGCAGACAATGTAACAACCTGAATAACAACCATTGCCTTTATAAACATAAGAGTTTATACATGATATTGAAAGAATCCCAAGGCCTCAAACATTAGCCTTAAGGGCATACCCCAACAATCTCCCACTTGCACTTAATCTAATGGTTGAGAAATCTCAAACCCATATTATTACAGTGCTTCTCATGCTTCTGCTGCGCCAGAGGCTTGGTAAGCGGGTCAGCCAGATTGTCATCTGTATGAACCTTGCAGATTTTGATCTCGCCACGATCAATGATCTCCCGGATCAAGTGAAACCGTCTCTATATGTGCTTGGACTTCTGGTGTGACCGTGGTTCCTTTGCTTGTGCGATTGCTCCAGTGTTATCACAGAAGATAACCAAAGGATCTGCACTCGAAGGAATAACACCAAGTTCCTGAATGAACTTACGAATCCACACTGCCTCCTTAGATGCTTCTGAGGCTGCAACATACTCGGCTTCTGTTGTGGAATCAGCAACAATAGACTGTTTGAAACTTTTCCACACCACTGCTCCTCCATTCAAGCTAAAAACATTGCCTGATTGCGATCGGAAATCATCCTGGTCCGATTGGAACGAAGCGTCAGTATATCCTTCAATACTGAGTTCTTCCTGACCTCCATATATCAAGAACATATCTTTGGTCCTCCGCAAATATTTTAAAATGTTCTTGACCGCAATCCAGTGCGCCTGACCTGGATTACTTTGGAATCGACTGGTCAAGCTTAACCCGTAAGCGACGTCTGGGCGAGTACACAACATCGCATACATAATGGACCCAATAGCCGAAGCATAAGGCGTATTGTCCATTTCATCTTTCTCAGTCTGTGTTTGTGGACACTGACTCTTTGAAAGATTCAGACCATGTCTGACTGGAAGATATCCTCTTTTAGAATTCTCTAAATGAAATCTCTCCAGGACTTTATCGATGTAAGTACTCTGGCACAGCCCGAGAAGCCTCTTAGATCTATCCCTGTAGATCTTCACACCTAATACATAGGCTGCTTCTCCTAGATCTTTCATCTGGAAACATTTTCTTAACCATGCTTTGACAGCATGGAGTTCAGGAATATCGTTTCCAATGATTAAGATATCATCGACGTAGAGGACTAGGAAAGTAATCACGCTCCCACTAAACCTCTTATATACACACGGGTCATCTTCATTCTTGATGAAACCAAATTCACAGATTGATTCATCAAAACGAATATTCCAGCTTCTCGATGCTTGTTTAAGTCCATAAATGGACTTCTTTAACTTGCATATTTTATGACGATCTGATGGATTAGTGAAACCTTCAGGTTGTGTCATATACACATCCTCATCCAGTTTTCCATTAAGGAAAGCGGTCTTCACATCCATCTGCCAGATCTCATAATCGTAATATGCTGCTATCGCGAAAAGAATCCGAATAGACTTGAACATGGCTACAGGAGAGAAAGTTTCATCATAATCTATCCCATAGATTTGTTTGAAACCTTTCGCAACTAGCCTGCCTTTATAGGTAATCACGTTACCTTCCATGTCAATCTTCTTCTTGAAGATCCATTTACAGCCTATAGGGATTACTCCCTGAGGCGGATCAACCAAATCCCAGACTTGGTTATCTGACATGGAGTCCATCTCGGCTCGCATAGCTTCAAGCCATCTAGCTGACTCCGGTCCACTGACCGCATCCGCATAAGTAAGGGGTTCATCATTATCAATGATATAGACTCCATCATAGCGCTCAGGCTGTCGACGGATCCTTCCCGATCTTCGCGGTTCCCGTGATATCTGAGCCTCAGGTTGTTCAATAACCTGTTCTACTGGCTCATGCACATCCAACTGTGCTTGACTACTTTGTCCTTCTTCTGGATTCTCATCCAGCTTTATTTCTCTCCCACTGGCCTCTTGCAGAAGAAACTCCTTCTCAAGAAAAATGGCCGTCCGAGCAACAAATACCTTGTTCTCTTTGGGATCGTAGAAATAATAACCCTTAGTTTCCTTAGGGTAACCGACAAAGATGCATTTCTCAGATCTGCTCTCTAGTTTCCCAGAGGCGAGCTTTTTGACATAAGCCTCGCAACCCCAGATCTTGATAAATGTCAAGCTAGGCTGTTTCCCATACCATAACTCATATGGAGTCTTTGAAACTGCCTTGGATGGCACTCGGTTTAGTACCTTTGCAGCTGTTTCCAGTGCAAATCCCCAAAAGGAGTAAGGTAGAGCAACCTGACTCATCATAGAACGAACCATATCAAGTAATGTTCTATTTCTCCTCTCGGACACACCATTCCATTGCGGTGTTCCTGGCGGAGTGAGCTGTGAGATAATCCCACACTCCTTCAGATAGTCAGTAAATTATCGACTTAGGTATTCACCACCTCGATCAGAACGAAGTGCCTTGATATTTCGGCCTAGCTGATTTTGTACTTCATTTTTGAACTCTTTGAACTTATCAAAAGATTCACTTTTATGTCTCATTAAATAGACATATCCATACCTACTGAAATCATCAGTAAAGGTAATGAAGTATGAATAGCCACCTCTGGCATGTTTACTAAATGGCCCACACACATCACTGTGTATAAGGTCAAGTAAACCTGAAGCCCTTTGACCTTTGTTAGGAAAAGGAGACTTCGTCATTTTACCCAATAAACAAGCTTTGCATGTATCAATCTCCTCATAGGAGAATGATCCCAGCAGTCCATGATCATGCAACCGCTTAATGCGTTTCTTGTTAATATGGCCTAAACGACTATGCCATAACAAGGTGCTGTCATCAGCATACTTGGCTTTCTTATTATCAATGTTTTGTATAGAATATTCCATGTCCAACATGAATAACCCATTGTTAATTGATCCAGTAGCATAAACAATATTATCTAAAGAAATAACACACTTTGAAATATTGCATTCAAAGGAAAATCCTTTCCTGACAAGAGCAGGAATAGAGATAATATTTTTGGTAATGCTAGGTACAAAATAACAATTGTTTAATTCCAATACAAGTCCAGATGGTAATGAGATGTAATAGTCTCCTACAGCAACAGCAGCAACCCGTGCCCCGTTTCCAACTCGTAGGTCCACCTCATGCTGTCCCACCTGTCTTCTTCTCTTGAGTTCCTGTACATTTGAACAAATGTGAACTCCACATGCAGTGTCCAACACCCATGAAATAGAAGAAGAGGATATCATGACTTCAGTCACAAATATACCTGAGCCAGAAGCGATGCTTCCCTTCTTTTCTCCTTGGAGCGCTTTACAGTCCTTTTTCCAGTGACCCAGCTGGCCACAGTGGAAACATCTGTTGTCCTTCGACCGCTTGACCTTTTATTTCAGAGCCTTGCTGTAACTCTTGACAGGGGCTTTGCCCTTCTTCCCCTTCTTCTTGTTCCTGGAAGGGAACATCAAGACAGAGGTTGAAGGCTTTCCCTTCAGAGTTTCCTCTGTAGTCAAGAGCATATTCAGCAACTCTGCCGGTGTACAGTCGATCTTGTTCATATTAAAATTAATAATGAACGGATCAAAAGAGGCCGGGAGAGACTGCAGAATAATGTCTACAGCAAGCTCCTGATTGATGGTATGCCCCAGTTTCTCTAGAGCCTCTTTGTGCCCAATCATCTTGAGCACATGAGCTCCCACTGGACTCCCTTCAGTCAGTTTGCTCTGAAAGAAAAGCTTAGTCAAATTATAGCGCTCAGTCCTCGCCTGTGCAGCATATAGCATCTTGAGGTTTGCTATGATTTCCATAGCAGACATATCCTCATGCTGACGCTGCAGCGGTGGCGTCATAGACGCTAGCATCAGGCAAGCGACATCAATGCTATCATTGACATGCTTTTCATAGGCATCGCGAACTGCCCTTACGGCGTTCGGAGCGGGTTGAGGCGGTATAGCCGTCTCGAGGACATACAGTTTCCTCTCAGCCTTAAGAACAATCTTAAGGTGTCCGTACCAGTCTGAGAAGTTTGGCCCAGCAAACTTCTCCCTTTCCAGTAGGGATCGCACATTGAAGCTCATGGTGTTCGTTGGTGCAGGAATCTACAACAATGCAAGAACAGCAAGGTCAGTATCAATGTTTAGAATCAATCCAGGACTTAAGAATGATTCTTTTCTCACTATTTTATCTGACTGAAAAATCCAGTAAAACAGTCCGAAAGAGTAACACTCTTTTAGTGAGATGGGATCCAGATTTCATACTTGGTCTCCGCGTCCCGCTCAGGCGAGATAAGATGCATAGAGAGTACAAGCACTAATTTCTGGTAGGCAGTCCTTGCCAATCGCCAACCCGTGCGATTCCCCTTCATCTGGGCGATCCAGCCGACTGTGCCAACTGAGTTGGTACAACACAGTCTCTGATCCCACAGATGGCTGCCTCCATATAGCTATCATATGCCCCATATGTAGCCTACATGGTCAAGCTGACCTGACCTACTCCCTGGACCACCACGTGCTATGCTGAGCAACGAGAAGCGATAAATCCCTTCCCTGTAACACGCAGGTGAAATCACACACCGTCTGAAGATAGATGGACGTGTTGGGGTATGCCCTTAAGGCTAATGTTTGAGGCCTTGGGATTCTATCAGTATCATGTATATAAACTCTTATGTTTATAAAGGCAATGGTTGTTATTCAGTATGTTACATTGTCTGCTGCAATGAGTGTGCTTCTGAATAATGTCTCAATGCTGTTCAGCTAGGCTGACAGGCTGGAATGTCCTTAGTCAAGATATCTTGGTGAACATGAGACAGCCTTGATATGATTGAGACTAATATGTGTTCTAATCTTATAGGATGCTTCGAGCATGGAATAAGATGTAGACTCATGGGTACATTGGATGTACTGGACAGACCCTACTAGGATATTCAATTGCTTGTCACAATGTGAATAATCCTTGTTTGCATCAAGTGGCACATGTCCTCTGACTTGAAATCACTTGTGTTTCTAAATGATGATTGTCATTGTTTTGAGGTAGTTCAATATCATTTGAAACATAATGGTTATAGACTATCTTGGATAATGATCATGAGTCAGGTTAGGACACTAGTGATAGATATAGGATTGCCGTCTCCTTGTTTAAGGAGTGTGATGTTCTAAAGGGGCCCCCCTAAATGAGATGATTGAGAAAGTGTATGGCCATACCCAGGTGACTATGTTCATCTGATCTAATCATGCTCATCATATTGGAGTTACAGGCTTGACACGCTTGTCCAATAAGAACATCCAGTGGCAAAGGAATCATGTATGCCTAGTGAAGTGGATTCACACTTGTGCTGTGGTTTGGGTGTAGTCTTGGAAGACTATTTCCTTTATATCGGGAGACAGTGATGTGTTGCTAGATACCCCTCACTGATCGTGATAACGCAAGTTATCGTTACCGACATTTAAAGGAACCCTCAGGGTCGCACAATTTGATGATATGGCTTACTTAAGTCAGATCGTGTGGACTGAATTGTTTGGGTTCAGTTTAAAGGAGTTTAAACTCTGATTGTAAGTGAGATCTGGTCTGATCATGTTTGATTGATTAAGGCTTGAGATCGGTAAGCTTCGATCGAGAGTATTGATGCTAGATCGGTGAGATCAAGAGTATCAAGAGATCAACGGTTAGATCTTGAACCATTGGTTCAATGAGATCTAGACCAAATGGCTTGGGCTGGTTTGATTTGGTCTTTGAACCAAATGCATCTAAACCGAATTGCTTTGAACCGGTTCACTTATGTGAACGTATGGTTCAAAGGCAAGAGGAGTTTTCGATGGTTAAAGAGGGGTTTTAAGTGAAGTTAAAACTTGCCAAATTGGGAAGGCGTTTTGCTAGTGGAAAACGCTCCCATGCTTTGAACGCCTCTCTAGCCTCTTCCTCCTTTCGCTTTGGGTGTTCTTCACATGAAGGTGAGCATTCGGCCAGCAAGAAGTCTTCTCTCTCACTCTCCTTCACGCGACAAGGGGCACTTGAAGATCCTTGCTAGCACAAGGAGCGACAAGAAGAAAGCTACTTCTCATCTTGTGTGCGCATCTTGTGGAGGAGACCCCCTTTCGATCTCTTCTTCCAAGACACCATCCAAGCGATGGCAATGGTATGATATTTCTTCTAGATCTATCTACATTACAAGGTATTGAAAGTTGATCATATGTCATATAAATCGATCATGGAAACCCTTGCTTCCGCTCAAAAGCTCTATATGTGCTTACCTTTAGGGTTTCACCCCCTTGCGCTCCCCCTTGAAGGGGACTCTACAATTGGTATCAGAGGGTAGCGGTTCTATATATGTTCATATGATTGCTTCATGTTGCTTGTTTGTGATCCGAGTATGCTATTACATGTTATAGATCTATATTGAAGTTTCATCTTATTTGCGCTTGTTACCATGTATCTAGTTGCGCATGTTAATGAAGATGAAAGCTTCTTACTTTGTTGTTGCGCATGTTGTAAGTTGTTTTTTACCTAAAAACTTGTACCATCTTGCGCGCTCCATCTAGATCTATAAGCGCCTACTATAAACCCTTAGACGGGTTGATAGGGTTGAAGTCACAGTCGAGTCTAGATCCAAATAGTCTGATCAGACCATCTGACAGCCTAGATGGGTTGACCAGATAGCACCTGTGCGCTAGCACGAGGTGGCTATAGGTCGACTGCATCAAGGGCGTGTAGCGAGGTCTGGTTGAGACGACTAGTGAACACACATGAGTTAGGACCGGGGTCACACCCGCTTGCCGAAACTCATGAGGGTTGTTCAGCCCTTTGCGCATGCATGGTTGATCATTAGGTCAACTCAAGTCAGTTAGGACTTGGTGCATGCAAGGGCAGTGGATCTGACTGGATGGATGAGTGGATCCCCATCAATGGACCGTTGTAAGGTTGTAGGGCACATAAGAAAATTAAAATTGATCCCAATGGGTTTTTCAAAAATTTTATTTTCTTGTTAAAGGATCACATGTTGATTGGATGCCATGATATATGTTTATTTCATCTTATGTGGGTTGCCCTTTTAATGTCTGCTGTGCTGGGGCCTGCGAGCCTGCATTAAAATTGTAAATTAATTTATATTGTGATCTGCGCATCACTTTTATTTAATTTATAATGTGTAATTGACCTGCGAGTCAATCATGTCTAGATAGATTAAATTGTACGTTTAATCAGACATGAGCACATAGCACAGTTGGCAGAGGCGCATGCAGCAGAGGCTTGACCAGGTGGGAGGTCTAGGGTTCGACCCTATGACAGGCGCATCTACCTGGTGGGTGCACCTGAGCTGCAGAAGGCGCTTAGGCCCTGGTCTGGGCCAGATGAGAGGCAAAAGACCCAAGAAGAGCTAAAGTGAAGACTTAAGTTAACTTAAGGTCTTACTTAGGGTTAATGGGCTTTTACCACATAAGATCAGTATGCTTTCTACTTATCGTTTATAATTAGAATTGCATGATTTATTTATCTTCTGCTATCACCATAGGGTTTGCATGATAGTTAAGAAGATAAAAGACCGTTAAAATCCAACGCTAAAATATCAAGCTCGATAGCCTTCTGACGCGAAACCTCACTGTTCTGACTATCGTTGGAGCCGTGTTGTACCCACTCAGTGGGCACGTCCATCTATCTTCAAACGGTGTGCGATTTCACCTGCGTGTTACAGAGAAGGGATTTATCGCTTCTCGTTGCTCAGCATAGCACGTGGTGGTCCAGGGAGTAGGTCAGGTCAGCTTGACCATGTAGGCTACATATGTGGCGCATATGGTGGCACATGGAGGCAGCCATCTGTGGGATCAGAGACTGTGTTGTACCAACTCAGTTGGCACAGTCGGCTGGATTGCCCAGATGAAGGGGAATCGCACGGGTTGGCGATTGGCAGGGACTGCCTACCAGAAATTAATGCTTGTACTCTCTGTGCATCTTATCTCGCCTGAGCGGGACGCGGAGACCAAGTATGAAATCTGGATCCCATCTCACTAAAAGAGTGTTACTCTTTCGGACTGTTTTAATGGATTTTTCAGTCAGATAAAATAGTGAGAAAAAGAATCTTTCTTAAGTCCTGGATTGATTCTAAACATTGATACTGACCTTGCTGTTCTTGCATTGTTGTAGATTCCTGCAGCAACGAACACCATGAGCTTCAATGTGCGATCCCTACGGGAAAGGGAGAAGTTTGCTGGGCCAAACTTCTCAGACTGGTACGGACACCTTAAGATTGTTCTTAAGGCTGAGAGGAAACTGTATGTCCTCGAGACGGCTATACCGCCTCAACCCGTTGCGAACGCCGCAAGGGCGGTTCGCGATGCCTATGAAAAGCATGTCAATGATAGCATTGATGTTGCTTGCCTGATGCTAGCGTCTATGACGCCACCGCTGCAGCGTCAGCATGAGGATATGTCAACTATAGAAATTATAGCAAACCTCAAGATGCTGTATGCTGCACAGGCGAGGACTGAACGCTATAATCTGACCAAGCTTTTCTTTCAGAGCAAACTGACTGAAGGGAGTCCAGTGGGAGCTCATGTGCTCAAGATGATTGGGCACAAGGAGGCTCTAGAAAAACTGGGGCATACCATCAATCAGGAGCTTGCTGTAGACATTATTCTGCAGTCTCTCCCGGCCTCCTTCGATGCGTTCATTATTAATTTTAATATGAACAAGATCGACTGTACTCCGGCAGAGTTGCTGAATATGCTCTTGACTACAGAGGAAACTCTGAAGGGAAAGCCTTCAACCTCTGTCTTGATGTTCCCTTCCAGGAACAAGAAGAAGGGGAAGAAGGGCAAAGCCCCTGTCAAGAACTACAGCATGGCTTTGAAACAAAAGGTGAAGCGGTCGAAGGACAACAGATGTTTCCACTGTGGCCAGCTGGATCACTGGAAAAAGGACTGTAAAGCGCTCCAAGGAGACAAGAAGGGAAGCATCGCTTCTGGCTCAGGTATATTTGTGACTGAGGTCATGATATCTTCTTCTTCTATTTCATGGGTGTTGGACACTGCATGTGGAGTTCACATTTGTTCAAATGTACAGGAACTCAAGAGAAGAAGGCAGGTGGGACAGCATGAGGTGGACCTACGAGTTGGAAACGGGGCACGGGTTGCTGCTGTTGCTGTAGGGGTTTATTACATCTCATTACCATCTGGACTTGTACTAGAACTTGACAATTGTTATTTTGTTCCAAGTATTACGAAAAATATTATCTCTATTCCTGCTATTGTTAGGAAAGGATTTGCCTTTGAATGCAATATTTCAAAGTGTGTTCTGTCTTATGATAATATTGTTTATGCTTCTGGATCAATTAACAATGGGTTATTCATGTTGGACATGGAATGTTCTATACAAAACATTGATAATAAGAAAGCCAAGTATGCTGATGACAGCACCTTGCTATGGCATAGTCGTTTAGGCCATATTAACAAGAAACGCATTAAGCGGTTGCATGATCATGGACTGCTGGGATCATTCTCCAATGAGGAGATTGATACATGCAAAGCTTGTTTAATGGGTAAAATGACGAAGGCTCCTTTTCCTCACAAAGGTCAAAGGGCTTCGGGTTTACTTGACCTTATACACAGTGATGTGTGTGGGCCATTTAGTAAACATGCCAGAGGTGGCTATTCGTACTTCATTACCTTTACTGATGATTTCAGTAGATATGGGTATGTCTATTTAATGAGACATAAGAGTGAATCTTTTGACAAGTTCAAAGAGTTCAAAAATGAAGTACAAAATCAGCTAGGCCGAAATATCAAGGCACTTCATTCTGATCGAGGTGGAGAATACCTAAGTCGAGAGTTTACTGACTATCTGAAGGAGTGTGGGATTATCTCACAGCTCACTCCGCCAGGAACACCGCAATGGAATGGTGTGTCCGAGAGGAGGAACAGAACCTTACTAGATATGGTTCGTTCTATGATGAGTCAGGCTACTCTACCTTACTCCTTTTGGGGATTTGCACTGGAAACAGCTGCAAAGGTACTAAACCGAGTGCCATCCAAGGCAGTTTCAAAGACTCCATATGAATTATGGTATGGGAAACAGTCGAGCTTGACATTTATTAAGATCTGGGGTTGCGAGGCTTATGTCAAAAAGCTCGCCTCTGGGAAACTAGAGAGCAGATCTGAGAAATGTGTCTTTGTCGGATACCCTAAGGAAACTAAGGGTTATTATTTCTACGATCCCAAAGAGAACAAAGTATTTGTTGCTCGGACGGCAGTTTTTCTTGAGAAGGAATTTCTTCTGCAAGAAGCCAGTGGGAGAGAAATAAAGCTGGATGAGAATCCAGAGGAAGGACAAAGTAGTCAAGCACAGTTGGATGAGCCTGAGCCGGTAGAACAGGTTATTGAACAACCTGAGGCTCAGATATCACGGGAACCGCGTAGATCGGGAAGGATCCGTCGACAGCCTGAGCGCTATGACGGAGTCTACATCATTGAAAATGATGAACCCCTCACTTATGCGGATGCGGTCAGTGGACCGGATTCAGCTAGATGGCTTGAAGCTATGCGAGCCGAGATGGACTCCATGTCAGATAACCAGGTCTGGGATTTGGTTGATCCGCCTCCGGGAGTAATCCCTATAGGCTGTAAATGGATCTTCAAGAAGAAGATTGACATGGATGGTAACGTGGTTACCTATAAAGGCAGGCTAGTAGTGAAAGGTTTCAAACAAATCTACGGGATAGATTATGATGAAACTTTCTCTCCTGTAGCCATGTTTAAGTCTGTAAGATCCAAGGATCTTAAGTCCTGGTAAGTATTATTTTGATTTAAATAAAATCATTGGCTGTGGATATTACGTTAAGCAGTATTGGATGTTAATTAACTAGCTTATTGGATGTTAATTAACTGGCTTATTGATTGTTAATTTGTAATTAATTAAATAGACCTTATTGGATGTTAAGTTAATCCTTATTGGATTTTCGTTTAAGTGAATGGTTAAATTGTTAGTTAATGGTTAAATTAATTAGTTATTGGGTTTGCACTTAAATTAGATGGATTTGAATTAATTAGTTAGCGGGTTAAAAATTTTAAAAAAAAAAACCCAAATTTTAAGTGGGTAATTGGGGTTAGAGAAGGAAAGTTGGCGATTTTTGGCTTGAGGAAAACCTTGGACGACGGCTAGGGTAAGAGTTGGCGATTCTTGGAGGCTTGGAGACGATCTTCTTCTTCCTCTTCTTTTTGGCCGGCGTCTTTGGTGTTTGGAGGCGTTTCTTTTCCATTGTTGGCGTCTTTCTAGGATCACTTCAAGGCTTTAGACGAAAATTTTGGAGAGATCTTCATCTTGGTATTCTCGGTTGAGGTGAGTGGAGTGTCTTATTAGATCTATCAATTTGGTTGTGTTTGTGTTACATGATACATTTGATTTCTTGGAAACTTTACCATGTTGAAAACCGAAATCTTGATATTCTTATGAAAACCAAAATCTTGATATTACTTATGAAAACCGAAATTTTGATAATTCTTACATGGAATTTAAGTAGCTTGCATGAATCTCTTATTAATTATGGTTTTAAATTTTAAGTAGATATTCTTGAAATTCTTGTTAACTAAGGTTTAAGATTTAGGTAGATAATATGTTGTAGAAACCGTGTGTTACATGTAGTAATTTGTAAAGTAGTTTGTAAGAATACATGTTTTAATTTTATGTTGATTTTGTGGATGCTTGTTAAATGCAATCCATGAATGTTTCTTTATGTGTGTAGCATGTTATATATTTATGGTTATATATTTATGGCCATGTATCTTTGTTTGAGAAACTTGGGTGATAACATAGCAAGGTTAGACTGAACTAATCAGCATGAAACCTAAGGACTACACTACTATGTGATTATGTGATTTTTGAATATTATGTGATTATGTGATTTTGAATATTATGTGGTTATGTGATTTTCGAATATTATGTGGTTATGTGATTTTCGAATAATATGTGTTGTGGTCATGGAATGGTTAGGACTAAGGCTAAGTGTAACTGTGTACTCAAGGGGATAGTCTATATGTGATATGTTAAGGGTTGGAGATTTCAGCCCTGTATTGTGATATGTGAGGGGGTTGTTGTTCAGCCTGCCTGATGTGATTATTGTGATAAAAATGACTATCCTAGAGTTTAGTTGACACTTAGGAGTCCACTTTTGTGAAATAAGATATAAGATATGTCTGGTGTTGTCCAGTTAAGGAACCCTTTGGGAGAACGAGTGATGTAAGACGCAAAGTGCCATGTCTTGGTCGGACAGGGGCCACCTCTTGATGTCATCACTCTTAGACGCTTAGATTTTTGTGATTATGGGGTGGTGTAGATCAAGGTATCACATCTTGACCCGGTGGTGATTACCTCTTGAGTCTACACACTGTCCAAGTATATATGTTGCATGTGATTTGCAGGCTTCTCCCAGTGCTTAGGCTAAAGCCGGGTTGGACCATAATGGTCACTATTGATTATGCTGGACAACTAGGTCAATTAAGTCATTAGTTGGTTTAGAGTATAGCTCTAGAACCCTGGCTACTCTTTGGTGACAATGATGTCTTAGCAGTTTACACCTGATTGTTTTATATGAGTTCTGTCCTTTAATTTTGTTATATGTTGACATGATATTCTGTTAAATGTTTTTAAAATAATCTGCATGTATTTTTGAGTGTATGTTATGGATGGTCGTTTGAGACTATCCACTCACTGGGCTGTGTAGCTCACTCCCTCACTATTTTCAGGTGTAGATCAGGGGCGCATTTCTTGAGTTAGCGTTGATATGGATATTATGCTAGTTAATGTATAAGACTTTTGTGCTTAATTAACTGGGGCCGGTTGTGGCCGAACTATGCGAACTATGTGAACTGTGTGAACTTGTGTTGCCGGTTGTGGCAGTTTAAGATTTTGATTTTTGTGTCACCGCGGGCTTTGGCCTGGTTTCGGTGTTTGGTATCATTGATGTTAGTTATGAACTTATAAAATCGATATTGTGACTTTGGTTCTCATTTTGAGTCGATTGGTATTTTTGCAATCGGATTTGATATAAATGTGAACTTGCATATGTCTAGTGCAAGTATTGCGTGGTGGCAGGTACATTTGTGAAATTATGATTCGTGGAGATTTTTGTATGGATTTCTCGAAAATTTTCAGATCGTGTTTTCTTGAACTTGGTTTTACCTAGCATGTGAATCGATCTTGTATGATAACATCCTGTTTCTCTATGACTTGTGTTGCTTGTTTGGGGTTAAGATAACGGGATGTGACAAAGTCTATTCGGATTCTTTTCGCGATAGCAGCATATTACGATTATGAGATCTGGCAGATGGATGTGAAGACCGCTTTCCTTAATGGAAAACTGGATGACGATGTGTATATGACACAACCTGAAGGTTTCACTAGTCCATCAGATCGTCATAAAATATGCAAGTTAAAGAAGTCCATTTATGCACTTAAACAAGCATCTAGAAGCTGGAATATTCGTTTTGATGAATCAATCTGTGAGTTTGGTTTCATCAAGAACGAAGATGACCCGTGTGTATATAAGAGGTTTAGTGGGAGCGTGATTACTTTCCTAGTCCTCTACGTCGATGATATCTTGATCATTGGAAACGATATTCCTGAACTACATGCTGTTAAGGCATGGTTAAGAAAATGTTTCCAGATGAAAGATCTAGGAGAAGCAGCCTATGTATTAGGTGTGAAGATCTACAGGGATAGATCTAAGAGGCTTCTTGGGCTGTGCCAGAGTACTTACATCGATAAAGTCCTGGAGAGATTCCATTTAGAGAATTCTAAACGTGGATATCTTCCAGTCAGACATGGTCTGAATCTTTCAAAGAGTCAGTGTCCACAAACACAGACTGAGAAAGATGAAATGGACAATACGCCTTATGCTTCGGCTATTGGGTCCATTATGTATGCGATGTTGTGTACTCGCCCAGACGTCGCTTACGGGTTAAGCGTGACCAGTCGATTCCAAAGTAATCCAGGTCAGGCACACTGGATTGCGGTCAAGAACATTTTAAAATATCTACGGAGGACCAAAGATATGTTCTTGATATATGGTGGTCAGGAAGAACTCAGTATAGAAGGATATACTGACGCTTCGTTCCAGTCGGACCAGGATGATTTCCGATCGCAATCTGGCTATGTTTTTAGCTTGAATGGAGGAGCAGTGGTGTGGAAAAGTTTCAAACAGTCTATTGTTGCTGATTCCACAACAGAAGCCGAGTATGTTGCAGCCTCAGAAGCATCTAAGGAGGCAGTGTGGATTCGTAAGTTCATTCAGGAACTTGGTGTTGTTCCTTCGAGTGCAGATCCTTTGGTTATCTTCTGTGATAACACTGGAGCAATCGCACAAGCACCAGAAGTCCAAGCACATACAGAGACGGTTTCACTTGATCCGGGAGATCATTGATCGTGGCGAGATCAAAATCTGCAAGGTACATACACATGACAATCTGGCTGACCCGCTTACCAAGCCTCTGGCGCAGCAGAAGCATGAGAAGCACTGTAATAACATGGGTTTGAGATTTCTCAACCATTAGATTAAGTGCAAGTGGGAGATTGTTGGGGTATGCCCTTAAGGCTAATGTTTGAGGCCTTGGGATTCTATCTGTATCATGTATATAAACTCTTATGTTTATAAAGGCAATGGTTGTTATTCAGTATGTTACATTGTCTGCTGCAATGAGTGTGCTTATGAATAATGTCTCAATGCTGTTCAGCTAGGCTGACAGGCTGGAATGTCCTTAGTCGAGATATCTTGGTGAACATGAGACAGCCTTGATATGATTGAGACTAATATGTGTTCTAATCTTATAGGATGCTTCGAGCATGGAATAAGATGTAGACTCATGGGTACATTGGATGTACTGGACAGACCCTACTAGGATATTCAATTGCTTGTCACAATGTGAATAATCCTTGTTTGCATCAAGTGGTACATGTCCTCTGACTTGAAATCACTTGTGTTTCTAAATGATGATTGTCATTGTTTTGAGGTAGTTCAATATCATTTGAAACATAATGGTTATAGACTATCTTGGATAATGATCATGAGTCAGGTTAGGACACTAGTGATAGATATAGGATTGCCGTCTCCTTGTTTAAGGAGTGTGATGTTCTAAAGGGGCCCCCCTAAATGAGATGATTGAGAAAGTGTATGGCCATACCCAGGTGACTATGTTCATCTGATCTAATCATGCTCATCATATTGGAGTTACAGGCTTGACACGCTTGTCCAATAAGAACATCCAGTGGCAAAGGAATCATGTATGCCTAGTGAAGTGGATTCACACTTGTGCTGTGGTTTGGGTGTAGTCTTGGAAGACTATTTCCTTTATATCGGGAGACAGTGATGTGTTGCTAGATACCCCTCACTGATCGTGATAACGCAAGTTATCGTTACCGACATTTAAAGGAACCCTCAGGGTCGCACAATTTGATGATATGGCTTACTTAAGTCAGATCGTGTGGACTGAATTGTTTGGGTTCAGTTTAAAGGAGTTTAAACTCTGATTGTAAGTGAGATCTGGTCTGATCATGTTTGATTGATTAAGGCTTGAGATCGGTAAGCTTCGATCGAGAGTATTGATGCTAGATCGGTGAGATCAAGAGTATCAAGAGATCAACGGTTAGATCTTGAACCATTGGTTCAATGAGATCTAGACCAAATGGCTTGGGCTGGTTTGATTTGGTCTTTGAACCAAATGCATCTAAACCGGATTGCTTTGAACCGGTTCACTTATGTGAACGTATGGTTCAAAGGCAAGAGGAGTTTTCGATGGTTAAAGAGGGGTTTTAAGTGAAGTTAAAACTTGCCAAATTGGGAAGGCGTTTTGCTAGTGGAAAACGCTCCCATGCTTTGAACGCCTCTCTAGCCTCTTCCTCCTTTCGCTTTGGGTGTTCTTCACATGAAGGTGAGCATTCGGCCAGCAAGAAGTCTTCTCTCTCACTCTCCTTCACGCGACAAGGGGCACTTGAAGATCCTTGCTAGCACAAGGAGCGACAAGAAGAAAGCTACTTCTCATCTTGTGTGCGCATCTTGTGGAGGAGACCCCCTTTCGATCTCTTCTTCCAAGACACCATCCAAGCGATGGCAATGGTATGATATTTCTTCTAGATCTATCTACATTACAAGGTATTGAAAGTTGATCATATGTCATATAAATCGATCATGGAAACCCTTGCTTCCGCTCAAAAGCTCTATATGCGCTTACCTTTAGGGTTTCACCCCCTTGCGCACCCCCTTGAAGGGGACTCTACAGGACGTGCCCACTGAGTGGGTACAACACGGCTCCAACGATAGTCAGAACAGTGAGGTTTCGCGTCAGAAGGCAATCGAGCTTGATATTTTAGCGTTGGATTTTAACGGTCTTTTATCTTCTTAACTATCATGCAAACCCTATGGTGATAGCAGAAGATAAATAAATCATGCAATTCTATTTAAACAATAAAAGAAAGCATGATGATCTTATGTGGTAAAAGCCCATTAACCCTAAGTAAGACCTTAATTTTTACTTAAGTCTTCACTTGAGCTCTCCATGGGTCTTTTGCATCTCATCTGGCCCAGACCAGGGCCCAAGCGCCCTCTGCAGCTCAGGTGCGCCCACCAGGTAGATGCGCCTGTCATAGGGTCGAACCCTAGACCTCCCACTGGTGAAGCCACTTGCTACAAGCGCGTTTGCCGAATGTGCTCTGTGCTCTTGTCTGATTAAAAGTACATTTTAATCTATCTAGACAAGATTGACACGCAGGTCAATTACACAATAAATTAATAAAATTGTGATGCGCAGATCACAAAAATAATAATTTACATTTTTAATACAGGCACGCAGGCCCCAACACAGCACACATTAACACGGGCAGCCCACATAAGATTAAATAAACAAGCATATGCTTACAATCAACATGTGATCCAATAAGAAAATAAAATTTTGAAAAACCCCATTGGCTTCAATTTTATTTTTCCTTATATGCCCTACTACCTTACAACGGTCCATTATTAGGGATCCACTCATCAGACCTAGTCAGATCCACTGCCCTTGCATGCACCAAGTCCTAACTGACTTGAGTCAACCAAATGGTCAACCATGCATGTGCCAAGGGCTGAACGACCTCATGAGTTCTGGCAAGCGGGTGTGACCCCGGGCCTAACTCATGTGCGTTCACAGGTTGTCTCAACCAGACATCGCTACACGCCTGTCTGCAGTCAACCTATAGCCACCTCGTGCTTGCGCACAGGTGCCATCTGGTCGACCCATCTAGGCTGTCAGATAGTCTGATCAGACTGGTTGGATCTCAACTAGACTGTGACTTCAACCCTAATAACCCGTCTAAGGGTTTAAAGTAGGCGCTACTTAGATCTAATGGTAAGCGCGCAAGTCATTAAGTTTTGAGAAAAACATCAACAACAACATGATAGATGCGCTACCATCATACATGCGCCAACATGAAAATACAACATGTAAGTCAACATGATAGATGCGCTACCTTCATACATGCGCCAACATGAAAATACAACATGTAAGTTTTCGCATGTAACCTATAGATCTATCAATTAGGCGCAAACTTGGATCACAAACATAGCAATCATATTAACATGCATAAGAACCGCCTCTGATACCAGTTGAAGGGTCCCCTTCAAGGGGGAGCGAAACCCTAAAGGGCGCATTCATAATTTTTGCAGCGGAAATGAGGGTTTCTTGGGATCAATTGCATGATATATGATCAACTATAAAAACCCGATTGCAATTAACAATGGAGGATCATACCATCGCCATTCTTTGGATGGTGTCTTGGAAGCAAAGATTGAAAGGGATCTTCTCCAAAGTGACGCACACAAGGTGATGTCGCCTACTCCTTGTGATCCTTGTGCTAGCAAGATTCTTCAAGGGTCCTTGCCGTATGGAAGGGAAGAGAACTTCTTGCTTGGCGAGACCTCCTTCTCTTGTTTGCGTGAATTGATCACCACCGAAAGAGAGAAGCGTTCACAAGAGATGATCGGCGAGAGTGTAACCCTCCACTCTAATGTGGAGGCGTTACTTACATTCAATTTGGAAACCGACTTCCCAAAATGGTAAGTACTCAAAGCCTCATGCGTTCACTCCAAGTGAACCATCGAATCTTCTCTTTGAACCAAGCGTTCACATAGTGAACCAGTTCATTGATTTGGTTCAATTGTATTTGGTTCAATGACCAAATCAAACCAAGCCAAGCCATGGTCTAAACCTTCTATGAACCAAATGGCTCATGATCTAACCGTTCATCTCCTGATGCTCTTGATCTCACCGATCTAGCATCCAATCTCTCGATCGAAGCTTACCGATCTCAAGCCCTAATCAATCAAACATGATCAGACCAGATCTCACTTACAATCAGAGTTTAAATCCCTTCAAACTGAACCCAAACAATTCAGTCCACACGATCTGACTTAAGTAAGCCATATCATCAAATTGTGCGACCCTAAGGGTTTCCTTTAGATGTCGGTAATGATAACTTACGTTATCACGATCAGTGAGGGGTATCTAGCAACACATCACTGTCTCCCGATATAAAGGAAAGAGTCTTCCAAGACTACACCCAAACCACAGCACAAGTGTGAATCCACTTCACTAGGCATACATGTTTCCTTTGCCACTAGATGTTCTTATTGGACAAGCGTGTCAAGCCTGTAGCTCCAATATGATGAGCATGATTAGATCAGATGAACATAGTCACCTGGGTATGGCCATACACTTTCTCAATCATCTCATTCAGAGGGGGCCCCTTTAGAACATCACACTCCAATCAAGGAGACGGCAATCCTATATCTATCACTAGTGTCCTAACCTGACTCATGATCATTATCCAAGATAGTCTTTAACCATTATTTCTCAAATGATATTGAACTACCTCAAAACAATGACAATCATCATTTAGAAACACAAGTGATCTCAAGTCAGAGGACATGTGCCACTTGTTGCAAACAAGGATTATTCACATTGTGACAAGCAATTGAATATCCAAGTAGGGTCTCTCCAGTACATCCAATGTACTCATGAGTCTACATCTTATTCCATGCTCGAAGCATCCTATAAGATTAGAACACATATTAGTCTCAATCATATTAAGGCTGTCTCATGTTCACCAAGATATATCGACTAAGGACTTTATAGCACGTCAGCCTAGCTGAACAGCATTGAGACATTATTCAGAAGTACACTTATTGCAGCAGACAATGTAACAACCTGAATAAAAACCATTGCCTTTTATAAACATAAGAGTTTATACATGATATTGAAAGAATCCCAAGGCCTCAAACATTAGCCTTAAGGGCATACCCCAACACTTTGGTCAGCACTGCCAGCGTTAGAGGAACCTACAGGGTCGCACATCTTGATACTCGAGTTTTCATATTGATCGGGTAGCCTTTAGATCGAGTTATTGGATAACTCTGATCTATTTGGGAGATTTCATCAGCGCCAATGGGCCTGATGAGATGGAAGAAACTTATTGGGGCCAACTTCCGTTTTTGGCATATTGATCAAATTAACCATGGTTAGCCTCATTTAACCATGGGTTAAATTGGATTGGATCCAATAGCTTGGTTAACATGCATAATGGACTTTTGGCTTGGCCCATTGCTTAGTTGGGTTTGCTAATAAGTTGTATTGAAGGGCTAAGAGGCTTGAAGGGTATAATGGGGATGAATTAATGGGATAGGCGCATATGGAATTCTAGTTGGACTAGAATTGGCGCCTATGCCTTGTTTGGTATCTCCTTGGTGATTAAATCAAATTGGATTTGATTAAATCACACAAGATAATTGATTGGATTGTGTTTGACAATTGTGGGCTGATTATTAACATAATTAGAGTCCTAATTGGATTAGGACTTGCGCCCAAGCCACATTAGTGAAGGGAACCCCTTCTAAAGGGGTAGAAACCCATATGGTGGCGCAACAAAATTTCGCATGGGATATTAGGGTTTCAAAAGATCTATATATGTCATATAACTAGCTTTCGAATATTTGAATGGATGAAGAAAAACTCATACCATTGCCATCGGTTTGATGAAGCTTTGGAAGGAAAGACGCAAGCGAGCCTTCTCCTAAGTTTCACACACAAGATGATCAATGCGCCTACCCTTGGTGCTCCTTGTGCTAGCAAAGTTCCAAGGTGTCCTTGATCGAAAAGGAAGGGAGAGAGCAACTCCTTGCTTGGTCGAAACTTCCTCTCTTCTTCACGTTGTCGCCTCACGCAAAAACGTCTAGAGGAAAACTTCAGATGGCGATAATAGAGGAATATGGTCTCTTCGAACATGATCCTCATCCAAGTGGAGATCATGGTTACTAAAAATAGTAACCACCACTCGCCCCAACGTTCACGCCAAGTGAACATGTCGCCAAGCCTTGAACCATGCGCTCATTACATGAGCCGGTTCAACTTGGTCTGGTTCAAAGACCATTCGACCCAAGCCATCAGTCCAGATCACATTGAACCCTAAAGCTCTGGATCCGACCGTTGATCTCTAGATGCTTCTGATCTCATCGATCTGGCATCCATTCTCTCAATCGAAGCTTACCGATCTGTAGTCCTAATCAATCAGACATGATCAGACTAGACCTCACTTACAATCAGAGATTAAATCCCTTTAAACTGAACCCAAACAATTCAGTCCTCACGATCTGACTTAAGTAAGCCATATCATCAAATTGTGCGACCCTGAGGGTTTCCTTTAAATGTCGGTAACGATAATTTACATTATCACGATCAGTGAGGGGTATCTAGCAACACATCACTGTCTCCCGATATAAAGGAAAGAGTCTTCCAAGACTACACCCAAACCACAGCACAAGTGTGAATCAACTCACAAAGCATACATATTTCCTTTGCCACTGGATGTTCTTATTGGACAAGCGTGTCAAGCTTGTAGCTCCAATATGATGAGCATGATTAGATCAGATGAACATAGTTACCTGGGTATGGCCATACACTTTCTCAATCATCTCATCCAGGGGGCCCCTTTAGAACATCACACTCCTTAAACAAGGAGACGGCAATCCTATGTCTATCACTAGTGCCCTAACATGACTCAAGCTCACCATCCAAGATAGTCTATAATCATTATGTTTCAAATGATATTGAACTAACTCAAAACAATGACAATCATCATTTAGAAAACACAAGTGATCTCAAGTCAGAGGAAATGTGCCACTTGTCATACTCAAGGAATATTCACATTGTGACAAGCAATTGAATATCCTAGTAGGGTCTGTCCAGTACATCCAATGTACCCATGAGTCTACATCTTATTCCATGCTCGAAGCATCCTATAAGATTAGAACACATATTAGTCTTAACCATATCAAGGTTGTCTCATGTTCACCAAGATATATCGACTAAGGACACAACAGCATGTCAGCCCAGCTGAACAGCTTTGAGACATTATTCAGAAGAACATATATTGCAGCAGACAATGTAACAACCTGAATAATAACCATGCCTTTATAAACATAAAAGTTTATTACATGATACTGATACAATCCCAAGGCCTCAAACATTAGGCTAAGGGCATACCCCAACAATCTCCCACTTGCACTTAATCTAATGGTTGAGAAATCTCAAACCCATATTATTACAGTGCTTCTCATGCTTCTGCTGCGCCAGAGGCTTGGTAAGCGGGTCTGCCAGATTGTCATCTGTATGTACCTTGCAAACTTTGATCTCGCCACGATCAATGATCTCTCTGATCAAATGAAACCGTCTTTGTATGTGCTTGGACTTCTGGTGCGACCGTGGTTCCTTTGCTTGTGCGATTGCTCCAGTGTTATCACAGAAGATAACCAAAGGATCTGCACTCGAAGGAACAACACCAAGTTCTCTCACGAACTTACGAATCCACACTGCCTCCTTGGATGCTTCCGAGGCTGCAACATACTCGGCTTCTGTTGTGGAATCAGCAACAGTTGACTGTTTGAAACTCTTCCACACCACTGCTCCTCCATTCAAGCTAAAAACATAGCCTGATTGCGATCGAAAATCATCCTGGTCCGACTGGAATGAAGCGTCAGTATATCCTTCTATACTGAGTTCTTCCTGACCACCATATATCAAGAACATATCTTTGGTCCTCCGCAGATATTTTAAGATGTTCTTGACTGCAATCCAGTGCGCCATACCTGGATTACTTTGGAAACGACTGGTCACGCTTAACCCGTAAGCGACGTCTGGGCGAGTACACAACATCGCATACATAATGGATCCAATAGCCGAAGCATAAGGCGTATTGTCCATTTCATCTTTCTCAGTCTGTGTTTGTGGACACTGACTCTTCGAAAGATTCAGACCATGTCTGACTGGAAGATATCCTCGTTTAGAATTCTCTAAATGAAATCTCTCCAGGACTTTATCGATGTAAGTACTCTGGCACAGCCCGAGAAGCCTCTTAGATCTATCCCTGTAGATCTTCACACCTAATACATAGGCTGCTTCTCCTAAATCTTTCATCTGGAAACATTTCCTCAGCCATGCCTTCACAGCATGCATTTCAGGAATGTCATTTCCAATGATCAAGATATCATCGACGTAGAGGACTAGGAAAGTAATCACGCTCCCACTAAACCTCTTATATACACACGGGTCATCCTCGTTCTTGATGAAACCAAATTCAGTGACTGATTCATCAAAACGAATATTCCAGCTTCTCGATGCTTGCTTAAGTCCATAAATGGACTTCTTTAACTTGCATATCTTATGACGATCTGATGGATTAGTGAAACCCTCAGGTTGTGTCATGTACACATCCTCATCCAGATTTCCATTAAGGAAAGCTGTTTTCACATCCATCTGCCAGATCTCATAATCATAATATGCAGCTATCGCGAAAAGAATCCGAATAGACTTAAACATAGCCACAGGTGAGAAAGTTTCATCATAATCTATCCCGTAGATTTGTTTGAAACCTTTCGCAACTAGCCTGCCTTTATAGGTAACCACGTTACCATCCATGTCAATCTTCTTCTTGAAGATCCATTTACAGCCTATAGGGATTACTCCCGGAGGCGGATCAACCAAATCCCAAACTTGGTTATCTGACATGGAGTCCATCTCGGCGCGCATAGCTTCAAGCCATCTCGCTGACTCCGGTCCATTGACCGCATCCGCATAAGTGAGGGGTTCATCATTATCAATGATGTAGACTCCGTCATAGCGCTCAGGCTGTCGACGAATCCTTCCCGATCTTCGCAGTTCCCGTGATATCTGAGCCTCAGGATGTCCAATAACCTGATCTACCGACTCAGGCTCATCCAAATGTGCTTGACTACTTTGTCCTTCCTCTGGATTCTCATCCAGCTTTATTTCTCTCCCACTGGCCTCTTGCAGAAGAAACTCCTTCTCAAGAAATATGGCTGTCCGAGCAACAAAAACCTTGTTCTCCTTGGGATCGAAGAAATAATAACCCTTAGTTTCCTTAGGGTAACCGACAAAGATACATTTGTCAGATCTGCTCTCTAGTTTCCCAGAGGCGAGCTTTTTGACATAAGCCTCGCAACCCCAGATCCTGATAAATGTTAAGCTCGGCTGTTTCCCATACCATAACTCATATGGCGTCTTTGAAACGGCCTTGGATGGCACTCGGTTTAGTACCTTTGCAGCTGTTTCCAGTGCAAAACCCCAAAAGGAGTTGGGTAAAGAAGCCTGACTCATCATAGAACGAACCATATCAAGTAACGTTCTATTTCTCCTCTCGGACACACCATTCCATTGCGGTGTTCCTGGCGGAGTGAGCTGTGAGATAATCCCACACTCCTTCAGATAGTCAGTAAACGTATGACTCAAGTATTCTCCACCTCGATCTGAGCGAAGTGCCTTGATATTTCGGCCTAGCTGATTCTGTACTTCATTCTTGAACTCTTTGAACTTGTCAAAAGATTCACTCTTATGTCTCATTAAAAAGACATAGCCATACCTACTGAAATCATCAGTAAAGGTAATGAAGTACTGATAGCCACCTCTGGCATGTTTACTAAATGGCCCACACACATCACTGTATATAAGGTCAAGTAAACCTGAAGCCCTTTGACCTTTGTGAGGAAAAGGTGACTTCGTCATTTTGCCCATCAAACAAGCTTTGCATGTATCAATCTCCTTGTAGGAGAATGACCCCAGCAGTCCATGATCATGCAACCGCTTAATGCGTTTCTCGTTAATATGGCCTAAACGACTATGCCATAACAAGGTGCTGTCATCAGCATACTTGGTTTTCTTAATATCAATATTTTGTATAGAACGCTCCATGTCCAACATGAATAACCCATTGCTAATTGAACCAGTTGCATAAACAATATTATCATAAGATAAAACACACTTTGAAATATTGCATTCAAAGGAAAATCCCTTCCTGACAAGAGCAGGAATGGAGATAATATTTTTAGTAATACTGGGAACAAAATAACAACTGTTTAGTTCCAATACAAGTCCAGATGGTAAAGAAATGAAATAGTCTCCTACAGCAACAGCAGCAACCCGTGCCCCGTTTCCAACGCGTAGGTCCACCTCATGCTGTCCCACCTGCCTTCTTCTCTTGAGTTCCAGTACATTTGAACAAATGTGAACTCCACATGCAGTGTCCAACACCCATGATATAGAAGAAGATGAAAACATGACCTCAGTCACGAATATACCTGAGCCAGAAGCGATGCTTCCCCTCTTATCTCCTTGGAGCGCTTTACAGTCCTTTTTCCAGTGACCCAGCTGGCCACAGTGGAAACACCTGTATTCCTTGGACCGCTTTACCTTCTGCTTCAAAGCCTTGCTGTAGCTCTTGATAGGGGTCTTGCCCTTCTTCCCCTTCTTCTTGTTCCTAGAAGGAACCATTAAGACAGAGGTCGAAGGCTTACCCTTCAGAGTCTCCTCAGTGGTCAAGAGCATATTGAGCAGCTCTGCCGGAGTACAATCGATTTTGTTCATATTAAAATTAATAATGAACGCGTCGAATGAAGGCGGGAGAGACTGCAGAATAATATCCACAGCAAGCTCCTGGTTGATGGTATGCCCCAGTTTCTCTAGAGCCTCCTTGTGCCCAATCATCTTGAGCACGTGAGCTCCCACTGGGCTCCCTTCAGCCAGTTTGCTCTGAAAGAAGAGCTTCGTCAAGTTATAGCGTTCTGTCCTCGCCTGTGCAGCATACAGCATCTTGAGGTTCGCTATCATGTCTATAGCAAACATATCCTCATGCTGACGCTGCAGCGGTGGCGTCATAGACGCTAGCATCAGGCAAGCGACATCAATGCTATCATTGACGTGCTTTTCATAGGCTTCCCGAACCGCCCTTGCGGCGTTCGGAGCGGGCTGAGGCGGTATCGCTGTCTCGAGGACATACAGTTTCCTCTCTGCCTTAAGTACGATCTTAAGGTGTCCAAACCAGTCAGAGAAGTTCGGCCCAGCAAACTTCTCCCTTTCCAGTAGGGATCGCACATTGAAGTTCATGGTGTTCGTTGCTGCAGGTATCTACAACAATGCAAGAACAGCAAGGTCAGTATCAATGTATAAGAATCAATCAGGACTTAAGAAAGATTCTTTTTCTCACTATTTTATCTGGCTTGAAAAATCCAACAAAACAGCCCGAAAGAGTAGAACTCTTTTAGTGAGATGGGATCCAGATTTCATACTTGGTCTCCGCGTCCCGCTCAGGCGAGATAAGATGCACAGAGAGTACAAGCACTAATCTCTGGTAGGCAGTCCCTGCCAATCGCCAACCCGTGCGATTCCCCTTCATCTGGGCAGTCCAGCAGACTGTGCCAACTGAGTTGGTACAACACAGTCTCTGACCCCACAGATGGCTGCCTCCATGTGCTACCATATGCGCCACATATGTAGCCTACACGGTCAAGCTTACCCGACCTACTCCCTGGACCACCATGTGCTATGCTGAGCAACGAGAAGGGATAAATCCCTACTCTGTAACACACAGG
This sequence comes from Costus lasius, assembly GCA_027563935.2. Taxonomy (NCBI): domain Eukaryota; kingdom Viridiplantae; phylum Streptophyta; class Magnoliopsida; order Zingiberales; family Costaceae; genus Costus; species Costus lasius. The sequence continues at coordinate 81,706,234 of CM050451.1, forward strand.
TGTAATCCCGCACCGTCTGAAGATAGATGGACGTGCCCACTGAGTGGGTACAACACGGCTCCAACGATAATCAGAACAGTGAGGTTTCGTGTCAGAAGGCTTATGAGCTTGATATTTTAGCGTTGGATTTTAACGGTCTTTTATCTTCTTCACTATCATGCAATTCCTATGGTGATAGCAGAAGATAAACTTAATCATGCAATTCTAATATTTAAATAATAATATAAAAGAAAGCATGAATCTTATGTGGTAAAAGCCCATTGAGCCTAAGTAAGACCTTAACCTAACTTAAGTCTTCACAAGAGCTCTTCATGGGTCTTTAGCTGCTCATCTGGCCCAAACCAGGGCCCAAGCGCCATCTGCAACTCAGGTGCGCCTACCAGGAATTTGCGCCTGGTCCCAGAGTCGAACCCTAGACCTCCCACCTGGTCAAGCCTCTGCCAAGTGTGCTCTGTGCTCTTGTCTAATTAAATTACAAATTTAACTATTTAGACAAGATTGACACGCAGGTCAATTTCACATTATAAATTAATTGAACTGTGATACGCAGATCACAAAATTAAAAATTAATTTACAATTAATTCCCAGGCACGCAGGCCCCAGCACAGCACACATTAAAACACGGGCAGCCCACATAAGAATAAATAAACATACATATGCATCAATCAACAATCATGTGATCCATCATAAAATTAAAATTTTTGAAAACCCCATGGGATCAATTTTAATTTTCCTTATTTGCCCTACAACCTTACAATGGTCCATTACTAGGGATCCACTCATCAGACCTAGTCAGATCCACTGCCCTTGCATGCACCAAGTCCTAACTGACTTGAGTCGACCAAAAGGCCAACCATGCATGCGCCAAGGGCTGAACGACCACACTGAGGTCTGGCAAGCGGGTGTGACCCCGGGCCTAACTCAGGTGCGTTCATGGGTCGTCTCAATCAGACATCGCTACACGCCTGTCTGCAGTCGACCTATAGCCACCTCAAGCTTGCGCCAAGGTGCTATCTGGTCGACCCATCAAGGCTGTCAGATAGTCTGATCAGACTGGTTGGATCTTGACTAGACTGAGATTTCAACCCTAATAACCCATCTAAGGGTTTATAGCATGGCCTTAGATCTAATGTTAATCGCGCATGTGATATTTCCTTTTGAGAAAACATAAGCCACAATATGCGCCAACATAGATGCGCAAAAAGAAAAGCATAAACAAGTTTCGCACATATAAGATCTAAGCATATTTGGATCACAATCAAAGCAATCATATGAACATATAACCCTAGCTCTGATACCAATTGAAGGGAACCCCTTCTAAAGGGGTAGAAACCCATATGGTGGCGCAACAAAATTTCGCAAGGGATATTAGGGTTTCAAAAGATCTATATATGTCATATAACTAGCTTTCGAATATTTGAATGGATGAAGAAAAACTCATACCATTGCCATCGGTTTGATGAAGCTTTGGAAGGAAAGACGCAAGCGAGCCTTCTCCTAAGTTTCACACACAAGATGATCAATGCGCCTACCCTTGGTGCTCCTTGTGCTAGCAAAGTTCCAAGGTGTCCTTGATCGAAAAGGAAGGGAGAGAGCAACTTCTTGCTTGGTCGAAACTTCCTCTCTTCTTCACGTTGTCGCCTCACGCAAAAACGTCTAGAGGAAAACTTCAGATGGCGATAATAGAGGAATATGGTCTCTTCGAACATGATCCTCATCCAAGTGGAGATCATGGTTACTAAAAATAGTAACCACCACTCGCCCCAACGTTCACGCCAAGTGAACATGTCGCCAAGCCTTGAACCATGCGCTCATTACATGAGCCGGTTCAACTTGGTCTGGTTCAAAGACCATTCGACCCAAGCCATCAGTCCAGATCACATTGAACCCTAAAGCTCTGGATCCGACCGTTGATCTCTAGATGCTTCTGATCTCATCGATCTGGCATCCATTCTCTCAATCGAAGCTTACCGATCTGTAGTCCTAATCAATCAGACATGATCAGACTAGACCTCACTTACAATCAGAGATTAAATCCCTTTAAACTGAACCCAAACAATTCAGTCCTCACGATCTGACTTAAGTAAGCCATATCATCAAATTGTGCGACCCTGAGGGTTTCCTTTAAATGTCGGTAACGATAATTTACATTATCACGATCAGTGAGGGGTATCTAGCAACACATCACTGTCTCCCGATATAAAGGAAAGAGTCTTCCAAGACTACACCCAAACCACAGCACAAGTGTGAATCAACTCACAAAGCATACATATTTCCTTTGCCACTGGATGTTCTTATTGGACAAGCGTGTCAAGCTTGTAGCTCCAATATGATGAGCATGATTAGATCAGATGAACATAGTCACCTGGGTATGGCCATACACTTTCTCAATCATCTCATCCAGGGGGCCCCTTTAGAACATCACACTCCTTAAACAAGGAGACGGCAATCCTATGTCTATCACTAATGCCCTAACATGACTCAAGCTCACCATCCAAGATAGTCTATAATCATTATGTTTCAAATGATATTGAACTAACTCAAAACAATGACAATCATCATTTAGAAAACACAAGTGATCTCAAGTCAGAGGAAATGTGCCACTTGTCATACTCAAGGAATATTCACATTGTGACAAGCAATTGAATATCCTAGTAGGGTCTGTCCAGTACATCCAATGTACCCATGAGTCTACATCTTATTCCATGCTCGAAGCATCCTATAAGATTAGAACACATATTAGTCTTAACCATATCAAGGTTGTCTCATGTTCACCAAGATATATCGACTAAGGACACAACAGCATGTCAGCCCAGCTGAACAGCTTTGAGACATTATTCAGAAGAACATATATTGCAGCAGACAATGTAACAACCTGAATAATAACCATGCCTTTATAAACATAAAAGTTTATTACATGATACTGATACAATCCCAAGGCCTCAAACATTAGGCTAAGGGCATACCCCAACAATTAGGTAATCCATCATATTGCCTTGACTAGGTCTAGGCGCATGGATGGGATTAATGCCTCATATGGCATGATATGGGCGCATATGGCTAATGCTTGCTTTGGCAAGTCTTAGGCGCATATGGGAGTGGAGATTTAATCAATATACTTGATTGGATAATCTCCTAGAATCATGCCCTAATTGTCAACACTTGCCATTCTCCCCTAACCGCCTCTTGCTCCTATAAATAAGCCCTTGCCGCCCCCTCTCTTGATGATGCTAATTCCTTGGAGGCGTGAAGCATTAGAGGGCGACGGCTTGGAGAGCTTAAAGCTCTTCTTCTTCCATCAAGGGCGCAAGCATGCTTCTTCTCTTCCTTTCCTTGGCGCAAAGGAACAAGAAGGCTTGCGGCGTTGTCTTCTCCTTCCATCTCCTTGGCGCATCACATCTTGGTGGTGGCGCAAGTTGCTTGGAGGATTCTCCTAAGGCATGGATCTTCTTCCCGAGGCTAGCACCGGGCGAGGAAGAAGAAAACTTGAGGAATCTGTGTGTGCGAGACTGCAGAGGGCGAACACTTGGGCGCCTTCATCGACATCTGCTTCTAATTGCTTAAAGGTACTTACTATCACATCGTGTCAACCCCCTCGCAAGAGATCTTCACTGGGTTTTTGGGACTAGCCTGTTTCAGGGACATTCTTCCGCTGCGTAAAATGTATGCCCATGGCTCTGAAAATTGTAAAATGTCCCCGGGGTTTCCCAACAAAGTGTTGACAATTAGGGCATGATTCTAGGAGATTATCCACTCAAATATATTGATTAAATCTCCACTCCCATATGCGCCTAAGACTTGCCAAAGCAAGCATCAGCCATATGCGCCCTTATCATGCCATATGAGGCATTAATCCCATCCATGCGCCTAGACCTAGTCAAGGCAATATGATGGATTGCCTAATGTGGCTTGGGCGCAAGTCCTAATCCAATTAGGACTCTAATTATGTTAATAATCAGCCCACAATTGTCAAACACAATCCAATCAATTATCTTGTGAGATTTAATCAAATCCAATTTGATTTAATCACCTAGGAGATACCAAACAAGGCATAGGCGCAAATTCTAGTCCAACTAGAATCCCATATGCGCCTATCCCATTAATTCATCCCCATTATACCCTTCAAGCCTCTTAGCCCTTCAATACAACTTATTAGCAAGCCCAACTAAGCAATGGGCCAAGCCCAAAGTCCATTATGCATGTTAACCAAGCTATTGGATCCAATCCAATTTAACCCATGGTTAAATGAGGCTAACCATGGTTAATTTGATCGATATGCCAAAAACGAAAGTTGGCCCCAATAAGTTTCTTCCATCTCATCAGGCCCATTGGCGCTGATGAAATCTCCCAAATAGATCAGATTTATCCATTAACTCGATCTAAAGGCTACCCGATCAATATGAAAACTCGAGTATCAAGGTGTGCGACCCTGTAGGTTCCTCTAACGCTGGCAGTGCTGACCAAAGGTCATCACAAGCAGTGAGTGGCACCTAGCAGTGCATCGCTGCTACCCAGGTTATTGGAATGGATATCGACATCGACATCCCCATCATCGCAACTAGGTACAGATGCATTACAGTCTCTTTGCCGTACTGATATCCGATTGGACAAGTGTGTCACCACTTGTTTTCATCCAATCACATGGCTATGACTAAAACAGGTTCTCACCTGGGTATGGCCATACACTCTCAGTCATAGAACCATAAGGGAGCTCCATGGATATCATACTTCCCTAAAGAAGGGGCAAATCCTATGTCTGTCCATTGACCTTCTCATATGGGTCATGACATGCTCAATGACAACCGTTATGACCTCCCAACTACGGCAAGGTGTTAGGTTGTATCAAAGCAAGTCCCTAACCATATAGAATGATCAATGATCTCAAGTCAAGGGATCAATGCATCTCCTGTCACTTGTGAGGATAACTCATGACACCAAGTCATAGTCTCACAGCGGGTCTATCCAGTATATTCCCAATGATATACCCATGTGTCTGCGTTAGCACCACGTGCCTAACCAGCCCACATACCAGTCTCACAAGTACCATAGCTGTCCCATATCCACTAAGGTACATCGACTGGGGATTATAATTCGAGCACAGATCCAATCTGTCTCCAGGGACATTATCATGTAAGTACACAATCGCAGGTGTAGACAAACAATGATAACGACAATGCCAGAAAGATATATATTAATATTAGAGTCAAGTAGTACAAAGATGGACCAAAACTAGGTCCTAGGGCATATACACCAACAATCTCCCACTTGCACTAAGACCTAGAGGTTGAGCAACCTCAACCCCATATCTCTAGTACGACCATCATGCTTCTGCTGCGCCAAAGCCTTGGTCAGTGGGTCTGCTAGATTTCTCTCTGTGTCATTTCTGCTAATCTTGACATCACCTCGATCAATGATCTCTTTGATCAGGCGAAATCTCTTGAGTATGTGTTTGGACCTTTGATGAGACCGTGGTTCCTTAGTATGTGCAGTTCCCATTGTTGTCATAGTAGAGCTCAATGGGATCCATTGCACTTGGAACCACCTGAAGTTCAGAAAAGAACTTCCTGATCCAAACGGCTTCATTGGCTGCCTCAGAAGCAATCACATACTCAGCTTTGGTTGTAGAATTAGCTATGGTGGATTACTTGAAGCTCTTCCAGCATACAGCACCTCCAACCATCTTAAACTAATAGCTGGTCTGCCATCTGAAGTCGTCAGGATCAGACTGGAATGACTCATCAGTGAAGCCCTGCACACTGAGTTCTTCTTGTCCCCCATAGACTTTATAGAATAAATCCTTAGTCCCTTTCAGGATACTCAAGGATATTCTTTACAGCCACCCAGTGCTGCAAACTTCGATTGGATTGGTATCGGCTGGTTATGCTTACAGCATATGCCACATCTGGTCTAGTACATAACATTGCATACATGATCGATCCTACTGCCGAAGCATAGGGAATTCGACTCATGTTATACCTCTCAGCCTGTGTTGTAGGACACTGGCTCTTTGAGAGAGTAAGGCCATCTCTCACTGGAAGGTATCCTTTCTTGGATTGCTCCAAGTTGAACCTCTCCAGGACCTTATCAATGTGGGTACACTGACTAAGGGCCAAGAGCCTCTTGGATCTATCCCGGTAGATCCTCACGCCTAGAATATAGGCGGCCTCCCCTAAGTCCTTCATCTCGAAACACTTCCCTAACCATGTCTTCATAGCTTGAAGACTAGGGATGTCGTTTCCGATGAGCAGTATGTCATCGACATACATGACCAGAAAAGTCACCAAGCTCCTACTGAATTTTCTGTATACACAGGCGTCATCTTCACTTTTGATAAAGCTATAATCTCTCACAGCTTCATCAAACTGAAGATTCTAACTTCGAGATGCTTGCTTTAATCCATAAATGGATTTCTTTAGCCTGCAGACTTTACTAGTATCTGTAGGATGGATGAAGTCATTAGGTTGTGTCATATACACATCCTTAGTTAGCTTCCCGTTAAGGAACGCTGTCTTCACATCCATCTGCCATATCTCATAGTCATGATATGCAGCTATAGCAAGCAGAATCCGAATGGATTTGATCATGGCAACGGGCGAGAAGGTTTCATCATAGTCCACCCCGTGGACTTGTTTAAATCCTTTAGCCACTAGTCTACCCTTATAGGTAACTATTTTGCCATCCATGTCTGTCTTCCTCTTGAAGACCCATTTACCCCCTATGGGTTTTACCCCATCAGGCAGCTCAACCAAATCCCTGACTTGGTTAGCCGACATGGAATCCATCTCGGATCGCATGGCCTCAAGCCATCTCTCGGAGTCCGGTCCACTGACCGCCTCATCATAAGTCCTGGGTTTATCCTCCATGATGAAGATCCCGTCGTGTTGGGCCGGCAGCGACCCATACCTGTCAGGTGCACGACGAAACCTCCCAGACCTACATGGGGCCTGTGTCTGAGCCTCAGGCTGCCTAGCAACCGGTGCACGTGGCTCAGATTCCATCTCGTTGTCTTTGTGGTTGCACTTGGTCCTCATCCAAGTCAAACTTCCTCCCACTAACTTCTTTCATGAGAGATTCTTTCTCTAGAAAGACAGCACCCCGAGCAACAAAAACTTTGTTCTCGGTTGGGACATAGAAGTAGTATCCTTTAGTCTCCTTAGGGTACCCCACAAACATACACTTATCAGATCTAGGTTCTAGCTTGCTAGAATCCTGACGTTTGACATAAGCCTCACATCCCTAGATCCTGATAAAAGTGAGATTAGGGCGTCTCCCATTCCATACCTCGTATGGAATCTTTGAGACACTCTTAGATGGAACATTATTCAGTATTAGAGAAGCTTTTTCAAGTGCATGTCCCCAGAATGAGGGAGGTAGAGTTGCATGACTCATCATAGACCGAACTATGTCCAACAAGGTTCGATTTCTCCTTTCAGATACACCATTCTACCGAGGTGCTCTAGGAGGAGTGAGTTGGGATAGGATCCCACACTTACTCAGATAGTCAAAGAATTCACTGCTCAGGTGCTCTCCATCACGATCTGATCGAAGATCCTTAAAGGATCTACCAAGCTGGTTCTCTACTTCATGTCTGAACTCCTTAAATTTCTCAAAGGATTCAGACTCATGTCTCATCATGTAGACATAACCATATCTACTGAAGTCATCAGTAAATGTGATGAAGTAGTTATACCCTCCTTTGGATTGTTTATTGAATAGCCCACACACATCACTATGTATGAGATCCAACAAACCTCCTGCCCTCTCACCAGTCTTGGTGAAGGGCGTCTTTGTCATTTTCCCTAATAAACAAGTCTCACATGTATCAAGTTCCTCCAAGGAACTCGAATCTAGCAACCCATTTGCATGGAGTTGTCGAATGCGATTCTTGTTTATATGGGCTAATCGACAATGCCGTAGGAAAGCACCAACTGAACCACTCAGTTTGGTCCTTTTATTATTTATGTTACAAATAGAGCTAACCATGTCCAAGACATGCGGACCATTGCACAAAGTACCCTTCCCATAAAACATGTTTGCAAAAGAAAAAGAACATAAGTTCTCTTTTATTTCAAACCTAAATCCTTTCTTTGCCAAGCAAGGAGTGGATACAATGTTTTGGTAAGGGAAGGTACATAATAGCAATTGTCTAGCTTTAACTGAAGTCCAGAAGGCAGGGAGAAAAACTCCTACAGCAACAGCAACAACTTGTGCCCTGTTACCTATCCGTAAGTCAATCTCTCTAGGCCTTACCGATCTATCCTTTCTGAGCCTTTGCATATTTGTACTCCACATGCGGTATCCAATACCCATGTCATAGGAGTAGAAAGGTTGACTTCGGTAACATAAATACCTAAGCATGAAGACAAGGCCTTGCCTTTCTTCTCCTCATTCTGAAGTTGCAACATGTCCTTCAACATGTGAGGTGGCCCTCCACATGAATAGCACCTATTATTCCTGATCATATCCATCTTTAATTTCAGTTCCTTGGTCAAGCCTTTCGGCTCAACACACTGAATATCAACTTTAGCAGGATTGAGCTCAACCAATTCATCAAAGAGCTGCCTTAGATTTGTTGGGGTATGCCCTTAAAGGCTAATGTTTGAGGCCTTGGGATTGTATCAGTATCATGTATAAACTCTTATGTTTATAAAGGCAATGGTTGTTATTCAGTATGTTACATTGTGTGCTGCAATAAGTGTGCTTCTGAATAATGTCTCAATGCTGTTCAGCTAGGCTGACATGCTGTAATGTCCTTAGTCGAGATATCTTGGTGAACATGAGACAGCCTTGATATGATTGAGACTAATATGTGTTCTAATCTTATAGGATGCTTCGAGCATGGAATAAGATGTAGACTCATGGGTACATTGGATGTACTGGACAGACCCTACTAGGATATTCAATTGCTTGTCACAATGTGAATAATCCTTGTTTGCAACAAGTGGCACATGTCCTCTGACTTGAGATCACTTGTGTTTCTAAATGATGATTGTCATTGTTTTGAGGTGGTTCAATATCATTTGAAACATAATGGTTATAGACTATCTTGGATAATGATCATGAGTCATGTTAGGACACTAGTGATAGATATAGGATTGCCGTCTCCTTGTTTAAGGAGTGAGATGTTCTAAAGGGGCCCCCCTGAATGAGATGATTGAGAATAGTGTATGGCCATACCCAGGTGACTATGCTCATCTGATCTAATCATGCTCATCATATTGGAGCTACAGGCTTGACACGCTTGTCCAATAATGAACATCCAGTGGCAAAGGAATCATGTATGCCTAGTGAGTTGATTCACACTTGTGCTGTGGTTTGGGTGTAGTCTTGGAAGACTCTTTCCTTTATATCGGGAGACAGTGATGTGTTGCTAGATACCCCTCACTGATCGTGATAACGTAAGTTATCGTTACCGACATTTAAAGGAAACCCTTAGGGTCGCACAATTTGATGATATGGCTTACTTAAGTCAGATCGTGTGGACTGAATTGTTTAGGTTCAGTTTAAAGGAGTTTAAACTCTGATTGTAAGTGAGATCTGGTCTGATCATGTTTGATTGATTAGGGCTTGAGATCGGTAAGCTTCGATCGAGAGATTTGATGCTAGATCGGTGAGATCAAGAGCATCGAGAGATCAACGGTTAGATCTTGAACCTTTAGGTTCAATGAGATCGACCATTGCTTGGGCTGATTTGGTCTTGAACCAAATTCAATTGAACCGGCTCATCATGTGAGCGCTTGGTTCAAAGGTTCGAATGGTGTAGAGGAGTTGCGGTTCACTTCATGTGAACGCATAACGGTTAAGAGTAATGGGTTGCTATTTTTGGATTGCAACGCCTCCACGTTGAAAAGAACGTTCTCTCTTATCGCCTCTCATCACCTCTTGACGGGTTCTTCCCTCTCGTGTGACAACGCTCTCGACGAGTGTAGAGGAAGGCTTTTTCGGCAAGCGCCAAAGGATCTCATCTCCTCCACGCAAAGGACCCTTGAAGCTTTGCTAGCACAAAGACGACAAGGAGAAGCCATTCCTCATCTTGTGTGCGTCAACTAGGGAGAAGATCCCTTTCGATCTTTGCTTCCAACACACCATCCAAAGAATGGCGATGGTATGAACCTTCTTGATGTTTGCAATCGGTCTTTTCTATAGTTGATCATATATCATACTAGTGATCCCTAGAAACCCCTTTTTCCGCTGCAAAATTATACATGCGCCCTTTAGGGTTTCGCTCCCCCTTGAAGGGGACCCTTCAAGATTAAAATAATTTCAGAGGCACTCTTCGATTCATATCACCCTTTAAATTCAAGTGACATGTTGGTTAGCAACCTCCAAAGTATCAACCTGATGCTTATCATAAGCATCCCTCTCAGCCGCTGAGGCCAAGCATGGAAGTGGCTCAGGAATAAGACGCTCAAGAACATAAAGCTTCCTCTCGAGCTTGAGCACTATTCTCAAGTTCATATACCAATCCAGTAAGTTGGATCCAACCAACTTATCCAGGGTAGATCGCAGTGACCAACTGCTATTGTTCATAGCCATTGTTCTACAACAACCAAGAAACAGCAGATTAGTACTACTTCGAGTCATTTAAACTGAACTTGCCTTTTAAATGACCATGGCTCCCACTATTTTTAATCGAATTGACAACCCACAAAGTCAATCGAGAAATCCAAGATTTCCTAGTGAGATGAGATCCTCATTCCACACAGGGCTTCGCGTCCCACGAGGGTGGGATGAGATGCACAAAGTGACCCATGTTTCCTAAGGTGGGCGCGCCGGCCGATTGCTCCAAGCAATTCCCCTTATTGAGACAGTCCAGGCATTTCATGTCCAGCGAGGGCTGGATACAGCATGAAACCCTAATTGGCGCTGAAGAAATCTCCCAAATTGATCAGAGTTATCCAATAACTTGATCTAAAGGCTACCCGATCAATATGAAAACTCGAGTATCAAGGTGTGCGACCCTGTAGGTTCCTCTAACGCTGGCAGTGCTGACCAAAGGTCATCACAAGCAGTGAGTGGCACCTAGCAGTGCATCGCTGCTACCCAGGTTATTGGAATGGATATCGACATCGACATCCCCATCATCGCAACTAGGTACAGATGCATTACAGTCTCTTTGCCGTACTGATATCCGATTGGACAAGTGTGTCACCACTTGTTTTCATCCAATCACATGGCTATGACTAAAACAGGTTCTCACCTGGGTATGGCCATACACTCTCAGTCATAGAACCATAAGGGAGCTCCATGGATATCATACTTCCCTAAAGAAGGGGCAAATCCTATGTCTGTCCATTGACCTTCTCATATGGGTCGTGACATGCTCAATGACAACCGTTATGACCTCCCAACTACGGCAAGGTGTTAGGTTGCATCAAAGCAAGTCCCTAACCATATAGAATGATTAATGACCTCAAGTCAAGGGATCAATGCATCTCCTGTCACTTGTGAGGATAACTCATGACACCAAGTCATAGCCTCACAGCGGGTCTATCCAATATATTCCCAATGATATACCCATGTGTCTGCGTTAGCACCACGTGCCTAACCAGCCCACATACCAGTCTCACAAGTACCATAGCTGTCCCATATCCACTAAGGTACATCGACTGGGGATTATAATTCGAGCACAGATCCAATCTGTCTCCAGGGACATTATCATGTAAGTACATAATCGCAGGTGTAGACAAACAATGATAACGACAATGCCAGAAAGATAGATATTAATATCAGAGTCAAGTAGTACAAAGATGGACCAAAACTAGGTCCTAGGGCATATACACCAACATTGACCCGTATTTGACCATGGTTGTACACATTTGGATTAGGGTTGCATTGGATTGGATCCAAATGCTTAATCAACCCATGTGATGAAGTTTGGGCTAGCTCATTATCCAATGAGGCCCAATGACAAGTTGTCATGAAGAGGAAATAGTCTAAAAGGGTATAATGGGGAGAGACCCAACCCCATTGGCGCCTAAGGGGCATAATGGGGTTTGGGTGGCAAAAATTGCTTCATTAAGAAGTAATATGCGCCTAGCCCTCTCCCATTGATGGTATGTATGCCTTTAAGGCATGTCTTGGGCTGATATGGTGCTTAGGCAATTATGGATAGGTTGAATGAGATTTATGGTAAAGTCTTGAAGATTTTCCTTGCATCAAACCTCCTCATCCTAGCCCTACACTTGTCATGATCCTAGCCCTTGCCCTAACCGCCTCTTACCCTATATATGTGACCCTAGCCGCCCCCTCTTTAGATGATTCATCCTTAGAGGCGTGAAAACATCAAGAGGGGTGAGAGCAAGGAACAAAGGTGGCGCAACCTCTTCCTCTTCCATCAAGTGGCCGAAAGTCTTCTTCCTTTCTTCTTCTTGGCGCATGTGAAGAAAGCTCTTGACGGTTTGCTCTCCTCTTCATCCTCTTTGGCGCATCCCTCCTTGGTGGTGGCGCAAGGTGATTGGAGCATCTCCCTAAGGCTTGGATTTTCTTCCCGAGGCTAGCACCGAGCGTGGAAGAAGAGGACTCGAGGCATCCGTGTGTGTGAGACTGCAGAGGGCGCACGCTTGGGCGCCTATCATGACATCGACCTCATCTTGCTCTAAGGTATTTCCTAACTCATCATGTCGACTCTCTTGCTTGCGATCTTCACTGGGTTTTTGTGATCGGCCTGTTTCGGGGACATTCTTCCGCTGTGCAATGTATGAATGTATGCTTATAACTCTGAGAAATTGTAAAATGTCCCCGGGGTTTCCCAACATCTGAAACTTCTGGTGTGAGTTCTCCTCCCTCTGGCGCAGCTTGCTTTCAAATTTCACAGCAGATGATGGTCTGTACGCTTCTCTCCGACGATCCCTAGGGCGGTGACAAATCTCTTGATTTCTCCTTGAATCTAGAAAATAAAATTAGGGCTTTTTATCTGCAGATCTTCCCCTCTTTATGTTGATCATTCCCCTTTTTATGAATTTAAAAATAATGGCCTATACCTCGAGAATCATCTTCGAAAGATCGCATGAACAGTAACATCGGAAGAATCGGGCAAATGCGGCTATCAGGGTTAAAATTATGGCACCGTGAAAATAATTATGGTAGTACCTTAATATCTTCTGTGTATAATTCCGAAGGAATTACGGACCGTAATAATAACTACAGCAGTGTCGTGTTTCATCCTTATTCTTCAAATCCGTGTTATCGAAATTACGGTCACAGATGAAAATTACGCTGGTGCCGTAATGTTCACTGTACATAATTTCTCCAAAATTACGGTAGTGGAACATACATCATAGTATTGCCGTGGTTTCCCTAGCAAACTTTGATGAAATTACGGTCGTAATATGCTTTACGGCACTACTGTAATTTGGGCAAAAATTCTAATCAGCACGAATTTTGACGTGTAAACTCCTCTTGACGATGAGAATTCGTTTATGCCTTCATATTGCTTGGAAAACCACTAAAAAGATGCCTTTTTTTAAAAAATTGATCAAAAACCAAGAAAGGTGTAGATTCTAAAATATTTAATAGAAAAGGCATAAAAATGAGCAAAAGAGCATGATTATGACTCAAAAAGACTATTCAATCAACAGAAATATACTATGAAATTTAGAGTCATCAAAATACATAAGGCTCAAACTTTTGCTTGTCCTCAAGCAAATAAAGAAATCAATTCTAGTCATGGAAAGTTAAACTTTCTTATGATGAATAAATTTCTAAAATACAATCACTTATGAAATATTTCATCAAAAGTCACACAAAATTTTAAATAAATATATCGTCCTCTGAATTTAATCCTTAAGATTCACAACTTAATCAAATAAAATTTCACAACTTGTATAATAAATAGAATCTCTATCTCATGAATTCACCCAAGTTTCAGTTTAAATCTATCATACATTTTATTTACAGGAATAGGATTTCCAAAATCTTTTTCCACACAAAATTCTCTCTTTTCTTTTTTTTTTATCTTTGACATTCTCTAAATTGATTACCACCTTTTTTCTGGTGACGAATTTAGAGTACATCGACCACATAACCAATGTAATAGAACTCATATCTCTTTGGTAGGAAGAAACTTACCTAAGACAGCGGAGTTAATGTCAAAGAATTTTTCTTCATGGCATGTACCTACAGAGATATACACTTTTTATTTGGACTTCAACTCTTAACTTTGGTACCACTGCAAATTAATACAGTGCCAAGTAGAGGAGTCATTCTCTTTTTCTCTCTCTCTCCTCCTTTTTTTTTTTTACAGACTTCAACCCATATCTTCTGTACCACTGCAAATTTTATGCAGTGCCAAGTAGGGGAGTCTCTCTCTTTTTGGATTTTGGATTCTTTCTTCCCAACAAATAGTAAAATAGACTAAACATCAACTAGATTAATCAATTGATATCAATTCAAAAATTACACTCATATGCTCATTTTATTCAAGAAAGATGTTTCACTCTTAGATTGCATTCATCAAACAACATACCTACCCAAAACCTTATGCATCAATCAATGAAGGGTTTCAACAAGTAGATACATATTGAAGAAATAAATTTAACATAATAGTTCTATTCTAAGTCACAGGTATTATCCAATTCAAGAAAATAGTCAAATTATCAATAGGAATAGAGCAAAAATAGATCATCATAAATCATGCATAATTAAACTCATTACTCAAGTCATACTATTTTGAATACTAGAGTGCAGTTAGCAACTTTGCTCAAAATCAACCACTATATCAAGTACACCCATATCGAATCAAACATAAGTATCATGATATCTCAGTACAACCATATTGAATATCAGTAAAGATACAAATACCATAACATCTAAGTATAACCAACTTGAAAGTAGAATTCAAAGTAAAATAATCAAAGATCAGCATGTAGCGGACACAAGAAGTATGACCAAGTCATCCTTGTTGGGGTATGCCCTTAAGGCTAATGTTTGAGGCCTTGGGATTGTAACAGTATCATGTATAAACTCTTATGTTTATAAAGGCAATGGTTGTTATTCAGTTTGTTATATTATCTGCTGCAATATATATACTTCTGAATAATGTCTCAATGCTGTTCAGCTGGGCTGACATGCAGTAAAGTCCTTAGTCGATATATCTTGGTGAACATGAGACAGCCTTGATATGATTGAGACTAATATGTGTTCTAGTCTTATAGGATGCTTCGAGCATGGAATAAGATGTAGACTCATGGGTACATTGGATGTACTGGACAGACCCTACTAGGATATTCAATTGCTTGTCACAATGTGAATAATCCTTGATTGCAACAAGTGGCACATTTCCTCTGACTTGAGATCACTTGTGTTTCTATATGATGATTGTCATT
This sequence comes from Costus lasius, assembly GCA_027563935.2. Classification (NCBI taxonomy): domain Eukaryota; kingdom Viridiplantae; phylum Streptophyta; class Magnoliopsida; order Zingiberales; family Costaceae; genus Costus; species Costus lasius. The sequence continues at coordinate 81,721,560 of CM050451.1, forward strand.
GTTTTGAGGTGGTTCAATATCATTTGAAACATAATGGTTATAGACTATCTTGGATGGTGAGCTTGAGTCATGTTAGGGCACTAGTGATAGATATAGGATTGCCGTCTCCTTAATTGGAGTGTGATATTCTAAAGGGGCCCCCCTGGATGAGATGATTGAGAAAGTGTATGGCCATACCCAGGTGACAATGTTCATCTGATCTAATCATGCTCATCATATTGGAGTTACAGGCTTGACACGCTTGTCCAATAAGAACATCCAGTGGCAAAGGAATCATGTATGCCTAGTGAGTTGATTCACACTTGTGCTGTGGTTTGGGTGTAGTCTTGGAAGACTCTTTCCTTTATATCGGGAGACAGTGATGTGTTGCTAGATACCCCTCACTGATCGTGATAACGTAAGTTATCGTTACTGACATTTAAAGGAAACCCTTAGGGTCGCACAATTTGATGATATGGCTTACTTAAGTCAGATCGTATGGACTGAATTGTCTTAGTTCAGTTTAAAGGGATTTAATCTCTGATTGTAAGTGAGATCTGGTCTGATCATGTTTGATTGATTAGGGCTTGAGATCGGTAAGCTTCGATCGAGAGAATGGATGCTAGATCAGTGAGATCAGCAGCATCAAGAGATCAACGGTCAGGTCAAGAACCTTAGGGTTTAATGTGATCTGGACTAATGGCTTGGGTTAATTGGTTTTTGAACCAAACCAAATTGAACCAGCTCATTGAGTGAGCGCATGGTTCAAGAAGAGATGAGTTTGCGCATGGGGTGAACCCATGGTCGCATGAACGTTTGGGGTTTACTATTTTTAGAAGCCATGACTTCTAAACGTGGGAGCGCCTCACGTTCACGCCTAAGACGCTCTAATCTCTCGCCTCTCCTTTCTCGGGTCGCCAACAAGAGCTCTCTTGTGTGTGGTGAAGAGGTTGACGAAAAGGAGAAGGAAGAAATCGCCAAGCAAAGGATTCTCTTCTCTTCCATACGACAAGGACTCCTTAGAACCTTGCTAGCACAAGGAGCACTAAGGGAGTAGGCGATCACATCTTGTGTGCGTCTTCTCTGGAGGGGAGCGACTTCACTCTCTGCTTCCAAGTCGCCATCCATACAATGGCATCGGTATGATTTCTTCTCTGATATTTGAAATCGATTTTGTTGATCATATTACATGCATAGATCTTAGAAACCCCTTCCGCTGCATCAAAGCCTTCATATGCGCCTATTAGGGTTTCGCCCTCCCCTTCTTTAGGGGACTTTCAATTGGTATCAGAGCCGGTTTTTGCATGTTTATATGATTGCTTAAGGCTTTGTGATCCTTGTTTGTGTATGACTGCTTAGATCTCTAACATGCAAAAAATTACATGTTAAGTTGTTGCATATGCACAATCTTGATTCTTGTTTACTTGGCGCATGTTTGTGGGCGCATAGTTGTTTTTTCTCAAACATTTCATGACTTGCGCGCCTACATTAGATCTAAGAGCGCCTACTATAAACCCTTAGACGGGTTGATAGGGTTGAAGTCACAGTCTAGGTAAGATCCAACCAGTCTGATCAGACCATCTGACAGCCTAGATGGGTCGACCAGATGGCACCTGTGCGCAAGCACAAGGTGGCTATAGGTCGACTGCAGACAGGTGTGTAGCGAGGTCTGGTTGAGACAACTAGTGAACACGCATGAGTTAGGCCCGGGGTCACACCCGCTTGCCAAAACTCCTGTAGGTTGTTCAGCCCTAGCGCATGCATGGTTGACCATTGGGTCAACTCAAGTCAGTTAGGACTTGGTGCATGCAAGGGCAGTGGATCTGACTAGCTGATGAGTGGATCCCTATTAATGGACCGTTGTAAGGTAGTAGGGCACATAAGAAAAATAAAATGGATTTCAATGGGGTTTTGAAAAAAAATTTATTTTATGGATCACATGTTGATTGATGCCATCTGCTTGTCTATTTCATCTTATGTGGGACGCCTAATTAATGTGTGCTGTGCTGGGGCCTGCGTGCCTGTCTTAAAGATGTAAATTAATTAATGTGATCTGCGCATCACATGTTATTTAATTTATTAAATGTAATTGACCTGCGAGTCAATCTTGTCTAGATAGATTATTTTGTAATTTAATCAGACAAGAGCACAGAGCACACTTGGCAGAGGCACATGCAGCAGTGGCTTGACCAGGTGGGAGGTCCAGGGTTCGACTCTGGGACCAGGCGCATTTACCTGGTGGGCGCACCTGAGCTGCAGTGGGCGCTTGGGCCCTGGGTTGGGCCAGATAAGGAGCAAAAGACCCATGAAGAAAAGCAAGTGAAGACTTAAGTTTAATTTAAGGTCTAACTTAGGCTTAATGGGCTTTTACCACATAAGATCAGCATGCTTTCTATTTATTGCTTTTATAATTAGAATTGCATGAGTTTATCTTCTGCTATCACCATAGGAATTGCATGATAGTGAAGAAGATAAAAGACCGTTAAAATCCAACGCTAAAATATCAAGCTCGTAAGCCTTCTGACGCGAAACCTCACTGTTCTGATTATCGTTGGAGCCGTGTTGTACCCACTCAGTGGGCACGTCCATCTATCTTCAGACGGTGCGCGATTACACCTGCGTGTTACAGAGAAGGGATTTATCGCTTCTCGTTGCTCAGCATAGCACGTGGTGGTCCAGGGAGTAGGTCGGGTCAGCTTGACCATGTAGGCTACATATGTGGCGCATATGGTAGCACATGGAGGCAGCCATCTGTGGGGTCAGAGATTGTGTTGTACCAACTCAGTTGGCACAGTCTGCTGGATTGCCCAGATGAAGGGGAATCGCACGGGTTGGCGATTGGCAGGGACTGCCTACCAGAAATTAGTGCTTGTACTCTCTGTGCATCTTATCTCGCCTGAGCGGGACGCGGAGACCAAGTATGAAATCTGGATCCCATCTCACTAAAAGAGTTCTACTCTTTCGGGCTATTTTGCTGGATTTTTCAGCCAGATAAAATAGTGAGAAAAAGAATCTTTCTTAAGTCCTAATCGATTCTTAACATTGATACTGACCTTGCTGTTCTTGCATTGTTGTAGATACCTGCAGCAACGAACACCATGAGCTTCAATGTGCGATCCCTACTGGAAAGGGAGAAGTTTGCTGGGCCGAACTTCTCAGACTGGTACGGACACCTTAAGATCGTTCTTAAGGCAGAGAGGAAACTGTATGTCCTCGAGACGGCTGTGCCGCCTCAACCCACTGCGAACGCCGCAAGGGCGGTTCGTGAAGCTTATGAAAAGCACGTCAATGATAGCATTGATGTCGCTTACCTGATGCTAGCGTCTATGACGCCACCGCTGCAGCGTCAGCATGAGGATATGTCGGCTATACAAATTATAGTGAACCTCAAGATGCTGTATGCTGCACAGGCAAGGACAGAACGCTATAATCTGACCAAGCTTTTCTTTCAGATGATTGGGCACAAGGAGGCTCTAGAGAAACTGGGGCATACCATCAATCAGGAGCTTGCTGTAGACATTATTCTGTAGTCTCTCCCGCCCTCTTTCGATGCGTTCATCATTAACTTTAATATGAACAAAATCGACTGTACTCCGGCAGAGCTGCTGAATATGCTCTTGACTACTGAGGAGACTCTGAAGGGAAAGCCTTCGACCTCTGTCTTAATGGTTCCTTCTAGGAACAAGAAGAAGGGGAAGAAGGGCAAGGCCCCCGTCAAGAGTTACAGCAAGGCTCTGAAGCAAAAAGTTAAGCGGTCTAAGGAATACAGATGTTTCCACTGTGGCCAGCTAGGTCACTGGAAAAAGGACTGTAAAGCGCTCCAAGGAGACAAGAGGGGAAGCATCGCTTCTGGCTCAGGTATATACGTGACGGTGTTAGGGTATGCCCTTAAGGCTAATGTTTGAGGCCTTGGGATTGTAAAAGTATCATGTAATAAACTCTTGTGTTTATAAAGGCAATGGTTATTATTCAGTTTGTTACATTGTCTGCTGCAATAACTGTGCTTCTGAATAATGTCTCAAAGCTGTTCAGCTAGGCTGACATGCATATGTCCTTAGTCGAGATATCTTGGTGAACATGAGACAGCCTTGATATGATTGAGACTAATATGTGTTCTAATCTTATAGGATGCTTCGAGCATGGAATAAGATGTAGACTCATGGGTACATTGGATGTACTGGACAGACCCTACTAGGATATTCAATTGCTTGTCACAATGTGAATAATCCTTGTTTGCATCAAGTGGCACATGTCCTCTGACTTGAGATCACTTGTGTTTCTAGATGATGATTGTCATTGTTTTGAGGTAGTTCAATATCATTTGAAACATAATGATTATAGACTATCTTGGATAATGATCATGAGTCAGGTTAGGACACTAGTGATAGATAAAGGATTGCCGTCTCCTTGTTCAAGGAGTGTGGTGTTCTAAAGGGGCCCCCCTGAATGAGATGATTGAGAAAGTGTATGGCCATACCCAGGTGACTATGTTCATCTGATCTAATCATGCTCATCATATTGGAGTCACAGGCTTGACACGCTTGTCCAATAAGAACATCCAGTGGCAAAGGAAACATGTATGCCTAGTGAAGTGCATTCACCCTTGTGCTGTGTTTTGGGAGTAGTCTTGGAAGACTCTTTCCTTTATATCGGGAGACAGTGATGTGTTGCTAGATACCCCTCACTGATCGTGATAACGAAAGTTATCGTTACCGACATTCAAAGGAAACCCTCAGGGTCGCACAATTTGATGATATGGCTTACTTGAGTCAGATCGTGTGGACTGAATTGTTTGGGTTCAGTTTAAAGGGATTTAATCTCTGATTGTAAGTGAGATTTGGTCTGATCATGTTTGATTGATTAGGGCTTGAGATCGGTAAGCTTCGATCGAGAGAGGTGATGCTAGATCGGTGAGATCAGGAGCATCAGGAGATGAACGGTTAGATCTTGAACCTTAGGGTTTGATATGATCTAGACCAAAGGGGGCTTGGGCTTATTTGATTTGGTTTGTTGAACCAAATGCAATTAAACCAAAAGAGAACCGGTTCACTTATGTGAACGCATGGTTCGAAAGGGTGATGGCGTTTTGGTCGTTTATGAGTGCATGCTTCCATTTATGGTAAGTCATCATGGCCTCTTCTTCAAAACGCCTAACGCCAAGCCGTTCACCACTTGACTTCACTTCGCTTGGCTTCTTGCAATTGGCGTGTGGAGAAGAGGTGGACGAACGTGTGGAGCTCTCGCCCAAGCAAGATCTCATCTCCCATCCCTTCCATTCGGCAAGGACACTTGAAGATCTTTGCTAGCACAAAGATCAACAAGAAGAAGCCATCTCTCTTCTTGTGTGCGTCACTTGTGGAGAAGATCTCTCTTGGTCTTTGCTTCCAAGCCGCCTCCTTCTCATGGCCATGGTAACGCATCTTTCACTTGATGTTTAAGTTGATCATATGAATGTATAGCATGCGATCAAATGTGAAACCCTAATTCCGCTGCTAAAATAAAGAAAGGTCACTTGCGCCCCCCTCTTGAAAGGGGTACTCACCTTAGGGTTTCTCGCTCCCCCTTGAAGGGGACCCTAACAATTGGTATCAGAGCGGTTAATATATGTTCATATGATTGCTTTGTTTGTTTTGTGATCCTTGTTAGTATAGATCTATTTCACATGCGCAACCACATGCTAGGTTTTAGGTGTTTGGCGCATGTGTGATGTTCATGTTTATGCATGTTCTTGTTGGCGCATGTAATAATGTTGAATGGTATTTCATCAAAACTTATATCTACTTGCGCGCAAACATTTAGATCTATATGCACTTACTATAAACCCTTAGACGGGTTGATGGGGTTGAAGTCACCCTCTAGGTTAGATCCAATAGTCTGATCAGACCATCTGACAGCCTAGATGGATCGACCAGATGGCACCTGTGCGCAAGCACAAGGTGGCTATAGGTCGATTGCATCACAGGCGTGTAGCGAGGTCTGGTTGAGACAACCAGTGAACACACATGAGTTAGGCCCGGGGTCACACCCGCTTGCCAGAACTCATGTTGGTTGTTCAGCCCTTGGCGCATGCATGGTTGACCATTAGGTCAACTCGAGTCAGTTAGGACTTGGTGCATGAAAGGGCATGGATCTAACTAGATTGATGAGTGGATCCCTATCAATGGACCGTTGTAAGGTTGTAGGGCACATAAGAAAATTAAAATTGATGCCAATGGGTTTTCAAAACTTTTATTTTCTTTATAATGGATCACATGTTGATTGCATGATGCCATGATGTTTGTTTATTTAATCTTATGTGGGATGCCCAATTTAATGTGTGCTGTGCTGGGGCCTGCGAGCCTGGAATTAAACTTGTAAATTAATTTTTATTGTGATCTGCGAATCACATTTTAATTAATTTATTGTATAATTGACCTGCGAGTCAAGCTTGTCTAGATAGATCAAAATGTATTTGATTAGACAAGAGCACAAAAGCACACATCGCAGAGGCGCATTCAGCTGGTGGGCGCACCTGAGCTGCATTGAGCGCTAGGGCCCTGGGTTGGACCAGATGAGATGCAAAAGACCCAAGAAAAGCAAGTGAAGACTTAAGTTAATTAAGGTCTTACTTAGGCTATGGGCTTTTACCACATAAGATCCATGCTTTCTTTTATTGTTTAATAATTATAATTGCATGAGTTATTTATCTTCTGCTATAGCCATAGGATTTGCCTGATAGTAAGAAGATAAAAGACCGTTAAAATCCAAACGCTAAAATATCAAGCACGTAATGCCTTCTGACGCGAAACCTCACTGTTCTGACTATCGTTGGAGCCGTGTTGTACCCACTCAGTGGGCACGTCCATCTATCTTCAGACGGTGTGGGATTACACCTGCGTGTTACAGAGAAGGGATTTATCGCTTCTCGTTGCTCAGCATAGCACGTGGTGGTCCAGGGAGTAGGTCGGGTCAGCTTGACCATGTAGGCTACATATGTGGCGCATATGGTAGCGCATGGAGGCAGCCATCTAAGGGATCAGAGACTGTGTTGTACCAACTCAGTTGGCACAGTCTGCTGGATTGCCCAGGTGAAGGGGAATCGCACGGGTTGGTGATTGGCTGGGACAGCCTTCCAGAAATTAGTGCTTGTCATCTCTGTGCATCTTATCTCGCCTGAGCGGGACGCGGAGACCAAGTATGAAATCTGGATCCCATCTCACTAAAAGAGTTCTACTCTTTCGGGCTGTTTTGCTGGATTTTTCAGCCAGATAAAATAGTGAGAAAAAGAATCATTCTTAAGTCCTGATTGATTCTTAACATTGATACTGACCTTGCTGTTCTTGCATTGTTGTAGATTCCTGCAGCAACGAACACCATGAGCTTCAATGTGCGATCCCTACTGGAAAGGGAGAAGTTTGCTGGGCCAAACTTCTCAGACTGGTTCGGACACCTTAAGATCGTTCTTAAGGCAGAGAGGAAACTGTATGTCCTCGAGACGGCTGTGCCGCCTCAACCCGCTGCGAACGCCGCAAGGGCGGTTCGTGATACCTATGAAAAGCACGTCAATGATAGCATTGATGTCGCTTGCCTGATGCTAGCGTCTATGACGCCACCGCTGCAGCGTCAGCATGAGGATATGTCGGCTATAGAGATTATAGCGAACCTCAAGATGTTGTATGCTGCACAGGCGAGGACAGAACGCTATAATCTGACAAAGCTTTTCTTTCAGAGCAAACTGGCTGAAGGGAGCCCAGTGGGAGCTCACGTGCTCAAGATGATTGGGCACAAGGAGGCTCTGGAGAAACTGGGGCATACCATCAACCAGGAGCTTGCTGTAGACATTATTCTGCAGTCTCTCCCGCCCTCTTTCGATGCGTTCATTATTAACTTTAATATGAACAAAATCGATTGTACTCCGGCAGAGCTGCTGAATATGCTCTTGACTACTGAGGAAACTCTGAAGGGAAAGCCTTCAACCTCTGTCTTAATGGTTCCTTCCAGGAACAAGAAGAAGGGGAAGAAGGGCAAAGCCCCTATCAAGAGTTACAGCAAGGCTCTGAAACAGAAGGTAAAGCGGTCAAAGGACAACAGGTGTTTCCACTGTGGCCAGCTGGGTCACTGGAAAAAGGACTGTAAAGCGCTCCAAGGAGATAAGAGGGGAAGCATTGCTTCTGGCTCAGGTATATATGTGACTGAGGTCATGTTATCTTCTTCTTCCATTTCATGGGTGTTGGACACTGCATGTGGAGTTCACATTTGTTCAAATGTGCAGGAACTCAAGAGAAGAAGGCAGGTGGGACAGCATGAGGTGGACCTACGCGTTGGAAACGGGGCACGGGTTGCTGCTGTTGCTGTAGGGGATTATTACATCTCATTACCATCTGGCATTGTATTAGAATTAAACAATTGTTATTTTGTACCCAGTATTACCAAAAATATTATCTCTATTCCTGCTCTTGTCAGGAAAGGGTTTTCCTTTGAATGCAAGATTTCAAAGTGTTATCTTACTCTTGATAATATTGTTTATGCTACTAGTTCAATTAACAATGGGTTATTCATGTTGGACATGGAATATTCTATACAAAACATTGATAATAAGAAAGCCAAGTATGCTGATGACAGCACCTTGCTATGGCATAGTCGTTTAGGCCATATTAACAAGAAGCGCATTAAGCGGTTGCATGATCATGGACTGCTGGGATCATTCTCCTATGAGGAGATTGATACATGCAAAGCTTCTTTAATGGGTAAAATGACGAAGTCTCCTTTTCCTCACAAAGGTCAAAGGGCTTCAGGTTTACTTGACCTTATACACAGTGATGTGTGTGGGCCATTTAGTAAACATGCCAGAGGTGGCTATCAGTACTTCATTACCTTTACTGATGATTTCAGTAGATATGGGTATGTCTATTTAATGAGACATAAAAGTGAATCTTTTGAAGAGTTCAAAGAGTTCAAAAATGAAGTACAGAATCAGCTAGGCCGAAATATCAAGGCACTTCGTTCTGATCGAGGGGGAGAATACTTGAGTCATGCGTTTACTGACTATCTGAAGGAGTGTGGGATTATCTCACAGCTCACTCCACCAGGAACACCGCAATGGAATGGTGTGTCCGAGAGGAGAAATAGAATGTTACTTGATATGGTTCGTTCTATGATGAGTCAGGCTACTCTTCCTTACTCCTTTTGGGGATTTGCACTGGAAACAGCTGCAAAGGTACTAAACCGAGTGCCATCCAAGGCAGTTTCAAAGACTCCATATGCATTATGGTATGGGAAACAGCCGAGCTTGACATTTATCAGGATCTGGGGTTGCGAGGCTTATGTCAAAAAGCTCGCCTCTGGGAAACTGGAGAGCAGATCTGAGAAATGTATCTTTGTCGGTTACCCTAAGGAAACTAAGGGTTATTATTTCTACGATCCCAAAGAGAACAAGGTATTTGTTGCTCGAACGGCCATATTTCTTGAGAAGGAGTTTCTTCTGCAAGAAGCCAGTGGGAGAGAAATAAAGCTGGATGAGAATCCAGAGGAAGGACAAAGTAGTCAAGCACAGTTGGATGAGCCTGAGCCGGTAGAACAGGTTACTGAACAACCTGAGGTTCAGATATCACGGGAACCGCGAAGATCGGGAAGGATCCGTCGACAGCCTGAGCGCTATGACGGAGTCTACATCATTGATAATGATGAACCCCTGACTTATGCGGATGCGGTCAGTGGACCGGAGTCAGCTAGATGGCTTGAAGCTATGCGAGCCGAGAGGGACTCCATGTCAGATAACCAAGTCTGGGATTTGGTTGATCCGCCTCCGGGAGTTATCCCTATAGGCTGTAAATGGATCTTCAAGAAGAAGATTGACATGGATGGTAACGTGGTTACCTATAAAGGCAGGCTTGTTGCGAAAGGTTTCAAACAAATCTACGGGATAGATTATGATGAAACTTTCTCACCTGTGGCCATGTTTAAGTCTATTCGGATTCTTTTCGCGATAGCAGCATATTACGATTATGAGATCTGGCAGATGGATGTGAAGACCGCTTTCCTTAATGGAAATCTGGATGAGGATGTGTATATGACACAACCTGAAGGTTTCACTAATCCATCAGATCGTCATAAAATATGCAAGTTAAAGAAGTCCATTTATGGACTTAAACAAGCATCTAGAAGCTGGAATATTCGTTTTGATGAATCAATCTCTGAGTTTGGTTTCATCAAGAACGAGGATGACCCGTGTGTATATAAGAGGTTTAGTGGGAGCGTGATTACTTTCCTAGTCCTCTACGTCGATGATATCTTAATCATTGGAAACGATATTCCTAAAATGCATGCTCTTAAAGCATGGCTAAGGAAATGTTTCCAGATGAAAGATCTAGGAGAAGCAGCCTATGTATTAGGTGTGAAGATCTACAGGGATAGATCTAAGAGGCTTCTCGGGCTGTGCCAGAGTACTTACATCGATAAAGTCCTGGAGAGATTTCATTTAGAGAATTCTAAACGAGGATATCTTCCAGTCAGACATGGTCTGAATCTTTCGAAGAGTCAGTGTCCACAAACACAGACTGAGAAAGATGAAATGGACAATATGCCTTATGCTTCGGCTATTGGGTCCATTATGTATGCGATGTTGTGTACTCGCCCTGACGTCGCTTACGGGTTAAGCGTGACCAGTCGATTCCAAAGTAATCCAGGTATGGCGCACTGGATTGCAGTCAAGAACATTTTAAAATATCTGCGGAGGACCAAAGATATGTTCTTGATATATGGTGGTCAGGAAGAACTCAGTATAGAAGGATATACTGACGCTTCATTCCAGTCGGACCAGGATGATTTCCGATCGCAATCAAGCTATGTTTTTAGCTTGAATGGTGGAGCAGTGGTGTGGAAGAGTTTCAAACAGTCTATTGTTGCTGATTCCACAACAGAAGCCGAGTATGTTGCAGCCTCGGAAGCATCCAAGGAGGCAGTGTGGATTCATAAGTTCGTGAGAGAACTTGGTGTTGTTCCTTCGAGTGCAGATCCTTTGGTTATCTTCTGTGATAACACTGGAGCCATCGCACAAGCAAAGGAACCACGGTCGCACCAGAAGTCCAAGCACATACAGAGACGGTTTCACTTGATCCGGGAGATCATTGATCGTGGCGAGATCAAAATATGCAAGGTTCATACAGACGACAATCTGGCTGACCCGCTTACCAAGCCTCTGGCGCAGCAGAAGCATGAGAAGCACTGTAATAATATGGGTTTGAGATTTCTCAACCATTAGATTAAGTGCAAGTGGGAGATTGTTAGGGTATGCCCTTAAGGCTAATGTTTGAGGCCTTGGGATTGTAAAAGTATCATGTAATAAACTCTTGTGTTTATAAAGGCAATGGTTATTATTCAGTTTGTTACATTGTCTGCTGCAATAACTGTGCTTCTGAATAATGTCTCAAAGCTGTTCAGCTAGGCTGACATGCATATGTCCTTAGTCGAGATATCTTGGTGAACATGAGACAGCCTTGATATGATTGAGACTAATATGTATTCTAATCTTATAGGATGCTTCGAGCATGGAATAAGATGTAGACTCATGGGTACATTGGATGTACTGGACAGACCCTACTAGGATATTCAATTGCTTGTCACAATGTGAATAATCCTTGTTTGCATCAAGTGGCACATGTCCTCTGACTTGAGATCACTTGTGTTTCTAGATGATGATTGTCATTGTTTTGAGGTAGTTCAATATCATTTGAAACATAATGATTATAGACTATCTTGGATAATGATCATGAGTCAGGTTAGGACACTAGTGATAGATAAAGGATTGCCGTCTCCTTGTTCAAGGAGTGTGGTGTTCTAAAGGGGCCCCCCTGAATGAGATGATTGAGAAAGTGTATGGCCATACCCAGGTGACTATATTCATCTGATCTAATCATGCTCATCATATTGGAGTCACAAGCTTGACACGCTTGTCCAATAAGAACATCCAGTGGCAAAGGAAACATGTATGCCTAGTGAAGTGCATTCACCCTTGTGCTGTGTTTTGGGAGTAGTCTTGGAAGACTCTTTCCTTTATATCCGGAGACAGTGATGTGTTGCTAGATACCCCTCACTGATCGTGATAACGAAAGTTATCGTTACCGACATTCAAAGGAAACCCTCAGGGTCGCACAATTTGATGATATGGCTTACTTGAGTCAGATCGTGTGGACTGAATTGTTTGGGTTCAGTTTAAAGGGATTTAATCTCTGATTGTAAGTGAGATCTGGTTTGATCATGTTTGATTGATTAGGGCTTGAGATCGGTAAGCTTCGATCGAGAGAGGTGATGCTAGATCGGTGAGATCAGGAGCATCAGGAGATGAACGGTTAGATCTTGAACCTTAGGGTTTGATATGATCTAGACCAAAGGGGGCTTGGGCTTATTTGATTTGGTTTGTTGAACCAAATGCAATTAAACCAAAAGAGAACCGGTTCACTTATGTGAACGCATGGTTCGAAAGGGTGATGGCGTTTTGGTCGTTTATGAGTGCATGCTTCCATTTATGGTAAGTCATCATGGCCTCTTCTTCAAAACGCCTAACGCCAAGCCGTTCACCACTTGACTTCACTTCGCTTGGCTTCTTGCAATTGGCGTGTGGAGAAGAGGTGGACGAACGTGTGGAGCTCTCGCCCAAGCAAGATCTCATCTCCCATCCCTTCCATTCGGCAAGGACACTTGAAGATCTTTGCTAGCACAAAGATCAACAAGAAGAAGCCATCTCTCTTCTTGTGTGCGTCACTTGTGGAGAAGATCTCTCTTGGTCTTTGCTTCCAAGCCGCCTCCTTCTCATGGCCATGGTAACGCATCTTTCACTTGATGTTTAAGTTGATCATATGAATGTATAGCATGCGATCAAATGTGAAACCCTAATTCCGCTGCTAAAATAAAGAAAGGTCACTTGCGCCCCCCTCTTGAAAGGGGTACTCACCTTAGGGTTTCTCGCTCCCCCTTGAAGGGGACCCTAACAGACGGAAGTCATGGTTTCATCTTCTTCTATTTCATGGGTGTTGGACACTGCATGTGGAGTTCACATTTGTTCAAATGTACAGGAACTCAAGAGAAGAAGACAGGTGGGACAGCATGAGGTGGACCTACGAGTTGGAAACGGGGCACGGGTTGCTGCTGTTGCTGTAGGTGACTATTTCATCTCTTTACCATCTGGACTTGTATTAGAACTGAGCAATTGTTACTTTGTTCCCAGCATTACTAAAAATATTATCTCCATTCCTGCTCTTGTCAGGAAGGGGTTTTCCTTTGAATGCAATATTTCAAAGTGTGTTCTTTCTTTAGATAATATTGTTTATGCTACTGGTTCAATTAACAATGGGTTATTCATGTTCGACATGGAATGTTCTATACAAAACATTGATAATAAGAAAGCCAAGTATGCTGATGACAGCACCTTGCTATGGCATAGTCGTTTAGGCCATATTAACAAGAAGCGCATTAAGCGGTTGCATGATTATGGACTGCTGGGATCATTCTCCTATGAGGAGATTGATACATGCAAAGCTTGTTTAATGGGTAAAATGACGAAGTCACCTTTTCCCCACAAAGGTCAAAGGGCTTCAGGTTTACTTGACCTTATACACAGTGATGTGTGTGGGCCATTTAGTAAACATGCCAGAGGTGGCTATCAGTACTTCATTACCTTCACTGATGATTTCAGTAGGTATGGGTATGTCTATCTTATGAGACACAAGAGTGAATCTTTTGACAAGTTCAAAGAGTTCAAGAATGAAGTACAGAATCAGCTTGGCCGAAATATCAAGGCACTTCGTTCTGATCGAGGTGGAGAATACTTGAGTCATGCGTTTACTGACTATCTGAAGGAGTGTGGGATTATCTCACAGCTCACTCCGCCAGGAACACCGCAATGGAATGGTGTGTCCGAAAGGAGAAATAGAACGTTACTTGATATGGTTCGTTCTATGATGAGTCAGGCTACTCTTCCATATTCCTTTTGGGGATTTGCACTGGAGACAGCTGCAATGGTGCTAAACCGAGTGCCATCCAAGGCAGTTTCTAAGACGCCATATGAGTTATGGTATGGGAAACAGCCGAGCTTGACATTTATCAGGATCTGGGGCTGCGAGGCTTATGTCAAAAAGCTCGCCTCTGGGAAGCTAGAGAGCAGATCTGACAAATGTATCTTTGTCGGTTACCCTAAGGAAACTAAGGGTTATTATTTCTACGATCCCAAAGAGAACAAAGTATTTGTTGCTCGGACGGCCATATTTCTTGAGAAGGAGTATCTTCTGCAAGAGGCCAGTGGGAGAGAAATAAAGCTGGATGAGAATCCAGAGGAAGGACAAAGTGCTCAAGCACAGTTGGATGAGCCTGAGCCAGTAGAACAGGTTACTGAACAACCTGAGGCTCAGATATCACGGGAACCGCGAAGATCGGGAAGGATCCGTCGACAGCCTGAGCGCTATGACGGAGTCTACATCATTGATAATGATGAACCCCTCACTTATGCGGATGCGGTCAGTGGACCGGAGTCAGCGAGATGGCTTGAAGCTATGCGCGCCGAGATGGACTTCATGTCAGATAACCAAGTATGGGATTTGGTTGATCCGCCTCCGGGAGTTATCCCTATAGGCTGCAAATGGATCTTCAAGAAGAAGATTGACATGGATGGTAACGTGGTTACCTATAAAGGCAGGCTAGTTGCGAAAGGTTTCAAAAAAAATCTACGGGATAGATTATGATGAAACTTTCTCACCTGTAGCTATGTTTAAGTCTATTCGGATTCTTTTCGCGATAGCAGCATATTATGATTATGAGATCTGGCAAATGGATGTGAAGACAGCTTTCCTTAATGGAAATCTGGATGAGGATGTGTATATGACACAACCAGAAGGTTTCACTAATCCATCAGATCGTCATAAAATATGCAAGTTAAAGAAGTCTATTTATGGACTTAAACAAGCATCGAGAAGCTGGAATATTCGTTTTGATGAATCAATCTCTGAGTTTGGTTTCATCAAGAACGAGGATGACCCGTGTGTATATAAGAGGTTTAGTGGGAGCGTGATTACTTTCCTAGTCCTCTACGTCGATGACATCTTGATCATTGGAAATGACATTCCTGAAATGCATGCGGTTAAGGCATGGTTAAGGAAATGTTTCCAGATGAAAGATCTAGGAGAAGCAGCCTATGTATTAGGTGTGAAGATCTACAGGGATAGATCTAAGAGGCTTCTTGGGCTGTGCCAGAGTACTTACATCGATAAGGTCCTAGAGAGATTCCATTTAGAGAATTCTAAAAGAGGATATCTTCCAGTCAGACATGGTCTGAATCTTTCGAAGAGTCAGTGTCCACAAACACAGACTGAGAAAGATGAAATGGACAATACGCCTTATGCTTCGGCTATTGGGTCCATTATGTATGCGATGTTGTGTACTCGCCCAGACGTTGCTTACGGGTTAAGCGTGACTAGTCGGTTCCAAAGTAATCCAGGATTGGCGCACTGGATTGCAGTCAAGAACATTTTAAAATATCTGCGGAGGACCAAAGATATGTTCTTGATATATGGTGGTCAGGAAGAACTCAGTATTGAAGGATATACTGACGCTTCGTTCTAGTCAGACCAGGATGATTTCCGATCGCAATCAGGCTATATTTTTAGCTTGAATGGAGGAGCGGTGGTGTGGAAGAGTTTCAAACAATCAACTGTTGCTGATTCCACAACAGAAGCCGAGTATGTTGCAGCCTCGGAAGCATCCAAGGAGGCAGTGTGGATTCGTAAGTTCGTGAGAGAACTTGGTGTTGTTCCTTCGAGTGCAGATCCTTTGGTTATCTTTTGTGATAACACTGGAGCAATCGCACAAGCAAATGAACCACGGTCGCACCAGAAGTCCAAGCACATACAGAGACGATTTCATTTGATCCGGGAGATCATTGATCGTGGCGAGATCAAAGTCTGCAAGGTTCATACAGATGACAATCTGGCTGACCCGCTTACCAAGCCTCTGGCGCAGCAGAAGCATGAGAAGCACTGTAATAATATGGGTTTGAGATTACTCAACCATTAGATTAAGTGCAAGTGGGAGATTGTTGGGGCATGCCCTTAAGGCTAATGTTTGAGGCCTTGGGATTGTAACAGTATCATGTATAAACTCTTATGTTTATAAAGGCAATGGTTGTTATTCAGTTTGTTATATTATCTGCTGCAATATATATACTTCTGAATAATGTCTCAATGCTGTTCAGCTGGGCTGACATGCAGTAAAGTCCTTAGTCGATATATCTTGGTGAACATGAGACAGCCTTGATATGATTGAGACTAATATGTGTTCTAGTCTTATAGGATGCTTCGAGCATGGAATAAGATGTAGACTCATGGGTACATTGGATGTACTGGACAGACCCTACTAGGATATTCAATTGTTTGTCACAATGTGAATAATCCTTGATTGCAACAAGTGGCACATTTCCTCTGACTTGAGATCACTTGTGTTTCTATATGATGATTGTCATTGTTTTGAGGTGGTTCAATATCATTTGAAACATAATGGTTATAGACTATCTTGGATGGTGAGCTTGAGTCATGTTAGGGCACTAGTGATAGATATAGGATTGCCGTCTCCTTAATTGGAGTGTGATGTTCTAAAGGGGCCCCCTGGATGAGATGATTGAGAAAGTGTATGGCCATACCCAGGTGATAATGTTCATCTGATCTAATCATGCTCATCATATTGGAGTTACAGGCTTGACACGCTTGTCCAATAAGAACATCCAGTGGCAAAGGAATCATGTATGCCTAGTGAGTTGATTCACACTTGTGCTGTGGTTTGGGTGTAGTCTTGGAAGACTCTTTCCTTTATATCGGGAGACAGTGATGTGTTGCTAGATACCCCTCACTGATCGTGATAACGTAAGTTATCGTTACCGACATTTAAAGGAAACCCTTAGGGTCGCACAATTTGATGATATGGCTTACTTAAGTCAGATCGTATGAACTGAATTGTCTTGGTTCAGTTTAAAGGGATTTAATCTCTGATTGTAAGTGAGATCTGGTCTGATCATGTTTGTTTTATTAGGGCTTGAGATCGGTAAGCTTCGATCGAGAGAATGGATGCTAGATCAGTGAGATCAGCAGCATCAAGAGATCAACGGTCAGATCAAGAACCTTAGGGTTTAATGTGATCTGGACTAATGGCTTGGGTTAATTGGTTTTTGAACCAAACCAAATTGAACCAGCTCATTGAGTGAGCGCATGGTTCAAGAAGAGATGAGTTTGCGCATGGGGTGAACCCATGGTCGCATGAACGTTTGGGGTTTACTATTTTTAGAAGCCATGACTTCTAAACGTGGGAGCGCCTCACGTTCACGCCTAAGACGCTCTAATCTCTCGCCTCTCCTTTCTCGGGTCGCCAACAAGAGCTCTCTTGTGTGTGGTGAAGAGGTTGACGAAAAGGAGAAGGAAGAAATCGCCAAGCAAAGGATTCTCTTCTCTTCCATACGACAAGGACTCCTTAGAACCTTGCTAGCACAAGGAGCACTAAGGGAGTAGGCGATCACATCTTGTGTGCGTCTTCTCTGGAGGGGAGCGACTTCACTCTCTGCTTCCAAGTCGCCATCCATACAATGGCATCGGTATGATTTCTTCTCTGATATTTGAAATCGATTTTGTTGATCATATTACATGCATAGATCTTAGAAACCCCTTCCGCTGCATCAAAGCCTTCATATGCGCCTATTAGGGTTTCGCCCTCCCCTTCTTTCGGGGACTTTCAATCCTGTTGGTGTATATGCCCTTGGACCTAGTTTTGGTCCACTTATGTACTACTTGACTTTGATATTTATATATATATCATTCTGGCATTGTCATTGTCAATGTTTGTTTACATCTGCGCACATGTACTAACATGATAATGTCCCTGGAGACAGATTGGATCTGTGCTCAAACTATTGTCCCCAGTCGATGTACCTTAGTGGATATGGGACAGCTATGGTACTTGAGAGACTGGTATGTGAGCTGGTTAGGTACGTGGTGCTAACGCAGACACATGGGTATATCATTGGAGAATATACTGGATAGACCCGCTGTGAGGCTATGACTTGGTGTCATAAGTTATCCTCACAAGTGACAGGAGATGCATTGATCCCTTGACTTGAGGTCATTGATCGTTCTATATGGTTAGCGACTTGCTTTGATACAACCTAACACCTCGCCGTAGTTGGGAGGTCATAACGGTTGTCATTGAGCATATCACGACCCATATGAGAAGGTCAATGGACAGACATAGGATTTGCCCCTTCCTTAGGGAAGTATGATATCCATGGAGCTCCTCTATGGTTCTATGACTGAGAGTGTATGGCCATACCCAGGTAAGAACCTGTTTTAGTCATAGCCATGTGATTGGGTGAAAACAAGTGGTGACACACTTGTCCAATCGGATATCAGTCCGGCAAAGAGACTGTAATGCATCTGTACCTAGTTGCGATGATGGGGATGTCGATGTCGATATCCATTCCAATGACCTGGGTAGCAGCGATGCACTGCTAGGTGCCACTCACTGCTTGTGGTGACCTTTGGTCAGCACTGCCAGCGTCAGAAGAACCTACAGGGTCGCACACCTTGATACTTGAGTTCTTGTATTGATCGAGAAGCCTTATGATCAAGTTATTGGATAACTCGGATCTAATTGGGAGATTTCATCAGCACCAATGGGCCTAATGGGATGGAAGAATGTTATTGGAGCCAAACTTCATTTTTGGCAGGTTGACCCGTATTTGACCATGGTTGGTCACACTTGGATTAGGGTTGCATTGGATTGGATCCAAATGCTTAAATCAACCCATAGGATGAAGTTTGGGCTAGCTCATTATCCAAGGAAGCCCAATAACAAGTTCTCATGAAGAGAAGAGAGGCTAAAAGGGTATAATGGGGAGAAACCCAACCCCATTGGCGCCTAAGGGGCATAATGGGGTTAGGGTGGCAAAATTGCTTCATTAAGGAAGCAATTTGCGCCTAGCCCTTCTCCCTTGATGGTATGAATGCCTTTAAGGCATGTCTTGGGCTGATATGGTACTTGGGCAATTATGGAAAGGTTGAATGAAGTTTATGGTAAAGTCTTGGAGACTTTCCTTGCATCAAACCTCCTCATCCTAGCCCTACACTTGTCATGATCCTAGCCCTTGCCCTAATTGCCTCTTGCCCTATATATGTGACCCTAGCCGCCCCCTCTTATATGATTCATCCTTGGAGGCGTGAACATAAGAAGGGAGCGAGAGCAAGGAGCAAGGGCGCAATCTCTTCCTCTTCCATCAAGTGGCCGCAAGCTTCTCCTTCCTTACCACTTGGCGCATCTTTCTCTCTTGGTGGCGCAAGGTGGTTGGTGTTGGGGTATGCCCTTAAGGCTAATGTTTGAAGCCTATGGGAATGTATCTGTATCATGTAATAAACTGTTATGTTTATAAAGGCATGGTTGTTATTCAGTTAGCTACATTGTCTGCTGCAATATATGTTCTTCTGAATAATGTCTCAAAGCTGTTCAGCTAGGCTGACATGCTATAAGTCCTTAGTCGAGATATCTTGGTGAACATGAGACAGCCTTGATATGTTTGAGACTAATATGTGTTCTGATCTTATAGGATGCTTCGAGCATGGAATAAGATGTAGACTCATAGGTACATTGGATGTACTGGACAGACCCTACAAGGATGTTCAATTGTTTGTCACAATGTGAATATTCCTTGAATGTGACAAGTGGCACATTTCCTCTGACTTGAGATCACTTGTGTTTTCTAAATGATGATTGTCATTGTTTTGAGATAGTTCAATATCATTTGAAACATAATGATTATAGACTATCTTGGATGGTGAGCTTGAATCAGGTTAGGGCACTAGTGATAGACATAGGATTGCCGTCTCCTTGTTTAAGGAGTGTGATGTTCTAAAGGGGCCCCCTGGATGAGATGATTGAGAAAAGAGTATGGCCATACCCAGGTGACTATGTTCATCTGATCTAATCATGCTCATCATATTGGAGTTACAAGCTTGACAGGCTTGTCCAATAAGAACATCCAGTGGCAAAGGAAATTTGCATGCCTTGTGAATTGGATTCACACTTGTGCTGTATTTTGGGTGTAGTCTTGGAAGACTCTTTCCTTTATATCGGGAGACAGTGATGTGTTGCTAGATACCCCTCACTGATCGTGATAATGAGAATTATCGTTACCGACATTTAGAGGAAACCCTCAGGGTCACACAATTTGATGATATGGCTTACTTAAGTCAGATCGTGTGGACTGAATTGTTTGGGTTCAGTTTAAAGGGATTTAATCTCTGATTGTAAGTGAGATCTGGTCTGATCATGTTTGATTGATTAGGGCTTGAGATCGGTAAGCTTCGATCGAGAGAATGGATGCTCGATCGGTGAGATCAGGAGCATCAGGAGATGAACGGTTAGATCTGGAGCCTTAGGGTTTAATTGAAATCTAGACCATATTGCTTGGGTTAATTGGTCTTGGACCAAACCGAAATGAACCAGCTCATTGGTTGAGCGTGTGGTTCAATTTAAGAGAGGTTTGCGATTGGGGTAAACCCATGATCGCATATGGAAGAGTGGCTTTCTATTTTTAGAAAGCATGTCACTTACGTGACCACGATTCTTGTGGTCTCTCTTCACGCCTCCCTCTCGCTCTATTGTCGTCGCTTGACTTTGCTCTTGAGGCACTCTCTCGTGAAGAAGAAGTGGACGACATTGGGAGAGTTTTTCGCCAAGCAAGAAATTTTTCTCTTTCCCTTTCCATTCGATCAAGGATACTTGGACGATCCTTGCTAGCACAAGGGACGACAAGAAGAAGCGCATCTTCATCTTGTGTGTGACGATTTGGAGAAGATCTTCTTTGGTCTTTGCTTCCAAGGCGCCATCCAATCGATGGCCATGGTATGAATCACATCCTATTTGTTTAAGCTTTCAAAGTTGATCATCTTATACATGCTTTGCGACTCTTGAAACCCCCTTCCGCTGCTATATTCCCTTATATGCGCCATGCTGGGTTTCGCCCCCCGCTTGAAAGGGGTCCCTTACAGTTGGAGCATCTCCCTAAGGCTTGGATCTTCTTCCCGAGGCTAGCACCGGGCGTGGAAGAAGAGGACTCGAGGCATCCATGTGTGTGAGACTGCAGAGGGCACACACTTGGGCGCCTATCACGACATCGACCTCATCTTGCTCTGAGGTATTTTCTAACTCATCGTGTCGACCCCCTTGCATGCGATCTTCACTGGGTTTTTGGGACCGACTTGTTTCGGGGACATTCTTCCGCTGTGCAATGTATGTATGTATGTGTCTCTGAAAAATTGTAAAATGGCCCTGGGGTTTCCCAACAGTGGTATCAGAGGGACTTGCAAGACTCGAACGAAGTTTTATGCTTTTCTTTCATGCTCACATGCCATATCTCTATTTTCGAAAATAGCATAATGCATGGCAAACGATTTTTTCTAACTAGGAAAAATTAGGGTTTCTTGTTTCTATCATCCTCTCAATCTCTTTTGGATTTTTGGACTATTTTTCTTGTCTGATTTAAAGATCAAAGGCGCACGTAGTTTTGTCAAGTAGGACGGGCATTGTGTCTTCGGACTGGCCAAGTCTCTTGATCTGACAAAATTGCCAGCCGAAAGGATCTCTGAAATCACCTTGAAAAATAAATCGCAATTAACCAAAAGATTTGTGCGAAGAAGATGAGAAAAAGAGACTAGTTTTAATGAAAAAGTAAAATTTCAGATTTTATGTTTTTCATGAGCATGTAGAATTGCATGAGTAAATACCTTGATTGTGCATAATGTTGTGATCGTTAGTCAAGCCCCCCTTTGCATGCCTGTGATGTATCCTCGTGAGGCCTGCGTGCCGCTTTTCCTTTTGCTTTTAAAAGACTAGGGAAGCGCATGTACTTGGAGCTTGGCGCATGCATGAAGTTGGCGCACCTTGCATGGTGGCGCAACAAGCATCAAGGAAAAGGCGCAAGCTTGCTTGATGGCACAAGTTAGGCATGGCCGAACCCTTTGGTTTGAGAGCTAGCTAACTTGGCATCTTTCATTGTGGCGCATTCTCCTTGGAGGAAGATCATGGCATTGGCCGAACCTTTGAGGTCTACCCTTAAGGTTTGAGAGCTAAGCCATGAAGGAAGGACCTTGGAGCCAACCATGAAGACCAAGATAGAGGGCGGCTAGGATAGGTCTTTCTTAGGGGCTTGAGTCCTATGTCAAGAGTTGAACCTCCTTTGGCATGGGTTGGTTCAATATCTTGAAAGGGCTTTGATCACATCATCTTTTACAGCTTTCCTTATCTGCTAAAAGCATGCATGTGATGTTTTATCATTATGTTATCACTATAGGATTGCATGCCTGTATTGTTAGACATAAGATAAAACTGATGAGACCTTAAAAACCCTCATAAAATATCAAGTCTAGAAGCCTTCTAAACGCGTAGCCCTCACTAAGCTATCGATCAGTGGAGTTGTGAACTGGTTGCCACCCTCGTGGGACACACCCACTTATCTTTAGAAAGTGTGTGGTGACAATGGTTTCCCCAGTCCAGTTTTAACCTGGGCGTGCCTTCGCAAGGAAACTCATTGGCCCTGGGCATAAACGGTTAGGAATGGACTTGACTAGAAATTCACATGTACTGGGCACATAGTGAAAGTCTAGAGGCATCGTTGAGAGGTTAGGGTTTCATGTTGTATCCAGCCCTCGCTGGACATGAAATGCCCAAGACTGTCTCAACAAGGGGAGTTGCTTGGAGCAACCGGCCGGCGCGCCCACCTTAGGAAACATGGGTTACTTTGTGCATCTCATCCCACCCTTGTGGGACGGAAAGCCTCATGTGAAATAAGGATCCCATCTCACTAGGAAGTCTTAAACTTCCCGATTGACTTTGTGGGTTGTCAATTCGAATTTAAAATAGTGGGAGCAGTAATCATTTAAAACAAGTCCAGTTTAAATGATTCGAAGTAGTACTAATCTGTTTTTCTTGGGTGTTGTAGAATAATGGCTACGAACACTGGCGGATTATCATTGCGATCACTCCTTGATAAGGATAAGTTAGTTGGAACTAACTTTATGGACTGGCATCGGAACTTGAGGATAGTCCTCAAGCTCGAGAAGAAGCTGTATGTCCTTGAACAGGCTCTTCCTGTTGGGGTATGCCCTTAAGGCTA
This sequence comes from Costus lasius, assembly GCA_027563935.2. Classification (NCBI taxonomy): domain Eukaryota; kingdom Viridiplantae; phylum Streptophyta; class Magnoliopsida; order Zingiberales; family Costaceae; genus Costus; species Costus lasius. The sequence continues at coordinate 81,744,709 of CM050451.1, forward strand.
ATGTTTGAGGCCTTGGGATTATATCAGTATCATGTATAAACTCTATGTTTATAAAGGCAATGGTTGTTATTCAGGTTGTTACATTATCTGCTGCAATGTGTATACTTCTGAATAATGTCTCAATGATGTTCAGCTAGGCTGACATGCAGTATAGTCCTTAGTCGAGATATCTTGGTGAACATGAGACAGCCTTGATATGATTGAGACTAATATGTGTTCTAATCTTATAGGATGCTTTGAGCATGGAATAAGATGTAGACTCATGGGTACATTGGATGTACTGGACAGACCCTACTAGGTTATTCAATTGCTTGTCACAATGTGAATAATCCTTGTATGCAAACAAGTGGCATACTTCCTCTGACTTGAGATCACTTGTGTTTCTAAATGATGATTGGCATTGTTTTGAGATAGTTCGATATCATTTGAAATATAATGGTTATAGATTATCTTGGATAATGAGCATGAGTCATGTTAGGGCACTAGTGATAGATATAGGATTGCCGTCTCCTAGTTTGGAGTGTGATGTTCTAATGGGGCCCCTCCTTGATGAGATGATTGAGAAAGTGTATGGCCATACCTAGGTGACTATGTTCATCTGATCTAATCATTCTCATCATATTGGATCTACAGGCTTGACACGCTTGTCCAATAAGAACATCCAGTGGCAAAGGAAACATGTATGTCTAGTGAAATGGATTCACACTTGTGCTATGGTTTGGGTGTAGTCTTGGAAGACTCTTTCCTTTATATCGGGAGACAGTGATGTGTTGCTAGATACCCCTCACTGATCATGATAACGTAAGTTATCGTTACCGACATTTGAAGGAAACCCTTAGGGTCGCACAATTTGATGATATGGCTTACTTATGTCAGATCGTGTGGACTGAATTGTTTTGGTTCAGTTTAAAGGAGTTTAAACTCTGATTGTAAGTGAGATCTGGTCTGATCATGTTTGATTGATTAGGGCTTGAGATCGGTAAGCTTCGATCGAGAGATTGGATGCTAGATCGGTGAGATCAAGAGCATCAAGAGATGAACGGTTAGATCTTGAACCATTTGGTTTGATGAGATCTGAATCAATGCTGGTTTGATTTGGTCTTTGAACCAAATTGAAAGGAACCGAATTGGTTTGAACCGGTTCGCATGTGTGGACGCATGGTTCAAGTTGAAGGCGTGTTTTGGTCGGTTATGAGATCATGGGCGCATGGCTTCTATTTTTGGAAAGTCATGAAGGCCACTTCCTCTCAATGCCTAAAACGCCTAAAAATGTTTTTGCCTCTTCTCTCTCGACTCACTCTCTCGTGTGGTGACTTCTTCACGCTTTGAGAGAATTCCGAAAAAGGAGAAGAGAACAAGGCCTACCATTCGGCAAGCAAGAGATCATCTAAAACTCTCCTTCACGCGACTAGGACACTTGGAGATCCTTGCTAGCACAAGGAGCGACAAGGAGGAAGCCCTCTTCATCTTGTGTGCGCACGCTTTGGAGGAGAGCCACATCGCCCTCTTGCTTCCAAGTCGCCATCTAAGACATGGCATTGGTATGATTTCTTCTTAAGATCTATACAATTGTTAAAGTTAATCATATGATCCTGCTACATGCGATCCTAGGAAACCCTAGATTCCGCCCATGCAAGTTTCTTATATGCGCATGATTAGGGTTTTCCCCCTTCATAGGGGACTTTCAATTGGTATCAGAGCCGAGTTCATGGCATGATCTTATATGATTGCTTTGTTTTTTGTGTGATCCATGTATGCGTTGCATAGTTAGATCTAAACCTTTATGCGAAACTACATGCTAGTTTTCGAAAAATACATGTATGTTTTACATTGATGTGTTGGCGCATGTTAAAGTTTTGTTTTGTTAAAACTTAATTACTTGCGCGACTCACCTTAGATCTATATATGCGCCTACTTTAAACCCTTAGACGGGTTGATAGGGTTGACATCATCAGTTTTGTCTGGACCCAACAGTCTGATCAGACCATCTGACAGCCTAGATGGGTCGACCAGATGGCACCTGTGCGCAAGCATGAGGTGGCTATAGGTCGACTGCAGACAGGCGTGTAGCGATGTCTGGTTGAGACAACAAGTGAACGCTCTTGAGTTAGGCCCGGGGTTACACCCGCTTGCCAGAACTCATGGAGGTTGTTCAGCCCTTTGCGCATGCATGGTTGACCATTAGGTCAACTCAAGTCAGTTAGGACTTGGTGCATGCAAAGGCAGTGGATCGGACTAGACATGATGAGTGGATCCCTATTAATGTACCGTTGTAAGGTAGTAGGGCACATAAGGAAAATAAAATTGATGCCAATGGGTTTTCAAAAATTTTATTTTCTTATTGTTGGATCACATGATGATTGTATACCATGATGTGTGTTTATTTAATCTTATGTGGGCTGCCCATATTTAATGTGTGCTGTGCTGGGGCCTGCGTGCCTGGATTAATTGTAAATTATTTTTATTGTGATCTGCGCATCACATGTTAATTAATTTATACAATGTAATTGACCTGCGTGTCAATCTTGTCTAGATAGATTAAATTGTATTTTAATCAGACAAGAGCACAGAGCACACTTGGCAGAGGCGCATGCAGCAGTGGCTTGACCAGGTGGGAGGTCCAGGGTTCAACTCTGGGACAGGCGCATTTACCTGGTGGGCGCACCTGAGCTGCAGTGGGCGCTTGGGCCCTGGGTGTTGGGGTATGCCCTTAAGGCTAATGTTTGAGGCCTTGGGATTGTAAAAGTATCATGTAATAAACTCTTATGTTTATAAAAGGCATGGTTATTATTCAGGTTGTTACCTTGTCTGCTGTAATAAGTGTACTTCTGAATAATGTCTCAAAGCTGTTCAGCTAGGCTGACAGGCTATAAGTCCTTAGTCGAGATATCTTGGTGAACATGAGACAGCCTTGATATGGTTAAGACTAATATGTGTTCTAATCTTATAGGATGCTTCGAGCATGGAATAAGATGTAGACTCATGGGTACATTGGATGTACTGGACAGACCCTTTTAGGATATTCAATTGTTTGTCACAATGTGAATAATCCTTGATAGCAGCAAGTGGCACATTTCCTTTGACTTGAGATCACTTGTGTTTCTAAATGATGATTGTCATTGTTTTGAGGTAGTTCAATATCATTTGAAACATAATGATTATAGACTATCTTGGATGGTGAGCTTGAGTCAGGTTAGGGCACTAGTGATAGATAAAGGATTGCCGTCTCCTTGTTTAAGGAGTGTGATGTTCTAAAGGGGCCCCCCTTATATGAGATGATTGAGAAAGTGTATGGCCATACCCAGATGACTATGTTCATCTGATCTAATCATGCTCATCGTATTGGAGTTACAGGCTTGACATGCTTGTCCAATAAGAACATCCAGTGGCAAAGGAAACATGCATGCCTTGTGAGTTTGATTCACACTTGTGCCATGGTTTGGGTGTAGTCTTGGAAGACTATTTCCTTTATATCGGGAGACAGTGATGTGTTGCTAGATACCCCTCACTGATCGTGATAACGTAAGTTATCGTTACCGACATTTAAAGGAAACCCTCAGGGTCGCACAAATTGATGATATGGCTTTCTTGAGTCAGATCGTGTGGACTGAATTGTTTTGGTTCAGTTTAAAGGAGTTTAAACTCTGATTGTAAGTGAGATCTAGCCTGATCATGTTTGATTGATTAGGGCTTGAGATCGGTAAGCTTCGATCGAGAGTAGTGATGCTAGATCGGTGAGATCAAAGGCATCAAGGGATGTACGGTTAGATCTCGAACCTTCATGGTTCAGGTGAGATTTAGACCATTGCTTGGCTTGGTTCAATTTAGTCTTTAAACCAAATTCAATTGGACCGAATTCAATTGAACCGGTTCACATATGTGAACGCATGGTTCAATCGAATTGGCGTTTTGTTTTGGTTCATTAGACATGAACGTTTGAAGTGATGACTTACCATTTTGGGAATGGAGGTTTCGGAAATGGTTCTTCAACGCCTCACTTGGATGAAAAAAAAACGCTTGTCTCTTCTCAACGATTGCTGCTTGCTTTCGGTGTGGTGAGTTTGGACGAGGACAAGGAAGAGTTCATCCACGCCAAGTTCATCCTTCATCTCCTTCACGCGACAAGTGCACTTGAAGTCCTTGCTAGCACAAGGATCAACAAGAAGAAAGGCCACTTCTCATCTTGTGTGCGCATCTTGTGGAGGAGACCCCTATTCGATCTCTTCTTCCAAGCCGACCTCCAACTCTATGGCTATGGTATAGATCTAAACTCATTCAAGTTGATCATATGCTCATGCTAAGATCGTTGAAAACACATGCTTCCGCTTGCAATTTTATGCGCCACCCCTTAGTGTTTTCGCCCCCCTCTTGAAAGGGATTGCATCAGGTTTGCGCTCCCCCTTGAAGGGGACCCTACACTGGGTTGGGCCAGATGAGATGCAAAATACCCATGAAGAGCTCAAGTGAAGACTTAAGTTGAAATTAAGGTCTTACCTAGGCTTAATGGGCTTTTACCACATAAGATCAGCATGCTTTCTATTTATTGTTTATATAATTAGAATTGCATGATTTAATCTTCTGCTATCACCATAGGGTTTGCATGATAGTTAAGAAGATAAAAGACCGTTAAAATCCAACGCTAAAATATCAAGCTCGTAAGCCTTCTGGCGCGAAACCTCACTGTTCTGACTATCGTTGGGGCCGTGTTGTACCCACTCAGTGGGCACGCCCATCTATCTTCAGACGGTGTGTGATTACACCTGCGTGTTACAGGGAAGGGATTTATCGCTTCTCGTTGCTCAGCATAGCACGTGGTGGTCCAGGGAGTAGGTCGGGTCAGCTTGACCATGTAGGCTACATATGTGGCACATATGGTAGCTATATGGAGGCAGCCATCTGTGGGATCAGAGACTGTGTTGTACCAACTCAGTTGGCACAGTCTGCTGGATTGCCCAGATGAAGGGGAATCGCACGGGTTGGCGATTGGCAGGGATTGCCTACCAGAGATTTGTGCTTGTATTCTCTGTGCATCTTATCTCGCCTGAGCGGGACGCGGAGACCAAGTATGAAATCTGGATCCCAACTCACTAAAAGAGTTTTACTCTTTCGGGCTGTTTTGCTGGATTTTTCAGCCAGATAAAATAGTGAGAAAAGAATCATTCTTAAGTCCTGAATTGATTCTCACATTGATACTGACCTTGCTGTTCTTGCATTGTTGTAGATTACTGCAGCAACGAACACCACGAATTTCAATGTGCGATCCCTACTGGAAAGGGAGAAGTTTGCTGGACCAAACTTCTCAGACTGGTACGGACACCTTAAGATTGTTCTTAAGGCAGAGAGGAAGCTGTATGTCCTCGAGACGGCTATACCGCCTCAACCCGCTGCGAACGCCGCAAGGGCGGTTCGGGATGCCTATGAGAAGCATGTCAATGATAGCATTGATGTCGCTTGCCTGATGCTTGCGTCTATGACGCCAGAGCTGCAGCGTCAGCATGAGGATCTATCTGCTATACAAATTATAGCAAACCTCAAGCTGCTGTATGCTGCACAGGCTAGGACTGAACGCTACAATTTGACTAAGCTTTTCTTTCAGAGCAAACTGGCTGAAGGAAGTCCAGTGGGAGCTCACGTACTCAAGATGATTGGGTACAAGGAGGCTCTAGAAAAACTGGGACATACCATCAATCAGGAGCTTGCTGTAGACATCATATTGCAGTCTCTCCCGACCTCTTTCGATCCGTTCATCATTAACTTTAATATGAACAAGATCGACTGTACGCCGGCAGAGTTACTGAATATGCTCTTGACTACAGAGTTGACTCTAAAGGGAAAGCCTGTATCCTCTGTCTTAATGGTTCCTTCTAGGAACAAGAAGAAAGGGAAGAAAGGCAAAGCCCCTGTTAAGAGCTACAGCAAGGCTCTGAAACAAAAGGTTAAGCGGTCGAAGGAATACAGATGTTTCCACTGTGGCCAGCTGGGTCACTGGAAAAAGGACTGTAAAGTGCTCCAAGGAGACAAGAAGGGAAGTTTTGCTTCTGGCTCAGTTATTTACGTGACTGAAGTCATGGTTTCTTCTTCCATATCATGGGTGTTGGACACTGCATGTGGAGTTCACATTTGTTCAAATGTACAGGAACTCAAGAGAAGAAGACAGGTGGGACAGCATGAGGTGGACCTACGAGTTGGAAACGGGGCACGGGTTGCTGCTGTTGCTGTAGGCGTTTATTACATCTCATTACCATCTGGACTTGTATTGGAACTGGACAATTGTTATTTTGTACCAAGCATAACGAAAAATATTATCTCTATTCCTGCTCTTGTCAGGAAAGGGTTTTCCTTTGAATGCAATATTTCAAAGTGTATTATTTCTTTTGATAATATTGTTTATGCTACTGGGTTGATTAACAATGGGTTATTCATGTTGGACATGGAATGTTCTATACAACAAATTGATAACAAGAAAGCTAAGTATGCTGATAACAGCACCTTGCTATGGCATAGTCGTTTAGGCCATATTAACAAGAAGCGCATTAAGCGGTTGCATGATAATGGACTGCTGGGATCATTCTCCTGTGAGGAGCTTGATACATGCAAAGCTTGTTTAATGGGTAAAATGACGAAGTCTCCTTTTTCTAATAAAGGTCAAAGGGCTTCAGGTTTACTTGACCTCATTCACAGTGATGTGTGTGGGCCATTTAGTAAACATGCCAGAGGTGGCTATTCGTACTTCATTACCTTTACTGATGATTTCAGTAGGTATGGTTATGTCTATCTAATGAGACATAAAAGTGAATCTTTTGACAAGTTCAAAGAGTTCAAAAATGAAGTACAAAATCAGCTAGGCCGAAATATCAAGGCACTTCGTTCAGATCGAGGCGGAGAATACTTGAGTCGAGAGTTTACTGACTATCTGAAGGAGTGTGGGATTATCTCACAGCTCACTCCGCCAGGAACACCGCAATGGAATGGTGTGTCCGAGAGAAGGAACAGAACCTTACTGGATATGGTTCGTTCTATGATGAGTCAGGCTACTCTACCTTACTCCTTTTGGGGATTTGCATTGGAAACAGCTGCAAAGGAACTAAACCGAGTGCCATCCAAGGCAGTTTCAATGACGCCATATGAGTTATGGTATGGGAAACAGCCAAGCTTGACGTTTATCAAGATCTGGGGTTGCGAGGCTTATGTCAAAAAGCTCGCCTCTGGGAAACTAGAGAGCAGATCTGAGAAATGTATCTTTGTCGGTTACCCTAAGGAAACTAAGGGTTATTATTTCTACGATCCCAAAGAGAACAAGGTGTTTGTTGCTCGGACGGCTATTTTTCTTGAGAAGGAATTTCTTCTGCAAGAGGCCAGTGGGAGAGAAATAAAGCTGGATGAGAATCCAGAAGAAGGACAAAGTAGTCAGGCACAGTTGGATGAGCCTGAGCCAGTAGATCAGGTTACTGAACAACCTGAGGCTCATATATCACGGGAACCGCGAAGATCGGGAAGGATCCGTCGACAGCCTGAGCGCTATGACGGAATCTACATCATTGATGATGAACCCCTCACTTATGCGGATGCGGTCAGTGGACCGGAATCAGCGAGATGGCTTGAAGCTATGCGAGCCGAGATGGACTCCATGTCAGATAACCAAGTCTGGGATTTGGTTGATCCGCCTCCGGGAGTAATTCCTATAGGCTGTAAGTGGATCTTCAAGAAGAAGATTGACATGGATGGTAACGTGGTTACCTATAAAGGCAGGCTAGTTGCGAAAGGTTTCAAACAAATCTACGGGATAGATTATGATGAAACATTCTCTCCTGTAGCTATGTTTAAGTCTATTCGGATTATTCTCGCGATAGCAGCATATTATGATTATGAGATCTGGCAGATGGATGTGAAGACTGCTTTCCTTAATGGAAAACTGGATGAGGATGTGTATATGACACAACCTGAAGGTTTCACTAATCCATCAGATCGTCATAAAATATGCAAGTTAAGGAAGTCCATTTATGGACTTAAGCAAGCATCAAGAAGCTGGAATATTCGTTTTGATGAATCAATCTGTGAGTTTGGTTTCATCAAGAATGAAGATGACCCGTGTGTATATAAGAGGTTTAGTGGGAGCGTAATCACTTTTCTAGTCCTCTACGTCGATGATATCTTAATCATTGGAAACGATATTCCTGAACTGCATGTGGTTAAGGCATGGTTAAGAAAATGTTTCCAGATGAAAGATTTAGGAGAAGCAGCCTATGTATTAGGTGTGAAGATCTACAGAGATAGATCTAAGAGGCTTCTCGGGTTGTGCCAGAGTACTTACATCGATAAAATCCTGGAGAGATTTCATTTAGAAAATTCTAAAAGAGGATATCTTCCAGTCAGACATGGTCTGAATCTTTCAAAGAGTCAGTGTCCACAAACACAGACTGAGAAAGATGAAATGGACAATACGCCTTATGCTTCGGCTATTGGGTCCATTATGTATGCGATGTTGTGTACTCGCCCAGACGTCGCTTACGGGTTAAGCGTGACCAGTCGGTTCCAAAGTAATCCAGGTCAGGCGCACTGGATTGCAGTCAAGAACATTTTGAAATATCTACGGAGGAACAAAGATATGTTCTTGGTGTATGGTGGTCAGGAAGAACTCAGTATTGAAGGATATACTGACGCTTCGTTCCAATCTGACCAGGATGATTTCCGATCGCAATCAGGCTATGTTTTTAGCTTGAATGGAGGTGCAGTGGTGTGGAAAAGTTTCAAACAATCTATTGTTGCTGATTCCACAATAGAAGCCGAGTATGTTGCAGCCTCGGAAGCATCTAAGGAGGCAGTGTGGATTCACAAGTTCGTTCAGGAACTTGGTGTTGTTCCTTCGAGTGCAGATCCATTGGTTATCTTCTGTGATAACACTGGAGCAATAGCACAGGCAAAGGAACCACGGTCGCACCAGAAGTCCAAGCACATACAGAGACGGTTTCACTTGATCCGGGAGATCATTGATCGTGGCGAGATCAAAGTCTGCAATGTTCATACAGATGACAATCTGGCTGACCCGCTTACAAAGCCTCTGGCGTAGCAGAAGCATGAGAAGCACTGTAATAATATGGGTTTGAGATTTCTCAACCATTAGATTAAGTGCAAGTGGGAGATTGTTGGGGTATGCCCTTAAGGCTAATGTTTGAGGCCTTGGGATTATATCAGTATCATGTATAAACTCTATGTTTATAAAGGCAATGGTTGTTATTCAGGTTGTTACATTATCTGCTGCAATGTGTATACTTCTGAATAATGTCTCAATGATGTTCAGCTAGGCTGACATGCAGTATAGTCCTTAGTCGAGATATCTTGGTGAACATGAGACAGCCTTGATATGATTGAGACTAATATGTGTTCTAATCTTATAGGATGCTTTGAGCATGGAATAAGATGTAGACTCATGGGTACATTGGATGTACTGGACAGACCCTACTAGGTTATTCAATTGCTTGTCACAATGTGAATAATCCTTGTATGCAAACAAGTGGCATACTTCCTCTGACTTGAGATCACTTGTGTTTCTAAATGATGATTGGCATTGTTTTGAGATAGTTCGATATCATTTGAAACATAATGGTTATAGTGTATGGCCATACCCAGGTGACTATGTTCATCTGATCTAATCATTCTCATCATATTGGATCTACAGGCTTGACACGCTTGTCCAATAAGAACATCCAGTGGCAAAGGAAACATCTATGTCTAGTGAAATGGATTCACACTTGTGCTATGGTTTGGGTGTAGTCTTGGAAGACTCTTTCCTTTATATCGGGAGACAGTGATGTGTTGCTAGATACCCCTCACTGATCGTGATAACGTGAGTTATCGTTACCGACATTTGAAGGAAACCCTTAGGGTCGCACAATTTGATGATATGGCTTACTTATGTCAGATCGTGTGGACTGAATTGTTTTGGTTCTGTTTAAATGAGTTTAAACTCTGATTGTAAGTGAGATCTTGTCTGATCATGTTTGATTGATTAGGGCTTGAGATCGGTAAGCTTCGATCGAGAGATTGGATGCTAGATCGGTGAGATCAAGAGCATCAAGAGATGAACGGTTAGATCTTGAACCATTTGGTTTGATGAGATCTGAATCAATGCTGGTTTGATTTGGTCTTTGAACCAAATTGAAAGGAACCGAATTGGTTTGAACCGGTTCGCATGTGTGGACGCATGGTTCAAGTTGAAGGCGTGTTTTGGTCGGTTATGAGATCATGGGCGCATGGCTTCTATTTTTGGAAAGTCATGAAGGCCACTTCCTCTCAACGCCTAAAACGCCTAAAAACGTTTTTGCCTCTTCTCTCTCGACTCACTCTCTCGTGTGGTGACTTCTTCACGCTTTGAGAGAATTCCAAAAAAGGAGAAGAGAACAAGGCCTACCATTCGGCAAGCAAGAGATCATCTAAAACTCTCCTTCACGCGACTAGGACACTTGGAGATCCTTGCTAGCACAAGGAGCGACAAGGAGGAAGCCCTCTTCATCTTGTGTGCGCACGCTTTGGAGGAGAGCCACATCGCCCTCTTGCTTCCAAGTCGCCATCTAAGACATGGCATTGGTATGATTTCTTCTTAAGATCTATACAATTGTTAAAGTTAATCATATGATCCTGCTACATGCGATCCTAGGAAACCCTAGATTCCGCCCATGCAAGTTTCTTATATGTGCATGATTAGGGTTTTCCCCCTTCATAGGGGACTTTCACTTCCTGCGACTCCTGCGCCTAATGCCCGAACGGCAGATAGAGATGCTTATAGAAAGCATCAGGATGACTCTTTGGAGGTTGCATGTCTTATGCTAGCCAGCATGGCACCTGAACTGCAGGTGCAATATGAGGAGCAGAACGCTTTTCAGATGATCACTCTGAAAAATCCCCTAAATCTAAGGGGGGCGAAACCCTAAGGGGGCGCATATCATGATTTTGCAAGTGGATATTCTGGTTTCTAAGATCGAATGCATGTCATATGATTAACTTTCATGGACTTGTGTAGAACAACAATGGATCATACCATAGCCATCGCTTGGATGGTGCCTTGGAAACAAGAGGGCGAATTGGCTCTCCGCCAAAGTCGCGCACACAAGATGAGAGATGGCTACTCCCTTGGCGTCTTTGTGCTAGCAAAGCTTCAAGGAGTCCTTTGTGTGGAGGAGATGAGATCTCTTGCGGCTAGGGGGAGCGCAAACCCTAAGCATGCATAATCTAAGAACTAGCATGAGCGGAATTAGGGTTTCAATAGATCGCATGAAGTATATCTATATGATCAACTTAGTTTGCTTATCAAGATCAAGAGAAGATCTAGAAGATCTCACCATGGCCATGATTTGGACGGCGCCTTGGAAGCAAGAGGGCGAAAAGGCTCTCCTCCAAAGAAGACACACACAAGGGATGAAGACTTACTCCTTGCGCAACTCTTGTGCTAGCAACAATTGCCAAGATGTCCTTTGTGTTGAGGAGATGAGATGATCGCTCCTTCTTGGCTGAAAGCTCTTCTTTCTTTGTCAACCACACTCTACTCCCAAGAGCAAAACGGCGACAAGACAAGAGAGACAAGCGTTTTGGGCGTTATGGCGTTACAAGACTTCCCAATTTGGAAAGTCATCAAGACATGCGCTTATGTCTTGAGAACCAAATCAAAACGCCAATTCAATTCGAACCATGCGTTCACATATGTGAACCGGTTCAATTGAATTCGGTCCAATCTCATTTGGTTTAAGAACCAAATTGAACCAAGCCAAGCCATGGTCTAAATCTCATATGAACCATGAAGGTTCAAGATCTAACCACACATCTCATGATGCTCTTGATCTCACCGATCTAGCATCAACACTCTCGATCGAAGCTTACCGATCTCAAGCCCTAATCAATCAAACATGATTAGACCAGATCTCACTTACAATCAGAGTTTAAACTCCCTTAAACTGAATCAAAACAATCCAGTCCACACGATCTGACTCAAGTAAGCCATATCACCAAATTGTGCGACCCTGAGGGTTTCCTTTAAATGTCGGTAATGATAACTCACGTTATCACAATCAGTGAGGGGTATCTAGCAACACATCACTGTCTCCCGATATAAAGGAAAGAGTCTTCCAAGACTACACCCAAATCATAGCACAAGTGTGAATTCATTTCACGAGGCATACATGTTTCCTTTGCCACTGGATGTTCTTATTGGACAAGCATGTCAAGCCTGTAACTCCAATACGATGAGCATGATTACATCAGATGAACATAGTCATCTGGGTATGGCCATACACTTTCTCAATCATCTCATATAGGGGGGGCCTTAGAACATCACACTCCTTAAACAAGGAGACGGCAATCCTTTATCTATCACTAGTGTCCTAACCTGACTCATGATCATTATCCAAGATAGTCTATAACCATTATATTTCAAATGATATTGAACTACCTCAAAACAATGACATTCATCATTTAGAAACACAAGTGATCTCAAGTCAAAGGACATGTGCCACTTGTAGCATACAAGGATTATTCACATTGTGACAAGCAATTGAATATCCTAGTAGGGTCTGTCCAGTACATCCAATGTACCCATGAGTCTACATCTTATTCCATGCTCGAAGCATCCTATAAGATTAGAATACATATTAGTCTCCATCATATCAAGGCTGTCTCATGTTCACCAAGATATCTCGACTAAGGACATTACTGCATGTCAGCCCAGCTGAACAGTTTTGAGACATTATTCAGTAGTACTCTTATTACAGCAGACAAGGTAACAACCTGAATAATAACCATGCCTTTATAAACACAAGAGTTTATTACATGATACTGATACAATCCCAAGGCCTCAAACATTAGCCTTAAGGGCATACCCCAACAAATCATATCAAGGCTGTCTCAAGTTCACCAAGATATCTCGACTAAGGACTTAACTGCATGTCAGCCTAGCTGAACAGCATTGAGACATTATTCAGAAGTATACATATTGCAGCAGATGATGTAACAACCTGAATAATAACCATTGCCTTTATAAACAAAGAGTTTATACATGATACTGATATAATCCCAAGGCCTCAAAGATTAGCCTTAAGGGCATACCCCAACAATCTCCCACTTGCACTTAATCTAATGGTTGAGAACTCTCAAACCCATATTATTACAGTGCTTTTCATGCTTCTGCTGTGCCAGAGGCTTTGTAAGCGGGTCTGCCAGATTGTCATCTGTATGAACCTTGCAGATTTTGATCTCGCATCGATCAATGATCTCCCGGATCAAGTGAAACCATCTCTGTATGTGCTTGGACTTCTGGTGCGACCGTGGTTCCTTTGCCTGTGCTATTGCTCCAGTGTTATCACAGAAGATAACCAAAGGATCTGCACTCGAAGGAACAACACCAAGTTCCTGAATGAACTTACGAATCCACACTACCTCCTTAGATGCTTCTGAGGCTGCAACATACTCGGCTTCTGTTGTAGAATCAGCAACAATAGATTGTTTGAAACTTTTCCACACCACCACACCTCCATTCAAGCTAAAAACATAGCCTGATTGCGATCGGAAATCATCCTGGTCAGATTGGAACGAAGCGTCAGTATATCCTTCAATACTGAGTTCTTCCTGACCACCATACATCAAGAACATATCTTTGGTCCTCCGCAGATATTTTAAAATGTTCTTGACTGCAATCCAGTGTGCCTGACCTGGATTACTTTGGAATCGACTGGTCACGCTTAACCCGTAAGCGACGTCTGGGCGAGTACACAACATCGCATACATAATGGACCCAATAGCCGAAGCATAAAGCGTTTTGTCCATTTCATCTTTCTCAGTCTGTGTTTGCGGACACTGACTCTTCGAAAGATTCAGACCATGTCTGACTGGAAGATATCCTCTTTTAGAATTCTCTAAATGGAATCTCTCCAGGACTTTATCGATGTAAGTACTCTGGCACAGCCCGAGAAGCCTCTTAGATCTATCTCTGTAGATCTTCACACCTAATATATAGGCTGCTTCTCCTAGATCTTTCATCTGGAAATATTTTCTTAACCATGCCTTAACCGCATGTAGTTCAGGAATATCATTTCCAATGATTAAGATATCATCGACGTAGAGGACTAGGAATGTAATCACGCTCCCACTAAACCTCTTATATACACACGGGTCATCTTCATTCTTGATGAAACCAAATTCACATATTGATTCATCAAAACGAATATTCCAGCTTCTTGATGCTTGCTTAAGTCCATAAATGGACTTCTTTAACTTGCATATTTTATGAAGATCTGATGGATTAGTGAAACCTTCAGGTTGTGTCATATACACATCCTGATCCAGATTTCCATTAAGGAAAGCGGTCTTCACATCCATCTGCCAGATCTCATAATCATAATATGCTGCTATTGCGAGAATAATCCGAATAGACTTGAACATGGCTACAGGAGAGAAAGTTTCATCATAATCTATCCCGTAGATTTGTTTGAAACCTTTCGCAACTAGCCTGCCTTTATAGGTAACCACGTTACCATCCATGTCAATCTTCTTCTTGAAGATCCATTTACACCCTATAGGGATTATTCCCGGAGGCGGATCAACCAAATCCCAGATTTGGTTATCTGACATGGAAGACAGCACCCCGAGCAACAAAAACTTTGTTCTCGGTTGGGACATAGAAGTAGTATCCTTTAGTTTCCTTAGGATACGCCACAAACACACACTTATCAGATCTAGGTTCTAGCTTGCTAGAATCTTGACGTTTGACATAAGCCTCACATCCCTAGATCCTGATAAACGTGAGATTAGGGCGTCTCCCACTCCGCACCTCGTATGGTATTTTGGAGACACTCTTAGATGGAACATTATTCAGTTTTAGAGAAGCTATTTCTAGTGCATTCCCCCAGAATGATGAAGGTAGAGTTGCATGACTCATCATGGATCGAACCATATCCAATAAAGTTCGATTTCTCCTTTCAGACACACCATTCCATTGAGGTGTTCCAGGAGGAGTGAGTTGGGATATGATCCCACACTCTCTCAGATAGTCAAAGAACTCACCACTCATGTATTCTCCACCTCAATCTGATCGAAGAGCTTTAATGGATCTTCCAAGCTGGTTCTCTACTTCATTCTTGAACTCCTTGAATTTCTCAAAGGATTTAGATTTATGTCTCATTAAGTAGACATAACCATACATACTGAAGTCATCAGTAAAGGTAATGAAGTAGCTGTACCCTCCTCTGGCTTGTTTATTGAAGGGCCCACACACATCAGTATGTATGAGATCCAATAAACCTTCTGCCCTCTCACCAATCTTGGTGAAGGGCGCCTTTGTCATCTTCCCTAATAAACAAGGTTCACAAGTATCAAATTCCTCCAAGGAACTTGAATCTAACAATCCATTAGCATGGAGTTGTTGGATGCGATTCTTGTTTATATGGGCTAATCGACAGCGCCATAGGAAAGCACCAACTGAACCACTCAGTTTGGTCCTTTTATTGCTTATGTTACAAATAGAACTTTCCATATCCAAGATATATAGACCATTGCACAAAGTACCCTTCCCATAGAACATATTTGCAAATGAAAAAGAACAGGAGTTCTTATTTATTTCAAATTTAAATCCTTTCCTCGCCAAGCAAGGAATGGATACAATGTTCTTTGTTAGCGAAGGTACACAAAAGCAATTGTCTAGTTCTAATTGAAGTCCAGAAGGCAAGGAGAGAGTCAAAACGCCTACAGCAATAGCAGCAACCTGTGCCCTGTTTCCAACGCGTAGGTCAATCTCTCCAAGCCGCACCGATCTACTTTTCTTGAGCCCCTGCATATTTGTACAAATATGAGCTCCACATGCGGTATCCAATATCCATGACATAGAAGTAGAAAGGTTGACTTATGTAACATAAATACCTGAGCTAGAAGTTAAGGCCAAGCCTTTCTTCTCCTCATTCTGAAGCTGCCTGCAGTCCCTTCTCCAGTGGCCCTGCTCGCCACAGTGGAAACACCTTTGTTCCTTTGACTTCTTCGCCCTTTTCTTCAGTGCTTTGGTAGGACCTCTGGCACTGCTCTTAGCACGTGCCTTACCCTTCTTCTTTATCTTCTTGGTCGCAGGGACCAAAAGAACAGAATTGGGTTTGGTCTTAACCATCTCTCGCTCGGCTGTTTGGAGCATATTCATCAATTCCTCCCGTGTGCACTCAATCCGGTTCATGTTGAAGTTAATGATAAACGGACTGAAGCTAGGGGGCAGGGAATGAAGAATAAGATCCACAACCAACTCATTGTCTATGGTGTGTCCTAGTCTCCTGAGATGATCCACATTCCCAATGAGTTTGAGAACATGGGGTCTCACTGGTGCACCTTCAGACAACTTGCACCGAAAGACTGCTTTGGCGGTGTCAAATCTCTCAGTTCTAGCCTGAGCCTCGAACATCTGTTTCAGACGAGTAATCATCTGAAAAGCGTTCTGCTCCTCATATTGCACCTGCAGTTCAGGTGCCATACTGGCTAGCATAAGACATGCAACCTCCAAAGAGTCATCCTGATGCTTTCTATAAGCATCTCTGTCTGCCGCTCGGGCATTAGGCGGAGGAGCCGCAGGAAGAGGCTGTTCAAGGACATATAGCTTCTACTCGAGCTTGAGGACTATCCTCAAATTCCGATGCCAGTCCATAAAGTTAGTTCCAACTAACTTATCCTTATCAAGGAGTGATCGCTGTGATAATCCGCCAGTGTTCGTAGCCATTATTCTACAACAACCAAGAAACAGCAGATTAGTACTACTTCGAGTCATTTAAACTGGACTTGTTTTAAATGACCATGGCTCCCACTATTTTATATTCGAAGTGACAACCCACAAAGTCAATCGGGAAGTTTAAAACTTCCTAGTGAGATGGGATCCTTATTTCACATGAGGCTTTGCGTCCCACGAGGGTGGGATGAGATGCACAAAGTAACCCATGTTTCCTAAGGTGGGCGCGCCGGCCGGTTGCTCCTGTTGGGGTAGTTCAATATCATTTGAAACATAATGATTATAGACTATCTTGGATGGTGAGCTTGAGTCAGGTTAGGGCACTAGTGATAGACATAGGATTGCCGTCTCCTTAATTGGAGTGTGATGTTCTAAAGGGCCCCCTGGATGAGATGATTGATAAAAGAGTATGGCCATACCCAGGTGACTATGTTCATCTGATCTAATCATGCTCATCATATTGGAGTTACAAGCTTGACACGCTTGTCCAATAAGAACATCCAGTGGCAAAGGAAACATGTATGCCTTGTGAGTTGATTCACACTTGTGCTGTGGTTTGGGTGTAGTCTTGGAAGACTCTTTCCTTTATATCGGGAGACAGTGATGTGTTGCTAGATACCCCTCACTGATCATGATAACGTGAGTTATCGTTACCGACATTTAAAGGAAACCCTCAGGGTCGCACAATTTGATGATATGGCTTACTTAAGTCAGATTGTGTGGACTGAATTATTTAGGTTCAGTTTAAAGGGATTTAATCTCTGATTGTAAGTGAGATCTGGTCTGATCATGTTTGATTGATTAGGGCTTGAGATCGGTAAGCTTCGATCGAGAGAATGGATGCTAGATCAGTGAGATCAGCAGCATCAAGAGATCGACGGTCAGATCAAGAGCCTTAGGGTTTAATAGGATCTGGACTAATGGCTTGGGTTGATTGGTCTTTGAACCAAACCAAATTGAACCGGCTCATTGAGTGAGCGCATGGTTCAAGAGAAGATGAGTTTGCGCATGGGGTGAACCCATGATCGCATGAACGTTTGGGGTTTACTAAATTTAGAAGCCATGACTTCTAAACGTGGGAACGCCTCACGTTCACGCCTAAGACGCTTTCATCTCTCGTCTCTCCTCATCTCTCGTCGCCAACAAGCTCTCTTGAGAGTGGTGAAGAGGTTGACGAAAAAGGAGAAGGAAGAAATCGCCAAGCAAAGGATTCTCTTCCCTTCCATACGACAAGGACCTCTTGGAGCCTTGCTAGCACAAGGAGCACCAAGAGAAGAGTAGGCGACATCAATTGTGTGCGTCACCTTAGGAGAAGGAGCATTTGTGCCTTTCCTTCCAAGACACCATCTAAGCGATGGCAATGGTAAGAATCGCTTTTCATTGAAAGTTGAATATATTACATGCTATGCG
Organism: Costus lasius; assembly: GCA_027563935.2. Classification (NCBI taxonomy): domain Eukaryota; kingdom Viridiplantae; phylum Streptophyta; class Magnoliopsida; order Zingiberales; family Costaceae; genus Costus; species Costus lasius. The sequence continues at coordinate 81,762,857 of CM050451.1, forward strand.
ATCCTGTTAGAAACCCTAGATTCCGCTAGAGTTTTGTTGCGCCTCCTATTAGGGTTTCGCCCCCCCCCCCTTGTTCTAGGGGACTTTCAATTGGTATCAGAGCCAGGTTATTGCATGATAATATGTTTGCTTTCTTTGTGATCCTATGCAATGATCTATATGTTACATGCGCTAGTTTTGATAAGCGAAGTTTACATGCTTGTTAGAGATGTTTTTCTCCTAGGCGCATGTTTTCTTGTTGGCGCATATGTATGTTTTCTCAAAAACTTATGATACATGCGCGACTCATTATAGATCTAAGGCCCTGCTTTAAACCCTTAGACGGGTTATTAGGGTTGAAGTCATCCCCTAGGTGAGATCCAGACAGTCTGATCAGATCATCTGACAGCCTTGATGGGTTGACCAGATAGCACCTGTGCGATAGCACCTGGTGGCTATAGGTCGACTGCAGACAGGCGTGTAGCGATGTCTGATTGAGACGACTAGTGAACACACATGAGTTAGGCCCGGGGTCACACCCGCTTGCCAGATCTCATGAGGGTTGTTCGGCCCTGGCGCATGCATGGTTGACCTTTTGGTCGACTCAAGTCAGTTAGGACTTGGTGCATGCAAGGGCAGTGGATCTGACTAGGTTGGATGAGTGGATCCCTAGTAATGGACCGTTGTAAGGTTGTAGGGTAAATAAGGAAATTAAAATTGATGCCTATGGGGTTTTTCAAAATTTAATTTTCATGATTGGATCACATGTTGATTGATGCCTATGTTTGTTTATTTATTCTTATGTGGGCTGCCCATGTTTAATGTGTGCTGTGCTGGGGCCTGCGTGCCTGGAATTTAAAGTTGTAAATTAATTATTGTGATCTGCGTATCACATTGTATTTAATTTATAAAGTGTAATTGACCTGCGTGTCAATCTTGTCTAGATAGATTAATTTGTAAGTTAATCAGACAAGAGCACAGAGCATACTTGGCAGAGGCGCATGCAGTAGTGGCTTGACCAGGAGGGAGGTTGTAAGATCCGGAAATTTATTAACAGGTAAGAAAAAACAAAAATTTCGTTTATAGCATGTTTGTGGAAGTTTTTCATTGAGAAAATGTCTTGTTTGGTGTATTTTCCTGCAATGTAAAAATATGTGTCGCGGAGAGGATTAGAACCTAAGACTTAAGGCATAGGATGTGTGCTGCACGCCACTAGGCTAGGGGTGTATTCTTGTTAGAAAAGGGTAAGAGCCCTTGATAAGGGTAAAATGGAGATTAACTTATACTAAAGGGTTATTGGATCTTTCACTTATGGTTGCTATTGGTTTGGATTCGTTGGAGGCTTGAAAAAAACGAAAATTTTAGGGGAAATCGTGTTCACCCTCGTTTTTCTCTTTGCTCACGATTTTCTTCCCTTGGTGAAGTGGCGGCTTGCTTCTTCTCTTCTCCTCTTCTTGTGGCCGGCGGCAAGAGGTGGTGGAGGCGACTTTCCGGCGGCTTTTGGGTGGTTCCGGCGATGTGTGTGGCGTGAGTGGCGTGAGGGTGTTGGCTTGGAAGAACCGAAAACAAGGTGAGTGGATTTTCTCTTCACCTAGTTCACGCATATGGAAGGTTTTGCATGATTTAGAGAGGATTAATGTCTAGGAAGATGACATGAACACATGCTTGCAAAATTGTATACGTTTCTTGCTTTTTCCCTAAATTTTGAAACCCTAGCTTGCATGACAATTAGGGCTTTTCGTTTTTAAGACTCCTAATCATAAATTAGGCCTTGATTAAACATGTATGTAGCATTAGAATTTCAATTGCATGAAGATTAGGGCTTGGATGAGAATTTCGACCCTTCTTCATGAAGTTACGTCCAAATGCATGGGTAAAAATTGGGGAAAACTTGATATTCATGAAATTAGGTATATGAGGATTCTACTGTATTTTTTTGGGAATTTTTAGAAATAAAAGTTTCTGTTGACTGAAATTGACCTAGGGGTAATTCGGTAAATTTCCTAGTTAAAATTGGGGAAAACTTGAAATTACGAATCTTGGGATCATGAGGGACGTAATGAATATTTTTACGAAATTTTTGGATAACTTTTCGTGTATGACTTAAACTTTGAACTAGGGGTATTTCTGTCTTTTGTTATCAGAACTAGTAGAAAACTATGAATATGTGATATTCTGCATTTATGTTAATTGTGAACGAAATTTAGTGAATTTTCTGTATTATTATGTATTTTTAATTGAATGGTGTATGCAGAAAGTAATGACATGAAATATTGATTGATAACTTTGGGTGATAACTTAGCATGATTATACTGAACTGATCAGCATGAAATCTAAGGACTCTATAAAATATTATGTGATTTTTGAATATTATGTGATTTTTGAATATTATGTGATTTTTGAATATTATGTGGTTATGTGATTTTTGAATATTATGTGGTTATGTGATTTTCGAATATTATGTGGTTATGTGATTTTCGAATAATATGTGTTGTGGTCATGGAATGGTTAGGACTAAGGCTAAGTGTAACTGTGTACTCAAGGGGATAGTCTATATGTGATATGTTAAGGGTTGGAGATTTCAGCCCTGTATTGTGATATGTGAGGGGGTTGTTGTTCAGCCTGCCTGATGTGATTATTGTGATAAAAAATGATTAAGGGTTGGAGATTTCAGCCCTGTATTGTGATATGTGAGGGGGTTGTTGTTCAGCCTTCCTGATGTGATTATTGTGATAAAAATGACTATCCTAGAGTTTAATTGACACTTAGGAGTCCACTCTTGTGAAATAAGATATAAGATGTATTTGATGTTGTCCAGTTAAGGAACCCTTTAGGAGAACGAGTGATATAAGACGCAAAGTGCCATGTCTTGGTCGGACAGGGGCCACCTCTTGATGTCATCACTCTTAGACGCTTAGATTTTTGTGATTATGGGGTGGTGTAGATCAAGGTATCACATCTTGACCAGGTGGTGATTACCTCTTGAGTCTACACACTGTCCATGTATATATGTTGCATGTGATTTGCAGGCTTCTCCCAGTGCTTAGGCCAAAGCCGGGTTGGACCATAATGGTCACTATTGATTATGCTAGACAACTAGGTCAATTAAGTCATTAGTTGGTTTAGAGTATAGCTCTAGAACCCTGGTTACTCTTTGGTGACAATGATGTCTTAGCAGTTTACACCTGATTGTTTTATATGAGTTCTGTCCTTTAATTTTGTTATATGTTGACATGATATTCTGTTAAATGTTTTTAAAATAATCTGCATGTATTTTTGAGTGTATGTTATGGATGGTCGTTTGAGACTATCCACTCACTGGGCTGTGTAGCTCACTCCCTCACTATTTTCAGGTGTAGAGCAGGGGCGCATTTCTTGAGTTAGCGTTGATATGGATATTATGTTGGTTAATGTATAAGACTTTTGTGCTTAATTAACTGGGGCCGGTTGTGGCCGAATTATGTGAACTTGTGTTGCCGGTTGTGGCAGTTTTAAGTTTTGAAGTTTTGATTTTTGTGTCACCGCAGGGCTTTGGCCTGGTTTCGGTGTTTGGTATTATTCATGTTAGTTTCATGAGTTTATAGAATCGACATTGTGACTTTGGTTTCCAATTTGAGTCGATTGGCATTTTTGCAAACGGATTTGATATAAATGTGAACTTGCATATGTCTAGTGCAAGTATTGCGTGGTGGCAGGTACATTTCTGAAATTGTGTTTTCGCTGAGATTCTATGTATGGATTCTCGAAAATTTTCAGATCGTGTTTTCTTGAACTTGGTTTTACCTAGCATGTGAATCGATCTTGTATGATAACATCCTGTTTCTCTATGACTTGTGTTGCTTGTTTGGGGTTAAGATAACGGGATGTGACAGAATGGTATCAGAGGAGTTGGCTAGCTAAAACTTAGTTCGGGGGAAAACATGTTTGTGTATTGCTAGACACCTGATAGGTTTATGTTTGTTTTCCTTACTATGGTATGTGTGTGTAGTAATTTGAGATGGTGCGATCCAGAGGAAATGCTAGCAGTGAAGGCGAGCAGACCTCGGATCTCACGAGAGCCATTGCGACTCTGACAGGCATGGTACAGCAACAGGGTGCCATGATAGAGAGGCAAGCTCAGATGCTGCAGCAGCAACAGACTCAGCATCAAGAAGCGCAACAGCAGCTCTTGCAGCAATTGACTCAGGAGAGATCCCAGACTACTACTCGAGGGGTGGGGACTGACTCTCAGGAGGACGCTCACAGGCGCTATGCCTCGCTTGTGAGTGAATTTCAGAAACTGGGTCCTAGCTCTTTTTATGGGGGCTCAGAATCAAGTAATGCGGAGAACTGGCAGTTGTGCTTGGAAAAGATTTTTCAAGTCATGCGTTGCTCAGATGAGGACAAGCTGTGTCTGGCCACCTACATGATGCGTGGTGACGCAGATGAGTGGTGGAAGGGCGTGGTGAGGTTAGCTGCAGAAAGACATGAAGCAGTAGATTGGCCCTACTTCTTGTCTCAATTTAACGAGAAGTATTTCCCTGATAGCTTGGTAGAGGACCGGGAGGTGGAATTTATTCACCTGGAGCAGGGTGATCTGACTGTGGACCAGTATGAGTTACAGTTCACTAAGTTGGGAAAGTATGCCCCTCACCTGATAAACACTGAAAAGAGGAGGGCTACCAAGTTTCTCAGAGGTCTCAGATGGGACATTCGGGAGCAGGTTGGTGCTCAGCACTTGGAGACTTACGTTGAGACTGTTGGACGAGCACGCACCATTGAGAGGTACATATCTGAGAGGAGTTCTAGTGTGGCCGTGACGGTGGTTCCTGCAGCTGAGGCGGCGGCTCCTCAGTATGGTAATGGCGGCAAGGGTAAGAAGTACCCTAGGCATAAAGAATACAAGAAGAGCAGGTATAAGCCTTACTCTTACAAGGCACCGCAGCAGTCCAGGGATGCACCGCAGCAGTTCAGGGATACCAGGGATGTAAAGAACAGTATCACAGAGGACCGGAATTGTCATTATTGTGGGCTCAAGGGACATCTAATGAAGGACTGTTATAAGAAGAATGGTGTATGCTTCAGGTGTAAGAAACCTGGGCACATGGTCAAGGACTGCAAAGAACCTGAGATGCAGCAGAGAGGCGCAGATAAGCCTACAGTCCAAACTCGAGTTTATGCCGTGGCTGAGAAGGATACACGAGCTTCCCAATCCGTCGTGGAAGGTACCTTATTTGTATTTGATCAGTTAGCTCGCATCTTATTTGACCCTGGTGCAAATTTATCTTTTGTATCTGTTAGATTTGCTGCATGTTTACCTGTATTGCCTAAGGTGATGGATTATGTTGTGTCTGTGAGTACTCCCTTAGGAAAGTCATTATCTACAGATACTGTTTGTGCTGATTGTGTAGTGCATGTAGAGGGTTATGAGTTTCTGGTAGATCTAATCCTGTTGGATATGCAAGATTATGATGTCATCCTAGGTATGGATTGGTTATCCTCACATCATGCCACTGTGGATTGCTTTGAGAAAGTAATCACCTTGAATCTGCTAGATGGGAATCGGATTTTTGTGAGAGGTCTAGTGTCAGACCAAGGACCGCATGTGATATCTTTCCTGCAGGCCAGGAAGTTACTTGCTAGTGGGTGTAAGGGTTACCTCGCACATGTTAAGGTGCAGGATGGTTCTACTTCTGATTTGACTCAGATGGCGGTGGTGAAAGAGTTTCCTGATGGTGTTCTTCGGTTTCGTGGAAGGGTTTGTGTCCCTGAGGAACCGAGCTTGAGGAAAGAAATATTGGAGGATAGCCATAATTCCAAATATTCTCTACATCCTGGCGTGACTAAGATGTATCAGGACCTCAAGAAAAGCTTTTGGTGGCCGGGTATGAAGAAAGAAGTATTTGATTTTGTATCTAGGTGTTTAACCTGTCAGACGGTAAAGGCTGAACACCAGAAACCTGGTGGTTTGTTGCAGCCCCTTCCTATTCTTGAGTGGAAGTGGGAATGCATCAGTATGGATTTTGTGTGTGGTTTGCCCAGAACCAGATTGGGTCATGATGCTATTTGGGTGATTGTTGATAGACTCACTAAATCAGCCCACTTTCTTCCGATCAAGATGACTTATCCTTTAGAGAGACTGGCTAGATTGTATATTGATGAGATAGTCAGACTGCATGGAGTGCCTGTTGATATTGTGTCTGATAGGGACTCTCGATTTCTGTCCAGGTTTTGGAAGAGCTTACAGGAGGGTTTGGGTACTAAGTTGAGTTTTAGTACAGCATACCATCCTCAGTCTGATGGCCAGACGGAGCGTACTATCCAGACTCTAGAAGACCTGTTGAGAGCTTATGTAGTTGATTGGAGTTCTGAGTGGAATCGGGATCTATCTTTGATAGAGTTCACTTATAATAATAGCTTCCACTCCAGTATTCAGATGGCTCCATATGAGGCCTTGTATGGAAGAAGGTGTAGGACTCCCTTGTGTTGGGAGGAGACTGGTGACAGAATGATTTTGAGATCTGATGCAGTTCAGCAGACTACTGATAAGGTCAGAGAGATTCAGGATAAACTGAAGATTGCTCGGGACAGACAGAAGAGTTATGCTGATGACCGTCGTCGTTCCTTGGAGTTTATGGTAGGGGATCATGTTTTCTTAAAGGTGTCACCTACTAAGGGTGTTATGAGGTTTGGCAAAAAGGGCAAGTTGAGCCCTAGGTTTGTAGGCCCTTTTGACATTATTGAGAGAGTTGGTCCAGTGGCTTACAGGTTAGCTTTACCTCCTGCTATGGATCATGTGCATAATGTGTTCCATGTTTCTGCTTTGAGGAAATATCATCCTGATCCATCTCATGTATTGGAATTGGAACCTCTTCAGATTCAGAGTGATTTGACTTTTGAGGAAAGACCTCTCCGGATTGTGGATAGAAAGGATAAAGTTCTGAGGAACAAGTCTATACCTTTAGTAAAGGTTATCTGGGGAAACCAGTCAGTCGAAGAAGCTACTTGGGAGACAGAGTCAGATATGAGAAGAGAGTTCCCTCAGCTGTTCGATGATTTGGCTGGTGAGCTTTAGAGGACTAAAGCTTTTTAAGGGGGGAGGAATGTAAGATCCGGAAATTTATTAACAGGTAAGAAAAAACTAAAATTTCGTTTATAGCATGTTTGTGGAAGTTTTTCATTGAGAAAATGTCTTGTTTGGTGTATTTTCCTGCAATGTAAAAATATGTGTCGCGGAGAGGATTCGAACCTAAGACTTAAGGCATAGGATGTGTGCTGCACGCCACTAGGCTAGGGGTGTATTCTTGTTAGAAAAGGGTAAGAGCCCTTGATAAGGGTAAAATGGAGATTAACTTATACTAAAGGGTTATTGGATCTTTCACTTATGGTTGCTATTGGTTTGGATTCGTTGGAGGCTTGAAAAAAACGAAAATTTTAGGGGAAATCGTGTTCACCCTCGTTTTTCTCTTTGCTCACGATTTTCTTCCCTTGGTGAAGTGGCGGCTTGCTTCTTCTCTTCTCCTCTTCTTGTGGCCGGCGGCAAGAGGTGGTGGAGGCGACTTTCCGGCGGCTTTTGGGTGGTTCCGGCGACGTGTGTGGCGTGAGTGGCGTGAGGGTGTTGGCTTGGAAGAACCGAAAACAAGGTGAGTGGATTTTCTCTTCACCTAGTTCACGCATATGGAAGGTTTTGCATGATTTAGAGAGGATTAATGTCTAGGAAGATGACATGAACACATGCTTGCAAAATTGTATACGTTTCTTGCTTTTCCCATAAATTTTGAAACCCTAGCTTGCATGACAATTAGGGCTTTTCGTTTTTAAGACTCCTAATCATAAATTAGGCCTTGATTAAACATGTATGTAGCATTAGAATTTCAATTGCATGAAGATTAGGGCTTGGATGAGAATTTCGACCCTTCTTCATGAAGTTACGTCCAAATGCATGGGTAAAAATTGGGGAAAACTTGATATTCATGAAATTAGGTATATGAGGATTCTACTGTATTTTTTTGGGAATTTTTAGAAATAAAAGTTTCTGTTGACTGAAATTGACCTAGGGGTAATTCGGTAAATTTCCTAGTTAAAATTGGGGAAAACTTGAAATTACGAATCTAGGGATCATGAGGGACGTAATGAATATTTTTACGAAATTTTTGGATAACTTTTCGTGTATGACTTAAACTTTGAACTAGGGGTATTTCTGTCTTTTGTTATCAGAACTAGTAGAAAACTATGAATATGTGATATTCTGCATTTATGTTAATTGTGAACGAAATTTAGTGAATTTTCTGTATTATTATGTATTTTTAATTGAATGGTGTATGCAGAAAGTAATGACATGAAATATTGATTGATAACTTTGGGTGATAACTTAGCATGATTATACTGAACTGATCAGCATGAAATCTAAGGACTCTATAAAATATTATGTGATTTTTGAATATTATGTGATTATGTGATTTTTGAATATTATGTGGTTATGTGATTTTTGAATATTATGTGGTTATGTGATTTTCGAATATTATGTGGTTATGTGATTTTCGAATAATATGTGTTGTGGTCATGGAATGGTTAGGACTAAGGCTAAGTGTAACTGTGTACTCAAGGGGATAGTCTATATGTGATATGTTAAGGGTTGGAGATTTCAGCCCTGTATTGTGATATGTGAGGGGGTTGTTGTTCAGCCTGCCTGATGTGATTATTGTGATAAAAATGATTAAGGGTTGGAGATTTCAGCCCTGTATTGTGATATGTGAGGGGGTTGTTGTTCAGCCTGCCTGATGTGATTATTGTGATAAAAATGACTATCCTAGAGTTTAGTTGACACTTAGGAGTCCACTCTTGTGAAATAAGATATAAGATGTGTTTGATGTTGTCCAGTTAAGGAACCCTTTGGGAGAACGAGTGATATAAGACGCAAAGTGCCATGTCTTGGTCGGACAGGGGCCACCTCTTGATGTCATCACTCTTAGACGCTTAGATTTTTGTGATTATGGGGTGGTGTAGATCAAGGTATCACATCTTGACTAGGTGGTGATTACCTCTTGAGTCTACACACTGTCCATGTATATATGTTGCATGTGATTTGCAGGCTTCTCCCAGTGCTTAGGCCAAAGCCGGGTTGGACCATAATGGTCACTATTGATTATGCTGGACAACTAGGTCAATTAAGTCATTAGTTGGTTTAGAGTATAGCTCTAGAACCCTGGTTACTCTTTGGTGACAATGATGTCTTAGCAGTTTACACCTGATTGTTTTATATGAGTTCTGTCCTTTAATTTTGTTATATGTTGACATGATATTCTGTTAAATGTTTTTAAAATAATCTGCATGTATTTTTGAGTGTATGTTATGGATGGTCGTTTGAGACTATCCACTCACTGGGCTGTGTAGCTCACTCCCTCACTATTTTCAGGTGTAGAGCAGGGGCGCATTTCTTGAGTTAGCGTTGATATGGATATTATGCTGGTTAATGTATAAGACTTTTGTGCTTAATTAACTGGGGCCGGTTGTGGCCGAATTATGTGAACTTGTGTTGCCGGTTGTGGCAGTTTTAAGTTTTGAAGTTTTTAGTTTTGTGTCACCGCGGGCTTTGGCCTGGTTTCGGTGTTTGGTATTATTCATGTTAGTTTCATGAGTTTATAGAATCGACATTGTGAGTTTGGTTTCCAATTTGAGTCGATTGGCATTTTTGCAAACGGATTTGATATAAATGTGAACTTGCATATGTCTAGTGCAAGTATTGCGTGGTGGCAGGTACATTTCTGAAATTGTGTTTTCGCTGAGATTCTATGTATGGATTCTCGAAAATTTTCAGATCGTGTTTTCTTGAACTTGGTTTTACCTAGCATGTGAATCGATCTTGTATGATAACATCCTGTTTCTCTATGACTTGTGTTGCTTGTTTGGGGTTAAGATAACGGGATGTGACAAAGGTCCAGGGTTCGACTCTAGGACCAGGCGCATTTTCCCTGGTAGGCGCACCTGAGCTGCAAATGGCGCTTGGGCCCTGGTTTGGGCCAAATGAGCAGCTACAAGACGCATGAAGAAAAGCAAGTGAAGACTTAAGTTAATTAAGGTCTTACTTAGGCTATGGGCTTTTACCACATAAGATCCATGCTTTCATTTATTGTTTAAATAAGTAGAATAGTATGATTTATTTATCTTCTGCTATCACCATAGGAATTGCATGATAGTGAAGAAGATAAAAGACCGTTAAAATCCAACGCTAAAATATCAAGCTCGTATGCCTTCTGACGCGAAACCTCACTGTTCTGATTATCGTTGGAGCCGTGTTGTACCCACTCAGTGGGCACGTCCATCTATCTTCAGAGGGTGCGGGATTACACCTGCGTGTTACAGAGAAGGGATTTATCGCTTCTCGTTGCTCAGCATAGCACGTGGTGGTCCAGGGAGTAGGTCGGGTCAGCTTGACCATGTAGGCTGCATATGTGGCGCATATGGTAGCACATGGAGGCAGCCATCTGTGGGGTCAGAGATTGTGTTGTACCAACTCAGTTGGCACAGTCTGCTGGATTGCCCAGATGAAGGGGAATCGCACGGGTTGGCGATTGGCAGGGACTGCCTACCAGAAATTAGTGCTTGTACTCTCTGTGCATCTTATCTCGCCTGAGCGGGACGTGGAGACCAAGTATGAAATCTGGATCCCATCTCACTAAAAGAGTTCTACTCTTTCGGGCTGTTTTGCTGGATTTTTCAGCCAGATAAAATAATGAGAAAAAGAATCATTCTTAAGTCCTGAATTGATTCTTTACATTGATACTGACCTTGCTGTTCTTGCATTGTTGTAGATTCCTGCAGCAACGAACACCATGAGCTTCAATGTGCGATCCCTACTGGAAAGAGAGAAGTTTGCTGGGCCGAACTTCTCAGACTGGTTCGGACACCTTAAGATTGTTCTTAAGGCAGAGAGGAAACTGTATGTCCTCGAGACGGCGATACCGCCTCAGCCCGCTCCGAACGCCGCAAGGGCGGTTCGGGAAGCTTATGAAAAGCACGTCAATGATAGCATTGATGTCGCTTGCCTGATGCTAGCGTCTATGACGCCACCGCTGCAGCGTCAGCATGAGGATATGACTGCAATAGACATGATAGCAAACCTCAAGATGCTGTATGCTGCACAGGCGAGGACAGAACGCTATAATCTGACAAAGCTGTTCTTTCAGAGCAAACTGGCTGAAGGGAGCCCAGTGGGAGCTCACGTGCTCAAGATGATTGGGCACAAGGAGGCTCTAGAGAAACTGGGGCATACCATCAACCAGGAGCTTGCTGTAGACATTATTCTGCAGTCTCTCCCGCCCTCTTTCGATGCGTTCATTATTAACTTTAATATGAACAAAATCGATTGTACTCCGGCAGAGCTGCTGAATATGCTCTTGACTACTGAGGAGACTCTGAAGGGAAAGCCTTCGACCTCTGTCTTAATGGTTCCTTCTAGGAACAAGAAGAAGGGGAAGAAGGGCAAGGCCCCTGTCAAGAGTTACAGCAAGGCTCTGAAGCAAAAAGTTAAGCGGTCAAAGGAATACAGATGTTTCCACTGTGGCCAGCTGGGTCACTGGAAAAAGGACTGTAAAGCGCTCCAAGGAGATAAGAGGGGAAGCATCGCTTCTGGCTCAGGTATATACGTGACAGAAGTCATGGTTTCATCTTCTTCTATATCATGGGTGTTGGACACTGCATGTGGAGTTCACATTTGTTCAAATGTACAGGAACTCAAGAGAAGAAGACAGGTGGGACAGCATGAGGTGGACCTACGAGTTGGAAACGGGGCACGGGTTGCTGCTGTTGCTGTAGGAGACTATTTCATCTCTTTGCCATCTGGGCTTGTATTAGAACTAAACAGTTGTTACTTTGTTCCCAGCATTACTAAGAATATTATCTCCATTCCTGCTCTTGTCAGGAAGGGATTTTCCTTTGAATGCAATATTTCAAAGTGTGTTTTATCTTTTGATAATATTGTTTATGCTACTGGTTCAATTAACAATGGGTTATTCATGTTGGACATGGAATGTTCTATACACAATATTGATATTAAGAAAGCCAAGTATGCTGATGACAGCACCTTGCTATGGCATAGTCGTTTAGGCCATATTAACAAGAAGCGCATTAAGCGGTTGCATGATCATGGACTACAGCGATCATTCTCCTATGAGGAGATTGATACATGCAAGGCTTGTTTAATGGGTAAAATGACGAAGCCACCTTTTTCTAACAAAGGTCAAAGGGCTTCAGGTTTACTTGACCTTATACACAGTGATGTGTGTGGGCCATTTAGTAAACATGCCAGAGGTGGCTATCAGTACTTCATTACCTTTACTGATGATTTCAGTAGGTATGGTTATGTCTATTTGATGAGACATAAAAGTGAATCTTTTGACAAGTTCAAAGAGTTCAAGAATGAAGTACAGAATCAGCTAGGCCAAAATATCAAGGCACTTCGTTCTGATCGAGGTGGAGAATACTTGAGTCATGCGTTTACTGACTATCTGAAGGAGTGTGGGATTATCTCACAGCTCACTCCGCCAGGAACACCGCAATGGAATGGTGTGTCCGAGAGGAGAAATAGAACGTTACTTGATATGGTTCGTTCTATGATGAGTCAGGCTACTCTTCCATATTCCTTTTGGGGATTTGCACTGGAGACAGCTGCAAAGGTACTAAACCGAGTGCCATCCGAGGCAGTTTCTAAGACTCCATATGAGTTATGGTATGGGAAACAGCCGAGCTTGACATTTATCAGGATCTGGGGCTGCGAAGCTTATGTCAAAAAGCTCGCCTCTGGGAAACTAGAGAGCAGATCTGACAAATGTATCTTTGTCGGTTACCCTAAGGAAACTAAGGGTTATTATTTCTTCGATCCCAAAGAGAACAAGGTATTTGTTGCTCGGACGGCCATATTTCTTGAGAAGGAGTTTCTTCTGCAAGAGGCCAGTGGGAGAGAAATAAAGCTGGATGAGAATCCAGAGGAAGGACAAAGTAGTCAAGCACAGTTGGATGAGCCTGAGCCGGTGGATCAGGTTATTGAACAACCTGAGGCTCAAATATCACGGGAACCGCGAAGATCGGGAAGGATCCGTCGACAGCCTGAGCGCTATGACAGAGTCTACATCATTGATAATGATGAACCCCTCACTTATGCGGATGCGGTCAGTGGACCGGAGTCAGCGAGATGGCTTGAAGCTATGCGCGCCGAGATGGACTCCATGTCAGATAACCAAGTCTGGTATTTGGTTGACCCGCCTCCGGGAGTTATCCCTATAGGCTGTAAATGGATCTTCAAGAAGAAGATTGACATGGATGGTAACGTGGTTACCTATAAAGGCAGGCTAGTTGCGAAAGGTTTCAAACAAATCTACGGTATAGATTATGATGAAACTTTCTCACCTGTAGCCATGTTTAAGTCTATTCGGATTCTTTTCGCGATAGCTGCATATTATGATTATGAGATCTGGCAGATGGATGTGAAGACAGCTTTCCTTAATGGAAATCTGGATGAGGATGTGTATATGACACAACCAGAAGGTTTCACTAATCCATCAGATCGTCATAAGATATGCAAGTTAAAGAAGTCTATTTATGGTCTTAAACAAGCATCAAGAAGCTGGAATATTCGTTTTGATGAATCAATCTCTGAGTTTGGTTTCATCAAGAACGAGGATGACCCGTGTGTATATAAGAGGTTTAGTGGGAGCGTGATTACTTTCCTAGTCCTCTACGTCGATGATATCTTGATCATTGGAAATGACATTCCTGAAATGCATGCGGTTAAGGCATGGTTAAGAAAGTGTTTCCAGATGAAAGATCTAGGAGAAGCAGCCTATGTATTAGGTGTGAAGATCTACAGGGATAGATCTAAGAGGCTTCTCGGGCTGTGCCAGAGTACTTACATCGATAAAGTCCTGGAGAGATTTCATTTAGAGAATTCTAAAAGAGGATATCTTCCAGTCAGACATGGTCTGAATCTTTCGAAGAGTCAGTGTCCACAAACACAGACTGAGAAAGATGAAATGGACAATACGCCTTATGCTTCGGCTATTGGGTCCATTATGTATGCAATGTTGTGTACTCGCCCAGACGTCGCTTACGGGTTAAGCGTGACCAGTCGGTTCCAAAGTAATCCAGGTCAGGCACACTGGATTGCAGTCAAGAACATTTTAAAATATCTGCGGAGGACCAAAGATATGTTCTTGATATATGGTGGTTAGGAAGAACTCAGTATTGAAGGATATACTGACGCTTCGTTCCAGTCTGACCAGGATGATTTCCGATCGCAATCAGGCTATGTTTTTAGCTTGAATGGAGGAGCAGTGGTGTGGAAGAGTTTCAAACAGTCAACTGTTGCTGATTCCACAACAGAAGCCGAGTATGTTGCAGCCTCGGAAGCATCCAAGGAGGCAGTGTGGATTCGTAAGTTCATGAGAGAACTTGGTGTTGTTCCTTCGAGTGCAGATCCTTTGGTTATCTTCTGTGATAACACTGGAGCAATCGCACAAGCAAAGGAACCACGGTCGCACCAGAAGTCCAAGCACATACAGAGACGGTTTCACTTGATCCGGGAGATCATAGATCGTGGCGAGATCAAAGTCTGCAAGGTTCATACAGATGACAATCTGGCAGACCCGCTTACCAAGCCTCTGGCGCAGCAGAAGCATGAGAAGCACTGTAATAATATGGGTTTGAGATTTCTCAACCATTAGATTAAGTGCAAGTGGGAGATTGTTGGGGTATGCCCTTAAGGCTAATGTTTGAGGCCTTGGGAATGTATCAGTATCATGTAATAAACTCTTATGTTTATAAAGGCATGGTTGTTATTCAGTTTGTTACATTGTCTGCTGCAATAAGTGTACTTCTGAATAATGTCTCACAGCTGTTCAGCTGGGCTGACATGCTATAAAGTCCTTAGTCGAGATATCTTGGTGAACATGAGACAGCCTTGATATGGTTAAGACTAATATGTGTTCTAATCTTATAGGATGCTTCAAGCATGGAATAAGATGTAGACTCATGGGTACATTGGATGTACTGGACAGACCCTACTAGGTTATTCAATTGCTTGTCACAATGTGAATAATCCTTGATTGCAACAAGTGGCACATGTCCTCTGACTTGAGATCACTTGTGTTTCTAAATGATGATTGTCATTGTTTTGAGGTAGTTCAATATCATTTGAAACATAATGATTATAGACTATCTTGGATGGTGAGCTTGAGTCAGGTTAGGGCACTAGTGATAGACATAGGATTGCCGTCTCCTTAATTGGAGTGTGATGTTCTAAAGGGCCCCCTGGATGAGATGATTGAGAAAAGAGTATGGCCATACCCAGGTGACTATGTTCATCTGATCTAATCATGCTCATCATATTGGAGTTACAAGCTTGACACGCTTGTCCAATAAGAACATCCAGTGGCAAAGGAAACATGTATGCCTTGTGAGTTGATTCACACTTGTGCTGTGGTTTCGGTGTAGTCTTGGAAGACTCTTTCCTTTATATCGGGAGACAGTGATGTGTTGCTAGATACCCCTCACTGATCGTGATAACGTGAGTTATCGTTACTGACATTTAAAGGAAACCCTCAGGGTCGCACAATTTGATGATATGGCTTACTTAAGTCAGATCGTGTGGACTGAATTATTTAGGTTCAGTTTGTTGGGTCCCCTTCAAGGGGGAGCGCAAACCCTAAGCATGCATAATCTAAGAACTAGCATGAGCGGAATTAGGGTTTCAATAGATCGCATGAAGTATATCTATATGATCAACTTAGTTTGCTTATCAAGATCAAGAGAAGATCTAGAAGATCTCACCATGGCCATGATTTGGACGGCGCCTTGGAAGCAAGAGGGCGAAAAGGCTCTCCTCCAAAGAAGACACACACAAGGGATGAAGACTTACTCCTTGCGCAACTCTTGTGCTAGCAACAATTGCCAAGATGTCCTTTGTGTTGAGGAGATGAGATGATCGCTCCTTCTTGGCCGAAAGCTCTTCTTTTTCGTCAACCACACTCTCCTCCCAAGAGCAAAACGGCGACAAGACAAGAGAGACAAGCGTTTTGGGCGTTATGGTGTTACAAGACTTCCCAATTTGGAAAGTCATCAAGACATGCGCTTATGTCTTGAGAACCAAATCAAAACGCCAATTCAATTCGAACCATGCGTTCACATATGTGAACCGGTTCAATTGAATTCGGTCCAATCTCATTTGGTTTAAGAACCAAATTGAACCAAGCCAAGCCATGGTCTAAATCTCATATGAACCATGAAGGTTCAAGATCTAACCACACATCTCATGATGCTCTTGATCTCACCGATCTAGCATCAACACTCTCGATCGAAGCTTACCGATCTCAAGCCCTAATCAATCAAACATGATTAGACCAGATCTCACTTACAATCAGAGTTTAAACTCCCTTAAACTGAATCAAAACAATCCAGTCCACACGATCTGACTCAAGTAAGCCATATCACCAAATTGTGCGACCCTGAGGGTTTCCTTTAAATGTCGGTAACGATAACTCACGTTATCACAATCAGTGAGGGGTATCTAGCAACACATCACTGTCTCCCGATATAAAGGAAAGAGTCTTCCAAGACTACACCCAAATCATAGCACAAGTGTGAATCCATTTCACGAGGCATACATGTTTCCTTTGCCACTGGATGTTCTTATTGGACAAGCATGTCAAGCCTGTAACTCCAATACGATGAGCATGATTAGATCAGATGAACATAGTCATCTGGGTATGGCCATACACTTTCTCAATCATCTCATATAGGGGGGGCCTTAGAACATCACACTCCTTAAACAAGGAGACGGCAATCCTTTATCTATCACTAGTGTCCTAACCTGACTCATGATCATTATCCAAGATAGTCTATAACCATTATATTTCAAATGATATTGAACTACCTCAAAACAATGACATTCATCATTTAGAAACACAAGTGATCTCAAGTCAAAGGACATGTGCCACTTGTAGCATACAAGGATTATTCACATTGTGACAAGCAATTGAATATCCTAGTAGGGTCTGTCCAGTACATCCAATGTACCCATGAGTCTACATCTTATTCCATGCTCGAAGCATCCTATAAGATTAGAATACATATTAGTCTCCATCATATCAAGGCTGTCTCATGTTCACCAAGATATCTCGACTAAGGACATTACTGCATGTCAGCCCAGCTGAACAGTTTTGAGACATTATTCAGTAGTACTCTTATTACAGCAGACAAGGTAACAACCTGAATAATAACCATGCCTTTATAAACACAAGAGTTTATTACATGATACTGATACAATCCCAAGGCCTCAAACATTAGCCTTAAGGGCATACCCCAACAATCTCCCACTTGCACTTAATCTAATGGTTGAGTAACCTCAAACCCATGTTATTACAGTGCTTCTCATGCTTCTGCTGCGCCAGAGGCTTGGTAAGCGGGTCAGCCAGATTGTCGTCTGTATGAACCTTGCATATTTTGATCTCGCCACGATCAATGATCTCCCGGATCAAGTGAAACCGTCCCTGTATGTGCTTGGACTTCTGGTGCGACCGTGGTTCCTTTGCTTGTGCGATGGCTCCAGTGTTATCACAGAAGATAACCAAAGGATCGACACTTGAAGGAACAACACCAAGTTCTCTCACGAACTTACGAATCCACACTGCCTCCTTGGATGCTTCCGAGGCTGCAACATACTCGGCTTCTGTTGTGGAATCAGCAACAGTTGACTGTTTGAAACTCTTCCACACCACTGCTCCACCATTCAAGCTAAAAACATAGCCTGATTGCGATCGGAAATCATCCTGGTCCGACTGGAACGAAGCGTTAGTATATCCTTCTATACTGAGTTCTTCCTGACCACCATATATCAAGAACATATCTTTGGTCCTCCGCAGATATTTTAAGATGTTCTTGACTGCAATCCAGTGTGCCTGACCTGGATTACTTTGGAATCGACTGGTCACGCTTAACCCGTAAGCGACGTCTGGGCGAGTACACAACATCGCATACATAATGGATCCAATAGCCGAAGCATAAGGCGTATTGTCCATTTCCTCTTTCTCAGTCTGTGTTTGTGGACACTGACTCTTCGAAAGATTCAGACCATGTCTGACTGGAAGATATCCTCTTTTAGAATTCTCTAAATGGAATCTCTCCAGGACTTTATCGATGTAAGTACTCTGGCACAGCCCGAGAAGCCTCTTAGATCTATCCCTGTAGATCTTCACACCTAACACATAGGCTGCTTCTCCTAGATCTTTCATCTGAAAACATTTTCCTAACCATGCTTTAACAGCATGCAGTTCAGGAATATCGTTTCCAATGATTAAGATATCATCGACGTAGAGGACTAGGAAAGTAATCACGCTCCCACTAAACCTCTTATATACACACGGGTCATCTTCGTTCTTAATGAAACCAAACTCAGAGATTGATTCATCAAAACGAATATTCCAGCTCCTTGATGCTTGTTTAAGTCCATAAATGGACCTTTTAACTTGCATATTTTATGACGATCTGCTGGATTAGTGAAACCTTCAGGTTGTGTCATATACACATCCTCATCGAGTTTTCCATTAAGGAAAGACGTCTTCACATCCATCTGCCAGATCTCATAATCGTAATATGCTGCTATCGCGAAAAGAATCCGAATAGACTTGAACATGGCTACAGGAGAGAAAGTTTCATCATAATCTATCCCGTAGATTTGTTTGAAACCTTTCGCTACTAGCCTGCCTTTATAGGTAACCACGTTACCATCCATGTCAATCTTCTTCTTGAAGATCCATTTACAGCCTATAGGGATTACTCCCGGAGGCGGATCAACCAAATCCCAGACCTGGTTATCTGACATGGAGTCCATCTCTGCTCGCATAGCTTCAAGCCATCTAGCTGACTCCGGTCCACTGACCGCATCCGCATAAGTAAGGGGTTCATCATTATCAATGATGTAGACTCCGTCATAGCGCTCAGGCTGACGACGGATCCTTCCCGATCTACGCGGTTCCCGTGATATCTAAGCCTCAGGTTGTTCAATAATCTGATCTACCGGCTCAGGCACATCCATCTGTGCTTGACTACTTTGTCCATCCTCTGGATTCTCATCCAGCTTTATTTCTCTCCCACTGGCTTCTTGCAGAAGAAACTCCTTCTCAAGAAATATGGCCGTCCGAGCAACAAATACTTTGTTCTCTTTGGGATCGTAGAAATAATAACCCTTAGTTTCCTTAGGGTAACCGACAAAGATGCATTTCTCAGATCTGCTCTCCAGTTTCCCAGAGGCGAGCTTTTTGACATAAGCCTCGCAACCCCAGATCCTGATAAATGTCAAGCTCGGCTGTTTCCCATACCATAACTCATATGGCGTCTTAGAAACTGCCTTGGATGGCACTCGGTTTAGTACCTTTGCAGCTGTTTCCAGTGCAAAACCCCAAAAGGAATAAGGAAGAGTAGCGTGACTCATCATAGAACGAACCATATCAAGTAACGTTCTATTTCTCCTCTCGGACACACCATTCCATTGCGGTGTTCCTGGCGGAGTGAGCTGTGAGATAATCCCACACTCCTTCAGATAGTCAGTAAACGTATGCTCAAGTATTCTCCACCTCGATCAGAACGAAGTGCCTTGATATTTCGCCCTAGCTGATTCTGTACTTCATTTTTGAACTCTTTGAACTTGTCAAAAGATTCACTCTTATGTCTCATAAGATAGACATAACCATACCTACTGAAATCATCAGTAAAGGTAATGAAGTACTGATAGCCACCTCTGGCATGTTTGCTAAATGGCCCACACACATCACTGTGTATAAGGTCAAGTAAACCTGAAGCCCTTTGACCTTTGTGAGGAAAAGGTGACTTCGTCATTTTACCCATCAAACAAGCTTTGCATGTATCAATCTCCTCACAGGAGAAAGATCCCAGCAGTCCATGATCATGCAACCGCTTAATGCGCTTCTTGTTAATATGGCCTAAACGACTATGCCATAACAAGGTGCTGTCTTCAGCATACTTGGCTTTCTTAATATCAATGTTTTGTATAGAATTTTCCATGTCCAACATGAATAACCCATTGTTAATTGAACCAGTTCCATAAACAATATTATCATAAGATAAAACACACTTTGAAATATTGCATTCAAAGGCAAATCCTTTCCTGACAAGAGCAGGAATAGAGATAATATTTTTGGTGATACTCGGTACAAAATAACAATTGTTAAATTCCAATACAATGCCAGATGGTAAAGAAATGAAATAGTCTCCTACAGCAACAGCAGCAACCCGTGCCCCGTTTCCAACGCGTAGGTCCACCTCATGCTGTCCCACCTGTCTTCTTCTCTTGAGTTCCTGTACATTTGAACAAATGTGAACTCCACATGCAGTGTCCAACACCCATGAAATAGAAGAAGATGAAACCATGACTTCCGTCACGTATATACCTGAGCCAGAAGCGATGCTTCCCCTCTTATCTCCTTGGAGCGCTTTACAGTCCTTTTTCCAGTGACCCAGCTGGCCACAGTGGAAACACCTGTTGTCCTTCGACCGCTTTACCTTCTGTTTCAGAGCCTTGCTATAGTTCTTGACAGGGGCTTTGCCCTTCTTCCCCTTCTTCTTGTTCCTAAAAGGAACCATTAAGACAGAGGTTGAAGGCTTTCCCTTCAGAGTCTCCTCAGTAGTCAAGAGCATATTCAGCAGCTCTGCCGGAGTACAATCGAGTTTGTTCATATTAAAGTTAATAATGAACGCATCGAAAGAGGGCAGGAGAGACTGCAGAATAATGTCTACAGCAAGCTCCTGGTTGATGGTATGCCCCAGTTTCTCCAGAGCCTCCTTGTGCCCAATCATCTTGAGCACGTGAGCTCCCACTGGGCTCCCTTCAGCCAGTTTGCTCTGAAAGAAAAGCTTTGTCAGATTATAGCGTTCTGTCCTCGCCTGTGCAGCATACAGCATCTTGAGGTTCGCTATAATCTCTATAGCCGACATATCCTCATGCTGACGCTGCAGCGGTGGCGTCATAGACGCTAGCATCAGGCAAGCGACATCAATGCTATCATTGACGTGCTTTTCATAGGCATCACGAACCGCCCTTGCGGCGTTCGCAGCGGGTTGAGGCGGCACAGCCGTCTCGAGGACATACAGTTTCCTCTCAGCCTTAAGAATGATCTTAAGGTGTCCGAACCAGTCAGAGAAGTTTGGCCCAGCAAACTTCTCCCTTTCCAGTAGGGATCGCACATTGAAGCTCATGGTGTTCGTTGCTGCAGGTATCTACAACAATGCAAGAACAGCAAGGTCAGTATCAATGTCTAGAATCAATCTAGGACTTAAGAAAGATTCTTTTTCTCTCTATTTTATCTGGCTGAAAAATCCAGCAAAACAGCCCGAAAGAGTAGAACTCTTTTAGTGAGATGGGATCCAGATTTCACACTTGGTCTCCGCGTCCCGCTCAGGCGAGATAAGATGCACAGAGAGTACAAGCACTAATCTCTGGTA
The DNA here is from genome assembly GCA_027563935.2 of Costus lasius. Taxonomy (NCBI): domain Eukaryota; kingdom Viridiplantae; phylum Streptophyta; class Magnoliopsida; order Zingiberales; family Costaceae; genus Costus; species Costus lasius. The sequence goes on from CM050451.1 coordinate 81,784,322, forward strand.
GGCTATCCCAGCCAATCGCCAACCCGTGCGATTCCCCTTCATCTGGGCAATCCAGCAGACTGTGCCAACTGAGTTGGTACAACACAGTCTCTGACCCCGCAGATGGCTGCCTCCATGTGCTGCCATATGCGCCACATATGCAGCCTACATGGTCAAGCTGACCCGACCTACTCCCTGGACCACCACGTGCTATGCTGAGCAACGAGAAGCGATAAATCCCTTCTCTGTAACACGCAGGTGTAATCCAGCACCGTCTGAAGATAGATGGACATGCCCACTGAGTGGGTACAACACGGCTCCAACGATAGTCAGAACAATGAGGTTTCGCGTCAGAAGGCTTACGAGCTTGATATGTTAGCGTTTGGATTTTAACAGTCTTTTATCTTCATACCTATCATGTAAGTTCTATGGTGATAGCAGAAGATAAACTCATGCAATTCTAATTATAAAGGCAATAAATAGAAAGCATGCTGATCTTATGTGGTAAAAGCCCATAGCCTAAGTGAGACCTTAATTTTACTTAAGTCTTCACTTTCTTTTCATGGGTCTTTTATCTCATCAGGTCCATCCCAGGGCCCTTGCGCCAAATTCAGCTCAGATGCACCCACCAGCTGAATGCGCCTCTGCGATGTGTGCTCTTGTCTAATCAAAATACATTTTGATCTATCTAGACTATCTTGACTCGCAGGTCAAATATACAATAAATAAATTAAAATTGTGATTCGCAGATCACAAAATAATTATTTACAATTTACCAGGCTCGCAGGCCCCAGCACAGCACACATTAAAAGGGCATCCCACATAAGATGAAATAAACATGCATCATGGCATCAAAAACAACATGTGATCCATTACAAAGAAAATAAAATTTTGAAAACCCCATTGGCATCAATTTTAATTTTCTTATGAGCCCTACTACCTTACAACGGTCCATTAACAGGGATCCACTCATCCAGCTAGTCAGATCCACTGCCCTTGCATGCACCAAGTCCTAACTGACTCGAGTTGACCTAATGGTCAACCATGCATGCTACAAGGGCTGAACAACCCTCATGAGTTTTGGCAAGCGGGTGTGACCCCGGACCTAACTCATGTGTGTTCATTAGTCGTCTCAACCAGACCTCGCTACACGCCCTTGATGCAGTCAACCTATAGCCACCTTGTGCTTGCGCACAGGTGCTATCAGGTCAACCCATCTAGGCTGTCAGATGGTCTGATCAGACTAGTTGGATCTTCCCTAGAGGATGCCTTCAACCCTACTAACCCGTCTAAGGGATTATAGCAGGCGCCACTTAGATCTATGGTGATAGGCGCGCAAGATGTAAGGTTTTTCTTTGAAAAACAACTACAACAAGCGCAAACAAGTAACATGCGCCACTTTGATAAACAAGATACATCAAATATCTAGCATGTCATTCTTTGCATGTTGATAAACCAAAGATCTAGGCATAAGCGCAAACTTCTCCAAGCAATGATACAAGCGCAAACAAACTTATGTGCACACAACATCATGTAAGCGCAAGAAAACAAAGCATGAAGTGAGCGCAATATGGCATCATGAATGGATCACAACCTCAGCAAAGCAATCATATAGATGATACTGAAAAACCCTTGCTCTGATACCAATTGTTGGGTCCCCTTCAAGGGGGAGCGCAAACCCTAAGCATGCATAATCTAAGAACTAGCATGAGCGGAATTTGGGTTTCAATAGATCGCATGAAGTATATCTATATGATCAACTTAGTTTGCTTATCAAGATCAAGAGAAGATCTAGAAGATCTCACCATGGCCATGATTTGGACGGCGCCTTGGAAGCAAGAGGGCGAAAAGGCTCTCCTCCAAAGAAGACACACACAAGGGATGAAGACTTACTCCTTGCGCAACTCTTGTGCTAGCAACAATTGCCAAGATGTCCTTTGTGTTGAGGAGATGAGATGATCGCTCCTTCTTGGCCGAAAGCTCTTCTTTTTCGTCAACCACACTCTCCTCCCAAGAGCAAAACGGCGACAAGACAAGAGAGACAAGCGTTTTGGGCGTTATGGTGTTACAAGACTTCCCAATTTGGAAAGTCATCAAGACATGCGCTTATGTCTTGAGAACCAAATCAAAACGCCAATTCAATTCGAACCATGCGTTCACATATGTGAACCGGTTCAATTGAATTCGGTCCAATCTCATTTGGTTTAAGAACCAAATTGAACCAAGCCAAGCCATGGTCTAAATCTCATATGAACCATGAAGGTTCAAGATCTAACCACACATCTCATGATGCTCTTGATCTCACCGATCTAGCATCAACACTCTCGATCGAAGCTTACCGATCTCAAGCCCTAATCAATCAAACATGATTAGACCAGATCTCACTTACAATCAGAGTTTAAACTCCCTTAAACTGAATCAAAACAATCCAGTCCACACGATCTGACTCAAGTAAGCCATATCACCAAATTGTGCGACCCTGAGGGTTTCCTTTAAATGTCGGTAACGATAACTCACGTTATCACAATCAGTGAGGGGTATCTAGCAACACATCACTGTCTCCCGATATAAAGGAAAGAGTCTTCCAAGACTACACCCAAATCATAGCACAAGTGTGAATCCATTTAACGAGGCATACATGTTTCCTTTGCCACTGGATGTTCTTATTGGACAAGCATGTCAAGCCTGTAACTCCAATACGATGAGCATGATTAGATCAGATGAACATAGTCATCTGGGTATGGCCATACACTTTCTCAATCATCTCATATAGGGGGTGTTGGGGTATGCCCTTAAGGCTAATGTTTGAGGCCTTGGGATTGTATAAGTATCATGTAATAAACTCTTATGTTTATAAAGGCATGGTTATTATTCAGGTTGCTACCTTGTCTGCTGTAATAAGTGTACTTCTGAATAATGTCTCAAAGCTGTTCAGCTAGGCTGACATGCATATGTCCTTAGTCAAGATATCTTGGTAAACATGAGACAGCCTTGATATGATTGAGACTAATATGTGTTCTAATCTTATAGGATGCTTCGAGCATGGAATAAGATGTAGACTCATGGGTACATTGGATGTACTGGACAGACCCTACTAGGATATTCAATTGCTTGTCACAATGTGAATGATCCTTGTAAGCACCAAGTGGCACATGTCCTCTGACTTGAGATCACTTGTGTTTCTAAATGATGATTGTCATTGTCTTGAGGTAGTTCAATATCATTTGAAACATAATGATTATAGACTATCTTGGATGGTGAGCTTGAATCAGGTTAGGGCACTAGTGATAGACATAGGATTGCCGTCTCCTTGTTTAAGGAGTGTGATGTTCTAAAGGGGCCCCCCTATATGAGATGATTGAGATAGTGTATGGCCATACCCAGATGACTATGTTCATCTGATCTAATCATGCTCATCGTATTGGAGTTACAAGCTTGACCCGCTTGTCCAATAAGAACATCCAGTGGCAAAGGACACATGTATGCCTAGTGAAGTTGATTCACACTTGTGCTGTGGTTTGGGTGAAGTCTTGGAAGACTCTTTCCTTTATATCGGGAGACAGTGATGTGTTGCTAGATACCCCTCACTGATCGTGATAACGAAAGTTATCATTACCGACATTTAAAGGAAACCCTCAGGGTCGCACAATTTGATGATATGGCTTACTTAAGTCAGATCGTGTGGACTGAATTGTTTGGGTTCAGTTTAAAGGGATAGAGGCTCTGATTGTAAGTGAGATCTGGTCTGATCATGTTTGATTGATTGGGACTTGAGATCGGTAAGCTTCGATCGAGAGTATTGATGCTAGATCGGTGAGATCAAGAGTATCACGAGATCAACGGTTAGATATTGAACCATTGGTTCAATGAGATCTAGACCATGGCTTGGGCTGGTTTAATTTGGTTCTTGAACCAAATTGAAATGGATTGAAGTGGCTTGAACCGGTTCACAAGGGTGAACGCTTGGTTCAAGGGGTTAGGCGTTTTGGTTCGGTAATGGGCGCATAGCTTCATCTCTTCCATTTATGGAAAGTATTGAAGGCGACTTCACCTTAACGCCAAAGCGTTTTGAACGCTCGACTTCACTCCTCTCTTCTCAACGTTCATCCTTGGAGGTGAAGGAATTCGGACGAGAAGAGGAGGAAGGTTGCTCTCGCCAAGCTTGATCTCCAAATCTCCTTCACGCGACAAGGGATACTTTGGAGCCTTGCTAGCACAAGGGACGTTCAAGGTGTAGGCCTTCTTCTTCTTGTGTGCGATTCCTTTGGAGAAGTTCTCTTTGAACTTTGCTTCCAAGCCGACATCCGATCTATGGCATTGGTATGATCACATTCTTGATCTAATGAAATATTATAGTTGATCATATGAGCACATAAGCGATTGAATTCTTGAAACCCTAGCAAAATGCATGCGCCCCCTTGTTTAGGGTTTTCGGCCCCCCCCTCTTGAAAGGGGTTTTATCCGCTTGCGCTCCCCCTTGAAGGGGACCCTTCAGGGGGGGCCTTCGAACATCACACTCCTTAAACAAGGAGACGGCAATCCTTTATCTATCACTAGTGTCCTAACCTGACTCATGATCATTATCCAAGATAGTCTATAACCATTATATTTCAAATGATATTGAACTACCTCAAAACAATGACATTCATCATTTAGAAACACAAGTGATCTCAAGTCAAAGGACATGTGCCACTTGTAGCATACAAGGATTATTCACATTGTGACAAGCAATTGAATATCCTAGTAGGGTCTGTCCAGTACATCCAATGTACCCATGAGTCTACATCTTATTCCATGCTCGAAGCATCCTATAAGATTAGAATACATATTAGTCTCCATCATATCAAGGCTGTCTCATGTTCACCAAGATATCTCGACTAAGGACATTACTGCATGTCAGCCCAGCTGAACAGTTTTGAGACATTATTCAGTAGTACTCTTATTACAGCAGACAAGGTGTAACATCCCTCAGAATCACACCCCACACGCATACAAGTAAAATACGGGGTTTCAAAAATTTTTACTCTTCCATTAAAACACAAGAAGAAAGCGGCATCGAAGGACATTACTACGGAACTGAAAACCGCACATAACTGAGTAGGATCGATTTACTAGGAAATAGAAATCCGGAAGTTCAGAAAAATCCGGCAGCAAGTATACTAAACTACTGCTGCACAGACACACATGTAACAACAACAAATGTCCACACTACACATATGTGGAATTTCAGAAATATGCAGAACTGATTATTCAGATATTAAAACAACACAAATTCGGTTACACATCTCAAATCAGACATTTCAAAATAAGAACCAATTCACTAAAAGAATCCAAGACTCGTATCCAATAATTTAAACGAGACAACTATAATATAATATCCTGAAAACAGGCATAAGCCCTCAGGAGATAAAACGTGTCACATAAGTCATAACAAATTAGGCACGCAGGCCTGATAAATTTTTAGAAGAAAATTCTTAGAAATTACATCAAACATTAGCATCATAACAATTAGCTGTAGCGGTTACTGTCTTGATGTCTCACCTGAAAACATTTAAACAACGGAGGTGAGCTAAAAAGCTCAGTGAGTAAAAGACACTAAAAGTCATCCATAGTACACATCAAAAATATCATGCTTAAGTTGAAATTCTTTTATTTAACAGATAAAATAAATCAGCTTAACATGCACACTCATATCAGAAACAAAACACAATCAAATACAGATACTTGTAACAATAGGCTTCAAGCAGGGAGGATATGAATATACCAACCCATACCAACTAACCACACCGCCTAATACATCTAAATACAGATCGAAACAGAACTACAGAAATCAGAACTGACAGACAGAAAATCAGAATTTTCAGAGTCCAAACGGATAGTCTACATCGGAAACAGAAAGGCCACAGAAGGCCTGATGACCACAGAAGGTCTGACCCCACCTCTGCCGAGGACGAGACATGCATGCATATCAGAAACAGAATGGTAGAGGAGGTATCAGTGGGTGGCCCCCGTCTTGTCAGGACGTGGCACTCTGGCCTCCAAAACCCAGAACAGAATGGTAGAGGAGGTATCAGTGGGTGGCCCCCGTCTTGTCAGGACGTGGCACTCTGGTCTCCAATACCCAGAACAGAATGGTAGAGGAGGTATCAGTGGGTGGCCCCCGTCTTGTCAGGACGTGGCACTCTGGTCTCCAATACCCAGAACAGAATGGTAGAGGAGGTATCAGTGGGTGGCCCCCGTCTTGTCAGGACGTGGCACTCTGGTCTCCAATACCCAGAACAGAATGGTAGAGGAGGTATCAGTGGGTGGCCCCCGTCTTGTTAGGACGTGGCACTCTGGTCTCCAATACCTATAACGGAACAGAAATAGTGTCTCAAGGGTCGTAGTAGACTATCAGCACCATTACAGCGCCACAGAAGGAGGGTAAGAACACAGAAGAGTGCTACACTAGGGCATAATTTTACAGAACAGATTATACTGAAACGGAGGAGTAGAACCAACCACTACTTAATTCTTACATCATGCCCAAAGTCTGACAAACCAGAAAATGACAAACCCCAATATCCAGTCCTTAACAAATTACAATTTGCAGAAAATCAAAGCTGAACACACTTCATAATTTTTACCATCAACCAGAAGTAATATATGAGTGAATTCCTTAGATTTCATGCAACTATCCTTAATTCATGTCGGACCAGTCTATGTTCTCACAAAGGTTATAACACATTCAAAGTTTTCAGAAAATTCACAACATATAAACAGAACAGAAAATATTCACATAACAAACAATTAAACATAGAACAGAAACTATTCATGAAATAATTTCCTCAAAATTCCTAAAACCGTGAGCTATAAAATTACTGTAAGGGGCGCCAGTTTTAGAACCTTAACAGAACGTACAAATTTCATGTAAATAATTTCAGTCCACCACTACAGATAATTTTAATTACACGTTCGTGAAGAAAATTGACAAAAGCCCCAAAATTGGCTCGAACCATGATTTTCGAAAATTCCTAAGTTCTTAGTTAAATCCCCAATTTTGTTTTCTCTAAAATTTCTCATCAAGCAAATAAATTTTAGAAGAACTACAGACCACAATTTAAGAGATTAAACCATACAGGCTAAATTTTTCTCACAATGGAATATTCGTCTAACCAAAACATAGCAGATTTATATTGTCAGATTGCAACATATATTTTTGGTCCAATTTCGAACCAAAGCTAGTCAATATTATATTCAAAATGAAGCTCTCTGAATCTAGTTTCCAATAAAACTGGTTTCGCAAAATTTCGAATTGTAGGCAGGAAGATATAAGGGTTCGAACATGGGATGGTCAGAATTTCAGATTTCAAGAAAACAGATTCATATATCAGAATTGCGACATATATTTCAGATCCAATAACTAATCGAAAATAGGCGTTATGGGAGTCAAAATGAAGCTCTTCAAGCCTACGGTCTAATAAAACTGGTTTCACAGGATTTCGAGCTATACCTAGGGAGATATGATGGTTCGAACACATAAAGGTCGAAATCCAGATTTCCAGAAAACTGATGTTGTACAGCTAGATTGCAATACAGATTGAAATACAAATACAGCTCTGATATGGTCGATATCATATTCAAATTAAATCCGAATGTGTCTAGTTTCATACAAAATTTGTTTCATACGATTTGGATCTATAGGCCATGAGATATTAGGGTTATAGTACACAAAGGTCAGATTAGAGAATGCAGATTTCAGCAGAACAGGATTTTAAAACCCTATAATTATTTGAATTCGACCATAACGAATTTTAATTGAATGATAATCTAAAATTTAGCGGATTAGACTCCTTAGGATCGAATTACTCACTAGAAAAAATCGCCCACAGAGAAAACGCCAAAACAGAGGATCAGGGATCTCCAGAAAGTTCGTCCACCACCAGTCTGCCACCACCAGCGTCAGAAATTTGCAGGAGGCGCCAAGCACAGTGAGGGGCGACAACACAGGCGGCTAGGGCAAGAAACAAACCAAAAATCGTGAGGGAGAGGAGCTCTCACGAATTTTCCCCCCCCCCCTTTTTTTTTTTTTTTCCACCCCAAACGGATCCAAGATCCAATAACCCAATTAACTTAAGTGGAAATCGGCTTTAATGGGCTTACCTGGGCTTAACCACCATGCGCCACTCCAATAACACAGAAATATGTGCCACCATGGTGGAAGAATTCCAGGAGCAAATAGTCAAGGTTGAGGGTTAGAAGCCCCAACGAAAATAATTATTTTTGCCCTGTAGGAAAAAGTCCTACAATTAGGCAAAAATCCCAAAATTTTAATAGATAAAAATACAGAAACAGAATTTCTAACCTTAAATCGTAATTCAGAAAATCGAGGGCGTTACATCCTCCCCCCCTTATAGAGCTTTAGTCCTCTAAAGCTGACCAAGCCCGTCACTGAACAGGTGAGGATGCTCCTTTCTCATATCTGCTTCAACCTCCCAAGAGGCTTCTTCAACAGACTGATTTCCCCAGATGACTTTCACAAGTGGAATAACCTTATTTCTCAGCACTTTCTCTTTTCTATCTTCAATTCTGAGAGGTTTCACCACCAAAGTCATGTTCTCTTCAAGCTGAAGAGGTTCCAACTCCAGAACATGAGAAGGATCAGAACAATATTTTCTGAGTGCAGAAACATGGAATACATTATGGAGGTGTTCCAGTGATGGGGGCAAAGCAAGTCGGTATGCCACAGGTCCAACCCTCTCAATGATATCAAAGGGACCAATGTACCTGGGACTCAATTTTCCCTTCTTCCCAAATCTCATCACCCCTTTCATAGGTGAGACCTTTAGGAAAACATGCTCTCCCACCAAAAACTCAAGAGGACGCCGCCTCACATCAGCATAACTCTTCTGTCTATCCTGAGCAATCTTCATCTTTTTCTGAATTTCTCTGATCTTCTCAGTGGCTTCCTGCACAGCATCAGACCTTAGCACTGTTCTGTCCCTAGTTTCCTCCCAGCATATAGGTGTTCTACATTTCCTCCCATATAGGGCCTCATACGGAGCCATCTGTATGCTAGAGTGAAAGCTATTGTTGTAGGTGAACTCTATCAGTGATAAGTCCAGATCCCACTCAACAGACCAGTCAATCACATAAGATCTCAGAAGATCCTCAAGTGTCTGAATAGTTCTCTCTGTCTGACCATCAGATTGAGGATGATATGCAGTGCTAAAACTCAGATTAGTTCCCAAATCTTCCTGTAATTTCTTCCAAAACCTGGACAGAAATCGAGGATCACGATCAGAGACAATGTCCAAAGGAACTCCATGTAATCTGACTATCTCATCGATGTACAGTTTTGCTAACCGATCCAAACTGTAAGTCATTTTAATCGGTAAGAAGTGAGCTGACTTCGTGAGTCTGTCCACAATCACCCATACGGCATCATGATTCCTTCTGGTATTGGGCAGTCCACACACAAAGTCCATACTGATATGCTCCCACTTCCACTGAGGAATAGGGAGAGACTGCATCAAACCGCCCGGCCTCTGATGCTCAGCCTTCACGGTTTGGCAAGTCAAACATCTGGACACAAACAAATGCACATCCTTCTTCATACCATGCCACCAGAAAGTCTTTTTCAGATCCTGATACATCTTGGTACTACCAGGATGAACGGTATACTTAGTGCAATGACTTTCCTTAAGAATTTCATTTCTCAACTCAGGGTCCTCAGGAACACAGACCCTTCCACGGAATCTGAGGAGACCATCATCCGACATACTGAAATTATCCACCCAGCCTTGCTCAGACCTCTCTTTCCACCGTAAAATATCCGGATCTGATTGCTGCCCTGATCTCAATCTCTGCAGTAACTCTGACTGAACCCTGAGAGAAGCTAGAAGACCGCCTCTCTCACCCGGAGTCACACTCAGATGCATGTCACTGAACTCCTGCAATAGTCGCCACTCCTGGACTCGCAGTGCAGCTATCTGAGTCACAGGATACCGACTAAGAGCATCAGCCACCACATTGGCTTTACCAGACTGATATTGGATGGTGAAGTCATAATCCTTTATCAATTCAAGCCATCGCCTCTGTCTCATATTCAGCTCTTTCTGAGTGAAGATATACTTCAAGCTCTGGTGATCTGTAAACAATTCAAATGTCTGTCCAAACAGATAGTGCCTCCAGATCTTCAAGGCAAAAACTACAGCTGCCAACTCCAGATCATGAGTGGGGTAGTTTATCTCATAGTCTTTGAGTTGCCTTGAAGCATAAGCAACTACTTTTCCTTGCTGCATCAGTACAGCACCCAGACCCTTACCAGAGGCATCAGTGTAAACAGTGAACTTCTCTCCATCACAGGGAATGATGAGGATAGGAGCACTGGTCAGTCTCTTTTTCAGTTCCTGAAAACTAGACTCACAATCATCAGACCACTCAAACTTCAAATTCTTTCTAGTTAGCTTAGTCAGAGGACCAGCCAGCTTGGAAAAACCCTCCACAAAACGGCGGTAGTATCCAGCTAAGCCCAGAAAACTTCTGACCTCAGTCGCTGTAGTTGGTCTTCCCCAGTGAAGAATGGCCTCCACCTTCACTGGATCCACAGACACACCCTGGTCAGAAATAATGTGTCCCAGAAAGCCAATCTGATGTAACCAGAACTCACATTTGCTGGCCTTAGCATACAGCTGCTTCAGCCGCAGAATCTCCAGCACCTTGCGCAAATCCTGAGTGTGATCTTGCGCATTCTTGGAGTAGATCAGAATATCATCTATGAAGACGACCACACATTTGTCCAGAAGTTCATGAAATACTCTGTTCATCAGATCCATAAACACTGCAGGGGCATTTGTCAGTCCAAAAGGCATAACAAGAAACTCATAGTGCCCATACCTGGTCCTGAATGCAGTTTTAGGTACATCCTCCTCCTGAACTCTCAACTGATGATAGCCAGACCTCAGGTCAATTTTAGAGAATACAGTAGCACCCTGCAACTGATCAAAGAGATCATCAATACGGGGTAATGGGTACTTATTCTTAACAGTCACTTGATTGAGTTGACGGTAATCGATGCACATGCGCAAAGTACCATCCTTCTTCTTCACAAATAACACAGGTGCTCCCCATGGAGAAACACTGGGTCGAATATACCCCTTCTCTAATAGTTCTTCCAGTTGCTTCTTCAGCTCTGTCAGTTCTGAAGTTGCCATCCTGTAAGGAGCTTTAGATATCGGTGCCGTGCCTGGCAACAACTCGATACCAAACTCAACTTCTCTGCTGGGTGGTAACCCAGATAAATCATCAGAGAAGACATCAGTAAACTCTCTTACCACAGGAATTCTAACCAGATCTAAATCAGGCTCAGTCTTCGGCATCTCCACGCAACATGAAGACAGATAAACATAGCTTGTCTGCATCATCACAGCGCAAAACCTGGAAAATCTTTTCCAGTGCCAAAAGCCAATCCTCAGCCGCTCTGGGCCCCGGACTACCATAAAATGTAGTCGGGTTCAGGTGCTGAAACTCTCGAACCAACTGAGCATATCGTTGATGTGCGCCATCACCCAGAGGAGAACCAGCGCCACCCACACCGTGTCCAGCCGGTTGTGACTGTGACTGAGGCTGTGTCTGCGACAGCCGCTGCAATAACTGTTGCTGAACCTCCATGTGCTGCGCCTGCTGCTGCTGCATCATCTGAGTTTGCTGCTGGATGAACGCGTTCTATTGTTGCATCATAGCAGTCATAGCCTCCATGGCCTGCCTCAGATCAGACTGTTGATCACCGTTGCTACTGCTAGATCTTGGTCGCACCATTTTTTTTTTTTTGTACCTGCATCACATAACACGGTAGAATAACAACCAATATTCAATCACAAATCAGATCCTAACTTGGTTTCTAGCAATACACAAACAAAGTTTTCCTTCCCCGGAGTTTCTAATTGCTAGTAATATTGCTCTGATACCATCTGTAACATCCCTCAGAATCACACCCCACACGCATACAAGTAAAATACGGGGTTTCAAAAATTTTTACTCTTCCATTAAAACACAAGAAGAAAGCGGCATCGAAGGACATTACTACGGAACTGAAAACCGCACATAACTGAGTAGGATCGATTTACTAGGAAATAGAAATCCGGAAGTTCAGAAAAATCCGGCAGCAAGTATACTAAACTACTGCTGCATAGACACACATGTAACAACAACAAATGTCCACACTACACATATGTGGAATTTCAGAAATATGCAGAACTGATTATTCAGATATTAAAACAACACAAATTCGGTTACACATCTCAAATCGGACATTTCAAAATAAGAACCAATTCACTAAAAGAATCCAAGACTCGTATCCAATAATTTAAACGAGACAACTATAATATAATATCCTGAAAACAGGCATAAGCCCTCAGGAGATAAAACGTGTCACATAAGTCATAACAAATTAGGCACGCAGGCCTGATAAATTTTTAGAAGAAAATTCTTAGAAATTACATCAAACATTAGCATCATAACAATTAGCTGTAGCGGTTACTGTCTTGATGTCTCACCTGAAAACATTTAAACAACGGAGGTGAGCTAAAAAGCTCAGTGAGTAAAAGACACTAAAAGTCATCCATAGTACACATCAAAAATATCATGCTTAAGTTGAAATTCTTTTATTTAACAGATAAAATAAATCAGCTTAACATGCACACTCATATCAGAAACAAAACACAATCAAATACAGATACTTGTAACAATAGGCTTCAAGCAGGTAGGATATGAATATACCAACCCATACCAACTAACCACACCGCCTAATACATCTAAATACAGATCGAAACAGAACTACAGAAATCAGAACTGACAGACAGAAAATCAGAATTTTCAGAGTCCAAACGGATAGTCTACATCGGAAACAGAAAGGCCACAGAAGGCCTGATGACCACAGAAGGTCTGACCCCACCTCTGCCGAGGACGAGACATGCATGCATATCAGAAACAGAATGGTAGAGGAGGTATCAGTGGGTGGCCCCCGTCTTGTCAGGACGTGGCACTCTGGCCTCCAAAACCCAGAACAGAATGGTAGAGGAGGTATCAGTGGGTGGCCCCCGTCTTGTCAGGACGTGGCACTCTGGTCTCCAATACCCAGAACAGAATGGTAGAGGAGGTATCAGTGGGTGGCCCCCGTCTTGTCAGGACGTGGCACTCTGGTCTCCAATACCCAGAACAGAATGGTAGAGGAGGTATCAGTGGGTGGCCCCCGTCTTGTCAGGACGTGGCACTCTGGTCTCCAATACCCAGAACAGAATGGTAGAGGAGGTATCAGTGGGTGGCCCCCGTCTTGTTAGGACGTGGCACTCTGGTCTCCAATACCTATAACGGAACAGAAATAGTGTCTCAAGGGTCGTAGTAGACTATCAGCACCATTACAGCGCCACAGAAGGAGGGTAAGAACACAGAAGAGTGCTACACTAGGGCATAATTTTACAGAACAGATTATACTGAAACGGAGGAGTAGAACCAACCACTACTTAATTCTTACATCATGCCCAAAGTCTGACAAACCAGAAAATGACAAACCCCAATATCCAGTCCTTAACAAATTACAATTTGCAGAAAATCAAAGCTGAACACACTTCATAATTTTTACCATCAACCAGAAGTAATATATGAGTGAATTCCTTAGATTTCATGCAACTATCCTTAATTCATGTCGGACCAGTCTATGTTCTCACAAAGGTTATAACACATTCAAAGTTTTCAGAAAATTCACAACATATAAACAGAACAGAAAATATTCACATAACAAACAATTAAACATAGAACAGAAACTATTCATGAAATAATTTCCTCAAAATTCCTAAAACCGTGAGCTATAAAATTACTGTAAGGGGCGCCAGTTTTAGAACCTTAACAGAACGTACAAATTTCATGTAAATAATTTCAGTCCACCACTACAGATAATTTTAATTACACGTTCGTGAAGAAAATTGACAAAAGCCCCAAAATTGGCTCGAACCATGATTTTCGAAAATTCCTAAGTTCTTAGTTAAATCCCCAATTTTGTTTTCTCTAAAATTTCTCATCAAGCAAATAAATTTTATAAGAACTACAGACCACAATTTAAGAGATTAAACCATACAGGCTAAATTTTTCTCACAATGGAATATTCGTCTAACCAAAACATAGCAGATTTATATTGTCAGATTGCAACATATATTTTTGGTCCAATTTCGAACCAAAGCTAGTCAATATTATATTCAAAATGAAGCTCTCTGAATCTAGTTTCCAATAAAACTGGTTTCGCAAAATTTCGAATTGTAGGCAGGAAGATATAAGGGTTCAAACATGGGATGGTCAGAATTTTAGATTTCAAGAAAACAGATTCATATATCAGAATTGCGACATATATTTCAGATACAATAACTAATCGAAAATAGGCGTTATGGGAGTCAAAATGAAGCTCTTCAAGCCTACGGTCTAATAAAACTGGTTTCACAGGATTTCGAACTATACCTAGGGAGATATGATGGTTCGAACACATAAAGGTCGAAATCCAGATTTCCAGAAAACTGATTTTGTACAGCTAGATTGCAATACAGATTGAAATACAAATACAGCTCTGATATGGTCGATATCATATTCCAATTAAAGCCGAATGTGTCTAGTTTCATACAAAATTTGTTTCATACGATTTGGATCTATAGGCCATGAGATATTAGGGTTATAGTACACAAAGGTCAGATTAGAGAATGCAGATTTCAGCAGAACAGGATTTTAAAACCCTATAATTATTTGAATTCGACCATAACGAATTTTAATTGAATGATAATCTAAAATTTAGCGGATTAGACTCCTTAGGATCGAATTACTCACTAGAAAAAATCGCCCACAGAGAAAATGCCAAAACAGAGGATCAGGGATCTCCAGAAAGTTCGTCCACCACCAGTCTGCCACCACCAGCGTCAGAAATTTGCAGGAGGCGCCAAGCACAGTGAGGGGCGACAACACAGGCGGCTAGGGCAAGAAACAAACCAAAAATCGTGAGGGAGAGGAGCTCTCACGAATTTTCCCCCTTTTTTTTTTTTTTTTCCACCCCAAACGGATCCAAGATCCAATAACCCAATTAACTTAAGTGAAAATCGGCTTTAATGGGCTTACCTGGGCTTAACCACCATGCGCCACTCCAATAACACAGAAATATGCGCCACCATGGTGGAAGAATTCCAGGAGCAAATAGTCAAGGTTGAGGGTTCGAAGCCCCAACGAAAATAATTATTTTTGCCCTGTAGGAAAAAGTCCTACAATTAGGCAAAAATCCCAAAATTTTAACAGATAAAAATACAGAAACAGAATTTCTAACCTTAAATCGTAATTCAGAAAATCGAGGGCGTTACACAAGGTAACAACCTGAATAATAACCATGCCTTTATAAACACAAGAGTTTATTACATGATACTGATACAATCCCAAGGCCTCAAACATTAGCCTTAAGGGCATACCCCAACACAGTTTAAAGGGATTTAATCTCTGATTGTAAGTGAGATCTGGTCTGATCATGTTTGATTGATTAGGGCTTCAGATCGGTAAGCTTCGATCGAGAGAATGGATGCTAGATCAGTGAGATCAGCAGCATCAAGAGATCGACGGTCAGATCAAGAGCCTTAGGGTTTAATAGGATCTGGACTAATGGCTTGGGTTGATTGGTCTTTGAACCAAACCAAATTGAACCGGCTCATTGAGTGAGCGCATGGTTCAAGAGAAGATGAGTTTGCGCATGGGGTGAACCCATGATCGCATGAACGTTTGGGGTTTACTAAATTTAGAAGCCATGACTTCTAAACGTGGGAACGCCTCACGTTCACGCCTAAGACGCTTTCATCTCTCGTCTCTCCTCATCTCTCGTCGCCAACAAGCTCTCTTGAGAGTGGTGAAGAGGTTGACGAAAAAGGAGAAGGAAGAAATCGCCAAGCAAAGGATTCTCTTCCCTTCCATATGACAAGGACCTCTTGGAGCCTTGCTAGCACAAGGAGCACCAAGAGAAGAGTAGGCGACATCAATTGTGTGCGTCACCTTAGGAGAAGGAGCATTTGCGCCTTTCCTTCCAAGACACCATCTAAGCGATGGCAATGGTAAGAATCGCTTTTCATTGAAAGTTGAATATATTACATGCTATGCGATCCTGTTAGAAACCCTAGATTCCGCTAGAGTTTTGTTGCGCCTCCTATTAGGGTTTCGCCCCCCCCCCCTTGTTCTAGGGGACTTTCAGCTCCAACCAACTCCCCTTGTCGAGACAATCTGGGCATTTCATGTCCAGCGAGGGCTGGATACAACATGAAACCTTTACCTCTCGACGATGCCTCTAGACTTTCACCATGTGCCCAGCACATGTGAACTTCCAGTCAAGTCCATTCCTAACCGTTATGCCCAGGGCCAACTAGTTTCCTTGCGAAGGCACGCCTAGGTTAAAACTGGACTGGGGAAACCATTGCCACCACGCACTTTCTAAAGATAAGTGGGTGTGTCCCACGAGGGTGGGAAACAATTCACAACTCCACTGATCGATAGCTTAGTGAGGGCTACGCGTTAGAAGGCTACCAGACTTGATATTTTAATTGAGGGTTTTTGTTTAAGGTCTCATCATCTCAGTTTTATCTTATGTCTATCATTACAGGCATACAATCCTATAGTGATAACATAACGGTAAAACATTTCAGGCATGCTTCTGCAGATAATAATAAAAGCAGTAAAGGATGATGTGATCATATCCTATACAAGACATTGAACCAATCCATGTCATGAAATAGGTTCAACTCTTGTCCTAGAACTCAAGCCCCAAAAACTAGACCTAACCTAGCCGACCTCTAGCTTGAACTTCAAGGTTGGCTCCAAGGTCCTTCTCTCATGGTTTAGCTCTCAAACCCTAGAGGTACACTTTAAAAGTTCCCCATAGGTTCGGCCAATGCCATGGTCTTCCTCCAAGGAAGGTGCGCCACCATGCAAGGGGCCAAGATTTCTTGCGCCATCAAGCAACCAAGCACCAGCTTGCATGCTTGCGCCATCAAGCAAGATGCGAGCATCAAGGTCCAAGAAGGATGCGCCTAGCCCTTAATCTTCCTCTTAATAATAAAAAGATGGCACGCAGGCCGCACAAGGATACATCACAGGCATGCAAGAGGGGCTTGACTCATGATCACAACATTATGCACAATCAAGGTATTTACTCATGCAATTCTACATTCTCATGAAAAACATAAAATCTGAAATTTTATTTTTTCATAAAACCAGATTCTTTTTCTCATCTTCTTCTCACAAGTCTTTTGGTTTATTGCGATTTATTTTTCATGATGATTTCAGAGATCCTTTCGGCTGGCAATTTTGTCAGATCAAGAGACTTGGCCAGTCCGAAGACACAATGCCCGTCCTACTTGACAAAATTACATGCGCCTTTGATCTTTAAATCAAACAAGAAAAATAGTCCAAAAATTCCAAAAGAGATTGAGAGGATGAAAGAAACAAGAAACCCTAATTTTTCTACTTTTAGAAAAATCGATTGCCATGCATCATGCTATTTACGAAAATAGAAATATGGCATGTGAGCATGGAAGAAAAGCATAAAACATCGTTCGAGTCTTGCAAGTCGCTCTGATACCACTGTTGGGAAACCCCGGGGACATTTTACAATTTTCAGAGTTATGGAAATACATTTTTCGCAGCGGAAGAATGTCCCCGAAACAGGCTAGTCCCAAAAACCCAGTGAAGATCGCAAGCAAGGGAGTCGACACGATGAGTTAGGAAATACCTTAAGAGCAATATGGAGCGATGCCGATGTAGGCGTCCAAGTGTGCGCCCTCTGCAGTCTCGCACACACGGATCTCTTGAGTTCTCTTCTTCCACGCCTGGTGCTAGCCTTGGGAAGAAGATCCAAGCCTTAGGGAGATGTTTTTACTTCTCTTGCGCCACTCAGAGAAAAGATGTGCCAAGTGAAGAGGGAAAACCGCCCAAGCCGCCAAGCCCTAGATCTCCTTGCGCCAAGAGGAAAGGAGGAAGAGGGTTGCGGTTATGGAAGATGCGCCCTTGCTCCAAGCACTCGCCCCTCTCCTTGTGTTCACGCCTTCAAGGATTAATTAATTACAAGAGGGGGCGACTAGGGTCATATTTATAGGGCAAGAGGCGGTTAGGGTAATGGCTAGGATCATGACAAGTGTAGGGCTAGGATGAGGAGGTTTGAGATAAGGAAAGTCTCAAAGACATTTCCATAATTCTCATTCAACCTTACCTTTTATTCCCACGCCTTTCCTTGTGTGCCAAGGCCTTGCCTTGCGCCTCAAGCAATGCCATAGAGGCATGCATTCCATCCTAGGAAGAGAGGGGGAGGCGCCCTTTACTTCCATAATGAAGCAAAGGCGCCAACATGACCCCATTATGCCCCTAGGCGCCTAATGGTTCATGTTTCTCCCCATTATACCCTTTTAGCCTCACATCTCTTCATGAGAACTTGTTATTGGGCCTCATTGGATAATGAGCTAGCCCAAACATCATTGCATAGGTTGATTAAGCACTTGGATCCAATCCAATGCAACCCTAATCCAAATGTGACCAACCATGGTCAAATACGGGTCAACCTGCCAAAAATGAAGTTTGGCTCCAATAACATTCTTCCATCTCATCTGGCCCATTGGCACTGATGAAATCTCCCAATTAGATCTGAGTTATCCAATAACTCGATCATAAGGCTTCCCGATCAATACGAGAACTCAAGTATCAAGGTGTGCGACCCTGTAGGTTCCTCTGACGCTGGCAGTGCTGACCAAAGGTCATCACAAGCAGTGAGTGGCACTTAGCAGTGCATCGCTGCTACCCAGGTTGTTGGAATGGATATCGACATCGACATCCCCATCATTGCAACTAGGTACAGATGCATTACAGTCTCTTTGCCGTACTGATATCCGATTGGACAAGTGTGTCACCACTTGTTTTCATCCAATCACATGGCTATGACTAAAACAGGTTCTCACCTGGGTATGGCCATACACTCTCAGTCATAGAACCATAAAGGAGCTCCATGGATATCATACTTCCTTAGGGAAGGGGCAAATCCTATGTCTGTCTATTGATCTTTTCATATGGGTCGTGACATGCTCAATAACAACCGTTATGACCTCCTAGCTACGGCAAGGTGTTGGTTTGTATCAAAGCAAGTCCCTAACCATATAGAATGATCAATGACCTCAAGTCAAGGGATCAATGCATCTCCTATCACTTATGAGGATAACTCATGACACCAAGTCATAGCCTCATAGCGGGTCTATCCAGTATATCCCCAATGATATACCCATGTGTCTGCGTTAGCACCACGTGCCTAACCAGCCCACATACCAGTCTCACAAGTACCATAGCTGTCCCATATCCACTAAGGTACATCGACTGGGGATTATAATTCGAGCACAGATCCAATCTGTCTCCAGGGACATTATCATGTAAGTACACAATCGCATGTGTAGTCAAACAATGATAACGACAATGCCAGAATGATATATAAATATCAGTGTCAAGTAGTACATAAGTTGACCAAAACTAGGTCCTAGGGCATATACACCAACACTTGTTCCAATTAAAAAGATTACGCTATCATAGCATCGTTCGATACAAATCTCCAAGAGAAGGAAGAAACTAAGAGAAGATTAATGAGAGAAAGAAGCAAACTCTTCAAGCAAGGGTAGCAACTATCCTTCTACAAGCCTTCTAGCGTGGCGCAACAAGATCTTCTTCTCCCCTTTGCTTTCGATTAAAAATTCAACCTCTCACTAGAACTCTTCCCCATGTAACTCGATTTTCACTCTTTAAATAGTGTAGAAACTAACTTCTGCATTGATAGCCCTTTAAATTATCTATATTTTGACACCAAAAACGTCCAAAACAAATTTAAGATGAGAAAGTTATGGTTGTTTTAATGCAGGTATCTCCATAATTATGGGTGTAAATGGCAATTATGGCTGTAACTATAATGCATTCATTGTAGTCTCTTAACTTCATGAAATGCTCAAATAATTAAGGCTCATTTAATTCTCTTCATTTTGACTCTAAGAGTGTCCCAATCGGAGTTAAAACAAGAGAGTTATGAACATTTAAAGTTTGGCGGCTAGTAATAAATGTAGGCTGCTCGAGATTACGGTCATGAGGCAGATTATGGCCATGCCCGTAAATCTTGGTGTAGAAGTCCAATTCATATGAAAATTTTCAGGTGAGTAGTATGGCTTGGCTTGATTTATAGCGTCAAAAATCGCTGATCAGAAGATTACACCCATGATGAATTATGGTCGTGCCCGTAATTTTCTTGTCAAGGTATTCTTCATCCAAAAGGCTGTTATCGAGGAAGTTATGGACATAACTTCAGATTATAACTATGCTTGCATAAAAACGGGTCCATTGGGAAGCCAATTAGAGAATTACGGTCATGATGTAGATTATGGCCTCAGCCGTAATTTTAAAATTAATCCCGTTTTAAGCCAAACTTCTTGTCATTCCTGATTCACTCGGAGATGTAAATATACTTCCATATAGCTCTAAAAGAGTATGAATTGTCCTGTATTCAAAAAACATGACAAGTAGTGAAGCTTTTGAAGAAAATCAAAGAAATAAGCTAGAAAACGATGGAAAAGAATGATAATAGGTCTCGATTCGCTAGTAAATTGTTGGAATCCCTGGGTGATAGGGGCGTACCGCAAGTGCATGGTCTATTGATGACACCGAAATATGTAGTATATTTTGCATCATTTTTAGATACCTTTTCTTGCTAAATCGAGGATCTTTTTACTTGTTTTTATGTTGAATCCATCAAATATTACAAAGTCTACTTCTATTTTGGTTTTCCATGTTTTTCAGGAAAAAAGGCACTATTTTAGGCATTTTCAAGCAAAATCAAATATATGGAAGTGTTCTCATCATCAAGAAGAAGTCACCCAATAAATTTCACGTAAATCGAGGCAAGGAACCCAAAATACGGCAGTGCCGTAAGGGATTTTACGGTACCGTATTTTTCACGGCTACCGTATTATCGAGATCACGGCCATATTTTGGTGATTTTCCAAACAGAAGGTTTTCGCGAAAATATGGCACCACCATAAGGATTTACACAGCCGTATTTTGGGTCACTTTCTGAACAGAGACTTTTGCTGAAATTATGGCACTGCCGTAACCCAGTTCACGGGCCGTATTTTGAAGCATCTTCAGAACAGAAAGTTGCCCTGAAATTATGGAACTGCCATAAAGAATTACACGGGTCATATTTCCCCGACGAATCCGACCAGAGAGTTCAACCGATTTTACGGCACTTCCGTAAACAACATTATGGTGCCGTATTTTCCAACAATTTCAGAACAGAGTGATCGATGGATTTTACGGCAGTGCCGTAAGATATTACACTGCCGTATTTTGGTGTTGGAACGCGATTCCCAGGTCAATGTTCACGCCCGATCTTTGCGGAGATTCTTACGGGTGATCCAGGACTTTATATTTAAAGCCGTAAGAAGCAAAAAGGGAGCTTTGGACGGGAGGATTACAAAGAGACCAAAAGCCCTAAATTTCATGCACCGTCGAGGGATTAATCTTGATCCACGCCGCCGCCGAGGATTTTGGCCGCCACGCTCAATCCAGATGATCTCCGGCCACGATTTTCATACTGAAGCTTCGTCAGAGGGAGGAGACAACACACCAGAAATTTTAGACCGAAAGGAGATCGATCGGAAGAGGAATCAAAGAAAGAGGAGTCGCCAACACTGTTCACCGACGATCCTTTGAGAATTACGGCCGTGAAATTCTTCACAGCCGTGCTGTATTTTCTAACTTCTCTTTTCTTTCGATTTTTGATCCTCTAAAGCCATGATTTGTTGTAATTCCCTCATGATGATAACTTAAACTATTTTTGGGACATGGGGGAGTAATTTACTTAACTTCCAATGACTAGATAACTCTTTTTTCAATATTTCGTTGAGTTTAATCTTAGCATGATGATTTTACTCATGTGATAATTGTGCTTAGACTCTCTATAAGTTCATGTTACTAATTATGTTCTTGGAATTTTCGCTTGAGACTGAAAGGTAATTGCTTGAGAATTTGGAACCCTAGAATTGCATGTTAGGATCCCTTCCTTAGGTTAGATCCATCTTGATCTTTTCTAGTAAAATAATTGCCATGATTATAATATGAATCTATAGATCGAGTCTATTTGTCAAATGTGGAGATCTTGTGCGAAAGCAAGAATCGGAATGTTGGAGATCCTTGAGTGAAACTAGTTGCGAGACTCGGATGCACGAAAGTGATCCTTGAGTTCATTGTTTGATAATATCTTCTTCATGATGAAATTGAATCAACGAAATCCTTATTCATATCTAGTCATAAAAGTTTAAGTGAATGAAACCCTAGTCCCAGCTTTTCTCTCTGATAATCCCGTTTTTAGTTTCCGATTGCTATTCTCACGATCTCGATTTGCCTAGATAGTAAGAAATCAACTATTTAGTATTCGACAACGTAGGTCTCTGTGGATTCGATACTTTCTTTATTACTTCGAGTATCCATGCACTTGCGGATCACAACATCTATCATGTAATAAAAAGTATCGATCCCACGAGGACTATGGGTCAAGTACTAACTAATCAGTTAACTAATAGCTAGGCGATCGAATAAGTGTAGGAGTGTCACTAAATTCCTAATGCAAGTAAGTAAACTAGAGCAAGTGAAAAGAAAAAAGAACAGAGAGCAATGCAATTAGGGGTTTTAGATCTTTGAGAGAAGATCGGGGTTTTAGGTTTCACCACACTGAAGCATGAAAGAAAGTTAAAGCTGATGTTTTGAATATGTTTTACCTATGTTCTTAAGGTAATCCTTCCAAATGTACAGACGCGCTTCCTCTCAAGACGCAGTCCGGTATCTAACTTAACCCAAGTCTCCTACTCTCGTGGCTTGCCGGGTTAAGCAGACCCAATGGGTTCTGTGAAGAATTAGGGTTCCTCGGGTGATTTCGACAACTCTCATGGCCGAAATCACTAGTTCAGTCTAAGGGGATTCGACGATTGTGGTTCACCTCTCAGTCTAAGGGGATCCGTGAAGAGTTAGGGTTCCTCAGGTGATTTCGACAACTCTCGTGGCCGAAATCACTAGTTCAGTCTAAGGGGATCCGACGATTGTGGTTCACCTCTCAGTCCTTCCCACAATTTCTAAAACACAAATATGCATGGCGAGTACATAATCATGAATTGAAAAATCCTATACATGAATAAGGACAAAGATAAGTTTACATAAAGTGTAGATCAAACATTAATAATCAACATTCTTATAATGGGCTATGCCCAAACCCCGAAAAGAAGTTATGCTACAATGTTAATCATGAAATACATCATAATTGCAGGAACCCCTTTCGAGAGGGGGGCAAAAACCCTAAGCATGGCGCAAATGAAACTTATGCAAGCGGAAGCAAGGGTTTGAAGATCATTTGCATGCCATATGTTCAACTACCATAGATTTATAAGAACAAGGGGAGATTCATACCAACGCCATAGGCTTGGAAGTCGGCTTGGATGAAGAGAACAACTTAGATCTCCTCCACAAGTTCACACACAAGATGAAGATGCTTACTTCTTGACGTCCCTTGTGCTAGCAAGACACCCAAGCTTTCTTTTGTCGAATGGAAGAGGATGATGAGATGATTCACTTTCTTGGCCGAGAGCTCCTCTTGCAACAAGGCTTTACTCTTCGTCAACCACCCCAACCAAAGATCAAGGCGTTGAAGTCAAGAGCTCAACGCATATGCGTTTTGGCGTTTAAGAGAAAATTGGCCTTGATGACTTTCCATAAATGGAAGACAATCAAGCCATGCGCTCAAGCCAACCCAAAAACGCATATTGGCATTGAACCATGCGTTCACCTTTGTGAACCGGTTCAAGCCAAAACGTCAAATCGAATTTTGGTTCATTAAACCAAACCAAAATAGCTCAAGCCACTTGGTCTAGACCAAATTGAACCCCAAGGCTCATGATCTAACCATTCATCTCCTGATGCCCTTGATCTCTCCGATCTAGCATCATCTCTCTCGATCGAAGCTTACCGACCTCAAGCCATAATCAATCAAACATGATCAGACCAGATCTCACTTACAATCAGAGATTAAACCCCTTTAATCTGAACTCAAAGAATCCAGTCCACACGATCTGACTCAAGTAAGCCATATCATCAAATTGTGCGACCCTGAGGGTTTCCTCTAAATGTCGGTAACGATAACTAACGTTATCACGATCAGTGAGGGGTATCTAGCAACACATCACTGTCTCCCGATATAAAGGAAAGAGTCTTCCAAGACTACTCCCAAACCTTAGCACAAGTGTGAATCTATTCACAAGGCATACATGTTTCCTTTGCCACTGGATGTTCTTATTGGACAAGCGTGTCAAGCTTGTAACTCCAATACGATGAGCATGATTAGATCAAATGAACATAGTCATCTGGGTATGGCCATACACTTTCTCAATCATCTCATACAGGGGGGCCCTTTAGAACATCACACTCCTTGAACAAGGAGACGGCAATCCTTTATCTATTACTAGTGCCCTAACCTGACTCATGATCATTATCCAAGATAGTCTATGATCATTATGTTTCAAATGATATTGAACTACCCCAAAATAATGACAATCATCATTTAGAAACACAAGTGATCTCAAGTCAAAGGACATGTGCCACTCAGTGCATACAAGGATCATTCACATTGTGACAAGCAATTGAATATCCTAGTAGGGTCTGTCCAGTACATCCAATGTACCCATGAGTCTACATCTTATTCCATGCTCGAAGCATCCTATAAGATTAGAACACATATTAGTCTCAATCATATCAAGGTTGTCTCATGTTCACCAAGATATCTCGACTAAGGACATATAGCCTGTCAGCCTAGCTGAACAGCTTTGAGACATTATTCAGAAGTACACTTATTACAGCAGACAAGGTAGCAACCTGAATAATAACCATGCCTTTATAAACTTAAGAGTTTATTACATGACACTTATACAATCCCAAGGCCTCAAACATTAGCCTTAAGGGCATACCCCAACAATCTCCCACTTGCACTTAATCTAATGGTTGAGAAATCTCAAACCCATATTATTACAGTGCTTCTCATGCTTCTGCTGCGCCAGAGGCTTGGTAAGCGGGTCTGCCAGATTGTCATCTGTATGAACCTTGCAAATTTTGATCTCGCCACGATCAATGATCTCCCGGATCAAGTGAAACCGTCTCTGTATGTGCTTGGACTTCTGGTGCGACCGTGGTTCCTTTGCTTGTGCAATTGCTCCAGTGTTATCACAGAAGATAACCAAAGGATCTGCACTCGAAGGAACTACACCAAGTTCTCTCACGAACTTACGAATCCACACTGCCTCCTTGGATGCTTCCGAGGCTGCAACATACTCGGCTTCTGTTGTGGAATCAGCAACAGTTGACTGTTTGAAACTTTTTCACACCACTGCTCCACCATTCAAGCTAAAAACATAGCCTGATTGCGATCGGAAATCATCCTGGTCTGACTGGAACGAAGCGTCAGTATATCCCTCTATACTGAGTTCTTCCTGACCACCATATATCAAGAACATATCTTTGGTCCTCCGCAGATATTTTAAGATGTTCTTGACTGCAATCCAGTGCGCCATACCTGGATTACTTTGGAATCGACTGGTCACGCTTAACCCGTAAGCGACGTCTGGGCGAGTACACAACATCGCATACATAATGGACCCAATAGCCGAAGCATAAGGCGTATTGTCCATTTCATCTTTCTCAGTCTGTGTTTGTGGACACTGACTCTTCGAAAGATTCAGACCATGTCTGACTGGAAGATATCCTCGTTTAGAATTCTCTAAATGGAATCTCTCCAGGACTTTATCGATGTAAGTACTCTGGCACAGCCCGAGAAGCCTCTTAGATCTATCCCTGTAGATCTTTACACCTAATACATAGGCTGCTTCTCCTAGATCTTTCATCTGGAAACATTGTCCTAACCATGCTTTAACAGCATGCAGTTCAGGAATATCATTTCCAATGATTAAGATATCATCGACGTAGAGGATTAGGAATGTAATCACGCTCCCACTAAACCTTTTATATACACACGGGTCATCATCGTTCTTGATGAAACCAAACTCAGAGATTGATTCATCAAAACGAATATTCCAGCTTCTAGATGCTTGTTTCAGTCCATAAATGGACTTCTTTAACTTGCATATTTTATGACGATCTGATGGATTAGTGAAACCTTCCGGTTGTGTCATATACACATCCTCATCCAGCTTTCCATTAAGGAAAGCTGTTTTCACATCCATCTGCCAGATCTCATAATCGCAATATGCAGCTATTGCGAAAAGAATCCGAATAGACTTAAACATGGCTACAGGAGAGAAAGTTTCATCATAATCTATCCCGTAGATTTGTTTGAAACCTTTCGCAACTAGCCTGCCTTTATAGGTAACCACGTTACCATCCATGTCAATCTTCTTCTTGAAGATCCATTTACAGCCTATAGGGATTACTCCCGGAGGCGGATCAACCAAATCCCAGACTTGGTTATCTGACATGGAGTCCATTTCGGCTCGCATAGCATCAAGCCATCTAGCTGACTCCGGTCCACTGACCGCATCCGCATAAGTGAGGGGTTCATCATTATCAATGATGTAGACTCCGTCATAGCGCTCAGGCTGTCGACGGATCCTACCCGATCTTCGCGGTTCCCGTGATATCTGAGCCTCAGGTTGTTCAGTAACCTGTTCTACCAGCTCAGGCTCATCCAACTGCACTTGACTACTTTGTCCTTCCTCTGGATTCTCATCCAGCTTTATTTCTCTCCCACTGGCCTCTTGCAGAAGAAACTCCTTCTCAAGAAATATGGCCGTCCGAGCAACAAATACCTTGTTCTCTTTGGGATCGTAGAAATAATAACCCTTAGTTTCCTTAGGGTAACCGACAAAGATGCATTTGTCAGATCTGCTCTCCAATTTTCCAGAGGCGAGCTTTTTGACATAAGCCTCGCAACCCCAGATCCTGATAAATGTCAAGCTCGGCTGTTTCCCATACCATAACTCATATGGCGTCTTTGAAACTGCCTTGGATGGCACTCGGTTTAGTACCTTTGCAGCTGTTTCCAGTGCAAGACCCCAAAAGGAGTATGGAAGAGTAGCCTGACTCATCATAGAACGAACCATATCAAGTAACGTTCTATTTCTCCTTTCGGACACACCATTCCATTGCGGTGTTCCTGGCGGAGTGAGCTGTGAGATAATCCCACACTCCTTCAGATAGTCAGTAAATGCATGACTTAGGTATTCACCACCTCGATCAGAGCGAAGTGCCTTGATATTTCGGCCTAGCTGATTCTGTACTTCATTCTTGAACTCTTTGAACTTGTCAAAAGATTCACTTTTATGTCTCATCAGATAGACATAACCATACCTACTGAAATCATCAGTAAAGGTAATGAAGTACTGATAGCCACCTCTGGCATGTTTACTAAATGGCCCACACACATCACTGTGTATAAGGTCAAGTAAACCCGAAGCCCTTTGACCTTTGTGAGGAAAAGGTGACTTCGTCATTTTACCCATCAAACAAGCTTTGCATGTATCAATCTCCTCATAGGAGAATGATCCCAGCAGTCCATGATCATGCAACCGCTTAATGCGCTTCTTGTTAATATGGCCTAAACGACTATGCCATAGCAAGGTGCTGTCATCAGCATACTTGGCTTTCTTAGTATCAATGTTTTGTATAGAATTTTCCATGTCCAACATGAATAACCCATTGTTAATTGAACCAGTTGCATACACAATATTATCATAAGATAAAACACACTTTGAAATCTTGCATTCAAAGGCAAATCCTTTCCTGACAAGAGCAGGAATAGAGATAATATTCTTGGTAATACTGGGTACAAAATAACAATTGTTTAATTCTAATACAATGCCAGATGGTAAAGAAATGAAATAGTCTCCTACAGCAACAGCAGCAACCCGTGCCCCGTTTCCAACGCGTAGGTCTACCTCATGCTGTCCCACCTGCCTTCTTCTCCTGAGTTCCTGTACATTTGAACAAATGTGAACTCCACATGCAGTGTCCAACACCCATGAAATAGAAGAAGATAAGATGACCTCAGTCACATATATACCTGAGCCAGAAGCGATGCTTCCCCTCTTATCTCCTTGGAGCGCTTTACAGTCCTTTTTCCAGTGACCTAGCTGGCCACAGTGGAAACACCTGTTGTCCTTCGACCGCTTCACCTTCTGTTTCAGAGCCTTGCTGTAGTTCTTGACAGGGGCCTTGCCCTTCTTCCCCTTCTTCTTGTTCCTATAAGGAACCATCAAGACAGAGGTTGAAGGCTTACCCTTCAGAGTTTCCTCAGTAGTCAAGAGCATATTCAACAGCTATGCCGGAGTGCAATCGATTTTGTTCATATTAAAGTTAATAATGAACGCATCGAAAGAAGGCGGAAGAGACTGAAGAATTATGTCTACAGCAAGCTCCTGGTTGATGGTATGCCCCAGTTTCTCCAGAGCCTCCTTGTGCCCAATCATCTTGAGCACGTGAGCTCCCACTGGGCTCCCCTCAGCCAGTTTGCTCTGAAAGAAGAGCTTCGTCAGATTATAGCGTTCTGTCCTCGCCTGTGCAGCATACAGCATCTTGAGGTTCGCTATAATCTCTATAGCCGACATATCCTCATGCTGACGCTGCAGCGGTGGCGTCATAGACGCTAGCATCAGGCAAGCGACATCAATGCTATCATTGACGTGCTTTTCATAGGTATCCCGAACCGCCCTTGCGGCGTTCGGAGCGGGCTGCGGCGGTATCGCCGTCTCGAGGACATATAGTTTCCTCTCTGCCTTAAGAACGATCTTAAGGTGTCCAAACCAGTCAGAGAAGTTCGGCCCAGCAAACTTCTCCCTTTCCAGTAGGGATCGCACATTGAAGCTCATGGTGTTCGTTGCTGCAGGTATCTACAACAATGCAAGAACAGCAAGGTCAGTATCAATGTATAGAATCAATCCAGGACTTAAGAAAGATTCTTTTCTCACTATTTTGTCTGACTGAAAAATCCAGTAAACAGTCCGAAAGAGTAGCACTCTTTTAGTGAGATGGGATCCAGATTTCATACTTGGTCTCCGCGTCCCGCTCAGGCGAGATAAGATGCACAGAGAGTACAAGCACTAATTTCTGGTAGGCTAACTCAGCCAATCGCCAACCCGTGCGATTCCCCTTCATCTGGGCAATCCAGCAGACTGTGCCAACTGAGTTGGTACAACACAGTCTCTGATCCCTCAGATGGCTGCCTCCATGTGCTACCATATGCGCCACATATGTAGCCTACATGGTCAAGCTGACCTGACCTACTCCCTGGACCACCACGTGCTATGCTGAGCAACGAGAAGGGATAAATCCCTGCTCTGTAACACGCAGGTGTAATCCTGCACCGTCTGAAGATAGATGGACGTGCCCACTGAGTGGGTACAACATGGCTCCAACGATAGTCAGAACGATGAGGTTTCGCGTCAGAAGGCTTACGAGCTTGATATGTTAGCGTTGGATTTTAACGGTCTTTTATCTTCTTCACTATCATGCAATTCCTATGGTGATAGCAGAAGATAAACACATGCAATTCTAATTATATAAGCAATAAATAGAAAGCATGATCTTATGTGGTAAAAGCCCATGAACCCTAAGTAAGACCTTAATTTTACTTAAGTCTTCACTTGAGCTCCTTTTGCATCTCATCTGGTCCAACCCAGGGCCCTAGCGCCAAGAGCACCTCAGGTGCGCCACCAGGTGAATGCTCCTCTTGGATGTGTGCCTTTATGTTCTTGTCTAGTCAAAATACATTTTGATCTATCTAGACAAGCTTTGACTCGCAGGTCAAACACATATTATAAATTAAATACGATGTGATACGCAGATCACAAATTAATTTACAATTTTAAATCCAGGCACGCAGGCCCCAGCACAGCACACATTAGGGCAACCCACATAAGATTAAATAAACAAGCATATGGCTTCAAATCAACATGTGATCCATACATGAAATTAAATTTTTGAAAACCCATGGCATCAATTTTAATTTCCTTAGGTGTCCTACAACCTTACAATGGTCCATTGATGGGGATCCACTCATCCATCTAGTCAGATCCTCTGCCCTTGCATGCACCGAGTCCTAACTGACTCGAGTTGACCTAATGGTCAACCATGCATGCGCCAGGGCTGAACAACCTTCAAGAGTTCTGGCAAGCGGGTGTGACCCCGGGCCTAACTCAAGAGTGTTCACTGGTTGTCTCAACCAGACCTCGCTACACACCTTTGATGCAGTTAACCTATAGCCACCATGTGCTTGCGCACAGGTGCTATCTGGTCAACCCATCTAGGCTGTCAGATGGTCTGATCAGACTAGTTGGATCTAACCTAGAAGATGCTTTCAACCCCATCAACCCATCTAAGGGTTTAAAGTAGGGCCTTAGATCTAGATGAGGCGCGCAAGATGTTTTGTTTTGTCAAAAACAACATGTAAGATGCACCAATCAACCATGCGCCATCTATAACATTTGTAGAGTCCCCTTCAAGGGGGAGCGCAACATAGACAAAACAACAACAAGCACTAAAGCATGCGGCTAAGAGCAATAAACATTATGCATGTTGTATTTCGCATCATAAAAATTTTTTATGAACTTGCGCATGTAACCAACCATAGATCTAAGCATAAGTGTAAACATGGATCACATCAACAAACATAATAGCATGCAAGGAGCCCAGCTCTGATACCAATTGCAGGAACCCCTTTCGAGAGGGGGGCAAAAACCCTAAGCATGGCGCAAATGAAACTTATGCAAGCGGAAGCAAGGGTTTGAAGATCATTTGCATGCCATATGTTCAACTACCATAGATTTATAAGAACAAGGGGAGATTCATACCAACGCCATAGGCTTGGAAGTCGGCTTGGATGAAGAGAACAACTTAGATCTCCTCCACAAGTTCACACACAAGATGAAGATGCTTACTTCTTGACGTCCCTTGTGCTAGCAAGACACCCAAGCTTTCTTTTGTCGAATGGAAGAGGATGATGAGATGATTCACTTTCTTGGCCGAGAGCTCCTCTTGCAACAAGGCTTTACTCTTCGTCAACCACCCCAACCAAAGATCAAGGCGTTGAAGTCAAGAGCTCAACGCATATGCGTTTTGGCGTTTAAGAGAAAATTGGCCTTGATGACTTTCCATAAATGGAAGACAATCAAGCCATGCGCTCAAGCCAACCCAAAAACGCATATTGGCATTGAACCATGCGTTCACCTTTGTGAACCGGTTCAAGCCAAAACGTCAAATCGAATTTTGGTTCATTAAACCAAACCAAAATAGCTCAAGCCACTTGGTCTAGACCAAATTGAACCCCAAGGCTCATGATCTAACCATTCATCTCCTGATGCCCTTGATCTCTCCGATCTAGCATCATCTCTCTCGATCGAAGCTTACCGACCTCAAGCCATAATCAATCAAACATGATCAGACCAGATCTCACTTACAATCAGAGATTAAACCCCTTTAATCTGAACTCAAAGAATCCAGTCCACACGATCTGACTCAAGTAAGCCATATCATCAAATTGTGCGACCCTGAGTGTTTCCTCTAAATGTCGGTAACGATAACTAACGTTATCACGATCAGTGAGGGGTATGTTGGGGTATGCCCTTAAGGCTAATGTTTGAGGCCTTGGGATTGTATAAGTATCATGTAATAAACTCTTAAGTTTATAATAAGGCATGGTTGTTATTCAGGTTGTTACCTTGTCTGCTGTAATAAGTGTACTTCTGAATAATGTCTCAAAGCTGTTCAGCTAGGCTGACAGGCTATATGTCCTTAGTCGAGATATCTTGGTGAACATGAGACAGCCTTGATATGATGGAGACTAATATGAGTGCTAATCTTATAGGATGCTTCGAGCATGGAATAAGATGTAGACTCATGGGTACATTGGATGTACTGGACAGACCCTACTGGGATATTGCATTGCTTGTCACAATGTGAATGATCCCTGTAAGCAGCAAGTGGCACATGTCCTTTGACTTGAGATCACTTGTGTTTCTAAATGATGATTGTCATTGTTTTGAGGTAGTTCAATATCATTTGAAATATAATGATTATAGACTATCTTGGATGGTGAGCTTGAATCAGGTTAGGGCACTAGTGATAGATAAAGGATTGCCGTCTCCTTGTTTAAGGAGTGTGGTGTTCTAAGGGCCCCCCTATATGAGATGATTGAGATAGTGTATGGCCATACCCAGATGACTATGTGCATCTGATCTAATCATGCTCATCGTATTGGAGTTACAAGCTTGACCCGCTTGTCCAATAAGAACATCCAGTGGCAAAGGACACATGTATGCCTTGTGAATTGAGTCACACTTGTGCTATGGTTTGGGAGTAGTCTTGGAAGACTCTTTCCTTTATATCGGGAGACAGTGATGTGTTGCTAGATACCCCTCACTGATCGTGATAACGTAAGTTATCGTTACCGACATTTAGAGGAAACCCTCAGGGTCGCACAATTTGGTGATATGGCTTACTTGAGTCAGATCGTATGGACTGGATTCTTTGAGTTCAGATTAAAGGGATTTAATCTCTGATTGTAAGTGAGATCTGGTCTGATCATGTTTGATTGATTAGGACTTGAGATCGGTAAGCTTCGATCGAGAGAGGTGATGCTAGATCGGAGAGATCAAGGGCATCAGATGATGAATGGTTAGATCATGAGCCTTGGGGGTTCAATTTGGTCTAGACCAAGTGGCTAGAGCTATTTCGGTTTGGTTTGTTGAACCAAAGCCGATTTGACATTTTGGCTTGAACCGGTTCACAATGGTGAATGCATGGTTCAATCCTAAAATGCGTTTGGGTTGAGTTGAGCGCATGGACTTGATGAGCTTCCATTTATGGAAAGTCATCAAGGGCCGGTTTCACTCACTTCAATGCCAAAAACGCATATGCGTTTGCGCTCTTCTCTTCAACGCATTCGACTTTGGTTGGGTGGTGATTGACGAAGAGAAGGAGAGGTTGAGCAAGAGGAGCTCTCGGCCAAGAGGTTCATCATCCCCTTCCATTCGACACTTGAAGGCTTGGGTGTCTTGCTAGCACAAGAGACCGCAAGGAGTAAGCATCTTCACCTTGTGTGTGAACTTGTGGAGGAGATCTACTTTGTTCTCTTTATCCAAGCCGACTTCCAAGCATATGGCGTTGGTATGATTTTTATCTCAATCTATTCAATCGATTATAGTTGAACATATGGCATGCAAATGATCTTGCGACCCTTGCTTCCGCTTGCATATTTTACATTAGCGCCATGCTTAGGGTTTTGCCCCCTTATGATTAGGGGTTCCTACAATTGGTATCAGAGCTGGCTCTATGCATGCTATTATGTTTGCTGATGTGATCCTCATGTTGCGCTTACTTTTACTTGAGGCATGCTTTGCTTACATGAAGTTGCGCTTGTATCATGCTTTGCTTACATGAAGTTGCGCTTGTATCATGCTTTGCTTACATGAAGTTGCGCTTGTATCATGCTTTGCTTACATGAAGTTGCGCTTGTATCATGCTTTGCTTATATGAAGTATGCGCTCCCCCTTGAAGGGGACCCCCTTAGATCTAAGGGTTATATGCAAGCATGTTGTTTGTTTGTATGATTGCGCATGTTCTAAGGTTTTTCTAAAACTTACATCTTGCGCGCTTGATTAGATCTAAGGTGCCACTACATTAAACCCTTAGATGGGTTGATGAGGTTGAAGTCACCACTAGGTTAGATCCAAGTCTGATCAGACCATCTGACAGCTCAGATGGGTTAACCTGATAGCACCTATGCGCAAGCACAAGGTGGCTATAGGTTGACTGCATCTAGGGCGTGTAGCGAGGTCTGGTTGAGACACTACTGAACACACTTGAGTTAGGCCCGGGGTCACACCCGCTTGCCAAAACTCATGGGGGTAGTTCAGCCCTTGGCGCATGCATGGTTGACCATTAGGTCAACTCGGGTCAGTTAGGACTCGGTGCATGCAAGGGCAAAGGATCTAACTAGATGGATGAGTGGATCCCCATCAATGGACCATTGTAAGGTTGTAGGGCTCATAAGGAAATTAAAATTGATGCCATGGGGTTTTCAAAACTTTTAATTTCAAGATGATTGGATCACATGTTGATTGAACCATATGCTTGTTTATTTAGTCTTATGTGGGTTGCCCAATTGTGTGCTGTGCTGGGGCCTGCGTGCCTGGACTTAAAAATTGTAAATTAATTTGTGATCTGCGAATCACATTGTACTTAATTTATAATATGTTGTTGACCTGCGAGTCAACCTTGTCTAGATAGATCAAATGTACTTTGATTAGACAAGAACAAAGGCACACATCCAAGAGGGGCATTCACCTGGTGGTGCACCTGAGGTGCTCTTGGCGCTAGGGCACTGGGTTGGACCAGATGAGATGCAATGAAGCTCAAGTGAAGACTTAAGTTATATTAAGGTCTTACTAGGGTTCATGGGCTTTTACCACATAAGATCATGCTTTCTACTTATTGCTAATAATTAGAATTGCATATTTATGTTTATCTTCTGCTATAGCCATAGGACATGCCTGATAGTAAGAAGATAAAAGACCGTTAAAATCCAACGCTAACATATCAAGCTCGTAAGCCTTCTGACGCGAAACCTCACCTTTCTGACTATCGTTGGAGCCGTGTTGAACCCACTCAGTGGGCACGTCCATCTATCTTCAGACGGTGCTGGATTTCACCTGCGTGTTACAGAGTTGGGATTTATCCCCTCTCGTTGCTCAGCATAGCACGTGGTGGTCCAGGGAGTAGGTCAGGTCAGCTTGACCATGTAGACTACATATGTGGCGCATATGGTAGCACATGGAGGCAGCCATCTCTGGGATCAGAGACTGTGTTGCACCAACTCAGTTGGCACAGTCTGCTGGATTGCCAAGATGAAGGGGAATCGCACGGGTTGGCGATTGGCTGGGACAGCCTACCAGAAACTAGTGCTTGTCATCTCTGTGCATCTTATCTCGCCTGAGCGGGACGCGGAGACCAAGTATGAAATCTGGATCCCATCTCACTAAAAGAGTGTTTACTCTTTCGGACTGTTTACTGGATTTTTCAGTCAGACAAAATAGTGAGAAAAGAATCTTTCTTAAGTCCTGGATTGATTCTGAAACATTGATACTGACCTTGCTGTTCTTGCTTGTTGTAGATTCCTGCAGCAACGAACACCATGAGCTTCAATGTGCGATCCCTACTGGAAAGGGAGAAGTTTGCTGGGCCGAACTTCTCTGACTGGTTCGGACACCTTAAGATTGTTCTTAAGGCAGAGAGGAAACTGTATGTCCTCGAGACGGCGATACCGCCGCAGCCCGCTCCGAACGCCGCAAGGGCGGTTCGGGAAGCCTACGAAAAGCACGTCAATGATAGCATTGATGTCGCTTGCCTGATGCTAGCGTCTATGACGCCACCGCTGCAGCGTCAGCATGAGGATATGTCGGCTATAGAAATTATAGCGAACCTCAAGATGCTATATGCTGCACAGGCGAGGACTGAGCGCTATAATCTGACGAAGCTCTTCTTTCAGAGCAAACTGGCTGAGGGGAGCCCAGTGGGAGCTCACGTGCTCAAGATGATTGGGCACAAGGAGGCTCTAGAGAAACTGGGGCATACCGTCAACCAGGAGCTTGCTGTGGACATTATTCTGCAGTCTCTTCCGCCCTCTTTCGATGCGTTCATTATTAACTTTAATATGAACAAGATCGATTGTACGCCGGCAGAGCTGCTGAATATGCTCTTGACCACTGAGGAAACTCTGAAGGGTAAGCCTTCAACCTCTGTCTTGATGGTTCCTTCTAGGAACAAGAAGAAGGGGAAGAAGGGCAAGGCCCCTATCAAGAATTACAGCAAGGCCCTGAAACAGAAGGTGAAGCGGTCGAAGGACAACAGGTGTTTCCACTGTGGCCAGCTGGGTCACTGGAAAAAGGACTGTAAAGCGCTCCAAGGAGATAAGAGGGGAAGCATCGCTTCTGGCTCAGGTATATATGTGACTGAGGTCATGTTATCTTCTTCTACTATATCATGGGTGTTGGACACTGCATGTGGAGTTCACATTTGTTCAAATATGCAGGAACTCAAGAGAAGAAGGCAGGTGGGACAGCATGAGGTAGACCTACGAGTTGGAAACGGGGCACGGGTTGCTGCTGTTGCTGTAGGAGACTATTTCATTTCTTTACCATCTGGCGTTGTATTAGAATTAAACAATTGTTATTTTGTACCGAGTATTACCAAGAATATTATCTCTATTCCTGCTCTTGTCAGGAAAGGATTTGCCTTTGAATGCAATATTTCAAAGTGTGTTTTATCTCATGATAATATTGTGTATGCAACTGGTTCAATTAACAATGGGTTATACATGTTGGACATGGAAAATTCTATACAAAACATTGATAATAAGAAAGCCAAGTATGCTGATGACAGCACCTTGTTATGGCATAGTCGTTTAGGCCATATAAACGAGAAGCGCATTAAGCGGTTGCATGAACATGGACTGCTGGGATCATTCTCCTATGAGGAGATTGATACATGCAAAGCTTGTTTGATGGGTAAAATGACGAAGTCTCCTTTTCCTCACAAAGGTCAAAGGGCTTCGGGTTTACTTGACCTTATACACAGTGATGTGTGTGGGCCTTTTAGTAAACATGCCAGAGGTGGCTATCAGTACTTCATTACCTTTACTGATGATTTCAGTAGGTATGGGTATGTCTATTTAATGAGACATAAAAGTGAATCTTTTGACAAATTCAAAGAGTTCAAAAATGAAGTACAAAATCAGCTAGGCCGAAATATCAAGGCACTTCGTTCTGATCGAGGTGGTGAATACCTGAGTCATGGATTTACTGACTATCTGAAGGAGTGT
Source organism: Costus lasius (assembly GCA_027563935.2). Taxonomy (NCBI): domain Eukaryota; kingdom Viridiplantae; phylum Streptophyta; class Magnoliopsida; order Zingiberales; family Costaceae; genus Costus; species Costus lasius. The sequence continues at coordinate 81,821,283 of CM050451.1, forward strand.
GGGATTATCTCACAGCTCACTCCGCCAGGAACACCGCAATGGAATGGTGTGTCCGAGAGGAGAAATAGAACGTTACTAGACATGGTTCGTTCTATGATGAGTCAGGCCACTCTTCCATATTCCTTTTGGGGTTTTGCACTAGAAACAGCTGCAAAGGTACTAAACCGAGTGCCATCCAAGGCAGTTTTAAAGACGCCATATGAGTTATGGTATGGAAAACAGCCTAGCTTGACATTTATCAGGATCTGGGGTTGCGAGGCTTATGTCAAAAAGCTCGCCTCTGGGAAACTGGAGAGCAGATCTGAGAAATGTATCTTTGTCGGTTACCCTAAGGAAACTAAGGGTTATTATTTCTACGATCCCAAAGAGAACAAGGTTTTTGTTGCTCGGACGGCCATATTTCTTGAGAAGGAGTTTCTTCTGCAAGAGGCCAGTGGGAGAGAAATAAAGCTGGATGAGAATTCAGAGGAAGGACAAAGTAGTCAAGCAGAGTTGGATGTGCCTGAGCTGGTAGATCAGGTTACTGAACAACCTGAGGCTCAGATATCACGGGAACCGCGAAGATCGGGTAGGATCCGTCGACAGCCTGAGCGCTATGACGGAGTCTACATCATTGATAATGATGAACCCCTAACTTATGCGGATGCGGTCAGTGGACCGGAATCAGCTAGATGGCTTGAAGCTATGCGAGCCGAGATGGACTCCATGTCAGATAACCAAGTCTGGGATTTGGTTGATCCGCCTCCGGGAGTAATCCCTATAGGCTGTAAATGGATCTTCAAGAAGAAGATTGACATGGACGGTAACGTGGTTACCTATAAAGGCAGGCTAGTTGCGAAAGGTTTCAAACAAATCTACGGGATAGATTATGATGAAACTTTCTCTCCTGTAGCCATGTTTAAGTCTATTCGGATTCTTTTCGCGATAGCAGCATATTACGACTATGAGATCTGGCAAATGGATGTGAAGACAGCTTTCCTTAATGGAAATCTGGATGAGGATGTGTATATGACACAACCGGAAGGTTTCACTAATCCAGCAGATCGTCATAAAATATGCAAGTTAAAGAAGTCCATTTATGGACTTAAACAAGCATCAAGAAGCTGGAATATTCGTTTTGATGAATCAATCTCTGAGTTTGGTTTCATCAAGAACGAAGATGACCCGTGTGTATATAAGAGGTTTAGTGGGAGCGTGATTACATTCCTAATCCTCTACGTCGATGATATCTTGATCATTGGAAATGATATTCCTGAACTGCATGCTGTTAAGGCATGGTTAGGAAAATGTTTCCAGATGAAAGATCTAGGAGAAGCAGCCTATGTATTAGGTGTCAAGATCTACCGGGATAGATCTAAGAGGCTTCTCGGGCTGTGCCAGAGTACTTACATCGATAAAGTCCTGGAGAGATTCCATTTAGAGAATTCTAAACGTGGATATCTTCCAGTCAGACATGGTCTGAATCTTTCAAAGAGTCAGTGTCCACAAACACAGACTGAGAAAGATGAAATGGACAATACGCCTTATGCTTCGGCTATTGGGTCCATTATGTATGCGATGTTGTGTACTCGCCCAGACGTCGCTTACGGGTTAAGCGTGACCAGTCGATTCCAAAGTAATCCAGGATTGGCGCACTGGATTGCAGTCAAGAACATCTTAAAATATCTGCGGAGGACCAAAGATATGTTCTTGATATATGGTGGTCAGGAAGAACTCAGTATAGAGGGATATACTGACGCTTCGTTCCAGTCGGACCAGGATGATTTCCGATCGCAATCAGGCTATGTTTTTAGCTTGAATGGTGGAGCAGTGGTGTGGAAGAGCTTCAAACAGTCAACTGTTGCTGATTCCACAATAGAAGCCGAGTATGTTGCAGCCTCGGAAGCATCCAAGGAGGCAGTGTGGATTCGTAAGTTCGTGAGAGAACTTGGTGTCGTTCCTTCGAGTGCAGATCCTTTGGTTATCTTCTGTGATAACACTGGTGCTATAGCACAAGCAAAGGAACCACGGTCGCACCAGAAGTCCAAGCACATACAGAGACGGTTTCACTTGATCCGGGAGATCATTGATCGAGGCGAGATCAATATTTGCAAGGTTCATACAGATGACAATCTAGCAGACCCGCTTACCAAGCCTCTGGCGCAGCAGAAGCATGAGAAGCACTGTAATAATATGGGTTTGAGATTTCTCAACCATTAGATTAAGTGCAAGTGGGAGATTGTTGGGGTATGCCCTTAAGGCTAATGTTTGAGGCCTTGGGATTGTATAAGTATCATGTAATAAACTCTTAAGTTTATAATAAGGCATGGTTGTTATTCAGGTTGTTACCTTGTCTGCTGTAATAAGTGTACTTCTGAATAATGTCTCAAAGCTGTTCAGCTAGGCTGACAGGCTATATGTCCTTAGTCGAGATATCTTGGTGAACATGAGACAGCCTTGATATGATGGAGACTAATATGAGTGCTAATCTTATAGGATGCTTCGAGCATGGAATAAGATGTAGACTCATGGGTACATTGGATGTACTGGACAGACCCTACTGGGATATTGCATTGCTTGTCACAATGTGAATGATCCCTGTAAGCAGCAAGTGGCACATGTCCTTTGACTTGAGATCACTTGTGTTTCTAAATGATGATTGTCATTGTTTTGAGGTAGTTCAATATCATTTGAAATATAATGATTATAGACTATCTTGGATGGTGAGCTTGAATCAGGTTAGGGCACTAGTGATAGATAAAGGATTGCCGTCTCCTTGTTTAAGGAGTGTGGTGTTCTAAGGGCCCCCCTATATGAGATGATTGAGATAGTGTATGGCCATACCCAGATGACTATGTGCATCTGATCTAATCATGCTCATCGTATTGGAGTTACAAGCTTGACCCGCTTGTCCAATAAGAACATCCAGTGGCAAAGGACACATGTATGCCTTGTGAATTGAGTCACACTTGTGCTATGGTTTGGGAGTAGTCTTGGAAGACTCTTTCCTTTATATCGGGAGACAGTGATGTGTTGCTAGATACCCCTCACTGATCGTGATAACGTAAGTTATCGTTACCGACATTTAGAGGAAACCCTCAGGGTCGCACAATTTGGTGATATGGCTTACTTGAGTCAGATCGTATGGACTGGATTCTTTGAGTTCAGATTAAAGGGATTTAATCTCTGATTGTAAGTGAGATCTGGTCTGATCATGTTTGATTGATTAGGACTTGAGATCGGTAAGCTTCGATCGAGAGAGGTGATGCTAGATCGGAGAGATCAAGGGCATCAGATGATGAATGGTTAGATCATGAGCCTTGGGGGTTCAATTTGGTCTAGACCAAGTGGCTAGAGCTATTTCGGTTTGGTTTGTTGAACCAAAGCCGATTTGACATTTTGGCTTGAACCGGTTCACAATGGTGAACGCATGGTTCAATCCTAAAATGCGTTTGGGTTGAGTTGAGCGCATGGACTTGATGAGCTTCCATTTATGGAAAGTCATCAAGGGCCGGTTTCACTCACTTCAATGCCAAAAACGCATATGCGTTTGCGCTCTTCTCTTCAACGCATTCGACTTTGGTTGGGTGGTGATTGACGAAGAGAAGGAGAGGTTGAGCAAGAGGAGCTCTCGGCCAAGAGGTTCATCATCCCCTTCCATTCGACACTTGAAGGCTTGGGTGTCTTGCTAGCACAAGAGACCGCAAGGAGTAAGCATCTTCACCTTGTGTGTGAACTTGTGGAGGAGATCTACTTTGTTCTCTTTATCCAAGCCGACTTCCAAGCATATGGCGTTGGTATGATTTTTATCTCAATCTATTCAATCGATTATAGTTGAACATATGGCATGCAAATGATCTTGCGACCCTTGCTTCCGCTTGCATATTTTACATTAGCGCCATGCTTAGGGTTTTGCCCCCTTATGATTAGGGGTTCCTACAGGGTATCTAGCAACACATCACTGTCTCCCGATATAAAGGAAAGAGTCTTCCAAGACTACTCCCAAACCTTAGCACAAGTGTGAATCTATTCACAAGGCATACATGTTTCCTTTGCCACTGGATGTTCTTATTGGACAAGCGTGTCAAGCTTGTAACTCCAATACGATGAGCATGATTAGATCAAATGAACATAGTCATCTGGGTATGGCCATACACTTTCTCAATCATCTCATACAGGGGGGCCCTTTAGAACATCACACTCCTTGAACAAGGAGACGGCAATCCTTTATCTATTACTAGTGCCCTAACCTGACTCATGATCATTATCCAAGATAGTCTATGATCATTATGTTTCAAATGATATTGAACTACCCCAAAACAATGACAATCATCATTTAGAAACACAAGTGATCTCAAGTCAAAGGACATGTGCCACTCAGTGCATACAAGGATCATTCACATTGTGACAAGCAATTGAATATCCTAGTAGGGTCTGTCCAGTACATCCAATGTACCCATGAGTCTACATCTTATTCCATGCTCGAAGCATCCTATAAGATTAGAACACATATTAGTCTCAATCATATCAAGGTTGTCTCATGTTCACCAAGATATCTCGACTAAGGACATATAGCCTGTCAGCCTAGCTGAACAGCTTTGAGACATTATTCAGAAGTACACTTATTACAGCAGACAAGGTAGCAACCTGAATAATAACCATGCCTTTATAAACTTAAGAGTTTATTACATGACACTTATACAATCCCAAGGCCTCAAACATTAGCCTTAAGGGCATACCCCAACAATAATCTCTCAAATATATTTATGCAAACTAAAAGGAAGTCTAGATCAAAATCAAGAGAGGCCAAGGCACGATCTTCAGCATTGAAACGAGGAAGAAATCTCGCTGGAATAGCCCTTTCGTCACCAAAATCATTGTCAAACCCTAGGTCTCACTGTTTCACCTTGTTCTCCCCAACAATTCACCCAAATCATGTGATTTCAATCCCAAAATGTTCGTGGGTAAGTTAAGAAGGTCTACACAAAATTTCAGCAAAATTTACTTCCAAAATTGTAAGAATCGAATGAAAAACTAAATGGGTGTCGTGTAAGGTGGAACGATACACGGCCGTGCATGAATGCATGGCCATACCCGTAAACATCTCGTCGCGGTTTATTTTCTAGAAAACTTACTCTTCACGGCCATATATGTGTTCACGGGTGTGCCCGTGTACGTTTCGTCAAGTTCTGGAAAAGTTGGCAGAGTCCTTCACAGCCGCGCATGGGTGCACGGGCATGCCTGTCAATTGCCCGGTGTAGTCTTGGAATGCAAGCTCATACACGGTCGTGCATGGATGCACGGCCATGCTCGTGAAGGGCATAGAAAACTCCCTTTGAGCTAAAATTTGACATGTAGCTTTGTCTCATCGTGAGGAATCATCCCATGCCTTTAGATCTTCCAAATTCCGCCGATTTTAGGAAGAAGTCCCTACATTTTAATGAAACCAAGGAAAAGTGAAGATTCTGAACAATACAAAGTATTTGGGCAGATAAATGAGACAAAGCATGCAATTTATTCCAAAATAATAGCAGAAACAAGTCATGATATATCATTTATTTGCATGCTATCACCAGGCTATTTTAAAAATCAAAAATAGCAGACGCAAGCCCGAAACGAGATTCGTAATTTAATAATAAGGACTGTCTTACAAAGACTACAAAGGATGTGATTACCTTTCTTTACAGATCTGAGGTCGATGATGATGATGTGAGATGTGCAAGAGCCCGTCCTCTACAATTGTGCACACATGGACTACCTCGAGACTCCTCCACTCCATGGACATGGTAGCTTCGGGAGAGGAGATCCACGCCAAAGGGAGTATTCTCTCTTGCTTGTGCCACCTTCTTCAAAGATGCACCATGAGGGGGCTAATCTTCAAGTTTCGCCAAGATGAAGCTTGTGCCAATTTGATGTGTGCGATCCTCTTCTTCTCTAAGAGCCACCAAAACACCAAGGAAGAAAGGAAAGGCCCTCAATGTCCTCCCTGCGCCAAGATGAAGGTGATGTCCACTATGGAGAAGAGGGGTGACAACAATCTTTGGAGGCGCCAAGGAGACGAGGGGCGGCTAGGTTATGAGGAGGGGAAAGATGCTAGGGCTAGGGTTTGTAGTATGCGAGTAACACAGCCATATGTGCCCAGCCGCTGTATTTATTGATTTTAGTCGCGGGCCCTGTTCACTTAAACCGCAATATAAATATTCAATATATTAATTTTGCGCTTAAGTTGTGAGTCCCATGAGAAATCTTTCTGCTAAAGTCATTTTAGCGTCCAAGCTGTTTCCGTTAAAATCATTTTAGTGCACAAGCATTGGATTCCTTAGGATTTTGCTTAAATCATTTGACGTATCAAATAATTTCAAGTTTCATCCAACTCTATAAAACCATCTCTCAACTCAACAATACTCCTAAACATATCCAAATCATCCATAGATTCGATCTGAGGCTATCTGAGCAATATGGAGTCTCTAGCGTCTAAGTGTGTGACCTTGTAGGTCCCTTTGACATTGGCAGTGATGACTTTATCATCACAAGCAGTGAGTGGCACCTAGCAGTGCATCGCCACTACCCAAGTCATTGGAATAAATGTCACCATCAATGACCTTAGACTGTGATAAGATATATTAGTATACATGTCCCTTTGCCAGGCTGATCATACAAGTCGGACAAGCATGTCACACTTGTTTGTTCCAACATTAATGGTCATGACTCTATTAAAGCTTATCCTGGGTGTGGCCACACACTTTAGTCATGCACCATGTAGGGGCCCATGGACATCAAGCTTCCCTACGGCGAAGGGACAAATCTTCTATTGGCAGGATGCAACTCTATATAGCTCAAGACATACCCAATGACCACCGTTATGACCTCCCTTTTATGGTGAGGCATTAGGTTGTATCAAAGCATATCCCTTACTCCATACAGACACAATCTCCCTCAATTCAAAGGACATCTACAATCTCTATCACTGTGAGATTCTTCATGAGACGCCAAGAACAATCCTCATGGCGGGTCGGTCCAATATATCTTCCTTGATATACCCATATGCCAACGTTAAGAAACCCATGCTAACCAGCACATATACGAGTCTCACCTGCACCATAGCTGTCCTCTATCCACTATAGTACTCGACTCGGGACATAGCAAACTGAGATAGTAACATCTCGGAGGGACATCATTATGTAAACATACAAATGCACAGATGTACAATAAATCATAACAATGACAATGCTAGGATATATATAAATATCAATGTATGTAGTACAAAAGTTAAGATCAAATATAAGTCTCAGGGCATAACACTAACAATCTCCTACTTGCACTCAGACCTTATCGTTGAGGTACCTCAACCCATATCTTGAGTATGACCATCATGCTTCTGTTGCGCCAAATCCTTGGTCAGTGGATCTGCTAGATTGTTCTCTGTGTCAACTCTGCATATCTTTATGTCACCTCTGTCGATGATCTCCCGGATCAGGTAAAATCTTCTGAGTATGTGTTTGGATCGCTGATGTGATCTTGGTTCTTTGGCCTGCGCAATCGCACCATTGTTATCACAAAGGAGCTCAATGGGATCAGCAGTGCTAGGAACCACTTGAAGTTCAAAGATGAACTTCTTGATCCAAACCTCTTCTTTGGCTACCTCAGAAGCTGCAACCTACTTTGCTTCAGTTGGAGTGTCTACCACCATGGATTGCTTGAAGCAAACAGCACCTCCATTCAGCCATAACACATAGCTGGACTGCGATTTGAAGTCATCTGGATTTGACTGGAAAGAAGCATCTGTATAACTTGTTGGGGAATACCAGATGTAATTTAATAATTTACAGTACCAGGATGCAGCGGAATAAGCATTACACCCGAAACATATTCCCTTGCCAAAGATCCATGCGAGAGGACGAACACAAGGATGTGTTAGAGATTATACCTCTCTTGCTCATTTGGTTGATGATGCCATGTTGAAGCCGCTCAAGTGCTCGTTCTCTACAAGTATCCACGCGTTGACCTTCTCAATGTTGCTCCCTTCCATGCTTGGTGCTAGCCTTGGGAAGAGAATCAAGCCTTCAAACACCCTTGTCTATACATGCGCCACCTTCAAGAGAAGTTGCACCAAGTCGAGATGGGAAGAGGATGATGTCACCAACTCCAAGTCCTCCTTACTCCAAGAGATGAAGGAGAGGATGAGTTTTGGCCCTTAGGAAGAGGTGGAAGATGCCAAGCTATGCTTCTTCTTGCCCCAAAGGGAGATGAAGATGAAGTGGTGCTTGCGGCTTCAAGGAAGAAGAGAGGTTGCGCCAAGCTCTTCTTGTATGTCCCTTGCTCACGCCAATTCTCTATTTTCACCAATTGTCGTCAACCCCTAAGGCTCACGCATGCATCTATTTAATAGATGCAAGAGGCGGTGGTAAGAGGGCATAAGGGCGTAACCCATCAAGGGGGAATTCAGTTAGGGTTAAGGGGACTGAGTAGCTAGGGTTTGAAGCAAGGAAATATTCCAAAGAATTTCCATAAACCCCTAGCTCTCTTCCATATGCGCTCAAGACTTTCTATAAAAGTCCAATGAGCCATATCAGCCCCAAGTCTTGCCATGATTGCAAGCATACCATCAATGGACCAAGGGGGAGGCGGATAATGCTTCCTAATGAAGCAAATTGTGCCACCCAAACCCCATTATACCTTAGGCGCCAATGGGGTTGGGCTTCTCCTCATTATACCCTTTTAACCAATTTCTCTTTATGACAACTTGTTATTGGGCTTCATTGGGTAATGAGCTAGCCCAAACTTCATTGCATGGGCTTATTAAGCCATTGGATCCAATCCAATGTGACCCTAATCCGAATGTGACCAATCTAGGTCAATTTCAGGTCAACCTGCCAAAAATAAAGTTTGGCTCCAATAACTCTCTTCCAACTCATCAGGCCCATTGGCGTTGATGGAATCTTCCAAATAGATCCAAGATATCCAATAACATGATCCTAAGGCTTCCGATTAATGCAACGACAAGAGTCTATTGCATGTGACCCCGTAGGATCCAAATGACGATAGCAATGATGATAGAACATCATAAGTAGTCAGAGGTATCTAGCAACACATCACTACTACCCATGTCATTGGACTTAAGTCATCTGGCAACAACTCCTAAACAAGCAATGAGGATTCCCATGCATTATATATCCCTTTTCCTAAACTGAAATCCTGCCATTGGATTAGTCTCAAGTTTATTAATCTAATCTATTGGTCATGACTCAAACAGTATGGCCATACATTCCTATCATGCACCAACACGGAGGGGCGCCCCAAAGTGGATATCATGCTTCCAATCAAGGAAGGAGCAAATCCTACTATTGGTCATCCATGTCTCTATATGACTTATGATTTGCCCAATGACAATTGTTTTGGTCTTCCATTTACGGAGAGACGTAAGACTACAACAAAACACATCCATCATCAAATCTAGACATGAGTACCTCAAGTCTAAGGATCAATGCAAACCTCTCGCATGTGAGATTGACTTGTTGACTAGACAAGTCAATCCTCACGGTGGGTCACTCCAGTGCAACTAATGCTGAAGTACCTGTATGTCTGCATTACTATGCCCTGCACCTAACCAGCCCATACACCAGTCTCACATGCACCAAAGCTGTTCCATATTGGCTAAGGCACCTTGACTTGGGAATATTATGGGTATGGATCTAACCAAACTCCTAGGACATTATCTATGCAATTCAATACATCAACGCAGGTAAAGCAATCTGCATAATAACGACCATGCCTTAATTGATTTTATCAATGTACATTCAAATAATGTTGGACCATGTCCATACATTGGTTTGTAGGGCATAAACACCAACATAACCCTGTATATACAGATCTTCTTGTCCACCATAGACTAGGAATAAATCTTTTGTCTTCCTTAGATACTTCAAAATATTCTTCACGGCTATCCAATGCTGGACACCGGGGTTAGAATATTATCTACTGGTTTTGCTCACTACATAAGCCACATATAGTCTCGTACATAACATGGTATACATGAGGGATCCCACTAGGGACTCGACTCATCTCTTCTGTCTCAGCCTGTGTAGAGGGACACTGGCTCTTAGAAAGAGTAATGTCATGCCTCATGGGAAGATAACCTTTCTTGGGCTACTCCAAGCGAATCATTTCTAGCACTTTGTCTATGTACGTACTCTATGAGCTATTTGGATCTATCCCTGTAAATCCTCATGCCCAGAATGTAGGCGGCCTCCCCTAAATCTTTCATTTCAAAACATTTTCCCAACCATATCTTCACAGCGTGAAGGGTAGGGACGTCGTTTCCCATGAGAAGTATGTCGTTGACATACAAGACAAAAAATGTGACCAAGCTCGCACTAATTTTCTTGTACACATAGGCGTTGTCTTTGTTCTTGATGAAGTCAAAATCTCTCACAGTTTTGTGGAAATGAATGTTCCAACTTTGAGAGGCTTCTTTTAGTCGATAAATGGACCTTTTTAGCTTGCATACTTTATGACCATTGGCTGGGTGGACAAACCCCTCAGGTTGTGTTATAAACACATCCTCTGATAGGTTTCCGTTAAGGTAAGCTGTCTTCACATCCATTTGCTAGATCTCATAGTCATAGTAGGCAGCTAAAGCAAGTATGATCTAAATAGATTTGAACATAGCAACTGCTAAAAAGGTTTCATCATAGTCCACTCCGTGGACCTGCCTAAAAACTTTTGCCACTAGTGTACCTTTGTAGGTAACCACGTTGCCATCCATGTCTATATTCTTCTTGAAGACCCATTTATACCCTATAGGTTTTGCCCCATCAGGTGGCTCAACCAAGTCCTAGACTTGATTAGCAGACATGGAATCTATCTTAGACCTCATCGCCTTCAGCCATCTCTTGGAGTCCAGTCCAACGACCGCTTCCTCATAAGTCTTAGGTTCATCCTCAATAATGAGAATATCGTCGTGTTGAGTCGGTAGTGACCCATACCTATTAGGTGCATGATGTACCCTCTCAGACTTACGTGGAGCCTATGTCTGAGCCACTGGTTGGGCCTCAACCTGTACCGGTGGCTCAGGTTCCATCTCAACTATTTGTCTTGTGGATGATCTTGGACTTTGTCCAAATCCAAACTTCTCCCACTAGCTTCCTTCAAGAGAAATTCTTACTCAAGAAAGACAGTGCCACGGGCGACAAAAACTTTGTCCTCAGTGGGATTATAGAAGTTGTATCCTCTGGTTTCCCTAGGATTTCCCACAAACACACATTTTATCTGACCTAGGCTCTAGCTTGCTATAATTTTGACGTTTAATATATGCTTTACATCCCCAAATCTTCATAAAAGTGAGACTAGGTTGTCTCCCAGTCCACAGCTCGTGTAGAGATGCAGGGACACTTTTAGACGAAATGTTATTCAGAGTCAAAGCTGCTATATCTAAAGAACGTCCCCAGAAATATGGAGGTAGAGTTGCTTGACACATTATGCACAGAACCATGTCAAGGAGGGTTCAATTCCGCCTCTTAGACACACCATTCCATTGGCGTGTCCCGGGAGGGGTGATCTATGAGAGAATCTCACACTCTTTTAGATAGTCAACAAACTCACGGCTCAAGTACTCTCCGCCTCGATCAGATCGAAGAGCCTTTATGAATCATCCAAGTTGGTTCTCTACTTCAGTTTTGAACTCCTTGAATTTCTCCAATGATTTAGACTTAGGTCTCATCAGATAGACATAATTGTATCTACTGAAATCGTCAGTAGCTGTGATGAAGTATATAAACCCACCTCTGGCTTGTTTGTTGAATAGCCCACACACATCGCTATGTATGAGGTTCAACAAACCTATGGCCCTTTCACCTTTCTTGGTGAACGGCGCCTTTGTCATTTTGCCCAACAAACAAGGCTCGCAAGCATCGAATCCCTCAAAGGAATCTGAATCCAAGAATCCATTTACTGGAGTTTTTGGATGTGATTCTTGTTGATGTGCCCTAAACGACAGTGCCAAAGATAAGTGTTGTTGAAACCACTTAACTTGATCATTTTAGTATTTACATTGCACATGGAACTTTGCATGTCCAAGACATACAACCCGTTGTACAGTGTACCAGATCCATAGAACAGGTTTGCTAATGAAAGAGCATAGGTGTTCTCCTTTATTGCAAAGCTAAATCCTTTCCTCGCCATGGCAGGAATGGATATGATGTTCTTAGTGATTGATGGTACATAGTAACAATGTTCGAGTTCTAGTTGAAGTCCTGATGGTAGCGAGAGAGTGTAGTTGCCTACAGTCATAGCAGCAACCTGTGCGCCGTTATCGACCTAAAGGTCAATCTCTCCTGGTTGCATCGCCCTACTACAGGCTGAAGACAAAGGAGTGACCCTTCCCTTCACCTCTTTCTGGTGATGCCTTTTATAGCTCTCGAGCATGGGGTCACCCCTCAAAGTTCGACATCAGTCCAACTCGTCCTCTTGAAGGACGGATCGCAGTATTAATCTCCTATTGTTTGTAGACATTATCTACAACAAAAGACATGCTGGTTAGTACTATATTTTCAATTATTTAAACTAGACTTAAATAAATGATTGTTTCTCACTATTTTAACAAGTTGACAAACCTCTCATGTCAATCCGGGAAACCACAGAATTTCCAAAGTGAGATGGGATCCTTGTTCCTCACACGGCTCCATGTCCCGCTAGGGTGGGATGTACTACACGAGGTGATGTGTGTATCTCAAGGTAGGCACGCCGGCCAATTGCCGCTAGGCAATTCCTCTTCTCGAGACAGTTCAGGCACTTAGTGTCCAGCAAGGGCTGGATACAGCACGAAGCCCTAACTTCTTGAGGTTGATTCTAGAAACTTTCATCATGTGGGCAAGCCCCATATGGAAGTTTTAGTCAAGTCCGACCTGACCGTTATGCCTAGGGCCAACAATTTCCTTGCGAAAGGCATGTCCAGAGTTTTAACCAGACTAGGGAAATTATTGTCACCACACGCCTCCTAAAGATAGATGGGTGTGTCCCATGAGGGTGGAAAACAGTGCACAGTTCCATCGATCGATAATTTGACGAGGGCTACGCATCAGAAAGCTAAGAACGGGACTTGATATAATTTCGAGAGAGTTTGGGTGGTGCCACATCACTTAATGTTTTATCTTATGTCTAACATTACAGGCATGTATTCCTATAGTGATGACATAAAATAAAACAAGCATGCATGATATCAAAGTAGTAAAGGATGATATGGTTATAGCCCGGACAATGGAAACAAGCCCCTAGACCTAGACTCGACACCTAGCACCACAAGAGCTCTAAGTGACCCGCTCATGCTCTAAGCCATCAACTCCTTGCTCTGAGTGCGTCAGGGTTCTGCTCCAACTCTAGGTGCGCCGCCTAGGTTTCATGCTCCACTTGTGTTAGCTCGCAAACCCTAAGCTCCTCCTAGGGTTCGGCCAACACTCTCCTCAACCAATGCTAGCTTGCAAACCCTAGGCTCCTCCTAGCGTTCGGCCAAGATGGGGCGCCACCATCACTCAAGAGGGGGCTGTTTTGCACCACCTCTAGATCAACCCATGAAACTCACTTGATGCGCCTCTAGGAAGCCCTAGAAGCCATCAAAGTTTCGGCCAAGCAAGAGGTGTGCTCAAACCATCTTCATCAGCCCCTAATCCTTAAGGTGCGCCACTGGGGTAAACCCTAGAAGCCACCAAGGGTTCGGCTAAGGAAGAGGATGCCCTTTCTTGATTAGATGCGTCAAGGAGGAGTCTTGATGTGCTATTGTCTTCCCTAACCTTCAACTTTAATTTACAAAACAAATAAAGGAAGTAGGGTGGCACGCAGGCCTCTGAATAATACATCCTGGGCATGCTTTAGGGCTTGTATTTAACCATATCAAATGCATAAAGTAAAACACCAAGAACATGCTCTTTTATATGCAATAAAAACTACAAAAACAGATTTAGTTTTTCTTTAGAAAATATGTTTGTTAAATCTCAGCGTTCTCATCGAAAATTCAGAATTTTTAGTTTCTCTCAGGAGTCTACAAGTGGTCATATATACCCCGACTATTGATGCCACTTGCAATCCCTAACTTGTACGGATTAGTGCAATCACCTAGTGCATGCCCCAAATCTAGATACAAGTCTCACACTATGGGTCTTTCCCATGAGTGTGAGGAGAAATAAATTCTCACACATAGGGTCTATCCTTATGTGTTGAAACCGAAATCATGAATATCATAAGAGCGATAATGATGCAGCAACTATTAGGAGGGATGGTCCTTAGCACCATACTCTAGGGGAATTACACAATGCTTGGTGAAAATGTGAGAGGGTCATTAGACGAGGGAAGGAAAAAGCATCTCGGAAAATGGATAGAAGCATGATGAAAGCGACGTAGAACTCGATCGGGGCAACACTAATGCAACGAAAACGAACGGCACTCAACTATTGAATAGCACACTAACCTCTTAGCATTTCTTTTTTTTTTTTGCAACTCACTTAGCGCAATAAGCTCAGCGCGCATCGGGGATAGCGGTTGCGACAGACAGCTCGCGCGCCTATGAATCTGGAAACAAACCAAAAGACAAGATGTCCAACCACGCCTCCGGTGAACGGATACTCGTGGGGGTGAGGGGAAAGCAAACTCGCAGCGAATGAAAGCAAATGGACCATGAAGTAACAAACAGGTGAACCTGACCCACTGAAAAGGTGGGATATACTTCAATCAGAAAGCAGAAAATAACTTGGAATCGAGGCGTTCCTCGACCCGGACGACGACGAAGGCGAGGCTCCGGCTCGACTTCTACAAACGCTGGTGACTCTAACTCACCAGGAGGTCTCTCCACTCCAAGAAAACTGAGGAACATACCAGCCCAACCTCCTCTTTTATAGAATAGAGGGGTGGGAACAAGACAAAATACACACAAGACACTCAACCTTAACAAACTACCTACTCCAGCAGGCCACTAAAGTGGTCAAGCAGCGACTAAAGATGAAAGGTAACAAACTCCTAACTAATATTCTTTGGGGCAGGTGGTGTGATTCTGTGTCTTCGTACGATCATGGTTTAAACGCGCTCTGAGCACATGGCGATGAGGCAGCAGAATTTAGATGTTGTGGGCTGCGTAACTACTGTCGTGGCTCGTTCTTGGGCCATGTTGTTGCTGAGGTTGAGTGGCCCACCTGGGTTGGGGGTGTTGGTGTATATGCCCCAGGACCTAGTTTTGGTCAACTTATGTACTACTTGACATTGATATTTATATATCATTCTGGCATTGTCGTTATCATTGTTTGTCTACACCTGCGATTGTGTATTTGCATGATAATGTCCCTGGAGACAGATTGGATCTGTGCTCAAATAATTATCCCCAGTCGATGTACCTGAGTGGATATGGGACAGCTCTGGTACTTGAGAGACTGGTATGTGGGCTGGTTAGGCACGTGGTGCTAACGCAGACACATGGGTGTATCATTGGAGGATATACTGGATAGACCCGCTATGAGGCTATGACTTGGTGTCATGAGTTATCCTCATAAGTGATAGGAGATGCATTGATCCCTTGACTTGAGGTCATTGATCATTCTATATGGTTAGGGACTTGCTTTGATACAACCTAACACCTTGCCGTAGCTGGGAGGTCATAACGGTTGTTATTGAGCATGTCGCGACCCATATGAGAAGATCAATGGACAGACATAGGATTTGCCCCTTCCCTAGGGAAGTATGATATCAATGGAGAGACTCGAACGATGTTTTATGCTTTTCTTTCATGCTCACATGCCATATCTCTATTTTCGTAAATAGCATGATGCATGGCAAACAATTTTTCTATGTAGGAAAAATTGAGGTTTCTTGTTTCTATCATCCTCTCAATCTCTTTTGGAATTTTTGGACTATTTTTCTTGTTTGATTTAAAGATCAAAGGCGCACGTAATTTTGTCAAGTAGGACGGGCATTGTGTCTTCGGACTGGCCAAGTCTCTTGATCTGACAAAATTGCCAGCCGAAAGGATCTCTGAAATCATCATGAAAAATAAATCGCAATAAACCAAAAGATTTGTGAGAAGAAGATGAGAAAAAGAGACTAGTTTTATGAAAAAGTAAAATTTCAGATTTTATGTTTTTCATGAGCATGTAGAATTGCATGAGTAAATACCTTGATTGTGCATGATGTTGTGATCATTAGTCAAGCCCCCCTTTGCATGCCTGCGATGTATCCTCGTGAGGCCTGCGTGCCACTTTTCTTTTTGCTTTTGACTAAGAAGAAGATTAGGGTGGCGCATGTACTTGGAGCTTAGCGCATGCATACCTTGGATGGTGATGCAACAAGCAAGAGGCGCAAACCTGCTTAGTGGCGCAAGACCATGGCATTGGCCGAACCTATGGGAACTTTGAAAGTATTCCTCTACGGTTTGAGAGCTAAGCCATGAGAGAAGGACCTTGGAGCCAACCTTGAAGTTCAAGCTAGAGGTCGGCTAGGATTGGTTCAATGTCTTGTATAGGATATGATCACATCATTCTTTACTACTTTTATTATCTGCAGAAGCATGCCTGAAATGTTTTACCGTTATGTTATCACCATAGGATTGTATGCCTGTAATGATAGGCATAAGATAAAACTGAGATGATGAGACCTTAAACAAAACCCTCAATTAAAATATCAAGTCTGGTAGCCTTCTAACGCGTAGCCCTCACTAAGCTATCGATCAGTGGAGTTGTGAATTGTTTCCCACCCTCGTGGGACACACCCACTTATCTTTAGAAAGTGCGTGTGGCAATGGTTTCCCCAGTCCAGTTTTAACCTGGGCGTGCCTTCGCTAGGAAACTCGTTGGCCCTCGGCATAACGGTTAGGAATGGACTTGACTAGAAGTTCACATGTGCTGGGCACATGATGAAAGTCTAGAGGCATCGTTGAGATGTAAAGGTTTCATGTTGTATCCAGCCCTCGCTGGACATGAAATGCCCAGACTGTCTTGACAAGGGGAGTTGCTTGGAGCAACCGGCCGGCGCGCCCACCTTAGGAAACATGGGTTACTTTGTGCATCTCATCCCACCCTCGTGGGACGCGAAGCCTCATGTGAAATAAGGATCCCATCTCACTAGGAAGTTTTAAACTTCCCGATTGACTTTGTGGGTTGTCAATTCGAATTTAAAATAGAGAGAGCAGTAATCATTTAAAACAAGTCCAGTTTAAATGATTCGAAGTAGTACTAATCTGTTCTTCTTGGGTGTTGTAGAACAATGGCTACAAACACTGGTGGATTATCACTGCGATCACTCCTTGATAAGGATAAGTTAGTTGGAACTAACTTTATGGACTGGCATCGGAACTTGAGGATAGTCCTCAAGCTCGAGAAGAAGCTATATGTCCTTGAACAGCCTCTTCCTGCAGCTCCTCCGCCTAATGCCCGAACGGCAGACAGAGATGCTTATAGAAAGCATCAGGATGACTCTTTGGAGGTTGCATGTCTTATGCTAGCCAGTATGGCACCTGAACTGCAGGTGCAATATGAGGAACAGAATGCTTTTCAGATGATCACTCATCTGAAACAGATGTTCGAGGCTCAGGCTAGAATTGAGAGATTTGACACCGCCAAAGCAGTCTTTCGGTGCAAGTTGTCTAAGGGTTCACCAGTGAGACCCCATGTTCTTGTAAGATCCAAGGATCTTAAGTCCTGGTAAGCATTACTTTTGATTTAAATAAAATTATTGACTGAGTTATTATTCCTGAGTATTGATAGTTAATTTATGATGAATTAATTAGAGATTTTTAGTTAATAATTATAGTTAATTAACTAGAGATTTTGTTGTTAATTAACTGGTTTATTGCTTGTTAAATTATTGTAAGTAATTAATTAGAACTTATTGGTTAATTAATTGGGCTTATTGGTTAATTAAATCCTTATTGGATGTTAATTAAATTCCTTAATGGATTTCGTTTAAGTGAATGGTTATTGGTTAAGTTAATTAAATTAATTGGTTAATTATGAGATATTGGGTTGGCGCTAATTGGATTTGAAATTCAAATTTATTAGCTAAATAAATTAAACCCTATTTGAATTAATGGGTTAATGGGTTTAAAATTTTAAAATCCAAAGTTTAAGTGGGATTTGCGCTTAGGGTAAGAGTTTTTGGCGAAATTCTAGCTTGGAAGAACTCTAGGCGACGGCTTGAAAGAAGAAGGCGATTCTTGGAAGCTTGGAGGCGATTTTCTTCTTCCTTTTGACGAAATTCTTTGAGGTGGAACTTCCTTGGTGAATTCTTGGAGATTCCTTAGGCGACTTAAAGGCTTTAGGCGATTTTGTGGAGGATTTTTCACCATAGTATTCTCGGTTCAAGGTGAGTGGAAGGTCTTGTTTGATCTATTAGATTGGTTGTGATTGTATTATATGATGCAATTGGATTCTTGGGAAAATTACCATGTTTAAAATCGAATTCTTGGGAAAATTTCTATGAAAACCGAATGTTGGTGTTGACTATGAGAAACGAAACAATCTCGAAAACTATTGTAAAAATCGAATTAATTTGATGATTGTTTAACCGAAAATTTGTATGAAATTTAAGGTATTTTGGTAGCATTAAATCATTGAACATTGAGCATGAATTTCTTGTTAATTAGATATTTTATAGAGAATTTTGGCAATATTAAACCAATGATTTTTGTAGCCGAAACCTTGTTAATTGTAGTTAAACCGAAATTTGATATTGTGGTTAACATGTTTCCATGTGAATTAAATCTTGATATTTCTCCATGAAAAGTTAGTTTAGGGTATTTTCCATGAAAACCGAATTTAAGGCATATCTCCATGAAAACCGAATTTAGGGTAATTATTGTGTGGAGTTCAGGAAGCATTAAATCATTGATCTTAAGTATGAAATTCTTGTTAACTAAGGTGTATTTTTAAATTGATATTATGTTTGAAACCGTGGGTTACATGTGTGATTTGTAAAGCAATTATGCTTTAATTTTATATTGATTTTGGGGCGCATGATAAATGTTATATGTCGAAGTTTATGGATGCTTGATAAATTGCCAATAATGTTATGTTGTAAAACTCATGTTTATTTAATTAAGATCATGTAATTATGTTTGAAAACATTGGGTGATAATTTAGCAAAAATTACACTGAACTGACCAGCCTGAAATTTAAGGACTACACAATATTCGGTGAAAATATTATGTGTTATGTTATATGATTTTGAACAATATGTGTGACTATGTGATTTTGAACAATAAGTGTTATGTGATGGGTTTTGTGAATTTGGAAAATTATGGGTTATGTGAATTTGGAAAATTATGTGATTATGTGATGGTTAGGACTAAGGCTAGGTGTAACTATGAACTCAAGGGGATAGTCCTTATGTGTTATGTTAAGGGTTTGAATTTCAGCCCTGTATTGTGATATGTGAGGAGGTTGATGTTCAGCCTGCCTATTATGATTATTGTGATGGGGGTTGATGTTCAGCCTGCCCGATATGATTTTTGTGATGACTATCCTAGAGTCTAGTTGACACTTAGGAGTCCACCTTTGTGAAATATGTTCACCTATGTGAAATATGAATTAAGATGTGTCTGTTGTCCAGTAGGAACCTTTTGGGAGAACGGGTTTTGACCCAAAGTGCCATGTCTTGGTCAGACAGGGGCCACCTCTTGATGTCACTACTCTTTTTGTGATGGGGTAATATAAGACCCAAAGTGCCATGTCTTGATCAGACAGGGGCCACCTCTTGATGTCATTACTCTTTATGTGATGGGGTGATATAAGACGCAAAGTGCCATGTCTTGATCAGACAGGGGCCACCTCTTGATGTCGTCACTCTGATGTGTTATGGGGTGAGGGACCAAAGTGCCACGTCGTGACCTGGCGGGGGCCACCTCTTGATTCTACTCACTATCCATGTTTATGTGTTGCATGCGGCTCCCAGTGCTTTGGCCAAGCCGGGTTAGACCATATTGGTCACTACTGAATATGCTGGACAACTAGGTTGATTATGTGTTGGTGTGTTTAGTGGTTTAGAGTATGACTCTAGAACCTGAGTTTGTGAACCTAAGTTATATGTGTTTAGTTGGTTTAAAATATATGTGTTTAATTGGATTAGAGTAAAACTCTAGAACCTGAGTTTGTGAACATGAGTTTGTTATATGCTAGTGTGTACATCTGACTGTCTATATAATTTCTATTTCTTGATTTTGTTATATGTTGACATAATGTTCTTGCTAAAGATTTTTAAAATAATCTGCCTATATTTTTGAGTGTATGTTATGGATGGTTGATTTAGACTATCCACTCACTGGGCTGTGTAGCTCACCCCTCATTATTTTCAGGTATAGAGCAGGGGCGCAGTTAGCATGATATTGATGTTGTGATTTATGCTTATAATGCCGGTTGTGGCCCTATGTTTATGCTTAATTAATTTGAGGCCGGCTGTGGCCGAATATGAATTTTATGAACTATGTGAACCATGTGATGTGAACCATGTTAACTATGTGAAATTGTGTTGCCTGATTGTGGCAATTAAATGAGTTTGATTTTTGTGTCACCGCGGGCTTCAGCCTGGTTTCGGTGTTTGGTATGAGTTTATAAAATCGATTTTGTGATTTTGTTTTGAATTTCGGCTTGTTGTATATTCTATGAAATCGGTTTTGATATACCCTGTAACTTGCATATGTCTAGTGCAAGTATTGCCTGGTGGCAGGTACCTTTATGGATTTTATGAATTTGAATCGGATTTGATATAACTGTTGCCTTGCATATGTCTAGTGCAAGGATTGCGTGGTGGCAGGTACCCTTATGTGATTTATGATAATTGGGTTTTGTGGATATTTATGTATGGGTTTTTGGAAATTTTCAGATCGTGTTTTTTTTCTTGAACTCGGTTTTACCTAGCATATGATCGATCTTATACGAAACATCCTGTTTCTTTTATGAAATGTGCCATTTGTTTGGGGTTAAGAATGTGGGATGTTACAGTTCTCAAACTCATTGGGAACGTGGATCATCTCAGGAGACTGGGACACACCATAGACAACGAGCTAGTTGTGGATCTTATTCTGCATTCCCTGCCCCCTAGCTTCAGTCCATTTATCATTAACTTCAACATGAACCGGATTGAGTGCACACGGGAGGAATTGATGAATATGCTCCAAACAGCCGAGCGAGAGATGGGTAAGACCAAACCCAATTCTGTTCTTTTTGTCCCTACAACCAAGAAGATAAAGAAGAAGGGTAAGGCACGTGCTAAGAGCAGTGCCAGAGGTCCTACCAAAGCACTGAAGAAAAAGGCGAAGAAGTCAAAGGACCAGAGGTGTTTTCATTGTGGCGAGCAGGGTCACTGGAGAAGGGACTGCAAGCAACTTCAGAATGAGGAGAAGAAAGGCTTGGCCCTAACTTCTAGCTCAGGTATCTATGTTACAGAAGTCAATCTTTCTACTTCTATGTCATGGGTATTGGATACCGCATGTGGAGCTCATATTTGTACAAATATGCAGGGGCTCAAGAAAAGTAGATCGGTGCGGCTTGGAGAGATTGGCCTACGCGTTGGAAACGGGGCACAGGTTGCTGCTATTGCTGTAGGCATTTTGACTCTCTCCTTGCCTTCTGGACTTCAATTAGAACTAGATAATTTCTTTTGTGTACCTTCACTTACAAAGAACATTGTATCCATTCCTTGCTTAGCAAGAAAAGGATTTAAATTTGAAATAAATAAGAACTCCTGTTCTTTTTCATTTGCAAATATGTTCTATGGGAAGGGTACTTTGTGCAATGGTCTATATATCTTGGATATGGAAAGTTCTATTTGTAACATAAGAAATAAAAGGACCAAACTGAGTGGTTCAGTTGGTGCTTTCCTATGGCACTGTCGATTAGCCCATATAAACAAGAATCACATCCAACAACTCCATGCAAATGGATTGTTAGATTCAAGTTCCTTGGAGGAATTTGATACTTGTGAACCTTGTTTATTAGGGAAAATGACAAAGGCGCCCTTCACCAAGATTGGTGAGAGGGCAGAAGGTTTATTAGATCTCATACATACTGATGTGTGTGGGCCCTTCAATAAACAAGCCAGAGGAGGGTACAACTACTTCATTACCTTCACTGATGACTTCAGTAGGTATGGCTATGTCTACTTAATGAGACATAAATCTGAATCCTTTGAGAAATTCAAGGAGTTCAAGAATGAAGTAGAGAACCAGCTTGGAAGATCCATTAAAGCTCTTCGATCAGATCGAGGTGGAGAATACCTGAGCGGTGAGTTCTTTGACTATCTGAGAGAGTGTGGGATCATATCCCAACTCACTCCTCCTGGAACATCTCAATGGAATGGTGTTTCTGAAAGGAGAAATCAAACTTTATTGGATATGGTTCGATCCATGATGAGTCATGCAACTCTACCTTCATCATTCTGGGGGCATGCACTAGAAACAGCTTCTCTGATACAGAATAATGTTCCATCTAAGAGTGTCTACAAAATACCATACGAGATGTGGAGTTGGAGACGCCCTAATCTCGCGTTTATCTGGATCTGGGGATGTGAGGCTTATGTCAAACGTCAGGATTCTAGCAAGCTAGAACCTAGATCTGATAAGTGTGTGTTTGTGAGGTATCATAAGGAAACTAAAGGATACTACTTCTATGTCCCAACCGAGAACAAAGTTTTTGTTGCTCGAGGTGCTGTCTTTCTAGAGAAAGAATTTCTTATGAAAGAAGTTAGTGGGAGGAAGTTTGACTTGGATGAGGTCCAAGTGCAAGCACAAGACAAAGAGATGGAATCTGAGCCACCTGCACCGGTTGCTAGGCAACCTGAGGCTCAGACACAGGTCCCGCGTAGGTCTGGGAGAATTCGTCGTGCACCTGAAAGGTATGGGTCGCTACCGACCCAACACGATGGGATCTTCATCATTGAGGATGAACCCAGAACCTATGATGAGGCGGTCAGTGGACCGGACTCCGAGAAATGGCTTGACGACATGAGATCTGAGATGGATTCCATGTCGGTAACCAAGTCTGAGATGGTTGAGCTGCCTGATGGGGTGAAACCCATAGGATGTAAATGGGTCTTCAAGAGGAAGATAGACATGGATGGCAAAATAGTTACCTATAAGGGTAGACTAGTGGCTAAAGGATTTAAACAAGTCCACGGGGTGGACTATGATGAAACCTTCTCGCCAGTTGCCATGATTAAATCCATTCGGATTCTGCTTGCTATAGCTGCATATCATGACTATGAGATATGGCAGATGGATGTGAAGATAGCGTTCCTTAACGGGAAGCTGACTGAGGATGTGTATATGTCACAACCTGATGGCTTCATCCATCCTGTAGAGGCTAATAAGGTCCGCAGGCTAAAGAGGTCCATTTACGGATTGAAGCAAGCATCTCGAAGTTGGAATCTTCGATTTGATGAAGCCATGAGAGATTATGGCTTTATCAAAAGCGAAGATGACGCCTGTGTATATAGAAAATTCAGTGGGAGCTTGGTGATTTTTCTGGTCTTGTATGTTGATGACATACTGCTCATCGAAAATGACATCCCTAGTCTTCAAGCTGTGAAGACATGGTTGGGGAAGTGTTTCGAGATGAAAGACTTAGGGGAGGCCGCCTATATTCTAGGCGTAAGGATCTATCGGGATAGATCCAAGAGGCTTCTAGCCCTTAGTTAGAGTACTTACATTGATAAGGTACTGGAAAGGTTCTACATGGAGCAATCCAAGAAAGGATACCTTCCAGTGAGACATGGCCTTACTCTCTCAAAGAGCCAGTGTCCTACAACACAGGCTGAGAGGGATGATATGAGTCAAATTCCTTATGCTTCGGCAGTAGGATCGATCATGTATGCAATGTTGTGTACTAGACCAGATGTGGCATATGCTGTGAGCATAACCAGCCGATACCAATCCAATCCAGGTCTGCAGCACTGGGTGGCTGTAAAGAACATCCTAAAGTATCTGAGAAGAACTAAGGATCTGTTCTTGGTCTATGGGGGACAGGAAGAGCTCAGTATGCAGGGCTATACTGACGCATCGTTCCAGTCTGACCCTGACGACTTTAGATCGCAGGCCGGCTATGTGTTCAAGATAAATGGAGGCGCTGTATGTTGGAAGAGCTTCAAGCAATCCACCATAGCAGATTCTACAACCGAAGCTGAGTATGTGGCTGCTTCTGAGGCAGCCAAGGAAGCTGTTTGGATAAGGAAGTTCTTATGTGATCTTCAGGTGGTACCTAGTGCAATGGATCCCATTGAACTCTACTGTGACAACAATGGAGCAATTGCACAAGCCAAGGAACCACGGTCTCATCAAAGATCCAAACACATACTCAGAAGATTTCATCTGATCAGAGAGATCATTGACAGAGGTGATGTCAAGATTAACAGAGTAGACACAGAGAACAATCTGGCAGACCCATTGACCAAGGCTTTGGCGCAGCAGAAGCATGATGGTCACGCTAGAGATATGGGGTTGTGATTCCTCAACTTCCAGGTCTTAGTGCAAGTGGGAGATTGTTGGTGTATATGCCCTAGGACCTAGTTTTGGTCAACTTATGTACTACTTGACATTGATATTTATATATCATTCTGGCATTGTCGTTATCATTGTTTGTCTACACCTACGATTGTGTACTTGCATGATAATGTCCCTGGAGACAGATTGGATCTGTGCTCAAATAATTGTCCTCAGTCGATGTACTTGAGTGGATATGGGACAGCTCTGGTACTTGAGAGAATGGTATGTGGGCTGGTTAGGCACGTGGTGCTAACGCAGACAAATGGGTTTATCATTGGAGGATATACTGGATAGACCCGCTATGAGGCTATGACTTGGTGTCATGAGTTATCCTCATAAGTGACAAGAGATGCATTGATCCCTTGACTTGAGGTCATTGATCATTCTATATGGTTAGGGACTTGCTTTGATACAACCTAACACCTTGCCGTAGCTGGGAGGTCATAACGGTTGTTATTGAGCATGTCGCGACCCATATGAGAAGATCAATGGACAGACATAGGATTTGCCCCTTTCCTAGGGAAGTATGATATCCATGGAGCTCCTTTTATGGTTCTATGACTGAGAGTGTATGGCCATACTGAAAATCCCCTTTCAATAAGGGGGGCCGAAACCCTAAAGTGGCGCATACAAAACATGGGCAGCGGATACTAGGGTTTCATGGGATCGATGCATGTATTATGATCAACATTAAAACTTTTGAATGCAAGAAAGAATGCGATTCATACCATGGCCATTTCTAGATGGCGCCTTGGAAGCAAGAGAACAAAAGAGGTCTCCTCCAAATCGTCACACACAAGATGATCAACGGCTTGCTCCTTCTTGTCGTCCCTTGTGCTAGCAAGGATCGTCCAAGGTGTCTTTGATCGTTTGAAGGGAAGAGAGAGCTTTCCTTGCTTGGCGATTTTTTTCTTCTTTCGTCTACCACCTTTTTCTCACACGAATGTGTGAAGAGCCAAAGGCAAAACGGCGACAAGAGGGCGAGAGAGGGGCGACGTGAGAGAGATGTGGTCACGTTGTGACATGCTATCTAAAAATAGCAAAACCATCTCAACGTTCAAGTGACCCCAATCGCAAATGCCAACTTGAACCATACGCTCATCCAATGAGCTGGTTCAAATCGATTTGGTTCAATAACCAAATAAACCAAGCAATTAGTCCAGATTATAATAAACCCCTAAGGCTTAAGATCTGACCATTGATCTCTTGATGCTCCTGATCTCACTGATCTAGCATCTATTCTCTCAATCGAAGCTTACCGATCTCAAGCCCTAATCAATCAAACATGATCAGACTAGATCTCACTTACAATCAGAGACTAAATCCCTTTAAACTGAACCCAAACAATTCAGTCCACACGATCTGACTTAAGTAAGCCATATCATCAAATTGTGCGACCCTAAGGGCTTCCTTTAAATGTCGGTAACGATAACTTACGTTATCACGATCAGTGAGGGGTATCTAGCAACACATCATTGTCTCCCGATATAAAGGAAAGAGTCTTCCAAGACTACACCCAAACCACAGCACAAGTATGAATCCAATTCACAAGGCATGCAAATTTCCTTTGCCACTGGATGTTCTTATTGGACAAGCGTGTCAAGCTTGTAGCTCCAATATGATGAGCATGATTAGATCAGATGAACACTGTCACCTGGGTATGGCCATACACTTTCTCAATCATCTCATACAGAGGGGGGCCCCTTTAGAACATCACACTCCAATTAAGGAGACGGCAATCCTTTATCTATCACTAGTGCCCTAACCTGACTCAAGCTCACCATCCAAGATAGTCTATAACCATTATGTTTCAAATGATATTGAACTACCTCAAAACAATGACAATCATCATTTAGAAACACAAGTGATCTCAAGTCAGAGGAAATGTGCCACTTGTTGCAATCAAGGATTATTCACATTGTGACAAGCAATTGAATATCCTAGTAGGGTCTGTCCAGTACATCCAATGTACCCATGAGTCTACATCTTATTCCATGCTCGAAGCATCCTATAAGATTAGAACACATATTAGTCTCAATCATATCAAGGCTGTCTCATGTTCGCCAAGATATATCGACTAAGGACTTTATTGCATGTCAGCCCAGCTGAACAGCATTGAGACATTATTCAGAAGCATATGTATTGCAGCAGATAATATAACAAACTGAATAACAACCATTGCCTTTATAAACATAAGAGTTTATACATGATACTGTTACAATCCCAAGGCCTCAAACATTAGCCTTAAGGGCATACCCCAACACATACCCAGGTGAGAACCTGATTTAGTTATAGCCATGTGATTGGATGAAAACAAGTGGTGACACACTTGTCCAATCGGATATCAGTCCGGCAAAGAGACTGTAATGCATCTGTACCTAGTTGCGATGATGGGGATGTCGATGTCGATATCCATTCCAATGACCTGGGTAGCAGCGATGCACTGCTAGGTGCCACTCACTGCTTGTGATGACCTTTGGTCAGCCCTGCCAACGTTACAGGAACCTACAGGGTCGCACACCTTGATACTTGAGTTCTCGTATTGATCGGGAAGCCTTATGATCGAGTTATTGGATAACTCGGATCTAATTGGGAGATTTCATCAGCGCCAATGGGCCTGATGAGATGGAAGAATATTATTGGAGCCAAACTTCATTTTTGGCAGGTTGACCTGTATTTGACCATGATTGGTCACATTTGGATTAGGGTTGCATTGGAATGGATCCAAGTGCTTAATCAACCCATGTAATGAAGTTTGGGCTAGCTCATTATCCAATGAGGCCCAATAATAAGTTGTCATGAAGAGAAGAAAGGCTAAAAGGGTATAATGGGGACAAATCTTCTCCCCTAGGCGCCTATGGGCATAATGGGGAGAAGTGGCGCAATTTGCTTCATAAGGAAGCAATTGGCGCCTCCCCCTTTAATCCCTTATGGTATGAATGCCAATATGGCATTGCTTGGGGCGCAAGGCAAGGCCTTGGCGCACAAAGAAAGGCATGGGCTCTAAAAGGAATGGTTGAATGAGAATTATGGAAATGTCTTGGAGACTTTCCTTATCTCAAACCTTCTCATCCTAGCCGCCCACTTGTCTTAATCCTAGCTTTCATAAATCGCCTCTTGCCCTATAAAGGAGCACCTAGCCGAGCCCTCTAGAGAGTGATCAATCCTTGAAGGCGTGAACACAAGAAGAGGGCGAGTGCTAGGAGCAAGGGCGCATCTTCCTTCTTCCATAACCGCAAGCCTCTTCCTCCTTTCCTCTTGGCGCAAGGAACTTTAGTGCTTGGCGGTTTGGGTAGTCTTCCTTCTTCTCTTGGCACATCATCTCTCTTGGTGGCGCAAGTGAAGTAGAGCATTTCCCTAAGGCTTGGATCTTCTTCCCGAGGCTAGCACCGGGCGTGGAAGAAGAGAACTCAAGAGATCCGTGTGTGTGAGACTTCATAGGGCGCACACTTGGGTGCCTGCATCGGCATCGCTCTACATTGCTCTTAAGGTATTTCCTAACTCATCGTGTCGACTCCCTTGCTTGCGATCTTCACTGGGTTTTTGGGACCAGCCTGTTTCGTGGACATTCTTCCGCTGCGTAAAATGTATGTCCATGACTCTGAAAATTGTAAAATGTCCCCGGGCTTTCCCAACAGGGGGCCTCGAGGGGTCGACTTGAGGGGCCCTTGGGCTGAGTTGCCGTGAGATGAGAGGGAGGAGCATCGGTGAAACCCGTGAGATGATCGGGTGGCTTGCATTGATGTTGAGATTGCAGGGTTGTTACCTTGTGGAGCTCCTTTGGGTCACCAAGGGATGGAGCAATGTGGTAGGGAGGCCGCGTGACGTCAAAGTGCGGTCGTCGAGGCTCCATAGCATCTTCAGGGTCGAACACGGCCTGGCCGTGTTTCGACGCACGGTCGTGTTCAGCTATAGGTTGGCTGGCCGAGGCGGGCACGGCTTGGAACACGGGTGTGTCGGTGGCCGTGGCGAGTTCGTCGCTGTTGGCCGAGAAGAGCACGGGCTGGCCGTGTCGGGACGCACGGTCGTGTCTAGCTGCAAGAAGTTTGGCCGAGAGAAGCACGGGCGGTGCCACGGGCGTGTCGGTGGCCGTGGCGATCTCGGTGTTGTTGGCCGAGAGGAACACGGCCTGGCCATGTCGGGCTATGTGGAATTCGGCCGAGGGAAGCACGGGCGGTGCCACGGGCGTGGCGATGGCCATGGCGTCTTTCGCATCCCTGGACGCTCGTGTCACGGGCCTGACTGGATACACGACCTGGTCGTGCTTAGGTCTGGGAAGCTCTGTTTGCACCAAAAATCTGGCTGCCTTGTCCCCACCTCCTGGGGAGTCCTCCCAAGTGCCTTCCAGGGGCTTTGGGCCGTCCCCAAGTAGGCGCATGGGTCCGTTTGCTCCAGCATCAGCTCCGCTGCGTATTCTGATGGGTTCTCCTTCGGAGAACTAGGGGGCAGCGGGTCGTCGGTGTCGGATGGCCCCTCCAAAGGGCCGTGGAAGGGGAGGAGGTACGCCACGTTGAAGACGGGGTGGATGCTCATGTCCATAGGCAAGTCCAGCTCATAGGCGTTGGAGCCAATCCTGCGCACGACCGCGTAGGGCCCCATGTAACATGACTGGAGCTTGTAATGCGCTCTACTCGATAAACGCTCGGGGTGGACACGCACCTCACCTGCTCACCTATAGAAAAATGTTGTGGCTTACGATGCTCGTTGGCCTTCAATGCATTGCGAGTGTTGCCCAAAAAGATACGCCGTCGAACTTCATCATGCAAACTAGCAATATGTTGGGCAAATGCATAGGCATCCGTCGATAGATGGGACTCTATGGGAAGGTTATGCAGGTCTATAGGTTTGCGCGGCTGGTAGCCCAAGACGATTTGGAAAGGACTAAGACCCATAGTCCTATTGGAGGCGCTATTGTACGCAAACTCAACCATCGGTAGGATGGAATCCCACGACCTCGGATGGTCGCCAACAAGGCAGCGGAGGAGATTACCCAAGCTGTGGTTAACCACTTCGGTTTGGCCATCGGTTTGAGGGTGATAGGCCGTGGAGAGTTTCAGTGTGCTATGCGAGAGAGCCCATAGTGAGCGCCAGAAGTGGCTCACAAAACGCGTGTCACGATCGGACACGATGGAGGAGGGAAGACCGTGAAGGCACACGATCTCCCGGACAAAGAGGGTGGCAAGCTGAAACGCGTCCGTAGTGCAAGAACAAGGGATAAACTGGGCCATCTTCAAAAATCGATCGACAACGACGTAGATCAAATTGAAGCAGGAGGCAGTCCGAGGCAACCCGAGAACGAAGTCCATGCTTAGGTCGCGCCATGGGCCGCTGGCCACTGGCAATGGGGTATAGAGACCCGTGTTCGGCGGCCGGGGCTTGGCTAATTGACACGTGCTATTGGTGAAAGTAACCCTAGGTCACATACGCATATAAGATTTTTCGCATGACTAGGTCCAAAATCGAATGACTTAAACATATGATCAATATATGAAGACTTGTATAGAACAAGTGAGGATGTTACCATGGCCATGAGAGGCGGCTTGGAAGAAAAAGGGCGAGCGGCTCTTCTCCAAAGGAATCACACACAAGATGGATTTTCGCTTCTTCCTTGTAATCCTTGTGCTAGCAAAGATCCAAAGAGTCTATGATCGTGTGAGGAGATGTCCTCTTCTTGCTGGCCGCACTACTCCCTCTCTTGGCGTGAAGACGAACCAAAAACCCGAGAGGAGCAAGGGGCGAGAGGGGCGTTCATACGTTCAAAAATGTGGGACGTTTCTCAAGAGAAAAATCGGCTTCCAAATATAGTAAGTGTTTAACTCCCCATGAAGCCATCGAAACTCCTCTCCCCCTTGAACCATGCGTTCACTTAAGTGAACCGGTTCAATTCCATTTGGTTCAAGGACCAAATCGAACCAACCATGGTCTTGATCTCTTTGAACCTCATGGTTCAAGATCTAACCACACATCTCAATGAACCTCTTGATCTCTACGATCAAGCATCAATTTTCCTGATCGAAGCTTACTGATCATATGTCCTAATCAATCAAACATGATCAGACTAGATCTTACTTCCGATCAGAGTTTAAATTGCTTTAAACTGAACTAGAATAATTCCAGTCCACACGATCTGACATAAGTAAGCAATATCATCAAATTGTGCGACCCTGAGGGTTTCCTTCAATGTCGGTAACGACAACTTACGTTACCACGATCAGAGAGGGGTATCTAGCAACACATCACTGTCTCCCGATATGAAGGAAAGAGTCTTCCAAGACTACTCCCAAACCACAGCACAAGTGTGAATCCAATTCACCCAGTATACATGTTCCCTTTGCCACTGGATGTTCTCGTTGGACAAGCATGTCAAGCCTGTAATTCCAACACGATGAGAATGGTTAGATCAGATGAACATAGTCATCTGGGTATGGCCATACACTTTCTCAACCATCTCATCCAGGGGGCCCCATTAGAACATCACACTCCAACTAGGAGAGGCAATCCTATATCTATCACTAGTGTCCTAACATGATTCATGCCCACTATCCAAGATAATCCTTAACCATTATCTTTCAAATGATATTGAACTACCTCAAGACAATGTCAATCATCACTTAGAAACACAAGTGATCTCAAGTCAAAGGGAATATACCACTTGCTTGCTTATAAGGATTTATTCACATTGTGACAAACAATTGAATATCCTAAGTAGGGTCAGTCCAGTACATCTAATGCACCTATGTGTCTAAATCCTATTCCATGCTCGAAGCACCCTATAAGATCAGAACACATATTAGTCTCAATCATATCAAGGCTGTCTCATGTTCACCAAGATATCTCGACTAAGGACAACTCTGAATGTCAGCAAAGCTGAACATCATTGAGATATTACTCAGAGGTATACATACAGCAGCAGATAATGCAACAATCTGAATAACAACAATTGCCTTTATAAACATATACATAATTTATACATGATACTGATAATAGCCCAAGGCCTCAAACATTAGCCTTAAGGGCATAACCCAACAATCTCCCACTTGCACTTAAACTAATGGTTGAGAAATCTCAAACCCATATTATTACAGTGCTTCTCATGCTTCTGCTGCGCCAGAGGCTTTGTAAGCGGGTCAGCTAGATTGTCATCTGTATGAACCTTGCAGATCTTGATCTCACGGATCAAATGAAAACTTCTCTGTATGTGCTTGGACTTCTGGTGTGACCGTGGTTCCTTTGCTTGTGCAATCGCTCCAGTGTTATCACAGAAGATAACCAATGGATCTGCACTCGAAGGAACAACACCAAGTTCTTGAATGAACTTATGAATCCACACTGCCTCCTTTGATGCTTCTGAGGCTGCAACATACTCGGCTTCTGTTGTGGAATCAGCAACAATTGATTGTTTGAAACTCTTCCACACCACTGCTCCTCCATTCAAGCTAAAAACATAGCCTGACTGCGATCGGAAATCGTCTTAGTCAGATTGGAACGAAGTGTCAGTATATCCTTCAATACTGAGTTCTTCCTGACCTCCATAAATCAAGAACATATCTTTGGTTCTCCGAAGATATTTCAAAATGTTCTTGACTGCAATCTAGTGTGCCTTCCCTGGATTACTTTGGAACCGACTGGTCACGCTTAACGCGTAAGCGACATCTGGGCGAGTACATAACATTGCATACATGATAGACCCAATAGCCGAAGCATAAGGCGTATTGTCCATCTCATCTTTCTCAGACTGTGTTTGAGGACACTGGCTCTTTGAAAGATTCAGACCATGTCTGACTGGAAGATATCCTCTTTTAGAATTTTCTAAATGGAATCTCTCCAGGACCTTATCGATGTAAGTACTCTGGCATAGCCCTAGAAGCCTATTAGATCTATCTCTATAGATCTTCACACCTAATACATAGGCTGCTTCTCCCAAATCTTTCATCTGGAAACATTTTCTTAACCATGCTTTGACTGCATGCAGTTCAGGAATATCGTTTCCAATGATTAAGATATCATCGACGTAGAGGACTAGGAAAGTAATCACGCTCCCACTAAACCTCTTATATACACACGGGTCATCTTCATTTTTTATGAAACCAAATTCACAAACTGATTCATCAAAACGAATATTCCAGCTCCTCGATG
Source organism: Costus lasius (assembly GCA_027563935.2). Taxonomy (NCBI): domain Eukaryota; kingdom Viridiplantae; phylum Streptophyta; class Magnoliopsida; order Zingiberales; family Costaceae; genus Costus; species Costus lasius. Next base: position 81,853,900 of record CM050451.1, read on the forward strand.
CTTGTTTTAGTCCACAAATGGACTTCTTTAATTTGCATATTTTATGACGTTCTGATGGATTGATGAAACCTTCAGGCTGTGTCATATACACATCCTCTTCTAGTATTCCATTAAGGAAAGCGGTCTTCACATCCATTTGCCAGATCTCATAATCATAATATGCTGCTATCGCGAGAATAATCCGAATGGACTTGAACATGGCTACAGGAGAGAAAGTTTCATCATAATCTATCCCGTAGATTTGTTTAAAACCTTTCGCAACTAGCCTGCCTTTATAGGTAACCACCTTACCATCCATGTCTTTCTTCTTCTTGAAGATCCACTTACAGCCTATAGGCATTACTCCCGGAGGCGGATCAACCAAATCCCAGACTTGGTTGTCGGACATGGAGTCCATCTCGGCTCGCATAGCTTCAAGCCATCTTGCTGATTCCGGTCCACTAACCGCATCCGCATAAGTGAGGGGTTCATCATTAATGATGTAGATTCCGTCATAGCGCTCAGGCTGATGACGAATCCTTCCCGATCTACGCGGTTCCCGTGATATCTGAGCCTCAGGTTGAACATTAACCTGATCTATTGTCTCAGGCTCATCCAACTGTGCTAGACTGCTTTGTCCTTCTTCTGGAATTTCATCCAGCATTATTTCTCTCCCACTGGCCTCTTGCAGAAGAAATTCCTTCTCAAGAAAAATAGCCGTTCGAGCAACAAATACTTTGTTCTCTTTGGGATAGTAGAAATAATAACCCTTAGTTTCTTTAGGGTAACCGACAAAGATACATTTATCTGATCTGCTCTCCAGTTTCCCAGAGGCGAGCTTTTTGACATAACCCTCGCAACCCCAGATTTTGATAAATGTCAAGCTCGGCTGTTTCCCATACCATAACTCATATGGAGTCTTTGAAACTGCCTTGGATGGCACTCGGTTTAGCACCTTTGCAGCTGTTTCCAGTGCAAATCCCCAAAAGGAGTAAGGTAGAGTAGCCTGACTCATCATAGAACGAACCATATCCAATAAGGTTCTATTTCTCCTCTCGGACACACCATTCCATTGTGGTGTTCCTGGCGGAGTGAGCTGTGAGATTATCCCACACTCCTTCAGATAGTCAGTAAACTCATGACTCAAGTATTCGCCACCTCGATCTGAACGAAGTGTCTTGATATTTCGGCCTAACTGATTTTGTACTTCATTTTTGAATTCTTTGAACTTGTCAAAAGATTCACTCTTATGTCTCATTAGATAGACATAACCATACCTACTGAAATCATCAGTAAAAGTAATGAAGTATGAATAGCCACCTCTGGCATGTTTACTAAAAGGCCCACACACATCACTGTGAATAAGGTCAAGTAAACCTGAAGCCCTTTCACCTTTATTAGAAAAAGGAGTCTTCGTCATTTTACCCATTAAACAAGCTTTGCATGTATCAAGCTCCTCATAGGAGAATGATCCCAGCAGTCCATGATCATGCAACCGCTTAATGCGCTTCTTGTTAATATGGCCTAAACGACTATGCTATAACAAGGTGCTGTCATCAGCATACTTGGCTTTCTTGTTATCAATTTGTTGTACAGAACATTCCATGTCCAACATGTATAACCCATTGTTAATCGACCCAGTTGCATAAACAATATTATCATATGAAATACAACACTGTGAAGTTTTGCATTCAAAAGAAAAACCTTTCCTGACAAGAGCAGGAATAGAGATAATATTCTTAGTTATGCTTGGTACGAAATAACAATTGTCAAGTTCTAATACAAAACCAGATGGTAAAGAGATGTTATATTCTCCTACAGCAACAGCAGCAACCCGTGCCCCGTTTCCAACTCGTAGGTCCACCTCATGCTGTCCCACCTGTCTTCTCCTCTTGAGTTCCTGCACATTTGAACAAATGTGAACTCCACATGCAGTGTCCAACACCCATGAAATAGAAGAAGCTAGCATGACTTCAGTCATGTAAATACCTGAGCCAGAAGTGAAAGGCTTGCTTCCCTTCTTCTCTCCTTGGAGCGCTCTACAGTCCTTCTTCCAATGACCCAGCTGGCCACAATGGAAGCATCTGTTGTCCTTTGACCGCTTCACCTTTTGTTTCAAAGCCTTGTTGTAGCTCTTGATAGGGGTTTTTCCCTTCTTCCCTTCTTCTTATTCCTAGAAGGAACCATTAAGACAGAGGATGAAGGCTTTCCCTTCTCAAGAGTCTGCTCTGTGGTGCAGAGCATGTTCAGTAACTCTGCCGGAGTACAGTCGATTTTGTTCATATTAAAATTAATAATGAACGAATCGAAAGAAGCCGGGAGAGACTGCAAGATAATATCAACAACAAGTTCTGAATTGATGGTATGTCCCAGTTTCTCTAGGGCCTCTTTGTACCCAATCATCTTGAGCACATGAGCTCCCACTGGACTCCCTTCAGTCAGTTTACTATGAAAGAAAAGTTTTGTCAAGTTATAGCGTTCTGTCCTTGCCTGTGCAGCATACAGCATTTTGAGATTTGCTATAATATCAATAGCAGACAAATCCTCATGCTGACGCTGGAGCTCGGGCGTCATTGACGCAAGCATAAGGCAAGCGACATCAGTACTATCACTGACGTGCTTCTCATAAGCATCCCGAACCGCCCTTTCGGCGTTCGCAGCGGGTTGAGCCGGTATTGCCGACTCAAGGACATACAACTTCCTCTCAGCTTTAAGCACAATCTTAAGCTGTCTATACCAGTCTGAGAAGTTTGGCCCAGCAAACTTCTCCTTTTCCAATATGGATCGCAAATTGAGCCCTGTGGTGTTCGTTGCTGCAGGAATCTACAACATGGCAAGAACAACAAGGTCAGTATCCATGTTAGAATCATTCCAGGACTTAAGAGTGATTCTTTTCTCACTATTTTGTCTGACTGAAAAATCCAATAAAACAGCCAGAAAGAGTGAAACTCTTTTAGTGAGATGGGATCCAGATTTCACACTTGATCTCCGCGTCCCGCTCAGGCGAGATAAGATGCACAGAGAGTTCAAGCACTAGTCACTGGTAGGCTATCCATGCCAATCGCCAACCCGTGCGATTCCCCTTCATCTAGGCAATCTAGAAGACCGTGCCAACTGAGTTGGTACAACACAGTTTCTGATTCCTTAGATGGCTGCCTCCATATAGCTATCATATGCTCAATATGTAGCCTATATGGTCAAGCTGACCTGACCTACTTCCTGGACCACCACGTGCCATGCTGAGCAACGAGAAGCGATAAATCCCTTCTCTGTAGCATGTAGGTGTAATCCTGCACCGTCTAAAGATAGCTGGGCGTGCCCACTGAGTGGGTACAACACGGCCCCAACGATAGTCAGAACAGTGAGGTTTCGCGTCAGAAGGCAATCAAGCTTGATATGGTCGTTGGATTTTAACGGTCCTTTTATCTTCTTACTATCATGCAAAATCTATGGTGATAGCAGAAGAATAAATATGCTTGTGCTAATATTACTTAAAACAATAAGTAGAAAGCACAATTATCTTATGTGGTAAACGCCCATAAAAGCCTAAGTAAAACCTTAGTTTTACAAAAGTCTTCACTTGAGCTCTTTATGGGACTCTTGTACTTCATCTGGCCCAACCCGGGCCCAAATGCCCTCCAAGCAGTATGCGCCTGCTCTAGAGTCGAACTCTAGACCTCCCACCTGGTGAAGCCACTGACTGCAAGCGCCTCTGCCATGTGTGCTGTGTGCTCATGTCTGATCAAATTACATTTTAATCTATCTAGACATGGTTTGACTCGCAGGTCAAATATACATTTTCATAAATTAAAGTGTGATTCGCAGATCACAGCAAAATTTATATTAAATTCCAGGCATACAGGCCCCAGCACAGCACACCAAAAATAAGGGCAGCCCACATAAGATTAAATAAACACCCAATGAACATGTCAAACATGTATACATGTGATCCAAACAGAAAATAAAATTTTTGAAATACCCATGGCATCAATTTTATTTCCTTATATGCCCTGCTACCTTACAACGGTCCATTAACAGGCATCCACTCATCAGACCAAGTCAGACCCACTGCCCTTGCATGCACCCAGTCATAACTGACTTGCGTCGATCTGATGGTCAACTATGCATGCCTTAAGGGCTGAACGTCCCACATGATTTCTGGCAAGCGGGTGTGACCCCGGGCCTAAATCATGATAGTTCACAAGGCGCCTCAATCAGACATCGCTACACGCCCTTCTGCAGTCGACCTATAGCCGAGGCAGTTCGAGGCAACCCGAGAACGTAGTCCATGCTTAGGTCGCGCCATGGGCCACTGGCCACTGGCGATGGGGTGTAGAGACCCGTGTTCGGTGGCCGGGGCTTGGCTAATTGACACGTGCTATTGGTGAAAGTAACCCTAGGTCACATACGCATATAAAATTTTCGCATGAATAGGTCCAAAATCGAATGACTTAAACATATGATCAACATATGAAGACTTGTATAGAAAAAGTGAGGATGTTACCATGGCCATGAGAGGCGGCTTGGAAGAAAAAGGGCGAGCGGCTCTTCTCCAAAGGAATCACACACAAGATGGATTTTCGCTTCTTCCTTGTAATCCTTGTGCTAGCAAAGATCCAAAGAGTCTATGATCGTGTGAGGAGATGTCCTCTTCTTGCTGGCCGCACTACTCCCTCTCTTGGCGTGAAGACGAACCAAAAACCCGAGAGGAGCAAGGGGCGAGAGGGGCGTTCATACATTCGAAAACGTGGGACGTTTCTCAAGAGAAAAATCGGCTTCCAAATATAGTAAGTGTTTAACTCCCCATGAAGCCATCGAAACTCCTCTCCCCTTTGAACCATGCGTTCACTTAAGTGAACCGGTTCAATTCCATTTGGTTCAAGGACCAAATCGAACCAACCATGGTCTTGATCTCTTTGAACCTCATGGTTCAAGATCTAACCACACATCTCAATGAACCTCTTGATCTCTACGATCAAGCATCAATTTTCCTGATCGAAGCTTACTGATCATATGTCCTAATCAATCAAACATGATCAGACTAGATCTTACTTCCGATCAGAGTTTAAATTGCTTTAAACTGAACTAGAATAATTCCAGTCCACACGATCTGACATAAGTAAGCAATATCATCAAATTGTGCGACCCTAAGGGTTTCCTTCAATGTCGGTAACGACAACTTACGTTATCACGATCAGAGAGGGGTATCTAGCAACACATCACTGTCTCCCGATATGAAGGAAAGAGTCTTCCAAGACTACTCCCAAACCACAGCACAAGTGTGAATCCAATTCACTCAGTATACATGTTCCCTTTGCCACTGGATGTTCTCATTGGACAAGCATGTCAAGCATGTAATTCCAACACGATGAGAATGGTTAGATCAGATGAACATAGTCATCTGGGTATGGCCATACACTTTCTCAACCATCTCATCCAGGGGGCCCCTTTAGAACATCACACTCCAACTAGGAGAGGCAATCCTATATCTATCACTAGTGTCCTAACATGATTCATGCCCACTATCTAAGATAATCCTTAACCATTATCTTTCAAATGATATTGAACTACCTCAAGACAATGTCAATCTTCACTTAGAAACACAAGTGATCTCAAGTCAAAGGGAATATACCACTTGCTTGCTTATAAGGATTTATTCACATTGTGACAAACAATTGAATATCCTAAGTAGGGTCAGTCCAGTACATCTAATGCACCTATGTGTCTAAATCCTATTCCATGCTTGAAGCACCCTATAAGATCAGAACACATATTAGTCTCAATCATATCAAGGCTGTCTCATGTTCACCAAGATATCTCGACTAAGGACAACTCTGAATGTCAGCAAAGCTGAACATCATTGAGACATTACTCAGAGGTATACATACAGCAGCAGATAATGCAACAATCTGAATAACAACAATTGCCTTTATAAACATATACATAGTTTATAGATGATACTGATAATAGCCCAAGGCCTCAAACATTAGCCTTAAGGGCATACCCCAACAATTGGTGTATATGCCCTAAGGACCTAATTCTGGTCCGTTACTTGTACTACTTGACATTGATATTTATATCATACTGGCATTGTCATTATCATTATTTGTTTACATCTGCGAACATGTACTTATATGATAATGTCCCTGGAGACAGATTGGATCTGTGCTCAAACTATTGTCCCTAGTCAATGTACCTTAGTGGATATGGGATAGCTATGGTACTTGTAAGACTGGTATATGGGCCGGTTAGGCACGAGGTGCTAACGCAGGCATATGGGTATATCAGTGGTAGATATATAGGACCGACCCGCTGTGAGGTAATGACGTGGTGTCACGAGTTATCCTCACAAGTGATAGGAGATGCATTGATCCCTTGACTTGAGGTCATTGGCCATTCTATATGGTTAGGGATATGCTTTGATACAACCTAATGCCTTGCCGTAGTTGGGAGGTAATAACGGTTGTCATTGGGCATGTCATGACCCATATGAGAAGGTCAATGCACAGACATAGTGTTGGGGTATGCCCTTAAGGCTAATGTTTGAGGCCTTGGGATTCTTTCAGTATCATGTATAAACTCTTAAGTTTATAAAGGCAATGGTTGTTATTCAGTTTGTTACATTGTCTGCTGCAATAAGTGTGCTTCTGAATAATGTCTCAATGCTGTTAAGCTTGGCTGACATGCTATATGTCCTTAGTCGAGATATCTTGGTGAACATGAGACAGCCTTGATATGATGGAGACTAATATGTGTTCTAATCTTATAGGATGCTTCGAGCATGGAATAAGATGTAGACTCATGGGTACATTGGATGTACTGGACAGACCCTACTAGGATATTCAATTGCTTGTCATAATGTGAATAATCCTTGTTTGCAACAAGTGGCACATGTCCTCTGACTTGAGATCACTTGTGTTTCTAAATGATGATTGTCATTGTTTTGAGGTAGTTCAATATCATTTGAAACATAATGGTTATAGACTATCTTGGATAATGATCATGAGTCATGTTAGGGCACTAGTGATAGATATAGGATTGACGTCTCCTTGTTTAAGGAGTGTGATGTTCTAAAGGGGCCCCCTGGATGAGATGATTGAGAAAGTGTATGGCTATACCCAGGTGACTATGTTCATCTGATCTAATCATGTTCATCATATTGGAGCTACTGGCTTGACACGCTTGTCCAATAAGAACATCCAGTGGCAAAGGATACATGTATGCCTCGTGAAGTGGATTCACACTTGTGCTGTGGTTTGGGTGTAGTCTTGGAAGACTCTTTCCTTTATATCGGGAGACAGTGATGTGTTGCTAGATACCCCTCACTGATCGTGATAACGTAAGTTATCGTTACCGACATTTAAAGGAAACCCTCAGGGTCGCACAATTTGATGATATGGCTTACTTAAGTCAGATCGTGTGGACTGAATTGTCAGGGTTCAGTTTAAAGGGATTTAATCTCTGATTGTGAGTGAGATCTGGTCTGATCATGTTTGATTGATTAGGACTTGAGATCGGTAAGCTTCGATCGAGAGAATGGATGCTAGATCGGTGAGATCAGGGTGTATCAAGAGATGAACGGTTAGATCTGGAACCTTAGGGTTTAATTTGATCTGGACTAAAGGCTTGGCTTGATTGGTTTTTGAACCAAATCAAAATGAACCAGCTCATCAAGTGAGCGCATGGTTCAAGGGGAGAGGGTGTAACGACTAGTTCACTTGGCGTGAACGTTTAAGCGTATGTGGGTTTCTATTTTTGGAAACCATGATCTCCACATGAGACACGCTTCACGTTCGAATAGAAGTGAGTTCTATTCTCGCCTTTCCTGAGATTCCTCTTGACGTTTTCGTGTGTGGCGACACGTTGAAGCTTCGTGAGGATTCAGCCAAGAAGGAAAAATCTTCTCATCCCTTTCACTCGACAAGAACTCCTTAGAACCTTGCTAGCACAAGGAGCACTAAGGGAGTAGGCGACATCATTTGTGTGCGCACCATTTGGAGGAGAAGCGCTTGAGTCTCTTCTTCCTAGACGCCATCCAAGCAATGGCTTTGGTGAGAATCGATTCCTTGATTCTTATTTGCAATCACTTATAAGTTGATCATATAATATGAAAAGATCCTAGAAACCCCTTCCGCTGCATGAAAACCTCCATATGCGCCTATCTAGGGTTTCGCCCCCTTTGCCAAGGGGACTTTCAATTGGTATCAGAGCCATCGTTTTATGCATATTTTATGATTGCTTTAACCTTTTGTGATCCTTGTATGCTTAGATCTTCATTACATGCGAAATTCACATATAAGTTATTCATGCCGAAACTTGATATATGTTTCATTAGCGCGTGGTTGTTTGCGCTTTGTTGTTTTTCTCAAAAACTTCATGACATGCGCGACTAACATTAGATCTAAGTGGCGCCTACTATAAACCCTTAGACGGGTTAGTAGGGTTGAAGTCATCTCTAGTTAAGATCCAACTAGTTTGATCAGACCATCTGACAGCCTAGATGGGTCGACCAGATGGCACCTATGCGCAAGCATTAGGTGGCTATAGGTCGACTGCATCAAGGGCATGTAGCGAGGTCTGGTTGAGACAACCAGTGAACGCCCATGAGTTAGGCCCGGGGTCACACCCGCTTGCCAGAACTCATGAAGGCTGTTCAGCCCTTGGCGCATGCATAGTTGACCATTAGGTCAACTCAAGTCAGTTAGGACTTGGTGCATGCAAGGGCAGTGGATCTGACTAGTCATGATGAGTGGATCCCTATTAATGGACCGTTGTAAGGTGGTAGGGCACATAAGGAAAAATAAAATTGATGCCAATGGGGTTTTTCAAAATTTTATTTTCATAATGGATCACATGTTGATTGTAAGCATATGCTTGTTTATTTAATCTTATGTGGCCTGCCCATGTTAATGTGTGCTGTGCTGGGGCCTGCGTGCCTGGTTAATAAATTGTAAATTAATTTTTTTGTGATCTGCGCATCACATTTCATTTAATTTATAAAGTGTAATTGACCTGTGAGTCAGACTTGTCTAGATAGATTAAATTATAATTTAATCAGACAAGAGCACAGAGCACACATGGCAGAGGCACATGCAGCAGAGGCTTAACTAGGTGGGAGGTCCAGGGTTCGACTCTGGGACAGGCGCATTTACCTGGTGGGCGCACCTGAGCTGCAGTGGGCGCTTGGGCCCTGGGTTGGGCCAGATGAGATGCAAAAGACCCATGGAGAGCTCAAGTGAAGACTTAAGTTAAATTAAGGTCTTACTTAGGGTTAATGGGCTTTTACCACATAAGATCATCATGCTTTCTTTTATTGTTTAAATAATTAGACTTGCATGATTTATTTATCTTCTGCTATCACCATAGGGTTTGCATGATAGTTAAGAAGATAAAAGACCGTTAAAATCTAACGCTAAATATCAAGCTCGTAAGCCTTCTGACGAGAAACCTCACTGTTCTGACTATCGTTGGGGCCGTGTTGTACCCACTCAGTGGGCACGCCCATCTATCTTCAGACGGTGCAAGATTACACCTGCGTGTTACAGGGAAGGGATTTATCGCTTCTCGTTGCTCAGCATAGCACGTGGTGGTCTAGGGAGTAGGTCAGGTCAGCTTGACCATGTAGGCTACATATGGGGCATATGTTAGCTATATGGAGGCAGCCATCTGTGGGATCAGAGACTGTGTTGTACCAACTCAGTTGGCACAGTCGGCTGGATTGCCCAGATGAAGGGGAATCGCACGGGTTGGCGATTGGCAGGGACTGCCTACCAGAAATTAGTGCTTGTACTCTCTGTGCATCTTATCTCGCCTGAGCGGGACGCGGAGACCAAGTATGAAATCTGGATCCCATCTCACTAAAAGAGTCTTACTCTTTCGGACTGTTTTAATGGATTTTTCAGTCAGATAAAATAGTGAGAAAAGAATCTTTCTTAAGTCCTGGATTGATTCTAAACATTGATACTGACCTTGCTATTCTTGCATTGTTGTAGATTCCTGCAGCAACGAACACCATGAGCTTCAATGTGCGATCCCTACTGGAAAGGGAGAAGTTTGCTGGGCCAAACTTCTCAGACTGGTTCGGACACCTTAAGATTGTTCTTAAGGCAGAGAGGAAACTGTATGTCCTCGAGACGGCTATACCGCCTCAACCCGCTCCGAACGCCGCAAGGGCGGTTCGGGATGCCTATGAAAAGCATGTCAATGATAGCATTGATGTCGCTTGCCTGATGCTAGCGTCTATGACACCACAGCTGCAGCGTCAGCATGAGGATATGTCTGCTATAGAAATGATAGCAAACCTCAAGATGCTATATGCTGAACAGGCGAGGACTGAGCGCTATAATTTGACCAAGCTTTTCTTTCAGAGCAAACTGGCTGAAGGGAGTCCAGTGGGAGCTCATGTGCTCAAGATGATTGGGCACAAAGAGGCTCTAGAGAAACTGGGGCATACCATCAATCAGGAGCTTGCTGTAGACATTATTCTGCAGTCCCTCCTGGGCTCTTTCGATCCGTTCATTATTAATTTTAATATGAACAAGATCGACTGTACTCCGGCAGAGTTGCTGAATATGCTCTTGACTACAGAGGAAACTCTAAAGGGAAAGCCTTCAACCTCTGTCTTGATGTTTCCGTCAAGGAACAAGAAGACGGGGAAGAAGGGCAAAGCCCCTGTCAAGAATTACAACAAGGCTCTGAAACAAAAGGTTAAGCGGTCGAAGGAATACAGGTGTTTCCATTGTGGCCAGCTGGGTCACTGGAAAAAGGACTGTAAAGCGCTCCAAGGAGATAGGAAGGGAAGTTTCGCTTCTGGCTCAGGTATATTTGTGACTGAAGTCATGATATCTTCTTCTTCTATTTCATGGGTGTTGGACACTGCATGTGGAGTTCACATTTGTTCAAATGTACAGGAACTCAAGAGAAGAAGACAGGTGGGACAGCATGAGGTGGACCTACGAGTTGGAAACGGGGCACGGCTTGCTGCTGTTGCTGTAGGGGTTTATTACATCTCATTACCATCTGGACTTGTATTAGAACTGGACAATTGTTATTTTGTTCCGAGTATTACGAAAAATATTATCTCTATTCCTGCTCTTGTCAGGAAAGGTTTTTCCTTTGAATGCAATATTTCAAAGTGTGTTCTTTCTTATGATAATATTGTTTATGCTACTGGATCAATTAACAATGGATTATTCATGTTGGACATGGAATGTTCTATACAAAATATTGATAATAAGAAAGCCAAGTATGCTGATGATAGCACCTTGTTATGGCATAGTCGTTTACGCCATATTAACAAGAAGCGCATTAAGCGGTTGCATGATCATGGACTGCTGGGATCATTCTCCTGTGAGGAGATTGATACATGCAAAGCTTGTTTAATGGGTAAAATGACGAAGTCTCCTTTTCCTAACAAAGGTCAAAGGGCTTCAGGTTTACTTGACCTTATACACAGTGATGTGTGTGTTGGGAAACCCCGGGGACATTTTACAATTTTTCAGAGACACATACATACATTGCACAGCGGAAGAATGTCGCCGAAACAGGTCCGTCCCAAAAACCCAGTGAAGATCGCATGCAAGGGGGTCGACACGATGAGTTAGAAAATACCTCAGAGCAAGATGAGGTTGATGTCATGATAGGCGCCCAAGCGTGCGCCCTCTGCAGTCTCACACACACGAATGCCTCGAGTCCTCTTCTTCCACGCCCGGTGCTAGCCTCGGGAAGAAGATCCAAGCCTTAGGGAGATGATCCAACCACCTTGCGCCACCAAGAGAGAAAGATGCGCCAAGTGGTAAGGAAGGAGAAGCTTGCGGCCACTTGATGGAAGAGGAAGAGATTGCGCCAATGCTCCTTGCTCTCGCTCCCTTCTTAAGTTCACGCCTCCAAGGATGAATCATATAAGAGGGGGCGGCTAGGATCACATATATAGGGCAAGAGGCGATTAGGGCAAGGGCTAGGATCATGACAAGTGTAGGGCTAGGATGAGGAGGTTTTATGCAAGGAAAGTCTCCAAGACTTTATCATAAACTTCATTCAACCTTTCCATAATTGCCCAAGTACCATATCAGCCCAATACATGCCTTAAAGGCATTCATACCATCAAGGGAGAAGGGCTAGGCGCAAATTGCTTCCTTAATGAAGCAATTTTTCCACCCTAACCCCATTATGCCCCTTAGGCGCCAATGGGGTTGGGTTTCTCCCCATTATACCCTTTTAGCCTCTCTTCTCTTCATGAGAACTTGTTATTGGGCTTCATTGGATAATGAGCTAGCCCAAACTTCATCCTATGGGTTGATTAAGCATTTGGATCCAATCCAATGCAACCCTAATCCAAGTGTGACCAACCATGGTCAAATACGGGTCAACCTGCCAAAAATGAAGTTTGGCTCCAATAACATTCTTCCATCTCATCAGGCCCATTGGTGCTGATGAAATCTCCCAATTAGATCCGAGTTATCCAATAACTTAATCATAAGGCTTCTCGATCAATACGAGAACTCAAGTATCAAGGTGTGTGACCCTGTAGGTTCTTCTGACGCTGGCAGTGCTGACCAAAGGTCACCACAAGCAGTGAGTGGCACCTAGCAGTGCATCGCTGCTACCCAGGTCATTGGAATGGATATCGACATCGACATCCCCATCATCGCAACTAGGTACAGATGCATTACAGTCTCTTTGCCGGACTGATATCCGATTGGACAAGTGTGTCACCACTTGTTTTCACCCAATCACATGGCTATGACTAAAACAGGTTCTTACCTGGGTATGGCCATACACTCTCAGTCATAGAGCCATAGAGGAGCTCCATGGATATCATACTTCCCTAAGGAAGGGGCAAATCCTATGTCTGTCCATTGACCTTCTCATATGGGTCGTGACATGCTCAATGACAACCGTTATGACCTCCCAACTACGGTGAGGTGTTAGGTTGTATCAAAGCAAGTCCCTAACCATATAGAATGATCAATGACCTCAAGTCAAGGGATCAATGCATCTCCTGTCACTTGTGAGGATAACTTATGACACCAAGTCATAGCCTCACAGCGGGTCTTTCCAGTATATCCTCCAATGATATACCCATGTGTCTGCGTTAGCACCACGTACCTAACCAGCTCACATACCAGTCTCACAAGTACCATAGCTGTCCCATATCCACTAAGGTACATCGACTGGGGACAATAGTTTGAGCACAGATCCAATCTATCTCCAGGGACATTATCATGTCAGTACATGTGCGCAGATGTAAACAAACATTGATAATGACAATGCCAGAATGATATATATATAAATATCAAAGTCAAGTAGTACATAAGTGGACCAAAACTAGGTCTTAGGGCATATACACCAACAATCTCCCACTTGCACTAAGACCTAGAGGTTGAGAAATCTTAACCCCATATCTCTAGCGTGACCATCATGCTTCTGCTGCGCCAAAGCCTTGGTCAATGGGTCTGCCAGATTGTTTTCTGTGTCAACTTTGCTAATCTTGACATCACCTCTTTCAATGATCTCTCTGATCAGGTGAAATCTTCTGAGTATGTGTTTGGATCTTTGATGAGACCGTGGTTCCTTGGCTTGTGCAATTGCTCCATTGTTGTCACAATAGAGTTCAATGGGATCCACTGCACTAGGAACCACCTGAAGATCAGATATGAACTTCCTTATCCAAACGGCTTCCTTGGCTGCCTCAGAAGCGGCCACATACTCTGCCTCGGTTGTAGAATCTGCTATGGTGGATTGCTTGAAGCTCTTCCAGCATACAGCGCCTCCATTTATCTTGAACACATAGCCGGCCTACGATCTAAAGTCGTCAGGGTCAGACTGGAATGATGCATCAGTATAGCCCTGCATACTGAGCTCTTCCTGTCCCCCATAGACCAAGAACAAATCCTTAGTTCTCCTCAGATACTTTAGGATGTTCTTTACAGTCACCCAGTGCTGCAGACCTGGATTGGATTGGTATCGGCTGGTTATGCTTACAGTGAGAGTCCCCTTAATCTAGGGGGCCGAAACCCTAAGGGAGGCGCATATAAAAATTCGCATGGGAAGCTAGGGTTTCAAGAGATCTTAATATATCATATGATCAACTTTCGAATGCTAGTATAGAAGAGAAAGATCCATACCATCGCCATCTCTTGGATGGTGTCTTGGAAGCAGAGAGCGAGAGGATCTCCTCCAAAGGATGCGCACACAAGATGAAGAAGCCGCCTACTCCCTTGGTGCTCCTTGTGCTAGCAAGGTTCCAAGAGGTGCTTGTCGTATGGAAGGAAAGAGATGTTTTTTCTTCTTGGCCGAATCCTCTCCTAGAGACTTGAAGTCGTCACCACACAAGAGTGTGTCGAGAGAGAAGGGCGAGAGGCGAGAATAGAGCTTCCCTTTTTCGTGAACGTGAGGCGTGGTCACGTTTAGAGAAGTGCTATCTAAAAATAGCAAAGTCTCCAATTCATGCGACCATGAATTTTCCTTAACGCTATTAGCTCTCCCCTTTGAACCATGCGCTCATATGATGAGCCGGTTCAAGTTGGTTCAGTTCAAGAAACCAAATAAGCCAAGCAATTAGTCTAGATCTCAATTAAACCCTAAGGCTTCAGATCTAACCGTTGATCTCTCGATGCTTCTGATCTCACCGATCTAGCATCCATTCTCTCAATCGAAGCTTACCGATCTCAAGCCCTAATCAATCAAACATGATCAGACCAGATCTCACTTACAATCAGAGACTAAATTCCTTTAAACTGAACTTAAACAATTCAGTCCACACGATCTGACTTAAGTAAGCCATATCATCAAATTGTGCGACCCTGAGGGTTTCCTTTAAATGTCGGTAACGATAACTTACGTTATCACGAACAGTGAGGGGTATCTAGCAACACATCACTGTCTCCCGATATAAAGAAAAGAGTCTTCCAAGACTACACCCAAACAACAGCACAAGTGTGAATCAACTCACTAGGCATACATGATTCCTTTGCCACTGGATGTTCTTATTGGACAAGCGTGTCAAGCTTGTAACTCCAATATGATGAGCATGATTAGATCAGATGAACACAGTCACCTGGGTATGGCCATACACTCTCTCAATCATCTCATCCAGGGGGCCCCTTTAGAACATCACACTCCTTAAACAAGGAGACGGCAATCCTTTGTCTATCACAAGTGCCCTAACCTGACTCAAGCTCACCATCCAAGATAGTCTATAACCATTATGTTTCAAATGATATTGAACTACCTCAAAACAATGACAATCATCATTTAGAAACACAAGTGATCTCAAGTCAGAGGACATGTGCCACTTGTAGCAAACAAGGATTATTCACATTGTGACAAGCAATTGAATATCCAAGTAGGGTCTGTCCAGTACATCCAATGTACCCATGAGTCTACATCTTATTCCATGCTCGAAGCATCCTATAAGATTAGAACACATATTAGTCTTAATCATATCAAGGCTGTCTCATGTTCACCAAGATATCTCAACTAAGGACTTAACTGCATGTCAGCCTAACTGAACAGCTTTGAGACATTATTCAGAAGTACACTTATTGCAGCAGACAATGTAACAAACTGAATAACAACCATTGCCTTTATAAACAAAAGAGTTTATACATGATACTGATAGAATCCCAAGGCCTCAAACATTAGCCTTAAGGGCATACCCCAACATACAGCATATGCCTCGTCTGGTCTAGTACACAACATTGCATACATGATCGATCCTACTGCTGAAGTATAAGGAATTCGACTCATGTCATCCCGCTCAGCCTGTATTGTAGGACACTGGCTCTTTGAGAGAGTAAGGCCATGTCTTACTGGAAGGTATCCTTTCTTGGATTGCTCCAAGTTAAACCTCTCCAGGACCTTATCAATGTAGGTACTCTGACTAAGGGCCAGGAGCCTCTTGGATCTATCTTGGTAGATCCTCACGCCTAGAATATAGGCGGCCTCCCCTAAGTCTTTCATCTCAAAACACTTCCCTAACCATATCTTCATAGCTTGAAGACTAGGGATGTCGTTTCCGATGAGCAGTATGTCATCGACATACAAGACCAGAAAAATCACCAAGCTCCCACTGAATTTTCTATATACACAGGCGTCATCTTCGCTTTTGATAAAGCCATAATCTCTCACAGCTTCATCAAATCGAAGATTCCAACTTCGAGATGCTTGCTTTAATCCATAAATGGATCTCTTTAGCCTGCAGACCTTACTAGCCTCTGCATGATGGATGAAGCCATCAGGTTGTGTCATGTACACATCCTCAGTCAGCTTCCCGTTAAGGAACGCTGTCTTCACATTCATCTGCCATATCTCATAGTCATGATATGCAGCTATAGCAAGCAGAATCCGAATGGACTTGATCATGGCAACTGGCGAGAAGGTTTCATCATAGTCCACCCCGTGGACTTGTTTAAAACCTTTAGCCACTAGTCTACCCTTATAGGTAACTATATTGCCATCCATGTCTGTCTTCTTCTTGAAGACCCATTTACACCCTATGGGTTTTACCCCATCAGGCAGCTTAACCAAATCCCAGACTTGGTTAGCCGACATGGAATCCATCTCGGATCGCATGGCGTCAAGCCATCTCTCGGAGTCCGGTCCACTGACCGCCTCATCATAGGTTCTGGGTTCATCCTCAATGATGAAAATTCCATCGTGTTGAGTCGGCAGCGACCCGTACCTCTCAGGTGCACGACGAATCCTCCCAGACCTACGTGGGACCTGTGTCTGAGCCTCAGATTGTATAACAACTGGTGCAGATGGCTCAGATTCCATCTCTTTGTCTTGTGGTTGCACTTGGACCTCATCCAAGTCAAACTCCCTCCCACTAACTTCTTTCATAAGAAATTCTTTCTCCAGAAAGACAGCACCCCGAGCAACAAAAACTTTGTTCTCGGTTGGGACATAGAAGTAGTATCCTTTAGTTTCCTTCGGATACCCCACAAATACACACTTATCAGATCTAGGTTCTAGCTTGCTAGAATCCTGACGTTTGACATAAGCCTCACATCCCCAGATCCTGATAAAGGTGAGATTAGGGCGTCTCCCACTCTGATGCAGGAGCATATCACATGATATTTGATCTAATTTTGACTTAGTCAATTTTTGCATAATTATTGTAAATCTTGATTATTCATAGACTTAGTCAACAATTATGTTTATAGAGGCACTAATCCATCTTATTTTGCCATGACAATATGAGGTCCAATGGCTACGGTCACATCTCCTAAGCTCAAGCTAGTTCAAGTCAAAGAAGAATTCAGCCAAGTCAAAGAAGAATTCAGCCCAAGGAGAAAGGCCGAATACGCAATCATCAAATCAAATGCCACCACCAATTGCATTTACCAATAATGCATGCCAAGCAATTATCATCAGCTGCATCTATTCAAACAAATTCCTGCAAAATTTGGGCTGCACCCACAACGTCCACATGAAGTCAACCTTGTGCCAGCAACATTCAAGCACATCTCTATCAAGCTCCACGCGCCAGCAAAGCCACCAATCTCTAGCAGGCGAAGAGAAAAGCTGCCCGTTGCAGCTGGCGTGAAGATGAAGAAAGGGGCAACGGCATTATTACCAGCCCCTCTATATAAAAGAGTATCTCCTTTTTGTAAGCATGCGAATTGAAGTTGAAATCAATGGAAATAGTTTTCCTCCGTTTGTCGGATGTCTCCTTCTCCCCTCTCTTCCTCTAGGTGCCGAGCACCTCTCCTCTCCCTTTTCTCCAGCTGAACGCCACTCTTCTCCACCTCTTCCTCGTTTAAACAAGCTTCCGCCGCTGTCGCAAAACTCCCCTGCTTCCCGCCGAATCCAGCCTGGAACTCTCCATTCGCCTCACCGCCGGCGACGATCCGGCCGACGGATCGTCCTCAAACTCCAGCCACACATCCTCCCTTTCAGGTCGAACCCACAACCGGCAGGATCGCCCCATCCGACGTCTGGATCGCCGGAATCGGAAGATTTCCGGTGACGCCTCAGCTCACGCCCCTGTTTCCGCCCTTCACCACTGATCGCCGTCGATCTCCTCCGACAAGCCCCCGTTCGACCCCAAACTCCGGCCACGAGTTCGCCGTGGCCTGAGGATCTTCCAGTTGTAGCAGGTTGGGAGTTCAGACCGTCTCCGACGAGCGCTGGCAGCCTCTGCCCCATCCCGTGTCCTCCCCTGTTTCCGCCATAAACAAGGCATTGTTGACGCCGCCCTTCTCCTAGCACCCAGACGCCACCGCCGGCCGGCCATCACGCCGGAATGCGTCCCTACAGCCTCGAGCCACCCTTCCCCACGCCTCTGCAACCACCAACGTCGACCAGTTCATGCGCCCGATCCTCCGCTGCTTCACGAGGACACAGTCCATCCACCTGTAACTGTTTATTTCTTTACCCAATCTTAAACTTGATTAGCGTTTTGTAATGCAGATAATTAACGTGCTGGGTGATCCTGATGTACCTGATTTTTCTGCGATGGGGAAGAACGCGCTCTGATCATTGGACCCAATAACAAGACCTGATCTTCCTCCATTATTCTGATCAGTTGGACTGAACCCAGATTCCTCAGATCAGCTAAGTATCTGATCATGAATTATGGCTGCTTATTGTAATTTTAGGATTTAATTACTTTCTTTCTGGTTTGCACATCACGTGTCTACACCCCACATCAGTTTGGTATCAGAGCAAGTTAGTGGCCAACTCTTGTCTGGCCACACCGATCCCTGGTTTGCTCTTTGTTTTAATTAAAAAAAAAAAAAAAAAAAAAAAAAAAAGAACTATTACTGCATGCTTTCATGTTATTTAGTTGCAAATTCTAAGTTATTTGCTACTGTAGTTTATTTGAAAGAAAAAAATGCTTACCTTGAATTCAATCCTGCACAAAACTGCATCTGGTTAAAACTGCATATGATCTATAGAATTTCTCAAAGTTGTATCTCAATATTACTCATCACCGAAACTCAAATCTGCACTGCTTTCAGATTTGCAAATTCTGATTTCTGAGATTTATGATTCCGTATTCTTGGGCTACTTACAACTCCTGATTTCTACCCTTGCTCTATCGCTGATTTGTTCTTGAACAAGCTCGCTATAGTATGGGCTTTCTTTGCTAAGTTTAAGTTCTGAGATTTGTTTCTGTTTTGCGCGTTCCAACTGATTCCATAAGCTTCCAAGTAGCAGTGCTTGATTTCTAAAATCTGTTGTCTATTCTTGTGTTTTGTGTTGAAACCTTGATGTTTTCTCATCTGCTGATTCTGGAATTTGCATTGAGGTTTCTGATTTTTGCCTGGATACCGTAACTAACCGGGTTCGTTGCACCATGCTCAGTTGTGGGCTGTGTTGGGCTGTGTCTCATTGAATTTTCGGATTCCTCATCTGATAGAACATTCGGATTTTGAAAGGCAAAGTGGGTGTGGATTTCACCTCAGCATTGGGTGAAACAACTCACTTAGTTGCTAAAGGTTACACACTAAAGCTGGAATTTTGATTTTCAGCTGGAAAAGTACTGTTACTTACCAGCTTGTGTTGTGTTATATGCTTACATTGAGAACAATTATGCATAGAACTGCATAATACTTCTGGATTTTTGCTATGCACCTCAAATTCTGCATGTGTTTTCCTGATTCTCCACTTAGTTTTATAAATCCTGCAAACTGTGAACTGCTGCTGAACTTATCATTGCATTAATATCTGATCTCGTAGTATACCTTCACTACTGTACTACCATTGCTAATACCTGCTGAATTTGTAAACTCTGCTCACTGCCGAAACCTTCCTCACTGCATTTACTGTAGCTTATTGCTCCAAATACTGGTATTACAAGTTTGTGTGCACTGCTTGCTGAAATCTGTATTCTTCTACCATAGCTGAATTCCTATATACTGCAGATTCAACCTGATTTTGCATGATTAATACTTGTCCTGCTAATATTACTTGCTGTGTTTGATCTGTGCTTGTTGAAAACCTCTGCTGAACATGTATACCTCCCTGTTACACTTTATACCATCAACGTATTTCAGTTTAAAATACCTATAACTGCAGCCATGGATGTATTGGTTTTTAGCTGAAATTACAGCATTTGGTTGTAAGTGAACCTAAATTAGGTTCGGTCTGAATTTTGATTGACTGCTAGTTTTGAAACCTGAAAGTCCTGCAACAGAAAATTATCTTGCTTCTCACATTCACATTTAGGGTATCTGGAAACCTGCATCAAATCTTGCTGAAAATTCATCTCCTGTTAATTACCATCAGCATATTTCAGTCTGAAGCACCCATAAGGCAGCTACTTATTCATCTATTATGACTCTAAATTCTGCACTTGAATGCTGAAATTTTCCAATCTACTGGCATTATTTTCTGAACATATATATGCTGCAATTATTTTTTGGATTGGCCTTGATACATGGATCTTCTACATGCTGAGATAGTATTCCTGCACTGCACTTAAACAATAGTCATTTCTAGCATTAATTTTTCTTGTTTATCATCATGCGTTATTTTACTCAACAGGAAGTTATAGCTAGAACAGAACTAATAACTGTTAGGGAACAAAAGGCTCTTACACTTAGTTTTACAACATTTAAATATAGGGTTCTTACTCATAAGCCTAGTTGTTTCACAACATACACTTTGTGCAATGGTTATAATAGTAAAACTGTTATTGATCATCAAGTCAAGTTTAATGTTATATCTCCCAAAGTCATTGAGCAATTTGGCCTCACCATACAAAAACATGATTATCCATATGTCATAACTTGGGAAGACTATACTAAAACTTTAGTTGACTTTCAATGCTTAGTTCCTATCCAATTAGGCAATATGAAAACTGAAATTTGGTGTGATGTAATGAGTTTAGAAGGATTTGACATCTTATTAGGGAATGAATTCATGCATGATTATCAAGGACATTATTTTCACAACCCTTGGAGTTATAGTTTTATTCATAAAGGGATGCCACACATAATTCACCCTTATGATGAGTTAAGGGAGAAAACTAAAAAGTTGCAACATGAGTTCAAGGAGCTTATGAAAAAGTTGCAACAATCAATGGAGAAATTAAGAAAGCCCCATTTACAAGTTGAACAAGAGAGTCCTAATCCTCTAGAGTTCAACCAAACATTAGAGCCTACTTTAGAACCTAAACCATGTCTTGATGAAACCACTAAATTTGAAGAAATAAATCATGAAGTACCATTACCTTCAATTTTAGGGCCCATACCCATAGGTCCTTTAGAAAACATGCCTCAACTTGACTCTAGCACATCTATTCCAACTAAGGAACCCATTATTAACACATGTGAGAATCAATTGCCCATAGAGACTCCATTAGGCATAAAACAACTTAAGTTTGGAACATTTATCATTGATGACTTGGAGAGCCAAATTGAACACAAGTCCATAGATCTTTATGAACCACACTTTAAACCTAAGTTAGCTCCTTTTGAAATTGACTTAGACCCTCATTCTAAACCATTAAGAGAAACCTTAGAATTTGAAGATCCTATGAGCCTTGAGTCTTGTATCTTAAACCCTTCTATCCACACATTTAAGGCACACATAGAAACCACTCAACTTGAACATTTTGACTTTGTGATGCCTAAATCTTTAGAGCCAATTGAGTTTGTGATTACCCCTCCCATGAACCATGACATGCAATATTTTAATTTTATGGGTATTAATTTCTCTCCAACACAACTCCCATTGAATGCATATGATTTTGTTATTCATTTCTCTCTCTTACTTGGATTTTATAGAAAACATGAGCTTGCTAATATTGCTTGTCCAAATCTGAATTTTCTTTCATCCTACTCCTTGCATGTGAGAAGTACATTAGGGTTAGAACAAGACAATCCAAGAAAATCTATGTATTATCAACTTCTCTTCCAATCTATCCTCAAAGATGAATACACTTATAGGCCTCCACCTAAGCGTGATAAATTGTTAATTTCCATGCTAGTAGTTTAAATTGTTGCTAGTCTTTTTTTAATTAACCTAAGTTTCTCCAGGAGTAGAAACATTTGAACCGGGGGTGTATGATGCAGGAGCATATCACATGATATTTGATCTAATTTTGACTTAGTCAATTTTTGCATAATTATTGTAAATCTTGATTATTCATAGACTTAGTCAACAATTATGTTTATAGAGGCACTAATCCATCTTATTTTGCCATGACAATATGAGGTCCAATGGCTACGGTCACATCTCCTAAGCTCAAGCTAGTTCAAGTCAAAGAAGAATTCAGCCAAGTCAAAGAAGAATTCAGCCCAAGGAGAAAGGCCGAATACGCAATCATCAAATCAAATGCCACCACCAATTGCATTTACCAATAATGCATGCCAAGCAATTATCATCAGCTGCATCTATTCAAACAAATTCCTGCAAAATTTGGGCTGCACCCACAACGTCCACATGAAGTCAACCTTGTGCCAGCAACATTCAAGCACATCTCTATCAAGCTCCACGCGCCAGCAAAGCCACCAATCTCTAGCAGGCGAAGAGAAAAGCTGCCCGTTGCAGCTGGCGTGAAGATGAAGAAAGGGGCAACGGCATTATTACCAGCCCCTCTATATAAAAGAGTATCTCCTTTTTGTAAGCATGCGAATTGAAGTTGAAATCAATGGAAATAGTTTTCCTCCGTTTGTCGGATGTCTCCTTCTCCCCTCTCTTCCTCTAGGTGCCGAGCACCTCTCCTCTCCCTTTTCTCCAGCTGAACGCCACTCTTCTCCACCTCTTCCTCGTTTAAACAAGCTTCCGCCGCTGTCGCAAAACTCCCCTGCTTCCCGCCGAATCCAGCCTGGAACTCTCCATTCGCCTCACCGCCGGCGACGATCCGGCCGACGGATCGTCCTCAAACTCCAGCCACACATCCTCCCTTTCAGGTCGAACCCACAACCGGCAGGATCGCCCCATCCGACGTCTGGATCGCCGGAATCGGAAGATTTCCGGTGACGCCTCAGCTCACGCCCCTGTTTCCGCCCTTCACCACTGATCGCCGTCGATCTCCTCCGACAAGCCCCCGTTCGACCCCAAACTCCGGCCACGAGTTCGCCGTGGCCTGAGGATCTTCCAGTTGTAGCAGGTTGGGAGTTCAGACCGTCTCCGACGAGCGCTGGCAGCCTCTGCCCCATCCCGTGTCCTCCCCTGTTTCCGCCATAAACAAGGCATTGTTGACGCCGCCCTTCTCCTAGCACCCAGACGCCACCGCCGGCCGGCCATCACGCCGGAATGCGTCCCTACAGCCTCGAGCCACCCTTCCCCACGCCTCTGCAACCACCAACGTCGACCAGTTCATGCGCCCGATCCTCCGCTGCTTCACGAGGACACAGTCCATCCACCTGTAACTGTTTATTTCTTTACCCAATCTTAAACTTGATTAGCGTTTTGTAATGCAGATAATTAACGTGCTGGGTGATCCTGATGTACCTGATTTTTCTGCGATGGGGAAGAACGCGCTCTGATCATTGGACCCAATAACAAGACCTGATCTTCCTCCATTATTCTGATCAGTTGGACTGAACCCAGATTCCTCAGATCAGCTAAGTATCTGATCATGAATTATGGCTGCTTATTGTAATTTTAGGATTTAATTACTTTCTTTCTGGTTTGCACATCACGTGTCTACACCCCACATCACACTCCATACCTCGTATGGTATTTTGGAGACACTCTTAGATGGAACATTATTCAGTATCAGAGAAGCTGTCTCAAGTGCATGCCCCCAGAATGAGGGAGGTAGAGTTGCATGACTCATCATAGATCGAACCATATCCAATAAAGTTCGATTTCTCCTTTCAGACACACCATTCCATTGAGGTGTTCCAGGAGGAGTGAGTTGGGATATGATCCCAGACTCTCTCAGATAGTCAAAGAACTCTCCACTCAGGTATTCTCCACCTCGATCTGATCGAAGAGCTTTAATGGATCTTCCAAGCTGGTTCTCTACTTCATTCTTGAACTCTTTGAATTTCTCAAAGGACTCAGATTTATGTCTCATTAGGTAGACATATCCATACCTACTGAAGTCATCAGTGAAGGTAATGAAGTAGTTGTACCCTCCTCTGGCTTGTTTATTGAAAGGCCCACACACATCAGTATGTATGAGATCCAATAAACCTCCTGCCCTCTCACCAATCTTGGTGAAGGGTGCCTTTGTCATTTTCCCTAATAAACAAGGTTCACAGGTATCAAATTCCTCCAAGGAACTTGAATCTAACAATCCATTTGCATGGAGTTGTTGGATGCGATTTTTGTTTATATGGGCTAATCGACAGTGCCATAGGAAAGCACCAACTGAACCACTCAGTTTGGTCCTTTTATTACTTATGTTACAGATAGAACTTTCCATATCCAAGATATACAGACCATTGCACAAAGTACCCTTCCCATAGAACATATTTGCAAATGAAAAAGAACATGAGTTCTTATTTATTTCAAACTTAAATCCCTTCTTTGCTAAGCAAGGAATGGATACAATGTTCTTAGTAAGTGAAGGTACACAAAAGCAATTATCTAGTTCTAATAGAAGTCCAGACGGTAAGGAGAGAGTCAAGACGCCTACAGCAACGGCAGCAACCTGTGCCCCATTTCCAACGCGTAGGTCAATCTCTCCAGGTCGCACCGATCTACTTTTCTTGAGCCCCTGCATATTTGTACAAATATGAGCTCCACATGCGGTATCCAATACCCATGACATAGAAGTAGAAAGATTGACTTCTGTAACATAAATACCTGAGCTAGAAGTTAAGGCCAAGCCCTTCTTCTCCTCATTCTGAAGCTGCTTGCAGTCCCTTCTCCAGTGACCCTGCTCGCCACAGTGAAAACACCTCTGGTCCTTTGACTTCTTTGCCTTTTTCTTCAGTGCCTTGGTAGGACCTTTGGCACTGCCCTTAGCACGTGCCTTACCCTTCTTCTTTATCTTCTTGGTCGCTGGGACCAAAAGAACAGAATTTGGTTTGGTCTTACCCATTTCACGCTCGGCTGTTTGGAGCATATTCATCAATTCCTCCCGTGTGCACTCAATCCGGTTCATGTTGAAGTTAATAATAAACGGACTGAAGCTAGGGGGCAGGGAATGCAGAATAAGATCCACAACCAGCTCGTTGTCTATGGCATGACCCAGTCTCCTGAGATGATCCACATTCCCAATGAGTTTGAGAACATGGGGTCTCACTGGTGCACCCTCAGACAACTTACACCGAAAGACTGCTTTGGCGGTGTCAAATCTTTCAGTTCTAGCCTGAGCCTCGAACATCTGTTTCAGATGAGTGATCATCTGAAAAGCGTTCTGCTCCTCATATTGCACCTGCAGTTCAGGTGCCATGCTGGCTAGCATAAGACATGCAACCTCCAAAGAGTCATCCTGATGCTTTCTATAAGCATCTCTATCTGCCGTTCGGGCATTAGGCGCAGGAGCCGCAGGAAGAGCCTGTTCAAGGACATACAGCTTCTTCTCGAGCTTGAAGACTATCCTCAAGTTCCGATGCCAGTCCATAAAGTTAGTTCCAACTAACTTATCCTTATCAAGGAGTGATCGCAGTGATAATCCGCCAGTGTTCGTAGCCATTGTTCTACAACACCCAAGAAAAACAGATTAGTACTACTTCGAATCATTTAAACTGGACTTGTTTTAAATGATTACTGCTCCCACTATTTTAAATTCGAATTGACAACCCACAAAGTCAATCGGGAAGTTTAAGACTTCCTAGTGAGATGGGATCCTTATTTCACATGAGGCTTTGCGTCCCACGAGGGTGGGATGAGATGCACAAAGTAACCCATGTTTCCTAAGGTGGGCGCGCCGGCCGGTTGCTCCAAGCAACTCCCCTTGTTGAGACAGTCTTGGGCATTTCATGTCCAGCGAGGGCTGAATCATGAAACCCTAACCTCTCAACGATGCCTCTAGACTTTCATCATGTGCCTACTACATGTAAATTTCTAGTCAAGTCCATTCCTAACCGTTTATGCCCAGGGCCAATGAGTTTCCTTGCGAAGGCACGCCCAGGTTAAAACTGGACTGGGGAAACCATTGTCACCACACACTTTCTAAAGATAAGTGGGTGTGTCCCACGAGGGTGGGAACCAGTTCACAACTCCACTGATCGATAGCTTAGTGAGGGCTACGCGTTAGAAGGCTTCTAGAATTGATATTTTATGAGGGTTTTTAAGGTCTCATCAGTTTTATCTTATGTCTAACAATACAGGCATGCAATCCTATAGTGATAACATAATGATAAAACATCACAGGCATGCTTTTAGCAGATAAGGAAAGCAGTAAAAGATGATGTGATCAAAGCCCTTTCAAGACATTGAACCAACCCATGCCAAAAGGAGGTTCAACTCTTGACATAGGACTCAAGCCCCTAAGATAGACCTATCCTAGTCGCCCTCTATCTTGGTCTTCAAGGTGGGCTCCAAGGTCCTTTCTTCATGGCTTAGCTCTCAAACCTTAAGGGTAGACCTCAAAGGTTCAGCCAATGCCATGGTCTTCCTCCAAGGAGAATGCGCCACAATGAAAGATGCCAAGTTAGCTAGCTCTCAAACCCAAGGGTTCGGCCATGCCTAACTTGTGTCATCAAGCAAGGTTGCGCCTTTTCCTTGATGCTTGTTGCGCCACCATCCAAGGTGCGCCAACTCCATGCATGGGCCAAGCTCCAAGTACATGCGCTACCCTAGTCTTCTTAAAAGCAAAAAGAAAAGCGGCACGCAGGCCTCACGAGGAAACATCACAGGCATGCAAAGGGGGGCTTGACTAATGATCACAACATTATGCACAATCAAGGTATTTACTCATGCAATTCTATAAGCTCATGAAAAACATAAAATCTGAAATTTTACTTTTTCATTAAAACTAGTCTCTTTTTCTCCTCTTCTTCTCACAAATCTTTTGGTTAATTGCGATTTATTTTTCAAGGTGATTTCAGAGATCCTTTCGGCTGGCAATTTTGTCAGATCAAGAGACTTGGCCAGTCCGAAGACACAATGCCCGTCCTACTTGACAAAACTACGTGCGCCTTTGATCTTTAAATCAGACAAGAAAAATAGTCCAAAAATTCAAAAGAGATTGAGAGGATGATAGAAACAAGAAACCCTAATTTTTTCCTACTTAGAAAAAATCTTTTGCCATGCATCATGCTATTTTCGAAAATAGAGATATGGCATGTGAGCATGAAAGAAAAGCATAAAACATCGTTCGAGTCTTGCAAGTCCCTCTGATACCACTGTTGGGAAACCCCGGGGACATTTTACAATTTATTAGAGACACATACATTCATTGCACAGCGAAAGAATGTCCCCGAAACAGGTCCGTCCCAAAAACCCAGTGAAGATCGCATGCAAGGGGGTCGACACGATGAGTTAGAAAATACCTCAGAGCAAGATGAGGTCGATGTCGTGATAGGCGCCCAAGCGTGCGCCCTCTGCAGTCTCACACACACGGATGCCTCGAGTCCTCTTCTTCCACGCCCGGTGCTAGCCTCGGGAAGAAGATCCAAGCCTTAGGGAGATGCTCCAACCACCTTGCGCCACCAAGAGAGAAAGATGCGCCAAGTGGTAAGGAAGGAGAAGCTTGCGGCCACTTGATGGAAGAGGAAGAGATTGCGCCAATGCTCCTTGCTCTCGCTCCCTTCTTAAGTTCACGCCTCCAAGGATGAATCATCATAAGAGAGGGCGGCTAGGGTCACATATATAGGGCAAGAGGCGATTAGGGCAAGGGCTAGGATCATGACAAGTGTAGGGCTAGGATGAGGAGGTTTAATGCAAGGAAAGTCTCCAAGACTTTACCATAAACTTCATTCAACCTTTCCATAATTGCCCAAGTACCATATCAGCCCAAGACATGCCTTAAAGGCATTCATACCATCAAGGGAGAAGGGCTAGGCGCAAATTGCTTCCTTAATGAAGCAATTTTGCCACCCTAACCCCATTATGCCCCTTAGGCGCCAATGGGGTTGGGTTTCTCCCCATTATACCCTTTTAGCCTCTCTTCTCTTCATGAGTACTTGTTATTGGGCTTCATTGGATAATGAGCTAGCCCAAACTTCATCCTATGGGTTGATTAAGCATTTGGATCCAATCCAATGCAACCCTAATCCAAGTGTGACCAACCATGGTCAAATACGGGTCAACCTGCCAAAAATGAAGTTTGGCTCCAATAACATTCTTCCATCTCATCAGGCCCATTGGTGCTGATGAAATCTCCCAATTAGATCCGAGTTATCCAATAACTTGATCATAAGGCTTCTCGATCAATACGAGAACTCAAGTATCAAGGTGTGCGACCCTGTAGGTTCTTCTGACGCTGGCAGTGCTGACCAAAGGTCACCACAAGCAGTGAGTGGCACCTAGCAGTGCATCGCTGCTACCCAGGTCATTGGAATGGATATCGACATCGACATCCCCATCATCGCAACTAGGTACAGATGCATTACAGTCTCTTTGCCGGACTGATATCCGATTGGACAAGTGTGTCACCACTTGTTTTCACCCAATCACATGGCTATGACTAAAACAGGTTCTTACCTGGGTATATCCATACACTCTCAGTCATAGAACCATAGAGGAGCTCCATGGATATCATACTTCCCTAAGGAAGGGGCAAAATCCTATGTCTGTCCATTGACCTTCTCATATGGGTCGTGACATGCTCAATGACAACCGTTATGACCTCCCTTCTATGGCGAGGTGTTAGGTTGTATCAAAGCAAGTCGCTAACCATATAGAACGATCAATGACCTCAAGTCAAGGGATCAATGCATCTCCTGTCACTTGTGAGGATAACTTATGACACCAAGTCATAGCCTCACAGCGGGTCTTTCCAGTATAACCTCTAATGATATACCCATGTGTCTGCGTTAGCACCACGTGCCTAACCAGCTCACAAACCAGTCTCTCAAGTACCATAGCTGTCCCATATCCACTAAGGTACATCGACTGGGGACAATAGTTTGAGCACAGATCCAATCTGTCTCCAGGGACATTATCATGTTAGTACATGTGCGCAGATGTAAACAAACATCGACAATGACAATGCTAGAATGATATATATAAATATCAAAGTCAAGTAGTACATAAGTGGACCAAAACTAGGTCCTAGGGCATATACACCAACAGTCCATTCCAAACCGTTTATGCCCAGGGCCAATGAGTTTCCTTGCGAAGGCACGCCCAGGTTAAAACTGGACTGGGGAAACCATTGTCACCACACACTTTCTAAAGATAAGTGGGTGTGTCCCACGAGGGTGGGAACCAGTTCACAACTCCACTGATAGATAGCTTAGTGAGGGCTACGCGTTAGAAGGCTTCTAGACTTGATATTTTATGAGGGTTTTTTAAGGTCTCATCAGTTTTATCTTATGTCTAACAATACAGGCATGCAATCCTATAGTGATAACATAATGATAAAACATCACAGGCATGCTTTTAGCAGATAAGGAAAGCAGTAAAAGATGATGTGATCAAAGCCCTTTCAAGACATTGAATCAACCCATGCCAAAGGAGTTTCAACTCTTGACATAGGACTCAAGCCCCTAAGAAAGACCTATCCTAGCCGCCCTCTATCTTGGTCTTCATGGTTGGCTCCAAGGTCCTTCCTTCATGGCTTAGCTCTCAAACCTTAAGGGTAGACCTCAAAGGTTCGGCCAATGCCATGGTCTTCCTCCAAGGAGAATGCGCCACAATGAAAGATGCCAAGTTAGCTAGCTCTCAAACCCAAGGGTTCGGCCATGCCTAACTTGTGCCATCAAGCAAGGTTGCGCCTTTTCCTTGATGCTTGTTGCGCCACCATCCAAGGTGCGCCAACTCCATGCATGCGCCAAGTTCCAAGTACATGCGCTACCCTAGTCTTCTTAAAAGCAAAAAGAAAAGCGGTACGCAGGCCTCACGAGGAAACATCACAGGCATGCAAAGGGGGGCTTGACTAATGATCACAACATTATGCACAATCAAGGTATTTACTCATGCAATTCTACATGCTCATGAAAAACATAAAATCTGAAATTTTACTTTTTCATTAAAACTAGTCTCTTTTTCTCCTCTTCTTCTCACAAATCTTTTGGTTAATTGCGATTTATTTTTCAAGGTGATTTCAGAGATCCTTTCGGCTGGCAATTTTGTCAGATCAAGAGACTTGGCCAGTCCGAAGACACAATGCCCGTCCTACTTAACAAAACTACGTGCGCCTTTGATCTTTAAATCAGACAAGAAAAATAGTCCAAAAATCCAAAAGAGATTGAGAGGATGATAGAAACAAGAAACCCTAATTTTTCCTACTTAGAAAAAATCGTTTGCCATGCATCATGCTATTTTCGAAAATAGAGATATGGCATGTGAGCATGAATGAAAAGCATAAAACATCGTTCGAGTCTTGCAAGTCGCTCTGATACCACTGTTGGGAAACCCCGGGGACATTTTACAATTTTTCAGAGACACATACATACATTGCACAGCGGAAGAATGTCCCCGAAACAGGTCCGTCCCAAAAACCCAGTGAAGATCGCATGCAAGGGGGTCGACACGATGAGTTAGAAAATACCTCAGAGCAAGATGAGGTCGATGTCGTGATAGGCGCCCAAGCGTGCGCCCTCTGTAGTCTCACACACACGAATGCCTCGAGTCCTCTTCTTCCACGCCCGGTGCTAGCCTCGGGAAGAAGATCCAAGCCTTAGGGAGATGATCCAACCACCTTGCGCCACCAAGAGAGAAAGATGCGCCAAGTGGTAAGGAAGGAGAAGCTTGCGGCCACTTGATGGAAGAGGAAGAGATTGCGCCAATGCTCTTTGCTCTCGCTCCCTTCTTAAGTTCACGCCTCCAAGGATGAATCATATAAGAGGGGGCGGCTAGGGTCACATATATAGGGCAAGAGGCGATTAGGGAAAGGGCTAGGATCATGACAAGTGTAGGGCTAGGATGAGGAGGTTTTATGCAAGGAAAGTCTCCAAGACTTTACCATAAACTTCATTCAACCTTTCCATAATTGCCCAAGTACCATATCAGCCCAATACATGCCTTAAAGGCATTCATACCATCAAGGGAGAAGGGCTAGGCGCAAATTGCTTCCTTAATCTTAATGAAGCAATTTTGCCACCCTAACCCCATTATGCCCCTTAGGCGCCAATGGGGTTGGGTTTCTCCCCATTATACCCTTTTAGCCTCTCTTCTCTTCATGAGAACTTGTTATTGGGCTTCATTGGATAATGAGCTAGCCCAAACTTCATCCTATGGGTTGATTAAGCATTTGGATCCAATCCAATGCAACCCTAATCCAAGTGTGACCAACCATGGTCAAATACGGGTCAACCTGCCAAAAATGAAGTTTGGCTCCAATAACATTCTTCCATCTCATCAGGCCCATTGGTGCTGATGAAATCTCCCAATTAGATCCGAGTTATCCAATAACTTAATCATAAGGCTTCTCGATCAATACGAGAACTCAAGTATCAAGGTGTGTGACCCTGTAGGTTTTTCTGACGCTGGCAGTGCTGACCAAAGGTCACCACAAGCAGTGAGTGGCACCTAGCAGTGCATCGCTGCTACCCAGGTCATTGGAATGGATATCGACATCGACATCCCCATCATCGCAACTAGGTACAGATGCATTACAGTCTCTTTGCCGGACTGATATCCGATTGGACAAGTGTGTCACCACTTGTTTTCACCCAATCACATGGCTATGACTAAAACAGGTTCTTACCTGGGTATGGCCATACACTCTCAGTCATAGAACCATAGAGGAGCTCCATGGATATCATACTTCCCTAAGGAAGGGGCAAATCCTATGTCTGTCCATTGACCTTCTCATATGGGTCGTGACATGCTCAATGACAACCGTTATGACCTCCCAACTACGGCGAGGTGTTAGGTTGTATCAAAGCAAGTCCCTAACCATATAGAATGATCAATGACCTCAAGTCAAGGGATCAATGCATCTCCTGTCACTTGTGAGGATAACTTATGACACCAAGTCATAGCCTCACAGCGGGTCTTTCCAGTATATCCTCCAATGATATACCCATGTGTCTGCGTTAGCACCACGTACCTAACCAGCTCACATACCAGTCTCACAAGTACCATAGCTGTCCCATATCCACTAAGGTACATCGACTGGGGACAATAGTTTGAGCACAGATCCAATCTATCTCCAGGGACATTATCATGTCAGTACATGTGCGCAGATGTAAACAAACATTGATAATGACAATGCCAGAATGATATATATATAAATATCAAAGTCAAGTAGTACATAAGTGGACCAAAACTAGGTCTTAGGGCATATACACCAACAGTGTGTGGGCCATTTAGTAAACATGCCAGAGGTGGCTATTCATACTTCATTACCTTTACTGATGATTTCAGTAGATATGGGTATGTCTATCTAATGAGACATAAGAGTGAATCTTTTGACAAGTTCAAAGAGTTCAAAAATGAAGTACAGAATCAGCTAGGCCGAAATATCAAGGCACTTCGCTCAGATCGAGGTGGAGAATACCTAAGTCGAGAATTTACTGACTATCTGAAGGAGTGTGGGATTATCTCACAGCTCACTCCGCCAGGAACACCGCAATGGAATGGTGTGTCCGAGAGGAGGAACAGAACCTTACTGGATATGGTTCGTTCAATGATGAGTCAAGCTACTCTACCTTACTCCTTTTGGGGATTTGCACTGGAAACAGCTGCAAAGGTACTAAACCGAGTGCCATCCAAGGCAGTTTCAAAGACTCCATACGAATTATGGTATGGGAAACAGCCGAGCTTGACATTTATTAAGATCTGGGGTTGCGAGGCTTATGTCAAAAAGCTCGCCTCTGGGAAACTAGAGAGCAGATCTGAGAAATGTATCTTTGTCGGTTACCCTAAGGAAACTAAGGGTTATTATTTCTACGATTCCAAAGAGAACAAGGTATTTGTTGCTCGGATGGCCATTTTCTTGAGAAGGAGTTTCTTCTGCAAGAGGCCAGTGGGAGAGAAATATAGCTGAATGAGAATCCAGAGGAAGGACAAAGTAGTCAAGCACAGTTGGATGAGCCTGAGCCGGTAGAACAGGTTATTGAACAACCTGAGGCTCAGATATCACGGGAACCGCGAAGATCGGGAAGGATCCGTCGACAGCCTGAGCGCTATGACGGAGTCTACATCATTGATCATGATGAACCCCTTACTTATGTGGATGCGGTCAGTGGACCGGAGTCAGCGAGATGGCTTGAAGCTATGCGAGCCGAGATGGACTCCATGTCAGATAATCAAGTCTGGGATTTGGTTGATCCGCCTCCGGGAGTTATCCCTATAGGCTGTAAATGGATCTTCAAGAAGAAGATTGACATGGATGGTAACGTGGTTACTTATAAGGGCAGGC
This sequence comes from Costus lasius, assembly GCA_027563935.2. Lineage (NCBI taxonomy): Eukaryota > Viridiplantae > Streptophyta > Magnoliopsida > Zingiberales > Costaceae > Costus > Costus lasius. Next base: position 81,887,213 of record CM050451.1, read on the forward strand.
TAGTTGCGAAAGGTTTCAAACAAATCTACGGGATAGATTATGATGAAACTTTCTCTCCTGTAGCCATGTTCAAGTCTATTCGGATTATTCTCGCGATAGCAGCATATTACGATTATGAGATCTGGTAGATGGATGTGAAGACGGCTTTCCTTAATGGAAAACTGGATGAGGATGTGTATATGACACAACCTGAAGGTTTCACTAATCCATCAGATCGTCATAAAATATGCAAGTTAAAGAAGTCCATTTATGGACTTAAACAAGCATCTAGGAGCTGGAATATTCGTTTTGATGAATCAATCTTTGAGTTTGGTTTCATCAAGAATGAAGATGACCCGTGTGTATATAAGAGGTTTAGTGGGAGCGTAATTACTTTCCTAGTCCTCTACGTCGATGATATCTTAATCATTGGAAACGATATTCTTGAACTGCATGCTGTTAAAGCATGGTTAAGAAAATGTTTCCAGATGAAAGATTTAGGAGAAGCAGCCTATGTATTAGGTGTGAAGATCTACAGGGATAGATCTAAGAGGCTTCTCGGGCTGTGCCAGAGTACTTACATCGATAAAGTCCTGGAGAGATTCCATTTAGAGAATTCTAAAAGAGGATATCTTCCAGTCAGACATGGTCTGAATCTTTCAAAGAGTCAGTGTCCACAAACACAGACTGAGAAAGATGAAATGGACAATACGCCTTATGCTTCGGCTATTGGGTCCATTATGTATGCGATGTTGTGTACTCGCCCAGACGTCGCTTACGGGTCAAGAACATTTTAAAATATCTGCAGAGGACCAAAGATATGTTCTTGGTGTATGGAGGTCAGGAAGAACTCAGTATTGAAGGATATACTGACGCTTCGTTCCAATCGGACCAGGATGATTTCCGATCGCAGTCAGGCTATGTTTTTAGCTTGAATGGAGGAGCAGTGGTGTGGAAAAGTTTCAAACAGTCTATTGTTGCTGATTCCACAACAGAAGCCGAGTATGTTGCAGCCTCAGAAGCATCTAAGGAGGCAGTATGGATTCGTAAGTTCGTTCAGGAACTTGGTGTTGTTCCTTCGAGTGCAGATCCTTTGGTTATCTTCTGTGATAACACTGGAGCAATCGCACAAGCAAAGGAACCACGGTCGCACCAGAAGTCCAAGCACATACAGAGATGGTTTCACTTGATCCGGGAGATCATTGATCATGGTGAGATTAAAATCTGCAAGGTTCATACAGATGACAATCTGGCTGACCCGCTTACCAAGCCTCTGGCGCAGCAGAAGCATGAGAAGCACTGTAATAATATGGGTTTGAGATTTCTCAACCATTAGATTAAGTGCAAGTGGGAGATTGTTGGGGTATGCCCTTAAGGCTAATGTTTGAGGCCTTGGGATTCTTTCAGTATCATGTATAAACTCTTAAGTTTATAAAGGCAATGGTTGTTATTCAGTTTGTTACATTGTCTGCTGCAATAAGTGTGCTTCTGAATAATGTCTCAATGCTGTTCAGCTTGGCTGACATGCTATATGTCCTTAGTCGAGATATCTTGGTGAACATGAGACAGCCTTGATATGATGGAGACTAATATGTGTTCTAATCTTATAGGATGCTTCGAGCATGGAATAAGATGTAGATTCATGGGTACATTGGATGTACTGGACAGACCCTACTAGGATATTCAATTGCTTGTCACAATGTGAATAATCCTTGTTTGCAACAAGTGGCACATGTCCTCTGACTTGAGATCACTTGTGTTTCTAAATGATGATTGTCATTGTTTTGAGGTAGTTCAATATCATTTGAAACATAATGGTTATAGACTATCTTGGATAATGATCATGAGTCATGTTAGGGCACTAGTGATAGATATAGGATTGCCGTCTCCTTGTTTAAGGAGTGTGATATTCTAAAGGGGCCCCCTGGATGAGATGATTGAGAAAGTGTATGGCCATACCCAGGTGACTATGTTCATCTGATCTAATCATGTTCATCATATTGGAGCTACTGGCTTGACACGCTTGTCCAATAAGAACATCCAGTGGCAAAGGATACATGTATGCCTCGTGAAGTGGATTCACACTTGTGCTGTGGTTTGGGTGTAGTCTTGGAAGACTCTTTCCTTTTTATCGGGAGACAGTGATGTGTTGCTAGATACCCCTCACTGATCGTGATAACGTAAGTTATCGTTAGCGACATTTAAAGGAAACCCTCAGGGTCGCACAATTTGATGATATGGCTTACTTAAGTCAGATCGTGTGGACTGAATTGTCAGGGTTCAGTTTAAAGGGATTTAATCTCTGATTGTGAGTGAGATCTGGTCTGATCATGTTTGATTGATTAGGACTTGAGATCGGTAAGCTTCGATCGAGAGAATGGATGCTAGATCGGTGAGATCAGGGTGCATCAAGAGATGAACGGTTAGATCTGGAACCTTAGGGTTTAATTTGATCTGGACTAAAGGCTTGGCTTGATTGGTTTTTGAACCAAATCAAAATGAACCAGCTCATCAAGTGAGCGCATGGTTCAAGGGGAGAGGGTGTAACGACTAGTTCACTTGGCGTGAACGTTTAAGCGTATGTGGGTTTCTATTTTTGGAAACCATGATCTCCACATGAGACACGCTTCACATTCGAATAGAAGTGAGTTCTATTCTCGCCTTTCCCGAGATTCCTCTTGACGTTTTCGTGTGTGGAGACACCTTGAAGCTTCGTGAGGATTCAGCCAAGAAGGAAAAATCTTCTCATCCCTTTCACTCGACAAGAACTCCTTAGAACCTTGCTAGCACAAGGAGCACTAAGGGAGTAGGCGACATCATTTGTGTGCGCACCATTTGGAGGAGAAGCGCTTGAGTCTCTTCTTCCTAGACGCCATCCAAGCAATGGCTTTGGTGAGAATCGATTCCTTGATTCTTATTTGCAATCACTTATAAGTTGATCATATAATATGAAAAGATCCTAGAAACCCCTTCCGCTGCATGAAAACCTCCATATGCGCCTATCTAGGGTTTCGCCCCCTTTGCCAAGGGGACTTTCACATAGGATTTGCCCCTTCCATGGAGCTCCTCTATGGTTCTATGACTGAAAGTGTATGGCCATACCCAGGTTAGACCTGATTTAGTCATAGCCATGAGATTGGATAGAAACAAGTGGTGACACACTTGGCCAATCGGATATTAGTTCGGCAAAGAGACTATAATGCATCTGTACCTGGTTGCGATGATGGGGATGTTGATGTCGATATCCATTCCGATGACTTGGGTAGCAGCGATGCACTGCTAGGTGCCACTCAATGCTTGTGGTGACCTTAGGTCAGCACTGCCAACGTCAGAGGAACCTACAAGGTCGCACACCTTGATACTCGAGTTCTCGCATTGATCGGGAAGCCTTATGATCGAGTTATTGTATAACTCGCATCTGTTTTGGAGATTTCATCAGCGCCAATGGGCGTGATGAGATGGAAGAGAATTATTGGAGCCAACATCAATTTACGGCATATTAACCATGGTTAGCCTAATTTGACCTTGGGTTAAATTAGGTTAGATCCAAGGGCTTGGTTAACATGCATAATGGACCTTGGGCTGGGCCCATTGAAAAGTTGGGCTTACTGGGCTTAAGGAGAGGGAGATAGTAGGCATGTGATTAACCCTGGTTAGACCAGGGTTAACGCCTATGATGTAAAATTAATCATATAAGGGTAAATTAATTAATTAATTATAATCCTAATTGGATTAGGACTAATTGTTTAATTATTTAATTAGAATCCTAATTGGATTAGGACTAATTGTTTAATTAATTAATTAGAATCATAATTGGATTAGGATTTAATTGTTTAAATAATTGGAATCCTAATTGGATTAGGATTTAATTGTTTAAATAATTAATTAGAGTCCTAATTGGTTTAGGACTTGATTAATTTGGCATGTTCTCCTATATCCTCTCCTGGCCGCCCACTTAAGTTTAAATTGTGGCCACATGTAAACCGCCTCTTGCCTCTATAAATAGAGATCCTAGCCGCCCCTCTCATGATACAATTTTCTCCTTGAAGGCGTGATCACTTGAGGGGCGACATCAAGGGGCTAGTGGCGCACTTCTCTTCCATCCAACCCTAGCCTCAACACATCATCTTCCTTTCCTCTTAGCGTGAGGAACTTGGTGGTTTTTGGCGACTTCCTTCTCCTCATCTTCCTCTTGGCGCATATACCTTGGAGGTGGCGCAAGGCTTGAGGAAAAAGCACAAGGCTTGGATCTTCTTCCCGAGGCTAGCACCGGGCGTGGAAGAAGAGGACTCGAGGTGATCCGTGTGTGTGAGACTGCAGAGGGCGCACGCTTGGGCGCCTCTACGACATCAACCTCATCTCACTTTAAAGGTATTTTCTATCTCATCGTGTCGACTCCTTCGCATGCGATCTTCACTGGGTTTTTGGGACTGGCCTATTTCGGGGATATTCTTCCGCTGCGCAATGTGTTTGCATCTCTGAAATTTTGTACAATATCCCCGGGGTTTCCCAACAGTGGTATCAGAGCGACTTGCGAAACTTGAATGATATTTTTCATGCTTTTCATGCTCACATGCCATATTTCAATTTTTGAAATTGTATGATGCATGGCGCACGGTTTTTCTAAAGTAGACAAATTAGGGTTTCTTGTTTCTATCACCTTTTCAATCTCTTTTGGATTTTTGGGTTATTTTTCTTGCATGATTTAAGGATCAAAGGTGCACGTGGTTTTGTCAAGTAGGACGGGCATTGTGTCTTCGGACTGACCGAGTCTCTTGATCTGACAAAATTACCAGCTGAGAGGATCTTTAAATCATCATGAAAATTAATCGCGAATAACTAAAAGATTTGTGAGAAGAAGATGAGGAAAAGAAACTGGTTTTATGAAAAAGTAAAATTTCAGATTTTATGTTTTTCATGAGCATGTAGAATTGCATGTGTAAATACCTTGATTGTGCATAATATTGTGATCATGAGTCAAGCCCCCTTGCATGCCTGTGATGTGTCCTTGTGTGGCCTGCGTGCCATCTTTTTCTTTATTTTTGTAAAAGTAAGATGAAGATAAAGGAAAGGAGCTTGGTGGCGCATCTTGGCTGGTAGCGCAACAAGCACCCTACTTGGATTGGTGGCGCATGCAAGATGGTGCAAGCTTGCTTGCTGGCGCAAGCATAGCATGGTCGAGCCTTAGGGCTTATGAGCTAGCTATGTTGGACCTTGCAAGATGGCGATTCACCCTTGGAGGACCTTGGAGCAAACATTGAAGTTCAAAATAGAGGTTGGCTAGGTTAGGTCTAGTTCTTGGGGCTTGAGTCTTAGGTCAAGAGTTGAACCTCCTTCTTGGCATGGGTTGGTACAATGTCTTGAATAGGTCATCATCACATCATTCTTTTACTGCTTATCTTATCTGCTAAAACATGCCTGTATTATTTTATCGTTATGTTATCACTATAGGAATGCATGCCTGTAATGCTAGACATAAGATAAAACTAATTGAGACCTCAAAAACCCTCATTCAAAATATCAAGTCTAGTAGCCTTCTAACGTGTAGCCCTCACTAAGCTATCGATCAGTGGTGTTGTTGTAACATCCCTCAGAATCACACCCCACACGCATACAAGTAAAAATACGGGGTTTTAAAAATTTTTACTCTTCCATTAAAACATAAGAAGAAAGCGGCATCGAAGGACATTACTACGGAACTGAAAACCGCACAGAACTGAGTAGGATCGATTTACTAGGAAATAGAAATCCGGAAATCCAGAAAAATCCGGCAGCAAGTATACTAAATTACTGCTGCACAGACCCACATATCCTGGAACAAAACAAATGTCCACACTACACATATGTGGAGAACACAATTGTCAGAAATATTGCAGAAACGGATTATTCAGATACCAAATACAACAAAAATTCGGTCACACAGCTCAAAGTATTCCGACTACAATAAATCTCAAATCGGACATTTCAGAATAATAACAATTTCAATTCTCATGAATCCAAAACTCGTATCCAACAATTAAAACGAGACAACTATAACATAATATAATATCCTGAAAACAGGCATAAGCCCTCAGGAGATAAAACGTGTCATATAATTAAGTTAGGCACGCAGGCCTGATAGATCTTTAGAAGACAACTCTTAGAAATTATATAAAACATAGCATCATAACAAATTTAGTAGCTGTAGCAATCACTGTCCTGATGTCTCACCTGAAAATATTTAAACAACGGGGGTGAGCTAAAAAGCTCAGTGAGTAAAAGACACTAAAAGCCATCCATAGTACACATCAAAAATATCATGCTTAACAGATAAGATACTTAACATGAACACTCATATCAAAACAAAACATAATCAAATACAGATACTTATAACAATAAGCATCAAGCATGAAGTAGGATATAAGTATACCAACCCATTCCAACTAATCACACTGCCCAACACGTCTATACTACAGATCGAAACAGAACTACAGAAATCAGAACTGACAGACAGAAAATCAGAATTTTCAGAATCCAAACGGATAGTCTACATCGGAAACAGAAAGGCCACAGAAGACCTGAAGACCACAGAAGGTCTGATGACCACAGAAGGTCTGACCCCACCTCTGCCGAGGACGAGACATGCATGCATATCAGAAACAGAATGGTAGAGGAGGTATCAGTGGGTGGCCCCCGTCTCGTCAAGACGTGGCACTCTGGCCTCCAATACTGGTAGAGGAGGTATCAGTGGGTGGCCCCCGTCTCGTCAGGACGTGGCACTCTGGCCTCCAATACCCAGAACAGAACAGAAATAGTGGAGGGAGAACGGAAGGTGAGACCAGCTCACATCTACCCTTCACTAGTGTCTCATGGGTCGTAGTAGACTATCAGCACCATTACAGCGCCACAGAAGGAGGGTAAGGACACGGAAGAGTGCTACACTAGGGCATAATTTTTACAGAACAGGTCATGCTGAAACGGAGGAGTAGGACTAACCACCACTCAATTCTCACATCATGCCCAAAGTGTCTCACAAACCAGAACATGACACACCCTAATATCCAGTCCTTAACAAAATTACAATTTTGCAGAAAATCAAAGCTGAACACACTTCATAATTTTTACCATCAACTAGAAGTAATATATGAGTGAATTCCTTGAATTCCTTAGATTTCATGCAACTATCCTTAATTCATGTCAAACCATTCTATGTTCTCACAAGGTTATAACACATTGAAAGTTTCAGAAATTCACTACATATGTACAGAACAGAAATTATTCGCGTAACAAACAATTAAACAGATGTTTCAGAAAAAAAAATAGATTAATATATCATACTTGCAACAGATGTTTCAGACCGAGTAAGTAATCTAAAATAGGCAATATGATATTCAAAATGAAGCTATTTGAACGTACTTTCCAATAGAACTGAATCCATCGGATTTGGAGTTATAACCGGGGAGGTATGGGTGTTCGAACATAGAAAGGTCGGGATTTCAGAATTCCAGAAAACAGATTTGTAAATCAGAATTGCGACACAAATTTCAGATCCAATAACTAACAGAAAATAGGCGATATGGTAATAAACATGAATCCCTTCGAGTCTACTTTCTAATAAAACTGATTTGACAAGATTTCGAGCTATACCTAGGGAGATATGATGGTTCGAACACATAAAGGTCGAAATCCAGATTTCCAGAAAACTGATTTTGTACAGCTAGATTGCAATACAGATTGAAATACGAATACAGCTCGGATATGGTCGATATCATATTCAAATTAAAGCCGAATGTATCTAGTTTCATAAAAAATTTATTTCGTGCGATTTGGATCTATAGGCCATGAGATATTGGGGTTATAGTACACAAAGGTCAGATTAGAGAATACAGATTTCAGCAGAACAGGATTTTAAAACCCTATAAATATTTGAATTCGACCCCATACGGATAATCATTGCAAATAACGAATTTTTATTGAATGATAATCTACAATTTAGCGGATTAGACTCCTTAGGATCGAATTACTCACCAGAAAAATCGTCCACAGAGAAAAACGCCAAGATAGAGGATCACCAGGAAGTTCATCCACCACCAGTCTGCCACCACCAGCGTCAGAAATCTCAGGAGGCGCCAAGCACAGTGAGGGGCGACAACCAAAGGCGGCTAGGGCAAGAAAAACCAACAAAAGTCGTGAGGGAGAGGAGCCCTCACGCAATTCCTCTTTTTCTCCCACCCCAAACGGATCCAAGATCCAATAACCCAGTTAACTTAAGTGAAAAAATCGGTTTTATGGGCTTACCTGGGCTTAACCACCCTACGCCACTCCAATAATATCAGAAATATGCGCCACCATGGTGGAAGGAATTCCAGGAGCAAAGAATCAAGGTTGAGGGTTCGAATCCCCAACCAAAATAATTATTTTTGCCCTGTAGGAAAAATTCCTACACTTAGGCAAAAATCCCAAAATTTTAACAGATAAAAATACAGAAACAGAATTTCTAACCTTAAATCATAATTCAGAAAAATCGAGGGCGTTACATTCTCCCCCCCTTATAGAGCTTTAGTCCTCTAAAGCTGACCAAGCCCGTCACTGAACAGGTGAGGATGCTCCTTTCTCATATCTGCTTCAACCTCCCAAGAGGCTTCTTCAACAGACTGATTTCCCCAGATGACTTTCACAAGTGGAATAACCTTATTTCTCAGCACTTTCTCTTTTCTATCATCAATTCTGAGAGGTTTCACCACAAAAGTCATGTTCTCTTCAAGCTGAAGAGGTTCCAACTCTAGAACATGAGAAGGATCAGAACAATATTTTCTGAGTGCAGAAACATGGAACACATTATGGAGGTGTTCCAGTGATGGGGGCAGAGCAAGTCGGTATGCCACAGGTCCAACCCTCTCAATGATATCAAAGGGACCAATGTACCTGGGACTCAATTTTCCCCTCTTCCCAAATCTCATCACCCCTTTCATAGGTGAGACTTTTAGGAAAACATGCTCTCCCACCAAAAACTCAAGAGGACGCCGCCTCACATCAGCATAACTCTTCTGTCTATCCTGAGCAATCTTCATCTTTCTCTGAATTTCTCTGATCTTCTCAGTGGCTTCCTGAACAGCATCAGACCTTAGTACTGTTCTGTCCCCAGTTTCCTCCCAGCATATAGGTGTTCTGCATTTCCTCCCATATAGGGCCTCATACGGAGCCATCTGTATGCTAGAGTGAAAGCTATTGTTGTAGGTGAACTCTATCAGTGATAAGTCCAGATCCCACTCAACAGACCAGTCAACCACATAAGATCTCAGAAGATCCTCAAGTGTCTGAATAGTTCTCTCTGTCTGACCATCAGATTGAGAATGATATGCAGTGCTGAAACTCAGATTAGTTCCCAAATCTTCCTGTAATTTCTTCCAAAACCTGGACAGAAATCGAGGATCACGGTCAGAGACAATGTCCAAGGGAACTCCATGCAATCTGACAATCTCATCGATGTACAGTTTTGCTAACCGATCCAAACTGTAAGTCATTTTGATCGGTAAGAAGTGAGCTGACTTCGTGAGTCTGTCCACAATCACCCATACAGCATCATGATTCCTTCTGGTATTGGGCAGTCCACACACAAAGTCCATACTGATATGCTCCCACTTCCACTGAGGAATAGGGAGAGACTGCATCAAACCGCCCGGGCTCTGATGTTCAGCCTTCACGGTTTGGCAAGTCAAACATCTGGACACAAACAAATGCACATCCTTCTTCATACCATGCCACCAGAAAGTCTTTTTCAGATCCTGATACATCTTGGTACTACCAGGATGAACGGTATACTTAGTGCAATGGCTTTCCCTAAGAATTTCATTTCTCAACTTAGGGTGCTCAGGGACACAGACTGATGCGGACAGAGACCACAGGCCACGAAGGCACAAGTGGAGTCTACGAGTACCCTAGTCAAAGGTCAGGAGGTTCGCGAATAAGCTAGCAAGCTCAATCAATAAAGCTAGCTCAATAATACAAAGAAGCCCAAGATTATTCCATTCGATCAGCCTGCAACAAATCAAGATGCGCCAACTCCAAATCAGCACCATCTCATCCAACGCTCATGCTCACGCCAAGCAATGGAAGCAACCCTGTGATGGAAAGCTTGCAACGTCACAAACCAACAATGGAAAACTTCTCAACGTCTCTATGCTACCAAACATGGAAGTAGGAACGTCTCCTTCGCTCAGCCAAGATGGAAGCTTCAACGTCTCTGTCGCCTACAACATTTCAGCAACATCGCTCCTTCTCCTATATGTATCAATGCTTAAACCTTGTAAACGCAGATAGATTTGTTGAATGGAAATGGTTTTGCTTCCTCAATCGGATGTCTCCGATCTTCTTCTCCTCTGAGGCGCTTGTGTCGCCTATCCTTCCCCTCACCTCCTTCTAGGGCTGAGCCCCTTCCTCCTCTCTTCCCCTCTACCTCTAATTCTCCTTCTCTGTTCGCTGTAATCATCCGCAACTTCAGCCCAGATTTCGAAACTTTACGACTTCGCCGCCGACGATCCACCGGCCGGATCTCCACGAGACTTTGGCCACCACTCCCTCTCCCCAAGACGAAGCCACAGCCACCGGCATCCATCCATCCGACTCTCCGATCACCGGAATCGAAACTTCCTTTCGATCCCCTGTTCTCGCCCTGATTCCGCCCTCAGATCCGCCTTTCATCGTCGATCTCCTCCGTCCGGCCATCTTTCATCTCCAAACTCCGGCCACATCCTCTCGTCAACCACAGCATCCTCCAGTAGTAGCAGGTTCCGAGTTCGTGCACCACCTGTTGTCCGGCGACGAACTCTGCTCCATCGCGCAATGTCCCCTGTTTCCGCCAGTCCTCCGCCCCAGCTCCACCTTTCCTCGTCGCCCTCCTCCGACCGGCCACCATTCGACCTCAAACTCCGGCCACGATGTCCCCACAACCATACCAACCTCCAGTTGTAGCAGGTCCGGTGAACGACCACCACCCGACGAACGGCGGCCACCTCTACTCCACACTCGCGTCTCCCCTGTTCTGCTGAACAGCGCATCTCCACCTCCGCGTCCCCGCCTCCTCCTGCGTTGCCACCCTCGCCTCGCCCCACCACCAGCCGTCAGTGTTCCGACGATACCGACGCCGCCTCGTCTCCTCCTTGGTTCCAAATCCTCCGACGAACAATCCACGCTCGAGCGTCGATGAACGACGCAAACCTTGCTTTCCCTGTTTCTGATCTCCATGAATTTCCTGCTTCAATTTTCTGTTCGCTAATCTGAATATGTTTGTTTGCGCAGGTATTTTTAGCAATCGACGCCACCAAAATCTTGATCTTTGGCGTCACGAGGAAGAACTCACTTTGCTCTACGAGAGGGACGAGTTGATCCAACTGAAGCTACAATGGATTAGTCGGAAAGACATGACAACTCCTCGTAAATAAGATTTTGTAGCACTAAAATCTATTTGCTATTTCCTAACTGTTTTCTAAATTTTGCACTCTATTTTAAAAATACAAAAAAAAAAATAATAATAATAATAATCGGACTTTAATTAGTATCATATTTCGTGTCTTCACCCTGCATCAGTTTGGTATCAGAGGACAGTTCGTGGGCAACTCTTGTCTGCCTACACGATCCTTGCTTTGTTCTTTGCATAAAAAAAAAAAAAATTGTTAGTTCTTGATTTCATGTTTTATTGCTTATTGCTTTTGCATGTTTTGCTAATTACTTGCATTTAAAAAAAAAAATCCTTCATGTTTCTTTATATTTAGTTTGCATACTTTTGTTATTTGATAAAAAAAAAATTATTATGTGCTTATTGTTTGGATGCTAGTTTGTTTATTCTGAGATAAATTTTATCATACTAGCTGAAATCATTTTTGACATCTTAGGGAGATCTATTTTCAAAGGACTATATTGTGTTTTCAAATATTCCATGGCCACTAGACTCCAACCCCCTACCTTTAGCGGGTCTCTTAACCCTAAGGATTTTAATGACTGGACAACAAAACTTGAGCATTACTTCTATTTTACTGCCATGCCTGAACATTGCAAAGTTAGGTTTACCAAGTTACTTTTACAAAAATCTGCTAGATATTATTGGACCACTGTTGAACAAACCTTGGAAAGAGACAATCTGCTACCCATTGAGAGATGGGATGACATGCTTCATAAACTCAGAGAAAAATATGATCCTTCCTCTCTCCCTGAAAGATTTCTTACACAAAAGAACATGACTGTAGCTGAATACATTCTAAAGTTTAAGACCCTCAACCATAGGAGTAGAGCTAGAGAACATCCTTGGGTTGTGCGTAACAGGTTTATAGATGGTCTTAACTTTGAGATTAAAAGAGGTCTCACCTACTACCCCATACACACAATAGAAGAAGCTTTCCAAATAGCTAGTATGGTAGAACAACATATTAAGGCAACAGATAGGAAAGGACTTGACCAACCTAGAACACAAAGCCAACCACTCCAACAAAAACTTGTTCAAACCTCAGAGTCTACCTTAGGAACTAAAACGAGTCAAGAAGAGACATGTGAAACTCAAGAGGCAAACCATGAGGTAGAACCCATACCTCAACCTTCACTTTTAGGGCCCATACCCACAGGTCCTCAACTTGAGTCTAGCAATCTAGCTAAAGAACCCATAGTTGACTTGTCTGAGAGTCAAACTACCCCTGAGTTGCCCACTGTAGGCTTGTCTCAACCTAAGTGTCAAATAGAGCCATTACCTTCAATTTTAGGGCCCATACCCACAGGTTCTCAACTTGACCTTAGCACTACCTCTAGCAAACCTAAAGATGACTTGCCTAAAAATCCAGTTGAACCCAAACCCATAGGTCTTCTTGAACCTCACATGGAACCTAAGTTAGATCCTTTTGAGCTTGACGTGGATCCTAATCCTCAACTTTTAGGTCAACCCCTAGACTTAGGAAATCTTTTCCAGGACCCTATGATCCTTGAATCTTGTCTTTTAGGTCCTTCTACCCACACCCTTAAGCCACCATTAGTATCAACAAAACATAATGAACTCAAACATGCTTTAAACTTTGCACTTATTGAAGTTGAATATATTGATTTCATCATTCCATATTCTTTTCAAAGTCTTGTGATTTTCTCTGACAATTTTACTAATGAGTACGGCCGAGAAAGGGAATTCAATGCAGGTGTCCCGGACTTACAGCTTGGACCATGGGCATGGAACAACAAGATAAGATGCTCTGCTGACAACACTTTGCAGACCCATGAAGGACAATTGACTTTTGCCCCTCCAGGACTTCTACAGCATCACCGCAATAACCATTCTTCGGAGAAGAATTTTTTTTCACCCGGGGAGAATGATGCGGACAGAGACCACAGGCCACGAAGGCACAAGTGGAGTCTACGAGTACCCTAGTCAAAGGTCAGGAGGTTCGCGAATAAGCTAGCAAGCTCAATCAATAAAGCTAGCTCAATAATACAAAGAAGCCCAAGATTATTCCATTCGATCAGCCTGCAACAAATCAAGATGCGCCAACTCCAAATCAGCACCATCTCATCCAACGCTCATGCTCACGCCAAGCAATGGAAGCAACCCTGTGATGGAAAGCTTGCAACGTCACAAACCAACAATGGAAAACTTCTCAACGTCTCTATGCTACCAAACATGGAAGTAGGAACGTCTCCTTCGCTCAGCCAAGATGGAAGCTTCAACGTCTCTGTCGCCTACAACATTTCAGCAACATCGCTCCTTCTCCTATATGTATCAATGCTTAAACCTTGTAAACGCAGATAGATTTGTTGAATGGAAATGGTTTTGCTTCCTCAATCGGATGTCTCCGATCTTCTTCTCCTCTGAGGTGCTTGTGTCGCCTATCCTTCCCCTCACCTCCTTCTAGGGCTGAGCCCCTTCCTCCTCTCTTCCCCTCTACCTCTAATTCTCCTTCTCTGATCGCTGTAATCATCCGCAACTTCAGCCCAGATTTTGAAACTTTGCGACTTCGCCGCCGACGATCCACCGGCCGGATCTCCACGAGACTTTGGCCACCACTCCCTCTCCCAAGACGAAGCCACAGCCACCGGCATCCATCCATCCGACTCTCCGATCACCGGAATCGAAACTTCCTTTCGATCCCCTGTTCTCGCCCTGATTCTGCCCTCAGATCCGCCTTTCATCGTCTATATCCTCCGTCCGGCCATCTTTCATCTCCAAACTCCGGCCACATCCTCTCGTCAACCACAGCATCCTCCAGTAGTAGCAGGTTCCGAGTTCGTGCACCACCGGTTGTCCGGCGACGAACTCTGCTCCATCGCGCAACGTCCCCTGTTTCCGCCAGTCCTCCGCCCCAGCTCCACCTTTCCTCGTCGCCCTCCTCCGACCGGCCACCATTCGACCTCAAACTCCGGCCACGACGTCCCCACAACCATACCAACCTCCAGTTGTAGCAGGTCCGGCGAACGACCACCACCCGACGAACGGCGGCCACCTCTACTCCACACTTGCGTCTCCCCTGTTCTGCTGAACAGCGCATCTCCACCTCCGCGTCCCCGCCTCCGCCTGCGTTGCCACCCTCGCCTCGCCCCACCACCAGCCGTCAGTGTTCCGACGATACCGACGCCGCCTCGTCTCCTCCTTGGTTCCAAATCCTCCGACGAACAATCCACGCTCGAGCGTCGATGAACGACGCAAACCTTGCTTTCCCTGTTTCTGATCTCCATGAATTTCCTGCTTCAATTTTCTGTTCACTAATCTGAATATGTTTGTTTGCGCAGGTATTTTTAGCAATCGACGCCACCAAAATCTTCATCTTTGGCGTCACGAGGAAGAACTCACTTTGCTCTACGAGAGGGACGAGTTGATCCAACTGAAGCTACAATGGATCAGTCCGAAAGACATGACAACTCCTCGTAAATAAGATTTTGTAGCACTAAAATCTATTTGCTATTTCCTAACTGTTTTCTGAATTTTGCACTCTATTTTAAAAATACAAAAATAATAATAATAATAATAATAATAATCGGACTTTAATTAGTATCATATTTCGTGTCTTCACCCTGCATCACAGACCCTTCCACGGAATCTGAGGAGACCATCATCCGATATACTGAAATTCTCAACACAGCCTTGCTCCGACCTCTCTTTCCACCGTAGAATATCCGGATCTGACTGCTGCCCTGATCTCAGTCTCTGCAGTAAGTCTGACTGAACCCTGAGAGAAGCTAGAAGACCGCCTCTCTCACCCGGAGTCACACTCAGATGTAAGTCACTGAACTCCCGCAATAGTCGCCACTCCTGGACTCGCAGTGCCGCTATCTGAGTCACAGGATACCGACTAAGAGCATCAGCCACCACATTGGCTTTACCAGACTAATATTGGATGGTGAAGTCATAATCCTTTATCCATTCAAGCCATCGTCTTTGTCTCATATTTAGCTCTTTCTGAGTGAAGATATACTTCAAGCTCTGGTGATCTGTAAACAATTCAAATGTCTGTCCAAACAGATAGTGCCTCCAGATCTTCAAGGCAAAAACTACAGCTGCCAACTCCAGATCATGAGTGGGGTAGTTTACCTCATAGTCTTTGAGTTGCCTTGAAGCATAAGCAACTACCTTTCCTTGCTGCATCAGTACAGCACCCAGACCCTTACCAGAGGCATCAGTGTACACAGTGAACTTTTCTCCATCACAGGGAACGATGAGGATAGGAGCACTGGTCAGTCTCCTTTTCAGTTCCTGAAAACTAGACTGACAATTATCAGACCACTCAAACTTCAAATTCTTTCTAGTTAGCTTAGTCAGAGGACCAGTCAGCTTGGAAAAACCCTCCACAAAGCGGCGGTAGTATCCAGCTAAGCCCAGAAAACTTCTGACCTCAGTCGCTGTAGTTGGTCTTCCCCAGTGAAGAATGGCCTCCACCTTCACTGGATCCACAGACACACCCTGGCCAGAAATAATGTGCCCCAGAAAGCCAATCTGACATAGCCAGAACTCACATTTGCTGGCCTTAGCATACAGCTGCTTCAGCCGCAGAATCTCCAGCACCTTGCGCAAATCCTGAGAGTGATCTTGCGCATTCTTGGAGTAGATCAGAATATCATCAATGAAGACGACCACACATTTGTCCAGGAGCTCATGAAATACCCTGTTCATCAGATCCATAAACACCGCAGGGGCATTTGTCAGTCCAAAGGGCATAACAAGAAACTCATAGTGCCCATACCTGGTCCTGAATGCAGTTTTAGGTACATCATCCTCCTGAACTCTCAGCTGATAATAGCCAGACCTCAGGTCAATTTTAGAGAATACAGTAGCACCCTGCAACTGATCAAAGAGATCATCAATACGGGGTAATGGGTACTTATTCTTAACGGTCACTTGGTTGAGTTGACGGTAATCGATGCACATGCGCAAAGTACCATCCTTCTTCTTCACAAATAACACAGGGGCTCCCCATGGAGAAACACTGGGTCGAATATACCCCTTCTCTAATAGTTCTTCCAGTTGCTTCTTCAGCTCTGTCAGTTCTGAAGTTGCCATCCTGTAAGGAGCTTTAGATATCGGTGCCGTGCCTGGCAACAACTCGATACCAAACTCAACTTCTCTGCTGGGTGGTAACCCAGATAAATCATCAGAGAAGACGTCAGTAAACTCACTTACCACAGGAATTCTAGCCAGATCCAAATCAGGCTCAGTCTGCACCTTGACATGCGCCAGATACCCCTTGCAGCCCTGGGCTAAAAGCTTCTTGGCCTGCAGATGAGATATCACCAAAGGCTCCTGTTCTGAAATCCGGCCTTGGATAACCAGTTGCTGTCCATCACTTAGATGTAGAGTAATTAACTTTTCAAAACAATCCAAAGTAGCATGATAGGCAGACAGCCAATCCATGCCCAGAATGATGTCATAGTCTTTCATAGGAAGACTAATCAAATTAATAGGTAAATCATATCCTTCAACCTTAATCAAACAGTCAGGATATGTTATATCTGTAGATACGGCCTCACCCATAGGTGTATGAACAGAAATACAGAAATCAAGTATCCTAGGCAACACAGGCAGACATAGTGCAAAACATGCAGACACAAAGGATAAATTGGCACCAGGATCAAAAAGAATGCGTGCCAAAGAACTAAACACATAAAGTGTACCTTCCACCACAGACTTCGAAGCCGAAGCATCCCTCTCCGCGATGGCATACACGCGAGTCTGCACAGTAGGCTTCTCACCCTGTCCTCTAGCATCCGGCATAGGACAGTCCTTAATCATATGCCCCACCTTACCACATCTGAAGCAAGCGCCAGTCTTCCTGTAGCACTCATTATCCTGATGTTTAGTGCTCCCACAGTGGAGACACTTCTTGCCGTTCTGAGAAACTGTGCTGGCTGGCTTCTGATAAGGTTTGTATCTGCCCTTATTGTCTTTCTTCTCTTTCTTGAAATTCTTCTTATCCTTACCACCCAGAGTGGGTGCGTAAGTCACAGAAGTAGGGGCGGATGCAGGGACTGAAATAGTATCAATAGCCATCTCAGCAATGCACCTCTCAGCAGTGCGAGCCCTGTCTACCACTTCAGCATAATACTCCAAGTGTAGCATAGCTACCCTTGTCCTGATGTCTTTCCTCAAACCCCGCTGAAACTTCTTGGCTCTTCTTTCCTCGGTGTTGACTAAGTGAGGAGCATACCCCGACAACCGAGCGAATGTGGCCTCATACTGATCCACCGTCAGGTCGCCCTGCTCAAGATGAATAAACTCCACCTCGCGCTCCTCAGATAAGCTAGAGGGGAAAAACTTGGCATTGAACTTCATCATGAAGTACTGCCAATCAACAACGCTGGATTCAGTTGCCGCCAGTCTGACGACTCCCTTCCACCAGTCTTCGGCATCTCCACGCAACATGAAGACAGATAAACATAGCTTGTCTGCATCATCACAGCGCAAAACCTGGAAAATCTTTTCCAGTGTCAAAAGCCAATCCTCAGCCGCTCTGGGCCCCGGACTACCATAAAATGTAGTCGGGTTCAGATGCTGAAACTCTTGAACCAACCGAGCATATCGTTGATGTGCGCCATCACCCAGAGGAGAACCAGCGCCACCCACACCGTGTCCAGCCGGTTGTGACTGTGACTGAGGCTGTGTCTGCGACAGCCGCTGCAATAACTGTTGCTGAACCTCCATGTGCTGCGCCTGCTGCTGCTGCATCATCTGAGTTTGCTGCTGGATGAACGCGTTCTGTTGTTGCATCATAGCAGTCATAGCCTCCATGGCCTACCTCAGATCAGACTGTTGATCACCGTTGCTACTGCTAGATCTTGGTCGCACCATTTTTTTACCTGCATCACATAACACGGTAGAATAACAACCAATATTCAATCACGAATCAGATCCTATCTTGGTTTCTAGCAATACACAAACAGAGTTTTCCTTTCTTGGAGTTTCTAATTGCTAGTAATATGCTCTGATACCATCTGTAACATCCCTCAGAATCAAACCCCACACGCATACAAGTAAAAATACGGGGTTTTAAAAATTTTTACTCTTCCATTAAAACATAAGAAGAAAGCGGCATCGAAGGACATTACTACGGAACTGAAAACCGCACAGAACTGAGTAGGATCAATTTACTAGGAAATAGAAATCCGGAAATCCAGAAAAATCCGGCAGCAAGTATACTAAATTACTGCTGCACAGACCCACATATCCTGGAACAAAACAAATGTCCACACTACACATATGTGGAGAACACAATTGTCAGAAATATTGCAGAAACGGATTATTCAGATACCAAATACAACAAAAATTCGGTCACACAGCTCAAAGTATTCCGACTACAATAAATCTCAAATCGGACATTTCAGAATAATAACAATTTCAATTCTCATGAATCCAAAACTTGTATCCAACAATTAAAACGAGACAACTATAACATAATATAATATCCTGAAAACAGGCATAAGCCCTCAGGAGATAAAACGTGTCAGGTTAGGACACTAGTGATAGATAAAGGATTGCCGTCTCCTTGTTTAGGAGAGTGATGTTCTAAAGGGGCCCCCTGGATGAGATGATTGAGAAAGTGTATGGCCATACCCAGATGACTATGTTCATCTGATCTAATCATGCTCATCATATTGGAGTTACAAGCTTGACACGCTTGTCCAATAAGAACATCCAGTGGCAAAGGAAACATGTATGTCTAGTGAAGTAGATTCACACTTGTGCTGTGGTTTGGGTGTAGTCTTGGAAGACTCTTTCCTTTATATCGGGAGACAGTGATGTGTTGCTAGATACCCCTCACTGATCGTGATAACGTGAGTTATCGTTACCGACATTTAAAGGAAACCCTCAGGGTCGCACAATTTGATGATATGGCTTACTCATGTCAGATCGTGTGGACTGAATTGTTTTGGTTCAGTTTAAAGGAATTTAAACTCTGATTGTAAGTGAGATCTGGTCTGATCATGTTTGATTGATTAGGGCTTTAGATCGGTAACCTTCGATCGAGAGAATTGATGCTAGATCGGTGAGATCAAGAGCATCAGGAGATGAACGGTTAGATCTTGAACCATTTGGTTTAATGAGATCTAGGCCATGGCTTGGGCTGTTTTGTTTTTTGGTCTTTGAACCAAATTGAACCGGCTCAAGAATGAGCGCATGGTTCAAAGAGAGAAGGATGAGCGTTCGGTTCACTTGAAGTGAACACATAACGCATAACCGCATGAGACATTAAGGCTTGCTATTTTTAGAAGCCATGTCTCAACGTTCACATGGAACGTTTCTCTCGTCGCCCCTCTTCACTACTCGAAGCCTCTCGTGTGTGGTGATAGAGTTTACGCCAGGAGAGTTTGACAAGTGAAAGGAACTTCATCTCATCTTCCTTCACGCGACAAGAAAACTTGGTGAACCTTGCTAGCACAAGGAACACAAGGAGTAGTCATCATCCTCTTGTGTGCGCTACCTTTGGAGAAGACCCCTTTCGATCTTTGCTTCCAAGGCACCATCCAAGCGATGGCAATGGTATGATCTTTCTTCTAGATCTATCTACATTGCAAGGTATTGAAAGTTGATCATATGACATATAAATCGATCTAGGATACCCTTGCTTCCGCTCGAAAATTATTATATGCGCCTTCTATTAGGGTTTCGCCCCTTGTTTTAGGGGACTTTCAATTGGTATCAGAGCCAAGTTGGTTTATATATGTTCATATGATTGCTTGATCTTCATGCTTGATCCATGTATGCGCTTTTGAGTAGATCTAAGGTTACATGCGAAAATACATGCTTATCATAGATGTATGTTCTCTCTTTGGCGCATGTTTGTTGGCGCATGCTTTAGTTTTTCTCAAAACAAAAAAAAGACTTGCGTGCCCTTCATTAGATCTAATAAGCGCCTACTATAAACCCTTAGACGGGTTGATAGGGTTGAAGTCATAGTCTAGTTAAGATCCAAACAGTCTGATCAGACCATCTGACAGCCTAGATGGGTCGACCAGATGGCACCTGTGCGCAAGCACAGGGTGGCTATAGGTCGACTGCATCAAGAGCGTGTAGCGAGGTCTGGTTGAGACAACCAGTGAACGCGCATGAGTTGGGCCCGGGGTCACACCCGCTTGCCTGAACTCATGAGGGTCGTTCAGCCCATCTGCATGCATTGTTGGCCACTGGGTCAACTCAAGTCAGTTAGGACTTGGTGCATGCAAGGGCAGTGGATCTGACTAGACATGATGAGTGGATCCCTATTAATGGACCGTTGTAAGGTAGTAGGGCACATAAGGAAAATAAAATTGATGCCAATGGGTTTTTCCAAAATTTTATTTTCTGGTTTGGATCACATGTTGGTTGAATACCATGATGAGTGTCTATTTCATCTTATGTGGGTTGCCCTATTAACGTGTGCTGTGCTGGGGCCTGCGAGCCTGGATTAAAATTATAAATTAATATTTATTGTGATCTGCGTATCACATTTTTAATTAATTTATTGTGTAATTGACCTGCGTGTCAATCATGTCTAGATAGATTAAATTGTATTTTAATCAGACATGAGCACAAAGCACACTTGGCAGAGGCGCATGCAGCAGAGGCTTGACCAGGTGGGAGGTCTAGGGTTCGACCCTATGACAGGCGCATTTACCTGGTGGGCGCACCTGAGCTGCAGTGGGCGCTTGGGCCCTGGTTTGGGGGCCAGATGAGATGCAAAAGACCCATGAAGAGCTCAAGTGAAGACTTAAGTTAAATTAAGGTCTTACCTAGGCTTATGGGCTTTTACCACATAAGATCAGCATGCTTTCTACTTATTGTTTATATAATTAGAACTGCATGATTTTTCTTCTGCTATCACCATAGGATTTGAATGATAGTAAGAAGATAAAAGACCGTTAAAATCCAACGTTAAAATATCAAGCACGATAGCCTTCTGACGCGAAACCTCACTGTTCTGACTATCGTTGGGGCCGTGTTGTACCCACTCAGTGGGCACGCCCATCTATCTTCAGACGGTGTGTGATTACACCTGCGTGTTACAGAGAAGGGATTTATCGCTTCTCGTTGCTCAGCATAGCACGTGGGGGTCCAGGGAGTAGGTCAGGTCAGCTTGACCATGTAGGCTACATATGTGGCGCATATAGTAGCTATATGGAGGCAGCCAACTGTGGGATCAGAGACTGTGTTGTACCAACTCAGTTGGCACAGTCTGCTGGATTGCCCAGATGAAGGGGAATCGCACGGGTTGGCGATTGGCAGGGATAGCCTACCAGAAATTAGTGCTTGTACTCTCTGTGCATCTTATCTCGCCTGAGCGAGACGCGGAGACCAAGTATGAAATCTGGATCCCATCTCACTAAAAGAGTGTTGCTCTTTCGGACTGTTTTGCTGGATTTTTCAGTCAGATAAAATAGTGAGAAAAGAATCTTTCTTAAGTCCTGGATTGATTCTAAACATTGATACTGACCTTGCTGTTCTTGCATTGTTGTGGATTACTGCAGCAACGAACACCACGAATTTCAATGTGCGATCCCTACTGGAAAGGGAGAAGTTTGCTGGGCTAAACTTCTCGGACTGGTACGGACACCTTAAGATTGTTCTTAAGGCAGAGAGGAAACTGTATGTCCTCGAGACGGCTATACCGCCTCAACCCGCTGCGAACGCCGCAAGGGCGGTTCGTGATGCCTATGAAAAGCATGTCAATGATAGCATTGATGTCGCTTGCCTGATGCTTGCGTCTATGACGCCAGAGCTACAACATCAGCATGAGGATCTATCTGCTATACAGATTATAGCAAACCTCAAGCTGCTGTATGCTGCACAGGCTAGGACTGAACGCTACAATTTGACTAAGCTTTTCTTTCAGAGCAAACTGGCTGAAGGGAGTCCAGTGGGAGCTCACGTACTCAAGATGATTGGGTACAAGGAGGCTCTGGAGAAACTAGGACATACCGTCAATCAGGAGCTTGCTGTAGACATCATATTGCAGTCTCTCCCGACCTCTTTCGATCCGTTCATCATTAACTTTAATATGAACAAGATCGACTGTACGCCGGCAGAGTTACTGAATATGCTCTTGACTACAGAGCTGACTCTTAAGGGAAAGCCTTCAACCTCTGTCTTAATGGTTCCTTCAAGGAACAAGAAGAAGGGGAAGAAGGGCAAAGCCCCTGTCAAGAGCTACAACAAGGCTCTGAAACAAAAGGTCAAGCGGTCGAAGGAATACAGATGTTTCCATTGTGGCCAGCTGGGTCACTGGAAAAAGGACTGTAAAGCGCTCCAAGGAGACAAGAAGGGAAGCATTGCTTCTGGCTCAGGTATATTTGTGACTGAAGTCATGATATCTTCTTCTTCTATTTCATGGGTGTTGGACACTGCATGTGGAGTTCACATTTGTTCAAATGTACAGGAACTCAAGAGAAGAAGGCAGGTGGGACAGCATGAGGTGGACCTACGAGTTGGAAACGGGGCACGGGTTGCTGCTGTTGCTGTAGGAGTTTATTACATCTCATTACCATCTGGACTTGTATTAGAACTGAACAATTGTTACTTTGTACCAAGCATAACGAAAAATATTATCTCTATTCCTGCTCTTGTCAGGAAAGGGTTTTCCTTTGAATGCAATATTTCAAAGTGTGTTATTTCTTATGATAATATTGTTTATGCTACTAGATCAATTAACAATGGATTATTCATGTTGGACATGGAATGTTCTATACAAAATATTGATAATAAGAAAGCCAAGTATGCTGATGATAGCACCTTGCTATGGCATAGTCGTTTAGGCCATATTAACAAGAAACGCATTAAGCGGTTGCATGACCATGGACTGCTGGGATCATTCTCCTATAAGGAGCTTGATACATGCAAAGCTTGTTTAATGGGTAAAATGACGAAGGCTCCTTTTTCTAACAAAGGTCAAAGGGCTCCAGGTTTACTTGACCTTATACACAGTGATGTGTGTGGGCCATTTAGTAAACATGCCAGAGGTGGCTATTCATACTTCATTACCTTTACTGATGATTTCAGTAGGTACGGGTATGTCTATCTAATGAGACATAAGAGTGAATCTTTTGACAAGTTCAAAGAGTTCAAAAATGAAGTACAGAATCAGCTAGGCCAAAATATCAAGGCACTTCGCTCAGATCGAGGTGGAGAATACCTAAGTCGAGAGTTTACTGACTATTGTTGGGGTATGCCCTTAAGGCTAATGTTTGAGGCCTTTGGGATTGTAGCAGTATCATGTAATAAACTTTTGTGTTTATAAAGGCATGGTTATTATTCAGGTTGTTACCTTGTCTGCTGTAATAAGTGTACTTCTGAATAATGTCTCAAAGCTGTTCAGCTAGGCTGACAGGCTATATGTCCTTAGTCGAGATATCTTGGTGAACATGAGACAGCCTTGATATGATTGAGACTAATATGTGTTCTAATCTTATAGGATGCTTCGAGCATGGAATAAGATGTAGACTCATGGGTACATTGGATGTACTGGACAGACCCTACTGGGATATTCCATTGCTTGTCACAATGTGAATAATCCTTGTTTGCATCAAGTGGCACATGTCCTTTGACTTGAGATCACTTGTGTTTCTAAATGATGAATGTCATTATTTTGAGGTAGTTCAATATCATTTGAAAGATAATGGTTATAGACTATCTTGGATAATGATCATGAGTCAGGTTCGGATACTAGTGATAGATAAAGGATTGCCGTCTCCTTGTGGAAGGAGTGTGGTGTTCTAAAGGGGCCCCCCTTATATGAGATGATTGAGAAAGTGTATGGCCATACCCAGATGACTATGTTCATCTGATCTAATCATGCTCATCATATTGGAGCTACAAGTTTGACACACTTGTCCAATAAGAACATCCAGTGGCAAAGGAAACATGTATGCCTTGTGAAATGATTCACACTTGTGCTGTGGTTTGGGTGTAGTCTTGGAAGACTCTTTCCTTTATATCGGGAGACAGTGATGTGTTGCTAGATACCCCTCACTGATTGTGATAACGTGAGTTATCGTTACCGACATTTAAAGGAAACCCTTAGGGTCGCACAATTTGATGATATGGCTTACTTAAGTCAGATCGTGTGGACTGAATTGTTTTAGTTCAGTTAAAAGGAGATTAGACTCTGATTGTAAGTGAGATCTGGTCTGATCATGTTTGATTGATTAGGGCTTCAGATCGGTAAGCTTCGATCGAGAGTATGGATGCTAGATCGAAGAGATCAAGAGCATCAAGAGATGAACGGTTAGATCTTGAACCGTTTGGTTCATAGAGATCTAGACCATGGCTTGGGCTGGTTTAATTTGGGTTTTTGAACCGAATTGAATTGAACCTAATTGGCTTGAACCGGTTCACATGGGTGAACGTATGGTTCAAGGTTTAAAGGCATCTTGGGCGGTTTTTCTTCAAGTGGTCGCATGGCTTGATAACCTTCCATATTTGGAAGTGTAACGCCATCACTTGAATGAAAAGAAACCTCAACGCAATTTGCCATTTACGCTCTTGTCTCCTTCATTCGACGAAGAGAGGGACTCTTGGACAAGGTAGCTCTCGGCCAAGCACATCTCATCATCAACACACGACAAGGAACTTTGGGGAGATCTCTTGCTAGCACAAGGAAGATCCTAAAGGGTAGCCATCTCTCATCTAGTGTGTGTTTTCTTTGGAGGAGTGCTTACTTGCCCTCTTGCTTCCAAGCCGACACCCTTTATCATGGCTATGGTAAAAGATCTCAAACTTGATCTTTGCAATACATATAAAGTTGATCATATATATGTGTTCATGCAAACGATTTTAATTGAAACCCTAGAAGAGTACATTTTCCGCATGCTCTAGGGTTCGCCCCCCTCTAGAAAGGGGTTTTATCTGCCTGCGCTCCCCCTTGAAGGGGACTCTTCAATTGGTATCAGAGCGGGTTATGCATGAATCTTATGATTGCTTTAGTGATCCATGTTTGCGCCATTGTTGTAGATCTATCATCACCATGAATACATGCTAGTCATTAGATGTTGGCGCATGATTGATATCACATGTTTGCGCTAATGGATAGATCTAATGTCAACATGCGAAACTACATGTTATTACTTGTATGATTCTTGGCGCATGTTTCTTGATGGCGCTTGTTGAATGTCTTTGTAAAATTCATTACATCTTGCGCGCCTCTCTAGATCTAAGTGGCGCCTACTATAAACCCTTAGATGGGTTGATGGGGTTGAAGTCACCTCTAAGTTAGATCCACTAGTCTGATCAGACCATCTGACAGCCTAGATGGATCGACCAGATGGCACCTGTGCGCAAGCACGAGGTGGCCATAGGTCGATTGCATCTTAGGCGTGTAGCGAGGTCTGGTTGAGACAACTCAGTGAACACACATGAGTTAGGCCCGGGGTCACACCCGCTTGCCAGAACTCATGAGGGTTGTTCAGCCCTTGGCGCATGCATGGTTGACCATTAGGTCAACTCGAGTCAGTTAGGACTTGGTGCATGCAAGGGCAGAGGATCTGACTAGTTGGATGAGTGGATCCCTATCAATGGACCATTGTAAGGTTGTAGGGCTTATAAGAAAATTAAAATTGATGCCAATGGGGTTTTCAAAAATTTTATTTTCTTTGTAATGGATCACATGTTGATTGAATGATGCCATGATGCTTGTTTATTTCATCTTATGTGGGTTGCCCTTTTATTGTGTGCTGTGCTGGGGCCTGCGAGCCTGGTAAATTATTATTTTGTGATCTGCGAATCACTTTTTAATTCATTGATTGTATAATTGACCTGTGAGTCAAACTTGTCTAGATAGATCAAATTGTATTTGATTAGACAAGAGCACAAAGGCACACATCCTAGAGGGGCATTCAGCTGGTGGCGCACCTGAGGTGCTCTTGGCGCTAGGGCCCTGGGTTGGACCAGATGAGATGCAAAAGTCCCAAGAAGAGCAAGTGAAGACTTAAGTATCTTAAGGTCTTACTTAGGCTTTGGGCTTTTACCACATAAGACCCATGCTTTCTTTTTATTGCTTATATAATTAGAACTGCATGAGTTTATCTTCTGCTATCACCATAGGAATTGCATGATAGTGAAGAAGATAAAAGGACCGTTAAAATCCAACGCTAACATATCAAGCTCGTAAGCCTTCTGACGCGAAACCTCACTGTTCTGATTATCGTTGGAGCCGTGTTGTACCCACTCAGTGGGCACGTCCATCTATCTTCAGACGGTGCGGGATTTCACCTGCGTGTTACAGAGAAGGGATTTATCGCTTCTCGTTGCTCAGCATAGCACGTGGTGGTCCAGGGAGTAGGTCGGGTCAGCTTGACCATGTAGGCTACATATGTGGCGCATATGGTAGCGCATGGAGGCAGCCATCTGTGGGATCAGAGACTGTGTTGTACCAACTCAGTTGGCACAGTCTGCTGGATTGCCCAGATGAAGGGGAATCGCACGGGTTGGCGATTGGCTGGGACAGCCTACTAGAAATTAATGCTTGTCATCTCTGTGCATCTTATCTCGCCTGAGCGGGACGCGGAGACCAAGTATGAAATCTGGATCCCATCTCACTAAAAGAGTGTTACTCTTTCGGACTGTTTACTGGATTTTTCAGTCAGACAAAATAGTGAGAAAAAGAATCTTTCTTAAGTCCTGGATTGATTCTGAACATTGATACTGACCTTGCTGTTCTTGCATTGTTGTAGATTCCTGCAGCAACGAACACCATGAGCTTCAATGTGCGATCCCTACTGGAAAGGGAGAAGTTTGCTGGGCCGAACTTCTCTGACTGGTTCGGACACCTTAAGATCATTCTTAAGGCAGAGAGGAAACTGTATGTCCTCGAGACGGCAGTGCCGCCTCAACCCGCTGCGAACGCCGCAAGGGCGGTTCGTGAAGCCTATGAAAAGCATGTCAATGATAGCATTGATGTCGCTTGCCTGATGCTAGCGTCTATGACGCCACCGCTGCAGCGTCAGCATGAGGATATGTCGGCTATAGAGATTATAGCGAACCTCAAGATGCTGTATGCTGCACAGGCGAGGACAGAACGCTATAATCTGACGAAGCTCTTCTTTCAGAGCAAACTGGCTGAAGGGAGCCCAGTTGGAGCTCACGTGCTCAAGATGATTGGGCACAAGGAGGCTCTAGAGAAACTGGGGCATACCATTAACCAGGAGCTTGCTGTAGACATAATTCTGCAGTCTCTCCCGCCCTCTTTCGATGCGTTCATTATTAACTTTAATATGAACAAAATCGATTGTACTCTGGCAGAGCTGCTGAATATGCTCTTGACTACTGAGGAAACTCTGAAGGGAAAGCCTTCAACCTCTGTCTTACTGGTTCCTTCTAGGAACAACAAGAAGGGGAAGAAGGGCAAGGCCCCTGTCAAGAACTACAGTAAGGCTCTGAAACAGAAGGTGAAGCGGTCGAAGGACAACAGGTGTTTCCACTGTGGCCAGCTGGGTCACTGGAAAAAGGACTGTAAAGCGCTCCAAGGAGATAAGAGGGGAAGCATCGCTTCTGGCTCAGGTATATACGTGACGGAAGTCATGGTTTCATCTTCTTCTATTTCATGGGTGTTGGACACTGCATGTGGAGTTCACATTTGTTCAAATGTACAGGAACTCAAGAGAAGAAGATAGGTGGGACAGCATGAGGTAGACCTACGCATTGGAAACGGGGCACGGGTTGCTGCTGTTGCTGTAGGAGACTATTTCATTTCTTTACCATCTGGACTTGTATTGGAACTAAACAGTTGTTATTTTGTTCCCAGTATAACTAAAAATATTATCTCCATTCCTGCTCTTGTCAGGAAAGGATTTGCCTTTGAATGCAATATTTCAAAGTGTGTTTTATCTTATGGTAATATTGTTTATGCTACTGGTTCAATTAACAATGGGTTATACATGTTGGACATGGAAAGTTCTATACATAACATTGATAATAAGAAAGCCAAGAATGCTGATGACAGCACCTTGCTATGGCATAGTCGTTTAGGCCATATAAACGAGAAACGCATTAAGCGGTTGCATGATCATGGACTGCTGGGATCATTCTCCTATGAGGAGATTGATACATGCAAAGCTTGTTTGATGGGTAAAATGACGAAGTCACCTTTTCCTAATAAAGGTCAAAGGGCTTCAGGTTTACTTGACCTCATACACAGTGATGTGTGTGGGCCATTTAGTAAACATGCCAGAGGTGGCTATCAGTACTTCATTACCTTTACTGATGATTTCAGTAGGTATGGGTATGTCTATCTGATGAGACATAAAAGTGAATCTTTTGACAAGTTCAAAGAGTTCAAAAATGAAGTACAAAATCAGTTAGGCCGAAATATCAAGGCACTTCGTTCTGATCGAGGTGGAGAATACCTAAGTCATGCGTTTACTGACTATCTAAAGGAGTGTGGGATTATCTCACAGCTCACTCCGCCAGGAACACCGCAATGGAATGGTGTGTCCGAGAGGAGAAATAGAACGTTACTTGATATGGTTCGTTCTATGATGAGTCAGGCTACTCTTCCATACTCCTTTTGGGGTTTTGCACTGGAAACAGCTGCAAAGGTACTAAACCGAGTGCCATCCAAGGCAGTTTCTAAGACGCCATATGAGTTATGGTATGGGAAACAGCCAAGCTTGACATTTATCAGGATCTGGGGTTGCGAGGCTTATGTCAAAAAGCTCGCCTCTGGGAAACTGGAGAGCAGATCTGAGAAATATATATTTGTCGGTTACCCTAAGGAAACTAAGGGTTATTATTTCTACGATCCCAAAGAGAACAAAGTATTTGTTGCTCGGACGGCCATATTTCTTGAGAAGGAGTTTCTTCTGCAAGAAGCCAGTGGGAGAGAAATAAGGCTGGATGAGAATCCAGAGGAAGGACAAAGTAGTCAAGCACAGTTGGATGAGCCTGAGCCGGTAAATCAGGTTAATGAACAACCTGAGGCTCAGATATCACGGGAACCGCAAAGATCGGGAAGGATCCGTCGACAGCCTGAGCGCTATGACGGAGTCTACATCATTGATAATGATGAACCCCTCACTTATGCGGATGCGGTCAGTGGACCGGAGTCAGGAAGATGGCTTGAAGCTATGCGAGCCGAGATGGACTCCATGTCAGATAACCAAGTCTGGGATTTGGTTGATCCGCCTCCGGGAGTAATCCCTATAGGCTGTAAATGGATCTTCAAGAAGAAGATTGACATGGATGGTAACGTGGTTACCTATAAAGGCAGGCTAGTTGCGAAAGGTTTCAAACAAATCTACGGGATAGATTATGATGAAACTTTCTCACCTGTAGCCATGTTCAAGTCTATTCGGATTCTTTTCGCGATAGCTGCATATTACGATTATGAGATCTGGCAGATGGATGTGAAAACAGCTTTCCTTAATGGAAATCTGGATGAGGATGTGTATATGACACAACCTGAAGGTTTCACGAATCCATCAGATCGTCATAAAATATGCAAGTTAAAGAAGTCCATTTATGGACTTAAACAAGCATCTAGAAGCTGGAATATTCGTTTTGATGAATCAATCTCTGAGTTTGGTTTCATCAAGAACGAAGATGACCCGTGTGTATATAAAAGGTTTAGTGGGAGCGTGATTACTTTCCTAGTCCTCTACGTCGATGATATCTTGATCATTGGAAATGATATTCCTGAACTGCATGCTGTTAAAGCATGGTTAGGAAAATGTTTCCAGATGAAAGATCTAGGAGAAGCAGCCTATGTACTAGGTGTGAAGATCTACAGAGATAGATCTAAGAGGCTTCTCGGGCTGTGCCAGAGTGCTTACATCGATAAAGTCCTGGAAAGATTCCATTTAGAGAATTCTAAACGTGGATATCTTCCAGTCAGACATGGTCTGAATCTTTCGAAGAGTCAGTGTCCACAAACACAGACTGAGAAAGATGAAATGGACAATACGCCTTATGCTTCGGCTATTGGGTCCATTATGTATGCGATGTTGTGTACTCGCCCTGACGTCGCTTACGGGTTAAGCGTGACCAGTCGATTCCAAAGTAATCCAGGTGTGGCGCACTGGATTGCGGTCAAGAACATTTTAAAATATCTGCGGAGGACCAAAGATATGTTCTTGATATATGGTGGTCAGGAAGAACTCAGTATTAAAGGATATACTGACGCTTCGTTCCAGTCGGACCAGGATGATTTCCGATCGCAATCAGGCTATGTTTTTAGCTTGAATGGTGGAGCAGTGGTGTGGAAAAGTTTCAAACAGTCAACTGTTGCTGATTCCACAACAGAAGCCGAGTATGTTGCAGCCTCGGAAGCATCCAAGGAGGCAGTGTGGATTCGTAAGTTCGTGAGAGAACTTGGTGTCGTTCCTTCGAGTGCAGATCCTTTGGTTATCTTCTGTGATAACACTGGAGCAATCGCACAAGCAAAGGAACCACGGTCGCACCAGAAGTCCAAGCACATACAGAGACGGTTTCACTTGATCCGGGAGATCATTGATCGAGGCGAGATCAAAATATGCAAGGTTCATACAGATGACAATTTGGCAGACCCGCTTACCAAGCCTCTGGCGCAGCAGAAGCATGAGAAGCACTGTAATAATATGGGTTTGAGATTTCTCAACCATTAGATTAAGTGCAAGTGGGAGATTGTTGGGGTATGCCCTTAAGGCTAATGTTTGAGGCCTTTGGGATTGTAGCAGTATCATGTAATAAACTTTTGTGTTTATAAAGGCATGGTTATTATTCAGGTTGTTACCTTGTCTGCTGTAATAAGTGTACTTCTGAATAATGTCTCAAAGCTGTTCAGCTAGGCTGACAGGCTATATGTCCTTAGTCGAGATATCTTGGTGAACATGAGACAGCCTTGATATGATTGAGACTAATATGTGTTCTAATCTTATAGGATGCTTCGAGCATGGAATAAGATGTAGACTCATGGGTACATTGGATGTACTGGACAGACCCTACTGGGATATTCCATTGCTTGTCACAATGTGAATAATCCTTGTTTGCATCAAGTGGCACATGTCCTTTGACTTGAGATCACTTGTGTTTCTAAATGATGAATGTCATTATTTTGAGGTAGTTCAATATCATTTGAAAGATAATGGTTATAGACTATCTTGGATAATGATCATGAGTCAGGTTCGGATACTAGTGATAGATAAAGGATTGCCGTCTCCTTGTGGAAGGAGTGTGGTGTTCTAAAGGGGCCCCCCTTATATGAGATGATTGAGAAAGTGTATGGCCATACCCAGATGACTATGTTCATCTGATCTAATCATGCTCATCATATTGGAGCTACAAGTTTGACACACTTGTCCAATAAGAACATCCAGTGGCAAAGGATGAAGGTCCCCAGATAAGGGGGGGGCGAAACCCAAGTGAGGCGCATATTAAGGGAGAACGCAGCGGAGAGGGCTTCTTAGGATCTTTCATGTTATATGATTAACAAAACCGATTGCATAGATGAGATAGAACCATACCATAGCCATTTCTAGATGGCGCCTTGGAAGCAGAGAGTGATGCCGCTCTCCTCCTGAAGATACGCACACAAGATGAAAGATGTGCCTACTCCTTGATGCTCCTTGTGCTAGCAAGGCGTCAAGGTGTTCTTCTCGAATGGAAGGGAAGGAGATCTTCTTTGCTTGGCGATTTTCTTCCTCCTTATTTTCGTCAACCTCTCTCTTTCTCGAATGGAAAAACCCCGAGAGATGGATGCTCTTCCGCGAGAGATGAGCGTCAAACGACAAGAAGAGAAAGGCGTGAATCGTGAGTCGTGGTCACGTAGGGAAGTGCTATCTAAAAATAGCATACCACTTCACCACTTGCGGTCATGGGTTTACCCCAATCGCAACTCACTTCACCCTTGAACCATGCGCTCATCCATGAGCCGGTTCATGTTGGTTCGGTCCAAAAACCAAATAAGCCAAGCGACAAGGCTTAGATCAAATTAAACCCTAAGGCTCCAGATCTAACCGTCGATCTCTTTGATGCTCCTGATCTGACCAATCTAGCATCCAATCTCTCGATCAAAGCTTACCGATCTAATGCCCTAATCAATCAAACATGATCAGACCAGATCTCACTTACGATCAGAGATTAAATCCCTTTAAACTGAACCCAAACAATTCAGTCCACACGATCTAACTTAAGTAAGCCATATCATCAAATTGTGCGACCCTGAGGGTTTTCTTTAAATGTCGGTAACGATAATTCTCATTATCACGATCAGTGAGGGGTATCTAGCAACACATCACTGTCTCCCGATATAAAGAAAAGAGTCTTCCAAGACTACACCCAAAATACAGCACAAGTGTGAATCAACTCACAAAGCATACATATTTCCTTTGCCACTGGATGTTCTTATTGGACAAGCCTGTCAAGCTTGTAACTCCAATATGATGAGCATGATTAGAACAGATGAACACTGTCACCTGGGTATGGCCATACACTCTCTCAATCATCTCATCCAGGGGGCCCCTTTAGAACATCACACTCCTTAAACAAGGAGACGGCAATCCTATGTCTATCACTAGTGCCCTAACCTGATTCAAGCTCACCATCCAAGATAGTCTATAACCATTATGTTTCAAATGATATTGAACTACCTCAAAATGATGACAATCATCATTCAGAAAACACAAGCGATCTCAAGTCAGAGGAAATGTGCCACTTGTCATATTCAAGGAATATTCACATTGTGACAAACAATTGAACATCCTAGTAGGGTCTGTCCAGTACATCCATTGTACCCATGAGTCTACATCTTATTCCATGCTCGAAGCATCCTATAAGATTAGAACACATATTAGTCTCAACCATATCAAGGCTGTCTCATGTTCACCAAGATATCTCGACTAAGGACTTATAGCATGTCAGCCTAGCTGAACAGCTTTGAGACATTATTCAGAAGAACATATATTGCAGCAGACAATGTAAACAACTGAATAATAACCATGCCTTTATAAACATAACAGTTTATTACATGATACTGATACATTCCCATGGCCTCAAACATTAGCCTTAAGGGCATACCCCAACAATCTCCCACTTGCACTTAATCTAATGGTTGAGAAATCTCAAACCCATGTTATTACAGTGCTTCTCATGCTTCTGCTGCGCCAGAGGCTTGGTAAGCGGGTCTGCCAGATTGTCATCTGTATGAACCTTGCAGATTTTGATCTCGCCACGATCTATGATCTCCCTGATCAAATGAAACCGTCTCTGTATGTGCTTGGACTTCTGGTGCGACCGTGGTTCCTTTGCTTGTGCGATTGCTCCAGTGTTATCACAGAAGATAACCAAAGGATCTGCACTCGAAGGAACAACACCAAGTTCTCTCACGAACTTACGAATCCACACTGCCTCCTTGGATGCTTCCGAGGCTGCAACATACTCGGCTTCTGTTGTGGAATCAGCAACAGTTGACTGTTTGAAACTCTTCCACACCACTGCTCCTCCATTCAAGCTAAAAACATAGCCTGATTGCGATCGGAAATCATCCTGGTCAGACTGGAACGAAGCGTCAGTATATCCCTCTATACTGAGTTCTTCCTGACCACCATATATCAAGAACATATCTTTGGTCCTCCGCAGATATTTTAGGATGTTCTTGACTGCAATCCAGTGCGCCAAACCTGGATTACTTTGAAAACGACTGGTCACGCTTAACCCGTAAGCGACGTCTGGGCGAGTACACAACATCGCATACATAATGGAACCAATAGCCGAAGCATAAGGCGTATTGTCCATTTCATCTTTCTCAGTCTGTGTTTGTGGACACTGACTCTTTGAAAGATTCAGACCATGTCTGACTGGAAGATATCCTCGTTTAGAATTCTCTAAATGAAATCTCTCCAGGACTTTATCGATGTAAGTACTCTGGCACAGCCCGAGAAGCCTCTTAGATCTATCCCTGTAGATCTTCACACCTAACACATAGGCAGCTTCTCCTAGATCTTTCATCTGGAAACATTTCCTTAGCCATGCCTTCACAGCAAGCATTTCAGGAATGTCATTTCCAATGATCAAGATGTCATCGACGTAGAGGACTAGGAAAGTAATCACGCTCCCACTAAACCTCTTATATACACACGGGTCATCCTCGTTCTTGATGAAACCAAATTCGGTGACTGATTCATCAAAACGAATATTCCAGCTTCTTGATGCTTGCTTAAGTCCATAAATGGACTTCTTTAACTTGCATATCTTATGACGATCTGCTGGATTAGTGAAACCTTCCGGTTGTGTCATGTACACATCCTCATCCAGATTTCCATTCAGGAAAGCTGTTTTCACATCCATCTGCCAGATCTCATAATCATAATATGCAGCTATCGCGAAAAGAATCCGAATAGACTTAAACATGGCTACAGGTGAGAAAGTTTCATCATAATCTATCCCGTAGATTTGTTTGAAACCTTTCGCAACAAGCCTGCCTTTATAGGTAACTACGTTACCATCCATGTCAATCTTCTTCTTGAAGATCCATTTACAGCCTATAGGGATAACTCCCGAAGGCGGATCAACCAAATCCCAAACTTGGTTATCTGACATGGAGTCCATCTCGGCGCGCATAGCTTCAAGCCATCTCGCTGACTCCGGTCCACTGACCGCATCCGCATAAGTGAGGGGTTCATCATTATCAATGATGTAGACTCCGTCATAGCGCTCAGGCTGTCGACGGATCCTTCCCGATCTTCGCGGTTCCCGTGATATTTGAGCCTCAGGTTGTTCAATAACCTGTTCTACCGGCTCAGGCTCATCCAACTGTGCTTGGTCACTTTGTCCTTCCTCTGGATTCTCATCCAACTTTATTTCTCTCCCACTAGCCTCTTGCAGAAGAAACTCCTTCTCAAGAAATATGGCCGTCCGAGCAACAAAAACCTTGTTCTCATTGGGATCGTAGAAATAATAACCCTTAGTTTCCTTAGGGTAACCGACAAAGATACATTTGTCAGATCTGCTCTCTAGTTTCCCAGAGGCGAGCTTTTTGACATAAGCCTCGCAGCCCCAGATCCTGATAAATGTCAAGCTCGGCTGTTTTCCATACCATAACTCATATGGAGTCTTAGAAACTGCCTTGGATGGCACTCGGTTTAGTACCTTTGCAGCTGTTTCCAGCGCAAAACCCCAAAAGGAGTAAGGTAGATTAGCCTGACTCATCATAGAACGAACCATATCAAGTAACGTTCTATTTCTCCTCTCGGA
This sequence comes from Costus lasius, assembly GCA_027563935.2. NCBI lineage: Eukaryota > Viridiplantae > Streptophyta > Magnoliopsida > Zingiberales > Costaceae > Costus > Costus lasius. Next base: position 81,922,818 of record CM050451.1, read on the forward strand.
CACACCATTCCATTGCGGTGTTCCTGGCGGAGTGAGCTGTGAGATGATCCCACACTCCTTCAGATAGTCAGTAAACGCATGACTTAGGTATTCTCCACCTCGATCTGAGCGAAGTGCCTTGATATTTCGGCCTAACTGATTTTGTACTTCATTCTTGAACTCTTTGAACTTGTCAAAAGATTCACTCTTATGTCTCATTAAAAAGACATAGCCATACCTACTGAAATCATCAGTAAAGGTAATGAAGTACTGATAGCCACCTCTGGCATGTTTACTAAATGGCCCACACACATCACTGTGTATTAGGTCAAGTAAACCTGAAGCCCTTTGACCTTTATGAGGAAAAGGTGACTTCGTCATTTTACCCATTAAACAAGCCTTGCATGTATCAATCTCCTTATAGGAGAATGATCCCAGCAGTCCATTATCATGCAACCGCTTAATGCGTTTCTCGTTTATATGGCCTAAACGACTATGCCATAGCAAGGTGCTGTCATCAGCATACTTGGCTTTCTTAATATCGATTTGCTGTATCGAACATTCCATGTCCAACATGAATAACCCATTGCTAATTGAACCAGTTGCATAAACAATATTATCTAAAGACAAAATACACTTTGAAATATTGCATTCAAAGGAAAATCCCTTCCTGACAAGAGCAGGAATGGAGATAATATTTTTAGTAATACTGGGAACAAAATAACAACTGTTTAGTTCCAATACAAGTCCAGATGGTAAGGAAATGAAATAGTCTCCTACAGCAACAGCAGCAACCCGTGCCCCGTTTCCAACTCGTAGGTCCACTTCATGCTGTCCCACCTGCCTTCTTCTCTTGAGTTCCTGTACATTTGAACAAATGTGAACTCCACATGCAGTGTCCAACACCCATGATATAGAAGAAGAAAACATGACCTCAGTCACGAATATACCTGAGCCAGAAGCGAAGCTTCCCCTCTTATCTCCTTGGAGCGCTTTACAGTCCTTTTTCCAGTGACCCAGCTGGCCACAGTGGAAACACCTGTATTCCTTGGACCGCTTGACCTTTTGCTTCAAAGCCTTGCTGTAGCTCTTGACAGGGGTCTTGCCCTTCTTCCCCTTCTTCTTGTTCCTTGAAGGAACCATTAAGACAGAGGTCGAAGGCTTTCCCTTTAGAGTCTCCTCAGTAGTGAGGAGCATATTCAGCAGCTCTGCCGGAGTACAATCGATTTTGTTCATATTAAAATTAATAATGAACGCGTCGAATGAAGGCGGGAGAGACTGCAGAATAATATCCATAGCAAGCTCCTGGTTGATGGTGTGCCCCAGTTTCTCCAGAGCTTCCTTGTGCCCAATCATCTTGAGCACGTGAGCTCCCACTGGGCTCCCTTCAGCCAGTTTGCTCTGAAAGAAGAGCTTCGTCAAATTGTAGCGCTCTGTCCTCGCCTGTGCAGCATACAGCATCTTGAGGTTCGCTATAATCTCTATAGCCGACATATCCTCATGCTGACGCTGCAGCGGTGGCGTCATAGACGCTAGCATCAGGCAAGCGACATCAATGCTATCATTGACGTGCTTTTCATAGGCTTCCCGAACCGCCCTTGCGGCGTTCGGAGCGGGCTGCGGCGGTATCGCCGTCTCGAGGACATACAGTTTCCTCTCTGCCTTAAGAACGATCTTAAGGTGTCCAAACCAGTCAGAGAAGTTCGGCCCAGCAAACTTCTCCCTTTCCAGTAGGGATCGCACATTGAAGTTCATGGTGTTCGTTGCTGCAGGTATCTACAACAATGCAAGAACAGCAAGGTCAGTATCAATGTTTAAGAATCAATCAGGACTTAAGAAAGATTCCTTTTCTCACTATTTTATCTGGCTGAAAAATCCAGCAAAACAGCCCGAAAGAGTAGTACTCTTTTAGTGAGATGGGATCCGGATTTCATACTTGGTCTCCGCGTCCCGCTCAGGCGAGATAAGATGCACAGAGAGTACAAGCACTAATCTCCGGTAGGCATTCCCTGCCGATCGCCAACCCATGCGATTCCCCTTCATCTGGGCAATCCAGCAGACTGTGCCAACTGAGTTGGTACAACACAGTCTCTGACCCCACAGATGGCTGCCTCCATGTGCTACCATATGCGCCACATATGTAGCCTTCATGGTCAAGCTGACCCAACCTACTCCCTGGACCACCATGTGCTATGCTGAGCAACGAGAAGGGATAAATCCCTACTCTGTAACACACAGGTGTAATCCCACACCCTCTGAAGATAGATGGACGTGCCCACTGAGTGGGTACAACACGGCTCCAACGATAATCAGAACAGTGAGGTTTCGCGTCAGAAGGCTTTATGAGCTTGATATTAAGCGTTGGATTTTCACGGTCTTTTATCTTCTTCACTATCATACAATTCCTATGGTGATAGCAGAAGATAAACTTAATCATACAGTTCTAATATTTAAACAATAAATAAAAGAAAGCATGAATCTTATGTGGTAAAAGCCCATAGCCCTAGTGAGACCTTAACCTAACTTAAGTCTTCACTTGCTCTTCATGGGTCTTTTGCTGCTCATCTGGCCCAAGCCAGGGCCCAAGCGCCAATTGCAGCTTTGGTGCGCCCACCAGGGAAATGCGCCAGGTCCTAGGGTCGAACCCTAGACCTCCCACCTGGTCCAGCCACAGCTGCATGCGCCTCTGCCAAGTGTGCTCTGTGCTCTTGTCTAATTAAATTACAAATTTAACTATCTAGACAAGATTGACACGCAGGTCAATTACATTTTATAAATTAAAGCAATGTGATGCGCAGATCACAATAATTAATTTACACTTTTAAATCCCAGGCACACAGGCCCCAGCACAGCACACAATTAATATGGGCAGCCCACATAAGACTAAATAAACAAACATATGCATCCAATCAGCAATCATGTGATCCATAAAAATTAAAATTTTCGAAAAACCCCATGGGATCAATTTTAATTTCCTTATTTGCCCTTCAACCTTACAACGGTCTATTACCAGGGATCCACTCATCCAACCTAGTCAGATCCACTGCCCTAGCATGCACCAAGTCCTAACTGACTTGAGTCGACCATAAGGTCAACCATGCATGCGCCAGGGCTGAACAACCACAATGAGGTCTGGCAAGCGGGTGTGACCCCGGGCCTAACTCATGTGTGTTCATCTGTTGTCTCAATCAGACATCGCTACACACCTGTCTGCAGTCGACCTATAGCCACCATAGGCTTGCGCCAAGGTGCTATCTGGTCGACCCATTCAGGCTGTCAGATAGTCTGATCAGACTGTTTGGATCTAACCTAGGGGGTGACTTCAACCCTAATAACCCATCTAAGGGTTTATAGCAGGGCCTCAGATCTATAGTGAGTCGCGCATGTTATCATCGTTTTGTAAAAACAACAACAAAAATAATGCGCCATCTTACATGCGCCAAGATGAAAAATACAAGTATCGTTCATGATAACTAAACATGTATATGCGCATGTAATAAAGATCTGCAACATGAATCACAAAAATGGCTCATGCAATCATAAAACATGTGTTAACCTATGCTCTGATACCAATTGAAGGTCCCCAGATAAGGGGGGGGCGAAACCCAAGTGAGGCGCATATTAAGGGAGAACGCAGCGGAGAGGGCTTCTTAGGATCTTTCATGTTATATGATTAACAAAACCGATTGCATAGATGAGATAGAACCATACCATAGCCATTTCTAGATGGCGCCTTGGAAGCAGAGAGTGATGCCGCTCTCCTCCTGAAGATACGCACACAAGATGAAAGATGTGCCTACTCCTTGATGCTCCTTGTGCTAGCAAGGCGTCAAGGTGTTCTTCTCGAATGGAAGGGAAGGAGATCTTCTTTGCTTGGCGATTTTCTTCCTCCTTATTTTCGTCAACCTCTCTCTTTCTCGAATGGAAAAACCCCGAGAGATGGATGCTCTTCCGCGAGAGATGAGCGTCAAACGACAAGAAGAGAAAGGCGTGAATCGTGAGTCGTGGTCACGTAGGGAAGTGCTATCTAAAAATAGCATACCACTTCACCACTTGCGGTCATGGGTTTACCCCAATCGCAACTCACTTCACCCTTGAACCATGCGCTCATCCATGAGCCGGTTCATGTTGGTTCGGTCCAAAAACCAAATAAGCCAAGCGACAAGGCTTAGATCAAATTAAACCCTAAGGCTCCAGATCTAACCGTCGATCTCTTTGATGCTCCTGATCTGACCAATCTAGCATCCAATCTCTCGATCAAAGCTTACCGATCTAATGCCCTAATCAATCAAACATGATCAGACCAGATCTCACTTACGATCAGAGATTAAATCCCTTTAAACTGAACCCAAACAATTCAGTCCACACGATCTAACTTAAGTAAGCCATATCATCAAATTGTGCGACCCTGAGGGTTTTCTTTAAATGTCGGTAACGATAATTCTCATTATCACGATCAGTGAGGGGTATCTAGCAACACATCACTGTCTCCCGATATAAAGAAAAGAGTCTTCCAAGACTACACCCAAAATACAGCACAAGTGTGAATCAACTCACAAAGCATACATATTTCCTTTGCCACTGGATGTTCTTATTGGACAAGCCTGTCAAGCTTGTAACTCCAATATGATGAGCATGATTAGAACAGATGAACACTGTCACCTGGGTATGGCCATACACTCTCTCAATCATCTCATCCAGGGGGCCCCTTTAGAACATCACACTCCTTAAACAAGGAGACGGCAATCCTATGTCTATCACTAGTGCCCTAACCTGATTCAAGCTCACCATCCAAGATAGTCTATAACCATTATGTTTCAAATGATATTGAACTACCTCAAAATGATGACAATCATCATTCAGAAAACACAAGCGATCTCAAGTCAGAGGAAATGTGCCACTTGTCATATTCAAGGAATATTCACATTGTGACAAACAATTGAACATCCTAGTAGGGTCTGTCCAGTACATCCATTGTACCCATGAGTCTACATCTTATTCCATGCTCGAAGCATCCTATAAGATTAGAACACATATTAGTCTCAACCATATCAAGGCTGTCTCATGTTCACCAAGATATCTCGACTAAGGACTTATAGCATGTCAGCCTAGCTGAACAGCTTTGAGACATTATTCAGAAGAACATATATTGCAGCAGACAATGTAAACAACTGAATAATAACCATGCCTTTATAAACATAACAGTTTATTACATGATACTGATACATTCCCATGGCCTCAAACATTAGCCTTAAGGGCATACCCCAACAAAGGAAACATGTATGCCTTGTGAAATGATTCACACTTGTGCTGTGGTTTGGGTGTAGTCTTGGAAGACTCTTTCCTTTATATCGGGAGACAGTGATGTGTTGCTAGATACCCCTCACTGATTGTGATAACGTGAGTTATCGTTACCGACATTTAAAGGAAACCCTTAGGGTCGCACAATTTGATGATATGGCTTACTTAAGTCAGATCGTGTGGACTGAATTGTTTTAGTTCAGTTAAAAGGAGATTAGACTCTGATTGTAAGTGAGATCTGGTCTGATCATGTTTGATTGATTAGGGCTTCAGATCGGTAAGCTTCGATCGAGAGTATGGATGCTAGATCGAAGAGATCAAGAGCATCAAGAGATGAACGGTTAGATCTTGAACCGTTTGGTTCATAGAGATCTAGACCATGGCTTGGGCTGGTTTAATTTGGGTTTTTGAACCGAATTGAATTGAACCTAATTGGCTTGAACCGGTTCACATGGGTGAACGTATGGTTCAAGGTTTAAAGGCATCTTGGGCGGTTTTTCTTCAAGTGGTCGCATGGCTTGATAACCTTCCATATTTGGAAGTGTAACGCCATCACTTGAATGAAAAGAAACCTCAACGCAATTTGCCATTTACGCTCTTGTCTCCTTCATTCGACGAAGAGAGGGACTCTTGGACAAGGTAGCTCTCGGCCAAGCACATCTCATCATCAACACACGACAAGGAACTTTGGGGAGATCTCTTGCTAGCACAAGGAAGATCCTAAAGGGTAGCCATCTCTCATCTAGTGTGTGTTTTCTTTGGAGGAGTGCTTACTTGCCCTCTTGCTTCCAAGCCGACACCCTTTATCATGGCTATGGTAAAAGATCTCAAACTTGATCTTTGCAATACATATAAAGTTGATCATATATATGTGTTCATGCAAACGATTTTAATTGAAACCCTAGAAGAGTACATTTTCCGCATGCTCTAGGGTTCGCCCCCCTCTAGAAAGGGGTTTTATCTGCCTGCGCTCCCCCTTGAAGGGGACTCTTCAACTATCTGAAGGAGTGTGGGATTATCTCACAGCTCACTCCGCCAGGAACACCGCAATGGAATGGTGTGTCCGAGAGGAGGAACAGAACCTTATTGGATATGGTTCGTTCTATGATGAGTCAGGCTACTCTACCTTACTCCTTTTGGGGATTTGCACTAGAAACAGCTGCAAAGGTACTAAACCGAGTGCCATCCAAGGCAGTTTCAAAGACTCCATATGAGTTATGGTATGGGAAACAGCCGAGCTTGACATTTATTAAGATCTGGGGTTGCGAGGCTTATGTCAAAAAGCTCGCCTCTGGGAAACTAGAGAGCAGATCTGAGAAATGTATCTTTGTCGGTTACCCTAAGGAAACTAAGGGTTATTATTTCTACGATCCCAAAGAGAACAAGGTATTTGTTACTCGGACGGCCATTTTTCTTGAGAAGGAATTTCTTCTGCAAGAAGCCAGTGGGAGAGAAATAAAGCTGGATGAGAATCCAGAAGAAGGACAAAGTAGTCAAGCACAGTTGGATGAGCATAAGCCAGTAGAACAGGTTATTGAACAACCTGAGGCTCAGATATCACGGGAACCGCGAAGATCGGGAAGGATCCGTCGACAGCCTGAGCGCTATGACGGAGTCTACATCATTGATCATGATGAACCCCTCACTTATGCGGATGCGGTCAGTGGACCGGAATCAGCGAGATGGCTTGAAGCTATGCGAGCCGAGATGGACTCCATGTCAGATAACCAAGTCTGGGATTTGGTTGATCCGCCTCCGGGAGTAATCCCTATAGGCTATAAATGGATCTTCAAAAAGAAGATTGACATGGATGGTAACGTGGTTACCTATAAAGGCAGGCTAGTTGCGAAAGGTTTCAAACAAATCTACGGGATAGATTATGATGAAACTTTCTCTCCTGTAGCTATGTTCAAGTCTATTCGGATCATTCTCGCAATAGCAGCATATTACAATTATGAGATCTGGCAGATGGATGTGAAGACCGCTTTCCTTAATGGAAATCTGGATGAGGATGTGTATATGACACAACCTGAAGGTTTCACTAATCCATCAGATCGTCATAAAATATGCAAGTTAAAGAAGTCCATTTATGGACTTAAGCAAGCATCTAGAAGCTGGAATATTCGTTTTGATGAATCAATCTGTGAATTTGGTTTCATCAAGAATGAAGATGACCCATGTGTATATAAGAGGTTTAGTGGGAGCGTGATTACTTTCCTAGTCCTCTACGTCGATGATATCTTGATCATTGGAAACGATATTCCTGAACTACATGCGGTTAAAGCATGGTTAAGAAAATGTTTCCAGATGAAAGATCTAGGAGAAGCAGCCTATGTATTAGGTGTGAAGATCTACAGAGATAGATCTAAGAGGCTTCTCGGGCTGTGCCAGAGTACTTACATCGATAAAGTCCTGGAGAGATTTCATTTAGAAAATTCTAAAAGAGGATATCTTCCAGTCAGACATGGTCTGAATCTTTCAAAAAGTCAGTGTCCGCAAACACAGACTGAGAAAGATGAAATGGACAAAACGCCTTATGCTTCGGCTATTGGGTCCATTATGTATGCGATGTTGTGTACTCGCCCAGACGTCGCTTACGGGTTAAGCGTGACCAGTCGATTCCAAAGCAATCCAGGTCAGGCACACTAGATTGCAGTCAAGAACATTTTGAAATATCTTCGGAGGACCAAAGATATGTTCTTGGTGTATGGTGGTCAGGAAGAACTCAGTATTGAAGGATATACTGATGCTTCATTCCAATCTGACCAGGATGATTTTCGATCGCAATCAGGCTATGTTTTTAGCTTGAATGGAGGTGCGGTGGTGTGCAAAAGTTTCAAACAATCTATCGTTGCTGATTCCACAACAGAAGCCGAGTATGTTGCAGCCTCGAAAGCATCTAAGGAGGCACTGTGGATTCGTAAGTTCGTTCAAGAACTTGGTGTTGTTCCTTCGAGTGCAGATCCTTTGGTTATCTTTTGTGATAACACTGGAGCAATAGCACAAGCAAAGGAACCATGGTCGCACCAGAAGTCCAAGCACATACAGAGACGGTTTCACTTGATCCGGGAGATCATTGATCGTGGCGAGATCAAAGTTTGCAAGGTTCAAACAGATGACAATCTGGCTGACCTGCTTACAAAGCCTCTGGTGCAGCAGAAGCATGAGAAGCACGGTAATAATATGGGTTTGAGATTTCTCAACCATTAGATTAAGTGCAAGTGGGAGATTGTTAGGGTATGCCCTTAAGGCTAATGTTTGAGGCCTAGGGATTCTTTCAGTATCATGTTTAAACTCTTATGTTTATAAAGGCAATGGTTGTTATTCAGGTTGTTACATCATCTGCTGTCATATGTATACTTCTGAATAATGTCTCAATGCTGTTCAGCTTGGCTAACATGCAGTTAAGTCCTTAGTCGAGATATCTTGGTGAACATGAGACAGCCTAGATATGATTGAGACTAATATGTGTTCTAATCTTATAGGATGCTTCGAGCATGGAATAAGATGTAGACTCATAGGTACATTGGATGTACTGGACAGACCCTACTAGGATGTTCAATTGCTTGTCACAATGTGAATAATCCTTGTATGCAAACAAGTGGCATATGTCCTCTGACTTGAGATCACTTGTGTTTCTAAATGATGATTGTCATTGTTTTGAGGTAGTTCAATATCATTTGAAACATAATGGTTATAGACTATCTTGGATAATGATCATGAGTCAGGTTAGGACACTAGTGATAGATAAAGGATTGCCGTCTCCTTGTTTAGGAGAGTGATGTTCTAAAGGGGCCCCCTGGATGAGATGATTGAGAAAGTGTATGGCCATACCCAGATGACTATGTTCATCTGATCTAATCATGCTCATCATATTGGAGTTACAAGCTTGACACGCTTGTCCAATAAGAACATCCAGTGGCAAAGGAAACATGTATGTCTAGTGAAGTAGATTCACACTTGTGCTGTGGTTTGGGTGTAGTCTTGGAAGACTCTTTCCTTTATATCGGGAGACAGTGATGTGTTGCTAGATACCCCTCACTGATCGTGATAACGTGAGTTATCGTTACCGACATTTAAAGGAAACCCTTAGGGTCGCACAATTTGATGATATGGCTTACTCATGTCAGATCGTGTGGACTGAATTGTTTTGGTTCAGTTTAAAGGAATTTAAACTCTGATTGTAAGTGAGATCTAGTCTGATCATGTTTGATTGATTAGGGCTTTAGATCGGTAAGCTTCGATCGAGAGAATTGATGCTAGATCGGTGAGATCAAGAGCATCAGGAGATGAACGGTTAGATCTTGAACCATTTGGTTTAATGAGATCTAGGCCATGGCTTGGGCTGTTTTGTTTTTTGGTCTTTGAACCAAATTGAACCGGCTCAAGAATGAGCGCATGGTTCAAAGAGAGAAGGATGAGCGTTCGGTTCACTTGAAGTGAACACATAACGCATAACCGCATGAGACATTAAGGCTTGCTATTTTTAGAAGCCATGTCTCAACGTTCACATGGAACGTTTCTCTCGTCGCCCCTCTTCACTACTCGAAGCCTCTCGTGTGTGGTGATAGAGTTTACGCCAGGAGAGTTTGACAAGCGAAAGGAACTTCATCTCATCTTCCTTCACGCGACAAGAAAACTTGGTGAACCTTGCTAGCACAAGGAACACAAGGAGTAGTCATCATCCTCTTGTGTGCGCTACCTTTGGAGAAGACCCCTTTCGATCTTTGCTTCCAAGGCACCATCCAAGCGATGGCAATGGTATGATCTTTCTTCTAGATCTATCTACATTGCAAGGTATTGAAAGTTGATCATATGACATATAAATCGATCTAGGAAACCCTTGCTTCCGCTCGAAAATTATTATATGCGCCTTCTATTAGGGTTTCGCCCCTTGTTTTAGGGGACTTTCACCCTTGACTTGAGGTCATTGGTCATTCTATATGGTTAGGGATATGCTTTGATACAACCTAACGCCTTGCCCTAGTTGGGAGGTAATAACGGTTACATTGGGCATGTCACGACCCATATGAGAAGGTCAATGCACAGACATAGGATTTGCCCCTTCCTAAGGGTAGCATGATATCCATGGAGCTCCTCTATGGTTCTATGACTGAAAGTGTATGGCCATACCCAGGTTAGACCTGATTTAGTCATAGCCATGAGATTGGATAGAAACAAGTCGTGACACACTTGGCCAATCGGATATCAGTTCGGCAAGGAGACTGTAATGCATCTGTACCTGGTTGCGATGATGGGGATGTCGATGTCAATATCCATTCCGATGACTTGGGTAGCAGCGATGCAGTGCTAGGTGCCATTCACAGCTTGTGGTGACCTTAGGTCAGCACTACCAACGTCAGAGGAACCTACAAGGTCGCACACCTTGATACTCGAGTTCTCGCATTGATCGGGAAGCCTTATGATCGAGTTATTGTATAACTCGGATTTGTTTTGGAGATTTCATTAGCGCCAATGGGCTTGATGAGATGGAAGAGAATTATTGGAGCCAACTTCCATTTATGGCATATTAACCATGGTTAGCCTAATTTGACCTTGGGTTAAATTGGATTAGATCCAAGGGCTTGGTTAACATGCATAATGGACCTTGGGCTGGGCCCATTGAAAAGTTGGGCTTACTGGGCTTAAGGAGAGGGAGATAGTAGGCGTGTGATTAACCCTGGTTAGACTAGGGTTAATGCCTATGATGTAAAATTAATCATATAAGAGTTAATTAATTAATTAATTAGAATCCTAATTGGATTAGGACTAATTGTTTAATTAATTAATTAGAATCCTAATTGGATTAGGATTTAAGTGTTTAAATAATTGGAATCCTAATTGGATTAGGATTTAATTGTTTGAATAATTAATTAGAGTCCTAATTGGATTAGGACTTGATTAATTTGGCATGTTCTCCTATATCCTCTCCTAGCCGCCCACTTAAGTTTAAATTGTGGCCACTTGTAAACCGCCTCTTGCCTCTATAAATAGAGACCCTAGCTGCCCCTCTCATGATACAATTTTCTCCTTGAAGGCATGATCACTTGAGGGGCGACATCAAGGGGCTAGTGGCGCACTTCTCTTCCATCCAACCCTAGCCGCAACACATCATCTTCCTTTCCTCTTAGCGTGAGGAACTTGGTGGTTTTTGGCGACTTCCTTCTCCTCATCTTCCTCTTGGCACATATACCTTGGAGGTAGCGCAAGGCTTGAGGAAAAAGCACAAGGCTTGGATCTTCTTCCCGAGGCTAGCACCGGGGGTGGAAGAAGAGGACTCGAGGTGATCCGTGTGTGTGAGACTGCAGAGGGCGCACGCTTGGGCGCCTCTACGACATCAACCTCATTTCACTTTAAAGGTATTTTCTATCTCATCGTGTCGACTCCTTCGCATGCGATCTTCACTGGGTTTTTGGGACTGGCCTGTTTCGGGGATATTCTTCCGCTGCGCAATGTGTTTGCATCTCTGAAATTTTTTAAAATATCCCTCGGGTTTCCCAACACGTGCCACAATGGCGCACGATGCGTGCAACATCCTTTCGGAGGGATGGCCAGAAAAGACGTTCCTCCGCCATCTCAAGGGTTTTGTCGCGGCCATGATGACCGGCGACGCCACCCGCATGAAGCTCAAGCAAAAGATGGTCTCGAAGCGAAGAGCGGGGAATGCACAAGCGATTCCCCAAGAACAGATAACCCTCGCACAACTGATAGGGGGAATCGGAGTCGGTGGACTCGGTCAAAGCGGTGTAGATGGCACCAAAGTCAGAGCACGTGAGGTACTCCTCTTTGACATGGTCAAAGGTATTGACTCGGGTGCGCATGACACACAAAAGGGTTCGGACGCGACTCAGGGCATCCGCGACAATGTTTTCCTTGCCCGCCTTGTGGGTAATAATGAAAGAGTACTATTGCAAGTACTCAACCCATTTGGCATGCTGGGCACCTAGTTTCCTCTGGGCATTGAGGAAAGATAAGGCCTGGTGGTCACTATATAGGACAAACTCGCGATGAAGCAGATAGCGTTGTCACTGTCGGAGCGACTGAAATATCGCATAAAACTCCTTATCGTACGTCGAATAACGCTGGCGAACAGTGTTCAGTTTTTCACTAAAGAAGGCCACAGGATGGCCCTCTTGACTAAGGGAACCGCTGATGCCGGAACTGGAGGCATCGCACGCAACCTCAAAGACTTTCAAAAAGTCGGGGAGGCGCAGAACAGGGGCAGTGGTCAGGGCATCCTTAAGCGCATCAAAAGCCCGCTGAGTGGCAGGGGTCCACTCAAAGTCTTCCTTGGAAAGGCGTTGGGTCAAGGGGGTGGCAATGGTGCTAAACCCCCGGATAAACCGACAGTAGAAGCCAGCAAGACCCAGGAAACTACAAACTTCAGTCACGGTGTGAGGCTCAGGCCAATGCCGGATGGCCTCGACTTTCGCAGGGTCAACGGACAGTCCTTCATCGGACACAATGTATCCTAAGAAGTATACGCTGTTGGTCAGAAAGGAACATTTCTTCGTGTTAAGGAAGAGGCGTTCCATGCAAAGGAGTTTGAATGTGGAGCGAAGGTGCTCCAAGTGTTTAGCGCGGGTCTGACTAAAAATCAGGATATCATCGAAGTCAACAACTAGAAACTTCCCCATATAAGGCTTGAGGACTTGACTCATCAAGCGCATAAATGTGGAGGGGGCATTAGACAGGCCGAATGGCATGACGAGCCATTCGTAGAGACCATCCTTGGTCTTAAAGGCAGTCTTCCACTCATCGCCCTCACGAATGCGAACTTGGTGGTATCCACTTCGAAGGTCTAGTTTGGAGAACCATGACGCGCCAGAAATCTGGTCCAACATGTCATCAAGTCGAGGGATGGGAAACCTATACTTGACGATGATTCAGTTAATGGCACAGTTGTCAACACCCATGCGCCACGACCCGTCCTTCTTGGGCGTGAGGAGCGCGGGGATGGCACAAGGACTGATGCTCTCACGGATGTACCCCTTAGTGAGGAGATCATCCACTTGATGCTGCAACTCAGCGTGCTCCGAGGGGTTAAGGTGATGGTGGGGAAAGTTTGGGAGGGGTGCTCCCGGGATGAGGTCAATGGCATGCTGAATGTCCCTCTGCGGAGGAAGGCCGTGAGGCAAATCCTCGGAGCTGATATCACTAAAGTCGGCAAGGAGGGCGGCCACCTCAACGGGAGGTGCCGGGTCGGGGCATGGAACAGTGTCCTGCACTTCACGCACCATGAGCGCGTAGACAGTCTTGGTCTCATGGGCCTCACGCACCAATGTGGGCGTGCGCATGAGGGAGACCATAGGGGGACACGGAGGGGCAGGGGCCGAAGGGGTGATCACACCCTTGGAAGTGGACGCGCACAGCTCCTTGGGCGGAGCTGGAATGAGGCGAATCTTCTGCTCATTGTGGTCGAATGTATAAATGTTTGACCAGCCATAATGGACCACGTCCCTATCGTATAGCCATGGTCGGCCAAGGAGGACATGAGCGACGTCCATTGTCGCAACGTCGCATAACACTTTCTCACGATAGTTCCCAAACGCAATGGGAACATGACATTGATGCGTGACTGGGAGGCTTGTGGTGTCGACCCAGGAAATGGAGTAGGGCCGCGGGTGGGGCTCAACGGGAAGGCCAAAGCGCGTAACCGCAGTCCGGGAGACCACGTTCAAGCTACTTCCGCCGTCGATGACAATCTTACACGAGTGCCCGTTGCACTCGATGTAAATCGTGAAAATGCCCGAGCGCCTCCAATCTTCGGTGGGCGCGGGCTGGACCAAGTTACAGCGGACTACAAGGGCAGATGGACCTGACTCCTCGCCTCTAGTGTAACACTCTGCCTCTATGTCGTGTTCGGTGGACGTTATAGTAGCGACGCGAGCCGGACCTGGTTCGGCCCTGGCTGTCCTCTTGGGACACTCATGAGACAGGTGACCCGGTTGTAGACAGTTGTAACAAGTAATCCGGCCGGAGGTCCCAATCACCAGAGCCTTACCCTTCTCGTCCAACACGGGCCGAGAGGGTGAAGCTTCAGCATGGGGGCGACGAGGGTGCTGATGGGCCAGGGGTGAGGGTCATGGGTCCGGACGAGGTTCTGGGCGCTCAAATCGTGGGTGAGGGAGAATGCCCAGGTGGGGGCGTCTATAGGACCCGAGGTCATGACGGTCATTACGCCTTGCAGCGGCGCGAAGATCTTGCTCGATGTCCCGAGCACGTTGGAAAGTTTGATCAAAGGTTTCCGACCCATAAGACGGTAAGGCTCTGCAGATGTCAGCACGCAGCCCATTCCGAAATTTGGACAAGGACAACTTGGGGTCCTCCTGGGGGTTGCATCGGAGTTGGAGCGTCTCAAAGGTGAGACGGTACTCCTCTACGGTACTCGAGCCTTGGTGTAGGCTATTGTACTGATCAGGGAGATGCTGCCTATACGACGTGGGCATGTAGCGCTCATGAAGGCGATAGTGCATCTCCGCCCACTCAGTGATCGGAGGGAGGGCCTACTGCGCGTTTTGACACTCCACGTTTTCCCAATGTAAACGTGCAGGGCCTTCGAGTAGGGTGCGCACATACCATACACGGTCATGTTGTGGGAGCCTAGTGTGGTCAAAATGGGCGTCAATGGATGCCACCCAATCAAGGAATTCTGTGGGGTGGAGGCCACCTTTGAAAGGTGGGGGGGGGGGGGGGTGTGCCTAACATAACGCAAGATGTCGTTGTCCCCTCGGGGACATTCAATGCGGGTTTGGGCTGGAGTTCGTGGTGCAGCCCAAGCGTGGCCAAAACGACCATTGGGCTGAGGGCCCTGGGCGGCCCAAACATCATCTTCATCTAAGGGTTCATCCTCACGGATCGGGTTCCTAGGGGCCTCGAAGGAACGAAGGTGGTTCCATTCATCCACTTGGGCGCACTGCCGAGTTGGTACGGCCAATGGAGGTAATTCTCTAGTAGGGGCTAGGTGTGCGGACAACGGAGGATTTACCGAGGTTGGGAGTTCACGCTCCGCGGCTCCGGGGCGACTAAGGAAGTTATGGATTCCAGCCATACCAGCTAGAAGCTGGTCAAACTTGGCATCAGTGCGGGCTTGTTGTGCATCCACATGCGCGTCATGGGCGTCCATGCGCGCGGACAGCATAGCAAGCTTAACCTCAACTCGTGCCTCAAGCGCGGCTGTAGATTCTAGACGGGAGTTAGCCCCTTCCGAAGGCTGGACTGATTCTCTGGTTTCAGGAATGGTTTCGGGGTATTGTGACGACATGATTTGGGATCTAGTAGTCACCATGAACAAACAATGGAGACGCGACTAATGCGAAATGCTGAAAAGGGATGCGCAAAGAATGCAAAAATATGCAATGCAAGGGATCGTGCAAACGATAAAAATCGAACGCGCAATGCCCCTCTAATACCAGAATTGATGTAGCAACTATTATGAGGGATGGTCCTTAGCACCATACTCTAGGGGAATTATACAATGCTCGGTGAAAACGTGAGAGGGTCGTTAGACGAGGGAAGGAAAAAGCGTGTCGGAAAATGCAGGGAAACCGATAGAAGCATGATAAAAGCGACGTAGAACTCGATCGGGGCAACACTAATGCAACGAAAATGAACGACACTCAACTATTGAATAGCACACTAACCTCTTAGCATTTCTTTTTTTTTTTTTTTTGCAACTCACTTAGCGCAATAAGCTCAGCGTGCGTCGGGGACAGCGGTTGCGATGGACAGCTCGCGCGCCTATGAATCTGGAAACAAACTAAAAGACAAGATGTCCAACCACGCCTCCGGTGAACGGATACTCGTGGGGGTGAGGGGAAAGGAAACTCGCAGCGAATGAAAGCAAATGGACCATGAAGTAACAAACAGGCGAACCTGACCCACCGGAAAGGTGGGGTTTACTTCAATCCGAAAGTAGAAAACAACTTGGAATCGAGGCATTCCTCGACCCGGACGATGACTAAGGCGAGGCTCCGGCTCGACTTCTACAAACGCTGGCAACTCTAACTCACCAGGAGGTCTCTCCACTCCAAGAGAACTGAGGAACATATCAGCCCAACCTCCTCTTTTATAGAATAGAGGGGTGGGAACAAGACAAAATACACACAAGACACTCAACCTTAACAAACTACCTACTCCAGCAGGCTACTAAAGTGGTCAAGCTGTGACTAAAGATGAAAGGTAACAAACTCCTAACTAATATTCTTCGGGGTAGGTGGCGTTATTCTGCGTCTTCGTACGATCATGGTTTAAACGCGCTCCGAGCACATGGCGATGAGGCAGCAGAATTTCAATGTTGTGGGCTGCGTAACTACTGTCGCGGCTCATTCTTGGGCCGTGTTGTTGCTGAGGTTAAGTGGCCCACTTGGGTTGGGGGCCTCGAGGGGTTGGCTTGATGGGCCCCTGGGCTGAGTTGCCGTGAGATGAGAGGGAGGAGCATCGGTGAAACCCGTGAGATGATCCGGTGGCTTGCATTGATGTTGAGATTGCCGGGTTGTTACCTTGTGGAGCTCCTTTGGGTCACCAAGGGATGGAGCAATGTGGTAGGGAGGCCAAGTGACGTCAATGTGCGGTCGTCGAGGCTCCATAGCATCTTTAGGGTCGAACACGGCCTGGCCGTGTTTCGACGCACGGCCGTGTTCAGCTACAGGTTGGCTAGCCGAGGCAGGCACGGCTTGGAACACGGGTGTGTCGGCGGCCGTGGCGAGTTCGTCGCTGTTGGCCGAGAAGAGCACGGGCTGGCCGTGTCGGGACGCACGACCGTGTCTGGCTGCAGGAAGTTTGGCCGAGAGAAGCACAGGCGGTGCCACGGGCGTGTCGGTGGCCGTGGCGATCTCGGTGTTGTTGGCCGAGGGGAACACGGCCTGGCCGTGCCGTGATGCACGGCCGTGTCGGGCTGCGGGAAATTCGGCCGAGGGAAGCACGGGTGGTGCCACGGGCGTGGCGGTGGCCGTGGCATCATTGCGTCCCTGGACGCTCGTATCACGGGCGTGACTGGACGCACGGCCTGGCCGTGCTTAGGTCTGGGAAGCTCTGTTTGCGCCAAAAATCTGGCTGCCTTGTCCCCACATCCTGGGGAGTCCTCCCAAGTGCCTTCCAGCAGGTTTGGGCCATCCCCAAGTACGCTCATGGGTCTGTTTGCTCCTGCATCAGATAAATAACAATCCTACTATTTTTCTACACATGAAACATGGCATAAATATTTTCAACAAATTTTCTACGACATGCGCATGCTAGTAAAATCCATACACCGATGTGTCTCGTAACTTGCCTCTAATACCACTATTGGAATCCCTAGGCTATTTTAAAAATTGAAAATAGCGGAAGCAAGCTCGAAATGAGATTCCTAATTGAATAATAAAGACCGTCTTATAATATGGAGCGGCTGACCAACTCCCAATTTTTCACAGCATGGCAAGGGCAAGAGCTCTAGAGCTTCTGGTTCTAGGTCGCAGAGGAAGAAGTGAGCTTCTCCACATCCGGTCTCCCATCTATGATGCTTGGTATGGAGTAATTATAATTTATTCGATGCACCTTCCAATCAGAATGTACTCTATGATCATGTCCATCTATTCTATGATTCTATAATCTTTTGATTAGGATGTTTGAAATTGTTAATTAGTGGGGGTCACATATTGCTTTGTATGTTCATGAATTTTATGCTAACAGTATACACACACTTTCATATTAATGTACATATTAGCATATTCACTCATTGAATCCTTACTTCTTGTTGGGGGATGATTATGATGACACCAAAATATATAGTATATTTTGTATCATTTTATGTATCTTTTCATGCTAAAATTGAGGATCTTTTATTTGTTTTCATGCTAAATTCATCAAATATTGCAAAGTCTACTTCTATTTTGGTTTTTCATGATTTTCAAGTAAAAAGGCATTATTTCAAAGAGTTTTCAAGCAAAATCAAACACATAGAAGAGTTACCATCATTAAGAGGAGATCACCCAAGAAATTTCATGCAAAATGGAGTAACTCAGCAAATTACGGCAGTGTCGTAACCTATTTTACGGTACCATATTTTCATACGCTACCGTAAAATCTGAGCCACTGCCGTATTTTGAGGAGTCTCCGAACAGAAGGTTTTTCGAATTTTACGGCAGTACCGTAAACCAGATTACAGTACCATATTTTGGAGTGCTTCAGAACAAAAACTTTGCTGATGTTACTGCACCACTGTAAAGGATTACACAGGCCGTATTTTCCAGTCACTTCTGAACAGAGAGTTCAGCCGATTTTACGGCAGTGCCGTAAACTAGATTACGATGCCGTATTTTCCACACACTTCAGACCAGAGAACTCAACCGATTTTATGGCACGGTTGAGAAGCATTTTACGGGCCATAATTTTGATCCAGAACAAGCAGAATGAAAATACGACACTGCCGTAAAATATAACACAGCCGTAATTTCCAGTCAAAACGCGAGTTTTCCGCGGCCGAATCTTGCGCGGGCCATAACTTTTGATCCAGAGCTCTAAATTTAGATCTGAAATTTTCTGTGGACTCGTCTTTAAGAGGAGAAGACACATGCACTGAAGAAACGAACTTTTATCCATTATCGAGGGAGAAATTGATAGAGAGGCATCTAGGGTTTGGCCTCACGCCGAGAGGCGTAGAGGGCACCTCAGGCCATAATGTTCATGCAAAAGCTTCGCCTAGAGGAGAAGACAACATCCTAGAAGTTTCAAAGGAAAAGGAGTTCAATCGGAGGAGGAATCAATGAAAGAAGCTCACGGGCACTGTTCACAGCGAGTTTCCTTGCAAAATACGGCTGTAATATGTATTACAGCCATGGTGTATTTTTCTGAAACCTCCTTTCTAATTGATTTTCGATCTTTTGAAATTAAGGATTATTGTATTTTCTTCTCCATGAAAGCTTAGACATATTTTGGGACATGGGGTGTAATCCCTTTGATTTTTAATGATTAGATACTTTTTATTTCGTCAAGATAATTTTGCCATGATAATTTTACCTATGTGATTATTGTTCTAAGTTTCTCCTTAGTTTACTTTTTGTCATCATGAATAGAGTTCTTGCATTAAGAACCGAAAGGTGACATGCTTGAGAACTGGAACCCTAAAATTGATTAATAGGAACTCACCATAAGAAATTAGGTTAAGTTCTTATTTCTTTATTTTAGATGACTAATTGCCTTCGTGATGATTATGAACCTAGGATTAATTTAGTGTGTCAAACGTGGAGATCTTGCACGAAAGTGAGGATCGGAATGTTGGAGAACCATAGGTATAACTTGTGTTGAGTCTCGGATCCACGAAAGTGATCCTCGAGATTCGGCTCGAGACAATCAACGTAGAATTCGGATGCACGAAAGTGATCTTTGAATTCTCTGATTGATGATTTACTTATCTTTAGCTTGGGATAAATCTTGCGCGAAAGCGAAGATTGGTCCCTGCATGATTGTCTGCACGAAAGTGAGATAATCGCTTTATGAAGTAAATTAAGTCTTTATCATAACAAGATTTGATTGACAAACCTTTTATTTATATCTAATCATTGAAATCAATGTGGATGAAACCCTAGTCCCAGTTTATCTCTCTGATTATCTTTCGTGTTCTCTCTATATCGTTCACTTGCATCATATTCGGTTTACTTAGCTAGCAAGAATACGATTATTTGGTACTTAACAATAAGGTCTCTGTGGGATCAATATTTTTCTTTATTACTTCGAGTATCCGTGCACTTGCGGATACAACAAGTTTAGGGACAACATGTTTTTTGAGCCGTATCAGGGGGTGACAATTCTCTGTATGCCAAACAAGTTTTGGCTGCAACTCCTTAAATTAGTCTACCTACTTGTATTTAAAAGTGTGTCCTTTCGGACTACAACAAGTTTTTGGCGCCGTTGCCGGGGAGTGACAATAGCCCTGTACGCCAATACCTTTGGCCACGACCCCTGAAACGAGTCTACCTACTTGTATTTAAAAGTGTGCCCTTTCGGATCACAACAAGTTTTTGGCGTCGTTGCCGGGGAACTTAGTTTTGTTAATATCAAAATAGTTGTTAGTATTACTAGACTAAGTTTTATTTGTTTTAGATTTAACTTTATTTTTTTTCTTTTTGCAGGTTTTGGATTTTCACAGTTGTGACAGAATTGCGATTTCTAAAATTTGTGAATTTGCTTGTGTTTTCTATTTTCTATTTTTTTTATATATTCTGAAAAAAAAATTGATTGATTGGTATTGGATTATCTTTCTGTTCTTGATAGATTTGGTAAATATGTCTTTTCATCATAATTCATGGGCTTCTGAAAGAGGTAAGGTATACATGCAACAAGGTGAGCATAAAGATTATTCACAGATGACTCTTGTAGAAATAGCGAAATTACACTCTTATTTTGTTACATGTAATATTTGTAAGTCTTCTGATCATAATACTTCTGATTGCAAATTTTTAATGCCTCAAAATTCTAATTCATCATGTTATCAAGATGATCATTATTATCCTAGTTAGGGAAATCAAACTTCTTTTTGAAAGTCCCCTTGACAAAGGGGGCGAAACCCTAGATAGGCGCATATGGAGGTTTTCATGCAGCGGAAGGGGTTTCTAGGATCTTTTCATATTATATGATCAACTTATAAGTGATTGCAAATAAGAATCAAGGAATCGATTCTCACCAAAGCCATTGCTTGGATGGCGTCTAGGAAGAAGAGACTCAAGCGCTTCTCCTCCAAATGGTGCGCACACAAATGATGTCGCCTACTCCCTTAGTGCTCCTTGTGCTAGCAAGGTTCTAAGGAGTTCTTGTCGAGTGAAAGGGATGAGAAGATTTTTCCTTCTTGGCTGAATCCTCACGAAGCTTCAAGGTGTCGCCACACACGAAAACGTCAAGAGGGATCTCGGGAAAGGCGAGAATAGAACTCACTTCTATTCGAACGTGAAGCGTGTCTCATATGGAGATCATGGTTTCCAAAAATAGAAACCCACATACGCTTAAACGTTCACGCCAAGTGAACTAGTCGTTACACCCTCTCCCCTTGAACCATGCGCTCACTTGATGAGCTGGTTCATTTTGATTTGGTTCAAAAACCAATCAAGCCAAGCCTTTAGTCCAGATCAAATTAAACCCTAAGGTTCCAGATCTAACCGTTCATCTCTTGATGCACCCTGATCTCACCGATCTAGCATCCATTCTCTCGATCGAAGCTTACCGATCTCAAGTCCTAATCAATCAAACATGATCAGACCAGATCTCACTCACAATCAGAGATTAAATCCCTTTAAACTGAACCCTGACAATTCAGTCCACACGATCTGACTTAAGTAAGCCATATCATCAAATTGTGCGACCCTGAGGGTTTCCTTTAAATGTCGGTAACGATAACTTACGTTATCACGATCAGTGAGGGGTATCTAGCAACACATCACTGTCTCCCGATATAAAGGAAAGAGTCTTCCAAGACTACACCCAAACCACAGCACAAGTGTGAATCCACTTCACGAGGCATACATGATTCCTTTGCCACTGGATGTTCTTATTGGACAAGCGTGTCAAGCCTGTAGCTCCAATATGATGAGCATGATTAGATCAGATGATCATAGTCACCTGGGTATGGCCATACACTTTCTCAATCATCTCATTCGAGGGGGCCCCTTTAGAACATCACACTCCTTAAACAAGGAGACGGCAATCCTATATCTATCACTAGTGCCCTAACCTGACTCATGATCATTATCCAAGATAGTCTATAACCATTATGTTTCAATTGATATTGAACTACATCAAAACAATGACAATCATCATTTAGAAACACAAGTGATCTCAAGTCAGAGGACATGTGCCACTTGTTGCAAACAAGGATTATTCACATTGTGACAAGCAATTGAATATCCTAGTAGGGTCTGTCCAGTACATCCAATGTACCCATGAGTCTACATCTTATTCCATGCTCGAAGGATCCTATAAGATTAGAACACATATTAGTCTCCATCATATCAAGGCTGTCTCATGTTCACCAAGATATCTCGACTAAGGACATATAGCATGTCAGCCAAGCTGAACAGCATTGAGACATTATTCAGAAGTACACTTATTGCAGCAGACAATGTAACAAACTGAATAACAACCATTGCCTTTATAAACTTAAGAGTTTATACATGATAATGAAAGAATCCCAAGGCCTCAAACATTAGCCTTAAGGGTGTAGAAACCCCTAAATGGGGGGCAAAAACCCTAAAGCATGGCGCTAAAGAAAAATATGCTAGCGGAAGCAAGGGTTTAAGATCATTTGCATGCCATATGTTCAACTATAACCGATTGAGTAGATTGAGATGGAAATTCATACCAACGCCATATGCTTGGAAGTCGGCTTGGATGAAGAGAACAAACTAGATCTCCTCCACAAGTTCACACACAAGATGAAGATGCTTACTCCTTGCGGTCCCTTGTGCTAGCAAGACACCCAAGCTTTTCCTTTTGTCGAATGGAAGGGATGATGAGATGATCCCCTTTCTTGGCCGAGAGCTTCTCTTGCTTCTCTCCCACCTTCGTCAACCACCCAACGAAAAGGATGATGAGCGTTGAAGTGAAGAAGCCAACGCTTATGCGTTTTGGCGTTGAAGCATAACCGGCTTTGATTACTTTCCATAAGTGGAAGAGAATCAAGCCAAGCGTTCAAGCCACTTCAAGAACGCATATTGGCATTGAACCAAGCGTTCACATTTGTGAACCGGTTCAATCCAAATCGTTCAATCGAATTTGGTTCATCAAACCAAACCGAAATAGCTCAAGCCACTTGGTCTAGACCAAATCGAACCCCAAGGCTCATGATCTAACCATTCATCTCCTGATGCCCCTGATCTCTCCGATCTAGCATCACCTCTCTCGATCGAAGCTTACCGATCTCAAGCCCTAATCAATCAAACATGATCAGACCAGATCTCACTTACAATCAGAGATTAAATCCCCTTTAAACTGAACCAAAGAATCCAGTCCATACGATCTGACTTAAGTAAGCCATATCATCAAATTGTGCGACCCTGAGGGTTTCCTTTAAATGTCGGTAACGATAACTTACGTTATCACGATCAGTGAGGGGTATCTAGCAACACATCACTGTCTCCCGATATAAAGGAAAGAGTCTTCCAAGACTACTCCCAAACCATAGCACAAGTGTGAATCAACTCACAAGGCATGCATGATTCCTTTGCCACTGGATGTTCTTATTGGACAAGCATGTCAAGCCTGTAACTCCAATACGATGAGCATGATCAGATCAGATGAGCATAGTCATCTGGGTATGGCCATACACTATCTCAATCATCTCATACAAGGGGGGCCCCTTTAGAACATCACACTCCTTGAACAAGGAGACGGCAATCCTTTATCTATCACAAGTGCCCTAACCTAACTCAAGCTCACCATCCAAGATAGTCTATAATCATTATGTTTCAAATGATATTGAACTACCTCAAGACAATGACAATCATCATTTAGAAACACAAGTGATCTCAAGTCAAAGGACATGTGCCACTTAGTGCTTACAAGGATCATTCACATTGTGACAAGCAATGGAATATCCCAGTAGGGTCTGTCCAGTACATCCAATGTACCCATGAGTCTACATCTTATTCCATGCTCGAAGCATCCTATAAGATTAGCACTCATATTAGTCTCAATCATATCAAGGCTGTCTCAAGTTCACCAAGATATCTCGACTAAGGACAAAGAGCATGTCAGCCCAGCTGAACAGCTTTGAGACATTATTCAGAAGTACACTTATTACAGCAGACAAGGTAACAACCTGAATAATAACCATGCCTTTTATAAACATAAGAGTTTATTACATGATACTTATACAATCCCAAGGCCTCAAACATTAGCCTTAAGGGCATACCCCAACAATCTCCCACTTGCACTTAATCTAATGGTTGAGAAATCTCAAACCCATATTATTACAGTGCTTCTCATGCTTCTGCTGCGCCAGAGGCTTGGTAAGCGGGTCTGCCAGATTGTCATCTGTATGAACCTTGCATATTTTGATCTCGCCACGATCAATGATCTCCCGGATCAAGTGAAACCGTCTCTGTATGTGCTTGGACTTCTGGTGCGACCGCGGTTCCTTTGCTTGTGCAATTGCTCCAGTGTTATCACAGAAGATAACCAAAGGATCAGCACTCGAAGGAACGACACCAAGTTCTCTCACGAACTTACGAATCCACACTGCCTCCTTAGATGCTTCCGAGGCTGCAACATACTCGGCTTCTGTTGTGGAATCAGCAACAGTTGACTGTTTGAAGCTCTTCCACACCACTGCTCCACCATTCAAGCTAAAAACATAGCCTGATTGCGATCGGAAATCATCCTGGTCCGACTGGAACGAAGCGTCAGTATATCCCTCTATACTGAGTTCTTCCTGACCACCATATATCAAGAACATATCTTTGGTCCTCCGCAGATATTTTAAAATGTTCTTGACCGCAATCCAGTGCGCCAATCCTGGATTACTTTGGAATCGACTGGTCACGCTTAACCCGTAAGCGACGTCTGGGCGAGTACACAACATCGCATACATAATGGACCCAATAGCCGAAGCATAAGGCGTATTGTCCATTTCATCTTTCTCAGTCCGTATTTGTGGACACTGACTCTTCGAAAGATTCAGACCATGTCTGACTGGAAGATATCCACGTTTAGAATTCTCTAAATGGAATCTCTCCAGGACCTTATCGATGTAAGTACTCTGGCACAGCCCGAGAAGCCTCTTAGATCTATCCCTGTAGATCTTCACACCTAATATATAGGCTGCTTCTCCTAAATCTTTCATCTGGAAACATTTTCCTAGCCATGCCTTAACAGCATGCAGTTCAGGAATATCATTTCCAATGATCAAGATATCATCGACGTAGAGGATTAGGAATGTAATCACGCTCCCACTAAACCTCTTATATACACACGGGTCATCCTCGTTCTTGATGAAACCAAACTCAGAGATTGATTCATCAAAACGAATATTCCAGCTCCTAGATGCTTGTTTAAGTCCATAAATGGACTTCTTTAACTTGCATATTTTATGACGATCTGATGGATTAGTGAAACCTTCTGGTTGTGTCATATACACATCCTCATCCAGATTTCCATTAAGGAAAGCTGTCTTCACATCCATCTGCCAGATCTCATAATCGTAATATGCAGCTATCGCGAAAAGAATCCGAATAGACTTAAACATGGCTACAGGTGAGAAAGTTTCATCATAATCTATCCCGTAGATTTGTTTGAAACCTTTCGCAACTAGCCTGCCTTTATAGGTAACCACGTTACCATCCATGTCAATCTTCTTCTTGAAGATCCATTTACAGCCTATAGGGATTACTCCCGGAGGCGGATCAACCAAATCCCAGACTTGGTTATCTGACATGGAGTCCATCTCGGCTCGCATAGCTTCAAGCCATCTAGCTGACTCCGGTCCACTGACCGCATCCGCATAAGTTAGGGGTTCATCATTATCAATGATGTAGACTCCGTCATAGCGCTCAGGCTGTCGACGGATCCTACCCGATCTTCGCGGTTCCCGTGATATTTGAGCCTCAGGTTGTTCAATAACCTGATCTACCGGCTCAGGCTCATCCATCTGTGCCTGACTACTTTGTCCTTCCTCTGGATTCTCATCCAGCTTTATTTCTCTCCCACTGGCCTCTTGCAGAAGAAATTCCTTCTCAAGAAATATGGCCGTCCGAGCAACAAAAACCTTGTTCTCTTTGGGATCGTAGAAATAATAACCCTTAGTTTCCTTAGGGTAACCGACAAAGATGCATTTATCAGATCTGCTCTCTAGTTTCCCAGAGGCGAGCTTTTTGACATAAGCCTCGCAACCCCAGATCCTGATAAATGTCAAGCTCGGCTGTTTCCCATACCATAACTCATATGGCGTCTTTGAAACTGCCTTGGATGGCACTCGGTTTAGTACCTTTGCAGCTGTTTCCAGTGCAAAACCCCAAAAGGAATATGGAAGAGTAGCCTGACTCATCATAGAACGAACCATATCAAGTAACGTTCTATTTCTCCTCTCGGACACACCATTCCACTGCGGTGTTCCTGGCGGAGTGAGCTGTGAGATAATCCCACACTCCTTCAGATAGTCAGTAAACGCATGACTCAGGTATTCACCACCTCGATCAGAACGAAGTGCCTTGATATTGCGGCCTAGCTGATTTTGTACTTCATTTTTGAACTCTTTGAACTTGTCAAAAGATTCACTTTTATGTCTCATCAGATAGACATACCCATACCTACTGAAATCATCAGTAAAGGTAATGAAGTACTGATAGCCACCTCTGGCATGTTTACTAAATGGCCCACACACATCACTGTGTATAAGGTCCAGTAAACCTGAAGTCCTTTGACCTTTGTTTGAAAAAGGTGACTTCGTCATTTTACCCATCAAACAAGCTTTGCATGTATCAATCTCCTCATAGGAGAAAGATCCCAGCAGTCCATGATCATGCAACCGCTTAATGCGCTTCTCGTTTATATGGCCTAAACGACTATGCCATAACAAGGTGCTGTCATCAGCATACTTGGCTTTCTTATTATCAATGTTTTGTATAGAATTTTCCATGTCCAACATGTATAACCCATTGTTAATTGAACCAGTTGCATACACAATATTATCTAGAGATAAAACACACTTTGAAATATTGCATTCAAAGGCAAATCCTTTCCTGACAAGAGCAGGAATAGAGATAATATTCTTTGTGATACTTGGTACAAAATAACAATTGTTTAATTCTAATACAATGCCAGATGGTAAAGTAATGAAATAGTCTCCTACAGCAACAGCAGCAACCCGTGCCCCGTTTCCAACTCGTAGGTCTACCTCATGCTGTCCCACCTGCCTTCTTCTCTTGAGTTCCTGCACATTTGAACAAATGTGAACTCCACATGCAGTGTCCAACACCCATGATATAGTAGAAGAAGATAACATGACCTCAGTCACATATATACCTGAGCCAGAAGCGATGCTTCCCCTCTTATCTCCTTGGAGCGCTTTACAGTCCTTTTTCCAGTGACCCAGCTGGCCACAGTGGAAACACCTGTTGTCCTTCGACCGCTTCACCTTCTGTTTCAGGGCCTTGCTGTAATTCTTGACAGGGGCCTTGCCCTTCTTCCCCTTCTTCTTGTTCCTAGAAGGAAACATCAAGACAGAGGTTGAAGGCTTACCCTTCAGAGTTTCCTCAGTGGTCAAGAGCATATTCAGCAGCTCTGCCGGCGTACAATCGATTTTGTTCATATTAAAGTTAATGATGAACGCATCGAAAGAAGGCGGGAGAGACTGCAGAATAATATCCACAGCAAGCTCCTGGTTGATGGTATGCCCCAGTTTCTCCAGAGCCTCCTTGTGCCCAATCATCTTGAGCACGTGAGCTCCCACTGGGCTCCCCTCAGCCAGTTTGCTCTGAAAGAAGAGCTTCGTCAGATTATAGCGTTCAGTCCTCGCCTGTGCAGCATACAGCATCTTGAGGTTTGCTATAATTTCTATAGCCGACATATCCTCATGCTGACGCTGCAGCGGTGGCGTCATAGACGCTAGCATCAGGCAAGCGACATCAATGCTATCATTGACGTGCTTTTCATAGGCATCCCGAACCGCCCTTGCGGCGTTCAGAGCGGGCTGCGGCGGTATCGCCGTCTCGAGGACATACAGTTTCCTCTCTGCCTTAAGAACGATCTTAAGGTGTCCGAACCAATCAGAGAAGTTCGGCCCAGCAAACTTCTCCCTTTCCAGTAGGGATCGCACATTGAAGCTCATGGTGTTCGTTGCTGCAGGAATCTACAACAAGCAAGAACAGCAAGGTCAGTATCAATGTTCAGAATCAATCCAGGACTTAAGAAAGATTCTTTTCTCACTATTTTGTCTGACTGAAAAATCCAGTAAACAGTCCGAAAGAGTAACACTCTTTTAGTGAGATGGGATCCAGATTTCATACTTGGTCTCCGCGTCCCGCTCAGGCGAGATAAGTTGCACAGAGATGACAAGCACTAATTTCTGGTAGGCTATCCCAGCCAATCGCCAACCCGTGCGATTCCCCTTCATCTTGGCAATCCAGCAGACTATGCCAACTGAGTTGGTACAACACAGTCTCTGATCCCAGAGATGGCTGCCTCCATGTGCTACCATATGCGCCACATATGTAGCCTACATGGTCAAGCTGACCTGACCTACTCCCTGGACCACCACGTGCTATGCTGAGCAACGAGAGGGGATAAATCCCAACTCTGTAACACGCAGGTGAAATCCAGCACCGTCTGAAGATAGATGGACGTGCCCACTGAGTGGGTTCAACACGGCTCCAACGATAATCAGAACAGTGAGGTTTCGCGTCAGAAGGCTTACGAGCTTGATATGTTAGCGTTGGATTTTAGCGGTCTTTTATCTTCTTACTATCAGGCATATCCTATGGCTATAGCAGAAGATAAACACATGCAATTCTAATTATTTAAGCAATAAATAGAAAGCATGATCTTATGTGGTAAAAGCCCAAGAACCCTAGTAAGACCTTAATTTTACTTAAGTCTTCACTTGAGCTCCTTATGCATCTCATCTGGTCCAACCCAGTGCCCAAGCGCCAAGAGCACCTCAGGTGCACTACCAGGTGAATGCCCCTCTTGGATGTGTGCTTTTGTGCTCTTGTCTAATCAAAGTACATTTGATCTATCTAGACAAGGTTGACTCGCAGGTCAACAACATATTATAAATTAAGTACAATGTGATTCGCAGATCACAAATTAATTTACAATGTTTTTTTAAATCCAGGCACGCAGGCCCCAGCACAGCACACAAATGGGCAACCCACATAAGACTAAATAAACAAGCATATGGTTCAATCAACATGTGATCCATTCATGAAATTAAAATTTTTGAAAAACCCCATGGTATCAATTTTAATTTCCTTATGGGCCCTATAACCTTACAATGGTCCATTGATGGGGATCCACTCATCCATCTAGTTAGATCCTTTCCCCTTGCATGCACCGAGTCCTAACTGACCCGAGTTGACCTAATGGTCAACCATGCATGCGCCAAGGGCTGAACCACCCTCATGAGTTTTGGCAAGCGGGTGTGACCCCGGGCCTGACTCAAGTGTGTTCAGAAGTTGTCTCAACCAGACCTCGCTACACGCCCTAGATGCAGTCAACCTACAGCCACCTTGTGCTTGCGCATAGGTGCTATCAGGTCAACTCATCTGAGCTGTCAGATGGTCTGATCAGACTTGGATCTATTTAGATTATGCTTTCAACCCCATCAACCCATCTAAGGAATTATAGTAGGGTCACCTTAGATCTAATCAGCCGCGCAAGATATAAGTTTTATAAACATCTAGATCAAGCGCAAACAATCAAACAACATGCTTCACTTATGTTGATAACCCTTAGATCTAAGGGGGTCCCCTTCAAGGGGGAGCGCAAACTTTAGGGGGTCCCCTTCAAGGGGGAGCGCAAACTTTAGGGGGTCCCCTTCAAGGGGGAGCGCAAACTTTAGGTAACCATGAGACAAGCGCAAAGTTCATGTAACCATGACACAAGCGCAAAGTTCATGTAACCATGACACAAGCGCAAAGTTCATGTAACCAAAACACAAGCGCAAAGTTCATGTAACCAAATCATCAAGTAAGCGCAAAATCATCAAGTAAGCGCAACATATATGGATCACATCAGCAAACATAATAGCATGCAAAGAGCCTAGCTCTGATACCAATTGTAGAAACCCCTAAATGGGGGGCAAAAACCCTAAAGCATGGCGCTAAAGAAAAATATGCTAGCGGAAGCAAGGGTTTAAGATCATTTGCATGCCATATGTTCAACTATAACCGATTGAGTAGATTGAGATGGAAATTCATACCAACGCCATATGCTTGGAAGTCGGCTTGGATGAAGAGAACAAACTAGATCTCCTCCACAAGTTCACACACAAGATGAAGATGCTTACTCCTTGCGGTCCCTTGTGCTAGCAAGACACCCAAGCTTTTCCTTTTGTCGAATGGAAGGGATGATGAGATGATTCCCTTTCTTGGCCGAGAGCTTCTCTTGCTTCTCTCCCACCTTCGTCAACCACCCAACGAAAAGGATGATGAGCGTTGAAGTGAAGAAGCCAACGCTTATGCGTTTTGGCGTTGAAGCATAACCGGCTTTGATTACTTTCCATAAGTGGAAGAGAATCAAGCCAAGCGTTCAAGCCACTTCAAGAACGCATATTGGCATTGAACCAAGTGTTCACATTTGTGAACCGGTTCAATCCAAATCGTTCAATCGAATTTGGTTCATCAAACCAAACCGAAATAGCTCAAGCCACTTGGTCTAGACCAAATCGAACCCCAAGGCTCATGATCTAACCATTCATCTCCTGATGCCCCTGATCTCTCCGATCTAGCATCACCTCTCTCGATCGAAGCTTACCGATCTCAAGCCCTAATCAATCAAACATGATCAGACCAGATCTCACTTACAATCAGAGATTAAATCCCCTTTAAACTGAACCAAAGAATCCAGTCCATACGATCTGACTTAAGTAAGCCATATCATCAAATTGTGCGACCCTGAGGGTTTCCTTTAAATGTCGGTAACGATAACTTACGTTATCACGATCAGTGAGGGGTATCTAGCAACACATCACTGTCTCCCGATATAAAGGAAAGAGTCTTCCAAGACTACTCCCAAACCATAGCACAAGTGTGAATCAACTCACAAGGCATGCATGATTCCTTTGCCACTGGATGTTCTTATTGGACAAGCATGTCAAGCCTGTAACTCCAATATGATGAGCATGATCAGATCAGATGAGCATAGTCATCTGGGTATGGCCATACACTATCTCAATCATCTCATACAAGGGGGGCCCCTTTAGAACATCACACTCCTTGAACAAGGAGACGGCAATCCTTTATCTATCACAAGTGCCCTAACCTGACTCAAGCTCACCATCCAAGATAGTCTATAATCATTATGTTTCAAATGATATTGAACTACCTCAAGACAATGACAATCATCATTTAGAAACACAAGTGATCTCAAGTCAAAGGACATGTGCCACTTAGTGCTTACAAGGATCATTCACATTGTGACAAGCAATGGAATATCCCAGTAGGGTCTGTCCAGTACATCCAATGTACCCATGAGTCTACATCTTATTCCATGCTCGAAGCATCCTATAAGATTAGCACTCATATTAGTCTCAATCATATCAAGGCTGTCTCAAGTTCACCAAGATATCTCGACTAAGGACAAAGAGCATGTCAGCCCAGCTGAACAGCTTTGAGACATTATTCAGAAGTACACTTATTACAGCAGACAAGGTAACAACCTGAATAATAACCATGCCTTTTATAAACATAAGAGTTTATTACATGATACTTATACAATCCCAAGGCCTCAAACATTAGCCTTAAGGGCATACCCCAACAAAGGGCATACCCCAACAATCTCCCACTTGCACTTAATCTAATGGTTGACAAATCTCAAACCCATATTATTACAGTGCTTCTCATGCTTCTGCTGCGCCAGAGGCTTGGTAAGCGGGTCATCCAGATTGTCATCTGTATGAACCTTGCAGATTTTAATCTCACCACGATCAATGATCTCCCGAATCAAGTGAAACCGTCTCTGTATGTGCTTGGACTTCTGGTGCAACCGTGGTTCCTTTGCTTATGCGATTGCTCCAGTGTTATCACAGAAGATAACCAAAGGATTTGCACTCGAAGGAACAACACCAAGTTCCTGAACGAACTTACGAATCCACACTGCCTCCTTAGATGCTTCTGAGGCTGCAACATACTCGGCTTCTGTTGTGGAATCAGCAACAATAGACTGTTTGAAACTTTTCCACACCACTGCTCCTCCATTCAAGCTAAAAACATAGCCTGATTGCGATCGGAAATCATCCTGGTCCGATTGGAACGAAGCGTCAGTATATCCTTATATACTGAGTTCTTCCTGACCACCATATACCAAGAACATATCTTTGGTCCTCCGCAGATATTTTAAAATGTTCTTGACCGCAATCCAGTGCGCCTGACCTGGATTACTTTGGAATCGACTGGTCACGCTTAACCCGTAAGCGACGTCTAGGCGAGTACACAACATCGCATACATAATGGACCCAATAGCCGAAGCATAAGGCGTGTTGTCCATTTCATCTTTCTCAGTCTGTGTTTGTGGACACTGACTCTTTGAAAGATTCAGACCATGTCTGACTGGAAGATATCCTCTTTTAGAATTCTCTAAATGGAATCTCTCCAGGACTTTATCGATGTAAGTACTCTGGCACAGCCCGAGAAGCCTCTTAGATCTATCCCTGTAGATCTTCACACCTAATACATAGGCTGCTTCTCCTAAATCTTTCATCTGGAAACATGTTCTTAACCATGCTTTAACAGCATGCAGTTCAGGAATATCGTTTCCAATGATTAAGATATCATCGACGTAGAGGACTAGGAAAGTAATCACGCTCCCACTAAACCTCTTATATACACACGGGTCATCTTCATTCTTGATGAAACCAAACTCAGAGATTGATTCATCAAAACGAATATTCCAGCTCCTAGATGCTTGTTTAAGTCCATAAATGGACTTCTTTAACTTGCATATTTTATGACGACCTGATGGATTAGTGAAACCTTCAGGTTGTGTCATATACACATCCTCATCCAGTTTTCCATTAAGGAAAGCGGTCTTCACATCCATCTGCCAGATCTCATAATCGTAATATGCTGCTATCGCGAGAATAATCCGAATAGACTTGAACATGGCTACAGGAGAGAAAGTTTCATCATAATCTATCCCGTAGATTTGTTTGAAACCTTTCGCAACTAGCCTGCCCTTATAGGTAACCACGTTACCATCCATGTCAATCTTCTTCTTGAAGATCCATTTACAGCCTATAGGGATTACTCCCGGAGGCGGATCAACCAAATCCCAGACTTGATTATCTGACATGGAGTCCATCTCGGCTCGCATAGCTTCAAGCCATCTCGCTGACTCCGGTCCACTGACCGCATCCGCATAAGTGAGGGGTTCATCATGATCAATGATGTAGACTCCATCATAGCGCTCAGGCTGTCGACGGATCCTTCCCGATCTTCACGGTTCCCGTGATATCTGAGCCTCAGGTTGTTCAATAACCTGTTCTACTGGCTCAGGCTCATCCAACTGTGCTTAACTACTTTGTCCTTCCTCTGGATTCTCATCCAGCTGTATTTCTCTCCCAGTGGCCTCTTGCAGAAGAAACTCCTTCTCAAGAAAAATGGCCGTCCGAGCAACAAATACCTTGTTCTCTTTGGAATCGTAGAAATAATAACCCTTAGTTTCCTTAGGGTAACCGACAAAGATGCATTTATCAGATCTGCTCTCTAGTTTCCCAGAGGCGAGCTTTTTGACATAAGCCTCGCAACCCCAGATCTTAATAAATGTCAAGCTCGGCTGTTTCCCATACCATAACTCATATGGAGTCTTTGAAACTGCCTTGGATGGCACTCGGTTTAGTACTTTTACAGCTGTTTCCAGTGCAAATCCCCAAAAGGAGTAAGGTAGAGTAGCCTGACTCATCATAGAACGAACCATATCCAGTAAGGTTCTGTTCCTCCTCTCGGACACACCATTCCATTGCGGTGTTCCTGGCGGAGTGAGCTGTGAGATAATCCCACACTCCTTCAGATAGTCAGTAAATTCTCGACTTAGGTATTCTCCACCTCGATCTGAGCGAAGTACCTTGATATTTCGGCCTAGCTGATTCTGTACTTCATTTTTGAACTCTTTGAACTTGTCAAAAGATTCACTCTTATGTCTCATTAGATAGACATACCCATATCTACTGAAATCATCAGTAAAGGTAATGAAGTATGAATAGCCACCTCTGGCATGTTTACTAAATGGCCCACACACATCACTGTGTATAAGGTCAAGTAAACCTGAAGCCCTTTGACCTTTGTTAGGAAAAGGAGACTTCGTCATTTTACCCATTAAACAAGCTTTGCATGTATCAATCTCCTCATAGGAGAATGATCCCAGCAGTCCATGATCATGCAACCGCTTAATGCGCTTCTTGTTAATATGGCCTAAACGACTATGCCATAACAAGGTGCTATCATCAGCATACTTGGCTTTCTTATTATCAATCTTTTGTATAGAACATTCCATGTCCAACATGAATAATCCATTGTTAATTGATCCAGTAGCATAAACAATATTATCATAAGAAAGAACACACTTTGAAATATTGCATTCAAAGGAAAATCCTTTCCTGACAAGAGCAGGAATAGAGATAATATTTTTCGTAATACTCGGAACAAAATAACAATTGTCCAGTTCTAATACAAGTCCAGATGGTAATGAGATGTAATATTCTCCTACAGCAACAGCAGCAACTCGTGCCCCGTTTCCAACTCGTAGGTCCACCTCATGCTGTCCCACCTGTCTTCTTCTCTTGAGTTCCTGTACATTTGAGCAAATGTGAACTCCACATGCAGTGTCCAACACCCATGAAATAGAAGAAGAAGATATCATGACTTCAGTCACAAATATACCTGAGCCAGAAGAGAAACTTCCCTTCTTATCGCCTTGGAGCGCTTTACAGTCCTTTTTCCAGTGACCCAGCTGGCCACAATGGAAACACCTGTATTCCTTCGACCGCTTAACCTTTTGTTTCAGAGCCTTGTTGTAATTCTTGACAGGGGCTTTGCCCTTCTTCCCCTTCTTCTTGTTCCTGGAAGGAAACATCAAGACAGAGGTTGAAGGCTTTCCCTTTAGAGTTTCCTCTGTAGTCAAGAGCATATTCAGCAACTCTGCCGGAGTACAGTCGATCTTGTTCATATTAAAATTAATAATGAACGGATCGAAAGAGGCCGGGAGGGACTGCAGAATAATGTCTACAGCAAGCTCCTGATTCATGGTATGCCCCAGTTTCTCTAGAGCCTCTTTGTGCCCAATCATCTTGAGCACATGAGCTCCCACTGGACTCCCTTCAGCCAGTTTGCTCTGAAAGAAAAGCTTGGTCAAATTATAGCGCTCAGTCCTCACCTGTGCAGCATATAGCATCTTGAGGTTTGCTATCATTTCTATAGCAGACATATCCTCATGCTGACGCTGCAGTTGTGGTGTCATAGACGCTAGCATCAGGTAAGCGACATCAATGCTATCATTGACATGCTTTTCATAGGCAACCCGAACCGCCCTTGCGGCGTTCGGAGCGGGTTGAGGCGGTATAGCCGTCTCGAGGACATACAGTTTCCTCTCTGCCTTAAGAACAATCTTAAGGTGTCCGAACCAGTCTGAGAAGTTTGGCCCAGCAAACTTCTCCCTTTCCAGTAGGGATCGCACATTGAAGCTCATGGTGTTCGTTGCTGCAGGAATCTACAACAATGCAAGAACAGCAAGGTCA
The DNA here is from genome assembly GCA_027563935.2 of Costus lasius. Lineage (NCBI taxonomy): Eukaryota > Viridiplantae > Streptophyta > Magnoliopsida > Zingiberales > Costaceae > Costus > Costus lasius. The sequence goes on from CM050451.1 coordinate 81,958,507, forward strand.
GTATCAATGTTTAGAATCAATCCAGGACTTAAGAAAGATTCTTTTCTCACTATTTTATCTGACTGAAAAATCCATTAAAACAGTCCGAAAGAGTAAGACTCTTTTAGTGAGATGGGATCCAGATTTCATACTTGGTCTCCGCGTCCCGCTCAGGCGAGATAAGATGCACAGAGAGTACAAGCACTAATTTCTGGTAGGCAGTCCCTGCCAATCGCCAACCCGTGCGATTCCCCTTCATCTGGGCAATCCAGCCGACTGTGCCAACTGAGTTGGTACAACACAGTCTCTGATCCCACAGATGGCTGCCTCCATATAGCTAATATATGCCCCATATGTAGCCTACATGGTCAAGCTGACCTGACCTACTCCCTGGACCACCACGTGCTATGCTGAGCAACGAGAAGCGATAAATCCCTTCCCTGTAACACGCAGGTGTAATCCTGCACCATCTGAAGATAGATGGGCGTGCCCACTGAGTGGGTACAACACGGCCCCAACGATAGTCAGAACAGTGAGGTTTCGCGTCAGAAGGCTTACGAGCTTGATATTTAGCGTTGGATTTTAACGGTCTTTTATCTTCTTAACTATCATGCAAACCCTATGGTGATAGCAGAAGATAAATAAATCATGCAAGTCTAATTATTTAAACAATAAAAGAAAGCATGATGATCTTATGTGGTAAAAGCCCATTAACCCTAAGTAAGACCTTAATTTAACTTAAGTCTTCACTTGAGCTCTCCATGGGTCTTTTGCATCTCATCTGGCCCAACCCAGGGCCCAAGCGCCCACTGCAGCTCAGCTGCGCCCACCAGGTAAATGCGCCTGTCCCAGAGTCGAACCTGGACCTCCCACCTGGTTAAGCCTCTGCTGCATGCGCCTCTGCCATGTGTGCTCTGTGCTCTTGTCTGATTAAATTACAATTTAATCTATCTAGACAAGTCTGACTCGCAGGTCAATTACACTTTATAAATTAAATGAAATGTGATGCGCAGATCACAAAAAAATTAATTTACAATTTATTAACCAGGCACGCAGGCCCCAGCACAGCACACATTAACACGGGCAGGCCACATAAGATTAAATAAACAAGCATATGCTTACAATCAACATGTGATCCATTATGAAAATAAAATTTTGAAAAACCCCATTGGCATCAATTTTATTTTTCCTTATGTGCCCTACCACCTTACAACGGTCCATTAATAGGGATCCACTCATCATGACTAGTCAGATCCACTGCCCTTGCATGCACCAAGTCCTAACTGACTTGAGTTGACCTAATGGTCAACTATGCATGCGCCAAGGGCTGAACAGCCTTCATGAGTTCTGGCAAGCGGGTGTGACCCCGGGCCTAACTCATGCGCGTTCACTGGTTGTCTCAACCAGACCTCGCTACACGTCCTTGATGCAGTCGACCTATAGCCACCTAATGCTTGCGCATAGGTGCCATCTGGTCGACCCATCTAGGCTGTCAGATGGTCTGATCAGACTAGTTGGATCTTAACTAGAGATGACTTCAACCCTACTAACCCGTCTAAGGGTTTATAGTAGGCGCCACTTAGATCTAATGTTAGTCGCGCATGTCATGAAGTTTTTGAGAAAAACAACAAAGCGCAAACAACCATGCGCTAATGAAACATATCAAGTTTCGGCATGAATAACTTATATGTGAATTTCGCATGTAATGAAGATCTAAGCATACAAGGATCACAAAAGGTTAAAGCAATCATAAAAAATGCATAAAACGATGGCTCTGATACCAATTGAAAGTCCCCTTGACAAAGGGGGCGCAACCCTAGATAGGCGCATATGGAGGTTTTCATGCAGCGGAAGGGGTTTCTAGGATCTTTTCATATTATATGATCAACTTATAAGTGATTGCAAATAAGAATCAAGGAATCGATTCTCACCAAAGCCATTGCTTGGATGGCGTCTAGGAAGAAGAGACTCAAGCGCTTCTCCTCCAAATGGTGCGCACACAAATGATGTCGCCTACTCCCTTAGTGCTCCTTGTGCTAGCAAGGTTCTAAGGAGTTCTTGTCGAGTGAAAGGGATGAGAAGATTTTTCCTTCTTGGCTGAATCCTCACGAAGCTTCAAGGTGTCGCCACACACGAAAACGTCAAGAGGGATCTCGGGAAAGGCAAGAATAGAACTCACTTCTATTCGAACGTGAAGCGTGTCTCATGTGGAGATCATGGTTTCCAAAAATAGAAACCCACATACGCTTAAACGTTCACGCCAAGTGAACTAGTCATTACACCCTCTCCCCTTGAACCATGCGCTCACTTGATGAGCTGGTTCATTTTGATTTGGTTCAAAAACCAATCAAGCCAAGCCTTTAGTCCAGATCAAATTAAACCCTAAGGTTCCAGATCTAACCGTTCATCTCTTGATGCACCCTGATCTCACCGATCTAGCATCCATTCTCTCGATCGAAGCTTACCGATCTCAAGTCCTAATCAATCAAACATGATCAGACCAGATCTCACTCACAATCAGAGATTAAATCCCTTTAAACTGAACCCTGACAATTCAGTCCACACGATCTGACTTAAGTAAGCCATATCATCAAATTGTGCGACCCTGAGGGTTTCCTTTAAATGTCGGTAACGATAACTTACGTTATCACGATCAGTGAGGGGTATCTAGCAACACATCACTGTCTCCCGATATAAAGGAAAGAGTCTTCCAAGACTACACCCAAACCACAGCACAAGTGTGAATCCACTTCACAAGGCATACATGTATCCTTTGCCACTGGATGTTCTTATTGGACAAGCGTGTCAAGCCTGTAGCTCCAATATGATGAGCATGATTAGATCAGATGAACATAGTCACCTGGGTATGGCCATACACTTTCTCAATCATCTCATTCGAGGGGGGCCCTTTAGAACATCACACTCCTTAAACAAGGAGACGGCAATCCTATATCTATCACTAGTGCCCTAACCTGACTCATGATCATTATCCAAGATAGTCTATAACCATTATGTTTCAAATGATATTGAACTACCTCAAAACAATGACAATCATCATTTAGAAACACAAGTGATCTCAAGTCAGAGGACATGTGCCACTTGTTGCAAACAAGGATTATTCACATTGTGACAAGCAATTGAATATCCTAATAGGGTCTGTCCAGTACATCCAATGTACCCATGAGTCTACATCTTATTCCATGCTCGAAGCATCCTATAAGATTAGAACACATATTAGTCTCCATCATATCAAGGCTGTCTCATGTTCACCAAGATATCTCGACTAAGGACATATAGCATGTCAGCCAAGCTGAACAGCATTGAGACATTATTCAGAAGTACACTTATTGCAGCAGACAATGTAACAAACTGAATAACAACCATTGCCTTTATAAACTTAAGAGTTTATACATGATACTGAAAGAATCCCAAGGCCTCAAACATTAGCCTTAAGGGCATACCCCAACACTTTTTATGATGATTGCTCTGATCATGTTTCTGTGCCATGCTTTGAGGATACTGGAAAATCTAGGTTAGAATCCATGCTTGAAAAATTCATGTCAAATCAAAACCAACTCATGACAAATAGAAGTAAAAAAATTGAAGATCTTAAGGGGATGATTAATCAACTTGCTTCTCAAGTAGAATCTTTAACTACTAATTCTAAAATTTTGGAAACCCAGAGAGCACAACAAGATTGTTTATTTGAGTTTGAAACTGAAGAACTTGATTTAGAAAATTCCCCCTCTGATTATGATTGTTTTGAGATTGAGCCTTATGTGAATATTCATGAATCTCACTCTAATTTTGATTATTGTGAAATTGATCCATCTACTAATTTATTTGTGGAAAAGGTTGAAAAAATTGAAATTGAAAAACCTTCTTTTGATGATAATCCTGATTTTGATAATAACTTATTTATGGTTAAATCTGATGAGCATGATGAAGGTTCAAAAATTATAGACATTAATGAACCCCACTGTGATTTTAGTGATATTTTTGAAATTAATGATAAATCTCTTGTGGTCAACTCTAATTCTATTAATTATTTTTCATATGATTCTGATTTTCACTCTTCTGATGATGAATTATTTGTGGGGAGGTATGAGAAAATTGATTTTGAAGAGTCTCATCTTGATTTTGTTGATAATTTTGATATTGAAAAATTGTTTGATCATGAACATGAGGAAATTGAAAAAGATTTAAAAATTACAAACACTGATGAATCTCACTCTGATGTTTTGCCCATATCTTTTGTTGAATCTTTTGATGAATTTGAAAAATTATGCTTTATTGAGGAATCTAATGAAAGACATAAAACTTATTTTGATGATCCAATGCATATATCTTTTGATCAAAGTCCTATTGCAATTGAAGACATGAATTTGAAGAAAGGACTTATGATTTTGCTTACTGACAAACATAGGAAGATCATTGAAAATTTTGATTTTAATTTCTACATATTTGAGAAAGCCACGGTGATTGTGATTTACATGAAATTCTGAATTTTTGAATTAGTGGCTGAACTTTTTGGACAGCGGAAAAGGAAAAAGTACATGCTATTTACTTTGGAACTGATTCAACTGCTTCACCATGATGTTTAATTTTTGGTCAAGCTAATGACCTAAAAATTAGCGCTTCTTTGGAGGCAACCCAAGCACTCTTGTTTAGCTTTGTTTCTTTGATGCCTTGCATTTTAACAGTAATTTCAAGTATTATTTTATCTCAAAGCTAAGCTAATTTTAATATTTTTATGCTCCATTTAGGCTTATGTACCTATTTGCTTCAGAATCTTCACTTTTTCTCGTCTTTGAAATTTCAAGTAAAATCACCCAATTTTGGAGCTTTTTGGATATTTTAGAGTCATCGAGTGATTCCGAGTACGAGTTCTTTCGATTTCAAGACTAGGAAAAATCTAAAAAAGGCAAGAAAATGTGTTTTAGGAAGCTAAGAGGGAGGTGAATCAAAGGAATATAAAAGCCCTCTTTCTTGTTGCCAAATCGAGGAGAAATCGATGGACGAAGCGGCTAGGGCGAACGGAACAGGCGACAAAGCTTTCTAAGGGAATTTCGAGAGATTTAGGTGGCGGATCTTCACGATTTTTGGAGATTACATTCGGTTCTTCATCTCCTTCCTCTTCTCAATGATTGCTTGTAATTTATTTGGATTATTAGATAGATTTTCGTTGATTGACATGAGTATTGTAGCGTAAGCCCTATTCGGGACTTAGGTTGAAGCACTTTGATGTATTTTGCCTTAAGATTTAATTCTACCTTGTTATTTTGAATGATTGTATGAGCACATCTTATTTAGTTGCACTTATTTTATAATATTACGTTGGCCACATAATATTGTGTATCAAACGACACAATCTTGAACGCAAGGAGGATCGTGTTGGCAGATCTCCTAAGTAGGACTTGTGAACTTCTAACATGAAGGTAGTTAGGGTTCACTCGAGGGTTCTATAATCCTTCATTGAACTCATTGGATTCATCTAAAATGATTCGCTACAAGAGTAGGAGGTCGTTTTTGGTGGGTACCAAGTTGTACTGACTGCAAGGGGCAACCTGTACCATACGAAGGATTCCTTGTGCAACATTACAATCTCATACAACAATTTAGTTTTAGATTTGATAGATTCATCATTGTGGTGGATACCGAAGACCCAATGCTTCTCTCATCAACATCTCCAGTTTAGTTGTGATCGATTTCCTGCGTTTATTCTCTGTCTTGTGAAACCACGATTTCACCTGTTTAGCTTCTAAAACTTACAAATTCTAGTAATCAACTTTGTTCCCTATGGGATCGACAATCTTTTATATCACTTCGACATAATCATGTGCTTGCAGTACGTGTCAAGTTTTTGGGTTAACTTACCAAAAATAAAGTTTGACTCTAATAAGTTTCAGCCACCTCATAAGGCCCATTAGCGTTGATGAAATCTCCCAAATAGCTCCGAGTTATTCAATAACTCGATCATAAGGCTACCCGATCAATACGAAAACTTGAGTATCAAGGTGTGCAACACTGTAGGTTCCTCTGAGGTTGGCAATGATGAACTAAGGTCATCACAAGCAGTGAGTGACACATAGCAGTTCATCGCCGCTACCCAAGTCATCGGAATGAATATTGACATCGACATCCCCATCATCGCAACAAGATACCGATACATTACAGTCTCTTTGCCAAACTGATATCCGATTGGAAAAGTGTGTCACCACTTGTTTTCACCCAATCTCATGGTCATGACTAAATCAGGCTTTCACTGGGTATGGCCATACACTTTCAGTCATGCAACCACGAGGGGCCCCATGGATATCAAACTTCCTTCACGAAGGGGCAAATTCTTTGTCTGTCCATTGATCTTCTCACATGGGTCGTGACATACTCAATGACAGCTATTATGACCTCCCAACTATGGTAAGGTGTTAGGTTGTATCAAAGCATCAATGACCTCAAGTCAAGGGATCAATGCATCTCCTGTCACTTGTGAGGATAACTCATGACACCAAGTTAGAGCCTCACAGTGGGTTGGTCCAATATATCCACCACAGATATACCCATATGTTTGCATTTGCACCTCGTGACTAACTAGCCCATATACCAGTCTCACATGTACTATAGCTATTGATGTAGGGAGGCTCCTTAGAAGATCAACAAGGGTCAAGAAGCCCCCCATCCATTATGGAATTAATATATAATGTTCAAAGGGGCACCTTGGAACTAGTCCAACTTTAGTAAAAGAAAACTTGATAATTTCCTGTTTTCGTCTTTACTATGTAATTGTTATAAACTCTATGTAATTTCAGTCTTCATGTTTTGTAGATAGGTTATAGGCTAGGATTATTTTGAAGACCTTGTTTTTGTTTTAGTGTATGTATTAGGTTGTTTTAGCCTAGGACTATACACACATGTAATCGCACATGCAGGTACCTAGCTCCCAACCTCAATGTGATCCTGACATGAATGTAAATTTAGCCGTGGTTGAGTCCTACTGCCATTCCTTGAAGCCAAGTTAATGCCAGCCGAGGAGGATCAAATCCAAGACTATTTTGAAGAGCAACAGCCCAAATACAATTGAAAAGCTCAGTTCCAGCCAAGGAGAATTAAGTCAAAAACCAAATATCACCTTCTAATGCTCAAGCTCAAGACTAGCCGCAAGGGCTCGGTCCATATTCAAAAGACCATTCCAGCTCAGGTTCACAGCGAGACACTCATACCAAATCAACACCAGCATATTGGAAGATCAATGGTCAACAAGACACCAGTCTAGCTTAGATTTACACAAGTCAGCAATTCTCACCTGCTCAAACCAACAGCTAGTAATTTTCCCATCACAAACCTCCTATCAGAAAATTGTAACGTTGGGAGAGGTTTAAAACCTGCTCATGTACACTTTTGGCACTAGACTGAAATATTCTGAATTTCTGAACTCTTGTGTTAGCAATAGCTTTGTGTGATTACCACGGGTTGAGCTTGCTCCCCTGGAGTTGAGCTTGCTCCTCCACCCTCCTCCGTCATTTGCCCTGTTGCCGTGACCCATTTATTGTGCCCAATCCCCCATTCCGTCCACTGTTTCATTGCCTCAAGTTGGAGCTGCTCTTGTGGTACTTTTCGGGCTGAACTTAGAGGAGTAAGGAGTGCAGTTGGAAACTTGAAGATCCACCATTAGTGACCCCTGCGGAAGTGATCCAGAAGAAGGCTGGCCCCCACCTTACAGGGGGCCTCAAGTGTTCTCCTTCCAACCCTTAGACTTAGGGTTAATGCTTAAATGTTCCTTTTGTTACTGCATTCTTGTCTGTACACGAGCCACATACCTAAGGGATCTAGGGTTAGGAATTTCGTCCTGCATTAGTGGTATCATAGGAGGCCTTAGGTGCTCGTTGGTTTTCCGGCATCTCTTGATCGTATCGTGCTCTCGCTCAAATCTGAATATCCTCGATCTTGGTTTTTGCTCGGTTTTTGAATTCAACAGATCACCTGCAATCGTCTATTCCTGTCGGAATTCCTGTATTGATATGATTTCTGGTTAAGCCCGCAAATTCCTTTTTGTATTTCCGCCATCGCCTGTGTTAGGCTTAGTGCCCGGACTCCCAGCCTCGGACACTGTAGCTTACCAGATCCATCGCAGTAGTGGACTTGTTTGATTTTATCAGCCTTGGACACTGTAGCTGTTGGGAAACCCCAGGGATATTTTACAAATTTTCAGAGATGCAAACACGTTGCGTAGCGGAAGAATACCCCCGAAACAGGCCAGTCCCAAAAACCCAGTGAAGATCGCTTGCGAAAGAGTCAACACGATGAGATAGAAAGTACCTTGATGTAGGTGAAGCCGATGTCGTAGTAGGCGCCCAAGCGTGCGCCCTCTGCAGTCTCACACACACGGATGCCTCGAGCTCTCTTCTTCCACGCCCAGTGCTAGCCTCGGGAAGAAGATCCAAGCCTTGTGCTTATTCCTCAAGCCTTGCGCCACCTCCAAGGTGTATGCGCCAAGAGGAAGATGAGGAGAAAGAAGTCGCCAAACACCACCAAGTTCCTCACGCCAAGGGGAAGGGAAGAAGGTGTGTTGCGGCTAGGGTTGGATGGAAGAATTGCGCCACTAGCCTCTTGCTCTCGCCCTCAATAACTCGCCCTCAATTTTGATCACGCCTCAAGGAGAGATTAGTATCATGAGGGGAGGCGTCTGTGGCTCTATTTATAGAGCAAGAGGCAGTTGAGTGTGTGGCCACAATTCAATTTGAGTGGGTGGCTAGGTGAGGATTTAGGAGTTTAATTATTTTAGGAATTAACCAAGTCCTTATCCAATTAGGACTCTAATTAATTGTTTAAATAATTAAATCCTAATCTAATCAGGATTCTAATTAATCATGATCAGTCCTAATCCAATTAGGACTCAAGTGGGCGACTTGATCAAGGTTCAAATTAAATTTTGAATCAAGTCATAATCCAATTAGGACTCCAATTATTTATTTAATTAATTAAATCCTAATCCAATTAGGACTATAATTAATTCAAATAAATCAGCCCATTTAATCCCACAAAAATAGGACTCTAATTAATTAATTAATTAGCCCCTACTTTATCATGATTAATTAAACTCACATGAGGTATAGGCGCTAACCCTAGTCTAACTAGAGTTAAGCATGTGCCATCTCTTTGTTGGTGTATATGCCCTAAAGACCAATGTATGGACATGGTCAGGCATTGTTTGAATGTACTTTGATAGAACTATTACTCATTATATAGGCATGGTCGTTATTATGCAAGACTTCTCTACCTGCGTTGATGTATTGAGTTGCATAAATAATGTCCCAGGAGTTTGGATTGGATCTATTCTCATAAGCTATCCCCAGACAAGATACCTTAGCAGATATGGGATAGCTTTGGTACATGTGAGACTGGTGTATGGGTTGGTTAGGTGTGGGGCACAGTAACGCAGACATACAGGTGCATTGGATGCACTGGAGTGATCCACCGTGAGGATTGACTTGTCTAGTCAACAAGTCAATCTCACATACAAGAGGTTTGCATTGATCCTTAGACTTGAGGTATTCATGTCTAGATTTGATGATGGGTGTGCTTTAATACAGTCTTATGTCTCTCCGTAATTGGGAGATCAAAACGACTGTCATTGGGCATGTCATAAGTCATGTAGAGACATGAATGACCAATAGTAGGATTTGCCCCTTCCTTATTGGAAGCATGATATCCACTCGGGGCGCCCCACCTTATTGGTGCATGACAGGAGAGTGTGGCCACACTTGTTGAGTCATGACCAATGCATTGGATAATAAACTTGAGACTAATCCAATGGCAGGATATCAGCATAGGCAAAGGGATCTGTAATGCAATAGGAATCCTCGTTGTTTGTTAGGAGTTGTTGCCATAATGGCTTAAGTCCTATGACATGGGTAGTAGTGATGTGTTGCTAGATACCCCTCACTACTTATGATGTTTACATCATTACCATCGTCATATGGATCCTACGGGGTCACACGCAATAGACTCTTGACGTTGCTTTAATCAGAAGCCTTAGGATCAAGTTATTGGATAACTTGGATCAATTTGGAAGATTTCATCAGCGCCAATGGGCCTGATGAGTTAGAAGAAAGTTATTGGAGCCAAACTTCATTTTTGGCAGGTTGACCCGAAATTGACCTAGATTGGTCACATTTGGATTAGGGTTGCATTGGATTAGATCCAATGGCTTAATCAACCCACGCCATGAAGTTTGGGCTAGCTCATTATCCAATGAGGCCCAATAATTAGTTGTCATGAAGAGGAATTGGCTTAAAAGGGTATAATGGGGAGAATTCTCACCCCATTGGTGCCTAGGGGCATAATGGGGTGAGGGAGGCGCCTTTGCTTCATTATGGAAGTAAAGGGCGCCTAGCCCTTCTTCCTTGGATGGAATACTTGCCTCTAAGGTAAGTCTTGGGGCTGATATGGCTTGAGAACTTTTATGGGAAGTTCCTAGGCGCATATGGACATAGGGAAGAAGTATATGGTAATGTCTTGGAGACTTACCTTACCTCAAACCCTAGTTTCTCCCAAAAACCTTACCCTAGCCGAAACTCCTCATGCATGTTGAGCCTAGCCACTTAGCCTCTGATGGTAAGAATGCATTTGAGGCATGTCTTGGGCTGATGTAGTGTTTAGACTTTTATGGAAAGGTTGAATGAGGTTTATGGTAAAGTCTTGGAGACTTTCCTTACTTCAAGACACCTCATCCTAGCCATACACTTGGCATGATCCTAGCCCTTGCTCAAACCGCCTCTAGTCCTATTTATAGGACCCATTGTCGCCCTCTCTAGATAATGAATTCTTGCAGACGTGAACACACATAGAGGGGCGAAAGCAAGGGCAAAGGGCGACAACATCAAAGCTTGGCGCAAACTTCTTCCTTGGAGCCACAATTTCTTCCTCTCCCTCTCTTCTTGGCGCAAGGACTCTTAGTGCTTGGTGGCATCTCCTTGCCACAAGCTCTCTCCCTTCCTTGGCCATAGGCGCACCTTGCTTGAAGGTGGCGCAAGCAAAGAAGAAGAAAGGAAGCAACTTGGCGGCATCATCTTCCTCCTCATCTCCTCTTGGCGCTTTCATCTTGGAGGTGGCGCAAGAGAAGTAAAGATACCCTAAGGCTTGATTCTCTTCCCGAGGCTAGCACCAAGCGTGGAAGGGAGCAACGATCAAGGAGTCGACGCGTGGATAATTGTAGAGGGCGAACACTTGGGCGCCTTCAACATGGCTTCGACGTCTAGACAAGCAAAAGAGGTACATCTCTAACACATCCTTGTGTCTTCTCTCTCGCATGGATCCTTGGGAAAGGAATGTGTTTCGGGTGTAATGCTTCTTCCGCTGCGTCCTGGGACTGCAAAATTTTAAATTACACCCGGCATTCCCTAACAGTGGTATGAGAGCTACTTGCGAGAAACACAAGGTGTACATTTGCTTGTGTGAAAAATTTTTGGAAAATTTTTCGTTCATCCATGCGCGTTTAACCTAGAAGGCGCTTTCATCCAAACTTCTTTCATCAATTTTTATGGCCGAAATTTGGATTGTGTTTATGATGGATTTAAGACCAAAGGCGCACGTATTTTTGTCAAGTAGGACGGGCATTGTGTCTTCGGACTGGCCAGGTCTCTTGATCTGACAAAATTGCCAGCCGACTAGGTCTCTTTGGATGGAGTTGGCGCATAAGGAGATAAAATTTGATTATTACGGTTTTTCAAATTTTATATATGCGCCACTTGTCTCTTCCATGGGTTGATATGGTCATAGCGAGTGCCCTCCTCTGTTGTGTTAGCATGTTTCCACCTGTGACGAATGCTTGTAAAATCTTTCTACCACCTGCGTGTGGTTCTCCCCTTCTTGATGTAAAATTTTCATCTTTCCTTAGAATAGATGTAGAATTGTTTACATGAGATAGGTTAAGGTTCATCAAAGACAACAAGGTGTCTTCTTCAACCGATATCAGAGTGGCGCCAGCTTTGGAAGCTTGGTGATGGACTTGCGGCTGAAGGAAGGACACTAGCTTTCGGCTTCTGGCATGGGCTGATTTGCTTTAGGGACTCGCAACCCTTGGATGCACAATAACATGTCACATGGCTCGTGACAAGTTATGTGTATGAATAGGGCTATGACCATATCAACCAAAATAGCATGCCTGTGATGGTTTATTATTTTGTCCATAGCATGCCTGTGATGTTTTTCCTTGCTGCCATAACCATAGGAAAACTGCATGCTAGAAAAGAATAAAACAAACATGCAAAAACTCTCAATTCAATATCAAGTCGATAGCCTTCTAACGCGTAGCCCTCATCAAACTATCGATCGGTGGTGTTGTGAACTGTTTCCCACCCTCGTGGGACACACCCACTTATCTTTAGAAGGTGTGTGGTGACAATGATTTCCCCAGTCCAGTTTTAACCTGGGCGTGCCTTCGTAAGGAAATTTGTTCGCCCTGGGCATAACGGTTAGGACCAGACTTGACTAGTTTTTCATATGTCATTGACATGATGAATTACTAGAGGCAGCTGTTGAGAAGATAGGGTTTTGTGTTGTATCCAGCCCTCGCTGGACACAAGGCGCCTAGTCTGTCTCAACTAAGAGGAATTGTGCATGGCACAATTGGCTGGCATGCCTACCTAAGGAAGCATGAGACTCTCTGTGCATCTCAACTCACCCTCGTGAGTCGCGGAGACCTTATGTGAAATTAGGATCCTACTCACCTATTTCCATCTTGAGTTAGAGAGTTCTCAACTTGTTTTGGAAATAGTGGGAGCATAGCATTTAATTTAAAGTCCTTATTAAATGCTTTATCATTGTACTTACTTTACTTATTTGCTTATTGCAGAAGACATCTCCTGATCTAAGATTGAAACTTTATAAACATAAACTGGATGGGACACATTGGACAAAATGGTTCAAGATTTTGTCTAAGATACTGGAATAAGAAAATAAGGTGCATCTTCTTGAAAGACCTCCATCCCAGCCCAGTGTATATTTCACTAATGACTGGGAGTGGAATGTCTATCTTGAACATTGTGAAGATAACGAACAGTACAATGCTCTTGTCTTAGAGTGCATGACCCCAGAGGTCAAGGTTGAATGTGATGAGATGGGGATCTATGATCTAATCATACATCTCAAAGGTCTCTTCACACCATGCTCTATAGACAATGATCAGGAGAGTTATGTTGGATCTTCAGAATGTGTGCCTGAATCTGAGAAAGACCATGGTTCTGTATCTTCGAAGCTAATACTTCGGAAGACTGGGAATGCATGGGTATTTCGAATAGGATTGATGGCCAAGAAGAACATGGCAAAGAGGAAGGGATGTAATCCATCCGCTTCAGGTATTGTGTTACCGAGGTCTTTTGTCTACTTCTTATTCATGGGTACTGGGTACCGTATGTGAGGCTCACATATGTTTTACATGTGCAGGAGCTCAAAAGAAGTAGGACGAAGAGGCTTGATGGGATCGACTCTCGGGTCAGGGACGGAGCATTGGATGCTGCTGTTGATATCATCTCACTGCCTTGAAGACTTTATATAGAACTTTGCTATTATTGTATCAGCTTATGTATTAGAACATCATTCCTTTTGGAAAGGACTTCAGTTTGAAATAATAAATAATATTTTTCTTTAATCTGAGATGTTCTATTGAAGTGATACAATTGACAATAGTTTATGGTTCTATATGTAACACAAGATCAGATCTAATGATTCAATAAAATTCCTCTTATAGCATTGTCTCTTGAACCATAGAACAATGGTCACATCCAAAGGTCCATGGGCTATTGGGATCATTGTCCTTTTAGGATTATGATACATGTGAGCCTAGTTCAAAGGAACAATGTGACAGATGCTGCATTCACCGTAAAGGGTGGAAGGAATAGTGGCTTGTTGGATCTATTACATAGCAATGTAAGTGGACCCATATAAACAAGCACTAAGAGGAGTTATATACTTCATTAGGTGTGGGTATGCCTTACGTAACCCAAGAACTTTGGAAAAATCCAAGAAGTTCACATATGAAGTATTGAGTCAAATTGAAGGATCTATTAAAGCACTTTGATTGGATCAAGGTGATTAGTGGAGAATTTGATGACTGTCCTAAGAAGTGTGGAGTTATCTCACAGCTTTCTTAGTACACCACTGTGTGGTGAATTTCAAAGAAAGAAAAAGGAACACATTGGATGTGGATTCCATCTTTGAATAGTTGTAAGATCCAAGGATCTTAAGTTCTGGTAAGCATTATTTTCTATGATAAATTATGATAAATTATTTGGATTTAAATAAAATCATTAGCTGTGATATTGTATTATGATTTAAATAAAATTGTTGGGTGCTAATTAATTGGCTAATTGATTGTTAATTTGTAATTAATTGATTTGAGGTTATTTGGTTGTTAATTTATTGTAAATTAATTAGAGATTATTTATTTGTTTATTGACTGTTAATTTATGATAAATTATCATTGGTTGTTTGTGATAAATTAATTAGGATTTTGGGTTGCAAATTTTAAGTTAATTAATTAGACCTTATTGGTTAATTAATTATACTCTATTGGATAATTAAATCCTTATTGGATGTTAGTTAAATCCTTAATGGATTTTCGTTAAGTGATTGGTTAATGGTTAAGTTAATTAAATAATTAGTTAATTATGAGATATTGGGTTATTGGGTTTAAAATTCGAAATTATTAGTTAAATGGGTTAAACCCTATTGGAATAAATTGGTTAATGGGTTTAAAATTTTAAAACCCAAAGTTTAAGTGATAATATCGATTAGGGTGAGATTAGTGGCGATTTGGGAGTCTTGAGAAAATTGAGGTGGCGGCTTGAAAGAACTTGGCGACACTTGGAAAGCTTGGAGGCGATTTTTTTTGGTGTTTCTTCTTCATCTTCTTCCTCTTGGCGATCTTCTTGAAGTGAAGAATTTTCCTTGGTGAGTCTTGGAGATCCTTTGGGCGACCCCAAGGCTTTGGACGAAATTTTGGAAGGGTTTTCATCCTTGTGTTCACGGTTTAAGAGGTGAGTGGAGTGTTTTTTTGATTTCTAGTAATTTGGTTGTATTAATTGATGCATGAGATTGATTAGAAATTTGATCATGCTAAATCGAAATTCAAGATTTCACCATGTTAAATACCGAATTTAAGATCTTCTTATTTTGATGAAAAACCGAATTCTTTTACAATGGTAGAACTTCTTATTTTGATGAAAAACCGAATTTATGCAAAGGTATATATATAACATGAAAAACCGAAAGTTTAATGGATGTATATCTCATGTGAAGAATCGAAAATAGCAAGGAGATATTTATAATGAAAACCTAATTTATTCATGATGATTCTTGTTAACTAAGGGTTTGATTTAAGTTGGGAATTTTATCATGCTAACAATGGAATTAAGATGTATTTTTGTGAAAACCGAAATTTGGCAAATGTGTGTATATTTTGAAAACCGAAATTTTGATGATTTTATTTATGAAATCCGAAAGTTAGCAACATGAAAGTTAAGGTATTCTTTTATGGAATTTAGGAGGTTTTAAATCAATGATTTTGAGCATGAGATTGATGTTAACTAAGGTTTAAAATTTAGTAAATAATATGTTATGTTAACCGTGGATCACATGTAGTAATTAATATGAATACATGATTTTTATGTCAATTTTTGGATGCTTGTTAAATGCAAATCATGAATATTCCTTTATGTGTATTTATAGATTGTTTGATAAATTGTGGTAATTTGTATGTATTACATTTTATGTTGATTTTATGATGAATGCTTGTTGTAATTTTATGTTTCTTTATGAGTGTAGCATGTACCCTTGTTTGAGGAGAATTGGGTGACAACATAGCAAGATTACACTGAACTAATCAGCATGAAATATAAGGACTACACTATGTGATCTTCATTATGTGATTCTTTGATAATTATGTGGGGTTGTGTTTTTGGAAAAAATTATGTGGTCATGTGATGGTTAGGACTAAGGCTAGGTGTGACTATGAACTCAAGGGGATAGTTCTTATGTGATATGTGAAGGGTTTGAATTTCAGCCCTGTACTGTGATATGTGAGGGGGTTGATGTTCAACCTGCCTATTATGATTATTGTGATGGGGGTTGAAGTTCAGCCTGTCCGATGTGATTTTTGTGATGGCTATCCTAGAGTCAAGTTGACACTTAGGAGTCCACCTTTGTGAAATATGTCCACCTATGTGAAATTATGAAATAAGATATGTGTGTTGTCCAGTAGGAACCTTTTGGGAGAACGGGTTTTGACCCAAAGTGCCATGTCTTGGTCGGACAGGGGCCACCTCTTGATGTCATTACTCTTTTATGTGTTGGGAATGATATAAGACCCAAAGTGCCATGTCTTGGTCAGACAGGGGCCACCTCTTGATGTCATCATTCTCGTTTTATGTTATGGCGTGATAGACCAGCGTGCCACGTCGTGACCTGACGGGGGCCACCTCCTGATTCTATTCTCGTTTTATGTTATGGCGTGATAGACCAGCGTGCCACGTCGTGACCTGACGGGGGCCACCTCCTGATTCTATTCACTGTCCATGTTTATGTGTTGCACGAGATTTTGCAGCTCCCAGTGCTTTGGCCAAGCCGGGTTAGACCATATTGGTCACTTTGTGAATATGCTGGACAACTAGGTTATAAGTGTGTTGGTATGTTTAGTTGGTTTAGAATATATGTGTTCGGTTGGTTTATAGTATAACTCTAGAACCTAAGTTGTTATATGTTGGTGTGTACATCTGGATATCTATATGACTTCTGTTTCTTTATGTTGTTATATCTTGACATAATATCCTGTTAAAGATTTTTAAAACAATTTGCCTATGTTTTTGAGTGTATGTTATGGATGGTCAATTAGACTATCCACTCACTGGGCTGTGTAGCTCACCCCTCACTATTTTCAGGTGTAGAGCAGGGGCGCAGTTAGCATTACATGGATGCTGTGATTTATGCTTAATGAACTTATGATGCCGGTTGTGGCTAAACCCTGTGAATTATATGCATTATGTGAACCATGTGATATGAATGATGTGAACTACGTGAACTTGTGATGCCAGATTGTGGCGTTTTACGAGTCTGATTTTTGTGTCACCGCGGGCTTTGGCCTGGTTTCGGTGTTTGGTATTGGTTTATAAAATCGATTTTGTGGATTTGTTTTGAAATTGAAGTTGATGTGTATTTTTGCAATCGGTTTTGAGATAACTGTAACGTGCATATGTCTAGTGCACGTATTGCGTGGTGGCAGGTACCTTTATGTGATTTATGAGATTTGTGATTCGAAGATTTTATGTGTTTGGAGTTTTGAAAATTTTCAGATCGTGTTTTTCTTGAACTCGGTTTTACCTAGCATTTGATCGATCTTATATGAAACATACTATTACTTTTGCGATTGTGTTATTTGCTTGGGGTTAAGTATGTGGGATGTTACAGAATGGTATCAGAGGAGTTGGCTAGCTAAAACTTAGTTTGGGGGAAAACATGTTTGTGTATTGCTAGACACCTAATAGGTTTATGATTGTTTTTCCTGACTATGATATGTGTGTGACTATGATATGTGTGTGTAGGAATTTAAGATGGTGCGAACCAGAGGTAATGCTAGTGATGAGGGCGAGCAGACCCCGAACCTCACTAGAACTATTGAGGCCTTGACTGGCATGGTACAGCAACAAGGTGCCATGATTGAGAGGCAAGCTCAGATGCTGCAGCAGCAACAGACTCAGCATCAAGAGGCGCAGCAGCAGCTTTTGCAGCAGCTGACTCAAGAGAGACCCCAGACTACTACTCGGGCAGTGGGGGATAACTCTCAGGAGGGCGCTCACAGGCGCTATGCTTCACTTGTGAGTGAATTCCAGAAACTGGGTCCGAGCTCTTTTTATGGGGGCTCAGAATCCAGTAATGCTGAAAATTGGCAGCTGTGCTTGGAAAAGATTTTCCAAGTTATGCGTTGCTCGGATGAAGACAAGCTGTGTCTGGCCACTTATATGATGCGTGGTGACGCAGACGAGTGGTGGAAAGGTGTGGTGAGGCTAGCAGCAGAAAGACATGAGATAGTGGATTGGCCTTATTTCTTGTCTCAATTTAATGAGAAGTACTTCCCAGACAGCTTGGTGGAGGACCGAGAGGTGGCTTTTATTCATCTGGAGCAGGGTGATATGACAGTGGACCAGTATGAGCTACAGTTCACGAAATTAGGAAAGTATGCTCCTCATCTGATAAATACTGAAAAGAGGAGAGCTACCAAGTTTCTCAGAGGTCTCAGATGGGATATTAGGGAGCAGGTTGGTGCTCAGCACTTGGAGACCTATGTTGAGACAGTTGGTCGAGCACGCACTATTGAGAGATACATAGCTGAGAGGAGTTCTCATGCTGCCGTGACAGTGATTCCTGCAGTGGAGGCGGTGGTTCCTCAGCATGGCAGTGACGGCAAGGGTAAGAAATACCCTAGGCATAAGGACTACAAGAGGAGCCGGTTTAAGCCTTACTCTTACAAGACACCGCAGCAGTCCAGGGATGCACCACAGCAGTTCAGGGATGCCAGGGACGTGAGAACCAATGTCACAGAGGACCGGACTTGTAGTTATTGTGGGCTCAGGGGACATCTAATGAAAGATTGTCATAGGAAGAATGGCGTGTGCTTCAAATGTAAGAATGGAAAAGATTTTCCAAGTTATGCGTTGCTCGGATGAAGACAAGCTGTGTCTGGCCACTTATATGATGCGTGGTGACGCAGACGAGTGGTGGAAAGGTGTGGTGAGGCTAGCAGCAGAAAGACATGAGATAGTGGATTGGCCTTATTTCTTGTCTCAATTTAATGAGAAGTACTTCCCAGACAGCTTGGTGGAGGACCGAGAGGTGGCTTTTATTCATCTGGAGCAGGGTGATATGACAGTGGACCAGTATGAGCTACAGTTCACGAAATTAGGAAAGTATGCTCCTCATCTGATAAATACTGAAAAGAGGAGAGCTACCAAGTTTTTCAGAGGTCTCAGATGGGATATTAGGGAGCAGGTTGGTGCTCAGCACTTGGAGACCTATGTTGAGACAGTTGGTCGAGCACGCACTATTGAGAGATACATAGCTGAGAGGAGTTCTCATGCTGCCGTGACAGTGATTCCTGCAGTGGAGGCGGTGGTTCCTCAGCATGGCAGTGACGGCAAGGGTAAGAAATACCCTAGGCATAAGGACTACAAGAGGAGCCGGTTTAAGCCTTACTCTTACAAGACACCGCAGCAGTCCAGGGATGCACCACAGCAGTTCAGGGATGCCAGGGACGTGAGAACCAATGTCACAGAGGACCGGACTTGTAGTTATTGTGGGCTCAGGGGACATCTAATGAAAGATTGTCATAGGAAGAATGGCGTGTGCTTCAAATGTAAGAAACCTGGGCACATGGCCAGGGACTGCAAGGAGCCTGAGATGCAGCCTAGAGGCGCAGATAAGCCTACAGTCCAGACTAGAGTTTATGCTGTGGCTGAGAAGGATACACGAGCTTCCCGATCCGTTGTGGAAGGTACATTATTTGTATTTGATCAGTTAGCTCGCATTCTATTTGATCCTGGTGCAAACTTGTCTTTTGTCTCTGTTAAGTTTGCTGCATGTTTACCTGTTGTACCTAAGATGCTAGATTATGCTGTGTCTGTTAGTACTCCTTTGGGAAAGTCATTGTCTACAGACACTGTTTGTGCTGACTGTGTAGTACATGTAGAGGGTTATGAGTTTTTGGTAGATCTAATCCTTTTAGACATGCAAGATTATGATGTCATCCTAGGAATGGATTGGTTGTCTTCACATCATGCCTCTGTGGATTGCTTTGAGAAAGTGATCACTTTGAATATGCTTGATGGGAATCGGATTTTTGTGAGAGGTCTAGTGTCAGACCAAGGACCACATGTGATATCTTTCCTGCAGGCCAGGAAGTTACTTGCTAGTGGGTGCAAGGGTTATCTTGCACATGTCAAGGTGCAGGATGATTCTAATTCTGATCTGACTCAGATGGCAGTGGTGAAAGAGTTTCCTGATGTATTCTCTGAGGAATTTTCAGGTTTACCACCAGTTAGAGAAGTGGAGTTTGGCATTGAGTTGGCGCCGAGTACGGCACCCATCTCCAGAGCTCCTTATCGTATGGCTACTTCAGAGTTGGCCGAGCTTAAGAAGCAACTGGAAGAGTTGCTGGAAAAAGGGTACATCCGGCCTAGTGTTTCTCCCTGGGGAGCGCCAGTGTTGTTTGTGAAGAAGAAAGATGGAACCCTGAGGATGTGTATAGACTACAGGCAGTTGAATCAAGTGACCATTAAGAATAAGTATCCTCTTCCCAGAATTGATGATCTGTTTGATCAGTTACAGGGAGCTACAGTGTTCTCTAAGATTGATCTGAGATCAGGGTATTATCAGCTTAGAGTCAAGGATGAGGATATATTTAAGACTGCTTTCAGGACCAGGTATGGGCATTTCGAATTTTTAGTTATGCCTTTTGGACTGACGAATGCACCTGCTGTCTTCATGGATTTGATGAACAGGGTATTCCATGAATTGCTTGACTCTTGTGTAGTAGTCTTTATAGACGATATATTGGTGTACTCTCGGACTACTTCAGATCATGTCAGTGATTTGCGCAAGGTACTGGAGGTTCTGAGGAAGAACCGGTTATATGCCAAGGCTAGTAAGTGTGAGTTCTGGCTAGAGAAGATCAGTTTTCTTGGGCATGTGATTTCTGGTCAGGGGGTGTCTGTGGATCCAGTTAAAGTGCAAGCTATTCTTGATTGGGGAAGACCGACTAGTGCTACTGAGATCAGGAGTTTTCTGGGTTTGGCAGGTTATTACCGGAGATTTGTTGAGGGATTCTCCAAGCTGGCGGGTCCTTTAACTAAATTGACCAGAAAGGAGGCTAAGTTTATTTGGGATGATAAGTGTGAAGAGAGCTTCCAAGAGCTGAAGAGAAGGTTGACTAGTACACCGATCCTCATTATTCCTAGTGATGGGGAAAGGTTTACTGTCTATACAGATGCTTCAGGCAAAGGGTTGGGTTGTGTCTTGATGCAGAAGGGTTCTGTAGTAGCCTATGCTTCGAGACAACTGAAGGAGTATGAATTGAACTACCCTACTCATGATTTAGAGTTGGCGGCCGTAGTCTTTGCATTGAAGATATGGCGTCACTATTTGTTGGGTCAAGAGTTTGATCTGTTCACTGATCACCAGAGTCTCAAGTATATCTTCACTCAGAAGGAGTTGAACATGAGACAGAGAAGATGGATGGAGTTGATCAAAGACTATGACTTCTCCATTCAGTATCAGGCTGGAAAGGCCAATGTGGTGGCGGATGCTCTGAGCAGACATCCAGTTACTTCAGTAGCTGCACTGCGGGTCAGTGAGTGGCAGTTACTGCAGGAGTTCAGAGATCTCAGGATCAGTGTTACTCCTGGAGTTCAGTCGGGTTATGTGGCTTTTCTCAGAGTACAGTCTGCTTTGTTGCAGAAGATCAGAGATCAGCAGTCTGTGGATCCGAGATTAGTTCAGATCAGGGATAGTCTGGTTGATGGCGCAGTTCAGGATTTTAGCCTGTCTGATGATGGTATTCTTCGGTTTCGTGGAAGGGTATGTGTCCCTGAGGAACCAAGCTTGAGGAAAGAAATATTGGAGGACAGCCATAACTCCAAATATTCTCTACATCCTGGCGTGACTAAGATGTATCAGGATCTCAAGAAAAGTTTTTGGTGGCCGGGTATGAAGAAAGAAGTGCTTGATTTTGTCTCTAGGTGTTTGACCTGTCAGACTATAAAGGCTGAACATCAAAAGCCTGGTGGTTTGTTGCAGCCCCTTCCTATTCCTGAGTGGAAGTGGGAATGCATCAGTATGGATTTTGTATGTGGTTTGCCCAGAACCAGATTGGGTCATGATGCTATTTGGGTGATTGTTGATAGACTCACCAAATCAGCCCATTTTCTTCCGATTAAGATGACTTATTCTTTAGAGAGACTGGCTAGATTGTACATTGATGAGATAGTCAGGCTGCATGGAGTGCCAGTTGATATTGTGTCTGATAGGGATTCTCGATTTTTGTCCAGATTTTGGAGGAGTTTACAGGAGGGTTTGGGTACTAAGTTGAGTTTTAGTACCGCATACCATCCTCAGTCTGATGGCCAGACGGAGCGTACCATACAGACTCTAGAGGATTTGTTGAGAGCCTATGTGGTTGATTGGAGTTCTGAGTGGAACCGGGATCTATCTTTGATAGAATTCACTTATAATAATAGTTTCCACTCCAGTATTCAGATGGCTCCTTATGAGGCCTTGTATGGGAGAAGGTGTAGGACTCCCTTGTGTTGGGAGGAAACTGGTGACAGGATGATTTTGAGATCTGATGCAGTTCAGGAGACTACTGATAAGGTCAGAGAGATCCAGGATAAGCTGAAAATTGCTCGGGACAGACAGAAGAGTTATGCTGATGACCGTCGTCGTCCTTTGGAGTTTATGGTAGGAGACCATGTGTTCTTGAAAGTGTCGCCTACTAAGGGTGTTATGAGATTTGGCAAAAAGGGCAAGATGAGCCCTAGGTTTGTAGGCCCTTTTGATATTATTGAGAGAGTTGGTCCAGTAGCTTACCGTTTAGCTTTACCTCCTACTATGGATCATGTACATAATGTATTCCATGTCTCTGCTTTGAGGAAATATCATCCTGATCCATCTCATGTGTTGGAGTTGGAACCTCTTCAGATTCAGAGTGACTTGACTTTTGAGGAAAGACCTCTCCGGATTGTGGATAGAAAGGATAAAGTTCTGAGGAACAAGACTATACCTTTGGTAAAGGTTATCTGGGGAAATCAATCAGTTGAAGAAGCGACTTGGGAGACTGAAGCTGATATGAGGAAAAATTATGCTTACCTTTTTGATGATATGGATGCTGAGCTTTAGAGGACTAAAGCTTTATAAGGAGGGAGGAATGTAAGATCCAAGGATCTTAAGTTCTGGTAAGCATTATTTTCTATGATAAATTATGATAAATTATTTGGATTTAAATAAAATCATTAGCTGTGATATTGTATTATGATTTAAATAAAATTGTTGGGTGCTAATTAATTGGCTAATTGATTGTTAATTTGTAATTAATTGATTTGAGGTTATTTGGTTGTTAATTTATTGTAAATTAATTAGAGATTATTTATTTGTTTATTGACTGTTAATTTATGATAAATTATCATTGGTTGTTTGTGATAAATTAATTAGGATTTTGGGTTGCAAATTTTAAGTTAATTAATTAGACCTTATTGGTTAATTAATTATACTCTATTGGATAATTAAATCCTTATTGGATGTTAGTTAAATCCTTAATGGATTTTCGTTAAGTGATTGGTTAATGGTTAAGTTAATTAAATAATTAGTTAATTATGAGATATTGGGTTATTGGGTTTAAAATTCGAAATTATTAGTTAAATGGGTTAAACCCTATTGGAATAAATTGGTTAATGGGTTTAAAATTTTAAAACCCAAAGTTTAAGTGATAATATCGATTAGGGTGAGATTAGTGGCGATTTGGGAGTCTTGAGAAAATTGAGGTGGCGGCTTGAAAGAACTTGGCGACACTTGGAAAGCTTGGAGGCGATTTTTTTTGGTGTTTCTTCTTCATCTTCTTCCTCTTGGCGATCTTCTTGAAGTGAAGAATTTTCCTTGGTGAGTCTTGGAGATCCTTTGGGCGACCCCAAGGCTTTGGACGAAATTTTGGAAGGGTTTTCATCCTTGTGTTCACGGTTTAAGAGGTGAGTGGAGTGTTTTTTTGATTTCTAGTAATTTGGTTGTATTAATTGATGCATGAGATTGATTAGAAATTTGATCATGCTAAATCGAAATTCAAGATTTCACCATGTTAAATACCGAATTTAAGATCTTCTTATTTTGATGAAAAACCGAATTCTTTTACAATGGTAGAACTTCTTATTTTGATGAAAAACCGAATTTATGCAAAGGTATATATATAACATGAAAAACCGAAAGTTTAATGGATGTATATCTCATGTGAAGAATCGAAAATAGCAAGGAGATATTTATAATGAAAACCTAATTTATTCATGATGATTCTTGTTAACTAAGGGTTTGATTTAAGTTGGGAATTTTATCATGCTAACAATGGAATTAAGATGTATTTTTGTGAAAACCGAAATTTGGCAAATGTGTGTATATTTTGAAAACCGAAATTTTGATGATTTTATTTATGAAATCCGAAAGTTAGCAACATGAAAGTTAAGGTATTCTTTTATGGAATTTAGGAGGTTTTAAATCAATGATTTTGAGCATGAGATTGATGTTAACTAAGGTTTAAAATTTAGTAAATAATATGTTATGTTAACCGTGGATCACATGTAGTAATTAATATGAATACATGATTTTTATGTCAATTTTTGGATGCTTGTTAAATGCAAATCATGAATATTCCTTTATGTGTATTTATAGATTGTTTGATAAATTGTGGTAATTTGTATGTATTACATTTTATGTTGATTTTATGATGAATGCTTGTTGTAATTTTATGTTTCTTTATGAGTGTAGCATGTACCCTTGTTTGAGGAGAATTGGGTGACAACATAGCAAGATTACACTGAACTAATCAGCATGAAATATAAGGACTACACTATGTGATCTTCATTATGTGATTCTTTGATAATTATGTGGGGTTGTGTTTTTGGAAAAAATTATGTGGTCATGTGATGGTTAGGACTAAGGCTAGGTGTGACTATGAACTCAAGGGGATAGTTCTTATGTGATATGTGAAGGGTTTGAATTTCAGCCCTGTACTGTGATTTGTGAGGGGGTTGATGTTCAACCTGCCTATTATGATTATTGTGATGGGGGTTGAAGTTCAGCCTGTCTGATGTGATTTTTGTGATGGCTATCCTAGAGTCAAGTTGACACTTAGGAGTCCACCTTTGTGAAATATGTCCACCTATGTGAAATTATGAAATAAGATATGTGTGTTGTCCAGTAGGAACCTTTTGGGAGAACGGGTTTTGACCCAAAGTGCCATGTCTTGGTCGGACAGGGGCCACCTCTTGATGTCATTACTCTTTTATGTGTTGGGAATGATATAAGACCCAAAGTGCCATGTCTTGGTCAGACAGGGGCCACCTCTTGATGTCATCATTCTCGTTTTATGTTATGGCGTGATAGACCAGCGTGCCACGTCGTGACCTGACGGGGGCCACCTCCTGATTCTATTCTCGTTTTATGTTATGGCGTGATAGACCAGCGTGCCACGTCGTGACCTGACGGGGGCCACCTCCTGATTCTATTCACTGTCCATGTTTATGTGTTGCACGAGATTTTGCAGCTCCCAGTGCTTTGGCCAAGCCGGGTTAGACCATATTGGTCACTTTGTGAATATGCTGGACAACTAGGTTATAAGTGTGTTGGTATGTTTAGTTGGTTTAGAATATATGTGTTCGGTTGGTTTATAGTATAACTCTAGAACCTAAGTTGTTATATGTTGGTGTGTACATCTGGATATCTATATGACTTCTGTTTCTTTATGTTGTTATATCTTGACATAATATCCTGTTAAAGATTTTTAAAACAATTTGCCTATGTTTTTGAGTGTATGTTATGGATGGTCAATTAGACTATCCACTCACTGGGCTGTGTAGCTCACCCCTCACTATTTTCAGGTGTAGAGCAGGGGCGCAGTTAGCATTACATGGATGCTGTGATTTATGCTTAATGAACTTATGATGCCGGTTGTGGCTAAACCCTGTGAATTATATGCATTATGTGAACCATGTGATATGAATGATGTGAACTACGTGAACTTGTGATGCCAGATTGTGGCGTTTTACGAGTCTGATTTTTGTGTCACCGCGGGCTTTGGCCTGGTTTCGGTGTTTGGTATTGGTTTATAAAATCGATTTTGTGGATTTGTTTTGAAATTGAAGTTGATGTGTATTTTTGCAATCGGTTTTGAGATAACTGTAACGTGCATATGTCTAGTGCACGTATTGCGTGGTGGCAGGTACCTTTATGTGATTTATGAGATTTGTGATTCGAAGATTTTATGTGTTTGGAGTTTTGAAAATTTTCAGATCGTGTTTTTCTTGAACTCGGTTTTACCTAGCATTTGATCGATCTTATATGAAACATCCTATTACTTTTGCGATTGTGTTATTTGCTTGGGGTTAAGTATGTGGGATGTTACAATAGTCATGCAAATATACTACTATGATGCCATGCAAACAGATGTACTGCCACTCCATAAGAAAAATGTCTAAATTAGCTTTTGAGTTGATAACTGCAAATATCCCATTTCTTCAATGGAATTGGGAATGTAATGTGCAGTGATTCAAAAGTATGTGTTTGTGGTACACTGTAGAGTGTTAATTCTATCCCAAGGAGAACAAAATATTTGTTGCTCAAACTGCTGTCTCTCTTGAGAAAGTATTTCTTTTGAAAGAAGCTAGTGGAAGTAGATTTGGACAAGGTCCAGAATCAACCACAATATAATTAGACACAGATGGAGAGCAAAATCTCACATACAGGTTGAAAGTCAACCTGAGGTTCAAGTAACATAGGAACCACATAAGTCTGGATCGATTCGATATGCTGGGCATGACGAATTTTTCATCAAGCATGAACCTAAGACTTATGAGGAAATGGAAGCGGTCGGTGGACCAGATTCCAAGAAATGGCTAAAGGCCATGAAAACCATAATGGACTCCATGTCTGCTAATCAAGTCTAGGACTTGGATAAGCTGCCAAAGGGGTAATTCCCACAGGCTATAAATTAATCTTCTAGGAAGATAGACATGGAAGGTAACATTGTTACCTTAAAAGGCAAGCTAGTGAACAATAATTTCAGGCAAATCCACTGGGTGGATAATGATGAAATTTTCACCAATAGCTGAGCTTTAAGTCCATTAGGGATCTGCTTGTTATAATTGCATGATCAATTATGGCATGTTGTTATGATAGCTGCTTTTCTTGCATGGACATCTGAAAAGATATCTATAAGGAAATAGCCAGAAAAGGTTTTCATATCAAGGCCATAAATATATGCATGGTGTTATGAAAGCATGTTTAAAATAGTCTGTGTTTACAAGAAGATCAGTGGGAGCACCTTAATAGTATTTCTTGTTCTAGATGATTGATGACATTCTCCTCACATGGAATGACATCTCAACTCTTCACATAGTGAAGAAAAGGTTTGATATGTATTTCAAGAAGAATGATCTAGGGAATGATGCCAACATCTTAGGCATGAGGATCTATAGATAGAGATCCAAGAAAGTCATTGCCCTTTAGTCAATCTATGTTCATCCAAGAGTTTCTAGAAAGGTTTATATTGGATGATTCCAGATATTGATACCTTCCAGGAAGATATGGTCTGACTCTCTCAAGGATGTTGTGTCCTGTGACACAGCTGGAGAGTAATAACATGGGTCTAAAGTCCTGATACATGGTGTGTAGGATGGATCATGTTTTGAATAATATACTCAAGACCATTTGTGGCAAATGCTTGGAGCATAGCCAGCAAGTTTCAATCAGATCTTAGTGTTTAACACTAGATAGCTAAGTATAAAGGATTGGAGTCTAGTCTATGATAGACAAGAAAGAATTTTGTGTACAGGGGTACACTGACACTTCATTCCAGTCTAGTGACTATTGATCACAGCCAGGATTTGCGCTTTGCCTTGTTATGGTGTTGTATGGTGAAAGAACATTAAGCAAACCAAAGTGGCAAGATTCTACAAATAAGGCTGAGTACATTGCAGCTCCTTGTGGCAGCCAAGGATGCAGCTACATTCATTTGAACTTGATCTAGTTCATAGTGCTTGATGGTCCAGTATAGTTATTACTGGGGCCATAGCATAAGAAAAGGAACTTAATGATCAAGTATGTACTACAGCATATCATCTGATCTTAGAGATCATGAATAAGGATGATGATCAAATTTGTTAAAATAAACATAGATAGCAATCTGGAAAACCCCACTGACCTAGCCTCTAGCGCAGTGGAAGCTAAATAGGTCATACTAGAGACATTGGAACTGGCTAAACACCAGTTGTCCTTGGTCTTAGTGCAAGTGGGAGATTGTTGGTGTATATGCCCTAAAGACCAATGTATGGACATGGTCAGGCATTGTTTGAATGTACTTTGATAGAACTATTACTCTTTATATAGGCATGGTCGTTATTATGCAAGACTTCTCTACCTGCGTTGATGTATTGAGTTGCATAAATAATGTCCCAGGAGTTTGGATTGGATCCATTCTCATAAGCTATCCCCAGACAAGGTACCTTAGCAGATATGGGACAGCTTTGGTACATGTGAGACTGGTGTATGGGCTGGTTAGGTGTGGGGCATAGTAACGCAGGCATACAGGTGCATTGGATGCACTGGAGTGATCCACCGTGAGGATTGACTTGTCTAGTCAACAAGTCAATCTCACATACAAGAGGTTTGCATTGATCCTTAGACTTGAGGTATTCATGTCTAGATTTGATGATGGGTGTGCTTTAATACAGTCTTACGTCTCTCCATAATTGGGAGATCAAAACGACTGTCATTGGGCATGTCATAAGTCATGTAGAGACATGAATGACCAATAGTAGGATTTGCCCCTTCCTTATTGGAAGCATGATATCCACTCGGGGCGCCCCACCTTATTGGTGCATGATAGGAGAGTGTGGCCACACTTGTTGAGTCATGACCAATGCATTGGATAATAAACTTGAGACTAATCCAATGGCAGGATATCAGCTTAGGCAAAGGGATCTGTAATGCAATAGGAATCCTCGTTGTTTGTTAGGAGTTGTTGCCATAATGACTTAAGTCCTATGACATGGGTAGTAGTGATGTGTTGCTAGATACCCCTCACTACTTATGATGTTTACATCATTACCATCGTCATATGGATCCTACGGGGGTCACACGCAATAGACTCTTGACGTTGCTTTAATCAGAAGCCTTAGGATCAAGTTATTGGATAACTTGGATCAATTTGGAAGATTTCATCATCGCCAATGGGCCTGATGAGTCGGAAGAAAGTTATTGGAGCCAAACTTCATTTTTGGCAGGTTGACCCGAAATTGACCTAGATTGGTCACATTTGGATTAGGGTTGCATTGGATTAGATCCAATGGCTTAATCAACCCACGCCATGAAGTTTGGGCTAGCTCATTATCCAATGAGGCCCAATAATTAGTTGTCATGAAGAGGAATTGGCTTAAAAGGGTATAATGGGGAGAATTCTCACCCCATTGGCGCCTAGGGGCATAATGGGGTGAGGGAGGCGCCTTTGCTTCATTATGGAAGTAAAGGGCGCCTAGCCCTTCTTCCTTGGATGGAATACTTGCCTCTAAGGTAAGTCTTGGGGCTGATATGGCTTGAGAACTTTTATGGGAAGTTCCTAGGCGCATATGGACATAGGGAAGAGGTATATGGTAATGTCTTGGAGACTTACCTTACCTCAAACCCTAGTTTCTCCCAAAACCCTTACCCTAGCCGAAACTCCTCATGCGTGTTGCGCCTAGCCACTTAGCCTTTGATGGTAAGAATGCATTTGAGGCATGTCTTGGGCTGATATAGTGTTTAGACTTTTATGGAAAGGTTGAATGAGGTTTATGGTAAAGTCTTGGAGACTTTCCTTACTTCAAGACACCTCATCCTAGCCATACACTTGGCATGATCCTAGCCCTTGCTCAAACCGCCTCTAGTTCTATTTATAGGACCCATTGTCGCCCTCTCTAGATGATGAATTCTTGCAGACGTGAACACACATAGAGGGGCGAAAGCAAGGGCAAAGGGCGACAACATCAAAGCTTGGCGCAAACTTCTTCCTTGGAGCCTCAATTTCTTGCTCTCCCTCTCTTCTTGGCGCAAGGACTCTTAGTGCTTGGTGGCATCTCCTTGCCACAAGCTCTCTCCCTTCCTTGGCCATAGGCACACCTTGCTTGAAGGTGGCGCAAGCAAAGAAGAAGAAAGGAAGCAACTTGGCGGCATCATCTTCCTCCTCATCTCCTCTTGGCGCTTTCATCTTGGAGGTGGCGCAAGAGAAGTAAAGATACCCTAAGGCTTGATTCTCTTCCCGAGGCTAGCACCAAGAGTGGAAGGGAGCAACGATCAAGGAGTCGACGCATGGATACTTGTAGAGGGCGAACACTTGGGTGCCTTCAACATGGCTTCGACGTCTAAACAAGCAAAAGAGGTACATCTCTAACACATCCTTGTGTCTTCTCTCTCGCATGGATCCTTGGGAAAGGAATGTGTTTCGGGTGTAATGCTTCTTCCGTTGCGTCCTGGGACTGCAAAATTTTAAATTACACCCGGCATTCCCTAACACTCTTTTCTTCTCCTTAAGCCCATTAAGCCCAACTTTTCAATGGGCCCAGCCCAATGTCCATTATGCATGTTAACCAAGCCCATTGATCCAATCCAATTTAACCCTAGGTCAAATTGGGCTAACCATGGTTAATATGCCGTAAATGGAAGTTGGCTCCAACAAATCTCTTCCATCTCATCAGGCCCATTGGCGCTGATGAAATCTCCATAATAGATCCGAGTTATCCAATAACTCGATCATAAGGCTTCCCGATCAATACGAGAACGCGAGTATCAACGTGTGCGACCCTGTAGGTTCCTCTGACGTTGGCAGTGCTGACCCATGGTCACCACAAGCAGTGAGTGGCACCTAGCAGTGCATCACTGCTACCCAAGTCATCGGAATGGATATCGACATCGACATCCCCATCATCGCAACCAGGTACAGATGCATTACAGTCTCTTTGCCGAACTGTTATCTGATTGGCCAAGTGTGTCACCACTTGTTTCTATCCAATCTCATGGCTATGACTAAATCAGGTCTAACCTGGGTATGGCCATACACTTTCAGTCATAGAACCATAGAGGAGCTCCATGGATATCATGCTTCCCTTAGGAAGGGACAAATCCTATGTCTGTGCATTGACCTTCTCATATGGGTCGTGACATGCTCAATGACAACCATTATTACCTCCCAACTACGGCAAGGTGTTAGGTTGTATCAAAGCATATCCCTAACCACATAGAATGGCCAATGACCTCAAGTCAAGGGATCAATGCATCTCCTATCACTTGTGAGGATAACTCGTGCCACCAAGTCAATGCCTCATAGCGGGTCGATCCAGTATATCTACCACTGATATACCCATATGCCTGCGTTAGCACCTTGTGCCTAACCAGCCCATATACCAGTCTTACAAGTACCATAGCTGTCCCATATCCACTAAGGTACATTGACTAGGGATAATAGTTTGAGCACAGATCCAATCTGTCTCCAGGGACATTATCATATAAGTACATGTTCGCAGATGTAAACAAATAATGATAACGACAATGCCAATATGATATAAATATCAATGTCAAGTAGTACAAGTAACGGACTAGAATTAGGTCCTTAGGGCATATACACCAACAGTAGCTTACCAGATCCATCGCATTAGTGGACTTGTTTCATTTTAGCATGCTTGCCCGTTAATGCCTTGATCCTACTTGGCAAAGTTTGGGAGAGAATTCCATCTTGATACTAGGTAGAAGAACTCACTCAGTTGCTACAATCTGCACTTTGAACTCCGAATTTCTGATTTTCAGCTAGCGGTTACTGTTCCTTACCATTTCGCTGATATCAGTAGTTACCTATTGCAAGTATCTCTGCCTGTTTGTTTATTCTCTAAATTTGTGCCACCATCACTATGGTTGTTCACACAAGGAACAATCAGCAGGTCGAAGAGACCAAGCCTAACCCAAACCCCATGAACACTATCCTTAGCATGCTTGCAAACCTGCAAGCCTCCATGGATGCTTTGAACCAGAGAGTGGGGGAACTAGAGAGTGCACGACATAACAACAATATCCCATCTGTTCATCCACTTGATCCCTATCTAGGGGAGCCCTTTCAGCCCCAGCTGTCAATTCCTAGGAGGCCCCAAGAACCCCAATGGGGGGAAGGTACCAGCCGAGCTTGTCATGAACTTAGGGGGAGCCCCAGGCCTGAGCTGGGAGCTGTCCCTGAAGTTCGGGCTGGTCATCCTAGGAACTCAGCTTATACTCCCCATGGGTACCCTCTAGAAAGCCCAGTCCATAGAACTAACACTTACCATCGCGATGAGGAGGACATGTACCGGAATCTTAGGCTTACCTCTCCCATTTTTGAAGGAAGCCTAAACACTCAAACCTTCTTAGAGTGGCAGACCCATGTGGAACATTACTTCATCTGGAGTAAGATACCTGAACATGGCAAAGTCCAATGCGTTAAATTCCTATTAAGGGGGTCTGCCTAGATGTACTGGAATAGTGTGGAGCTTATGCTAGCTAGGAGTGGTATTCCTCCTATCACCACTTGGGAGGAAATGAAGTGGAAGTTGAGGGAGAAGTATGTGTCTCCCAATTACAGGCAAAAATTGTATGATCAACTTACTAGACTTACACAAGGAACGGGTACTATAGCTGAGTACAACAAGATGTTTGAAGATCTCCTACTTAGGTGTGAGCTCAATGAGGAGCCTTGGTTATCATTGAACCGATACAAGGGAGGATTATGGACTGACATAAGAAGGGCATTTATTCATCATAGGTGTGAGTCCCTAGCTGAAGCCTACCAACTTGCCATGGAGATCGAGTATGATCTCCAGCAACTTAGGCCTCCTCCACCTAAACCCAGTGCCCTAGGTCCAACTAACAAGTTGGCTGCCCCTTTTGTGAAGCCGAGGACACCTACTCCTTCTCCTAAGGAATCAGTCGCTGAAGGAAGTTTTAGAGACCAGGGAATCCCCAGCCAATCCATTAGAGTAACTTGCTATAACTGCTCTCAAACTGGACATGTCTCTAAAAACTGCCCACATAAGACCTTGTTGATAGAGGAATTAGGAGGGGAAGAGCCGGCTGAGGGTGAACTCGAGTAGGTTATGTATCAACCCGAGTATAATAGTGAGGAGGAACCGGCCTAGCTCACCATGGTGGTAAGGTGTACATACCGTAAGGATAGCCCTACCGATGACTAGAAAAGAGCCAGCTTGTTTTACACTTATACCCAGTGTAATGGTAAGGTTTGTAAAATTGTGCTGGATAGTGGCAGTAGTTTGAATGTGATATCCAAACAAGCTGTGGCTAGATTTGGGTTACCTCAAAAGAAACACCCTAAGCCCTACAATATATCTTGGGTACACCAAACCAATGTCCCAGTGGCTTTTAGGTGCCTAGTCCCCCTCAAGTTAGCTACCCACTAAGGAAATGTGTGGTGTGACATAACTGATATGGATGTGGTGGATGTGCTCCTAGGACGTCCCTGGTTGTATGACATGGACGTAACCCATTATGGTAGGAGCAACACATATGAATTCATTGTGGATAAAAAGAAAATCATCCTTATGCCTAGCTTACCAAGGGAGTTGAGAACCTCGCACAAGAAGTGGAAGACACTAGAAACCTCTAAGCCCATTACTTTGCTAAGGCCCCAAGCCTTCCTACAGGATGTTAAGGAAACCGGGTTGCTCTATAACCTTTTTGTACAGCAAATCAGTGGTGAGACCGCAACAAACCACCCTCCCACATAGCTGACATGTTGAAGAGTTATCCTACTATCACCCCAGCTGAACTTCCTAGTGAACTCCCACCCGAGAGAGCTGTCCAACATGCCATTGACCTTATGCCAGGTTCTACCTTGCCTCACTTGCCCCACTACCGTATGAGGCCCCTAGAGCATGCTGAACTCAAAAGACAAGTGGATGAACTACTTAGTAAAGGATTGATTAGGGAAAGCCTCAACCCTTGTGTCGTGCCTGCCTTGCTCACACCAAAAAAAGATGGTACATGGCGAATGTGCATTGACTGTAGGGCCATTAACAAGATAACAGTTAAATACTGGTTCCCAATTCCCCGGCTTGATGATCTCCTTGACATGTTTGTAGGTTCGAGTTGGTTTTCAAAGGTGGACCTCCGTAGTGGGTACCACCAAGTTAGGATTAGGGAAGGGGATGAGTGGAAAATGGCTTTCAAGACCCAAGATGGCCTCTATGAATGGATGGTTATGCCCTTTGGGGTAACCAATGCCCCTTCCACTTTCATGAGACTAATGCACCATGCTCTCAAGCCCTACATCGGTAAATTACCAGTAGTGTATTTTGATGATATTTTAATTTTTAGCAAAACCCAACAAGAGCATTTAGATCATTTGAGGTCCACCCTTGAGTTGCTAAAGAAGGAGTACTTGTTACTGAACCTTAAGAAGTGTATTTTCCTAGTTCAAGAAGTGGAATTTTTAGGATTCATCATCAATGATCAAGGGTTAAAAGCTGACCCCTCCAAGGTGCATGCTATCACCAATTGGCCAACCCCTAAGTCTATTACCGAGGCTAGGAGCTTCCACGGCCTCACCACTTTCTACAGGCGGTTTATACACAACTTTAGCTCCTTGGTGGCTCCCATAACCAACTGCTTACACCAAGGGATATTTGAGTGGACAACATCGGCTGAGAAAGCTTTCCAAGCATTAAAGGTCAAAATTACCACTACACCGGTATTGAAGCTGCCGGATTTTACTAAGGTGTTTGTGGTGGATTGTGATACCTCAGGGGTTGGAATTGGAGGTACACTTAGTCAAGAGGGGCATCCAATCGCTTTCCATAGTGAAAAATTAAATGAAACTAGGCAATGCTACTCAACTTATGATAAAGAGTTTCATGCCATAGTTCAAGTCCTTAGGCATTGGAGGCACTACCTCATCCACAAAGAGTTCATCCTTAATAGTGACCACCAAGCTTTGATCTATTTAAACAGCCGAACCAAATTGAATCCTAGGCATGCTAAATGGGTGGAGTTCCTACATCAATATACCTTCGTCCTCAAACATAAGGCTGACTCCCAAAATAAAGTGGCTAACGCCCTAAGTAGGAAATTGCTCCTCTTAAATACCTTGCATGTATCGGTCACTGGGTTTGATAGGATCAAAGGGGAGTATGACACATGCCCTTATTTCAAAGATACCTTCCTGAATCTTAAGACCGGTACCGCATGCCTTCCAGATTTTGAGATTAAGAATGACCATCTATTTAGAATGGGTAAGCTTTGCATTCCACATTCTTCTTTGAGAGCTTTCCTCGTGTGGGAATTACATGGGGGTGGCACAGCCGGCCATCACGGCAGGGACAAGACTTTAGCTTTGGTGGAGGAAAGATTTTATTGGCCAACGATGTTTAGAGTTGTATCCAGGATAGTGGGACATTGTCAAGTGTGTCAAGTTGCCAAGGTCAGGAAACACAACACGGGCCTCTATATGCCTTTACCCATACCTGAGGGGCCCTGGCAAGACCTGAGCATGGATTTTGTGCTAGGTCTCCCTTGTACCAGTGCTCATTATGATTCCATTTTTGTGGTGGTGGATAGATTTACCAGGATGGCTCACTTCATCCCGTGCACTAAAACCACCGACACCTCTCAGGTAGCTAGACTTTTCTTTAGGGAGGTGGTGCGGTTACATGGGCTGCCTTGTACCATTGTGTCCGATAGGGATGTCCAGTTTGTTGGTCATTTTTGGATTACCCTATGGATGCTAATGGGCACCAAGCTGAATTTTTCTACCGCTTACCACCCACAATCCAATGGTGAAACCGAGGTGGTAAATCGCTCTCTTGGCAATATCCTAAGGTGTCTAGTGGGATCTCACCCGGGTACATGGGATAAACTGCTACCCATGGCTAAATTTGCTTTTAATAGTGCCGTGAACC
The DNA here is from genome assembly GCA_027563935.2 of Costus lasius. NCBI lineage: Eukaryota > Viridiplantae > Streptophyta > Magnoliopsida > Zingiberales > Costaceae > Costus > Costus lasius. The sequence goes on from CM050451.1 coordinate 81,994,248, forward strand.
GAACCACCGGTGCTAGCCCTTCCAACTGAATTTTGGATTCCAACCTCGTAAGCCAATTGACCTAGCACCTTTACCTTCCCCTTTCAAGCCAAACCAATCAGCCCTGTCATTTGCGCAACACATAGTAAAGATACATAATGAAGTGCGCGATCACATTGCAAAGAACACCCTTAAATAAGAACTAGCTGCTAATCATCATCGTCATGCTATGCATTTGCAGGAAGGTGACTTGGTCATGCTGAGAAACCACAAGGAAAGACAACATGGTCCCAACAGCAAGTTGCAACCAAGAGCCATGGGTCCTTTCCGGATCTTGAAGAGAGTTAATGATAATGCCTATCTCCTTGATTTACCACCGGATATGGGAATACACAACACTATCAATGTGGAGGACTTGACACCTTACAAAGCTCCTATCCACATTAAGATACCAGTTCCAACAAAGAAGAAAGGCTGGATACTTGATGTGCAGCAACGCTTTACCAAACAAGGAACCCAAAGCCACTACCTTATCCGATGGGAGGACAATACTGAAGAGTGGCTTCCTGAAGAGGAGACGTGTCTACACCTTCCCGGGGCCATTGAGAGCTTCCCATCTAATTCTCCGGAGGAGAATTCTTCAGCCCCCGGGAAGGCTGATGTAGGGAGGCTCCTCAGAAGATCAACAAGGGTCAAGAAGCCCCCCATCCATTTTGGAATTAATATATAATGTTCAAAGGGGCACCTTGGAACTAGTCCAACTTTTGTAAAAGAAAACTTGATAATTTCCTATTCTCGTCTTTACTATGTAATTGTTATAAACTCTATGTAATTTCAGTCTTTATGTTTTGTAGATAGGTTATAGCCTAGGATTATTTTGAAGACCTTGTTTTTGTTTTAGTGTATGTGTTAGGTTGTTTTAGCCTAGGACAATACTCACATGTAATTGCACATGCAGGTACCTAGCTCCCAATCTCAATGTGATCCAGACATGAATGTAAATTTAGCCGTGGTTGAGTCCTACTGCCATCGCTTGAAGCCAAGTTAATGCCAGCCGAGGAGGATCAAATCCAAGACTATTTTGAAGAGCAATAGCCCAAATATAATTGAAAAGCTCAGTTCTAGCCAAGGAGAATCAAGTCCAAAACCAAATATCACCTTCTAATGCTCAAGCTCAAGACCAGCCGCAAGGGCTCAGTCCATATTCAAAAGACCAGTCCAGCTCAGGTTCACAGCGAGACACTCATACCAAATCAACACCAGCATATAGGAAGATCAAAGGTCAACAAGACACCAGTCCAGCTCAGATTTACACAAGTCGGCAGTTCTCACCTACTCAAACCAACGGCTAGTAATTTTCCCATCACAAACCTCCTGTCAGAAAATTGTAACGTTGGGAGAGGTTTAAAACTTGCTCATGTACACTTTTGGCACTAGACTGTAATATTCTGAATTTCTGAACTCTTGTGTTAGTGATAGCTTTGTGTGATTACCACAAATTGAGCTTGCTCCCCTGGAGTTGAGCTTGCTCCTCCACCCTCCTCCATCGTTTACCCTGTTGCCGTGACCCATTTACTGTGCCCAAACCCCCATTCCGTCCACTATTTCATTGCCTCAAGTTGGAGCTGCTCTTGTGGTACTTTCCGGGATGAACTTAGAGGAGTAAGGAGTGCAGCTGGAATCTTGAAGATCCACCAACAGTGACCCCTGCGGAAGTGATCCAGAAGAAGGCCGGCCCCCTCCTTACAGGGGGCCTCAGGTGTCCTCCTTCCAACCCTTAGACTTAGGGTTAATGCTTGAATGTTCCTTTGTTACTGCATTCTTATCTGTACACGAGCCACATACCTAAGGGATCTATGGTTAGGAATTTCGTCCTGCATTAGCTATCTCATATCCACTCAGGTACTTGACTGGGGAAAAGAGTTTGAGCACACATCTAATCTGTCTCTATGAACATTATCATGCAAGTACATAATCGCAGATGTAAACAAAAGCATAATAACAATAATGCCAGAATGATATATATGAAATATCAATATCAAGTAGTACATAAGATAGACGAATAACGGGTCTAAGGGCATATACACCAACAGTTTTTGAAAGGGTATTTTAACTAGGCGATGGCTGGGGCGACTATGCAGCAACGAGTGTTGTTCTTGCTCATCAAAATGCTTCCATTCTTTGATTTCTACATCAATCTTCATGAGGGAGCCCTAGTTCTATCATCCTTTGTCGATTTCATCATTTATTTTTCAATTGTAATCATAAGTATGAAGTTTTCTACACTGAAATGATGAACATGTTAGTTTAAATCTCTATTTTGAACTAGGGCATAGCCCTTTGTGTTTGTAGAAATTGATATGTCATTTTTATCTCTTGAAGTAATTTACATGTGTTTGATTCAAATATAGTTGTACTTAATTATGTATTTATTAGCCTAGATTGACTTGTTAGACATTGTAAGATAATTGAAAGGTGAATTGTGATGTCGGATCTACAATATTTGTATAGATTAATTGGATCACAAAAGTAGATCCAATTGATTTGAGGGATTATATAATTTATTTAGAACTTAATGACTTTATTTTAAGTTAATGACCACAAAAGTAGGGAATTAACTCGAATGGACACATGATTAATTGCATCTACAATATTTCTATAGATTAATTGGATCACAAAAGTAGATCCAATCGATTTGAGGGATTATATAATTTATTTATAACTTAATGACTTTATTTTAAGTTAATGACCACGAAAGTAGGGAATTAACTTGAATGGACACATGATTATATCGCTGAAAGGGGTTATTCTATAGATTCAAATAAATCCTCTTTAGCAGAATAAAAGCCCTTCATGAGACAAATTTTGCTATTGATGTAATTTAACACAAAGTGGTGAACTCGAAGTCCTGATCTTTCAAATTTGATTACAATACCTATTATCTTCTGCTTGTCTTCTGATTACCCTAATTCAATTACATTCATTGATCATTCGACTTTTGATTTCTCTAGCTAATAATCATAATAGTAGTTGGTATTTAGCCATTGTTCCTTGTCGGGTGATATTATTAAATTACTTCAATACGTCATGCACTTGCGACGAGCCCATCATATATTGGCCAAGGCATTGCAAAATGTAGCAATCCTTGTCATATGCTCTAAGAGCATCTATGTATATCAATCCTTTGCCCATTATACCCTTATGCATTATGCCTTCAACTCTATGACTTATTTGTGGGTCCCATCACTTAAGTTATCCTCAATTGAAACATATTCATAAAGGCACTTAAATGGACCATGCTAGACATCATGAATCAAGTTGACAAGCCATTTAATCCAATCTGATACAATCTCATTCACTTGACCTAGTCAAATGTGATCAAGTGAAGTCAACCTGAGGTCAATTAATCTCAAAATGAACTATAGCCCCTACAAAAGCCCTCCATCTCATCAAATGCATCTGCATTGATAAAATCTCTAAAATAGATTCGAGTTACTAAATAACTCGATCTAAAGAATGTCCAATTAACATGAGAACTCAAGTGTCAAGGTGTGCGACCCAGTAAATTCCTTTGACGTTGATAGTGAAAAACTCTGTATCATCACAAGTAGTGAGTGGCACCTAGTAGTACATCGCTGCTACCCAAGTCATCAAAATGGGTGTCTTCATTGACATCCCCTAAAGCGCAACAAAGTATCTATGCATTATGATCCCTTTGTCAAACTGATATCCTAATTGGACAAAGTGTGTGACACTTTCTTTTAATCTAATCTCATGGTCATTACTAAATCAGGCTTTCACCTAGGTATAACCATCCACTTTCTGTCATGTATCCATATAGGGCCCATGGATATCAAACTTCCCTAAGGAATGGGTAAACCTCTATCTGTCACATGAACTTCTTATATGGGTCGTAACATGTCTAATGACAACTGTTATAACCTCTCAACTACGATGAGGCATTAGGTTATATCAAAGCACATCCTTAACCATATAGAAGTGTCAATAACCTCAAGTTAGAGGATCAATGCACCTCTGTCAAATGTAATGTTAACTTGTAACACCCAAGTTAAAACCTCACAGCGGGTCAATCCAATATATCCATGACTAATATACCCATATGTTTGCATTAGCACCACATGCCCAACAGTGCATATTCTAGTCTCTCATGCGTCATAGCTATCGCTTATCCACTATGGCATTCGACTAAGGATAGAACTTCGAGACCAGATGAAACCTATCTTTAGGGACATTATCATGCAAACATACAAATACTTAGATGTTACTATAAGCATAATAATGACAATGCCATAATATATTGAATATATCAAAGTAGCACAAAGACGGACAAACAATTGATCCTAGGGCATAAACACTATAATCTTCCACTTGCACTTAGACCTAGTTGTTGAGAAATCTCAACCCAATGTCCCTAGTATGATAATCATACGTCATTTGCGCTAATGCCTTAGTCTGTAGGTCTACTAGATTGTTATCAGTGTTGTCTATACATATCTTAATATCATCTCTGTCAATGATCTCCCGAATCAAGTGCAATCGCCTAAGTATTTTGTTAAATTTCTAATGAGACCTTGGTTTCCTTGCCTGTGAAATTGCTCCCTTATTATCACAATAGAGCTTAATCGGAACCACGACACTTGGAACCACTTGAAGTTTAGAGATGAACTTCCGTATCCAAACCACTTATTTGGCTACCTTAAAAGCTGCAACATACTCAGCCTCAGTCATAGAGTTAGCTATGATGGACTGCTTGAGGTTCTTCTAACTCATAGCATCTCGAATCAATTTGAACAAATAGCCTACTTGTGATATGAAGTCATCATAGTCAGATTGGAATGAGACATAAGTATAGCCCTGCACACTGAGCTCTTCTTATCCCCTATAGACCAAGAACAAATCATTAGTTCTTCTTAGAAACTCAAGGATATTCTTTATAGCTATCCAGTGTTGACCACCAGGATTGGATTGGTATCAGTTGGTTATGTTCATAGCATATGCCAATCCGGTCTAGTATATAACATCACATATATGATCGAACCTACTATCGAAGAATAGGGTACTCGACTTGTGCCATCCCTCTCTGCTTGTGTCAAAGGACACTGGCTCTTTGAGAGAGATAGGCCATGCCTTATGGGAAGGTATCCTTTATTGGAATTCTCTAAGCTAAACCTCTCTAATTACTTTGACCTAGGGCTAGGAGCTTCTTGGATTTATCCCTATAAATTCTTATGCCTAGGATATAGGTGGCCTCCCCTATGTCTTTCATCTCGAAATACTTCCCTAACTATGTCTTCACTGCGTGTAAAGTAAGGATGTCTTTTACAATGAGCAGTATATCATGGACATACAAGACTAGAAATATCACCAAGCTCTCACTGAATTACATTTACACATAGGCGTCATCTTCGTCTTTGATAAAGTCATAATCTCTTAATACCTCATCATAATGAAGATTCCAACTTTGGGATACTTGCTTTAATCCATAAATGGTTTTCTTTAATTTTCAAACTTTATGAATATTTATAGGAGGGATGAAGCCATTAGCCAATGCCATATACACATCCTCTGACAACTTCCTGTTAAGGAACATGGTCTTGACATTCATCTGTCATATCTCATAATCATATAATGCAACTATAGCAAGAATAATCCGAATGGATTTAAACAAGACAACTAGAAAGAAGGTTTCATCATAGACTACCCAATGGATCTACTTGAACCCAATTGCCACTAGTCTACCTTTATAGGTAACATGTTGTCATCCATGTCAACCTTCTTCTTAAATACTCATTTACATCCTATGGATTTTACCCCATTAGGTAGCTCAACCAAGTCCCAGACTTGGTTAGTTGACATGGAATCCATCTCAGATTGCATGGCCTCAAGCCATCTCTCAAAGTTAGATCCAACAACTGCTTCCTCATAGGTTTTTACCTCATCCTCGATGATGAAGATACCATCATGTCGAGTTGGAAGTGACCCATGCCTCTCTGGTTCATGATGAATCCTACCAAACCAACGCATAACCTATGTTTGAGCTTTAGGTTGGCTAATAACCTATACATGTGACTCAGGTTCCATCTCAACATCAATGTCATGTGGTTGATCTTGGACTTCTTCCAAGTCAAACTTTCTCTCATTGGTTTATTTTAAGAGAAATTTCTTTTCTAGGAAGATAGCTCAATGAGCAGCAAAAACTTTGTTCACTATGGAAATATAGTAGTATCCATTAGTTTTCTTAGGATACCCTACAAACACATATTTATTAGATTTAGGTTCTAGCATACTATAATCCTCACATTTGGCAAATGTCTCACATCCCTAGACTCTAATAAAAGAGTGGTTTGCTCATCTACCTGTTCATAACTCATGTAGAATTTTGGAGATACCCTTATATGGAATATTATTTAGTATCAGAGAAATTGTCTCTAATGCATGACCCTAAAAGTAAGGTGGAAGAATTGTATGACTCATCATACATCGAACTATTTTGAGCAAGGTTCGATTTCCCCTCTCAGACACACTATTCTTTTGAGGTATTTTAGGAGGAGTGGGTTGAGATAGAATCCCACTCTCTTAGATAGTCATTGAACTCATGGCTCAAGTACTCTCCACCTCGATCTGATCAAAGAGCCTAAATTGAGCTTTCGAGCTGGTTCTCTACTTCATGTCTAAATTCCTTGAATTTATCAAAGGATTCAGACTTATGTCTCATCAAATAGACATAACTATATCTACTAAAATCATCAGTAAATGTGATGAAGTAGTGGTACCCTCTTCTGGCTTGTTTATTGAATGGTCCACACACATCCCTATATATGAGATCCAATAAGCTTTTTGCTCTTTCACCTAACTTAGTAAAAGACATTTTTGTCATCTTCCTCCCTAAAAAACAAGGCTCACATGTATTAAACTCCTCAAAGGAGGTTGAGTCCAGCAATCCATTGCATGAAGTTATTGAATGTGATTCTTATTTATATGGGCTAATAGATAATGTCATAGGTATGTGCTGATAGATCCAATCAGCTTGATCTCCTTATTCTTTATGTTACAAACAGAACTATTCATGCCTAGGAGATACAAGCCATTGAATAAAGCACATTTACCATAAAACATATTTGCAAATGAAAAAGAACAATCATCCTCTTTTATTTCAAATTTAAATCCTTTCCTTGCTAGTGCAGGAATGGATATAATGTTTTTCGTAATAGTAGGTACAAAATAGCAATGCATAAGTTCTAACAAAAGTCCGAAAGACAGGAAGAGAGTCATAACTCTTACAGCAATGGCAACAACTTGTAACCCATTTCCAACTCATAGGTCTATATCTCTAGGCTGCACTGCTCTACTTCTCTTGAGCCCCAGCATATTTGTACAAATATGAGCTCTGCATGTAGTATCCAATACCCATGATGTATAAGTAGAAAGGTTGACTTCGGTAACATAAATACCTAAGCCAGAAGATGAAGGCTTGCTTCTTTTCACCTCATTCAGAAGTTACATACAGTCCTTCCTCCAGTGGCCCATCTCGCCATAGTGAAAACACATATGTTCTTTTGCCTTTTTCATCTTCTTTTTCAGTGTAGTGGTATGACCCTTAATAGTGCCCCTTGGCACATGCCTTACCCTTCTTCTTTTTCTTATTGGTTGCATGGACCATAAGAACATAATCGAGTTTGGTCTTTGTTGGTGTATATGCCCTAAAGACCAATGTATGGACATGGTAAGGCATTGTTTGAATGTACTTTGATAGAACTATTACTCTTTATATAGGCATGGTCGTTATTATGCAAGACTTCTCTACCTGCGTTGATGTATTGAGTTGCATAAATAATGTCCCAGGAGTTTGGATTGGATCCATTCTCATAAGCTATCCCCAGACAAGGTACCTTAACAGATATGGGACAGCTTTGGTACATGTGAGACTGGTGTATGGGCTGGTTAGGTGCGGGGCACAGTAACGCAGACATACAGGTGCATTGGATGCACTGGAGTGATCCACCGTGAGGATTGACTTATCTAGTCAACAAGTCAATCTCACATACAAGAGGTTTGCATTGATCCTTAGACTTGAGGTATTCATGTCTAGATTTGATGATGGGTGTGCTTTAATACAGTCTTACGTCTCTCCGTAATTGGGAGATCAAAACGACTGTCATTGGGCATGTCATAAGTCATGTAGAGACATGAATGACCAATAGTAGGATTTGCCCCTTCCTTATTGGAAGCATGATATCCACTCGGGGCGCCCCACCTTATTGGTGCATGACAGGAGAGTGTGGCCACACTTGTTGAGTCATGACCAATGCATTGGATAATAAACTTGAGACTAATCCAATGGCAGGATATCAGCTTAGGCAAAGGGATCTGTAAAGCAATAGGAATCCTCGTTGTTTGTTAGGAGTTGTTGTCATAATGACTTAAGTCCTATGACATGGGTAGTAGTGATGTGTTGCTAGATACCCCTCACTACTTATGATGTTTACATCATTACCATCGTCATATGGATCCTACGGGGTGACACGCAATAGACTCTTGGCGCAAGCAAAGAAGAAGAAAGGAAGCAACTTGGCGGCATCATCTTCCTCCTCATCTCCTCTTGGCGCTTTCATCTTGGAGGTGGCGCAAGAGAAGTAAAGATACCCTAAGGCTTGATTCTCTTCCCGAGGCTAGCACCAAGCGTGGAAGGGAGCAACGATCAAGGAGTCGACGCGTGGATACTTGTAGAGGGTGAACACTTGGGCGCCTTCAACATGGCTTCGACGTCTAGACAAGCAAAAGAGGTACATCTCTAACACATCCTTGTGTCTTCTCTCTCGCATGGATCCTTGGGAAAGGAATGTGTTTCGGGTGTAATGCTTCTTCCGCTGCGTCCTGGGACTGCAAAATTTTAAATTACACCCTGCATTCCCTAACAGTGGTATCAGAGCTACTTGCGAGAAACACAAGGTGTACATTTGCTTGTGTGAAAAATTTTTGGAAAATTTTTCGTTCATCCATGCGCTTTTAACCTAGAAGGCGCTTTCATCCAAACTTCTTTCATCAATTTTTATGGCCGAAATTTGGATTGTGTTTATGATGGATTTAAGACCAAAGGCGCACGTATTTTTGTCAAGTAGGATGGGCATTGTGTCTTCGGACTGGCCAGGTCTCTTGATCTGACAAAATTGCCAGCCAATAGGGTCCATAAAATCATCATGAAACTTTATCCCAATTTTAGCATAAATTTTTGATAAAGAGAGTGCTTTGGATGGAGTTGGCGCATAAGGGGATAAAATTTGATTATTACGGTTTTTCAAATTTTATATATGCGCCACTTGTCTCTTCCATGGGTTGATATGGTCATAGCGAGTGCCCTCCTCTGTTGTGTTAGCATGTTTCCACCTGAGACGAATGCTTGTAAAATCTTTCTACCACCTGCGTGTGGTTCTCCCCTTCTTGATGTAAAATTTTCATCTTTCCTTAGAATAGATGTAGAATTGTTTATATGAGATAGGTTAAGGTTCATCAAAGACAACAAGGTGTCTTCTTCAACCGATATCAGAGTGGCGCCAGCTTTGGAAGCTTGGTGATGGACATGTGGCTGAAGGAAGGACACTAGCTTTCGGCTTCTGGCATGGGCTGATTTGCTTCAGGGACTCGCAACCCTTGGATGCACAATAACATGTCACATGGCTCGTGACAAGTTATGTGTACGAAAAGGGCTATGACCATTGTTAGGGAATGCCGGGTGTAATTTAAAATTTTGCAGTCCCAGGACGCAGCGGAAGAAGCATTACACCCGAAACACATTCCTTTCCCAAGGATCCATGCGAGAGAGAAGACACAAGGATGTGTTAGAGATGTACCTCTTTTGCTTGTTTAGATGTCGAAGCCATGTTGAAGGCGCCCAAGTGTTCGCCCTCTACAAGTATCCACGTGTCGACTCCTTGATCGTTGCTCCCTTCCACGCTCGGTGCTAGCCTCGGGAAGAGAATCGAGCCTTAGGGTTCCTTCACTCTTCTTGCACCACCTCCAAGGTTCATGTGCCAAGTGCAAGGAAGATGCCGCCAACTCCTTATCCTCTTCACTCCAAGAGAAGAGGGAGAAGATGAGTTTCGGCCTTGAGGAAGATTAAGGGAAAATTGCGCCACCAAGTCCTTCTCCAAGTCACGCCAAGAGGAGAGGAAGGAGAAGACTTGCGGTCACTTGTTGGAAGAAGGGTTGCGCCACTTTGATGTTGTCACCCTTTGCCCTTGCTTTCGCCCCTCTACTTGTGTTCACGTCTCCAAGCGTTCATCATCTAGAGAGGGCGACAATGGGTCCTATAAATAGGACTAGAGGCGGTTTGAGCAAGGGCTAGGATCATGCCAAGTGTATGGCTAGGATGAGGTGTCTTGAAGTAAGGAAAGTCTCCAAGACTTTACCATAAACCTCATTCAACCTATCCATAAAAGTCTAAACACTATATCAGCCCAAGACATGCCTCAAATGCATTCTTACCATCAAAGGCTAAGTGGCTAGGCACAACATGCATGAGGAGTTTCGGCTAGGGTAAGAGTTTTGGGAGAAACTAGGGTTTGAGGTAAGGTAAGTCTCCAAGACATTACCATATACCTCTTCCCTATGTCCATATGCACCTAGGAACTTCCCATAAAAGTTCTCAAGCCATATCAGCCCCAAGACTTACCTTAGAGGCAAGTATTCCATCCAAGGAAGAAGGGCTAGGCGCCCTTTACTTCCATAATGAAGCAAAGGCGCCTCCCTCACCCCATTATGCCCCTAGGCGCTAATGGGGTGAGATTTCTCCCCATTATACCCTTTTAAGCCAATTCCTCTTCATGTCAACTAATTATTGGGCCTCATTGGATAATGAGCTAGCCCAAACTTCATGGCATGGGTTGATTAAGCCATTGGATCCAATCCAATGCAACCCTAATCCAAATGTGACCAATCTAGGTCAAGTTCGGGTCAACCTGCCAAAAATGAAGTTTGGCTCTAATAACTTTCTTCCAACTCATCAGGCCCATTGGCGCTGATGAAATCTTCCAAATTGATCCAAGTTATCCAATAACTTGATCCTAAGGCTTCTGATTAAAGCAACGTCAAGAGTCTATTGCGTGTGACCCCGTAGGATCCATATGACGATGGCAATGATGTAAACATCATAAGTAGTGAGGGGTATCTAGCAACACATCACTACTACCCATGTCATAGGACTTAAGTCATTATGGCAACAACTCCTAACAAGCAACGAGGATTCCCATTGCATTACAGATCCCTTTGCCTAAGCTGATATCCTGCCATTGGATTAGTCTCAAGTTTATTATCCAATGCATTGGTCATGACTCAACAAGTGTGGCCACACTCTCCTGTCATGCACCAATAAGGTGGGGCGCCCCGAGGTGGATATCATGCTTCCTCTGAAGGAAGGGGCAAATCCTACTATTGGTCATCCATGTCTCTACGTGACTTATGACATGCCCAATGACAGTCGTTTTGGTCTCCCAGTTACGAGAGACGTAAGACTGTATTAAAGCATACCCATCATCAAATCTAGACATGAATACCTCAAGTCTAAAGATCAATGCAAAACCTCTGGCATGTGAGATTGACTTGTTGACTAGACAAGTCAATCCTCACGGTGGATCACTCCAGTGCATCCAATGCACCTGTATGTCTGCGTTACTGTGCCCCGCACCTAACCAGCCCATACACCAGTCTCACATGTACCAAAGCTGTCCCATATCTGCTAAGGTACCTTGTCTGGGGATAGCTTATGAGAATGGATCCAATCCAAACTCCTGGGACATTATTTATGCAACTCAATACATCAACGTAGGTAGAGAAGTCTGCATAATAACGACCATGCCTATATAAAGAGTAATAGTTCGATCAAAGTACATTCAACCAATGCCTAACCATGTCCATACATTGGTCTTTAGGGCATATACACCAACAATCTCCCACTTGCACTAAGACCAAGGACAACTGGTGTTTAGCCAGTTCCAATGTCTCTAGTATGACATATTTAGCTTCCGCTGCGCCAGAGGCTAGGTCAGTGGGGTTTTCCAGATTGCTATCTATGTTTATTTTAACAAATTTGATCATCATCCTTATTCATGATCTCTAAGATCAGATGATATGCTATAGTACATACTTGAGCATTAAGTTCCTTTTCTTATGCTATGGCCCCAGTATTAACTATACTGGACCATCAAGCACTATGAACTAGATCAAGTTCAAATGAATGAAGCCGCATCCTTGGCTGCCACAAGGAGCTGCAATGTACTCAGCCTTATTTGTAGAATCTTGCCACTTTGGTTTGCTTTCACCATACAACACCATAACAAGGCAAAGCGCAAATCCTGGCTGTGATCAATAGTCACTAGACTGGAATGAAGTGTCAGTGTACCCCTGTACACAAAATTCTTTCTTGTCTATCATAGACTAGACTCCAATCCTTTATACTTCCCAAGTATATATACAAGGATTGCTTTCACAGCTATCTAGTGTTAAACACTAAGATCTGATTGAAACTTGCTGGCTATGCTCCAAGCATTTGCCACAAATGGTCTTGAGTATATTATTCAAAACATGATCCATCCTACACACCATGTATCAGGACTTTAGACTCATGTTATTACTCTCCAGCTGTGCTACAGGACACAACATCTTTGAGAGACTCAGACCATATCTTCCTGGAAGGTATCAATATTTGGAATCATCCAATATAAACCTCTCCAGAAACTCTTGGATGAACATAGATTGACTAAAGGGCAATGACTTTCTTGGATCTTTATCTTTAGATCCTCATGCCTAAGATGTTGGCATCATTCCCTAGATCATTCTTCTTGAAATACATATCAAACCTTTCTTTCACCATGTGAAGAGTTGAGATGTCATTCCATGTGAGGAGAATGTCATCAATCATCTAGAACAAGAAATACTATTAAGGTGCTCCCACAAATCTTCTTGTAAACACAGGCTTTTTCAACCATGCTTGCATAACATCATGCATATCTATATGGCCTTGATATGAAAACCTTCTGGCTATTTCCTTATAGATATCTTTTCAGATGTCCTTGCAAGAAAAGCAGTTATCATAACAAGATGCCATAATTGATCATGCAATTACAACAAGCAGATCCCTAATGGACTTAAAGCTCAGCTATTGGTGAAAATTTCATTATTATCCACCCAGTGGATTTGCCTGAAATTATTGTTCACTAGCTTGTCTTTTAAGGTAACAATGTTACCTTCCATGTCTATCTTCCTAGAAGATTTATTATAGCCTGTGGGAATTACCCCTTTTGGCAGCTTATCCAAGTCCCAGACTTGATTAGCAGACATGGAGTACATTATGGTTCTCATGGCCCTTAGCCATTTCTTGGAATCTGGTCCACCGACCGCTTCCATTTCCTCATAAGTCTTAGGTTCATGCTTGATGAAAAATTCGTCATGCCCAGCATATTGAATGGATCCAGACTTATGTTATTCCTGTGTTACTTGAACCTCAGGTTTACTTTCAACCTGTATGTGAGATTTTGCTCTCCATCTGTGTCTAATTATATTGTGGTTGATTCTGGACCTTGTCCAAATCAGATCTACTCCCACTGGCTTCTTTCAAGAGAAATACTTTCTCAAGAGAGACAGCAATTTGAGCAACAAATATTTTGTTCTCCTTGGGATAGAATTAGCACTCTATAGTGCACCACAAACACATACTTTTTGAATCACTGCACATTACATTCCCAATTCCATTGAAGAAATGGGATATTTGCAGTTCTTAACTCAAAAGCTAACTTAGACATTTTCTTATGGAGTAGCAGTACTTCTGTTTGCATGGCATCATAGTAGTATATTTGCATGACTACTCAAAGATGGAACCACATCCAATGTGTTCCTTTTCTTTCTTTGAAATTCACCACACAGTGGTGAGCTAAGAAGGCTGTGAGATAACTCCACACTTCTTAGGACAGTCATCAAATTCTCCACTTAATCATCTTGATCCAATCAAGGTGCTTTGATAGATCCTTCAATTTGACTCAATACTTCATTTATGAACTTCTTGGATTTTTCCAAAGTTCTTGGGTTGCGTGAGGCATACCCATACCTAATGAAGTATATATAAATCTCCTTTTAGTGCTTGTTTACATGGGTCCACTCACATTGCTGTGTCATAGATCCAACAAGTCACTTATTCCTTCCATCTTTTCCGGTGAAGGCAGCATCTGTCACATTGTTCCTTTGAACTAGGCTCACATGTATCATAATCCTGAAAGGATAATGATCCCAATAGTCCATGGACTTTTGGATGTGACCATTGTTCTATGGTTCAAGAGACAATGCTATAAGAGGAATTTTATTGAATCATTAGATCTGATCTTGTGTTACATATAGAACTATTGTCAATTGTATCACTTTAATAGAACATCTCAGATTAAAGAAAAATATTATTTATTATTTCAAACTGAAGTCCTTTCCAAAAGGAATGATGTTCTAATACATAAGCTGATACAATAAGTCTTCAAGGCAGTGAGATGATATCAACAGCAGCATCCAATGCTCCGTTCCTGACCTGAGAGTCGATCCCATCAAGCCTCTTCGTCCTACTTCTTTTGAGCTCCTGCACATGTAAAACATATGTGAGCCTCACATACGGTACCCAGTACCCATGAATAAGAAGTAGACAAAAGACCTCAGTAACACAATACCTGAAGCGGATGGATTACATCCCTTCCTCTTTGCCATGCTCTTTTTGGCCATCAATCCTCTTCGAAATACCCATGCATTCCCAGTCTTCCGAAGTATTAGCTTCGAAGATACAGAACCATGGTCTTTCTCAGATTCAGGCACACATTCTGAAGATCCAACAGAACTCTCCTGATCATTGTCTATAGAGCATGGTGTGAAGAGACCTTTGAGATGTATGATTAGATCATAGATCCCCATCTCATCACATTCAACCTTGACCTCTGGGGTCATTCACTCTAAGACAAGAGCAGTGTACTGTTCGTTATCTTCACAATGTTCAAGATAGACATTCCACTCCCAGTCATTAGTGAAATATACACTGGGCTGGGATGGAGGTCTTTCAAGAAGATGCACCTTATTTTCTTGTTCCAGTATCTTGGACAAAATCTTGAACCATTTTGTCCAATTTGTCCCATCCAGTTTATGTTTATAAAGTTTCAATCTTAGATCAGGAGATGCCATCTACAATAAGCAAATAAGTAAAATAAGTACTATGATAAAGCATTTAACAAGGACTTTTAATTAAATGCTAAGCTCCCACTACTTCCAAAACAAGTTGAGAACTCTCTAACTCAACATGGAGATAAGTGAGTAGGATCCTAATTTCACATAAGGTCTCCGCGACTCACGAGGGTGAGTTGAGATGCACAGAGAGTCTCATGCTTCCTTAGGTAGGCATGCCAGCCAATTGTGCCATGCACAATTCCTCTTAGTTAAGACAGACTAGGCGCCCTGTGTCCAGCGAGGGCTGGATACAAAACCCTATCCTCTCAACAGCTGCCTCTAGTATTTCATCATGTCAATGACATATGAAAAACCAGTCAAGTCTGGTCCTAACCGTTATGCCCAGGGCCAACAAATTTCCTTGCGAGGCACGCCCAGGTTAAAACTGGACTGGTGAAATCATTGTCACCTCACATCTTCTAAAGATAAGTGGGTGTGTCCCACGAGGATGGGAAACAGTTCACAACACCACTGATCGATAGTTTGATGAGGGCTACGCGTTAGAAGGCTATCGACTTGATATTGAATTGAGAGTTTTTGCATGTTTGTTTTATTCTTTTCTAGCATGCAGTTTTCCTATGGTTCAGGCAGCAAAGGAAAAGCATCACAGGCATGCTATGGACAAATAATAAACCATCACAGGCATGCTAGTTTGGTCAATATGGTCATAGCCCTTTTCATACACATAACTTGTCACGAGCCATGTGACATGTTATCGTGCATCCAAGGGTTGCGAGTCCCTGGAGCAAATCAGCCCATGCCAGAAGCCGAAAGCTAGTGTCCTTCCTTCAGCCGCAAGTCCATCACCAAGCTTCCAAAGCTGGCGCCACTCTGATATCGGTTGAAGAAGACACATTGTTGTCTTTGATGAACCTTAAACTATCTCATGTAAACAATTCTACATCTATTCTAAGGAAAGATGAAAATTTTACATCAAGAAGGGGAGAACCACACGCAGGTGGTAGAAAGATTTTACAAGCATTCGTCACAGGTGGAAACATGCTTCCACATCACAACACAGGAGGGCACTCGCTATGACCATATCAACGCATGAAAGAGACAAGTGGTGCATATATAAAATTTGAAAAACCGTAATAATGAAATTTTATCCCCTTATGCGCCAACTCCATCCAAAGCACTCTCTTTATCAAATTTATGCTAAAATTGGGATCAAGTTTCATGATGACTTCATGGACCCTATCGGCTGGCAATTTTGTCAGATCAAGAGACCTGGCCAGTCCGAAGACACAATGCCCGTCCTACTTAACAAAACTACGTGCGCCTTTGGTCTTAAATCCATCATAAACACAATCCAAATTTTGGCCATAAAAATTGTTGAAAGAAGTTTGGATGAAAGCGCCTTCTAGGTTAAACGCGCATGGATGAACGAAAAATTTTCCAAAAATTTTTCACACAAGCAAATGTACACCTTGTGTTTCTCGCAAGTACCTCTGATACCACTGTTAGGGAATGCCGGGTGTAATTTAAAATTTTGCAGTCCCAGGACGCAGCGGAAGAAGCATTACACCCGAAACACATTCCTTTCCCAAGGATCCATGCAAGAGAGAAGACACAAGGATGTGTTAGAGATGTACCTCTTTTGCATGTTTAGATGTCAAAGCCATGTTGAAGGCGCCCAAGTGTTCGCCCTCTACAAGTATCCACGCGTCGACTCCTTGATCGTTGCTCCCTTCCATGCTCGGTGCTAGCCTCGGGAAGAGAATCGAGCCTTAGGGTTCCTTCACTCTTCTTGCGCCACCTCCAAGGTTCATGTGCCAAGTGCAAGGAAGATGCCGCCAACTCCTTATCCTCTTCACTCCAAGAGAAGAGGGAGAAGATGAGTTTCGGCCTTGAGGAAGATTAAGGGAAAATTGTTCCACCAAGTTCTTCTCCAAGTCACGCCAAGAGGAGAGGAAGGAGAAGACTTGCGGTCACTTGTTGGAAGAAGGGTTGCGCCACTTTGATGTTGTCACCCTTTGCCCTTGCTTTCGCCCCTCTACTTGTGTTCACGTCTCCAAGCGTTCATCATCTAGAGAGGGCGACAATGGGTCCTATAAATAGGACTAGAGGCGGTTTGAGCAAGGGCTAGGATCATGCCAAGTGTATGGCTAGGATGAGGTGTCTTGAAGTAAGGAAAGTCTCCAAGACTTTACCATAAACCTCATTCAACCTATCCATAAAAGTCTAAACACTATATCAGCCCAAGACATGCCTCAAATGCATTCTTACCATCAAAGGCTAAGTGGCTAGGGGCAACATGCATGAGGAGTTTCGGCTAGGGTAAGGGTTTTGGGAGAAACTAGGGTTTGAGGTAAGGTAAGTCTCCAAGACATTACCATATACCTCTTCCCTATGTCCATATGCGCCTAGGAACTTCCCATAAAAGTTCTCAAGCCATATCAGCCCCAAGACTTACCTTAGAGGCAAGTATTCCATCCAAGGAAGAAGAGCTAGGCGCCCTTTACTTCCATAATGAAGCAAAGGCGCCTCCCTCACCCCATTCTGCCCCTACGCGCCAATGGGGTGAGATTTCTCCCCATTATACCCTTTTAAGCCAATTCCTCTTCATGACAACTAATTATTGGGCCTCATTGGATAATGAGCTAGCCCAAACTTCATGGCATGGGTTGATTAAGCCATTGGATCCAATCCAATGCAACCCTAATCCAAATGTGACCAATCTAGGTCAAGTTCGGGTCAACCTGCCAAAAATGAAGTTTGGCTCCAATAACTTTCTTCCAACTCATCAGGCCCATTGGCGCTGATGAAATCTTCCAAATTGATCCAAGTTATCCAATAACTTGATCCTAAGGCTTCTGATTAAAGCAACGTCAAGAGTCTATTGCGTGTGACCCCGTAGGATCCATATGACGATGGCAATGATGTAAACATCATAAGTAGTGAGGGGTATCTAGCAACACATCACTACTACCCATGTCATAGGACTTAAGTCATTATGGCAACAACTCCTAACAAGCAACGAGGATTCCCATTGCATTACAGATCCCTTTGCCTAAGCTGATATCCTGCCATTGGATTAGTCTCAAGTTTATTATCCAATGCATTGGTCATGACTCAACAAGTGTGCCCACACTCTCCTGTCATGCACCAATAAGGTGGGGCGCCCTGAGGTGGATATCATGCTTCCTCTGAAGGAAGGGGCAAATCCTACTATTGGTCATCCATGTCTCTACGTGACTTATGACATGCCCAATGACAGTCGTTTTGGTCTCCCAGTTACGGAGAGACGTAAGACTGTATTAAAGCATACCCATCATCAAATCTAGACATGAATACCTCAAGTCTAAGGATCAATGCAAAACCTCTTGCATGTGAGATTTACTTGTTGACTAGACAAGTCAATCCTCATGGTGGATCACTCCAGTGCATCCAATGCACCTGTATGTCTGTGTTACTGTGCCCCGCACCTAACCAGCCCATACACTAGTCTCACATGTACCAAAGCTGTCCCATATCTGCTAAGGTACCTTGTCTGGGGATAGCTTATGAGAATGGATCCAATCCAAACTCCTGGGACATTATTTATGCAACTCAATACATCAACGCAGGTAGAGAAGTCTGCATAATAACGACCATGCCTATATAAAGAGTAATAGTTCTATCAAAGTACATTCAACCAATGCCTGACCATGTCCATACATTGGTCTTTAGGGCATATACACCAACAACCATATCAACCAAAATAGCATGCCTGTGATGGTTTATTATTTTGTCCATGGCATGCCTGTGATGTTTTTCCTTGCTGCCATAACCATAGGAAAACTGCATGCTAGAAAAGAATAAAACAAACATGCAAAAACTCTCAATTCAATATCAAGTCGATAGCCTTCTAACGCGTAGCCCTCATCAAACTATCGATCGGTGGTGTTGTGAACTATTTCCCTCCTTCGTGGGACACACCCACTTATCTTTAGAAGGTGTGTGGTGACAATGATTTCCCCAGTCCAGTTTTAACCTGGGCGTGCCTTGCAAGGAAATTTGTTGGCCCTGGGCATAACGGTTAGGACCAGACTTGACTAGTTTTTCATATGTCATTGACATGATGAATTACTAGAGGCAGCTGTTGAGAAGATAGGGTTTTGTGTTGTATCCAGCCCTCGCTGGACACAAGGCGCCTAGTCTGTCTCAACTAAGAGGAATTGTGCATGGCACAATTGGCTGGCATGCCTACCTAAGGAAGCATGAGACTCTCTGTGCATCTCAACTCACCCTCGTGAGTCGCGGAGACCTTATGTGAAATTAGGATCCTACTCACCTATTTCCATGTTGAGTTAGAGAGTTCTCAACTTGTTTTGGAAGTAGTGGGAGCATAGCATTTAATTTAAAGTCCTTATTAAATGCTTTATCATTATACTTACTTTACTTATTTGCTTATTGTAGAAGGCATCTCCTGATCTAAGATTGAAACTTTATAAACATAAACTGGATGGGACAAATTGGACAAAATGGTTCAAGATTTTGTCCAAGATACAGGAACAAGAAAATAAGGTGCATCTTCTTGAAAGACCTCCATCCCAGCCCAGTGTATATTTCACTAATGACTGGGAGTGGAATGTCTATCTTGAACATTGTGAAGATAACGAATAGTACACTGCTCTTGTCTTAGAGTGCATGACCCCAGAGGTCAAGGTTGAATGTGATGAGATGGGGATCTATGATCTAATCATACATCTCAAAGGTCTCTTCACACCATGCTCTATAGACAATGATCAGGAGAGTTCTGTTGGATCTTCAGAATGTGTGCCTGAATCTGAGAAAGACCATGGTTCTGTATCTTCGAAGCTAATACTTCGGAAGACTGGGAATGCATGGGTATTTCGAAGAGGATTGATGGCCAAGAAGAGCATGGCAAAGAGGAAGGGATGTAATCCATCCGCTTCAGGTATTGTGTTACCGAGGTCTTTTGTCTACTTCTTATTCATGGGTACTGGGTACCGTATGTGAGGCTCACATATGTTTTACATGTGCAGGAGCTCAAAAGAAGTAGGACGAAGAGGCTTGATGGGATCGACTCTCGGGTCAGGGACGGAGCATTGGATGCTGCTGTTGATATCATCTCACTGCCTTGAAGACTTTATATAGAACTTTGCTATTATTGTATCAGCTTATGTATTAGAACATCATTCCTTTTGGAAAGGACTTCAGTTTGAAATAATAAATAATATTTTTCTTTAATCTGAGATGTTCTATTGAAGTGATACAATTGACAATAGTTTATGGTTCTATATGTAACACAAGATCAGATCTAATGATTCAATAAAATTCCTCTTATAGCATTGTCTCTTGAACCATAGAACAATGGTCACATCCAAAGGTCCACGGGCTATTGGGATCATTGTCCTTTTAGGATTATGATACCTGTGAGCCTAGTTCAAAGGAACAATGTGACAGATGCTGCATTCACCGTAAAGGGTGGAAGGAATAGTGGCTTGTTGGATCTATTACATAGCAATGTAAGTGGACCCATATAAACAAGCACTAAGAGGAGTTATATACTTCATTAGGTGTGGGTATGCCTTACGCAACCCAAGAACTTTGGAAAAATCCAAGAAGTTCACAGATGAAGTATTGAGTCAAATTGAAGGATCTATTAAAGCACTTTGATTGGATCAAGGTGATTAGTGGAGAATTTGATGACTGTCCTAAGAAGTGTGGAGTTATCTCACAGCTTTCTTAGTACACCACTGTGTGGTGAATTTCAAAGAAAGAAAAAGGAACATATTGGATGTGGATTCCATCTTTGAATAGTCATGCAAATATACTACTATGATGCCATGCAAACAGATGTACTGCCACTCCATAAGAAAAATGTCTAAATTAGCTTTTGAGTTGAGAACTGCAAATATCCCATTTCTTCAATGGAATTGGGAATGTAATGTGCAGTGATTCAAAAGTATGTGTTTGTGGTACACTGTAGAGTGTTAATTCTATCCCAAGGAGAACAAAATATTTGTTGCTCAAACTGCTGTCTCTCTTGAGAAAGTATTTCTTTTAAAAGAAGCTAGTGGGAGTAGATTTGGACAAGGTCCAGAATCAACCACAATATAATTAGACACAGATGGAGAGCAAAATCTCACATACAGGTTGAAAGTCAACCTGAGGTTCAAGTAACACAAGAACCACATAAGTCTGGATCGATTCGATATGCTGGGCATGACGAATTTTTCATCAAGCATGAACCTAAGACTTATGAGGAAATGGAAGCGGTCGGTGGACCAGATTCCAAGAAATGGCTAAAGGCCATGAAAACCATAATGGACTCCATGTCTGCTAATCAAGTCTAGGACTTGGATAAGCTGCCAAAGGGGTAATTCCCACAGGCTATACATTAATCTTCTAGGAAGATAGACATGGAAGGTAACATTGTTACCTTAAAAGGCAAGCTAGTGAACAATGATTTCAGGCAAATCCACTGGGTGGATAATGATGAAATTTTCACCAATAGCTGAGCTTTAAGTCCATTACGGATCTGCTTGTTATAATTGCATGATCAATTATGGCATGTTGTTATGATAGCTGCTTTTCTTGCATGGACATCTGAAAAGATATCTATAAGGAAATAGCCAGAAAAGGTTTTCATATCAAGGCCATAAAGATATGCATGGTGTTATGCAAGCATGTTTGAAATAGTCTGTGTTTACAAGAAGATCAGTGGGAGCACCTTAATAGTATTTCTTGTTCTAGATGATTGATGACATTCTCCTCACATGGAATGACATCTCAACTCTTCACATGGTGAAGAAAAGGTTTGATATGTATTTCAAGAAGAATGATCTAGGGAATGATGCCAACATCTTAGGCATGAGGATCTATAGATAGAGATCCAAGAAAGTCATTGCCCTTTAGTCAATCTATGTTCATCCAAGAGTTTCTGGAAAGGTTTATATTGGATGATTCCAGATATTGATACCTTCTAGGAAAATATGGTCTGACTCTCTCAAGGATGTTGTGTCCTGTGACACAGCTGGAGAGTAATAACATGGGTCTAAAGTCCTGATACATGGTGTGTAGGATGGATCATGTTTTGAATAATATACTCAAGACCATTTGTGGCAAATGCTTGGAGCATAGCCAGCAAGTTTCAATCAGATCTTAGTGTTTAACACTAGATAGCTGTGAAAGCAATCCTTGTATATATACTTGGGAAGTATAAAGGATTGGAGTCTAGTCTATGATAGACAAGAAAGAATTTTGTGTACAGGGGTACACTGACACTTCATTCCAGTCTAGTGACTATTGATCACAGCCAGGATTTGCGCTTTGCCTTGTTATGGTGTTGTATGGTGAAAGAACATTAAGCAAACCAAAGTGGCAAGATTCTACAAATAAGGCTGAGTACATTGCAGCTCCTTGTGGCAGCCAAGGATGCAGCTTCATTCATTTGAACTTGATCTAGTTCATAGTGCTTGATGGTCCAGTATAGTTATTACTAGGGCCATAGCATAAGAAAAGGAACTTAATGCTCAAGTATGTACTACAGCATATCATCTGATCTTAGAGATCATGAATAAGGATGGTGATCAAATTTGTTAAAATAAACACAGATAGCAATCTGGAAAACCCCACTGACCTAGCCTCTTGTTGGGGTATGCCCTTAAGGCAAATGTTTGAGGCCTTGGGATTGTATCAGTATCATGTATAAACTCTTATGTTTATAAAGGCAATGGTTGTTATTCAGGTTGATATATTATCTGCTGCAATACATATACTTCTGAATAATGTCTCAATGCTGTTCAGCTAGGCTGACATGCACTTTTGTCCTTAGTCGAGATATCTTGGGGAACATGAGACAGCCTTGATATGATTGAGACTAATATGTATTCTAATCTTATAGGATGCTTCGAGCATGGAATAAGATGTAGACTCATGGGTACATTGGATGTACTGGACAGACCCTACTAGGATATTCAATTGCTTGTCACAATGTGAATAATCCTTGATTGCAACAAGTGGCACATTTCCTCTGACTTGAGATCACTTGTGTTTCTAAATGATGATTGTCATTGTTTTGAGGTAGTTCAAATGATGATGATTGTCATTGTTTTGAGGTAGTTCAATATCATTTGAAACATAATGGTTATAGACTATCTTGGATGGTGAGCTTGAGTCATGTTAGGGCACTAGTGATAGATAAAGGATCGCCGTCTCCTTCATTGGAGTGTGATGTTCTAAAGGGCCCCCTTGGATGAGATGATTGAGAAAGTGTATGGCCATACCCAGGTGACTATGTTCATCTGATCTAATCATGCTCATCATATTGGAGTTACAATCTTGACAGGCTTGTCCAATAAGAACATCCAGTGGCAAAGGAAACATGTATGCCTAGTGAGTTGATTCACACTTGTGCTGTGGTTTGGGTGTAGTCTTGGAAGACTCTTTCCTTTATATCGGGAGACAGTGATGTGTTGCTAGATACCCCTCGCTGATCGTGATGACGTAAGTTATCGTTACCGACATTTAAAGGAAACCCTTAGGGTCGCACAATTTGATGATATGGCTTACTTAAGTCAGATCGTGTGGACTGAATTGTTTAGGTTCAGTTTAAAGGGATTTAATCTCTGATTGTGAGTGAGATCTGGTCTGATCATGTTTAATTGATTAGGGCTTAAGATCGGTAAGCTTCGATTGAGAGAATGGATGCTAGATCGGTGAGATCAGGAGCATCGAGAGATCAACGGTCAGATCTTAAGCCTCAGGGGTTTATTGTAATCTGGACTAATGGCTTGGGTTGTTTGGTTTCTTGAACCAAACCGAATTGAACCAGCTCATTGGATGAGCGCATGGTTCAAATGAAGAGGTATTTTGCGATTGGGGTAAGTTGTGGTCGCATGAACGTTGAGACTTTTCTATTTTTAGAAAGCATGTCTCTAAACGTGACCATGACTCTCACGTTCTCAATGCTCACGCTCTCTTGACGCCTCTTTAGGTTTTTCGACACTGGCATCTCTTGCGTGTGAAGGTGTGGACGAAAAGAGGAGCTCTCGCCAAGCATAGGATTTCTCATCTCTTCCCTTCCATTCGGTCAGGATACTTGGACGATCCTTGCTATCACAAGGGGCGACAAGGAGGAGCCAAGACTCATCTTGTGTGCGTCATCTCTGGAGAAGATCCATTTCGATCTTTGCTTCCAAGACGCCATCTAGAAATGGCATCGGTATGATTTCTTCTCTTGTATGTAATCATTTTAACGTTGATCGTAAAGCATGCAATAGATCTAGAAACCCTCTTCCGCTGTTTAAATCCCTTACATGTGCCTATTAGGGTTTCATCCCCTTGTCTAGGGGACCTTCAATTGGTATCAGAGCGAGGTTTATGCATGTTTTTATGATTGCTTGACCCCTTTTTGTGTGATCCATTATATGCGCATGTTCAAGAGATCTAAGGTTATCATCATGCGAAAATTTTA
Organism: Costus lasius; assembly: GCA_027563935.2. NCBI lineage: Eukaryota > Viridiplantae > Streptophyta > Magnoliopsida > Zingiberales > Costaceae > Costus > Costus lasius. The sequence continues at coordinate 82,018,915 of CM050451.1, forward strand.
CATGCTAGTATTGGCGCATGTTTATAGTTTGTGGCGCATGAATGATGCTTATATGTTGCGCTTGTTGTATGTTATAGTTTTTCTTCAAAAACTTCATCACTTGCGCGCCTCACTTAGATCTAAGCGCCTACTGTAAATCCTTAGACAGGTTAGTAGGGTTGAAGTCATCCTCTAGGTTAGATCCAACCAGTCTGATCAGACCATCTGACAGCCTAGATGGGTCGACCAGATAGCACCTGTGCGCAAGCGCGAGGTGGCTATAAGTCGACTGCATCACAGGCGTGTAGCGATGTCTGATTGAGACAACTAATTGAGCGCACATGAGTTAGGCCCGGGGTTACACCCGCTTGCCAGACCTCATTGTGGCCGTTCAGCCCTAAACGCATGCATGGTTGACCTTTTGGTCGACTCAAGTCAGTTAGGACTTGGTGCATGCAAGGGCATTGGATCTGACTAGACAAGGTGAGTGGATCCCTATTAATGGACTGTTGTAAGGTTGTAGGGCATATAAGAAAATTAAAAAAAAATGATGCCAATGGGGTTTTCGAAATTTCATTTTCTTATTGGATCACATGCTGATTGGATGCCATATGTTTGTTTATTTAATCTTATGTGGGCTGCCCTGTTTAATGTGTGCTGTGCTGGGGCCTGCGAGCCTGGAATTTAAATGTAAATTAATATTTATTGTGATCTGCGCATCACATTTTATTTAATTTATAAAGTGTAATTGACCTGCGAGTCAATCTTGTCTAGATAGATTAATTTGTAATTTAATCAGACAAGAGCACAGAGCACACTTGGCAGAGGCGCATGCAGCAGTGGCTTGACCAGGTGGGAGGTCCAGGGTTCGACTCTGGGACAGGCGCATTTTCCCTGGTGGGCGCACCTGAGCTGCAATTGGCGCTTCGGCCCTAGGTTGGGCCAGATAAGAAGCAAAAGCCCCATGAAGAAAAGCAAGTGAAGACTTAAGTTAGGTTAAGGTCTTACTTAGGCTTAATGGGCTTTTACCACATAAGATCAGCATGCTTTCTCTTTATCAATTATATAATTAGAAATGCATGATTTGTCAGCTTGACCATGTAGGCTACATATGTGGCGCATGGTAGCACATGGAGGCAGCCATCTATGGGATCAGAGACTGTGTTGTACCAACTCAGTTGGCACAGTCTGCTGGATTGCCCAGATGAAGGGGAATCGCACAGGTTGGCGATTGGCTGGGACAGCCTACCAGAAATTAGTGCTTGTACTCTCTGTGCATCTTATCTCGCCTGAGCGGGACGCGGAGACCAAGTGTGAAATCTGGATCCCGTCTCACTAAAAGAGTTCTACTCTTTCGGGCTGTTTTGCTGGATTTTTCAGTCAGATAAAATAGTGAGAAAAGGAATCATTCTTAAGTCCTGATTGATTCTTAACATTGATACTGACCTTGCTGTTCTTGCATTGTTGTAGATTCCTGCAGCAACGAACAACATGAACTTCAATGTGCGATCCCTACTGGAAAGGGAGAAGTTTGCTGGGCCAAACTTCTCAGACTGGTACGGACACCTTAAGATTGTTCTTAAGGCAGAGAGGAAACTGTATGTCCTCGAGACGGCAATACCGCCTCAACCCGCTCCGAACGCCGCAAGGGCAGTTCGGGAAGCCTATGAAAAGCATGTCAATGATAGCATTGATGTCGCTTGCCTGATGCTAGCGTCTATGACGCCACCGCTGCAGCGTCAGCATGAGGATATGTCTGCTATAGAAATTATAGCAAACCTCAAGATGCTATATGCTGCACAGGCGAGGACTGAACGCTACAATTTGACCAAGCTTTTCTTTCAGAGCAAACTGGCTGAAGGGAGTCCAGTAGGAGCTCATGTGCTCAAGATGATTGGGCACGAGGAGGCTCTAGAGAAACTGGGACATACCATCAATCAGGAGCTTGCTGTAGACATTATTCTGCAGTCTCTCCCGCCTTCTTTCGATCCGTTCATTATTAACTTTAATATGAACAAGATCGACTGTACGCCGGCAGAGTTGCTGAATATGCTCTTGACTATTGAGGAGACTCTGAAGGGAAAGCCTTCAACCTCTGTCTTAATGGTTCCTTCCAGGAACAAGAAGAAGGGGAAGAGGGGCAAAACCCCAGTCAAGAACTACAACAAGGCGCTGAAACAAAAGGTTAAGCGGTCGAAGGAATACAGATGTTTCCACTGTGGCCAGCTGGGTCACTGGAAAAAGGACTGTAAAGCGCTCCAAGAACACAAGAAGGGAAGCATCGCTTCTGGCTCAGGTATTTATGTGACTGAGGTCATGTTTTCTTCTTCTATATCATGGGTGTTGGACACTGCATGTGGAGTTCACATTTGTTCAAATGTACAGGAACTCAAGAGAAGAAGACAGGTGGGGCAGCATGAGGTGGACCTACGAGTTGGAAACGGAGCATGAGTTGCTGCTGTTGCTGTAGGGGAATATTACATCTCATTACCATCTGGACTTGTATTGGAACTAGACAATTGTTATTTTGTTCCGAGTATAACTAAGAATATTATCTCTATTCCTGCTCTTGTCAGGAAAGGGTTTTCCTTTGAATGCAATATTTCAAAGTGTGTTTTATCTTTTGATAATATTGTTTATGCTACTGGTTCAATTAACAATGGGTTATTCATGTTGGACATGGAATGTTCTATACAAAATATTGATAATAAGAAAGCCAAGTATGCTGATGATAGCACCTTGCTATGGCATAGTCGTTTAGGCCATATTAACAAGAAACGCATTAAGCGGTTGCATGAACATGGACTGCTGGGATCATTCTCCTATGAGGAGATTGATACATGCAAAGCTTGTTTAATGGGCAAAATGACGAAGTCACCTTTTCCTAATAAAGGTCAAAGGGCTTCAGGTTTACTTGACCTTATACACAGTGATGTGTGTGGGCCATTTAGTAAACATGCCAGAGGTGGCTATTCGTACTTCATTACCTTTACTGATGATTTCAGTAGATATGGGTATGTCTATTTAATGAGACATAAAAGTGAATCTTTTGACAAGTTCAAAGAGTTCAAGAATGAAGTACAGAATCAGCTAGGCCGAAATATCAAGGCACTTCGTTCTGATCGAGGTGGAGAATACTTGAGTCATGCGTTTACTGACTATCTGAAGGAGTGTGGGATTATCTCACAGCTCACTCCGCCAGGAACACCGCAATGGAATGGTGTGTCCGAGAGGAGAAATAGAACGTTACTTGATATGGTTCATTCTATGATGAGTCAGGCTACTCTGCCTTACTCCTTTTGGGGATTTGCACTGGAAACAGCTACAAAGGTACTAAACCGAGTGCCATCCAAGGCAGTTTCAAAGACCCCATATGAGTTATGGTATGGGAAACAGCCGAGCTTGACATTTATCAGGATCTGGGGTTGCGAGGCTTATGTCAAAAAGCTCGCCTCTGGGAAACTAGAGAGCAGATCTGACAAATGCATCTTTGTCGGTTACCCTAAGGAAACTAAGGGTTATTATTTCTACGATCCCAAAGAGAACAAGGTATTTGTTGCTCGGATGGCCATTTTTCTTGAGAAGGAGTTTCTTCTGCAAGAAGCCAGTGGGAGAGAAATAAAACTGGATGAGAATCCAGAGGAAGGACAAAGTAGTCAAGCACAGTTGGATGAGCCTGAGCCGGTAGAACAGGTTACTGAACAACCTGAGGCTCAGATATCACGGGAACCGCGTAGATCGGGAAGGATTCGTCGACAGCCTGAGCGCTATGACGGAGTCTACATCATTGATAATGATGAACCCCTCACTTATGCGGATGCGGTCAGTGGACCAGACTCAGCTAGATGGCTTGAAGCTATGCGAGCCGAGATGGACTCCATGTCAGATAACCATGTTTGGGATTTGGTTGATCCGCCTCCGGGAGTTATCCCTATAGGCTGTAAATGGATCTTCAAGAAGAAGATTGACATGGATGGTAACGTGGTTACCTATAAAGGCGGGCTAGTTGCGAAAGGTTTCAAACAAATCTACGGGATAGATTATGATGAAACTTTCTCACCTGTAGCTATGTTTAAGTCTATTCGGATTCTTTTCGCGATAGCAGCATATTACGATTATGAGATCTGGCAGATGGATGTGAAGACTGCTTTCCTTAATGGAAAATTGGATGAGGATGTGTATATGACACAACCTGAAGGTTTCACTAATCCATCTGATCGTCATAAGGTATGCAAATTAAAGAAGTCCATTTATGGACTTAAACAAGCATCAAGAAGCTGGAATATTCGTTTTGATGAATCAATTAGTGAATTTGGTTTCATCAAGAATGAAGATGACCCGTGTGTATATAAGAGATTTAGTGGGAGCGTAATTACTTTCCTAGTCCTCTATGTCGATGATATCTTAATCATTGGAAACGATATTCCTGAACTGCATGCTGTCAAAGCATGGTTAAGAAAATGTTTCCAGATGAAAGATTTAGGAGAAGCAGCCTATGTATTAGGTGTGAAGATCTACAGGGATAGATCTAAGAGGCTTCTCGGGCTGTGCCAGAGTACTTACATCGATAAAGTCCTGGAAAGATTTCATTTAGAGAATTCTAAAAGAGGATATCTTCCAGTCAGACATGGTCTGAATCTTTCAAAGAGTCAGTGTCCACAAACACAGACTGAGAAAGATGAAATGGACAATACGCCTTATGCTTCGGCTATTGGATCCATTATGTATGCGATGTTGTGTACTCGCCCAGACGTCGCTTACGGGTTAAGCGTGACCAGTCGATTCCAAAGTAATCCAGGTCAGGCGCACTGGATTGCAGTCAAGAACATCTTGAAATATCTGCGGAGGACCAAAGATATGTTCTTGATATATGGTGGTCAGGAAGAACTCAGTATTGAAGGATATACTGACGCTTCATTCCAATCTGACCAGGATGATTTTCGATCGCAATCAGGCTATGTTTTTAGCTTGAATGGAGGAGCAGTGGTGTGGAAGAGTTTCAAACAGTCCATCGTTGCTGATTCCACAACAGAAGCCGAGTATGTTGCAGCCTTAGAAGCATCTAAGGAGGCAGTATGGATTCGCAAGTTCATTAAGGAACTTGGTGTTGTTCCTTCGAGTGCAGATCCTTTGGTTATCTTCTGTGATAACACTGGAGCAATCGCACAAGCAAAGGAACCGCGGTCACACCAGAAGTCCAAGCACATACAAAGACGGTTTCACTTGATCCGGGAGATCATTGATCGTGGCGAGATCAAAATCTGCAAGGTTCATACAGATGATAATCTGGCAGACCCGCTTACCAAGCCTCTGGCGCAGCAGAAGCATGAGAAGCACTGTAATAATATGGGTTTGAGATTCCTCAACCATTAGATTAAGTGCAAGTGGGAGATTGTTGGGGTATGCCCTTAAGGCTAATGTTTGAGGCCTTGGGATTGTATCAGTATCATGTATAAACTCTTATGTTTATAAAGGCAATGGTTGTTATTCAGGTTGATATATTATCTGCTGCAATACATATACTTCTGAATAATGTCTCAATGCTGTTCAGCTAGGCTGACATGCACTTTTGTCCTTAGTCGAGATATCTTGGTGAACAAGAGACAGCCTTGATATGATTGAGACTAATATGTATTCTAATCTTATAGGATGCTTCGAGCATGGAATAAGATGTAGACTCATGGGTACATTGGATGTACTGGACAGACCCTACTAGGATATTCAATTGCTTGTCACAATGTGAATAATCCTTGATTGCAACAAGTGGCACATTTCCTCTGACTTGAGATCACTTGTGTTTCTAAATGATGATTGTCATTGTTTTGAGGTAGTTCAATATCATTTGAAACATAATGGTTATAGACTATCTTGGATGGTGAGCTTGAGTCATGTTAGGGCACTAGTGATAGATAAAGGATCGCCGTCTCCTTCATTGGAGTGTGATGTTCTAAAGGGCCCCCTTGGATGAGATGATTGAGAAAGTATATGGCCATACCCAGGTGACTATGTTCATCTGATCTAATCATGCTCATCATATTGGAGTTACAAGCTTGACAGGCTTGTCCAATAAGAACATCCAGTGGCAAAGGAAACATGTATGCCTAGTGAGTTGATTCACACTTGTGCTGTGGTTTGGGTGTAGTCTTGGAAGACTCTTTCCTTTATATCGGGAGACAGTGATGTGTTGCTAGATACCCCTCGCTGATCGTGATGACGTAAGTTATCGTTACCGACATTTAAAGGAAACCCTTAGGGTCGCACAATTTGATGATATGGCTTACTTAAGTCAGATCGTGTGGACTGAATTGTTTAGGTTCAGTTTAAAGGGATTTAATCTCTGATTGTGAGTGAGATCTGGTCTGATCATGTTTAATTGATTAGGGCTTAAGATCGGTAAGCTTCGATTGAGAGAATGGATGCTAGATCGGTGAGATCAGGAGCATCGAGAGATCAACGGTCAGATCTTAAGCCTCAGGGGTTTATTGTAATCTGGACTAATGGCTTGGGTTGTTTGGTTTCTTGAACCAAACTGAATTGAACCAGCTCATTGGATGAGCGCATGGTTCAAATGAAGAGGCATTTTGCGATTGGGGTAAGTTGTGGTCGCATGAACGTTGAGACTTTTCTATTTTTAGAAAGCATGTCTCTAAACGTGACCATGACTCTCACGTTCTCAATGCTCACGCTCTCTTGACGCCTCTTTGGGTTTTTCGACACTGGCATCTCTTGCGTGTGAAGGTGTGGACGAAAAGAGGAGCTCTCGCCAAGCATAGGATTTCTCATCTCTTCCCTTCCATTCGGTCAGGATACTTGGACAATCCTTGCTAGCACAAGGGGCGACAAGGAGGAGCCAAGACTCATCTTGGGTGCGTCATCTCTGGAGAAGATCCATTTCGATCTTTGCTTCCAAGACGCCATCTAGAAATGGCATCGGTATGATTTCTTCTCTTGTATGTAATCATTTTAACGTTGATCGTAAAGCATGCAATAGATCTAGAAACCCTCTTCCGCTGTTTAAATCCCTTACATGTGCCTATTAGGGTTTCATCCCCTTGTCTAGGGGACCTTCACCTCTGGCGCAGCAGAAGCTAAATAGGTCATACTAGAGACATTGGAACTGGCTAAACACCAGTTGTCCTTGGTCTTAGTGCAAGTGGGAGATTGTTGGTGTATATGCCCTAAAGACCAATGTATGGACATGGTCAGGCATTGTTTGAATATACTTTGATAGAACTATTACTCTTTATATAGGCATGGTCGTTATTATGCAAGACTTCTCTACCCGCGTTGATGTATTGAGTTGCATAAATAATGTCCCAGGAGTTTGGATTGGATCCATTCTCATAAGCTATCCCCAGACAAGGTACCTTAGCAGATATGGGACAGCTTTGGTACATGTGAGACTGGTGTATGGGCTGGTTAGGTGCGGGGCACAGTAACGCAGACATATAGGTGCATTGGATGCACTGGAGTGATCCACCGTGAGGATTGACTTGTCTAGTCAACAAGTCAATCTCACATACAAGAGGTTTGCATTGATCCTTAGACTTGAGGTATTCATGTCTAGATTTGATGATGGGTGTGCTTTAATACAGTCTTACGTCTCTCCGTAATTGGGAGATCAAAACGACTGTCATTGGGCATGTCATAAGTCATGTAGAGACATGAATGACCAATAGTAGGATTTGCCCCTTCCTTATTGGAAGCATGATATCCACTCAGGGCGCCCCACCTTATTGGTGCATGACAGGAGAGTGTGGCCACACTTGTTGAGTCATGACCAATGCATTGGATAATAAACTTGAGACTAATCCAATGGCAGGATATCAGCTTAGGCAAAGGGATCTGTAAAGCAATAGGAATCCTCGTTCTTTGTTAGGAGTTGTTGTCATAATGACTTAAGTCCTATGACATGGGTAGTAGTGATGTGTTGCTAGATACCCCTCACTACTTATGATGTTTACATCATTACCATCGTCATATGGATCCTACGGGGTGACACGCAATAGACTCTTGACGTTGCTTTAATAAGAAGCCTTAGGATCAAGTTATTGGATAACTTGGATCAATTTGGAAGATTTCATCAGCGCCAATGGGCCTGATGAGTCGGAAGAAAGTTATTGGAGCCAAACTTCATTTTTGGCAGGTTGACCCGAAATTGACCTAGATTGGTCACATTTGGATTAGGGTTGCATTGGATTAGATCCAATGGCTTAATCAACCCACGCCATGAAGTTTGGGCTAGCTCATTATCCAATGAGGCCCAATAATTAGTTGTCATGAAGAGGAATTGGCTTAAAAGGGTATAATGGGGAGAATTCTCACCCCATTGGCGCCTAGGGGCATAATGGGGTGAGGGAGGCGCCTTTGCTTCATTATGGAAGTAAAGGGCGCCTAGCCCTTCTTCCTTGGATGGAATACTTGCCTCTAAGGTAAGTCTTGGGGCTGATATGGCTTGAGAACTTTTATGGAAAGTTCCTAGGTGCATATGGACGTAGGGAAGAGGTATATGGTAATGTCTTGGAGACTTACCTTACCTCAAACCCTAGTTTCTCCCAAAACCCTTACCCTAGCCGAAACTCCTCATGCATGTTGCGCCTAGCCACTTAGCCTTTAATGGTAAGAATGCATTTGAGGCATGTCTTGGGCTGATATAGTGTTTAGACTTTTATGGAAAGGTTGAATGAGGTTTATGGTAAAGTCTTGGAGACTTTCCTTACTTCAAGACACCTCATCCTAGCCATACACTTGGCATGATCCTAGCCCTTGCTCAAACCTCCTCTAGTCCTATTTATAGGACCCATTGTTGCCCTCTCTAGATGATGAATTCTTGGAGACATGAACACACATAGAGGGGCGAAAGCAAGGGCAAAGGGCGACAACATCAAAGCTTGGCGCAAACTTCTTCCTTGGAGCCGCAATTTCTTCCTCTCCCTCTCTTCTTGGCCCAAGGACTCTTAGTGCTTGGTGGCATCTCCTTGCCACAAGCTCTCTCCCTTCCTTGGCCATAGGCACACCTTGCTTGAAGGTGGCTCAAGCAAAGAAAAAGAAAGGAAGCAACTTGGCGGCATCATCTTCCTCCTCATCTCCTCTTGGCGCTTTCATCTTGGAGGTGGTGCAAGAGAAGTAAAGATACCCTAAGGCTTGATTCTCTTCCCGAGGCTAGCACCAAGCGTGGAAGGGAGCAACGATCAAGGAGTCGACGCGTGGATACTTGTAGAGGGCGAACACTTGGGCGCCTTCAACATGGCTTCGACGTCTAGACAAGCAAAAGAGGTACATCTCTAACACATCCTTGTGTCTTCTCTCTCGCATGGATCCTTGGGAAAGGAATGTGTTTCGGGTGTAATGCTTCTTCCGCTGCGTCCTGGGACTGCAAAATTTTAAATTACACCCGGCATTCCCTAACAGTCTTAACCATCTCCCACTCGGTCGACTAGAACATATTCAGCAACTCCTCCATAGTGCATTCAATATAGTTCATGTTGAAATTTATAACAAATGGACTATACTGATTTGCATCTTCCTGCTCGATCGAGTTTGGTCTTGCATCAAGAACGGTATTTCTTTTCTTCGAGGTATCTGACTTGCATATTCCCCTTGATCAGGAGATGATATATGTTGATTGATACTGATGCAGCGCAAACATTTTTTTTATATGATTTGTTGTGTGTGTGTGTGCATTGTATTTTACATTTGTGATTTGATACTTGCTACACTATACTAATTTGGTGTATATGAGCAGTATTAAGATTCTTGATATGATACTTGATACATTTGATGTAGTACTATGTATATTTGACACTTGTGATGCTTATATGATGATTTGTGATGGTTTGTATCCATGATGATGATGATGATATGAGTTGTATTTGGATGTTTTAGATATGAGGTTTTGGTATTATACTGAATTTTGATATTAGAGATGGTAAATGTGATTTGAATGATGAAATGTGATGATAAATGGTATCTAAAGCTTGATTACATTGTAAAATCATGATATTTAGGATGTTGAATAGTTTTTGATTTTTTCTGATATGTGGATTGATGTGTTGATATAATTGCACAGGGAATTGCTATATAATATAAAGGGCACTCATGCAAAAAAAACTTTTTTGAAATTTGCCATGTATTGATTAAATGATTGAGTATATGCAACAATTTAAGTCTAGGGTGTCTTCATGTATTTTGACTGTATTCAAGTTTTATAGATATGTATCCTGAATGTTTATGATTTTTAAGGATATATGAGTTTGTTCTATCTTTGATTTTGTAATTAGAAAGCATTTTCAATAATTCATTTGATGACTTAGGAATTTTTGAAATTTTATGTAGACTTAAATTTTTTAGTAAATTCAATTCTGGTATGGATAAAATGCATGTATGAAATGTTGTGCATCCTTGCGATACAAACTGAGTAGAAGATACTTAAGTTTAAGTTATCTATTTTTGATTGATAGAGAGTTTTTCATGAATAGAAAATTAGTGACATCAATATAAAGTGGCTTGCACAAACTCCTCTGGTTGAAGAATCTGAAGCCATGAGTTATATTGTACCATAAGTTGGTACACTTTAAATTTATTTCAGTCAAGTAACAAATGAAAAATCTTAAAAGTGAATATTTATTACTGATGCAAAAAGATCGATAACGATTTAAGTACCATGCCCTTTACTAGCTCTCTCCAAAAGAGAAAGAAAGAGAAAGAAAAAAAAATGAAAAAAAGAAAGAGCTGTAGGTCAAGTGGATAACTCTGCTAACTTTTCTTGATTAAGACTATGAGTTATATTGTACTACTATGTGGTATACTTTAAATAATGATATGATGCTAACAAGAAAGGGCATATAACCTTTTAAAGATCAGTTTTCCATAAAAGCTTCTTACCTTAAACATCACCATATTTCTAGAAATGGAAATTTCATCTGTCAAGTACATTGGATTTATTAAAGTGAAAGTATTTGATGCTTAGTAAGTAGAGATTGGTTGAGACGACATGAGTCATGACTTTTATCCATCTTAGTTTGTAAAGACTTGAGGATCTGCTTCTATTATCATATTTCTTAAATTTCTTGAGTTTTGAAAAATTGGTTACTTGAATTGTGGACTAGGTACAAGTCATGGTAGAACGAACAAGTATTACTTATCTTTACATTCTCTTTACATATTATGGTATTGCTTGAGGACAAGCAAAATTTTAAGTCTAGGATATTTTGATGAGTTGCATTTAAATCATATTTTTTTCCTATATTTTATATAATATTATGGGCTTAATTGTATGATTTTAAACTAATTTTTAGTGTTTCAATCTCCTATGGTATGAAATCTTCACTTTTCTTAGTTTTCATGAAAATACAGGTAAAATCACCCAAAAAATAATGGATTTTATTAGTTTTATGGCCATGACATGATTTCCAAGAAAAAGATGAGGTCACACGTCAAATTTGGAGCGAAACAAAGGTTAGACGCAACATTCATGGTCGCACCCATGAGTCCTTCACGGGCCATGAATATCACATCCTTCATGGAACAGTTTTCCGCCTAAGTCACGTTGAGCACAGAAACTTTCATGGTCATGGCCGTGAATCGTTCATGAGTTGTGAATGCCTCGATGAAAAGCTATTTTCTTCACAAAAACTTTCACAGCCGCAGCCGTGAACAACTCACAGGCCGTGAATATTTCTGCCCAAATTAGTTTTTCGCTCGATTCGGCCTCGAATCGAGTCAAAACTAAACCTATTTTGCATAAACCTTCCTAGATGGATTCTAAACCGATTGAAGTATAGAAAGAAGGATTTTGGACCAAATTGGAGAGTTTCTTTTGGATAAAAATGGTAGAGGCGGCGCTAGGGAAAATTTCAAGCGGCTAGGCGAATTTAGGCAACGAGATCACAAAAGGAGAGGATTTTACCGCTCCATCTTCGTCTCCAGATTGAGTATAAGGGTTGTCAATTATTTTCCTAGTGTCTTCATATAGTTCTATTAATTTTTCTTGCCAATTTCATCAATCTACATGCTGTTTTATCATAAACATGAACACTTAAACACTTTTTCGGGATTAGGGGTGTAGCCTACTGACGATTTATGGATTAAACTTGTTATTTTAATCTTTGTCATGAATTTTATAGAGTTTATTTGATTAGAATTGTGTTTATTTCGTAGTTTTACTCTAGCCAAGTGATTTTATGTTTTAGACATCGCGAGAAGGACCGAGAGGTGAATCGCAACATCGGATCTATTCTTTTCAAACCTACAAATCCAATCACAATAGTAGTTTGGATTTATTTGAAGGATTTTTTTGATTTTTCACAGATCTTAAGGGGTCTAATTACGATAATTATCACGAGGGCAGGGAATTATCATGGTTAGGTGATATACCCAATTTCTGACAGTGAATAGGTTAGCCCAGTTCACGTTGTTTCGAAGAAAGGGGGAATCATGGTCGTTAAGAATGAAAACAATGAGTTGATTTCTGTAAGAATGGTAACCGGGTGACGCATGTGTATCGATTGCCGAAAATTAAATATGGCCACTCAGAAGGAACACTTTCCTCTCCTTTTTATTAATCAGATGCTTGAATAACTTGCGACTAATTCTTACTTTTATTTTCTTGATGGTTTTTTAGGATTCTTTCAGATATCGATTCATCCAGAAGACCAAGAGAAGACTACCTTCACATGTCCTTATGGAACTTTATGGATGATTTTTCAGTATACAAATCTTCATTTGATGCTTGTTTGTCTAATCTATCTCGTATTTTGCAGAGACGTGAGGAAGTGAATTTAGTTCTTAACTGGGAGAAGTGTTACTTAATGGTTCGAGAAGGGATTGTCCTAAAACATCTCATCTCGCAGAGGGGCATTGAAGTAGATAAGGCTAAAATAGAAGTCATTGAAAAATTGCCTCCACTATCCTCTGTCAAAACGATTCATAGTTTTTTAGGACATGCTGGATTTTATCGTTGTTTCATTAAACATTTTTCTAAGATTTCTAGGCCTCTTACAAATTTGTTAGCTACAGATGTTGTTTTCCTTTTTGACAGTGATTGTATGGAAGCTTTTGAGAAGTTAAAGAAAGCCCTTATTTTAGCACCCATCATTCAACCACCAGATTGGATGCTTCCATGTGAGTTGATGTGTGATGCAAGCGACTAAGTAGTTTGTGCAGTTTTGGGGCAACGGAAGGACAACAAGCTTCACGCTATTTATTATGCTAGCAAAACCTTAGATGAAGCACAGATTAATTATGCAACTACTGACAAGGAGCTTTTAGCCATTGTGTTTGCTTTTAATAAATTTAGCTCCTATATTATTAATTCAAAAGTCATTGTTTTTACAAATCATGCGGTAATAAAATATTTGGCTAACTAGAAAGATGCAAAGCCGAGATTGATCTGATAGATCTTACTCCTTCAAGAGTTTGACATGACAATAAAAGACAAGAAAGAAGTAGATAATTTGGTAGCGGATCATCTATCTAAATTGGCTAAAGAAGAAGATGTAAAGGAGGATTTAGAAATAAATGACTCCTTTCTAGAAGACATCTTTTTGCTATTATGAGATAGGAGACACCATGGTATGTAGACATTGTTAATCTTCTTGTGAGACAGTTTATTTAGAAGATGCCTACCAAAAGAAGAGGTGCCTGATGTCTCGTATTTATATAGTCTTTTTGACCTATATTTATGTTAGTGTTATGCCCTGAGACCTATGTTTCGGTCTTAACTTTTGTACTACATACACTGATATTGATACATATCCTGGCATTGTCGTTGTCATTATTTATTGTACATCTGTGCATATGTATGTTTACATTATGATGTCCCTCTGAGATGTTACTATCTCAGTTTGCTATGACCCGAGTTGAGTACCATAGTGGATAGGGGACAGCTATGGTGTGGGTGAGACTTGTATATGTGCTGGTTAACATGGATTGCTTAACGTAGGCATATCAGTATATCAAGGAGGATATACTAGACTGACCCACCGTTGAGGATTGTTCTTGGTGTCTCAAAAAGAATCTCACAGTGATAGAGATTATAGATGTCCTTTGACTTGCGGGAGGTTGTGTCTCTATGGAGTAAGGGATATGCTTTGATACAACCTAACGCCTCACCGTAAAAGGGAGGTTATAACGGTTGTCATTGGGTATGTCTTAAGCTGTATAGAGTTGCATCTTGCCAATAGAGGATTTGCCCCTTCCCTGCGGGGAAGCCTGATGTCCATGGGCCCCTACATGGTGCATGATTAAAAGTGTGTGGCCACACCCAGGATAAACCTGAATAGAGTCATGACCATTAACATTGGAATAAACAAATGTGACACACTTGTCCTACTTAGACGATCAGCCTGGCAAAAGGACATGAATACTTATATATCTTATCACAGTCTAAGGTAATCGATGGCAAGATTTATTTTGATTGTTAGTGTTTATGCCCTGCGACCAATATATGAACATGGTCCAACATTATTTAAATGTACTTTGATAAAATTGATATAATTGATAAAGGTATGGTCGTTATTATGCAGATTATTTTACCTGCGTTGATGTATTGAATTACATAAATAATGTCCCATGAGTTTGTTTGGATACATTCTCATAGTAATTCCCAGTCGAGGTACCTCAGCAGACAAGGGATAACTTTAGTTCGTGTGAGACTGGTGTATGGGCTGGTTAGGTGCGAGGCACAGTAACGCACACATACAAGTGCTTCAGCATTAGTTGCACTGGAGTGAACCACCGTGAGGATTGACTTGTCTAGTCAACAGGTCGATCTCATATGCAAGAGGTTTGCATTGATCCTTAGACTTGAGGTATTCATGTCTAGATATGATGACAAATGTGTTTTGATACAGTCTTACATCTCTCCGTAATTGGGTGATCAAAATGGTTGTCATTGGGCATATCATAAGTCATATAGGGATATGAATGACTAATAGTAGGATTTGCCCCTTCCTTAATTGGAAGCTTGATATCCACTTTGGGGCGCCCCACCTCATTAGTGCATGACAAGAATGTATGGCCATACTATTTAAGTCATGACCAATAGATTGGATTAATAAATATGAGACTAATCCAATGGCGAGATATCAGTTCAGGCAAAGGGATCTAGAATGCATGGGAATCCTCGTTGCTTGTTAGGGAGTTGATTGCCAAGATGAATTTAGTCCTATGACATGGGTAGTAGTGATGTGTTGCTAGATACCTCTCACTACATATGATATTTAATCATCATTGCCATCGTCATATGGATCCTACAGGGTCACACACAATAGACTCTTGACGTTGTATTTTGAAATGGAAAACTTGGAATATATTTGAGTTTATTCTGATTCTGAGTCCAAGACAGATTCATGGTTGAATCTAAGTCTAATTGGGATTCATGAGTTTATGTATATTCGGGCCAAGTTTGTACTCTGTATGGGAGTTGGATTTGGACTTCAGATTATAAACCATGTTGGATTCGAATCCTAAATTAATTAGGAGTTGGACTCCTAATCCTATTAGGAATTGGAATCCTAATCCAACTAGGAGTTGGAAGCCTAATTTAATTAGGAGTTGGAATCCTAATCCTATTAGGAATTGAAATCCTAATCCAACTAGGAGTTGGAATCCTAATTTAATTAGGAGTTGGAATCCTAATCCTATTAGGAATTTGAATCCTAATCTAACTAGGAGTTGGAATCCTAATTTGATTAGTAGTTGAAATCCTAATTCTACTAGGAGTTAGAATCCTAATCCAATTAGGATTCAAATCCTAATAACAATTTGGTTTTGGTTAAGGCCCATAGTGATTGGGCGCAAATCCTAATCCAACTAGGATTCAAATCCTAATGGGAATTGGATTTGGCTAAGGCCCATTGTGTTGGGCGCAAATCCTAATCCAATAAAGATTTAATTCATGGGTCTAATTAGTATTGAAATCCAAATCCAATTAGGAGTTATGGATTTAATCTAATGAAGCTAAACTGGAATCCTAACGGAAGTAGGATTCATGCTTGGTGCATGGCTTAATTCCTTATATGGAATTTGCGCCAATTGCTTGTATGAATCCTAATGGAATTATGTTTTCATAATTGGAAACATACTTGGACGCATGGGGCTGATATGTTGGCGAGTATAGCTTGATTTATTCAAGCAAAGATTTGGCCAATCATATATGGTAAGCCCTAATGAAAATCAAACTCATAATCCCTCTCTTGATAAGGCAAGAAGGAAGATTATTTCTATACTTCATATCGCGCCAATTCAAGAGAGAAGGAGGAAGGTTTCTTATGGCAATTCCTTGGAGGAATTGTGCCAAGAGCACATATGGAAGGATAGGGGCGGCGGTGGCTTGGATGGCTATAAAACAAAGGGGTATGTGTCCCTCTAGAAGTACAGAATTTCTTCTCAAGGCAAGGCAACTTCCACCAACACGTTGCGCAAGCTTTGAAGCCCTCGTCGCCCTCTTCTTGTGTTGCACCACCTTCCTCATCATCTTCTTTGTTGGCCGAAAGTCTCCAAGCAAGAAGACTTGTAGGCGTGAAGAGCAAAGGTAGTAGAAGAAGGAGAATCCAAGAGGTGATCTTCTCTTCCCGAGGCTAGCACAAAGCGTGGAAGGGAGCAACGTTGAGAAGGTCGACGCATGGATACTTGTAGAGGACGAGCGCTTGATCGTCTTCAACTTGGCTTCATCATCTTAACACGCAAAAGAGGTATCATCCCTAACACATCCTTGAAGGACCCCTTTCAAGAGGGGGGCAAAACCCTAAACATGCGCATATGAAAAACTTTGTGCATGGGCGGAAAATAGGGCATCAAGAATCGTATGCATCATATATGATCAACTTAAATCTGTAGATTGAATCATACCATAGCCATTAGTTCGAATGGCATCTAGGAAGAAGAGAATCGAGTGCTTCTCCTCCACACGGTGCGCACACAAGGTGATGTAGCCTACTCCTTGTTGATCCTTGTGCTAGCAAGGTTCTCCAAGGGTGCTTGTCGAATGGAAGGAATGAGAGATCTTGCTTGGCGATCTTCTTCTTCTCCTTGGCGACAACCTTCTTCACCACATGAGAAGCCGTCGAGAGGAAGAGGCAAAAAGGGGCGAGAATAGCATGAGTGCGTCGAACGTGAGGTGTGGTATCTATTTTGAAAACGCCTCTTCCAAAAATAGCAAACCTTCACTTCATGCGTTCATGCATTCATGAACCGTGCACTCACTCAAGGCAAACCGCCCAAAGCGCCATGAAGACTTTGAACCATGCGTTCACCCATGTGAACCGGTTCAAGCCATTCGGTTCAACCCAATTTGGCTCAATAAATCAAATCAAACCAAGCCTTTGTCCAGATCACCTTAAACCCTAAGGTTCAGGATCTGACCGTTCATCTCTTGATGCTCTTGATCTCATCGATCTAGCATCAACTCTCTCGATCAAAGCTTACCGATCTCAAGCCCTAATCAATCAAACATGATCATACCAGATCTCACTTACAATCAGAGTTTAAATCCCTTTAAACTGAACCAAAACAATTCAGTCCACACGATCTGACTTAAGTAAGCCATATCATCAAATTGTGCGACCCTGAGGGTTTCCTTCAAATGTCGGTAACGATTACTTACGTTATCACGATCAATGAGGGGTATCTAGCAACACATCACTGTCACCCGATATAGAGGAAAGAGTCTTCCAAGACTACACCCAAACCACAGCACAAGTGTGAATCAACTCACTAGGCATACATATTTCCTTTGCCACTGGATGTTCTTATTGGACAAGCGTGTCAAGCCTGTAGCTCCAATATGATGAGCATGATTAGATCAGATGAACATAGTCACCTGGGTATGGCCATACACTTTCTCAATCATCTCATCCAGGGGGGGCCCCATTAGAACATCACACTCCAATTAAGGAGACGACAATCCTTTATCTATCACTAGTGCCCTAACCTGACTCATGATCATTATCCAAGATAGTTGATAACCATTATGTTTCAAATGATATTGAACTACCTCAAAACAATGACAATCATCATTTAGAAACACAAGTGATCTCAAGTCAAAGGACATGTGCCACTTGTTGCAATCAAGGATTATTCACATTGTGACAAGCAATTGAATATCCTAGTAGGGTCTGTCCAGTACATCCAATGTACCCATGAGTCTACATCTTATTCCATGCTCGAAGCATCCTATAAGATTAGAATACATATTAGTCTCAATCATATCAGGGCTGTCTCATGTTCACCAAGATATCTCGACTAAGGACATAAAGCATGTCAGCCTAGCTGAACAGCATTGAGACATTATTCAGAAGTACAATTATTGCAGCAGACAATGTAACAAACTGAATAACAACCATTGCCTTTATAAACATAAGAGTTTATACATGATACTGAAAGAATCCCAAGACCTCAAACATTAGCCTTAAGGGCATACCCCAACAATCCTTGTGTTATCTCCCTCGGATGGATCCTTGGTGAAGGAATATGTTTCGGGTGTAATATGTCTTCCGTTGCGTCCTTGGACTACAAAATTTTAAATTACACTCGGTATTCCCTAACAGTGGTATCAGATCTACTTGTGAGAAACACAAGGTGTACATATGCTTGTATGAAAAAATTTTCAAAAATTTTTCTTTCATCCATGCGCGCTTCACCTAGAAAGTGTTTTCATCCAAACTTCTCTTAACAATTTGATGGCCAAAATTTGGATTGATTTTATGATGGATTTAAGACCATTGGCGCACGTGGTTTTGTCAAGTAGGACGGGCATTGTGTCCCTTGGACTATCCTTATCTCTTGATCTAACAATAACTGCCAGCCGATTAGGTCTATGAAATCATCATGAAACCCTAATCTTGATTTTAGCATAAGCTTGATGAGGAGAATGTTGTGGATGTTATTGGCGCATAAGGGAAGTAAAATTTGATATTTTCGATTTTCAAATTTTATATATATGCACCATTTGCCTCTTCCATGGTTTGATATGGTCATAGTGAGTGCCCTCCTATGTTGTGATGTGGAAGGATGTTTCCACCAGTGTTGAATGCTTGTAAAATTTTTCTGCCACCTGCGTGTGGTTCTTCCCCCTATCTTGATGTAAAAATTTTCATCTATTCTCTCATCTTGTTTTTAGTATAGATGTAGAATATTTTTCATAAGATAGGTTAAGGCTTCATCAAGACAAAAAGGTGACTACTTCAACCAAAATCAGAAGTGGCGCTAGCTTTGGAAGCTTGGTGATGGATTTGCAGTTGGAGGAAGGGAACTTGCTTTCAGCTTCTAGCATGGGCTGATCTGCTAAAGGGACCCGCAACCCTTGGATGCATGATAACATGTGACATGGCTCGTGACATGTTTTGTTTATGAAAAGGGCTATGACCATATCGACCATATTAGCATGCATGTGATGGTTTATTATTCTGTCCATAGCATGCCTATGATGTGTTTTTCCTTTTGCTGCCACCATAGCAAAATTGAATGCTAGAAAAGAATAATAATTAATGCATAAACTCTCCTCATAATATCAAGTCGATAGCCTTCTGATGTATAGCCCTCGTCAAACCATCGATCGATGGATTGTGAACTGTTTCTCACCCTCGTGAGACACACCCATCAATCTTTGGAAAGCATGTGGTGACAATAGTTTCCCCAGTCCAGTTTTAACCTGGACGTGCCTTCGCAAGGAAACTCGTTGGCCCTGGGGATAACAATCAGGTCAGACTCGACTAGTTTTCATATGTCACTAACATGATGAAACACTAGAGGCAGCTGTTGAAAGGATAGAGTTCTGTGTTATTTCCAGCTCTCGCTGGACACAGGGCGCCTAGTCTGTCTTAACTAAGAGGAGTTGTGCACGGCACAATTGGCTAGCATGCCTACCTAAGGAAGCATGAAATCACTCTGTGTAGCCTAACTCACCCTTGTGAGTCGCAGAGACTGTTGTTGTCCGCAAGTGCACGGATACTCGAAGTAATAAAAAGATATCGAACCACAGAGACCTCGTTTGCCAAGTACTGAATAATTAATTTCTTACTAGCTAAGCAATCGGAAACATGAAAGTAAACTATCGAAGGCTACACGAAGATATCAGAAAGAGAAACTGGAACTAAGGTTTCATTCACTTTGATTTCCATGACTAGATATGAATAGAAGTTCGTTAGTCTAATTTCATTATGATAAAGATATAATTCACTTAATAAAGAAATTATCTCGCTTTCGCGCAGACAATTTACAAGAACCAATCCTCACTTTCATGTAGGATTTATTCGATTGTTAAATAAGAGTGAATCATCAACAAAGAACTCAAGGATCACTTTCATGCATCCGAATTCTAAGTTAATAATCTCAAGTGGAAACTCAAGGATCACTTTCGTGCATCCGAATCTCAACACAGGTTCTGCTTAAGGTTCTCCAACAATCTAATATTCAATTTCTTGCAATATCATCATGTTTGTTTCATTAACTCAATGCTACATCAGATTATCAATCATGGCATTAAACTACTAAAATTAAGAAATAAGAACAGACCTAATTTCTTACGGTGAGTTCCTAACATTCAATTTTAGGGTTCCAAGTTCTGAAGCAAATCACCTTTCGGTCCTTATTGCGAAAACTCTAAAATATGTTTGATAATATGAATCTATGGAGAATTAAAAAGCAATCATCACAGAAGTATAATTATCATACTAAAATTATACATGACGAAATAATGAAAGATTTATCTAGTCATTAAGAAATCAAAGGGAATTACTTCCCCATGTCACAAAAGAAGTTTAAGCTAGCATTGTAGAAAGATTATAATAATCCATAGTTTAGAGTGATCGAAAATCGAATAGAAGGGTAAAATCAACTTTATAGCACGGCTGTAATAAAAATTGCAGCCGTAATTTTGGGCAATGAATAGTGTCGGCGGCGCCTCTTTCATCGATTTCTCCTTCGATCGACCTCCTTTCACTTCGAAACTTCTGGGGTATCTTCTCCTCCTCCAAGCGTAGCTTCCCTTCAAATTTCATGGCCGAAGATGCGTTGTACGCGTCATGG
The DNA here is from genome assembly GCA_027563935.2 of Costus lasius. Taxonomy (NCBI): domain Eukaryota; kingdom Viridiplantae; phylum Streptophyta; class Magnoliopsida; order Zingiberales; family Costaceae; genus Costus; species Costus lasius. The sequence goes on from CM050451.1 coordinate 82,039,921, forward strand.
CGGCGAAACCTAGTGCAGCGGTGAGAATCACGATTTCTCTCTCGACAGTGGATGAAAATAAGGGTTTTTTTATCTATGTCTCCTTCTTACAGATCTCAATTTAGTGATCTAAATCGCTCGCAATCGATCGCGCAAAAATCGGGCTTCAAACTGTTCGGAAGAATCGCGTGCTAGGAATAGAATTACGGCCATAATAATCATTATGGCAGTACCGTAATTTCATCAAAGTTCTCGGTACAGAAATCATTCGGAATTACTGTTAGGGTATGCCCTTAAGGCTAATGTTTGAGGCCTTGGGATTGTAAAAGTATCATGTAATAAACTCTTGTGTTTATAAAGGCAATGGTTATTATTCAGTTTGTTACATTGTCTGCTGCAATAACTGTGCTTCTGAATAATGTCTCAAAGCTGTTCAGCTAGGCTGACATGCATATGTCCTTAGTCGAGATATCTTGGTGAACATGAGACAGCCTTGATATGATTGAGACTAATATGTGTTCTAATCTTATAGGATGCTTCGAGCATGGAATAAGATGTAGACTCATGGGTACATTGGATGTACTGGACAGACCCTACTAGGATATTCAATTGCTTGTCACAATGTGAATAATCCTTGTTTGCATCAAGTGGCACATGTCCTCTGATTTGAGATCACTTGTGTTTCTAGATGATGATTGTCATTGTTTTGAGGTAGTTCAATATCATTTGAAACATAATGATTATAGACTATCTTGGATAATGATCATGAGTCAGGTTAGGACACTAGTGATAGATAAAGGATTGCCGTCTCCTTGTTCAAGGAGTGTGGTGTTCTAAAGGGGCCCCCCTGAATGAGATGATTGAGAAAGTGTATGGCCATACCCAGGTGACTATGTTCATCTGATCTAATCATGCTCATCATATTGGAGTCACAGGCTTGACACGCTTGTCCAATAAGAACATCCAGTGGCAAAGGAAACATGTATGCCTAGTGAAGTGCATTCACCCTTGTGCTGTGTTTTGGGAGTAGTCTTGGAAGACTCTTTCCTTTATATCGGGAGACAGTGATGTGTTGCTAGATACCCCTCACTGATCGTGATAACGAAAGTTATCGTTACCGACATTCAAAGGAAACCCTCAGGGTCGCACAATTTGATGATATGGCTTACTTGAGTCAGATCGTGTGGACTGAATTGTTTGGGTTCAGTTTAAAGGGATTTAATCTCTGATTGTAAGTGAGATCTAGTCTGATCATGTTTGATTGATTAGGGCTTGAGATCGGTAAGCTTCGATCGAGAGAGGTGATGCTAGATCGGTGAGATCAGGAGCATCAGGAGATGAACGGTTAGATCTTGAACCTTAGGGTTTGATATGATCTAGACCAAAGGGGGCTTGGGCTTATTTGATTTGGTTTGTTGAACCAAATGCAATTAAACCAAAAGAGAACCGGTTCACTTATGTGAACGCATGGTTCGAAAGGGTGATGGCGTTTTGGTCGTTTATGAGTGCATGCTTCCATTTATGGTAAGTCATCATGGCCTCTTCTTCAAAACGCCTAACGCCAAGCCGTTCACCACTTGACTTCACTTCGCTTGGCTTCTTGCAATTGGCGTGTGGAGAAGAGGTGGACGAACGTGTGGAGGTCTCGCCCAAGCAAGATCTCGTCTCCCATCCCTTCCATTCGGCAAGGACACTTGAAGATCTTTGCTAGCACAAAGATCAACAAGAAGAAGCCATCTCTCTTCTTGTGTGCGTCACTTGTGGAGAAGATCTCTCTTGGTCTTTGCTTCCAAGCCGCCTCCTTCTCATGGCCATGGTAACGCATCTTTCACTTGATGTTTAAGTTGATCATATGAATGTATAGCTTGCGATCAAATGTGAAACCCTAATTCCGCTGCTAAAATAAAGAAAGGTCACTTGCGCCCCCCTCTTGAAAGGGGTACTCACCTTAGGGTTTCTCGCTCCCCCTTGAAGGGGACCCTAACAATTACGATACCGTGGAATCCATTACAGTAGTGCCGTATTTTCGTCAAATCTCTCAGATGAAAAATCGACTCGAAATACAGCCCGTGAAATCCATTACGGCAGTGCCGTAATTCTTCTGAAACTTTCTGTTCAAAATCGTCCCAAAATACGGTAGCACTCAGAAATTACGGCAGTACCGTGGTTTCTTCTGTAAGTGCAGTGAAACCACGGTACCGTAATTTGGATTACGGTAGTGCCGTAATTTGCTGCGAAGCTCCAATTTGCATGAAATTTGACATGTCATCTTCTTTTGATGGTGGGAATTCATTCATGCATCTAGAATTGCTTGAAAATGCCTGAAAATCATGTCTTTTTACCTGAAAATCATCAAAAACCAAAAAGAGTGTAGATTCCGTAGTATTTGATAAAAAAAGGCATAAGAATAAGCAAAGTGTGTAAATATGACACAAAAAAATCTACCAAATGGCATAAAATTTACTATAAATTTTGGTGTCATTAGAGACCTCATGTGGAATTAGGATCCTACTCACTTATTTCCAAGTTGAGTTTGAGAGTTATCAACTTGATAGGAAATAGTGGGAGCATAGTATTTAATTTAAGTGCTTTATCATAGTACTTATTTTGCTTCTTTGCTTATTGTAGATAATGGCATCTCCTAGTCTTAGATTGAAACTTTATAAAAATAAACTAGATGGGACAAATTGGACAATATAGTTCAGAATTTTGTCCAAAATACTAGAACAAGAGAATAAGATGCATCTTCTTGAAAGACCTCCATCGCAGCCCTGTATTTATTTTAGTACAAAGTGGGAGTGGAATGTCTATCTTGAATATTGTGAATATAACAAATAGTACACTGCTCTTGTTTTAAAGTGCATGACCCCTGAGGTCCAGGTTGAGTGTGATGAGATGGGGATTTGTGATATCATCATACATCTCCGAGGTCTCTTCACTCTATGCACTTCAAATAGTGATCAAGAGAGTGCTGTTAGATCTTCAGGGTGTTTACCTAAATCCAGGAATGACCATGGTTCTGTTTCTTTGAAGCTAAAACTTTGGAAGACTAGGAATGCATGGAAATTTCAGGATGGACTAAGGCCCTAAGAAGAGCATGGCACAGAAGAAGGGATGTAATCCATCTGCTTCAGGTATTGTGTTACTGAGGTCTTTATGTTTACTTCTTATTCATGGGTATTTGGTACCGCATGTGGGGCTCACATATGTTTTCATATGTAGGGGCTTAGAAGAAGTAGGACAATAAGGCTTGGTGGGATCGACTTTCGAGTCAGAAACGGGGCATTGGATGCTGGTGTTAATATATCTCACTGCCTTCAAGACTTCAAGTAGAACTTTGCTATTATGTATCAGCTATTGTAAAAGAACATCTTATCCATTCTTTTGGAAAGGATTTCAGATTAAAATAAATGGTATTTCTTTAAATCTAGGATGTTCTATAGTAGTGGTGCAATTAATAATAGCTTGAGGTTCTGTATGTAACATTAATACTAAAAGGATCAAATCCAATAATTCAATTAACACCTTCACATAGAATTGTCACTTAGGCCATTAAACAAATGTCACAAGAAGTCCATGGACTATTAGGATCATTGTCCTTTCAGGATTGTGATAGATGTGAGTCTTGTTTAATTGACAAGGTGACAGATGCTCCCTTCACCAAGAATGGTGGAAGTGTCAGTGGCTTGTTCGATCTATTACACAGCAATGTGTGTGGACCCATGGAAAGCACTAGGAGGTGTTGCATACTTCATTAGGTGTGGATATGTCATATCCAACACAAAAGTTTGGAGAAATCCAAGAAGTTCATAAATGAAGTACAAAATCAGATTGAGAGGATTTGTTAAAGCACTTTGATTGGATCAAGGTGGTGAATGAGGAATTTTATGACTATCCTAAGGAGTGTGGAATTGTTTCACAGTTTACTCCTCCTGGAACACCACAACTGAATGGTGTATTCAAAGAAAGAAAGAGGAACATATTAGATATGGTTCCATCTTTGAAAAGTCATGTAAATTTACTTCTCTTTTTGAGGCCATGTAAGCAATTGTTCTGACACTCCATAGTGTGTGTTTGTGGGGGTACCAAAGAGTACTATATCTATCCCTATGAGAACAAAATATTTGTTGCTCAAACTATTGTCTTTCTTTAGAAGAAATATCTTTTGAAGGAAGCTAGTGGGAGTAGATTTGATTAGGACGAGGTCCAATATCAACCACAAAACAATTAGACATTGATGGAAAGAAGGATCTCACATACAAGTTGAAAGCCAACCTGAGGTTCAAGTAACACAGGAACCACATAAGTCTGACGGATTTAAAATGTTCCTACATGTTGTGGGCATGACGAATTTTTCATCAAGGATGAACCTAAGACTTATTAGGAAGCGGTCGATGGACCAGATTCCGAGAAATGGCTAAGTGCCATGAGAACGGAAATGGACGCCATGTCTGCTAATCAAGTCTGGGACTTGATTGAGCCGCCGAAGGGGTAACACCCATAGGCTGCAAATGGGTCTTCAAGGAAGATAGACATGGAAGGTAACAATGGTTACCAATAAAGGCAAGCTAGTGGATAAAATTTCTAACAAATCCACGGGGTGGATTGTGAGGAAATTTTTCTCCAATAGCGATGTTTAAGTGCAGGAATCCCCTTCAAGGGGGAGCGAGAAAACCCTAAGGTAAGAACCCCTTTCGAGAGGGGGGGCGCATTCAAAACTTTGATAGCGGAAGCATAGACTTTTAGGGTTTCATAAGATCGCAAATGGTATAGCTATATGATCAACTTAATTGAACTTTAGATCAAGTTATGATCTTACCAATGCCATGGATGGATGGCGGCTTGGAAGAAGAAAGATCGAAAGGGATCTTCTCCTTAGAAGACACACACTAAGTGATGAAGGCTTCCAACTTGCGCAACTTTTGTGCTAGCAAAATGCCAAGTTGTCCTTCTCGAGTGGTAGGATGATGAGATGATGCTAGGGCCGAGAGTTCTTGTTTTCGTCCTCCCTTTCTCCTCGTCGTGAGTGCAAGCCAAAAACTCTCACTCTCGAATCCAAACCGAAAGGGAGAGAGAGCTCATCATCATGAAAGAAACGGTTACCATTTAATGTGTAACCCCCTTCATTAAAGCCCCCTTTAATTCCTTGCGTTCACCCTAAGTGAACCAACCGAAAACATCTCTTAAATTGAACCATGCGTTCACCCTAGTGAACCGGTTCAATTAGGTTTGGTTCAAAGACCAATTAACCCAAGCCACTTGGTCTAAATCATATTAACCCCTAAGGTTTCAGATCTAACTGTTCATCTCTCGATGCTCCTGATCTCACCGATCTAGCATCTGCTCTCTCGATCGAAGCTTACCGATCTCAAGCCCTAATCAATCAAACATGATCAGGCTAGATCTCACTTACAATCAGAGTTTAAATCCCTTTAAACTGAACCCAAATAATTCAGTCCACACGATCTGACTTAAAGAAAGCCATATCACCAAATTGTGCGACCCTGAGGGTTTCCTTTAAATGTCGGTAACGATAACTTACGTTATCACGATCAGTGAGGGGTATCTAGCAACACATCACTGTCTCCCGATATAAAGGAAAGAGTCTTCCAAGACTACACCCAACCCATAGCACAAGTGTGATTCAGTTTCACTAGGCATACAAGTGTCCTTTGCCACTGGATGTTTTTATTGGACAAGCGGGTCAAGCTTGTAACTCCAATACGATGAGCATGACTAGATCAGATGAACATAGTCATCTGGGTATGGCCATACACTATCTCAATCATCTCATATAGGGGGGGGCCCTTTAGAACATCACACTCCTTGAACAAGGAGACGGCAATCCTATATCTATCACTAGTGTCCTAACCTGACTCATGATCATTATCCAAGATAGTCTATAATCATTATCTTTCAAATGATATTGAACTACCTCAAAATAATGACATTCATCATTTAGAAACACAAGTGATCTCAAGTCAAAGGACATGTGCCACTTGTTGCTTACAAGGATCATTCACATTGTGACAAGCAATTGAATATCCTAGTAGGGTCTGTCCAGTACATCCAATGCACCCATGAGTCTTCATCTTATTCCATGCTCGAAGCATCCTATAAGATTAGCACACATATTAGTCTCAATCATATCAAGGCTGTCTCATGTTCACCAAGATATCTCGACTAAGGACTTATAGCCTGTCAGCCTAGCTGAACAGCTTTGAGACATTATTCAGAAGTACTCTCATTACAGCAGACAAGGTAACAAACTGAATAATAACCATGCCTTTATAAACTTAAGAGTTTATTACATGACACTTATACAATCCCAAGGCCTCAAACATTAGCCTTAAGGGCATACCCCAACAATCTCCCACTTGCACTTAATCTAATGGTTGAGAAATCTCAAACCCATATTATTACAGTGCTTCTCATGCTTCTGCTGCGCCAGAGGCTTGGTAAGCGGGTCTGCCAGATTGTCATCTGTATGAACCTTGCATATTTTGATCTCGCCTCGATCAATGATCTCCCGGATCAAGTGAAACCGTCTCTGTATGTGCTTGGACTTCTGGTGCGACCGTGGTTCCTTTGCTTGTGCGATGGCTCCAGTGTTATCACAGAAGATAACCAAAGGATCTGCACTCGAAGGAACAACACCAAGTTCTCTCACGAACTTACGAATCCACACTGCCTCCTTGGATGCTTCCGAGGCTGCAACATACTCGGCTTCTGTTGTGGAATCAGCAACAGTTGACTGTTTGAAACTCTTCCACACCACAGCACCTCCATTCAAGCTAAAAACATAGCCTGATTGCGATCGGAAATCATCCTGGTCCGTCTGGAACGAAGCGTCAGTATATCCCTCTATACTGAGTTCTTCCTGACCACCATATATCAAGAACATATCTTTGGTCCTCCGCAGATATTTTATAATGTTCTTGACTGCAATCCAGTGCGCCATACCTGGATTACTTTGGAATCGACTGGTCACGCTTAACCCGTAAGCGACGTCTGGGCGAGTACACAACATCGCATACATAATGGACCCAATAGCCGAAGCATAAGGCGTATTGTCCATTTCATCTTTCTCAGTCTGTGTTTGTGGACACTGACTCTTCGAAAGATTCAGACCATGTCTGACTGGAAGATATCCACGTTTAGAATTCTCTAAATGGAATCTCTCCAGGACCTTATCGATGTAAGTACTCTGGCACAGCCCGAGAAGCCTCTTAGATCTATCCCGGTAGATCTTCACACCTAACACATAGGCTGCTTCTCCTAGATCTTTCATCTGGAAACATTTTCCTAACCATGCTTTAACAGCATGCAGTTCAGGAATATCATTTCCAATGATCAAGATATCATCGACGTAGAGGATTAGGAATGTAATTACGCTCCCACTAAACCTCTTATATACACACGGGTCATCCTCGTTCTTGATGAAACCAAACTCAGAGATTGATTCATCAAAACGAATATTCCAGCTTCTAGATGCTTGTTTCAATCCATAAATGGATTTCTTTAACTTGCATATTTTATGACGATCTGCTGGATTAGTGAAACCCTCAGGTTGTGTCATATACACATCCTCATCCAGATTTCCATTAAGGAAAGCTGTCTTCACATCCATCTGCCAGATCTCATAATCATAATATGCAGCTATCGCGAAAAGAATCCGAATAGACTTAAACATGGCTACAGGTGAGAAAGTTTCATCATAATCTATCCCGTAGATTCGTTTGAAACCTTTCGCAACTAGCCTGCCTTTATAGGTAACCACGTTACCATCCATGTCAATCTTCTTCTTGAAGATCCATTTACAGCCTATAGGGATTACTCCCGGAGGCGGATCAACCAAATCCCAGACTTGGTTATCTGACATGGAGTCCATCTCGGCTCGCATAGCATCAAGCCATCTAGCTGACTCCGGTCCACTGACCACATCCGCATAGGTGAGGGGTTCATCATTATCAATGATGTAGACTCCGTCATAGCGCTCAGGCTGTCGACGGATCCTTCCCGATCTTCGCGGTTCCCGTGATATCTGAGCCTCAGGTTGTTCAATAACCTGATCCACTGGCTCAGGCTCATCCAACTGAGCTTGACTACTTTGTCCTTCCTCTGGAATCTCATCCAGCTTTATTTCTCTCCCACTGGCCTCTTGCAGAAGAAATTCCTTCTCAAGAAATATGGCCGTCCGAGCAACAAAAACCTTGTTCTCTTTGGGATCGTAGAAATAATAACCCTTAGTTTCCTTAGGGTAACCGACAAAGATACATTTGTCAGATCTGCTCTCTAGTTTCCCAGAGGCGAGCTTTTTGACATAAGCCTCGCAACCCCAGATCCTGATAAATGTCAAGCTAGACTGTTTCCCATACCATAACTCATATGGCGTTTTAGAAACTGCCTTGGATGGCACTCGGTTTAGTACCTTTGCAACTGTTTCCAGTGCAAAACCCCAAAAGGAGTATGGAAGTGTAGCCTGACTCATCATAGAACGAACCATATCAAGTAACGTTCTATTTCTCCTCTCGGACACACCATTCCATTGCGGTGTTCCTGGCGGAGTGAGCTGTGAGATAATCCCACACTCTTTCAGATAGTCAGTAAACGCATGACTTAGGTATTCTCCACCTCGATCAGAACGAAGTGCCTTGATATTTCGGCCTAACTGATTTTGTACTTCATTCTTGAACTCTTTGAACTTGTCAAAAGATTCACTTTTATGTCTCATTAAATAGACATACCCATACCTACTGAAATCATCAGTAAAGGTAATGAAGTACTGATAGCCACCTCTGGCATGTTTACTAAATGGCCCACACACATCACTGTGTATAAGGTCAAGTAAACCTGAAGCCCTTTGACCTTTCTTAGAAAAAGGTGACTTCGTCATTTTACCCATTAAACAAGCTTTGCATGTATCAATCTCCTTATAGGAGAATGATCCCAGCAGTCCATGATCATGCAACCGCTTAATGCGCTTCTCGTTTATATGGCCTAAACGACTATGCCATAGCAAGGTGCTGTCATCAGCATACTTGGCTTTGTTATTATCAATGTTTTGTATAGAATATTCCATGTCCAACATGAATAACCCATTGTTGATTGAACCAGTTGCATACACAATATTATCATAAGATAAAACACACTTTGAAATCTTGCATTCAAAGGCAAATCCTTTCCTGACAAGAGCAGGAATAGAGATAATATTCTTGGTAATACTGGGTACAAAATAACAATTGTTTAATTCTAATACAATGCCAGATGGTAAAGAAATGAAATAGTCTCCTACAGCAACAGCAGCAACCCGTGCCCCGTTTCCAACGCGTAGGTCTACCTCATGCTGTCCCACCTGTCTTCTTCTCTTGAGTTCCTGTACATTTGAACAAATGTGAACTCCACATGCAGTGTCCAACACCCATGAAATAGAAGAAGAAGATAACATGACCTCAGTCACATATATACCTGAGCCAGAAGCGATGCTTCCCCTCTTATCTCCTTGGAGCGCTTTACAGTCCTTTTTCCAGTGATCCAGCTAGCCACAGTGGAAACACCTGTTGTCCTTCGACCGCTTCACCTTCTGTTTCAGTGCCTTGCTGTAGTTCTTGACAGGGGCCTTGCCCTTCTTCCCCTTCTTCTTGTTCCTTGAAGGAACCATTAAGACAGAGGTTGAAGGCTTTCCCTTCAGAGTTTCCTCAGTTGTCAAGAGCATATTCAGCAGCTCTGCCGGCGTGCAATCGATTTTGTTCATATTAAAATTAATGATGAACGCATCGAAAGAGGGCGGGAGAGACTGCAGAATAATATCAACAGCAAGCTCCTGGTTGACGGTATGCCCCAGTTTCTCCAGAGCCTCCTTGTGCCCAATCATCTTGAGCACGTGAGCTCCCACTGGGCTCCCCTCAGCCAGTTTGCTCTGAAAGAAGAGCTTTGTCAGATTATAGCATTCTGTCCTCGCCTGTGCAGCATACAGCATCTTGAGGTTCGCTATAATCTCTATAGCCGACATATCCTCATGCTGACGCTGCAGTGGTGGCGTCATAGACGCTAGCATCAGGCAAGCGACATCAATGCTATCATTGACGTGCTTTTCATAGGCAGCCCGAACCGCCCTTGCGGCGTTCGGAGCGGGCTGCGGCGGTATCGCCGTCTCGAGGACATACAGTTTCCTCTCTGCCTTAAGAACGATCTTAAGGTGTCCAAACCAGTCAGAGAAGTTTGGCCCAGCAAACTTCTCCCTTTCCAGTAGGGATCGCACATTGAAGCTCATGGTGTTCGTTGCTGCAGGAATCTACAACAAGCAAGAACAGCAAGGTCAGTATCAATGTTCAGAATCATTCCAGGACTTAAGAAAGATTCTTTTCTCACTATTTTATCTGACTGAAAAATCCAGTAAACAGTCCGAAAGAGTAACACTCTTTTAGTGAGATGGGATCCAGATTTCATACTTGGTCTCCGCGTCCCGCTCAGGCGAGATAAGATGCACAGAGAGGACAAGCACTAATTTCTGGTAGGCTGTCCCAGCCAATCGCCAACCCGTGCGATTCCCCTTCATCTGGGCAATCCAGCAGACTGTGCCAACTGAGTTGGTACAACACAGTCTCTGATCCCTCAGATGGCTGCCTCCATGTGCTACCATATGCGCCACATATGTAGCCTACATGGTCAAGCTGACCTGACCTACTCCCTGGACCACCACGTGCTATGCTGAGCAACGAGAAGGGATAAATCCCTACTCTGTAACACGCAGGTGTAATCCCGCACCGTCTGAAGATAGATGGACGTGCCCACTGAGTGGGTTCAACACGGCTCCAACGATAGTCAGAACAGTGAGGTTTCGCGTCAGAAGGCATTACGTGCTTGATATATTAGCGTTGGATTTTAACGGTCTTTTATCTTCTTCACTATCATACAAGTCCTATGGTGATAGCAGAAGATAAACACATGCAATTCTAATTATTTAAGCAATAAATAGAAAGCATGATCTTATGTGGTAAAAGCCCATGAACCCTAGTAAGACCTTAATTTTACTTAAGTCTTCACTTGAGCTCATTTGCATCTCATCTGGTCCAACCCAGGCCCCTAGCGCCAAGAGCACCTCAGGTGCGCCACCAGCTGAATGCCCCCTTTTGGATGTGTGCCTTTGTGCTCTTGTCTAATCAAATACAATTTGATCTATCTAGACAAGTTTGACTCGCAGGTCAATTATACATTATAAATTAAGTACAAATGTGATTCGCAGATCACAAAATAATTTACAAGTTTGATTCCAGGCTCGCAGGCCCCAGCACAGCACACATTTAACATGGGCAGCCCACATAAGAATAAATAGACAAGCATCATGGCATCAATCATCATGTGATCCAATCAAGAAATTAAATTTTTGAAAACCCCATAGGCATCAATATTAATTTCCTTATGTGCCCTACAACCTTACAATGGTCCATTGATAGGGATCCACTCATCCATCTAGTTAGATCCTGTGCCCTTGCATGCACCGAGTCCTAACTGACCCGAATTGACCTAATGGTCAACCATGCATGCGCCAAGGGCTGAACCACCTTCAAGAGTTTTGGCAAGCGGGTGTGACCCCGGGCCTAACTCAAGAGTGTTCATTGGTTGTCTCAACCAGACCTCGCTACACACCTTTGATGCAGTCAACCTATAGCCACCTCATGCTTGCGCACAGGTGCTATCTGGTCAACCCATCTAGGCTGTCAGATGGTCTGATCAGACTAGTTTGATCCATTCTAGATGAAGCTTTCAACCCTATCAACCCATCTAAGGGTTTATAGCAAGGGCTTAGATCTAAGTATGCGCGCAAGTTCATTGAGTTTTTAAGAAAAACTATAACATGCAATAAGCGCAACTATGTAAGCTACAAACATGCGCCAACATATGTTAACCTCATACATGCGCCACAATAAACTACATACAACTAGCACTTTCGCATGATGAGAAAACTTAGATCTAACATGGAACACAATACATTAAGCAATCATAAGCATCATACCGAAACCAAACATGCTCTGATACCAATTGCAGGAATCCCCTTCAAGGGGGAGCGAGAAAACCCTAAGGTAAGAACCCCTTTCGAGAGGGGGGGCGCATTCAAAACTTTGATAGCGGAAGCATAGACTTTTAGGGTTTCATAAGATCGCAAATGGTATAGCTATATGATCAACTTAATTGAACTTTAGATCAAGTTATGATCTTACCAATGCCATGGATGGATGGCGGCTTGGAAGAAGAAAGATCGAAAGGGATCTTCTCCTTAGAAGACACACACTAAGTGATGAAGGCTTCCAACTTGCGCAACTTTTGTGCTAGCAAAATGCCAAGTTGTCCTTCTCGAGTGGTAGGATGATGAGATGATGCTAGGGCCGAGAGTTCTTGTTTTCGTCCTCCCTTTCTCCTCGTCGTGAGTGCAAGCCAAAAACTCTCACTCTCGAATCCAAACCGAAAGGGAGAGAGAGCTCATCATCATGAAAGAAACGGTTACCATTTAATGTGTAACCCCCTTCATTAAAGCCCCCTTTAATTCCTTGCGTTCACCCTAAGTGAACCAACCGAAAACATCTCTTAAATTGAACCATGCGTTCACCCTAGTGAACCGGTTCAATTAGGTTTGGTTCAAAGACCAATTAACCCAAGCCACTTGGTCTAAATCATATTAACCCCTAAGGTTTCAGATCTAACCGTTCATCTCTCGATGCTCCTGATCTCACCGATCTAGCATCTGCTCTCTCGATCGAAGCTTACCGATCTCAAGCCCTAATCAATCAAACATGATCAGGCTAGATCTCACTTACAATCAGAGTTTAAATCCCTTTAAACTGAACCCAAATAATTCAGTCCACACGATCTGACTTAAAGAAAGCCATATCACCAAATTGTGCGACCCTGAGGGTTTCCTTTAAATGTCGGTAACGATAACTTACGTTATCACGATCAGTGAGGGGTATCTAGCAACACATCACTGTCTCCCGATATAAAGGAAAGAGTCTTCCAAGACTACACCCAACCCATAGCACAAGTGTGATTCAGTTTCACTAGGCATACAAGTGTCCTTTGCCACTGGATGTTTTTATTGGACAAGCGGGTCAAGCTTGTAACTCCAATACGATGAGCATGACTAGATCAGATGAACATAGTCATCTGGGTATGGCCATACACTATCTCAATCATCTCATATAGGGGGGGGCCCTTTAGAACATCACACTCCTTGAACAAGGAGACGGCAATCCTATATCTATCACTAGTGTCCTAACCTGACTCATGATCATTATCCAAGATAGTCTATAATCATTATCTTTCAAATGATATTGAACTACCTCAAAATAATGACATTCATCATTTAGAAACACAAGTGATCTCAAGTCAAAGGACATGTGCCACTTGTTGCTTACAAGGATCATTCACATTGTGACAAGCAATTGAATATCCTAGTAGGGTCTGTCCAGTACATCCAATGCACCCATGAGTCTTCATCTTATTCCATGCTCGAAGCATCCTATAAGATTAGCACACATATTAGTCTCAATCATATCAAGGCTGTCTCATGTTCACCAAGATATCTCGACTAAGGACTTATAGCCTGTCAGCCTAGCTGAACAGCTTTGAGACATTATTCAGAAGTACTCTCATTACAGCAGACAAGGTAACAAACTGAATAATAACCATGCCTTTATAAACTTAAGAGTTTATTACATGACACTTATACAATCCCAAGGCCTCAAACATTAGCCTTAAGGGCATACCCCAACATTAAGTTCATTGGGTTTCTGCTTGCAATAATTGCATATCCTATTATGGCACTTGGATGTGAAAATAGCTTTTCTTAATGGATGTTTTGGAAGAGGATGTCTATATGGAATTAACAGAAAGGTTTTCATACAGAGGCCATAAAGATATGCATGGGCTTTTGCAAGCATCCTGAAAGGGTGCCTATGTTTACAAGAAGATCAGTGGGAGCATCATAGTGTTTTTTGTTCTACATGATTGACGATATTCTCCTCACATAAAATGACATCCAGCTCTTCACGTGGTGAAGTCAAGGCTTGGGAAGTATTTCAAGAAGAATGACCTAGGGAATGCGGCCTATATCCTAGGCATGTGGATATATAGATAGAGATCCAAGAAAGTCATTGCCCTTTAGTCAATACATGTTCATCCAGTAGATTCTGGAGAGGTTCATATTGGGTGATTGCAAAAGTTGATACCTTCCAGGAAGACATGGTCTGATTCTCTCAAAGATGCTATGTCATTTGACACAGCAGGAGAGAGATAACATGAGTCTATAATCCTAATACATTGGGTATGGGATGGATCATGTTTTGTGCAACATGCATAAGACCATTTGTGGTGTATGCTTAGAGCATAGCCAGTAAGTTCCAATCAAATCCTAGTGCTCAACACTACATAGCTGTGAAAGCAATTCTTAAATACTTGAGAAGTACAAAGGATTGGTGATGGGAGTAGAAACCACAAGCCATGAAGATACAAATGGAGTCTACAAGTACCTTAGCTAAAGACCTGGAGTCTCTCAAATAAGCTAGTATGATCACTCTTAAAGCTAGCTCAATAAATAACGGCAAGTGAAGCTCAAGTCACATTCCAAATAACAAGTTGCTGCATAACAATTCCACAACCGAGACCTACATCCAGCACAAGAGGAAACAAAGGATTTAATCAAATCTTGGATCTCATCCAACAGCAACACTCATCATGGAATAACTTCTCCAGCCGAGCATCAACTCTCCAACAACGTGCGAGCCGATGATGGAAACAGCAATGTTCATCTTTATCAAAGAAGGAAAGCAGCAACGTCTCTTCAACATCTCGCCTTCAACGTCTCCCTGCTGCTCATGATTGGAAGCTGCAAACAAGGAAGCATCTCCTTCAACGGATTCTCTGCTGCCATAGAAGGAAGATACAACGTTCATCTGCTGAAGCCTCACCTATATGTATCACGCGAACACAATGTAATGGATAGTAAATTTTGAATCAATGAAATAGTTTCTTCCAATGGAATCGGATGTCTCCCATCCTCTTCCCCTCTGAGGTGCTTGTGTCACCTAGCTTTCCCCTCATCTCCTCTTCTCCTTCTAACTTACCTGCTCCGCTCCAATCTCGCGAACGCTTCAGCCAACTTTCAGATTCTCAAAACTTTGTGAGCACGCCGCCGACGATCTGCCGGTCTGATCCTCACTAGATTTCGAACATCACTCCTCCTCGTCCATACAAAGCTACAGCCGCCGGCATCCTTCCATCCACCTCCCCGATCGCCGGAATCGAAACAGCTTCCAACATCCCCTGTTCGCGCCCTCTTTCCGCCCTATATCCGCCATTAGATATCGTCCACTTCCGACAGCCCACCTTATGCCTCCAAACTCCAGCCACCTCCTCTCCATCATCATAAGGATCTCTAACTGTAGCAGGTCCGGCGATCGTGCACCACCGGACGACCGCCTATCAACTCTGCTCCACGCTTGTTTTCCCCTGTTTCCGCCTAGCTTCCGTCTCAGATCCGCCTTTCATCGTCGATCTCCTCCGTCCGGCCATCTTTCATCTCCAAACTCCGGCCACGTCCTCTCGTCAGCCACAGCATCCTCCAGTAGTAGCAGGTTCTGAGTTCATGCACCACCGGTTGTCCAGCGACGAACTCTACTCCATCACGCGACGTCCCCTATTTTCATATTCCCGTGTCTACTGTTCTTCTGTTCTTCTTTAAAACTAATATGTTTAACCTTCTTTGTGCATGTATTTAAAATATTTGGACTTGCTGGAACCCCTGAACTCTGAAACGATTTGGAAGAGTATGTTACATCCCACTTGTTGTACCACATGGTTCCATGGAAGAATCACCAGATCAACCTAGTAGACCTAACAAATTTTGAAGACTGAAACAATTTCTGTGCTATTTTGATATGCTAATCTGATTAGGCATTTTATTGCACATGTTGTAAGAACCCTTTCTTGAGGGGGGCGAAAACCCTAATATGCGCATCTAAAATTTTGGCATAGCGGAAACTAGGGTTTCTAGAATCGCATGTATGATATATGATCAACTTCTTTAACTTGTATGGATCAAAACGAAAACATACCATAGCCATTGCAAGGATGGCGACTTGGAAGCAAAGATGCGAGTGCTTCTTCTCCAAAGGCACCGCACACAAGATGAGAGATAGCTCCTTCTTGAATCTCCTTGTGCTAGCAAGGATCTCCAAGTAATCCTTTTGTGTGGAGGAGAAGAGATGGATTTCCTTGGCAACCGAATTTTTTTTTTCCTTGGCGTGAAGACCACCCAAGACGAGAGCAAGAGAGGATGCAAGTCGGTGTGAGCAAGAGCGGATGCTCCTTACGTTCGAAAACGTTGAAGAGATCAACAAAGAAAAACGGCTTTCCAAAAATAGAAAGCACTAAGTCCTCCTTCAATGCCCACGTTACCATGCCCCATCGAACTTCTCTCAAATGGAACCATACGTTCACATAAGTGAACCGGTTCATTTTAATTTGGTTTAATTGCATTTGGTTCAAAGACCAAATCAAACCAAGCCCAAACCAAGACATGGTCTAGATCACCTATGAACCAGATGGCTCAAGATCTAACCATTCATCTCTTGATGCTCTTGATCTCATCGATCTAGCATCAGATCTCTCGATCGAAGTTTACCGATCTAAAGCCCTAATCAATCAAACATGATCAGACTAGATCTCACTTACAATCAGAGTTTAAATTCCTTTAAACTGAACCAAAACAATTCAGTCCACACGATCTGACATAAGTAAGCCATATCATCAAATTGTGCGACCCTAAGGGTTTCCTTTAAATGTCGGTAACGATAACTTACGTTATCACGATCAGTGAGGGGTATCTAGCAACACATCACTGTCTCCCGATATAAAGGAAAGAGTCTTCCAAGACTACACCCAAACCATAGCACAAGTGTGAATTCAACTCACTAGGCATACATGTTTCCTTTGCCACTGGATATTCTTATTGGACAAGTGTGTCAAGCCTGTAAATCCAATACGATGAGAATGATTAGATCAGATGAACATAGTCATCTGGGTATGGCCATACACTTTCTCAATCATCTCATCCAGGGGGGGCCCCATTAGAACATCACACTCCAAACTAGGAGACAGCAATCCTATATCTATCACTAGTGCCCTAACATGACTCATGCTCATTATCCAAGATAATCTATAACCATTATGTTTCAAATGATATTGAACTACCTCAAAACAATGCCAATCATCATTTAGAAACACAAGTGATCTCAAGTCAGAGGAAATATGCCACTTGTTTGCATACAAGGATTATTCACATTGTGACAAGCAATTGAACATCCTATGTAGGGTCTGTCCAGTACATCCAATGTACCCATGAGTCTACATCTTATTCCATGCTCAAAGCATCCTATAAGATTAGAACACATATTAGTCTCAATCATATCAAGGCTGTCTCATGTTCACCAAGATATCTCGACTAAGGACTTAACTGCATGTCAGCCAAGCTGAACAGCATTGAGACATTATTCAGAAGTATACATATTGCAGCAGATAATGTAACAACTTGAATAACAACCATTGCCTTTATAAACATAAAGTTTATACATGATACTGATACAATCCCAAGGCCTCAAACATTAGCCTTAAGGGCATACCCCAACAATCTCCCACTTGCAGTTAATCTAATGGTTGAGAAATCTCAAACCCATATTATTACAGTGCTTCTCATGCTTCTGCTGCGCCAGAGGCTTTGTAAGCGGGTCAGCCAGATTGTCATCTGTATGAACCTTGCAGACTTTGATCTCGCCACGATCAATGATCTCCCGGATCAAATGAAACCGTCTCTGTATGTGCTTGGACTTCTGGTGCGACCGTGGTTCCTTTGCTTGTGCTATTGCTCCAGTGTTATCACAGAAGATAACCAATGGATCTGCACTCGAAGGAACAACACCAAGTTCCTGAACGAACTTACGAATCCACACTGCCTCCTTAGATGCTTCTGAGGCTGCAACATACTCGGCTTCTGTTGTGGATGTTGGGGTATGCCCTTAAGGCTAATGTTTGAGGCCTTGGGATTCTTTCAGTGTCATGTATAAACTCTTATGTTTATAAAGGCAATGGTTGTTATTCAGTTTGTTACATTGTCTGCTGCAATAAGTGTGCTTCTGAATAATGTCTCAATGTTGTTCAGCTTGGCTGACATACAGTAATGTCCTTAGTCAAGATATCTTGGTGAACATGAGACAGCCTTGATATGATTGAGACTAATATGTGTTCTAATCTTATAGGATGCTTCGAGCATGGAATAAGATGTAGACTCATGGGTACATTGGATGTACTGGACAGACCCTACTAGGATATTCAATTGCTTGTCACAATCTGAATAATCCTTGTTTGCAACAAGTGGCACATGTCCTCTGACTTGAGATCACTTGTGTTTTCTAAATGATGATTGTCATTGTTTTGAGGTAGTTTAATATCATTTGAAACATAATGGTTATAGACTATCTTGGATAATGATCATGAGTCAGGTTAGGACACTAGTGATAGATATAGGATTGCCGTCTCCTTCTTTAAGGAGTGTGATGTTCTAAAGGGGCCCCCTGGATGAGATGATTGAGAAAGTGTATGGCCATACCCAGGTGACAATGTTCATCTGATCTAATCATGCTCATTATATTGGAGCTACAGGCTTGACACGCTTGTCCAATAAGAACATCCAGTGGCAAAGGAAATATGTATGCCTAGTGAAGTGGATTCACACTTGTGCTGTGGTTTGGGTGTAGTCTTGGAAGACTCTTTCCTTTATATCGGGAGACAGTGATGTGTTGCTAGATACCCCTCACTGATCGTGATAATGTAAGTTATCGTTACCGACATTTAAAGGAAACCCTCAGGGTCGCACAATTTGATGATATAGCTTACTTAAGTCAGATCGTGTGGACTGAATTGTTTTGGTTCAGTTTAAAGGGATTTAAACTCTGATTGTAAGTGAGATCTGGTCTGATCATGTTTGATTGATTAGGGCTTGAGATCGGTAAGCTTCGATCGAGAGAGTTGATGCTAGATCGATGAGATCAAGGGCATCAAGAGATGAACGGTTAGATCATGAACCTTAGGGTTTTAGGTGATCTGGACCAAGGCTTGGTTTGATTTGGTCTTTGAACCAAATTGGGTTGAACCGAATGGCTTGAACCGGTTCACATTGGTGAACGCATGGTTCAAAGGCTTGATGGCGCTTTGGGCGGTTTGCCTTGAATGAGCGCATGGTTCATGAATGCGTGAACGCATGAAGTGAAGTTTTTACTATTTTTGGAAGAGGCGTTTTCCAAAATAGTTAACTCACCTCACGTTCGAGAGCACTCATCCTACTCTCGCCCTTTTTGCCTCTTCCTCTCGACGTCTTCGGGGGTGGAGAAAGGGTGGACGACAAGGAGAGACTCGGCCAAGCTAGAGACATCATCTCTTCTCCCTCAAGCGATCAGGATTCTTGGAGCCTTGCTAGCACAAGGAGCAACAAGGAGTAGGCTAAGTCTCATCTCGTGTGCGCACACTTTGGAGGAGAACCTCATCGTCCTCTTGCTTCCAAATCTCCATCCAAGCGATGGCCATGGTATGAAACCCTTCCAATCTATGCAAGTTTATATAAGTTGATCAATGAAACATACATGCGATCATTGAAACCCAAGCTTCCGCAATGAAAAGTTTTACACATGCGCCTATTAGGGTTTCGCTCCCCCTTGAAGGGGACTTTCAAATGGTATCAGAGGAGGTTCTATGTATGTTCATTTGATTGCTTATTTGTGATCCTTGTTTGCGCTTGCTAAGAGTAGATCTAATTACATGCCGAAAACTACATGCTAGTTTGAGAACTTAGATGTATGTTTATTTATGATTTGCGCATGTATGATGTGTTGGCGCATGCTATAGAGTTTTTCAAAACTTAACTTGCGCGCCCCTACCTTAGATCTAAGCGCCTACTATAAACCCTTAGACGGGTTGATGGGGTTGAAGTCATCCTCTAGGTTAGATCCAAATAGTCTGATCAGACCATCTGACAGCCTAGATGGGTCGACCAGATGGCACCTATGCGCAAGCATGAGGTGGCTATAGGTCGATTGCATCACAGGCGTGTAGCGAGGTCTGATTGAGACAACCAGTGAACACACATGAGTTAGGCCCGGGGTCACACCCGCTTGCCAGAACTCATGAGGGTTGTTCAGCCCTTGGCGCATGCATGGTTGACCATTAGGTCAACTCAAGTCAGTTAGGACTTGGTGCATGCAAGGGCAGTGGATCTGACTAGATATGATGAGTGGATCCCTATCAATGGACCGTTGTAAGGTTGTAGGGCACATAAGAAAATTAAAATTGATGCCAATGGGTTTTCAAAAATTTTATTTTCTTGTTAAAGGATCACATGTTGATTGGATGCCATGATATATGTTTATTTCATCTTATGTGGGTTGCCCTTTTAATGTGTGCTGTGCTGGGGCCTGCGAGCCTGGATTAAAATTGTAAATTAATTTTTATTGTGATCTGTGCATCACTTTTAATTAATTTATAAAATGTAATTGACCAGCGAGTCAATCATGTCTAGATAGATTAAATTGTAAGTTTAATCAGACATGAGCACAGAGCACAGTTGGCATTGGCGCATGCAGCAGTGGCTTGACCAGGTGGGAGGTCTAGGGTTCGACCCTATGACAGGCGCATCTACCTGGTGGGCGCACCTGAGCTACAGAGGGCGCTTGGGCCCTGGTCTGGGCCAGATGAGATGCAAAAGACCCATGGAGAGCTCAAGTGAAGACTTAAGTTAAAATTAAGGTCTTACTTAGGGTTAATGGGCTTTTACCACATAAGATCATCATGCTTTCTTTTATTGTTTAAATAATTAGAATTGCATGATTTATTTATCTTCTGCTATCACCATAGGGTTTGCATGATAGTTAAGAAGATAAAAGACCGTTAAAATCCAACGCTAAAATATCAAGCTCGATAGCCTTCTGACGCGAAACCTCACTGTTCTGACTATCGTTGGAGCCGTGTTGTACCCACTCAGTGGGCACGTCCATCTATCTTCAGACGGTGTGTGATTTCACCTGCGTGTTACAGGGAAGGGATTTAACGCTTCTCGTTGCTCAGCATAGCACGTGGTGGTCCAGGGAGTAGGTCGGGTCAGCTTGACCATGTAGGCTACATATGTGGCGCATATGGTAGCACATGGAGGCAGCCATCTGAGGGATCAGAGACTGTGTTGTACCAACTCAGTTGGCACAGTCGGCTGGATTGCCCAGATGAAGGGGAATCGCATGGGTTGGCGATTGGCAGGGACTGCCTACCAGAAATTAGTGCTTGTACTCTCTGTGCAACTTATCTCGCCTGAACGGGACGCGGAGACCAAGTATGAAATCTGGATCCCATCTCACTAAAAGAGTGTTACTCTTTCGGACTGTTTACTAGATTTTTCAGTCAGATAAAATAGTGAGAAAAGAATCTTTCTTAAGTCCTGGATTGATTCTAAACATTGATACTGACCTTGCTGTTCTTGCATTGTTGTAGATTCCTGCAGCAACGAACACCATGAACTTCAATGTGCGATCCCTACTGGAAAGGGAGAAGTTTGCTGGGCCAAGCTTCTCAGACTGGTACGGACACCTTAAGATTGTTCTTAAGGCTGAGAGGAAACTGTATGTCCTCGAGACGGCTGTACCGCCTCAACCCGCTCCGAACGCCGCAAGGGCGGTTCGGGATGCCTATGAAAAGCATGTCAATGATGGCATTGATGTCACTTGCCTGATGCTAGCGTCTATGACGCCACAGCTGCAGCGTCAGCATGAGGATATGTCTGCTATAGAAATTATAGCAAACCTCAAGATGCTGTATGCTGCACAGGCGAGGACTGAACGCTATAATTTGACCAAGCTTTTCTTTCAGAGCAAACTGGCTGAAGGGAGTCCAGTGGGAGCTCATGTGCTCAAGATGATTGGGCACAAAGAGGCTCTAGAGAAACTGGGGCATACCATCAACCAAGAGCTTGCTGTAGACATTATTCTGCAGTCTCTCCCGGCCTCTTTCAATCCGTTCATTATTAATTTTAATATGAACAAGATCGACTGTACTCCAGCAGAGTTGCTTAATATGCTTTTGACTACGGAGGAGACTCTGAAGGGAAAGCCTTCAACCTCTGCCTTGATGTTCCCTTCCAGGAACAAGAAGAAGGGGAAGAAGGGCAAAGCCCCTGTCAAGAGTTACAGCAAGGCTCTGAAACAAAAGGTGAAGCGGTCGAAGGACAACAGGTGTTTCCATTGTGGCCAGCTGGGTCACTGGAAAAAGGACTGTAAAGCGCTCCAAGGAGACAAGAAGGGAAGCATCGCTTCTGGCTCAGGTATTTTTGTGACTGAGGTCATGTTTTCTTCTTCCATATCATGGGTGTTGGACACTACATGTGGAGTTCACATTTGTTCAAATGTACAGGAACTCAAGAGAAGAAGACAAGTGGGACAGCATGAGGTGGACCTACGAGTTGGAAATGGGGCACGGGTTGCTGCTGTTGCTGTAGGGGTTTATTACATCTCATTACCATCTGGACTTGTATTAGAACTGGACAATTGTTATTTTGTTCCAAATATTACGAAAAATATTATCTCTATTCCTGCTCTTGTCAGGAAAGGATTCTCCTTTGAATGCAATATTTCAAAGTGTATTCTATCTTATGATAATATTGTTTATGCTTCTGGATCAATTAACAATGGGTTATTCATGTTGGACATGGAATGTTCTATACAAAATATTGATAATAAGAAAGCCAAGTATGCTGATGACAGCACCTTGCTATGGCATAGTCGTTTAGGCCATATTAACAAGAAACGCATTAAGCGGTTGCATGATCATGGACTGCTGGGATCATTCTCCTATGAGGAGATTGATATATGCAAAGCTTGTTTAATGGGTAAAATGACGAAGTCTCCTTTTCCTCACAAAGGTCAAAGGGCTTCAGGTTTACTTGACCTTATACACAGTGATGTGTGTGGGCCATTTAGTAAACATGCCAGAGGTGGCTATTCGTACTTCATTACCTTTACTGATGATTTCAGTAGATATGGGTATGTCTATCTAATGAGACATAAGAGTGAATCTTTTGACAAGTTCAAAGAGTTCAAGAATGAAGTACAGAATCAGCTAGGCCGAAATATCAAGGCACTTCGCTCTGATCGAGGTGGTGAATACCTAAGTCGAGAGTTTATTGACTATCTGAAGGAGTGTGGGATTATCTCACAGCTCACTCCGCCAGGAACACCGCAATGGAATGGTGTGTCCGAGAGGAGGAACAGAACCTTACTGGATATGGTTCGTTCAATGATGAGTCAGGCTACTCTACCTTACTCCTTTTGGGGATTTGCACTGGAAACAGCTGCAAAGGTACTAAACCGAGTGCCATCCAAGGCAGTTTCTAAGACTCCATATGAGTTATGGTATGGGAAACAGCCGAGCTTGACATTTATTAAGATCTGGGGTTGCGAGGCTTATGTCAAAAAGCTCGCCTCTGGGAAACTAGAGAGCAGATCTGAGAAATGTATTTTTGTCGGTTACCCTAAGGAAACTAAGGGTTATTATTTCTACGATCCCAAAGAGAACAAGGTATTTGTTGCTCGGACGGCTATTTTTCTTGAGAAGGAGTTTCTTCTGCAAGAGGCCAGTGGGAGAGAAATAAAGCTGGATGAGAATCCAGAGGAAGGACAAAGTAGTCAAGCACAGTTGGATGAGCCTGAGCCGGTAGAACAGGTTATTGAACAACCTGAGGCTCAGATATCACGGGAACCGCGAAGATCGTGAAGGATCCGTCGACAGCCTAAGCGCTATGACGGAGTCTACATCATTGATAATGATGAACCCCTCACTTATGCGGATGCGGTCAGTGGACCGGATTCAGCTAGATGGCTTGAAGCTATGCGAGCCGAGATGGACTCCATGTCAGATAACCAAGTCTGGGATTTGGTTGATCCGCCTCCGGGAGTAATCCCTATAGGCTGTAAATGGATCTTCAAGAAGAAGATTGACATGGATGGTAACGTGGTTACCTATAAAGGCAGGCTAGTTGCGAAAGGTTTCAAACAAATCTACGGGATAGATTATGATGAAACTTTCTCTCCTGTAGCCATGTTCAAGTCTATTCGGATTCTTTTCGCGTTAGCTGCATATTACGACTATGAGATCTGGCAGATGGATGTGAAGACCGCTTTCCTTAATGGAAAACTGGATGAGGATGTGTATATGACACAACCTGAAGGTTTCACTAATCCATCAGATCGTCATAAAATATGCAAGTTAAAGAAGTCCATTTATGGACTTAAACAAGCATCAAGGAGCTGGAATATTCGTTTTGATGAATCAATCTGTGAATTTGGTTTCATCAAGAATGAAGATGACCCGTGTGTATATAAGAGGTTTAGTGGGAGCGTGATTACTTTCCTAGTCCTCTACGTCGATGATATCTTAATCATTGGAAACGATATTCCTGAACTGCATGCTGTTAAAGCATGGTTAAGAAAATATTTCCAAATGAAAGATCTAGGAGAAGCAGCCTATGTATTAGGTGTGAAGATCTACAGGGATAGATCTAAGAGGCTTCTCGGGCTGTGCCAGAGTACTTACATCGATAAAGTCCTGGAGAGATTCCATTTAGAGAATTCTAAAAGAGGATATCTTCCAGTCAGACATGGTCTGAATCTTTCAAAGAGTCAGTGTCCACAAACACAGACTGAGAAAGATGAAATGGACAATACGCCTTATGCTTCGGCTATTGGGTCCATTATGTATGCGATGTTGTGTACTCGCCCAGACGTCGCTTACGGGTTAAGCGTGACCAGTCGATTCCAAAGTAATCCAGGTCAGGCGCACTGGATTGCGGTCAAGAACATTTTAAAATATCTGCGGAGGACCAAAGATATGTTCTTGATATATGGTGGTCAGGAAGAACTCAGTATTGAAGGATATACTGACGCTTCGTTCCAGTCGGATCAGGATGATTTCCGATCGCAATCAGGCTATGTTTTTAGCTTGAATGGAGGAGCAGTGGTGTGGAAAAGTTTCAAACAGTCTATCGTTGCTGATTCCACAACAGAAGCCGAGTATGTTGCAGCCTCGGAAGCATCCAAGGAGGCAGTGTGGATTCGCAAGTTCGTTCAGGAACTTGGTGTTGTTCCTTCGAGTGCAGATCCTTTGGTTATCTTCTGTGATAACACTAGAGCAATCGCACAGGCAAAGGAACCACGGTCGCACCAGAAGTCCAAGCACATACAGAGACGGTTTCACTTGATCCGGGAGATCATTGATCGTGGTGAGATCAAAATCTGCAAGGTTCATACAGATGACAATCTGGCTGACCCACTTACCAAGCCTCTGGAGCAGCAGAAGCATGAGAAGCACTGTAATAATATGGGTTTGAGATTTCTCAACCATTAGATTAAGTGCAAGTGGGAGATTGTTGGGGTATGCCCTTAAGGCTAATGTTTGAGGCCTTGGGATTCTTTCAGTATCATGTATAAACTCTTATGTTTATAAAGGCAATGGTTGTTATTCAGTTTGTTACATTGTCTGCTGCAATAAGTGTGCTTCTGAATAATGTCTCAATGCTGTTCAGCTTGGCTGACATGCAGTAATGTCCTTAGTCAAGATATCTTGGTGAACATGAGACAGCCTTGATATGATTGAGACTAATATGTGTTCTAATCTTATAGGATGCTTCGAGCATGGAATAAGATGTAGACTCATGGGTACATTGGATGTACTGGACAGACCCTACTAGGATATTCAATTGCTTGTCACAATCTGAATAATCCTTGTTTGCAACAAGTGGCACATGTCCTCTGACTTGAGATCACTTGTGTTTTCTAAATGATGATTGTCATTGTTTTGAGGTAGTATAATATCATTTGAAACATAATGGTTATAGACTATCTTGGATAATGATCATGAGTCAGGTTAGGACACTAGTGATAGATATAGGATTGCCGTCTCCTTCTTTAAGGAGTGTGATGTTCTAAAGGGGCCCCCTGGATGAGATGATTGAGAAAGTGTATGGCCATACCCAGGTGACAATGTTCATCTGATCTAATCATGCTCATTATATTGGAGCTACAGGCTTGACACGCTTGTCCAATAAGAACATCCAGTGGCAAAGGAAATATGTATGCCTAGTGAAGTGGATTCACACTTGTGCTGTCGTTTGGGTGTAGTATTGGAAGACTCTTTCCTTTATATCGGGAGACAGTGATGTGTTGCTAGATACCCCTCACTGATCGTGATAACGTAAGTTATCGTTACCGACATTTAAAGGAAACCCTCAGGGTCGCACAATTTGATGATATAGCTTACTTAAGTCAGATCGTGTGGACTGAATTGTTTTGGTTCAGTTTAAAGGGATTTAAACTCTGATTGTAAGTGAGATCTGGTCTGATCATGTTTGATTGATTAGGGCTTGAGATCGGTAAGCTTCGATCGAGAGAGTTGATGCTAGATCGATGAGATCAAGGGCATCAAGAGATGAACGGTTAGATCATGAACCTTAGGGTTTTAGGTGATCTGGACCAAGGCTTGGTTTGATTTGGTCTTTGAACCAAATTGGGTTGAACCGAATGGCTTGAACCGGTTCACATAGGTGAACGCATGGTTCAAAGGCTTGATGGCGCTTTGGGCGGTTTGCCTTGAATGAGCGCATGGTTCATGAATGCGTGAACGCATGAAGTGAAGTTTTTACTATTTTTGGAAGAGGCGTTTTCCAAAATAGTTAACTCACCTCACGTTCGAGAGCACTCATCCTACTCTCGCCCTTTTTGCCTCTTCCTCTCGACGTCTTCGAGGGTGGAGAAAGGGCGGACGACAAGGAGAGACTCGGCCAAGCTAGAGACATCATCTCTTCTCCCTCAAGCGATCAGGATTCTTGGAGCCTTGCTAGCACAAGGAGCAACAAGGAGTAGGCTAAGTCTCATCTCGTGTGCGCACACTTTGGAGGAGAACCTCATCGTCCTCTTGCTTCCAAATCTCCATCCAAGCGATGGCCATGGTATGAAACCCTTCCAATCTATGCAAGTTTATATAAGTTGATCAATGAAACATACATGCGATCATTGAAACCCAAGCTTCTGCAATGAAAAGTTTTACACATGCGCCTATTAGGGTTTCGCTCCCCCTTGAAGGGGACTTTCAGTGGAATCAGCAACAATAGATTGTTTGAAACTCTTCCACACCACTGCACCTCCATTCAGGCTAAAAACGTAGCCTGATTGCGATCGGAAATCATCCTGGTCAGACTGGAACGAAGCGTCAGTATATCCTTCAATACTGAGTTCTTCCTGACCTCCATATATCAAGAACATATCTTTGGTCTTCCACAGATATTTCAAAATGTTCTTGACTGCAATCCAGTGTGCCTTACCTGGATTACTTTGGAATCGACTGGTCACGCTTAACCCGTAAGCGACGTCTGGGCGAGTACACAACATCGCATACATAATGGACCCAATAGCCGAAGCATAAGGCGTATTGTCCATTTCATCTTTCTCAGTCTGTGTTTGTGGGCACTGACTCTTTGAAAGATTCAGACCATGTCTGACTAGAAGATATCCTCTTTTAGAATTTTCTAAATGAAATCTTTCCAGGACTTTATCGATGTAAGTACTCTGGCACAGCCCGAGAAGCCTCTTAGATCTATCTCTGTAGATCTTCACACCTAATACATAGGCTGCTTCTCCTAAATCTTTCATCTGGAAACATTTTCTTAACCATGCCTTGACAGCATTTAGTTCAGGAATATCGTTTCCAATGATTAAGATATCATCGACGTAGAGGACTAGGAAAATATTCACGCTCCCACTAAACCTCTTATATACACACGGGTCATCTTCATTCTTGATGAAACCAAACTCACAGATTGATTCATCAAAACGAATATTCCAGCTTCTTGATGCATGCTTAAGTCCATAAATGGACTTCTTTAATTTGCATATTTTATGACGATCTGATGGATTAGTGAAACCTTCAGGTTGTGTCATATACACATCCTCATCCAGTTTTCCATTAAGGAAAGCGGTCTTCACGTCCATTTGCCAGATCTCATAATCATAATATGCCGCTATCGCGAGAATAATCCGAATAGACTTGAACATAGCTACAGGAGAGAAAGTTTCATCATAATCTATCCCGTAGATTTGTTTGAAACCTTTCGCAACTAGCCTGCCTTTATAGGTAACCATGTTACCATCCATGTCAATCTTCCTTTTGAAGATCCATTTACAGCCTATAGGGATTACTCCCGGAGGCGGATCAACCAAATCCCAGACTTGGTTATCTGACATGGAGTCCATTTCGGCTCGCATAGCTTCAAGCCATCTAGCTGAATCCGGTCCACTGACCGCATCCGCATAAGTGAGGGGTTCATCATTATCAATGATGTAGACTCCGTCATAGCGCTCAGGCTGTCGACGGATCCTTCCCGATCTTCGCGGTTCCCGTGATATCTGAGCCTCAGGTTGTTCAATAACCTGTTCTACCGGCTCAGGCTCATCCAACTGTGCTTGACTACTTTGTCCTTCCTCTGGATTCTCATCCAGCTTTATTTCTCTCCCACTGGCCTCTTGCAGAAGAAACTCCTTCTCAAGAAAAATAGCCGTCCGAGCAACAAATACCTTGTTCTCTTTGGGATCGTAGAAATAATAACCCTTAGTTTCCTTAGGGTAACCGACAAAAATACATTTCTCAGATCTGCTCTCTAGTTTCCCAGAGGCGAGCTTTTTGACATAAGCCTCGCAACCCCAGATCTTAATAAATGTCAAGCTCGGCTGTTTCCCATACCATAACTCATATGGAGTCTTAGAAACTGCCTTGGATGGCACTCGGTTTAGTACCTTTGCAGCTGTTTCCAGTGCAAATCCCCAAAAGGAGTAAGGTAGAGTAGCCTGACTCATCATTGAACGAACCATATCCAGTAAGGTTCTGTTCCTCCTCTCGGACACACCATTCCATTGCGGTGTTCCTGGCGGAGTGAGCTGTGAGATAATCCCACACTCCTTCAGATAGTCAATAAACTCTCGACTTAGGTATTCACCACCTCGATCAGAGCGAAGTGCCTTGATATTTCGGCCTAGCTGATTCTGTACTTCATTCTTGAACTCTTTGAACTTGTCAAAAGATTCACTCTTATGTCTCATTAGATAGACATACCCATATCTACTGAAATCATCACTAAAGGTAATGAAGTACGAATAGCCACCTCTGGCATGTTTACTAAATGGCCCACACACATCACTGTGTATAAGGTCAAGTAAACCTGAAGCCCTTTGACCTTTGTGAGGAAAAGGAGACTTCGTCATTTTACCCATTAAACAAGCTTTGCATGTATCAATCTCCTCATAGGAGAATGATCCCAGCAGTCCATGATCATGCAACCGCTTAATGCGTTTCTTGTTAATATGGCCTAAACGACTATGCCATAGCAAGGTGCTGTCATCAGCATACTTGGCTTTCTTATTATCAATATTTTGTATAGAACATTCCATGTCCAACATGAATAACCCATTGTTAATTGATCCAGAAGCATAAACAATATTATCATAAGATAGAATACACTTTGAAATATTGCATTCAAAGGAGAATCCTTTCCTGACAAGAGCAGGAATAGAGATAATATTTTTCGTAATACTCGGAACAAAATAACAATTGTCCAGTTCTAATACAAGTCCAGATGGTAATGAGATGTAATAAACCCCTACAGCAACAGCAGCAACTCGTGCCCCGTTTCCAACTCGTAGGTCCACCTCATGCTGTCCCACCTGTCTTCTTCTCTTGAGTTCCTGTACATTTGAACAAATGTGAACTCCACATGCAGTGTCCAACACCCATGATATGGAAGAAGAAAACATGACCTCAGTCACAAAAATACCTGAGCCAGAAGCGAAAGGATTGCTTCCCTTCTTGTCTCCTTGGAGCGCTTTACAGTCCTTTTTCCAGTGACCCAGCTGGCCACAATGGAAACATCTGTATTCCTTCGACCGCTTAACCTTTTGTTTCAGAGCCTTGCTGTAGCTCTTAACAGGGGCTTTGCCCTTCTTCCCCTTCTTCTTATTCCTTGAAGGAACTAGCAAGACAGAGGATGAAGGCTTTCCCTTTAGAGTCAACTCTGTAGTCAAGAGCATATTCAGCAACTCTGCCGGGGTACAGTCGATCTTGTTCATATTAAAATTAATGATGAACGGATCGAAAGATGCCGGAAGAGACTGCAGGATAATGTCTACAGCAAGCTCCTGATTGATGGTATGTCCCAGTTTCTCTAGAGCCTCCTTGTACCCAATCATTTTGAGTACGTGAGCTCCCACTGGACTCCCTTCAGCCAGTTTGCTCTGAAAGAAAAGCTTAGTCAAATTATAGCGTTCAGTCCTAGCCTGTGCAGCATACAGCATCTTGAGGTTTGCTATAATTTCTATAGCAGATAGATCCTCATGCTGACGCTGCAGCTCTGGCGTCATAGACGCAAGCATCAGGCAAGCGACATCAATGCTATCATTGACATGCTTCTCATAAGCATCCCGAACCGCCCTTGCAGCGTTCGGAGCGGGTTGAGGCGGTATTGCCGTCTCGAGGACATACAGTTTCCACTCAGCCTTAAGAACAATCTTAAGGTGTCCGTACCAGTCTGAGAAGTTTGGCCCCGCAAACTTCTCCCTTTCCAGTAGGGATCGCACATTGAAATTCGTGGTGTTCGTTGCTGCAGGAATCTACAACAATGCAAGAACAGCAAGGTCAGTATCAATGTTAGAATCAATCCAGGACTTAAGGAAGATTCTTTTCTCACTATTTGATCTGACTGAAAAATCCAGTAAAACAGTCCGAAAGAGTAAAACTCTTTTAGTGAGATGGGATCCAGATTTCATACTTGGTCTCCGCGTCCCGCTCAGGCGAGATAAGATGCACAGAGAGTACAAGCACTAGTCTCTAGTAGGCAATCCCTGCCAATCGCCAACCCGTGCGATTCCCCTTCATCCGAGCAATCCAGCAGACTGTGCCAACTGAGTTGGTACAACACAGTCTCTGATCCCACAGATGGCTGCCTCCATATAGCTACCATATGCACCACATATGTAGCCTACATGGTCAAGCTGACCCGACCTACTCCCTGGACCACCACGTGCTATGCTGAGCAACGAGAAGCGATAAATCCCTTCTCTGTAACACGCAGGTGTAATCACACACCGTCTAAAGATAGATGGGCGTGCCCACTGAGTGGGTACAACACGGCCCCAACGATAGTCAGAACAGTGAGGTATCGCGTCAGAAGGCTTACGTGCTTGATATTTAACGTTGGATTTTAACGGTCTTTTATCTTCTTAACTATCATGCAAACCCTATGATGATAGCAGAAGATGAAATCATGCAATTCTAATTATTGAAACAATAATAAATGAAAGCATGACGATCTTATGTGGTAAACGCCCATTAAGCCTAAGTAAGACCTTAATTTAACTTAAGTCTTCACTTGAGCTCTTCATGGGTCATTTGCATCTCATCTGGCCCAACCCAGGGTCCAAGCGCCCACTGAGGCTCAGGTGCGCCCACCAGGTAAATGCGCCTGTCCTAGAGTCGAACTCTAGACCTTCCACCTGGTCAAGCCTCAAGCTGCATGCGCCTCTGCCATGTGTGCTCTGTGCTCTTGTCTGATTAAAATACAATTTAATCTATCAAGACAAGATTGACACGCAGGTCAATTACATTGTATAAATTAATTAAAATGTGATGCGCAGATCACAATAAAAATAATTTACATTTATTAACCAGGCACACAGGCCCCAGCACAGCACACATTAAAACGGGCAGCCCACATAAGATTAAATAAACAATCATCATGGTATACAATCAACATGTGATCCAATAAGAAAATAAAATTTTTGAAAACCCATTGGCATCAATTTTATTTTCCTTATGTGCCCTACTACCTTACAACGGTACATTAATAGGGATCCACTCATCATGTCTAGTCCGATCCACTGCCTTTGCATGCACCAAGTCCTAACTGACTTGAGTTGACCTAATGGTCAACCATGCATGCGCTAAGGGCTGAACAACCTTCATGAGTTCTGGCAAGCGGGTGTAACCCCGGGCCTAACTCAAGAGCGTTCACTTGTTGTCTCAACCAGACATCGCTACACGCCTGTCTGCAGTCGACCTATAGCCACCTCGTGCTTGCGCACAGGTGCTATCTGGTCGACCCATCTAGGCTGTCAGATGGTCTGGTCAGACTGTTGGGTCCAGACAAGACTGATGATTTCAACCCTATCAACCCGTCTAAGGGTTTACAGTAGGCGCAAATATAGATCTAGGTTAGGCGCGCAAGTTAACAAGTTTTGACAAAAACATCTATAACAAGCGCCAACAAATGATCATGCATAAACATGTAACATGCGCCAACATCAATAACTAGCATGTTAATTTTCGCATGTTGATAAGCATTAGATCTATGCAAAAGCGCAAACATGGATCACAAAAGCAATCATATGAACATACATAAAACCTCGCTCTGATACCAATTGTAAGAACCCTTTCTTGAGGGGGGCGAAAAACCTAATATGCGCATCTAAAATTTTGGCATAGCGGAAACTAGGGTTTCTAGAATCGCATGTATGATATATGATCAACTTCTTTAACTTGTATGGATCAAAACGAAAACATACCATAGCCATTGCAAGGATGGCGACTTGGAAGCGAAGATGCGAGTGCTTCTTCTCCAAAGGCACCGCACACAAGATGAGAGATAGCTCCTTCTTGAATCTCCTTGTGCTAGCAAGGATCTCCAAGTAATCCTTTTGTGTGGAGGAGAAGAGATGGATTTCCTTGGCAACCAAAATTTTTTTTTCCTTGGCGTGAAGACCACCCAAGATGAGAGCAAGAGAGGATGCAAGTCGGCGTGAGCAAGAGCGGATGCTCCTTACGTTCGAAAACGTTGAAGAGATCAACAAAGAAAAACGGCTTTCCAAAAATAGAAAGCACTAAGTCCTCCTTCAATGCCCACGTTACCATGCCCCATCGAACTTCTCTCAAATGGAACCATACGTTCACATAAGTGAACCGGTTCATTTTAATTTGGTTTAATTGCATTTGGTTCAAAGACCAAATCAAACCAAGCCCAAACCAAGACATGGTCTAGATCACCTATGAACCAGATGGTTCAAGATCTAACCATTCATCTCATGATGCTCTTGATCTCATCGATCTAGCATCAGATCTCTCGATCGAAGTTTACCGATCTAAAGCCCTAATCAATCAAACATGATCAGACTAGATCTCACTTACAATCAGAGTTTAAATTCCTTTAAACTGAACCAAAACAATTCAGTCCACACGATCTGACATAAGTAAGCCATATCATCAAATTGTGCGACCCTAAGGGTTTCCTTTAAATGTCGGTAACGATAACTTACGTTATCATGATCAGTGAGGGGTATCTAGCAACACATCACTGTCTCCCGATATAAAGGAAAGAGTCTTCCAAGACTACACCCAAACCATAGCACAAGTGTGAATTCAACTCACTAGGCATACATGTTTCCTTTGCCACTGGATATTCTTATTGGACAAGTGTGTCAAGCCTGTAAATCCAATACGATGAGAATGATTAGATCAGATGAACATAGTCATCTGGGTTTGGCCATACACTTTCTCAATCATCTCATCCAGGGGGGGCCCCATTAGAACATCACACTCCAAACTAGGAGACGGCAATCCTATATCTATCACTAGTGCCCTAACATGACTCATGCTCATTATCCAAGATAATCTATAACCATTATGTTTCAAATGATATTGAACTACCTCAAAACAATGTCAATCATCATTTAGAAACACAAGTGATCTCAAGTCAGAGGAAATATGCCACTTGTTTGCATACAAGGATTATTCACATTGTGACAAGCAATTGAACATCCTATGTAGGGTCTGTCTAGTACATCCAATGTACCCATGAGTCTACATCTTATTCCATGCTCAAAGCATCCTATAAGATTAGAACACATATTAGTCTCAATCATATCAAGGCTGTCTCATGTTCACCAAGATATCTCGACTAAGGACTTAACTGCATGTCAGCCAAGCTGAACAGCATTGAGACATTATTCAGAAGTATACATATTGCAGCAGATAATGTAACAACTTGAATAACAACCATTGCCTTTATAAACATAAAGTTTATACATGATACTAATACAATCCCAAGGCCTCAAACATTAGCCTTAAGGGCATACCCCAACACATGTTCTTATTGTCTGATAGTTCTTCACACTCTAATTCCTATACGGTTGAAAAGAACTAGTTTTTCTCTACATCTTGGCTTAATCAGTTCAAATTTTGGATCTTTGGAACCTACATAGCTACTTTTCTTAAATGATATATTTCTATAGCACTGAATTCTGGTAAAAATACTCTTTGTTCTGGTTTGCACAACACGTGTCTCCACCCCACATCAGTTTGGTATCAGAGCAAGTTGTGAGCAACTCTTATCTGCCCACACGATCCTTGCTTTGCTCTTTGCATTAAAAAAAACATTCTTAGTTTTTGCTTTCATGTTTAGTTGTTCACTGCTTTTGCATCTTATTTAAGTTGTTTGCTCTTTATTGATTAAAAAAAAAATTTGCTTGCATTGAACAATTTGCCAAAGAAAACTGCATTTGAATTTTTGCAAAGTTCTAATTAATTCTTCACACTACTACATCTTCTCGCAAGTTTTGATCAGCCTTTCTTAATTCTGCACAACTAAGATCTCTGAGTTGATTCAAAATTCTGGATATTGTTGAATGACTTTTGAACTTGCAGCTAATATCAATGTTTAATCTGCTTAGAACCTTTAAGTGCTGAGTTTTGGTTCTCAGATTTTATTTCCTGCATGCTGAATTCTGCACCTTGACTTCTTGGTTTAAAAAAATCTGGTTTTTAGCCTGTATACTACACTTAATCTCTATCAAACTGCAACTTGGATTACCATCAGCATATTTCAGTCTAAAGCACCCATAAGGCAGCTACTTATTCATTGATTATGACTCTAAATTCTGCACTTGAATGCTGAATTTTTCCAATCTGTTTTCAGCCTGGTCTCTGTGCTTAACCTGTATCAAATTGCAGTCTTCAACTGGCATTATTTTCTGAACATATATATGTGAAAGGGGGGAGAAACCCTAACTCAGGTGCATATAAAATTTTTCATGGGCGAAAACAAGGGTTTCATGAAGATCGCATGGCATGAACATATGATCAACTATTAGTTCTTGCAATAAGAAGATAGGATGTTACCATGGCCATTATTTGGATGGCGACTTGGAAGAATATAGAGGGCGAGCGGCTCTCCTCCAAAGCAGTCGCACACAAGGTGACGATGGCTACTCCCTTTTCTTCTTTGTGCTAGCAAAGTTCCAAGGTGTCCTTCAACGTGTAGGAGAAGATGAGATGTTCTTCTTCTTGGCTAAGCGAAAACTCTCTACCTCTTCTCTTTCGTGGAGCCTCGACACACACACGAGAGGAGAAGCATTCACTCGAGAGAGAGGGAGGCATTGAGGCGTTATCCAACATGGGAATGCTTATGGCTTCCAAAAATAGAAAGTCATCAAGCCTTGCGCCCATGTTTTCGAACCAACCAAAACGTCTTCTCACTTTGAACCATGCGTTCAGTTATGTGAACCGGTTCTATTGCATTTGGTTCAAAGACCAAATCAAACCAAGCCATGGTCTAGATCTCATATGAACCAGATGGCTCAAGATCTAACCACACATCTCTTGATGCTCTTGATCTCATCGATCAAGCATCAATTCTCCAGATCGAAGCTTACCGATCTCAAGCCCTAATCAATCAAACATGATCAGACTAGATCTCACTTCCAATCAGAGTTTAAACTCCTTTAAACTGAACCAAAACCATTCAGTCCACACGATCTGACATAAGTAAGCCATATCATCAAATTGTACGACCCTAAGGGTTTCCTTCAATGTCGGTAATGATAACTTACGTTATCACGATCAGAGAGGGGTATCTAGCAACACATCACTGTCTCCCGATATGAAGGAAAGAGTCTTCCAAGACTACACCCAAACCATAGCACAAGTGTGAATCCAATTCACTTGACATACATGTTTCCTTTGCCACTGGATGTTCTCATTGGACAAGCGTGTCAAGCCTGTAATTCCAATATGATGAAAATGATTAGATCAGATGAACATAGTCATCTGGGTATGGCCATACACTTTCTCAATCATCTCATCCAGGGGGCCCCTTTAGAACATCACACTCCAACAAGGAGAGGCAATCCTATATCTATCACTGGTGTCCTAACATGACTCATGCTCATTATCCAAGATAATCTATAACCATTATATTTCAAATGATATTGAATTACCTCAAGACAATGCCAATCATCATTTAGAAACACAAGCGATCTCAAGTCTGAGGAAATATGCCACTTGCTTGCATATAAGGATTATTCACATTGTGACAAACAATTGAATATCCTAAGTAGGGTCTGTCCAGTACATCCAATGCACCTATGTGTCTACATCTTATTCCATGCTCGAAGCACCCTATACGATTGGAACACATATTAGTCTCAATCATATCAAGGCTGTCTCATGTTCACCAAGATATCTCGACTAAGGACAATGCTAATGTCAGCCAAGCTGAACACCATTGAGACATTATTCAGAAGTATACATAACAGCAGCAGATAATGTAACAACCTGAATAACAACCATTGCCTTTATAAACTTATACATAGTTTATACATGATACTGAAATCATCCCAAAGGCCTCAAACATTAGCCTTAAGGGCATACCCCAACAATCTCCCACTTGCACTTAATCTAATGGTTGAGAAATCTCAAACCCATATTATTACAGTGCTTCTCATGCTTCTGCTGCGCCAGAGGCTTAGTATGCGGGTCAGCTAGATTGTCATCTGTATGAACCTTGCAGATCTTGATCTCTCCACGATCTATGATCTCACGGATCAAATGAAACCTTCTCTGTATGTGCTTGGACTTCTGGTGTGACCGTGGTTCCTTTGCTTGTGCTATTGCTCCAGTGTTATCACAGAAGATAACCAATGGATCAGCACTCGAAGGAACAACACCAAGTTCCTGAATGAACTTACGAATCCACACTGCCTCCTTGGATGCTTCCGAGGCTGCAACATACTCGGCTTCTGTTGTGGAATCAGCAACAATTGATTGTTTGAAACTCTTCCACACCACTGCTCCTCCATTCAAGCTAAAAACATAGCCTGATTGCGATCGGAAATCATCTTGGTTAGATTGGAATGAAGCGTCAGTATATCCTTCAATACTGAGTTCTTCCTGACCTCCATAAATCAAGAACATATCTTTGGTCCTCCGAAGATATTTCAAAATGTTCTTGACTGCAATCCAGTGTGCCTTCCCTGGATTACTTTGGAATCGACTGGTCACGCTTAACCCGTAAGCGACGTCTGGGCGAGTACACAACATCGCATATATAATGGATCCAATAGCCGAAGCATAAGGCGTATTGTCCATTTCATCTTTCTCAGACTGTGTTTGAGGACACTGGCTCTTAGAAAGATTCAGACCATGTCTGACTGGAAGATATCCTCTTTTAGAATTTTCTAAATGGAATCTCTCTAGGACTTTATCGATGTAAGTACTCTGGCACAGCCCGAGAAGCCTATTAGATCTATCTCTATAGATCTGCACACCTAATACATAGGCTGCTTCTCCTAAATCTTTCATCTGGAAACATTTTCTTAACCATGCTTTGACCGCATGCAGTTCAGGAATATCGTTTCCAATGATCAAGATATCATCGACGTAGAGGACTAGGAAAGTAATCACGCTCCCACTAAACCTCTTATATACACACGGGTCATCTTCATTTTTGATGAAACCAAATTCACAAACTGATTCATCAAAACGAATATTCCAGCTTCTCGATGCTTGTTTTAGTCCATAAATAGACTTATTTAATTTGCATATTTTATGACGATCTGATGGATTGATGAAACCTTCAGGTTGTGCCATATACACATCCTCTTCCAGTTTTCCATTAAGGAAAGCGGTCTTCACATCCATTTGCCAGATCTCATAATCATAATATGCAGCTATCGCGAGAATAATCCGAATGGACTTAAACATGGCTACAGGAGAGAATGTTTCATCATAATCTATCCCGTAGATTTGTTTGAAACCTTTCGCAACTAGCCTGCCCTTATAGGTAACTACGTTACCATCCATATCAATCTTCTTCTTGAAGATCCATTTACAGCCAATAGGGATTACTCCCGGAGGCGGATCAACCAAATCCCAGACTTGGTTATCTGACATGGAGTCCATCTCGGCTCGCATAGCTTCAAGCCATCTTGCTGATTCCGGTCCACTGACCGCATCCGCATAGGTGAGGGGTTCATCATTAATGATGTAGACTCCGTCATAGCGCTCAGGCTGTCGATGAATCCTTCCCGATCTACGCGGTTCCCGTGATATCTGAGCCTCAGGTTGAACATCAACCTGTTCTATTTGCTCAGGCTCATCCAACTGAGCTTGACTACTTTGTCCCTCTTCTGGACTTTCATCCAGTTTTATTTCTCTCCCACTGGCTTCTTGCAGAAGAAATTCCTTCTCAAGAAAAATAGCCTTTCGAGCAACAAATATTTTGTTCTCTTTGGGATCGTAGAAATAATAACCCCTAGTTTCTTTAGGGTAACCGACAAAGATACATTTATAAGATCTGCTCTCTAGTTTCCCAGAGGCGAGCTTTTTGACATAAGCCTCTGTAAGATCCAAGGATCTTAATTCCTGGTAAGTACAATTCTTGATTTAAATAAAATCATTGACTGTGATATTTTATTCTTGATTTAAATAAAATCATTGGTTGTGATATTTTCCTATGTTGTGATTTTGACCCTAGTAATTAATTAATTAGTGTTTATTGGTTGTTAATTTATAATTAATTAATTAGAGTTTATTGGTTGCTAATTAATTGGGACATTTTGGATGTTAAGTTAATCCTTATTGGATTTTCGCTTAAATGAATAATTAACTATGGGTTAATGGGTTTACACTTAAATTAGATCTAAAATTCGAATTAATTGGTTAACGGGTTTAAAATTTAAAACCGAAATTTTAAGTGGGTAATTGCGGTTAGGGAAGGAAAGTTGCCATTTTTTTTGGCTTGGAAGAAACCTTAGGGCGGCGGCTTGGAGGCTTGGGCGACCTTGAAGGCTTAGACGAAATTCCTTTCTTCCTCTTCTTTTCCTTTGGCCGGCGTTCTTGGGTGCTTGGTGGCGTCTCTCTTCCATTGGTGGCGACATTGGTGGAATTTCAAAGCCTTAGACGAGTTTTGGAGAGGATTTCACCTTGGTGTTCACGGTTCAAAATAAGAGGTGAGTGGGGTGTCTCATTCAAATTCTATCAATTTGGTTGTGTTAGTTGATACATTGGGTTGATTGGAAATTTACCATGTTAGAAAACCGAAACTCAAGACTTCACCATGTTGAAAACCGAAATTTGCAAAGGAGTATTTATGTTGAAAACCGAAATTTGCAAAGGTGTATTTATGTTGAAAACCGAAATTTGCAAAGGTGTATTTATGTTGAAAACCGAAATTTGCAAAGGTGTATTTATGTTGAAAACCGAAATTTGCAAAGGTGTATCTATGTTGAAATACCGAAATTTTGCAACATGAAATTTAAGGTATTCTTATAGGGGATTTAGGTAGTATTAAATCAGTGATTCTTGAGCATGAAATTCTTGTTAACTAGGTTTAAATTTTAAGTTAGATAATATGTTGTAGAACCGTGGGCTATATGTGTTGTATTTTAATCCTATGTTAAATATTTGAATGCCCTGATAAATGCTAACAATGCTAATAATTTTATGGCCATGTATTCTGTTTGAGAAACTTGGGTGATAACTTAGCAAGGTTATACTGAACTGATCAGCATGAAACCTAAGGACTACACTACATTATGTGGTTATGTGATTTTCGAATATTATGTGTTGTGGTCTGTGTAACCATTATGGGATGGATAGGACTAAGGCTAAGTGTAACCGTGTACTCAAGGGGATAGTCTATATGTGATATGTTAGGGGTTAGAGATTTCAGCCCTGTGTTTGTGATATGTGAGGGGTTGATGTTTCAGCCGCCTGTTGTGATTATCGTGATGAAAATGACTATCCTAGAGTCTGGTCGACACTTAGGAGTCCACTTTTGTGAAATAAGATATAAGATGTGTCTAGTGGTTGTCCAGGTAAGGAACCCTTTGGGAGAACGAGTGATTGATGCAAAGTGCCATGTCTTGGTCGGACAGGGGCCACCTCTTGATGTCATTACTCTTAGACGTTTAGATTTTTGTGTTATGGGGTGGTGTAGATCAAGGTATCACATCTTGACCGGGTGGGGATTACCTCTTGAGTCTACACACTGTCCATGTTTATGTTGCATGTGATTTGCAGGCTTCTCCCAGTGCTTAGGCCAGAGCCGGGTTGGACCATAGTGGTCACTCTTGATTTATGCTAGACAACTAGGTCAACTAAGTGGTTGGTGGGTTTAGTTGGTTTAGAGTATGACTCTAGAACCTTGGTTACTCTGTGGTGACAAGTGTGTGATGTCTGTACATCTATTTATTTATATGAGTTCTGTTCTTTGTTTTTGTTATATGTTAACATGATGTTCTGCTAAATGTTTTTAAAATAATCTGCATGTATCTTTGATTGTATGCTATGGATGGTCGATTGAGACTATCCACTCACTGGGCTGTGTAGCTCACCCTTCACTATTTTCAGGTGTAGAGCAGGGGCGCACTGCCTGAGTTAACGTTGATATGGATATTGTGATTTTCTCTACAACCATGCTGATTTAATGTATAAAACTTTTGTGTTTAACTGGGGCCGGTTATGGCCAAACTTTGTGAAATTGTGTTGCCGGATTGTGGCAGTTTTGAGAGTTTGATTTTGTGTCACCGCGGGCTTTGACCTGGTTTCGGTGTTTGATATTATTGATGTTAGTTATGAATTTATAGAATCGACATTGTGGCTTTGGTTCTAAATTCGAGTCGATTTATATTTTTGCGATCAGATTTTATATAAATGTGAACTTGCATATGTCTAGTGCAAGTATTGCCTGGTGACAGGTACCTTTATGTGATTTATGGATTTTACGGATTTTATGTGGCTTTGATATAACTGTTGCCTTGCATATGTCTAGTGCAAGGATTGCGTGGTGGCAGGTACATTTATGAAATTGTGTTTTGTGGAGATTCTATGTATGTATTCTCGAAAATTTTCAGATCGGGTTTTCCTGAACTTGGTTTTACTTAGCATGTGCATCGATCTTGTATGATAACATCCTGTTCTTCTATGACTTGTGTTGCTTGTTTGGGGTTAAGATAACGGGATGTGACAGCCTCGCAACCCCAGATTTTGATAAATGTCAAGCTTGGCTGTTTCCCATACCATAACTCATATGGAGTCTTTGAAACGGCCTTGGATGGCACTCGGTTTAGTACCTTTGCAGCTGTTTCCAGTGCAAATCCTCAAAAGGAGTAAGGTAGAGTAGCCTGACTCATCATCGAACGAACCATATCCAATAAGGTTCTATTTCTCCTCTCGGACACACCATTCCATTGCGGTGTTCCTGGCGGAGTGAGCTGTGAGATAATCCCACATTCCTTCAGATAGTCAGTAAACTCTCAACTCAAGTATTCTCCACCTCAATCGGATCAAAGTGCCTTGATATTCCGGCCTAGCTGATTCTGTACTTCATTTTTGAACTCTTTGAACTTGTCAAAAGATTCACTCTTATGTCTCATTAGATAGACATAACCATATATACTGAAATCATCAGTAAAAGTAATGAAGTATGAATAGCCACCTCTGGCATGTTTACTAAATGGCCCACACACATCACTGTGAATAAGGTCAAGTAAACCTGAAGCCTTTGACCTTTATTAGAAAAAGGAGTCTTCGTCATTTTGCCCATTAAACAAGCTTTGCATGTATCAAGCTCCTCATAGGAGAATGATCCCAGCAGTCCATGGTCATGCAACCGTTTAACGCGCTTCTTGTTAATATGGCCTAAACGACTATGCCATAGCAAGGTGCTGTCATCAGCATACTTGGCTTTCTTATTATCAATTTGTTGTACAGAACATTCCATGTCCAACATGTATAACCCATTGTTAATTGAGCCAGTAGCATAAACAATATTATCAAATGAAATACAACACTTTAAAGTTTTGCATTCAAAAGAAAATCCTTTCCTGACAAGAGCAGGAATAGAGATAATATTCTTAGTTATGCTCGGTACAAAATAACAATTGTCAAGTTCTAATACAAAACCAGAT
Source organism: Costus lasius (assembly GCA_027563935.2). Lineage (NCBI taxonomy): Eukaryota > Viridiplantae > Streptophyta > Magnoliopsida > Zingiberales > Costaceae > Costus > Costus lasius. The sequence continues at coordinate 82,082,319 of CM050451.1, forward strand.
GGTAAAGAGATGTTATATTGTCCTACAGCAACAGTAGCAACCCGTGCCCCGTTTCCAACTCGTAGGTCCACCTCATGCTGTCCCACCTGTCTTCTTCTCTTGAGTTCCTGTACATTTGAACAAATGTGAACTCCACATGCAGTGTCCAACACCCATGAAATAGAAGAAGCTACCATGACTTCAGTCATGTAAATACCTGAGCCAGAAGTGAAAGGCTTGCTTCCCTTCTTCTCTCCTTGGAGCGCTTTACAGTCCTTCTTCCAGTGACCGAGCTGGCCACAATGGAAACATCTGTTGTCCTTTGACCGCTTTATCTTTTGTTTCAGAGCCTTGTTGTAGCTCTTGATAGGGGCTTTGCCCTTCTTCCCCTTCTTCTTGTTCCTTGAAGGAACCAGCAAGACAGAGGAGGAAGGCTTTCCCTTCTCAAGAGTCTGCTCTGTGGTACAGAGTATGTTCAGTAACTCTGCCGGAGTACAATCGATCTTGTTCATATTAAAATTAATAATGAACGGATCAAAAGAGGCCGGGAGAGACTGCAGGATAATGTCTACAACAAGTTCCTGATTGATGGTGTGTCCCAGTTTCTCTAGAGCCTACTTGTACCCAATCATCTTGAGTACGTGAGCTCCCACTGGACTCCCTTCAGTCAGTTTGCTCTGAAAGAAAAGTTTCGTCAAGTTATAGCGTTCAGTCCTTGCCTGTGCAGCATACAGCATCTTGAGATTTGCTATAATATCAATAGCAGATAAATCCTCATGCTGACGCTGGAGCTCTGGCGTCATTGACGCAAGCATAAGGCAAGCGACATCAGTACTATCACTGACGTGCTTCTCATAAGCATCCCGAACCGCCCTTGCGGCGTTCGCTGCGGGTTGAGCCGATATTGCCGTCTCAAGGACATACAGTTTCCTCTCAGCCTTAAGAACAATCTTAAGCTGTCTGTACCAGTCTGAGAAGTTTGGCCCAGCAAACTTCTCCTTTTCCAGTATGGATCGCAGATTGAGCCCTGTGGTGTTCGTTGCTGCAGGAATCTACAACGTTGCAAGAACAACAAGGTCAGTATCCATGTTACAATCAATCCAGGACTTAAGAATGATTCTTTTCTCACTATTTTATCTGACTAAAAAATCCAATAAAACAGTCCGAAAGAGTAAAACTCTTTTTAGTGAGATGGGATCCAGATTTCATACTTGGTCTCCGCGTCCCGCTCAGGCGAGATAAGATGCACAGAGAGTTCAAGCACTAATCACTGGTAGGCTATCCATGCCAATCGCCAACCCGTGCGATTCCCCTTCATCTGGGCAATCCAGCAGACTGTGCCAACTGAGTTGGTACAACACAGTCTCTGATTCCACAGATGGCTGCCTCCATATAGCTAACATATGCTCAATATGTAGCCTACAAGGTCAAGCTGACCTGACCTACTCCCTGGACCACCAGGTGCTATGCTGAGCAACGAGAAGCGATAAATCCCTTCTCTGTAACACGCAGGTGTAATCACACACCGTCTGAAGATAGATGGGCGTGCCCACTGAGTGGGTACAACACGGCCCCAACGATAGTCAGAACAATGAGGTTTCGCGTCAGAAGGCTTTCGTGCTTGATATTTGACGTTGGATTTTAACAGTCCATTTTATCTTCCTACTATCATGCAATATCTATGGTGATAGCAAAAGAATAAATCAAGCATGTGCTAATATTTCTTAAACAGTAAATAGAAAGCAAAATGATCTTATGTGGTAAATGCCCATAAAAGCCTAAGTAAAAACCCTAGTTTTACACAAGTCTTCACTTGAGCTCTTTATGGGTCTCTTGCACTTTATCTGGCCCAGCCCGGGCCCAAGTGCCCTCTCTGCAGCTCAAATGCGCCCATCAGGTAGCATGCGCCTGTGCTAGAGTCGAACTCTAGACCTCCCACCTGGTGAAGCCACTGACTACAAGCGCTTCTGTCATGTGTGCTCTGTGCTCATGTCTGATCAAATTACATTTTAATCTATCTAGACATGAATTGACATGCAGGTCAATTGTACATTATTATAAATTAAAGTGTGATACACAGATCACAATAAAAATTTACAATTAATTCCAGGCACGCAGGCCCCAGCACAGCACACAAATTAGGGCAGCCCATATAAGATTAAATAGACACCCAATCAGGTTAAATAAGCATACATGTGATCCAATCAGAAAATAAAATTTTTGAAAAACCCCATGGCATCAATTTTATTTCCTTGTGTGCCCTACTACCTTACAACGGTCCATTAATAGGGATCCACTCATCAGACCAAGTCAGACCCACTGCCCTTGCATGCACCCAGTCATAACTGACTTGTGTTGACCTAGTGGTCAACTATGCATGCCTTAAGGGCTGAACGTCCCACATGATTTCTGGCAGGCGGGTGTGACCCCAGGCCTTAATCATGATCGTTCACTAGGCGCCTCAATCAGACATCGCTACACGCCCTTCTGCAGTCGGCCTATAGCGACCTGTATGCGTGCGCATAGGTGCTATCTGGCCGACCCATCTAGGCTGTCAGATGGTCTGATCAGGCTGTTGGGTCCAGACTAGACTGACGACTTCAACCCTAGTAACCCGTCTAAGTATATCAAGTAGGCGCTTTAGAGATCTAGGTGAGGGGCGCGCAAGATCATAAGTGTTTGATAAAAACTCTTCAACATGCGCAAAACAAATATCATGCGCAACTTAAGTAAAAACCAAAACACATCTAATGTCTAGCATGTATGTTGGCATGATGATTTATAACATGCGCAAGTCATGTTTAGATCTACTTTTAAAACGCATGGATCACAAAATAAGCAATCATATGGATCAAGCCAAAACACTAGCTCTGATACCAATTGAAAGGGGGGCGAAACCCTAACTCAGGCGCATATAAAATTTTTCATGGGCGAAAACAAGGGTTTCATGAAGATCGCATGGCATGAACATATGATCAACTATTAGTTCTTGCAATAAGAAGATAGGATGTTACCATGGCCATTATTTGGATGGCGACTTGGAAGAATATAGAGGGCGAGCGGCTCTCCTCCAAAGCAGTCGCACACAAGGTGACGATGGCTACTCCCTTTTCTTCTTTGTGCTAGCAAAGTTCCAAGGTGTCCTTCAACGTGTAGGAGAAGATGAGATGTTCTTCTTCTTGGCTAAGCGAAAACTCTCTACCTCTTCTCTTTCGTGGAGCCTCGACACAGACACGAGAGGAGAAGCATTCATTCGAGAGAGAGGGAGGCGTTGAGGCGTTATCCAACGTGGGAACGCTTATGGCTTCCAAAAATAGAAAGTCATCAAGCCTTGCGCCCATGTTTTCGAACCAACCAAAACGTCTTCTCACTTTGAACCATGCGTTCACTTATGTGAACCGGTTCTATTGCATTTGGTTCAAAGACCAAATCAAACCAAGCCATGGTCTAGATCTCATATGAACCAGATGGCTCAAGATCTAACCACACATCTCTTGATGCTCTTGATCTCATCGATCAAGCATCAATTCTCCCGATCGAAGCATACCGATCTCAAGCCCTAATCAATCAAACATGATCAGACCAGATCTCACTTCCAATCAGAGTTTAAACTCCTTTAAACTGAACCAAAACCATTCAGTCCACACGATCTGACATAAGTAAGCCATATCATCAAATTGTGCGACCCTAAGGGTTTCCTTCTGTTGGGGTATGCCCTTAAGGCTAATGTTTGAGGCCTTGGGATTCTTTCAGTATCATGTATAAACTCTTATGTTTATAAAGGCAATGGTTGTTATTCAGTTTGTTACATTGTCTGCCGCAATAAGTGTGCTTCTGAATAATGTCTCAATGCTGTTCAGCTTGGCTGACATGCTGTAATGTCCTTAGTCGAGATATCTTGGTGAACATGAGACAGCCTTGATATGATTGAGACTAATATGTGTTCTAATCTTATAGGATGCTTCGAGCATGGAATAAGATGTAGACTCATGGGTACATTGGATGTACTGGACAGACCCTACTAGGATATTCAATTGCTTGTCACAATGTGAATAATCCTTGTTTGCATCAAGTGGCACATGTCCTCTGACTTGAGATCACTTGTGTTTCTAAATGATGATTGTCATTGTTTTGAGGTAGTTCAATATCATTTGAAACATAATGGTTATAGACTATCTTGGATAATGAGCATGAGTCATGTTAGGGCACTAGTGATAGATAAAGGATTGCCGTCTCCTAGTTTGGAGTGTGATGTTCTAAAGGGGCCCCCCTGGATGAGATGATTGAGAAAGTGTATGGCCATACCCAGGTGACTATGATCATCTGATCTAATCATGCTCATCATATTGGAGTTACAAGCTTGACACGCTTGTCCAATAAGAACATCCAGTGGCAAAGGAAACATGTATGCCTCGTGAAGTGGATTCACACTTGTGCTGTGGTTTGGGTGTAGTCTTGGAAGACTCTTTCCTTCATATCGGGAGACAGTGATGTGTTGCTAGATACCCCTCACTGATCGTGATAACGTAAGTTATCGTTACCGACATTTAAAGGAAACCCTTAGGGTCGCACAATTTGATGATATGGCTTACTTATGTCAGATCGTGTGGACTGAATTGTTTTGGTTCAGTTTAAAGGAGTTTAAACTCTGATTGTAAGTGAGATCTGGTCTGATCATGTTTGATTGATTAGGGCTTGAGATCGGTAAGCTTCGATCGAGAGATTGGATGCTAGATCGGTGAGATCGAGAGCATCGAGAGATGAACGGTTAGATCTTGAACCATTTGGTTTAATGAGATCTGAACCAATGTTGATTTGATTTGGTCTTTGAACCAAATGCATTGAACCGAATGAATTGAATTGGTTCACTTATGTGAACGCTTGATTCGATTGGGAGACGTTCGAAGGTAACGTGGGATTGAATGAGGACTTAGTGCTTTCTATTTTTAGAAAGGCGTTTTTCTTCCTTTGGTTAATTCCCCAACGTTTTCGAATGTGGGGTTACGCTCTCGCTCTCTCTCGCCGACTTGTGCTCTTGCGCTCGTCTTGGGTGATCTTCACGCCAAAGGAGAAGGTTCAATTAGCATAGAAGATTCATCTCTTCTCTTCCACACACAAAAGGACACTTGGAGATCCTTGCTAGCACAAGGAGTCACAAGGAGTAGCCGACCACTCAACTTGTGTGCGTCATCTTTGGAGGAAAGCCTTATCGCCTTCTTCTTCCAAGCCGCCATCCAAGCAATGGCTATGGTATGATTCCATCTAAGATCTATGCAATTTTAAGTTGATCATATATGATGTATGCGATCCTTATGAAACCCTAATTCCGCTGCCGAAAAAGAAATTTACATGGCTATGGGTTTCGCCCCCCTCACGAAAGGGGTCCTTCAATTGGTATCAGAGCGCCAAGGTTATGCATGATCTTATATGATTGCTTTGTGTTATTGTGATCCATGCTTTGCGTTTATGATTAGATCTAAAACTATCATCATGCGAAATATACATGCTAGCCTTTAGATATATGTTTATTCTTAAGTTGCGCATGTATGATGTTTATGTTGGCGCATGTTAATGTTTTTGTCAAAAAGTTAATCACTTGCGCGCCTCACTTAGATCTAAGCGCTTGCTATAAACCCTTAGATGGGTTAGTAGGGTTGAAATCATCACCTAGTTAAGATCCAACCAGTCTGATCAGACCATCTGACAGCCTAGATGGGTCGACCAGATGGCACCTGTGCGCAAGCACAAGGTGGCTATAGGTCGACTGCATCAAGAGCGTGTAGCGATGTCTGGTTGAGACAACCAGTGAACGCCAAATGAGTTAGGCCCGGGGTCACACCCGTTTGCCAGAACTCATGAGGGTCGTTCAGCCCAGCGCATGCATGGTTGACCATTAGGTCAACTCAAGTCAGTTAGGACTTGGTGCATGCAAGGGCAGTGGATAAGACTAGGTCTGATGAGTGGATCCCTAGTAATGGACCGTTGTAAGGTAGTAAGGCACATAAGAAAATTAAAATTGATTCCAATGGGATTTCGAAAAATTTTATTTTCTTGTAATGGATCACATGTTGATTGCATACCATGATGAGTGTCTATTTCATCTTATGTGGGTTGCCCTTTTAATGTGTGCTGTGCTGGGGCCTGCGTGCCTGGAAGTAAATTGTAAATTAATTTTATTGTGATCTGCGTATCACATGTTATTTAATTTATAAATGTGTAATTGACCTGCGAGTCAATCTTGTCTAGATAGATTAAATTGTATTTTAATCAGACAAGAGCACACAGCACACTTGGCAGAGGCGCATGCACCAGTGGCTTGACCAGGTGGGAGGTCCAGGGTTAGACTCTGGGACAGGCGCATTTACCTGGTGAGCGCACCTGAGCTGCAGTGGGCGCTTGGGCCCTGGGTTGGGCCAGATGAGATGCGAAAGACCCATGAAGAGCTCAAGTGAAGACTTAAGTTAAATTAAGGTCTTACCTAGGCTTATGGGCTTTTACCACATAAGATCAGCATGCTTTCTATTTATTGTTTATATAACTAGAATTGCATGATTTATCTTCTGCTATCACCATAGGGTTTGCATGATAGTTAAGAAGATAAAAGGACCGTTAAAATCCAACGCTAAATATCAAGCACGTATGCCTTCTGACGCGAAACCTCACTGTTCTGACTATCGTTGGGGCCGTGTTGTACCCACTCAGTGGGCACGCCCATCTATCTTCAGACGGTGTGTGATTACACCTGCATGCTACAGAGAAGGGATTTATCGCTTCTCGTTGCTCAGCATAGCACGTGGTGGTCCAGGGAGTAGGTCAGGTCAGCTTGACCGTGTAGGCTACATACTGAGCATATGTGAGCTATATGGAGGCAGCCATCTGTGGGATCAGAGACTGTGTTGTACCAACTCAGTTGGCACAGTCTGCTGGATTGCCCAGATGAAGGGGAATCGCACGGGCTGGCGATTGGCAAGGATTGCCTACCAGAAACTAGTGCTTGTACTCTCTGTGCATCTTATCTCGCCTAAGCGGGACACGGAGACCAAGTATGAAATCTGGATCCCATCTCACTAAAAGAGTGTTACTCTTTCGGACTGTTTAATGGATTTTTCAGTCAGATAAAATAGTGAGAAAAGAATCTTTCTTAAGTCCTGGATTGATTCTAAACATTGATACTGACCTTGCTGTTCTTGCATTGTTGTAGATTACTGCAGCAACGAACACCACGAATTTCAATGTGCAATCCCTACTGGAAAGGGAGAAGTTTGCTGGGCCAAACTTCTCAGAGTGGTACGGACACCTTAAGATTGTTCTTAAGGCAGAGAGGAAACTGTATGTCCTCGAGACGGCTATACCGCCTCAACCAGCTGCGAACGCTGCAAGGGCAGTTCGGGATGCCTATGAAAAGCATGTCAATGATAGCATTGATGTCGCTTGCCTGATGCTTGCGTCTATGACGCCACAGCTGCAGCGTCAGCATGAGGATCTATCTGCTATACAGATTATAGCAAACCTCAAGATGATGTATGCTGCACAGGCCAGGACTGAACGCTACAATTTGACTAAGCTTTTCTTTCAGAGCAAACTGGCTGAAGGGAGTCCAGTGGGAGCTCACGTACTCAAGATGATTGGGTACAAGGAGGCTCTAGAGAAACTGGGACATACCGTCAATCAGGAGCTTGCTGTAGACATCATATTGCAGTCTCTCCCGACCTCTTTCGATCCGTTCATCATTAACTTTAATATGAACAAGATTGACTGTACGCCGGCAGAGTTACTGAATATGCTCTTGACTATAGAGCTGACGCTAAAGGGAAAGCCTTCAACCTCTGTCTTGATGGTTCCTTCCAGGAACAAGAAGAAGGGGAAGAAGGGCAAAGCCCCTGTCAAGAGCTACAACAAGGCTCTGAAACAAAAGGTTAAGCGGTCGAAGGAATACAGATGTTTCCATTGTGGCCAACTGGGTCACTGGAAAAAGGACTGTAAAGCGCTCCAAGGAGACAAGAAGGGAAGCATCGCTTCTGGCTCAGGTATTTTTGTGACTGAGGTCATGTTTTCTTCTTCTATCTCATGGGTGTTGGACACTGCATGTGGAGTTCACATTTGTTCAAATGTACAGGAACTCAAGAGAAGAAGACAGGTGGGACAGCATGAGGTGGACCTACGAGTTGGAAACGGGGCACGGGTTGCTGCTGTTGCTGTAGGAGTTTATTACATCTCATTACCATCTGGACTTGTATTGGAACTAGACAATTGTTACTTTGTACCAAGCATTACGAAAAATATTATCTCTATTCCTGCTCTTGTCAGGAAAGGATTTTCCTTTGAATGCAATATTTCAAAGTGTGTTATTTCTTATGATAATATTGTTTATGCTACTGGGTCGATTAACAATGGGTTATTCATGTTGGACATGGAATGTTCTATACAACAAATTGATATTAAGAAAGCCAAGTATGCTGATAACAGCACCTTGCTATGGCATAGTCGTTTAGGCCATATTAACAAGAAACGCATTAAGCGGTTGCATGACCATGGACTGCTGGGATCATTCTCCTATGAGGAGCTTGATACATGCATGAAGGTTCCCACATAGGGGGCGAAACCCTAAAGTGGCGCAAACAAAAATGGGCAGCGGATTCAAGGGTTTCATAGGATCGATAAGCATGCATTATATGATCAACTTTTGAAGCATGAATAGAGAAGATGCGATTCATACCATGGCCATTTCTAGATGGCGCCTTGGAAGCAAGAGAACAACGAAGGTCTCCTCCAAATCGTCACACACAAGATGAGCAACGGCTTGCTTCTTGTCGTCCCTTGTGCTAGCAAGGATCGTCCAAGGTGTCTTTGATCGAAAGGAAAGGGAGAGAGCAACTCCTTGCTTGGCAAAAAAACTTTCCTCTTGTCGTCTCCACTTCTCTACACGAGATGTCTCTACTCGTCCAAAGTAAAAGAGGGCGACAAAGGCGTGAAGAGGCGACGTGAGAGAGAGGTGGTCACGTTGTGACATGCTTTCTAAAAATAGAAAGCCAACAATTCATGCGACCATGAATTTTTCCCTCAACGCAAATTCCTCTTCAATTGAACCATGCGCTCATGTAATGAGCTGGTTCATTTCGGTTTGGCCCAAGACCAAATAAACCAAGCAATATGGTCTAGATCTCAATTAAACCCAAAGGCTCTTGATCTGACCGTCAATCTCTTGATGCTCCTGATCTGACCGATCCAGCATCCATTCTCTCAATCGAAGCTTACCGATCTTAAGCCCTAATCAATCAGACATGATCAGACCAGATCTCACTTACAATCAGAGATTAAATCCCTTTAAACTGAACCTGAACAATTCAGTCCACACGATCTGACTTAAGTAAGCCATTTCATCAAATTGTGCGACCCTGAGGGTTTCCTTTAAATGTCGGTAACGATAACTCACGTCATCACGATCAGTGAGGGGTATCTAGCAACACATCACTGTCTCCCGATATAAAGGAAAGAGTCTTCCAAGACTACACCCAAAAACAGCACAAGTGTGAATCAACTTCACTAAGCATACATATTTCCTTTGCCACTGGATGTTCTTATTGGACAAGCGTGTCAAGCTTGTAGCTCCAATATGATGAGCATGATTAGATCAGATGAACACAGTCATCTGGGTATGGTCATACACTTTCTCATCATCTCATCCAGGGGGCCCCTTTAGAACATCACACTCCTTAAACAAGGAGACGGCAATCCTATGTCTATCACTAGTGCCCTAACCTGACTCAAGCTCACCATCCAAGATAGTCTATAATCATTATATTTCAAATGATATTGAACTATCTCAAAACAATGACAATCATCATTTAGAAACACAAGTGATCTCAAGTCAGAGGAAATGTGCCACTTGATACAATCAAGGAATATTCACATTGTGACAAGCAATTGAATATCCTAGTAGGGTCTGTCCAGTACATCCAATGTACCCATGAGTCTACATCTTATTCCATGCTCGAAGCATCCTATAAGATTAGAACACATACTAGTCTTAACCATATCAAGGCTGTCTCATGTTCACCAAGATACATCGACTAAGGACATATAGCATGTCAGCCTAGCTGAACAGCATTGAGACATTATTCAGAAGTATATCTATTGCAGCAGATAATATAACAAACTGAATAATAACCATGCCTTTATAAACATAAGAGTTTATTACATGATACTGATACAATCCTTAGGACTCAAACATTAGCCTTAAGGGCATACCCCAACAATCTCCCACTTGCACTTAATCTAATGGTTGAGAAATCTCAAACCCATATTATTACAGTGCTTCTCATGCTTCTGCTGCGCCAGAGGCTTAGTAAGCGGGTCTGCTAGATTGTCATCTGTATGTACCTTGCAGACTTTGATCTCGCCACGATCAATGATCTCCCTGATCAAATGAAACCGTCTCTGTATGTGCTTGGACTTCTGGTGCGACCGTGGTTCCTTTGCCTGTGCGATTGCTCCAGTGTTATCACAGAAGATAACCAAAGGATTTGCACTCGAAGGAACAACACCAAGTTCTCTCACGAACTTACGAATCCACACTGCCTCCTTGGATGCTTCCGAGGCTGCAACATACTCGGCTTCTGTTGTGGAATCAGCAACAGTTGACTGTTTGAAACTCTTCCACACCACTGCTCCTCCATTCAAGCTAAAAACATAGCCTGATTGCGATCGGAAATCATCCTGGTCAGACTGGAACGAAGCGTCAGTATATCCTTCAATACTGAGTTCTTCCTGACCACCATATATCAAGAACATATCTTTGGTTCTCCGCAGATATTTTAAGATGTTCTTGACCGCAATCCAGTGTGCCTGACCTGGATTACTTTGGAACCGACTGGTCACGCTTAACCCGTAAGCGACGTCAGGGCGAGTACACAACATCGCATACATTATGGACCCAATAGCCGAAGCATAAGGCGTATGTCCATTTCATCTTTCTCAGTCTGTGTTTGTGGACACTGACTCTTTGAAAGATTCAGACCATGTCTGACTGGAAGATATCCTCTTTTAGAATTCTCTAAATGAAATCTCTCCAGGACTTTATCGATGTAAGTACTCTGGCACAGCCCGAGAAGCCTCTTAGATCTATCCCTGTAGATCTTCACACCTAACACATAGGCTGCTTCTCCTAAATCTTTCATCTGGAAACATTTCCTTAACCATGCCTTAACCGCATGCATTTCAGGAATGTCATTTCCAATGATCAAGATATCATCGACGTAGAGGACTAGGAAAGTAATCACGCTCCCACTAAACCTCTTATATACACACGGGTCATCCTCGTTCTTGATGAAACCAAACTCAGTGACTGATTCATCAAAATGAATATTCCAGCTTCTTGATGCTTGTTTAAGTCCATAAATAGACTTCTTTAACTTGCATATCTTATGACGATCTGATGGATTAGTGAAACCTTCTGGTTGTGTCATATACACATCCTCATCCAAATTTCCATTCAGGAAAGCTGTTTTCACATCCATTTGCCAGATCTCATAATCATAATATGCTGCTATCGCGAAAAGAATCCGAATAGACTTAAACATAGCTACTGGTGATAAAGTTTTATCATAATCTATCCCGTAGATTTGTTTGAAACCTTTCACAACTAGCCTGCCTTTATAGGTAACCACGTTACCATCCATGTCAATCTTCTTCTTGAAGATCCATTTACAGCCTATAGGGATAACTCCCGGAGGCGGATCAACCAAATCCCAGACTTGGTTATCTGACATGGAGTCCATCTCGGCTCGCATAGCATCAAGCCATCTCGCTGACTCCGGTCCACTGACCGCATCCGCATAAGTGAGGGGTTCATCATGATCAATGATGTAGACTCCGTCATAGCGCTCAGGCTGTCGACGGATCCTTCCCGATCTTCGCGGTTCCCGTGATATCTGAGCCTCAGGTTGTTCAATAACCTGTTCTACCGGCTCAGGCTCATCCAACTGTGCTTGAGCACTTTGTCCTTCTTCTGGATTCTCATCCAACTTTATTTCTCTCCCACTGGCCTCTTGTAGAAGAAACTCCTTCTCAAGAAATATGGCCATCCGAGCAACAAACACCTTGTTCTCTTTGGGATCGAAGAAATAATAACCCTTAGTTTCCTTAGGGTAACCGACAAAGATACATTTGTCAGATCTGCTCTCTAGTTTCCCAGAGGCGAGCTTTTTGACATAAGCCTCGCAGCCCCAGATCCTGATAAATGTCAAGCTTGGCTGTTTCCCATACCATAACTCATATGGCGTCTTTGAAACGGCCTTGGATGGCACTCGATTTAGTACCTTTGCAGCTGTTTCCAGTGCAAATCCCCAAAAGGAGTATGGAAGAGTAGCCTGACTCATCATAGAACGAACCATATCAAGTAACGTTCTATTTCTCCTCTCGGACACACCATTCCATTGGGGTGTTCCTAGCGGAGTGAGCTGTGAGATAATCCCACACTCCTTCAGATAGTCAGTAAACGCATGACTTAGGTATTCTCCACCTCGATCAGAACGAAGTGCCTTGATATTTCGGCCTAGCTGATTCTGTACTTCATTCTTGAACTCTTTGAACTTGTCAAAAGATTCACTTTTATGTCTCATTAAATAGACATACCTGTATCTACTGAAATCATCAGTAAAGGTAATGAAGTACTGATAGCCACCTCTGGCATGTTTACTAAATGGCCCACACACATCACTGTGTATAAGGTCAAGTAAACCTGAAGCCCTTTGACCTTTGTGAGGAAAGGTGACTTCGTCATTTTACCCATTAAACAAGCCTTGCATGTATCAATCTCCTCATAGGAGAATGATCCCAGCAGTCCATGATCATGCAACTGCTTAATGCGTTTCTTGTTAATATGGCCTAAACGACTATGCCATAGCAAGGTGCTGTCATCAGCATACTTGGCTTTCTTAATATCAATATTTTGTATAGAACATTCCATGTCCAACATGAATAACCCATTGTTAATTGAACCAGTTGCATAAACAATATTATCTAAAGATAAAACACACTTTGAAATATTGCATTCAAAGGAAAATCCCTTCCTGACAAGAGCAGGAATAGAGATAATATTTTTAGTAATACTGGGAACAAAGTAACAATTGTCTAGTTCCAATACAAGTCCAGATGGTAAAGAAATGAAATAGTCTCCTACAGCAACAGCAGCAACCCGTGCCCCGTTTCCAACGCGTAGGTCCACCTCATGCTGTCCCACCTGCCTTCTTCTCTTGAGTTCCTGTACATTTGAACAAATGTGAACTCCACATGTAGTGTCCAACACCCATGATATAGAAGAAGAAAACATGACCTCAGTCACAAAAATACCTGAGCCAGAAGCGAAGCTTCCCCTCTTATCTCCTTGGAGCGCTTTACAGTCCTTTTTCCAGTGACCCAGCTGGCCACAGTGGAAACATCTGTATTCCTTGGACCGCTTCACCTTTTGCTTCAGAGCCTTGCTGTAATTCTTGACAGGGGTCTTGCCCTTCTTCCCCTTCTTCTTGTTCCTAGAAGGAACCATTAAGACAGAGATCGAAGGCTTTCCCTTCAGAGTTTCCTCAGTAGTCAAGAGCATATTCAGCAGCTCTGCCGGAGTACAATCGATTTTGTTCATATTACTGTTAATGATGAACGCGTCGAATGAAGGCGGGAGAGACTGCAGAATAATGTCTACAGCAAGCTCCTGATTGATGGTATGCCCCAGTTTCTCTAGAGCTTCCTTGTGCCCAATCATCTTGAGCACATGAGCTCCCACTGGGCTCCCTTCAGCCAGTTTGCTCTGAAAGAAAAGCTTTGTCAGATTATAGCGTTCTGTCCTCGCCTGTGCAGCATACAGCATCTTGAGGTTCGCTATAATTTCTATAGCCGACATATCCTCATGCTGACGCTGCAGCGGTGGCGTCATAGATGCTAGCATCAGGCAAGCGACATCAATGCTATCATTGACGTGCTTTTCATAGGCTTCCCGAACCGCCCTTGCGGCGTTCGGGGCGGGCTGAGGCGGTATCGCCGTCTCGAGGACATACAGTTTCCTCTCTGCCTTAAGAACGATCTTAAGGTGTCCGTACCAGTCTGAGAAGTTCGGCCCAGCAAACTTCTCCCTTTCCAGTAGGGATCGCACATTGAAGCTCATGGTGTTCGTTGCTGCAGGTATCTACAACAATGCAAGAACAACAAGGTCAGTATCAATGTTAAGAATCAATCAGGACTTAAGAAAGATTCTTTTTCTCACTATTTTATCTGGCTGAAAAATCCAGCAAAACAGCCCGAAAGAGTAGTACTCTTTTAGTGAGATGGGATCCAGATTTCATACTTGGTCTCCGCGTCCCGCTCAGGCGAGATAAGATGCACAGAGAGTACAAGCACTAATCTCTGGTAGGCTGCCCTAGCCAATCGCCAACCCGTGCGATTCCCCTTCATCTGGGCAATCCAGCAGACTGTGCCAACTGAGTTGGTACAACACAATCTCTGACCCCACAGATGGCTGCCTCGATGTGCTACCATATGCGCCACATATGTAGGCTACATGGTCAAGCTGACCCGACCTACTCCCTGGACCACCACGTGCTATGCTGAGCAACGAGAAGCGATAAATCCCTTCTCTGTAACACGCAGGTGTAATCCCGCACCGTCTGAAGATAGATGGACGTGCCCACTGAGTGGGTACAACACGGCTCCAACGATAATCAGAACAGTGAGGTTTCGCGTCAGAAGGCTAACGAGCTTGATATTTTAGCGTTGGATTTTAACGGTCTTTTATCTTCTTCACTATCATGCAATTCCTATGGTGATAGCAGAAGATAAATAAATCATGCTGTTCTACTTATTTAAACAATAAAAGAAAGCATGGATCTTATGTGGTAAAAGCCCATAGCCTAAGTAAGACCTTAAGATACTTAAGTCTTCACTTGCTTTTCTTCATGGGACTTTAGCTGCTCATCTGGCCCAAACCAGGGCCCAAGCGCCATTTGCAGCTGAGGTGCGCCCACCAGGGAAAATGCGCCTGGTCCCAGAGTCGAACCCTGGACCTCCCACCTGGTCAAGCCACTGCTGCATGCGCCTCTGCCAAGTGTGCTTTGTGCTCTTATCTGATTAACTTACAAATTAATCTATCTAGACAAGATTGACTCGCAGGTCAATTACATTTTATAAATTAATTAAACTGTGATTCGCAGATCACAAAAATAAGAATTAATTTACAATAAAATTCCAGGCACGCAGGCCCCAGCACAGCACACATTAAACGGGCAGCCCACATAAGATTAAATAAACATACATTTGGCATCCAATCAGCATGTGATCCAATCATGAAAAATAAAATTTTGAAAAAACCCCATTGAGATTAATTTTATTTTTCCTTATTTGCCCTACAACCTTACAACGGTCCATTACTAGGGATCCACTCATCCAACCTAGTCAGATCCACTGCCCTTGCATGCACCAAGTCCTAACTGACTTGAGTCGACCAAAAGGTCAACCATGCATGCGCCAGGGCTGAACAACCCTCAAGAGATCTGGCAAGCGGGTGTGACCCCGGGCCTAACTCATGTGTGTTCACTATTCGTCTCAATCAGACATCGCTACACGCCTGTCTGCAGTCGACCTATAGCCACCAGATGCTCGCGCACAGGTGCTATCTGGTCAACCCATCCAGGCTGTCAGATGGTCTGATCAGACTATTGGATCTAACCTAGGGGATGACTTCAACCCTAATAACCCGTCTAAGGGTTTACAGTAAGGCCTTAGATCTATAGTGAGTCGCGCATGTCATATAGTTTTGATAAAACAAAGATGCGCCTACATGCCAACATACATGCGCAAATGAAACATAAAATAGGTTTCGACATGATACAAGTTAACATGATAAATTTACGCATGATATAGATCTAAGCATTCATGGAACACAAAATCAAAGCAATCATATAAATATGCATGTAACCTGCTCTGATACCAATTGAAGGTTCCCACATAGGGGGCGAAACCCTAAAGTGGCGCAAACAAAAATGGGCAGCGGATTCAAGGGTTTCATAGGATCGATGAGCATGCATTATATGATCAACTTTTGAAGCATGAATAGAGAAGATGCGATTCATACCATGGCCATTTCTAGATGGCGCCTTGGAAGCAAGAGAACAACGAAGGTCTCCTCCAAATCGTCACACACAAGATGAGCGACGGCTTGCTTCTTGTCGTCCCTTGTGCTAGCAAGGATCGTCCAAGGTGTCTTTGATCGAAAGGAAAGGGAGAGAGCAACTCCTTGCTTGGCAAAAAACTTTCCTCTTGTCGTCTCCACTTCTCTACACGAGATGTCTCTACTCGTCCAAAGTAAAAGAGGGCGACAAAGGCGTGAAGAGGCGACGTGAGAGAGAGGTGGTCACGTTGTGACATGCTTTCTAAAAATAGAAAGCCAACAATTCATGCGACCATGAATTTTTCCCTCAACGCAAATTCCTCTTCAATTGAACCATGCGCTCATGTAATGAGCTGGTTCATTTCGGTTTGGCCCAAGACCAAATAAACCAAGCAATTTGGTCTAGATCTCAATTAAACCCAAAGGCTCTTGATCTGACCGTCAATCTCTTGATGCTCCTGATCTGACCGATCCAGCATCCATTCTCTCAATCGAAGCTTACCGATCTTAAGCCCTAATCAATCAGACATGATCAGACCAGATCTCACTTACAATCAGAGATTAAATCCCTTTAAACTGAACCTGAACAATTCAGTCCACACGATCTGACTTAAGTAAGCCATTTCATCAAATTGTGCGACCCTGAGGGTTTCCTTTAAATGTCGGTAACGATAACTCACGTCATCACGATCAGTGAGGGGTATCTAGCAACACATCACTGTCTCCCGATATAAAGGAAAGAGTCTTCCAAGACTACACCCAAAAACAGCACAAGTGTGAATCAACTTCACTAAGCATACATATTTCCTTTGCCACTGGATGTTCTTATTGGACAAGCGTGTCAAGCTTGTAGCTCCAATATGATGAGCATGATTAGATCAGATGAACACAGTTATCTGGGTATGGCCATACACTTTCTCATCATCTCATCCAGGGGGCCCCTTTAGAACATCACACTCCTTAAACAAGGAGACGGCAATCCTATGTCTATCACTAGTGCCCTAACCTGACTCAAGCTCACCATCCAAGATAGTCTATAATCATTATATTTCAAATGATATTGAACTATCTCAAAACAATGACAATCATCATTTAGAAACACAAGTGATCTCAAGTCAGAGGAAATGTGCCACTTGATACAATCAAGGAATATTCACATTGTGACAAGCAATTGAATATCCTAGTAGGGTCTGTCCAGTACATCCAATGTACCCATGAGTCTACATCTTATTCCATGCTCGAAGCATCCTATAAGATTAGAACACATACTAGTCTTAACCATATCAAGGCTGTCTCATGTTCACCAAGATACATCGACTAAGGACATATAGCATGTCAGCCTAGCTGAACAGCATTGAGACATTATTCAGAAGTATATCTATTGCAGCAGATAATATAACAAACTGAATAATAACCATGCCTTTATAAACATAAGAGTTTATTACATGATACTGATACAATCCTTAGGCCTCAAACATTAGCCTTAAGGGCATACCCCAACAATGCAAAGCTTGTTTAATGGGTAAAATGACGAAGTCCCCTTTTTCTAACAAAGGTCAAAGGGCTTCAGATTTACTTGACCTTATACACAGTGATGTGTGTGGGCCATTTACTAAACATGCCAGAGGTGGCTATTCATACTTCATTACCTTTACTGATGATTTCAGTAGATTCGGGTATGTCTATCTCATGAGACACAAGAGTGAATCTTTTGACAAGTTCAAAGAGTTCAAAAATGAAGTACAGAATCAGCTAGGCCGAAATATCAAGGCACTTCGCTCAGATCGAGGTGGAGAATACCTAAGTCGAGAGTTTACTGACTATCTGAATGAGTGTGGGATTATCTCACAGCTCACTCCGCCAGGAACACCGCAATGGAATGGTGTGTCCGAGAGGAGAAATAGAACATTACTTGATATGGTTCGTTCTATGATGAGTCAGGCTACTCTACCTTACTCCTTTTGGGGATTTGCACTGGAAACAGCTGCAAAGGTACTAAACCGAGTGCCATCCAAGGCAGTTTCAAAGACTCCATATGAGTTATGGTATGGGAAACAGCCGAGCTTGACATTTATTAAGATCTGGGGTTGCGAGGCTTATGTCAAAAAGCTCGCCTCTGGGAAACTAGAGAGCAGATCTGACAAATGCATCTTTGTCGGTTACCCTAAAGAAACGAAGGGTTATTATTTCTACAATCCCAAAGAGAACAAGGTATTTGTTGCTCGGACGGCCATTTTTCTTGAGAAGGAATTTCTTCTGCAAGAGGCCAGTGGGAGAGAAATAAAGCTGGATGAGAATCCAGAGGAAGGACAAAGTAGTCAAGCACAGTTGGATGAGCCTGAGCCCGTAGAACAGGTTATTGAACAACCTGAGGCTCAGATATCACGGGAACCGCATAGATCGGGAAGGATCCGTCGACAGCCTGAGCGCTATGACAGAGTCTACATCATTGATCATGATGAACCCCTCACTTATGCGGATGCGGTCAGTGGACCGGACTCAGCGAGATGGCTTGAAGCTATGCGAGCCGAGATGGACTCCATGTCAGATAATCAAGTCTGGGATTTGGTTGATCCGCCTCCGGGAGTAATCCCTATAGGCTGTAAATGGATCTTCAAGAAGAAGATTGACATGGATGGTAACGTAGTTACCTATAAAGGCAGGCTAGTTGCGAAAGGTTTCAAACAAATCTACGGGATAGATTATGATGAAACTTTCTCTCCTGTAGCCATGTTCAAGTCTATTCGGATTATTCTTGCGATAGCAGCATATTACGATTATGAGATCTGGCAGATGGATGTGAAGACCGCTTTCCTTAATGGAAAACTGGATGAGGATGTGTATATGGCACAACCTGAAGGTTTCACTAATCCATCAGATCGTCATAAAATATGCAAGTTAAAGAAGTCCATTTATGGACTTAAGCAAGCATCTAGAAGCTGGAATATTCGTTTTGATGAATCCATCAGTGAATTTGGTTTCATCAAGAATGAAGACGACCCGTGTGTATATAAGAGGTTTAGTGGGAGCGTGATTACTTTCCTAGTCCTCTATGTCGATGATATCTTGATCATTGGAAACGATATTCCTGAACTACATGCGGTTAAGGCATGGTTAAGAAAATGTTTCCAGATGAAAGATTTGGGAGAAGCAGCCTATGTATTAGGTGTGAAGATCTACAGAGATAGATCTAAGAGGCTTCTCGGGCTGTGCCAAAGTACTTACATCGATAAAGTCCTGGAGAGATTCCATTTAGAGAATTCTAAAAGAGGATATCTTCCAGTCAGACATGGTCTGAATCTTTCAAAGAGTCAGTGTCCACAAACACAGACTGAGAAAGATGAAATGGACAATACGCCTTATGCTTCGGCTATTGGGTCCATTATGCATGCGATGTTATGTACTCGCCCAGACGTCGCTTACGGGTTAAGCGTGACCAGTCGATTCCAAAGTAATCCAGGTCAGGCACACTGGATTGCAGTCAAGAACATTTTAAAATATCTTCGGAGGACCAAAGATATGTTCTTGGTGTATGGTGGTCAGGAAGAACTCAGTATTGAAGGATATACTGACGCTTCATTCCAATCTGACCAGGATGATTTCCGATCGCAGTCAGGCTATGTTTTTAGCTTGAATGGAGGTGCAGTGGTGTGGAAAAGTTTCAAACAATCTATAGTTGCTGATTCCACAACAGAAGCCGAGTACGTTGTAGCCTCGGAAGCATCCAAGGAGGCAGTGTGGATTCGTAAGTTCGTTCAGGAACTTGGTGTTGTTCCTTCGAGTGCAGATCCTTTGGTTATCTTCTGTGATAACACTGGAGCAATCGCACAAGCAAAGGAACCACGGTCGCACCAGAAGTCCAAGCACATACAGAGACGGTTTCATTTGATCCGGGAGATCATTGATCGTGGCGAGATCAAAGTTTGCAAGGTTCATACAGATGACAATCTGGCTGACCCGCTTACCAAGCCTCTGGCGCAGCAGAAGCATGAGAAGCACTGTAATAATATGGGTTTGAGATTTCTCAACCATTAGATTAAGTGCAAGTGGGAGATTGTTGGGGTATGCCCTTAAGGCTAATGTTTGAGGCCTTGGGATTCTTTCAGTATCATGTATAAACTCTTATGTTTTTAAAGGCAATGGTTGTTATTCAGTTTGTTACATTGTCTGCCACAATAAGTGTGCTTCTGAATAATGTCTCAATGCTGTTCAGCTTGGCTGACATGCTGTAATGTCCTTAGTCGAGATATCTTGGTGAACATGAGATAGCCTTGATATGATTGAGACTAATATGTGTTCTAATCTTATAGGATGCTTCGAGCATGGAATAAGATGTAGACTCATGGGTACATTGGATGTACTGGACAGACCCTACTAGGATATTCAATTGCTTGTCACAATGTGAATAATCCTTGTTTGCATCAAGTGGCACATGTCCTCTGACTTGAGATCACTTGTGTTTCTAAATGATGATTGTCATTGTTTTGAGGTAGTTCAATATCATTTGAAACATAATGGTTATAGACTATCTTGGATAATGAGCATGAGTCATGTTAGGGCACTAGTGATAGATAAAGGATTGCCGTCTCCTAGTTTGGAGTGTGATGTTCTAAAGGGGCCCCCCTGGATGAGATGATTGAGAAAGTGTATGGCCATACCCAGGTGACTATGATCATCTGATCTAATCATGCTCATCATATTGGAGTTACAAGCTTGACACGCTTGTCCAATAAGAACATCCAGTGGCAAAGGAAACATGTATGCCTCGTGAAGTGGATTCACACTTGTGCTGTGGTTTGGGTGTAGTCTTGGAAGACTCTTTCCTTCATATCGGGAGATAGTGATGTGTTGCTAGATACCCCTCACTGATCGTGATAACGTAAGTTATCGTTACCGACATTTAAAGGAAACCCTTAGGGTCGCACAATTTGATGATATGGCTTACTTATGTCAGATCGTGTGGACTGAATTGTTTTGGTTCAGTTTAAAGGAGTTTAAACTCTGATTGTAAGTGAGATCTGGTCTGATCATGTTTGATTGATTAGGGCTTGAGATCGGTAAGCTTCGATCGAGAGATTGGATGCTAGATCGGTGAGATCGAGAGCATCGAGAGATGAACGGTTAGATCTTGAACCATTTGGTTTAATGAGATCTGAACCAATGTTGATTTGATTTGGTCTTTGAACCAAATGCATTGAACCGAATGAATTGAATTGGTTCACTTATGTGAACGCTTGATTCGAATGGGAGACGTTCGAAGGTAACGTGGGATTGAATGAGGACTTAGTGCTTTCTATTTTTAGAAAGGCGTTTTTCTTCCTTTGGTTAATTCCCCAACGTTTTCGAATGTGGGGTTACGCTCTCGCTCTCTCTCGCTGACTTGTGCTCTTGTGCTCGTCTTGGGTGATCTTCACGCCAAAGGAGAAGGTTCAATCAGCATAGAAGATTCATCTCTTCTCTTCCACACACAAAAGGACACTTGGAGATCCTTGCTAGCACAAGGAGTCACAAGGAGTAGCCGACCACTCAACTTGTGTGCGTCATCTTTGGAGGAAAGCCTTATCGCCTTCTTCTTCCAAGCCGCCATCCAAGCAATGGCTATGGTATGATTCCATCTAAGATCTATGCAATTTTAAGTTGATCATATATGATGTATGCGATCCTTATGAAACCCTAATTCCGCTGCCGAAAAAGAAATTTACATGGCTATGGGTTTCGCCCCCCTCACGAAAGGGGTCCTTCACCTTCAATGTCGGTAACAATAACTTACGTTATCACGATCAGAGAGGGGTATCTAGCAACACATCACTATCTCCCGATATGAAGGAAAGAGTCTTCCAAGACTACACCCAAACCATAGCACAAGTGTGAATCCAATTCACTTGACATACATGTTTCCTTTGCCACTGGATGTTCTCATTGGACAAGCGTGTCAAGCCTGTAATTCCAATATGATGAAAATGATTAGATCAGATGAACATAGTCATCTGGGTATGGCCATACACTTTCTCAATCATCTCATCCAGGGGGCCCCTTTAGAACATCACACTCCAACAAGGAGAGGCAATCCTATATCTATCACTAGTGTCCTAACATGACTCATGCTCATTATCCAAGATAATCTATAACCATTATATTTCAAATGATATTGAATTACCTCAAGACAATGCCAATCATCATTTAGAAACACAAGCGATCTCAAGTCAGAGGAAATATGCCACTTGCTTGCATATAAGGATTATTCACATTGTGACAAACAATTGAATATCCTAAGTAGGGTCTATCCAGTACATCCAATGCACCTATGTGTCTACATCTTATTCCATGCTCGAAGCACCCTATAAGATTGGAACACATATTAGTCTCAATCATATCAAGGCTGTCTCATGTTCACCAAGATATCTCGACTAAGGACAATGCTAATGTCAGCCAAGCTGAACACCATTGAGACATTATTCAGAAGTATACATAACAGCAGCAGATAATGTAACAACCTGAATAACAACCATTGCCTTTATAAACTTATACATAGTTTATACATGATACTGAAATCATCCCAAAGGCCTCAAACATTAGCCTTAAGGGCATACCCCAACAATATGCTACAATTGTTTTTGAATTGGCCCTGATATACTGTTCTTCTACATGCTGAGATAGTATTCCTGCACTGCACTTAAACAATAGTCATTTCTAGCATTAATTTTCTTGTTTATCATCATGCGTTATTTTACTCAACAGGAAGTTATAGTTAGAACAGAATTAATAACTGTTAGGGAACGAAAGGCTCTTACACTTAGTTTTTACAACATTTAAATATAGGGTTCTTACTCATAGGCCTAGTTGTTTCACAACATACACTTTGTGCATTGGTTATAATAGTAAAATTGTTATTGATCATCAAGTCAAGTTTAATGTTATATCTCCCAAAGTCATTGAGCAATTTGGCCTCACCATACAGAAACATGATTATCCATATGTCATAACTTGGGAAGACTATACTAAAACTTTAGTTGACTTTCGATGCTTAGTTCCCATTATGTTGGACAATATCAAAACCAAAATTTGGTGTGATGTGATGGGTTTAGAAGGTTTTGACATTTTATTAGGAGATGAATTCATGTATGATTTTCAAGGATATTATTATAGCAAACCTTGGTGTTATAGTTTTACTCAAAATGGTATGCAACACATAATCTACCCTAGGAACAAAGAACCAATGCATGTTAAAACCCATAAACAAATTGGTGAACTTCAACAAAGGCTCAAGCCTAAAGAACAAACTTTAGAGCCTACCATAGAATCTAAAACAAGTCTAGATGAGACTTTTGAAATTCAAGAGGCAAGCCATGTTGAGCCAAGCCTTCAAGTAGAACCAACACCTTTACCTTCAACTTTAGGGTCCATACCCATATGTTCTGAACTTGAGCTTAGCACTACTATTAGAGAGCCTAAAGTTGAACCCAAACCCATAGGTCTTCTTGAACCTGATTTTGAACCTAAGTTGGAACCTTTTGAGCTTGACATGGATCCTAATCCCCAACCCTTAGGAACACCCCTAGACTTACAAAATTTCTCTCAGGACCCTATGATCCTTGAATCTTGCCTCTTAGGTCCCTCTACCCACACCCTTAAACCACCATTAGAGTCAACTCAACCTAAAATAATTGAAAATAATTCTGTTTTGTAAACTTTTCAAATTGAGCATATTAATTTCATTATTCCAAGCAACTTAGATGCTAGAATCCCTTATTTCAAGTTTACTAATGAATATGGCCGAGAAAGGGCCTTCAATGCAGGTATCCCTTGTAGGGTCCCCTTCAAGGGGGAGCGCAAGCATGGGAAACCCCTTTCAAGAGGGGGGCAAAAACACTAAGGGGGTTGGCGCATAACTTTGCAAGCGGAAGCATGTGTTTTCAACGATTTTAGCATGAGCATATGATCAACTTGAATGAGTTCAGATCTATACCATAGCCATAGAGTTGGAGGTCGGCTTGGAAGAAGAGATCGAATAGGGGTCTCCTCCACAAGATGCGCACACAAGATGAGGATGCGCTCACTTCCTTGGTGCTCCTTGTGCTAGCAAGGTTCCAAGAGTTGTCCTTGATCGAGTAAAGAGAAGAGATGATCACTTCCTTTGGTTGGCCGGTCCTCCTCTTGTCGTCCACACCCAAAATCTCACAAGTCTCATCGAGCAAGAGCAAGGAGACAAGAGTTCAATGAGCCTTCAAGCCGTTTTGGCGTTTCAAGGAGACATGCGCTCAATGACTTTCCAAAATTGGAAAATCCATTAAGCCATGCGTTCTCACTTCTAGCAAACCGCCCAAAACGCTTTATGGATCGAACCATGGGTTCACCCATGTGAACCGGTTCAATCCAAATTGGTCCAAACCAATTTGGTTCAAAGACCAAACCAAGCCAATCGGTCTAGATCAACCAAACCCTAAGGTTTCCAATCTAATCGTTCATCTCATGATGCTTTTGATCTCACCGATCTTGCATCAATACTCTCGATCGAAGCTTACCGATCTCAAGCCCTAATCAATCAAACATGATCAGACTGGATCTCACTTACAATCAGAGTTTAAACTCCTTTAAACTGAACCGAAACAATTCAGTCCACACGATCTGACTCAAGTAAGCCATATCATCAAATTGTGCGACCCTGAGGGTTTCCTTTAAATGTCGGTAACGATAACTTACGTTATCACGATCAGTGAGGGGTATCTAGCAACACATCACTGTCTCCCGATATAAAGGAAAGAGTCTTCCAAGACTACACCCAAACCACAGCACAAGTGTGAATCAAACTCACGAGGCATGCATGTTTCCTTTGCCACTGGATGTTCTTATTGGACAAGCATGTCAAGCCTGTAACTCCAATACGATGAGCATGATTAGATCAGATGATCATAGTCATCTGGGTATGGCCATACACTATCTCAATCATCTCATACAGGGGGGCCCTTTAGAACATCACACTCCTTGAACAAGGAGACGGCAATCCTTTATCTATCACTAGTGTCCTAACCTGACTCAAGCTCATCATCCAAGATAGTCTATAATCATTATGTTTCAAATGATATTGAACTACCTCAAAACAATGACAATCATCATTTAGAAACACAAGTGATCTCAAGTCGAAGGACATGTGCCACTTGCTGCTATCAAGGATTATTCACATTGTGACAAACAATTGAATATCCTAGAAGGGTCTGTCCAGTACATCCAATGTACCCATGATTCTACATCTTATTCCATGCTCGAAGCATCCTATAAGATTAGCACACATATTAGTCTCAATCATATCAAGGCTGTCTCATGTTCACCAAGATATCTCGACTAAGGACATAGAGCCTGTCAGCCTAGCTGAACAGCTTTGAGACATTATTCAGTAGTACACTTATTATTGCAGACAAGGTAACAACCTGAATAATAACCATGCCTTTATAAACATAAGAGTTTATTACATGATACTTATACAATCCCAAGGCCTCAAACATTAGCCTTAAGGGCATACTCCAACAATCTCCCACTTGCACTTAATCTAATGGTTGAGAAACCTCAAACCCATATTATTACAGTGCTTCTCATGCTTCTGCTGCGCCAGAGGCTTGGTAAGCGGGTCAGCCAGATTGTCGTCTG
This sequence comes from Costus lasius, assembly GCA_027563935.2. Lineage (NCBI taxonomy): Eukaryota > Viridiplantae > Streptophyta > Magnoliopsida > Zingiberales > Costaceae > Costus > Costus lasius. The sequence goes on from CM050451.1 coordinate 82,108,093, forward strand.
TATGAACCTTGCAAATCTTGATCTCGCCTCGATCAATGATCTCCCGGATCAAGTGAAACCGTCTCTGTATGTGCTTGGACTTCTGGTGCGACCGTGGTTCCTTTGCTTGTGCGATTGCTCCAGTGTTATCACAGAAGATAACCAAAGGATCTGCACTCGAAGGAACGACACCAAGTTCTCTCACGAACTTGCGAATCCAAACTGCCTCCTTGGATGCTTCCGAGGCTGCAACATACTCGGCTTCTGTTGTGGAATCAGCAACAGTTGACTGTTTGAAACTCTTCCACACCACAGCACCTCCATTCAAGCTAAAAACATAGCCTGATTGCGATCGGAAATCATCCTGGTTCGACTGGAACGAAGCGTCAGTATATCCCTCTATACTGAGTTCTTCCTGACCACCATATATCAAGAACATATCTTTGGTCCTCCGCAGATATTTTATAATGTTCTTGACTGCAATCCAGTGCGCCTGTCCTGGATTACTTTGGAATCGACTGGTCACGCTTAACCAGTAAGCGATGTCTGGGCGAGTACATATCATCGCATACATAATGGACCCAATAGCCGAAGCATAAGGCGTATTGTCCATTTCATCTTTCTTAGTCTGTGTTTATGGACACTGACTCTTCGAAAGATTCAGACCATGTCTGACTGGAAGATATCCCCTTTTAGAATTCTCTAAATGAAATCTTTCCAGGACTTTATCGATGTAAGTACTCTGGCACAGCCCGAGAAGCCTCTTAGATCTATCCCGGTAGATCTTCACACCTAACACATAGGCTGCTTCTCCTAAATCTTTCATCTGGAAACATTTTCCTAACCATGCTTTAACCGCATGCAGTTCAGGAATATCGTTTCCAATGATTAAGATATCATCGACGTAGAGGATTAGGAATATAATCACGCTCCCACTAAACCTCTTATATACACACGGGTCATCCTCGTTCTTGATGAAACCAAACTCAGAGATTGATTCATCAAAACGAATGTTCCAGCTTCTAGATGCTTGTTTAAGTCCATAAATGGATTTCTTTAACTTGCATATTTTATGACGATCTGCTGGATTAGTGAAACCCTCAGGTTGTGTCATATACACATCCTCATCCAGATTTCCATTAAGGAAAGCTGTCTTCACATCCATCTGCCAGATCTCATAATCATAATATGCAGCTATAGCGAAAAGAATCCGAATAGACTTAAACATGGCTACAGGAGAGAAAGTTTCATCATAATCTATCCCGTAGATTTGTTTGAAACCTTTCGCAACTAGCCTGCCTTTATAGGTAACCACGTTACCATCCATGTCAATCTTCTTCTTGAAGATCCATTTACAGCCTATAGGGATTACTCCCGGAGGCGGATCAACCAAATCCCAGACTTGGTTATCTGACATGGAGTCCATCTCGGCTCGCATAGCATCAAGCCATCTAGCTGACTCCGGTCCACTGACCGCATCCGCATAAGTGAGGGGTTCATCATTTTCAATGATGTAGACTCCATCATAGCGCTCAGGCTGTCGACGGATCCTACCCGATCTTCGCGGTTCCCGTGATATCTGAACCTCAGGTTGTTCAATAACCTGTTCTACCGGCTCAGGCACATCCAACTGTGCTTGACTACTTTGTCCTTCTTCTGGATTCTCATCCAGCTTTATTTCTCTCCCACTGGCTTCTTGCAGAAGAAACTCCTTCTCAAGAAATATAGCCGTCCGAGCAATAAAAACCTTGTTCTCTTTGGGATCGTAGAAATAATAACCCTTAGTTTCCTTAGGGTAACCGACAAAGATGCATTTCTCAGATCTGCTCTCCAGTTTCCCAGAGGCGAGCTTTTTGACATAAGCCTCGCAACCCCAGATCCTGATAAATGTCAAGCTAGGCTGTTTCCCATACCATAACTCATATGGCGTCTTAGAAACTGCCTTGGATGGCACTCGGTTTAGTACCTTTGCAGCTGTTTCCAGTGCAAAACCCCAAAAGGAGTATGGAAGAGTAGCCTGACTCATCATAGAACGAACCATGTCAAGTAACGTTCTATTTCTCCTCTCGGACACACCATTCCATTGCGGTGTTCCTGGCGGAGTGAGCTGTGAGATAATCCCACACTCTTTCAGATAGTCAGTAAATTCTCGACTTAGGTATTCTCCACCTCGATCAGAACGAAGTGCCTTGATATTTCGGCCTAGCTGATTTTGTACTTCATTTTTGAACTCTTTGAACTTGTCAAAAGATTCACTTTTATGTCTCATTAGATAGACATACCCATACCTACTGAAATCATCAGTAAAGGTAATGAAGTACTGATAGCCACCTCTGGCATGTTTACTAAATGGCCCACACACATCACTGTGTATGAGGTCAAGTAAACCTGAAGCCCTTTGACCTTTGTTAGGAAAAGGAGATTTCGTCATTTTACCCATCAAACAAGCTTTGCATGTATCAAACTCCTCATAGGAGAAAGATCCCAGCAGTCCATGATCATGCAACCGCTTAATGCGTTTCTCGTTTATATGGCCTAAACGACTATGCCATAGCAAGGTGCTGTCATCAGCATACTTGGCTTTCTTATTATCAATGTTTTGTATAGAATTTTCCATGTCCAACATGTATAACCCATTGTTAATTGAACCAGTTGCATACACAATATTATCTAAAGATAAAACACACTTTGAAATATTGCATTCAAAGGCAAATCCTTTCCTGACAAGAGCAGGAATAGAGATAATATTCTTAGTGATACTCGGTACAAAATAACAATTGTTTAATTCCAATACAATGCCAGATGGTAAAGAAATGAAATAGTCTCCTACAGCAACAGCAGCAACCCGTGCCCCGTTTCCAACGCGTAGGTCTACCTCATGCTGTCCCACCTGCCTTCTTCTCTTGAGTTCCTGTACATTTGAACAAATGTGAACTCCACATGCAGTGTCCAACACCCATGAAATAGAAGAAGATGAAACCATGACTTCCGTCACGTATATACCTGAGCCAGAAGCGATGCTTCCCCTCTTATCTCCTTGGAGCGCTTTACAGTCCTTTTTCCAGTGACCCAGCTGGCCACAGTGGAAACACCTGTTGTCCTTGGACCGCTTGACCTTCTGTTTCAGAGCCTTACTGTAGTTCTTGACAGGGGCCTTGCCCTTCTTCCCCTTCTTCTTGTTCCTAAAAGGAACCATTAAGACAGAGGTTGAAGGCTTGCCCTTCAGAGTTTCCTCAGTAGTCAAGAGCATATTCAGCAGCTCTGCCGGCGTACAATCGATTTTGTTCATATTAAAGTTAATGATGAACGCATCGAAAGAAGGCGGAAGAGACTGCAGAATAATATCTACAGCAAGCTCCTGGTTGACGGTATGCCCCAGTTTCTCCAGAGCCTCCTTGTGCCCAATCATCTTGAGCACGTGAGCTCCCACTGGGCTCCCCTCAGCCAGTTTGCTCTGAAAGAAGAGCTTCGTCAGATTATAGCGTTCTGTCCTCGCCTGTGCAGCATACAGCATCTTGAGGTTCGCTATAATCTCTATAGCCGACATATCCTCATGCTGACGCTGCAGCGGTGGCGTCATAGACGCTAGCATCAGGCAAGCGACATCAATGCTATCATTGACGTGCTTTTCATAGGCATCACGAACCGCCCTTGCGGCGTTCGCAGCGGGCTGCGGCGGTATCGCCGTCTCGAGGACATACAGTTTCCTCTCTGCCTTAAGAACGATCTTAAGGTGTCCGAACCAGTCAGAGAAGTTCGGCCTAGCAAACTTCTCCCTTTCCAGTAGGGATCGCACATTGAAGCTCATGGTGTTCGTTGCTGCAGGAATCTACAACAAGCAAGAACAGCAAGGTCAGTATCAATGTTCAGAATCAATCCAGGACTTTAAGAAAGATTCTTTTCTCACTATTTTGTCTGACTGAAAAATCCAGTAAACAGTCCGAAAGAGTAACACTCTTTTAGTGAGATGGGATCCAGATTTCATACTTGGTCTCCGCGTCCCGCTTAGGCGAGATAAGATGCACAGAGAGGACAAGCACTAATTTCTGGTAGGCAGTCCCAGCCAATCGCCAACCCATGCGATTCCCCTTCATCTGGGCAATCCAGCAGACTGTGCCAACTGAGTTGGTACAACACAGTCTCTGATCCCACAGATGGCTGCCTCCATGTGCTACCATATGCGCCACATATGTAGCCTACATGGTCAAGCTGACCTGACCTACTCCCTGGACCACCACGTGCTATGCTGAGCAACGAGAAGGGATAAATCCCTGCTCTGTAACACGCAGGTGTAATCCTGCACCGTCTGAAGATAGATGGACGTGCCCACTGAGTGGGTACAACACGGCTCCAACGATAATCAGAACGGTGAGGTTTCGCGTCAGAAGGCTTTCCGAGCTTGATATGTTAGCGTTGGATTTTAACGGTCTTTTATCTTCTTACTATCAGGCAAATCCTATGGCTATAGCAGAAGATAAACACATGCAATTCTAATTATATAAGCAATAAATAGAAAGCATGATCTTATGTGGTAAAAGCCCATGAACCCTAGTAAGACCTTAATTTTACTTAAGTCTTCACTTGAGCTCTTTTGCATCTCATCTGGTCCAACCTAGGGCCCTAGCGCCAAGAGCACCTCAGGTGTGCCACCAGCTGAATGCCCCTCTTGGATGTGTGCTTTTATGCCCTTGTCTAATCAAAAACATTTTGATCTATCTAGACAAGCTTTGACTCGCAGGTCAATTATACAATGGATTAATAAAAAATGTGATTCGCAGATCACAATAATATTAACTTATAATTAACCAGGCACGCAGGCCCCAGCACAGCACACATTAGGGCAACCCACATAAGAATAAATAAACAAGCACATGGTCTCAATCATCATGTGATCCAATCAAGAAATTAAATTTTGAAAACCCCATAGGCATCAATTTTAACTTCCTTATGTGCCCTACAACCTTACAATGGTACATTGATAGGGATCCACTCATCCATCTAGTTAGATCCTGTGCCCTTGCATGCACCGAGTCCTAACTGACCCGAGTTGACCTAATGGTCAACCATGCATGCGCTAAGGGCTGAACAACCAACAAGAGTTCTGGCAAGCGGGTGTGACCCCGGGCCTAACTCAAGAGTGTTCATTGGTTGTCTCAACCAGACCTCGCTACACGCCTAAGATGCAATCGACCTATGGCCACCTCGTGCTTGCGCACAGGTGCCATCTGGTCGATCCATCTAGGCTGTCAGATGGTCTGATCAGACTATTGGATCTAACCTAGAGGTGACTTCAGCCCCATCAACCCATCTAAGGGTTTATAGTAGGTGGCACTTTAGATCTAGTCATAGGCGCGCAAGTTAGGGTTTTGTTTGATAAAACAACATAAACTAAGCGCCAACACAAGACATGCGACATCATGAACAAACAACATGCGCCTAGATAAGTAAACATCTTACTTTCGCATGGAGAAATAGCATGTCAATTTTCGCATGTGAACAAGATCTAAGCATACATGAAGATGCGCAAACATGGATCACGGAAATATCAAGCAATCATATTAACATGCTTCAACATGGCTCTGATACCAATTGTTGGGTCCCCTTCAAGGGGGAGCGCAAGCATGGGAAACCCCTTTCAAGAGGGGGGCGAAAACACTAAGGGGGTTGGCGCATAACTTTGCAAGCGGAAGCATGTGTTTTCAACGATTTTAGCATGAGCATATGATCAACTTGAATGAGTTCAGATCTATACCATAGCCATAGAGTTGGAGGTCGGCTTGGAAGAAGAGATCGAATAGGGGTCTCCTCCACAAGATGCGCACACAAGATGAGGATGCGCTCACTTCCTTGGTGCTCCTTGTGCTAGCAAGGTTCCAAGAGTTGTCCTTGATCGAGTAAAGAGAAGAGATGATCACTTCCTTTGGTTGGCCGGTCCTCCTCTTGTCGTCCACACCCAAAATCTCACAAGTCTCGTCGAGCAAGAGCAAGGAGACAAGAGTTCAATGAGCCTTCAAGCCGTTTTGGCGTTTCAAGGAGACATGCGCTCAATGACTTTCCAAAATTGGAAAATCCATTAAGCCATGCGTTCTCACTTCTAGCAAACCGCCCAAAACGCTTTATGGATCGAACCATGGGTTCACCCATGTGAACCGGTTCAATCCAAATTGGTCCAAACCAATTTGGTTCAAAGACCAAACCAAGCCAATCGGTCTAGATCAACCAAACCCTAAGGTTTCCAATCTAACCGTTCATCTCATGATGCTTTTGATCTCACCGATCTTGCATCAATACTCTCGATCGAAGCTTACCGATCTCAAGCCCTAATCAATCAAACATGATCAGACTGGATCTCACTTACAATCAGAGTTTAAACTCCTTTAAACTGAACCGAAACAATTCAGTCCACACGATCTGACTCAAGTAAGCCATATCATCAAATTGTGCGACCCTGAGGGTTTCCTTTAAATGTCGGTAACGATAACTTACGTTATCACGATCAGTGAGGGGTATCTAGCAACACATCACTGTCTCCCGATATAAAGGAAAGAGTCTTCCAAGACTACACCCAAACCACAGCACAAGTGTGAATCAAACTCACGAGGCATGCATGTTTCCTTTGCCACTGGATGTTCTTATTGGACAAGCATGTCAAGCCTGTAACTCCAATACGATGAGCATGATTAGATCAGATGATCATAGTCATCTGGGTATGGCCATACACTATCTCAATCATCTCATACAGGGGGGCCCTTTAGAACATCACACTCCTTGAACAAGGAGACGGCAATCCTTTATCTATCACTAGTGTCCTAACCTGACTCAAGCTCATCATCCAAGATAGTCTATAATCATTATGTTTCAAATGATATTGAACTACCTCAAAACAATGACAATCATCATTTAGAAACACAAGTGATCTCAAGTCGAAGGACATGTGCCACTTGCTGCTATCAAGGATTATTCACATTGTGACAAACAATTGAATATCCTAGAAGGGTCTGTCCAGTACATCCAATGTACCCATGATTCTACATCTTATTCCATGCTCGAAGCATCCTATAAGATTAGCACACATATTAGTCTCAATCATATCAAGGCTGTCTCATGTTCACCAAGATATCTCGACTAAGGACATAGAGCCTGTCAGCCTAGCTGAACAGCTTTGAGACATTATTCAGTAGTACACTTATTATTGCAGACAAGGTAACAACCTGAATAATAACCATGCCTTTATAAACATAAGAGTTTATTACATGATACTTATACAATCCCAAGGCCTCAAACATTAGCCTTAAGGGCATACTCCAACATCCCTGACTTGCAGCTTGGACAATGCAGATTGATTCTTGCCCCTCCAGAATTTCTTCACCACCGCAATAACAATTCTTCGGGGAAGAATTTTTTTCACCCGGGGAGAATTGATGGGGTAGAAACCACAAGCCACGAAGATACAAATGGAGTCTACAAGTACCTTAGCTAAAGACCTGGAGTCTCTCAAATAAGCTAGTATGATCACTCTTAAAGCTAGCTCAATAAATAACGGCAAGTGAAGCTCAAGTCACATTCCAAATAACAAGTTGCTGCATAACAATTCCACAACCGAGACCTACATCCAGCACAAGAGGAAACAAAGGATTTAATCAAATCTTGGATCTCATCCAACGGCAACACTCATCATGGAATAACTTATCCAGCCGAGCATCAACTCTCCAACAACGTGCGAGCCGATGATGGAAACAACAATGTTCGTCTTTATCAAAGAAGGAAAGCAGCAACGTCTCTTCAACAACTCGCCTTCAACGTCTCCCTACTGCTCACGATTGGAAGCTGCAAACAAGGAAGCATCTCCTTCAACGGATTCTCTGCTGCCATAGAAGGAAGATACAACGTTCGTCTGCTGAAGCCTCACCTATATGTATCACGCGAACACAATGTAATGGATAGTAAATTTTGAATCAATGAAATAGTTTCTTCCAATGGAATCGGATGTCTCCCATCCTCTTCCCCTCTGAGGTGCTTATGTCACCTAGCTTTCCCCTCATCTCCTCTTCTCCTTCTAACTTACCTGCTCCGCTCCAATCTCGTGCACGCTTCAACCAACTTTCAGATTCTCAAAACTTTGTGAGCACGCCGCCGACGATATGCCGGTCTGATCCTCACCAGATTTTGAACATCACTTCTCCTCGTCCAGACAAAGCTACAGCCACCGACATCCTTCCATCCGCCTCCCCGATCGCCAGAATCGAAACAGCTTCCAACATCCCTTGTTCGCACCCTCTTTCCGCCCTAGATCTGCCATTCGATGTCGTCCACTTCCGACAGCCCACCTTCCGCCTCCAAACTCCGGCCACCTCCTCTCCATCATCATAAGGATCTCCAACTATAGCAGGTCCGGCGATCGTGCACCACCGGACGACCGCCTATCAACTCTGCTCCACGCTCGTTTTCCCCTGTTTCCGCCCAGCTTCCACCTCAGATCCGCCTTTCATCGTCGATCTCCTCCGTCCGGCCATCTTTCATCTCCAAACTCCGGCCATGTCCTCTCGTCAACCACAGCATCCTCCAGTAGTAGCAGGTTCCGAGTTCGTGCACCACCGGTTGTCCAGCGACGAACTCTGCTCCATCGCGCGACGTCCCCTGTTTTCAGATTCCCGTGTCTACTGTTCTTCTGTTCTTCTTTAAAACTAATATGTTTAACCTTCGTTGTGTAGGAATTTAAAATACTTGGACTTGCTGGAACCCCTAAACTCTGAAACGATTTGGAAGAGTTTGTTACATCCCACTTGTTGTACCACATGGTTCCATGGAAGAATCACCAGATCAACCTAGTAGACCTAACAAATTTTGAAGACTGAAACAATTTCTGTGCTATTTTGATATGCTAATCTGATTAGGCATTTTATCACACATGTTCTTATTGTCTGATAGTTCTTCACACTCTAATTCCTATACGGTTGAAAAGAACTAGTTTTTCTCTACATCTTGGCTTAATCAGTTCAAATTTTGGATCTTTGGAACCTACATAGCTACTTTTCTTAAATGATATATTTCTATAGCACTGAATTCTAGTAAAAATACTCTTTGTTCTGGTTTGCACAACACGTGTCTCCACCCCACATCAGTTGGCATCTAGTATGTGATAGACAGGAAGAACTTTATGTACAGGGGTACACTGATACTTCATTCCAGTCTAATGACTATCGTTCACAGCCAGGATTTGCGTCTTGCCTTATTGTGGTGGCAAAATTCTACAGTTAAGGCTGAGTACATTGCAGCTTCTTGTGGCAGCCAAGGAAGCAGCTTCATTCATTTGAACTTGATTTACTTCCTGGTGCTTAAGGGTCCAATATAATTCTTGCTGGGGCCATAGCACAAGCAAGGGAACTTAGGACTCAAGTATGTACTACGGCAATATCATGTGATCAGATAGATCATGGATAACGGTGATATTCAAATTTGCGAAATAAATATAGATAACAATCTGGAAGACCCACTGATATAGCCTCTGGCACAGGGAAAGCTAAATAAGTCATACTAGAGACATGGGACTAAATAAATTCAGTTGCCCTTGGTTCAGTGCAAGTGGGAGATTGTTAGTGTTTATTCCCTACAGACCAATATATGAACATGGTCTGACATTATTTTAATGTACTTTGATAAAATTGATATAATTGATAAAGGCATGGTCGTTATTATGCAGATTGTTTTACTTGCGTTGATATATTGAATTGCATAAATAGTGTCCCATGAGTTTGGTTGGATCCATTCTCATAGTAATCCCTAGTTGAGGTACCTGAGCAGATAAGGGACAACTTTCATGCATGTGAGACTGGTGTATAGGCTGGTTAGGTGCGAGGCACAATAATGCAAATATACAGGTGCTTCAACATTAGTTGCACTAGAGTGACCCACCGTGAGGATTGACTTGTCTAGTCAATAGGTTAATCTCACATGCAAGAGGTTTGCATTAATCCTTAGACTTGAGGTATTCATGTCTAGATATGATGACAGAAGTGTTTTGATACAGTCTTACATCTCTCCATAATAGGGTGATCAAAATGGCTGTCATGGGCATATCATAAGTCATATAGAGATATGAATGACTTATAGTAAGATTTACCCCTTCCTTAATTGGAAGTTTGATATCCACTTTGGGGCGCCCCACCTCATTGGTGCATGACAGGAATGTGTGGCCATACTGTTTAAGTCATGACCAATAGATTGGATTAATAAATATGAGATTAATCCAATGGCAGGATATCAGTTCAGGCAAAGGGATCTAGAATGCATGGGATCCTCATTGCTTGTTAGGGAGTTGATTGCCAAGATGACTTTAGTTCTATGACATGGGCAGTAGTGATGTCTTGCTAGATACCTCTCACTACTTATGGTGTTTAATCATCATTGCCATCGTCATATGGATCTTACTGGGTTATATGCAATAGACTTTTTGTTGGGGTATGCCCTTAAGGCTAATGTTTGAGGCCTTGGGATTATATCAGTATCATGTATAAACTTAATGTTTATAAAGGCAATGGTTGTTATTCAGGTTGTTACAATATCTGCTGCAATATGTATACTTCTGAATAATGTCTCAATGCTGTTCAGCTTGGCTGACATGCAGTATTGTCCTTAGTCGAGATATCTTGGTGAACATGAGACAGCCTTGATATGATTGAGACTAATATGTGTTCTAATCTTATAGGATGCTTCGAGCATGGAATAAGATGTAGACTCATGGGTACATTGGATGTACTGGACAAACCCTACTTAGGATATTCAATTGCTTGTCACAATGTGAATAATCCTTATATGCAAACAAGTGGCATATTTCCTCTGACTTGAGATCACTTGTGTTTCTAAATGATGATTGGCATTGTTTTGAGTTAGTTCAATATCATTTGAAACATAATAGTTATAGACTATCTTGGATAATGAGCATGAGTCATGTTAGGGCACTAGTGATAGATATAGGATTGCCGTCTCCTTGTTTGGAGTGTGATGTTCTATAGGGGCCCCCTGGATGAGATGGTTGAGAAAGTGTATGGCCATACCCAGATGACTATGTTCATCTGATCTAACCACTCTCATCATATTGGAATTACAGGCTTGACACGCTTGTCCAATAAGAACATCCAGTGGCAAAGGAAACACATATGTCAAGTGACTTGGGTTCACACTTGTGCTGTGGTTTGGGTGTAGTCTTGGAAGACTCTTTCCTTTATATCGGGAGACAGTGATGTGTTGCTAGATACCCCTCACTGATCGTGATAACGTAAGTTATCGTTACCGACATTTAAAGGAAACCCTTAGGGTCGCACAATTTGATGATATGGCTTACTTAAGTCAGATCGTGTGGACTGAATTGTTTTGGTTCAGTTTAAAGGAGTTTAAACTCTGATTGTAAGTGAGATCTGGTCTGATCATGTTTGATTGATTAGGGCTTGAGATCGGTAAGCTTCGATCGAGAGAATTGATGCTAGATCGGTGAGATCAAGAGCATCAAGAGATGAATGGTTAGATCTTGAGCCTTATGGTTTAATTTGATCTAGACCAAGGCTTGGTTTGATTTGGTCCTTGAACCAAATTCAATTGAACCAGGTTCATCAAATGAGCGCTTGGTTCAAGGGAGAAGAAAAATGCGATCGTTCACTTAGAGTGAACGCATGAACGCATGATGTTAGTGGCTTGCTATTTTTGGAAGTTATGTTTTCCAAAATAGCGTGAACGCCTCCACATTCGTTCGTGGGTGCATCTCTTTTCGCCTCTTCCTCTCGACGCCTCTCTCTCGTGTGTTGAGTCTTCACGTAAAGGAGAAGAGAAGAAAGCCAAGAGATATCTCTCATCTCCTTCACGAAGGGAAACCTTGAAGCTTTGCTAGCACAAAGACGCCAAGGGAGTAGTCATCTTCACCTTGTGTGCGTCACCTTTGGAGGAGAGCCGCTCGCCCTCTTCTTCCAAGACGCCATCCAAGCAATGGCAATGGTATGATCCTTGTGTTGATTTATACGCTTATTAAGTTGATCTATGTTCATACATGCGATCCTAGGAAACCCTAGATTCCGCCCATGCAAGTTTTTATATGCGCATGCTTTAGGGTTTCGCCCCCTTTTAGGGAACTTTCAATTGGTATCAGAGCCATAGTTCATTGTATGATTCATATGATTGCTTATAGTGATCCTTATTTGCGCTTAAGAGTAGATCTATGTTGGGGTATGCCCTTAAGGCTAATGTTTGAGGCCTTGGGATTGTATCATGTAATACATTCTTGTGTTTATAAAGGCAATGGTTATTGTTCAGATTGTTACATCATCTGCTGCAATGTGTGTTCTTCTGAATAATGTCTCAATGCTGTTCAGCTAGGCTGACATGCTAAATGTCCTTAGTCGATATATCTTGGTGAACATGAGACAGCCTTGATATGATTGAGACTAATATGTGTTCTAATCTTATAGGATGCTTCGAGCATGGAATAAGATGTAGACTCATGAGTACATTGGATGTATTGGACAGACCCTACTAGGACATTCGATTGCTTGTCACAATGTGAATGATCCTTGATTGCAACAAGTGGCACATGTCCTCTGACTTGAGATCACTTGTGTTTCTAAATGATGATTGTCATTGTTTTGAGGTAGTTCAATATCATTTGAAACATAATGGTTATAGACTATCTTGGATAATGATCATGAGTCAGGTTAGGGCACTAGTGATAGATAGAGGATTGCCGTCTCCTTGTTGAAGGAGTGTGGTGTTCTATAGGGGCCCCCTAGATGAGATGATTGAGAAAGTGTATGGCCATACCCAGGTGACTATGTGCATCTGATCTAATCATGCTCATCATATTGGAGCTACAGGCTTGACACGCTTGTCCAATAAGAACATCCAGTGGCAAAGGAAACATGCATGCCTTGTGAAGTGGATTCACACTTGTGCTGTGGTTTGGGTGTAGTCTTGGAAGACTCTTTCCTTTATATCGGGAGACAGTGATGTGTTGCTAGATACCCCTCACTGATCGTGATAACGTAAGTTATCGTTACCGACATTTAAAGGAAACCCTCAGGGTCGCACAATTTGATGATATGGCTTACTTGAGTCAGATCGTGTGGACTGAATTGTTTGGGTTCAGTTTAAAGGGATTTAATCTCTGATTGTAAGTGAGATCTGGTCTGATCATGTTTGATTGATTAGGGCTTGAGATCGGTAAGCTTCGATCGAGAGAGATGATGCTAGATCGGTAAGATCAGGAGCATCAGGAGATGAACGGTTAGATCTGGAACCTATTGGTTCAATGAGGTCTAGACCATGGCTTGGGCTGATTTGATTTGGTTTTTTGGACCAAAGTCAATTGGATCGATTGAGCATGAACCGGTTCACATGTGTGTGAACGCTTGGTTCGATGCTTAAGCGTTTTGGTCGGTTTTCAAAGCATTACTTCATGTCATTCCATTTTTGGAAAGTCATCAAGGCGACTTTGTAAAAACGCCTCAACGCTTCTCTTGGATGATGACCGCTTGCAATCTCGTGGAGAGGAGAGTGTGTTGACGACAAGAGGAGGCATTCGGCCGAGAAAAGCCATCTCTATCCTCTCCTTCACGCGACAAGGTCCCATTGAAGCACTTTGCTAGCACAAAGGATTCAAAGGAGCAAGCCATCTTCACTTGTTGTGTGCGTCACCTTTGGAGAAGGAGCACTTGCGTCTTTGCTTCCAAGGCACCAACCAAACCGATGGCATTGGTATGATCTACTCTTGATCTATTCAATCTATGATAGTTGATCATTTGGCATGCAAAAGATCATCAAACCCTTGCTTCCGCTTGCAAAATTTTATTTGCGCCATGCTTAGGGTTTTCGCCCCCCTCTCGAAAGGGGTCTTATCAATTGGTATCAAAGCTTGGCTTTATGCATGCTATTATGTTTGCTCGTGTGATCCATGTTTACACTTATGCTTAGATCTATGGTTGGTTACATGCGCAAGCTCATGAAAATTTATGATGCGAAAACAACATGCATGATGTTTATTGCTCTTAGCCGCATGTATTGGTGCTTGTTGTTGTTTTTGTCAAAGTTGCGCTCCCCCTTGAAGGGGACTCTACAATTGTTATGGATGGCGCATGTTTGTTGGCGCTTCTTACATGTTGTTTTTGACAAAACAAAAGATCTTGCGCGCCTCATCTAGATCTAAGGCCCTACTTTAAACCCTTAGATGGGTTGATGGGGTTGAAAGCATCATCTAGTATAGATCAACTAAGTCTGATCAGACCATCTGACAGCCTAGATGGGTTGACCAGATAGCACCTGTGCGCAAGCACGAGGTGGCTATAGGTTAACTGCATCAAAGGCGTGTAGCGAGGTCTGGTTGAGACAACCAGTGAACACACATAAGTTAGGCCCGGGGTCACACCCACTTGCCAGAACTCATGTTGGCTGTTCAGCCCTTGGCGCATGCATGGTTGACCATTAGGTCAACTCGAGTCAGTTAGGACTTGGTGCATGTAAGGCATGGATCTAACTAGATTGATGAGTGGATCCCTATCAATGGACCATTGTAAGGTTGTAAGGCACATAAGAAAATTAAAATTGATGCCAATGGGTTTTCAAAATTTTATTTTCTTGTAATGGATCACATGTTGATTGAATGATGCCATGATGTTTGTTTATTTAATCTTATGTGGGTTGCCCTTTTAATGTATGCTGTGCTGGGGCCTGCGAGCCTGGTAAATTATTATTTTTGTGATCTGCGAATCACATTTTAATGAATTTATTGTATAATTGACCTGCGAGTCAAGCTTGTCTAGATAGATTAAAATGTATTTTAATCAGACAAGAGCACAAAAGCACACATCGCAGAGGCGCATTCAGCTGGTGGGTGCACCTGAGCTGCATTGAGCGCTAGGGCCCTGGGTTGGACCAGATGAGATGCAAAAGACCCAAGAAGAGCAAGTGAAGACTTAAGTTGATTTAAGGTCTTACTTAGGCTCTATGGGCTTTTACCACATAAGATCCATGCTTTCTTTTTATTGTTTAATAATAGAATTGCATGAGTTATTTATCTTCTGCTATAGCCATAGGATTTGCCTGATAGTAAGAAGATAAAAGACCATTAAAATCCAACGCTAAAATATCAAGCACGTAATGCCTTCTGACGCGAAACCTCACTGTTCTGACTATCGTTGGAGCCGTGTTGAACCCACTCAGTGGGCACGTCCATCTATCTTCAGACGGTGTGTGATTTCACCTGCGTGTTACAGAGAAGGGATTTATCGCTTCTCGTTGCTCAGCATAGCACGTGGTGGTCCAGGGAGTAGGTCGGGTCAGCTTGACCATGTAGGTTACATATGTGGCGCATATGGTAGCACATGGAGGCAGCCATCTGAGGGGTCAGAGATTGTGTTGTACCAACTCAGTTGGCACAGTCTGCTGGATTGCCCAGATGAAGGGGAATCGCACGGGTTGGCGATTGGCAGGGACTGCCTACCAGAAATTAGTGCTTGTACTCTCTGTGCATCTTATCTCGCCTGAGCGGGACGCGGAGACCAAGTATGAAATCTGGATCCCATCTCACTAAAAGAGTTCTACTCTTTCGGGCTGTTTTGCTGGATTTTTCAGCCAGATAAAATAGTGAGAAAAAGAATCTTTCTTAAGTCCTGGATTGCTTCTATACATTGATACTGACCTTGCTGTTCTTGCATTGTTGTAGATTCCTGCAGCAACGAACACCATGAGCTTCAATGTGCGATCCCTACTGGAAAGGGAGAAGTTTGCTGGGCCAAACTTCTCAGACTGGTTCGGACACCTTAAGATCGTTCTTAAGGCAGAGAGGAAACTGTATGTCCTCGAGACGGCTATGCCGCCTCAACCCGCTGCGAACGCCGCAAGGGCGGTTCGTGATGCCTATGAAAAGCATGTCAATGATAGCATTGATGTCGCTTGCCTGATGCTAGCGTCTATGACGCCACCGCTGCAGCGTCAGCATGAGGATATGTCGGCTATAGAAATTATAGCGAACCTCAAGATGCTGTATGCTGCACAGGCGAGGACAGAACGCTATAATCTGACAAAGCTTTTCTTTCAGAGCAAACTGGCTGAAGGGAGCCCAGTGGGAGCTCACGTGCTCAAGATGATTGGGCACAAGGAGGCTCTGGAGAAACTGGGGCATACCATCAACCAGGAGCTTGCTGTAGACATTATTCTACAGTCTCTCCCGCCCTCTTTCGATGCGTTCATTATTAACTTTAATATGAACAAAATCGATTGTACTCCGGCAGAGCTGCTGAATATGCTCTTGACAACTGAGGAGACTCTGAAGGGAAAGCCTTCAACCTCTGTCTTAATGGTTCCTTCCAGGAACAAGAAGAAGGGGAAGAAGGGCAAGGCCCCTGTCAAGAGTTACAGCAAGGCTCTGAAACAGAAGGTCAAGCGGTCAAAGGACAACAGGTGTTTCCACTGTGGCCAGCTGGGTCACTAGAAAAAGGACTGTAAAGCGCTCCAAGGAGACAAGAGGGGAAGCATCGCTTCTGGCTCAGGTATTTACGTGACGGAAGTCATGGTTTCATCTTCTTCTATTTCATGGGTGTTGGACACTGCATGTGGAGTTCACATTTGTTCAAATGTACAAGAACTCAAGAGAAGAAGGCAGGTGGGACAGCATGAGGTAGACCTACGCGTTGGAAACGGGGCACGGGTTGCTGCTGTTGCTGTAGGAGACTATTTCATTTCTTTACCATCTGGCATTGTATTGGAATTAAACAATTGTTATTTTGTACCTAGTATCACCAAAAATATTATCTCTATTCCTGCTCTTGTCAGGAAAGGGTTTTCCTTTGAATGCAAGATTTCAAAGTGTTATCTTACTCTTGATAATATTGTCTATGCTACTGGTTAAATTAACAATGGGTTATTCATATTGGACATGGAATATTCTATACAAAACATTGATAATAAGAAAGCCAAGTATGCTGATGACAGCACCTTGTTATGGCATAGTCGTTTAGGCCATATTAACAAGAAGCGCATTAAGCGGTTGCATGATCATGGACTGCTGGGATCATTCTCCTATGAGGAGATTGATACATGCAAAGCTTGTTTGATGGGTAAAATGACGAAGTCACCTTTTCCTCACAAAGGTCAAAGGGCTTCAGGTCTACTTGACCTTATACACAGTGACGTGTGTGGGCCATTTAGTAAACATGCCAGAGGTGGCTATCAGTACTTCATTACATTTACTGATGATTTCAGTAGATATGGTTATGTCTATCTAATGAGACATAAGAGTAAATCTTTTGACAAGTTCAAAGAGTTCAAGAATGAAGTACAGAATCAGCTAGGCCGAAATGTCAAGGCACTTCGTTCTGATCGAGGTGGAGAATACCTAAGTCATGCGTTTACTGACTATCTGAAGGAGTGTGGTATTATCTCACAGCTCACTCCGCCAGGAACACCACAATGGAATGGTGTGTCCGAAAGGAGAAATAGAACGTTACTTGATATGGTTCGTTCTATGATGAGTCAGGCTACTCTTCCATATTTCTTTTGGGGATTTGCACTGGAAACAGCTGCAAAGGTACTAAACCGAGTGCCATCCAAGGCAGTTTCTAAGACTCCATACGAGTTATGGTATGGGAAACAGCCGAGCTTGACATTTATCAGGATCTGGGGTTGCGAGGCTTATGTCAAAAAGCTCGCCTCTGGGAAACTGGAGAGCATATCTGACAAATGTATCTTTGTCGGTTACCCTAAGGAAACTAAGGGTTATTATTTCTACGATCCCAAAGAGAACAAAGTATTTGTTGCTCGGACGGAAATATTTCTTGAGAAGGAATTTCTTCTGCAAGAGGCCAGTGGGAGAGAAATAAAACTGGATGAGAATCCAGAGGAAGGACAAAGTAGTCAAGCACAGTTGGATGTGCCTGAGCCGGTAGAACAGGTTACTGAACAACCTGAGGCTCAGATATCACGGGAACCGCGTAGATCGGGAAGGATCCGTCGACAGCCTGAGCGCTATGACGGAGTCTACATCATTGATGATGATGAACCCCTCACATATGCGGATGCGGTCAGTGGACCGGAATCAGCTAGATGGCTTGAAGCTATGCGAGCCGAGATGGACTCCATGTCAGATAACCAAGTCTGGGATTTGGTTGATCCGCCTCCGGGAGTAATCCCTATAGGCTGTAAATGGATCTTCAAGAAGAAGATTGACATGGATGGTAACGTAGTTACCTATAAAGGCAGGCTAGTTGCGAAAGGTTTCAAACAAATCTACGGGATAGATTATGATGAAACTTTCTCTCCTGTAGCCATGTTCAAGTCTATTCGGATTCTTTTCGCGATAGCAGCATATTACGATTATGAGATCTGGCAGATGGATGTGAAGACGGCTTTCCTTAATGGAAAACTAAATGAGGATGTGTATATGACACAACCTGAAGGTTTCACTAATCCATCAGATCGTCATAAAATATGCAAGTTAAAGAAGTCCATTTATGGACTTAAGCAAGCATCTAGGAGCTGGAATATTCGTTTTGATGAATCAATCTCTGAGTTTGGTTTCATCAAGAACGAAGATGACCCGTGTGTATATAAGAGGTTTAGTGGGAGAGTGATTACTTTTCTAGTCCTCTACGTCGATGATATCTTAATCATTGGAAACGATATTCCTGAATTGCATGCTGTTAAAGCATGGTTAGGAAAATGTTTTCAGATGAAAGATCTAGGAGAAGCAGCCTATGTTTTAGGTGTGAAGATCTACAGGGATAGATCTAAGAGGCTTCTCGGGCTGTGCCAGAGTACTTACATCGAGAAAGTCCTGGAGAGATTCCATTTAGAGAATTCTAAAAGAGGATATCTTCCAGTCAGACATGGTCTGAATCTTTCGAAGAGTCAGTGTCCACAAACACAGACTGAGAAAGATGAAATGGACAATACGCCTTATGCTTCGGCTATTGGGTCCATAATGTATGCGATGTTGTGTACTCGCCCAGACGTCGCTTACGGGTTAAGCGTGACCAGTCGGTTCCAAAGTAATCCAGGTATGGCGCACTGGATTGCAGTCAAGAACATTTTAAAATATCTGCGGAGGACCAAAGATATGTTCTTGATATATGGTGGTCAGGAAGAACTCAGTATAGAAGGATATACTGATGCTTCGTTCCAGTCGGACCAGGATGATTTCCGATCGCAATCAGGCTATGTTTTTAGCTTGAATGGTGGAGCGGTGGTGTGGAAAAGTTTCAAACAGTCAACTGTTGCTGATTCCACAACAGAAGCCGAGTATGTTGCAGCCTCGGAAGCATCCAAGGAGGCAGTGTGGATTCGTAAGTTCGTGAGAGAACTTGGTGTTGTTCCTTCGAGTGCAGATCCTTTGGTTATCTTTTGTGATAACACTGGAGCAATCGCACAAGCAAAGGAACCACGGTCGCACCAGAAGTCCAAGCACATACAGAGACGGTTTCACTTGATCCGGGAGATCATTGATCGTGGCGAGATCAAAGTCTGCAAGGTTCATACAGACGACAATCTGGCTGACCCGCTTACCAAGCCTCTGGCGCAGCAGAAGCATGAGAAGCACTGTAATAATATGGGTTTGAGATTTCTCAACCATTAGATTAAGTGCAAGTGGGAGATTGTTGGGGTATGCCCTTAAGGCTAATGTTTGAGGCCTTGGGATTGTATCATGTAATACATTCTTGTGTTTATAAAGGCAATGGTTATTGTTCAGGTTGTTACATCATCTGCTGCAATATGTGTTCTTCTGAATAATGTCTCAATGCTGTTCAGCTAGGCTGACATGCTAAATGTCCTTAGTCGATATATCTTGGTGAACATGAGACAGCCTTGATATGATTGAGACTAATATGTGTTCTAATCTTATAGGATGCTTCGAGCATGGAATAAGATGTAGACTCATGGGTACATTGGATGTACTGGACAGACCCTACTAGGACATTCGATTGCTTGTCACAATGTGAATGATCCTTGATTGCAACAAGTGGCACATGTCCTCTGACTTGAGATCACTTGTGTTTCTAAATGATGATTGTCATTGTTTTGAGGTAGTTCAATATCATTTGAAACATAATGGTTATAGACTATCTTGGATAATGATCATGAGTCAGGTTAGGGCACTAGTGATAGATAGAGGATTGCCGTCTCCTTGTTGAAGGAGTGTGGTGTTCTATAGGGGCCCCCTAGATGAGATGATTGAGAAAGTGTATGGCCATACCCAGGTGACTATATGCATCTGATCTAATCATGCTCATCATATTGGAGCTACAGGCTTGACACGCTTGTCCAATAAGAACATCCAGTGGCAAAGGAAACATGCATGCCTTGTGAAGTGGATTCACACTTGTGCTGTGGTTTGGGTGTAGTCTTGGAAGACTCTTTCCTTTATATCGGGAGACAGTGATGTGTTGCTAGATACCCCTCACTGATCGTGATAACGTAAGTTATCGTTACCGACATTTAAAGGAAACCCTCAGGGTCGCACAATTTGATGATATGGCTTACTTGAGTCAGATCGTGTGGACTGAATTGTTTGGGTTCAGTTTAAAGGGATTTAATCTCTGATTGTAAGTGAGATCTGGTCTGATCATGTTTGATTGATTAGGGCTTGAGATCGGTAAGCTTCGACCGAGAGAGATGATGCTAGATCGGTAAGATCAGGAGCATCAGGAGATGAACGGTTAGATCTGGAACCTATTGGTTCAATGAGGTCTAGACCATGGCTTGGGCTGATTTGATTTGGTTTTTTGGACCAAAGTCAATTGGATCGATTGAGCATGAACCGGTTCACATGTGTGTGAACGCTTGGTTCGATGCTTAAGCGTTTTGGTCGGTTTTCAAAGCATTACTTCATGTCATTCCATTTTTGGAAAGTCATCAAGGCGACTTTGTAAAAACGCCTCAACGCTTCTCTTGGATGATGACCGCTTGCAATCTCGTGGAGAGGAGAGTGTGTTGACGACAAGAGGAGGCATTCGGCCGAGAAAAGCCATCTCTATCCTCTCCTTCACGCGACAAGGTCCCATTGAAGCACTTTGCTAGCACAAAGGATTCAAAGGAGCAAGCCATCTTCACTTGTTGTGTGCGTCACCTTTGGAGAAGGAGCACTTGCGTCTTTGCTTCCAAGGCACCAACCAAACCGATGGCATTGGTATGATCTACTCTTGATCTATTCAATCTATGATAGTTGATCATTTGGCATGCAAAAGATCATCAAACCCTTGCTTCCGCTTGCAAAATTTTATTTGCGCCATGCTTAGGGTTTTCGCCCCCCTCTCGAAAGGGGTCTTATCAATCTAATGGTTATCTTCATGCGAAACTACATGCTTATTTTGAAATTAGATGTATGTTGGCGCATGTCTCTATGTTGGCGCTTGTTGTAGTTTTTGTCTCAAAACATTACTTGTGCGCCCCTCATTAGATCTAAGCGCCTACTTCAAAAGCTTAGACGGGTTATTAGGGTTGAAGTCATCGTCCAGTCTAGACCCAACAGTCTGATTAGACCATCTGACAGCCTAGATGGGTCGACCAGATGGCACCTATGCGCAAGCATGAGGTGGCTATTGGTCGACTACAGAAAGGCGTGTAGCGATGTCTAATTTAGACAACCAGTGAACGCTCATGATTAAGGCCCGGGGTCATACCCGCTTGCCAGAACTCATGAGGGACGTTCAGCCCTTAACGCATGCATTGTTGACCATGAGGTCGACTCAAGTCGGTTATGACTTGGTGCATGCAAGGGCAGTGGGTCTGACTAGGTCTGATGAGTGGATCCCTATTAATGGACCGTTGTAAGTTAGTAGGGCACATAAGGAAATAAAATGAAGCCAATGGGTTTTTCGAAAAAAATTTTATTTTCTTGATTGGATCACTTGATGTTTGTATAACATGATGAGTGTTTATTTAATCTTATGTGGGCTGCCCAATTTTAATGTGTGCTGTGCTGGGGCCTGCGTGCCTGGATGTATTATTGTAAATTATTATTGTGATCTGCGCATCACATTTTAATTAATTTATAAAGTGTAATTGACCTGCGTGTCAATCATGTCTAGATAGATTAAATTGTAATTTAATCAGACATGAGCACAGAGCACACATGGCAGAGGCGCATGCAGCAAGTGGCTTCACCAGTGGGAGGTCTAGGGTTCGACTCTAGGAAAGGCGCATTTTACCTGGTGGGCGCATCTGAGCTGCAGTGGGCGCTTGGGCCCGGGTTGGGCCAGATGAAATGCTAGAGACCCATGAAGAGCTCAAGTGAAGACTTAAGTTAATTAAGGTCTTACTTAGGCTTAATGGGCTTTTACCACACAAGATAATCATGCTTTTAATTTACTGTTTAAGTAATTTAGTAACTGCATGATTTATTCTTCTGCTATCACCATAGGATTTGAATGATAGTAAGAAGATAAAAGGACCGTTAAAATCCAACGTTAAATATCAAGCACGATAGCCTTCTGACGCGAAACCTCACTGTTCTGACTATCGTTGGGACCGTGTTGTACCCACTCAGTGGGCACGCCCATCTATCTTCAGACGGTGTGCGATTACACCTGCGTGTTACAGAGAAGGGATTTATCGCTTCTCGTTGCTCAGCATAGCACGTGGTGGTCCAGGGAGTAGGTCGGGTCAGCTTGACCATGTAGGCTACATATTGAGCATATGGTAACTATATGGAGGCAGCCATCTGTGGGATCAGAGACTGTGTTGTACCAACTCAGTTGGCACAGTCTGCTGGATTGCCCAGATGAAGGGGAATCGCACGGGTTGGCGATTGGCAGGGATTTCCTACCAGAGATTAGTGCTTGTACTCTCTGTGCATCTTATCTCGCCTGAGCGGGACGCGGAGACCAAGTATGAAATCTGGATCCCATCTCACTAAAAGAGTTTTACTCTTTCGGACTGTTTTACTAGATTTTTCAGTCAGATAAAATAGTGAGAAAAGAATCATTCTTAAGTCCTGAATTGATTCTAACATTGATACTGACCTTGCTGTTCTTGCAATGTTGTAGATTACTGCAGCAACGAACACCACAGCGTTCAATGTGCGATCCATACTGGAAAGGGAGAAGTTTGCTGGGCCAAACTTCTCAGACTGGTACGGACACCTTAAGATTGTTCTTAAGGCTGAGAGGAAACTATATGTCCTCGAGACGGCTATACCGCCTCAACCCGCTGCGAACGCCGCAAGGGCGGTTCGGGAAGCTTATGAAAAGCATGTCAATGATAGCATTGATGTCGCTTGCCTTATGCTTGCGTCTATGACGCCACAGCTGCAGCGTCAGCATGAGGATTTATCTGCTATAGAAATTATAGCAAACCTCAAGATGCTGTATGCAGCACAGGCAAGGACTGAACGCTATAACTTGACGAAACTTTTCTTTTAGAGCAAACTGACTGAAGGGAGTCCAGTGGGAGCTCACGTACTCAAGATGATTGGGTACAAGGAGGCTCTAGAGAAACTGGGACACACCATCAATCAGGAGCTTGTTGTAGATATCATCTTGCAGTCTCTCCCGGCCTCTTTCGATCCGTTCATCATTAATTTTAATATGAACAAGATCGACTGTACCCCGGCAGAGTTACTGAACATGCTCTTGACTACAGAGCAGACTCAGTCTCGTGAGAAGGGAAAGCCTTCATCCTCTGTCCTAATGGTTGTTGGGGTATGCCCTTAAGGCTAATGTTTGAGGCCTTGGGATTGTATAAGTATCATGTAATAAACTCTTATGTTTATAAAGGCATGGTTATTATTCAGGTTGCTACCTTGTCTGCTGTAATAAGTGTACTTCTGAATAATGTCTCAAAGCTGTTCAGCTAGGCTGAAATGCATATGTCCTTAGTCGAGATATCTTGGTAAACATGAGACAGCCTTGATATGATTGAGACTAATATGTGTTCTAATCTTATAGGATGCTTCGAGCATGGAATAAGATGTAGACTCATGGGTACATTGGATGTACTGGACAGACCCTACTAGGATATTCAATTGCTTGTCACAATGTGAATGATCCTTGTAAGCACCAAGTGGCACATGTCCTCTGACTTGAGATCACTTGTGTTTCTAAATGATGATTGTCATTGTCTTGAGGTAGTTCAATATCATTTGAAACATAATGATTATAGACTATCTTGGATGGTGAGCTTGAATCAGGTTAGGGCACTAGTGATAGACATAGGATTGCCGTCTCCTTGTTTAAGGAGTGTGATGTTCTAAAGGGGCCCCCCTATATGAGATGATTGAGATAGTGTATGGCCATACCCAGATGACTATGTTCATCTGATCTAATCATGCTCATCGTATTGGAGTTACAAGCTTGACCCGCTTGTCCA
Organism: Costus lasius; assembly: GCA_027563935.2. NCBI lineage: Eukaryota > Viridiplantae > Streptophyta > Magnoliopsida > Zingiberales > Costaceae > Costus > Costus lasius. The sequence goes on from CM050451.1 coordinate 82,132,408, forward strand.
ATAAGAACATCCAGTGGCAAAGGACACATGTATGCCTAGTGAAGTTGATTCACACTTGTGCTGTGGTTTGGGTGAAGTCTTGGAAGACTCTTTCCTTTATATCGGGAGACAGTGATGTGTTGCTAGATACCCCTCACTGATCGTGATAACGAAAGTTATCGTTACCGACATTTAAAGGAAACCCTCAGGGTCGCACAATTTGATGATATGGCTTACTTAAGTCAGATCGTGTGGACTGAATTGTTTGGGTTCAGTTTAAAGGGATAGAGGCTCTGATTGTAAGTGAGATCTGGTCTGATCATGTTTGATTGATTGGGACTTGAGATCGGTAAGCTTCGATCGAGAGTATTGATGCTAGATCGGTGAGATCAAGAGTATCACGAGATCAACGGTTAGATATTGAACCATTGGTTCAATCAGATCTAGACCATGGCTTGGGCTGGTTTAATTTGGTTCTTGAACCAAATTGAAATGGATTGAAGTGGCTTGAACCGGTTCACAAGGGTGAACGCTTGGTTCAAGGGGTTAGGCGTTTTGGTTCGGTAATGGGCGCATAGCTTCATCTCTTCCATTTATGGAAAGTATTGAAGGCGACTTCACCTTAACGCCAAAGCGTTTTGAACGCTCGACTTCACTCCTCTCTTCTCAACGTTCATCCTTGGAGGTGAAAAAAAAAAAAAAAAAAAAAAAAATTCGGACGAGAAGAGGAGGAAGGTTGCTCTCGCCAAGCTTGATCTCCAAATCTCCTTCACGCGACAAGGGATACTTTGGAGCCTTGCTAGCACAAGGGACGTTCAAGGTGTAGGCCTTCTTCTTCTTGTGTGCGATTCCTTTGGAGAAGTTCTCTTTGAACTTTGCTTCCAAGCCGACATCCGATCTATGGCATTGGTATGATCACATTCTTGATCTAATGAAATATTATAGTTGATCATATGAGCACATAAGCGATTGAATTCTTGAAACCCTAGCAAAATGCATGCGCCCCCTTGTTTAGGGTTTTCGGCCCCCCCCTCTGGAAAGGGGTTTTATCCGCTTGCGCTCCCCCTTGAAGGGGACCCTTCAATTGGTATCAGAGCCTAGGATCTTATATGATTCATATGATTGCTATGTATGTTTTGTGATCCATATATGTTTGATGCTTAGATCTATGTTTTCTCTTCATGCGATTATACTAGTGGATAGTATGTTCATGTTGCGCATGTATGAGAGTTATGTTGTGTTGGCGCTAGTTGAATGGCGCATGTATGATGATTGCGCTTCTTTCATGTTGTTGTAGTTGTTTTTCTTAAAAACCCTAAATGACATGCGCGCCTTGCATATTAGATCTAAGCCGCACCTACAATAAACCCTTAGATGGGTTGATGGGGTTGAAGTCACCTCTAGATTAGATCCAATAGTCTGATCAGACCATCTGACAGCCTAGATGGATCGACCAGATGGCACCTGTGCGCAAGCATGAGGTGGCCATAGGTCGATCGCACCTTAGGCGTGTAGCGAGGTCTGGTTGAGACAACCAGTGAACACACATGAGCTAGGCCCGGGGTCACACCCGCTTGCCAGAACTCATGAGGGTTGTTCAGCCCTTGGCGCATGCATGGTTGACCATTAGGTCAACACGGGTCAGTTAGGACTCGGTGCATGCAAGGGCAGAGGATCTGATTAGATGGATGAGTGGATCCCTATCAATGTACCATTGTAAGGTTGTAGGGGCACATAAGGAAATTAAAATTGATGCCATGGGGTTTTCAAAAAATTTAATTTCATGATTGGATCACATGTTGATTGATGCCATGATGTTTGTTTATTTAATCTTATGTGGGTTGCCCTAATGTGTGCTGTGCTGGGGCCTGCGTGCCTGGATTTTAACTTGTAAATTAATTTGTGATCTGCGAATCACATTTGTACTTAATTTATAATGTATAATTGACCTGCGAGTCAAACTTGTCTAGATAGATCAAATTGTATTTGATTAGACAAGAGCACAAAGGCACACATCCAAGAGGGGCTTTCAGCTGGTGGCGCACCTGAGGTGCTCTTGGCGCTAGGGCCCTGGGTTGGACCAGATGAGATGCAAAAGTCCCAAGAAGAGCAAGTGAAGACTTAAGTTTCTTAAGGTCTTACTTAGGCTTTGGGCTTTTACCACATAAGATGCATGCTTTCTTTTTATTGCTTATATAATTAGAACTGCATGAGTTTATCTTCTGCTATCACCATAGGACTTGCATGATAGTGAAGAAGATAAAAGACCGTTAAAATCCAAACGCTAACATATCAAGCTCGTAAGCCTTCTGACGCGAAACCTCACTGTTCTGATTATCGTTGGAGCCGTGTTGTACCCACTCAGTGGGCACGTCCATCTATCTTCAGACGGTGCTGGATTTCACCTGCGTGTTACAGAGAAGGGATTTATCGCTTCTCGTTGCTCAGCATAGCACGTGGTGGTCCAGGGAGTAGGTCGGGTCAGCTTGACCATGTAGACTACATATGTGGCGCATATGGTAGCACATGGAGGCAGCCATCTGAGGGATCAGAGACTGTGTTGTACCAACTCAGTTGGCACAGTCTGCTGGATTGCCCAGGTGAAGGGGAATCGCACGGGTTGGCGATTGGCTGGGACAGCCTACCAGAAATTAGTGCTTGTCATCTCTGTGCATCTTATCTCGCCTGAGCGGGACGCGGAGACCAAGTATGAAATCTGGATCCCATCTCACTAAAAGAGTGTTACTCTTTCGGACTGTTTTACTGGATTTTACAGTCAGCTAAAATAGTGAGAAAAGGAATCATTCTTAAGTCCTGATTGATTCTTAACATTGATACTGACCTTGCTGTTCTTGCATTGTTGTAGATTCCTGCAGCAACGAACACCATGAGCTTCAATGTGCGATCCCTACTGGAAAGGGAGAAGTTTGCTGGGCCGAACTTCTCTGACTGGTTCGGACACCTTAAGATCGTTCTTAAGGCAGAGAGGAAACTGTATGTCCTCGAGACGGCGATACCGCCGCAGCCCGCTCCGAACGCCGCAAGGGCGGTTCGGGATGCCTATGAAAAGCACGTCAATCATAGCATTGATGTCGCTTGCCTGATGCTAGCGTCTATGACGCCACCGCTGCAGCGTCAGCATGAGGATATGTCGGCTATAGAAATTATAGCGAACCTCAAGATGCTATATGCTGCACAGGCGAGGACAGAACGCTATAATCTGACGAAGCTCTTCTTTCAGAGCAAACTGGCTGAAGGGAGCCCAGTGGGAGCTCACGTGCTCAAGATGATTGGGCACAAGGAGGCTCTGGAGAAACTGGGGCATACCATCAACCAGGAGCTTGCTGTGGATATTATTCTGCAGTCTCTCCCGCCCTCTTTCGATGCTTTCATTATTAACTTTAATATGAACAAAATCGATTGTACGCCGGCAGAGCTGCTGAATATGCTCTTGACTACTGAGGAAACTCTGAAGGGCAAGCCTTCAACCTCTGTCTTAATGGTTCCCTCAAGGAACAAGAAGAAGGGGAAGAAGGGCAAGGCCCCTGTCAAGAACTACAGTAAGGCACTGAAACAGAAGGTGAAGCGGTCGAAGGACAACAGGTGTTTCCACTGTGGCCAGCTAGGTCACTGGAAAAAGGACTGTAAAGCGCTCCAAGGAGATAAGAGGGGAAGCATCGCTTCTGGCTCAGGTATATATGTGACTGAGGTCATGTTATCTTCTTCTACCATATCATGGGTGTTGGACACTGCATGTGGAGTTCACATTTGTTCAAATGTACAGGAACTCAAGAGAAGAAGGCAGGTGGGACAGCATGAGGTAGACCTACGCGTTGGAAACGGGGCACGGGTTGCTGCTGTTGCTGTAGGAGACTATTTCATTTCTTTACCATCTGGCATTGTATTAGAATTAAACAATTGTTATTTTGTACCCAGTATTACCAAGAATATTATCTCCATTCCTGCTCTTGTCAGGAAGGGTTTTTCCTTTGAATGCAAGACTTCAAAGTGTGTACTTTCTCTAGATAATATTGTGTATGCTACTGGTTCAATTAACAATGGGTTGTTCATGTTGGACATGGAAAATTCTATACAAAACATTGATAATAAGAAAGCCAAGTATGCTGATGACAGCACCTTGCTATGGCATAGTCGTTTGGGCCATATAAACGAGAAGCGCATTAAGCGGTTGCATGATCATGGACTGCTGGGATCATTCTCCTACAAGGAGATTGATACATGCAAAGCTTGTTTGATGGGTAAAATGACGAAGTCACCTTTTCCTAATAAAGGTCAAAGGGCTTCAGGTTTACTTGACCTTATACACAGTGATGTGTGTGGGCCATTTAGTAAACATGCCAGAGGTGGCTATCAGTACTTCATTACCTTTACTGATGATTTCAGTAGGTATGGGTATGTCTATTTGATGAGACATAAGAGTGAATCTTTTGACAAGTTCAAAGAGTTCAAAAATGAAGTACAGAATCAGCTAGGCCGAAATATCAAGGCACTTCGCTCAGATCGAGGTGGAGAATACTTGAGTCATGCGTTTACTGACTATCTAAAGGAGTGTGGGATTATCTCACAGCTCACTCCGCCAGGAACACCGCAATGGAATGGTGTGTCCGAGAGGAGAAATAGAACGTTACTTGATATGGTTCGTTCTATGATGAGTCAGGCTACTCTTCCATACTCCTTTTGGGGTTTTGCACTGGAAACAGCTGCAAAGGTACTAAACCGAGTGCCATCCAAGGCAGTTTCAAAGACGCCATATGAGTTATGGTATGGGAAACAGCCGAGCTTGACATTTATCAGGATCTGGGGTTGCGAGGCTTATGTCAAAAAGCTCGCCTCTGGGAAACTGGAGAGCAGATCTGAGAAATGTATCTTTGTCGGTTACCCTAAGGAAACTAAGGGTTATTATTTCTACGATCCCAAAGAGAACAAAGTATTTGTTGCTCGGACGGCCATATTTCTTGAGAAGGAATTTCTTCTGCAAGAGGCCAGTGGGAGAGAAATAAAGCTGGATGAGATTCCAGAGGAAGGACAAAGTAGTCAAGCACAGTTGGATGTGCCTGAGCCGGTAGATCAGGTTATTGAACAACCTGAGGCTCAAATAACACGGGAACCGCGAAGATCGGGAAGGATCCGTCGTCAGCCTGAGCGCTATGACGGAGTCTACATCATTGATAATGATGAACCCCTCACTTATGCGGATGCGGTCAATGGACCGGAGTCAGCTAGATGGCTTGAAGCTATGCGAGCCGAGATGGACTCCATGTCAGATAACCAGGTCTGGGATTTGGTTGATCCGCCTCCGGGAGTAATCCCTATAGGCTGTAAATGGATCTTCAAGAAGAAGATTGACATGGATGGTAACGTTGTTACCTATAAAGGCAGGCTAGTTGCGAAAGGTTTCAAACAAATCTACGGGTTAGATTATGATGAAACTTTCTCTCCTGTAGCCATGTTTAAGTCTATTCGGATTCTTTTCGCGATAGCAGCATATTATGATTATGAGATCTGGCAGATGGATGTGAAGACAGCTTTCCTTAATGGAAATCTGGACGAGGATGTGTATATGACACAACCTGAAGGTTTCACTAATCCATCAGATCGTCATAAAATATGCAAGTTAAAGAAGTCCATTTATGGACTTAAGCAAGCATCAAGAAGCTGGAATATTCGTTTTGATGAATCAATCTCTGAGTTTGGCTTCATCAAGAACGAAGATGACCCGTGTGTATATAAGAGGTTTAGTGGGAGCGTAATTACATTCCTAATCCTCTACGTCGATGATATCTTGATCATTGGAAATGATATTCCTGAAATGCATGCTGTTAAAGCATGGTTAAGGAAATGTTTCCAGATGAAAGATCTAGGAGAAGCAGCCTATGTATTAGGTGTGAAGATCTACAGGGATAGATCTAAGAGGCTTCTCGGGCTGTGCCAGAGTACTTACATCGATAAAGTCCTGGAGAGATTTCATTTAGAGAATTCTAAACGAGGATATCTTCCAGTCAGACATGGTCTGAATCTTTCGAAGAGTCAGTGTCCAAAAACACAGACTGAGAAAGATGAAATGGACAATACGCCTTATGCTTCGGCTATTGGGTCCATAATGTATGCGATGTTGTGTACTCGCCCAGACGTCGCTTACGGGTTAAGCGTGACCAGTCGATTCCAAAGTAATCCAGGTATGGCGCACTGGATTGCAGTCAAGAACATTTTAAAATATCTGCGGAGGACCAAAGATATGTTCTTGATATATGGTGGTCAGGAAGAACTCAGTATAGAAGGATATACTGACGCTTCGTTCCAGTCAGACCAGGATGATTTTCGATCGCAATCAGGCTATGTTTTTAGCTTGAATGGTGGAGCAGTGGTGTGGAAGAGTTTCAAACAGTCAACTGTTGCTGATTCCACAACAGAAGCCGAGTATGTTGCAGCCTCGGAAGCATCCAAGGAGGCAGTGTGGATTCATAAGTTCGTGAGAGAACTTGGTGTTGTTCCTTCGAGTGCAGATCCTTTGGTTATCTTCTGTGATAACACTGGAGCAATCGCACAAGCAAAGGAACCACGGTCGCACCAGAAGTCCAAGCACATACAGAGACGGTTTCACTTGATCCGGGAGATCATTGATCGTGGCGAGATCAAAATATGCAAGGTTCATACAGATGACAATCTGGCAGACCCGCTTACCAAGCCTCTGGCGCAGCAGAAGCATGAGAAGCACTGTAATAATATGGGTTTGAGATTTCTCAACCATTAGATTAAGTGCAAGTGGGAGATTATTGGGGTATGCCCTTAAGGCTAATGTTTGAGGCCTTGGGATTGTATAAGTATCATGTAATAAACTCTTATGTTTATAAAGGCATGGTTATTATTCAGGTTGCTACCTTGTCTGCTGTAATAAGTGTACTTCTGAATAATGTCTCAAAGCTGTTCAGCTAGGCTGACATGCATATGTCCTTAGTCGAGATATCTTGGTAAACATGAGACAGCCTTGATATGATTGAGACTAATATGTGTTCTAATCTTATAGGATGCTTCGAGCATGGAATAAGATGTAGACTCATGGGTACATTGGATGTACTGGACAGACCCTACTAGGATATTCAATTGCTTGTCACAATGTGAATGATCCTTGTAAGCACCAAGTGGCACATGTCCTCTGACTTGAGATCACTTGTGTTTCTAAATGATGATTGTCATTGTCTTGAGGTAGTTCAATATCATTTGAAACATAATGATTATAGACTATCTTGGATGGTGAGCTTGAATCAGGTTAGGGCACTAGTGATAGACATAGGATTGCCGTCTCCTTGTTTAAGGAGTGTGATGTTCTAAAGGGGCCCCCCTATATGAGATGATTGAGATAGTGTATGGCCATACCCAGATGACTATGTTCATCTGATCTAATCATGCTCATCGTATTGGAGTTACAAGCTTAACCCGCTTGTCCAATAAGAACATCCAGTGGCAAAGGACACATGTATGCCTAGTGAAGTTGATTCACACTTGTGCTGTGGTTTGGGTGAAGTCTTGGAAGACTCTTTCCTTTATATCGGGAGACAGTGATGTGTTGCTAGATACCCCTCACTGATCGTGATAACGAAAGTTATCGTTACCGACATTTAAAGGAAACCCTCAGGGTCGCACAATTTGATGATATGGCTTACTTAAGTCAGATCGTGTGGACTGAATTGTTTGGGTTCAGTTTAAAGGGATAGAGGCTCTGATTGTAAGTGAGATCTGGTCTGATCATGTTTGATTGATTGGGACTTGAGATCGGTAAGCTTCGATCGAGAGTATTGATGCTAGATCGGTGAGATCAAGAGTATCACGAGATCAACGGTTAGATATTGAACCATTGGTTCAATCAGATCTAGACCATGGCTTGGGCTGGTTTAATTTGGTTCTTGAACCAAATTGAAATGGATTGAAGTGGCTTGAACCGGTTCACAAGGGTGAACGCTTGGTTCAAGGGGTTAGGCGTTTTGGTTCGGTAATGGGCGCATAGCTTCATCTCTTCCATTTATGGAAAGTATTGAAGGCGACTTCACCTTAACGCCAAAGCGTTTTGAACGCTCGACTTCACTCCTCTCTTCTCAACGTTCATCCTTGGAGGTGAAAAAAAAAAAAAAAAAAAAAAAAAATTCGGACGAGAAGAGGAGGAAGGTTGCTCTCGCCAAGCTTGATCTCCAAATCTCCTTCACGCGACAAGGGATACTTTGGAGCCTTGCTAGCACAAGGGACGTTCAAGGTGTAGGCCTTCTTCTTCTTGTGTGCGATTCCTTTGGAGAAGTTCTCTTTGAACTTTGCTTCCAAGCCGACATCCGATCTATGGCATTGGTATGATCACATTCTTGATCTAATGAAATATTATAGTTGATTTCAAAGTGTTATATTACTTTTGATAATATTGTTTATGCTACTGGGTCAATTAACAATGGGTTATTCATGTTGGACATGGAATGTTCAATACAACAGATTGATATTAAGAAAGCCAAGTATGCTGATGACAGCACCTTGCTATGGCATAGTCGTTTAGGCCATATTAACAAGAAGCGCATTAAGCGGTTGCATGAACATGGACTGCTGGGATCATTCTCCTATGAGGAGCTTGATACATGCAAAGCTTGTTTATTGGGTAAAATGACGAAGTCTCCTTTTTCCAACAAAGGTCAAAGGGCTTCAGGTTTACTTGACCTCATTCACACTGATGTGTGTGGGCCATTTAGTAAACATGCCAGAGGTGGCTATTCATACTTCATTACCTTTACTGATGATTTCAGTAGATATGGTTATGTCTATCTTATGAGACATAAAAGTGAATCTTTTGACAAGTTCAAAGAGTTCAAAAATGAAGTACAGAATCAGCTAGGCCGAAATATCAAGGCACTTCGTTCAGATCGAGGTGGAGAATACTTGAGTCATGAGTTTACTGACTATCTGAAGGAGTGTGGGATTATCTCACAGCTCACTCCGCCAGGAACACCGCAATGGAATGGTGTGTCCGAGAGGAGAAATAGAACCTTACTAGATATGGTTCGTTCTATGATGAGTCAGGCTACTCTACCTTACTCCTTTTGGGGATTTGCACTGGAAACAGCTGCAAAGGTACTAAACCGAGTGCCATCCAAGGCCGTTTCAAAGACTCCATATGAGTTATAGTATGGGAAACAGCCGAGCTTGACATTTATTAAGATCTGGGGTTGCGAGGCTTATGTCAAAAAGCTCGCCTCTGGGAAACTAGAGAGCAGATCTGAGAAATGTATCTTTGTCGGTTACCCTAAAGAAACAAAGGGTTATTATTTCTATGATCCCAAAGAGAACAAAGTATTTGTTGCTCGGACGGCTATTTTTCTTGAGAAAGAATTTCTTCTGCAAGAAGCCAGTGGGAGAGAAATAAAGCTGGATGAGAATCCAGAAGAAGGACAAAGTAGTCAAGCACAGTTGGATGAGCCTGAGCCAGTAGATCAGGTTACTGAACAACCTGAGGCTCAGATATCACGGGAACCGCGAAGATCGGGAAGGATCCGTCGACAGCCTGAGCGCTATGACGGAGTCTACATCATTGATGATGAACCCCTCACTTATGCGGATGCGGTCAGTGGACCGGAATCAGCGAGATGGCTTGAAGCTATGCGAGCCGAGATGGACTCCATGTCAGATAACCAAGTTTGGGATTTGGTTGATCCGCCTCCGGGAGTAATCCCTATAGGCTGTAAGTGGATCTTCAAGAAGAAGATTGACATGGATGGTAACGTGGTTACCTATAAAGGCAGGCTAGTTGCGAAAGGTTTCAAACAAATCTACGGGATAGATTATGATGAAACTTTCTCTCTTGTAGCCATGTTCAAGTCTATTCGGATTATTCTCGCGATAGCGGCATATTATGATTATGAGATCTGGCAAATGGACGTGAAGACCGCTTTCCTTAATGGAAAACTAGAAGAGGATGTGTATATGACACAACCTGAAGGTTTCACTAATCCATCGGATCGTCATAAAATATGCAAATCAAAGAAGTCCATTTATGGACTTAAACAAGCATCAAGAAGCTGGAATATTCGTTTTGATGAATCAATCTGTAAATTTGGTTTCATCAAGAATGAAGATGACCCGTGTGTATATAAGAGGTTTAGTGGGAGCGTGATTACTTTCCTAGTCCTCTACGTCGATGATATCTTAATCATTGGAAACGATGTTCCTGAACTACATGCCGTAAAAGCATGGTTAAGAAAATGTTTCCAGATGAAAGATTTAGGAGAAGCAGCCTATGTATTAGGTGTGAAGATCTACAGAGATAGATCAAAGAGGCTTCTCGGGCTGTGCCAGAGTACTTACATCGATAAAGTCCTGGAGAGATTCCATTTAGAAAATTCTAAAAGAGGATATCTTCCAGTCAGACATGGTCTGAATCTTTCAAAGAGTCAGTGTCCACAAACACAGACTGAGAAAGATGAAATGGACAATACGCCTTATGCTTCGGCTATTGGGTCCATTATGTATGCGATGTTGTGTACTCGCCCAAACGTCGCTTACGGGTTAAGCGTGACCAGTCGATTCCAAAGTAATCCAGGAAAGGCACACTGGATTGCGGTCAAGAACATTTTGAAATATCTTCGGAGGACCAAAGATATGTTCTTGATATATGGAGGTCAGGAAGAACTCAGTATTGAAGGATATACTGACGCTTCATTCCAATCTGACCAGGATGATTTCCGATCACAATCAGGCTATGTTTTTAGCTTGAATGGAGGAGTAGTGGTGTGGAAAAGTTTCAAACAGTCAATTGTTGCTGATTCCACAACAGAAGCCGAGTATGTTGCAGCCTCAGAAGCATCCAAGGAGGCAGTGTGGATTCGTAAGTTCGTTCAGGAATTGGTGTTGTTCCTTCGAGTGCAGATCCTTTGGTTATCTTCTGTGATAACACTGGACCTATAGCACAAGCAAAGGAACCACGGTGGCACCAGAAGTCCAAGCACATACAGAGAAGGTTTCACTTGATCCGGGAGATCATTGATCGTGGCGAGATCAAAGTCTGCAAGGTTCATACAGATGACAATCTAGCTGACCCGCTTACAAAGCCTCTGGCGCAGCAGAAGCATGAGAAGCACTGTAATAATATGGGTTTGAGATTTCTCAACCATTAGATTAAGTGCAAGCGGGAGATTGTTGGGGTATGCCCTTAAGGCTAATGTTTGAGGCCTTGGGATTATATCAGTATCATGTATAAACTTAATGTTTATAAAGGCAATGGTTGTTATTCAGGTTGTTACATTATCTGCTGCAATATGTATACTTCTGAATAATGTCTCAATGCTGTTCAGCTTGGCTGACATGCAGTATTGTCCTTAGTCGAGATATCTTGGTGAACATGAGACAGCCTTGATATGATTGAGACTAATATGTGTTCTAATCTTATAGGATGCTTCGAGCATGGAATAAGATGTAGACTCATGGGTACATTGGATGTACTGGACAGACCCTACTTAGGATATTTAATTGCTTGTCACAATGTGAATAATCCTTATATGCAAACAAGTGGCATATTTCCTCTGACTTGAGATCACTTGTGTTTCTAAATGATGATTGGCATTGTTTTGAGGTAGTTCAATATCATTTGAAACATAATGGTTATAGACTATCTTGGATAATGAGCATGAGTCATGTTAGGGCACTAGTGATAGATATAGGATTGCCGTCTCCTTGTTTGGAGTGTGATGTTCTATAGGGGCCCCCTGGATGAGATGGTTGAGAAAGTGTATGGCCATACCCAGATGACTATGTTCATCTGATCTAACCACTCTCATCATATTGGAATTATAGGCTTGACACGCTTGTCCAATAAGAACATCCAGTGGCAAAGGAAACACATATGTCAAGTGACTTGGGTTCACACTTGTGCTGTGGTTTGGGTGTAGTCTTGGAAGACTCTTTCCTTTATATCGGGAGACAGTGATGTGTTGCTAGATACCCCTCACTGATCGTGATAACGTAAGTTATCGTTACCGACATTTAAAGGAAACCCTTAGGGTCCCACAATTTGATGATATGGCTTACTTAAGTCAGATCGTGTGGACTGAATTGTTTTGGTTCAGTTTAAAGGAGTTTAAACTCTGATTGTAAGTGAGATCTGGTCTGATCATGTTTGATTGATTAGGGCTTGAGATCGGTAAGCTTCGATCGAGAGAATTGATGCTAGATCGGTGAGATCAAGAGCATCAAGAGATGAATGGTTAGATCTTGAGCCTTATGGTTTAATTTGATCTAGACCAAGGCTTGGTTTGATTTGGTCCTTGAACCAAATTCAATTGAACCAGGTTCATCAAATGAGCGCTTGGTTCAAGGGAGAAGAAAAATGCGATCGTTCACTTGGAGTGAACGTATGAACGCATGATGTTAGTGGCTTGCTATTTTTGGAAGTTATGTTTTCCAAAATAGCGTGAACGCCTCCACATTCGTTCGTGGGTGCATCTCTTTTCGCCTCTTCCTCTCGACGCCTCTCTCTCGTGTGTTGAGTCTTCACGCAAAGGAGAAGAGAAGAAAGCCAAGAGATATCTCTCATCTCCTTCACGAAGGGAAACCTTGAAGCTTTGCTAGCACAAAGACGCCAAGGGAGTAGTCATCTTCACCTTGTGTGCGTCACCTTTGGAGGAGAGCCGCTCGCCCTCTTCTTCCAAGACGCCATCCAAGCAATGGCAATGGTATGATCCTTGTGTTGATTTATACGCTTATTAAGTTGATCTATGTTCATACATGCGATCCTAGGAAACCCTAGATTCCGCCCATGCAAGTTTTTATATGCGCATGCTTTAGGGTTTCGCCCCCTTTTAGGGAACTTTCACTTTTGACGTTGTATTTTGATCTGGATAACTTGGAATATATTTGAGTTCATTCTAATTCCGAGTCCAAGACAGATTCATGGTTGAATCTAAGTCCAAATGGGATTCATGATTTTACGTATATCCTGGCCAAGTTTGTACTCTGCATGGGAGTTGGACTTGGACTTGGGATTATAAACCATGTTGGATTCGAATCCGAATTTAATTAGGAGTTAGAATCCTAATCCTATTAGGAATTGGAATCTTAATCCAACTAGGAGTTGGAATCCTAATTTAATTAGGAGTTGGAATCCTAATCCTATTAGGAATTGGAATCCTAATCCAACTAGGAGTTGGAATCCTAATTTAATTAGGAGTTGGAATCCTAATTCTATTAGGAATTTGAATCCTAATCCAACTAGGAGTTGGAATCCTAATTTGATTAGGAGTTGGACTCGTAATTCTACTAGGAGTTAGAATCCTAATCCAATTAGGATTCAAATCCTAATAACAATTTGGTTTTGGATAAGGCCCATAGTGGTTGGGCGCAAATCCTAATGGGAATTGGATTTGGCTAAGGCCCATTGTGTTGGGCGCAAATCCTAATCCAATAAAGATTTAATTCATGGGCCTAATTAGTATTGAAATCCAAATCCAATTAGGAATTATGGATTTAATATAATTAAGGTAAATTACAATCCTAATGGGAGTAGGATTCATGTTTGGTGCATGGCTTAATTCCATATATAGAATTTGCGCCAGTTGCTTGTATGAATCCTAATGGAATTATGTTTTCATAATTTGAAACATACTTGGACGCATGGGGCTGATATGTTGGCGAGTATGGCTTGATTTATTCAAACAAAGATTTGGCCAATCATATATGGTATGTCCTAATGAAAATTGAACTCATAATCCCTCTCTTGATAAGGCAAGAAGGAAGATTATTTCTATGCTTCATATTATGCCAAATCAGCAGAGAAGGTGGCAGGTTTCTTATGGCAATTCCTTGGAGGAATTATGCCAAGAGCACATATGGAAGGATAGGGGCGGCGGTGGCTTGGATGGCTATAAAACAAAGGGGTATGCGCCCCCTCTAGAAGTTCAGAATTTCTTCTCAAGGCAAGGCAACTTCCACCAACAAGTTGCGCAAGCTTTGAAGCCCTCGTCGCCCTCTTCTTGTGTTGCGCCACCTTCCTCATCTTCTTCTTTGTTGGCCAAAAGTCTCTAAGCAAGAAGACTTGTTGGCGTGAAGAGCAAAGGAAGAAGAAGAAGGAGAATCCAAGAGGCGATATTCTCTTCCCAAGGCAAGCACCAAGCGTGTAAGGGAGCAATGTTGAGAAGGTCGATGTGTGGATACATGTAGAGGACGAGCGCTTGATCGTCTTCAACTTGGCTTCATCATCTTAACAAGCAAAAAAGGTATCATCCCTAACACATCCTTGTCTTATCTCCCTCGTATGGATCCTTGGTGAAGGAATATGTTTCGAGTGTAATGTGTCTTCCGCTGCGTCCTTGGACTACAAAATTTTAAATTACACCTGGTATTCCCTAACACCGATGACTTGGGTAGCCGCGATGCACTGCTAGGTACCACTCACTACTTGTGATGATAAGGTTATCACTGCCAACATCAAACGGACCTACAGGGTCGCACACCAAGACGCTAGAGACTTCCTATTGATCAGATAGCCTCAAATCGAATCTATGGATGATTCGGATCGGTTTGTGAGTATTGATGAGTTGAGAGATGGTTTTATAGAGTTGGATAACACTTGAAATTATTTGTATGTCAAATGATTTTAGCAGAATCCTGAGGAATCCAATGTTTGTATGCTAAATTGATTTTAGCGGAAACAGCTTGGACGCTAAAATGAATTTAGCGAAAAGATTTCTCATGGGACCCACAACTTGAGCACAAAATTAATATATTGAATATTTATATTGCGGTTTAATTGAATGGGGCCCGTGACTAAAATCTATGAATAGAAGGGCTGGGCGCATATGATTGTGATACTCGCATACTGCAACCCCTAGCCGCCTAGCATCTTTCCCCTCCTCATAACCTAGCTGCCCCTCCTCTCCTTGGTGCCTCCAATCATTGTTGTCACCCCTCTTCTCCATAGGGGGCAGCACCTTCATCTTGGCATAGGGAGAACATTGAGGGCCATTCCTTTCTTCCTTGGTGCTTTGGTGGCACTTAGAGAAGAAGAGGATCGCATACATCAAGTTGGCGCAAGCTTCATCTTGGCGAAACTTGAAGATCAGCCCCCTCTTGGCGCATCTTTGAGGATGGTGGTGCAAGCAAGAGGAAGACTACAAAGGATGTGATAGGGGTTTACCTTTCTTTATAGATCTGATGCCGATGATGATGATCTGAAATGCTCAAGAGCCAGTCCTCCACAATCATGCACACACGGACTCCCTCTAGACTCCTCTGCTCCACTCACGTGCTAGCTTCAGGAGAGGAGATCAATGCTACACGCCCATTCCTTCAGTTGTGTCCGACTCAACAGAGTCCAACCGACCCCAACACGGCCAGGCCGTGATGAAGGGCACGGCCGTGACATGGCCGAGCAGGGACACGAACGCAGACACAGCCCCCATCACGGCCGTGACACCAGCCGTGACCAGATCGGCGGAATTCGGCCCCAGCGATCACACCCGTGACAATAAGCACGGCCAAGCTGTGAACTATTCTGTGGAATTCGGCCCCAGCGATCACGCTCGCGATGATAAGCATGGCTAGGCCATGGACTATTCTATGAATTTTGGGCCTCCCCATCACGGCTGTGACCGAAAGCACGGCCAGGCCGTGATCAGTCCGCTGCAAAACGTCATGCCCGTCACCCCCATTCCTCCAGCTGTGTCCAACCCAGCGCCATCCATTCACGCCCATGAACACAAGCACGGCCATGCCGTGAATGCCTCGACAGTGAAGATGGGTCCAGTTTTGCGTGAAGTTCGACACTCGCAACGGTCATTGCAGCCCCCTGATCGTTATGTGGGCATTGTGAGCCCCTCTTCAACTTCGTTGGACTCCATTCAACTGGCTCCCATGGTGCCCCTTCCCCGAGGACCACCTCAAGAACCACTGACGGATCGCGACAACAACCGAGTCCTCAACTTGGCCCAAGAGACCGCCAACAATGTTCAGAACCAGCCCATAATCAGTAAGTTCTGCTACTTCATGGTAGCGTGTTCCAAAATGGTATAGCGCCCTAACTCCGGCCTAGACAACAGCCCAGCCCGTTGAGACATATGCCCAACTACTCGATTCCCTACTGCTGAGTTTATTAGTTGATTTTTAGTTTGTTAGTGGTTGTTAGAGGGCATCTTAACCCTCTTTTAGGTAGTTAGGGGGGTGGTTGGCTTCTCCAACTCCCTCATGTGCATCTCATGTGACCCCTCCCCCTCTTGTTCTATATAAGAGGGCTGAAGGGTTTGTGTTTCTCAGCTTTGTTGTAATAGACACCTTCCCCCGTGCAAAGGTCTAGGTCCAGCAAACTCTGAGGAGCTCGCCTAGGGTTCCCTCGACTCTCTGGTACTATTTTCTGCTTTCAATCAAAACACCCGAAGGACCACTGTGGGCTTCGGGTCCTTTGCAATTTATTCCCTGCGTAAGCATCTTGGGCGAGTGGTTCCCCTCCCTCGTAGCGTCGTGAAGATTCTGCGCGCACGTGCTTGCAAGAAAAATTGGCTCTGCAAGAAAGGTGAGTATTTTCCATTAGTAATCGATCTGTGGGTCTCTTCGCGCTGGGTATTGCTAAAGTATGTCTTGTGATTCTCATCGTTTTCCGAGGCTTTCACTAATCGCACGCGTTTTTCTTCCCTCGTCTCAAGGCCCTCTCCCATTTTCAGCATCATGGTCTCCCCCTCCTTTGAGTACTGAACTAAGGACACCCCTCCTAACGTTCCATTGCATCACCTATCCTAGGCACCTAATGAAGGCGCCACCAAGGAGGTGCCACTTTCTTAATGGGTTGTGTCACACCCCTAGATGATGATAATTCAATAATAAAAAATTTATATCACAATAAATTTGGCAATATGTATGCAGGATCAATAATCAATAACCTGTTCAACATGACTTATAAAATTTACTTTCCATCATCTTTTAGGAGATAACAACAACTCAATATAGCAATTCAAAATTTTATCCTATTAATCAAATCCTTTTATATCATAAAAGGTTATACATCCTCTTACAAAACCATAGTATTTTCATATCATCATTACATACAAGTCATGGATATTCTCAACTTATCTTACAAGCACAAAACAACTGTTGGTGTTTATGCCCTAAGACCTAGTTTTGGTCTACTTTTGTACTACTTGACATTGATACTTATATATATATCATTCTGGCATTGTCATTATCAATGTTTGTCTACATCTGCGATTGTGTACTTACGTGATAATGTCCCTAGAGAGATATTGGATCTGTGCTCAAACCAATGTCCCTAATTAAGTACCTAAGTGGATATGGGACAGCTCTGGTACATGTGACACTAGTATATGGGCTAGTTAAGCACGAGATGCTAATGCAGACATATGGGTATATCAGTGGTTGATATACTGGACCGACCCGCTGTGAAGCAATGACTTGGTGTTATGAGTTATGCTTACAAGTGACAGGAGGTGCATTGATCCCTAGACTTGAGGTCAATGATCATTCTATATGGTTAGGGACATGCTTTGATATAACTTAACATCTCACTATAAATGGGAGGTCATAACGGTTGTCATTGAGCATGTCATGACCCATATGAGAAGGTCAATGCACAGACAAATGATTTGCCCCTTCCTGAGGGGAGCTTGATATCCATAGAGCTCATCTATGGTTCTATGACTGAAAGTGTATGGCCATACCCAAGTGAAAACCTGATTTAGTCATAACCATATGATTAGGTGAAAACAAGTGATGACACACTTGTCCAATCGGATATCAACTTGGCAAAGGGACTATAATGCATCTGTGCCTAGTTGCGATGATGGGGATGTCGATGTCGATATCCATTCCAATGACTTGGGTAGCAGCGTTGCACTGCTAGGTACCACTCACTACTTGTGGTGACCATAGGTCAGCACTGCCAACGTCAGAGGAACCTACAGGGTCGCACACCTTGATACTCGAGTTCCCGTATTGATTGGGAAGTCTTATGATCGAGTTATTGGATAGCTCGGATCTATTTAGAAGATTTCGTCAGCGCCAATGGGCCTGATGAGATGAAAGAGAGTTATTGGAGCCAAACTTCATTTTTAGCAGGTTGACCTGAATTTGACCATGGTTGGTCACATTTGGATTAGGGTTGCATTGGATTGGATCCAATGGCTTAATCAACCCATGCAATGAAGTTTGGGCTAGCTCATTATTCAATGAGGCCCAAGAACAAGTTGTCATGAAGCGATAAGAACCCAAAAGGGTATAATGGGGAGAAAAGCCCACCCCATTGGCTCCAAGGGCGAAATGGGGTGAGCTTGGCGCAATTTGCTTCTTTTGGAAGCAATTGGTGCCTCCACTTGGTTCTTTGGATAGAATGCTTGCCTCTATGGCAAGTCTTGGGGCTGATATGACTAGAGGAACTTCTTTGGAAGGTCTTTGGCGCATATGGCTAATGGGAAGGGTTTTATGGAAAGCTCTTAGAGAGTTTCCTTAGCCCTAACCCTAATTGCACCCCAAGCCCTTATTCCTTGCCGATTTCTTCATGAAAGTTGCGCCCACCTCTTGTATTGCCACCCTCTCTTGCCTCTCTATATATACATGTGTATATGCAAGAGATAGATACAACAATTGGCGTGAGCAAAGGTGAGGGGCGACAGCAAAAGATGTTGGCGCAACATCTCTTCCACTTTGAAGCTGCAAGCATCCTCTCTTCTTCCTCTTTCTTTGGCGCAAGAAGAAGGATTACTTCGTGTCTTCTTCATCTTCCAAAAGGCCAAAACACATCTTCTCCTTCTCCTCTTGGGGCAAGGAGGACTTGAGGTTGGCGACATCATCATCCTCTTCTCTCTACTTGGCACAACACACTTTGAAGTTGGCGCAAGGATAGAAGAAGGTGTTTAAAGACTTAGATCTTCTTCCCGAGGCTAGCACCGGGCAGGGAAGAAGAGGACTCGAGGCATCCATGTAGGTGAGACTACAGAGGGCGAACGCTTGGGCGCCTACCTCGACATTGGCCTCTTCTTGCTCTAAGTACTTACTATCTCATCGTGTCGACTCCCTCGCAAGACGATCTTCACTGGGTTTTTGGGACCGGCCTGTTTCAAGGATATTCTTCTACTGTGCAATTATAATATTTGATGAAAAATTTGTAAAATATCCCCGGGGTTTCCCAACAACAACTTCATACATTAGTCTTTAAAGTTTACATGCTCAAAACATAAAACTTGCACTCATTAGCATCCTTTTGAACATTCCACAAAACTTGTAGCCCAGAATTAGCCTGTAAAGAGGTTAGAATGCAAGGATTGAGCAAGAATGCTCAGCTAGTAAATTAGATGCCAAAAGGTTCCAAATCATGAAATAGGTCATCATATCTTCATTTTAAATCAATCATAACATATCATGAGAAGCATTAGATATCCAAATAGGTCCATACGTAAAATCAAATAGCAACATGATAGTGAAATCATCAGCATGAGGAACATAAAGAAAAATAAAACCATAGAGACATATCATACAAATGGCATAGTGGAGAATAACACATAAACCTTCCACGTCTGAAAGCATAATCTACCCTCGTCAAGGTGAAAACCATACATATGCCGGCTAGAGTTATCATGGCTTCTCAAATGAGAAAGTGGGATTCAAGAGATGGCTCCCATGGATTCAAGAGGTGGCCCCCATTAATTCTAATGTGGCACATTGTTCCATGTAGCACTTTGTTCCACAACTATCCCTCTTTTTCCATTTCTGGGCTCATAGTCTTTTCCCTTTCAGGCTCATAAAATTATTCCCACTAGCAAGCATCCAATACAAGCATCCAATACATTAACAAAATGAAACATACTTTCTTTCCTTGCGAAATGGGTCCATTGATATATGTCTCAAACCCTCAAAGAGGTGAATCATAAAGTCCATACAAGAGACAAATGCTGATATAATCATTTCCAAATGAATGAGACATATTTATCAAGAGAATTCAAATAGAAGACCATTAATGCAAGGTATACATATGTATGATCAAATAACCCAAAATTCAAAATTTAGATCTTATTGAACCTGGGCTTCAAGTTCTTTATATAATATCATTTGGTATTATAATTATGTCAAACAAAGGATTTTGAATCTAGTTTTCAAGAAAATAAGTTTTACTTAAAATGGAGCTCAATACAAAAAAGTTATTATCAATAATGTAACAATAGGTCAAAATCATGAAAGGAATGTTTCTAGATTTACAAGGTTTATATTTTCTTCCTATATGACTCAAGTTTCTCCAATATGTAATGTACTACAACAAGGATATCACAACTCCTCACACGTATAACTTTTTATTCTCATGCATGATTAGTTTACAAATCATAATAACACTTTTTTTATGGGTATTATGGGTTGCTTAGTGGCAGGCCTAACAAGGCATGAATGCCTTGACACAAGGTGATTGGGGCAAGTGATTTTGCTTCTAATGGAAATTCTTTCTCTCTCTTCCTTTTAGCACCAAGTCAAGACTCTTGATTAAGGCATGGACTTTGTTGACCATGCCACTAGATAAGGAAGCCTGGTTTTGTATAAATAAGTAGGCAGGGGTCAAACCGAAAACACATGAATTATTTTGCCCTCCATTAGTGTGGTCGATGCCCTCTCCTCACCTTGTGCCACCACCTTCTTCTCATACCGTGAGCATCGAGGCACTATACCATCTTCCAAGAATAGCACCAAGTGCGGAGTGGGATGATTTTTCAAGGGGTTGCTATGTGGATACCAGTAGAGGGCAAATACTTGAGCTCCTACAACCATCAATGTCAAGCACGCTTCAAAGGTAAAATTATTATCATGTCTTTTATCTCATCTCGCATGGAACCGCTGGTGTCTAGCTACCTACGATTTTTACCCAACATTTGCCAACATTGGTGCCTATGTGGATCTGCCACTAGATGAAAGGATGAATCACACAACTGTAGAAAAGATTATATGCATATTATTCTCTACTAGATTGCCAAAAATCTTTTTGGACTGAAGAATTAAAAACTATTATTTGATTAACTTGTCTTCTTTTTCCCCTTAAATTTGTTATTCCTTAGAAAGTTCAGTTTGAAAAGGATATTTCTTTTGCTCACTTACGTATTTTTGGTTTTAAAGCTTATTGATGACACCGAAATTTATAGCAAATTTAATGTCATTTCATTAGTGTTTTTGTGTCATATTCATAGACTTTGCTTATATTTATGCCTTTTTTATCGATATTTGTGGAATCTATACACTTTTTGGTTTTTAATGATTTTCAGGCAAAAAGACACGATTTTCAGTCTATTTCAAGCAATCCAAATGCATGGATGAATTCACAACATCAAGAGGAGATCACACGTCAAATTTCAAGAGAATTGGAGCCACGAACCAAAATACGGCAGGGCCGTAATCTATATTACGGTACCGTATTTTCGTACGATGTTGTAATATCAGAGCACTACCATAATTTGGGGAGTTTTTTCATCAGAAAGTTTCCTGAAAATTATGGCACTGCCGTAAGAATTTACACGGGCCGTAATCTGTAGCGCCTTCAGACCATAGACATTCACTGAAATTACGGCACTGACGTAAACTATTTTACGGTGCTGTATTTACCAGAGATTTTGGACCAGAGAACTCGACTGATTTTACGACAGTGACATAACATATTACACTGTCGTAATTCTAATCTTAAACGTGACTTCCACGTTCGATTTTGAAGCCCGATTCTTCCGGAGATGATGGCGGATAATCCAGGCCGTTAAATTTGAAGCTGTAAAAAGAAGAAGGGAAGGTCGGAACGAGGAGAAGAAGAGGACACTGAAAACCCCAATTTTCATCCACCATACAGAGAGAAATCGAGTTTATAGCCACCGCCTAGGTTTTCGCCACGGGGAAGAACACGGTGCATCTCCGGTCGTGAAATTGAAGGTGAAGCTATGCCTGGAGGAGGAGAACATGCCCCAGAAGTTTCAGAGTGAAAGGAAATCAATTGGAGGAGAAATCGAAGAAGAGGAAGGCGCCGCCACTGTTCATCGACGCTCTTATGCAAATTATGGTTGTTATTTATATTACAGCCATGGTATGTTTTCTTGAACTCTCTTTTCTCTTTGATTTTCGATCTTTTGAAACCATGGATTATTGTAACTCTTCTACCATGTTAGCTTAGACTTTTTATGGGACATGGGGGAGTAATTCCCTTTGATTTTCTTAATGACTAGATAACTTCTACTTTCATCATGATAATTCTATTCTGATAATTCTACTTATGTGATTATGGCTCTAAAATTCTCCTTAGTTTACTTATTGTCATCATGATTTAGAGTTTTCGCAATATAGACTGAAAAGTGATTTGCTTGAGAACTTGCAACCCTAAAATTGAATAATAGGAACTCACCGTAAAAAATTAGGTTAAGTTCTTATTTCTTGATTTTAGTAGTTTAATTGTGATGTGGTGGTGGTGGGGGGGGGGAGAGAGAGACACGTGATGGGCAAAACAGAAAATGAAGATGTATATTTTTTGTTGATTTTCAAAATAAAGATCAAGCTCATAAAACAGCCAGAAATCTAGGCAACAAAGTTAATCAGTTACGATAAGTTACTATGCCTTGGCAGAAAAATCCATTCATCAAATATTCAAACTGATTAAACTAGCATGTAGAGTAAAACTAGTTCTTTTGAATCATGTAAAAATTATAACGTGAAGAGCTATCAGGCATATCTAATCACTGCGACAATATAGCTATTCAGATTAAGAAATTAAGACCATACAGAATTTTATCACAAGGGAAATGTTGTTATGCTTCCTAGAATAAACTAGTCATTCTTTCATGGAGACAACTAATCCCAGAGACAGATCAAGATGCGTGCTGAAAGTCCCCTTAATCTAGGGGGGCGAAACCCTAAGGGAGGCGCATATAAAAATTCGCATGGGAAGCTAGGGTTTCAAGAGATCTTAATATATCATATGATCAACTTTCGAATGCTAGTATAGAAGAGAAAGATCCATACCATCGCCATCTCTTGGATGGTGTCTTGGAAGCAGAGAGCGAGAGGATCTCCTCCAAAGGATGCGCACACAAGATGAAGAAGCCGCCTACTCCCTTGGTGCTCCTTGTGCTAGCAAGGTTCCAAGAGGTGCTTGTCGTATGGAAGGAAAGAGATGTTTTTCTTCTTGGCCGAATCCTCTCCTAGAGACTTGAAGTCGTCACCACACACAAGTGTGTCGAGAGAGAAGGGCGAGAGGCGAGAATAGAGCTTCCCTTTTGCGTGAACGTGAGGCGTGGTCACGTTTAGAGAAGTGCTATCTAAAAATAGCAAAGTCTCCAATTCATGCGACCATGAATTTTCCTTAACGCTATTAGCTCTCCCCTTTGAACCATGCGCTCATATGATGAGCCGGTTCAAGTTGGTTCAGTTTAAGAAACCAAATAAGCCAAGCAATTAGTCTAGATCTCAATTAAACCCTAAGGCTTCAGATCTAACCGTTGATCTCTCAATGCTTCTGATCTCACCGATCTAGCATCCATTCTCTCAATCGAAGCTTACCGATCTCAAGCCCTAATCAATCAAACATGATCAGACCAGATCTCACTTACAATCAGAGACTAAATTCCTTTAAACTGAACTTAAACAATTCAGTCCACACGATCTGACTTAAGTAAGCCATATCATCAAATTGTGCGACCCTGAGGGTTTCCTTTAAATGTCGGTAACGATAACTCACGTTATCACGAACAGTGAGGGGTATCTAGCAACACATCACTGTCTCCCGATATAAAGAAAAGAGTCTTCCAAGACTACACCCAAACAACAGCACAAGTGTGAATCAACTCACTAGGCATACATGATTCCTTTGCCACTGGATGTTCTTATTGGACAAGCGTGTCAAGCTTGTAACTCCAATATGATGAGCATGATTAGATCAGATGAACACAGTCACCTGGGTATGGCCATACACTCTCTCAATCATCTCATCCAGGGGGCCCCATTAGAACATCACACTCCAAACAAGGAGACGGCAATCCTATATCTATCACTAGTGCCCTAACATGACTCAAGCTCACCATCCAAGATAGTCTATAACCATTATGTTTCAAATGATATTGAACTACCTCAAAACAATGACAATCATCATTTAGAAACACAAGTGATCTCAAGTCAGAGGACATGTGCCACTTGTAGCAAACAAGGATTATTCACATTGTGACAAGCAATTGAATATCCAAATAGGGTCTGTCCAGTACATCCAATGTACCCATGAGTCTATATCTTATTCCATGCTCGAAGCATCCTATAAGATTAGAACATATATTAGTCTTAATCATATCAAGGCTATCTCATGTTCACCAAGATATCTCGACTAAGGACTTTATAGCATGTCAGCCCAGCTGAACAGCTTTGAGACATTATTCAGAAGTACAATTATTGCAGCAGACAATGTAACAAACTGAATAACAACCATGCCTTTATAAACAAAAGAGTTTATACATGATACTGATAGAATCCCAAGGCCTCAAACATTAGCCTTAAGGGCATACCCCAACACGTGCTTCGTAATCGTATCAAAGTTATAGACTTTGGCTCCACCAAGTGCTCAAAATACCTGCAACAAAAACACTACTCAAATTAGTTCATAAAACAATTGCAGGAAAATTACATCAGATATGAAAAGTGTGTTGGGAAACCCCGGGGACATTTTACAATTTTCAGAGTTATGGACATACATTTTACGCAGCGGAAGAATGTCCCCGAAACAGGCCGGTCCCAAAAACCCAATGAAGATCGCAAGCAAGGGAGTCGACACGATGAGTTAGGAAATACCTTAAGAGCAATGTAGAGCGATGCCGATGCAGGCGCCCAAGTGTGCGCCCTCTGCAGTCTCACACACACGGATCTCTTGAGTTCTCTTCTTCCACGCCCGGTGCTAGCCTCGGGAAGAAGATCCAAGCCTTAGCTCTACTTCACTTGCGCCACCAAGAGAGATGATGCGCCAAGAGAAGAAGGAAGACTACCCAAACCGCCAAGCACTAAAGTTCCTTGCGCCAAGAGGAAAGGAGGAAGAGGCTTGCGGTTATGGAAGAAGGAAGATGCGCCCTTGCTCCTAGCACTCGCCCCTCTTCTTGTGTTCACGCCTTCAAGGATTGATCACTCTCAAGAAGGCTCGGCTAGGTGCTCTTTTATAGGACAAGAGGCGATTTATGAAAGGCTAGGATTAAGACAAATGGGCGGCTAGGATGAGAAGGTTTGAGATAAGTAAAGTCTCCAAGACATTTCCATAATTCTCATTCAACCATTCCTTTTAAAGCCCATGTCTTTCTTTGTGCGCCAAGGCCTTGCCTTGCGCCCCAAGCAATGCCATATTGGCATTCATACCATAAGGGATCAAGGGGGAGGCGCCAATTGCTTCCTTATGAAGCAAATTGCGCCACTTCTCCCCATTATGCCCATAGGCGCCTAGGGGAGAAGATTTGTCCCCATTATACCCTTTTAGCCTTTCTTCTCTTCATGACAACTTATTATTGGGCCTCATTGGATAATGAGCTAGCCCAAACTTCATTACATGGGTTGATTAAGCACTTGGATCCAATCCAATGCAACCCTAATCCAAATGTGACCAACCATGGTCAAATACGGGTCAACCTGCCAAAAATGAAGTTTGGCTCCAATAATATTCTTCCATCTCATCAGGCCCATTGGCGCTGATGAAATCTCCCAATTAGATCCGAGTTATCCAATAACTCGATCATAAGGCTTCCCGATCAATACGAGAACTCAAGTATCAAGGTGTGCGACCCTGTAGGTTCCTCTGACGCTGGCAGTGCTGACCAAAGGTCATCACAAGCAGTGAGTGGCACCTAGCAGTGCATCGCTACTACCCAGGTCATTGGAATGGATATCGACATCGACATCCCCATCATCGCAACTAGGTACAGATGCATTATAGTCTCTTTGCCGAACTGATATCCGATTGGACAAGTGTGTCACCACTTGTTTTCATCCAATCACATGGCTATGACTAAAATAGGTTCTCACCTGGGTATGGCCATACACTCTCAGTCATAGAACCTTAAAAGGAGCTCCATGGATATCATACTTCCCTAGGGAAGGGGCAAATCCTATGTCTGTCCATTGATCTTCTCATATGGGTCATGATATGCTCAATAACAACCGTTATGACCTCCCAGCTACGGCAAGGTGTTAGGTTGTATCAAAGCAAGTCCCTAACCATATAGAATGATCAATGACCTCAAGTCAAGGGATCAATGCATCTCCTGTCACTTATGAGGATAACTCATGACACCAAGTCATAGCCTCATAGCGGGTCTATCCAGTATATCCTCCAATGATACACCCATGTGTCTGCGTTAGCACCACGTGCCTCACCAGCCCACATACCAGTCTCTCAAGTACCAGAGCTGCCCCATATCCACTCAGGTACATCGACTGGGGACAATTATTTGAGCACAGATCCAATCTGTCTCCAGGGACATTATCATGTAAGTACACAATCGCAGGTGTAGACAAACAATGATAACGACAATGCCAGAATGATATATAAATATCAATGTCAAGTAGTACATAAGTTGACCAAAACTAGGTCCTAGGGCATATACACCAACAAAGTGGCTATTGTTTTCAGGTTGATCCTTTGTGGCTTCAGTTTGATCAACTCATCTAACTATTAGAGCAAGATGAGTTCTTCATATTGGCATCAAAGATCAGGGTTTTCGTTTCGCCGATTGCTTAAGATATCTACTACTACTGGGGGTTGCTGTGGTATTGATGTCGAAGTGGCCAGAGTTTCGGGTCGAACGGTGGCTGGTCGGCGGAGGGCGATGAAGAAAACCGGAACTAGGTCGGAATACGGGCAAGAATAGGGGAGTCGAACGGAAGTTCGATTCCGGCGATCGGGGGTAGCGGATGGACAGATGCCGATGGCTGTGGTTTCGTCTTGGAGAGGATGATTGATGATCGAAAACTCGTGAGGATCTGACCGGCGGATCGTCGGCGGCGTGCTCACAAACTTTCGAACATCTGGAAGTTAGGTTGAATTTTGCAGATGATTACAGCGGAGGAAAGGGAGACTAGGGAATGAGGAGAAGAGGGGAAAACTACGTGACACAAGCACCTCAGAGTGGAAGAGGATAGGAAACATCCGATTCCATTGGAAGACACAAGAACTATAATGAACTCAAACATGCTTTGCACTCCTTAAGCCTCCATTAGTATCAACAAAACATAATGAACTCAAACATGCTTTGCACTCTACTCTTATTGAAATTGAGTATATTGATTTCATCATTCCTTGTTCTTTTCAAAGTCCTGTGATTTTCTATGACAAATTTACTAATGAATATGGCCGAGAAAGGGAATTCAATGCAGGTGTCCTTGACTTGCAGCTTGGACTATGCATATGGAATGACAAGACAACATGATATGATGCTGACAATAGTTTGAAGATGCGGATCCTGATGGGACAATTGACTCTCGCCCCTCTAGAACATCTACACCACCGCAATAACAATTCTTCGGGGAAGAATTTTTTTTCACCCGGGGAGAATTGATGGGGGCAGAGACCACAGGCCACGACGATACAAATGGAGTCTACGACTACCGTAGGCAAAGGATCGGAAGCTTCACGAATAAGCTAGCAAGCTCACCCCTAAGCTAGCTCAATAATAGAGAAAGGACTATTTCAACTACTCAATAAATTTCAGAAATCAAGCTAATCAAGCCATATTTCCTAGGCGTTTCAAACCAATGAATCATGGACCTCATCCAACGTCCATTTTCATGCCAACAAGGACGTAATCTTCTCCAACCGCGCAGCAAATCTCTAACGAAGTTCAGCAATGGAAACAAGCTTATGACGGAAGGGTGGCAACGCCTCGAAACCTTGCAACGTTAACTTGCAGCCAAGAAAGGAATCACCAACGTCTCTTTGCAGCCACCTTCGCTCAGCCCACGCTCACAATCTCTCCAATGTCTCTCTGCTGCCAAGGAAGGAAGGAACAACGTCTCTCTCACCAGCAATGTCTCACACGCAATCTTCACCCTATATGTATCACGCATGCGTCCTTGTAATAGATAGCATTTTTGAATCAAAGAAATAGTTCTTGTGTCTTCCAATGGAATCGGATGTTTCCTATCCTCTTCCACTCTGAGGTGCTTGTGTCACCTAGTTTTCCCCTCTTCTCCTCATTCCCTAGTCTCCCTTTCCTCCGCTACAATCATCCACACAATTCAACCTAACTTCCAGATGTTTGAAAGTTTGTGAGCATGCTGCTAACGATCCGCTAATCAGATCCTCACGAGTTTTCGATCATCACTCATCCTCTCCAAGACGAAGCCACAGCCACCGGCATCTGTCCATCCGCTACCCCGATCGCCGGAATCGAACTTCCGTTCGACTCCCCTGTTCTCACCCGTATTCCGACCTAGTTCCAGTTTTCTTCATCGCCCTCCGCCGACCAGCCATCGTTCGACCCGAAACTCTGGCCACTTCGACATCAATACCACAGCAACCCCCAGTAGTAGCAGATATCTTAAGCAATCGGCGAAACGAAAACCCTGATCTTTGATGCCAATATGAAGAACTCATCTTGCTCTAATAGTTGGATGAGTTGATCGAACTGAAGCCACAATGGATCAACCTGAAAACAATAGCCACTTTTCATATCTGATGTAATTTTCCTGCAATTTTTTTATGAACTAATTTGAGTAGTGTTTTTGTTGCAGGTATTTTGAGCACTTGGTGGAGCCAAAGTCTATAACTTTGATACGATTACGAAGCACGCATCTTGATCTGTCTCTAGGATTAGTTGTCTCCATGAAAGCATGAATGGTTTATTCTAGGAAGCATAGCAACATTTCCCTTGTGATAAAATTATGTATGGTCTTAATTTCTTAATCTGAATAGCTATATTGTCGCAGTGATTATATATGCCTGATAGCTCTTCACGTTATAATTTTTACATGATTCAAAAGAACTAGTTTTACTCTACATGCTGGTTTAATCAGTTTGAATATTTGATGAATGGATTTTTCTTCAAGGCATAGTAACTTATCGTAACTGATTAACTTTGTTGCCTAGATTTCTGGCTGTTTTATGAGCTTGATCTTTATTTTGAAAATCAACAAAAAAATATACATCTTCATTTTCTGTTTTGCCCATCACTTGTCTCCCCCCCCCCCCCACATCAAATTGTCATGTTGATAATTATGAACCTATGATTAAGTTATTGTATCAAACATGGAGATCTTGCATGAAAGTGAAGATCAGAATGTTGGAGAACCTTAAGTAGAACTTGTGTTGAGACTCGGATGCACAAAAGTGATCCTTGAGATTCCACTCGAGACGATCAACTTAGAATTCGGATGCACGAAAGTGATCCTTGAGTTCTTCGCTTGAAGATTTACTTATCGTTAGCTTATCGTTAGCTTGAGATAAATCTTGCGCGAAAGCAAAGATTGATCCCTGCATGGTTATCTGCTCGATAGTGAAATAACCCCTTTAAAAAGTAAATTCTATCTTTATCATGATAGAATTCGATTGATGAACATCTATACATATCTAGTCATGAAAATTAAAGTGAATGAAACCCTAGTCCCAGTTTCTCTCTAATAAATCTTTTCGTGTGTTTTTCGATCATTGCTTGACTTTTATTCGACTGCCTAGATAGTAAGAAATCAATTATTCGGTACTTGACAACATAAATCTCTGTGGGTTCAATATCTTAATTATTACTTCGAGTATCAGTGCACTTGCGGACACAACAAGCTTGGTGACATAACAAGTTTTTGGAGCCGTGTCAGGGAGTGACAAAGTCCCTGTACGCCAAACAACGAGTTTGGCTGCGACACCAGAAATAAGTTTTTGTCTACCTACTTGTTGGGATACAACACTTATATGCATGTTCCTAAAGAAAATAGGTCAATGTTTGATACCAAGGCAATTTAATATATTTTTCTTGTCTATGGTAATGATAAGTTTGGATACATAGTGTGAGATACAATTAACAGAAAAATCTAAAAAAACAGAGATGTGATCTTTCATGTAGATCAAACTATTAAAGACTTTGATAAGGCAAAAAAAAAACCCAAAGTGAGACATAGTATATTGTAGATGGTATCTTAGCTCAGGTGGGTGAGGTAGTTTTTGCCACAAGGGTAGAGTTTTATGAAAAGTGCTAGTCAGATAGCCTTATTAATACTTCTACACATGCAGGCAGAATGTACGTAAGCTAGACACCTTAGCAATCTCAATTGAAAACTCAGTTGAGAATGTCACTAAGAGAAAATGTACTTGACAAAGATTATCTCATTATCTAGATAGAGGAGAGCTAGAATGCTATGAAGAAGCATTAAAAAGTGAGGAAAAGGATATGCAAAAAAAAGACAATGCAAGAAGTGATGAACTTTCTGCTAATGAATCACACATATGAGTTCGTACAATTGCCTAAAGGAAGAAAATCATTAGAAAAACAAATGGTTGTGCAAGACAAAGCATGAAGATGATAATAGTCAAATCATGTATAAGGTAATATTGGTGGTTGAAGGCTTTATAAATAAAAGAGTTAATTTTGATTGTATATTCTCACTTGTTGTGAAAATAAGATCTATCAGAGTTGTTTTGGGTTTAGCTGCAAGCTTGGACCTTGAGATTGAGCAACTAGATGTAAAGACAATTTTCCTACATGGAGACTTGGAAGAAGAGACATATACATAGAGTAGCAAGAGGGATTTATTGTTAAAGAAAGTGAACAAATAGTTTGCAAATTAAAAAATAGTTTGCATGGTTTGAAGCAAGCTTATGAACAATAATACAAGAAGTTTGATTCACTCTTGAAGAATCAAAATTATCATGAGACAGATGCTAGGGGTGTCCAAAATTCGAGTTGACCTAATAATCTGAACTAAACCAAACCAAAAAAATTATTTGGTTCGGGTTTAAAATAAATAAATAAATTTCCGTTTAGAATATTTTTAAAAAATAATTGGTTTTGGTTTAGTTTTTAATAGATAAAAATTAAATAAATAAAACTAAACAAATAATATATAAAAAAGTTAATTTCTGCAGGTTTGAGTTTATTGGGATGCTCATCGGCCCAAGTTTCAACAAGAGATTAGCATCAACAAAGCCTCCAAAGAATAATTCTCTTCTTAGTTTCTCCTACTCTCCACCCCTTTTCTCTCTGCTCTCTGTCTTCCCTCCCCTTTCCCTCATCTATCCCATCTCCCTTTCCCGCATCTGTCCCATCTCTTCAGTCTCTAGCCCGCTCTCCCTCCTCCTCACTGTCTCCTCCCTTCTATCGAAAAAATTTCATAGTGACCATAAATCCATTAAAAAAAATTTTCGTGGATCGACATATCCATGATGATCTACACACTCTAAGCTATCCAACAATACCAATATTATCATGGATAGATGTATCCACGATGAGAAAACATGGATTTTCGGATCGTGGATAGATGGCATGTTACTATAGCACCATCCATCCACGGTCCTAAAATCCATGTTTTCTCATCGTGGATATATCCATTCTAGATAATATTGGTACCGTTGAATAGTTTAGAGTGTATAGATCATCGTGGATATGTTTGTCCATGAAAAAAAAAATTCTAAAATTTATAGCCACTGTACTTAACATTTCCTAAGCAGCCCCTCTGCCCAAGAAATTTTTTCCCCTTCTACCTGTCCCCATTCTCTTTAGGGGCCAACCCCCTCTCCCTCCTCTCTTTCACTTTCCTCTCTTCTCACCCTCCTACCCCGTCCCCATATCTCCTACCCTCTCTCTCTCTCTCTCTCTCTCTCTCTCTCTCTCTCTCTCTCTTCTCACCCTCATCCCTCGATCCCATCTCTCCAGTTGAGACGATAGCGAAGCTTGCCCATCCCCATCTCTCCAGCTGAGTTACAACATCGAAGAAGTGGCAGTGGTGAAGCTGTGTGGAAGCTGAGGTGACACGTGAAAGGCTGGAAGCTGAGGCAATGGGTTGAGACTATTTTTTTTTACATTAGCTTCTCATTTAGCTTTACCTTTTTCATTTGGTTTTTTATCACTTTGAACCAAATCAAACCTAAAATGTTGATCGAGTTATGGTTTTGTACTAAAATGATTCGATTTCGAGGTTAAAAATAGTAATAAAAAAAATTGGGTTGACTAAACTAGTTCGGCTCAAGTCGGGTTGACCCAATTCACACCCCTAGTGTTTATTTTAAGAAATTTCATAATGATAGTTTTATTATTTTACTACTCTATATTGATGATATGCTCATTATAGGAAGGATATTTACTTCATTAACAGGTTGAGGATAGAGCTTAGTAATTCCTTTGATATAAAAGACTTTGGACAAACTAGGAAGATATTGGGCATGAGTTTCACGTGTGATAGAAAGGCTAAAAAGATTAGTTGCTTCATAAGACATATGTTGAATAAGTACTTAAAAGATTCAACATGAAGGAAAACAAAATCTATTAACACACCTCTTGCAGGTCACCTCAAATTAAGTTCTATGCAATACTCCTTAATTGAGTAAGAGAAAAATAAAATAAAATTATATTTCATATATATATGTAGTGAGTAGTTTGATGTATGCTATGATTTGCACAAATCTAGAAATTGTAGAAATGGTTGGAGTGGTTAGTTGAGATCTTGTAAATCGAGGTAAGAGATATTGAGAAGCAGTAAAGTAGATCCTTAAATACTTAAAAGGTACATCTGCAATATTTTTTTGTTTTCGTACTTCAAAACCTATCTTGCAAGGCTTTAGTGATACTAATTAGGCTAGTGACTTAGGTGAAAGAAAATTTACTTTTGGATATTTGTTTACATTTGTATGGGCTGTCTCATGACAATTTAAGTTGCAAAAATATATAGCTTTATCTACCATTGAAGTAGAGTATATTGCAGCCACTAAAGATAGAAAGGAAATGATGTGGTTGAAAGGTTTGCTTACTAAGTTAAATAAGTCGAAACAAATATGTGATTCACTACAATAGTCAAAGTGGATGAAGCTTAGCAAAAATATCACATATCATTCTAGGATAAAGCACATTGATATCAGATATCATTGGATCAGGGATGTAGTATAAGGAAAATTGATGAGTCTCAACAAGATCCACATTGATAAGAATCCATTTGATATAATGACTAAGGTTGTGATAAAAGATAACACTAAGGTTTGCAAGAACATGGTTAGTTTGTTAATCTCTGCATGATGCAGGAGGGGGAGATTATTATGTGTATGGGACCTACTTCAAAAGGGGGATCCACTTGAAAATAAGTTAGGTTATACAAACCGACGAAGGAGAAACAGTTGAGGACAATCTCAAAGACATCTCTCGTGTGATTAGTGTGATATTTTATAGAGCTACTTTCGAGGTAATTTTCTACATATCCAATGGTTGGATATTCAATTTGTCTCTTTGTTCTCTCTTTGTTCTTTTGAATTAATTCTTATTGTGATTTAGGGTATCTCGATTCCCTTGTGTTAAATTTTATACGAACCGACGAAGGAGAAACGGTTGAGGACAATCTCAAAGACATCTCTCGTGTGATTAGTGTGATATTTTATAGAGCTACTTTCGAGGTAATTTTCTACATATCCAATGGTTGGATATTCAATTTGTCTCTTTGTTCTCTCTTTGTTCTTTTGAATTAATTCTTATTGTGATTTAGGGTATCTCGATTCCCTTGTGTTAAATTTTATCCTATTTGTTACAAATTTTTAGATATGAATAGACATTGTCTTATTCGTTCATAGTAAAAATTTTCTGATTTGCTCCTATAATTTTTTACCCTTTTATTGAGAGATTTTTTTCATGTAAAATCTTAGTATTTTTGTATTTAGTTAATCTTTTGAATTGATTATTATTATTATATTTTTATATATTATTAAAATTGTACAAGAGACATTTAGGAATTATATTAAATTATAAAAAATAATCTCAATAGCACTTTGTTCCTCGTCTATCTTTAGGGCTTGTTTACTTAGGGGGAAGTTTGAAAGAAAGAAGTATAGTCTTATTTACTTGGGCGAATGGATAATTTAGGAAGAAAAGTAAGAGAGAAAGTTAGACATTAATCTCTTCATTTGCTTTCCTTCCGAATTAGGCAGAAAGCTGAAACTATGTCTTAACTTTACTAACTTCACACTTTGCTTTTCACAGTATTGGTGCTCGTCCTTGTTCACTATAAGCTTTCCTCAAATAATCATCCTTGTCGTCGTTGCTTGAGCTTGCCACCACTACTCGTTCTTGCCACCGCTACTTGTCCTCGCCATCATTGCCTATATTTAATATTTAATAATTCTATGATATTAATAGTATGAGTGAAAAAAATAAAAATTGGAATGTATTATCATTCCTTTAAATTTTCTTTTCTTTCTAAGTAAACACAAAGAAGAAAAACATATAACACATTTTATTAATCTATTTTTTATTTTATTTTATTTTCTTTCTTTTATATTTTCTATCTATTCAAGTAGACATAGTGTTAGGATGGAATTTTAAAAATGATTCTGGTAGATTCAAGAAGTAATCTCCTCTTCGTAAGTGTGACACTTAATTCTGGTAGTTAGTTCCCCATCCAATTTTTCCTCGCCTGAGATCATAAAATTGTTCTCGCTACCATCAATTATATTAACAAATAAATAACATAACCTTTATAATTTTATACAAGTCCATGGAAACATGTATCGAAATTTCAGGGTAGACAATTGAAGGTTTTAATAATAAGTTAAGAACTAGTATGTTTACTTTCACTCACAAAGGATGTGTATATAATAAAATTTAAATAGTAGACGATTTATATAATTACACACATCATTGGGCTAAAAATTTATAAATTTAGAGCCTAATTGACAATAGTTTCTATTATATATTATAATATTATTTTGCATGATGTTTATGTCAAAATAAAAGATTAAATCTAATTTTTTTGAAAAAATATTTCTTTTTATGAAACTAAGTTGAATACAATAAGTTATGAGCTAACTAGTACTAATATGTCAATATTTATATAAAAAATTATAATTATGTTTATAAATTTATTATTAATCCAAAAATAAAAAAAATAGACTCAAATTTAACATGATTGGAAAAAAATTGATTTACATATTGGGATATAGAAATCAAATATATTAAATAATCACTAATACTCTAGAACAAGTAAAAAACAAATCTAAAGGGTCAACTTAAACCCATTCAATCAATTAGATGCATGTTTCATAAATACACACACAATAAAAAGATATTTGTGTTTTCTTTACATTCAATCATATTTCATATGAATTAGATGCACTTTTTATGAATTTAAAGTAATAATAAATTACATATAAAAGGTCTAGATAGCCAAAATCTATTATCTATTTTGTGTTTTCTCTCTTTCTCTCTCTCCACCCTTTTCTAAAATTTTCATCAAGTTATGCACAAGCAAGAAGGTCAATATCTTTTTTTTATTTATTTTTTCTTTATCTCGTAAATCAGGTAGGATAAGGTGTAAACTTGAGGTGAAAGTCTTATTCCCGAGAAATGTGCGGTGGCATGGTAAAAAAAATTATGAGTTTGAATTTCTTTTATCCATCAATATCATGTCTCTATTTATTTTTTTAGAAATTAATTTTACCATGTGTAGTAAAGAAAAATTACATTTTCTCCCCTGTGTTTTGATCACATATTATTTTGGACCCTAAAATTTCAAAGTATTACATTATAATATCACATTTTGCACAGATTTAAGATTTTATCATAAATTTAACTTTCATACATAATTATTTCTCAAACTTTAATAAAAAAACAATATTTTAATAGTATCACGCCTGTATCTCAAGTTCACAATCCAACTTAATGTAACTTCAATTACCACACTAACAAGCTTTTCTTAATATTAATCAACGGAGAAAAATCTTTACCTCATATGTAATTTAAAAATAAAAATAGTTTAACTTTCTAAATACTTTAATATAATTTAGTTCAAAAATTATAGTATTTTATTTTTTATATCTTTTTTATTTTTTAAAAAAATCTATAGTATTTTATTAAGATTATGTACAATTTCTTTTATTAAAAGACTATTTAAATGATAATCATCAGTTGGATCCCTATGTGCACTTGGTAAACATTTTTAAAAGCACACCATCTAGAAAAAGTTTGCTAGAGTGCAAAAATATGTTTATCTTATAAAAAGATAACCAATATGTATAATAAAAAAAATTAATTAAAATTACATTATTATTATTTTACCAATATAAAATATATAGAAATATAGTTTTATCTCATTTAAGAGAATACATATTATAATCTATTTTAAGCTGAAAAGGTGACAGCTCAGCAAGTGTAGTACAGAAGCTGGTTAATAAGCAGGCGGGACCACGATTGCGACCGGAGAGACCCTACCACGCTGGCGTACACCTTGACGGCAACAGGCAGCACAACTCCTCCCACGTGGCCGACCAACCAAATCTAAAACCCGGGACAAAAATATCTGCCGACGTCCCACGTCGCTCTCATGCGCGCCACATGGAATCCAATGCAATCTAATTTTTTTTCTTAAAACGGAAAAAGAAAAAAAAACAGATAAGGTCAAATGCCTTTAGTTAATTTCTCTGTTGCGGCCGGCATTAATGTTGCGGGTCCCATTTTGACATTTGGCAGAAGCCAGATGGTTTTGCATGCGTGTGCGGTGATTGCGCTTGGACAGCTCCTTTTCAACGATAAAAAGAAGTTTGCATTTGGTCCAAATTAAGAAAGTGCTTATTTGGCCCTTATTAATAGTTTTATAATTATATTAAATTATATTGTAGTACTGTTATGCACAATTAAAATTTATAAAATATTTAATTAATAATTTTTTAACTACTATCAAAATTTAAAGTAATAAATAATATATTATTTTAAATAATTTAAAATTATAATATATTTTATTTTCTTTTAGTATTAAAATTTTAATCAAAATTATATAAATTATTTTTTTGAAAAACCAAAAGCTTTTAAAGCATCAAATTGTAGCTTTCATAACTTTTACCTTTTTACTATTTTTTTTTATTTCTACTTCTTATTACTAAATAGTTTTCTAACTACTTTTTATTTAAAAACTATTTAAAATTACCTTTGAAGCGAGGCAAACAGGCCGAAAGAGTAATCGAACTCACCCTCGTCACAATTGCGGTGCGGCTATTAAAAGAAAATCTTGTCTTATTGGTTTTAGTTAGAACAAGAGGGCTAACCTCGCCGTTAGCACTAAACATGGCGGCCGGAGGGCAGGCAGAGGTGGATCCGGACCCGAGAGTATGTGGGGGCAGTATAAAAGAGAATACAATTATACAAATATAATATCAATGAAAACAAAAATTTTATATTAATATATTTGAATCCATATACAAAAATGTTAGAATTGCCCTCGGCGAGTTTTCATAGATTGAAATCTTTGAATTATTAATTCATTGTTAATAGTATCAAAAATATCTTTCTCAATATAAGTTACTAAACAATCATTTATCCATTGATTTCCCATACGATTTTTTAATCTATTTTTAATAATTTTCATTGCAGAAAAAGATCTTTTTACTGTGGCAGTGGCAATTGGCAAAATAAGGCCTAATTTTATAAATATATAAACTAATAAATAAACAATATTCCTTTTTGATTCAACTAATTTTTCTGCTAGAGCTGCAATTCCTTTTAATATCAAAAATTTATCACTTGTGTGCATATCAATTATTTAAGTGTCAAGTTGGTTTTCAAGTGTTATTAAATCTACATCAGAAAATTCAGAGGGGTAAAATTGAGCAAGACGAATTAATTTTTTCTTATCAAAAGTTGAAAAGGAATCATCAGGATTAAGACATGCAACATATAAAAGTAATTCAGAATTTATTTCATTAAATCGATCATTAAGCTCTTGAAGTTGTCGATCTAAAACAATATAAAATAATCCAATACGATATTTATCTATATTAAGTACCTGTTGAATTTCATGACGTCGCCTCCCTTTTGCAGTAAAGATTGCATTCATATTAGGAATATCAATTTCATTAGTTCTGCAAAAAATAGATACTTCATCTAATAATGATTCTCATCCATTATCCCTCATCATTTGTAGACATTGTTTAGAAATTTTAACCAACGTTATGACATTGATAATATCTTGATATTTTCTTTGCAATGCTTGTGATAATTCATTATTAATTCCTAAAACATTTTTCATTAAATGTAAAGTAAACACAAAATCAAATGTTTGTATTGATTCTAAAAGCCCTTTTGCTTCAGCTCTTTGCTCTGAACTCAATCCATTTTCTACAATTATCTCAAGTACATCCAGAGGCGGATATAGGACTAGAGACCAGAGTCCAGAGGAGGCGGATTGACCAAAGACCAGAATCTAGAGGAACTTGAGATTGCAGGCGCAGCGATTAATTTTCCTCGTCGAGGGGGCGGAGCGACCAAAGTCCAGAGGAGGCGGTTGAGATTACAGGCATTAGGCGCAGCGATTAATTCCTCCTTCGTCGTCGAGGATGCGTAGCGATTGCAGGCTCTTAGAGATTTGAGAGTTGAGACTATGATTGACAATTTGAGAATTTGAGATTTAGAGAGGGTGGATTTACATCCTCAGATTGGGAAAATAAGAAGCGAATAGAGTTTTGAGTGTCATGCCGTGTGTGTGAATAGGTTAGAATAAGATAGAGAAAAGATTTGATTTGACAATTGAAGATTTACTTTAACGTTAAAATTTTAATGATAATATTTATCTTACATTACACGTGTCATCAGATTTTATCATCTAATTTATTTTAGCCACTCACCTGTCAATGGCTGTCACATCAATTTAAAGTAGCTGATGAGATTTTAGCAAATACAACGAAGAGGAGGGGCAATAGAGTTTATGCATTAGTAAATTTTTATTTCAGTGGGGGCAAATGATAATTTATGTATATAATATTTTAATTATACATATATGTATATAAAGAAATTGACTAATACAGTGGGGGCAATTGCCCCCACTAAGCCCTACCTAGCTCCGCCCCTGGGCCCAGGCCAACTGTCTGCCTCCAGGAGTTTTGGAGCACTAGATTTCGACACTGGGATGGCCACACATGGCAAGTATTTGATTGCAAAATCACTGCGATTATTCGTATAATGTTGGTTTTATTATTTGAATACATATTTGAATTACCAAGCTGATCAAATTTAATTATATATAGATAGGTGTCGCTGCTGGCCAAAAGCTTGGTTGTTGGTGGTGGGTGTGGAGTTTGGTGGGATTTGAAAGATTTCGCTTTGTACGATGGGAGAGGAGGAGACGAAGACTGTGGAGGCGGAGGCAGCTCCAACGCCTCCATCACCGCCGGAGGCGGTGAAGGACGTGGAGGAGGAGAAGGCTCTCATGCCGCCGCCGGCTGAGGAGAAACCCGACGACTCCAAGGCCATTGTTGTCGTTGGAAGTGAGATATTTTTCTCTATCTCTTCTCTCTCTTTTCTATCAGAGGAATTATTGGGATTCCAGAAATCTAGCTGAAGAAGTGAATTGTGATGAAAAATTTGGAAAAAAAATTAAAATTATTTCAACTTGCAGGGGGCTGGTCTTTCTGTTATTTTGAGAGATCTTATTTCTTTTCTTTTGAACTTGCAAATTGTGCTACCAGACTTTTAACACTACACTACTACGCGGTCAGATCAGTACATACTACTCTTCCCACCACCCCCTTCTCTTTATGAGTTGACTTTCTTTGATATGACTTTGCCATAGCTGGTAAAGATTTGATTGTATTATAAAGTTATGACTATAATGCCACAGAAAAATGTTGAGCATACGAGGATGAATAGGAACAAAGCTTGGGTTTACCTCTTATGATTTAGATCTTTAATTACTATTTATTTGTCACTTTTCACTTGTCTCCAGAAGTGGAGGATCCACCGAAAGAAAAGAGCTCAGAGGGTTCAACTGAAAGAGGTCAGTGCTTCTGAATAATGTTTGATTGAATTTGGCAACTCTCTTGGTCTTGTCATATAAAGCCGCCATTGAAATAAGAAGATGTTCATCTTGAGCTGTAAACTTTTCAGATGCAGCTCTTGCAAGGCTTGAATCAGAGAAGAGGTTGTCTTTAATCAAAGCTTGGGAGGAAAATGAAAAGACTAAGGCAGATAATAAGTAAGTAATGACGGCACCAAATCTCTTGAAGTTATGGGGGAGGTGTGATTTTTCACATGAATGTGAATCTTAATTGGTTACTCTGCTTCACGTCAGGAA
Organism: Costus lasius; assembly: GCA_027563935.2. Lineage (NCBI taxonomy): Eukaryota > Viridiplantae > Streptophyta > Magnoliopsida > Zingiberales > Costaceae > Costus > Costus lasius. Next base: position 82,172,638 of record CM050451.1, read on the forward strand.
TCATCTAGCAGCATCAATTTTTTAAAATCTATCTATTTCTAGTACAGCTTAACTTGGCATGATCTCTCTGAACAGGGCTGTTAAGAAGTTGTCAGCAATTGCAGCATGGGAGAACTGTAAAAAGGCAGCTACTGAAGCTGAGCTGAAAAAGAAAGAGGTGCATTACTTATTTCCCATATTTTAGTGACTTTGAGAGCTACAAATTTCAATATCTTTTCAGTTTTACAATGTATTCGATATAATGATACAACCCATAAGAAACTAAGAACATAATTAGAAACAATAAAGCCCAATCTTGATAACAAATCAATAGAGAATGAATTAACAGCAAGCCAAAACTCTTTACAAAACAAACCAGTAAAGACAACGACTCAGAAGGAAATATTCATTTTGCCCAATAGCAGCGATGATAATTTCTTTTCACCTGATGAATGAACAGGAAAAACTGGAAAAGAAAAAGGCAGAGTATGCAGAGAAAATGAAGAACAAGATTGCGTTGCTTCACAAGGCGGCCGAAGAGAAGAGAGCAATCATCGAGGCCAGGCGCGGGGAAGAGCTCTTGAAAGCGGAGGAGATTGCTGCAAAATATCGCGCCACAGGTCAAGCACCCAAGAAGCTTTTTGGTTGCTTTGGACCATAGGAATTGAACTATGAACAGGAGGAAGATGGAAGGCTGCAGAAGTCAATGCATTATGTGACTCTAATTTCCTTTTTTTGTTCCTGTCCTGTAAACTGATGCTTGTTTGGTGTGCCATTGTGTGTGCGTGTGTTTGGTTTAATTTGTGAAAGGTTGATGTTCTTGTACATATAATGTCACTTGGCAAGAACAAAAGACTTGTGTGCATACTTGTATTCTTCAAGTTTGAAATTAATTATACTTAAAATTTTTTAAAAATCTAGGTCAAAGCAAACTCTAATAGTGAATCTCAATGGATTATCCTTATCAAGGAGACAAATTGTGTTAATGCACCCACTGTACATAAAAAGAGGAAGCCTGAGGTGTTTTCTACTCAAATCAAATCGGTGATTTTTACATAGTGATTCAAAAATAAAATACAATATCAAAGAATGAAAAAAATAAATGACCTAATGTGTCATGTTATATAAGTGTTGGTTAGACATTTGCATTTTCTATCAACGGTGCAAGTGGCAAATTAAGGCTGTGTTTTCTTAGACGGAAATTGGGAGAAAAGAATGGAAAACATATTGAATTTAGTAGCATTTTTTTCTATATTCAATGTGTTTTCTATTTTTTCCTTCTAGTTTTTCGTCCAAGGAAACACAGTCTTAAAGTTTAATATACCTTTATCTTGGGGGCTTTAGTCTCAAGTGACACGAACTTTGAACCTCATCTTGCGAGTCTTAGTCTTGGTTACCTCAAGGTGTTTGGTCTAAGAATGATAATTAAACTTTATGTACATAGTTTGATATTACCCATTTGAAGTGTGACAAGTACTAATTATTAATATAGAAATAGGTTTAGATTTTATATCTTGGGTTTAAGTTTTAGAGTATGTACTCTTTACCAAAAAATAAAACTAAATTTATAATTTTATCATAAGATTTTAATCAACTAATATTAAAAAATAATTATTGTATAAAAATAGGGTTAACTTGCTATCATAGGTTATTTTGTATCGTTACGCTTTTTGGTTCTAGGATAGATAACCCTTTTTCCTCAAATTTTAAAAATAATATTTTTTTTTATAAATATTTATTTAATAGAATAATTTGAGATAAAAAAATATCAATTAGAGTTTCATTTCATTGGGTTCGAATACCTACAAATACTAATTTGAATATTTAAGTTGGACTTTAGTTATATAATAGAGTACTAGAGTACTAGAATAAGAGAACTCATCTCATACCCAACCCTGCCACCATGGTGGCGGCACAAATAACGGAAGTGCTATGGGTTGGTAGAGATATAATGACTTAAAAGAGGTTTAGGCCTTATTTTTTTAGATGAAAACCATAAGGAAAAGAATGAATAACACATTGAATCTAAACACAAATGTGTCTAAATTTAATATATTTTTTATTCTTTTCTTTATAAATTCTATCCAAGAAAATAGGGTCTTAGAGTCACAACAAAGAGTGAATGCATAGTAATGCTGCATCATCGTGAAACAAAAACAACAAATAGAAGTATACTTTCCACCTAGAATAACAACCATGTGAAGAGAAATAAGACAAGTATACTTACCCAAATGACAGCCAACGAGAAGAGAAATAATCCAAACACACAAAATGCTATGTTCTACCGTTTACTTTATATCCATAAAGTCAATGATGTAGGATAGAATCACACGTGTTGGGCTACTAGTTTTAGAAAAAAAAATATTTTTATATTTTAAATAAAAATTAGATTCTACATATGCAGCTAAAACTTAAATTACAACTAAACATGAAACATATAAACTAGAAAGCAAGAAATTCATGAAATAAATAACATTAATTTAAAGAAGCGCTCACCTTACATCTATTGAGAAGGACGTCCACGCCAATCTCCACTGGTCTTACTCTTAGGAGGAGAAGTAGACAGTTGTCAATTACAAACATTCCAACACATATAAGCCACACACTTTGTGTGGGCATTTTAGAATAATGTTTAAGAGTCCAATGTCCTTTGCAATATCCAAGATAAAAGAGGTGAGGTTAGGCCTACTCTCCAAGTAGATCCGAATATAATCAGGGCAACTCGATACGATCTGAATAACCTATTTATTAAAAGGGTTATTTATTAGCCCGATCTGCTTGATCCGACACGACCCAATTATAAATTTATTATTCATATTTTATATATAAATAACAAATTGATAAAAATTCTATTAAAATTTATAAAAATTTAGGCTTGTGGTTTGGGTCAAAATTTGGGTTAAAAAATGGTTAGAAGAGATTTGGGCTTATGGGCTAGTATTAGAAGTTAGGCGAGCCTATATTTAAAATTTATATATGTAAAATATAATATAATTGGGTTAAGCGGATCAATCCGTTTATAACCCGACACGATCCGATTATTTTCGGGTCATAAATGGGTTGACCTGTTTATGACCCGAACACGATTATAACTGACCCAAATCCGCCTAACTTCGTGTCGGGTCAGGTCAGGTCAGGTTGGGTCAAGTTTTGCTGAGTCTACCTCTAAGTTCCTCTTATTAACAAAATTAACGAAGTTAATATACTTTAAAACTAATCACTTCTTAAACTAAGCCATGGATTTAAGGGTTGCGCCAAGTCTTGCATGGAGGAAACTTTTACAGTTTTGGCCATCCCTTGATTCATCAAATTGCGCCACTCTTTTGTAAACTCCTTGTTGTTGCCGAGAACTACAAGATGCAAAGAAGTTAGGCAAGTTAGAAAACAAGCAATCAACATCAACAGATGAAGGGAAGAAGGGGAAAAACGTCTCGATTGATATTGTTAAACTTGATGAAGGATCGCTATGAGCATGGTGATCCTTGCATGAAGAGAAGTTATTAACTTGCACCAATTGCTTGTAAAGAAGACCTTGCGCCAAGATTTACAAGGATTAGAGAAGGGATAAACACAAGAAATATATCAAATCACAAATATTGATAAGAGTAAGAGTTTAGAAGGTTTCAATTATGTTTAGAAAAGAGATCTAATGATGCCGGGTGATCTTGCTTCGATGCGCCTCTGGAGTGTTGAACGTTGATTAAGGGGTTGTTGTCAATTGACACGCCAAGGGATGAAGGGATTCCCATGGTCCACGCCATCCTTTGATACTTGTGCTTCCTACAAAACAAACAAGATAATTCAGATAGCAAATCAAACTCAAGACAACTAAAAAGAACAAGGGGTAAAAATGTTGATTTTATAGGGCTGATAAAGATGAGCCAAATTAGTGATGGAGATCCCCTTTGACGTTGAGATGTGCCACTTGAAGTTTGAGGATAAGTCTTTGAGCTCCTTGTTGATGGAGAACTTGTGCCTTAAAGATTGAAGAAGAGAGACTTGTGCAACTAGTTTGTGAAGGAGAGTTCTCTTGCACCTCAAGAGAAGAACTTGAACAAGGGTTAGTGAAGGGAACTCGTCCCTTGAAGAAGTTGAACGTGTTGATCTAAAATTTCATCTAGACTTTTATTTAAAGATAAAATAAAAATGTAGATTATTAAACAATAAAACTCATAAAATATATTTAAAAGAAAGTTAGAATGATAGAACCTAAAAACATATTGTGGTTTGTTCTTCGGACACCCAGAATATAATCAGGTACTCCTCTCCTATGGGCATGACCGGGGAGAAGTTGATGGGATGTCCTTTTAGCAACGAGAAGTGAAATCAAAGATACAAGAAGAGATGCAAGAAATTGAAGAATAAGAAAGGGGAGAGAGGAAAACCAAAAAACAAGCTAAGCCTCAAACATGAGATTTAATAAGTTTTTAAAGCTTGTTAACAAAAGTTGTAACGTTAGAATTTAATACTAACATTAACTTTTTTTTTAATTTTATTCCAATGGAAAGAGAGGGAAAGAAGTAGAAGAATAAAGGGGCATTACAAGCACCCAAGAGTAGATAGGAGGAAGGTGGCGACACATGCACCAAAATTTTAGGAAACTAATTAATTATGCACTCGATGATGAATGAAAAATGCTTAAAGGTTCTTGTTGAGAAACGGCTGTGGGAAAGGTGTTCATTTGCCTCTTGCATTTACATTAATAAAAACAAATCAGCTTGGTGTTGGCATTAATTCCCTTGAGCCGTGGAGCTTTCCTTGAGTGGTGGAGCTTTCTTTACTTAGCTAAGTCATCTTTGGGTAGCGAAAATTTTCCTCCTTGGTCATGGTAATTTTTGGGAGGTTTTTGAATTCCAATTTCTTTCTTCTATTGGTTGTTCGATTGGCTTGCAGAATTGGCATGGATTGGATTGGTGAGGAGTTGTTGCCTTCTTTGTGTGTGAACACAAGAATGATCTCTTGATTCGGGGATTGTTGTTGAGTAAAATCTAGACTTTTCCTGTAGCTAGCGCAAATCCTTAAATTCTGGATGGATTCTTGGTGAAGATGGACAGCTAGGCATCTTTGGAAAGGACTGATGAAGCACATTCAATTGATGTCTTCACTTGGAACTAGTTTGAAATCATATTTCCACCTTCGGAGCTAGCTTATTGTAGTGAGCTTGTGATCTAGCTTCAATTTATTTTAAATGCAAAAATGGGATGTCATGAGCTAACCTACTATGATGCATGAGTTACATTCCATAATTAAAGGGTGGGTGCATGCATGATTTACAATATACAAACCTACCTTATTGGGAAATTATATATATGCATGTTCTACTTTTGGGTAAAACTACCCTATGATGATATATGCAATGGTCTTAAGCTAGGGTAGCCTTAGGCACCATATATACCTCCTTGGATCATGGTTTCTGCCTCCATCAGTCAAGTATATAGCAGTAACGAATGACTTATAAGAGACTTGAATTAATGACTCAATATGCAAATCTAAGGCACAAGCATTAATGACCCAATAAACAACACACTAAACTAAGAGACTTCAAGAACTTTTTCTCAAATAAAATGATGTTGCAACTCAATATGTTTTGTTCGCATGACATACTGGATTTGTTGCAAGTTTAATAGCATTTTGATTATCTAAAAAAAGTATAGTTGACTAATGGATTGGAGTATCTATCCTTAAAATACTATTGAGAAGTAAGTGCAGCAAGCTTGTATTCGACTTCTATTGTGGATAAGGAGACTGGATCTTGTTTCTTGTTGTACCAAGATACACTTATATCTTCACAAAAGAAAACATAAATAGAAATTGATCTTCGATCATCCAAATCACCTCCAAAATCTACATCTAAGAACCCTATTAGAGAAAATTCAACATCTTTTTTATAAACCAACCCCATATCAAGTGAAGAGTTCACATATTTTAAAATTTTCTTAGGTACCACCAAGTGTGGTTTTTATGGGGCTTGCATAAATCGACTAATAAATCCAACTAAATAAAGAAATGTTAGGCCTTGTAATAGTCAAATACCCAACAAGAGCACAATAAAATTGAGGATCCTTCAATAAAGAGCCCATATTTTGTTTTAACTTTGTATTCACGTCAAGTGGAGTGAATTAATTTTTTGCTTCTTTGATTCCAAAACTTGCAATCAATTTTTCAGCGTAGCCTTTTTAGATACAAAAATTTATGTAGTTGAATTCTCTACTTCTAATCCAAGGAAATGATGTAATTCTCCCTAACTTTTAGTATCAAACGAAAAAGAGAGTTCTTAAAGTTTCATAATTTCTCTCATATTGTTACTTATTACAATCATGTCATCAACATATAAAAGAACCATCATATGTAGTCTATTTTTTTTCTTAACGAAGAGGATGTGAATGGGATTCAGAAGCTTCATAATTGCAAAATTACAAATATTTAGCACTTTTCCTATACTAGGCTCTTAGAGCTTGTTTTAATTCATAAAGAGTCTTCTTAAGTTTGCATATATGATTAGGAAAATTATTGGAGACATAGTTGAGTGGCAAATGCATGTAAATATCCTTATTAAGCTCCCTATATAAAAAATATATTTTTTTTACATCAATCTACTATAGTTTCCAATCTTTGGTTGCTGCTAATGCCAACACTATTGGTGTACATGCCCTAGGACCAATTGTTGGTCCATCTATGTACTATGTTCACACTCTTTATATGATACTGACATTGTCATTGTTATACTTTTGTTATATCTACGTTAATGTATATTTGCATAATAATGTCCCTAGAGATAGATTTTATCTAGTCTGAAAGTAAGTCCTCGGTCGTGTACCTTAGTAGATTAGGGACAACTTTGATGCACGTGAGATTGGTATGTTTTTAGTTGGACATATGGTGCCAATGTAGACACATAGGTATATTAGTAATTGATAAATAGATCGACCCGCTGTGAGGATTAACTTGAGTGTCACAAGTTAATCTCACATGTGGCAGAGGTGATTAGTCCTTTGACTTGAGGTTGTTGACACCTCTATATGGTAAGTGATATATTTTGATACAACCTAACGCCTCAACGTAACTGAGAGGGGGGGGGGGGGGGGTCATAACAGTTGTCATTTAGTATATCATAAGCTATATAAGAGGTTTAGGTGATTGATAGAGGATTTGCTCCTTCCTTAGGGAAGCATGATATCCACGAGCCCTATATGGGTGCATGACTGAAAGTGTATAACCATACCCAAGTGAAAATCGAATTTAGTCATGACCATGAGATTGGGTTAAACAAAGTGTGACTTTGTCCAATCAAGATATCAATGTGCAAAGAGATTATATTGCATATGTATTTTATTGCATATTAGGAGAATGTCGATGTTGACAGTCATCTAATGACTTGGGTAGTAGCGATATGTTGCTAGATACGTCTCACTGCTTGTGATGATTATCAGATTGTCACTACCAATGTTAGAAGAATCTATAGGATCGCACACCTAGACACTCAAGATATCATATTAATCGGATAGTCTTGGATCGAACCATATTATAATTCGAGTATGTATAGGAGTTAGATGCATTTAGGATGCATCTGATGAGTTGGAGGATATCACTCTGGGAAGGACTTCACTTTGACTTTGGTTGACCTCTAGTTGACCATGCTTGGACCTTGAATGACTAAGGTGTGTCATGCATCCTAATCAATAGGTCAAGCAAGGGTAATGGCGCCAAGTTCTCTTGGTGGCTTGTCAAAGTGATCAAGTGAAGAGAATAAGTTCATGAGATATGTGCCAGTTTGATGTATTCAAATTGGTTATTCAATAAATATATTTATTAATAAAATCTCATGGGGCTTCTTCTTTAGTGGCAAAGGGTTATTCTTGAAGTATGCTTTTTCATAGTCAAGAATCTCTATGCCCTAGCTACCCAAAAGGGATTCTCCTCCCCAACCCTAGCCGCCCCTCTTGAGCTTCGCACTGTGATGTCTCGTATTTTTATAGTCTTTTAGACTTATATTTACTAGTGAATCAAGACCTATTTTCATGTTTTTATATCTCTTTCTGGCTTATTTCATTGATTTTCTTCAGAAGCTTCACTTCTTGTCATGTTGATGAATACAAGACAATTCACTCACTTTTGGAGCTATTTGAAAGTATATTTACGTCTCGAGTGAATCAAGAACCTTGGTGAGAACTTTGGCTTCAAACGGAGCTAATTTCCAGAATTATGGATATAATCTCTAGTTTAAATTCCCAAGAAGCCTGTCTTTATTCAAGCATAATCATATTCCGAAGGCGTTCTTGTTGGGGTATGCCCTTAAGGCTAATGTTTGAGGCCTTGGGATTGTATAAGTATCATGTAATAAACTCTTATGTTTATAAAGGCATGGTTATTATTCAGGTTGCTACCTTGTCTGCTGTAATAAGTGTACTTCTGAATAATGTCTCAAAGCTGTTCAGCTAGGCTGACATGCATATGTCCTTAGTCGAGATATCTTGGTAAACATGAGACAGCCTTGATATGATTGAGACTAATATGTGTTCTAATCTTATAGGATGCTTCGAGCATGGAATAAGATGTAGACTCATGGGTACATTGGATGTACTGGACAGACCCTACTAGGATATTCAATTGCTTGTCACAATGTGAATGATCCTTGTAAGCACCAAGTGGCACATGTCCTCTGACTTGAGATCACTTGTGTTTCTAAATGATGATTGTCATTGTCTTGAGGTAGTTCAATATCATTTGAAACATAATGATTATAGACTATCTTGGATGGTGAGCTTGAATCAGGTTAGGGCACTAGTGATAGACATAGGATTGCCGTCTCCTTGTTTAAGGAGTGTGATGTTCTAAAGGGGCCCCCCTATATGAGATGATTGAGATAGTGTATGGCCATACCCAGATGACTATGTTCATCTGATCTAATCATGCTCATCGTATTGGAGTTACAAGCTTGACCCCCTTGTCCAATAAGAACATCCAGTGGCAAAGGACACATGTATGCCTAGTGAAGTTGATTCACACTTGTGCTGTGGTTTGGGTGAAGTCTTGGAAGACTCTTTCCTTTATATCGGGAGACAGTGATGTGTTGCTAGATACCCCTCACTGATCGTGATAACGAAAGTTATCGTTACCGACATTTAAAGGAAACCCTCAGGGTCGCACAATTTGATGATATGGCTTACTTAAGTCAGATCGTGTGGACTGAATTGTTTGGGTTCAGTTTAAAGGGATAGAGGCTCTGATTGTAAGTGAGATCTGGTCTGATCATGTTTGATTGATTGGGACTTGAGATCGGTAAGCTTCGATCGAGAGTATTGATGCTAGATCGGTGAGATCAAGAGTATCACGAGATCAACGGTTAGATATTGAACCATTGGTTCAATCAGATCTAGACCATGGCTTGGGCTGGTTTAATTTGGTTCTTGAACCAAATTGAAATGGATTGAAGTGGCTTGAACCGGTTCACAAGGGTGAACGCTTGGTTCAAGGGGTTAGGCGTTTTGGTTCGGTAATGGGCGCATAGCTTCATCTCTTCCATTTATGGAAAGTATTGAAGGCGACTTCACCTTAACGCCAAAGCGTTTTGAACGCTCGACTTCACTCCTCTCTTCTCAACGTTCATCCTTGGAGGTGAAGGAATTTGGACGAGAAGAGGAGGAAGGTTGCTCTCGCCAAGCTTGATCTCCAAATCTCCTTCACTTGACAAGGGATACTTTGGAGCCTTGCTAGCACAAGGGACGTTCAAGGTGTAGGCCTTCTTCTTCTTGTGTGCGATTCCTTTGGAGAAGTTCTCTTTGAACTTTGCTTCCAAGCCGACATCCGATCTATGGCATTGGTATGATCACATTCTTGATCTAATGAAATATTATAGTTGATCATATGAGCACATAAGCGATTGAATTCTTGAAACCCTAGCAAAATGCATGCGCCCCCTTGTTTAGGGTTTTCGGCCCCCCCTCTTGAAAGGGGTTTTATCCGCTTGCGCTCCCCCTTGAAGGGGACCCTTCAGTTCTCTCAACTTTCTCAAAAGAAGCCTTTCGGAAGACAAAAACTTCGGCAGAAGACGTTACGGGTATAGCCGTAATTTCACCTTGCCCGTAATCCTCATATCGGTGACCTTTGATATCATTCTATGGCCGGAATTCAAGTCAAGTCAAAGGTCAACTCACCCACAAAATTTCAGACAAAACAGAGTTCGCTACAAAAATTGCGGGCATACCCATAATCTCATTACACCCGTAATGGTATTAGAAGCATTAAGTGCATTAGAGGGCTGCATTAAATCAGTCATAAATTTTCCGTTACAACTCCGATTTGGGCGTTTTTGGTGTCATTACGATGAGATTTTAATGGCCCATAAGTGTATGAATGTTTCAGGAGTTGAAGAGAATCCATGTTTATTGGTATACATGCCCTAGCACCTAATTTTAGTCCATCTTTGTACTACTTGACTCTGATATTAATATCATTCTGGTATTGTCATTATCTATGTTTGTCTACATATGTGATTATGTACTTACATGATAATGTCCTTGGAGATAGATTGGATCTGTGCTCAAATGGTTGTCCCCAGTCGATGTACCTTAGTGGATATGGGACAACTATGGTACTTGTGAGACTGGTATATGGGCTGGCTAGGCATGAGGTGCTAGTGTAGACATATGAGTATATCCGTGGTGGATATACTGGACCGACCCACTGTGAGGCAATGACTTAGTGTCATGAGTTATCCTCACAAGTGATAGAAGATGCATTGATCCCTTGACTTGAGGTCATTGGCCATTCTATATGGTTAGGAACATGCTTTGATATAACCTAACACCTCGCCGTAGCTGGGAGGTAATAACAATTGTTATTGAGCATGTCACGACCCATATGAGAAGGTCGATGGAGAGACAGAGGATTTGCCTCTTCCTAAAGGAAGCTTGATATCCATGGAGCTCCTCTATGGTTCTATGACTGAAAGTATATGACCATACCCTGGTGAGAACCTGATTTAGTCAAGACTATCTGATTGGGTGAAAACAAGTGGTGATACACTTGTCCAATCGGATATCAGTACGGCAAGAGACTGTAATTCATCTATACCTAGTTGCGATGTGAAGGTTCCCCAAAGGGGGCGAAAACCCTATGGTGGCGCAAAGAAGAAAGGGGGCAGCGGATAAAGGGTTTCATAGGATCAATGAGCATGCATTATATGATCAACTTAACAAAACCGATTGTAAAGAAGTGATTCGATTCATACCATGGCCATTTCAAGATGGCGCCTTGGAAGTAAGAGAACAACGAAGATCTCCTCCAAATCGTCACACACAAGATGAAGATGTGCTTCTTCTTGTCGTCCCTTGTGCTAGCAAGGATCGTCCAAAGCGTCTTGATCGAATGCAAAGGGAAAGGAGAGCTTTTCTTCTTGGCGTTTTTCTCTCTTGTCGCCTTAGACTTCCTCTACACGAGAATGCCACTCGAACACAACCCAAGGAGGCATCAAAGGCGTGAAGAGGCAAGAGAGGGGCGACGTGAGATCATGGCCACGTTTGAGAAGTGCTATCCAAAAATAGCATCCCACTTCTCCACATGCGATCTTGGGTTTACCCCAATCGCAAATGCCACATCACCTTTGAACCATGCGCTCATCCATGAGCTGGTTCAAACCGATTTGGTCCACTAACCAAATAAACCAAGAAATAAGTCCAGATCAAAATAAACCCTAAGGCTCTTGATCTGACCGTCAATCTCTCAATGCTCCTGATCTGACTGATCTAGCATTCATTCTCTCAATCGAAGCTTACCGATCTCAAGCCCTAATCAATCAAACATGATCAGACCAGATCTCACTTACAATCAGAGATTAAATCCCTTTAAACTGAACCCGAATAATTCAGTCCACACGATCTGACTTAAGAAAGCCATATCATCAAATTGTGCGACCCTAAGGGTTTCCTTTAAATGTCGGTAACGATAACTTACGTTATCACGATCAGTGAGGGGTATCTAGCAACACATCACTGTCTCCCAATATAAAGGAAAGAGTCTTCCAAGACTACACCCAAAAACAGCACAAGTGTGAATCAATTCACAAAGCATACAAATTTCCTTTACCACTGGATGTTCTTATTGGACAAGCAAGTCAAGCTTGTAACTCCAATATGATGAGCATGATTAGATCAGATGAACATAGTCATCTGGGTATGGCCATACACTTTCTCAATCATCTCATCCAGGGGGCCCCTTTAGAACATCACACTCCAATTAAGGAGACGGCAATCCTATGTCTATCACTAGTGCCCTAACCTGACTCAAGCTCACCATCCAAGATAGTCTATAATCATTATATTTCAAGTGATATTGAACTATCTCAAAATAATGACAATCATCATTTAGAAAACACAAGTGATCTCAAGTCAGAGGAAATGTGCCACTTGTCGCATTCAAGGATTATTCACATTGTGACAAGCAATTGAATATCCAAGTAGGGTCTGTCCAGTACATCCAATGTACCCATGAGTCTACATCTTATTCCATGCTCGAATCATCCTATAAGATTAGAACACATATTAGTCTTAACCATATCAAGGCTGTCTCATGTTCACCAAGATATCTCGACTAAGGACATAACTGCATGTCAGCCTAGCTGAACAGCTTTGAGACATTATTCAGAAGAACATATATTGCAGCAGACAATGTAGCTTACTGAATAACAACCATGCCTTTATAAACATAACAGTTTATTACATGATACTGTTACAATCCCAAGACCTCAAACATTAATCTTAAGGGCATACCCCAACAATCTCCCACTTGCACTTAATCTAATGGTAGAGAAATCTCAAACCCATATTATTACAGTGCTTTTCATGCTTCTACTGCGCCAGAGGCTTAGTAAGCGGGTCTGCCAGATTGTCATCTGTATGAACCTTGCAGACTTTGATCTCGCCACGATCTATGATCTCCCTGATCAAATGAAACCGTCTCTGTATGTGCTTGGACTTCTGGTGCGACCGTGGTTCCTTTGCTTGTGCGATTGCTCCAGTGTTATCACAGAAGATAACCAAAGGATCTGCACTCGAAGGAACAACACCAAGTTCTCTCACGAACTTACGAATCCAGACTGCCTCCTTGGATGCTTCCGAGGCTGCAACATACTCGGCTTCTGTTGTGGAATCAGCAACGATTGACTGTTTGAAACTCTTCCACACCACTGCTCCTCCATTCAAGCTAAACACATAGCCTGATTGCGATCGGAAATCATCCTGGTCAGACTGGAATGAAGCGTCAGTATATCCTTCAATACTGAGTTCTTCCTGACCACCATATATCAAGAACATATCTTTGGTTCTCCGAAGATATTTTAAGATGTTCTTGACTGCAATCCAGTGTGCCTGTCCTGGATTACTTTGGAAACGACTGGTCACGCTTAACCCGTAAGCGACGTCTGGGCGAGTACACAACATCGCATACATAATGGATCCAATAGCCGAAGCATAAGGCGTATTGTCCATTTCATCTTTCTCAGTCTGTGTTTGTGGACACTGACTCTTCGAAAGATTCAGACCATGTCTGACTGGAAGATATCCTCTTTTAGAATTCTCTAAATGAAATCTCTCCAGGACTTTATCGATGTAAGTACTCTGGCACAGCCCGAGAAGCCTCTTAGATCTATCCCTGTAGATCTTCACACCTAATACATAGGCTGCTTCTCCTAAATCTTTCATCTGGAAACATTTCCTTAACCATGCCTTAACCGCATGCATTTCAGGAATGTCGTTTCCAATGATCAAGATATCATCGACGTAGAGGACTAGGAAAGTAATCACGCTCCCACTAAACCTCTTATATACACACGGGTCATCCTCGTTCTTGATGAAACCAAATTCAGTGACTGATTCATCAAAACGAATATTCCAGCTTCTTGATGCTTGCTTAAGTCCATAAATGGACTTCTTTAATTTGCATATCTTATGACGATCTGATGGATCAGTGAAACCCTCAGGTTGTGTCATGTACACATCCTCATCCAGATTTCCATTCAGGAAAGCTGTTTTCACATCCATTTGCCAGATCTCATAATCATAATATGCTGCTATCGCGAAAAGAATCCGAATAGACTTAAACATGGCTACAGGTGAGAAAGTTTCATCATAATCTATCCCGTAGATTTGTTTGAAACCTTTCGCAACTAGCCTGCCTTTATAGGTAACCACGTTACCATCCATGTCAATCTTCTTCTTGAAGATCCATTTACAGCCTATTGGGATAACTCCCGGAGGCGGATCAACCAAATCCCAAACTTGGTTATCTGACATGGAGTCCATCTCGGCGCGCATAGCTTCAAGCCATCTCGCTGACTCCGGTCCACTGACCGCATCCGCATAAGTGAGGGGTTCATCATTATCAATGATGTAGACTCCGTCATAGCACTCAGGCTGACGACGAATCCTTCCCGATCTTCGCGGTTCCCGTGATGTCTGAGCCTCAGGTTGTTCAATAACCTGTTCTACCGGCTCAGGCTCATCCAACTCTGCTTGAGCACTTTGTCCTGCCTCTGGATTCTCATCCAGTTTTATTTCTCTCCCACTGGCCTCTTGCAGAAGAAACTCCTTCTCAAGAAATATGGCCGTCCGAGCAACAAAAACCTTGTTCTCTTTGGGATCGTAGAAATAATAACCCTTAGTTTCCTTAGGGTAACCGACAAAAATGCATTTGTCAGATCTGCTCTCTAGTTTCCCAGAGGCGAGCTTTTTGACATAAGCCTCGCAGCCCCAGATCCTGATAAACGTCAAGCTTGGCTGTTTCCCATACCATAATTCATATGGCGTCTTTGAAACGGCCTTGGATGGCACTCGGTTTAGTATTTTTGCAGCTGTTTCCAGTGCAAAACCCCAAAAGGAGTAAGGTAGATTAGCCTGACTCATCATAGAACGAACCATATCAAGTAACGTTCTATTTCTCCTCTCGGACACACCATTCCATTGCGGTGTTCCTGGTGGAGTGAGCTGTGAGATGATCCCACACTCCTTCAGATAGTCAGTAAATGCATGACTTAGGTATTCTCCACCTCGATCAGAACGAAGTGCCTTGATATTTCGGCCTAGCTGATTTTGTACTTCATTCTTGAACTCTTTGAACTTGTCAAAGGATTCACTCTTGTGTCTCATTAAAAAGACATACCCATATCTACTGAAATCATCAGTAAAGGTGATGAAGTACTGATAGCCACCTCTGGCATGTTTACTAAATGGCCCACACACATCACTGTGTATAAGGTCAAGTAAACCTGAAGCCCTTTGACCTTTGTGAAGAAAAGGTGACTTCGTCATTTTGCCCATCAAACAAGCTTTGCATGTATCAATCTCCTTATAGGTGAATGATCCCAGCAGTCCATAATCATGCAACCGCTTAATGCGTTTCTCGTTAATATGGCCTAAACGACTATGCCATAGCAAGGTGCTGTCATCAGCATTCTTGGCTTTCTTAATATCAATTTTCTGTATAGAACATTCCATGTCCAACATGTATAACCCATTGTTAATTGAACCAGTTGCATAAACAATATTATCATAAGATAAAACACACTTTGAAATATTGCATTCAAAGGAAAATCCCTTCCTGACAAGAGCAGGAATAGAGATAATATTTTTAGTAATACTGGGAACAAAGTAACAACTGTTTAGTTCTAATACAAGTCCAGATGGTAAAGAAATGAAATAGTCTCCTACAGCAACAGCAGCAACCCGTGCCCCGTTTCCAACGCGTAGGTCCACCTCATGCTGTCCCACCTGTCTTCTTCTCTTGAGTTCCTGTACATTTGAACAAATGTGAACTCCACATGCAGTGTCCAACACCCATGATATAGAAGAAGAAAACATGACCTCAGTCACGTAAATACCTGAGCCAGAAGCGAAGCTTCCCCTCTTATCTCCTTGGAGCGCTTTACAGTCCTTTTTCCAGTGACCCAGCTGGCCACAGTGGAAACACCTGTATTCCTTGGACCGCTTAACCTTCTGCTTCAGAGCCTTGCTGTAGCTCTTGACAGGGGTCTTGCCCTTCTTCCCCTTCTTCTTATTCCTAAAAGGAACCATTAAGACAGAGGTCGAAGGCTTACCCTTCAGAGTCTCCTCAGTAGTCAAGAGCATATTCAGCAGCTCTGCCGGTGTACAATCGATTTTGTTCATATTAAAGTTAATAATGAACGCGTCGAATGAAGGCGGGAGAGACTGCAGAATAATGTCCACAGCAAGCTCCTGATTGATGGTATGCCCCAGTTTCTCTAGAGCCTCCTTGTGCCCAATCATCTTGAGCACGTGAGCTCCCACTGGGCTCCCTTCAGCCAGTTTGCTCTGAAAGAACAGCTTCGTCAAATTATAGCGTTCAGTCCTCGCCTGTGCAGCATACAGCATCTTGAGGTTCGCTATAATCTCTATAGCCGACATATCCTCATGCTGACGCTGCAGCGGTGGCGTCATAGACGCTAGCATCAGGCAAGCGACATCAATGCTATCATTGACGTGCTTTTCATAGGCTTCCCGAACCGCCCTTGCGGCGTTCGGAGCGGGCTGAGGCGGTATCGCCGTCTCGAGGACATACAGTTTCCTCTCTGCCTTAAGAACAATCTTAAGGTGTCCAAACCAGTCAGAGAAGTTCGGCCCAGCAAACTTCTCCCTTTCCAGTAGGGATCGCACATTGAAGTTCATGGTGTTCGTTGCTGCAGGTATCTACAACAATGCAAGAACAGCAAGGTCAGTATCAATGTTAAGAATCAATCAGGACTTAAGAAAGATTCTTTTTCTCACTATTTTATCTGGCTGAAAAATCCAGCAAAACAGCCCGAAAGAGTAGAACTCTTTTAGTGAGATGGGATCCAGATTTCATACTTGGTCTCCGCGTCCCGCTCAGGCGAGATAAGATACACAGAGAGTACAAGCACTAATCTCTGGTAGGCTGTCCCAGCCAATCGCCAACCCGTGCGATTCCCCTTCATCTGGGCAATCCAGCAGACTGTGCCAACTGAGTTGGTACAACACAATCTCTGACCCCACAGATGGCTGCCCCCATGTGCTACCATATGCGCCACATATGTAGCCTACATGGTCAAGCTGACCCGACCTACTCCCTGGACCACCACGTGCTATGCTGAGCAACGAGAAGGGATAAATCCCCACTCTGTAACACACAGGTGTAATCCCGCACCGTCTGAAGATAGATGGACGTGCCCACTGAGTGGGTACAACATGGCTCCAACGATAGTCAGAACAGTGAGGTTTCGCGTCAGAAGGCTTACGAGCTTGAAATTTTAGCGTTGGATTTTAACGGTCTTTTATCTTCTTCACTATCATGCAATTCCTATGGTGATAGCAGAAGATAAACTAATCATGCAATTCTAATATTTAAGCAATAAAAGAAAGCATGGATCTTATGTGGTAAAAGCCCATAGCCTAAGTAAGACCTTAAGAAACTTAAGTCTTCACTTGCTTTTCTTCATGGGGCTTTCGCTGCTCATCTGGCCCAAACCTGGGCCCAAGCGCCATCTGCAGCTCTGGTGCGCCCACTAGGGAAAATGCGCCAGGTCCTAGGGTCGAACCCTAGACCTCCCACCTGGTCAAGCCACTGCTGCATGCGCCTCTGCCAAGTGTGCTCTGTGCTCTTGTCTAATTAAATTACAAATTTAACTATCTAGATAAGATTGACACGTAGGTCAATTACATTTTATAAATTAAAAGCAATGTGATGCGCATATCACAATAATTAATTTACATATTAATACAGGCACGCAGGCCCCAGCACAGCACAGATTTAACATGGGCCGCCCACATAAGAATAAATAGACAAACACATGGCATCAATCATCATGTGATCCAGTCATTAAAATAAAATTTTCGAAAAACCCCATGGGCATCAATTTTATTTTGCTTATATGCCCTACAACCTTACAACGGTCCATTACTAGGGATCCACTCATCCAACCTAGTCAGATCCACTGCCCTTACATGCACCAAGTCCTAACTGACTTGAGTCGACCAAAAAGGTCAACCATGCATGCGCCAAGGGCTGAACGACCACAATGAGATCTGGCAAGCGGGTGTGAGCCCGGGCCTGACTCATGTGCGTTCACAGGTTGTCTCAATCAGACATCGCTACATGCCTGTGATGCAGTCGACCTATAGCCACCTTTAGCATGCGCCAATGGAGAGACAGAGGATTTGCCTCTTCCTAAAGGAAGCTTGATATCCATGGAGCTCCTCTATGGTTCTATGACTGAAAGTATATGACCATACCCTGGTGAGAACCTGATTTAGTCAAGACTATCTGATTGGGTGAAAACAAGTGGTGATACACTTGTCCAATCGGATATCAGTACGGCAAGAGACTGTAATTCATCTATACCTAGTTGCGATGATGGGGATATTAATGTCGATATCCATTCCGATGACTTGGGTAGCAGCGATGCACTACTGGGTGCCACTCACTGCTTGTGGTGACCTTAGGTCAGCACTGCCAACATCAGAGGAACCTACAGGGTCGCACACATTGATACTCGAGTTCTCGTATTGATCGAGAAGCCTTATGATCGAGTTATTGGATAACTCGGATCTATTTTGGAGATTTCATCAGCGCCAATGGGCCTGATGAGATGGAAGATAGATATTAGAGCCAAACTTCATTTTTGGCAGGTTGAGCCGAAATTGACCATGGTTGGTCACATTTGGATTAGGGTTGCATTGGATTGGATCCAATTGCTTAATTAACCCAAATAATGAAGTATGGGCTAGCTCATTACCCAATGAGGCCCAATAACAAGTTGTCATGGAGGAGTAATGGGCTTAAAGGGTATAATGGGGAGAAGTCTCACCCATTGGCACCTAGGGGCACAATGGGGTGAGGGAGGCACATTTTGCTTCATTAAGAAGTTAGTGGCGCCTTGCCCCTTGGTCCTTGGATGGTAACCTTGTCTTTATGGCAAGGGTTGAGGCATCTAAGGCATAATGGATTTATATGGTAAGTCCTAGGCGATTTGGATGGGTTCATGGAAAAGGCTTGAAGTCTTGCCATAAACCAAACTCTAATTGCCACCCATTAACCCTAGCCGTTCCTCTCTTTGTGATATGGGCCTAGCCCCTCTATTGCCGCCCCTTTGGCTCTATATATCATTATATATGCATGAGCCCTTTGAGGTAATAAAAGATTGGCGTGAGCAAGCAATAGTAGGGCGAAGAGCAAGGCTTCAAGTGGCGCAACATCTTCCATCTTCCATAGCCGCAAGCCTTCTTCCTCCTTTCCTCTTGGAGCAAGGAGCATTGGTGCTTGGCGGCTTGTCTTCTTCCCTCTTCCTTCTTGGCGCAACTTCTCTAGAAGGTAGTGCAAGTGAAGTGGAGGTCTCCCTAAGGCTTGGATCTTCTTCCCGAGGCTAGCACCGGGCGTGGAAAAAGAGGACTCGAGGCATCCGTGTGTGTGAGACTATAGAGGGCGCACGCTTGGGCACCTACCTTATCGACCTTCACGCTTGCTCTAGGTACTTACTAACTCATCGTGTCGACCCCCTCGCAAGAGATCTTCACTAGGTTTTTGGGACTAGCTCATTTTTGGGGATATTATTCCGCTGTGTTTGTAATGTAAGCTCTGTGAAAATTTGTAAAATATCTCCAGGGTTTTCCAACAGTGGTATCAGAGCTACTTGCGAGCCTCGAACGATGTCATTCTATGCTTTTCATGCTCACATGCCATATCTATATTTTTGCATATTGCATAGATGTTGGCGCATGTTTTTCTTTAAGTGGAAAAATTTTAGGTCTCTTGTTTCTTACTTCTAATCAACTTCTTGGGGTTCTTTGCTCTCTTCATGTGATGGGATAGATCCACATGTGGAAGAGAAAATTTCTCCTCTCATAATAGGATAGACCTATCTTGAGAGACTTGTTGGGATAGGGCATGGACTGGGTGATTGCCCTCATCCTAGCAAGTTAGGGATTGCAAGGATGGCAACCAGTATTCTTGTAGACTCCTAAGAGAAACTTAGAATCAAGGATTTGTGATATGAAGGGAAGGAAGAGAGACATGTTTTATGAAAAAGTAAAATTTTAGATTTTATGTTTTTCATGAGCATGTAGAATTGCATGAGTAAGTACTTGATTGTGCATGATGTTTGTGATCATTTGTCAAGCCCCTTAGCATGCCTGTGATGTATCCATGTGTGGCTTGCGTGCCATCTTTTTCTTTTGTTTTGAAAATTACTTAAGATGAAGATTAGGGGATGCATCCTTGGATGATTGGAGCGTGATTGAAGCATGGTGCGCAAGCTTCAACTTAGGGTGGCGCTTGCTTGCATGTTGGCACAAGAAGGCATGGCTGAGCCCTTGCAAGGTGGTGGTTCACCCTTAGAGGAAGCCCATGGCATTGGCCGAATCTTTGGGGGCACTTCTAGGGTTTTCACTAAGAGTGCCTCTTGGGTTTGAGAGCTAAACCATGATGAGAAGGACCTTGGAGCCAACCTTGAAGTTCAAGCTAGAGGTCGGTGAAAGTCCCCTAGAACAGGGGGGGCGAAACCCTAATAGGAGGCGCAACAAAACCTCTAGCGAAATCTAGGGTTTCTAACAGGATCGCATAGCATGTAACATATTCAACTTTCAATGAAAAGGGATTCTTACCATTGCCATCGCTTAGATGGTGTCTTGGAAGGAAAGGCGCAAATGCTCCTTCTCCTAAGGTGACACACACAATTGATGTCGTCTACTCTTCTCTTGGTGCTCCTTGTGCTAGCAAGGTTCCAAGAAGTCGTTGTCGAATGGAAGGGGAGAGAATCCTTTGCTTGGCGATTACTTCCTTCTCCTTGCGTCAACCTCTTCACCACACGAGAGTGCAAGCCGAATACTCAAGTTGGCGACGAGAGATGAGGAGAGACGAGAGATGAGAGCATCTTTTTTCGTGAACGTGAGACGTTCCCACGTTTAGAAGTCATGGCTTCTAAATTTAGTAAACCCCAAACGTTCATGCGACCATGGGTTCACCCCATGCGCAAACTCCTCTTAGATTGAACCATGCGCTCAACCAATGAGCTGGTTCAAATCGATTTGGTTTAATAACCAAATAAACCAAGCAATCAGTCTAGACCACAATAAACCCTAAGGCTCTTGATCTGACCGTCGATCTCTTGATGCTGCTGATCTCACTGATCTAGCATCCATTCTCTCGATCGAAGCTTACCGATCTCAAGCCCTAATCAATCAAACATGATCAGACCAGATCTCACTTACAATCAGAGATTAAATCCCTTTAAACTGAACCTGAACAATTCAGTCCACACGATCTGACTTAAGTAAGCCATATCATCAAATTGTGCGACCCTGAGGGTTTCCTTTAAATGTCGGTAACGATAACTCATGTTATCACGATCAGTGAGGGGTATCTAGCAACACATCACTGTCTCCCGATATAAAGAAAAGAGTCTTCCAAGACTACACCCAAACCACAGCACAAGTGTGAATCCAACTCATAAGGCATGCATGTTTCCTTTGCCACTGGATGTTCTTATTGGACAAGCGTGTCAAGCTTGTAACTCCAATATGATGAGCATGATTAGATCAGATGAACATAGTCACCTGGGTATGGCCATACACTATTCTCAATCATCTCATCCAAGGGGGCCCTTTAGAATATCACACTCCTTAAACAAGGAGACGGCAATCCTTTGTCTATCACTAGTGCCCTAACCTGACTCAAGCACACCATCCAAGATAGTCTATAATCATTATGTTTCAAATGATATTGAACTACCTCAAAACAATGACAATCATCATTTAGAAACACAAGTGATCTCAAGTCAGAGGACATGTGCCACTTGTTGCAATCAAGGATTATTCACATTGTGACAAGCAATTGAATAACCTAGTAGGGTCTGTCCAGTACATCCAATGTACCCATGAGTCTACATCTTATTCCATGCTCGAAGCATCCTATAAGATTAGAACACATATTAGTCTCAATCATATCAAGGCTGTCTCATGTTCACCAAGATATCTCGACTAAGGACTTTATAGCATGTCAGCCCAGCTGAACAGCTTTGAGACATTATTCAGAAGTACACTTATTGCAGCAGACAATGTAACAAACTGAATAATAACCATGCCTTTATAAACATAAGAGTTTATACATGATACTGATACAATCCCAAGGCCTCAAACATTAGCCTTAAGGGCATACCCCAACAATCTCCCACTTGCACTTAATCTAATGGTTGAGAAATCTCAAACCCATATTATTACAGTGCTTCTCATGCTTCTGCTGCACCAGAGGTTTGGTAAGCGGGTCTGCCAGATTGTCATCTGTATGAACCTTGCAGACTTTGATCTCGCCACGATCTATGATCTCCCTGATCAAATGAAACCGTCTCAGTATGTGCTTGGACTTCTGGTGCGACCGTGGTTCCTTTGCTTGTGCGATTGCTCCAGTGTTATCACAGAAGATAACCAAAGGATCTGCACTCGAAGGAACAACACCAAGTTCTTTCACGAACTTACGAATCCACACTGCCTCCTTGGATGCTTCTGAGGCTGCAACATACTCGGCTTCTGTTGTGGAATCAGCAACAATTGACTGTTTGAAACTCTTCCACACCACCGCTCCTCCATTCAAGCTAAAAACATAGCCTGATTGCGATCGGAAATCATCCTGGTCAGACTGGAACGAAGCGTCAGTATATCCTTCAATACTGAGTTCTTCCTGACCACCATATATCAAGAACATATCTTTGGTCCTCCGCAGATATTTTAAAATGTTCTTGACTGCAATCCAGTGTGCCTGACCTGGATTACTTTGGAACCGACTGGTCACGCTTAACCCGTAAGCGACGTCTGGGCGAGTACACAACATCGCATACATAATGGACCCAATAGCCGAAGCATAAGGCGTATTGTCCATTTCATCTTTCTCAGTCTGTGTTTGTGGACACTGACTCTTCGAAAGATTCAGACCATGTCTGACTGGAAGATATCCTCTTTTAGAATTCTCTAAATGAAATCTCTCCAGGACTTTATCGATGTAAGTACTCTGGCACAGCCCGAGAAGTCTCTTAGATCTATCCCTGTAGATCTTCACACCTAATACATAGGCTGCTTCTCCTAGATCTTTCATCTAGAAACACTTCCTTAACCATGCCTTAACCGCATGCATTTCAGGAATATCGTTTCCAATGATCAAGATATCATCGACGTAGAGGACTAAGAAAGTAATCACGCTCCCACTAAACCTCTTATATACACACGGGTCATCCTCGTTCTTGATGAAACCAAACTCACTGATTGATTCATCAAAACGAATATTCCAGCTTCTAGATGCTTGTTTAAGTCCATAAATGGACTTCTTTAACTTGCATATCTTATGACGATCTGATGGATTAGTGAAACCTTCTGGTTGTGTCATATACACATCCTCGTTCAGATTTCCATTCAGGAAAGCTGTTTTCACATCCATTTGCCAGATCTCATAATCATAATATGCAGCTATCGCGAAAAGAATCCGAATAGACTTAAACATAGCTACAGGTGAGAAAGTTTCATCATAATCTATCCCGTAGATTTGTTTGAAACCTTTCGCAACTAGCCTGCCTTTATAGGTAACCACGTTACCATCCATGTCAATCTTCTTCTTGAAGATCCATTTACAGCCTATAGGGATAACTCCCGGAGGCGGATCAACCAAATCCCAGACTTGGTTATCTGACATGGAGTCCATCTCGGCGCGCATAGCTTCAAGCCATCTCGCTGACTCCGGTCCACTGACCGCATCCGCATAAGTGAGGGGTTCATCATTATCAATGATGTAGACTCCGTCATAGCGCTCAGGCTGTCGACGGATCCTTCCCGATCTTCGCGGTTCCCGTGATATCTGAGCCTCAGGTTGTTCAATAACCTGATCCACCGGCTCAGGCTCATCTAACTGTGCTTGACTACTTTGTCCTTCCTCTGGATTCTCATCCAGCTTTATTTCTCTCCCACTGGCCTCTTGCAGAAGAAACTCCTTCTCAAGAAATATGGCCGTCCGAGCAACAAATACTTTGTTCTCTTTGGGATCGTAGAAATAATAACCCTTAGTTTCCTTAGGGTAACCGACAAAGATACATTTTTCAGATCTGCTCTCTAGTTTCCCAGAGGCGAGCTTTTTGACATAAGCCTCGCAGCCCCAGATCCTGATAAATGTCAAGCTCGGCTGTTTCCCATACCATAACTCATATGGCGTCTTAGAAACTGCCTTGGATGGCACTCGGTTTAGTACCTTTGCAGCTGTCTCCAGTGCAAATCCCCAAAAGGAATATGGAAGAGTAGCCTGACTCATCATAGAACGAACCATATCAAGTAACGTTCTATTTCTCCTCTCGGACACACCATTCCATTGCGGTGTTCCTGGCGGAGTGAGGTGTGAGATAATCCCACACTCCTTCAGATAGTCAGTAAACGCATGACTTAGGTATTCTCCACCTCGATCAGAACGAAGTGCCTTGATATTTTGGCCTAGCTGATTCTGTACTTCATTCTTGAACTCTTTGAACTTGTCAAAAGATTCACTTTTATGTCTCATTAAATAGACATACCCATATCTACTGAAATCATCAGTAAAGGCAATGAAGTACTGATAGCCACCTCTGGCATGTTTACTAAATGGCCCACACACATCACTGTGTATAAGGTCAAGTAAACCTGAAGCCCTTTGACCTTTGTTAGGAAAAGGTGACTTCGTCATTTTACCCATTAAACAAGCCTTGCATGTATCAATCTCCTCATAGGAGAATGATCCCAGCAGTCCATGATCATGCAACCGCTTAATGCATTTCTTGTTAATATGGCCTAAACGACTATGCCATAGCAAGGTGCTGTCATCAAAATACTTGGCTTTCTTAATATCAATATTTTGTATAGAACATTCCATGTCCAACATGAATAACCCATTGTTAATTGAACCAGTTGCATAAACAATATTATCAAAAGATAAAACACACTTTGAAATATTGCATTCAAAGGAAAATCCCTTCCTGACAAGAGCAGGAATGGAGATAATATTCTTAGTAATGCTGGGAACAAAGTAACAACTGTTTAGTTCTAATACAAGCCCAGATGGCAAAGAGATGAAATAGTCTCCTACAGCAACAGCAGCAACCCGTGCCCCGTTTCCAACTCGTAGGTCCACCTCATGCTGTCCCACCTATCTTCATCTCTTGAGTTCCTGTACATTTGAACAAATGTGAACTCCACATGCAGTGTCCAACACCCATGATATAGAAGAAGATGAAACCATGACTTCCGTCACGTATATACCTGAGCCAGAAGCGATGCTTCCCCTCTTATCTCCTTGGAGCGCTTTACAGTCCTTTTTCCAGTGACCCAGCTGGCCACAGTGGAAACATCTGTATTCCTTTGACCGCTTGACTTTTTGCTTCAGAGCCTTGCTGTAACTCTTGACAGGGGCCTTGCCCTTCTTCCCCTTCTTCTTGTTGTTCCTTGAAGGAACCATTAAGACAGAGGTTGAAGGCTTTCCCTTCAGAGTTTCCTCAGTAGTCAAGAGCATATTCAGCAGCTCTGCCGGAGTACAATCGATTTTGTTCATATTAAAGTTAATGATGAACGCATCGAAAGAGGGCGGGAGAGACTGCAGAATAATGTCTACAGCAAGCTCCTGGTTTATGGTATGCCCCAGTTTCTCTAGAGCCTCCTTGTGCCCAATCATCTTGAGCACGTGAGCTCCCACTGGGCTCCCTTCAGCCAGTTTGCTCTGAAAGAACAGCTTTGTCAGATTATAGCGTTCTGTCCTCGCCTGTGCAGCATACAACATCTTGAGGTTTGCTATCATGTCTATAGCAGACATATCCTCATGCTGACGCTGCAGCGGTGGCGTCATAGACGCTAGCATCAGGCAAGCGACATCAATGCTATCATTGACGTGCTTTTCATAAGCTTCCCGAACCGCCCTTGCGGCGTTCGGAGCGGGCTGAGGCAGTATAGCCGTCTCGAGGACATACAGTTTCCTCTCTGCCTTAAGAACAATCTTAAGGTGTCCGAACCAGTCTGAGAAGTTTGGCCCAGCAAACTTCTCCCTTTCCAGTAGGGATCGCACATTGAAGCTCATGGTGTTCGTTGCTGCAGGTATCTACAACAATGCAAGAACAGCAAGGTCAGTATCAATGTAAAGAATCAATTCAGGACTTAAGAATGATTCTTTTTCTCACTATTTTATTTGGCTGAAAAATCCAGCAAAACAGCCCGAAAGAGTAGAACTCTTTTAGTGAGATGGGATCCAGATTTCATACTTGGTCTCCGCGTCCCGCTCAGGCGAGATAAGATGCACAGAGAGTACAAGCACTAATTTCTGGTAGGCTGTCCCAGCCAATCGCCAACCCGTGCGATTCCCCTTCATTTGGGCAATCCAGCAGACTGTGCCAACTGAGTTGGTACAACACAATCTCTGACCCCACAGATGGCTGCCTCCATGCGCTACCATATGCGCCACATATGTAGCCTACATGGTCAAGCTGACCCGACCTACTCCCTGGACCACCACGTGCTATGCTGAGCAACGAGAAGCGATAAATCCCTTCTCTGTAACACGCAGGTGTAATCCCGCACCATCTGAAGATAGATGGACGTGCCCACTGAGTGGGTACAACACGGCTCCAACGATAATCAGAACAGTGAGGTTTCGCGTCAGAAGGCATACGAGCTTGATATTTTAGCGTTGGATTTTAACGGTCTTTTATCTTCTTCACTATCATGCAATTCCTATGGTGATAGCAGAAGATAAATAAATCATGCTGTTCTACTTATTTAAACAATAAAAGAAAGCATGTATCTTATGTGGTAAAAGCCCATAGCCTAAGTAAGACCTTAATTAACTTAAGTCTTCACTTGCTTTTCTTCATGGGTCTTTTGCTGCTCATCTGGCCCAACCCAGGGCCCAAGCGCCATCTGCAGCTCAGGTGCGCCTACCAGGGAAAATGCGCCTGGTCCCAGAGTCGAACCCTGGACCTCCCTCCTGGTCAAGCCTTTGCTGCAAGCGCCTCTGCCAAATGTGCTATGTGCTCTTGTCTGATTAATTTACAAATTAATCTATCTAGACAGGATTGACACGCAGGTCAATTACACTTTATAAATTAAATACAATGTGATACGCAGATCACAATAATTAATTTACAACTTTAAATTCCAGGCACGCAGGCCCCAGCACAGCACACAATTAACATGGGCAGCCCACATAAGAATAAATAAACAAACATAGGCATCAATCAACATGTGATCCAATCATGAAAATTAAATTTCGAAAACCCCATAGGCATCAATTTTAATTTCCTTATTTGCCCTACAACCTTACAACGGTCCATTACTAGGGATCCACTCATCCAACCTAGTCAGATCCACTGCCCTTGCATGCACCAAGTCCTAACTGACTTGAGTCGACCAAAAGGTCAACCATGCATGCGCCAGGGCCAAACAACCCTCATGAGATCTGGCAAGCGGGCGTGACCCCGGGCCTAACTCATGTGTGTTCTGTAGTCGTCTCAATCAGACATCGCTACACGCCTGTCTGCAGTCGACCTATAGCCACCAGGTGCTATCGCACAGGTGCTATCTGGTCAACCCATCAAGGCTATCAGATGATCTGATCAGACTGTCTGGATCTAACCTAGGGGATGACTTCAACCCTAATAACCCGTCTAAGGGTTTAAAGCAGGGCCTTAGATCTATAATGAGTCGCGCATGTATCATAAGTTTTTGAGAAAACATAATATGCGCCAACAAGAAAACATGCGCCTAGGAGAAACAAAAACATCTCTAACAAGCATGTAAAATTCGCCTATTACAACTAGCGCATGTAACATATAGATCATTGCATAGGATCACAAAGAAAGCAAACATATTAGCATGCAAAACCTCGCTCTGATACCAATTGAAAGTCCCCTAGAACAAGGGGGGCGAAACCCTAATAGGAGGCCCAACAAAACCTCTAGCGGAATCTAGGGTTTCTAACAGGATCGCATAGCATGTAACATATTCAACTTTCAATGAAAAGGGATTCATACCATTGCCATCGCTTAGATGGTGTCTTGGAAGGAAAGGCGCAAATGCTCCTTCTCCTAAGGTGACGCACACAATTGATGTCGTCTACTCTTCTCTTGGTGCTCCTTGTGCTAGCAAGGTTCCAAGAAGTCGTTGTCGAATGGAAGGGGAGAGAATCCTTTGCTTGGCGATTACTTCCTTCTCCTTGCGTCAACCTCTTCACCACACGAGAGTGCAAGCCGAATACTCAAGTTGGCGACGAGAGATGAGGAGAGACGAGAGATGAGAGCGTCTTTTTTCGTGAACGTGAGACGTTCCCACGTTTAGAAGTCATGGCTTCTAAATTTAGTAAACCCCAAACGTTCATGCGACCATGGGTTCACCCCATGCGCAAACTCCTCTTAGATTGAACCATGCGCTCAACCAATGAGCTGGTTCAAATCGATTTGGTTTAATAACCAAATAAACCAAGCAATCAGTCCAGACCACAATAAACCCTAAGGCTCTTGATCTGACCGTCGATCTCTTGATGCTGCTGATCTCACTGATCTAGCATCCATTCTCTCGATCGAAGCTTACCGATCTCAAGCCCTAATCAATCAAACATGATCAGACCAGATCTCACTTACAATCAGAGATTAAATCCCTTTAAACTGAACCTGAACAATTCAGTCCACACGATCTGACTTAAGTAAGCCATATCATCAAATTGTGCGACCCTGAGGGTTTCCTTTAAATGTCAGTAACGATAACTCACGTTATCACCATCAGTGAGGGGTATCTAGCAACACATCACTGTCTCCCGATATAAAGAAAAGAGTCTTCCAAGACTACACCCAAACCACAGCACAAGTGTGAATCCAACTCACAAGGCATGCATGTTTCCTTTGCCACTGGATGTTCTTATTGGACAAGCGTGTCAAGCTTGTAACTCCAATATGATGAGCATGATTAGATCAGATGAACATAGTCACCTGGGTATGGCCATACACTATTCTCAATCATCTCATCCAAGGGGGCCCTTTAGAACATCACACTCCTTAAACAAGGAGACGGCAATCCTTTGTCTATCACTAGTGCCCTAACCTGACTCAAGCTCACCATCCAAGATAGTCTATAATCATTATGTTTCAAATGATATTGAACTACCTCAAAACAATGACAATCATCATTTAGAAACACAAGTGATCTCAAGTCAGAGGACATGTGCCACTTGTTGCAATCAAGGATTATTCACATTGTGACAAGCAATTGAATAACCTAGTAGGGTCTGTCCAGTACATCCAATGTACCCATGAGTCTACATCTTATTCCATGCTCGAAGCATCCTATAAGATTAGAACACATATTAGTCTCAATCATATCAAGGCTGTCTCATGTTCACCAAGATATCTCTACTAAGGACTTTATAGCATATCAGCCCAGCTGAACAGCTTTGAGACATTATTCAGAAGTACACTTATTGCAGCAGACAATGTAACAAACTGAATAATAACCATGCCTTTATAAACATAAGAGTTTATACATGATACTGATACAATCCCAAGGCCTCAAACATTAGCCTTAAGGGCATACCCCAACAGTCGGCTAGGCTAGGTCTAATTTTAGGGGCTTGAGTCCTAGGTCAAGAGTTGAACCTCCTTTTGGCATGGGTTGGTTAAATGTCTTGAATGGGCTATGATCACATCATCTTTATTGCTTTCCTTATTTGCTAAAGCTTGCCTACAATGTTTTATCTGCATGTTATCACTATAGGACTGCATGCCTGTAATGCTAGACATAAGATAAAACAAGAGGATGAGACCTCAAAAACCCTCAATTAAATCATATCAAGTCTAGTAGCCTTCAAACCGTAGCCCACATCAAGCTATTGATCAGTGGTGTTGTGCACTGTTTCCCACCCTCGTGAGACACACCCACTTATCTTTAGAAGGTGCATGGTGGCAATGGTTTCCCTAGTCCAGTTTTACCCTGGACGTGCCTTCGCAAGGAAACTCATTGACCCTAGGCATAATAGTTAGGAATGGACTTGACTAGATTTTCATATGTTCTGGGCACATGATAAAACTCTAAAGGCATCATTGAGAGGTGATGTCTCGTATTTTTATAGTCTTTTAGACCTATATTTACCTGTGAATCGAGACATATCATCATGATTTTACCTCTCTTTCCAGCTTATTTCATTGATTTTCTTTAGAAGCTTCACTATTTGTCATGTTTGCTTGAATACAGGATAATTCACTCACTTCTAGAGCTACATGGAAGTATATTTGCATGTCCGAGTGAATCAAGAACCTTGACAAGATGTTTGGCTTTAAACGGGATTAATTTCAAGAATTACGGCCGAGGCCATAATCAACATTATGACCGTAATTCTCTGATTGGCTTCTCGATGGACCCGTTTAGATACAAGCATAGTCATAATTCAAAGGCGTGCCTCTAACTTCCTCAACGATAACCTTTCAGATGAAGACAACCTCAACAAGAAGATTACAGGCACGGTCATAATTTATCAAAGTCGCAATCTTCTAATCTACGGTTTCTAACGCTATAACTATGGCCACAAGTCAAGCCGAGGCCATACTGTAACATCCCCTCAGAATAAACCCCAATCACAGACAGAAACCGTGGAAGATAGGGAATGTCACACACAAACGACAAGACAGATGCTAGGGAATAATAGCTTACACAAAACGATACGAAAAATTTCGGCAGCATGTCCCCAGAAACACTAAGAAAATTGCTGTACATGCTCCATAATATAACAATATGGGTCGACATCCCGACCACAAACTAAAACACGCCAATTCGAAACAAAATTCTCTGAATGACAGCACATCATCAAGTTAATAAAACCACGGTAATCAAATAATTCTAGACATAACAGAATTCACCGAAAACAGGCTTAAGCCCTCGGTTTACAATCGTATCAAAACCAAATGCCAACCCGGCAACAGATATCACAGTACTCAAAAAGAAATAGCCACATCCGGCTAACATGTCCATGAATCAAAAGTCATAATGCTTTGGCCACATCCGGCCCTCAAGATATCACAGGCTCGCAGGCCCCAACATATCAAGTCAGAAAGCAAAATATCCACTAAGCTGTAGGCTCCTGCCCTGCATCTGGAAATATAGTGGAATGAGCTACACAGCTCAGTGAGTAGATAGTCTCGTTCGACCATCCACTAATATGCAACCCAAAAATAGATGCAGATATCTTTTCAAAAACTTTTAACAGAAGATGACAAAGCATGATACATAATAAAGCTGATAACCATAAATCACAATCATGATCATAAATCAATACCCCCACAATCCCGGGCAACAAGATCACAAAACAGCCTAACCGGCTAATAGACTCAGACTCACGCAACTATTGTCCAGTGATTACAGAACTGACCCCGAGGGTCCAACCCGGCCTTCGTCAAGGCACTGAGAGTAACTTGCGCAACAAACATTGGTGAGGCCTAGATTCAAGAGGTGGCCCCCGTCAGGTCACGACGTGGCACTTTGCTCTACGACACTCCACCACACCCCCTTACCGGGGACACAAAACCCCCACATCTGGGAAACAAGAACAGAACAGAAGGTGAATGAATTCAAGAGGTGGCCCCCGTCTGACCAAGACGTGGCACTTTGCTTCAAACACCCAACTCTCAAAAGGTTTATCACCTGGACAAAATACCCTTAACACAAACCGGAAACCTGAACCTCTAACCTGGTCACTAGACTCTAGAACAGTCCCTCCATTACCGGAAACATGTCAGAATAGGATGGGTGGATTCCCCAACCCCAAATCAGAATGACTGTTCACTGAGTGCTCTAGTTGACCCTTAGGTTCAGTCCACTCAAGTCTAGGACTCTTATCCTCAATCATACAACACGAACATTATCTCAGACTCCACATCAATCAAGTTCAGGAAAGGTCCTTAGATTTCATGCAAGCATGGTTTAACCTTTTCTAAGTTATCATCCAAAGTTATCAATCAATATTTCATGTTATTACTTTCTACATACACCATTCAATTAAAAATACATAATAATACAGAAAATTCACCAAATTTTGTTCACAATTAACATAAATGCAGAATATCATATATTCAAAGTTTTCTACTAATTCTGATAACAAAAGACAGAAATACCCCTAGTTCAAAGTTTAAGTCATGCATGAAAACTTATCCAAAAATCTCGTAAAAATAATCATTACATCCCTCATGATCCCTAGATTCGTAATTTCAAGTTTTCCCCAATTTTAACTAGAAAATTTACCGAATTACCCCTAGGTCAATCTCAGTCAACAGAAACTTTTATTTCTAAAAATTCTCAGAAAAATACAGTAGAGTCCTCATATACCTAATTTCATGAATATCAGGTTTTCCCCAATTTTTTACCCATACATTTGGGCGTAATTTCATGAAGAAGGGACGAAATTCTCATTCAAGCCCTAATCTTCATGCAATTGAAATTCTAAGGCTACATACATGTTTAATCAAGGTCTAATTTATGATTAGGAGTCTTAAAAACGAAAAGCCCTAATTCTCATGCAACCTAGGGTTTCGAATTTTGGAGAAAAGCAAGAAAACATGTACAATTTTGCAAGCATGAGTTCATATCATAATTCTAGCCCTTAATCCTCTCTAAATCAAGCAACACATACAATTTTCGTGAACTAGGTGAAGGAGAACATCCACTCACCTTGTTTTCGGTTCTTCCAAGTCAACACCCTCACGCCACTCACGCCACACAAGACGCCGGAACCACCCAAAAGCCGCCGGAAAATCGCCTCCACCACCTCTTGCCGCCGGCCACCAGAAGAGGAGAAGGAGAAGAAGAAGCAAGCCGCCACCCTTCACCCTAACGAAATTCGTAAACAACGAGCAAAGAGGAAAAATGAGGGTGAACCCTCTAATTTCGTTTTCCTATCTCCCAAGAATCCAAACCCATTAGCAAACATAAGTGGAAGATCCAATAACCCTTTAGTATAAGTTAATTTCCACTTTCCCCTTATCAAGGGCTCTTACCCTTTTCTAACAAGAAGAAACCCCTAGCCTAGTGGCGTGTAGCACACATTCTATGCCTTAAGTCTCAGGTTCGAATCCTCTCCGTGACACATATTTTTACATTGCAGGAAAATACACAAATCAAGACATTTTCTCAAAGAAAAACTTCCACAAACATGCTAAATAATCAAAACTTTATTTTTCTTACCTGCTAATAAATTTCTGAATCTTACATTCCTCCCCCCTTAAAAAGCTTTAGTCCTCTAAAGCTCACCGTCCAAATCATCAAACAGCTGAGGGAACTCTCTTCGCATATCTGACTCTGTCTCCCAAGTAGCTTCTTCAACTGACTGGTTTCCCCAGATAACTTTTACAAGCGGTATTGTCTTGTTCCTTAGGACTTTGTCTTTCCTATCCACAATCCTCAGTGGTCTCTCTACAAAAGTCAGATCACTCTGGATCTGCAAGGGAGCAGAATCAAGCACATGTGATGGATCTGCACAGTATTTCCTCAGAACTGACACATGAAATATATTATGAAGATGCTCCAGAGATGGTGGCAGAGCTAGTCTGTACGCTACAGGACCAACCCTCTCTACAATATCATAAGGTCCAACAAACCTCGGGCTCAGCTTTCCTTTCTTGCCAAACCGCATGACACCCTTGGTTGGTGAAACCTTCAGAAACACATGATCCCCCACCATAAACTCTAAGGGACGACGGCGATCATCAGCATAACTCTTCTGCCTGTCCCGAGCAACCTTCAGTTTTTCCTGGATAACTCTGACTCTATCTGTAGCCTCCTGTACAGCTTCGGATCTCAGAATCATCCGGTCCCCCGATTCCTCCCAACTCAGAGGAGACCTGCACTTCCTGCCATACAGAGCCTCATACGGAGCCATCTGAATACTGGAGTGAAAACTGTTATTGTAGGTGAACTCTATCAAGGCTAAATCACTGTCCCACTCAGAGCTCCAATCTACTACATAAGCCCTCAGCAAATCCTCCAAAGTCTGTATAGTACGCTTTGACTGACCATCTGACTGCGGATGGTAGGCGGTACTAAAACTCAACTTTGTGCCAAGACCCTCATGCAAGCTCTTCCAGAATCTGGAAAGGAATCTGGAATCGCGGTCTGATACAATATCCACAGGCACTCCATGTAATCTGACTATCTCATCGATGTACAGCTTAGCCAGCCGATCGAGTGGGTAAGTCATCCGAATAGGTAAAAAGTGTGCAGCCTTCGTGAGCCTGTCAACGATGACCCAAACCGCATCATGCCCTCTCCTGGTCCGAGGCAACCCACAAACAAAATCCATACTAATGCACTCCCACTTCCACTGCGGAATAGGGAGCTGCTGCAGTAATCCCCCAGGTCTCTGGTGTTCGGCCTTCACAGTCTGACAGGTCAAACACCGAGATACGAACACCGCGACCTCCTTCTTCATCCCCGGCCACCAGAAATCTTTCTTTAAATCCTGATACATTTTTGTGACTCCGGGATGCAAGGAATACTTGGAGTTGTGACCCTCCTCCAATATCTCTCTCCTCAGACTAGGTTCCTCAGGGACACACACCCTTCCACGGAACCGCAGAATATTATCACCAGATACACTGAAATCCTCCACTGGCCCGGCAGCCATCCTCTCTCTGATCTGAACTAGACTCGGATCTACCAGCTGCTGATCCCTGATCCTCTGCAGTAAAGCAGACTGAACCCGGAGAAAAGCCACATACCCAGACTGAACTCTGGGAGACACCTCAACCCTGAGCTCTCGGAACTCCTGCAATAACTGCCACTCACTGATCCTCAGTGCGGCTACAGAAGTAACTGGGTGTCTGCTCAATGCATCAGCTACCACATTGGCTTTCCCGGCCTGATACTGAATAGAGAAATCATAATCCTTTATTAGCTCCATCCACCTTCTCTGCCTCATATTTAAATCCTTCTGAGTGAAAATGTACTTGAGACTCTGATGGTCAGTAAATAAGTCAAACTCCTGTCCCAATAGATAGTGGCGCCATATCTTCAGTGCAAAAACCACTGCCGCCAACTCCAAATCATGTGTGGGATAGTTTAACTCATACTCCTTCAGTTGCCGCGAAGCATAAGCTACCACGGCCCCTTTCTGCATCAGGACGCAGCCAAGTCCTTTGCCTGAGGCATCAGTATAAACAGTAAACCTCTCCCCATCAGTAGGAATGATAAGGATGGGTGTACTGGTCAATCTCCTTTTTAGCTCCTGGAAGCTTTCCTCACACTTCTCGTCCCAAATAAACTTAGCCTCTTTCCTGGTCAGCTTGGTTAAGGGACCCGCCAACTTGGAGAACCCCTCCACAAACCTCCTGTAATATCCTGCTAATCCTAGAAAGCTCCGGATCTCTGTGGCACTAGTTGGTCTTCCCCAGTTCAGGATAGCCTGTACCTTCACTGGATCCACAGACACGCCCTGACCAGATATCACATGCCCCAGAAAGCTGATCTGATCCAACCAAAACTCGCACTTGCTGGCCTTAGCATACAACTGGTGCTTCCTCAGAATTGCTAGTACTCTGCGCAAGTCCCTAGCGTGATCCTGAGAAGTACGGGAGTATACCAGTATATCATCTATGAACACCACCACACAAGTGTCTAACAGCTCATGAAACACCCTGTTCATCAGAACCATAAAAACAGCAGGTGCATTGGTCAATCCAAAAGGCATAACTACAAACTCGTAGTGCCCATACCTGGTCCTGAAAGCAGTCTTCAGGATATCTTCATCCTTGACCCTGAGCTGATGGTATCCTGACCTCAGATCGATCTTGGAGAACACAGTGACACCCTGCAACTGATCGAACAGATCATCTATCCTCGGAAGGGGATACTTATTCTTTACAGTCACTTGATTCAGTTGACGGTAATCTATGCACATTCTCAGTGTTCCGTCCTTCTTCTTTACAAACAAGACTGGCGCTCCCCAGGGTGAAGCACTCGGTCTGATATAGCCCTTTTCAAGCAGTTCCTCTAACTGCTTCTTCAACTCAGCTAACTCTGAGGTGGCCATACGATAAGGAGCCTTTGATATTGGAGCTGTACCAGGCATCAGCTCAATACCAAACTCCACATCCCTGTGGGGAGGCAAACCTGAAAACTCATCTGAGAATACATCAGGAAACTCACAGACTACCTCTATCTGAGCTAAGTCTGGATTTGAGTCTTCTTGCACCTTAACATGTGCAAGGTATCCTTTGCACCCACTGGCTAGCAACTTGCTGGCATGCACAAATGATATCACATGTGGCCCTTGATCAGACACCAGGCCTCTTACCAGCAGATGACTCCCATCCTGAAGATGCAGAGTAACAATCTTCTCAAAGCAATCCACTGTAGCATGGTGAGAAGATAGCCAATCCATGCCTAGGATCAAATCATAATCCTGCATGTCTAGTAGTATCAAATCAACTAGAAACTCGTACTGCTCTACGTGAATAACACAGTCAGGGTAGACTATGTCAGTGGATAAACTATCCCCCAATGGCGTACATACTGAAACCGTGTAATCTAGTACTCTAGGTGAGACAGGTAGTCTAGAAGCAAAATTAGCAGACACAAAGGACAAATTGGACCCCGGATCAAACAAAATACGAGCTAACTGATCAAAAACATGTAAAGTACCTTCCACGACGGATCGGGAAGCTCGAGTGTCCTTCTCTGCTATAGCGTAGACTCTGGCCTAGACAGCTGGTCTATCGGTACCCCGGATCTGTGACCTAGGCGCCTTGCAATCCTTGATCCTGTGCCCCACTTTTCCGCAATTGAAGCACGCCCCGGACTTCTTGTGGCAGTCCGCCCTCAGGTGACCTTTGGCCCCACAATGGTAGCAGACTCTGTCCTCTACCCGGCCATCAGTACTCTGCTGCTGTGACTGAGATGTCTGCTGCGGTCTCTGAGTTCCCTTCCCCTGATACGGTCTATATCGGTCTCTCTTCTGGTCCTTCCCCTTATGGAATTTCCTATTGCTTCCCCCAGTTTGCTGAGGAACCGGTGTCACAGCTGTAGGGGCTACTACTAGGGCTGTCTCAGTCTGCTCCTCCAGGATGTACTTCTCTGCGGTGCGTGCACGATCCAGCATCTCAGCATAAGTCTCCAAGTGCTGTAGTCCCACCTTTTGTCTGATATCCCTTCTGAGACCCCTGAGAAATTTCTTAGCTCGCCTATCCTCAGTATTTATCAAATGTGGAGCATATTTCCCAAGCTTTGAGAACAACAAGTCATACTGATCCACCGTCATGTCCCCTTGTTCCAGATGGATGAACTCCACCTCCCTGTCCTCAACCATGCTAGTGGGAAAGAATTTCTCATTGAACCGGGACAAGAAGTATTGCCACGTCACCGGTTCAGATCTGTCCACCGCGAGTCTCAGCTCACTCTTCCACCACACATCTGCGTCACCACGCATCATATAAGCGGCCAAACATAGTCTGTCCTCATCTGAACACCGCATCACTTGGAAAATCTTCTCCAAGCCGGAAAGCCAGTCCTCTGCCGTCCTGTAATCTGGACTCCCATAAAAAGAACTAGGGCCCAACCGCTGGAATTCACCCACAAGCAAGGCATAGCGCCTATGGGTGTCCTCCGGCAAGCTAACCCCCCGGCCCGAGTCAGACTCAGACCCCCGCCCCTGCGTCGGTATCTGTGTCTGAGACATAAGCTGTAACTGCTCTCTGAACTCGCGTTGCTGGTCGCGATTCTGCTGTAACAGCTGCTGCTGCACCTCCTGGTGCTGGGTCTGCTGCTGCTGCAGCATCTGTGCCTGCTGCTGGATTAGTGCGTTTTGTTGCTGCACCATACCAGTCAGAGACTCCATGGCCCGCAGGAATTCAGCAGTCTGATCACTGCTGCCAGCACTATCACTCGACCTGAGGCGCACCATACTGGCTCCTTAAACACACACAAAACAAATACAAACAAATCAGATTTACAGTCAAGACAGTTCTCAAACAAGCTTCCTAGCTGTCTAGCAATACACAAGCAAGGTTTTCCACTCTCGAAACCGCTATTATTAGCTAGCTCATCCCTCTAATACCACTCTGTAACATCCCCTCAGAATAAACCCCAATCACAGACAGAAACCGCGGAAGATAGGGAATGTCACACACAAACGACAAGACAGATGCTAGGGAATAATAGCTTACACAAAACGATACGAAAAATTTCGGCAGCATGTCCCCAGAAACACTAAGAAAATTCCTGTACATGCTCCATAATATAACAATATGGGTCGACATCCCGACCACAAACTAAAACACGCCAATTCGAAACAAAATTCTCTGAACGACAGCACATCATCAAGTTAATAAAACCACGGTAATCAAATAATTCTAGACATAACAGAATTCTCCGAAAACAGGCTTAAGCCCTCGGTTTACAATCGTATCAAAACCAAATGCCAACCCGGCAACAGATATCACAGTACTCAAAAAGAAATAGCCACATCCGGCTAACATGTCCATGAATCAAAAGTCATAATGCTTTGGCCACATCCGGCCCTCAAGATATCACAGGCTCGCAGGCCCCAACATATCAAGTCAGAAAGCAAAATATCCACTAAGCTGTAGGCTCCTGCCCTGCATCTGGAAATATAGTGGAATGAGCTACACAGCTCAGTGAGTAGATAGTCTCGTTCGACCATCCACTAATATGCAACCCAAAAATAAATGCAGATATCTTTTCAAAAACTTTTAACAGAAGATGACAAAGCATGATACATAATAAAGCTGATAACCATAAATCACAATCATGATCATAAATCAATACCCCCACAATCCCGGGCAACAAGATCACAAAACAGCCTCGGCTAACAGACTCAGACTCACGCAAATATTGTCCAGTGATTACAGAACTGACCCCGAGGGTCCAACCCGGCCTTCGTCAAGGCACTGAGAGTAACTTGCGCAACAAACATTGGTGAGGCCTAGATTCAAGAGGTGGCCCCCGTCAGGTCACGACGTGGCACTTTGCTCTACGACACTCCACCACACCCCCTTACCGGGGACACAAAACCCCCACAACTGGGAAACAAGAACAGAACAGAAGGTGAATGAATTCAAGAGGTGGCCCCCGTCTGACCAAGACGTGGCACTTTGCTTCAAACACCCAACTCTCAAAAGGTTTATCACCTGGACAAAATACCCTTAACACAAACCGGAAACCTGAACCTCTAACCTGGTCACTAGACTCTAGAACAGTCCCTCCATTACCGGAAACATGTCAGAATAGGATGGGTGGATTCCCCAACCCCAAATCAGAATGACTGTTCACTGAGTGCTCTAGTTGACCCTTAGGTTCAGTCCACTCAAGTCTAGGACTCTTATCCTCAATCATACAACACGAACATTATCTCAGACTCCACATCAATCAAGTTCAGGAAAGGTCCTTAGATTTCATGCAAGCATGGTTTAACCTTTTCTAAGTTATCATCCAAAGTTATCAATCAATATTTCATGTTATTACTTTCTACATACACCATTCAATTAAAAATACATAATAATACAGAAAATTCACCAAATTTCGTTCACAATTAACATAAATGCAGAATATCATATATTCAAAGTTTTCTACTAATTCTGATAACAAAAGACAGAAATACCCCTAGTTCAAAGTTTAAGTCATGCATGAAAACTTATCCAAAAATCTCGTAAAAATAATCATTACATCCCTCATGATCCCTAGATTCGTAATTTCAAGTTTTCCCCAATTTTAACTAGAAAATTTACCGAATTACCCCTAGGTCAATCTCAGTCAACAGAAACTTTTATTTCTAAAAATTCTCAGAAAAATACAGTAGAGTCCTCATATACCTAATTTCATGAATATCAGGTTTTCCCCAATTTTTTACCCATACATTTGGGCGTAATTTCATGAAGAAGGGGCGAAATTCTCATTCAAGCCCTAATCTTCATGCAATTGAAATTCTAAGGCTACATACATGTTTAATCAAGGTCTAATTTATGATTAGGAGTCTTAAAAACGAAAAGCCCTAATTCTCATGCAACCTAGGGTTTCGAATTTTGGAGAAAAGCAAGAAAACATGTACAATTTTGCAAGCATGAGTTCATATCATAATTCTAGCCCTTAATCCTCTCTAAATCAAGCAACACATACAATTTTCGTGAACTAGGTGAAGGAGAACATCCACTCACCTTGTTTTCGGTTCTTCCAAGTCAACACCCTCACGCCACTCACGCCACACAAGACGCCGGAACCACCCAAAAGCCGCCGGAAAATCGCCTCCACCACCTCTTGCTGCCGGCCACAAGAAGAGGAGAAGGAGAAGGAGAAGCAAGCCGCCACCCTTCACCCTAACGAAATTCGTAAACAACGAGCAAAGAGGAAAAACGAGGGTGAACCCTCTAATTTCGTTTTCCTATCTCCCAAGAATCCAAACCCATTAGCAAACATAAGTGGAAGATCCAATAACCCTTTAGTATAAGTTAATTTCCACTTTCCCCTTATCAAGGGCTCTTACCCTTTTCTAACAAGAAGAAACCCCTAGCCTAGTGGCGTGTAGCACACATTCTATGCCTTAAGTCTCAGGTTCGAATCCTCTCCGTGACACATATTTTTACATTGCAGGAAAATACACAAATCAAGACATTTTCTCAAAGAAAAACTTCCACAAACATGCTAAATAATCAAAACTTTATTTTTCTTACCTGCTAATAAATTTCTGAATCTTACACATACTACTCATCTGCAAATTTTGAGATGAATTGGAATTCTACACTGAGATCATGGGCATGGCCATAATCTGCTTCATGACTGTAATCTTGCAGCCGCCAGAATTTATGACCAGTCGCCAAAATTTATTACCAGTCGCCTAGCTTTAAATGCTCATAACTCCTTTTCTTTAACTCCGATTTGGACGATTTTGGAGTCGAAACGAAGAGGATTAAATGAGCATTAATTATATGGGGTTACAAGAGTTAATGAGGCTACAATTAATGCATAACAGTTATATTATGATTAAAAACATAATGCTCCATTATACCCGTAATTATGGAGCCGCCTTTATTGAATAGGCCATAACTCCCTCATTATGGCTCCAATTTTAATGTTCTTGGTATCAAAACGCAGATAATTCAATTTCCCATCATTGTATGCGTTCCAAAAAGAGTTTGGACTCTATTTAAAGGGCTAAATTCGATGAAGAATCCGGCACCTAGTTGGTGCTCAAGGGGGGCTAGCGAATTTTTCAAAGGGAAGTTCTTGGCAACAACAAGGTTGGAGGAAGGAATGGTGCTCATCATTCTAGAAGACATGAAGGAATGTTGCAATGCTTCTGCAGAGAGTTTGCTTCCTCTTTCTTCTATCTTCTCTTTAGTTTCTTCTATTCCTTTAGAGATTTGTTTTGAATCGATGCTATGATAGCATAATCTTCTTTATCAGAACAAGGGTGTCTTTGAGTTGCTTGGATCTTGTTTTCGAACTTGTTTTATCGTAGCTAATGTAATTTTACCTTGTGTTTATTCGATCTGTGCTGTTTATTGCTAGTATTGCCTTGGCCACGCAATTACTTTTCTCGGGCGCTGCAAGAAGGACCGAAAGGTGAATTGCGACGCTAGATCTGCCTTATCGATCTTGCTCTGACCTGTCAAGAAATTGAGCCGGATTTGTTTGAGGAATTTTATAGTATCTCTGAACCCATTAGATGAATCTAGGTACGGTGAGCCACGAAAGTAGGACGCCGATCTAGATTGATACCGGATTATGCCGTCGAAAGAGGGTAATCTGTACCATTAGATATTTCCTTGAATACTTTTAAAATTGCATTGTTATGATAATTGTCTAGTTTGAGTTTGAGATCCATCAACGAGATTAACTCAAAATTTTGATGTCTCTAAACCTTATTTTCTATGCAATACTTTCACTTGCTTGATTCGACTAGCATTTGTATTTAGTTGTATTTTAATTTATTTTTTGAAAACCCAAAACATTTACCCGATTGTCTAGCTATTGATTCATAATCACTCGATATTTGATTACTGTCCCTGTGGGATCGACATCTTATGTGCTACTACGACAAAGCCGTCATGCTTGCGGTTAGTAGTATAGTAATGTAATTGTGGGCTGAGTTCATTTTCAAAACATGATATGCAATAACTCAATACTTTTGCTTTGTGCTTTGATGTTACATTTCATATATTGCACTCTGATGATATGATGTGATGGAACCCCTTTCGAGAGGGGGGCGAAAACCCTATTGGGGTGGCGCATAAAATTTTGCAAGCGGAAGAAGGGTTTTCATAGATCTTAATATCGCATATGATTAACTTTCAAATGTCTAGATAGATAAGAGAAGGATCCATACCGTCGCCATCTCTTGGATGGAGTCTTGGAAGAAGAAAGCAAGAGAGATCTCCTCCAAAGGTTGTCGCACACAAGAGGAAGAAGACCTACTTCTTTGGCGCGACTTGTGCTAGCAAGGCTCCAAAGATGTCTTGATCGGTTGAAGGGATGAAGAGATGATCGCTTGGCCGAATCCTCTTGTTGTCGACCTCTACCACGCAAGCCGTGAGTCATCTCAACCAAGAGCGAATTGAGCGAGGAGAATAGAGAGCAGGCGTTTTTCCGAACGTGGAAACGTTCCCTCTTTGAAACCGAACCTTCCAAAAATAGCAATGCCTTGACTACATGCGTTATGCATTCACCAAGTGAACCAAGCGCATCTCTCTTCTCCCATATGAACCATGCGCTCAACCCAAAAGCCGGTTCAATTTCTTTGGTTCAATGATTAAACCAAATCAGCCCAAACATTAAGTCTAGATCGAATTAGACCCCAAGGTCCTAGATCTGACCATTCATCATCTGACGCTTCTGATCTGATCGATCTAGCATCACCACTCTCGATCGAAGCTTACCGATCTCAAGCCCTAATCAATCAAACATGATCAGACCAGATCTCACTTACAATCAGAGTTTAAATCCCTTTAAACTGAACCAAAACAATTCAGTCCACACGATCTAACTTAAGTAAGCCATATCATCAAATTGTGCGACCCTGAGGGTTTCCTTTAAATGTCGGTAACGATAACTTACGTTATCACGATCAGTGAGGGGTATCTAGCAACAC
Organism: Costus lasius; assembly: GCA_027563935.2. NCBI lineage: Eukaryota > Viridiplantae > Streptophyta > Magnoliopsida > Zingiberales > Costaceae > Costus > Costus lasius. Next base: position 82,215,754 of record CM050451.1, read on the forward strand.
ATCACTGTCTCCCGATATAAAGGAAAGAGTCTTCCAAGACTACTCCCAAAACATAGCTCAAGTGTGAATCCAACTCACAAGGCAAACATGTTTCCTTTGCCACTGGATGTTCTTATTGGACAAGCGTGTCAAGCTTGTAGCTCCAATATGATGAGCATGATTAGATCAGATGAACACAGTCACCTGGGTATGGCCATACACTCTCTCAATCATCTCATCCAGGGGGCCCCTTTAGAACATCACTCTCCTTAAACAAGGAGATGGCAATCCTATGTCTATCACTAGTGCCCTAACATGACTCAAGCTCACCATCCAAGATAGTCTATAACCATTATGTTTCAAATGATATTGAACTACCTCAAAACAATGATAATCATCATTTAGAAAACACAAGTGATCTCAAGTCAGAGGAAATGTGCCACTTGCAGCATTCAAGGATTATTCACATTGTGACAAACAATTGAATATCCTAGTAGGGTCTGTCCAGTACATCCAATGTACCCATGAGTCTACATCTTATTCCATGCTCGAAGCATCCTATAAGATTAGAACACATATTAGTCTTAACCATATCAAGGCTGTCTCATGTTCACCAAGATATATCGACTAAGGACATTATTGCATGACAGCCTAGCTGAACAGCTTTGAGACATTATTCAGTAGTACACTTATTACAGCAGACAAGGTAACAACCTGAATAACAACTATTGCCTTTATAAACTTAAAAGTTTATACATGATACTCTTACAATCCCAAGGCCTCAAACATTAGCCTTAAGGGCATACCCCACACACATCACTGTGTATAAGGTCAAGTAAACCTGAAGCCCTTTGACCTTTGTGAGGAAAAGGAGACTTCGTTATCTTACTCTTGATAATATTGTTTATGCTACTGGTTCAATTAACAATGGGTTATTCATGTTGGACATGGAATATTCTATACAAAACATTGATAATAAGAAAGCCAAGTATGCTGATGACAGCACCTTGCTATGGCATAGTCGTTTAGGCCATATTAACAAGAAGCGCATTAAGCGGTTGCATGATCATGGACTGCTGGGATCATTCTCCTATGAGGAGATTGATACATGCAAAGCTTGTTTAATGGGTAAAATGAAAACTCGAGTATCAAGGTGTGCGACCCTGTAGGTTCCTCTAACGCTGGCAGTGCTGACCAAAGGTCATCACAAGCAGTGAGTGGCACCTAGCAGTGCATCGCTGCTACCCAGGTTATTGGAATGGATATCGACATCGACATCCCCATCATCGCAACTAGGTACAGATGCATTACAGTCTCTTTGCCGTACTGATATCCGATTGGACAAGTGTGTCACCACTTGTTTTCATCCAATCACATGGCTATGACTAGAACAGGTTCTTACCTGGGTATGGCCATACACTCTCAGTCATAGAACCATAAGGGAGCTCCATGGATATCATACTTCCCAAAGGAAGGGGCAAATCCTATGTCTGTCCATTGACCTTCTCATATGGGTCGTGACATGCTCAATGACAACCGTTATGACTTCCCAACTACGGCAAGGTGTTAGGTTGCATCAAAGCAAGTCCCTAACCATATAGAATGGTCAATGACCTCAAGTCAAGGGATCAATGCATCTCCTGTCACTTGTGAGGATAACTCATGACACCAAGTCATAGCCTCACAGCGGGTCTGTCCAGTATATCCTCCAATGATATACCCATGTGTCTGCGTTAGCACCACGTGCCTAACCAGCCCACATACCAGTCTCACAAGTACCATAGCTGTCCCATATCCACTAAGGTACATCGATTGGGGATTATAATTCGAGCACAGATCCAATCTGTCTCCAGGGACATTATCATGTAAGTACACAATCGCAGGTGTAGACAAACAATGATAACGACAATGCCAGAAAGACATATATATTAATATCAGAGTCAAGTAGTACAAAGATGGACCAAAACTAGGTCCTAGGGCATATACACCAACAATCTCCCACTTGCACTAAGACCTAGAGGTTGAGCAACCTCAACCCCATATCTCTAGTACGACCATCATGCTTCTGCTGCGCCAAAGCCTTGGTCAGTGGGTCTGCTAGATTGCTCTCTGTGTCAATTCTGCTAATCTTGACATCACCTCGATCAATGATCTCTTTGATCAGGAGAAATCTCTTGAGTATGCGTTTGGACCTTTGATGAGACCGTGGTTCCTTATTATGTGCAGTTCCCATTGTTGTCATAGTAGAGCTCAATGGGATCCATTGCACTTGGAACCACCTGAAATTCAGAAAAGAACTTCCTGATCCAAACGGCTTCATTGGCTGCCTCAGAAGCAACCACATACTCAGCTTCGGTTGTAGAATTAGCTATGGTGGATTGCTTGAAGCTCTTCCAGCATACAGCACCTCCAACCATCTTAAACTAATAGCTGGTTTGCGATCTGAAGTCGTGAGGATCAGACTGGAATGACTCATTGTTGGGGTATGCCCTTAAGGCTAATGTTTGAGGCCTGTGGGAATGTATCTGTATCATGTAATAAACTCTTAAGTTTATAAAGGCATGGTTGTTATTCAGTTAGCTACATTGTCTGCTGCAATATATGTTCTTCTGAATAATGTCTCAAAGCTGTTCAGCTGGGCTGACAAGCTATTATGTCCTTAGTCGATGTATCTTGGTGAACATGAGACAGCCTTGATATGGTTAAGACTAATATGTGTTCTAATCTTATAGGATGCTTCGAGCATGGAATAAGATGTAGACTCATGGGTACATGGGATGTACTGGACAGACCCTACTAGGATGTTCAATTGTTTGTCACAATGTGAATATTCCTTGATTATGACAAGTGGCACATTTCCTCTGACTTGAGATCACTTGTGTTTTCTAAATGATGATTGTCATTGTTTTGAGATAGTTCAATATCGTTTGAAACATAATGATTATAGACTATCTTGGATGGTGAGCTTGAGTCAGGTTAGAGCATTAGTGATAGACAAAGGATTGCCGTCTCCTTGTTTAAGGAGTGTGATGTTCTAATGGGGCCCCCTGGATGAGATGATTGAGAGAGTGTATGGCCATACCCAGGTGACAGTGTTCGTCTGTTCTAATCATGCTCATCATATTGGAATTACAAGCTTGACAGGCTTGTCCAATAAGAACATCCAGTGGCAAAGGAAATATGCATGCCTTGTGATTTGATTCACACTTGTGCTGTGGTTTGGGTGTAGTCTTGGAAGACTCATTTCTTTATATCGGGAGATAGTGATGTGTTGCTAGATACCCCTCACTGATCGTGATAACGCGAGTTATCGTTACCGACATTTAAAGGAAACCCTTGGGGTCGCACAATTTGATGATATGGCTTACTTAAGTCAGATCGTGTGGACTGAATTGTTTGGGTTCAGTTTAAAGGGATTTAATCTCTGATTGTGAGTGAGATCTGGTCTGATCATGTTTGATTGATTAGGGCTTGAGATCGGTAAGCTTCGATCGAGAGAATGCATGCCAGATCGGTCAGATCAGGGGCATCGTTGAGATCGACGGTTGGATCGTGAACCTTAGGGTTTATTTAAGATCTAGACTAGATCATTGGCTTGATTGGTTCTTAAACCGAACCAAAGTGAACCGGCTCACTAAATGAGCGCTTGGTTCATAGGGAGAGGAGTAGGCGACAAGTTCACTTGGCGTGAACGTTGTGGTGAGGAGTGGTTACTATTTTTAGTAACCATGATCTCCATTTGGAGAGTGCGCTCATCAAAATAGAAAATACTCTATTTTCGCTCACTCAGATTTCTCTCGCCCATATTCCTCTCGTCTCTCTCGTGAGTGTGGCGACACTTTGAAGGTTGAGGAGGATTCGGCCAAGAAGAAAGAGATCTCATTTTCCCTTCACTCGACAAGGACCTCTTGGAACCTTGCTAGCACAAGGAGCACCAAGAGAGATAGCGACATCATCTTGTGTGTGACGACAAGGAGAAGATCTACTTTGATCTTTGCTTCCAAGGAAACATCTTCCCCATGGCGATGGTATGATTGTTTTCTTATTATCAAGTTGATCTTTTAGCATGCATATCGATCCTATAACCCTAGTTCCGCAAGAAGAAAATTTTATGCGCCATATGCTTTAGGGTTATGCTCCCCCTAGAAGGGGACCCCCCTAATCTAAGGGGCTCTTTCAATTGGTATCAGAGCATGGTTGAATGCATGTTCATTATGATTGCTTTGGCCTTGTGATTCCATATGCTTAGATCTTTATAACATGCGAAAGTTGTATGATTGGTTTTATCATCTTGCGAAACTTCATGTATGATAGATGTTTCCATCTATTGGCGCATGTATGTTGTAAGTTGGCGCATCTTGTTTTTGTTTTACAAAACTTGAATACTTGCGCGACTCATCATAGATCTAAGGCTTTACTATAAACCCTTAGACGGGTTATTAGGGTTGAAGTCAACCCCTATGTTAGATCCAGAATGTCTGATCAGATCATCTGACAGCCTGAATGGGTCGACCAGATAGCACCTTGGCGCAAGCCTATGGTGGCTATAGGTCGACTGCAGACAGGTGTGTAGCGATGTCTGATTGAGACGATTAATGAACGCACCTGAGTTAGGCCCGGGGTCACGCCCGCTTGCCAGACCTCAGTGTGGTCGTTCAGCCCTGACGCATGCATGGTTGACCTTATGGTCGACTCAAGTCAGTTAGGACTTGGTGCATGTAAAGGCAGTGGATCTGACTAGGTTGGATGAGTGGATCCCTAGTGATGGACCGTTGTAAGGTTGTAGGGCAAATAAGGAAAAATTAAAATTGATCCCATGGGGTTTTCGAAAATTTTAATTTTTTTTATGATCGATCACATCGTTGTTGATTGATGCATATGTTTGTCTATTTAGTCTTATGTGGGCTGCCCATATTAATTGTGTGCTGTGCTGGGGCCTGCGTGCCTGTATTAATTGTTGTAAATTAATTATTGTGATCTGCGCATCACTGTGTTTTAATTTATAATTGTAAGTGACCTACGTGTCACTCTTGTCTAGATAGTTAAATTTGTAATTTAATTTGACAAGAGCACAGAGCACACTTGGCAGAGGCGCATGCAGCAGTGGCTTGACCAGGTGGGAGGTCTAGGGTTCGACCCTAGGACCTGGCGCATTTTCCTGGTGGGCGCACCTGTGCTGCAGATGGCGCTTGGGCCCTGGTTTGGGCCAGATGAGCAGCAAAAGACCCATGAAGAGCAAATGAAGACTTAAGTTAGGTTAAGGTCTTCTAGGGCTATGGGCTTTTACCACATAAGATACATGCTTTCTTTTATTGTATAATATTAGAATTGCATGATTAAATTATCTTCTGCTATCACCATAGGAATTGCATGATAGGCAAGAAGATAAAAGACCGTGAAAATCCAACGCTTAATATCAAGCTCGTAAGCCTTCTGACGCGAAACCTCACTGTTCTGATTATCGTTGGAGCCGTGTTGTACCCACTCAGTGGGCACGTCCATCTATCTTCAGAGGGTGTGGGATTACACCTGTGTGTTACAGAGTAGGGATTTATCCCTTCTCGTTGCTCAGCATAGCACATGGTGGTCCAGGGAGTAGGTCGGGTCAGCTTGACCGTGTTGGCTACATATGTGGAGCATATGGTAGCACATGGAGGCAGCCATCTGTGGGATCAGAGACTGTGTTGTACCAACTCAGTTGGCACAGTCTGCTGGATTGCCCAGATGAAGGGGAATCGCACGGGTTGGCGATCGGCAGGGAATGCCTACCAGAAACTAGTGCTTGTACTCTCTGTGCATCTTATCTCGCCTGAGCGGGACGCGGAGACCAAGTATGAAATCTGGATCCCATCTCACTAAAAGAGTTCTACTCTTTCGGGCTGTTTTGCTGGATTTTTCACGCCTGATAAAATAGTGAGAAAAAGAATCTTTCTTAAGTCCTGATTGATTCTTATACATTGATACTGACCTTGCTGTTCTTGCATTGTTGTAGATACCTGCAGCAACGAACACCATGAACTTCAATGTGCGATCCCTACTGGAAAGGGAGAAGTTTGCTGGGCCGAACTTCTCTGACTGGTTTGGACACCTTAAGATCGTTCTTAAGGCAGAGAGGAAACTGTATGTCCTCGAGACGGCGATACCGCCGCAGCCCGCTCCGAACGCCGCAAGGGCGGTTCGGGAAGCCTATGAAAAGCACGTCAATGATAGCATTGATGTCGCTTGCCTGATGCTAGCGTCTATGACGCCACCGCTGCAGCGTCAGCATGAGGATATGTCAGCTATACAGATTATAGCAAACCTCAAGATGCTGTATGCTGCACAGGCGAGGACTGAACGCTATAATTTGACTAAGCTCTTCTTTCAGAGCAAACTGGCTGAAGGGAGCCCAGTGGGAGCTCACGTGCTCAAGATGATTGGGCACAAGGAGGCTCTAGAGAAACTGGGGCATACCATTAACCAGGAGCTTGCTGTAGACATTATTCTGCAGTCTCTCCCGCCTTCATTCGACGCGTTCATTATTAATTTTAATATGAACAAAATCGATTGTACTCCGGCAGAGCTGCTGAATATGCTCTTGACCACTGAGGAGACTCTGAAGGGTAAGCCTTCAACCTCTGTCTTGATGGTTCCTTCTAGGAACAAGAAGAAGGGGAAGAAGGGCAAGGCCCCTGTCAAGAGTTACAGCAAGGCTCTGAAGCAGAAGGTCAAGCGGTCTAAGGAATACAGGTGTTTCCACTGTGGCCAGCTGGGTCACTGGAAAAAGGACTGTAAAGCGCTCCAAGGAGATAAGAGGGGAAGCTTTGCTTCTGGCTCAGGTATATTCGTGACTGAGGTCATGTTTTCTTCTTCTGTATCATGGGTGTTGGACACTGCATGTGGAGTTCACATTTGTTCAAATGTACAGGAACTCAAGAGAAGAAGGCAGGTGGGACAGCATGAGGTGGACCTACGAGTTGGAAACGGGGCACGGGTTGCTGCTGTTGCTGTAGGAGACTACTTTATTTCTTTACCATCTGGACTTGTATTGGAACTAAACAGTTGTTACTTTGTTCCCAGTATAACTAAAAATATTATCTCCATTCCTGCTCTTGTCAGGAAGGGGTTTTCCTTTGAATGCAATATTTCAAAGTGTATTTTGTCTTTTGATAATATTGTTTATGCAACTGGTTCAATTAACAATGGGTTATACATGTTGGACATGGAATGTTCGATACAGCAAATTGATATTAAGAAAGCCAAGTATGCTGATGACAGCACCTTGCTATGGCATAGTCGTTTAGGCCATATTAACGAGAAACGCATTAAGCGGTTGCATGATCATGGACTGCTGGGATCATTCTCCTATAAGGAGATTGATACATGCAAAGCTTGTTTGATGGGTAAAATGACGAAGTCACCTTTTCCTCACAAAGGTCAAAGGGCTTCAGGTTTACTTGACCTTATACACAGTGATGTGTGTGGGCCATTTAGTAAACATGCCAGAGGTGGCTATCAGTACTTCATTACCTTTACTGATGATTTCAGTAGATACGGGTATGTCTATCTGATGAGACATAAGAGTGAATCTTTTGACAAGTTCAAAGAGTTCAAGAATGAAGTACAGAATCAGCTAGGCCGAAATATCAAGGCACTTCGCTCAGATCGAGGTGGTGAATACCTAAGTCATACGTTTACTGACTATCTGAAGGAGTGTGGGATCATCTCACAGCTCACTCCGCCAGGAACACCGCAATGGAATGGTGTGTCCGAGAGGAGAAATAGAACGCTACTTGATATGGTTCGTTCTATGATGAGTCAGGCTACTCTTCCTTACTCCTTTTGGGGTTTTGCACTGGAAACAGCTGCAAAGGTACTAAACCGAGTGCCATCCAAGGCAGTTTCAAAGACGCCATATGAGTTATGGTATGGGAAACAGCCAAGCTTGACATTTATCAGGATCTGGGGTTGCGAGGCTTATGTCAAAAAGCTCGCCTCTGGGAAACTAGAGAGCAGATCTGACAAATGTATCTTTGTCGGTTACCCTAAGGAAACTAAGGGTTATTATTTCTTCGATCCCAAGGAGAACAAGGTTTTTGTTGCTCGGACGGCCATATTTCTTGAGAAGGAGTTTCTTCTGCAAGAGGCCAGTGGGAGAGAAATAAAACTGGATGAGAATCCAGAGGAAGGACAAAGTGCTCAAGCAGAGTTGGATGAGCCTGAGCCGGTAGAACAGGTTATTGAACAACCTGAGGCTCAGATATCACGGGAACCGCGAAGATCGGGTAGGATCCGTCGACAGCCTGAGCGCTATGACGGAGTCTACATCATTGACAATGATGAACCCCTCACTTATGCGGATGCGGTCAGTGGACCGGAGTCAGCGAGATGGCTTGAAGCTATGCGCGCCGAGATGGACTCCATGTCAGATAACCAAGTCTGGGATTTGGTTGATCCGCCTTCGGGAGTTATCCCTATAGGCTGTAAATGGATCTTCAAGAAGAAGATTGACATGGATGGTAACGTGGTTACCTATAAAGGCAGGCTAGTTGCGAAAGGTTTCAAACAAATCTACGGGATAGATTATGATGAAACTTTCTCACCTGTAGCCATGTTTAAGTCTATTCGGATTCTTTTCGCGATAGCTGCATATTATGATTATGAGATTTGGCAGATGGATGTGAAAACAGCTTTCCTTAATGGAAATCTGGATGAGGATGTGTATATGACACAACCAGAAGGTTTCACTAATCCAGCAGATCGTCATAAGATATGCAAGTTAAAGAAGTCTATTTATGGACTTAAACAAGCATCAAGAAGCTGGAATATTCGTTTTGATGAATCAGTCACTGAATTTGGTTTCATCAAGAACGAAGATGACCCGTGTGTATATAAGAGGTTTAGTGGGAGCGTGATTACTTTCCTAGTCCTCTACGTCGATGATATCTTGATCATTGGAAATGACATTCCTGAAATGCATGCTGTTAAAGCATGGCTGAGGAAATGTTTCCAGATGAAAGATTTAGGAGAAGCAGCCTATGTGTTAGGTGTGAAGATCTACAGGGATAGATCTAAGAGGCTTCTCGGGCTGTGCCAGAGTACTTACATCGATAAGGTCCTGGAGAGATTTCATTTAGAGAATTCTAAACGAGGATATCTTCCAGTCAGACATGGTCTGAATCTTTCGAAGAGTCAGTGTCCACAAACACAGACTGAGAAAGATGAAATGGACAATACGCCTTATGCTTCGGCTATTGGTTCCATTATGTATGCGATGTTGTGTACTCGCCCAGACGTCGCTTACGGGTTAAGCGTAACCAGTCGTTTCCAAAGTAATCCAGGTGTGGCGCACTGGATTGCAGTCAAGAACATCTTAAAATATCTGCGGAGGACCAAAGATATGTTCTTGATATATGGTGGTCAGGAAGAACTCAGTATTGAAGGATATACTGACGCTTCGTTCCAGTCGGACCAGGATGATTTCCGATCGCAATCAGGCTATGTTTTTAGCTTGAATGGAGGTGCAGTGGTGTGGAAGAGTTTCAAACAGTCAACTGTTGCTGATTCCACAACAGAAGCCGAGTATGTTGCAGCCTCGGAAGCATCTAAGGAGGCAGTCTGGATTCGTAAGTTCGTGAGAGAACTTGGTGTTGTTCCTTCGAGTGCAGATCCTTTGGTTATCTTCTGTGATAACACTGGAGCAATTGTACAAGCTAAGGAACCACGGTCGCACCAGAAGTCCAAGCACATACAGAGACGGTTTCATTTGATCAGGGAGATCATAGATCGTGGCGAGATCAAAGTCTGCAAGGTTCATACAGATGACAATCTGGCAAACCCGCTTACCAAGCCTCTGGCGCAGCAGAAGCATGAGAAGCACTGTAATAATATGGGTTTGAGATTTCTCAACCATTAGATTAAGTGCAAGTGGGAGATTGTTGGGGTATGCCCTTAAGGCTAATGTTTGAGGCCTGTGGGAATGTATCTGTATCATGTAATAAACTCTTAAGTTTATAAAGGCATGGTTGTTATTCAGTTAGCTACATTGTCTGCTGCAATATATGTTCTTCTGAATAATGTCTCAAAGCTGTTCAGCTGGGCTGACAAGCTATTATGTCCTTAGTCGATGTATCTTGGTGAACATGAGACAGCCTTGATATGGTTAAGACTAATATGTGTTCTAATCTTATAGGATGCTTCGAGCATGGAATAAGATGTAGACTCATGGGTACATGGGATGTACTGGACAGACCCTACTAGGATGTTCAATTGTTTGTCACAATGTGAATATTCCTTGATTATGACAAGTGGCACATTTCCTCTGACTTGAGATCACTTGTGTTTTCTAAATGATGATTGTCATTGTTTTGAGATAGTTCAATATCGTTTGAAACATAATGATTATAGACTATCTTGGATGGTGAGCTTGAGTCAGGTTAGAGCATTAGTGATAGACAAAGGATTGCCGTCTCCTTGTTTAAGGAGTGTGATGTTCTAATGGGGCCCCCTGGATGAGATGATTGAGAGAGTGTATGGCCATACCCAGGTGACAGTGTTCGTCTGTTCTAATCATGCTCATCATATTGGAATTACAAGCTTGACAGGCTTGTCCAATAAGAACATCCAGTGGCAAAGGAAATATGCATGCCTTGTGATTTGATTCACACTTGTGCTGTGGTTTGGGTGTAGTCTTGGAAGACTCATTTCTTTATATCGGGAGATAGTGATGTGTTGCTAGATACCCCTCACTGATCGTGATAACGCGAGTTATCGTTACCGACATTTAAAGGAAACCCTTGGGGTCGCACAATTTGATGATATGGCTTACTTAAGTCAGATCGTGTGAACTGAATTGTTTGGGTTCAGTTTAAAGGGATTTAATCTCTGATTGTGAGTGAGATCTGGTCTGATCATGTTTGATTGATTAGGGCTTGAGATCGGTAAGCTTCGATCGAGAGAATGCATGCCAAATCGGTCAGATCAGGGGCATCGTTGAGATCGACGGTTGGATCGTGAACCTTAGGGTTTATTTAAGATCTAGACTAGATCATTGGCTTGATTGGTTCTTAAACCGAACCAAAGTGAACCGGCTCACTAAATGAGCGCTTGGTTCATAGGGAGAGGAGTAGGCGACAAGTTCACTTGGCGTGAACGTTGTGGTGAGGAGTGGTTACTATTTTTAGTAACCATGATCTCCATTTGGAGAGTGCGCTCATCAAAATAGAAAATACTCTATTTTCGCTCACTCAGATTTCTCTCGCCCATATTCCTCTCGTCTCTCTCGTGAGTGTGGCGACACTTTGAAGGTTGAGGAGGATTCGGCCAAGAAGAAAGAGATCTCATTTTCCCTTCACTCGACAAGGACCTCTTGGAACCTTGCTAGCACAAGGAGCACCAAGAGAGATAGCGACATCATCTTGTGTGTGACGACAAGGAGAAGATCTACTTTGATCTTTGCTTCCAAGGAAACATCTTCCCCATGGCGATGGTATGATTGTTTTCTTATTATCAAGTTGATCTTTTAGCATGCATATCGATCCTATAACCCTAGTTCCGCAAGAAGAAAATTTTATGCGCCATATGCTTTAGGGTTATGCTCCCCCTAGAAGGGGACCCCCCTAATCTAAGGGGCTCTTTCACTCATCAGTGAAGCCCTGCACACTGAGTTCTTCCTGTCCCCTGTAGACTTTATAGAATAAATCCTTAGTCCCTTTCAGGATACTCAAGGATATTCTTTACAGCCACCCAGTGCTGTAAACTAGGATTGGATTGGTATCGGCTGGTTATGCTCACAGCATAAGCCACAACTGGTCTAGTACACAACATTGCATACATGATCGATCCCACCGCCGAAGCATAGGGCACTCGACTCATGTCATCTCTCTCAGGCTCTGTGTTGGTACACTGGTTCTTTGAGAGAGTAAGGCCATGTCTCACTGGAAGGTATCCCTTCTTGAATTGCTCCAAGTTGAACCTCTCCAGGACCTTATCAATGTGGGTACTCTGACTAAGGGCCAAGAGCCTCTTGGATCTATCCCGGTAGATCCTCACACCTAGAATATAGGCGGCCTCCCCTAAGTCCTTCATCTCGAAACACTCCCCTAACCATGTCTTCACAGCTTGAAGACTAGGGATGTCGTTTCGGATGAGCAGTACGTCATCGACATACATGACCAGAAAAGTCACCAAGCTCCCACTGAATTTTCTGTATACACAGGCGTCATCTTCACTTTTGATAAAGCTATAATCTCTCACAGCTTCATCAAACTGAAGATTCTAACTTCGAGATGCTTGCTTTAATCCGTAAATAGATTTCTTTAGCCTGCAGACTTTACTAGTATCTGCAGGATGGATGAAGTCATTAGGTTGTGTCATATACACATCCTTAGTTAGCTTCCCGTTAAGGAACGCTGTCTTCACATCCATCTGCCATATCTCATAGTCATGATATGCAGCTATAGCAAGCAGAATCCGAATGGATTTGATTATGGCAACTGGCGAGAAGGTTTCATCATAGTCCACCCCGTGGACTTGTTTAAATCCTTTAGCCACTAGTCTACCCTTATAGGTAACAATTTTGCCATCCATGTCTGTCTTCCTCTTGAAGACCCATTTACACCCTATGGGTTTTACCCCATCAGGCAGCTCAACCAAATCCCAGACTTGGTTAGCCGACATGGAATCCATCTCGGATCGCATGGCCTCAAGCCATCTCTCGGAGTCCGGTCCACTGACCGCCTCATCATAGGTTCTGGGTTCATCCTCAATGATGAAGATCCCATCGTGTTGGGTCGGTAGCGACCCGTACCTCTCAGGTGCACGATGAATCCTCCCAGACCTACGTGGGGCCTGTGTCTGAGCCTCAGGTTGCCTAGCAACCGCTGTAGGTGGCTCAGGTTCCCATCTCTATGTCTTGTGGTTGCACTTGGACCTCGTCCAAGTCAAACTTCCTCCCACTTACTTCTTTCATGAGAAATTCTTTCTCTAGAAAGACCGCACCCCGAGCAACAAAAACTTTGTTCTCGGTGGGAATATAGAAGTAGTAACCCTTAGTCTCCTTAGGGTACCCCACAAACATACACTTATCAGATCTAGGTTCTAGCTTGCTAGAATCCTGACGTTTGACATAAGCCTCACATCCCTAGATCCTGATAAAAGTGAGATTAGGGCGTCTCCCATTCCATACCTCGTATGGAATCTTTGAGACACTCTTAGATGGAACATTATTCAGTATTAGAGAAGCTTTTTCAAGTGCATGTCCCCAGAATGAGGGAGGTAGAGTTGCATGACTCATCATAGACCGAACTATGTCTAACAAGGTTCGATTTCTCCTTTCAGATACACCATTCTACCGAGGTGCTCTAGGAGGAGTGAGTTGGGATAGGATCCCAACCTTACTCAGATAGTCAAAGAATACACTGCTCAGGTGCTCTCCATCACGATCTGATCGAAGATTCTTAAAGGATCTACCAAGCTGGTTCACTACTTCATGTCTGAACTCCTTAAGTTTCTCAAAGGATTCAGACTCATGTCTTATCATGTAGACATAACCATATCTACTGAAGTCATCAGTAAATGTGATGAAGTAGTTATACCCTCCTTTGGCTTGTTTATTGAATAGCCCACACACATCACTATGTATGAGATCCAACAAACCTCCTGCCCTCTCACCAGTCTTGGTGAAGGGTGTCTTTGTCATTTTCCCTAATAAACAAGTCTCATATGTATCAAGTTCCTCCAAGGAACTCAAATCTAGCAACCCATTTGCATGGAGTTGTCAAATGCGATTCTTGTTTATATGGGCTAATCGACAATGCCGTAGGAAAGCACCAACTGAACCACTCAGTTTGGTCCTTTTATTATTTATGTTACAAATAGAGCTAACCATGTCCAAGACATGCGGACCATTGCACAAAGTACCCTTCCCATAAAACATGTTTGCAAAAGAAAAAGAACATAAGTTCTCTTTTATTTCAAACCTAAATCCTTTCTTTGCCAAGCAAGGAGTGGATATAATGTTTTGGTAAGGGAAGGTACATAATAGCAATTGTCTAGCTTTAACTGAAGTCCAGAAGGCAGGGAGAAAAACTCCTACAGCAACAGCAGCAACTTGTGCCCTGTTACCTATCCGTAGGTCAATCTCTCTAGGCCTTACCGATCTATCCTTTCTGAGCCTTTGCATATTTGTACTCCACATGCGGTATCCAATACCCATGTCATAGGAGTAGAAAGGTTGACTTCGGTAACATAAATACCTGAGCATGAAGACAAGGCCTTGCCTTTCTTCTCCTCATTCTGAAGTTGCAACATGTCCTTCAACATGTGAGGTGGCCCTCCACATGAATAGCACCTATTATTCCTGATCATATCCATCTTTAATTTCAGTTCCTTGGTCAAGCCTTTCGGCTCAACACACTGAATATCAACTTTAGCAGGATTGAGCTCAACCAATTCATCAAAGAGCTGCCTTAGATTAAAATAATTTCAGAGGCACTCTTCGATTCATATCACCCTTTAAATTCAAGTGACATGTTGGTTAGCAACCTCCAAAGTATCAACCTGATGCTTATCATAAGCATCCCTCTCAGCCGCTGAGGCCGAGCATGGAAGTGGCTCAGGAATAAGACGCTCAAGAACATAAAGCTTCCTCTCGAGCTTGAGCACGATTCTCAAGTTCATATACCAATCCAGTAAGTTGGATCCAACCAACTTATCCAGGGTAGATCGCAGTGACCAACTGCTATTGTTCATAGCCATTGTTTTACAACAACCAAGAAACAGCAGATTAGTACTACTTTGAGTCATTTAAACTGGACTTGCCTTTTAAATGACCATGGCTCCCACTATTTTTAATCGAATTGACAACCCACAAAGTCAATCGAGAAATCCAAGATTTCCTAGTGAGATGAGATCCTCATTCCACACAGGGCTTCGCGTCCCACGATGGTGGGATGAGATGCACAAAGTGACCCATGTTTCCTAAGGTGGGCGCGCCGGCCGATTGCTCCAAGCAATTCCCCTTATTGAGACAGTCCAGGCATTTCATGTCCAGCGAGGGCTGGATACAGCATGAAACCCTAACCTCTCAACGATGCCTCTAGAGTTTCATCATGTGCCTAGCACACATGAAAATCTAGTCAAGTCCATTCCTAACCGTTATGCCCAGGGCCAACGAGTTTCCTTGCGAAGGCACGCCCAGGTTAAAACTGGACTGGGGAAACCATTGCCACCACGCACTTTCTAAAGATAAGTGGGTGTGTCCCACGAGGGTGGGAAACAGTTCACAACTCCACTGATCGATAGCTTAGTGAGGGCTACGCGTTAGAAGGCTACTAGACTTGATATTTTAATTAAGGGTTTTTGTTTAAGGTCCCATCATCTCAGTTTTATCTTATGTCTATCATTACAGGCACGCAATCCTATGGTGATAACATAACGATAAAACATCACAGGCATGCTTTAGCTTTTGTAAAGAAAGCAATAAAAGGATGATGTGATCATAGCCCATTCAAGACATTGAACCAATCCATGCCAAAAAGGGGTTCAACTCTTGACCTAGGATTCAAGCCCCAAGATTAGACCTAGCCTAGCCGACCTCTAGCTCTATCTTCAAGGTTGGCTCCAAGGTCATTCTCCCATGGTTTAGCTCTCAAACCCTAGGGGTATACCCACAAGGTTCGGCCAATGCCATGGTCTTCCTCCAAGGAAGGTGCGCCATCTAGCAAGCCACAAGAGGGATAGCACACAAGCACAAGGCTCGGCCAAACCCTAACTTGCGCCCCCATGCAAGGATGTGCCACCTTTGAAGCTTGTTGCGCCATCAGGCAAGGATGCGCAACCAAGCAAGCATGCACCTTGCTCCAAGTGGATGCGCCACCCTAATCTTCTTCTTAGTTAAAAGCAAAAAGAAAAGCGGCACGCAGGCCTCACAAGGATACATCACAGGCATGCTAGGGGGCTTGACATACGACCACAACATCATGCACAATCAAGTACTTACTCATGCAATTCTATATGCTCATGAAAAACATAAAATCTGAAATTTTACTTTTTCATAAAACATGTCTCTCTTCCTTCCCTTCATATCACAAATCTTTGATTCTAAGTTTCTCTCAGGAGTCTACAAGAGGCATACCGGTTGCCCTCCTTGCAATCCCTAACTTGCTAGGATAAGGGCAATCACCCAGTCCATGCCCTATTCCAACAAGTCTCTCAATATAGGTCTATCCTATTATGAGAGGAGAAATTTTCTCTTCCACGTATGGGTCTATCCCATCACATGAAGAGAGCAAAGAACCACAAGAAGTTAATTAGAAGTAAGAAACAAGAGACCTACAATTTTTCTACTTAAAGAAAAATCATGCGCCAACATCTATGCAATATGCGAAAATGTAGATATGGCATGTGAGCATGAAAAGCATGAAAGAACATCGTTCGAGGCTCGCAATTAGCTCTGATACCACTGTTGGGAAACCCCGGGGACATTTTACAATTTTCAGAGCCATGGACATACATTTTTACGCAGCGGAAGAATGTCCCCGAAACAGGCTAGTCCCAAAAACCCAGTGAAGATCTCTTGCGAGGGGTTCGACACGATGTGATAGTAAGTACCTTTAAGCAATTGGAAGCCGATGTCGATGAAGGCGCCCAAGTGTTCGCCCTCTGCAGTCTCGCACACACGGATTCCTCAAGTTTTCTTCTTCCTCGCCCGGTGCTAGCCTCGGAAAGAAGATCCATGCCTTAGGAGAGTCCTCCAAGCAACTTGCGCCACCACCAAGATGTGATGCGCCAAGGAGATGGAAGGAGAAGACAACGCCGCAAGCCTTCTTGTTCCTTTGCGCCAAGGAAAGGAAGAGAAGAAGCATGCTTGCGCCCTTGATGGAAGAAGAAGAGCTCTAAGCTCTCCAAGCCGTCGCCCTCTAATGCTTCACGCCTCCAAGGAATTAGCATCATGAAGAGAGGGGGCGGCAAGGGCTTATTTATAGGAGCAAGAGGCGGTTAGGGGAGAATGGCAAGTGTTGACAATTAGGGCATGATTCTAGGAGATTATCCAATCAAATATATTGATTAAATCTCCACTCCCATATGCGCCTAAGACTTGCCAAAGCAAGAATCAGCCATATGCGCCCATATCATGCCATATGAGGCATTAATCCCATCCATGCGCCTAGACCTAGTCAAGGCAATATGATGGATTGCCTAATGTGGCTTGGGCGCAAGTCCTAATCCAATTAGGACTCTAATTATGTTAATAATCAGCCCACAATTGTCAAACACAATCCAATCAATTATCTTGTGTGATTTAATCAAATCCAATTTGATTTAATCACCTAGGAGATACCAAACAAGGCATAGGCGCCAATTCTAGTCCAACTAGAATCCCATATGCGCCTATCCCATTAATTCATGTTGGAACCCCTTTCTAGAGGGGGGGCGAAACCCAGCATGGCGCATATTCAGATTTCAAGCAGCGGATAGGGTCTCTAAGAATCGCATGCACCTTATATAATCAACTTAAAGAAAACCCGAATGCATAAGAGGTGATTCGATCCATACCATTGCCATTTCTAGATGGCGGCTTGGAAGCAAAGATCAAACGAGATCTTCTCCTTGTCGTCACACACAAGATGATGTCGCTATCTCTCTTGGTGCTCCTTGTGCTAGCAAGGTTCCAAGAGGTCCTTTGACGAGTGAAGGGAAAATGAGATGTCAATCTTTCTTGGCCGAATCCTCCTCAAGCGTCAAGCGTCGAGCGTCGCCACACTCACACAATAATCTCGAGAGGAATATGGGCGAGAGGAAAAATCAGTTGAAGTGGCGAAAATAGAGAATCCTCTATTCGGACGAGAGCACCCACCAAGTGGAGATCATGGTTACTAAAAATAGTAACCACTCCTCACCCCAACGTTCACGCCAAGTGAACTTGTCGCCAACTCCTCTCCCCTTGAACCATGCGCTCATCAAGTGAGCCGGTTCACTTTGGTTCGGTTTAAGAACCAATCAAGCCAATGATCTAGTCTAGATCTTAAATAAACCCTAAGGTTCCCGATCTAACCGTCGATCTCCTCGATGCCCCTGATCTGACCGATCTGGCATCTATTCTCTCGATCGAAGCTTACCGATCTTAAGCCCTAATCAATCAAACATGATCAGACCAGATCTCACTTACAATCAGAGACTAATTCCCTTTAAACTGAACCCAAACAATTCAGTCCACACGATCTGACTTAAGTAAGCCATATCATCAAATTGTGCGACCCTAAGGGTTTCCTTTAAATGTCGGTAACGATAATTCTCATTATCACGATCAGTGAGGGGTATCTAGCAACACATCACTATCTCCCGATATAAAGAAATGAGTCTTCCAAGACTACACCCAAAAACAGCACAAGTGTGAATCAAATCACAAAGCATACATATTTCCTTTGCCACTGGATGTTCTTATTGGACAAGCCTGTCAAGCTCGTAACTCCAATATGATGAGCATGATTAGAACAGATGAACACTGTCACCTGGGTATGGCCATACACTTTCTCAATCATCTCATCCAGGGGGCCCCTTTAGAACATCACACTCCTTAAACAAGGAGACGGCAATCCTATGTCTATCACTAGTGCTCTAACCTGACTCAAGCTCACCATCCAAGATAGTCTATAATCATTATGTTTCAAATGATATTGAACCATCTCAAAACAATGACAATCATCATTCAGAAAACACAAGTGATCTCAAGTCAGAGGAAATGTGCCACTTGTCTTAATCAAGGAATATTCACATTGTGACAAACAATTGAACATCCTAGTAGGGTTTGTCCAGTACATCCAATGTACCCATGAGTCTACATCTTATTCCATGCTCGAAGCATCCTATAAGATTAGAACACATATTAGTCTCAATCATATCAAGGCTGTCTCATGTTCACCAAGATATATCGACTAAGGACATAATAGCATGTCAGCCGAGCTGAACAGCTTTGAGACATTATTCAGAAGAACATATATTGCAGCAGACAATGTAGCTAACTGAATAACAACCATGCCTTTATAAACATAACAGTTTATTACATGATACAAATACATTCCCATAGGCCTCAAACATTAGCCTTAAGGGCATACCCCAACAATTCATCCCCATTATACCCTTCAAGCCTCATAGCCCTTCAATACAACTTATTAGCAAGCCCAACTAAGCAATGGGCCAAGCCCAAAGTCCATTATGCATGTTAACCAAGCTATTGGATCCAATCCAATTTAACCCATGGCTAAATGAGGCTAACCATGGTTAATTTGATCAATATGCCAAAAATGGAAGTTGGCCCCAATAAGTTTCTTCCATCTCATCAGGCCCATTGGCGCTGATGAAATCTCCCAAATAGATCAGAGTTATCCAATAACTCGATCTAAAGGCTACCCGATCAATATGAAAACTCGAGTATCAAGGTGTGCGACCCTGTAGGTTCCTCTAACGCTGGCAGTGCTGACCAAAGGTCATCACAAGCAGTTAGTGGCACCTAGCAGTGCATCGCTGCTACCCAGGTTATTGGAATGGATATCGACATCGACATCCCCATCATCGCAACTAGGTACAGATGCATTACAGTCTCTTTGCCGTACTGATATCCGATTGGACAAGTGTGTCACCACTTGTTTTCATCCAATCACATGGCTATGACTAGAACAGGTTCTTACCTGGGTATGGCCATACACTCTCAGTCATAGAACCATAAGGGAGCTCCATGGATATCATACTTCCCAAAGGAAGGGGCAAATCCTATGTCTGTCCATTGACCTTCTCATATGGGTCGTGACATGCTCAATGACAACCGTTATGACCTCCCAACTACGGCAAGGTGTTAGGTTGCATCAAAGCAAGTCCCTAACCATATAGAATGGTCAATGACCTCAAGTCAAGGGATCAATGCATCTCCTGTCACTTGTGAGGATAACTCATGACACCAAGTCATAGCCTCACAGCGGGTCTGTCCAGTATATCCTCCAATGATATACCCATGTGTCTGCGTTAGCACCACGTGCCTAACCAGCCCACATACCAGTCTCACAAGTACCATAGCTGTCCCATATCCACTAAGGTACATCGACTGGGGATTATAATTCGAGCACAGATCCAATCTGTCTCCAGGGACATTATCATGTAAGTACACAATCGCAGGTGTAGACAAACAATGATAACGACAATGCCAGAAAGACATATATATTAATATCAGAGTCAAGTAGTACAAAGATGGACCAAAACTAGGTCCTAGGGCATATACACCAACAGAAGCTATATGTCCTTGAGAAGCCAATTCCTGAGCCACTTCCATGCTTGGCATCAACGTCTGAAAAGGATGCTTATGATAAGCATCAAGCTGACACTTTGGAGGTTGCACAATTGATGCTAACCAACATGTCGCCCGAGCTAAGAGGGCAATATGAATCTAAGAGTGCCCCTGAAATTATTTCTAATCTAAGGCAGCTCTTCGATGCATTGGTTGAGCTCAACCCTCCTAAAGTAGACATTCAGTATGTCGAGCCCAAAGGCTTAACTAAGACATTGAAGATAAAGATGGAAAGAGTCAGGAATAACAAATGCTACTCATGTGGAGGACCATCTCACATGATAAAGGACATAGTACGACTTCAGAATGAGGAGAAGAAAGGCTTGGCCTTAACTTCTAGCTCAGGTATCTATGTTACAGAAGTCAATCTTTCTACTTCTATGTCATGGGTATTGGATACCGCATGTGGAGCTCATATTTGTACAAATATACAGGGGCTCAAGAAAAGTAGATCGGTGCGGCTTGGAGAGATTGACCTACGCATTGGAAACGGGGCACAGGTTGCTGCTGTTGCTGTAGGCGTTTTGACTCTCTCCTTGCCTTCTGGACTTCAATTAGAACTAGGTAATTGCTTTTGTGTACCATCACTTACTAAGAACATTGTATCAATTCCTTGCTTAGCAAAGAAAGGATTTAAATTTGAAATAAATAAGAACTCTTGTTCTTTTTCATTTGCAAATATGTTCTATGGGAAGGGTACTTTGTGCAATGGTCTATATATCTTGGATATGGAAAGTTCTATTTGTAACATAAGTAATAAAAGGACCAAACTGAGTGGTTCAGTTGGTCAGTGGACCAGACTCCGAGAGATGGACCAGACTCCGAGAGATGGCTTGACGCCATGCGATCCGAGATGGATTCCATGTCGGCTAACCAAGTCTGGGATTTGGTTGAGCTGCCTAATGGGGTAAAACCCATAGGGTGTAAATGGGTCTTCAAGAGGAAGACAGACATGGATGGCAATATAGTTACCTATATGGGTAGACCAGTGGCTAAAGGATTTAAACAAGTCCACGGGGTGGACTATGATGAAACCTTCTCGCCAGTTTCCATGATTAAATCCATTCGGATTCTGCTTGCTATAGCTGCATATCATGACTATGAGATATGGCAGATGGATGTGAAGACAGTGTTCCTTAACGGGAAGCTGACTGAGGATGTGTATATGTCACAACCTGATGGCTTCATCCATCCTGCAGAGGCTAATAAGGTCTGCAGGCTGAAGAGATCCATTTATGGATTAAAACAAGCATCTCGAAGTTGGAATCTTCGATTTGATGAAGCTGTGAGAGATTATGGCTTTATCAAAAGCGAAGATGACGCCTGTGTATATAGAAAATTCAGTGGGAGCTTGGTGATTTTTCTGGTCTTGTATGTTGATGACATACTGCTCATCGGAAACGATATCCCTAGTCTTCAAACTGTGAAGACATGGTTGGGGAAGTGTTTCGAGTTGAAAGACTTAGGGGAGGCTGCCTATATTCTAGGCGTAAGGATCTACCGGGATAGATCCAAGATGCTTCTGGCCCTTAGTCAGAGGACCTACATTGATAAGGTACTGGAGAGGTTCAACATGGAGCAATCCAAGAAAGGATACCTTCCAGTGAGACATGGCCTTACTCTCTCAAAGAGCCAGTGTCCTACAACACAGGCTGAGAGGGATGACATGAGTCAAATTCCTTATGCTTCGGCGGTAGGATCGATCATGTATGCAATGTTGTGTACTAGACCAGATATGGCATATGCTGTGAGCATAACCAGCCGATACCAATCCAATCCAGGTCTGCAGCACTGGGTGGCTGTAAAGAACATCCTAAAGTATCTGAGAAGAACTAAGGATCTGTTCTTGGTCTATGGTGTTGGGGTATGCCCTTAAGGCTAATGTTTGAGGCCTTGGGATTCTATCAGTATCATGTATATAAACTCTTATGTTTATAAAGGCAATGGTTGTTATTCAGTATGTTACATTGTCTGCTGCAATGAGTGTGCTTCTGAATAATGTCTCAATGCTGTTCAGCTAGGCTGACAGGCTGTAATGTCCTTAGTCGAGATATCTTGGTGAACATGAGACAGCCTTGATATGATTGAGACTAATATGTGTTCTAATCTTATAGGATGCTTCGAGCATGGAATAAGATGTAGACTCATGGGTACATTGGATGTACTGGACAGACCCTACTAGGATATTCAATTGCTTGTCACAATGTGAATAATCCTTGTTTGCATCAAGTGGCACATGTCCTCTGACTTGAAATCACTTGTGTTTCTAAATGATGATTGTCATTGTTTTGAGGTAGTTCAATATCATTTGAAACATAATGATTATAGACTATCTTGGATAATGATCATGAGTCAGGTTAGGGCACTAGTGATAGATATAGGATTGCCGTCTCCTTAATTGGAGTGTGATGTTCTAATGGGGCCCCCCCTTAATATGAGATGATTGAGAAAGTGTATGGCCATACCCAGGTGACTATGTTCATCTGATCTAATCATGCTCATCATATTGGAGTTACAGGCTTGACACGCTTGTCCAATAAGAACATCCAGTGGCAAAGGAATCATGTATGCCTAGTGAAGTGGATTCACACTTGTGCTGTGGTTTGGGTGTAGTCTTGGAAGACTATTTCCTTTATATCGGGAGACAGTGATGTGTTGCTAGATACCCCTCACTGATCGTGATAACGCAAGTTATCGTTACCGACATTTAAAGGAACCCTCAGGGTCGCACAATTTGATGATATGGCTTACTTAAGTCAGATCGTGTGGACTGAATTGTTTGGGTTCAGTTTAAAGGAGTTTAAACTCTGATTGTAAGTGAGATCTGGTCTGATCATGTTTGATTGATTAAGGCTTGAGATCGGTAAGCTTCGATCGAGAGTATTGATGCTAGATCGGTGAGATCAAGAGTATCATGAGATCAACGGTAAGATCTTGAACCATTGGTTCAATGAGATCTAGACCAAATGGCTTGGGCTGGTTTGATTTGGTCTTTGAACCAAATGCATCTAAACCGAATTGCTTTGAACCGGTTCACTTATGTGAACGTATGGTTCAAAGGCAAGAGGAGTTTTCGATGGTTAAAGAGGGGTTTTAAGTGAAGTTAAAACTTGCCAAATTGGGAAGGCGTTTTGCTAGTGGAAAACGCTCCCATGCTTTGAGCGCCTCTCTAGCCTCTTCCTCCTTTCGCTTTGGGTGTTCTTCACGTGAAGGTGAGCATTCGGCCAGCAAGAAGTCTTCTCTCTCACTCTCCTTCACGCGACAAGGGGCACTTGAAGATCCTTGCTAGCACAAGGAGCGACAAGAAGAAAGCTACTTCTCATCTTGTGTGCGCATCTTGTGGAGGAGACCCTTTTCGATCTCTTCTTCCAAGACACCATCCAAGCGATGGCAATGGTATGATATTTCTTCTAGATCTATCTACATTACAAGGTATTGAAAGTTGATCATATGTCATATAAATCGATCATGGAAACCCTTGCTTCCGCTCAAAAGCTCTATATGCGCTTACCTTTAGGGTTTCACCCCCTTGCGCTCCCCCTTGAAGGGGACTCTACAATTGGTATCAGAGCGTAGCGGTTCTATATATGTTCATATGATTGCTTCATGTTGCTTGTTTGTGATCCGAGTATGCTATTACATGTTATAGATCTATATTGAAGTTTCATCTTGTTTGCGCATGTTACCATGTATCTAGTTGCGCATGTTAATGAAGATGAAAGCTTCTTACTTTGTTGTTGCACATGTTGTAAGTTGTTTTTACCTAAAAACTTGTACCATCTTGCGCGCTCCATCTAGATCTATAAGCGCCTACTATAAACCCTTAGACGGGTTGATAGGGTTGAAGTCACAGTCGAGTCTAGATCCAAATAGTCTGATCAGACCATCTGACAGCCTAGATGGGTTGACCAGATAGCACCTGTGCGCAAGCACGAGGTGGCTATAGGTCGACTGCATCAAGGGCGTGTAGCGAGGTCTGGTTGAGACGACTAGTGAACACACATGAGTTAGACCCAGGGTCACACCCGCTTGCCGAAACTCATGAGGGTTGTTCAGCCCTTTGCGCATGCATGGTTGATCATTAGGTCAACTCAAGTCAGTTAGGACTTGGTGCATGCAAGGGCAGTGGATCTGACTAGATGGATGAGTGGATCCCCATCAATGGACCGTTGTAAGGTTGTAGGGCACATAAGAAAATTAAAATTGATCCCAATGGGTTTTTCAAAAATTTTATTTTCTTGTTAAAGGATCACATGTTGATTGGATGCCATGATATATGTTTATTTCATCTTATGTGGGTTGCCCTTTTAATGTCTGCTGTGCTGGGGCCTGCGAGCCTGGATTAAAATTGTAAATTAATTTATATTGTGATCTGCGCATCACTTTTATTTAATTTATAATGTGTAATTGACCTGCGAGTCAATCATGTCTAGATAGATTAAATTGTACGTTTAATCAGACATGAGCACATAGCACAGTTGGCAGAGGCGCATGCAGCAGAGGCTTGACCAGGTGGGAGGTCTAGGGTTCGACCCTATGACAGGCGCATCTACCTGGTGGGTGCACCTAAGCTGCAGAAGGCGCTTAGGCCCTGGTCTGGGCCAGATGAGAGGCAAAAGACCCAAGAAGAGCTAAAGTGAAGACTTAAGTTAACTTAAGGTCTTACTTAGGGTTAATGGGCTTTTACCACATAAGATCAGCATGCTTTCTACTTATCGTTTATAATTAGAATTGCATGATTTATTTATCTTCTGCTATCACCATAGGGTTTGCATGATAGTTAAGAAGATAAAAGACCGTTAAAATCCAACGCTAAAATATCAAGCTCGATAGCCTTCTGACGCGAAACCTCACTGTTCTGACTATCGTTGGAGCCGTGTTGTACCCACTCAGTGGGCACGTCCATCTATCTTCAGACGGTGTGCGATTTCACCTGCGTGTTACAGAGAAGGGATTTATCGCTTCTCGTTGCTCAGCATAGCACGTGGTGGTCCAGGGAGTAGGTCAGGTCAGCTTGACCATGTAGGCTACATATGTGGCGCATATGGTAGCACATGGAGGCAGCCATCTGTGGGATCAGAGACTGTGTTGTACCAACTCAGTTGGCACAGTCGGCTGGATTGCCCAGATGAAGGAGAATCGCACGGGTTGGCGATTGGCAGGGACTGCCTACCAGAAATTAATGCTTGTACTCTCTGTGCATCTTATTTCGCCTGAGCAGGACGCGGAGACCAAGTATGAAATCTGGATCCCATCTCACTAAAAGAGTGTTACTCTTTCGGACTGTTTTAATGGATTTTTTAGTCAGATAAAATAGTGAGAAAAGAATCTTTCTTAAGTCCTGGATTGATTCTAAACATTGATACTGACCTTGCTGTTCTTGCATTGTTGTAGATTCCTGCAGCAACGAACACCATGAGCTTCAATGTGCGATCCCTACTGGAAAGGGAGAAGTTTGCTGGGCCAAACTTCTCAGACTGGTACGGACACCTTAAGATTGTTCTTAAGGCTGAGAGGAAACTGTATGTCCTCGAGACGGCTATACCGCCTCAACCCGCTGCGAACGCCTAAAGGGCGGTTCGCGATGCCTATGAAAAGCATGTCAATGATAGCATTGATGTTGCTTGCCTGATGCTAGCGTCTATGACGCCACCGCTGCAGCGTCAGCATGAGGATATGTCAGCTATAGAAATTATAGCAAACCTCAAGATGCTGTATGCTGCACAGGCGAGGACTGAACGCTATAATCTGACCAAGCTTTTCTTTCAGAGCAAACTGACTGAAGGGAGTCCAGTGGGAGCTCATGTGCTCAAGATGATTGGGCACAAGGAGGCTCTAGAAAAACTGGGGCATACCATCAATCAGGAGCTTGCTGTAGACATTATTCTGCAGTCTCTCCCGGCCTCCTTCGATGCGTTCATTATTAATTTTAATATGAACAAGATCGACTGTACTCCGGCAGAGTTGCTGAATATGCTCTTGACTACAGAGGAAACTCTGAAGGGAAAGCCTTCAACCTCTGTCTTGATGTTCCCTTCTAGGAACAAGAAGAAGGGGAAGAAGGGCAAAGCCCCTGTCAAGAACTACAGCAAGGCTCTGAAACAAAAGGTGAAGCGGTCGAAGGACAACAGATGTTTCCACTGTGGCCAGCTGGGTCACTGGAAAAAGGACTGTAAAGCGCTCCAAGGAGACAAGAAGGGAAGCATCGCTTCTGGCTCAGGTATATTTGTGACTGAGGTCATGATATCTTCTTCTTCTATTTCATGGGTGTTGGACACTGCATGTGGAGTTCACATTTGTTCAAATGTACAGGAACTCAAGAGAAGAAGGCAGGTGGGACAGCATGAGGTGGACCTACGAGTTGGAAACGGGGCACGGGTTGCTGTTGTTGTTGTAGGGGTTTATTACATCTCATTACCATCTGGACTTGTACTAGAACTTGACAATTGTTATTTTGTTCCAAGTATTACGAAAAATATTATCTCTATTCCTGCTCTTGTCAGGAAAGGATTTGCCTTTGAATGCAATATTTCAAAGTGTGTTCTGTCTTATGATAATATTGTTTATGCTTCTGGATCAATTAACAATGGGTTATTCATGTTGGACATGGAATGTTCTATACAAAACATTGATAATAAGAAAGCCAAGTATGCTGATGACAGCACCTTGCTATGGCATAGTCGTTTAGGCCATATTAACAAGAAACGCATTAAGCGGTTGCATGATCATGGACTGCTGGGATCATTCTCCAATGAGGAGATTGATACATGCAAAGCTTGTTTAATGGGTAAAATGACGAAGGCTCCTTTTCCTCTCAAAGGTCAAAGGGCTTCGGGTTTACTTGACCTTATACACAGTGATGTGTGTGGGCCATTTAGTAAACATGCCAGAGGTGGCTATTCGTACTTCATTACCTTTACTGATGATTTCAGTAGATATGGGTATGTCTATTTAATGAGACATAAGAGTGAATCTTTTGACAAGTTCAAAGAGTTCAAAAATGAAGTACAAAATCAGCTAGGCCGAAATATCAAGGCACTTCGTTCTGATCGAGGTGGAGAATACCTAAGTCGAGAGTTTACTGACTATCTGAAGGAGTGTGGGATTATCTCATAGCTCACTCCGCCAGGAACACCGCAATGGAATGGTGTGTCCGAGAGGAGGAACAGAACCTTACTAGATATGGTTCGTTCTATGATGAGTCAGGCTACTCTACCTTACTCCTTTTGGGGATTTGCACTGGAAACAGCTGCAAAGGTACTAAACCGAGTGCCATCCAAGGCAGTTTTAAAGACTCCATATGAATTATGGTATGGGAAACAGCCGAGCTTGACATTTATTAAGATCTGGGGTTGCGAGGCTTATGTCAAAAAGCTCGCCTCTGGGAAACTAGAGAGCAGATCTGAGAAATGTGTCTTTGTCGGATACCCTAAGGAAACTAAGGGTTATTATTTCTACGATCCCAAAGAGAACAAAGTATTTGTTGCTCGGATGGCAGTTTTTCTTGAGAAGGAATTTCTTCTGCAAGAAGCCAGTGGGAGAGAAATAAAGCTGGATGAGAATCCAGAGGAAGGACAAAGTAGTCAAGCACAGTTGGATGAGCCTGAGCCGGTAGAACAGGTTATTGAACAACCTGAGGCTCAGATATCACGGGAACCGCGTAGATCGGGAAGGATCCGTCGACAGCCTGAGCGCTATGACGGAGTCTGCATCATTGAAAATGATGAACCCCTCACTTATGCGGATGCGGTCAGTGGACCGGATTCAGCTAGATGGCTTGAAGCTATGCAAGCCGAGATGGACTCCATGTCAGATAACCAGGTCTGGGATTTGGTTGATCCGCCTCCAGAAGTAATCCCTATAGGCTGTAAATGGATCTTCAAGAAGAAGATTGACATGGATGGTAACGTGGTTACCTATAAAGGCAGGCTAGTTGCGAAAGGTTTCAAACAAATCTACGGGATAGATTATGATGAAACTTTCTCTCCTGTAGCCATGTTTAAGTCTATTCGGATTCTTTCCTTAATGGAAAACTGGATGAGGATGTGTATATGACACAACCTGAAGGTTTCACTAGTCCATCAGATCGTCATAAAATATGCAAGTTAAAGAAGTCCATTTATGGACTTAAACAAGCATCTAGAAGCTGGAATATTCGTTTTGATGAATCAATCTGTGAGTTTGGTTTCATCAAGAACGAAGATGACCCGTGTGTATATAAGAGGTTTAGTGGGAGCGTGATTACTTTCCTAGTCCTCTACGTCGATGATATCTTAATCATTGGAAACGATATTCCTGAACTGCATGCTGTTAAAGCATGGTTAGGAAAATGTTTCCAGATGAAAGATTTAGGAGAAGCAGCCTATGTATTAGGTGTGAAGATCTACAGAGATAGATCTAAGAGGCTTCTCGGGCTGTGCCAGAGTACTTACATCAATAAAGTCCTGGAGAGATTTCATTTAGAGAATTCTAAAAGAGGATATCTTCCAGTTAGACATGGTCTGAATCTTTCGAAGAGTCAGTGTCCACAAACACAGACTGAGAAAGATGAAATGGACAATACGCCTTATGCTTCGGCTATTGGGTCCATTATGTATGCGATGTTGTGTACTCGCCCAGACGTCGCTTACGGGTTAAGCGTGACCAGTCGATTCCAAAGTAATCCAGGTCAGGCACACTGGATTGCGGTCAAGAACATTTTAAAATATCTACGGAGGACCAAAGATATGTTCTTGATATATGGTGGTCAGGAAGAACTCAGTATAGTAGGATATACTGATGCTTCGTTCCAGTCGGACCAGGATGATTTCCGATCGCAATCAGGCTATGTTTTTAGCTTGAATGGAGGAGCAGTGGTGTGGAAAAGTTTCAAACAGTCTATTGTTGCTGATTCCACAACAGAAGCCGAGTATGTTGCAGCCTCAGAAGCATCTAAGGAGGCAGTGTGGATTCGTAAGTTCATTCAGGAACTTGGTGTTGTTCCTTCGAGTGCAGATCCTTTGGTTATCTTCTGTGATAACACTGGAGCAATCGCACAAGCAAAGGAACCACGGTCGCACCAGAAGTCCAAGCACATACAGAGACGGTTTCACTTGATCCGGGAGATCATTGATCGTGGCGAGATCAAAATCTGCAAGGTACATACAGATGACAATCTGGCTGACCCGCTTACCAAGCCTCTGGCGCAGCAGAAGCATGAGAAGCACTGTAATAACATGGGTTTGAGATTTCTCAACCATTAGATTAAGTGCAAGTGGGAGATTGTTGGGGTATGCCCTTAAGGCTAATGTTTGAGGCCTTGGGATTCTATCAGTATCATGTATATAAACTCTTATGTTTATAAAGGCAATGGTTGTTATTCAGTATGTTACATTGTCTGCTGCAATGAGTGTGCTTCTGAATAATGTCTCAATGCTGTTCAGCTAGGCTGACAGGCTGTAATGTCCTTAGTCGAGATATCTTGGTGAACATGAGACAGCCTTGATATGATTGAGACTAATATGTGTTCTAATCTTATAGGATGCTTCGAGCATGGAATAAGATGTAGACTCATGGGTACATTGGATGTACTGGACAGACCCTACTAGGATATTCAATTGCTTGTCACAATGTGAATAATCCTTGTTTGCATCAAGTGGCACATGTCCTCTGACTTGAAATCACTTGTGTTTCTAAATGATGATTGTCATTGTTTTGAGGTAGTTCAATATCATTTGAAACATAATGATTATAGACTATCTTGGATAATGATCATGAGTCAGGTTAGGGCACTAGTGATAGATATAGGATTGCCGTCTCCTTAATTGGAGTGTGATGTTCTAATGGGGCCCCCCCTTAATATGAGATGATTGAGAAAGTGTATGGCCATACCCAGGTGACTATGTTCATCTGATCTAATCATGCTCATCATATTGGAGTTACAGGCTTGACACGCTTGTCCAATAAGAACATCCAGTGGCAAAGGAATCATGTATGCCTAGTGAAGTGGATTCACACTTGTGCTGTGGTTTGGGTGTAGTCTTGGAAGACTATTTCCTTTATATCGGGAGACAGTGATGTGTTGCTAGATACCCCTCACTGATCGTGATAACGCAAGTTATCGTTACCGACATTTAAAGGAACCCTCAGGGTCGCACAATTTGATGATATGGCTTACTTAAGTCAGATCGTGTGGACTGAATTGTTTGGGTTCAGTTTAAAGGAGTTTAAACTCTGATTGTAAGTGAGATCTGGTCTGATCATGTTTGATTGATTAAGGCTTGAGATCGGTAAGCTTCGATCGAGAGTATTGATGCTAGATCGGTGAGATCAAGAGTATCATGAGATCAACGGTAAGATCTTGAACCATTGGTTCAATGAGATCTAGACCAAATGGCTTGGGCTGGTTTGATTTGGTCTTTGAACCAAATGCATCTAAACCGAATTGCTTTGAACCGGTTCACTTATGTGAACGTATGGTTCAAAGGCAAGAGGAGTTTTCGATGGTTAAAGAGGGGTTTTAAGTGAAGTTAAAACTTGCCAAATTGGGAAGGCGTTTTGCTAGTGGAAAACGCTCCCATGCTTTGAGCGCCTCTCTAGCCTCTTCCTCCTTTCGCTTTGGGTGTTCTTCACGTGAAGGTGAGCATTCGGCCAGCAAGAAGTCTTCTCTCTCACTCTCCTTCACGCGACAAGGGGCACTTGAAGATCCTTGCTAGCACAAGGAGCGACAAGAAGAAAGCTACTTCTCATCTTGTGTGCGCATCTTGTGGAGGAGACCCTTTTCGATCTCTTCTTCCAAGACACCATCCAAGCGATGGCAATGGTATGATATTTCTTCTAGATCTATCTACATTACAAGGTATTGAAAGTTGATCATATGTCATATAAATCGATCATGGAAACCCTTGCTTCCGCTCAAAAGCTCTATATGCGCTTACCTTTAGGGTTTCACCCCCTTGCGCTCCCCCTTGAAGGGGACTCTACATATGGGGGACAGGAAGAGCTCAGTATGCAGGGCTATACTGATGCATCGTTCCAGTCTGACCCTGATGACTTTAGATCACAGGCCGGCTATGTGTTCAAGATAAATGGAGGCGCTGTATGTTGGAAGAGCTTCAAGCAATCCACCATAGCAGATTCTACAACCGAGGCTGAGTATGTGGCTGCTTCTAAGGCATCCAAGGAAGCCGTTTGGATAAGGAAGTTCTTATGTGATCTTAAGGTGGTACCTAGTGCAATGGATCCCATTGAACTCTACTGTGACAACAATGGAGCAATTGCACAAGCCAAGGAACCACGGTCTCATCAAAGATCCAAACACATACTCAGAAGATTTCACCTGATCAGAGAGATCATTGATAGAGGTGATGTCAAGATTAGCAGAGTAGACACAGAGAACAATCTGGCAGACCCATTGACCAAGGCTTTGGCGCAGCAGATGCATGATGGTCACGTTAGAGATATGGGGTTGAGATTCCTCAACTTCTAGGTCTTAGTGTAAGTGGGAGATTGTTGGTGTTTATGCCCTAGGACCTAGTTTTGGTCAACTTATGTACTACTTGACTTTGATATTTATATATCATTCTGGCATTGTCATTATCTATGTTTGTTTACATCTGCGCATATGTACTAACATGATAATGTCCCTGGAGACAGATTGGATCTGTGCTCGAACTATAATCCCCAGTCGATGTACCTTAGTGGATATGGGATAGCTATGGTACTTGTGAGACTGGTATATGGGCTGGTTAGGACGCAGACACATGGGTATATCATTGGAGGATATACTGGATAGACCCGTTGTGAGGCTATGACTTGGTGTCATGAGTTATCCTCACAAGTGACAGGAGATGCATTGATCCCTTGACTTGAGGTCATTGATCATTCTATATGGTTAGAGACTTACTTTGATACAACCTAACACCTTGCCGTAGTTGGGAGGTCATAACGGTTGTCATTGAGCATGTCACGACCCATATGAGAAGGTCAATGGACAGACATAGGATTTGCCCCTTCCTTAGGGAAGTATGATATCCATGGAGCTCCTCTATGGTTCTATGACTGAGAGTGTATGGCCATACCCAGGTAAGAACCTATTTTAGTCATAGCCGTGTGATTGGATGAAAACAAGTGGTGACACACTTGTCCAATCGGATATCAGTTCGGCAAAGAGACTGTAATGCATCTGTACCTAGTTGCGATGATGGGGATGTCGATGTCGATATCCATTCCAATGACCTGGGTAGCAGCGATGCACTGCTAGGTGCCACTCACTGCTTGTGATGACCTTTGGTCAGCACTGCCAGCGTCAGAGGAACCTACAGGGTCGCAAACCTTGATACTTGAGTTCTCGTATTGATCGGGAAGCCTTATGATCGAGTTATTGGATAACTCGGATCTAATTGGGAAATTTCATCAGCGCCAATGGGCCTGATGAGATGGAAGAATATTATTGGAGCCAAACTTCATTTTTGGCAGGTTGACCCGTATTTGACCATGGTTGGTCACATTTGGATTAGGGTTGCATTGGATTGGATCCAAGTGCTTAATCAACCCATGTAATGGAGTTTGGGCTAGCTCATTATCCAATGAGGCCCAATAATAAGTTGTCATGAAGAGAAGAAGGGCTAGAAGGGTATAATGGGGACAAATCTTCTCCCCTAGGCGCCTATGGGCATAATGGGGAGAAGTGGCACAATTTGCTTCATAAGGAAGCAATTGGCGCCTCCCCCCTTTATCCCTTATGGTATGAATGCCTATATGGCATTGCTTGGGGCGCAAGGCAAGGCCTTGGCGCACAAAGAAAGGCATGGGTACAAAAGGAATGGTTGAATGAGAATTATGGAAATGTCTTGGAGACTTTCCTTGTCTCAAACCTTCTCATCCTAGCTGGCCACTTGTCTTGATCCTAGCCTTTCATAAACCGCCTCTTGCCATATAAAAGAGCACCTAGCCGACCCCTCTTATGAGTGGTTAATCCTTGAAGGCGTGAACACAAGAAGAGGGGCGAGTGCTAGGAGCAAGGGCGCATCTTCCTTCTTCCATAGCCGCAAGCTTCTCCCTTCTTTCCTCTTGGCGCAAGGAGCTTTGGTGCTTGGCGGCTTGGCTTGTTTCCTTCTTCTCTTGGCGCATCCTTTCTCTTGGTGGCGCAAGTGAAGTGGAGCATCTCCCTAAGGCTTTGATCTTCTTCCCGAGGCTAGCACCGGGCGTGGAAGAAGAGAACTCAAGAGATCCGTGTGTGTGAGACTACAGAGGGCGCACACTTGGGTGCCTACATCGGCATCACTCCGAATCGCTTTTAAGGTATTTCTTAACTCATCGTGTCGACTCTCTTGCTTGCGATCTTCACTGGGTGTTTGGTACCGGCCTGTTTCGGGGACATTCTTCCGCTGTGCAATGTATGTATGTATGTCTATGACTCTGAAAAATTATAAAATTTCCTCGGGGTTTCCCAACAAATGAGGAAGCAATTAATGCATAACAGTTATATTATGGTTATAAACATAATGTCCCATTATACCCATAATTATGGAGCCGCCTTTATTGAATTGGCCATAACTCCCTCATTATGGCTCCGATTTTAATGTTCTTGGTATCAAAACGCAGCTAATTCAATTTCCCATCATTGTATGCGTTCAAAAAATAGTTTGGACTCTATTTAAAGGGCCAAATTCGATGAAGAATGCAACGCCCAATTGGGGCTCAAGGGGGGCTACCGAATTTTTCAAAGGGAAGTTCTTAGCAACAACAAGGGAGGAGGAAGGAATGGTGCTCATCATTCTAGAAGACTTGAAGGAATGTTGCAATGCTTATGCAGAGAGTTTGGTTCCTCTTTCTTCTAACTTCTCTTTAGTTTCTTCTATTCCTTTAGAGATTTGTATTGAATCGATGCTATGGTAGCATAATCTTCTTTATCAGAACAAGGGTGTATTTGAGTTACTTGGATCTTGTTTTCGAACTTGTTTTATCATAGCTAATGTAATTTTACCTTGTGTTTATTCGATCTGTGTTGTTTATTGCTAGTATTGCCTTGGCCATGCAATAAACAGACTCTATCGGCTTGATTCTCCTTACTACTTTTTGGAAATAATCAATGCATTTGTCTATGGTTATTATCTCCTCAAAATACAAAAAAAACATGAGAAAATAAACAGACTCTTCTACTTGGCACTGCGTAAAATTGGTAGTGGTACCGAACACATGAGTTGAAGTTACGCACAAAAAGAAATAATAAGACTCCTCTACTTGGCACTGCGTAAAATTGGCAGTGGTACCTAAGACATGAGTTGAAGTCAAAACAAAAAAAATTGAGGGGATGAAAATACAAATAAGAGTGCATTGGTGTTCTTCCAACTCATATATTTGGTTGAATCAGGTCTGAAAAGAGTGTATTCTCCAAACAGAGGATTATTGTAGCTCATGGAGGTAAGCCTCATCTAACTTTGGTATTTGGATCTTCACACCTTCATTCCTGATGATAGATGATTACCATGAATTCTCTGACTTGCTGAGGTTTGCTCATAATGATATCTTCCTGGGACAAAATATTTTACAAGCTTGGCATGATTTCATCTTTATCTAATTACCACTTTTACCTACTCTTCTATGCTTGAGGATAAGCAATGGTCTAAGTCTGGGAGATTTTGATGTCTCGTATTTTTATAGTCTTTTAGACCTATATTTACCTGTGAATGGAGACATATTATCATGATTTTACATCTCTTTCTAGTGTAGTTCATTAATTTTCTTCAGAAGCTCCACTACTTGTCATGTTTGCTTGAATACAGAATAATTCACTCATTTCTAGAGCTACATGGATGTATATTTCCATCTCCGAGTGAATCAAGAACTTTGACAAGAAGTTTGGCTTTAAACGGAATTAATTTCAAGAATTACGGCCGAGGCCATAATCAGCATCATGACCGTAATTCTCTGATTGGCTTCTCGATGGACCCGTTTAGATGCAAGCATAGTCATAATTTAAAGACGTGCCTCTAACTTCCTCAATGATAACCTTTCGGATGAAGACAACCTCAACAAGAAGATTACAGGCATGGTCATAATTTATCAAAGTCACAATCTTCTAATATGCGGTTTCTGACGCTACAACTATGGCCACAAGTCAAGGCGAGGCCATACTGCTCATCTACAATTTTCGAGATGAATTGGACTTCTACACTGAGATCATGGGCATGGCCATAATCTGCTTCATGACTATAATCTCGCAGCTGCCAGAATTTATGACCAGCCGCCAAAATTTATTACCACGCCGCCTAGATTTACATGCTCATAACTCCATTGTTTTAACTCCGATTTGGATGTTTTTGGAGGCAAAATGAAGAGGATTAAATGAGCATTAATTATATGGGGGTTACAAGAGTTAATGAGGCTACAATTAATGCATAACAGTTATATTTTGGTTACAAACATAATAGCCCATTATACCCGTAATTATGGAGCCGCCTTTATTGAATATGCCATAACTCCCTCATTATGGCTCCGATTTTAATGTTCTTGGTATCAAAACGCAGCTAATTAAATTTCCTATCATTGTATGCATTTATAAAAGAGTTTGGACTCTATTTTAAGAGCCAAATTTGATGAATAACACAGCATCCAGTTGGGGCTCAAGGGGGGCTAGCGAATTTTTCAATGGGAAGTTCTTAGCAACAACAAGGGAGGAGGAAGGAATGGTGCTCATCATTCTAGAAGACTTGAAGGAATGTTGCAATGCTTCTGCAGAGACTTTGCGTCCTCTTTCTTCTAACTTCTCTTTAGTTTCTTCCATTCCTTTAGAGATTTGTATTGAATGGATACTATCATAGCGTAATCTTCTTAATCAGAACAAGGGTGTATTTGAGTTGTTTGGATCTTGTTTTTAAACTGGTTTTCTCGTAGCTAATGCAATTTTACCTTGTGTTTATTCGATCTATGCTGTTTTATTGCTAGTATTGCCTTGGCCATGCAATTACTTTTCTCGGGCACCGCAAGAAGGACCGAAAGGTGAATTGCGATCCTAGATCTGCCTTATCGATCATGCTCTGACCTGTCAAGAATTTGGGCAGGATTTGTATGAGGAATTTTATAGTATCTCTGAACCCATTGGATCAATCTAGGTACGGTGAGCCACGAAAGAAGGATGCCGATCTAGATTGATATCAGATTACGCCGTCGAAAGAGGGTAATCTGTACCATTAGATATTTATTGAATACTTTTAAAATTGCATTGTTATGATAATTGTCTAGTTTAAGTTCAAGATCCATCAACGAGATGAACTCGAAGTTTCGATGTCTCTAAACCTTGTTTTCTATCCAATACTTTCACTTGCTTGATTCGACTAGTATTTGTATTTAGTTGTATTTTAATTTATTTTCTAAAAACCCAAAACATTTACCCGATCGTCTTGCTATTGATTCGTAATCACTCGGTACTTGATCACTGTCCCTGTGGGATCGACAACTTAAGTGCTACTACGACAAAGCCGTCACCCTTGCGGTTAGTAGTACAATAAAGTACACATCAAGAGGTTAGGGTTTCATACTGTATCTAGCCCTCGCTGGACATGGAAAGCATCAGGATGACTCTTTGGAGGTGGCATGTCTCATGCTAGCCACTATGGCACCTGAACTTCAGGTGTAATATGAGGAGCAGAACGCTTTTCAGATGATCACTCATCTAAAGCAGATGTTCAAAGTTCAGGCTAGAACTTAGAGATATGACATTGGCAAAGTAGTTTTTCGGTGCCAGTTGTCTAAGGGTGCACTAGTGGGACCCCATGTTCTCATGATGATTGGGAAATGTGGATCATCTCAAAAGACTGGGGCACACCATAGACAACGAGCTAGTTGTGGATCTTATTCTCCAGTCCCTGCCCCCTAGCTTCACTTCGTTTATTATAAATTTCAACATGAACCAGATTGAATGCACTCGGGAGGAACTGATGAATATGCTCTAAACAGCCGAGCGTGAAATGGGAAGGACCAAGCCCAATTCTGTTCTTTTGGTCCCTACGGCCAAGATGATGAAGAAGAAGGGTAAGGCACGTGCTAAGGGCAGTGCCAAGGGTCCTACCAAAGCACTGAAGAAAAGGTCAAAAAGTCAAAGGAACAGAGGTGCTTCCACTGTGGCGAGCAAGGTCACTGGAGGAGGGACTGCAAGCAACTTCAGAATGAGGAGAAGAAAGGCAGGGCCTTGTCTTCAAGCTTAGGTATTTATGTTACTGAAGTCAACCTTTCTACTTCTATGTCATGGGTATTGGATACCGCATGTGGAGCTCATATTTGTACAAATATGCAGTGGCTCAAGAAAAGTAGATCGGTGCGGCCTGGAGAGATTGACCTACGGGTTGGAAACGGGGCACAGGTTGCTGCTGTTGTTGTAGGAGTTTTGACTCTCTCCTTGCCTTCTGGACTTCAATTAGAGCTAGATAATTGCTATTATGTACCTTCGCTTAAAGAACATTGTATCCATTCCTTGCTTGGCAAAGAAGGGATTTAAGTTTAAAATAAATACAAACTCTTGTTCTTTTTCATTTGCAAATATGTTTTATGGGAAGGGTACTTTGTGCAATGGTCTATATGTCTTGGACATAGATAACTCTATTTGTAACATAAATAGTAAGAGGACTAAACTGAGTGGTTCAGTTGGTGCCTTCCTATGGCATTGTCGATTAGCCCATATAAACAAGAATCATATCCAACAACTCAATACAAGTGGGTTGTTAGACTCAAGTTCCTTGGAGGAATTTGATACTTGTGAGCCTTGTTTATTAGGAAAAATGACAAAAGCGCCCTTCACCAAGATTGGTGAGAGGGCAGGAGGTTTATTGGATCTCATACACACAGATGTGTGTGGGCCATTCAATAAACAAGCCAGGGGAGGGTATAGCTACTTCATCACTCTTACTGATGATTTCAGCAGATATGGTTATGTCTATCTGATGAGAGATAAGTCTGAATCCTTTGAGAAATTTAAGGAGTTCAGACATGAAGTGGAGAACCAGCTTGGTAGATCCATTAAGACTCTTCGACCAGATCGTGGTGGAGAGTACCTGAGCGGTGAGTTCTTTGACTATCTGAGAGAGTGTGGGATCCTTTCCCAACTCACTCCTCCTGGAACACCTCAATGGAATGGTGTGCCTGAGAGGAGAAATCAAACCCTGTTAGACATGGTTCGGTCTATAATAAGTCATTGATGACACCAAAATTTATAGTATATTTTGTGTCATTCCATCTCTCTTTTTGAGTCATATATATACCGCTTTGCTTATTTTTATGCCCTTTTTATCAAATATTGCAGAATCTACTTCTATTTTGGTCTTTTTTTTGATGATTTTCAGGTAAAAAGCATGATTTTAAGCCGTTTTAAAAAAAAATCAGATACATAGAAGAATTCCCATCATCAAGAAGAGGTTACATGACAAATTTCATACAAATCGGAGCCAAAACCCAAATTATGGTAGTGCCATAATTTAAATCACGGCACCGTATTTTTGAATACTACCATAAT
Organism: Costus lasius; assembly: GCA_027563935.2. Classification (NCBI taxonomy): domain Eukaryota; kingdom Viridiplantae; phylum Streptophyta; class Magnoliopsida; order Zingiberales; family Costaceae; genus Costus; species Costus lasius. The sequence goes on from CM050451.1 coordinate 82,254,537, forward strand.
TTTGGAGCACTACCATATTTTGGGAGATTTCCATACAGAAGGTTTTGGAGAAATTACGGCACTGCTGTAAGAAAAATCACGGTGCCGTATTTTGAAGTGACTTCAGACCCGAGAGATTTCCAGAAATTACGGCACTACCGTAAAACATTACATGGTACAGTAATTCTTGTCGAATCATGTATAGAAGAATTTAAAAGAAATACGGTAGTGCCGTAAAGACAATTACGGCCATAATTATATTGCTGTCTCGCGACTTCCACAGTCAAATTGAAGCCCGATTTTTGCGCGATCGATTGCGGATGATCCAAACCCTTAAATTTAAAGCTATAAGAAGAAAAAAGAAAGCCTCGGGGGATGAGATCACGCCGAGGGTGAAAGCCCTAATTTTCATCCACTGTCGAGGGAGAAATCGAGTTACACGCCGCCGCCTTAGGTTTCGCTATTCGGAAGCGTACAACGCATCTCCGGCCGTGAAATTTGAGGGGAAGCTTCACTTGGACAAGGAGACGACACCCCAGAAATTTCAGAGAGAAAGGATCTCGATCGGAGGAGAAATCGATGAAATTGCAAGCGTCGGCACTATTAATGCAAGCAAATTACGACTGTAATTTCTATTACAGCCGTGCTGTAAAGTTGTTTTCCCTTTTCCCTTCATTTCTGATCCCTTGAAACTATGGTTTATTATAATTCTCTTACCATGCTAACTTAGACATATTTTGGGATATGGGGGAGTAATTCATCTTGATTATATGACTAGATAATTCTATTTTCTCAGAATAGTTTTATTATGATAATTCTACTTATGTGATGATTGCTTATAATTCTCCGTAGTTTTCTTATTATCATGCATGATTTTAGAGTTTTCACAATAAGGACCGAAAGGTGATTTGCTTGAGAACTTAGAACCCTAGAATTGAGTGTTAGGAACTTATCATAAGAAATTAGGTTAGTTCTTACTTCTTGATTTTAGAAGAATAATTGCCATGTTTGATAATGTGAATCTAGGACCGAGTTATTTTGTTAAACATGAAAATCTTGCATAAAAGTGAGGATCGGAGTGTTGGAAAACCATAAGTAGAACTTGTGTTGAGACTTAGATGCACGAAAGTGATCCTTGAGATTCCACTCGAGATGATCCACTTAGAATTCGGATGCATGAAAGTGATCCTTGAGTTCTTTGATGGATGATTTACTTATCTTCAGCTTGGGATAGATCTTGCGCGAAAGCGATCAGTCCCTGCATGATTGTCTGCATGAAAGTGAGATAATCCTTTTATGAAGTAAATTATATCTTTATCATGATAAAATTAGTCTGACAACCTTTTATTCATATCTAATCATTAAAATTATGGTAGATGAAACCCTAGTCCCAGTTTATCTCTCTGATTTCGTGTCATTTACTTCCAGTATAATCGATTGCTTAGCTAGTGAGAATACAATTATTTGGTACTTAACAATAAGGTCTCTGTGGTTCGATATCTTTCTTTATTAGTTCGAGTATCCGTGCACTTGTGGAATACAACAAGTTTTTGGCGCCGTTGCCGGGGACCTTAGTTTTGTTAATATCAAAATGGTTGTTAGTATTGCTAGACTAAGTTTTATTTATTTTAGATTTAACTTTATTTTCTGTTTTTGCAGGTTTTGGATTTTTACAAGTTGTGATAGAATTATGATTTTTGAAATTTTTTATTTGCTTGTGTTTTGTGTTTTTTTATATATTTTGACAAAAATAAAAAAAATATTTTGATTGATTGATGTTGGATAATCTTTCTATTCTTGATAGATTTGAAGATATGTCTTTTAATCACTACTCATGGGCAACTGAAAGAGGTGAGGTATACATGCCACAAGGTAAGTATGAAGATGATTCATTGTGCACTCTTGCAGATAAATTGAAATTACACTCTTATTCTTCTATTAGATGTAATATTTGTAAATGTTCTGATCATTATGCTTTTGATTGCCAATTTTTAACTCCTTCAAATCATGTTTCTGAACCATACTTTGAGGATACTGAGAAATCTAAGTTAAAACCCATGCTTGAAAAATTCATGACAAATCGAAGTAAGGAAATTGAAGTTCTTAAAGGGATAATTAGTGAGCTTGCATCTCAAGTAGAATCTTTAACAGCTCATAAGAAAATTTTAGAAACCAAGATAGCACAACAAGCTTGTTTATTTGAGTTTGATTTGGAAACTGAGGATATTGATTTAGAAAATTCCCCCTCTAATTATGATTGTTTTGAGATTGAGCCTTCTGTAAACATTAATGAATCTCACTCTGATTTTGATAATTGTGAAATTGATTCATTTGATAATTTATCTGAAGAAAAATTTGAGGAAATTGAATTTGAAAAATCCCCTCTTAGTGATAGTGATAGTGATGAAATTGATTCTTTTGATGGTATATTATTTATGGTTAAATCAGACTCTTGTAATTCTAAGATTGATTCTTTTGATTCTTCTGATAATGAATTATTTGTAGAAAAGCATGAGGAAATTGATTTTGAAAAATCTCACTCTGAATTTGTTGATAATTTTGAAATTGATAAATTGTTTGATGATGAACATGAGGAACTTGAAAATGATTTGAATATTACAAACACTGATGAATCTCAATTTGATGCTTTGCCCATGTCTACTGATTTATTTGAAAAATTTTGCTTTGTTGAAGAACCTAATGTGAGACACAAAGATTATTTTGATGATCTAATAATTGAATCTTTTGATCAAAGTCCTATTGCAATTGAAGATATAATTTTGAAGAAAGGACTAATGATTTTGCTTACTGATAAATATAGGTAGATAATTGATTCTCCTTTGTGTAGATTTGAAAATTTTGATTTTGATTTCTGCATGTTTGAGAAAGCCACATCAATTGTGATTTATATGAAATTTTGGGTGTTTGGATTAGTGGCTAAACATTCATGACAAAGAAAATGCAGAAAACTACATGCTATTTACTATGGTACTGATTCACCTGCCGCACCATGATATTTGTGTATCGGTCAAGCTACGGAACTAAAATTAGCGTTTCTTCAGAGGCAACCCAAGCACTCTTACTTTGCTTAGGTTCTTTTATTTTAGTTTATTTTTAGAATTAATTTTTCTTTTCTTTTTGCAGGGAAAAACAAAATTTTACGCAAAATACGGCACTACCGTAATCTTTTTCATAGTGCCGTAATTTCGGCTGATTTTTGACCCGACAGTTTTTCATCTTTTACGGCACTACCGTAAGCAATTTTACGATACTGTAATTTCTGACCGTTTTTGACTTCACGTGCTGTATTTGAGTGATTTTTTATTCGAAAGTTTTATGGCTTTTACGGCAGTACCGTAAGGATTTTTACGGTACCGTATTTCCTGCATATTTTTGACCCGAGAATTTAATGCATATTACGACACTGCCGCAAAGGATTTCACGCCCGTAATTTCAATCTGCTTTTTGTTTATCTGATTAGGTGTTTTCTCGCTGTGATTTTAAGAAACTGGGTTAGAAAAATTTTTGATCTTTGGCACGAGCATGAAGTACTCATCTTCTGCTTTAATTTGGATATTTTTGTAGAATTTTAAAGTCCTTGGATCATCCTATAACGCATGACAACTTTCGAATCTGATCAACTTCTGTGTAGTTTTTGATTTAGTAATCTGAGTAGCCTTCTTTCTACTGATACCCTAAATTTGTGGCAGATTTTGATCCTTTATTTTTCATACACCTAGAAAAAACAAGTTTTATTCTACTGCATGGTTTTGTCTATTTTCTTTTTGGATCAATAAATCTTATCCTTGGGTATAGCTACTTTTTGTAACTAAATCAGTAGGCTGCTTTGCTATCCCTGGACACCTGCAGCTTCTTCTCCAGATTCGCAGCACCTCCAGCCCAGCCACCACCACTGCAGCTGCCTCTGACACCACTATTTCTAGCCGTCGACACTGGATTATACTATCATCAGCCTCTTACTTCTTTTACTGCCTCTGCTTCCATTGATTTTATTTATTTTCGCAGTAAGATCTTCTTTAGTGACTCTGATAATTTTTTACTTTTGCAGTGTTATCTCTTGCTGCACACCAGCCGACAACTTCACCACTACGACTGTAGGCTCTAGCAGGCCAGTAGAGACTACTTATCATCACTCTACTATCGGCACTATCATCTATTCCACATCTGCTCTTTCCACCGGCACACTCTTCGGACCTCTAGCGATATTTCTGATTTTCCTTTGAGAGACTTATTTGTATTATTATTTTTTAGTAAGGGACTATTTTTAGAACTGAGCCTTATGTACTTAAAAATTTTGTAGGAAAATTTCAGAAGGCACATCTTTGGACCTAGCAGCACTTGCCCCGACGCTACGCCTTGGACAATGATTGAGCTTGCTATATAGTTTTGTGAGTATTGTTTGCACTTTCTTGTGATTTGATTACTTGATATGATTTTTTACACTTTTCTTCTCCTAAAATTTCTATCACTTTACATACTTTGCATTGTTTGAGCCTTATGTGATTACACGGATCTACTACTTTACATCTCTTGACTACATGAGTTTGATGCTTTGTATTTTTGCATTAATATTGATATTTTTGATGTTTAAGATTTGAATCCATTGTGATGAGAGATGTGTGGATTTTTCTATGTTTATGCTTACTTGTGAATGGAGATATACCTATTATGTTGAATTTATTTCTTCAATATATTTATCTACTTGTTGAAATCTTTCATTGATTGATGCATGAGGTTTTGGGTAGGTATGTTGTTTGATGAATGAAATCTAAGAGTGAAGCATCTTTCTTGAATAAAATGAGCATATATGAGTGTAATTTTTGAATTGATGTTAATTGATTAACTTAGTCGATGTTTAGTCTATTTTACTATTTGTTGAGAAGAAAGAATCCAAGATCCACAAAAAGAGAGAGAGACTCCCCTACTTGGCACTTGGTAAAATTGACAGTGGTACTGAAGATATGGGTTGAAGTCTGTAAAAAAAAAGGGAAAAGAGAAAAAGAAAAAGAAAATGACTCCTCTACTTGGTACTGTGTAAAATTGACAGTGGTACCTAAGACAAGAGATGAAGTCCCAAATAAAAAGTATGTATCTATGTGGGTACATGCCAACAAAAACACAAAAAGAAAAAGAAAAATGAAGAAAAGGAAAATTTTGAGTGGAAAAAGATTTCAGATTTCTTATTCCTGTAAACAAAGGTATGATAGATTTAAACTGAAACAAAGGTGAAATCATCAGATTGAGATTCCTTTTATTATGCGAGTTGCGAAATTTTATTTGATCAAAGTTGTGAATCTTAAAGATTAAATTTGGAGGATAATGAATCTATCTGAAGCTTTATGTAGCATTAGTGGAATATTTCATGAGTGATTATATTTTAGAAATTTATTTTTCATAAAAGGTCATATTTTTCGTAGCACTGTTCTTTATTCTTTTTATTTGCTTGAGGACAAGCAAAGTTTGAGCCTTATGTGTTGGTCATGCAACTCTATCTCCCTCATTTTGGGGTTTTGCACTTGAGACAGCTTATCTGATACTGAATAATGTTCCATCTAAGAGTGTCTCTATGATACCATACGAGGTATGGAGTGGGAGACGCCCTAAACTCTCGTTTACACGGATATGGGGATGTGAGGCTTATGTCAAACGTCAGGATTCTAGCAAGCTAGAACCTAGATCTGATAAATGTGTCTTTGGGGGTATCCTGAGGAAACTAAAGGATACTACTTCTATGTTCCCACCGAGAACAAAGTTTTTGTTACTCGGGGTGCTGTCTTTCTGGAGAAAGAATTTCTCATGAAAGAAGTCAGTGGGAGGAAGTTTGACTTGGATGAGGTCCAAGTGCAACCTCAAGACATAGAGATGGAACCTAAGCCACCTGCACCGGTTGCTGGACAACCTGAGGCTTAGACACATGTCCCATGTAGGTCTGGGAGGATTCGTCGTGCACCTGAGAGGTATGGGTCGCTGCCAACCTAACACAACGGGATCTTCATCATTGAGGATGAGCCCAGGACCTATGATGAGGCAGTCAATGAACCGGACTCCGAGAGATGGCTTGAGGCCATGTGATCCGAGATGGATTCCATGTTAGCTAACCAAGTCTGGGATTTGGTTGAGCTGCCTGATGGTGTAAAACCCATAGGGTGTAAATGGGTCTTCAAGAGGAAGACTAACATGGATGGCAATATAGTTACTTATAAGGGTAGACTAGTGGCTAAAGGATTCAAGCAAGTCCACGGTGTGGACTATGATGAAACCTTTTCGCTAGTTGCCATGATTAAATCCATTCGGATTCCGCTTGCTATAGCTACATATCATGAGATATGGAAGATGGATGTTAAGATAGCGTTCCTTAACAGGAAGCTGACAAAGGATGTGTATATTACACAACCTGATAGCTTCATCCATCCTGCAAATGCCAATAAGGTCTGTAGGCTAAAGAAATCCATCTATGGATTAAAGCAAACATCTCAAAGTTGAAATCTTCGATTTGATGAAGCTGTGAGAGATTATGGCTTTATTAAAAGCGAAGATGACGCCTGTGTATACAGAAAATTCAGTGGGAGCTTGGTGACTTTTCTGGTCTTGTATGTCGTTGACATACTGCTCATCGAAAATGATATCCCTAGTATTCAGTTTGTGAAGGCATGGTTGAGGAAGTGTTTCAAGATGAAGGGCTTTGGGGAGGCCGCCTATATCTTAGGCATGAGGATCTACCGAGATAGATCCAAGAGGCTCCTGGCCCTTAGTTAGAGTACCTACATTGATAAGGTCCTAGAGAGGTTGAACTTGGAGCAATCTAAGAAAGGGTACATTCCAGTGAGACATGTCTCTCAAAGAGCCAATGTCCCACCACAGAGGCTGAGAGGGATGACATGAGTCAAGTGCCATATGCTTCAGCAGTAGGATCGATCATGTATGCGATGTTGTGTACTAGAACAGACGTGGCTGATGCTGTGAGCATAACCAGTCGATACCAATCTAATCCAGGTCTGCAACACTGAGTGGTTGTAAAGAACATCCTTAAGTATCTGAGAAGAACTAAGGATTTGTTCTTCGTCTATGGGGGACAGGAAGAGCTCAGTGTTCAGGGCTACATTGATGCGTTGTTCCAGACTGACCTTGATGACTTCAGATCACAGGCAGGCTATGTGTTCAAGATGAATGGAGGCGCTGTTTGCTGGAAGAGCTTCAAGCAATCCACCATATCTGATTCTACAGCCGAGGCTGAGTATGTTGCAGCTTCTGAGGCAGCCAAAGAAGCTATTTGGATAAGGAAGTTTATATTTGATCTTCAGGTGGTTCCAACTGCTATGGATCTCATTGAGCTCTATTGTGATAACAATGGGGCTATTGCACAGGTAAAGGAACCACGGTCTTATCAAAGATCCAAACACAGATTCAGGAGATTTCACCTGATCAGAGAGATCATCGATAGAGGTGATGTCAAGATTAGTAGAGTTGATATAGAGAACAATCTAGCAGATCCACTGACCAAGGCTTTGGCGCAGCACGCTAGAGATATGGGGTTGAGATTCCTCTACCTCTAGGTCTTAGTGCAAGTGGGAGATTGTTGGTGTATATGCCCTAGGACCTAGTTTTGGTCCATCTTTGTACTACTTGACTCTAATATTTATATCATTTTGGTATTCTCATTATCTATGTTTGTCTACATCTGCGATTATGTACTTACATGATAATATCCCTGGAGACAGATTGGATCTGTCCTTAGTGGATATAGGACAGCTATGGTACTGGACCGAGGTGCTAGGCACGAGGTATACGGGCTGGCTAGGCACGAGGTGCTAGCGCAGACATATGGATATATTAGTGGTGGATATACAGGACCGACCCACTATGAGGCAGTGACTTAGTGTCATGAGTTATCCTCACAAGGGATAGGAGATGCATTGATCCCTTGACTTGAGGTTATTGACCATTCTATATGGTTAGGGAGATGCTTTGATACAACCTAACACCTCGCCATAGTTGGGAGGTAATAACGATTGTTATTGAGCATGTCATGACCCATATGAGAAGGTCAATGGACAGACAGAGGATTTGCCCCTTCCTAAAGGAAGCTTGATATCCATGGAGCTCCTCTATGGTTCTATGACTGAAAGTGTATGGCTATACCTAGGTGAGAACCTGACTTAGTCATGACCATCTGATTGGGTGAAAACAAGTGGTGACACACTTGTCCAATCAGATATCAGTACGGCAAAGAGACTGTAATGCATCTGTACCTAGTTGCGATGATGGTGATGTCGATGTCGATATCCATTCCGATGACTTGGGTAGCAGCGATGCACTGTTAGGTGCCACTCACTACTTGTAGTGACCTTAGGTCAGCACTGCCAACGCCAGAGGAACCTATAGGGTCACACATCTTGATACTCGAGTTCTCGTATTGATTGAGAAGCCTTATGATCGAGTTATTGGATAACTCGGATCTATTTTGGAGATTTCATCGGCGCCAATGGGCCTGATGAGATTGAAGATAGTTATTGGAGCCAAACTTTATTTTTGACAGGTTGACACGAAATTGACCATGATTGGTCACATTTGGATTAGGGTTGCATTGGATTGATCCAATTGCTTAATCAACCCAAATAATGAAGTATGGGCTAGTTCATTACCCAATGAGGCCCAATAACAAGTTGTCATGAAGGAGTAATGGGCTTAAAGGGTATAATGGGGAGAAGTCTCACCCATTGGCGCCTAGGGGCACAATGGGGTAAGGGAGGCGCATTTTGCTTCATTAGGACGTTAATGGCACCTTGCCCCTTGGTCCTTGGATGGTAACCTTGTCTTTTTGGCAAGGGTTGAGGCATCTAAGGCATAATGGATTTACATGGTAAGTCCTAGGCGATTTGGATGGGTTTATGGAAAAGGCTTGAAGTCTTGCCATAAACCAAACCCTAATTGCCACCCATTAACCCTAGCCGTTCCTCTCTTTGTGATATGCGCCTAGCCCCTCTATTGCCACCCCCTTGGCTCTATATATCATTATACATGCGTGAGCCCTTTTAGGTAATAAAAGATTGGCGTGAGGAAGCAATAGAGGGGCGAAGATCAAGGCTTCAAGTGCTGCAATATCTTCCATCTTCCATAGCCGCAAGCCTTGTTCCTCCTTTCCTCTTGGCGCAAGGAGCATTGGTGCTTGGCGGCTTGTCTTCTTCCCTCTTCCTTCTTGGCGCAACTTCTCTAGAAGGTGGCGCAAGTGAAGTGGAGGTCTCCCTAAGGCTTGGATCTTCTTCCCGAGGATAGCACCGGGCGTGAAAGAAGAGGACTCGAGGCATCCATGTGCGTGAGACTGCAGAGGGCGCACGCTTGGGTGCCTACCTCATTGACCTTCACACTTGCTCTAGGTACTTACTAACTCATCGTGTCGACCCCCTCGGAAGAGATCTTCACTGGATTTTTGGGACTGGCTCATTTTCGGGGATATTATTCCGCTGCATTGGTAATGTAATCTCTATGAAAATTTGTAAAATATCCCTAGGTTTTCCCAACAATGTCTACATTACAGCCATGTTCGTAATCTTCATTACACCCATAATCACACTTGCGTAGCCCAAACTTGAAAGAGCCATGACTCTCTCATTATAGCTCCATTTTGAACGTTCTTGCAAGGGCGACAAGTCTTGGCTTGAGGTGGAGTTCTTTGTGAAAATTTGGGAGAAGAAGTTCTCTTGTGCATCCATTCCAGAAAGCTTGGAGGAAGAAGATTTCAATCCTTTTTGAAGAGTTTGTTCTATTCTTTCTTCAATTCTTTCTTTTGTTTTCTTCTTCTTGTAGAGATTTGTACTTAAACGACGCTATGATAGCGTAATCTCTTTGTCAGAAATAAGGGTGTAGTCTCGTTGTTTGTATCTCGTTCTCAAACTTGTTATTTCAAAGCAAATGCAAATGTTACTTTGTGTTTATTCGTTCTATGCCATTTTATCGCTAGAATTACCTTGATCACGTAATTTCTTTTCTTGGGCGTCGCAAGAAGGATCAAAAGGTGAACTGCAACACTAGATCTACTAGTTCGAACATACTCTGAGCTGTTAAGAAATGGGGTAGGATTTATATGTGGAATTTATCTCTGAACCCAATGGATCAATCTAGATCCGGTTTGCCACGAAAGTAGGATGCCGATCTAGATTGCTACCGGATTATGTCGTCGAAAGAAGGTAACATCTACCTTTTGATATTTCTTTGAGCACTTTTAAAATTGCTTTGCTATAACTTTAACTCGTTTAAATCTGAGATCCATCAACGAGATGAACCCGATGTTCCGATATCTCTAACCCCTATTTTTTTTCCACCAGAAACTTTTTCTTGCTTGACTCGGTTTGCTATTTTCATTCGGTCATATTTGATTGACTTTCTGCAACCCCAAATTATTCACGAATTTGTCTAGCTATTAATTTATAATCGCTTGGTAATTGATCACTATCCCTGTGCGATCGACATCTTAAGTGCTACTACGACAAAACCGTCACGCTTGCAATTAGTTGTGTGTTAGTATAGCACACATCAAGTTTTGGTGCCGTTGCCAGGGACAGGCAGCCAATATCAAACTGATTTAGTAATTGGTAGACTAGACATTTTGTTTCTTTTGTTATTGATTTTTGTTTTTTTGTTTTTTCCTTGTCTTTTTTTCTTTGTTTGTTCTTATTTTGTTTCTTCATTATAGTGATTTAGTTTTCTCTCTACCTTTGTTATTTGTGCTTAACTGTTATATGCGTAGTGGTTTACGATCAGGGGGACTTGAAGATCTATACGAACTTGATCAGGAAATTGAAAGGACATTCCATCGCAGAAGATGATTGAAGGAATTGAGTGCTAGAGAAGCATCAAGGATTACTGAACCTATTCCTATCGATCTATCGATGGCGAACAACAATAGAACTCTGAAGGATTTTGCTGCTCCAAATGCGCAGGGTCTTCACTCAAGTATTTCTCGACCTCCAGTGGAATCTAATAACTTTGAGATAAAGCCCTCCCTTTTATCGATGGTTCAACAGAACCAATTCGGAGGTCTACCTTTTGAAGATCCAAATATGCACCTATCAATTTTCTTGGAGTTCTGCAACACGACAAAAATGAACGGAGTTTCTAGTGATGCGCTACGACTACGATTCTTCCCATTCTCTCTTCGGGATAGAGCTCGAAACTGGCAATATTCTCTCCAACCTAAATCGCTTACAACTTGGGAACAACTTTCTCAAGCATTTCTCTCGAAGTACTTTCCCCCAAGCAAAACTGTCCAACTACGATACCAGATCACCAATTTCACCCAAAAAGATGGGGAATCTCTGTATGAAGCTTGGGAGCGATTCTAGGAACTTCAACGCTTATGCCCACATCACGGCTTGGAAAAATGGGCAATTGTTCATACATTTTACCATGGTCTTAACTATAATACACATCTTACTATAGATGCAGTCGCTAGTGGAGCAATCATGAACAAAAACATCGACGACACAATGAATTTACTGGAAGACATGGCACTGAATCACAACCAATGGGCTGGAGACCAACGAGGTACATCATCTAGGGCTGTCGCGCTAGGTTAGTATGAAATAGATGCCTTAAGTTCTTTAGCTGCTAAGGTTGATTCACTATCTCAAAAATTGGATTCATTGACTGTCAATTTTGTTGATTCAAGTTCTAATCCTTCTGTATGTGAGATATGTGGAATTATGGGGCACAACCATGCTAATTGCTAGTTAGTTGTTTCTCAACCCTCTGAACCACAACAAGAATATGTTAATGCTATAGGGAAACAAAATCCAAGACTACAAAATGATCCCTACTCCATTATATACAATCCTGATTAGAGAAACCATCCTAACTTCTCTTATAGGAACAACCCCAATCCTACTCCACAATCGAACTACAGACCACCACCTGGATTCCAGCCTCGACCGTATGCACCCCAACCTCAAAGGACCTCACTTGAAACAATCATGGAAAATTTCATATACTCTCAAACCAAAACCAACGAGAGTGTTAATGATATGATGCATCATATGTCATCTAGACTAGACTCCATTGAAGCCTACAACAAATAGGTAGATATACAATTGGCAAACCTGACCACCAGTCTAGCCAGACCCATAGGTAGGTTACCCCCCAACTCGAACATAACCCATGAGAGAATTGCAGTGCAATTATTACTCGTAGTGGTAAGCAACTAGAGGAAACAAGAGTACCTGATTCAAACCTGAGTTTTGATGCATCTACCTGTAATGTACCCGAACTCGAGAGACCAAGTGAGGAAAACGATGATCATAAGAGTGAACCAGCTTATGTTCAACCACCGTCTTACAAGCCACCAATTGCATTCCCTCAAAGACTGGCAAAGGCAAAGCTGGATAAACAATTCAGAAAATTTTTGGAAATTTTGAAAAAGTTGTATATTAACATCCCCTTTACTGAAGCTTTAACGTAGATGCCCACGGATGCAAAATTTTTGAAAGACATTCTTTCAAACCAACGAAAGCTAGAGGAACCAGGCACAGTGGCGCTAACTAAAGAGTTTAGTGCCATAATTCAAAATAAGCTTCCAGAGAAACTGAAAGATCCAGGTAGCTTTTCGATACCATGCAAAATAAGGGATTTGACTTTTGAACACGCGTTATGTGATTTTGGTGCCAGAGTCAGTTTAATGCTGTTTTCTATATGCAGGAAACTGGACATTGGCGATGTAAAGGCAACACCAATTCTTTGTAACTTGCTGACTGCTCAGTGCACAAGCCGGCTGGAATTCTGAAAGACGTCACGATCAAGGTCGGAGATTTCTTCATTCCAGTCAACTTCGTCGTGCTCGAGATGGAAGAGGACACGAAACTACTGATAATTCTGGGAAGACCATTCCTTGCGACTGCTGGAGCAGTCATTGACGTAAAAAAAAAAATGGAAAAATAGCCTTAAACATCGGTGAGGAGGCTATCAAATTTCATTTTGCACAAAGTCTGAAACACCCTTCTATCGCAGGTTCATGCTATAGCTTGGATGTCATTGATGAAGTAGTTAAAGATGAGAATCCCGTAACCAATGGGATGCTAGATGACCCGCTGGAAGTTTGTCTTTTGGAGAGTCTAAATGTTGAAGAAAATAAAGAAGCCCAGGCTTACGTGAACATGATGGACTCGACTAAAAAGATGAACCCCCAAAAGATGAAAGCCGAATATCTCGACAAGATGACACCACAGGTAAGTGAGGTAAGAAAAATTGAGTTGAAATCTCTTCCTCAAAATTTGAAGTATGAATTTTTGTATGATGATTCTACCTTGTCTCTGATAGTGAATGCAAACTTGACTGAAATTTAAACAGAGCAATTACTTGCTGAAATTAAACTTCATAAAAAGGTCATAGGCTATTCGTTAGATGATATCAAAGGAATTGACCCATCTATCTGTATGCATAGGATTCTCTTGGAACAGGAAAGTAAACCCTCCGTGGAATTTCAACGTTGACTATATCCAAGCATGAAGGAGGTCGTAAAGAAAGAGATCCTGAAACTGCTCGACACGGGAGTCATCTTCCTGATATCAAATAGCCGATGGGTGAGCCCTATCCACGTTGTACCCAAAAAGAGCGGGGTAACAGTTGTCAAGAACAAGTAGAACGAGTTAGTCTCGGTCCGTACAGTAAGCGGATGGCAAATGTGTATAGACTACCGGAAGCTCAACAAAGCAACACGAAAGGACCACTTTTCTCTACCCTTTATCGATCAAATGCTTGAGCGTCTTGCCCATAATTCTTATTTTTGCTTTCTTGACAGATTTTCTGGTTTCCTATAGATCCCGATTCACCCAGAGGAACAACAAAAAATGACCTTTACTTGTCCATACGGAACATTCGCTTACAGGAGGATGCCATTCGGACTATGCAACGCTCCAACCACATTTCAGCGATGCATGATGGTGATCTTCTCTGACTATAACGAAGATTTTATGGACATCTTTATGGACAATTTCTCGGTATATGGTCTATCTTTTGAATCTTGTTTAGCTAATTTGTCCAAGTTTTTGCACTGATGCGAGGAAGTGAATCTCGTTCTGAACTGGGAGAAGTGCCATTTTATGGTGCAAGAAGGGATTGTATTAGGACATATTATTTCTGAATGCAAGATAGAAGTGGATCAGGCTAAAGTGCAAGTAATCGAAAGGATGAATGCACCAACTTCCATCAAAGGAATCCGTAGTTTCCTCGGACACACTGGATTCTATAGAAGATTCATTAAAGACTTCTCAAAGATAGCCCGACCACTGACCAATCTACTCTGTACGGATTCTGAATTCTGTTTTGATGATGACTGTTTGCAGGCTTTTGAGAAGCTTAAGAAGGCTTTGATCTCCGCACCCATTATTCAGCCCTCTGATTGGACCTTACCTTTCGAACTAATGTGCGACGCAAGTGACTTTGCCATCGGAGCTGTTCTCTGGCAAAGAAGAGACAAAGAGCTTCACGTGATATACTATGCCAGCCGCACTTTAAACGAAGCACAAATCAACTACGCGACAACAGAAAAGGAGCTCTTATCCATCGTCTTTGCATTTGACAAATTTTGTTCTTACTTGATTAATTCCAAAGTCATTGTTTATACAGACCACGCAGTAATCAAGTATTTAATGAGTAAGAAAGATGCAAAGTCATGACTGATACGATGTATACTTCTCCTTCAAGATTTTGATTTGGAAATAAGAGATAAGAAGGGAGCTGAAAATGTGGTGACTGACCATTTGTCACGTTTGCTTCTGGACAAAGAAAATAATGTTTCTGATGATTTGGAAATTGATGATACATTTCTTGAGGAGAAGTTATTTAGAATTGCTGTGCAAGATGCACCCTGGTACGTTGATCTCGTTAACTACTTGACATCTGATATTTTTCCACCTGATCTATCATTTCAACGAAAAAAGAAGTTCTTATCTGATGTACGACATTTTTACTGGGATGGTCCATATCTTTTTTGGCGATGCGCCGATGGACTTTTTCGACAATGTGTACCGGAGGATGATGTTCCTGATATTCTTGAGCACTGTCATTCTTCCCCTTATGGAGGTCATGCCAGCGCTACAAAAACTTCATTCAAGGTACTACAATCTAGATTATACTGGCCCAGTATTTTTAAAGATGCACGAAATTTTATTCTGACTTGTGATAGTTGCCAAAGAAGTGGCAACATTTTGAAATGTGATAAACTTCCCTTACATAATATTTTAGATGTATTTTTAAAGTACATCTTGGTGGCCGTCGACTACGTATCAAAGTGGGTAGAAGCTTCAGCCACACCAACCAATGACTCTAGAGTTGTGATACGGATGCTGAAGAAGATTATCATTCCAAGATTCGGCGTGCCGCGGGTGCTGATTGTTGGGGTATGCCCTTTGTTGGGGTATGCCCTTAAGGCTAATGTTTGAGGCCTTGGGATTCTTTCAGTATCATGTATAAACTCTTATGTTTATAAAGGCAATGGTTGTTATTCAGTTTGTTACATTGTCTGCTGCAATAAGTGTGCTTCTGAATAATGTCTCAATGCTGTTCAGCTTGGCTGACATGCTGTAATGTCCTTAGTCGAAATATCTTGGTGAACATGAGACAGCCTTGATATGATTGAGACTAATATGTGTTCTAATCTTATAGGATGCTTCGAGCATGGAATAAGATGTAGACTCATGGGTACATTGGATGTACTGGACAGACCCTACTAGGATATTCAATTGCTTGTCACAATGTGAATAATCCTTGTTTGCAACAAGTGGCACATGTCCTCTGACTTGAGATCACTTGTGTTTCTAAATGATGATTGTCATTGTTTTGAGGTAGTTCAATATCATTTGAAACATAATGGTTATAGACTACCTTGGATAATGATCATGAGTCAGGTTAGGACACTAGTGATAGATATAGGATTGCCGTCTCCTTGTTTGGAGTGTGATGTTCTAAAGGGGCCCCCCTGGATGAGATGATTGAGAAAGTGTATGGCCATACCCAGGTGACTATGATCATCTGATCTAATCATGCTCATCATATTGGAGCTACAGGCTTGACACGCTTGTCCAATAAGAACATCCAGTGGCAAAGGAAACATGTATGCCTAGTGAAGTGGATTCACACTTGTGCTGTGGTTTGGGTGTAGTCTTGGAAGACTCCTTCCTTTATATCGGGAGACAGTGATGTGTTGCTAGATATCCCTCACTGATCGTGATATCGTAAGTTATCGTTACCGACATTTAAAGGAAACCCTTAGGGTCGCACAATTTGATGATATGGCTTACTTAAGTCAGATCATGTGGACTGAATTGTTTTTGGTTCAGTTTAAAGGGATTTAGACTCTGCTTTTAAGTGAGATCTGGTCTGATCATGTTTGATTGATTAGGGCTTAAGATCGGTAAGCTTCGATCGAGAGTATTGATGCTAGATCGGTGAGATCAAGAGCATTAAGAGATGAACGGTTAGATCTTGAACCATTTGGTTCAATAAGATCTAGACCATGGCTTGGGCTGGTTTGATTTGGTTTATGAACCAAATTCAATTGGAACGATTTGGCATGAACCGGTTCACATGGGTGAACGCTTGGTTCAATGCTTGTAGGCGTTTTGGTTGGTTTGTGGGCGCATGGCTTCATGTCTTCTATTTTTGGAATGTCATAACTAGCCACTCCCCTCAACGCCAAATAACGTCTCAACGTTCGCCTCTTCTCATCCCAACGCTTCTCTTTCGGTGTAGAGAGTTTTTGACGAAAGGAGAAGGAAGTTGAGCCTCGCCAAGTTTGATCTCTCATCATCCTCACACGACAAGGACCTTTTGAAGCGCTTTGCTAGCACAAAGGATTCAAAGGAGCAAGCCATCTTCGTTTGTTGTGTGCGTCACCTTTGGAGAAGGAGCATTTGCGTCTTTACTTCCAAGGCACCATCCAATCGATGGCATTGGTATGATCTCCTTCTTGATCTAATCAATCTATACAAGTTGATCATATGAGCATATATGCGATTTTGTTGTTGAAACCCTAGCAAATTATCATGCGCCCCCTTAGGGTTTCGGCCCCCTTTGCTTTAGGGGTTTTACAATTGGTATCAGAGCTAGGATCTTATATGATTCATATGATTGCTTATTCTGATCCATGTTTGCGCTTATGAATTGATCTATGCTTTATCACATGCGAAAGTTCATGAAAGGTTTCTCATCATGCGAAAATACTTGATGAATGTATTTTTCTTGTGGCGCATGTATGAGGTTTTCTTGTTGTCGCATGTATGATGTTTGGCGCTTGTTGTTGTAGTTTTTGCTGCTCAAAACTTGTTAACTTGTGCGCCTCATTAGATCTAAGATGCGCCTACTGTAAACCCTTAGACGGGTTGATAGGGTTGAAATCATCATCTAGTTAAGATCCAACCAGTCTAATCAGACGATCTGACAGCCTAGATGGGTCGACCAGATGGCACCTGTGCGCAAGCACGAGGTGGCTATAGGTCGACTGCAGACAGGCGTGTAGCGAGGTCTGGTTGAGACAACCAGTGAACGCACATGAGTTAGGCCCGGGGTCATACCCGCTTGCCAGAACTCATGAGGTCGTTCAGCCCTTGGCGCATGCATGGTTGACCATTTGGTCGATTCAAGTCAGTTAGGACTTGGTGCATGCAAGGGCAGTGGATCTGACTAGACATGATGAGTGGATCCCTATTAATGGACCGTTGTAAGGTAGTAGGGCACATAAGAAAAATAAAATTGATGCCAAGGGGTTTTCAAAAATTTTATTTTGTTATTGGATCACATGATGAATGAATACCATGATGTATGTCTATTTCATCTTATGTGGGTTGCCCTTTTAATGTGTGCTGTGCTGGGGCTTGCGTGCCTGGATTAAAACAAAAATGTAAATTATTATATTTGTGATCTGCGCATCACATTTTAATTAATTTATTGTGTAATTGACCTACGTGTCAATCTTGTCTAGATAGATTAAATTGTAATCAGACAAGAGCACATAGCACACATGGCAGAGGCGCATGCAGCTTGAGGCTTGACCAGGTGGGAGGTCTAGGGTTCGACCCTAGGACAGGCGCATTTACCTGGTGGGCGCACCTGAGCTGCAGAGGGCGCTAGGGCCCTGGGTTGGGCCAGATAACATGCAAAAGACCCATGAAGAGCTCAAGTGAAGACTTAAGTTAACTTAAGGTCTTACCTAGGCTTAATGGGCGTTTACCACATAAGATCAGCATGCTTTCTTTTATTGTTTAAATAATTAGAATTGCATGATTTATTTATCTTCTGCTATCACCATAGGGTTTGCATGATAGTTAAGAAGATAAAAGGACCGTTAAAATCCAACGCTAAATATCAAGCACGTAAGCCTTCTGACGCGAAACCTCACTGTTCTAACTATCGTTGGGGCCGTGTTGTACCCACTCAGTGGGCACGCCCATCTATCTTCAGACGGTGTGTGATTACACCTGCGTGTTACAGAGAAGGGATTTATCGCTTCTCGTTGCTCAGCATAGCACGTGGTGGTCCAGGGAGTAGGTCAGGTCAGCTTGACCATGTGGGCTACATATGGGGCATATGTTAGCTATATGGAGGCAGCCATCTGTGGGATCAGAGACTGTGTTGTACCAACTCAGTTGGCATAGTCTGCTGGATTGCCCAGATGAAGGGGAATCGCACGGGTTGGCGATTGGCAGGGACTGCCTACCAGAAATTAGTGCTTGTACTCTCTGTGCATCTTATCTCGCCTGAGCGGGACGCGGAGACCAAGTATGAAATCTGGATCCCATCTCACTAAAAGAGTGTTACTCTTTCGGACTGTTTTTATGGATTTTTCAGTCAGATAAAATAGTGAGAAAAGAATCTTTCTTAAGTCCTGGATTGATTCTAAACATTGATACTGACCTTGCTGTTCTTGCATTGTTGTAGATTCCTGCAGCAACGAACACCATGAGCTTCAATGTGCGATCCCTACTAGAAAGGGAGAAGTTTGCTGGGCCAAACTTCTCAGACTGGTACGGACACCTTAAGATTGTTCTTAAGGCCGAGAGGAAACTGTATGTCCTCGAGACGGCTATACCGCCTCAACCCGCTGCGAACGCCGCAAGGGCGGTTCGCGATGCCTATGAAAAGCATGTCAATGATAGCATTGATGTCGCTTGCCTGATGCTAGCGTCTATGACGCCACAGCTGCAGCGTCAGCATGAGGATATGTCTGCTATAGAAATTATAGCAAACCTCAAGATGCTATATGCTGCACAGGCGAGGACTGAGCGCTATTATTTGACTAAGCTTTTCTTTCAGAGCAAACTGACTGAAGGGAGTCCAGTGGGAGCTCACGTGCTCAAGATGATTGGGCACAAAGAGGCTCTAGAGAAACTGGGGCATACCATCAATCAGGAGCTTGCTGTAGACATTATTCTGCAGTCCCTCCCGGCCTCCTTCGATCCGTTCATTATTAATTTTAATATGAACAAGATCGACTGTACTCCGGCAGAGTTGCTGAATATGCTCTTGACTACAGAGGAGACTCTAAAGGGAAAGCCTTCAACCTCTGTCTTGATGTTTCCTTACAGGAACAAGAAGAAGGGGAAGAAGGGCAAAGCCCCTGTCAAGAACTACAACAAGGCTCTGAAACAAAAGGTCAAGCGGTCGAAGGAATACAGATGTTTCCATTGTGGCCAGCTGGGTCACTGGAAAAAGGACTGTAAAGCGCTCCAAGGAGACAAGAAGGGAAGCATCGCTTCTGGCTCAGGTATATTTGTGACTGAAGTCATGATATCTTCTTCTTCTATTTCATGGGTGTTGGACACTGCATGTGGAGTTCACATTTGTTCAAATGTACAGGAACTCAAGAGAAGAAGACAGGTGGGACAGCATGAGGTGGACCTAAGCGTTGGAAACGGGGCACGGGTTGCTGCTGTTGCTATAGGAGAATATTACATCTCATTGCCATCTGGACTTGTATTAGAACTGAACAATTGTTATTTTGTACCTAGCATTACCAAGAATATTATCTCTATTCCTGCTCTTGTCAGGAAAGGGTTTTCCTTTGAATGCAAGACTTCAAAGTGTTATCTTTCTCTTGATAATATTATTTATGCTACTGGGTCAATTTACAATGGGTTATTCATGTTGGACATGGAATGTTCTATGCAAAACATTGATAATAAGAAAGCCAAGTATGCTGATGACAGCACCTTGCTATGGCATAGTCGTTTAGGCCATATTAACAAGAAGCGCATTAAGCGGTTGCATGACCATGGACTGCTGGGATCATTCTCCTATGAGGAGATTGATACATGCAAAGCTTGTTTAATGGGTAAAATGACGAAGTCTCCTTTTCCTCAGAAAGGTCAAAGGGCTTCAGGTTTACTTGACCTTATACACAGTGATGTGTGTGGGCCATTTAGTAAACATGCCAGAGGTGGCTATTCATACTTCATTACCTTTACTGATGATTTCAGTAGATATGGGTATGTCTATCTAATGAGACATAAGAGTGAATCTTTTGACAAGTTCAAAGAGTTCAAGAATGAAGTACAGAATCAGCTAGGCCGAAATATCAAGGCACTTCGCTCAGATCGAGGTGGAGAATACCTAAGTCGAGAGTTTAGTGACTATCTGAAGGAGTGTGGGATTATCTCACAGCTCACTCCGCCAGGAACACCGCAATGGAATGGTGTGTCCGAGAGGAGGAACAGAACCTTACTGGATATGGTTCGTTCTATGATGAGTCAGGCTACTCTACCTTACTCCTTTTGGGGATTTGCACTGGAAACAGCTGCAAAGGTACTAAACCGAGTGCCATCCAAGGCAGTTTCAAAGACTCCATATGAGTTATGGTATGGGAAACAGCCTAGCTTGACATTTATTAAGATCTGGGGTTGCGAGGCTTATGTCAAAAAGCTCGCCTCTGGGAAACTGGAGAGCAGATCTGATAAATGCATCTTTGTCGGTTACCCTAAGGAAACTAAGGGTTATTATTTCTACGATCCCAAAGAGAACAAGGTATTTGTTGCTCGGACGGCCATTTTTCTTGAGAAGGAATTTCTTCTACAAGAAGCCAGTGGGAGAGAAATAAAACTGGATGAGAATCCAGAGGAAGGACAAAGTAGTCAAGCACAGTTGGATGAGCCTGAGCCAGTAGAACAAGTTATTGAACAACCTGAGGCTCAGATATCACGGGAACCACGTAGATCGGGAAGGATCCGTCGACAGCCTGAGCGCTATGACGGAGTCTACATCATTGATCATGATGAACCCCTCACTTATGCGGATGCGGTCAGTGGACCGGAGTCAGCTAGATGGCTTGAAGCTATGCGAGCCGAGATGGACTCCATGTCAGATAATCAAGTCTGGGATTTGGTTGATCCGCCTCCGGGAGTTATCCCTATAGGCTGTAAATGGATCTTCAAGAAGAAGATTGACATGGATGGTAACGTAGTTACCTATAAAGGCAGGCTAGTTGCGAAAGGTTTCAAACAAATCTACGGGATAGATTATGATGAAACTTTCTCTCCTGTAGTCATGTTCAAGTCTATTCGGATCATTCTCGCAATAGCAGCATATTACGATTATGAGATCTGGCAAATGGATGTGAAAACTGCTTTCCTTAATGGAAATCTGGATCAGGATGTGTATATGACACAACCTGAAGGTTTCACTAATCCATCAGATCGTCATAAAATATGCAAGTTAAAGAAGTCCATTTATGGACTTAAGCAAGCATCAAGAAGCTGGAATATTCGTTTTGATGAATCAATATGTGAATTTGGTTTCATCAAGAATGAAGACGACCCGTGTGTATATAAGAGGTTTAGTGGGAGCGTGATTACTTTCCTAGTCCTCTACGTCGATGATATCTTAATCATTGGAAACGATATTCCTGAACTGCATGCTGTTAAAGCATGGTTAAGAAAATGTTTCCAGATGAAAGATCTAGGAGAAGCAGCCTATGTATTAGGTGTGAAGATCTACAGGGATAGATCTAAGAGGCTTCTCGGGCTGTGCCAGAGTACTTACATCGATAAAGTCCTGGAGAGATTTCATTTAGAGAATTCTAAAAGAGGATATCTTCCAGTCAGACATGGTCTGAATCTTTCAAAGAGTCAGTGTCCACAAACACAGACTGAGAAAGATGAAATGGACAATACGCCTTATGCTTCGGCTATTGGGTCCATTATGTATGCGATGTTGTGTACTCGCCCAGACGTCGCTTACGGGTTAAGCGTGACCAGTCGATTCCAAAGTAGTCCAGGTCAGGCGCACTGGATTGCGGTCAAGAACATTTTGAAATATCTTCAGAGGACCAAAGATATGTTCTTGATATATGGAGGTTAGGAAGAACTCAGTATTGAAGGATATACTGACGCTTCGTTCCAATCTGACCAGGATGATTTCCGATCGCAATCAGGCTATGTTTTTAGCTTGAATGGAGGAGCAGTGGTGTGGAAAAGTTTCAAACAATCTATTGTTGCTGATTCCACAACAGAAGCCGAGTATGTTGCAGCCTCGGAAGCATCCAAGGAGGCAGTGTGGATTCGTAAGTTCGTTCAAGAACTTGGTGTTGTTCCTTCGAGTGCAGATCCTTTGGTTATCTTCTGCGATAACACTGGAGCAATCGCACAAGCAAAGGAACCACGGTCGCACCAGAAGTCCAAGCACATACAGAGACAGTTTCACTTGATCCGGGAGATCATTGATCGTGGTGAGATCAAAATCTGCAAGGTTCATACAGATGACAATCTGGCTGACCCGCTTACCAATCCTCTGGCGCAGCAGAAGCATGAGAAGCACTGTAATAATATGGGATTGAGATTTCTCAACCATTAGATTAAGTGCAAGTGGGATATTGTTGGGGTATGCCCTTAAGGCTAATGTTTGAGGCCTTGGGATTCTTTCAGTATCATGTATAAACTCTTATGTTTATAAAGGCAATGGTTGTTATTCAGTTTGTTACATTGTCTGCTGCAATAAGTGTGCTTCTGAATAATGTCTCAATGCTGTTCAGCTTGGCTGACATGCTGTAATGTCCTTAGTCGAAATATCTTGGTGAACATGAGACAGCCTTGATATGATTGAGACTAATATGTGTTCTAATCTTATAGGATGCTTCGAGCATGGAATAAGATGTAGACTCATGGGTACATTGGATGTACTAGACAGACCCTACTAGGATATTCAATTGCTTGTCACAATGTGAATAATCCTTGTTTGCAACAAGTGGCACATGTCCTCTGACTTGAGATCACTTGTGTCTCTAAATGATGATTGTCATTGTTTTGAGGTAGTTCAATATCATTTGAAACATAATGGTTATAGACTATCTTGGTTAATGATCATGAGTCAGGTTAGGACACTAGTGATAGATATAGGATTGCCGTCTCCTTGTTTGGAGTGTGATGTTCTAAAGGGGCCCCCCTGGATGAGATGATTGAGAAAGTCTATGGCCATACCCAGGTGACTATGATCATCTGATCTAATCATGCTCATCATATTGGAGCTACAGGCTTGACACGCTTGTCCAATAAGAACATCCAGTGGCAAAGGAAACATGTATGCCTAGTGAAGTGGATTCACACTTGTGCTGTGGTTTGGGTGTAGTCTTGGAAGACTCCTTCCTTTATATCGGGAGACAGTGATGTGTTGCTAGATATCCCTCACTGATCGTGATATCGTAAGTTATCATTACCGACATTTAAAGGAAACCCTTAGGGTCGCACAATTTGATGATATGGCTTACTTAAGTCAGATCGTGTGGACTGAATTGTTTTTGGTTCAGTTTAAAGGGATTTAGACTCTGCTTGTAAGTGAGATCTGGTCTGATCATGTTTGATTGATTAGGGCTTAAGATCGGTAAGCTTCGATCGAGAGTATTGATGCTAGATCGGTGAGATCAAGAGCATCAAGAGATGAACGGTTAGATCCTGAACCATTTGGTTCAATAAGATCTAGACCATGGCTTGGGCTGGTTTGATTTGGTTTATGAACCAAATTCAATTGGAACGATTTGGCATGAACCGGTTCACATGGGTGAACGCTTGGTTCAATGCTTGTAGGCGTTTTGGTTGGTTTGTGGGCGCATGGCTTCATGTCTTCTATTTTTGGAATGTCATAACTAGCCACTCCCCTCAACGCCAAATAACGTCTCAACGTTCGCCTCTTCTCATCCCAACGCTTCTCTTTCGGTGTAGAGAGTTTTTGACGAAAGGAGAAGGAAGTTGAGCCTCGCCAAGTTTGATCTCTCATCATCCTCACACGACAAGGACCTTTTGAAGCGCTTTGCTAGCACAAAGGATTCAAAGGAGCAAGCCATCTTCGTTTGTTGTGTGCGTCACCTTTGGAGAAGGAGCATTTGCGTCTTTACTTCCAAGGCACCATCCAATCGATGGCATTGGTATGATCTCCTTCTTGATCTAATCAATCTATACAAGTTGATCATATGAGCATATATGCGATTTTGTTGTTGAAACCCTAGCAAATTATCATGCGCCCCCTTAGGGTTTCGGCCCCCTTTGCTTTAGGGGTTTTACAATTGGTATCAGAGCTAGGATCTTATATGATTCATATGATTGCTTATTCTGATCCATGTTTGCGCTTATGAATTGATCTATGCTTTATCACATGCGAAAGTTCATGAAAGGTTTCTCATCATGCGAAAATACTTGATGAATGTATTTTTCTTGTGGCGCATGTATGAGGTTTTCTTGTTGTCGCATGTATGATGTTTGGCGCTTGTTGTTGTAGTTTTTGCTGCTCAAAACTTGTTAACTTGTGCGCCTCATTAGATCTAAGATGCGCCTACTGTAAACCCTTAGACGGGTTGATAGGGTTGAAATCATCATCTAGTTAAGATCCAACCAGTCTGATCAGATGATCTGACAGCCTAGATGGGTCGACCAGATGGCACCTGTGCGCAAGCACGAGGTGGCTATAGGTCGACTGCAGACAGGCGTGTAGCGAGGTCTGGTTGAGACAACCAGTGAACGCACATGAGTTAGGCCCGGGGTCATACCCGCTTGCCAGAACTCATGAGGTCGTTCAGCCCTTGGCGCATGCATGGTTGACCATTTGGTCGATTCAAGTCAGTTAGGACTTAGTGCATGCAAGGGCAGTGGATCTGACTAGACATGATGAGTGGATCCCTATTAATGGACCGTTGTAAGGTAGTAGGGCACATAAGAAAAATAAAATTGATGCCAAGGGGTTTTCAAAAATTTTATTTTGTTATTGGATCACATGATGAATGAATACCATGATGTATGTCTATTTCATCTTATGTGGGTTGCCCTTTTAATGTGTGCTGTGCTGGGGCTTATGTGGGTTGCCCTCACTTATGCGGATGCGGTCAGTGGACCGGAATCAGCGAGATGGCTTGAAGCTATGCGAGCCGAGATGGACTCCATGTCAGATAACCAAGTCTGGGATTTGGTTGATCCGCCTCCGGGAGTAATCCCTATAGGCTGTAAGTGGATCTTCAAGAAGAAGATTGACATGGATGGTAACGTGGTTACCTATAAAGGCAGGCTAGTTGCGAAAGGTTTCAAACAAATCTACGGGATAGATTATGATGAAACTTTCTCACCTGTAGCCATGTTCAAGTCTATTCGGATTATTCTTGCGATAGCGGCATATTATGATTATGAGATCTGGCAAATGGACGTGAAGACCGCTTTCCTTAATGGAAAACTAGAAGAGGATGTGTATATGACACAACTTGAAGGTTTCACAAATCCATCAGATCGTCATAAAATATGCAAATTAAAGAAGTCCATTTATGGACTTAAACAAGCATCAAGAAGTTGGAATATTCGTTTTGATGAATCAATCTGTGAATTTGGTTTCATCAAGAATGAAGATGACCCGTGTGTATATAAGAGGTTTAGTGGGAGCGTGATTACTTTCCTAGTCCTCTACGTCGATGATATCTTGATCATTGGAAACGATATTCCTGAACTACATGCTGTCAAACATGGTTAAGAAAATGTTTCCAGATGAAAGATTTAGGAAAAGCAGCCTATCTATTAGGTGTGAAGATCTACAGAGATAGATCTAAGAGGCTTCTCGGGCTGTGCCAGAGTACTTACATCGATAAAGTCCTGGAGAGATTCCATTTAGAAAATTCTAAAAGAGGATATCTTCCAGTCAGACATGGTCTGAATCTTTCAAAGAGTCAGTGTCCACAAACACAGACTGAGAAAGATGAAATGGACAATACGCCTTATGCTTCGGCTATTGGGTCCATTATGTATGCGATGTTGTGTACTCGCCCAGACGTCGCTTACGGGTTAAGCGTGACCAGTCGATTCCAAAGTAATCCAGGGAAGGCACACTGGATTGTGGTCAAGAACATTTTGAAATATCTTCGGAGGACCAAAGATATGTTCTTGATATATGGAGGTCAGGAAGAACTCAGTATTGAAGGATATACTGACGCTTCGTTCCAATCTGACCAGGATGATTTCCGATCGCAATCAGGGTATGTTTTTAGCTTGAATGGAGGAGCAGTGGTGTGGAAAAGTTTCAAACAGTCAATTGTTGCTGATTCCACAACAGAAGCCGAGTATGTTGCAGCCTCAGAAGCATCTAAGGAGGCAGTGTTGATTCGTAAGTTCGTTCAGGAACTTGGTGTTGTTCCTTCGAGTGCAGATCCTTTGGTTATCTTCTGTGATAACACTGGAGCAATAGCACAAGCAAAGGAACCACGGTCGCACCAGAAGTCCAAGCACATACAGAGAAGGTTTCACTTGATCCGGGAGATCATTGATCGTGGCGAGATCAAAGTATGCAAGGTTCATACAGATGACAATCTAGCTGACCCGCTTACAAAGCCTCTGGCGCAGCAGAAGCATGAGAAGCACTGTAATAATATGGGTTTGAGATTTCTCAACCATTAGATTAAGTGCAAGTGGGAGATTGTTGGGGTATGCCCTTAAGGCTAATGTTTGAGGCCTTGGGATTATTTTACTATCATGTATAAACTCTATGTTTATAAAGGCAATGGTTGTTATTCAGGTTGTTACATCATCTGCTGCAATATGTATACTTCTGAATAATGTCTCAATGCAGTTCAGCTTGGCTGACATGCAGTTTTGTCCTTAGTCGAGATATCTTGGTGAACATGAGACAGCCTTGATATGATTAAGACTAATATGTGTTCTAATCTTATAGGATGCTTCGAGCATGGAATAAGATGTAGACTCATGGGTACATTGGATGTACTGGACAGACCCTACTTAGGATATTCGATTGCTTGTCACAATGTGAATAATCCTTATATGCAAACAAGTGGCATATTTCCTCTGACTTGAGATCACTTGTGTTTCTAAATGATGATTGGCATTGTTTTGAGGTAGTTCAATATCATTTGAAACATAATGGTTATAGACTATCTTGGATAATGAGCATGACTCATGTTAGGGCACTAGTGATAGATATAGGATTGCCGTCTCCTTGATTGGAGTGTGATGTTCTATAGGGGCCCCCTGGATGAGATGGTTGAGAAAGTGTATGGCCATACCCAGATGACTATGTTCATCTGATCTAATCATTCTCATCATATTGGAATTATAGGCTTGACACGCTTGTCCAATAAGAACATCCAGTGGCAAAGGAAACACATATGTCAAGTGACTTGGGTTCACACTTGTGCTGTGGTTTGGGTGTAGTCTTGGAAGACTCTTTCTTTTATGTCGGGAGACAATGATGTGTTGCTAGATACCCCTCACTGATCGTGATAACGTGAGTTATCGTTACCGACATTTAAAGGAAACCCTTAGGGTCGCACAATTTGATGATATGGCTTACTTATGTCAGATCGTGTGGACTGAATTGTTTTGGTTCAGTTTAAAGGAGTTTAAACTCTGATTGTAAGTGAGATCTGGTCTGATCATGTTTGATTGATTAGGGCTTGAGATCGGTAAGCTTCGATCGAGAGAATTGATGCTAGATCGGTGAGATCAAGAGCATCAAGAGATGAATGGTTAGATCTTGAGCCTTATGGTTTAATTTGATCTAGACCAATGCTTGGTTTAATTTGGTCTTTCAACCAAATGTAATTGAACCGGCTCATCATTGTGAGCGCATGGTTCAAGTCAAGGGAGGAAGTTGCGATTGGGGTAAACGCATCTTGCGTTGAAGTAGTGGCTTGCTATTTTTGGAAATTGGTTTTCCAAAATGGGTAGCACGCCTCACGTTCGAGGGATCGCCCCTATTCTCGTCTTCACCTCTCGACGCCTCTCTCTCGTGTGGTGAGACTTCACACAAAGGAGGAGAGGACTTGACAAAGCCAAGAGGTCATCTCATCTTCCTTTCAAGTGATCAGGAGACTTGGAGATCCTTGCTAGCACAAGGAGCGACAAGGAGAAAGCCATTTCTCATCTTGTGTGCGTCACCTTTGGAGGAGAGCCGCTCGCCCTCTTCTTCCAAGTCGCCATCCAAGCAATGGCAATGGTATGATCCTCTTCTTGATCTATATAAATCTTTAAGTTGATCTATGTTCATACATGCGATCCTAGGAAACCCTTGATTCCGCCGATGCAATTTTTATATCTGCATGCTTTAGGGTTTCGCCCCCTTTAGGGAACTTTCACTGATAAGCGATGGAGGATCGCATTTCATTGAACAAATATTTGCCGCTCTATTGAAAAAGTATGAGGTGCATCACAAAATTGCAACACCATATCACCCACAGACCAGTGGACAAGTCGAGATAACAAATCGTGAACTGAAAAGAATTTTAGAGCGCACTGTTTCGACTGCGAGAATAGATTGGGCCCTTAAATTGGATGATGCTCTTTGGGCCTGTTGAACTGCTTTCAAGAGTCCTATAGGAATGTCTCCATTTCAGATGATATATGGGAAATGTTGTCACCTTCTAGTCGAGCTTGAACATAAGGCATTCTGGGCGATAAGAGCTTCAAACTATGATTTCAACACAGCAAGTGAGAAGATAAAATTAGATCTGAACGAATTGGATGAGATACGACTTGAGGCGTACGAGAATGCAAAAATTTATAAGGAACGGACCAAAAGGTTTCACGACAAACGTATAGTGCACAAGGAATTCGGAGTTGAAGATTTGGTCCTACTATTTAATTCGAGACTCTAATTATTTCCTGGAAAGTTGCAATCTAGATGGACTGGTCTGTACATTGTAAATAAGGTCTATCCATACGGTGCGATTGACATCTATAGTGATCAGTTCGGAACCTTCAAGGTTAACAGGCAACGTCTGAAGCCTTATCTTTTCCCTACGCCAATTGAAAAGGGAGTTTCTTTACTCATCTCTGACTCTTTTACATGATCATGGATTTTTCTATCGAGCTACCGACGTTAAACAAGCGCTTCTTGAGAGGCAACCCAAGTGCTTTAATTAGTTTTTCTAATATGTTTTTTTTTATTTCAGGTTGATCGCATGAGAGTTGACGAAGGTCGAGATTACAGCTTTAGCCGTGTGATGACATGTAAATATATGATATATCATGGCTTAATTTTATTATTATTTAGAAGTATAATGCATATTTTGTCTCATTTATCTGCTTAAATGCTTCATATTCTTCAGAGCCTTCACTTTTCCTTGGTTTTATTGAAATATAGGGATTTCGCCCTAAAATTGATGGAATTTGGAAGATTCAAAGATATGGGATGACTCCTTATGATGAGACAAAACTACATGTCAAATTTCAGATCAAACGGAGCCCTTTACAGAGTTCACGGCCTAGGGTGTGAATGCATACACGGCCATGAAGATTTGCAAAAGTTTTAGAATTCGACGAAACATTCACAGGCACACCCGTGAACCCATACATGGCCGTGAAGAGTAATTTTTCCAGAAAACAAGCTTCGCCGAGCCATTCACGGGCATGGCTGTGCATCCATCCATGGCCGTGAATGGTTACGCCCAATTTTGACAAGCGTTCAATTTTTCGCTCGTAACTTACTATTCCTGGGGTGGAATTTGCTGAAATTTTATGGAGACCTTCCTAACTAGGAGATGGACGTTTTGGGACTAGAATCACATGGTTTGGGTGAGCGGTTGGAGAGAACGAAGTGAAACGGCAAGACCTAGGGTTTGACGGTGATTTCTGGCTACGAAAGGGTATTCCGGCGAGATTTCCCCAGCGTTTCGACGCGGAAGATCATGCCCTGCCCGCTCCTGACTTAAATCTAGTCTTCCATCTGGTTTGCATCGATTTATTTGAGAGATTATGATGTATCTCATGATGAACATTGTAGCGTAACTCTCTTTTCGGGGTTTGGGCATAGCCCACTGTAAGAATGTTGAATCTTGATGCTTTATCTATATATTTCTCATATTTGTCGTTATTCTTATTCATGTCTGTAACATCCCACATTCTTAACCCCAAACAAATGGCACAATTCACAAATGATACAGGATGTTTCATATAAGATCGATCATATGCTAGGTAAAACCGAGTTCAAGAAAACACGATCTGAAAAATTTCCATAAATCCATACACACAAATTCACAAAACTCAAATCTCATAAGGGTACCTGCCACCACGCAATCCTTGCACTAGACATATGCAAGGCAACAGTTATATCAAAACCGAATCAAATTCATAAAATCCATAAAGGTACCTGCCACCAGGCAATACTTGCACTAGACATATGCAAGTTACAGGGTATATCAAAACCGATTTCACAGAATATACAACAAGCCGAAATTCAAAACAAAATCACAAAATCGATTTTATAAACTCATACCAAACACCGAAACCAGGCTGAAGCCCGCGGTGACACAAAAATCAAACTCAGTTAACTGCCACAGTCTGGCAACACAAATTCACATAGTTCACATGGTTCACATCACATAGTTCACATAGTTCATATAAATCATATGGTTTAGCCACAACCGGCTCCAGAAAATTTTAGCATAAAAGTCCTTAAGCAGCAAACATAATATCCACGCCAATGTTACTCATGAAATGCGCCCCTGCTCTATGCTTGAAAATAGTGAGGGGTGAGCTACACAGCCCAGTGAGTGGATAGTCTAAATCGACCATCCATAATATACACTCAAAAATATAGGCAGATTATTTTAAAAATCTTTAACAAGAACATTATGTCAACATATAACAAAATAAAGAAACAGAAATCATATAGACAGTCAGATGTACACACTAGCATATAACAAACTCATGTTCACAAACTCAGGTTCTAGAGTTTTACTCTAACCCAATTAAACACATATATTTTAAACCAACTAAACACATAACAACTTAGGTTCACAAACTCAGGTTCTAGAGTTATACTCTAAACCACTAAACACACCAACACATAAGCAACCTAGTTGTCCAGCATATTCAGTAGTGACCAATATGGTCTAACCCGGCTTGGCCAAAGCACTGGGAGCCGCATGCAACACATAAACATGGATAGTGAGTAGAATCAAGAGGTGGCCCCCGCCAGGTCACGACGTGGCACTTTGCTCTATCACTCCATAACACATCAGAGTGATGACATCAAGAGGTGGCCCCTGTCTGATCAAGACATGGCACTTTGCGTCTTATATCACCCTGTCACATAAAGAGTAATGACATCAAGAGGTGGCCCCTGTCTGATCAAGACATGGCACTTTGCGTCTTATATTACCCCATCACATAAAAGAGTTATGACATCAAGAGGTGGCCCCTGTCTGACCAAGACATGGCACTTTGCGTCAAAAACCCGTTCTCCCAAAAGGTTCCTACTGGACAACAGACACATCTTATTTCATATTTCACATAGGTGAACATATTTCACAAAGGTGGACTCCTAAGTGTCAACTAGACTCTAGGATAGTCATCACAAAAATCATATCGGGCAGGCTGAACATCAACCCCCATCACAATAATCATAATAGGCAGGCTGAACATCAACCTCCTCACATATCACAATACAGGGCTGAAATTCAAACCCTTAACATAACACATAAGGACTATCCCCTTGAGTTCATAGTTACACCTAGCCTTAGTCCTAACCAACACATAACACATAATATTCAAAATTCTCATAATCACATAATTTTCAAAAATCTCATAACCACATAATGTTCACAATTTACATAATAACATAATATTCCAAAAATCACATAAACACCTAATATTCAAAAAATCACATAATTACATAATATTAACAATCATATAATGTAGTGTGGTCCTTAGGTTTCATGCTGATTAGTTCAGTCAGACCTTACTAGGTTATCATCCAAATTTCTCAAACAATTTCTCAATAATGCAGTTAACAAGCATCCATAAAAATTAACATAAAACTAAAACATGTAGTCATACAAACTATCCATAAAATTAACAAAATTAAAACATGTATTCATACCAACTATTTTACAAATCTCTACATATAAACCACGGTTAACATAACATACTATCTATTAAATTTTACACCTTGAATTAACATGAATTTCATGCTCAAACCATTGGTCTAAAACTTCCGAATTTCCATAATTTAATACCTTAAATTTCATATTACCAACTTTCGGATTTCATAAAGAAAATCATCTAAATTTCGGTTTTCATGCATATTATCAAGAACATCAAGATTTCGGTTTTCATGTTAACTACAAACATCAAATTCGGTTTTCATAAACAATTGTCAAGAACATCAAGATTTCGGTTTTTAGGTTAACTACAAACATCAAATTCAGTTTTCATAAACAATTATCAAGAACAATTCGGTTTTCATAATTAATATCTAAATTCGGTTTTCATACCAATTATCAAGATCAATTCGGTTTACATGGAAAATTAGGTTTTCATGGAGAAATACAATTCGGTTCTCATGAATAACAATGCCCTAAATTCGGTTTTCATACCTTACATACACTTCTTAATTACGGTTTTAACATGGTAAAATTTCCAAAATTTCCAATCCATTCAATATATCAATTAACACAACTAAGTTCATAGGCCAAACAAGACATTCCACTCACCTTGAACCGTGAATACTAATAAGAAAACCCTTCCAAAAATTCGTCTAGAGTCTTGCCACCACCAAGGGAAAAGAACGCCACCCAAATCAAAGATGCCGGCCAAGGAAAAGGAAGAGGAAGAGGAAAATCGTCCAAGCCTTCAAAGAAATCGCCAAGTCTTCAAAGAAATCGCCCACTCCTTCCTAGCCGTCGCCCAAGTTTTTCTTCAAGCCCAAAAGTCGCCAACTCTCTACCCTAACCGAAATTACCTACTTAAATTTCGGTTTTTAAGGTTTTAACCCTCTAACCAATTAATTCAAAAAGGGTTTAACCCATTAACCCATTAATTCAAATTTTAAAAACCCAATAATCCCATAGTTTAAGTGAAAGTCCAATAAGAGTTAAACTAACATCCAATAAGCTAGTTAACTAATTAATTTAATTAACTTACAAATAACCAATCACTTAACCGAAATCCAATAAGGATTTAATTAATATCCAATAAGGATTTAAATTAATTTATCCTAAATTAACAACCAATAATCAACCATTAATCTCT
Organism: Costus lasius; assembly: GCA_027563935.2. Taxonomy (NCBI): domain Eukaryota; kingdom Viridiplantae; phylum Streptophyta; class Magnoliopsida; order Zingiberales; family Costaceae; genus Costus; species Costus lasius. The sequence goes on from CM050451.1 coordinate 82,288,019, forward strand.
AATTAATTTACCATAAATTAACAACCAATATAAATCACAAATCAAATAATTACAAATTAACAATCAATAAGCCAGTTAATTAGCATCCAATAATTTTATTTAAATCATAATAAAATATCACAGCTAATGATTTATTTAAATCCAAATAATTTTATTTAATTCAAAAATAATGCTTACCAGGACTTAAGATCCTTGGATCTTACAATGTCTAGGAAGTTTTAATGCATGATTATGTACTAGCCATGCATATTTATGTTTTAGATATTGTGGGAAGGACTGAGAGGTGAACCACAATCATCGGATCCCCTTAGACTAGACTAGTGATTTCGGCCATGAGAGTTCTCGAAATCACTCGAGGAACCCTAATCCTTCACAAAATTTATTGGGTCTACTTAACCCAGTAAGCCACGAGAGTAGGAGACTTGGGTTAAGTTGGACACCGGACTGTGTCCTGAGAGAGAGCGTGTCTGTACCCTAGGAAGGATTACCTTAAGAACATAGGTAAAAACTTATTTAAAATATCAGCATTAATTTTCTTGCATGCTTCAGTGTGGCAAAACCTGGAACCCTGATTTTCTCTCAAGATAGTAAAACCCTGATTGCTTGTTTCCTGTTCTGCTTGTTCTTGATTCGCTGTAGTTTATTTGTTTGCATTAGGATATTAGTCATTTCTCCATTAATTGATTACCTAGCTATTGATTAACTGATTAGTTAGTACTTAACCCCTAGTCCTCGTGGGATCGATACTTTTTATTACGTGATAGACCGTGCACTTGCGGTACGCCCCTATCACCGTGACACTCTGATTCCTAGCTAGCTCATTCCAAAAAAAAATGGCATGGCTGTAGTTATGGGCATAAGAAGGCTAAATAACTAGTCAAGCCATATTGAATAGTCAAAATCGTGGAAATTTGTTTCCACACTTGACGGGGATATTACGGGTGTCCCTTTTCTTCGGCCCACATGGAATGCCCGCCACTCTCTTCAACGACATTAATCTGCTGCCATCTTCAAGCTTCAATCAACGACATTTGTCTACTACTTTTCCAGATCATCAATCTCGAGCTGAACTTGAAATCGTGCCTTGATGACACCAAAATATATAGTATATTATGTATCATTTTATATATCTTTTCATGCTAAATTGAAGCTCTTTTCTTTATTTTTGTGCCAAATTTATCAAATATTGCAAAATCTACTTCTATTTTGGTTTTTGATGATTTTCAGGTAAAAAGACACTATTTTTAGGCGTTTTCAAGCAAAATCAAATACATGGAAGAGTTGCCATCATCAAGAAGAGGATATATAACAAATTTCAAGCACAATGGAGCCACGAACCAAAATACGGCAAGGCCGTAATCGACATTACGGTACTGTTTTTTCGTACGCTACCGTAATATCTGGACACTGCCGTATTTTGGCTAATTTTTTATCAGAAGATTTTATGAAAATTACGGCACTGCCATAAGAATTTACACGATACTGTAATTTGGAGCGCCTTTAGACCAGAGATATTTGCTGAATTTACGGCACTACCGTAATAATTTACACGTGCCGTAATTTCCAGACAATTCCGACCAGAGAATTCAGACGATTTTACGGCACTATCATAACTTATATTATGGTGCCGTAATTGCAAGAGATTTTGGATCCGAGACTGCGACTGAAATTATGGCAGTGCCGTAACATAAAACATGGCCGTAATTCTATTTTTGAACGTGACTTTCACGGTCAAAATGGAAGCCCGATTTTTGTGAAGATGATTGAGGATGATCCAGTCCTTTAAATTCGAAGCCGTGAGAAGAAGAAGAGGAGCCTCTGAAGAGGAGAAGACGTCAAGGGTGGAAGCCCTAATTTTCATCCATCATACGGAGAGAAATCGAGTTCCACGCTGCCACCAAGGGTTTCACCGCCGTGAAGCACACAGTGCATCTCTGGCCTTGAAATTTGAGGGGAAGCTATGCCTGGAGGAGGAGAACACTTGCTAGAAGTTTCAGAGCGAAAGGATATCAATCGGAGGAGAAATCAAAGAAAGAGGAGGCGCCGATACTGTTCACAGCACCCCCTTATGGAAATTACGGCTGTAATTTATATTATAGCCATGGTGTGTTTTCTTAAACTCTCTTTTCTCTTTGGTTTTTGATCTTTTGAAACCAAAGATTATTGTAACTCCTTCACTATGCTAGCTTAAACTTTTATGGGACAGGGGGGAGCAATCGACAGAGAGGTACTTAGGGTTCGGCCTTGCATCGAGAGGTGTAGAGACCACCTCAGGGCATGATTTTTACACAGAAGCTTCGCCTAGAGGAGAAGACGACACACTAGAAGTTTTAGAGCAAAAGGAGTTCGATTGGAGGAGAAATCAACCAAATAGCGGGCGCCGGCACTGTTCACTCACAAATTACGGCTATAATTTCCATTACAGCCGTGTTGTAACATTTATTTCCTCTTTCTCTTTGATTTCTAACGCTTTGAAACTATGGTTTATTGTATTTCTTCCTCCATGCTAGCTTAGACATATTTTGGGACATGGGGAGTAATTTTCCTTGATTTCTAATGACTAGATGACTTTTATTCCGTCAGTATAATTTTGTTATGATGATTCTACTTATGTGATGATTGTCTATAACCTGAAAAAGTGTTCTTTCCTCTCCCCTAGGGTTGTCTTCTTAGGCTTCATAGTATCTGACCAAGGACTTCAAGCTGACCCTAGCAAGATCCAAGCCATGTTAGACTGGCCTGAACCCAAAACCTTAACTGAAATTAGGAGTTTCCATGGTCTAGCTGCCTTTTATAGGAGATTCATTAGAAACTTTAGCACCATAGTAGCCCCTATAACCAATTGTATGAAGCTAGGTGAGTTTAGTTGGCCTAAGTCTGCAGTCTGCTGGTAGGGCCTTTGAGGAGCTTAAAGCTAGAATGACCACTGCCCCAGTTTTAAGACTGCCTCACTTTTCAAAAGTTTTCATAGTGGATTGTGATGCCTCAGGAGTAGGGATAGGAGGTATCATTAGTCAGGAGGGCCACCCAGTAGCCTATTTTAGTGAGAAATTAAATGAGGCCAAGCAAAGATATACCACCTATGATAAGGAGTTCTATGCTGTAGTTCAATCCTTAAGGCACTAGAGACACTACCTAATACATAATGAATTTATTTTGAATAGTGATCACCAGGCTTTATATTTTCTAAGTGCTCAGAAGAAATTAAATGCTAGGCATGTAAATGGGTAGAATTCCTTCAGTACTATACTTTTGTTTTAAAACACGAGTCTGGAACTGAAAATAAAGTTGCTGATGCTTTGAGTAGAGTGACCTTACTTGTGCAAAAATTATCTGTTGAAATTGTTGGATTTGATCACATGAAACATGATTACTTAGAATGCCCTGATTTTGCAAGCATATACTCTGAGCTTAGCATAGACCCTTTGAGTCATCTCCTCTATACCCTAAGGGATGAGTTTTTGTTTCTCGGGCCAAAGCTGTGCATTCCCAAGACCTCAATCAGAGACTTCCTTGTTTGGGAGATTCATGGAGGAGGGTCTGCCGGGCACCATGGCCGGGACAAGACTCAAGCCTTAGTGGAGGAGCGGTTCTTCTGGTCAAACCTCCATAGGGATGTAGCTAAGGTCGTCAAGCATTGTAGGACCTGTCAGACTAGCAAAAATCAAAAACATAATTTTGGTCTGTACACACCCCTACCCATCCCTCAAGCACCTTGGCAAGACCTTAGCATGGATTTCATCTTAGGTTTACCAAGGACTCCCTCTAGATATGACTCTATTTTTTTCATTGTGGATAGGTTTACCAAGATGGCACACTTTATACCTTGCTATAAAACCACAGATGCATCACATGTAGCTAGGTTATTCTTTAAAGAGGTTGTTAGACTTAGAGGTACCCCTCTCACTATAGTATCTGATAGGGATTCTAGGTTTGTTGGACATTTCTGGAAAACCCTGTGGGCTATGTTGGGAACCAAACTCAAATTCTCCACGGCCTATCATCCTCAGACGGATGGGCAGACCAAAGTGGTCAACCGATCACTTGGGAGCATTTTGAGGAGTTTGGTAGGAGAACACCCAGGCACGTGGGATAAGCTGTTACCTATTGCCGAGTTCTCCTACAATAGTGTTGTCAATAAAACCACAGGATTATCCCCCTTTCAAGCCAACTTAGGGTACCAGCCTAGAAAACCTATTGATTTATTTCCTTTACCTTGGCACTCTCATGTTTCTATGTCTGCTAAAGATTTTACTACTCACATGTCACATTTGCATCACGAAATACATTGTCAAATGCTTGATGCTGTTAATTCTTATCATAAGAGTGCTAACAAGAAACACCGAGAAAGGAAATTTTCTGTAGGTGAACAGGTTATACTGCGGGTCAGGGAGGAGCGCATCCATGGATCTGGCCGCAAGTTGGACGCAAAGGGACTCGGACCCTTTACCATCGTGGAGAAGATCAACGATAATGCCTATGTCTTGGATCTACCATCAGACTTGGGGATCCCCACCACTGTCAACGTGGAGGATCTCACACGATATGAGGAGCCGGTACTCATTGAGGAGCTGACTGACAGGCTCGAGCCACAGAGCATACTTGAAGATCAGACCCGACTCACCCCGGATGAGGTACAAGTATTTAATCGTGTTAAGTTTACTTCGGGTGAGGAGGCTTGGCTTCCTGAGAGTGAGTTGGCACAAGCCGCTCCAGAATTGCTCCAAGGGTACAAGGAAAATTCTCTAGAGGAGAATTTTTCCCACTCGGGGAGAAATGATGGAGGGACCAACCCTGCCCCTAGAAGGTCTGGTAGGACTAGGAGGAAGCCCACCAGATATGGCTTTCCCTCCTAGGTCACCCCCTTCTTTCCTTTCTGCACTTTCCATATTTGCAATTTGCTTTGGTAAGAATAAGCTTTAGTTCTAGGGCACCTTGTAGTTTCCTTATTAGGTCATGCATTACCTTCTAGAATAGACTACTGGTTTTGTGTTAATAATTGGGCAGGTTAAAGCCTAGCTCAAAGGGATACAAAAGAAGCTCAAGCTCAAGTTAAACTACTCAAGTGAAGCTCCAATTTTGGAAAGAGGCACTTCAACACTTTAACTAGAGACTTCAAGTTGAAGGAGCTTATATTGAATGCAACTCCACCTTCCAAATCAGCCCAAGGCGCCACTTAATATGTGGATGAATTCGAATGTGAAGAACCAGCCCACAACTTGCCAATTGAGGAGCCTTCAATGCGCCTAACCATCAAGGATCAATCAAGATCCACAAATCAAGGGATCCCCATCTAGATCCCCAATTTGTGGAACCATCTTTGGAAATCTCTTAGCCGCCAATGCTCTTGAAGGAAGGCTTTTCAAATTCAAATGGATTCAATGCATGAAGACGCCATCTCATCCAAGCAAACAAGGAAGGAACTCAAGAGGATTCAGCCACAAGAAAGCTCCATCAAAGAAAGAAATTCGAATTTCAAAATTCAAATTCCTAGAAGGCAATGTTTTAATAGAGCATTAACTTTCTTGCCTATCTTTGAAATTGCGCCTAGGGTGAAATGTCACCCTTGCCCATGGGTTATTCAGCCTATAACTTGTAATCTGTTTGATCTTGTCGAGTAGTTGCCTAGATGAAAAAAAACTTGTGTTAGCATTGGTGCTTGTGTCGCCTAAGGATTTTCTACCTCCCCTCTTCTAAAGGGCCGAGCCCTTTCCCTTCACTTCTTCTCCTCTTCTAGCCGAGACCCTCCCCTTCTCATCCTCAAGGTTTTCTCCAATGCAAGTTCACTTCTTCATCATTGACGTGGGTGCACACTTGAAGCCGAAACCTAAAGGAAGACATCAAGTTAATCAAGCTAAGTTTCTCCAACACTTTGTGATGTTTTATTTCTTTCTTCAAGAACATCTTCCTACACTAATTTGAATTGATTGTTGTAGGTTGGCGCAAGGACTTGGAGGCTTCCTTAACTTGGCGCAAATCTTCTTCTTCCCCCCCTTAAATTTAGATAGTGTCATAGTCATGTTAGCAAGAGAATTTGGGAGCCTATCTTCCCTCTTGACTTGATTTCCTTGTTGCACACTTATTATTTCTTAACACTCACCCACGCCTGTGTGGGCTTGTTTGGATTCCATGTGTGTAAGCTCATAGGGCCCTACTTCATTGCCATCAACCATTGGACCGGTGAAGAACAGGAAGGTGACCCCTTCTATTCTCAAGGGGTCCAAGGTGAGTGTTTAATTCCAGTCTTTATTTCAAGTTCTTAAATTTTGCAAGTAGATATAATTTCGGTTTTCCCTATTTACAAAATACAAAAAAATATTTTCCAAATGCGTTTTAGAAGTAATCACGGCTTTTATTCTAAAACTACAAAAAAACTATTTTCCCAAAGCGTCATTTGCATGCACCTTGTTCTGTGATTGAATCCCCTACATCACACCACTCTTCATCTTTTTCGACGGCAATCTAGCGCCGACGTCATCAATAGCCGCCCTCTTCTCTTCCACCACTACCAGATCACATCGACTTCCTGCACCGCCTTCTTCAATCCACACAGAAAATGCTCGTCGACCTTCTTAAATCATCTGCTCGACGCCGCCCTTTTCAATCCCTCTCAAGGTTATCGCCATTATCTTCAGCTTCAACGGAAAATCCACTGCTTTGAGCCACTTCAACTATAGCTGCCTTTTCCGCTAGCTGCACGAAAATCCGCCATTCTTCTTCTTCAATGGAAAAACAGCGAGAGTTGTCACTCTTATCTGTTGAGCCACTTGCTCAAGAGAATGCCCACCCACTTCCCTCGTGCGTCGACTGCCTCTGCTATTATTCCACCAGCCACCATAGCTTCGTCCGTTAAGCAGAAAACTGGAGCTGATATTTATTCTACAGATCAGCGTGCCCATTATCTTCTCTCTCACGTTGATCCTTGAAACATTAAGGCGCTCTACAATATCTGCAACTGCCGACGATGATTGACTTCCTTCAGTTCGCCGTCCCAAATTGAAGGCGACATCTTCCATTCAAGCCTTATGCAAATACTTCTCACCGCTCCTACAAATCCTTAAGTCATCAAACTCTCAGCGTCCGCTGAACTCTGCTTGCTCTTCCACAAAGGCTTCTTGTAGAAATTGATAATGATTCCAGCTGCTTCTCTCTCCCCATCGCGATCTCAAACTTCTGAGACTTGGCTTTTATCCCAAATCTAGCTCTCAGCAGCATACTAGGTTATGGTTTTCATCTTGTTACTGCTCTCTTCATTTTGACTATTCACTTACTGTATAGCCAAGAGATCTGCAATGGCCTCAAAGCAAAAAATCAGAGCACAGAAGTCTACTATGCATGTACCTGCTACTCCTTTCCGCCAGCCTGCATCTTCTGCCGTTCCACCCTCTTCATCGGACACTGCACCGAGACCACATGCTATCTTCGAATTTCCCATGCGAAATGCTTTTCAAGTTCACAAGTATAGCCAAATTCTCCAGCGCAAGATAATACATACACGTTATCTGGATAGATTTGCTATGGGCACTCTAGGCTTTTCTGACGACATTGAGTGGATGTTTGACCAGATAGGATGGCACCAGTTCATCCACATGACTCTTCCCACATATATTTCACTGTGCTTGGAGTTCTTTAGTTCTTTGGATGTTTAGTTGAACTCCAATGATGACGATGATATTAGGCAGATCACATTTAGATTGGGTGAAGCAGAGCATAGCCTTGATCTTCTCCAGCTTACCCGCATCTTCGGCTTTCCTCTGCATGCACCATGCCAGGCACCATCTAAGTACAGGGAGCACCAGTTTTGGGCTTCTATCAGTAGTGACACCTCTTATTCCGCTAGTTCTGCCTAAGCAAGCAGCATTAGCAATCCGATTGTGCCCTATGTCCATCGTTTCCTGTCTCACACTATCTTTGGATGGGGCAAGAGCGATGGCATGGTGCGCCAGGGAGAGGTACTTTACTTATGGACCATGCTCCATTCCTTTCAATTAAATATTGGCTACTTTTTGGTTAAACAATTGTTGAAAGTATCCCGAGCTAGTAAAGGTCAGATAGTTATGGGAGGACTGGTCACTTCTATTGCTCTTGCTGTTGGCATCTGTTGGGAAACCCCAGGGATATTTTACAAATTTTTCAGAAACAAATACAATGCATAGCGGAATAATATCCCTGAAACAGGCCGGTCCCAAAAACCCAATCAAGATCGCATGCGAGAGAGTCGACACGATGAGATAGAAAATACCATGAAGCAAGATGAGGCTGATGTCAAGGTAGGCGCCCAAGCGTGCGCCCTCTACAGTCTCACACACACGGATGCCTCGAGTCCTCTTCTTCCACGTCCGGTGCTAGCCTCGGGAAGAAGATCCAAGGCTTAGGGAGACCTCTACTTCACTTGCGCCACCTTCTAGAGAAGTTGCGCTAAGGAGGAGGAGGGAAGAAGACAAGCCGCCAAGCTCCAATGCTCCAAATGCCAAGAGGAAAGGAGGAAGGTTGCTTGCGGCTAGGGTATGGAAGATGTTCGCCCAAGTTCTCCTTGCTCTCGCCCCTTCTATTGTTCATGCCTTCAAGTAATTCATATATCCAAGAGGGGCGACTGGGGGTTATATTTATAGCAAGGAGAGGCGATTAGGGATGGCTATGATCAAGCTAAGTGGGCGGCTTGGAGAAGAAGTAGGAAATAGAATTATTTTAATAATTAATCAAGTCCTAATCCAATTAGGAGTCTAATTAATTATTTAAATAATCAAGTCTTAATCCAATTAGGACTCTGATTAATTATTTAAATAATCAGCCCTATTAAATAGGATTCTAATTAATTATTTAATTAATTAATTAGTTAGCCCACAAATGATTAAATCAACTTAGAATAACCATATGTGTCATAGGCGCCAACCCTAGTCTAACCAGGGTTAAACATGCGCCTACACATTCTTCTCCTTAAGCCCATTTAACTTATTAATAAGCCCAACTATAGAATGGGCCTTTCCCAAGGTCCATTATGCATGTCAATCAACCCATTGGATCTAATCCAATTTTAACTCAAGGTCAAACTAGGTTAACCATGGTTAGTTTGTTCAATATGCCAAAAATGGAAGTTGGCCCTAATAAGTTTCTTCCATCTCATCAGGCCCATCGGCACTGATGAAATCTCCCAAATAGATCCGAGTCATCCAATAACTCAATCATAAGGCTTCTCGATCAATACGAGAACTCGAATATCAATGTATGCAACCCTGTAGGTTCCTCTGACATTGGCAGTGCTAACCTAAGGTCACCACAAGCAGTGAGTGGCACCTAGCAGTGCATCGCTGCTACCCAAGTCATCGGAATGGATATCGACATCGACATCCCCATCATCGCAATCAGGTACAGATGCATTACAGTCTCTTTACCAAACTGATATCCGATTGGACAAGTGTGTCACCACTTGTTTTTTTCCAATCTCACGGTTATGACTAAATCAGGTCTCACCTGGGTATGGCCATACACTTTCAGTCATAGAACCATAGAGGAGCTCCATGGATATCATGCTTCCCTTAGGAAGGGGCAAATCCTATGTCTGTCTATTGACCTTCTCCTATGGGTCGTGACATGCTCAATGACAACCGTTATTACCCCCCAATTACAGCGAGGTGTTAGGTTGTATGAAAGCATGTCCCTAACCATATAGAATGGCCAATGATCTCAAGTCAAGGGATCAATGCATCTCTTATCACTTGTGAGGATAATCGTGACACCAAGTCATTGCCTCACAGCGGGTCGGTCCAGTATATCCACCACTGATATACCCATATGTCTGCGTTAGCACCTCATACCTAACCAGCCCATATACCAGTCTCACAAGTACTAGAGTTGTCCCATATCTACTCTGGTACATCGACTAAGGACGATCATTTGAGCACAGATCCAATCTATCTCCAGGGACATTATCATGTAAGTACATAATCGCAGATGTAGACAAACATTGATAATGACAATGCCAGAATGATATATATATAAATATCAAAGTCAAGTAGTACAATAATGGACCAAAACTAGGTCATAGGGCATATACACCAACAATCTCCCATTTGCACTAAGATCTAGAGGTTGAGGAATCTCAACCCCATATATCTAGCGTGACAATCATGCTTATGTTGCGCCAAAGCCTTGGTCAATGGGTCTACCAGATTGTTCTCTGTGTCAACTCTGCTAATCTTGGCATCACCTCTGTCTATGATCTCTCTGATCAGGTGAAACCTTCTGAGTATATGTTTGGATCTTTGATGAGACCGTGGTTCTTTGGCTTGTGCAATGCTCCATTGTTATCACAGTAGATTTCAATGGGATCCACTGACTGGGAACCACCTGAAGTTTAGAAATGAACTTCCTTATCCAAACAGCTTCTTTGGCTGCCTCAGAAGCAGCCACATACTCAGCTTCGGTTGTAGAATCAGCAATAGTGGATTCCTTTAAGCTCTTCCAGCAAACAGCGCCTCCATTCATCTTAAACACATAGCTAGCCTGCGATCTAAAGTTGTCAGGGTTAGACTGGAAAGACGCATCAGTGTAGCCCTGCATACTGAGCTCTTCCTGTCCCCCATAGACTAGGAACAAATCCTTAGTTCTTCTCAGATACTTCAGGATTTTCTTTACAACCAGCCAGTGCTGTAAACCAGGATTGGATTGGTATCGGCTGGTTATGCTTACAGCATAAGCCACATCTGGTCTAGTACACAACATTTCATACATGATCGATCCCACTGCCGAAGCATAAGGCACTCGACTCATGTCATCCCTCTCAGCCTGTGTGGTGGGACACTGGCTCTTTGAGAGAGTAAGGCCATGTCTCACTGGAAGGTACCCTTTCTTGGATTGCTCCAAGCTAAACCTCTCCAGGACCTTATCAATGTAAGTACTTTGACTAAGGGCTAGGAGCCTCTTGGATCTATCCCTGTAGATCCTCACGCCTAGGATATAGGCGGCCTCCCCTAAGTCCTTCATCGCAAAACACTTCCCTAACCATGTCTTCACAGCTTGAAGACTAGGGATGTTGTTCCCGATGAGTAGTATGTCATCGACATACAAGACCAGAAAAGTCACCAAGCTCCCACTGAATTTTCTGTATACACAGGCGTCATCTTCGCTTTTGATAAAGCCATAATCTCTCACAGCTTCATCAAATCTAAGATTCCAACTTAGAGATGCTTGATTTAATCCATAGATGGATATTTTTAGCCTACAGACTTTATTGGCCTCTGCATGATGGATGAAGCCATCAGGTTGTGTCATATACACATCCTCGGTTAGTTTCCCATTAAGGAAAGTAGTCTTTACATCCATCTGTTGGGAAACCCCGGGGACATTTTACAATTTTCAGAGTCATAGACATACATATTACGCAGTGGAAGAATGTCCCCGAAACAGGCCGGTCCCAAAAACCCAGTGAAGATCACAAGCAAGAGAGTCGACACGATGAGTTAGGAAATACCTTAGAGCAAGATGAGGTCGATGTCGGGATAGGTGCCCAAGCGTGCGCCCTCTGCAGTCTCACACACACAGATCTCTTGAGTTCTCTTCTTCCACGTCCGGTGCTAGCCTCGGGAAGAAGATTAAAGCCTTAGGGAGATGCTCCACTTCACTTACGCCACCAAGAGGAAAGGATGCGCCAAGAGAGGAAGGAAACAACCCAAACCGCCAAGAGGAAAGGAAGGAGAAACTCTCGACTATGGAAGAAGGAAGATGCGCCCTTGCTCCTAGCACTCGTCCCTCTTCTTGTGTTCACGCCTTCAAGGATTGATCACTAATTAGAGGGCTCGGCTAGGTGCTCTTTTATAGGGCAAGAGGCGGTTTATTAAAGGCTAGGATCAAGACAAGTGGGCGGCTAGGATGAGAAGGTTTGAGACAAGGAAAGTCTCCAAGACATTTCCATAATTCTCATTCAACCATTCCTTTTGTGCCCATGTCTTTCTTTGTGCGCCAAGGCCTTGCCTTGCACCCCAAGCAATGCCATATAGGCATTCATACCATAAGGGATAAAGGGGGAGGCTCCAATTGCTTCCTTATGAAGCAAATTGCGCCACTTCTCCCCATTATGCCCATAGGTGCCTAGGGGAGAAGATTTGTCCCCATTATACCCTTCTAGCCCTTATTCTCTTCATGACAACTTATTATTGGGCCTCATAGGATAATGAGCTAGCCCAAATTCCATTACATGGGTTGATTAAGCACTTGGATCCAATCCAATGCAACCCTAATCCAAATATGACCAACCATGGTCAAATACGGGTGAACCTGCCAAAAATGAAGTTTGGCTCCAATAATATTCTTCCATCTCATCAGGCCCATTGGCGCTGATGAAATCTCCCAATTAGATCCGAGTTATCCAATAACTCGATCATAAGGCTTCCCGATCAATACGTGAACTCAAGTATCAAGGTGTGCGACCCTGTAGGTTCCTCTGACGCTGGCAGTGCTGACCAAAGGTCATCACAAGCAGTGAGTGGCACCTAGCAGTGCATCGCTGCTGCCAAGATCATTGGAATGGATATCGACATCGACATCCCCATCATCGCAATTAGGTACAGATGCATTACAGTCTCTTTGCCGAACTGATATCCGATTGGACAAGTGTGTCACCACTTGTTTTCATCCAATCACATGGCTATGACTAAATTAGGTTCTCACCTGGGTATGGCCATACACTTTCAGTCATAGAACTATAGAGGAGCTCCATGGATATCATACTTCCCTAAGGAAGGGGCAAATCCTATGTCTGTCCATTGACCTTCTCATATGGGTCGTGACATGCTCAATGACAACCGTTATGACCTCCCAACTACGGCAAGGTGTTGGGTTGTATCAAAGCAAGTCCCTAGCCATATAAAATGATCAATGACCTCAAGTCAAGGGATCAATGCATCTCCTGTCACTTATGAGGATAACTCATGACACCAAGTCATAGCCTCATAGCGGGTCTATCCAGTATATCCTCCAATGATATACGCATGTGTCTGCGTTAGCACCACGTGCCTAACCAGCCCACATACCAGTCTCACAAGTACCAGAGCTGTCCCATATCCACTCATGTACATCGACTAGGGATTATTGTTCGAGCACAGATCCAATCTGTCTCTAGGGACATTATCATGTAAGTACACAATCGCAGGTGTAGACAAACAGTGATAATGACAATGCTAGAATGATATATAAATATCAATGTCAAGTAGTACATAAGTTGACCAAAACTAGGTCCTAGGGCATATACACCAACAATCTCCCACTTGCACTAAGACCTAGAAGTTGAGGAATCTCAACCACATATCTCTAGCGTGACCATCATGCTTCTGCTGCGCCAAAGCCTTGGTCAATGGGTCTGCCAGATTGTTCTCTGTGTCTACTCTGCTAATCTTGACATCACCTCTGTCAATGATCTCTCTGATCAGGTGAAATCTTCTGAGTATGTGTTTGGATCTTTGATGAGACCGTGGTTCCTTGGCTTGTGCAATTGCTCCATTGTTGTCATAGTAGAGTTCAATGGGATCCATTGCACTAGGTACCACCTGAAGATCACATAAGAACTTCCTTATCCAAACGGCTTCCTTGGCTGCCTCAGAAGCAGCCGCATACTCAGCCTCGGTTGTAGAATCTGCTATGGTGGATTGCTTGAAGCTCTTCCAACATACAGTGCCTCCATTTATCTTGAACAGATAGCCGGCCTGCGATCTAAAGTCGTCAGGGTCAGACTGGAACGATGCGTCAGTATAGCCCTGCATACTGAGCTCTTCCTGTCCCCCATAGACCAATAACAGATCCTTAGTTCTTCTCAGATACTTCAGGATGTTCTTTACAGCCACCTAGTGCTGCAGACCTGGATTGGATTGGTATCAGTTGGTTATGCTCACAGCAAATGCCACATCTGGTCTAGTACAAAACATTGCATACATGATCGATCCTACTGCCGAAGCATAAGGAATTCGACTCATGTCATCCCTCTCAGCCTGTGTTGTAGGACACTGGCTATTTGAGAGAGTAAGGCCATGTCTCACTAGAAGGTATCCTTTCTTGGATTGCTCCATGTTGAACCTCTCCAGTACCTTATCAATGTAGGTACTCTGACTAAGGGCCAGAAGCCTCTTGGATCTATCCCGGTAGATCCTTACGCCTAGAATATAGGCGGCCTCCCCTAAGTCTTTCATCTCGAAACACTTCCCCAACCATGTCTTCACAGCTTGAAGACTAGGGATGTCGTTTCCGATGAGCAGTATGTCATCAACAAACAAGACCAGAAAAATCACCAAGCTCCCACTGAATTTTCTGTATACACAGGCGTCATCTTCGCTTTTGATAAAGCCATAATCTCTCACGGCTTCATCAAATCGAAGATTCCAACTTCGAGATGCTAGTTTTAATCCATAAATGGATCTCTTCAGCCTGCAGACCTTATTAGCTTCTGCAGGATGGATGAAGCCATCAGGTTGTGACATATACACATCCTCAGTCAGCTTCCCGTTAAGGAACGCTGTCCTCACATCCATCTGCCATATCTCATAGTCATGATATGCAGCTATAGTAAGCAGAATCCGAATGGATTTGATCATGGCAACTGGCGAGAAGGTTTCATCATAGTCCACCCCGTGGACTTGTTTAAATCCTTTAGGCACTAGTCTACCCTTATAGGTAACTATTTTGCCATCCATGTCTATCTTCCTCTTGAAGACCCATTTACACCCTATGGGTTTTACCCCATCAGGTAGCTCAACCAAATCCCAGACTTGGTTAGCCGACATGGAATCCATCTCAGATCGCATGGCATCAAGCCATCTCTCGGAGTCCGGTCCACTGACCGCCTCATCATAGGTTCTGGGTTCATCCTCAATGATGAAGATCCCATCGTGTTGGGTCGGCAGCGACCCATACCTTTCAGGTGCACGACGAATTCTCCCAGACCTACACGGGACCTGTGTCTATGCCTCAGGTTGCCTAGCAACCGGTGCAGGTGGCTCAGATTCCATCTCCTTGTCTTGTGTTTGCACTTGGACCTCATCCAAGTCAAACTTCCTCCCACTAACTTCTTTCATAAGAAATTCTTTCTCTAGAAAGACAGCACCCCGAGCAACAAAAACTTTGTTCTCGGTTGGGACATAGAAGTAGTATCCTTTAGTTTCCTTAGGATACCCCACAAACACACATTTATCAGATCTAGGTTCTAGCTTGCTAGAATCCTGACGTTTGACATAAGCCTCACATCCCCAGATCTTGATAAAAGTGAGATTAGGGCGTCTCCCACTCCACATCTTGTATGGTATTTTGGAGACACTCTTAGATGGAACATTATTCAGTATCAGAGAAGCTGTTTCTAATGCATTCCCCCAGAATGTTGAAGGTAGAGTTGCATGACTCATCCTAGATCGAACCATATCCAATAAAGTTTGATTTCTCCTTTCAGACACACCATTCCATTGAGGTGTTCCAGGAGGAGTGAGTTGGGATATGATCCCACACTCTCTCAGATAGTCAAAGAACTCACCGCTCAGGTATTCTCCACCTTGATCTGATCGAAGAACTTTAATGGATCTTCCAAGCAGGTTCTCTACTTCATTCTTGAACTCCTTGAATTTCTCAAAGTACTCAGATTTATGTCTCATTAAGTAGACATAGCCATACCTATTGAAGTCATCAGTGAAGGTAATGAAGTAGTTGTACCCTCCTCTGGCTTGTTTATTGAAGGGCCCACACACATCAGTATGTATGAGATCTAATAAACCTTCTGCCCTCTCACCAATCTTGGTGAAGGGCGCCTTTGTCATTTTCCCTAATAAACAAGGTTCACAAGTATCAAATTCCTCCAAGGAACTTGAATATAACAATCCATTTGCATGGAGTTGTTGGATGCGATTCTTGTTTATATGGGCTAATCGACAGTGCCAAAGGAAAGCACCAACTGAACCACTCAGTTTGGTCCTTTTATTACTTATGTTACAAATAGAACTTTCTATATCCAAGATATATAGACCATTGCACAAAGTACCCTTCCCATAGAACATATTTGCAAATGAAAAAGAACAAGAGTTCTTATTTATTTCAAATTTAAATCCTTTCCTTGCTAAGCAAGGAATGGATACAATGTTCTTAGTAAGTGTAGGTACACAAAAGCAATTATCTAGTTCTAATTGAAGTCTAGAAGGCAAGGAGAGAGTCAAAATGCCTACAACAATAGCAGCAACCTGTGCCCCGTTTCCAACGCGTAGGTCAATCTCTCCAAGCCGCACCGATCTACTTTTCTTGAGCCCCTGCATATTTGTACAAATATGAGCTTCACATGCAGTATCCAATACCCATGACATAGAAGTAGAAAGATTGACTTCTGTAACATAGATACCTAAGCTAGAAGTTAAGGCCAAGCCTTTCTTCTCCTCATTCTGAAGCTGCTTGCAGTCCCTTCTCCAGTGACCCTGCTCGCCACAGTGAAAACACCTCTGGTCCTTTGACTTCTTTGCCTTTTTCTTCAGTGCTTTGGTAGGACCTCTGGCACTGCTCTTAGCACGTGCCTTACCCTTCTTCTTTATCTTCTTGGTCACAGGGACCAAAAGAACAGAATTGGGTTTGGTCTTACCCATCTCTCGCCCAGCTGTTTGGAGCATATTCATCAATTCCTCCCGTGTGCACTCAATCCGGTTCATGTTGAAGTTAATAATAAACGGACTGAAGTTAGGGGGGCAGGGAATGCAGAATAAGATCCACAACCAGCTCGTTGTCTATGGTGTGTCCCAGTCTCCTGAGATGATCCACGTTCCCAATGAGTTTGAGAACATGGGGTCTCACTGGTGCACCCTCAGACAACTTGCACCGAAAGACTGCTTTGGCGGTGTCAAATCTCTCAGTTCTAGCCTGAGCCTCGAACATCTGTTTCAGACGAGTGATCATCTGAAAAGCGTTCTGCTCCTCATATTGCACCTGCAGTTCAGGTGCCATGCTGGTTAGTATAAGACATGCAACCTCCAAAGAGTCATCCTGATGCTTTCTATAAGCATCTCTGTCTGCCGTTCGGGCATTAGGCGGAGGAGCCGCAGGAAGAGCCTGTTCAAGGACATACAGCTTCTTCTCGAGCTTGAGGACTATCCTCAAGTTCCGATGCCAGTCCATAAAGTTAGTTCCAACTAACTTATCCTTATCAAGGAATGATCGCAGTGATAATCCGCTAGTGTTCGTAGCCATTATTCTACAACACCCAAGAAGAACATATTAGTACTACTTCGAATCATTTAAACTGGACTTGTTTTAAATGATTACTGCTCCCACTATTTTAAATTCGAATTGACAACCCACAAAGTCAATCGGGAAGTTTAAGACTTCCTAGTGAGATGGGATCCTTATTTCACATGAGGCTTCGCGTCCCACGAGGGTGGGTTGAGATGCACAAAGTAACCCATGTTTCCTGAGGTGGGCGCGCCGGCCGGTTGCTCCAAGCAACTCCCCTTGTTGAGACAGTCTGGGCATTTCATGTCCAGCGAGGGCTGGATACAACATGAAACCTTTACCTCTCAACGATGCCTCTAGACTTTCACCATGTGCCCAGCACATGTGAACTTCTAGTCAAGTCCATTCCTAACCGTTATGCCTAGGGCCAACGAGTTTCCTTGCGAAGGCACGCCCAGGTTAAAACTGGACTAGGGAAACCATTGCCACCACGCACTTTCTAAAGATAAGTGGGTGTGTCCTACGAGGGTGGGAAACAAATCACAACTCCACTGATCTATGTTAGGGTCCCCTTCAAGGGGGAGCGAAACCCTAGATAGGCGCATAACAAAAATTTTGAGCGGAAGCAAGGGTTTCTCATGATCTTTTGCATGTCATATGAACAACTTTCATGAACTAGTGTAGATCAGAAAAGATTCATACCATGGCCATCGCTTTGATGGAGCTTTGGAAGAAGATCGCAAAAGGGCTCTCCTCCGAAGGTACCGCACACAAGAAGATAGATGGCGCCTCCTTGTTGATCCTTGTGCTAGCAAAGATCTTCAAGTCTCCTTGTCGAATGGAAGGGAAGAGGAGATGTTTTCTTGGCCGAGAGCTTCTTGTCGTCAACCCCTTCGATCACACGAGAGTGTATGCGTCAAGAGGAATGGGTGACCAATTTTAGCGAAGAGAAGTGAACGTGAGGCGTTGAGAGGCTATTTTGGAAACCGCCACTTCCAAAAATAGCAAGCCTTCACTTCATGCGTTGATGCGTTCACCCACGTGAACCGAACGCACATTCTTCTCCCCTTTGAACCATGCGCTCACGTATGAGCCGGTTCATATTGGTTTGGTTCAAAAACCAATCAAGCCAAGCCTTTAGTCCAGATCAAATTAAACCCTAAGGTTCCAGATCTGACCGTTCATCTCTTAATGTTCCTGATCTCACCGATCTAGAATCATCTCTCTCGATCGAAGCTTACCGATCTCAAGTCCTAATCAATCAAACATGATCAGACCAGATCTCACTTACAATCAGAGTTTAAATCCCTTTAAACTGAACCAAAACAATTCAGTCCACACGATCTGACATGAGTAAGCCATATCATCAAATTGTGCGACCCTAAGGGTTTCCTTTAAATGTCGGTAATGATAACTTACGTTATCACGATCAGTGAGGGGTATCTAGCAACACATCACTGTCTCCCGATATAAAGGAAAGAGTCTTCCAAGACTACACCCAAACCACAGCACAAGTGTGAATCCACTTCACGAGGCATACATGATTCCTTTGCCACTGGATGTTCTTATTGGACAAGCGTGTCAAGCCTGTAGCTCCAATATGATGAGCATGATTAGATCAGATGATCATAGTCACCTGGGTATGGCCATACACTTTCTCAATCATCTCATTCGAGGGGGCCCCTTTAGAACATCACACTCCAATCAAGGAGACGGCAATCCTATATCTATCACTAGTGCCCTAACCTGACTCATGATCATTATCCAAGATAGTCTATAACCATTATGTTTCAAATGATATTGAACTACCTCAAAACAATGACAATCATCATTTAGAAACACAAGTGATCTCAAGTCAGAGGACATGTGCCACTTGTTGCAAACAAGGATTATTCACATTGTGACAAGCAATTGAATATCCTAGTAGGGTCTGTCCAGTACATCCAATGTACCCATGAGTCTACATCTTATTCCATGCTCGAAGCATCCTATAAGATTAGAACACATATTAGTCTCAATCATATCAAGGCTGTCTCATGTTCACCAAGATATCTCGACTAAGGACATAGAGCATGTCAGCCTAGCTGAACAGCATTGAGACATTATTCAGAAGTACACTTATTGCAGCAGACAATGTAACAAACTGAATAACAACCATTGCCTTTATAAACATAAGAGTTTATACATGATACTGAAAGAATCCCAAGGCCTCAAACATTAGCCTTAAGGGCATACCCCAACAATCTCCCACTTGCACTTAATCTAATGGTTGAGAAATCTCAAACCCATATTATTACAGTGCTTCTCATGCTTCTGCTGCGCCAGAGGCTTGGTAAGCCGGTCTGCCAGATTGTCATCTGTATGAACCTTGCAGATTTTGATCTCACCATGATCAATGATCTCCCGGATCAAGTGAAACCGTCTCTGTATGTGCTTGGACTTCTGGTGCGACCGTGGTTCCTTTGCTTGTGCGATTGCTCCAGTGTTATCACAGAAGATAACCAAAGGATCTGCACACGATGGAACAACACCAAGTTCCTGAACGAACTTACGAATCCATACTGCCTCCTTAGATGCTTCTGAGGCTGCAACATACTCGGCTTCTGTTGTGGAATCAGTAACGATAGACTGTTTGAAACTTTTCCACACCACTGCTCCACCATTCAAGCTAAAAACATAGCCTGATTGCGATCGGAAATCATCCTGATCAGATTGGAACGAAGCGTCAGTATATCCTTCAATACTGAGTTCTTCCTGACCTCCATAAATCAAGAACATATCTTTGGTCCTCCGAAGATATTTCAAAATGTTCTTGACCGCAATCCAGTGCGCCTGACCTGGATTACTTTGGAATCGACTGGTCACGCTTAACCCGTAAGCGACGTCTGGGCGAGTACACAACATCGCATACATAATGGACCCAATAGCCGAAGCATAAGGTGTATTGTCCATTTCATCTTTCTCAGTCTGTGTTTGTGGACACTGACTCTTTGAAAGATTCAGACCATGTCTGACTGGAAGATATCCTCTTTTAGAATTCTCTAAATGAAATCTCTCCAGGACTTTATCGATGTAAGTACTCTGGCACAGCCCGAGAAGCCTCTTAGATCTATCCCTGTAGATCTTCACACCTAATACATAGGCTGCTTCTCCTAGATCTTTCATCTGGAAACATTTTCTTAACCATGCCTTAACAGCATGCAGTTCAGGAATATCGTTTCCAATGATTAAGATATCATCGACGTAGAGGACTAGGAAAGTAATTACGCTCCCACTAAACTTCTTATATACACACGGGTCATCTTCATTCTTGATGAAACCAAACTCACTGATTGATTCATCAAAACGAATATTCCAGCTTCTTGATGCTTGTTTAAGTCCATAAATGGACTTCTTTAACTTGCATATTTTATGACGATCTGATGGATTAGTGAAACCTCCAGGTTGTGTCATATACACATCCTCATCCAATTTTCCATTAAGGAAAGCGGTCTTCACATCCATCTGCCAGATCTCATAATCGTAATATGCTGCTATCGCAAGAATAATCCGAATTGACTTGAACATGGCTACAGGAGAGAAAGTTTCATCATAATCTATCCCGTAGATTTGTTTGAAACCTTTCGCAACTAGCCTGCCTTTATAGGTAACAACGTTACCATCCATGTCAATCTACTTCTTGAAGATCCATTTACAGCCTATAGGGATTACTCCCGGAGGCGGATCAACCAAATCCCAGACTTGGTTATCAGACATGGAGTCCATCTCGGCTCGCATAGCTTCAAGCTATCTAGCTGACTCCGGTCCACTGACCGCATCCGCATAAGTAAGGGGTTCATCATTATCAATGATGTAGACTCCGTCATAGCGCTCAGGCTGTCGACGGATCCTTCCCGATCTTCGCGGTTCCCGTGATATCTGAGCCTCAGGTTGTTCAATAACCTGTTCTACTGGCTCAGGCTCATCCAACTGTGCTTGACTACTTTGTCCTTCTTCTGGATTCTCATCCAGCTTTATTTCTCTCCCACTGGCCTCTTGCAGAAGAAATTCCTTCTCAAGAAAAATAGCCGTCCGAGCAACAAATACCTTGTTCTCTTTGGGATCGTAGAAATAATAACCCTTAGTTTCCTTAGGGTAACCGACAAAGATGCATTTCTCAGATCTGCTCTCTAGTTTCCCAGAGGCGAGCTTTTTGACATAAGCCTCGCAACCCCAGATCTTAATAAATGTCAAGCTCGGCTGTTTCCCATACCATAACTCATATGGAGTCTTTGAAACTGCCTTGGATGGCACTCGGTTTAGTACCTTTGCAGCTGTTTCCAGTGCAAATCCCCAAAAGGAGTAAGGTAGAGTAGCCTGACTCATCATAGAACGAACCATATCCAATAAGGTTCTGTTCCTCCTTTCGGATACACCATTCCATTGCGGTGTTCCTGGCGGAGTGAGCTGTGAGATAATCCCACACTCCTTCAGATAGTCAGTAAATTCTCGACTTAGGTATTCACCACCTCGATCTGAGCGAAGTGCCTTGATATTTCGGCCTAGCTGATTCTGTACTTCATTTTTGAACTCTTTGAACTTGTCAAAAGATTCACTCTTATGTCTCATCAGATAGACATAACCATATCTACTGAAATCATCAGTAAAGGTAATGAAGTATGAATAGCCACCTCTGGCATGTTTACTAAATGGCCCACACACATCACTGTGTATAAGGTCAAGTAAACCTGAAGCCCTTTGACCTTTATGAGGAAAAGGAGACTTCGTCATTTTGCCCAATAAACAAGCTTTGCATGTATCAATCTCCTCATAGGAGAATGATCCCAGCAGTTCATGATCATGCAACCGCTTAATGCGCTTCTTGTTAATATGGCCTAAACGACTATGCCATAGCAAGGTGCTGTCATCAGCATACTTGGCTTTCTTATTATCAATGTTTTGTATAGAACATTCCATGTCCAACATGAATAACCCATTGTTAATTGATCCAGTAGCATAAACAATATTATCTAAAGAAAGAACACACTTTGAAATATTGCATTCAAATGAAAATCCTTTCCTGACAAGAGCAGGAATAGAGATAATATTCTTGGTAATGCTAGGTACAAAATAACAATTGTTTAGTTCCAATACAAGTCCAGATGGTAATGAGATGTAATATTCTCCTACAGCAACAGCAGCAACCCGTGCCCCGTTTCCAACTCGTAGGTCCACCTCATGCTGTCCCACCTGTCTTCTTCTCTTGAGTTCCTGTACATTTGAACAAATGTGAACTCCACATGCAGTGTCCAACACCCATGAAATAGAAGAAGAAGATATCATGACTTCAGTCACAAAAATACCTGAGCCAGAAGCAATGCTTCCCTTCTTGTCTCCTTGGAGCGCTTTACAGTCCTTTTTCCAGTGACCCAGCTGGCCACAATGGAAACACCTGTATTCCTTCGACCGCTTAACCTTTTGTTTCAGAGCCTTGTTGTAATTCTTGACAGGGGCTTTGCCCTTCTTCCCCTTCTTCTTGTTCCTAGAAGGAAACATCAAGACAGAGGTTGAAGGCTTTCCCTTTAGAGTCTCCTCTGTAGTCAAGAGCATATTCAGCAACTCTGCCGGAGTACAATCAATCTTGTTCATATTAAAATTAATAATGAACGGATCGAAAGAGGCCGGGAGAGACTGCAGAATAATGTCTACAGCAAGCTCCTGATTGATGGTATGCCCCAGTTTCTCTAGAGCCTCTTTGTGCCCAATCATCTTGAGCACATGAGCTCCCACTGGACTCCCTTCAGCCAGTTTGCTCTGAAAGAAAAGCTTGGTCAAATTATAGCGCTCAGTCCTCGCCTGTGCAGCATATAGCATCTTGAGGTTTGCTATCATTTCTATAGCAGACATATCCTCATGCTGACGCTGCAGCTGTGGTGTCATAGACGCTAGCATCAGGCAAGCGACATCAATGCTATCATTGACATGCTTTTCATAGGCTTCCCGAACCGCCCTTGCGGCGTTCGGAGCGGGTTGAGGCGGTATAGCCGTCTCGAGGACATACAGTTTCCTCTCAGCCTTAAGAACGATCTTAAGGTGTCCGTACCAGTCTGAGAAGTTTGGCCCAGCAAACTTCTCCCTTTCCAGTAGGGATCGCACATTGAAGTTCATGGTGTTCGTTGCTGTAGGAATCTACAACAATGCAAGAACAGCAAGGTCAGTATCAATGTTTAGAATCAATCCAGGACTTAAGAAAGATTCTTTTCTCACTATTTTATCTGGCTGAAAAATCCAGCAAAACAGCCCGAAAGAGTAAAACTCTTTTAGTGAGATGGGATCCAGATTTCATACTTGGTCTCCGCGTCCCGCTCAGGCGAGATAAGATGCATAGAGAGTACAAGCACTAATTTCTGGTAGGCAGTCCCTGCCAATCGCCATCCCGTGCGATTCCCCTTCATCTGGGCAATCCAGCCGACTGTGCCAACTGAGTTGGTACAACACAGTCTCTGATCCCACAGATGGCTGCCTCCATATAGCTCACATATGCTCAGTATGTAGCCTACATGGTCAAGCTGACCCGACCTACTCCCTGGACCACCACGTGCTATGCTGAGCAACGAGAAGCGATAAATCCCTTCTCTGTAACACGCAGGTGAAATCACACACTGTCTGAAGATAGATGGACGTGCCCACTGAGTGGGTACAACACGGCTCCAACGATAGTCAGAACAGTGAGGTTTCGCGTCAGAAGGCTATCGAGCTTGATATTTTAGCGTTGGATTTTAACGGTCTTTTATCTTCTTAACTATCATGCAAACCCTATGGTGATAGCAGAAGATTAAATCATGCAATTCTAATTAAACAATAAAAGAAAGCATGATGATCTTATGTGGTAAACGCCCATTAAGCCTAGGTAAGACCTTAAGTTAACTTAAGTCTTCACTTGAGCTCTTCTTGGGTCTTTTGCCTCTCATCTGGCCCAGCCCAGGGCCATAGCGCCCAGTGCAGCTTAGGTGCGCCCACCAGGTAAATGGCGCCTATCATAGGGTCGAACCCTAGACCTCCCACCTGGTCGAGCCACTGCTGCATGCGCCTCTGCCATGTGTGCTCTGTGCTCTTGTCTGATTAAAATACAATTTAATCTATCTAGACAAGATTGACTCGCAGGTCAATTACACTTTATAAATTAAATGACATGTGATGCGCAGATCACAATAAATATTAATTTATAATTTAATCCAGGCACGCAGGCCCCAGCACAGCACACATTAATTGGGCAACCCACATAAGATGAAATAAACAAGCATCATGGCATCCATTCAACATGTGATCCATCAACCAAATAAAATTTTTCAAAATCCCATTGGAATCAATTTTATTTTTCTTATGTGCCCTACTACCTTACAACGGTCCATTAATAGGGATCCACTCATCATGTCTAGTCAGATCCACTGCCCTTGCATGCACCAAGTCCTAACTGACTTGAGTCGACCCAATGGTCAACCATGCATGCGCCAAGGGCTGAACAACCCTCATGAGTTCTGGCAAGCGGGTGTGACCCCGGGCCTAACTCGTGAGTGCTCACTGGTCGTCTCAACCAGACCTCGCTACACGCCTGTCTGCAGTCGACCCATAGCCACCTCGTGCTTGCGCACAGGTGCTATCTGGTCGACCCATCTAGGCTGTCAGATGGTCTGATCAGACTATTTGGATCTAGACTCGACTGTGACTTCAACCCTACTAACCCGTCTAAGGGTTTACAGCAGGTGCTTATAAATCTAGATGGAGCGCACAAGATATATATGTTTTGGTAAAAACAACATTAACAAGCGCCAACATAAAACATGCGCCAACATGAGTAAAAACATACAAGCATGTATTTTCGCATGTTAACTCTAGATCTATTCATAAGCGCATTCATGGATCAAACATGAAGATCAAGCAATCATATGAACAAGCAATAACCGCATCCTCTGATACCAATTGTTAGGGTCCCCTTCAAGGGGGAGCGAAACCCTAGATAGGCGCATAACAAAAATTTTGAGCGGAAGCAAGGGTTTCTCATGATCTTTTGCATGTCATATGATCAACTTTCATGAACTAGTATAGATCAGAAAAGATTCATACCATGGCCATCGCTTTGATGGAGCTTTGGAAGAAGATCGCAAAAGGGCTCTCCTCCGAAGGTACCGCACACAAGAAGATAGATGGCGCCTCCTTGTTGATCCTTGTGCTAGCAAAGATCTTCAAGTCTCCTTGTCGAATGGAAGGGAAGAGGAGATGTTTTCTTGGCCGAGAGCTTCTTGTCGTCAACCCCTTCGATCACACGAGAGTGTATGCGTCAAGAGGAATGGGTGACCAATTTTAGCGAAGAGAAGTGAACGTGAGGCGTTGAGAGGCTATTTTGGAAACCGCCACTTCCAAAAATAGCAAGCCTTCACTTCATGCGTTGATGCGTTCACCCAAGTGAACCGAACGCACATTCTTCTCCCCTTTGAACCATGCGCTCACGTATGAGCCGGTTCATATTGGTTTGGTTCAAAAACCAATCAAGCCAAGCCTTTAGTCCAGATCAAATTAAACCCTAAGGTTCCAGATCTGACCGTTCATCTCTTAATGTTCCTGATCTCACCGATCTAGAATCATCTCTCTCGATCGAAGCTTACCGATCTCAAGTCCTAATCAATCAAACATGATCAGACCAGATCTCACTTACAATCAGAGTTTAAATCCCTTTAAACTGAACCAAAACAATTCAGTCCACACGATCTGACATGAGTAAGCCATATCATCAAATTGTGCGACCCTAAGGGTTTCCTTTAAATGTCGGTAACGATAACTTACGTTATCACAATCAGTGAGGGGTATCTAGCAACACATCACTGTCTCCCGATATAAAGGAAAGAGTCTTCCAAGACTACACCCAAACCACAGCACAAGTGTGAATCCACTTCACGAGGCATACATGATTCCTTTGCCACTGGATGTTCTTATTGGACAAGCGTGTCAAGCCTGTAGCTCCAATATGATGAGCATGATTAGATCAGATGATCATAGTCACCTGGGTATGGCCATACACTTTCTCAATCATCTCATTCGAGGGGGCCCCTTTAGAACATCACACTCCAATCAAGGAGATGGCAATCCTATATCTATCACTAGTGCCCTAACCAGACTCATGATCATTATCCAAGATAGTCTATAACCATTATGTTTTAAATGATATTGAACTACCTCAAAACAATGACAATCATCATTTAGAAACACAAGTGATCTCAAGTCAGAGGACATGTGCCACTTGTTGCAAATAAGGATTATTCACATTGTGACAAGCAATTGAATATCCTAGTAGGGTCTGTCCAGTACATCCAATGTACCCATGAGTCTACATCTTATTCCATGCTCGAAGCATCCTATAAGATTAGAACACATATTAGTCTCAATCATATCAAGGCTGTCTCATGTTCACCAAGATATCTCGACTAAGGACATAGAGCATGTCAACCTAGCTGAACAGCATTGAGACATTATTCAGAAGTACACTTATTGCAGCAGACAATGTAACAAACTGAATAACAACCATTGCCTTTATAAACATAAGAGTTTATACATGATACTGAAAGAATCCCAAGGCCTCAAACATTAGCCTTAAGGGCATACCCCAACAATCGATAGCTTAGTGAGGGCTACGCGTTAGAAGGCTACCAGACCTGATATTTTAATTGAGGGTTTTTTGTTTAAGGTCTCATCATATCAGTTTTATCTTATGTCTATCATTACAGGCATGCAATCCTATGGTGATAACATAACGATAAAACATTTCAGGCATGCTTCTGCAGATAATAATAAAAGAAGTAAAGAATGATGTGATCATATCCTATTCAAGACATTTAACCAATCCATGCCATGAAATAGGTTCAACTCTTGTCCTAGAACTCAAGCCCCAAAAAATAGACCTAGCCTAGCCGACCTCTAGCTTGAACTTCAAGGTTGGCTCCAAGGTCCTTCTCTCATGGTTTAGCTCTCAAACCCTAGAGGTACACTTTCAAAGTTCCCCATAGGTTCGGCCAATGCCATGGTCTTCCTCCAATGAGGATGCGCCACAATCCAAGAAGCCAAGTTAGCTAGCTCTCAAACCCAAGGGTTCGGCTATGCCTAACTTGCGCCACTAAGCAGGTTTGTGCCTCTTTCTTTGATGCTTATTGCGCCACTATCTGTTGGGGTATGCCCTTAAGGCTAATGTTTGAGGCCTTGGGTTGTTATCAGTATCATGTATAAACTCTATGTTTATAAAGGCAATGGTTGTTATTCAGGTTGTTACATTATCTGCTGCTATATGTATACTACTGAATAATGTCTCAATTGTGTTCAGCTTAGCTGACATGCAGAAATGTCCTTAGTCGAGATATCTTGGTGAACATGAGACAGCCTTGATATGATTGAGACTAATATGTGTTCTAATCTTATAGGATGCTTCGAGCATGGAATAAGATGTAGACTCATAGGTACATTGGATGTACTGGACAGACCCTACTTAGGATATTCAATTGCTTGTCACAATGTGAATAATCCTTATATGCAAGCAAGTGGCATATTTCCTCTGACTTGAGATCACTTGTGTTTCTAAATGATGATTGGAATTGTCTTGAGGTAGTTCAATATCATTTGAAATATAATGGTTATAGATTATCTTGGATAATGAACATGAGTCATGTTAGGGCACTAGTGATAGATATAGGATTGCCTTCTCCTTGTTTGGAGTGTGATGTTCTAAAGGGGCCCCCTGGATGAGATGGTTGAGAAAGTGTATGGCCATACCCAGATGACTATGTTCATCTGATCTAACCACTCTCATCATATTGGAATTACAGGCTTGACACGCTTGTCTAATAAGAACATCCAGTGGCAAAGGAAACACATATGTCATGTGACTTGGGTTCACACTTGTGCTATGGTTTGGGTGTAGTCTTGGAAGACTCTTTCCTTTATATCGGGAGACAGTGATGTGTTGCTAGATACCCCTCTCTGTTCGTGATAACGTAAGTTATCGTTACCGACATTTAAAGGAAACCCTTAGCGTCGAACAATTTGATGATATGGCTTACTCATGTCAGATCGTGTGGACTGAATTGTTCTGATTCAGTTTAATAGGAGTTTAAACTCTGATTGGAAGTGAGATCTGGTCTGATCATGTTTGATTGATTAGGGCTTGAGATCAGTAAGCTTCGATCGAGAGAATTGATGCTTGATCGGTGAGATCAAGAGCATCAAGAGATGTATGGTTAGATCTTGAGCCATTTGGTTCATATGAGATCTAGATCATGGCTTGGTTCGGTTTGGTCTTTGAACCAAATGCAAAAGAACCGGTTCACATAAGTGAACGCATGGTTCATTGTGAGAAAGCGTTTTGGTTAGAAACGTGAGCGCATGGCTTGATGGCTTTCTATTTTTGGAAACCCATGAAGCGTTCCCACGTTGGATAACGCCTTAACGCCTCCCTCTCTCCTTCTCTTGAAGTTTTTTTCCTCTCGTGTGTGTGTCTTGGAGATACGAAAGAGGAAGAGAAGGAGAGAGCTTTCGGCCAGCAAGATTAACATCTCATCTCCTCCATTCGATTAGGGGATCTTGGCGTCTTTGCTAGCACAAGGTTAACGCGCAAGGAGGAAGCCATCATCACCTTTGTGTGCGTCCACTTTGGAGGAAAGCCGCGTCGCCTTCTTCTTCCAAGTCGCCATCCAATCATGACTATGGTATGATCTTTTATTTGATCTTGGCAAATTCTTAAGTGGATCATATATTCATGCCTTATGCGATCTTCATGAAACCCTAGAAAAATTTTTATATGCGCCTGCTTAGGGTTTCTCTCTTACAATTGGTATCAGAGCTTGGTTCTGGTATGAACTATATGATCGCTTTGTTTTGTGTGATCCATGTTTATTTTATGAGTAGATCTACATGTTTCTTTCATATGAAACTTGCGCATGATGCATGTTGAAAATTGTTTTTACCAAAATTTAACATCTTGCGCGCCCCTCACATAGATCTATCTGGCGCCTACTTGAAACACTTAGACGGGTTACTAGGGTTGAAGTCATCAGTCTAGTCTGGACCCAATAGTCTGATCAGACCATCTGACAGCCTAGATGGGTCGACCAGATAGCACCTATGCGCAAGCATCAGGTGGCTATAGGTCGACTGCAGAAGGGCGTGTAGCGATGTCTGATCGAGGCGACCAGTGAAAGATCATGATTAAGGCCCGGGGTCACACCCGCTTGCCAAAAATCATGTGGGACGTTCGGCCCTTAAGGCATGCATTGTTGACCATGAGGTCAACGCAAGTCAGTTATGACTTGGTGCATGCAAGGGCAGTGGGTCTGACTAGGTCTGATGAGTGGATCCCTATTAATGGACCGTTGTAAGGTAGTAGGGCTCATAAGGAAATAAAATTGATGCCATGGGGTTTTCAAAATTTTATTTTCTGTTAAGATGATTGGATCACATGTTTGTATGTTATAACATGCTTGGATGTTTATTTCATCTTATGTGGGCTGCCCTAAATTGTGTGCTGTGCTGGGGCCTGCGTGCCTGGATTAATTGTAAATTATTATTGTGATCTGCGAATCACATTTCAATTTATGACAATGTGTAATTGACCTGCGAGTCAAATCATGTCTAGATAGATTAAAATGTAATTTAATCAGACATGAGCACAGAGCACACATGGCAGAGGCGCTTGCAGCAAGTGGCTTGACCAGGTGGGAGGTCTAGAGTTCGACTCTAGGACAGGCGCAACCAGTCTGGTGGGCGCATCTGAGCTGCAGAGGGCGCTTGGGCCCGGACTGGGCCAGATGAGATGCAAGAGACCCATGAAGAGCTCAAGTGAAGACTTGTGTAAAACTAGGGTTTTACTTAGGTTTAATGGGCGTTTACCACATAAGATCATCGTGCTTTCAATTTACTGTTTTAAGTAATTTTAGCACCTGCATGATTTATCTTTCTGCTATCGCCATAGGATATGCATGATAGTAAGAAGATAAAAGGACCGTTAAAATCCAACGTTAAATATCAAGCACGTAAGCCTTCTGACGCGAAACCTCACTGTTCTGACTATCGTTGGGGCCGTGTTGTACCCACTCAGTGGGCACGCCCATCTATCTTCAGACGGTGTGTGATTACACCTGCGTGTTATAGAGAAGGGATTTATCGCTTCTCGTTTCTCAGCATAGCACGTGGTGGTCCAGGGAGTAGGTCAGGTCAGCTTGACCATGTGGGCTACATATTGAGCATATGTTAGCTATATGGAGGCAGCCATCTGTGGAATCAGAGACTGTGTTGTACCAACTCAGTTGGCACAGTCTTCTGGATTGCCTAGATGAAGGGGAATCGCACGGGTTGGCGATTGGCATGGATAGCCTACCGGTGATTAGTGCTTGTACTCTCTGTGTATCTTATCTCGCCTGAGCGGGACGCGGAGACCAAGTATGAAATCTGGATCCCATCTTACTAAAAGAGTGTTACTCTTTCGGACTGTTTTAATGGATTTTTCAGTCAGATAAAATAGTGAGAAAAGAATCATTCTTAAGTCCTGGATTGATTCTAACATTGATACTGACCTTGTTGTTCTTGCAATGTTGTAGATTACTGCAGCAACGAACACCACAGCGTTCAATGTGCGATCCTTACTGGAAAGGGAGAAGTTTGCTGGGCCAAACTTCTCAGACTGGTACGGACACCTTAAGATTGTTCTTAAGGCTGAGAGGAAACTGTATGTCCTTGAGACGGCAATACCGCCTCAACCCGCTGCGAACGCCGCAAGGGCGGTTCAGGATGCTTATGAGAAGCATGTCAATGATAGCATTGATGTCGCTTGCCTTATGCTTGCGTCTATGACGCCAGAGCTTCAGCGTCAGCATGAGGATTTATCTGCTATTGAAATTATAGCAAATCTCAAGATGCTGTATGCTGCACAGGCAAGGACTGAACGCTATAACTTGACAAAACTTTTCTTTCAGAGCAAACTGACTGAAGGGAGTCCAGTGGGAGCTCACGTACTCAAGATGATTGGGTACAAAGAGGCTCTAGAGAAACTGGGACACACCATCAATCAGGAGCTTGTTGTAGACATTATCCTGCAGTCTCTCCCGGCCTCTTTCGATCTGTTCATCATTAATTTTAATATGAACAAGATTGACTGTACCCCGGTAGAGTTACTGAACATGCTCTATACTACAGAGCAGACTCTTGAAAAGGGAAAGCCTTCATCCTCTGTCTTGATGATTCCTTCCAGGAGCAAGAAGAAGGGGAAGAAGGGCAAAGCCCCTGTCAAGAGCTACAACAAGGCTCTGAAACAAAAGATCAAGCGGTCGAAGGAATACAGATGTTTCCATTGTGGCCAGCTGGGTCACTGGAAGAAGGACTGTAAAGCGCTCCAAGGAGATAAGAAGGGAAGCAAGCCTTTCACTTCTAGCTCAGGTATTTTTGTGACTGAAGTCATGATATCTTCTTCTTCTTCTATTTCATGGGTGTTGGACACTGCATGTGGAGTTCACATTTGTTCAAATGTACAGGAACTCAAGAGAAGAAGACAGGTGGGACAGCATGAGGTGGACCTACGAGTTGGAAACGGGGCACGAGTTGCTGCTGTTGCTGTAGGACAATATTACATCTCTTTACCATCTGCTTATGTATTAGAACTGGACAATTGTTATTTTGTACCGAGCATAACTAAGAATATTATCTTTATTCCTGCTCTTGTCAGGAAAGGGTTTTCCTTTGAATGCAAAACTTTAAAGTGTTGTATTTCATTAGATAATATTGTTTATGCTACTGGGTCAATTAACAATGGGTTATTCATGTTGGACATGGAATGTTCTGTACAACAAATTGATAATAAGAAAGCCAAGTATGCTGATGACAGCACCTTGCTATGGCATAGTCGTTTAGGCCACATTAACAAGAAGCGCATTAAGCGGTTGCATGACCATGGACTGCTGGGATCATTCTCCTATGAGGAGCTTGATACATGCAAGTCTTGTTTAATGGGTAAAATGACGAAGGCTCCTTTTCTTAACAAAGGTCAAAGGGCTTCAGGTTTACTTGACCTCATTCACAGTGATGTGTGTGGGCCATTTAGTAAACATGCCAGAGGTGGCTATTCATACTTCATTACCTTTACTAATGATTTCAGTAGATATGGTTATGTCTATCTGATGAGACATAAAAGTGAATCTTTTGACAAGTTCAAAGAGTTCAAAAATGAAGTACAAAATCAGCTAGGCCGAAATATCAAGGCACTTCGCTCAGATCGAGGTGGAGAATACTTGAGTTGAGAGTTTACTGACTATCTGAAGGAGTGTGGGATTATCTCACAGCTCACTCCGCCAGGAACACCGCAATGGAATGGTGTGTTCGAGAGGAGAAATAGAACCTTACTGGATATGGTTCGTTCTATGATGAGTCAGGCTACTCTACCTTACTCCTTTTGGGGATTTGCACTGGAAACAGCGGCAAAGGTACTAAACCGATTGCCATCCAAGGCCGTTTCAAAGACGCCATATGAGTTATGGTATGGGAAACAGCCGAGCTTGACATTTATCAAAATCTGGGGTTGCGAGGCTTATGTCAAAAAGCTCGCCTCTGGGAAACTGGAGAGCAGATTTGATAAATGTATCTTTGTCGGTTACCCTAAAGAAACTAAGGGTTATTATTTCTACGATCCCAAAGAGAACAAAGTATTTGTTGCTCGTACGACTATTTTTCTTGAGAAGGAATTTCTTTTGCAAGAGGCCAGTGGGAGAGAAATAAAGCTGGATGAAAATCCAGAAGAAGGACAAAGTAGTCAAACTCAGTTGGATGAGACTGAGCTAATAGAACAGGTTGATGTTCAACCTGAGGCTCAGATATCACGGGAACCGCGAAGATCGGGAAGGATCCGTCGACAGCCTGAGCGCTATGACAGAGTCTACATCATTGATGATGAACCCCTCACTTATGCGGATGCGGTCAGTGGACCGGAATCAGCAAGATGGCTTGAAGCTATGCGAGCCGAGATGGACTCCATGTCAGATAACCAAGTCTGGGATTTGGTTGATCCGCTTCTGGGGGTAATCCCTATAGGCTGTAAGTGGATCTTCAAGAAGAAGATTGACATGGATGGTAACGTGGTTACCTATAAAGGCAGGCTAGTTGCGAAAGGTTTCAAACAAATCTACGGGATAGATTATGATGAAACTTTCTCTCCAGTAGCCATGTTCAAGTCTATTCGGATTATTCTCGCGATAGCAGCATATTATGATTATGAGATCTGGCAAATGGATGTGAAGACCGCTTTCCTTAATGGAAAACTAGAACAGGATGTGTATATGACACAACCTGAAGGTTTCACCAATCCATCAGATCGTCATAAAATATGCAAATTAAAGAAGTCCATTTATGGACTTAAGCAAGCATCGAGAAGCTGGAATATTCGTTTTGATGAATCAATCTGTGAATTTGGTTTCATCAAAAATGAAGATGACCCGTGTGTATATAAGAGGTTTAGTGGGAGCGTGATTACTTTCCTAGTCCTCTACGTCGATGATATCTAAATCATTGGAAACGATATTCCTGAACTGCATGCCGTCAAGGCATGGTTAAGAAAATGTTTCCAGATGAAAGATTTAGGAGAAGCTGCCTATGTATTAGGTGTGAAGATCTACAGAGATAGATCTAAGAGGCTTCTCGGGCTGTGCCAGAGTACTTACATCGATAAAGTCCTGGAGAGATTCCATTTAGAAAATTCTAAAAGAGGATATCTTCCAGTCAGACATGGTCTGAATCTTTCTAAGAGCCAGTGTCCTCAAACACAGTCTGAGAAAGATGAAATGGACAATACGCCTTATGCTTCGGCTATTGGGTCCATTATGTATGCAATATTGTGTACTCGCCCAGACGTGGCTTACGGGTTAAGCGTGACCAGTCGATTCCAAAGTAATCCAGGGAAGGCACACTGGATTGCAGTCAAGAACATT
This sequence comes from Costus lasius, assembly GCA_027563935.2. Taxonomy (NCBI): domain Eukaryota; kingdom Viridiplantae; phylum Streptophyta; class Magnoliopsida; order Zingiberales; family Costaceae; genus Costus; species Costus lasius. Next base: position 82,322,182 of record CM050451.1, read on the forward strand.
TTGAAATATCTTCGGAGGACCAAAGATATATTCTTGATTTATGGAGGTCAGGAAGAACTCAGTATTGAAGGATATACTGACGCTTCGTTCCAATCTGACCAGGATGATTTCCGATCGCAATCAGGCTATGTTTTTAGCTTGAATGGAGGAGTAGTGGTGTGGAAAAGTTTCAAACAAGCAATTGTTGCTGATTCCACAACAGAAGCCGAGTATGTTGCAGCCTCAGAAGCATCCAAGGAGGCAGTGTGGATTCGTAAGTTCGTTCAGGAACTTGGTGTTATTCCTTCGAGTGCAGATCCATTGGTTATCTTCTGTGATAACACTGGAGCAATAGCACAAGCAAAGGAACCACGGTCGCACCAGAAGTCCAAGCACATACAGAGAAGGTTTCACTTGATCCGGGAGATCATTGATCGAGGAGAGATCAAGATCTGCAAGGTTCATACAGATGACAATCTAGCTGACCCGCTTACAAAGCCTCTGGCGCAGCAGAAGCATGAGAAGCACTGTAATAATATGGGTTTGAGGTTTCTCAACCATTAGATTAAGTGCAAGTGGGAGATTGTTGGGGTATGCCCTTAAGGCTAATGTTTGAGGCCTTGGGTTGTTATCAGTATCATGTATAAGCTCTATGTTTATAAAGGCAATGGTTGTTATTCAGGTTGTTACATTATCTGCTGCTATATGTATACTACTGAATAATGTCTCAATTGTGTTCAGCTTAGCTGACATGCAGAAATGTCCTTAGTCGAGATATCTTGGTGAACATGAAACAGCCTTGATATGATTGAGACTAATATGTGTTCTAATCTTATAGGATGCTTCGAGCATGGAATAAGATGTAGACTCATAGGTACATTGGATGTACTGGACAGACCCTACTTAGGATATTCAATTGCTTGTCACAATGTGAATAATCCTTATATGCAAGCAAGTGGCATATTTCCTCTGACTTGAGATCACTTGTGTTTCTAAATGATGATTGGCATTGTCTTGAGGTAGTTCAATATCATTTGAAATATAATGGTTATAGATTATCTTGGATAATGAACATGAGTCATGTTAGGGCACTAGTGATAGATATAGGATTGCCTTCTCCTTGTTTGGAGTGTGATGTTCTAAAGGGGCCCCCTGGATGAGATGGTTGAGAAAGTGTATGGCCATACCCAGATGACTATGTTCATCTGATCTAACAACTCTCATCATATTGGAATTACAGGCTTGACACGCTTGTCTAATAAGAACATCCAGTGGCAAAGGAAACACATATGTCATGTGACTTGGGTTCACACTTGTGCTATGGTTTGGGTGTAGTCTTGGAAGACTCTTTCCTTTATATCGGGAGACAGTGATGTGTTGCTAGATACCCCTCTCTGTTCGTGATAACGTAAGTTATCGTTACCGACATTTAAAGGAAACCCTTAGGGTCGCACAATTTGATGATATGGCTTACTTATGTCAGATCGTGTGGACTGAATTGTTCTGATTCAGTTTAATAGGAGTTTAAACTCTGATTGGAAGTGAGATCTGGTCTGATCATGTTTGATTGATTAGGGCTTGAGATCGGTAAGCTTCGATCGAGAGAATTGATGCTTGATCGGTGAGATCAAGAGCATCAAGAGATGTATGGTTAGATCTTGAGCCATTTGGTTCATATGAGATCTAGATCATGGCTTGGTTCGGTTTGGTCTTTGAACCAAATGCAAAAGAACCGGTTCACATAAGTGAACGCATGGTTCATTGTGAGAAAGCGTTTTGGTTAGAAACGTGAGCGCATGGCTTGATGGCTTTCTATTTTTGGAAACCCATGAAGCGTTCCCACATTGGATAACGCCTTAACACCTCCCTCTCTCCTTCTCTTGAAGTTTTTTTCCTCTCGTGTGTGTGTCTTGGAGATACGAAAGAGGAAGAGAAGGAGAGAGCTTTCGGCCAGCAAGATTAACATCTCATCTCCTCCATTCGATTAGGGGATCTTGGCGTCATTGCTAGCACAAGGTTAACGCGCAAGGAGGAAGCCATCATCACCTTTGTGTGCGTCCACTTTGGAGGAAAGCCGCGTCGCCTTCTTCTTCCAAGTCGCCATCCAATCATGGCTATGGTATGATCTTTTATTTGATCTTGGCAAATTCTTAAGTTGATCATATATTCATGCCTTATGCGATCTTCATGAAACCCTAGAAAAATTTTTATATGCGCCTGCTTAGGGTTTCTCTCTTACACTATCCAAGGTATGCATGCACCAAGTTCCAAGTACATGCGCCACCCTAATCTTCTTCTTAGTCAAAAGCAAAAAGAAAAGCAGCACGCAGTGTTGGGGTATGCCCTTAAGGCTAATGTTTGAGGCCTTGGGATTATATCAGTATCATGTATAAACTCTATGTTTATAAAGGCAATGGTTGTTATTCAGGTTGTTACATTATCTGCTGCAATGTGTATACTTCTGAATAATGTCTCAATGCTGTTCAGCTAGGCTGACATGCAGTATAGTCCTTAGTTGAGATATCTTGGTGAACATGAGACAACCTTGATATGATTGAGACTAATATGTGTTCTAATCTTATAGGATGCTTCGAGTATGGAATAAGATGTAGACTCATGGGTACATTGGATGTACTGGACAGACCCTACTAGGTTATTCAATTGCTTGTAACAATGTGAATAATCCTTGTATGCGAACAAGTGGCATACTTCCTCTAACTTGAGATCACTTGTGTTTCTAAATGATGATTGGCATTGTTCTGAGATAGTTCAATATCATTTGAAACATAATGGTTATAGATTATCTTGGATAATGAGCATGAGTCATGTTAGGGCACTAGTGATAGATATAGGATTGCCGTCTCCTAGTTTGGAGTGTGATGTTCTAATGGGGCCCCTCCTGGATGAGATGATTGAGAAAGTGTATTGCCATACCCAGGTGACTATGTTCATCTGATCTAATCATGCTCATCATATTGGATCTACAGGCTTGACACGCTTGTCCAATAAGAACATCCAGTGGCAAAGGAAACTTGTATGCCTAGTGAAGTGGATTCACTCTTGTGCTATGGTTTGGGTGTAGTCTTGGAAGACTCTTTCCTTTATATCGGGAGACAGTGATGTGTTGCTAGATACCCCTCACTGATCGTGATAACGTAAGTTATCGTTACCGACATTTAAAGGAAACCCTTAGGGTCGCACAATTTGATGATATGGCTTACTTAAGTCAGATCGTGTGGACTGAATTGTTTTGGTTCAGTTTAAAGGGATTTAATCTCTGATTGTAAGTGAGATCTGGTCTGATCATGTTTGATTGATTAGGGCTTGAGATCGGTAAGCTTCGATCGAGAGAATTGATGCTAGATCGGTGAGATCAAGAGCATCAAGAGATGAACGGTTAGATCTTGAACCTTTAAGTTTATTGTGATCTAGACCAAAGGCTTGGGTTTATTTGGTCTTTGAACCAAATCAAAATGAACCAGCTCATCATGTGAGCGCATGGTTCAATGGGAAGAGGAAAATGCGATTGGGGTAAACCCATGGTCGCTTGAAGAGGTGGCTTGCTATTTTTAGAAGCCATGATCTCAAGTTGAGACCACGCCTCACGTTTGAGGGATTTTGCCTCTATTCTCGCCTCTCCTCTTCTCTCGTCGCCACTTGCTCTCTCGTGTGGTGAAGAAGGCTCACGCCAAGGAGGAGAAAAGATATACGCCAAGCAATAATTGATCTCATCCCCTTCCATTCGATCAGGACTCTTGGAGATCTTTGCTAGCACAAGGAACGCCAAGGAGGAAGCGATCTCATTTGTGTGCGTCTACTTTGGAGGAGAGCAGCATCACTCTCTGCTTCCAAGTCGCCATCCAAGAAATGGCATTGGTAAGAATCTTTGCATTCTATACAAGTTGATCATATGTCATATTAGCGATCCTAGGAAACCCTAGATTCCGCCTTGCATAGATTTATATCTGCTTGCATAGGGTTTCGCCCCCCCTCTGGGGACTTTCATGCAGGCCTCACGAGGATACATCGCAGGCATGCAAAGGGGGGGCTTGACTAATGATCACAACATCATGCACAATCAAGGTATTTACTCATGCAATTCTACATGCTCATGAAAAACATAAAATCTGAAATTTTACTTTTTCATAAAACTAGTCTCTTTTTCTCATCTTCTTCTCACAAATCTTTTGGTTTATTGCGATTTCTTTTTCATGATGATTTCAGAGATCCTTTCGGCTGGAAATTTTGTCAGATCAAGAGACTTGGCCAGTCCGAAGACACAATGCCCGTCCTACTTGACAAAATTACGTGCGCCTTAGATCTTTAAATCAAACAAGAAAAATAGTCCAAAAATCCAAAAGAGATTGAGAGGATGATAGAAACAAGAAATCCTAATTTTTCCTACTTAGAAAAATCGTTTGCCATGCATCATGCTATTTACGAAAATAGAGATATGGCATGTGAGCATGAAAGAAAAGCATAAAACATCGTTCGAGTCTTGCAAGTCGCTCTGATACCACTGTTGGGAAACCCCGGGGACATTTTACAATTTTCAGAGTCATAGATATACATATTACGGAGCGGAAGAATGTCCCCGAAACAGGCCGGTCCCAAAAACCCAGTGGAGATCGCAAGCAAGAGAGTCGACACGATGAGTTAGGAAATACCTTAGAGCAAGATGAGGTCGATGTCGTGATAGGCGCCCAAGCGTGCGCCCTCTGCAGTCTCACACACACGGATCTCTTGAGTTCTCTTCTTCCACGCCCGGTGCTAGCCTCGGGAAGAAGATCAAAGCCTTAGGGAGATGCTCCACTTCACTTGCGCCACCATGAGGAAAGGATGCGCCAAGAGAGGAAGGAAACAACCCAAGCCGCCAAGAGGAAAGGAAGGAGAAACTCTCGACTATGGAAGAAGGAAGATGCGCCCTTGCTCCTAGTACTCGCCCCTCTTCTTGTGTTCACGCCTTCATGGATTGATCACTAATTAGAGGGCTCGGCTAGGTGCTCTTTTATAGGGCAAGAGGCAGTTTATGAAAGGCTAGGATCAAGACAAGTGGGCGGCTAGGATGAGAAGGTTTGAGACAAGGAAAGTCTCCAAGACATTTCCATAATTTTCATTCAACCATTCCTTTTGTGCCCATGTCTTTCTTTGTGCGCCAAGGCCTTGCCTTGCGCCCCAAGCAATGCCATATAGGCATTCATACCATAAGGGATAAAGGGGGAGGCGCCAATTGCTTCCTCATGAAGCAAATTGTGCCACTTCTCCCCATTATGCCCATAGGCGCCTAGGGGAGAAGATTTGTCCCCATTATACCCTTCTAGCTCTTCTTCTCTTCATGACAACTTATTATTGGGCCTCATTGGATAATGAGCTAGCCCAAACTCCATTACATGGGTTGATTAAGCACTTGGATCCAATCCAATGCAACCCTAATCCAAATATGACCAACCATGGTCAAATACGGGTCAACCTGCCAAAAGTGAAGTTTGGCTCCAATAATATTCTTCCATCTCATCAGGCCCATTGGCGCTGATGAAATCTCCCAATTAGATCCGGGTTATCCAATAACTCGATCATAAGGCTTCCCGATCAATACGAGAACTCAAGTATCAAGGTGTGCGACCCTGTAGGTTCCTCTGACGCTGGTAGTGCTGACCAAAGGTTATCACAAGCAGTGAGTGGCACCTAGCAGTGCATCGCTGCTACCCAAGTCATTGGAATGGATATCGACATCGACATCCCCATCATCGTAACTAGGTACAGATGCATTACAGTCTCTTTGCCGAACTGATATCCGATTGGACAAGTGTGTCACCACCTGTTTTCATCCAATCACATGGCTATGACTAAATCAGGTTCTCACCTGGGTATGGCCGTACACTTTCAGTCATAGAACCATAGAGGAGCTCCATGGATATCATACTTCCCTAAGGAAGGGGCAAATCCTATGTCTGTCCATTGACCTTCTCATATGGGTCGTGACATGCTCAATGACAACCGTTATGACCTCCCAACTATGGCAAGGTGTTGGGTTGTATCAAAGCAAGTCCCTAGCCATATAGAATGATTAATGACCTCAAGTCAAGGGATCAATGCATCTCCTGTCACTTATGAGGATAACTCATGACACCAAGTCATAGCCTCATAGCGGGTCTATCCAGTATATCCTCCAATGATATACCCATGTGTCTGCGTTAGCACCACGTGCCTATCCAGCCCACATACCAGTCTCACAAGTACCAGAGCTGTCCTATATCCACTCAGGTACATCGACTAGGGATAATTATTTGAACACGGATCCAATCTGTCTCCAGGGACATTATCATGTAAGTACACAATCGCAGGTGTAGACAAACAATGATAACGACAATGCCAGAATGATATATAAATATCAATGTCAAGTAGTACATAAGTTGACCAAAACTAGGTCATAGGGCATATACACCAACACCATCTACCATATCTCATAATCATGATATGCAGCTATAGCAAGCAGAATCCTAATGGATTTGAACACAGCAACTGGCGAAACGGTTTCATCATAGTCCACCCCGTGGACTTGTTTGAATCCCTTAGCCACTATTCTACCTTTATAGGTAACCACGTTGCCATCCATGTCTGTCTTCTTCTTGAAGACCCATTTACACCCTATGGGTTTTACCCCATCAGGTAACTCAACCAAATCCCAGACTTGGTTAGCTGACATGGAATCCATTTCGGATCTCATTGTGTCAAGCCATCTCTCGGAGTCCGGTCCACTAACCGCGTCATCATAAGTCTTCGGCTCATCCTCAATGATGAATATCCCGTCGTGTTGGATCGGTAGTGACCCATACCTCTCAGGTACACGATGAATCCTCCTAGACCTACGTGGGGCCTGTGTCTGAGCCTTAGGTTGCCCATCAACCGGTGTAGGTGGCTCAGATTCCATCTCTACATTTTGTGGTTGCTCTTGGACCTCGTCCAAGTTAAACTTCCTCCCACTAACTTCTTTCATGAGAAACTCTTTCTCTAGAAGGACAGCATTTCCAGCAACAAATACTTTGTTCTCAGTGGGATTATAGAAGTAGTAACCCTTAGTTTCCTTAGGGTACCCCACAAATATACATTTATCAGATCTAGGTTCTAACTTGCTAGAATCCTGACACTTGACATAAGCCTCACATCCCCTGATCTTGATAAAAGATAAATTAGGGCGTCTCCCACTCCATACCTCATATGGTATTTTGGAGACACTGTTAGATGGAACGTTATTCAGGATTAGAGAAGCTGTATTAAGTGCATGTCCCCAGAATGAGGGAGGTAGAGTTGCATGACTCATCATACATCGAACCATGTCCAACAAAGTTTGATTTCTCCTTTCAGACACACCATTCCATTGGGGTGTTCCAGGAGGAGTGAGTTGGGATAAAATCTCACACTCTCTCAGATAGTCAAGAAACTCACCACTCAGGTACTCTCCACCACGATCTGATAAAAGAGCCTTAATGGATCTACCAAGTTGGTTCTCTACTTTATGTCTGAACTCTTTGAATTTCTCAAACGATTCAGACTTATGTCTTATTAGGTAGAAATAACCATATCTATTGAAATCATCAGTAAATGTGATAAAGTAGTTGTGGCCTCCTCTGGCTTGCTTATTGAATGGTCCACACACATCGCTATGTATGAGATCCAACAAACCTCCTGCCCTTTCACTAGTCTTGGTGAAATGCGTCTTTGTCATTTTCCCTAACAAACAAGGCTCACATGTATCAAATTCCTCCAAGGAACTTGAACCTAGCAACCCATTTGCATGGAGTTGTTGAATGCGATTCTTGTTTATATGTTCTAATTGACAATGCCATAGGAAAGCACCAACTGAACTACTCAGTTTGGTCCTTTTATTATTTATGTTACAAATAGAGCTATCCATGTCCAAGACATATAAACCATTGCATAAAGTACCCTTCCCATAGAACACATTTGCAAATGAAAAAGAACAAGAGTTCTTATTTATTTCAAATTTAAATCCCTTCTTTGCTGAGCAAGGAATGGATACAATGTTCTTAGTAAGCGAAGGTACATAATAGAAACTATCTAGATCTAACAGAAGTCTAGAAGGAAGGGAGAGAGTCAAAACTCCTACAGCAACAGCAGCAACTTGTGCCCCGTTTCCAACCCGTAGGTCAATCTCTCCAGGCCGCACCGATCTACTTTTCTTGAGCCCCTGCATATTTGTACAAATATGAGCTCCACATGCGGTATCCAATACCCATGAAATAGAAGTAGAAAGATTGACTTCAGTAATATACCTGAGCTTGAAGCAAAGGCCAGGCCTTTCTTCTCCTCATTCTGAAGTTGTTTGCAGTCCCTCCTCCAGTGGCCCTGCTCTCCACAGTGGAAACATCTCTGATCCTTTGACTTCTTCGCTTTTTTCTTCAGTGCTTTGATGGGACCTTTGGCCTTGCCCTTGGCAGGTGCCTTTTTCTTCATCTTCTTGGCCTTAGGGACCAAAAGAACAGAACTAGGTGTTGGGGTATGCCCTTAAGGCTAATGTTTGAGGCCTTGGGATTCTTTCAGTATCATGTATAAACTCTTAAGTTTATAAAGGCAATGGTTGTTATTCAGTTTGTTACATTGTCTGCTGCAATAAGTGTACTTCTGAATAATGTCTCAATGCTGTTCAGCTTGGCTGACATGCTATATGTCCTTAGTCGAGATATCTTGGTGAACATGAGACAGCCTTGATATGATGGAGACTAATATGTGTTCTAATCTTATAGGATGCTTCGAGCATGGAATAAGATGTAGACTCATGGGTACATTGGATGTACTGGACAGACCCTACTAGGATATTCAATTGCTTGTCACAATGTGAATAATCCTTGTTTGCAACAAGTGGCACATGTCCTCTGACTTGAGATCACTTGTGTTTCTAAATGATGATTGTCATTGTTTTGATGTAGTTCAATATCATTTGAAACATAATGGTTATAGACTATCTTGGATAATGATCATGAGTCAGGTTAGGGCACTAGTGATAGATATAGGATTGCTGTCTCCTTGTTTAAGGAGTGTGATGTTCTAAAGGGGCCCCCTCGAATGAGATGATTGAGAAAGTGTATGGCCATACCCAGGTGACTATGATCATCTGATCTAATCATGCTCATCATATTGGAGCTACAGGCTTGACACGCTTGTCCAATAAGAACATCCAGTGGCAAAGGAATCATGTATGCCTCGTGAAGTGGATTCACACTTGTGCTGTGGTTTGGGTGTAGTCTTGGAAGACTCTTTCCTTTATATCGGGAGACAGTGATGTGTTGCTAGATACCCCTCACTGATCGTGATAACGTAAGTTATCGTTACCGACATTTAAAGGAAACCCTCAGGGTCGCACAATTTGATGATATGGCTTACTTAAGTCAGATCGTGTGGACTGAATTGTCAGGGTTCAGTTTAAAGGGATTTAATCTCTGATTGTGAGTGAGATCTGGTCTGATCATGTTTGATTGATTAGGACTTGAGATCGGTAAGCTTCGATCGAGAGAATGGATGCTAGATCGGTGAGATCAGGGTGCATCAAGAGATGAACGGTTAGATCTGGAACCTTAGGGTTTAATTTGATCTGGACTAAAGGCTTGGCTTGATTGGTTTTTGAACCAAATCAAAATGAACCAGCTCATCAAGTGAGTGCATGGTTCAAGGGGAGAGGGTGTAACGACTAGTTCACTTGGCGTGAACGTTTAAGCGTATGTGGGTTTCTATTTTTGGAAACCATGATCTCCACATGAGACACGCTTCACGTTCGAATAGAAGTGAGTTCTATTCTCGCCTTTCCCGAGATCCCTCTTGACGTTTTCGTGTGTGGCGACACCTTGAAGCTTCGTGAGGATTCAGCCAAGAAGGAAAAATCTTCTCATCCCTTTCACTCGACAAGAACTCCTTAGAACCTTGCTAGCACAAGGAGCACTAAGGGAGTAGGCGACATCATTTGTGTGCGCACCATTTGGAGGAGAAGCGCTTGAGTCTCTTCTTCCTAGACGCCATCCAAGCAATGGCTTTGGTGAGAATCGATTCCTTGATTCTTATTTGCAATCACTTATAAGTTGATCATATAATATGAAAAGATCCTAGAAACCCCTTCCGCTGCATGAAAACCTCCATATGCGCCTATCTAGGGTTTCGCCCCCTTTGCCAAGGGGACTTTCACTAGGTTTAGATTTTTCCATCTCACGCTCGGCTGTCTGGAGCATATTCATCAGTTCCTCCCTTGTGCATTCAATCCGGTTCATGTTAAAATTTATGATAAATGGACTGAAGCTAGGGGGCAGGGACTGCAAAATAAGGTCTACAACCAGCTCATTATCTATTGTGTGTCCCAGCCTCTTGAGATGGTCCACGTTCCCAATCATCTTGAGAACATGGGGTCTCACCAGGGCACCTTCAGATAACTTACACCGAAAGACTGCTTTGGCGGTGTCATATCTCTCCGTTCTAGCCTGAGCCTCGAATATCTGTTTCAAATGAGTAATCATTTGAAAAGCGTTCTGCTACTCATATTGCCCCTGAAGTTCAGGTGCCATAGTGGCCAGCATGAGACATGCTACCTCCACAGAGTCATCCTGATGCTTTCTAAAAGCATCCCTATCTGCCACTCGGGCATTAGGCGGAGGTGGCGTAGGAAGAGCCTGCTCTAGGACATACAGCTTCTTCTCGAGCTTGAGGGCTATCCTCAAGTTCCGATGCCAGTCCATAAAGTTGGTTCCAACCAACTTATCCTTATCAAGGAGTGATCGCAGTGTCAATCTACTATTGTTTGTTGCTGTAACATCCCTCAGAATCACACCCCACACGCATACAAGTAAAATACGGGGTTTCAAAAATTTTTTTACTCTTCCATTAAAACACAAGAAGAAAGCGGCATCGAAGGACATTACTACGGAACTGAAAACCGCACAGAACTGAATAGGATCGATTTACTAGGAAATAGAAATCCGGAAATCCAGAAAATCCGACAGCAAGTATAATAATTTACTGCTGCACAGACACGCATATCCTGGAATAAAACAGATGTCCACACTACACATATGTGGAAAACACAAATTCAGATATATTGCGGAATAAGAACAATAACTCTCAAATCGGACATTTCAGAATAAGAATAATTTCAAATCTCACGAATCCAAAACTCGTATCTAACAATTAAAATGAGACAACTATAATATAATATCCTGAAAACAGGCATAAGCCCTCAGGAGATAAAACGTATCATATAATTAAGTTAGGCACGCAGGCCTGACAGATTTTTTAGAAGACAACTCTTAGAAATTAAATAAAACATTAGCATCATAGTAAATTCGTGAATTAGCTGTAGCGATCACTGTCCCAATGTCTCACCTGAAAATATTTAAACAATGGGGGTGAGCTAAAAAGCTCAGTGAGTAAAAGACACTAAAAGCCATCCATAGTACACATCAAAAATATCATGCATAAGTTGAAATACATTTTTGTAACAGATAAGATAAATCAACTTAACATGCACACTCATATCAGAAACAAAACATAATCAAATACAGATACTTATAACATTAGGCATCAAGCATGAAGTAGGATATAAGTATACCAACCCCTCCCTACTAAACACACTGCCTAACACATCTATAATACAGATCGAAACAGAACTACAGAAATCAGAACTGACAGACAGAAAATCAGAATTTTCAGAATCCAAACGGATAGTCTACATCGGAAACAGAAAGGCCACAGAAGGCCTGATGACCACAGAAGGTCTGACCCCACCTCTGCTGAGGACGAGACATGCATGCATATCAGAAACAGAATGGTAGAGGAGGTATCAGTGGGTGGCCCCCGTCTTGTCAGGACGTGGCACTCTAGCCTCCAAAACCCAGAACAGAATGGTAGAGGAGGTATCAGTGGGTGGCCCCCGTCTTGTCAGGACGTGGCACTCTGGTCTCCAATACCCAGAACAGAATGGTAGAGGAGGTATCAGTGGGTGGCCCCCGTCTTGTCAGGACGTGGCACTCTGGTCTCCAATACCCAGAACAGAATGGTAGAGGAGGTATCAGTGGGTGGCCCCCGTCTTGTCAGGACGTGGCACTCTGGTCTCCAATACCCAGAACAGAATGGTAGAGGAGGTATCAGTGGGTGGCCCCCGTCTTGTCAGGACGTGGCACTCTGGTCTCCAATACCCAGAACAGAATGGTAGAGGAGGTATCAGTGGGTGGCCCCCGTCTTGTCAGGACGTGGCAGTCTGGCCTCCAATACCTATAACGGAACAGAAATAGTGTCTCAAGGGTCGTAGTAGACTATCAGCACCATTATAGCGCCACAGAAGGAGGGTAAGAACACAGAAGAGTGCTACACTAGGGCATAATTTTACAGAACAGATTATACTGAAACGGAGGAGTAGGACCAACCACTACTTAATTCTTACATCATGCCCAAAGTTTGACAAACCAGAAGATGACACACCCCAATATCCAGTCCTTAACAAATTACAATTTGCAGAAAATCAAAGCTGAACACACTTCATAATTTTTACCATCAACCAGAAGTAATATATGAGTGAATTCCTTAGATTTCATGCAACTATCCTTAATTCATGTCAGACCAGTCTATGTTCTCACAAAGGTTATAACACATTGAAAGTTTTCGGAAAATTCACAACATATAAACAGAACAGAAAATATTCACATAACAAACAATTAAACATAGAACAGAAACTATTCATGAAATAATTTCCTCAAAATTCCTAAAACCGTGAGCTATAAAATTACTGTAAGGAGCGCCAGTTTCAGAACCTTAACAGAACGTACAAATTTCATGTAAATAATTTCAGTCCCCCACTACAGATAATTTTAATTACACGTTCGTGAAGAAAATTGACAAAAGCCCCAAAATTGGCTCGAACCATGATTTTCGAAAATTCCTAAGTTCTTAGTTAAATCCCCAATTTTGTTTTCTCTAAAATTTCTCATCAAGCAAATAAATTTTAGAAGAACTACAGACCAAAATTTAAGAGATTAAACCATACAGGCTAAATTTTTCTCACAATGGAATATTCGTCTAACCAAAACATAGCAGATTTATATTGTCAGATTGCAACATATATTTTTGGTCCAATTTCGAACCAAAGCTAGTCAATATTATATTCAAAATGAAGCTCTCTGAATCTAGTTTCCAATAAAACTGGTTTCGCAAAATTTCGAATTGTAGGCAGGAAGATATAAGGGTTCGAACATAGGTGGGTCAGAATTTCAGATTTCAAGAAAACAGATTCATATATCAGAATTACGACATATATTTCAGATCCAATAACTAATCGAAAATAGGCGTTATGGGAGTCAAAATGAAGCTCTTCAAGCCTACGGTCTAATAAAACTGGTTTCACAGGATTTCGAGCTATACCTAGGGAGATACGAGAGTTCGAATACAAAAGGGTCAAGATTCTAGATTTTCAGAAAACAGATTTCGTAAGTTATATAACAATGCCGATTGCAACACGAATATAGTTCAGATGTGGTCGATATTACATAAGAATCAAAGCTGAGCGAATCTAGTTTCATACAAAATTTGTTTTGTGTGATTTGGATCTATAGATCATGAGATATTGAGATTAAAGCACAGTAAGGTCAGATTGGCGACTACAATTTTCAGCAAGACAAAATTTCTGAATCATCATGCATATTCAGATCCGACCTATAGAATAGAAAAACACAGGATCTACTTGCAGATTTTTGGTTCATACAGATAATTATTGCAAATAGGATTAGACTCCTTAGGATCGAATTACTCACAGAAAATCGCCCACAGAAAAAAAAACGCCACAACAGAGGGTCAGGGATCTCCAGGAACTTCGTCCACCACCAGTCTGCCACCACCAGCGTCAGAAATTTGCAGGAGGCGCCAAACACAGTAAGGGGCGACAACCACAGGCGGCTAGGGCAAGAAAACAACAAAAATCGTGAGGGAGAGGAGCTCTCACGATATTTCTCTTTTTCTCCCACTCCAAACGGATCCAAGATCGAATAACCCAGTTAACTTAAGTGAAAATCGGTTTTAAGGGCTCACCTGGGCTTAACCACCATGCGCCACTCCAATAACACAGAAATATGCGCCACCATGGTGGAAGAATTCCAGGAGCAAAGAGTCAAGGTTGAGGGTTCGAAGCCCCAACCAAAATAATTATTTTTGCCCTGTAGGAAAAAGTCCTACAATTAGGCAAAAATCCCAAAACTTTAACAGATAAAAATACAGAAACAGAATTTCTAACCTTAAATCGTAATTCAGAAACTCGAGGGCGTTACATCCCCCCCCCTTATAGAGCTTTAGTCCTCTAAAGCTGACCAAGCCCGTCACTGAACAGGTGAGGATGCTCCTTTCTCATATCTGCTTCAACCTCCCAAGAGGCTTCTTCAACAGACTGATTTCCCCAGATGACTTTCACAAGTGGAATAACCTTATTTCTCAGCACCTTCTCTTTTCTATCTTCAATTCTGAGAGGTTTCACCACAAAAGTCATGTTCTCTTCAAGCTGAAGAGGTTCCAACTCTAGAACATGAGAAGGATCAGAACAATATTTTCTGAGTGCAGATACATGGAACACATTATGGAGGTGTTCCAGTGATGAGGGCAGAGCAAGTCGGTATGCCACAGGTCCAACCCTCTCAATGATATCAAAGGGACCAATGTACCTGGGACTCAATTTTCCCCTCTTCCCAAATCTCATCACCCCTTTCATAGGTGAGACCTTTAGGAAAACATGCTCTCCCACCAAAAACTCAAGAGGACGCCGCCTCACATCAGCATAACTCTTCTGTCTATCCTGAGCAATCTTCATCTTTCTCTGAATTTCTCTAATCTTCTCAGTGGCTTCCTGAACAGCATCAGACCTTAGCACTGTTCTGTCCCCAGTTTCCTCCCAGCATATTGGTGTTCTGCATTTCCTCCCATATAGGGCCTCATACGGAGCCATCTGTATGCTAGAGTGAAAGCTATTGTTGTAGGTGAACTCTATCAGTGATAAGTCCAGATCCCACTCAACAGACCAGTCAACCACATAAGATCTCAGAAGATCCTCAAGTGTCTGAATAGTCCTCTCTGTCTGACCATCAGATTGAGGATGATATGCAGTGCTGAAACTCAGATTAGTTCCCAAATCTTCCTGTAATTTCTTCCAAAACCTGGACAGAAATCGAGGATCACGGTCAGAGACAATGTCCAAGGTAACTCCATGCAATCTGACAATCTCATCGATGTACAGTTTTGCTAACCGATCCAAACTGTAAGTCATTTTGATCAGTAAGAAGTGAGCTGACTTCGTGAGTCTGTCCACAATCACCCATACGGCATTATGATTCCTTCTGGTATTGGGCAGTCCACACACAAAGTCCATACTGATATGCTCCCACTTCCACTGAGGAATAGGGAGAGACTGCATCAAACCGCCCAGCCTCTGATGCTCAGCCTTCACGGTTTGGCAAGTCAAACATCTGGACACAAACAAATGCAAATCCTTCTTCATACCATGCCACCAGAAAGTCTTTTTCAAATCCTGATACATCTTGGTACTACCAGGATGAACGGTATACTTAGTGCAATGACTTTCCTTAAGAATTTCATTTCTCAACTCAGGGTCCTCAGGAACACAGACCCTTCCACGGAATCTGAGGAGACCATCATCCGACATACTGAAATTATCCACCCAGCCTTGCTCAAGATGAATAAACTCCACCTCGCGCTCCTCAGATAAGCTAGAGGGGAAAAACTTGGCATTGAACTTCATCATGAAGTACTGCCAATCAACAACTCTGGATTCAGTTGCCGCCAGTCTGACGACTCCCTTCCACCAGTCTTCGGCATCTCCACGCAACATGAAGACAGACAAACATAGCTTGTCTGCATCATCACAGCGCAAAACCTGGAAAATCTTTTCCAGTGTCAAAAGCCAATCCTCAGCCGCTCTGGGCCCCGGACTACCATAAAATGCAGTCGGGTTCAGGTGCTGAAACTCTCGAACCAACCGAGCATATCATTGATGTGCGCCATCACCCAGAGGAGAACCAGCGCCACCCACACCGTGTCCAGCCGGTTGTGACTGTGACTGAGGCTGTGTCTGCGACAGCCGCTGCAATAACTGTTGCTGAACCTCCATGTGCTGCGCCTGCTGCTGTTGCATCATCTGAGTTTGCTGCTGGATGAATGCATTCTGTTGTTGCATCATAGCAGTCATAGCCTCCATGGCCTGCCTCAGATCAGACTGTTGATCACTGTTGCTACTGCTAGATCTTGGTCGCACCATTTTTTTACCTGCATCACATAACACGGTGGAATAACAACCAATATTCAATCACGAATCAGATCCTATCTTGGTTTCTAGCAATACACAAACAGAGTTTTCCTTCCCCGGAGTTTCTAATTGCTAGTAATATTCCTCTGATACCATCTGTAACATCCCTCAGAATCACACCCCACACGCATACAAGTAAAATACGGGGTTTCAAAAATTTTTTTACTCTTCCATTAAAACACAAGAAGAAAGCGGCATCGAAGGACATTACTACGGAACTGAAAACCGCACAGAACTGAATAGGATCGATTTACTAGGAAATAGAAATCCGGAAATCCAGAAAATCCGACAGCAAGTATAATAATTTACTGCTGCACAGACACGCATATCCTGGAATAAAACAGATGTCCACACTACACATATGTGGAAAACACAAATTCAGATATATTGCGGAATAAGAACAATAACTCTCAAATCGGACATTTCAGAATAAGAATAATTTCAAATTTCACGAATCCAAAACTCGTATCTAACAATTAAAATGAGACAACTATAATATAATATCCTGAAAACAGGCATAAGCCCTCAGGAGATAAAACGTATCATATAATTAAGTTAGGCACGCAGGCCTGACAGATTTTTTAGAAGACAACTCTTAGAAATTAAATAAAACATTAGCATCATAGTAAATTCGTGAATTAGCTGTAGCGATCACTGTCCCAATGTCTCACCTGAAAATATTTAAACAATGGGGGTGAGCTAAAAAGCTCAGTGAGTAAAAGACACTAAAAGCCATCCATAGTACACATCAAAAATATCATGCATAAGTTGAAATACATTTTTGTAACAGATAAGATAAATCAACTTAACATGCACACTCATATCAGAAACAAAACATAATCAAATACAGATACTTATAACATTAGGCATCAAGCATGAAGTAGGATATAAGTATACCAACCCCTCCCTACTAAACACACTGCCTAACACATCTATAATACAGATCGAAACAGAACTACAGAAATCAGAACTGACAGACAGAAAATCAGAATTTTCAGAATCCAAACGGATAGTCTACATCGGAAACAGAAAGGCCACAGAAGGCCTGATGACCACAGAAGGTCTGACCCCACCTCTGCCGAGGACGAGACATGCATGCATATCAGAAACAGAATGGTAGAGGAGGTATCAGTGGGTGGCCCCCGTCTTGTCAGGACGTGGCACTCTAGCCTCCAAAACCCAGAACAGAATGGTAGAGGAGGTATCAGTGGGTGGCCCCCGTCTTGTCAGGACGTGGCACTCTGGTCTCCAATACCCAGAACAGAATGGTAGAGGAGGTATCAGTGGGTGGCCCCCGTCTTGTCAGGACGTGGCACTCTGGTCTCCAATACCCAGAACAGAATGGTAGAGGAGGTATCAGTGGGTGGCCCCCGTCTTGTCAGGACGTGGCACTCTGGTCTCCAATACCCAGAACAGAATGGTAGAGGAGGTATCAGTGGGTGGCCCCCGTCTTGTCAGGACGTGGCACTCTGGTCTCCAATACCCAGAACAGAATGGTAGAGGAGGTATCAGTGGGTGGCCCCCGTCTTGTCAGGACGTGGCACTCTGGCCTCCAATCCCTATAACGGAACAGAAATAGTGTCTCAAGGGTCGTAGTAGACTATCAGCACCATTATAGCGCCACAGAAGGAGGGTAAGAACACAGAAGAGTGCTACACTAGGGCATAATTTTACAGAACAGATTATACTGAAACGGAGGAGTAGGACCAACCACTACTTAATTATTACATCATGCCCAAAGTTTGACAAACCAGAAGATGACACACCCCAATATCCAGTCCTTAACAAATTACAATTTGCAGAAAATCAAAGTTGAACACACTTCATAATTTTTACCATCAACCAGAAGTAATATATGAGTGAATTCCTTAGATTTCATGCAACTATCCTTAATTCATGTCAGACCAGTCTATGTTCTCACAAAGGTTATAACACATTGAAAGTTTTCAGAAAATTCACAACATATAAACAGAACAGAAAATATTCACATAACAAACAATTAAACATAGAACAGAAACTATTCATGAAATAATTTCCTCAAAATTCCTAAAACCGTGAGCTATAAAATTACTGTAAGGAGCGCCAGTTTCAGAACCTTAACAGAACGTACAAATTTCATGTAAATAATTTCAGTCCCCCACTACAGATAATTTTAATTACACGTTCGTGAAGAAAATTGACAAAAGCCCCAAAATTGGCTCGAACCATGATTTTCGAAAATTCCTAAGTTCTTAGTTAAATCCCCAATTTTGTTTTCTCTAAAATTTCTCATCAAGAAAATAAATTTTAGAAGAACTACAGACCACAATTTAAGAGATTAAACCATACAGGCTAAATTTTTCTCACAATGGAATATTCGTCTAACCAAAACATAGCAGATTTATATTGTCAGATTGCAACATATATTTTTGGTCCAATTTCGAACCAAAGCTAGTCAATATTATATTCAAAATGAAGCTCTCTGAATCTAGTTTCCAATAAAACTGGTTTCGCAAAATTTCGAATTGTAGGCAGGAAGATATAAGGGTTCGAACATAGGTGGGTCAGAATTTCAGATTTCAAGAAAATAGATTCATATATCAGAATTACGACATATATTTCAGATCCAATAACTAATCGAAAATAGGCGTTATGGGAGTCAAAATGAAGCTCTTCAAGCCTACGGTCTAATAAAACTGGTTTCACAGGATTTCGAGCTATACCTAGGGAGATACGAGAGTTCGAACACAAAAGGGTCAAGATTCTAGATTTTCAGAAAACAGATTTCGTAAGTTATATAACAATGCCGATTGCAACACGAATATAGTTCAGATGTGGTCGATATTACATAAGAATCAAAGCTGAGCGAATCTAGTTTCATACAAAATTTGTTTCGTGTGATTTGGATCTATAGATCATGAGATATTGAGATTAAAGCACAGTAAGGTCAGATTGGCGACTACAATTTTCAGCAAGACAAAATTTCTGAATCATCATGCATATTCAGATCCGACCTATAGAATAGAAAAACACAGGATCTACTTGCAGATTTTTGGTTCATACAGATAATTATTGCAAATAGGATTAGACTCCTTAGGATCGAATTACTCACAGAAAATCGCCCACAGAAAAAAAAACGCCACAACAGAGGGTCAGGGATCTCCAGGAACTTCGTCCACCACCAGTCTGCCACCACCAGCGTCAGAAATTTGCAGGAGGCGCCAAACACAGTAAGGGGCGACAACCACAGGCGGCTAGGGCAAGAAAACAACAAAAATCGTGAGGGAGAGGAGCTCTCACGATATTTCTCTTTTTCTCCCACTCCAAACGGATCCAAGATCCAATAACCCAGTTAACTTAAGTGAAAATCGGTTTTAAGGGCTCACCTGGGCTTAACCACCATGCGCCACTCCAATAACACAGAAATATGCGCCACCATGGTGGAAGAATTCCAGGAGCAAAGAGTCAAGATTGAGGGTTCGAAGCCCCAACCAAAATAATTATTTTTGCCCTGTAGGAAAAAGTCCTACAATTAGGCAAAAATCCCAAAACTTTAACAGATAATAATACAGAAACAGAATTTCTAACCTTAAATCGTAATTCAGAAACTCGAGGGCGTTACAGTTGCCATTGATCTACAACAATCAAGAAACAGCAGATTAGTACTACTTCAAATCATTTAAACTAGGCTTGTTTCAAATGATTATGGCTCCCATTATTTTAATCGAATTGACAACCCACAAAGTCAATCAGGAAGTTTAAGACTTCCTAGTGAAATGGGATCCTTATTCCACATGAGGCTTCGCGTCCCACGAGGGTGGGATGAGATGCACAAAGTAACCCATGCTTCTTAAGGTGGGCACGCCGGCCGATTGTGAAAGTCCCCTTCAAGGGGGAGCGAAACCCTTAAGTGGCGCATGTAAATTCTTTTCGGCAGCGGAATTAGGGTTTCATAAGGATCTTTTGCATGCCATATGATCAACATCAACAGGTTATATAGATGAAAAGAATTCATACCATAGCTATTAGTTCGAATGGCGTCTTGGAAGAAGAGATCGAAAGGGGTCTCCTCCACAAGATGCGCACACAAGATGAGAAGTAGCTTTCTTCTTGTCGCTCCTTGTGCTAGCAAGGATCTCCAAGTGCCCCTTGTCGCGTGAAGGAGATTGAGAGAGAGGACCTTGCTGGCCGAATTTTCCTCTTGGCGTGAAGAGCACCCAAGACGAGAGAGGAAGAGGCTAGAGAGGCGTTCGAACGTGGGAGCGTTTTCCTCTAGCAAAACGCCTTCCCGAAATAGCAAGTTTTAAGTTCACTTAAAACCTCCTCTTAAACCATCGAAAACTCCTCTTGCCTTTGAACCATATGTTCACATAAGTGAACCGGTTCAAATCAATTCGGTTTAGATGCATTTGGTTCAAAGACCAAATCAAACCAGCCCAAGCCTTGGCCTAGATCTCATTGAACCAATGGTTCAAGATCTAACCGTTGATCTCTTGATGCTTTTGATCTCACCGATCTAGCATCACTACTCTCGATCGAAGCTTACCGATCTCAAGCCCTAATCAATCAAACATGATCAGACCAGATCTCACTTACAATCAGAGTTTAAACTCCTTTAAACTAAACCAAAACAATTCAGTCCACACGATCTGACTTAAGTAAGCCATATCATCAAATTGTGCGACCCTGAGAGTTTCCTTTAAATGTCGGTAACGATAACTTACGTTATCACGATCAGTGAGGGGTATCTAGCAACACATCACTTGAAAGTCCTCTTAATCTAAGGGGGCCGAAAACCCTAAGGGAGGCGCATATATAAAAACCGCATGGGAAGCTAGGGTTTCATAGAGATCTTAACATATCATATGATCAACTTTTAATGCAAGGAGATTCTTACCATTGCCATCACTTAGATGTTGACTTGGAAGGAAAGGCGCAAGTGCTCCTTCTCCTAAGGTGATGCACACAAGAGATGTCGCCTACTCTTCTGTTGGTGCTCCTTGTGCTAGCAAGGTTCCAAGAAGTCGTTGTCGAATGGAAGGGGAGAAAATCCGTTGCTTAGCGATCACCTTCTTCCTTTTTCGTCCACCACACGTTCCCACGAGAGTGCAAAAACTCTATATTCAAGTTGGCGACCGAAAGAAAAGAATAGGCGAGAGATGAGAGCGTCTCTTGCGTGAACGTGAGACATGCCCACGTTTAGAGAGGTGCTATCTAAAAATAGCAATCCACCTCTCAACGTTCACATGCGCATACCATGGGTTTACCCCAAGCGCAAACTTCTCTTCATCCTTTTGAACCATGCGCTCACTTGAGCTGGTTCACATTGGTTCGGTTCACAAACCAAATAAGCCAAGCAACTAGTCCAAATCATAATTAAACCATAAGGCTCATGATCTGACCGTTGATCTCTAGATGCTGCTGATCTGACCGATCTAGCATTCATTCTCTCAATCGAAGCTTACCGATCTCAAGCCCTAATCAATCAAACATGATCAGACTAGATCTCACTTACAATCAGAGATCAAATCCCTTTAAACTGAACCCAAACAATTCAGTCCACACGATCTGACTTAAGTAAGCCATATCATCAAATTGTGCGACCCTGAGGGTTTCCTTTAAATGTCGGTAACGATAACTCACGTCATCACGATCAGTGAGGGGTATCTAGCAACACATCACTGTCTCCCGATATAAAGAAAAAAGTCTTCCAAGACTACACCCAAACCACAGCACAAGTGTGAATCAATTCACAAAGCATACATATTTCCTTTGCCACTGGATGTTCTTATTGGACAAGCGTGTCAAGCTTGCAGCTCCAATATGATGAGCATGATTAGATCAGATGAACACAGTCACCTGGGTATGGCCATACACTTTCTCAATCATCTCATCCGGGGGGGCCCCTTTAGAACATCACACTCCTTAAACAAGGAGACGGCAATCCTATATCTATCACTAGTGCCCTAACCTGACTCAAGCTCACCATCCAAGATAGTCTATAATCATTATGTTTCAAATGATATTGATGTAACGCCCTTGATTTTCTGAATTATGATTTAAGGTTAGAAATTCAGTTTATGTATTTTTATCGGTTAAAATTTAGGGATTTTTACCTAAGTGTAGGAATTTTCCTACAGGGCAAAAATAATTATTTTGGTTGGGGATTCGAACCCTCAACCTTGATTCTTTGCTTCTGGAATTCTTCCACCGTGATGGCGCATATTTCTGATGTTATTGGAGTGGCGCATGGTGGTTAAGCCCAGGTAAGCCCATTAAAGCCGATTTCCACTTAAGTTAATTGGGTTATTGGATCTTGGATCCGTTTGGGGTGGAAAAAAAAAAAAAAAAAAAAAAGGGGAAAATTCGTGAGAGCTCCTCTCCCTCACGATTTTTGGTTTGTTTCTTGCCCTAGCCGCCTGTGTTGTCGCCCCTCACTGTGCTTGGCGCCTCCTGCAAATTTCTGACGCTGGTGGTGGCAGACTGGTGGTGGACGAACTTTCTGGAGATCCCTGATCCTCTGTTTTGGCGTTTTCTCTGTGGGCGATTTTTTTTCTGGTGAGTAATTCGATCCTAAGGAGTCTAATCCGAATTAAAATTCGTTATTTGCCATGATTATTCGTATGGGGTTGAATTCAAATAATTATAGGGTTTTAAAATCCTGTTCTGCTGAAATCTGCATTCGTTAATCTGACCTTTGTGTACTATAACCCCAATATCTCATGGCCTATAGATCCAAATCGCACGAGATAAATTTTGTATGAAACTAGATATGTTTGGCTTTAATTTGAATATGATATCGACCATATCCGAGCGGTATTCGTATTTCAATCTGTATTGCAATCCAGCGGTACAAAATCAGTTTTCTGAAATTCTGGATTTCGACCTTTATGTGTTCGAACCATCATATCTCCCTAGGTATAGTTCGAAATCTTGTCAAATCAGTTTTATTAGACCGTAGGCTCGAAGAGCTTTATTTTGACTCCCATAACGCCTATTTTCGATTAGTTATTGGATCTGAAATAAATGTCGCAAGTCTGATATATGAATCTGTTTTCTTGAAATCTGAAATTCTGACCTTCCTATGTTCGAACCCTTATATCTTCCTGTCTAAAATTCGAAATCTTGTGAAACCAGTTTTATTGGAAACTAGATTCAGAGAGCTTCATTTTGAATACAATATTGACTAGCTTTGGTTCGAAATTGGACTAAAAATATATTTTGCAAACTGACAATATAAATCTGCTATGTTTTGGTTAGACGAATATTCCTTTGTGAGAAAAATTTACATTGTATGGTTTAACCTCTTAAATTGTGGTCTGTAGTTCTTCTAAAATTTATTTGTTTGATGAGAAATTTTAGAGAAAACAAAATTGGGGATTTAACTAAGAACTTAGGAATTTTCGAAAATATAGTTCGAGCCAATTTTGGGGCTTTGGTCAATTTTCTTCACGAGCGTGTAATTAAAATTATCTGTAGTGGGGGACTGAAATTATTTACATGAAATTTGTGCGTTCTGTTAAGGTTCTGAAAGTGGCGCCCCTTACAGTAATTTTATAGCTCACAATTTTAGAAATTTTGAGGAGATTATTTCATGAATAATTTCTGTTCTGTGTTTAAATGTTTGTTATATGAATAATTTCTGTTCTGTATTTAATTGTTTGTTATGTGGATATTTCCTGTTCTGTTTATATGTTGTGAAGTTTCTGAAAACCTTGAATGTGTTAAAACATTTGTGAGAACATAGAATGGTTTGACATGAATTAAGGTTAGTTGTAAGGAATTCACTCATATAAATTCTGTTCTGTGTTTAAGGACTGGATATTAGGGTGTGTCATTTTCTGGTTTGTTAGACTTTGGGCATAATGTAAGAATTAAGTAGTGGTTGATCCTACTTCTCCGTTTCAGTATAATCTGTTCTGTAAAATTATGCCCTAGTGTAGCACTCTTCCGTGTCCTTACCCTCCTTCTGTGGCGCTGTAATGGTGCTGATAGTCTACTACGACCCTTGAGACACTATTTCTGTTCTGGGTATTGGAGGCCAGAGTGCCACGTCCTAACAAGACGGGGGCCACCCACTGATACCTCCTCTACCATTCAGTTCTGGGTTTTGGAGGCCAGAGTGCCACGTCCTAACAAGACGGGGGCCACCCACTGATACCTCCTCTACCATTCAGTTCTGGGTTTTGGAGGCCAGAGTGCCACGTCCTAACAAGACGGGGGCCACCCACTGATACCTCCTCTACCATTCAGTTCTGGGTTTTGGAGGCCAGAGTGCCACGTCCTAACAAGACGGGGGCCACCCACTGATACCTCCTCTACCATTCTGTTCTGGGTATTGGAGACCAGAGTGCCACGTCCTGACAAGACGGGGGCCACCCACTGATATCTCCTCTACCATTCTGTTTCTGATATGCATGCATTGTCTCGTCCTCGGCAGAGGTGGGGTCAGACCTTCTGTGGTCATCAGGCCTTCTGTGGCCTTTTTGTTTCCGATGTAGACTATCCGTTTGGACTCTGAAAATTCTGATTTTCTGTCTGTCAGTTCTGATTTCTGTAGTTCTGTTTCGATCTGTATTTAGATGTATTAGGCGGTGTGGTTAGTTGGTATGGGTTGGTATATTCATATCCTACCTGTTTGATGCCTATTGTTACAAGTATCTGTATTTGATTGTGTTTGTTTCTGATATGAGCATGCATGTTAAGTTGATTTATCTTATCTGTTAAATAAAAAGAATTTCAACTTAAGTATGATATTTTTGATGTGTACTATGGATGACTTTTAGTGTCTTTTACTCACTGAGCTTTTTAGCTCACCTCCGTTGTTTAAATGTTTTCAGGTGAGACATCAAGACAGTAATTGCTACAGCTAATATGACGCTAATGTTTGATGTCATTTCTAAGAATAGTCTTCTAAAGATTTATCAGGCCTGCGTGCCTAATTTATTATGACCTATATGACATGTTTTATCTCCTGAGGGCTTATGCCTGTTTTCAGGATATTATATTATAGTTGTTTCGTTTAAATTATTGGATACAAGTCTTGGATTCTTTTATTGAATTGGTTCTTATTTTGAAATGTCCGATTTGAGATGTGTAACCGAATTTGTGTTGTTTATTTTAGTATCTGAATAATCAGTTCTGTATATTTCTGAAATTCCACATATGTGTAGTGTGGACGTTTGTTGTTGTTACAAGATATGTGTGTCTGTGCAGCAGTAGTTTAGAATACTTGCTGCCGGATTTTTTCTGGATTTCCGGATTTCTATTTCCTAGTAATCGATCCTATTCAGTTCTGTGCGGTTTTCTGTTCCGTAGTAATGTCCTTCGATGCCGCTTTCTTCTTGTGTTTTAATGGAAGAGTAAAAAATTTTTGAAACCCCGTATTTTACTTGTATGCGTGTGGGGTGTGATTCTGAGGGATGTTACAGATGGTATCAGAGCAATATTACTAGCAATTAGAAACTCCGGGGAAGGAAAACTTTGTTTGTGTATTGCTAGAAACCAAGTTAGGATCTGATTTGTGATTGAATACTGGTTGTTATTCTACTGTGTTATGTGATGCAGGTAAAAATGGTGCGACCAAGAGCTAGCAGTAGCAACGGTGATCAACAGCCTGATCTGAGGCAGACCATGGAGGCTATGACTGCTATGATGCAACAACAGAACGCATTCATTCAGCAGCAAACTCAGATGATGCAGCAGCAGCAGGCGCAGCACATGGAGGTTCAGCAACAGTTATTGCAGCGGCTGTCGCAGACACAGTCTCAGTCACAGGCACAACCGGCTGGTTCTCCTCTGGGTGATGGCGCACATCAACGATATGCTCGGTTGGTTCGAGAGTTTCAGCACCTGAACCCGACTGCATTTTATGGTAGTCCGGGGCCTAGAGCTGCTGAGGATTGGCTTTTGACACTGGAAAAGATTTTCCAGGTTTTGCGCTGTGATGATGCAGACAAGCTATGTTTGTCTGTCTTTATGTTGCGTGGAGATGCTGAAGACTGGTGGAAGGGAGTCGTCAGACTGGCGGCAACTGAATCCAGAGATGTTGATTGGCAGTACTTCATGATGAAGTTCAATGCCAAGTTTTTCCCCTCTAGCTTATCTGAGGAGCGCGAGGTGGAGTTTATTCATCTTGAGCAGGGTGACCTGACGGTGGATCAGTATGAGGCAATATCTACAGATATAGCATATCCTGACTGTTTGATTAAGGTTGAAGGATATGATTTACCTATTGATTTGATTAGTCTTCCTATGAAAGACTATGACATCATTCTGGGCATGGATTGGCTGTCTGCCTATCATGCTGCTTTAGATTGTTTTGAAAAGTTAATTACTCTGCATCTAAGTGATGGACAGCAACTGGTTATCCAAGGCCGGATTTCAGAACAAGAGCCTTTGGTGATATCTCATCTACAGGCCAGGAAGCTTTTAGCCCAGGGCTGCAAGGGGTATCTGGCGCATGTCAAGGTGCAGACTGAGCCTGATTTGGATCTGGCTAAAATTCCTGTGGTAAGAGAGTTTGCTGACGTCTTCTCTGATTTATCTGGGTTACCACCCAGCAGAGAAGTTGAGTTTGGTATCGAGTTGTTGCCAGGCACAGCACCGATATCTAAAGCTCCTTACAGGATGGCAACTTCAGAACTGACAGAGCTGAAGAAGCAACTGGAAGAACTATTAGAGAAGGGGTATATTCGGCCCAGTGTTTCTCCATGGGGAGCACCTGTGTTATTTGTGAAGAAGAAGGATGGTACTTTGCGCATGTGCATCGATTACCGTCAACTCAATCAAGTGACTGCTAAGAATAAGTACCCATTACCCCGTATTGATGATCTCTTTGATCAGTTGCAGGGTGCTACTGTATTCTCTAAAATTGACCTGAGGTCTGGCTATTATCAGATGAGTGTTCGGGAGGAGGATGTACCTAAAACTGCATTCAGGACCAGGTATGGGCACTATGAATTTCTTGTTATGCCCTTTGGACTGACAAATGCTCCTGCGGTGTTTATGGATCTGATGAACAGGGTATTTCATGAGCTCCTGGACAAATGTGTGGTCGTCTTCATTGATGATATTCTGATCTACTCCAAGAATGCGCAAGACCACTCTCAGGATTTGCGCAAGGTGCTGGAGATTCTGCGGCTGAAGCGGCTATATGCTAAGGCCAGCAAATGTGAGTTCTGGCTAGATCAGATTGGTTTTCTGGGACACATTATTTCTAGCCAGGGTGTGTCTGTGGATCCAGTGAAGGTGGAGGCCATTCTTCACTGGGGAAGACCAACTACAGCGACTGAGGTCAGAAGTTTTCTGGGCTTAGCTGGATACTACCGCCGCTTTGTGGAGGGTTTTTCCAAGCTGGCAGGTCCTCTGACTAAGCTAACTAGAAAGAATCTGAAGTTTGAGTGGTCTGATGATTGTGAGTCTAGTTTTCAGGAACTGAAAAAGAGACTGACCAGTGCTCCTATCCTCATCATTCCCTGTGATGGAGAGAAGTTCATTGTTTACACTGATGCCTCTGGTAAGGGTCTGGGTGCTGTACTGATGCAGCAAGGAAAAGTAGTCGCTTATGCTTCAAGGCAACTCAAAGATTACGAAGTAAACTACCCCACTCATGATCTGGAGTTGGCAGCTGTAGTTTTTGCCTTGAAAATCTGGAGGCACTATCTGTTTGGACAGACATTTGAATTGTTTACAGATCACCAGAGCTTGAAGTATATCTTCACTCAGAAAGAGCTGAATATGAGACAGAGGCGATGGCTTGAATTGATAAAGGATTATGACTTCACCATCCAATATCAGTCTGGTAAAGCCAATGTGGTGGCTGATGCGCTTAGTCGGTATCCTGTGACTCAGATAGCTGCACTGCGAGTCCAGGAGTGGCGACTATTGCAGGAGTTCAGTGACATGCATCTGAGTGTGACTCCGGGTGAGAGAGGCGGTCTTCTGGCTTCTCTCAGGGTTCAGTCAGACTTACTGCAGAGACTGAGATCAGGGCAGCAGTCAGATCAGGATATTCTACGGTGGAAAGAGAGGTCTGAGCAAGGCTGGGATGAGAATTTCAGTAGGTCGGATGATGGTCTCCTCAGATTCCGTGGAAGGGTCTGTGTCCCTGAGGACCCTGAGTTGAGAAATGACATTCTTAAGGAAAGTCATTGCACTAAGTATACCATTCATCCTGGTAGTACCAAGATGTATCAGGATGTGAAAAAGACTTTCTGGTGGCATGGTATGAAGAAGGATGTGCATTTGTTTGTGTCCAGATGTTTGACTTGCCAAACCGTGAAGACTGAGCATCAGAGGCCGGGCGGTTTGATGCAGTCTCTCCCTATTCCTCAGTGGAAGTGGGAGCATATCAGTATGGACTTTGTGTGTGGACTGCCCAATACCCGAAGGAATCATGATGCCGTATGGGTGATTGTGGACAGACTCACGAAGTCAGCTCACTTCTTACCGATCAAAATGACTTACAGTTTGGATCGGTTAGCAAAACTGTACATCGATGAGATTGTCAGATTACATGGAGTTCCTTTGGACATTGTCTCTGATCGTGATCCTCGATTTTTGTCCAGGTTTTGGAAGAAATTACAGGAAGATTTGGGAACTAATCTGAGTTTTAGCACTGCATATCATCCTCAATCTGATGGTCAGACAGAGAGAACTATTCAGACACTAGAGGATCTTCTGAGATCTTATGTGGTTGACTGGTCTGTTGAGTGGGATCTGGACTTATCACTGATAGAGTTCACCTACAACAATAGCTTTCACTCTAGCATACAGATGGCTCCGTATGAGGCCCTATATGGGAGGAAATGCAGAACGCCTATATGCTGGGAGGAAACTGGAGACAGAACAGTGCTAAGGTCTGATGTTGTTCAGGAAGCCACTGAGAAGATCAGAGAAATTCAGAAAAAGATGAAGATTGCTCAGGATAGACAGAAGAGTTATGCTGATGTGAGGCGGCGTCCTCCTGAGTTTTTGGTGGGAGAGCATGTTTTCCTAAAGGTCTCACCTATGAAAGGGGTGATGAGATTTGGGAAGAAGGGAAAATTGAGTCCCAGGTACATTGGTCCCTTTGATATCATTGAGAGGGTTGAACCTGTGGCATACCGACTTGCTTTGCCCCCATCACTGGAACACCTCCATAATGTGTTCCATGTATCTGCACTCAGAAAATATTGTTCTGATCCTTCTCATGTTCTAGAGTTGGAACCTCTTCAGCTTGAAGAGAACATGACTTTTGTGGTGAAACCTCTCAGAATTGAAGATAGAAAAGAGAAAGTGCTGAGGAATAAGGTTATTCCACTTGTGAAAGTCATCTGGGGAAATCAGTCTGTTGAAGAAGCCTCTTGGGAGGTTGAAGCAGATATGAGAAAGGAGCATCCTCACCTGTTCAGTGACGGGCTTGGTCAGCTTTAGGGGACTAAAGCTCTATAAGGGGGGGAGGATGTAACGCCCTTGATTTTCTGAATTATGATTTAAGGTTAGAAATTCAGTTTATGTATTTTTATCGGTTAAAATTTAGGGATTTTTACCTAAGTGTAGGAATTTTCCTACAGGGCAAAAATAATTATTTTGGTTGGGGATTCGAACCCTCAACCTTGATTCTTTGCTTCTGGAATTCTTCCACCGTGATGGCGCATATTTCTGATGTTATTGGAGTGGCGCATGGTGGTTAAGCCCAGGTAAGCCCATTAAAGCCGATTTCCACTTAAGTTAATTGGGTTATTGGATCTTGGATCCGTTTGGGGTGGAAAAAAAAAAAAAAAAAAAAAAAGGGGAAAATTCGTGAGAGCTCCTCTCCCTCACGATTTTTGGTTTGTTTCTTGCCCTAGCCGCCTGTGTTGTCGCCCCTCACTGTGCTTGGCGCCTCCTGCAAATTTCTGACGCTGGTGGTGGCAGACTGGTGGTGGACGAACTTTCTGGAGATCCCTGATCCTCTGTTTTGGCGTTTTCTCTGTGGGCGATTTTTTTTCTGGTGAGTAATTCGATCCTAAGGAGTCTAATCCGAATTAAAATTCGTTATTTGCCATGATTATTCGTATGGGGTTGAATTCAAATAATTATAGGGTTTTAAAATCCTGTTCTGCTGAAATCTGCATTCGTTAATCTGACCTTTGTGTACTATAACCCCAATATCTCATGGCCTATAGATCCAAATCGCACGAGATAAATTTTGTATGAAACTAGATATGTTTGGCTTTAATTTGAATATGATATCGACCATATCCGAGCGGTATTCGTATTTCAATCTGTATTGCAATCCAGCGGTACAAAATCAGTTTTCTGAAATTCTGGATTTCGACCTTTATGTGTTCGAACCATCATATCTCCCTAGGTATAGCTCGAAATCTTGTCAAATCAGTTTTATTAGACCGTAGGCTCGAAGAGCTTTATTTTGACTCCCATAACGCCTATTTTCGATTAGTTATTGGATCTGAAATAAATGTCGCAAGTCTGATATATGAATCTGTTTTCTTGAAATCTGAAATTCTGACCTTCCTATGTTCGAACCCTTATATCTTCCTGTCTAAAATTCGAAATCTTGTGAAACCAGTTTTATTGGAAACTAGATTCAGAGAGCTTCATTTTGAATACAATATTGACTAGCTTTGGTTCGAAATTGGACTAAAAATATATTTTGCAATCTGACAATATAAATCTGCTATGTTTTGGTTAGACGAATATTCCTTTGTGAGAAAAATTTACATTGTATGGTTTAACCTCTTAAATTGTGGTCTGTAGTTCTTCTAAAATTTATTTGTTTGATGAGAAATTTTAGAGAAAACAAAATTGGGGATTTAACTAAGAACTTAGGAATTTTCGAAAATATAGTTCGAGCCAATTTTGGGGCTTTGGTCAATTTTCTTCACGAGCGTGTAATTAAAATTATCTGTAGTGGGGGACTGAAATTATTTACATGAAATTTGTGCGTTCTGTTAAGGTTCTGAAAGTGGCGCCCCTTACAGTAATTTTATAGCTCACAATTTTAGAAATTTTGAGGAGATTATTTCATGAATAATTTCTGTTCTGTGTTTAAATGTTTGTTATATGAATAATTTCTGTTCTGTATTTAATTGTTTGTTATGTGGATATTTCCTGTTCTGTTTATATGTTGTGAAGTTTCTGAAAACCTTGAATGTGTTAAAACATTTGTGAGAACATAGAATGGTTTGACATGAATTAAGGTTAGTTGTAAGGAATTCACTCATATAAATTCTGTTCTGTGTTTAAGGACTGGATATTAGGGTGTGTCATTTTCTGGTTTGTTAGACTTTGGGCATAATGTAAGAATTAAGTAGTGGTTGATCCTACTTCTCCGTTTCAGTATAATCTGTTCTGTAAAATTATGCCCTAGTGTAGCACTCTTCCGTGTCCTTACCCTCCTTCTGTGGCGCTGTAATGGTGCTGATAGTCTACTACGACCCTTGAGACACTATTTCTGTTCTGGGTATTGGAGGCCAGAGTGCCACGTCCTAACAAGACGGGGGCCACCCACTGATACCTCCTCTACCATTCAGTTCTGGGTTTTGGAGGCCAGAGTGCCACGTCCTAACAAGACGGGGGCCACCCACTGATACCTCCTCTACCATTCAGTTCTGGGTTTTGGAGGCCAGAGTGCCACGTCCTAACAAGACGGGGGCCACCCACTGATACCTCCTCTACCATTCAGTTCTGGGTTTTGGAGGCCAGAGTGCCACGTCCTAACAAGACGGGGGCCACCCACTGATACCTCCTCTACCATTCAGTTCTGGGTTTTGGAGGCCAGAGTGCCACGTCCTAACAAGACGGGGGCCACCCACTGATACCTCCTCTACCATTCTGTTCTGGGTATTGGAGACCAGAGTGCCACGTCCTGACAAGACGGGGGCCACCCACTGATATCTCCTCTACCATTCTGTTTCTGATATGCATGCATTGTCTCGTCCTCGGCAGAGGTGGGGTCAGACCTTCTGTGGTCATCAGGCCTTCTGTGGCCTTTCTGTTTCCGATGTAGACTATCCGTTTGGACTCTGAAAATTCTGATTTTCTGTCTGTCAGTTCTGATTTCTGTAGTTCTGTTTCGATCTGTATTTAGATGTATTAGGCGGTGTGGTTAGTTGGTATGGGTTGGTATATTCATATCCTACCTGTTTGATGCCTATTGTTACAAGTATCTGTATTTGATTGTGTTTGTTTCTGATATGAGCATGCATGTTAAGTTGATTTATCTTATCTGTTAAATAAAAAGAATTTCAACTTAAGTATGATATTTTTGATGTGTACTATGGATGACTTTTAGTGTCTTTTACTCACTGAGCTTTTTAGCTCACCTCCGTTGTTTAAATGTTTTCAGGTGAGACATCAAGACAGTAATTGCTACAGCTAATATGACGCTAATGTTTGATGTCATTTCTAAGAATAGTCTTCTAAAGATTTATCAGGCCTGCGTGCCTAATTTATTATGACCTATATGACATGTTTTATCTCCTGAGGGCTTATGCCTGTTTTCAGGATATTATATTATAGTTGTTTCGTTTAAATTATTGGATACAAGTCTTGGATTCTTTTATTGAATTGGTTCTTATTTTGAAATGTCCGATTTGAGATGTGTAACCGAATTTGTGTTGTTTATTTTAGTATCTGAATAATCAGTTCTGTATATTTCTGAAATTCCACATATGTGTAGTGTGGACGTTTGTTGTTGTTACAAGATATGTGTGTCTGTGCAGCAGTAGTTTAGAATACTTGCTGCCGGATTTTTTCTGGATTTCCGGATTTCTATTTCCTAGTAATCGATCCTATTCAGTTCTGTGCGGTTTTCTGTTCCGTAGTAATGTCCTTCGATGCCGCTTTCTTCTTGTGTTTTAATGGAAGAGTAAAAAATTTTTGAAACCCCGTATTTTACTTGTATGCGTGTGGGGTGTGATTCTGAGGGATGTTACAATTGAACTATCTCAAAACAATGACAATCATCATTTAGAAAACACAAGTGATCTCAAGTCAGAGGAAATGTGCCACTTGTCTCATTCAAGGAATATTCACATTGTGACAAACAATTGAACATCCTAGTAGGGTCTGTCCAGTACATCCAACGTACCCATGAGTCTACACCTTATTCCATGCTCGAAGCATCCTATAAGATTAGAACACATATTAGTCTCAATCATATCAAGGCTGTCTCATGTTCACCAAGATATCTCGACTAAGGACATACAGCATGTCAGCCCAGCTGAACAGCTTTGAGACATTATTCAGAAGAACATATATTGCAGCAGACAATGTAAACAACTGAATAATAACCATGCCTTTATAAACATAACAGTTTATTACATGATACAGATACATTCCCACAGGCCTCAAACATTAGCCTTAAGGGCATACCCCAACAATCTCCCACTTGCACTTAATCTAATGGTTGAGAAATCTCAAACCCATATTATTACAGTGCTTCTCATGCTTCTGCTGCGCCAGAGGCTTGGTAAGCGGGTCTGCTAGATTGTCATCTGTATGAACCTTGCAGATTTTGATCTCGCCACGATCTATGATCTCCCTGATCAAATGAAACCGTCTCTGTATGTGCTTGGACTTCTGGTGCGACCGTGGTTCCTTTGCTTGTGCGATTGCTCCAGTGTTATCACAAAAGATAACCAAAGGATCTGCACTTGAAGGAACGACACCAAGTTCTCTCACGAACTTACGAATCCACACTGCCTCCTTGGATGCTTCCGAGGCTGCAACATACTCGGCTTCTGTTGTGGAATCAGCAACAGTTGACTGTTTGAAACTCTTCCACACCACTGCACCTCCATTCAAGCTAAAAACATAGCCTGATT
Organism: Costus lasius; assembly: GCA_027563935.2. NCBI lineage: Eukaryota > Viridiplantae > Streptophyta > Magnoliopsida > Zingiberales > Costaceae > Costus > Costus lasius. The sequence goes on from CM050451.1 coordinate 82,356,307, forward strand.
GCGATCGGAAATCATCCTGGTCAGACTGGAACGAAGCGTCAGTATATCCCTCAATACTGAGTTCTTCCCGACCACCATATATCAAGAACATATCTTTGGTCCTCCGCAGATATTTTAAAATGTTCTTGACTGCAATCCAGTGCGCCATACCTGGATTACTTTGGAAACGACTGGTCACGCTTAACCCGTAAGCGACGTCTGGGCGAGTACACAACATCGCATACATAATGGAACCAATAGCCGAAGCATAAGGCGTATTGTCCATTTCATCTTTCTCAGTCTGTGTTTGTGGACACTGACTCTTCGAAAGATTCAGAGCATGTCTGACTGGAAGATATCCTCGTTTAGAATTCTCTAAATGAAATCTTTCCAGGACTTTATCGATGTAAGTACTCTGGCACAACCCGAGAAGCCTCTTAGATCTATCCCTGTAGATCTTCACACCTAACACATAGGCTGCTTCTCCTAGATCTTTCATTTGGAAACATTTCCTCAGCCATGCCTTCACAGCATGCATTTCAGGAATGTCATTTCCAATGATCAAGATGTCATCGACGTAGAGGACTAGGAAAGTAATCACGCTCCCACTAAACCTCTTATATACACACGGGTCATCTTCGTTCTTGACGAAACCAAATTCAGTGACTGATTCATCAAAACGAATATTCCAGCTTCTTGATGCTTGCTTGAGTCCATAAATGGACTTCTTTAACTTGCATATCTTATGACGATCTGCTGGATTAGTGAAACCCTCAGGTTGTGTCATATACACATCCTCATCCAGATTTCCATTCAGGAAAGCTGTTTTCACATCCATCTGCCAAATCTCATAATCATAGTATGCAGCTATCGCGAAAAGAATCCGAATAGACTTAAACATAGCTACAGGTGAGAAAGTTTCATCATAATCTATCCCGTAGATTTGTTTGAAACCTTTCGCAACTAGCCTGCCTTTATAGGTAACCACGTTACCATCCATGTCAATCTTCTTCTTGAAGATCCATTTACAGCCTATAGGGATAACTCCCGGAGGCGGATCAACCAAATCCCAAACTTGGTTATCTGACATGGAGTCCATCTCGGCGCGCATAGCTTCAAGCCATCTCGCTGACTCCGGTCCACTGACCGCATCCGCATAAGTGAGGGGTTCATCATTATCAATGATGTAGACTCCGTCATAACGCTCAGGTTGTCTACGGATCCTTCCCGATCTTCGCGGTTCCCGTGATATCTGAGCCTCAGGTTGTTCAATAACCTGATCTACCGGCTCAGGCTCATCCAACTGTGCTTGAGCTCTTTGTCCTCCCTCTGGATTCTCATCCAACTTTATTTCTCTCCCACTGGCCTCTTGCAGAAGAAACTCCTTCTCAAGAAATATGGCCGTCCGAGCAACAAAAACCTTGTTCTCTTTGGGATCGTAGAAATAATAACCCTTAGTTTCCTTAGGGTAACCGACAAAGATACATTTGTCAGATCTGCTCTCTAGTTTCCCAGAGGCGAGCTTTTTGACATAAGCCTCGCAGCCCCAGATCCTGATAAATGTCAAGCTTGGCTGTTTCCCATACCATAACTCATATGGCGTCTTTGAAACGGCCTTGGATGGCACTCGGTTTAGTACCTTTGCAGCTGTTTCCAGCGCAAAACCCCAAAAGGAGTATGGAAGAGTAGCCTGACTCATCATAGAACGAACCATATCAAGTAACGTTCTATTTCTCCTCTCGGACACACCATTCCATTGCGGTGTTCCTGGTGGAGTGAGCTGTGAGATGATCCCACACTCCTTTAGATAGTCAGTAAACGCATGACTTAGGTATTCACCACCTCGATCTGAGCGAAGTGCCTTGATATTTCGGCCTAGCTGATTCTGTACTTCATTTTTGAACTCTTTGAACTTGTCAAAAGATTCACTCTTATGTCTCATCAGATAGACATACCCATACCTACTGAAATCATCAGTAAAGGTAATGAAGTACTAATAGCCACCTCTGGCATGTTTACTAAATGGCCCACACACATCACTGTGTATAAGGTCAAGTAAACCTGAAGCCCTTTGACCTTTGTGAGGAAAAGGTGACTTCGTCATTTTACCCATTAAACAAGCCTTGCATGTATCAATCTCCTTGTAGGAGAATGATCCCAGCAGTCCATAATCATGCAACTGCTTAATGCGTTTCTCGTTTATATGGCCTAAACGACTATGCCATAGCAAGGTGCTATCATCAGCATACTTGGCTTTCTTAATATCAATATTTTGTATCGAACTTTCCATGTCCAACACGAATAACCCATTGTTAATTGAACCAGTTGCATAAACAATATTATCAAAAGACAAAATACACTTTGAAATATTGCATTCAAAGGAAAATCCCTTCCTGACAAGAGCAGGAATGGAGATAATATTTTTAGTAATACTGGGAACAAAATAACAATTGTTTAGTTCCAATACAATTCCAGATGGTAAAGAAATGAAGTAGTCTCCTACAGCAACAGCAGCAACCCGTGCCCCGTTTCCAACGCGTAGGTCCACCTCATGCTGTCCCACCTGCCTTCTTCTCTTGAGTTCCTGTACATTTGAACAAATGTGAACTCCACATGCAGTGTCCAACACCCATGATATAGAAGAAGAAAACATGACCTCAGTCACGAATATACCTGAGCCAGAAGCGAAGCTTCCCCTCTTATCTCCTTGGAGCGCTTTACAGTCCTTTTTCCAGTGACCCAACTGGCCACAGTGGAAACACCTGTATTCCTTGGACCGCTTGACCTTTTGCTTCAAAGCCTTGCTGTAGCTCTTGACAGGGGTCTTGCCCTTCTTCCCCTTCTTCTTGTTCCTTGAAGGAACCATTAAGACAGAGGTCGAAGGCTTTCCCTTCAGAGTCTCCTCAGTGGTCAAGAGCATATTCAGCAGCTCTGCCGGAGTACAATCGATTTTGTTCATATTAAAATTAATAATGAACGCGTCGAATGAAGGCGGGAGAGACTGCAGAATAATATCCACAGCAAGCTCCTGGTTGATGGTGTGCCCCAGTTTCTCCAGAGCTTCCTTGTGCCCAATCATCTTGAGCACGTGAGCTCCCACTGGGCTCCCTTCAGCCAGTTTGCTCTGAAAGAAGAGCTTCGTCAAATTGTAGCGCTCTGTCCTCGCCTGTGCAGCATACAGCATCTTGAGGTTCGCTATCATGTCTATAGCAGACATGTCCTCATGCTGACGCTGCAGCGGTGGCGTCATAGACGCTAGCATCAGGCAAGCGACATCAATGCTATCATTGACGTGCTTTTCATAGGCTTCCCAAACCGCCCTTGCGGCGTTTGGAGCGGGCTGCGGCGGTATCGCCGTCTCGAGGACATACAGTTTCCTCTCTGCCTTAAGAACGATCTTAAGGTGTCCAAACCAGTCAAAGAAGTTCGGCCCAGCAAACTTCTCCCTTTCCAGTAGGGATCGCACATTGAAGTTCATGGTGTTCGTTGCTGCAGGTATCTACAACAATGCAAGAACAGCAAGGTCAGTATCAATGTATAAGAATCGATCAGGACTTAAGAAAGATTCTTTTTCTCACTATTTTATCTGGCAGATAAATCCAGTAAAACAGCCCGAAAGAGTAATACTCTTTTAGTGAGATGGGATCCAGATTTCATACTTGGTCTCCGCGTCCCGCGCAGGCGAGATAAGATGCACAGAGAGTACAAGCACTAATTTCTGGTAGGCTGTCCCAGCCAATCGCCAACCCGTGCGATTCCCCTTCATCTGGGCAATCCAGCAGACTGTGCCAACTGAGTTGGTACAACACAGTCTCTGACCCCACAGATGGCTGCCTCCATGTGCTACCATATGCGCCACATATGTAGCCTACATGGTCAAGCTGACCCGACCTACTCCCTGGACCACCATGTGCTATGCTGAGCAACGAGAAGGGATAAATCCCTACTCTGTAACACACAGGTGTAGTCCCACACCGTCTGAAGATAGATGGACGTGCCCACTGAGTGGGTACAACACGGCTCCAACGATAATCAGAACAGTGAGGTTTCGCGTCAGAAGGCTTACGAGCTTGATATTTAGCGTTGGATTTTCACGGTCTTTTATCTTCTTCACTATCATGCAATTCCTATGGTGATAGCAGAAGATAAATTAAAACATGCTGTTCTACTTATATAAGCAATAAAAGAAAGCATGGTTCTTATGTGGTAAAAGCCCATAGCCCTAGAAGACCTTAACCTAGTTTAAGTCTTCACTTGCTCTTCATGGGTCTTTTAGCTGCTCATCTGGCCCAAACCAGGGCCCAAGCGCCAATTACAGCACAGGTGCGCCCACCAGGGAAAATGCGCCTGGTCCCAGAGTCGAACCCTGGACCTCCCTCCTGGTCAGCCTCTGCTGCAAGCGCCTCTGCCAAGTGTGCTCTGCGCTCTTGTCTAATTAAATTACAAATTTAACTATCTAGACAAGATTGACACGCAGGTCAATTACATTTTATAAATTAAAGCAATGTGATGCGCAGATCACAATAATTAATTTACAATTTTAAATCCCAGGCACGCAGGCCCCAGCACAGCACACAATTAATATGGGCAGCCCACATAAGACTAAATAGACAAACATATGCATCCAATCAGCAATCATGTGATCCATCATAAAAATTAAAATTTTCGAAAAACCCCATGGGATCAATTTTAATTTTTCCTTATTTGCCCTACAACCTTACAACGGTCCATTACTAGGGATCCACTCATCCAACCTAGTCAGATCCACTGCCCTTGCATGCACCAAGTCCTAACTGACTTGAGTCGACCATAAGGTCAACCATGCATGCGCCAGGGCTGAACAACCACGATGAGGTCTGGCAAGCGGGTGTGAGCCCGGGCCTAACTCATGTGCGTTCAGAGGTTGTCTCAATCAGACATCGCTACACACCTGTCTGCAGTCGACCTATAGCCACCACAGGCTTGCGCCAAGGTGCTATCTGGTCGACCCATTCAGGCTGTCAGATGGTCTGATCAGACTGTTGGATCTAAACTAGGGGGTGACTTCAACCCTAATAACCCGTCTAAGGGTTTAATGCAAGGCTTTAGATCTAAGATGTGTCGCGCAAGTCATGAAAGGTTTTTGAAAACAAAAACTGAAACATGTAAAGCATGCGCCAACATAAGTTTATCTCATACATGCGCCACAAACAAAATACATCTATCTAGTATTTTCGCATGATGAGAAAAATAAGATCTAAACATTCAACATACATGGATCACCATAAGCAATCATATGAATATATAACAACCTATGCTCTGATACCAGTTGAAAGTCCCCTTAATCTAAGGGGGCCGAAAACCCTAAGGGAGGCGCATATATAAAAACCGCATGGGAAGCTAGGGTTTCATAGAGATCTTAACATATCATATGATCAACTTTTAATGCAAGGAGATTCTTACCATTGCCATCACTTAGATGTTGACTTGGAAGGAAAGGCGCAAGTGCTCCTTCTCCTAAGGTGACGCACACAAGAGATGTCGCCTACTCTTCTGTTGGTGCTCCTTGTGCTAGCAAGGTTCCAAGAAGTCGTTGTCGAATGGAAGGGGAGAAAATCCGTTGCTTAGCGATCACCTTCTTCCTTTTTCGTCCACCACACGTTCCCACGAGAGTGCAAAAACTCTATATTCAAGTTGGCGACCGAAAGAAAAGAATAGGCGAGAGATGAGAGCGTCTCTTGCGTGAACGTGAGACATGCCCACGTTTAGAGAGGTGCTATCTAAAAATAGCAATCCACCTCTCAACGTTCACATGCGCATACCATGGGTTTACCCCAAGCGCAAACTTCTCTTCATCCTTTTGAACCATGCGCTCACTTGAGCTGGTTCACATTGGTTCGGTTCACAAACCAAATAAGCCAAGCAACTAGTCCAAATCATAATTAAACCATAAGGCTCATGATCTGACCGATCTAGCATTCATTCTCTCAATCGAAGCTTACCGATCTCAAGCCCTAATCAATCAAACATGATCAGACTAGATCTCACTTACAATCAGAGATCAAATCCCTTTAAACTGAACCCAAACAATTCAGTCCACACGATCTGACTTAAGTAAGCCATATCATCAAATTGTGCGACCCTGAGGGTTTCCTTTAAATGTCGGTAACGATAACTCACGTCATCACGATCAGTGAGGGGTATCTAGCAACACATCACTGTCTCCCGATATAAAGAAAAAAGTCTTCCAAGACTACACCCAAACCACAGCACAAGTGTGAATCAATTCACAAAGCATACATATTTCCTTTGCCACTGGATGTTCTTATTGGACAAGCGTGTCAAGCTTGCAGCTCCAATATGATGAGCATGATTAGATCAGATGAACACAGTCACCTGGGTATGGCCATACACTTTCTCAATCATCTCATCCGGGGGGGCCCCTTTAGAACATCACACTCCTTAAACAAGGAGACGGCAATCCTATATCTATCACTAGTGCCCTAACCTGACTCAAGCTCACCATCCAAGATAGTCTATAATCATTATGTTTCAAATGATATTGAACTATCTCAAAACAATGACAATCATCATTTAGAAAACACAAGTGATCTCAAGTCAGAGGAAATGTGCCACTTGTCTCATTCAAGGAATATTCACATTGTGACAAACAATTGAACATCCTAGTAGGGTCTGTCCAGTACATCCAACGTACCCATGAGTCTACACCTTATTCCATGCTCGAAGCATCCTATAAGATTAGAACACATATTAGTCTCAATCATATCAAGGCTGTCTCATGTTCACCAAGATATCTCGACTAAGGACATACAGCATGTCAGCCCAGCTGAACAGCTTTGAGACATTATTCAGAAGAACATATATTGCAGCAGACAATGTAAACAACTGAATAATAACCATGCCTTTATAAACATAACAGTTTATTACATGATACAGATACATTCCCACAGGCCTCAAACATTAGCCTTAAGGGCATACCCCAACATCACTGTCTCCCGATATAAAGGAAATAGTCTTCCAAGACTACACCCAGCCGAAACTTGATATATGTTTCATTAGCGCATGGTTGTTTGCGCTTTGTTGTTTTTCTCAAAAACTTCATGACATGCGCGACTAACATTAGATCTAACTAGCGCCTACTATAAACCCTTAGACGGGTTAGTAGGGTTGAAGTCATCTCTAGTTAAGATCCAACTAGTCTGATCAGACCATCTGACAGCCTAGATGGTCGACCAGATGGCACCTATGCGCAAGCATCAGGTGGCTATAGGTCGACTGCATCAAGGGCGTGTAGCGAGGTCTGGTTGAGACAACCAGTGAACGCGCATGAGTTAGGCCCGGGGTCACACCCGCTTGCCAGAACTCATGAAGGCTGTTCAGCCCTTGGCGCATGCATAGTTGACCATTAGGTCAACTCAAGTCAGTTAGGACTTGGTGCATGCAAGGGCAGTGGATCTGACTAGTCATGATGAGTGGATCCCTATTAATGGACCGTTGTAAGGTGGTAGGGCACATAAGGAAAAATAAAATTGATGCCAATGGGGTTTTTCAAAATTTTATTTTCATAATGGATCACATGTTGATTGTAAGCATATGCTTGTTTATTTAATCTTATGTGGCCTGCCCGTGTTAATGTGTGCTGTGCTGGGGCCTGCGTGCCTGGTTAATAAATTGTAAATTAATTTTTTTTGTGATCTGCGCATCACATTTCATTTAATTTATAAAGTGTAATTGACCTGCGAGTCAGACTTGTCTAGATAGATTAAATTGTAATTTAATCAGACAAGAGCACAGAGCACACATGGCAGAGGCGCATGTAGCAGAGGCTTAACCAGGTGGGAGGTCCAGGGTTCGACTCTGGGACAGGCGCATTTACCTGGTGGGCGCACCTGAGCTGCAGTGGGCGCTTGGGCCCTGGGTTGGGCCAGATGAGATGCAAAAGACCCATGGAGAGCTCAAGTGAAGACTTAAGTTAAATTAAGGTCTTACTTAGGGTTAATGGGCTTTTACCACATAAGATCATCATGCTTTCTTTTATTGTTTAAATAATTAGACTTGCATGATTTATTTATCTTCTGCTATCACCATAGGGTTTGCATGATAGTTAAGAAGATAAAAGACCGTTAAAATCCAACGCTAAATATCAAGCTCGTAAGCCTTCTGACGCGAAACCTCACTGTTCTGACTATCGTTGGGGCCGTGTTGTACCCACTCAGTGGGCACGCCCATCTATCTTCAGACGGTGCAGGATTACACCTGCGTGTTACAGGGAAGGGATTTATCGCTTCTCGTTGCTCAGCATAGCACGTGGTGGTCCAGGGAGTAGGTCAGGTCAGCTTGACCATGTAGGCTACATATGGGGCATATGTTAGCTATATGGAGGCAGCCATCTGTGGGATCAGAGACTGTGTTGTACCAACTCAGTTGGCACAGTCGGCTGGATTGCCCAGATGAAGGGGAATCGCACGGGTTGGCGATTGGCAGGGACTGCCTACCAGAAATTAGTGCTTGTACTCTCTGTGCATCTTATCTCGCCTGAGCGGGACGCGGAGACCAAGTATGAAATCTGGATCCCATCTCACTAAAAGAGTCTTACTCTTTTGGACTATTTTAATGGATTTTTCAGTCAGATAAAATAGTGAGAAAAGAATCTTTCTTAAGTCCTGGATTGATTCTAAACATTGATACTGACCTTGCTGTTCTTGCATTGTTGTAGATTCCTGCAGCAACGAACACCATGAGCTTCAATGTGCGATCCCTACTGGAAAGGGAGAAGTTTGCTGGGCCAAACTTCTCAGACTGGTTCGGACACCTTAAGTTTGTTCTTAAGGCAGAGAGGAAACTGTATGTCCTCGAGACGGCTATACCGCCTCAACCCGCTCCGAACGCCGCAAGGGCGGTTCGGGATGCCTATGAAAAGCATGTCAATGATAGCATTGATGTCGCTTGCCTGATGCTAGCGTCTATGACGCCACAGCTGCAGCGTCAGCATGAGGATATGTCTGCTATAGAAATGATAGCAAACCTCAAGATGCTATATGCTGCATAGGCGAGGACTGAGCGCTATAATTTGACCAAGCTTTTCTTTCAGAGCAAACTGGCTGAAGGGAGTCTAGTGGGAGCTCATGTGCTCAAGATGATTGGGCACCAAGAGGCTCTAGAGAAACTGTTGGGGTATGCCCTTAAGGCTAATGTTTGAGGCCTTGGGAATGTATCAGTATCATGTAATAAACTTTTATGTTTATAAAGGCATGGTTGTTATTCAGTTTGTTACATTGTCTGCTGCAATAGGTGTACTTCTGAATAATGTCTCAAAGCTGTTCAGCTAGGCTGACATGCAGTTAAGTCCTTAGTCGATATATCTTGGTGAACATGAGACAGCCTTGATATGGTTAAGACTAATATGTGTTCTAATCTTATAGGATGCTTCGAGCATGGAATAAGATGTAGACCCATGGGTACATTGGATGTACTGGACAGACCCTACTAGGATATTCAATTGCTTGTCACAATATGAATAATCCTTGAATGCGACAAGTGGCACATTTCCTCTGACTTGAGATCACTTGTGTTTTCTAAATGATGATTGTCATTGTTTTGAGGTAGTTCAATATCATTTGAAACATAATGGTTATAGACTATCTTGGATGGTGAGCTTGAATCAGGTTAGGGCACTAGTGATAGATATAGGATTGCCGTCTCCTTGTTTAAGGAGTGTGATGTTCTAAAGGGCCCCCCTGGATGAGATGATTGAGAAAGTGTATGGCCATACCCAGATGACTATGATCATCTGATCTAATCATGCTCATCATATTGGAGCTACAAGCTTGACACGCTTGTCCAATAAGAACATCCAGTGGCAAAGGAAATTTGCATGCCTTGTGAATTGGATTCACACTTGTGCTGTGGTTTGGGTGTAGTCTTGGAAGACTCTTTCCTTTATATCGGGAGACAGTGATGTGTTGCTAGATACCCCTCACTGATCGTGATAACGTGAGTTATCGTTACCGACATTTAAAGGAAACCCTCAGGGTCGCACAAATTGATGATATGGCTTACTTAAGTCAGATCGTGTGGACTGAATTATTTGGGTTCAGTTTAAAGGGATTTGATCTCTGATTGTAAGTGAGATCTGGTCTGATCATGTTTGATTGATTAGGGCTTGAGATCGGTAAGCTTCGATCGAGAGAATAGATGCTAGATCAGTGAGATCGGGAGCATCAAGAGATGAACGGTTAGATCTGGAGCCTTAGGGTTTAATTATGATCTAGACCAGAGGGCTTGGTTTAATTTGGTATTTGAACCAAATTTAATTGAACCAGCTCATTACTTGAGCGCATGGTTCAAAAGATCAGAGATTTGCGCTTGGGTAAACTCATGGGCGCATGAGGAGAAGTGGTTTACTAATTTTAGAAGCCATGACTTCTAAAACGTGACCACGCCTCACGTTGAGATTATCATGCTCTATTCTCGCCTCTCACCTTCTTCTTTCGGCGCTTCCTTGGGTGGCGACTTCTTCACGCATTGGAGAAGGATTCGAAAAGGAGAGAACTCTCATCTCATTCCCTTCAACCGATCAAGGACCTTTTGAAGAGCTTTGCTAGCACAAAGATTCAAAGGAGCAAGCCATATTCATTTGTGTGCGTCACCTTTGGAGAAGGAACATTTGCGCCTTTCCTTCCAAGGCACCATCCGATCGATGGCAATGGTATGAACCTAATCTGATTTATACATTATAAGGAGTTGATCACATGAACTTACATTCAATCTTTTGAAACCCTAAGATTCCGCTAGAAAATTATTGTTGCGCCTCCTATTAGGGTTTCCCCCTTCAGTTCTAGGGGACTTTCAATTGGTATCAGAGCAAGTTGTTATTGTATGTTCATATGATTGCTTCATGTTACTGTGTGATCCTTATTTGCGATGCATAGATCTAATTGTCATCACATGCGAAACTACATGCTAGTTTTTTTAGATGTTGGCGCATGTGTATTTTCATGTTTATGTAGGCGCTTGTTAAAGTCTTTGTTTTGTCAAAAACTTGTATCATGCGCGCTCCACATTAGATCTAAGGCCTTACTTTAAACCCTTAGACGGGTTATTAGGGTTGAAGTCATCCCCTAGGTTAGATCCAGATAGTCTGATCAGACCATCTGACAGCCTTGATGGGTTGACCAGATAGCACCTGTGCGCAAGCACCTGGTGGCTATAGGTCGACTGCAGACAGGAGTGTAGCGATGTCTGGTTGAGACAACTAATGAACGCACATGAGTTAGGCCCGGGGTCACACCCGCTTGCCAGACCTCATAGTGGTCGTTCAGCCCTAGCGCATGCATGGTTGACCACTGGGTCAACTCAAGTTAGTTACGACTTGGTGCATGCAAGGGCAATGGATCTGACTAGGTTGGATGAGTGGATCCCTAGTAATGGACCGTTGTAAGGTAGTAGGGCATATAAGGAAAATAAAATTGATGCCAATGGGTTTTTCCAAAAAATTTTATTTTCTTGAAAGGATCACATGTTTGATTGTGGCATATGCTTGTTTATTTATTCTTATGTGGGCTGCCCATGTTAAATGTGTGCTGTGCTGGGGCCTGCGTGCCTGTATTAAAGTTGTAAATTAATTATTGTGATCTGCGTATCACATTGTATTTAATTTATAAAGTGTAATTGACCTGCGTGTCAATCTTGTCTAGATAGATTAATTTGTAAGTTAATCAGACAAGAGCACAGAGCACACTTGGCAGAGGCGCTTGCAGCAGAGGCTTGACCAGGTGGGAGGTCCAGGGTTCGACTCTGGGACCAGGCGCATTTTCCCTGGTAGGCGCACCTGAGCTGCAGATGGCGCTTGGGCCCTGGTTTGGGCCAAATGAGCAGCAAAAGTCCCATGAAGAAAAGCAAGTGAAGACTTAAGTTAATTAAGGTCTTACTTAGGCTATGGGCTTTTACCACATAAGATCCATGCTTTCTTTTATTGTTTATATAAGTAGAACAGCATGATTTATTTATCTTCTGCTATCACCATAGGAATTGCATGATAGTGAAGAAGATAAAAGACTGTTAAAATCCAACGCTAAAATATCAAGCTCGTAAGCCTTCTGACACGAAACCTCACTGTTCTGATTATCGTTGGAGCCGTGTTGTACCCACTCAGTGGGCACGTCCACCTATCTTCAGACGGTGCTGGATTACACCTGCGTGTTACAGAGAAGGGATTTATCGCTTCTCGTTGCTCAGCATAGCACGTGGTGGTCCAGGGAGTAGGTCGGGTCAGCTTGACCATGTAGGCTACATATGTGGCGCATATGGTAGCGCATGGAGGCAGCCATCTGTGGGGTCAGAGATTGTGTTGTACCAACTCAGTTGGCACAGTCTGCTGGATTGCCCAGATGAAGGGGAATCGCACGGGTTGGCGATTGGCTGGAACAGCCTACCAGAGATTAGTGCTTGTACTCTCTGTGCATCTTATCTCGCCTGAGCGGGACGCGGAGACCAAGTATGAAATCTGGATCCCATCTCACTAAAAGAGTTCTACTCTTTCGGGCTGTTTTTGCTGGATTTTTCAGCCAGATAAAATAGTGAGAAAAAGAATCATTCTTAAGTCCTGATTGATTCTTAACATTGATACTGACCTTGCTGTTCTTGCATTGTTGTAGATACCTGCAGCAACGAACACCATGAGCTTCAATGTGCGATCCCTACTGGAAAGGGAGAAGTTTGCTGGGCCGAACTTCTCAGACTGGTACGGACACCTTAAGATTGTTCTTAAGGCAGAGAGGAAACTGTATGTCCTCGAGACGGCTATACCGCCTCAGCCCGCTCCGAACGCCGCAAGGGCGGTTCGGGAAGCTTATGAAAAGCACGTCAATGATAGCATTGATGTCGCTTGCCTGATGCTAGCGTCTATGACGCCACCGCTGCAGCGTCAGCATGAGGATATGTCTGCTATACAAATTATAGCAAACCTCAAGATGCTGTATGCTGCACAGGCGAGGACAGAACGCTATAATCTGACAAAGCTGTTCTTCCAGAGCAAACTGGCTGAAGGGAGCCCAGTGGGAGCTCACGTGCTCAAGATGATTGGGCACAAGGAGGCTCTAGAGAAACTGGGGCATACCATCAATCAGGAGCTTGCTGTAGACATTATTCTGCACTCTCTCCCGCCCTCTTTTGATGAGTTCATCATTAACTTTAATATGAACAAAATCGACTGTACTCCGGCAGAGCTGCTGAATATGCTCTTGACTACTGAGGAGACTCTGAAGGGAAAGCCTTCGACCTCTGTCTTAATGGTTCCTTCTAGGAACAAGAAGAAGGGGAAGAAGGGCAAGGCCCCTGTCAAGAGTTACAGCAAGGCTCTGAAGCAAAAAGTTAAGCGGTCAAAGGAATACAGATGTTTCCACTGTGGCCAGCTGGGTCACTGGAAAAAGGACTGTAAAGCGCTCCAAGGAGACAAGAGGGGAAGCATCGCTTCTGGCTCAGGTATTTACGTGACGAAAGTCATGGTTTCATCTTCTTCTATTTCATGGGTGTTGGACACTGCATGTGGAGTTCACATTTGTTCAAATGTACAGGAACTCAAGAGAAGAAGATAGGTGGGACAGCATGAGGTGGACCTACGAGTTGGAAACGGGGCACGGGTTGCTGCTGTTGCTGTAGGAGACTATTTCATCTCTTTACCATCTGGACTTGTGTTAGAATTAAACAGTTGTTACTTTGTTCCAAGTATTACTAAAAATATTATCTCTATTCCTGCTCTTGTCAGGAAAGGGTTTTCCTTTGAATGCAATATTTCAAAGTGTATTCTTACTTTAGATAATATTGTTTATGCTACTGGTTCAATTAACAATGGGTAATTCATGTTGGACATGGAATGTTCTATACACAATATTGATAATAAGAAAGCCAAATATGCTGATGACAGCACCTTGCTATGGCATAGTCGTTTAGGCCATATTAACAAGAAACGCATTAAGCGGTTGCATGATTATGGACTGCTGGGATCATTCTCCTATGAGGAGATTGATACATGCAAAGCTTGTTTAATGGGTAAAATGACGAAGTCACCTTTTCCCCACAAAGGTCAAAGGGCTTCAGGTTTACTTGACCTTATACACAGTGATGTGTGTGGGCCATTTAGTAAACATGCCAGAGGTGGCTATCAATACTTCATCACCTTCACTGATGATTTCAGTAGGTACGGTTATGTCTATCTGATGAGACATAAGAGTGAATCTTTTGACAAGTTCAAAGAATTCAAGAATGAAGTACAGAATCAGCTAGGCCGACATATCAAGGCACTTCGTTCTGATCGAGGTGGAGAATACCTAAGTCGTGTTGGGGTATGCCCTTAAGGCTAATGTTTGAGGCCTTTGGGATTGTAATAGTATCATGTAATAAACTGTTGTGTTTTATAAAGGCATGGTTGTTATTCAGATTGTTACCTTGTCTGCTATAATAAGTGTACTTCTGAATAATGTCTCAAAGCTGTTCAGCTGGGCTGACATGCTCTATGTCCTTAGTCGAGATATCTTGGTGAACATGAGACAACCTTGATATGATTGAGACTAATATGTGTGCTAATCTTATAGGATGCTTCGAGCATGGAATAAGATGTAGACTCATGGGTACATTGGATGTACTGGACAGACCCTACTGGGATATTCCATTGCTTGTCACAATGTGAATGATCCTTATAAGCAGCAAGTGGCACATGTCCTTTGACTTGAGATCACTTGTGTTTCTAAATGATGATTGTCATTGTTTTGAGGTAGTTCAATATCATTTGAAACATAATGATTATAGACTATCTTGGATGGTGAGCTTGAGTCAGGTTAGGGCTCTTGTGATAGATAAAGGATTGCCGTCTCCTTGTTCAAGGAGTGTGATGTTCTAAGGGGCCCCCCCCGATATGAGATGATTGAGGAAGTGTATGGCCATACCCAGATGACTATGTTCATCTGATCTAATCATGCTCATCATATTGGAGTTACAAGCTTGACCCGCTTGTCCAATAAGAACATCCAGTGGCAAAGGACACATGTATGCCAAGTGAGTTGATTCACACTTGTGCTGTGGTTTGGGTGTAGTCTTGGAAGACTCTTTCCTTTATATCGGGAGACAGTGATGTGTTGCTAGATACCCCTCACTGATCGTGATAACGTAAGTTATCGTTACCGACATTTAGAGGAAACCCTCAGGGTCGCACAATTTGATGATATGGCTTACTTAAGTCAGATCGTGTGGACTGAACTGTTTAGACTCAGTTTAAACGAGTTCAGACTCTGATTGTAAGTGAGATCTAGTCTGATCATGTTTGATTGATTGGGGCTTGAGATCGGTAAGCTTCGATCGAGAGTTTGGATGCTAGATCATAGAGATCAAGAGCATCAAGAGATGAATGGTTAGATCTTGAACCATTTGGTTCAAAGAGATCTAGACCATGGCTTGGGCTGGTTTAATGAACCGAATTGGGTTGAACCTAATTGACTTGAACCGGTTCACATGGGTGAACGTATGGTTCAAGGTGTAAAGGCTTGTTGGGCGGTTTTTCCTTCAAGTGAGCGCATGGCTTGAAAACCTTCCATTTATGGAAGTGTAACGCCATGACTTGATTGGAGAAGGCTTAACGCAAATCGGTTTTACGGAATTGTCATCTTCGTTGGACGAAAGAGGATTCTTGGAGACGGTAGCTCTCGGCCAAGCGCATCTCAACACATGACAAGGACATTGGGATCTCTTGCTAGCACAAGGAAGATCCTAAAGGGTAGCCACCCCTCATCTTGTGTGTGAACTTGAAGAGGAGACCTACTTTGATCTCTTGCTTCCAAGCCGCCACCCTCTTCATGGCTTTGGTATGAGTTCTCATAACTTCAAGTTGATCATATAGTTATCATATTCGATCTTGTTTAGAAACCCTTTTCGCCATGCTTGTTAGAATCGCAAGTTTAGGGTTTCTCCCCCCCCCTTTGAACTAGGGGTTCCTTCAATTGGTATCAAAGCTGGTTCTTGATATGATCTATATGATTGCTTCAAGTCCTTGTGATCCATACATGTTGCGCTTACTTTTACTTGATGTATGCTTTGTTTACATGTAGTTGCGCTTGTATCATGCTTACATGAAGTTGCGCTTGTATCATGCTTACATCAATTTGCGCTTGTATCATGGTTAGATGAAGTATGCGCTCCCCCTTGAAGGGGACCCCCTTAGATCTAAGGGTTATCAACTTGCAAGCATGTTGTTTGTTTGTTTGTTTGCGCATGTTCTAGAAGTTTTCCAAAACTTATATCTTGCGCGCATGATTAGATCTAAGGTGCCACTATATTAAATCCTTAGATGGGTTGATAGGGTTGAAAGCATCTTCTAGGTTAGATCCAACTAGTCTGATCAGACCATCTGACAGCCTAGATGGGTTGACCTGATAGCACCTGTGCGCAAGCACAAGGTGGCTATGGGTTGACTGCATCTAGGGCGTGTAGCGAGGTCTGGTTGAGACACTATTGAACACACATGAGTTAGGCCCGGGGTCACACCCGCTTGCCAAAACTCATGAGGGTGGTTCAGCCCTTGGCGCATGCATGGTTGACCATTAGGTCAACACGGGTCAGTTAGGACTCGGTGCATGCAAGGGCAAAGGATCTAACTAGATGGATGAGTGGATCCCCATCAATGGACCATTGTAAGGTTATAGGGCTCATAAGGAAATTAAAATTGATGCCATGGGGTATTTTCAAAAAAAATTTATTTCCTGATTGGATCACATGTTGATTGAACCATATGCTTGTTTATTTAGTCTTATGTGGGTTGCCCTATTGTGTGCTGTGCTGGGGCCTGCGTGCCTGGTAATTTATAAGTTAAATTTATTGTGGTATGCGAATCACTTTTTCATTAATTTATTGTATATTTGACCTGCGAGTCAAAGCTTGTCTAGATAGATCAAATTGTATTTGATTAGACAAGAGCACAAATGCACACATCCCAAAGGAGCATTCAGCTGGTGGCGTACCTGAGGTGCTCTTGGCGCTAGGGCCCTGGGTTGGACCAGATGAGATGCAAAAGAGCTCAAGTGAAGACTTAAGGAAAATTAAGGTCTTACTAGGGTTCATGGGCTTTTACCACATAAGATCATGCTTTCTATTTATTGTTTAAATAATTAGAATTGCATGTTTAAGTTTATCTTCTGCTATCACCATAGGACTTGCATGATAGTGAAGAAGATAAAAGACCGTTAAAATCCAACGCTAATATATCAAGCTCGTAAGCCTTCTGACGCGAAACCTCGCCGTTCTGACTATCGTTGGAGCCGTGTTGTACCCACTCAGTGGGCACGTCCATCTATCTTCAGACGGTGCTGGATTTCACCTGCATGTTACAGAGTTGGGATTTATCCCCTCTCGTTGCTCAGCATAGCACGTGGTGGTCCAGGGAGTAGGTCAGGTCAGCTTGACCATGTAGGCTGCATATGTGGCGCATATGGTAGCACATGGAGGCAGCCATCTGTGGGATCAGAGACTGTGTTGTACCAACTCAGTTGGCACAGTCTGCTGGATTGCCCAGATGAAGGGGAATCGCACGGGTTGGCGATTGGCTGGGACAGCCTACCAGAAATTAGTGCTTGTCATCTCTGTGCATCTTATCTCGCCTGAGCGGGACGCGGAGACCAAGTATGAAATCTGGATCCCATCTCACTAAAAGAGTGTTACTCTTTCGGACTGTTTACTGGATTTTTCAGTCAGACAAAATAGTGAGAAAAGAATCTTTCTTAAGTCCTGGACTGATTCTGAACATTGATACTGACCTTGCTGTTCTTGCTTGTTGTAGATTCCTGCAGCAACGAACACCATGAGCTTCAATGTGCGATCCCTACTGGAAAGGGAGAAGTTTGCTGGGCCAAACTTCTCTGACTGGTTTGGACACCTTAAGATCGTTCTTAAGGCAGAGAGGAAACTGTATGTCCTCGAGACGGCGATACCGCCGCAGCCCGCTCCGAACGCCGCAAGGGCGGTTCGGGATGCCTATGAAAAGCACGTCAATGATAGCATTGATGTCGCTTGCCTGATGCTAGCGTCTATGACGCCACCGCTGCAGCGTCAGCATGAGGATATGTCCGCTATAGAGATTATAGCGAACCTCAAGATGCTGTATGCTGCACAGGCGAGGACTGAGCGCTATAATCTGACGAAGCTCTTCTTTCAGAGCAAACTGGCTGAAGGGAGCCCAGTGGGAGCTCACGTGCTCAAGATGATTGGGCACAAGGAGGCTCTAGAGAAACTGGGGCATACCATCAACCAGGAGCTTGCTGTGGATATTATTCTGCAGTCTCTCCCGCCCTCTTTCGATGCGTTCATCATTAATTTTAATATGAACAAAATCGATTGTACGCCGGCAGAGCTGCTGAATATGCTCTTGACCACTGAGGAAACTCTGAAGGGAAAGCCTTCAACCTCTGTCTTAATGGTTCCTTCTAGGAACAAGAAGAAGGGGAAGAAGGGCAAGGCCCCTGTCAAGAATTACAGCAAGGCGCTGAAACAGATGGTGAAGCGGTCGAAGGACAACAGGTGTTTCCACTGTGGCCAGCTGGGTCACTGGAAAAAGGACTGTAAAGCGCTCCAAGGAGATAAGAGGGGAAGCGTTGCTTCTGGCTCAGGTATATTCGTGACGGAAGTCATGGTTTCATCTTCTTCTATTTCATGGGTGTTGGACACTGCATGTGGAGTTCACATTTGTTCAAATGTACAGGAACTCAAGAGAAGAAGGCAGGTGGGACAGCATGAGGTAGACCTACGAGTCAGAAACGGGGCACGGGTTGCTGCTGTTGCTGTAGGAGACTATTTCATTTCTTTACCATCTGGCATTGTATTAGAATTAAACAATTGTTATTTTGTACCCAGTATTACCAAGAATATTATCTCTATTCCTGCTCTTGTCAGGAAAGGTTTTGCCTTTGAATGCAAGATTTCAAAGTGTATTTTGACTTATGATAATATTGTGTATGCAACTGGTTCAATTAACAATGGGTTATTCATGTTGGACATGGAACATTCTATACAAAACATTGATAACAAGAAAGCCAAGTATGCTGATGACAGCACCTTGTTATGGCACAGTCGTTTAGGCCATATAAACGAGAAGCGCATTAAGCGGTTGCATGATCATGGACTGCTGGGATCATTCTCCTATGAGGAGATTGATACATGCAAAGCTTGTTTAATGGGTAAAATGACGAAGTCACCTTTTCCTAATAAAGGTCAAAGGGCTTCAGGTTTACTTGACCTTATACACAGTGATGTGTGTGGGCCGTTTAGTAAACATGCCAGAGGTGGCTATCAGTACTTCATTACCTTTACTGATGATTTCAGTAGGTATGGTTATGTCTATCTGATGAGACATAAGAGTGAATCTTTTGACAAGTTCAAAGAGTTCCAAAATGAAGTACAAAATCAGTTAGGCCGAAATATCAAGGCACTTCGTTCTGATCGAGGTGGTGAATACCTAAGTCGAGAGTTTACTGACTATCTGAAAGAGTGTGGGATTATCTCACAGCTCACTCCACCAGGAACACCGCAATGGAATGGTGTGTCCGAGAGGAGAAATAGAACGTTACTTGATATGGTTCGTTCTATGATGAGTCAGGCCACTCTTCCATACTCCTTTTGGGGTTTTGCACTGGAGACAGCTGCAAAGGTACTAAACCGAGTGCCATCCAAGGCAGTTTCAAAGACGCCATATGAGTTATGGTATGGGAAACAGCCTAGCTTGACATTTATCAGGATCTGGGGTTGCGAGGCTTATGTCAAAAAGCTCGCCTCTGGGAAACTAGAGAGCAGATCTGATAAATGCATCTTTGTCGGTTACCCTAAGGAAACTAAGGGTTATTATTTCTACGATCCCAAAGAGAACAAGGTTTTTGTTGCTCGGACGGCCATATTTCTTGAGAAGGAATTTCTTCTGCAAGAGGCTAGTGGGAGAGAAATAAAACTGGATGAGAATCCAGAGGAAGGACAAAGTGCTCAAGCACAGTTGGATGAGCCTGAGCCGGTAGATCAGGTTATTGAACAATCTGAGGCTCAAATAACACGGGAACCGCGAAGATCGGGAAGGATCCGTCGACAGCCTGAGCGCTATGACGGAGTCTACATCATTGATAATGATGAACCCCTCACTTATGCAGATGCGGTCAGTGGACCGGAGTCAGCTAGATGGCTTGAAGCTATGCGAGCCGAGATGGACTCCATGTCAGATAACCAAGTCTGGGATTTGGTTGATCCGCCTTCGGGAGTAATCCCTATAGGCTGTAAATGGATCTTCAAGAAGAAGATTGACATGGATGGTAACGTGGTTACCTATAAAGGCAGGCTAGTTGCGAAAGGTTTCAAACAAATCTACGGGATAGATTATGATGAAACTTTCTCACCTGTAGCTATGTTTAAGTCTATTCGGATTCTTTTCGCGATAGCAGCATATTACGATTATGAGATCTGGCAGATGGATGTGAAAACAGCTTTCCTTAATGGAAATCTGGATGAGGATGTGTATATGACACAACCTGAAGGTTTCACTAATCCATCAGATCGTCATAAAATATGCAAGTTAAAGAAGTCCATTTATGGACTTAAACAAGCATCTAGGAGCTGGAATATTCGTTTTGATGAATCAATCTCTGAGTTTGGTTTCATCAAGAACGAAGATGACCCGTGTGTGTATAAGAGGTTTAGTGGGAGCGTGATTACATTCCTAATCCTCTACGTCGATGACATCTTGATCATTGGAAATGATATTCCTGAACTGCATGCTGTTAAAGCATGGTTAGGAAAATGTTTCCAGATGAAAGATTTAGGAGAAGCAGCCTATGTATTAGATGTGAAGATCTACAGAGATAGATCTAAGAGGCTTCTCGGGCTGTGCCAGAGTACTTACATCGATAAGGTCCTGGAGAGATTCCATTTAGAGAATTCTAAACGTGGATATCTTCCAGTCAGACATGGTCTGAATCTTTCGAAGAGTCAGTGTCCACAAACACAGACTGAGAAAGATGAAATGGACAATACGCCTTATGCTTCGGCTATTGGGTCCATTATGTATGCGATGTTGTGTACTCGCCCAGACGTCGCTTACGGGTTAAGCGTGACCAGTCGATTCCAAAGTAATCCAGGTTTGGCGCACTGGATTGCAGTCAAGAACATCTTAAAATATCTGCGGAGGACCAAAGATATGTTCTTGATATATGGTGGTCAGGAAGAACTCAGTATAGAGGGATATACTGACGCTTCGTTCCAGTCGGACTAGGATGATTTCCGATCGCAATCAGGCTATGTTTTTAGCTTGAATGGTGGAGCAGTGGTGTGGAAGAGTTTCAAACAGTCAACTGTTGCTGATTCCACAACAGAAGCCGAGTATGTTGCAGCCTCGGAAGCATCCAAGGAGGCAGTCTGGATTCGTAAGTTCGTGAGAGAACTTGGTGTCGTTCCTTCGAGTGCCGATCCTTTGGTTATCTTCTGTGATAACACTGGAGCAATCTGTAGGAACCCCTAATCATAAGGGGGCAAAACCCTAAGCATGGCGCTAATGTAAAATATGCAAGCGGAAGCAAGGGTCGCAAGATCATTTGCATGCCATATGTTCAACTATAATCGATTGAATAGATTGAGATAAAAATCATACCAACGCCATATGCTTGGAAGTCGGCTTGGATAAAGAGAACAAAGTAGATCTCCTCCACAAGTTCACACACAAGGTGAAGATGCTTACTCCTTGCGGTCTCTTGTGCTAGCAAGACACCCAAGCCTTCAAGCGTCGAATGGAAGGGGATGATGAACCTCTTGGCCGAGAGCTCCTCTTGCTCAACCTCTCCTTCTCTTCGTCAATCACCACCCAACCAAAGTCGAATGCGTTGAAGAGAAGAGCGCAAACGCATATGCGTTTTTGGCATTGAAGTGAGTGAAACCGGCCCTTGATGACTTTCCATAAATGGAAGCTCATCAAGTCCATGCGCTCAACTCAACCCAAACGCATTTTAGGATTGAACCATGCGTTCACCATTGTGAACCGGTTCAAGCCAAAATGTCAAATCGGCTTTGGTTCAACAAACCAAACCGAAATAGCTCTAGCCACTTGGTCTAGACCAAATTGAACCCCCAAGGCTCATGATCTAACCATTCATCATCTGATGCCCTTGATCTCTCCGATCTAGCATCACCTCTCTCGATCGAAGCTTACCGATCTCAAGTCCTAATCAATCAAACATGATCAGACCAGATCTCACTTACAATCAGAGATTAAATCCCTTTAATCTGAACTCAAAGAATCCAGTCCATACGATCTGACTCAAGTAAGCCATATCACCAAATTGTGCGACCCTGAGGGTTTCCTCTAAATGTCGGTAACGATAACTTACGTTATCACGATCAGTGAGGGGTATCTAGCAACACATCACTGTCTCCCGATATAAAGGAAAGAGTCTTCCAAGACTACTCCCAAACCATAGCACAAGTGTGACTCAATTCACAAGGCATACATGTGTCCTTTGCCACTGGATGTTCTTATTGGACAAGCGGGTCAAGCTTGTAACTCCAATACGATGAGCATGATTAGATCAGATGCACATAGTCATCTGGGTATGGCCATACACTATCTCAATCATCTCATATAGGGGGGCCCTTAGAACACCACACTCCTTAAACACGGAGACGGCAATCCTTTATCTATCACTAGTGCCCTAACCTGATTCAAGCTCACCATCCAAGATAGTCTATAATCATTATATTTCAAATGATATTGAACTACCTCAAAACAATGACAATCATCATTTAGAAACACAAGTGATCTCAAGTCAAAGGACATGTGCCACTTGCTGCTTACAGGGATCATTCACATTGTGACAAGCAATGCAATATCCCAGTAGGGTCTGTCCAGTACATCCAATGTACCCATGAGTCTACATCTTATTCCATGCTCGAAGCATCCTATAAGATTAGCACTCATATTAGTCTCCATCATATCAAGGCTGTCTCATGTTCACCAAGATATCTCGACTAAGGACATATAGCCTGTCAGCCTAGCTGAACAGCTTTGAGACATTATTCAGAAGTACACTTATTACAGCAGACAAGGTAACAACCTGAATAACAACCATGCCTTATTATAAACTTAAGAGTTTATTACATGATACTTATACAATCCCAAGGCCTCAAACATTAGCCTTAAGGGCATACCCCAACAATCTCCCACTTGCACTTAATCTAATGGTTGAGAAATCTCAAACCCATATTATTACAGTGCTTCTCATGCTTCTGCTGCGCCAGAGGCTTGGTAAGCGGGTCTGCCAGATTGTCATCTGTATGAACCTTGCAAATCTTGATCTCGCCTCGATCAATGATCTCCCGGATCAAGTGAAACCGTCTCTGTATGTGCTTGGACTTCTGGTGCGACCGTGGTTCCTTTGCTTGTGCTATAGCACCAGTGTTATCACAGAAGATAACCAAAGGATCTGCACTCGAAGGAACGACACCAAGTTCTCTCACGAACTTACGAATCCACACTGCCTCCTTGGATGCTTCCGAGGCTGCAACATACTCGGCTTCTGTTGTGGAATCAGCAACAGTTGACTGTTTGAAGGTCTTCCACACCACTGCTCCACCATTCAAGCTAAAAACATAGCCTGATTGCGATCGGAAATCATCCTGGTCCGACTGGAACGAAGCGTCAGTATATCCCTCTATACTAAGTTCTTCCTGACCACCATATATCAAGAACATATCTTTGGTCCTCCGCAGATATTTTAAGATGTTCTTGACTGCAATCCAGTGCGCCAATCCTGGATTACTTTGGAATCGACTGGTCACGCTTAACCCGTAAGCGACGTCTGGGCGAGTACACAACATCGCATACATAATGGACCCAATAGCCGAAGCATAAGGCGTATTGTCCATTTCATCTTTCTCAGTCTGTGTTTGTGGACACTGACTCTTTGAAAGATTCAGACCATGTCTGACTGGAAGATATCCACGTTTAGAATTCTCTAAATGGAATCTCTCCAGGACTTTATCGATGTAAGTACTCTGGCACAGCCCGAGAAGCCTCTTAGATCTATCCCGGTAGATCTTGACACCTAATACATAGGCTGCTTCTCCTAGATCTTTCATCTGGAAACATTTTCCTAACCATGCCTTAACAGCATGCAGTTCAGGAATATCATTTCCAATGATCAAGATATCATCGACGTAGAGGATTAGGAATGTAATCACGCTCCCACTAAACCTCTTATATACACACGGGTCATCTTCGTTCTTGATGAAACCAAACTCAGAGATTGATTCATCAAAACGAATATTCCAGCTTCTTGATGCTTGTTTAAGTCCATAAATGGACTTCTTTAACTTGCATATTTTATGACGATCTGCTGGATTAGTGAAACCTTCCGGTTGTGTCATATACACATCCTCATCCAGATTTCCATTAAGGAAAGCTGTCTTCACATCCATTTGCCAGATCTCATAGTCGTAATATGCTGCTATCGCGAAAAGAATCCGAATAGACTTAAACATGGCTACAGGAGAGAAAGTTTCATCATAATCTATCCCGTAGATTTGTTTGAAACCTTTCGCAACTAGCCTGCCTTTATAGGTAACCACGTTACCGTCCATGTCAATCTTCTTTTAGAAGATCCATTTACAGCCTATAGGGATTACTCCCGGAGGCGGATCAACCAAATCCCAGACTTGGTTATCTGACATGGAGTCCATCTCGGCTCGCATAGCTTCAAGCCATCTAGCTGATTCCGGTCCACTGACCGCATCCGCATAAGTTAGGGGTTCATCATTATCAATGATGTAGACTCCGTCATAGCGCTCAGGCTGTCGACGGATCCTACCCGATCTTCGCGGTTCCCGTGATATCTGAGCCTCAGGTTGTTCAGTAACCTGATCTACCAGCTCAGGCACATCCAACTCTGCTTGACTACTTTGTCCTTCCTCTGAATTCTCATCCAGCTTTATTTCTCTCCCACTGGCCTCTTGCAGAAGAAACTCCTTCTCAAGAAATATGGCCGTCCGAGCAACAAAAACCTTGTTCTCTTTGGGATCGTAGAAATAATAACCCTTAGTTTCCTTAGGGTAACCGACAAAGATACATTTCTCAGATCTGCTCTCCAGTTTCCCAGAGGCGAGCTTTTTGACATAAGCCTCGCAACCCCAGATCCTGATAAATGTCAAGCTAGGCTGTTTTCCATACCATAACTCATATGGCGTCTTTAAAACTGCCTTGGATGGCACTCGGTTTAGTACCTTTGCAGCTGTTTCCAGTGCAAAACCCCAAAAGGAATATGGAAGAGTGGCCTGACTCATCATAGAACGAACCATGTCTAGTAACGTTCTATTTCTCCTCTCGGACACACCATTCCATTGCGGTGTTCCTGGCGGAGTGAGCTGTGAGATAATCCCACACTCCTTCAGATAGTCAGTAAATCCATGACTCAGGTATTCACCACCTCGATCAGAACGAAGTGCCTTGATATTTCGGCCTAGCTGATTTTGTACTTCATTTTTGAACTCTTTGAATTTGTCAAAAGATTCACTTTTATGTCTCATTAAATAGACATACCCATACCTACTGAAATCATCAGTAAAGGTAATGAAGTACTGATAGCCACCTCTGGCATGTTTACTAAAAGGCCCACACACATCACTGTGTATAAGGTCAAGTAAACCCGAAGCCCTTTGACCTTTGTGAGGAAAAGGAGACTTCGTCATTTTACCCATCAAACAAGCTTTGCATGTATCAATCTCCTCATAGGAGAATGATCCCAGCAGTCCATGTTCATGCAACCGCTTAATGCGCTTCTCGTTTATATGGCCTAAACGACTATGCCATAACAAGGTGCTGTCATCAGCATACTTGGCTTTCTTATTATCAATGTTTTGTATAGAATTTTCCATGTCCAACATGTATAACCCATTGTTAATTGAACCAGTTGCATACACAATATTATCATGAGATAAAACACACTTTGAAATATTGCATTCAAAGGCAAATCCTTTCCTGACAAGAGCAGGAATAGAGATAATATTCTTGGTAATACTCGGTACAAAATAACAATTGTTTAATTCTAATACAACGCCAGATGGTAAAGAAATGAAATAGTCTCCTACAGCAACAGCAGCAACCCGTGCCCCGTTTCCAACTCGTAGGTCTACCTCATGCTGTCCCACCTACCTTCTTCTCTTGAGTTCCTGCACATTTGAACAAATGTGAACTCCACATGCAGTGTCCAACACCCATGATATAGTAGAAGAAGATAACATGACCTCAGTCACATATATACCTGAGCCAGAAGCGATGCTTCCCCTCTTATCTCCTTGGAGCGCTTTACAGTCCTTTTTCCAGTGACCCAGCTGGCCACAGTAGAAACACCTGTTGTCCTTCGACCGCTTCACCTTCTGTTTCAGGGCCTTGCTGTAATTCTTGATAGGGGCCTTGCCCTTCTTCCCCTTCTTCTTGTTCCTAGAAGGAACCATCAAGACAGAGGTTGAAGGCTTACCCTTCAGAGTTTCCTCAGTGGTCAAGAGCATATTCAGCAGCTCTGCCGGCGTACAATCGATCTTGTTCATATTAAAGTTAATAATGAACGCATCGAAAGAGGGCGGAAGAGACTGCAGAATAATGTCCACAGCAAGCTCCTGGTTGACGGTATGCCCCAGTTTCTCTAGAGCCTCCTTGTGCCCAATCATCTTGAGCACGTGAGCTCCCACTGGGCTCCCCTCAGCCAGTTTGCTCTGAAAGAAGAGCTTCGTCAGATTATAGCGCTCAGTCCTCGCCTGTGCAGCATATAGCATCTTGAGGTTCGCTATAATTTCTATAGCCGACATATCCTCATGCTGACGCTGCAGCGGTGGCGTCATAGACGCTAGCATCAGGCAAGCGACATCAATGCTATCATTGACGTGCTTTTCGTAGGCTTCCCGAACCGCCCTTGCGGCGTTCGGAGCGGGCTGCGGCGGTATCGCCGTCTCGAGGACATACAGTTTCCTCTCTGCCTTAAGAACAATCTTAAGGTGTCCGAACCAGTCAGAGAAGTTCGGCCCAGCAAACTTCTCCCTTTCCAGTAGGGATCGCACATTGAAGCTCATGGTGTTCGTTGCTGCAGGAATCTACAACAAGCAAGAACAGCAAGGTCAGTATCAATGTTTCAGAATCAATCCAGGACTTAAGAAAGATTCTTTTCTCACTATTTTGTCTGACTGAAAAATCCAGTAAACAGTCCGAAAGAGTAAACACTCTTTTAGTGAGATGGGATCCAGATTTCATACTTGGTCTCCGCGTCCCGCTCAGGCGAGATAAGATGCACAGAGATGACAAGCACTAGTTTCTGGTAGGCTGTCCCAGCCAATCGCCAACCCGTGCGATTCCCCTTCATCTTGGCAATCCAGCAGACTGTGCCAACTGAGTTGGTGCAACACAGTCTCTGATCCCAGAGATGGCTGCCTCCATGTGCTACCATATGCGCCACATATGTAGTCTACATGGTCAAGCTGACCTGACCTACTCCCTGGACCACCACGTGCTATGCTGAGCAACGAGAGGGGATAAATCCCAACTCTGTAACACGCAGGTGAAATCCAGCACCGTCTGAAGATAGATGGACGTGCCCACTGAGTGGGTTCAACACGGCTCCAACGATAGTCAGAAAGGTGAGGTTTCGCGTCAGAAGGCTTACGAGCTTGATATGTTAGCGTTGGATTTTAACGGTCTTTTATCTTCTTACTATCAGGCATGTCCTATGGCTATAGCAGAAGATAAACATAAATATGCAATTCTAATTATTAGCAATAAGTAGAAAGCATGATCTTATGTGGTAAAAGCCCATGAACCCTAGTAAGACCTTAATATAACTTAAGTCTTCACTTGAGCTTCATTGCATCTCATCTGGTCCAACCCAGTGCCCTAGCGCCAAGAGCACCTCAGGTGCACCACCAGGTGAATGCCCCTCTTGGATGTGTGCCTTTGTTCTTGTCTAATCAAAGTACATTTGATCTATCTAGACAAGGTTGACTCGCAGGTCAACAACATATTATAAATTAAGTACAATGTGATTCGCAGATCACAAATTAATTTACAATTTTTAAGTCCAGGCACGCAGGCCCCAGCACAGCACACAATTGGGCAACCCACATAAGACTAAATAAACAAGCATATGGTTCAATCAACATGTGATCCAATCATCTTGAAATTAAAAGTTTTTGAAAACCCCATGGCATCAATTTTAATTTCCTTATGAGCCCTACAACCTTACAATGGTCCATTGATGGGGATCCACTCATCCATCTAGTTAGATCCTTTGCCCTTGCATGCACCGAGTCCTAACTGACCCGAGTTGACCTAATGGTCAACCATGCATGCGCCAAGGGCTGAACTACCCCCATGAGTTTTGGCAAGCGGGTGTGACCCCGGGCCTAACTCAAGTGTGTTCAGTAGTGTCTCAACCAGACCTCGCTACACGCCCTAGATGCAGTCAACCTATAGCCACCTTGTGCTTGCGCATAGGTGCTATCAGGTTAACCCATCTGAGCTGTCAGATGGTCTGATCAGACTTGGATCTAACCTAGTGGTGACTTCAACCTCATCAACCCATCTAAGGGTTTAATGTAGTGGCACCTTAGATCTAATCAAGCGCGCAAGATGTAAGTTTTAGAAAAACCTTAGAACATGCGCAATCATACAAACAAACAGCATGCTTGCATATAACCCTTAGATCTAAGGGGGTCCCCTTCAAGGGGGAGCGCAAACTTTAGGGGGTCCCCTTCAAGGGGGAGCGCATACTTCATATAAGCAAAGCATGATACAAGCGCAACTTCATGTAAGCAAAGCATGATACAAGCGCAACTTCATGTAAGCAAAGCATGATACAAGCGCAACTTCATGTAAGCAAAGCATGATACAAGCGCAACTTCATGTAAGCAAAGCATGCCTCAAGTAAAAGTAAGCGCAACATGAGGATCACATCAGCAAACATAATAGCATGCATAGAGCCAAACCTCTGATACCAATTGTAGGAACCCCTAATCATAAGGGGGCAAAACCCTAAGCATGGCGCTAATGTAAAATATGCAAGCGGAAGCAAGGGTCGCAAGATCATTTGCATGCCATATGTTCAACTATAATCGATTGAATAGATTGAGATAAAAATCATACCAACGCCATATGCTTGGAAGTCGGCTTGGATAAAGAGAACAAAGTAGATCTCCTCCACAAGTTCACACACAAGGTGAAGATGCTTACTCCTTGCGGTCTCTTGTGCTAGCAAGACACCCAAGCCTTCAAGCGTCGAATGGAAGGGGATGATGAACCTCTTGGCCGAGAGCTCCTCTTGCTCAACCTCTCCTTCTCTTCGTCAATCACCACCCAACCAAAGTCGAATGCGTTGAAGAGAAGAGCGCAAACGCATATGCGTTTTTGGCATTGAAGTGAGTGAAACCGGCCCTTGATGACTTTCCATAAATGGAAGCTCATCAAGTCCATGCGCTCAACTCAACCCAAACGCATTTTAGGATTGAACCATGCGTTCACCATTGTGAACCGGTTCAAGCCAAAATGTCAAATCGGCTTTGGTTCAACAAACCAAACCGAAATAGCTCTAGCCACTTGGTCTAGACCAAATTGAACCCCCAAGGCTCATGATCTAACCATTCATCATCTGATGCCCTTGATCTCTCCGATCTAGCATCACCTCTCTCGATCGAAGCTTACCGATCTCAAGTCCTAATCAATCAAACATGATCAGACCAGATCTCACTTACAATCAGAGATTAAATCCCTTTAATCTGAACTCAAAGAATCCAGTCCATACGATCTGACTCAAGTAAGCCATATCACCAAATTGTGCGACCCTGAGGGTTTCCTCTAAATGTCGGTAACGATAACTTACGTTATCACGATCAGTGAGGGGTATCTAGCAACACATCACTGTCTCCCGATATAAAGGAAAGAGTCTTCCAAGACTACTCCCAAACCATAGCACAAGTGTGACTCAATTCACAAGGCATACATGTGTCCTTTGCCACTGGATGTTCTTATTGGACAAGCGGGTCAAGCTTGTAACTCCAATACGATGAGCATGATTAGATCAGATGCACATAGTCATCTGGGTATGGCCATACACTATCTCAATCATCTCATATAGGGGGGCCCTTAGAACACCACACTCCTTAAACAAGGAGACGGCAATCCTTTATCTATCACTAGTGCCCTAACCTGATTCAAGCTCACCATCCAAGATAGTCTATAATCATTATATTTCAAATGATATTGAACTACCTCAAAACAATGACAATCATCATTTAGAAACACAAGTGATCTCAAGTCAAAGGACATGTGCCACTTGCTGCTTACAGGGATCATTCACATTGTGACAAGCAATGCAATATCTCAGTAGGGTCTGTCCAGTACATCCAATGTACCCATGAGTCTACATCTTATTCCATGCTCGAAGCATCCTATAAGATTAGCACTCATATTAGTCTCCATCATATCAAGGCTGTCTCATGTTCACCAAGATATCTCGACTAAGGACATATAGCCTGTCAGCCTAGCTGAACAGCTTTGAGACATTATTCAGAAGTACACTTATTACAGCAGACAAGGTAACAACCTGAATAACAACCATGCCTTATTATAAACTTAAGAGTTTATTACATGATACTTATACAATCCCAAGGCCTCAAACATTAGCCTTAAGGGCATACCCCAACACAATCGCACAGGCAAAGGAACCACGGTCGCACCAGAAGTCCAAGCACATACAGAGACGGTTTCACTTGATCCGGGAGATCATTGATCGAGGCGAGATCAAAATATGCAAGGTTCATACAGATGACAATCTGGCAGACCCGCTTACCAAGCCTCTGGCGCAGCAGAAGCATGAGAAGCACTGTAATAATATGGGTTTGAGATTTCTCAACCATTAGATTAAGTGCAAGTGGGAGATTGTTGGGGTATGCCCTTAAGGCTAATGTTTGAGGCCTTTGGGATTGTAATAGTATCATGTAATAAACTGTTGTGTTTTATAAAGGCATGGTTGTTATTCAGATTGTTACCTTGTCTGCTATTATAAGTGTACTTCTGAATAATGTCTCAAAGCTGTTCAGCTGGGCTGACATGCTCTATGTCCTTAGTCGAGATATCTTGGTGAACATGAGACAACCTTGATATGATTGAGACTAATATGTGTGCTAATCTTATAGGATGCTTCGAGCATGGAATAAGATGTAGACTCATGGGTACATTGGATGTACTGGACAGACCCTACTGGGATATTCCATTGCTTGTCACAATGTGAATGATCCTTATAAGCAGCAAGTGGCACATGTCCTTTGACTTGAGATCACTTGTGTTTCTAAATGATGATTGTCATTGTTTTGAGGTAGTTCAATATCATTTGAAACATAATGATTATAGACTATCTTGGATGGTGAGCTTGAGTCAGGTTAGGGCTCTTGTGATAGATAAAGGATTGCCGTCTCCTTGTTCAAGGAGTGTGATGTTCTAAGGGGCCCCCCCGATATGAGATGATTGAGGAAGTGTATGGCCATACCCAGATGACTATGTTCATCTGATCTAATCATGCTCATCATATTGGAGTTACAAGCTTGACCCGCTTGTCCAATAAGAACATCCAGTGGCAAAGGACACATGTATGCCAAGTGAGTTGATTCACACTTGTGCTGTGGTTTGGGTGTAGTCTTGGAAGACTCTTTCCTTTATATCGGGAGACAGTGATGTGTTGCTAGATACCCCTCACTGATCGTGATAACGTAAGTTATCGTTACCGACATTTAGAGGAAACCCTCAGGGTCGCACAATTTGATGATATGGCTTACTTAAGTCAGATCGTGTGGACTGAACTGTTTAGACTCAGTTTAAACGAGTTCAGACTCTGATTGTAAGTGAGATCTAGTCTGATCATGTTTGATTGATTGGGGCTTGAGATCGGTAAGCTTCGATCGAGAGTTTGGATGCTAGATCATAGAGATCAAGAGCATCAAGAGATGAATGGTTAGATCTTGAACCATTTGGTTCAAAGAGATCTAGACCATGGCTTGGGCTGGTTTAATGAACCGAATTGGGTTGAACCTAATTGACTTGAACCGGTTCACATGGGTGAACGTATGGTTCAAGGTGTAAAGGCTTGTTGGGCGGTTTTTCCTTCAAGTGAGCGCATGGCTTGAAAACCTTCCATTTATGGAAGTGTAACGCCATGACTTGATTGGAGAAGGCTTAACGCAAATCGGTTTTACGGAATTGTCATCTTCGTTGGACGAAAGAGGATTCTTGGAGACGGTAGCTCTCGGCCAAGCGCATCTCAACACACGACAAGGACATTGGGATCTCTTGCTAGCACAAGGAAGATCCTAAAGGGTAGCCACCCCTCATCTTGTGTGTGAACTTGAAGAGGAGACCTACTTTGATCTCTTGCTTCCAAGCCGCCACCCTCTTCATGGCTTTGGTATGAGTTCTCATAACTTCAAGTTGATCATATAGTTATCATATTCGATCTTGTTTAGAAACCCTTTTCGCCATGCTTGTTAGAATCGCAAGTTTAGGGTTTCTCCCCCCCCTTTGAACTAGGGGTTCCTTCAAGTCGAGAGTTTACTGACTATCTGAAGTAGTGTGGGATTATCTCACAGCTCACTCCGCCAGGAACACCGCAATGGAATGGTGTGTCCGAGAGGAGAAATAGAACGTTACTTGATATGGTTCGTTCTATGATGAGTCAGGCTGCTCTACCTTACTCCTTTTGGGGATTTGCACTGGAGACAGCTGCAAAGGTACTAAACCGAGTGCCATCTAAGGCAGTTTCAAAGACGCCATATGAGTTATGGTATGGGAAACAGCCGAGCTTAACATTTATCAGGATCTGGGGCTGCGAGGCTTATGTCAAAAAGCTCGCCTCTGGGAAACTAGAGAGCAGATCTGAGAAATGTATCTTTGTCGGTTACCCTAAGGAAACTAAGGGTTATTATTTCTCCGATCCCAAAGAGAACAAAGTATTTGTTGCTCGGACAGCCATATTTCTTGAGAAGGAGTTTCTTCTGCAAGAGGCCAGTGGGAGAGAAATAAAGCTGGATGAGAATCCAGAGGAAGGACAAAGTGGTCAAGCACAGTTGGATGAGCCTGAGCCGGTAGAACAGGTTACTGAACAACCTGAGGCTCAGATATCACGGGAACCGCGAAGATCGGGAAGGATCCGTCGACAGCCTGAGCGCTATGACGGAGTCTACATCATTGATCATGATGAACCCCACACTTATGCGGATGCGGTCAGTGGACCGGAGTCAGCGAGATGGCTTGAAGCTATGCGCGCCGAGATGGACTCCATGTCAGATAACCGAGTCTGGGATTTGGTTGATCCGCCTCCGGGAGTAATCCCTATAGGTTGTAAATGGATCTTCAAGAAGAAGATTGACATGGATGGTAACGTGGTTACCTATAAAGGCAGGCTAGTTGCGAAAGGTTTCAAACAAATCTACGGGATAGATTATGATGAAACTTTCTCACCTGTAGCCATGTTTAAGTCTATTCGGATTCTTTTCGCGATAGCAGCATATTACGATTATGAGATCTGGCAGATGGATGTGAAAACGGCTTTCCTTAATGGAAATCTGGATGAGGATGTGTATATGACACAACCAGAAGGTTTCACTAATCCATCAGATCGTCATAAAATATGCAAGTTAAAGAAGTCTATTTATGGACTCAAACAAGCATCAAGAAGCTGGAATATTCGTTTTGATGAATCAGTCACTGAATTTGGTTTCATCAAGAACGAAGATGACCCGTGTGTATATAAGAGGTTTAGTGGGAGCGTGATTACTTTCCTAGTCCTCTACGTCGATGATATCTTGATCATTGGAAACGACATTCCTGAAATGCATGCCGTAAAGGCATGGCTAAGGAAATGTTTCCAGATGAAAGATCTTGGAGAAGCAGCCTATGTATTAGGTGTGAAGATCTACAGGGATAGATCTAAGAGGCTTCTCGGGCTGTGCCAGAGTACTTACATCGATAAAGTCCTGGAGAGATTTCATTTAGAGAATTCTAAAAGAGGATATCTTCCAGTCAGACATGGTCTGAATCTTTCGAAGAGTCAGTGTCCACAAACACAGACTGAGAAAGATGAAATGGACAATACGCCTTATGCTTCGGCTATTGGGTCCATAATGTATGCGATGTTGTGTACTCCCCCAGACGTCGCTTACGGGTTAAGCGTGACCAGTCGGTTCCAAGGTAATCCAGGTATGGCGCACTGGATTGCAGTCAAGAACATTTTAAAATATCTGCGGAGGACCAAAGATATGTTCTTGATATATGGTGGTCAGGAAGAACTCAGTATTGAAGGATATACTGACGCTTCGTTCCAGTCTGACCAGGATGATTTCCGATCGCAATCAGGCTATATTTTTAGCTTGAATGGAGGAGCGGTGGTGTGGAAGAGTTTCAAACAGTCAATCGTTGCTGATTCCACAACAGAAGCCGAGTATGTTGCAGCCTCGGAAGCATCCAAGGAGGCAGTGTGGATTCGTAAGTTCGTTCAGGAACTTGGTGTTGTTCCTTCGAGTGCAGATCCTTTGGTTATCTTTTGTGATAACACTGGAGCAATCGCACAAGCAAAGGAACCACGGTCGCACCAGAAGTCCAAGCACATACAGAGACGGTTTCATTTGATCCGGGAGATCATTGATCGTGGCGAGATCAAAGTCTGCAAGGTTCATACAGATGACAATCTGGCAGACCCGCTTACTAAGCCTCTGGCGCAGCAGAAGCATGAGAAGCACTGTAATAATATGGGTTTGAGATTTCTCAACCATTAGATTAAGTGCAAGTGGGAGATTATTGGGGTATGCCCTTAAGGCTAATGTTTGAGGCCTTGGGAATGTATCAGTATCATGTAATAAACTCTTATGTTTATAAAAGCATGGTTGTTATTTAGTTTGTTACATTGTCTGCTGCAATAGGTGTACTTCTGAATAATGTCTCAAAGCTGTTCAGCTAGGCTGACATGCAGTTAAGTCCTTAGTCGATATATCTTGGTGAACATGAGACAGCCTTGATATGGTTAAGACTAATATGTGTTCTAATCTTATAGGATGCTTCGAGCATGGAATAAGATGTAGACCCATGGGTACATTGGATGTACTGGATAGACCCTACTAGGATATTCAATTGCTTGTCACAATATGAATAATCCTTGAATGCGACAAGTGGCACATTTCCTCTGACTTGAGATCACTTGTGTTTTCTAAATGATGATTGTCATTGTTTTGAGGTAGTTCAATATCATTTGAAACATAATGGTTATAGACTATCTTGGATGGTGAGCTTGAATCAGGTTAGGGCACTAGTGATAGATATAGGATTGTCGTCTCCTTGTTTAAGGAGTGTGATGTTCTAAAGGGCCCCCCTGGATGAGATGATTGAGAAAGTGTATGGCCATACCCAGATGACTATGATCATCTGATCTAATCATGCTCATCATATTGGAGCTACAAGCTTGACACGCTTGTCCAATAAGAACATCCAGTGGCAAAGGAAATTTGCATGCCTTGTGAATTGGATTCACACTTGTGCTGTGGTTTGGGTGTAGTCTTGGAAGACTCTTTCCTTTATATCGGGAGACAGTGATGTGTTGCTAGATACCCCTCACTGATCGTGATAACGTGAGTTATCGTTACCGACATTTAAAGGAAACCCTCAGGGTCGCACAAATTGATGATATGGCTTACTTAAGTCAGATCGTGTGGACTGAATTATTTGGGTTCAGTTTAAAGGGATTTGATCTCTGATTGTAAGTGAGATCTGGTCTGATCATGTTTGATTGATTAGGGCTTGAGATCGGTAAGCTTCGATCGAGAGAATAGATGCTAGATCAGTGAGATCGGGAGCATCAAGAGATGAACGGTTAGATCTGGAGCCTTAGG
Organism: Costus lasius; assembly: GCA_027563935.2. Classification (NCBI taxonomy): domain Eukaryota; kingdom Viridiplantae; phylum Streptophyta; class Magnoliopsida; order Zingiberales; family Costaceae; genus Costus; species Costus lasius. The sequence goes on from CM050451.1 coordinate 82,392,253, forward strand.
GTTTAATTATGATCTAGACTAGAGGGCTTGGTTTAATTTGGTATTTGAACCAAATTTAATTGAACCAGCTCATTACTTGAGCGCATGGTTCAAAAGATCAGAGATTTGCGCTTGGGTAAACTCATGGGCGCATGAGGAGAAGTGGTTTACTAATTTTAGAAGCCATGACTTCTAAAACGTGACCACGCCTCACGTTGAGATTATCATGCTCTATTCTCGCCTCTCACCTTCTTCTTTCGGCGCTTCCTTGGGTGGCGACTTCTTCACGCATTGGAGAAGGATTCGAAAAGGAGAGAACTCTCATCTCATTCCCTTCAACCGATCAAGGACCTTTTGAAGAGCTTTGCTAGCACAAAGATTCAAAGGAGCAAGCCATATTCATTTGTGTGCGTCACCTTTGGAGAAGGAACATTTGCGCCTTTCCTTCCAAGGCACCATCCGATCGATGGCAATGGTATGAATCTAATCTGATTTATACATTATAAGGAGTTGATCACATGAACTTACATTCGATCTTTTGAAACCCTAAGATTCTGCTAGAAAATTATTGTTGCGCCTCCTATTAGGGTTTCCCCCTTCAGTTCTAGGGGACTTTCAGAAACTGGGGCATACCATCAATCAGGAGCTTGCTGTAGACATTATTCTGCAGTCCCTCCCGGCCTCTTTCGATCCGTTCATTATTAATTTTAATATGAACAAGATCGACTGTACTCCGGCAGAGTTGCTGAATATGCTCTTGACTACAGAGGAAACTCTAAAGGGAAAGCCTTCAACCTCTGTCTTGATGTTTCCTTCCAGGAACAAGAAGAAGGGGAAGAAGGGCAAAGCCCCTGTCAAGAATTACAACAAGGCTCTGAAACAAAAGGTTAAGCGGTCGAAGGAATACAGGTGTTTCCATTGTGGCCAGCTGGGTCACTGGAAAAAGGACTGTAAAGCGCTCCAAGGAGATAAGAAGGGAAGTTTCGCTTCTGGCTCAGGTATATTTGTGACTGAAGTCATGATATCTTCTTCTTCTATTTCATGGGTGTTGGACACTGCATGTGGAGTTCACATTTGTTCAAATGTACAGGAACTCAAGAGAAGAAGACAGGTGGGACAGCATGAGGTGGACCTACGAGTTGGAAACGGGGCACGGGTTGCTGCTGTTGCTGTAGGGGTTTATTACATCTCATTACCATCTGGACTTGTATTAGAACTGGACAATTGTTATTTTGTTCCAAGTATTACGAAAAATATTATCTCTATTCCTGCTCTTGTCAGGAAAGGATTTTCCTTTGAATGCAATATTTCAAAGTGTGTTCTTTCTTTAGATAATATTGTTTATGCTACTGGATCAATTAACAATGGATTATTCATGTTGGACATGGAATGTTCTATACAAAATATTGATAATAAGAAAGCCAAGTATGCTGATGATAGCACCTTGTTATGGCATAGTCGTTTAGGCCATATTAACAAGAAGCGCATTAAGCGGTTGCATGATCATGGACTGCTGGGATCATTCTCCTATGAGGAGATTGATACATGCAAAGCTTGTTTAATGGGTAAAATGACGAAGTCTCCTTTTCCTAACAAAGGTCAAAGGGCTTCAGGTTTACTTGACCTTATACACAGTGATGTGTGTGGGCCATTTAGTAAACATGCTAGAGGTGGCTATTCATACTTCATTACCTTTACTGATGATTTCAGTAGATATGGGTATGTCTATCTAATGAGACATAAGAGTGAATCTTTTGACAAGTTCAAAGAGTTCAAAAATGAAGTACAGAATCAGCTAGGCCGAAATATCAAGGCACTTCGCTCAGATCGAGGTGGAGAATACCTAAGTCGAGAATTTACTGACTATCTGAAGGAGTGTGGGATTATCTCACAGCTCACTCCGCCAGGAACACCGCAATGGAATGGTGTGTCCGAGAGGAGGAACAAAACCTTACTGGATATGGTTCGTTCAATGATGAGTCAAGCTACTCTACCTTACTCCTTTTGGGGATTTGCACTGGATACAGTTGCAAAAGTACTAAACCGAGTGCCATCCAAGGCAGTTTCAAAGACTCCATATGAGTTATGGTATGGGAAACAGCCGAGCTTGACATTTATTAAGATCTGGGGTTGCGAGGCTTATGTCAAAAAGCTCGCCTCTGGGAAACTAGAGAGCAGATCTGAGAAATGTATCTTTGTCGGTTACCCTAAGGAAACTAAGGGTTATTATTTCTACGATTCTAAGGGTTATTATTTCTACGATTCCAAAGAGAACAAGGTATTTGTTGCTCGGACGGCCATTTTTCTTGAGAAGGAGTTTCTTCTGCAAGAGGCCAGTGGGAGAGAAATACAGCTGGATGAGAATCCAGAGGAAGGACAAAGTAGTCAAGCACAGTTGGATGAGCCTGAGCCGGTAGAACAGGTTATTGAACAACCTGAGGCTCAGATATCACGGGAACCGCAAAGATCGGGAAGGATCCATCGACAGCCTGAGCGCTATGACGGAGTCTACATCATTGATCATGATGAACCCCTTACTTATGCGGATGCGGTCAGTGGACCGGAGTCAGCGAGATGGCTTGAAGCTATGCGAGCCGAGATGGACTCCATGTCTGATAACCAAGTCTGGGATTTGGTTGATCCGCCTCCGGGAGTAATCCCTATAGGCTGTAAATGGATCTTCAAGAAGAAGATTGACATGGATGGTAACGTGGTTACCTATAAGGGCAGGCTAGTTGCGAAAGGTTTCAAACAAATCTACGGGATAGATTATGATGAAACTTTCTCTCCTGTAGCCATGTTCAAGTCTATTCGGATTATTCTCGCGATAGCTGCATATTACGATTATGAGATCTGGCAGATGGATGTGAAGACCGCTTTCCTTAATGGAAAACTAGATGAGGATGTGTATATGACACAACCTGAAGGTTTCACTAATCCATCAGATCGTCATAAAATATGCAAGTTAAAGAAGTCCATTTATGGACTTAAACAAGCATCTAGGAGCTGGAATATTCGTTTTGATGAATCAATCTCTGAGTTTGGTTTCATCAAGAAAGAAGATGACCCGTGTGTATATAAGAGGTTTAGTGGGAGCGTAATTACTTTCCTAGTCCTCTACGTCGATGATGGAAACGATATTCCTGAACTGCATGCTGTTAAAGCATGGTTAAGAAAATGTTTCCAGATGAAAGATCTAGGAGAAGCAGCCTATGTATTAGGTGTGAAGATCTACAGGGATAGATCTAAGAGGCTTCTCGGGCTGTGCCAGAGTACTTACATCGATAAAGTCCTGGAGAGATTCCATTTAGAGAATTCTAAAAGAGGATATCTTCCAGTCAGACATGGTCTGAATCTTTCAAAGAGTCAGTGTCCACAAACACAGACTGAGAAAGATGAAATGGACAATACGCCTTATGGTTCGGCTATTGGGTCCATTATGTATGCGATGTTGTGTACTCGCCCAGACGTCACTTACGGGTTAAGCGTGACCAGTCGATTCCAAAGTAATCCAGGTCAGGCGCACTGGATTGCGGTCAAGAACATTTTAAAATATCTGCGGAGGACCAAAGATATGTTCTTGGTATATGGTGGTTAGGAAGAACTCAGTGTAGAAGGATATACTGACGCTTCGTTCCAATCGGACCAGGATGATTTCCGATCGCAATCAGGCTATGTTTTTAGCTTGAATGGAGGAGCAGTGGTGTGGAAAAGTTTCAAACAGTCTATTGTTGTTGATTCCACAACAGAAGCCGAGTATGTTGCAGCCTCAGAAGCATCTAAGGAGGCAGTGTGGATTCGTAAGTTCGTTCAGGAACTTGGTGTTGTTCCTTCTAGTGCATATCCTTTGGTTATCTTCTGTGATAACACTGGAGCAATCGCACAAGCAAAGGAACCACGGTCGCACCAGAAGTCCAAGCACATACAGAGACGGTTTCACTTGATCCGGGAGATCATTGATCGTGGTGAGATTAAAATCTGCAAGGTTCATACAGATGACATTCTGGCTGACCCGCTTACCAAGCCTCTGGCGCAGCAGAAGCATGAGAAGCACTGTAATAATATGGGTTTGAGATTTCTCAACCATTAGATTAAGTGCAAGTGGGAGATTGTTGGGGTATGCCCTTAAGGCTAATGTTTGAGGCCTTGGGATTCTTTCAGTATCATGTATAAACTCTTAAGTTTATAAAGGCAATGGTTGTTATTCAGTTTGTTACATTGTCTGCTGCAATAAGTGTACTTCTGAATAATGTCTCAATGTTGTTCAGCTTGGCTGACATGCTATATGTCCTTAGTCGAGATATCTTGGTGAACATGAGACAGCCTTGATATGATGGAGACTAATATGTGTTCTAATCTTATAGGATGCTTCGAGCATGGAATAAGATGTAGACTCATGGGTACATTGGATGTACTGGACAGACCCTACTAGGATATTCAATTGCTTGTCACAATGTGAATAATCCTTGTTTGCAACAAGTGGCACATGTCCTCTGACTTGAGATCACTTGTGTTCTAAATGATGATTGTCATTGTTTTGAGGTAGTTCAATATCATTTGAAACATAATGGTTATAGACTATCTTGGATAATGATCATGAGTCAGGTTAGGGCACTAGTGATAGATATAGGATTGCCGTCTCCTTGTTTAAGGAGTGTGATGTTCTAAAGGGGCCCCCTCGAATGAGATGATTGAGAAAGTGTATGGCCATACCCAGGTGACTATGATCATCTGATCTAATCATGCTCATCATATTGGAGCTACAGGCTTGACACGCTTGTCCAATAAGAACATCCAGTGGCAAAGGAATCATGTATGCCTCGTGAAGTGGATTCACACTTGTGCTGTGGTTTGGGTGTAGTCTTGGAAGACTCTTTCCTTTATATCGGGAGACACTGATGTGTTGCTAGATACCCCTCACTGATCGTGATAATGTAAGTTATCGTTACCGACATTTAAAGGAAACCCTCAGGGTCGCACAATTTGATGATATGGCTTACTTAAGTCAGATCGTGTGGACTGAATTGTCAGGGTTCAGTTTAAAGGGATTTAATCTCTGATTGTGAGTGAGATCTGGTCTGATCATGTTTGATTGATTAGGACTTGAGATCGGTAAGCTTCGATCGAGAGAATGGATGCTAGATCGGTGAGATCAGGGTGCATCAAGAGATGAACGGTTAGATCTGGAACCTTAGGGTTTAATTTGATCTGGACTAAAGGCTTGGCTTGATTGGTTTTTGAACCAAATCAAAATGAACCAGCTCATCAAGTGAGCGCATGGTTCAAGGGGAGAGGGTGTAACGACTAGTTCACTTGGCGTGAACGTTTAAGCGTATGTGGGTTTCTATTTTTGGAAACCATGATCTCCACATGAGACACGCTTCACGTTCGAATAGAAGTGAGTTCTATTCTCGCCTTTCCCGAGATCCCTCTTGACGTTTTCGTGTGTGGCGACACCTTGAAGCTTCGTGAGGATTCAGCCAAGAAGGAAAAATCTTCTCATCCCTTTCACTCGACAAGAACTCCTTAGAACCTTGCTAGCACAAGGAGCACTAAGGGAGTAGGCGACATCATTTGTGTGCGCACCATTTGGAGGAGAAGCGCTTGAGTCTCTTCTTCCTAGACGCCATCCAAGCAATGGCTTTGGTGAGAATCGATTCCTTGATTCTTATTTGCAATCACTTATAAGTTGATCATATAATATGAAAAGATCCTAGAAACCCCTTCCGCTGCATGAAAACCTCCATATGCGCCTATCTAGGGTTTCGCCCCCTTTGCCAAGGGGACTTTCACTAGGTTTAGATTTTTCCATCTCACGCTCGGCTGTCTGGAGCATATTCATCAGTTCCTCCCTTGTGCATTCAATCCGGTTCATGTTAAAATTTATGATAAATGGACTGAAGCTAGGGGGCAGGGACTGCAAAATAAGGTCTACAACCAGCTCATTATCTATTGTGTGTCCCAGCCTCTTGAGATGGTCCACGTTCCCAATCATCTTAAGAACATGGGGTCTCACCAGGGCACCTTCAGATAACTTACACCGAAAGACTGCTTTGGCGGTGTCATATCTCTCCGTTCTAGCCTGAGCCTCGAACATCTGTTTCAAATGAGTAATCATTTGAAAAGCGTTCTGCTACTCATATTGCCCCTGAAGTTCAGGTGCCATAGTGGCCAGCATGAGACATGCTACCTCCACAGAGTCATCCTGATGCTTTCTAAAAGCATCCCTATCTGCCACTCGGGCATTAGGCTGAGGTGGCGCAGGAAGAGCCTGCTCTAGGACATACAGCTTCTTCTCGAGCTTGAGGGCTATCCTCAAGTTCCGATGCCAGTCCATAAAGTTGGTTCCAACCAACTTATCCTTATCAAGGAGTGATCGCAGTGTCAATCTACTATTGTTTGTTGCCATTGATCTACAACAATCAAGAAACAGCAGATTAGTACTACTTCAAATCATTTAAACTAGGCTTGTTTCAAATGATTATGGCTCCCATTATTTTAATCGAATTGACAACCCACAAAGTCAATCGGGAAGTTTAAGACTTCCTAGTGAAATGGGATCCTTATTCCACATGAGGCTTCGCGTCCCACGAGGGTGGGATGAGATGCACAAAGTAACCCATGCTTCTTAAGGTGGGCACGCCGGCCGATTGTGAAAGTCCCCTTCAAGGGGGAGCGAAACCCTTAAGTGGCGCATGTAAATTCTTTTCGGCAGCGGAATTAGGGTTTCATAAGGATCTTTTGCATGCCATATGATCAACATCAACAGGTTATATAGATGAAAAGAATTCATACCATAGCTATTAGTTCGAATGGCGTCTTGGAAGAAGAGATCGAAAGGGGTCTCCTCCACAAGATGCGCACACAAGATGAGAAGTAGCTTTCTTCTTGTCGCTCCTTGTGCTAGCAAGGATCTCCAAGTGCCCCTTGTCGCGTGAAGGAGATTGAGAGAGAGGACCTTGCTGGCCGAATTTTCCTCTTGGCGTGAAGAGCACCCAAGACGAGAGAGGAAGAGGCTAGAGAGGCGTTCGAACGTGGGAGCGTTTTCCTCTAGCAAAACGCCTTCCCGAAATAGCAAGTTTTAAGTTCACTTAAAACCTCCTCTTAAACCATCGAAAACTCCTCTTGCCTTTGAACCATACGTTCACATAAGTGAACCGGTTCAAATCAATTCGGTTTAGATGCATTTGGTTCAAAGACCAAATCAAACCAGCCCAAGCCTTGGCCTAGATCTCATTGAACCAATGGTTCAAGATCTAACCGTTGATCTCTTGATGCTTTTGATCTCACCGATCTAGCATCACTACTCTCGATCGAAGCTTACCGATCTCAAGCCCTAATCAATCAAACATGATCAGACCAGATCTCACTTACAATCAGAGTTTAAACTCCTTTAAACTGAACCAAAACAATTCAGTCCACACGATCTGACTTAAGTAAGCCATATCATCAAATTGTGCGACCCTGAGGGTTTCCTTTAAATGTCGGTAACGATAACTTACGTTATCACGATCAGTGAGGGGTATCTAGCAACACATCACTGTCTCCCGATATAAAGGAAAGAGTCTTCTAAGACTACACCCAAACCACAGCACAAGTGTGAATCCACTTCACTAGGCATACATGTTTCCTTTGCCACTGGATGTTCTTATTGGACAAGCGTGTCAAGCTTGTAACTCCAATATGATGACCATGATTAGATCAGATGATCATAGTCACCTGGGTATGGCCATACACTTTCTCAATCATCTCATTCAGGGGGGCCCCTTTGGAACATCACACTCCAAACAAGGAGACGGCAATCCTATATCTATCACTAGTGTCCTAACCTGACTCATGATCATTATCCAAGATAGTCTATAACCATTATGTTTCAAATGATATTGAACTACCTCAAAACAATGACAATCATCATTTAGAAACACAAGTGATCTCAAGTCAGAGGACATGTGCCACTTGTTGCAAACAAGGATTATTCACATTGTGACAAGCAATTGAATATCCTAGTAGGGTCTGTCCAGTACATCCAATGTACCCATGAGTCTACATCTTATTCCATGCTCGAAGTATCCTATAAGATTAGAACACATATTAGTCTCAATCATATCAAGGCTGTCTCATGTTCACCAAGATATCTCGACTAAGGACATTACAGCATGTCAGCCAAGCTGAACAGCATTGAGACATTATTCAGAAGTATACATATTGCAGCAGATAATGTAACAACCTGAATAACAACCATTGCCTTTATAAACATAAGAGTTTATACATGATACTGAAAGAATCCCAAGGCCTCAAACATTAGCCTTAAGGGCATACCCCAACAGATTGTTCCAAGAAATTCCACTTATTGAGACAGTCTAGGCATTTCATGTCCAGCGAGGGCTAGATACATCATGAAACCCTAACCTCTCAACGATGCCTCTAGAGTTTCAGCATGTGTCCAGCACAAATGGAATTCTATTCAAGTCCATTCCTAACCGTTATGCCCAGGGCCAACGAGTTTCCTTGCGAAGGCGTGTCCAGGCTAAAACTAGACAGGGGAAACCATTGCCACCACGCACTTTCTAAAGATAAGTGGGTGTGTCCCACGAGGGTGGGAAAAAGTTCACAACACCATTGATCGATAGCTTAGTGAGGGCTACGCGTTAGAAGGCTGCTAGACGTGATATTTGTTTGTGAGGGTTTTTGTGGTCTCATCAGTTTTATCTTATGTCTAGCATTACAGGCATGCAATCCTATAGTGATAACATGACGATAAAACAACTCAGGCATGCTTTAGTAGATATGTATGAAAACAGTAAAAGAATGATGTGATCATAGCCTATTCAAGATATTGAACCAACCCACGCCAAAAGGAGGTTCAACTCTTGACCTAGGATTCAAGTCCCTAAAGACAAGACCTAACCTAGCCGACCCCTAATTTGATCTTCAAGGTTGGCTCCAAGGTCCTTCTCACCATGGTTTAGCTCTCAAACCCTAGAGGTGTCCCTCATGGGTTCGGCCAATGCCATGGGTCTTTCTCCATAGATGATGCGCCACCATGCAAGGAGCCAAGATGGCTAGCTCTCAAACCCTAGGGTTCAGCCATGACATCTTGCGCCACTCCTCCATGCGCCATCAAGCATGCTTGCGCCAGGGTTCCATGTGGTTGCGCCCTAATCTTCTTCTTCTTGTTACAAAAATAAAAGAAAAGAAAAGCGGCAGGCAGGCCTCACAAAGATACATCACAGGCATGCAAAGGGGCTTGACTCATGATCACAACATTATGCACAAGCAAGGTATCCACACACACAGTTCTACATGCTCATGAAAAACATAAAATCTGAAATTTTGATTTTTCAAAAAACTAGTCTCTTTTCCTCATCTTCTTTTCACAAATCTCTTAGTTATTTGCAATTAATTTTCATGATGATTTCAAAGATCCTCTCAGCTGGTAATTTTGTCAGATCAAGAAACCCGGTCAGTCCGAAGACACAATGCCCATCCTACTTGACAAAATCACGTGCGCCTTTGATCCTTTAAATCATACAAGAAAAATAATCCAAAAATCCAAAAGAGGTTGAAAAGATGATAGAAACAAGAAACCCTAATTTTTCCTACTTTAGAAAAATCGTTTGCCATGTGATCATGCAATTTGCGAAAATTGAGATATGGAATATTGATGACACCAAAATATGTAGTATATTTTGTATCATTTTAGATACCCTTTCATGCTAAATTGAGGATCTTTTTACTTGTTTTTATGCCGAATCCATTAAATATTGTAAAGTCTACTTCTATTTTGGTTTTTCATGTTTTTCAGGCAAAAAGGCACTATTTTAGGCATTTTCAAGCAAAAATCAAATACATAGAAGAGTTCTCATCATCAAGAAGAAGTCACCCAAGAATTTTCACGCAAATTGGGTCCCAGCTTTTCTCTATGATAATCCCGCTTTTAGTTACCGATTGCTATTCTCACGATCTCGTTTTGCCTAGTTAGTAAGAAATCAACTATTTAGTATTCGACAACGTAGGTCCCTGTGGATTCGATACTTTTTTTATTACTTTGTATACCCGTGCACTTGCCGTTTAACAACAAGTTTTTGGTACCGTTACCAAGGATTAGTCCAAGGTACACGCGTGCCAGATTTGTTGTGTTCCCTTTCGGGCTATCAAGTTTTTTGCGCCGTTGCCGGGGACCTTAGTTTTATCGATATTAGAGACGTTGAGATTATTACTAGATTAGGTTTTTATTTACTGTTTTTTTATTTACTGCTTATTTTCTGTTTCTTGAAATCACTTGATCTGTTTACTTTGCATGCGCAGGAGCCTTAGGTCAGGACCACTTGTACCATTGGATCCTGAAATCAATAAGACATTAAGAGCGCGCAGAAAGTTGAGGTTAGAAGAATCATCACAAGAAGAACTGCAAGAACAATCCTAACCAGAGTTACAAGAAGAAATTTTAGAGATGGGAGACAATCAGAACCATCAGAGAACACTTAGGGACTATGCAGCCCCTAATCATCATGAAATTCGTTATAGTATTGCTAGGCCAGCAATTGAGGCCAACAATTTCGAGATTAAACCTCAACTCATTGCAATGTTTCAACAAGATCAGTTTGGAGGATCTCCACTGGAGGATCCCAACCAACACTTGGCCTTATTTCTTGACTTATGCGATACTATTAAGATGAATGGTGTTTCTAACGATGCATTTAGACTAAGACTTTTTCCTTTTTCTTTTAGGGACCAGGCAAAGACATGGCTTAATTCACACCCAACCGATACCTTCACCACTTGGAACCAACTGTCAAATTCCTTCTTGAACAAATACTTTCCCCCAAGGAAGACACTTGAATTGAGGAACCAAGTTACAAACTTCCAACAAAGAAGTGGGGAGTCGCTCAGTGAAGCCTGGGAGAGATTTAATGAACTGCAGCGGAAGTGTCCTCACCATGGATTAGAACTTCAAACTTTAATGCAAACTTTTTATATTACATTATTTGATCAGACTAAAATGATTGTGGATGCCGCTGCAGGAGGAGCTCTTATGAGCAAAACACCAGATGAAGCCTTCAGACTGCTAGAGGAGATGACAGAAAACCATAATCAATGGACTACCGAAAGGGGAGTACTGTACAAGCCTTCTCAAGGTAAGAGTGGAAGTGATGAAATACGCTCCTTAGAAGAGAAGGTAAAATTTTTGTGTTGTCAGTTAAATTCCATGTAAACTGCTTCTGTTTTTGCTATCACTTGTGAAAACTGTGGTAATGATGGTCATACTGCTGCATATTGTAGAATTGTCGATCAGGGTAATGAGCATGTGAACGCCATAGGGAATTACAACCAAAGTAGACCTAATGATCCCTATTCTAATACATACAACCCTGGATGGACAAATCACCCCAACCTTTCATGGAAAAACAATAACAATATAGGGGGGAACAATGAAAACAAAGGATTCCAAAAGCAAAATCTGAACCAAAACATAAATCAAAATTCTAATGAGGGATCCATACTTGAAAAACTTTTGGCCAACCAAAATCAGTTCATGTCTGATATAAAAGAATACATGTCAAATCAAAACAAGCAAAATGAGGAATTTAAGGAAAATTTTCATCAAATCAACTCTAGACTGGATAGAGTAGAAGCCCACAACAAAATTCTTGAAAACCAAATTGCACAGCATGCTAGTGTTCCTTACAGACCCCCTGGAAAATTGCCTGCAAAACCTGAGATAAATCCTAGTGAGCACTATAATGCCATCATGACTAGAAGTGGGAAACAATTGGAAGAACCTAGAGGGAGGTTTGAAAACATTGAAGAAAAGCTTAATGATAATAAAAGGGAATTGGAGATAGGAGAATCTTCTTCACATGAGAAACCCCAAATTTATTTATCACCTCAAAAGGGTGATGAACCAAAAGGGGAGGAATCATGTGAGAAAGATATCCTAAATCTGATTTACCTAATCCTTACCAAACACCTATACCTTTTCCTCAAAGGTTAGTTTAACATAAACTAGACAAATAGTTTGGCAAGTTTCTTGAAGTTTTTAAAAAGCTTTATATTAATGTTCCAATTCTTGAAGCTATTATTGAAATGCCATCTTATGCCAAGTTTTTAAAAGAGATATTATCTAATAAAAGAAAATTGGATGATTATGGTACTTGCATGGTTACACTAACAGAAGATTGTAGTGCGGTCATACAGAATAAATTGCCACCTAAATTGAAGGATCCAGGTAGCTTTTCTGTACCCTATTCAATTGGCACCCTATCTTTTGACCGAGCCTTATGTGACTTAGGTGCGAGTGTAAGTTTAATGCCTCTTTCTACTTACAGGAAACTGAATTTGGGAGAGCTAAAGCCTACATCAATATCTTTGTAGCTCACAGACTCATCAGTGAAGTATCCTGTAGGTACGTTAGAGAATATTCCAATAAAGATAGGTGAGTTTCTCATACTTGTAGATTTTTATTGGACATGGAGGAAAATTGTAGAAATCCTATCATTCTAGGTAGACCACTATTGGCCACAGCAAAAGCAAAAATTGATGTGGAATTAGGAAAAATTACCTTTGATATATGTGATAACAAGATCGAATTTAGTCTTAATGATTCAACAAACAAACTTTCATACTCAGGATCTTGTTGTAGTGTTGAAATATTTAATGAAGAAATTTATGATGTTTCAAGTTTGTTTGATGAAACCCCAAATAATGAATCTAACAATCTTTTTGAGGGTATTGATGAGAAATTGCATAAGAAGAGAAAGCCAAAGAGGAAGAGAAGAAGAGAAGGCTCTAGGATGATTGAGAAAATAGAAAGAATTCTGAGCAGATTTGGATACTGTTTCAAGATCGAGCCTTATGTTGTAAGATCAGAGTTGAGATCCAGAAATTCATGATCAAACCCGAGTGTTAAAGGGTCAAGCTAATGACCTTTAAATTAGCGCTTCTTGGGAGGCAACCCAAACTTTCTAACCCTTATTTTTGTTTTCTTTAACTTAATTTTTGCTTAGGACTAATTTTTATTTTATTTTAGTAGGTTTTTCGTGATTTGGAGCAAAATACGGCAGTACCGTAAAGCATTTTACGGTACCGTATTTCAGTCTGCTTACGAACAGAAAGCTGCGACGAAATTACGGTACCGCCGTAAGGATTTCACGGTACTGTATTTCTGATCCAAAATCAACCCGAGAGTTCTTTCGTTTTTACGGCACTACCGTAAGGTAGTTTACGTGCCGTATTTTTCTTTTGAAATTTTTGCTTTTCTTTTTTTTTCAAAAAAAAAAAATCTTTACTGTTAGAATATTACGGTACCGTATTTTTGATGTCACTCCGAACAGAACATTGCCGAGATTTTACGGTGGTACCGTAAACTCTTTACGGTACCGTAATTCCGCGTCGATTTTGAACAGAAGGTTTTCGATATTTTACGGCACCTACCGTAAACAATTTTACAGTGCCGTAATTAGGAATCTGTATCGAACAGAGAGTTGTTTCGAAATTATGGCACCGGCCGTAAAGTATTACACTGCCGTAAACTACTTTCTAGCACGCGAGTCTGTACCGTATTTTGGGTTACAACTGAACTTTTTTTAGGGTTTTTACCCTCGATCTCACTCGTTCTTGTGCCGATTTTGGATCTCCGACCACCTCAAGACGCCGGCGACCCTTTCCATTCAATCTTCGTCGTCGATTAGGTAACCGATTCTCCGATTTTTACGTTTTAGCGAGTTTTGACGAACTTTCACCCCTTTCGCTCGTTCTCGCTCGATTCTTAACTGTTTCAAGTGATTTTTGTTTCTATACACTCGTTAGAGGATAAGCTATCGATCCTGTGCTGTTTGAGAAGAATTTGAAATAATTTATGTAACTATCTGAGCAGAAATGCAACGTGCATGATTCTAAGTTACTGTTCACCGACGCCTTGAGTTAGAGCATGAAAGTTAAATGGAATTTTTGTTTCCAACTTACTTGATAGATGTTTCTGATGATTTCGGAGTGTAGTATTTACTTGCCATAACATGTTTAAATTGAGATTACATGCATGATTTTGCTCTATTTTTTCACCCTGTTTTTGGTTGATGACACATAGGATGCCATTTACACTGCTATATCATTATTTGTATGCTTTGAATGATAAGTTTGCAGCTTGAGTCCATGGCACTAAGAACAAAATCGATTGCGCCAAGGGGGAAGGGGAAAGACCCTGCTGAACCATCACAACCCCAGAACCCTCACGAGATCCTTTTCAGAAATGAGATGCAAGAGGCTAGGTACAACAAAATTTTGGAAAGAAAGATCATCAACACAAAATATGCTAACAGAAGAACCCTAGAAGCTTTGGGATTTCATGAACATTTGCTATGGATGTTTGATAGAATTAAGGCCAAGGAGTTCTTCTAGATGACTCCTCATACCTACTTACCACTTGCCTTGGAGTTTTTGAGCAGTCTAGTCATAGAGCTGAAAGAGTATTCCCATGGCCCTGCTGATGGAAAAATTACTTTCAGATTGGCGAATGAAGAGAGAGAGCTTACACTGTAGGAAATCAGGGACATCTTTGGATTGAGCACTGGGGGTTACACTAACATACCCCTTGGATTTATGGAGAATATATTCTGGAACCAAATCACTAATGAGAGCCACTTTTATGCTGTGTCTGCCAGAGCCTCAAAGATAGTAAACCCATGCATCAGATATGGACATAGGGTTCTAGCACACATAGTATTTGGGAGAGGAGATAGTGATGGCATGGTCCGTTAACACGAGCTTTATTTTCTATGGGGCATGCTCAATGGATTTGCAGTGGATGTGGCTTACTTTATGATCAAGCATATGGATAAGGTGGCTAGAGCTAGCAGAGGATTGGTAGTGATAGGTGTTGGGGTATGCCCTTAAGACTAATGTTTGAGGTCTTGGGATTGTAACAGTATCATGTAATAAACTGTTATGTTTATAAAGGCATGGTTGTTATTCAGTAAGCTACATTGTCTGCTGCAATATATGTTCTTCTGAATAATGTCTCAAAGCTGTTCAGCTAGGCTGACATGCAGTTATGTCCTTAGTCGAGATATCTTGGTGAACATGAGACAGCCTTGATATGGTTAAGACTAATATGTGTTCTAATCTTATAGGATGCTTCGAGCATGGAATAAGATGTAGACTCATGGGTACATTGGATGTACTGGACAGACCCTACTTGGATATTCAATTGCTTGTCACAATGTGAATAATCCTTGAATGCGACAAGTGGCACATTTCCTCTGACTTGAGATCACTTGTGTTTTCTAAATGATGATTGTCATTATTTTGAGATAGTTCAATATCACTTGAAATATAATGATTATAGACTATCTTGGATGGTGAGCTTGAGTCAGGTTAGGGCACTAGTGATAGACATAGGATTGCCGTCTCCTTAATTGGAGTGTGATGTTCTAAAGGGGCCCCCTGGATGAGATGATTGAGAAAGTGTATGGCCATACCCAGATGACTATGTTCATCTGATCTAATCATGCTCATCATATTGGAGTTACAAGCTTGACTTGCTTGTCCAATAAGAACATCCAGTGGTAAAGGAAATTTGTATGCTTTGTGAATTGATTCACACTTGTGCTGTTTTTGGGTGTAGTCTTGGAAGACTCTTTCCTTTATATCGGGAGACAGTGATGTGTTGCTAGATACCCCTCACTGATCGTGATAACGTAAGTTATCCTTACCGACATTTAAAGGAAACCCTTAGGGTCGCACAATTTGATGATATGGCTTTCTTAAGTCAGATCGTGTGGACTGAATTATTCGGGTTCAGTTTAAAGGGATTTAATCTCTGATTGTAAGTGAGATCTGGTCTGATCATGTTTGATTGATTAGGGCTTGAGATCGGTAAGCTTCGATTGAGAGAATGAATGCTAGATCAGTCAGATCAGGAGCATTGAGAGATTGACGGTCAGATCAAGAGCCTTAGGGTTTATTTTGATCTGGACTTATTTCTTGGTTTATTTGGTTAGTGGACCAAATCGGTTTGAACCAGCTCATGGATGAGCGCATGGTTCAAAGGTGATGTGGCATTTGCGATTGGGGTAAACCCAAGATCGCATGTGGAGAAGTGGGATGCTATTTTTGGATAGCACTTCTCAAACGTGGCCATGATCTCACGTCGCCCCTCTCTTGCCTCTTCACGCCTTTGACGCCTCCTTGGGTTGTGTTCGAGTGGCATTCTCGTGTAGAGGAAGTCTAAGGCGACAAGAGAGAAAAACGCCAAGAAGAAAAACTCTCCTTTCCCTTTGCATTCGATCAAGACGCTTTGGACGATCCTTGCTAGCACAAGGGACGACAAGAAGAAGCACATCTTCATCTTGTGTGTGACGATTTGGAGGAGATCTTCGTTGTTCTCTTACTTCCAAGGCGCCATCTTGAAATGGCCATGGTATGAATCGAATCACTTCTTTACAATCGGTTTTGTTAAGTTGATCATATAATGCATGCTCATTGATCCTATGAAACCCTTTATCCGCTGCCCCCTTTCTTGTTTGCGCCACCATAGGGTTTTCGCCCCCTTTGGGGAACCATCAATTGGTATCAGAGCGATGGTTAACGCATGTTTTTGTATGATTGCTTAAGCCATTTTGTGATCCATGCTTGCGAAAATGCTTAGATCTTCAATACATGCATAAATACATGTTTAGTTGTCATAAGCGAAACTTGTATTTGTTTTTCTTGCGCATGTATGTTGGCGTTTGATGTAGTTTTTCTCAAACAAATATCACTTGCGCGACTCATTGTAGATCTAAGATGCGCCTGCATTAAACCCTTAGACGGGTTATTAGGGTTGAAGTTATCCACTAGGTTAGATCCTGACAGTCTGATCAGACCATCTGACAGCCTAGATGGGTCGACCAGATAGCACCTTGGCGCATGCTAAAGGTGGCTATAGGTCGACTGCATCACAGGCGTGTAGCGATGTCTGATTGAGACAACCTGTGAACGCACATGAGTTAGGCCCGGGCTCACACCCGCTTGCCAGATCTCATTGTGGTCGTTCAGCCCTTGGCGCATGCATGGTTGACCCTTTTGGTCGACTCAAGTCAGTTAGGACTTGGTGAATGTAAGGGCAGTGGATCTGACTAGGTTGGATGAGTGGATCCCTAGTAATGGACCGTTGTAAGGTTGTAGGGCATATAAGCAAAATAAAATTGATGCCCATGGGGTTTTTCAAAAATTTTATTTTAATGACTGGATCACATGATGATTGATGCCATGTGTTTGTCTATTTATTCTTATGTGGGCTGCCCATGTTAAATCTGTGCTGTGCTGGGGCCTGCGTGCCTGTATTAATATGTAAATTAATTATTGTGATCTGCGCATCACATTGCTTTTAATTTATAAAATGTAATTGACCTGCGTGTCAATCTTGTCTAGATAGTTAAATTTGTAATTTAATTAGACAAGAGCACAGAGCACACTTGGCAGAGGCGCATGCAGCAGTGGCTTGACCAGGTGGGAGGTCTAGGGTTCGACCCTAGGACCTGGCGCATTTTCCCTGGTGGGCGCACCAGAGCTGCAGATGGCGCTTGGGCCCAGGTTTGGGCCAGATGAGCAGCGAAAGCCCCATGAAGAAAAGCAAGTGAAGACTTAAGTTTCTTAAGGTCTTACTTAGGCTATGGGCTTTTACCACATAAGATCCATGCTTTCTTTTATTGCTTAAATATTAGAATTGCATGATTAGTTTATCTTCTGCTATCACTATAGGAATTGCATGATAGTGAAGAAGATAAAAGACCGTTAAAATCCAACGCTAAAATTTCAAGCTCGTAAGCCTTCTGACGCGAAACCTCACTGTTCTGACTATCGTTGGAGCCGTGTTGTACCCACTCAGTGGGCACGTCCATCTATCTTCAGACGGTGCGGGATTACACCTGCGTGTTACAGAGTGGGGATTTATCCCTTCTCGTTGCTCAGCATAGCACGTGGTGGTCCAGGGAGTAGGTCGGGTCAGCTTGACCATGTAGGCTACATATGTGGCGCATATGGTAGCACATGGGGGCAGCCATCTGTGGGGTCAGAGATTGTGTTGTACCAACTCAGTTGGCACAGTCTACTGGATTGCCCAGATGAAGGGGAATCGCACGGGTTGGCGATTGGCTAGGACAGCCTACCAGAGATTAGTGCTTGTACTCTCTGTGTATCTTATCTCGCCTGAGCGGGACGCGGAGACCAAGTATGAAATCTGGATCCCATCTCACTAAAAGAGTTCTACTCTTTCGGGCTGTTTTGCTGGATTTTTTAGCCAGATAAAATAGTGAGAAAAAGAATCTTTCTTAAGTCCTGATTGATTCTTAACATTGATACTGACCTTGCTGTTCTTGCATTGTTGTAGATACCTGCAGCAACGAACACCATGAACTTCAATGTGCGATCCCTACTGGAAAGGGAGAAGTTTGCTGGGCCGAACTTCTCTGACTGGTTTGGACACCTTAAGATTGTTCTTAAGGCAGAGAGGAAACTGTATGTCCTCGAGACGGCGATACCGCCTCAGCCCGCTCCGAACGCCGCAAGGGCGGTTCGGGAAGCCTATGAAAAGCACGTCAATGATAGCATTGATGTCGCTTGCCTGATGCTAGCGTCTATGACGCCACCGCTGCAGCGTCAGCATGAGGATATGTCGGCTATAGAGATTATAGCGAACCTCAAGATGCTGTATGCTGCACAGGCGAGGACTGAACGCTATAATTTGACGAAACTGTTCTTTCAGAGCAAACTGGCTGAAGGGAGCCCAGTGGGAGCTCACGTGCTCAAGATGATTGGGCACAAGGAGGCTCTAGAGAAACTGGGGCATACCATCAATCAGGAGCTTGCTGTGGACATTATTCTGCAGTCTCTCCCGCCTTCATTCGACGCGTTCATTATTAACTTTAATATGAACAAAATCGATTGTACTCCGGTAGAGCTGCTGAATATGCTCTTGACTACTGAGGAGACTCTGAAGGGTAAGCCTTCGACCTCTGTCTTAATGGTTCCTTCTAGGAACAAGAAGAAGGGGAAGAAGGGCAAGACCCCTGTCAAGAGCTACAGTAAGGCTCTGAAGCAGAAGGTTAAGCGGTCCAAGGAATACAGGTGTTTCCACTGTGGCCAGCTGGGTCACTGGAAAAAGGACTGTAAAGCGCTCCAAGGAGATAAGAGGGGAAGCTTCGCTTCTGGCTCAGGTATTTACGTGACTGAGGTCATGTTTTCTTCTTCTATATCATGGGTGTTGGACACTGCATGTGGAGTTCACATTTGTTCAAATGTACAGGAACTCAAGAGAAGAAGACAGGTGGGACAGCATGAGGTGGACCTACGCGTTGGAAACGGGGCACGGGTTGCTGCTGTTGCTGTAGGAGACTATTTCATTTCTTTACCATCTGGACTTGTATTAGAACTAAACAGTTGTTACTTTGTTCCCAGTATTACTAAAAATATTATCTCTATTCCTACTCTTGTCAGGAAGGGATTTTCCTTTGAATGCAATATTTCAAAGTGTGTTTTATCTTATGATAATATTGTTTATGCAACTGGTTCAATTAACAATGGGTTATACATGTTGGACATGGAATATTCTATACAGAAAATTGATATTAAGAAAGCCAAGAATGCTGATGACAGCACCTTGCTATGGCATAGTCGTTTAGGCCATATTAACGAGAAACGCATTAAGCGGTTGCATGATTATGGACTGCTGGGATCATTCACCTATAAGGAGATTGATACATGCAAAGCTTGTTTGATGGGCAAAATGACGAAGTCACCTTTTCTTCACAAAGGTCAAAGGGCTTCAGGTTTACTTGACCTTATACACAGTGATGTGTGTGGGCCATTTAGTAAACATGCCAGAGGTGGCTATCAGTACTTCATCACCTTTACTGATGATTTCAGTAGATATGGGTATGTCTTTTTAATGAGACACAAGAGTGAATCCTTTGACAAGTTCAAAGAGTTCAAGAATGAAGTACAAAATCAGCTAGGCCGAAATATCAAGGCACTTCGTTCTGATCGAGGTGGAGAATACCTAAGTCATGCATTTACTGACTATCTGAAGGAGTGTGGGATCATCTCACAGCTCACTCCACCAGGAACACCGCAATGGAATGGTGTGTCCGAGAGGAGAAATAGAACGTTACTTGATATGGTTCGTTCTATGATGAGTCAGGCTAATCTACCTTACTCCTTTTGGGGTTTTGCACTGGAAACAGCTGCAAAAATACTAAACCGAGTGCCATCCAAGGCCGTTTCAAAGACGCCATATGAATTATGGTATGGGAAACAGCCAAGCTTGACGTTTATCAGGATCTGGGGCTGCGAGGCTTATGTCAAAAAGCTCGCCTCTGGGAAACTAGAGAGCAGATCTGACAAATGCATCTTTGTCGGTTACCCTAAGGAAACTAAGGGTTATTATTTCTACGATCCCAAAGAGAACAAGGTTTTTGTTGCTCGGACGGCCATATTTCTTGAGAAGGAGTTTCTTCTGCAAGAGGCCAGTGGGAGAGAAATAAAACTGGATGAGAATCCAGAGGCAGGACAAAGTGCTCAAGCAGAGTTGGATGAGCCTGAGCCGGTAGAACAGGTTATTGAAAAACCTGAGGCTCAGACATCACGGGAACCGCGAAGATCGGGAAGGATTCGTCGTCAGCCTGAGCGCTATGACGGAGTCTACATCATTGATAATGATGAACCCCTCACTTATGCGGATGCGGTCAGTGGACCGGAGTCAGCGAGATGGCTTGAAGCTATGCGCGCCGAGATGGACTCCATGTCAGATAACCAAGTTTGGGATTTGGTTGATCCGCCTCCGGGAGTTATCCCAATAGGCTGTAAATGGATCTTCAAGAAGAAGATTGACATGGATGGTAACGTGGTTACCTATAAAGGCAGGCTAGTTGCGAAAGGTTTCAAACAAATCTACGGGATAGATTATGATGAAACTTTCTCACCTGTAGCCATGTTTAAGTCTATTCGGATTCTTTTCGCGATAGCAGCATATTATGATTATGAGATCTGGCAAATGGATGTGAAAATAGCTTTCCTGAATGGAAATCTGGATGAGGATGTGTACATGACACAACCTGAGGGTTTCACTGATCCATCAGATCGTCATAAGATTTGCAAATTAAAGAAGTCCATTTATGGACTTAAGCAAGCATCAAGAAGCTGGAATATTCGTTTTGATGAATCAGTCACTGAATTTGGTTTCATCAAGAACGAGGATGACCCGTGTGTATATAAGAGGTTTAGTGGGAGCGTGATTACTTTCCTAGTCCTCTACGTCGATGATATCTTGATCATTGGAAACGACATTCCTGAAATGCATGCGGTTAAGGCATGGTTAAGGAAATGTTTCCAGATGAAAGATTTAGGAGAAGCAGCCTATGTATTAGGTGTGAAGATCTACAGGGATAGATCTAAGAGGCTTCTCGGGCTGTGCCAGAGTACTTACATCGATAAAGTCCTGGAGAGATTTCATTTAGAGAATTCTAAAAGAGGATATCTTCCAGTCAGACATGGTCTGAATCTTTCGAAGAGTTAGTGTCCACAAACACAGACTGAGAAAGATGAAATGGACAATACGCCTTATGCTTCGGCTATTGGATCCATTATGTATGCGATGTTGTGTACTCGCCCAGACGTCGCTTACGGGTTAAGCGTGACCAGTCGTTTCCAAAGTAATCCAGGACAGGCACACTGGATTGCAGTCAAGAACATCTTAAAATATCTTCGGAGAACCAAAGATATATTCTTGATATATGGTGGTCAGGAAGAACTCAGTATTGAAGGATATACTGACGCATCGTTCCAGTCTGACCAGGATGATTTCCGATCGCAATCAGGCTATGTTTTTAGCTTGAATGGAGGAGCAGTGGTGTGGAAGAGTTTCAAACAGTCAATCGTTGCTGATTCCACAACAGAAGCCGAGTATGTTGCAGCCTCGGAAGCATCCAAGGAGGCAGTCTGGATTCGTAAGTTCGTGAGAGAACTTGGTGTTGTTCCTTCGAGTGCAGATCCTTTGGTTATCTTCTGTGATAACACTGGAGCAATCGCACAAGCAAAGGAACCATGGTCGCACCAGAAGTCCAAGCACATACAGAGACGGTTTCATTTGATCAGGGAGATCATAGATCGTGGCGAGATCAAAGTCTGCAAGGTTCATACAGATGACAATCTGGCAGACCCGCTTACTAAGCCTCTGGCACAGCAGAAGCATGAAAAGCACTGTAATAATATGGGTTTGAGATTTCTCAACCATTAGATTAAGTGCAAGTGGGAGATTGTTGGGGTATGCCCTTAAGACTAATGTTTGAGGTCTTGGGATTGTAACAGTATCATGTAATAAACTGTTATGTTTATAAAGGCATGGTTGTTATTCAGTAAGCTACATTGTCTGCTGCAATATATGTTCTTCTGAATAATGTCTCAAAGCTGTTCAGCTAGGCTGACATGCAGTTATGTCCTTAGTCGAGATATCTTGGTGAACATGAGACAGCCTTGATATGGTTAAGACTAATATGTGTTCTAATCTTATAGGATGCTTCGAGCATGGAATAAGATGTAGACTCATGGGTACATTGGATGTACTGGACAGACCCTACTTGGATATTCAATTGCTTGTCACAATGTGAATAATCCTTGAATGCGACAAGTGGCACATTTCCTCTGACTTGAGATCACTTGTGTTTTCTAAATGATGATTGTCATTATTTTGAGATAGTTCAATATCACTTGAAATATAATGATTATAGACTATCTTGGATGGTGAGCTTGAGTCAGGTTAGGGCACTAGTGATAGACATAGGATTGCCGTCTCCTTAATTGGAGTGTGATGTTCTAAAGGGGCCCCCTGGATGAGATGATTGAGAAAGTGTATGGCCATACCCAGATGACTATGTTCATCTGATCTAATCATGCTCATCATATTGGAGTTACAAGCTTGACTTGCTTGTCCAATAAGAACATCCAGTGGTAAAGGAAATTTGTATGCTTTGTGAATTGATTCACACTTGTGCTGTTTTTGGGTGTAGTCTTGGAAGACTCTTTCCTTTATATCGGGAGACAGTGATGTGTTGCTAGATACCCCTCACTGATCGTGATAACGTAAGTTATCGTTACCGACATTTAAAGGAAACCCTTAGGGTCGCACAATTTGATGATATGGCTTTCTTAAGTCAGATCGTGTGGACTGAATTATTCGGGTTCAGTTTAAAGGGATTTAATCTCTGATTGTAAGTGAGATCTGGTCTGATCATGTTTGATTGATTAGGGCTTGAGATCGGTAAGCTTCGATTGAGAGAATGAATGCTAGATCAGTCAGATCAGGAGCATTGAGAGATTGACGGTCAGATCAAGAGCCTTAGGGTTTATTTTGATCTGGACTTATTTCTTGGTTTATTTGGTTAGTGGACCAAATCGGTTTGAACCAGCTCATGGATGAGCGCATGGTTCAAAGGTGATGTGGCATTTGCGATTGGGGTAAACCCAAGATCGCATGTGGAGAAGTGGGATGCTATTTTTGGATAGCACTTCTCAAACGTGGCCATGATCTCACGTCGCCCCTCTCTTGCCTCTTCACGCCTTTGACGCCTCCTTGGGTTGTGTTCGAGTGGCATTCTCATGTAGAGGAAGTCTAAGGCGACAAGAGAGAAAAACGCCAAGAAGAAAAACTCTCCTTTCCCTTTGCATTCGATCAAGACGCTTTGGACGATCCTTGCTAGCACAAGGGACGACAAGAAGAAGCACATCTTCATCTTGTGTGTGACGATTTGGAGGAGATCTTCGTTGTTCTCTTACTTCCAAGGCGCCATCTTGAAATGGCCATGGTATGAATCGAATCACTTCTTTACAATCGGTTTTGTTAAGTTGATCATATAATGCATGCTCATTGATCCTATGAAACCCTTTATCCGCTGCCCCCTTTCTTGTTTGCGCCACCATAGGGTTTTCGCCCCCTTTGGGGAACCATCAATAGGAGCTTTGGTTACTCTTATAGCCAGATACTTTGGGATGGAGCCCTATGGAGCTGACACGGCAAGAGGGATTGCAAGACTCGACATTGAGTCTTGCATAGCGATGAAGATGATAGTTAAAGAGGGAGACACTTTCTGTTTGGTCCTTGGACCAAACATCTCTCCTCTACCCTTGCCCTACATTGAGAAGACCACAGTTAGAGAAAGGGCCAATTGGAAGCTATGTCTTAATGAAACTGAGGGAGCCTTTATTCCATCACCTGATACAGTTCCACCACCACCCACCGGGGGTAGTAGGAGTGATCCTTATGGGATGGAGTCACCCGCTCAGGACTTTTCACAGCCAGCTGGTACCTCCTCACACACACCTAGGGGCAGATATGCTAGCCACCATGATCTTGGCTTCCAGGCACTCACAGCACAGATGTTCAGTCAGGAACGCCACTTGGATAAAATGGATGAGACTCTAGGATACATCCACAGAGATATGGAGAGGCTATGCAACCATATGGAAGACATGGGTAACTTCCTCTATGACTGTTTTGGTTATGCTGATCACAGAGACTATGGCTATCATGGTGATCAGGGGGGGAACCCCATAATTTGATCCTAAGGAGACTGCTGCGAGAGACTCGGAGGCTACGCGATCTAATGATGATGAGTAGAGGCTTTGTGATTATTATCTTCCCTTACCTTTTTGCTGTACTATGATTTTCTTTATCTCACTGTTGTTTTATATGATGAAGGGAAGGATGGTGCTTCCATGATTGCCGCCACTGCATTCTGTTTAACATGCCTATTATTCTTATTTCGATATGGTTGTATGATGATGATGATATTGATCTTTACTGATTCGATGGGGTTGTATGATATTTTGATATTCTGATGTTTGATATGATATACATGATGATATATTTTTGTTGATATGATATTGTGATAATTGATGGTGATGATGAGTTCACTCTTAATTTATACTGTTGATGACTTGAATGATTGATGATCTCAAATTCATGATTGAAAACATAACTCCATCATGTCAAATTTATTTCTTCAATACATATTTGTCTATTGAGATATGACATTGATTGATGCATAAAATTTTGGGGAGATATATTATTTGAAGAATGAAATTTAAAAGTGAAACTTCTCTTTTGAATAAAATGAGTATATTAGTATGCTTTGTGAATTTAGATCAATTGATCAACCTAGTTGAGGTTTAGTCTATTTTTGCTATTTGTTGGGAAATAAGAATCCTCGATCCATAAAAAATTAGTGAGAGACTCCCCTACTTGGCACTATGTAAAATTGATAGAGGTACCTAAGACATGGGTTGAAGTCTATGCATGAAAAATAATGAGTGGTGAAAAGAATAAGACTCCTCTACTTGGCACTGTGTAAAATTGACAGTGGTACCGAAGAAAGAGTTGAAGTCAAAAATAAAAAGTATGTGTCTATGTGGATACATGCCGTCTATGCAAAGACAATGAAAAAAGAAAAAAAAAAAAAAACATAAGGCTCAAACCTTGCTTGTCCTCGAGCAAAAATCAAAATTTGAAATCAAAATTTGATTAAAAGAATAACCTTTTCATGCTCAATAAATTTCTAAAATACAACTTGTCAATGAAAAATTCTATTAATTGATTTACAAAATTTCAAGTAAACATATCATCCTCAGATCTCAATTTTCTAGATGCACAACTCAATCAAATAAACTTCGCAACTTGTACAATAGATAGAATTTTCAATCTCATGATTTCACCTAGTATCAATTTAAATCTATCATGCTTTTGTTTATAGGAATTAGGTCTCCAAGATCTTTTTCCATACATTATTTTTTTTTCAATATGAGCATGGAAAAGCATGAAAATACATCGTTCGAGTCTCGCAAGTCGCTCTAATACCACTGTTGGGAAACCCCGGGGATATTTTACAAATTTTTCAGAAACAAATACAATGCATAACGGAATAATATCCCCGAAACAGGCCGATCCCAAAAACCCAATGAAGATCGCATGCGAGAGAGTCGACACGATGAGATAGAAAATACCTTGAAGCAAGATGAGGCCGATGTCGAGGTAGGCGCCCAAGCGTGCGCCCTCTGTAGTCTCACACACACGGATGCCTCGAGTCCTCTTCTTCCACGCCCGGTGCTAGCCTCGGGAAGAAGATCCAAGGCTTAGGGAGACCTCCACTTCACTTGCGCCACCTTCTAGAGAAGTTGCGCCAAGGAGGAGGAGGGAAGAAGACAAGCCGCCAAGCTCCAATGCTCCAAATGCCAAGAGGAAAGGAAGAAGGTTGCTTGTGGCTAGGGTATGGAAGATGTTCGCCCAAGTTCTCCTTGCTCTCGCCCCTTCTAATGTTCATGCCTTCAAGTAATTCATATATCCAAGAGGGGCGACTAGGGGTTAAATTTATAGCAAGGAGAGGCGATTAGGGATGGCTATGATTAAGCCAAGTGGGCGGCTTGGAGAAGAAGTAGGAAATAGAATTATTTTAATAATTAATCAAGTCCTAATCCAATTAGGAGTCTAATTAATTATTTAAATAATCAAATCCTAATCCAATTAGGACTCTAATTAATTATTTAAATAATCAGCCCTATTAAATAGGACTCTAATTAATTAATTAATTAGCCCACAAATGATTAAATCAACTTAGATTAACCATATGTGTCATAGGCGCCAACCCTAGTCTAACCAAGGTTAAACATGTGCCTACACATTCTTCTCCTTAAGCCCATTTAACTTATTAATAATCCCAACTATAGAATGGGCCTAGCCCAAGGTCCATTATGCATGTCAATCAACCCATTGGATCTAATCCAATTTTAACTCAAGGTCAAACTAGGTTAACCATGGTTAGTTTGTTCAATATGTCAAAAATGGAAGTTGGCCCTAATAAGTTTCTTCCATCTCATCAGGCCCATCGGCGCTGATGAAATCTCCCAAATAGATCCGAGTCATCCAATAACTCGATCATAAGGCTTCTCGATCAATACGAGAACGTTCATTGCTATTCATAGGACTATGCATAATTCAAGTCTAGGAGATAGAGGGTTTTGATATCTATTTTACTCTGTTTTGTTATGCACTCTAAACATGTAGTAACTCTTAACTTACTATGATGGATGATTACAGCACTTTTGCTTTGTTATATAGTATTTGTCTTGTGTTGTATGGTATTTGTGTTACATTTTTGTTTTGTCATTTTCTGATACACCCTTGCTTTTTGACAATTGGATTACACTCTACAAATATTTTCTCATGCTGAAATTGTTCTTATTTTCAACAAGATTCACGATAGCATTATATTTACATTGATCTCATGGACATCATTATGTTTTGAATCCTTGGTTCTAGGTTAGGAATTTCAGTTGAGTATCTTATTTGATGGAAAAAGGTTGTGAAGTAATAGATCCAATTTTTTATTAAGATTTTTCTCTTAAGGCATGCCTATGATCTTTTTAGAAGTATATAACTCTATCAATTTGATTCTCCTTGTTTGATGTTGGGACTAATCAATGCACTAATCTATGATTATGATTTTTCTCTCATATCTTGTGTTAAAAAAAATTAAAAAAACAAAAACAAAAATAAAAAAAGAAGAAGAAAAAGAAAATAAGACTCCTCTACTTGGCACTGCATAAAATTGGCAGTGGTACCTAAGAAATGAGTTGAAGTCAAAACATAATGATTGAGAGGACAATAAAACAAATAAGCATGCATTGGTGTTTTCCCAACTCGTGTCTTTGGATGAATCAGGTTTGAACATAGTACATAGACCAACACAAGAGATTACTGCATCCCGCGGAGGTAAGTCTTATCTGACTTTGGTTTCTAGTTTTTCACACCTTTATTCCTGACGATAGATGATTATTTTGAATGCCTCGACTTACTACGATTTACTCATAATGATATCTCCTTTGGATATTTTACAAGCTTGACGTGATTTCATCTTTTTTTGTTTACTACTCTTATCTGCTTTATATGCTTGAGGACAAGCAATGATCTAAGTCTGGGAGATTTTGATGTCTCGTATTTTTATAATCTTTTAAACTTATATTTACCAGGGAATCGAGACCTATTTTCATGTTTTTACATCTCTTTCCATCTTATTTCATTGATTTTCTTTAAAAGCTTCACTTCTTGTCATGTTGATGAATATAGGACAATTCACTCACTTATGGAGCTATTTGGAAGTATATTTACGTCCCCGAATGAATCAAAAACCTTAGCGAGAAGTTTGGCTTCAAACGGAGCTAATTTCCAGAATTACAGCCGAGACCATAATCTGCATTGTGGCCGTAATCTCCAGTATAAATTCCCAAGAAGTCTGCTTTTATTCAAGCATAATCATATTCCGAAGGTGTGCTCTCAACTTTCTTAAAAAAAGCCTTTCAGAAGATAAAAACTTTAGCAGATGACGTTACGGGTATAGCCATAATGTCACCTTGCCCGTAATTTTCACATCGGAAACCTATGATATCATTATATGGCCGGAATTCAAGTCAAGTTAAAGGTCAACTCACCCGTAAAATTTCAGACGAAACGCAGTTCACTACAGAAATTACGGGCATACCCATAATCTCATTACACCCGTAATGATATTAGGAGCATTAAGTGCATGGGAGGGTTGCATTAAATCAGTCATAACTTTTCCATTATGATGACACCAAAATTTATAGTATATTTTGTGTCATTTCATTATTCTTTTTGTGTCACATTTATACTACCTTGCTTATTTTTATGCCATTTTTATCAAATATTGTAGAATCTACTTCTATTTGGGTTTTTGATGATTTTTAGGTAAAAAGGCACAATTTTAAGGCGTTTTCAAGCAAAATCAGATACATAGAAGAATTCTCATCATCAAGAAGAGGTTACATGACAAATTTCACACAAATCGGAGCCACATACCAAATTACGGCAGTGCCTAATTCATATTACGGTACCGTAATTTTGAGTACTACCATAATATCGGAGCACTGCCGTATTTTGGGATGATTTTGTACAGAAAGTTTCACCGAAATTACGGCACTGCCGTAACTAAAATCACGGTGCGTATTTTGAAGCGACTTTCGACCCGAGAGATTTCCTGAAATTACGGCACTACCATGATCATTTCCACGGTACCGTAATTCTGGTTGAATCTTATACAGAAGAACTTAAAGAAAATACGGCAGTGCCGTAACAGAAACCACGGCCGTAATTCTATTCCTGGAACGCGATTTTCACTGTCAAATTGGAGTACAATTTTTGCGCGATTGATTGCAGATGATCCAGGCCCTTAAATTCAAAGTTGTAACAAGGAAAAAGAGAGCCTCCGAGGAGGAGAACACGCCGAGGGCGAAAACCCTAATTTTCATCCACTGTGCAGAGAGAAATTGGGAGAGGCATCCTTAGGGATCGGCCTCATGCCGAGAGGCGCAGAGGCCACCTCAGGCCACAATTTTCACACGGAGGCTTCGCCTAGAGGAGGAGACGACACTCCAGAAGTTTCAGAGGGAAAGGATCTCGATCGGAGGAGAAATCAACGAAAGAGTGAGCGCCGACACTGTTCACCGTGGGTTCTTGGAGCAAATTACAGCTGTAATTTCTATTACATCCATGCTGTAAAGTTGTTTTCCCTTTTTCCCTTCGATTTCTGATCTTCTGACATTATGGTATATTGTAATTCTTCCTCCATGCTTGCTTAAACATCATTTGGGACTTGGGGTGTAATCTACTTGAAATGTTTTATGACTAGATAACTTTTATTTCGTTAGTATAATTTTGTTATAATGATTCTACTTATGTGATGATTGCCTATAACTCTCCATAGTTTTCTAATTATCATGCATGTTTTTAGAGTTTTC
This sequence comes from Costus lasius, assembly GCA_027563935.2. NCBI lineage: Eukaryota > Viridiplantae > Streptophyta > Magnoliopsida > Zingiberales > Costaceae > Costus > Costus lasius. Next base: position 82,422,067 of record CM050451.1, read on the forward strand.
GCAATATGGACTGAAAGGTGATTTGCTTGAGAACTTGGAACCCTAAAATTGAATATTAGGAACTCACCGTAAGAAATTAGGTTAGTTCTTATTTCTTAATTTCAGAAGAATAATTGCCATGTTTGATAATTTGAATCTGGGATTGAGTTATTTTGTTAAATGAAAAGATCTTGTGCGAAAGTGAGGACCGGAGTGTTGGAGAACCATAAGTAGAACCTATGTTGAGACTCGGATGCACGAAAGTGAACCTTGAGATTCCACTTGAGATGATCAACTTAGGATTCGGATGCACAAAAGTGATCCTTGAGTTATTTGATTGATGATTTACTTATTTTCAGCTTGGGATAGATCTTGCAGGAAAGCAGGGATCGGTCTCTGCATGATTGTCTGCCCGAAAGTGAGATAATCCTTTTATAAGGTAAATTATATTTTTATCATGATAAAATTAGACTGACGACCTTTTATTCATATCTAATCATTGAAATTAAGGTGGATGAAACCCTAGTCCCAGTTTCTCTCTAATTTCGTGTTCTTTCTATCATTTACTTGTACTCTAATTGATTGCTTAGCTAGTAAGAATATAACTATTTGGTACTTAACAATAAGGTCTCTATGGTTTGATATCTTTCTTTATTACTTCAAGTATCCGTGCACTTGTGGACTACAACACGTTACAACTCCGATTTCGGCGTTTTTGGTGTCATTATGATTAGCTTTTAATGGCCCATAAGTGTTTCAGGAGTTAAAGAGAATCGATGTCTACATTACAGCCATGCTCGTAATCTTTATTACACCCATAATCACACTTGCACAGCCCAAATTTAAAAGAGTCATAACTCTCTCATTATAGCTCCATTTTGAATGTTCTTGGTGTCAAAATGTAGCTAATTAAGAGAGCTATCAAGTCAGAAATTAGATTCGGTTCTATAGGGAGTTGATTGCCAAGATGACTTTAGCCCTATGACATGGGTAGTAGTGATGTGTTGCTAGATACCTCTCACTACTTTTGATGTTTAATCATTATTGCCATCGTCATATGGATCCTACGGGGTCACACGCAATAGACTCTTGACGTTGTATTTGATCTAGATATCTTGAAATATATTTGAGTTCATTCTTATTCTGAGTCCAAGACTAATTCATGGTTGAATCTGTGTCCAATTGGGATTCATGGGTTTATGTATATCCTGGCCAAGTTTGTACTCTGTATTGGAGTTAGACTTGGACTTGGGATTATAAACCATGTTGGATTCGAATCTTAATTTAATTAGGAGTTGGAATCCTAATCATATTAGGAATTGGAATCTTAATCCAACTAGGAGTTGGAATCCTAATTTAATTAGGAGTTGCAGTCATAATCCTATTAGGAGTTGGAATCCTATTCTATTAGGAATTGGAATCCTAATCCAACTAGGAGTTGGAATCCTAATTTAATTAGGAGTTGGAGTTCTAATCTTATTAGGAATTAGAATCCTAATCCAACTAGGAGTTGGAATCCTAATGTAATTAGGAGTTGGAATCCTAATTCTACTAGGAGTTAGAATCCTAATCCAATTAGGATTCAAATCCTAATAAGAATTTGGTTTTGGATAAGGCCCATAGTGGTTGGGCGCAAATCCTAATCCAACTAGGATTCAAATTCTAATGGGAATTGGATTTCGATAAGGCCCATTGTGTTGGGCGCAAATCCTAATCCGATAAGGATTTAATTCATGGGCCTAATTAATATTGAAATCCAAATCCAATTAGGAGTTATGGATTTAATCTAATTAAGGTAAATTAGAATCCTAATGGGAGTAGGATTCATGCTTGGTACATGGCTTAATTCCATATATGGAATTTGCGCCAATTGCTTGTATGAATCCTAATGAAATTATGTTTTCATAATTGGAAACATACTTGAACGCATGGGGCTGATATGTTGGTGAGTATGGCTTGATTTATTCAAGCAAAGCTTCGGCCAATCATATATGGTAAGTCCTAATGAATATCGAACTCACAATTCCTCTCTTGATAAGGCAAGAAGGTGGATTATTTCTATGCTTCAGATATGCGCCAATTCAAGAGGGATGGTGGCTGAACTCTTATGGCAATTCCTTGGAGGAATTGCGCCAAGAGCATAGAAGGAAAGTAGAGGGGTGGTGAGGCTTGCTTGGCTATAAAAGAAGGGGTGTGCGCCCCTCTCTTGACACATCTCTTCAACGCCAAGGCAAGGCAACTACAAGTGGAAGTTGCACAAGCTTTGGAGCCCTAGCCGCCATCCTTCGTCAAGTGTTGTGCCACCGTCTTCTCTTCTTCTCTTTGGCCAAAAGTCTCCAAGCAAGAAGACTTGTTGGCCTGAAGAGCAAAGGAAGAAGAAGAAGGAGAATCCAAGAGGTGTTTCTCTCTTCCCGAGGGTAGCACCAAGCATGGAAGGGAGCAACATTAAGATGTTCGACGCATGGATACTTGTAGAGGACGAGCACTTGATCGTCTTCTACTTGGCTTCATCATCTTAACAAGCAAAAGAGGTATCATCCCTAGCACATCCTTGTGTTATCTCCCTCGCATGGATCCTTGGTTAAGGAATATGTTTCGGGTGTAATGTGTCTTCCGCTGTGTCCTTGGACTGTAAACTTTTAAATTACACCCGGTATTCTCTAACAGTGTTATCAGAGCCAGGTTATGAGAAACACAAGGTGTACTTATGCTTGTATGAAAAATTTTTGAAAATTTTTCTTTTATCCATGCGCATTTCACCTAGAAGGCGTTTTCATCCAAACATCTCTTATCAATTTTATGGCTAAAATTTGGATTGTCTTTTATGTTAGATTTAAGACTATTGGCGCATGTGGTTTTGTCAAGTAGAACGGGCATTGTGTCCTTTGGACTAGCCGTGTCTCTTGATCTGACAAAACTACTAGCCGATTAAGTCTATGAAATTATCATGAAACCCTAATCTTGATTTTAGCATAAGCTTGATGAGGAGTATGTTGTGGATGATATTGGCGCATAAGGGAACTAAAATTTGATATTTTCGGTTTTCAAATTTTATATGCGCCACTTGTCTCTTCCATGGGTTGATATGGTGATAGCAAGTGCCCTCCTGTGTTGTGATGTGGAAGGATGTTTCCACCTGTGATGAATGCTTGTAGAATTATTCTACCACCTGTGTGTGGTTCCCCCCACCCATCTTGATGAAAAAATTTTCATGTATTTTCTCTTCTTGTTTTCAGAATAGATGTAGAATTGTTTTCATAAGATAGGTTAAGGCTTCATCAAGACAACAAGGTGACTTCATCAACTGAAATCTATGTGGCGCCATCCGTTGGAAGCATGGTGATTGATTTGTAGTTGGAGGAAGAATGCTAGCTTCGGCTTACTGGCATGGGCTGATTTGCTACAGGGACTCGCAACCCTTGGATGCATGATAACATATCACATGGCTCGTGACATGTTATGTGTATGAAAAGGGCTATGACCATATCGACCATATTAGTATGCTTATGATGGTTTATTATTCTATCCATAGCATGCTTGTGATGTGTTTTTCCTTTTGCTGCCACCATAGGAAAATTGAATGCTAAAATAGAATAATAGTTAATGAATAAACTCTCCTCGCAATATCGAGTCAATAGCCTTCTGATGTGTAGCCCTTGTCAAACCATCAATCGATGGACTGTGAACTATTTCTCACCCTCGTGAGACTCACCCATCTATCTTTGGTAGACGTGTGGTGACAATAGTTTCCCCAGTCCAGTTTTAACATGGACGTGCCTTCGCAAGGAAACTCATTGGCCATAGAAATAACAATTAGGTTAAACTTGACTAGTTTTCATATGTCAATGACATGATGAAACACTAGAGGCAACTGTTGAGAGGATAGGGTTCTATGTTGTATCCAGCCCTCGCTCGACACAGGGCACCTAGTTGATGACACTGAACTTTATAGTAAATTTAGTGTCATTTCATTGGTGTTCTTGTGTCATATTCATAGACTTTGCTTATATTTATGCCTTCTTTTAACAATATTTGTGGAATCTATACTCTTTTTGGTTTTTAATGATTTTCAGGCAAAAAAGCACGATTTTCAGTCGATTTCAAGTAATCCAATTGCATGGATGAATTCACAACATCAAGAGGAGATCACACGTCAAATTTTAAGAGAATTAGAGCCATAAACCAAAATATGGGAGAGCCGTAATATATATTACGATACCGTATTTTCGTACATTGCCGTAATATCAGAGCACTGCCGTATTTTGGCTAATTTTTCATCAGAAAGTTTCATGAAAATTACGGCACTGCCGTAAGAATTTACACGGGCTGTAATTTCTAGACAATTCCGACTAGAGAATTCAGACGATTTTACGGCATTGCCGTGTTGGGTCCCTTTCAAGAGGGAGCAAAACCCTAATAGGTCCCCTTCAAGGGGGAGCGAAAAGCCTAAATGGTGGCGCATAAATCTTTGCAAGCGGAAGCAAGGGTTTTCATAGATCTTTCGCAAGAACATATGATCAACTTGATGAAGTTTAGATCCATACCATAGCCATGAAGAAGATGGCGACTTGGAAGCGAGAGAACAAGAGAGGTCTCCTCCAAATTGTCGCACACAAAAGGATTGATGACTTGCTCTTTGGATGCTCCTTGTGCTAGCAAGGATCTCCAAGATGTCCTTGATCGAATGAAGGAAAAAGATGGTGTCTTGCTTGGCCGAACTTCTCGTCGTCAACACCTTCAACCCCTTGCGTCTCGTCGAGAGAGAGGAGCCGAATGTTGAATGAGGCGTTAAACCACACATTGAACGTGGAGACGTTTTTTCATTTTTGGACTTTCCAAAAATAGCAACCGAAACCGTTGAAGCGTTTTGCGTTCACATCAAGTGAACCAAACGATCATCCCACTCCATGTGGACCATGCGCTCACACTTGAGCCGGTTCACATGTCAATGGTTCATTGGTCAAACCAAATCAGCCCAAGCAATAGTCTAGACATTATCAAAGCCAATGGTTCAATGATCTAACCGTCCATCCCTCGATGCTCTTGATCTCACCGATCTAGCATCAATACTCTCGATCGAAGCTTACCGATCTCAAGCCCTAATCAATCAAACATGATCAGACTAGATCTCACTTACAATCAGAGTTTAAACTTCTTTAAACTGAACCAAAACAAATCAGTCCACACGATCTGACTTAAGTAAGTCATATCATCAAATTGTGCGACCCTGAGGGTTTCCTTTAAATGTCGGTAACGATGACTTGCGTCATCACGATCAGTGAGGGGTATCTAGCAACACATCACTGTCTCCCGATATAAAGAAAAGAGTCTTCCAAGACTACACCCAAACCACAGCACAAGTGTGAATCAAACTCACAAGGCATACATGTTTCCTTTGCCACTGGATGTCCTTATTGGACAAGCGTGTCAAGCCTGTATCTCCAATATGATGAGCATGATTAGATCAGATGAACATAGTCACCTGGGTATGGCCATACACTTTCTCAATCATCTCATAGGGGGGGCCCCATTAGAACATCACACTCCTTAAACAAGGAGACGGCAATCCTTTATCTATCACTAGTGCCCTAACCTGACTCAAGCTCACCATCCAAGATAGTCTATAATCATTTTATTTCAAATGATATTGAACTACCTCAAAACAATGACAATCATCATTTAGAAACACAAGTGATCTCAAGTCAAAGGACATGTGCCACTTGCAGCATTCAAGGATTATTCACATTGTGACAAACAATTGAATATCCTAGTAGGGTCTGTCCAGTACATCCAATGTACCCATGAGTCTACATCTTATTCCATGCTCGAAGCATCCTATAAGATTAGAACACATATTAGTCTTAACCATATCAAGGCTGTCTCATGTTCACCAAGATATCTCGACTAAGGACTTAACTGCATGTCAGCCTAGCTGAACAGCTTTGAGACATTATTCAGAAGTACACATATTGCAGCAGACAATGTAACAACCTGAATAACAACCATTGCCTTTATAAACAAAAGAGTTTATATACATGATACTCATGGAATCCCAAGGCCTCAAACATTAGCCTTAAGGGCATACCCCAACAATCTCCCACTTGCACTTAATCTAATGGTTGAGAAATCTCAAACCCATATTATTACAGTGCTTCTCATGCTTCTGCTGCGCCAGAGGCTTGGTAAGCGGGTCAGCCAGATTGTCGTCTGTATGAACCTTGCAGATTTTGATCTCGCCACGATCAATGATCTCCCTGATCAAATGAAACCGTCTCTGTATGTGCTTGGACTTCTGGTGCGACCGTGGTTCCTTTGCTTGTGCGATTGCTCCAGTGTTATCACAGAAGATAACCAAAGGATCAGCACTCGAAGGAACGACACCAAGTTCCTTAATGAACTTACGAATCCACACTGCCTCCTTGGATGCTTCCGAGGCTGCAACATACTCGGCTTCTGTTGTGGAATCAGCAACAGTTGACTGTTTGAAACTCTTCCACACCACCGCTCCTCCATTCAAGCTAAAGACATAGCCTGATTGCGATCAAAAATCATCCTGGTCCGACTGGAACGAAGCATCAGTATATCCTTCTATACTGAGTTCTTCCTGACCACCATCAATCAAGAACATATCTTTGGTCCTCCGCAGATATTTTAAAATGTTCTTGACTGCAATCCAGTGTGCCTGACCTGGATTACTTTGGAATCGACTGGTCACGCTTAACCCGTAAGCGACGTCTGGGCGAGTGCACAACATCGCATACATAATGGACCCAATAGCCGAAGCATAAGGCGTATTGTCCATTTCATCTTTCTCAGTCTGTGATTGTGGACACTGACCCTTCGAAAGATTCAGACCATGTCTGACTGGAAGATATCCTCTTTTAGAATTCTCTAAATGGAATCTCTCCAGGACTTTATCGATGTAAGTACTCTGGCACAGCCCGAGAAGCCTCTTAGATCTATCCCTGTAGATCTTCACACCTAATACATAGGCTGCTTCTCCTAAATCTTTCATCTGAAAACATTTTCCTAACCATGCTTTAACAGCATGCAGTTCAGGAATATCGTTTCCAATGATTAAGATATCATCGACGTAGAGGATTAGGAAAGTAATCACGCTCCCACTAAACCTCTTATATACACACGGGTCATCCTCGTTCTTGATGAAGCCAAACTCAGAGATTGATTCATCAAAACGAATATTCCAGCTTCTAGATGCTTGTTTAAGTCCATAAATGGACTTCTTTAACTTGCATATTTTATGACGATCTGCTGGATTAGTGAAACCTTCAGGTTGTGTCATGTACACATCCTCATCCAGTTTTCCATTAAGGAAAGCAGTTTTCACATCCATCTGCCAGATCTCATAATCGTAATATGCTGCTATCGCGAAAAGAATCCGAATAGACTTGAACATGGCTACAGGAGAGAAAGTTTCATCATAATCTATCCCGTAGATTTGTTTGAAACCTTTCGCTACTAGCCTGCCTTTATAGGTAACCACGTTACCATCCATGTCAATCTTCTTCTTGAAGATCCATTTACAGCCTATAGGTATTACTCCCGGAGGCGGATCAACCAAATCCCAGACTTGGTTATCTGACATGGAGTCCATCTCGGCTCGCATAGCTTCAAGCCATCTAGCTGACTCCGGTCCACTGACCGCATCCGCATAAGTGAGTGGTTCATCATTATCAATGATGTAGACTCCGTCATAACGCTCAGGCTGACGACGGATCCTTCCCGATCTTCGCGGTTCCCGTGATGTCTGAGCCTCAGGTTGTTCAATAACCTGCTCTACCGGCTCAGGCTCATCCAACTGTGCTTGACTACTTTGTCCTTCCTCTGGATTCTCATCCAGCTTTATTTCTCTCCCACTGGCCTCTTGCAGAAGAAACTCCTTCTCAAGAAATATGGCCGTCCGAGCAACAAATACCTTGTTCTCTTTGGGATCGTAGAAATAATAACCCTTAGTTTCCTTAGGGTAACCGACAAAGATGCATTTCTTAGATCTGCTCTCCAGTTTCCCAGAGGCGAGCTTTTTGACATAAGCCTCGCAACCCCAGATCCTGATAAACGTCAAGCTCGGCTGTTTCCCATACCATAATTTATATGGAGTCTTTGAAACTGCCTTGGATGGCACTCGGTTTAGTACCTTTGCAGCTGTTTCCAGTGCAAATCCCCAAAAGGAGTATGGAAGAGTAGCCTGACTCATCATCGAACGAACCATATCAAGTAACGTTCTATTTCTCCTCTCGGACACACCATTCCATTGCGGTGTTCCTGGCGGAGTGAGCTGTGAGATAATCCCACACTCCTTTAGATAGTCAGTAAACGCATGACTCAAGTATTATCCACCTCGATCAGAACGAAGTGCCTTGATATTTCGGCCTAGCTGATTTTGTACTTCATTCTTGAACTCTTTGAACTTGTCAAAAGATTCACTCTTATGTCTCATCAGATAGACATAACCATACCTACTGAAATCATCAGTAAAGGTAATGAAGTACTGATAGCCACCTCTGGCATGTTTACTAAATGGCCCACACACATCACTATGTATAAGGTCAAGTAAACCTGAAGCCCTTTGACCTTTGTTAGGAAAAGGAGCCTTCGTCATTTTACCCATTAAACAAGCTTTGCATGTATCAATCTCCTCATAGGAGAATGATCCCAGCAGTCCATGATCATGCAACCGCTTAATGCGCTTCTTGTTAATATGGCCTAAACGACTATGCCATAACAAGGTGCTGTCATCAGCATACTTGGCTTTCTTATTATCAATATTTTGTATAGAATATTCCATGTCCAACATGAATAACCCATTGTTAATTGAACCAGTAGCATAAACAATATTATCTAGAGTAAGATAACACTTTGAAATCTTGCATTCAAAGGAAAACCCTTTCCTGACAAGTGCAGGAATAGAGATAATATTTTTAGTAATACTGGGTACAAAATAACAATTGTTTAATTCTAATACAATGCCAGATGGTAATGAGATGTAATAATCCCCTACAGCAACAGCAGCAACCCGTGCCCCGTTTCCAACTCGTAGGTCCACCTCACGCTGTCCCACCTGCCTTCTTCTCTTGAGTTCCTGTACATTTGAACAAATGTGAACTCCACATGCAGTGTCCAACACCCATGATATAGAAGAAGAAGATATCATGACTTCAGTCACAAATATACCTGAGCCAGAAGCGATGCTTCCCCTCTTATCTCCTTGGAGCGCTTTACAGTCCTTTTTCCAGTGACCCAGCTGGCCACAGTGGAAACACCTGTATTCCTTTGACAGCTTAACCTTCTGTTTCAGAGCCTTGTTGTAGTTCTTGACTGGGGCTTTGCCCTTCTTCCCCTTCTTCTTGTTCCTAGAAGGAACCATTAAGACAGAGGTTGAAGGCTTTCCCTTCAGAGTCTCCTCCGTAGTCAAGAGCATATTCAGCAGCTCTGCCGGAGTACAATCGATTTTGTTCATATTAAAGTTAATTATGAACGCATCGAAAGAGGGCGGGAGAGACTGGAGAATAATGTCTACAGCAAGCTCCTGATTGATGGTATGCCCCAGTTTTTCCAGAGCCTCCTTGTGCCCAATCATCTTGAGCACGTGAGCTCCCACTGGGCTCCCCTCAGCTAGTTTGCTCTGAAAGAAAAGCTTTGTCAGATTATAGCGTTCTGTCCTCGCCTGTGCAGCATACAGCATCTTGAGGTTCGCTATAATCTCTATAGCCGACATATCCTGATGCTGACGCTGCAGCGGTGGCGTCATAGACGCTAGCATCAGGCAAGCGACATCAATGCTATCATTGACGTGCTTTTCATAGGCATCACGAACCGCCCTTGCGGCGTTCGCAGCGGGTTGAGGCGGTATAGCTGTCTCGAGGACATACAGTTTCCTCTCTGCCTTAAGAACGATCTTAAGGTGTCCGAACCAGTCTGAGAAGTTTGGCCCAGCAAACTTCTCCCTTTCCAGTAGGGATCGCACATTGAAGCTCATGGTGTTCGTTGCTGCAGGAATCTACAACAATGCAAGAACAACAAGGTCAGTATCAATGTTTAGAATCAATTCAGGACTTAAGAAATGATTCTTTTCTCACTATTTTATCTGACTGAAAAATCCATTAAAACAGTCCGAAAGAGTAACACTCTTTTAGTGAGATGGGATCCAGATTTCATACTTGGTCTCCGCATCCCGCTCAGGTGAGATAAGATGCACAGAGAATACAAGCACTAATTTCTGGTAGGCAGTCCCTGCCAATCGCCAACCCGTGCGATTCCCCTTCATCTGGGCAATCCAGCCGACTGTGCCAACTGAGTTGGTACAACACAATCTCTGACCCCACAGATGGCTACCTCCATGTGCTACCATATGCGCCACATATGTAGCCTACATGGTCAAGCTGACCCGACCTACTCCCTGGACCACCACGTGCTATGCTGAGCAACGAGAAGCGATAAATCCCTTCTCTGTAACACGCAGGTGAAATCCCGCACCGTCTGAAGATAGATGGACGTGCCCACTGAGTGGGTACAACACGGCTCCAACGATAGTCAGAACAGTGAGGTTTCGCGTCAGAAGGCTTACGAGCTTGATATTTATGCGTTGGATTTTAACGGTCTTTTATCTTCTTACTATCAGGCAAATCCTATGGCTATAGCAGAAGATAAACTCATGCAATTCTAATTATAAAAGCAATAAATAGAAAGCATGGATCTTATGTGGTAAAAGCCCATAGCCTAAGTAAGACCTTAACCTAACTTAAGTCTTCACTTGCTTTTCTTGGGTCTTTTGCCTCTCATCTGGTCCAACCCAGGGCCCTAGCGCCAAGAGCAACTCAGGTGCGCCACCAGTTGAATGCGCTTCATTGCCATGTGTGCATTGAATACTTGTCTGATTAAATTACAATTCAATCTATCTAGACAAGATTGACTCGCAGGTCAATTACATTTTATAAATTAAATATAATGTGATTCGCAGATCACAAATAAATATTAATTTATAACTAACCAGGCTCGCAGGCCCCAGCACAGCACACATTAAAGGGCAACCCACATAAGATGAAATAAACAGGCATATGGCATCAATCAACATGTGATCCATTACAAAGAAAATAAACTTTTGAAAACCCATTGGCATCAATTTTACTTTTCTTATCTACCCTACAACCTTACAACGGTCCATTGATGGGGATCCACTCATCTTATCTAGTTAGATCCATGCCCTTGCATGCACCAAGTCCTAACTGACTCGAGTTGACCTAATGGTCAACCATGCATGCGCCAAGGGCTGAACAACCTTCAAGAGTTCTGGCAAGCGGGTGTGACCCCGGGCCTAACTCAAGAGTGTTCACTGGTTGTCTCAACCAGACCTCGCTACACGCCTTTGATGCAGTCGACCTATAGCCACCTCGTGCTTGCGCACAGGTGCCATCTGGTCGACCCATCTAGGCTGTCAGATGGTCTGATCAGACTACTTTGATCTATACTAGTTGATGCTTTCAACCCCATCAACCCGTCTAAGGGTTTACAATAGGTGCATCTTAGATCTAATGGGGCGCGCAAGTGATATTTGTTTTGACAAACACAAACACAATAACAAGCGCCAACTTACATGCGCCAACATAACAAAATATTCTCATGTGAAGTTTCGGCATGCAACTTAGATCTAAGCATACATTTACATGCGCAAACATGGATCACAAAAATATATCAAGCAATCATATTAACATGCTGTAACCGCATGCTCTGATACCAATTGTTGGGTCCCTTTCAAGAGGGAGCGAAACCCTAATAGGTCCCCTTCAAGGGGGAGCGAAAACCCTAAATGGTGGCGCATAAATCTTTGCAAGCGGAAGCAAGGGTTTTCATAGATCTTTCGCAAGAACATATGATCAACTTGATGAAGTTTAGATCCATACCATAGCCATGAAGAAGATGGCGACTTGGAAGCGAGAGAACAAGAGAGGTCTCCTCCAAATTGTCGCACACAAAAGGATTGATGACTTGCTCCTTGGATGCTCCTTGTGCTAGCAAGGATCTCCAAGATGTCCTTGATCGAATGAAGGAAAAAGATGGTGTCTTGCTTGGCCGAACTTCTCGTCGTCAACACCTTCAACCCCTTGCGTCTCGTCGAGAGAGAGGAGCCGAATGTTGAATGAGGCGTTAAACCACACATTGAACGTGGAGACGTTTTTTCATTTTTGGACTTTCCAAAAATAGCAACCGAAACCGTTGAAGCGTTTTGCGTTCACATCAAGTGAACCAAACGATCATCCCACTCCATGTGGACCATGCGCTCACACTTGAGCCGGTTCACATGTCAATGGTTCATTGGTCAAACCAAATCAGCCCAAGCAATAGTCTAGACATTATCAAACCTAATGGTTCAATGATCTAACCGTCCATCCCTCGATGCTCTTGATCTCACCGATCTAGCATCAATACTCTCGATCGAAGCTTACCGATCTCAAGCCCTAATCAATCAAACATGATCAGACTAGATCTCACTTACAATCAGAGTTTAAACTCCTTTAAACTGAACCAAAACAAATCAGTCCACACGATCTGACTTAAGTAAGTCATATCATCAAATTGTGCGACCCTGAGGGTTTCCTTTAAATGTCGGTAACGATGACTTGCGTCATCACGATCAGTGAGGGGTATCTAGCAACACATCACTGTCTCCCGATATAAAGAAAAGAGTCTTCCAAGACTACACTCAAACCACAGCACAAGTGTGAATCAAACTCACAAGGCATACATGTTTCCTTTGCCACTGGATGTCCTTATTGGACAAGCGTGTCAAGCCTGTATCTCCAATATGATGAGCATGATTAGATCAGATGAACATAGTCACCTGGGTATGGCCATACACTTTCTCAATCATCTCATAGGGGGGGCCCCATTAGAACATCACACTCCTTAAACAAGGAGACGGCAATCCTTTATCTATCACTAGTGCCCTAACCTGACTCAAGCTCACCATCCAAGATAGTCTATAATCATTTTATTTCAAATGATATTGAACTACCTCAAAACAATGACAATCATCATTTAGAAACACAAGTGATCTCAAGTCAAAGGACATGTGCCACTTGCAGCATTCAAGGATTATTCACATTGTGACAAACAATTGAATATCCTAGTAGGGTCTGTCCAGTACATCCAATGTACCCATGAGTCTACATCTTATTCCATGCTCGAAGCATCCTATAAGATTAGAACACATATTAGTCTTAACCATATCAAGGCTGTCTCATGTTCACCAAGATATCTCGACTAAGGACTTAACTGCATGTCAGCCTAGCTGAACAGCTTTGAGACATTATTCAGAAGTACACATATTGCAGCAGACAATGTAACAACCTGAATGACAACCATTGCCTTTATAAACAAAAGAGTTTATATACATGATACTCATGGAATCCCAAGGCCTCAAACATTAGCCTTAGGGGCATACCCCAACATGCCGTAACTTATATTATGGTGCCATAATTGCCAGAGATTTTGGATCAGAGAACGCGACCGAAATTACGGCAGTGCTGTAATTTAAAACACGGCCGTAATTCTATTTTTAAACGCGACTTCCATGGTCAAATTTGAAGCCCAATTTTTGTGAAGATGACTCCGGATGATCTAGGCATTTAAAGTCAAAGCCATGAAAAGAAGAAAGAGAGCCTCGGAGGAGGAGAACACGCCAAGGGCGAAAGCCCTAATTTTCATCCACCATACGGAGAGAAATCGAGTTCCACACTGCCGCCAAGTTTTTCACCGCCGGGAAGTGTACAACGCATCTCCGGCTGTGAAATTTGGAGGAGCAATCGAAGAAAAGGGAGGTGCCGACACTGTTCATCGACTCCCTTATGCAAATTATGGCTGTAATTTATATTACAGCCGTGGTGTGTTTTCTTAAACTCTCTTTTCCCTTTGCTTTTCAATCTTTTGAAATTATGGATTATTATAACTCCTTCACTATGCTAGCTTAAACTTTTATGGGACATAGGGGAGTAATTTCCCTTGATTTTTAATGAGTAGATGACTTTTATTTCATCAAGATAGTTTTATCATGATAGTTCTGCTTTTGTGATGACTTGTCTTTAATTCTCCATAGTTCATATTATCATGCATGTTTTAGAATTTTGCAAAATAGACTGAAAGATTGATTATGAAATTCGGAACCCTAGAAATCATTGAGTTTGGAACTCATCGTAAGAAATTAGGTTTGTTCTTTGAATTCTGATTTTTAGTGATCTTATTGCCATGTTTAATAATTTGAATCTAGGATCAATTATTGTGTTAGACTTGATTTGATCTTGCACGAAAGTGAGGATCGAGTCGTCGGAAAACCATAAGTAGAACCTGTGTTGAGACTCGGATGCACGAAAGTGATCGTTGAGATTCCACTTGAGATAATCAACTTAGAATTTGGATGAACGAAAGTGATCCTTGAGTTCTTTGTTGATGGTTTACTTATTTTTAGTGTTAGGATAGATCTTGCGCGAAAGCGAGGATTGGTCCCTACATAATTGTCTGCACGAAAATGTGACAATACCTTTATCGAGTAAATTACATCTTTATCATAATAGAATTAGATTGACGACCTTTTATTCATATCTAGTCATTGGAATTAAGGTAGATGAAACTCTAGTCCCAATTTCTCTCTGATTTTGTGTTCTTTCTATCATTTACTTCCAGTATAATCGATTGCTTAGCTAGTATGAATATAACAATTTGGTACTTAACAATATGGTCTCTGTGGTTCGATATATTTCTTTATTACTTCGAGTATCCGTGCACTTGCGGAGTACAATAAGTTTTTAGCGTCGTTGCCGGGGAATAGTCCAAGGTACACGCCAAACAACTTGGGATACAACACTAGTCTATCTTAACTAAGAGGAGTTGTGCACGGAACAATTGGCCGGCATGCCTACCTAAGGAAGCATGAGATCACTCTGTGCAGCACAACTCACCCTCGTGAGTCGTGGAGACCTTGTTGTAGTCTGCAAGTGCATGGATACTTCGAAGTAATAAAATAAATATTGAACCATAGAGACCTTATTGTTAACTACCAAATAATTATTTTCTCACTAGCTAAGCAAACTGAATGTGATGGAAGTAAAATATGCAGAAAAAACACGCTAAAAGATGATCAGAGGGAAAAACTAGGACTAGGGGTTCATCCACCTTAATTCTAATGACTAGAAGGAAATAAAGGCTGTTAATCTAATTTCATTATGATAAAGATGTAATTTACTTCATAAAAGGATCAACTCGCTCTCGCGTAGTCAATCATACAAAGGACCAATCCTCACTCTCGTGAAAGATATATCCAATGCTGAAAATAAGTAAATCATTGAACAAAGAACTCAAGGATCACTCTCGTGCATCCGAATTCTAAATCAAAAATCTCATGTGGAAACTCAAGGATCACTCTCGTGGATCCTGAAACTCATCACAAGTTCTACTTAAGGTTATCCAATGTTTCAATCCTCACTCTCGCACAAGATCTCTACGTTTAACACAATAACTCAATCCAAAGAATCAGAAAATCAACATGGCGATAAAATCACTAAAAACCAGAGTTCAAAGAATAAACCTAATCTCTTACGATAGGTTCCAAACTCAATGATTTCTAGGGTTCCGAATTTCACAATCAACCTCTCAGTCTATTTCATAAAATTCTAAAACATGCTGATATTTATAAAACTAAGGAGAATCAAAGAACAATCAATCACAAAAGTAAAATTATCATAATAAAATTATCATGACAAAAGTTAATATTTTCTAGTCATTAACAAACCAAGGGGATTACACCTCATGTCCCATAAAAAGTTTAAGCTATCATAGAGGGGATTACACCCCATGATAAAATTAGGGCTTTTACTTCGTGTGTCTTCTTCTCTTAAAGAGGAGTTCGCAGCAACTTTCGGATCTCAATTTGGACTTCTAGATCAAAAGATATAGTCCGCGTAAGATTCGGGCGAAAAAATCAGAAAACTGGGCCTACAATACGGTATCGTATTTTAAATACGACAGTGCCGTATTTTGCCCAAAAATTCTGAAACTTTCTATTTAAAATCCTCCAAAAATACGGTAACGTGACAGTTGTTTCCAAAAATATGGTAGTGCCGTCTCAATGTCTGGAATCTATTGGTGTGCTCAAATCTTTCAAAATCCATCAAAATATGGCACTTTTAACCTGAAAATGATCAAAAACAAGAGATGATGTAGATTCTACAATATTTGACAAATAAGGCTTAAAATCAAGCAAAAGAGCATAAATATGACACAAAAAGACCAATAAAATGACACAAAATATACTATGAATTTTGGTGTCATCAAGCACATAAGGCTCAAACTTTGCTTGTCCTCAAGCAAATAAATAAGAACAATGCTAAGTATGGAAAATATGCTCTATTATGAAAATTAAATTTCTAAAATATAATCACTCATGAAATGCTCCACTAACTTTTTGCACAAAATTTCAGATAAATACATCGTCCTCTAAATTAATCTTTAAGATCTACAATTTTGATCAAATAAAATCTTGCAACTCGCATAAGAAATAGAATCTCAATCTCATGATGTCACCTTTGTTTTAGTTTAAATCTATCATACCTTTGTTTATAGGAATAGGATATCCATAATCTTTTTCCACTCAAAATCTCTTTTTCTCTTTTTTTTTTGTGTTTTTGATGGTATGTACCCACATAGATACACACTTTTTATTTGGACTTCAACTCTTATCTTCTGTACCACTGTCAATTTTACACAGTTCCAAGTAGAGGTGTCATTCTGTCATGCCTACCCAAAATTTTTCTCTCATCAAATTTTTTTTATTATTTTTGACTTCAACCCATGTCTTAAGTACCACTATCAATTTTACACAGTGCCAAGTAGGGGAGTCTCTTTCTCTCTTTTTGTGGATCTTGGATTCTTTCTTCCCAACAAATAGTAAGATAAACTAAACATCAACTAGGTTATTCAATTGACATCAATTCAAAAATTACACTCATATGCTTATTTATTCAAAAAAGATGTTTCACTCTTAGATTGCATTCATCAAACAACATACCTACCCAAAAACCTTATGCATCAATCAATGAAGAATTTCAACAAGTAGATATATATTTACTAGGTATATCTCCATTCATAGGCATGTACGTGTTGGGAAACCCCGGGGACATTTTACAATTTTTCAGAGACACATACATACATTGCACAGCGGAAGAATGTCCCCGAAACAGGTCCGTCCCAAAAACCCAGTGAAGATCGCATGCAAGGGGGTCGACACGATGAGTTAGAAAATACCTCAGAGCAATATGAGGTCGATGTCGTGATAGGCGCCCAAGTGTGCGCCCTCTGCAGTCTCACACACACGGATGCCTCGAGTCCTCTTCTTCCACGCCCGGTGCTAGCCTCGGGAAGAAGATCCAAGCCTTAGGGAGATGCTCCAACCACCTTGCGCCACCAAGAGAGAAAGATGCGCCAAGAGGTAAGGAAGGAGAAGCTTGCGGCCACTTGATGGAAGAGGAAGAGATTGCGCCAATGCTCCTTGCTCTCGCTCCCTTCTTATGTTCACGCCTCCAAGGATGAATCATAATAGAGGGGGCGGCTAGGGTCACATATATAGGGCAAGAGGAGATTAGGGCAAGGGCTAGGATCATGACAAGTGTAGGGCTAGGATGAGGAGGTTTAATGCAAGGAAAGTCTCCAAGACTTTACCATAAACTTCATTCAACCTTTCCATAATTTCCCAAGTACCATATCAGCCCAAGACATGCCTTAAAGGCATTCATACCATCAAGGGAGAAGGGCTAGGCGCAAATTGCTTCCTTAATGAAGCAATTTTGCCACCCTAACCCCATTATGCCCCTTAGGCGCCAATGGGGTTGGGTTTCTCCCCATTATACCCTTTTAGCCTCTCTTCTCTTCATGAGAGCTTGTTATTGGGCTTCATTGGATAATGAGCTAGCCCAAACTTCATCCTATGGGTTGATTAAGCATTTGGATCCAATCCAATGCAACCCTAATCAAAGTGTGACCAACCATGGTCAAATACGGGTCAACCTGCCAAAAATGAAGTTTGGCTCCAATAACATTCTACCATCTCATCAGGCCCATTGGCGCTGATGAAATCTCCCAATTAGATCCGAGTTATCCAATAACTCGATCATAAGGCTTCCCGATCAATACGAGAACTCAAGTATCAAGGTGTGCGACCCTGTAGGTTCTTCTGACGCTGGCAGTGCTGACCAAAGGTCACCACAAGCAGTGAGTGGCACCTAGCAGTGCATCGCTGCTACCCAGGTCATTGGAATGGATATCGACATCGACATCCCCATCATCGCAACTAGGTACAGATGCATTACAGTCTCTTTGCCGGACTGATATCCGATTGGACAAGTGTGTCACCACTTGTTTTCACCCAATCACATGGCTATGACTAAAACAGGTTCTTACCTGGGTATGGCCATACACTCTCAGTCATAGAACCATAGAGGAGCTCCATGAATATCATACTTCCCTAAGGAAGGGGCAAATCCTATGTCTGTCCATTGACCTTCTCATATGGGTCGTGACATGCTCAATGACAACCGTTATGACCTCCCTTCTATGGCGAGGTGTTAGGTTGTATCAAAGCAAGTCCCTAACCATATAGAATGATCAATGACCTCAAGTCAAGGGATCAATGCATCTCCTGTCACTTGTGAGGATAACTTATGACACCAAGTCATAGCCTCACAGCGGGTCTATCCAGTATATCCTCTAATGATATACCCATGTGTCTGCGTTAGCACCACGTACCTAACCAGCTCACATACCAGTCTCAAAAGTACCATAGCTGTCCCATATCCACTAAGGTACATCGACTGGGGACAACAGTTTGAGCACAGATCCAATCTGTCTCCAGGGACATTATCATGTTAGTACATGTGCGCAGATGTAAACAAACATTGACAATGACAATGCCAGAATGATATATATAAATATCAAAGTCAAGTAGTACATAAGTGGACCAAAACTAGGTCCTAGGGCATATACACCAACAATCTCCCACTTGCACTAAGACCTAGAGGTTGAGAAATCTTAACCCCATATCTCTAGCGTGACCATCATGCTTCTACTGCGCCAAAGCCTTGGTCAATGGGTCTGCCAGATTGTTCTCTGTGTCAACTCTGCTAATCTTGACATCACCTCTTTCAATGATCTCTCTGATCAGGTGAAATCTTCTGAGTATGTGTATGGATCTTTGATGAGACCGTGGTTCCTTGGCTTGTGCAATTGCTCCATTGTTGTCACAATAGAGTTCAATGGGATCCACTACACTAGGAACCACCTGAAGATCAGATATGAACTTCCTTATCCAAACAGCTTCCTTGGCTGCCTCAGAAGCGGTCACATACTCTGCTTCGGTTGTAGAATCTGCTATGGTGGATTGCTTGAAGCTCTTCCAGCATACAGCGCCTCCATTTATCTTGAACACATAGCCGGCCTGCGATCTAAAGTCGTCAGGGTCAGACTGGAATGATGCATCAGTATAGCCCTGCACACTGAGCTCTTCCTGTCCCCTATAGACCAAGAACAAATCCTTAGTTCTCCTCAGATACTTTAGGATGTTCTTTACAGTCACCTAGTGCTGCAGACCTGGATTGGATTGGTATCGGCTGGTTATGCTTACAGCATATGCCACGTCTGGTCTAGTACACAACATTGCATACATGATCGATCCTACTGCCGAAGCATAAGGAATTCGACTCATGTCATCCCTCTCAGCCTGTGTTGTAGGACACTGGCTCTTTGAGAGAGTAAGGCCATGTCTTACTGGAAGGTATCCTTTCTTGGATTGCTCCAAGTTAAACCTCTCCAGGACCTTATCAATGTAGATACTCTGACTAAGGGCTAGGAGCCTCTTGGATCTATCTCGGTAGATCCTCACGCCTAGAATATAGGCGGCCTCCCCTAAGTCTTTCATCTCAAAACACTTCCCCAACCATGTCTTCACAGCTTGAAGACTAGGGATGTCGTTTCCGATGAGCAGTATGTCATCGACATACAAGACCAGAAAAATCACCAAGCTCCCACTGAATTTTCTATATACACAGGCGTCATCTTCGCTTTTGATAAAGCCATAATCTCTCACAGCTTCATCAAATCGAAGATTCCAACTTCGAGATGCTTGCTTTAATCCATAAATGGATCTCTTTAGCCTGCAGACCTTATTAGCCTCTGCAGGATGGATGAAACCATCAGGTTGTGTCATGTACACATCCTCAGTCAGCTTCCCGTTAAGGAACGCTGTCTTCACATCCATCTGCCATATCTCATAGTCATGATATGCAGCTATAGCAAGCAGAATCCGAATGGACTTGATCATGGCAACTGGCGAGAAGGTTTCATCATAGTCCACCCCGTGGACTTGTTTAAAACCTTTAGCCACTAGTCTACCCTTATAGGTAACTATATTGCCATCCATGTCTGTCTTCTTCTTGAAGACCCATTTACACCCTATGGGTTTTACCCCATCAGGCAGCTCAACCAAATCCCAGACTTGGTTAGCCGACATGGAATCCATCTCGGATCGCATGGCGTCAAGCCATCTCTAGGAGTCCGGTCCACTGACCGCCTCGTCATAGGTTCTGGGTTCATCCTCAATGATGAAAATTCCATCGTGTTGAGTCGGCAGTGACCCATACCTCTCAGGTGCACGACGAATCCTCCCAGACCTACGTGGGACCTGTGTCTGAGCCTCAGGTTGTATAACAACCGGTGCAGATGGCTCAGATTCCATCTCTTTGTCTTGTGGTTGCACTTGGACCTCATCCAAGTCAAACTCCCTCCCACTAACTTCTTTCATAAGAAATTCTTTCTCTAGAAAGATAGCACCCCGAGCAACAAAAACTTTGTTCTCGGTTGGGACATAGAAGTAGTATCCTTTAGTTTCCTTAGGATACCCCACAAATACACACTTATCAGATCTAGGTTCTAGCTTGCTAGAATCCTGACGTTTGACATAAGCCTCACATCCCCAGATCCTGATAAACGTGAGATTAGGGCGTCTCCCACTCCATACTTCGTACGGTATTTTGGAGACACTCTTAGATGGAACATTATTCAGTATCAGAGAAGCTGTCTCAAGTGCATGCCCCCAGAATGAGGGAGGTAGAGTTGCATGACTCATCATAGATCGAACCATATCCAATAAAGTTCGATTTCTCCTTTCAGACACACCATTCCATTGAGGTGTTCCAGGAGGAGTGAGTTGGGATATGATCCCAGACTCTCTCAGATAGTCAAAGAACTCTCCACTCAGGTATTCTCCACCTCGATCAGATCGAAGAGCTTTAATGGATCTTCCAAGCTGGTTCTCTACTTCATTCTTGAACTCTTTGAATTTCTCAAAGGACTCAGATTTATGTCTCATTAGGTAGACATATCCATACCTACTGAAGTCATCAGTGAAGGTAATGAAGTAGTTGTACCCTCCTCTGGCTTGTTTATTGAAAGGCCCACACACATCAGTATGTACGAGATCCAATAAACCTTTTGCCCTCTCACCAATCTTGGTAAAGGGTGCCTTTGTCATTTTCCCTAATAAACAAGGTTCACAGGTATCAAATTCCTCCAAGGAACTTGAATCTAACAATCCATTTGCATGGAGTTGTTGGATGCGATTTTTGTTTATATGGGCTAATCGACAGTGCCATAGGAAAGCACCAACTGAACCACTCAGTTTGGTCCTTTTATTACTTATGTTACAGATAGAACTTTCCATATCCAAGATATACAGACCATTGCACAAAGTACCCTTCCCATAGAACATATTTGCAAATGAAAAAGAACATGAGTTCTTATTTATTTCAAACTTAAATCCCTTCTTTGCTAAGCAAGGAATGGATACAATGTTCTTAGTAAGTGAAGGTACACAAAAGCAATTATCTAGTTCTAATAGAAGTCCAGACGGTAAGGAGAGAGTCAAGACGCCTACAGCAATAGCAGCAACCTGTGCGCCATTTCCAACGCGTAGGTCAATCTCTCCAGGTCGCACCGATCTACTTCTCTTGAGCCCCTGCATATTTGTACAAATATGAGCTCCACATGCGGTATCCAATACCCATGACATAGAAGTAGAAAGATTGACTTCTGTAACATAGATACCTGAGCATGAAGACGAAGCCTTGCCTCTCTTCTTCTCATTCTGAAGTCGTACTATGTCCTTTATCATGTGAGGTGGTCCTCCACATGAGTAGCACTTATTATTCCTGACTCTTTCCATCTTTATTTTCAATGTTTTAGTTAAGCCTTTGGGCTTAACACATTGAATGTCTACTTTAGGAGGGTTGAGCTCAACCAATGCATCAAAGAGTTGCCTTAGACTAGAAATAATTTCAGAGGCACTCTTAGATTCATATTGCCCTCTAAGCTCGGGCGACATGTTGGTTAGCATCAATTGTGCAATCTCCAAAGTATCAGCTTGATGCTTATCATAAGCATCCTTCTCAGCTGCTGAGGCCAAGCATGGAAGTGGCTCAGGAATTGGCTTCTCTAGGACATATAGCTTCCTCTCGAGCTTGAGCACAATTCTCAAGTTCATATACCAATCCTTTAAGTTGGATCCAACCAACTTATCCCTTTCCAGGGTAGATCGCAGTGACCATCTGCCATTGTTCATTGTTCTACAATAACCAAGAAACAGCAGATTAGTACTACTTCGAATCATTTAAACTGGACTTGTTTTAAATGATTACTGCTCCCACTATTTTAAATTCGAATTGACAACCCACAAAGTCAATCGGGAAGTTTAAGACTTCCTAGTGAGATGGGATCCTTATTTCACATGAGGCTTCGCGTCCCACGAGGGTGGGATGAGATGCACAAAGTAACCCATGTTTCCTAAGGTGGGCGCGCCGGCCGGTTGCTTCAAGCAACTCCCCTTGTTGAGACAGTTTTGGGCATTTCATGTCCAGCGAGGGCTGAATCATGAAACCCTAACCTCTCAACGATGCCTCTAGACTTTCATCATGTGCCCAGTACATGTGAATTTCTAGTCAAGTCCATTCCTAACCGTTTATGCCCAGGGCCAATGAGTTTCCTTGCGAAGGCACGCCCAGGTTAAAACTGGACTAGGGAAACCATTGTCACCACACACTTTCTAAAGATAAGTGGGTGTGTCCCACGAGGGTGGGAACCAGTTCACAACTCCACTGATCGATAGCTTAGTGAGGGCTACGCGTTAGAAGGCTTCTAGACTTGATATTTTATGAGGGTTTTTAAGGTCTCATCAGTTTTATCTTATGTCTAACAATACAGGCATGCAATCCTATAGTGATAACATAATGATAAAACATCACAGGCATGCTTTTAGCAGAGCAGTAAAAGATGATGTGATCAAAGCCCTTTCAAGATATTGAACCAACCCATGCCAAAAGGAGGTTCAACTCTTGACATAGGACTCAAGCCCCTAAGATAGACCTATCCTAGCCGCCCTCTATCTTGGTCTTCAAGGTTGGCTCCAAGGTTCTTCCTTCATGGCTTAGCTCTCAAACCTTAAGGGTAGACCTCAAAGGTTCGGCCAATGCCATGGTCTTCCTCCAAGGAGAATGCGCCACAATGAAAGATGCCAAGTTAGCTAGCTCTCAAACCCAAGGGTTCGGCCATGCCTAACTTGTGCCATCAAGCAAGCTTGCGCCTTTTCCTTGATGCTTGTTGCGCCACCATGCAAGGTGCGCCGACTTCATGCATGCGCCAAGCTCCAAGTACATGCGCTACCCTAATCTTCTTAAAAGCAAAAAGAAAAGCGGCACGCAGGCCTCACGAGGAAACATCACAGGCATGCAAAGGGGGGCTTGACTAATGATCACAACATTATGCACAATCAAGGTATTTACTCATGCAATTCTACATGCTCATGAAAAACATAAAATCTGAAATTTTACTTTTTCATTAAAACCAGTCTCTTTTTCTCATCTTCTTCTCACAAATCTTTTGGTTAATTGCGATTTATTTTTCAAGATGATTTCAGAGATCCTTTCGGCTGGCAATTTTGTCAGATCAAGAGACTTGGCCAGTCCGAAGACACAATGCCCGTCCTACTTGACAAAACTACGTGCGCCTTTGATCTTTAAATCAGACAAGAAAAATAGTCCAAAAATCCAAAAGAGATTGAGAGGATGATAGAAACAAGAAACCCTAATTTTTCCTACTTAGAAAAATCGTTTGCCATGCATTATGCTATTTTCGAAAATAGAGATATGGCATGTGAGCATGAAAGAAAAGCATAAAACATCGTTCGAGTCTTGCAAGTCCCTCTGATACCACTGTTGGGAAACCCCGGGGACATTTTACAATTTTTCAGAGACACATACATACATTGCACAGCGGAAGAATGTCCCCGAAACAGGTCCGTCCCAAAAACCCAGTGAAGATCGCATGCAAGGGGGTCGACACGATGAGTTAGAAAATACCTCAGAGCAATATGAGGTCGATGTCGTGATAGGCGCCCAAGTGTGCGCCCTCTGCAGTCTCACACACACGGATGCCTCGAGTCCTCTTCTTCCACGCCCGGTGCTAGCCTCGGGAAGAAGATCCAAGCCTTAGGGAGATGCTCCAACCACCTTGCGCCACCAAGAGAGAAAGATGCGCCAAGAGGTAAGGAAGGAGAAGCTTACGGCCACTTGATGGAAGAGGAACAGATTGCGCCAATGCTCCTTGCTCTCGCTCCCTTCTTATGTTCACGCCTCCAAGGATGAATCATAATAGAGGGGGCGGCTAGGGTCACATATATAGGGCAAGAGGAGATTAGGGCAAGGGCTAGGATCATGACAAGTGTAGGGCTAGGATGAGGAGGTTTAATGCAAGGAAAGTCTCCAAGACTTTACCATAAACTTCATTCAACCTTTCCATAATTTCCCAAGTACCATATCAGCCCAAGACATGCCTTAAAGGCATTCATACCATCAAGGGAGAAGGGCTAGGCGCAAATTGCTTCCTTAATGAAGCAATTTTGCCACCCTAACCCCATTATGCCCCTTAGGCGCCAATGGGGTTGGGTTTCTCCCCATTATACCCTTTTAGCCTCTCTTCTCTTCATGAGAGCTTGTTATTGGGCTTCATTGGATAATGAGCTAGCCCAAACTTCATCCTATGGGTTGATTAAGCATTTGGATCCAATCCAATGCAACCCTAATCAAAGTGTGACCAACCATGGTCAAATACGGGTCAACCTGCCAAAAATGAAGTTTGGCTCCAATAACATTCTTCCATCTCATCAGGCCCATTGGCGCTGATGAAATCTCCCAATTAGATCCGAGTTATCCAATAACTCGATCATAAGGCTTCCCGATCAATACGAGAACTCAAGTATCAAGGTGTGCGACCCTGTAGGTTCTTCTGACGCTGGCAGTGCTGACCAAAGGTCACCACAAGCAGTGAGTGGCACCTAGCAGTGCATCGCTGCTACCCAGGTCATTGGAATGGATATCGACATCGACATCCCCATCATCGCAACTAGGTACAGATGCATTACAGTCTCTTTGCCGGACTGATATCCGATTGGACAAGTGTGTCACCACTTGTTTTCACCCAATCACATGGCTATGACTAAAACAGGTTCTTACCTGGGTATGGCCATACACTCTCAGTCATAGAACCATAGAGGAGCTCCATGAATATCATACTTCCCTAAGGAAGGGGCAAATCCTATGTCTGTCCATTGACCTTCTCATATGGGTCGTGACATGCTCAATGACAACCGTTATGACCTCCCTTCTATGGCGAGGTGTTAGGTTGTATCAAAGCAAGTCCCTAACCATATAGAATGATCAATGACCTCAAGTCAAGGGATCAATGCATCTCCTGTCACTTGTGAGGATAACTTATGACACCAAGTCATAGCCTCACAGCGGGTCTATCCAGTATATCCTCTAATGATATACCCATGTGTCTGCGTTAGCACCACGTACCTAACCAGCTCACATACCAGTCTCAAAAGTACCATAGCTGTCCCATATCCACTAAGGTACATCGACTGGGGACAACAGTTTGAGCACAGATCCAATCTGTCTCCAGGGACATTATCATGTTAGTACATGTGCGCAGATGTAAACAAACATTGACAATGACAATGCCAGAATGATATATATAAATATCAAAGTCAAGTAGTACATAAGTGGACCAAAACTAGGTCCTAGGGCATATACACCAACAGTACGCATGAACATTCATCATCATAGAAAATCTACCCATCTCTCATCACATGGATTCAAGTCATAAAAAATTTTAAACATCTAAATATGTCAAAATCAACGCAAAAAATGTGAAGCATCAAACTCAAACAATCATAGTCAAAAGTGTGACATGATAGACTCAAGCAACCTCATAGAATAGAAATCCAAGTGAATGATACATCTAAAGCAAGTCAAAGATGCAACCCATAATCATGAATAAAAGTGAGTGCAAATGATACTCACAAAACTATATAACAAGCTCTGACCGAAATACATAAGGCTCAGACCAAAAATAGTGTCGGGGCAGATGCTGCTAGGTCCAAAGATGTGCCTTTTGAAATTTTACCTGCACAATTTTAAATACATAAAGCTCTATCTGAAAATAGTCTCAAAATATAATAATGATAAAAATAATTTTCTCAAATAAGAATCAGAGATATCATCGATGGTCTAGAAGAGTGCTGGTGGAAAAAGCTGATGCAGCTGAGAAGTAGAGGTGGAACAGATGCTAGTTGAAAAGCTGCTAGCAATGATGATGGTGCCGACAGTAGAGTGAGTAATCTCTAGTGGCCTGCTAGAGAATACAGTCTTGGAGGTGAGATCATCGGCTGGTGGGTGCCAGAAATAATGCTGCATAGATAAAAAAAAATCAGTCACTAATGAAGAGTCTGCTGCATAAATAAATCTAATCAATGGAAATAGAGGCAGTAGAAGAAGTAAGAATCTGCAGATGGTATAATCCACTGTCAACGGCTGGAAACAGTGATGTCAGAGGCAGATGCAGTGGTAGCTATAGGTGGAAGATAGTTGCTCTTGAAGATTTCTCGATCTGGAGGCAAAAGAAGCTATAACAGGTAGAAAGCAACTAGTGCAGCCAGTGAATTTTTTAAGAAAAGTAGCTATACCCAAAAATAAGATTTAATGATCTAAATAGAAAATGGACAAAACCAAGCTGTAGAATAATATATGTTCTTTTCAGACATATAAAAGTCAAAGATCAAAATCTATCATGAATTTAGTGCATCAGCAGAAAGAAGGCTACTCAGATTACAAAACTGCAAAAACTGCACAAAAGTTAATCAGATTCAAAAAGTTGCTATGTGTCCTAAAATGATTAGAAAATAAAATCATGAAAACAATTAATCCACGAGATAGAATGACACATGTTCTTCATATACCAAGCGGAAAATCTAGGTTTCAAGTTATTTAAGCATCTTAAAAACTTGCAGCAAAAGTGCTAATCAGAATAGTCAAAAGAAAACTGCTATAGAAATTAATCAGAATCGAAAAGATGCTATGTGTTTTAGAATGATCCATGGACTTTAAAATTCAGAAAAAATATCCAGATGATAGACAAAGATGAGTATTTCATGATTGTGCCAAGGATCAAAAATTTTCCTAACCCAGTTTCTTAAAATCACAGTGAGAAAACACCTAGTCAGATAAGAAAACTGCAGATTTAGAATTACGGGCGTAAAGTTCTTTACGGCAGTGCCGTAATGTACACAAAACTCTCTGTCAGAAAACGTCCCAAATTATGGTTCCATAAAAATTAATACAGTACTGCCATAATATGCTAAACACTCTCGGATGAAATCGGATCAGGATTACGGCATCGTAAAGAAGATTACGGCAGTGCCGTATTTTGTGCAAAATTTTATTTTCCCTGCAAAAAGAAAAGAAAAATTAATTCTAAAAATAAACTAAAATAAAAGAAACTAAGCTAAGTGATAATGCTTGGGTTGCCTCCTAATAAGTGCTAATTTTAGGTCCATAGCTTGACCAAAACTCAAAAATCATGGTGAAACAAGTGAATCAGTACCCAAGTAAAGAAAAAATAATTTTCTGCATTTCCTTTGTCCAAAAATTTTAGCCACTAATCCAAAAATCCAGAATTGCATATAAATCACAATCAAAGTGGCTTCCTTAAATATGCAGAAATCAAAATCAAAATTTTTAATGATTTTCCTATGTTTGTTAGTAATCAAAATTATAAGTCATTTCTTCAAATTTTTATCTTTAATTGCCATAGGATTTTGGTCAAAAGATATGAGTATTGGACCATCAAAATAACTTTTCTGTCTCAAATTAGGTTCCTCAAAAAAGCACAGTTTTTCAAATACATCAGAAGATTCAACAGTAGATATGGGCAAAGTATCAAAGTGAGATTCATTCAAATCCTTATCAAGATCCTCAGGTCTGACATCAAATAACTTATTATTTCAAAATTATCATCAAAATCAAAGTGAGACTGTTCAAAATCAATTTCCCTATGTCTTTCCACAAATAATTCATCATTAGAAGAATCAAAATCAGAATCATACAAAAAATCATAATGAGATTTATTAGAATCAATAGAATAGAGTCAACGACAAAAGACCTATCATTAATCTCAACAATATCACCAAAATCAAAATGGGGCTCATCAATGTTTGTAATTTTCAACCCTTTACCAAACTCATCAAATTTAACCATAAATGATACAACATCAAAATAATCAATTTCATCAAAAGAGGGTTTTTCAAAATCAATTTTCTCAAACTTTTCTACAAACAAGTTATTAGAAGAATCAATTTTATAATCATCAAAATCAGAGTGAGATTCATTAATATTTACATAAGGCTCAATCTCAAAACAATCATAATCAGAGGGAGATTTTTCCAAATCAAGTTCTTCAGTTTCCAAATCAAAAGCAAATAAACAATCTTGTTGTGCTATCTGAGTTTCTAACATTTCAGTATTAGCACATATATCATCTAGCCTATTTTTATGGGTCTCATGTGCCTCCTCACTTTGTTTCATGAACTTTTCAAACATCAACTCTAAGTTAGATTTTTCAGTGTCCTTAAAGTATAGTTCAGAAACATGATTTGAGAAATCATTAGAAAAAGAAGTTTGATGATTTTCCCATCTAGAATACAATTGATAAGATTCTTTCCATGATAAATTGGGATTTAAAAATTGACAATTAGAGGTATAATGATCAAAATATCCACAAATATCACAACTACTAGAAGAAAGAGATTGCATATAAGAGTTAAACGTATCTTCAAGTGTGCACAATGAATCATACTTACCTTGTGGCATGTACACCTCACCTCTTTGAGTTGCCCATGAATTGTGATGAAAAGACATATTTATCAAATCTATCAAGAACAGAAAGATAATCCAACACCAATCAATCAAATTATTTTTTTTTCAGAATATATAACAAAAATAGAAAATCTAAAACACAAGTAAATTCACAAATTTCAGAAATTCTCAGTTCTGTCACAACTGTGAAAATCCAAAACCTGCAAAAAGAAAAAAACAAAGTTAAATCTAAAACAAATAAAACTTACTCTACCAATACTAACA
The DNA here is from genome assembly GCA_027563935.2 of Costus lasius. Taxonomy (NCBI): domain Eukaryota; kingdom Viridiplantae; phylum Streptophyta; class Magnoliopsida; order Zingiberales; family Costaceae; genus Costus; species Costus lasius. The sequence continues at coordinate 82,451,628 of CM050451.1, forward strand.
ACTATTTTGATATTAACAAAACTAAGGTCCCCGGTAACAGCGTCAAAAACTTATTGTAGTCTGCAAGTGCACGGATACTTCGAAGTAATAAAATAAATATTGAACCATAGAGACCTTATTGTTAAGTACCAAATAATTATTTTCTCATTAGCTAAGCATACCGAATGTGATGGAAGTAAAATATGCAGAGAAAACACGTTAAAGATGATCAAAGGGAAAAACTAGGACTAGGGGTTCATCCACCTTAATTCTAATTACTAGAAGGAAATAAAGGCTGTCAATCTAATTTCATTATGATAAAGATGTAATTTACTTCATAAAAGGATCAACTCGCTCTTGCGCAGTCAATCATACAAAGGACCAATCCTCACTCTCATGCAAGATCTATCCAATGCTGAAAATAAGTAAATCATTGAACAAAAAACTCAAGGATCACTCTCGTGCATCCATATTCTAAGTCAAAAATCTCATGTGGAAACTCAAGGATCACTCTCGTGCATCCTGAAACTCATCACGACTTCTACTTAAGGTTATCTAACGTTTCAATCCTCACTCTCGCACAAGGTCTCTACGTTTAACACAATAACTCAATCCAAAGAATCAGAAAATCAACATGGTGATAAAATCACTAAAAACCAGAGTTCAAAGAACAAACCTAATCTCTTACGATAAGTTCCAAACTCAATGATTTCTAGGATTCCGAATTTCACAATCAACCTCTCAGTCTATTTCGTAAAATTCTAAAACATGCTGATATTTATAAAACTAAGGAGAATCAAAGAACAATCAATCACAAAAGTAAAATTATCATAAATAAAATTATCATGACAAAAGTTAATGTTTTCTAGTCATTAACAAACCAAGGGGATTACACCCCATGTCCCATAAAACGTTTAAGCTATCATAGAGGAAAAATTACAATAATTCATAATGTTCAAGAGGAAGAAAAACGAGAAGGAGAGGAAGAACAAATTACGGTACGGCCGTAATCTCACGTGAACAGCGTCGGCGACCGGTGTTTTGTTGATTTCTCCTCCGTCTGATCTCCTTTCACTCTGAAACTTCTGGTGTGTCCTCTCCACCTCCAAACGAAGCTTCTGTGTAAAAATTGAGGGCTGAGGTGGTCTCTATGCCTCTCGGTGCGAGGCCAAACCCTAAGCACCTCCCTGTTGATTGCTCCCTCAATACTGGATAAATATTAGGGCTTTTAATTCTTTTCTCTTCTTCTCTTAAATAGGAGTTCGCAGCAACTTTCAGATCTCAATTTGGACTTCTGGATCAAAAGATATGGTTTGCGCAAGATTCGGGCGGAAAAATCAGAAAACTGGGCCTACAATGCGGTACCGTATTTTAAATACAGCAGTGCCGTATTTTGCCTAAAAATTCTGAAACTTTCTGTTTAAAATCCTCAAAAAATACGGTACCGTGACAGTTGTTCCCAAAAATACGGTAGTGCCATATTTTTGCAAATTGGCTCCGATTTTCATGAAATTTGACAGGGAACTTCGTCTCAACGTCTGGAATCCATTGGTGTGCTCAAATCTTTCAAAATCCATCAAAATATGGCACTTTTAACCTGAAAATGAAAATAAACAAAAGATGGTGTAGATTCTACAATATTTGACAAATAAGGCTTAAAATCAAGTAAAACAGGATAAATATGACACAAAAAGACCAATAAAATGACACAAAAAGACCAATAAAATGACACAAAATATACTATGAATTTTGGTGTCATCAGACCTCATGTGAAATTAGGATCCTACTCACTTATTTCCAAGTTGAGTTTGAGAGTTATCAACTTGATAGGAAGTACTGGGTGCATAGCATTTAATTTAAGTCCTTATTAAATGCTTTATCATAGTACTTATTTTGCTTGTTTGCTTATTGTAGATAATGGCATCTCCTGGTCTTAGATTGAAACTTTATAAAAATAAACTGGATGGGACAAATTTGACAAGATGGTTTAGAATTTTGTCCAAAATACTAGAACAAGAGAATAAGGTGCATCTTCTTGAAAGACCTCCATCCCTGCCCTGGATTTATTTTAGTACAGAGTGGGAGTGGAATGTGTATCTTGAACATTGTGAAGATAACAAACAGTACACTGCTCCTGTTTTAAAGTGCATGACCCCTGAGGTCTAGGTTGAGTGTCATGAGATGGGGATTTATGATATCATCATACATCTTCAAGGTCTATTCACACCATGCACTTCAAATAGTGATCAAGAGAGTGCTGTCAGATCTTCAAGGTGTTTGACTAAATCCAGGAATGACCATGGTTCTGTTTCTTCGAAGCTAAAACTTCGGAAGACTGGGAATGCATGGACATTTCAAGACGGATTAAGGCCCCAAGAAGATCATGACACAGAAGAAGGGATGTAATACATCTGCTTCAGGTATTCTGAGGTCTTTATGACTACTTCTTATTCATGGGTACTTGGTACCGCATGTGGGGCTCACATATGTTTTCATATGCAGGGGCTTAAAAGAAGTAGGACAATAAGGCTTCGTGGGATCGACTTTCAAGTCGGAAATGAAGCATTGGATGCTGCTATTAATATCATCTCACTGCCTTCAAGACTTCAAGTATAACTTTGCTATTATGTATCAACTATTGTAAAAGAACATCTTATCCATTCTTTTGGAAAGGATTTCAATTGAAATAAATGGTATTTCTTTAAATCTGGGATGTTCTATAGTAGTGGTGCAATTAATAATGGCTTGTTGTTCCAGATGTAACATTGACACTAAAAGGATCAAATCCAATGATTCAATTAATACCATCACTTAGCATTGTCTCTTGGGCCATTCAAATGTCACATCCAAGAAGTCCATGGACTATTGGGATCATTATCCTTTCAGGATTATGATACATGTGAGTCTTGGACAAGATGACAGATGCTCCCTTCACTAAGAATGGTGAGAGGGTTAGATGCTTGTTGGATCTAGTACACAACAATGTGTGTGGACTCATGAGAACAAGCACGAGGTGGTATACTTCATCAGGCATGGATATGTCATATCCAACATAAAACTTTGGAGAAATCCAAGAAGTTCAAAAATGAAGTACTGAATCAAATTGGATGATCTATTAAAGCACTTTGATTGGATCAAGGTGATTAGTGAGAAATTTCATGACTATCCTAAGGAGTGTGGGATTATCTCACAACTTACTAAATGGTGTATTCAAAGAAAGAAAGAGGAACATATTAGATATGGTTCCATCTTTGAAAAGTCATGCAAATTTACTTCCTTTTGAAGCCATGCAAGCAATTGTTCTGACACTCCATAATATTCTCTCAATAGTGTGTGTTTGTGGGTATTGAAGAGTACTATTTCTATCCCTATGAGAACAAAATATTGTTGCTCAAACTACTGTCTTTCTTGAGAAGAAATTTCTTTTGAAAGAAGCTGGTGGGAGTAGATTTGATCAGGATAAGGTCCAAAATCAAACACAAAACAATTAGACACAAATGGAGAGAAGAATCTCACATGCAGGTTGAAAGCCAACCTACGGCTCAAGTAACACAGGAACCGCAAGTTGTGGGCATGATAATTTTTCATCAAGTATGAACCTGAGACTTACTAGAAAGCGGTCAGTGGAGCAGATTCTGAGAAGTGGCTAAGCGCCATGAGAACTGATATGGGGTTAAGATTTCTCAACCTCTAGGTCTTAGTGCAAGTAGGAGATTGTTGGTGTATATGCCCTAAGGACCTAATTCTAGTCCGTTACTTGTACTACTTGACATTGATATTTATATCATACTGGCATTGTCGTTATCATTATTTGTTTACATCTGCGAACATGTACTTATATGATAATGTCCCTAGAGACGGATTGGATCTGTGCTCAAACTATTATCCCTAGTCAATGTACCTTAGTGGATATGGGACAGCTATGGTACTTGTAAGACTGGTATATGGGCTGGTTAGGCACGAGGTGCTAACGCAGACATATGGGTATATCAGTGGTAGATATACTGGACCGACCCGCTGTGAGGCAATGACTTGGTGACACGAGTTATCCTCACAAGTGATAGGAGATGCATTGATCCCTTGACTTGAGGTCATTGGCCATTCTATGTGGTTAGGGATATGTTTTGATACAACCTAACACCTTGCCGTAGTTGGGAGGTAATAACGGTTGTCATTGGGTATGTCATGCCCCATATGAGAAGGTCAATGCACAAACATATGATTTACCCCTTCCTAAGGGAAGCATTATTGGGAAACCCCAGGGACATTTTATAATTTTCAGAGTCATAGACATACATACATACATTGCACAGCGGAAGAATGTCCCCGAAACAGGCCAGTCCCAAAAACCCAGTGAAGATCGCAAGCAAGAGATTCGACACGATGAGTTAGGAAATACCTTAAGAGCGGTTTGGAGTGATGCCGATGTAGGCGCCCAAGTGTGCGCCCTCTGTAGTCTCACACACACGGATCTCTTGAGTCCTCTTCTTCGACGCCTAGTGCTAGCCTCGGGAAGAAAATTCATGCCTTAGGGAGATGCTCCACTTCACTTGTGCCACCAAGAGGCAAGGATGCGCCAAGAGAAGAAGTAACTAAGTTCAAGCCGCCAAGCACCAAAGCTCCTTGCGCCAAGAGGAAAGGAGGGAGAAGCTTGCGGCTATGGAAGAAAGAAGAGGAAGTTGCGCCCTTACTCCTAGCTCTCGCCCCTCTTCTTGTGTTCACGCCTCCAAGGATCGATCATCATAAGAGGGGGCGGCTAGGGTCACATATATAGGGCAAGAGGCGGTTAAGGGAAGGGCCAAGATCATGACAAGTGTAGGGCTAGGATGAGGAGGTTTGAGACAAGGAAAGTCTCCAAGACTTTACCATAAACTCCATTCAACCTATCCATAATTGCCCAAGTACCATATCAGCCCAAGACATACCTTAGAGGCATTCATACCATCAAGGGAGAAGGGCTAGGCGCCAATTGCTTCCTTAATGAAGCAATTTTGCTACCCAAACCCCATTATACCCCCTAGGCGCCAATGAGGTTGGGCTTCTCCCCATTATACCCTTTCAGCCTCTTATCTCTTCATGAGAACTTGTTATTGGGCCTCACTGGGTAATGAGCTAGCCCAAACTCCATTACATGGATTGATTAAGCACTTGGATCCAATCCAATGCAACCCTAATCCACATGTGACCAATCATGGTCAAATACGGGTCAACCTGCCAAAAATGAAGTTTGGCTCCAATAACATTCTTCCATCTCATAAGGCCCATTGGCGCTGATGAAATCTCCCAATTAGATCCGAGTTATCCAATAACTCGATCATAAGGCTTCCCGATCAATACGAGAACTCAAGTATCAAGGTGTGCGACCCTGTAGGTTCCTCTGACGCTGGCAGTGCTGACCAAAGGTTACCACAAGCAGTGAGTGGCACCTAGCAGTGCATCGCTGCTACTCAGGTCATTGGAATGGATATCGACATCGACATCCCCATCATCGCAACTAGGTACAGATGCATTACAGTCTCTTTGCCGAACTGATATCTGATTGGACAAGTGTGTCACCACTTATTTTCACCCAATCACATGGCTACGACTAAAACAGGTTCTCACCTGGGTATGGCCATACACTCTCAGTCATAGAACCATAGAGGAGCTCCATGGATATCATACTTCCCTAAGGAAGGGGCAAATCCTTTGTCTGTCCATTGACCTTCTCATATGGGTCGTGACATGCTCAATGACAACCGTTATGACCTCCCAACTACGGCGAGGTGTTAGGTTGTATCAAAACAAGTCCCTAACCATATAGAATGATCAATGACCTCAAGTCAAGGGATAAATGCATCTCCTGTCACTTGTGAGGATAACTCATGACACCAAGTCATAGCCTCATAGCGGGTCTATCCAGTATATCCTCCAATGATATACCCATGTGTCTGCATCCTAACTAGCCCACATACTAGTCTCACAAGTACCATAGCTGTCCCATATCCACTAAGGTACATCGACTGGGGACTATAGTTCAAGCATAGATCCAATCTGTGTCCAAGGACATTATCATGTTAGTACATATGCGCAGATGTAAACAAACATAGATAATGACAATGCCAGAATGATATATAAATATCAAAGTCAAGTAGTACATAAGTGGACCAAAACTAGGTCCTAGGGCATATACACCAACAATCTCCCACTTGCACTAAGACATAGAAGTTGAGGAATCTCAACCCCATATCTCTAGCGTGACCATCATGCTTCTGCCGCGCCAAAGCCTTAGTCAATGGGTCTGCCAGATTGTTCTCTGTGTCAACTCTGCTAATCTTGACATCACCTCTGTCAATGATCTCTCTGATCAGGTGAAATCTTCTGAGTATGTGTTTGGATCTTTGATGAGACCGTGGTTCCTTAGCTTGTGCAATTGCTCCATTGTTGTCATAGTAGAGTTCAATGGGATCCATTACACTAGGGGCCACCTGAAGATCACATAAGAACTTCCTTATCCAAACGGCTTCCTTGGCTGCCTCAGAAGCTGCCACATACTCTGCCTTGGTTGTAGAATCTGCTATGGTGGATTGCTTGAAGCTCTTCCGGCATACAGCGCCTCCATTTATGTTGAACACATAGCCGGCCTGCGATCTAAAGTCGTCAGGGTCAGACTGGAACGATGCATCAGTATAGCCCTGCATACTGAGCTCTTCCTGTCCCCCATAGACCAAGAACAAATCCTTAGTTCTTCTTAGATACTTTAGGATGTTCTTTATAGCCACCCAGTGCTGCAGACCTGGATTGGATTGGTATCGGCTGGTTATGCTTACAGCATATGCCACATCTGGTCTAGTACACAACATTGCATACATGATCGATCCTACTGCCGAAGCATAAGGGATTCGACTCATGTCATCCCTCTCAGCCTGTGTTGTAGGACACTGGCTCTTTGAGAGAGTAAGGCCATGTCTTACTGGAAGGTATCCTTTCTTGGATTGCTCCAAGTTGAACCTCTCCAGGAACTTATCAATGTAGGTCCTCTGACTAAGGGCCAGGAGCCTCTTGGATCTATCCCGGTAGATCCTTACGCCTAGAATATAGGCGGCCACCCCTAAGTCTTTCATCTCGAAACACTTCCCCAACCATGTCTTCACAGCTTGAAGACTAGGGATGTCGTTTCCGATGAGCAGTATGTCATCGACATACAAGACCAGAAAAATCACCAAGCTCCCACTGAATTTTCTGTATACACAGGCGTCATCTTCGCTTTTGATAAAGCCATAATCCCTCACGGCTTCATCAAATCGAAGATTCCAACTTCGAGATGCTTGCTTTAATCCATAAATGGATCTCTTTAGCCTGCAGACCTTATTTGCCTCTGCAGGATGGATGAAGCCATCAGGTTGTGACATATACACATCCTCAGTCAGCTTCCCGTTAAGGAACGCTGTCTTCACATCGATCTGCCATATCTCATAGTCATGATATGCAGCTATAGCAAGTAGAATCCGAATGGATTTGATCATGGCAACTGGCGAGAAGGTTTCATCATAGTCCACCCCGTGGACTTGTTTAAATCCTTTAGCCACTAGTCTACCCTTATAGGTAACTATATTACCATCCATATCAGTCTTCCTCTTGAAGACCCATTTATACCCTATGGGTTTTACCCCATCAGGCAGCTCAACCAAATCCCAGACTTGGTTAGCCGACATGGAATCCATCTCGGATCGCATGGCGTCAAGCCATCTCTCGGAGTCTGGTCCACTGACCGCCTCATCATAGGTTCTGGGTTCATCCTCAATGATGAAGATCCCATCGTGTTAGGTTGGCAGCGACCCGTACCTTTCAGGTGCACGACGAACTCTCCCAGACCTACGCGAGACCTGTGTCTGAGCCTCAGGTTGGCTAGCAACCTGTGCAGGTGGCTCAGATTCCATCGCTTTGTCTTGTTCTTGCACTTGGACCTCATCCAAGTCAAACTTCCTCTCACTAACTTCTTTCATGAGAAATTCTTTCTCTAGAAAGACAGCACCCCGAGCAACAAAAACTTTGTTCTCGGTTGGGACATAGAAGTAGTATCCTTTAGTTTCCTTAGGATACCCCCACAAACACACATTTATCAGATCTAGGTTCTAGTTTGCTAGAATCCTGACGTTTGACATAAGCCTCACATCCCTAGATCTTGATAAAAGTGAGATTAGGGCGTCTCCCACGCCACATCTCGTATGGTATCTTGGAGACACTCTTAGATGGAACGTTGTTCAGTATTAGAGAAGCTGTCTCTAGTGCATGCCCCCAGAATGAGGGAGGTAGAGTTGCATGACTCATCATGGATCGAACCATATCCAATAAAGTTTGATTTCTCCTTTCAGACACACCATTCCATTGAGGTGATCCAGGAGGAGTGAGTTGGGATATGATCCCACACTCTCTCAGATAGTCAAAGAACTCACCGCTCAGGTACTCTCCACCTCGATCTGATCGAAGAGCTTTAATGGATCTTCCAAGTTGGTTCTCTACTTCATTCTTGAACTCCTTGAATTTCTCAAAGGACTCAGATTTATGTCTCATTAAGTAGACATAGCCATACCTACTGAAGTCATCAGTGAAGGTAATGAAGTAGTTGTACCCTCCCCTAGCTTGTTTATTGAAAGGCCCACACACATCAGTATGTATGAGATCCAATAAACCTCCTGCCCTCTCACCAATCTTGGTGAAGGGCGCCTTTGTCATTTTCCCTAATAAACAAGGTTCACAAGGATCAAATTCCTCTAAGGAACTTGAATCTAACAATCCATTTGCATGGAGTTGTTGGATGCGATTTTTGTTTATATGAGCTAATCGACAGTGCCATAGGAAAGCACCAACTGAACCACTCAGTTTGGTCCTTTTATTACTTATGTTACAAATAGAACTTTCCATATCCAAGATATATAGACCATTGCACAAAGTACCCTTCCCATAAAACATATTTGCAAATGAAAAAGAACAAGAGTTCTTATTTATTTCAAATTTAAATCCCTTCTTTGCTAAGCAAGGAATGGATACAATGTTCTTAGTAAGTGAAGGTACACAAAAGCAATTATCTAGTTCTAATTGAAGTCCAGAAGGCAAGGAGAGAGTCAAAATGCCTACAGCAACAGCAGCAACCTGTGCTCCGTTTCCAACGCGTAGGTCAATCTCTCTAGGCCGCACCGATCTACTTTTCTTGAGCCCCTGCATATTTGTACAAATATGAGCCCCACATGCGGTATTCAATACCCATGACATAGAAGTAGAAAGATTGACTTCTGTAACATAGATACCTGAGCTAGAAGTTAAGGCCAAGCCTTTCTTCTCCTCATTCTGAAGCTGCTTGCAGTCCCTTCTCCTGTGACCCTGCTCGCCACAGTGAAAACACCTCTGGTCTTTTGACTTCTTCGCCTTTTTCTTCAGTGCCTTGGTAGGACCTCTGGCACTGGTCTTAGCACGTGCCTTACCCTTCTTCTTTATCTTCTTGGTCGCAGGGACCAAAAGAACAGAATTGGGTTTGGTCTTACCCATCTCTCGCTCGGCTGTTTGGAGCATATTCATCAATTCCTCCCGTGTGCACTCAATCCGGTTCATGTTGAAATTAATAATAAACGGACTGAAGATAGGGGGCAGGGAATGCAGAATAATATCCACAATCAGCTCGTTGTCTATGGCATGTCCCAGTCTCCTGAGATGATCCACATTCCCAATGAGTTTGAGAACATGGGGTCTCACTGGTGCACTCTCAGACAACTTACACCGAAAGACTACTTTGGCGGTGTCAAATCTCTCAGTTCTAGCCTGAGCCTCGAACATCTGTTTCAGATGAGTGATCATCTGAAAAGCGTTCTGCTCCTCATATTGCACCTGCAGTTCAGGTGCCATGTTGGCTAGCATAAGACATGCAACCTCCAAAGAGTCATCCTGATACTTTCTATAAGCATCTCTGTCTGCCGTTCGGGCATTATGCGGAGGAGCCACAGGAAGAGCCTGTTCAAAGACATACAGCTTCTTCTCGAGCTTGAGGACTATCCTCAAGTTCTGATGCCAGTCCATAAAGTTAGTTCCAACTAACTTATCCTTATCAAGGAGTGATCGCAGTGATAATCCGCCAGTGTTCATAGCCATTGTTCTACAACACCCAAGAAAAACAGATTAGTACTACTTCGAATCATTTAAACTGGACTTGTTTTAAATGATTACTGCTCCCACTATTTTAAATTCGAATTGACAACCCACAAAGTCAATCGGGAAGTTTAAGACTTCCTAGTGAGATGGGATCCTTATTTCACATGAGGCTTTGTGTCCCACGAGGGTGGGATGAGATGCACAAAGTAACCCATGTTTCCTAAGGTGGGCGCGCCTGCCGGTTGCTCCAAGCAACTTCCCTTGTTGAGACAGTCTGGGCATTTCATGTCCAGCGAGGGCTGGATAGAACATGAAACCCTTACCTCTCAACGATGCCTCTAGACTTTCACCATGTGCCCAGCACATGTGAACTTCTAGTCAAGTCCATTCCTAACCGTTATGCCCAGGGCCAACGAGTTTCCTTGCGAAGGCACGCCCAGGTTAAAAACTAGACTGGGAAACCATTGTCACCACATACTTTCTAAAGATAAGTGGGTGTGTCCCACGAGGGTGGGAACCAGTTCACAACTCCACTGATCGATAGCTTAGTGAGGGCTACGTGTTAGAAGGCTACTAGACTTGATATTTTATTATGAGGCTTTTTAAGGTCTCATCAGTTTTATCTTATGTCTAACAATACAGGCATGCAATCCTATAGTGATAACATAATGATAAAACATTACACGCATGCTTTTAGTAGATAAGGAAAGCAGTAAAAGATGATGTGATCAAAGCCCTTTCAAGACATTGAACCAACCCATGCCAAAAGGAGGTTCAACTCTTGACATAGGACTCAAGCCCCTAAGATAGACCTATCCTAGCCGCCCTCTATCTTGGCCTTCAAGGTTGGCTCCAAGGTCCTTCTCACATGGTTTAGCTCTGAAACCTTAAGGGTAGACCCCAAGGGTTTGGCCAATGCCATGGTCTTCCTCCAATGAGAATGCGCCACAATGCAAGAAGCCAAGTTAGCTAGCTCTCAAACCCAAGGGTTCGGCCATGCCTAACTTGCGCCATTAAGCAAGCTTGGGCCTCTTCCTTTGATGCTTGTTGCGCCACCATCCAAGGTATGCATGCGCCAAGTTCCAAGTACATGCGCCGCCCTAATCTTCTTCTTAGTTAAAAGCAAAAAGAAAAGCGGCACGCAGGCCTCACGAGGATACATCACAAGCATGCAAAGGGGGGCTGGACTAATGATCACAACATCATGCACAATCAAGGTATTTACTCATGCAATTCTACATGCTCATGAAAAACATAAAATCTGAAATTTTACTTTTTCATAAAACTAGTCTCTTTTTCTCATCTTCTTCTCACAAATCTTTTGGTTAATTGCGATTTATTTTTCATGATGATTTCAGAGATCCTTTCGGCTGGCAATTTAGTCAGATCAAGAGACTTGGCCAGTCCGAAGACACAATGCCCGTCCTACTTGACAAAATTACGTGTGCCTTTAATCTTTAAATCAAACAAGAAAAATAGTCCAAAAATCCAAAAGAGATTGAGAGGATGATAGAAACAAGAAACCCTAATTTTTCCTACTTAGAAAAATCGTTCGCCATGCATCATGCTATTTACGAAAATAGAGATATGGCATGTGAGCATGAAAGAAAAGTATAAAACATCGTTCGAGTCTTGCAAGTCACTTTGATACCACTGTTGGGAAACCCCGGTGACATTTTACAATTTTCAGAGTCATAGACATACATACATACATTGCATAGTGGAAGAATGTCCCCGAAATAGGCCGGTCCCAAAAACCCAGTGAAGATCGCAAGCAAGAGAGTCGACACGATGAGTTAGGAAATACCTTGAGAGCGGTTTGGAGTGATGCCTATGTAGGCGCCCAAGTGTGCGCCCTCTACAGTCTCACACACACGGATCTCTTGAGTCCTCTTCTTCCACGCCTAGTGCAAGCCTCGGGAAGAAAATCTAAGCCTTAGGGAGATGCTCCACTTCACTTGCGCCACCAAGAGGCTAGGATGCGCCAAGAGAAGAAGTAACCAAGTTCAAGCCGCCAAGCACCAAAGCTCCTTGCGCAAAGAGGAAAGGTGGGAGAAGCTTGCGGCTATGGAAGAAGGAAGAGGAAGTTGCGCCCTTACTCCTAGCTCTCGCCCCTCTTCTTATGTTCATGCCTCAAGGATCGATCATCATAAGAGGGGGCAGCTAGGGTCACATATATAGGGCAAGAGGCGGTTAAGGGAAGGGCCAAGATCATGACAAGTGTAGGGCTAGGATGAGGAGGTTTGAGACAAGGAAAGTCTCCAAGACTTTACCATAAACTCCATTCAACCTATCCATAATTGCCCAAGTACCATATCAGCCCAAGACATGCCTTAGAGGCATTCATACCATCAAGGGAGAAGGGCTAGGCGCCAATTGCTTCCATAATGAAGCAATTTTGCCACCCAAACCCCATTATACCCCTTAGGCGCCAATGAGGTTGGGCTTCTCCCCATTATACCCTTTTAGCCTCTTATCTCTTCATGAGAACTTGTTATTGGGCCTCATTGGATAATGAGCTAGCCCAAACTCCATTACATGGATTGATTAAGCCCTTGGATCCAATCCAATGCAACCTTAATCCACATGTGACCAATCATGGTCAAATACGGGTCAACTTGCCAAAAATGAAGCTTGGCTCCAATAACATTCTTCCATCTCATCAGGCCAATTGGCGCTGATGAAATCTCCCAATTAGATCCGAGTTATCTAATAACTCGATCATAAGGCTTCCCGATCAATACGAGAACTCAAGTATCAAGGTGTGCGACCCTGTAGGTTCCTCTGACGCTGGCAGTGCTGACCAAAGGTCACCACAAGTAGTGAGTGGCACCTAGTAGTGCATCGCTGCTACCCAGGTCATTGGAATAGATATCGACATCGACATCCCCATCATCGCAACTAGGTACAGATGCATTACAGTCTCTTTGCCGAACTGATATCCGATTGGACAAGTGTGTCACCACTTGTTTTCACCCAATCACATGGCTATGACTAAAACAGGTTCTCACCTGGGTATGGCCATACACTCTCAGTCATAGAACCATAGAGGAGCTCCATGGATATTGAAAGATCCCCTAGAATAAGGGGAGGTAAAACCCTACAGGCGCATATGGAGATATAGATGCAGCGGAAAAAGGGTTTCAATGATCTTTGCATGCATTATGATTAGCTTATAAAATCAGCATGAATAAAACGATTCATACCATAGCCATTTCTAGATGGCGCCTTGGAAGAAAAATCGCAAATGCCACTTCTCCAAAGTCTCGCACACAAGAGGATGATGGCAAACTCTTTGTTGCTCCTTGTGCTAGCAAGGCTACAAAGTGTCCTTGATCGAATGGAAAGGGATGATGAACTTCTTGGCCGAATCCTCCTCAACCTTCAAGACGTCGCCACACACGAAAGCGTCAAGAGAAGAGGTCGCTTGAGAGGCGAGAGTAGTAAGCACTATTCGAACGTGAGCGTTATCTCCAAGTGGAGATCATGGTTACTAAAAATAGCCACCACGTTCGCTCCAATGTTCACGCCAAGTGAACAACTCGCCAAGCCTTGAACCATGCGCTCATTTCATGAGCCGGTTCACATTGGTTCGGTTTAAGAACTAATCAAGCCAAGCAACCAGTCCAAATCATAATTAAACCACAAGGTTCTTGATCTGACCGTTGATCTCTTAATGCTTCTGATCTGACCGATCTAGCATTCATTCTATCGATCGAAGCTTACCGATCTCAAGCCCTAATCAATCAAACATGATCAGACCAGATCTCACTTACAATCAGAGATTAAATCCCTTTAAACTGAATCCGAACAATACAGTCCATACGATCTGACTTAAGTAAGCCATATCATCAAATTGTGCGACCCTGAGGGTTTCCTTTAAATGTCGGTAACGATAACTCACATTATCACGATCAGTGAGGGGTATCTAGCAACACATCACTGTCTCCCGATATAAAGGAAAGAGTCTTCCAAGACTACACCCAAAAACAGCACAAGTGTGAATCAAATCACAAGGCATGCATATTTCCTTTACCACTGGACGTTCTTATTGGACAAGCATGTCAAGCTTGTAACTCCAATATGATGAGCATGATTAGAACAGATGAACACTGTCACCTGGGTATGGCCATACTCTTTTCTCAATCATCTCATCCAGGGGGCCCCTTTAGAACATCACACTCCTTAAACAAGGAGACGGCAATCCTATGTCTATCACTAGTGTCCTAACCTGACTCAAGCTCACCATCCAAGATAGTCTATAATCATTATGTTTCAAATGATATTGAACTACCTCAAAACAATGACAATCATCATTTAGAAAACACAAGTGATCTCAAGTCAGAGGAAATGTGCCACTTGTCATACTCAAGGAATATTCACATTGCGACAAACAATTGAACATCCTAGTAGGGTCTGTCCAGTACATCCCATGTACCCATGAGTCTACATCTTATTCCATGCTCGAAGCATCCTATAAGATTAGAACACATATTAGTCTCAATCATATCAAGGCTGTCACATGTTCACCAAGATATCTCGACTAAGGACTTAACTGCATGTCAGCCTAGCTGAACAGCTTTGAGACATTATTCAGAAGAACATATATTGCAGCAGACAATGTAACTAACTGAATAACAACCATGCCTTTATAAACATAAGAGTTTATTACATGATACAGATACATTCCCATAGGCCTCAAACATTAGCCTTAAGGGCATACCCCAACAATCTCCCACTTGCACTTAATCTAATGGTTGAGAAATCTCAAACCCATATTATTACAGTGCTTCTCATGCTTCTGCTGCGCCAGAGGCTTAGTAAGCGGGTCTGCCAGATTGTCATCTGTATGTACCTTGCAAACTTTGATCTCGCCACGATCAATGATCTCCCTGATCAAATGAAACCGTCTCTGTATGTGCTTGGACTTCTGGTGCGACCGTGGTTCCTTTGCTTGTGCGATTGCTCCAGTGTTATCACAGAAGATAACCAAAGGATCTGCACTCGAAGGAACAACACCAAGTTCTCTCACGAACTTACGAATCCAAACTGCCTCCTTGGATGCTTCCGAGGCTGCAACATACTCGGCTTCTGTTGTGGAATCAGCAACAGTTGACTGTTTGAAACTCTTCCACACCACTGCACCTCCATTCAAGCTAAAAACATAGCCTGATTGCGATCGGAAATCATCCTGGTCCGACTGGAACGAAGCGTCAGTATATCCCTCTATACTGAGTTCTTCCTGACCACCATAAATCAAGAACATATCTTTGGTCCTCCGCAGATATTTTAAAATGTTCTTGACTGCAATCCAGTGCGCCATACCTGGATTACTCTGGTAACGACTGGTCACGCTTAACCCGTAAGCGACGTCTGGGCGAGTACACAACATCGCATACATAATGGAACCAATAGCCGAAGCATAAGGCGTATTGTCCATTTCATCTTTCTCAGTCTGTGTTTGTGGACACTGACTCTTCGAAAGATTCAGACCATGTCTGACTGGAAGATATCCTCGTTTAGAATTCTCTAAATGAAATCTCTCCAGGACCTTATCGATGTAAGTACTCTGGCACAGCCCGAGAAGCCTCTTAGATCTATCCCTGTAGATCTTCACACCTAATACATAGGCTGCTTCTCCTAAATCTTTCATCTGGAAACATTTCCTCAGCCATGCCTTCACAGCATGCATTTCAGGAATGTCATTTCCAATGATCAAGATGTCATCGACGTAGAGGACTAGGAAAGTAATCACGCTCCCACTAAACCTCTTATAAACACACGGGTCATCCTCGTTCTTGATGAAACCAAATTCACTGATTGATTCATCAAAACGAATATTCCAGCTTCTAGATGCTTGCTTAAGTCCATAAATGGACTTCTTTAACTTGCATATCTTATGACGATCCGCTGGATTAGTGAAACCCTCAGGTTGTGTCATATACACATCCTCATCCAGATTTCCATTAAGGAAAGCTGTTTTCACATCCATCTGCCAGATCTCATAATCATAATATGCAGCTATCGCGAAAAGAATCCGAATAGACTTAAACATGGCAACAGGTGAGAAAGTTTCATCATAATCTATCCCGTAGATTTGTTTGAAACCTTTCGCAACTAGCCTGCCTTTATAGGTAACCACGTTACCATCCATGTCAATCTTCTTCTTGAAGATCCATTTACAGCCTATAGGGATTATTCCCGGAGGCGGATCAACCAAATCCCAGACTTGGTTATCTGACATGGAGTCCATCTCGGCGCGCATAGCTTCAAGCCATCTCGCTGACTCCGGTCCACTGACCGCATCCACATAAGTAAGGGGTTCATCATTATCAATGATGTAGACTCCGTCATAGCGCTCAGGCTGTCGACGGATCCTACCCGATCTTCGCGGTTCCCGTGATATCTGAGCCTCAGGTTGTTCAATAACCTGTTCTACCGGCTCAGGCTCATCCAATTCTGCTTGGTCACTTTGTCCTACCTCTGGATTCTCATCCAGCTTTATTTCTCTCCCACTGGCCTCTTGCAGAAGAAACTCCTTCTCAAGAAATATGGCCGTCCGAGCAACAAAAACCTTGTTCTCCTTGGGATCGAAGAAATAATAACCCTTAGTTTCCTTAGGGTAACCGACAAAGATACATTTGTCAGATCTGCTCTCTAGTTTCCCAGAGGCGAGCTTTTTGACATAAGCCTCGCAGCCCCAGATCCTGATAAATGTCAAGCTCGGCTGTTTCCCATACCATAACTCATATGGCGTCTTAGAAACTGCCTTGGATGGCACTCGGTTTAGTACCTTTGCAGCTGTTTCCAGTGCAAAACCCCAAAAGGAGTATGGAAGAGTAGCCTGACTCATCATAGAACGAACCATATCTAGTAATGTTCTATTTCTCCTTTCGGACACACCATTCCATTGCGGTGTTCCTGGTGGAGTGAGCTGTGAGATAATCCCACACTCTTTTAGATAGTCAGTAAACGCATGACTTAGGTATTCACCACCTCGATCTGAGCGAAGTGTTTTGATATTACGGCCTAGCTGATTTTGTACTTCATTCTTGAACTCTTTGAACTTGTCAAAAGATTCACTCTTATGTCTCATCAGATAGACATACCCATATCTACTGAAATCATCAGTAAAGGTAATGAAGTACTGATAGCCACCTCTGGCATGTTTACTAAATGGCCCACACACATCACTGTGTATAAGGTCAAGTAAACCTGAAGCCCTTTGACCTTTGTGAGGAAAAGGTGACTTCGTCATTTTACCCATTAAACAAGCCTTGCATGTATCAATTTCCTTGTAGGAGAATGATCCCAGCAGTCCATGATGATGCAACCGCTTAATGCGTTTCTCGTTAATATGGCCTAAACGACTATGCCATAGCAAGGTGCTGTCATCAGCATACTTGGCTTTCTTAATATCAATTTGCTGTATCGAACATTCCATGTCCAACATGTATAACCCATTGTTAATTGAACCAGTTGCATAAACAATATTATCTAAAGACAAAATACACTTTGAAATATTGCATTCAAAGGAAAATCCCTTCCTGACAAGAGCAGGAATGGAGATAATATTTTTAGTTATACTGGGAACAAAGTAACAACTGTTTAGTTCCAATACAATTCCAGATGGTAAAGAAATGAAGTAGTCTCCTACAGCAACAGCAGCAACCCGTGCCCCGTTTCCAACGCGTAGGTCCACCTCATGCTGTCCCACCTGCCTTCTTCTCTTGAGTTCCTGCACATTTGAACAAATGTGAACTCCACATGCAGTGTCCAACACCCATGATATAGAAGAAGAAAACATGACCTCAGTCACGAATATACCTGAGCCAGAAGCAAAGCTTCCCCTCTTGTCTCCTTGGAGCGCTTTACAGTCCTTTTTCCAGTGACCTAGCTGGCCACAGTGGAAACACCTGTATTCCTTGGACCGCTTCACCTTCTGCTTCAGAGCCTTGCTGTAATTCTTGACCGGGGCCTTGCCCTTCTTCCCCTTCTTCTTGTTCCTAGAAGGAACCATCAAGACAGAGGTTGAAGGCTTACCCTTCAGAGTTTCCTCAGTAGTCAAGAGCATATTCAACAGCTCTGCCGGCGTACAATCGATTTTGTTCATATTAAAGTTAATAATGAACGCGTCGAATGATGGCGGGAGAGACTGCAGAATAATGTCCACAGCAAGCTCCTGGTTGATGGTGTGCCCCAGTTTCTCCAGAGCCTCCTTGTGCCCAATCATCTTGAGCACGTGAGCTCCCACTGGGCTCCCTTCAGCCAGTTTGCTCTGAAAGAAGAGCTTAGTCAAATTATAGCGTTCAGTCCTCGCCTGTGCAGCATACAGCATCTTGAGGTTTGCTATAATCTGTATAGCTGACATATCCTCATGCTGACGCTGCAGCGGTGGCGTCATAGACGCTAGCATCAGGCAAGCGACATCAATGCTATCATTGACGTGCTTTTCATAGGCTTCCCGAACCGCCCTTGCGGCGTTCGGAGCGGGCTGCGGCGGTATCGCCGTCTCGAGGACATACAGTTTCCTCTCTGCCTTAAGAACGATCTTAAGGTGTCCAAACCAGTCAGAGAAGTTCGGCCCAGCAAACTTCTCCCTTTCCAGTAGGGATCGCACATTGAAGTTCATGGTGTTCGTTGCTGCAGGTATCTACAACAATGCAAGAACAGCAAGGTCAGTATCAATGTATAAGAATCGATCAGGACTTAAGAAAGATTCTTTTTCTCACTATTTTATCAGGCGTGAAAAATCCAGCAAAACAGCCCGAAAGAGTAGAACTCTTTTAGTGAGATGGGATCCAGATTTCATACTTGGTCTCCGCGTCCCGCTCAGGCGAGATAAGATGCACAGAGAGTACAAGCACTAGTTTCTGGTAGGCGTCCCAGCCAATCGCCAACCCGTGCGATTCCCCTTCATCTGGGCAATCCAGCAGACTGTGCCAACTGAGTTGGTACAACACAGTCTCTGATCCCACAGATGGCTGCCTCCATGTGCTACCATATGCGCCACATATGTAGCCTACACGGTCAAGCTGACCCGACCTACTCCCTGGACCACCATGTGCTATGCTGAGCAACGAGAAGGGATAAATCCCTACTCTGTAACACACAGGTGTAATCCCACACCCTCTGAAGATAGATGGACGTGCCCACTGAGTGGGTACAACACGGCTCCAACGATAATCAGAACAGTGAGGTTTCGCGTCAGAAGGCTTACGAGCTTGATATTTTAGCGTTGGATTTTAACGGTCTTTTATCTTCTTGCCTATCATGCAATTCCTATGGTGATAGCAGAAGATAATTTGATCATGCAATTCCAATATTTAAGCAATAAAAGAAAGCATGTATCTTATGTGGTAAAAGCCCATAGCCCTAGAAGACCTTAACCTAACTTAAGTCTTCATTTGCTCTTCATGGGTCTTTTGCTGCTCATCTGGCCCAAACCTGGGCCCAAGCGCCATCTGCAGCACAGGTGCGCCCACCAGGAATTTGCGCCTGGTCCCAGAGTCGAACCCTGGACCTCCCACCTGGTCCAGCCACTGCTGCATGCGCCTCTGCCAAGTGTGCTTTGTGCTCTTGTCTAATTAAATTACAAATTTAACTATCTAGACAAGAGTGACACGCAGGTCACTAACATTTATAAATTAAAACACAGTGATGCGCAGATCACAATAATTAATTTACAATTTAATACAGGCACGCAGGCCCCAGCACAGCACACAATTAATATGAGCAGCCCACATAAGACTAAATAGACAAACATATGCATCCAATCAGCATCATGTGATCCATCATAAAAATTAAAATTTTCGAAAACCCCTTGGGATCAATTTTAATTTTTTCCTTATTTCCCCTACAACCTTACAACGGTCCATTACTAGGGATCCACTCAACCAACCTAGTCAAATCCACTGCCCTTGCATGCACCAAGTCCTAACTGACTTGTGTTGACCATAAGGTCAACCATGCATGCGCCAGGGCTGAACGACCACACTGAGGTCTGGCAAGCGGGCGTGACCCCGGGCCTAACTCAGGTGCGTTCATTGGGTGTCTCAATCAGACATCGCTACACACCTGTCTGCAGTCGACCTATAGCCACCATAGGCTTGCGCCAAAGTGCTAACTGGTCGACCCATTCAGGCTGTCAGATGGTCTGATCAGACTGTTTGGATCTAACACAGGGGATGATTTCAACCCTAATAACCCGTCTAAGGGTTTAATGCAGGCGGCACTTAGATCTAATGGTGTGCGCGCAAGTCGTTTGAGTTTTTAAGAAAACATCAACAAGAACATATAGAAGCGCTACCTTACTACATGCGTCAACTACAATACACAACAAGTAAAGGTTCGCATGTAGCCTAGATCTAGCAATATGGCGCATACAAGGATCACAAAAATGGCTCAAGCGTTAAGCAATCATAAAAAACATGCTTCAACCAGCGCTCTGATACCAATTGAAAGATCCCCTAGAATAAGGGGAGGTAAAACCCTACAGGCGCATATGGAGATATAGATGCAGCGGAAAAAGGGTTTCAATGATCTTTGCATGCATTATGATTAGCTTATAAAATCAGCATGAATAAAACGATTCATACCATAGCCATTTCTAGATGGCGCCTTGGAAGAAAAATCGCAAATGCCACTTCTCCAAAGTCTCGCACACAAGAGGATGATGGCAAACTCTTTGTTGCTCCTTGTGCTAGCAAGGCTACAAAGTGTCCTTGATCGAATGGAAAGGGATGATGAACTTCTTGGCCGAATCCTCCTCAACCTTCAAGACGTCGCCACACACGAAAGCGTCAAGAGAAGAGGTCGCTTGAGAGGCGAGAGTAGTAAGCACTATTCGAACGTGAGCGTTATCTCCAAGTGGAGATCATGGTTACTAAAAATAGCCACCACGTTCGCTCCAATGTTCACGCCAAGTGAACAACTCGCCAAGCCTTGAACCATGCGCTCATTTCATGAGCCGGTTCACATTGGTTCGGTTTAAGAACTAATCAAGCCAAGCAACCAGTCCAAATCATAATTAAACCACAAGGTTCTTGATCTGACCGTTGATCTCTTAATGCTTCTGATCTGACCGATCTAGCATTCATTCTATCGATCGAAGCTTACCGATCTCAAGCCCTAATCAATCAAACATGATCAGACCAGATCTCACTTACAATCAGAGATTAAATCCCTTTAAACTGAATCCGAACAATACAGTCCATACGATCTGACTTAAGTAAGCCATATCATCAAATTGTGCGACCCTGAGGGTTTCCTTTAAATGTCGGTAACGATAACTCACATTATCACGATCAGTGAGGGGTATCTAGCAACACATCACTGTCTCCCGATATAAAGGAAAGAGTCTTCCAAGACTACACCCAAAAACAGCACAAGTGTGAATCAAATCACAAGGCATGCATATTTCCTTTACCACTGGACGTTCTTATTGGACAAGCATGTCAAGCTTGTAACTCCAATATGATGAGCATGATTAGAACAGATGAACACTGTCACCTGGGTATGGCCATACTCTTTTCTCAATCATCTCATCCAGGGGGCCCCTTTAGAACATCACACTCCTTAAACAAGGAGACGGCAATCCTATGTCTATCACTAGTGTCCTAACCTGACTCAAGCTCACCATCCAAGATAGTCTATAATCATTATGTTTCAAATGATATTGAACTACCTCAAAACAATGACAATCATCATTTAGAAAACACAAGTGATCTCAAGTCAGAGGAAATGTGCCACTTGTCATACTCAAGGAATATTCACATTGCGACAAACAATTGAACATCCTAGTAGGGTCTGTCCAGTACATCCCATGTACCCATGAGTCTACATCTTATTCCATGCTCGAAGCATCCTATAAGATTAGAACACATATTAGTCTCAATCATATCAAGGCTGTCACATGTTCACCAAGATATCTCGACTAAGGACTTAACTGCATGTCAGCCTAGCTGAACAGCTTTGAGACATTATTCAGAAGAACATATATTGCAGCAGACAATGTAACTAACTGAATAACAACCATGCCTTTATAAACATAAGAGTTTATTACATGATACAGATACATTCCCATAGGCCTCAAACATTAGCCTTAAGGGCATACCCCAACAGATATCATACTTCCCTAAGGAAGGGGCAAATCCTTTGTCTGTCCATTGACCTTCTCATATGGGTCGTGACATGCTCAATGACAACCGTTATGACCTCCCAACTATGGCGAGGTGTTAGGTTGTATCAAAGCAAGTCCCTAACCATATAGAATGATCAATGACCTCAAGTCAAGGGATCAATGCATCTCCTGTCACTTGTGAGGATAACTCATGACACCAAGTCATAGCCTCACAGCGGGTCTATCCAGTATATCCTCCAATGATATACCCATGTGTTTGCGTCCTAACCAGCCCACATACTAGTCTCACAAGTACCATAGCTGTCCCATATCCACTAAGGTACATCGACTGGGGACTATAGTTCGAGCATAAATTCAATCTATCTCCAGGGACATTATCATGTTAGTACATATGCGCAGATGTAAACAAACATAGATAATGACAATGCCAGAATGATATATAAATATCAAAGTCAAGTAGTACATAAGTGGACCAAAACTGCAGAAACCCCTTTCAAGAGGGGGGCCGAAACTTGTAGAAAACCCCTTTCAAGAGGGGAGCCGAAACCCTGATTGTGGTGCACATATAGAGTTTTGCAAGCGGAAGATAGGGCTTCATGGGATCGCAATCATAAAAGCATATGATCAACTTGTATAAGAGGAATAGATCTAAAAGATCATACCAATGCCATCGATTTGATGATGCCTTGGAAGCAAAGGTTCAAGTGCTCCTTCTCCAAAGGTGACGCACACAACCGATGACGATAGCTTGCTCTTTGAGTCCTTTGTGCTAGCAAAAGCACTTCAAAGAATCCTTGTCGCGTGAGGGTGTTTCGAGATGAAGCTTGGCGAGAGTAACCTTCTTCTTCTCCTTCTCGTCCGAATCCTTTCGCCCCCAAAGAGGAACGTTGAGAAGAGAAGAGTGAAGTCGGGCGTTCAAAACGCTTTTGCGTTAAGGTGAAGTCGCCTTCATTACATTCCATAAATGGAAGATATGAAGCCATGCGCCACAACCAAACCAAAAACGCCTAACGCCTTGAACCAAGCGTTCACCCTTTGTGAACCGGTTCAAGCAACTTTAATCCACTTCAATTTGGTTCAAGAACCAAATTAAACCAGCCCAAGCCATGGTCTAGATCTCACTCTGAACCAAAGGGTTCAAGATCTAACCGTTCATCTCTTGATGCTCTTGATCTCACCGATCTAGCATCAACTCTCTCGATCGAAGCTTACCGATCTCAAGCCCCAATCAATCAAACATGATCAGACCAGATCTCACTTACAATCAGAGTCTCTTTCCCTTTAAACTGAACCTAAACAATTCAGTCCACACGATCTGACTTAAGTAAGCCATATCACCAAATTGTGCGACCCTGAGGGTTTCCTTTAAATGTCGGTAACGATAACTCACGTTATCACGATCAGTGAGGGGTATCTAGCAACACATCACTGTCTCCCAATATAAAGGAAAGAATCTTCCAAGACTTCACCCAAACCACAGCACAAGCGTGAATCAACTCACTAGGCATTACATGTTTCCTTTGCCACTGGATGTTCTTATTGGACAAGCCTGTCAAGCTTGTAACTCCAATGAGCATGATTAGATCAGATGAGCATAGTCACCTGGGTATGGCCATACACTTTCTCAATCATCTCATCTAGGGGGCCCCTATAGAACACCACACTCCTTCAACAAGGAGACGGCAATCCTCTATCTATCACTAGTGCCCTAACCTGACTCATGATCATTATCCAAGATAGTTTATAACCATTATGTTTCAAATGATATTGAACTACCTCAAAACAATGACAATCATCATTTAGAAACACAAGTGATCTCAAGTCAGAGGACATGTGCCACTTGTTGCAATCAAGGATCATTCACATTGTGACAAGCAATTGAATATCCTAGTAGGGTCTGTCCAGTACATCCAATGTACCCATGAGTCTACATCTTATTCCATGCTCGAAGCATCCTATAAGATTAGAATACATATTAGTCTTAACCATATCAAGGCTGTCTCATGTTCACCAAGATACATCGACTAAGGACATATAGCATGTCAGCCTAGCTGAACAGCTTTGAGACATTATTCAGTAGTACACTTATTACAGCAGACAAGGTAACAACCTGAATAATAACCATGCCTTTATAAACACAAGAGTTTATTACATGATACTGATACAATCCCAAGGCCTCAAACATTAGCCTTAAGGGCATACCCCAACATACTCCAATGATATACCCATGTGTTTGCGTCCTAACCAGCCCACATACTAGTCTCACAAGTACCATAGCTGTCCCATATCCACTAAGGTACATCGACTGGGGACTATAGTTCGAGCATAAATTCAATCTGTCTCCAGGGACATTATCATGTTAGTACATATGCGCAGATGTAAACAAACATAGATAATGACAATGCCAGAATGATATATAAATATCAAAGTCAAGTAGTACATAAGTGGACCAAAACTAGGTCCTAGGGCATATACACCAACAAGCATGATATCCATGGAGCTCCTCTATGGTTCTATGACTGAAAGTGTATGGCCATACCATAGAGGAGCTCCATGGATATCATACTTCCCTAAGGAAGGGGCAAATCCTTTGTCTGTCCATTGACCTTCTCATATGGGTCGTGACATGCTCAATGACAACCGTTATGACCTCCCAACTATGGCGAGGTGTTAGGTTGTATCAAAGCAAGTCCCTAACCATATAGAATGATCAATGACCTCAAGTCAAGGGATCAATGCATCTCCTGTCACTTGTGAGGATAACTCATGACACCAAGTCATAGCCTCACAGCGGGTCTATCCAGTATATCCTCCAATGATATACCCATGTGTTTGCGTCCTAACCAGCCCACATACTAGTCTCACAAGTACCATAGCTGTCCCATATCCACTAAGGTACATCGACTGGGGACTATAGTTCGAGCATAAATTCAATCTGTCTCCAGGGACATTATCATGTTAGTACATATGCGCAGATGTAAACAAACATAGATAATGACAATGCCAGAATGATATATAAATATCAAAGTCAAGTAGTACATAAGTGGACCAAAACTAGGTCCTAGGGCATATACACCAACAAGCATGATATCCATGGAGCTCCTCTATGGTTCTATGACTGAAAGTGTATGGCCATACCCAGGTTAGACCTAATTTAGTCATAGCCATGAGATTGGATAGAAACAAGTGGTGACACACTTGGCCAATCGTGATGGAACCCCTTTCGAGAGGGGGGCGAAAACCCTATTGGGGTGGCGCATAAAATTTTTGCAAGCAGAAGAAGGGTTTTCATAGATCTTAATATCGCATATGATTAACTTTCAAATGTCTAGATAGATAAGAGAAGGATCCATACCGTCGCCATCTCTTGGATGGAGTCTTGGAAGAAGAAAGCAAGAGAGATCTCCTCCAAAGGTTGTCGCACACAAGAGGAAGAAGACCTACTTCTTTGGCGTGACTTGTGCTAGCAAGGCTCCAAAGATGTCTTGATCGGTTGAAGGGATGAAGAGATGATCGCTTGGCCGAATCCTCTTGTTGTCGACCTCTACCACGCAAGCCGTGAGTCGTCTCAACCAAGAGCGAATTGAGCGAGGAGAATAGAGAGCAGGCGTTTTTCCAAACGTGGAAACGTTCCCTCTTTGAAACCGAACATTCCAAAAATAGCAATGCCTTGACTACATGCGTTATGCGTTCACCAAGTGAACCAAGCGCATCTCTCTTCTCCCATATGAACCATGCGCTCAACCCATGAGCCGGTTCAATTTCTTTGGTTCAATGATTAAACCAAATCAGCCCAAACATTAAGTCTAGATCGAATTAGACCCCAAGGTCCTAGATCTGACCATTCATCATCTGACGCTTCTGATCTGATCGATCTAGCATCACCACTCTCGATCGAAGCTTACCGATCTCAAGCCCTAATCAATCAAACATGATCAGACCAGATCTCACTTACAATCAGAGTTTAAATCCCTTTAAACTGAACCTAAACAATTCAGTCCACACGATCTGACTTAAGTAAGCCATATCATCAAATTGTGCGACCCTGAGGGTTTCCTTTAAATGTTGGTAACAATAACTTACGTTATCACGATCAGTGAGGGGTATCTAGCAACACATCACTGTCTCCCGATATAAAGGAAAGAGTCTTCCAAGACTACACCCAAAACATAGCTCAAGTGTGAATCCAACTCACAAGGCAAACATGTTTCCTTTGCCACTGGATGTTCTTATTGGACAAGCGTGTTAAGCTTGTAGCTCCAATATGATGAGCATGATTAGATCAGATGAACACAGTCACCTGGGTATGGCCATACACTCTCTCAATCATCTCATCCAGGTGGCCCCTTTAGAACATCACTCTCCTTAAACAAGGAGACGGCAATCCTATGTCTATCACTAGTGCCCTAACATGACTCAAGCTCACCATCCAAGATAGTCTATAACCATTATGTTTCAAATGATATTGAACTACCTCAAAACAATGACAATCATCATTTAGAAAACACAAGTGATCTCAAGTCAGAGGAAATGTGCCACTTGCAGCATTCAAGGATTATTCACATTGTGACAAACAATTGAATATCCTAGTAGGGTCTGTCCAGTACATCCAATGTACCCATGAGTCTACATCTTATTCCATGCTCGAAGTATCCTATAAGATCAGAACACATATTAGTCTTAACCATATCAAGGCTGTCTCATGTTCACCAAGATATATCGACTAAGGACATTATTGCATGTCAGCCTAGCTGAACAGCTTTGAGACATTATTCAGTAGTACACTTATTACAGCAGACAAGGTAACAACCTGAATAACAACTATTGCCTTTATAAACTTAAAAGTTTATACATGATACTCTTACAATCCCAAGGCCTCAAACATTAGCCTTAAGGGCATACTCCAACAAATCGGATATCAGTTCGGCAAAGAGACTGTAATGCATCTGTACCTGGTTGCGATGATGAGGATGCCGATATCGATATCCATTCCGATGACTTGGGTAGTAGCGATGCACTGCTAGGTGCCACTCACTGCTTGTGGTGACCATGGGTCAGCACTGCCAAGGTCAGAAGAACCTACAGGGTCGCATACCTTGATGCTCGAGTTCTCGTATTGATCGGGAAGCCTTATGATCGAGTTATTGGATAACTCGGATCTATTCTAGAGATTTCATCAGCGCCAATGAGCCTGATGAGATGGAAGAGATTTGTTGGAGCCAACTTCCGTTTACGGCATATTAACCATGGTTAGCCCAATTTGACCTAGGGTTAAATTGGATAGGATCCATGGGCTTGGTTAACATGCATAATGGACATTGGGCTGGGCCTATTGAAAAGTTGGGCTTAATGGGCTTAAGGAGAAGAAAAGAGATGGCACATGCTTAACCCTAGTTAGACTAGGGTTAGCCCCTGTACCTCATGTGAGTTTAATTAATCATGATAAAATAGGGGCTAATTAATTAATTAATTAGAGTCCTATTTTTGTGGGATTAAATGGGTTGATTTATTTGAATTAATTAGAGTCCTAATGGGATTAGGATTTAATTAATTGAATAAATAATTAGAGTCCTAATTGGATTAGGACTTGATTCAAAATTTAATTTGAACCTTGATCAAGTCGCCCACTTAGAGTCCTAATTGGATTATGACTGATCATGATTAATTAGAATCCTAATTAGATTAGGATTTAATTATTTAAACAATTAGTTAGAGTCCTAATTGGATTAGGACTTGGTTAATTCCTAAAATAATTAAACTCCTAAATCCTCTCCTAGCCGCCCACTCAAATTGAATTGTGGCCACACACTCAACCGCCTCTTGCTCTATAAATAGAGCCATAGACGCCTCCCCTCATGATACTAATCTCTCCTTGAGGAGTGATCAAAATTGAGGGCTAGTTCTTGAGGGCGAGAGCAAGAGGCTAGTCGCGCAATTCTTCCATCCAACCCTAGCCGCAACACACCTTCTTCCCTTCCTCTTGGCGTGAGGAACTTAGTGGTCTTTGGCGACTTCCTTCTCCTCATCTTTCTCTTGGCGCATACACCTTGGAGGTGGCGCAAGGCTAGAGGAATAAGCACAAGGCTTGGATCTGTTGGTGTATATGTCCTAGGACCTAGTTTTGGTCTGTCTTTGTACTACTTGACTCTGATATTCATATATATATATATATATATCTTTCTGGTATTGTCGTTATCATTGTTTGTCTACACCTGCGATTGCGTACTTACATGATAATGTCCCTGGAGACAGATTGGATCTGTGCTCAAATGATTGTCCCCAGTTGATGTACCTGAGTGGATATGGGACAGCTCTGGTACTTGTGAGACTAGTATATGGGCTGGTTAGGCACGAAGTGCTAACGCAGACATATGGGTATATCAGTGGTGGATATACTGGACTGACCCGCTGTGAGGCTATGACTTGGTGTCATGAGTTATCCTCACAAGTGACAGGAGATGCATTGATCCCTTGACTTGAGGTCATTGACCATTCTATATGGTTAGGGACTTGCTTTGATACATCCTAACACCTCGCCGTAGTTGGGAGGTCATAACGGTTGTCATTGAGCATGTCACGACCCATATGAGAAGGTCAATGGACAGACATAGGATTTGCCCCTTCCTTAGGGAAGCATGATATCCATGGAGCTCCTCTATGGTTCCATGACTGGAAGTGTATGGCCAAACCCAGGTGAGAACCTGATTTAGTCATAGCCATGTGATTGGGTGAAAACAAGTGGTGGCACACTTGTCCAATCGGATATCTGTTCGGCAAAGAGACTGTAATGCATCTGTACCTTGTTGCAATGATGGGGATGTCGATGTCGATATCCATTCCGATGACTTGGGTAGTAGCGATGCACTGCTAGGTGCCACTCACTGCTTGTGGTGACATTTGGTTACACTGCCAACGTCAGAGGGACCTACAGGGTCGCACACCTTGATACTCGAGTTCTCGTATTGATCGGGAAGCCTTATGATCGAGTTATTGGATAACTCGGATCTATTTTGGATATTTCATCAGCGCCAATGGTCCCGATGAGATGGAAGGATGTTATTGGAGCCAAACTCCATTTATGGCAGGTTGACCCGAAATTGACCATGGTTGGCCACATTTGGATTAGGGTTGCATTGGATTGGATCCAAGTGCTTAATCAGGCCATGTAATGAAGTTTGGGCTAGCTCATTATCCAATGAGGCCCAATAATAAGTTGTCATGAAGAGGCAATAGGCTAAAAGGGTATAATGGGGAGGAAGCCAAGCCCATTGGCGCCTAAGGGGCATAATGGGGTTTGGATGGCAAATTTGCTTCATTAAGGAAGCTTTATGCGCCTAGCCCTCTCCCATTGATAGTGTGAATGCATTAAGGCATTGCTTGGGGCACAAGGCTAGGCCTTGGCGCACAAGGCAAGGCTTGGTAGCTTATGGAAAGGTTGAATGAGGTTTATGGTAAAGTCTTGGAGACTTTCCTTACCTCAAACCTTCTCATCCAAGCCATACACTTATCATGATATCAATCCTTGCCCTAACCGCCTCTAGCTCTTTATAAGTGACCCTAGCCGCCCCCTCTTGTGAGGTTACAATCCTTAGAGGCGTGACAACAAGAGGAGGGGTGAAAGCAAGGGCTTGAAGGGCGACAACAACAAGAAGTGACGCATCTTCTTCTTCCTTCCAAACCCTGGCCGCAAGCCTCTTCCTTCTCTCTTGACGCAAGGAACTTGATGCTTGGCGGTTTCCCTCTCCCTCATCCTTCTTCATCTTTGGCGCATCTACCTTGGAGGTGGCACATACTTTGAAGAAGGAGCACAAGGCTTGGATCTTCTTCCCGAGGCTAGCACCGGGCGTGGAAGAAGAGGACTCGAGAGGTCTGTGTGTGTGAGACTGCAAGGGCACACGCTTGGGCACCTATCACGACATCGACCTCATCTTGCTCTAAGGTATTTACTAACTCATCGTGTCGACTCTCTTGCTTGCAATCTTCACTGGGTTTTTGGGACCGGCCTATTTCAGGGATATTGCTTCCGCTGTGCAATGTATTTTGTAATCTCTATCTCTGAAAATTTGTAAAATATCCCCGGGGTTTCCCAACTGTGGTATCAGAGGGACTTGCAAGACTCGAACGATGTTTTATGCTTTTCTTTCATGCTCACATGCCATATCTCTATTTTCGTAAATAGCATGATGCATGGCAAATGATTTTTCTAAAAGTAGAAAAATTAGGGTTTCTTGTTTCTATCATCCTCTCAATCTCTTTTGGATTTTTGGACTATTTTTCTTGTCTTATTTAAAGATCAAAGGCGCATATTATTTTGTCAAGTAGGACGGGCATTGTGTCTTCGGACTGGCCAAGTCTCTTGATCTGACAAAATTGCCAGCCGAAAGGATCTCTGAAATCATGATGAAAAATAAATCGCAATTAACCAAAAGATTTGTGAGAAGAAGATGAGAAAAAGATACTAGTTTTATGAAAAAGTAAAATTTCAGATTTTATGTTTTTCATGAGCATGTAGAATTGCATGAGTAAATACCTTGATTGTGCATAATGTTGTGATCATGAGTCAAGCCCCTTTTGCATGCCTGTGATGTATCCTTGTGCGGCCTGTGTGCCATCTTTTTCATTATCTTTGTAAAAATTAAGATGAAGATTAAGGGCTAAGCGCATCCTTCTTGGACCTTGATGCTCGCATCTTGCTTGATGGCGCAAGCATGCAAGGTGGCGCATGCAAGCTGGTGCTTGGTTGCTTGGTGGCGCAAGAAAGCTTGGCCAAACCTCTTTTGGTTTGAGAGCTAGCTATTTTGGCCCCTTGCATGGTGGCGCACCTTCATTGGAGGAAGACCATGGCATTGGCCGAACCTTTGGGGTCTACCCTTAAGGTTTGAGAGCTAAACCATGAGAGAAGGACCTTGGGGCCAACCTTGAAGTTCAAGCTAGAGGTCGGCTAGGCTAGGTCTAGTTTTTGGGGCTTGAGTTCTAGGACAAGAGTTGAACCTCTTTCATGGCATGGGTTGGTTCAATGTCTTGAATAGGATATGATCACATCATTCTTTACTGCTTTTATTATTATCTGCTGAAGCATGCCTGTGATGTTTTAACGTTATGTTATCACCATAGGATTGCATGCCTATAATGATAGACATAAGATAAAACTGAGATGATGAGACCTTAAAAACCCTCAATTAAAATATCAAGTCTAGTAGCCTTCTAACGCGTAGCCCTCACTAAGCTATCGATCAGTGGAGTTGTGAATTGTTTCCCACCCTCGTGGGACACACCCACTTATCTTTAGAAAGTGCGTGGTGGCAATGGTTTCCCCAGTCCAGTTTTAACCTGGGCGTGCCTTCGCAAGGAAACTTGTTGGCCCTGGGCATAACGGTTAGGAATGGACTTGACTAGATTTTCATGTGTGCTAGGCACATGATGAAACTCTAGAGGCATCATTGAGAGGTTAGGGTTTCATGCTGTATCTAGCCCTCGTTGGACATGAAATGCCTGGACTATCTCAATAAGGAGAATTGCTTGGAGCAATCGGCCGGCGCGCCCACCTTAGGAAACATGGGTCACTTTGTGCATCTCATCCCATCCTCGTGGGACGCGAAGCCCTGTGTGGAATGAGGATCTCATCTCACTAGGAAATCTTGGATTTCTCGATTGACTTTGTGGGTTGTCAATTCAATTAAAAATAGTGGGAGCCATGGTCATTTAAAACAAGTCCAGTTTAAATGACTCGAAGTAGTACTAATCTACTATTTCTTAGTTGTTGTAGAACAATGGCTATGAACAATAGCAGTTGGTCACTGCGATCTACCCTGGAAAGGGATAAGTTGGTTGGATCCAACTTACTGGATTGGTATATGAACTTGAGAATCGTGCTCAAGCTCGAAAGGAAGCTTTATGTCCTTGAGCGTCCTTTTCCTGAGCCACTTCCATGCTCGGCCTCAGCGGCTGAGAGGGATGCTTATGATAAGCATCAGGTTGATACTTTGGAGGTTGCTAACCAACATGTCACCTGAATTTAGAGGGTGATATGAATCGAAGAGTGCCTCTGAGATTATTTTTAATCTAAGGCAGCTCTTTGATAAATTGGTTGAGCTCAATCCTCCTAAAGTTGATATTCAATGTGTTGAGCCGAAAGGCTTGACCAAGGAACTGAAATTAAAGATGGATATGATCAGGAATAATAGGTGCTATTCATGTGGAGGGCCACCTCCCATGTTGAAGGACATGTTGCAACTTCAGAATGAGGAGAAGAAAGGCAAGGCCTTGTCTTCATGCTCAGGTATTTATGTTACCGAAGTCAACCTTTCTACTCCTATGACATGGGTATTGGATACCGCATGTGGAGCTCATATTTGTACAAATGTGCAAAGGCTCAGAAAGGGTAGATCGGTAAGGCCTAGAGAGATTGACCTACGGATAGGTAACAGGGCACAAGTTGCTACTGTTGCTGTAGGACTTTCTCTCCCTGCCTTCTGGACTTCAGTTAAAGCTAGACAATTGTTATGTACCTTCCCTTACCAAAACATTGTATCCACTCCTTGCTTGGCAAAGAAAAGATTTAAGTTTGAAATAAAAGAGAACTTATGTTCTTTTTCTTTTGCAAACATGTTTTATGGAAGGGTACTTTGTGCAATGGTCCGCATGTCTTGGACATGGATAGCTCTATTTGTAACATAAATAATAAAAGGACTAAACTAAGTGGTTCAGTTGGTGCTTTCCTACAGCATTGTTGATTAGCCCATATAAACAAGAATTGCATTTGACAACTCCATGCAAATGGGTTGTTAGATTCGAGTTCCTTGGAGGAACTTGATACATGTGAGAGTTATTTATTAGGGAAAATGACAAAGGCGCCCTTCACCAAGACTGGTGAGAGGGCAGGAGGTTTATTAGATCTCATACATACTGATGTGTGTGGGCCCTTTCAATAAACAAGCCAGAGGAGGGTACAACTACTTCATCACGTTTACTGATGACTTCAGAATATATGGTTATGTCTATCTGATGAGACATAAGTCTGAATCCTTTGAGAAATTTAAGGAGTTTAGACATGAAGTAGAGAACTAGCTTGGTAAATCCATTAAGGCTCTTCGATCATATCATGGTGGAGAGTACCTGAGCGGTGAGTTCTTTGACTATCTGAGAGAGTGTGGGATCATATCCCAACTCACTCCTGCTGGAACACCTCAATGCAAAGGTGTGTTTGAAAGGAGAAATCAAACTTTGTTGGACATGGTTCGATCTATGATGAGTCATGCAACTCTACCTCCCTCATTCTGGGGACATGCACTTGAGACGGCTTCTCTAATACTGAATAATGTTCCATCAAAGAGTGTCTCAAAGATTCCATACGAGGTATGGAGTGGGAGACGCCCTAATCTCACTTTTATCAGGATCTGGGGATATAAGGCTTATGTCAAACGTCAGGATTCTAGCAAGCTAGAACCTAGATCTGATAAGTGTATGTTTGTGGGGTACCCTAAGGAGACTAAGGGTTACTACTTCTATGTTCCCACCGAGAACAAAATTTTTGTTGCTCGAGGTGCTGTCTTTCTAGAGAAAGAATTTCTCATGAAAGAAGTTAATGAAGGAAGTTTGACTTGGATGAGGTCCAAGTGCAACCAAAAGACATAGAGATAGAACTTGAGCCACCTGCACCGGTTGCTAGGCAACCTGAGGCTCAGACACAGGCCCCATGTAGGCCTGGAAGGATTCGTCGTGCACCTGAGAGGTATGGGTCGCAGCCAACCCAACACGATGGGATCTTCATCATTAAGGATGAACCCAGGACTTATGATGAGGCGATCAGTGGACCGGACTCCGAGAGATGGCTTGAGGCCATAAGATCCGAGATGGATTCCATGTCGGCTAACCAAGTCTGGGATTTGGTTGAGCTACCTGATGGGGTAAAACCCATAGGGTGTAAATAGGTCTTTAAGAGGAAGACAGACATGGATGGCAACATAGTTACCTATAAAGGTGGACTAGTGGCTGAAAGATTCAAACAAGTCCACAGGGTGGACTATGATGAAACCTTCTCGCTGCTTGCCATGATCAAATCCATTCGGATTCTGCTTGCTATAGCTGCATATCATGATTATGAGATATGACAGATGGACATGGAGACAGCGTTCCTTAATGGGAAGCAGACTAAGGATGTGTATATGACACAACCTGATGGCTTCATCCATCCTGCAGATGCTAGTAAGGTCTGCAGGCTAAAGAAATCCATTTATGGATTAAAGCAAGCATCTCGAAGTTGGAATCTTCAGTTCGATGAAGCTGTGAGAGATTATGGCTTTATCAAAAGTGAAGATGACGTCTGTGTATACAGAAAATTCAGTGGGAGCTTGGTGACTTTTCTGGTCATGTATGTCGATGACATACTGCTCATCGGAAACGACATCTCTAGTCTTCAAGCTGCGAAGACATAGTTAGGGAAGTGTTTCGAGATGAAGGACTTAGGGGAGGCCGCCTACATTCTAGGCGTGAGGATCTACCGGGATAGATCCAAGAGGCTCTTGGCCCTTAGTCTGAGTACCCACATTGATAAGGTCCTAGAGAGGTTCAACTTGGAGCAATCCAAGAAAGGATACCTTCCAGTGAGACATGGCCTTACTCTCTCAAAGAGCCAGTGTCCTACAACACAGGCTGAGACGGATAACATGAGTCGAATTCCCTATGCTTCGGCAGTGGGATCAATCATGTATGCAATGTTGTGTACTAGACCAGATGTGGCTTATGCTGTAAGCATAACCAGCCGATACCAATCCAATCCAGGTCTGCAGCACTGGGTGGCTGTAAAGATCAAGATTAGCAGATTTGACATAGAGAGCAATCTAGCAGACCCACTGACCAAGGCTTTGGCGCAGCAGAAGCATGATGGTCGTACTAGAGATATGGGGTTGAGGTTGCTCAACCTCTAGGTCTTAGTGCAAGTGGGAGATTGTTGGTGTATATGCCCTAGGACCTAGTTTTGGTCCGTCTTTGTACTACTTGACTCTGAAATTCATATATATATATATATATATCTTTCTGGCATTGTCGTTATCATTGTTTGTCTACACCTGCGATTGTGTACTTACATGATAATATCCCTGGAGACAGATTGGATCTGTGCTCAAATGATTGTCCCCAGTCGATGTACCTGAGTGGATATGGGACAGCTCTGGTACTTGTGAGACTAGTATATGGGCTGGTTAGGCACGAAGTGCTAACGCAGACATATGGGTATATCAGTGGTGGATATACTGGACCGACCCGCTGTGAGGCTATGACTTGGTGTCATGAGTTATCCTCACAAGTGACAGGAGATGCATTGATCCCTTGACTTGAGGTCATTGACCATTCTATATAGTTAGGGACTTGCTTTGATACAACCTAACACCTCGCCGTAGTTGGGAGGTCATAACGGTTGTCATTGAGCATGTCACGACCCATATGAGAAGGTCAATGGATAGACATAGGATTTGCCCCTTCCTTAGGGAAGCATGATATCCATGGAGCTCCTCTATGGTTCTATGACTGAAAGTGTATGGCCATACCCAGGTGAGAACCTGATTTAGTCATAGCCATGTGATTGGGTGAAAACAAGTGGTGACACACTTGTTCAATCGGATATCAGTTCGGCAAAGAGACTGTAATGCATCTGTACCTTATTGCAATGATGGGGATGTCGATGTCGATATCCATTCCGATGACTTGGGTAGTAGCGATGCACTGCTAGGTGCCACTCACTGCTTGTGGTGACATTTGGTCAGCACTGCCAACGTCAGAGGGACCTACAGGGTCGCACACCTTGATACTCGAGTTCTCGTATTGATCGGGAAGCCTTATGATCGAGTTATTGGATAACTCGGATCTATTTTGGAGGTTTCATCAGCGCCAATGGGCCCGATGAGATGGAAGGATGTTATTGGAGCCAAACTCCATTTATGGCAGGTTGACCCGAAATTGACCATGGTTGGCCACATTTGGATTAGGGTTGCATTGGATTGGATCCAAGTGCTTAATCAGGCCATGTAATGAAGTTTGGGCTAGCTCATTATCCAATGAGGCCCAATAATAAGTTCTCATGAAGAGGCAATAGGCTAAAAGGGTATAATGGGGAGGAAGCCAAGCCCATTGGCGCCTAAGGGGCATAATGGGGTTTGGATGGCAAATTTGCCTCATTAAGGCTTTATGCGCCTAGCCCTCTCCCATTGATAGTGTGAATGCATTAAGGCATTGCTTGGGGCGCAAGGCTAGGCCTTGGCGCACAAGGCAAGGCTTGGTAGCTTATGGAAAGGTTGAATGAGGTTTATGGTAAAGTTTTGGAGACTTTCCTTACCTCAAACCTTCTCATCCAAGCCATACACTTATCATGATATCAATCCTTGCCCTAACCGCCTCTAGCTCTTTATAAGTGACCCTAGCCGCCCCCTCTTGTGAGGTTACAATCCTTAGAGGCGTGACAACAAGAGGAGGGGCGAAAGCAAGGGCTTGAAGGGCGACAACAACAAGAAGTGGCGCATCTTCTTCTTCCTTCCAAACCCTTGCCGCAAGCCTCTTCCTTCTCTCTTGACGCAAGGAACTTGATGCTTGGCGGTTTCCCTCTCCCTCATCCTTCTTCATCTTTGGCGCATCTACCTTGGAGGTGGCACATACTTTGAAGAAGGAGCACAAGGCTTGGATCTTCTTCCCGAGGCTAGCACCGGGCGTGGAAGAAGAGGACTCGAGAGGTCTGTGTGTGTGAGACTGCAAGGGCACACGCTTGGGCGCCTATCACGACATCAACCTCATCTTGCTCTAAGGTATTTACTAACTCATCGTGTCGACTCTCTTGCTTGCGATCTTCACTAGGTTTTTGGGACCGGCCTGTTTCGGGGATATTGCTTCCGCTGTGCAATGTATTTTGTAATCTCTATCTCTGAAAATTTGTAAAATATCCCGGGGTTTCCCAACAGGATCTTCTTCCCGAGGCTAGCACCGGGCGTGGAAGAAGAGAGCTTGAGGCATCCGTGTGTGTGAGACTGCAGAGGGTGCACACTTGGGCACCTACTACGACATCGGCCTCACCTAAATCAAGGTACTTTCTATCTCATCGTGTCGACTCTTTCGCATGCGATCTTCACTGGGTTTTTGGGACTGGCTTGTTTCGGGGGTATTCTTCCGCTGCGCAACATGTTTTTCATGCTTTTCATATTTTTCAACAGTGGTATCAGAGGGACTTGCGAAACTCGAACGATGTTTTTCATGCTTTTCATATTTTTCATGCTCACATGCCATATTTCAATTTTCAAAAATTGCAAATTGCATGGAAAACATTTTTTCTAAAAGTAGGAAAAATTAGGGTTTCTTGTTTCTATCACCTTTTCAATCTCTTTTGGATTTTTGGGTTATTTTTCTTGCATGGTTTAAAGATCAAAGGCGCACGTGGTTTTGTCAAGTAGGACGGGCATTGTGTCTTCGGACTGGCCGAGTCTCTTGATCTGACAAAATTACCAGCCAAGAGGATCTTTGAAATCATCATGAAAATTAATTACGAATAACTAAAAGATTTGTGAGAAGAAGATGAGAAAAAGAAACTGGTTTTATGAAAAAGTAAAATTTGAAATTTTATGTTTTTCATGAGCATGTAGAATTGCATGAGTAATGCCTTGATTGTGCATGGTGTTGTGATCATTAGTCAAGCCCCTTTGCATGCCTGTGATGTACTCTTGTGAGGCCTGCGTGCCACTTTTCTTTTTCTTTTAATTAAGATGAAGATTAGGATGGCGCACATCACCTGAAGATAGGCGCATGCATGCTTGCTTGCGCACCTTGCATGGTGGCGCAAGAAGCACCCCTCCTTGATGGCCCTTACTTGGTGGCGCATCATCCTTGAAGGAAGCCCATGGCATTGGCCGAACCTATGAGGGTGCTTCTAGGGTTTCCCTAGAACTATCTCTAGGGTTTGAGGGCTAAACCATGATGAAGAGGACCTTGGAGCCGAGCTTGAAGACCAAGATAGAAGTCAGCTAGGTTAGGTCTTTAGGGGCTTGAGTCCTAGGTCAAGAGTTGAACCTCTTCTGGCATGGGTTGGTTCAATGTCTTGAATAGGCTATGATCACATCATCCCTTTACTGCTTTCCATATCTGCTAAAGCATGCCTATGATGTTTTATTTTATGTTATCACTATAGGATTGCATGCCTGTAATGCTAGACATAAGATAAAACTGAATTGATGAGACCTCAAAACCCTCATTCAAATATCAAGTCTAGTAACCTTCTAACACGTAGCCCTCGTCAAACTATCGATCGATGGTGCTGTGCATTGTTTCCACCCTAGTGGACACACCCATCTATCTTTAGGAGGTGTGTGGTGACAATGTTTTCCCCAGTCCAGTTAAAATCCTGGACGCGCCTTTGCAAGGAATTCGTTGGCCCTGGGCATAACGGTCAGGATAGATTTGACTAGTTTTTCATATGTTATGGTCACATGATGGAACTCTAGAGGCAGCCTCAAGAAGTTAGGGTTTTGTGTTGTTCCAGCCCTAGCTGGGCATGAAAGTCCCCTAAAGAGGGAAGGAAACCCTAATAGGCGCAAGTAAGGGATTTAAAACAGCGGAAGAGGGTTTCTAAGATCGCATAGCATGTATTATGATCAACTTTAAAATATGAAAAAGAATTCATACCATGGCCATTTCAAGATGGCGCCTTGGAAGCAAAGATCAAATGAGATCTTCTCCTTGTCGTCACACACAGGATGATGACGCTATCTCCCTTGGTGCTCCTTGTGCTAGCAAGGTTCCAAGAGGTCCTTGTCGAGTGAAAGGGAATGATGAGATGTCGATCTCTCTTGGCCGAATCCTCCTCTATCCTTCAAGCGTCGCCGCACTCACACAAGGTGTCGAGAGGAATATGGGCGAGAGGGAGAAAAACTCTTTTTGTGGCGAAAATAGAGCATACTCTATTTGGACGAGAGCGCTCTCCAAGTGGAGATCATGGTTACTAAAAATAGTAACCACTCATCGCCCCAACGTTCACACCAAGTGAACATGTCGTCAACTCCTCTCCCCTTGAACCATGCGCTCATTTAGTGAGCCGGTTCATTTTGGTTCAATTTAAGAACCAATCAAGCCAAGCAACTAGCCCAAATCATAATTAAACCATAAGGCTTTTGATCTGACCGTTGATCTCTTAATGCTCCTGATCTGACCGATCTAGCATCCATTCTCTCGATCGAAGCTTACCGATCTCAAGCCCTAATCAATCAAACATGATCAGACCAGATCTCACTTACAATCAGAGATTAAATCCCTTTAAACTGAACCTAAACAATTCAGTCCACACGATCTGACTTAAGTAAGCCATATCATCAAATTGTGCGACCCTAAGGGTTTCCTTTAAATGTCGGTAACGATGACTCACGTCATCACGATCAGTGAGGGGTATCTAGCAACACATCACTGTCTCCCGATATAAAGAAAAGAGTCTTCCAAGACTACACCCAAAAACAGCACAAGTGTGAATCAACTTCACTAGGCATACATATGTCCTTTGCCACTGGATGTTCTTATTGGACAAGCGTGTCAAGCTTGTAACTCCAATATGATGAGCATGATTAGATCAGATGAACATAGTCACCTGGGTATGGCCATACTCTTTTCTCAATCATCTCATCCAGGGGGCCCCTTTAGAACATCACACTCCTTAAACAAGGAGACGGCAATCCTATATCTATCACTAGTGCCCTAACCTGACTCAAGCTCACCATCCAAGATAGTCTATAATCATTATGTTTCAAATGATATTGAACTACCTCAAAACAATGACAATCATCATTTAGAAAACACAAGTGATCTCAAGTCAAAGGAAATGTGCCACTTGTTGCACTCAAGGATTATTCACATTGTGACAAACAATTGAATAACCTAGTAGGGTCTGTCCAGTACATCCAATGTACCCATGAGTCTACATCTTATTCCATGCTCGAAGCATCCTATAAGATTAGAACACATATTAGTCTTAATCATATCAAGGCTGTCTCATGTTCACCAAGATATCTCGACTAAGGACATATAGCATGTCAGCCCAGCTGAACAGCTTTGAGACATTATTCAGAAGAACATATATTGCAGCAGACAATGTAGACAACTGAATAATAACCATGCCTTTATAAACATAACAGTTTATTACATGATACAGATACATTCCCATAGGCCTCAAACATTAGCCTTAAGGGCATACCCCAACAATCTCCCACTTGCACTTAATCTAATGGTTGAGAAATCTCAAACCCATATTATTACAGTGCTTCTCATGCTTCTGCTGCGCTAGAGGCTTGGTAAGCAGGTCTGCCAGATTGTCATCTGTATGAACCTTGCAGACTTTGATCTCGCCACGATCTATGATCTCCCTGATCAAATGAAACCGTCTCTGTATGTGCTTGGACTTCTGGTGCGACCGTGGTTCCTTTGCTTGTGCGATTGCTCCAGTGTTATCACAAAAGATAACCAAAGGATCTGCACTCGAAGGAACGACACCAAGTTCTCTCACGAACTTACGAATCCACACTGCCTCCTTGGATGCTTCCGAGGCTGCAACATACTCGGCTTCTGTTGTGGAATCAGCAACAGTTGACTGTTTGAAATTCTTCCACACCACTGCACCTCCATTCAAGCTAAAAACATAGCCTGATTGCGATCGGAAATCATCCTGGTCTGACTGGAACGAAGCGTCAGTATATCCCTCTATACTGAGTTCTTCCTGACCACCATATATCAAGAACATATCTTTGGTTCTCCGCAGATATTTTAAAATGTTCTTGACTGCAATCCAGTGCGCCATACCTGGATTACTTTGGAAACGACTGGTTACGCTTAACCCGTAAGCGACGTCTGGGCGAGTACACAACATCGCATACATAATGGATCCAATAGCCGAAGCATAAGGCGTATTGTCCATTTCATCTTTCTCAGTCTGTGTTTGTGGACACTGACTCTTTGAAAGATTCAGACCATGTCTGACTGGAAGATATCCTCGCTTAGAATTCTCTAAATGAAATCTCTCCAGGACCTTATCGATGTAAGTACTCTGGCACAGCCCGAGAAGCCTCTTAGATCTATCCCTGTAGATCTTCACACCTAACACATAGGCTGCTTCTCCTAAATCTTTCATCTGGAAACATTTCCTCAGCCATGCCTTCACAGCATGCATTTCAGGAATGTCATTTCCAATGATCAAGATGTCATCGACGTAGAGGACTAGAAAAGTAATCACGCTCCCACTAAACCTCTTATATACACACGGGTCATCCTCGTTCTTGATGAAACCAAATTCAGTAACTGATTCATCAAAACGAATATTCCAGCTTCTTGATGCTTGCTTAAGTCCATAAATGGACTTCTTTAACTTGCATATCTTATGACGATCTGCTGGATTAGTGAAACCTTCTGGTTGTGTCATGTACACATCCTCATCCAGATTTCCATTCAGGAAAGCTGTTTTCACATCCATCTGCCAGATCTCATAATCATAGTATGCAGCTATCGCGAAAAGAATCCGAATAGACTTAAACATGGCTACAGGTGAGAAAGTTTCATCATAATCTATCCCGTAGATTTGTTTGAAACCTTTCGCAACTAGCCTGCCTTTATAGGTAACTACGTTACCATCCATGTCAATCTTCTTCTTGAAGATCCATTTACAGCCTATAGGGATAGCTCCCGGAGGCGGATCAACCAAATCCCAAACTTGGTTATCTGACATGGAGTCCATCTCGGTGCGCATAGCTTCAAGCCATCTCGCTGACTCCGGTCCACTGACCGCATCCGCATAAGTGAGGGGTTCATCATTATCAATGATGTAGACTCCGTCATAACGCTCAGGTTGTCGACGGATCCTTCCCGATCTTCGCGGTTCCCGTGATATCTGAGCCTCAGGTTGTTCAATAACCTGTTCTACCGGCTCAGGCTCATCCAGCTGTGCTTGACTACTTTGTCCTTCCTCTGGATTCTCATCCAGCTTTATTTCTCTCCCACTGGCCTCTTGCAGAAGAAACTCCTTCTCAAGAAATATGGCCGTCCGAGCAACAAAAACCTTGTTCTCTTTGGGATCGTAGAAATAATAACCCTTAGTTTCCTTAGGGTAACCGACAAAGATACATTTGTCAGATCTGCTCTCTAGTTTCCCAGAGGCGAGCTTTTTGACATAAGCCTCGCAGCCCCAGATCCTGATAAATGTCAAGCTTGGCTGTTTCCCATACCATAACTCATATGGCGTCTTTGAAACTGCCTTGGATGGCACTCGGTTTAGTACCTTTGCAGCTGTTTCCAGCGCAAAACCCCAAAAGGAGTATGGAAGAGTAGCCTGACTCATCATAGAACGAACCATATCAAGTAACGTTCTATTTCTCCTCTCGGACACACCATTCCATTGCGGTGTTCCTGGCGGAGTGAGCTGTGAGATAATCCCACACTCCTTCAGATAGTCAGTAAACGTATGACTCAAGTATTCACCACCTCGATCTGAGCGAAGTGCCTTGATATTTCGGCCTAGCTGATTCTGTACTTCATTTTTGAACTCTTTGAACTTGTCAAAAGATTCACTTTTATGTCTCATTAAAAAGACATACCCATACCTACTGAAATCATCAGTAAAGGTAATGAAGTACTGATAGCCACCTCTGGCATGTTTACTAAATGGCCCACACACATCACTGTGTATAAGGT
This sequence comes from Costus lasius, assembly GCA_027563935.2. Taxonomy (NCBI): domain Eukaryota; kingdom Viridiplantae; phylum Streptophyta; class Magnoliopsida; order Zingiberales; family Costaceae; genus Costus; species Costus lasius. Next base: position 82,494,565 of record CM050451.1, read on the forward strand.
CAAGTAAACGTGAAGCCCTTTGACCTTTGTGAAGAAAAGGTGACTTCGTCATTTTACCCATTAAACAAGCCTTGCATGTATCAATCTCCTTGTAGGAGAATGATCCCGGCAGTCCATGATCATGCAACCGCTTAATGCGTTTCTCGTTAATATGGCCTAAACGACTATGCCATAGCAAGGTGCTGTCATCAGCATACTTGGCTTTCTTAATATCAATTTGCTGTATAGAACATTCCATGTCCAACATGTATAACCCATTGTTAATTGAACCAGTTGCATAAACAATATTATTAAAAGACAAAATACACTTTGAAATATTGCATTCAAAGGAAAATCCCTTCCTGACAAGAGCAGGAATGGAGATAATATTTTTAGTAATACTGGGAACAAAATAACAATTGTTTAGTTCCAATACAAGTCCAGATGGTAAAGAAATGAAATAGTCTCCTACAGCAACAGCAGCAACCCGTGCCCCGTTTCCAACGCGTAGGTCCACCTCATGCTGTCCCACCTGTCTTCTTCTCTTGAGTTCCTGTACATTTGAACAAATGTGAACTCCACATGCAGTGTCCAACACCCATGATATAGAAGAAGAAAACATGACCTCAGTCACGAATATACCTGAGCCAGAAGCGAAGCTTCCCCTCTTATCTCCTTGGAGCGCTTTACAGTCCTTTTTCCAGTGACCCAGCTGGCCACAGTGGAAACACCTGTATTCCTTGGACCGCTTAACCTTCTGCTTCAGAGCCTTGCTGTAGCTCTTGACAGGGGCCTTGCCCTTCTTCCCCTTCTTCTTGTTCCTAGAAGGAACCATCAAGACAGAGGTTGAAGGCTTACCCTTCAGAGTCTCCTCAGTGGTGAGGAGCATATTCAGCAGCTCTGCCGGAGTACAATCGATTTTGTTCATATTAAAATTAATAATGAACGCGTCGAATGAAGGCGGGAGAGACTGTAGAATAATATCCACAGCAAGCTCCTGGTTGATGGTGTGCCCCAGTTTCTCCAGAGCTTCCTTGTGCCCAATCATCTTGAGCACGTGAGCTCCCACTGGGCTCCCTTCAGCCAGTTTGCTCTGAAAGAAGAGCTTCGTCAAATTGTAGCGCTCTGTCCTCGCCTGTGCAGCATACAGCATCTTGAGGTTCGCTATAATCTCTATAGCCGACATATCCTCATGCTGACGCTGCAGCGGTGGCGTCATAGACGCTAACATCAGGCAAGCGACATCAATGCTATCATTGACGTGCTTTTCATAGGCTTCCCGAACCGCCCTTGCGGCGTTCGGAGCGGGCTGCGGCGGTATCGCCGTCTCGAGGACATACAGTTTCCTCTCTGCCTTAAGAACGATCTTAAGGTGTCCAAACCAGTCAGAGAAGTTCGGCCCAGCAAACTTCTCCCTTTCCAGTAGGGATCGCACATTGAAGTTCATGGTGTTCGTTGCTGCAGGTATCTACAACAATGCAAGAACAGCAAGGTCAGTATCAATGTATAAGAATCAATCAGGACTTAAGAAAGATTCTTTTTCTCACTATTTTATCTGGCTGAAAAATCCAGCAAAACAGCCCGAAAGAGTAGTACTCTTTTAGTGAGATGGGATCCGGATTTCATACTTGGTCTCCGCGTCCCGCTCAGGCGAGATAAGATGCACAGAGAGTACAAGCACTAATCTCCGGTAGGCATTCCCTGCCGATCGCCAACCCGTGCGATTCCCCTTCATCTGGGCAATCCAGCAGACTGTGCCAACTGAGTTGGTACAACACAGTCTCTGACCCCACAGATGGCTGCCTCCATGTGCTACCATATGCGCCACATATGTAGCCTACACGGTCAAGCTGACCCGACCTACTCCCTGGACCACCATGTGCTATGCTGAGCAACGAGAAGGGATAAATCCCCACTCTGTAACACACAGGTGTAGTCCCACATCGTCTGAAGATAGATGGACGTGCCCACTGAGTGGGTACAACACGGCTCCAACGATAATCAGAACAGTGAGGTTTCGCGTCAGAAGGCTTACGAGCTTGATATTAAGCGTTGGATTTTCACGGTCTTTTATCTTCTTCACTATCATGCAATTCCTATGGTGATAGCAGAAGATAAACTTAATCATGCAATTCTAATATTTAAACAATAAATAAAAGAAAGCATGAATCTTATGTGGTAAAAGCCCATAGCCCTAGTGAGACCTTAACCTAACTTAAGTCTTCACTTGCTGTTCATGGGTCTTTTGCTGCTCATCTGGCCCAAACCAGGGCCCAAGCGCCAATTACAGCACAGGTGCGCCCACCAGGGAAAATGCGCCTAGTCCCAGAGTCGAACCCTGGACCTCCCACCTGGTCAAGCCACTGCTGCATGCGCCTCTGCCAAGTGTGCTCTGTGCTCTTGTCTAATTAAATTACAAATTTAACTATCTAGACAAGATTGACACGCAGGTCAATTACAATTTTATAAATTAAAGCGATGTGATGCGCAGATCACAATAATTAATTTACAATATTTAAATCCCAGGCACGCAGGCCCCAGCACAGCACACAATTAATATGAGCAGCCCACATAAGACTAAATAGACAAACATATGCATCCAATCAGCAATCATGTGATCCATAAAAATTAAAATTTTCGAAAAACCCCATGGGATCAATTTTAATTTCCTTATTCGCCCTTACTACCTTACAACGGTCCATTACTAGGGATCCACTCATCCAACCTAGTCAGATCCACTGCCCTTGCATGCACCAAGTCCTAACTGACTTGAGTCGACCATAAGGTCAACCATGCATGCGCCAGGGCTGAACAACCACAATGAGGTCTGGCAAGCGGGTGTGACCCCGGGCCTAACTCATGTGTGTTCATAAGTTGTCTCAATCAGACATCGCTACACACCTGTCTGCAGTCGACCTATAGCCACCATAGGCTTGCGCCAAGGTGCTAACTAGTCGACCCATTCAGGCTGTCAGATGGTCTGATCAGACTGTTGGATCTAACCCAGGGGATGACTTCAACCCTAGTAACCCGTCTAAGGGTTTACAGTAAGGCCTTAGATCTATAGTGAGTCGCGCATGTGTTTAAGTTTTTAAGAAAACCAACAACATTGTAAATGCGCCAAGACATCAAACATGCGCAAGATATAGAAACATACATATGGATGTATTTTCGCAAGATGATACATAATATCATGAAACTTTCGCATGTCAATTAGATCTAGGCATATGCGCAAATATGGATCAAACATTAAGCAATCATAAAAACATGCATGATAAACTGGCTCTGATACCAATTGAAAGTCCCCTAAAGAGGGAAGGAAACCCTAATAGGCGCAAGTAAGGGATTTAAAACAGCGGAAGAGGGTTTCTAAGATCGCATAGCATGTATTATGATCAACTTTAAAATATGAAAAAGAATTCATACCATGGCCATTTCAAGATGGCGCCTTGGAAGCAAAGATCAAATGAGATCTTCTCCTTGTCGTCACACACAGGATGATGACGCTATCTCCCTTGGTGCTCCTTGTGCTAGCAAGGTTCCAAGAGGTCCTTGTCGAGTGAAAGGGAATGATGAGATGTCGATCTCTCTTGGCCGAATCCTCCTCTATCCTTCAAGCGTCGCCGCACTCACACAAGGTGTCGAGAGGAATATGGGCGAGAGGGAGAAAAACTCTTTTTGTGGCGAAAATAGAGCATACTCTATTTGGACGAGAGCGCTCTCCAAGTGGAGATCATGGTTACTAAAAATAGTAACCACTCATCGCCCCAACGTTCACACCAAGTGAACATGTCGTCAACTCCTCTCCCCTTGAACCATGCGCTCATTTAGTGAGCCGGTTCATTTTGGTTCAATTTAAGAACCAATCAAGCCAAGCAACTAGCCCAAATCATAATTAAACCATAAGGCTTTTGATCTGACCGTTGATCTCTTAATGCTCCTGATCTGACCGATCTAGCATCCATTCTCTCGATCGAAGCTTACCGATCTCAAGCCCTAATCAATCAAACATGATCAGACCAGATCTCACTTACAATCAGAGATTAAATCCCTTTAAACTGAACCTAAACAATTCAGTCCACACGATCTGACTTAAGTAAGCCATATCATCAAATTGTGCGACCCTAAGGGTTTCCTTTAAATGTCGGTAACGATGACTCACGTCATCACGATCAGTGAGGGGTATCTAGCAACACATCACTGTCTCCCGATATAAAGAAAAGAGTCTTCCAAGACTACACCCAAAAACAGCACAAGTGTGAATCAACTTCACTAGGCATACATATGTCCTTTGCCACTGGATGTTCTTATTGGACAAGCGTGTCAAGCTTGTAACTCCAATATGATGAGCATGATTAGATCAGATGAACATAGTCACCTGGGTATGGCCATACTCTTTTCTCAATCATCTCATCCAGGGGGCCCCTTTAGAACATCACACTCCTTAAACAAGGAGACGGCAATCCTATATCTATCACTAGTGCCCTAACCTGACTCAAGCTCACCATCCAAGATAGTCTATAATCATTATGTTTCAAATGATATTGAACTACCTCAAAACAATGACAATCATCATTTAGAAAACACAAGTGATCTCAAGTCAAAGGAAATGTGCCACTTGTTGCACTCAAGGATTATTCACATTGTGACAAACAATTGAATAACCTAGTAGGGTCTGTCCAGTACATCCAATGTACCCATGAGTCTACATCTTATTCCATGCTCGAAGCATCCTATAAGATTAGAACACATATTAGTCTTAATCATATCAAGGCTGTCTCATGTTCACCAAGATATCTCGACTAAGGACATATAGCATGTCAGCCCAGCTGAACAGCTTTGAGACATTATTCAGAAGAACATATATTGCAGCAGACAATGTAGACAACTGAATAATAACCATGCCTTTATAAACATAACAGTTTATTACATGATACAGATACATTCCCATAGGCCTCAAACATTAGCCTTAAGGGCATACCCCAACAGGGCACAAAATGCTTGAACTATCTTGAGAAGGGGAATTGTTAAGTTGCAATTGGCTGGCGCGCCTACCTTGAGATACATGCGTCACCTCGTGTAGTACATCCTGCCCTAGCGAGACGCGAGGCCGTGTGAGGAACAAGGATCCCATCTCACTAGGAAATCTTGAATTTCCCGATTGACTTTGTGGGTTGTCAATTCGATTAAAATAGTGGGAGCCATGATCATTTAAAACAAGTCCAGTTTTAATGATTTGAAGTAGTGCTAATCTGCTTTTCTTGGTTGTTGTAGAAACGATGACTATGAACAATAGCAGATTATCATTGCGATCTATCCTGGAAAAGGACAAGTTGGTTGGATCCAACTTGATGGATTGGTGTCGAACCTTGAGGGGTGACCTCAAGCACGAAAGCTGTAAAAGGCATAACCAGAAAGAGGAGAGGAGAAGGGTTACACCTTAATCTTCAGGCTCTAGTATTTGCATGGTTGAAGTCAATCTGTCTACTTCAAATACGTGGGTATTGGATACCGCATGTGGAGTGGATATTTGTACAAGTATGCAAGGGCTCAAACGAAGTAGGACAATGCGACCAGGAGAGATTGACCTTCGGGTCGGTAACGGGGCACAGGTTGCTGCTGTAATTGTAGGAAACTACACTCTCTCGCTGCCGTCTGGACTTCAACTAGAACTGGAACATTGCTTCTATGCACCGTCGATTACTAAGAATATTATATCCAATCCTGCCCTGGCGAGGAAAGGATTTTGTTTTGTGATAAAAGAGAACACATGTTCTTTTTCATTGGCAAACATATTCTATGGATCTGGTACACTATGCAATGGGTTGTATGTCTTGGACATGCAAAGTTCTGTGTGCAACGTGAATGCTAAGAGGATCAAGTTAAGTGGTTTAAATAATACTTATCTTTGGCATTGTCGTTTAGGGCACATCAACAAGAATCGCATCCAAAATCTCCATGCAAATGGATTCCTGGATTCAGATTCCTTAGAGGAATTTGACACATGCGAGCCTTGTTTGTTGGGCAAAATGACAAAGGTGCCATTCACCAAGCATGGTGAGAGGGCCACAGGTTTGTTGGATCTAATACACAGTGATGTATGTGGGCCATTCAACAAACAAGCTAGAGGTAGGTATGTCTACTTCATCACATTTACTGATGACTTCAGTAGATATGGTTATGTCTATTTGATGAGCCATAAGTCTGAATCCTTGGAGAAATTTAAGGAGTTCAAGAATGAAGTGGAAAACCAGCTTGGACGATCCATTAAGGCTCTTCGGTCTGATCGAGGCGGAGAGTACTTGAGCCATGAGTTTGTTGACAATCTTAGGGAGTGTGGGATTCTTTCCCAACTCACTCCTCTTGGAACACCTCAGTGGAATGGGGTGTCTGCGAGGAGAAATTGAACTTTGTTGGACATGGTTCGATCTATGATGAGTCACGCAACTCTACCTCCGTATTTCTGGGTTTTGCATTACTTACAGCAATCAAGACACTGAATAACGTTCCGTCAAAGAGTGTTCCTAAGACCCCACATGAGTTGTGGACTGGGAGACGCTCAATGCTATCATTTATGCGGATCTGGGGATGTGAGGCTTATGTCAAACGTCAGGATTCTAGAAGCTAGAACCCAGATCTGATAAATGTGTGTTTGTGGGGTATCCTAGGGAAACCAAAGGATACTACTTCTTTAATCCCACCGAGAACAAAGTTTTTGTTGCTCGGACTGCCGTATTTCTCGAGAAAGATTTTCTCTTGAAAGGCACTAGTGGGAGAGGCTTTGACTTGGATGAGGTCCAAGGTCAACCACAAGACACAGCAGGAGAGATGGAACCTGAGCCACCTGCAGTGGTTACTGGGCAACCAGAAGCTCAGACACAGGCTCCACGTAGGTCTGGGAGAATTCGTCGTCCACCTGAGAGGTATGGGTCGCTGCTGACCCAACACGATGGGATCTTCATCATTGAGGATGAACCTAGGACTTATGATGAGGCGGTCAGTGGATCGGACTCCGAGAAATGGCTTGAGGCCATGCGATCCGAGATGGATTCCATATCAGCTAACCAATTCTGGGATTTGGTTGAGCTGCCGGATGGGGTAAAACCCATAGGCTGTAAATGGGTCTTCATGAAGAAGACAGACATGGATGTCAACATAGTTACCTATAAAGGTAGATTAGTGGCTAAAGGATTCAAGCAAGTCCACGGGGTTGACTATGATGAAACCTTCTCGCCAGTTACCATGTTCAAATCCATTCGGATTCTGCTTGCTATAGCTGCATATCACGACTATGAGATATGGCAGATGGATGTGAAGATAGCTTTCTGTTGGTGTATATGCCCTAGGACCTAGTTTTGGTCAACTTATGTGCTACTTGACATTGATATTTATATATCATTCTGGCATTGTCGTTATCATTGTTTGTCTACACCTGCGATTGTGTACTTACATGATAATGTCCCTGGAGACAGATTGGATCTGTGCTCAAATAATTGTCCCTAGTCGATGTACCTGAGTGGATATGGGACAGCTCTGGTACTTGAGAGACTGGTATGTGCGCTGGGTAGGCAAGTGGTGCTAACGCAGACACATGCGTATATCATTGGAGGATATACTGGATAGACCCGCTATGAGGCTATGACTTGGTGTCATGAGTTATCCTCATAAGTGACAGGAGATGCATTGATCCCTTGACTTGAGGTCATTGATCATTCTATATGGTTAGGGACTTGCTTTGATACAACCTAACACCTTGCCGTAGCTGGGAGGTCATAACAGTTGTTATTGAGCATGTCACGACCCATAAGAGAAGATCAATGGACAGACATAGGATTTGCCCCTTCCCTAGGGAAGTATGATATCCATGGAGCTCCTTTATGGTTCTATGACTGAGAGTGTATGGCCATACCCAGGTGAGAACCTGTTTTAGTCATAGCCATGAGATTGGATGAAAGCAAGTGGTGACACACTTGTCCAATCGGATATCAGTTCGGCAAAGAGAATGTAATGCATCTGTACCTAGTTGCGATGATGGGGATGTCGATGTCGATATCCATTCCAATGACCTGGGTAGCAGCGATGCACTGCTAGGTGCCACTCACTGCTTGTGATGACCTCTGGTCACCACTACCAGCGTCAGAGGAACCTACAGGGTCGCACACCTTGATACTTGAGTTCTCGTATTGATCGGGAAGCCTTATGATCGAGTTATTGGATAACTCGGATCTAATTGGGAGATTTCATCAGCCCCAATGGGCCTGATGAGATGGGAGAATGTTATTGGAGCCAAACTTTATTTTTGGCAGGTTGACCCGTATTTGACCATGGTTGGTCACATTTGGATTAGGGTTGTATTGGATTGGATCCAATTGCTTAATCAACCTATGTAATGATGTTTGGGCTAGCTCAATATCCAATGAGGCCCAATAACAAGTTCTCATGAAGAGATGAGAGGCTAAAAGGGTATAATGGGGAGAAACATGAACCATTAAGCACCTAGGGGCATAATGGGGTCTTGTTTGTTGGGGTATGCCCTTAAGGCTAATGTTTGAGGCCTTGGGATTATTTCAGTATCATGTATAAACTCTATGTTTATAAAGGCAATGGTTGTTATTCAGGTTGTTACATTATCTGCTGCAATATGTATACTTCTGAATAATGTCTCAATGCTGTTCAGCTTGGCTGACATGCAATATTGTCCTTAGTCGAGATATCTTGGTGAACATGAGACAGCCTTGATATGATTGAGACTAATATGTGTTCTAATCTTATAGGATGCTTCGAGCATGGAATAAGATGTAGACTCATGGGTACATTGGATGTACTGGACAGACCCTACTTAGGATGTTCAATTGCTTGTCACAATGTGAATAATCCTTATATGCAAACAAGTGGCATATTTCCTCTAACTTGAGATCACTTCTGTTTCTAAATGATGATTGGCATTGTTTTGAGGTAGTTCAATATCATTTGAAACATAATGGTTATAGACTATCTTGGATAATGAGCATGAGTCATGTTAGGGCACTAGTGATAGATATAGGATTGCCGTCTCCTTGATTGGAGTGTGATGTTCTATAGGGGCCCCCTGGATGAGATGGTTGAGAAAGTGTATGGCCATACCCAGATGACTATGTTCATCTGATCTAACCACTCTCATCATATTGGAATTACAGGCTTGACACGCTTGTCCAATAAGAACATCCAGTGGCGAAGGAAACACATATGTCAAGTGACTTGGGTTCACACTTGTGCTGTAGTTTGGGTGTAGTCTTGGAAGACTCTTTCCTTTATATCGGGAGACAGTGATGTGTTGCTAGATACCCCTCACTGATCGTGATAATGTAAGTTATCGTTACCGACATTTAAAGGAAACCCTTAGGGTCGCACAATTTGATGATATGGCTTACTTATGTTAGATCGTGTGGACTGAATTGTTTTGGTTCAGTTTAAAGGAGTTTAAACTCTGATTGTAAGTGAGATCTGGTCTGATCATGTTTGATTGATTAGGGCTTGAGATCGGTAAGCTTCGATCGAGAGAATTGTTGCTAGATCGATGAGATCAAGAGCATCAAGAGATGAATGGTTAGATCTTGAGCCTTATGGTTTAATATGATCTAGACCAATGCTTGGTTTGATTTGGTCTTTAAACCAAATGAGATTGAACTGGTTCATCAAGTGAACGCTTGGTTCAAAGAGGAGAAGGTTGCGACCTGTTCACTTGGCGTGAATGCTTGAACACATTGAGGGTTTACTATTTTTGGAAGTCATGCTTTCCAAAATAGGGAGCACGCCTCACGTTCGAGAGCATTGCTCTATTCTCGCTCGCAACTTCCTCTTGTCGCCTCTCTCCTCTCGTGTGGTGAGTCTTGACGCTCAAGGAGGATTCGGCCTAGCCAAGAGATCATCTCATCTTCCCTTCAAGCGATCAGGAGACTTGGAGATCCTTGCTAGCACAAGGAACGACAAGGAGAAAGTCATTTCTCATCTTGTATGCGTCACCTGTGGAGGAGAGCCGCTCGCCCTCTTCTTCTAAGTCGCCATCCAAAGCAATGGCAATGGTATGATCCCTTCTCGATCTATACATGTTATTAAGTTGATCTATGTTCATGCATGCGATCCTAGGAAACCCTAGATTCCGCCCATGCAAATGTTTTATATGCGCATGCTTTAGGGTTTCGCCCCCTTAATGGAACTTTCAATTGGTATCAGAGCCAAGTTCCATGTATGAATCATATGATTGCTGATTGTGATCCTTGTTTGCGCTTATTAGTAGATCTAAATTTTATCATCATGCGAAACTACATGCTAGTTTGCGAAAATAGATGTATGTTTTACATTTAGCGCATGTATGATGTTTGGCGCTTGTTGTAGTTTTTTTTCTCAAAACATTACTTGCGCGCCCCTCATTAGATCTAAGCGCCTACTTCAAAAGCTTAGACGGGTTATTAGGGTTGATGTCATCGTCTAGTCTAGACCCAACAGTCTGATCAGACCATCTGACAGCCTAGATGGGTCAACCAGATGGCACCTATGCGCAAGCATGAGGTGGCTATAGGTCGACTGCAGAAAGGCGTGTAGCGATGTCTGATTGAGACAACCAGTGAACGCTCATGATTAAGGCCCGGGGTCACACCCGCTTGCCAGAACTCATGAGGGACGTTCAGCCCTTAAGGCATGCATTGTTGACCATGAGGTCGACTCAAGTCGGTTATGACTTGGTGCATGCAAGGGCAGTGGGTCTGATGAGGTCTGATGAGTGGATCCCTATTAATGGACCGTTGTAAGGTAGTAGGGCACATAAGGAAATAAAATGAAGCCAATGGGTTTTTCGAAAAATTTTATTTTCTTGATTGGATCATATGAAGTTTGTATAACATGAATGATTGTCTATTTAATCTTATGTGGGCTGCCCAATTTTAATGTTTGCTGTGCTGGGGCCTGCGTGCTTGGATGTTTATTGTAAATTATTATTGTGATCTGCGCATCACATTTTAATTAATTTATAAAGTGTAATTGACCTGCGAGTCAATCATGTCTAGATAGATTAAATTGTAATTTAATCAGAAATGAGCACAGAGCACACATGGCAGAGGCGCATGCAGCAAGTGGCTTCACCAGTGGGAGGTCTAGAGTTCGACTCTAGGACAGGCGCATTTTACCTGGTGGGCGCATCTGAGCTGCAGTGGGCGCTTGGGCCCGGGTTGGGCCAGATGAAATGCTAGAGACCCATGAAGAGCTCAAGTGAAGACTTAAGTTAATTAAGGTCTTACTTAGGCTTAATGGGCTTTTACCACATAAGATCATCATGCTTTTAATTTACTGTTTAAGTAATTTAGTAACTGCATGATTTATTCTTCTGCTATCACCATAGGATTTGAATGATAGTAAGAAGATAAAAGGACTGTTAAAATCCAACGTTAAATATCAAGCACGATAGCCTTCTGACGCGAAACCTCACTGTTCTGACTATCGTTGGGGCCGTGTTGTACCCACTCAGTGGGCACGCCCATCTATCTTCAGACGGTGTGTGATTACACCTGCGTGTTACAGAGAAGGGATTTATCGCTTCTCGTTGCTCAGCATAGCACGTGGTGGTCCAGGGAGTAGGTCGGGTCAGCTTGACCATGTAGGCTACATATTGAGCATATGGTAGCTATATGGAGGCAGCCATCTGTGGGATCAGAGACTGTGTTGTACAACTCAGTTGGCACAGTCTGCTGGATTGCCCAGATGAAGGGGAATCGCACGGGTTGGCGATTGGCAGGGATTGCCTACCAGAAATTAGTGCTTGTACTCTCTGTGCATCTTATCTCGCCTGAGCGGGACGCGGAGACCAAGTTGAAAACTGGATCCCATCTCACTAAAAGAGTTTTACTCTTTCGGGCTGTTTTGCTGGATTTTTCAGCCAGATAAAATAGTGAGAAAAGAATCATTCTTAAGTCCTGAATTGATTCTAACATTGATACTGACCTTGCTGTTCTTGCAATGTTGTAGATTACTGCAGCAACGAACACCACAGCGTTCAATGTGCGATCCTTACTGGAAAGGGAGAAGTTTGCTGGGCCAAACTTCTCAGACTGGTACGGACACCTTAAGATTGTTCTTAAGGCTGAGAGGAAACTGTATGTCCTCGAGACGGCAATATCGCCTCAACCCGCTGCGAACGCCGCAAGGGCGGTTCGGGAAGCTTATGAGAAGCATGTCAATGATAGCATTGATGTCGCTTGCCTTATGCTTGCGTCTATGACGCCAGAGCTTCAGCGTCAGCATGAGGATTTATCTGCTATAGAAATTATAGCAAACCTCAAGATGCTGTATGCTGCACAGGCAAGGACTGAACGCTATAATTGTAACATCCCTCAGAATCACACCCCACACGCATACAAGTAAAAATACGGGGTTTTTAAAAATTTTTACTCTTCCATTAAAACATAAGAAGAAAGCGGCATCGAAGGACATTACTACGGAACTGAAAACCGCACAGAACTGAGTAGGATCGATTTACTAGGAAATAGAAATCCGGAAATCCAGAAAAATCCGGCAGCAAGTATACTAAATTACTGCTGCACAGACCCACATATCCTGGAACAAAACAAATGTCCACACTACACATATGTGGAGAACACAATTGTCAGAAATAATGCAGAAACGGATTATTCAGATACCAAATACAACAAAAATTCGGTCACACAGCTCAAAGTATTCCGACTACAATAAATCTCAAATCGGACATTTCAGAATAATAACAATTTCAATTCTCATGAATCCAAAACTCGTATCCAACAATTAAAACGAGACAACTATAACATAATATAATATCCTGAAAACAGGCATAAGCCCTCAGGAGATAAAACGTGTCATATAATTAAGTTAGGCACGCAGGCCTGATAGATCTTTAGAAGACAACTCTTAGAAATTATATAAAACATAGCATCATAACAAATTTAGTAGCTGTAGCAATCACTGTCCTGATGTCTCACCTGAAAATATTTAAACAACGGGGGTGAGCTAAAAAGCTCAGTGAGTAAAAGACACTAAAAGCCATCCATAGTACACATCAAAAATATCATGCTTAACAGATAAGATACTTAACATGAACACTCATATCAAAACAAAACATAATCAAATACAGATACTTATAACAATAAGCATCAAGCATGAAGTAGGATATAAGTATACCAACCCATTCCAACTAATCACACTGCCCAACACGTCTATACTACAGATCGAAACAGAACTACAGAAATCAGAGCTGGCAGACAGAAAATCAGAATTTTCAGAATCCAAACGGATAGTCTACATCGGAAACAGAAAGGCCACAGAAGGCCTGAAGACCACAGAAGGTCTGATGACCACAGAAGGTCTGACCCCACCTCTGCCGAGGACGAGACATGCATGCATATCAGAAACAGAATGGTAGAGGAGGTATCAGTGGGTGGCCCCCATCTTGTCAGGACGTGGCACTCTGGCCTCCAATACCCAGAACAGAACAGAAATAGTGGAGGGAGAACGGAAGGTGAGACCAGCTCACATCTACCCTTCACTAGTGTCTCATGGGTCGTAGTAGACTATCAGCACCATTACAGCGCCACAGAGGGAGGGTAAGGACACGGAAGAGTGCTACACTAGGGCATAATTTTTACAGAACAGGTCAAGCTGAAACGGAGGAGTAGGACTAACCACTACCCAATTCTCACATCATGCCCAAAGTGTCTCACAAACCAGAAAATGACACACCCCAATATCCAGTCCTTAACAAAATTACAATTTGCAGAAAATCAAAGCTGAACACTCTTCATAATTTTTACCATCAACCAGAAGTAATATATGAGTGAATTCCTTAGATTTCATGCAACTATCCTTAATTCAGGTCAAACCATTCTATGTTCTCACAAGGTTATAACACATTCAAAGTTCCAGAAAATTCACAACATATATATACATAACAGTAATTATTTGCGTAACAAACAATTAAACAAGCCTAGAAATTATAGGAAAATATATATAGATACTCATTGCACAATTCTTCCCTAAAATTTCTAAAAACCGTGAGCCATAAAAATCGCTGCAAGGGGCGAAATTTTCAGAATCCTTGCAGAACATACAAATTTCATGAAAATAATTTCAGTCCCCCACTACAGATAATTTTAATTGCACGTTTGTGAAGGAAAATGACAAAAGCCCCAAAATTGGCCCGAACCATGATTTTCGAAAATTCCTAAGTTCTTAGTTAAATCCCCAAATTTTGTTTTCTCTAAAATTTCTCATCAAGTAAATAAATTTTAGAAGAACTACAGACCACAATTTAGGAGATTAAACCATACAGGATAAATTTTCTGTCAAAGGAATATTCGTCCGGCACAGGTAACTTTCGAATTTCACAGATGCACAAATTTACTTGTAGATTTTTGGTTCATACAGATAATCATTGCAAATAACGAATTTTAATTGAATGATAATCTACAATTTAGCGGATTAGACTCCTTAGAATCGAATTACTCACCAGAAAAATCGTCCACAGAGAAAAACGCCAAGACAGAGGATCACCAGGAAATTCGTCCACCACCAGTCTGCCACCACCAGCGTCAGAAATTTCAAGAGGCGCCAAGCACAGTGAGGGGCGACAACCAAAGGCGGCTAGGGGAAGAAACCAACAAAAGTCGTGAGGGAGAGGAGCCCTCACGCAATTCCTCTTTTTCTCCCACCCCAAACGGATCCAAGATCCAATAACCCAGTTAACTTAAGTGAAAAATCGGTTTTATGGGCTTACCTGGGCTTAACCACCCTGCGCCACTCCAATAACATCAGAAATATGCGCCACCATGGTGGAAGGAATTCCAGGAGCAAAGAATCAAGGTTGAGGGTTCGAATCCCCAACCAAAATAATTATTTTTGCCCTGTAGGAAAAATTCCTACACTTAGGCAAAAATCCCAAAATTTTAACAGATAAAAATACAGAAACAGAATTTCTAACCTTAAATCATAATTCAGAAAAATCGAGGGCGTTACATTCTCCCCCCCTTATAGAGCTTTAGTCCTCTAAAGCTGACCAAGCCCGTCACTGAACAGGTGAGGATGCTCCTTTCTCATATCTGCTTCAACCTCCCAAGAGGCTTCTTCATCAGACTGATTTCCCCAGATGACTTTCACAAGTGGAATAACCTTATTTCTCAGCACTTTCTCTTTTCTATCTTCAATTATGAGAGGTTTCACCACAAAAGTCATATTCTCTTCAAGTTGAAGAGGTTCCAACTCTAGAACATGAGAAGGATCAGAACAATATTTTCTGAGTGCAGAAACATGGAACACATTATGGAGGTGTTCCAGTGATGGGGGCAGAGCAAGTCGGTATGCCACAAGTCCAACCCTTTCAATGATATCAAAGGGACCAATGTACCTGGGACTCAATTTCCCCCTCTTCCCAAATCTCATCACCCCTTTCATAGGTGAGACTTTTAGGAAAACATGCTCTCCCACCAAAAACTCAAGAGGACGCCGCCTCACATCAGCATAACTCTTCTGTCTATCCTGAGCAATCTTCATCTTTCTCTGAATTTCTCTGATCTTCTCAGTGGCTTCCTGAACAGCATCAGACCTTAGCACTGTTCTGTCCCCAGTTTCCTCCCAGCATATAGGTGTTCTGCATTTCCTCCCATATAGGGCCTCATACGGAGCCATCTGTATGCTAGAGTGAAAGCTATTGTTGTAGGTGAACTCTATCAGTGATAAGTCCAGATCCCACTCAACAGACCAGTCGACCACATAAGATCTCAGAAGATCCTCAAGTGTCTGAATAGTTCTCTCTGTCTGACCATCAGATTGAGGATGATATGCAGTGCTGAAACTCAGATTAGTTCCCAAATCTTCCTGTAATTTCTTCCAAAACCTGGATAGAAATCGAGGATCACGGTCAGAGACAATGTCCAAGGGAACTCCATGCAATCTGACAATCTCATCGATGTACAGTTTTGCTAACCGATCCAAACTGTAAGTCATTTTGATCGGTAAGAAGTGAGCTGACTTCGTGAGTCTGTCCACAATCACCCATACGGCATCATGATTCCTTCTGGTATTGGGCAGTCCACACACAAAGTCCATACTGATATGCTCCCACTTCCACTAAGGAATAGGGAGAGACTGCATCAAACCGCCCGGGCTCTGATGTTCAGCCTTCACAGTTTGGCAAGTCAAACATCTGGACACAAACAAATGCACATCCTTCTTCATACCATGCCACCAGAAAGTCTTTTTCAGATCCTGATACATCTTGGTACTACCAGGATGAACGGTATACTTAGTGCAATGGCTTTCCTTAAGAATTTCATTTCTCAACTCAGGGTCCTCAGGGACACAGACCCTTCCACGGAATCTGAGGAGACCATCATCCGACATACTGAAATTCTCAACCCAGCCTTGCTCCGACCTCTCTTTCCACCGTAGAATATCCGGATCTGACTGCTGCCCTGATCTCAGTCTCTGCAGTAAGTCTGACTGAACCCTGAGAGAAGCTAGAAGACTGCCTCTCTCACCCGGAGTCACACTCAGATGCATGTCACTGAACTCCTGCAATAGTCGCCACTCCTGGACTCACAGTGCAGCTATTTGAGTCACAGGATACCGACTAAGAGCGTCAGCCACCACATTGGCTTTACCAGACTGATATTGGATGGTGAAGTCATAATCCTTTATCCATTCAAGCCATCGTCTCTGTCTCATATTCAGCTCTTTCTGAGTGAAGATATACTTCAAGCTCTGGTGATCTGTAAACAATTCAAATGTCTGTCCAAACAGATAGTGCCTCCAGATCTTCAAGGCAAAAACTACAGCTGCCAACTCTAGATCATGAGTGGGGTAGTTTACCTCATAGTCTTTGAGTTGCCTTGAAGCATAAGCAACTACCTTTCCTTGCTGCATCAGTACAGCACCCAGACCCTTACCAGAGGCATCAGTGTACACAGTGAACTTTTCTCCTCCTGAACTCTCAGCTGATAATAGCCAGACCTCAGGTCAATTTTAGAGAATACAGTAGCACCCTGCAACTGATCAAAGAGATCATAAATACGGGGTAATGGGTACTTATTCTTAACGGTCAATTGGTTGAGTTGACGGTAATCGATGCACATGCGCAAAGTACCATCCTTCTTCTTCACAAATAACACAGGTGCTCCCCATGGAGAAACACTGGGTCGAATATACCCCTTCTCTAATAGTTCTTCCAGTTGCTTCTTCAGCTCTGTCAGTTCTGAAGTTGCCATCCTGTAAGGAGCTTTAGATACCGGTGCCGTGCCTGGCAACAACTCGATACCAAACTCAACTTCTCTGCTGGGTGGTAACCCAGATAAATCATCAGAGAAGACGTCAGTAAACTCTCTTACCACAGGAATTCTAGCCAGATCCAAATCAGGCTCAGTCTGCACCTTGACATGCGCCAGATACCCCTTGCAGCCCTGGGCTAAAAGCTTCCTGGCCTGCAGATGAGATATCACCAAAGGCTCCTGTTCTGAAATCCGGCCTTGGATAACCAGTTGCTGTCCATCACTTAGATGCAGAGTAATTAACTTTTAAAACAATCTAAAGTAGCATGATAGGCAGACAGCCAATCCATGCCCAGAATGATGTCATATTCTTTCATAGGAAGACTAATCAAATTAATAGGTAAATCATATCCTTCAACCTTAATCAAACAGTCAGGATATGTTATATCTGTAGATACGGCCTCACCCATAGGTGTATGAACAGAAATACAGAAATCAAGTATCCTAGGCAACACAGGCAGACATAGTGCAAAACATGCAGACACAAAGGATAAATTGGCACCAGGATCAAAAAGAATGCGTGCCAAATTACTAAACACATAAAGTGTACCTTCCACCACGGACTTCGAAGCCGAAGCATCCCTCTCCGCGATGGCATACACGCGAGTCTGCACAGTAGGCTTCTCACCCTGTCCTCTAGCATCCGGCATAGGACAGTCTTTAATCATATGCCCCACCTTACCACATCTGAAGCAAGCGCCAGTCTTCCTGTAGCACTCATTATCCTGATGTTTAGTGCTCCCACAGTGGAGACACTTCTTGCCATTCTGAGAAACTGTGCTGGCTGGCTTCTGATAAGGTTTGTATCTGCCCTTATTGTCATTCTTCTCTTTCTTGAAATTCTTCTTATCCTTACCACCCAGAGTGGGTGCGTAAGTCACAGAAGTAGGGGCGGATGCAGTGACTGAAATAGTATCAACAGCCATCTCAGCAATGCACCTCTCAGCAGTGCGAGCCCTGTCTACCACTTCAGCATAATACTCCAAGTGTAGCATAGCTACCCTTGTCCTGATGTCTTTCCTCAAACCCCGCTGAAACTTCTTGGCTCTTCTTTCCTCGGTGTTGACTAAGTGAGGAGCATACCCCGACAACCGAGCGAATGTGGCCTCATACTGATCCACCGTCAGGTCGCCCTGCTCAAGATGAATAAACTCCACCTCGCGCTCCTCAGATAAGCTAGAGGGGAAAAAACTTGGCATTGAACTTCATCATGAAGTACTGCCAATCAATAACTCTGGATTCAGTTGCTGCCAGTCTGACGACTCCCTTCCACCAGTCTTCGGCATCTCCACGCAACATGAAGACAGATAAACATAGCTTGTCTGCATCATCACAGCGCAAAACCTGGAAAATCTTTTCCAGTGCCAACAGCCAATCTTCAGCCGCTCTGGGCCCCGGACTACCATAAAATGTAGTCGGGTTCAGATGCTGAAACTCTCGAACTAACCGAGCATATCATTGATGTGCGCCATCACCCAGAAGAGAACCAGCGCCACCCACACCGTGTCCAGCCGGTTGTGACTGTGACTGAGGCTGTGTCTGCGACAGCCGCTGCAATAACTGTTGCTGAACCTCCATGTGCTGCGCCTGCTGCTGCTGCATCATCTGAGTTTGCTGCTGGATGAACGCGTTCTGTTGTTGCATCATAGCAGTCATAGCCTTCATGGCCTGCCTCAGATCAGACTGTTGATCACTGTTGCTACTGCTAGATCTTGGTCGCACCATTTTTTTTTTTACCTGCATCACATAACACGGTAGAATAACAACCAATATTCAATCACGGATCAGATCCTATCTTGGTTTCTAGCAATACACAAACAGAGTTTTCCTTTCCCAGAGTTTCTAATTGCTAGTAATATGCTCTGATACCATCTGTAACATCCCTCAGAATCACACCCCACACGCATACAAGTAAAAATACGGGGTTTTTAAAAATTTTTACTCTTCCATTAAAACATAAGAAGAAAGCGGCATCGAAGGACATTACTACGGAACTGAAAACCGCACAGAACTGAGTAGGATCGATTTACTAGGAAATAGAAATCCGGAAATCCAAAAAAATCCGGCAGCAAGTATACTAAATTACTGCTGCACAGACCCACATATCCTGGAACAAAACAAATGTCCACACTACACATATGTGGAGAACACAATTGTTAGAAATAATGCAGAAACGGATTATTCAGATACCAAATACAACAAAAATTCGGTCACACAGCTCAAAGTATTCCGACTACAATAAATCTCAAATCGGACATTTCAGAATAATAACAATTTCAATTCTCATGAATCCAAAACTCGTATCCAACAATTAAAACGAGACAACTATAACATAATATAATATCCTGAAAACAGGCATAAGCCCTCAGGAGATAAAACATGTCATATAATTAAGTTAGGCACGCAGGCCTGATAGATCTTTAGAAGACAACTCTTAGAAATTATATAAAACATAGCATCATAACAAATTTAGTAGCTGTAGCAATCACTGTCCTGATGTCTCACCTGAAAATATTTAAACAACGGGGGTGAGCTAAAAAGCTCAGTGAGTAAAAGACACTAAAAGCCATCCATAGTACACATCAAAAATATCATGCTTAACAGATAAGATACTTAACATGAACACTCATATCAAAACAAAACATAATCAAATACAGATACTTATAACAATAAGCATCAAGCATGAAGTAGGATATAAGTATACCAACCCATTCCAACTAATCACACTGCCCAACACGTCTATACTACAGATCGAAACAGAACTACAGAAATCAGAGCTGACAGATAGAAAATCAGAATTTTCAGAATCCAAACGGATAGTCTACATCGGAAACAGAAAGGCCACAGAAGGCCTGAAGACCACAGAAGGTCTGATGACCACAGAAGGTCTGACCCCACCTCTGCCGAGGACGAGACATGCATGCATATCAGAAACAGAATGGTAGAGGAGGTATCAGTGGGTGGCCCCCGTCTTGTCAGGACGTGGCACTCTGGCCTCCAATACCCAGAACAGAACAGAAATAGTGGAGGGAGAACGGAAGGTGAGACCAGCTCACATCTACCCTTCACTAGTGTCTCATGGGTCGTAGTAGACTATCAGCACCATTACAGCGCCACAGAGGGAGGGTAAGGACACGGAAGAGTGCTACACTAGGGCATAATTTTTACAGAACAGGTCAAGCTGAAACGGAGGAGTAGGACTAACCATTACCCAATTCTCACATCATGCCCAAAGTGTCTCACAAACCAGAAAATGACACACCCCAATATCCAGTCCTTAACAAAATTACAATTTGCAGAAAATCAAAGCTGAACACTCTTCATAATTTTTACCATCAACCAGAAGTAATATATGAGTGAATTCCTTAGATTTCATGCAACTATCCTTAATTCAGGTCAAACCATTCTATGTTCTCACAAGGTTATAACACATTCAAAGTTCCAAAAAATTCACAACATATATATACAGAACAGTAATTATTTGCGTAACAAACAATTAAACAAGCCTAGAAATTATAGGAAAATATATATAGATACTCATTGCACAATTCTTCCCTAAAATTTCTAAAAACCATGAGCCATAAAAATCGCTGCAAGGGGCGAAATTTTCAGAATCCTTGCAGAACATACAAATTTCATGAAAATAATTTCAGTCCCCCACTACAGATAATTTTAATTGCACGTTTGTGAAGGAAAATGACAAAAGCCCCAAAATTGGCCCGAACCATGATTTTCGAAAATTCCTAAGTTCTTAGTTAAATCCCCAAATTTTGTTTTCTCTAAAATTTCTCATCAAGTAAATAAATTTTAGAAGAACTACAGACCACAATTTAGGAGATTAAACCATACAGGATAAATTTTCTGTCAAAGGAATATTCGTCCGGCACAGGTAACTTTCGAATTTCACAGATGCACAAATTTACTTGTAGATTTTTGGTTCATACAGATAATCATTGCAAATAACGAATTTTAATTGAATGATAATCTACAATTTAGCGGATTAGACTCCATAGAATCGAATTACTCACCAGAAAAATAGTCCACAGAGAAAAACGCCAAGACAGAGGATCACCAGGAAATTCGTCCACCACCAGTCTGCCACCACCAGCGTCAGAAATTTCAGGAGGCGCCAAGCACAGTGAGGGGCGACAACCAAAGGCGGCTAGGGCAAGAAACCAACAAAAGTCGTGAGGGAGAGGAGCCCTCACGCAATTCCTCTTTTTCTCCCACCCCAAACGGATCCAAGATCCAATAACCCAGTTAACTTAAGTGAAAAATCGGTTTTATGGGCTTACCTGGGCTTAACCACCCTGCGCCACTCCAATAACATTAGAAATATGCGCCACCATGGTGGAAGGAATTCCAGGAGCAAAGAATCAAGGTTGAGGGTTCGAATCCCCAACCAAAATAATTATTTTTGCCCTGTAGGAAAAATTCCTACACTTAGGCAAAAATCCCAAAATTTTAATAGATAAAAATACAGAAACAGAATTTCTAACCTTAAATCATAATTCAGAAAAATCGAGGGCGTTACAATAATTTGACGAAACTTTTCTTTCAGAGCAAACTGACTGAAGGGAGTCCAGTGGGAGCTCACGTACTCAAGATGATTGGGTACAAGGAGGCTCTAGAGAAACTGGGACACACCATCAATCAGGAGCTTGTTGTAGACATCATCTTGCAGTCTCTCCCGGCCTCTTTCGATCCGTTCATCATTAATTTTAATATGAACAAGATCGACTGTACCCCGGCAGAGTTACTGAACATGCTCTTGACTACAGAGCAGACTCAGTCTCGTGAGAAGGGAAAGCCTTCATCCTCTGTCCTAATGGTTCCTTCAAGGAACAAGAAGAAGGGGAAGAAGGGCAAAGCCCCTATCAAGAGCTACAACAAGGCTCTAAAGCAAAAGGTAAAGCGGTCAAAGGAATACAGATGTTTCCATTGTGGCCAGCTAGGTCACTAGAAAAAGGACTGTAAAGCGCTCCAAGGAGATAAGAAGGGAAGCAACCCTTTCGCGTCTGGCTCAGGTATTTTTGTGACTGAAGTCATGTTATCTTCTTCTATTTCATGGGTGTTGGACACTGCATGTGGAGTTCACATTTGTTCAAATGTACAGGAACTCAAGAGAAGAAGACAGGTGGGACAGCATGAGGTGGACCTACGAGTAGGAAACGGGGCACGGGTTGCTGCTGTTGCTGTAGGAGTTTATCACATCTCTTTACCATCTGGTCTTGTATTAGAACTGGACAATTGTTATTTTGTACCGAGCATAACTAAGAATATTATCTCTATTCCTGCTCTTGTCAGGAAAGGGTTTTCCTTTAAATGCAAGATTTCAAAGTGTTATATTTCTTTTGATAATATTGTTTATGCTACTGGGTCAATTAACAATGGGTTATTCATGTTGGACATGGAATGTTCTATACAGCAGATTGATATTAAGAAAGCCAAGTATGCTGATGATAGCACCTTGCTATGGCATAGTCGTTTAGGCCATATTAACAAAAAGCGCATTAAGCGGTTGCATGATCATGGACTGCTGGGATCATTCTCCTATGAGGAGCTTGATACATGCAAAGCTTGTTTAATGGGTAAAATGACGAAGTCTCCTTTTTCCAACAAAGGTCAAAGGGCTTCAGGTTTACTTGACCTCATTCACAGTGATGTGTGTGGGCCATTTAGTAAACATGCCAGAGGTGGCTATTCATACTTCATTACCTTTACAGATGATTTTAGTAGGTATGGTTATGTCTATCTAATGAGACATAAAAGTGAATCTTTTGACAAGTTCAAAGAGTTCAAAAATGAAGTACAAAATCAGCTAGGCCGAAATATCAAGGCACTTCGTTCAGATCGAGGTGGAGAATACTTGAGTCATGAGTTTACTGACTATCTGAAGGAGTGTGGGATTATCTCACAGCTCACTCCGCCAGGAACACCGCAATGGAATGGTGTGTCCGAGAGGAGAAATCGAACCTTACTGGATATGGTTCGTTCTATGATGAGTCAGGCTACTCTACCTTACTCCTTTTGGGGATTTGCACTGGAAACAGCTGCAAAGGTACTAAACCGAGTGCCATCTAAGGCCGTTTCAAAGACTCCATATGAGTTATGGTATGGAAAACAGCCGAGCTTGACATTTATTAAGATCTGGGGTTGCGAGGCTTATGTCAAAAAGCTCGCCTCTGGGAAACTAGAGAGCAGATCTGAGAAATGTATCTTTGTCGGTTACCCTAAAGAAACTAAGGGTTATTATTTCTATGATCCCAAAGAGAACAAAGTATTTGTTGCTCGGACGGCTATTTTTCTTGAGAAGGAATTTCTTCTGCAAGAGGCCAGTGGGAGAGAAATAAAGCTGGATGAGAATCCAGAAGAAGGACAAAGTAGTCAAGCACAGTTGGATGAGCCTGAGCCAGTAGATCAGGTTATTGAACAACCTGAGGCTCAGATATCACGGGAACCGCGAAGATCAGGAAGGATCCGTCGACAGCCTGAGCGCTATGACGGAGTCTACATCATTAATGATGAACCCCTCACTTATGCGGATGCGGTCAGTGGACCGGAATCAGCGAGATGGCTTGAAGCTATGCGAGCCGAGATGGACTCCATGTCAGATAACCAAGTCTGGGATTTGGTTGATCCGCCTCCGGGAGTAATCCCTATAGGCTATAAGTGGATCTTCAGGAAGAAGATTGACATGGATGGTAACGTGGTTACCTATAAAGGCAGGCTAGTTGCGAAAGGTTTCAAACAAATCTACGGGATAGATTATGATGAAACTTTCTCTCCTGTAGCCATGTTCAAGTCTATTCGGATTATTCTCGCGATAGCGGCATATTATGATTATGAGATCTGGCAAATGGATGTGAAGACCGCTTTCCTTAATGGAAAACTAGAAGAGGATGTGTATATGACACAACCTGAAGGTTTCACTAATCCATCAGATCGTCATAAAATATGCAAATTAAAGAAGTCCATTTATGGACTTAAACAAGCATCAAGAAGCTGGAATATTCATTTTTGATGAATCAATCTGTGAGTTTGGTTTCATCAAGAATGAAGAAGACCCGTGTGTATATAAGAGGTTTAGTGGGAGCGTGATTACTTTCCTAGTCCTCTAAGTCGATGATATCTTAATCATTGGAAACGATATTCCTGAACTGCATGCCGTCAAGGCATGGTTAAGAAAATGTTTCCAGATGAAAGATTTAGGAGAAGCAGCCTATGTATTAGGTGTGAAGATCTACAGAGATAGATCTAAGAGGCTTCTCGGGCTGTGCCAGAGTACTTACATCGATAAAGTCCTAGAGAGATTCCATTTAGAAAATTCTAAAAGAGGATATCTTCCAGTCAGACATGGTCTGAATCTTTCAAAGAGTCAGTGTCCACAAACACAGACTGAGAAAGATGAAATGGACAATACGCCTTATGCTTCGGCTATTGGGTCCATTATGTATGCGATGTTGTGTACTCGCCCAGACGTCGCTTACGGGTTAAGCGTGACCAGTCGATTCCAAAGTAATCCAGGGAAGGCAAACTGGATTGCGGTCAAGAACATTTTGAAATATCTTTGGAGGACCAAAGATATGTTCTTGATATATGGAGGTCAGGAAGAACTCAGTATTGAAAGATATACTGACGCTTCGTTCCAATCTGACCAGGATGATTTCGGATCGCAATCAGGCTATGTTTTTAGCTTGAATGGAGGAGCAGTGGTGTGGAAAAGTTTCAAACAATCAATTGTTGCTGATTCCACAACAGAAGCCGAGTATGTTGCAGCCTCAGAAGCATCCAAGGAGGCAGTGTGGATTCGTAAGTTCGTTCAGGAACTTGGTGTTGTTCCTTCGAGTGCAGATCCTTTGGTTATCTTCTGTGATAACACTGGAGCAATAGCACAAGAAAAGGAACCACCGTCACACCAGAAGTCCAAGCACATACAGAGAAGGTTTCACTTGATCCGGGAGATCATTGATCGTGGCGAGATCAAAATCTGCAAGGTTCATACAGATGACAATCTAGCTGACCCGCTTACAAAGCCTCTGGCGCAGTAGAAGCATGAGAAGCACTGTAATAATATGGGTTTGAGATTTCTCAACCATTAGATTAAGTGCAAGTGGGAGATTGTTGGGGTATGCCCTTAAGGCTAATGTTTGAGGCCTTGGGATTATTTCAGTATCATGTATAAACTCTATGTTTATAAAGGCAATGGTTGTTATTCAAGTTGTTACATTATCTGCTGCAATATGTATACTTCTGAATAATGTCTCAATGCTGTTCAGCTTGGCTGACATGCAATATTGTCCTTAGTCGAGATATCTTGGTGAACATGAGACAGCCTTGATATGATTGAGACTAATATGTGTTCTAATCTTATAGGATGCTTCGAGCATGGAATAAGATGTAGATTCATGGGTACATTGGATGTACTGGACAGACCCAACTTAGGATGTTCAATTGCTTGTCACAATGTGAATAATCCTTATATGCAAACAAGTAGAGTATTTCCTCTGACTTGAGATCACTTCTGTTTCTAAATGATGATTGGCATTGTTTTGAGGTAGTTCAATATCATTTGAAACATAATGGTTATAGACTATCTTGGATAATGAGCATGAGTCATGTTAGGGCACTAGTGATAGATATAGGATTGCCGTCTCCTTGATTGGAGTGTGATGTTCTATAGGGGCCCCCTGGATGAGATGGTTGAGAAAGTGTATGGCCATACCCAGATGACTATGTTCATCTGATCTAACCACTCTCATCATATTGGAATTATAGGCTTGACACGCTTGTCCAATAAGAACATCCAGTGGCAAAGGAAACACATATGTTAAGTGACTTGGGTTCACACTTGTGCTGTGGTTTGGGTGTAGTCTTGGAAGACTCTTTCCTTTATATCGGGAGACAGTGATGTGTTGCTAGATACCCCTCACTGATCGTGATAACGTAAGTTATCGTTACCGACATTTAAAGGAAACCCTTAGGGTCGCACAATTTGATGATATGGCTTACTTATGTCAGATCGTGTGGACTGAATTGTTTTGGTTCAGTTTAAAGGAGTTTAAACTCTGATTGTAAGTTAGATCTGGTCTGATCATGTTTGATTGATTAGGGCTTGAGATCGGTAAGCTTCGATCGAGAGAATTGATGCTAGATCGATGAGATCAAGAGCATCAAGAGATGAATGGTTAGATCTTGAGCCTTATGGTTTAATATGATCTAGACCAATGCTTGGTTTGATTTGGTCTTTAAACCAAATGAGATTGAACCGGTTCATCAAGTGAACGCTTGGTTCAAAGAGGAGAAGGTTGCGACTTGTTCACTTGGCGTGAATGCTTGAACACATTGAGGGTTTACTATTTTTGGAAGTCATGCTTTCCAAAATAGGGAGCACGCCTCACGTTCGAGAGCATTGCTCTATTCTCGCTCGCAACTTCCTCTTGTCGCCTCTCTCCTCTCATGTGGTGAGTCTTGACGCTCAAGGAGGATTTGGCCTAGCCAAGAGATCATCTCATCTTCCCTTCAAGCGATCAGGAGACTTGGAGATGCTTGCTAGCACAAGGAACGACAAGGAGAAAGCCATTTCTCATCTTGTGTGCGTCACCTTTGGAGGAGAGCCGCTCGCCCTCTTCTTCCAAGTCGCCATCCAAAGCAATGGCAATGGTATGATCCCTTCTCGATCTATACATGTTATTAAGTTGATCTATGTTCATGCATGCGATCCTAGGAAACCCTAGATTCCGCCCATGCAAATGTTTTATATGCGCATGGTTTAGGGTTTCGCCCCCTTAATGGAACTTTCAATGTTGGTGCCTTTGCTTCATTATGGAAGTAAAGGGCGCCTCCCCTCTCTTCCTAGGATGGAATGCATGCCTCTATGGCATTGCTTGGGGCACAAGGCAAGGCCTTGGCGCACAAGGAAAGGCGTGGGGCACAATAAGGAATGGTTGAATGAGAATTATGGAAACGTCTTGGAGACTTTCCTTGTCTCAAACCTCCTCATCCTAGCCCTACACTTGTCATGATCCTAGCCAATACCCTAACCGACTCTTGCCCTATAAATGTGACCCTAGTCGCCCCCTCTTGTGGGTGATCAATCCTTGAAGGCGTGAACACAAGAAGAGGGGCGAGTGCTTGGAGCAAGGGCGCATCTTCTTTCTTCCATAACCGCAAGCCACTTCCACCTTTCCTCTTGGCGCAAGGAACATTAGTGCTTGGCGTTTTGGATAGTCTTCCTTCTTCTCTTGGCGCATCATCTCTCTTGGTGGCGCAAGTGAAGTAGAGTATCTCCCTAAGGCTTGGATCTTCTTCCCGAGGCTAGCACCGGGCGTGGAAGAAGAGAACTCAAGAGATCCGTGTGTGCGAGACTGCAGAGGGCGCACACTTGGATGCCTACATCGGCATCGCTCTTCATTGCTCTTAAGGTATTTCCTAACTCATCGTGTCGACTCCCTTGCTTGCGATCTTCACTGGGTTTTTGGGACTGGCCTGTTTCGGGGACATTCTTCCGCTGCGTAAAATGTATGTCCATGACTCTGAAAATTGTAAAATGTCCCCGGGGTTTCCCAACAGTGGTATCAGAGCGACTTGCAAGACTCGAACGATGTTTTATGCTTTTCTTCCATGCTC
Source organism: Costus lasius (assembly GCA_027563935.2). Taxonomy (NCBI): domain Eukaryota; kingdom Viridiplantae; phylum Streptophyta; class Magnoliopsida; order Zingiberales; family Costaceae; genus Costus; species Costus lasius. The sequence continues at coordinate 82,522,491 of CM050451.1, forward strand.
ACATGCCATATCTCTATTTTCGTAAATAGCATGATGCATGGCAATCGATTTTTCTAAAAGTAGAAAAATTAGGGTTTCTTGTTTCTATCATCCTCTCAATCTCTTTTGGATATTTGGACTATTTTTCTTGTTCAATTTAAAGATCAAAGGCGAACGTAATTTTGTCAAGTAGGACGGGCATTGTGTCTTCGGACTGGCCAAGTCTCTTGATCTGACAAAATTGCCAGCCGAAAGGATCTCTGAAATCATCATGAAAAATAAATCGCAATAAACCAAAAGATTTGTGAGAAGAAGATGAGAAAAAGAGACTAGTTTTATGAAAAAGTAAAATTTCAGATTTTATGTTTTTAATGAGCATGTAGAATTGCATGAGTAAATACCTTGATTGTGCATGATGTTGTGATCATTAATCAAGCCCCATTTGCATGCCTGCGATGTATCCTCATGAGGCCTGCGTGCCGTTTTTCTTTTGCTTTTAACTAAGAAGAAGATTAGGGTGGCGCATGTGATTGGAGGTTAGCGCATGCATACCTTGGATGGTGATGCAACAAGCAAGAGGCGCAAACCTGCTTAGTGGTGCAAGACCATGGCATTGGCCGAACCTATGGGAACTTCGAAAGTATTCCTCTACGGTTTAAGAGCTAAGCCATGAGAAAAGGACCTTGGAGCCAACCTTGAGGTTCAAGCTAGAGGTCGGCTAGGCTAGGTCTAGTTTTTGGGGCATGAGTTCTAGGACAAGAGTTGAACCTATTTCATGGCATGGATTGGTTCAATGTCTTGTATAGGATATGATCACATCATCCTTTACTGCTTTTATTATTATCTGCAGAAGCATGCCTGAAATGTTTTACCGTTATGTTATCACTATAGGATTGCATGCCTGTAATGATAGACATAAGAAAAAACTGAGATGATGAGACCTTAAACAAAAACCCTCAATTAAAATATCAAGTCTGGTAGCCTTCTAACGCGTAGCCCTCACTAAGCTATCGATCAGTGGAGTTGTGAATTGTTTCCCACCCTCGTGGGACACACCCACTTATCTTTAGAAAGTGCGTGGTGGCAATGGTTTCCCCAGTCCAGTTTTAACCTGGGCGTGCCTTCGCAAGGAAACTCGTTGGCCCTAGGCATAACGGTTAGGAATGGACTTGACTAGAAGTTCACATGTGCTGGGCGCATGGTGAAAGTCTAGAGGCATCGTTGAGAGGTAAAGGTTTCATGTTGTATCCAGCCCTCGCTGGACATGAAATGCCCAGACTGTCTCAACAAGGGGAGTTGCTTGGAGCAATCGGCCGGCGCGCCCACCTTAGGAAACATGGGTTACTTTGTGCATCTCATCCCACCCTCGTGGGACGCGAAGCCTCATGTGAAATAAGGATCCCATTGTTGGGAAACCCCGGGGACATTTTACAATTGTCAGAGTTATAGACATACATTTTTCGCAGCGGAACAATGTCCCCGAAACAGGCTGGTCCCAAAAACCCAGTGAAGATCGCAAGCAAGGGAGTCGACAGGATGAGTTAGTAAGTACCTTAGGAGCAATATGGAGCGATGCCGATGTAGGCGTCCAAGTGTGCGCCCTCTGCAGTCTCGCACACACGGATCTCTTGAGTTCTCTTCTTCCACGCTCGGTGCTAGCCTCGGGAAGAAGATCCAAGCCTTGGGAAGATGTTTAACTTCTCTTGCGCCACCTAGAGAAAAGATGCGCCAAGTGAAGAGGGAAAACTACCCAAGCTGCCAAGCCCTAGATCTCTTTGCGCCAAGAGGAAAGGAAGAGGCTTGCGGTTATGGAAGATGCGCCCTTGCTCCAAGCACTCGCCCCTCTCCTTGTGTTCACGCCTTCAAGGATTGATTACTTTCTAGAGGGGGCGACTAGGGTCATATTTATAGGGCAAGCGGCGGTTAGGGTAATGGCTAGGATCATGACAAGTGTAGGGCTAGGATGAGGAGGTTTGAGATAAGGAAAGTCTCCAAGACATTTCCATAATTCTCATTCAACCTTACCTTTTAGTCCCATGCCTTTCCTTGTGCGCCAAGGCCTTGCCTTGCGCCTCAAGCAATGCCATAGAGGCATGCATTCTATCCTAGGAAGAAAGGGGGAGGCGCCCTTTACTTCCATAATGAAGCAAAGGCGCCAACATGACCCCATTATTGAAAGTACCCCTTAACCTAAGGGGGGTCCCCTTCTAGGGGGAGCAAAAACCCTAGACATATGGCGCATAAAACTTTTGCAGCGGAATTAAGGGTTTGAAAGAATCTATTGCATGATATATGATCAACTTAAGTAAACTTGAATTCATACCATAGCCATATGCGTTGGATGAAAAATTGGAAGGAAAGGCGCAAGCGAGCCTTCTCCTAAGGTGACGCACACAATTGGTGTCGCCTACTTTCCTTGGTGCTCCTTGTGCTAGCAAGGTTCCAAGAAGCCTTTGTCGAATGGAAGGGAGAAGAGATCGCCTTGCTTGAGTGAGTTTTTCTCTCTTGTCGTCCTCTCTTCTCTAGCCGAGATGTTGTCTCGTCTAAGCCAAGCGTTGGCGACGAACAAAGAGAAGGGGGGGCGTGAAGTGTGGCAATCGTGAGTCATGGCCACGATTAGTAGAAGTGCTATCCAAAAATAGCATCCACTTCTCAACGTGCGCTCTTGGGTTTACCCAATCGCAAATGCCACATCACTTGAACCATGCGCTCAACCAATGAGCCAGTTCACATCGGTTTGGTCCAAGACCAATTAACCCAAGCAATATGGTCTAGATCTTACTTAAACCCTAAGGCTTCAGATCTAACCGTCAATCTCTTCGATGCTCTTGATCTGACCGATCTGGCATCTATTCTCCCGATCGAAGCTTACCGATCTCAAGCCCTAATCAATCAAACATGATCAGACCAGATCTCACTCACAATCAGAGATTAAATCCCTTTAAACTGAACCTGAACAATTCAGTCCACACGATCTGACTTAAGTAAGCCATATCATCAAATTGTGCGACCCTGAGGGTTTCCTTTAAATGTCGGTAACGATAATTCACATTATCACGATCAGTGAGGGGTATCTAGCAACACATCACTGTCTCCCGATATAAAGGAAAGAGTCTTCCAAGACTACACCCAAACCACAGCACAAGTGTGAATCATTTCACAAAGCATACATATTTCCTTTGCCACTGGATGTTCTTATTGGACAAGCCTGTCAAGCTCGTAACTCCAATATGATGAGCATGATCAGAATAGATGAACATAGTCACCTGGGTATGGCCATACACTTTTCTCAATCATCTCATCCAGGGGGCCCCTTTAGAACATCAGACTCCTTCAACAAGGAGACGGCAATCCTATGTCTATCACTAGTGCTCTAACCTGACTCAAGCTCACCATCCAAGATAGTCTATAATCATTATGTTTCAAATGATATTGAACCATCTCAAAACAATGACAATCATCATTTAGAAAACACAAGTGATCTCAAGTCAGAGGAAATGTGCCACTTGTCTTAATCAAGGAACATTCACATTGTGACAAACAATTGAACATCCTAGTAGGGTCTGTCCAGTACATCCAATGTACCCATGAGTCTACATCTTATTCCATGCTCGAAGCATCCTATAAGATTAGAACACATATTAGTCTTAACAATATCAAGGCTGTCTCATGTTCACCAAGATATATCGACTAAGGACATAATAGCATGTCAGCCGAGCTGAACAGCTTTGAGACATTATTCAGAAGAACATATATTGCAGCAGACAATGTAGCTAACTGAATAACAACCATGCCTTTATAAACATAACAGTTTATTACATGATACAAATACATTACATTCCCATAGGCCTCAAACATTAGCCTTAAGGGCATACCCCAACAATTATGCCCCTAGGCGCCTAATGGTTCATGTTTCTCCCCATTATACCCTTTTAGCCTCTCATCTCTTCATGAGAACTTGTCATTGGGCTTCATTGGATAATGAGCTAGCCCAAACTTCATTACATGGGTTAATTAAGCACTTGGATCCAATCCAATGCAACCCTAATCCAAATGTGACCAACCATGGTCAAATACGGGTCAACCTGCCAAAAATGAAGTTTGGCTCCAATAACATTCTTCCATCTCATCAGGCCCATTGGCGCTGATGAAATCTTCCAATTAGATCCGAGTTATCCAATAACTCGATCATAAGGCTTCCCGATCAATACGAGAACTCAAGTATCAAGGTGTGCGACCTTGTAGGTTCCTCTGACGCTAGCAGTGCTGACCAAAGGTCATCACAAGCAGTGAGTGGCACCTAGCAGTGCATCGCTACTACCCAGGTCGTTGGAATGGATATCGACATCGACATCCCCATCATCGCAACTAGGTACAGATGCATTACAGTCTCTTTGCCGTACTGATGTCCGATTGGACAAGTGTGTCACCACTTGTTTTCATCCAATCACATGGCTATGACTAAAACAGGTTCTCACCTGGGTATGGCCATACACTCTCAGTCATAGAACCATAAAGGAGCTCCATGGATATCATACTTCCCTAGGGAAGGGGCAAATCCTATGTCTGTCCATTGATCTTCTCATATGGGTCGTGACATGCTCAATAACAACCGTTATGACCTCCCAGCTACGACAAGGTGTTAGGTTGTATCAAAGCAAGTCTCTAACCATATAGAATGATCAATGACCTCAAGTCAAGGGATCAATGCATCTCCTGTCACTTATGAGGATAACTCATGACACCAAGTCATAGCCTCATAGCGGGTCTATCCAGTATATCCTCCAATGATATACCCATGTGTCTGCGTTAGCACCGCGTGCCTAACCAGCCCACATACCAGTCTCTCAAGTACCAGAGCTGTCCCATATCCACTCAGGTACATCGACTGGGGACAATCATTTGAGCACAGATCCAATCTGTCTCCAGGGACATTATCATGTAAGTACACAATCGCAGGTGAAGTCAAACAATGATAATGACAATGCTAGAATGATATATAAATATCAATGTCAAGTAGTACATAAGTTGACCAAAACTAGGTCCTAGGGCATATACACCAACAATCTCCCACTTGCACTAAGACCTAGAAGTTGAGGAATCTCAACCCCATATCTCTATCGTGACCATCATGCTTCTGCTGCGCCAAAGCCTTGGTCAATGGGTCTGCTAGATTGTTCTCTGTGTCTACTCTACTAATCTTGACATCACCTCTGTCAATGATCTCTCTGATCAGGTAAAATCTTCTGAGTATGTGTTTGGATCTTTGATGAGACCGTGGTTCCTTGGCTTGTGCAATTGCTCCATTGTTGTCACAGTAGAGTTCAATGGGATCCATTGCACTAGGTACCACTTGAAGATCACATAAGAACTTCCTTATCCAAACAGCTTCCTTGGCTGCCTCAGAAGCAGCCACATACTCAGCTTCGGTTGTAGAATCTGCTATGGTGGATTGCTTGAAGCTCTTCCAACATACAGCGCCTCCATTTATCTTGAACACATAGCCGGCCTGCGATCTAAAGTCGTCAGGGTCAGACTGGAACGATGCGTCAGTATAGCCCTGCATACTGAGCTCTTCCTGTCCCCCATAGACCAAGAACAAATCCTTAGTTCTTCTCAAATACTTTAGGATGTTCTTTACAGCCACCCAGTGCTGTAGACCTGGATTGGATTGGTATCGGCTGGTTATGCTTACAGCATATGCTACATCTGGTCTAGTACATAACATTGCATACATGATCGATCCTACTACCGAAGCATAAGGAATTCGACTCATGTTATCCCTCTCAGCCTGTGTTGTAGGACACTGGCTCTTTGAGAGAGTAAGGCCATGTCTCACTGGAAGGTATCCTTTCTTGGATTGCTCCATGTAGAACCTCTCCAGTACCTTATCAATGTAAGTACTTTGACTAAGGGCCAGAAGCCTCTTGGATCTATCCCGGTAGATCCTGACGCCTAGAATATAGGCGGCCTCCCCTAAGTCTTTCATCTCGAAACACTTCCCCAACCATGTCTTCACAGCTTGAAGACTAGGGATGTCGTTTCCGATGAGCAGTATGTCATCAACATACAAGACCAGAAAAATCACCAAGCTCCCACTGAATTTTCTGTATACACTGGCGTCATCTTCGCTTTTGATAAAGCCATAATCTCTCACGGCCTCATCAAATCGAAGATTACAACTTCGAGATGCTTGCTTTAATCCATAAATGGACCTCTTTAGCCTGCAGACCTTATTAGCCTCTGCAGGATGGATGAAGCCATCAGGTTGTGTCATATACACATCCTCAGTCAGCTTCCCATTAAGGAACGCTGTTTTCACATCCATCTGCCATATCTCATAGTCATAATATGCAGCTATAGCAAGCAAAATCCAAATGGATTTAATCATGGCAACTGGCGAGAAGGTTTCATCATAGTCCACCCCGTGGACTTGTTTAAATCCTTTAGCCACTAGTCTACCCTTATAGGTAACTATTTTGCCATCCATGTCTGTCTTCTTCTTGAAGACCCATTTACACCCTATGGGTTTTACCCCATCAGGCAGCTCAACCAAATCCCAGACTTGGTTAGCCGACATGGAATCCATCTCATATCTCATGGCGTCAAGCCATTTCTCGGAGTCCGGTCCACTGACCGCCTCATCATAGGTTCTAGGTTCATCCTCAATGATGAAGATCCCATCGTGTTGGGTCGGTAGCGACCCATACCTTTCAGGTGCACGACGAATTCTCCCAGACCTACGCGGGACCTGCGTCTGAGCCTTAGGTTGCCTAGCAACCGGTGCAGGTAGCTCAGATTCCATCTCTTTGTCTTGTGTTTGCACTTGGACCTCATCCAAGTCAAACTTCCTCCCACTAACTTCTTTCATAAGAAATTCTTTCTCTAGAAAGACAGCACCCCGAGCAACAAAAACTTTGTTCTCGGTTGGGACATAGAAGTAGTATCCTTTAGTTTCCTTAGGATACCCCACAAACACACACTTATCAGATCTAGGTTCTAGCTTGCTAGAATCTTGACGTTTGACATAAGCCTCACATCCCCAGATCCTGATAAACGTGAGATTAAGGCGTCTCCCACTCCACACCTCGTATGGTATTTTGGAGACACTCTTAGATGAACATTATTCAGTATCAGAGAAGCTGTTTCTAGTGCATGCCCCCAGAATGATGAAGGTAGAGTTGCATGACTCATCATGGATCGAACCATATCCAATAAAGTTTGATTTCTCCTTTCAGACACACCATTCCATTGAGGTGTTCCAGGAGAAGTGAGTTGGGATATGATCTCACACTCTCTCAGATAGTCAAAGAACTCACCACTCAGGTATTCTCCACCTCGATCTGATCGAAGAGCTTTAATGGATCTTCCAAGCTGGTTCTCTACTTCATTCTTGAACTCCTTGAATTTCTCAAAGGATTCAGATTTATGTCTCATTAAGTAGACATAACCATACCTACTGAAGTCATCAGTGAAGGTAATGAAGTAGTTGTACCCTCCTCTGGCTTGTTTATTGAAGGGCCCACATACATCAGTATGTATGAGATCTAATAAACCTTCTGCCCTCTCACCAATCTTGGTGAAGGGCGCCTTTGTCATCTTCCCTAATAAATAAGGTTCACAAGTATCAAATTCCTCCAAGGAACTTGAATCTAACAATCCATTTGCATGGAGTTGTTGGATGCAATTCTTGTTTATATGGGCTAATCGACAGTGCCATAGGAAAGCACCAACTGAACCACTCAGTTTGGTCCTTTTATTGCTTATGTTACAAATAGAACTTTCCATATCCAAGATATACAGACCATTGCATAAAGTACCCTTCCCATAGAACATATTTGCAAATGAAAAAGAACAGGAGTTCTTATTTATTTCAAATTTAAATCCTTTCCTTGACAAGCAAGGAATGGATACAATGTTCTTTGTTAGCGAAGGTACACAAAAGCAATTGTCTAGTTCTAATTGAAGTCCAGAAGGCAAGGAGAGAGTCAAAATGCCTACAGCAACAGCAGCAACCTGTGCCCCGTTTCCAACGCGTAGGTCAATCTCTCCAAGCCGCACCGATCTACTTTTCTTGAGCCCCTGCATATTTGTACAAATATGAGCTCCACATGCGGTATCCAATACCCATGACATAGAAGTAGAAAGGTTGACTTCTGTAACATAAATACCTGAGCTAGAAGTTAAGGCCAAGCCTTTCTTCTCCTCATTCTGAAGCTGCCTGCAGTCCCTTCTCCAGTGGCCCTGCTCGCCACAGTGAAAACACCTCTGTTCCTTTGACTTCTTCGCCCTTTTCTTCAGTGCTTTAGTAGGACCTCTGGCACTGCTCTTAGCACGTGCCTTACCCTTCTTCTTTATCTTCTTGGTCGCAGGGACCAAAAGAACATAATTGGGTTTGGTCTTACCCATCTCTCGCTCGGCTGTTTGGAGCATATTCATCAATTCCTCCCGTGTGCACTCAATCCGGTTCATGTTGAAGTTAATGATAAATGGACTGAAGCTAGGGGGCAGGGAATGAAGAATAAGATCCACAACCAGCTCGTTGTCTATGGTGTGTCCCAGTCTCCTAAGATGATCCACATTCCCAATAAGTTTGAGAACATGGGGTCTCACTGGTGCACCTTCAGACAACTTGCACTGAAAGACTGCTTTGGCAGTGTCAAATCTCTCAGTTCTAGCCTGAGCCTCGAACATCTGTTTCAGACGAGTAATCATCTGAAAAGCGTTCTGCTCCTCATATTGCACCTGCAGTTCAGGTGCCATACTGGCTAGCATAAGACATGCAACCTCCAAAGAGTCATCCTGATGCTTTCTATAAGCATCTCTGTCTGCCGTTCGGGCATTAGGTGAAAGTACCCCTTAAACTAAGGGGGGTCCCCTTCTAGGGGGAGCGAAAACCCTAGGCAGTGGCGCATAAAATTTTTGGGCAGCGGATTAGGGTTTCAAGAATCGGTTCATGTGATATGATCAACCAAATGGAAACGATTGCATGTAAGAGATAAAACTCATACCATAGCCATTTCGAATGGCGCCTAGGAAGCAAAGATCAAAGCAGATCTTCTCCAGAGGTGACGCACACAGTTGATGTCGCCTACTCCTCTTTGCGATCCTTGTGCTAGCAAGATCCAAAGAAGTCTTTGATCGAAAATGAGAAAGGGATGAAGAGATCTTTTAGTTTGCCGATTTCTCCTCCAAATCCAAGGCGTCGTCACCCACCGAAAAAACAAGAGGAATGCGTTCAAGTGGCGAGAATAGAGAGAGCACTCTCTTTCGAACGTGAGTGTCTCCAAGTGGAGATCATGGTTGCTAAAAATAGCACCACTAACCGCCCAACATGTTCACGCCAAGTGAACTTGTCGCCAATGCTTGAACCATTTTGGTTTAATTTAATTTTGGTTCAATTACCAAATAAACCAAACGACATGGCCTAGATCATATTAAAACCCTAAGGTTCCAGATCTAGCCGTTGATCTCTATGATGCTCCTGATCTGACCGATCTAGCATCTCTTCTCTCGATCGAAGCTTACCGATCTCAAGCCCTAATCAATCAAACATGATCAGACCAGATCTCACTCACAATCAGAGATTAAATCCCTTTAAACTGAACCCGAAACAATTCAGTCCACACGATCTGACTTAAGTAAGCCATATCATCAATTGTGCGACCCTGAGGGTTTCCTTAAAACATCGGTAACGATAATTTACATTATCACAACCAGTGAGGGGTATCTAGCAACACATCACTGTCTCCCGATATCAAGGAAAGAGTCTTCCAAGACTTCACCCAAAAACAGCACAAGTGTGAATCAATTCACAAAGCATACATATTTCCTTTGCCACTGGATGTTCTTATTGGACAAGCCTGTCAAGCTCGTAACTCCAATATGATGAGCATGATTAGAACAGATGATCACTGTCACCTGGGTATGGCCATACACTCTCTCAATCATCTCATCCAGGGGGCCCCTTTAGAACATCACACTCCTTAAACAAGGAGACGGCAATCCTATGTCTATCACTAGTGCTCTAACCTGATTCAAGCTCACCATCCAAGATAGTCTATAATCATTATGTTTCAAATGATATTGAACTACCTCAAAACAATGACAATCATCATTTAGAAAACACAAGTGATCTCAAGTCAGAGGTAATGTGCCACTTGTCTTAATCAAGGAATATTCACATTGTGACAAACAATTGAACATCCTAGTAGGGTCTGTCCAGTACATCCCATGTACCCATGAGTCTACATCTTATTCCATGCTCGAAGCATCCTATAAGATTAGAACACATATTAGTCTTAACCATATCGAGGCTGTCTCATGTTTACCAAGATATATCGACTAAGGACATAATGGCATGTCAGCCCAGCTGAACAGCTTTGAGACATTATTCAGAAGAACATATATTGCAGCAGACAATGTAGCTAACTGAATAACAACCATGCCTTTATAAACACATAGAGTTTATTACATGATACTTGTTACATTCCCATAGGCCTCAAACATTAGCCTTAAGGGCATACCCCAACAATCTCCCACTTGCACTTAATCTAATGGTTGAGAAATCTCAAACCCATATTATTACAGTGCTTCTCATGCTTCTGCTGCGCCAGAGGCTTGGTAAGCGGGTCTGCCAGATTGTCATCTGTATGAACCTTGCATACTTTCATCTCGCCACGATCTATGATCTCCCTGATCAAATGAAACCGTCTCTGTATGTGCTTGGACTTCTGGTGCGACCGTGGTTCCTTTGCCTGTGCGATTGCTCCAGTGTTATCACAGAAGATAACCAAAGGATCTGCACACGAAGGAACGACACCAAGTTCTCTCACGAACTTACGAATCCACACTGCCTCCTTGGATGCTTCCGAGGCTGCAACATACTCGGCTTCTGTTGTGGAATCAGCAACAGTTGACTGTTTGAAACTTTTCCACACCACTGCACCTCCATTCAAGCTAAAAACATAGCCTGATTGCGATCGGAAATCATCCTGGTCAGACTGGAACGAAGCGTCAGTATATCCTTCAATACTGAGTTCTTCCTGACCACCATATATCAAGAACATATCTTTGGTCCTCCGCAGATATTTTAAAATGTTCTTGACTGCAATCCAGTGCGCCATACCTGGATTACTCTGGTAACGACTGGTTACGCTTAACCCGTAAGCAACGTCTGGGCGAGTACACAACATCGCATACATTATAGAACCAATAGCCGAAGCATAAGGCGTATTGTTCATTTCATCTTTCTCAGTCTGTGTTTGTGGACACTGACTCTTAGAAAGATTCAGACCATGTCTGACTGGAAGATATCCTCGCTTAGAATTCTCTAAGTGAAATCTCTCCAGGACCTTATCGATGTAAGTACTCTGGCACAGCCCGAGAAGCCTCTTAGATCTATCCCTGTAGATCTTCACACCTAACACATAGGCTGCTTCTCCTAGATCTTTCATCTGGAAACATTTCCTCAGCCATGCCTTAACAGCATGCATTTCAGGAATGTCGTTTCCAATGATCAAGATATCATCGACGTAGAGGACTAGGAAAGTAATCACGCTCCCACTAAACCTCTTATATACACACGGGTCATCCTCGTTCTTGATGAAACCAAATTCAGTAACTGATTCATCAAAACGAATATTCCAGCTTCTTGATGCTTGTTTAAGTCCATAAATGGACTTCTTTAACTTGCATATTTTATGACGATCTGCTGGATTAGTGAAACCTTCTGGTTGTGTCATATACACATCCTCATCCAGATTTCCATTAAGGAAAGCTGTTTTCACATCCATCTGCCAAATCTCATAATCATAATATGCAGCTATCGCGAAAAGAATCCGAATAGACTTAAACATGGCTACAGGTGAGAAAGTTTCATCATAATCTATCCCGTAGATTTGTTTGAAACCTTTCGCAACTAGCCTGCCTTTATAGGTAACTACGTTACCATCCATGTCAATCTTCTTCTTGAAGATCCATTTACAGCCTATAGGGATAACTCCCGAAGGCGGATCAACCAAATCCCAGACTTGGTTATCTGACATGGAGTCCATCTCGGCGCGCATAGCCTCAAGCCATCTCGCTGACTCTGGTCCACTGACCGCATCCGCATAAGTAAGGGGTTCATCATTGTCAATGATGTAGACTCCGTCATAGCGCTCAGGCTGTCGACGAATCCTACCCGATCTTCGCGGTTCCCGTGATGTTTGAGCCTCAGGTTGTTCAATAACCTGTTCTACCGGCTCAGGCTCATCCAACTGTGCTTGATCACTTTGTCCTTCTTCTGGATTCTCATCCAGCTTTATTTCTCTCCCACTGGCCTCTTGCAGAAGAAACTCCTTCTCAAGAAATATGGCCGTCCGAGCAACAAAAACCTTGTTCTCATTGGGATCGAAGAAATAATAACCCTTAGTTTCCTTAGGGTAACCGACAAAGATACATTTGTCAGATCTGCTCTCTAGTTTCCCAGAGGCGAGCTTTTTAACATAAGCCTCGCAACCCCAGATCCTGATAAATGTCAAGCTCGGCTGTTTCCCATACCATAACTCATATGGCGTCTTTGAAACTGCCTTGGATGGCACTCGGTTTAGTACCTTTGCAGCTGTTTCCAGCGCAAAACCCCAAAAGGAGTATGGAAGAGTAGCCTGACTCATCATAGAACGAACCATATCAAGTAACGTTCTATTTCTCCTCTCGGACACACCATTCCATTGCGGTGTTCCTGGTGGAGTGAGCTGTGAGATAATCCCACACTCCTTTAGATAGTCAGTAAATGCATGACTTAGGTATTCACCACCTCGATCTGAGCGAAGTGCCTTGATATTACGGCCTAGCTGATTTTGTACTTCATTCTTGAACTCTTTGAACTTGTCAAAAGATTCACTCTTATGTCTCATCAGATAGACATACCCATATCTACTGAAATCATCAGTAAATGTAATGAAGTACTGATAGCCACCTCTGGCATGTTTACTAAATGGCCCACACACATCACTGTGTATGAGGTCAAGTAAACCTGAAGCCCTTTGACCTTTATTAGGAAAAGGTGACTTCGTCATTTTACCCATCAAACAAGCTTTGCATGTATCAATCTCCTTATAGGAGAATGATCCCAGCAGTCCATGATCATGCAACCGCTTAATGCGTTTCTCGTTAATATGGCCTAAACGACTATGCCATAGCAAGGTGCTGTCATCAGCATACTTGGCTTTCTTAATATCAACATTCTGTATAGAACTTTCCATGTCCAACATGAATAACCCATTATTAATTGAACCAGTTGCATAAACAATATTATCATATGACAAAACACACTTTGAAATATTGCATTCAAAGGAAAACCCCTTCCTGACAAGAGCAGGAATGGAGATAATATTTTTAGTTATACTGGGAACAAAATAACAACTGTTTAGTTCCAATACAATTCCAGATGGTAAAGTAATGAAGTAGTCTCCTACAGCAACAGCAGCAACCCGTGCCCCGTTTCCAACGCGTAGGTCCACCTCATGCTGTCCCACCTGCCTTCTTCTCTTGAGTTCCTGCACATTTGAACAAATGTGAACTCCACATGCAGTGTCCAACACCCATGATACAGAAGAAGAATACATGACCTCAGTCACGAATATACCTGAGCCAGAAGCAAAGCTTCCCCTCTTATCTCCTTGGAGCGCTTTACAGTCCTTTTTCCAGTGACCCAGCTGGCCACAGTGGAAACACCTGTATTCCTTAGACCGCTTCACCTTCTGCTTCAGAGCCTTGCTGTAATTCTTGACCGGGGCCTTGCCCTTCTTCCCCTTCTTCTTGTTCCTGGAAGGAACCATCAAGACAGAGGTTGAAGGCTTACCCTTCAGAGTTTCCTCAGTGGTCAAGAGCATATTCAGCAGCTCTGCCGGAGTACAATCGATTTTGTTCATATTAAAATTAATAATGAACGCGTCGAATGATGGCGGGAGAGACTGCAGAATAATGTCCACAGCAAGCTCCTGGTTGATGGTATGCCCCAGTTTCTCTAGAGCCTCCTTGTGCCCAATCATCTTGAGCACGTGAGCTCCCACTGGGCTCCCTTCAGCCAGTTTGCTCTGAAAGAAGAGCTTCGTCAAATTATAGCGTTCAGTCCTCGCCTGTGCAGCATACAACATCTTGAGGTTTGTAATCATGTCTCTAGCCGACATGTCCTCATGCTGACGCTGCAGCGGTGGCGTCATAGACGCTAACATCAGGCAAGCGACATCAATGCTATCATTGACGTGCTTTTCATAGGCTTCCCGAACCGCCCTTGCGGCGTTCGGAGCGGGCTGCGGCGGTATCGCCGTCTCGAGGACATACAGTTTCCTCTCTGCCTTAAGAACGATCTTAAGGTGTCCAAACCAGTCAGAGAAGTTCGGCCCAGCAAACTTCTCTCTTTCCAGTAGGGATCGCACATTGAAGTTCATGGTGTTCGTTGCTGCAGGTATCTACAACAATGCAAGAACAGCAAGGTCAGTATCAATGTATAAGAATCAATCAGGACTTAAGAAAGATTCTTTTTCTCACTATTTTATCAGGCGTGAAAAATCCAGCAAAACAGCCCGAAAGAGTAGAACTCTTTTAGTGAGATGGGATCCAGATTTCATACTTGGTCTCCGCGTCCCGCTCAGGCGAGATAAGATGCACAGAGAGTACAAGCACTAGTTTCTGGTAGGCAGTCCCTGCCGATCGCCAACCTGTGCGATTCCCCTTCATCTGGGCAGTCCAGCAGACTGTGCCAACTGAGTTGGTACAACACAATCTCTGACCCCACAGATGGCTGCCTCCATGTGCTACCATATGCGCCACATATGTAGCCTACACGGTCAAGCTGACCCGACCTACTCCCTGGACCACCATGTGCTATGCTGAGCAACGAGAAGGGATAAATCCCTGCTCTGTAACACACAGGTGTAATCCCGCACCGTCTGAAGATAGATGGACGTGCCCACTGAGTGGGTACAACACGGCTCCAACGATAATCAGAACAGTGAGGTTTCGCGTCAGAAGGCTTACGAGCTTGATATTTAATCGTTGGATTTTAACGGTCTTTTATCTTCTTGCCTATCATGCAATTCCTATGGTGATAGCAGAAGATAAATTTACTCATGCAATTCTAATATATAGCAATAAAAGAAAGCATGTGTCTTTTGTGGTAAAAGCCCATAGCCCTAGTGAGACCTTAACCTAACTTAAGTCTACACTTGCTCTTTATGGGTCTTTAGCTGCTCATCTGGCCCAAACCTGGGCCCAAGCGCCAACTGCAGCTCTGGTGCGCCCACCAGGAATTTGCGCCTGGTCCTAGGGTCGAACCCTAGACCTCCCACCTGGTCCAGCCACTGCTGCATGCGCTTCTGCCAAGTGTGCATTGTGCTCTTGTCTAATTAAATTACAAATTTAACTATCTAGACAAGAGTGACACGCAGGTCACTTTCACATTATAAATTAATTAAAATTGTGATACGCAGATCACATAAAGAAAATTAATTTACAACATATAATCCAGGCACGCAGGCCCCAGCACAGCACACATTAAAAACGGGCAGCCCACATAAGACTAAATAAACAAGCAGATGCAACAACCATCATGTGATCCAGTCAGGAAAAATAAATTTTTTAAAAAACCCCTTGGGATCGATTTTTTTTTTTTTTTAATTTTTCCTTATTTGCCCCACAACCTTACAATGGTCCATTACTAGTGATCCACTCATCCAACCTAGTCAGATCCACTGCCCTAGCATGCACCAAGTCCTAACTGACTTGAGTCGACCAAAAGGTCAACCATGCATGCACCAAGGCTGAACGACCACACTGAGGTCTGGCAAGCGGACGTGACCCCGGGCCTAACTCAGGTGCGTTCATCAGTTGTCTCAATCAGACATCGCTACACACCTGTCTGCAGTCGACCTATAGCCACCACAGGCATGCGCCAAGGTGCTAACTGGTCGACCCATTCAGGCTGTCAGATAGTCTGATCAGACATGTTTGGATCTAACCTAGGGGGTGACTTCAACCCTAATAACCCATCTAAGGGTTTAATGTAGGAGCATTAGATCTAAGGTGAAACGCGCATGTGATCAAGGTTTTAGAAAAACTTACAAAAACATGCGCCAACAACAACATGCGCAATGGAGAAAATAACATCTATACAAATCATGAATTTTCGCCAACTTAGATAATCGCATGTAACCTATAGATCTATTATAATGCGCATACATGGATCATATGACATATCATGGCAATCATAAACAAGCATGAAACATCAGGCTCTGATACCAATTGAAAGTACCCCTTAAACTAAGGGGGGTCCCCTTCTAGGGGGAGCGAAAACCCTAGGCAGTGGCGCATAAAATTTTTGGGCAGCGGATTAGGGTTTCAAGAATCGGTTCATGTGATATGATCAACCAAATGGAAACGATTGCATGTAAGAGATAAAACTCATACCATAGCCATTTCGAATGGCGCCTAGGAAGCAAAGATCAAAGCAGATCTTCTCCAGAGGTGACGCACACAGTTGATGTCGCCTACTCCTCTTTGCGATCCTTGTGCTAGCAAGATCCAAAGAAGTCTTTGATCGAAAATGAGAAAGGGATGAAGAGATCTTTTAGTTTGCCGATTTCTCCTCCAAATCCAAGGCGTCGTCACCCACCGAAAAAACAAGAGGAATGCGTTCAAGTGGCGAGAATAGAGAGAGCACTCTCTTTCGAACGTGAGTGTCTCCAAGTGGAGATCATGGTTGCTAAAAATAGCACCACTAACCGCCCAACATGTTCACGCCAAGTGAACTTGTCGCCAATGCTTGAACCATTTTGGTTTAATTTAATTTTGGTTCAATTACCAAATAAACCAAACGACATGGCCTAGATCATATTAAAACCCTAAGGTTCCAGATCTAGCCGTTGATCTCTATGATGCTCCTGATCTGACCGATCTAGCATCTCTTCTCTCGATCGAAGCTTACCGATCTCAAGCCCTAATCAATCAAACATGATCAGACCAGATCTCACTCACAATCAGAGATTAAATCCCTTTAAACTGAACCCGAAACAATTCAGTCCACACGATCTGACTTAAGTAAGCCATATCATCAATTGTGCGACCCTGAGGGTTTCCTTAAAACATCGGTAACGATAATTTACATTATCACAACCAGTGAGGGGTATCTAGCAACACATCACTGTCTCCCGATATCAAGGAAAGAGTCTTCCAAGACTTCACCCAAAAACAGCACAAGTGTGAATCAATTCACAAAGCATACATATTTCCTTTGCCACTGGATGTTCTTATTGGACAAGCCTGTCAAGCTCGTAACTCCAATATGATGAGCATGATTAGAACAGATGATCACTGTCACCTGGGTATGGCCATACACTCTCTCAATCATCTCATCCAGGGGGCCCCTTTAGAACATCACACTCCTTAAACAAGGAGACGGCAATCCTATGTCTATCACTAGTGCTCTAACCTGATTCAAGCTCACCATCCAAGATAGTCTATAATCATTATGTTTCAAATGATATTGAACTACCTCAAAACAATGACAATCATCATTTAGAAAACACAAGTGATCTAAAGTCAGAGGTAATGTGCCACTTGTCTTAATCAAGGAATATTCACATTGTGACAAACAATTGAACATCCTAGTAGGGTCTGTCCAGTACATCCCATGTACCCATGAGTCTACATCTTATTCCATGCTCGAAGCATCCTATAAGATTAGAACACATATTAGTCTTAACCATATCGAGGCTGTCTCATGTTTACCAAGATATATCGACTAAGGACATAATAGCATGTCAGCCCAGCTGAACAGCTTTGAGACATTATTCAGAAGAACATATATTGCAGCAGACAATGTAGCTAACTGAATAACAACCATGCCTTTATAAACACATAGAGTTTATTACATGATACTTGTTACATTCCCATAGGCCTCAAACATTAGCCTTAAGGGCATACCCCAACATTAGGCAGAGGAGCCGCTGGAAGAGGCTGTTCAAGGACATAGAGCTTCTTCTCGAGCTTGAGGACTATCCTCAAATTCCGATGCCAGTCCATAAAGTTAGTTCCAACTAACTTATCCTTAACAAGGAGTGATCGCAGTGATAATCCGCCAGTGTTCGTAGCCATTGTTCTACAACACCCAAGAAGAACAGATTAGTACTACTTCGAATCATTTAAACTGGACTTGTTTTAAATGACCAGGGCTCCCACTATTTTAAAATCGAATTGACAACCCACAAAGTCAATCGGGAAGTTTAAGACTTCCCAGTGAGATGGGATCCTTATTTCACATAAGGCTTTGCGTCCCACGAGGGTGGGATGAGATGCACAAAGTAACCCATGTTTCCTAAGGTGGGCGCGCCGGCCGGTTGCTCCAAGCAACTCCCCTTGTTGAGACAGTCTGGGCATTTCATGTCCAGCGAGGGCTGGATACAACATGAAACCTTTACCTCTCAACGATGCCTCTAGACTTTCACCATGTGCCTAGCACATGTGAACTTCTAGTCAAGTCCATTCCTAACCGTTATGCCCAGGGCCAATGAGTTTCCTTGCGAAGGCACGCCCAGGTTAAAACTGGACTGGGGAAACCATTGCCACCACGCACTTTCTAAAGATAAGTGGGTGTGTCCCACGAGGGTGGGAAATAATTCACAACTCCACTGATCGATAGCTTAGTGAGGGCTACGCGTTAGAAGGCTACCAGACTTGATATTTTAATTGAGGGTTTTTGTTTAAGGTCTCATCATCTCAGTTTTATCTTATGTCTATCATTACAGGCATGCAATCCTATAGTGATAACATAACGGTAAAACATTTCAGGCATGCTTCTGCAGATAATAATAAAAGCAGTAAAGGATGATGTGATCATATCCTATACAAGACATTGAACCAATCCATGCCATGAAATAGGTTCAACTCTTGTCCTAGAACTCAAGCCCCAAAAACTAGACCTAGCCTAACCGACCTCTAGCTTGAACTTCAAGGTTGGCTCCAAGGTCCTTCTCTCATGGTTTAGCTCTCAAACCGTAGAGGAATACTTTCAAAGTTCCCCATAGGTTCGGCCAATGCCATGGTCTTCCTCCAAGGAAGGTGCGCCACCATGCAAGGGGCCAAGATTTCTTGCGCCACCATGCAACCAAGCACCAGCTTGCATGCGCCACCTTGCATTCTTGCGCCATCAAGCAAGTTTGCGCCTCTTGCTTGTTGCATCACCATCCAAGGTATGCATACATGCGCCACCCTAATCTTCTTCTCAGTCAAAAGCAAAAAGAAAAAGCGGCACGCAGGCCTCAAGAGGATACATTGTAGGCATGCAAAGGGGGCTTGACTAATGATCACAACATCATGCACAACCAAGGTATTTACTCATTCAATTCTACATGCTCATGAAAAACATAAAATCTAAAATTTTACTTTTTTCATAAAACCAGTTTCTTTTTCTCATCTTCTTCTCACAAATCCTTTGGTTTATTGCGATTTATTTTCCATGATGATTTCAGAGATCCTTTCGGCTGGCAATTTTGTCAGATCAAGAGACTTGGCAAGTCCGAAGACACAATGCCCGTCCCACTTGACAAAATTACGTGCGCCTTTGATCTTTAAATCAAATAAGAAAAACAGTCCAAAAATCCAAAAGAGATTGAGAGGATGATAGAAACAAGAAACCCTAATTTTTCTACTTTTAGAAAAATCGTTTGCCATGCATCATGCTATTTACAAAAATAGAGATATGGCATGTGAGCATGGAAGAAAAGCATAAAACATCGTTCGAGTCTTGCAAGTCGCTCTGATACCACTGTTGGGAAACCTCGGGGACATTTTACAATTTTCAGAATTATACACATACATTTTTCGCAGCGGAAGAATGTCTCCGAAACAGGCCGGTCCCAAAAACCTAGTGAAGATCGCAAGCAAGGGAGTCGACACGATGAGTTAGTAAGTACCTTAGGAGCAATATGGAGCGATGCCGATGTAGGCGTCCAAGTGTGCGCCCTCTGCAGTCTCGCACACACGGATCTCTTGAGTTCTCTTCTTCCACGCCCGGTGCTAGCCTCGGGAAGAAGATCCAAGCCTTGGGAAGATGTTTTACTTCTCTTGCGCCACCTAGAGAAAAGATGCGCCAAGTGAAGAGGGAAAACTACCCAAGCCGCCAAGCCCTAGATCTCTTTGCGCCAAGAGGAAAGGAAGAGGCTTGCGGTTATGGAAGATGCGCCCTTGCTCCAAGCACTCGCCCCTCTCCTTGTGTTCACGCCTTCAAGGATTGATTACTTTCTAGAGGGGGCGACTAGGGTCATATTTATAGGGCAAGCGGCGGTTAGGGTAATGGCTAGGATCATGACAAGTGTAGGGCTAGGATGAGGAGGTTTGAGATAAGGAAAGTCTCCAAGACATTTCCATAATTCTCATTCAACCTTACCTTTTATTCCCACGCCTTTCCTTGTGCGCCAAGGCCTTGCCTTGCGCCTCAAGCAATGCCATAGAGGCATGCATTCTATCCTAGGAAGAGAGGGGGAGGCGCCCTTTACTTCCATAATGAAGCAAAGGCGCCAACATGACCCCATTATGCCCCTAGGCGCCTACTGGTTCATGTTTCTCCCCATTATACCCTTTTAGCCTCTCATCTCTTCATGAGAACTTGTCATTGGGCTTCATTGGATAATGAGCTAGCCCAAACTTCATTACATGGGTTGATTAAGCACTTGGATCCAATCCAATGCAACCCTAATCCAAATGTAACCAACCATGGTCAAATACGGGTCAACCTGCCAAAAATGAAGTTTGGCTCCAATAACATTCTTCCATCTCATCAGGCCCATTGGCGCTGATGAAATCTTCCAATTAGATCCGAGTTATCCAATAACTCGATCATAAGGCTTCCCGATCAATACGAGAACTCAAGTATCAAGGTGTGCGACCCTGTAGGTTCCTCTGACACTGGCAGTGCTGACCAAAGGTCATCACAAGCAGTGAGTGGCACCTAGCAGTGCATCACTGCTACCTGTAACATCCCACATTCTTAACCCCAAACAAATGGCACAATTCACAAATGATACAGGATGTTTCATATAAGATCGATCATATGCTAGGTAAAACCGAGTTCAAGAAAACACGATCTGAAAAATTTCATAAATCCATACACACAAATTCACAAAACTCAAATCTCATAAGGGTACCTGCCACCACGCAATCCTTGCACTAGACATATGCAAGGCAACAGTTATATCAAAACCGATTCAAATTCATAAAATCCATAAAGGTACCTGCCACCAGGCAATACTTGCACTAGACATATGCAAGTTACAGGGTATATCAAAACCGATTTCACAGAATATACAACAAGCCGAAATTCAAAACAAAATCACAAAATCGATTTTATAAACTCATACCAAACACCGAAACCAGGCTGAAGCCCGCGGTGACACAAAAATCAAACTCATAAGACTGCCATAACTGGCAACATAATTCACATAGTTCACATAGTCTCATGATTCACATAGTTCATATAATTTATGTTAAGGCCACAACCGGCCCCAAGAATTAAGCATAAAAATTCTTAAAACAGCAAACAGCATAATTATCCACGCCAATGCACTCAAGACATGCGCCCCTGCTCTATGCCTGAAAATAGTGAGGGGTGAGCTACACAGCCCAGTGAGTGGATAGTCTAAATCGACCATCCATAACATACATTCAAAAATATAGGCAGATTATTTTTAAAAATATTTAACAGAACATTATGTCAACATATAACAAAATAAAGAAACAGAAGTCATATACACAGTTAAATGTACACACTAGCATATAACAAATTCAGGTTCTAGAGTTTTACTCTAACCCAATTAAACACATATATTCCAAACCAACTAAACACACCATACTTAAGTTCACAAACTCAGGTTCTAGAGTTTTACTCTAACCCAATTAAACACATATATTTTAAACCAACTAAACACATAACAACTTAGGTTCACAAACTCAGGTTCTAGAGTTATACTCTAAACCACTAAACACACCAACACATAAGCAACCTAGTTGTCCAGCATATTCAGTAGTGACCAATATGGTCTAACCCGGCTTGGCCAAAGCACTGGGAGCCGCATGCAACACATAAACATGGATAGTGAGTAGAATCAAGAGGTGGCCCCCGCCAGGTCACGACGTGGCACTTTGCTCTATCACTCCATAACACATCAGAGTGATGACATCAAGAGGTGGCCCCTGTCTGATCAAGACATGGCACTTTGCGTCTTATATCACCCTGTCACATAAAGAGTAATGACATCAAGAGGTGGCCCCTGTCTGATCAAGACATGGCACTTTGCGTCTTATATTACCCCATCACATAAAAGAGTTATGACATCAAGAGGTGGCCCCTGTCCGACCAAGACATGGCACTTTGCGTCAAAAACCCGTTCTCCCAAAAGGTTCCTACTGGACAACAGACATATCTTATTTCATATTTCACATAGGTGAACATATTTCACAAAGGTGGACTCCTAAGTGTCAACTAGACTCTAGGATAGTCATCACAAAAATCATATCGGGCAGGCTGAACATCAACCCCCATCACAATAATCACAATAGGCAGGCTGAACATCAACCTCCTCACATATCACAATACAGGGCTGAAATTCAAACCCTTAACATAACACATAAGGACTATCCCCTTGAGTTCATAGTTACACCTAGCCTTAGTCCTAACCAACACATAACACATAATATTCAAAATTCTCATAATCACATAATTTTCAAAAATCTCATAACCACATAATGTTCACAATTTACATAACAACATAATATTCCAAAAATCACATAAACACCTAATATTCAAAAATCACATAATTACATAATATTAACAATCATATAATGTAGTGTGGTCCTTAGGTTTCATGCTGATTAGTTCAGTCAAACCTTACTAGGTTATCATCCAAATTTCTCAAACAATTTCTCAATAATGCAGTTAACAAGTATCCATAAAATCAACATAAAATGTAAAACATGTATTCTTACTAACGGGATAAAATCACTGATTTAATACTCAAAATTCATACTAAAAAAATATATCTAGATAACAAGGATTTCATACTCAAAATTCAATGATTTAATGCTACCAAAATTCCCTATAAAAACACCTTAAATTTCATACAAATTTTCGGTTAAATAATCATCAAGATTTCGGTTTTCATAATTAAATCAAATTTCAGTTTTCATAACAATTATCAAGATTATTTCGGTTTTCATAATTAACATCAAAATTCGGTTTTCATACCAATTATCAAGATCAATTCGGTTTTCATAATTAATATCTAAATTCGGTTTTCATACCAATTATCAAGATCAATTCGGTTTACATGGAAAATTAGGTTTTCATGGAGAAATACAATTCGGTTCTCATGAATAACAATGCCCTAAATTCGGTTTTCATACCTTACATACACTTCTTAATTACGGTTTTAACATGGTAAAATTTCCAAAATTTCCAATCCATTCAATATATCAATTAACACAACTAAGTTCATAGGTCAAACAAGACATTCCACTCACCTTGAACCGTGAATACTAATAAGAAAACCCTTCCAAAAATTCGTCTAGAGTCTTGCCACCACCAAGGGAAAAGAACGCCACCCAAATCAAAGATGCCGGCCAAGGAAAAGGAAGAGGAAGAGGAAAATCGTCCAAGCCTTCAAAGAAATCGCCAAGTCTTCAAAGAAATCGCCCACTCCTTCCTAGCCGTCGCCCAAGTTTTTCTTCAAGCCCAAAAGTCGCCAACTCTCTACCCTAACCGAAATTACCTACTTAAATTTCGGTTTTTAAGGTTTTAACCCTCTAACCAATTAATTCAAAAAGGGTTTAACCCATTAACCCATTAATTCAAATTTTAAAAACCCAATAATCCCATAGTTTAAGTGAAAGTCCAATAAGAGTTAAACTAACATCCAATAAGCTAGTTAACTAATTAATTTAATTAACTTACAAATAACCAATCACTTAACCGAAATCCAATAAGGATTTAATTAATATCCAATAAGGATTTAAATTAATTTATCCTAAATTAACAACCAATAATCAACCATTAATCTCTAATTAATTTACCATAAATTAACAACCAATATAAATCACAAATCAAATAATTACAAATTAACAATCAATAAGCCAGTTAATTAGCATCCAATAATTTTATTTAAATCATAATAAAATATCACAGCTAATGATTTATTTAAATCCAAATAATTTTATTTAATTCAAAAATAATGCTTACCAGGACTTAAGATCCTTGGATCTTACACTACCCAGGTCGTTGGAATGGATATCGATGTAAGATCCAAGGATCTTAAGTCCTGGTAAGTACTATTTTTGATTTAAATAAAATCATTGGCTGTGATATTTTGTTTTGATTTAAATAAAATTATTGACTGTGATATTTTTCCTATGTATTGATTGTTAATTTATAACTAATTAATTAGTGCTTATTGGTTAATTAATTAGACCTTATTGGATATTAATTAAATCCTTATTGGATTTTCGTTTAAGTGAATGGTTAATTGTTAGTTAATGGTTAAAATAATTAGTTAACTATGGGTTTTGGGTTTAAAATTCGAATTAATTAGTTAGTGGGTTAAACCCTATTTGGATTAATTGGTTAGCGGGTTTAAAAGTTAAAAATCGAAAATCTAAGAGGTGGACGGCTAGGGCAAAGAAGTTGGCGATTTTCTTGAAGGCTTGGGCGAAATTTCCTTCCTTTCTTCCCTTGGCCGGCGTCTTTGGTGTTTGGTGGTGTTTCTCTTCCATTGTTGGCGATATTTGGTGGAACTTCAAGGCCTTAGACGAGTTTTTTGGGGAGATCTTCATCTTGGTGTTCACGGTTCAAAGTGAGTGGGGTGTCTTATTCGAATTTTATCCTCTTGTTTGTGCTAGATGATAGATTTGATTTCTTGAAATATTCACTATGTTAAAAACCGAAAACTCTAGATGATGGATTTGATTTCTTGAAATATTCACCATGTTAAAACCGAAACTCATTCATGGAAACCGAAATTAAGATAATTCTTCATGAAAACCGAATTTAAGATATTTTTATAGGGAATTTAGGAAGCTTTAAATCAGTGATTTTGAGCAGGACATTCTTGTTAAATAGGGTTTTAAATTTTAAGTAGACAATATGCTAGATACCGTGGGCTATATGTGATGTTTTGTGAAGTAGATTGTAAGAATATGAATTTTGATTTTTATGTCGATTTTATGGATGCTTGATAAATGCTAATAATGTTATAGAATCCATGATTGTTTCTCTATGTTGGTAGCATGTTCTATAATTATGGCTATGTATCTTTGGTTGAGAAACTTGGGTGATAACTTAGCATGATTATACTGAACTGATCAGCATGAAACCTAAGGACTCTATAAAATATTATGTGGTTATATGTGTTTCGAATGTTATGTGTTATGGGATGGATAGGACTAAGGCTAAGTGTAACCGTGTACTCAAGGGGATAGTCTATATGTGATATGTTAAGGGTTTGAGATTTCAGCCCTGTATATTGTGATATGTGAGGGGGTTGATGTTCAGCCTGCCTGATGTGATTCTTGTGATGAAAATGACTATCCTAGAGTCTGGTCTACGCTTAGGAGTCCACTTTTATGAAATAAGATATAAGATGTGTCTAGTGGTTGTCCAGTTAAGGAACCCTTTGGGAGAACGAGTGTGATGCAAAGTGCCATGTCTTGGTCGGACAGGGGCCACCTCTTGATATCATCACTCTTAGACGCTTAGATTTTTGTGTTATGGGGTGGTGTAGATCAAGGTATCACATCTTGACCGGGTGGGGATTACCTCTTGAGTCTACACACCGTCCATGTTTGTGTTGCATGTGATTTGCAGGCTTCTCCCAGTGCTTAGGCCAAAGCCGGGTTGGACCATAATGGTCACTATTGATTATGCTGGACAACTAGGTCAATTAAGTGGTTGGTGTGTTTAGTTGGTTAAGAGTATGACTCTAGAACCTTGGTTACTCTGTGGTGACAAGTGTGTGATGTCTGTACATCTAATTATTTTTTTGAGTTCTGTTCTTTGTTTTTGTTATATGTTAACATGATGTTCTGCTAAATGTTTTTAAAATAATCTGCATGTATCTTTGATTGTATGCTATGGATGGTCGATTGAGACTATCCACTCACTGGGCTGTGTAGCTCACCCCTCAATATTTTCAGGTGTAGAGCAGGGGCGCAGTACCAGTTAGCATTTTATATGGATGTTGTGATAAGACTTTTGTGCTTAATTATCTGGGGCCGGTTGTGGCCGAACTATGCGAACTATGTGAACTATGTGAACTTGTGTTGCCAGTTGTGGCAGTTTAAGATTTTGATTTTTGTGTCACCGCGGGCTTTGGCCTGGTTTCGGTGTTTGGTATCATTGATGTTAGTTATGAACTTATAAAATCGATATTGTGACTTTGGTTTTCAATTTGAGTCGATTGGTATTTTTGCAATCGGATTTGATATAAATGTGAACTTGCATATGTCTAGTGCAAGTATTGCGTGGTGGCAGGTACATTTCTGAAATTGTGTTTTCGCTGAGATTCTATGTATGGATTCTCGAAAATTTTCAGATCGTGTTTTCTTGAACTTGGTTTTACCTAGCATGTGAATCGATCTTGTATGATAACATCCTGTTTCTCTATGACTTGTGTTGCTTGTTTGGGGTTAAGATAACGGGATGTGACAATCGACATCGACATCCCCATCATCGCAACTAGGTACAGATGCATTACAGTCTCTTTGCCGTACTGATATCCGATTGGACAAGTGTGTCACCACTTGTTTTCATCCAATCACATGGCTATGACTAAAACAGGTTCTCACCTGGGTATGGCCATACACTCTCAGTCATAGAACCATAAAGGAGCTCCATGGATATCATACTTCCCTAGGGAAGGGGCAAATCCTATGTCTGTCCATTGATCTTCTCATATGGGTCGTGACATGCTCAATAACAACCGTTATGACCTCCCAGCTACGGCAAGGTGTTAGGTTGTATCAAAGCAAGTCTCTAACCATATAGAATGATCAATGACCTCAAGTCAAGGGATCAATGCATCTCCTGTCACTTATGAGGATAACTCATGACACCAAGTCATAGCCTCATAGCGGGTCTATCCAGTATATCCTCCAATGATATACCCATGTGTCTGCGTTAGCACCGCGTGTCTAACTAGCCTACATACCAGTCTCTCAAGTACCAGAGCTGTCCCATAACCACTCAGGTACATCGACTGGGGACAATCATTTGAGCACAGATCCAATCTGTCTCCAGGGACATTATCATGTAAGTACACAATCGCAAGTGTAGTCAAACAATGATAACGACAATGCCAGAATGATATATAAATATCAATGTCAAGTAGTACATAAGTTGACCAAAACTAGGTCCTAGGGCATATACACCAACACCCATCTCACTAGGAAGTCCTAAACTTCCCGATTGACTTTGTGGGTTGTCAATTCGAATTTAAAATAGTGAGAGCAGAAATCATTTAAAACAAGTCCAGTTTAAATGATTCGAAGTAGTACTAATCTGTTCTTCTTGGGTGTTATAGAACAATGGCTACGAACACTGGCGGATTATCACTGCGATCACTCCTTGATAAGGATAAGTTAGTTGGAACTAACTTTATGGACAGGCATCGGAACTTAAGGATAGTCCTCAAGCTCGAGAAGAAGCTGTATGTCCTTGAACAGCCTCTTCCTGCCGCTCCTCCGCCTAATGCCCGAACGGCAGACAGAGATGCTTATAGAAAGCATCAAGATGACTCTTTGGAGGTTGCATGTCTTATTCTAGCCAGTATGGCACCTGAACTGCAGGTGCAATATGAGGAGCATAACGCTTTTCAGATGATTACTCGTCTGAAACAGATGTTCAAGGCTCAGGCTAGAACTGAGAGATTTGACACCGCCAAAGCAGTCTTTCGGTGCAAGTGGTCTGAAGGTGCACCAGTGAGACCCCATGTTCTCAAACTCATTGGGAACGTGGATCATCTCAGGAGACTGGGACACACCATAGACAACGAGCTGGTTGTGGATCTTATTCTTCATTCCCTGCCCCCTAGCATCAGTCCATTTATCATTAACTTCAACATGAACCGGATTGAGTGCACACGGGAGGAATTGATGAATATGCTCCAAACAGCCGAGCAAGAGATGGGTAAGACCAAACCCAATTCTGTTCTTTTGGTCCCTGCGACCAAGAAGATAAAGAAGAAGGGTAAGGCACGTGCTAAGAGCAATGCCAGAGGTCCTACCAAAGCACTGAAGAAAAAGGCGAAGAAGTCAAAGGAACAGAGGTGTTTTCACTGTGGTGAGCAGGGCCACTGGAGAAGGGACTGCAAGCAGCTTCAGAATGAGGAGAAGAAAGGCTTGGCCTTAACTTCTAGCTCAGGTACCTATGTTACAGAAGTCAATCTTTCTACTTCTATGTCATGGGTATTAGATACCGCATGTGGAGCTCATATTTGTACAAATATGCAGGGGCTCAAGAAAAGTAGATTGGTGCGGCTTGGAGATATTGACCTACGCGTTGGAAACGGGGCACAGGTTGCTGCTGTTGCTGTAGGCGTTTTGACTCTCTCCTTACCTTCTGGACTTCGATTAGAACTAGATAATTGCTTTTGTGTACCTTCGCTAACAAAGAACATTGTATCCATTCCTTGCTTGGCAAAGAAAGGATTTAAATTTGAAATAAATAAGAACTCCTGTTCTTTTTCATTTGCAAATATGTTCTATGGGAAGGGTACTTTGTGCAATGGTCTATATATCTTGGATATGGAAAGTTCTATTTGTAACATAAGCAATAAGAGGACCAAACTGAGTGGTTCAGTTGGTGCTTTCCTATGGCACTGTCGATTAGCCCATATAAACAAGAATCGCATCCAACAACTCCATGCAAATGGATTGTTAGATTCGAGTTCCTTGGAGGAATTTGATACTTGTGAACCTTTTTTATTAGGGAAAATGACAAAGGCGCCCTTCACCAAGATTGGTGAGAGGGCAGAAGGTTTATTGGATCTCATACATACTGATGTGTGTGGGCCTTTCAATAAACAAGCTAGGGGAGGGTACAACTACTTCATTACCTTCACTGATGACTTCAGTAGGTATGGCTATGTCTACTTAATGAGACATAAATCTGAGTCCTTTGAGAAATTCAAGGAGTTCAAGAATGAAGTAGAGAACCAACTTGGAAGATCCATTAAAGCTCTTCGATCAGATCGAGGTGGAGAGTACCTGAGCGGTGAGTTCTTTGACTATCTGAGAGAGTGTGGGATCATATCCCAACTCACTCCTCCTGGATATACCTCAATGGAATGGTGTGTCTGAAAGGAGAAATCAAACTTTATTGAATATGGTTCGATCCATGATGAGTCATGCAACTCTACCTTCATCATTCTGGGGGCATGCACTAGAAACAGCTTCTTTGATACTGAATAATGTTCCATCTAAGAGTGTCTCCAAAATACCATACGAGATGTGGAGTGAGAGACGCCCTAATCTCGCGTTTATCAGGATCTGGGGATCTGAGGCTTATCTCAAACGTCAGGATTCTAGCAAGCTAGAACCTAGATCTGATAAGTGTGTATTTGTGGGGTATCCTAAGGAAACTAAAGGATACTACTTCTATGTCCCAACCGAGAACAAAGTTTTTGTTGCTCGGGGTGCTGTCTTTCTAGAGAAAGAATTTCTTATGAAAGAAGTTAGTGGGAGGAAGTTTGACTTGGATGAGGTCCAAGTGCAAGCACAAGACAAAGAGATGGAATCTGAGCCACCTGCACCAGTTGCTAGGCAACCTGAGGCTCAGACACAGGTCCCGCGTAGGTCTGGGAGAATTCATCGTGCACCTGAAAGCTATGGGTCGCTACCGACCCAACACGATGGGATCTTCATCATTGAGGATGAACCTAGAACCAATGATGAGGCGGTCAGTGGACCGGACTCCGAGAAATGGCTTGACGCCATGCGATCCGAGATGGATTCCATGTCGGCTAACCAAGTCTGGGATTTGGTTGAGCTACCTGATGGGGTAAAACCCATAGGGGGTAAATGGGTCTTCAAGAGAAAGACAGACATGGATGGCAATATAGTTACCTATAAGGGTATACTAGTGGCTAAAGGATTTAAACAAGTCAACGGGGTGGACTATGGTGAAACCTTCTCGCCAGTTGCCATGATTAAATCCATTCGGATTCTGCTTGCTATAGCTGCATATCATGATTATGAGATATGGCAGATGGATGTGAAGACAGCGTTCCTTAACGGGAAGCTGACTGAGGATGTGTATATGACACAACCTGATGGCTTCATCCATCCTGCAGAGGCTAATAAGGTCTGCAGGCTAAAGAGGTCCATTTATGGATTAAAGCAAGCATCTCGAAGTTGTAATCTTCGATTTGATGAGGCCGTGAGAGATTATGGCTTTATCAAAAGCGAAGATGACGCCAGTGTATATAGAAAATTCAGTGGGAGCTTGGTGATTTTTTTGGTCTTGTATGTTGATGACATACTGCTCATCGCAAATGACATCCCTAGTCTTCAAGCTGTGAAGACATGGTTGGGGAAGTGTTTCGAGATGAAAGACTTAGGGGAGGCCGCCTATATTCTAGGCGTGAGGATCTACCGGGAAAGATCCAAGAGGCTTCTGGCCCTTAGTCAGAGTACTTACATTGATAAGGTACTGGAGAGGTTCTACATGGAGCAATCCAAGAAAGGATACCTTCCAGTGAGACATGGCCTTACTCTCTCAAAGAGCCAGTGTCCTACAACACAGGCTGAGAGGGATGACATGAGTCGAATTCCTTATGCTTCGGCAGTAGGATCGATCATGTATGCAATGTTATGTACTAGACCAGATGTGACATATGCTGTCAGCATAACCCGCCGATACCAATCCAATCCAGGTCTGCAGCACTAGGTGGCTGTAAAGAACATCCTAAAGTATCTGAGAAGAACTAAGGATCTGTTCTTGGTCTATGGGGGACAGGAAGAGCTCAGTATACAGGGCTATACTGATGCATCGTTCCAGTCTGACCCTGATGACTTTAGATCGCAGGCCGGCTATGTGTTCAAGATAAATGGAAGCGCTGTATGCTGGAAGAGCTTCAAGCAATCCACCATAGCAGATTCTACAACCGAAGCTGAGTATGTGGCTGCTTCTGAGGCAGCCAAGGAAGCTATTTGGATAAGGAAGTTCTTATGTGATCTTCAAGTGGTGCCTAGTGCAATGGATCCCATTGAACTCTACTGTGACAACAATGGAGCAATTGCACAAGCCAAGGAACCACGGTCTCATCAAAGATCCAAACACATACTTAGAAGATTTCACCTGATCAGAGAGATCATTGACAGAGGTGATGTCAAGATTAGCAGAGTAGACACAGAGAACAATCTGGCAGACCCATTGACCAAGGCTTTGGCGCAGCAGAAGCATGATGGTCACGCTAGAGAAATGGGGTTGAGATTCCTCAACTTCTAGGTCTTAGTGCAAGTGGGAGATTGTTGGTGTATATGCCCTAGGACCTAGTTTTGGTCAACTTATGTACTATTGACATTGATATTTATATATCATTCTGGCATTGTCGTTATCATTGTTTGTCTACACCTGCGATTGTGTACTTACATGATAATGTCCCTGGAGACAGATTGGATCTGTGCTCAAATAATTGTCCCTAGTCGATGTACCTGAGTGGATATGGGACAGCTCTGGTACTTGAGAGACTGGTATGTGGGCTAGTTAGGCACGTGGTGCTAACGCAGACACATGGGTATATCATTGGAGGATATACTGGATAGACCCGCTATGAGGCTATGACTTGGTGTCATGTGTTATCCTCATAAGTGACAAGAGATGCATTGATCCCTTGACTTGAGGTCATTGATCATTCTATATGGTTAGGGACTTGCTTTGATACAACCTAATACCTTGCCGTAGTTGGGAGGTCATAACAGTTGTTATTGAGCATGTCACGACCCATATGAGAAGATCAATGGACAGACATAGGATTTGCCCCTTCCCTAGGGAAGTATGATATCCATGGAGCTCCTTTATGGTTCTATGATTGAGAGTGTATGGCCATACCTAGGTGAGAACCTCTTTTAGTCAAGGCCATGAGATTGGATGAAAGCAAGTGGTGACACACTTGTCCAATCGGATATCAGTTCGGCAAAGAGACTGTAATGCATCTGTACCTAGTTGCGATGATGGGGATGTCGATGTCGATATCCATTCCAATGACCTGGGTAGCAGCGATGCACTGCTAGGTGCCACTCACTACTTGTGATGACCTCTGGTCACCACTGCCAGCGTCAGAGGAACCTACAGGGTCGCACACCTTGATACTTGAGTTCTCGTATTGATCGGAAAGCCTTATGATCGAGTTATTGGATAACTTGGATCTAATTGGGAGATTTCATCAGCCCCAATGGGCCTGATGAGATGGAAGAATGTTATTGGAGCCAAACTTCATTTTTGGCAGGTTGACCCGTTTTTGACCATGGTTGGTCACATTTGGATTAGGGTTGTATTGGATTGGATCCAATTGCTTAATCAACCCATGTAATGAAGTTTGGGCTAGCTCATTATCCAATGAGGCCCAATAACAAGTTCTCATGAAGAGATGAGAGGCTAAAAGGGTATAATGGGGAGAAACATGAACCATTAAGCGCCTAGGGGCATAATGGGGTCATGTTGGCGCCTTTGCTTCATTATGGAAGTAAAGGGCGCCTCCCCTCTCTTCCTAGGATGGAATGCATGCCTCTATGGCATTGCTTGGGGCACAAGGCAAGGCCTTGGCGCACAAGGAAAGGCGTGGGCCACAATAAGGAATGGTTGAATGAGAATTATGGAAACGTCTTGGAGACTTTCCTTGTCTCAAACCTCCTCATCCTAGCCCTACACTTGTCATGATCCTAGCCATTACCCTAACCGCCTCTTGCCCTATAAATGTGACCCTAGTCGCCCCCTCTTGTGGGTGATCAATCCTTGAAGTGTTGGGGTATGCCCTTAAGGCTAATGTTTGAGGCCTTGGGATTGTAACAGTATCATGTATAAACTCTTATGTTTATAAAGGCAATGGTTGTTATTCAGTTGATTACATTGTCTGCTGCAATAAGTGTGCTTCTGAATAATGTCTCAAAGCTGTTCAGCTTGGCTGACATGCTGTTTTGTCCTTAGTCGAAATATCTTGGTGAACATGAGACAGCCTTGATATGATTGAGACTAATATGTGTTCTAATCTTATAGGATGCTTCGAGCATGGAATAAGATGTAGACTCATGGGTACATTGGATGTACTGGACAGACCCTACTAGGATATTCAATTGCTTGTCACAATGTGAATAATCCTTGATTGCAACAAGTGGCACATGTCCTCTGACTTGAGATCACTTGTGTTTCTAAATGATGATTGTCATTGTTTTGAGATAGTTCAATATCATTTGAAACATAATGGTTATAGACTATCTTGGATAATGATCATGAGTCAGGTTAGGACACTAGTGATAGATATAGGATTGCCGTCTCCTTGTTTAAGGAGTGTGATGTTCTAAAGGGGCCCCCCTGGATGAGATGATTAAGAAAGTGTATGGCCATACCCAGGTGACTATGTTCATCTGATCTAATCATGCTCATCATATTGGAGCGACAGGCTTGACACGCTTGTCCAATAAGAACATCCAGTGGCAAAGGAATCATGTATGCCTTGTGAGCTGGATTCACACTTGTGCTGTGTTTTGGGTGTAGTCTTGGAAGACTCTTTCCTTTATATCGGGAGACAGTGATGTGTTGCTAGATACCCCTCACTGATCGTGATGACGTAAGTTATCGTTACCGACAGTTAAAGGAAATCCTTAGGGTCGCATAATTTGATGATATGGCTTACTTAAGTCAGATCGTGTGGACTGAATTGTTTGGGTTCAGTTTAAGGGGATTTAATCTCTGATTGTGAGTGAGATCTGGTCTAATCATGTTTGATTGATTAGGGCTTGAGATCGGTAAGCTTCGATCGAGAGAATGGATGCTAGATCAGTGAGATCAGGAGCATCATGAGATGAACGGTTAGATCTTGAACCTTTAGGGTTTAATATGATCTAGACCAAATCGCTTGGGTTAATTGGTCTTTGAACCAAACCAAAATGAACCGCTCATTGGGTGAGCGCATGGTTCAAGGGGAAAGGAGGTTGCGACTTGTTCACTTGGCGTGAACACATGAGCGAGTGTGGGTTTCTATTTTTAGAAACCATGATCTCAAATGAGATCACGCCTCATGTAGGAATAGAATTATTCTATTCTTGTCTCTCTCTCTGGCCCATCTCTCTGAACGGCTACGCTCTCTCTCGCGTGGTGAAAGGTTGAAGCCTTGGAGAGGATTCGAAAAGAAAAAGGAAGTCATCTCACTCCCTTCCATTCGATCAAGACACTTGGAGATCCTTGCTAGCACAAGGAGCGACAAGGGTAGGCGATCTTCATCTTGTGTGCGCACCTTTTGGAGGAAAGCTTTTTCGGTTTCTGCTTCCAAGACGCCATCAGAGAAATGGCACTGGTATGAGTCGTCTAATCTTTACAAGTTAATCATATGATATGCATGTGATTTTGTTTAGAAACCCTAGCTTCCGTTGCTTTCAAAACCTCTTATATGCGCCATTAGGGTTTCGCCCCCCTTCATGTGGGGACTTTCATGAAGGCGTGAACACAAGAAGAGGGGCGAGTGCTTGGAGCAAGGGCGCATCTTCTTTCTTCCATAACCACAAGCCACTTCCACCTTTCCTCTTGGCGCAAGGAACATTAGTGCTTGGCGTTTTGGATAGTCTTCCTTCTTCTCTTGGCGCATCATCTCTCTTAGTGGCGCAAGTGAAGTAGAGCATCTCCATAAGGCTTGGATCTTCTTCCCGAGGCTAGCACTGGGCGTGGAAGAAGAGAACTCAAGAGATCCGTGTGTGCGAGACTGCAGAGGGCGCACACTTGGACGCCTACATCAGCATCGCCCTTCATTGCTCTTAAGGTATTTCCTAACTCGTCGTGTTGACTCCCTTGCTTGCGATCTTCACTGGGTTTTTGGGACCGGCCTGTTTCGGGGACATTCTTCCGCTGCGTAAAATGTATGTCCATGACTCTGAAAATTGTAAAATGTCCCCGGGGTTTCCCAACACTTTCCTTAATGGAATGCTGACTGAGGATATGTATATGACACAACCTGATGGCTTCGTCCATCCTGCAGAGGCCAATAAGGTCTGCAGGCTAAAGAAATCCATCAATGTGTTGGGAAACCCCGGGGACATTTTACAATTTTCAGAGTCATAGACATACATACATACATTGCACAGCGGAAGAATGTCCCCAAAATAGGCCGGTCCCAAAAACCCAGTGAGGATCGCAAGCAAGAGAGTCGACACGATGAGTCAAGAAATACCTTGGAGCGGTTTGGAGTGATGCCGATGTAGGCGCCCAAGTGTGCGCCCTCTGCAGTCTCACACACACGGATCTCTTGAGTCCTCTTCTTCCACGCCCAGTGCTAGCCTCGGGAAGAAGATCCAAGTCTTAGGGAGATACTCCACTTCACTTGCGCCACCAAGAGGAAAGGATGAGCCAAGAGAAAGAAGAACTAAGCCAAGCCGCCAAGCACCAAAGTTCCTTGCACCAAAAGGAAAGGATGGAGAAGCTTGCGGCTATGGAAGAAGGAAGAAGAAGTTGCGCCCTTGCTCCTAGCTCTCACCCCTCTTCTTATTGTCATGCCTCCAAGGAAGAATCATTATATGAGGGGGCGGCTAGGGTCACATATATATAGGGCAAGAGGTAGTTAAGGGAAGGGCCAAGATCATGACAAGTGTAGGGCTAGGATGAGGAGGTTTGAGATAAGGAAAGTCTCCAAGACTTTACCATAAACTCCATTCAACCTATCCATAATTGCCCAAGTACCATATCAGCCCAAGACATGCCTTAGAGGCAATCATACCATCAAGGGAGAAGGGCTAGGCGCCAATTGCTTCCTTAATGAAGCAATTTTGCCACCCAAACCCCATTATACGCCTTAGGCGCCAATGAGGTTGGGCTTCTCCCCATTATACCCTTTTAGCCTCTTATCTCTTCATGAGAACTTGTTATTGGGCCTCATTGGATAATGAGGTAGCCCAAACTTCATCACATGGGTTGATTAAGCATTTGGATCCAATCCAATGCAACCCTAATCCAAATGTGACCAATCATGGTCAAATACGGGTCAACCTGCCAAAAACGTAGTTTGGCTCCAATAACATTCTTCCATCTCATCAAGCCCATTGGCGCTGATGAAATCTCCCAATTAGATCCGAGTTATCCAATAACTCGATCATAAGGCTTCCCGATCAATACGAGAACTCAAGTATCAAGGTGTGCAACCCTGTAGGTTCCTCTGACACTGGCAGTGTTGACCAAAGGTCACCACAAGCAGTGAGTGGCACCTAGCAGTGCATCGCTGCTACCCAGGTCATTGGAATGGATATCGACATCGACATCCCCATCATCGCAACTAGGTACAGATGTATTATAGTATCTTTGCCGAACTGATATCCGATTAGACAAGTGTGTCACCACTTGTTTTCACCCAATCACATGGCTATGACTAAAACAGGTTCTCACCTGGGTATGGCCATACACTCTCAGTCATAGAACCATAGAGGAGCTCCATGGATATCATACTTCCCTAAGGAAGGGGCAAATCCTTTGTCTGTCCATTGACCTTCTCATATGGGTCGTGACATGCTCAATGACAACCGTTATGACGTCCCAACTACGGCGAGGTGTTAGGTTGTATCAAAGCAAGTCCCTAACCATATAGAATGAACAATGACCTCAAGTCAAGTGATAAATGCATCTCCTGTCACTTGTGAGGATAACTCATGACACCAAGTCATAGCCTCACAGCGGGTCTATCTAGTATATCCTCCAATGATATACCCATGTGTCTGCGTTAGCACCACGTCCCTAACTAGCCTACATACCAGTCTCATAAGTACCATAGTTATCCCATATCCACTAAGATACATTGACTGGGGACTATAGTTCGAGCACAGATCCAATCTGTCTCTAGGGACATTATCATGTCAGTACATATGCGCAGATGTAAACAAACATAGATAACGACAATGCCACAATGATATAAATATCAAAGTCAAATAGTATATAAGTGGACCAAAACTAGGTCCTAGGGCATATACACCAACAATCTCCCACTTGCACTAAGACCTAGAAGTTGAGGAATCTCAAACCCATATCTCTAGCGTGACCATCATGCTTCTGCTGCGCCAAAGCCTTGGTCAATGGGTCTGCCAGATTGTTCTCCGTGTCAACTCTGCTAATCTTGCCATCACCTCTATCAATGATCTCTCTGATCAGGTGAAATCTTCTGAGTATGTGTTTGGATCTTTGATAAGACCGTGGTTCCTTTGCTTGTGCAATTGCTCCATTGTTGTCACAGTAGAGTTCAATGGGATCTATTGCACTTGGGACCACCTGAAGATCACATAAGAACTTCCTTATCCAAACGGCTTCCTTGGCTGCCTCAGAAGCGGCCACATACTCTGCCTCGGTTGTAGAATCTGCTATGGTGGACTGATTGAAGCTCTTCCAGCATACAGTGCCTCCATTTATCTTGAACACATAGCCGGCCTGCGATCTAAAGTCGTCAGGGTCAGACTGGAACGATGCATCAGTATAGCCCTGCATAGACCAAGAACAAACCCTTAGTTCTTCTCAGATACTTTAGGATGTTCTTTACAGCCACCCAGTGCTGCAGACGTGGATTGGATTGTGAAAGGGGTTGAAACCCTAGGCATGCACAGATTAAAATTTTGCATAGGCGGAATCTAGGGTTTCCTAGGATCGCATGCATGAATATATGATCAACTTGTAAAACTTGTATAGATCAATAGAGAGATCATACCAATGCCATTTCTTGGATGGCGACTTGGAAGCAAAGAAGCGTGTGCTTCTTCTCCAAAGGAACCGCACACAAGGTGATTGATGGCTTCTCCTTGGCGTTCCTTGTGCTAGCAAAGATCCAAGGTCTCCTGATCGCGTGAAGGAGATTAGAGATGATGTCTTTTCTTGTCCGAACTCTCCTTGGCGTGAAAAAAACACCACACGAGAGAGGAGGTGTCGAGAGGAAGAGGCCAGAGACGAGAATAGCGCCTGTAACCACGAACGTAGAGGCGTGAACTATTTTGGAAAGCATGACTTCCAAAAATAGTAAGCCCTCAACGTGTGATGCGTTCACTCCAAGTGAACCATCGCATTTTCCTCTCCCATTGAACCATGCGCTCACTATGATGAGCCGGTTCAATTACATTTGGTTCAAAGACCAAATTAAGCCAAGCCTTGGTCTAGATCATATAAAACCAAAAGGTTCAAGATCTAACCATTCATCTCTTGATGCTCTTGATCTCATCGATCTAGCATCATTTCTCTTGATCGAAGCTTACCGATCTCAAGCTCTAATCAATCAAACATGATCAGACCAGATCTCACTTACAATCAGAGTTTAAACTCCTTTAAACTGAACCAAAACAATTCAGTCCACACGATCTGACATAAGTAAGCCATATCATCAAATTGTGCGACCCTAAGGGTTTCCTTTAAATGTCGGTAACGATAACTTACGTTATCACGAACAGAGAGGGGTATCTAGCAACACATCACTGTCTCCCGATATAAAGGAAAGAGTCTTCCAAGACTACAACCAAACCACAGCACAAGTGTGAATCCAATTCACTAGGCGTACATGTTTCCTTTGCCACTGGATGTTCTTATTGGACAAGCGTGTCAAGCCTGTAACTCCAATATGATGAGAGTGGTTGGATCAGATGAACATAGTCATCTGGGTATGGCCATACACTTTCTCAACCATCTCATCCAGGGGGCCCCTTTAGAACATCACACTCCAATCAAGGAGAAGGCAATCCTATATCTATCACTACCGCCCTAACATGACTCATGTTCATTATCCAAGATAGTCTATAACCATTATGTTTCAAATGATATTGAACTACCTCAAGACAATGCCAATCATCATTTAGAAACACAAGTGATCTCAAGTCAGAGGAAATATGCCACTTGCTTGCATATAAGGATTATTCACATTGTGACAAGCAATTGAACATCCTAAGTAGGGTGTGTCCAGTACATCCAATGTACCCATGAGTCTACATCTTATTCCATGCTCGAAGCATCCTATAAGATTAGAACACATATTAGTCTCAATCATATCAAGGCTGTCTCATGTTCACCAAGATATCTCGACTAAGGACAATACTGCATGTCAGCCAAGCTGAACAGCATTGAGACATTATTCAGAAGTATACATATGGCAGCAGATAATGCAACAACCTGAATAACAACCATTGCCTTTATAAACATTGAGTTTATACATGATACTGATATAATCCCAAGGTCTCAAACATTAGCCTTAAGGGCATACCCCAACAGATTGGTATCGGCTAGTTATGCTTACAGCATATGCCACATCTGGTCTAGTACACAACAGTGCATACATGATCGATCCTACTGCCGAAGCATAAGGAATTCGACTCATGTCATCCCTCTCAGTGTTGGGAAACCCCGGGGACATTTTACAATTTTCAGAGCCATGGATACATTTTACGCAGCGGAAGAATGTCCCCGAAATAGGCTAGTCCCAAAAACCCAGTGAAGATCTCTTGCGAGGGGGTCGACACGATGTGATAGTAAGTACCTTTATGCAGGGTCCCATTCAAGGGGGAGCGAAAACCCTAAAGGGCGCATTCATAATTTTGCAGCGGAAATGAGGGTTTCTTGGGATCAATTGCATGATATATGATCAACTATAAAAACCCGATTGCAATTAACAATGGAGGATCATACCATCGCCATTCTTTGGATGGTGTCTTGGAAGCAAAGATCGAAAGGGATCTTCTCCAAAGTGACGCACACAAGGTGATGTCGCCTACTCCTTGTGATCCTTGTGCTAGCAAGATTCTTCAAGGGTCCTTGCCGTATGGAAGGGAAGAGAACTTCTTGCTTGGCGAGACCTCCTTCTCTTGTTTGCGTGAATTGATCACCACCGAAAGAGAGAAACGTTCACAAGAGATGATCGGCGAGAGTGTAACCCTCCACTCTAATGTGGAGGCGTTACTTACATTCAATTTGGAAACCGACTTCCCAAAATGGTAAGTACTCAAAGCCTCATGCGTTCACTCCAAGTGAACCATCGAATCTTCTCTTTGAACCAAACGTTCACATAGTGAACCGGTTCATTGATTTGGTTCAATTGTATTTGGTTCAAAGACCAAATCAAACCAAGCCAAGCCATGGTCTAGACCTTCAATGAACCAAATGGCTCATGATCTAACCGTTCATCTCCTAATGCTCTTGATCTCACCGATCTAGCATCCCATCTCTCGATCGAAGCTTACCGATCTCAAGCCCTAATCAATCAAACATGATCAGACCAGATCTCACTTACAATCAGAGTTTAAATCCCTTTAAACTGAACCCAAATAATTCAGTCCACACGATCTGACTTAAGTAAGCCATATCATCAAATTGTGCGACCCTAAGGGTTTCCTTTAGATGTCGGTAATGATAACTTACGTTATCATGATTAGTGAGGGGTATCTAGCAACACATCACTGTCTCCCGATATAAAGGAAAGAGTCTTCCAAGACTACACCCAAACCACAGCACAAGTGTGAATCCACTTCACTAGGCATACAGGTTTCCTTTGCCACTGGATGTTCTTATTGGACAAGCGTGTCAAGCCTGTAGCTCCAATATGATGAGCATGATTAGATCAGATGAACATAGTCACCTGGGTATGGCCATACACTTTCTCAATCATCTCATTCAGAGGGGGGCCCCTTTAGAACATCACACTCCAATCAAGGAGACGGCAATCCTATATCTATCACTAGTGTCCTAACCTAACTCATGATCATTATCCAAGATAGTCTATAACCATTATTTCTCAAATGATATTGAACTACCTCAAAACAATGACAATCATCATTTAGAAACACAAGTGATCTCAAGTCAGAGGACATGTGCCACTTGTTGCAAACAAGGATTATTCACATTGTGACAAGCAATTGAATATCCTAGTAGGGTCTGTCCAGTACATCCAATGTACTCATGAGTCTACATCTTATTCCATGCTCGAAGCATCCTATAAGATTAGAACACATATTAGTCTCAATCATATCAAGGCTGTCTCATGTTCACCAAGATATATCGACTAAGGACTTTATAGCACGTCAGCCTAGCTGAACAGCATTGAGACATTATTCAGAAGTACACTTATTGCAGCAGACAATGTAACAACCTGAATAACAACCATTGCCTTTATAAACATAAGAGTTTATACATGATATTGAAAGAATCCCAAGGCCTCAAACATTAGCCTTAAGGGCATACCCCAACAATCTCCCACTTGCACTTAATCTAATGGTTGAGAAATCTCAAACCCATATTATTACAGTGCTTCTCATGCTTCTGCTGCGCCAGAGGCTTGGTAAGCGGGTCAGCCAGATTGTCATCTGTATGAACCTTGCAGATTTTGATCTCGCCACGATCAATGATCTCCCGGATCAAGTGAAACCGTCTCTGTATGTGCTTGGACTTCTGGTGTGACCGTGGTTCCTTTGCTTGTGCGATTGCTCCAGTGTTATCACAGAAGATAACCAAAGGATCTGCACTCGAAGGAATAACACCAAGTTCCTGAATGAACTTACGAATCCACACTGCCTCCTTAGACGCTTCTGAGGCTGCAACATACTCGGCTTCTGTTGTGGAATCAGCAACAATAGACTGTTTGAAACTTTTCCACACCACTGCTCCTCCATTCAAGCTAAAAACATAGCCTGATTGCGATCGGAAATCATCCTGGTCCGATTGGAATGAAGCGTCAGTATATCCTTCAATACTGAGTTCTTCCTGACCTCCATATATCAAGAACATATCTTTGGTCCTCCGCAGATATTTTAAAATGTTCTTGACCGCAATCCAATGCGCCTGACCTGGATTACTTTGGAATCGACTGGTCACGCTTAACCCGTAAGCGACGTCTGGGCGAGTACACAACATCGCATACATAATGGACCCAATAGCCGAAGCATAAGGCGTATTGTCCATTTCATCTTTCTCAGTTTGTGTTTGTGGACACTGACTCTTTGAAAGATTCAGACCATGTTTGACTGGAAGATATCCTCTTTTAGAATTCTCTAAATGAAATCTCTCCAGGACTTTATCGATGTAAGTACTCTGGCACAGCCCGAGAAGCCTCTTAGATCTATCCCTGTAGATCTTCACACCTAATACATAGGCTGCTTCTCCTAGATCTTTCATCTGGAAACATTTTCTTACCCATGCTTTGACAGCATGCAGTTCAGGAATATCGTTTCCAATGATTAAGATATCATCGACGTAGAGGACTAGGAAAGTAATCACGCTCCCACTAAACCTCTTATATACACACGGGTCATCTTCATTCTTGATGAAACCAAATTCACAGATTGATTCATCAAAACGAATATTCCAGCTCCTCGATGCTTGTTTAAGTCCATAAATGGACTTCTTTAACTTGCATATTTTATGACGATCTGATGGATTGGTGAAACCTTCAGGTTGTGTCATATACACATCCTCATCCAGTTTTCCATTAAGGAAAGCGGTCTTCACATCCATCTGCCAGATCTCATAATTGTAATATGCTGCTATCGTGAAAAGAATCCGTATAGACTTGAACATGGCTACAGGAGAGAAAGTTTCATCATAATCTATCCCATAGATTTGTTTGAAACCTTTCGCAACTAGCCTGCCTTTATAGGTAATCACGTTACCTTCCATGTCAATCTTCTTCTTGAAGATCCATTTACAGCCTATAGGGATTACTCCCTGAGGCGGATCAACCAAATCCCAGACTTGGTTATCTGACATGGAGTCCATCTCGGCTCGCATAGCTTCAAGCCATCTAGCTGACTCCGGTCCACTGACCGCATCCGCATAAGTAAGGGGTTCATCATTATCAATGATATAGACTCCGTCATAGCGCTCAGGCTGTCGACGGATCCTTCCCGATCTTCGCGGTTCCCATGATATCTGAGCCTCAGGTTGTTCAATAACCTGTTCTACTAGCTCATGCACATCCAACTGTGCTTGACTACTTTGTCCTTCTTCTGGATTCTCATCCAGCTTTATTTCTCTCCCACTGGCCTCTTGCAGAAGAAACTCCTTCTCAAGAAAAATGGCCGTCCGAGCAACAAATACCTTGTTCTCTTTGGGATCGTAGAAATAATAACCCTTAGTTTCCTTAGGGTAACCGACAAAGATGCATTTCTCAGATCTGCTCTCTAGTTTCCCAGAGGCGAGCTTTTTGACATAAGCCTCGCAACCCCAGATCTTGATAAATGTCAAGCTAGGCTATTTCCCATACCATAACTCATATGGAGTCTTTGAAACTGCCTTGGATGGCACTCGGTTTAGTACCTTTGCAGCTGTTTCCAGTGCAAATCCCCAAAAGGAGTAAGGTAGAGCAACCTAACTCATCATAGAACGAACCATATCAAGTAATGTTCTATTTCTCCTCTCGGACACACCATTCCATTGCGGTGTTCCTGGGGAGTGAGCTGTGAGATAATCCCACACTCCTTCAGATAGTCAGTAAATTCTCGACTTAGGTATTCACCACCTCGATCAGAACGAAGTGCCTTGATATTTCGGCCTAGCTGATTTTGTACTTCATTTTTG
Organism: Costus lasius; assembly: GCA_027563935.2. Lineage (NCBI taxonomy): Eukaryota > Viridiplantae > Streptophyta > Magnoliopsida > Zingiberales > Costaceae > Costus > Costus lasius. Next base: position 82,566,274 of record CM050451.1, read on the forward strand.
AACTCTTTGAACTTGTCAAAAGATTCACTTTTATGTCTCATTAAATAGACATATCCATACCTACTGAAATCATCAGTAAAGGTAATGAAGTATGAATAGCCACCTCTGGCATGTTTACTAAATGGCCCACACACATCACTGTGTATAAGGTCAAGTAAACCTGAAGCCCTTTGACCTTTGTTAGGAAAAGGAGACTTCGTCATTTTACCCAATAAACAAGCTTTGCATGTATCAATCTCCTCATAGGAGAATGATCCCAGCAGTCCATGATCATGCAACCGCTTAATGCGTTTCTTGTTAATATGGCCTAAACGACTATGCCATAGCAAGGTGCTGTCATCAGCATACTTGGCTTTCTTATTATCAATATTTTGTATAGAACATTCCATGTCTAACATGAATAACCCATTGTTAATTGACCCAGTAGCATAAATAATATTATCAAGAGAAAGATAACACTTTGAAGTCTTGCATTCAAAGGAAAACCCTTTCCTGACAAGAGTAGGAATAGAGATAATATTCTTGGTAATGCTAGGTACAAAATAACAATTGTTCAGTTCTAATACAAGTCCAGATGGTAATGAGATGTAATAGTCTCCTACAGCAACAGCAGCAACCCGTGCCCCGTTTCCAACTCGTAGGTCCACCTCATGCTGTCCCACCTGTCTTCTTCTCTTGAGTTCCTGTACATTTGAACAAATGTGAACTCCACATGCAGTGTCCAACACCCATGAAATAGAAGAAGAGGATATCATGACTTCAGTCACAAATATACCTGAGCCAGAAGCGATGCTTCCCTTCTTTTCTCCTTGGAGCGCTTTACAGTCCTTTTTCCAGTGACCCAGCTGGCCACAGTGGAAACATCTGTTGTCCTTCGACCGCTTGACCTTTTGTTTCAGAGCCTTGCTGTAACTCTTGACAGGGGCTTTGCCCTTCTTCCCCTTCTTCTTGTTCCTGGAAGGGAACATCAAGACAGAGGTTGAAGGCTTTCCCTTCAGAGTTTCCTCTGTAGTCAAGAGCATATTCAGCAACTCTGCCGGTGTACAGTCGATCTTGTTCATATTAAAATTAAAAATGAATGGATCAAAAGAGGCCGGGAGAGACTGCAGAATAATGTCTACAGCAAGCTCCTGATTGATGGTATGCCCCAGTTTCTCTAGAGCCTCTTTGTGCCCAATCATCTTGAGCACATGAGCTCCCACTGGACTCCCTTCAGTCAGTTTGCTCTGAAAGAAAAGCTTAGTCAAATTATAGCGCTCAGTCCTCGCCTGTGCAGCATATAGCATCTTGAGGTTTGCTATGATTTCCATAGCAGACATATCCTCATGCTGACGCTGCAGCGGTGGCGTCATAGACGCTAGCATCAGGCAAGCGACATCAATGCTATCATTGACATGCTTTTCATAGGCATCGCGAACCGCCCTTGCGGCGTTCGGAGCGGGTTGAGGCGGTATAGCCGTCTCGAGGACATACAGTTTCCTCTCAGCCTTAAGAACGATCTTAAGGTGTCCGTACCAGTCTGAGAAGTTTGGCCCAGCAAACTTCTCCCTTTCCAGTAGGGATCGCACATTGAAGCTCATGGTATTCGTTGCTGCAGGAATCTACAACAATGCAAGAACAGCAAGGTCAGTATCAATGTTTAGAATCAATCCAGGACTTAAGAATGATTCTTTTCTCACTATTTTATCTGACTGAAAAATCCAGTAAAACAGTCCGAAAGAGTAACATTCTTTTAGTGAGATGGGATCCAGATTTCATACTTGGTCTCCGCGTCCCGCTCAGGCGAGATAAGATGCACAGAGAGTACAAGCACTAATTTCTGGTAGGCAATCCCTGCCAATCGCCAACCCGTGCGATTCCCCTTCATCTGGGTGATCCAGCCGACTGTGCCAACTGAGTTGGTACAACACAGTCTCTGATCCCACAGATGGCTGCCTCCATATAGCTATCATATGCCCCATATGTAGCCTACATGGTCAAGCTGACCTGACCTACTCCCTGGACCACCACGTGCTATGCTGAGCAACGAGAAGCGATAAATCCCTTCCCTGTAACACGCAGGTGAAATCACACACCGTCTCAAGATAGATGGACGTGCCCACTGAGTGGGTACAACACGGCTCCAACGATAGTCAGAACAGTGAGGTTTCGCGTCAGAAGGCAATCGAGCTTGATATTTTAGCGTTGGATTTTAACGGTCTTTTATCTTCTTAACTATCATGCAAACCCTATGGTGATAGCAGAAGATAAATAAATCATGCAATTCTATTTAAACAATAAAAGAAAGCATGATGATCTTATGTGGTAAAAGCCCATTAACCCTAAGTAAGACCTGAATTTTTACTTAAGTCTTCACTTGAGCTCTCCATGGGTCTTTTGCATCTCATCTGGCCCAGACCAGGGCCCAAGCGCCCTCTGCAGCTCAGGTGCACCCACCAGGTAGATGCGCCTGTCATAGGGTCGAACCCTAGACCTCCCACTGGTGAAGCCACTTGCTGCAAGCGCGTCTGCCGAATGTGCTCTGTGCTCTTGTCTGATTAAAAGTACATTTTAATCTATCTAGACAAGATTGACACGCAGGTCAATTACACAATAAATTAATAAAAATGTGATAGCAGATCACAAAAATAATAATTTACATTTTTAATACAGGCACGCAGGCCCCAACACAGCACACATTAACACGGGCAGCCCACATAAGATTAAATAAACAAGCATATGCTTACAATCAACATGTGATCCAATAAGAAAATAAAATTTTGAAAAACCCCATTGGCTTCAATTTTATTTTTCCTTATATGCCCTACTACCTTACAACGGTCCATTATTAGGGATCCACTCATCAGACCTAGTCAGATCCACTGCCCTTGCATGCACCAAGTCCTAACTGACTTGAGTCAACCAAATGGTCAACCATGCATGTGCCAAGGGCTGAACGACCTCATGAGTTCTGGCAAGCGGGTGTGACCCCGGGCCTAACTCATGTGCGTTCACAGGTTGTCTCAACCAGACATCGCTACACGCCTGTCTGCAGTCGACCTATAGCCACCTCGTGCTTGCGCACAGGTGCCATCTGGTCGACCCATCTAGGCTGTCAGATAGTCTGATCAGACTGGTTGGATCTCAACTAGACTGTGACTTCAACCCTAATAACCCGTCTAAGGGTTTAAAGTAGGCGCTACTTAGATCTAATGGTAAGCGCACAAGTCATTAAGTTTTGAGAAAAACATCAACAACAACATGATAGATGCGCTACCTTCATACATGCGCCAACATGAAAATACAACATGTAAGTCAACATGATAGATGCGCTACCTTCATACATGCGCCAACATGAAAATACAACATGTAAGTTTTCGCATGTAACCTATAGATCTATCAATTAGGCGCAAACTTGGATCACAAACATAGCAATCATATTAACATGCATAAGAACCGGCTCTGATACCAGTTGCAGGGTCCCCTTCAAGGGGGAACGAAAACCCTAAAGGGCGCATTCATAATTTTGCAGCGGAAATGAGGGTTTCTTGGGATCAATTGCATGATATATGATCAACTATAAAAACCCGATTGCAATTAACAATGGAGGATCATACCATCGCCATTCTTTGGATGGTGTCATGGAAGCAAAGATCGAAAGGGATCTTCTCCAAAGTGACGCACACAAGGTGATGTCGCCTACTCCTTGTGATCCTTGTGCTAGCAAGATTCTTCAAGGGTCCTTGCCGTATGGAAGGGAAGAGAACTTCTTGCTTGGCGAGACCTCCTTCTCTTGTTTGCGTGAATTGATCACCACCGAAAGAGAGAAACATTCACAAGAGATGATCGGCGAGAGTGTAACCCTCCACTCTAATGTGGAGGCGTCACTTACATTCAATTTGGAAACCGACTTCCCAAAATGGTAAGTACTCAAAGCCTCATGCGTTCACTCCAAGTGAACCATCGAATCTTCTCTTTGAACCAAACGTTCACATAGTGAACCGGTTCATTGATTTGGTTCAATTGTATTTGGTTCAAAGACCAAATCAAACCAAGCCAAGCCATGGTCTAGACCTTCTATGAACCAAATGGCTCATGATCTAACCGTTCATCTCCTGATGCTCTTGATCTCACCGATCTAGCATCCAATCTCTCGATCGAAGCTTACCGATCTCAAGCCCTAATCAATCAAACATGATCAGACCAGATCTCACTTACAATCAGAGTTTAAATCCCTTTAAACTGAACCCAAACAATTCAGTCCACACGATCTGACTTAAGTAAGCCATATCATCAAATTGTGCGACCCTAAGGGTTTCCTTTAGATGTCGGTAATGATAACTTACGTTATCACGATCAGTGAGGGGTATCTAGCAACACATCACTGTCTCCCGATATAAAGGAAAGAGTCTTCCAAGACTACACCCAAACCACTGTAGAAACCCCTTTCAAGAGGGGGGCCGAAACTTGTAGAAAACCCCTTTCAAGAGGGGAGCCGAAACCCTGATTGTGGCGCACATATAGAGTTTTGCAAGCGGAAGATAGGGCTTCATGGGATCGCAATCATAAAAGCATATGATCAACTTGTATAAGAGGAATAGATCTAAAAGATCATACCAATGCCATCGATTTGATGATGCCTTGGAAGCAAAGGTTCAAGTGCTCCTTCTCCAAAGGTGACGCACACAACCGATGACGATAGCTTGCTCTTTGAGTCCTTTGTGCTAGCAAAAGCACTTCAAAGAATCCTTGTCGCGTGAGGGTGTTTCGAGATGAAGCTTGGCGAGAGTAACCTTCTTCTTCTCCTTCTCGTCCGAATCCTTTCGCTCCCAAAGAGGAACGTTGAGAAGAGAAGAGTGAAGTCGAGCGTTCAAAACGCTTTTGCGTTAAGGTGAAGTCGCCTTCATTACATTCCATAAATGGAAGATATGAAGCCATGCGCCACAACCAAACCAAAAACGCCTAACGCCTTGAACCAAGCGTTCACCCTTTGTGAACCGGTTCAAGCGACTTTAATCCACTTCAATTTTGGTTCAAGAACCAAATTAAACCAGCCCAAGCCATGGTCTAGATCTCACTCTGAACCAAAGGGTTCAAGATCTAACCGTTCATCTCTTGATGCTCTTGATCTCACCGATCTAGCATCAACTCTCTCGATCGAAGCTTACCGATCTCAAGCCCCAATCAATCAAACATGATCAGACCAGATCTCACTTACAATCAGAGTCTCTTTCCCTTTAAACTAAACCTAAACAATTCAGTCCACACGATCTGACTTAAGTAAGCCATATCACCAAATTGTGCGACCCTGAGGGTTTCCTTTAAATGTCGGTAACGATAACTCACGTTATCACGATCAGTGAGGGGTATCTAGCAACACATCACTGTCTCCCGATATAAAGGAAAGAGTCTTCCAAGACTTCACCCAAACCACAGCACAAGCGTGAATCAACTCACTAGGCATTACATGTTTCCTTTGCCACTGGATGTTCTTATTGGACAAGCCTGTCAAGCTTGTAACTCCAATATGATGAGCATGATTAGATCAGATGAGCATAGTCACCTGGGTATGGCCATACACTTTCTCAATCATCTCATCTAGGGGGCCCCTATAGAACACCACACTCCTTCAACAAGGAGACGGCAATCCTCTATCTATCACTAGTGCCCTAACCTGACTCATGATCATTATCCAAGATAGTCTATAACCATTATGTTTCAAATGATATTGAACTACCTCAAAACAATGACAATCATCATTTAGAAACACAAGTGATCTCAAGTCAGAGGACATGTGCCACTTGTTGCAATCAAGGATCATTCACATTGTGACAAGCAATTGAATATCCTAGTAGGGTCTGTCCAGTACATCCAATGTACCCATGAGTCTACATCTTATTCCATGCTCGAAGCATCCTATAAGATTAGAATACATATTAGTCTTAACCATATCAAGGCTGTCTCATGTTCACCAAGATACATCGACTAAGGACATATAGCATGTCAGCCTAGCTGAACAGCTTTGAGACATTATTCAGTAGTACACTTATTACAGCAGACAAGGTAACAACCTGAATAATAACCATGCCTTTATAAACACAAGAGTTTATTACATGATACTGATACAATCCCAAGGCCTCAAACATTAGCCTTAAGGGCATACCCCAACAATCTCCCACTTGCACTTAATCTAATGGTTGAGAAATCTCAAACCCATGTTATTACAGTGCTTCTCATGCTTCTGCTGCGCCAGAGGCTTGGTAAGCGGGTCAGCCAGATTGTCGTCTGTATGAACCTTGCATATTTTGATCTCACCACGATCTATGATCTCCCGGATCAAGTGAAACCGTCTCTGTATGTGCTTGGACTTCTAGTGCGACCGTGGTTCCTTTGCTTGTGCGATGGCTCCAGTGTTATCACAGAAGATAACCAAAGGATCGACACTCGAAGGAACAACACCAAGTTCTCTCACGAACTTACGAATCCACACTGCCTCCTTGGATGCTTCCGAGGCTGCAACATACTCGGCTTCTGTTGTGGAATCAGCAACAGTTGACTGTTTGAAACTTTTCCACACCACTGCTCCACCATTCAAGCTAAAAACATAGCCTGATTGCGATCGGAAATCATCCTGGTCCGACTGGAACGAAGCGTCAGTATATCCTTCAATACTGAGTTCTTCCTGACCACCATATATCAAGAACATATCTTTGGTCCTCCGCAGATATTTTAAGATGTTCTTGACTGCAATCCAGTGTGCCTGTCCTGGATTACTTTGGAAACGACTGGTCACGCTTAACCCGTAAGCGACGTCTGGGCGAGTACACAACATCGCATACATAATGGACCCAATAGCCGAAGCATAAGGCGTATTGTCCATTTCATCTTTCTCAGTCTGTGTTTGTGGACACTGACTCTTCGAAAGATTCAGACCATGTCTGACTGGAAGATATCCCCTTTTAGATTTCTCTAAATGGAATCTTTCCAGGACCTTATCGATGTAAGTACTCTGGTACAGCCCGAGAAGCCTCTTAGATCTATCCCTGTAGATCTTCACACCTAATACATAGGTTGCTTCTCCTAAATCTTTCATCTGGAAACATTTCCTTAGCCATGCCTTAACCGCATGCATTTCTGGAATATCGTTTCCAATGATCAAGATGTCATCGACGTAGAGGACTAGGAATGTAATCACGCTCCCACTAAACCTCTTATATACACACGGGTCATCTTCGTTCTTGATGAAACCAAACTCAGAGATTGATTCATCAAAACGAATATTCCAGCTTCTAGATGCTTGTTTCAGTCCATAAATGGACTTCTTTAATTTGCATATTTTATGACGATCTGATGGATTAGTGAAACCTTCAGGTTGTGTCATATACACATCCTCATCCAGATTTCCATTAAGGAAAGCTGTTTTCACATCCATCTGCCAGATCTCATAATCATAATATGCAGCTATCGCGAAAAGAATCCGAATAGACTTAAACATGGCTACAGGAGAGAAAGTTTCATCATAATCTATCCCGTAGATTTGTTTGAAACCTTTTGCAACTAGCCTGCCTTTATAGGTAACCACGTTACCATCCATGTCAATCTTCTTCTTGAAGATCCATTTACAGCCTATAGGGATTACTCCCGGAGGCGGATCAACCAAATCCCAGACTTGGTTATCTGACATGGAGTCCATCTCGGCTCGCATAGCTTCAAGCCATCTAGCTGACTCCGGTCCACTGACCGCATCCGCATAAGTAAGGGGTTCATCATTATCAATGATGTAGACTCCGTCATAGCGCTCAGGCTGACGACGGATCCTTCCCAATCTTCGCGGTTCCCGTGATATCTGAGCCTCAGGTTGTTTAGTAACCTGTTCTGCCGGCTCAGGCTCATCCAACTGTGCTTGACTACTTTGTCCTTCCTCTGGATTCTCATCCAGCTTTATTTCTCTCCCACTGGCTTCTTGTAGAAGAAACTCCTTCTCAAGAAATATGGCCGTCCGAGCAACAAATACTTTGTTCTCTTTGGGATCGTAGAAATAATAACCCTTAGTTTCCTTAGGGTAACCGACAAAGATACATTTCTCAGATCTGCTCTCTAGTTTCCCAGAGGCGAGCTTTTTGACATAAGCCTCGCAACCCCAGATCCTGATAAATGTCAAGCTCGGCTGTTTCCCATACCATAATTCATATGGCGTCTTTGAAACGGCCTTGGATGGCACTCGGTTTAGTACCTTTGCAGCTGTTTCCAGTGCAAATCCCCAAAAGGAATATGGAAGAGTAGCCTGACTCATCATAGAACGAACCATATCAAGTAACGTTCTATTTCTCCTCTCGGACACACCATTCCATTGCGGTGTTCCTGGCGGAGTTAGCTGTGAGATAATCCCACACTCCTTCAGATAGTCAGTAAACGCATGACTCAGGTATTCTCCACCTCGATCAGAACGAAGTGCCTTGATATTTCGGCCTAGCTGATTCTGTACTTCATTCTTGAACTCTTTGAACTTGTCAAAGGATTCACTCTTATGTCTCATTAGATAGACATAACCATATCTACTGAAATCATCAGTAAATGTAATGAAGTACTGATAGCCACCTCTGGCATGTTTACTAAATGGCCCACACACATCACTGTGTATAAGGTCAAGTAAACCTGAAGCCCTTTGACCTTTGTTAGGAAAAGGTGACTTCGTCATTTTACCCATTAAACAAGCTTTGCATGTATCAATCTCCTCATAGGAGAATGATCCCAGCAGTCCATGATCATGCAACCGCTTAATGCGCTTCTTGTTAATATGGCCTAAACGACTATGCCATAACAAGGTGCTGTCTTCAGCATACTTGGCTTTCTTATTATCAATATTTTGTATAGAATATTCCATGTCCAACATGAATAACCCATTGTTAATTGAACCAGTTGCATAAACAATATTATCTAAAGATAAAACACACTTTGAAATATTGCATTCAAAGGCAAATCCTTTCCTGACAAGAGCAGGAATAGAGATAATATTCTTGGTTATACTGGGTACAAAATAACAATTGTTTAATTCCAATACAATGCCAGATGGTAAAGAAATGAAATAGTCTCCTACAGCAACAGCAGCAACCCGTGCCCTGTTTCCAACGCGTAGGTCTACCTCATGCTGTCCCACCTGCCTTCTTCTCTTGAGTTCCTGTACATTTGAACAAATGTGAACTCCACATGCAGTGTCCAACACCCATGAAATAGAAGAAGAAGATAACATGACCTCAGTCACATATATACCTGAGCCAGAAGCGATGCTTCCCCTCTTATCTCCTTGGAGCGCTTTACAGTCCTTTTTCCAGTGACCCAGCTGGCCACAATGGAAACACCTGTTGTCCTTAGACCGCTTTACCTTCTGTTTCAGAGCCTTGCTGTAACTCTTGACAGGGGCCTTGCCCTTCTTCCCCTTCTTCTTGTTCCTAGAAGGAACCATTAAGACAGAGGTTGAAGGCTTTCCCTTCAGAGTCTCCTCAGTTGTCAAGAGCATATTCAGCAGCTCTGCCAGAGTACAATCGATTTTGTTCATATTAAAATTAATAATGAACGCATCGAAAGAGGGCGGGAGAGACTGCAGAATAATGTCTACAGCAAGCTCCTGGTTGATGGTATGCCCCAGTTTCTCCAGAGCCTCCTTGTGCCCAATCATCTTGAGCACGTGAGCTCCCACTGGGCTCCCTTCAGCCAGTTTGCTCTGAAAGAAAAGCTTTGTCAGATTATAGCGTTCTGTCCTCGCCTGTGCAGCATACAGCATCTTGAGGTTCGCTATAATTTCTATAGCCGACATATCCTCATGCTGACGCTGCAGCGGTGGCGTCATAGACGCTAGCATCAGGCAAGCGACATCAATGCTATCATTGACGTGCTTTTCATAAGCATCACGAACCGCCCTTGCGGCGTTCGCAGCGGGTTGAGGCGGCACAGCCGTCTCGAGGACATACAGTTTCCTCTCTGCCTTAAGAACGATCTTAAGGTGTCCGAACCAGTCTGAGAAGTTTGGCCCAGCAAACTTCTCCCTTTCCAGTAGGGATCGCACATTGAAGCTCATGGTGTTCGTTGCTGCAGGAATCTACAACAATGCAAGAACAGCAAGGTCTGTATCAATGTATAGAATCAATCCAGGACTTAAGAAAGATTCTTTTCTCACTATTTTGTCTGACTGAAAAATCCAGTAAACAGTCCGAAAGAGTAACACTCTTTTAGTGAGATGGGATCCAGATTTCATACTTGGTCTCCGCGTCCCGCTCAGGCGAGATAAGATGCACAGAGATGATAAGCACTAATTTCTGGTAGGCTGTACCAGCCAATCGCCAACCCGTGCGATTCCCCTTCATCTGGGCAATCCAGCAGACTGCGCCAACTGAGTTGGTACAACACAGTCTCTGATCCCACAGATGGCTGCCTCCATGTGCTACCATATGCGCCACATATGTAGCCTACATGGTCAAGCTGACCCGACCTACTCCCTGGACCACCACGTGCTATGCTGAGCAACGAGAAGGGATAAATCCCTACTCTGTAACACGCAGGTGAAATCCCGCGCTGTCTGAAGATAGATGGACGTGCCCACTGAGTGGGTACAACACGGCTCCAACGATAATCAGAACAGTGAGGTTTCGCGTCAGAAGGCTTACGAGCTTGATATGTTAGCGTTGGATTTTAACGGTCTTTTAACTTCTTAACTATCATGCAAACCCTATGGTGATAGCAGAAGATAAACTCATGCAGTTCTAATTATATATGGAATAAAAAGAAAGCATGGATCTTATGTGCTAAAAGCCCATAGAGCCTAAGTAAGACCTTAACCTAATTTTAAGTCTTCACTAGCTCTTCTTGGGTCTTTTGCCTTTCATCTGGTCCAACCCAGGGCCCTAGCGCCAAGAGCACCTCAGGTGCGCCACCAGGTGAATGCCCCTCTTGGATGTGTGCCTTTGTGTTCTTGTCTGATTGAAACACATTTTAATCTATCTAGACAAGGTTGACTCGCAGGTCAACTACACATTATAAATGAATTAAAAATTGTGATTCGCAGATCACAAAATAATAATTTACCAGGCTCGCAGGCCCCAGCACAGCACACATTAAAAGGGCAACCCACATAAGATTAAATAAACAAGCACATGGCATCAAATTAACATGTGATCCATTTAACAAGAAAATAAAATTTTGAAAACCCCATTGGCATCAATTTTAATTTTCTTATGAGCCCTACAACCTTACAATGGTCCATTGATAGGGATCCACTCATCCATCTAGTCAGATCCTGTGTCCCTTGCATGCACCAAGTCCTAACTGACTCGCGTTGACCTAATGGTCAACCATGCATGCGCCAAGGGCTGAACAACCCTCATGAGTTCTGGCAAGCGGGTGTGACCCCAGGCCTAACTCATGTGTTCTTACTGGTTGTCTCAACTAGACCTCGCTACACGCCTAAGATGCAATCGACCTATGGCCACCTTGTGCTTGCGCACAGGTGCCATCTGGTCGATCCATCTAGGCTGTCAGATGGTCTGATCAGACTATTGGATCCAACATAGAGGTGACTTCAACCCCATCAACCCATCTAAGGGTTTATTGTAGGTGCCACTTAGATCTAGTGAGGCGCACAAGTGATTAAGTTTTTAAGAAAACCTACATCATTCAACATGCGCCCTCCTTCATCATATATGCGTGCGCAAGGGAGTAAAAACATACACCATGTATTTTTCACTACTAAACATGAGATGCGCAAGATGCTAACTACTAGATCTACTAGTTAAACACAAACAAGGATCACAAATCAACAAGCAATCATATGATTCTACATACAACCGCATGCTCTGATACCAATTGTAGAAACCCCTTTCAAGAGGGGGGCCGAAACTTGTAGAAAACCCCTTTCAAGAGGGGAGACGAAACCCTGATTGTGGCGCACATATAGAGTTTTGTAAGCGGAAGATAGGGCTTCATGGGATAGCAATCATAAAAGCATATGATCAACTTGTATAAGAGGAATAGATCTAAAAGATCATACCAATGCCATCGATTTGATGATGCCTTGGAAGCAAAGGTTCAAGTGCTCCTTCTCCAAAGGTGACGCACACAACCGATGACGATAGCTTGCTCTTTGAGTCCTTTGTGCTAGCAAAAGCACTTCAAAGAATCCTTGTCGCGTGAGGGTGTTTCGAGATGAAGCTTGGCGAGAGTAACCTTCTTCTTCTCCTTCTCGTCCGAATCCTTTCGCCCCCAAAGAGGAACGTTGAGAAGAGAAGAGTGAAGTCGAGCGTTCAAAACGCTTTTGCGTTAAGGTGAAGTCGCCTTCATTACATTCCATAAATGGAAGATATGAAGCCATGCGCCACAACCAAACCAAAAACGCCTAACGCCTTGAACCAAGCGTTCACCCTTTGTGAACCGGTTCAAGCAACTTTAATCCACTTCAATTTTGGTTCAAGAACCAAATTAAACCAGCCCAAGCCATGGTCTAGATCTCACTCTGAACCAAAGGGTTCAAGATCTAACCGTTCATCTCTTGATGCTCTTGATCTCACCGATCTAGCATCAACTCTCTCGATCGAAGCTTACCGATCTCAAGCCCCAATCAATCAAACATGATCAGACCAGATCTCACTTACAATCAGAGTCTCTTTCCCTTTAAACTGAACCTAAATAATTCAGTCCACACGATCTGACTTAAGTAAGCCATATCACCAAATTATGCGACCCTGAGGGTTTCCTTTAAATGTCGGTAACGATAACTCACATTATCACGATCAGTGAGGGGTATCTAGCAACACATCACTGTCTCCCGATATAAAGGAAAGAGTCTTCCAAGACTTCACCCAAACCACAGCACAAGCGTGAATCAACTCACTAGGCATTACATGTTTCCTTTGCCACTGGATGTTCTTATTGGACAAGCCTGTCAAGCTTGTAACTCCAATATGATGAGCATGATTAGATCAGATGAGCATAGTCACCTGGGTATGGCCATACACTTTCTCAATCATCTCATCTAGGGGGCCCCTATAGAACACCACACTCCTTCAACAAGGAGACGGCAATCCTCTATCTATCACTAGTGCCCTAACCTGACTCATGATCATTATCCAAGATAGTCTATAACCATTATGTTTCAAATGATATTGAACTACCTCAAAACAATGACAATCATCATTTAGAAACACAAGTGATCTCAAGTCAGAGGACATGTGCCACTTGTTGCAATCAAGGATCATTCACATTGTGACAAGCAATTGAATATCCTAGTAGGGTCTGTCCAGTACATCCAATGTACCCATGAGTCTACATCTTATTCCATGCTCGAAGCATCCTATAAGATTAGAATACATATTAGTCTTAACCATATCAAGGCTGTCTCATGTTCACCAAGATACATCGACTAAGGACATATAGCATGTCAGCCTAGCTGAACAGCTTTGAGACATTATTCAGTAGTACACTTATTACAGCAGACAAGGTAACAACCTGAATAATAACCATGCCTTTATAAACACAAGAGTTTATTACATGATACTGATACAATCCCAAGGCCTCAAACATTAGCCTTAAGGGCATACCCCAACAACCACAGCACAAGTGTGAATCCACTTCACTAGGCATACATGTTTCCTTTGCCACTAGATGTTCTTATTGGACAAGCGTGTCAAGCCTGTAGCTCCAATATGATGAGCATGATTAGATCAGATGAACATAGTCACCTGGGTATGGCCATACACTTTCTCAATCATCTCATTCAGAGGGGGGCCCCTTTAGAACATCACACTCCAATCAAGGAGACGGCAATCCTATATCTATCACTAGTGTCCTAACCTGACTCATGATCATTATCCAAGATAGTCTATAACCATTATTTCTCAAATGATATTGAACTACCTCAAAACAATGACAATCATCATTTAGAAACACAAGTGATCTCAAGTCAGAGGACATGTGCCACTTGTTGCAAACAAGGATTATTCACATTGTGACAAGCAATTGAATATCCTAGTAGGGTCTGTCCAGTACATCCAATGTACTCATGAGTCTACATCTTATTCCATGCTCGAAGCATCCTATAAGATTAGAACACATATTAGTCTCAATCATATCAAGGCTGTCTCATGTTCACCAAGATATATCGACTAAGGACTTTATAGCACGTCAGCCTAGCTGAACAGCATTGAGACATTATTCAGAAGTACACTTATTGCAGCAGACAATGTAACAACCTGAATAACAACCATTGCCTTTATAAACATAAGAGTTTATACATGATATTGAAAGAATCCCAAGGCCTCAAACATTAGACTTAAGGGCATACCCCAACACTTTAAGCAATTAGAAGCCGATGTCGATGAAGGCGCCCAAGTGTTCGCCCTCTGCAGTCTCGCACACACGGATTCCTCAAGTTTTCTTCTTCCTCGCCCGGTGCTAGCCTCGGGAAGAAGATCCATGCCTTAGGAGAGTCCTCCAAGCAACTTGCGCCACCACCAAGATGTGATGCGCCAAGGAGATGGAAGGAGAAGAGAACGCCGCAAGCCTTTTTGTTCCTTTGCGCCAAAGAAAGGAAAAGGAGAAGCATGCTTGCGCCCTTGATGGAAGAAGAAGAGCTTCAAGCTCTCCAAGCCGTCGCCCTCTAATGCTTCACGCCTCCAAGGAATTAGCATCATGAAGAGAGGGGGCGGCAAGGGCTTATTTATAGGAGCAAGAGGCGGTTAGGGGAGAATGGCAAGTGTTGACAATTAGGGCATGATTCTAGGAGATTATCCAATCAAATATATTGATTAAATCTCCACTCCCATATGCGCCTAAGACTTGCCAAAGCAAGCATCAGCCATATGCGCCCATATCATGCCATATGAGGCATTAATCCCATCCATGCGCCTAGACCTAGTCAAGGTAATATGATGGATTGCCTATTGTGGCTTGGGCGCAAGTCCTAATCCAATTAAGACTCTAATTATGTTAATAATCAGCCCACAATTGTCAAACACAATCCAATCAATTATCTTGTGTGATTTAATTAAATCCAATTTGATTTAATCACCTAGGAGATACCAAACAAGGCATAGGCGCAAATTCTAGTCCAACTAGAATCCCATATGCGCCTATCCCATTAATTCATCCCCATTATACCCTTCAAGCCTCATAGCCCTTCAATACAACTTATTAGCAAGCCCAACTAAGCAATGGGCCAAGCCCAAAGTCCATTATGCATGTTAACCAAGCTATTGGATCCAATCCAATTTAACCCATGGTTAAATGAGGCTAACCATGGTTAATTTGATCAATATGCCAAAAACGGAAGTTGACCCCAATAAATTTCTTCCATCTCATCAGGCCCATTGGCGCTGATGAAATCTCCCAAATAGATCAGAGTTATCCAATAACTCGATCTAAAGGCTACCCGATCAATATGAAAACTCGAGTATCAAGGTGTGCGACCCTGTAGGTTCCTCTAACGCTGGCAGTGCTGACCAAAGGTCATCACAAGCAGTGAGTGGCACCTAGCAGTGCATCGCTGCTACCCAGGTTATTGGAATGGATATCGACATCGACATCCCCATCATCGCAACTAGGTACAGATGCATTACAGTCTCTTTGCCGTACTGATATCCGATTGGACAAGTGTGTCATCACTTGTTTTCATCCAATCACATGGCTATGACTAGAACAGGTTCTCACCTGGGTATGGCCATACACTCTCAGTCATAGAACCATAAGGGAGCTCCATGGATATCATACTTCCCTAAGGAAGGGGAAAATCCTATGTCTGTCCATTGACCTTCTCATATGGGCCGTGACATGCTCAATAACAACTGTTATAACCTCCCAACTACAGCGAGGTGTTAGGTTGTATCAAAGCAAGTCCCTAACCATATAGAATGATCAATGACCTCAAGTCAAGGGATCAATGCATCTCCTGTCACTTGTGAGGATAACTCATGACACCAAGTCATAGCCTCACAGCGGGTCTATCCAGTATATCCTCCAATGATACACCCATGTGTCTGCGTTAGCACCACGTGCCTAACCAGCCCACATACCAGTCTCTCAAGTACCAGAGTTGTCCCATATCCACTCAGGTACATCGACTGGGGACTATAGTTCGAGCACAGATACAATCTGTCTCCAGGGACATTATCATGTAAGTACACAATCGCAGGTGTAGACAAACAATGATAACGACAATGCCAGAAAGATATATATTAATATCAGATTCAAGTAGTACAAAGATGGACCAAGACTAGGTCCTAGGGCATATACACCAACAATCTCCCACTTGCACTAAGACCTAGAGGTTGAGCAACCTCAACCCCATATCTCTAGTACGACCATCATGCTTCTGCTGCGCCAAAGCCTTGGTCAGTGGGTCTGCTAGATTGCTCTCTGTGTCAATTCTGCTAATCTTGACATCACCTCGATCAATGATCTCTTTGATCAGGCAAAATCTCTTGAGTATGTGTTTGGAACTTTGATGAGACCGTGGTTCCTTAGTATGTGCAGTTCCCATTGTTGTCATAGTAGAGCTCAATGGGATTCATTGCATTTGGAACCACCTGAAGTTCAGAAAAGAACTTCCTGATCCAAACGGCTTCATTGGCTGCCTCAGAAGCAACCACATACTCAGCTTCGGTTGTAGAATTAGCTATGGTGGATTGCTTGAAGCTCTTCCAGCATACAACACCTCCAACCATCTTAAACTAATAGCTGGTCTGCGATCTGAAGTCGTCAGGATCAGACTGGAACGACTCATCAGTGAAGCTCTGCACACTGAGTTCTTCCTGTCCCCCGTAGACTTTATAGAATAAATCCTTAGTCCCTTTTAGGATACTCAAGGATATTCTTTACAGCCACCCAGTGCTGTAAACTAGGATTGGATTGGTATCGGCTGGTTATGCTCACAGCATAAGCCACAACTGGTCTAGTACACAACATTGCATACATGATCGATCCCACCGCCGAAGCATAGGGCACTCGACTCATGTCATCTCTCTCAGGCTCTGTGTTGGTACACTGGTTCTTTGAGAGAGTAAGGCCATGTCTCACTGGAAGGTATCCCTTCTTGGATTGCTCCAAGTTGAACCCCTCCAGGACCTTATCAATGTGGGTACTCTGACTAAGGGCCAAGAGCCTCTTGGATCTATCCCGGTAGATCCTCACACCTAGAATATAGGCGGCCTCCCCTAAGTCCTTCATCTCGAAACATTTCCCTAACCATGTCTTCACAGCTTGAAGACTAGGGATGTTGTTTCGGATGAGCAGTATGTCATCGACATACATGACCAGAAAAGTCACCAAGCTCCCACTGAATTTTCTGTATACACAAGCGTCATCTTCACTTTTGATAAAGCTATAATCTCTCACAGCTTCATCAAACTGAAGATTCTAACTTCGAGATGCTTGCTTTAATGCATAAATGGATTTCTTTAGCCTGCAGACTTTACTAGTATCTGCAGGATGGATGAAGTCATTAGGTTGTGTCATATACACATCCTTAGTTAGCTTCCCGTTAAGGAACGCTGTCTTCACATCCATCTGCCATATCTCATAGTCATGATATGCAGCTATAGCAAGCAGAATCCGAATGGATTTGATCATGGCAACTGGCGAGAAGGTTTCATCATAGTCCATCCCGTGGACTTGTTTAAATCCTTTAGCCACTAGTCTACCCTTATAGGTAACTATTTTTCCATCCATGTCTGTCTTCCTCTTGAAGACCCATTTACACCCTATGGGTTTTACCCCATCAGGCAGCTCAACCAAATCCCAGACTTGGTTAGCCGACATGGAATCCATCTCGGATCGCATGGCCTCAAGCCATCTCTCGGAGTCCGGTCCACTGACCGCCTCATCATAAGTCCTGGGTTCATCCTCCATGATGAAAATCCCATCGTGTTGGGTCGGCAGCGACCCATACCTCTCAGGTGCACGACGAAACCTCCCAGACCTACATGGGGCCTGTTGTTGGGGTATGCCCTTAAGGCTAATGTTTGAGGTCTTGGGATTATATCAGTATCATGTATAAACTCTATGTTTATAAAGGCAATGGTTTTTATTCAGGTTGTTACATCATCTGCTGCAATATGTATACTTCTGAATAATGTCTCAATGCTGTTCAGCTTGGCTGACATGCAGTATTGTCCTTAGTCGAGATATCTTGGTGAACATGAGACAGCCTTGATATGATTGAGACTAATATGAGTTCTAATCTTATAGGATGCTTCGAGCATGGAATAAGATGTAGACTCATGGGTACGTCGGATGTACTGGACAGACCCTAGTTAGGATATTCAATTGCTTGTCACAATGTGAATAATCCTTGTATGCAAACACGTGGCATATTTCCTCTGACTTGAGATCACTTGTGTTTCTAAATGATGATTGACATTGTTTTGAGGTAGTTCAATATCATTTGAAACATAATGGTTATAGACTATCTTGGATAATGAGCATGAGTCATGTTAGGGCACTAGTGATAGATATAGGATTGCCGTCTCCTCGTTTGGAGTGTGATGTTCTAAAGGGCCCCCCTGGATGAGATGATTGAGAAAGTGTATGGCCATACCCAGATGACTATGTTCATCTGATCTAATCATTCTCATCATATTGGAATTACAGGCTTGACACGCTTGTCCAATAAGAACATCCAGTGGCAAAGGAAGCATGTATGCCTAGTGAATTGGATTCACACTTGTGCTGTGGTTTGGGTGTAGTCTTGGAAGACTCTTTCCTTTATATCGGGAGACAGTGATGTGTTGCTAGATACCCCTCACTGATTGTGATAACGTAAGTTATTGTTACCGACATTTAAAGGAAACCCTTAGGGTCGCACAATTTGATGATATGGCTTACTTATGTCAGATCGTGTGGACTGAATTGTTTTGGTTCAGTTTAAAGGGATTTAAACTCTGATTGTAAGTGAGATCTGGTCTGATCATGTTTGATTGATTAGGGCTTGAGATTGGTAAGCTTTAATCGAGAGAGTTGATGCTAGATTGGTGAGATCAAGAGCATCAAGAGATGAACGGTTAGATCTTGAACCTTTAAGTTTAATGAGATCTAGACCAAAGGCTTGGGTTAATTGGTCTTTGAACCAAACCAAAATGAACCGGCTCATCATGTGAGCGCATGGTTCAAAGGGGAGAGCAAAAATGCGCTTGGGGTAAACCCATGGTCGCATTGAGAGGTGGTTTGCTATTTTTAGAAGCCATGATCTCAAGTTGAGACCACGTCTCACGTTTGTAGAGAGCAAGCTCTATTCTCGCCTCTCGCCCACCCCTCTCGACACACTCTTGTATGGTAAAGCTTTGACGCTTTGGAGAGGATTCGGCCAAGCAAAGAAAACATCCCTTTTCTTTCCATTCGATCAGGAGACTTGGAGAACCTTGCTAGCACAAGGAGCGACAAGGAGAAGCCAAGATTAATCTTGTGTGCGCACGCTTTGGAGGAGAGCCCTTTCGATCTCTGCTTCCAAGACGCCATCCAAGAAATGGCATCGGTATGTATCTTTTGATGTATACAAGTTTATCAAAGTTGATCATATGACAAGCATGCAATCGATCTAGAAATCCTTTCTCCCGCTGTGTTAAAACCTTTACTTGCGCCTATTAGGGTTTCGCCCCCTTTTTAGGGGATTACAATTGGTATCAGAGCATGCGTTTTATGTTTGAATCATATGATTGCTTGATCTTAATATGTGATTCATGTTTGCACTTATACTTGATCTAATGGCTGTTTACATGCGAATCTACATGATATGCGAAACTTGATGTATATTTTTGTTGGCGCATGAATGTTGGCGCTTGTTGTTTTTGTCAAAACAAAATTACTTGCGCGCTCCTCATTAGATCTAATGCGTCTACTTTAATAACTTAGACGGCTTATTAGGGTTGAAGTCATCAATCGAGTCTAGACCCAACAGTCTGATCAGACCATCTGACAGCCTAGATGGGTCGACCAGATGGCACCTATGCGCAAGCATGAGGTGGCTATAGGTCGACTGCAGACAGGCGTGTAGCGATGTCTGGTTGAGACAACCAGTGAACGCTCACGAGTTAGGCCCGGGGTCACACCCGCTTGCCAGAACTCATGAGGGTTGATCAGCCCAGCGCATGCATGGTTGACCATAAGGTCGACTCAAGTCAGTTAGGACTTGGTGCATGCAAGGGCAGTGGGTTTGACTAGGTCTGATGAGTGGATCCCTATTAATGGACCGTTGTAAGGGAGTAGGGCATATAAGGAAATAAAATTGATGCCAATGGGATTTTCAAAAAATTTTATTTTCTTGTTTGAATCACATGATGTTTGTATAACATGATTGAATGTTTATTTAATCTTATGTGGGCTGCCCGATTAATGTGTGCTGTGCTGGGGCCTGCGTGCCTGGATTATAAATTGTAAATTTTTATTGTGATCTGCGCATCACATTTTCATTAATTTATAAAGTGTAATTGACCTGCGTGTCAATCATGTCTAGATAGATTAAATTGTAATTTGATCAGACATGAGCACAGAGCACACTTGGCAGAGGCGCATGCAGCAAGTGGCTTCACCAGTGGGAGGTCTAGGGTTCGACTCTAGGACAGGCGCATTTTACCTGGTGGGCACACCTGAGCTGCAGTGGGCGCTTGGGCCTGGGTTGGGCCATATGAAATGTTAAAGACCCATGAAGAGCTCAAGTGAAGACTTAAGTCGAATTAAGGTCTTACCTAGGCTTAATGGGCTTTTACCACATAAGATCATCATGCTTTCTATTTACTATTTAAGTAATTTAGCAACTGCATGATTTATTCTTCTGCTATCACCATAGGATTTACATGATAGTTAAGAAGATAAAAGGACCGTTAAAATCCAACGTTAAATATCAAGCACGATAGCCTTCTGACGCGAAACCTCACTGTTCTGACTATCGTTGGGGCCGTGTTGTACCCACTCAGTGGGCACACCCATCTATCTTCAGACGGTGTGTGATTACACCTCCGTGTTACAGAGAAGGGATTTATCGCTTCTCGTTGCTCAGCATAGCACGTGGTGGTCCAGGGAGTAGGTCAGGTCAGCTTGACCATGTAGGCTACATATTGAGCATATGGTAGCTATATGGAGGCAGCCATCTGTGGGATCAGAGACTGTGTTGTACCAACTCAGTTGGCACAGTCTGCTGGATTGCCCAGATGAAGGGGAATCGCATGGGTTGGCGATTAGCATGGATTGCCAACCAGAAATTAGTGCTTGTACTCTCTGTGCATCTTATCTCGCCTGAGCGGGACGCGGAGACCAAGTATGAAATCTGGATCCCATCTCACTAAAAGAGTTTTATTCTTTCGGGCTGTTTTGCTGGATTTTTCAGCCAGATAAAACAGTGAGAAAAGAATCATTCTTAAGTCCTGAATTGATTCTGACATTGATACTGACCTTGCTGTTCTTGCATTGTTGTAGATTCCTGCAGCAACGAACACCACAAATTTCAATGTGCGATCCCTACTGGAAAGGGAGAAGTTTGCTGGGCAAAACTTCTCAGACTGGTACGGACACCTTAAGATTGTTCTTAAGGCTGAGAGGAAACTGTATGTCCTCGAGACGGCTATACCGCCTCAACCCGCTCCGAACGCCACAAGGGCGGTTCAGGAAGCTTATGAGAAGCATGTCAATGATAGCATTGATGTCGCTTGCTTGATGCTTGCGTCTATGACGCCAGAGCTGCAGCGTCAGCATGAGGATTTATCTGCTATAGAAATTATAGCAAACCTCAAGATGTTGTATGCTGCACAAGCGAGGACTGAACGCTATAATTTGACTAAACTTTTCTTTTAGAGCAAACTGACTGAAGGGAGTCCAGTGGGAGCTCACGTACTTAAGATGATTGGGTACAAAGAGGCTCTAGAGAAACTGGGACACACCATCAATCAGGAGCTTGCTGTAAATATTATCCTGCAGTCTCTCCCGCCCTCTTTCGATCCGTTCATCATTAATTTTAATATGAACAAGATCGACTGTACGCCGGCAGAGTTACTGAATATGCTCTTGACTACAGAGCTGACTCTAAAGGGAAAGCCTTCATCCTCTATCTTGATGGTTCCTTCAAGGAACAAAAGGAAGGGGAAGAAGGGCAAAGCTCTTGTCAAGAGCTACAACAAGGCTCTGAAACAAAAGGTTAAGCGGTCGAAGGAATACAGATGTTTCCATTGTGGCCAGTTGGGTCACTGGAAAAAGGACTGTAAAGCGCTCCAAGGAGACAAGAAGGGAAGCAATCCTTTCGCTTCTGGTTCAGGTATTTTTGTGACTGAGGTCATGGTTTCTTCTTCTATATCATGGGTGTTGGACACTGCATGTGGAGTTCACATTTGTTCAAATGTACAGGAACTCAAGAGAAGAAGATAGGTGGGACAGCATGAGGTGGACCTACGAGTTGGAAACGGGGCACGGGTTGCTGCTGTTGCTGTAGGAGTTTATTACATCTCTTTACCATCTGGTCTTGTATTGGAACTGGACAATTGTTATTTTGTACCGAGCATAACTAAGAATATTATCTCTATTCCTGCTCTTGTCAGGAAAGGGTTTACCTTTGAATGCAAGACTTCAAAGTGTTATATTTCATTAGATAATATTGTTTATGCTACTAGATCAATTAACAATGGGTTATTCATGTTGGACATGGAATGTTCAATACAACATATTGATATTAAGAAAGCCAAGTATGCTGATGATAGCACCTTGCTATGGCATAGTCGTTTAGGCCATATTAACAAGAAGCACATTAAGCGGTTGCATGAGCATGGACTGCTGGGATCATTCTCCTATGAGGAGTTTGATACATGCAAAGCTTGTTTAATGGGTAAAATGACGAAGTCTCCTTTTTCTAATAAAGGACAAAGGGCTTCAGGTTTACTTGACCTCATTCACAGTGATGTGTGTGGGCCATTTAGTAAACATGCCAGAGGTGGCTATTCATACTTCATTACCTTTACTGATGATTTCAGTAGGTATGGTTATGTCTATCTTATGAGACATACGAGTGAATCTTTTGACAAGTTCAAAGAGTTCAAGAATGAAGTACAGAATCAGTTGGGCCGAAATATCAACGCACTTCATTCAGATCGAGGTGGAGAATACTTGAGTCATGAGTTTACTGACTATCTGAAGGAGTGTGGGATTATCTCACAGCTCACTCCGCCAGGAACACCGCAGTGGAATGGTGTATCTGAGAGGAGAAATAGAACCTTACTGGATATGGTTCGTTCTATGATGAGTCAGGCTACTCTACCTTACTCCTTTTGGGGATTTGCACTGGAAACAGCTGCAAAGGTACTAAACCGAGTGCCATCCAAGGCAGTTTCAAAGACTCCATATGAGTTATGGTATGGGAAACAGCCAAGATTGACATTTATCAAGATCTGGGGTTGCGGGGCTTATGTCAAAAAGCTCGCCTCTAGGAAACTGGAGAGCAGATCTGAGAAATGTATCTTTGTCGGTTACCCTAAGGAAACTAAGGGTTATTATTTCTACGATCCCAAAGAGAACAAAGTATTTGTTGCTCGCACGGCTATTTTTCTTGAGAAGGAATTTCTTCTGCAAGAGGCCAGTGGGAGAGAAATAAAGCTGGATGAGAATCCAGAAGAAGGACAAAGTAGTCAAGCACAGTTGGATGAGCCTGAGCTAGTAGATCAGGTTACTGAACAACCTGAGGCTCAGATATCACGGGAACCACGAAGATCGGGAAGGATCCATCGACAGCCTGAACACTATGACGGAGTCTACATCATTGATGATGAACCCCTCACTTATGCGGATGCGGTCAGTGGACCGGAATCAGCAAGATGGCTTGAAGCTATGCAAGCCGAAATGGACTCCATGTCAGATAACCAAGTCTGGGATTTGGTTGATCCGCCTCCGGGAGTAATCCCTATAGGCTGTAAGTGGATCTTCAAAAAGAAGATTGACATGGATGGTAACGTAGTTACCTATAAAGACAGGCTAGTTGTGAAAGGTTTCAAACAAATCTACGGGATAGATTATGATGAAACTTTCTCTCCTGTAGCCATGTTCAAGTCTATTCGGATTATTCTTGCGATAGCAGCATATTATGATTATGAGATCTGGCAAATGGATGTGAAGACCGCTTTCCTTAATGGAAAATTAGAAGAGGATGTCTATATGACACAACCTGAAGGTTTCACTAATCCATCAGATCGTCATAAAATATGCAAATTAAAGAAGTCCATTTATGGACTTAAACAAGCATCAAGAAGCTGGAATATTCGTTTTGATGAATCAATCTGTGAATTTGGTTTCATCAAGAATGAAGATGACCCGTGTGTATATAAGAGGTTTAGTGGGAGCGTGATTACTTTCCTAGTCCTCTACGTCGATGATATCTTAATCATTGGAAACGATGTTCCTGAACTACATGCTGTCAAAGCATGGTTAAGAAAATGTTTCCAGATGAAAGATTTAGGAGAAGCAGCCTATGTATTAGGTGTGAAGATCTACAGAGATAGATCTAAGAGGCTTCTAGGGCTGTGCCAGAGTACTTACATCGATAAAGTCCTGGAGAGATTCCATTTAGAAAATTCTAAAAGAGGATATCTTCCAGTCAGACATGGTCTGAATCTTTCAAAGAGTCAGTGTCCACAAACACAGACTGAGAAAGATGAAATGGACAATACGCCTTATGCTTCAGCTATTGGGTCCATTATGTATGCGATGTTGTGTACTCGCCCAGACGTCGCTTACGGGTTAAGCGTGACCAGTCGAATCCAGAGTAATCCAGGTAAGGCGCACTGGATTGCGGTCAAGAACATTTTGAAATATCTTCGGAGGACCAAAGATATGTTCTTGATATATGGAGGTCAGGAAGAACTCAGTATTGAAGGATATACTGACGCTTCGTTCCAGTCTGACCAGGATGATTTCCGATCGCAATCAGGCTATGTTTTTGGCTTGAATGGAGGTGCAGTGGTGTGGAAAAGTTTCAAACAATCAATTGTTGCTGATTCCACAACAGAAGCCGAGTATGTTGCAGCCTCAGAAGCATCTAAGGAGGCAGTGTGGATTCGTAAGTTCGTTCAGGAACTTGGTGTTGTTCCTTCGAGTGCAGATCCTTTGGTTATCTTCTGTGATAACACTGGAGCAATAGCACAAGCAAAGGAACCACGGTCGCACCAGAAGTCCAAGCACATACAGAGAAGGTTTCACTTGATCCTGGAGATCATTGATTGTGGCGAGATCAAAATCTGCAAGGTTCATACAGATGACAATCTAGCTGACCCGCTTACAAAGCCTCTAGCGCAGCAGAAGCATGAGAAGCACTGTAATAATATGGGTTTGAGATTTCTCAACCATTAGATTAAGTGCAAGTGGGAGATTGTTGGGGTATGCCCTTAAGGCTAATGTTTGAGGCCTTGGGATTATATCAGTATCATGTATAAACTCTATGTTTATAAAGGCAATGGTTGTTATTCAGGTTGTTACATCATCTGCTGCAATATGTATACTTCTGAATAATGTCTCAATGCTGTTCAGCTTGGCTGACATGCAGTATTGTCCTTAGTCGAGATATCTTGGTGAACATGAGACAGCCTTGATATGATTGAGACTAATATGAGTTCTAATCTTATAGGATGCTTCGAGCATGGAATAAGATGTAGACTCATGGGTACGTCGGATGTACTGGACAGACCCTAGTTAGGATATTCAATTGCTTGTCACAATGTGAATAATCCTTGTATGCAAACAAGTGGCATATTTCCTCTGACTTGAGATCACTTGTGTTTCTAAATGATGATTGACATTGTTTTGAGGTAGTTCAATATCATTTGAAACATAATGGTTATAGACTATCTTTGATAATGAGCATGAGTCATGTTAGGGCACTAGTGATAGATATAGGATTGCCGTCTCCACGTTTGGAGTGTGATGTTCTAAAGGGGCCCCCTGGATGAGATGATTGAGAAAGTGTATGGCCATACCCAGATGACTATGTTCATCTGATCTAATCATTCTCATCATATTGGAATTACAGGCTTGACACACTTGTCCAATAAGAACATCCAGTGGCAAAGGAAGCATGTATGCCTAGTGAATTGGATTCACACTTGTGCTGTGGTTTGGGTGTAGTCTTGGAAGACTCTTTCCTTTATATCGGGAGACAGTGATTTGTTGCTAGATACCCCTCACTGATCGTGATAACATAAGTTATCGTTACCGACATTTAAAGGAAACCCTTAGGGTCGCACAATTTGATGATATGGCTTACTTATGTCAGATCGTGTGGACTGAATTGTTTTTGTTCAGTTTAAAGGGATTTAAACTCTAATTGTAAGTGAGATCTGGTCTGATCATGTTTGATTGATTAGGGCTTGAGATCGGTAAGCTTTAATCGAGAGAGTTGATGCTAGATCGGTGAGATCAAGAGCATCAAGAGATGAACGGTTAGATCTTGAACCTTTAAGTTTAATGAGATCTAGACCAAAGGCTTGGGTTAATTGGTCTTTGAACCAAACCAAAATGAACCGGCTCATCATGTGAGCGCATGGTTCAAAGGGGAGAGCAAAAATGCGCTTGGGGTAAACCCATGGTCGCATTGAGAGGTGGTTTGCTATTTTTAGAAGCCATGATCTCAAGTTGAGACCACGTCTCACGTTTGTAGAGAGCAAGCTCTATTCTCGCCTCTCGCCCACCCCTCTCGACACACTCTTGTATGGTAAAGCTTTGACGCTTTGGAGAGGATTCGGCCAAGCAAAGAAAACATCCCTTTTCTTTCCATTCGATCAGGAGACTTGGAGAACCTTGCTAGCACAAGGAGCGACAAGGAGAAGCCAAGATTCATCTTGTGTGCGCACGCTTTGGAGGAGAGCCCTTTCGATCTCTGCTTCCAAGACGCCATCCAAGAAATGGCATCGGTATGTATCTTTTGATGTATACAAGTTTATCAAAGTTGATCATATGACAAGCATGCAATCAATCTAGAAATCCTTTCTTCCGCTGTGTTAAAACCTTTACTTGCGCCTATTAGGGTTTCGCCCCCTTTTTAGGGGATTACACCTGTGTCTGAGCCTCAGGCTGCCTAGCAACCGGTGCACGCGGCTCAGATTCCATCTCGTTGTCTTTGTGGTTGCACTTGGTCCTCATCCAAGTCAAACTTCCTCCCACTAACTTCTTTCATGAGAGATTCTTTCTCTAGAAAGACAGCACCCCGAGCAACAAAAAGCTTTGTTCTCGGTTGGGACATAGAAGTAGTATCCTTTAGTCTCCTTAGGGTACCCCACAAACATACACTTATTAGATCTAGGTTCTAGCTTGCTAGAATCCTGACATTTGACATAAGCCTCACATCCCTAGATCCTGATAAAAGTGAGATTAGGGCGTCTCCCATTCCATACCTCGTATGGAATCTTTGAGACACTCTTAGATGGAACATTATTCAGTATTAGAGAAGCTTTTTCAAGTGCATGTCCCCAGAATGAGGGAGGTAGAGTTGCATGACTCATCATAGACCGAACTATGTCCAACAAGGTTCGATTTCTCCTTTCAGATACACCATTCTACCGAGGTGCTCTAGGAGGAGTGAGTTGGGATAGGATCCCACACTTACTCAGATAGTCAAAGAATTCACTGCTCAGGTGCTCTCCATCACGATCTGATCGAAGATCCTTAAAGGATCTACCAAGCTGGTTCTCTACTTCATGTCTGAACTCCTTAAATTTCTCAAAGGATTCAGACTCATGTCTCATCATGTAGACATAACCATATCTACTGAAGTTATCAGTAAATGTGATGAAGTAGTCATACCCTCCTTTGGCTTGTTTATTGAATAGCCCACATACATCACTATGTATGAGATCCAACAAACCTCCTGCCCTCTCACCAGTCTTGGTGAAGGGCGTCTTTGTCATTTTCCCTAATAAACAAGTCTCACATGTATCAAGTTCCTCCAAGGAACTCGAATCTAGCAACCCATTTGCATGGAGTTGTCGAATGTGATTCTTGTTTATATGGGCTAATCGACAATGCCGTAGGAAAGCACCAACTGAACCACTCAGTTTGGTCCTTTTATTATTTATGTTACAAATAGAGCTAACCATGTCCAAGACATGCGAACCATTGCACAAAGTACCCTTCCCATAAAACATGTTTGCAAAAGAAAAAGAACATAAGTTCTCTTTTATTTCAAACCTAAATCCTTTCTTTGCCAAGCAAGGAGTGGATACAATGTTTTGGTAAGGGAAGGTACATAATAGCAATTGTCTAGCTTTAACTGAAGTCCAGAAGGCAGAGAGAAAAACTCCTACAGCAACAGCAGCAACTTGTGCCCTGTTACCTATCCGTAGGTCAATCTCTCTAGGCCTTACCGATCTATCCTTTCTGAACCTTTGCATATTTGTACTCCACATGCGGTATCCAATACCCATGTCATAGGAGTAGAAAGGTTGACTTCGGTAACATAAATACCTGAGCATGAAGACAAGGCCTTGCCTTTCTTCTCCTCATTCTGAAGTTGCAACATGTCCTTCAACATGTGAGGTGGCCCTCCACATGAATAGCACCTATTATTCCTGATCATATCCATCTTTAATTTCAGTTCCTTGGTCAAGCCTTTCGGCTCAACACACTGAATATCAACTTTAGCAGGATTGAGCTCAACCAATTCATCAAAGAGCTGCCTTAGATTAAAATAATTTCAGAGGCACTCTTCGATTCATATCACCCTTTAAATTCAAGTGACATGTTGGTTAGCAACCTCCAAAGTATCAACCTGATGCTTATCATAAGCATCCCTCTCAGCCGCTGAGGCCGAGCATGGAAGTGGCTCAGGAATAAGATGCTCAAGAACATAAAGCTTCCTCTCGAGCTTGAGCACGATTCTCAAGTTCATATACCAATCCAGTAAGTTGAATCCAACCAACTTATCCAGGGTAGATTGCAGTGACCAACTGCTATTGTTCATAGCCTTTGTTCTACAACAACCAAGAAACAGCAGATTAGTACTACTTCGAGTCATTTAAACTGGACTTGCCTTTTAAATGACCATGGCTCCCATTATTTTTAATCGAATTGACAACCCACAAAGTCAATCGAGAAATCCAAGATTTCCTAGTGAGATGAGATCCTCATTCCACACAGGGCTTCGCGTCCCACGAGGGTGGGATGAGATGCACAAAGTGACCCATGTTTCCTAAGGTGGGCGCGCCGGCCGATTGCTCCAAGCAATTCCCCTTATTGAGACAGTCCAGGCATTTCATGTCCAGCGAGGGCTGGATACAGCATGAAACCCTAACCTCTCAACGATGCCTCTAGAGTTTCATCATGTGCCTAGCACACATGAAAATCTAGTCAAGTCCATTCCTAACCGTTATGCCCAGGGCCAACGAGTTTCCTTGCAAAGGCACGCCCAGGTTAAAACTGGACTGGGGAAACCATTGCCACCATGCACTTTCTAAAGATAAGTGGGTGTGTCCCACGAGGGTGGGAAACAGTTCACAACTCCACTGATCGATAGCTTAGTGAGGGCTACGCGTTAGAAGGCTACTAGACTTGATATTTTAATTGAGGGTTTTTGTTTAAGGTCCCATCATCTCAGTTTTATCTTATGTCTATCATTACAGGCATGCAATCCTATGATGATAACATAACGATAAAACATCACAGGCATGCTTTAGCTTTTGTAAAGAAAGCAATAAAAGGATGATGTGATCATAGCCCATTCAAGACATTGAACCAATCCA
Source organism: Costus lasius (assembly GCA_027563935.2). NCBI lineage: Eukaryota > Viridiplantae > Streptophyta > Magnoliopsida > Zingiberales > Costaceae > Costus > Costus lasius. The sequence goes on from CM050451.1 coordinate 82,595,985, forward strand.
TGCCAAAAAGGGGTTCAACTCTTGACCTAGGATTCAAGCCCCAAGATTAGACCTAGCCTAGCCGACCTCTAGCTCTATTTTCAAGGTTGGCTCCAAGGTCATTCTCCCATGGTTTAGCTCTCAAACCCTAGGGGTACACCCACAAGGTTCGGCCAATGGCATGGTCTTCCTCCAAGGAAGGTGCGCCATTTAGCAAGCCACAAGAGGGATAGCACACAAGCACAAGGCTCGGCGAAACCCTAACTTGCGCCCCCATGCAAGGATGTGCCACCTTTGAAGCTTGTTGCGCCATCATGCAAGGATGCGCAACCAAGCAAGCATGCACCTTGCTCCATGTAGATGCGCCATCCTAATCTTCTTCTTAGTTAAAAGCAAAAAGAAAAGCGGCACGCAGGCCTCACAAGGATACATCACAGGCATGTTAAGGGTCTTGATATATGACCACAACATCATGCATAATCAAGTACTTACTCATGCAATTCTATATGCTCATGAAAAACATAAAATTTGAAATTTTACTTTTTCATAAAACATGTCTCTCTTCCTTCCCTTCATATCACAAATCTTTGATTCTAAGTTTCTCTCAGGAGTCTACAAGAGGCATACCGGTTGCCCTCCTTGCAATCCTTAACTTGCTAGGATAAGGGCAATCACCCAGTCCATGCCCTATTCCAACAAGTCTCTCAAGATAGGTCTATCCTATTATGAGAGGAGAAATTTTCTCTTCCACATATGGGTCTATCCCATCACATGAAGAGAGCAAAGAACCACAAGAAGTTAATTAGAAGTAAGAAACAAGAGACCTACAATTTTTCTACTTAAAGAAAAATCATCCGGCAACATCTATGCAATATGCGAAAATGTAGATATGGCATGTGAGCATGAAAAGCATGAAAGAACATCGTTCGAGGCTCGCAAGTAGCTCTGATACCACTGTTGGGAAACCCCGGGGACATTTTACAATTTTCAGAGCCATGGATACATTTTACGCAGCGGAAGAATGTCCCCGAAACAGGCTAGTCCCAAAAACCCAGTGAAGATCTCTTGCGAGGGGGTCGACACGATGTGATAGTAAGTACCTTAAAGCAATTAGAAGCCGATGTCGATGAAGGCGCCCAAGTGTTCGCCCTCTGCAGTCTGGCACACACGGATTCCTCAAGTTTTCTTCTTCCTCGCCCGGTGCTAGCCTCGGGAAGAAGATCCATGCCTTAGGAGAGTCCTCCAAGCAACTTGCGCCACCACCAAGATGTGATGCGCCAAGGAGATGGAAGGAGAAGAGAACGCCGCAAGCCTTCTTGTTGCTTTGCACCAAAGAAAGGAAAAGGAGAAGCATGCTTGCGCCCTTGATGGAAGAAGAAGAGCTTCAAGCTCTCCAAGCCGTCGCCCTCTAATGCTTCACGCCTCCAAGGAATTAGCATCATGAAGAGAGGGGGCGGCAAGGGCTTATTTATAGGAGCAAGAGGCGGTTAGGGGAGAATGGCAAGTGTTGACAATTAGGGCATGATTCTAGGAGATTATCCAATCAAATATATTGATTAAATCTCCACTCCCATATGCGCCTAAGACTTGCCAAAGCAAGCATCAGCCATATGCGCCCATATCATGCCATATGAGGCATTAATCCCATCCATGCGCCTAGACCTAGTCAAGGCAATATGATGGATTGCCTAATGTGGCTTAGGCGCAAGTCCTAATCCAATTAAGACTCTAATTATGTTAATAATCAGCCCACAATTGTCAAACACAATCCAATCAATTATCTTGTGTGATTTAATCAAATCCAATTTGATTTAATCACCTAGGAGATACCAAACAAGGCATAGGCGCAAATTCTAGTCCAACTAGAATCCCATATGCGCCTATCCCATTATTTCATCCCCATTATACCCTTCAAGCCTCATAGCCCTTCAATACAACTTATTAGCAAGCCCAACTAAGCAATGGGCCAAGCCCAAAGTCCATTATGCATGTTAACCAAGCTATTGGATCCAATCCAATTTAACCCATGGTTAAATGAGGCTAACCATGGTTAATTTGATCGATATGCCAAAAATGGAAGTTGACCCCAATAAGTTTCTTCCATCTCATCAGGCCCATTGGCGCTGATGAAATCTCCCAAATAGATCAGAGTTATCCAATAACTCGATCTAAAGGCTACCCGATCAATATGAAAACTCGAGTATCAAGGTGTGCGACCCTGTAGGTTCCTCTAACGCTGGCAGTGCTGACCAAAGGTCATCACAAGCATTGAGTGGCACCTAGCAGTGCATCGCTGCTACCCAGGTTATTGGAATGGATATCGACATCGACATCCCCATCATCGCAACTAGGTACAGATGCATTACAGTCTCTTTGCCATACTGATATCCGATTGGACAAGTGTGTCATCACTTGTTTTCATCCAATCACATGGCTATGACTAGAACAGGTTCTCACCTGGGTATGGCCATACACTCTCAGTCATAGAACCATAAGGGAGCTCCATGGATATCATACTTCCCTAAGGAAGGTGCAAATCCTATGTCTGTCCATTGACCTTCTCATATGGGCCGTGACATGCTCAATAACAACTGTTATAACCTCCCAACTACGGCGAGGTGTTAGGTTGTATCAAAGCAAGTCCCTAACCATATAGAATGATCAATGACCTCAAGTCAAGGGATCAATGCATCTCCTGTCACTTGTGAGGATAACTCATGACACCAAGTCATAGCCTCACAGCGGGTCTATCCAGTATATCCTCTAATGATACACCCATGTGTCTGCGTTAGCACCACGTGCCTAACCAGCCCACATACCAGTCTCTCAAGTACCAGAGTTGTCCCATATCCACTCAGGTACATCGACTGGGGATTATAGTTCGAGCACAGATCCAATCTGTCTCCAGGTACATTATCATGTAAGTACACAATCGCAGGTGTAGACAAACAATGATAACGACAATGCCAGAAAGATATATATTAATATCAGAGTCAAGTAGTACAAAGATGGACCAAGACTAGGTCCTAGGGCATATACACCAACACTCAGCTGGTCTAGTACACATCTGGCTCTTTGAGAGAGTAAGGCCATGTCGTACTAGAAGGTATCCTTTCTTGGATTGCTCCAAGTTGAACCTCTCCAGGACCTTATCAATGTAGGTACTCTGACTAAGGGCTAGGAGCCTCTTGGATCTATCCCGGTAGATCCTTACGCCTAGAATATAGGCGGCCTCCCCTAAGTCTTTCATCTGGAAACACCTTCCCAACCATGTCTTCACAGCCTGAAGACTAGGGATGTCATTTCCGATGAGCATTATGTCATCAACATACAAGACCAGAAAAATCACCAAGCTCCCACTGAATTTTCTGTATACACAGGAGTCATCTTCGCTTTTGATAAAGTCATAATCTCTCACGGTTTCATCAAATCGAAGATTCCAACTTCGAGATGCTTGCTTTAATCCATAAATGGATCTCTTTAGCCTGCAGACCTTATTAGCCTCTGCAGGATGGATGAAGCCATCAGGTTGTGACATATACACATCCTCAGTTAGCTTCCCGTTAAGGAACGCTATCTTCACATCCATCTGCTATATCTCATAGTCATGATATACAGCTATAGCAAGCAGAATCCGAATGGATTTGATCTTGGCAACTGGCGAGAAGGTTTCATCATAGTCAACCCCGTGGACTTGTTTAAATCCTTTAGCCACTAGTCTACCTTTATAGGTAACTATATTGTCATCCATATCTGTCTTCCTCTTGAAGACCCATTTACACCCTATGGGTTTTACCCCATCAGGCAGCTCAACCAAATCCCAGACTTGGTTAGCCGACATGGAATCCATCTCGGATCGCATGGCGTCAAGCCATCTCTCGGAGTCCGATCCACTGACCGCCTCATCATAGGTTCTGGGTTCATCCTCAACGATGAAGATCCCATCGTGTTGGGTCGGCAGCGACCCGTACCTTTCAGGTGCACGACGAATTCTCCCAGACCTACGCGGGACCTGTGTCTGAGCCTCAGGTTGGTTAGCAACCGGTGCAGGTGGCTCAGATTCAATCTCTTTGTCTTGTGCTTGCACTTGGACCTCATCCAAGTCAAACTTCCTCCCACTAACTTCTTTCATGAGAAATTCTTTCTCTAGAAAGACAGTACCCCGAGCAACAAAAACTTTGTTCTCGGTTGGGACATAGAAGTAGTATCCTTTAGTTTCGTTAGGATGCCCCACAAACACACATTTATTAGATCTAGGTTCTAGCTTGCTAGAATCCTGACGTTTTACATAAGCCTCACATCCCCAGATCTTGATAAAAGTGAGATTAGGGCGTCTCCCACTCCACATCTCGTATGGTATTTTGGAGACACTCTTAGATGGAACGTTATTCAGTATTAGAGAAGCTGTCTCTAGTGCATGCCCCCAGAATGATGAAGGTGTTGGTGTATATGCCCTAGCACCTAGTTTTGGTCAACTTATGTACTACTTGACACTGATATTGATATATCATTCTGGCATTGTCGTTATCATTGTTTGACTATACCTGCGATTGTGTACTTACATGATAATGTCCCTGGAGATAGATTGGATCTGTGCTCGAATTATAATCCCCAGTCGATGTACCTTAGTGGATATGGGACAGCTATGGTACTTGTGAGACTGGTATGTGGGCTGGTTAGGCACGTGGTGCTAACGCAGACACATGGGTATATCATTGGGGATATACTGGATAGACCCGCTATGAGGCTATGACTTGGTGTCATGAGTTATCCTCATAAGTGATAGGAGATGCATTGATCCCTTGAGTTGAGGTCATTAATCATTCTGTATGGTTAGGGACTTGCTTTGATACAACCTAACACCTTGCCGTAGCTGGGAGGTCATAACGGTTGTTATTGAGCATGTCACGACCCATATGAGAAGATCAATGGACAGACATAGGATTTGCCCCTTCCCTAAGGAAGTATGATATCCATGGAGCTCCTTTATGGTTCTATGACTGAGAGTGTATGGCCATACCCAGGTAAGAACCTGTTTTAGTCATAGCCATGTGATTGGATGAAAACAAGTGGTGACACACTTGTCCAATCGGATATCAGTACGGCAAAGAGACTGTAATGCATCTGTACCTAGTTGCGATGATGGGGATGTCGATGTCGATATCCATTCCAACGACCTGGGTAGCAGCGATGCACTACTAGGTGCCACTCACTGCTTGTGATGACCTTTGGTCAGCACTGCCAGCGTCAGAGGAACCTATAGGGTCGCACACCTTGATACTTGAGTTCTCGTATTGATCGGGAAGCCTTATGATCGAGTTATTGGATAACTCGGATCTAATTGGGAGATTTCATCAGCGCCAATGGGCCTGATGAGATGGAAGAATGTTATTGGAGCCAAACTTCATTTTTTGCAGGTTGACCCGTATTTGACCATGGTTGGTCACATTTGGATTAGGGTTGCATTGGATTGGATCCAAGTGCTTAATCAACCTATGCAATGATGTTTGGGCTAGATCATTATCCAATGAGGCCCAATAACAAGTTCTCATGAAGAGATGAGAGACTAAAAGGGTATAATGGGGAGAAACATGAACCATTAGGCGCCTAGGGGCATAATGGGGTCATGTTGGCGCCTTTGCTTCATTATGGAAGTAAAGGGCGCCTCCCCCTCTCTTCCTAGGATGGAATGCATGCCTCTATGGCATTGCTTGAGGCACAAGGCAAGGCCTTGGCGCACAAGGAAAGGCGTGGGAACAAAAGGTAAGGTTGAATGAGAATTATGGAAATGTCTTGGAGACTTTCCTTATCTCAAACCTCCTCATCCTAGCCCTACACTTGTCATGATCCTAGCCATTACCCTAACCGCCTCTTGCCCTATAAATATGACCCTAGTCGCCCCCTCTTGTGTGTAATTAATCCTTGAAGGCGTGAACACAAGGAGAGGGGTGAGTGCTTGGAGCAAGGGCGCATCTTCCATCTTCCATAACCGCAAGCCACTTCCTCCTTTCCTCTTAGCGCAAGGAACATTAGTGCTTGGCGTTTTTGGATAGTCTTCCTTCTTCTCTTGGCGCATCATCTCTCTTGGTGGCGCAAGTGAAGTAGAGTATCTCCCTAAGGCTTGGATCTTCTTCCCAAGGCTAGCACCGGGCGTGGAAGAAGAGAACTCAAGAGATCCGTGTGTGCGAGACTGCAGAGGGCGAACACTTGGGCGCCTTCATCGACATCGCTCTACATTGCTCTTAAGGTATTTCCTAACTCATCGTGTCGACTCCCTTGCATGCGATCTTCACTGGGTTTTTGGGACTGGCCTGTTTCGGGGACATTCTTCCGCTGCGAAAAATGTATGTCCATAACTCTGAAAATTGTAAAATGTCCCCGGGGTTTCCCAACAGTGGTATCAGAGCGACTTGCAAGACTCGAACGATGTTTTATGCTTTTCTTCCATGCTCACATGCCATATCTCTATTTTCATAAATAGCATGATGCATGGCAATCGATTTTTCTAAAAGTAGGAAAATTAGGGTTTCTTGTTTCTATCATCCTCACAATCTCTTTTGGATATTTGGACTATTTTTCTTGTTTGATTTAAAGATCAAAGGCGCACGTAATTTTGTCAAGTAGGACGGGCATTGTGTCTTCGGACTGGCCAAGTCTCTTGATCTGACAAAATTGCCAGCCGAATGGATCTCTGAAATCATCATGAAAAATAAATCGCAATAAACCAAAAGACTTGTGAGATGAAGATGAGAAAAAGAAACTGGTTTTGTGAAAAAGTAAAATTTCAGATTTTATGTTTTTCATGAGCATGTAGAATTGCATGAGTAAATACCTTGATTGTGCATGGTGTTGTGATCATTAGTCAAGCCCCCCTCTTGCATGCCTGCGATGTATCCTTGTGCGGCCTGCGTGCAATCTTTTTCATTATTTTTGTAAAAATTAAGAGGAAGATCAAGGGCTAGGCGCATCCTTCTTGGACCTTGATGCTCGCATCTTGCTTGATGGCGCAAGCATGCAAGGTGGCGCATGCAAGCTGGTGCTTGGTTGCTTGGTGGCGAAAAAATGCATGGTGGCGCACCTTCCTTGGAGGAAGACCATGGCATTGGCCGAACCTATGGGGAACTTCGAAAGTATTCCTCTACGGTTTGAGAGCTAAACCATGAGAGAAGGACCTTGGAGCCAACCTTGAAGTTCAAGCTAGAGGTCGGCTAGGTTAGGTCTAGTTTTTGGGGCTTGAGTTCTAGGACAAGAGTTGAACCTATTTCATGGCATGGATTGGTTCAATGTCTTGTATAGGATATGATCACATCATCCTTTACTGCTTTTATTATCTGCAGAAACATGCCTAAAATGTTTTACCGTTATGTTATCACTATAGGATTGCATGCCTATAATGATAGAAATAAGATAAAACTAAGATGATGAGACCTTAAACAAAAACCCTCAATTAAAATATCAAGTCTGGTAGCCTTCTAATGCGTAGCCCTCACTAAGCTATCGATCTGTGGAGTTGTGAATTATTTTCCCACCCTCGTGGGACACACCTACTTATCTTTAGAAAGTGCGTGGTGGCAATGGTTTCCCCAGTCCAGTTTTAACCTGGACGTGCCTTCGCAAGGAAACTCGTTGGCCCTGGGCATAACGGTTAGGAATGGACTTGACTAGAAGTTCACATGTGCTGGGCACATGGTGAAAGTCTAGAGGCACCGTTGAGAGGTAAAGGTTTCATGTTGTATCCAGCCCTCGCTGGACATGAAATGCCCAGACTGTCTCAACAAGGGGAGTTGCTTGGAGCAACCGGCCGGCGCGCCCACCTTAGGAAGCATGGGTTTCTTTGTGCATCTCATCCCACCCTCGTGGGACGCAAAGCCTCATGTGAAATAAGGATCCCATCTCACTAGGAAGTCTTAAACTACCCGATTGACTTTGTGGGTTGTCAATTCGAATTTAAAATAGTGGGAGCCATGGTCATTTAAAACAAGTCCTGTTTAAATGATTCGAAGTAGTACTAATCTGTTCTTCTTGGGTGTTGTAGAACAATGGCTACGAACACTGGCGGATTATCACTGCGATCACTCCTTGATAAGGATAAGTTAGTTGGAACTAACTTTATGGACTGGCATCGGAATTTGAGGATAGTCCTCAAGCTCGAGAAGAAGCTGTATGTCCTTGAACAGCCTCTTCCTGCGGCTCCTCCGCCTAATGCCCGAATGGCAGACAGAGATGCTTATAGAAAGCATCAGGATGACTCTTTGGAGGTTGCATGTCTTATGCTAGCCAGTATGGCACCTGAACTGCAGGTGCAATATGAGGAGCAGAACACTTTTTAGATGATTACTCGTCTGAAACAGATGTTCGAGGCTCAGGCTAGAACTGAGAGATTTGACACCGCCAAAGCAGTCTTTCGGTGCAAGTTGTATGAAGGTGCACCAGTGAGACCCCATGTTCTCAAACTCATTGGGAATGTGGATCATCTCAGGAGACTGGGACACACCATAGACAACGAGCTGGTTGTGGATCTTATTCTTCATTCCCTGCCCCCTAGCTTCAGTCCGTTTATCATTAACTTCAACATGAACCGGATTGAGTGCACACGGGAGGAATTGATGAATATGCTCCAAACAGCCGAGCGAGAGATGGGTAAGACCAAACCCAATTCTGTTCTTTTGGTCCCTGCGACCAAGAAGATAAAGAAGAAGGGTAAGGCACGTGCTAAGGCAGTGCCAGAGGTCCTACCAAAGCACTGAAGAAAAGGGCGAAGAAGTCAAAGGAACAAAGGTGTTTCCAATGTGGCGAGCAGGGCCACTGGAGAAGGGACTGCAGGCAGCTTCAGAATGAGGAGAAGAAAGGCTTGGCCTTAACTTCTAGCTCAGGTATTTATGTTACAGAAGTCAACCTTTCTACTTCTATGTCATGGGTATTGGATACCGCATGTGGAGCTCATATTTGTACAAATATGCAGGGGCTCAAGAAAAGTAGATCGGTGCGGCCTAGAGAGATTGACCTACGCGTTGGAAACGGGGCACAGGTTGCTGCTGTTGCTGTAGGCGTTTTGACTCTCTCCTTGCCTTCTGGACTTCAATTAGAACTAGACAATTGCTTTTGTGTACCTTCTCTAACAAAGAACATTGTATCCATTCCTTGCTTGGCGAAGAAAGGATTTAAATTTGAAATAAATAAGAACTCCTGTTCTTTTTCATTTGCAAATATGTTCTATGGGAAGGGTACTTTGTGCAATGGTCTATATATCTTGGATATGGAAAGTTCTATTTGTAACATAAGCAATAAGAGGACCAAACTGAGTGGTTCAGTTGGTGCTTTCCTATGGCACTGTCGATTAGCCCATATAAACAAGAATCGCATCCAACAACTCCATGCAAATGGATTGTTAGATTCAAGTTCCTTGGAGGAATTAGATACTTGTGAACCTTGTTTATTAGGGAAGATGACAAAGGCGCCCTTCACCAAGATTGGTGAGAGGGCAGAAGGTTTATTGGATCTCATACATACTGATGTGTGTGGGCCCTTCAATAAACAAGCCAGAGGAGGGTACAACTACTTCATTACCTTTACTAATGACTTCAGTAGGTATGGTTATGTCTACTTAATGAGACATAAATCTGAATCCTTTGAGAAATTCAAGGAGTTCAAGAATGAAGTAGAGAACCAGCTTGGAAGATCCATTAAAGCTCTTCGATCAGATCGAGGTGGAGAATACCTGAGTGGTGAGTTCTTTGACTATCTGAGAGAGTGTAGGATCATATCCCAACTCACTCCTCCTGGAACACCTCAATGGAATGGTGTGTCTGAAAGGAGAAATCGAACTTTATTGGATATGGTTCGATCCATGATGAGTCATGCAACTCAACCTTCATCATTCTGGGGGCATGCACTAGAAACAGCTTCTATGATACTGAATAATGTTCCATCTAAGAGTGTCTCCAAAATACCATACGAGGTATGGAGTGGGAGACGCCCTAATCTCACGTTTATCAGGATCTGGGGATGTGAGGCTTATGTCAAACGTCAAGATTCTAGCAAGCTAGAACCTAGATCTGATAAGTGTGTATTTGTGGGGTATCCTAAGGAAACTAAAGGATACTACTTCTATGTCCCAACCGAGAACAAAGTTTTTGTTGCTCGGGGTGCTGTCTTTCTAGAGAAAGAATTTCTTATGAAAGAAGTTAGTGGGAGGAAGTTTGACTTGGATGAGGTCCAAGTGCAAGCACAAGACAAAGAGATGGAATATGAGCCACCTGCACCGGCTGCTAGGCAACCTGAGGCTTAGACACAGGTCCCGCGTAGGTCTAGGAGAATTCATCGTGCACCTGAAAGGTATGGGTCGCTACCGACCCAACACGATGGGATCTTCATCATTGAGGATGAACCTAGAACCTATGATGAGGCGGTCAGTGGACCGGACTCCGAGAAATGGCTTGACGCCATGAGATCTGAGATGGATTCCATGTCGGCTAACCAAGTCTGGGATTTGGTTGAGCTGCCTGATGGGGTAAAACCCATAGGGTGTAAATGGGTCTTCAAGAAGAAGACAGACATGGATGGCAAAATAGTTACCTATAAGGGTAGACTAGTGGCTAAAGGATTTAAACAAGTCCACGGGGTGGACTATGATGAAACCTTCTCGCCAGTTGCCATGATTAAATCCATTCGGATTCTGCTTGCTATAGCTGCATATCATGACTATGAGATATGGCAGATGGATGTGAAAACAGCGTTCCTTAACGGGAAGCTGACTGAGGATGTGTATATGACACAACCTGATGGCTTCATCCATCCTGCAGAGGCTAATAAGGTCTGCAGGCTAAAGAGGTCCATCTATGGATTAAAGCAAGCATCTCGAAGTTGGAATCTTCGATTTGATGAGGCCGTGAGAGATTATGGCTTTATCAAAAGCGAAGATGACGCCTGTGTATACAGAAAATTCAGTGGGAGCTTGGTAATTTTTCTGGTCTTGTATGTTGATGACATACTGCTCATCGGAAACGACATCCCTAGTCTTCAAGCTGTGAAGACATGGTTGGGGAAGTGTTTCGAGATGAAAGACTTAGGGGAGGCCGCCTATATTCTAGGCGTGAGGATCTACCGGGATAGATCCAAGAGGCTCTTGGCCCTTAGTCAAAGTACTTACATTGATAAGGTACTGGAGAGGTTCTACATGGAGCAATCCAAGAAAGGATACCTTCCAGTGAGACATGGCCTTACTCTCTCAAAGAGCTAGTGTCCTACAACGACATCCCTAGTCGATCATGTATGCAATGTTATGTACTAGACCAGATGTGGCATATGCTGTGAGCATTACCAGCCGATACCAATCCAATCCAGGTCTACAGCACTGGGTGGCTATAAAGAACATCCTAAAGTATCTGAGAAGAACTAAGGATTTGTTCATGGTCTATGGGGGACAGGAAGAGCTCAGTATGCAGGGCTATACTGACGCATCGTTCCAGTCTGACCCTGACGACTTTAGATCGCAGGCCGGCTATGTGTTCAAGATAAATGGAGGCGCTGTATGTTGGAAGAGCTTCAAGCAATCCACCATAGCAGATTCTACAACCGAAGCTGAGTATGTGGCTGCTTCTGAGGCAGCCAAGGAAGATGTTTGGATAAGGAAGTTCTTATGTGATCTTCAAGTGGTACCAAGTGCAATGGATCCCATTGAACTCTACTGTGACAACAATGGAGCAATTGCACAAGCCAAGGAACCACGGTCTCATCAAAGATCCAAACACATACTCAAAATATTTCACCTGATCAGAGAGATCATTGACAGAGGTGATGTCAAGATTAGCAGAGTAGACATAGAGAACAATCTGGCAGACCCATTGACCAAGGCTTTGGCGCAGCAGAAGCATGATGGTCACGCTAGAGATATGGAGTTGAGATTCCTCAACTTCTAGGTCTTAGTGCAAGTGGGAGATTGTTGGTGTATAGGCCCTAGGACCTAGTTTTGGTCAACTTATGTACTACTTGACACTGATATTTATATATCATTCTGGCATTGTCGTTATCATTGTTTGACTACACCTGCGATTGTGTACTTACATGATAATGTCCCTGGAGATAGATTGGATCTGTGCTCGAATTATAATCCCCAGTCGATGTACCTTAGTGGATATGGGATAGCTATGGTACTTGTGAGACTGGTATGTGGGCTGGTTAGGCACGTGGTGCTAACGCAGACACATGGGTATATCATTGGGGATATACTAGATAGACCCGCTATGACGCTATGACTTGGTGTCATGAGTTATCCTCATAAGTGACAGGAGATGCATTGATCCCTTGACTTGAGGTCATTAATCATTCTGTATGGTTAGGGACTTGCTTTGATACAACCTAACACCTTGCCGTAGCTGGGAGGTCATAATGGTTGTTATTGAGCATGTCACGACCCATATGAGAAGATCAATGGACAGACATAGGATTTGCCCCTTCCCTAAGGAAGTATGATATCCATGGAGCTCCTTTATGGTTCTATGACTGAGAGTGTATGGCCATACCCAGGTAAGAACCTGTTTTAGTCATAGCCATGTGATTGGATGAAAACAAGTGGTGACACACTTGTCCAATCGGATATCAGTACGGCAAAGAGACTGTAATGCATCTGTACCTAGTTGCGATGATGGGGATGTCGATGTCGATATCCATTACAACGACCTGGGTAGCAGCGATGCACTGCTAGGTGCCACTCACTACTTGTGATGACCTTTGGTCAGCACTGCCAGCGTCAGAGGAACCTACAGGGTCGCACACCTTGATACTTGAGTTCTCGTATTGATCGGGAAGCCTTATGATCGAGTTATTGGATAACTCGGATCTAATTGGGAGATTTCATCAGCGCCAATGGGCCTGATGAGATGGAAGAATGTTATTGGAGCCAAACTTCATTTTTGGCAGGTTGACCCGTATTTGACCATGGTTGGTCACATTTGGATTAGGGTTGCATTGGATTGGATCCAAGTGCTTAATCAACCTATGCAATGATGATTGGGCTAGATCATTATCCAATGAGGCCCGTTCTCATGAAGAGATGAGAGACTAAAAGGGTATAATGGGGAGAAACATGAACCATTAGGCGCCTAGGGGCATAATGGGGTCATGTTGGCGCCTTTGCTTCATTATGGAAGTAAAGGGCGCCTCCCCCTCTCTTCCTAGGATGGAATGCATGCCTCTATGGCATTGCTTGAGGCGCAAGGCTGGAATTGTAAAATGTCCCCAGGGTTTCCCAACAGAAGGTAGAGTTGCATGACTCATCATGGATCGAACCATATCCAAAAAAGTTCGATTTCTCCTTTCAGACACACCATTCCATTGAGGTGTTCCAGGAGGAGTAAGTTGGGATATGATCCCACACTCTCTCAGATAGTCAAAGAACTCACCGCTCAGGTACTCTCCACCTCGATCTGATTGAAGAGCTTTAATGGATCTTCCAAGTTGGTTCTCTACTTCATTCTTGAATTCTTGAATTTCTCAAAGGACTCAGATTTATGTCTCATTAAGTAGACATAGCCATACCTACTGAAGTCATCAGTGAAGGTAATGAAGTAGTTGTACCCTCCTCTGTCTTATTTATTGAAAGGCCCACACACATCAGTATGTATGAGATCCAATAAACCTCCTGCCCTCTCACCAATCTTGGTGAAGGGCGCCTTTGTCATTTTTCGTAATAAACAAGGTTCACAAGTATCAAATTCCTCCAAGGAATTTGAATCTAACAACCCATTTGCATGGAGTTGTTGGATGCGATTCTTATTTATATGAGCTAATCGATAGTGCCATAGGAAAGCACCAACTGAACCACTCAGTCTGGTCCTTTTATTACTTATGTTACAAATAGAACTTTCCATATCCATGATATATAGACCATTGCACAAAGTACCCTTCCCATAGAACATATTTGCAAATGAAAAAGAACAAGAGTTCTTATTTATTTCAAACTTAAATCCCTTCTTTGCTAAGCAAGGAATGGATACAATGTTCTTAGTAAGTGAAGGTACACAAAAGCAATTATCTAGTTCTAATTGAAGTCCAGAAGGCAAGGAGATAGTCAAAACGCCTACAGCAACAGCAGCAACCTGTGCCCCGTTTCCAACGCGTAGGTCAATCTCTCCAGGCTGCACCGATCTACTTTTCTTGTGCCCCTGCATATTTGTACAAATATGAGCTCCACATGCGGTATCCAATACCCATGACATAGAAGTAGAAAGATTGACTTCTGTAACATAGATACCTGAGCTAGAAGTTAAGGCCAAGCCTTTCTTCTCCTCATTCTGAAGCTGCTTGCAGTCCCTTCTCTAGTGACTCTGCTCGCCACAGTGAAAACACCTCTGGTCCTTTGACTTCTTTGCCTTTTTCTTCAGTGCCTTGGTAGGACCTCTGGCACTGCTCTCAGCACGTGCCTTACCCTTCTTCTTTATCTTCTTGGTCGCAGGGACCAAAAGAACAGAATTGGGTTTGGTCTTACCCATCTCACGCTCGGCTGTTTGGAGCATATTCATTAATTCCTCCCGTGTGCACTCAATCTGGTTCATGTTGAAATTAATAATAAACAGACTGAAGCTAGGGGGCAGGGAATGCAGAATAAGATCCACAACCAGCTCGTTGTCTATGGCATGTCCCAGTCTTCTGAGATGATCCACATTCCCAATGAGTTTGAGAACATGGGGTCTCACTGGTGCACCCTCAGACAACTTACACCGAAAGACTACTTTGGCGGTGTCAAATCTCTCAGTTCTAGCCTGAGCCTTGAACATCTGTTTCAGATGAGTGATCATCTGAAAAGCATTCTGCTCCTCATATTGCACCTGCAGTTCAGGTGCCATGCTGGCTAGCATAAGACATGCAACTGTTAGGGTCCCCTTCAAGGGGGAGCGAGAAACCCTAAGGTGAGTACCCCTTTCAAGAGGGGGGCGCAAGTGACCTTTCTTTATTTTAGCAGCGGAATTAGGGTTTCACATTTGATCGCATGCTATACATTCATATGATCAACTTAAACATCAAGTGAAAGATGCGTTACCATGGCCATGAGAAGGAGGCGGCTTGGAAGCAAAGACCAAGAGAGATCTTCTCCACAAGTGACGCACACAAGAAGAGAGATGGCTTCTTCTTGTTGATCTTTGTGCTAGCAAAGATCTTCAAGTGTCCTTGCCGAATGGAAGGGATGGGAGACGAGATCTTGCTTGGGCGAGAGCTCCACACGTTCGTCCACCTCTTCTCCACACGCCAATTGCAAGAAGCCAAGCGAAGTGAAGTCAAGTGGTGAACAGCTTGGCGTTAGGCGTTTTGAAGAAGAGGCCATGATGACTTACCATAAATGGAAGCATGCACTCATAAACGACCAAAACGCCATCACCCTTTCGAACCATGCGTTCACATAAGTGAACCGGTTCTCTTTTGGTTTAATTGCATTTGGTTCAACAAACCAAATCAAATAAGCCCAAGCCCCCTTTGGTCTAGATCATATCAAACCCTAACGTTCAAGATCTAACCGTTCATCTCCTGATGCTCCTGATCTCACCGATCTAGCATCACCTCTCTCGATCGAAGCTTACCGATCTCAAGCCCTAATCAATCAAACATGATCAGACCAGATCTCACTTACAATCAGAGATTAAATCCCTTTAAACTGAACCCAAACAATTCAGTCCACACGATCTGACTCAAGTAAGCCATATCATCAAATTGTGCGACCCTGAGGGTTTCCTTTGAATGTCGGTAACGATAACTTTCGTTATCACGATCAGTGAGGGGTATCTAGCAACACATCACTGTCTCCCGATATAAAGGAAAGAGTCTTCCAAGACTACTCCCAAAACACAGCACAAGGGTGAATGCACTTCACTAGGCATACATATTTCCTTTGCCACTGGATGTTCTTATTGGACAAGCGTGTCAAGCCTGTGACTCCAATATGTTGAGCATGATTAGATCAGATGAACATAGTCACCTGGGTATGGCCATACACTTTCTCAATCATCTCATTCAGGGGGGCCCCTTTAGAACACCACACTCCTTGAACAAGGAGACGGCAATCCTTTATCTATCACTAGTGTCCTAACCTGACTCATGATCATTATCCAAGATAGTCTATAATCATTATGTTTCAAATGATATTGAACTACCTCAAAACAATGACAATCATCATCTAGAAACACAAGTGATCTCAAGTCAGAGGACATGTGCCACTTGATGCAAACAAGGATTATTCACATTGTGACAAGCAATTGAATATCCTAGTAGGGTCTGTCCAGTACATCCAATGTACCCATGAGTCTACATCTTATTCCATGCTCGAAGCATCCTATAAGATTAGAACACATATTAGTCTCAATCATATCAAGGCTGTCTCATGTTCACCAAGATATCTCGACTAAGGACATATGCATGTCAGCCTAGCTGAACAGCTTTGAGACATTATTCAGAAGCACAGTTATTGCAGCAGACAATGTAACAAACTGAATAATAACCATTGCCTTTATAAACACAAGAGTTTATTACATGATACTTTTACAATCCCAAGGCCTTAAACATTAGCCTTAAGGGCATACCCTAACAATCTCCCACTTGCACTTAATCTAATGGTTGAGAAATCTCAAACCCATATTATTACAGTGCTTCTCATGCTTCTGCTGCGCCAGAGGCTTGGTAAGCGGGTCAGCCAGATTGTCGTCTGTATGAACCTTGCATATTTTGATCTCGCCATGATCAATGATCTCCCGGATCAAGTGAAACCGTCTCTGTATGTGCTTGGACTTCTGGTGCGACCGTGGTTCCTTTGCTTGTGCGATGGCTCCAGTGTTATCACAGAAGATAACCAAAGGATCTGCACTCGAAGGAACAACACCAAGTTCTCTCACGAACTTACGAATCCACACTGCCTCCTTGGATGCTTCCGAGGCTGCAACATACTCGGCTTCTGTTGTGGAATCAGCAACAGTAGACTGTTTGAAACTCTTCCACACCACTGCTCCACCATTCAAGCTAAAAACATAGCCTGATTGCGATCGGAAATCATCCTGGTCCGACTGGAACGAAGCGTCAGTATATCCTTCTATACTGAGTTCTTCTTGACCACCATATATCAAGAACATATCTTTGGTCCTCCACAGATATTTTAAAATGTTCTTGATTGCAATCCAGTGCGCCATACCTGGATTACTTTGGAATCGACTGGTCACGCTTAACCCGTAAGCGACGTCAGGGCGAGTACACAACATCGCATACATAATGGACCCAATAGCCGAAGCATAAGGCGTATTGTCCATTTCATCTTTCTCAGTCTGTGTTTGTGGACACTGACTCTTCGAAAGATTCAGACCATGTCTGACTGGAAGATATCCTCGTTTAGAATTCTCTAAATGAAATCTCTCCAGGACTTTATCGATGTAAGTACTCTGGCACAGCCCGAGAAGCCTCTTAGATCTATCCCTGTAGATCTTCACACCTAATACATAGGCTGCTTCTCCTAGATCTTTCATCTGGAAACATTTCCTTAGCCATGCTTTAACAGCATGCATTTCAGGAATATCGTTTCCAATGATTAAGTTATCATCGACGTAGAGGACTAGGAAAGTAATCACGCTCCCACTAAACCTCTTATATACACACGGGTCATCCTCGTTCTTGATGAAACCAAACTCAGAGATTGATTCATCAAAACGAATATTCCAGCTTCTAGATGCTTGTTTAAGTCCATAAATGGACTTCTTTAACTTGCATATTTTATGACGATCTGATGGATTAGTGAAACCTTCAGGTTGTGTCATATACACATCCTCATCCAGATTTCCATTAAGGAAAGCGGTCTTCACATCCATCTGCCAGATCTCATAATCGTAATATGCTGCTATCGCGAAAAGAATCCGAATAGACTTAAACATGGCCACAGGTGAGAAAGTTTCATCATAATCTATCCCGTAGATTTGTTTGAAACCTTTCGCAACAAGCCTGCCTTTATAGGTAACCACGTTACCATCCATGTCAATCTTCTTCTTGAAGATCCATTTACAGCCTATAGGGATAACTCCCGGAGGCGGATCAACCAAATCCCAGACTTGGTTATCTGACATGGAGTCCATCTCGGCTCGCATAGCTTCAAGCCATCTAGCTGACTCCGGTCCACTGACCGCATCCGCATAAGTCAGGGGTTCATCATTATCAATGATGTAGACTCCGTCATAGCGCTCAGGCTGTCGACGGATCCTTCCCGATCTTCGCGGTTCCCGTGATATCTGAGCCTCAGGTTGTTCAGTAACCTGTTCTACCGGCTCAGGCTCATCCAACTGTGCTTGACTACTTTGTCCTTCCTCTGGATTCTCATCCAGCTTTATTTCTCTCCCACTGGCTTCTTGCAGAAGAAACTCCTTCTCAAGAAATATGGCCGTTCGAGCAACAAATACCTTGTTCTCTTTGGGATCGTAGAAATAATAACCCTTAGTTTCCTTAGGGTAACCGACAAAGATACATTTCTCAGATCTGCTCTCCAGTTTCCCAGAGGCGAGCTTTTTGACATAAGCCTCGCAACCCCAGATCCTGATAAATGTCAAGCTCGGCTGTTTCCCATACCATAATTCATATGGAGTCTTTGAAACTGCCTTGGATGGCACTCGGTTTAGTACCTTTGCAGCTGTTTCCAGTGCAAATCCCCAAAAGGAGTAAGGAAGAGTAGCCTGACTCATCATAGAACGAACCATATCAAGTAACGTTCTATTTCTCCTCTCGGACACACCATTCCATTGCGGTGTTCCTGGTGGAGTGAGCTGTGAGATAATCCCACACTCCTTCAGATAGTCAGTAAACGCATGACTCAAGTATTCTCCACCTCGATCAGAACGAAGTGCCTTGATATTTCGGCCTAGCTGATTCTGTACTTCCTTTTTGAACTCTTTGAACTTGTCAAAAGATTCACTTTTATGTCTCATTAAATAGACATACCCATATCTACTGAAATCATCAGTAAAGGTAATGAAGTACTGATAGCCACCTCTGGCATGTTTACTAAATGGCCCACACACATCACTGTGTATAAGGTCAAGTAAACCTGAAGCCCTTTGACCTTTGTGAGGAAAAGGAGACTTCGTCATTTTACCCATTAAACAAGCTTTGCATGTATCAATCTCCTCATAGGAGAATGATCCCAGCAGTCCATGATCATGCAACCGCTTAATGCGCTTCTTGTTAATATGGCCTAAACGACTATGCCATAGCAAGGTGCTGTCATCAGCATACTTGGCTTTCTTATTATCAATGTTTTGTATAGAATATTCCATGTCCAACATGAATAACCCATTGTTAATTGAACCAGTAGCATAAACAATATTATTAAGAGTAAGATAACACTTTGAAATCTTGCATTCAAAGGAAAACCCTTTCCTGACAAGAGCAGGAATAGAGATAATATTTTTGGTAATACTGGGTACAAAATAACAATTGTTTAATTCTAATACAATGCCAGATGGTAATGAGATGTAATAATCCCCTACAGCAACAGCAGCAACCTGTGCCCCGTTTCCAACGCGTAGGTCCACCTCATGCTGTCCCACCTGCCTTCTTCTCTTGAGTTCCTGCACATTTGAACAAATGTGAACTCCACATGCAGTGTCCAACACCCATGAAATGGAAGAAGAAGATAACATGACCTCAGTCACATATATACCTGAGCCAGAAGCAATGCTTCCCCTCTTATCTCCTTGGAGCGCTTTACAGTCCTTTTTCCAGTGACCCAGCTGGCCACAGTGGAAACACCTGTTGTCCTTTGACCGCTTTACCTTCTGTTTCAGAGCCTTGCTGTAACTCTTGACAGGGGCTTTGCCCTTCTTCCCCTTCTTCTTGTTCCTGGAAGGAACCATTAAGACAGAGGTTGAAGGCTTTCCCTTCAGAGTTTCCTCAGTAGTCAAGAGCATATTCAGCAGCTCTGCCGGAGTACAATCAATTTTGTTCATATTAAAGTTAATAATGAATGCATCGAAAGAGGGCGGGAGAGACTGCAGAATAATGTCTACAGCAAGCTCCTGGTTGATGGTATGCCCCAGTTTCTCCAGAGCCTCCTTGTGCCCAATCATCTTGAGCACGTGAGCTCCCACTGGGCTCCCTTCAGCCAGTTTGCTCTGAAAGAAAAGCTTTGTCAGATTATAGCGTTCTGTCCTCGCCTGTGCAGCATACAGCATCTTGAGGTTCGCTATAATCTCTATAGCCGACATATCCTCATGCTGACGCTGCAGCGGTGGCGTCATAGACGCTAGCATCAGGCAAGCGACATCAATGCTATCATTGACGTGCTTTTCATAGGTATCACGAACCGCCCTTGCGGCGTTCGCAGCGGGTTGAGGCGGCACAGCCGTCTCGAGGACATACAGTTTCCTCTCTGCCTTAAGAACGATCTTAAGGTGTCCGAACCAGTCTGAGAAGTTTGGCCCAGCAAACTTCTCCCTTTCCAGTAGGGATCGCACATTGAAGCTCATGGTGTTCGTTGCTGTAGGAATCTACAACAATGCAAGAACAGCAAGGTCAGTATCAATGTTAAGAATCAATCAGGACTTAAGAATGATTCTTTGTCTCACTATTTTATCTGGCTGAAAAATCCAGCAAAACAGCCCGAAAGAGTAGAACTCTTTTAGTGAGATGGGATCCAGATTTCATACTTGGTCTCCGCGTCCCGCTCAGGCGAGATAAGATGCACAGAGATGACAAGCACTAATTTCTGGTAGGCTGTCCCAGCCAATCGCCAACCCGTGCGATTCCCCTTCACCTGGGCAATCCAGCAGACTGTGCCAACTGAGTTGGTACAACACAGTCTCTGATCCCTCAGATGGCTGCCTCCATGCGCTACCATATGCGCCACATATGTAGCCTACATGGTCAAGCTGACCCGACCTACTCCCTGGACCACCACGTGCTATGCTGAGCAACGAGAAGCGATAAATCCCTTCTCTGTAACACGCAGGTGTAATCCCGCACCGTCTGAAGATAGATGGACGTGCCCACTGAGTGGGTACAACACGGCTCCAACGATAGTCAGAACAGTGAGGTTTCGCGTCAGAAGGCATTACGTGCTTGATATTTTAGCGTTTGGATTTTAACGGTCTTTTATCTTCTTACTATCAGGCAAATCCTATGGCTATAGCAGAAGATAAATAACTCATGCAATTCTAATTATTAAACAATAAAAGAAAGCATGGATCTTATGTGGTAAAAGCCCATAGCCTAAGTAAGACCTTAATTAACTTAAGTCTTCACTTTCATTTCTTGGGTCTTTTGCATCTCATCTGGTCCAACCCAGGGCCCTAGCGCTCAATGCAGCTCAGGTGCGCCCACCAGCTGAATGCGCCTCTGCGATGTGTGCTTTTGTGCTCTTGTCTAATCAAATACATTTTGATCTATCTAGACAAGCTTGACTCGCAGGTCAATTATACAATAAATTAATTAAAAATGTGATTCGCAGATCACAATAAAAATTAATTTACAAGTTTAATTCCAGGCTCGCAGGCCCCAGCACAGCACACATTAAATTGGGCATCCCACATAAGATTAAATAAACAAACATCATGGCATCATGCAATCAACATGTGATCCATTATAAAGAAAATAAAAGTTTTGAAAACCCATTGGCATCAATTTTAATTTTCTTATGTGCCCTACAACCTTACAACGGTCCATTGATAGGGATCCACTCATCAATCTAGTTAGATCCATGCCCTTTCATGCACCAAGTCCTAACTGACTCGAGTTGACCTAATGGTCAACCATGCATGCGCCAAGGGCTGAACAACCAACATGAGTTCTGGCAAGCGGGTGTGACCCCGGGCCTAACTCATGTGTGTTCACTGGTTGTCTCAACCAGACCTCGCTACACGCCTGTGATGCAATCGACCTATAGCCACCTTGTGCTTGCGCACAGGTGCCATCTGGTCGATCCATCTAGGCTGTCAGATGGTCTGATCAGACTATTGGATCTAACCTAGAGGGTGACTTCAACCCCATCAACCCGTCTAAGGGTTTATAGTAAGTGCATATAGATCTAAATGTTTGCGCGCAAGTAGATATAAGTTTTGATGAAATACCATTCAACATACTTAACATGCGCCAACAAGAACATGCATAAACATGAACATCACACATGCGCCAAACACCTAAAACCTAGCATGTGGTTGCGCATGTGAAATAGATCTATATTAACAAGGATCACAAAACAAACAAAGCAATCATATGAACATATATTAACCGCTCTGATACCAATTGTTAGGGTCCCCTTCAAGGGGGAGCGAGAAACCCTAAGGTGAGTACCCCTTTCAAGAGGGGGGCACAAGTGACCTTTCTTTATTTTAGCAGCGGAATTAGGGTTTCACATTTGATCGCATGCTATACATTCATATGATCAACTTAAACATCAAGTGAAAGATGCGTTACCATGGCCATGAGAAGGAGGCGGCTTGGAAGCAAAGACCAAGAGAGATCTTCTCCACAAGTGACGCACACAAGAAGAGAGATGGCTTCTTCTTGTTGATCTTTGTGCTAGCAAAGATCTTCAAGTGTCCTTGCCGAATGGAAGGGATGGGAGATGAGATCTTGCTCGGGCGAGAGCTCCACACGTTCGTCCACCTCTTCTCCACACGCCAATTGCAAGAAGCCAAGCGAAGTGAAGTCAAGTGGTGAACGGCTTGGCGTTAGGCGTTTTGAAGAAGAGGCCATGATGACTTACCATAAATGGAAGCATGCACTCATAAACGACCAAAACGCCATCACCCTTTCGAACCATGCGTTCACATAAGTGAACCGGTTCTCTTTTGGTTTAATTGCATTTGGTTCAACAAACCAAATCAAATAAGCCCAAGCCCCCTTTGGTCTAGATCATATCAAACCCTAAGGTTCAAGATCTAACCGTTCATCTCCTGATGCTCCTGATCTCACCGATCTAGCATCACCTCTCTCAATCGAAGCTTACCGATCTCAAGCCCTAATCAATCAAACATGATCAGACCAGATCTCACTTACAATCAGAGATTAAATCCCTTTAAACTGAACCCAAACAATTCAGTCCACACGATCTGACTCAAGTAAGCCATATCATCAAATTGTGCGACCCTGAGGGTTTCCTTTGAATGTCGATAACGATAACTTTCATTATCACGATCAGTGAGGGGTATCTAGCAACACATCACTGTCTCCCGATATAAAGGAAAGAGTCTTCCAAGACTACTCCCAAAACACAGCACAAGGGTGAATGCACTTCACTAGGCATACATGTTTCCTTTGCCACTGGATGTTCTTATTGGACAAGCGTGTCAAGCCTGTGACTCCAATATGATGAGCATGATTAGATCAGATGAACATAGTCACCTGGGTATGGCCATACACTTTCTCAATCATCTCATTCAGGGGGGCCCCTTTAGAACACCACACTCCTTGAACAAGGAGACGGCAATCCTTTATCTATCACTAGTGTCCTAACCTGACTCATGATCATTATCCAAGATAGTCTATAATCATTATGTTTCAAATGATATTGAACTACCTCAAAACAATGACAATCATCATCTAGAAACACAAGTGATCTCAAGTCAGAGGACATGTGCCACTTGATGCAAACAAGGATTATTCACATTGTGACAAGCAATTGAATATCCTAGTAGGGTCTGTCTAGTACATCCAATGTACCCATGAGTCTACATCTTATTCCATGCTCGAAGCATCCTATAAGATTAGAACACATATTAGTCTCAATCATATCAAGGCTGTCTCATGTTCACCAAGATATCTCGACTAAGGACATATGCATGTCAGCCTAGCTGAACAACTTTGAGACATTATTCAGAAGCACAGTTATTGCAGCAGACAATGTAACAAACTGAATAATAACCATTGCCTTTATAAACACAAGAGTTTATTACATGATACTTTTACAATGCCAAGGCCTCAAACATTAGCCTTAAGGGCATACCCTAACAGCAACCTCCAAAGAGTGATCCTGATGCTTTCTATAAGCATCCCTATCTGCCGTTCGGGCATTAGGCGGAGGAGCCGCAGGAAGAGCCTGTTCAAGGACATACAGCTTCTTTTCGAGCTTGAGGACTATCCTCAAGTTTCGATGCCAGTCCATAAAGTTAGTTCCAACTAACTTATCCTTTTCAAGGAGTGATAGCAGTGATAATCCTCCAGTGTTTGTAGCCATTGTTCTACAACAACCAAGAAACAGCATATTAGTACTACTTCGAATCATTTGAACTAGACTTGTTTTAAATGATTACTGCTCCCACTATTTTAAATTTGAATTGACAACCCACAAAGTCAATCGGGAAGTTTAAGACTTCCTAGTGAGATGGGATCCTTATTTCACATGAGGCTTCGCGTCCCACGAGGGTGGGATGAGATGCACAAAGTGACCCATGTTTCCTAAGGTGGGCGCGCCGGCCGGTTGCTCCAAGCAATTCCCCTTGTTGAGACAGTCTGGGCATTTCATGTCCAGCGTGGGCTGGATACAACATGAAACCCTAACCTCTCAACGATGCCTCTAGACTTTCACTATATGCCCAGTACATGTGAACTTCTAGTCAAGTCCATTCCTAACCGTTATGCCCAGGGCCAATGAGTTTCCTTGCGAAGGCACGCCCAGGTTAAAACTGGACTGGGGAAACTATTGTCACCACACACTTTCTAAAGATAAGTGGATGTGTCTCACGAGGGTGGGAACCAGTTCACAACTCCACTGATCGATAGCTTAGTGAGGACTACGCGTTAGAAGGCTACTAGACTTGATATTTTATTATGAGGGTTTTTAAGGTCTCATTAGTTTTATCTTATGTCTAACAATACAGGCATGCAATCCTATAGTGATAACATAATGATAAAACATTACAGGCATGCTTTTAGCAGATAAGGTAAGCAGTAAAAGATGATGTGATCAAAGCCCTTTCAAGACATTGAACCAACCCATGCCAAAAGGAGGTTCAACTCTTGACATAAGACTCAAGCCCCTAAGATAGACCTATCCTAGCCGCCCTCTATCTTGGTCTTCAAGGTTGGCTCAAAGGTCCTTTTCACATGGTTTAGCTCTCAAACCTTAAGGTTAGACCCCAAGGGTTCGGCCAATGCCATGGTCTTCCTCCAATGAGGATGCGCCACAATGCAAGAAGCCAAGTTAGCTAGCTCTCAAACCCAAAGGTTCGGCCATGCCTAACTTGCGCCACCAAGCAAGCTTGCGCCTCTTCCTTTGACGCTTGTTGTGCCAAGTTACATGCGCCACCCTAATCTTCTTCTTAGTTAAAAGCAAAAGAAAAGCGGCACGCAGGCCTCACGGGGATACATCACAGGCATACAAAAGGGGGCTTGACTAATGATCACAACATCATGCACAATCAAGGTATTTACTCATGCAATTCTACATGCTCATGAAAAACATAAAATCTGAAATTTTACTTTTCCATAAAACTAGTCTCTTTTTCTCATCTTCTTCTCACAAATCTTTTGGTTAATTGCGATTTATTTTTCATGGTGATTCCAGAGATCCTTTTGGCTGGCAATTTTGTCAGATCAAGAGACTTGGCCAGTCCGAAGACACAATGCCCGTCCTACTTGACAAAATTACGTGCGCCTTTAATCTTTAAATCAGACAAGAAAAATAGTCCAAAAATCCAAAAGAGATTGAGAGGATGATAGAAAAAAGAAACCCTAATTTTTCCTACTTAGAAAAAATCGTTTGCCATGCATCATGCTATTTACGAAAATAGAGATATGGCATGTGAGCATGAAAGAAAAGCATAAAACATCATTCGAGGCTTGCAAGTCACTCTGATACCACTGTTGGAAAACCCCGGGGACATTTTACAATTTTTAGAGTCATAGACATATATACATACATTGCACAGCGGAAGAATGTCCCCGAAACAGGCCGGTCCCAAAAACCCAGTGAGGATCGCAAGCAAGAGAGTCGACACGATGAGTCAGGAAATACCTTGGAGCGGTTTGGAGTGATGCCGATGTAGGCGCCCAAGTGTGTGCCCTCTGCAGTCTCACACACACGGATCTCTTGAGTCCACTTCTTCCACGCCCAGTGCTAGCCTCGGGAAGAAGATCCAAGCCTTAGGGAGATGCTCCACTTCACTTGCGCCACCAAGAGGAAAGGATGCGCCAAGAGAAAGAAGAACTAAGCCAAGCCGCCAAGCACCAAAGCTCCTTGCGCCAAGAGGAAAGGATGGAGAAGCTTGCGGCTATAGAAGAAGGAAGAAGAAGTTGCGCCCTTGCTCCTAGCTCTCGCCCCTCTTCTTATTGTCACGCCTCCAAGAAAGAATCATTATATGAGGGGGCAGCTAGGGTCACATATATATAGGGCAAGAGGTGGTTAATGGAAGGGCCAAGATCTTGACAAGTGTAGGGCTAGGATGAGGAGGTTTGAGACAAGGAAAGTCTCCAAGACTTTACCATAAACTCCATTCAACCTATCCATAATTGCCCAAGTACCATATCAGCCGAAGACATGCCTTAGAGGCATTCATACCATCAAGGGAGAAGGGCTAGGCACCAATTGCTTCCTTAATGAAGCAATTTTGCCACCCAAACCCCATTATACCCCTTAGGCGCCAATGAGGTTGGGCTTCTCCCCATTATACCCTTTTAGCCTCCTATCTCTTCATGAGAACTTGTTATTGGGCCTCATTGGATAATGAGCTAGCCCAAACTTTATCACATGGGTTGATTAAGCATTTGGATCCAATCCAATGCAACCCTAATCCAAATGTGACCAATCATGGTCAAATACGGGTCAACCTGACAAAAACAAAGTTTGGCTCTAATAACATTCTTCCATCTCATCAGGCCCATTGGCGCTGATGAAATCTCCCAATTAGATCCGAGTTATCCAATAACTCGATCATAAGGCTTCCCGATCAATACGAGAACTCAAGTATCAAGGTGTGCGACCCTGTAGGTTCCTCTGACGCTGGCAGTGTTGACCAAAGGTCACCACAAGCAGCGAGTGGCACCTAGCAGTGCATCGCTGCTACCCAGGTCATTGGAATGGATATCGACATCGACATCCCCATCATCGCAACTAGGTACATATGTATTACAGTCTCTTTGCCGAACTGATATCTGATTGGACAAGTGTGTCACCACTTGTTTTCACCCAATCACATGGCTATGTCTAAAACAGGTTCTCACCTGGGTATGGCCATTCACTCTCAGTCATAGAACCATAGAGGAACTCCATGGATATCATACTTCCCTAAGGAAGGGGCTAATCCTTTGTCTGTCCATTGACATTCTCATATGGGTCGCGACATGCTCAATGACAACCGTTATGACCTCCCAAGTACGGTGAGGTGTTAGGTTGCATCAAAGCAAGTCCCTAACCATATAGAATGATCAATGACCTCAAGTCAAGGGATCAATGCATCTCCTGTCACTTGTGAGGATAACTCATGACACCAAGTCATAGCCTCACAGCGGGTCTATCCAGTATATCCTCCAATGATATACCCATGTGTCTGCGTTAGCACCACGTGCCTAACCAGCATACATACCAGTCTCATAAGTACCATAGTTATCCCATATCCACTAAGATACATTGTCTGGGGACTATAGTTCGAGCACAGATCCAATCTGTCTCTAGGGACATTTTCATGTCAGTACATATGCGCAGATGTAAACAAACATAGATAACGACAATGCCAGAATGATATAAATATCAAAGTCAAATAGTACATAAGTGGACCAAAACTAGGTCTTAGGGCATATACACCAACACTATGGATTAAAGCAAGCATCTCGAAGTTGGAATCTTCGATTTGATGAAGCTGTGAGAAATTATGGCTTTATCAAAAGCGAAGATGACGCCTGTGTACACAGAAAATTCAGTGGGAGCTTGGTGACTTTTTTGGTTTTATATGTCGATGACATACTGCTCATCGGGAACGACATCCCTTGTCTTCAAGCTGTGAAGACATGGTTAGGGAAGTGTTTTGAGATGAAGGACTTAGGGGAGGGCTGCCTATATCCTAGGCGTGAGGATCTACTGGGATAGATCCAAGAAGCTCCTAGCCCTTAGTCAGAGTACATACATTGATAAGGTCCTGGAGAGGTTTAGCTTGGAGCAATCCAAGAATGGGTACCTTCCAGTGAGACATGGCCTTACTCTCTCAAAGAGCCAGTGTCCCACCACACAGGCTAAGAGAGATGACATGTATGCAATGTTGCGTACTAGACCAGATGTGGCTTATACTGTGAGCATAACCAGCCGATACCAATCCAATCCTGGAGTACAACACTGGGTGGCTGTAAAGAACATCCTAAAGTATCTGAGAAGAACTAAAGATTTGTTCTTGGTCTATGGGGGACAGGAAGAGCTCAGTATGCAGGGCTACACTGATGCGTCTTTCCAGTCTGACCCTGACGACTTCAGATCACAGGCCGGCTATGTGTTCATGATAAATGGAGGCGTTGTATGCTGGAAGAGCTTCAAGCAATCCACCATCGCTGATTCTACAACCGAAGCTGAGTATGTGGCCGCTTCTGAGGCAGCCAAAGAAGCCGTTTGTATTAGGAAGTTCATTTCTGAACTTCAGGTGGTTCCAAGTGTAGTGGATCCCATTGAAATCTATTGTGATTATAATGGAGCAATTGCACAAGCCAAGGAACCACGGTCTCATCAAAAATCCAAACACATACTCAGGAGATTTCACCTGATTAGAGAGATCATAGACAGAGGTGATGTCAAGATTAGCAGAGTTGACACAGAGAACAATCTAGCAGACCTATTGACCAAGGCTTTGGCGCAGCAGAAGCATGATGGTCACGCTAGAGATATGGGGTTAAGATTTCTCAACCTCTAGGTCTTAGTTCAAGTAGGAGATTGTTGGTGTATATGCCCTAAGGACCTAATTCTGGTCTGTTACTTATACTACTTGACATTGATATTTGATGGGGGTAGAGGCCATGACCCACGGAAATATAAGTGGAGCTTAAGGCTACCCTAGTTTATGGGTACCCTAAGGCACCCTTGCATTGCATGCATCATGTAGTTACATATGGTAGGTTTTGTATTTTTCTTCTTATGGAAATTATGTTGCATCATGGTATGATTAGTGGATGGTAATGTCGCATCATAGTAGGAGTAGTGTAATAAGCATTTACAATTCATGTAATAAGCATTTTACATGGGCCACCTCTAGACATTTCCCCCCGTGCAAGCACAATTCTTCGGAGAAGAATTTTTTCCACCCGGGGAGAAATGATGGGGGTAGAGGCCATGACCCACGGAAATATAAGTGGAGCTTAAGGCTACCCTAGTTTATGGGTACCCTAAGGCACCCTTGCATTGCATGCATCATGTAGTTACATATGGTAGGTTTTGTATTTTTCTTCTTATGGAAATTATGTTGCATCATGGTAGGATTAGTGCATGGTAATGTCGCATCATAGTAGGAGTAGTGTAATAAGAATTTACAATTCATGTGGACAAGCTCAAGACTAGCTCAAAGCTCACTCAACAAATCTAGCTCCAATTAAGGAAAGTCACTTCCAAGCCAAGTTCCAAGTGAAGACTTGAGATGAAAGGAGTTCATCTCACCTTTCCACATTTGTTGGCCACCATCCACCTTGCAAGAAATCGGTTTCTATGTCAAATCCTCAAGGGACATGCGCCCACTCAAGATTTGATTAAAAGCTCTCCATCAAATCCCTTGAATCAAGGAATTAATATGCATTCACACCATGGAAGGAAGGAGCCACGCCAATTCAAGAAGCAATGCCACCTCATGATCCAATTAAGGGAAGATCACCAAAGCAATTCGTCCATGGCCAAAGAAGGAAGGATTGTCACCTTCTCTTGTCGCCCAAGCAAAGAGAATTCACCAAGCAAAGAAGGAATTTAGCCACAACAAAAATAGCAAGCCATCCACTCGCTTATTACAAACAAGGAAAGGCATTCAAGGAAAGAATTTTGAATTTCAAAGCTTCATGCCCTAAAGGAATTCGCCCCAACCAAAGAAGGAAGGAAAGCTAGCCCCTTAGCCGAAGATGCAAGCAAGTCTTCAAGCAAATTCGGCCACACCATCTCTACAAACAAATAAGGGAAGTTTTCAAGGCAAATCACAATCAAAGGAGCCATTGCCTCGACAAAGCATTGAATACTATTATTTCTTTCTTAATTTGCCCTTTTGTAACGTTGAGGAAAATGTCTACAAACTCTTGTAATCGTATGGAACTTGTAGCAAGATTTGGATAATGAAATGTCGATTAGTTGCCTAGCAACCTTGGGTGCTTGTGTCGCCCTCCCCTTTCCCCTTCTCCTCTAAGGTGCTTGTGTCACCTATCTTCTCTTCTTCCCCAAGGGCCAAGGTTCCCTTCGCTAACCTCTTCTTCAAAGGCTCTCGCCATCTTTTGTGCAAGAACCACCTTCTTCAACAAGTGGCGCATCCATTCCCTCATCACCAACCATTGGCAAATCTAATCCATCTTCTCCATCAACTTGGCGCAAGAACATCTTCTTCAACCTTGGTGGCGCAACCTTCTCAATACCCTACGACATCTCTTGATACATCTACATCCTCTTCATCAACCAATGGTGCAACACTTTCCAACTCCATCATCATGGCGCATCTCACTTTCAAAGGACTTCAACACTTGAGATCAAATCCCCTATTCCCCCTCTAGTAAGTTGTTTTGATTTGTTGTCTCCCTTTGATTCACTTGTTTTCTCTCTTGTTTGAAGGTCTCGGCAACATCATCTTCCTCAACAATTGGAAGCGCAAGTTCTTTATCTTCAACAACAAGTGGCGCAAGGAACTTTTACATTAATATCAAGAGGCTTCACAACATCATCCCCAAACCGAACACTCTCCTTTGTCCCTTGTTTGTATTTGATGTTTATCTGATTTTTCTCTCATCACTAATAGATTTCCTTTGTCTCTTGAAGCTCTCGGCATCAAAAGGGAATCCACAAGATGAGACATCTTCAAGGACTCATCTATGGCCGAGACTTACAAGGCCCTCTCCACCCAATACATGAGCAACA
Source organism: Costus lasius (assembly GCA_027563935.2). Taxonomy (NCBI): domain Eukaryota; kingdom Viridiplantae; phylum Streptophyta; class Magnoliopsida; order Zingiberales; family Costaceae; genus Costus; species Costus lasius. The sequence goes on from CM050451.1 coordinate 82,626,988, forward strand.
CATCCTCTTTAATTAGATTAGTTAAGTAGTTTGTTTGATCTTGTTAGCAAGAGGAATTTGGAGGCTTAACCTCCCCCTTAGTTTTAATTTGTAATATGAATCCGTGGTGTGTACGGATCTCGTTTGTCTGTGTTTGCTTGTAATGATGCAATACCTTCCATCAGAGTAGGACCGTTGAAGATCGGGGCGATACGATCCTTCTATTCTCAAGGGTCGCACTGTGAGTATTCCTACTAGTCATTTCATTTCGTAGTTTAAAGTGTCATTTCTTTTAGTAGTCTTAAGTAACTTAGTGTCGCTTTCTCTATCTATAAAATACAAAATATATATTTTCCAACTCCGTTAGAGTAAATTCGGGTTTTATCTAAAAATACAAAAAATATATTTTCGTAAAGCGTTGTTTGCATGCACCCTTATTTGTGAGTGATCCCACCTCCATCAGTTTGGTATCAGAGCAAAACACCTTAGAATAGATTTTTAGCCAAAACTAATTTTTGAATTCTAAGGCATTTCTTGGACCTAGGTGCTTTAAAGAAGTTGATTTCATAACACACTATTATACTCATATCACTTCTTAGGAGCCTTACTTTCAAAACTATTTGGTTTTTCAAAAGTAAACCCATCATGACTACTAGATCTGGCATAAATCACAATAACTACTCCAAACCTAATGACACTGCCAAAATGATTGAAGAGATAATTGCTAGACTAGACAAATCCCACAAACTATACTTAGAGAGACTTCCAACCTATAGGGTCAACCTTAGGAATGATTTTTTCCACACCTACATCAAAATAGGAGATAAGATGTGTAAGGTTGCCATAGATAAAACCATAGGGTTCAACTTCATAACCCCTAGTGCCATTGAAAGATTTGGCTTTGTCACTAAGCCTAGACCATACCCTTACACTATTACTAGAGATAATGGAACCAAAACCTTAGTTAACCATATGTGCCTTGTGCCTATTAGATTTGGTATCCTACTAGAAGCTTGGTGTGATGTCTTACCCCTAGAAGGTACATATCATGTCCACCTAGGAGAACCTTGGTTAGATGATGTTAAAGGGTACCACCAAAGACAAGATGACTCCTATATCTTAAGGTGTCAAGACCCTAAGATTAAGATCAAAAGGTCTAAACCTAGAACTCCTAAGGTAGCCAACCCTCCAACCCTCTTAGAGGCAAGCCCAACCTTAGAGCCTGAGCTACCTCCAACAATTCCAAACATACCCCTAGATGAGTCTAGATCCAATACTAGGGCCCCATTAGTTGACTTGTCTGATAGTCAAACTAGCCCTAAGTCACCTTTAGAGACCCCTCTAGACATGCCTCAACTTCAATTTGGACCTTTTACCATAGATGATATGCCTAGGAACCAACTTGAACCTAAAGTCATAGGTCTTCCCAAGCTACCTAGTGATCCCAAGGTAGACCTAGCTCCTATAGTTGGCCATAAACCTTGTCAAGGTCCAGACCCAAACACTCATGAACCAAGTAGTCAACCTACTACCTCACTTGACCCTAGGATGACCACACTTCCTCTTGAACTCATGGAGTGTAACCAACTCTTAGGGGATTCCACTAGTCAAACCTTAGGACCAAACATAGAGCCAACCTTAGATCAAAATAATTGTCTCCCACCCTTAGGTTCAGCCCTAAGCACCTTTGATCTAGGTAGACTTGACCAACCCATGCCTAAGGAACTTATGACCACAGAAAGTGAACAACTAGACCTAGGTTTTCCATTAGGAACTCAAGATATAGAGGATTCCACTGCTTTAGATCTCAACCAAGTTGAATTAGGAACCCCTACCCTTAAGGAAAACTTAGAACCATTTGAAATTGACTTAGATCCTAAGCCCCACCCTTTAGGACATCCTCTAGACATAGAATCCCTTCCCCAAGACCCAATGAAGCTAGAGTCTTGTCTCTTAGGTCCCTCTACCCATACCCTCAAACCACCCTTAGGGCCAACCAAACTTGAGCATGCTAAAGATAACATTGCTTTGAATTCTATTGAGCACATAGACTTTGTTATTCCTGCATACTTAGACACTCAAATCCCTTACCGCAAGCATACTAATCATCATGGCCGAGAAAGGGAATTCATTGTAGGAATACTTGATAGAAAACAAGGAATAGAAGAACAAAGTCTCTATGGTTGTAATGCTTACTCTTGCTCTTACCTTCATATGCATGTTTCATATGCTTACTCATCTTTTACTATACCACTTCTGTACGGGAACCCTACACCTTATAATGTGGAGTATCCCATCCAATTTTTAGACATGTTATTTGTGCATGAGCCTATGGCCAACCTTGTGAACCAAGGCTTGTTCACCCACTCCAATGGTGAAGAAGTTTGGTTAACCAAGGAACAATTTACATGGGCCACCTCTAGACATTTCCACCCGTGCAAGCACAATTCTTCGGAGAAGAATTTTTTCCACCCGGGGAGAAATGATGGGGGTAGAGGCCATGACCCACGGAAATATAAGTGGAGCTTAAGGCTACCCTAGTTTATGGGTACCCTAAGGCACCCTTGCATTGCATGAATCATGTAGTTACATATGGTAGGTTTTGTATTTTTCTTCTTATGGAAATTATGTTGCATCATGGTAGGATTAGTGCATGGTAATGTCGCATCATAGTAGGAGTAGTGTAATAAGCATTTACAATTCATGTGGACAAGCTCAAGACTAGCTCAAAGTTCACTCAACAAATCTAGCTCCAATTAAGGAAAGTCACTTCCAAGCCAAGTTCCAAGTGAAGACTTGAGATGAAAGGAGTTCATCTCACCTTTCCACATTTGTTGGCCACCATCCACCTTGCAAGAAATCGGTTTCTATGTCAAATCCTCAAGGGATATGCGCCCACTCAAGATTTGATTAAAAGCTCTCCATCAAATCCCTTGAATCAAGGAATTAATATGCATTCACACCATGGAAGGAAGGAGCCACGCCAATTCAAGAAGCAATGTCACCTCATGATCCAATTAAGGGAAGATCACCAAAGCAATTCGTCCATGGCCAAAGAAGGAAGGATTGTCACCTTCTCTTGTCGCCCAAGCAAAGAGAATTCACCAAGCAAAGAAGGTATTTAGCCACAACAAAAATAGCAAGCCATCCACTCGCTTATTACAAACAAGGAAAGGCATTCAAGGAAAGAATTTTGAATTTCAAAGCTTCATGCCCTAAAGGAATTCGCCCCAACCAAAGAAGGAAGGAAAGCTAGCCCCTTAGCCGAAGATGCAAGCAAGTCTTCAAGCAAATTCGGCCACACCATCTCTACAAACAAATAAGGGAAGTTTTCAAGGCAAATCACAATCAAAGGAGCCATTGCCTCGACAAAGCATTGAATACTATTATTTCTTTCTTAATTTGCCCTTTTGTAATGTTGAGGAAAATGTCTACAAACTCTTGTAATCGCATGGAACTTGTAGCAAGATTTGGATAATGAAATGTCGATTAGTTGCCTAGCAACCTTGGGTGCTTGTGTCGCCCTCCCCTTTCCCCTTCTCCTCTAAGGTGCTTGTGTCACCTATCTTCTCTTCTTCCCCAAGGGCCAAGGTGAAAGGGGTTGAAACCCTAGGCATGCGCAGATTAAAATTTTGCATAGGCGGAATCTAGGGTTTCCTAGGATCGCATGCATGAATATATGATCAACTTGTAAAACTTGTATAGATCAAAAGAGAGATCATACCAATGCCATTTCTTGGATGGCGACTTGGAAGCAAAGAAGCGTGTGCTTCTTCTCCAAAGGAACCGCACACAAGGTGATTGATGGCTTCTCCTTGGCGTTCCTTGTGCTAGCAAAGATCCAAGGTCTCCTGATCGCGTGAAGGAGATTAGAGATGATGTCTTTTCTTCTCCGAACTCTCCTTGGCGTGAAAAAAAAAAACACCACACGAGAGAGGAGGTGTCGAGAGGAAGAGGCCAGAGACGAGAATAGCGCCTGTAACCACGAACGTAGAGGCGTGAACTATTTTGGAAAGCATGACTTCCAAAAATAGTAAGCCCTCAACGTGTGATGCGTTCACTCCAAGTGAACCATCGCATTTTCCTCTCCCATTGAACCATGCGCTCACTATGATGAGCCGGTTCAATTACATTTGGTTCAAAGACCAAATTAAGCCAAGCCTTGGTCTAGATCATATAAAACCAAAAGGTTCAAGATCTAACCATTCATCTCTTGATGCTCTTGATCTCATCGATCAAGCATCAATTCTCCCGATCGAAGCTTACCGATCTCAAGCCCTAATCAATCAAACATGATCAGACCAGATCTCACTTCCAATCAGAGTTTAAACTCCTTTAAACTGAACCAAAACAATTCAGTCCACACGATCTGACATAAGTAAGCCATATCATCAAATTGTGCGACCCTAAGGGTTTCCTTTAAATGTCGGTAACGATAACTTACGTTATCACGAATAGAGAGGGGTATCTAGCAACACATCACTGTCTCCCGATATAAAGGAAAGAGTCTTCCAAGACTACACCCAAACCATAGCACAAGTGTGAATCCAATTCACTAGGCGTACATGTTTCCTTTGCCACTGGATGTTCTTATTGGACAAGCGTGTCAAGCCTGTAACTCCAATATGATGAGAGTGGTTAGATCAGATGAACATAGTCATCTGGGTATGGCCATACACTTTCTCAACCATCTCATCCAGGGGGCCCCTTTAGAACATCACACTCCAATCAAGGAGAAGGCAATCCTATATCTATCACTAGCGCCCTAACATGACTCATGTTCATTATCCAAGATAGTCTATAACCATTATGTTTCAAATGATATTGAACTACCTCAAGACAATGCCAATCATCATTTAGAAACACAAGTGATCTCAAGTCAGAGGAAATATGCCACTTGCTTGCATATAAGGATTATTCACATTGTGACAAACAATTGAACATCCTAAGTAGGGTCTGTCCAGTACATCCAATGTACCCATGAGTCTACATCTTATTCCATGCTCGAAGCATCCTATAAGATTAGAACACATATTAGTCTCAATCATATCAAGGCTGTCTCATGTTCACCAAGATATCTCGACTAAGGACAATACTGCATGTCAGCCAAGCTGAACAGCATTGAGACATTATTCAGAAGTATACATATGGCAGCAGATAATGCAACAACCTGAATAACAACCATTGCCTTTATAAACATTGAGTTTATACATGATACTGATATAATCCCAAGGTCTCAAACATTAGCCTTAAGGGCATACCCCAACAATCTCCCACTTGCACTTAATCTAATGGTTGAGAAATCTCAAACCCATATTATTACAGTGCTTCTCATGCTTCTACTGCGCCAGAGGCTTTGTAAGCGGGTCAGCTAGATTGTCATCTATATGAACCTTGCAGATCTTGATCTCTCCTCGATCAATGATCTCCCGGATCAAGTGAAACCTTCTCTGTATGTGCTTGGACTTCTGGTGCGACCGTGGTTCCTTTGCTTGTGCTATTGCTCCAGTGTTATCACAGAAGATAACCAATGGATCTGCACTCGAAGGAATAACACCAAGTTCCTGAATGAACTTACGAATCCATACTGCCTCCTTGGATGCTTCCGAGGCTGCAACATACTCGGCTTCTGTTGTGGAATCAGCAACAATTGATTGTTTGAAACTTTTCCACACCACTACTCCTCCATTCAAGCTAAAAACATAGCCTGATTGCGATCGGAAATCATCCTGGTCAGATTGGAACGAAGCGTCAGTATATCCTTCAATACTGAGTTCTTCCTGACCTCCATAAATCAAGAACATATCTTTGGTCCTCCGAAGATATTTCAAAATGTTCTTGACTGCAATCCAGTGTGCCTTTCCTAGATTACTTTGGAATCGACTGGTCACGCTTAACCCATAAGCGACGTCTGGGCGAGTACACAACATCGCATACATAATGGACCCAATAGCCGAAGCATAAGGCGTATTGTCCATTTCATCTTTCTCAGTCTGTGTTTGTGGACACTGACTCTTTGAAAGATTCAGACCATGTCTGACTGGAAGATATCCTCTTTTAGAATTTTCTAAATGGAATCTCTCCAGGACTTTATCGATGTAAGTACTCTGGCACAACCCGAGAAGCCTCTTAGATCTATCTCTGTAGATCTTCACACCTAATACATAGGCTGCTTCTCCTAAATCTTTCATCTGGAAACATTTTCTTAACCATGCCTTGACGGCATGCAGTTCAGGAATATCGTTTCCAATGATTAAGATATCATCGACGTAGAGGATTAGGAAAGTAATCACGCTCCCACTAAACCTCTTATATACACACGGGTCATCTTCATTCTTGATGAAACCAAACTTACAGATTGATTCATCAAAACGAATATTCCAGCTTCTCGATGCTTATTTAAGTCCATAAATGGACTTCTTTAATTTGCATATTTTATGACGATCTGATGGATTGATGAAACCTTCAGGTTGTGTCATATACACATCCTCTTCTAATTTTCCATTAAGGAAAGCGGTCTTCACATCCATTTGCCATATCTCATAATCATAATATGCCACTATCACGAGAATAATCCGAATAGACTTGAACATGGCTACAGGAGAGAAAGTTTCATCATAATCTATCCCGTATATTTGTTTGAAACCTTTCGCAACAAGCCTGCCTTTATAGGTAACCACGTTACCATCCATGTCAATCTTCCTTTTGAAGATCCACTTACAGCCTATAGGGATTACTCCCGGAGGCGGATCAACCAAATCCCAGACTTGGTTATCTGACATGGAGTCCATCTCGGCTCGCATAGCTTCAAGCCATCTCGCTGATTCCGGTCCACTGACCGCATCCGCATAAGTGAGGGGTTCATCATCAATGATGTAGACTCCGTCATAGCGCTCAGGCTGTCGACGGATCCTTCCCGATCTATGCGGTTCCCGTGATATCTGAGCCTTAGGTTGTTCAGTAACCTGTTCTATTGGCTCAGGCTCATCCAACTGAGTTTGACTACTTTGTCCTTCCTCTGGATTCTCATCCAGCTTTATTTCTCTCCCACTGGCCTCTTGCAGAAGAAATTCCTTCTCAAGAAAAATAGCCGTACGAGCAACAAATACTTTGTTCTCTTTGGGATCGTAGAAATAATAACCCTTAGTTTCTTTAGGGTAACCGACAAAGATACATTTATCTAATCTGCTCTCTAGTTTCCCAGAGGCGAGCTTTTTGACATAAGCCTCGCAACCCCAGATCTTAATAAATGTCAAGCTCGGCTGTTTCCTATACCATAACTCATATGGAGTCTTAGAAACGGCTTTGGATGGCACTCGGTTTAGTACCTTTGCAGCTGTTTCCAGTGCAAATCCCCAAAAGGAGTAAGGTAGAGTAGCCTGACTCATCATAGAACGAACCATATCCAATAAGGTTCTATTTCTCCTCTCGGACACACCATTCCATTGCGGTGTTCCTGGTGGAGTGAGCTGTGAGATAATCCCACACTCCTTCAGATAGTCAGTAAACTCTCGACTCAAGTATTCTCCACCTCGATCTGAACGAAGTGCCTTGATATTTCGGCCTAGCTGATTTTGTACTTCATTTTTGAACTCTTTGAACTTGTCAAAAGATTCACTCTTATGTCTCATTAGATAGACATAACCATACCTACTGAAATCATCAGTAAAAGTAATGAAGTATGAATAGCCACCTCTGGCATGTTTACTAAATGGCCCACACACATCACTGTGAATGAGGTCAAGTAAACCTGAAGCCCTTTGTCCTTTATTAGAAAAAGGAGACTTCGTCATTTTACCCATTAAACAAGCTTTGCATGTATCAAGCTCCTCATAGGTGAATGATCCCAGTAGTCCATGGTCATGCAACCGCTTAATGCGCTTCTTGTTAATGTGGCCTAAATGACTATGCCATAGCAAGGTGCTGTCATCAGCATACTTGGCTTTCTTATTATCAATCTGTTGTATAGAACATTCCATGTCCAACATGAATAACCCATTGTTAATTGACCCAGTAGCATAAACAATATTACCAAAAGAAATATAACACTTTGAAGTTTTGCATTCAAAGGAAAACCCCTTCCTGACAAGAGCAGGAATAGAGATAATATTCTTAGTTATGCTTGGTACAAAATAACAATTGTCCAGTTCTAATACAAGACCAGATGGTAAAGAGATGTGATATTCTCCTACAGCAACAACAGCAACCCGTGCCCCATTTCCTACTCGTAGGTCCACCTCATGCTGTCCCACCTGTCTTCTTCTCTTGAGTTCCTGCACATTTGAACAAATGTGAACTCCACATGCAGTGTCCAACACCCATGAAATAGAAGAAGAAGATACCATGACTTCAGTCACGAAAATACCTGAGCCAGAAGCGAAAGCCTTGCTTCCCTTCTTATTTCCTTGGAGCGCTTTACAGTCCTTCTTCCAGTGACCCAACTGGCCACAATGGAGACATCTGTATTCCTTCGACCGCTTGATCTTTTGTTTCAGAGCCTTGTTGTAGCTCTTGACAGGGGCTTTGCCCTTCTTCCCCTTCTTCTTGTTCCTGGAAGGAATCATCAAGACAGAGGATGAAGGCTTTCCCTTTTCAAGAGTCTGCTCTGTAGTATAGAGCATGTTCAGTAACTCTGCCGGGGTACAGTCGATCCTGTTCATATTAAAATTAATGATGAATGGATCGAAAGAGGCCGGGAGAGACTGCAGGATAATGTCTACAACAAGCTCCTGATTGATGGTGTGTCCCAGTTTCTCTAGAGCCTCCTTGTACCCAATCATCTTGAGTACGTGAGCTCCCACTGGACTCCCTTCAGTCAGTTTGCTATGAAAGAAAAGTTTTGTCAAGTTATAGCGTTCAGTCCTTGCCTGTGCAGCATACAGCATCTTGAGGTTTGCTATAATTTCAATAGCAGATAAATCCTCATGCTTACGCTGAAGCTCTGGCGTCATAGACGCAAGCATAAGGCAAGCGACATCAATGCTATCATTGACATGCTTCTCATAAGCATCCCGAACCGCCCTTGCGGCGTTCGCAGCAGGTTGAGGCGGTATTGCCGTCTCAAGGACATACAGTTTCCTCTCAGCCTTAAGAACAATCTTAAGGTGTCCGTACCAGTCTGAGAAGTTTGGCCCAGCAAACTTCTCCCTTTCCAGTAAGGATCGCACATTGAACGCTGTGGTGTTCGTTGCTGCAGTAATCTACAACATTGCAAGAACAACAAGGTAAGTATCAATGTTAGAATCAACCCAGGACATAAGAATGATTCTTTTCTCACTATTTTATCTGACTGAAAAATCCAGTAAAACAGACCGAAAGAGTAAAACTCTTTTAGTGAGATGGGATCCAGATTTCATACTTGGTCTCCGCGTCCCGCTCAGGCGAGATAAGATGCACAGAGAGTACAAGCACTAATCTCTGGTAGGCAATCCCTGCCAATCGCCAACCCGTGCGATTCCCCTTCATCTGGGCAATCCAGCAGACTGTGCCAACTGAGTTGGTACAACACAGTCTCTGATTCCACAGATGGCTGCCTCCATATAGCTAACATATGCTCAATATGTAGCCCACATGGTCAAGCTGACCTGACCTACTCCCTGGACCACCACGTGCTATGCTGAGCAACGAGAAGCGATAAATCCCTTCTCTGTAACACGCAGGTGTAATCACACACCGTCTGAAGATAGATGGGCGTGCCCACTGAGTGGGTACAACATGGCCCCAACGATAGTCAGAACAGTGAGGTTTTGCGTCAGAAGGCTTACGTGCTTGATATTCATCGTTGGATTTTAACGGTCCTTTTATCTTCTTAACTATCATGCAAATCCTATGGTGATAGGAGAAGAATAAATCATGCAGATATAAATTTACTTAAACAGTAAATAGAAAGCATGATGATCTTATGTGGTAAAAGCCCATTAAGCCTAAGTTAGACCTTAAATTAACTTAAGTCTTCACTTGAGCTCTTCATGGGTCTTTAGCATTTCATCTGGCCCAACCCGGGCCCAAGCGCCCTGTGCAGCTGAGATGCGCCCACCAGGTAAAATGCGCCTATCCTAGAGTCGAACCCTAGACCTCCCACTAGTGAAGCCACTTGCTGCATGCGCCTCTGCCATGTGTGCTCTGAGCTCATGTCTGATTAAATTACATTTTAATCTATCTAGACATGATTTGACTCGCAGGTCAATTACACATTATCAATTAAGTAAAATGTGATGCGCAGATCACAATAAATAATTTACAATATTGATTCAGGCACGCAGGCCCCAGCACAGCACACATTAAAATTGGGCAGCCCACATAAGATGAAATAGACATTCAATCATGTTATACAAACATCATGTGATCCAATCAAGAAAATAAAATTTTTAAAAATCCCATTGGCATCAATTTTATTTCCTTATGTGCCCTACTACCTTACAACGGTCCATTAATAGGGATCCACTCATCAGACCTAGTCAGACCCATTGCCCTTGCATGCACCAAGTCATAATCGACATGAGTCGACCTAGTGGTCAACTATGCATGCCTTAAGGGCTGAACGTCCCTCATGATTTCTGGCAAGCGGGTGTGACCCCGGGCCTTAATCATGATCGTTCATTGGTCGCCTTGATCAGACATCGCTACACGCCTTTCTGCAGTCGACCTATAGCCACCAAATGCTTGCGCATAGGTGCTATCTGGTCAACCCATCTAGGCTGTCAGATGGTCTGATCAGACTGTTGGGTCTAGACTAGACTGATGACTTCAACCCTAATAACCCGTCTAAGTTTTTCAAGTAGGTGCTTATAGATCTAAGTGGATGCGCGCAATATGTTAAGTTTTGGTAAAAACAACTTCAACAAGCGCCAACATGAATCATGCGCCACCAAAAGTAAAAGCATACAAGCATGTAGTTTTCGGCATGATCATTATTTTAGATCTACTTATCGCAAACATGGATCACACAAAGCAATCATATGATTCATACAGAAACCTGCTCTGATACCAATTGAAAGGGGTTGAAACCCTAGGCATGCGCAGATTAAAATTTTGCATAGGCGGAATCTAGGGTTTCCTAGGATAGCATGCATGAATATATGATCAACTTGTAAAACTTGTATAGATCAAAAGAGAGATCATACCAATGCCATTTCTTGGATGGCGACTTGGAAGCAAAGAAGCGTGTGCTTCTTCTCCAAAGGAACCGCACACAAGGTGATTGATGGCTTCTCCTTGGCGTTCCTTGTGCTAGCAAAGATCCAAGGTCTCCTGATCGCGTGAAGGAGATTAGAGATGATGTCTTTTCTTGTCCGAACTCTCCTTGGCGTGAAAAAAAAAACACCACACGAGAGAGGAGGTGTCGAGAGGAAGAGGCCAGAGACGAGAATAGCGCCTGTAACCACGAACGTAGAGGCGTGAACTATTTTGGAAAGCATGACTTCCAAAAATAGTAAGCCCTCAACGTGTGATGCGTTCACTCCAAGTGAACCATCGCATTTTCCTCTCCCATTGAACCATGCGCTCACTATGATGAGCCGGTTCAATTACATTTGGTTCAAAGACCAAATTAAGCCAAGCCTTGGTCTAGATCATATAAAACCAAAAGGTTCAAGATCTAACCATTCATCTCTTGATGCTCTTGATCTCATCGATCAAGCATCAATTCTCCCGATCGAAGCTTACCGATCTCAAGCCCTAATCAATCAAACATGATTAGACCAGATCTCACTTCCAATCAGAGTTTAAACTCCTTTAAACTAAACCAAAACAATTCAGTCCACACGATCTGACATAAGTAAGCCATATCATCAAATTGTGCGACCCTAAGTGTTTCCTTTAAATGTCGGTAACGATAACTTACGTTATCACGAACAGAGAGGGGTATCTAGCAACACATCACTGTCTCCCGATATAAAGGAAAGAGTCTTCCAAGACTACACCCAAACCATAGCACAAGTGTGAATCCAATTCACTAGGCGTACATGTTTCCTTTGCCACTGGATGTTCTTATTGGACAAACGTGTCAAGCCTGTAACTCCAATATGATGAGAGTGGTTAGATTAGATGAACATAGTCATCTAGGTATGGCCATACACTTTCTCAACCATCTCATCCAGGGGGCCCCTTTAGAACATCACACTCCAATCAAGGAGAAGGCAATCCTATATCTATCACTAGCGCCCTAACATGACTCATGTTCATTATCCAAGATAGTCTATAACCATTATGTTTCAAATGATATTGAACTACCTCAGGACAATGCCAATCATCATTTAGAAACACAAGTGATCTCAAGTCAGAGGAAATATGCCACTTGCTTGCATATAAGGATTATTCACATTGTGACAAGCAATTGAACATCCTAAGTAGGGTCTGTCCAGTACATCCAATGTACCCATGAGTCTACATCTTATTCCATGCTCGAAGCATCCTATAAGATTAGAACACATATTAGTCTCAATCATATCAAGGCTGTCTCATGTTCACCAAGATATCTCGACTAAGGACAATACTGCATGTCAGCCAAGCTGAACAGCATTGAGACATTATACAAAAGTATACATATGGCAGCAGATAATGCAACAACCTGAATAACAACCATTGCCTTTATAAACATTGAGTTTATACATGATACTGATATAATCCCAAGGTCTCAAACATTAGCCTTAAGGGCATACCCCAACACAAGGTTCCCTTCGCTAACCTCTTCTTCAAAGGCTCTCGCCATCTTTTGTGCAAGAACCACCTTCTTCAACAAGTGGCGCATCCATTCCCTCATCACCAACCATTGGCAAATCTAATCCATCTTCTCCATCAACTTGGCGCAAGAACATCTTCTTCAACCTTGGTGGCACAACCTTCTCAATACCCTATGACATCTCATGATACATCTACATCCTCTTCATCAACCAATGGTGCAACACTTTCCAACTCCATCATCATGGCGCATCTCACTTTCAAAGGACTTCAGCACTTGAGATCAAATCCCCTATTCCCCCTCTAGTAAGTTGTTTTGATTTGTTGTCTCCCTTTGATTCACTTGTTTTCTCTCTTGTTTGAAGGTCTCAGCAACATCATCTTCCTCAACAATTGGAAGCGCAAGTTCTTTATCTTCAACAACAAGTGGCGCAAGGAACTTTTACATTAATATCAAGAGGCTTCACAACATCATCCCCAAACCGAACACTCTCCTTTGTCCCTTGTTTGTATTTGATGTTTATCTGATTTTTCTCTCATCACTAATAGATTTCCTTTGTCTCTTGAAGCTCTCGGCATCAAAAGGGAATCCACAAGATGAGACATCTTCAAGGACTCATCTATGGCCGAGACTTACAAGGCCCTCTCCACCCAATACATGAGCAACACATCCTCTTTAATTAGATTAGTTAAGTAGTTTGTTTGATCTTGTTAGCAAGAGGAATTTGGAGGCTTAACCTCCCCTCTTGAAATTTCATTGTAAGTGCCATTTAATAACATTATACCCAAGCATGTTTGGGTTTGTTGTGTTGGTGTATTTGTAATGAAGCAACTCCTTCCATCAGAGTAGGACCGTTGAAGATCGGGAAGGACGATCCTTCTATTCTCAAGGATCGCATGGTGAGCACTTCTTTACAATATTATCTTTTAATGTTTTAGAAATGCATGTTTAGCCATAGGGTAGTTAACCACATGTTTAGTTATAGTTTTGTTTGTAAGAGCATGCTAGTTGCAATTTATTTTGTAGTTTATAATTGCATGCTTAAGTCAAATATTATCTAGCATATAATTTAGTAGCATATTAATCTTCAGTTTTTATCTAAAATACCAAAAACATATTTTTGAAAGCCCTATTAGATAACCTTGCATGCTAGCTTGTTTTCCTTAGATTCATGTTTTCATGCTTGCCCAAATTGCATGCTCCCCCCTACATCAATATTTATATCATACTGGCATTATCGTTATCATTATTTGTTTACATCTGCGAACATGTACTTATATGATAATGTCCCTGGAGACTGATTGGATCTGTGCTCAAACTATTGTCCCTAGTAAATGTACCTTAGTGGATATGGGACAGCTATGGTACTTGTAAGACTCGTATATGGGCTGGTTAGGTACGAGGTGCTAATGCAGGGATATGGGTATATCAGTGGTAGATATACTAGACCGACCCGCTGTGAGGCAATGACTTGGTGTCACGAGCTATCCTCACAAGTGATAGGAGATGCATTGATCCCTTGACTTGAGGTCATTGGCCATTCTATGTGGTTAGGGATATGCTTTGATACAACCTAACACCTTGCCGTAGTTGGGAGATAATTACGGTTGTCATTAGGCATGTCACGACCCATATGAGAAGGTCAATGCACAGACATAGGATTTACCCCTTCCTATGGGAAGCATGATATCCATGGAGCTCCTCTATGGTTTTATGACTGAAAGTGTATGGCCATACCCAGATTAGACCTGATTTAGTCATAGCCATGAGATTGGATAGAAACAAGTGGTGACACACTTGGCCAACCGGATATCAGTTCGGCAAAGAGACTGTAATGCATCTGTACCTGGTTGCGATGATGGGGATGTCGATGTCGATATCCATTCCGATGACTTGGTTAGAAGCGATGCACTGCTAGGTGCCACTCACTGCTTGTGGTGACCATGGGTCAGCACTGCCAACATCAGAGGAACCTACAGGGTCGCACACCTTGATACTCGAGTTCTCGTATTGATCGGGAAGCCTTATGATGATCTATTCTGGAGATTTCATTAGCGCCAATGGGCCTGATGAGATGGAAGAGATTTTTTGGAGCCAACTTTCATTTATGGCATATTAACCATGGTTAGCCCAATTTGACCTAGGGTTAAATTGGATTGGATTCATGGGCTTGGTTAACATGCATAATGGACATTGGGCTGAGCCCATTGAAAAGTTGGGCTTAATGGGCTTAAGGAGAAGAAAAGAGATAGCGCATGCTTAACCCTAGTTAGACTAGGGTTAGTGCCTATACCTCATGTGAGTTTAATTAATCATGATAAAATAGGGGCTAATTAATGAATTAATTAGAGTCCTATTTTTGTGGGATTAAATGGGCTGATTTATTTGAATTAATTAGAGTCCTAATTGGACTAGTATTTAATTAATTAAATAAATAATTAGAGTCCTAATTGGATTAGGACTTGATTCAAAATTTAATTTGAACCTTGATCAAGTCGCCCACTTGAGTCCTAATTGGATTAGGACTGATCATGATTAATTAGAATCCTAATTAGATTAGGATTTAATTATTTAAACAATTAATTAGAGTCCTAATTGGATTAGGACTTGGTTAATTCCTAAAATAATTAAACTCCTAAATCCTCTCCCAGCCGCCCACTCAAATTGAATTGTGGCCGCACACTCAACCGCCTCTTGTTGGTGTATATGCCCTAGGACCTAGTTTTGGTCAACTTATGTACTACTTGACATTGATATTTATATATCATTCTGGCATTGTCGTTATCATGGTTTGTCTACACCTGCGATTGTGTACTTACATGATAATGTCCCTGGAGACAGATTGGATCTGTGCTCAAATAATCATCCCAGTCGATGTACCTGAGTGGATATGGGACAGCTCTGGTACTTGTGAGACTGGTATGTGGGTTGGTTAGGCACGTGGTGCTAACGCAGACACATGGGTATATCATTGGAGGATATACTGGATAGACCCACTATGAGGCTATGACTTGGTGTCATGAGTTATCCTCATAAGTGACAGGAGATGCATTGATCCCTTGACTTAAGGTCATTGATCATTCTATATGGTTAGGGACTTGCTTTGATACAACCTAACACCTTGCCGTAGTTGGGAGGTTATAACGGTTGTCATTGAGCATGTCACGACCCATATGAGAAGATCAATGGACAGACATAGGATTTGCCCCTTCCCTAGGGAAGCATGATATCCATGGAGCTCCTCTATGGTTCTATGCCTGAAAGTGTATGGCCATACCCAGGTAAGAACCTGATTTAGTCATAACCATGTGATTGGATGAAAACAAGTGGTGACACACTTGTCCAATCAGATATCAGTTCGGCAAAGAGACTGTAATGCATCTATACCTAGTTGCGATGATGGGGATGTCGATGTCGATATCCATTCCAATGACCTGGGCAGTAGCGATGCACTGCTAGGTGACACTCACTGCTTGTGATGACCTTTGGTCAGCACTGCCAGTGTCAGAGGAACCTACAGGGTCGCACACCTTGATACTTGAGTTCTCGTATTGATCAGGAGGCCTTATGATCGAGTTATTGGATAACTCGGATCTAATTGGGAGATTTCATCAGCGCCAATGGGCCTGATGAGATGGAAGAATGTTATTAGAGCCAAACTTTGTTTTTGTCAGGTTGACCCGTATTTGACCATGATTGGTCACATTTGGATTAGAGTTGCATTGGATTGGATCCAAATGCTTAATCAACCCATGTGATGAAGTTTGGGCTAGCTCATTATCCAATGAGGCCCAATAACAAGTTTTCATGAAGAGATAGGAGGCTAAAAGGGTATAATGGGGACAAATCTTCTCCCCTAGGCGCCTATGGGCATAATGGGGAGAAGTGGTGCAATTTGCCTCATAAGGAAGCAATTGGCGCCTCCCCCCTTAATCTCTTATGGTATGAATGCCTCTATGGCATTACTTGGGGCGCAAGGCAAGGGCTTGGCGCACATAGAAGGACATGGGCTCTAAAAGGAATGGTTGAATGAGAATTATGGAAATGTCTTGGAGACTTTCCTTGTCTCAAACCTTCTCATCCTAGCCGCCCACTTGTCTTCATCCTAGCCTTTCATAAATCGCCTCTTGCCCTATAAAAGAGCACCTAGCCGAGCCCTCAAAGAGTGATCAATCCTTGGAGGCGTGAACACAAGAAGAGGGCGAGTGCTAGGAGCAAGGGCGCACCTTCCTTCTTCCTTAACCGCAAGCCTTTTCCTCCTTTCCTCTTGGCGCAAGGAACTTTAGTGCTTGGCGGTTTGGGTAGTCTTCCTTCTTCTCTTGGCGCATCATCTCTCTTGGTGGCGCAAGTGAAGTAGAGCATCTCCCTAAGGCTTGGATCTTCTTCCCGAGGATAGCACTGGGCGTGGAAGAAGAGAACTCAAGAGATCCATGTGTGTGAGACTGCATAGGGCGCACACTTGGGCGCCTGCATCGGCATCGCTCTACATTGCTCTTAAGGTATTTCCTAACTCATCGTGTCGACTCCCTTGCTTGCGATCATCACTGGGTTTTTGGGACTGGCCTGTTTCGGGGACATTCTTCCGCTGCGTAAAATGTATGTCCATGACTCTAAAAATTGTAAAATGTCCCCGGGGTTTCCCAACAGTGGTATCAGAGCGACTTGCAAGACTCGAACGATGTTTTATGCTTTTCTTTCATGCTCACATGCCATATCTCTATTTTCGTAAATAGCATGATGCATGGCAAACAATTTTTCTAAGTAGGAAAAATTGAGGTTTCTTGTTTCTATCATCCTCTCAATCTCTTTAGGAATTTTTGGACTATTTTTCTTGTTTGATTTAAAGATCAAAGGCGCACGTAATCTTGTCAAGTAGGAAGGGCATTGTGTCTTCGGACTAGCCAAGTCTCTTGATCTGACAAAATTGCCAGCCGAAAGGATCTCTGAAATCATCATGAAAAATAAATCGCAATAAACCAAAAGATTTGTGAGAAGAAGATGAGAAAAAGAGACTAGTTTTATGAAAAAGTAAAATTTCAGATTTTATGTTTTTTATGAGCATGTAGAATTGCATGAGTAAATACCTTGATTGTGCATGATGTTGTGGTCATTAGTCAAGCCCCCTTTTGCATGCCTGCGATGTATCCTCGTGAGGCCTGCGTGCCGCTTTTCTTTTGCTTTTGACTAAGAAAAAGATTAGGCTGGCGCATGTACTTGGAGCTTAGCGCATGGATGGTGGTGCAACAAGCAAGAGGTGCAAGCCTGCTTAATGGCGCAAGACCATGGCATTGGCCGAACCTATGGGAACTTTGAAAGTATTCCTCTACGGTTTGAGAGCTAAACCATGAGAGAAGGACCTTGGAGCCAACCTTGAAGTTCAAGCTAGAGGTCGGCTAGGCTAGGTCTAGTTTTTGGGGCTTGAGTTCTAGGACAAGAGTTGAACCTATTTCATGGCATGGATTGGTTCAATGTCTTGTATAGGATATGATCACATCATTCTTTACTGCTTTTATTATTATCTGCAGAAGCATGCCTGAAATGTTTTACCGTTATGTTATCACCATAGGATTGTATGCCTGTAATGATAGACATAAGATAAAACTGAGATGATGAGACCTTAAACAAAAACCCTCAAGTAAAATATCAAGTCTGGTAGCCTTCTAACGCGTAGCCCTCACTAAGCTATCGATCAGTGGAGTTGTGAATTGTTTCCCACCCTCGTGGGACACACCCACTTATCTTTAGAAAGTGTGTGGTGGCAATGGTTTCCCCTGTTGGGGGTATGCCCTTAAGGCTAATGTTTGAGACCTTGGGATTGTAACAGTATCATGTATAAACTTTTATGTTTATAAAGGCATGGTTGTTATTCAGTTTGTTACCTTGTCTGCTGTAATAAGTGTACTTCTGAATAATGTCTCAAAGCTGTTCAACTAGGCTGACATGAAGTAAAGTCCTTAGTCGAGATATCTTGGTGAACATGAGACAACCTTGATATGATTGAGACTAATATGTGTTCTAATCTTATAGGATGCTTCGAGCATGGAATAAGATGTAGACTCATGGGTACATTGGATGTACTGGACAGACCCTACTAGGATATTCAATTGCTTGTCACAATGTGAATATTCCTTGATTGCGACAAGTGGCACATTTCCTCTGACTTGAGATCACTTGTGTTTTCTAAATGATGATTGTCATTGTTTTGAGGTAGTTCAATATCATTTGAAACATAATGATTATAGACTATCTTGGATGGTGAGCTTGAGTCAGGTTAGGGCACTAGTGATAGACATAGGATTGCCGTCTCCTTAATTGGAGTGTAATGTTCTAAAGGGGCCCCCTGGATGAGATGATTGAGAATAGTGTATGGCCATACCCAGATGACTATGTTCATCTAATCTAATCATGCTCATCATATTGGAGTTACAAGCTTGACACGCTTGTCCAATAAGAACATCCAGTGGCAAAGAAAATATGCATGCCTAGTGAGTTGATTCACACTTGTGCTGTGGTTTGGGTGTAGTCTTGGAAGACTCTTTTCTTTATATCGGGAGACAGTGATGTGTTGCTAGATACCCCTCACTGATCGTGATAACGTGAGTTATCGTTACCGACATTTAAAGGAAACCCTCAGGGTCGCACAATTTGATGATATGGCTTACTTAAGTCAGATCGTGTGGACTGAATTGTTCAGGTTCAGTTTAAAGGGAATTAATCTCTGATTGTAAGTGAGATCTGGTCTGATCATGTTTGATTGATTAGGGCTTAAGATCGGTAAGCTTCGATTGAGAGAATGGATGCTGGATCGGTGAGATCAAGAGCATCAGGAGATCAACGGTTAGATCTGGAGCCTTAGGGTTTAATTTGGTCTAGACCATGTCGCTTGGCTTATTTGGTCTTTGAACCAGACCAACATGAACCGGCTCATAAATGAGCGCATGGTTCAAAAGTGAAGTGGTTTTGCGAATGGGTAAATCCATGATCGCATGAAGAGAAGTGGCATGCTATTTTTAGATAGCACTTCTCTTACGTAACCACATCTCACGTTCACGCCTCTCCTCTCTTCGTTCGTCGCCTTGTCTCTTGCTCTTGACGAGAGAACATTCGGGTGGTGAAGAGTTTGACAAGAAGAGGAGGAAAAATCGCCAAGCCAAGACATCTCTTCCCTTCCACTCGACAAGGACATCTTTGGACCTTGCTAGCACAAGGATCGCAAGGAGGAGTAGGCAACATCAATTGTGTGCGTCACCTCTGGAGAAGATCCAGTTCGGTCTTTGCTTCCAAGGCGCCATCTAGAAATGGCTATGGTATGATCCTTCTCTATATGCAATTGGGTCATTTTTGTTAATCATACAGCATGCAAGATCTAGAAACCCCCTTTCCGCTGCCTTCATTCCCATATGCGCCTATGAGATAGGGTTTCGCCCCCTTGTGGGGACCTTCAATTGGTATCAGAGCCATGGTTAACGCATGTTTTATGATTGCTTAAGCCATTTTGTGATCCTTGTTTGCGAACTCATGATTAGATCTAAGGTTACATGCGATACATCTTGTATATGTTAGTTGGCGAAAATGCATTGCATAGTTTCTCCTTTGCGCATGTATGTGGCGCATCTAATGTTTTTCTCAAAACTATATTACATGCGCGATTCACACTAGATCTAAGCTGTCCCTGCTATAAACCCTTAGACGGGTTGATGGGGTTGAAGTCATCCTCTAGGATAGATCCAATAGTCTGATCAGACCCTCTGACAGCCTAGATGGGTCGACCAGATGGCACCCATGCGCAAGCATGAGGTGGCTATAGGTCGACTGCATCACAGGCGTGTAGCGAGGTCTGGTTGAGACAACTGGTGAACGCATATGAGTTAGGCCCGGGTTCACACCCGCTTGCCAGAACTCATGATGGTTGTTCAGCCCTTGGCGCATGCATAGTTGACCACTGGGTCGACTCAAGTCAGTTAGGACTTGGTGCATGCAAGGGCAGTGGATCTGACTAGACATGATGAGTGGATCCCTATCAATGGACCGTTGTAAGGTTGTAGGGCACATAAGGAAAAATAAAATTGATCTCAATGGGGTTTTTCAAAAAATTTTATTTTTCATGATTGGATCAAATGATGTATGATGCCATATGCATGTTTATTTATTCTTATGTGGGCTGCCCATGTTAAATGTGTGCTGTGCTGGGGCCTGTGTGCCTGGAAATTATTTTGTAAATTAATTTTTAATTGTGATCTGCGCATCACCTTGTACTTAATTTATAAAATGTAATTGACCTGCGTGTCAATCTTGTCTAGATAGATTAATTTGTAAGTTAATCAGACAAGAGCACTGAGCACACTTGGCAGAGGCGCATGCAGCAGTGGCTTGACCAGGTGGGAGGTCCAGGGTTCGACTCTGGGACCAGGCGCATTTTCCCTGGTGGGCGCACCTCAGCTGCAAATGGCGCTTAGGCCCTGGTTTGGGCCAGATGAGCAGCAAAAACCCCATGAAGAAAAGCAAGTGAAGACTTAAGTTCTTAAGGTCTTACTAGGGCTATGGGCTTTTACCACATAAGATCCATGCTTTCTTTTATTGTTTAAATAAGTAGAACAGCATGATTTATTTATCTTCAGTTATCACCATAGGAATTGCATGATAGTGATGAAGATAAAAGACCGTTAAAATCCAACGCTAAAATATCAAGCTCGTAAGCCTTCTGACGCGAAACCTCACTGTTCTGATTATCGTTGGAGCCGTGTTGTACCCACTCAGTGGGCACGTCCATCTATCTTCAGACGGTGCGGGATTACACCTGCGTGTTACAGAGAAGGGATTTATCGCTTCTCGTTGCTCAGCATAGCACGTGGTGGTCCAGGGAGTAGGTCGGGTCAGCTTGACCATGCAGGCTACATATGTGGCGCATATGGTAGCACATGGAGGCAGCCATCTGTGGGGTCAGAGACTGTGTTGTACCAACTCAGTTGGCACAGTCTGCTGGATTGCCCAGATGAAGGGGAATCGCACGGGTTGGCGATTGGCTAGGGCAGCCTACCAGAGATTAGTGCTTGTACTCTCTGTGCATCTTATCTCGCCTGAGCGGGACGCGGAGACCAAGTATGAAATCTGGATCCCATCTCACTAAAAGAGTTCTACTCTTTCGGGCTGTTTTGCTGGATTTTTCAGCCAGATAAAATAGTGAGAAAAAGAATCATTCTTAAGTCCTGATTGATTCTTAACATTGATACTGACCTTGCTGTTCTTGCATTGTTGTAGATTCCTGCAGCAACGAACACCATGAACTTCAATGTGCGATCCCTACTGGAAAGAGAGAAGTTTGCTGGGCCGAACTTCTCAGACTGGTTCGGACACCTTAAGATCGTTCTTAAGGCAGAGAGGAAACTGTATGTCCTCGAGACGGCGATACCGCCTCAGCCCGCTCCGAACGCCGCAAGGGCGGTTCGGGAAGCTTATGAAAAGCACGTCAATGATAGCATTGATGTCGCTTGCCTGATGCTAGCGTCTATGACGCCACCGCTGCAGCGTCAGCATGAGGATATGTCTGCAATAGACATGATAGCAAACCTCAAAATGCTGTATGCTGCACAGGCGAGGACAGAACGCTATAATCTGACAAAGCTGTTCTTTCAGAGCAAACTGGCTGAAGGGAGCCCAGTAGGAGCTCACGTGCTCAAGATGATTGGGCACAAGGAGGCTCTAGAGAAACTGGGGCATACCATCAATCAGGAGCTTGCTGTAGACATTATTCTGCAGTCTCTCCCGCCCTCTTTCGATGCGTTCATTATTAACTTTAATATGAACAAAATCGATTGTACTCCGGCAGAGCTGCTGAATATGCTCTTGACTACTGAGGAGACTCTGAAGGGAAAGCCTTCAACCTCTGTCTTGATGGTTCCTTCGAGGAACAAGAAGAAGGGGAAGAAGGGCAAAGCCCCTGTCAAGAGTTACAGCAAGGCTCTGAAACAAAAAGTTAAGCGGTCAAAGGAATACAGATGTTTCCACTGTGGCCAGCTGGGTCACTGGAAAAAGGACTGTACAGCGCTCCAAGGAGATAAGAGGGGAAGCTTCGCTTCTGGCTCAGGTATATACGTGACGGAAGTCATGGTTTCATCTTCTTCTATATCATGGGTGTTGGACACTGCATGTGGAGTTCACATTTGTTCAAATGTACAGGAACTCAAGAGAAGAAGACAGGTGGGACAGCATGAGGTGGACCTACGCGTTGGAAATGGGGCACGGGTTGCTGCTGTTGCTGTAGGAAACTATTTCATTTCTTTACCATCTGGATTTGTATTGGAACTAGACAATTGTTACTTTGTTCCCAGTATTACTAAAAATATTATCTCTATTCCTGCTCTTGTCAGGAAGGGGTTTTCCTTTGAATGCAATATTTCAAAGTGTGTTCTTTCTCTTGATAATATTGTTTATGCAACTGGTTCAATTAACAATGGGTTATTCATGTTGGACATGGAATGTTCTATACAAAATATTGATATTAAGAAAGCCAAGTATGCTGATGACAGCACCTTGCTATGGCATAGTCATTTAGGCCATATTAACAAGAAGCGCATTAAGCGGTTGCATGATAATGGACTGCTGGGATCATTCTCCTATGAGGAGATTGATACATGCAAGGCTTGTTTAATGGGTAAAATGACGAAGTCACCTTTTCCTAACAAAGGTCAAAGGGCTTCAGGTTTACTTGACCTTATACACAGTGATGTGTGTGGGCCATTTAGTAAACATGCCAGAGGTGGCTATAAGTACTTCATAACCTTTACTGATGATTTCAGTAGATATGGGTATGTCTATCTGATGAGACATAAAAGTGAATCTTTTAACAAGTTCAAAGAGTTCAAGAATGAAGTACAGAATCAGCTAGGCCGAAATATCAAGGCACTTCGTTCTGATCGAGGTGGAGAATACCTAAGTCGAGAATTTACTGACTATCTGAAGGAATGTGGGATTATCTCACAGCTCACTCCACCAGGAACACCCCAATGGAATGGTGTATCCGAGAGGAGAAATAGAACGTTACTTGATATGGTTCGTTCTATGATGAGTCAGGCTACTCTTCCATATTCCTTTTGGGGATTTGCACTGGAAACAGCTGCAAAGGTACTAAACCGAGTGCCATCCAAGGCAGTTTCTAAGACTCCATATGAGTTAGGGTATGGGAAACAGCCGAGCTTGACATTTATCAGGATCTGGGGCTGCGAGGCTTATGTCAAAAAGCTCGCCTCTGGGAAACTAGAGAGCAGATCTGACAAATGTATCTTTGTCGGTTACCCTAAGGAAACTAAGGGTTATTATTTCTTCGATCCCAAAGAGAACAAGGTATTTGTTGCTCGGACGGCTATATTTCTTGAGAAGGAGTTTCTTCTGCAAGAGGCCAGTGGGAGAGAAATAAAGCTGGATGAGAATCCAGAGGAAGGACAAAGTAGTCAAGCACAGTTGGATGAGCCTGAGCCGGTGGATCAGGTTATTGAACAACCTGAGGCTCAGATATCACGGGAACCGCGAAGATCGGGAAGGATCCGTCGACAGCCTGAGCGCTATGACGGAGTCTACATCATTGATAATGATGAACCCCTCACTTATGCGGATGCGGTCAGTGGACCGGAGTCAGCTAGATGGCTTGAAGCTATGCGAGCCGAGATGGACTCCATGTCAGATAACCAAGTCTGGGATTTGGTTGATCCGCCTCCGGGAGTAATCCTTATAGGCTGTAAATGGATCTTCAAGAAGAAGATTGACATGGATGGTAACGTAGTTACCTATAAAGGCAGGCTAGTTGCGAAAGGTTTCAAACAAATCTACGGGATAGATTATGATGAAACTTTCTCACCTGTAACCATGTTTAAGTCTATTCGGATTCTTTTCGCGATAGCAGCATATTACGATTATGAGATTTGGCAAATGGATGTGAAAACAGCTTTCCTGAATGGAAATCTGGATGAGGATGTGTATATGACACAACCAGAAGGTTTCACTAATCCATCAGATCGTCATAAAATATGCAAGTTAAAGAAGTCCATTTATGGACTTAAACAAGCATCAAGAAGCTGGAATATTCGTTTTGATGAATCAGTCACTGAATTTGGTTTCATCAAGAACGAGGATGACCCGTGTGTATATAAGAGGTTTAGTGGGAGCGTGATTACTTTCCTAGTCCTCTACGTCGATGATATCTTGATCATTGGAAATGGCATTCCTAAAATGCATGCCGTAAAGGCATGGTTAAGGAAATGTTTCCAGATGAAAGATCTAGGAGAAGCAGCCTATGTGTTAGGTGTGAAGATCTACAGAGATAGATCTAAGAGGCTTCTCGGGCTGTGCCAGAGTACTTACATCGATAAAGTCCTGGAGAGATTCCATTTAGAGAATTCTAAAAGAGGATATCTTCTAGTCAGACATGGTCTGAATCTTTCGAAGAGTCAGTGTCCACAAACACAGACTGAGAAAGATGAAATGGACAATACGCGTTATGCTTCGGCTATTGGATCCATTATGTATGCGATGTTGTGTACTCGCCCAGACGTCGCTTACGGGTTAAGCGTGACCAGTCGGTTCCAAAGTAATCTAGGTCAGGCACACTGGATTGCAGTCAAGAACATTTTAAAATATCTGCGGAGGACCAAAGATATGTTCTTGATATATGGCGGTCAGGAAGAACTCAGTATTGAAGGATATACTGACGCTTCGTTCCAGTCGGACCAGGATGATTTTCGATCGCAATCAGGCTATGTTTTTAGCTTGAATGGAGGAGCGGTGGTGTGGAAAAGTTTCAAACAGTCAATCGTTGCTGATTCCACAACAGAAGCCGAGTATGTTGCAGCCTCGGAAGCATCCAAGGAGGCAGTGTGGATTCGTAAGTTCGTTAGAGAACTTGGTGTCGTTCCTTCGAGTGCAGATCCTTTGGTTATCTTCTGTGATAACACTGGAGCAATCGCACAAGCAAAGGAACCACGGTCGCACCAGAAGTCCAAGCACATACAGAGACGGTTTCATTTGATCAGGGAGATCATTGATCGTGGCGAGATCAAAGTCTGCAAGGTACATACAGATGACAATCTGGCAGACCCGCTTACTAAGCCTCTGGCGCAGCAGAAGCATGAGAAGCACTGTAATAATATGGGTTTGAGATTCCTCAACCATTAGATTAAGTGCAAGTGGGAGATTGTTGGGGGTATGCCCTTAAGGCTAATGTTTGAGGCCTTGGGATTGTAACAGTATCATGTATAAACTTTTATGTTTATAAAGGCATGGTTGTTATTCAGTTTGTTACCTTGTCTGCTGTAATAAGTGTACTTCTGAATAATGTCTCAAAGCTGTTCAGCTAGGCTGACATGAAGTAAAGTCCTTAGTCGAGATATCTTGGTGAACATGAGACAACCTTGATATGATTGAGACTAATATGTGTTCTAATCTTATAGGATGCTTCGAGCATGGAATAAGATGTAGACTCATGGGTACATTGGATGTACTGGACAGACCCTACTAGGATATTCAATTGCTTGTCACAATGTGAATATTCCTTGATTGCGACAAGTGGCACATTTCCTCTCACTTGAGATCACTTGTGTTTTCTAAATGATGATTGTCATTGTTTTGAGGTAGTTCAATATCATTTGAAACATAATGATTATAGACTATCTTGGATGGTGAGCTTGAGTCAGGTTAGCGCACTAGTGATAGACATAGGATTGCCGTCTCCTTAATTGGAGTGTGATGTTCTAAAGGGGCCCCCTGGATGAGATGATTGAGAATAGTGTATGGCCATACCCAGATGACTATGTTCATCTGATCTAATCATGCTCATCATATTGGAGTTACAAGCTTGACACGCTTGTCCAATAAGAACATCCAGTGGCAAAGGAAATATGCATGCCTAGTGAGTTGATTCACACTTGTGCTGTGGTTTGGGTGTAGTCTTGGAAGACTCTTTTCTTTATATCGGGAGACAGTGATGTGTTGCTAGATACCCCTCACTGATCGTGATAACGTGAGTTATCGTTACCGACATTTAAAGGAAACCCTCAGGGTCGCACAATTTGATGATATGGCTTACTTAAGTCAGATCGTGTGGACTGAATTGTTCAGGTTCAGTTTAAAGGGAATTAATCTCTGATTGTAAGTGAGATCTGGTCTGATCATGTTTGATTGATTAGGGCTTAAGATCGGTAAGCTTCGATTGAGAGAATGGATGCTGGATCGGTGAGATCAAGAGCATCAGGAGATCAACGGTTAGATCTGGAGCCTTAGGGTTTAATTTGGTCTAGACCATGTCGCTTGGCTTATTTGGTCTTTGAACCAGACCAACATGAACCGGCTCATAAATGAGCGCATGGTTCAAAAGTGAAGTGGTTTTGCGAATGGGTAAATCCATGATCGCATGAAGAGAAGTGGCATGCTATTTTTAGATAGCACTTCTCTTACGTAACCACATCTCACGTTCACGCCTCTCCTCTCTTCGTTCGTCGCCTTGTCTCTTGCTCTTGACGAGAGAACATTCGGGTGGTGAAGAGTTTGACAAGAAGAGGAGGAAAAATCGCCAAGCCAAGACATCTCTTCCCTTCCACTCGACAAGGACATCTTTGGACCTTGCTAGCACAAGGATCGCAAGGAGGAGTAGGCGACATCAATTGTGTGCGTCACCTCTGGAGAAGATCCAGTTCGGTCTTTGCTTCCAAGGCGCCATCTAGAAATGGCTATGGTATGATCCTTCTCTATATGCAATTGGGTCATTTTTGTTAATCATACAGCATGCAAGATCTAGAAACCCCCTTTCCGCTGCCTTCATTCCCATATGCCCCTATGAGATAGGGTTTCGCCCCCTTGTGGGGACCTTCAAGAGTTGAACCTATTTCATGGCATGGATTGGTTCAATGTCTTGTATAGGATATGATCACATCATTCTTTACTGCTTTTATTATTATCTGCAGAAGCATGCCTGAAATGTTTTACCGTTATGTTATCACCATAGGATTGTATGCCTGTAATGATAGACATAAGATAAAACTGAGATGATGAGACCTTAAACAAAAACCCTCAAGTAAAATATCAAGTCTGGTAGCCTTCTAACGCGTAGCCCTCACTAAGCTATCGATCAGTGGAGTTGTGAATTGTTTCCCACCCTCGTGGGACACACCCACTTATCTTTAGAAAGTGCGTGGTGGCAATGGTTTCCCCGGTCTAGTTTTAACCTGGGCGTGCCTTCGCAAGGAAACTCGTTGGCCCTGGGCATAACGGTTAGGAATGGACTTGACTAGAAGTTCACATGTGCTGGGCACATGGTGAAAGTCTAGAGGCATCGTTCAGAGGTAAAGGTTTCATGTTGTATCCAGCCCTCGCTGGACATGAAATGCCCAGACTGTCTCGACAAGGGGAGTTACTTGGAGCAATCGGCCGGCGCGCCCACCTTAGGAAACATGGGTTACTTTGTGCATCTCATCCCACCCTCGTGGGACACGAAGCCTCATGAGAAATAAGGATCCCATCTCACTAGGAAGTTTTAAACTTCCCGATTGACTTTGTGGGTTGTCAATTCGAATTTAAAATAGTGAGAGCAGTAATCATTCGACATTGAAGGAAACCCTCAGGGTCGCACAATTTGATGATATGGCTTACTTATGTCAGATCGTGTGGACTGAATTGTTTTGGTCCAGTTTAAAGCAATTTAAACTCTGATTGGAAGTGAGATCTGGTCTGATCATGTTTGATTGATTAGGGCTAGTGATCGGTAAGCTTCGATCGGGAGAATTGATGCTTGATCGATGAGATCAAGAGGATCAAGAGATGTGTGGTTAGATCTTGAGCCATCTAGTTCAAAGAGATCTAAACCATGGCTGGTTTGATTTGGTCTTTGAACCAAATAGAAATGAACCAAATGGAATAGAACCGGTTCACTTTGGTGAACGTATGGTTCGATTGAGAGATGAGTTTCGATGGTTACGTGGGAGTTAAAGTAAGAGTAAAACACTTACTATATTTGGAAGGCATGATTCCTTTTGGAAACCCCCCACGGTTTCGAACGTTGAGACACACTCTCTCTCTCGCCCCTTCCTCTCGTGCGTGTCTTGCCTCCACGAAAGGGAAGAAGTTTCGCCAGCCAAAGGGGTGAACACATCTCCTCATACACGATCAGGATACCTTGGCGTTTTTGCTAGCACAAGGGACGCGCAAGGAAGCAAGTTCCATCACCTTGTGTGCGACTTCTTTGGAGGAGAGCCACTCGCCCTCTATCTTCTTCCAAGCCGCCACTCATGGCCATGGTAACATCTTCACTTGTTTTAAGCAAGTTTTAATGTTGATCATATGATTAAGCCATACGATCATGAAACCTAAAATTTCCGCTGCCTATGAAAATTTTATATGCGCCTATGACCTAGATTTCGCCACTTTCAATTGGTATCAGAGCTTGTTTTGGCTTCATGCATATGATTGCTTTTGTTGTGATCCATGTTTGTTATAAGCTTATGGTAGATCTACTACATGCGCATCTTTTGGGCATCATGCGAAAATATAGTTCATGGTTTAGAACTACATGTATCTTGTTTTCTTCCAAGCTTGCGCATGTATGATGCTTGTTTGCGCATAGGGAGAAGTTTTTATCAAAAACTTATTGTCCTGCGCGCCCCTCACCTAGATCTCTATAAGCGTCTACTTTAAATTCTTAGACGGGTTGATAGGTTTGAAGTCGTCAGTCAAGTCTGGACCCAACAGCCTGATCAGACCATCTGACAGCCTAGATGGGTCGGTCAG
The DNA here is from genome assembly GCA_027563935.2 of Costus lasius. Taxonomy (NCBI): domain Eukaryota; kingdom Viridiplantae; phylum Streptophyta; class Magnoliopsida; order Zingiberales; family Costaceae; genus Costus; species Costus lasius. Next base: position 82,656,413 of record CM050451.1, read on the forward strand.
ATAGCACCTGTGCGCAAGCAATACAGGTGGCTATAGGCCGACTGCAGAAGGGCGTGTAGCGATGTCTAATTGAGGCGCCTGGTGAATGATCATGATTAAGGCCCGGGGTCACACCCGCTTGCCAGAAATCATGTGGGACGTTCAGCCCTTAAGTCATGCATAGTTGACCATAAGGTCGACGCAAGTCAGTTATGACTGGGTGCTTGCAAGGGCAGTGGGTCTGACTTGGTCTGATGAGTGGATACCTATTAATGAACCGTTGTAAGGTAGTAGGGCACATAAGGAAATAAAATTGATGCCATGGGTTTTTCAAAAATTTTATTTTCTGTTTGGATCACATGTATGCTTTTTAACATGGTGAATGAGTGTCTATTTAATCTTATCTGGGCTGCCCTTTTATTTGTGTGCTGTGCTGGGGCCTGCGTGCCTGGAATTAATTTTATAAATTTTATTGTGATCTGCGAATCACATTTCAATTTATGAAAAATGTATAATTGACCTGCGTGTCAAACCATGTCTAGATAGATTAAAATGTAATTTGATCAGACATGAGCACAGAGCACACATGGCAGAGGCGCTTGCAGCAAGTGGCTTCACCAGGTGGGAGGTCTAGAGTTCGACTCTAGAACAGGCGCAACCAGTCTGGTGGGCGCATGCATTTGGACTACAGAGGGCGGTTGGGCCCGGGCTGGGCCAGATGAAGTGAAAGAGACCCATAAAGAGCTCAAGTGAAGACTTGTGTAAAACTAGGGTTTTTACTTAGGCTTAATGGGCATTTACCACATAAGATAATTGTGCTTTCAATTTACTGTTTTAAGTAACATTAGCACATGCATGATTTATTCTTTTGCTATCACCATAGATATTGCATGATAGTAAGAAGATTAAATGGACCGTTAAAATCCAATGTAAAATATCAAGCTCGATAGCCTTCTGACGCGAAACCTCGCTGTTCTGACTATCGTTGGGGCCGTGTTGTACCCACTCAGTGGGCACGCCCAGCTATCTTCAGACGGTGTGTGATTACACCTACATGCTATAGAGAAGGGATTTATCGCTTCTCGTTGCTCAGCATAGCACGTGGTGGTCCAGAGAGTAGGTCAGGTCAGCTTGACCATATAGGCTACATATTGAGCATATGTTAGCTATATGGAGGCAGCCATCTGTGGAATCAGAGACTGTGTTGTACCAACTCAGTTGGCACAGTCTGCTGGATTGCCTAGATGAAGGGGAATCGCACGGGTTGGCGATTGGTATGGATAGCCTACCAGTGATTAGTACTTGAACTCTCTGTGTATCTTATCTCGCCTGAGCGGGACGCGGAGACCAAGTATGAAATCTGGATCCCATCTCACTAAAAGAGTTTCACTCTTTCGGACTGTTTTATTGGATTTTTCAGTCAGATAAAATAGTGAGAAAAGAATCACTCTTAAGTCCTGGATTGATTCTAACATGGATGTCCTTGCTATGTTGTAGATTTCTGCAGCAACGAACACCACAGGGCTCAATTTGCGATCCATACTGGAAAGGGAGAAGTTTGCTGGGCCAAACTTCTCAGACTGGTATAGACAGCTTAAGATTGTTCTTAAGGCTGAGAGGAAACTGTATGTCCTTGAGACGGCAATACCGCCTCAACCCGCTGCGAACGCCGCAAGGGCGGTTCGGGATGCTTATGAGAAGCACGTCAGTGATAGTACTGATGTCGCTTGCCTTATGCTTGCGTCAATAACGCCAGAGCTCCAGCGTCAGCATGAGGATTTGTCTGCTATTGATATTATAGCAAATCTCAAGATGTTGTATGCTGCACAGGCAAGGACAGAACGCTATAACTTGACAAAACTTTTCTTTCAGAGCAAACTGACTGAAGGGAGTCCAGTCGGAGCTCACGTACTCAAGATGATTGGGTACAAGGAGGCTCTAGAGAAACTGGGACAAACCATCAATCAGGAACTTGTTGTAGATATTATCCTGCAGTCTCTCCCGGCCTCTTTCGATCCGTTCATCATTAATTTTAATATGAACAAGATCGACTGTACTCCGGCAGAGTTACTGAATATGCTCTGCACCACAGAGCAGACTCTTGAGAAGGGAAAGCCTTCATCCTCTGTCTTGATGATTCCTTCAAGGAATAAGAAGAAGGGGAAGAAGGGCAAAACCCCTATTAAGAGCTACAACAAGGCTTTGAAACAAAAGATGAAGCGGTCAAAGGATAACAGATGTTTCCATTGTGGCCAGCTGGGTCACTGGAAGAAGGACTGTAAAGCGCTCCAACGAGAGAAGAAGGGAAGCAAGCCTTTCACTTATGGCTCAGGTATTTACGTGACTGAAGTCATGGTAGCTTCTTCTATTTCATGGGTGTTGGACACTGCATGTGGAGTTCACATTTGTTCAAATGTACAGGAACTCAAGAGAAGAAGACAGGTGGGACAGCATGAGGTGGACCTACGAGTTGGAAACAGGGCACGGGTTGCTGCTGTTGCTGTAGGAGAATATCACATCTCTTTACCATCTGGTCTTGTATTAGAACTTGACAATTGTTATTTTGTACCGAGCATAACCAAGAATATTATCTCTATTCCTGCTCTTGTCAGGAAAGGTTTTTCTTTTGAATGCAAAACTTTAAAGTGTTGTATTTCATATGATAATATTGTTTATGCTACTGGGTCGATTAACAATGGGTTATTCATGTTGGACATGGAATGTTCTGTACAACAAATTGATAATAAGAAAGCCAAGTATGCTGATGACAGCACCTTGCTATGGCATAGTCGTTTAGGCCATATTAACAAGAAGCGCATTAAGCGGTTGCATGACCATGGACTGCTGGGATCATTCTCCTATAAGGAGCTTGATACATGCAAAGCTTGTTTAATGGGTAAAATGACGAAGACTCCTTTTTCTAATAAAGGTCAAAGGGCTTCAGGTTTACTTGACCTTATTCACAGTGATGTGTGTGGGCCATTTAGTAAACATGCTAGAGGTGGCTATTTATACTTCATTACTTTTACTGATGATTTCAGTAGGTATGGCTATGTCTATCTTATGAGACATAAGAGTGAATCCTTTGACAAGTTCAAAGAGTTCAAAAATGAAGTACAAAATCAGTTAGGCCAAAATATCAAGGCACTTCGATCAGATCGAGGTGGAGAATACTTGAGTCATGAGTTTACTGACTATCTGAAGGAGTGTGGGATTATCTCACAGCTCACTCCGCCAGGAACACCGCAATGGAATGGTGCGTCCGAGAGGAGAAATAGAACCTTATTGGATATGGTTCGTTCTATGATGAGTCAGGCTAGTTTACCTTACTCCTTTTGGGGATTTGCACTGGAAACAGCTGCAAAGGTACTAAACCGAGTGCCATCCAAGGCCGTTTCAAAGACACCATTTGAGTTATGGTATGGGAAACAGCCAAGCTTGACATTTATGAAAATCTGGGGTTGCGAGGCCTATGTCAAAAAGCTCGCCTCTGAGAAACTGGAGAGCAGATCTTATAAATGTATCTTTGTCGGTTACCCTAAAGAAACTAAGGGTTATTATTTCTATGATCCCAAAGAGAACAAAGTATTTGTGGCTCGAACAGCTATTTTTCTTGAGAAGGAATTTCTTCTGCAAGAGGCCAGTGGGAGGGAAATAAAGTTGGATGAAAATCCAGAAGAGGGACAAAGTAGTCAAGCTCAGTTGGATGAGCCTGAGCCAATAGATCAGGTTGATGTTCAACCTGAGGCTCATATATCACGGGAACCGCGTAGATCGGGAAGGATCCATCGTCAGCCTGAGCGCTATGACGGAGTCTACATCATTAATGATGAACCCCTCACTTATGCGGATGCGGTCAGTGGACCGGAGTCAGCGAGATGGCTTGAAGCTATGCGAGCCGAGATGGACTCCATGTCAGATAACCAAGTCTGGGATGTTGGTGTATATGCCCTAGGACCTAGTTTTGGTCCATCTTTGTATTACTTGACTCTGATATTAATATATATCTTTCTGGCATTGTCGTTATCATTGTTTGTCTACACCTGCGATTGTGTACTTACATGATAATGTCCCTGGAGACAGATTGGATCTGTGCTCGAATTATAATCCCCAGTCGATGTACCTTAGTGGATATGGAACAGCTATGGTACTTGTGAGACTGGTATGTGGGCTGGTTAGGCACGTGGTGCTAACGCAGACACATGGGTATATCATTGGGAATATACTGGATAGACCCGCTGTGAGGCTATGACTTGGTGTCATGAGTTATCCTCACAAGTGACAGGAGATGCATTGATCCCTTGACTTGAGGTCATTGATCATTCTATATGGTTAGGGACTTGCTTTGATGCAACCTAACACCTTGCCGTAGTTGGGAGGTCATAACGGTTGTCATTGAGCATGTCACGACCCATACGAGAAGGTCAATGGACAGACATAGGATTTGCCCCTTCTTTAGGGAAGTATGATATCCATGGAGCTCCCTTATGGTTCTATGACTGAGAGTGTATGGCCATACCCAGGTGAGAACCTGTTTTAGTCATAGCCATGTGATTGGATGAAAACAAGTGGTGACACACTTGTCCAATCGGATATCAGTACGGCAAAGAGACTGTAATGCATCTGTACCTAGTTGCGATGATGGGGATGTCGATGTCGATATCCATTCCAATAACCTGGGTAGCAGCGATGCACTGCTAGGTGCCACTCACTGCTTGTGATGACCTTTGGTCAGCATTGCCAGCGTTAGAGGAACCTACAGGGTCGCACACCTTGATACTCGAGTTTTCATATTGATCGGGTAGCCTTTAGATCGAGTTATTGGATAACTCTGATCTATTTGGGAGATTTCATCAGCGCCAATGGGCCTGATGAGATGGAAGAAACTTATTGGGGCCAACTTCCATTTTTGGCATATCGATCAAATTAACCATGGTTAGCCTCATTTAACCATGGGTTAAATTGGATTGGATCCAATAGCTTGGTTAACATGCATAATGGACTTTGGGCTTGGCCCATTGCGTAGTTGGGCTTGCTAATAAGTTGTATTGAAGGGCTAAGAGGCTTGAAGGGTATGATGGGGATGAATTAATGGGATAGGCGCATATGGGATTCTAGTTGGACTAGAATTTGCGCCTATGCCTTGTTTGGTATCTCCTAGGTGATTAAATCAAATTGGATTTGATTAAATCACACAAGATAATTGATTGGATTGTGTTTGACAATTGTGGGCTGATTATTAACATAATTAGAGTCCTAATTGGATTACGACTTGCGCCCAAGCCACATTAGGCAATCCATCATATTGCCTTGACTAGGTCTAGGCGCATGGATGGGATTAATGCCTCATATGGCATGATAAGGGCGCATATGGCTGATGCTTGCTTTGGCAAGTCTTAGGCTCATATGGGAGTGGAGATTTAATCAATATATTTGATTGGATAATCTCCTAGAATCATGCCCTAATTGTCAACACTTGCCATTCTCCCCTAACCGCCTCTTGCTCCTATAAATAAGCCCTTGCCGCCCCCTCTCTTCATGATGCTAATTCCTTGGAGGCGTGAAGCATTAAAGGGCGACGGCTTGGAGAGCTTGAAGCTCTTCTTCTTCCATCAAGGGCGCAAGCATGCTTCTCCTCTTCCTTTCCTTGGCGCAAAGGAACAAGAAGGCTTGCGGCGTTCCCTTCTCCTTCCATCTCCTTGGCGCATCACATCTTGGTGGTGGCGCAAGTTGCTTGGAGGACTCTCCTAAGGCATGGATCTTCTTCCCGAGGCTAGCACCGGGCGAGGAAGAAGAAAACTTGAGGAATCTGTGTGTGCGAGACTGCAGAGGGCGAACACTTGGGCGCCTTCATCGACATCGGATTCTAATTGCTAAAGGTACTTACTATCACATCGTGTCGACCCCCTCGCAAGAGATCTTCACTGGGTTTTTGGGACTAGCCTGTTTCGGGGACATTCTTCCGCTGCGTAAAATGTATGTCCATGGCTCTGAAAAATTGTAAAATGTCCCCGGGGTTTCCCAACATGGGATTTGGTTGATCCGCCTCCGGGAGTAATTCCTATAGGTTGTAAGTGGATCTTCAAGGAGAAGAAAGACATGGATGGTAACGTGGTTACCTATAAGGGCAGGCTAGTTGCGAAAGGTTTCAAACAAATCTACGGAATAGATTATGATGAAACTTTCTCTCCTGTAGCCATGTTCAAGTCCATTCGAATTATTTTCGCGATAGCAGCATATTATGATTATGAGATCTGGCAAATGGATGTGAAGACCGCTTTCCTTAATGGAAAACTGGAAGAGGATGTGTATATGACACAGCCTGAAGATTTCATCAATCCATCAGAACGTCATAAAATATGCAAATTAAAGAAGTCCATTTATGGACTTAAACAAGCATCGAGAAGTTGGAATATTCGTTTTGATGAATCAGTTAGTGAATTTGGTTTCATCAAAAATGAAGATGACCTGTGTGTATATAAGAGGTTTAGTGGGAGCATGATTACTTTCCTAGTCCTCTGCGTCGATGATATCTTGATCATTGGAAACGATATTCCTGAACTGCATGCAGTCAAAGCATGGTTAAGAAAATGTTTCCAGATGAAAGATTTGGGAGAAGCAGCCTATGTACTAGGCGTGAAGATCTATAGAGATAGATCTAATAGGCTTCTCGGGCTGTGCCAGAGTACTTACATCGATAAAGTCCTGGAGAGATTCCATTTAGAAAATTCTAAAAGAGGATATCTTCCAGTCAGACATGGTCTGAATCTTTCAAAGAGCCAGTGTCCTCAAACACAGTCTGAGAAAGATGAAATGGACAATACGCCTTATGCTTCGGCTATTGGGTCCATCATGTATGCGATGTTGTGTACTCGCCCAGACGTCGCATACGGGTTAAGCATGACCAGTCGATTCCAAAGTAATCCAGGGAAGGCACACTGGATTGCAGTCAAGAACATTTTGAAATATCTTCGGAGGACCAAAGATATGTTCTTGATTTATGGAGGTCAGGAAGAACTCAGTATTGAAGGATATACTGACGCTTCGTTCCAATCTGACCAAGATGATTTCCGATCGCAATCAGGCTATATTTTTAGCTTGAATGTGAAGAGTCCCCTTCAAGGGGGAGCGCAAGCAGATGAAACCCCTTTCAAGAGGGGGGGGGGGCGAAAAACCCTTAAGGGTGGCGCATAAAAATCGCAAGCGGAAGCAAGGGTTTTTCATGGATCTTAGCAAGATAATATGATCAACTTGATGAAGTTTAGATCCATACCAAAGCCATGAGGAAGATGGCGACTTGGAAGAGAAAGATCGAAAGGGATCTTCTCCCTAGTTGACGCACACAAGATGATGTGCTTGCTCCTTGGAGATCCTTGTGCTAGCAAGGTCCTTCAAGGGTCCCTCTCGTATGGTAAGGAAATGAGAGATGATGTCTAGGCTTGCCGAACCTCCACCAAGACCTCGCCTTCTCCACGCCAAAGTCTCGTCAAGCAAGAGCAAGGAGACGAGAGTTGAATGGAGCGTTCAAGTCATTTGGCGTTCAAGGGAACATGCGCTAAATGACTTTCCAAAATTGGAAAATCCATTAAGCCATGCGTTCATGATCACTAAATCGATCAAAACGCCAAAACAATGAACCATACGTTCAAGCTCTTGAACCGGTTCAAAGTAAATGTGTTCGGTCCAAAGGCCAAACCAAGCCAGCCCAAGCCAATCGGTCTAGATCAACTAAACCCTAAGGTTTCCAATCTAACCGTTCATCTCATGATGCTCTTGATCTCACCGATCTAGCATCAATCCTCTCGATCGAAGCTTACCGATCGCAAGCCCTAATCAATCAAACATGATTAGACTGGATCTCACTTACAATCAGAGTTTAAACTCCTTTAAACTGAATCAAAACAATCCAGTCCACACGATCTAACTTAAGTAAGCCATATCATCAAATTGTGCGACCCTAAGGGTTTCCTTTAAATGTCGGTAACAATAACTTACATTATCACGATCAGTGAGGGGTATCTAGCAACACATCACTGTCTCCCGATATAAAGGAAAGAGTCTTCCAAGACTACACCCAAACCATAGCACAAGTGTGAATCCACTTCACAAGGCATGCATGTATCCTTTGCCACTGGATGTTCTCATTGGACAAGCAGGTCAAGCTTGTGACTCCAATATGATGAGCATGATTAGATCATATGAACATAGTCACCTGGGTATGGCCATACACTTTCTCAATCATCTCATCTAAAGGGGGGGCCCCATTAGAACATCTCACTCCTTGAAAAAAGGAGACGGCAATCCTGTATCTATCACGAGTGCCCTAACATGACTCAAAATCATTATCCAAGATAGTCTATGACCATTATGTTTCAAATGATATTGAACTACCTCAAAACAATGACAATCATCATTTAGAAACACAAGTGATCTCAAGTCAGAGGACATGTGCCACTTGTTGCAATCAAGGATCATTCACATTGTGACAAGCAATTGAATGTCCTAGTAGGGTCTGTCCAGTACATCCAATGTACCCATGAGTCTACATCTTATTCCATGCTCGAAGCATCCTATAAGATTAGAATACATATTAGTCTCAATCATATCAAGGCTGTCTCATGTTCACCAAGATATATCGACTAAGGACATTTAGCATGTCAGCCTAGTTGAACAGCTTTGAGACATTATTCAGTAGTACACTTATTACAGCAGACAATGTAACAACCTGAATAATAACCATGCCTTTATAAACACAAGAGTTTATTACATGATACTGATACAATCCCAAGGCCTCAAACATTAGCCTTAAGGGCATACCTCAACAATCTCCCACTTGCACTTAATCTAATGGTTGAGAAATCTCAAACCCATGTTATTACAGTGCTTCTCATGCTTCTGCTGCGCCAGAGGCTTGGTAAGCGGGTCAGCCAGATTGTCGTCTGTATGAACCTTGCATATTTTGATCTCGCCACGATCTATGATCTCCCGGATCAAGTGAAACCGTCTCTGTATGTGCTTGGACTTCTGGTGCGACCGTGGTTCCTTTGCTTGTGCGATGGCTCCAGTGTTATCACAGAAGATAACCAAAGGATCGACACTCGAAGGAACAACACCAAGTTCTCTCACGAACTTACGAATCCACACTGCCTCCTTGGATGCTTCCGAGGCTGCAACATACTCGGCTTCTGTTGTGGAATCAGCAACAGTTGACTGTTTGAAACTTTTCCACACCACCGCTCCACCATTCAAGCTAAAAACATAGCCTGATTGCGATCGGAAATCATCCTGGTCCGACTGGAACGAAGCGTCAGTATATCCTTCTATACTGAGTTCTTCCTGACCACCATATATCAAGAACATATCTTTGGTCCTCCGCAGATATTTTATAATGTTCTTGACTGCAATCCAGTGCGCCATACCTGGATTACTTTGGAACCGACTGGTCACGCTTAACCCGTAAGCGACGTCAGGGCGAGTACACAACATCGCATACATTATGGACCCAATAGCCGAAGCATAAGGCGTATTGTCCATTTCATCTTTCTCAGTCTTTGTTTGTGGACACTGACTCTTCGAAAGATTCAGACCATGTCTGACTGGAAGATATCCTCTTTTAGAATTCTCTAAATGGAATCTCTCCAGGACTTTATCGATGTAAGTACTCTGGCACAGCCCGAGAAGCCTCTTAGATCTATCCCTGTAGATCTTCACACCTAATACATAGGCTGCTTCTCCTAAATCTTTCATCTGGAAACATTTCCTTAGCCATGCCTTAACCGCATGCATTTCTGGAATATTATTTCCAATGATCAAGATGTCATCGACGTAGAGGACTAGGAATGTAATCACGCTCCCACTAAACCTCTTATATACACACGGGTCATCTTCGTTCTTGATGAAACCAAACTCAGAGATTGATTCATCAAAACGAATATTCCAGCTTCTAGATGCTTGTTTCAGTCCATAAATGGACTTCTTTAGTTTGCATATTTTATGACGATCTGATGGATTAGTGAAACCTTCAGGTTGTGTCATATACACATCCTCATCTAGATTTCCATTAAGGAAAGCTGTTTTCACATCCATCTGCCAGATCTCATAATCGTAATATGCTGCTATCGCAAAAAGAATCCGAATAGACTTGAACATGGCTACAGGAGAGAAAGTTTCATCATAATCTATCCCGTAGATTTGTTTGAAACCTTTCGCAACTAGCCTGCCTCTATAGGTAACCACGTTACCATCCATGTCAATCTTCTTCTTGAAGATCCATTTACAGCCTATAGGGATTACTCCCGGAGGCGGATCAACCAAATCCCAGACTTGGTTATCTGACATGGAGTCCATCTCGGCTCGCATAGCTTCAAGCCATCTAGCTGACTCCGGTCCACTGACCGCATCCGCATAAGTAAGGGGTTCATCATTATCAATGATGTAGACTCCGTCATAGCGCTCAGGCTGTCGACGGATCCTTCCCGATCTACGTGGTTCCCGCGATATCTGAGCCTCAGGTTGTTCAATAACCTGATCCACCGGCTCAGGCTCATCCAACTGTGCTTGACTACTTTGTCCTTCCTCTGGATTCTCATCCAGCTTTATTTCTCTCCCACTGGCTTCTTGCAGAAGAAATTCCTTCTCAAGAAATATGGCCGTCCGAGCAACAAATACTTTGTTCTCTTTGGGATCGTAGAAATAATAACCCTTAGTTTCCTTAGGGTAACCGACAAAGACGCATTTCTCAGATCTGTTCTCCAGTTTCCCAGAGGCGAGCTTTTTGACATAAGCCTCGCAACCCCAGATCCTGATAAATGTCAAGCTCGGCTGTTTCCCATACCATAATTCATATGGCGTCTTTGAAACGGCCTTGGATGGCACTCGGTTTAGTACCTTTGCAGTTGTTTCCAGTGCAAATCCCCAAAAGGAATATGGAAGAGTAGCCTGACTCATCATAGAACGAACCATATCAAGTAACGTTCTATTTCTCCTCTCGGACACACCATTCCATTGCGGTGTTCCTGGCGGAGTGAGCTGTGAGATAATCCCACACTCTTTTAGATAGTCAGTAAACGCATGACTCAAGTATTCTCCACCTCGATCAGAACGAAGTGCCTTGATATTTCGCCCTAGCTGATTCTGTACTTCATTTTTGAACTCTTTGAACTTGTCAAAAGATTCACTCTTATGTCTCATTAGATAGACATACCCATACCTACTGAAATCATCAGTAAAGGTAATGAAGTACGAATAGCCACCTCTGGCATGTTTACTAAATGGCCCACACACATCACTGTGTATAAGGTCAAGTAAACCTGAAGCCCTTTGACCTTTGTGAGGAAAAGGTGACTTCGTCATTTTACCCATCAAACAAGCTTTGCATGTATCAATCTCCTCATAGGAGAAAGATCCCAGCAGTCCATGATCATGCAACCGCTTAATGCGCTTCTTGTTGATATGGCCTAAACGACTATGCCATAACAAGGTGCTGTCTTCAGCATACTTGGCTTTCTTAATATCAACACTTTGTATAGAACTTTCCATGTCCAACATGTATAACCCATTGTTAATTGAACCAGTTGCATAAACAATATTATCTAAAGATAAAACACACTTTGAAATATTGCATTCAAAGGCAAATCCTTTCCTGACAAGAGCAGGAATAGAGACAATATTTTTAGTAATACTGGGAACAAAGTAACAACTGTTTAGTTCTAATACAATGCCAGATGGTAATGAGATGAAATAGTCTCCTACAGCAACAGCAGCAACCCGTGCCCCGTTTCCAACGCGTAGGTCCACCTCATGCTGTCCCATCTGTCTTCTTCTCTTGAGTTCCTGTACATTTGAACAAATGTGAACTCCACATGCAGTGTCCAACACCCATGAAATAGAAGAAGATGAAACCATGACTTCCGTCACGTATATACCTGAGCCAGAAGCGATGCTTCCCCTCTTATCTCCTTGGAGCGCTTTACAGTCCTTTTTCCAGTGACCTAGCTGGCCACAGTGGAAACATCTGTTGTCCTTCGACCGCTTTACCTTCTGTTTCAGAGCCTTGCTATAGTTCTTGACAGGGGCTTTGCCCTTCTTCCCCTTCGTCTTGTTCCTAGAAGGAACCATTAAGACAGAGGTTGAAGGCTTTCCCTTCAGAGTCTCCTCAGTAGTCAAGAGCATATTCAGCAGCTCTGCCGGAGTACAATCGATTTTGTTCATATTAAAGTTAATAATGAACGCATCGAAAGAGGGCGGGAGAGACTGCAGAATAATGTCTACAGCAAGCTCCTGGTTTATGGTATGCCCCAGTTTCTCCAGAGCCTCCTTGTGCCCAATCATCTTGAGCACGTGAGCTCCCACTGGGCTCCCTTCAGCCAGTTTGCTCTGAAAGAAAAGCTTTGTCAGATTATAGCGTTCTGTCCTCGCCTGTGCAGCATACAGCATCTTGAGGTTCGCTATAATTTCTATAGCCGACATATCCTCATGCTGACGCTGTAGCGGTGGCGTCATAGACGCTAGCATCAGGCAAGCGACATCAATGCTATCATTGACGTGCTTTTCATAGGCATCACGAACCGCCCTTGCGGCGTTCGCAGCGGGTTGAGGCGGCACAGCCGTCTCGAGGACATACAGTTTCCTCTCAGCCTTAAGAACAATCTTAAGGTGTCCGAACCAGTCTGAGAAGTTTGGCCCAGCAAACTTCTCCCTTTCCAGTAGGGATCGCACATTGAAGCTCATGGTGTTCGTTGCTGCAGGAATCTACAACAATGCAAGAACAGCAAGGTCAGTATCAATGTATAGAATCAATCCAGGACTTAAGAAAGATTCTTTTTCTCACTATTTTATCTGGCTGAAAAATCCAGCAAAACAGCCCGAAAGAGTAGAACTCTTTTAGTGAGATGGGATCCAGATTTCATACTTGGTCTCCGCGTCCCGCTCAGGCGAGATAAGATGCACAGAGAGTACAAGTACTAATTTCTGGTAGGCAGTCCTTGCCAATCGCCAACCCGTGCGATTCCCCTTCATCTGGGCAATCCAGCAGACTGTGCCAACTGAGTTGGTACAACACAATCTCTGACCCCACAGATGGCTGCCTCCATGTGCTACCATATGCCCCATATGTAGCCTACATGGTCAAGCTGACCTGACCTACTCCCTGGACCACCACGTGCTATGCTGAGCAACGAGAAGCGATAAATCCCTTCTCTGTAACACGCAGGTGAAATCCCGCACCGTCTGAAGATAGATGGACGTGCCCACTGAGTGGGTACAACACGGCTCCAACGATAGTCAGAACAGTGAGGTTTCGCGTCAGAAGGCATTACGTGCTTGATATTTTAGCGTTTGGATTTTAACGGTCTTTTATCTTCTTACTATCAGGCAAATCCTATGGCTATAGCAGAAGATAAATAAATCATGCTGTTCTACTTATTTAAACAATAAAAGAAAGCATGCATCTTATGTGGTAAAAGCCCATAGCCTAAGTAAGACCTTAAGATACTTAAGTCTTCACTTGCTCTTCTTGGGTCTTTAGCATCTCATCTGGTCCAACCCAGGGCCCTTGCGCCAAGAGCACCTCAGGTGCGCCACCAGCTGAATGCCCCTCTGGGATGTGTGCCTTTGTGCTCTTGTCTAATCAAAATACATTTTGATCTATCTAGACAAGTTTGACTCGCAGGTCAATTATACAATAAATTAATTAAAAAGTGATTCGCAGATCACAATAATATTAATTTACAGGTTTAATTCCAGGCACGCAGGCCCCAGCACAGCACACATTTAACATGGGCAGCCCACATAAGAATAAATAAACAAGCATAGGCATCAAACAACATGTGATCCAATTAAAAGAAAATAAATTTTGAAAACCCCATTGACATCAATTTTAATTTTCTTATGTGCCCTACAACCTTACAATGGTCCATTGATAAGGATCCACTCATTCATCTAGTCAGATCCTCTGCCCCTTGCATGCACCAAGTCCTAACTGACTCGAGTTGACCTAATGGTCAACCATGCATGCGCCAAGGGCTGAACAACCCTCATGAGGTCTGGCAAGCGGGTGTGACCCCGGGCCTAACTCATGTGTGTTCAATGGTTGTCTCAACCAGACCTCGCTACACGCCTAAGATGCAATCGACCTATAGCCACCTCGTGCTTGCGCACAGGTGCCATCTGGTCGATCCATCTCGGCTGTCAGATGGTCTGATCAGACTATTGGATCTAACCTAGAGGTGACTTCAACCCCATCAACCCATCTAAGGGTTTATAGTAGGCGCCACTTAGATCTAGTCATAGGCGCGCATGTTAGGTTTTTGATAAAATAACATGAACTAAGCGCCAACACAAGACATGCGACAAGATGAACAAACAACATGCGCCAACATAAGGTAAACATCTTACTTTCGCATGAAGAAATAACATGTAAGTTTCGCATGTCAACAAGATCTAAGCATACATGTAAATGCGCAACCAAGGATCACAAAATATACCAAGCAATCATATTACATGCTTGAACCGCATGCTCTGATACCAATTGAAGAGTCCCCTTCAAGGGGGAGCGCAAGCAGATGAAACCCCTTTCAAGAGGGGGGGGGGCAAAAAACCCTTAAGGGTGGCACATAAAAATCGCAAGCGGAAGCAAGGGTTTTTCATGGATCTTAGCAAGATAATATGATCAACTTGATGAAGTTTAGATCCATACCAAAGCCATGAGGAAGATGGCGACTTGGAAGAGAAAGATCGAAAGGGATCTTCTCCCTAGTTGACGCACACAAGATGATGTGCTTGCTCCTTGGAGATCCTTGTGCTAGCAAGGTCCTTCAAGGGTCCCTCTCGTATGGTAAGGAAATGAGAGATGATGTCTAGGCTTGCCGAACCTCCACCAAGACCTCGCCTTCTCCACGCCAAAGTCTCGTCAAGCAAGAGCAAGGAGACGAGAGTTGAATGGAGCGTTCAAGTCATTTGGCGTTCAAGGGAACATGCGCTAAATGACTTTCCAAAATTGGAAAATCCATTAAGCCATGCGTTCATGATCACTAAATCGATCAAAACGCCAAAACAATGAACCATACGTTCAAGCTCTTGAACCGGTTCAAAGTAAATGTGTTCGGTCCAAAGGCCAAACCAAGCCAGCCCAAGCCAATCGGTCTAGATCAATTAAACCCTAAGGTTTCCAATCTAACCGTTCATCTCATGATGCTCTTGATCTCACTGATCTAGCATCAATCCTCTCGATCGAAGCTTACCGATCGCAAGCCCTAATCAATCAAATATGATTAGACTAGATCTCACTTACAATCAGAGTTTAAACTCCTTTAAACTGAATCAAAACAATCCAGTCCACACGATCTGACTTAAGTAAGCCATATCATCAAATTGTGCGACCCTAAGGGTTTCCTTTAAATGTCGGTAACAATAACTTACATTATCACGATCAGTGAGGGGTATCTAGCAACACATCACTGTCTCCCGATATAAAGGAAAGAGTCTTCCAAGACTACACCCAAACCATAGCACAAGTGTGAATCCACTTCACAAGGCATGCATGTATCCTTTGCCACTGGATGTTCTCATTGGACAAGCAGGTCAAGCTTGTGACTCCAATATGATGAGCATGATTAGATCAGATGAACATAGTCACCTGGGTATGGCCATACACTTTCTCAATCATCTCATCTAAAGGGGGGGCCCCATTAGAACATCTCACTCCTTGAAAAAAGGAGACGGCAATCCTGTATCTATCACGAGTGCCCTAACATGACTCAAAATCATTATCCAAGATAGTCTATGACCATTATGTTTCAAATGATATTGAACTACCTCAAAACAATGACAATCATCATTTAGAAACACAAGTGATCTCAAGTCAGAGGACATGTGCCACTTGTTGCAATCAAGGATCATTCACATTGTGACAAGCAATTGAATGTCCTAGTAGGGTCTGTCCAGTACATCCAATGCACCCATGAGTCTACATCTTATTCCATGCTCGAAGCATCCTATAAGATTAGAATACATATTAGTCTCAATCATATCAAGGCTGTCTCATGTTCACCAAGATATATCGACTAAGGACATTTAGCATGTCAGCCTAGCTGAACAGCTTTGAGACATTATTCAGTAGTACACTTATTACAGCAGACAAGGTAACAACCTGAATAATAACCATGCCTTTATAAACACAAGAGTTTATTACATGATACTGATACAATCCCAAGGCCTCAAACATTAGCCTTAAGGGCATACCCCAACAGAATGGAGGAGCAGTGGTGTGGAAAAGTTTCAAACAATCAATTGTTGCTGATTCCACAACAGAAGCCGAGTATGTTGCAGCCTCGGAAGCATCCAAGGAGGCAGTGTGGATTCGTAAGTTCGTTCAAGAACTTGGTGTTGTTCCTTCGAGTGCAGATCCATTGGTTATCTTCTGTGATAACACTGGAGCGATAGCACAAGCAAAGGAACCACGGTCACACCAGAAGTCCAAGCACATACAGAGAAGGTTTCATTTGATCCGTGAGATCATAAATCGAGGAGAGATCAAGATGTGCAAGGTTCATACAGATGACAATCTAGCTGACCCACTTACAAAGCCTCTGGCACAGCAGAAGCATGTGAAGCACTGTAATAATATGGGTTTGAGATTAATCAACCATTAGTTTAAGTGCAAGTGGGAGATTGTTGGGGTATGCCCTTAAGGCTAATGTTTGAGGCCTTGGGTTATTATCAGTTTCATGTATAAACTATGTTTATAAAGGCAATGGTTGTTATTCAGATTGTTGCATTATCTGCTGCTGTATGTATACTTCTGAATAATGTCTCAAAGATATTCAGCTTAGCTGACATGCAGTATAGTCCTTAGTCGAGATATCTTGGTGAACATGAGACAGCCTTGATATGATTGAGACTAATATGTGTTCTAATCTTATAGGATGCTTCGAGCATGGAATAAGATGTAGACTCATAGGTGCATTGGATGTACTGGACTAACCCTACTTAGGATGTTCAGTTGTTTGTCACAATGTGAATAATCCTTGTATGCAAGCAAGTGGCATATTTCCTCTGACTTGAGATCACTTGTGTTTCTAAATGATGATTGGCATTCTCTTGAGATAGTTCAATATCATTTGAAATATAATGGTTAAGGATTATCTTGGGTAATGGGCATGAGTCATGTTAGGGCACTAGTGATAGATATAGGATTGCCTCTCCTTGTTGGAGTGTGATGTTCTATAGGGGCCCCCTGGATGAGATGGTTGAGAAAGTGTATGGCCATACCCAGATGACTATGTTCATCTGATCTAACCATTCTCATCATGTTGGAGTTACAAGCTTGACACACTTGTCCAACGAGAACATCTAGTGGCAAAGGAAACATTTATGTCAAGTGAATTGGATTCACACTTGTGCTGTGGTTTGGGTGTAGTCTTGGAAGACTCTTTCTTTCATATTGGGAGACAGTGAGGTGTTGCTAGATACCCCTCTCTGGTCGTGATAACGTAAGTTATCGTTACCGACATTGAAGGAAACCCTCAGGGTCGCACAATTTGATGATATGGCTTACTTATGTCAGATCGTGTGGACTGAATTGTTTTGGTCCAGTTTAAAGCAATTTAAACTCTGATTGGAAGTGAGATCTGGTCTGATCATGTTTGATTGATTAGGGCTAGTGATCGGTAAGCTTCGATCGGGAGAATTGATGCTTGATCAATGAGATCAAGAGGATCAAGAGATGTGTGGTTAGATCTTGAGCCATCTGGTTCAAAGAGATCTAAACCATGGCTGGTTTGATTTGGTCTTTGAACCAAATAGAAATGAACCAAATGGAATAGAACCGGTTCACTTTGGTGAACGTATGGTTCGATTGAGAGATGAGTTTCGATGGTTACGTGGGAGTTAAAGTAAGAGTAAAACACTTACTATATTTGGAAGGCATGATTCCTTTTGGATACCCCCCACGGTTTCAAACGTTGAGACACTCTCTCTCTCGCCCCCTTCCTCTCGTGCGTGTCTTGCCTCCACGAAAGGGAAGAAGTTTCGCCAGCCAAAGGGGTGAACACATCTCCTCATACACGATCAGGATACCTTGGCATTTTTTGCTAGCACAAGGGACGCGCAAGGAAGCAAGTTCCATCACCTTGTGTGCGACTTCTTTGGAGGAGAGCCACTCGCCCTCTATCTTTTTCCAAGCCGCCACTCATGGCCATGGTAACATCTTCACTTGTTTTAAGCAAGTTTTAATGTTGATCATAGGATTAAGCCATACGATCATGAAACCTAAAATTTCCGCTGCCTATGAAAATTTTATATGCGCCTATGACCTAGGTTTCGCCACTTTCAAAGATTAGCAGAGTAGACACAGAGAACAATCTGGCAGACCCATTGACCAAGGCTTTGGCGCAGCAGAAGCATGATGGTCACACAAGAGATATGGGGTTGAGATTCCTCAACTTCTAGGTCTTAGTGCAAGTGGGAGATTGTTGGTGTATATGCCCTAGGACCTAGTTTTGGTCTACTTATGTACTACTTGACATTGATATTTATATATCATTCTGGCATTGTCGTTATCATTGTTTGTCTACACCTGCGATTGTGTACTTAGATGATAATGTCCCTGGAGACAGATTGCATATGTGCTCAAATAATCATCCCCAGTCGATGTACCTGAGTGCATATGGGACAGCTCTAGTACTTGTGAGACTGGTATGTGGGCTGGTTAGGCATGTGGTGCTAACGCAGACTAATGGGTATATCATTGGAGGATATACTGGATAGACCCGCTATGAGGCTATGACTTGGTGTCATGAGTTATCCTCATAAGTGACAAGAGATGCATTGATCCCTTGACTTGAGGTCATTGATCATTCTATATGGTTAGGGACTTGCTTTGATACAACCTAACACCTTGCCGTAGTTGGGAGGTTATAACGGTTGTCATTGAGCATGTCATGACCCATATGAGAAGATCAATGGACAGACATAGGATTTGCCCCTTCCCTAGGGAAGCATGATATCCATGGAGCTCCTCTATGGTTCTATGACTAAAAGTTTATGGCCATACCCAGGTAAGAACCTGATTTAGTCATAACCATGTGATTGGATGAAAACAAGTGGTGACACACTTGTCCAATCGGATATCAGTTCGGCAAAGAGACTGTAATGCATCTATACCTAGTTGCGATGATGGGGATGTCGATGTCGATATCCATTCCAATGACCTGGGCAGGAGCGATGCACTGCTAGGTGCCACTCACTGCTTGTGATGACCTTTGGTCAGCACTGCCAACGTCAGAGGAACCTATAGGGTCGCACACCTTGATACTTGAGTTCTCGTATTGATCGGGAAACCTTATGATCGAGTTATTGGATAACTCGGATCTAATTGGGAGATTTCATCAGTGCCAATGGGCCTGATGAGATGGAAGAATATTATTGGAGCCAAACTTCATTTATGGCAGGTTGACCCGTATTTGACCATCGTTGGTCACATTTGGATTAGGGTTGCATTGGATTGGATCCAAGTGCTTAATCAACCCATGTAATGAAGTTTGGGCTAGCTCATTATTCAATGAGGCCCAATAATGAGTTGTCATGAAGAGAAGAAAGGCTAAAAGGGTATAATGGGGACAAATCTTCTCCCCTAGGCGCCTATGGGCATAATGGGGAGAAGTGGCGCAATTTGCCTCATAAGGAAGCACTTGGCGCCTCCCCCCTTAATCCCTTATGGTATGAATGCCTCTATGGCATTACTTGGGGTGCAAGGCAAGGCCTTGGCGCACATAGAAGGACATGGGCTCTAAAATGAATGGTTGAATGAGAATTATGGAAATGTCTTAGAGACTTTCCTTGTCTCAAACCTTCTCATCCTAGCCGCCCACTTGTCTTCATCCTAGCCTTTCATAAATCGGCTCTTGCCCTATAAAAGAGCACCTAGCCGAGCCCTCAAAGAGTGATCAATCCTTGGAGGTGTGAACACAAGAAGAGGGCGAGTGCTAGGAGCAAGGGCGCATCTTCCTTCTTCCTTAACCGCAAGCCTTTTCCTCCTTTCCTCTTGGCGCAAGGAACTTTAGTGCTTGGCGGTTTGGGTAGTCTTCCTTCTTTTCTTGGCGCATCATCTCTCTTGGTGGCGCAAGTGAAGTAGAGCATCTCCCTAAGGCTTGGATCTTCTTCCCGAGGCTAGCACTGGGCGTGGAAGAAGAGAACTCAAGAGATCTGTGTGTGTGAGACTGCAGAGGGCGCACACTTGGGCGCCTGCATCGGCATCGCTCTACATTGCTCTTAAGGTATTTCCTAACTCATCGTGTCGACTCCCTTGCTTGCGATCTTCACTGGGTTTTTGGGACTGGCCTATTTCGGGGACATTCTTCCACTGCGTAAAATGTATGTCCATGACTCTAAAAATTGTAAAATGTCCCCGGGGTTTCCCAACATCTCTTGCTCTATAAATAGAGCCATAGACGCCTCCCCTCATGATACTAATCTCTCCTTGAGGCGTGATCAAAATTGAGGGCGAGTTCTTGAGGGCGAGAGCAAGAGGCTAGTGGCGCAATTCTTCCATCCAACCCTAGCCGCAACATACATTCTTTCCTTCCTCTTGGTGTGAGGAACTTGGTGGTGTTTGGCGACTTCCTTCTCCTCATCTTCCTCTTGGCGCATACACCTTGGCGGTGGCGCAAGGCTAGAGGAATAAGCACAAGGCTTGGATCTTCTTCCCGAGGCTAGCATCGGGCGTGGAAGAAGAGAGCTCGAGGCATCTGTGTGTGTGAGACTGCAGAGGGAGCACGCTTGGGCGCCTACTACGACATCGGCCTCACCTAAATAAAGGTACTTTCTATCTCATCGTGTCGACTCTTTCACATGCGATCTTCACTGGGTTTTTGGGACTGGCTTGTTTCGGGGGTATTCTTCCGCTGCGCAACGTGTTTGCATCTCTGAAAATTTATAAAATATCCTCGGGGTTTCCCAACAGGAACTGGCCGAAAGGTTTTCATATAGAGGCCACAAAGATATGCATGGTCTTATGCAATCATCTTGAAAAAGGAGCCTGTGTTTACAAGAGGAGCAGTGGGAGCATCATAGTATTTCTTATTCTACTTGATTGACGATATTCTCCTCACATGAAATGGCATCCCAGCTCTTCACGCGGTGAAGTAAAGGCTAGGGAAGTATTTCGAGAAGAATGACCTAGGGAATGTGGCCTATTTCCTAGGCAAGAGGATCTATAGATAGGGATCCAAGAAAGTCATTGCCCTTTAGTCAATCTACGTTCATCCAGCATATTTTGGAGAGGTTCATATTGGGTGATTCCAAAAGTTGATACCTTCCAGGAAGACATGGTCTGATTCTCTCAAAGATACAATGTCCTTTCACATAGTAGGATAGAAAATAACATGAGTCTATAATCCTAATACATTGGGTATGGGATAGATCATGTTTTGTGCAATATGCACAAGACCATTTGTGGCGCATGCTTAGAGCATAGCCAGTAAGTTCTAATTAGATCCCAGTGCTCAACACTGCATAGCTGTGAAAGCAATCCTTAAATACTTGAGAAGTACAAAGGATTAGCATCTAGTCTGTGATAAACAGGAAGAACATTGTGTACAGGGGTACATTGATACTTCGTTCAAGTATAATGACTATCGTTCACGGCCAGGATTTGCACTTTGCCTCATTGTGGTGTTGTATGCTGGAAGAGCTTTATGCAAACCACAATGGCAAATTCTACAATAAAGGCTCAATACATAGTAGCTTCTTGGGGCATCCAAGGAAGCAGCTTCATTCATTTGAACTTGATTTAGTTTCTGGTGCTTAAGGGTCCAGTATAATTCTTGCTGGGGCCATAACACAAGCAAGGGAACTTAGGACTCAAGTATGTACTACGGCAATATCACCTGATCAGAGAGATCATGGATAAGGGTGATGTTCAAATTTGCAAAATAAACACAGATAGCAATCAAGAAGACTCACTGACATAGCCTCTGGCGCAGCGGAAGCTAAATAAGTCATACTAGAGACATGGGACTGAATAAATTCAGTTGCCCTTGGTCTTAGTGCATGTAGGAGATTGTTAGTGTTTATGCACTGCAGACCTATATATGAATTGTTTGAATGTACTTTGATAGAATTGATATAATTGAGAAAGGCATGGTCGTTATTATGCAAATTGATTTACCTGCATTGATGTATTGAAATTGCATAAATAATGTCTCATGTGTTTGGTTGGATCCATTCTCATTGTAATCCCCAGTCAAGGTGCCTTAGCCGATAAGGGACAGCTTTGGTACATGTGAGACTAGTGTATGGGCTGGTTAGGTGCGAGGCACAGTAATGCAGACATACAGGTGCTTCAGCATTAGTTGCATAGGAGTGACCCACTGTGAAGATTGACTTGTCTAATCAATAGGTCAATCTCACATGAAAGAGGTTTGTATTGATCCCTAGACTTGAGGTATTAATGTCTAGATATGATGACAAATGTGCTTTGATACAATCTTACATCTCTCCGTAATTGGGTGATCAAAACGACTGTCATTGGGCATATCATAAGTCATATGGAGATATGAATGACTAATAGTCGGATTTGCCCCTTCGTTAATTGGAAGCTTGATATCCACTTTGGGGTGCCCCACCTCATTGGTGCATGACAGGAATGTATGGCCATACTGTTTAAGTCATGACCAATAGATTGGATTAATAAATATGAGACTAATCCAATAATGGGATATCAGTTCAGGCAAAGGTATCTAGAATGCATGGGAATCCTCATTGCTTGTTAGGGAGTTGATTGCCAAGATTACTTTAGTCCAATGACATAGGTAGTAGTGATGTGTTGCTAGATACCACTCACTACTTATGATGTTTAATCATCATTGCCATCGTTATATGGATCCTACGGGATCACACGCAATAGACTCTTGACGTTGTATTTTGATCTGGATATCTTGGAATATATTTTAGTTCATTTTGATTCCAAGTCCAAGATAGATTCATGGTTGAATCTGAGTCCAATTGGGATGTATGGGTTTATGTATATCCTGGCCAAGTTTGTATTTTGTATGGGAGTTGGACTTGGACTTGGGATTATAAACCATGTTGGATTCGAATCGTAATTTAATTAGGAGTTAGAATCCTAATCCTATTAGGAATTGGAATCCTAATCCAACTAGGAGTTGGAATCCTAATTTAATTAGGAGTTGGAGTCCTAATCCCATTAGGAGTTGGAATCCTAATTAGGAATTGGAATCCTAATCCAACTAGGAGTTGGAATCCTAATTTAATTAGGAGTTGGAGTCCTAATCCTATTAGGAATTAGAATCCTAATCCAACTAGGAGTTGGAATCCTAATGTAATTATGAGTTGGAATCCTAATTCTACTAGGAGTTAGAATCCTAATCCAATTAGGATTCAAATCCTAATAAGAATTTGGTTTTGGATAAGGCCCATAGTGGTTGGGCGCAAATCCTAATTCAACTAGGATTCAAATTCTAATGGGAATTGGATTTGGATAAGGCCCATTGTGTTGGGTGCAAATCCTAATCCGATAAGGATTTAATTCATAGGCCTAATTAATATTGAAATCCAAATCCAATTAGGAGTTATGGATTTAATCTAATTAAGGTAAATTAGAATCCTAATGGGAGTAGGATTCATGCTTGGTACATGGCTTAATTCCATATATGGAATTTGCGCCAATTGCTTGTATGAATCCTATTGGAATTATGTTTTCATAATTGGAAACATACTTGAATGCGTGGGGCTGATATGTTGGCGAGTATGGCTTGATTTATTCAAGCAAAGTTTCGGCCAATCATATATGGTAAGTCCTAATGAAATTCGAACTCACAATTCCTCTCTTGATAAGGCAAGAAGGTAGATTATTTCTATGCTTCAGATATGTGCCAATTCAAGAGGGATGGTGGCTGAACTCTTATGGCAATTCCTTGGAGGAATTGCACCAAGAGCATAGAAGGAAAGTAGAGGGGCGGTGAGGCTTGCTTGGCTATAAAAGAAGTGGTGTGCGCCCCTCTCTTGACACATCTATTCAACGCCAAGGCAAGGCAACTTCAAGTGGAAGTTGCGCAAGCTTTGAAGCCCTAGCCGCCATCCTTCTTCAAGTGTTGCGCCACCATCTTCTCCTCTTCTCTTTGGCCGAAAGTTTCCAAGCAAGAAGACTTGTTGGCATGAAGGGAAAAGGAAGAAGAAGAAGGAGAATCCAAGTGGTGATCATCTCTTCCCGAGGCTAGCACTAAGCGTGGAAGGAAGCAATGTTGAGAAGGTCGACGCGTGGATACTTGTAGACAACAAGCACTTGATCGTCTTCAACTTGGCTTCATCATCTTAAAAAGCAAAAGAGGTATCATCCCTAACACTTCCTTGTGTTGTCTCCCTCGCATGGATCCTTAGTCAAGGAATATGTTTCGGGTGTAATATGTCTTCTGCAACGTCCTTGGACTGCAAAATTTTAAATTACACCAGGTATTCCCTAACGTGGACCATGTCTTCCTGGAAGGTATTAACTTTTGGAATCATCCAATATGAACCTCTCCAGAATCTGCTGGTCCACTGGATGCATGTTGATTGACTAAGGGCAATGACTTTTTTGGATCCCAGTCTATGGATCCTTATGCCTGGGAAATAGGCTGCATTCCCTAGATCATTCGCCTTGAAATACTTCCCAAGCCTAAACCTCACAGGGTGAAGGCTGGAATGTCATTTGATATGAGGAGAATATCATCTACATGTAGAACAAGAAATATTATGATGCTCCCACTGATCTTCTTGTAAACACAGGTACCCTTTTTCAAGACGCTTGCATAACCCCATGCATATCTTTATGGCCTCTATGTGAAAATCTTTTTGGCTAATAGACATCCTCTTCCAGACGTCGATTAAGAAAATCTATTTTTCACATCCATGTGCCATAATAGGATATGCAACTATCGCAAGCAAAAACCCAATGAACTTAAACATTGCTATTGGAGAAAAATAGCATCACAACCCGCCTAGTGGTCTTATCAGAAATTTTATCCACTAGTCTGCTGTTATAGGTAACAGTGTTACCTTCCATGTCTATCTTCTCTTGAAGACCCATTTTTAGTCTATGGGGGTTACCCCTTTGGCAGCTCAACCAAGTCCCAGACTTGATTAACAGACACGAAGTCCATTTCAGTTCTCATGGCACTTAGTCATTTCTCGGAATCTGGCCCATTGACCACTTCCTTATAGGTCTTCGGTTCATCTTTGAAATATTCGTCATGCCCACAACTCATAGGAACATTTCAAATCCGTCAGACTTATGTGGTTCCTGTGTTACTTGAACCTCATGTTGGCTTTCAACCTATATGTGAGATTTCTTTCCATCTGTGTCTAATTGTTTTGTGGTTGATTTTGGACCTCGTCCTAATCAAATCTTCTCCCACTGGCTTCTTTCAAAAGAAATTTCTCCTTAAGAAAGACAACAGTTTGAGCAATAAATATTTTGTCCGCATTAGGATAGAAGTAGTAGTACTCTTTAGTGCCCCCACAAACATACACTTTTGAGACCACTGCATATCACAACACCAAATCCTAAGAAGAGATGGGATGTTTCCAATCCAGAACTCAAAAGATGTTTTAGACACACTCTCTGATGGAAAAAATATAGTGTTAGAACAGTTGCTTGCATAGCCCCAAAAAGAGAGAAGTAAATTTGCATAACTTTTCAAAGATTGAACCATATCTAATATATTCCTCTTTCTTCCTTTGAATGCACATCATCAAATAATTTGTCAATTTTAAAATTAACATCAAAATCAACATGAGACTCTACAAAATCAATTTTCTCATGCCTCCCCACAAATAATTCATCATCAGAAGAGTCAAAATCAGAATCATATCAGAAATAAGATTTATCAATGTTTACAATAGAATCAGAGTTAACCTTAGGAGTTTTATCATAAATTTCATCAATATCACCAAAATTGCAATGGGGTTCATCAATGTCTATAATTTTTAACCCTTTATCAAGCTCATCAGATTTAACCATAAACAAGATATTATCAAAATCAGAATTATCAACAAAAGAAGGTTTTTCAATTTCAATTTCTTCAAACTTTTCCTCAACTAAACTATCAAAGGAATCAATTTTACAATCATCAAAATTAGAGTGAGATTCAAGAATATTCACATAAGGATCAATCTCAAAATAATTATAATCAGTGGGGGAATTTTCTAAGTCAAGTTTTTCATTTTCTAGATCAAACTCAAGTAAACATGCTTTTTGTGCTAACTAGATTTCCAAAATTGTAGATTTAGTAGTTAAAGATTCTACTTGAGAAGCAAGTCGACTAATCATCCCATTAAGATCTTCAAATCTTTTACTGGGATTTGCATGCTTTCTAAATTGACATTCATCAAAATAATGATCATTACCTTTACAAATTTTACAATAAATAAGAGGGAGAGAGTGTAATTTCATGTATTCTGCAATAGTAAGCTGTGAATAATCTTTAGGCTCACCTTGAGGCATGTATCCCTTACTTCTTTCTGATGTCCACAAATTGTGATGAAAAGACATATTTATCAAATCTATCAGGAACAAAGAGATAATCCAACACCAATCAATCAAATTGCTTTTTTTTCAGAATAATAAAAAAATAGAAAATCTAAAACACAAGCAAATTCACAAATCTTTAGATATCACAACTCTGTCACAACTTTGAAAATCCAAAACCTGCAAAAATAGAAAACAAAGTTAAAACTAAAAACAAATAAAACTTAGTCTAGCAATACTAACAATTATTTTGATATTAAGAAAACTAAGGTCCCCGGCAATGGCGCCAAAAACTTGATAGGATTGCGCAAGTGCACGGAATTATCAAAGTAATAAAAATATCGATCCACAGAGACCTACATGTTAAGTACCAAATAGTTGTATTCTCACTAGCTAAGCAATCGAGTATGATGCGAGTAAACAATAGGAAAGCGCGCTAAATAAGAGATAATCAAAGAGAGATACATGGGACTAGGGTTTCATCCACCTTAACTTCAATGATTAGATATATAAAAGGTTCGTCAATCAAATCTTGCAAAAATAAAGACCTAATTTACTTCATAAAAGGATTATCTCACTTTCATGCAGATAACCACGCAGAGATAAATCCTCACTTTCGCGCAAGATTTATCCTAGGCTAAAGATAAGTAAATCATCAATCAGAGATTTCAAAGATCACTTTCGTGCATCCGAATTCTAGGTTGATAATCTCTAGTGGAGTCTCAATGATCACTTTCATGCATCCGAGTCTCTACACTAGTTTTACTCATGGATCTCCAACGTTCTGATCTTTGCTTTCGCACAATATCTCCACGTTTGACAAATATACTCGATCTATAGATTTATGTTATAATCATGGCAATTAATCTACTATAACAGATCAAATTAGATCTAACCTAAGGAAGGGATCCTAACATGCAATTCTAGGGTTCCAATTTCTCAAGCAATTACCTTTCAGTCAATAGCAAAAACTCTAAAAACATGATTAATAATATAGATCTACAGAGAGTCTAAGCACAATCCATCACAAAAGTAAAATTATCATAGCAAAAATTATCATGATGAAAATAGAAGAGTTATCTAATCATTAAGAATCAAGGGGATTACACCCCATGTCCCAAAAGAGTGTTAAACTTGCATGGAGGAAAAAATACAATGAATCATAGTTTAGAACAATTAGAAATTAGAGAAGAAGAAAAAAAACAACGTTACAACACGGGTGTAATGTTAATTACACCCGTAATTTCGTGATGGATAGCGCTGTCACCGCTGTTTTGTTGATTCCTCCTCCGATCGGACTCCAAACGCTTTGAAACTTTTGTGGCGTCTTTCTCTCCTCCAGGTGAAGCTTCTAAGTGAAAATCACGGCCTGAGGTGCCCTCTACGCCTCTCAATGCGAGGCCAAACCCTAGCTGACTCTCTGGTGATTTCTCGCTCGATACTGGATACATGTTTCCCCTTTCACTTCGTATGCTTCCCCTCTTAAAGATGAGTCCGCAGCAACTGTCAGATCTTGATTTGGAGCTCTGGATCAAAAGTTATAGCCCTCGCAAGTTTCGGGTCCGAAAGTCTCGCACGACTAGGTGCAAATTACGGCCGTGTAATATCTTACGGTAGTGCCGTAAAATCATTCTGTGAACGCTGAGTCAAAATTATGGACCGTAAAATATTTCTCGATGGTGGCATAAAATCGGATGAGTTCTCTGGTCTGAATCAGCTAGGAATTACGGCCCGTAAAATGGGTTACAGCAGTGCCGTAAAATCTGCAAAGTTCTCTGTTCTGAAAGCGCTGAAAATTACGGCAGTGTAATTCTTTACGACAGTGCCATAAAATCAGGAAAACATTCTGTTTGAGAAATCACCAAAATACGGCAGTGCTCTGATTTTACGGTAGCCGCGAAAAATACGGTACCATAAAATAGGTTACGGCACTGCCATATTTTGCAAGGTTGCTCCGTTTTGCATGAAATTTATTGGGTGATCTCCTCTTGATGATGGTAACTCTTCTATGTGTTTGATTTTGCTTGAAAACTCCTTGAAATAGTGCCTTTTTACCTGAAATTCATGAAAAACCAAAATAGAAGTAGACTTTGCGATATTTGATGAATTCAGCATAAAAACAAGTAAAAAGATCCTCAATTTAGTATGAAAAGGTACATAAAATGATGCAAAATATACTATATATTTTGGTGTCATAAAAATATATAAGGCTCAAACTTTGCTTGTCCTCAAGCAAAAATCAAAACTTGATTAAAAGATAAACCTTTTCATGCTCAATAAATTTCTAAAATACAATCATCAATAAAAAATTCCATCAATTGATTTATAAAACTTCAAGCAAACATATCATTCTTAGAATTCAACCCTCTACATCCACAACTCAATCAAATAAAACTTTGCAACTTGTATAATAAATAGAATTTTTAATCTCATGATTTCACCTAGTTTTCAGTTCAAATCTATCATGCTTTTGTTTACAGAAATTAGTTTTCCAAGATCTTTTTCCACACATAATTTTTTTTAATGTATTTTGTTTGTTTTTGTAAAGATGGCATGTACCCACTTAGATACACACTTTTTATTTTTGACTTCAACTCTTGTCTGCGGTACCACTGTCAATTTTACACAGTGCCAAGTAGAGGAGTCTTATTATTTTTCACTCTCATTATTTTTCATGCATAGACTTCAACCCATGTCTTAGGTACCACTATCAATTTTATATAGTGCCAAGTAGGGGAGTCTCTCACTATTTTTATGGATCTTAGATTCTTATTTCCCAACAAATAGCAAAAATAGACTAAACATCTACTAGGTTGATCAATTGATATCAATTCACAAATCATACTCATTTGCTCATTTTATTTAAAGGAGTAGTTTCACCTTTAGATCTTATTCATCAAATAACACATCTACCCAAAATTTCATGCATCAACCAATGTCAAATTTCAAAAGATAGATATGCACTGAAGAAATAAATCTAACATGATAGGGTTTTTCTCTAATCACAACTATAAATACTCACATCATCAAGGAAGACATCTTATCAATAGAAATTTTATCAATAAATTATGCCATCATATGGTAGAAAGTGGATCATATGTTTTCATCAATTTAACAACAAATTTGAATAATATCATCATCAAAACAATGAGTTCCATATATCCATAAAATCATTTTTCAAGAGAAAACCAAATAGTAGTATAAATATGATAAAGTCAAAGATGCACTATAAGAAATAGTAATTAATAAGAGAGTGCAAGTGATACTCACAAAACTATACAGATCATGCTCAATCATTGTCAGGCCAATGCAGCTGGGTCCAAAGATGTGCCTTTTGAAAATTTTCTGCAAAATTTAAGGTACATAAGGCTCACATAAGGGTCAGATCAAAAATAATTTCAAAAAATAATAATGATAAAAAATAATCTCAAGAGAGGATCAGAGATGTCGCCGGAGGTCTAAAGAGTGCTGGTGGAAAAAGTCGAGTAGGCAAGAAGCAGAGGTGAACGGAAGCTAGCTGAAAAGCTGCTGTCAATCATGATGATGCCGATAGTAGAGTGAGTAATCTCTAGTGGCCTGCTAGAGATCACAGTCCTGGAGGTGAGATCGTCGGCCGGTAGGTGTGAGAGATAGCGCTACAAAAATAAAAAATCAGTCACTAATAAATATTCCACTGCATAAATAAAATCAATAGAATAAGAGGCAGTAGAAGAAGTAAGAGTCTGCATATGGTATGATCCAGTGTCGACGGCTAGATACAGTGATGTCAGAGGCAGATGCAGTGGTGGCTAGAGGTGGAAGACAGTTGCTCTTGAAGATTTTCTGAATCTGGATGCAAAATAAGCAATAACTGGTAGAAAGCAAACTGTGCAGTTTTTGAAATTTTTTATGAAAAGTAGTCATACCCTAGAATAAAATTTAATGATCCAAATAGAAAATGGATAGAACCATGAAATAGAATAAGATATGTTCTTTTCAGACGTATGAAAATTAAAGGATCAAAATCTATCAGAAATTTAGGGCATCAACAGAAAGAAGGCTACTCAGATTACAAAACTGCAAAAACTGAAAAAACTGCACAAAAGTTAATCAAATTTGAAAAGTTGCTATGTGTCCTAGAATGATCGGAAACTATATTCATGAAAATAATTATTCCACGAGATATAACGACACACGAACTTCATATTCCAAGTGAAAAATCTAGGTTTCAAGTCACCGAAACATCTTAAAAAGTGGCAGCAAAAGTGCTAGTCAGAACAGTCAGAAAAAAAAACTGCTGCATAAATTAATCATAATCAAAAAGTTGCTATGTGTTTTAGAATGATCAATGAACTTTAAAATTCAGAAAAAATATCCAGATGATAGACAAAGATGAGTACTTCGATGTTGTGCCAAAGATCAAAAATTTTCTCAACCCAGTTTCTTAAAATTAATGCGAGAAGACACCTACTCAATAAGCAGAAAGCAGCTTTAAAATACGGTACCGTGAAAGGCCTTACGGTAGTGTCGTAAAATACCAAAAACGCTCGGGTGAAAATCAGACCAAAAATACGGTACTCTAAGAAAGATTACGGTAGTGCCATATTTTGCACAAAATTTTATTTTCCCTGCAAAACAAAAAGAAAAATTAATTCTAAAAATAAACTAAAATAAAAGCAACTAAACTAAGCAAAAGTGCTTGGGTTGCTTCCCAAGAAGCACTAATTTTAGGTCCATAGCTTGACCAAAAATCAATATCATGGTGAAGCAGGTGAATCAGTACCAAAGTAAAGAGCAAATAATTTTCTGCATTTTCTTTGTCCAAAAAGCTCAGCCACAAATCCAAATATCCAGAATTCAATACAAATCATGATCAATGTGGCTTTCTCAAGTATGCAGAAATTAAAATTTTCAAATCCTCTCATGGTAATCTTTATGATTTTCCTATGTTTTCAAAAAGTAAAATCATAAGTCCTTTCTTCAAATTTATGTTTTCAATAGCAATGAGAAAAGGACTTTGATCAAAATATTCAAGCATTGGATCATCATAATAATAGTCTTTCCATTCTACATCAGATTCCTCAACAAAGCACAAATTTTCAAATAAATCACAAGAGTCAATAATAGATTTAGGAAAAGTATCATCATGGTGAGATTCATCAATTTTTGCAACATTCAAATCCTTATCAAGTTCCTCATGCACATCATCAAATAATTTGTCAATTTCAAAATTATCATCAAAATCAAGATGAGACTCTACAAAATCAATTTCCTCATGCCTCCCCACAAATAATTCATCATCAGAAGAGTCAAAATCAGAATCATATGAGAAATAAGATTTATCAATGTTTACAATAGAATCAGAGTTAACCTTAGGAGTTTTATCATAAATTTCATCAGTATCACCAAAATCGCAGTGGGGTTCATCAATGTCTATAATTTTCAACCCTTTATCAAGCTCATCAGATTTAACCATAAACAAGATATTATCAAAATCAGAATTATCATCAAAAGAAGGTTTTTCAATTTCAATTTCTTCAAACTTTTCCCCAACTAAACTATCAAAGGAATCAATTTTACAATCATCAAAATTAGAGTGAGATTCATGAATATTCACATAAGGCTCAATCTCAAAACAATTATAATCAGTGGGGGAATTTTCTAAGTCAAGTTTTTCAATTTCTGGATCAAACTCAAGTAAACATGCTTTTTGTGCTAACTGGGTTTCCAAAATTTTAGATTTAGCAGTTAAAGATTCTACTTGAGAAGCAAGTCGACTAATCATCCCCTTAAGATCTTCAAATCTTTTACTGGGATTTGCATGCTTTCTAAATTGACATTCATCAAAATAATGATCATTACCTTTACAAATTTTACAATAAATAAGAGGGAGAGAGTGTAATTTCATGTCTTCTGCAATTGTAAGCTGTGAATAATCTTTAGGCTCACCTTGAGGCATGTATCCCTTACTTCTTTCTGATGTCCACGAATTGTGATGAAAAGACATATTTATCAAATCTATCAGGAACAGAGAGATAATCCAACACCAATCAATCAAATTGTTTTTTTTAGAATAATAAAAAAATCTAAAATCTAAAACACAAGCAAATTCACAAATCTTTATATATCACAGATCTGTCACAACTGTGAAAATCCAAAACTTGCAAAAATCAAAAACAAAGTTAAAACTAAAAATAAATAAAACTTAGTCTAGCAATACTAACAACTATTTTGATATTAACAAAACTAAGGTCCCTGACAACGGCGCCAAAAACTTGATAGGATTCCGCAAGTGCACGGAATTATCGAAGTAATAAAAATATCGATCCACAGAGACCTACGTGTTAAGTACCAAATAGCTGTATTCTCACTAGCTAAGCAATCGAGTATGTGTTGGGGTATGCCCTTAAGACTAATGTTTGAGGTCTTGGGATTGTAACAGTATCATGTAATAAACTGTTATGTTTATAAAGGCATGGTTGTTATTCAGTAAGCTACATTGTCTGCTGCAATATATGTTCTTCTGAATAATGTCTCAAAGCTGTTCAGCTAGGCTGACATGCAGTTATGTCCTTAGTCGAGATATCTTGGTGAACATGAGACAGCCTTGATATGGTTAAGACTAATATGTGTTCTAATCTTATAGGATGCTTCGAGCATGGAATAAGATGTAGACTCATGGGTACATTGGATGTACTGGACAGACCCTACTTGGATATTCAATTGCTTGTCACAATGTGAATAATCCTTGAATGCGACAAGTGGCACATTTCCTCTGACTTGAGATCACTTGTGTTTTCTAAATGATGATTGTCATTATTTTGAGATAGTTCAATATCACTTGAAATATAATGATTATAGACTATCTTGGATGGTGAGCTTGAGTCAAGTTAGGGCACTAGTGATAGACATAGGATTGCCGTCTCCTTAATTGGAGTGTGATGTTCTAAAGGGGCCCCCTGGATGAGATGATTGAGAAAGTGTATGGCCATACCCAGATGACTATGTTCATCTGATCTAATCATGCTCATCATATTGGAGTTACAAGCTTGACTTGCTTGTCCAATAAGAACATCCAGTGGTAAAGGAAATTTGTATGCTTTGTGAATTGATTCACACTTGTGCTGTTTTTGGGTGTAGTCTTGGAAGACTCTTTCCTTTATATCGGGAGACAGTGATGTGTTGCTAGATACCCCTCACTGATCGTGATAACGTAAGTTATCGTTACCGACATTTAAAGGAAACCCTTAGGGTCGCACAATTTGATGATATGGCTTTCTTAAGTCAGATCGTGTGGACTGAATTATTCGGGTTCAGTTTAAAGGGATTTAATCTCTGATTGTAAGTGAGATCTGGTCTGATCATGTTTGATTGATTAGGGCTTGAGATTGGTAAGCTTCGATTGAGAGAATGAATGCTAGATCAGTCAGATCAGGAGCATTGAGAGATTGACGGTCAGATCAAGAGCCTTTGGGTTTATTTTGATCTGGACTTATTTCTTGGTTTATTTGGTTAGTGGAACAAATCGGTTTGAACCAGCTCATGGATGAGCGCATGGTTCAAAGGTGATGTGGCATTTGCGATTGGGGTAAACCCAAGATCGCATGTGGAGAAGTGGGATGCTATTTTGGATAGCACTTCTCAAACGTGGCCATGATCTCACGTCGCCCCTCTCTTGCCTCTTCACGCCTTTGACGCCTCCTTGGGTTGTGTTCGAGTGGCATTCTCGTGTAGAGGAAGTCTAAGGCGACAAGAGAGAAAAACGCCAAGAAGAAAAGCTCTCCTTTCCCTTTGCATTCGATCAAGACGCTTTGGACGATCCTTGCTAGCACAAGGGACGACAAGAAGAAGCACATCTTCATCTTGTGTGTGACGATTTGGAGGAGATCTTCGTTGTTCTCTTACTTCCAAGGCGCCATCTTGAAATGGCCATGGTATGAATCGAATCACTTCTTTACAATCGGTTTTGTTAAGTTGATCATATAATGCATGCTCATTGATCCTATGAAACCCTTTATCCGCTGCCCCCCTTTCTTGTTTGCGCCACCATAGGGTTTTCGCCCCCTTTGGGGAACCATCAATTGGTATCAGAGCGATGGTTAACGCATGTTTTTGTATGATTGCTTAAGCCATTTTGTGATCCATGCTTGCGAAAATGCTTAGATCTTCAATACATGCATAAATACATGTTTAGTTGTCATAAGCGAAACTTGTATTTGTTTTTCTTGCGCATTTATGTTGGCGCTTGATGTAGTTTTTCTCAAACAAATATCACTTGCGCGACTCATTGTAGATCTAAGATGCGCCTGCATTAAACCCTTAGACGGGTTATTAGGGTTGAAGTTATCCCCTAGGTTAGATCCTGACAGTCTGATCAGACCATCTGACAGCCTAGATGGGTCGACCAGATAGCACCTTGGCGCATGCTAAAGGTGGCTATAGGTCGACTGCATCAAAGGCATGTAGCGATGTCTGATTGAGACAACCTGTGAACGCACATGAGTTAGGCCCGGGCTCACACCCGCTTGCCAGACCTCATTGTGGTTGTTCAACCCTTGGCACATGCATGGTTGACCTTTTTGGTTGACTCAAGTCAGTTAGGACTTGGTGCATGTAAGGGCAGTGGATCTGACTAGGTTGGATGAGTGGATCCCTAGTAATGGACCGTTGTAAGGTTGTAGGGCATATAAGCAAAATAAAATTGATGCCCATGGGGTTTTTCGAAAATTTTATTTTAATGACTGGATCACATGATGATTGATGCCATGTGTTTGTCTATTTATTCTTATGTGGGCTGCCCATGTTAAATCTGTGCTGTGCTGGGGCCTGCGTGCCTGTATTAATATGTAAATTAATTATTGTGATCTGCGCATCACATTGCTTTTAATTTATAAAATGTAATTGACCTGCGTGTCAATCTTGTCTAGATAGTTAAATTTGTAATTTAATTAGACAAGAGCACAGAGCACACTTGGCAGAGGCGCATGCAGCAGTGGCTTGACCAGGTGGGAGGTCTAGGGTTCGACCCTAGGACCTGGCGCATTTTCCCTGGTGGGCGCACCAGAGCTGCAGATGGCGCTTGGGCCCAGGTTTGGGCCAAATGAGCAGCGAAAGCCCCATGAAGAAAAGCAAGTGAAGACTTAAGTTTCTTAAGGTCTTACTTAGGCTATGGGCTTTTACCACATAAGATCCATGCTTTCTTTTATTGCTTAAATACTAGAATTGCATGATTAGTTTATCTTCTGCTATCACCATAGGAATTGCATGATAGTGAAGAAGATAAAAGACCGTTAAAATCCAACGCTAAAATTTCAAGCTCGTAAGCCTTCTGACGCGAAACCTCACTGTTCTGACTATCGTTGGAGCCGTGTTGTACCCACTCAGTGGGCACGTCCATCTATCTTCAGACGGTGCGGGATTACACCTGCGTGTTACAGAGTGGGGATTTATCCCTTCTCGTTGCTCAGCATAGCACGTGGTGGTCCAGGGAGTAGGTCGGGTCAGCTTGACCATGTAGGCTACATATGTGGCGCATATGGTAGCACATGGGGGCAGCCATCTGTGGGGTCAGAGATTGTGTTGTACCAACTCAGTTGGCACAGTCTGCTGGATTGCCCAGATGAAGGGGAATCGCACGGGTTGGCGATTGGCTGGGACAGCCTACCAGAGATTAGTGCTTGTACTCTCTGTGTATCTTATCTCGCCTGAGCGGGACGCGGAGACCAAGTATGAAATCTGGATCCCATCTCACTAAAAGAGTTCTACTCTTTCGGGCTGTTTTGCTGGATTTTTCAGCCAGATAAAATAGTGAGAAAAAGAATCTTTCTTAAGTCCTGATTGATTCTTAACATTGATACTGACCTTGCTGTTCTTGCATTGTTGTAGATACCTGCAGCAACGAACACCATGAACTTCAATGTGCGATCCCTACTGGAAAGGGAGAAGTTTGCTGGGCCGAACTTCTCTGACTGGTTTGGACACCTTAAGATTGTTCTTAAGGCAGAGAGGAAACTGTATGTCCTCGAGACGGCGATACCGCCTCAGCCCGCTCCGAACGCCGCAAGGGCGGTTCGGGAAGCCTATGAAAAGCACGTCAATGATAGCATTGATGTCGCTTGCCTGATGCTAGCGTCTATGACGCCACCGCTGCAGCGTCAGCATGAGGATATGTCGGTTATAGAGATTATAGCGAACCTCAAGATGCTGTATGCTGCACAGGCGAGGACTGAACGCTATAATTTGACGAAGCTGTTCTTTCAGAGCAAACTGGCTGAAGGGAGCCCAGTGGGAGCTCACGTGCTCAAGATGATTGGGCACAAGGAGGCTCTAGAGAAACTGGGGCATACCATCAATCAGGAGCTTGCTGTGGACATTATTCTACAGTCTCTCCCGCCTTCATTCGACGCGTTCATTATTAACTTTAATATGAACAAAATCGATTGTACTCCGGCAGAGCTGCTGAATATGCTCTTGACTACTGAGGAGACTCTGAAGGGTAAGCCTTCGACCTCTGTCTTAATGGTTCCTTCTAGGAACAAGAAGAAGGGGAAGAAGGGCAAGACCCCTGTCAAGAGCTACAGCAAGGCTCTGAAGCAGAAGGTTAAGCGGTCCAAGGAATACAGGTGTTTCCACTATGGCCAGCTGGGTCACTGGAAAAAGGACTGTAAAGCGCTCCAAGGAGATAAGAGGGGAAGCTTCGCTTCTGGCTCAGGTATTTACGTGACTGAGGTCATGTTTTCTTCTTCTATATCATGGGTGTTGGACACTGCATGTGGAGTTCACATTTGTTCAAATGTACAGGAACTCAAGAGAAGAAGACAGGTGGGACAGCATGAGGTGGACCTACGCGTTGGAAACGGGGCACGGGTTGCTGCTGTTGCTGTAGGAGACTATTTCATTTCTTTACCATCTGGACTTGTATTAGAACTAAACAGTTGTTACTTTGTTCCCAGTATTACTAAAAATATTATCTCTATTCCTGCTCTTGTCAGGAAGGGATTTTCCTTTGAATGCAATATTTCAAAGTGTGTTTTATCTTATGATAATATTGTTTATGCAACTGGTTCAATTAACAATGGGTTATACATGTTGGACATGGAATGTTCTATACAGAAAATTGATATTAAGAAAGCCAAGAATGCTGATGACAGCACCTTGCTATGGCATAGTCGTTTAGGCCATATTAACGAGAAACGCATTAAGCGGTTGCATGATTATGGACTGCTGGGATCATTCACCTATAAGGAGATTGATACATGCAAAGCTTGTTTGATGGGCAAAATGACGAAGTCACCTTTTCTTCACAAAGGTCAAAGGGCTTCAGGTTTACTTGACCTTATACACAGTGATGTGTGTGGGCCATTTAGTAAACATGCCAGAGGTGGCTATCAGTACTTCATCACCTTTACTGATGATTTCAGTAGATATGGGTATGTCTTTTTAATGAGACACAAGAGTGAATCCTTTGACAAGTTCAAAGAGTTCAAGAATGAAGTACAAAATCAGCTAGGCCGAAATATCAAGGCACTTCGTTCTGATCGAGGTGGAGAATACCTAAGTCATGCATTTACTGACTATCTGAAGGAGTGTGGGATCATCTCACAGCTCACTCCACCAGGAACACCGCAATGGAATGGTGTGTCCGAGAGGAGAAATAGAACGTTACTTGATATGGTTCGTTCTATGATGAGTCAGGCTAATCTACCTTACTCCTTTTGGGGTTTTGCACTGGAAACAGCTGCAAAAATACTAAACCGAGTGCCATCCAAGGCCGTTTCAAAGACGCCATATGAATTATGGTATGGGAAACAGCCAAGCTTGACGTTTATCAGGATCTGGGGCTGCGAGGCTTATGTCAAAAAGCTCGCCTCTGGGAAACTAGAGAGCAGATCTGACAAATGCATTTTTGTCGGTTACCCTAAGGAAACTAAGGGTTATTATTTCTACGATCCCAAAGAGAACAAGGTTTTTGTTGCTCGGACGGCCATATTTCTTGAGAAGGAGTTTCTTCTGCAAGAGGCCAGTGGGAGAGAAATAAAACTGGATGAGAATCCAGAGGCAGGACAAAGTGCTCAAGCAGAGTTGGATGAGCCTGAGCCGGTAGAACAGGTTATTGAACAACCTGAGGCTCAGACATCACGGGAACCGCGAAGATCGGGAAGGATTCGTCGTCAGCCTGAGCGCTATGACGGAGTCTACATCATTGATAATGATGAACCCCTCACTTATGCGGATGCGGTCAGTGGACCGGAGTCAGCGAGATGGCTTGAAGCTATGCGCGCCGAGATGGACTCCATGTCAGATAACCAAGTTTGGGATTTGGTTGATCCGCCTCCGGGAGTTATCCCAATAGGCTGTAAATGGATCTTCAAGAAGAAGATTGACATGGATGGTAACGTGGTTACCTATAAAGGCAGGCTAGTTGCGAAAGGTTTCAAACAAATCTACGGGATAGATTATGATGAAACTTTCTCACCTGTAGCCATGTTTAAGTCTATTCGGATTCTTTTCGCGATAGCAGCATATTATGATTATGAGATCTGGCAAATGGATGTGAAAACAGCTTTCCTGAATGGAAATCTGGATGAGGATGTGTACAAGACACAACCTGAGGGTTTCACTGATCCATCAGATCGTCATAAGATATGCAAATTAAAGAAGTCCATTTATGGACTTAAGCAAGCATCAAGAAGCTGGAATATTCATTTTGATGAATCAGTCACTGAATTTGGTTTCATCAAGAACGAGGATGACCCGTGTGTATATAAGAGGTTTAGTGGGAGCGTGATTACTTTCCTAGTCCTCTACGTCGATGATATCTTGATCATTGGAAACGACATTCCTGAAATGCATGCGGTTAAGGCATGGTTAAGGAAATGTTTCCAGATGAAAGATTTAGGAGAAGCAGCCTATGTATTAGGTGTGAAGATCTACAGGGATAGATCTAAGAGGCTTCTCGGGCTGTGCCAGAGTACTTACATCGATAAAGTCCTGGAGAGATTTCATTTAGAGAATTCTAAAAGAGGATATCTTCCAGTCAGACATGGTCTGAATCTTTCGAAGAGTCAGTGTCCACAAACACAGACTGAGAAAGATGAAATGGACAATACGCCTTATGCTTCGGCTATTGGATCCATTATGTATGCGATGTTGTGTACTCGCCCAGACGTCGCTTACGGGTTAAGCGTGACCAGTCATTTCCAAAGTAATCCAGGACAGGGACACTGGATTGCAGTCAAGAACATCTTAAAATATCTTCGGAGAACCAAAGATATGTTCTTGATATATGGTGGTCAGGAAGGACTCAGTATTGAAGGATATACTGACGCTTCGTTCCAGTCTGACCAGGACGATTTCCGATCGCAATCAGGCTATGTTTTTAGTTTGAATGGAGGAGCAGTGGTGTGGAAGAGTTTCAAACAGTCAATCGTTGCTGATTCCACAACAGAAGCCGAGTATGTTGCAGCCTCGGAAGCATCCAAGGAGGCAGTCTGGATTCGTAAGTTCGTGAGAGAACTTGGTGTTGTTCCTTCGAGTGCAGATCCTTTGGTTATCTTCTGTGACAACACTGGAGCAATCGCACAAGCAAAGGAACCACGGTCGCACCAGAAGTCCAAGCACATACAGAGACGGTTTCATTTGATCAGGGAGATCATAGATCGTGGCGAGATCAAAGTCTGCAAGGTTCATACAGATGACAATCTGGCAGACCCGCTTACTAAGCCTCTGGCGCAGCAGAAGCATGAAAAGCACTGTAATAATATGGGTTTGAGATTTCTCAACCATTAGATTAAGTGCAAGTGGGAGATTGTTGGGGTATGCCCTTAAGACTAATGTTTGAGGTCTTGGGATTGTAACAGTATCATGTAATAAACTGTTATGTTTATAAAGGCATGGTTGTTATTCAGTAAGCTACATTGTCTGCTGCAATATATGTTCTTCTGAATAATGTCTCAAAGCTGTTCAGCTAGGCTGACATGCAATTATGTCCTTAGTCGAGATATCTTGGTGAACATGAGACAGCCTTGATATGGTTAAGACTAATATGTGTTCTAATCTTATAGGATGCTTCGAGCATGGAATAAGATGTAGACTCATGGGTACATTGGATGTACTGGACAGACCCTACTTGGATATTCAATTGCTTGTCACAATGTGAATAATCCTTGAATGCGACAAGTGGCACATTTCCTCTGACTTGAGATCACTTGTGTTTTCTAAATGATGATTGTCATTATTTTGAGATAGTTCAATATCACTTGAAATATAATGATTATAGACTATCTTGGATGGTGAGCTTGAGTCAGGTTAGGGCACTAGTGATAGACATAGGATTGCCGTCTCCTTAATTGGAGTGTGATGTTCTAAAGGGGCCCCCTGGATGAGATGATTGAGAAAGTGTATGGCCATACCCAGATGACTATGTTCATCTGATCTAATCATGCTCATCATATTGGAGTTACAAGCTTGACTTGCTTGTCCAATAAGAACATCCAGTGGTAAAGGAAATTTGTATGCTTTGTGAATTGATTCACACTTGTGCTGTTTTTGGGTGT
This sequence comes from Costus lasius, assembly GCA_027563935.2. Taxonomy (NCBI): domain Eukaryota; kingdom Viridiplantae; phylum Streptophyta; class Magnoliopsida; order Zingiberales; family Costaceae; genus Costus; species Costus lasius. The sequence goes on from CM050451.1 coordinate 82,697,450, forward strand.
AGTCTTGGAAGACTCTTTCCTTTATATCGGGAGACAGTGATGTGTTGCTAGATACCCCTCACTAATCGTGATAACGTAAGTTATCGTTACCGACATTTAAAGGAAACCCTTAGGGTCGCACAATTTGATGATATGGCTTTCTTAAGTCAGATCGTGTGGACTGAATTATTCGGGTTCAGTTTAAAGGGATTTAATCTCTGATTGTAAGTGAGATCTGGTCTGATCATGTTTGATTGATTAGGGCTTGAGATTGGTAAGCTTCGATTGAGAGAATGAATGCTAGATCAGTCAGATCAGGAGCATTGAGAGATTGACGGTCAGATCAAGAGCCTTTGGGTTTATTTTGATCTGGACTTATTTCTTGGTTTATTTGGTTAGTGGACCAAATCGGTTTGAACCAGCTCATGGATGAGCGCATGGTTCAAAGGTGATGTGGCATTTGCGATTGGGGTAAACCCAAGATCGCATGTGGAGAAGTGGGATGCTATTTTGGATAGCACTTCTCAAACGTGGCCATGATCTCACGTCGCCCCTCTCTTGCCTCTTCACGCCTTTGACGCCTCCTTGGGTTGTGTTCGAGTGGCATTCTCGTGTAGAGGAAGTCTAAGGCGACAAGAGAGAAAAACGCCAAGAAGAAAAGCTCTCCTTTCCCTTTGCATTCGATCAAGACGCTTTGGACGATCCTTGCTAGCACAAGGGACGACAAGAAGAAGCACATCTTCATCTTGTGTGTGACGATTTGGAGGAGATCTTCGTTGTTCTCTTACTTCCAAGGCGCCATCTTGAAATGGCCATGGTATGAATCGAATCACTTCTTTACAATCGGTTTTGTTAAGTTGATCATATAATGCATGCTCATTGATCCTATGAAACCCTTTATCCGCTGCCCCCCTTTCTTGTTTGCGCCACCATAGGGTTTTCGCCCCCTTTGGGGAACCATCAGTATGATGCGAGTAAACAATAGGAAAGCGCGCAAAATAAGAGATAATCAAAGAGAGATACACGGGACTAGGGTTTCATCCACCTTAACTTCAATGATTAGATATATAAAAGGTTCATAAATCAAATCTTGCTAAAATAAAGACCTAATTTACTTCATAAAAGGATTATCTCACTTTCGTGCAGATAACCACGCAGAGATAAATCCTCACTTTCGCGCAAGATTTATCCCAGGCTAAAGATAAGTAAATCATCAATCAGAGATTTCAAAGATCACTTTCGTGCATCCGAATTCTAGGTTGATAATCTCTAGTGGAGTCTCAAGGATCACTTTCCTGCATCTGAGTCTCTACACTAGTTTTACTCATGGATCTCCAACGTTCCGATTCTTGCTTTCGCACAAGATCTCTACGTTTGACAAATAGACTCGATCTATATATTCATGTTATAATCATGGCGATTAATCTACTCGAACATATCAAATTAGATCTAACCTAAGGAAGGGATCCTAACATGCAATTCTAGGGTTCCAAGTTCTCAAGCAATTACCTTTCAGTCAATAGCGAAAACTCTAAAAACATGATTAATAACATAGATCTACAGAGAGTCTAAGCACAATCCATCACAAAAGTAAAATTATCATAACAAAAATTATCATGATGAAAAATAGAAGAGTTATCTAATCATTAAGAATCAAGGGGATTACACCCCATGTCCCAAAAGAGTTTTAAGCTTGCATGGAGGAAAAAAATACAATGAATCATAGTTTAGAACAATTGGAAATCAGAGAAGGAGATAAAAAACAACGTTACAACACGGGTGTAATGTAAATTACACCCGTAATTTCGTGATGGATAGTGCTGTCACCGCTGTTTTGTTGATTCCTCCTCCGATCGGACTCCAAATGCTCTGAAACTTCTGTGGCGTCCTTGTCCCCTCAAGTGGAAGTTGCGCAAGCTTTGAAGCCCTAGCCGCCATCCTTCTTCAAGCGTTGCGCCACCATCTTCTCCTCTTCTCTTTGGCCGAAAGTTTCCAAGCAAGAAGACTTGTTGGCATGAAGGGCAAAGGAAGAAGAAGAAGGAGAATCCAAGTGGTGATCATCTCTTCCTGAGGCGAGCACCAAGCATGGAAGGGAGCAATGTTGAGAAGGTTGACGCGTGGATACTTGTAGACGACAAGCACTTGATCGTCTTCAACTTGGCTTCATCATCTTAACAAGCAAAAGAGGTATCATCCCTAACACATCCTTGTGTTGTCTCCCTCGCATGGATCCTTAGTCAAGGAATATGTTTCGGGTGTAATATGTCTTCCGCAACGTCCTTGGACTGCAAAATTTTAAATTACACCAGGTATTCCCTAACATGGACCATGTCTTCCTGGAAGGTATTAACTTTTGGAATCATCCAATATGAACCTCTCCAGAATCTGCTGGTCTACTAGATGCATGTTGATTGACTAAGGGCAATGACTTTTTTGGATCCTAGTCTATGGATCCTTATGCCTAGGAAATAGGCTGCATTCCCTAGATCATTCGCCTTTAAATACTTCCCAAGCCTAAACCTCACAGGGTGAAGGCTAGAATGTCATTTGATATGAGGAGAATATCATCTACATGTAGAACAAGAAATATTATGATGCTCCCACTGATCTTCTTGTAAACACAGGTACCCTTTTTCAAGACGCTTACATAACCCCATGCATATCTTTATGGCCTCTATGTGAAAATCTTTTTGGCTAATAGACATCCTCTTCCAGACGTCGATTAACAAAAACTATTTTTCACATCCATGTGCCATAACAGGATATGCAACTATCGCAAGCAAAAACCCAACGAACTTAAACATCGCTATTGGAGAAAAATAGCATCACAACCCACCTAGTGGTCTTATCAGAAATTTTATCCACTAGTCTGCTATTATAGGTAACAGTGTTACCTTCCATGTCTATCTTCTCTTGAAGACCCATTTTCAGTCTATGGGTGTTACCCCTTTGGCAGCTCAACCAAGTCCCATACTGGATTAGCAGACACGAAGTCCATTTCAGTTCTCATGGCGCGTAGTCATTTCTCGGAATCTGGCCCATTGACCACTTCCTTATAGGTCTTCGGTTAATCTTTCAAAAATTCGTCATGCCCACAACTCATAGGAACATTTCAAATCCGTCAGACTTATGTGGTTCCTATGTTACTTGAACCTCATGTTGGCTTTCAACCTATATGTGAGATTTCTTCCCATCTGTGTCTAATTGTTTTGTGGTTGATATTGGACCTCGTCAAGAATTACAAGGCCCCTGTCAAGAATTACAACAAGGCTCTGAAACAAAAGGTTAAGTGGTCGAAGGAATACAGGTGTTTCCATTGTGGCCAGCTGGGTCACTGGAAAAAGGACTGTAAAGCGCTCCAAGGAGACAAGAAGGGAAGCATTGCTTCTGGCTCAGGTATTTTTGTGACTGAAGTCATGATATCTTCTTCTTCTATTTCATGGATGTTGGACACTGCATGTGGAGTTCACATTTGTTCAAATGTACAGGAACTCAAGAGAAGAAGACAGGTGGGACAGCATGAGGTGGACCTACGAGTTGGAAACGGGGCACGGGTTGCTGCTGTTGCTGTAGGAGAATATTACATCTCATTACCATCTGGACTTGTATTGGAACTAAACAATTGTTATTTTGTACCTAGCATTACCAAGAATATTATCTCTATTCCTGCTCTTGTCAGGAAAGGATTTTCCTTTGAATGCAATATTTCAAAGTGTGTTCTTTCTTTAGATAATATTGTTTATGCTACTGGATCAATTAACAATGGGTTATTCATGTTGGACATGTAATGTTCTATACAAATATTGATAATAAGAAAGCCAAGTATGCTGATGACAGCACCTTGCTATGGCATAGTCGTTTAGGCCATATTAACAAGAAGCGCATTAAGCGGTTGCATGATCATGGACTGCTGGGATCATTCTCCTATGAGGAGATTGATACATGCAAAGCTTGTTTATTGGGCAAAATGACGAAGTCTCCTTTTCCTCATAAAGGTCAAAGGGCTTCAGGTTTACTTGACCTTATACACAGTGATGTGTGTGGGCCATTTAGTAAACATGCCAGAGGTGGCTATTCATACTTCATTACCTTTATTGATGATTTCAGTAGATAAGGTTATGTCTATCTGATGAGACATAAGAGTGAATCTTTTGACAAGTTCAAAGAGTTCAAAAATGAAGTACAGAATCAGCTAGGCCGAAATATCAAGGCACTTCGCTCAGATCGAGGTGGAGAATACCTAAGTCGAGAATTTACTGACTATCTGAAGGAGTGTGGGATTATCTCACAGCTCACTCCGCCAGGAACACCGCAATGGAATGGTGTATCCGAGAGGAGGAACAGAACCTTACTGGATATGGTTCGTTCTATGATGAGTCAGGCTACTCTACCTTACTCCTTTTGGGGATTTGCACTGGAAACAGCTGCAAAGGTACTAAACCGAGTGCCATCCAAGGCAGTTTCAAAGACTCCATATGAGTTATGGTATGGGAAACAGCCGAGCTTGACATTTATTAAGATCTGGGGTTGCGAGGCTTATGTCAAAAAGCTCGCCTCTGGGAAACTAGAGAGCAGATCTGAGAAATGCATCTTTGTCGGTTACCCTAAGGAAACTAAGGGTTATTATTTCTACGATCCCAAAGAGAACAAGGTATTTGTTGCTCGGACGGCTATTTTTCTTGAGAAGGAATTTCTTCTACAAGAGGCCAGTGGGAGAGAAATAAAGCTGGATGAGAATCCAGAAGAAGGACAAAGTAGTCAAGCACAGTTGGATGAGCCTGAGCCAGTAGAACAGGTTATTGAACAACCTGAGGCTCAGATATCACGGGAACCGCGAAGATCGGGAAGGATCCGTCGACAGCCTGAGGGCTATGATGGAGTCTACATCATGGATAATGATGAACCCCTTACTTATGCGGATGCGGTCAGTGGACCGGAGTCAGCTAGATGGCTTGAAGCTATGCAAGCCGAGATGGACTCCATGTCAAATAACCAAGTCTGGGATTTGGTTGATCCGCCTCCGGGAGTAATCCCTATAGGCTGTAAATGGATCTTCAAGAAGAAGATTGACATGGATGGTAACGTGGTTACCTATAAAGGCAGGCTAGTTGCGAAAGGTTTCAAACAAATCTACGGGATAGATTATGATGAAACTTTCTCTCCTGTAGCCATGTTCAAGTCAATTCGGATTATTCTCGCGATAGCAGCATATTACGATTATGAGATCTGGCAAATGGATGTGAAGACCGCTTTCCTTAATGGAAAATTGGATGAGGATGTGTATATGACACAACCTGAAGGTTTCACTAATCCATCAGATCGTCATAAAATATGCAAGTTAAAGAAGTCCATTTATGGACTTAAACAAGCATCAAGAAGCTGGAATATTCGTTTTGATGAATCAATCAGTGAGTTTGGTTTCATCAAGAATGAAGATGACCCGTGTGTATATAAGAGGTTTAGTGGGAGCGTGATTACTTTCCTAGTCCTCTACGTCGATGATATCTTAATCATTGGAAACGATATTCTTGAACTGCATGCTGTTAAGGCATGGTTGAGAAAATGTTTCCAGATGAAAGATCTAGGAGAAGCAGCCTATGTATTAGGTGTGAAGATCTACAGGGATAGATCTAAGAGGCTTCTCGGGCTGTGCCAGAGTACTTACATCGATAAAGTCCTGGAGAGATTCCATTTAGAGAATTCTAAAAGAGGATATCTTCCAGTCAGACATGGTCTGAATCTTTCAAAGAGTCAGTGTCCACAAACACAGACTGAGAAAGATGAAATGGACAATACGCCTTATGCTTCAGCTATTGGGTCCATTATGTATGCGATGTTGTGTACTCGCCCAGACGTCGCTTACGGGTTAAGCGTGACCAGTCGATTCCAAAGTAATCCAGGTCAGGCACACTGGATTGCGGTCAAGAACATTTTAAAATATCTGCGGAGGACCAAATATATGTTCTTGATTTATGGAGGTCAGGAAGAACTCAGTATAGAAGGATATACTGACGCTTCGTTCCAATCGGACCAGGATGATTTCCGATCGCACTCAGGCTATGTTTTTAGCTTGAATGGAGGAGCTGTGGTGTGGAAAAGTTTCAAACAGTCTATCGTTGCTGATTCCACAACAGAAGCCGAGTATGTTGCAGCCACAGAAGCATCTAAGGAGGCAGTATGGATTCGTAAGTTCGTTCAGGAACTTGGTGTTGTTCCATCGTGTGCAGATCCTTTGGTTATCTTCTGTGATAACACTGGAGCAATCGCATAAGCAAAGGAACCACGGTCGCACCAGAAGTCCAAGCACATACAGAGACGGTTTCACTTGATCCGGGAGATCATTGATCATGGTGAGATCAAAATCTGCAAGGTTCATACAGATGACAATCTGGCAGACCCGCTTACCAAGCCTCTGGCACAGCAGAAGCATGAGAAGCACTGTAATAATATGGGTTTGAGATTTCTCAACCATTAGATTAAGTGCAAGTGGGAGATTGTTGGGGTATGCCCTTAAGGCTAATGTTTGAGGCCTTGGGATTCTTTCAGTATCATGTATAAACTCTTATGTTTATAAAGGCAATGGTTGTTATTCAGTTTGTTACATTGTCTGCTGCAATAAGTGTACTTCTGAATAATGTCTCAATGTTGTTCAGCTAGGCTGACATGCTCTATGTCCTTAGTCGAGATATCTTGGTGAACATGAGACAGCCTTGATATGATTGAGACTAATATGTGTTCTAATCTTATAGGATGCTTCGAGCATGGAATAAGATGTAGACTCATGGGTACATTGGATGTACTGGACAGACTCTACTAGGATATTCCATTGCTTGTCACAATGTGAATAATCCTTGTTTGCAACAAGTGGCACATGTCCTCTGACTTGAGATCACTTGTGTTTCTAAATGATGATTGTCATTGTTTTGAGGTAGTTCAATATCATTTGAAACATAATGGTTATAGACTATCTTGGATAATGATCATGAGTCAGGTTAGGGCACTAGTGATAGATATAGGATTGCCGTCTCCTTGATTGGAGTGTGATGTTCTAAAGGGGCCCCCTCGAATGAGATGATTGAGAAAGTGTATGGCCATACCCAGGTGACTATGTTCATCTGATCTAATCATGCTCATCATATTGGAGCTACAGGCTTGACACGCTTGTCCAATAAGAACATCCAGTGGCAAAGGAATCATGTATGCCTCGTGAAGTGGATTCACACTTGTGCTGTGGTTTGGGTGTAGTCTTGGAAGAATCTTTTCTTTATATCGGGAGACAGTGATGTGTTGCTAGATACCCCTCACTGATCGTGATAACGTAAGTTATCGTTATCGACATTTAAAGGAAACCCTTAGGGTCGCACAATTTGATGATATGGCTTACTCATGTCAGATCGTGTGGACTGAATTGTTTTGGTTCAGTTTAAAGGGATTTAAACTCTGATTGTAAGTGAGATCTGGTCTGATCATGTTTGATTGATTAGGGCTTGAGATCGGTAAGCTTCGATCGAGAGAGATGATTCTAGATCGGTGAGATCAGGAACATTAAGAGATGAACGGTCAGATCTGGAACCTTAGAGTTTAATTTGATCTGGAGTAAAGGCTTGGCTTGATTGGTTTTTGAACCAAACCAATATGAACCGGCTCATACGTGAGCGCATGGTTCAAAGGGGAGAAGAATGTGCGTTCGGTTCACTTGGGTGAACGCATCAACGCATGAAGTGAAGGCTTGCTATTTTTGGAAGTGGCGGTTTCCAAAATAGCCTCTCAACGCCTCACGTTCACTTCTCTTCGCTAAAATTGGTCGCCCATTTCCTCTTGACGCATACACTCTCGTGTGATCGAAGGGGTTGACGACAAGGAGCTCTCGGCCAAGAAAAACATCTCCTCTTCCCTTCCATTCGACAAGGAGACTTGAAGATCTTTGCTAGCACAAGGATCAACAAGGAGGCGCCATCTATCTTCTTGTGTGCGGTACCTTCGGAGGAGAGCCCTTTTGCGATCTTCTTCCAAAGCTCCATCAAAGCGATGGCCATGGTATGAATCTTTTCTGATCTATACTAGTTCATGAAAGTTGATCATATGACATGCAAAAGATCATGAGAAACCCTTGCTTCCGCTCAAAATTTTTGTTATGCGCCTATCTAGGGTTTCGCTCCCCCTAGAAGGGGACCCTTACAATAGGAACATTTCAAATCCGTCAGACTTATGTGGTTCCTATGTTACTTGAACCTCATGTTGGCTTTCAACCTATATGTGAGATTTCTTCCCATCTGTGTCTAATTGTTTTGTGGTTGATATTGGACCTCGTCCTAATCAAATCTTCTCCCACTGGCTTCTTTCAAAAGAAATTTCTCATTAAGAAAGACAACAGTTTGAGCAATAAATATTTTGTCCTCATTCGGATAGAAGTAGTAGTACTCTTTAGTGCCCCCACAAACATACACTTTTGAGACCACTGCATATCACAACACCAAATCCTAAGATGAGATGGGATGTTTCCAATCCATAACTCAAAAGATGTTTTAGACACACTCTCTGATGGAAAAATATAGTGTTAGAACAGTTGCTTGCATAGCCCCAAAAAGAAGGTAGTAAATTTGCATGACTTTTCAAAGATTGAACCATATCTAATATATTCCTCTTTCTTCCTTTGAATGCACATCATCAAATAATTTGTCAATTTCAAATTATCATCAAAATCAAGATGAGACTCTACAAAATCAATTTCCTCATGCCTCCCCACAAATAATTCATCATCAGAAGAGTCAAAATCAGAAAAATATGAGAAATAAGATTTATCAATGTTTACAATAGAATCAGAGTTAACCTTAGGAGTTTTATCATAAATTTCATCAATATCACCAAAATCGCAGTGGGGTTCATCAATGTCTATAATTTTCAACCCTTTATCAAGCTCATCAGATTTAACCATAAACAAGATATTATCAAAATCAGAATTATCATCAAAAGAAGGTTTTTCAATTTCAATTTCTTCAAACTTTTCCTCAACTAAACTATCAAAGGAATCAATTTTACAATCATCAAAATCAGAGTGAGATTCATGAATATTCACATAAGGCTCAATCTCAAAACAATTATAATCAGTGGGGGAATTTTCTAAGTCAAGTTTTTCAGTTTCTGGATCAAACTCAAGTAAACATACTTTTTGTGCTAACTAGGTTTCCAAAATTTTAGATTTAGCAGTTAAAGATTCTACTTGAGAAGCAAGTCGACTAATCATCCCCTTAAGATCTTCAAATCTTTTACTGGGATTTGCATGCTTTCTAAATTGACATTCATCAAAATAATGATCATTACCTTTACAAATTTTACAATAAATAAGAGGGAGAGAGTGTACTTTCATGTCTTCTGCAATAGTAAGCTGTGAATAATCTTTAGGCTCACCTTGAGGCATGTATCCCTTACTTCTTTCTGATGTCCACGAATTGTGATAAAAAGACATATTTATCAAATCTATCAGGAACAGAGAGATAATCCAACACCAATCAATCAAATTATTTTTTTTAGAATAATAAAAAAATAGAAAATCTAAAACACAAGCAAATTCACAAATCTTTAGATATCACAGCTCTGTCACGACTGTGAAAATCCAAAACTTGCAAAAATCGAAAACAAAGTTAAAACTAAAAATAAATAAAACTTAGTCTAGCAATACTAAGAAATATTTTGATATTAACAAAACTAAGGTCCCCGGCAACGGCGCCAAAAACTTGATAGGATTCCGCAAGTGCACGGAATTATCGAAGTAATAAAAATATCGATCCACAGAGACCTACATGTTAAGTACCAAATAGTTGTATTCTCACTAGTTAAGCAATCAAGTATGATGCGAGTAAACAATAGGAAAGCGCGTGCAAAATAAGAGATAATCAAAGAGAGATACAAGGGACTAGGGTTTCATCCACCTTAACTTCAATGATTAGATATATAAAGGGTTCGTCAATCAAATCTTGCTAAAATAAAGACCTAATTTACTTCATAAAAGGATTATCTCACTTTCGTGCAGATAACCACGCAGAGATAAATCCTCACTTTCGTGCAAGATTTATCCCAGGCTAAAGATAAGTAAATCATCAATCAGAGATTTCAAAGATCACTTTCGTGCATCCGAATTCTAGGTTGATAATCTCTAGTGGAGTCTCAAGGATCACTTTCGTGCATCCGAGTCTCTACACTAGTTTTACTCATGGATCTCCAACGTTCTGATTCTTGCTTTCGCACAAGATCTCCACGTTTGACAAATAGACTCGATCTATATATTCATGTTATAATCATGGCGATTAATCTACTAGAACATATCAAATCAGATCTAACCTAAGGAAGGGATCCAAACATGCAATTCTAGGGTTCCAAGTTCTCAAGCAATTACCTTTCAGTCAATAGAGAAAACTCTAAAAACATGATTAACAACATAGATCTACAGAGAGTCTAAGCACAATCCATCACAAAAGTAAAATTATCATAACAAAAATTATCATGACGAAAATAGAAGAGTTATCTAATCATTAAGAATCAAGGGGATTACACCCTATATCCCAAAAGAGTGTTAAGCTTGCATGGAGGAAAAAATACAATGAATCATAGTTTAGAACAATTGGAAATCAGAGAAGGAGAAAAAAAACAACGTTACAACACGGGTGTAATGTAAATTACACCCGTAATTTCGTGATGAATAGCGCTGTCACCGCTGTTTTATTGATTCCTCCTCCGATCGGACTCCAAATGCTCTGAAACTTCTGTGGCGTCTTTGTCTCCTCCTAGTAAAGCTTCTTAGTGAAAATCACGGCCTGAGGTGCCCTCTACGCCTCTCAATGCGAGGCCAAACCCTAGCTGACTCTCTGGTGATTTCTCTCTCGATACTGGATACATGTTTCCCCTTTCACTTCGTACGCCTTCCCCTCTTAAAGACGAGTCCGCAGCAACTTTCAGATCTTGATTTGGAGCTCTGGATCAAAAGTTATAGCCCTCGCAAGTTTCGGGTCCGAAAGTCTCGCGCGACCAGGTGCAAATTACGGCAGTGTAATATCTTACGGCAGTGCCGTAAAATCATTCTGTGAACGCTGAATCAAAATTACGGCCCGTAAAATATTTCTCGATGGTGCCGTAAAATCGGACGAGTTCTCTGGTCTGAATCAGCTAGGAATTATGGCCCGTAAAATGGGTTACGGCAGTGCCGTAAAATCTGCAAAGTTCTCTGTTCTGAAAGCGCTGAAAATTATGGCAGTGTAATTCTTTACGGCAGTGCCATAAAATTAGGAAAACTTTCTGTTTGAGAAATCACTAAAATATGGCAGTGCTCTGATTTTACGGTAGCCGCGAAAAATACGGTACCGTAAAATAGGTTACGGCACTGCCGTATTTTGTAAGGTTGCTCCGTTTTGCATGAAATTTCTTGGGTGATCTCCTCTTGATGATGGTAACTCTTCTATGTGTTTGATTTTGCTTGAAAAATCCTTGAAATAGTGCCTTTTTACCTGAATTTCATGAAAAACCAAAATAGAAGTAGACTTTGCGATATTTGATGAATTCAGCATAAAAACAAGTAAAAAGATCCTCAATTTAGCATGAAAAGATACATAAAATGATGCAAAATATATATATATTTGGTGTCATCAACAAGCCACTGACCCTTCAACTATTCTTGATGAAGGGAGCATCTGCCATCCTGTCCATTAAACAAGACTCACACATATCATAATCCTTAAAGGAAAATGACCCCAATAGTTCATAGACTCCTTGGAGGTGACATTTGTTTTTATGGCCCAAGTGCCAATGTTGTGGGAGGGTGTTGAATGAATCACTGGATTTGATCTACTTAGTGTTACATACAGAACCACAAGCTATTATCAATTGTACCACTTCAATAGAACATCCCAGATTTAAAGAAATATCATTTATTATTTCAAACTGAAAATCCATTCAAAGAAATGGATATAATGTTCTAATGTAATAGCTGGTACATAATAGAAAAGTTCTAGTTGAAGTCTTAAAAGCAGTGAGATGATATCAACGGCAGCATCCAATGCTCCATCCCTGACCTGAAAGTCGATCCCACCAAGCCTTATTGTCCTACTTCTTCTGAGCCCCTGCATATGAAAACATATGTGAGCCCCACATGCGGTATCAAGTACCCATGAATAAGAAGTAGACATAAAGACCTCAGTAACACAGTACCTGAAGCAGATGGATTACATCCCTTCTTTGGTGCCATGCTCTTCTTGGGCCTAAATCTGTCCTGAAATTTCCATGCATTCCCATTTTTCTGAAGTTTTAGCTTCGAAGAAACAGAATCATGGTCATTCTTGGATTTAAGCAAACACCTTGAAGATCCAACAGAACTCTCTTGATCACTGTTTATAGAGCATGGTGTGAAGAGACCTTGGAGATGTATGATGATATCATAAATTCCCATCTCATCACACTCAACCTTGACCTCAAGGTCATGCACTCTAAAACAAGAGCAGTGTACTATTTGTTACCTTCACAATGTTCAAGATAGACATTCCACTCCCACCCTGTAGTAAAATAAATACTGGCCTGGAATGGAGGTCTTTCAAGAAGATGCACCTTATTCTCTTGTTCTAGTATTTTGGACAAAATTCTGAACCATCTTGTCCAATTTGTCCTATCCAATTTATTTACATAAAGTTCCAATCTAAGATTAGGAGATGCCATTGTCTATAATAAGCAAATAAGCAAAATAAGTACTATGATAAAGCATTTAACTAGGACTTAAATTAAATGCTATGCTCCCACTATTTCCTAATAAGTTGATAACTCTTAAACTCAACTTGGAAATAAGTGAGTAGGATCCTAATTTAACATGAGGTCTCTGTGACTCACGAGGGTGAGTTGGGCTGCACAGAGTGATCTCATGCTTCCTTAGGTAGGCATGCCAGCCAATTGTGTTGTGCACAACTCCTCTCAGTCAAGACAGACTAGGCGCCCTGTGTCCAGCGAGAGCTGGATACAACAGAGAACTCTATCCTCTCAACAGCTGCCTCTAGTATTTCATCATGTCAATGACATATGAAAAACTAGTCAAGTCTAACCTGATTGTTATGCCTAGGGCCAACCTACACCTCGCGAGGGCACGTTTACACTTGTGGCAGACTAAGATGTATATTGTCACCACACGCCTTCCAAAGATAGATGGATGTGTCTCACGAGGATGAGAAATAGTTCACAGTCCATCGATCGATGGCTTGACGAGGGCTATACCTCAAAAGGCTATCGACTTGATATTACATTGAGAGTTTATTCATTAATTATTATTCTTTTCTAGCATGCAAATTTTCCTATGATGGTAGTAAAAAGGAAAAACATCACAAGCATGTTATGGACAAAATAATAAACCATCACAGGCATGCTAGTCTGGTCGATATGGTCATAGACCTTTTTCAGACACATAACATGTCACGGGCCATGTGACATATTATCATTCATCCAAGGGTTGCGAGTCCCTGTAGCAAATCAGCCCATGCCAGTAAGCCGAAGCTAGCTTCCTTCCTCCAACTGCAAATCAGTCACCATGCTTCCAAAGGATAGTGCCACTATGATTTTTGTTGATGAAGTCACCTTGTTGTCTTGATGAAACCTTAACCTATCTTATGAAAACAATTCTATATCTTTTCTAAAACAAGATGAGAGAATACATGAAAATTTTTACACCAAGATAGGGGAGAGGTACCACACGCAGGTGGCCTAAAATTTTATAAGTATTCATCACAGGTGGAAACATCCTTCCACATCACAACACAGGAGGGCGCTTGCTATGACCATATCAACTCATGGAAGAGAGAAGTGGTGCATATACAAAAATTTGAAAAAATCGAAAGGATCAAATTTTAGTCCCCCTATGCGCCAATTACATCCATAACTTTCTCTTCATCAATCTTATGCTAAAATTGAGATTAGGGTTTCACGATGATTTCATATACTAAATCAGCTAGCAGTTTTGTTAGATCAAGAGACCCAGCCAGTCCAGAGGACACAATGCTCGTCCTACTTAACAAAACCACGTGTGCCAATGATCTTAAATCCATCATGAAGATAATCCAAAAACCAGCCATAAGTTTGATAGAAAGAAGTTTGGATGAAACACTTTCTAGATGAAACGCGCATGGACAAAAATTTTCAAAAAAAAATTCATACAAGCAGAAGTACATCTTGTGTTTCTCGCAAGTAGCTTTGATACCACTGTTAGGGAATACCGGGTGTAATTTTAAAATTTTGCAGTCCAAAGACGCAGCGGAAGACATATTACACCCGAAACATATTCCTTTGTCCACGGATCCATGAGAAAGAGATAACACAAGGATGTGTTAGAGATTGTACCTCTATTGCTTGTTAACTTGATGAAGCCAAGTTGAAGATGATGAAGCGCTCGTCCTCTACAAGTATCCACTTGTCAATCTTCTCAACATTGCTCCCTTCCTCGCTTGGTGCTAGCTTCGGGAAGAGAAGATCACCTCTTGGAACTCCTTCTTCTTCCTCCTTTTGTTCTTCACGCCAACAAGGCTCCTTGCTTGGAAACATTCGACCAATAAGGAAGATGATGAGGGAAGTGGTGTAGCACTAGAAGAAGAGGGCAGCAAGGGCTTCAAGGCTTGCGCAACTTCAAGTGGAAGTCGCCTTTGCCTTGAAGAGGAAATTCTGCATCACACAAGGGGGCGCATACCCCTTTGTTTTATAACAAACCAAGCCACCGCCGCCCCTTGCCTTCCTTATGTGCTCTTGGCACAATTCCTCCAAGGAATTGCCATAAGAGTTCTGCCACGTCCTCTCTTGAATTGGCGCAAGAAGAAGCTTAGAAACAATCATGCATCTTGCCTTATCAAGAGAGGGAGTTTGAGTTCTATTCTTATTAGGACTTACCATATATAATTGGCTGAACTCTTGCATGTAGTAATCAAACCTTACATGCCAACATATCAGCCCCATGCGTCCAAGATTATTTCCAATTATGAAAACAAATTTTCATTAGGATTCATACACATCAATGGCGCAAATTCCATATATGCAATTATCCCTTGCGCCAAGTGTAAATCCAACTTCCATTAGGATTCAAACTTGCCTCAATTAGATTTAATCCACAACTCCTTATTGGATTTGGATTTCAACTCTAATTAGGCCTATGATTTAAATCCTTATTGGATTAGGATTTACGCCCACCACTATGGGCCTAATCCAAATCTAATTCTTATTAGGATTTGAATCCTAGTTGGATTAGGATTCCAACTCCTAATTGAATTAGGATTTGCACGCCCACTTATGGGCCAAAGCCAAATCCAATTCACCTTATGATTTGAATCCTAGTTGGTTTAGGATTTGAATCCAACATGGTTTATAATTCCAAGCCCAAACTCAACCCAGATATAGAGTACAAATTTGACTTGGATGTATTTATAAACACATGAATCCTAATTGGACTCAGATTCAACTATGAATCTGTCTTGGACTCGGAATCAGATTGAACTCAAATACATTCCAAGATATCCAGATCAAAATACAATGTCAAGAGTCTATTGCGTGCGACCCCATAGGATCCATATGACGATGGCAATGATGATAAAACATTATAAGTAGTGAGAGGTACCTAGCAACACATCACTACTTCCCAGGTCATAGGAATAAAGTCATCTGGCAACAACTTCCTAACAAGCAATGAGGATTCCCATTCATTCTAGATCCTTGGCCTGAACTGATATCCTGTCATTGGATTAGTCTCATATTTATTAATCCAATTTATTGGTCATGACTCAAACAGTATGGCCATACATTCCTATTTTGCACCAATGAGGTGGGACGCGAACACCGACACTGCCACTGACACGGCCGTGGCACCGACCGTGTTCTTCTCGGCCGAAATTCCTGCAGATGAACACGGCCGTGCTCTCCGACACGGCCAAGCCGTGTTCGCCATGACCAAGAACTTCACGACCCCACAATCGCCCGTGTGCCCGCCTGTGAAAGTCTCGGGCAAATCTTCAACTGCTGAACACGGTCGTGTTCCCAAACCCGGCCCAGACGTCTTCCCCAACACGGCCCTCGACACACCCATGGCCACTGCCGTGTTCTCTTCGGTAGATTTTGGCGCAGCCGAACACGGCAGTGCGCAGCAACACGGCCAGGCCGTGTTCCACCCTGGAGATGCTATGGAGCCTCGACGACCGCACTTCGACGTCACTCACCCTTCCTACCATATTACTCCACCCCAGGATGACCCGAAGAAGCTCCACAAGGTGACAATCCGGCAATCTCAACATCAAAGCTAGCCACCGCATCACCTCACGGGCTTCATCGACACCCCTTCCTCTCATGCCACATCAACTCAGCCCAAGGGCCCCTCAAGCCGACCCCTTGAGGCTCCCAACCCAAGTGGGCCGCTCAACCTCAGCAACAACACGGCCCAAGAGCGAGCCGCAACGATAGTCGCATAGCCCACAACGTCGAAATTCTGCTGCCTCATCGCCATGTGCTCGGAGCGCGTCTAGGCACAATCGTACGCAACCGCAGCTTCACGCCACCTACCCCGAAGAATATTAGTTGGAGAGTTGTCATGTTTGTCTTTAGTCGCAGCTTGACCACTTTAGTGGCCTGCTAGACTGGTTAGTTTGTTAGAGTTGCTTGTCCCTTATGTATTTTGTTTCTTCCCACCCCTCTACTCTATAAAAGAGGAGGTTGGGCTGTAGTGCTCTTCAGTCTTCTAAGTGTGTAGAGTTCTCCTGGTGAGCTTAGAGAGCCCTCCAGCGTTTGTGAAGTCGAGCCGGAGCCTCACCTTCGTCGTTGTTCGGGTCGAGGATGCCTCAATTCCAAGTTGTTTCCGCATTCAGCTTGAAGTAAATCCCACCCTTCCGGTGGGTCAGGTTCGCCTGTTTTTCATTTCGGTTGCGTATTTCATCACTGCAATTTCTTCACCCGCATTGTCCGTTCTTCGGAAGCGTGGTTGTTTTCTTGTGTTCTTTCGCTTGTTTCAGCTACATAGTCCGGTGAGCTAATTTTCGCGCCTTCGCTATCCCCCACGTGGCTAAGCTTAAAACATGCCAAGTGAGCTGCGAGGATCGCTTAAATTTTGCTTTGAGGTTAGTGTGTTGTGTTAATAGTTGGGTGCCGTCGCTTTTCATTCCCATTAGTGTTGCCATAATTGAACTTGTCACCGTTTTCGTTGCACTTTCTACCGATTTTCTTGCACTTTCCGAAGCATTTTTCCTTCCCTCGTCTCACGACCCTCTCCCGTTTTACGTGCATTGTGTAACATCCCTAGAGTACGGCTTAAGGACCCTCCCTCCTATTAGACGCTACATCAATTCTAGTATCAGAGGCAAGTTGCGCATTCGATTCTTATCGATCGCACGATCCCTTTCCATCGCATTGCATATGAAGAGTCCCCTTCAAGGGGGAGCGCAAGCAGATGAAACCCTAATTTAGGGGGCGCATGCATGTTTTGCTAGGGTTTCAACAACACAATCGCTTATATGCTCATATGATCAACTTTGATAGATTGAATAGATCAAGAAGGAGATCATACCAATGCCATCGAATGGATGGTGCCTTGGAAGCAAAGACGCAAGTGCTCCTTCTCCAAAGGTGACGCACACAACAAATGAAGATGGCTTGCTCCTTTGAATCCTTTGTGCTAGCAAAGTGCTTCAAAGGGTCCTTGTCGCGTGAGGATGATGAGAGAACAAGCTTGGCCGAGACTTCCTTCTCTTCTTTTCGTCAAGCGCTCTCCACCGAAAGATGGAGAAACCTACACAAGAGAGAGTTCGGCGAGAGAGTAACCTCCCACACTAATGTGGAGGCGTTACATACAATCCATTTGGAAACCGAATTCCCAAAATGGAAAGTAGTCAAGGCTCAAGCGTTCACCCTTAAGTGAACCAAGCGCTTAACTCATCTCCCATGAACCATGCGCTCATTCATGAGCCGGTTCAATGTCGGTTTGGTCCAAGACCAATTAACCCAAGCCATATGGTCTAGATCACAATAAACCCTAAAGGTTCAAGATCTAACCGTTGATCTCTTGATGCTCTTGATCTCACCGATCTAGCATCAAATCTCTCGATCGAAGCTTACCGATCTCAAGCCCTAATCAATCAAACATGATCAGACCAGATCTCACTTATAATCAGAGATCAAATCCCTTTAGACTGAACCCAAACAATTTAGTCCACACGATCTGACTTAAGTAAGCCATATCATCAAATTGTGCGACCCTGAGGGTTTCCTTTAAATGTCGGTAATGATAACTTTCGTTATCACGATCAGTGAGGGGTATCTAGCAACACATCACTGTCTCCCGATATAAAGGAAAGAGTCTTCCAAGACTACACCCAAACCACAGCACAAGTGTGAATCCACTTCACTAGGCATACATGTTTCCTTTGCCACTGGATGTTCTTATTGGACAAGCATGTCAAGCCTGTAGCTCCAATATGATGAGCATGATTAGATCAGATGAACATAGTCATCAGGGTATGGCCATACACTATTCTCAATCATCTCATTCAGGGGGGCCCCTTTAGAACATCACACTCCTTAAACAAGGAGACGGCAATCCTGTATCTATCACTAGTGCCCTAACCTGACTCATGATCATTATCCAAGATAGTCTATAACCATTATGTTTCAAATGATATTGAACTACCTCAAAACAATGACAATCATCATTTAGAAACACAAGTGATCTCAAGTCAGAGGACATGTGCCACTTGTTGCAATCAAGGATTATTCACATTGTGACAAACAATTGAATATCCTAGTAGGGTCTGTCCAGTACATCCAATGTACCCATGAGTCTACATCTTATTCCATGCTCGAAGCATCCTATAAGATTAGAACACATATTAGTCTCAATCATATCAAGGCTGTCTCATGTTCACCAAGATATTCCGACTAAGGACATATAGCATGTCAGCCTAGCTGAACAGCTTTGAGACATTATTCAGAAGTACACTTATTGCAGCAGATAATGTAACAAACTGAATAACAACCATGCCTTTATAAACATAAGAGTTTATTACATGATACTGATACAATCCCAAGGCCTCAAACATTAGCCTTAAGGGCATACCCCAACAATCTCCCACTTGCACTTAATCTAATGGTTGAGAAATCTCAAACCCATATTATTACAGTGCTTCACATGCTTCTGCTGCGCCAGAGGCTTGGTAAGCGGGTCAGCCAGATTGTCATCTGTATGAACCTTGCAGATTTTGATCTCACCACGATCAATGATCTCCCGGATCAAGTGAAACCGTCTCTGTATGTGCTTGGACTTCTGGTACGACCGTGGTTCCTTTGCTTGTGCTATAGCTCCAGTGTTATCACAGAAGATAACCAAAGGATCTGCACTCAAAGGAACGACACCAAGTTCCTGAATGAACTTACGAATCCACACTGCCTCCTTGGATGCTTCCGAGGCTGCAACATACTCGGCTTCTGTTGTGGAATCAGCAACAGTAGACTGTTTGAAACTCTTCCACACCACTGCTCCACCATTCAAGCTAAAAACATAGCCTGATTGCGATCGGAAATCATCCTGGTCCGACTGGAACGAAGCGTCAGTATATCCTTCTATACTGAGTTCTTCCTGACCACCATATATCAAGAACATATCTTTGGTCCTCCGCAGATATTTTAAAATGTTCTTGACCGCAATCCAGTGCGCCAAACCTGGATTACTTTGGAATCGACTGGTCACGCTTAACCCGTAAGCGACGTCTGGGCGAGTACACAACATCGCATACATAATGGACCCAATAGCCGAAGCATAAGGCGTATTGTCCATTTCATCTTTCTCAGTCTGTGTTTGTGGACACTGACTCTTTGAAAGATTCAGACCATGTCTGACTAGAAGATATCCTCTTTTAGAATTCTCTAAATGAAATCTCTCCAGGACTTTATCGATGTAAGTACTCTGGCACAGCCCGACAAGCCTCTTAGATCTATCCCTGTAGATCTTCACACCTAACACATAGGCTGCTTCTCCTAGATCTTTCATCTGGAAACATTTGCCTAACCATGCTTTAACAGCATGCAGTTCAGGAATATCGTTTCCAATGATTAAGATATCATCGACGTAGAGGACTAGGAAAGTAATCACGCTCCCACTAAACCTCTTATATACACACGGGTCATCTTCATTCTTGATGAAACCAAACTCAGAGATAGATTCATCAAAACGAATATTCCAGCTTCTTGATGCTTGTTTAAGTCCATAAATGGACTTCTTTAACTTGCATATTTTATGACGATCTGATGGATTAGTGAAACCTTCAGGTTGTGTCATATACACATCCTCATCCAGATTTCCATTAAGGAAAGCGGTCTTCACATCCATTTGCCAGATCTCATAATCATAATATGCAGCTATCGCGAAAAGAATCCGAATAGACTTAAACATGGCTACAGGAGAGAAAGTTTCATCATAATCTATCCCGTAGATTTGTTTGAAACCTTTCGCAACTAGCCTGCCTTTATAGGTAACCACGTTACCATCCATGTCAATCTTCTTCTTGAAGATCCATTTACAGCCTATAGGGATAACTCCCGGAGGCGGATCAACCAAATCCCAGACTTGGTTATCTGACATGGAGTCCATCTCGGCTCGCATAGCTTCAAGCCATCTAGCTGACTCCGGTCCACTGACCGCATCCGCATAAGTAAGGGGTTCATCATTATCAATGATGTAGACTCCGTCATAGCGCTCAGGCTGTCGACGGATCCTTCCCGATCTTCGCGGTTCCCGTGATATCTGAGCCTCAGGTTGTTCAATAACCTGCTCAACTGGCTCAGGCTCATCCAACTGTGCTTGACTACTTTGCCCTTTCTCTGGATTCTCATCCAGCTTTATTTCTCTCCCACTGGCCTCTTGCAGAAGAAATTCCTTCTCAAGAAAGATGGCCGTCCGAGCAACAAATACCTTGTTCTCTTTGAGATCGTAGAAATAATAACCCTTAGTTTCCTTAGGGTATCCGACAAAGATACATTTCTCAGATCTGCTCTCTAGTTTCCCAGAGGCGAGCTTTTTGACATAAGCCTCGCAACCCCAGATCCTGATAAATGTCAAGCTAGGCTGTTTCCCATACCATAACTCATATGGAGTCTTTGAAACGGCCTTGGATGGCACTCGGTTTAGTACCTTTGCAGCTGTTTCTAGTGCAAAACCCCAAAAGGAGTAAGGTAGAGTAGCCTGACTCATCATAGAACGAACCATATCAAGTAACGTTCTATTTCTCCTCTCGGACACACCATTCCATTGCGGTGTTCCTGGCGGAGTGAGCTGTGAGATGATCCCACACTCTTTTAGATAGTCAGTAAACGCATGACTCAAGTATTCTCCACCTCGATCAGAACGAAGTGCCTTGATATTTCGGCCTAGCTGATTCTGTACTTCATTTTTGAACTCTTTGAACTTGTCAAAAGATTCACTCTTATGTCTCATCAGATAGACATACCCATATCTACTGAAATCATCAGTAAAGGTAATGAAGTACGAATAGCCACCTCTGGCATGTTTACTAAATGGCCCACACACATCACTGTGTATAAGGTCAAGTAAACCTGAAGCCCTTTGACCTTTATGAGGAAAAGGTGACTTCGTCATTTTACCCATTAAACAAGCTTTGCATGTATCAATCTCCTCATAGGAGAATGATCCCAGTAGTCCATGATCATGCAACCGCTTAATGCGCTTCTTGTTAATATGGCCTAAACGACTATGCCATAGTAAGGTGCTGTCATCAGCATACTTGGCTTTCTTATTATCAATGTTTTGTATAGAATATTCCATGTCCAACATGAATAACCCATTGTTAATTGAACCAGTAGCATAAACAATATTATCAAGAGTAAGATAACACTTTGAAATCTTGCATTCAAAGGAAAACCCTTTCCTGACAAGAGCAGGAATAGAGATAATATTTTTGGTAATACTGGGTACAAAATAACAATTGTTTAATTCTAATACAATGCCAGATGGTAATGAGATGTAATAATCCCCTACAGCAACAGCAGAAACCCGTGCCCCGTTTCCAACTCGTAGGTCCACCTCATGCTGTCCCACCTGTCTTCTTCTCTTGAGTTCCTGTACATTTGAACAGATGTGAACTCCACATGCAGTGTCCAACACCCATGAAATAGAAGAAGATGAAACCATGACTTCCGTCACGTATATACCTGAGCCAGAAGCGATGCTTCCCCTCTTATCTCCTTGGAGCGCTTTACAGTCCTTTTTCCAGTGACCCAGCTGGCCACAATGGAAACACCTGTTGTCCTTTGACCGCTTAACCTTCTGTTTCAGAGCCTTACTGTAGTTCTTGATGTTGGGTCCCTTTCAAGAGGGAGCGAAACCCTAATAGGTCCCCTTCAAGGGGGAGAGAAAACCCTAAATGGTGGCGCATAAATCTTTGCAAGCGGAAGCAAGGGTTTTCATAGATCTTTCGCAAGAACATATGATCAACTTGATGAAGTTTAGATCCATACCATAGCCATGAAGAAGATGGCGACTTGGAAGCGAGAGAACAAGAGAGGTCTCCTCCAAATTGTCGCACACAAAAGGATTGATGACTTGCTCCTTGGATGCTCCTTGTGCTAGCAAGGATCTCCAAGATGTCCTTGATCGAATGAAGGAAAAAGATGGTGTCTTGCTTGGCCGAACTTCTCGTCGTCAACACCTTCAACCCCTTGCGTCTCGTCGAGAGAGAGGAGCCGAATGTTGAATGAGGCGTTAAACCACACATTGAACGTGGAGACGTTTTTTTCATTTTTGGACTTTCCAAAAATAGCAACCGAAACCGTTGAAGCGTTTTGCGTTCACATCAAGTGAACCAAACGATCATCCCACTCCATGTGGACCATGCGCTCACACTTGAGCCGGTTCACATGTCAATGGTTCATTGGTCAAACCAAATCAGCCCAAGCAATAGTCTAGACATTATCAAACCCAATGGTTCAATGATCTAACCGTCCATCCCTCGATGCTCTTGATCTCACCGATCTAGCATCAATACTCTCGATCGAAGCTTACCGATCTCAAGCCCTAATCAATCAAACATGATCAGACTAGATCTCACTTACAATCAGAGTTTAAACTCCTTTAAACTGAACCAAAACAAATCAGTCCACACGATCTGACTTAAGTAAGTCATATCATCAAATTGTGCGACCCTGAGGGTTTCCTTTAAATGTCGGTAACGATGACTTGCGTCATCACGATCAGTGAGGGGTATCTAGCAACACATCACTGTCTCCCGATATAAAGAAAAGAGTCTTCCAAGACTACACCCAAACCACAGCACAAGTGTGAATCAAACTCACAAGGCATACATGTTTCCTTTGCCACTGGATGTCCTTATTGGACAAGCGTGTCAAGCCTGTATCTCCAATATGATGAGCATGATTAGATCAGATGAACATAGTCACCTGGGTATGGCCATACACTTTCTCAATCATCTCATAGGGGGGGGCCCCATTAGAACATCACACTCCTTAAACAAGGAGACGGCAATCCTTTATCTATCACTAGTGCCCTAACCTGACTCAAGCTCACCATCCAAGATAGTCTATAATCATTTTATTTCAAATGATATTGAACTACCTCAAAACAATGACAATCATCATTTAGAAACACAAGTGATCTCAAGTCAAAGGACATGTGCCACTTGCAGCATTCAAGGATTATTCACATTGTGACAAACAATTGAATATCCTAGTAGGGTCTGTCCAGTACATCCAATGTACCCATGAGTCTACATCTTATTCCATGCTCGAAGCATCCTATAAAATTAGAACACATATTAGTCTTAACCATATCAAGGCTGTCTCATGTTCACCAAGATATCTCGACTAAGGACTTAACTACATGTCAGCCTAGCTGAATAGCTTTGAGACATTATTCAGAAGTACACATATTGCAGCAGACAATGTAACAATCTGAATAACAACCATTGCCTTTATAAACAAAAGAGTTTATATACATGATACTCATGGAATCCCAAGGCCTCAAACATTAGCCTTAAGGGCATACCCCAACAATCTCCCACTTGCACTTAATCTAATGGTTGAGAAATCTCAAACCCATATTATTACAGTGCTTCTCATGCTTCTGCTGCGCCAGAGGCTTGGTAAGCGGGTCAGCCAGATTGTCGTCTGTATGAACCTTGCAGATTTTGATCTCGCCACGATCAATGATCTCCCTGATCAAATGAAACCGTCTCTGTATGTGCTTGGACTTCTGGTGCGACCATGGTTCCTTTGCTTGTGCGATTGCTCCAGTGTTATCACAGAAGATAACCAAAGGATCAGCACTCGAAGGAACGACACCAAGTTCCTTAATGAACTTACGAATCCACACTGCCTCCTTGGATGCTTCCGAGGCTGCAACATACTCGGCTTCTGTTGTGGAATCAGCAATAGTTGACTGTTTGAAACTCTTCCACACCACCGCTCCTCCATTCAAGCTAAAGACATAGCCTGATTGCGATCGGAAATCATCCTGGTCCGACTGGAACGAAGCGTCAGTATATCCTTCTATACTGAGTTCTTCCTGACCACCATATATCAAGAACATATCTTTGGTCCTCCGCAGATATTTTAAAATGTTCTTGACTGCAATCCAGTGTGCCTGACCTGGATTACTTTGGAATCGACTGGTCACGCTTAACCCGTAAGCGACGTCTGGGCGAGTGCACAACATCGCATACATAATGGACCCAATAGCCGAAGCATAAGGCGTATTGTCCATTTCATCTTTCTCAGTCTGTGTTTGTGGACACTGACCCTTCGAAAGATTCAGACCATGTCTGACTGGAAGATATCCTCTTTTAGAATTCTCTAAATGGAATCTCTCCAGGACTTTATCGATGTAAGTACTCTGGCACAGCCCGAGAAGCCTCTTAGATCTATCCCTGTAGATCTTCACACCTAATACATAGGCTGCTTCTCCTAAATCTTTCATCTGAAAACATTTTCCTAACCATGCTTTAACAGCATGCAGTTCAGGAATATCGTTTCCAATGATTAAGATATCATCAACGTAGAGGACTAGGAAAGTAATCACGCTCCCACTAAACCTCTTATATACACACGGGTCATCCTCGTTCTTGATGAAGCCAAACTCAGAGATTGATTCATCAAAACGAATATTCCAGCTTCTAGATGCTTGTTTAAGTCCATAAATGGACTTCTTTAACTTGCATATTTTATGACGATCTGCTGGATTAGTGAAACCTTCAGGTTGTGTCATGTACACATCCTCATCCAGTTTTCCATTAAGGAAAGCAGTTTTCACAACCATCTGCCAGATCTCATAATCGTAATTTGCTGCTATCGCGAAAAGAATCCGAATAGACTTGAACATGGCTACAGGAGAGAAAGTTTCATCATAATCTATGATGTAGACTCCGTCATAACGCTCAGGCTGACGACGGATCCTTCCCAATCTTCGCGGTTCCCGTGATGTCTGAGCCTCAGGTTGTTCAATAACCTGCTCTACCGGCTCAGGCTCATCCAACTGTGCTTGACTACTTTGTCCTTCCTCTGGATTCTCATCCAGCTTTATTTCTCTCCCACTGGCCTCTTGCAGAAGAAACTCCTTCTCAAGAAATATGGCCGTCCGAGCAACAAATACCTTATTCTCTTTGGGATCGTAGAAATAATAACCCTTAGTTTCCTTAGGGTAACCGACAAAGATGCATTTCTCAGATCTGCTCTCCAGTTTCCCATGTTGGGGTATGCCCTTAAGGCTAATGTTTGAGGCCTTTGGGATTATATCAGTATCATGTAATAAACTCTTGTGTTTATAAAGGCATGGTTGTTATTCAGGTTGTTACCTTGTCTGCAGTAATAAGTGTACTTCTGAATAATGTCTCAAAGCTGTTCAGCTAGGCTGACATGCTCTATGTCCTTAGTCGATATATCTTGGTAAACATGAGACAGCCTTGATATGGTTAAGACTAATATGTATTCTAATCTTATAGGATGCTTCGAGCATGGAATAAGATGTAGACTCATGGGTACATTGGATGTACTGGACAGACCCTACTAGGATATTCAATTGCTTGTCACAATGTGAATAATCCTTGTTTGCTGCAAGTGGCACATGTCCTTTGACTTGAGATCACTTGTGTTTCTAAATGATGATTGTCATTGTTTTGAGGTAGTTCAATATCATTTGAAAGATAATGGTTATAAACTATCTTGGATAATGATCATGAGTCAGGTTAGGACACTAGTGATAGACATAGGATTGCCGTCTCCTTATTCAAGGAGTGTGATGTTCTAAAAGGGCCCCCTTGGATGAGATGATTGAGAAAGTGTATGGCCATACCCAGATGACTATGCTCATCTGATCTAATCATGCTCATCGTATTGGAGTTACAAGCTTGACATGCTTGTCCAATAAGAACATCCAGTGGCAAAGGATACATGTATGCCTTGTGAAGTGGATTCACACTTGTGCTGTGGTTTGGGTGTAGTCTTGGAAGACTCTTTCCTTTATATCGGGAGACAGTGATGTGTTGCTAGATACCCCTCACTGATTGTGATAACGTGAGTTATCGTTACCGACATTTAAAGGAAACCCTTAGGGTCGCACAATTTGATGATATGGCTTACTTAAGTCAGATCGTGTGGACTGAATTGTTTTAGTTCAGTTAAAAGGAGATTAGACTCTGATTGTAAGTGAGATCTGGTCTGATCATGTTTGATTGATTAGGGCTTGAGATCGGTAAGCTTCGATCGAGAGATCTGATGCTAGATCGATGAGATCAAGAGCATCAAGGAATATGTGGTTGGATCTTGAACCTTTTTGGTTTGATGAGGTCTAGACCATATCTTGGTTTGGTCTTGGTTTGATTTGGTCATTGAACCAAAGTCAATTGAACCGGTTCCTTTTTGTGAACGCATGGTTCAATGTGATGGGCGTTTTGAGTAGTTCACTAAGTGTGAACGTATGGAGTGAAGACTTACCATATTGGGAAGCCTCAACGCCAAAACGCCTTGAGACCAAGAAAAACGCCTAGATCCTTCAAGGCTTCTTGCATGCGAAGAGAGCTAGGGAGTGTATCTCATCGCCGAGAGCAAGAAGGATTTTGGAAAGCCAAGAAGACACAAAACTCTCCTTCATTCGATCAAGGACCTTTGAAGCCCTTTGCTAGCACAAAGGACGACAAGGAGTAGGCCAACTTCATCTTGTGTGTGGCACACTTTGGAGGAGAACCCTATCGTTTTCTTGCTTCCAAGCCGAGTCCAATCTAATGGCCATGGTATGATTCTTGCTTCATGATTGCAATCATTTCGTTTTAGTTGATCATATATCATGCATGCCGATCCCTTGAAACCCTTGCTTCCGCTTAAAATCAAAGATGCGCCATCCATAGGGTTTCGCCCCCCTCTTGAAAGGGGTTTTATTCGCTTGTGCTCCCCCTTGGAAGGGGACTCTACAATTGGTATCAAAGCCTTGCGGTTGTATGTATGATTATATGATTGCTATGTTTGTGATCCTTGTTTTTGTAGATCTATATCACATGCGAAACTACATGCTAGGTTTTAGGACTTGGCGCATGTGTATTGTTCATATCTTTGTATGATCATGTTGGCACATGTTAAGAATGGTTTTCATCAAACTTGTTTACTTGCGCGCCTATGGATTAGATCTAAGTTGCACCTATTATAAACCCTTAGACGGGTTGATGGGGTTGAAAGCATCCTCTAGGTTAGATCAAACTAGTCTGATCAGGCCATCTGACAGCCTAGATGGATCGACCTGATGGCACCTGTGCGCAAGCACGAGGTGGCTATAGGTCGATTGCATCACAGGCGTGTAGCGAGGTCTGGTTGAGACAACTCAATGAACACACATGAGTTAGGCCCGGGGTCACACCCGCTTGCCAGAACTCATGAGGGTTGTTCAGCCCTTGGCGCATGCATGGTTGACCATTAGGTCAACTCGAGTCAGTTAGGACTTAGTGCATGCAAGGGCAGTGGATCTGACTAGTTGGATGAGTGGATCCCTATCAATGGACCGTTGTAAGGTAGTAGGGCACATAAGACAAGTAAAATTGACTCCAATGGGATTTCAAAAATTTTATTTTGTCTATGGATCACATGATTGATTGAATGATGCCATGATGCTTGTTTATTTAATCTTATGTGGATTGCCCTAATGTGTGCTGTGCTGGGGCCTGCGTGCCTGGAATTAAACTTGTAAATTAATTTGTATTGTGATCTGCGAATCACATTTGTAATTAATTTATTGTATAATTGACCTGTGAGTCAAACTTGTCTAGATAGATCAAATTGTATTTGATTAGACAAGAGCACAAAGGCACACATCCTAGAGGGGCATTCAGCTGGTACCTGAGGTACTCTTGGCGCAAGGGGCCTGGGTTGGACCAGATGAGGTGCTAAAGACCCATGAAGAGCAAGTGAAGACTTAAGTATCTTAAGGTCTTACTTAGGCTTTGGGCTTTTACCACATAAGATCCATGCTTTCTTTTTATTGCTTATATAATTAGAACTGCATGAGTTTATCTTCTGCTATCACCATAGGAATTGCATGATAGTGAAGAAGATAAAAGGACCGTTAAAATCCAACGCTAACATATCAAGCTCGTAAGCCTTCTGACGCGAAACCTCACTGTTCTGATTATCGTTGGAGCCATGTTGTACCCACTCAGTGGGCACATCCATCTATCTTCAGACGGTGCGGGATTTCACCTGCGTGTTACAGAGAAGGGATTTATCGCTTCTCGTTGCTCAGCATAGCACGTGGTGGTCCAGGGAGTAGGTCGGGTCAGCTTGACCATGTAGGCTACATATGTGGCGCATATGGTAGCGCATGGAGGCAGCCATCTGTGGGATCAGAGACTGTGTTGTACCAACTTAGTTGGCACAGTCTGCTGGATTGCCCAGATGAAGGGGAATCGCACGGGTTGGCGATTGGCTGGGACAGCCTACTAGAAATTAATGCTTGTCATCTCTGTGCATCTTATCTCGCCTGAGCGGGACGCGGAGACCAAGTATGAAATCTGGATCCCATCTCACTAAAAGAGTGTTACTCTTTCGGACTGTTTACTGGATTTTTCAGTCAGACAAAATAGTGAGAAAAGAATCTTTCTTAAGTCCTGGATTGATTCTGAACATTGATACTGACCTTGCTGTTCTTGCATTGTTGTAGATTCCTGCAGCAACGAACACCATGAGCTTCAATGTGCGATCCCTACTGGAAAGGGAGAAGTTTGCTAGGCCGAACTTCTCTGACTGGTTCGGACACCTTAAGATCGTTCTTAAGGTAGAGAGGAAACTGTATGTCCTCGAGACGGCTGTGCCGCCTCAACCCGCTGCGAACGCCGCAAGGGCGGTTCGTGATGCCTATGAAAAGCACGTCAATGATAGCATTGATGTCGCTTGCCTGATGCTAGCGTCTATGACGCCACCGCTGCAGCGTCAGCATGAGGATATGTCGGCTATAGAGATTATAGCGAACCTCAAGATGCTGTATGCTGCACAGGCGAGGACAGAACGCTATAATCTGACGAAGCTCTTCTTTCAGAGCAAACTGGCTGAAGGGAGCCCAGTGGGAGCTCACGTGCTCAAGATGATTGGGCACAAGGAGGCTCTGGAGAAACTGGGGCATACCATTAACCAGGAGCTTGCTGTAGACATCATTCTGCAGTCTCTTCCGCCCTCTTTCGATGCGTTCATCATTAACTTTAATATGAACAAAATCGATTGTACTCCGGCAGAACTGCTGAATATGCTCTTGACTACTGAGGAAACTCTGAAGGGAAAGCCTTCGACCTCTGTCTTAATGGTTCCTTCCAGGAACAAGAAGAAGGGGAAGAAGGGCAAGGCCCCTGTCAAGAACTACAGTAAGGCTCTGAAACAGAAGGTGAAGCGGTCGAAGGACAACAGGTGTTTCCACTGTGGCCAGCTAGGTCACTGGAAAAAGGACTGTAAAGCGCTCCAAGGAGATAAGAGGGGAAGCATCGCTTCTGGCTCAGGTATTTACGTGACGGAAGTCATGGTTTCATCTTCTTCTATTTCATGGGTGTTGGACACTGCATGTGGAGTTCACATTTGTTCAAATGTACAGGAACTCAAGAGAAGAAGACAGGTGGGACAGCATGAGGTAGACCTACACGTTGGAAACAGGGCACGGGTTGCTGCTGTTGCTGTAGGAGACTATTTCATTTCTTTACCATCTGGACTTGTATTGGAACTAAACAGTTGTTATTTTGTTCCCAGTATAACTAAAAATATTATCTCCATTCCTGCTCTTGTCAGGAAAGGATTTGCCTTTGAATGCAATATTTCAAAGTGTGTTTTATCTTATGGTAATATTGTTTATGCTACTGGTTCAATTAACAATGGGTTATACATGTTGGACATGGAAAGTTCTATACATAACATTGATAATAAGAAAGCCAAGAATGCTGATGACAGCACCTTGCTATGGCATAGTCGTTTAGGCCATATAAACGAGAAATGCATTAAGCGGTTGCATGATCATGGACTGCTGGGATCATTCTCCTATGAGGAGATTGATACATGCAAAGCTTGTTTGATGGGTAAAATGACGAAGTCACCTTTTCCTCACAAAGGTCAAAGGGCTTCAGGTTTACTTGACCTTATACACAGTGATGTGTGTGGGCCATTTAGTAAACATGCCAGAGGTGGCTATCAGTACTTCATTACCTTTACTGATGATTTCAGTAGGTATGGGTATGTCTATCTGATGAGACATAAAAGTGAATCTTTTGACAAGTTCAAAGAGTTCAAAAATGAAGTACAAAATCAGCTAGGCCGAAATATCTAGGCACTTCGTTCTGATCGAGGTGGAGAATACCTAAGTCATGCGTTTACAGACTATCTAAAAGAGTGTGGGATTATCTCACAGCTCACTCCGCCAGGAACACCACAATGGAATGGTGTGTCCGAGAGGAGAAATAGAACGTTACTTGATATGGTTCGTTCTATGATGAGTCAGGCTACTCTTCCATACTCCTTTTGGGGTTTTGCACTGGAAACAGCTGCAAAGGTACTAAACCGAGTGCCATCCAAGGCAGTTTCTAAGACGCCATATGAGTTATGGTATGGGAAACAGCCGAGCTTGACATTTATCAGGATCTGGGGTTGCGAGGCTTATGTCAAAAAGCTCGCCTCTGGGAAACTGGAGAGCTGATCTGAGAAATGTGTCTTTGTCGGTTACCCTAAGGAAACTAAGGGTTATTATTTCTACGATCCCAAAGAGAACAAAGTATTTGTTGCTCGGACGGCCATATTTCTTGAGAAGGAGTTTCTTCTGCAAGAGGCCAGTGGGAGAGAAATAAAGCTGGATGAGAATCCAGAGGAAGGACAAAGTAGTCAAGCACAGTTGGATGAGCCTGAGCCGGTAGAACAGGTTACTGAACAACCTGAGGCTCAGATATCACGAGAACCGCGAAGATCGGGAAGGATCCGTCGACAGCCTGAGCGCTATGACGGAGTCTACATCATTGATAATGATGAACCCCTTACTTATGCGGATGCGGTCAGTGGACCGGAGTCAGCTAGATGGCTTGATGCTATGCGAGCCGAAATGGACTCCATGTCAGATAACCAAGTCTGGGATTTGGTTGATCCGCCTCCGGGAGTAATCCCTATAGGCTGTAAATGGATCTTCAAGAAGAAGATTGACATGGATGGTAACGTGGTTACCTATAAAGGCAGGCTAGTTGCGAAAGGTTTCAAACAAATCTACGGGATAGATTATGATGAAACTTTCTCACCTGTAGCCATGTTCAAGTCTATTCGGATTCTTTTCGCGATAGCTGCATATTACGATTATGAGATCTGGCAGATGGATGTGAAGACAGCTTTCCTTAATGGAAATCTGGACGAGGATGTGTATATGACACAACCTGAAGGTTTCACTAATCCATCAGATCGTCATAAAATATGCAAGTTAAAGAAGTCCATTTATGGATTTAAACAAGCATCTAGAAGCTGGAATATTCGTTTTGATGAATCAATCTCTGAGTTTGGTTTCATCAAGAACAAAGATGACCCGTGTGTATATAAGAGGTTTAGTGGGAGCGTGATTACTTTCCTAGTCCTCTACGTCGATGATATCTTGATCATTGGAAATGATATTCCTAAACTGCATGCTGTTAAAGCATGGTTAGGAAAATGTTTCCAGATGAAAGATCTAGGAGAAGCAGCCTATGTATTAGGTGTGAAGATCTACAGGGATAGATCTAAGAGGCTTCTCGGGCTGTGCCAGAGTACGTACATCGATAAAGTCCTGGAGAGATTTCATTTAGAGAATTCTAAACGAGGATATCTTCCAGTCAGACATGGTCTGAATCTTTCGAGGAGTCAGTGTCCACAAACACAGACTGAGAAAGATGAAATGGACAATACGCCTTATGCTTCGGCTATTGGATCCATTATGTATGCGATGTTGTGTACTCGCCCAGACGTCGCTTACGGGTTAAGCGTGACCAGTCGGTTCCAAAGTAATCCAGGTGTGGCGCACTGGATTGCAGTCAAGAACATTTTAAAATATCTGCGGAGGACCAAAGATATGTTCTTGATATATGGTGGTCAGGAAGAACTCAGTATTGAAGGATATACTGACGCTTCGTTCCAGTCGGACCAGGATGATTTCCGATCGCAATCAGGCTATGTTTTTAGCTTGAATGGTGGAGCAGTGGTGTGGAAAAGTTTCAAACAGTCAACTGTTGCTGATTCCACAACAGAAGCCGAGTATGTTGCAGCCTCGGAAGCATCCAAGGAGGCAGTGTGGATTCGTAAGTTCGTGAGAGAACTTGGTGTTGTTCCTTCGAGTGCAGATCCTTTGGTTATCTTCTGTGATAACACTGGAGCCATCGCACAAGCAAAGGAACCACGGTCGCACCAGAAGTCCAAGCACATACAGAGACGGTTTCACTTGATCCGGGAGATCATTGATCGAGGCGAGATCAAAATCTGCAAGGTTCATACAGATGACAATCTGGCAGACCCGCTTACCAAGCCTCTGGAGCAGCAGAAGCATGAGAAGCACTGTAATAATATGGGTTTGAGATTTCTCAACCATTAGATTAAGTGCAAGTGGGAGATTGTTGGGGTATGCCCTTAAGGCTAATGTTTGAGGCCTTTGGGATTATATCAGTATCATGTAATAAACTCTTGTGTTTATAAAGGCATGGTTGTTATTCAGGTTGTTACCTTGTCTGCAGTAATAAGTGTACTTCTGAATAATGTCTCAAAGCTGTTCAGCTAGGCTGACATGCTCTATGTCCTTAGTCGATATATCTTGGTAAACATGAGACAGCCTTGATATGGTTAAGACTAATATGTGTTCTAATCTTATAGGATGCTTCGAGCATGGAATAAGATGTAGACTCATGGGTACATTGGATGTACTGGACAGACCCTACTAGGATATTCAATTGCTTGTCACAATGTGAATAATCCTTGTTTGCTGCAAGTGGCACATGTCCTTTGACTTGAGATCACTTGTGTTTCTAAATGATGATTGTCATTGTTTTGAGGTAGTTCAATATCATTTGAAAGATAATGGTTATAAACTATCTTGGATAATGATCATGAGTCAGGTTAGGACACTAGTGATAGACATAGGATTGCCGTCTCCTTATTCAAGGAGTGTGATGTTCTAAAAGGGCCCCCTTGGATGAGATGATTGAGAAAGTGTATGGCCATACCCAGATGACTATGCTCATCTGATCTAATCATGCTCATCGTATTGGAGTTACAAGCTTGACATGCTTGTCCAATAAGAACATCCAGTGGCAAAGGATACATGTATGCCTTGTGAAGTGGATTCACACTTGTGCTGTGGTTTGGGTGTAGTCTTGGAAGACTCTTTCCTTTATATCGGGAGACAGTGATGTGTTGCTAGATACCCCTCACTGATTGTGATAACGTGAGTTATCGTTACCGACATTTAAAGGAAACCCTTAGGGTCGCACAATTTAATGATATGGCTTACTTAAGTTAGATCGTGTGGACTGAATTGTTTTAGTTCAGTTAAAAGGAGATTAGACTCTGATTGTAAGTGAGATCTGGTCTGATCATGTTTGATTGATTAGGGCTTGAGATCGGTAAGCTTCGATCGAGAGATCTGATGCTAGATCGATGAGATCAAGAGCATCAAGGAATATGTGGTTGGATCTTGAACCTTTTTGGTTTGATGAGGTCTAGACCATATCTTGGTTTGGTCTTGGTTTGATTTGGTCATTGAACCAAAGTCAATTGAACCGGTTCCTTTTTGTGAACGCATGGTTCAATGTGATGGGCGTTTTGAGTAGTTCACTAAGTGTGAACGTATGGAGTGAAGACTTACCATATTGGGAAGCCTCAATGCCAAAACGCCTTGAGACCAAGAAAAACGCCTAGATCCTTCAAGGCTTCTTGCATGCGAAGAGAGCTAGGGAGTGTATCTCATCGCCGAGAGCAAGAAGGATTTTGGAAAGCCAAGAAGACACAAAACTCTCCTTCATTCGATCAAGGACCTTTGAAGCCCTTTGCTAGCACAAAGGACGACAAGGAGTAGGCCAACTTCATCTTGTGTGTGGCACACTTTGGAGGAGAACCCTATCGTTTTCTTGCTTCCAAGCCGAGTCCAATCTAATGGCCATGGTATGATTCTTGCTTCATGATTGCAATCATTTCGTTTTAGTTGATCATATATCATGCATGCCGATCCCTTGAAACCCTTGCTTCCGCTTAAAATCAAAGATGCGCCATCCATAGGGTTTCGCCCCCCTCTTGAAAGGGGTTTTATTCGCTTGCGCTCCCCCTTGGAAGGGGACTCTACATCCCAGAGGCGAGCTTTTTGACATAAGCCTCGCAACCCCAGATCCTGATAAACGTCAAGCTCGGCTGTTTCCCATACCATAATTCATATGGAGTCTTTGAAACTGCCTTGGATGGCACTCGGTTTAGTACCTTTGCAGCTGTTTCCAGTGCAAATCCCCAAAAGGAGTATGGAAGAGTAGCCTGACTCATCATCGAACGAACCATATCAAGTAACGTTCTATTTCTCCTCTCGGACACACCATTCCATTGCGGTGTTCCTGGCGGAGTGAGCTGTGAGATAATCCCACACTCCTTTAGATAGTCAGTAAACGCATGACTCAAGTATTCTCCACCTCGATCAGAACGAAGTGCCTTGATATTTCGGCCTAGCTGATTCTGTACTTCATTCTTGAACTCTTTGAACTTGTCAAAAGATTCACTCTTATGTCTCATCAGATAGACATAACCATACCTACTGAAATCATCAGTAAAGGTAATGAAGTACTGATAGCTACCTCTGGCATGTTTACTAAATGGCCCACACACATCACTGTGTATAAGGTCAAGTAAACCTGAAGCCCTTTGACCTTTGTTAGGAAAAGGAGCCTTCGTCAT
Source organism: Costus lasius (assembly GCA_027563935.2). Taxonomy (NCBI): domain Eukaryota; kingdom Viridiplantae; phylum Streptophyta; class Magnoliopsida; order Zingiberales; family Costaceae; genus Costus; species Costus lasius. Next base: position 82,732,877 of record CM050451.1, read on the forward strand.
TTTACCCATTAAACAAGCTTTGCATGTATCAATCTCCTCATAGGAGAATGATCCCAGCAGTCCATGATCATGCAACCGCTTAATGCGCTTCTTGTTAATATGGCCTAAACGACTATGCCATAACAAGGTGCTGTCATCAGCATACTTGGCTTTCTTATTATCAATATTTTGTATAGAATATTCCATGTCCAACATGAATAACCCATTGTTAATTGAACCAGTAGCATAAACAATATTATCAAGAGTAAGATAACACTTTGAAATCTTGCATTCAAAGGAAAACCCTTTCCTGACAAGTGCAGGAATAGAGATAATATTTTTAGTAATACTGGGTACAAAATAACAATTGTTTAATTCTAATACAATGCCAGATGGTAATGAGATGTAATAATCCCCTACAGCAACAGTAGCAACCCGTGCCCCGTTTCCAACTCGTAGGTCCACCTCACGCTGTCCCACCTGCCTTCTTCTCTTGAGTTCCTGTACATTTGAACAAATGTGAACTCCACATGCAGTGTCCAACACCCATGATATAGAAGAAGAAGATATCATGACTTCAGTCACAAATATACCTGAGCCAGAAGCGATGCTTCCCCTCTTATCTCCTTGGAGCGCTTTACAGTCCTTTTTCCAGTGACCCAGCTGGCCACAGTGGAAACACCTGTATTCCTTTGACCGCTTAACCTTCTGTTTCAGAGCCTTGTTGTAGTTCTTGACTGGGGCTTTGCCCTTCTTCCCCTTCTTCTTGTTCCTGGAAGGAACCATTAAGACAGAGGTTGAAGGCTTTCCCTTCAGAGTCTCCTCCGTAGTCAAGAGCATATTCAGCAGCTCTGCCGGAGTACAATCAATTTTGTTCATATTAAAGTTAATTATGAACGCATCGAAAGAGGGCGGGAGAGACTGGAGAATAATGTCTACAGCAAGCTCCTGATTGATGGTATGCCCCAGTTTTTCCAGAGCCTCCTTGTGCCCAATCATCTTGAGCACGTGAGCTCCCACTGGGCTCCCCTCAGCCAGTTTGCTCTGAAAGAAAAGCTTTGTCAGATTATAACGTTCTGTCCTCGCCTGTGCAGCATACAGCATCTTGAGGTTCGCTATAATCTCTATAGCCGACATATCCTCATGCTGACGCTGCAGCGGTGGCGTCATAGACGCTAGCATCAGGCAAGCGACATCAATGCTATCATTGACGTGCTTTTCATAGGCATCACGAACCGCCCTTGCGGCGTTCGCAGCGGGTTGAGGCGGTATAGCCGTCTCGAGGACATACAGTTTCCTCTCTGCCTTAAGAACGATCTTAAGGTGTCCGAACCAGTCTGAGAAGTTTGGCCCAGCAAACTTCTCCCTTTCCAGTAGGGATCGCACATTGAAGCTCATGGTGTTCGTTGCTGCAGGAATCTACAACAATGCAAGAACAGCAAGGTCAGTATCAATGTTTAGAATCAATTCAGGACTTAAGAAATGATTCTTTTCTCACTATTTTATCTGACTGAAAAATCCATTAAAACAGTCCGAAAGAGTAACACTCTTTTAGTGAGATGGGATCCAGATTTCATACTTGGTCTCCGCGTCCCGCTCAGGCGAGATAAGATGCACAGAGAATACAAGCACTAATTTCTGGTAGGCAGTCCCTGCCAATCGCCAACCCGTGCGATTCCCCTTCATCTGGGCAATCCAGCCGACTGTGCCAACTGAGTTGGTACAACACAATCTCTGACCCCACAGATGGCTGCCTCCATGTGCTACCATATGCGCCACATATGTAGCCTACATGGTCAAGCTGACCCGACCTACTCCCTGGACCACCACGTGCTATGCTGAGCAACGAGAAGCGATAAATCCCTTCTCTATAACACGCAGGTGAAATCCCGCACCGTCTGAAGATAGATGGACGTGCCCACTGAGTGGGTACAACACGGCTCCAACGATTGTCAGAATAGTGAGGTTTCGCGTCAGAAGGCTTACGAGCTTGATATTTATGCGTTGGATTTTAACGGTCTTTTATCTTCTTACTATCAGGCAAATCCTATGGCTATAGCAGAAGATAAACTCATGCAATTCTAATTATAAAAGCAATAAATAGAAAGCATGGATCTTATGTGGTAAAAGCCCATAGCCTAAGTAAGACCTTAACCTAACTTAAGTCTTCACTTGCTTTTCTTGGGTCTTTTGCCTCTCATCTGGTCCAACCCAGGGCCCTAGCGCCAAGAGCAGCTCAGGTGCGCCACCAGCTGAATGCGCTTCATTGCCATGTGTGCATTGAATACTTGTCTGATTAAATTACAATTCAATCTATCTAGACAAGATTGACTCGCAGGTCAATTACATTTTATAAATTAAATATAATGTGATTCGCAGATCACAAATAAATATTAATTTATAACTAACCAGGCTCGCAGGCCCCAGCACAGCACACATTAAAGGGCAACCCACATAAGATGAAATAAACAGGCATATGGCATCAATCAACATGTGATCCATTACAAAGAAAATAAACTTTTGAAAACCCATTGGCATCAATTTTACTTTTCTTATCTGCCCTACAACCTTACAACGGTCCATTGATGGGGATCCACTCATCTTATCTAGTTAGATCCATGCCCTTGCATGCACCAAGTCCTAACTGACTCGAGTTGACCTAATGGTCAACCATGCATGCGCCAAGGGCTGAACAACCTTCAAGAGTTCTGGCAAGCGGGTGTGACCCCGGGCCTAACTCAAGAGTGTTCACTGGTTGTCTCAACCAGACCTCGCTACACGCCTTTGATGCAGTCGATCTATAGCCACCTCGTGCTTGCGCACAGGTGCCATCTGGTCGACCCATCTAGGCTGTCAGATGGTCTGATCAGACTAGTTTGATCTATACTAGTTGATGCTTTCAACCCCATCAACCCGTCTAAGGGTTTACAATAGGTGCATCTTAGATCTAATGGGGCGCGCAAGTGATATTTGTTTTGACAAACACAAACACAATAACAAGCTGAAAAGAAACCCTTATTAAGGGGTTGAAACCCTAAACATGCGCATCTAGCATGCATGACGGAAAGAGGGTTTCTAAAAGATCGTATATGACTACCATATGATCAACTTGAAGCTATGAGTTTAGATCTATACCATAGCCATAGATTGGAGGTCGGCTTGGAAGAAGAGAGCAACTTTGATCTCCTCCAAAAGTTCACACACAAAGGCGATGAAGACTCCCAACTTGCGCACCTCTTGTGCTAGCAAAAGTGCCAAGATGTCAATGATCGAGTGTAGGGAAGAGATGAAGACTTTCTTTTGCTTGGCCGGTTCCTCCTCTTCTCGTAAACACCCTCACTTGATCGAGAGCAAAAATCGTTTCACCAAGCAACAAGAGAGAGGTGTAACCGAAAAACATTAGGGAGACTTCAAGCCATGAACGCATATGCGTTTTCATTTTGGAACTTTCCAAAAATGGCAACCATTAAGAGTATGCGTTCATGCGTTCATGTCTCCATGAACCAAACGCAACTCCTTCTCCCTCTTGAACCATGCGCTCAACCCATGAGCCGGTTCAATACCCTTGGTTCAATAGCGAAACCAAATCAGCCCAAGCATTAAGTCTAGATCAAATTAGACCCCAAAGTCCAAGATCTGACCATTCATCATCTGACGCTTCTGATCGCATCGATCTAGCATCATCTCTCTCGATCGAAGCTTACCGATCTAAAGCCCTAATCAATCAAACATGATCAGACCAGATCTCACTTACAATCAGAGATTAAATCCCTTTAAACTGAACCGAAACAATTCAGTCCACACGATCTGACTTAAGCAAGCCATATCACCAAATTGTGCGACCCTAAGGGTTTCCTTTAAATGTCGGTAACGATAACTTTCGTTATGACGATCAGTGAGGGGTATCTAGCAACACATCACTGTCTCCCGATATAAAGGAAAGAGTCTTCCAAGACTACACCCAAACCATAGCACAAGTGTGAATCAAACTCACGAGGCATGCATGTTTCCTTTGCCACTGGATGTTCTTATTGGACAAGCATGTCAAGCCTGTAACTCCAATACGATGAGCATGATTAGATCAGATGAACACAGTCATCTGGGTATGGCCATACACTATCTCAATCTTCTCATACAGGGGGGGCCCTTTAGAACATCACACTCCTTAAACAAGGAGACGGCAATCCTTTATCTATCACAAGTGCCCTAACCTGACTCAAGCTCACCATCCAAGATAGTCTATAATCATTATGTTTCAAATGATATTGAACTACCTCAAAACAATGACAATCATCATTTAGAAACACAAGTGATCTCAAGTCAAAGGACATGTGCCACTTGCTGCTTACGAGGATCATTCACATTGTGACAAGCAATGGAATATCCCAGTAGGGTCTGTCCAGTACATCCAATGTACCCATGAGTCTACATCTTATTCCATGCTCGAAGCATCCTATAAGATTAGCACACATATTAGTCTCAATCATATCAAGGCTGTCTCATGTTCACCAAGATATCTCGACTAAGGACATATAGCCTGTCAGCCTAGCTGAACAGCTTTGAGACATTATTCAGAAGTACACTTATTACAGCAGACAAGGTAACAACCTGAATAATAACCATGCCTTTATAAACACAAGAGTTTATTACATGATACTTATTACAATCCCAAAGGCCTCAAACATTAGCCTTAAGGGCATACCCCAACAATCTCCCACTTGCACTTAATCTAATGGTTGAGAAATCTCAAACCCATATTATTACAGTGCTGCTCATGCTTCTGCTGCGCCAGAGGCTTGGTAAGCGGGTCTGCCAGATTGTCATCTGTATGAACCTTGCATATTTTGATCTCGCCTCGATCAATGATCTCCCGGATCAAGTGAAACCGTCTCTGTATGTGCTTGGACTTCTGATGCGACCGTGGTTCCTTTGCTTGTGCGATTGCTCCAGTGTTATCACAGAAGATAACCAAAGGATCAGCACTCGAAGGAACGACACCAAGTTCTCTCACGAACTTACGAATCCACACTGCCTCCTTGGATGCTTCCGAGGCTGCAACATACTCGGCTTCTGTTGTGGAATCAGCAACAGTTGACTGTTTGAAACTCTTCCACACCACTGCTCCACCATTCAAGCTAAAAACATAGCCTGATTGCGATCGGAAATCATCCTGGTCCGACTGGAACGAAGCGTCAGTATATCCCTCTATACTGAGTTCTTCCTGGCCACCATATATCAAGAACATATCTTTGGTCCTCCGCAGATATTTTATAATGTTCTTGACTGCAATCCAGTGCGCCAAACCTGGATTACTTTGGAATCGACTGGTCACGCTTAACCCGTAAGCGACGTCTGGGCGAGTACACAACATCGCATACATGATGGACCCAATAGCCGAAGCATAAGGCGTATTGTCCATTTCATCTTTCTCAGTCTGTGTTTGTGGACACTGACTCTTCGAAAGATTCAGACCATGTCTGACTGGAAGATATCCACGTTTAGAATTCTCTAAATGGAATCTCTCCAGGACCTTATCGATGTAAGTACTCTGGCACAGCCCGAGAAGCCTCTTAGATCTATCCCGGTAGATCTTCACACCTAACACATAGGCTGCTTCTCCTAGATCTTTCATCTGGAAACATTTTCCTAACCATGCTTTAACAGCATGCAGTTCAGGAATATCATTTCCAATGATCAAGATATCATCGACGTAGAGGATTAGGAATGTAATTACGCTCCCACTAAACCTCTTATAAACACACGGGACATCCTCGTTCTTGATGAAACCAAACTCAGAGATTGATTCATCAAAACGAATATTCCAGCTCCTAGATGCTTGTTTCAATCCATAAATGGATTTCTTTAACTTGCATATTTTATGACGATCTGATGAATTAGTGAAACCCTCAGGTTGTGTCATATACACATCCTCATCCAGATTTCCATTAAGGAAAGCTGTTTTCACATCCATCTGCCAGATCTCATAATCATAATATGCTGCTATCGCGAAAAGAATCCGAATAGACTTGAACATAGCTACAGGTGAGAAAGTTTCATCATAATCTATCCCGTAGATTTGTTTGAAACCTTTCGCAACTAGCCTGCCTTTATAGGTAACCACGTTACCATCCATGTCAATCTTCTTCTTGAAGATCCATTTACAGCCTATAGGGATTACTCCCGGAGGCGGATCAACCAAATCCCAGACTTGGTTATCTGACATGGAGTCCATCTCGGCTCGCATAGCATCAAGCCATCTAGCTGACTCCGGTCCACTGACCGCATCCGCATAAGTTAGGGGTTCATCATTATCAATGATGTAGACTCCGTCATAGCGCTCAGGCTGTCGACGGATCCTTCCCGATCTTCGCGGTTCCCGTGTTATCTGAGCCTCAGGTTGTTCAATAACCTGATCTACCGGCTCAGGCTCATCCAACTGTGCTTGACTACTTTGTCCTTCCTCTGGATTTTCATCCAGCTTTATTTCTCTCCCACTGGCCTCTTGCAGAAGAAACTCCTTCTCAAGGAATATGGCCGTCCGAGCAACAAAAACTTTGTTCTCCTTGGGATCGTAGAAATAATAACCCTTAGTTTCCTTAGGGTAACCGACAAAGATGCATTTGTCAGATCTGCTCTCTAGTTTCCCAGAGGCGAGCTTTTTGACATAAGCCTCGCAACCCCAGATCCTGATAAATGTCAAGCTTGGCTGTTTCCCATACCATAATTCATATGGCGTCATTGAAACTGCCTTAGATGGCACTCGGTTTAGTACCTTTGCAGCTGTTTCCAGTGCAAAACCCCAAAAGGAGTATGGAAGAGTGGCCTGACTCATCATAGAACGAACCATATCAAGTAACGTTCTATTTCTCCTCTCGGACACACCATTCCATTGCGGTGTTCCTGGCGGAGTGAGCTGTGAGATAATCCCACACTCCTTCAGATAGTCAGTAAATGCATGACTTAGGTATTCTCCACCTCGATCAGAACGAAGTGCCTTGATATTTCGGCCTAGCTGATTTTGTACTTCATTCTTGAACTCTTTGAACTTGTCAAAAGATTCACTTTTATGTCTCATCAGATAGACATACCCATACCTACTGAAATCATCAGTAAAGGTAATGAAGTACTGATAGCCACCTCTGGCATGTTTACTAAATGGCCCACACACATCACTGTGTATAAGGTCAAGTAAACCTGAAGCCCTTTGACCTTTGTGAGGAAAAGGTGACTTCGTCATTTTACCCATCAAACAAGCTTTGCATGTATCAATCTCCTCATAGGAGAATGATCCCAGCAGTCCATTATCATGCAACCGCTTAATGCGTTTCTCGTTTATATGGCCTAAACGACTGTGCCATAGCAAGGTGCTGTCATCAGCATACTTGGCTTTCTTATTATCAATGTTTTGTATAGAATATTCCATGTCCAACATGAATAACCCATTGTTGATTGAACCAGTTGCATACACAATATTATCATAAGATAAAACACACTTTGAAATTTTGCATTCAAAGGCAAATCCTTTCCTGACAAGAGCAGGAATAGAGATAATATTCTTGGTAATACTGGGTACAAAATAACAATTGTTTAATTCTAATACAATGCCAGATGGTAAAGAAATGAAATAGTCTCCTACAGCAACAGCAGCAACCCGTGCCCCATTTCCAACTCGTAGGTCTACCTCATGCTGTCCCACCTGCCTTCTTCTCTTGAGTTCCTGTACATTTGAACAAATGTGAACTCCACATGCAGTGTCCAACACCCATGAAATAGAAGAAGAAGATAACATGACCTCAGTCACATATATACCTGAGCCAGAAGCGATGCTTCCCCTCTTATCTCCTTGGAGCGCTTTACAGTCCTTTTTCCAGTGACCCAGCTGGCCACAGTGGAAACACCTGTTGTCCTTCGACCGCTTCACCTTCTGTTTCAGTGCCTTGCTGTAGTTCTTGACAGGGGCCTTGCCCTTCTTCCCCTTCTTCTTGTTCCTTGAAGGAACCATTAAGCCAGAGGTTGAAGGCTTTCCCTTCAGAGTTTCCTCAGTTGTCAAGAGCATATTCAGCAGCTCTGCCGGCGTGCAATCGATTTTGTTCATATTAAAATTAATGATGAACGCATCGAAAGAGGGCGGGAGAGACTGCAGAATAATATCAACAGCAAGCTCCTGGTTGACGGTATGCCCCAGTTTCTCCAGAGCCTCCTTGTGCCCAATCATCTTGAGCACGTGAGCTCCCACTGGGCTCCCCTCAGCCAGTTTGCTCTGAAAGAAGAGCTTTGTCAGATTATAGCGTTCTGTCCTCGCCTGTGCAGCATACAGCATCTTGAGGTTCGCTATAATCTCTATAGCCGACATATCATCATGCTGACGCTGCAGCGGTGGCGTCATAGACGCAAGCATCAGGCAAGCGACATCAATGCTATCATTGACGTGCTTTTCATAGGCATCCCGAACCGCCCTTGCGGCGTTCGGAGCGGGCTGCGGCGGTATCGCCGTCTCGAGGACATACAGTTTCCTCTCTGCCTTAAGAACGATCTTAAGGTGTCCGAACCAGTCAGAGAAGTTCGGCCCAGCAAACTTCTCCCTTTCCAGTAGGGATCGCACATTGAAGCTCATGGTGTTCGTTGCTGCAGTTATCTACAACAATGCAAGAACAGCAAGGTTAGTATCAATGTTCAGAATCATTCCAGGACTTAAGAAAGATTCTTTTCTCACTATTTTGTCTGACTGAAAAATCCAGTAAACAGTCCGAAAGAGTAACACTCTTTTAGTGAGATGGGATCCAGATTTCATACTTGGTCTCCGCGTCCCGCTCAGGCGAGATAAGATGCACAGAGAGGACAAGCACTAATTTCTGGTAGGCTGTCCCAGCCAATCGCCAACCCATGCGATTCCCCTTCATCTGGGCAATCCAGCAGACTGTGCCAACTGAGTTGGTACAACACAGTCTCTGATCCCACAGATGGCTGCCTCCATGTGCTACCATATGCGCCACATATGTAGCCTACATGGTCAAGCTGACCTGACCTACTCCCTGGACCACCACGTGCTATGCTGAGCAACGAGAAGGGATAAATCCCTACTCTGTAACACGCAGGTGTAATCCCGCACCGTCTGAAGATAGATGGACGTGCCCACTGAGTGGGTTCAACACGGCTCCAACGATAGTCAGAACAGTGAGGTTTCGCGTCAGAAGGCATTACGTGCTTGATATATTAGCGTTGGATTTTAACGGTCTTTTATCTTCTTACTATCAGGCATATCCTATGGCTATAGCAGAAGATAAACACATGCAATTCTAATTATATAAGCAATAAATAGAAAGCATGATCTTATGTGGTAAAAGCCCATGAACCCTAGAAAGACCTTAATTTTACTTAAGTCTTCACTTGAGCTCTTTTGCATCTCATCTGGTCCAACCCAGGGCCCTAGCGCCAAGAGCACCTCAGGTGCGCCACCAGGTGAATGCCCCTCTAGGATGTGTGCCTTTATGCTCTTGTCTAATCAAAAACATTTTGATCTATCTAGACAAGCTTTGACTCGCAGGTCAATTATACAATAAATTAATAAAAAATGTGATTCGCAGATCACAATAATATTAACTTGTAATTTACCAGGCACGCAGGCCCCAGCACAGCACACATTAGGGCAACCCACATAAGATTAAATAAACAAGCATATGGTATCAAAACAACATGTGATCCATTCATGAAATTAAATTTTGAAAAACCCCATGGTATCAATTTTAATTTCCTTATGTGCTCTACAACCTTACAATGGTCCATTGATAGGGATCCACTCATCCATCTAGTCAGATCCTCTGCCCTTGCATGCACCGAGTCCTAACTGACCCGTGTTGACCTAATGATGGAGGTGGGATCACTCACAAATAAGGATGCATTCAAACAACGCTTTTAAGAAAATATTTTTTGTAGTTTTAGATAAAAACCGAAATTACTCTAACGGAGTTGGAAAATATGTTTTGTATTTTTATAAGTAAAGAAAACGACACTATTTGCTACTATAAGAAATAACACTCTAAGCTATGAAATGAAATGACTAGTAGGAGTACTTACAGTGCGACCCTTGAGCATAGAAGGATCGTATCGTCCCGATCTTCAACGGTCCTACTCTGATGGAAGGTATTGCATCATTACAAGCAAACACAGACAATCGAGATCCGCACAGACCACGGATTCATATTACAAGACAAAACTAAGGGGGAGGTTAAGCCTCACAAGTTCCCTTAACACTTAACTAAAGAGAGGAGAGGGAGGGAGATAGCTTTGCGCTTAGAGAAAGAGTCCTCCAAGTCCTTGCGCCACCTTCAAATAAAGTTCAGATTAGTGTAGAAATCAAGTTCTAGAAATCAAGGTAGGGAGAGGGGAAGGAACTTAGCCGATTTGAAGCTTGATTGATGTTGCTCTCTTGCTAGCCGAAAGTGAAAGAACCCCTAAGGGTCTTTGTTGATTGCCGAGAACAAAGGATGATGAAGCTTCCTTAGAGTCCCTCCAAAGTTGCGCAAGATCCTTCAAGTGGTTGAGTTGCGTTGAAGACTTGAGAAGAAAGGGGGGAGAAGGGAAAGGGCTCGGCCCTTTAGAGGAGAGGGGAGGTAGAACTTCTTTAGGCGACAAACACCAATGCTAACACAAGAATTCTTTTTTCACTAGGCAACTAATAGACAAAGAGGGGAGGATTACAATTTATAGGCTCAACAAGCCATGGGCAAGGGTGACAATTCACCCTAGGCGCAATCACAAAGGTAGGGAAAGAAGTTAATGCACAATTAATTCATTTCCTTGGAAAATTTGAATTTCGAAATCCTTCTTTTGATGGAGCTCCTTGTGGCCGATTTCTTCTTGAGCTCCTTCCTTATTTGTTTGGATGAGAAGGCGCCCACTTTGAATTTCGAATTCCTTCAAGAGCAAGGGCGGCTAAGGCTTCCAAAGATAGCTCCTCAAATTGTGGATCTAAATGGTGATCCCTTGATTTGTGGATCTAGATTAATTCTTGATGGCTAGGCGCATTGAATTGTGGGCTGATCTCTTGCATTCGAATCAATCATCCTATTGAGTGGCGCCTTGGTTGATTTGGAAGGTGGAGTTGCATTCATTGTAAGCCCCTTCAACTTGAAGTCTTTAGTTGAAGTAGTTGAAGTGCCTCCTTCCATAATTGGAGCTCTACTTGAGTGGCTTTAGCTTGAGCTTCCTAGCTTCCCTTGAGCTGGGCTATAACCTGCCCAATTATTAACACAAAAGCCAGTAGACTATTCTAGGAGCAAATAATGGAAACTACACAATGCACTAGAGCTTTATTCAATGCAAATAAGGAAAGTGCAAATAAGGAAAGAAAGATGACCTAGGAGGAAAAGCCATATCTGATGGGCTTCCTCCTAGCCCTTCCAGACCTCCTTGGGGCAGGGTTGGCCCCTCCATCATTTCTCCCCGGGTGGGAAGAATTCTCCTCCGGAGAATTATCCTTGTACCCTTGGAGTAATTCCGGAGCGGCCTGTGCCAACTCTTCTTCGGGAAGCCAAGCCTCCTCACCCGACGTAAATTTAACACGGTAAAACACTTGTACCTTGTCTGGGGTGAGTCGGGTCTGATCTTCAAGTATGCTTTGCAGTTCAGGCTTGTCTGTCAACTCCCCGATGTGCACCGGCTCCTCATAGTGCGTGAGATCCTCCACATTGACAGTGGTGGGGACCCCCAAGTCCGGTGGTAGATCCAAGATGTAGGCGTTGTCGTTGATCTTTTCTACAATGGTGAATGGCCCGATTCCTTTTGGGTCCAACTTGCGGCCAGATCCATGGATGCGCTCCTCCCTGACCCGCAGTATAACCTGTTCACCTACAGAGAATTTCCTTTCTCGGCGTTTTTTGTTAGCACTCTTGCGATAGGAATTTACAGCATCAAGCATTTGACAGTGAATTTCATGATGTAAATGGGACATGTGAGTAGCAAAATCTTTAGCAGACATAGAAATATGAGAGTGCCTAGGTAAAGGAAACAAATCAACAGGTTTTCTGGGCTGGTACCCTAAGTTGGCCTGAAAAGGGGACAATCCTGTTGTTTTGTTGACAACACTATTATAGGAGAACTCGGCAATGGGCAACAGCTTATCCCATGTGCCTGGGTGCTCTCCTACCAAACTCCTCAAAATGCTCCCTAGTGATCGATTGACCACTTCGGTCTGCCCATCCGTCTGAGGATGATAGGCCGTGAAGAATTTGAGTTTGGTTCCCAACATAGCCCACAGGGTTTTCCAGAAATGTCCAACAAACCTGGAATCCCTATCAGAAACTATAGTTAGAGGGGTACCTCTATGTTTAACAACCTCCTTAAAGAATAACCTAGCTACATGTGATGCATCTGTGGTTTTGTAGCAAGGTATAAAGTGTGCCATCTTGGTAAACCTATCCACTACGACAAAAATGGAGTCATGTCTGGAGGGAGTCCTTGGTAAACCTAAGATGAAGTCCATGCTAAGGTCTTGCCATGGTGCTTGAGGGATTGGTAGGGGTGTGTACAGACCATAGTTATGTTTCTGAGTTTTCCTGGTCTGACAGGTCCTACAATGTCTGACAACCTTAGCTACATCCCTGTAGAGGTTCGGCCAGAAGAACCGTTCCTCCACTAAGGCTTGAGTCTTGTCCCGGCCATGGTGCCCGGCAGACCCTCCTCCGTGGATCTCCCAAACAAGGAAGTCTCGGATTGAGGTCTTGGGAATGCACAACTTTGGCCCAAGAAATAGAAACTCATTCCTTAGGGTATAGAGGGGATGACTCAAAGGATCTATGCTAAGCTCAGAATAAATGCTTGAAAAATCAGGGCATTCTAGGTATTCATGCTTCATGCGATCAAATCCAACTACTCCAACAGATAAAGTTTGCATAAGTAAAACTACTCTACTCAAAGCATCAGCAACTTTATTTTCAATTCCAGATTTATGCTTCAAAACAAAAGTATACTGTTGAAGGTACTCTACCCATTTAGCATGCCTAGCATTTAATTTCTTTTGAGCATTTAGAAAAGATAAAGCTTGGTGATCACTATTTAGAATAAATTCGTTATGTATCAGATAGTGTCTCCAGTGCCTTAAGGATTGTACTACAGCATAGAACTCCTTACCATAGGTAGTATATCTTTGTTTAGCCTCATTTAACTTCTCACTAAAGTAGGCTATGGGGTGACCTTCCTGACTAAGGGTACCTCCTATTCCTACTCCTGAGGCATCACAGTCCACTATGAAAACTTTAGAGAAGTCAGGTAATTTTAGGACAGGGGCAGTGGTCATTCTAGACTTAAGCTCCACAAAAGCTTTACTAGCAGACTTAGGCCAACTAAACTCACCTTGCTTCATACAGTTGGTTATAGGGGCTACTATGGTGCTAAAGTTTCTAATGAACCTCCTATAAAAGGCAGCTAGACCATAGAAACTCCTAATTTCAGTCAAAGTCTTGGGTTCAGGCCAGTCTAAGATGGCTTGGATTTTGCTAGGGTCAGCTTGAAGTCCTTGGTCTGAAACTATGAAGCCTAAAAAGACAACCCTAGGGGAAAGGAAAGAACACTTCTTCAGGTTTAGGTATAGCTTTTCTTCCTGAAGTAAGTCTAGGATTTTTCTAAGGTGTTCCATGTGTTCTTCTCGGGTCTTGCTATAGATTAGGATGTCATCAAAGTAAACTACTAAGAATCTTCCTATGTAAGGCTTCAAGACTTGGTTCATTAACCTCATGAAGGTTGAGGGGGCATTAGAAAGGCCAAAGGGCATGACTAGCCACTCATATAAACCATCCTTAGTTTTAAAGGCAGTCTTCCACTCATCCCCAAGTCTGATTCTAACTTGGTGGTATCCACTTCTAAGGTCTAGCTTGCTAAACCACTTAGAACCTACCAGCATGTCAAGCATGTCATCTAATCTTGGGATGGGAAATCTATACTTAATGGTTATTCTGTTCATGGCCCTACAGTCTATACACATGCGCCAGCTTCCATCCTTCTTTGGGGTAAGAAGGGCGGGTACTGCACACGGGCTAAGGCTTTCCCTAATGAAGCCCTTGTCTAACAGTTCATCTACTTGTCTTTTGAGCTCTTGATGCTCAGTAGGGTTCATCCTATAGTGGGGTAAGTGTGGGAGAGTAGAACCCGGGACAAGGTCTATGGCATGTTGGATTTCTCTAAGGGGGGGTAAGCCATTGGGAAGTTCTTCCCTGGTGAGCTCAGAGTACCCTGAGAGTAGGGTCTCAACTTCTTTGGGTATGGGTGACTCCTCATCTGGGTTGGTTTCCTTAATGACTAAGGAGTACACTTGCTTGGATTCTAAGAAGTCTTGGGTAAAGGCATGGGACCTTATGAGTTGGATGGTTGGCTTGGGTTCCTTAGGTTCCTCTATCCTACCCTTGTTGGTGGCAGCCTTAAGTTCCTTAGGCATGGAAGGCTTCAGTTTGATCTTTTGCCCGTCATGGCTAAAGACATAGGTGTTAGTCCGACCGTAGTGGATAACATCCATATCGTATAACCACGGGCGACCGAGTAAGACTTGGGCGACATCCATGGTTATGACGTCACACCAAATCTTGCCTTGGTAGATGGCAAACTGAAGGGGCACTAAGCACCTATGGGTGACTGGGACACTAGACTGGTTGACCCAGGATATGCTATAGGGATTAGGGTGCGGTTCTGCCTTAAGGTTGAATTTTACTAAGGCTGTGTGAGAGACTGCGTTTAGACTACTTCCCCCATCTATCACTACTTTGCACATGTTACCATTGCATTTCGTGTAGGTGTGGAAAATACTGGTCCTACGCCAGTCCTCGGTTGGGGTAGGTTTGATTAGGGTGCACCTAACCACTCCTAATGTGTCGTGGGTTTGTTCTTCACCACTATCATAAGCTAGTTCTTCCCAAACCGTACAACCAGAGTCAGGGTTATGGATTTCCTCATGGTTTTCCTCATAGGTTTCTTCACATTTTTCCTCACCTAAGTACAGGACTCTCTTGGGACAGTCTTTCATATAGTGTCCTACTTGGTGGCAAGCATGGCAGGTGACTCTAGGTTCTTGGACAGTCCTAGGTCTAGAGGGTGTTGGTGTTGGGGCTTTGGGTTGAGAGCTAGAGGGACTTGAGGAGGGTGCCTTAGGGTAAGTTCTAGGGGAACTTAACTCTCTCCTAAAGGCTCTCTTTATGTTTTCCTCTACCTCTAAGGCTCTTTGGTAGGCGACTTCCCTAGACTCTATTTGGAAATAGGTCATTCCTCTTTTGATCTCGGGTCTAAGTCCATTCTTGTACCTACTAAGGGAGACATGGGGTTCCTCATGGATGCCACTCCTCAAAAGGAGTTCATCAAACCTAGTGGTGTAGTCGGTGACATTTAGGCTACCTTGGACTAGGCTCATGGCTTCATCAATAATCTTAAGTTGGAAATAGGGAGGGACATATTTTTCCCTAAGTTTGTCTCGCATGTCTTCCCATCTCTCAATAGGAGGGCGTCTAAACAACTCTATGTTTTTCTCTATGCTAGTCCAGTATAACCTAGCAGTACCTTCTAGGAGACATCGGGTGAACCTAACCTTGGATTGACTAGGCATCATGCTCCAGTCAAAATACCGTTCAAGTTTATCTACCCAATCTAGGAATTCTCTAGGGTCAAGGGAACCACTAAAGGTTGGTGGTGAGAGTTTGATGTTGCGTTGCACTTCATCCTCTCTAGGTCTGTGGTAGGTTTGAGCACGTGGCTCATTCCACTCAGGGTTTTGGTCCTCCCTAGGATGATCTCTATTGTTTTGGGTGGGTGGTTCTAGGATGGGTCCACTTGAGGTGCGACTAGGGGTTCTAGAACCTCTATTTGTCTCAAGGTTTTGCATCCTTGTTTCCATTTGGTCAAACCTCTCTATCATCATCTGATACATTCTATCAATTCTGTCAGGTTCAGTTTCAGGGTGGTTATTGTAATTTGCTCCCGATCTAGTAGTCATGGTCAAAGATAGTTTTGAAAGAAATTTAGTTTTGAAAATAAGGCTCCTAAAAATGATATATTAGATAATAGCCTTTTATGAGATCAACTTCTTTCAAACAACTAGGTCCAAGAAAGTCTTAGAATTTGAAAATTAGTTTTTGGCTAAAAATCTATTCTAAGAATCTCCTCTGATACCAAACTGATGGAGGTGGGATCACTCACAAATAAGGATGCATTCAAACAACGCTTTTAAGAAAATATTTTTTGTAGTTTTAGATAAAAACCGAAATTACTCTAACGGAGTTGGAAAATATGTTTTGTATTTTTATAAGTAAAGAAAACGACACTATTTGCTACTATAAGAAATAACACTCTAAGCTATGAAATGAAATGACTAGTAGGAGTACTTACAGTGCGACCCTTGAGCATAGAAGGATCGTATCGTCCCGATCTTCAACGGTCCTACTCTGATGGAAGGTATTGCATCATTACAAGCAAACACAGACAATCGAGATCCGCACAGACCACGGATTCATATTACAAGACAAAACTAAGGGGGAGGTTAAGCCTCACAAGTTCCCTTAACACTTAACTAAAGAGAGGAGAGGGAGGGAGATAGCTTTGCGCTTAGAGAAAGAGTCCTCCAAGTCCTTGCGCCACCTTCAAATAAAGTTCAGATTAGTGTAGAAATCAAGTTCTAGAAATCAAGGTAGGGAGAGGGGAAGGAACTTAGCCGATTTGAAGCTTGATTGATGTTGCTCTCTTGCTAGCCGAAAGTGAAAGAACCCCTAAGGGTCTTTGTTGATTGCCGAGAACAAAGGATGATGAAGCTTCCTTAGAGTCCCTCCAAAGTTGCGCAAGATCCTTCAAGTGGTTGAGTTGCGTTGAAGACTTGAGAAGAAAGGGGGGAGAAGGGAAAGGGCTCGGCCCTTTAGAGGAGAGGGGAGGTAGAACTTCTTTAGGCGACAAACACCAATGCTAACACAAGAATTCTTTTTTCACTAGGCAACTAATAGACAAAGAGGGGAGGATTACAATTTATAGGCTCAACAAGCCATGGGCAAGGGTGACAATTCACCCTAGGCGCAATCACAAAGGTAGGGAAAGAAGTTAATGCACAATTAATTCATTTCCTTGGAAAATTTGAATTTCGAAATCCTTCTTTTGATGGAGCTCCTTGTGGCCGATTTCTTCTTGAGCTCCTTCCTTATTTGTTTGGATGAGAAGGCGCCCACTTTGAATTTCGAATTCCTTCAAGAGCAAGGGCGGCTAAGGCTTCCAAAGATAGCTCCTCAAATTGTGGATCTAAATGGTGATCCCTTGATTTGTGGATCTAGATTAATTCTTGATGGCTAGGCGCATTGAATTGTGGGCTGATCTCTTGCATTCGAATCAATCATCCTATTGAGTGGCGCCTTGGTTGATTTGGAAGGTGGAGTTGCATTCATTGTAAGCCCCTTCAACTTGAAGTCTTTAGTTGAAGTAGTTGAAGTGCCTCCTTCCATAATTGGAGCTCTACTTGAGTGGCTTTAGCTTGAGCTTCCTAGCTTCCCTTGAGCTGGGCTATAACCTGCCCAATTATTAACACAAAAGCCAGTAGACTATTCTAGGAGCAAATAATGGAAACTACACAATGCACTAGAGCTTTATTCAATGCAAATAAGGAAAGTGCAAATAAGGAAAGAAAGATGACCTAGGAGGAAAAGCCATATCTGATGGGCTTCCTCCTAGCCCTTCCAGACCTCCTTGGGGCAGGGTTGGCCCCTCCATCACCTAATGGTCAACCATGCATGCGCCAAGGGCTGAACCACCCTCATGAGTTTTGGCAAGCGGGTGTGACCCCGGGCCTAACTCATGTGTGTTCAGTAGTTGTCTCAACCAGACCTCGCTACACGCCCTGGATGCAGTCGACCTATAGCCACCTCGTGCTTGCGCACAGGTGCTATCTGGTCAACCCATCTAGGCTGTCAGATGGTCTGATCAGACTAGTTGGATCTAACCTAGAAGATGCTTTCAACCCCATCAACCCATCTAAGGATTTATAGTAGGGGCACCTTAGATCTAAGTAGGCGCGCAAGATGTAAGTTTTATAAAACATCTAGAACATGCGCAAACAAACAAAACAACATGCTTCACTTGAGAACATAAGATATATCTCATATCTAGCATATTGAAAACCCTTAGATCTAAGGGGAGTCCCCTTCAAGGGGGAGCGCAAACTTTAGGGGGTCCCCTTCAAGGGGGAGCGCAAACTTCATGTAACCATGATACAAGCGCAAACATAGCCAATGTAAACCATGCATCATGAAAACAAAGCATCAAGTAAGCGCAACATGTATGGATCATAAACACTTCAAAGCAATCATATAGATCATATCGAAAGCCTAGCTTTGATACCAATTGAAAAGAAACCCTTATTAAGGGGGTGAAACCCTAAACATGCGCATCTAGCATGCATGACGGAAAGAGGGTTTCTAAAAGATCGTATATGACTACCATATGATCAACTTGAAGCTATGAGTTTAGATCTATACCATAGCCATAGATTGGAGGTCGGCTTGGAAGAAGAGAGCAACTTTGATCTCCTCCAAAAGTTCACACACAAAGGCGATGAAGACTCCCAACTTGCGCACCTCTTGTGCTAGCAAAAGTGCCAAGATGTCAATGATCGAGTGTAGGGAAGAGATGAAGACTTTCTTTTGCTTGGCCGGTTCCTCCTCTTCTCGTAAACACCCTCACTTGCTCGAGAGCAAAAATCGTTTCACCAAGCAACAAGAGAGAGGTGTAACCGAAAAACATTAGGGAGACTTCAAGCCATGAACGCATATGCGTTTTCATTTTGGAACTTTCCAAAAATGGCAACCATTAAGAGTATGCGTTCATGCGTTCATGTCTCCATGAACCAAACGCAACTCCTTCTCCCTCTTGAACCATGCGCTCAACCCATGAGCCGGTTCAATACCCTTGGTTCAATAGCGAAACCAAATCAGCCCAAGCATTAAGTCTAGATCAAATTAGACCCCAAAGTCCAAGATCTGACCATTCATCATCTGACGCTTCTGATCGCATCGATCTAGCATCATCTCTCTCGATCGAAGCTTACCGATCTAAAGCCCTAATCAATCAAACATGATCAGACCAGATCTCACTTACAATCAGAGATTAAATCCCTTTAAACTGAACCGAAACAATTCAGTCCACACGATCTGACTTAAGCAAGCCATATCACCAAATTGTGCGACCCTAAGGGTTTCCTTTAAATGTCGGTAACGATAACTTTCGTTATGACGATCAGTGAGGGGTATCTAGCAACACATCACTGTCTCCCGATATAAAGGAAAGAGTCTTCCAAGACTACACCCAAACCATAGCACAAGTGTGAATCAAACTCACGAGGCATGCATGTTTCCTTTGCCACTGGATGTTCTTATTGGACAAGCATGTCAAGCCTGTAACTCCAATACGATGAGCATGATTAGATCAGATGAACACAGTCATCTGGGTATGGCCATACACTATCTCAATCTTCTCATACAGGGGGGGCCCTTTAGAACATCACACTCCTTAAACAAGGAGACGGCAATCCTTTATCTATCACAAGTGCCCTAACCTGACTCAAGCTCACCATCCAAGATAGTCTATAATCATTATGTTTCAAATGATATTGAACTACCTCAAAACAATGACAATCATCATTTAGAAACACAAGTGATCTCAAGTCAAAGGACATGTGCCACTTGCTGCTTACGAGGATCATTCACATTGTGACAAGCAATGGAATATCCCAGTAGGGTCTGTCCAGTACATCCAATGTACCCATGAGTCTACATCTTATTCCATGCTCGAAGCATCCTATAAGATTAGCACACATATTAGTCTCAATCATATCAAGGCTGTCTCATGTTCACCAAGATATCTCGACTAAGGACATATAGCCTGTCAGCCTAGCTGAACAGCTTTGAGACATTATTCAGAAGTACACTTATTACAGCAGACAAGGTAACAACCTGAATAATAACCATGCCTTTATAAACACAAGAGTTTATTACATGATACTTATTACAATCCCAAAGGCCTCAAACATTAGCCTTAAGGGCATACCCCAACACAAGCGCCAACTTACATGCGCCAACATAACAAAATATTGTCATGTGAAGTTTCGGCATGCAACTTAGATCTAAGCATACATTTACATGCGCAAACATGGATCACAAAAATATATCAAGCAATCATATTAACATGCTGTAACCGCATGCTCTGATACCAATTGTTGGGTCCCTTTCAAGAGGGAGCGAAACCCTAATAGGTCCCCTTCAAGGGGGAGCGAAAACCCTAAATGGTGGCGCATAAATCTTTGCAAGCGGAAGCAAGGGTTTTCATAGATCTTTCGCAAGAACATATGATCAACTTGATGAAGTTTAGATCCATACCATAGCCATGAAGAAGATGGCGACTTGGAAGCGAGAGAACAAGAGAGGTCTCCTCCAAATTGTCGCACACAAAAGGATTGATGACTTGCTCCTTGGATGCTCCTTGTGCTAGCAAGGATCTCCAAGATGTCCTTGATCGAATGAAGGAAAAAGATGGTGTCTTGCTTGGCCGAACTTCTCGTCGTCAACACCTTCAACCCCTTGCGTCTCGTCGAGAGAGAGGAGCCGAATGTTGAATGAGGCGTTAAACCACACATTGAACGTGGAGACGTTTTTTTCATTTTTGGACTTTCCAAAAATAGCAACCGAAACCGTTGAAGCGTTTTGCGTTCACATCAAGTGAACCAAACGATCATCCCACTCCATGTGGACCATGCGCTCACACTTGAGCCGGTTCACATGTCAATGGTTCATTGGTCAAACCAAATCAGCCCAAGCAATAGTCTAGACATTATCAAACCCAATGGTTCAATGATCTAACCGTCCATCCCTCGATGCTCTTGATCTCACCGATCTAGCATCAATACTCTCGATCGAAGCTTACCGATCTCAAGCCCTAATCAATCAAACATGATCAGACTAGATCTCACTTACAATCAGAGTTTAAACTCCTTTAAACTGAACCAAAACAAATCAGTCCACACGATCTGACTTAAGTAAGTCATATCATCAAATTGTGCGACCCTGAGGGTTTCCTTTAAATGTCGGTAATGATGACTTGCGTCATCACGATCAGTGAGGGGTATCTAGCAACACATCACTGTCTCCCGATATAAAGAAAAGAGTCTTCCAAGACTACACCCAAACCACAGCACAAGTGTGAATCAAACTCACAAGGCATACATGTTTCCTTTGCCACTGGATGTCCTTATTGGACAAGCGTGTCAAGCCTGTATCTCCAATATGATGAGCATGATTAGATCAGATGAACATAGTCACCTGGGTATGGCCATACACTTTCTCAATCATCTCATAGGGGGGGCCCCATTAGAACATCACACTCCTTAAACAAGGAGACGGCAATCCTTTATCTATCACTAGTGCCCTAACCTGACTCAAGCTCACCATCCAAGATAGTCTATAATCATTTTATTTCAAATGATATTGAACTACCTCAAAACAATGACAATCATCATTTAGAAACACAAGTGATCTCAAGTCAAAGGACATGTGCCACTTGCAGCATTCAAGGATTATTCACATTGTGACAAACAATTGAATATCCTAGTAGGGTCTGTCCAGTACATCCAATGTACCCATGAGTCTACATCTTATTCCATGCTCGAAGCATCCTATAAGATTAGAACACATATTAGTCTTAACCATATCAAGGCTGTCTCATGTTCACCAAGATATCTCGACTAAGGACTTAACTGCATGTCAGCCTAGCTGAACAGCTTTGAGACATTATTCAGAAGTACACATATTGCAGCAGACAATGTAACAACCTGAATAACAACCATTGCCTTTATAAACAAAAGAGTTTATATACATGATACTCATGGAATCCCAAGGCCTCAAACATTAGCCTTAAGGGCATACCCCAACACTTGACAGGGGCTTTGCCCTTCTTCCCCTTCTTCTTGTTCCTAGAAGGAACCATTAAGACAGAGGTTGAAGGCTTTCCCTTCAGAGTCTCCTCAGTAGTCAAGAGCATATTCAGCAGCTCTGCCGGAGTACAATCGATTTTGTTCATATTAAAGTTAATAATGAACACATCGAAAGAGGGCGGGAGAGACTGCAGAATAATGTCTACAGCAAGCTCCTGGTTGATGGTATGCCCCAGTTTCTCCAGAGCCTCCTTGTGCCCAATCATCTTGAGCACGTGAGCTCCCACTGGGCTCCCTTCAGCCAGTTTGCTCTGAAAGAAAAGCTTGGTCAGATTATAGCGTTCAGTCCTCGCCTGTGCAGCATACAGCATCTTGAGGTTCGCTATAATCTCTATAGCCGACATATCCTCATGCTGACGCTGCAGCGGTGGCGTCATAGACGCTAGCATCAGGCAAGCGACATCAATGCTATCATTGACATGCTTTTCATAGGCATCACGAACCGCCCTTGCGGCGTTCGCAGCGGGTTGAGGCGGCACAGCCGTCTCGAGGACATACAGTTTCCTCTCTGCCTTAAGAACGATCTTAAGGTGTCCCAACCAGTCTGAGAAGTTTGGCCCAGCAAACTTCTCCCTTTCCAGTAGGGATCGCACATTGAAGCTCATGGTGTTCGTTGCTGCAGGAATCTACAACAATGCAAGAACAGCAAGGTCAGTATCAATGTTAAGAATCAATCAGGACTTAAGAATGATTCTTTTTCTCACTATTTTATCTGGCTGAAAAATCCAGCAAAACAGCCCGAAAGAGTAGAACTTTTTTAGTGAGATTGGATCCAGATTTCATACTTGGTCTCCGCGTCCCGCTCAGGCGAGATAAGATGCACAGAGAGTACAAGCACTAATTTCTGGTAGGCAGTCCCTGCCAATCGCCAACCCGTGCGATTCCCCTTCATCTGGGCAATCCAGCAGACTGTGCCAACTGAGTTGGTACAACACAGTCTCTGATCCCACAGATGGCTGCCTCCATGTGCTACCATATGCGCCACATATGTAGCCTACATGGTCAAGCTAACCCGACTTACTCCCTGCACCACCACGTGCTATGCTGAGCAACGAGAAGCGATAAATCCCTTCTCTGTAACACGCAGGTGTAATCCCGCACCGTCTGAAGATAGATGGACGTGCCCACTGAGTGGGTACAACACGGCTCCAACGATAGTCAGAACAGTGAGGTTTCGCGTCAGAAGGCTATTGAGCTTGATATTTTAGCGTTGGATTTTAACGGTCTTTTATCTTCTTACCTATCATGCAAACCCTATGGTGATAGCAGAAGATAACTAAACATGCAATTCTAATTATAAGCAATAAGTAGAAAGCATGCTGATCTTATGTGGTAAAAGCCCATAGAGCCTAAGTAAGACCTTAAATCAACTTAAGTCTTCACTTGCTCTTGTTGGGTCTTTTGCATCTCATCTGGTCCAACCCAGGGCCCTAGCGCTCAATGCAGCTCAGGTGCGCCCACCAGCTGAATGCACCTCTGCGATGTGTGCTTTTGTGCTCTTGTCTAATTAAACAACATTTTAATCTATCTAGACAAGATTGACTCGCAGGTCAATTATACAATAAATTAATTAAAAATGTGATTCGCAGATCACAAAAATAATAATTTACAATTTACCAGGCTCGCAGGCCCCAGCACAGCACACATTAAAGGGCAACCCACATAAGATTAAATAAACAAGCATCATGGCATCATTCAATCAATCATGTGATCCATTACAAAGAAAATAAAATTTCGAAAACCCATTGGCATCAATTTTAATTTTCTTATGTGCCCTACAACCTTACAACGGTCCATTGATAGGGATCCACTCATCAATCTAGTTAGATCCATGCCCTTGCATGCACCAAGTCCTAACTGACTCGAGTTGACCTAATGGTCAACCATGCATGCGCCAAGGGCTGAACAGCCAACATGAGTTCTGGCAAGCGGGTGTGACCCCGGGCCTAACTCATGTGTGTTCGCTGGTTGTCTCAACCAGACCTCGCTACACGCCTGTGATGCAATCAACCTATAGCCACCTCGTACTTACGCACAGGTGCCATCTGGTCGATCCATCTAGGCTGTCAGATGGTCTGATCAGACTAATTTGATCTATACTAGATGATGCTTTCAACCCCATCAACCCATCTAAGGGTTTAATGTAGGTGCGGCTTGGATCTAGTGAAAGTCGTGCATGTCATTTAGGGTTTTTAGAAAAACAACTACAACAACATAATAGAAGCGCTACCAACATACATGCGCCAAGGAAACATACAAGTTTCGGCATGTATAAACTTTACATGTAAATCTCGCATGTAAGGAAGATCTAAGCATACAAGGATCACATAACATACATAGCAATCATATGAACCATATAAGATCCTACCTCTGATACCAATTGAAGAGTCCCCTTCAAGGGGGAGCGCAAGCAGATGAAACCCTAATTTAGGGGGCGCATGCATGTTTTGCTAGGGTTTCAACAACACAATCGCTTATATGCTCATATGATCAACTTTGATAGATTGAATAGATCAAGAAGGAGATCATACCAATGCCATCGAATGGATGGTGCCTTGGAAGCAAAGACGCAAGTGCTCCTTCTCCAAAGGTGACGCACACAACAAATGAAGATGGCTTGCTCCTTTGAATCCTTTGTGCTAGCAAAGTGCTTCAAAGGGTCCTTGTCGCGTGAGGATGATGAGAGATCAAGCTTGGCCGAGACTTCCTTCTCTTCTTTTCGTCAAGCGCTCTCCACCGAAAGATGGAGAAACCTACACAAGAGAGAGTTCGGCGAGAGAGTAACCTCCCACACTAATGTGGAGGCGTTACATACAATCCATTTGGAAACCGAATTCCCAAAATGGAAAGTAGTCAAGGCTCAAGCGTTCACCCTTAAGTGAACCAAGCGCTTAACTCATCTCCCATGAACCATGCACTCATTCATGAGCTGGTTCAATGTCGGTTTGGTCCAAGACCAATTAACCCAAGCCATATGGTCTAGATCACAATAAACCCTAAAGGTTCAAGATCTAACCGTTGATCTCTTGATGCTCTTGATCTCACCGATCTAGCATCAAATCTCTCGATCGAAGCTTACCGATCTCAAGCCCTAATCAATCAAACATGATCAGACCAGATCTCACTTATAATCAGAGATCAAATCCCTTCAGACTGAACCCAAACAATTCAGTCCACACGATCTGACTTAAGTAAGCCATATCATCAAATTGTGCGACCCTGAGGGTTTCCTTTAAATGTCGGTAACGATAACTTTCGTTATCACGATCAGTGAGGGGTATCTAGCAACACATCACTGTCTCCCGATATAAAGGAAAGAGTCTTCCAAGACTACACCCAAACCACAGCACAAGTGTGAATCCACTTCACTAGGCATACATGTTTCCTTTGCCACTGGATGTTCTTATTGGACAAGCATGTCAAGCCTGTAGCTCCAATATGATGAGCATGATTAGATCAGATGAACATAGTCATCAGGGTATGGCCATACACTATTCTCAATCATCTCATTCAGGGGGGCCCCTTTAGAACATCACACTCCTTAAACAAGGAGACGGCAATCCTGTATCTATCACTAGTGCCCTAACCTGACTCATGATCATTATCCAAGATAGTCTATAACCATTATGTTTCAAATGATATTGAACTACCTCAAAACAATGACAATCATCATTTAGAAACACAAGTGATCTCAAGTCAGAGGACATGTGCCACTTGTTGCAATCAAGGATTATTCACATTGTGACAAACAATTGAATATCCTAGTAGGGTCTGTCCAGTACATCCAATGTACCCATGAGTCTACATCTTATTCCATGCTCGAAGCATCCTATAAGATTAGAACACATATTAGTCTCAATCATATCAAGGCTGTCTCATGTTCACCAAGATATTCCGACTAAGGACATATAGCATGTCAGCCTAGCTGAACAGCTTTGAGACATTATTCAGAAGTACACTTATTGCAGCAGATAATGTAACAAACTGAATAACAACCATGCCTTTATAAACATAAGAGTTTATTACATGATACTGATACAATCCCAAGGCCTCAAACATTAGCCTTAAGGGCATACCCCAACAGCATATTTCTGCATTCTTTCGGTGTTTTCAGCATTTCGCATTTGTCGCATCTCCCTTGTTTGTGCATGGTGACTACAAGGTCACAAGTCATGTCGTCCCAATACCCCGAAACTATTCCTGAAACCCAATAGTCAGTCCAACCTTCGGAAGGGGCTAACTCTGGTCTAGAATCCTTGGGCGCGTTAGAGGCGCGAATCGATGTGAAGCTTGCTGCGCTGTCCGCACGCGTGGACGCCCAACAAGCCTGCACCGAAGCCAAGTTTGATCAGGTTATGACTGGACTCCAACACCTCATTAGTCACCTTGGGCCCATGGAGCATGAGCACCCAAGCTCGGCGAACCCTCCAGTGTCCACAAACCCAGCACTTACTAGAGAATTACCCCCTTTGGCCGCGCCTACTCGGCCGCGTGCCCACGAGGAAGATTGGGGCAGCACTCGACCATACAAGGCCCCTAGGAACCCAGCCCTAGGGGATGAGCCCCTAGATGATGATGACGTATGGGCCACCCAAGGCCCGCAGCCCAACGGTCGCTTCGGCCACCGGCCACGCTTGGGCCACACCCCGAACCCCAACTCCCACACGCGTTGAGCGTCCCCGGGTGGACGACAACTTCCTTCGCTATGTCTAGCACACCCCTGCGCCTTTCAAGGGTGGCCTTGACCCCACCGAATTCATTGATTGGGTCGCGTCTGTGGACGCACATTTTGATCTCACCCGAGTCCCACAAGAAGCCCGCGTTTGGTATGTGCGTACCCTACTCGAGGGCCCTGCACGTTTACATTGGGAAAACATGGAGCACCAAAATGCACAGCAGGCCTTACCCCAAATCACCGAGTGGGCAGAGATGCGTTACCACCTCCGCGAGCGATACATCCCTGCTTCGTATAGGCAGCGTCTTCTTGACCAATATAGTCACCTTCACCAGGGATCCAGCACCGTCGAGGAGTATCGTCTCACCTTCGAGACACTCCAACTCCGTTGTAACCTACAAGAGGACCCCGAGCTGTCGTTGTCCAAATTTAGGAATGGCCTCCATTCTAACATCAGTCGAGCCTTACCTGCGTATGGCTCGGAGACTTTCAACCAAACTTTCCAGCGTGCTCGGGACATCGAGCGAGACCTTCACGCCGCTGCAAGGCGCGTTGACCT
Organism: Costus lasius; assembly: GCA_027563935.2. NCBI lineage: Eukaryota > Viridiplantae > Streptophyta > Magnoliopsida > Zingiberales > Costaceae > Costus > Costus lasius. Next base: position 82,760,081 of record CM050451.1, read on the forward strand.
GGGTCCCCCACGGCACCCCCGTGCAGGTGGTCCCCCACAGCCCCACCCACGACTTGAGCGTCCGGAACCTCGTCCGGACCCACGACCCGTGCCCTCGACCCACCAGCCCCCTAGGCGCCCACCCCTTGAGGCTTCGCCCTCTCGGCCCACTTGGGAGGAGAAGGGCAAGGCCCCGATGGTCGGCACCTCGAGCCGCATCACCTGTTATAACTGCTTACAACCGGGTCACATGTCGCGTGAATGTCCTAAGAAACCCATTCGTGCTAACACGGTTCCGGCTCGCGTCGCTACCATAACCCCCACCGAACACGACATTGAGGCGGAGTGTTACACTAGTGGTGAGCAGTCGGGTCTGTCCACCCTTGTTGTCTGTTGCAACTTGGTCCAGCCTGCGCCTACCGAGGATTGGAGGCGCTCGGGCATTTTCATGACTTACATCAAGTGCAACGGGCACTCGTGTAAGATCGTCATCGACGGTGAGAGTAGCCTAAAGGTGGTCTCTCGGACTGCGGTCACGCGCTTCAGCCTTCCCCTTAAGCCCCACCCGAGACCCTACTCCATTGCTTGGGTCGACACCACGAGCCTTCCGGTTACACACCAGTGTCAAGTTCCCATCGTGTTTGGGAACTATCGTGAGAAGGTCTTGTGCGACGTTGCGACTATGGATGTCGCCCACGTCCTCCTCGGCCGCCCATGGCTGTACGACAGGGACGTAGTTCATTATGGTCGGTCGAACACTTATGTGTTCGACCATGACGAGCAGAAAATTTGGTTGATTCCAACTCCGCTTAAGGAGCTCCGAGCGTCCACTTCTAAGGGTATGATTACACCATCGACCCCGACCCTTCAGCGTGCCCCCATGGTCTGCCTCATGCGCACCCCTGCGTTGGTTCGTGAGGCCTATGAGACCAAGATTGTTTAGGCGCTCATGGTGTGCGAGGTCAGGATCCCATCCCTTGCCCCGACCCGGCACCTCCCGTCGAGGTGTCCGCCTTGTTAGCCGAGTTTAGCGACATCAGCCCCGAGGACTTACCTCACAGTCTTCCCCCGGAGAGGGAGATTCAGCACGCTATTGACCTTATCCCGGGAGCGCCCCTCCCCAATTTGCCCCACCATCGCCTTAACCTCGCGGAGCACGCGGAGTTGCAGTGTCAGGTGGACGACCTCCTCACTAAGGGGTACATCCGCGAAAGCCTCAGTCCTTGCACCGTACCCGCGCTTCTCACGCCTAAGAAGGATGGGTCATGGCGCATGTGTGTCGATAGTCGTGCCATCAACAGGATTACCATCAAGTATCGATTTCCCATTACCCGGCTTGACGATATGCTCGATTTGATCTCCGGTGCATCTTGGTTTTCCTAGCTCGACCTCAGGAGCGGCTACCATCAGGTCCGCATCCGCGAGGGCGATGAGTGGAAGACCGCATTCAAGACCAAGGACGGTCTTTACGAGTGGCTTGTCATGCCATTTGAGTTGTCCAATGCCCCGTCCACTTTCATGCGCTTGATGAGTCAAGTCCTCCGGCCCTACATGGGCAAATTTCTGGTTGTCTACTTCGATGACATTCTGATCTTTAGTCGGACCCGTGATGAGCACCTAGAGCATCTTCGCTCCACGTTCGACCTCCTGTGCAAGGAGCACCTCTTCCTTAACACGAGGAAGTGCACCTTCCTCACCAACAGCATGTACTTTCTGGGTTATATTGTCTCCGATCAGGGCCTGTCCGTTGACCCTGCGAAGGTCGAGGCCATCCGGCACTGGCTTGAGTCTCGCACCGTAACCGAGGTCCGTAGTTTCTTGGGTCTTGCGGGTTTTTACCGACGCTTCATTCGGGGGTTCAGCACGATTGCAACCCCCTTGACCCAACATCTTTCTAAGGATGAGTTTGAGTGGACCGCTGCCACTCAACGTGCTTTTGATACGCTTAAGGACGCCTTGACCACCGCCCCTGTTTTGCGCCTCCCCGACTTTTCGAAAGTCATTGAGGTTGCGTGCGATGCCTCCGGTTCTGGCATCGGTGGTTCCCTTAGTCAAGAGGGTCATTCTGTGGCCTTCTTCAGCGAGAAACTGAACGCGATATGACAGCGTTATTCCACGTACGACAAGGAGTTCTACGCGATCGTCTAGTCCCTTTGGCAGTGGAGACATTACCTCCTCCACCGCGGTATGCCTCCGGTTCTGGCATCGGTGGTTCCCTTTCTTTCCTCAACACCCAAAAGAAGTTGGGCGCCCGCCATGCTAAGTGGGTCGAGTACCTTCAGCAATACTCCTTCGTGATCAACCACAAGGCGGGCAAAGAGAACGTCATCGCGGATGCATTGAGTCACGTCCGGACCCTTTTATGTGTGATGCGCACCCGTGTCAATACCTTTGACCATGTCAAAGAGGAATACACCACGTGTTCTGACTTCGGTGCCATCTACACCACTTTGACCGAGTCCGTTAACCCTGACTCCCCCTATCAGTTGTGCGAGGATTACTTGTTCTTGGGGAATCGCTTGTGCATTCCCCGCTCTTCGCTTCGAGATCACCTCTTGCTCGAGCTTCACACGGGTGGCGTCACCGGCCATCATGGCCGCGACAAGACCCTTGAAATGGCCGAGGAACGTTTCTTCTGGCCCTCCCTTCGAAGGGATGTCGAGCGCATTGTGCGCCACTGTGGTACACGTCAGTTGTCTAAGCCCCGTCTGTTAGGGAATGCCGGGTGTAATTTAAAATTTTTGCAGTCCCAGGACGCAGCGGAAGAAGCATTACACCCGAAACACATTCCGGTCCCAAGGATCCATGCGAGGGAGAGAACACAAGGATGTGTTAGGGTTAGTACCTTTATTGCTTGTTAGGATGAAGGTGCCAAGTTGAAGACGCCCAAGTGTTCGTCCTCTACAAGTATCCACGCGTCGACTCCTTGATCGTTGCTCCCTTCCACGCTTGGTGCTAACCTCGGGAAGAGAATCAAGCCTTATCACTCTCTTCAAAACTTGCGCCACCTCCAAGGTAGAAGCGCCAAGAAGAGATGAGGAGGAAGATGATGCGCCAAGTACTTCCTTCTTCTTCTTTGCTTGCGCCACCTCCAAGGTGCGCCTATGGCCAAGGGACGATGAGGGCTTGTGGCAAGAAGACGCCACCAAGCTCAAAGAATCCTTGCGCCAAGAAGATGAGAAGAAGAACAAGAAGAACTTGCTTGCGCCTTTTGATGGAAGAAGGAGAGCTCCAAGCCCTTCAAGTTGTCGCCACCTTAAACTTCCAATTCTCTCCAAGAGATGTCGCCACCAAGCCCTTCTCCAAGTTGCGCCAAGAGGAGAAGAAGGAGAAGAAGGCTTGCGGCTACAAAGAGGAGGAAGGTTGCGCCACCTTGATGTTGTCGCCCTTTGCCCTAGCTCACACCTCTCTATGTTTGTTCACACCTCCAAGGAATCGAACCAACAACCACAAGAGAGGGCGGCAAGGGTCCTATTAATAGGACAAGGGGCGGCTAGGGCAATGGCTAGGATCATGCCAAGTGGGCGGTTAGGATGAGAGGGGTTTGTGGTAAGGAAAGTCTCCAAGACTTTGCCATAAACCTCATTCAACCTATCCTTATTTGCCCAATAGCCATATCAGCCCAAGACATGCCTTAGAGGCATTCTTTCCATCCAAGGAGAAGGGCTAGGCGCAACATGCAAGAGGTATTTGGCTAGGGTAAGGGTTTGAGTGCATGTAGGGTTTATGAGATAAGGAAAGTCTCCAAGACTTTACCATAAACATCTCCCTACTTCTCATATGCGCTCAAGCTCTTTCCAAAAGAGTCCTCAAGCCATATCAGCCCCAATACTTACCATAGAGACAAGATACCATGAATGGATGAAGGGGGAGGCGCCACTTCCTTCCAAAGGAAGCAACTTATGCCACCCACACCCCATTATGCCCCTAGGCGCCAATGGGGTTGGGTTTCTCCCCATTATACCCTTTTAAGCCAATTCCCTCTTCATGACAACTTATTATTGGGCCTCATTGGATAATGAGCTAGCCCAAACTTCATGGCATGGGTTGATTAAGCCATTGGATCCAATCCAATGCATCCCTAATCCAAATGTGACCAATTAAGGTCAATTTCGGGTCAACCTGCCAAAAATGAAGTTTGGCTCCAATAACTTTCTTCCAACTCATCAGGCCCATTGGCGCTGATGAAATCTTCCAAATGGATCCAAGTTATCCAATAACTTGATCCAAAGGCTTCTGATTAAAGCAACGTCAAGAGTCTATTGCGTGTGACCCCGTAGGATCCATATGACGATGGCAATGATGTAAACATCATAAGTAGTGACGGGTATCTAGCAACACATCACTACTACCCATGTCATAGGACTTAAGTCATTATGGCAACAACTCCTAACGAGCAACGAGGATTCCCATTGCATTGCAGATCCCTTTGCCTAAGCTGATATCCTGCCATTGGATTAGTCTCAAGTTTATTATCCAATGCATTGGTCATGACTCAACAAGTGTGGCCACACTTTCCTGTCATGCACCAATAAGGTGGGGCGCCCCGTGGTGGATATCATGCTTCCTCGGAAGGAAGGGGCAAATCCTACTATTGGTCATCCATGTCTCTACGTGACTTATGACATGCCCAATGACAGTCGTTTTGATCTCCCAATTACGGAGAGACGTAAGACTGTATTAAAGCATACCCTTCATCAAGTCTAGACATGAATACCTCAAGTCTAAGGATCAATGCAAACCTCTTGCATGTGAGATTGACTCGTTGACTAGACAAGTCAATCCTCACGGTGGATCACTCCAGTGCATCCAATGCACCTGTATGTCTGCGTTACTGTGCCCTGCACCTAACCAGCCCATACACCAGTCTCACATGTACCAAAGCTGTCCCATATCTGCTAAGGTACCTTGACTAGGGATAACTTGTGAGAATGGATCCAATCCAAACTCCTGGGACATTATATATGCAATTCAATACATCAACGCAGGTAAAGCAATCTGCATAATAACGACCATGCCTTTATTGATTATATCAATTTCATTAATTCTATCAAAGTACATTCAAGCAATGCCTGACCATGTCCATACATTGGTCTGTAGGGCATATACACCAACAATCTCCCACTTGCACTAAGACCAAGGGCAACTGATGTTTAATCAGTCCCTATGTCTCTAGTGTGACTTATTTAGCTTCCGCTGCGCCAGAGGCTACGTCAGTGGGTTTTTCCAGATTGCTATCTGTGTTTATTTTAACAAGTTTGAATCATCATTTTTATCCATGATCTCTAAGATCAGATGATATCGCTGCAGTACATACTTGAGTGCTAAGTTCCTTTACACATGCTTACGGCCCCAGTAAGAACTATACTGGACCATCAAGCATCAGGGACTAAATCAAGTTCAAATGAATGAAGCTGCTTCCTTGGCTGCCACAAGAAGCTGCAATGTACTCAGCCTTATTGTAGAATTTGCCACTGCAGTTTGCATAAAGCTCTTTCAGCCAACAACACCACATCAAGGCAAAAGGCAAATCCTGACTGTGAACGATAGTCATTAGACCGGAACGAAGTGTCAGTGTACCCAGTACACAAAGTTCTTCCTGTCTATCACAGACTAAAATTCAATCATTTATACTTCCCAAGTACGAAGGATTGCTTTCACAGCTATCCAGTGTTTGAACACTAGGATCTGATTGAAACTTACTGGCCATGCTCCAAGCATTCGCCACACATAGTCTTGTGCTAGTTGCACAAAACATGATCTATCCTATACCCAATGTATTAGGACTATAGAATCATGTTGTCTCTCTCCTGCTGTGTCAAAAGACATTGCATCATGGAGAGAATCAGACCATGTCTCTCTGGAAGGTATCATCCTTTGGAATGATCCAATATGAACCTCTCCAGAATCTCTTGGATGAACGTAGATTGACTAAAGGGCAATGACTTTCTTGGATCCCAGTTGATCCACATGCCTAGGATGTAGGCTGCATTCCCTAGGTCATTCTTCGCGAAATACATTCCAAGCCTGTACTTCACCGCGTGAAGAGCTGGGATGTCATTTCAAGTGAGGAGAATATCGTCAATCAATTAGAACAAGAAACATTATGATGCTCCCACTGATCTTCTTGTAAACACAGGATACTTGTATAATACCATACATATCTTTATGGCGACTGTATGAAAATATTTTGGCTATTTCCATCTAGACATCCTCTTCCAGACGTCCATTAAGAAAAGCAATTTTCATAACAACACGCTATAACAGAACATGCAATTAAGACAAGTAGATACCTAATGGACTCAAACAAAGCTATCGGTGAAAAATTTCATCAATATCCACCCAGTGGACTTATCCGAAATTTCATTCACTAGCTTGTCATCATAGGTAACAATGTTACCTTTCATATCTATCTTCCAAGAAGATCCACATACAGCCTCTGGGTGTTACCCCTTTGGCGGCTCAATCAAGTCCCATACTTGATTAGCAGACATGGAGTCCATTATGGTTCTTATGGCGCTCAGCCATTTCTTGGAATCTGGTCCACTAACCGCTTCCATTTCCTCATAAGTCTTTAGCTTCATCCTAGATGAAAAATTCGTCATGCCCACAACCTGTGAGAGTATTTCGAATCCATTCAGACTTATGTGGTTCCTGTGTTACTTGAACCTCAGGTTGACTTTTCAACCTGCATGTGTGAATCTACTCTCCATTTGTGTCTAACTGTATTGTGGTTGATTTTTGGACCTTGTCCTAATCAAATCTACTCCCACCAGCTTCTTTCAAAAAATATCTCCTCAAGAAAGACAGCAGTTTGAGCAACAAATATTTTTGTTCTCATCGGGATAGAAGCAGCACTTTCAGTGCCCCACAAGTACACACTATGGAGTGTTAGAACAGTTGCTTGCATGGCCTCTAAAGGAAGTAAATTTGCATGACTATTCAAAGGTGGAACCACATCCAATGTGTTCCCTTTTCTTTCTTTGAATTTCACCACACAGTTGTGGTGTTCCAAGTAAGCTGTGAGACAACCCCACACTCCTCAAGATAGTCATCAAATTCTTCACTTCCTACTTTGATCCAATCAAAGGGTTTTAATAGATTCTCCAATTCGATTCTATACTTCATTTCTTAACTTCTTGGATTTCTCCAAAGTTACGTGTTGGATATGACATATCCCAACTTAATGAAGTATACCACTTAGTGCTTGTCTCCATGGGTCTACACACATTGCTGTGCACTAGATCCAACAAACATCTAACCTCTCTCTCGTTCCTAAATGAAGGTAGCATCTGCCATCTTGTCCATTAGACAAGGCTCACATATATCATAACCGTGAAAGGATAATAATCCCAATAGTCCATGGACTTTTGGATGTGACTTATGTCTTATGGCCCAAGAGACAATGCAAAGAGATGGTATTGATTGAATCATTGGACTTGATCTATCCAGTGTTACATACAGAACTACAAGCTATCATCAATTGTACCACTACTATAGAACATTCCAGATTTAAGGAAATACCAATTTATTTCAAACTGAAAATCCATTCAAAATAATGGACATAATGTTCTAATACAAAAGCTAGTACATAACAGCAAAGTTCTAGATAAAGTCTCCAAGGCAGTGAGATGACATCAACAGCAGCATCCAATGCTCCGTCCCTGACTCGAAAGTCGATCCCACCAAGCCTTATTGTCCTACTTCTTTTGAGCTCCAGCATATGAAAAACATATGTAAGCTCCTCATGCGATACCCAGTACCCATGAATAAGAAGTAGACATAAAGACCTCAGTAACACAATACCTGAAGCAGATGGATAACATCCCTTCTTTTGTGCCATGCTCTTCCTGGGCCTTAATCCATCCTGAAATTTCCATGCATTCCCAGTCTTCCGAAGTTTTAGCTTCGAAGATACGGAACCATAGTCATTCCTGGATTCAGGCAAATACCCAGAAGATCCAACAACACTCTCTTTATTACTATTTGAAGTGCCTGGTGTGAAGAGACGTCGAAGATGTATGATCATATCATAAATCCCCATCTCATCACACTCAACCTGGACCTCAGGGGTCATGCACCTCAAAATAAGAGCAGTGTAATGTTCACTATCCACACAATGTTCAAGATAGACATTCCACTCCCACTCTGTACAAAAATATATACAGGGCTGGGTTGGAGGTCTTTCAAGAAGATATACCATATTCTCATGTTCTAGAAGTTTGGACAAAAGTCTGAACCATCTTGTCCAATTTGTTCCATCCAGTTTATTTTTAAGAAGTTTCAATCTAGGTTCAGGAGATGGAATCATCTACAATAAGCAAATCAGAAAAATAAGTACTATGATAAAGCATTTAACAAGGACTTTAAATTAAATGCTATACTCCCACTATTTCCTTAACGAGTTGATAACTCTCAAAAATCAACTTGGAAATACGTGAGTAGGATCCTAATTTCACACGAGGTCTCCGCGACTCACGAGGGTGAGTTGAGATGCACAGAGAGTCTCATGCTTCCTTAGGTAGGCATGCCAGCCAATTATGCCGCGCACAATTCCTCTTAGTTAAGATAGACTAGGCGCCCTGTGTCCAGCGAGGGCTGGATACAACACAGAACCCTATCCTCTCAACAGCTGCCTCTAGTGATTCATTATGTCAGTGACATATGAAAAACTAGTCAAGTCTGGTCCTAACCGTTATGCCCAGGGCCAACGAATTTCCTTGCGAAGGCACGCCCAGGTTAAAACTGGACTGGGAAAATCATTGTCACCGCACACCTTCTAAAGATAAGTGGGTGTGTCCCACGAGGGTGGGAAACAGTTCACAACACCACCGATTGATAGTTTGATGAGGGCTACGCGTTAGAAGGCTATTGACTTGATATTTCAATGAGAGTTTTTGCATGTTGATTTTATTCTTTTCTAGCATGCAGTTTTCCTATGGTTATGGCAGCAAAGGAAAAACATCACAGGCATGCTATGGACCGAATAATAAACCATCACAGACATGCTAGTTTGGTCGATATGGTCATAGCCCTTTTCATACACATAACTTGTCACGAGCCATGTGACATGCTATCGTGCATCCAAGGGTTGCGAGTCCCTGAAGCAAATCAGCCCATGCCAGAAGCCGAAAGCTAGTGTCCTTCCTTCAGCCGCAAGTCCATCACCAAGCTTCCAAAGCTGGCGCCACTCTGATATCGGTTGAAGAAGACACCTTGTTGTCTTTGATGAACCTTAACCTATCTTATGTAAGCAGTTCTACATCTATTCTAAGGAAAGATGAAAATTTTACATCAAGAAGGGGGAGAACCACACGCAGGTGGCAGAAAGATTTTACAAGCATTCATCACAGGTGGAAACATGCTTCCACATCACAACACAGGAGGGCACCCGCTATGACCATATTAACCCAAGGAAGAGACAAGTGGCGCATATATAAAATTTGAAAAACCGGAATAATCAAATTTTATCCCCTTATGCGCCAACTCCATCCAAAGCACTCTCTCAATCAAATTTATGCTAAAATTGGGATCAAGTTTCATGATGATTTCATGGACCCTATCGGCTGGCAATTTTGTCAGATCAAGAGACCCGGCCAGTCCGAAGACACAATGCCCGTCCTACTTGACAAAACTACGTGGCCTTTGGTCTTAAATCCATCATAAACACAATCCAAATTTCGGCCATAAAATTGATAAAAGAAGTTTGGATGAAAGCGCCTTCTAGGTGAATCGCGCATGGATGAAAGAAAAATTTTCCAAAAATTTTTCACACAAGCAAACGTACACCTTGTGTTTCTCGCAAGTACCTCTGATACCACTGTTAGGGAATGCCGGGTGTAATTTAAAATTTTTGCAGTCCCAGGATGCAGCGGAAGAAGCATTACACCCGAAACACATTCCGGTCCCAAGGATCCATGCGAGGGAGAGAACACAAGGATGTGTTAGGGTTAGTACCTTTATTGCTTGTTAGGATGAAGGTGCCAAGTTGAAGACGCCCAAGTGTTCATCCTCTACAAGTATCCACGCGTCGACTCCTTGATCGTTGCTCCCTTCCACGCTTGGTGCTAGCCTCGGGAAGAGAATCAAGCCTTATCACTCTCTTCAAAACTTGCGCCACCTCCAAGGTAGAAGCGCCAAGAAGAGATGAGGAGGAAGATGATGCGCCAAGTACTTCCTTCTTCTTCTTTGCTTGCGCCACCTCCAAGGTGCGCCTATGGCCAAGGGACGATGAGGGCTTGTGGCAAGAAGACGCCACCAAGCTCAAAGAATCCTTGCGCCAAGAAGATGAGAAGAAGAACAAGAAGAACTTGCTTGCGCCTTTTGATGGAAGAAGGAGAGCTCCAAGCCCTTCAAGTTGTCGCCACCTTAAACTTCCAATTCTCTCCAAGAGATGTCGCCACCAAGCCCTTCTCCAAGTTGCGCCAAGAGGAGAAGAAGGAGAAGAAGGCTTGCGGCTACAAAGAGGAGGAAGGTTGCGCCACCTTGATGTTGTCGCCCTTTGCCCTAGCTCACACCTCTCTATGTTTGTTCACACCTCCAAGGAATCGAACCAACAACCACAAGAGAGGGCGGCAAGGGTCCTATTAATAGGACAAGGGGCGGCTAGGGCAATGGCTAGGATCATGCCAAGTGGGCGGTTAGGATGAGAGGGGTTTGTGGTAAGGAAAGTCTCCAAGACTTTGCCATAAACCTCATTCAACCTATCCTTATTTGCCCAATAGCCATGTCAGCCCAAGACATGCCTTAGAGGCATTCTTTCCATCCAAGGAGAAGGGCTAGGTGCAACATGCAAGAGGTATTTGGCTAGGGTAAGGGTTTGAGTGCATGTAGGGTTTATGAGATAAGGAAAGTCTCCAAGACTTTACCATAAACATCTCCCTACTTCTCATATGCGCTCAAGCTCTTTCCAAAAGAGTCCTCAAGCCATATTAGCCCCAATACTTACCATAGAGACAAGATACCATGAATGGATGAAGGGGGAGGCGCCACTTCCTTCCAAAGGAAGCAACTTATGCCACCCACACCCCATTATGCCCCTAGGCGCCAATGGGGTTGGGTTTCTCCCCATTATACCCTTTTAAGCCAATTCCCTCTTCATGACAACTTATTATTGGGCCTCATTGGATAATGAGCTAGCCCAAACTTCATGGCATGGGTTGATTAAGCCATTGGATCCAATCCAATGCAACCCTAATCCAAATGTGACCAATTAAGGTCAATTTCAGGTCAACCTGCCAAAAATGAAGTTTGGCTCCAATAACTTTCTTCTAACTCATCAGGCCCATTGGCGCTGATGAAATCTTCCAAATGGATCCAAGTTATCCAATAACTTGATCCAAAGGCTTCTGATTAAAGCAACGTCAAGAGTCTATTGCGTGTGACCCCGTAGGATCCATATGACGATGGCAATGATGTAAACATCATAAGTAGTGAGGGGTATCTAGCAACACATCACTACTACCCATGTCATAGGACTTAAGTCATTATGGCAACAACTCCTAACGAGCAACGAGGATTCCCATTGCATTACAGATCCCTTTGCCTAAGCTGATATCCTGCCATTGGATTAGTCTCAAGTTTATTATCCAATGCATTGGTCATGACTCAACAAGTGTGGCCACACTTTCCTGTCATGCACCAATAAGGTGGGGCGCCCCGTGGTGGATATCATGCTTCCTCGGAAGGAAGGGGCAAATCCTACTATTGGTCATCCATGTCTCTACGTGACTTATGACATGCCCAATGACAGTCGTTTTGATCTCCCAATTACGGAGAGACGTAAGACTGTATTAAAGCATACCCTTCATCAAGTCTAGACATGAATACCTCAAGTCTAAGGATCAATGCAAACCTCTTGCATGTGAGATTGACTCGTTGACTAGACAAGTCAATCCTCACGGTGGATCACTCCAGTGCATCCAATGCACCTGTATGTCTGCGTTACTGTGCCCTGCACCTAACCAGCCCATACACCAGTCTCACATGTACCAAAGCTGTCCCATATCTGCTAAGGTACCTTGACTAGGGATAACTTGTGAGAATGGATCCAATCCAAACTCCTGGGACATTATATATGCAATTCAATACATCAACGCAGGTAAAGCAATCTGCATAATAACGACCATGCCTTTATTGATTATATCAATTTCATTAATTCTATCAAAGTACATTCAAGCAATGCCTGACCATGTCCATACATTGGTCTGTAGGGCATATACACCAACACCGTCCTGCGAACATGGGTCTCTATACCCCTTTGCCGGTGATGTGGGACCGAGGCAGGACCTTCGGAGGTCCGCCCGGGTTCGAAAGAAGTCCTCTAGGTATGGCTATCCTAGCCACTAGACATGGCTTCCTTAGGACCCCATTTTGCTTATTTTGTCTTAGATTAGGGTGCATCATGTGGTAGGTTAGATCCACCCTCAAATTACACCATGTAGTTACATTTCTAGGTTTCGCCACTTATGTATGGTAGGTTAGTGCATGCAATTAATGTAATAGATTAGGTCAACTCCATTTTGGGGAACACAAGTCAAATCAGGTCAACACAACTCAAAGTGGCACCAAGAGCCCATCAGCCATCTTGTGGAAGAATCAGCCCACCCACCTTATGGAGCATCACAACAACTACACCAAACCTCACCATCCTAGTTGGCATCCATGTGGGATTTGTCTTCACTCTCCAACCGCCTCTTTCCCTTTGGAGTAAAGGGGGACAAAGCCAGCTATCCTCAGCTTTTCCAGCAGCCCTCATAAAGGTAATTGCGCCAGCCCATCAATGCAAGGAGCAGCCAGCACTCTACCACTACAACCGCAGGATGTTGCCCCTCTAATTCTGGAAGTTCCTGCCACTATCTTCAACCGAAGCCACCAGGAGATCAGCCCCATCAGCAGCTCAGGATTTGCCATTACCCTTTGGAGGAAGGCTCCAAAAGAAGTACAAGGATGCCAGCCAACAAATGGAGAAAGGCTCAGCCCCATCAATGCGCCAGCTTAATGTGCAGAATTTCTTTTGGCTTGTTTGACTTGTGTATGCGCCAAGGGTTTGTCTCTCCCTTTGGCTGCTCATTATAACCTTGTAAACACTCTTGAGGAAGGTTAGAGCTGAATATTTTGAGAAAAATTCAGAAGTGTGTCTTCTAGTGGTGTGTGTCACCTCAACTCTCCCCTCTTCCAAACCTTGCCGAGAGCTCATTTCCTCTTCCCCTCTTCAATCTTCTTCCACCACTTGCTCATGTCCTGAAGCTGGAAGTTCATGCCACCTTCTCCCATCAGCCTTGAAGAGTCTTCAGTCCAAGAGAAGGAGCTGGGCCAAACCGTGGCTCAAGATGGTGTCACCTACACCATGCAAAGACCAAGAATCCACCCCAAGTTAGCTAAGTTCCCTCTCTACCTTGGTTGTTGTTTTCTTGATGTTCTTTGAGCACCCATCTGCACTCACACAGAATTCTCACAGGTGGCGCAAGGCCCTTGAAGAGCATGCCAAGCGCATCCCCTCCCTTCCCCCTCTAAGCTAGTTAGTCCTTAACATGTTAGCAAGGGAACTTGGAGATTAGCCTCCCCCTTGATTGTTCTTGTAACTTGGCCTCTTAGTATTCTTTCAAACACTCACCCATGCATGTGTGGGAATGCTGTAATGCCATGGATGTAAGCTCATAGGGCCCTACTTCGTGTTGTTCCACCATTGGACCGGTGAAGAACGAGAAGTACGCCCTTTCTATTCTCAAAGGGCGCAAGGTGAGCCTCTCCCTTAGAGTAGTGTTGTTTCATGCTCTAGATCGCATGCTAGGTTTCAAATTCAGTTTCATCACTTGTCTTAGACTTGCATGATAGGATTTAACTTCAGTTTATTACTCTCTTAGTTTTGGCTTTTACCTACAAAATACCAAAACAAACTATTTTCAACTACGTTAGCATAAAGGGTTTCATTAATCTATATTTAACTAGCAAAATGTTTTCAAATCGCGTTGTTTGAATGCTTGCATGCTTGGCCCCCCATCAGCCGGTGGCCAGCGGCCCATGGCAGGACCTGAGCATGGACTTTGTCCTTGGGTTACCGCGGACCGCTTCCCACTTCGACTCGGTTCTCAAAGATGGCCCACTTCATCCCCTGTGCGCGCACTGCCGACGCGTCACACGTTGCCTCCCTTTTTGTCCGCGAGATCGTGCGTATTCACGGTCTTCCCTCTTCCATCGTGTCCGACCGCAACACGCATTTTGTGAGCCACTTCTGGCGCTCACTTTGGGCCATCTCGCACACCACTTTGAAATTTTCCACGGCCTATCACCCTCAGACCGATGGGCAAACCGAGGTTGTTAACCGCAGTTTAGGCAATCTACTCCGCTGCCTTGTCGGCGACCATCCGAGGTCTTGGGATTCCATCCTGTTGGGGTATGCCCTTAAGGCTAATGTTTGAGGCCTTTGGGATTGTAACAGTATCATGTAATAAACTCTTGTGTTTATAAAGGCATGGTTATTATTCAGGTTGTTACCTTGTCTGCTGTAATAAGTGTACTTCTGATTAATGTCTCAAAGCTGTTCAGCTAGGCTGACATGCTATAATGTCCTTAGTCGATATATCTTGGTGAACATGAGACAGCCTTGATATGATTGAGACTAATATGTGTTCTAATCTTATAGGATGCTTCGAGCATGGAATAAGATGTAGACTCATGGGTACATTGGATGTACTGGACAGACCCTACTAGGATATTCTTATTGCTTGTCACAATGTGAATAATCCTTGTATGCTACAAGTGGCACATGTCTTTTGACTTGAGTTCACTTGTGTCTCTGAATGATGATTGTCATTGTTTTGAGGTAGTTCAATATCATTTGAAAGATAATGGTTATAGACTATCTTGGATAATGAGCTTGAGTCAGGTTAGGGCACTAGTGATAGATAGAGGATTGTCGTCTCCTTGTTGAAGGAGTGTGATGTTCCATAAGGGCCCCCCTAGATGAGATGATTGAGATAGTGTATGGCCATACCCAGATGACTATGTTCATCTGATCTAATCATGCTCATCATATTGGAGTCACAGGCTTGACACGCTTGTCCAATAAGAACATCCAGTGGCAAGGGACACATGCATGCCTTGTGAATAGATTCACACTTGTGCTGTGGTTTGGGAGTAGTCTTGGAAGACTCTTTCCTTTATATCGGGAGATAGTGATGTGTTGCTAGATACCCCTCACTGATCGTGATAACGTGAGTTATCGTTACCGACATTTAAAGGAAACCCTCAGGGTCGCACAATTGATGATATGGCTTACTTGAGTCAGATCGTGTGGACTGAATTGTTTGGATTCAGTTTAAAGGGATTTAATCTCTGATTGTAAGTGAGATCTGGTCTGATCATGTTTGATTGATTAGGACTTGAGATCGGTAAGCTTCGATCGAGAGAGATGATGCTAGATCGGTGAGATCAGGAGCATCAGGAGATGAATGGTGAGATCTTGAGCCTTAGGGTTCAATATGGTCTAGACCACATGGCTTGAGCTATTTCGGTTTGGTTCATGAACCAAATGCGATTGGAACATGTTGGCTTGAACCGGTTCACAAAGGTGAACGCTTGGTTCAATGCTAATATGCGTTTTGGGTTGGAGTAAGCGCATGGCTTGATGATCATCCATTTATGGAAAGTCATCAAGGCCGGTTTCTCTTGAACGCCAAAACGCATATGCGTTCTTGTCTTCACTTCAACGCCTTGAACTTGGTTGGGCAAGAGGTTGACGACGGGAAGTGGTTTTGCGTGTGGAGCTCTCGGCCAAAAGGAAATCGTCTCTTCATCCCCTTACACACGGCAAGGACCCTTGAAGATTCTTGCTAGCACAAGCATCACAAGGGGTAGGCGATCTTCATCTTGTGTGTGAACTTTTGGAGGAGATCTAAGTTGCTCTCTTCTTCCAAGCCGACCTCCAAGCCAATGGCGTTGGTATGAATCTCCCTCTTGCTTCAATCAATTTATCATAGTTGATTATATGAGCATGTAAGCGATCATATATGATGAAACCCTAGCAAACTTGCATGCGCCCCCTACCTTAGGGTTTCGGCCCCCCTCTTGAAAGGGGTTTTATCCGCTTGCGCTCCCCCTTGAAGGGGACTCTTCAATTGGTATCAGAGCTAGGATCTCATATGGTCATATGATTGCTATGTTTGGTGATCCTTGTTTGCGCTTATGATCTAAGTTTTTTCATCATGCGATAATACTAGTTGAAAGTATTTTGGAGGCGCATATATGAGATGTTTTTGGTGGCGCATGTGTAAGGTTAATTTTGTTGATGCATGTATATTGCTTACATTGTTGCGCATGTTACATGTTTTTGTTTCATCAAAACTTTACTTGCGCGCCTCTAACTAGATCTAAGCCGCACCTGCAATAAACCCTTAGACGGGTTGCTAGGGTTGAAAGCATCATCTAGTTTAGATCAACTTAGTCTGATCAGACCATCTGACAGCCTAGATGGGTCGACCAGATAGCACCTATGCGCATGCACGTGGTGGCTATAGGTCGATTGCATCAAAGGCGTGTAGCGAGGTCTGGTTGAGACACCCTGTGAACACACATGAGTTAGGCCCGGGGTCACACCCGCTTGCCAGATCTCATGTTGGTTGTTCAGCCCTTGGCGCATGCATGGTTGACCATTAGGTCAACGCAAGTCAGTTAAGACTTGGTGCATGCAAAGGGCATGGATCTAACTAGATACGATGAGTGGATCCCTATCAATGGACCGTTGTAAGGTTGTAGGGCACATAAGACAAGTAAAATTGATTCCAATGGGATTTCGAAAAAAAAAAATTTTATTTTGTCTATGGATCACATGTTAATTGATTGATGCCATGATGCCTGTTTATTTAATCTTATGTGGGTTGCCCTTAATGTGTGCTGTGCTGGGGCCTGCGAGCCTGGTAAATTATTATTTTTGTGATCTGCGAATCACATTCTTAATTAATTAATTGTATAATTGACCTGCGAGTCAAGCTTGTCTAGATAGATCAAAATGTATTTTGATTAGACAAGAGCACAGAACACAATTGCAAAGGCGCATGCAGCTGGTGGGCGCACCTGAGCTGCAGAGGGCGCTTAGGCCCTGGTCTGGGCCAGATGAGAGGCAACAAGACCCAAGAAGCAAGTGAAGACTTAAGATAACTTAAGGTCTTACTTAGGGTCAATGGGCTTTTACCACATAAGATCCATGCTTTCTGTTATTGTTTAAATAAGTAGAACATCATGAGTTATTTATCTTCTGCTATAGCCATAGGATTTGCCTGATAGTAAGAAGATAAAAGACCGTTAAAATCCAACGCTAACATATCAAGCTCGTAAGCCTTCTGACGCGAAACCTCACTGTTCTGATTATCGTTGGAGCCGTGTTGTACCCACTCAGTGGGCACGTCCATCTATCTTCAGACGGTGCGGGATTTCACCTGCGTGTTACAGAGAAGGGATTTATCGCTTCTCGTTGCTCAGCATAGCACGTGGTGGTCCAGGGAGTAGGTCGGGTCAGCTTGACCATGTAGGCTACATATGTGGAGCATATGGTAGCACATGGAGGCAGCCATCTGCGGGGTCAGAGATTGTGTTGTACCAACTCAGTTGGCACAGTCTGCTGGATTGCCCAGATGAAGGGGAATCGCACGGGTTGGAGATTAGTGCTTGTACTCTCTGTGCATCTTATCTCGCCTGAGCGGGACGCGGAGACCAAGTATGAAATCTGGATCCCATCTCACTAAAAGAGTGTTACTCTTTCGGACTGTTTACTGGATTTTTCAGTCAGACAAAATAGTGAGAAAAAGAATCTTTCTTAAGTCCTGGATTGATTCTAAACATTGATACTGACCTTGCTGTTCTTGCATTGTTGTAGATTCCTGCAGCAACGAACACCATGAGCTTCAATGTGCGATCCCTACTGGAAAGGGAGAAGTTTGCTGGGCCGAACTTCTCTGACTGGTTCGGACACCTTAAGATCGTTCTTAAGGCAGAGAGGAAACTGTATGTCCTCGAGACGGCTGTGCCGCCTCAACCCGCTGCGAACGCCGCAAGGGCGGTTCGTGAAGCCTATGAAAAGCACGTCAATGATAGCATTGATGTCGCTTGCCTGATGCTAGCGTCTATGACGCCACCGCTGCAGCGTCAGCATGAGGATATGTCGGCTATAGAGATTATAGCGAACCTCAAGATGCTGTATGCTGCACAGGCGAGGACAGAACGCTATAATCTGACGAAGCTCTTCTTTCAGAACAAACTGGCTGAAGGGAGCCCAGTGGGAGCTCACGTGCTCAAGATGATTGGGCACAAGGAGGCTCTGGAGAAACTGGGGCATACCGTCAACCAGGAGCTTGCTGTAGACATCATTCTGCAGTCTCTTCCGCCCTCTTTCGATGCGTTCATCATTAACTTTAATATGAACAAAATCGATTGTACACCGGCAGAGCTGTTGAACATGCTCTTGACTACTGAGGAAACTCTGAAGGGAAAGCCTTCAACCTCTGTCTTAATGGTTCCTTCCAGGAACAAGAAGAAGGGGAAGAAGGGCAAAGCCCCTGTCAAGAACTACAGTAAGGCTCTGAAACAGAAGGTGAAGCGGTCCAAGGACAACAGGTGTTTCCACTGTGGCCAGCTGGGTCACTGGAAAAAGGACTGTAAAGCGCTCCAAGGAGATAAGAGGGGAAGCATCGCTTCTGGCTCAGGTATATACGTGACGGAAGTCATGGTTTCATCTTCTTCTATTTCATGGGTGTTGGACACTGCATGCGGAGTTAACATTTGTTCAAATGTACAGGAACTCAAGAGAAGAAGGCAGGTGGGACAGCATGAGGTAGACCTACGCGTTGGAAACGGGGCACGGGTTGCTGCTGTTGCTGTAGGAGACTATTTCATTTCTTTACCATCTGGCATTGTATTAGAATTAAACAATTGTTATTTTGTACCCAGTATAACTAAAAATATTGTCTCTATTCCTGCTCTTGTCAGGAAAGGATTTGCCTTTGAATGCAATATTTCAAAGTGTGTTTTATCTTTAGATAATATTGTTTATGCAACTGGTTCAATTAACAATGGGTTATACATGTTGGACATGGAAAGTTCTATACAAAGTGTTGATGTTAAGAAAGCCAAGTATGCTGATGACAGCACCTTGCTATGGCATAGTCGTTTAGGCCATATTAACGAGAAGCGCATTAAGCGGTTGCATGATCATGGACTGCTGGGATCATTCTCCTATGAGGAGATTGATACATGCAAAGCTTGTTTGATGGGTAAAATGACGAAGTCACCTTTTCCTAACAAAGGTCAAAGGGCTTCAGGTTTACTTGACCTTATACACAGTGATGTGTGTGGGCCTTTTAGTAAACATGCCAGAGGTGGCTATCAGTACTTCATTACCTTTACTGATGATTTCAGTAGGTATGGTTATGTCTATCTTATGAGACATAAAAGTGAATCTTTTGACAGGTTCAAAGAGTTCAAAAATGAAGTACAAAATCAGTTAGGCCGAAATATCAAGGCACTTCGTTCTGATCGAGGTGGTGAATACCTAAGTCATGCGTTTACTGACTATCTAAAAGAGTGTGGGATTATCTCACAGCTCACTCCGCCAGGAACACCGCAATGGAATGGTGTGTCCGAGAGGAGAAATAGAACGTTACTTGATATGGTTCGTTCTATGATGAGTCAGGCTACTCTTCCATACTCCTTTTGGGGATTTGCACTGGAAACAGCTGCAAAGGTACTAAACCGAGTGCCATCCAAGGCAGTTTCTAAGACACCATATGAGTTATGGTATGGGAAACAGCCAAGCTTGACATTTATCAGGATCTGGGGTTGCGAGGCTTATGTCAAAAAGCTCGCCTCTGGGAAACTGGAGAGCAGATCTGAGAAATGTATATTTGTCGGTTACCCTAAGGAAACTAAGGGTTATTATTTCTACGATCCCAAAGAGAACAAAGTATTTGTTGCTCGGACGGCCATATTTCTTGAGAAGGAGTTTCTTCTGCAAGAGGCCAGTGGGAGAGAAATAAAGCTGGATGAGAATCCAGAGGATGGACAAAGTAGTCAAGCACAGTTGGATGTGCCTGAGCCGGTGGATCAGGTTATTGAACAACCTGAGGCTCAAATATCACGGGAACCGCGAAGATCGGGAAGGATCCGTCGACAGCCTGAGCGCTATGACGGAGTCTACATCATTGATAATGATGAACCCCTCACTTATGCGGATGCGGTCAGTGGACCAGAGTCAGCTAGATGGCTTGATGCTATGCGAGCCGAAATGGACTCCATGTCAGATAACCAAGTCTGGGATTTGGTTGATCCGCCTCTGGGAGTAATCCCTATAGGCTGTAAATGGATCTTCAAGAAGAAGATTGACATGGATGGTAACGTAGTTACCTATAAAGGCAGGCTAGTTGCGAAAGGTTTCAAACAAATCTACGGGATAGATTATGATGAAACTTTCTCACCTGTAGCTATGTTTAAGTCTATTCGGATTCTTTTCGCGATAGCTGCATATTACGATTATGAGATCTGGCAGATGGATGTGAAGACAGCTTTCCTTAATGGAAATCTGGATGAGGATGTGTATATGACACAACCTGAGGGTTTCACGAATCCATCAGATCGTCATAAAATATGCAAGTTAAAGAAGTCTATTTATGGACTTAAGCAAGCATCAAGAAGCTGGAATATTCGTTTTGATGAATCAATCTCTGAGTTTGGTTTCATCAAGAACGAAGATGACCCGTGTGTATATAAGAGGTTTAGTGGGAGCGTGATTACTTTCCTTGTCCTCTACGTCGACGATATCTTGATCATTGGAAATGATATTCCTGAACTGCATGCTGTTAAAGCATGGTTAGGAAAATGTTTCCAGATGAAAGATCTAGGAGAAGCAGCCTATGTGTTAGGTGTGAAGATCTACAGGGATAGATCTAAGAGGCTTCTCGGGCTATGCCAGAGTACGTACATCGATAAAGTCCTGGAGAGATTCCATTTAGAGAATTCTAAAAGAGGATATCTGCCAGTCAGACATGGTCTGAATCTTTCAAAGAGTCAGTGTCCACAAACACAGACTGAGAAAGATGAAATGGACAATACGCCTTATGCTTCGGCAATTGGGTCCATTATGTATGCGATGTTGTGTACTCGCCCAGACGTCGCTTACGGGTTAAGCGTGACCAGTCGGTTCCAAAGTAATCCAGGTATGGCGCACTGGATTGCGGTCAAGAACATTTTAAAATATCTGCGGAGGACCAAAGATATGTTCTTGATATATGGTGGTCAGGAAGAACTCAGTATTGAAGGATATACTGACGCTTCGTTCCAGTCGGACCAGGATGATTTCCGATCGCAATCAGGCTATGTTTTTAGCTTGAATGGTGGAGCAGTGGTGTGGAAAAGTTTCAAACAGTCAACTGTTGCTGATTCCACAACAGAAGCCGAGTATGTTGCAGCCTCGGAAGCATCCAAGGAGGCAGTGTGGATTCGTAAGTTCGTGAGAGAACTTGGTGTTGTTCCTTCGAGTGCAGATCCTTTGGTTATCTTCTGTGATAACACTGGAGCCATCGCACAAGCAAAGGAACCACGGTCGCACCAGAAGTCCAAGCACATACAGAGACGGTTTCACTTGATCCGGGAGATCATTGATCGTGGCGAGATCAAAATCTGCAAGGTTCATACATATGACAATCTGGCAGACCCGCTTACTAAGCCTCTGGCGCAGCAGAAGCATGAGAAGCACTGTAATAATATGGGTTTGAGGTTTCTCAACCATTAGATTAAGTGCAAGTGGGAGATTGTTGGGGTATGCCCTTAAGGCTAATGTTTGAGGCCTTTGGGATTGTAACAGTATCATGTAATAAACTCTTGTGTTTATAAAGGCATGGTTATTATTCAGGTTGTTACCTTGTCTGCTGTAATAAGTGTACTTCTGATTAATGTCTCAAAGCTGTTCAGCTAGGCTGACATGCTATAATGTCCTTAGTCGATATATCTTGGTGAACATGAGACAGCCTTGATATGATTGAGACTAATATGTGTTCTAATCTTATAGGATGCTTCGAGCATGGAATAAGATGTAGACTCATGGGTACATTGGATGTACTGGACAGACCCTACTAGGATATTCTTATTGCTTGTCACAATGTGAATAATCCTTGTATGCTACAAGTGGCACATGTCTTTTGACTTGAGATCACTTGTGTCTCTGAATGATGATTGTCATTGTTTTGAGGTAGTTCAATATCATTTGAAAGATAATGGTTATAGACTATCTTGGATAATGAGCTTGAGTCAGGTTAGGGCACTAGTGATAGATAGAGGATTGCCGTCTCCTTGTTGAAGGAGTGTGATGTTCCATAAGGGCCCCCCTAGATGAGATGATTGAGATAGTGTATGGCCATACCCAGATGACTATGTTCATCTGATCTAATCATGCTCATCATATTGGAGTCACAGGCTTGACACGCTTGTCCAATAAGAACATCCAGTGGCAAGGGACACATGCATGCCTTGTGAATAGATTCACACTTGTGCTGTGGTTTGGGAGTAGTCTTGGAAGACTCTTTCCTTTATATCGGGAGATAGTGATGTGTTGCTAGATACCCCTCACTGATCGTGATAACGTGAGTTATCGTTACCGACATTTAAAGGAAACCCTCAGGGTCGCACAATTGATGATATGGCTTACTTGAGTCAGATCGTGTGGACTGAATTGTTTGGATTCAGTTTAAAGGGATTTAATCTCTGATTGTAAGTGAGATCTGGTCTGATCATGTTTGATTGATTAGGACTTGAGATCGGTAAGCTTCGATCGAGAGAGATGATGCTAGATCGGTGAGATCAGGAGCATCAGGAGATGAATGGTGAGATCTTGAGCCTTAGGGTTCAATATGGTCTAGACCACATGGCTTGAGCTATTTCGGTTTGGTTCATGAACCAAATGCGATTGGAACATGTTGGCTTGAACCGGTTCACAAAGGTGAACGCTTGGTTCAATGCTAATATGCGTTTTGGGTTGGAGTAAGCGCATGGCTTGATGATCATCCATTTATGGAAAGTCATCAAGGCCGGTTTCTCTTGAACGCCAAAACGCATATGCGTTCTTGTCTTCACTTCAACGCCTTGAACTTGGTTGGGCAAGAGGTTGACGACGGGAAGTGGTTTTGCGTGTGGAGCTCTCGGCCAAAAGGAAATCGTCTCTTCATCCCCTTACACACGGCAAGGACCCTTGAAGATTCTTGCTAGCACAAGCATCACAAGGGGTAGGCGATCTTCATCTTGTGTGTGAACTTTTGGAGGAGATCTAAGTTGCTCTCTTCTTCCAAGCCGACCTCCAAGCCAATGGCGTTGGTATGAATCTCCCTCTTGCTTCAATCAATTTATCATAGTTGATTATATGAGCATGTAAGCGATCATATATGATGAAACCCTAGCAAACTTGCATGCGCCCCCTACCTTAGGGTTTCGGCCCCCCTCTTGAAAGGGGTTTTATCCGCTTGCGCTCCCCCTTGAAGGGGACTCTTCACATCCTACCTATGGCTGAGTTTGCGTACAATAGCGCCTCTAATAGGTTTATGGGTCTTAGTCCCTTCCAGATCGTCTTGGGCTACCAGCCACGTGAACCCATCGACCTGCATGACGTTCCCATCGAGTCCCACCTCTCCCCGCATGAATACTCTTTTGCCTAGCATATCGCTAGTTTGCATGATGAGGTTCAGCGTCGTATCTTTTTGGGCAACACTCGCAATGCAATGAAGGCCAACGAGCATCGTAGGCCACAACATTTTACTGTAGGTGAGCTGGTGAGGGTGCGCATCCACCCCGAGCGTTTATCAAACAGGGCACATTTTAAGCTCTGACCACACTACATGGGACCCTATACGATGGTATGCAGGATTGGCTCCAACGCCTATGAGCTTGACTTGCCTGAGTACATGGGGATTCACCCCATCTTCAACATGGCGGACATCCTTCCCTTACACGGCCCCTTGGAGGGGCCATCTGACACCGACGACCCGTTGCCCCCTAGTTCTCCGGGGGAGAACTCATCAGGATATGCAGCGGAAGCTAATGCAAGAGCAAATAAGCCCATGAGCCTACTTGGGGATGGCCCAAACCCCCGTGAACTTCACGACCCCGCAATCGCCCGTGCGCCCGCCCGTGAAAGTCTCGGGCAAATCCTCAACCGCTGAACACGGCCGTGTTCCCAAACAAGACCGAGCTGTGTTCCCCAACACGGCCCTCGACACACCCGTGGCCACCGCCGTGTTCTCTTCGGCAGATTTTGGCGCAGTCGAACACGGCCGTGCGCAACAACACGGCCAGGCCGTGTTCCACCCTGGAGATGCTATGGAGCCTCAACGACTGCACTTCGACATCACTCACCCTTCCTAACATATTACTCCACCCCAGGACGACCCGAAGAAGCTCCACAAGGTGACAATTCGGCATTCTCAACATCAAAGCAAGCCACCGCATCACCTCACGGGCTTCATCGACACCCCTTCCTCTCATGCCACATCAACTCAGCCCAAGGGCCCCTCAAGTCGACCCCTTGAGGCTCCCAACCCACGTGGGCCGCTCAACCTCAGCAACAACACGGCCCAAGAGCGAGCCGCAATGATAGTCGCGCAGCCCACAACGTCAAAATTCTGCTGCCTCATCGCCATGTGCTCGAAGCGCATCTAGGCCCGATCATATGCAGCCTTAGCTTCACGCCACCTACCCTGAAGAATATTAGTTGTAGAGTTGTCATGTTTGTCTTTAGTCGCAGCTTGACCACTTTAGTGGCCTGCTAGAGTGATTAGTTTGTTAGAGTTGCTTGTCCCTTATGTATTTTGTTTGTTCCCACCCCTCTACTCTATAAAAGAGGAGGTTGGGCTATAGTGTTCTTCAGTCCTCTAAGTGTGTAGAGTTCTCCTGGTGAGTTTAGAGAGCCCTCCAGCGTTTGTGAAGTCGAGTCGGAGCCTCGCCTTCGTCGTTGTTTGGGTTGAGGACGCCTCGATTCCAAGTTGTTTCCTCTTTCAGCTTGAAGTGAATCCCACCCTTCCGGTGGGTCAGGTTCGCCTGTTTTTCATTTCAGTTGCGTATTTCTTCACTGCTATTTCTTCACCCGCGTTGTCCATTCTTCGGAAGCGTGGTTGTTTTCTTGTATTCTTTCGCTTATTTCAGCTACATAGTCCGGTGAGCTAATTTCCACGCCTTCGCTATCCCCCACTTGGCTAAGCTTCAAACGTGCCAAGGGAGCTACGAGGATCGCTTAAAATTTGCTTTGAGGTTAGTGTGTTGCATTAATAGTTGGGTGCCGTCGCTTTTCATTGAAGGGTCCCTTAATCTAAGGGGGGGGGCGAAACCCTATAGGCGCATATGGAGGTTAAGATGCAACGGAAAGGGGTTTCTACGATCTTTGCATGCGTTATGATCAACTTATAAAACTCTGATTGAATGAAAACGATTCATACCATAGCCATTTCTAGATGGCGTCTTGGAAGCAAAAGATGCAAGCGCCTCTTCTCCAAAGTCTCGCACACAAGATGAAGATGCGCTCCTTCCTTGATGCTCCTTGTGCTAGCAAGGATCGTCCAAGGTGTCTTGATCGCTTGAAGGGAAGAGAGAGTTCTTTCTTGCTTGGCGTCTTTTCTCCTTGTCGTCCACCACACACGAAAATGTGAACTCTCGTCAAGAACTAGAGCTAGCGACGAACCAAGAGGAGAGGCGTGAATGGAGGCTATCGTGAGGCATGGCCACGATTAGAAGAAGTGCTATCTAAAAATAGCAAGTCACTTCTCAAGTTGCGATCATGGGTTTTCCCAATCGCAAATCCAATTCACCCTTGAACCATGCGCTCATCCATTGAGCCGGTTCACTTGACTTTGGTTCAATAACCAAATAAACCAAGCAATCAGTCCAGATCATAATAAACCCCTAAGGCTTAAAATCTGACCGTTAATCTCTTGATGCTCCTTATCTCACCGATCTAGCATCCATTCTCTCAATCGAAGCTTACCGATCTCAAGCCCTAATCAATCAAACATGATCAGACCAGATCTCACTTACAATCAGAGATTAAGATCCCTTTAAACTGAACCCAAACAATTCAGTCCACACGATCTGACTTAAGTAAGCCATATCATCAAATTGTGCGACCCTGAGGGTTTCCTTTAAATGTCGGTAACGATAACTCACGTCATCACGATCAGTGAGGGGTATCTAGCAACACATCACTGTCTCCCGATAGAAAGGAAAGAGTCTTCCAAGACTACACCCAAAATACAGCACAAGTGTGAATCCAATTCACCAGGCATGCATAATTCCTTTGCCACTGGATGTTCTTATTGGACAAGCATGTCAGGCCTGTAACTCCAATATGATGAGCATGATTAGATCAGATGAACATAGTCATCTGGGTATGGCCATACACTTTCTCAATCATCTCATCCAGGGGGCCCCTTTAGAACATCACACTCCTTAAACAAGGAGACGGCAATCCTATGTCTATCACTAGTGCCCTAACCTGACTCAAGCTCACCATCCAAGATAGTCTATAACCATTATGTTTCAAATGATATTGAACTACCTCAAAACAATGACAATCATCATTTAGAAAACACAAGTGATCTCAAGTCAGAGGAAATGTGCCACTTGTTACAATCAAGGATTATTCACATTGTGACAAGCAATTGAATAACCTAGTAGGGTCTGTCCAGTACATCCAATGTACCCATGAGTCTACATCTTATTCCATGCTCGAAGCATCCTATAAGATTAGAACACATATTAGTCTTAACCATATCAAGGCTGTCTCATGTTCACCAAGATATCTTGACTAAGGACATAACTGCATGTCAGCCTAGCTGAACAGCTTTGAGACATTATTCAGAAGTACATTTATTGCAGCAGACAATGTAAGAAACTGAATAATAACCATGCCTTTATAAACATAAAAGTTTATTACATGATACTGATACAATCCCAAGGCCTCAAACATTAGCCTTCAGGGCATACCCCAACAATCTCCCACTTGCACTTAATCTAATGGTTGAGAAATCTCAAACCCATATTATTACAGTGCTTCTCATGCTTCTGCTGCGCCAGAGGCTTGGTAAGCGGGTCTGCCAGATTGTCATCTGTATGAACCTTGCAGACTTTGATCTCGCCACGATCAATGATCTCCCGGATCAAATGAAACTGTCTCTGTATGTGCTTGGACTTCTGGTGCGACCGTGGTTCCTTTGCTTGTGCGATTGCTCCAGTGTTATCACAGAAGATAACCAAAGGATCTGCACTCGAAGGAACAACACCAAGTTCTTGAAAGTGCCCCTTAGATTAGGGGGGTCCCCTTCTAGGGGGAGCATAACCCTAAAGCATATGGCGCATAAAATTTTCTTCTTGCGGAACTAGGGTTATAGGATCGATATGCATGCTAAAAGATCAACTTGATAATAAGAAAACAATCATACCATCGCCATGGGGAAGATGTTTCCTTGGAAGCAAAGATCAAAGTAGATCTTCTCCTTGTCGTCACACACAAGATGATGTCGCTATCTCTCTTGGTGCTCCTTGTGCTAGCAAGGTTCCAAGAGGTCCTTGTCGAGTGAAGGGAAAATGAGATCTCTTTCTTCTTGGCCGAATCCTCCTCAACCTTCAAAGTGTCGCCACACTCACGAGAGAGACGAGAGGAATATGGGCGAGAGAAATCTGAGTGAGCGAAAATAGAGTATTTTCTATTTTGATGAGCGCACTCTCCAAATGGAGATCATGGTTACTAAAAATAGTAACCACTCCTCACCACAACGTTCACGCCAAGTGAACTTGTCGCCTACTCCTCTCCCTATGAACCAAGCGCTCATTTAGTGAGCCGGTTCACTTTGGTTCGGTTTAAGAACCAATCAAGCCAATGATCTAGTCTAGATCTTAAATAAACCCTAAGGTTCACGATCTAACCGTCGATCTCAACGATGCCCCTGATCTGACCGATCTGGCATGCATTCTCTCGATCGAAGCTTACCGATCTCAAGCCCTAATCAATCAAACATGATCAGACCAGATCTCACTCACAATCAGAGATTAAATCCCTTTAAACTGAACCCAAACAATTCAGTCCACACGATCTGACTTAAGTAAGCCATATCATCAAATTGTGCGACCCCAAGGGTTTCCTTTAAATGTCGGTAACGATAACTCGCGTTATCACGATCAGTGAGGGGTATCTAGCAACACATCACTATCTCCCGATATAAAGAAATGAGTCTTCCAAGACTACACCCAAACCACAGCACAAGTGTGAATCAAATCACAAGGCATGCATATTTCCTTTGCCACTGGATGTTCTTATTGGACAAGCCTGTCAAGCTTGTAATTCCAATATGATGAGCATGATTAGAACAGACGAACACTGTCACCTGGGTATGGCCATACACTCTCTCAATCATCTCATCCAGGGGGCCCCATTAGAACATCACACTCCTTAAACAAGGAGACGGCAATCCTTTGTCTATCACTAATGCTCTAACCTGACTCAAGCTCACCATCCAAGATAGTCTATAATCATTATGTTTCAAACGATATTGAACTATCTCAAAACAATGACAATCATCATTTAGAAAACACAAGTGATCTCAAGTCAGAGGAAATGTGCCACTTGTCATAATCAAGGAATATTCACATTGTGACAAACAATTGAACATCCTAGTAGGGTCTGTCCAGTACATCCCATGTACCCATGAGTCTACATCTTATTCCATGCTCGAAGCATCCTATAAGATTAGAACACATATTAGTCTTAACCATATCAAGGCTGTCTCATGTTCACCAAGATACATCGACTAAGGACATAATAGCTTGTCAGCCCAGCTGAACAGCTTTGAGACATTATTCAGAAGAACATATATTGCAGCAGACAATGTAGCTAACTGAATAACAACCATGCCTTTATAAACTTAAGAGTTTATTACATGATACAGATACATTCCCACAGGCCTCAAACATTAGCCTTAAGGGCATACCCCAACAATCTCCCACTTGCACTTAATCTAATGGTTGAGAAATCTCAAACCCATATTATTACAGTGCTTCTCATGCTTCTGCTGCGCCAGAGGCTTGGTAAGCGGGTCTGCCAGATTGTCATCTGTATGAACCTTGCAGACTTTGATCTCGCCACGATCTATGATCTCCCTGATCAAATGAAACCGTCTCTGTATGTGCTTGGACTTCTGGTGCGACCGTGGTTCCTTAGCTTGTGCAATTGCTCCAGTGTTATCACAGAAGATAACCAAAGGATCTGCACTCGAAGGAACAACACCAAGTTCTCTCACGAACTTACGAATCCAGACTGCCTCCTTAGATGCTTCCGAGGCTGCAACATACTCGGCTTCTGTTGTGGAATCAGCAACAGTTGACTGTTTGAAACTCTTCCACACCACTGCACCTCCATTCAAGCTAAAAACATAGCCTGATTGCGATCGGAAATCATCCTGGTCCGACTGGAACGAAGCATCAGTATATCCTTCAATACTGAGTTCTTCCTGACCACCATATATCAAGAACATATCTTTGGTCCTCCGCAGATATTTTAAGATGTTCTTGACTGCAATCCAGTGCGCCACACCTGGATTACTTTGGAAACGACTGGTTACGCTTAACCCGTAAGCGACGTCTGGGCGAGTACACAACATCGCATACATAATGGAACCAATAGCCGAAGCATAAGGCGTATTGTCCATTTCATCTTTCTCAGTCTGTGTTTGTGGACACTGACTCTTCGAAAGATTCAGACCATGTCTGACTGGAAGATATCCTCGTTTAGAATTCTCTAAATGAAATCTCTCCAGGACCTTATCGATGTAAGTACTCTGGCACAGCCCGAGAAGCCTCTTAGATCTATCCCTGTAGATCTTCACACCTAACACATAGGCTGCTTCTCCTAAATCTTTCATCTGGAAACATTTCCTCAGCCATGCTTTAACAGCATGCATTTCAGGAATGTCATTTCCAATGATCAAGATATCATCGACGTAGAGGACTAGGAAAGTAATCACGCTCCCACTAAACCTCTTATATACACACGGGTCATCTTCGTTCTTGATGAAACCAAATTCAGTGACTGATTCATCAAAACGAATATTCCAGCTTCTTGATGCTTGTTTAAGTCCATAAATAGACTTCTTTAACTTGCATATCTTATGACGATCTGCTGGATTAGTGAAACCTTCTGGTTGTGTCATATACACATCCTCATCCAGATTTCCATTAAGGAAAGCTGTTTTCACATCCATCTGCCAAATCTCATAATCATAATATGCAGCTATCGCGAAAAGAATCCGAATAGACTTAAACATGGCTACAGGTGAGAAAGTTTCATCATAATCTATCCCGTAGATTTGTTTGAAACCTTTCGCAACTAGCCTGCCTTTATAGGTAACCACGTTACCATCCATGTCAATCTTCTTCTTGAAGATCCATTTACAGCCTATAGGGATAACTCCCGAAGGCGGATCAACCAAATCCCAGACTTGGTTATCTGACATGGAGTCCATCTCGGCGCGCATAGCTTCAAGCCATCTCGCTGACTCCGGTCCACTGACCGCATCCGCATAAGTGAGGGGTTCATCATTGTCAATGATGTAGACTCCGTCATAGCGCTCAGGCTGTCGACGGATCCTACCCGATCTTCGCGGTTCCCGTGATATCTGAGCCTCAGGTTGTTCAATAACCTGTTCTACCGGCTCAGGCTCATCCAACTCTGCTTGAGCACTTTGTCCTTCCTCTGGATTCTCATCCAGTTTTATTTCTCTCCCACTGGCCTCTTGCAGAAGAAACTCCTTCTCAAGAAATATGGCCGTCCGAGCAACAAAAACCTTGTTCTCCTTGGGATCGAAGAAATAATAACCCTTAGTTTCCTTAGGGTAACCGACAAAGATACATTTGTCAGATCTGCTCTCTAGTTTCCCAGAGGCGAGCTTTTTGACATAAGCCTCGCAACCCCAGATCCTGATAAATGTCAAGCTTGGCTGTTTCCCATACCATAACTCATATGGCGTCTTTGAAACTGCCTTGGATGGCACTCGGTTTAGTACCTTTGCAGCTGTTTCCAGTGCAAAACCCCAAAAGGAGTAAGGAAGAGTAGCCTGACTCATCATAGAACGAACCATATCAAGTAGCGTTCTATTTCTCCTCTCGGACACACCATTCCATTGCGGTGTTCCTGGCGGAGTGAGCTGTGAGATGATCCCACACTCCTTCAGATAGTCAGTAAACGTATGACTTAGGTATTCACCACCTCGATCTGAGCGAAGTGCCTTGATATTTCGGCCTAGCTGATTCTGTACTTCATTCTTGAACTCTTTGAACTTGTCAAAAGATTCACTCTTATGTCTCATCAGATAGACATACCCGTATCTACTGAAATCATCAGTAAAGGTAATGAAGTACTGATAGCCACCTCTGGCATGTTTACTAAATGGCCCACACACATCACTGTGTATAAGGTCAAGTAAACCTGAAGCCCTTTGACCTTTGTGAGGAAAAGGTGACTTCGTCATTTTACCCATCAAACAAGCTTTGCATGTATCAATCTCCTTATAGGAGAATGATCCCAGCAGTCCATGATCATGCAACCGCTTAATGCGTTTCTCGTTAATATGGCCTAAACGACTATGCCATAGCAAGGTGCTGTCATCAGCATACTTGGCTTTCTTAATATCAATTTGCTGTATCGAACATTCCATGTCCAACATGTATAACCTATTGTTAATTGAACCAGTTGCATAAACAATATTATCAAAAGACAAAATACACTTTGAAATATTGCATTCAAAGGAAAACCCCTTCCTGACAAGAGCAGGAATGGAGATAATATTTTTAGTTATACTGGGAACAAAGTAACAACTGTTTAGTTCCAATACAAGTCCAGATGGTAAAGAAATAAAGTAGTCTCCTACAGCAACAGCAGCAACCCGTGCCCCGTTTCCAACTCGTAGGTCCACCTCATGCTGTCCCACCTGCCTTCTTCTCTTGAGTTCCTGTACATTTGAACAAATGTGAACTCCACATGCAGTGTCCAACACCCATGATACAGAAGAAGAAAACATGACCTCAGTCACGAATATACCTGAGCCAGAAGCAAAGCTTCCCCTCTTATCTCCTTGGAGCGCTTTACAGTCCTTTTTCCAGTGACCCAGCTGGCCACAGTGGAAACACCTGTATTCCTTAGACCGCTTGACCTTCTGCTTCAGAGCCTTGCTGTAACTCTTGACAGGGGCCTTGCCCTTCTTCCCCTTCTTCTTGTTCCTAGAAGGAACCATCAAGACAGAGGTTGAAGGCTTACCCTTCAGAGTCTCCTCAGTGGTCAAGAGCATATTCAGCAGCTCTGCCGGAGTACAATCGATTTTGTTCATATTAAAATTAATAATGAACGCGTCGAATGAAGGCGGGAGAGACTGCAGAATAATGTCTACAGCAAGCTCCTGGTTAATGGTATGCCCCAGTTTCTCTAGAGCCTCCTTGTGCCCAATCATCTTGAGCACGTGAGCTCCCACTGGGCTCCCTTCAGCCAGTTTGCTCTGAAAGAAGAGCTTAGTCAAATTATAGCGTTCAGTCCTCGCCTGTGCAGCATACAGCATCTTGAGGTTTGCTATAATCTGTATAGCTGACATATCCTCATGCTGACGCTGCAGCGGTGGCGTCATAGACGCTAGCATCAGGCAAGCGACATCAATGCTATCATTGACGTGCTTTTCATAGGCTTCCCGAACCGCCCTTGCGGCGTTCGGAGCGGGCTGCGGCGGTATCGCCGTCTCGAGGACATACAGTTTCCTCTCTGCCTTAAGAACGATCTTAAGGTGTCCAAACCAGTCAGAGAAGTTCGGCCCAGCAAACTTCTCCCTTTCCAGTAGGGATCGCACATTGAAGTTCATGGTGTTCGTTGCTGCAGGTATCTACAACAATGCAAGAACAGCAAGGTCAGTATCAATGTATAAGAATCAATCAGGACTTAAGAAAGATTCTTTTTCTCACTATTTTATCAGGCGTGAAAAATCCAGCAAAACAGCCCGAAAGAGTAGAACTCTTTTAGTGAGATGGGATCCAGATTTCATACTTGGTCTCCGCGTCCCGCTCAGGCGAGATAAGATGCACAGAGAGTACAAGCACTAGTTTCTGGTAGGCATTCCCTGCCGATCGCCAACCCGTGCGATTCCCCTTCATCTGGGCAATCCAGCAGACTGTGCCAACTGAGTTGGTACAACACAGTCTCTGATCCCACAGATGGCTGCCTCCATGTGCTACCATATGCTCCACATATGTAGCCAACACGGTCAAGCTGACCCGACCTACTCCCTGGACCACCATGTGCTATGCTGAGCAACGAGAAGGGATAAATCCCTACTCTGTAACACACAGGTGTAATCCCACACCCTCTGAAGATAGATGGACGTGCCCACTGAGTGGGTACAACACGGCTCCAACGATAATCAGAACAGTGAGGTTTCGCGTCAGAAGGCTTACGAGCTTGATATTAAGCGTTGGATTTTCACGGTCTTTTATCTTCTTGCCTATCATGCAATTCCTATGGTGATAGCAGAAGATAATTTAATCATGCAATTCTAATATTATACAATAAAAGAAAGCATGTATCTTATGTGGTAAAAGCCCATAGCCCTAGAAGACCTTAACCTAACTTAAGTCTTCATTTGCTCTTCATGGGTCTTTTGCTGCTCATCTGGCCCAAACCAGGGCCCAAGCGCCATCTGCAGCACAGGTGCGCCCACCAGGAAAATGCGCCAGGTCCTAGGGTCGAACCCTAGACCTCCCACCTGGTCAAGCCACTGCTGCATGCGCCTCTGCCAAGTGTGCTCTGTGCTCTTGTCAAATTAAATTACAAATTTAACTATCTAGACAAGAGTGACACGTAGGTCACTTACAATTATAAATTAAAACACAGTGATGCGCAGATCACAATAATTAATTTACAACAATTAATACAGGCACGCAGGCCCCAGCACAGCACACAATTAATATGGGCAGCCCACATAAGACTAAATAGACAAACATATGCATCAATCAACAACGATGTGATCCATCATAAAAAAATTAAAATTTTCGAAAACCCCATGGGATCAATTTTAATTTTTCCTTATTTGC
The DNA here is from genome assembly GCA_027563935.2 of Costus lasius. Taxonomy (NCBI): domain Eukaryota; kingdom Viridiplantae; phylum Streptophyta; class Magnoliopsida; order Zingiberales; family Costaceae; genus Costus; species Costus lasius. The sequence goes on from CM050451.1 coordinate 82,794,200, forward strand.
CCTACAACCTTACAACGGTCCATCACTAGGGATCCACTCATCCAACCTAGTCAGATCCACTGCCTTTACATGCACCAAGTCCTAACTGACTTGAGTCGACCATAAGGTCAACCATGCATGCGTCAGGGCTGAACGACCACACTGAGGTCTGGCAAGCGGGCGTGACCCCGGGCCTAACTCAGGTGCGTTCATTAATCGTCTCAATCAGACATCGCTACACACCTGTCTGCAGTCGACCTATAGCCACCATAGGCTTGCGCCAAGGTGCTATCTGGTCGACCCATTCAGGCTGTCAGATGATCTGATCAGACATTCTGGATCTAACATAGGGGTTGACTTCAACCCTAATAACCCGTCTAAGGGTTTATAGTAAAGCCTTAGATCTATGATGAGTCGCGCAAGTATTCAAGTTTTGTAAAACAAAAACAAGATGCGCCAACTTACAACATACATGCGCCAATAGATGGAAACATCTATCATACATGAAGTTTCGCAAGATGATAAAACCAATCATACAACTTTCGCATGTTATAAAGATCTAAGCATATGGAATCACAAGGCCAAAGCAATCATAATGAACATGCATTCAACTTCGCTCTGATACCAATTGAAAGTGCCCCTTAGATTAGGGGGGTCCCCTTCTAGGGGGAGCATAACCCTAAAGCATATGGCGCATAAAATTTTCTTCTTGCGGAACTAGGGTTATAGGATCGATATGCATGCTAAAAGATCAACTTGATAATAAGAAAACAATCATACCATCGCCATGGGGAAGATGTTTCCTTGGAAGCAAAGATCAAAGTAGATCTTCTCCTTGTCGTCACACACAAGATGATGTCGCTATCTCTCTTGGTGCTCCTTGTGCTAGCAAGGTTCCAAGAGGTCCTTGTCGAGTGAAGGGAAAATGAGATCTCTTTCTTCTTGGCCGAATCCTCCTCAACCTTCAAAGTGTCGCCACACTCACGAGAGAGACGAGAGGAATATGGGCGAGAGAAATCTGAGTGAGCGAAAATAGAGTATTTTCTATTTTGATGAGCGCACTCTCCAAATGGAGATCATGGTTACTAAAAATAGTAACCACTCCTCACCACAACGTTCACGCCAAGTGAACTTGTCGCCTACTCCTCTCCCTATGAACCAAGCGCTCATTTAGTGAGCCGGTTCACTTTGGTTCGGTTTAAGAACCAATCAAGCCAATGATCTAGTCTAGATCTTAAATAAACCCTAAGGTTCACGATCTAACCGTCGATCTCAACGATGCCCCTGATCTGACCGATCTGGCATGCATTCTCTCGATCGAAGCTTACCGATCTCAAGCCCTAATCAATCAAACATGATCAGACCAGATCTCACTCACAATCAGAGATTAAATCCCTTTAAACTGAACCCAAACAATTCAGTCCACACGATCTGACTTAAGTAAGCCATATCATCAAATTGTGCGACCCCAAGGGTTTCCTTTAAATGTCGGTAACGATAACTCGCGTTATCACGATCAGTGAGGGGTATCTAGCAACACATCACTATCTCCCGATATAAAGAAATGAGTCTTCCAAGACTACACCCAAACCACAGCACAAGTGTGAATCAAATCACAAGGCATGCATATTTCCTTTGCCACTGGATGTTCTTATTCGACAAGCCTGTCAAGCTTGTAATTCCAATATGATGAGCATGATTAGAACAGACGAACACTGTCACCTGGGTATGGCCATACACTCTCTCAATCATCTCATCCAGGGGGCCCCATTAGAACATCACACTCCTTAAACAAGGAGACGGCAATCCTTTGTCTATCACTAATGCTCTAACCTGACTCAAGCTCACCATCCAAGATAGTCTATAATCATTATGTTTCAAACGATATTGAACTATCTCAAAACAATGACAATCATCATTTAGAAAACACAAGTGATCTCAAGTCAGAGGAAATGTGCCACTTGTCATAATCAAGGAATATTCACATTGTGACAAACAATTGAACATCCTAGTAGGGTCTGTCCAGTACATCCCATGTACCCATGAGTCTACATCTTATTCCATGCTCGAAGCATCCTATAAGATTAGAACACATATTAGTCTTAACCATATCAAGGCTGTCTCATGTTCACCAAGATACATCGACTAAGGACATAATAGCTTGTCAGCCCAGCTGAACAGCTTTGAGACATTATTCAGAAGAACATATATTGCAGCAGACAATGTAGCTAACTGAATAACAACCATGCCTTTATAAACTTAAGAGTTTATTACATGATACAGATACATTCCCACAGGCCTCAAACATTAGCCTTAAGGGCATACCCCAACAGTTCTCTCACGAACTTACGAATCCACACTGCCTCCTTGGATGCTTCCGAGGCTGCAACATACTCGGCTTCTGTTGTGGAATCAGCAACAGTTGACTGTTTGAAACTCTTCCACACCACTGCTCCTCCATTCAAGCTAAAAACATAGCCTGATTGCGATCGGAAATCATCCTGGTCAGACTGGAACGAAGCGTCAGTATATCCTTCAATACTGAGTTCTTCCTGACCACCATATATCAAGAACATATCTTTGGTCCTCCGCAGATATTTTAAAATGTTCTTGACTGCAATCCAGTGCGCCATACCTGGATTACTTTGGAACCGACTGGTCACGCTTAACCCGTAAGCAACGTCTGGGCGAGTACACAACATCGCATACATTATGGACCCAATAGCCGAAGCATAAGGCGTATTGTCCATTTCATCTTTCTCAGTCTGTGTTTGTGGACACTGACTCTTCGAAAGATTCAGACCATGTCTGACTGGAAGATATCCTATTTTAGAATTCTCTAAATGAAATCTCTCCAGGACTTTATCGATGTAAGTACTCTGGCACAGCCCGAGAAGCCTCTTAGATCTATCCCTGTAGATCTTCACACCTAATACATAGGCTGCTTCTCCTAGATCTTTCATCTGGAAACATTTCCTTAACCATGCCTTAACCGCATGCATTTCAGGAATGTCATTTCCAATGATCAAGATATCATCGACGTAGAGGACTAGGAATGTAATCACGCTCCCACTAAACCTCTTATATACACACGGGTCATCCTCGTTCTTGATGAAACCAAATTCACTGATTGATTCATCAAAACGAATATTCCAGCTTCTCGATGCTTGTTTAAGTCCATAAATAGACTTCTTTAATTTGCATATCTTATGACGATCTGATGGATTAGTGAAACCTTCTGGTTGTGTCATATACACATCCTCATCCAGATTTCCATTCAGGAAAGCTGTTTTCACATCCATTTGCCAAATCTCATAATCGTAATATGCTGCTATCGCGAAAAGGATCCGAATAGACTTAAACATGGCTACAGGTGAGAAAGTTTCATCATAATCTATCCCGTAGATTTGTTTGAAACCTTTCGCAACTAGCCTCAGGTTGTTCATTAACCTGTCCTACCGGCTCAGGCTCATCCAACTGTGCTTGAGCACTTTGTCCTTCCTCTGGATTCTCATCCAACTTTATTTCTCTCCCACTGGCCTCTTGCAGAAGAAACTTGATGGGGGGGCCAAGCATGCAACATTCAAACAACGCGTTTTGAAAACGTTTTGCTAAATAAGTATAACTTAGTAAACCCCTTGAACTATCGTAGTTTGAAACTAGCTTGTTTTAGTAAGTAGTAGTGAAAACCGAAACTATCCTAGCATGCACTTCTAGATAAAATGAAATTTGACAAAGCTTATCATGCGATTCTATAACCTCAATTAGATCTAGCATGCGGTTCTACCATAAGCAATAAAGCTACTCTAGGGGAGAAACTCACCTTGCACCCTTTGAGAATAGAAAGGGTGACCTTCCCGTTCTTCACCGGTCCAATGGTTGAATCTCACGAAGTAGGGCCCTATGAGCTTACACACATAGCATTGCAGCATCCCACACATGCGTGGGTGAGTTTGACAAAAATATTAAGAGGCCATTCACATAAGGACATTCAAGGGGGAGGATAGCCTCCAAATTCCCTTGCTAACACTTTTGAGACTAACTAGTTAAGGGGGAAAGGGGGGGGATGAACTTGTATGCCCTCCTTGGCCTTGCGCAACCTGAGAAGAAACCTTAGTGAGTGCAGATGAATGTTCAGAAACGTCAAGAAAACATCAGCCAAGGGAGAAGAGAGACTTAGCTAACTTAGGGTGGTGGCTTGATCTTGGCATGGGGTTGATGACACCTTCTTGAGTCTCGGATGTGTCCAGCTCCTCATCATGGCTGAGGACTCTTCAAGGCTAAAGGGAGGAAGTGGCGTGAGCTCCCATCTTCATGACAAGCGCAAGTGGAGGTGGAAGGTTGAAGAGCAAGAGGGGGGGGGTGGAATGGAGCTCTCGGCAATGGTTGGAAGAAAGGGGAGGGGTTAGGTGACACACACCATTAGAAGACACACTTCTTAAATTTGAAAATTCATTCAACTCTAACTGGTGGCTTTACAAGAAGTTACATCATATAGGGGAGTCTCCAACGGTTATCTCCCTTCCTAAGCTCAAAAACAAGTCACACAAGTCAAGCATGATGTAGACAACTCAAGGGCTGGTTTCTTCTTCCAAATGGGCGGTTGCTTGGAGGTTGAACTTTGGAGTCTTCAGCAGGTTGGTGAGTTCAAAAGCTGAGATGAGGATGGACTGAAAAGGCTGCTGATGGCTGACTTTGTGCAGGCTGCAGATTGGCATGGGCGGCTGGCACTTGAAGGGACTGAAGTTGTTGCAAAGTGCAGGCTGCTCCTTGACTTTGGTGGCTGGCGCATGATGGACTGAAGTGGACATTGTTTCAAGCTACTCCTTGACTTTGATGGCTGCCGTATGTTGAGCTGAAGTAGGGACATTGAGCAGGCTGCTCCTTGACTTGATTAGAGATGAAGGCAACTCCACATGGCTGCCAACTAGGATGGTGGAATTTGGGGTGCTTGTGGTGTTGATCCATTGGGGTGGGGTGGGCTGATTTCCTCATGAGTTGGGCTGATGGCCCATGGCATCTCTTGGAGTTGTCTTGACCTGATTTTGACTTGCATCCAAAGATGGAGTTGACCTATACTATTACATCAATTTCATGCACTAACCTACTATACATAAGTGGCGGATCCTAGGCATGTAACTACATGGTGTAATTGGAGGGTGGATCTAACCTACCATATGATGCAAGTTATGCTAGAAAATCTAACCTAAAGATGCATGCAATGCAAGAGATGGAAATAACTTAAAGGATGTATGCAATGCAAGGAATGAAAATCTAACTTAAAGATGCATGCAATGCAAGAGATGGGAATTTAGGTGCCCTAGCTAGGGTAACCTTAAACTCCATTTGTATTTCCGTGGGTCATGTCGCCTCCCCACATCAGCTCTCCCCGGGTGAGAAAAATTCTTCTCCGAAGAATTGTCCTTATCCATGAGGAGCTTTGAGGTAGTAAGGGTGAGTTCTTCCTCGGGGAGCCAACCCTCTTCACCATGGTCATATCCAACTAAGTAGAGTAACTCTACCTCATTACGGGTGAAATGGGTTTGGTCCTCAAGGATGGACTCAATCATATGCTCACAAGTGGGGTCATAGTATGGGGTGGAATGGTGCTTATGCAATATGAAGTCATCCACATCAAAAGTGATGGGGGTCCAAAAATCAGTGTCAACAGCATCACAGCAATCAATCTCTTCATCCCAATCTTCATGCTCCTTAAATTCAGGGTCTCCTACACAGAATGTCCTTTCTCGGCCATATTCATTAGTATGTTTGTGGTATACAGGCCTACTAAAAGATTCAGGTATAACAAACTCAAAGTGTTCAAGTTCTGGGAGGGAAAGCAAATCATTATTCAATTGAATTTTCTTTAACCCTGGAGTACTAAGGCCAGACTCAAGGTCTAAAGGAGAGATGGGGGATGTTGCCAACTCAGACAAGTTAGGTTCTAAATCATATCCTAGCATGGGAAACTCAAGAGGATCTAAAGTAAATTCTTCTTCATATTCAGGTGAGCTAATGTCTAACTCAAGAAGGGTGAGGGGCGCCTCTAGGATTGGACTTCCTAAGGAAAAAAGAAATGGCTCTCCCATATCTGGAGTAAGATCTTCAAAGCTAAACTGGGGGAGCTCTACCATGTCATACGGAGAAGGTTGATATAGGTCAGTCCCTATGGGGTCAACTTGAGTAGGGTCATCCCTAGAGTCTTGGGTTATAAGCCCATGTTCAATTGGCCCTAAATGTGGCTTAGGAGTGTGGGTGGCAAGACCTAAGAGATATGTTTCATGGGTCATTGGATCAAAGGTCAAGTCTTCTAGGCCTTGAAGTTGAGGTTCTCCTAATGTTTGGGACTTAGGATCTTGGTCAATGAGAAAAGGATCTAGCATGGGTTCCATCTTAGGCAAAGTAAGGGATCCTAACTCATGTGGGTTGAGATCTAAAGGTGAAGGATCCTCTATGTGTAAAAGTTTGGGCTCTAGGGGTGGGTTTAGGCCTAACTTGGAAAGTTTAGTGCTAGATGGCCCAAAAGTGGTCAAAGAAGGGCCTAGACAAGATGGTATGTCTACCTTAATCTCTAAATATGGTTGAGTAAGATACTTAGGCAGATCATCCATAGAGAAAGGTTCAAACTTAGGTTGAGTCAAGCCTAAAGTGTGATGGTCCTCTAATTGAAGGTGTTGGATTTCTAAAGTGTCTAGAGGCTCATCTAAACTTTCACTAAGGTCAAGTGGCTTGGAACCTAAGTGTTCACAACCTATTGAAGAGTTCTCTAAAGTTTTTCCTATGTCATGAAGAGTAGGTTCACATGGTTCAAGCACTTGATCTAAACATGGGAGCCCTAAAGGGTGAGGCAAACTAGTCTCATAGGTCACTAAGGGTAGGATAGCTTCCACTAAGTCTAGCCTAATATGATTGGGTTCAAGTTCTTCCATAGGCTTAGGTGAGATTGTTCTTAAAGGTGTGGACTTAGTATGACCTATGTGGATGTCAAGAGAGTTTTCCTTAAGTTGGTTGAGTTCTTGTTTGGGTTTTATGGACAACATGATTTGACATGGGGGTAAGTCTTCAATGGGTTCCCTAGACTTGATTTGAGATTGGCTTTGGGAGGGTAGCTTTGGTTCTAAGGCTTGATTGAGCTCCATGGTTTGATTGACTACCTTAGGGGCTTTGGGTCTTGGATGGTCAATTTTCCTTTTATAAAATCTCTTAAGATTTTGCTCCACCTCACTAGCTATTTGAAAAGCATCTTCTATTGTGTATATGGGGTAGTAGGTGAGACCTCTCTTAATCTCAAAGCTAAGACCATCTCTAAACCGGTTAAGCATAACCCTAGGAGCTTCTCTAGTACTATGGTAGAGGGTTTTGAACTTTAGTATATATTCAGCTACATTCATGTTCTCTTGGGTAAGCAATTTTTCATTGAGAGATGTAGGGTCATTGAGAGATGTAGGGTCATATATTTCTTTTATCATGTCATCCCATCTCTTGATGGGTTGTCTATTGCCTCTTAGGGGATTGAATCTAGTAGTCATTTTTGAAATGAGTAGAGTTTGAAAATAGACCCTAAGGTGATAAATATAGCTAGTCAAATTCTTTCAAGCACCTAGGTCCGAAAATCGCCTTAGTAGTAGGAAAATAAAGTTTTGGTCTTATAAAATCCTACTCTAAGAGCCTAAGCTCTGATACCAAGATGATGGGGGGGCCAAGCATGCAACATTCAAACAACGCGTTTTGAAAACGTTTTGCTAAATAAGTATAACTTAGTAAACCCCTTGAACTATCGTAGTTTGAAACTAGCTTGTTTTAGTAAGTAGTAGTGAAAACCGAAACTATCCTAGCATGCACTTCTAGATAAAATGAAATTTGACAAAGCTTATCATGCGATTCTATAACCTCAATTAGATCTAGCATGCGGTTCTACCATAAGCAATAAAGCTACTCTAGGGGAGAAACTCACCTTGCACCCTTTGAGAATAGAAAGGGTGACCTTCCCGTTCTTCACCGGTCCAATGGTTGAATCTCACGAAGTAGGGCCCTATGAGCTTACACACATAGCATTGCAGCATCCCACACATGCGTGGGTGAGTTTGACAAAAATATTAAGAGGCCATTCACATAAGGACATTCAAGGGGGAGGATAGCCTCCAAATTCCCTTGCTAACACTTTTGAGACTAACTAGTTAAGGGGGAAAGGGGGGGGATGAACTTGTATGCCCTCCTTGGCCTTGCGCAACCTGAGAAGAAACCTTAGTGAGTGCAGATGAATGTTCAGAAACGTCAAGAAAACATCAGCCAAGGGAGAAGAGAGACTTAGCTAACTTAGGGTGGTGGCTTGATCTTGGCATGGGGTTGATGACACCTTCTTGAGTCTCGGATGTGTCCAGCTCCTCATCATGGCTGAGGACTCTTCAAGGCTAAAGGGAGGAAGTGGCGTGAGCTCCCATCTTCATGACAAGCGCAAGTGGAGGTGGAAGGTTGAAGAGCAAGAGGGGGGGGTGGAATGGAGCTCTCGGCAATGGTTGGAAGAAAGGGGAGGGGTTAGGTGACACACACCATTAGAAGACACACTTCTTAAATTTGAAAATTCATTCAACTCTAACTGGTGGCTTTACAAGAAGTTACATCATATAGGGGAGTCTCCAACTGTTATCTCCCTTCCTAAGCTCAAAAACAAGTCACACAAGTCAAGCATGATGTAGACAACTCAAGGGCTGGTTTCTTCTTCCAAATGGGTGGTTGCTTGGAGGTTGAACTTTGGAGTCTTCAGCAGGTTGGTGAGTTCAAAAGCTGAGATGAGGATGGACTGAAAAGGCTGCTGATGGCTGACTTTGTGCAGGCTGCAGATTGGCATGGGCGGCTGGCACTTGAAGGGACTGAAGTTGTTGCAAAGTGCAGGCTGCTCCTTGACTTTGGTGGCTGGCGCATGATGGACTGAAGTGGACATTGTTTCAAGCTACTCCTTGACTTTGATGGCTGGCGTATGTTGAGCTGAAGTAGGGACATTGAGCAGGCTGCTCCTTGACTTGATTAGAGATGAAGGCAACTCCACATGGCTGCCAACTAGGATGGTGGAATTTGGGGTGCTTGTGGTGTTGATCCATTGGGGTGGGGTGGGCTGATTTCCTCATGAGTTGGGCTGATGGCCCATGGCATCTCTTGGAGTTGTCTTGACCTGATTTTGACTTGCATCCAAAGATGGAGTTGACCTATACTATTACATCAATTTCATGCACTAACCTACTATACATAAGTGGCGGATCCTAGGCATGTAACTACATGGTGTAATTGGAGGGTGGATCTAACCTACCATATGATGCAAGTTATGCTAGAAAATCTAACCTAAAGATGCATGCAATGCAAGAGATGGAAATAACTTAAAGGATGTATGCAATGCAAGGAATGAAAATCTAACTTAAAGATGCATGCAATGCAAGAGATGGGAATTTAGGTGCCCTAGCTAGGGTAACCTTAAACTCCATTTGTATTTCCGTGGGTCATGTCGCCACCCCACATCAAAACTCCTTCTCAAGAAATATGGCCGTCCGAGCAACAAATACCTTGTTCTCTTTGGGATCGAAGAAATAATAACCCTTAGTTTCCATAGGGTAACCGACAAAGATACATTTCTCAGATCTGCTCTCTAGTTTCCCAGAGGCGAGCTTTTTGACATAAGCCTCGCAGCCCCAGATCCTGATAAATGTCAAGCTCGGCTGTTTCCCATACCATAACTCATATGGAGTCTTAGAAACTGCCTTGGATGGCACTCGGTTTAGTACCTTTGCAGCTGTTTCCAGTGCAAAACCCCAAAAGGAATATGGAAGAGTAGCCTGACTCATCATAGAACGAACCATATCAAGTAACGTTCTATTTCTCCTTTCGGACACACCATTCCATTGCGGTGTTCCTGGCGGAGTGAGTTGTGAGATAATCCCACACTCCTTTAGATAGTCAGTAAACTCTCGACTTAGGTATTCTCCACCTCGATCAGAACGAAGTGCCTTGATATTTCGGCCAAGCTGATTCTGTACTTCATTCTTGAACTCTTTGAACTTGTCAAAAGATTCACTCTTATGTCTCATAAGATAGACATACCCATATCTACTGAAATCATCAGTAAAGGTAATGAAGTACTGATAGCCACCTCTGGCATGTTTACTAAATGGCCCACACACATCACTGTGTACAAGGTCAAGTAAACCTGAAGCCCTTTGACCTTTGTTAGGAAAAGGTGACTTCGTCATTTTACCCATTAAACAAGCTTTGCATGTATCAATCTCCTCATAGGAGAATGATCCCAGCAGTCCATGATCATGCAACCGCTTAATGCGTTTCTTGTTAATATGGCCTAAACGACTATGCCATAGCAAGGTGCTGTCATCAGCATACTTGGCTTTCTTAATATCAATATTGTGTATAGAACATTCCATGTCTAACATGAATAACCCATTGTTAATTGAACCAGTAGCATAAACTATATTATCAAGAGAAAGAACACACTTTGAAATATTGCATTCAAAGGAAAATCCCTTCCTGACAAGAGCAGGAATGGAGATAATATTTTTAGTAATGCTGGGAACAAAATAACAATTGTTCAGTTCTAATACAATTCCAGATGGCAAAGAGATGAAATAGTCTCCTACAGCAACAGCAGCAACCCGTGCCCCGTTTCCAACGCGTAGGTCCACCTCATGCTGTCCCACCTGCCTTCTTCTCTTGAGTTCCTGCACATTTGAACAAATGTGAACTCCACATGCAGTGTCCAACACCCATGAAATAGAAGAAGATGAAACCATGACTTCCGTCACGTAAATACCTGAGCCAGAAGCAAAGCTTCCCCTCTTATCTCCTTGGAGCGCTTTACAGTCCTTTTTCCAGTGACCTAGCTGGCCACAGTTGAAACATCTGTATTCCTTTGACCGCTTAACTTTTTGCTTCAGAGCCTTGCTGTAACTCTTGACAGGGGCCTTGCCCTTCTTCCCCTTCTTCTTGTTCCTAGAAGGAACCATTAAGACAGAGGTTGAAGGCTTTCCCTTCAGAGTTTCCTCAGTAGTCAAGAGCATATTCAGCAGCTCTGCCGGAGTACAGTCGATTTTGTTCATATTAAAGTTAATAATGAACGCATCGAAAGAGGGCGGGAGAGACTGCAGAATGATGTCTACAGCAAGCTCCTGATTAATGGTATGCCCCAGTTTCTCTAGAGCCTCCTTGTGCCCAATCATCTTGAGCACGTGAGCTCCCACTGGGCTCCCTTCAGCCAGTTTGCTCTGAAAGAACAGCTTTGTCAGATTATAGCGTTCTGTCCTCGCCTGTGCAGCATACAGCATCTTGAGGTTCGCTATCATGTCTATAGCAGACATATCCTCATGCTGACGCTGCAGCGGTGGCGTCATAGACGCTAGCATCAGGCAAGCGACATCAATGCTATCATTGACGTGCTTTTCATAAGCTTCCCGAACCGCCCTTGCGGCGTTCGGAGCGGGTTGAGACGGTATAGCCGTCTCGAGGACATACAGTTTCCTCTCTGCCTTAAGAACAATCTTAAGGTGTCCGAACCAGTCTGAGAAGTTTGGCCCAGCAAACTTCTCTCTTTCCAGTAGGGATCGCACATTGAAGCTCATGGTGTTCGTTGCTGCAGGTATCTACAACAATGCAAGAACAGCAAGGTCAGTATCAATGTTAAGAATCAATCAGGACTTAAGAAAGATTCTTTTTCTCACTATTTTATCTGGCTGAAAAATCCAGCAAAACAGCCCGAAAGAGTAGTACTCTTTTAGTGAGATGGGATCCAGATTTCATACTTGGTCTCCGCGTCCCGCTCAGGCGAGATAAGATGCACAGAGAGTACAAGCACTAATCTCTGGTAGGCAGTCCCTGCCAATCGCCAACCCGTGCGATTCCCCTTCATCTGGGCAATCCAGCAGACTGTGCCAACTGAGTTGGTACAACACAATCTCTGACCCCACAGATGGCTGCCTCCATGTGCTACCATATGCGCCACATATGTAGCCTACATGGTCAAGCTGACCCGACCTACTCCCTGGACCACCACGTGCTATGCTGAGCAACGAGAAGCGATAAATCCCTTCTCTGTAACACGCAGGTGTAATCCCGCACCGTCTGAAGATAGAAGGACGTGCCCACTGAGTGGGTACAACACGGCTCCAACGATAGTCAGAACAGTGAGGTTTCGCGTCAGAAGGCTTACGAGCTTGATATTTTAGCGTTGGATTTTAACGGTCTTTTATCTTCTTCACTATCATGCAATTCCTATGGTGATAGCAGAAGATAAATAAATCATGCTGTTCTACTTATTTAAACAATAAAAGAAAGCATGGATCTTATGTGGTAAAAGCCCATAGCCTAAGTAAGACCTTAATTAACTTAAGTCTTCACTTGCTTTTCTTCATGGGTCTTTTGCTGCTCATCTGGCCCAACCCAGGGCCCAAGCGCCATCTGCAGCTCAGGTGCACCTACCAGGGAAAATGCGCCTGGTCCCAGAGTCGAACCCTGGACCTCCCACCTGGTCAAGCCTCTGCTGCAAGCGCCTCTGCCAAGTGTGCTCTGTGCTCTTGTCTGACTAATTTACAAATTAATCTATCTAGACAAGATTGACTCGCAGGTCAATAACATTTTATAAATTAATTAAACTATGATTCGCAGATCACAAAAATAAGAATTAATTTACAATAAAATTCCAGGCACGCAGGCCCCAGCACAGCACACATTAAACGGGCAGCCCACATAAGATTAAATAAACATACATATGGTATCCAATCAGCATGTGATCCAATCATGAAAAATAAAATTTTGAAAAAACCCCATTGAGATTAATTTTATTTTTCCCTATTTGCCCTGCTGCCTTACGACGGTCCATTACTAGGGATCCACTCATCCAGCCTAGTCAGATCCACTGCCCTTGCATGCACCAAGTCCTAACTGACTTGAGTCGACCTAATGGTCAACCATGCATGCGCAAGGGCTGAACGACCACAATGAGGTCTGGCAAGCGGGTGTGACCCCGGGCCTAACTCATGTGCGTTCATAGGTTGTCTCAATCAGGTATCGCTACACGCCTTTGATGCAGTCGACCTATAGCCACCTCGTGCTTGCGCACAGGTGCTATCTGGTCGACCCATCTAGGCTGTCAGATAGTCTGATTAGACCAGTTGGATCGAACCTAGAGGATGACTTCAACCCTAATAACCCGTCTAAGGGTTTAAAGCAGGCGCCTCTTAGATCTAATGAGAGTCGCGCATGATATAAGTTTTTTGAAAAAACCTAAGATGCGCCAACAAACATGCGCAAAAGAAATACATATTTAAGGTTCGCAAGAAGCAACATAACATGTACATTTTCGCATGTTCTAGATCTAAGCATACAATGGCACCCATGGATCACAAAACATTTAAGCAATCATAAAAACATGCATTAACTCGCTCTGATACCAATTGAAGGGTCCCTTAATCTAAGGGGGGGGGGGCGAAACCCTATAGGCGCATATGGAGGTTAAGATGCAACGGAAAGGGGTTTCTACGATCTTTGCATGCGTTATGATCAACTTATAAAACTCTGATTGAATGAAAACGATTCATACCATAGCCATTTCTAGATGGCGTCTTGGAAGCAAAAGATGCAAGCGCCTCTTCTCCAAAGTCTCGCACACAAGATGAAGATGTGCTCCTTCCTTGATGCTCCTTGTGCTAGCAAGGATCGTCCAAGGTGTCTTGATCGCTTGAAGGGAAGAGAGAGCTCTTTCTTGCTTGGCGTCTTTTCTCCTTGTCGTCCACCACACACGAAAATGTGAACTCTCGTCAAGAACTAGAGCTAGCGACGAACCAAGAGGAGAGGCGTGAATGGAGGCTATCGTGAGGCATGGCCACGATTAGAAGAAGTGCTATCTAAAAATAGCAAGTCACTTCTCAAGTTGCGATCATGGGTTTACCCAATCGCAAATCCAATTCACCCTTGAACCATGCGCTCATCCATTGAGCCGGTTCACTTGACTTTGGTTCAATAACCAAATAAACCAAGCAATCAGTCCAGATCATAATAAACCCCTAAGGCTTAAGATCTGACCGTTAATCTCTTGATGCTCCTGATCTCACCGATCTAGCATCCATTCTCTCAATCGAAGCTTACCGATCTCAAGCCCTAATCAATCAAACATGATCAGACCAGATCTCACTTACAATCAGAGATTAAGATCCCTTTAAACTGAACCCAAACAATTCAGTCCACACGATCTGACTTAAGTAAGCCATATCATCAAATTGTGCGACCCTGAGGGTTTCCTTTAAATGTCGGTAACGATAACTCACGTCATCACGATCAGTGAGGGGTATCTAGCAACACATCACTGTCTCCCGATAGAAAGGAAAGAGTCTTCCAAGACTACACCCAAAATACAGCACAAGTGTGAATCCAATTCACCAGGCATGCATAATTCCTTTGCCACTGGATGTTCTTATTGGACAAGCATGTCAAGCCTGTAACTCCAATATGATGAGCATGATTAGATCAGATGAACATAGTCATCTGGGTATGGCCATACACTTTCTCAATCATCTCATCCAGGGGGCCCCTTTAGAACATCACACTCCTTAAACAAGGAGACGGCAATCCTATGTCTATCACTAGTGCCCTAACCTGACTCAAGCTCACCATCCAAGATAGTCTATAACCATTATGTTTCAAATGATATTGAACTACCTCAAAACAATGACAATCATCATTTAGAAAACACAAGTGATCTCAAGTCAGAGGAAATGTGCCACTTGTTACAATCAAGGATTATTCACATTGTGACAAGCAATTGAATAACCTAGTAGGGTCTGTCCAGTACATCCAATGTACCCATGAGTCTACATCTTATTCCATGCTCGAAGCATCCTATAAGATTAGAACACATATTAGTCTTAACCATATCAAGGTTGTCTCATGTTCACCAAGATATCTTGACTAAGGACATAACTGCATGTCAGCCTAGCTGAACAGCTTTGAGACATTATTCAGAAGTACATTTATTGCAGCAGACAATGTAAGAAACTGAATAATAACCATGCCTTTATAAACATAAAAGTTTATTACATGATACTGATACAATCCCAAGGCCTCAAACATTAGCCTTAAGGGCATACCCCAACATTCATTCCCATTAGTGTTGCCCTAATTGAACTCATCACCGTTTTTGTCGTGCTTTCTACCGATTTTTCTGCACTTTCCGAAGCGTTTTTCCTTCCCTCGTCTCACGACCCTCTCCCGTTTTACATGCATTGTGTAAAATCCCTAGGGTATGGCTTAAGGACCCTCCCTCCTATTAGATGCTACATCAGTCACTCCAGTGCAACCAATACTGAAGCACCTGTATGTCTGCGTTACTGTGCCTCACACTAACCAGCCTATACACCAATCTCACATGTACCAAAGTTGCCCCTTGTCTGCTAAGGTACCTCGACTGGGGATTTCTACGAGAATGGTGTTGGGAAACCCCGGGGACATTTTACAATTTTCAGAGTTATGGACATACATTTTTTGCAGAGGAAGAATGTCCCCGAAATAGGCCAGTCCCAAAAACCCAGTGAAGATCGCAAGCAAGGGAGTCGACACGATGAGTTATGGAGCGATGCCGATGTAGGCGTCCAAGTGTGAGCCCTCTGCAGTCTCGCACACACGGATCTCTTGAGTTCTCTTCTTCCACGCCCGGTGCTAGCCTCGGGAAGAAGATCCAAGCCTTAGGGAGATGTTTTACTTCTCTTGCGCCACTCAGAGAAAAGATGCGCCAAGTGAAGAGGGAAAACCGCCCAAGCCGCCAAGCCCTAGATCTCCTTGCGCCAAGAGGAAAGGAGGAAGAGGGTTGCGGTTATGGAAGATGCGCCCTTGCTCCAAGCACTCGCCCCTCTCCTTGTGTTCACGCCTTCAAGGATTAATTTTTTCACAAGAGGGGGCGACTAGGGTCATATTTATAGGGCAAGAGGCGGTTAGGATAATGGCTAGGATCATGACAAGTGTAGGGCTAGGATGAGGAGGTTTGAGATAAGGAAAGTCTCCAAGACATTTCCATAATTCTCATTCAACCTTACCTTTTGTTCCCACGCCTTTCCTTGTGCGCCAAGGCCTTGCCTTGCGCCTCAAGCAATGCCATAAAGGCATGCATTCCATCCTAGGAAGAGAGGGGGAAGCGCCCTTTACTTCCATAATGAAGCAAAGGCGCCAACATGACCCCATTATGCCCCTAGGCGCCTAATGGTTCATGTTTCTCCCCATTATACCCTTTTAGCCTCTCATCTCTTCATGAGAACTTGTTATTGGGCCTCATTGGATAATGAGCTAGCCCAAACATCATTGCATAGGTTGATTAAGCACTTAGATCCAATCCATTGCAACCCTAATCCAAATGTGACCAACCATGGTCAAATACGGGTCAACCTGCCAAAAATGAAGTTTGGCTCCAATAACATTCTTCCATCTCATCAGGCCCATTGGCGCTGATGAAATCTCCCAATTAGATCCGAGTTATCCAATAACTCGATCATAAGGCTTCCCGATCAATACGAGAACTCAAGTATCAAGGTGTGCGACCCTGTAGGTTCCTCTGACGCTGGCAGTGCTGACCAAAGGTCATCACAAGCAGTGAGTGGCACCTAGCAGTGCATCGCTGCTACCCAGGTCGTTGGAATGGATATCGACATCGACATCCCCATCATCGCAACTAGGTACAGATGCATTACAGTCTCTTTGCCGTACTGATATCCGATTGGACAAGTGTGTCACCACTTGTTTTCATCCAATCACATGGCTATGACTAAAATAGGTTCTCACCTGGGTATGGCCATACACTCTCAGTCATAGAACCATAAAGGAGCTCCATGGATATCATACTTCCTTAGGGAAGGGGCAAATCCTATGTCTGTCCATTGATCTTCTCATATGGGTCGTGACATGCTCAATAACAACCGTTATGACCTCCCAGCTATGGCAAGGTGTTAGGTTGTATCAAAGCAAGTCCCTAACCATATAGAATGATCAATGACCTCAAGTCAAGGGATCAATGCATCTCCTGTCACTTATGAGGATAACTCATGACACCAAGTCATAGCCTCATAGCGGGTCTATCCAGTATATCCCCAATGATATACCCATGTGTCTGCGTTAGCACCACGTGCCTAACCAGCCCACATACCAGTCTCTCAAGTACCATAGCTGTCCCATATCCACTAAGGTACATCGACTGGGGATTATAATTCGAGCACAGATCCAATCTGTCTCCAGGGACATTATCATGTAAGTACACAATCGCAGGTGTAGTCAAACAATGATAATGACAATGCCAGAATGATATATAAATATCAGTGTCAAGAGTACATAAGTTGACCAAAACTAGGTCCTAGGGCATATACACCAACAATCTCCCACTTGCACTAAGACCTAGAAGTTGAGGAATCTCAACCCCATATCTCTAGCGTGACCATCATGCTTCTGCTGCGCCAAAGCCTTGGTCAATGGGTCTGCCAGATTGTTCTCTGTGTCTACTCTGCTAATCTTGACATCACCTCTGTCAATGATCTCTCTGATCAGGTGAAATCTTCTAAGTATGTGTTTGGATCTTTGATGAGACCGTGGTTCCTTGGCTTGTGCAATTGCTCCATTGTTGTCACAGTAGAGTTCAATGGGATCCATTGCACTAGGTACCACTTGAAGATCACATAAGAACTTCCTTATCCAAACAGCTTCCTTGGCTGCCTCAGAAGCAGCCACATACTCAGCTTCGGTTGTAGAATCTGCTATGGTGGATTGCTTGAAGCTTTTCCAACATACAGCGCCTCCATTTATCTTGAACACATAGCCGGCCTGCGATCTAAAGTCGTCAGGGTCAGACTGGAACGATGCGTCAGTATAGCCCTGCATACTGAGCTCTTCCTGTCCCCCATAGACCAAGAACAAATCCTTAGTTCTTCTCAGATACTTTAGGATGTTCTTTACAGCCACCCAGTGCTGTAGACCTAGATTGGATTGGTATCGGCTGGTAATGCTCACAGCATATGCCACATCTGGTCTAGTACATAACATTGCATACATGATCGATCCTACTGCCGAAGCATAAGGAATTCGACTCATGTCATCCCTCTCAGCCTGTGTTGTAGGACACTGGCTCTTTGAGAGAGTAAGGCCATGTCTCACTGGAAGGTATCGTTTCTTGGATTGCTCCATGTAGAACCTCTCCAGTACCTTATCAATGTAAGTACTTTGACTAAGGGCCAAGAGCCTCTTGGATCTATCCCGGTAGATCCTCACGCCTAGAATATAGGCGGCCTCCCCTAAGTCTTTCATCTCGAAACACTTTCCCAACCATGTCTTCACAGCTTGAAGACTAGGGATGTCGTTTCCGATGAGCAGTATGTCATCAACATACAAGATCAGAAAAATTACCAAGCTCCCACTGAATTTTCTGTATACACAGGCGTCATCTTCGCTTTTGATAAAGCCATAATCTCTCACGGCCTCATCAAATCGAAGATTCCAACTTCGAGATGCTTGCTTTAATCCATAAATGGACCTCTTTAGCCTGCAGACCTTATTAGCCTCTGCAGGATGGATGAAGCCATCAGGTTGTGTCATATACACATCCTCAGTCAGCTTCCCGTTAAGGAACGCTGTTTTCACATCCATCTGCCATATCTCATAGTCATGATATGCAGCTATAGCAAGCAGAATCCGAATTGATTTAATCATGGCAACTGGCGAGAAGGTTTCATCATAGTCCACCCCGTGGACTTGTTTAAATCCTTTAGCCACTAGTCTACCCTTATAGGTAACTATTTTGCCATCCATGTCTGTCTTCTTCTAGAAGACCCATTTACACCCTATGGGTTTTACCCCATCAGGCAGCTCAAGCAAATCCCAAACTTAGTTAGCCGACATGGAATCCGTCTCAGATCTCATGGCGTCAAGCCATTTCTCGGAGTCCGGTCCACTGACCGCCTCATCATAGGTTCTAGGTTCATCCTCAATGATGAAGATCCCATCGTGTTGGGTCGGTAGCGACCCATACCTTTCAGGTGCACGACGAATTCTCCCAGACCTACGCGGGACCTGTGTCTGAGCCTCAGGTTGCTTAGCAACCGGTCCAGGTGGCTCAGATTCCATCTCTTTGTCTTGTGCTTGCACTTGGACCTCATCCAAGTCAAACTTCCTCCCACTAACTTCTTTCATAAGAAATTCTTTCTCTAGAAAGACAGCACCCCGAGCAACAAAAACTTTGTTCTCGGTTGGGACATAGAAGTAGTATCCTTTAGTTTCCTTAGGATACCCCACAAACACACACTTATCAGATCTAGGTTCTAGCTTGCTAGAATCCTGACGTTTGACATAAGCCTCACATCCCCAGATCCTGATAAACGTGAGATTAGGGCGTCTTCCACTTCATACCTCGTATGGTATTTTGGAGACACTCTTAGATGGAACATTATTTAGTATTAGAGAAGTTGTTTCTAGTGCATGCCCCCAGAATGATGAAGGTAGAGTTGCATGACTCATCATGGATCGAACCATATCCAATAAAGTTTGATTTCTCCTTTCAGACACACCATTCCATTGAGGTGTTCCAGGAGGAATGAGTTGGGATATGATCCCACACTCTCTCAGATAGTCAAAGAACTCACCACTCAGGTATTCTCCACCTCGATCTGATCGAAGAGCTTTAATGGATCTTCCAAGCTGGTTCTCTACTTCATTCTTGAACTCCTTGAATTTCTCAAAGGACTCAGATTTACGTCTCATTAAGTAGACATAGCCATACCTACTGAAGTCATCAGTGAAGGTAATGAAGTAGTTGTACCCTCCTCTGGTTTGTTTATTGAAGGGCCCACACACATCAGTATGTATGAGATCTAATAAACCTTCTGCCCTCTCACCAATCTTGGTGAAGGGCGCCTTTGTCATCTTCCCTAATAAACAAGGTTCACAAGTATCAAATTCCTCCAAGGAACTTGAATCTAACAATCCATTTGCATGGAGTTGTTGGATGCGATTCTTGTTTATATGGGCAAATCGACAGTGCCATAGGAAAGCACCAACTGAACCACTCAGTTTGGTCCTCTTATTGCTTATGTTACAAATAGAACTTTCCATATCCAAGATATATAGACCATTGCACAAAGTACCCTTCCCATAGAACATATTTGCAAATGAAAAAGAACAGGAGTTCTTATTTATTTCAAATTTAAATCCTTTCCTCGCCAAGCAAGGAATGGATACAATGTTCTTTGTTAGCGAAGGTACACAAAAGCAATTATCTAGTTCTAATTGAAGTCCGGAAGGCAAGGAGAGAGTCAAAACGCCTACAGCAACAGCAGCAACCTGTGCCCCGTTTCCAACGCGTAGGTCAAACTCTCCAGGCCGCACCGATCTACTTTTCTTGAGCCCCTGCATATTTGTACAAATATGAGCTCCACATGCGGTATCCAATACCCATGACATAGAAGTAGAAAGGTTGACTTCTGTAACATAAATACCTGAGCTAGAAGTTAAGGCCAAGCCTTTCTTCTCCACATTCTGAAGCTGCCTGCAGTCCCTTCTCCAGTGGCCCTGCTCGCCACAGTGGAAACACCTTTGTTCCTTTGACTTCTTCGCCCTTTTCTTCAGTGCTTTGGTAGGACCTCTGGCACTGCTCTTAGCACGTGCCTTACCCTTCTTCTTTATCTTCTTGGTCGCAGGGACCAAAAGAACAGAATTGGGTTTGGTCTTACCCATCTCTCGCTCGGCTGTTTGGAGCATATTCATCAATTCCTCCCGTGTGCACTCAATCCGGTTCATGTTGAAGTTAATGATAAACGAACTGAAGCTAGGGGGCAGGGAATGAAGAATAAGATCCACAACCAGCTCGTTGTCTATGGTGTGTCCCAGTCTCCTGAGATGATCCACATTCCCAATGAGTTTGAGAACATGGGGTCTTACTGGTGCACCTTCAGACAACTTGCACCGAAAGACTGCTTTGGCGGTGTCAAATCTCTCAGTTCTAGCCTGAGCCTCGAACATCTGTTTCAGATGAGTAATCATCTGAAAAGCGTTCTGCTCCTCATATTGCACCTGCAGTTCAGGTGCCATACTGGCTAGCATAAGACATGCAACCTCCAAAGAGTCATCCTGATGCTTTCTATAAGCATCTCTGTCTGCCGTTCGGGCATTAGGCGGAGGAGCCGCAGGAAGAGGCTGTTCAAGGACATACAGCTTCTTCTCGAGCTTGAGGACTATCCTCAAATTCCGATGTCAGTCCATAAAGTTAGTTCCAACTAACTTATCCTTATCAAGGAGTGATCGCAGTGATAATCCGCCAGTGTTCGTAGCCATTGTTCTACAACACCCAAGAAGAACAGATTAGTACTACTTCGAATCATTTAAACTGGACTTGTTTTAAATGACCATGGCTCCCACTATTTTATATTCGAATTGACAACCCACAAAGTCAATCGGGAAGTTTAAAACTCCCTAGTGAGATGGGATCCTTATTTCACATGAGGGTTTGCGTCCCACGAGGGTGGGATGAGATGCACAAAGTAACCCATGCTTCCTAAGGTGGGCGCGCCGGCCGGTTGCTCCAAGCAACTCCCCTTGTCGAGACAGTCTGGGCATTTCATGTCCAGCGAGGGCTGGATACAACATGAAACCTTTACCTCTCAACGATGCCTCTAGACTTTCACCATGTGCCCAGCACATGTGAACTTCCAGTCAAGTCCATTCCTAACCGTTATGCCCAGGGCCAACGAGTTTCCTTGCGAAGGCACGCCCAGGTTAAAACTGGACTGGGGAAACCATTGCCACCACGCACTTTCTAAAGATAAGTGGGCGTGTCCCACGAGGGTGGGAAACAATTCACAACTCCACTGATCGATAGCTTAGTGAGGGCTACGCGTTAGAAGGCTACCAGACTTGATATTTTAATTGAGGGTTTTTGTTTAAGGTCTCATCATCTCAGTTTTATCTTATGTCTATCATTACAGGCATGCAATCCTATAGTGATAACATAACGGTAAAACATTTCAGGCATGCTTCTGCAGATAATAATAAAAGCAGTAAAGGATGATGTGATCATTTCCTATACAAGACATTGAACCAATCCATGCCATGAAATAGGTTCAACTCTTGTCCTAGAACTCAAGCCCCAAAAAATAGACCTAACCTAGCCGACCTCTAGCTTGAACTTCAAGGTTGGCTCCAAGGTCCTTCTCTCATGGTTTAGCTCTCAAACCCTAGAGGTACTCTTTCAAAGTTCCCCATAGGTTCGGCCAATGCCATGGTCTTCCTCCAAGGAAGGTGCGCCACCATGCAAGGGGCCAAGATTTCTTGCGTCACCAAGCAACCAAGCACCAGCTTGCATGCATCACCTTGCATGCTTGCGCCATCAAGCAAGATGCGAGCATCAAGGTCCAAGAAGGATGCGCCTAGCCCTTAATCTTCCACTTAATAATAAAAAGATGGCACGCAGGCCGCACAAGGATACATCGCAGGCATACAAGAGGGGCTTGACTCATGATCACAACATTATGCACAATCAAGGTATTTACTCATGCAATTCTACATACTCATGAAAAACATAAAATCTGAAAATTTACTTTTTCATAAAACCAGTTTCTTTTTCTCATCTTCTTCTCACAAGTCTTTTGGTTGATTGCGATTTATTTTTCATGATGATTTCAGAGATCCTTTCGGCTGGCAATTTTGTCAGATCAAGAGACTTGGCCAGTCCGAAGACACAATGCCCGTCCTACTTGACAAAATTACGTGCGCCTTTGATCTTTAAATCAAACAAGAAAAATAGTCCAAAATTTCCAAAAGAGATTGAGAGGATGATAGAAACAAGAAACCCTAATTTTTCTACTTTCAGAAAAAACGATTGCCATGCATCATGCTATTTACGAAAATAGAGATATGGCATGTGAGCATGGAAGAAAAGCATAAAACATCGTTCGAGTCTTGCAAGTCCCTCTGATACCACTGTTGGGAAACCCCGGGGACATTTTACAATTTTTAGAGTTATGGACATACATTTTTCGCAGCGGAAGAATGTCCCCGAAACAGGCCAGTCCCAAAAACCCAGTGAAGATCGCAAGCAAGGGAGTCGACACGATGAGTTAGGAAATACCTTAAGAGCAATATGGAGCGATGCCGATGTAGGCGTCCAAGTGTGCGCCCTCTGCAGTCTCGCACACACGGATCTCTTGAGTTCTCTTCTTCCACGCCCGGTGCTAGCCTCGGGAAGAAGATCCAAGCCTTAGGGAGATGTTTTACTTCTCTTGCGCCACTCAGAGAAAAGATGCGCCAAGTGAAGAGGGAAAACCGCCCAAGCCGCCAAGCCCTAGATCTCCTTGCGCCAAGAGGAAAGGAGGAAGAGGGTTGCGGTTATGGAAGATGCGCCCTTGCTCCAAGCACTCGCCCCTCTCCTTGTGTTCACGCCTTCAAGGATTAATTTTTTCACAAGAGGGGGCGACTAGGGTCATATTTATAGGGCAAGAGGCGGTTAGGGTAATGGCTAGGATCATGACAAGTGTAGGGCTAGGATGAGGAGGTTTGAGATAAGGAAAGTCTCCAAGACATTTCCATAATTCTCATTCAACCTTACCTTTTGTTCCCACGCCTTTCCTTGTGCGCCAAGGCCTTGCCTTGCGCCTCAAGCAATGCCATAAAGGCATGCATTCCATCCTAGGAAGAGAGGGGGAAGCGCCCTTTACTTCCATAATGAAGCAAAGGCGCCAACATGACCCCATTATGCCCCTAGGCGCCTAATGGTTCATGTTTCTCCCCATTATACCCTTTTAGCCTCTCATCTCTTCATGAGAACTTGTTATTGGGCCTCATTGGATAATGAGCTAGCCCAAACATCATTGCATAGGTTGATTAAGCACTTAGATCCAATCCAATGCAACCCTAATCCAAATGTGACCAACCATGGTCAAATACGGGTCAATCTGCCAAAAATAAAGTTTGGCTCCAATAACATTCTTCCATCTCATCAGGCCCATTGGCGCTGATGAAATCTCCCAATTAGATCCGAGTTATCCAATAACTCGATCATAAGGCTTCCCGATCAATACGAGAACTCAAGTATCAAGGTGTGCGACCCTGTAGGTTCCTCTGACGCTGGCAGTGCTGACCAAAGGTCATCACAAGCAGTGAGTGGCACCTAGCAGTGCATCGCTGCTACCCAGGTCGTTGGAATGGATATGGACATCGACATCCCCATCATCGCAACTAGGTACAGATGCATTACAGTCTCTTTGCCGTACTGATATCCGATTGGACAAGTGTGTCACCACTTGTTTTCATCTAATCACATGGCTATGACTAAAACAGGTTCTCATCTGGGTATGGCCATACACTCTCAGTCATAGAACCATAAAGGAGCTCCATGGATATCATACTTCCTTAGGGAAGAGGCAAATCCTATGTCTGTCCATTGATCTTCTCATATGGGTCGTGACATGCTCAATAACAACCGTTATGACCTCCCAGCTACGGCAAGGTGTTAGATTGTATCAAAGCAAGTCCCTAACCATATAGAATGATCAATGACCTCAAGTCAAGGGATCAATGCATCTCCTGTCACTTATGAGGATAACTCATGACACCAAGTCATAGCCTCATAGCGGGTCTATCCAGTATATCCCCAATGATATACCCATGTGTCTGCGTTAGCACCACGTGCCTAACCAGCCCACATACCAGTCTCTCAAGTACCATAGCTGTCCCATATCCACTAAGGTACATCGACTGGGGATTATAATTCGAGCACATATCCAATATGTCTCCAGGGACATTATCATGTAAGTACACAATCGCAGGTGTAGTCAAATAATGATAATGACAATGCCAGAATGATATATAAATATCAGTGTCAAGTAGTACATAAGTTGACCAAAACTAGGTCCTAGGGCATATACACCAACAAATGGATCCAACCAAACTCAAGCGGCATTATTTATGCAATTCAATATATTAATGCAGGTAAAGCAATCTACATAATAACGACCATACCTTTTATTGATTATATCAATTTTTATCAAAGTACATTTAAATAATGTCGGACCATGTTTATTTGTTGGTCTGAAGGGTATAAACACTAACAAGAGTGTCTACTACAGCAAAAACTAAAAACTCACAAGCCCTCAGCCCTCTTTTATAGAACAAGAAGGAAGAGGAAGCACATGACAATCACATGAGTGTTGTTGGAGAAGCCAACAACCCTTAACCTCCAAAAAGAGGGTCAAGATGCCCTCTAACAAACTAAAAGAATATGCTAACAACTTCAGTAGAGAATCTGAAAGGTGAGGGGCGCATGGGCTGTGTGGGCGGCTTCTTGGGCCGTCGTCCGGGCCGGATGTCGTGCTAGACCATCTTCGAGCAGGCCACTACAAAGCAACAAAATTTGTTGATTGTGGACTGGTTCTACACGTTGTTGGTTGTCTCCTGGGCCGAGTTGAGGACTCGGTTATGGTAGTGGTCTGTCAGCTATTCTTGAGGGGGCCCTCGAGGAAGGGTCGCCATGGGGATCAATTGAACGGATTTCGTTGAGGCTGACGAGGGGCTCACGATTCCCACATAGCAGTTAGGAGGCTGCGAGGACTGTTGTGAACGTCAAACTTCGTGCAAAACAGGGCCCATCTTCACTTTTGAGGCATTCACAGCCCGGCCGTGCTTGTGTTCACGGGCGTGAATGGACTCCTGGAAATCCTTCGGTGCTACCATGGCTTGGTCGTGCTTCTTGTCACGGGCGTGATGGGGTGGGCGGATTTGCTCCGAGCTTGACACGGCAGGGGGCACGGGCTTGCCAATGGCAGTGACGGTCGGCGGGCAGATCACAGCCTGGCTGTGCCTTTGGTCATAGCCGTGATGAGGATCTTCGATTTGCATCGTGCTCATCACAGCAGTGGTCATGGCCGTGTGCGGTGCCGTGCTTCTATTTGCGTCTGGGGGTACTCATGTCACGGCCGTGCTTGGGAACATGGCCTAGCCGTGTCGGCTGGGCTGGAGTTGCACCGAGCTTGTCACGGCAGTGGTCACGGCCGTGTGTGGTGTCGTGCTTCTGTTCGCGTCTGGGGATACTCATGTCACGGCCATGCCTGGCATCATGGCCTGGCCATGATGGCTGTGGCTTTGCTCTGTTTCATCTGGAATTTGCAGGGTGTCTTCAGCAGTTTTGGGGGTAGCCCAAGATGGGTCAATGACTCCGTCAGTAGGTGACAAAACAATCTCTGTTGGAGGTAGCATGGGTAGTGGCACCACTATCAATTGCCCAGCTCCTGTCATAAGAGGCAACATTCATAGCATCATTATCAAGGACAAGCAAGAAGTAATCAGTAGTGATACCAATGCGGTCATCATCACTACTTTCTTCATCCTTGGGCTTCTTAGTGCTCTTCTCAGTACCTTTTTCAATGCCCTTTCCTTTCTTGCTATCCCTTTTCAATGCTCGGCAATACCTTTTAATGTGCCCCTTTTTTCCACAATGATAGCATTCAATGTTGGCAAATTTATTTGAGCTACCTCTGCTCTTGTCTCTTCCTTTTGGACCTCTGCTCAAACTTCTCCCAGGTCTTTGGACAGCCAACATATCTGAAGGAGAAGAAGATTCTTATACTCTCATTCTTTCTTCTTCATTCATGATGTCATTCTTGGCCGAATCCATTGTCATGACACCTTTTGGGGCTGAATTGAACAGAGTCATTCTAAATGTTTCCCAAAAGTCTGGTAATGTGCAAAGGAGCAACAGTCTTTGTATCTCATTATCAAACTTGATGCCCATTTCTGTCAACTAATTAAGAATTCCTTGGAATGTGTTCAAGTGGTCTTTAACTAAGCCACTGTCTCTAAGTCTCACGGACATGATGAGCTTCATTAAATATAGCTTGTTATTGATGGTCTTTCGAGCATACATATTCTCGAAATTAGCTAATAATATTTTTGCATTTATCTCTCCACGCATGGTTCAACACATTATCATCCAGCCATTACGTTATGTAGTCACACACTTGCCGATGAGCAATAGCCCACTCCTCTTCGGTCTTACCATCGGGCTTTTCACTAAAGAAAATTGGCTAGTAATAATCATTAACATAAAGGAGATCTTTCATTTTTTCCTCTCCATTTATGGTAATTTGAACCATTTAAGAAAATCATTATGCTTGTATTCACCTCCATTGTGTAATAATGCAAGCTGATTCCCACTAGCAACAAAAACTTTCAGAGTTCTGTCCTTCGGGTGCACTGAGGAAAACTATGGCTTAATTTAGTTCTAGACTAAGCGATTAACATAGAGGCTGGGAGACTACACCCCAGTGCTAAGCACCGACGTACGCACCCTCTAAACAGCGTGAACTAACGTCTATATCTCGAATGCAACAGATTTACCATGAACCTATCATCTGATACTACTTGTTGGGAGCAGAGCAACCCAGGCTCTGATACCACTTGTTGGTATCGCCCTCAGCTCTAATACCACTTCGTTGGGAGAGATGGTGCAAAAATTCCCTATTGCTAGATTTAAGACCAAATGACTAACCAGCAATAAACTTAGAAATGGCAGCGAAAAATAAAACACTAAACAAGGAACACCAGGGATTTTTATGTGAAAAACCTCCCCAACTTGAGGAGAAAAAACCATGGGACCGAAGTCCACTCAAAATCTCCACTAAATCAGTTAATGGGTATTACAACTATTCCTAGAGCATCTAGGAGAATAATCACATCATCAAGAATAAACTTGGATCTCAGAATAACATCAACACGAAGTTGGTAACAAATACAAGAGAGAAGATAAAGTTCAGGTATCACCAAGATAATCAGTCTCGGTTCTGGGCTAGCTGCAAGAGATAGTGACCTTAGTTCGATAATCCCACCGTTCAGATTCTAGAGAACTGAGTGACGAATATTCTCCTAAAATTTCAGCCCGATCCAACGGTGAACTTCTTGCTGACGGCCAATATCCGCAGGCTGTCCTAAGTTCACAGCTTGTCCTTAAACTTTCTCCTCTCTGTCTTTTTCTTCACGTTAAGTGGCTTTCACCATATGGTGCTCTCCTGCAGCTCTTCAGTGGCATGCACCCGTACACCCAATAAAACCAAATGACAATAACACATGTCAAGGTTACACTAATCCATCCACAATAATGTTGGGGGTATGCCCTTAAGGCTAATGTTTGAGGCCTTGGGATTGTAACAGTATCATGTATAAACTTTTATGTTTATAAAGGCATGGTTGTTATTCAGTTTGTTACCTTGTCTGCTGTAATAAGTGTACTTCTGAATAATGTCTCAAAGCTGTTCAGCTAGGCTGACATGAAGTAAAGTCCTTAGTCGAGATATCTTGGTGAACATGAGACAACCTTGATATGATTGAGACTAATATGTGTTCTAATCTTATAGGATGCTTCGAGCATGGAATAAGATGTAGACTCATGGGTACATTGGATGTACTGGACAGACCCTACTAGGATATTCAATTGCTTGTCACAATGTGAATATTCCTTGATTGCGACAAGTGGCACATTTCCTCTGACTTGAGATCACTTGTGTTTTCTAAATGATGATTGTCATTGTTTTGAGGTAGTTCAATATCATTTGAAACATAATAGTTATAGACTATCTTGGATGGTGAGCTTGAGTCAGGTTAGGGCACTAGTGATAGACATAGGATTGCCGTCTCCTTGTTTAAGGAGTGTGATGTTCTAAAGGGGCCCCCTGGATGAGATGATTGAGAATAGTGTATGGCCATACCCAGATGACTATGTTCATCTGATCTAATCATGCTCATCATATTGGAGTTACAAGCTTGACACGCTTGTCCAATAAGAACATCCAGTGGCAAAGGAAATATGCATGCCTTGTGAGTTGATTCACACTTGTGCTGTGGTTTGGGTGTAGTCTTGGAAGACTCTTTTCTTTATATCGGGAGACAGTGATGTGTTGCTAGATACCCCTCACTGATCGTGATAACGTGAGTTATCGTTACCGACATTTAAAGGAAACCCTCAGGGTCGCACAATTTGATGATATGGCTTACTTAAGTCAGATCGTGTGGACTGAATTGTTCAGGTTCAGTTTAAAGGGAATTAATCTCTGATTGTAAGTGAGATCTGGTCTGATCATGTTTGATTGATTAGGGCTTAAGATCGGTAAGCTTCGATTGAGAGAATGGATGCTGGATCGGTGAGATCAAGAGCATCAGGAGATCAACGGTTAGATCTGGAGCCTTAAGGGTTTAATTTGGTCTAGACCATGTCGCTTGGCTTATTTGGTCTTTGAACCAGACCAACATGAACCGGCTCATAAATGAGCGCATGGTTCAAAAGTGAAGTGGTTTTGCGAATGGGTAAATCCATGATCGCATGAAGAGAAGTGGCATGCTATTTTTAGATAGCACTTCTCTTACGTGACCACATCTCACGTTCACGCCTCTCCTCTCTTCGTTCGTCGCCTTGTCTCTTGCTCTTGAAGAGAGAACATTCGGGTGGTGAAGAGTTTGATGAGAAGAGGAGGAAAAATCGCCAAGCCAAGACATCTCTTCCCTTCCACTCGACAAGGACATCTTTGGGCCTTGCTAGCACAAGGATCGCAAGGAGGAGTAGGCGACATCAATTGTGTGCGTCACCTCTGGAGAAGATCCAGTTCGGTCTTTGCTTCCAAGGCGCCATCTAGAAATGGCTATGGTATGATCCTTCTCTATATGCAATTGGGTCATTTTTGTTAATCATACAGCATGCAAGATCTAGAAACCCCCTTTCCGCTGCCTTCATTCCCATATGCGCCTATGAGATAGGGTTTCGCCCCCTTGTGGGGACCTTCAAATAAGTGTGCAGCAATCCACGTTATCTGTATCCATGATAAGTGTGCAGCAATCCACATTATCTATATCCACGATAAGTGTGCAGCAATCCATGTTATCTATATCCACGATAAATGCAGCCCATCCACTTTAGTGTCCATCCATAATATGCGTAGCATATCCACCATAGAGTGTATCTTCCATAGGTGCAGCATATCCACCATAGGTGCATTACATCCACCATAAGTATAGCATATCCACCATAGGTGCAGTCTATCAACCATAGGGTGTAGTCCATCTACCATAGGGTGCAGACCAACCACGATAGAGTCATCCTCCGCATGGGCATAATTTGAGCCATCCTCCACATAAGGGGGAAACTCACCCAACAATGAGTAGATTTTCAAACTCTTCCAGAGTTGACTGTTCCTCCCATCCTTGGATTAATCTCACAAAAGGAGTGTACTCAGGCTTCAAACCATGAATTAAGTGACGTTTCATCTGAGCTTTGAAAATTAGTTCTTTATAATCTAACGCTAATATTTCTAAACAAATAATTTTAATCTTCAAGATACTCACTAATAGAAAGATCACCTTATTTTGTATTTGCTAGTTCATTCTCATGCATTTGAAGGCGAGCCACATCCTTTTTATTGGATTATCTATCAAGAGTTCCCCATATATCACTTGTTGATTGACACTTAAAAATATAATCAAATAGTCCATTAGAGATGGATCATTTCATAACAAACTTAGCCTTGACATTTTTTCACTTCCATTGTTTGATAGTTGCAGTGTTCACTTGTATGTTTTTAGAGCTTTAGTTTCTTCTCCAACAACATCCTCCCATAGATCTTTACTAATTAAATGAGACTCTATATAGGTCTTTAACACATGAATGTTGGAATTATTTAATAACTCAAATCTAAGTCCACCAATATGAATATTCATCTCCATCTTCAAATTTAGATGACTTCCTTCACCAAGGGATTTTCTAAAGCAAAAGGTATGCCCTTAAGGCTAATGTTGGGGTATGCCCTTAAGGCTAATGTTTGAGGCCTTGGGATTCTTTCAGTATCATGTATAAACTCTTATGTTTATAAAGGCAATGGTTGTTATTCAGTTTGTTACATTGTCTGCTGCAATAAGTGTACTTCTGAATAATGTCTCAATGCTGTTCAGCTAGGCTGACATGCTCTATGTCCTTAGTCGAGATATCTTGGTGAACATGAGACAGCCTTGATATGATTGAGACTAATATGTGTTCTAATCTTATAGGATGCTTCGAGCATGGAATAAGATGTAGACTCATGGGTACATTGGATGTACTGGACAGACCCTACTAGGATATTCAATTGCTTGTCACAATGTGAATAATCCTTGTTTGCAACAAGTGGCACATGTCCTCTGACTTGAGATCACTTGTGTTTCTAAATGATGATTGTCATTGTTTTGAGGTAGTTCAATATCATTTGAAACATAATGGTTATAGACTATCTTGGATAATGATCATGAGTCAGGTTAGGGCACTAGTGATAGATATAGGATTGCCGTCTCCTTGATTGGAGTGTGATGTTCTAAAGGGGCCCCCTCGAATGAGATGATTGAGAAAGTGTATGGCCATACCCAGGTGACTATGATCATCTGATCTAATCATGCTCATCATATTGGAGCTACAGGCTTGACACGCTTGTCCAATAAGAACATCCAGTGGCAAAGGAATCATGTATGCCTCGTGAAGTGGATTCACACTTGTGCTGTGGTTTGGGTGTAATCTTGGAAGACTCTTTCCTTTATATCGGGAGACAGTGATGTGTTGCTAGATACCCCTCACTGATCGTGATAACGTAAGTTATCGTTACCGACATTTAAAGGAAACCCTTAGGGTCGCACAATTTGATGATATGGCTTACTCATGTCAGATCGTGTGGACTGAATTGTTTTGGTTCAGTTTAAAGGGATTTAAACTCTGATTGTAAGTGAGATCTGGTCTGATCATGTTTGATTGATTAGGACTTGAGATCGGTAAGCTTCGATCGAGAGAGATGATTCTAGATCGGTGAGATCAGGAACATTAAGAGATGAATGGTCAGATCTGGAACCTTAGGGTTTAATTTGATCTGGACTAAAGGCTTGGCTTGATTGGTTTTTGAACCAAACCAATATGAACCGGCTCATACGTGAGCGCATGGTTCAAAGGGGAGAAGAATGTGCGTTCGGTTCACTTGGGTGAACGCATCAACGCATGAAGTGAAGGCTTTCTATTTTTGGAAGTGGCGGTTTCCAAAATAGCCTCTCAACGCCTCACGTTCACTTCTCTTCGCTAAAATTTGTCGCCCATTCCTCTTGACGCATACACACTCGTGTGATCGAAGGGGTTGATGTAACGCCCCTCGATACTTAACCCCGAATTTCACGCGGAAATCACACGAGGAACGTCACGAGAGAAAAACAAAAGAAAGCCAAGATCATACTACGAACAAAGCTAGGGAATAAAAGACCTGAAAACTTATACAAAAATCCGGCAGCATGTATACGTACATACCAGGTTCGGGGAAAGTTCCCATACATGTACATGCTGTACTGATTCATAACAACAAGTAATTTCAACTTATAAATACTGAACATAAGCGAATCAGATCACAACTCCGTACTATACATATACGGAGGCAAAATCGCATACCACAGAACAGACTAAACATAAAATCTTATCAAAACGCTGAAAATGCCACAAACGAAATCTTGTAACAAAATGGGCCTAAGCCCTCACATGTAACCAAAATACATCGTTCATCATCCAAAGCAAAATACAACTGATACAGGCACGCAGGCCCCAGATAACAAAATCAAGACACAAGTATTCAAATACCAAAATTGTTTACAAGATCCATATCACAAAACCAAAGCTTCATCAAGCTACTCAGTATATCTCAAAGGTGCATAACGCCGTATCAATCACCGTCCCTCACCTGTAGATTTTAGAGGGGGTGAGCTAACAGCTCCGCAAGTGAGAACCTTATGGAACCCCTCCATTAATACATTCAAAAATAGCATACAAGGTTTTTCAAAACATTTACCAAATGCGATTATCAAATATCAAATCAAATACAGATAAGAATACAAACTTACAAAATAATCCACATGGCGAAATCTAATCATAATACAACCAAACCAAAATATAGACTTACATATCATATGGCAAAACAGAACACATACGTAGATGCATATCCAAATCCAGAACAGAACGAAATGACCACAAAGGTCCGACCCTTCCCTCGTCAGGGCTCAGAGAATGCATGCATGCCAAACAGTAGGGGAGAAATCAGGAGGTGGCCCCCGTCTAGCTAAGACGTGGCACGCTGATCTCCATCTACCCACTCAGACAATGTGGTAAATCAAGAGGTGGCCCCCGCCAAGTCACGGCGTGGCACTTTGTTTCCCCACATTGGTCACACAGCAGTCAGAGAGTTCAAGAGGTGGCCCTCGCTTACCAGTAGCGTGGCACTTTGTCTCTCTTATGCTAAACTAATCATATCTGTGAAGGAAGATCAAGCGGTGGCCCCCGCCTGACCAAGGCGTGGCACTTTGCCCCACTTCACAATATCTCCAGGGTCACACATAATGGATATGACTTACACTACACACATATAGCAAAAGACTAATACCCGGATATCTAACTTATCGAATTCACCACTCGCAATCAATTAAACGGCATAGACAGGGTAGTCCTTAAGTTTCATGCAGTCAGGTTAGGAAGATACCATGCTAAGTTCTCAACAAATGTTCCCATGCAGGTATAATGTGTTAATCCTAGATTTCATGCAATTAGATTGTAACATCTACATTCTAGGTTATCAAACAGAACTTCCACCCAAGCAGATTAATTACAAGCATTGCACACATTTATCATCACTTAATTTCAAGAGAACGATTACACATATAACTATGCATAGAAAATTCCTAAAATTAAGCAAAAATCATATTAAGTACCATATGAACTCAATTACATGAATAACATCTTTGCCCCAAAAGTTAACTGAACATTTACCAAAATACCCCTAGGGCAAATTTCGGCCAGCATGAATTAAGGCTCCAAAAATAGTATAAAATTCATGATAAATTCCCTTATACTTCTAATTTCATGAATCCTAAGTTTTCCCCAAAAGTTAGCATGAAATTTCATCAATTTAGGGCATGGGCGCATGTCATACTCTAGGGTTTTTCATGACTACATTATACAATCAAATTGAAGATCCAAATCATGATAATTCATCCTCCTAAGACATCTAGTCAAGTAAAGAACGAAAAGCCCTATGATTAGAGCCCCTAAATCTGATTTTCGAAACTTCAAATGGTGTTCATGGTTTCATGGTAAGGGAACATTCAAACCTACTCGTTTTTCCCATCATTAAGCAAGGAAACATGTCAAGGAAAGATCATAAACTTGGAATAGAGGTAACATAAGGTTTCCACTCGCCTTGGGAATGACTTGCAAGCCAACCGTGAGCAAGAGAGCCGCCGGAAACCTCCACACGCCGCCGCCGTCCACCACACCGGAAGGCCAAGCGCCGCCGCCGCCGGAAAGCTCACCGGAAGAGGAGCTGGGCGAAGGGGGAAGGCGCTGCCAAAGTCATCCACGAGAGGGAGAAGGAGAATGTAAGGGGCGGCTAGGGTTAGACCAAATTTCGAAAGTAACTTAAGTGGAGCCAAATCACTTAAGTGAAATCTGAATTGTAATTGCATACTCACATAATACGTAGGCGCCCACATACATAACACAAAGACTGGGCTGGAACTCTGGTAGCCAGGACAACATGCACAGGAGAGGTCTCAGGTTCAAGACTCCTCCACAGCAACTTATTTTTGCCCTACAGGAGAATAACTTTCCCCTTAGCCAAAAATCCCACCATCAAGGTTAATAAATGCCTGATTATAGGTAATTAAAATGAGTCACATACCGAGGTTTAATACATCAAAATTCTCGGGTTTTACAGTTGACGACAAGGAGCTCTCGGCCAAGAAAACATCTCCTCTTCCCTTCCATTCGACAAGGAGACTTGAAGATCTTTGCTAGCACAAGGATCAACAAGGAGGCGCCATCTATCTTCTTGTGTGCGGTACCTTCGGAGGAGAGCCCTTTTGCGATCTTCTTCCAAAGCTCCATCAAAGCGATGGCCATGGTATGAATCTTTTCTGATCTATACTAGTTCATGAAATTTGATCATATGACATGCAAAAGATCATGAGAAACCCTTGCTTCCGCTCAAATTTTTTGTTATGCGCCTATCTAGGGTTTCGCTCCCCCTTGAAGGGGACCCTTACAATTGGTATCAGAGCATGCGGTTATTGCTTGTTCATATGATTGCTTGATCTTCATGTTTGATCCATGAATGCGCTTATGAATAGATCTAGAGTTAACATGCGAAAATACATGCTTGTATGTTTTTACTCATGTTGGCGCATGTTTTATGTTGGCGCTTGTTAATGTTGTTTTTACCAAAACATATATATCTTGCGCGCTCCATCTAGATTTATAAGCGCCTGCTGTAAACCCTTAGACGGGTTAGTAGGGTTGAAGTCACAGTCGAGTCTAGATCCAAATAGTCTGATCAGACCATCTGACAGCCTAGATGGGTCGACCAGATAGCACCTGTGCGCAAGCACGAGGTGGCTATGGGTCGACTGCAGACAGGCGTGTAGCGAGGTCTGGTTGAGACGACCAGTGAGCACTCACGAGTTAGGCCCGGGGTCACACCCGCTTGCCATAACTCATGAGGGTTGTTCAGCCCTTGGCGCATGCATGGTTGACCATTGGGTCGACTCAAGTCAGTTAGGACTTGGAGCATGCAAGGGCAGTGGATCTGACTAGACATGATGAGTGGATCCCTATTAATGGACCATTGTAAGGTAGTAGGGCACATAAGAAAAATAAAATTGATTCCAATGGGATTTTGAAAAATTTTATTTGGTTGATGGATCACATGTTGAATGGATGCCATGATGCTTGTTTATTTCATCTTATGTGGGTTGCCCAATTAATGTGTGCTGTGCTGGGGCCTGCGTGCCTAGATTAAATTGTAAATTAATATTTATTGTGATCTGCACATCACATGTCATTTAAGTTATAAAGTGTAATTGACCTGCGAGTCAATCTTGTCTAGATAGATTAAATTGTATTTTAATCAGACAAAAGCACAGAGCATACATGGCAGAGGCGCATGCAGCAGTGGCTCGACCAGGTGGGAGGTCTAGGGTTCGACCCTATGATAGGCGCCATTTACCTGGTGGGCGCACCTGAGCTGCACTGGGCGCTATGGCCCTGGGCTGGGCCAGATGAGAGGCAAAAGACCCAAGAAGAGCTCAAGTGAAGACTTAAGTTAACTTAAGGTCTTACCTAGGCTTAATGGGCGTTTACCACATAAGATCATCATGCTTTCTTTTATTGTTTAATTAGAATTGCATGATTTAATCTTCTGCTATCACCATAGGGTTTGCATGATAGTTAAGAAGATAAAAGACCGTTAAAATCCAACGCTAAAATATCAAGCTCGATAGCCTTCTGACGCGAAACCTCGCTGTTCTGACTATCGTTGGAGCCGTGTTGTACCCACTCAGTGGGCACGTCCATCTATCTTCAGACGGTGTGTGATTTCACCTGCGTGTTACAGAGAAGGGATTTATCGCTTCTCGTTGCTCAGCATAGCACGTGGTGGTCCAGGGAGTAGGTCGGGTCAGCTTGACCATGTAGGCTACATACTGAGCATATGTGAGCTATATGGAGGCAGCCATCTGTGGGATCAGAGACTGTGTTGTACCAACTCAGTTGGCACAGTCGGCTGGATTGCCCAGATGAAGGGGAATCGCACGGGTTGGCGATTGGCAGGGACTGCCTACCAGAAATTAGTGCTTGTACTCTCTGTGCATCTTATGTCGCCTGAGCGGGACGCGGAGACCAAGTATGAAATCTGGATCCCATCTCACTAAAAGAGTTTTACTCTTTCGGGCTGTTTTGCTGGATTTTTCAGCCAGATAAAATAGTGAGAAAAGAATCTTTCTTAAGTCCTGGATTGATTCTAAACATTGATACTGACCTTGCTGTTCTTGCATTGTTGTAGATTCCTGCAGCAACGAACACCATGAGCTTCAATGTGCGATCCCTACTGGAAAGGGAGAAGTTTGCTGGGCCAAACTTCTCAGACTGGTACGGACACCTTAAGATCGTTCTTAAGGCTGAGAGGAAACTGTATGTCCTCGAGACGGCTATACCGCCTCAACCCACTCCGAACGCCACAAGGGCGGTTCGGGATGCCTATGAAAAGCATGTCAATGATAGCATTGATGTCGCTTGCCTGATGCTAGCGTCTATGACGCCACAGCTGCAGCGTCAGCATGAGGATATGTCTGCTATAGAAATGATAGCAAACCTCAAGATGCTATATGCTGCACAGGTGAGGACTGAGCGC
Source organism: Costus lasius (assembly GCA_027563935.2). Taxonomy (NCBI): domain Eukaryota; kingdom Viridiplantae; phylum Streptophyta; class Magnoliopsida; order Zingiberales; family Costaceae; genus Costus; species Costus lasius. The sequence continues at coordinate 82,831,450 of CM050451.1, forward strand.
TATAATTTGACCAAGCTTTTCTTTCAGAGCAAACTGGCTGAAGGGAGTTCAGTGGGAGCTCATGTGCTCAAGATGATTGGGCACAAAGAGGCTCTAGAGAAACTGGGGCATACCATCAATCAGGAGCTTGCTGTAGACATTATTCTGCAGTCTCTCCCGGCCTCTTTCGATCCGTTCATTATTAATTTTAATATGAACAAGATTGATTGTACTCCGGCAGAGTTGCTGAATATGCTCTTGACTACAGAGGAGACTCTAAAGGGAAAGCCTTCAACCTCTGTCTTGATGTTTCCTTCCAGGAACAAGAAGAAGGGGAAGAAGGGCAAAGCCCCTGTCAAGAATTACAACAAGGCTCTGAAACAAAAGGTTAAGCGGTCGAAGGAATACAGGTGTTTCCATTGTGGCCAGCTGGGTCACTAGAAAAATGACTGTAAAGCGCTCCAAGGAGACAAGAAGGGAAGCATTGCTTCTGGCTCAGGTATTTTTGTGACTGAAGTCATGATATCTTCTTCTTCTATTTCATGGGTGTTGGACACTGCATGTGGAGTTCACATTTGTTCAAATGTACAGGAACTCAAGAGAAGAAGACAGGTGGGACAGCATGAGGTGGACCTACGAGTTGGAAACGGGGCACGGGTTGCTGCTGTTGCTGTAGGAGAATATTACATCTCATTACCATCTGGACTTGTATTGGAACTAAACAATTGTTATTTTGTACCTAGCATTACCAAGAATATTATCTCTATTCCTGCTCTTGTCAGGAAAGGATTTTCCTTTGAATGCAATATTTCAAAGTGTGTTCTTTCTTTAGATAATATTGTTTATGCTACTGGATCAATTAACAATGGGTTATTCATGTTGGACATGGAATGTTCTATACAAAACATTGATAATAAGAAAGCCAAGTATGCTGATGACAGCACCTTGCTATGGCATAGTCGTTTAGGCCATATTAACAAGAAGCGCATTAAGTGGTTGCATGATCATGGACTGCTGGGATCATTCTCCTATGAGGAGATTGATACATGCAAAGCTTGTTTATTGGGCAAAATGACGAAGTCTCCTTTTCCTCATAAAGGTCAAAGGGCTTCAGGTTTACTTGACCTTATACACAGTGATGTGTGTGGGCCATTTAGTAAACATGCCAGAGGTGGCTATTCATACTTTATTACCTTTACTGATGATTTCAGTAGATATGGTTATGTCTATCTGATGAGACATAAGAGTGAATCTTTTGACAAGTTCAAAGAGTTCAAAAATGAAGTACAGAATCAGCTAGGACGAAATATCAAGGCACTTCGCTCAGATCGAGGTGGTGAATACCTAAGTCGAGAGTTTACTGACTATCTGAAGGAGTGTGGGATTATCTCAGAGCTCACTCCGCCAGGAACACCGCAATGGAATGGTGTATCCGAGAGGAGGAACAGAACCTTACTGGATATGGTTCGTTCTATGATGAGTCAGGCTACTCTACCTTACTCCTTTTGGGGATTTGCACTGGAAACAGCTGCAAAGGTACTAAACCGAGTGCCATCCAAGGCAGTTTCAAAGACTCCATATGAGTTATGGTATGGGAAACAGCCGAGCTTGACATTTATTAAGATCTGGGGTTGCAAGGCTTATGTCAAAAAGCTCGCCTCTGGGAAACTAGAGAGCAGATCTGAGAAATGTATCTTTGTCGGTTACCCTAAGGAAACTAAGGGTTATTATTTCTACGATCCCAAAGAGAAAAAGGTATTTGTTGCTCGGACGGCTATTTTTCTTGAGAAGGAATTTCTTCTACAAGAGGCCAGTGGGAGAGAAATAAAGCTGGATGAGAATCCAGAAGAAGGACAAAGTAGTCAAGCACAGTTGGATGAGCCTGAGCCAGTAGAACAGGTTATTGAACAACCTGAGGCTCAGATATCATGGGAACCGCGAAGATCGGGAAGGATCCGTCGACAGCCTGAGCGCTATGACGGAGTCTACATCATTGATAATGATGAACCCCTTACTTATGCGGATGCGTCAGTGGACCGGAGTCAGCTAGATGGCTTGAAGCTATGCGAGCCGAGATGGACTCCATGTCAAATAACCAAGTCTGGGATTTGGTTGATCCGCCTCTGGGAGTAATCCCTATAGGCGGTAAATGGATCTTCAAGAAGAAGATTGACATGGATGGTAACGTGGTTACCTATAAAGGCAGGCTAGTTGCGAAAGGTTTCAAACAAATCTACGGGATAGATTATGATGAAACTTTCTCTCCTGTAGCCATGTTCAAGTCAATTTGGATTATTCTTGCGATAGCAGCATATTACGATTATGAGATCTGGTAAATGGATGTGAAGACCGCTTTCCTTAATGGAAAACTGGATGAGGATGTGTATATGACACAACCTGAAGGTTTCACTAATCCATCAGATCGTCATAAAATATGCAAGTTAAAGAAGTCCATTTATGGACTTAAACAAGCATCAAGAAGCTGGAATGTTCGTTTTGATGAATCAATCAGTGAGTTTGGTTTCATCAAGAATGAAGATGACCCGTGTGTATATAAGAGGTTTAGTGGGAGTGTGATTACTTTCCTAGTCCTCTACGTCGATGATATCTTAATCATTGGAAACGATATTCCTGAACTGCATGCTGTTAAGGCATGGTTGAGAAAATGTTTCCAGATGAAAGATCTAGGAGAAGCAGCCTATGTATTAGGTGTGAAGATCTACAGAGATAGATCTAAGAGGCTTCTCGGGCTGTGCCAGAGTACTTACATCGATAAAGTCCTGGAGAGATTTCATTTAGAGAATTCTAAAAGAGGATATCTTCCAGTCAGACATGGTCTGAATCTTTCAAAGAGTCAGTGTCCACAAACACAGACTGAGAAAGATGAAATGGACAATACGCCTTATGCTTCGGCTATTGGGTCCATTATGTATGCGATGTTGTGTACTCGCCCAGACGTCGCTTACGGGTTAAGCGTGACCAGTCGATTCCAAAGTAATCCAGGTCAGGCGCACTGGATTGCAGTCAAGAACATTTTGAAATATCTTCGGAGGACCAAAGATATGTTCTTGATTTATGGAGGTCAGGAAGAACTCAGTATAGAAGGATATACTGACGCTTCGTTCCAATCTGATCAGGATGATTTCCGATCGCAATCAGGCTATGTTTTTAGCTTGAATGGAGGAGCTGTGGTGTGGAAAAGTTTCAAACAGTCTATCATTGCTGATTCCACAATAGAAGCCGAGTATGTTGCAGCCTCAGAAGCATCTAAGGAGGCAGTATGGATTCGTAAGTTCGTTCAGGAACTTGGTGTTGTTCCATCGTGTGCAGATCCTTTGGTTATCTTCTGTGATAACACTGGAGCAATCGCACAAGCAAAGGAACCACGGTCGCACCAGAAATCCAAGCACATACAGAGACGGTTTCACTTGATCCGGGAGATCATTGGTCATGGTGAGATCAAAATCTGCAAGGTTCATACAGATGATAATCTGGCAGACCCGCTTACCAAGCCTCTGGCGCAGCAGAAGCATGAGAAGCACTGTAATAATATGGGTTTGAGATTTCTCAACCATTAGATTAAGTGCAAGTGGGAGATTGTTGGGGTATGCCCTTAAGGCTAATGTTTGTGAAAGATCCCCTAACAAAGGGGGCGAAACCCTAGATAGGCGCATGTATTTTTCTTTTAAGCAGCGGAAAGGGGGGTTTCTAGGATCTTTTGATGCATGCATTATAATCAACTTAAAACCGATTGCACAAGAGATAGAACCATACCATTGCCACCGGTTTGATGGTGTCTTGGAATCAAAGACACAAGTGCCTCTTCTCCTTAGATGACACACACAATGAGAAGGCGACTACTTCCTTGGCGACTTTGTGCTAGCAAATCTTCAAGGAGTCCTTCGTATGGAGGGAATGAGAGAAACTTGCTTGCTTAGTCCTCGACTCTTCAAAAGCGTGAAGCCGAGGTTCCACACGAGAGAAGGCGACGGGAATAGAAGTGAGGCGACAAGAGATGCGCTCCACAAGACATGGAGGCGTGGTTGCTAAAAATAGCCAACTTACTCTTTCATGCGATCATGTGTTCATGCATTTCGAACCAATCGCATTTTTCCTCTCTATTCTTTAAACCAAGCGCTCATCCATGAGCCGGTTCATTTGAATTTGGTTCAATAACCAAATAAACCAAGCAACCAGTCCAGACCATAATAAACACTTAGGTTCTTGATCTGACCGTCGATCTCTTGATGCTCCTGATCTAACTGATCTAGCATCCATTCTCTTGATCGAAGCTTACCGATCTCAAGCCCTAATCAATCAAACATGATCAGACCAGATCTCACTTACAATCAGAGATTAAATCCCTTTAAACTGAACCCAAATAATTCAGTCCACACGATCTGACTTAAGTAAGCCATATCATCAAATTGTGCGACCCTGAGGGTTTCCTTTAAATGTCGGTAACGATAACTCACGTTATCACGATCAGTGAGGGGTATCTAGCAACACATCACTGTCTCCCGATATAAAGGAAAGAGTCTTCCAAGACTACACCCAAACCACAGTACAAGTGTGAATTCAACTCACTAAGCATACATATTTCCTTTGCCACTGGATGTTCTTATTGGACAAGCGTGTCAAGCTTGTAACTCCAATATGACAAGCATGATTAGATCAGATGAACATAGTCACCTGGGTATGGCCATACACTTTCTCAATCATCTCATCCAGGGGGGCCCCTTTAGAACATCACACTCCTTAAACAAAGAGACGGCAATCCTATGTCTATCACTAGTGCCCTAACCTGATTCAAGCTCATTATCCAAGATAGTCTATAATCATTATGTTTCAAATGATATTGAACTACCTCAAAACAATGACAATCATCATTTAGGAAACACAAGTGATCTCAAGTCAGAGGAAATGTGCCACTTGTTGCAATCAAGGATTATTCACATTGTGACAAACAATTGAACATCCTAGTAGGGTCAGTCCAGTACATCCAATGTACCCATGAGTCTACATCTTATTCCATGCTCGAAGCATCCTATAAGATTAGAACACATATTAGTCTTAACCATATCAAGGCTGTCTCATGTTCACCAAGATATCTCGACTAAGGACTTTATAGCATGTCAGCCTAGCTGAACAGCATTGAGACATTATTCAGAAGTACGCTTATTACAGCAGACAAGGTAACAACCTGAATAACAACCATGCCTTTATAAACATAAGAGTTTATTACATGATACTGATACAATCCCAAGGCCTCAAACATTAGGCTTAAGGGCATACCCCAACAATCTCCCACTTGCACTTAATCTAATGGTTGAGAAATCTCAAACCCATGTTATTACAGTGCTTCTCATGCTTCTACTGCGCCAGAGGCTTGGTAAGCGGGTCTGCCAGATTGTCATCCGTATGAACCTTGCAAACTTTGATCTCGCCACGATCTATGATCTCCCTGATCAAGTGAAACCGTCTCTGTATGTGCTTGGACTTCTGGTGCGACCGTGGTTCCTTTGCTTGTGCGATTGCTCCAATGTTATCACAGAAGATAACCAAAGGATCTGCACTCGGAGGAACAACACCAAGTTCTCTCACGAACTTACGAATCCATACTGCCTCCTTGGATGCTTCCGAGGCTGCAACATACTCGGCTTCTGTTGTGGAATCAGCAACAGTTGACTGTTTGAAACTCTTCCACACCACTGCTCCTCCATTCAAGCTAAAAACATAGCCTGATTGCGATCGGAAATCATCCTGGTCTGACTGGAACGAAGCGTCAGTATATCCTTCAATACTGAGTTCTTCCTGACCACCATATATCAAGAACATATCTTTGGTCCTCCGCAGATATTTTAAAATGTTCTTGACTGCAATCCAGTGCGCCATACCTGGATTACTTTGGAACCGACTGGTCACGCTTAACCCGTAAGCAATGTCTGGGCGAGTACACAACATCGCATACATAATGGATCCAATAGCCGAAGCATAAGGCGTATTGTCCATTTCATCTTTCTCAGTCTGTGTTTGTGGACACTGACTCTTCGAAAGATTCAGACCATGTCTGACTGGAAGATATCCTCTTTTAGAATTCTCTAAATGAAATCTCTCCAGGACTTTATCGATGTAAGTACTCTGGCACAGCCCGAGAAGCCTCTTAGATCTATCCCTGTAGATCTTCACACCTAATACATAGGCTGCTTCTCCTAAATCTTTCATCTGGAAACATTTCCTTAACCATGCCTTAACGGCATGCATTTCAGGAATGTCATTTCCAATGATCAAGATATCATCGACGTAGAGGACTAGGAAAGTAATTACGCTCCCACTAAACCTCTTATATACACACGGGTCATCCTCGTTCTTGATGAAACCAAACTCAGAGATTGATTCATCAAAACGAATATTCCAGCTTCTAGATGCTTGTTTAAGTCCATAAATAGACTTCTTTAACTTGCATATCTTATGACGATCTGATGGATTAGTGAAACCTTCTGGTTGTGTCATATACACATCCTCATCCAGATTTCCATTAAGGAAAGCTGTCTTCACATCCATTTGCCAAATCTCATAATCATAATATGCAGCTATCGCGAAAAGAATCCGAATAGACTTAAACATAGCTACAGGTGAGAAAGTTTCATCATAATCTATCCCGTAGATTTGTTTGAAACCTTTCGCAACTAGCCTGCCTTTATAGGTAACCACGTTACCATCCATGTCAATCTTCTTCTTGAAGATCCATTTACAGCCTATAGGGATAACTCCCGGAGGCGGATCAACCAAATCCCAAACTTGGTTATCTGACATGGAGTCCATCTCGGCGCGCATAGCTTCAAGCCATCTCGCTGTCTCCGGTCCACTGACCGCATCCGCATAAGTGAGGGGTTCATCATTATCAATGATGTAGACTCCGTCATAGCGCTCAGGCTGTCAACGGATCCTTCCCGATCTTTGCGGTTCCCATGATATCTGAGCCTCAGGTTGTTCAATAACCTGTTCTACCAGCTCAGGCTCATCCAACTGTGCTTGCGCACTTTGTCCTTCCTCTGGATTCTCATCCAGCTTTATTTCTCTCCCACTGGCCTCTTGCAGAAGAAACTCCTTCTCAAGAAATATAGCCGTCCGAGCAACAAATACCTTGTTCTCTTTGGGATCGTAGAAATAATAACCCTTAGTTTCCTTAGGGTAACCGACAAAGATACATTTGTCAGATCTGCTCTCTAGTTTCCCAGAGGCGAGCTTTTTGACATAAGCCTCGCAACCCCAGATCCTGATAAATGTCAAGCTCGGCTGTTTCCCATACCATAACTCATATGGCGTCTTAGAAACTGCCTTGGATGGCACTCGGTTTAGTACCTTTGCAGCTGTTTCCAGTGCAAATCCCCAAAATGAGTAAGGTAGAGTAGCCTGACTCATCATAGAACGAACCATATCAAGTAACGTTCTATTTCTCCTTTCGGACACACCATTCCATTGTGGTGTTCCTGGCGGAGTGAGCTGTGAGATAATCCCACACTCCTTCAGATAGTCAGTAAGTTCTCGACTTAGGTATTCTCCACCTCGATCAGAACGAAGTGCCTTGATATTTCGGCCTAGCTGATTTTGTACTTCATTCTTGAACTCTTTGAACTTGTCAAAAGATTCACTTTTATGTCTCATCAGATAGACGTACCCATACCTACTGAAATCATCAGTAAAGGTAATGAAGTACTGATAGCCACCTCTGGCATGTTTACTAAATGGCCCACACACATCACTGTGTATAAGGTCAAGTAAACCTGAAGCCCTTTGACCTTTGTTAGAAAAAGGTGACTTCGTCATTTTACCCATTAAACAAGCCTTGCATGTATCAATCTCCTCATAGGAGAATGATCCCAGCAGTCCATGATCATGCAACCGCTTAATGCGCTTCTTGTTAATATGGCCTAAACGACTATGCCATAGCAAGGTGCTGTCATCAGCATTCTTGGCTTTCTTAATATCAACATTTTGTATAGAATTTTCCATGTCCAACATGTATAATCCATTGTTAATTGAACCAGTTGCATAAACAATATTATCTAAAGATAAAACACACTTTGAAATATTGCATTCAAAGGAAAATCCCTTCCTGACAAGAGCAGGAATGGAGATAATATTCTTAGTAATACTGGGAACAAAGTAACAACTGTTTAATTCTAATACAATTCCAGATGGCAAAGAGATGAAATAGTCTCCTACAGCAACAGCAGCAACCCGTGCCCCGTTTCCAACTCGTAGGTCCACCTCATGCTGTCCCACCTGCCTTCTTCTCTTGAGTTCCTGTACATTTGAACAAATGTGAACTCCACATGCAGTGTCCAACACCCATGATATAGAAGAAGATGAAACCATGACTTCCGTCATGTATATACCTGAGCCAGAAGCGATGCTTCCCCTCTTGTCTCCTTGGAGCGCTTTACAGTCCTTTTTCCAGTGACCCAGCTGGCCACAGTGGAAACATCTGTATTCCTTGGACCGCTTAACCTTCTGTTTCAGAGCCTTGCTGTAACTCTTGACAGGGGTCTTGCCCTTCTTCCCCTTCTTCTTGTTCCTCGAAGGAACCATCAAGACAGAGGTTGAAGGCTTACCCTTCAGAGTTTCCTCAGTAGTCAAGAGCATATTCAGCAGCTCTGCCGGAGTACAATCGATTTTGTTCATATTAAAGTTAATAATGAACGCATCGAAAGAAGGCGGAAGAGACTGCAGAATAATGTCTACAGCAAGCTCCTGGTTGATGGTATGCCCCAGTTTTTCTAGAGCCTCCTTGTGCCCAATCATCTTGAGCACGTGAGCTCCCACTGGGCTCCCTTCAGCCAGTTTGCTCTGAAAGAACAGCTTTGTCAAATTATAGCGTTCTGTCCTCGCCTGTGCAGCATACAGCATCTTGAGGTTTGCTATCATGTCTATGGCAGACATATCCTCATGCTGACGCTGCAGCGGTGGCGTCATAGACGCTAACATCAGGCAAGCGACATCAATGCTATCATTGACGTGCTTTTCATAGGCTTCCCGAACCGCCCTTGCGGCGTTCGGAGCGGGCTGAGGCGGTATCGCCGTCTCGAGGACATACAGTTTCCTCTCTGCCTTAAGAACGATCTTAAGGTGTCCGAACCAGTCTGAGAAGTTCGGCCCAGCAAACTTCTCCCTTTCCAGTAGGGATCGCACATTGAAGCTCATGGTGTTCGTTGCTGCAGGAATCTACAACAATGCAAGAACAGCAAGGTCAGTATCAATGTCAAGAATCAATCAGGACTTAAGAAAGATTCTTTTTCTCACTATTTTATCTGGCTGAAAAACCCAGCAAAATAGCCCGAAAGAGTAGAACTCTTTTAGTGAGATGGGATCCAGATTTCATACTTGGTCTCCGCGTCCCGCTCAGGCGAGATAAGATGCACAGAGAGTACAAGCACTAATCTCTGGTAGGCAGTCCCTGCCAATCGCCTACCTGTGCGATTCCCCTTCATCTGGGCAATCCAGCAGACTGTGCCAACTGAGTTGGTACAACACAATCTCTGACCCCACAGATGGCTGCCTCCATGCGCTACCATATGCGCCACATATGTAGCCTACATGGTCAAGCTGACCCGACCTACTCCCTGGACCACCACGTGCTATGCTGAGCAATGAGAAGCGATAAATCCCTTCTCTGTAACACGTAGGTGTAATCCCGCACCGTCTGAAGATAGATGGACGTGCCCACTGAGTGGGTACAACACGGCTCCAACGATAATCAGAACAGTGAGGTTTCGCGTCAGAAGGCATACGAGCTTGATATTTTAGCGTTGGATTTTAATGGTCTTTTATCTTCTTCACTATCATGCAATTCCTATGGTGATAGCAGAAGATAAATAAATCATGCTGTTCTACTTATTAAACAATAAAAGAAAGCATGAATCTTATGTGGTAAAAGCCCATAGCCTAAGTAAGACCTTAAGATACTTAAGTCTTCACTTGCTTTTCTTCATGGGACTTTAGCTGCTCATCTGGCCCAAACCAGGGCCCAAGCGCCATCTGCAGCTCAGGTGCGCCCACCAGGTAAATGCACCTGGTCCTAGGGTCGAACCCTAGACCTCCCACCTGGTCAAGCCTCTGCTGCATGCGCCTCTGCCAAATGTGCTCTGTGCTCTTGTCTGATCAATTTACAAATTAATCTATCTAGACAAGGTTGACTCGCAGGTCAATTACATTTTATAAATTAAATGCAATGTGATGCGCAGATCACAATATAAAAATTAATTTACAAAATTAACCAGGCACGCAGGCCCCAGCACAGCACACATTAAAACACGGGCAGCCCACATAAGATTAAATAAACATACATATGCATCAATCAACATGTGATCCATTCATGAAAATTAAATTTCGAAAACCCCTTGGGATCAATTTTAATTTTCCTTATTTGCCCTACTACCTTACAATGGTCCATTACTAGGGATCCACTCATCAGATCTAGTCAGATCTACTGCCCTTTCATGCACCAAGTCCTAACTGACTTGAGTCGACCAAAAGGCCAACCATGCATGCGCCAAGGGCTGAACGACCACACTGAGGTCTGGCAAGCGGGCGTGAGCCCGGGCCTAACTCATGTGCGTTCATAGGTTGTCTCAACCAGACATCGCTACACGCCTGTCTGCAGTCGACTTATAGCCACCTTGTGCTTTCGCACAGGTGCCATCTGGTCGACCCATCAAGGCTGTCAGATAATCTGATCAGACTAATTGGATCTTGACTAGACTGAGATTTCAACCCTAATAACCCATCTAAGGGTTTAAAGTAGGCGCCTTAGATCTAAGGTGAATCGCGCATGTAATATAAGTTTTAAGAAAACAAACAAAAAAGCGCCAAGAACATGCGCCAACATAAGAATGTAACATGAAACATTTTTCTTATGAAACATCTAATATGCGCATGTTATAGATCTAAGCATACTTATATATACGCATACATGGATCACAATATTTTAAGCAATCATAGAAACATGCAAACAATGGCTCTGATACCAATTGAAAGATCCCCTAACAAAGGGGGCGAAACCCTAGATAGGCGCATGTATTTTTCTTTTAAGCAGCGGAAAGGGGGGTTTCTAGGATCTTTTGATGCATGCATTATAATCAACTTAAAACCGATTGCACAAGAGATAGAACCATACCATTGCCATCGGTTTGATGGTGTCTTGGAATCAAAGACGCAAGTGCCTCTTCTCCTTAGATGACACACACAATGAGAAGGCGACTACTTCCTTGGCGACTTTGTGCTAGCAAATCTTCAAGGAGTCCTTCGTATGGAGGGAATGAGAGAAACTTGCTTGCTTAGTCCTCGACTCTTCAAAAGCGTGAAGCCGAGGTTCCACATGAGAGAAGGCGATGGGAATAGAAGTGAGGCGACAAGAGATGCGCTCCACACAAGACATGGAGGCGTGGTTGCTAAAAATAGCCAACTTACTCTTTCATGCGATCATGTGTTCATGCATTTCGAACCAATCGCATTTTTCCTCTCTATTCTTTAAACCAAGCGCTCATCCATGAGCCGGTTCATTTGAATTTGGTTCAATAACCAAATAAACCAAGCAACCAGTCCAGACCATAATAAACACTTAGGTTCTTGATCTGACCGTCGATCTCTTGATGCTCCTGATCTAACTGATCTAGCATCCATTCTCTCGATCGAAGCTTACCGATCTCAAGCCCTAATCAATCAAACATGATCAGACCAGATCTCACTTACAATCAGAGATTAAATCCCTTTAAACTGAACCCAAATAATTCAGTCCACACGATCTGACTTAAGTAAGCCATATCATCAAATTGTGCGACCCTGAGGGTTTCCTTTAAATGTCGGTAACGATAACTCACGTTATCACGATCAGTGAGGGGTATCTAGCAACACATCACTGTCTCCCGATATAAAGGAAAGAGTCTTCCAAGACTACACCCAAACCACAGTACAAGTGTGAATTCAACTCACTAAGCATACATATTTCCTTTGCCACTGGATGTTCTTATTGGACAAGCGTGTCAAGCTTGTAACTCCAATATGACAAGCATGATTAGATCAGATGAACATAGTCACCTGGGTATGGCCATACACTTTCTCAATCATCTCATCCAGGGGGGCCCCTTTAGAACATCACACTCCTTAAACAAAGAGACGGCAATCCTATGTCTATCACTAGTGCCCTAACCTGATTCAAGCTCATTATCCAAGATAGTCTATAATCATTATGTTTCAAATGATATTGAACTACCTCAAAACAATGACAATCATCATTTAGGAAACACAAGTGATCTCAAGTCAGAGGAAATGTGCCACTTGTTGCAATCAAGGATTATTCACATTGTGACAAACAATTGAACATCCTAGTAGGGTCAGTCCAGTACATCCAATGTACCCATGAGTCTACATCTTATTCCATGCTCGAAGCATCCTATAAGATTAGAACACATATTAGTCTTAACCATATCAAGGCTGTCTCATGTTCACCAAGATATCTCGACTAAGGACTTTATAGCATGTCAGCCTAGCTGAACAGCATTGAGACATTATTCAGAAGTACGCTTATTACAGCAGACAAGGTAACAACCTGAATAACAACCATGCCTTTATAAACATAAGAGTTTATTACATGATACTGATACAATCCCAAGGCCTCAAACATTAGGCTTAAGGGCATACCCCAATAGTTTGAGGCCTTGGGATTCTTTCAGTATCATGTATAAACTCTTATGTTTATAAAGGCAATGGTTGTTATTCAGTTTGTTACATTGTCTGCTGCAATAAGTGTACTTCTGAATAATGTCTCAATGCTGTTCAGCTAGGCTGACATGCTCTATGTCCTTAGTCGAGATATCTTGGTGAACATGAGACAGCCTTGATATGATTGAGACTAATATGTGTTCTAATCTTATAGGATGCTTCGAGCATGGAATAAGATGTAGACTCATGGGTACATTGGATGTACTGGACAGACCCTACTAGGATATTCAATTGCTTGTCACAATGTGAATAATCCTTGTTTGCAACAAGTGGCACATGTCCTCTGACTTGAGATCACTTGTGTTTCTAAATGATGATTGTCATTGTTTTGAGGTAGTTCAATATCATTTGAAACATAATGGTTATAGACTATCTTGGATAATGATCATGAGTCAGGTTAGGGCACTAGTGATAGATATAGGATTGCCGTCTCCTTGATTGGAGTGTGATGTTCTAAAGGGGCCCCCTCGAATGAGATGATTGAGAAAGTGTATGGCCATACCCAGGTGACTATGATCATCTGATCTAATCATGCTCATCATATTGGAGCTACAGGCTTGACACGCTTGTCCAATAAGAACATCCAGTGGCAAAGGAATCATGTATGCCTCGTGAAGTGGATTCACACTTGTGCTGTGGTTTGGGTGTAGTCTTGGAAGACTCTTTCCTTTATATTGGGAGACAGTGATGTGTTGCTAGATACCCCTCACTGATCGTGATAACGTAAGTTATCGTTACCGACATTTAAAGGAAACCCTTAGGGTCGCACAATTTGATGATATGGCTTACTCATGTCAGATCGTGTGGACTGAATTGTTTTGGTTCAGTTTAAAGGGATTTAAACTCTGATTGTAAGTGAGATCTGGTCTGATCATGTTTGATTGATTAGGACTTGAGATCGGTAAGCTTCGATCGAGAGAGATGATTCTAGATCGGTGAGATCAGGAACATTAAGAGATGAACGGTCAGATCTGGAACCTTAGGGTTTAATTTGATCTGGACTAAAGGCTTGGCTTGATTGGTTTTTGAACCAAACCAATATGAACCGGCTCATACGTGAGCACATGGTTCAAAGGGGAGAAGAATGTGCGTTCGGTTCACTTGGGTGAACGCATCAACGCATGAAGTGAAGGCTTGCTATTTTTGGAAGTGGCGGTTTCCAAAATAGCCTCTCAACGCCTCACGTTCACTTCTCTTCGCTAAAATTGGTCGCCCATTCCTCTTGACGCATACACACTCGTGTGATCGAAGGGGTTGACGACAAGGAGCTCTCGGCCAAGAAAACATCTCCTCTTCCCTTCCATTCGACAAGGAGACTTGAAGATCTTTGCTAGCACAAGGATCAACAAGGAGGCGCCATCTATCTTCTTGTGTGCGGTACCTTCGGAGGAGAGCCCTTTTGCGATCTTCTTCCAAAGCTCCATCAAAGCGATGGCCATGGTATGAATCTTTTCTGATCTATACTAGTTCATGAAAGTTGATTATATGACATGCAAAAGATCATGAGAAACCCTTGCTTCCGCTCAAAATTTTTGTTATGCGCCTATCTAGGGTTTCGCTCCCCCTTGAAGGGGACCCTTACATCCTTTTTATTGGATTATCTATCAAGAGTTCCCCATATATCACTTGTTGATTGACACTTAAAAATATAATCAAATAGTCCATTAGAGATGGATCATTTCATAACAAACTTAGCCTTGACATTTTTTCACTTCCATTGTTTGATAGTTGCAGTGTTCACTTGTATGTTTTTAGAGCTTTAGTTTCTTCTCCAACAACATCCTCCCATAGATCTTTACTAATTAAATGAGACTCTATATAGGTCTTTAACACATGAATGTTGGAAATATTTAATAACTCAAATCTAAGTCCACCAATATGAATATTCATCTCCATCTTCAAATTTAGATGACTTCCTTCACCAAGGGATTTTCTAAAGCAAAAGGTTACCCATGTAGAGTTGATACTATGTGAAACAAAAAAAAACATAAAATAGAAGCATACTTTCCTAGAATAACGACCAGCATGAAGAGAAATAATATAAGTATACTTACCAGAATAACAACCAACGTGAAAAGAAATCACCCAAACACACAAAATGCTCCGTTCTACCTTTTACTTCATGTCCATATAGTCAAGTATATAGTAGTAACAATGTACTCGTAAGAGGCTTGATCTAATAACTCAACACACAAATATAAGACACAAGCATTAATGACCCAACAAACAATACTAAGAAACTTTCCAGATTACCATGAAAAATCTTTACTAACTTAACAATCACAAGGAGGAGTAGTGATGGAGGTGGGTTTGGGTTTAGGGTTAGGGTAGGTTCTATAATACCTAGGCCCACCCTACCTCTCTTGGTATGAATCATGTTTTACTCAAACTTGGCTGGAAACCCAATTAAAATTGGTTTTCTCAATGAGAATTAGGTTGAGTTGAGGTAGGGGTAGGTTTTCTACCATCTCTAACTATATATGACCTCCCTTCCCATAATTAGAAAAAAGCTCACGAAAGTGTCATAAAAATAGTTATAGCAATTTTAGTTATGATATGTGTAACTTAGACTAGACTTGAAAACTTCTAAGTACAGATAAATGATTGTTTAGGCTGACAAAAAGTAAATTTTAATGCCGCATGTGGTCGTCGGTCAGCGATCCCTTGTAGGGCGTGACATTTACACCTAGAGAATGATCTATCAAAAGGAAGATGATGTGCCTTCTTTAATTGCTACAAAGCATTTTAGAGATGAAGGAGAGGAATAACCGAGCAAGATCCCCAAAAATCGTGAAAATCTGACGCTCCAATCTCTCAAAATCGCTCCTGAAACACGTTGTCGCCTCTTCCGTTTGCCCTAGCCATTTCGTCCACCGATTTTTCGATGATTTAGAAATATTAGAAGGGGCATTTATATTCTTTAGATTCATCTCTTTGTTAGTTTTCCAAAATTTGTCTTCTTGCCTTTTTTGGACTTCTCTAGGGCTCGGAATCGAAAGAAAACCGAGTGAAGGTCAGACTGCAGGGTTACGATCATGGGTGAACCACGTGGGGTTCACCAGGTGGTGGAGTTTACTGTGCAGTTCTTTCAGGTGAAAAGTACCAGTGAACCCGCCAGGTTCACTAGCTAGTGAAGCGTACTATACATCTCTGTGGAAACATCCTGTAAGAGAATCACGGGTGAACCCCGTGGAGTTCACCTACCAGTGAAGTGTTCTGTGGACTTTCAGTCGTCTGGCAAAAGCACCGTGGGGTTCACCTGCTGATATTTTTTAGAGTAGCTTCGATTGGGCCCAAATTTGATGTGCAGCTTCATCTTCACATAGGGAATCACCCTATGACTTTAGAATCTTCAAAAGACTTCAAAATTGGGCGATTTTATCTAAAGTTTCATAAAAAGAGAAAAAGTACAGATTCCAAAGCAATCAAGCTAAAAAGTCTAAACGGAGTATAAAAACACTAAAATTGGCCTAATTTTGAGATCAAATAACACTAGAAATTACTATTAAAATGCAAGGCATCAAGTGTTCTCCATTTTGATCGACCAATTGATAGCCTCTTCCTTCGTACCCCTTCTCTACCACATATGGTCCTTCCCAATTAGGATTGAATTTTTCTTTAGCCATTTTGTTGGTAATGATGGGTCGTCGTAACACCAAGACGAGGTCTCCCTTAGTGAACGTGTGTTCCCTTGCCAACTTGTCATATGCCTTTATCATTCATGCTTGGTATAGCTCCAAGTTTTGTTGCACAATTAGCCGTTGCTCATCTAGAGTATCTAACTCATCGAGACGCAATCCTATATTTTCTTCAATTGCCATATTATGATGAACAGCAATTCTTAATGAAGGTATTTCTACCTCAAGGGGAAGTATCGCCTCAACGCCAAAGACCAAGGAATAAGGCGTGGATAGAGTTGGCATTCGATATGTGGTTCGATAAGCCCATAATACTTCTATCAATTTATGATATCATTCTCTCTTGTCCTTGGATATATTCTTCTTTAGTAGTTTGAATAGAGTTTTGTTGAATGCCTCAAATAGGCCATTTGCTCTTAGATTGTAAATCGAAGAATATTGCCAGTTAATTTTATGATGACTCGCAAACTTGTAGATGATAGCGTTTTTGAACGTGAGTCCATTATTAGAAATTATCCTCCTAGGAGTTCCAAATCGACTGAGTATATTCTCGCGAAAGAAATTGAGAACATTACTAGCTTTGAGTTCTTTTAAATGAATAGCCTCTATCCATTTTGAAAAATAGTCAGTTGCTGCCAAGATGAAACGATGCCCCCAAGAAAATGGATGTTCGATTGGTCCAATTATGTCAGTTCCCCACATTTCAAATGGCCAAGATGAGACCATTGGGTGGAGTGGATTAGGATGCTTGTGGATCAAATCTCCGTGCACTTGGCATAAATGACAAGCTTTTGCGTATTTAATGCAATCTTGTATCATGCTAGGCCAATAATATCCCAATCTTTTAAGTTTAAGATACATTTGGGTCCAGATTGATGGGCTCCACAAAGGCCTGAATGAATTTCATATAGCACATGTAAGACTTCATCTCCAGCAACGCATCGAAGCCATAGTTGTTGATATGAGCTGCAATATAAGATATTGTTCACATACACATATCGTAAAGCTTTCTTCTTCAACTGCATTCTTTGAGTTTTATCCTCTAGTAGAATTCCTCCTTTAAAATAATTTATAAAAGGTTCCCTCCAGTCATTTTCTTGTTCCAATGTCACCGCCATGATCTTCAGTGCGTCGTCCACATGTGCATTATCATCCTCAGTTGATATAGTTGCAGATGTAATCAATTTTCTATTCTTGATAGTGACGTCGATTTACTCACTAGAAGGGTCAGCCATTTCCTTTGCAAGTTTTGCCAATGCGTCTACTTTTCCATTGGTAGCTCTACTTATGCGAGTCAAGGTAACATCTGGTATTTTTTCAATAAGTTCTCTAGTCTTGGTATAATATTTACACAATTCTGCTTTTCTGATTTTATATTCACCATTTACTTATTTGATAATGAGCTGTGATTCTCCACACACATGTAGTTTATCAGTGCCCATTTCAATTGAAAGTTCTAAGCCAGCAATAAGAGCTTCATACTCAACTTCATTGTTGGTACATGATTCAGTGAGTGCTAGAGAGTAATGCAGTATTCCGTTTTCAGGAGTAACAAATACCAGACCAATTCCTGATTTTACTTTTGGCAAATTGGGGCTAATAGCTGGCTGAATGGAAGATGCTCCATCGAAATAAAGCTCCCAATATTTTTCAATGACATTTGCATTCAAAACTTCTTCATCAGGAAGATCATACGCTAAAGGTGAATTGTCAGGAAGAGGGTGAGCTGCCAAGAAATCTGCTAATGCTTGTCCTTTTATTGCTTTTTGTGGTGTATATATTATATCAAATTCTTGAAGAAGTTCTGCCCATTTGGCTAGCCACCCTGTTAATGTTGGCCCTGTCATAAGGTATCATAAAGGTTAATGCCTCAATTTTTTGATTGCAAATATTAAAGCCAGACATTGCTTTCCGATGGGCAAATATGAGTTTTCTACCCTCACAAACAGTTGGCCGAGGTAATATAAGGCAATTTCCTTCACTTCATCATTATGCTGAGCTAAAAGTGCTCCTAAGGAGGTTTCCATTGCTGTCATATATAAAATTAAAGGTTTTCCAGCGATAGGTGCCCCTAGGACTGGAGGTTGCAATAGATATTCTTTAATGCTTTCAAATGCTTTTTGGCATGTGTTATCTCAAATAAACAACGCATTCTTCTTGGTTAATTTGGAGAAATGATGAATTCTCTCTGAGAGATTGGAGATAAATCTCCTGATGCAAGCCAGACACCCTTAAAATAATCTGAGCTCTTTGAGGTTTTTAGGAGGTGACATGTTGATGATTGCTTTTATTTTTGATGGGTCTATCTCAATTCTTCTGTGATTCACGACAAACCCCAAGAATTTTCCTAACAAGAATCCAAATGCACATTTGAGAGGATTCATTTTGAGATTGTACTATCGCACACGAGTGAATACAGTTCTTAAGTCTCGCTAATGCTCATCTTTAGATTGCGACTTGACCACCAGATTATCGACATAACATTCAACAACTTTATGAATTGTGTCATCAAATATTTTTGTCATCGCCCTTTAATATATTGCCCCTGCATTCTTGAGTCCGAATGGCATAACAGTATAACAATATATGTCGATTGGTGTACAGAATATTGTATGCCTTTCATCTTCTGGTGCCATCTTGATTTGATTGTACCCAGAGAAACCATCCATGAATGAGAATATTTCATTGTTATACACTAAATCGATCATTACCTCAGTGATAGGGCGTGGAAAGTTATCTTTTGGACATGCATTATTTAGATCTCTGAAGTCTACACAAATACAGATATATCCATTCTTCTTTTTCACAGGAACGATGCTTGGTAACCAATCTGCATACTTCTCTTCCCTGATGAAGTCTGCTTCGATGAGCATTTTAATTTCGATAATGATTTATTCTTCTAGGAGCTTGCTTTATTGGCACATGTTCAGAAATAATTGTCACTTTATGTGTTGCGACTTTTGGGTCTAGACTAGGCATTTCTTTGTATGACCATGCAAAACAGTCGCTAAATTCTTAGAGTAACGATTTTAATAGACCCTTTTCATCTTCGGAGAGTGAGGCACTTATATAAGTGGGCCTGCTATCTTCATCTATCCCAAGATTAATTTCAATTAACTCATCACAAGTGGTCTGTCCCCCATCTTCCAAACCTTTAGGTGCATTTTTGGGCTTCTCTGTTTCTTGCTCATCTGCCTCTGCTTCGTAAGTTGACACCATGTTACAACTATATACAGAATACTGCTCATCATTTCGTCACATCGTTCTTCAGCTTCTTGGTACCCCAAACCTCGAGTGCTAGAAATCTTCCCACTTGGTAATATTATATGTCTCGAGGGAGGGTTCCATAGCTTTTCGAACCAGCGCAATTCATTTTCTAATCGAGGTATCAAGCACCCATATTTTCTAACAAGTTTCACTAACTTGGAGGGAAAGTAGCTGAATGGGTGAACTTCAATGTATTTTGTTGGCTCTGAAGCAATCATTGTCTTTTCTTCATGGTTTCCTTCAGACTGATAGAAATGTATCGCTTTCTGTATGATTAACTTCCCCTTGGTGTACTCCCTTTTTGCTGGTGATGACATGTAAAAATATGATATTTTGTGATTCAATTTCATTCTTATTTTAGAGCATAATGCATGTTTCATCTCATTTATTTACTCAAATGCTTCATATTCTTCAGAACCTTTACTTTTCCTCTGTTTTAATGAAATGCAGGTATTTGGCCTCAAAATCGATGGAATTTAGAGAATCTGAAGGTATGTGACGATTTCCCATGATGAGATGGAGTTATACGCCAATTTTCAGCTCAATCGGAGTCCTCTACATCATACACAGCCATGGGTGTGCACCCATGCATGGCCGTGCATCATAAGTCGCTAGAATTCACTTAACCAAGTCGTACACGGGCATGGCCGTGCACCCATGCACGGCCGTGTATCATTACGCATAGCACGATAGGCGTCCGGTATTTTGCCTATAACTTTCTATTCTAGGCTCAGAATTGGACGAAATTTGGGGAGCACATTCCCAACTTAGCCACGAACGTTTTGGGATTGAAATCATCAAATTTGGTCAAGCAACAAAGGAGAACGAGGTGAAAGGGCGACAACTTAGGGTTTTGGGGCGATTTTCTGATCGGCGACACTGTTCCGGCGGGTTTCTCTCTTCGTTCCGATGTGGAGGATCACGCTGATGAAAGTCCCCTAACATGGGGGGGCGAAACCCTAATAGGCGCATGTAGAGGATTTAACGCAGCGGAATAGGTTTCTAGATCGATGCATGCAGTATGATCAACTTTAAATTTTCATATACATGAGGATCGATTCTTACCAATGCCATTTCTTGGATGGCGTCTAGGAAGAAGAGAGTCGAATGCTTCTCCTCCAAATGGTGTGCACACAAGGTGATGTCGCCTACTCCTTGTTGATCCTTGTGCTAGCAAGGTTCTCCAAGGGTCCTTGTCGTATGGAAGGGAAGAGAAGACAACTTTGCTTGGCGAAAAACCTCTCCCTTGTCGTCTCAACTTCTCCTCTCGAGAATGTGTGTAGAGACCAAGCCAAAGAGGCGACAAGAGGCGTGAAAGAGAGAACGTGAGGCGTGCCCACGTTTAGAGACATGTTTTCTAAAAATAGAAAAATCTCAACTTGTGATGCGACCATGGGTTTACCCCAATCGCAAATTCCTCTCCTCTTGAACCATGCGCTCACTTAATGAGCCGGTTCAATTTGGTCTGGTTCAAAGACCAATTAACCCAAGCAATTTGGTCTAGATCACAATAAACCCTAAGGCTCCAGATCTAACCGTTCATCTCTTGATGCTCCTGATCTCACTGATCTAGCATCCATTCTCTCGATCAAAGCTTACCGATCTCAAGCCCTAATCAATCAAACATGATCAGACCAGATCTCACTTACAATCAGAGTTTAAATCCCTTTAAACTGAACCCAAACAATTCAGTCCACACGATCTGACTTAAGTAAGCCATATCATCAAATTGTGCGACCCTAAGGGTTTCCTTTAAATGTCGGTAACGACAACTTACGTTATCACAATCAGTGAGGGGTATCTAGCAACACATCACTGTCTCCCGATATAAAGGAAAGAGTCTTCCAAGACTACACCCAAACCACAGCACAAGTGTGAATCCACTTCACTAGACATACATGTTTCCTTTGCCACTGGATGTTCTTATTGGACAAGCGAGTCAATCCTGTAGCTCCAATATGATGAGAATGATTAGATCAGATGAACATAGTCATCTAGGTATGGCCATACACTTTCTCAATCATCTCATCTAGGGGGCCCCTATAGAACATCACACTCCAAACTAGGAGACGGCAATCCTATATCTATCACTAGCACCCTAACATGACTCATGCTCATCATCCAAGATAGTCTATAACCATTATGTTTCAAATGATATTGAACTACCTCAAAACAATGTCAATCATCATTTAGAAACACAAGTGATCTCAAGTCAGAGGAAGTATGCCACTTGTTTGCATACAAGGATTATTCACATTGTGACAAGCAATTGAATATCCTAGTAGGGTCTGTCTAGTACATCCAATGTACCCATGAGTCTACATCTTATTCCATGCTCGAAGCATCCTATAAGATTAGAACACATATTAGTCTCAATCATATCAAGGCTGTCTCATGTTCACCAAGATATCTCGACTAAGGACAAAAGTGCATGTCAGCCAAGCTGAACAGCATTGAGACATTATTCAGAAGTATATGTATTGCAGCAGATAATATAACAACCTGAATAACAACCATTGCCATTATAAACATAGAGTTTATACATGATACTGATATAATCCCAAGGCCTCAAACATTAGCCTTAAGGGCATACCCCAACAGCTGAGCCGTCTTCAATCAAGGATCCACCATTCCCTTTGGTTTGATTCAATTTTCATGAGAGATTCTATGTATTTAATGATGTATACCATAGCGTAAACCTTATTTTCGGGGTTTGGGCGTAGCCCACTATAAGAATGCTTGATAATATGACTTGATCTATATATTCCTCTATTTATCTTTGTTCTTATCCATGTTTAGGATGTTTTAATTCTTGTTTACATACTGGCCATATGTATGCATGCTTTAGATGTCGAGGGAAGGACTGAGAGGTGAACCTTGACCATCGGAACCCCTAGACTGGACTGGTGATTTCGTGTTGCGAGAGCACTCGAAATCACTCGAGGAACCCTAATCTTTCACAGATCCCATTGGATCCGCCTTAACCCTAGTAAGCCACGAGAGTAGGAGACTTGGGTTAAGACGGATACCGGACCGTGTCCTGAGAGGGAGCGTGTCTGTACCCTAGGAAAGATTACCTTGAGAAACTTAGATAAAACTTTATTTAAATTGTCAAGCCTAATATTTATGCATGCTTCAGTGTGGTGAAACCTAAAACCCCGAATCTCTCTCATAATCTCAAAACCCCGTTTGCTTTGCTCTCTGCGCTGCTTGTTCTTAATTTGCCTTAATTTAACTACTTGCTCTAGGACATTAGCCATTTTCCCATTAATCATTAACCTAGCTTTCGATTGACTGATTTATTAGTACTTGACCCTAGTCCCTGTGGGTTCGATCTTTTTATTACGCGATAGACCGTGCACTTGCGGTAGCAGCCGTCTAGGCCCTATCAAGTTTTTGGCGCCGTTGCTGGGGACTAGGTAGCCAATATTAACACAATCAGAAGATTGATAGACTAGGTTTAGTTAGATTTCATTTTGTTTTTAATTCTGTTTCTTTGCTTTTATTTTTAGTTGTAATTTCTATTTGGTGCAGTGCTACTAATCTTTTCTGTCTAGGTACTTGTTTATGCCTAGGAACACTGATAGAACAGGAAAACTTGTACCTGAAGACCTGGAGATAGAGCGCACTTTCCGTCAAGTCAGAAGAAATTTGAAAAGACTTAAACTTGAAGGTAACTTTTCTGACAGTCAGACAATGGAAGCCAGTCGCTCCTTGAAAGATTATGCAGCACCCACCATTTCTGGCGTGCACTCGAGCATATCGCGATCGGCTATCGAAGCCAACAACTTCGAGATCAAGCCGTCGCTTGTACAGATGGTGCAACATAATCAATTCAGTGGAGCAGCAACTGATGATCCTAACCTTCATTTATCTATCTTTTTAGAATGCTGCGACACTTTAAAAATTAATGGTGCTCATCCTGATGCTATCAAACTGAGACTTTTCCCTTTCTCTCTCAGGAATCGAGCTAGGGCGTGGTTGCAGTCTTTACCGCAGGCATCAATCACAACGTGGGAACAGCTATCACAAGCTTTTCTATCAAAATACTTCCCACCGAGCAAGACCGCACAGCTCAGGAATCAGATAACCAACTTTGCCCAAAGAGAAAGAGAGTCCCTGTATGAAGCATGGGATAGGTTCAAGGAATTGTTGAGGATGTGCCGCACCATGGTCTACAGAAATGGGTGATCGTACACACCTTCTACAGTGGATTGCTTTACCAGACCAGACTTTCTATAGATGCTGCTGCTGGTGGGGCATTAATGAACAAGAACTATGATGATGTGATGGAGCTGATAGAGGACATGACCCTCAATCATTATCAGTGGTCAGGAGAGAGGACCCAGCACACTCGAAACTCAGGGAAGTTTGATGCTAACTCAATCGATTCTTTAATGGCAAAAGTAGACTCTCTTTCATCAAATATAGATTCTATTAATGTCTCTGCTACTAATTCTTTGACTTGTGATGTTTGTGGAGTGACAGGACATTCTGCTGATAGCTGCCACATCTTGAGCGCCCCTTCTAAACAAGTCAATGCCATTGGGAATTTCAGGAATCAGAACGACCCCTACTCAAACACCTACAATCCGGGATGGAGAAATCATCCAAATTTCTCCTACAGGTTAAATCAAGGGCAAGTTCCTCCTACTAATTTTCCTAATCAGAATTTCTCTTCTAATTTCAGGCCTCCTGGGATACAGCATCTATCAACCAACCAGAGACAACAAGATCCTCCACAAAAGTCCAGACTGGAACTAATGATAGAGAACCTCATGGCGAGTCAGACAAAGCACAACGAAACCATGAATACCATGAGTGAACAGATTCGCCAGCTAAATATGAAAGTAGACTCTGTTGCAACCCACCAGAAAATGATGGAGAACCAAATCACAGAACTGGACCAACGAACCAGCGCAATGTCTAGACATCCAGGAATACTTCCAGCTCAGCCTGAAGCGAATCCAAGAGATCAGTACAATGCCTTCATGACAAGTGGCGTTAAGCAATTGGAGGAATCTAAAGCTGAGCACGTGGGAGATGAAGAGAAAGCATCTGCAAGCCAGGATGAGGGACCTCGTCATGAGACTCTCAACACACCTCATGCTGAAAATGTAAAGGTGGTTGCTGAGAATCCTAAAGATGCCATATACAAGCAGCTGCCTCTCAAAGTTGAGGACCCTAGTAGTTTTGATATACCATGCAAGATTGGGAACACTGCATTCGATAGAGCACTTTTGGATCTAGGCTCCGGAGTCAGCATCATGTCGGTAATTACTTTTGAGAAGCTAAACTTGGGAACTCTTATTTCAACATCTCAAGTTCTGCAGTTTGGAAACGGCTCTAGGCTTCAACCACTTGGGATCGCTAAGAATGTACCGCTGCAGTTTAAAGGAATATTTATCCCGGTAGATTTTGTGATCCTAGACATAGCTGAGAGCCCACTCTTCCCTCTTATATTGGGCAGACCATTCCTTACCGCGATCAGAGCTATAATCAATGTCCCACATAGAACGATGACCTTTGGCGTTAAAGGAAACAATATGTCGTTTGATTTTGCTGCTACTGATAACCAATTCTATTTTTCAGGTTCCAAGAAGGATGGAGAGGTGGTGAAGGAGAGTACTTCTCAGTCGAGGAGCAAGATGGAGCTCTTCCCACAAGCCTTTCCCGAACACTTTGGAGATAGACCCAATGACTCAACTGGACTAGAAGGAGACAAGATGGTGGGAATGATGACGCATACTGAAGATGCCATAGGGGCGGATCTGCAGAAGAAGACGTTGGGATCGCTTAAGGATAAAACTTTAATTGACTTTGGCACTTCTTATGTCTTGTGCCACTTTGTTGTTCCATGTTCTGTTAAAACAGTTAGAAAGAAACTTTTATACTTCATGCTCATTTTAATAGGTACACTTCATGAGCAACGACGGAAGCAGAGGCTTCATGCCACATACTTAGCCTCTCCACCTCCAGACCCACCATGAGCACCATTCCGGTCAAGCTAGTGACCCTAAAGAAGCGCTTGTTAGGAGGCAACCCAACCTCTTTTGCATTCTTACACTTTCTTTTGCATTCTTATACTTTCTTATTTATTTTCACTATTTAGACATTGTTATTTTTTAGTTTTTCTTTCATATTCATGCTCTCTAGGATGTACCATGCTGATAGAAATTTTTCTGGATTTTTCAGGTATCACCGAGCCATGCACGGCCGTGCACGGCTCGGTTAACTCATCCCAGCGCGAGGCCGAGAGATGCACAGGTGTGTCCGTGCACTGATGCACGGCCGTGCATCGTAAGTGAACTCTGTTGGGTCGATCTGACCGAGAGGTGCACAAGCCGGGCCATGTATCCATACATGGCCATGCACAATAAGTGATAAAAAGGAGAGCATACATAGCTGCGTGCACACTCGTGCATGAAACCCTAGCTGCCGCCGCCGCCCCGATCCGCCACCTCCGGTGCCCGATCGACCGCCGGTGACCCTCCATCGTCTTCCCCACCTTCCGGCGACTGTTTCCCCCAACCTTCCGGCACCGATCCGTGCCTCACAACACTGCTCGGGGCCGCCCTAGTTTCGGTCGCCACCCGTGATTCCGCCACCGCCGACCATCTTTCCTCATCGCCGACGCCTCCAAAGCTTCCTACTCGGCACCAGCTACCTTCCCATCGCCTCCCCGCACCTCTAAGATGTCCAGACGCAAGCAACCCTTCTCCAAGCACGGGGCGTCCTCTTCTCACGCCGCTGACGAGCCTCATCCGCCACCTGCTTTGCCGCCTACACCTTATGGGATCATCTGCCGTGATCCAGAGCAACTTGCCAAGCTTACTACCCTCGCACGCTGCCCAGTGATCACCACCAGATTCCTCGATCATGGTACTCTCAACACTCTTGACTTCTATGAAGATGTACAATGGTTGTTTCAACGCATCGGTTGGGAACAATTCTTCACCATCTGCTATCCTACCTATATTCCCATTATACTGGAGTTCTTATCATCCATGGAGTTCCATGCTAGCATTCACACTGATGAAGACGATGGCAGTCTATCCTTCTAGCTGAACAACACCGAATATATGTTTACATTGACAGAGCTGAACTCTATTTATGGCTTTCCTACTGATGGGACGCGCCACACACCTACTGAGTTCAAATCAAGTGACTTCTAGGCCGACCTGACTGGTTTCTGACCCTTTGACACCAGGACAGCTAGAGCTACCTCCCTCAGGAACCCCGTTTTGAAGTATGTGCATCGTGTTATGGCACATACCATCTTTGGACGAGGAGAGTCTGATGGCCTGGTCCGAGCATCTGAGCTTCAGTTTTTATGGGCGATGCTGTATGGGGTCCGCCTCAACACTGCTTTCCACTTTGCCCGACAACTCCAGAAAGTATCAAGGGCACCGAAAGGTATAATAGCTCTCGGGGGACTTCTCACCCCTATCGCTCGAGCAGTAGGGAGTCATCCCTACCAAATGGAGCAAGCCCGGGGCAACTGCCGACTTGATCTCGATTCCTGCGTTTCGATGCGGATGATAGTGAAGGAAGGTCAACTTTACAGCTTGATCTTCCCCGGGAGCGATGTGAAGTTGCCACTGCCAAACCCTGCACGCACCACTATTCGTGAGCGACGGAACTAGAAAGTCGAAGTAGTTGAAGATGTGGATGTACCTCTTTCCACTGAACCACTACAACCTGCTCAGCAACGCCCTTCTACCCAGCTCGACCGCATTGAGGCCTATGTCTGCTTTATCCGGGACGCACAGGAAGAGACTCATCTGTCTGTCTCTGAAGGCAATTACCGGATCCAACAACTTGAGACAGAAGTGGAGCGCCAAGGACGAACACAGTCCTCTATTTTAGAGTCTGTGCATGAGCTTCAAGCGAGACTCCGTCGACGCTGGGGATGAGCTTCTTTGGTTTCACCCGTCACTTGGTCAGCTTTCTATTTTTCTAGTAGTTTATTTTAGTTATTAGTTTGCATCTATCTGCTTTTAGTTTATTACATTCTTAGTTGCATATTTTAGTTTTCTTAGTCGTATCAACATCTATAGTGTCTTACCCAACCCCACTCTTTTCATTCATGATATTTTCTTTGTCCTTTAGTATTGCATTGTTCTATGCCTACTTGATTGCTTGGGATAGGAATCTTGACTTTTATCTGCCAATGGTCTATAATGGTTATGGTTTGCACATATGATTCTTTGGTTTACTGTAGTTGATTGATGTAATTAACCCGATTCATTGTTGGTAGAATCTTGAAGAGTATGCTTGTTACTCCACCTTAGCCTTGATATGCATCTTATGTGTAGAAAGCGATTGTATCTAGTTTCTATCTCTACTTTATTTGTGCACTTTGTCATGGGGGTTAGAAGTAATAATGGTGGTACCGAAGTGTTCTTGTACAATGCATTTTGTACTTCCACTTAGCACTATTTATAGCATCTCAATAGCAAAAGGGTTAGTGGTACCTAAGTTCCTTGTTCATCATACTTAGCACTACCCCATAGTTTTCAATAATGACAGTGGTACCGAGGTGGTACCGAAGCACAGCTTGGCACTTGGCACTGTTGTTAAAAAAAAAGGCACTACATAAAGACTATGTGGTACTGATGCTATTCTCCCATGACTTAGTACACAGTGTTATGCTTTTTGAAAGCTTGATCAATCATATCATGTGCGTGAGATGCATTGTAGAGATTTTTGGTTATGTAACTTTGCATGTTCTATAGATTGTATTCATGATAATTGGTTTAATTTGTTTTCCATACTGCATTATAACCTGAAGAGTTGTTGTGTTTAACCATTAACCTCATTAGACCTACTTAAGCTACTTTGAGATTCCTTATTCCATGTCATCATTGTATTCTAGACAATTCAATTGCTTGAGGACAAGCAAAACTTTAAGTCCGATTTATTTTGATGACATGTAAAAATATGATATTTCGTGACTCAATTTCATTCTTATTTTAGAGCATAATGCATGTTTCATCTCATTTATTTACTCAAATGCTTCATATTCTTCAGAACCTTCACTTTTCCTCTATTTTAATGAAATGCAGGTATTTGGCCACAAAATCGATGGAATTTGGAGAATCTGAAGGTATGTGACGATTTCCCATGATGAGATGGAGCTATACACCAATTTTCAACTCAATCGGAGTCCTCTACATCATACACGGCCATGGGTGTGCACCCATGCACGGCCGTCTATCATAAGTCGCCAGAATTCACTTAACCGAGCCGTACACGGGCATGGCCGTGCACCTATGCACGATCGTGTATCGTTACGCACAGCACGATAGGCGTTCGATATTTTGCATATAAATTTCTATTCTGGGCTCAGAATTGGACGAAATTTAGGGAGCACCTTCCCAACTTAGCCATGAACGTTTTGGGACCAAAATCATCAGATTTGGTCAAGCAACGAAGGAGAACGAGGCAAAAGGGTGACAACTTAGGGGTTTGGGGCGATTTTCTAAACGGCGACACTGTTCCGGCGGGTTTCTCTCTTCGTTCCGACGTGGAGGATCACGTTGAGCCATCTTCAATCAAGGATCCAACATTCCCTTTGGTTTGATTCGATTTTCATGAGAAATTCTATGTATTTAACGATGTATACCATAGCGTAAACCTTATTTTTGGGGTTTGGGCGTAGCCCACTATAAGAATGCTTGATAATATGACTTGATCTATATATTCCTCTATTTATCTTGTTCTTATCCATGTTTAGGATGTTTTAATTCTTGTTTACATACTGGCCATATGTATGCATGCTTTAGATGTCGAGGGAAGGACTGAGAGGTGAACCTTGACCATCGGAACCCCTAGACTGGACTGGTGATTTTGTGTTGCGAGAGCACTCGAAATCACTCGAGGAACCCTAATCTTTCACAGATCCCATTGGATCCACCTTAACCCTAGTAAGCCATGAGAGTAGGAGACTTGGGTTAAGACGGATACTGGACCGTGTCCTGAGAGGGAGCGCGTCTATACCCTAGGAAAGGTTACCTTGAGAACTTAGATAAAACTTTATTTAAATTATCAAGCCCTAATATTTATGCATGCTTCAGTGTGGTGAAACCTAAAACCCCGAATCTCTCTCATAATCTCAAAACCCTGTTTGCTTTGCTCTCTGCGCTGCTTGTTCTTAATCTGCCTTAGTTTAACTACTTGCTCTAGGACATTAGCCATTTTCCCATTAATCATTAACCTAGCTTTCGATTGACTGATTTGTTAGTACTTGACCCTAGTCCCTGTGGGTTCGATCTTTTTATTACGCGATAGACCGTGCACTTGCGGTAGCAGCCATCTAGGCCCTATCAGCTAGCACAATAATGGTTTTCAATTCATGCATTTTGGATGTTTTAAGAGGAATGAACCCTTTGAAATGCCCCCGAAGAATAAGCAGCGAGCGATAAGAATATGAATTATAAGTGAACTCTCAGAATTTTAGTTTTTGGCAAATTGACAGCCATTAACGGACTTGATGTGCCTTTACCATCAGCCGTTTGTGATGGGCTAGGTAATGATTTTCTTTCATGCGAGTCATTACTCTCGCTCACCTAGCAATTTGCCAGTTGTTGTAGAGTGGTGTACTCTAGGATATTCGTTCAACCAAAAGGTCTATATTGCCATCATAAGAGCTATTATGACAAGCTCAAAATAAAGGTGAAGAAAGTTATAAGTATGGATCTCAGAGATGAAAGGAGAAGTCAGGTCCCACAGGCGTGCTAGAATTTGTGGGGTCATTTTTGGTTACATTTCAATGTAAATTGAAATATAGAAGAAAAAAAAAAGTAGTGCGACTGTTTCAAATTCACCTTATAAATTATAAGGCTTTTTTGTTTTAGTAGGTTCTAGCTTCCAATGAACGCAAATATTCGTTGTTAATTACCACTAAAAAGCTTAAGGAACCATTGATTAAGAGATCTATAACATATAACAAAGTGAAGACAAATGGTTGAAAGAATAATATCATTAAAATTTCATGTCACAACACGGTTTAAAATTTGGTACAAGTACATCCTCAAGACTGATGTTCATATGACTATGTCATGGAGAAAAATCTAAGTTGTGTCATAACAATGTTGAGGAACTATGCCCCGATACGAAGTATCGACGTACGCACCTCCCAAACAACGTTATTAATAATATGCATCAGGAATTTATCGTCCATGACTATGTTTAAATCAAGTGGACGAGTTAAGTGAACGAGCCACTGCGCTAAACGTTTGAGGTTTGGGTGAATGGGCCAGTGGGCCAAACATTCAGAATTTGAATAAACGAGCCAACTGGCTAAACGTTTAAAATTTAGTGAATGGGTCGTGAGACCAAACATTCGAATTTGGATGAGCGGGCCGTGGGGCCAAACGTTTAAAAATTGGGTGAATGAGTCATTGGGCCAAACATTCAGAATTTGAATGAACTGGTCATGGGACCAATCATTCAAAATTTGGATGAATGAGCCGATGAGCCAACTATTTGAAATTGAGTGAACAGGTCGTAGGACCAAATGTTCAAAATTGGGTGAGTTGGCGAACGAGCTGTGAGGCTAAATGTTAGGGATTTAGTTGAGTTGGCGAATGAGCTGTGGGGGCTAAACATTTGGAATTTGGTTGAATCAGCCATGGGGAGTTGAACGGGTCATGGGACCAAACGTTCAAAATTTAGTTTAGTTAGCAAACGAGTCGTGGGGCTAAATATTTGGAATTTGGTTGAACAGGCCGATGGGCCAGACGTTCGGAATTTGAGAAAATAGCCGATGGGCCAAACGTTTGAAATTAAGTGAACGAGCCGATGGGCCAAGCGTTCAGAATTTGAGTAAACGGTCGATGGGCCAAACGTTCGAAATTTGATTGAATGGGTTGAGCTCAATCTATCTGTTGAATATGGGGCTATGCCAAACCAAGTTGTCCTCAAAATGATTTGACCAAGAAATATTTCGGATTCTAGGATTTTGAGCTAGCGGATCCCTACTAGCGACAAACTCAGCAACAAATCTCCTTTCCGCGTAGGAAGCTTCAGCAAGACTGGCTCTCTCGGCAGTAAACCTTTGCATTTGAGCCTTGGGCAGTGGCAGCTCAGCGATGGGTTACGACACTAGGAAGCACATTTGCTCATGCGGACGAGATTTCACCCTAGATATTCGCAATTAAATATTTGCAGCTAGATGAGGGAGAAGCTTCTAGGGATTTCAACCCTAGCAATGAATTTCTACTAGCGACGTTGACGAAGGGAAGCAGCATCGATGGCGATTATACACTAGATTTTCCCCCAATTTGAGCCGACAAGGGAGAGACTCCTTGGCGGCGGCTTGCATTTGGCGATGATCACAGAGTTTGTTCTGCATATTGGGAAAAATTCTACGTATCGCAGAGCCCATTGGGTGGTGGTAGCTTGGCAGAGGACTTTCAGCAAGGCTCAGCAGTTTTCAGCGGCAAACACCAGCAAGGTTCAATGACGACAGTTTTAGCGAGGATTCTAGCAATGCTCGATGACAAACTCAGCAACAATTCTTCACGCCGGCACACTTTTGTCCTGGCACTGAGTTCAACAATGAATTCAGTCCATTGAGGATTTGGGGCAGCAGATTCAGAAGACGAGTTCTGGCAACGGGCTTGGCGATGTCAATGTTCTGGCGGATTGAGAGAAATTTTCGAAGAAGTTTAGGCGATGATGATTTCCACAATTTCTGCCTTGGAGGTGAGTTCAGCGGCAGGTTTCTTCTTTCAGTGGCAATATTGTTACGCCCGTGAAAATTTTTACATAAAATATTATTATTAAATGTGTGGTGATTGGACTGATGGGACTGGACACTGTGCGCGGTGGTCAAGCCCATGTTGTGCCGTCCCTTCTTGTCGCGCGTGCTCCACCTCTCCATTTATTTTCTCCCCCGCCTGCACGCCTTCTTCATGAAAGAACCGAGTGCCCTCTTCGTCTTTCATTCAGCACTCGCCTTCCTCCTCTTACATCTCCACTTGCGTCCAGCTACTGCCCCGGCGAGCCCCTTCGTCGACGACAATGAGACTAGAACCGGCAGCGGAAACCTCCTTCTCCTCTTCCTGCGAACATGTGTGGCAGAAGAGAGACGCGTGAGTGACCAGATCCAACCGCGCCTCACCTTAGGCAGACCCTATTCGACTCCGGCAAGTCTCCCTCACATCCGGCGAAGCTTTCCCCTAACCTTCCGGCTGGTTTCGACGCTTCCTTCCCCGGCTCCGGTGACTTTCACGTTCGGCGCTGCCCTCGGTTTTCTTGTGCTTCCCAGCGACTCCGGCGTCCCCTCACAGAAAGAACTGTGCGGCCGAGCTTCTCTCGGCGGCGGCTTCACGTTGACTACCGGAGAGTTTCGATCCACCACCGAAAATACTATTCTGGCGACACTGTAGCGGCGGCGCTATTGTTCCAGTGAACCTCGTTTTCCATGCCGACGTCCCGTGTTGCGTATTTGGGCTGGTTCTCGCATACTCCGACGTTACGAGGTGTTATTCGTTCGCACAAGGGTGCGAACTAGGTTAGTACCCCGACTCGACTCTATACGTACTTATACGAACGCATGCGAACCAACCTGAACTTGTGTATCTATTAGACTCGAATAAATAACCCTGATCTGATCATAACCACTTAATGACGGATTAGCATGTTAATTAATAATTATGGTAAAATGGATTAAAATGAAATACTGTGGACTTATACCCCGACTTACCTGCTAGGTCCTGTTGGGTGATACGTGTTTACTCTGGTTGGATCTATAGTGTGCATATGCTGGTTGAGATAGGGATTCTAACTCCTTCCTTTGTTGTGGTGCCAACCGCATGTTTAGTTAGCGGCACCATCCTTATTGTTGTTATCATAGTTGATTACTATCTGATTCCTGTTCTGTTCTAGTCGTTTCCTGTTGATATAACCTGCTTGCATGAAACATAGTATGTGTGTTTGGTATTACATGTTAGTCGGTCTATTAGTATTTTACTGTCAGTTATATTTACATACATCGGGGGCTGAATATCCAGCGATGGATATATCAGTGTACCCCAGTACAGCCTGTTATTTTTGAGATGTATGATTGTCTCCCTATTCCGGTGATAGACGAAGAGAGTCCGATGTTATGGGCTTGAGGTCTTGGGTATGACAACCCGATGAGATGGGTTGTACTGAGTGTAGGACGCTACACTAGCGAGCTGTCGACGGACAGTCGTCTCTACTATTCGGGGAGCCATCAGTAGGGACCACTCTATTTATAGAGTTGCGAGTCGAGGACCACTGTTGTATCAGCTCCCAGTTTTACCTGTGTATGATGACATGTATATTGATACCTATTTGAGTTTGACTATACGATATACGGGACATGTAGAATTATTGTGGCAATCTAGTAAACCCTTACATTCTGATCATGCACCATATGATTTTGTTATATCCCTACTTAGCCTCCGGCTAACCCCCCTTTGACTTGCCTCCAGGTTCAGGCACGGCTCCCTCCGGAGCAGATTAGATAGTTAGTTGTGACCACCAGTCTGGGTGGGTTTGTGTTGCATCTTATTAGTGTGTCAGTCATTATGTTATATTATGTTGTTGTCAGACTTATTGACCGCTACGCCGGTCGTGTTATCTATTGGTTTGTGGACCACTGCGCCAGTCCTATTATTGTTATCTCTGTTGACCGCTGCGCCAGTCTTATGTTTATTGTCGGTTTGTATCTGGATATTTTGTAGTCGGGTCGGCCCTGTGTTATTCTATTTTATTTCAGTCTGTACCTCTCAATTGTTAGGATTGATTTGACAGGTACAGTGTTAAGCGTCCAGAGGTCCGGGATTCCCAGCGCGGGCTCTGGGTGGATTTTGGGGCGTAACAATTATGGTATCAGAGCTTGGGTTCATGATCTTACATGGGACATAAGGACTTAGGATCAAACCTTAGGATTTAAGGTCACGTTAGTGTTAATTGCATTCGATCATTATAAACTGTGATTTTATTTAACGTAATCGTATGTGCTTTTTGGTGCGTTACAGGAAATGGCACCCAAGAAGACATCTCGTATCGGTCTTATGGCGGGCATGGCCCGCGAGGCATTAAGTGCGCCACTTAGTTAGATGCAGAGGGCATCAGGTTCTAGTGAGGAGAGAAGGGAAGAACATTCTGTCGGTGCCGCTCCAAATGCTGTGTATGACGACGATGTTAGTGAGCTTGGAAGTAGGCGACATGCTCCAGAGCCTCCAGTCCAAGAGCCGCCATGGCGTAGAGCGCGTGAAACTCCCTCGACTGCAGCGTTGGACTAAGTGTCTCACTTTACCGCCTTGGGGGAGAGATGGTTCGGAGTGTTTTCTAGGAAACCGGATCCGTGGGAAGCTACAAACTAGTTGGAAAGTGTGACCAACACGCTAAATCTATTGGGGTGCCCTAATGATCAACGGGTAAATTTAGCAGTGTATTTCTTCAAGGGTGATGCAAAGGCTTGGTTCGCGGGGCTTGAACAGACTCTTGGGGCTGCCCGTTTTGATTGGGACATATTATGTAGGGCCTTCCATACCGAGTATTTTCCTAAGACTTTTCAGGAGATGCTGCGTTAGGAATATGTAAATCTGGAGCAGAATGGGCGATCCGTCGATGAATACTTAGCGGATTTCCAGTGATTGTCGGCAATGTTTCCTACTGTGACTCCTACAGTTGCGGATAAGTCGGAGCAATTTATTCATGGCCTAGACCCTCATATTGCACGAGGGACCAACGCAACTCCTCTTGAGGACTTTTCAGCTGTGGTCGCTATGGCACGTCGGTGAGAGCGATGTGAGAAGACTATTGAGCAGAAGCAGCGCAAGGGCAAAGCACCTGCCTCAAGCCACTCTCGTGATTCTGGGTTTTCTGCAAGCAGGAGTCCACCTACGCAGCGATCTGGGGCTCGTTCAATCCAGCCGGGCCGGAAATCATGGGCCCCTGGGTCCATGTCTGCGCGCTCACTTCAGTCTCCACCGCCGAGTGTTGGATCTTCTCCAGACACGAGGGCATGCTACGCATGTGGCGAAGTTCGACACATCTCTCGGGATTGTCCCATTCAGTTCGTCGAATGCCATTACTGCTACGAGATGGGACATTATAAAAGTAACTACCCAAGTAAGGGAAGTAGTCCCAACATGCACCGAGTACTCAGAGATCTGCACCTGCTCAACGTGGACAGTCTCGACCTCCTCGCCGTGGTCACACTGCACCGACTCATCAGGGCAGACCGCAGTAGACCCCCACGACTGGCCAGGCCTATGCTCTAACTGAACAGGATGCGCAGCGCGAGACAGGCAACGTCATGAGAGGTATCATTTCAGTATTTGATATGCCTGCCTGCTTACTGATAGATACGGGTAGCTCTCATTCTTTTATTTCATATGCATTTGTGAGAAAGCTAGGACTAGAGCCTACTTTATCTACTCATGATATGACTATTTCCGTACCCTCTGGTGGTACACTACGATCTTACTTAGAGGTGCAGCAGTGCCCTCTGAGTTTCAACAGATTAATTATATACTCAGATCTGATGTTACTGGAGTTCTCAGATTTCGAGATTATTTTGGGCATGAACTGGCTTCAATATAACCATGTAGTCATAGATTGCGATGACTACACGGTGGTATTCAAAAGTCATGTTATCAGACTACATTCACTGGAGTATCTGGTCAGATTGCTCCTATTATTTCTGCTATGCAAGCCAGGAGATTACTTAGTAGTGGATGTCATAGTTTTCTAATTTCTATTGTTGATACGGGGGATCAGACCCCGATTCCTATCGAATGTGTGCCGGTTGTCAGAA
The DNA here is from genome assembly GCA_027563935.2 of Costus lasius. NCBI lineage: Eukaryota > Viridiplantae > Streptophyta > Magnoliopsida > Zingiberales > Costaceae > Costus > Costus lasius. Next base: position 82,867,921 of record CM050451.1, read on the forward strand.
AATTTCTTGATGTGTTTCCTGAGGACTTACCTGGATTGCCACCAAGCAGAGCTGTGGACTTTACTATTGACCTCCAGCCTGGTACGGTGCCTATTTCCAAAGCACCGTATCGGATGGCGCCACGTGAACTTGAGGAGTTGAAAGTGCAATTACAGGAGCTACTTGATAAGGGCTTTATCAGACCTAGTGCATCTCCTTGGGGTGCTCCTGTCATGTTCGTAAAGAAGAAGGATGGTTCATTTCGACTATGTGTGGATTACAGATAGTTAAATGCTGTTACAGTCAAGAATAAGTATCCCTTACCACGGATCGATGATTTATTTGATCAGTTGAAGGGTACTTTTGTGTATTCGAAGATTGATTTGAGGTCTGGATATCACTAGTTGAGGATCCATGGAGAAGATGTGCCGAAAACTACTTTTCGGACACGTTACGGGCATTATGAGTTTCTTGTCATGCCCTTTGGTCTGACAAATGCTCCGGCAGCTTTCATGGATATGATGAACCGGGTCTTCATCAATTATTTGGACCAGTTCTTGGTGGTTTTTATTGATGATATATTGAGCTATTCTTGGAGCAGGGTTGTGCACAAGAGACATCTTCGGCTTGTGCTGGAGACTCTTAGAAGAGAGCAACTGTATGCTAAGTACAGCAAGTGTGCCTTTTGGTTAAGTGAAGTTACCTTCTTAGGGCATGTGATTTCTGGTGAAGGTGTTGCAGTTGATCCTGAAAAGATTAAGGCAACTGTGGAATGGGAAAGTCCGAAGACCATAGCAAAGGTTCGGAGTTTCCTAGAGTTGGCAGGGTATTATAGGAAATTTGTCGAGGGATTTTCTAAAATTGTTGGTCGACTTACAAATTTGACAAAGAAAGAGGTTAAATTCTTCTGGGATGAGAATTGTGAATATAGTTTTATGGAATTAAAACAAAGACTGGTCAGTGCCCCTATCTTAGTACTTCTGACTGGTGACGAGGGGTATACAGTATACACAGATGCCTATTTCCAAGGCTTAGGTGCTGTATTGATGCAGTATGGTAAAGTGATAGCGTATGCCTCACGCCAACTAAAGGAACATGAGAATAATTACTCGGTACATGATTTGGAGTTAGCTGCGGTGATATTTGCCCTTAAGATTTGGCGACATTACTTATATGGCGTTACATTTGAGATTTTTACAGATCACCAAAGTTTAAAATATTTATTCTCGCAGAAGGAGTTAAACATGAGGCAGCGCAGATGGGTGGAATTCCTTAAAGACTATGACTATACAATTAATTACCACCCGGGTAAGGCCAATGTTGTCGCAGACGCCCTAAGTAGGAAGGCTGCAGGGGTGTTAGCTCACTTACGAGTAACCCCAACTGAATTAGCACAACAGATGGCAGATTTGTGTGTTGAGATTGTGTGCCCCACGGAGCACGGATGTTTGGCCGTGATGATGGCACAGTCTCCTATTGTACAGAAGATTATTGAGGCTCAACCTAATGAGTGGCTCTTACAGTCTATTATCACAAAGGAAAAAAGAGAAGAATTTACCCAGGATGACCAAGGAGTAATAAGGTGCTGGAATAGGTTATGTGTACCCGAGGCTATTAAGGAAGAATTACTGACAGAAGCACACAAGTCTAGATTCGCGGTACATCCTGGTGCGACAAAAATGTATAATGATCTTCGAAAATCTTATTGGTGGGAAGGAATGAAAAAGGATGTGGCAGAGTTTGTCGGGTGTTGTCTTGTATGCCAACAAGTCAAGATTGAACATAAGAAACCGTCTTGACTTTTACAGAGCATTCCTATCCCTGAGTGGAAGTGGGAACACATTACCATGGATTTTGTGACGGATCTTCTTAGGTCGCGCACCAGCCACGACTCGATCTGGGTGATTGTAGATCGATTGACCAAGTTAGCCCACTTTTTACCTATAAGGAAGACATACTCCATGGACAAGCTGGCGAGACTGTATTGTCAGGAGATTATACGATTTCATGGGGTTCCTGCCAGCATTATTTCTGACAGAGACCCATGGTTTACGTCTTGATTCTAGGGCAGTTTGCAGAAGGCTTTGGGAACTGAACTGCGGTTCAATACGGCTTATCACCCGCAGACTGATGGACAGTCTGAGAGGACCATTTAGACCTTAGAGGACATGCTTAGAGGCATCACTTTGGACTTCACGGATGGATGGGAGTGCCATCTACACTTAGTGGAATTTGCGTTTAACAATAGTTATCATTCGGCAATTCAGATGGTACCTTTCGAGGCGTTATATGGTAGAAAAGTGCAGATCTCCGGTATTATGGGACGAAGCAGGTGAAAGCCGTGTGTTGGGACCGGCTATGTTAGAACTTGATGCCGAGAGAGTTCAGATTATTAGACGGAGATTATTAGCTGCCCAAAGCCGACAAAAGAGTTACGTAGACAAGAGACGGCGCCCACTTGAATTTGATGTCGGTGACCACATGTTCCTTCGGATTTCTCCGAAGAAGGGTACGACTAGATTCGGGTATGCTGGTAAGTTAGCCCCGAGGTATATGGGTCCTTTCGAGATACTGGAGAGAGTTGGACCCGTCGCGTACCGCTTAGCACTTCCACCGATGTACTCTTATATCCATCCGGTGTTCCACGTATCCATGTTGCGTATGTACATCGCGGATCCATCTCATGTGTTGAGCCATAGTACGGTTCATGTCCGAGAAGATGCCACCTATGCCGAGATGCCTGTAGAGATCTTAGAGCGCAAAGAGCACCAATTGAGAAATAAAGTAATAAGCCTGATTAAAGCTAAATGGAGACATCATCCTGAGAGTGAGGCTACTTGGGAACGCGAGAAAGAGTTCATGAGGAAACATCCGGATCTGTTTCTGGAAATGGAAGAGTAAATGAGTGATCGTTGTATTAGTGCTCTTGTAACCTTATTTGCTTATCAGTAATAAACATGTTTTGAATTTGGGGACCAAATTCTTTGAAGGTGGATATAATGTTATGCCCGTGAAAATTTTTAAATAAAATATTATTATTAAATCTGTGGTGATTGGACTGATGGGACTGGACACCGTGCGCAGTGGTCAAGCCCACGCTGTGCCGTCCCTTCCTATCGCGCGTGCTCCTCCTCTCCCTTTATTTTCTCCCCCGCCTGCACGCCTTCTCCACGAAAGAATTGAGCGCCTTCTTCGTCTTTTGTTCAGCACTCGCCTTCCTCCTCTTACATCTCCACTTGCGTCCAGCTACTGCCCCGGCGAGCCCCTTCGTCGGTGACGACAAGACTAGAACCGACAGCGGAAACCTCCTTCTCCTCTTCCTGTGAACGGGTGTGGCGGAAGAGAGACACGTGAGTGACCAGATCCGACCGCGCCTCACCTCCGGCGGACCCTGTTCGACTCCGGCAAGTCTCCCTCACATCCGGCGAAGCTTTCCCCTAACCTTCCGGCTGGTTTTGATGCTTCCTTCCCCGGCTCCGGCGACATTTGCGTTCGGCGCTGCCCTCGGTTTTCTTGCCTTTCCCGGCGACTCCGACGTCCCCTCACAGAAAGAACTGTGCGGCCGAGCTTCTCTCGGCGGCGGCTTCACTTTGACTACCGAAGAGTTTCGATCCGCCGCCGAAAATACTGTTCCGGCGACACTATAGCGGCGGCGCTACTGTTCCAGCGAACCTCGTTTTCCGTGCCGATGTCCTATGTTGCGTATTTGGGCTGGTTCTCGCATACTCCGATGTTACGAGGTGTTATTCGTTCGCATAAGATTGCGAACTAGGTTAGTACCCCGACCCGACTCTATACGTACTTATACGAACGCATGCGAACCAACCTGAACTTGTGTATCTATTAGACTCGAATAAATAACCCTGATCTGATCATAACCACTTAATGACGGATTAGCATGTTAATTAATAATTATGGTAAAATAGATTAAAATGAAATACTGTGGACTTATATCCCGACTTACCTGCTAGGTCCTGTTGGGTGATACGTGTTTACTCTGGTTGGATCTATAGTGTGCATCTGCTGGTTGAGGTAGGGATTCTACCTCCTTCCTTTGTTGTGATGCCAACCGCATGTTTAGTTAGCGGCACCTTCCTTATTGTTGTTATCACAGTTGATTACTATCTGATTCCTGTTCTGCTCTAGTCGTTTCCTGTTGACATAACCTGCTTGCATGAAACATAGTATGTGTGTTCGGTATTACATGTTAGTCGGTCTATTAGTATTTTACTGTCAGTTATATTTACATACATCGGGGGCTGAATATCCAGCGATGGATATATCAGTGTACCCCAGTACAGCCTGTTATTTTTGAGACGTATGACTGTCTCCCTGTTCCGGTGATAGACCAAGAGAGTCCGATGTTATGGGCTTGAGATCTTGGGTATGACAACCCGATGAGATGGGTTGTACTGAGTGTAGGATGCTACACTAGCGAGCTGTCGACGGACAGTCGTCTTTACTATTCGGGGAGCCATCAGTAGGGACCACTCTATTTATAGAGTTGCGGGTTGATGACCACTGCTATATCAGCTCCCAGTTTTACCTGCTTATGATGACACATATATTGTTACGTATTTGAGTTTGACTATATGATATACTTGACATGTAGAATTACTGTGGCAATCTGGTAAACCCTTATATTCTGATCATGCACCATATGATTTTGTTATATCCCTACTTAGCCTCCGGCTAACCCCCCTTTGACTTACCTCCAGGTTCAGGCGAGGCTCCCTCCGGAGCAGATTAGATAGTTAGTTGTGACCACCAGTTTGGGTGGGTTTGTGTTGCATCTTATCGATGTGTCAGTCATTATGTTATATTATGTTGTTGTCAAACTTATTGACCGCTGCACCAGTCGTGTTATCTGTTGGTTTGTGGACCGCTACGTCGGTCTTATTGTTGTTATCTTTGTTGACCGCTGCGCCGATCTTATGTTTATTGTCGGTTTGTATCTGGATATTTTGTAGTCGGGTCGGCCCTGTGTTATTCTATTTTATTTCAGTCTGTACCTCTCGATTGTCAGGATTGATTTGACAGGTACAATGTTATGTGTCCCGAGGTCCGGGATTCCCGGCGCGGGCTCCGGGTGAATTTTGGGGCGTAACAGATATAGATTTTTCATGATTTCATAGAGAGCCTAAAGGTAGTGCATCAAAATTCTATGGACGGTAGGAAACCGCTCCTGCGTCAGATTTGGCTGCGGCAACTTCCGAGTAAAGCGGTAGGTATATTTTTTTTTATTTATATGCCCTTTTTCTTATGTTCAGAACACCCCCAAGATACTGATTCAAAATTATTTTGATTTCATCAACACGTTCAATAAGCTCCGTCGGTAAAATCTCGTGCCCTAGTTCACGCCTGTTATTTTCTGAAATTCCTCCCAGCTTTATGAACTCATTAACCGTGATTTTTTTTATACGCAGTTTCATCAGTTAGATTACAATATGCTATCCCTCTTTTTACTCACAGCGGCCTTTCAGGAAGTACAATCATCATCCGTAGGATGCACTGACTGTTCTTTTTCCCGGTGGCTTTCAATCAAGGTAAGTACTCGATGAATCCACTTTGCTCGTCTTTTTGTCCCTTGAGTTCTGTATTGCGTTGCCGGCTTCTCCTGAAAAAAATCTTGAACAGAGGTTTTAAGTAAACTCTCGTATACATCAAACAAGATCTTGAACAGAGTTTTTTTTTTTTTGAGTAAACTCTAGTATACATCTTCTGCGAGCAAAATTTCAGGGATTTGATTTCTTGATTGAAATTTGGCCGGAATTCCATATTTTACTTTCTCCCTTCCTCCTTTGAGACGGATCCTGATTCTTAATTCCCAGCCTACTTTTTACAAGCAATTGCTCTTTCCATCCTAAAGCTATTTCTATGCATACTTCCCCAGCCGAGATTATTTTTTTATCCAACAGCAATTGCCTCCTTTTTTTGCGTACACATTAAATCTCAACTACTATTTTTGATACCAGTCATTGCTTTTCAATAGGATATCCTGCCATCTTTTTATTTTTGTTCACGGCATCCTCCAGGTATGTAATAGATGAGTTCTTCATGATAGAATTTCTTTTTTTATCTGCAAACTGCTGCTTTCATCTTGACTTTGATCCAATCAAAATTTTGTGCAGATTCTTTCTTCGAGGTTTTCATTCCATCATGCCGATTTTGGATTTTTTTTTTTTTTTTTTATGACTCTTTGTATAAATCTCAGCCAAAACTTACACAAGCAGCCCTTTATTTTTCTTTGCGTGATTTCCAGTCATGTCGACAAGAGTTCCTCTCCTCCTTCTTTATACACAATTCAAGCAGCAGCTACATTTAAGCGGCAGCTTTTTGCAAAATTTCGCAAAATTTCCAGCTGAGACTTTCTCTTTTTTTTTGTGCACGATTTCCAGCCATGTCTACAAAAGTTCTTCTCTATTCTTTTTACATACTTCCCAGCCAATCTTTCAAGCAGCTCTTCTTAATTTTTTTTTTTTTTTTTTCAACCGACTTCTCTTTTTCTTTTTTCTTACATGCGATTTCCAGCTAGCCTTTTTTCTAATAGCAACCTTTTTTTTTACGTTAAACTCTTCCCTCAAATTTGTTAAATTTTTTTACTAAAGTATCATTCTCTAGGATTTAGTTCAAAGTTTACTCTTCATCAAAGTAGGTGTTTATTTTAAAGTTATCTCCCATGTTTATTTCGAAATTGTCTCTTCATTAAGAGGGTATTTTATTTTGAAATGATCTCTCCATCAAGATAGACCGAGAAGAGAACAAAAGATATACCTGTGCAGCAATAAAAATTATCTTGTCCTTTAGTGTGATCTCTGCGTATTTGTTTTTGCCAGTGTCTTGTCTCTGTAGAGCTTCCATGATTAGCCCTTTTTTTGGTTATCCTCTCCTATTTTATAATCGATTTCTTCCATGCTATTTTTAACTAGTACATACACCACTTTCCCATCGCATATGACCTTGATTTTTTATTTTTATTTTTTTTTTATTTTCACACCTCTATACGTTCTCATATTCTTCCAAAAATAGAATTTTTCTCTCTTCCTCATTTTATGCCTCTCTTTTTTTTTCTTTTATTGTTTTTCTTTTATTGTTTTTCTTTCACACCAAAATTGGATGTAGCTCCCTCTCGCACGCTTAGAGCAACAACACGATTTCCTCTCTTTTTTTATTTTTTATATTCTGCTTTGTTACATGCAATGCCCACTACTTTCTATTATTATTTTTTATTATTTTTTTTTCATATTTCACATAGACATGCATCGCTCAAAAATAGCCTTTGAAATCTAAATTTTCTTTCGCACACTTAGAGCAAGTCTTTGACAATTTTGCTTGCACCCTCGATGACAAGCATCGACGTACGTATTTTCCAAACGATATTTAAAGAAAATTTTCTTTTTTTTTTTTTGCTCGTATGAGGAGTTTACAATTTTTAGTAAATTTTCAACCATAAACGGGATTAAAATTTGCGATCTTATTACCGTTCGAATAAGATCGGATCTTTGCTCATGTTAGGAGCTTACAATTTTTGATAAATTGTCAACCATAAACGGAATTAAAATTTGTGATTTTATCACCATTCGAATAAAATCAAATCTTCGTTCGTGTGAGGAGATTACAATTTTTGATAAATTGCCAACTATAAACGGAATTGAAATTTGCGATTTTATCACCATTCGAATAAAATCAGATCTTTGCTCGTGTTAAGAGCTTACAATTTTGGGTAAATTGTCAATCATAAACGGAATTGAAATTTACAATTTTATCACTATTCGAATAAAATCAAATCTTCGCTCGTGTTAGGAGCTTACAATTTTTGGTAAATTGTCAACCATAAACGGAATTAAAATTTACGATTTTATCACTATTCGAATAAAATCGGATCTTCACTTGTATTAGGAGCCCACAATTTTTGGTAATAGTCAACCATAAACAGAATTGAATTTTATGATCTTATCACTATTCGAATAAGATTGTTTTGCTCGTGTTAGGAGCTTACAATTTTTGGTAAATTGCCAATCATAAACGGAATTGAATTTCACGATCTTATCACCGTTCGGATAAGTTTGTTTCGCTCGTATTAGGAGCTTACATTTTTTTGTAAATTGTCAACCATAAACGGAATTGAATTTCACGATCTTATCACCATTCGGATAAGATTGTTTCACTCGTATTATGAGCTTATAATTTTTTGTAAATTATTAACCATAAACGGAATTAAATTTCATACTCTTATCACCGTTCGGATAAGATTGTTTCGCTTGTGTAAGGAGCTTACAATTTTTAGTAAATTGTCAACCATAAATAGAATTTAATTTCACGATCTTATCACCATTCAGATAAGATTGTTTCGCTCGTGTTAAGAGCTTACAATTTTTAGTAAATTATCAACCGTAAACGGAATTCAATTTCACGATCTTATCACCGTTTAGATAAGATTGTTTCACTCGTGTTAGGAGCTTATAATTTTTGGTACATTGTCAACCATAAACGGAATTGAATTTCATGATCTTATCATCATTCGGATAAGATTGTTTCGCTCGTGTTAGGAGCTTACAATTTTTGGTAAATTGTCAACCATAAACGGACTTGAATTTCACGATCTTATCACCATTCGGATAAGATTGTTTCGTTCGTGTTAGGAGCTTACAGTTTTTGGTAAATTGTCAACCATAAACGAAATTGGAATTTCACGATCTTGTCACTGTTCGGATAAGATTGTTTCGCTTGTGTTAGGAGCTTACAATTTTTAGTAAATTGTCAACTATAAACGGAATTGAATTTCACACTCTTATCACTGTTCGGATAAGATTGTTTCACTCATGTTAGGAGCTTACAATTTTTGGTAAATTGTCAACCATAAATGGAATTGAATTTCACACTCTTATCACCATTTAGATAAGATTGTTTCGCTTGTGTTAGGAGCTTACAATTTTTGGTAAATTGTCAACCATTAACAGAATTGAAATTTATAATTTTATCACCATTCGAATAAAATTGGATCTTCACTCGTGTTAGGAGCTTATAATTTTTGGTAAATTGTCAACTATAAACGGAATTGAATTTCACACTCTTATCACCATTCGGAAGATTGTTTCACTCATGTTAGGAGCATACAATTTTTGGTAAATTGTTAACCATAAACGGAATTGAATTTCACACTCTTATCACCGTTCGGGTAAGATTGTTTCGCTCGTCTTAGGAGCTTACAATTTTTTGTAAATTGTCAACCATAAACAGAATTGAATTTCACACTCTTTTCACTGTTCGGATAAGATTGTTCGCTCGTGTTAGAAGCTTACAATTTTCGGTAAATTGTCAACGATAAATGAAATTAAAATTTATGATTTTATCACCGTTCAAATAAAATCGGATCTTCGTTCATGTTATGAGCTTACAATTTTTGGTAAATTGTCAATCATAAATGGAATTGAATTTCACACTCTTATCACCGTTCGGATAAGATTGTTTCGCTCATGTTAGGAGCTTAGAATTTTTTTTGGTAAATTGTCAACCATAAACGGAATTGAAATTTATGATTTTATCACCGTTCGAATAAAATCGGATCTTCGCTCGTGTTAGGAGTTTACAATTTTTGGTAAATTGCCAACCGTAAACCGACTTGATGTTTCAAATCCTATTGCCATTTGACTAGGATCGATTTCAAGCTAAGCATGATATTTCTTTAAAAATCAATCGTTGATGGGCGGCTTTGGGCGTTGACACATCCCGCAAGTGCACGGTTATGTCGAAGTAATATAAAAGGTTGTCGAACCCACAGGGATCAAGGTTAAGTACTAGAGAGTCTAAGTTTCATTAGCTAAGCGAACCAAAATGGGGTTTTTGCAAACTTTGGTCGAAAATAAGAAATCAAACGCAATGACGAGGAATGTATATATATGGGAAAGATCGGGACTTCGGCATCCACCACACTAACGTATCTAACATGCGATGAAAGTGATCTATTACAAGGGTTCATAATTTTGCATAAGGATTCTTTCCTAAGTTACAGGATGCCCCCCTCTCGGTGGTACACCCTGGTGCTTCTCCGAAATGGTCTCCTACTCTCACGGTGGATCGTTCCAAATAAACCCAATGAGTTCTATGAAAAATTATATTATCCTCGAGTGAAAACCAAGCACTCTTGTGTCATGGATTCACAAGTTTTACCTAGGGGTTCCACCGCCACGATCCTCCTCTCAGTATGGATCGCGTCGACTAAAACATGATATTACGCAGCCAAAGCAACATCACAGAATAAATGCAACAAGGTAAAATATACTCATATGAACATCCAAATAATAGAATTGAATTAAGATAGCATGAAAGAAATCGTCATCGGGCTTCAACCGAGTCCTAAAAAAGGTTTCATGAAAAATCATAAGAATCTCTCTAAAAAGTGAGGAAAATTATTACAAAGCATTTTAGAGAGGAAAGAGAGGATGAACCGAGCAAGATTCCCAAAAATCATGAAGATCTGATGCTCTAATCTCTCAAAATCGCTCCTAAAACACGTTGTCGCCTCTTCCGTTCGCCCTAGCCACTTCGTCTGCTGATTTCTCGATGATTTGGAAATATTAGAAGGGGCTTTTATATTCTTTGGATTCATCCCTCTGTTAGCTTTCTAAAACGTGTCTTCTTTCCTTTTTTGGACTTCTCTAGGGCTCGGAATCGAAAGAAAACCGAGTGAAGGTCGGACTGTAGGGTTACGATCACAGGGGGTTCACCAGGTGGTGAAGTTTACTATGCAATTCTTTTGGGTGAAAAGCACTAGTGAACCCCACCGAGTTCACCAGCTGGTGAAGCGTACTGTACATTTATGCGGAAACTTCCTATAAGAGAATCACGGGTGAACCCCGTGGGGTTCACCTACTAGTGAAGTGTTCTGTGGATTTTCAGAGTAGCTCCGATTGGGCCCAAATTTGACATGCAGCTTCATCTTCACGTAGGGAAACCCTATTACTTTAGAATCTTCAAAAGACTTCAAAATTGGATGATTTTACCTAAAGTTTCACAAAAAGAGAAAAAGTGAAGATTCTGAAGCAATCAAGCTAAAAAGTCTAAACAGAGTATAAAAACACTAAAATAGGCTTAATTTTGAGATAAAATAACACTAGAAATTACTATTAAAATGCAAGGCATCAAGCGTTCTCTATTTTGATCGACCAATTGATAGGCTCCTCCTTCGTACGCCTTCTTTACCACATATGGTCCTTTCCAATTAGGATTGAATTTTCCTTTTGCCATTTTGTTGGTAATGATGGATCGTTGTAACACCAAGACGAGGTCTCCCTTAGTGAACGTGCATTCCCTTTCCAACTTGTCATATGCCCTTGTCATTCGTGCTTGGTATAGCTCCAAATTTTGTTGCGCAATTAGCCGTTGCTCATCTAGAGTATCTAACTTATCGAGACGCAATTGTATATTTTCTTCAATTGTCATATTATGCTGAATAGCAATGCTTAATGAATATATTTCTACGTCAAGGGGAAGTACCCCCTCAACGCCAAAGACCAAGGAATAAGGCGCGGATTGAGTTGGCGTCTAATATGTGGTTCGATAAGCCCATAATACCTCTATCAATTTATGATGTCATTCTCTTTTGTTCTTGGATACATTCTTCTTTAGTAGTTTGAATAAAGTTTTGTTGAATGCCTCAGCTAGGCCATTTTCTCTTAGATTGTAAATCGAAGAATATCACCAGTCAATTTTATGATGACTCGCAAACTTGTAGATGATAGCGTTTTTGAATGCAAGTCCGTTATTAGAAATTATCCTCCTAGGAGTTCCAAATCGACTAAGTATATTCTGTTGGGGAATGCCGGGTGTAATTTAAAATTTTGCAGTCCCAGGACGCAGCGGAAGAAGCATTACACCGGAAACACATTCCTTTCCCAAGGATCCATGCGAGTGAGTATACACAAGGATGTGATAGAGATGTACCTCTTTTGCTTGTCTAGATGTCGAAGCCATGTTGAAGGCGCCCATGTGTTCGCCCTCTACAAGTATCCACGTGTCGACTCCTTGATCGTTGCTCCCTTCCACGCTTGGTGCTAGCCTCGGGAAGAGAATCAAGCCTTCACTTCCACTTGCACCACCTTCAAGAGAAGTTGCGCCAAGGGGGGGATAGGGAAGATGATGCCGCCAAGGACTTCCCTCTTCTTCTTTGCTTGCGCCACCTCCAAGGTGCGCCTATGGCCAAGGGACGATGAGGGCTTGTGACAAGAAGACGCCACCAAGCACAAAGAATCCTTGCGCCAAGAAGAGAGGAAGAGGAAGAACTTGCGGCTCCAAGGAAGAAGTTTGCACCACCTTGTTGTCGCCCTTTGCTTTGCTCTCTCTCCCTTCTACGTGTGTTCACGCCTCCTTAAAGTCCAACCATGGAAGGGGCGGTAAGGGGTCCTATAAATAGGACAAGAGGCGGCAAGGCAATGGCTAAGATCATGCCAAGTGGGCGGCTAGGATAAAGGGGTCTTGAGGTAAGGAAAGTCTCCAAGACTTTACCATAAACCTCATTCAACCTATCCTAATTTGCCCAATGGCCATATCAGCCCAAGACATGCCTTAGATGCATGCATTCCATCCAAGGGAAGGGCAAGGCGCAACAAGCATGAGGAGTTTCGGCTAGGGTAAGAATTTTGGGAGAAACTAGGGTTTTAGGTAAGGCAAGTCTCCAAGACATTACCATATACCTTACCCTACTATCCATATGCGCCCAAGCTCTTTCCAAAAGAGCCATCAAGCCATATCAGCCCCAAGACTTACCTTAGAGGCAAGTATTCCTTCCAAGGAAGAAGGGCTAGGCGCCTTTTACTTCCATAATGAAGCAAAGGCGCCTCCCTCACCCCATTATGCCCCTAGGCGCCAATGGGGTGAGATTTCTCCCCATTATACCCTTTTAAGCCAATTCCTCTTCATGACAACTAATTATTGGGCCTCATTGGATAATGAGCTAGCCCAAACTTCATGGCATGGGTTGATTAAGCCATTGGATCCAATCCAATGCAACCCTAATCCAAATGTGACCAATCTAGGTCAATTTCGGGTCAACCTGCCAAAAAATGAAGTTTGGCTCCAATAACTTTCTTCCAACTCATCAGGCCCATTGGCGCTGATGAAATCTTCCAAATGGATCCAAGTTATCCAATAACTTGATCCTAAGGCTTCTGATTAAAGCAACGTCAAGAGTCTATTGCGTGTGACCCCGTAGGATCCATATGACCATGGCAATGATGTAAACATCATAAGTAGTGAGGGGTATCTAGCAACACATCACTACTACCCATGTCATAGGACTTAAGTCATTATGGCAACAACTCCTAACAAGCAACGAGGATTCCCATTGCATTACAGATCCCTTTGCCTAAGCTGATATCCTGCCATTGGATTAGTCTCAAGTTTATTATCCAATGCATTGGTCATGACTCAACAAGTGTGGCCACACTTTCCTACCATGCACCAATAATGTGGGGCGCCCCGAGGTGGATATCATGCTTCCTCGGAAGGAAGGGGCAAATCCTACTATTGGTCATCCATGTCTCTACGTGACTTATGATATGCCCAATGACAGTCGTTTTGGTCTCCCAGTTACGGAGAGACGTAAGACTGTATTAAAGCATACCCATCATCAAATCTAGACATGAATACCTCAAGTCTAAGGATCAATGCAAACCTCTTGCATGTGAGATTGACTTGTTGACTAGACAAGCCAATCCTCACGGTGGATCACTCCAGTGCATCCAATGCACCTGTATGTCTGCGTTACTGTGCCCCGCACCTAACCAGCCCATACACCAGTCTCACATGTACCGAAGCTGTCCCATATCTGCTAAGGTACCTTGTCTGGGGATAGCTTATGAGAATGGATCCAATCCAAACTCCTGGGACATTATTTATGCAACTCAATACACCAACGCAGGTAGAGAAGTCTGCATAATAACGACCATGCCTATATAAAGAGTAATAGTTCTATCAAAGTACATTCAAACAATGCCTGACCATGTCCATACATTGGTCTTTAGGGAATATACACCAACAATCTCCCACTTGCACTAAGACCAAGGACAACTGATGTTTAGTCAGTTCCAATGTCTCTAGTATGACCCATTTAGCTTCCGCTGCGCCAGAGGCTGGATCAGTGGGTTTTTCCAGATTGCTATCTGTGTTTATTTTAACAAATTTGATCATCATCCTTATCCATGATCTCTAAGATCAGATGATATGCTGCAGTACATACTTGAGCATTAAGTTCATTCTCTCATGCTATGGTCCCAGTAAGAACTATACTGGACCATCAAGCACTATGAACTAGATCAAGTTCAAATGAATGAAGCTGCCTCCTTGGCTGCCACAAGGAGCTGCAATGTACTCAGCCTTATTTGTAGAATTTTGCCACTTTGGTTTGCATAATGCTCTTTCAGCACACAACACCATAACAAGGCAAAGCGCAACTCCTGGCTGTGATCAATAGTCACTAGACTAGAACGAAGTGTCAGTGTACCCCTGTACACAAAATTCTTTCCTGTCTATCATAGACTAGACTCCAATCCTTTATACTTCCCAAGTATATGTATAAGGATTGCTTTCACAGCTATCTAGTGTTAAACACTAAGATATGATTGAAATTTGCTGGCTATGCTCCAAGCATTTGCCAGAAATGGTCTTCAAAACATGATCCATCCTACATACAATGTATCGGGACTTTGGACCCATGTTAATACTCTCCAGCTGTGCCATAGGCTACAACATCTTTGAGAGACTTAGACCATATCTTCCTGGAAGGTATCAGTATTTGGAATCATCCAATATAATCCTCTCCAGAAACTCTTGGATGAACATAGATTGACTAAAGGGCAATGACTTTCTTGGATCTCTATAGATCCTCATGCCTAGGATGTAGGCATCATTCCCTAGATCATTCTTCTCGAAATACACAAACCTTTTCTTCACCATGTGAAGAGCTGAGATGTTATTCCTCGTGAGGAGAATATCATCAATCATCTAGACAAGAAATATTATTAATAAGGTGCTCCCACTGATCTTCTTGTAAACACAGGCTTTTTCAACCATGCTTGCATAACATCATGCATATCTATATGGCCTTGATATGGAAACCTTCTGGCTATTTCCTTATAGATATCTTTTCAGATGTCCTTGCAAGAAAAGCAGTTATCATAACAAGATGCCATAATTGATCATGCAATTACAACAAGCAGATCCCTAATGGACTTAAAGCTCAGCTATTGGTGAAAATTTCATTATTATCCACCCAGTGGATTTGCCTGAAATTATTGTTCACTAGCTTGTCTTTTAAGGTAACAATGTTACCTTCCATGTCTATCTTCCTAGAAGATTTATTATAGCCTGTGGGAATTACCCCTTATGGCAGCTTATCCAAGTCCCAGACTTGATTAGCAGACATGGAGTCCATTATGGTTCTCATGGCCCTTAGCCATTTCTTGGAATCTGGTCCACCGACCGCTTCCATTTCCTCATAAGTCTTAGGTTCATGCTTGATGAGAAATTCGTCATGCCCAGCATATCGAATCGATCCAGACTTATGTTATTCCTGTGTTACTTGAACCTCAGGTTGACTTTCAACCTGTATGTGAGATTTTGCTCTCCATCTGTGTCTAATTATATTGTGGTTGATTCTGGACCTTGTCCAAATCAGATCTACTCCCACTGGCTTCTTTCAAGAGAAATACTTTCTCAAGAGAGACAGCAGTTTGAGCAACAAATATTTTGTTCTCCTTGGGATAGAATTAGCACTCTATAGTGCACCACAAACACATACTTTTTGAATCACTGCACATTACATTCCCAATTCCATTGAAGAAATGGGATATTTGCAGTTCTTAACTCAAAAGCTAACTTAGACATTTTCTTATGGAGTAGCAGTACTTCTGTTTGCATGGCATCATAGTAGTATATTTGCATGACTACTCAAAGATAGAACCACATCCAATGTGTTCCTTTTCTTTCTTTGAAATTCACCACACAGTGGTGAGCTAAGAAGGCTGTGAGATAACTCCACACTTCTTAGGACAGTCATCAAATTCTCCACTTAATCATCTTGATCCAATCAAGGTGCTTTAATAGATTCTTCAATTTGACTCAATACTTCATATGTGAACTTCTTGGATTTTTCCAAAGTTCTTGGGTTGCGTAAGGCATACCTACACCTAATGAAGTATATAACTCCTCTTAGTGCTTGTTTATATGGGTCTACTTACATTGCTGTGTAATAGATCCAACAAGCCACTATTCCTTCCACCCTTTACCGTGAAGGCAGCATCTGTCACATTGTTCCTTTGAACTAGGTTCACATGTATCATAATCCTGAAAGGACAATGATCCCAATAGCCCATGGACCTTTGGATGTGACCATTGTTCTATGGTTCAAGAGACAATGCTATATGAGGATGCTTTATTGAATCATTAGATCTGATCTTGTGTTACATATAGAACCACAAACTATTGTCAGTTGTATCACTTCAATAGAACATCTCAGATTAAAGAAAAATATTAATTATTATTTCAAACTGAAGTCCTTTCCAAAAGGAATGATGTTCTAATACATAAGCTGATACAATAATAGCAAAGTTCTATATAAAGTCTTTAAGGCAGTGAGATGATATCAACAGCAGCATCCAATGCTCCGTCCCTGACCCGAGAGTCAATCCCATCAAGCCTCTTCGTCCTACTTCTT
The DNA here is from genome assembly GCA_027563935.2 of Costus lasius. Taxonomy (NCBI): domain Eukaryota; kingdom Viridiplantae; phylum Streptophyta; class Magnoliopsida; order Zingiberales; family Costaceae; genus Costus; species Costus lasius. The sequence goes on from CM050451.1 coordinate 82,884,611, forward strand.
TTGAGCTCCTGCACATGTAAAACATATGTGAGCCTCACATACGGTACCCAGGACGCAGCGGAAGAAGCATTACACCGGAAACACATTCCTTTCCCAAGGATCCATGCGAGTGAGTATACACAAGGATGTGATAGAGATGTACCTCTTTTGTTTGTCTAGATGTCGAAGCCATGTTGAAGGCGCCCATGTGTTCGCCCTCTACAAGTATCCACGCGTCGACTCCTTGATTGTTGCTCCCTTCCACGCTTGGTGCTAGCCTTGGGAAGAGAATCAAGCCTTCACTTCCACTTGCGCCACCTTCAAGAGAAGTTGCGCCAAGGGGGGGATAGGGAAGATGATGCCGCCAAGGACTTCCCTCTTCTTCTTTGCTTGCGCCACCTCCAAGGTGCGCCTATGGCCAAGGGACGATGAGGGCTTGTGACAAGAAGACGCCACCAAGCACAAAGAATCCTTGCGCCAAGAAGAGAGGAAGAGGAAGAACTTGCGGCTCCAAGGAAGAAGTTTGCACCACCTTGTTGTCGCCCTTTGCTTTGCTCTCTCTCCCTTCTATGTGTGTTCACGCCTCCTTAAAGTCCAACCATGGAAGGGGCGGTAAGGGGTCCTATAAATAGGACAAGAGGCGGCAAGGCAATGGCTAAGATCATGCCAAGTGGGTGGCTAGGATAAAGGGGTCTTGAGGTAAGGAAAGTCTCCAAGACTTTACCATAAACCTCATTCAACCTATCCTAATTTGCCCAATGGCCATATCAGCCCAAGACATGCCTTAGATGCATGCATTCCATCCAAGGGAAGGGCAAGGCGCAACAAGCATAAGGAGTTTCGGCTAGGGTAAGAATTTTGGGAGAAACTAGGGTTTTAGGTAAGGCAAGTCTCCAAGACATTACCATATACCTTACCCTACTATCCATATGCGCCCAAGCTCTTTCCAAAAGAGCCATCAAGCCATATCAGCCCCAAGACTTACCTTAGAGGCAAGTATTCCTTCCAAAGAAGAAGGGCTAGGCGCCCTTTACTTCCATAATGAAGCAAAAGCGCCTCCCTCACCCCATTATGCCCCTAGGCGCCAATGGGGTGAGATTTCTCCCCATTATACCCTTTTAAGCCAATTCCTCTTCATGACAACTAATTATTGGGCCTCATTGGATAATGAGCAAGCCCAAAATTCATGGCATGGGTTGATTAAGCCATTGGATCCAATCCAATGCAATCCTAATCCAAATGTGACCAATCTAGGTCAATTTCGGGTCAACCTGCCAAAAAATGAAGTTTGGCTCCAATAACTTTCTTCCAACTCATCAGGCCCATTGGCGCTGATGAAATCTTCCAAATGGATCCAAGTTATCCAATAACTTGATCCTAAGGCTTCTGATTAAAGCAACGTCAAGAGTCTATTGCGTGTGACCCCGTAGGATCCATATGACCATGGCAATGATGTAAACATCATAAGTAGTGAGGGGTATCTAGCAACACATCACTACTACCCATGTCATAGGACTTAAGTCATTATGGCAACAACTCCTAACAAGCAACGAGGATTCCCATTGCATTACAGATCCCTTTGCCTAAGCTGATATCCTACCATTGGATTAGTCTCAAGTTTATTATCCAATGCATTGGTCATAACTTAACAAGTGTGGCCACACTTTCCTGTCATGCACCAATAATGTGGGGCGCCCCGAGGTGGATATCATGCTTCCTCGGAAGAAAGGGGCAAATCCTACTATTGGTCATCCATGTCTCTACGTGACTTATGACATGCCCAATGACAGTCGTTTTGGTCTCCCAGTTACGGAGAGACGTAAGACTGTATTAAAGTATACCCATCATCAAATCTAGACATGAATACCTCAAGTCTAAGGATCAATGCAAACCTCTTGCATGTGAGATTGACTTGTTGACTAGACAAGCCAATCCTCACGGTGGATCACTCCAGTGCATCCAATGCACCTGTATGTCTGCGTTACTGTGCCCCGCACCTAACCAGCCCATACACCAGTCTCACATGTACCGAAGCTGTCCCATATCTGCTAAGGTACCTTGTCTGGGGATAGCTTATGAGAATGGATCCAATCCAAACTCCTGGGACATTATTTATGCAACTCAATACATCAACGCAGGTAGAGAAGTCTGCATAATAACGACCATGCCTATATAAAGAGTAATAGTTCTATCAAAGTACATTCAAACAATGCCTGACCATGTCCATACATTGGTCTTTAGGGCATATACACCAACATATTCTCGCGAAATGAATTAAGAACATTACTGGCTTTGACTTCTTTTAAAGGAATGGTCTCTGCCTATTTTCAAAAATAGTCAGTTGCTGCCAAGATGAAGCAATGCCCCCGGGAAGATGAAGGTTCAATTGGTCCAATTATGTCAGTTCCCAATATTTCAAATGGCCAAGATGAGACCATTGGGTGGAGGGGATTAGGATGCTTGTGAATCAAATCTCTGTGCACTTAGCATAAATGACAAGCTTTTGCGTATTTAATGCAATCTTGTATCATGCTAGGCCAATAATATCCCAATCTTTTAAGTTTAAGATACATTTTGGGTCCAGATTGATGGGCTCCACAAAGGTCTGAATGAATTTCTTGTAGCACATGCAAGACTTCATCTCCAGCAATGCAACGAAGCCATAGTTGTTCATATGAGCGGCGATATAAGGTATTGTTCACACACACATATCGTAAAGCTCTCTTCTTCAACTGCATTCTTTGAGTTTTATCCTCTGGTAGAATTCCTCCTTTAAAATAATTTATAAAAGGTTCCCTCTGGTCATTTTCTTATTCCAATGTCACCACCATGATCTTCAGTGTGTCATCCACATGTGCATTATCATCCTCAGCTGATATAGTTGCAGATGTAATCAATTTTCTATTCTTGATAGTGACATCGATTTTCTCACTAGAAAGGTTAGTCATTTCCTTTGCAAGTTTTGTCAATGCGTCTGCTCTTCCATTGGTAGCTCTACTTATGAGAGTCAAGGTAACATCTGGTATTTTCTCAATAAGTTCTCTAGCCTTGGTATAATATATACACAATTCTGCTTTTTTGATTTTATATTCACCATTTACTTGTTTGTTAATGAGCTGTGAGTCTCCATACACATGTAGTTTATCAATGCCCATTTCGATTGAAAGTTCTAAGCCAGCAATAAGAGCTTCATACTAAGCTTCATTGTTGGTACATGGTTCAATGAGTGCTAGTGAGTAATGCAGTATTCTGTTTTCAGGAGTAACAAATACCAGACCAATTTCTGATTTTACTTTTGGCAAATTGGGGCTAATAGAGGGCTGAATGGAAGATGCTCCATTGAAATAAAGCTCCCCATATTTTTCAACGATATTTGCATTCAAAACTTCTTCATCAGGAAGATCATACGCTAAAGGAGAATTGTCAGGAAGAGGGTGAGTTGCCAAGAAATCTGCCAATACTTGTCCTTTTATTGCTTTTTGTGGCATATATGTTATATCAAATTCTTGAAGAAGTGCTGCCCATTAGGCTAGTCGCCCTATTAATGTTGGCCTTGTCATAAGGTATCGTAAAGGGTCGACTTTTGATATGAGATGAATTTTATGCTCGAGTAGATAATGCCTCAATTTTTTTATTGTAAATATTAAAGCCAAACATTGCTTTTCGATGGGCAAATATGAGTTTTCTACCCCCACAAACAGTCGGCCGAGTTAATATAAGGCAATTTCCTTCCCTTCATCATTATGTTGAGCTAAAAGTGCTCCTAAGGAGGTTTCTATTGCTGTCGTATATAAAATTAAAGGTTTTCCAGCGATGGGTGCCCCCAGGACTGGAGGTTGCAACATATATTCTTTAATGTTTTCAAATGCTTTTTGGCATGTGCTATCCCAAATAAACGGCACATTCTTCTTGGTTAATTTGGAGAAAGGATGAATTCTCCCTGAGAGATTGGAGATAAATCTCCTGATGTAAGCCTAACGCCCTTGAAATGACTTAAGCTCTTTGAGGTTTTTAGGAGTTGACATGTTGATGATTGCTTTTATTTTTGATGGGTCTATATCAATTCTTTTGTGCTTCATGACAAACCCCAAGAATTTTCTTGACAAGACTCCAAATGCGCATTTGAGAGGATTCATTTTGAGATTGTACTATCGCACACGAGTGAATACAGTTCTTAAGTCTCGCCAATGCTCGTCTTTAGATTGCAATTTGACCACCAGATCATCGACATAAACATTCAACAAATTTTTGAATTATGTCATCAAATATTTTTGTTATCACCTTTTGATATGTTGCCCCCGCATTCTTGAGTCTGAATGGCATAACAATAAAATAATATATGCCGATTGGTGTACAGAATATTGTATGTCTATCGTCTTCTGGTGCTATCTTGATTTGATTGTACCCAAAGAAACCATCCACGAATGAGAATATTTCATTGTTAGACACTGAATCGATCATTACCTCAGTGATAGAGAGTGGAAAGTTATCTTTTGGACATGCATTATTTAGATCTCTGAAGTCTACACAGATACGGATATGACCATTCTTTTTTTTCACGGAAATGATGCTTGTTATCCAATCTGCATACTTCTCTTCCCTAATGAAAGCTTGCTTTGATGAGCTTTTTAATTTCGATGATGATTTATTCTTTTAATTCTATCCTCATTCTTCTAGGAGCTTGCTTTAATGGCACATGTTCAAAAATAAATGCCACTTTATGTGTTACGACTTTTGGGTCTAGACTAGGCATTTTTTTGTATGACCATGTAAAACAGTCACTGAATTCTTGGAGTATCGATTTTAATGAACCCCTTTCATCTTCGGAGAGTGAGGCACTTACATAAGTGGGCCTGCTATCTTCATCTGTCCCAAGATTAATTTCAATTAACTCATCACAAGTGGTCTGCCCCCCATCTTCCAAACCTTTAGGTGCATTTTTGGGCTTCTCTGTTTATTGCTCATCTGCCTCTGCTTCGTAAGTTGACACCATATTACAACTATATATAGAATACTAGCTCATCATTTCATCACATCGTTCTTCAGGTTCTTGGTACCCCAAACCTCGAGTGCTAGAAATCTTCCCACTTGGTAATGTTATATGTCTCGAGGGTGGGTTCCATAGCTTTTCGAACCAGTGCAATTCATTTTCTAATCGAGGTATCAAGCACCCATATTTTCTAACAAGTTGTAGTAACTTGGAGGGAAAATAGCTGAATGGGCAAACTTCAATGTATTTTGTTGGCTCTGAAGCAATCATTGTCTTTTCTTCATGGTTTTCTTCAGACCGATAGAAATGTATCGCTTTCTGTATGATCAACTTCCCCTTGGTGTATTCCCTTTTTGCTAGCACAATAATGGTTTTCAATTAATGTACTTTAGATGTTTTAAGAGGAATGAACCCTTTGAAATGCCCCTGAAGAATAAGCAGAGAGCAACAAGAATACGAATTATAAGTGAACACTTAGAATTTTAGTTTTTTGGCAAATTGACATCCATTAACGGACTTGATGTGCCTTTACCGTCAGCCGTTTGTAACGGGCTAGGTAATGATTTTCTTTCAGGTGAGTTATTACTCCCGCTCACTTGACAATTTGCCAGTTGTTGTAGAGTGCTATACTCTAGGATACTCGTTCAACCAAAAGGTCTATGTTGCCATCATAAGAGCTATTACGATAAACTCAAAATAAAGGTGAAGAAATTTATAAGTATAGATCTCAGAGATGAAAGGAGAAGCTAGGTCCCACTAGGCGTGCCAGAATTTGTGCGGTCATTTTTGGTTACATTTTAATGTAAATTGAAATATAGAAAAAAAAGTAGTACGACCGTTTCAAATTCACTATATAAATTATAAGGCTTTTTTGTTTTAGTAGGTTCTAACTTCCAATGAACGCAAGCATTCATTGTTAATTACCCCTAAAAAGCTTAAGGAACCTTTGATTAAGAGATCTATAACATATAACAAAGTGAAGACAAATGGTTGAAAGAATAATATCATTCAGAATTTCGTGTAACAACACGGTTTAAAATTTGGTGCAAGGGTACATCCTCAAGACTGATGTTCATGTGACATATGTCATGGAGAAAAATCTGAGTTGTGTCGTAACAACGCTGAGGAACTATGCCTTGATATAAAGTATCGACGTACGCACCTCCCAAACAACTTTATTAATAATATGTGTCAGGAATTGATCGTCCATGACTATGTTTGAATCAAGTGAACGAGTTGAGTGAACGAGCCACTAGGCTAAACGTTCGAGGTTTGGGTGCATAGGCCGATGGGCCAAACATTCAGAATTTGAATAAATAGGTCGACTGGACAAACGTTTAAAATTTAGTTAACGGGTTGTGGGACCAAACGTTCAAATTTGGATGAACGGGCCGTGGGGCCAAACGTTCAAAAATTAGGTGAATGAGCCATTGGCCAAACATTTAGAATTTGAATGAACGGGTCATGGGACTAATCATTCAAAATTTGGATGAACGAACCGACGAGCCAAGTGTTCGAAATTGAGTGAACGAACGTAGGACCAAACGTTCAAAATTAGGTGAGTTGGCGAATGAGTTGTGAGACTAAACGTTCGGGATTTAGTTGAGTTGGCGAGCCATGGGGGCTAAACGTTTGGAATTTGGTTGAACGAGCCATGAGGGATTGAATGGGTCATGGGACCAAATGTTCAAAATTTAGTTTATTTAGCGAACGAGCCGTGGGGCTAAACGTTCGGAATTTGGTTGAATGGACCGATGGGCTAGACGTTCGGAATTTGAGTAAACGGCCAATGGGCCAAATATTCAAAATTAAGTGAACGAGCCGATCGGCCAAGCGTTCAGAATTTGAGTAAATGGCCGATGGGCCAAACGTTTGAAATTTGATTGAATGGGCTGAGCTCAATCAATCTGTTGAATATAGGGCTGAGTCAAACCAAGTTGTCCTCAAAATGATTTGACCAAAAAATATTTCGGATTCCAGGATTTTGAGCTAGCGGATCCCTACTAGCGACAAACTCAGCAACAAATCTCCTTTCCGCGTAGGAAGCTTCAGCGAGACTAGCTTTCTTGGTAGTAAACCTTTGCGTTTGAGCCTTGGGCAGTGGCAGCTCAACGACGGGTTACGACACCGGGAAGCGCATTTGCTTGTGCGGACGAGATTTCACCCCAAATATTCACAGTTAAATATTCACAGCTAGGTGAGGGAGAAGCTTCTAGTAATTTCAACCCTGGCAACGAATTTCTACTAGCAACGTTGACGAAGGGAAGCAGCTTCGGCAGCGATGATAGACTGGATTTTACCACAATTTGAGCCGAAAAGGGAGAGGCTCCTTAGCAGCGGCTTGCATTTGGCAATGATCATAGAGTTTGTTCTGCTGATTAGGGAAAATTTTGCGTATCGCAGAACCCATTGGGTGGCGGTAGCTTGGCGAAGACTTTCAGCAAGGCTCGGTGGTTTTCAGCAGCAGACCCCAGCAAGGTTCATGTCACTCCCCGACAGAAATCCAGCTATCACTAGCTAAGGGTTCCCCAGGGAGATGACAATATTGATATAAACTAAAGAACTACAATAATCCAATATCATTTATTAAATAAATAATCCAAATTTAACATCAACAGTTTTATAACACAATCTATAAAAATATACTATTCAATTTGTAGACAAAACAACTGAAATAAAACTAAAATACAAACTACTTTAACTTGGGCTGGTATATAGCTAACTATCAACTCTATTCCTCCTAGAAGCTAACTCTATACTTAGAAGAGAAACAAAGGAAGTTAGCAAAACGCTAAGTAAGAATCAACAAATATGATGAGGGAGTCAAATATCAAGATATTACAATGACTGGAACAACAATATACAAATAATATAAGAATGTCGTGCAAATCATCAAGCTGGCCAACAGATCTCAATTAAGAGCCGCACTCATTTTCAGAATGTTTCCACTGTTGCTCACATAGTGGAACAACTATCTTAAACAACCCGGAGTGTTGCGTCCAACACTGACATCCATAGTATTGTCCTCAAGACAACTGGCAGTGCCATACCGGCATCTCAGATAGTCCGATACGCGTCGGAACTATAAATCACATAAACAGGCCACTGGAGAATAAATCATCTAGTCCAAAGGTCAATATATATCACAACTTTAACATAACAAATATTCAACTATTCCACATACTCATGTGTCAATGTCACAGATACACAATTATTCAACCATACTCCTATGCCAATATATCAGATATCTCAACACAGTTTTGTTAATCATGCATACAGAAATAGAATATAACCAATGAACAAGATAAATGAGGTCAACTGAATTTCAGAAACGAAACAAGCAAATGAATCAATTTGGTATCAGTGTCACCCAATTCTAATATAAGCATCATATATCAAATTAAAGGAATAAGCAGCAAATCCTATAATTCTTGACACGTAAGAAAGGAGTAGGGTAAGATTCCTACCTCAACCGCTGATATCCTGAATCCCTCTGAAATCACAATTATCTTCCTTTCTTTACTGAATAATTTAAATAAAATATCTATCATTATCCATCATATGCATCAACTTATAACTATACCCTCAATCCCTAATTTATTATTTAGATCCAATTAAATACCAAGATTATTTATCATTTAATTTCCCCCAAAATAATAATAATAGAAATTAGATTTTACTAATTTTATTCTTAGGCATAGAATTAATAAATTAAAATAAAATAAAATAAATAAACTCAATTACAACTCTTACCTTTGCCGTAGAGCTCGACGGATGAAGCGAACTCGCTTCGTCGCTGAGAACAACTGCCGGCGCTGGGGAAGAAATTGTTGCAGGTAGGAGGAAACGGGTCGCCGACGCCTAGAGAGGAAGGAGGAGGTTGCCGAGGAAAGAAGAAAGATGGAGGCGGCGCTGCGCAGCCACATGCAGACGCAACGTCGCCTGCACGCGATGCTGCAAGGAACCATCGGCTGAGGAAAATGAAGCCGCCGTTTGCCGGGAAGGCAACCGCCGGAAGGAGACCAAGTCGCCGCCACAGAGAGAGAGAGCAGCAGCAGCCGGCGCCGGGAGAGGAAGGGTCGCCGCTGCTTGGAAGAGCCGCTGACGCAGCGGATGTATAGGATGGTTCCATAGAGTAGTACTCTACGGTGGGGACACTTATGATGCGAAAATCCGGGAGAGGGTCTTGAGACGAGGGAATAGAAAGCATGAGCAATCGATGGAAACCCGTGGAGAAAACCGATGGAAAATAGCACAAGATGTAGCTTGAGCAACACTCGGGGCGATAAGAAACCACGGATCGAAATTCTAACGGAAAATACTCACCTCGATCGCGGAGCCAATGTTTGTTTTGCAAGCACATGCGCATGCCCTTCACAATGCTATGGCAACTAACCAAGCTTACTCGTCCAAGACACAACGCAGCAAGGTGAACACGCAAAGGACCCGGCGCCCAAGCGGGGTTCACCGGGTGTTTTGATTGAAAGCTGAAAAGAAGCGTACAAAGAGGAGGCGAGGGAACTCTAGGTGAGCTCTTCAGAGTTTTGCTGGTCCTAAGGCCTTGCAAGAGAAGGCGCAAACTACAACGAAAACTGAAAACAACACACAGCCCTCCGTCCTCTTTTATAGATCAAGAGGGAAAGAGGGTCACAAGCTAAACATGTGAGGTAGTTGGAGAAGCCAACCACCCAAAACAAACTAAAGTAGGGTCAAGATGCCCTTTAACTACCGAAAAGTAAAAAAAAAAACTAGCAATTATTCCCTGGGGCGATTCCTTCATGCGAGGGGTGTGAGGCGTCGAGCGAAAGAGTCGTGGTCACTGTCCGGACCCAAGTGACGCAATACCATCTCCGAGCAAGCAGCCACAAAACAGCAAAACTTGTTGATGGTGGGCTGGTTCTGCACGTTGTTGGCAGTGTCGTGGGCCGAGTTGACGACCCGGTTGTTGTAGCGGTCAGTGGACTGGTCACGGTTGGCGGTCGAGTCTCGAGGTGGCCCCCGAGTGATGGGCAGCAGGGGTAGCGGATGAAGGGATGTCGTGGAAGAAGGAGAAGCCACGTGGCCGGAGCGGATGGGGCATGTCGTGGCTGTCGAAGGGCTCATCACTCCCACAAAATGGTCCGGAGGGTGCGAGGACCACTGAGAACGTCGAACGGGGTGGAAAATTACCGTCTTTGGCTTTCTAGGGCTGAACACGGCCTGGCCGTGTCCATCATCACGGCCGTGTTCGGCATCTGATTTCTGCGCTGAGGTGAACACGGCTGGTGGTATGGCCATGTTGGGGAAATGCGAGCTCGTCACGACCTGGCCGTGTTCCGCATCACGGTCGTGTTCGCTGGGGCCGAAATCCACATAATGTTGCGCTGATTTTACGGCGGGGCCGTAACCGGTATTACGGGTCGTATTCTTCATCACGGCCTGGTCGTGCTTTCCATCACGGCCGTGTTCGTTGGGGCCGAAATCCACAGAATGTTGCGCTGATTTTATGGCGGGGCCGTAACCAGTATTACAGGTCGTATTCTTCATCACGGCCTGGCCGTGTTCTCCATCACGGCCGTGTTCGTTGGGGCCGAAATCCGCCGAGCCCGACACGGCGGGTGCCACGGCCGTGTCGCATACCGTGCTGGCGTTCGCGTCTGTCTTCGCCCATGTCACAGCCGTGTTTGCCGTCACGGCTTGGCCGTGTTCAGGGCGGCAGAGGGCTTCTGTAGCTGAAATTTGGGGGGCGTCTTCGTCAATTCCTGGGGAGTCTCCCCAAGCATCTTGCCAGGGGATGTGGCGTTCCCCGTAGGCGTCTATGACTCCGTCAGCCGCTGCCGCTGAACTCATCGCAGCCTCAGTCGCACATGTCCAAATCTTGTCGGACGACGGTCGCTGCACCAAGGAGAGATGAAGACAGCACCGGCACGTCTTCCTGTTGTCGTCGGACTCATGCCTTCAATGCCGTGAACGAAGAAGATGCGAACAGAGCAGAGGCAAAGGTAGGCAACACAACAGGGGAGGAAGAATAAAAGAACAGGGGGTTGCGGCGCTCGTGAGGAGAGAGAGAGGGGTAGTGATTTAGGGATTAATGAGTAGGATTAAGGAGAGGGTTAGGGTAATTTATAAGGGATTAGGGTACTAAGAATAGAAATTTTTTAAAAATTCAAATTTTAAAATTAAATAAAAATTTAATAATTTAAAATCAAGGTTATAACAATTCATTGACGACAGTTTCAGCGAGGATTCTAGCAATGCTCGGTGACAAACTCGGCAACAATTCTTCGTGGCGGCACACTTTTGTCCTGGCACTGAGTTCCGCAACAATTCAGTCCATTGAGGATTTGGGGCAGTGGATTCGGAAGACGAGTTCTGGCAGTGGGTTTGGCGATGTCAATGCTCTGGCGAATTGAGAGAAATTTCGGAAGAAGGTCAGGCGATGATGATTTCCACAATTTCTGCCTTGGAGGTGAGTTCGGCGGCGGGTTTCTTCTTTCAATGGCGATATAGATTTTTCCTGATTTCGTAGAGTGCCCGAAGGCGGTGCATCAAAATTCTATGGACTGTAGGAAGCCGCTCCTGCGTCAGATTCGGCCACGGCAACTTCCGAGTAAAGTGGTAGGTATATTTTTTTTATTTATATGCCCCTTTTCTTATGTTTAGAACACCCCAAGATACTGATTCAAAATTATTTTGATTTCATCAACACGTTCAATAAGCTCCGTCGGTAAAATCTCGTGCCCTATTTCACGCCTGTTAATTTCTGAAATTCCTCCTAGGTTTATGAACTCATTAACCGTGATTGTTTTTAATACGCGGGTTCATCAGCTAGATTACAATACACTACCCTCTTTTTACTCACAGCGGCCTTCCCGGAAGTACAATCATCATCCGTAGGATACACTGACCACTCTTTTTCACGGTGGCTTTCAGTCAAGGTAAGTACTCCATGAATCCACTTTGCTCGTCTTTTTGTCACTTGATTTTTTTTATTGCAAACTACTGCTGCTCCTTCTGTTATAATTTGTCTTGGCAAAGATCTCTCTTTTGTTTTTTTTAATATTCCAATTCATGTCCTCAAACTTCATGGAGGGATTCCTCAATTTTGATTCCGATAGAATTCATGTTCTCAAACGTAATGAAGGCATTTTTTTTTTTTTATGATGTGTCGCGACCTTGAGTTCTGTATTGCGTTGCCGGCTCCTTCTGAAAAAAAATCTTGAACAGAGGTTTTAAATAAACTCTAGTATACATCAAACAAGATCTTGAACAGAGGTTTTTTTTTTTTTTTTGAGTAAACTCTAGTATACATCTTCTGTGAGCAAAATTTCAGGGATTTGATTTCTTGATTGAAATTTGGCCGGATTTCCAGATTTTTACTTCCTCCCTTCCTCCTTTGATACGGATCTTGATTCTTAATTCCCAGCCTAGAGTTTTTACAAGCAATTGCTCTTTCTATCCTAAAGCTATTTCTATGCATACTTCCCCAACCAAGATTATTTTTTTATCCAACAGCAATTGCCTCCTTTTTTTTTGCGTACACATGAAATCCCAACTACTATTTTTTATACCAGTCATTGCTTTTCAATAGGATATCCTGCCATCTTTTTATTTTTGTTCACGACATCCTCCAGGTATGTAATAGATGAGTTCTTCATGATAGAATTTCTTTTTTTAATCTGAAAAGTGCTGCTGCCATCTTGACTTTGATCCAATCAAAATTCTGGGCAGATTCTTTCTTCGAGGTTTTCATTCCATCATGCCGATTTTGGACTTTTTTTTTTGTTTTTTATGACTCTTTGTATAAGTGTCAACCGAAACTTACCTTTATTTTTCTTTGCATGATTTCCAGTCATGTCGACAAGAGTTCCTCTCCTTCTTTTTTATACACAATTCAAGCAGCAGCTTTTTGCAAAATTTTCAGCCGAGACTCTATTTTTTTTTTTTTTTTTGCATGATTTCCAGCCATGTCTATAAGAGTTCTTCTCTATTTTTTTAACATACTTCCCAACCAATCTTTCTAGCAGCTTGATGCGTTGCAATTACACCATGTTTTCATCTATATTTTAGATCATATTTTGGGCTTAATTGCATGATTTTGTGCTATTTTTAGTGCTTTTGCGTTACTTTGCACGGAATCTTCATTTTTCTTAGTTTTTATGAAAATGTAGGTAAAATGACGTAAAAATGAAGGATTTCAAGAGTTTTGAAACCAAAGCATGATTCCCAAGGATATCACGAGCCTTTACGTCAAATTTGGGGCAAAAACGATGAAGAACGAGACTTTTACGGCCTTGGCCGTAAATATAGATTCAGCCGTGAACGCAACGACGAACGGAAGTTGAAAATGGCTAAGTGTCTGAATTGAAAGCCCCCTAAATCTAAGGGGGGACGAAACCCTAATAGGAGGCGCATATAAAATTCGCAAGGAAGCAAGGGTTTCTTAAAGATCTTTTACATGCCATATGATCAACTGTCAAATGATTGAATAGATCAAGAAGAAGATCATACCATAGCCATTGATTCGAATGGCGTCTTGGAAGAAGATGGCGAAAGGGCTCTCCTCCAAAGGTGACGCACACAAGAGGATGATGACTACTCCTTGTGTTCCTTGTGCTAGCAAGGTTCTCCAAGTGCCCTTATCGTATGGAAGGGATGAGATCTACACTTCTTGGCCGAATCCTCTCTTGTCGTCAACCTTCACCACGCAAGAGTGAGTCTTTGAGAGCAAGGGGCGAGAGACAAGAATAGAGAAGCGTTGCACTCGAACGTGGAGGCGTTTTTTTACTTTGGAAAACCGAATTTCCAAAAATAGCAAATGCTTCAATACATGCGTTATGCGTTCACTCCAAGTGAACCGAACGCTCATCCCTCTAAATTGAACCATGCGCTCATACATGAGCCGGTTCAATTTGGATTTGGTTCAAGGACCAAATCAAGCCAAGCCTTGGTCCAGATCACCTTAAACCCTAAGATTCAAGATCTGACCGTTCATCTCTTGATGCTCCTGATCTCACCGATCTAGCATCCAATCTCTCGATCGAAGCTTACCGATCTCAAGCCCTAATCAATCAAACATGATCAGACCAGATCTCACTTACAATCAGAGTTTAAATCCCTTAAACTGAACCAAAACAATTCAGTCCACACGATCTGACTTAAGTAAGCCATATCATCAAATTGTGCGACCCTAAGGGTTTCCTTTAAATGTCGGTAACGATAACTTACGTTATCACGATCAGTGAGGGGTATCTAGCAACACATCACTGTCTCCCGATATAAAGGAAAGAGTCTTCCAAGACTACACCCAAACCATAGCACAAGTGTGAATCCACTTCACTAGACATACATGTTTCCTTTGCCACTGGATGTTCTTATTGGACATGCGTGTCAAGCTTGTAACTCCAATATGATGAGGATGATTAGATCAGATGAACATAGTCATCTGGGTATGGCCATACACTTTCTCAATCATCTCATCCAGGGGGCCCCTTTAGAACATCACACTCTAAACTAGGAGACGGCAATCCTTTATCTATCACTAGTGTCCTAACCTGACTCATGATCATTATCCAAGATAGTCTATAACCATTATGTTTCAAATGATATTGAACTACCTCAAAACAATGACAATCATCATTTAGAAACACAAGTGATCTCAAGTCAGAGGAAGTATGCCACTTGTTTGCATACAAGGATTATTCACATTGTGACAAGCAATTGAACATCCTAGTAGGGTCTGTCCAGTACATCCAATGTACCTATGAGTCTACATCTTATTCCATGCTCGAAGCATCCTATAAGATTAGAACACATATTAGTCTCAATCATATCAAGGCTGTCTCATGTTCACCAAGATATCTCGACTAAGGACTTAACTGCATGTCAGCCAAGCTGAACAGCATTGAGACATTATTCAGAAGTATACATATGACAGCAGATAATGCAACAACATGAATAACAACCATTGCCTTTATAAACATGAAGTTTATACATGATACTGATACAATCCCGAGGCCTCAAACATTGGCCTTAAGGGCATACCCCAACATGAATGAACAGAAATTTTCACGGGTGAAGTCGTAATTCTATCACGGACCGTGAAACTTTCTATGACCGAAAGCATTATACACAAAAACATTTACGGCCTCAGCCGTAAACGTATCACGGGCCGTAAAAACTTCCGCCCGACGAGTTTTTCACTTGTCTCTTCACCAATTCAAACCGGAATTGAACCAGACTTCGCAGAACTGTTCCCTGATAAGTTCTAAACCTGTCCAACTATAAAAGATGAGATTTTTGAAGGGTTAAGGAGCTTCGAAGCGGACGAACACGGGCGGCGGCGGCGATAAGGGCGACGACTTGATTTCGAAGCATATTCCGGTGAGATTTCACACAATTTCAACGATTGATCCATCAATCCTCATCTCCAGACTGAGGAGAAGACGGTTTCATCATTCTTTTTGTGATTTCTTTGCGATTCTTATGAGATCTTTCTTGTTCATCAAAAACAAGTATCCTTTTGACAATATGAGCGAGTAGATACCTTTTCGGGATTGATTGAGCGCAACCCACTGATTTACATTAATTGATTTATACTTTTGCTCTTTTAATATAATTTTATCTTTCTGATTTGATTGAAATTGTACATATCCCGTAAATTACCTTGGCCAAGTAACTTTACGTCTTAGACGTTGCGAGAAGGACTGGGAGGTGAATCGCTAACGTCCGATCTATTTCGATTAAACCTACGAATCCGATCACGGGAGTAGTTCGGATTCGTTTGAAGGAATTAACCTACTTTTCACAGAACACAAGGGATCTAGTTAGGTTAACTGTCACGAGAGTAGGGAGTTAATCTAATTAGATACCGTATCATGCTCCGGGAGGAAGTGATATGTACCTTAGGAAAAGTACCTTTCAGGATAGATAAGTTTATTGACTGAGCTATTTTTACATGATTCATGTTTATCAGTGTGGCGAACCCATGAATTCCCCATGCTTTAGAATTCAAGTCCTTTAAAAAGTTGTTCTGAGTTTGTGTCAGGCTTGGAAGTTAGTACAACCAAATATTGATTCTGCCTAAATTCAAACATATCAAGAAGTCAGTACTTAGCAACGTAGTCCTCGTCGAGAACGATATCTTTTTATTACTTCGATAAATCCATGCACTTGCGGATCGCTATCAAGTTTTTGGCGCAGTTGCCGGGGGCTACGGATAGTTAATATTGACTAATTGATAAGTTAAGAGATTAGGCACTTTTTCTTTTCTTTTGCCATTAGTTTTTACCATTCTTTTCTTTTTACTGTTTACTTACACATTGTATGCCCAGAGTTTCTCGTGCAGGTGTTTTGCTTCCAGAAGACCCAGAAATTGAGCGCACCTTTCTCCTTCGGAGGAGATTGCAATTTGCAACCAAAAAGATCTCTGAAGAAGGAGAGATGGCGGCAAACCAGAACAATCAATCTTTGAGGGACTTCGCGGCACCAAACATACAAGGGTTCAATTCTAGCATCGTTCGACCTAACGTAGAGGCGAACAACTTTGAGTTAAAGCCAGCGCTAATGACGATGGTCCAGCAAAATCAATTTGGGGGTTCCCCAAATCAGGACCCAAATCTTCATTTAGCTGTTTTTCTTGAATATTGCGATACTGTAAAGGTTAACGAAGTTTCATCTGATGCGATTGGACTAAGATTATTCCCTTTTTCTCTCAGGGATCGTGCCAGAGCTTGGTTGTACTCGATGCCAACAAGATCCATCACCACGTGGGAAGAGCTGTCTAAGGCATTTTTGAATAAATATTTTCCACCGAGCAAGATTGTCCAACTGCGCAACAGAATCACAGCTTTCGCACAACAAGAGGGAGAATCACTTTATGACGCCTGGGAATGCTTCAAGGAGCTCCAATGCATGTGCCCATACCACGGACTCCAGGAATGGGTTTTAATCCATATGTTCTACAATGGATTGGATTATAACACCAGATTGATGGTGGACGCTACGGCTGGAGGCACGATCATTAGCAAAAACTTGGAAGACACAACTGCTCTACTCGAGGATATGGCCATGAACCATAACCACTGGTCGAGTGAGCGGAACACTACTTCCACGGGATTTGGTAAGTATCACAATGATCCCTTGACATCACTGGCGGCAAAAGTAGATTCTTTGGTCTAGAAGTTTGATTCTTTATCTTTTCCATCGAGAGCAGTTAATGTAGTTTCTTATGAGGTATGTGGTGTAACAGGGCACGATTCATCTGAATGCCAAATAATAGCTTCATCGCAAGAGGAATCTAATCAAGAGCAAGTCAACGCTGTGGGAAATTACACTCAGAGACCTACGAATGATCCATATTCTGCAACCTACAATCCAGGATGGAGGAACCACCCCAACCTGTCCTACAAGAATAATCAAGGGCAAGTTCCTCCTTAGTATTCTCAGCAGAATAGTAGGGCACCACCGGGCTTTCAACTAAGGCAATACGGGCAGCCCCCGAAGTCAAACTTTGATTCCATGCTGGAAGTTGTTATGAAGCAACAAAAGAGAACCGACGACCTTGCTGACCAGATCAAGCAGCTGACATCTTGTGTTGAAGCTTTAACTACCCACAACAAGATGTTGGAAAACCAGATCGCACAGCAAGCTAGTACGGCTAGCAAACCTACAGGGAGACTACTGGGACAGCCTGAGATGAACCCTAGGGAGCACATTAATGCGGTCACTACAATAAGCGCCAAACACGATGAGACACCTGGAGAGCCCAATGAAAAACCTATTGATCTATCTGCAAGTAGTGCTTTCGATCAAGAGATTTGTGAGGAGAAAGGGGAAGAAGAGAAATATGTAGGTCCGTCTGCATATGTTCCTCCAATTCCTTTTCCCTAGAGGGTAAGAAAAACAGACCAGAGAAAACTTGAAGGCAGTAAGCTCGATGTAAAGAAAAACCAGGTGAGCAAGAACACTGAAATAACAAAGGTAAGGGACCCCAGAGATATTTCAATTCCATGCCAAGTTGGTGAGTTTTCTGTAGAAAATGCTTTATGCGACATAGGAGCTAGTATCAACTTGATACCTGATTGAGGAAGTAGGTAGTGGAGAACTTAAACCTACTGAGACTTATATTCAATTTGCTAATGGTTTTGATCAGCAACCAATTGGTATCCTAGAGAATGTAACAGTTAAAATTAATAAATTTTCTATCATTACAGACTTTATGGTTGTTAACATGAAGGAAAACACTAAGTTCCCTGTCATTCTAGGAAGACCATTCTTAACAAGCACGGGAGCTATAATTGGCATGCTGCATGAAAAGCTTACTTTGAATTTGAATGATAGCAAGTTGATCTTTGATTTTTCAGCTGAAGCTAAACGAATTAATTTTGCAGGTCCCGATAAATCTCCAGGGGTGAAGGAGGACAAATTTGATAAAGGAAGTGATTTTGAAATCGATAGATGTCTCCCAGAAAATCAGAAAAAGCATAAAGAGGGGGAATCGAAGAAAGCTGAGACATGGACACTACCTAGAACTATAAAGTTAAATCTATACAATAAACCGGAAAGGTGTCAGGAACAACAATTGCCAATTATTCACTGCGCCTTGTATCCACCAGAAAAGTCATGAATACTATCTTGGTCAAGCTAAAGACCATAAACAAGCGCTTCCTGGGAGGCAACCCAGCGGCTCTGAATTTTCATTAATTTCATCATATCTTTCTATTTTAGTTTTGAACTTTCCTTTATAAACCCTAGGAGTAGTTTCTTAATTTTTAATTATTATTTTAAGCTTTCTCCATGTCATTTGATGAACTATTACATACAAAAATTCTTTTGAATTCGATGCTTATTGTGCAGGAATTTTTCAGGGATTTTTGCAGATTTTTCTAATGAAAAACCAAGTCAAAACACGATATTTACGGATCAAGCCGTAATTATCGCAGAGCTGTGATTCGATTATGAAATAGTTTACTATATACTGTACACTAAAGCAAGTTTACAGCCGAAGGCGTGAAGTGATTACGGACCGTAAGTTCTTACGGTTTAAACCTCACGGGCGGTTTAGGGTTTACGTTTATGCTCATAATTCGCCGATTTTTGACGATTCCTCTTACGAGCTGCGACGGAAACTTTCCACCAATGTTCCTCTACTTCTAGAGAGTGTTTTCCGACGACCTCCTGTCAGATTTCCGCCGGATCTCGCAAGGAACGGCTGTTCGCCCGCCTGAGCACCAGAGTCCACTCTTCCACCGATTCAAGTCCGATCTTTGCACAAATTTGTAAGGAAACCACTTCAGCACTTGTCTTTTTATCTCAGCATTAGTTTTACACACAAACACAATCGATTTGGAGTTATTTTGATCGGATTTTGGGAACGACCTCACAAGCGACTTTTACGAGCGATTCTTGTAGTTACTGTAGCATCACGATTTAGCGTTCATATTTGCATATATTTGGATCATTTGATCGACATTATGGCACCGAAGAGATCAGTGAGGTCTAGGCCCTATGGGGCAGTGATGAAGAGTAGATATCCTGGACCAGAGCCACGATACGTGTATAGGATAATTCCCGGAGTTTGTCCTGAGAGATTTGAGCGGATTGTTTATTCAGACTCGGGGCCCGAGACACATGCACAGACATCAGAGGCTCCGAGGATGACTTCAGTGGCCAGTACATCACAGATGGTAGCGTCTGAGCCTACCAGCTCTCCAGAGCTAGAGATTATATCAGAGAGTCCTGCTGATAGGCTAGAGAGCCGAGATTAGAGGATCGCTAGACGGTACGCTAGGAAGCGTACCACGAGAGGCATGACTACACGGGGAGGTAGAGCCACCAGGCCGTTATCGCCAGTGGTGGAGACTGTAGAGACTTCAGTGTCACCCCCAGTGTCAGCACCCGTAGTGGCATAGATAGAGCAGTCAGTGGCGATACAGACTGACGTTACACCTATGGACGTGGAGGGTCTTACTACACCAATGTCTTCCACATATATACCAGAGTTTGCTGCTCCTATTGATACTCAGGGCATGGAGGTGGACACTCCGCATGATACAGTCCACACATCAGAGATTGCATCACCCTCCTCAGCCCAAGAAGACCTGCCTGTCCCTAAGGCGAGTACACCCATATTACCAGATCAGGAGGAGGCATCACCTGAGATATTTGCGGATTTACCAGAGATATCAGTAGACATACCGGAGCTCCGCTCTTCACCATCAGTTGCACTTGAGTCTTCTACGACTCCTGAGACAGTTCCACCGCCAGTTTCTGAGATACCGCCGATGACACAGCTAGCACCACCACCAGTATCAGCACCAGAGGTTCATTTGCCTTCACCAGAGCCATCATCGGGGCATTCTCCAGCTGTATCACCAGTGCCATCATCACCTGAGTCCTCCCCTGCTTCACCAGAGCCAATTATTCCAGAGAGGAGATGCGCGATCACCGCCTCCTGTCCTTGCTCCTTATCCACGTCAGATCCATCACAGGAGTAGAGAGATCGAGAGGAGGTACCGAGCTCTGTCCACTCGAGGAGTGATTAGCACTCGGTATTGGGATGACCAGGTACTGCAGTCCCTAGGATTGTTCGATGACGTCCAATGGATGTTCGCGAACATAGGGTGGTAGGATTTTTATCATCAGAGGCAAGCTACATACGTACAGGTGACATTGGAGTTCTTCAGTACTGTTTAGATTACACTGAGGAACCATGATGACGGAGACCCAGGGAGGATGTCATTCCGGTTAGGGAACCGGGAACATGTACTTACTTTGGACCAGCTAGATCACATTTTTGGATTCCCCGCGGATACGACTAGATACCGCCCCTGTGAGTTTTCTGAGGGAGCATTTTGGCGGGAGATATCTACTGAGGGGAGGTTTGACCCTAGGACTGCCAAAGCCTCGCATTTGTCTAGCCCAGTCTTCAAATACATACACCGAGTTTTGGCACACACTATCTTTGGGCTGGCAGAGAGTGATGACATGGTCAGGTCTACAGAGCTATATTTTCTATAGGCCATGCTGAGAGGTTTCAGAGTTAGCACTTCATTTTTCCTGTTGAAGCAGATTCAGAAAGCCGCTAGAGCTCGGAGAGGAGTCCTTGTTATGGGAGGCATGGTTACCACGATTGCCCTTGCCCTCGGTATTGACCCTTCGGGGTTGAAAGAGGCAAAGGGTAATCCTAGATTAGACATGGATGTGTGTATTTCCAACAAGATGATTACGAGACTTGGTAGCTCGTACCATCTTATGTTCAAGCACACAGATATTACCATGAGGCTGCCGAACATGAACCGCACTACGGTTCGTGTTCAGCAGAACTGGATCGTGGATCCCACACGTGGGGGAGGTCCTAGAGAGCATATTCCTCCATCACCTCCATAACCGCCGAGGGCTACAGAGCATATTCCTCCAGTCGCCCCATCAGCCGCTGATCGGCCGTCTTCATCTGCCAGACCATCTTAAGCACGATCAGATCCTTCATTGGAGCATATGCGAGCCGAGCAGAGTAGGATGTGAGATGACATTTCGCACTTGGAGCAGGGACAGTCGAGAGCACTCGACTCTTTATGCACAATAGAGGAGCTATTACGGCGTCATCTCCCTTCATCATCATCGACTAGACGCACCAGAGGCGAGGAGGAGGACTCTGAGCATACCGAGACGAATTGATTGAGTTTGTGAGTATTGCACTTCATTTTTACTTACTGCCTGGTTATTTCTTGATTTTGTGTATATGATCTCATGGTTATCCTATTCATGCACAGGAATTAGTAGACTTGATGCCGATGTGACCACACATAACTGTTTTATGATTTCTTTGTGTGTGTGCATTGTATCAAGATTTTGTGAGATCCATTTGAGATATTTGACATTTAACTGGGCATTGTATATATTAGACGGTATTTGACCTTAGGATGCTGAACATGATATGGTTGTGATCGTTTTATGTACATTTGGTATTCATTGCATGTTTGATATGTTCTATGATGATTTTGGATATTTTGTTGATGAGTTTATGCATTTGAGGGCTATTCTGATACATATGCTTGATATTTAGAATGAATAGTAACTGGGTATTGTAAAAACTGTGGTTTGAATAATGAAACATGATGGTATTTAATATCTGAAGGAGGATTACCATGTAAAAATTGAATATCTTTGATGTGGTATATTTTCTTGATTTTTCTGAGTCATGTTTTCATTTATTTTTTTTTTGATATAACTGAACAGGGTTTCGCCAACAAATACAAAGGGAACTTTGCAAAAAAAATTTCTGAAATTCTTTATTGATTTAATATTTCCACACATGCAACAATTTAAGTCTAGGGTGCTTATTTTTATATTTTGCTCGGTCTTTACAGCTTTACAAATATGAACTTTGAATGTTTATGATTGTTAAGGAATTATCAAATTTGTTTAATCCTTAATTTTAGACTTAGGAAACATCTTGAGTGATTGATTTGATGACTTAGGGAATATTTGAAATTTCATGTAGACTTAAATAGTTAAGAAAACTCAATTTTGGTATTGATAAAATACATTTATGAATTGTTATATGTTCATATGACACATGCATAGTATCTTTATACTTGAAGTTTAATTTATCTATTTTTGCTTGATAAGAATTTTTATGAATAGAATCTAGTGATATATCTTTAACTGAGATTTGCTCTAACTCCTCTGGTTGAGTAATCTAAAGTCATAAGTTATATTATACCACAAGTTGGTATACTTTAAATCTGTTGCGATCAAGTGTCGACGACGATTTAAATACCATGCCACTAACCGGCTTTCTCCAAAAAAAAAGAGATAAAAAAAGGGAGAAAAAGAATAAAAATGGAGAAAAAGAGAAAGCTGTAGGTCAAGTGGACAACTCCGCTGACTTTATAATTGAGACTATGAATTAAATTATACTACTTTGTGGTATACTTTAAACAATGTTATGATGCCAACAGGAAAGGGCATATAACCATTTAAAGACCAAATTGCTCTAAAAATCTTTTATCTTCAACATCACCGAGATTCTTGAAATAAATTTTTGTCTATTGAGTAAGATGGATTTATTAAGTTGAAAGTATCTGATATTTAGTGTGTGAATAATGGATATTATGATATGAAATATGAATTTTATCTTTCTTGGATTGTAAGCTCTTGGGAATTTATTTCTATTATGATTTTTCTTGAATTACTTGAGTTAAAAAGATTGATTATTTAATTTATGGACTAAGGATGTTATTAGGGGTAAATGCAAATGAGAGTTCCTTATCTATACATTCTCCATACATATTGATGTATTGCTTGAGGACAAGCAAAATTCTAAGTCTAGGGTTTTTGATGCGTTGCATTTACACCATGTTTTCACCTATATTTTAAATCATATTTTGCGCTTAATTGCACGATTTTGTGTTATTTTTAGTGTTTTTGCGTTACTTTGCACGGAATCTTTATTTTTCTTAGTTTTTATGAAAATATAGGTAAAATGACGTAAAAATGAAGGATTTCAAGAGTTTTGAAACCAAAGCATGATTCCCAAGGAGATCACGAGCCTTTACGTCAAATTTGGGGCAAAAACGGTGAAGAACGAGGCTTTTACGGCCTTGGCCGTAAATATGGATTTAGCCGTGAATGCGACAACGAACGGAAGTTGAAAACGGCTAAGTGTCGGAATGAATAGAAACTTTCACGGGTGAAGCCGTAATTCTATCACGGGACGTGAAACTTTCTGTGACCAAAAGCATTATACATAGAAACATTTATGGCATCAGCCGTAAACGTATCATGGGCCGTAAAAACTTCCGCCCGATGAGTTTTTCACTTGTCTCTTCACCTCTTCAAACCGGAATTGAACCAGACTTTACAGAACCATTCCCTGATGAGTTCTAAACCGGTCCAACTATAAAAGATGAGATTTTTGGAGGGTTAAAGAGCTTCGAAGCGGACGAACACGGGCGCCAGCGGCGACAAGGGTGACGACTTGATTTTGAAGCATATTCCGGCGAGATTTCACACAATTTCGACGATTGATCCATCAATCCTCATCTCCAGACTGAGGAGAAGACGGTTTCATCATCCTTTTTGTGATTTCTTTGCGATTCTTATGAGATCTTTCTTGTTCATCAAAAACATGTATCCTTTTGACAATATGAGCGAGTAAATACCTTTTCGGGATTGATTGGGCGCAACCCACTGATTTACATGGATTGATTTATACTTTTGCTCTTTTAATATAATTTTATCTTCATGATTTGATTGAAATTGCACATATCCCATAAATTACCCTGGCCAAGTAACTTTACGTCTTAGACGTTGCGAGAAGGACCGGGAGGTGAATCGCTAACGTGCGATCTATTTCGATTAAACCTACGAATCTGATCACGGGAGTAGTTTGGATTCGTTTGAAGGAATTAACCTACTTTTCACAGAACACAAGGGATCTAGTTAGGTTAACTGTCACGAGAGTAGGGAGTTAATTTAATTAGATACCGTATCATGCTCCGGGAGGAAGTGATATGTACCTTAGGAAAAGTACCTTTCAGGATAGATAAGTTTATTGACCGAGCTATTTTTACACGATTCATGTTTATTAGTGTAGCGAACCCATAAATTCCCGATGCTTTAGAATTCAAGTCCTTTAAAAAGCTATTCTGAGTTTATGTCGTTCTTAGAAGTTAGAACAACCAAATATTGATTCCGCCTAAATTCAAACATATCAAGAAGTTAGTACTTAGCTATGTAGTCCTCGTCGGGAACGATATCTTTTTATTACTTCGATAAATCCATGCACTTGTGGATCGCTATCACAGCTCTTCTTCATCATTTTTTTTTTCTTTCAAGCGACTTCTCTTTTTTTTTTCTTACATGCGATTTCCAGCCAGCCTTTTTTCTAATAGCAACCTCTTTATTTACGTTAAACTCTTTCCTCAAATTTGTTGGATTTTTGTACTAGAGTATCATTCTCTAGGATTTAGTTCAGAATTTACTCTCTATCAAAATGGGTGTTTATTTTGGAGTTGTCTCTCTGTGTTTATTTTGGAGTTGTCTCTCCATTAGGGGTATTTATTTCAGAATGATCTTTTCATCGAGATAATAGACCAAGGGGGGAAGAAAAAAAATATAAAGTTATACCTGTGCAGCAATAAAAATCCTCTAACAGTATTCTCCTCCTCGTCTGCATCTTGTCCTTTAGTGTGATCTCTGTATATTTTTTTTGCCAGCGTCTTGTCTTCATAGAGTTCTTCTTTTCTGGTCAAATGGGTGAATAGCATGAATAGACTTTTTTGGTTATCCTCTCCTACTTTATAATCGATTTCCTCCCTACTATTTTTGACTAGGACATATGCCACTTTCCAATCGCATATGACCATGATTTTTTATTTTTTATATTATTTTTTGTTTCCACACCTCTACATGTGCTCATATTCTTCCAAAAATAGAATTTTTCTCTCTTCCTCATTGCATGTCTCTCTTTCTTTTCTTTTATTTTTTTTCTTTCACACCAAAATTGGATGTTGCTCCTCTCGCACGCATAGAGCAACAACACGATTTCCTCTCTTTTTTTTATTTTTTTATTCTCCTTTGTTACATGTGATGCCCACTACTTTCTATTATTTTTTTTATTATTATTTTTTTTCTTATTTCACATAGACACGAATCGCTCAAAAATAGCCTTTGAACACAAATTTTATTTCGCACACTAAAGCAAGTCTTTGGCAATTCTGTTTGCACTCCTTTTTTTTCTTTTTTTTGCTACGTCATTTCGATCAAAGTAATTAATTAATTAATCAATTAATTAATAACTAATTAATTAACTAATTAACACTTTTTTCCCATAGTAGTCAAAATTTATTTTGACCAAATATGCTAGCTGAAAGATTAATTAATTAATTAATTAAGGACTAATTAATTAATCAATTACAATAATAATTTTTTTTGCCTTCAACATACTTGTAAGAGGCTTGACCTAATAACTCAGTACACAAATCTAAAACACAAGTATTAATGACCCAACAAACAACACTAACCCTCTGTTTTCTTAGAGGGAAGGAAAATTATAAGGAATGAAAAACTGCAAGGAAAGAAAATTCTAGGGAAAGAAAAAAAATTATATCCTATTTCCTTGGAAGGAAGAAAAAGAAGAAGGAAAATTAATTTCGAAAGTCGGGCGAGGTGGCATTATGTTTTCTCCAACTTTTCCGTCTGATTCGAGCAGAAAAGTTTCGGAGGAAAAGTTACAAAATTTTCTATCCATTTTTCTACTCAAATTTTTCCTTTCACCTAAGGAAACTACGGAAATTTTTTTTTTTCTTTCCCTCTAATTTTCTTTCCAAGGAAACAAACCCTAAGAGACTTTTCAGATTACCAAGGAAAATCTTTACTAACACAACAATCACAATAAGGAGTGACGGAGGTGTGTTTGGGTTTAGGGTTAGGGTAAGTTCTATAATACATAGGCCCACCCTACCTCTCTTGACGTAAATCATGTTTTACTAAACCCAACATGAAACCCAATGAAAATGAGTTTTTTCTCAATGAGAATTAGGTTGAGTTGAGGTAGAAGTTTTCTACCATCTCTAACTAAATATGACCTCCCTTCCCATAATTAGAAAAAAGCTAGTGAAAGTGTCATGAAAAAAGCTATAGCAATTTTAGTTATGAGATGTGTAACCGAGACTAGACTTGAGAGCTGAGTATAGATAAATTATGCTAAAACTAGTTCGAAAAAGCATTTGAGAGAAAAGAAAAGTCTGAGCCTCGAAAACTGATAAATATGGATGAGCAAGCTAGGATTTAATAAGAACTAACTCTACCTAAACTGCACAAATGAGAAAATTAATTGGCATTAATATAATTCACATGGTTTCATGAATAGGATCGACCATGCTAAAACTTAAATAAGTTTCCTAGAAGTGCATGACCCCTTCTAAATTTTATGCATTTCTCTATTAATATATATAATATATTTATATACATAGAATAAAAACCGAGGGCACAAGTATTTACCTGAGATTTTCTTATCCTCTACAGCTCTACCCATACTGCAGTCAAGCTTTCGTTATCATCTCTTTCTCTTTTGTTTTTTTTCCCTAGGCTATGTTCGATTGGATAAAATCAACAAAAGAAAATGTAATGAATTTAGCCTAAAAGCCATCTAGATTCATTGTATTTTTCTTTCTTTCCACGATAAATTTCATCCAATCGAACATAACCTTACACTTTTTATCTCTCGAATCCAATTGGAATCATCATTTTTGAAATAATTATTGGGCACTTTTTGCTAAAGCTTTTCTTTCCTGTCTCTTGCTTAAGCTTTATTTGTTAACTTTAGCCAGTGTTCTACGAACCAATAGCGGTTCGCAATGTGTTTATTACCACAACAGTCGAAAAAAAAACATGGAACTCATTGGGCCCATGCCACTACAATTTCATCTGACTCCTATCAGTGGAAAACGTCTCTAGATAAATGCGATGCTCTTGCCCAAATGGTGAAGGAGAATGCAGAGTATGAAGCCATCTCTTAATAAAATAGTTAGTGCCACTCGCACTCAGAAGCATATATTCATACCAAAATAAAAATGGAAGTGGAACTTTGCTGAACTACTTAACAGAAGTAATCTTTAGGGCACAATGATTTTGATTCCATAATATGCTCTCATGAAAGAAATTCTATGCGGCAATCTGCATAAATGATAATTTGTCGTTTTACAAGCTGTTCATTTTGCTCAATGAGTCCAGCAGAAGTCATGCGCGACCAATGCGAATGAATATAGAGAAACAAGATAAGCTATATGACGGCAAACACATGGCATTTTGTAATGCATTATAACCATTGGTATACATTCCATAGTCTAGAAACAATTAGCATGCCAAGTATCTAACTTGTGGTTTGTTTTGCAAGATTTATGACAAGGAGGTGAGGAATAGAAAACACCTACAATTAGAGTTTATAGCAGTAATTTGCACATCTTAATCCTCTGATATTGGAGAGTAACCGCGCGAAGCATCAACATTTGCAGGGGCAATAGCAGATATCACAACTGAGGCTGCAAGAAAAATGACGACAAGGGCATTGAAATTTACCAAGAAGGCCTCTGAGCCATACTTATCGAGGCCTGCGCTCTCCAGAAATGTAAGTTTCTCCAGGAACCCTAGCTCAGCAGTTGCCACAGCTAAGATGTAGACAAATAGCCCAAATAATACGTGCCAAGGAAGAGATTTGCCTCTGAGTGCTGATGATGCACCAGGAAACACGAAGGTCACAAACCCAAAGATCCACTGCAACGTAGAATATGAATGGAGTGAGCAACTGAAAATTCTAGAAAGAAAATAATAGACCTTTTAATTCAAGAACTAGTAGCAAAGTCTGAATTGTACTCAGTACATGATGCCAAATGATACATGAATGGAAACCATAATGCTAATGATTTCTTCTCCAGTAACTCTGTCATTTGCAGTTAATAAAAAAAACTAGATGATCTTATGCATTAGCGAACCATTGTTGTCTATCACCATTTTCATACGATTGTGCTAAAATGGAATTTGTATGTAATTATTGATATCTCCTAAATTCCACAACAATGAAAAGTGAATTGTCCCCTGCCACTCTTACTTGAATGTCCAAGTAGACGTTGTGAATTTAAAAATTGTATTCTACCAAGAAAGAAATGAGTGGATTGTATCAACTTTGTATGATGCTCGGAGATGAAGTCTTTCATCAACAACAAAATTGGGAACTCAAGATTCGGCGTCTGTTGCTCCAGTCATTTACCTGAAGACCATATAAACAGATTGTCCCAAGCCCGATCCAAGAATGCAAGCTGTACAGATTAACTATTCCACTTTCGTTGTGGAACTTGAAGGCAGCGTAAATTCCCACAGCACCAAGCACAATGGCAATTGCTTGAAGAGTAAAATGGATGGTCTTTTTTACTTCGTGACTCCAGGGTAGAATTTTGTAGGTCATTATAGCTGTGAAGCATTCAAACAATAAGTGAATCGCACATCATATCCTACAATCGGCAAATTATTCTTCCATATGACTTACCTTCACCTCCTACTATAATAAAGCCAATCAGCATAAGAACTGGATGAATCTGCAAGAAAAAGAAAGATGAATCATCTGAGTTGCAGAAATCTGTTAACAGAATTCTCGAAATGTAGTCGGGGAGGATCAAATCAATTATACAATTGCTGTAATTTTCCTGCACAATAATCCATGATGTACAATTTCCTTAATTATGCGAATCCTAGACAGGGGTTATTAGTTCAGTGCCCTAAAGCAGAATTAGATTTGTCATGTAGCAGCATGAAAATACAAAACAATTGTAGTTGCTTCAATTAATCTTCAATAGCTGAGGATAGGACTTACAGGATAGTAGTTTTCTTTTAGTTACAGTGGATTGTACCTAAATCAGTTAATCTATTGCAACAGTGAAAAAGGGTTAATTACAGGGGCACCCCTTGTAGTTAGGTGAAACTCCCATAATACCTCATCTATATTTCAAAATAGCACAAGTCATCCCTCGACTGCATAGATAAAAAGAAAACAACTTAGAACTGTTTTATTATATTTGGGTTCTAGTAGTGTAACCCTCCAACTCAAACAACTTATTTCCTAGAGTTTTAAAATATGATACTTAAATTCATTAACTTAATGCACGTGGTCAACCAATCTAACACAAATCACAGTACTATCAACTCATTTTGGTGATCAGAAATATATATTAAGAAATACCAAATCATTTCCTCTTTCCGTTGACCGTCTATTTCAAATGAGCTCTCTAATATTTCAAAACATAGAAGTGGTGCTGAAGAAAATTTTTCTTAACTGCAGAGTGTCCTGCAATCAACTTTTAAAATGGCAAGTTGGAAGTCCTCTCGTAGATTAGTCAATAAGAACATGTGAAAGATGGAGAATCATGCAGGTTTGGGGAAATAGAATTACCAATATCTATTTTGTATGTGAGAAATAGGATTGTTATCTCCCTTGCCATAACCCCGGAGATTTTAATATGTATGATGTAAAGCAACAGGGAAGGATAAAGTTAATTTTATACCTAGTTGACCAAACCTCGTTATCGGAAACAAGATTGATGCTAGGGTTGCTCCTTCAGGTTCTAATTTAAATGAGTGCTAATTTCATACATACTAAGAATCTCACGAGCCAAGAAAATAATGGAACAAAAAGAAGAATAAACATACGAAACTTAACTATTAAGATAGGTATCAAAACGTATTTTCTTTTCTTGTTTAATCGACTACAAGAGACTACAAGCACAAGAACATGTCAAAATCATAGGTAGATGCCAGGGAAGAGCTTGAATTTGATCTCTATAACGGATAAACGATGCTGGTGACCGAGGAAATGCAAAGAGACATTGACTCGAAGAATTGAAAATCAATCAAAGCCCCAAGACGAAAAGCTTAGGGTTGCGCACGTTAAAGATGAGGGATTTGTTGGAGGACACGAAGGACAGGCCGCCGCGGAAGTGGATGCACCACACGAGGACCATCGCCGCCGAGGCCGCCGCCAGAAGCTGCGATGCGTACAAGAAAGGAGCTGCCTTCACCGCCGGGAAACCGCCCATCTTCCCTTCTCCAGCTGCCGGCTTCGCTCGCCTCTGTTCCTCCGCTCTTGTTGAACTTGGCAGGTCGTGTTTGATCCCCAAGGGGAACACGTAAAAAGGTGTAACGAGGAGATGGTTCGGTGGCGTCACGCCTTCCAAGTGTTGAGGTCTGTAAATCCTGAACGTCCATTTTATAAGTTCGATGAGATGATGCAGATCGGGCCGTCCGCGCTCCGTTACTTTGGGAGGAAGCATGGAGTGCAAGTTAGCCGTCGCTCGCGACTGGAAGCTGGGCCACGGGCTTGCTACCAAATTATTTTTGACCAAGTTGGTTTCCACCTTAATTTATTCTGACCAATTATACTTTGAGTTGTGGCACTTTAGCAGTTTAGCTTAAAAAGCTGATCATCCAAGAAATGTGCACTACATGGTATATTATAATAAATATCTTGCCAATTATGATTCTTTTATTCATTAGACAATTTTAAAACATTTTTAAATAGTCTTTTACATTTATTGTAGTAATTAGAAAGTAGAGCACGCCTTTCTAAATTTCTTGCAAATTAGTTCTTTTAGTTCAAAAGTATCAAATTGGCTCTTACAGTAATAATAAACTTATAATATTTCTCAAAATATTGATTTGTTATAGATTAGAACTTATAGGTTGCTCAAATTATCAAATTGGCCCATGGAGTTTAAAGATTCCAACCTGCTCGTTTTCTATACCTACAAATTCTTGAATATCCATGGTATGCTTTCTTGTCAAATTTATTATGGATCTCATGTCGTGTGAGTATAGACTAGTATAGTATATGGTAAGTAACTGAATAGACACGGGACCGAAACTTCACTTAAAAACTTAGATTAGTGATGGCGAGTGTATCCTCTAACGAGAGTGGGGGGCATTCATTTTTTGTAAGAATTCGTGCATATCTGTATAACACGATTCCCCATGTTCTTTGAAGGGCTAAGATGAAGGTTAAAAAAATCCAACCTTGTTAAGGAATTGAGTCTCCGTAGAAATATCTAACCCCCACCCCACGGATATAATAACATAGTGATGGAGAGACGAGGGCAATGGTGCGATAATGGACAAGCAAAGAGATAAGGAAAATAGTGTGGCGATAGAGGGAAAGGCAGTTGTGTGGCAACAAAAAAGCGATGCGAAGAAGACAAAGAAGAGGCTCATGCGAAAAAATCTAGACACGAGAGAAAAAGAGAATTGACATCGAGACTCAAGGGATTACTAGGTTAGCTTCTTAGGGTTTTTGGTGAGTATTTTAGCAAATTTATAAATCAAGTAGGGTTCGAGTTTAAAACGAGTTCTACAATACCCAGGCTCATCCCCTCCCTACTTATTAAGCATCTCTACTCAAACTCATCCTGAAACCGTCAACATTGATTTTCCTATTAACATCGAGCTAAGTCAGGTTTGGATTTTCTTGGAACCCTTGCCTCAAAATAATCTTGAAAAAGAATCTTTTGAGAGACACTGATTGAGTAAATAAAATACAGAATAGAGAAAAAAAACTTATAATGCATCACTGTTCAAACAAATATGAATTACCTACATTTCGTAGAATGGTTCAGAAACAAGCCAACTACCAGCTCGCATATGAAGAAATTCCAAGCCCATTAACGAACAAAAACCGAGCAAATTGAGCAGTCGTTGCCTATAGACATGTAGCGCAATAATGTAGATAGCAAATTCAAGAATCATCACGATATCTCTTCCTAATGCTGCTATTCACGTTCGGGCTTGGGCTGTCTCTACTTCTCCAGACCAGTTTGCTCTGTTTTTCGTTCCCATTTCTTGTGAAAAAAAGATTCTGCAGAAATTAGATCATGTAAAATAATTTTTATGCGACTAAAACGTGCCAACAGTCAACTTTTGCAGATGTTACCTGTCTGGCTCTCTTGTCAATGGGGGTCCATGTTCTAGTAAGCAAGGACGAATCTTTAATTGATTCCTTGTTAGTTGAACCTGCTCGTCTCTTCACATCATTCTTCCGGTTAGGTTTGGTAATATTATTCCTCTGGGTACTGCCTTGGTACCTGAAAGTATCAACAATGGAAGGGCTCTGACTCTTAGATGGTGTACCTTTGAAATTAGATATCCTTGTGCAATTAAAACATGGGTTTCTTGGAAGGGTTTGCTGTCGATTATTGCCCTTCTCCTTCAACCTTTTAAAAAAATCAGAGAACCATCCTTGCCCTAGTAGGCTAGATGGTTGAGTTGCATTTGTGAGTAGACTCCCTCCGCCGGCTGGGTGAACCTTTTCTTGAGCTGATGAACCAATATTATTTGTCCTGTGGTCCAGCATAAAGCTCTTATAATGATCGTGATTTATGACTTGTTCATCGTCCCTGTTGGAATGCATTTGCTCATTTTTAGATATTCTATCATCCAAACTTAGGAAGTGATCCTTCGAAGTATTGTTGTTCACCTCACGGTTAATCACTCCAGGAATTGGGAACATAGAATAATGATATTTTCTGCCAAGAGATTGTCTGCTTGTAAGAGGAGAGCTCCTGGTTGCTGGTTCACATCCTAGTTCTGGTGTCTCCAAAAAATTACAAGTATCTAATCTCGAGAGATTTTCATCAAGTAAAATGCTATCATGACCATTGATCCTGTTAATAGAATCTTCATTTATATAATTGCTTTGAGCTATGCCACTCAAATTAAGTCCTGTCGCTGTAGATTCCCTCGGCCTTTTACCCAATAGGTCATTGGAATGATTTTTCTCTACCACTCTCATTTTCTCCTGAATATTGGAAAAGTTATTCAGTTGCTGTGGTAGGAACGATGGAGGCTTTTCTCGAACATGAATATCTTGATTCAGTTGCACAGAAAGAAAATGGTCACTAACAGGCATCGGAAGAATGCGTGAGTGCCTCTGCCGTTTCCTTGGTGATGGTATCAATCTACTATTAATATCTGACTCAATGGAGGAACACTCTGTCATAACAGATTTAGATTCCCCAACTTCCCCGTATCGGCACAAAGCGCTGAAAAGAGAAACACTTTCTTCCGGCACGTAATATTTCCCTGCTGCTTGAATTCTGCGTTCGTTTGACCATTGTAGAAATTCCACAAGGGTACCGCCAGATGAGAGTATTGCCTGAGCTGAGAGTGGGTTTATAGATGGAAATCTTGTAAGAAAAGATTCACCAATGGATTCTGATTCGGGCATTGCTGGATATAGACCCCTAGTTGACCTAGTTGCAGCCGTGATGCAGCTTAGAATGATGTCATCTGTTGAATCAGGCTCATGTGAGCAAAATAGTTGCAAATTCATATCAAGACTGGCAGCTGCAGCATAAAGTGCATCAGAGGACTCCATTATGGTAGCAAGGAAGCTGCTTTCTCCCTCAAAGATCTAAGAGGCATTAGCAACGATCTTCAAGTGAAACATGTGAATCTAAAAGAAGAAGTATATTACGTACGAGCTAATCATTAAAAATTCATTCTCAAAAATGTTTGAGCGCCAATTCATGCTTTAATGGTCAAGGCGTCCTTCTGTTCTATTTAGTCAGTATTTGAAGCCCTATACACTATTGTGCAAATAAAAGTGCCCTTCTGTACAACCTTTCTAAAATGAAAAATACACGACAAACAACTATAAGTCGCTAAAATCCTTGAACTTGCTCAAAAGTCGCCAAACACACTAGGAAAATTTCATGCATTAGCATACAAATTCCGTAAAAGATTGATACTCGTAAAAGCGTGATAAAAAAGAAACAGCCACGACCCACGTACTTCTTTTTTACTGTGTCAGAAAGCTCTCTTAATTTATTGATGGTATTGAAACAAGTTGAAGTGAAGATATTTCAGATCTTTCTTGTGATACAATTCTGTTGTGAATCTTTTTTAGCACTATGAGTAATTTCTGTTCTTAGAAGGAACATCCACTAATTTCGGACTGCATCAGAATAAAATATTCTTATCTTTCCTGATGGTAACAAAATAACCAGAAGCAATTTGATCTTCGAAGAATTCATTGTGATACAACTTATGTAGCGAATTATTTTTCTTGCATGGTCAGGTTCTCATTTTTGTTGTTTGGTGTTTTCCATCAATGTCCTACTACGTATAGGAAATGATGGTGAAAGAAATAGACTGGATCTAAATAATTTTTATAGAGTTCAAAATAAGCTTCAAAGATAAATAGGCCACACTCACCAGTATGCAGGTACTGAAAGAATAACTAAGAGACATAAGAATGCTAGTTGCAATATTCTCCACAAACATGGTGATGCGTGAATTTTCCGTGCTAATGGCTTTCTTGTCCATAAAATTTCTAGCTTCATACCAAATTAAGCAAACTGCCGCATTAAATATCAAGTCCAAAGCTAAATCCACATCTCGCTCCACAACTTGCACTCCAGCCTTCTCCATTGCTAAGATTT
This sequence comes from Costus lasius, assembly GCA_027563935.2. NCBI lineage: Eukaryota > Viridiplantae > Streptophyta > Magnoliopsida > Zingiberales > Costaceae > Costus > Costus lasius. The sequence goes on from CM050451.1 coordinate 82,919,543, forward strand.
TTTTATATGAACTTCGTCGAGAAAAAAGCATTTTCTTCTCAAACATTTGGGTATTAACAATGAGGACCACATCAGGCAAGCAAGGTTCATTGACATCCACATTCTTCAATTTTACTGAAAAAGGAATACTTGTGGATTCATCTCCATAAGAGGGTTCCATCTGATTTATAGATTTAGATGATAGGGGACTTTTCTTCTCTTCTGAAGGAATGAAATTTAGTATCTCTATTATGTTGCTTAAGGTCTTTTCTGCACTGGGTACGAATCCTGAAGTAGCTTCCTAGACACAGATAAAAGGAATCACATTGCAGATTGTTTCTGCAACAATCTGCTAAGACACAGATCGTTGGCTGTATGCTAAGACAAAAATAGGAACTATATAACATGGCAATCTATCTAAAAGCATGCACAAGAAACTTAAATACCAAAAGAAGTCAGAACATATAATTGGTAAAAGAACCATTGTATTGCGTTCCACAAAAAAAAGTTAGGACAGTCATTACTGCAATGAAATACACTTAAGCAGAGATAGTGAGCTCAATAATGGATGTCAACAAGCTTCTGGGACGATTAGTGAGAAAGAGAGAGGGGACAAATCTAGGTCGACGAGAGTCTAAATGACACAAGAACATATCCATCTCTAGACATAGCATAAGGATATTGAGACAAGTTCATTTCCACAGTTATCACCTATTTGGAGGAGATAGAATTGTGTGATATACACCTATTTGGTGGAGAGGGAAATAAGCAGTATTTTAGAATTTATGAAGCTAATCCTTGCGCAGAAATAATCTATAGCCACTGTGTATTCTACAGCTATAATATACCTATTTCTCAATTCGGTGATCAAGCCATACGCATAGAAATATCAAGGCCATTTCATTTAATAGAACCTAATTTGACCAGATTTAGTTCCGTAATTACTTATCCCAAAATCTTAAGCCATTAGGAAAGCGACTAATTTATACATTTATATTCCAAGCTAAGTTTATGCTCTAACAATGATATATGTGCAACAGAGATAAGCTTGATATAAACCCAAATGAAAGAGAAGAATTATCTGTGGGCTTACTGGTCCTTTACTGAGGTGGATTACAATAGCAACATCAAAAAGTAAATAATAACTAGAGAAATAATAAGACATAAGTAGAAAAGAATTTTGAGTTCAATATCTGCCTCAGGTATCATGCATGTCAAGAACCTAATTTGGTGGCAACTTGCTTAATAAATTCAAGCAGGTGCATGCAAACATATGGACAAGCATAATTGGGATAGAGAAAGTTTAGTTTTTTCGTGGACACACACATGCAGAAATTCCAGCTCTGTAACAGAAATAATAAAAGCAATAGACAGGCAAACTCAGACAACTAAATAAAGACAATTTACCCAAGTAGATCTAGGATGATTGCAAGAATCAGGGCCTTCACAAAATGCCACAGCACCATGATGATTCTCAAATTCGACATGGATGAAGTGGATTCGAGGCAAACCATCAGATATTGAAACCATAGAGGATAGTCTTGATGATGCACATGGGCCTCCATATTCCAAGATGATGCCAAACTCGTTGAAAGGAAAAGAAGCAGAAATATCCCTTGTGAATGGAACAGAAAACACAGTAAAAAATCTTTCAATATGCAAGTTGAAGTAGAAATTTCAACAATTGGAAATCTGTCACATTTAAGAATCAAGGTAGATAAAACGAATGTAATATGTAATCTGTCCCCATGGCGGTTTTAAAGGCAAGCGAAATGTCAATAATAGCAAATATGTCCCATGGTAAGTATGAAGGCAGTAACGGGTAGACATACATGTGAAAAGTGCAGGTATAATAAAATTATCAGATATTTACATAACTTTCAAATCATATTCAATTATCTAGAAGGAAATATAATCTTTCCGAAGCCAACTTTTTCAATCACGCATTAAGTTCACTAAAAAATTTACTTAGATTTAAAATAACGTTTCACTTATGGATGATAAGAAACAAAGAAATCAAGGTTTCTCTCGTGTATCTGAGGAGCTCAATTTGATCATAGCGAGCTCTCTTCTTCTACAGTTGTGGGACAATCAATGATCTAATAATGAAGACAAGGCAGTTATAAGCACATTCCAAATTAAAAAGGAGAATTATTGGCTAGAAAAAAGTCTACTTCCAAGGAGTGAAGATGGCAAGTTTTTGGAAAAGCATCGGCACTGGTGGGTGGCAGCAACTAGAGGTGTACAATGGGATTTCTGGAGATGAATGCCTAGCACGACATGCAGGCAATTGATTGGTTCAGTCCTGACACACAAGTAACTTGGAGAAGTCCTCCACAAGCGCGGGAATGTAGGAGTTGTATCGCTCAAGGCTTGATTAGTTGAGAGCTTAACCAACATAGAACCATGGCCACATTCCATGTGCCTCCATAGGCTCCCATAGAACATATGATCATGCATTGTAATAATCAAAATGTCATTACTATAAGTAATCATATCTTTTCTAAATTGAAGTTAGTATGCTGCTATATTAGAAGTTTACCTTCCAACTTCTATTCACTAAGGTTCTTGACATGCTTGACATGATTGACATTTATAGTCCAACTTGAGGGCCAATAATATTAGAATTATTGCTCAGGTGGACATTTATACTCCAACTTGAGGGTCAATATTACATTGGCTCTTTTCATCTCAACTAGATTCATACTCGTGATACCCTCAGCAGTTTGATACTTATTCAGAAAGTTATAGCCTTAGCTGGATTTAGAAGAATTCAAGTGTCCACTAATTCATCTGAACCAGTTCTGAACATACAGTCTATATCACATAGTATAACAATACACCCAATAAAGCAGGATGCCATAGATGCGCATTGAGGACCAAAAGTTATACTAGAATTTTCATGGTTTCAATGATCCTGTACGATAAGGGTTAAGCATTGCATGAATAATGCATCATACACAATAGAAAAGAAATGGAGGACAAGTGAATGCAAAAAATGTGTATAACAAGAGTGTTGCAATAAACAACATTTGCAAAAACAGCCCAAAAAGCAAGAAGATCATGATGAAATCAAAGAAACAAGATACTTAAATGTCTATAATAAACATACATGGACAGGAACAATGGTTTTTCGTTCACTACTTTTGCATTTAAGATAAAACAAGCTACAATTATAGCCCAGAATCTTACTCATAAGATGCGAGTAAGCAATCTGAATACTGTAATGCTTCCATGAAAGAATTTTCATGTGCAATATTGTCTGTTTTAGCCAAATTATTTGGAGGTGTTTGAACAGTCTTCACTGCATAAAATTTTATCCCCATTGAAGACAGCTTTCGAGTCAGTGGCAACCAAAATACTCTATCAGATACAATGAATATCTTCTTAGCATTCTGAATATTTGAAGTCAGTATACTCTCAATAAGAGAGAGTGATGGATGTGACTCCATAATTTTTTTATCAGATTTCCAACATTCATCCTTAAGTAAGGCCTCTAGGAATCTTAACCTTTCTGCTAACATGTTGATGTTTTCAATCAAATAGCTTAGATAAAGATGAGCAGCATGGATACCAAAGAAACACAAAAAATATGCCAACTTTTTGATACCGTACAGTGCAACTAATTTCATGGCATCTTTATGAATCGAGTCTGAAATAGAACTTTTTGCAAATTTGTCTATAATAAGCTTCAAGAGTTTTTGTCTTGAAACGTTTATTGCTTCAGAATCATTTGTAACTTGCAAAAGTTTGTTTCTCAGATAAGGGCTCTCCTGTAGGATGGATATATAAGCTTTCTGAAAATACTCCATTAGACTTAGAAAATGGTCAGACAATGCAACACTATGCGCATCAATTATACACGTTGCAAAGTTTTCCTTAGGGACTTCACATGGGAAAGTTGGTTCTCGAAAGAATGAAATGGGTTGTGTAATCTGCTTATCAGATCTTTTTACAGTTTGGTCAGCACATTTTGCCATAGATGTGCCACTTCTCACATCCAAGAAGAAGCTGAGGTCATTTGATTGTGACAGTGACTCAAACATAACACAAGACTTTTTTGGAATTACTTTTGGATCCCATTCTGCATTTTCTGCACTTGATCCCATTTTAATTATTCGAGCACTTTCAGTATTAGCAGATGGATAGGTATCAAGCAGACCACTCCTACAGAGTTCTGTGGGTAATTCCTCAGACTTCGTTTCCACATTTTCCTGAATTTCGTCAAAGAAATCCATGCCAATAGATACAATCTCATTGCAGCCACTTTGCAGATCAGAAGTTGTTTCCAAATTACTCACATTATACAACATATTAATATAAGAAAAGCAAATTTCGTTGTTGCATGTTCCTTCCAGCGAAGGATGCCAATCTAAATATATTTCATCACACGCAGACAAAGAATGGGGTTCGAGAGCATGGAGCAACTCTTCAATTAGCATGCCCATTGGCTTCATTGATTTATCATCAGAAAGAATAGGTGTAGGGAGTGATTTGAATGTATCATCCTCCAAAGCTAACTCAGTGCTGATAAAAGACTGATACAAGCCCTCCTTATCATCAATATCATCTATGACAATTAGTTCAGTCATATCCAGTGTCTTTGCTGATTGTGAACTGACAACAATTTGTAACACATCATCTGAAGGAATATCGAAATTTTGGACTTCCTGGAAGTGTACAGAGCATGGCGAGTGAGAATTGCCACCATTAGCTGCAATTGCATAGATTACTGAACCTCTTTGAACAAGCGTATTATCTCCCAGATTTGCAATGTCCATTTCAAGTATAGAGCTGAGAGACATAGCTTTCTCTTCAGGAGAGCAATCCATAGAAGATACTCCTGAAACATCTCCCATTATGTCTAAACCATCAGATTTCAAAAACTCATTAGCATTAACCACACAATCTGCAACTTGGGGCACACTACCAGATTCAAGGATTGGAAGCAAACAACTTAAAGCTTCTGCATTGGAACTACCAGCAACAGGGTCCAAGCAGTTCTGGTTGACTTCAAATTGAGGTATTAGCAAACTATGTTCCGTTCTCCTTTCTGATGAGGAATTATTGGTTTTGAGAGAGGATAATTCATGCTCATCAAATTCGAATAGGACTTTGTCCACTAAATAAGTTGACGTAGCAATCTTACGAGGATAAATGATTTTAATGTCAACATCAATGCTGATATTATCCTGCAAGAAGCAAAATTTGAACAATCAAAAAGTCAGAGAAGATATTTCACAGAGATATTCTCCAAGAAGGCATTTATCTTACGAAAAATACAACATTCAGTATGTGAATTTTGTTTAGACATACAAAGTTCCAGGTATATACTTCCCATGGTGACTAATGAAGTCCTCTCACCTGCTTAAGTATATGAGATCTTTAAATTTGGAGGATCCCTATTTGTTTGACAAAAGGTTCTATGATCAACGTTTGCTCTAGCAAGGCAAAAAATTATTTCAATGACTGTGAATGGAAGATTGAGGACTAGAATGCATCTTCATCGACATAGCATGACTATTGATACATGCATGCTATGTAGTAGGCGAAACTATTGATACATTCAATATGTGAATTTTGTTTAGAAATACAATTTACAGGTATAAACTTCCCATGGCGACTAATGAAGTCCTCTCTCCAGCTTGAATATATGAGATCTTTAAATTTGGAAGATCACTGTTTATTTGGGAAAAGGTTCTATGGTCAACTTTCGCTCCAGGAAGGCAAAAAATTATGTCAGTAACTGTGAATGGAAGATTGAGGACTAGAATGCATCTTAATCAACATAGAATAACTAGTAATACATGGATGCTATGCAGTAAGCGAAAATATGAATAAAAGTAGAAGTCCTCTTCAAGTATGAGTTTTGCAGTTCAAGGCTGGACAAACATTTCATTATACTTAAGAATAACCTCTACTTAAGATTGTCAGGGTAAACCTAAAACTGCATAATGCTCGTGGTGTGACATCCATAGTGTAGCCCCACAACGGTAGGTGGTTTAGAACTGTGGTATAGAAGGCACAGTAAATATAATAATATTACATTGGTCTTAAAAATTTAGATAAAATGTGTGTAGTTATGTCTAGTTAATGACTTAATTTCCTCATCAGTTGGATCATAACAAATGGTACCAAAATGAATCGACCCCTAAGGTAAGGATTCCAATATGAAAAATATGTCACGGGGTGATGTCACCATTGGTTTGAGCATCAAATGTTGCCTTATGTTACCATTACGATCATGAATATGATTTTGAGCTTTGAAAAGACATCAATCTATGATTGGGAGAGATCATAACCCTCCACATTTGAGTTCCACATTGGAAATGATGGGATTGTTGTGCTAATGTATAAGGCCTAATTCTTTTAGTATCATTAATTTGAGCTTAAGTATTTTTAGCAAGTGATTTTTAATCTTATCGATACAATGAGGGAAAATTCTCATTGGGAGCATCGTAACACATGGATTCCCAAATGGGTTGGTAACCTATGCAGAAATGTTAGCAGGGCTCGGCTCTTTGCTGGCTTTGGTAGGATTGGAGAAGTCTTAAGGACACTACTAATGCTTAGTGTTAAACTAATGGGCATGCTCATCAATGATGATACTTCAGTTGTTGCTCATTTCAAATGTGAGAAAAATCACTAGAATTGCTAGTAGCATCATCTTTCTCTTGTCCTATACTAGGCAACAGAAGTGTTACCCATTATCAAAGAACTAACGCTTAATGATCATAAAGACAGAAATTAGATTCAGAGATCAGATTATTCATTTAGTATAATTCATCATTACGCTGAGATGAGGGTAGAATTTCAGAAGGTACGTTAAAACGATTTGGAATTAGGGTCAATGTCCACAACTTATCTTATAAATCATGCTCTCATTAATAAGATATCTTCAAACAATGCTTTCATAAATATAGGAGAAGGAAAAAAGCACATAGCGCAATGATTTTAGCATGAAGTGAATGCATCATACAAGAGGAATCCTGACGTCTGGAATGTCAAAGTGAATTCCAGATGCTTCTGCTTCGGAGGAGTCTATGACCTCTCCCTGGATAAATCAATTATAGAAGATAAATCAACCTGAAAAAAAAAAAAGCAGAATGAAAGGACTTGTTACTATCCTTAACAATATACTCACAGTTTTTACCAGAGGTAGATCGACCTCGACTGGCTCAAAAAGAAGTCCTTTCTGTAGCTCAATCCTCTAGCATCATCAGGCGATGACAGAATTTCAAACGAAAGCAACACAAATATTGCGTAAATCCTGAAGCGCGTTGACTTACCTCCAAACTTGTAGGCTCAAAGCCATTGTTTGTAAAACCTAAACCCTGATTCAAATCCTTCTCTTCGTGGACGAGCATGGTGATTACCTGTGAGAAATATCAAACTAGAAATTGTCCAACCAAAGTTAACCAGAGAAGAAGGAAAAAACTATAGACTCACATCTGAACCTCCAGATCTTTCGTGCACCTCTGCATCACAGATACCAGCTGCAGTCCTCTGCAGGAAGGAATTATACTTAAACATGACAAAAAAATAATAATAATTCGATGAAGGAAACTAAGCAGCGAAACGGATAGTTCACGTCATGGTCGTCGATATCCCTGGGTAAATAACCCATAGAGCTGATGCAGACGGAACTGCCTTGCTCTGCTGCCGGATAGGTCTTGGGGATGATATCAGAGAGGAACTGAGAGAGAGCATCCTCGATTGGAAACGGATCGAGCTGCAAAGGTACGCAACGATCGAGATCGAGATCGGAGAAGGGGATCTCGACGTGAAGGGAAGGATCGGACAGGAATAGATCAGGAGGAGGAAGGAGGAGGAATTGGAAGCGTCTTAGCGTTGCGATCGGGGTTCGGGTAGAGAAGTAATTGGTGTTGAGGAATCGAGTTCGCATTGGGGTTCTTCTTCGTCTCTCCTCCAAAGCTCGCTCGCCGCCTCTTCGTGTTGGACCACCGTCTGGCAAGTTTAAAAAAGACGTTGAGATTTCAAAATAGAAATGGCGCTAAACGGAAGCGGTCTTATAGAGCCTCCACGGACGCGGCTAGGATACACGAGGAAGACGCATTCGGGGGCAAGATGGTGGACCCAAAACTGGGTTTCATTTTATTTGGTTTGGTCGAGTCATTTTCGTGTTTAATAGATCGATCCGACCCAAGTCGATCAAATTATAAAACACGATCCAGTTGAATTCGGTTAATTGATCTCCTCCTTTTTTTTTTCGTTATAATCAAAGTGGACATAAATCAAATGTAGCTTCAGCATCCAATGACATTATTCCAGCATATAGTCTTGCTAAAGAGAGGTATAGAAATTTTAAATTTTTTTAGTGTACCTAGAAAAGACTTATAGGAAGATAGAAATAATTTCCATCAAAACTTCAAAAAATATAATCCAGGCCAGGTTTGGCCAATGACTAGAGGTGAGTATTAACAGGTGATTACCAATTTTATTAAAAAAAAGATAAAATCAATGTGGTAAATTCGATAAAGGTTTTGTTATTTAGTAGATAAACATTATGATAAAAATATTTTCAGAATTCATAATTTATTAATTTGTTAAAATTATTATATATAAATAATAAATATAATTAAAATTAAAGCTTAGAGACTACGAATGATGGATTGGAGGCGGTTTCAGAATACCCAGATCTAATCAGAAATCCTATCAACTCAAGTTTTCTTCATCAATTATATATAAAGTTAATAATGAATTAAGGTGGATATGGGTTTTCTTGCGAAATAGCAAGACAAACTAGCAAAAATGGCGGTATTTGTTTTGCCGCTTTCAAGTGATCCAATTAGGCTATATTTTTTTGGATAAAAAATTGAAAGAAAAAAAATAAAAAACATATTGAATCTAGACAGAAGATTTTAGTTTGTGTACAGTCATCATCATTTCTTTTTCTTGGATCACAATTCACAGGCCTTGTTTAGTGTTTATATTACTTGATATGGAATTTGGAAGACTTAGATTAGAGCTGCAAATTAATTCCAAGTTAAGCAATATAAACATAAGGAATGGAGCTAAATAGGTAACATCTTAACTCTAGGTCTCTTCATATTGTTTAAACTCAGCTTAAAAGTTAGGCTTAAAAATAAAAATTGGACTATAATGAAATGGTGGGTTTAAAAAAAATTAATATGATATAGTTATTTATTGATGATATTAGATAATCTTTAATTAAAGAACTTACTCAAGCTAAACAAATTAGATTGTAGTAATAATATATATATATATATATATATATATATAAAATAAAAAATGGGTTGCATTCACAAAGTTACAAATTCACAAATTCTTGATAAAAAGTTTATAGAAAAACTAATAAAATCAGTAATGTACCTATCTTTTATGGATTGATTGATTAGTGAAATCGATAAATTATTGATCAATGATTTTTTATTCAGTAATGATAACAAGAATAAAAGTTTTGGCTTGGTAAAATCGATAAATTGAAATTACCGAATGTCCACTCCTAATAAAGATTGTAGCAATTGTCTGAAAAGTGTTTGGTAAATTATTGTGTAGTTATTACTGTCTAAATATTGTAGCACCAATTTAAGCTTGAATCAAGCTCAAGTTAATGCTGATTTGAGCTACAATTGTGTGTTATGCCTGATTGGGACTAGCTCAGCTTGGCACAGACTAGATCTTGTATCGCCCATGAGAGGCATTGGTATGGCAAAACCCACAGCAAGGCAAGCTACCAGCAAGTGGCAAGCTGAGGTCCTATCAAGCGAGACCAACAAGATGAGCTCACGACAACTAGTTGAGGTGAGCACATGCTGATCAACAAGGGGTGAGGAATGAGGCAGGCTTGCAGCAACTAGTGAAGCAAGTTCGTGATCGAACAATAAGTGCACAGTTCACATATGAGTGGATAGTGCTTGTGTCATGCGAGAAATTGCTCATCGCCTGGCGGAGCCACATAGGCCAAGTGGGGGCAATTGTCCCTACTAACCCAATGGATATTTTATATATATATATATACATATATAATTAAAATATTATATATATAAATTACTATTTGCCCTCATTAAAATAAATACTTACCAATATATAATCTCTATTGTCCTGCTTCTCTATCCTACTTGCATGTGATGTAAGATAAAAACTGATAAATATAATTGATGTTGTATTTATATCTTTATATAATTATATTCTACTTTTACCCACATACTCTCGGGTCCTAGATCTGCTTATAGACATCGCTACTTCCATGCACAATCGAGATTTTACTATTATTTGGTTGTGCCACGGCCGTGTTTTTGCGGAGGGGTGCCCCTCCGCAAATTTTGCGGAGGAGTGGGCTGAGATGCGAAGCATCAATCTTGAAGCACCCAGCGCGCGAATCTCCAAGCAACCCATACTTAAGTACGGATAGCACCGATACAAACAAAGCATTATACCAAATCCTGATATGTTATGCCCCTCCCCGTTACATCCGAACTAACCATGGTTAACTCCGAAAATTTTCGCATCCCGCCCAACCCGCCCGACCCAACCTGCCCTTACTCTTTACTCTCCTAACCTGTTCCCTAACCCTAACTTTGCTGCTGTGACGATAGTTGTCGCCCAATCTTCTCCAACGCCCTCCGACGACTTCCGACGACCTCCGACGGCCTCCGACGACCTTCTACTATGTGCTTACGACTTCCGAGGCCTCCGAGTTTTGCTCGGGTCGACCCCTAACTTTGTGTTTTTTATGCAGTCCACCTCCGACGTCCTGCTACCAACTCCGACGACCTCCGACGAAGTGCGACGACCTTCGCAAACGTCCCATTGTTGCTTGACGACCTGCGACGACATACGACTTGTTCTTGTTTGGGCTAGGGTTTCCTAATCTTCTTTGTTTTTTTGCAGGATCTCATGGCGAGCTCCTCCGACGACTCCAATGTTCCTTTAAGGTATAATGTCGGAATTTATCTTATTAATACGTACATTGTTGTATTAATAATCTATTTTTGGTATAACATGTATGGAAAATTGGTATAACAGCACCCACTTTGATGATATTTGCATAATTTGTATTGTGCGTGAATCTGTTTGAGAAATAGTCTTAAAAGGAAGCTGTTAGTTGCTAATTCTTCTGATAGTATCAATTATACGCATAACATGCCTGAAACTTAGTATAACAGCACCTCATTATGGTATAACATGCCTCAAAATTGTCTGAACAGAACCTCATTTTGCTATAATAGCTTCGGCGGTTTGGAGTTCTTCATGTTAATATAGTTCTAACATATTGCACATTAAGTTCTATACAATGAGGGCTGCACATACATGGTATAACATGACCTAAATTTCATATAACACTTCACAGACATGGTATAGCACTGCACAGACACGGTATAACATGTCTCTAATTTGGTATAACAGCTGGCCATTAACATGCCTCAAACATAGTATAACACATCCCAATATGGTAACACATGTATCTAATTTGGTATAACATGCCTCAAACATAGTATAACACATCCCAATTTGGTATAACATGTCTCTATTTTGGTATAACATGTCTCTATTTTGGTATAACATGCCTCAAACTTGGTATAACACATCCCATTTTAGTATAACATGTCTCTATTGTGGTATAATATGCCTTAAACTTGGTATAACACAGCTCATTTTAGTATAACATGTCTCTATTTTGGTATAACATGCCTCAAACATAGTATAACACATCTCATTTAGGTATAACATGCCTCTATCATTGTATAACACATTCCATTTTGGTATAACAAGTCTCTAATTTGGTATAACATGCTTCAAACTTGGTATAACAGCATCTCATTTATGTATAACATGTCTCTAGTTTGGTATAACAACATCTCATTTAGGTATAACATGCCTCTAATTTGGTATAACAGCATCCCATTGAGGTATACATGCCTCAAACTTGGTATAACTGCATCACATTTTGGTATAATAGCTTCAACTAACATTTTGAGTTCTTCATGTTAATTTAGTTATAACATATTTAACAATAGGTTTTATACAAAGAGGATGAGGGCTACGGATGAAAGCACAACTAGTACCTCTTCAGATGAAAGAGAATATCATGACAAGGTCAGCAAACGTCGGCGAGTTCTCAGTAGATGCTCATTAAGTAGGATTCATACGTTTGTGAACACAGAGCAAGGGGTGAGGCTATTAAAGTACAGCTTCTAGAGACCCCCTTTGGACATTTGCTGCAAAGGGCATCCGTTGCCTTGGATATGATAGCAGTAGAATTTTTGCAGTCCATATGGGAACCTAAAAGGAATGGATTCAACATAAATGGCAATTTTGTGCCATTCTTGGTTAAGGATGTATCAATCATCCTTGGTCTCCCACGGGTTGGGGAGTTAGTAAGATGGGAAAATAAGGGACCAAGTACTAGATTCTTCTCTGAAGAATTTGAGGGGAAATTACCTAATAGAAATATAATTGAAAAAAAATTGAGAATCACATGCTCACAAGGCCTTGAAGGAAATGAGGAGAGGATAAGAAGATTAGCCATTTTGTATTTCTTTTGTTGTTTTCTATTCAGCCGCCTGACATACAACTTGGATGCGGGGCTTGTATGCTTCGTAGAAGACCTCTCAAGATTGGGTGATTACAATTGGGCAGAAGCTGTGCATAACTTTTTGTGCACGGAATTGATGTCCAGTTTAAAGAAGAAGGGACGTGGATTTGCTGGTTGTGCCATTGTTCTTTGTGTAAGTCTTTTGCATTATCTGAACTTGTATTTCAAATTAATTACGTTAATTACAAGCTAACTGTTTGTATTCTTCTTTGTTGTAGATTTGGTTTTATGAGCATACCACCTTGTATATAGATAGAAAGGTGGAAGGAGTATACCCTCGGTTGTTCCGTTGGACAAATGTGAATTGTACTCAACGGACAATGTATTTCAAAAAATGTTCTAAATTAAATAAAGATTCGGTAAGTATGTAAATTTGTAGGTGTATTTTGTTATTTGCCCAATTTGGTTTTCTAATACTATTTAGTTGTTTGTAGATTATTTTTGAACTTGAAGCTGTTGAGGTGGAGCGTGATGTTGTAAATACTCTACCTGTATTAGAAATAGCTCTCGAGGAAGAGTTAGATGTGGGCCCATCACACGGTGTACAAGAGTTAGATGTGGGCCCATCACATAGTGTAAGTATGTTTACAAACTGTGCATGTGGTATACCGTAATAACCTAACAGGGTTTTTTTGTTAATTTTGTGTGTAGAGCCATGAAGATGTTGGCCCGTCATATAGTACACTAGACCCTACACCTAGGACCCTATCAGCTCAACTTGACATTGTAAGTGTTATACGAAATTTTTTCCTTGTTATACAAAAATTTTCAGTGTTATACTAAACTACGTAAGTGTTATACGAAATTTTTGTCTTGTTATACCAAAATTTTTAATGTTATATGAAATTTTTACCTTGTTATACTAAAATTTTCAGTGTTATACTAAACTACGTAAGTATTATACGAAATTTTTACCTTGTTATACCAAAATTTTCAATGTTATACTAAACTACGTAAGTGTTATACGAAATTTTTTCCTTGTTATACCAAAATTTTCAGTGTTATACGAAATTTTTGCCTTGTTATACCAAAATTTTCAATGTTATACTAAACTACGTAAGTGTTATACGAAATTTTTGTCTTGTTATACTAAAATTTTCAGTGTTATACTAAACTACTACGTAAGTGTTATACGAAATTTTTGCCTTGTTATATCAAAATTTTCAGTGTTATACTAAACTACTACATAAGTGTTATACGAAATTTTTGCCTTGTTATACCAAAATTTTCAGTGTTATACTAAACTACGTAAGTTTTATACGAAATTTTTGCCTTGTTATACTAAAATTTTCAGTGTTATACTAAACTACGTAAGTGTTATACGAAATTTTTTCCTTGTTATACCAAAATTTTCAGTGTTATACTAAACTACGTAAGTGTTATACGAAACTTTTGGCATATTATACCAAAATTTTCAGTGATATACTAAACTACATAAGTGTTATACCAAATTATTGCCTTGTTATACCATAATTTTCAGTGTTATACTAAACGACATACATAATTTTCAGTATGTACTTGAATGATATTTTGTTGTTTTGATGTAGGTAAATAAAGATAATAATATATCTCAGATAACTATTCCGAAATTAGAAGTAGAGAAGCTAAGGGAAGAGATAGAAAGCATGCATACACATTACAATAAGCTACAAATAGATATGCAGAAGGAAATTGAATTTTACAAGAAAGGTATTGAAGAGGAGAAGCTGAAGCTGAAAGAAGCTGAGGATGAGATAAATGAGAAAGAGAAAATGGAGGCAGAATTAAATTTTAAAGTTGAAGAATTACAAGGAAGGGTAAATGAGCTTACAAATGATGATACAGATATAACACAGCTCAAAGCTCAAGTACTGAAGCTCACTAAAGAGAATGAAGGCATTGTTGAGCGTTACAACAAAAAGAAAATTGATATGAAAAAAGACCTAGATTACTATAGATATGGACTTGTTTCAGAAAATAAGAATCTGAAATCAGTTGTGACTGAACTTTCAGGCAGAGTAGAGAAATTGATCGACGAGAAATATAGCATGTCTACAGCATTTCAGAGCCAAATAGATGAGTTACAGGAGATAATTCGCTCCCAAAATGTTGAGAAAGAAAACCAAATAGAAGCTTCAAAATTACTAGTTAAGGAGTATGAAAACAAAATAAAGGAGATGGTAGCTGAAAGGGAGCAGCTATCTGATGAAGATACCGATTGGTCAGATGATGAAGAGGACACAAATGCAGAAGACCCCAGCACATCTGGTGCAGTGGATATGCAAGAAAAAAGACAGAGAAAGAGAAAATAGGGCCTGCTGTGCCATTATTCACAAGAGGAATTGAACAAGAAGTACCCATTTCCTCCCACTGCATTTGATGAGTCCAAAATCTATATGAATATTGATGAGGTATCAATTATTATCTACTGTACCAATTCTTTATATACGGTCAATTATTCATTTGCTGATTTTAGTGATTGACATCTATATGTCCATATTATATTTTCAGTATATGGATCAGACAGATTATTGTGGATATGGGGCATTGTCTACTGAAGAAAAAAATGATATGACATTATATATGAAGTTCTCAGAGAAGTTTTTGGACATGGGTATTGAATGGAGAGTTGACAAGGTGAAAGTTATTCAGCTGATGTTTGAGATGGACGTTAGTGATAATGTATGTATAAATACCTAATTATTTTACTATTTTATACTATTTGTTTAGCATATGCTTATGTTGACTGTATTAACTGTAGGTTGTAGATGCTTATGCTGGTCTTTTGGTCGCTAGAGGTCGAAATAATCCCAAGAAGACGAAGTTGTTGGCTTTTGATTACATATTTCTAACCTATATGGGTTTATATTTAAATAATAAATTCGGATTTAGTGCTATTTGTTTGGAATATATGGTAGCTGAAAACCTTCGTTACACTACAAGAATACTTGCGCCAATTTGCGATAAAAACTATTGGATTTTGATGTATATAATTAAAAGGCATAGGCAGATTATTTTTTATAATTCATTGGAAGCCCGTAAGAGTGATGTGGAAGTTGCGAATGCATATGCGAGTGCTTAGTATATTTGTTATGCATGACTAGTTTTCCTATGTTGAAGTTTTATAATCTGTTGTGCCATTATTTATGCAGGTAAAACTTTAAGACACCCATTTGAGTGTGCAGACTATAGGAAAATTTTCTATAGCAGATTATCAACGGATATGGAATGCTGATTGTCCAAAGCAAGATAATCTAGTTGATTGTGGAGTTTTTGTGGTGAAGTTCATGGAATGTCTCGTTTCCAGTAAAAAGTTTAACTTCTCCCAAAAGCAGATCCCAGCTATGAGGGCACAAATTAGTCTTGAGCTATTTAGAGGTTGTTTAATATCGAAATATGGTTGTATGTAGATTGTATCAGACAATCATTTGTTTGTTATACCATCTAAAATAGTATTTTCCTATACAGTGTGTTATATGTATCTACGTTAAACGATATGTGAGTATCTACCATGTTTGTCGCGTGTTATACGATGTCTGTGTCATGTTATACGAATATCAGTTCTTGTTATTCCATGTTTGTCGTCTGTTACACAATGGTTGTCGCGTGGTATAACATGGTATATGAAATTCATATAACATGGCACAAACATCGTATAACACGGGATGAACATGGTATATGAAATTCGTATAACATGGCACAGATATTGTATAACATGGGACGAACTTGGTATATGAAATTCGTATAACATGGCACAGACATCGTATAACACGGGACGAACATAGTATAACACGACATGAAATTCATATAACATGGCACAGACATCGTATAACACGGGACGAACATGGTATAACACGACCTGAAATTCGTATAACATGGCACAGACATCGTATAACACGGGACGAATATGATATATGAAATTCGTATAACATGGCACATACATCGTATAACACGTGAGGAACATGGTATATGAAATTCGTATAACATGGCACAGACATCGTATAACACGGGACGAACATGGTATATGAAATTCGTATAACATGGCACAGACATCGTATAACACGGGACGAACATGGTATATGAAATTCATATAACATGGCACAGACATCGTATAACACGAGACGAACATGGTATAACACGACCTGAAATTCGTATAACATGGCACAGACATCGTATAACACGGGACAAATATGGTATATGAAATTCGTATAACATGGCACAGACATCGTATAACACGGGACGAACATGGTATATGAAATTCGTATAACATAGCACAGACATCGTATAACACGGGACGAACATGGTATAACATGACCTGAAATTCGTATAACATGGCACAGACATCGTATAACATAGGACGAACATGGTATAACACGACCTGAAATTCGTATAACATGGATAGACATCGTATACTGTGGGACGAACATGGTATAACAGGATTTGAAATTCGTATAACATAGCACAGACATCGTATAACACAGGACGAACATGGCATAACACGACCTAAAATTCGTATATCATGGACAGACATCGTATACTGTGGGACGAACATAGTATAACAGGATCTAAAATTCGTATAACATGGTACAGACATCGTATAACACGGGACGAACATGGTATAACATGACCTGAAATTCGTATAACATGGCATAGACATCGTATAACACGAAACGAACTTGGTATAACACGACCTGAAATTCGTATAACATGGCACAGACATCGTATACTGTGGGACGAACATGGTATAACATGATCTGAAATTCGTATAACATGGCACAGACATCGTATAACACGGGACGAACATGGTATAAAAGGATCTGAAATTACATATAACATTCAATTTCAATATTCAATAGCGAAGTTCATAAAATTACATGTAACACAAGCACAATATTATTAACCAGAGTGCAGTCTGACGGTATAGTTTTTTGAGAAAACGGACGTACTATGACAAGCTTATAATCAAAATATTGTCATATCCCAGTGCGGTTAGACAATATTTAGATCATAAACTTACCATAGTCCGTCCATTTCCTCAAAAAACTATACCGTGAGACTGTACTTACCATAGTCGGTTGGAGGGCATCTCCAGAGACTGTTGTATCCTGTCCTCCAACTTTCTCATTGGCCACGCTCTCGATGCTTATAAGCTTGTCATAGCACATCAATTTTGTAAACACGTCTGGCTTGCCCAAACTCGTGGTAGACAAATCGAGTCCATCCTTTGATTTTGGTGTTCATCCAATGGCCTAGGACTTCAGTAGAACTAGAAGGGATTTTCGGCCATGGACAATTTATAATCTTGCCATAACACGTCCGAGTAGAACCCACGCATCTACCTGTAAAACCAACCATGTGAGAAGAGCATTGGAGTAACATTTCGGAACTCCACTCACTTCACTACGAATGAGAAGATTATGTTGTTGGGATTTTATAGTGAAGCTTCACCATAAAATCTCTAGTTGTAGACACGTCAGACGCGTTAACTTCTATGGTCATATTGAATTTATAGGCATATCAGCCGGGTCGTATAGGTGGTCGTCTTGTTTATATCACCACCCGTGAATCTTGATAGATGGTCGTCTAGTCAAATTTCATCCCAACCCGTGAGCGTACAGGAGACATACAACGCATAGCTATGTTTGTAGGCATGTCAGCCGATCTTATCCTATTGCATAGCTATGCAATAGGATAAGATCGACTTTATCTCATTCGTGTAACATGGTATAACAAAACTTGTCATTCGTGTAACATGACACAGACATCGTATAACACGGTACCATGTTTGTCCTGTGTTATACGATGTTTGTGCCATGTTTTACGAATTTCAGGCCTTGTTATATCATGTTTTATCCCGTATTATACGATGTCTGTGTCATGTTATACGAATTTCAGGTCTTGTTATACCAACCCTGTGAAGTGTTATACGAATTTAAGACATTGTTATACGAAATAAGTCAGAGTGTTACACAAACTCATAATTTATTGTACATAAAAAAAATGGTTAATACATCAGTCATCACAAATTGGTACAAATTGGTCATAATTAAAAAAATTTATTTTTCATTTGTTGGCTGAGAAAAATATGCAGCTTCTTCCTGAGAACCATGTTGCAATGGCATTGCTTGGGAAGCCTTATCTGAGTACTATCATGATATAGTGCAATTAATCAGGTAACATAGTCAATGTAAATGTAGCAAGTGCAGAAAACGCATAACTACGCAACTTACATGAAAAGAGGATGCTCCCACCATTAAAGCTGTGTAGGAATAGAATGGGGCTGTTGGCACTAGTTGGTGGAACATAGACACCTACTATAAATTTAACTTTTAGGTTAAGTACGTAACATAAGAATTAAAGATATGGCTAGCCTTGTTAGATATACCTGTATACTTGTGTATTCACCCATAGGTAGCCCTGCCATGCGCAGCATTTGGACATCAATAGGTGGATTAGAATTGGATCCTTTGAATGTAGTAGTGCTCTTGTTATGTCTTCGCTCCAGTACTTCTTTCTTACGTTTCTCTTTCCGCCCCTTTTTCACTGGAGGTGCTTTTCCTTGTATATTTGGTTCAGATCCACTTCTCTCATCATTGACATCAATATCTTTATTGTTAGTGCGCAAGATGTCCTCAACATTTACATGTAAATCCTTCATTGTCTTTTCTATGTATTCTAGTGCCCTTCTGGACTTCAAACTCACAGTTGCTATATAGTAATGGTTTTGACAAACTCGGTTATAAATCGACCTCAAACTTTCTTGCCCGGAAGAATCTAAGCTATGCGGACTGACAATGGATACATCACCTTATCTAGCGTACTTTGTCCATCTTTTCATTATGTACTGCTTCGGTATAGAAATCACATTGTTCGCTGCGAAAACCTTCATTGCATGCATACACAATATCCCATTGGTCTCAAACATTTTACATGAGCAAATAACTTGTACAGGAGAATGGCTAAAAATGACCATTTCATCTCTACCACAGGCTGCGTTGGTTACCTCATATGAAATACCTTGTGGTTCGGCCCCAATGAAGAACATAAGGCAATATATACTACTTTGATAGCATGCCTCAAACTCGTTATACGTGACCCTGGTGTAGATCGAGGCTGCTTGTTTACACATGTTCCCAACTACACTGGCTGGTGTACTATTTCGATACTTGAAATCAGCCTTTATTTTCTTTTCTGGAAAGAAGCTAAGTGTCATGTCATACTGTTCTAAAAATTCAAATAAACTCAATTTCTTTCTAAAGAACCTTTTAAAATGGTGGTTCATACTTTCACTGCGTTGGGTTGTGGTCATATCAACCAAAAAAGTCTCTGTTCGAAAGCATGTAGCCCATTTTGACCTTAGTTTCCACATATTTACCATCCATGGATGTTCAACCAGATTATACTTCAGTAATAGATCCTGCCATAGTTTCTCAAAAGTATCAATTGTACACCGCTCGTATATGTAATGTTTAAAATCTTTGGCAAATGTATTGTTATTATGAATCACGTGTGAAAGATGTAATGCTGCATTTTGAAATATATACCATAAACATAGACGATGTGCTGTATCTGGCAGCACTGTTTGTATTGCTCTAGCTATCGCAGCTGATTGATCCGTGAAAATAGTAACTAGATGCTTACCATGCATGACTTCCAAAAAAGTCTCAAATAACCAAATGAATGATTCAGTAGACTCATCATAGAGTAATGCAGCTCCTAATATAATAGTTTGTTTGTGGTGATTCACGCCCACTATTGGTGCAAATGACATATTATATTCATTTGTTTGGAAGGTTGTATCGAAGCATACTACATCTCCAAAGTATGCATAGTCTATTATAGATTGGTCATCAACCCAAAAAAAGTTCTTCATCTCCTCTGATTCCTCACAAGCTTCAATAGCATAAAAAAACGAAGGATCGTTAGCCAATCTTTCCTTTAAGTACCTAAGAATACCCTTGCTTTCCTTGCCATCCAAAGCTTTTCTTTTACTTCTTTGAATATAGTTGCTATTATCTTCTCTTATGAAGCCAACATTATTATTGCTTACACTAGACTCAAAATAATTATATATATTATGGGCCTTTATACCCGACTCTGTCATCTTATCTATAAGTACACGTTCAAATGACAAAATCTTTCTATGAGATCTAAACATGTGCACCTTATTTGGACTTGTCATGGGATGATTATGGTTTAATTCAGCTTTCGACAATGTGAATAATTCATTCTTGCCAATCTTAAACTCTAACCGAGCCATGCAGTTTGTGCAGGTCTCTGTATGTGGTTTTTTAGCAATACGTCTACGGTCAACTTCTCTCATCCCTTATTTGCTACAACAATATGTACGTTGTTTCAAGCTACCATCCTTTCAACGTTCAAGATGAGATTTCTTTATACTGAACCTCATTACTCTAGCATAGTCATTATAAACTTGTATGCTGCATCATCACTAATAAATGTCATACCAACAATAGGGATTTGGGATGCAGCTTCTGATTTATCATATTCCATACATGGCATTTCATCTGCCTTTCCAGATGTTCCTATTATATCTTCATCACCTTCGCTATTTGCTAGTAAATACTCTTCGTCATCTGACGATGACCACTCTAACATCTCAGAACAAGTCGCCTTCATCTAATCTTTCTCCATCTCAAACTCTAGGATTCAATAATGTATCGGAAAGTTTGACAAGTTATACACTGTAGTGATATTGTTATACTATGTTAGAGGCATGTTATACCAAAATGGGATACTGTTATACCAAATTAGATACATGTTATACTAAAATGAAATGTTGTTATACCAAATTAGATACACGTTATACATAATTGGGATGCTGTTATACCAAAATTAGATACATGTTATACCAAAATTTACCGTTGTTATACTAAATTAGAGACATTTTATACCAAAATGAGATGCTATTATATCAAGTTTGAGGCATGTTATACCAAAATGGGACGCTGTTATACCAAATTAGAGACATGTTATACCAAAATAGGCTATGTTGTACTATGTTAAAGGCATGTTATACCAAAATGGGATGCTGTTATACGAAAATGAGACGCTGTTATACCAAATTAGAGACATGTTATACCAAAATGACTTGTGTTATACTAGGTTAGAGACATGTTATACCAAAATGGAATGCTGTTATACCAAATTAGATACATGTTATACCAAAATGGGAAGTTGTTATACGAAATTAGATATATGTTAGACCAAAATGGAATGCTGTTATACTAAATTAGATATATGTAATACCGAAATGGAATGCTGTTATACCAAATTAGATACATGTTATACCAAAATAATGAGAGGCTGTTATAACAAGTTTACGGCATGTTATACCACAATGGGACGTTGCTATACTATGTTTGAGGCATGTTATACGAAAAAATGGGATGCTGTTATACTATGTTAAGGGGTTGTTATACCAAAATGGGATGCTGTATACAACAAATTGTCATTAATATAACAATGTACGTATTAAGAATACAAAAATGACGACATTATACCACCCTAAATGACACATAATACAGGTGAGCAAATATAGGGAGACCTTACCTTAACTTTTGAAGACTAGGGAGACCTATAATAAGTTGTATAAAGAGAGCTGTATACAACAATGTATCGGAGGCCGTCGGAGGTCGTCGATGTCCGTCGGAGGCCGTCAGAAGTCGTCGATGGCCGTCGGAGGTTGTCGATGGCCGTCGGAGGTCATCGGAGACAGTCGGAGGTCGTTAGAGGTCGTCGGAGGCCGTCGGACAGGATCGTGCGATAGAACTTTCGTCACAGCAAAGTTTAGGTAACACAGAACTTTCGTCCCAACAGAGTTAGGGTTAGAGAGTAATAGCGGGTCGGGCGGGTTGGGCAGGTAGTGAAAATTCGAGCGGGTAGTGAGCATTCAAGAGTTAACCCTGGTTAGTTTGAATGTAACGGGGAGTAACGGGGAGAGGCGTAACGGGCGGCGTTATATCAGGATTTGGTATAACGCTTTGTTTGTATCGGCGCTATCCGCACTTAATTATGAGTTGCTTGGAGATTCGCGCGCTGGGTGCTTCAAGATTGATGCTTCACATCTCAGCCCACTCCTCCGCAAAATTTGCGGAGGGGCACCCCTCAGTAAAAACGCACCCTTGTGCCACTACTCAACAGAAAGTTGTTACTATTTGTTGTGGCATGCACCGACATGCTTAGGGGAAAAAAGGGTTTAGGCTGTGTTTGGAAAGGTATGCTACCACAAATTGTGCCATCATAACTATGTCATAACTGTAACATGTAACATCTATTATCTTGTTGTATTATTTTAAGTTTTAAATTTTATAATTAAATAATAGTGATGCGTGAGAATCTATCACATATTTTATATTTAAATAACATTTTAAGTTTTCAAATAATTAAATTTATAAAATTATTAATTTATACATATTAATATATTAAAATTTTAATGCATATAATATTATATTAATATCTTTATTAAAATATTCTTTATATATTTAAATTAAATCTATATATGTTATAAACATTTATATATTAATTATATATATCTAAACATTAATTTAAATATTATTCCATTATATAATTAAAATTATACATATATTTTAAATTTTAAATATGTATAATTAATAACTACATATATAATTATAAAAAACATATAAATATATAAATATATAATATTTTTGATATAAGAGAGAGGGAGAAAAAAAAAGTAGTGAGCAGGATTCGAATCATGGCCACTCATGAGTCTTGCAAGTGCGCTCAGGCAGACCCATATAAGAGAAGTAGAGTATATATATAAGCAATATAAAATAGAATTAAATCTAAACCCATTAACACAAAACAAAAATTATTTTCTCCCCTTCTCCTCTCAAACCCTATTTTCACCCATTTGACTTTGCCACCAGAGGCATGGAGATGACAAGATCAAGCGAGGGGCTAGGTGAGGTGGTGAGGTATCGAGGTGGGGTGGCACGACGACAAGAAGAGGTGTTGATGCATCACAATGTCGTGGTGAGGTGGTGAGGCTGCCAGGCAAGATGAGGCAGCGAGCGTGAAGTCAATGGCAAAGAGGGAGTAGGGGCAGCGAGCACTAGGTCACCTACAAAGAGGGAGCAGGGGTGGCGAAGGCCAAGACACCGACAACATCAAGTGGGTGGGCTATTAAGTTAGGATGGGTAAACAAGTAGCAGATAATTACTAGGTAGGAAGAAGTTTAAAAGAGTCAGGTTTGGGTAGAGGGTTGAAAAAAATATCTAGTAGTTAATCGAATATGGATAGAGGGTTGAAAAAAATATCTAGTAGTTAATCGAATATGGATAGTGGATATGTTATTCGAGTTGGGGTATGAGTTGTGAAAAAAAAAAAGCAAATACCCTATCCACTATCATCCCTATTACTTTCTGCTACACTTGCTCATGTTTCACTTTCCTATGCTATTGCACTTAATCATGGCAAGGATCCGTTAAGACAATTTCATAATATTTTTAAAGACTATAAACCCTTATGTCAAGTACATGCATAGGAATGATAGCGGCTACACTATCCGCTATTTTCGATCTACACATACCCAATATTTTTTATAACCTCTACTCGAACCCAACCCTATTAATTTTTCTATTACCCATTAAATACCCAAACCCGACTTTGCCCCTAACCACTCCCCTCACCTAGGAGTGTCAATGAGTACCCAAACTCGCAAGTACCCAACCCGACCCGACCCGTTTATGGTGAATTTGGATACTCAATTAGCTAATCGGGTCAGGTTCGGGTTTACTCTCACGGGTTCAAATATCCGATTAAGGTACCCGATACCCAATTAATATATAACAAAAAATAATTTTTTATATTTATGTATATATTTATATAATAAAATAATTTTTAATAAATATATTTATTATTATTAATATCATTTTATAGTTATATTTTATAAAAATAATTTAAAAATTAATACTTTAATTTCAACGATACCCGCGGGCATCCATTTAAATACCTGACTCAGGTTTAGTCAGGTCGAGTCGGATTCAAGTTTGGGCAAAACTTGTGAGTACCCAACCCATTGACATCCCTACCCTCACCTCCCAATGCCCATTGCACACCCCTTGCCATGGCAGCCACTCCCTCCCCTCCCCTCCCGTCACTCCCTGCCCCCCCACGCCGCCTAGCCCTGTATCACCTTTGATGCTACTAGATGGACATCCACATCGATGTCGCTCAACCTTGAAATTAAGATGTCCAATGTTTCCCCCTTTGCTACTAGCCCCACCTTGCCAGTCCCCACTTCATTGGCATTGCTCAAGCTGGTGTCAACAAAGGGAAAATCAAAAGAGAGGGCATCTGGCTGGTGGCAACAAGAGAGAAAACTGAGGGACAGAGCAGGCGACAACTAAGGAAAAGGAAAAGAAAATAGAGATTAGGGTTATAGTTAAAGGTTTAGAATATATTAAATATAAATATAAATTATAAATTTATTTTTATTATTTAATATATAGAACCAAGCTTGGTAGTGGGTGTCTAACCTATACTAGCTGAACCTAACACGGGTACTATACTTGTCACCCACGCATGAAACAAATCCGTTTAATACATATCCAATTCCCTATAATCGGGATAGATAGAGTACTCCTAAAATTATACTCGATTGCCATCTAATGTACACGGAAGCTGATGGTCAACGTTTCCGCTATGCATGCAGCATTGCGTAGCCATTCGTCATGCATGCAGCTTTCGTTGCCATTCGCCACTTGTTCGGCGGCCGACGGACATAGACTCGGCGGTGGCGTGCAGTAATGCTCAAGTTTTTGATCACTTGGGGAGTGAATCTAATAAAAAGAGAGATCAAAGGAAAAGAAACGACAATAAAGTGCCTCGTGAGGTGAGAACCGCAGCGGCTACCGCAGCAGCTACCGCGCTGCGGCCGGGGCGTGATGACTTGCTGTTTGCAGATCACCATCTCTGCTCACGAGATTCTCTACTTCCACCTTCCCCTGTCCTCTTGAATCAGCGGCGTACGCAGCAAGAAGAGTTCGATCGATCAATAAATGCGTTTGGTTTCTTTGTGAGTAGGGAGAAGCAGCGTACCGAAGAATGTGGCAGCGACTGAAGAGGAGGGTCAGAGCACCAGATTCTCTGAGCGCGGCGGTGCTCCTCCTCCTCCTGGTCGTGGTCGGCGTTCTTATTCCCGGCTGGTGGTTCCGCAACGGCGTAAGACTTGAAATCATCACTCAAGCCTCTCCACCTCAATCTTTCTCCCGAAATGCAACATCATCTGCTGAAGCCATGGTGAAACAGGTGCCAATCTATGAAACAAATCCCATCACCACGGCTAAGTCTCTGATTCGAGGCACCATTGTTGACACTATAGCATCTCCAATTCAATCTCTACCCCAAAATTCTAAAGCAACACAAACACGACCAGCCGCAGCATCTTTTGCATGCCCCACAGGAAATCAAACATCAAAAGCACTCTGCGCATCGTCAAATCCAGCATTCCGAGTGCCCGAGCTTACTCAGTCCAATTCCCACTCCGCGTCCTGCCCTGACTACTTCCGGTGGATCCACGAAGACCTTCGCCCTTGGAAGTCCACCGGAATCACCAGGAGAATGGTGAAAAGAGCTCAACGGACAGCCAACTTCCGACTCGCCATCATTTCCGGCAAGGCATACGTTGAATACTACCGTTCTGCATTCCAGTCACGCGAGGTGTTCACCATCTGGGGCATCCTCCAACTACTTCGCCGTTACCCGGGGCGAGTTCCTGACCTGGACCTCATGTTCGACTGCGTCGACTGGCCCGTCATCCACGCTAAGAACCACCGGGGACGGAATGCGTCAGCGCCGCCACCGCTGTTCCGGTATTGCGGGGATGACTCTACCCTGGATATAGTCTTCCCTGACTGGTCCTTCTGGGGTTGGTAATTCATTTGGCCATTGTGATAGCAAGACATTCTGAATTCTGCTTCATGCAAAGAGATTCAGCTTTTCGCCACTAATGTGGATTGTGCTCTTCCTTGGAAGGCCGGAGATAAACATACAGCCATGGGAGGTGCTTAGGCGGGAGCTCAAGGACGGGAATGGCAAGGTGCGGTGGATTGACAGGGAGCCTTACGCTTACTGGAAGGGAAACCCTGCAGTGGCCATGACCAGGCAAGACCTCCTCAAATGTAACGTCTCTGAGAACCACGACTGGAATGCTCGGGTTTTCGCGCAGGTAGGCATGGCTGCTGGAGGAGGGAATTGTTAGATTGTAGATCTAATTGATGCCATCATCTTGCAGGACTGGTTCAAAGAAAGCAGGGAAGGATTCAAAGAATCAGACTTGGCAAACCAATGCAATCACAGGTAATTTGCTCCTGTTCTGCACATTGATGGTTCAAGCTCATAAGATTGAGCTGACGTTTGACTTTGCATGGAGAACAGGTACAAGATCTACATCGAAGGATCGGCATGGTCTGTTAGTGAGAAGTACATACTGGCTTGCGACTCTCTGACACTGCTGGTGAAGCCTAAGTACTACGATTTCTTCACCAGAGGATTGATGCCAGTGAAACACTACTGGCCCATCAAGGACGACAGCAAGTGCAGCTCAATACAATTTGCAGTCGATTGGGGCAATTCACACAAGCGGAAGGCAAGTTTTTCAGCTGCTTCCTCTCCTTATAACACAGGCGATTGATTACTCAATCCCAAGAAATTTTTAACAGGCACAAGCTATTGGAAAGGAAGCAAGCAAGTTCATCCTGGAGAAGTTGAGCATGGACTATGTGTATGACTATATGTTCCACCTACTAAGTGAATATGCGAAGCTACTTCGGTACAAGCCTACTGTACCTGAGAAAGCCGTGGAGTTGTGCGCTGAATCCATGGTGTGCCCTGCAAAAGATCTGGAGAAGAATTTCATGATGGAATCGATGGTGAGTCTTGCTCATGATTCCAGCCCCTGCGTGATGGCGCCTCCCTACAGTGCATCAGAATTGAAGCAGTTAGCGAGGAGAAAAGCTAATGCCATTAAGCAGATAGAGATGTGGGAGCAGAGAGCGTCGGAGAATGTGGGGGAAGACAAGGTGTAGGCTTTCATTCTCTATAAATACATTAGTTCTGAATCGCAGATGATATTCCCTGGGCATTGGCAATAGAAATTCATGTGTATACTGTTTCTGAAGCCACAACGAAGCTAAATATCAGAGAGAATGAACAGAAGTTCGAACAAGTTTCACTCGTAAGTGTTAGAAAAAAAAAGTTCGAACATATAGCAAGATAACTACGGAAACATCTTGACAACACTGTTAATGGAAACATAATTAGCCATACAACATCTTTATAAACTAGGACATTATTGTATCTCCTTATTTAGCTACTGTATTTGCTATAATTACGTATTACAATAATTAATATGAGTAAATATATGAATAATAGGCATCACCAATCATCCCAATATGCAGCATAATTACCTTCTCTCTTCTATTTCAACAAGAAACAAGTGGCAGGAAAATGTCAGCAGTGCCTAGTCAATTTCCAGCTCAAGCAATACTCATTATAAGACGATGCAATGACTATTCTCTTCAGTGAGAGCTTTGACCTAGTTTAAGACTTTGTTATCAATAACTAAGATATTTACTAATTAAGTAAATTAACATCTTATGCAATGGCTACTCGATCTAGCAAAGCACAAGGTTGTTAGGATCGAAATTCTACCTAGGAATTATAGCGGTTTTGTAGAAACCAAATGTAGAATCAAATTGTAAGATCCTACCAAATCACCTAAAGCATATTTGTCAAAAAAATATTTATCTAATTATATTTAAGAGTAACATAAACATTCTAATAAGTAATAAATAATAAAAAAACAATAAATATCTATGTGGAATTAACCACTGAGGGTAAATTATATATGTACAACATATTATACAATTATTCAAATATATATAATGTGCAGTGTAGAATTACAAAATCGAGTATTTGTGAGATAATGATAATATGAATAAGTTTATAGATAGATAAAACAAAGGAGCATAATGAAACTAGACAAAATATAAAGATGATAAAGATAAAGGTAGACATGGTAATAACAATGAACGATAAAAATGATAATGAAATTGTTAAATAACGATCATAAAAATTACAAAGTTAATAGTAATAAAATAGTCAAAGCTAACAAATAGTTGAAAATGATAAAATATTTTAAGTTGATAAATAGTCATCAAAGACAACAAAGAGCAAATGATGATAATTATAGATGAGCAATTACATCATGTAGCAATTCAAAGCTTTACGCATAATAAATTATTGATATGTGGTACAATAGTAGTTAAATCTGAATACACTCTACATATTAGCCTAGAATTAAGTAGGATTATAAGATTATACCTAATCTTTAAGGGTTAAGACTCGTATTGGTGTTCATAGTGCTCCTGCCACATTTTAAATCTTATGTTTGTTTAGAATAATTTGCCTAACGAAAATTTTTCCTAGGCAGGAACTCCGCCTAGGATTGTTGTGCAGGGTTCAATCTAACTCTTGCTGTTGCTTTAATAATCATACAACACGATTATTGTGCAAATTTATCAAGTATTGTACGATTTTCAAAGCAATATAAATGATTGATATGAAGCCTCGCTTAACAATCCTAGGCGGCGTCCTCGCCTAGGAAATTTTTTCTTGCCTAACTATGATTTGGAATGTATTTTTAACAACAACAGTGAATCACACGTTTGCATCAACTCAACATAAATAATGAGACTGTACATTCAGTTATACCATATATATTATAATTTAATTAAAATCTTATGCTATGAAAGCAGCAATTAACAATTAATGAATGCCAATTACAACAAATCCTCACACTAAACTCACTTGAGATACTAATGGAAAAATTAAGTTAAAAAATTAACTCTCATGAGAGAAACATAAATACCTATATTCATAGTTGAAGCCCGATTTGCATTAGCGTGCAAACCAAACTCAGGTTTATATATGAAGAACTCACTGGTGTTTGATGCAAATCCTCTTTTGCCGACTAAGAAGAATTAACAATAATGTAATCCATGAACACGACAACCAATTTTTTTGGTCGGAGTAACCCTGAAACAGATTTAATATGCATTTTCTTTTACATCTACTTGATCAGAATGCAGCAGAAACACCAAATGAACAATGCAGGTGTGTCAGTTATATACTTTTTTTTTCCTTTCTGACTGATATGAAATGCTAATTTGATTCTAGAAACATCAGAAGAAATTTCATACTTGCTCTGATTAAGAAAAAAAGGGTAACCAAATTGCTGCAAAAGAGAAATTATGGAAAAAAGAGCAGACCTGCGAGTAAACGATCAAATATGCGATGTGTCTCCTTTCACCAAGCATTCATTCAAGTATGCTTCCGAATCAAAGCAGATTCTTTTATGCTCCTCATACACAGCGCCAAATCAGTTAGCTCCATTTCAAATAACCTAAACCCCCAAAAAAACCATAAATAATCGATCAAACGCTCACAAAATTTCCCCAAGTACCAATAAGCGAAAACTCTTCTTGAAATATGAAACTGAGAGAAAGAGAGGGAGAAATCAAGAAGCGGAGAAGGCGAGCTCCCGCCGATCATCCGCTCAAATCCTCTGGAACCAAAGGATCCCAGCGACTCCATTTTGCGATGAAGACCTAAGTGATATTAACAATTATAGCAGCTGTTAGACCCATGGGTAGGAAATCGGGCGCGGCCCAATTCCAGCCCAATTTCAGCCCAGCTCAATCCTACCTTTATTTGTTTAACGGATTAGATCGGATAAGGCACTGCCCGAATCTGGATCCGATTTCACTTTGCCAACATGCAAAACGTTGCACGCTGATGCGGATGGGATGGAGGGTTGGCATGGGCAGCGGTGGCCTTGGGCTCTATGTTGACCCAGGCAACGTGGGCACCACGTCGAACTGTACAGGAGTGGAAAAAGGGAAGGCGGACGTCAGAATCGGGACTAGCCCGTTTTTCCCGTCGGAACCCTACACTACTCCTCGATCTCCTCTCCGGCTTTGGTTTCTCGTCGACGCCCCATCGGCAGACGTTCTCCTAGCTTCCGGTGGTGTGGGCAGGTGGTAGGAGGCCCCGGAGAACCCTGTCTTCTTGCTCATCTTCCCCGACTCGTCACTGTCATGGTCATCATCTTCGTCGTCGTCGGAGCTCCAAACCGCCTCGAAAGGCACGTCCGCAACCACATAGTCGACTTGAAGGAGTTGGCAGCCTGAGTGATCGCCGAGGTAACCTCTCCCCTCATTTTTCTGGTGTTCGTTCTCCCCGGTCGAGCTCGCGGCTTCTGCCCTTCGTTCCGACGGTGGGTTCTGGTTGGCTGTGTCCTTCTCCTGCTACTCTGGCGAGCCCTCCCCTTCTCCCGGCTGCCGGCCTACCTGCACGTGGAAAGTTCCGGAGCCAGCTCGCCTGCGTGCCAGAGTTCCGGTCGTTCGCCGCCTGCATGTGGCGGTTCTTTTCCCTCCTGGTGCCACTGTCCGTTCGAGCTACTCGTCATCCTCAGGTGGGTCTCGTCCCCTTTGTCATCAACTAGGGAGGCAATCGTCTTCCAGTGGTGGCCCTCTTTCTGTGTGCGCGTGGACGGGCGCCATCATCACCTTCATCGCTGGCTCATGGCCCTCCTCCAGCGGACCCCCGATGCGAGCGATTCCCCTACCGCCTGGTGCCTCGTTCCTCCTTCCATGCTCGCCGGTGAGCGAGTGACACATTCTACAAGTGCACGATAATATCAAAGTAATATAAAAGGTTGTTGAACCCACAGGGAGCAAGGTTAAGTGCTAGAAAGTCTAAGTCTCAATAGCTAAGTGATTCAAAATGGGATTTTTGCAATCAATAACACAACGATAAGGAGGTTATCTATATGAAAGAGATCGGGACTTCGGTATCCACCACACTGATGAATCTAACTACATTAAGAGGCATCTATTATAAGAATTTGTAATTTTGCATAAGGAATCTTCCTAAGATACATGATGCCCCCTCTCAGTTGGCACACCCTGATGCTTATTTAGAATGATCTCCTACTCTTGTTGTGAATCGTTCTAGATAAACCTAATGAGTTCAGTGGAAGATTATGTTATCTTCGAGTGAAATCCAAACACTCTTGTGTCGAGGATTCACAAGTTTTACTTAGGGAATCCGCCGACACAATCCTCCACTCCGTCAGGATCGCGTCGACTATCACACACGATACTACGTGACCAAAACAATATCATGAAATAACTGTGCCAAGGTAAAATATGCTCATACAAACTTCAAAGTAACTGAACAAATTAAGATTGCATGAAAGAATTCATCAGTGGGCTTCAGCCAAGTCCCGAAAAGGGTTTTACGCTATAATAGTCATGAAAGCTCACATAAATCTCTCTAAAATATCAAGAAAATTGCTACAAAACATTTTGGAGAGGAAGGAGAGGATGAACCGAATAAGATCCCCAAAAATCATGAAGATCTAACACTCCAATCTCTCGAAATCGCTTCAAAAATGCTATGTCACCTATTCCATTCACCCTAGCCACTTCGTGCACCGATTGCTCAATAATTTGGTAACACGAAAGAGGGCATTTATATTCTTTGGATTCGCCTCCCTCTTAGGTTTCCAAAAGGTATTTTCTTGCCTTTTTTGGATTTTTCTAGGGCTCGGAATCAAGGAAAAACCCAGTGGGGGGTCGGTCTGCAGAGTTACGATCACGGATGAACTCCGTCGGGTTCACTAGGCGGTGAAGTCTTCTGTAAAGTTTATGTTGAGTAAGAATCACTCGGGTTCACCTAGTTGTGAAGTCTTTTGTACATTTCTGCACAAGCTCCCTCCGAGAGAATCACGGGTGAACCTTGAAAGCACGGGCAGGCCGTGAAGTGTTTTGTGGAGTTTCAGTCATCAGGTGAAAGCACCGGTGAACCCCGCCAAGTTCACCTAGTCGTATTTTTCAATGTAGCTTGGATTGGGCCCAAATTTAACATGTGGCTTCGTCTTCTCATAAGGAGTCACCCCATAAGTTTAGAATCTTTAAAAGACTTTCAAAATTAGATGATTTTACTTGAAATTCCATAAAAACAAGAAAAAGTGAAGATTCCGAAGCAATCAAGTAAATAAGTCTCAATGAAGTATAAAAACATTAAAATAGGCCTAAATTTGAGATGAAATAATACTAAAAATTACTGTTAAAATGCAAGATATCAAATACTCCCATGCTTAAATATTTGCTTGTCCTCAAGCAATTAAAATGAATTGTATGAAGGTATGAAAATAATCATTCAGGTTAAAATCGTACATCCAAATTAGAAAAACATCTACTAGTTATCCTAGATCTATTCAGAGGAAATCAAGTGATCATGTGTCATAGAATGTTCAGCAGTTTGATCCCACAATTTCCAGAAGTCAGGGAACTCAGCCGGCAGTAAATAGAAAATTCAATCAAGCATACACATTACTCATGCTAATCCAATCCACCCAAATCTACTTGTTGGGATCAACTCAAATGTATCTATTAGGATGTAAAACTCCAATGGCTAATAATGATATCAGACTTCAACTCATGTCCTTAGGTACCACTTGCCAATTTTTTCGCAATGCCAACCAAGTAGAGGAGTCTCTCTTAGATTTCAACTCATGTTCTTATGTACTACTACCAATTTTTCATAGTGCCAAGTAGAGGAATCTAAGAGTCTTTCTTTTTTTTTTTACAGGATAAGGCATAATAACAATATATGGTGTTGATAAGGCCTTTCATCACATCACAAATGTAGTTTTCTTCCAACAAGAGAAAGGACTCAAGGAACGAATAAGTAGATGCATATCTTAATATGAATTTACATGCATATTACCAACATATGTTCTTTGAACATTCTCAGAAATATTTGACCCACTAACGAACAATCTAGAGTATTCCAAATCAGGAGATTTCAAAATCATAGAGCAGATGGATGTGATCACAGAGTATTTCTAATCGGATGTTGCATTCAACGAATTATGATTACTTCAAACCAAACATGAATTCAAACGCAATGATCAGAACTGGCTATCATAGGATCACAACTATTTCACTAAAGCATGGTGGACAGATGACTAAACCTTGAACCAGAACATCAGGATATATCTAGATGATAGCACACATAACTCATTCATGTGTTAACAAGATGATAATAGGGATCATCACAGAATACTAGGACATTGCATTGAAGCAATTCGAATGTTACACATCACAGTCAAGGGGCCTGAAGATGGGACCAGGCCCTCGAATAGTGGCATATAAGAACAATGCCAAATAAACAACCAACCAGTCAAAGTCAAGTATCAAGTGCATGAACCAGCAGAAATAATAAGTCAAAAGGTAGTAGAAGATAAAAAACTGGAAAGGAGATAGCTCACTCACTCTAAATATCATATAGTCCTCTATGTGAAACTGTGTACGTGAGAGGAGTAGGTGGGAGGTCTAGCGTTGGGGGAGTCTACTTCTTCTTCCGCGGTCGAGAGCCTTGAGCTTCGGAGCTCTTGCCCTTACCGCGAAATGAGAAATCTGACTCATCCTCCTCGTCGGAAGAGATAGATACACGCGCCATGTTTTCTTTGGACAGAAAGGACAACTGCTCATCTATGGAAGAAAGCTTCTCCTAGACCGAGCTCATCATCTTGTGCTGTCGCTGCATCCCTGCCTCCATAGTTTGCCAATTTGAGATCTGCTCTTGGCGGAGCTAGCTGAGAGTGGTGTCCATCTGATCGAGTGCCTCCCCCTAGTGAAATAGCTCCCCTCCCTAGTGACGCAGCGGATGTATAGGTAGGTTTCCTTAGAGCAATACTCTACGGTGGGGGAACTATGATGCGGAAATTTGGGAGAGGGTCTTGAGACGAGGGAAGAGAAAATGCGTGCGATCGATGAAAACCCGTAGAGAAAACCGATGGAAACAGTGCAAGATGTATCTTGAGCAACACTCGGAGCGATAAGAAACCACAGATCGGAACTATAATGAAAAGTACTCACCTCGATTGCGAAAACCAATGTCTTTTGCAAGCACATGCGCTCACCCTTCACGACGCTATGGCAACCGCCCAAGCTTACTCGTCCAAGACGCAAACGCAGCAAGATGAAAACGCAAAGGACCCGGCGCCCAAACGGGATTCGCCGAATGTTTTGATTGAAAGCTGAAAGAAACGTACAAAGAGGAGTCGAGGGAACTCTAGGCGAGCTCCTCGGAGAAACGTACAAAGGGGAGTCGAGGGAACTCTAGGCGAGATCCTCGGAGAAACGTACAAAGAGGAGTCGAGGGAACTCTAGGCGAGATCCTCGGAGTTTTGCTGGACCTAAGGCCTTGCAAGGGGAAGGCGCAAACTACAACAAGAACTAACTAAAACACATAACCCTCCGCCCTCTTTTATAGATCAAGAAGGGACACATCCTTTGGCAGTTGAAGGGACACATCCTTTGACAGTTGGAGGGACACACCCTTTGACAATTGGAGGGACACACCCTTTGGCAGTTGAAGGGAGACATCCTTTGACAGTTGAAGGGACATACCCTTTGACAATTGGAGGGACACACCCTTTGACAATTAACCTCATTAATGGATAGAGATTGTAGTCAACTCGAACTTGCTGACCTTTCCCAAGAGTGCTTCGGAGAGGTGCGAGGATAATCACAGCTGCAGGTGGTGGCGGCAGAAGGACTCGTCACACCCACAAAACGGGCCAAGGGGCGCGAAGACCGTTGCGAGCGACGAGCGGGGTGGAGAATCTCTGCTTGAGGCTTTCTGGGGATGAACACGGCTGGACCGTGCTCGTCGTCATGGCCGTGTTCGGCAACTGATTTCTGCATCGAGACAGACACGGGCTGGGGCACAGCTGTGTTGGCGATTTGCGAGTTCGTCACTACCTGGCCATGTTCGAAGTCACGGCCGTGAGCGCTGGAGCTAACATCTGACGAGCTGGTCACGGCGGGTGCCACGGCCGTGTCGCAGACTGTGCTGGCATTCGCGTCCGTCTTTGACCATGACACGACCGTGTTTGCCTTCACGGCTTGGCCGTGTTCATGGTGGCAGATGGCTTCTGAAGCTGGAATTTGTGGGGTATCTTCGTCACTTCTTGGGGAGTTCTCCCAAGCATCTTCGAGAGGTATGAGGCCTTCCCCATAGGCGTCTACTACTCCGTCAAGTATCTCGGGGGGAAGAATTCTCCTCCGGAGAATAAAGTGGAGAGCCGTCGGTGGTGGGAGTGCCGGTGGGGAGTGGCGGATGATAGGGTAGGAGGTCAGCAATGTTAAAGACAGGACTGCTGTGGGAGTCCGCTGGGAGGTCAAGGACATAAGCATTGGATCCAAGTCACCGTAGAATCATATAGGGGCCGGCGCAGCGTGCATGCAACTTCCAATTGGCTCGCGATTTCAATCGCTCAGGGTGGAGTCGCACCATAACATATTCACCAATCTCGAAGTGATGTGGCCTACGATGCACGTTGGCCTCAGCTACATACCGGGTGTTGCTCAAGAGAATCCGACTACGAATTTCATCGTGTAAACCCGCAAGATGAGAAGCAAAGGTGTATGCAGACTCATGAATAGATGGTGGGGGAGGAACGTTATGCATGTCTATTGGCTTCCTAGGTTGGTGCCCGAGGACGACCTGGAAAGGACTCAGCCCAGTGGAGCGGTGCGACGCGCTGTTATACGCAAATTCCGCAATAGGAAGGTGTTCAGCCCAATGGCGTGGGAAGTCGCCAGCTAAGCAGCGCAGAAGGTTACCTAGACTCCTATTCACTACCTCGGTTTGACCGTCCGTCTGTG
The DNA here is from genome assembly GCA_027563935.2 of Costus lasius. Lineage (NCBI taxonomy): Eukaryota > Viridiplantae > Streptophyta > Magnoliopsida > Zingiberales > Costaceae > Costus > Costus lasius. The sequence continues at coordinate 82,955,873 of CM050451.1, forward strand.
GATGGTAAGCCGACGAGAACTTGAGAGTGGTCCCAAGGAGGGCCCATAATGATTTCCAAAAGTGGCCGACGAACCGGGTGTCGCGGTCGGAGACAATGGTGAGGGGCAAACCGTGGAGTCGAACGATCTCCTTAACGAACAGGTGGGCAATGTGGGAAGCATCGGCAGTTCGAGAGCAAGGCACAAAATGTGCCATCTTGGAGAAGCGGTCCATGACAATGAAGATGGAGTCGTGGTGCGAGGCAGTGCGGGGCAGACCAAGGATGAAGTCCATGCTAATGTCGAGCCATGGACTCCTAGGGACAGGCAGTGGGGTGTACAAGCTAGTGTTGGCGGGGCGGGGCTTGGCACGTTGGCAGGTGCCGCAATGCCGAACGACCCTTTCTACGTCCTTATGAAGAGTGGGCCAGAAGAAGCGGTCTTCGGCCAAGTCGAGGGTCTTGTCGCGGCCATGGTGCCCAGTGGCACCGCCAGCGTGGAGCTCGAGCAACAGGTGCTCGCGAAGGGAGGACCGGGGGACGCACAACCGGTTATCGTACACAAGGTAACTGTCATGGAGACGATAAGGGAGGTCCGGTAGGTCGGACGCCTGAAGACGAGCGAGCACCGGACCGAAGTCAGGGCAGTCTGCATACTCGTCTCGAATGTGAGGGAGGGTTGGAATGGATGTGGACAGGACACACAAAAGCGATCGGACGCGGCTAAGGGCGTCGGCCACGACATTCTCCTTCCCAGCCTTGTGGGTAATCATGAACGTGTATTGTTGGAGAAATTCGACCCACTTCACGTGGAGAGGGACGAGCTTCTTCTGAGAGTTAAGAAATGACAGGGCCTGGTGGTCACTAAAGAGAACGAACTCTTTATGAAGGAGATAGTGACGCCACTGTCGAAGTGACTGGACAATGGCATAAAACTCCTTATCGTACGTGGAGTATCGTTGCTGCGCATCATTTAGCTTCTCGCTGAAGAAAGCGATCGGGTGGCCTTCCTGGCTGAGGGTACCACTGATACCGGTGTCGAAGGCGTCACATGTGACCTCGAAGACTTTAGAAAAGTCTGGGAGGCGAAGGACCGGGGCGGAGGTCACTATGTCCTTAAGGGCGAGGAAAGCGGGGCTTGCCGCGGGGGTCCAACAGAAGGTCTCATTCTTGGTGCAAGCCGTCATAGGGGACGCGATGGTGCTGAATCCCTTAATGAAGTGGCGGTAGAAGGCAGCAAGACCAAGGAAACTACGGACCTCAGTGACGGATTCGGGTTCCGGCCATTGACAAATAGCCTCGACTTTTGCGGGGTTGACCATGAGACCCTGATCTGAGACGATGAACCCTAGAAATTGGACCTTAGAATCGAGGAAAGAACACTTCTTCGTGTTGAGGAACAGACGTTCCTTACGGAGAAGGTTGAAGGTCAGACGCAAGTGCTCGAGGTGGTCAGCGCGGGTGCGGCTATAGATGAGAATGTCGTCAAAGTAGACGACCAGGAACTTGCACATGTATGGGCAGAGGATCTAGCTCATGAGGCGCATGAACGTGGACGGCGCATTGGTGAGGCCAAAGGGCATCACCAACTACTCGTAGAGACTGTCCTTCGTCTTGAAGGCTGTTTTCCATTCGTCGCCTTCATGGATGCATACTTGATGGTAGCCGCTCCGAAGGTCCAGCTTGCTAAACCAACAAGCACCCGAGATAAGGTCTAACATGTCATCTAAGCGCGGGATGGGAAAACGGTACTTGACGGTGATGCGATTGATTGCCCGAAAATCAATACACATCCGCCAAGAACCATCCTTCTTAGGGGTAAGAAGGGCCGGGACGGCGCAGGGGCTAAGGCTCTCACGGATGAAGCCTTTGGACAGAAGATCGTCCACTTGCCGCTTGAGCTCGTCGTGCTCGGTCGGGTTGAGACAGTGATGGGGCAAGTTGGGCAAGGACGCACCGGGGACGAGGTCAATGACGTGCTGGATGTCACGTTCCGGTGGCAAACCAACGGGGAGGTCCACAGGGGAGATGTCGTTGAATTCCTTTAACAAGGCGGTGACCTCGGCCGGCAAAGGGGCCGGTGGAGGTGAGGGTATGGGAGAGACCTCTCGGACCATGAGGGCATAGACCACGTTGGTCTCCTGGGCTTCATGGACAAGGGAAGCGGGGCGAACCAAGGCGACTGCCTTAGGCGCAGGCGGGGCTGGGGGTAAGGGTGTGATGACACCCTTAGACATGGAAGCCCGCAACTCCTTAGGCGGAGCTGGGGTCAAGCAAATCTTACGTCCCTTGTGGTGGAAGACGTAGGTGTTCGAGCGAGTGTAGTGGATCATATCGCGGTCGTAGAGCCAAGGGCGACCTAAGAGGACGTGGGCGACGTCCATGGAGGCGACGTCGCACCACACCTTCTCCGAGTAATCATCGAAATAGATGGGGACCTGGCATCGGTGGGTGATAGGAAGGCTGGATGTGTCCACCCATGCGATCGAGTAAGGTCGGGGGTGCGACTCAAGGATGAGACCGAAACGGGTGACCGCTGTCCGTGAGACAACGTTAAGGCTGCTGCCTCCGTCAAGCACAATCTTGCACGAGTGTCCGTTACACTTAATATAAGTGTAGAAGATGCTCGTGCGCTTCCAATCTTCGGAGGAGGGGGGGGGGGTATGGACAAGAGTGTAGCGGACAACGCCCAAGGTGGGTTGAGGGCTTGACTCCTCATCAGAGTAACACTGAGGGCCGACTTCTTGGACCACAGGTGGGCCGCAAGGAACAGGGGGTCGAGAGTCGTGTCGTTCAGGTGCGATGTGCAACGAACGGCGAGGGCAGTCCCGGTGGAAGTGACCGGTTTGGTTACAGTGGCGGCAAGGTCCCGGGGGAACGGCGGAAAGGGGCGCCTTACCCCTGTCCTCCCAAGTCAAGCGAGGAGGGGGTGTCTCGTGGGGTGCTCGTCTATGGAAGAAAGCTTCTCCTAGACCGAGCTCATCATCTTGTGCTGTCGCTGCATCCCTGCCTCCATAGTTTGCCAATTTGAGATCTGCTCTTGGCGGAGCTAGCTGAGAGTGGTGTCCATCTGATCGAGTGCCTCCCCCTAGTGAAATAGCTCCCCTCCCTAGTGACGCAGCAGATGTATAGGTAGGTTTCCTTAGAGCAATACTCTACGGTGGGGGAACTATGATGCGGAAATCCGGGAGAGGGTCTTGAGATGAGGGAAGAGAAAATGCGTGCGATCGATGAAAACCTGCGGAGAAAACCGATGGAAACAGTGCAAGATGTACTTGAGCAACACTCGGAGCGATAAGAAACCACGGATCAGAACTATAATGAAAAGTACTCACCTCGATCGTGAAAACCAATGTCTTTTGCAAGCACACGCGCTCACCCTTCACAATGCTATGGCAACTGCCCAAGCTTACTCGTCCAAGATGCAAACGCAGCAAGATGAAAACGCAAAGGACCCGGCGCCCAAACGGGATTCGCCGAATGTTTTGATTGAAAGCTGAAAGAAACGTACAAAGAGGAGTCGAGGGAACTCTAGGCGAGCTCCTCGGAGAAACGTACAAAGGGGAGTCGAGGGAACTCTAGGCGAGATCCTCAGAGAAACGTACAAAGAGGAGTCGAGGGAACTCTAGGCGAGATCCTCGGAGTTTTGCTGGACCTAAGGCCTTGCAAGGGGAAGGCGCAAACTACAACAAGAACTAACTAAAACACATAACCCTCTGCCCTCTTTTATAGATCAAGAAGGGACACATCCTTGGGCAGTTGAAGGGACACATCCTTTGACAGTTGGAGGGACACACCCTTTGACAATTGGAGGGACACACCCTTTGGCAGTTGAAGGGAGACATCCTTTGACAGTTGAAGGGACATACCCTTTGACAATTGGAGGGACACACCCTTTGACAATTGGAGGGACACACCCTTTGACAATTAACCTCATTAATGGATAGAGATTGTAGTCAACTCGAACTTGCTGACCTTTCCAAAGAGTGCTTCGGAGAGGTGCGAGGATAATCACAGCTGCAGGTGGTGGTGGCAGAAGGACTCGTCATACCCACAAAATGGGCCGGGGGGCGCGAAGACCGTTGTGAGTGACAAGCGGGGTGGAGAATCACTACTTGAGGCTTTCTGGGGATGAACACGGCTGGACCATGCTCGTCGTCACGGCCGTGTTCGACAATTGATTTCTGCATCGAGACAGACACGGGCTGGGGCACGGCTGTGTTGGCGATTTGCGAGTTCGTCACGACCTGGCCGTGTTCGGAATCACGGCCTTGAGAGCTGGAGCTAACATCTGATGAGCTGGTCACGGCGGGTGCCACGGCCGTGTCGCAGACCGTGCTGGCGTTCACGTCCGTCTTTGACCGTGACACGGCCGTGTCTACCTTCACGGCTTGACCGTGTTCATGGTGGCAGATGGCTTATGAAGCTGGAATTTGTGGGGTATCTTCGTCACTTCTTGGGGAGTTCTCCCAAGCATCTTCGAGAGGTATGAGGCCTTCCCCATAGGCGTCTACGACTCCGTCACCTAGCAGAGCTGCTCTTCATTGCATCTCCTGAAGAAGGGCCATCAAAGATTCGGTAGATGAGGAGCTGCTGAAATGAAAGGCATCAGGGGCTGGAGGTGTCGTGTCAACTGGGTCGGGCTGAGGGTCAGCGATGGGCTGTATTTGCCAGTTTGCTCTCACGTGCATGGTGGTGCGCTCAGTGTTCAGCAACAGAAGAAAGAATTGGCTTCCTTTGAATGTAACGTAGTAGGAGTCAGCCCGGCAAACGATAAGCTTCATGGAAACACACGACTAGATTTTGAGCTGGTTGTTGCCACTTGCTTCCATGGTACCATAGGGGATAATCCCTAGGGAAACAGCTAGTGCGGTGACTAGACCACCCATGACGATAGCTCCCTTGTGTGAATGTGCGATGCAGCTAAATTGCTTTGCCAAATAGTAGCCTGAATCAACCCTAAAAGAATGCAGCATGCACCATAAGTAAAAAAGTTCAAATTGACTGATCATACTGTCACTTTCTCCATGGCCGAAAATAGTATGGGCTAGAACCCGATGAACGTATCGAATGGCTGGATTGCACATACTAAAATCCCTAGCAACATGTACAGAATAGATGTGCTTGTTGGTGATCACTCCCCAAAAACCTTTCTCATTGTAGTCCATCGGTACCTTGCACGTGCAAGGTTCCGGGAAGCCATAAACACTACGCAGCTACGACAAAGATAATGAGTGCTCGACATTACCCAACCTAAATGTGAGGCGTACGGGATCCTGGTCGAGGATGGTGTAGGCCCGTACGTCGATAGAACTAAAGAATTCGAGCGTGATCCCGATGCATGTGGAGGGCGCCATGTGCATAAATTGCTCCCAGTCGATGTTGGAGTGCATGAACTCTAATCATCAAGTAGTCCAAACATGCTCAACGTCCCTCGGTTGAGGTAACGAGTGTTGATCACCTTGCATTGGAGGAGCAGGTTGTATATGTCTTCCTGCTCCATGTTGCGGAAGAAGATGCCAAACTCGTTCGGCATTGGAGCAGAGGCTTGCGACTAACGGGAAGATGATGCTTGCTTGCGTGGAGGAGGAGGCATTGGTTGATGACTGTGATGGCGCTGCTGAGGAGGGTGCGAAGGAGGCAGTGCGTGAATCGTGGTGCCAAGAGACCAACGTCTTGCGCTTTAGTGCTATGGTAGAGCAAGAGAACTCGTGCAAGACCCTCAGTGGAGTTGTAGAGAAGAAATAATCTGATCGGAAGAAGTAGTACATGCCGGCGGCGAAACAAAGAGATAGCGGTAGAAAAGCCCTCAAGCCGGAAGAGGAACCAGAAATCTATTGTGAATCATTGATTGTGAGGGCACAAACCTTGGGGGAAATACAGATCTGGGAGGAAGAAATCGCGCAAGAGTGTTGAGGAGAAGAAAGATCGTCTTAAGAGGGAGAATCGGGAGGCGAGATGCTGGCAGCGCACGGGGTTGGGCAAAACCCTACCTGTGACTTTTCCATAAATACGGCAGACCGGGTTCACCTACCTGTGAAATACGGGTGAACCCCATGGGGTTCACTAACCCGTGAAGCCCTCTAGAAGATTTCAGCATACTCTGAATCACTGGTGAATCCCGCTAGGTTCATCTACCTATGAAGTTCTCTATAGGAAAAGTGTTGTGCCCGAGTATAGTAGACTTCACGAGTGAACCCTATGGGGTTCATCTATCTGCATGATTGTCTGCACGAGAGTGAGACAATACCTTTATGAAGTGAATTAGGTCTTTATCATAATAGAATTAAACTAACAACCTTTATTTCCTTCTAGTCATTAGAATTAAGGTGGATGAAACCCTAGTCCCAGTTTCTCTCTGATTGTCTTTTTCATGTGTTCTCCATCATTGCTTTTCATCATATTCGGTTTGCTTAGCTAGTGAGAATACAACTATTTGGTACTTAACAATAAGGTCTCTGTGGTTCGATATCTATTTTATTACTTCGAGTATCCGTGCACTTGCGGACACAACAAGTTTTTGGCGCCGTTGCTGGGGACCTTTGTTTTGTTAATATCAAAATAGTTGTTAGTATTGCTAGACTAAGTTTTATTTATTTTAGATTTAACTTTATTTTTTGTTTTTGCAGGTTTTGGATTTTCACAGTTGTGACAGAACTTTGAATTCTTAAAATTTTGAATTTGCTTGTGTTTACTATTTTCTATTTTTTATATATTCTGAAAAAAAAAGAAAAAAAATTAGTTCTTATTGATTGGTGTTGGATTATCTCTCTATTTTTGATAAATTTGAAAATATGTCTTTTTATCACAACTCCTGGGCAACTGAAAGAGGTAAGGTGTACATGCCACAAAATGATTCACGATGCACTCTTGCAGATATATCGAAATTACACTCCTATTTTGTTACATGTAATATTTGTAAATCATCTGATCATTATACTTCTGATTGCAAATTTTTAGTTCCTCCAAATTCTAATTCTTCATGGTATCAAGATGATCATTATGAATCTAGTTGGGAAAATCAAACTCCTTTTTATGGTGATTGCTCAAACAATAATTATGAACCATGCTTTGAGAAAACTGAAAAATCTAGTTTAGAGGGCATGTTTGAGAAATTCATGAGTTCACAATTGAAACAAGATGTGAGTGAGACCCTCAAACAAATCAATTCTAAGTTGGATGACATGGTTGCACACAATGAAATTTTAGAAACCCAATTAGCACAACAAGCATGTTTAGTTGAGTTTGATTTGGAAGCTGAAAAGATTGATTTAGAAAATTCCCCCTCTGATTATGATTGTTTTGAGATTGAGCCTTATGTTAATATTCATGAATCTCACTCTGATTTTGATGATTGTAAAATTGATTCCTTTGATAGTTTAGTTGAGGAAAAGTTTGAAGAAATTGAAATTGAAAAACCTTCTTTTGATGATAATTCTGATTTTGATGTAAATTTATATATGGTTAAATCTAATGAGCATGATGAAGGTTCAAAAATTATAGACATTAATGAATCCACTGTGATTTTGGTGATATTTTTGAAATTAATGATAAATCTCTTGTGGTCAACCCTGATTCTATTAATTCTTTTTCATATGATTCTGATTTTGACTCTTCTGATGATGAATTATTTGTGGGGAAGCATGAGGAAATTGATTGTGAAGAGTCTCATCTTGATTTTGTTGATAATTTTGATATTGAAAAAATTGTTTGATGATGAACATGAGGAAATTGAAAAAGATTTGAAAAATGCAAGCACTGATGAATCTCACCATGATGATGTTTTGCCCATATCTAATGTTCACTCTTTTGATTTATTTGAGAAAGTGTGTTTTATTGAGGAATCTAATGAAAGACATAAAACTTATTTTGATGATCCAATGCTTATATCTTTTGATCAAAGTCCTATGGCCATTGAAAATATAAATCTAAAGAAAGGACTTATGATTTTGCTCTCTGACAAACATAGGAAAATCATTGAAAATTATGATTTTGATTTCTGCATATTTAAGAAAGCCACTTTGATTGAGAATTATAAGCAATTCTGGATTTTTGGATTAGTGGCTAAACTTTTTGGACAGCAAAAATGCAGAAAATTGTTTTCTCTTTACTTTGGTACTGATTCACCTGCTTCACCATGAGATTTGAGTTTAGGTCAAGCTATGGATAAAAAATTAGCGCTTCTTGGGAGGCAACCCAAGCACACTTTTACTTTGCTTAGTTTCTTTTATTTTTAGAATTAATTTTCCTTTTCTTGTTGCAGGAAAATAAAATTCTTTACGGTTGCACTGCTTTCCTTGGACACCTGCGGCTTCTTCTCCAGATTTGCAGCACCTCTAGCCACCACTGCATCTGCCTCTAACATCACTGTCTCTAGCCGTCGACACTGGATCATACCACCAGCAGATTCTTATTTCTTTTGCTACTTCTTATTCTATGATTTTATTTATTTTTGCAGCAGTTCTTTATTATTGACTCTGACTTTTTTATGCAGTACTATCTTTTGCACCAGCCGACGATCTCACATCTATGATTGTATTCTCTAGCAGGCCACTAGAGATTACTCACTCTACTGTCGGCACCATCATCATTGCTAGCAGCTCTTCAGTAAAAGTTTTCAAAAGGCACATCTTTGGACCTAGCAGCATCTGCCCCGACACTATTTTTTGATCTGAGCCTTATGTATCTTTGGTCAGAGCTTGCTATATAGTTTTGTGAGTATTGTTTACACTCTCTTGTATTCATGATTATTTCATATGGTTGCATCTTTGATTTGTTATCACTTTACACCCTTTGCATTGTTTGAGCCTTATGTGATTATATGGACCAATCATGTTACACTTTTGACTATGATTATATGAGTTTTCATGCTTCACACCTTTTGCATTGAATTAGAAATTTTTTATGGACATGATAAGATTGATAAGTTGATGATATGTTTTTCTTAGATGGGTAGATTTTTTCTACATTGATTATGAAAGTTCATGCTAATGCTTGTGAATGAAGATATACCTATTATGTTGAATTTGTTTCTTCAATATATATCTACTTGTTGAAATTATCCATTGATTGATGCATATGTTTTGGGTAGGTATGTTGTTTGATGAATGTAATCTAAGAGTGAAGCATCTTTCTTGAATAAAATGAGCATATGAGTGTAATTTTTGAAGTGATGTCAATTGATTAGCCTAGTTGATGTTTGGTCTATTTTACTATTTGTTGGGAAGGAAGAATCCACGATCCACAAAAATAGTGAGAGACTCCCCTACTTGGCACTATGCAAAATTGATAGTAGTGCCTAAGACATGGGTTGAAGTCAAAAATTATAAAAAAATTTGATGAAAGAAAAATTTTGGGTAGGCATGAGAGAATGACTCCTCTACTTGGCACTGTGTAAAATTGACAGTGGTACCGAAGATAAGAGTTGAAGTCCAAATAAAAAGTGTGTATCTATGTGGGTACATACCATCAAAAACACAAAAAAAAGAGAGAGAAAAAGAGATTTTGAGTGGAAAAAGATTTTGGATATCCTATTCCTGTAAACAAAGGTATGATAGATTTAAATTAAACTACAAATTAGGTGAATTCATGAGACTGAATTGATGGAATATTTCATGAGTGATTATATTTTAGAAATTTATTTTTCATAAAAGAGCATACTTTCCATACTTAGCATTGTTCTTATTTATTTACTTGAGGACAAACAAAGTTTGAGCCTTATGTGTTTGATGACACCAAAATTCATAGTATATTTTATGTCATTTCTTGTGTCTTTTTGTGTCATATTTATGCTCTTTTGCTTGTTTTTAAGCCTTATTTGTCAAATATTGCAGAATCTATACCATTTCTTATTTTTGATCATTTTCAAGTTAAAAGTGCTATATTTTGATGGATTTTGGAAGATTTGAGCACACCAATGGATTCCAGACGTCGAAACGAAGCTACCCATCAATGTTCACTAAATTTGGAGCTAATTTACAAAAATACGGCACTACCGTATTTTTGGGAGGAACTCTCACGGTACCGTATTTCTCAGCAGACATTCTTTGGCAAAATATGGCACTACCATATTTTCCAGAGAATCTTTCACGGTACCATATTTTCCACCATTTTCGACCAGAAGATTTCAGCAAGAATACGACATTGCCGTATATTCGGGCGACATTGTCACGTCACCGTATTTTCTGCCCAGAATTCACAGAAGAAAATACGGCACTACCGTATTTTGGAGAGAAATTATCATGGTGCCGTATTTTCAGACAATTCTTTACAGAACTCCAGAGGCAAAAATACGGCACTACCATATTTTGTGGTACAACGTTCACGGTGCCGTAATTTGGGAGGATTTTCGTGAGTTTTTCGGGTCTGATTCTTGCGTGGCCATAACTTTTGATCCAGAAGTCCAAATTAAGATCCAAAAAATTTTCCGGACTCCTATTTAAAGGGAGAAGTCGCACGAAGTGGAAGGAAAAACTTTGATCGAGAATTGAGAGAGAAATCACCAGAACGGTGGTTAGGGTTTGTCCTCACGCCGAGAGGCGTAGAGGACATCTTAGGCCGTGATTCTTACTCAAAATCTTTCCCTGGAGGAGAGGAGGATATCCCAGAAGTTTCAGATCAAAAGGAGATCGATCGGAAGAGAAATCGACGAAATCGGTGGTGACAGCACTGTTCATCGAGTTCTGCTGCAATTACGGTGCTGTAATTTCGATTACAGCACCGTGTTCTGTAACTTCTTCCCTTCTTCTTCGATTTCTGACTTTTGAAACTATGATTTATTGTAATCTTTCCTCCATGCAAGCTTAATCTTTTTATGGGACATGGGTTGTAGTCCCCTTGGTTTGTTAATGACTAGAAAACATTAATTTTTGTCATGATAATTTTATTATGATAATTTTACTTTTGTGATTAATTGTCTTTAATTCTCCTTAGTTTTATAAACATCAGCATGTTTTAGAATTTTGTGAAATAGACCGAGAGGTTGATCGTTTCAAATTCGGAACCCTAGGAATCGTTGGGTTTGGAACTATCGTAAGAGATTAGGTAGTTCGTCGAATTGTGATTTTTAGTGATTTTATTGCCATGTTGAATTTCTAATACTTTGGATTGAGTTAATGTGTAGACTTGATTTGATCTTGCACGAGAGTGAGGATCGAGTCGTCGGAAAACCATAAGTAAAACCTGTGTTGAGTTTCAGGATGCACGAGAGTGATCCTTGAGATTCCACTTGAGATGATTGACTTAGAATTCGGATGCACGAGAGTGATCCTTGAGTTCTTTGTTCAATGATTCACTTATCTTTAGCATTGAGAATAGATCTTGCACGAGAGTGAGGATCAGTTATCTGCATGATTGTCTACATGAGAGTGAGACAATACCTTTATGAAGTGAATTAGGTCTTTATCATAATAGAATTAAACTGACAACCTTTATTTCCTTCTAGTCATTAGAATTAAGGTGGATGAAACCCTAGTCCCAGTTTCTCTTTGATTGTCTTTTTCGTGTGTTCTCCATCATTGCTTTTCATCATATTCGGTTTGCTTAGCTAGTGAGAATACAACTATTTGGTACTTAACAATAAGGTCTCTATGGTTCGATATCTATTTTATTACTTCAAGTATCCGTGCACTTGCGGACACAATAGGTTCACCTACCCGTGAAGTTTTCTGTAGAAAACTTAACATCCCAAAGCATTGTACACCATCCAGGATCACCGAATTCACTCTGTTGATGGGAATATTTCCATGAAAAATCTAATTTTTCATTACTCACAGCATATTGCACGGGTGAACCCCATGGGGTTCACCTGGCCATAAAGTCCTCTGTGCTGCTCAAAAGTTTTCTCTCGAATACCTTGTTCTCCAGATAGGTTCCTACAACACAAAGGTACTTATAATCAGCAAGAATTTCACAAACTATCATGACGAAAAGGAAAGCAAAACCAAACAACCACGGAGTTCATCTAATAACAATGAAAAGAATGCAACAATAACTAAACAAACAAAAACTTGGGTTGCCTCCTAAGAGCATTAGTTTAAGGTCAATAGCTCGACCCTAAATAGGTTTAGGTTACTAAATCTGCGGGATCTTAAATGGTAAGAACAACCCCTTTCTCAACCCGCTCATCCTCGAAGTAATGTTTGAGTCGATGTCCGTTTACAGTGAAGCTTCTTGTGCATTCTGTCTAGATAGTTATGGCACCATAAGGTTGCACCTGCTGTACCACAAAGGGGCTGGACCACCTTATTCGAAGCTTCCCTAGAAACAATCGAAGTCCGGAGTTGAAAAGTAACACCTTGTCCCCTACATGAAATTCCTTCTTCACAATGCATTTGTCATGCCAATGTTTGGTGCGTGCCTTGTAGATCTTGGCATTTTCATATGCATAAAGGCGCATCTCCTCCAACTCATCAAGTTGCAACTTTCGCCTTTCGGGCACTCTTGAAGTCATAGTTAATTTGCTTGACAGCCCAAAATGCCCTGTGCTCAAGCTCAACAGGTAAGTGACAGGATTTTCCATAAATAAGTTGGAAAGGAGACATACCTAGGGTTGTCTTATAGGCAGTTCTATAGGCCCATAGAGCATTAGGTAATTTTAGTGCTCAATTCTTCCGTGATTGCGATACAATTTTCTTAAGTATTTGTTTGATTTCTCTATTTGAAACCTCTTCCTGACCACTAGTCTGACAATGATAGGGCGTGGCAATTTTGTGCTTTACACCATACTTCCTCAAGAGTGCTCCAAACCTCTATTCAATGAAGTGAGATCCTCCATTACTTATCAAAATACGTGGAACTCCAAACCGGGGGAAAATCGTTCACTTCATAAGCTTCATACCGATCCCGAAGTCTTGAGTAGCTTCTGCGGAAGCCTCAACCCACTTAGACACGTAGGCCACTGATGACACCAAAATATATAGTATATTTTGTATCATTTTATATATCTTTTCATGCTAAATTGAAGATCTTTTGTTTATTTTTATGCTAAATTTATCAAATATTGCAAAATCTACTTCTATTTTGGTTTTTCATGATTTTTAGGTAAAAAGGCACTATTTTGAGGTGTTTTCGAGAAAAATCAAAGACATGGAAAAGTTACCATCATCAAGAGGAGATCACTTGACAAATTTTACGCAAATCGGAGCAACCAACCAAAATACGGTAATGTCGTATTCTATATTACGGTACCGTATTTCTGTATGACACCGTAATATCAGAGCACTGCCGTAAATTGGTGAAATTCTCGACCAAAAGGTTTAATGAAAAATACGGCACTGCCATAAAACTTAACACTGTCGTATTTTGAAGCGCATTCAGAATAGAGATAGTTCCTAATTTTATGGCACTACCGTAAACTTTGACACGGGCCGTATTTTCTAAACGATTTCGACCAGAAAGTTCAGCCGATTTTACGACAGTGCCGTGAACCATTATACGGTGCCGTATTTGCCAGACAATTCAGATCAGAGAACACGAGCGATTTTATGACACTGCCATGAAATATTACACTACCGTATTTTCATTTTTGAACGCGACTTCACAGTCAATTTTGAAGCCCAATTTTTGTGGAGAATATTGCGGACGATCCAGAGCTTTAAATTTGATGCCGTAAGAAGAAGAAGGGAGCTTTCGACGAGAGGATCACAAAGACGCCAAAAGCTCCAACTTTCATCAACTGTACAGGGAGAAATCGAGTTACACGCCACCGCCGCGAAAAATCCAGACCATCTCCGGCCGTGAAATTCATACTAAAGCTTCACCTGGAGGAGGAGACAACGTACTAGAAGTTTCAGAACGAAAGGAGATCAGTTGGAGGAGAAATCAAAGAAGAAGGAGGCGCCGCTACTGTTCATCGCCCTCCTTTCCAAATTACGGCTGTGTTTAATTTCACAGTCGTGGTGTATTTTGTTAAAACTTCTTTTTCTTTGATTTTTGATCTTCTAAAACAATGGAATATTGTATTTTCTTCACCATGCTAGCTTAAACACTCTTTGGGACATGGGGGAGTAATTCCCTTTGATTTTCTTAATGACTAAATACTTTTTACTTTCATCATGATTATTCTACTTTGATAATTTTACCTATGTGATTATTGCTCTAAGATTCTCCTTAGTTTACTTTTTTGTCATCATAATTTAGAGTTTTCGCAATAAGGACCGAAAGGTGATTTGCTTGAGAACTTGGAACCCTAAAATTGATTAATAGGAAATCACCATAAGAAATTAGGTTAAGTTCTTATTTCTTTATTTTAGTAGTTTAAATTGCCATGATGATAATTATGAACCTAGGATTGAGTTATTGTGTCAAACGTGGAGATCTTGCATGAAAGTGAGGATCAGAACGTTGGAGAACCATAGGTAGAACTTGTGTTGAGATTCGGATACACGAAAGTGATCCTTGAGTTTCCACTCGAGGCGATCAACCTAGAACTCGGATGCACGAAAGTGATCCTCGAGTTCTTTGTTTGATGATTTACTTATCATTAACTTGGGATAAATCTTGCGCAAAAGCGAGGATTGGTCTCTACATGGTTATCTACACGAAAGTGAGTTAATCTCTTTACAAAGTAAATTATGCCTTTATCATAATAGAATTTGATTGATGAATATCCTTATATATCTAGTCATGAAAATGAAAGTGAATGAAACCCTAGTCCCAGTTTCTCTCTGATAGTATTTTCCCTTGTGTTTTCGATCTTTACTTTGCTTTTATTCGATTGCCTAGATAGGAAGAAATCAATTATTTGGTACTTGACAACATAGGTCCCTATGGATTCGATACTTTCTTTATTACTTCGAGTATCCGTGCACTTGTGGACACTACAAGTTTACGGACAATAAGTTTTTGGAGCCGTGTTAGGGAGTGACAAAAGTCCCTGTAGGCCAACACTTAGGTTTTGGCCGCGACACCTGAAATAAGTCTACCTACTTGTATTCATAAGTGTGTCCTTTCGGATCACAACAAGTTTTTGGCGCCGTTGCCGGGGACCTTAGTTTTGTTAATATCAAAATAGTTGTTAGTATTGCTAGACTAAGTTTTATTTATTTTAGATTTAACTTTGTTTTCTGTTTTTTTGCAGGTTTTGGATTTTCACAGTTGTGACAGAACTGTGATTTCTGAAATTTGTGAATTTACTTGTGTTTTATATTTTCTATTTTTTTATATATTCTAAAATTTTTTTTTGATTGATTGGTGTTGAATAATTTTTTTTTGTTCTTGATAGATTTGAAGATATGTCTTTTTATCACAACTCCTGGGCAACTGAAAGAGGTGAGGAATACATGCCACAAGGAAGGTATGAAGATGATTCATTGTGCACACTTCAAGATAAGTTTAACTCTTATATGCACTCTATTAGATGTGATATTTGTGGATGCTTTGATCATTGTACTTCTGATTGCCATATTTTAATGCCCCAAAATTCTAATTCTTCATGGTATCAAGATGATCATTATGATTGTAGTTAGGAAAATCAAACTTCTTTTTATAATGATTGCTCTAATCATGTTTCTAAACCACACCTTGAGGATACTGAAGCATCTAGGTTAGAATCTGTTAGGGAATACCGGGTGTAATTTAAAATTTTGCAGTCCCAGGACGCAGCGGAAGAATCATTACACCTGAAACATATTCCGGTCCCAAGGATCCATGCGAGAAAGAAAACATAAGGATGTGTTAGAGATGTACCTCTTTTGCTTGTCTAGTTGCCGAAGCCATGTTGAAGACGATCAAGTGCTCGCCCTCTACAAGTATCCACGCGTCGACTCCTTGATCGTTGCTCCCTTCCACGATTGGTGCTAGCCTCGGGAAGAGAATCAAGCCTTCACCTCACTTGCACCACCTTTAGGAGAACTTGCGCCAAGGAGGGGATAGGGAAGATGCCGCCAAGAACTTCCCTCTTCTTCTTTGCTAGCGCCACCTTCAAGCAAGATGCGCCAATGGCAATGAGAGGGAGAGAGCTTGCGGCAATAGAAGGAGAAGCCACCAAGCCCAATTTCTCTTTTCGCCAAGAAGAGGAGAAGATGAAGAGGAGATCTTTCGGCCACTTGGAAGAAGGTTGCGCCAATGCTTATGTTGTCACCTTTTGCCCTTGCTCACGCCTTTCTATGTGTCCTCACACCTCCAAGGAGTCAAACTTTAGAAGGGGCGGTAAGGGGTCCTATAAATAGGACAAGAGGCGGCTAGGGCAAGGGCTAGGATCATGCCAAGTGTATGGCTAGGATGAAAAGGTTTGCTACAAGGAAAGTCTCCAAGACATTTCCTTAAACCCATTCAACCCTTCCTTATGCGCCAATATCTTGTCTTGTGCCCCAAGCAAAATATCAGCCCATGATATGCCTTAGAAGCATGCATTCCATCCAAGGAAGAAGGGCTAGGTGCAACATGCAAGAGGTATTCGGCTAGGGTAAGGGTTTGGGTGCATGTAGGGTTTATGAGGTAAGGAAAGTCTCCAAGACTTTACCATAAATCTCACCCTACTTGTCATATGTGCCCAAGCTCTTTCCAAAAGAGTTTTCAAGCCATATCAGCCCCAACCCTTGCCAAAGAGGCAAGGTTTCCATCCAATGAACAAAGGGGGAGGCGCCTAATGCTTCCTTATGAAGCAACATGCGTCCACTTCACCCCATTATGCCCTTGGCGCCAATGGGGTGAAACTCTTCCCCATTATACCCTTATTTGCTTATACCTCTTCTTTACAACTACTTATTGGGCCTTATTGGATAATGAGCTAGCCCAAACTTCATGGCATGGGTTGATTAAGCTATGGGATACAACCCAATGCAACCCTAATCCAAATGTGACCAATCTAGGTCAATTTCGGGTCAACCTGCCAAAAATGAAGTTTGGCTCTAATAACTTTCTTCCAACTCATCAGGCCCATTGGCGCTGATGAAATCTTCCAAATTGATCCAAGTTATCCAATAACTTGATCATAAGGCTTATGATTAAAGCAACGTCAAGAGTCTATTACGTGTGACCCCGTAGGATACATATGACGATGGCAATGATGTAAACATCATAAGTAGTGAGGGGTATCTAGCAACACATCACTACTACCCATGTCATAGGACTTAAGTCATTATGGCAACAACTCCTAACAAGCAATGAGGATTCCCATTGCATTATAGATCCCTTTGCCTAAACTGATATCCTGCCATTGGATTAGTCTCAAGTTTATTAATCCAATGCATTGGTCATGACTCAACAAGTGTGGCCACACATTTCTGTCATGCACCAATAAGGTGGGGCGCCCCGAGTGGATATTATGCTTCCAATAAGGAAGAGGCAAATCCTACTATTGGTCATCCATGTCTCTACATGACTTATGACATGCCCAATGTCAGTCGTTTTGGTCTCCCAGTTACGGAGAGACGTAAGACTGTATCAAAGCATACCCATCATCAAATCTAGACATGAATACCTCAACTCTAAGGATCAATGCAAACCTCTTGCATGTGAGATTGACTTGTTGACTAGACAAGTCAATCCTCACGGTGGATCACTCCAGTGCATCCAATGCACCTGTATGCCTGTGTTACTGTGCCCCGCACTTAACCAGCCCATACACCAGTCTCTCATGTACCAAAGCTGCCCCATATCTGCTATGGTACCTTGTCTGGGGATAGCTTGTGAGAATGGATCCAATCCAAACTCCTGGGACATTATTTATGCAACTCAATACATCAACGCAGGTAGAGAAGTCTGCATAATAACAACCATGCCTATATAAAGAGTAATAGTTCTATCAAAGTACATTCAAACAATGCCTGACTATGTCCATACATTGGTCTTCAGGGCATATACACCAATAGAATCCATGCTTGAAAAATTCATGTCAAATCAAAACCAATTCATGACAAATCAAAATAAGGAAATTGAAGATCTTAAGGAGATAATTGGTCAGCTTGCTTCTAATGTAGAATCTATATCTGCTCATTCTGAATTTTTAGAGACCCAGTTAGCACAACAAGCATGTTTATTTGAGTTTGATACTGAAAAACTTGATTTAGAAAATTCCCCCTTTGATTATGATTGTTTTGAGATTGAGCCTTATGTGGACATTAATGCATCTCACTATGATTTTGATAATTGTGAAATTGATTCCTTTAATAATTTATTTGTGGAAAAGTTTGAGGAAATTGAAATTGAAAAACCCTCTTTTGATGAAATTGATTCTTTTGATAATATATTGTTTATGGTTAATTCTGACGAAGGATATGAGGGGACTAATTTAGAAAAATCTTACTCTGATTTTGTTGATAATTTTGAAATTAATAAATTATTTGATGATGAAGATGAGGAACTTGAAAAGGATTTGAATATTTTGAACATTGATGAATCCCACTCTAATGCTTTGCCCATATCTATTATTGAATCTTCTGATTTATTTGAAAAGTTATGCTTTGTTGAACAATCTAATGTGAGACACAAAGACTATTTTCATGATCTAATGATTGAATCTTTTGATCAAACTCCTATGGCAATTGAAGATTTAAATTTGAAGAAAGGACATATGATTTTGCTTTTTGATAAATATAGGAAGATCATTGAATACCCTTTGATTGAAATTGATAATATTGATTTTGATTTCCGCATATTTGAGAAAGCCATGTCAATTGTGATTTATTTAAAATTTTGGATATTTGAATTAGTGGCTAAACTTTTTGGCTAGCGGAAAAGAAAGAAATTACATGCTATTTACTTTGGAACTGATTCACCTGCTTCACCATGAGATTTGATTTTTGGTTAAGCTAATGACCTAACAATTAGTGCTTCTTGGGAGGCAACCCAAGCACTTTTACTTAGCTTAGTTTGTTTTATTTTAATTTATTTTCAGAATTAATTTTTCTTTTCTTTTTGCAGGGAAAATAAAATTTTGCGCAAAATACGACACTGTAGTAATTTGTGTTACGGTGCCGTAATTTCGGTCTGATTTCATCCCGAGAGTTTTTAGTATTTTACGGCACTACCATAAGAAAGTTTATGGTGCCGTAATTTTGGGTATTTTTTTTGAACAAAAGGTTTTGTGTCTTTTACGGTACTACCGTAATCTATTTCACGGTACCATATTTTTGAGCCATTTTTGACCCGAGAGTTTTTTGAAAATACGGCACTGCCGTGAGAAATTTTACGCCCATAATTTTAAAGCTGCATTCTGCTTATCTGACTAGGTGTTTTCTCGCTGCGATTTTAAGAAACTGGGTTAGAGAAATTTTTGATCTTTGGCACCATCACGAAGTACTCATCTTTGTCTATCATCTAGATATTTTTTCTGAATTTTAAAGTCCATGGATTATTCTAAAACACATAGCATCTTTTTGATTCTGAATAATTTCTGCAGCAGTTTTCTTTTGACTATTCTGATTAGTGATGAGTTGCATTTACATCGTGTTTTTGCCTATGTTTTAGATAATATTTTGGGCTTATTTGCATGATTTTGTGTTACTTTTAGTGTTTTTATCTTATTTGCACAAAATCTTCACTTTTCTTGGTTTTTATGAAAATATAGGTAAATTGGCGTAAAAATGATGCATTTCAAGAGTTTTAAAGTTAAGACACGATTACCGAGGAGATCACGAGCCTACACGTCAAATTTAGAGCGAAAACAGTGAAGAATGAGACATTTACGGCCTTGGCCGTAATTATGGATTCAGCCATAAAAGCGACGACGAGCGGGAGGTGAAAATCGGCTAAGTGTCGGAATGAACAGTAATTTTCACGGGTGAGGCCGTAATTCCATCATGGACCGTGAAACTTTCTGTGACCGAAGACCATTGAACACAGAAACATTCACGGCCTCAGCCGTGAACTCATCACGGGCCGTAAAAACTTTCGCCCGATGAGTTTTTCGCTCGTTTCTCACTTGTTTCGAACCGGATTTGAGCCAAACATTGCAGAACTGTTCCTTGATGGGTTCCAAATCGGTCCAGCTATAAAAGATCGAATTTTGATCGGGTTTAGGGGCTTTTTTGGACGAAGACAAGCGGCGGCGGCGATAGAGGTGACAACACGATTTCTAAGCATATTCCGGCGAGATTAAGGAGAAGGCGGTTCTATAGTCTTTTTAGTGATTTTTTGCAATTTTTCATGAGTTCTTACTTGTTCATCAAAAACATCATGTATTTCTTTAATATCATGAGTGAGTAGATACTTTTGTCGGGATGATTGGGCGTAGCCCATTGACTTTTATGAGTTAATCCATGCTTTTACTACTTTCATTAGAACTTATCTTCATGATTTAGTTGAAATCGCACTTATTTCGTAATTTACCCTGGCCAAGTAAGTTTATGTTTTAGGCATTGCGAGAAGGACCGAGAGGTGAATCGCAACGTCCGACCTATTTTAATTAGACCTACGAATCCAATCACGAGAGTAGTTTGGATTCGTTTGAAGGGTTTAACCAACTCTTCATAGAACTTAAGGGGTTTAATTAAGTTAACTGTCACGAGAGTAGGGAGTTAATCTAATTAAATACCGTACTACACTCCGAGAGGAGGTAGTATGTATCATGGGAAGAGTTCCTTTCATGATAGATAATTTCTGTGATTTAGTTATTCTTTTTAACAACTCATGACTGTCAATGTGGCGAACCCATGAAATCCCGATTCTTTAGAAATCGAATCCCTTAAAAGCTATTTATGAGTTTGTGTCATGCGTAGAAGTTAGAACAACCAAAGATTGATTCCGCCTAAATTCAAACATATCAGGAAGTCAGTACTTAGCTACGTAGTCCTCGTTGGGAACGATATCTTTTTATTACTTCAATAAATCCGTGCACTTGTGGATACCTATTAAGTTTTTGGCGCCGTTGCCGGGGACTACGGATAGTTAATATTGACTAATTGATAAGTTTAGAGATTAGACATTCAGAACAGAGATAATTCCTGATTTTATGACACTACCGTAAACTTTGACACGGGCCGTATTTTCCAGATGATTTCGACCAGAAAGTTCAGTCGATTTTACGGCAGTGCCGTGAACCATTATACGGTGTCGTATTCATCGGACAATTCAGATCAGAGAATGCGAGTGATTTTACGGCACTGCCGTGAAATATTATACTGCGTATTTTCATTTTTGAACGCGACTCCACAGTCAATTTTGAAGCTCGATTTTTGCAGAGAAGATTGTGGATGATCCAAACCTTTAAATTTGATGCCGTAAGAAGAAGAAGGGAGCTTTCAATAAGAGGATCATGAAGACACCAAAAGCCCCAATTTTCATCAACTGTATAGGGAGAAATCGAGTTACACGCCGCCGCCTAGGGTTCCGCTGCCGCGACAAATCCAGAGCATCTCCGGCCATGAAATTCATACTAAAGCTTCACCTGGAGGAGGAGACAACGTACTAGAAGTTTCAGAAGGAAAGGAGATCAATTGGAGGAGAAATCAAAGAAGAAGGAGGCGCCACTACTGTTCATCACCCTCCTTTGCAAATTATGGCTGTGTTTAATTTCATAGCTATGGTGTATTTTACTAAAACTTCTTTTCCTTTGATTTTTGATCTTCTGAAACAATGGAATATTGTATTTTCTTCACCATGCTAGCTTAAACACTTTTTGGGACACGGGGGAGTAATTCCCTTTGATTTTCTTAATGACTAGATACTTTTTGCTTTCATCATGATTATTCTACTTTGATAATTTTACCTATGCGATTATTGCTCTAAGATTCTCCTTAGTTTACTTTTTTATCATCATAATTTAGAGTTTTCGCAATAAGGACCGAAAGGTGATTTGCTTGAGAACATGGAACCCTAAAATTGATTAATGGGAACTCACCGTAAGAAATTAGGTTAAGTTCTTATTTCTTTATTTTAGTAGTTTAAATTATCATGATGATAATTATGAACCTAGGATTGAGTTATTGTGTCAAACGTGGAGATCTTGCACGAAAGTGAGGATCGGAACGTTGGAGAACCATAGGTAGAATTTGTGTTGAGACTCGGATGCACGAAAGTGATCCTTGAGTTTCCACTCGAGGCGATCAACTTAGAACTCGGATGCACGAAAGTGATCCTCGATTTCTTTGTTTGATGATTTACTTATCATTAGCTTGGGATAAATCTTGCGCAAAAGCAAGGATTGGTCTCTGCATGGTTATCTGCACGAAAGTGAGTTAATCTCTTTACAAAGTCAATTATGTCTTTATCATAATAGAATTTGATTGATGAATATCCTTATATATCTAGTCATGAAAATTAAAGTGAATGAAACCCTAGTCCCAGTTTCTCTCTGATAGTATTTTCCCGTGTGTTTTCGATCTTTACTTTGCTTTTATTCGATTGCCTACATAGGAAGAAATCAATTATTTGGTACTTGACAACATAGGTCCCTGTGGATTCGATACTTTCTTTATTACTTCAAGTATCCGTGCACTTGCGGACACTACAAGTTTAGGGACAACAAGTTTTTGGAGCCGTGTCAGGGAGTGACCAAAGTCCCTATACGCCAACACTTAGGTTTTGGCCGCGACACCTGAAATAAGTCTACCTACTTGTATTCATTAGTGTGTCCTTTCGGACCACAACATCCACAACAACTAGAATGTACCGTTTACCACATGAGGATGGAAAGGGTCCTATGAAATCAATCCACCATACATCAAAGATCTCCACCTCTAGTATGTCGCTTAGTGGAAGTTCATCCCTTTTTGAGATATTTCTAGTTCATTGGCAGCTGTCACAGGTCAGAGCAAAATGCCAGGCGTCATAAAAAATAGAAGGCCAAAATAAACCTGACTATAAAACTTTAAAGGCTATTTTAGCTGCCCGGCGTGTCCTCTATATGGTGAAGAATGGCAATGTGTTAGCACATCATGTATCTCTACCTCGGGTATGCATCGTCTGTATAATCCATCAGTACATCGCCGGTATAGATAAGGTTCATTCCAGTAATAGGATTTCACATCATGCAAGAACTTTTTCTTCTTATGAAAAGTAAGATCAGCGGGAAGAATATTAGAAATAATATAATTCACATAATCGGCATACCATCGTGCTTGCTATTCCAATAGAGCATATAGATGTTATTTAGGAAATGAATTATTAATTTCCAATTCTTCTTCAGGATTCTTTTCAGCATCGCGTTCTAGCCTAGAAAGATGGTCAGCCACAAGGTTCTCACTCCCCTTCTTGTCTCTAATCTCAACATCAAATTTTTGTAAAAGAAGAATTCATCGACTAAGTCTTGGCTTGGCATCCTTTTTCTTAACCAGATATTTGATAGCCGCATGATCAGTAAAAACAATTACTTTCAAATTAACTACATATGAACAAAATTTATCGAAAGCAAAAACTATTGCAAGTAGCTATTTTTATGTGGTGGCATAATTCATCTGTGCATCATCAAGTGTTCTACTAGCATAGTATATAGTGTGCAGCTTTTTATCCTTCCTTTGCCCCAAAACCACCCCTACGGCTTGGTCACTAGCATCATACATGAGTCCAAAAGGTAGAGACTAGTCTAGAGGTTGGATCACAGGCGCAGTTATATGGGCTTCTTTGAGTTGTACAAAAGCATTATCACATTCTCTGTCAAAACAAAAGATTGAATCCTTAGCAAGAGGATTAGTTAAAGGACGAGCTATTTTAGAAAAATCTTTGTTGAATCTTCTATAAAACCCGGCATGGCCTAGAAAATTTTGAATTCCCTTCACTGTTGTAGGCGGCTTCAAATTTTTAATTATTTTAATTTTTGCTCTATCTACCTCAATTCCACGCTCAGAGACCAAGTGCCCAAGGACTATACCTTCTTGGATTATGAAGTGGCACTTCTCCCAGTTCAATACCAAGTTCACCTCTTCACATCTCTGTAAAACTTTAGAAAGGTTAGATAAACAATGATTGAAAGAAGAACCATACACAGAAAAGTCATCCATGAATATGTCCATAAAATATTCATTGTAATCTGCAAAGATTGCCATCATTGCCCGTTGAAATGTTGCAGGGGCGTTGCAAAGCCCAAAGGGCATTCTCCTATAAGCATATGTACCATAGGGGCAGGTAAAAGTTGTTTTCTCCTGATCGTCTGGATGGATAGGAATTTGGAAGAAACCTAAAAATCCATCTAGAAAACAAAAGTAAGAGTTATGAGCTAGTTTATCTAACATCTGATTAATGAATGGTAAAGGGAAGTGATCTTTTCTTGTAGCGGTATTCAGCTTTCTATAGTCGATACACATCCTCCACCCTGTAACTGTGCGTGTGGGTATCAACTCATCTGAATCATTCTTAATTACCGTAGTACCTCCCTTCTTTAGTACAACATGTACCAAGCTCACCCAAGAACTATCCGATATGAGGTATATGACTCCTGCATCTAAAAGTTTGAGCACCTCCTTCTTCACAACATTTTTCATATGTGGGTTAAGTCGGCATTGAAATTCCATAGAAGGCTTGCTATTTTCCTCTAATAAAATCTTGTGCATGCAAATAGAGAGGTTAATTCCCTTAATGTCATCAAGTGAATAGCCAATTACCTTCTTGTGAAGATGGAGTTCTCCAAGGAGTAGTTCGGCTTGCTCTTTATTCAATTCGGCACTAACTATTACCGGGTATGTAGAATTGTCACCTAGGAATTCATATCTCCATGTGCTAGGTAGACTATTGAATTCAAGCTTCTTCTACCCTTCCTCTTCCTGGTTAACTTCGAGTGTTGCATCCATGATTGAGTCAGAATCAAGAAGTGCAGTGTACTCTTTGGCTCTCCCCTCAATGTCTTGTTCTTCAGTGTTGGTCAAGGTCAATTCAAGCGGAGCTACCTCCCTCCTGTAGGGTGCAATATGCTGCATAGTTTTCTCAACAATGTCCACACTGCAGCATGTACCTGCAAGAGAAGATTTTTTTTTTCAAAGAGTCATATAAATCAAATTGTATAATATTGCCACTGATGCTCAAATCTAGTTTTTCGTTTTTGACATCGATGACAACACCAACAGTAGCAAGAAAATGTCTCCCTAGAATGATAGGGAGTCTATCATCCTCATCAATTTCTAAGACAACAAAATCTCCAGGAATAAAATAATCTCTAACTTTTACAGGCACGTCGTCTAAAATACCAACAAGACGACGAACTGATCTGTCTGCCAACTGTAAAGTAATATTAGTACTCTTTAAATCTCCCAAGTCCAGCTTTTACATAAAGAAAGAGGCATAAGACTGACACTTGCTCCCAAATCGCATAAGGCTCGCTATAAGGTCATCTCCTCAATCTGGCAAGGTATAGAGAAACTACCTGGATCTTTGAGTTTCTAGGAGAGTTTGTTTTGTATAATCGCACTGCACTCCTTAGTAAGTGCAAATGTCCCTTGTTCTTCAAGCTTCCTCTTGTTAGACAAGATGTCCTTCAGAAATTTGGCATCGGTGGGCATCTGCGAAAGGACATCAACAAAAGATATGTTAATATAAAGTTTCTTAAGAACTTCCAATAACTTACCGAATTGTTTGTCTAGTTTGGCTTTGACAAGTCTATGTGGGAAAGGGATTGGAGGTTTGTAAGTTGGCGGCCCCACATAGGGTCGTTCTGTCTCAGTTTGCTCATGTGTTACCGATGTTGCCTCATGGTTCAGATCTCTTGTGTCAGGTGCTGCATCTTCCCCTCTGTCATCAGTTGACATCTTGGGATCTTCTAGTTGTTTGCCACTTCTTGTGGAGATTGCATTGCAATGCTCCTTCGGGTTAACTTTAGGTTGTGATGGAAATTTCCCTGGTTCTCTGGAGGAAGAGCTAGCCTGCTGGGCTAGTTGATTCTCTAGCATCTTATTATGAGTTTCCAAGGAATCCATTCTTGACATCATGAGTTTCATCATATTAGTTAATCCTTCAATTTGTTTACTCAGTTGAGGATACATATTCGACTTCTACAGTGGATTATAGTTTCTGGCTTGAAACCCAGGTGATTGTCTATAATTCCCTTGTGGAGGCTGTCTAAAATTTCCTTTTGGAGGTTGACCTTGTGGTGGGGCTTGCCCAAGTTGCACTGGTTGTGTAGTTCGGTATGAGAAATTTGGGTGGTTTCGCCATCCTGGATTGTATGTGTTGGAATATGGGTTATTCATGGGATTCAAATTTCCAATTGCATTGATATATTTAGGATGACTTTGAGTCAACTGCCTATCTCCCAACTGGCATTCTGTACCTACATGGCCTGCAACTCCACACATCTCACAAGCCTTTGAATCTGTCCCAAGCCTCATATAAAGATTCTCCTTCCTTCTGCATGAAACTAGTGATTTGATTTCTCAGTTGAATTGTCTTGGAAGCGGGGAAGTATTTTGAAATGAAGGCTTGTGATAATTCTCCCCATGTCCTTATGGAAGTTGAAGGTATTGTATGAAGCCATGCTCTTGCTCTATCCCATAAAGAGAAAGGAAACAGTCTTAACCTGATAGCATCAGTAGAAACACCATGAATTTTTAATGTATCGCAGTACTCTAAAATTATAGCAAAATGCATGTTGGGGTCCTCAAGAGAAGAACCACCAAACTGATGTTGTTGAACCATGGAAAGTAAAGCGGGTTTAATCTCAAAATTATTGGATTTTTCTAGGTTTCCAAAATGTATTTTCTTGCCTTTTTTAGATTTTTCTAGGGCTCGGAATCGATGAAAAACCGGGTGGGGATCAGTCTACAGAGTTACGATCACGGGTGAACCCCGTCGGGTTCACCAGGCGGTGAAGTCTTCTGTAAAGTTTCTATCAAGTAAGAATCACCGGTGAACCCTGCCGGGTTCACTTGGTTGTGTAGTGTTCTGTACGTTTCTGCACAAACTCCCTCTGAGAGAATCACGGGTGAACCCCGGAAGCACGGGCAGGCCGTGAAGTGTTCTGTGGAGTTTCAGTCATCCGGTGAAAGCACCAGTGAACCCCACCAGGTTCACCTAGCCGTATTTTTCAAAGTAGCTCGGATTGGGCCCAAATTTGACGTGCGGCTTCGTCTTCTCGTAAGGAATCACCTTATGATTTTAGAATCTTCAAAAGACTTCAAAATAGGGTGATTTGTCCTAAAATTCTATAAAAATAATAAAAAGTAAAGATTCCAAAGCAATCAAGTAAATAAGTCTCAATGAAGTATAAAAACATTAAAATGGGCCTAAATTTGAGATAAAATAATACTAGAAATTACTGTTAAAATGAAAGGAATCAGCAGGCAGTGCAGCTCCTCTTCTACTGCCGGCGTGCGGTTCTTTCTCCATCACCGAGCTTACCTGCACGTTAGGGTGGACGGCCGGCCCCTTTGGCCAGCCGGTGGATGCATGCGAGGCGTGAGTGGATGATTCATCCATTCATCGTCGACGCATACGCGCGTGCGACTCTGTATAGTGGTCTTGTGGTCGGACATTCCTCCTCGCTGGCGTGTGAGCGAGGTACCGGCCAGCTCTCCTCTATCATAGGTGTGCAACGCCGTGTAGACGACCGTTCGTGATCGCCAGGCACCGGCTTGATCCGTGGACGAGTGGGTGAGTCCGGTTCCCGAGCGTGGGACGTCTGGTTACTCCCCTTAGTTCTCTTCCCGGCACGTGAGCGTGTTTGGACTCTGTTGTGGACCCCATTCGATGCGGTAGATTCTAGGTGGGTCCCCTCTTGGGTTCGGGTGAACCCAATTCGACTCGACGACACCGGTTTTTGGTGAATCATCAGCGTTGATTTAGTCATGTTGGAACGGCAGAGATCTTCTGCAGAGTCCTTGGTTAGGCTGGGGTCGGTTCGAGGAATTGTCCCTACCAGTTGCGCCTAATCTAGTGGTTACGACTGTTGTGCCCTTGCGTGGGCATGTTTGGACTTGAGTTCAGCGTTGACTCTTGTGTAAAATATTTTTTAAAAATATTATCGTAATTCAGGGCATGACAGCTTGGTATCAGGGCATGACAACTTGGTATCAGAGCCTAGGGTCTGGGTGTTCCAACTTGTACGAGCGTCGTACTTGTGATTTGTCTAACCCAACTGCTTGAGTGCAAATGGGGTCTTCGACGGATACCAGACTATCGTCCCTCGAGGACATGGTTAGAGATGGGGTTTTGGAGCCCCACATCTTAGTGGAGATCATCTCCACACTACTCATCTCCAACGTTGTAGCTCAGGTGACTTAGCTCATCGAGGAGCTAGAGGCATGTCAGGTGGAGGTCACGTTACTGAAGCGCGCTACGGTGGCTTTGATAGCGCCAACTGTGGCCAATCTTGGCCATGGGACTGTCATGCGATGACATGTCCCAAAGCCTACCCTCTTTCTAGGGGTGCCTTGCTCCATGGAAGTTGAGAACTTCCTTAGGGATATGGAAACATATTCCCAGGATGTGCAAATCCCCGAGGGACAGCAAGCCCAAGCTTGCATCGCGTGTCTCTCCAGAGATGCGAAGTTGTGGTGGCAGACTCAGGCCGCCCCCAACTTATTCAGGAACGATTTAGCCCGTAAGCTCCCTTGGGAGGAGCTTGAAATGGAGATCAAGACTTAGTTCCTTCCAAGGAACTTGACTAGTTCTGCGAGGGGTGCCCTCGAGAGAGTCCGGTATGTTGCGAACATCCGAGACAATGCGCAACAGTTTTACCAGGCTGCGGAAGCTTTGATGGACCACATGGGGTCCGGGGAACATGTCCCCTTCGTAGCCTCTGCCACTGTGAGTGGTATAGCTTCTACCTCACGAACGAAGAGTTCATTCTCCGTGAAGGGCAGTGAGCCATTCACGCTGAAGAGTCGGCCCGCGACACCAAGGCCGATGAAGCCGGTCAGGGACTGCCCACCTTCTACAACAACAGAAGAGGAGAGCAGTGTGCGGGATCAGGAGGCTGATGCATCCGCAAGTGCACGGATTTATTGAAGTAATAAATTAAAGATCGTTCCCAACGAAGATCTAGCGGTCAAGTAACGATTATACGACTTGTTTAAATCTAGGCTAATCAAATCTTGGTTTTTGTGTGAACTCCTAAATACAAAGAGCAATCGAGGTAACGTTTTTGGATTGAAATTTAGTTTTAAAGATCGGGACTCGAGGTTTCACCACACTGACAATTATGAACTTGATAAAGATAACTCTTTAAACGGAAAACTATAGTCATGAAAGGGGTTTTTCCTAAGATATAGATTACCTCCTCCCGAAGCGTAATCCATATTTAGTTACACTAATCCCCTACTCTCGTGATAATTAATGTAACTAAACCCATTAAGTTCTATGAAATATCGTGAAATCCTTCAAACGAATCCAAACTACTCCCGTGATTGGATTCGTAGGTTCGAATAGAATAGTTCCGACATTGCAATTCACCTCCTGGTTCTTCTCACAACGTCTAAGACGCAAATAAACTTGGCCAGAGTAATTTACGAAGTAAACACAATTCTAAAAAAATCAATGCTATAATGATCTTAACAAAGAGTAAAAATACAATTTTTAATTCATAAACGTCAGTGGGCTACATCCCTAAATCCCAAAATAAGGTTTACTCGCTCATGTTCATAGTTAACAGCATGTATGTTAAATAAACTTGCATTCGAGTCCTATCAAAATTACAAGAATTCACTAAGAAAATGAACAGAAAAGCTTCCCCTCGATCTGGAGATGAAGAAGAAGCGATCAATCCTTTCTTTTGTGTGAAATCTCACCGAAAATCTGCCTTGGAAATGAATTTAACCCTAGCCACCGCCTCTGAGTGTGTTCGTCCGTCAAAGTCCCTTTGCCCTCCAAAAAGCCCACCTTTTATAGTTTAATCAGTTCGGAACCCATCAAGGAAGAATTCTAAAGAGTTTGATTCGATTTGGAGTCGAATCGAGTGAAAAACTCGAAGGGGTGGAAAAACTCACGGCCTGTAAACACTTTACGGCTGCGGCCGTAAATGTTTCTATGACAAATGTCCTATGTACACAGAAAGATTCACGGCCCATGAAGGATTCACGGCCTCACCCGTGAAAGTTTCTGTGGACTTTTTTACTTAACCACGTTTTCACCTTTTGAACACGAAACTCACGGCCGGTCGAAAAACTCACAGCCAAGGCCGTGAAAATTGTGTTTGACACTATTTTTGCTCTAAATTTGATGTGCGACCTCGTAATTTTCTCAGGAATTGTGCTATGGCTTCAAAACTCATAAAATCCATCATTTTACGCCATTTTTCCTGCATTTTCATAAAAACCAAGAAAAGTGAAGATTTTATACCAAGTGAAGCAAAAACACTAAAAATTAGTATAAAATCACAAAATAAGCCCAAAATATTATATAAAATACAAGCAAAAATATGATATAAATGTAACGCATCAAAATACCCTAGACTTAAAGCTTTACTTGTCCTCAAGCAATATTCTAATATATATGGAGAATGTAAAGATAAGGAAAAATCGCATTCGTTCTTTCCTTAATAATGACCCTAGTCTACAATCCAAGTAGTTGATTTTTTAGAACTTAGGTAATTTCAAGAAAAATCATAATAGAGATAAATTCTCAAGAGCTTACAATTCAAGAAAGATAAAATTCACAATGTATGTCATAATATTCATTCTTTACGCACCAAGTGTCAAATACTCTTAACTTAATAAATCCACATTACTCAAAATGTAAGAATTTATTTCAAGGATCTTGGTGATGTTAAAGATAGAGATTTTTAGAGCAATTTGGTCTTTAAACGGTTATATGCCCTTTCTTGTTAGCATCATAACATTATTTAAAGTATACCACAAAGCAGTATAATATATATATTATTTATTCATGGAGAAAGCCGGCTAGTGGCATGGTATTTAAGTCATTATCGATCTTTCTGCAAAAGGGATAAATATTTATTTTCAAGATCTCCCTCTATTACTTGATCGCAATAGACCTTAGATTACTCCACTAGAGGAGTTGAATCAAATCTCAAATTGAAGAAATATAACAAGTTTCGTATTCATAAAAATTTTCCATCAAGCAAAGATAGATAAATTAAATTTCAAGTATAAAAACACCATTCACACGTCGTATGAACATATAACATTGCATACATATATTTTATCAATACCAGAACGGAATTTACTCAATAATTTAAGTCCACATGAAATTTCAGAAATTCCCTAAATTATCAAATCAAATACTCAAAAAGTTTCCTAAGTTCAGAGTCAAAGATAAAATAAACTTGATTATCCTTAACAATCGTAAATATTCAAAATATATACCTATAAAGCTTGAGGAAAAGATAAATGTATGGGGACACCATAGACTTAAATTGTTGCATATACATAAACATTAAAATCAATGAATGATAGATTCCAAAATTTTTTTGCAAGAGTTCCCCTTAAAATATGAGCGAAACCCTGTACAATTATATCAAAATAGGTAAACATAACTCAGAAAAATCTGGAAACTGTCTCAAATATCAAATACCGTCATGTTTTATCATCTAAACCACATTTACCATTTTAGAAATACTATTCACTTCAAATATCAACACTTGCATCAAAATCATTGAAAAATCAACCAAATCATCAGCAGAGCATCACAAACCATCATAGATACATGATAGGCAACAAATATACACAATACTATAGTAACCTAACCATGTACCACACCTAAAAGTCTAATACCATCATATATATACAATATCAGCCCAAGTATCCAATACTAAGTATAAATCCAGAAATACACATCAAAGATAATAGAATACAATGCACATACACAAATAAAACATAAAAGACTATGTGTGCACTGCATCAGCACCATCTCTATCAAATCCTGATCACAAGGAATATATATGTGAGATATCACTAGAAAGTATCAACCGATCAAACTAAATGCTTAGGAACTAATAAAAGAGCAGAGATACTCACAAAAATCCTCAATCTATCTCTGTGTGCTCAGAATCCTCCTCCTCGTCATCCCTGGTATGCTGTGTTGATGAAGAAGGGAGATGTCGCCGCAATAACTCCTCAAACGCGTGCAGAGACTCTAGTGTTCTCATCTGTCACTGCTCCAAATGCAATATGTCGTCACACATCCTCTACTGCTCAGCTCGTATCTGATGCCTTGCATTTTGACAGTAATTTCTAGTGTTATTTCATATCAAATTTAGGCTTATTTTAATTTTTTCATACTCCATCGAGACTTATTTATTTGATTGCTTCGGAATCTTCACTTTTCTTATTTTTGTGGAATTTCAGGCAAAATCACCCAATTTTGAAGTCTTTTAAAGATTCTAAAGTCATGGGGTGATTCCTTACGAGAAGAGGAAGCCACACGTCAAATTTGAGCCCAATTCAATTTACTTTGAAAAATACGGCCGGGTGAACCCCGCGGGGTTTACCAGTGCTTTCACCAGATGTCCGGAAATTCATAGAATACTTCACAACCAGATGAACCCTGTGGGGTTCACCCGTGATCCTCTCGGAAGAAGTTTGCACAGAAACATACAGTACACTTCACTAGCAGGTGAACCCGGCGGGGTTCATCGGTGCTTTTTACTTGACAGTAACTCCACAGAGGACTTCACCACCTGGTGAATCCATGATCATAACTCTGCAATCCGACCTTCACTCGATTTTTCCTCGATTTTGAACTGTAAAAAATCCAAAAAAGGCAAGAAAATATGTTTTGGAAAGCTAACAGAGAGGCAAATCAAAAGAATATAAAATCCTTTTCGATTGTTGCCAAAATATCGAGAAATCAGCAGATGAAGCGACTTGGGCGAATGGTAGAGGTGACAAGGCGATTTCGAGAGATTAGAGCGTCAGATCTTCACGATTTTTGGGGATCTTGTTCGGTTCATCCTCTCCTTCATCTTCAAAATGTTTTGTAGCAAATTTCTTGATATTTTAGAGAGATCTATGCGAGCTTTCATGAATTCTGTGGCGTAAAACCTTTTTCGGGATTTGGTTGAAGCCCACTGATGAATTCTTTCATGCAATCTTAAATTATTCTATTACTTTGAAGTTTGTATGAGCATATTTTACCTTAGTGTAGTTATTTCTTGATATTGCTTTAGCCGCATAGTATCATGTGGTAGTCGACACGGTCCTGACTGAGAGGAGGATCGTGTTGGTGGATTTCCTAGGTAAAACTTGTGAATCTTTGACACGAGAGTGCTTAGATTTTGCTCGAGGGTAACATAATCATCGCTTGAACTCATTGGGTTTATATAGAATAATCCACCGCGAGACTAGGAGATCGTCCTGGGTAAACACCAGGGTGTACCGACGAGAGGGGGCATCCTATACTTTTGGAGGATTCCTTATGCAATATTATGAACTCTTGTAATAGATAACTTTTAATGTAGTTAGATTCATCAGTGTGGTGGATACCGAAGTCCCGATCTCTCTCATATAGATAACCTCCTCGTCGTTGAGTTTGATTTCTTGTTTTCGCTTATTGCTCTCAAAACCCCATTTCAAATTGCTTAGCTATTGAGACTTAGATTTTCTGGTACTTAACCTTGCTCCATGTGTGTTCGACAACCTTTTATATTACTTCGACATTACCATGCACTTACAGGACATGTCAAGTTTTTGGTGTCGTTGCTAGGGAGGAATGGTTAATATTAGTATATTTCTGAGGATTGGTAGACTCAGTTTTAGTTAATTCTGTTACTTTATTATTTTTTTTCTTTAGTTCCTTTTTGTCGCTTGCCTTAAAGCTTTGCAATTGCATTTGACATCTTTTTATGCAAAGAAGCTTGCGTGTAGGCAAATTTTTTGAGATAGATCTTTAGATAGAGAGAACTTTCAGAAGAAGGAGAAAACTCAAGCAACTTCAGCAAAAAGAAGATCAAAACCAAATAGAGTATATTCCACTAGGCCTGAACAATGATCAAGAGAGTTATGAAGTTAAGTGAATGAATACTAGGTGTTGAGATTGGAAGAGAGTTATGAAGTTAAGTGAATGAGAACTTGTGAAGTTGAGTGGAAATGAGAAAAAAAATAAAATAGCATTAAGGACATAACCTTGCCACCTCATGCTATTGGAAGTGTCTTCTTGCGCACACCTCATCTCCTCATGCATGAGGAGATAAGTATTGAGAATTTTTGGTCAAGCCTCCCTTTTGCTTCGTTCCAGCCTTGGGGGAGAAGAAATCATACGAAAGGGAAGAGGAAGAAAAAGGGAGAAATCCACTAGAAAGTGATTTTGGGCATATTAGGCAAGTTTCTTCTTCTTTCTTTGGTAATATTTTGCCCATTGCTTCAAATTTATGAGAACTCATCTTTTCGTCCTTTGTGAATTCAAGTTGCCTCTGATTTCTATGATTTTTGGTAAATTCACCCCTTGAAAGAATGATCAATGCTATGTTAAACAACTATGAATCTGTATGTAAAGTAAATCTGACGTTTCTTCATTCAAATGCTCATAACCTTTGACTCTATGATCCAAATCGTATAAAATCAGATTCATTGTAAAGAAGACTTAATTATCTTTCTTTTGGGTGGGCTATTGAGTATTTTAGAAGAGGTTATCGACCTTGTTTCCTCAGCCAAATCTGACCCAGAAAATCTGCTTTTGCTATTTGAACCTTTATCTAGTGAGTGAGCTATATGTCCAGATTTTGTGTTAGTAGTGCTACCAAATTTTCATTTTTATATCAATTAGACTGATTAAACTACACCTGGAGCCTTTATTTGCATGATTTGGATCCGAAATGAAATTATACTGGATTTTTGAACTTAACCCTTTAAATCTGGAAATATCATTGTCCTGATTCTGACCTTTTGCTACTTCAAAGCTCATAACTTCATGTATTGAGCTCCATTTTAAGTCAAATTTGTTTTTCTGAAAACTAGATGCGAAAATCTTTGTTTTGACACAAATATCATACCAAATGGTATCTTATGAAGAATGTAATGCTCATGGTAAACAAGCTCCAACTTTCTAATTTTGGGTTAGATGACCATTCCTTTGCGTATCTTCCATATATGGTCTTCTATGTGGAGCTTATTGATACTTATGTCTTTTTCATTTGGAAATGAGTATATCAGCAACATGTATCTCATGTATGAACTTTAAGGTTCGCATCTTTGAGGGTTTGATACATATATCAATAAACCCATTTTGGTATGTTTCCATTTGTTAATGTATGAATGCTAGTGGGAATAACATTATGAGCTCATAAATGGGAAGAGATTGATAGTTGTGGAACAAAGTACCACATGGAACAAAGTGCCACATTAGCAATAATGGGGACCACCTCTTGAATCTATGGGAGCCACCTCTTGAATCCCACTATCTCTGATTATGAGCCCGAAAGGGAAAAGACTATGAGCCCAGAAATGGGAAGAGATTGATAGTTGTGGAACAAAGAGCTACATGGAACAAAGTGCCACATTCGCAATAATGGGGGCCACCTCTTGAATCCCACTATCTCTGGTATGGGGAGCCATGATAGCTCCAGCATGCATATGTTTGAGTTTCACCCTGACGAGGGTGGAATATGATTCTAGACGTGGAACATTTATGTTATTTGTGATTTCCCACTATGCTCACTATGTTGTGTATGATATGTATCTTTGGATTGATTTATCTTTGTGATCTTTCTACTTACCATGTAACTCTTTGTTACTTTGGATTGATTCTATCTATTGTTTATGCTTACCATGGTATTATGCTTATCATGTCACTATTGCTTACCATGAAATTATATGCCTCTTTGGATTGCTACTTTGTGATATGCTTACCATGGTATTATTGCTTATTATGTCACTAATATGTTCCCATTTGATATTACTTATGGAACCATGTGGAGATCTATTATGAATACTTCTCCTTTTTGGCATCTTAATTACTTTCTGAGCATTCTTGCTCAATCCTTGCATTCTAACCTCTTTACAGGTTAGCTTTGGGCTACAAGTTTATGTGGATTGTTTAAAGAAGATAATGAGTTGTGGTTTTATGTTTTGAGAACATAAACATTAATGACTAATGTATGAAGTTGTTAGTATGTTTGTATGATAAGTGTGAGAAGATCCATGACTTGTGTGTGAGATAATATGGTTGTGGAATATTGTAAAGTTCAATGACTCATGTGTGATATTCATTTTGATGTTTGTAATATAAGTGTGAGTTATATTGAATACATATTATGGTTTTGGAATAGGATGTGGTTTTTATGATATAAAAGGATTTTGATTGTTAGAATGAGAAAGTTTGAATGGAAAGTAAATTTTATACGTTATATTGATCAGGTTATCGTGTTTCGATCCTGGATACATATTGTCAAATTTTTTTATGATATGAATTTATTACCTTCATCTAGGGGTGTGACAAAGGAAGTAAGCAAAACGCTAAGTAGGAATCAACAAATATGGTGAGGGAGTCAAATAACATGATAATTGAATGACTAAAACAGCAATATACAAATAATATACAGAATGCAGTGTAAATCATCAAGCTGGCCAACAGATCTCAACCAAGAGCCGCACTCATTTTCAGAGTGTTTCCACTATTGCTCACGCAGTGGAACGACTATCCTAAATAGTCCGGAGTGTTGTGTCCAACACCTGACATCCATAGTATTGCCCCGAGGACAACTGGCAGTGCCCTAACCGGCAAACATATAGTCCGATTCGCGTCGGAACTATAACACACACACGATGGCCACTAGAGAATAAATCATCAAGTCTAGTGGTCAATATGTATCACGACTTTAACATAACAAATATTCAATAGTTCCACATACTCATGTGTCAATATCATATATACACAATTGTTCACAATTGTTCAACCATGTTCATATGTCAATATATCAGATATCTCAATACAGTTTTGTTAATCATGCATACAGAAATAGAATATGACCAATGAACAAGATAATTGAGATCAACTGAATTTTAGAAACGCACCAAGCAGATGGAACGATTAGATATCAGTGTTAATCAATTCTAACATATGCATTATATATCAAATCAAAGGAATAAGCAGCAAATCCTATAATCTTGACATTGTAACAAAGGAGTAGGGTAAGATTCCTACCTCAAACGCTGTAATCCTGAATCCCTTTGAAATCATAGCTATCTTCCTTTCTTCACCGAATAATTAAAATATCCATCATTATTTATCATATGCATCCACTTATAATTATGCCCTCAACTCTTAATCAATTTAATCCCAAAATTATTATCATCTAAATTTTCCCAAGATATAAATTAGATTTTACTATTTTATTCTTAGGAACAGATTTTAATATTAAAATAAAATAAAAACTAAATTTACCTCTCTACCGAAGACTCGATGCGGAACGAAATTCGTTCACCAAAACTCGTCGCCGTAGCAACAGACTCCACGACGAGACGAACACAGCGTTAGTTCATCGCTGGAGTGCTCACCACCGGAAACGTCGCCGGGGGCGAGAGAGGGGATAGCTGCCGATGAGAGAGGGATAGGGGGGTCGCCGCTCGCGCCACTGGACAGAGTCATCACAGCCGCCGCCGCCACCGTAGAGGACTCGTCACACATGTCCGAAACACAACGGATGGTCGACGCCGCCTCAAGGGAAGGAGAAGATGACTCCGGCACCCTTTTCCGTTGCCGATGGGAGAAGATAGGGTCAATGCCCCAGCCCCGATTTTGAAATCTCGTCGCTGCTGCTGAATATCCACGCATGCGTCCGAAAAGTTGTCGGACGACGGGCGCCGCACCAAGGGAAGATAGGATGGCCGCTGGCGCTCCTTCCTGATGCCGTCGGAGGAGGTGTGAGAACAGAAGCAAAACGGCTTCGCTGGCTAGGAAGGAAATAGAGGGCCAGCTTGCGGCGCATGAGAGGAGAGAAGAGTAATTAGGGATAATTAGGAATTTGCTTTTTGGATTAGGGAATAAGGGTTTTATTTATAGGAAAAGTTTGAGAGGATTTAGGGAGAGTAAAAATGGCGGAGAGATTTTAGGGCTTAACAGATTAGGGTTTCTGAAATTTAAAAATTTAAATTTAAATTAATAATTAAATTAAAAAAATTCAAGGTATAACACTATGCGTGTTGCCTAGGCATCAAGCATCTGTAACCCGACTATTCGATATGTCCATCACGTTCTTGCCCACACAATCTTTGGCCGCGGGGAAAGCGATGGTATGGTACACCAGTCAAAATTATTTTATTTGTGGTGTATGCTTCATTCTTTCAGGGCCTACTCGGGTTATTATTTGGCTAAGCAGTTTAGCTGCATCACCCACTCACATAAGGGGGCGATCGTCATGGGTGGTTTGGTCACCCTGCTGGCTGTTTCCCTCGGGGTTATTCCCTATGGCACCATGGAATCAAGTGGAAATAACCAGCTCAAAATCGAGTCGTGTGTTTCCATGAAACTCATCATTCACCGGGGTGACTCCTATTGTCTTACATTTAAAGGAAGCCAATTTTACCTCCCACTACCGAACATTGAGTGCACCATGGTGCGCGTGCGAGCAAACTAGCGCAGACCCTCAGCTTGACCCAGTTGATACGGCGCCCACAACCCTAGATGCGTTTCATTTTGGTGGTTTCTCTTCTACCAGGTTGATGATGGCCATCCTTCAGAAGATACGGGAGGAGCAGCTTCATCAGAGGGAGGTGCAAGACTAGATGGATTCCACACTCTTCTATATCCGCCAGGAGCACACTATGCATTGGGAAGCTATGGAGGCAGGTATGCAGCGACAGCATAAAATGATGGGCTCAGTCTAGGAGAAGTTCTCTGCCATGGATGACCGGCTGGCCTTTATGTCCGAAAAGAACATGGCGCATGTAGCCATCTCTTCCGACGAGGAGGATGAGCCTGATTACACATCTCGCGGTAAGGGTAAGAGCTCTAGGGCTTTTGGCTCTAATTCGCAATGGCAGAAATAGAGTCCCCAGCGCTCGGCCTCCCACCTACTCCTCTCACGTATACGGCTTCGCATAGAGGACTATGCGACATTTAGTGTGGGTGAGCTATCTCCTCTCTAATTTCATATCTCCTGCTGTTTTACTATTTTGCTGACTTTTATGTTGATACTTCACTTTGACTGGATATTATTCATTTGGCATTATACCTATATGCCACTATTCGTGGGCCTGGTTCCATCTTCAGGCCTCTGACTACGATGTGTTATATTTTGGCACTTTGGATCTATTATTTTTATACCTTATTGTAGTATTGCATGACATGCTTTGATATGATATATTGTGTCACACTATGGTTGTATTGATCTTGAGTCATGCATGTGGTCATGTTTGATATGTTCATACTATGATGTAAGTGGTGAAACTTTGATCCCATGATAGCTAAGCCCAATTGTTGAAACTGAATTCATGTTTGGTTTAGAATAATCATGACCTATTGAATGCAACATCTAATTAGAGATACTCTATGATCATATACGTTTACTCTATGATTTTGAAATCTTATGATTTGGATTGCTCTAGACTGTTCATTAGTGGGTCAAATATTTCTAAGAATGTTTAAAGAATATATGCTGGTAGTATGCATGTAAATTCATAGTGAGATATGCGTCTACTTATTCATTCCTTGAAGTCCTTTCTCTTGTTGGGAGAAAACTGCATTTGTAATATGCTGAAACTCTTATCTGCACCTTATGTTGCATTTGATAAAAAAAAACTCTTAGATTCTTCTACTTGGTACTGTGAAAAATTGGCAGTGGTACCTAAGAACATGAGTTGAAATCTAGAAGAGACTCCTCTACTTGGCACTGTGAAAAATTGACAGCAGTACCTAAGGATATGAGTTGAAGTCTAATTTCATAATAAGCTATTGGATTTTTACATCCTAATAGATACATTTGAGTTGATCCCAATACGTAGATTTAGATGGATTGGATTAGCATGAGTAATGTATATGCCTAATTGAGTTTTCTGTCTACTGCTGGCTAAGTTCCTCGACTTCTAGAAATTGTGGGATCAAACTGCCGAACGTTCTATGACACCTGATCAATTAATTTCTTCTGATTAGATGATGGATAACTAATGACACCAAAATATATAGTATATTTTGTATCATTTTAGATATCTTTTCATGCTAAATTGAAGATCTTATTACTTGCTTTCATGATAAATTCATCGAATATTCTATTTTGGTTTTTCATGATCTTCAGGTAAAAAGGCACTATTTCGAGGCATTTTTAAGAAAAATCAAAGACATGAAAGAGTTACCATCATCAAGAGGAGATCACCCAAGAAATTTCACGAAAATCGGAGCATCTCAGCAAAATACGGCAGGGCCGTAAATTATATTACGGTACCATATTTTTATACGCTACCGTAATATTGAGAACACTGCCATATTTTGAGGAGTTCCCGAACAGAAAGTTTTTTAGATTTTACAGCAGCACCGTAAACCAGATTACGGTACCGTATTTCAGAGCGCTTCAGAACAGAAACTTTGCTTGATTTTACGGCACCCCCGTGAAGGATTACACGGGCCGTATTTTCCAGTCACTTCCGAACAGAGAGCTCAGACGATTTTACGGCAGTACTGTAAACCATATTACGGTGCCGTATTTCCTAGACGATATCAGATCAGAAAACTCGACCGATTTTATGGCACTGCCGTAATTCTCATGCTAAACGCGACTCCGAGGTCAATCCCGACACCCGATTCTTGCGGAGATGATTACGAATGTTCCAAGGCTCTATGTTCAAAGCCGTAAGAAACAAAGGGGAGCTTTTGACGAGAGGATTACACACACACACCGAAAGCCCCAATTTTCATCGACTGTCGAGGGAGAAATCACGATTCACGCCATTGCCGCGACCTATCCAGACCACCTCCGGCCACGATTTTCATACTGAAGCTTCGTCTGGAGGAGGAGACAACGTGCCAGAAATTTCAGAAGAGAAGGAGATCAATTGGAAGAGGAATCGAGGAAAGAATAAGGACAGCCACTGTTCACCGAGAGCTTTTGAAATTATGGCTGTGAAATACTTCACAGCCGTCCTGTATTTTCCCAAAACTCTTCTTTTACTGATTTTTGAACTTCTGAAATTATGGAATATTGTATTTTCTCCACCATGCTAGCTTAAACTATTTTTGGGACATGGGGGAGTAATTCGCTTGATTTTTAATGACTAGACGACTATTTTTGTTCCACTATTTCGTTGCGTTTAATCTTAGCATGATGATTTTGCTCATGTGATATTTGTGCTTAGACTCTCTATAGATCCATGTTACTAATCATGTTTTTAGAATTTTCACTATTGACTGAAAGGTAATTGCATGAGAATTCAGAACCCTAGAATTGCATGTTAGAACCCTTCCTTAGGTTAGATCCAAATTGTTCAGTTCTAGTAGATTAATTGCCATGATAATAACATGAATCTATAGATCGACTCTAATTGTCAAACGTGGAGATCTTGCACGAAAGTGAGGATCAGAACGTTGGAGATCCATGAGTAAAACTAGTGTTGAGGCTCAGATGCATGAAAGTGATCCTTGAGATTCCACTAGAGATTATCAACCTAGAATTCGGATACACGAAAGTGATCTTTGAGTTCATTGATTGATGATTTACTTATCTTCAACGTTGGGACAAATCTTGCGTGAAAGCGAAGATTAATCCCTGCATGGTTGTTAGCACGAGAGTGAAACAATCCTTTTATTAAGTAATTTGCATCTTCATCATGATAAAATTAAACTGATGAATTCTTTATTCATGTCTAGTCACAGAAATTATAGTGAATGAAACCCTAGTCCCAGTTTTCTCTCTCTGATAGTATCTTTCTGTGTGTTTGCGATATTTACTTGACTTTCATTTGATTACCTAGATAGTGAAAAATCAATTGATTAGTATTTGACAACATAGGTCTCTGTGGGTTCGATATCTTTTATTACTTCGAGTATCCGTGCACTTGCGGATCACAACAAGTTTTTGGCGCCGTTGCTGGGGACCTTAGTTTTGTCAATATTGAAAATATTGAGATTATTGCTAGACTAGGATTAATTCATGTTTTATCTATCTGTTCTTCTCTGTTTACTTGAGTTACTTATTCTGTCTACTTTAGACTATATAGGAAATTTAAATCCAATGGCAGGACAGAGATTACTTAGGGACTATGCTGTCCCTAGGCCACGAGAAATACACTCTAGCATTATCAAACCCAGCATTGAAGCCGATAATTTCGAGATTAATCCTGCCTTCTTGACCATGATCCAGCATAATCAATTTGGAGGAAATCCAATTGAAGATCCCTATCAACACTTACATCTTTTTCTTGAATATTGTGATACCATTAAGATTAGTGGAGTTTCTGATGATGCATTAAAACTAAGATTATTTCCTTTTTCTCTTAGGGACCAGG
This sequence comes from Costus lasius, assembly GCA_027563935.2. Lineage (NCBI taxonomy): Eukaryota > Viridiplantae > Streptophyta > Magnoliopsida > Zingiberales > Costaceae > Costus > Costus lasius. The sequence goes on from CM050451.1 coordinate 82,998,042, forward strand.
CGAAATCATGGCTACAATCACAACCTACTGGAACCTTCACAACTTGGAATCAACTTTCAAATTCCTTTTTGACAAAGTACTTCCCTCCAAGCAAGACAATTCGACTAAGAAATCAAATTATAAGCTTTCAACAAAAAGATGGGGAGTCATTCAGTGAGGCATGAGAGAGATTTAATGAATTGCAACGGAAGTGCCCGCACCATAGCCTTGAAAATTAGACTTTACTTCATACATTTTATTATGGTTTACTTGATGATACCCGTCTAATTGTTGATACTTCTGTAGGAGGAGCCGTTATGAGCAAAACAGTGGAAGATGCTTTTGCACTATTTGAAGAAATATCTCTGAACCATAACCAATGGAATCCTGAGGAAAGAATATTACATGGTCATCATTATGGTAAGAATAAGAATGAGGAATTGCAAACTCCAACTGAAGAGGTAAATTCTTTTAATATAGAATCCTGGCTTGACAAGTTTATGACTCATCAAACTCAATTTATGCAAAATCTTTAGGGAAGGTTAACTAGATTGCTTCTCAAGTAGAATCTTTAACTTCTCACGAGAACTTCATAAAAAATCAGATGCCTGATGAACATTGCAATGTTGTTGTCACTAGAAGTGGAAAGAAGCTAGGAGAACTTAACAGGAAGGTTGAACTTAAAGAAAAAGAGTCTTGCTGTGATCATGATGAAGAATTAGAATTAGAAAAATCCTCTAAACATGAACAAACCCTACCTAGTTTAACACCTCAAAAGGGTGATGAACCAAAAGGGGATGTGCCATGTAAAGAAGATAATTCTAAATCTGATTTGCCTCCACCCTATAGACCACCAATACCTTTTCCTCAAAGGTTAGTACAGGAAAAACTAGACAAACAATTTGGGAAATTTTTAGATATTTTGAAAAAGCTTTACATTAATATTCCATTTATTGAAGCTTTATTGCAAATGCCTACATATGCTAAATTTTTAAAAGAAATTCTGTCTAATAAGAGGAAAATAGAAGACTTTGGTACTGTGGCTCTAACCGAGGAATGTAGTGCTATTATTCAAAACAAGTTACCACCTAAGTTGAAGGATCTAGGTAGTTTCTCTATCCCTTGTTTTATTAGTAGTATGACTTTTGACCGAGCCTTATGTGATTTGGGAGCTAGTGTGAGTCTAATACCAGTATCTGTTTGCAGGAGGCTGGACATGGGAGAGCTTAAACCAACTTCAATATCTTTGCAGCTCGCTGATTATTCAGTTAAATATCCTGTGGGGATTCTTGAAGATGTGTCTGTTCAAATAGGCAAGTATTTCATCCCAGCAGATTTTGTAGTTCTTGAGATGGAGGAAGATGCAAAAATCCCCATAATACTTGGTAGACCATTTTTAGCCACAGTAGGTGCACTCATTGATGTAAAAAATGGTAAGCTTTCACTTAACATTGGGGGTGAAAAGATCGAGTATGATTTGCATGAAGCCATAAAAAATCCTTCAAATTCTGAATATTGTTGTAGTGTACATGATAGGGATGACATTATTTATGATCTTAATGATTTATTTGCTGAAACCCCTGAATATTATTCTGATTTTATTCTTAAGGAAGGAACCAATTCTGAAAGTAATGAATTTCTAGATTGCAATACTTGTGATGAAAAAGAACAAACTCCAAAAATAGAGCTCAAAGCTTTACCTGATAACCTTCGTTATGAGTTTCTTGGTCCTAATTCTACTTATCCTGTTATAGTTGATGCACAGCTTGGAAATAGGGAAACGGAGTTGCTTCTCAAGGAATTAAGGATTCATAGAAAGGTAATTGGGTATTCTATTGATGACTTGAAAGGAATTAATCCTTCTTTTTGTATGCACAGGATCTTGATGGAAGAAGAGCACAAGCCACATGCAGATTTCCAAAGAAGGTTAAACCCCTCCATGAAAGAAGTTGTAAAAAAGGAAGTTCTGAAATTACTTGATGCAGGTATTATCTATCCTATCTCTGATAGCAAATGGGTAAGTCCTGTACATTGTGTTCTTAAGAAAGGAGGGGTAACTGTCATGAAAAACAAAGATAATGAACTAATTCCTGTTAGAACTATTACTAGTTGGTGAATGTGCATAGATTATAGAAAACTGAATGCTGCTACTAGAAAAGACCACTTCCCTTTACCCTTTATCGATCAGATGATTGAAAGATTAGCAAACCACTCTCATTTTTGTTTTTTAGATGGATATTCTGGTTTTTTTTCAAATTCCTATACATCCTGATGATCAAGATAAAACTACTTTCACATGCCCATATGGAACTTTTGAATACAGGAGAATGCCCTTTGGTTTATGTAATGCTCCTGCTACATTTCAAAGATGCATGATGGCTATTTTTTATGATTTTATTAAAGATTTTATGGATGTCTTTATGGATGATTTTTCTGTATATGGCTCTTCTTTTGATGTGTGTTTAGCTAATTTATCTCGGGTATTGTAGAGATGCGAGGAAACTAACCTTGTTCTTAATTGGGAAAAATGTCATTTCATGGTTAAGCAAGGTATAGTTTTGGGACACTTAATCTCGGAGAGAGGAATTGAAGTTGACAAGGCAAAAATTGAGGTGATAGAGAAATTGGAACCACCCACAACTGTGAAGGAGATATGAAGTTTCCTAGGACATGTAGGATTCTACCGACGATTCATCAAGGATTTCTCTAAACTTGCTAGACCTCTTACAAATTTACTTTGTAAAGATGTAAAATTTTCTTTTGATGAAAGTTGTTTATCTGCTTTTCAGGAATTGAAGAAGGCTTTTGTCTCAGCACTTATCATTCAGCCCCCAGATTGGGATTTACCTTTTGAACTCATGTGCAATGCTAGTGATTATGCAATTGGAGCAGTTTTAGGGCAAAGGAAGGATAAAAAGCCATATGTTATCCATTATGCTAGCACGACCTTGGATGAAACACAAAGGAATTACACTACCACTGAAAAGGAACTTTTGGCTATTGTATTTTCTTTTGACAAATTTAGATCATACTTGATTAACTCCAAAGTGGTAGTATACACAGATCATGCAGTTGTGAAATGTTGGGGTATGCCCTTAAGGCTAATGTTTGAGGCCTGTGGGAAAGTAACAAGTATCATGTAATAAACTATTATGTTTATAAAGGCATGGTTGTTATTCAGTTAGTTACATTGTCTGCTGCAATATATGTTCTTCTGAATAATGTCTCAAAGCTGTTCAGCTGGGCTGACATGCTGTTATGTCCTTAGTCGATGTATCTTGGTGAACATGAGACAGCCTTGATATGGTTAAGACTAATATGTGTTCTGATCTTATAGGATGCTTCGAGCATGGAATAAGATGTAGACTCATGGGTACATGGGATGTACTGGACAGACCCTACTAGGATGTTCAGTTGTTTGTCACAACGTGAATATTCCTTGTATAAGACAAGTGGCACATTTCCTCTGACTTGAGATCACTTGTGTTTTCTAAATGATGATTGTCATTATTTTGAGTTAGTTCAATATCATTTGAAAAATAATGATTATAGACTATCTTGGATGGTGAGCTTGAGTCAGGTTAGGGCACTAGTGATAGACATAGGATTGCCGTCTCCTTGTTTAAGGAGTGTGATGTTCTAAAGGGGCCCCCTGGATGAGATGATTGAGAGAGTGTATGGCCATACCCAGGTGACAGTGTTCATCTGATCTAATCATGCTCATCATATTGGAGTTACAAGTTTGACAGACTTGTCCAATAAGAACATCCAGTGGCAAAGGAAATATGTATGCTTTGTGAAATGATTCACACTTGTACTATGGTTTGGGTGTAGTCTTGGAAGACTCTTTCCTTTATATCGGGAGACAGTGATGTGTTGCTAGATACCCCTCACTGATCGTGATAATGTGAATTATCGTTACCGACATTTAAAGGAAACCCTTAGGGTCGCACAATTTGATGATATGGCTTACTTAAGTCAGATCGTGTGGACTGAATTGTTTGGGTTCAGTTTTAAGGGATTTAATCTCTGATTGTAAGTGAGATCTGGTCTGATCATGTTTGATTGATTAGGGCTTGAGATCGGTAAGCTTCGATTGAGAGAATGGATGCCAGATCGGTCAGATCAGGGGCATTAAAGAGATCGACGGTTAGATCTAAAGCCTTAGGGTTTATTTGATCTAGGCCTTGTCGCTTGGCTTGGTTGGTTCTTAAACCGAACCAATTGAACCAGCTCACTAAAAGAGCGCTTGGTTCATAGGGAGAGGAGTGGGCGACGAGTTCACATAGCGTGAACGTTGGGATGAGGAGAGGTTACTATTTTTAGTAACCATGATCTCCATGTCGAGTGGGCACTCATCCGAAATAGAGTATTCTCTATTTTCGCCAATTCACTTATTCCTCTCGCAAGTTTTTCCTCTCGACTTGGGGTGCGGCGACGCTTGAAGGTTGAGGAGGATTCGGCCAAGGAGAAAGACATCTCTTTTCCTTTCACTCGACAAGGACCTCTTGGAACCTTGCTAGCACAAGGAGCACCAAGAGAGATAGCAACATCATCTTGTGTGTGACGACAAGGAGAAGATCTACTTTGATCTTTGCTTCCAAGGAAACATCTTTCCATGGCGATGGTATGAATGTTTTCTTATTGTTATCAAGTTGATCTTTTGCATGCGTATCGATCTTATAACCCTAATTCCGCAAGAGAATAATTTTTATGCGCCATATGCTCTAAGGGTTATGCTCCCCCATGAAGGGGACCCCCCTTGCTGAAGGGGTTCTTTCATGAAATACTTAATGCAGAAAAAAGACAGCAAACCACGATTGCTCAGATGGATATTACTTTTACAAGAATTTGATTTGGAAATTAAAGATAAAAAAGGATCAGAGAACTTTGTTGCAGATCATCTTTTAAGGATAATGGTGGATACTAAAAAGCACGATGAAATCAATGATTCCTTCCCCGAAGAACAGCTCTTAACCATTGAACAGATCAGAGCCCCCCTGGTATGCTGACATAGTGAATTACCTTGTTGCTAATGTTTTTCCTCCTGATTTGAACTACCAAAAAAGGAAGAAATTCTTGGCTGAGGCAAAACACTATTTTTGGGATGAGCCTTATGTGTTTAGAACATGTACAAACGATATTTATAGATGATGTGTGCCTGAAGAAGAGATCACAGATATATTATGCCAATGTTATGGATCCTCTTATGGCGGTCATGCTAGTACTGAAAAGACTGTTTATAAAGTGTTACAATCAGGATTTTATTGGCCCACCATTTTCAAGGATGCTAGAAACTTTGTGTTATCTTGTGATAGATGTCAAAGAACAGGGAACATTAGTAGAAGACACGAGATGCCATTGTCCAACATTCTTGAAGTTGAAATATTTGATGTTTGGGGGATAGATTTTATGAGACCTTTCCCATCTTCAGGAGGTAACAAGTACATTCTGGTAGCAGTTGACTATGTTTCAAAATGGGTTGAAGCTCTTGCTTCACCTACCAATGATTCAAGAGTTGTTGCTAAATTTTTCAAAAAGATCATATTTCCACGGTATGGGGCCCCACGGGTAGTAATCAGTGATGGGGGCTCACATTTCATAGAACACAAATTTTCAGCTTTACTTAGAAAATATGGGGTGAATCATAGAGTGGCAACGCCTTATCATCCTCAAACAAGTGGACAAGTGGAGATATCAAAAAGAGAAATCAAGGGAATTTTAGAGAAGACAGTGTCATGCACTAGGAAAGATTGGGCATTCAAACTTGATGATGCCTTGTGGGCATACCAGACTGCTTTCAAAACACCAATAGGAATGTCTCTATTTCAATTGATTTATGGAAAATCATGTCATTTGCTTGTAGAACTTGAGCATAAAGCATACTGGGCAATCAAGATGCTGAATTTCGACCTGAAGAGTGCTGGAGAAAAACGGAGATTACAATTAAATGACCTAGATGAAATTAGACGCTCTGCGTATGAGAATGCAAAAATTTACAAAGAGAGGACAAAAAGATGGCACGATCGACATATTTTCAGGAGAGATTTCCAACTAGGTGACTTTGTTCTTTTATTCAATTATAGATTAAGACTTTTTCCTAGAAAACTTAAATCTCTATGGTCCGGACCTTTTCAGGTGAAGAAAATTTATCCCTACGGAGCTGTGGACATATGGAGTAAAGATACAGGAGGATTTAAAGTTAATGGACAAAGATTCAAACACTATTATCAAAAAGAACTGATTGAAGAAAAGGAGAGCTTTTACCTCGACGAACCAAGATCAAATCTGAGTGCAGAATGGTCAAGCTAATGACCTTTAAATTAGCGCTTCTTGGGAGGCAACCCAAGCTTTCTAACCTCTATTTTGTTTTCTTTAACTTAATACTGATTTTTCCTTTATTTTTGTAGGAAAGGCGTGATTTGGTGCAAATTACAGCACTACCATAAAGTATTTTACGGTACCGTATTTCCAGTCCACTTTCGATCAGAAAGTTACCTCAAAATTACGGTACGGCCGTAATGTGTTCTACGGTACCGTATTTTGTGACCAAAATCATCCCGAGAGTTCTTTTGAAAATACAGTAGTGACGTAATATCTTTTACGGTACCGTATTTTATTTCAAAAAAAAAAAGAATATATATTAGAGAAAGATAAGAAAAGGGAGGAGCATCAATGCTGACTACTCACCTGGGGATACAAAAAGAAATCAGACCGGACAATGACGAAGAAAATTTTGTGAGTATTAATTTCCCTTACTTCTTTGACATTACATATGATCTAAAGGGAAGGATAATGCTTCATGACTACCACTACTACTGTTCTGCTTAACACGCCTATTTTTATTTTTCGATATGGTTGTACTACATGATGATGATATTATTTCTTTTTGACATGTTGTGATGTTGAATATATTTCGATTAATGTGATATATGGTCATGTTTTGAGGTGTGTTGATGATTTTTGATGATGAAAGAAATCAAATTCATGATTAGAGATATGGCCCTATCATGTTAAATTTATTTCTTCAATACATATTTGTCTATTGAAATATGACATTAGTTGATGCAGGAAATTTTGGATAAATGTATTGTTTGAAGAATAAAATCTAAAAGTGAAACTTTTCTTTCTAATAAAATGAGTATATGAGTATGATTTGTGAATTGAGATCAATCAATCAACCTAGTAGATGTTTAGTCTATTTTGCTATTTGTTGGAAAGGAAGAATCCAAGGTCCACAAAAATAGTGAGAGACTCCCCTACTTGGCACTATGAAAAATTGATAGTGGTACCTAAGACATGGGTAGAAGTCTATAAAAAAAATAATGAGAGTGGAAAAGAATAAGACTCCTCTACTTGGCACTGTGTAAAATTGATAGTGGTACCTAAGAAAAGAGTTGAAGTCAAAATAAAAAGCATGTATCTACGTGGGTACATGCCATCCACGCAAAAACAACAAAATACATGGCAAAACAAAATACATGAAAAAGAAAAAAAAATATATATGTGTGGAAAAAGATCTTGGAAACCTAATTCCTGTAAACAAAAGCATAATAGATTGAACTGAAATTGGGTGAAGTCTTGAGATTGAAAATTCTATTTATTATACAAGTTGCAAAGTTTTATTTGATTGAACTGTGGATCTAGAGGGTTGAGTTCTAAGGATGATATGTTTATTTGAAGTTTTATAAATCAATTGATAGAATTTTTCATTAATGAAATGTATTTTAGAAATTTATTGAGCATGAAAAGGTTATTCTTTTGATCAAATTTTGATTTCAAATTTGATTTTTGCTTGAGGACAAGCAAAGTTTGAGCCTTATGTATTTTGATGACACCAAAATTTATAGTATATTTTGTATCATTTTAGATATCTTTTCATGCTAAATTGAAGATCTTATTACTTGCTTTTATGCTAAATTCATCGAATATTGCAAAGTTTACTTCTATTTTGGTTTTTCATGATCTTCAGGTAAAAAGGCACTATTTCGAGGCATTTTCAATCAAAATCAAAGACATGAAAGAGTTACCATCATCAAGAGGAGATCACCCAAGAAATTTCAAGAAAATCGAAGCATCTCAGCAAAATACGGCAGGGCCGTAAACTATATTACGGTACCGTATTTTTATATGCTACAGTAATATCGAGAACACTACCGTATTTTGAGGAGTTCTCGAACAGAAAGTTTTTTGGATTTTACGGCAGTACCGTAAACCAGATTACGGTACCGTATTTCAGAGCGCTTCAGAACAGAAACTTTGCTTCATTTTACGGCACCCCCGTAAGGGATTACACGAGCCGTATTTTCCAGTCACTTCCGAACAGAGAGTTCAGACGATTTTATAGCAGTACCGTAAACCATATTACGGTGTCGTATTTCCTAGACGACATCAGATCAGAAAACTCGACCGATTTTACGGCATTGCCGTGAACTATTACACTGCCGTAATTCTCATTCTGAACGCGACTCCGAGGTCAATCCCGACACCCGATTCTTGCGGAGATGATTGCGAACGATCCAAGGCTCTATGTTCAAAGCCATAAGAAACAAAGGGGAGCTTTTGACGAGAGGATTACACACACACCGAAAGCCCCAATTTTCATTGACTGTCGAGTGAGAAATCACGATTCACGCCGCCGCCTAGGGTTCCGCCGCCACGACCTATCCAGACTACCTTCGGCCGCGATTCTCATACTGAAGCTTCATCTGGAGGAGGAGACAACGTGCCAAAAATTTCAGAAGAGAAGGAGATCAATTGGAAGAGGAATTGAGGAAAGAAGAAGGACAACCACTATTCACCGAGAGCTTTTGAAATTACGGCTGTGAAATACTTCACAGCCGTCCTGTATTTTTCCAAAACTCTTCTTTTACTGATTTTTGAACTTCTGAAATTATGGAATATTGTATTTTCTCCACCATGCTAGCTTAAACTACTTTTGGGACATGGGGGAGTAATTCGCTTGATTTTTAATGACTAGACGTCTATTTTTGTTTCACTGTTTCGTTGCGTTTAATGTTAGCATGATGATTTTGCTCATGTGATATTTGTGCTTAGACTCTCTATAGATCCATGTTACTAATCATGTTTTTAGAATTTTCGCTATTGACTGAAAGGTAATTGTATGAGAATTCAGAACCCTAGAATTGCATGTTAGGAACCCTTCCTTAGGTTAGATCCAAATTGTTCAGTTCTAGTAGATTAATTGCCATGATAATAACATGAATCTATAGATCGAGTCTAATTGTCAAATGTGGAGATCTTGCACGAAAGTGAGGATCGGAACGTTGGAGATCCATGAGTAAAACTAGTGTTGAGGCTCGGATGCACGAAAATGATCCTTGAGATTCCACTAGAGATTATCAACCTAGAATTCGGATGCACGAAAGTGATATTTGAGTCATTGATTGATGATTTACTTATCTTCAGCATTGGGATGAATCTTGCGTGAAAGCGAAGATTAATCCCTGCATGGTTGTTAGCATGAGAGTGAAACAATCCTTTTATTAAGTAATTTGCATCTTCATCATGATAAAATTAAACTAACGAATTCTTTATTCATGTCTAGTCACAGAAATTATAGTGAATGAAACCCTAGTCCCAGTTTTCTCTCTCTGATAGTATCTTTCCGTGTGTTTACGATATTTACCTGACTTTCATTCAATTACCTAGATAATGAAAAATCAATTGATCAGTATTTGACAACATAGGTCTCTGTGGGTTCGATATCTTTTTTTACTTGACAGAAACTCCATAGAGGACTTCACCACCTGGAAAACCCGGCGGGGTTCACCTGTGATTGTAACTCTGTAGTCCGTCCTTCACTCGGTTTTCCTCGATTCTGAACCGTAGAAAAATACAAGAAAGGCAATAAAATATGTTTTGGAAAACTAATAGGGAGGCGAATCAAAAGAATACAAAAGCCCTTTTGATTGTTGCCAAAATATCGAGAAATCAGCGGACGAAGCGGCTAGGGTGAACGGGAGAGGCGACAAGGCGATTTCGAGAGATTGGAGTGTCATATCTTCACAATTTTTGGGGATCTTGTTCGGTTCATCCTCTCCTTCATCTCTAAAACATTTTGTTGCAATTTTCCTGATATTTTAGAGAGATCTATGTGAGCTTTCATGAATTCTATAGCGTAAAACCTTTTTCGGGACTTGGTTGAAGCCCACTAATGAATTCTTTCATGCAATCTTAAATTATTCTGTTACTTTGAAGTTTTTATGAGCATATTTTGTTGGGAATCCCCGGGCTATAAGAAAACGAAAACAGCAGAAGCAAGCCCGAAACGAGATTCTTAATTCAACAAGAACCGACTTACGAAGAATACAAGGGATGTGATAGGGGCAATACCTTATCAAGCAACATTTAGAAGCAGTCGATGATAAAGACGCGCAAGGGCCCGTCCTCTGCAATCGTGCAAACACGGACTCCTCGAATCCTCTCCAATCTCTGTGCTGGGTGCTAGCCCTGGAAGATGAGATCCACACCTCTAGCCTTGCAAATGTACATATGTGTAGATGTACAAACTTGCATGACAACAACAATGCCAGGATAACTCATCTATCAACTAGATGTGATACACATATCCCAATGGACCATCCTGACGTCCTAGGCATAAACACTAACAATCTCCCACTTGCACTAGGACCTTGCATTGAGCAACCTCAACACCGTGTCCTAAGCACGACCTACCATGCTCCTGCTGTGCTAGAGCATCGGTCTATGGGCCTATCATGATTGTATCAGTGTTCATATCTGCTATATATCAAGTGCCTCTGTCAACAATAGAAGGTATAAGCATCTGAGTACGCCTGCGAGGTTCAACAAAGAACTCCCACTATTTCCCAAAAGCACTTGCATACTCTACTTTCAAGTAGCCTGCTCTGAAGCTCCCAAAGCTTCTAGCACCACTACAGGAATAGCTAGACTGTCATTGGTCTGACTAGAACAAGCTGCCAAGTGAATCCACTGAGCTTTTCCTGTCATTACTGACTAAGAACCACCTTTTAGTTCTACATAGAACCAAAGTGTGTTCTTCATTCCTTATCCAGTGCCATGCACCTGGATTGGACATAATATCGATTGGTTATGCTCTCGGCACAAACCACATTTGGTCTATAACATACCATCATCGATGTATGTTATCTGACTTAGCACTTAGAGTTTCTTGGACTTATCCAAAAACTCTCACACCTACCCCATAGGTGATTTTCACTAAGTCATTCATCACAAGACATTTCCCAATCACCTATTCACCAAGTGAAGGATCAGGATATCGTCTTTGATGATCTGTATGTCCCCAACATACAAGACCAGAGATGTCATCAAGCTCCCACTGAACTCAGGTATTATAAGATGAAGATTCTTTGTCTAAGTTAGGAGTTACCCATAATAGTGGCACACATGAATCGATTCAGCCTTTTTCCCATACTTTCTGAACCTAGGTTGCCCCACAACCTATATACGAGGCTCAAATTTCATCTTTGACCATCTGTGCTAGGTGGCTGACCTTGGACTGAATCCAAGTCACAATTTCCTCCCACTTGCCATTTTCAAGGAAATACATTTCCAAGAAAACTAGCATCAAGAGCAATAATCATTTGTTTTCCTGTGGGTCTATGGAAATTAATATCCCTAAGTCATCTTAGGATACTCCACCTACACTTATCAGATCTTGAATCTATGTTACTAGATTCAGATGTATGACCCCCAAAGTCTCACATCTATAGATCATGATAATTAGTCATGTCATCTCCTTACTTGGAGATACATTTAAGATGAAATAGTTCAGTGTTGAAGAAACTATCAACATAACCTCAGTAGAGATATGGATGACTTTCAATTCCTCCCACTAGAACCACCTGCCAAGGTGTTCTTCAGGAGTTATGAGCTATGAGCAAACCTCATACTCACTATGATAGTCACCTGTGGCTCAAGTACTCTTCATCTAACCTGGACTGAAGATCACTTATGAATTTTGATAAGCTGGTTCCATAAATATTTTGGTAATCATGAATTCCTATCTTTTGACCTTTTAGTCCACTTCACCTCACTTGGTGAAAAACATTTATCAGCAAACTAGTCTTTTGCCCATCTACAATATCTCGAAAGCGGTTAAGATAGTCAATCTCCTAGAAGGAGTTCGAATCCAAGAATTCATGTGCATGAAGTCAGTGGATGCATTACTTGTTTATGATAAAATGTCTGGGTCAGAAGATTGGCATTCAATTTGAATCACTTATTAAATTCAAGTTATTTTATTACCTCATTATTTTTGCACAATGTAATGACAAAAGATTTGCAAATGAAAAGAATAATAAATTCCTTTATTCCAAATATCTCTATTCCCAAGGAATAGATACAATGTCAATTACATGTTTGCAAAAATAAAACAATCCTATCAACGACAAAAGAAAAAATAGCTCGGCAGCATCAATGCTCTAGCAAGATCTTCTTACTGTCATCCATGTCCTATTTCTCTGGAGCTCCTGCATATTTTTGCAAATATCAGTCTCACCATGCGGTATAGAATACCCATGTACGGAAATAGACAATATAGGATTTGGTAATAAAATTACCTGAGCCTGAAGACGAAGGGTTACTTCTCTTCATCTCTTTTTGAGGATGTTTGTAGTCTTTGCGCCAATGGCCCTCCTGGCCACAGTTGAAGCACTTGTTCTCCCTCTGTTGGGAAACCCCGGGGACATTTTATAATTTTTCAGAGACACATACATACATACATTGCACAGCGGAAGAATGTCCCCGAAACAGGTCGGTCCCAAAAACCCAGTGAAGATCGCATGGCGTCAAGCCATCTCTCAGAGTCCGGTCCACTGACCGCCTCATCATAGGTTCTGGGTTCATCCTCAATGATGAAAATTCCATCATGTTGAGTCGGCAGCGACCCGTACCTCTCAGGTGCACGACGAATCCTCCCAGACCTACGTGGGACCTGTGTCTGAGCCTCAGGTTGTATAACAACCGGTGCAGATGGCTCAGATTCCATCTCTTTGTCTTGTGGTTGCACTTGGACCTCATCCAAGTCAAACTCCCTCCCACTAACTTCTTTCATAAGAAATTCTTTCTATAGAAAGACAGCACCCCGAGCAACAAAAACTTTGTTCTCGGTTGGGAGATAGAAGTAGTATCCTTTAGTTTCCTTCGGATACCCCACAAATATACACTTATCAGATCTAGGTTCTAGCTTGTTAGAATCCTGACGTTTGACATAAGCCTCACATCCCCAGATCCTGATAAACGTGAGATTAGGGCGTCTCCCACTCCATACCTCGTATGGTATTTTGGAGAGACTCTTAGATGGAACATTATTCAGTATCAGAGAAGCTGTCTCAAGTGCATGCCCCCAGAATGAGGGAGGTAGAGTTGCATGACTCATCATAGATCGAACCATATCCAATAAAGTTTGATTTCTCCTTTCAGACACACCATTCCATTGAGGTGTTCCAGGAGGAGTGAGTTGGGATATGATCCCAGACTCTCTCAGATAGTCAAAGAACTCTCCACTCAGGTATTCCCCACCTCGATCTGATCGAAGAGCTTTAATGGATCTTCCAAGCTGGTTCTCTACTTCATTCTTGAACTCTTTGAATTTCTCAAAGGACTCAGATTTATGTCTCATTAGGTAGACATATCCATACCTACTGAAGTCATCAGTGAAGGTAATGAAGTAGTTGTACCCTCCTCTGGCTTGTTTATTGAAAGGCCCACACACATCAGTATGTATGAGATCCAATAAACCTCCCGCCCTCTCACCAATCTTGGTGAAGGGTGCCTTTGTCATTTTCCCTAATAAACAAGGTTCACAGGTATCAAACTCCTCCAAGGAACTTGAATCTAACAATCCATTTGCATGGAGTTGTTGGATGCGATTTTTGTTTATATGGGCTAATCGACAGTGCCATAGGAAAGCACCAACTGAACCACTCAGTTTGGTCCTTTTATTACTTATGTTATAGATAGAACTTTCCATATCCAAGATATACAGACCATTGCACAAAGTACCCTTCCCATAGAACATATTTGCAAATGAAAAAGAACAAGAGTTCTTATTTATTTCAAACTTAAATCCCTTCTTTGCTAAGCAAGGAATGGATACAATGTTCTTAGTAAGTGAAGGTACACAAAAGCAATTATCTAGTTCTAATAGAAGTCCAGAAGGCAAGGAGAGAGTCAAGACGCCTACAGCAACAGCAGCAACCTGTGCCCCATTTCCAACGCGTAGGTCAATCTCTCCAGGTCGTACCGATCTACTTTTCTTGAGCCCCTGCATATTTGTACAAATATGAGCTCCACATGCGGTATCCAATACCCATGACATAGAAGTAGAAAGATTGACTTCTGTAACATAGATACCTGAGCATGAAGACGAAGCCTTGCCTCTCTTCTTCTCATTCTGAAGTCGTACTATGTCCTTTATCATGTGAGGTGGTCCTCCACATGAGTAGCACTTATTATTCCTGACTCTTTCCATCTTTGTTTTCAATGTTTTAGTTAAGCCCTTGGGCTTAACACATTGAATGTCTACTTTAGGAGGGTTGAGCTCAACCAATGCATCAAAGAGCTGCCTTAGACTAGAAATAATTTCAGAGACACTCTTAGATTCATATTGCCCTCTTAGCTCGGGCGACATGTTGGTTAGCATCAATTGTGCAATCTCCAAAGTATCAGCTTGATGCTTATCATAAGCATCCTTCTCAGCTGCTGAGGCCAAGCATGGAAGTGGCTCAGGAATTGGCTTCTCAAGGACATATAGCTTCCTCTCGAGCTTGAGCACAATTCTCAAGTTCATATACCAATCCTTTAAGTTGGATCCAACCAACTTATCCCTTTCCAGGATAGATCGCAGTGACCATCTGCCATTGTTCATTGTTCTACAACAACCAAGAAACAACAGATTAGTACTACTTTGAATCATTTAAACTGGACTTGTTTTAAATGATTACTGCTCCCACTATTTTAAATTCGAATTGACAACCCACAAAGTCAATCGGGAAGTTTAAGACTTCCTAGTGAGATGGGATCCTTATTTCACATAAGGCTTTGCGTCCCACGAGGGTGGGATGAGATGCACAAAGTAACCCATGTTTCCTAAGGTGGGCGCGCCGGCCGGTTGCTCCAAGCAACTCCCCTTGTTGAGACAGTCTTGGGCATTTCATGTCCAGCGAGGGCTGGATACAACATGAAACCCTAACCTCTCAACGATGCCTCTAGACTTTCACTATGTGCCCAGTGCATGTGAATTTCTAGTCAAGTCCATTCCTAACCGTTTATGCCCAGGGCCAATGAGTTTCCTTGCGAAGGCACGCCCAGGTTAAAACTGGACTGGGGAAACCATTGTCACCACACACTTTCTAAAGATAAGTGGGTGTGTCCCACGAGGGTGGGAACCAGTTCACAACTCCACTGATCGATAGCTTAGTGAGGGCTACGCGTTTAGAAGGCTTCTAGACTTGATATTTTATGAGGGTTTTTAAGGTCTCATCAGTTTTATCTTATGTCTAACAATACAGGCATGCAATCCTATAGTGATAACATAATGATAAAACATCACAGGCATGCTTTTAGCAGATAAGGAAAGCAGTAAAAGATGATGTGATCAAAGCCCTTTCAAGATATTGAACCAACCCATGCCAAAGGAGGTTCAACTCTTAACATAGGACTCAAGCCCCTAAGAAAGACCTATCCTAGCCGCCCTCTATCTTGGTCTTCATGGTTGGCTCCAAGGTCCTTCCTTCATGGCTTAGCTCTCAAACCTTAAGGGTTCGGCCATGCCTAACTTGTGCCATCAAGCAAGCTTGCGCCTTTTCCTTGATGCTTGTTGCGCCACCATGCAAGGTGCGCCAACTTCATGCATGCGCCAAGCTCCAAGTACATGCACTTCCCTAGTCTTCTTAAAAGCAAAAGGAAAAGCGGCACGCAGGCCTCACGAGGATACATCACAGGCATGCAAAGGGGGGCTTGACTAATGATCACAACATTATGCACAATCAAGGTATTTACTCATGCAATTCTACATGCTCATGAAAAACATAAAATCTGAAATTTTACTTTTTCATTAAAACTAGTCTCTTTTTCTCATCTTCTTCTCACAAATCTTTTGGTTAATTGCGATTTATTTTTCAAGGTGATTTCAGAGATCCTTTCGGCTGGCAATTTTGTCAGATCAAGAGACTTGGCCAGTCCGAAGACACAATGCCCGTCCTACTTGACAAAATTACGTGCGCCTTTGATCTTTAAATCAGACAAGAAAAATAGTCCAAAAATCCAAAAGAGATTGAGAGGATGATAGAAACAAGAAACCCTAATTTTTCCTACTTAGAAAAAATCGTTTGCCATGCATTATGCTATTTTCGAAAATAGAGATATGGCATGTGAGCATGAAAGAAAAGCATAAAACTTCGTTCGAGTCTTGCAAGTCGCTCTGATACCACTGTTGGGAAACCCCGGGGACATTTTACAATTTTTCAGAGACACATACATACATACATTGCACAGCGGAAGAATGTCCCCGAAACAGGTCGGTCCCAAAAACCCAGTGAAGATCGCATGCAAGGGGGTCGACACGATGAGTTAGAAAATACCTCAGAGCAAGATGAGGTCGATGTCGTGATAGGCGCCCAAGTGTGCGCCCTCTGCAGTCTCACACACACGGATGCCTCGAGTCCTCTTCTTCCACGCCCGGTGCTAGCCTCGGGAAGAAGATCCAAGCCTTAGGGAGATGCTTCAACCACCTTGCGCCACCAAGAGAGAAAGATGCGCCAAGTGGTAAGGAAGGAGAAGCTTGCGGCCACTTGATGGAAGAGGAAGAGATTGCGCCCTTGCTCCTTGCTCTCGCTCCCTTCTTATGTTCACGCCTCCAAGGATGAATCATATAAGAGGGGGCGGCTAGGGTCACATATATATAGGGCAAGAGGCGATTAGGGCAAGGGCTAGGATCATGACAAGTGTAGGGCTAGGATGAGGAGATTTGATGCAAGGAAAGTCTCCAAGACTTTACCATAAACTTCATTCAACCTTTCCATAATTGCCCAAGTACCATATCAGCCCAAGACATGCCTTAAAGGCATTCATACCATCAAGGGAGAAGGGCTAGGTGCAAATTGCTTCCTTAATGAAGCAATTTTGCCACCCTAACCCCATTATGCCCCTTAGGCGCCAATGGGGTTGGGTTTTTCCCCATTATACCCTTTAGCCTCTCTTCTCTTCATGAGAACTTGTTATTGGGCTTCATTGGATAATGAGCTAGCCCAAACTTCATCCTATGGGTTGATTAAGCATTTGGATCCAATCCAATGCAACCCTAATCCAAGCGTGACCAACCATGGTCAAATATGGGTCAACCTGCCAAAAATGAAGTTTGGCTCCAATAACATTCTTCCATCTCATCAGGCCCATTGGTGCTGATAAAATCCCCCAATTAGATCCGAGTTATCCAATAACTTGATCATAAGGCTTCTCGATCAATACGAGAACTCAAGTATCAAGGTGTGCGACCCTGTAGGTTCTTCTGACGCTGGTAGTGCTGACCAAAGGTCACCACAAGCAGTGAGTGGCACCTAGCAGTGCATCGCTGCTACCCTGGTCATTGGAATGGATATCGACATCGACATCCCCATCATCGCAACTAGGTACAGATGCATTACAGTCTCTTTGCCGGACTGATATCCGATTGGACAAGTGTGTCACCACTTGTTTTCACCCAATCACATGGCTATGACTAAAACAGGTTCTTACCTGGGTATGGCCATACACTCTCAGTCATAGAACTATAGAGGAGCTCCATGGATATCATACTTCCCTAAGGAAGGGGCAAATCCTATGTCTGTCCATTGACCTTCTCATATGGGTCGTGATATGCTCAATGACAACCGTTATGACCTCCCAACTACGGCGAGGTGTTAGGTTGTATCAAAGCAAGTCGCTAACCATATAGAACGATCAATGACCTCAAGTCAAGGGATCAATGCATCTCCTGTCACTTGTGAGGATAACTTATGACACCAAGTCATAGCCTCACAGCGGGTCTTTCCAGTATATCCTCCAATGATATACCCATGTGTCTGTGTTAGCACCACGTACCTAACCAGCTCACATACCAGTCTCTCAAGTACCATAGCTGTCCCATATCCACTAAGGTACATCGACTGGGGACAATAGTTTGAGCACAGATCCAATCTGTCTCCTGGGACATTATCATGTTAGTACATGTGCGCAGATGTAAACAAACATTGACAATGACAATGCCAGAATGATATATATAAATATCAAAGTCAAGTAGTACATAAGTGGACCAAAACTAGGTCCTAGGGCATATACACCAACACCCTCACCCTGCCTTTCTTCAGTGCCTTGGGCTTGGACTTGCCCTTACCCCTTTTTCGCTTCTTACTGTCCTTGGAGACTATAAGAATGGACTTGGGTTTGGACCTGACCATTTCCTTCTCGGTCGATTCCAGCAGTTTAAGTAGCTCCTCATGAGTACAAGCAATTTTTTTCATATTGAAGTTAATGATAAAAGAGCTATAACTCGGAGGCAGCGACTGCAGGATAAGGTCCGTAGCCACATCCTGATCCATCGGGTGTCCTAGCCTAGTGAGATGCAACAAGTACCCAAGCAACTTGAGTACATGTGGTCCCACTAGAGCACCTTCAGGCATCTTGCACTGAAAAGCAGCCTTAGGTGTCTCAAACCTTTCTGTTCTAGCCTGTGACTCGAACAATTGCTTTAGATGCGAGATGATCTGAAATGCATTCTGATCCTCATACTGCATATGCAACTCAGATGACATTGTGGCTAACATAAGGCAGCCAACATCCAGGGCATCATCCTGATGCTTGCGAAAAGCATCCCGTTCAGCCGTGCGGGCTGTGGATGACGGTTGAGGAGGATGCGCTTGCTCTAAGACATACAACTTCTTCTCCTACTTGAGGATTATCCTCAAGTGCCGGTACCAGTCCATGAAGTTAACTCCAGTCAACTTCTCCCTCTCAAGGAAGGAACAGAATGACAGTCCGCTATTGCTATTGCTTGTAGAAGCCATCTACAATACAAACAAGAGCAGATCAGTATCACATTTCAATCATTTATTCTCGCCTTTTATAAATGACTGTTTCTCACTATTTTATTCAAATCGATAATCCTCAAAATCGATCGAGAAGTTGCCCGACTTCCTTAGTGAGATGGGATCCTCATTTTGTACATGGCCTTGCGTCCCACGAAGGTGGG
This sequence comes from Costus lasius, assembly GCA_027563935.2. NCBI lineage: Eukaryota > Viridiplantae > Streptophyta > Magnoliopsida > Zingiberales > Costaceae > Costus > Costus lasius. Next base: position 83,017,273 of record CM050451.1, read on the forward strand.
ATGTACTGCACAAGGTGACGCATGCTTCCTGATGTAGGCCCCTGGCCAATTGCAACTCGGCAATTCCCCTTCTTAAGACAGTTCAAGCACTTTGTGTCCAACGGAGGCTAGATACAGCACAAAGCCTTAACTTCTTAAGGGTGCCCCTAGAAATTTCATCATGTGAACCACCACATATGAAAAGTCTAGTCAAGTCCAACCTGACCGTTATACCTAGGGCCAACGATTTCCTTGCGGAAGGCGCGTCTAGAGTTTTAACCAGACTGGGGAAATCATTGCCACCACACGCCTCCTGAAGATAAATGGGTGTGTCCCACGGAGGTGGGAAACAGTGCACAACACCATTGATCGACAGTTTGACGAGGGTTACGCGTCAGAAGGCAAAACGAGACTTGAAATAATTTCATGAGGATTTTTGTGGTCTCGGCACCACGAATTTTTATCTTGTTCTACCAATACAGGCATGCAATCCTATGGTGGAATAAAACAAAGCAGTAAAGGCATGCTGAAGCAGAAAATAGTAAATATGATGTGATCAAAGACCAAAGCATGGGTAACAAGCCCCTAAACCTAGTCCTAGCCACCTAGCACTACCAAGGGCAATGAGCCATGGCCCCATGCCAGCAAGTCCTTAGCTCATCCCTGAGTGCCCTAAGGGCTCTACTCCAAGGCCCCGAGGTGTGCCACCTAGGTCTTCAGCTCCATGGGTTAGCTCGCGAACCCCAAAGGCACCATCCAGGAAAACCCTAGACCCCCTTTAGGTTCGGCCAGCCCGAGTCTTCTCCGTGAGCTAGCTCGCAAATCCTAGGATTCCGCCAACTCATATCTCTTCATAGAGGATAGCTCACAAGCCCTAGGCTCCTCCTAGGGTTCGACCAAACATCCATGTGCCATGTCTATGCTAGGTATCTCACCTCAATGCTTGATACAAATGATCCTTTGCAAGGTGCGCCACCTAGAGGTGCGCCCCTTTGCTTGGATGTGCCATCAAGCATCATTGGCGCTCGATCTTCCTCCATCAGCCAGTGAACTTAAGAAGCGTCCAATGGACCTTCAAGCTCTTGGCTAATGATAGAAGACGAGCCCTTTGCAAGCTTGGAGCGCCAATCCTCTTCCTCAACCCTTGAACCTCAATATGCGCCACTAGGAGACCTAGAAGGCATCAAGGTTCGGTCAAAGAGTTAGATCAGCCCCCTTAGGTGGCTTTTCCTTTATCATCAGCCCTTGAACCCATGCATGCGCCACTAGGAAGCCTAGAAGCCATGTGGATTCGGTTGAGGATGAAGGTCAGCCCCCTTTGCTTGACTAGGTTGCACCATCACCTTATCCAACCATCATCGCTTAAGTGAACCAACTAGGTAACCCTAGAAGTTACTTCAAGGTTAGGTCAAACAAGGGGATGCGCCACCTTGGGAGGTGAGGTGTGCCAACCCTAACCCTAGCCGCCACCCCCTTAGATGCGCCCCTAGGTTTAACCCTAGAGGCCACACTAGGGTTCGGCTAGGTGAGAGTTGCGCCACCTAGAGAGATGCGCCAGGGAGAGAGAGAGGAAAATGCCATAGAATGTCATCAAAGCTTTCTATTTGATTTACAATGTAGAATTGAAAACACAAGATTGAAAGTTGGCACGTAGGCCTCACATTGATACATCACAGGCATGGCAATAGGGCTTGTCTTTGATCATATCAAATGCATAAGGAAAAACACTTAAGACATGCTCTTCTATATGCAATGAAAAACTACAGAACCAGATTTTAGTTTTTCATTAGAAAACATGTTCGTTAAATCTCCGTGATCTTATCGAAAATTCAGATCTTTCGTTTTCTCTTAGGAGTCTACAAGTGGCCATATATACCCCGATTATCGATGCCACGTGCAATCCCTAACTTGTACGGATTAGGGCAATCACCCAGTCCATGCCCCGAAATCTAGATACAAGTCTCACATCGTGGGTCTATCCCATGAATATGAGGAGAAATAAATTCTCACACATAGGGTATATCCCCATGTGTAGAAACCGAAAATCATGAATTTCATAAGAGCGAGAAATAACAAACCTACTATTTTTCTACACATAAAACATGGCATAAAGATTTTAAAAATGTATATGACATGCGCATGCTAAAAAAAACCCATACACCGATGTATCTCGTAACCTAGCTCTGATACCACTGTTGGGAATCCCCGGGGTATAAGAAAATGAAAACAGCAGAAGCGAGCCCGAAACAAGATTCCTAATTCAACAAGGACCGACTTACGAAGAATACAAGGAATGTGATAGGGGCAGTACCTTATCAAGCAACTTTTAGAAGCGGTCGATGATAAAGACGCACAAGGGCCCGTCCTCTGCAATCGCGCACACACGGACTCCTCGAATCCTCTCCAATCTCCGCGCTGGGTGCTAGCCCCGGAAGATGAGATCCACGCCTCTAGCCTTCTCAACTTGCGCCACTGCCAAGGAGAAGAAGGGATGTTGGCGACAAGGAGTGGGTAGCACTGCCACTTGTCCCAACCTTTGATGCTGAAAAACTTTTATTGTTGTCACCTCCTAGACCCTCATGCCAAGGAGCAGAGGGGAGGCGACAACTAGAGACAAGAGAAGAGTCTGGTACAAAAGAATCTCCTAGATGGGCCTCTCTATTTATAATAGCAGAGCCAGATACACATTGGAGATACTACCCATGTGGGATAATGAGCATAGGCACCTACTCACAATTAAGCGTCATGGGTTCGAATCCCCGCATACGCAATTAATTGTAAATGCGCCCAAGCATAGGCGCCTACTCACAATTAAGCATCATGGGATTGAATCCCCGCAGACATAATTAATTGTAAATTGCGCCCAAGCTTATTAATTAGCCAAGAGTAAAATTCTCTTGCCAATTAATAATTTTATTTTATTCATGTGACTAATGTGCCAAGCCCAAACTTGCACCCAGACCCTTGTTTGACTCATTTTGATAACATAGGTCAACAGAGGTCAAACATGGTCCACTAGAGTGAACTAGTGGTCAAACATGAACTAAAATAAAATATCATCCTCTCTATAAAAGTCTCAATGCATCAGTTCCCCAAAAGATCCGAATCACACAATGATTCGATCAGACGCTAAACAATCAGTATGAGAACTCGAGTGTCAAGGTGTGCGACCCTGTAGGTTCTTCATACGTTGGCAGTGATGACTAAATCATCACAAGCAATGAGTGGCACCTAGTAGTACATCATTGCTACCCAAGTCATCAGAATGGTGTCATCATCGACATCCCTAAAACTGCGACAAAGTACAAGTGCAGCCTTGTCCTTTTGCCAACTGATGTCCAGATTGGGCAAGTGTGTCACACTTGTTAATCCCAATAATATGGCATGACTAAATCAGGTTCTCACCTAGGTATGGTCATACACTTTCAGTCATCCATATAGGGCGCCATGGACAATCAAGCTTCCCTATAAGGAAGGGGCAAATCATCTATTGGCACATTGAATCCCTCATATAGGTTATGACATACCCAATGACAACCGTTATGACTTCCCTTTTACGGCAAAGCGTTAGGTTGCATCAAAGTACACCAATCACTATATAGAGATACCAATGCCCTCAAGTATAGGACAAGCACAACTCTGTCACTCTAATATTCATCTCGTGACATGGAGATGAATCCTCAGGGCGGGTCGATCCAGTATATCTCCCTTGATATACCCATATGCTTGCGTTAGCAACCTGTGCTCAACTAGCGCATATACTGGTCTCAAGTGAATCATAGCTGTCCCATATCCACTATGATTCTCAACCAGGGATAAACACAGAGACTAGATAAAATCTATCTCTTTGGGACATTGTATATGCAAATGTACATATGCGCAGATGTACAAACTTGCATGACAATGACAATGTCAGGATAACTCATCTATCAACTAGATGTGATACACATATCCCAATGGACCATCCTGAGGTCCTAGGGCATAAACACTAACATATTTTACCTTGGTGTAGTTATTTCCTGATATTGCTTTGGCCGCATAGTATCATGTGGTAGTCGACACGTTCCTCAACGAGAGGAGGATAGTGTTAGCGGATTCCCTAGGTAAAACTTGCTAATCTTTAACACGAGAGTGCTTAGATTTCGCTCGAGGGTAACATAATCATCCCTTGAACTCATTGGGTTTATTTAGAACGATCCACCATGAGAGTAGGAGATCGTTTTGGGTCAGCACTAGGGTGTACTGACCGAGAGGGAGCATCTTGTACTTTTGGAGGATTCCTTATGCAATATTTTGAACTCTTGTAATATATAACTTTTAATGTAGTTAGATTCATCAGTGTAGTGGATGCCGAAGTCCTGATCTCTCTCTTATAGATAACCTCCTCGTCGTTGCGTTTGATTTCTTATTTTCGCTTATTGCTCTCAAAACCCCATTTCGAATTGCTTAGCTATTGAGACTTAAATTTTTTGGTACTTAACCTTGCTCTGTGTGGGTTCGACAACCTTTCATATTACTTCGACATTACCGTGCACTTGCGGGACGTGTCATTATCTGCTCCAAAGATGGATCTGATGGTGTTGATGTGGATAGTCCAGCAGATGTAGATGGCCTAGCAGAGGTGGATAGCTCGACTGGAGGGATAGGCTCACAAATCCTTGGCGGTGACGAAGGAGGTGAAGCTGCCTCTCTAGGACCTCCCCCACCTCATGTGGGATCCACGATCCAATTCTACTGAACACGAACCGTAGTGCGGTTCATGTTCGGCAGCCTCATCGTAATATTCGTATGCCTGGACATAAGATGATATGAGCTCCCAATCCTCATGATCATCTTAATGGCAATGCATGCATCCATATCCAATCTCGGATTGCCCTTAGCCTCGCCAACCCCGAAGGGTCAATACCGAGGGCAAGGGCAATGGTAGTAATTAGACCACCCATCACAAGAACTCCCTTCTGTGCCCTAGCTACCTTATGAATTTGCTTCACAAGGTAAAATGGGGTGCTGGTGCGGAATCCAGTTAGCATCGTCCATAAGAAAAACAACTTTGAAGCTCTGACCATCCCATCACTCTCTGCTCACCCAATTATGGTGTGTGCAAGTACCCGATGCACATATCTGAGTGTTGGGCTAGACAGACTCATAGCTCTTGAGGTCCTTAAATCAAATCCTCCCTCTCTTGATATCTGCTACTAGAAAGTCCTATCGGTGTACTCACGGGAGCGATGTCTAGTACCTCCTGCAGTGTACTCACGGGAATCCAAATATATGACAAATTTGGTCCAGAGTGAGAACATGATCTTGGTTCCCCAACTAGAAGGTCATACGTCCTGGATCACTATCATCATAATTATGCAATGTGATCTGGACAGAACTGAAGAACTCCAGGGTAAGTTGAATATACATGGGATGCCTCTGCTGATAGAAATCTTGCCACCCTATGTTCGAGAACATCCACTGGATGTCGTTGAACAATCCTAGGGTCTGCAATGTCTGGTCACCACAATATCGGGTACTAAGGACCACTCGAGCTGTCATAGCTCTATATCGCCTCTCCTGGTCCCTACTCCATCTGATCTATCATGGATAGGGAGCTAGGACAGGAGGTGGTGATCTCGCTCGTCTCCTCTCATCAATAGTAGGCTCTAGCACTAGAGGAGACGACACAGGAGATGATGGCTCCGTAGATGCAGCTAGCGACTGCTCTGAAGATAACTCAGGTGATGGTAAATGTATCTCTGGTGAATGAGCTAGTGGTGCAGGGGCTGGGTCAGACACTGATGACATGAAAATTTATAGTATATTTTGTGCCATTTGATAGGTCTTTTATGTCATATTCATGCTCTTTTGCTTATTTTTATGCCTTATTTATCAAATATTGCAAAATCTAAACCTTTTCTGGTTTTTGATGATTTTCAGGTAAAGGCACCATTTTAAGGTGTTTTCAAGCAAATTCAGATGCATAGATGAATCCCCATCATCAGGAAGAGATTACATGTCAATTTTCATGAGGAACTGAAGCCTCAAACCAAATTACAGCAGGGCCGTAATTAATATTATGGTACCGTGGTTTCACTGAACCAACATAACAAACCACGGCACAACCATAATTTCGAAGCACTGCCGTAATTTCGGGTGAATTTTGAACAGAAGGTTTTGCAGATGTTACGGCACTGCCATAATCCATATTACGGGCCGTAATTTCAGTCCAATTCTGACCCAAGAGATTTTCGAGAATTACGGCACTGCCGTAATGGATATCACGAGCCATAATCCTGGTCAATTTTTGTACATAACACTTTGTAGAAATTACGGCACTACCGTAATAAAAAACACGACCGTAATTATGATCTGGGCTTGCGATTTTCACGGATATTTTTGAAGCTCAATTCTTGCGCGGATGATTGCGGACGATCTAGACCACCAATTTGGAATCCGTAAAAAGGGAAATACTTGTCAGATCGAGCAGAGGAGACACAGACGAAAAGCCCTAATTTTCATCCACGTTCGAGGGAGAAATCAGAGTTTTCACTATCGCCCTAGGTTTCGCCACCGGGAAGCGTACAGTGCATCTCCGGCTGTGAAAGGTGAAGTTGCGCCTAGAGGACAAGAACATACTCCATAAGTTTCAGAGTGAAAGGAGATCGATCGGAGGAGAAATCAACGAAAGAAGCGTCGCCAGCACTATTCATCACGACTTCTAGAGTAAAATTACGACTGTAATTTTCATTACAGCCGTGCTATTATTTGATTTTCTCTTTCCTTTTGATTTTTAATCCTATAAAACAATGGTTTATTATAATTCTTCGACTATTCTAGCTTACACACTACATGGGACATGGGGTGTAATCCCCTTAATTTCTTATGACTAGATGACTTTTATTTCGTCAAGATAATTTTAATATGATAATTCTACTTATGTGACGATTGCCTTTAATTCTCCTTAGATTTATTTTATTAGCATGATTTAGAGTTTTTGTAATATAGACTGAAAAGTTATTTGTGAAAACTTGGAACCCTAAAATTGAATGTTAAGAACTCATCGTAAGAAATTATGTTTGTTCTTATTTCTTGATTTTAGAAGTATATTGCCATGTTGATAATCTAAATCTAGGATTGAAATATTAAAATAAACATGATGATACTATAAGAAATCAAGTATCGAATCGTTGGAGAACTTTAAGTAGAACCTATGAAAATTATAGTATAAAAGTATGTAGCTTTCACTTGAGATAATTGACTTAGGATTTGGATGCACAAAAGTGATCTTTGAGTTCTTTGTCAATGATTTAATTATCTTTAGCATTGAATAGATCCTGTGCAAAAGGAAGGATTGGTTCTTTGTAAATTATCTGCGTGAAACCGAGATGATTTCTTTATTAATTAAATTATATCTTTATCATAATAAAATTAGACTGACGACCTTTTATTTAAATCTAGTCATTTAAATTAAGGTAGATGAAACCCTAGTCCTAGTTTCTCTCTCTGACTTTTTCATGTAGTTTCTGATAGTTGCTTTCATCATTTTCGATTGCCTAGCTAGTGAGAAATTGGTTATTCAGTACTTGACAAACGAGGTCTCTGTGGTTCGATATTTTAATTATTACTTCGAGTATCCGTGCACTTGCGGACACAACAAGTTTTTGGTGCCGTTGCCGGGAACCTTGGTTTTTGTCAATATTAAAGATATTGAAAGTATTGCTAGACTAGGTTTTATTTTATTTACTATTTTTTATTCTTTTCTACTTATTTTGAGTTATTTGATCCATCTACTTGTGCATGTGCAGGAATCTTAGATCAGGACCTCTAGTTCCTCTAGACCCTGAGATTAACAAAACTCTTAGACTGCGCAGGAAACTCAGATTTGATAGAAGACAAGAAAAAGAAGTAGTCATGGCGAAAAGAAGATCACTTAGAGACTATGCAACCCCTAATCCATAAGAGATACATTCTAGCATTGCGAGACCAGTTATTGAGGCTAACAATTTTGAGATCAAGCCTGCTTTGTTATCTAAGATCCAGCAAAATCAGTTTGGAGGATCACCACTTGAAGATCCTAATCAACACCTTGCTTTGTTTCTTAAATTATGTGATACAATTAAGATAAACGGTGTTTCTAATGATGCATTGAAACTGAGATTGTTTCCTTTTTCTCTTAGGGACCGAGCGCGCTCTTGGCTTCAAGCTCAACCTACCAGTACCTTCACCACAAGGGAACAACTATCAAATGCCTTCTTGATGAAATACTTTCCACCCAGCAAGACCATCCAATTAAGGAACCAGATTACAAGCTTTACATAGAGGGATAGTGAGTCTTTTAGCGAGGCATGGGAGCATTTTAATGATTTACAATGAAAGTGTCTTCACCATGGCTTTGAAAATTGGGTTCTAATACATACTTTTTACAATGGATTGCTTTATAATGCCAGACTAACTGTTGATGCTGCTATAGGAGGAGCTCTCATGAGCAGAACCATTGAAGATGCTTTCAAATTGCTGGAGGAGATGGCTTTGAATCATAACCAATGGACTACAGAGAGAGGAGTGTTGTATCGACCTCCTCAAGGTAAGAATGAAAGTGATAACTGGCGCACCTTGGCTAAAAAGGTAGAATCTTTGTGCAACAGATTTGATTCTTTTCAAATGCAAACTGTTGTAGTTTCATCTTCTGTTGTGTGTGATATTTGTGGTAATAATGGTCATTATTCTGAAGAGTGTAAAGTCATTGCTAATCAGGGTACTGAACAAGTTAATGCTTTGGGGGGTTATAATCAAAGTAGAAACAATGATCCTTATTCTAGTACTTACAACCCTGGATGGAGGAACCACCCCAATTTATCTTAGAAGAGTAATAATCATGTAGGGGGACAAGTTGAGAATAGAGGATATCCACAAAAGCAAAATCAGAATCAAAACCAACCCCAAAATTCTAGTGTTTGAGTCCATGCTTGAAAAGTTTATGGCTAGTCAAAATCAATTTATGACAAATCAAAATAAGGAAATTGAAGATCTTAAGGGAATGGTTAGCCAACTTGCTTCTCAGGTAGGATCATTAGCAGCACACAATAAAATATTAGAGAACCAGTTAGCACAATAAGCTAGCACATCATACAAACCCCCAGGGAAATTGTCTGCTAAACCTGAACCAAACCCTAGGGAGTACTGTAATGCTATCATTACCAGAAGTGGGAAGCAATTGAATGCCATTATCTATTTGCAGGAAATTGGACATGGAAGAGCTTATACCAACTTCAATAACTTTGCAACTTGCCGATTCATCGGTAATGTATCAAGTTGGTATTTTAGAAAATGTTCCAGTTCAAATAGGTAAGTATTTTATTTCAGTAGATTTTGTGGTTCTTGAAATGGAAGAAAGTTCCAAAAATTCAATCATCCTTGGTAGACCCTTTTTGGCCACAGCAGGAGCAGTCATAAATGTTAGGAAAGGAAAACTCACATTTGATATTTGTAAAAATATAATTGAGTTTGATTTAACAGATTCATTGAAAAAAGCATCATATTCAGGATCATGTTGTAGTATTGATGTAATAGATGATGTTGTTAGTGATATGCATAACTTATTTGATGAGCCCTCTAATATTGAGACTAACACTTTTTCTGAGTGTGTGAATAAAGGATTTCAGGAGAAAGCTAATTCAAAAACTGAAAAGAGAGAAGAAGAGAAAGATTGAAACTGCTTAAGAAAGGAAAAAGATTCTTGGGTAAAGTTGGACACTGTTTCTTGAATGAGCCTTATGTTCCTAGAAGTGGAGAACAAAACAAAGAGAAGTCAGGATGGCAACCGAAAGCACCACCACGATCAAATCCGAGTGTAGAACGGTCAAGCTAATGACCTTTAAATTAGCACTTCTTGCGAGGCAACCCAAGCACTCTTTCTTTAGTTTATTCTCTTTTATTTTACTTTATTTTTATTATTGCTTTTAGAACTAATTTTTCTTCTCTTTTTGCAAGTAAAATTGAGTTTTGGTGTAAATTACGGCACCACCGTAATGTAAATTACAGGTCGTATTTTCGATCCGTTTTTGAACAATGGGTTTTGATGCCATTGCGGCACTGCCGTAAGCATTTTTACATCCCATATTTTTGGTTCGAAATTAACCCGAGAGTTTATTTACTTTTACGGCACTACTGTAAACTTTTTTACAGGCCATTTTTTTTCTTTTTTGTAATTGATTTTTATTTCATCAAAAAAAAACATGGTTTTTACGATACAGCCGTAACCGTTTTCACGGTACCATATTTTCAGTCCATTTTCGAACCGAGAGTTCGAAGCATTTTACGGTACTGCCGTATAAACATTACGGCCCATGTTTTTCGAATCCACCACATTACGGCACCGCCGTAATGGAAATTACGGCCGTAATTCCGTCAGCCCAAACAATTTACTCTGCCATCTTTTATGGTTTATGTACCATGTTTTAGGGTTTTTCTCACTCTCTCGTACCGACCTCAAGCTCCCGACCTTCAGAGCTCGCCGGCGACCCTTCCCGTCCAGCTCTAGCCACAGATTTGGTACTTTCTTGCCCGATTTTTCTGTTTTGGTGAGTTTTGCGAGATTTCCGCCCCTTTCTTTGTTTCTTTCCATTTATTGGTCGATTTCTAAAATTTTTATTCTCATTTGCTCCTTAGATGATAGGCGCCTCTTCATAGTTCGTTTCTAGAAAATTTTAACTGGCTTTAGAGTGATTTTGATGCTTGAATGAGCTCAATCAATGGTGTTCTTCAATCTACTATTCGCCCGCACGTTTTTTCTAGTCAAATTTTGGGTATAAGCTTGGATATTGACTGAACCTTGTCTTTATGATGCTTGTTGAGTAAGAATGTTCATTCCTAAAGAGATTGAAAGTGTGATTTCTATTAGAACTGGATTCTTGCTATATTGTGTTCAAATTTCAGTTTTGCAGCTTAATTCAGCAAGTGATAACTAGAATTCATCAAATGTCACCTAAGACAAAGACCGTAGTTTCAAAAAGAAGAGGCAAGGGACTAGTTGAGTCTTCAACCCCACCGAATCCTTATGGCATCATTTTTAGGGATGAAATCCAAGAGGCTAGATACAACCAATTGGTGACTAGGAGAGTTGTGAATACCCAGTATGCGGATCGACCCGCGTTGGAGGCAATAGGCCTTTATGAGGATGTCTTCTGGATGTTCAACCAAATAAGGGCAAAGCAATTTTTCCAAATGACAATGCCCACATACCTTCCCTTGGTTTTGGAGTTCTTGAGTAGTCTGGATATAGGGCTTGATGAGTTCACTAACCGACATGCTGATGGAGAAATTACTTTCAGATTAGCCAACATTGAAAGGAAACTTACTTTGAGAGACATCCAGACCATCTTTCACTTATCATCAGGAGGATACACCAAGTACCAGTGGGTTTCATAGAGAATGTTTTCTGGAACCAAATCACTAGTGAAAATCACTTTTCTGCAGTCTCAGCTCGTGCTTCGAAGATTTTGAATCCTTGTATCCAATATGTACATAGAGTTTTAGCCCACACAGTTTTTGGGAGAGGAGATAGTGATGACATGGTCCGTCAATCTGAGTTATATTTTTTATGTGGGATGTTACATGGATTTCCAGTTAATGTAGCTTTCTTTCTTATCAAGCACATGGATAAGGTTGCCCGGGCTAAGAAAGGGGCAATTGTGATAGGTGGGTTGATCACTCCTATAGCCCTTCATTTGAATATAGAGCCCTATGGAGTTGAAGTGGCTAAAGGGAATCCAAGATTAGATATTGAGTCTTGCATAGCTATGAGGATAATTGTTAGAGAGGGGGATACATTTTGTTTGGTTCTAGGACCTGGAGCACCTACTCTACCCCTACCCCACGTTGAGAAGACTACAGTTAAGAAGCAAGAAAATTGGAAGCTTTCACCGAGCGATGCAGAGGCCGCCTTCGCACCACCTCTAGACTCTGTGCGACCACCACCCACCAGGGGTGGAAGAGATGACCCATTTGAGATGGGTACAGATTCACCTTCCCACCATGCTACAGATTCTTCCTATCATGCTGGAGGCTCTTCTCACTGACCTAGTGGAGGATGGCCCAATGCCCATGACCCAGGGTTTCAGGCTCTCTCTACTCAGATGTACCGTCAGGAGCGGCGCATGGAGAAGATGCTTGACTCCATGGGGAGGATGACTGACTCCATGCATCACCTACACCACGATGTTGAAGAGCTGGGAAACTACATGGAGGAGATGAGAAATTTCTTATTTGATCGATTTGGCTTCGAGGACACCAGGAGAGGTAGAGTCTACGGTGGAGATCAGTAAGTGCAGCAGGATGATCCTATGGACGCAGCTGCTGAGGACACTGAGGAGATTAGATCAGATGATGATGAGTAGAGTTTTGTGATTATTCCTTTTTCCTTACTTATTATATTTCATCTTCTTTATCTTATTGATGTTTCACGCTCTTATAGGGAAAGATGACTCTTACAAACTCGTTGTGTCCGCCCACACTATTTTGCCTTATTTTTACTTGACTGCTTCATCATTCGATTGGGTTGTATGATGTTCAGATATTGATATTGATTCGATTGGGTTGTATTGATATATTTTGAGTTTGAATTTATGATATTAATGCAATTGATTTGTATGATATTTGATGATATGATTGAGATTGAGCACCTTGAAGGTGCATTCTGATGCATGATGACACGTGTAATTTCTGTTCTGAATGAGTATATGCAGTTCCTATTGTTGTGATTATATTGTGATGTGTTCTGATTTTTGAGAAACTTCTATTGACAAAATGATTCTCTTGATGATGAATGAGTTTATGCCTGTAATTTATTTCTCTTATGAGTTTATGCCTGTGATATATTTCTCTTGATGATGAATGAGTTTATGCCTCTTGATGATTCTCTTATATATATCTGCCTATTGGAAATTTTCATTGATTGATGAATAACATTTTGGGTGAACATGTTATTTGATGAATTTGGTTTAAAAAGTGAAGCTACTTCTTTAAATAAAATTAGCATATGAGCATGATTTTTGAATTGATATTGATTGATTAATTTAGTTGATGCTCATCCTATTTACTATTTGTTGGGAAGAAAGATTCCATGATCCATATAAAAGTGAGTGATGACTCCCTTACTTGGCACTATGCAAAATTGGCAGTGGTACCAAAGACACGGATTGAAGTCAGAATAAGAGAAAAAGAAAAATCAAGAGAATGACTCCTCGTCTTGGCACCGTGTTGATTTGCGGTGGTACCTAAGTTAAGAGTTGAAGTACAAAGAAAAAAGCATGTATCTATGTGGGTACATACCATGAGAGAAATCGTTTCACATTAACTTCACTATCTTTGGATATGAGTTCTATTACATTGATTATGTGATCAATGTACTATAACTTTGTCACCAGAAAAAAAGGTGGTAATCGAATTAGAGAATGTGAACGATACATAAAAGGGAGGAACTAAAAAATTTCTGAGTGGAAAAAGATTTTGGAAATCATATTCCTGTAAACAAAAGTATGATAAGTTTGAACTGAAACTGGGTGAAGTCTTGAGATTGAAATTCTACATATTGTACAAGTTGCAAAATTTTATTTGATTAAGTTATAGATCTTGAGAATCAAATTCAAAGGATGATATGTTTATTTAGAATTTTATGAAACGATTGGTGAGAATTTTTCATTGGTGAATGTATTTTAGAAATTTATTCTTCATGAGAATGTCTATTCCTTTGATCAGTTTTTGATTTTGCTAGAGGACAAGCAAAGTTTGAGCCTTATGTGTTTGATGACACGAAAATTTATAGTATATTTTGTGCCATTTGATAGGACTTTTGTGTCATATTCATGCTCTTTTGCTTATTTTTATGCCTTATTTATCAAATATTGCAGAATCTACACCTTTTCTGGTTTTTGATGATTTTCAGGTAAAAAGGCACCATTTTAAGGCGTTTTCAAGCAAATTCAGATGCATAGATGAATCCCCATCATCAGAAAGAGATTATATGTCAATTTTCATGAAGAACTGAAGCCTCAAACCAAATTACAACAAGGCCGTAATTAATATTACGGTACCATGGTTTCACTGAACCTACAGAACAAACCACGACACTACTGTAATTTTGGAGCACTGCCTAATTTGGGGTAAATTTTGAATAAAATGTTTTGCAGATATTACGGCACTGCCGTAATCCATATTACGAGCCACAATTTCAGTCCAATTTTGACCCGAGAGATTTTTGAGAATTACGGCACTGCCGTAATGGATATCACGGGCCGTAATCTTGGTCGATTTTTGTACATAACACTTTGTAAAAATTATGGCACTGCCGTAATAAAAAACACGGCCGTAATTATGACCTGGACTTGCGATTTTCACGGATATTTTTGAAGCCCGATTCTTGCGTGGATGATTGTAGACGATCTGGACCATCAATTTGGAATCCATAAAAAGGGAAATACTCGTCAGATCGAGCAGAGGAGAACAGACGAGAAGCCCTAATTTTCATCCATGTTCGAGGGAGAAATCAGAGTTTTCGCCATCGCCCTAGGTTTCACCACCAGAAAGCGTACAGTGCATCTCTGGCCGTGAAATTTGAGGGGAAGCTGTGCCTAGAGGAGGAGAACATACTCCAGAAGATTCAGAGCGAAAGGAGATCAATCGGAGAAGAAATCAACAAAAGAAGCATCGCCAGCACTATTCATCGCACCTTCTAGAGGAAAATTACGGCTGTAATTTTCATTATAGCCGTGCTATTATTTGATTTTTCTCTTTCCTTTTGATTTTTAATCCTTTGAAACAATGGTTTATTGTAATTCTTCAACTATGCTAGCTTAAACACTACATGGGACATGAGGTGTAATCCCCTTAATTTCTTATGACTAGATGACTTTTATTTCGTCAAGATAATTTTAATGTGATAATTCTACTTATGTGACGATTGCCTTTAGTTCTCCTTAGATTTATTTTATCAGCATGATTTAGAGTTTTTTTGATATAGACTAAAAAGTTATTTGCGAAAACTTGGAACCCTAAAATTGAATGTT
This sequence comes from Costus lasius, assembly GCA_027563935.2. Lineage (NCBI taxonomy): Eukaryota > Viridiplantae > Streptophyta > Magnoliopsida > Zingiberales > Costaceae > Costus > Costus lasius. Next base: position 83,032,299 of record CM050451.1, read on the forward strand.
ATGAACTCATCGTAAGAAATTCTTATTTCTTGATTTTAGAAGTATACTGCCATGTTGATAATCTGAATCTAGGATTGAATTATTGAAATAAACAAGATGATACTATGAGAAATCAAGTATCCGATTGTTGGAGAACCTTAAGTAGAACCTGTGAAAATTATAGTATGAAAGTATGTAGTTTTCACTTGAGATAATTGACTTAGGATTTGGATGCACGAAAGTGATCTTTGAGTTCTTTGTCAATGATTTACTTATCTTTAGCATTGAATAGATCCTGTGCGCAGTAAGGATTGGTTCTTTGTAAATTATTTGCGTGAAACCGAGATGATTTCTTTATTAAGTAAATTATATCTTTATCATAATAAAATTAGACTGATGGCCTTTTATTTAAATCTAGTCATTTAAATTAAGGTGGATGAAACCCTAGTCTCAGTTTCTCTCTCTGACTTTTTCGCGTAGTTTCTGATAGTTGCTTTCATCATTTTCGATTTCCTAGCTAGTGAGAAATTGATTATTTAGTACTTGACAAACGAGGTCTCTGTGGTTCAATATCTTAATTATTACTTCGAGTATCCATGCACTTGCGGACACAACAGACACCTCAGGTATGTATGACACCAGTGGTCCAGAAGGTGCTGTCTTAGGAGCCTCAAATGGCTCTGGTGCTACTGATGGTGAAGAATGCAGCTCAGGAATATCTACAGGAATCTCTGGTAAGTCAATCAAAATCTCTAGAGACCCCTCCTCATCATCGGGTAACTCAAGAATAGCAGCCTCAGGGCCTGGCAAGTCACCCTGAGCTAAAGATGGAGAGGGAATCTTTAGAGTCTGGACTGAATCAAGTACAAAGTCCTCCACCTCCATAGACTCGGTATCAGCGTGAACAACAAACTCTAGTTAGTCTGAAGAAAGCTCCGATGTGGTAGCCACCTCCACATCCATAGGAGTAGGAGTGGTCTGCTGCTCATCAGCATGCTCCATCTCAATGGTAACAAGAGCCTGCTCTGGGGGTACCACTGGTATCTCTGTGGTCTCTGGTACTAGTGAAAGACGTCTAGTAACTCTCCTACCCCAAACAAAAGTAGAACAACCGGTATGCTTCCTAGCGTACTGTCTAGCAATCCTCTGATCACGGCTCTCTAGCCTATCAGCAGGCCGCTCAAAAATAATCTCCAACTCTAGAGAACTAACTGGCTTAGGCGTAGCCTATGAGGTACTAGGAGTCGTGGGTGTGGTCGGAGCATCTGATGTTTGCGTCTGAGTCTCGAGCTCCGAATCATCATAGACAATCCGCTCAAAAGTATCTAGTAAGACTCCAAATAACATCCTATACATGTACCGTGGGGCAGGTCCAATATATCTACTCTTCATCACTGCCTCATAGGGTCTAGTCCTCACAGATCTCCTCGGTGTCATAGTATCAGCCAAATCAATTCAAATATTTAAGGATTTTAATCAAACTCGTCAAGCTACAGTAACCTGAAATTTTGCCCGTCCAACTTTTTTTTTCAAAAAAAAAATCTCTTCAAAAATTTATGCAAACTACTTCCAAATCGATGCAAGAAGTAAGCATATCAAGTATAGAATCCAAATATATCAACTGAGAAAGATCTGCTCATAAATCTGGGTGGAAATCGGGTCAAAATCGATCGTCGGTGGCCAAACTGAAGTTCTGCGAACGTCTACCACTTCTTCGCAAAATCCGGCCAAAATCCGGTGATAGATCACCAGAAATCACTCACTAAAAGATTTCGTCGCCAGAGGTGGAAGGAATCGTTGAAAATCGGTGATTTACAAACGTGGGCATAAACCCTAGTTTTGCCTGTTAAGTTCAAAACAGAAGAATTTACGGTCCGTGAAGGGTTTACGGCTTCGGCCGTAATTACGTTTGTGACTTGCCTCTTTACAAATGAAATTCACAGCCCATAAGTGACTCACGACCGTGATCGTGAAAGTTGCGGCAAAAAATTCCTGCACGTAAAATAACCTATTTAAAAGATTTTTCATATATAAAAGTTCATCAAATAATGCTGCTAAAAATCTTTAAAAATTCAAAGAAATGACATACTAAGACTAAAAATACTAAGATAATTAAAACTCAAAAAATTTTGGGTTGGCTCCCAAAAAGTGCTTGTTTAAGGTCTTTAGCTTGACCATAGTAGAGTTTATTGATGTTCTGGTGGATCTGAAGCATAATGAATAATATGAAATTTTTCATCTCCACACTTTCTTAAGTCGACTTGTGGGATTAAATTGATAATTGATGATTGTGCCCATGTTCTATCTCTTTTCCCTGTGTCTTTTTCATGCTTCAAATATCTTTCAAAGGGACACTCGTCAACTTCTGAAATATTATCACCATAAGCCTTACTTTCTTTACCTTTGATATGATAGTGAGATTCTGCAAAGGAAAGCTTTTTAGTCTTAAAGATAAATGAAACACTAGTTTATTTTTCCCAAAATTCAATGTCAGTTTCTCATTTACCATGTCAACAATAGCACCTACACTAGCCATAAATAGTCTACCCAATATAATTGGTAACTCAGTGTTTTCCTCCATATCAACAATTATAAAATCAATTAAAATAGAATAGTTACGAACTTTAATAGAAACATTTTCAATCATTCCAACAGATTATTGAATAGAACCATTAGCAAATTGAAGCAAGGTTTTCGTAGACTTCCTATTTCCACTATCAATCATTCCAGAAGTAGATAAGGGCATCAAACTTACACTTGCCCCCAAATCACATAAAGTATGTTCGATAAAAACCTTACCAATTTGGCACGGAATTGTTAAGCTTCCAGGATCTTTTAGTTTTTTGATCGAAATGGTTTGATTTACCCCTCTCTGCTCATACTCAAGTGTTGCAATGTCATGTTTTTCCACATCTGCTCTTTCTAGCCTCTGAGGGAAAGGAATAAGTGGAACATATCCAGGCGGACCTACATAGACTTCCTCCCTCTCTTTTTGTGCTGACATCTTTTTCTCAAGTGAAGTCTCTTTAGGCTTCCGTTCCAAAACTTCAGGTACAAATTTTTCATTAGGTATCCCCAGTTCATCATTATCTTCACCGCTTACAATGATGACGGCGTTATAGTGCTCCCTGGGGTTTATCTTTGGTTGGCCTGGAAGTTTACCTGTGGCTCTACTGGAGGCACTCGCTTGCTAAGCTATTTGGCTTTCCAACATCTTATTGTGGGTAGCCAAGGCATCCACTTGAGATGTTAGATCCTTAATAGCATCTGAGACATCTTCGTTGTGCATTTTCTGAGCAACAATGAATCCTTCCAATAGACACTCCAAGTTGGACTTCTGAGGCTGACTGAACTGCCTAGACTGAAAACCTGATGGCGGCCTATTATTTTGCTAATTATATTGTGGAGAAAGTTGCCCGTGGTTGTTCTTGTAGGATAGGTTAGGGTGGTTCCTCCAGCCTGGATTATATGTAATAGAATGACATGTCCCGCAAGTGTACAGTTATGTCGAAGTAATATAAAAGGTTGTCGAACCCACAGGGAACAAGGTTGAGTACCAGAAAATCTAAGTTTCGATAGCTAAGCGATTCAAATTAGGGTTTTTGCAATCAAAAAGTGAAAACAAGAAATCAAATGCAACGACGAGGCGGTTATCTATATGAGAGAGATCGGGACTTCGGTATCCACCACACTGACGAATCTATCATGCGATAAAAGTGATGTATTACAAGGGTTTAAAATTTTGCATAAGGAATTTCCCTAAGTTACAAGATGCCCCCTCTCGGTACACTCTGGTGCTTATCCGGAATGATCTCCTACTCTCGCGAAAGATCTTTCTAGATAAACCCAATGAGTTCTATAAAAAATTATATTACCCTCGAGTGAAAACCAAGTACTCTTGTGTTATGGATTCACAAGTTTTATCTAGGGGTTCCACCACCACGATCCTCCTCTCGGTATGGATCGCGTCGGCTAAAACATGATATTACGTGGCCATAGCAACATCACGAAAATAACGCAGCAAGGTAAAATATACTCATATAAACATCCAAATAACATAATTAAATTAAAATATCATGAAAGAAATCATCAGCGGGCTTCAACCAAGTCTTGAAAAAGGGGTTTATGCTACAATCGACATGAAAGCTCACAAGAATCTCTCTAAAATGTCAGGAAAATTGCTACAAAATGTTTTTAAGAGGAAGGAGAGGATAAAACGAACAAGATCCCCAAAAATCGCGAAGATTTGACACTCTAATCTCTCAAAATCGCCCCCAAAGCGTGTTGTCGTCTGTTCCATCCGCCCTAGCCACTTCGTCCATTGATTTCTCGATAATTAGGAAATATTAGAGAAGACTTTTATATTCTTTAGATTCGCCTCTCTATTAGCTTTCCAAAACATATTTTCTTGCCTTTTTTTGTATTTTTCTAGCACTAGGAATCGAAGAAAAACCGAGTGCATGTCGGTCTACAGAGTAACTATTACAGGTGAACCCTATGGGGTTCACCAGGTGGTGAAGTTTATTGTGCAGTTCTTTCGGGTAAAAATCACCAGTGAACCCCGCGGGGTTCACCTACCAGTGAAGTGCACTATACATTTCTACGAAAACTCCCTCTGAGAGAATCACGGGTGAACCCTACCGGGTTCACCAAGTGGTGAAGTCTTCTGTGAACTTTCAGACATCCGGTGAAAGCACCAGTGAACCCTGCGGGGTTCACCTGGTCGTACTTTTCAAAGTAGCTCAGATTGGGCCCAAATTTGACATGCAGCTTCCTCTTCACATGGGGGATCACCCTATGGCTTCAGAATTTTCAAAAGACTTCAAAATAGGGTGATTTTACCTAAAATTCCACAAAAATGAGAAAAAATGAAGATTCTGAAGCAATCAAGTAAATAAGTCTAAATAGAGTATAAAAACATTAAAATAGGCCTAGATTTGAGATGAAATAATACTAGAAATTATTGTTAAAATGCATGGCATCAAATACTCCCAAACTTAAATCTTTGCTTATCCTCAAGCAATAAAATAGAGTGAATTGCATAAATGGTATGAGAATAATCATTCAGGTTAAAAACGTACATACAAATCAGAAAAACATCTACTTGTTATCCAACATCTAATCAGAAGAAATCAAGTGATCAGGTATCTTAGAATGTTCAGCAGTTTGATCCCATAATTTCCAGAAGTTAAGGAACTCAGCCAGTAGTAAACAGAAAATTCAATTAAGCATACACATCACTCACGCTAATCCAATTCATCCAAATCTACTTGTTGGGATTAACTCAAATGTATTATTTAAGATACAAAACTCCAATAGCTAATTATGATATTAGACTTCAACTCATGTCCTTAGGTACTACTGCCAATTTTTCACAGTGCCAAGTAGAGGAGTGTTTCTTAGATTTCAACTCATGTTCTTAGGTGCCACTGCTAATTTTTTGCAGTGCCTAGTAGAGGAATTTAAGAGTTTTTTTTCACTTTTTTTTGAAATAATAGAATAATTGGTGTTGATAAAGCTTTTCATCACATCACAAATGCAGTTTTCTCCCAACAAGAGAGAACTCAAGGAATGAATAAGCAGATGCATAAGGACTCAAGGAATGCATAAGCAGACGTGTAAGGATTTAAGGAATGAATAAGTAGACGAGTATCTTAATACAAATTTACATGCATATCACCAGCATATATTCTTCAAAAATTCTTAGAAATATTTGACCCACTAACGAACAAACTAGGGTATTCCAAATCAGAAGATTTCAAAATCATAGAACATATGGATATGATCATAGAGAATTTCTATTCGGATGTTGCATTCAACAAATTATGATTACTTCAAACAAAACATTAATTCAGTTTCAACAATTGGGCTTACCTATCATGGGATCAAAGTTTTACCACATCATCATAGTATAAACGTATCAAACAAGACCACATGCATGACTCAAGATCAACACATCCATAGTTTAACACAATATATCATATCAAAGCACGTCATGCAATAGTACGATAAGGCATAAAATAACAAATCTGAAAGTGTCAAGACATCATACATCACAGACAGGGGCCTGAAGATGGGACCAGGCCTGTAAATAGTGGCATATAGGAACAATGCCAAATAAATAATATCTAGTCAAAGTAAAGTATCAAACACGTAAGTCAGCAAAATAGTAAGGTAGCATGAGATATGAAACTAGAAAGGAGATAGCTCACCCACTCTAAATATCGCATAGTCCTCTATGCGAAGCCGTGTACGTGAGAGGTGTAGGTGGAGGGCCGGGAGAGAGGCTTTCTTCTTCTTAGAGCATGAACCCGCAAACTTTGCACTCTTCCCCTTGCATTTGAAATCATAATGGCAACATTTGCTATGGCGGTGACGAAGAGTTATTGAGAGAAAAATGGTGGACGACAGAGAGAATAGAAATGGCATGCTATCATGGGCGAACACCATAATCACGGCCTGGCCGTGATTCACACTGTGCTGCAAAAAATGCTTTGCTTTGATTCCCTATTCTCCAGAAAGTATTCCTACAATTTAAAATAAATCTCAATCAGCAAAAACATCGATGAAAACATAACAAAACAAATCAAAATCCACCTATAAGAGTTTTCAACTAAAACATAACAAAAAGAAATCAACATCTCATAGAAATAAACAAGTAAAAACTTGGGCTACCTCCCAAGGAGCGCTAGTTTTAGGTCTGTAGTTCGACCATAAACAGTGTTTATCAACCCACACTAGATGAATCAAAAAGGGTGAGAATAACTTTTTTGTCAGTTCGGTCATCCTGATAATAGTGTTTTAGTCTCTGGCCATTCACAATAAAGCTTCCTGTATGCTTTGCCCAAATCTTGATAGCCCCGTTGAAAGTGGGGCGAAACCCTAATAAGCGCAGATTAAAATTTTTGCATAGCGGAAGCTGGGGTTTCTAAGGATCGCATGTGGCATGAACATATGATTAACCTTATGTTTGTAAAGATCAAGTTGTGATCTTACCAAAGCCATTGTTTGGATGGCGACTTGGAAGCAAGAGGGCGATGCGGCTCTCCTCCAAAGTGCACGCACACAAGATGGCGATGGCTTCCTCCCTTGGTGTGAGCCTTGTGCTAGCAAAGCCCTTCAAAAAGTCCTAGATGCGTGAAGGAGATTGAGATGTTTTCTTGGCTGGCCGAATACCTTCTATCACCCTCGTGGAGACGAGACACACGAGAGAGCTTAAGGCGAGAGTGGCATTGAGGCGTTCTCTCTATTCGTGGGGTAGTGTCATGGCTTCCAAAAATAGTAAGTCATGACTTCATACGTTCACGCTTAGTGAACCAATCAAAACGCCCCCTTTAATTGAACCATGCGTTCACATAAGTGAACCGGTTCAATTGACTTTGGTTCAAAGACCAAATCAAACCAAGACATGGTCTAGATCTCATTAAACCAAAAAGGCTCAAGATCTAACCACACATCTCTTGATGCTCTTGATCTCATCGATCAAGCATCAATTCTCTCGATCGAATCTTACCGATCTCAAGCCCTAATCAATCAAACATGATCAGACCAGATCTCACTTACAATCAGAGTTTAAACTCCTTTAAACTGAACCAAAACAATTCAGTCCACACGATCTGACATAAGTAAGCCATATCATCAAATTGTGCGACCCTAAGGGTTTCCTTTAAATGTCGGTAACGATAACTTATGTTATCATGATCAGAGAGGGGTATCTAGCAACACATCACTGCCTCCCGATATAAAGGAAAGAGTCTTCCAAGACTACACCCAAACATAGCACAAGTGTGAATTCAATTCACTAGGCATACATGTTTCCTTTGCCACTGGATGTTCTCGTTGGACAAGTATGTCAAGCCTGTAACTCCAACATGATGAGAATGATTAGATCAGATGAACATAGTCATCTGGGTATGGCCATACACTTTCTCAACCATCTCATACAGGGGGCCCCTATAGAACATCACACTCCAAACAAGGAGAAGGCAATCCTATATCTATCACTAGTGCCCTAACATGACTCATGCCCATTATCCAAGATAGTCTATAACCATTATATTTCAAATGATATTGAACTACCTCAAGATAATGCCAATCATCATTTAGAAACACAAGTGATCTCAAGTCAGAGGAAATATGCCACTTGTTTGCACATAAGGATTATTCACATTGTGACAAGCAATTGAATATCCTAAGTAGGGTCAGTCCAGTACATCCAATGTACCTATGAGTCTACATCTTATTCCATGCTCGAAGCATCCTATAAGATTAGAACACATATTAGTCTCAATCATATCAAGGTTGTCTCATGTTCACCAAGATATCTCGACTAAGGACAATACTGCATGTCAGCCAAGCTGAACACCATTGAGACATTATTCAGAAGTATACATATAGCAGCAGATAATGCAACAACCTGAATAACAACCATTGCCTTTATAAACATAGAGTTTATACATGATACTGATAACAACCCAAGGCCTCAAACATTAGCCTTAAGGGCATAGCCCAACAATCTCCCACTTGCACTTAATCTAATGGTTGAGAAATCTCAAACCCATATTATTACAGTGCTTCTCATGCTTCTGCTGCACCAGAGGCTTTGTAAGCGGGTCAGCTAGATTGTCATCTGTATGAACCTTGCAGATCTTGATCTCTCCTCGATCTATGATCTCCCGGATCAAGTGAAACCTTCTCTGTATGTGCTTGGACTTCTGGTGCGACCGTGGTTCCTTTGCTTGTGCTATGGCTCCAGTGTTATCACAGAAGATAACCAATGGATCTGCACTCGAAGGAACAACACCAAGTTCTTGAACGAACTTACGAATCCACACTGCCTCCTTGGATGCTTCCGAGGCTGCAACATACTCGGCTTCTGTTGTGGAATCAGCAACAATAGATTGTTTGAAACTTTTCCACACCACTGCTCCTCCATTCAAGCTAAAAACATAGCCTGATTGCGATCGGAAATCATCTTGGTCAGATTGGAACGAAGCGTCAGTATATCCTTCAATACTGAGTTCTTCCTGACCTCCATATATCAAGAACATATCTTTGGTTCTCCGAAGATATTTCAAAATGTTCTTGACCGCAATCCAGTGTGCCTTACCTGGATTACTTTGGAATCGACTGGTCACGCTTAACCCGTAAGCGACGTCTGGGCGAGTACACAACATCACATACATAATGGACCCTATAGCCGAAGCATAAGACGTATTGTCCATTTCATCTTTCACAGACTGTGTTTGAGGACACTGGCTCTTTGAAAGATTAGACCATGTCTGACTGGAAGATATCCTCTTTTAGAATTTTCTAAATGGAATCTCTCCAGGACTTTATCGATGTAAGTACTCTGGCACAGCCCGAGAAGCCTCTTAGATCTATCTCTGTAGATCTTCACACCTAATACATAGGCTGCTTCTCCTAAATCTTTCATCTAGAAACATTTTCTTAACCATGCTTTGACGGCATGCAGTTCAGGAATATCGTTTCCAATGATCAAGATATCATCGACGTAGAGGACTAGGAAAGTAATCACGCTCCCACTAAACCTCTTATATACACACGGGTCATCTTCATTTTTGATGAAACCAAATTCACAGATTGATTCATCAAAACGAATATTCCAGCTTCTCGATGCTTGCTTAAGTCCATAAATGGACTTCTTTAATTTGCATATTTTATGACGATCTGATGGATTGATGAAACCTTCAGGTTGTGTCATATACACATCCTCTTCTAGTTTTCCATTAAGGAAAGCGGTCTTCACATCCATTTGCCAGATCTCATAATCATAATATACTGCTATCGCGAGAATAATCCAAATAGACTTGAACATAGCTACAGGAGAGAAAGTTTCATCATAATCTATTCCGTAGATTTGTTTGAAACCTTTCGCAACTAGCCTGCCTTTATAGGTAACCACGTTACCATCCATGTCAATCTTCTTCTTGAAGATCCACTTACAGCCTATAGGGATTACTCCCTGAGGCGGATCAACCAAATCCCAGACTTGGTTATCTGACATGGAGTCCATCTCGGTTCGCATAGCTTCAAGCCATCTTGCTGATTCCGGTCCACTGACCGCATCCGCATAAGTAAGGGGTTCATCATCAATGATATAGACTCCATCATAGCGCTCAGGCTGTCGACGGATCCTTCCCGATCTTCGCGGTTCCCGTGATATCTGAGCCTCAGGTTGAACATCAACCTGTTCTATTGGCTCAGGCTCATCCAACTGAGCTTGACTACTTTGTCCCTCTTCTGGATTTTCATCCAGTTTTATTTCTCTCCCACTGGCCTCTTGCAGAAGAAATTCCTTCTCAAGAAAAATAGCTGTACGAGCAACAAATACTTTGTTCTCTTTGGGATCGTAGAAATAATAACCCTTAGTTTCTTTAGGGTAACCGACAAAAATATATTTATCAGATCTGCTCTCCAGTTTCCCAGAGGCGAGCTTTTTGACATAAGCCTCGCAACCCCAGATTTTGATAAATGTCAAGCTCGGCTGTTTCCCATACCATAACTCATATGGAGTCTTTGAAACGGCCTTGGATGGCACTCGGTTTAGTACCTTTGCAGCTGTTTCCAGTGCAAATCCCCAAAAAGGAGTAAGGTAGAGTAGTCTGACTCATCATTGAACGAACCATATCCAATAAGGTTCTATTTCTCCTCTCGGACACACCATTCCATTGCGGTGTTCCTGGCGGAGTGAGCTATGAGATAATCCCACACTCTTCAGATAGTCAGTAAACTCATGACTCAAGTATTCTCCACCTCGATCTGATCGAAGTGCCTTGATATTTCGGCCTAGCTGATTTTGTACTTCATTTTTGAACTCTTTGAACTTGTCAAAAGATTCACTCTTATGTCTCATTAGATAGACATAACCATATCTACTGAAATCATCAGTAAAGGTAATGAAGTATGAATAGCCACCTCTGGCATGTTTACTAAATGGCCCGCACACATCACTGTGAATGAGGTCAAGTAAACCTGAAGCCCTTTGACCTTTGTTGGAAAAAGGAGTCTTCGTCATTTTGCCCATTAAACAAGCTTTGCATGTATCAAGCTCCTCATAGGAGAATGATCCCAGCAGTCCATCGTCATGCAACCGCTTAATGCGCTTCTTGTTAATATGGCCTAAACGACTACTTGGCTTTCTGATTATCAATTTGTTGTACAGAACATTCCATGTCCAACATGAATAACCCATTGTTAATCGACCCAGTAGCATAAACAATATTATCAAATGAAATACAACACTTTAAAGTTTTGCATTCAAAGGAAAACCCTTTCCTGACAAGAGCAGGAATAGAGATAATATTCTTAGTTATGCTCGGTACAAAATAACAATTGTCCAGTTCTAATACAAGACCAGATGGTAAAGAGATGTTATATTGTCCTACAGCAACAGCAGCAACCCGTGCCCCGTTTCCAACTCGTAGGTCCACCTCATGCTGTCCCACCTGTCTTCTTCTCTTGAGTTCCTGTACATTTGAACAAATGTGAACTCCACATGCAGTGTCCAACACCCATGAAATAGAAGAAGATACCATGACTTCAGTCACGAAAATACCTGAGCCAGAAGCGAAAGGCTTGCTTCCCTTCTTATCTCCTTGGAGCGCTTTACAGTCCTTTTTCCAGTGACCCAACTGGCCACAATGGAAACATCTGTATTCCTTTGACCGCTTTATCTTTTGTTTCAGAGCCTTGTTATAGCTCTTGATAGGGGCTTTGCCCTTCTTCCCCTTCTTCTTGTTCCTTGAAGGAACCATCAAGACAGAGGATGAAGGCTTTCCCTTTTCAAGAGTCTGCTCTGTAGTACAGAGCATGTTCAGTAACTCTGCCGGTGTACAGTCGATCTTGTTCATATTAAAATTAATGATGAACGGATCGAAAGAGACCGGGAGAGACTGCAATATGATGTCTACAACAAGTTCCTGATTGATGGTATGTCCCAGTTTCTCAAGAGCCTCTTTGTACCCAATCATCTTGAGTACGTGAGCTCCCACTGGACTCCCTTCAGTCAGTTTGCTCTGAAAGAAAAGTTTTGTCAAGTTATAGCGTTCTATCCTTGCCTGTGCAGCATACAGCATCTTGAGATTTGCTATAATTTCAATAGCAGATAAATCCTCATGCTGACGCTGTAGCTCTGGCGTCATAGACGCAAGCATAAGGCAAGCAACATCAATGCTATCATTGACATGCTTCTCATAAGCATCCCGAACCGCCCTTGCGGCGTTCGCAGCGGGTTGAGGCGGTATTGCCGTCTCAAGGGCATACAGCTTCCTCTCAGCCTTAAGAACAATCTTAAGGTGTCCGTACCAGTCTGAGAAGTTTGGCCCAGCAAACTTCTCCCTTTCCAGTAAGGATCGCACATTGAACCCTGTGGTGTTCGTTGCTGCAGGAATCTACAACAAAGCAAGAACAACAAGGTCAGTATCGATGTAAGAATCATTCCAGGACTTAAGAGTGATTCTTTTCTCACTATTTTATCTGACTGAAAAATCCAATAAAACAGTCCGAAAGAGTAAAACTCTTTTAATGAGATGGGATCCAGATTTCATACTTGGTCTCCGCGTCCCGCTCAGGCGAGATAAGATGCACAGAGAGTTCAAGCACTAATCACTGGTAGGCTATCCATGCCAATCACCAACCCGTGCGATTCCCCTTCATCTAGGCAATCCAGAAGACTGTGCCAACTGAGTTGGTACAACACAGTTTCTGATTCCACAGATGGCTGCCTCCATATAGCTAACATATGCTCAATATGTAGCCTACATGGTCAAGCTGACCTGACCTACTCCCTGGACCACCACATGCTATGCTGAGCAACGAGAAGCGATAAATCCCTTCTCTGTAACACGTAGGTGTAATCACACACCGTCTGAAGATAGCTGGGCGTGCCCACTGAGTGGGTACAACACGGCCCCAACGATAGTCAGAACAGTGAGGTTTCGCGTCAGTAGGCTTACGTGCTTGATATTTAATGTTGGATTTTAACGGTCCTTTTATCTTCTTACTAACATGCATATCCTATGGTGATAGCAGAAGATTAACTCATGCAGGTGCTAATATTACTTAAACAGTAAATAGAAAGCACGATGATCTTATGTGGTAAACGCCCATTAAGCCTAAGTAAGACCTTAGTTTAATATAAGTCTTCACTTGAGCTCTTCATGGGTCTTTTGCATTTCATCTGGCCCAGCCCGGGCCCAAGCGCCCTCTGCAGCTCAGATGCGCCCACCAGGTAGCATGCGCCTGTACTAGAGTCGAACTCTAGACCTCCCACTGGTGAAGCCACTTGCTGCAAGCGCTTCTGCCATGTGTGCTCTGTGCTCATGTCTGATTAATTTACATTTTAATCTATCTAGACATGATTTGACTCGCAGGTCAATTACACATTAACATAAATGGAAATGTGATTCGCAGATCACAATAATAATTTATAATTAATTAATCCAGGCACGCAGGCCCCAGCACAGCACACAAATAGGGCAGCCCACATAAGATGAAATAGACACCTAATCAGGTTAAACAAGCAACATGTGATCCAAACAGGAAAATAAAATTTTTGAAAATCCCATTGGCAACAATTTTATTTCCTTATGTGCCCTACTACCTTACAACGGTCCATTAATAGGGATCCACTCATCAGACCTAGTCAGACCCACTTGCCCTTGCATGCACCAAGTCATAACCGACTTGAGTCGACCTCATGGCCAACAATGTATGTCTTAAGGGCTGAACGTCCCACATGATTTCTGGCAAGCGGGTGTGACCCCGGGCCTTAATCATGAGCGTTCATTGGTTGCCTCAATCAGACATCGCTACACGCCTTTCTGCAGTCGACCTATAGCCACCTCATGCTTGCACATAGGTGCTATCTGGTCGACCCATCTAGGCTGTCAGATGGTCTGATCAGGCTGTTGGGTCTAGACTGGACGACGACTTCAACCCTAATAACCCGTCTAAGTTTTTCAAGTAGGCGCTTATAGATCTAAGTGGATGGCGCGCAAGATGTTAAGTTTGTGGTAAAAACAACATTCAACATGCGCCAACATACATCATGCGCAACTATAAGTAATAACCCAAAATACATCTAAAGTCTAACATGTATTTTCGCATGATGATTTGGTTTAAACCTACTAATCGCAAACATGGATCACACCAAGCAATCATATGAATCATATCAAAACCATGCTCTGATACCAATTGAAAGTGGGGCGAAACCCTAATAAGCGCAGATTAAAATTTTTGCATAGCGGAAGCTAGGGTTTCTAACGATCGCATGTGGCATGAACATATGATTAACCTTATGTTTGTAAAGATCAAGTTGTGATCTTACCAAAGCCATTGTTTGGATGGCGACTTGGAAGCAAGAGGGCGATGCGGCTCTCCTCCAAAGTGCACGCACACAAGATGGCGATGGCTTCCTCCCTTGGTGTGAGCCTTGTGCTAGCAAAGCCCTTCAAAAAGTCCTAGATGCGTGAAGGAGATTGAGATGTTTTCTTGGCTGGCCGAATACCTTCTATCACCCTCGTGGAGACGAGACACACGAGAGAGCTTAAGGCGAGAGAGGCGTTGAGGCGTTCTCTCTATTCGTGGGGAAGTGTCATGGCTTCCAAAATAGTAAGTCATGACTTCATACGTTCACGCTTAGTGAACCAATCAAAACGCCCCCTTTAATTGAACCATGCGTTCACATAAGTGAACCGGTTCAATTGACTTTGGTTCAAAGACCAAATCAAACCAAGACATGGTCTAGATCTCATTAAACCAAAAAGGCTCAAGATCTAACCACACATCTCTTGATGCTCTTGATCTCATCGATCAAGCATCAATTCTCTCGATCGAAGCTTACCGATCTCAAGCCCTAATCAATCAAACATGATCAGACCAGATCTCACTTACAATCAGAGTTTAAACTCCTTTAAACTGAACCAAAATAATTCAGTCCACACGATCTGACATAAGTAAGCCATATCATCAAATTGTGCGACCCTAAGGGTTTCCTTTAAATGTCGGTAACGATAACTTATGTTATCACGATCAAAGAGGGGTATCTAGCAACACATCACTGCCTCCCGATATAAAGGAAAGAGTCTTCCAAGACTACACCCAAACATAGCACAAGTGTGAATTCAATTCACTAGGCATACATGTTTCCTTTGCCACTGGATGTTCTCGTTGGACAAGCATGTCAAGCCTGTAACTCCAACATGATGAGAATGATTAGATCAGATGAACATAGTCATCTGGGTATGGCCATACACTTTCTCAACCATCTCATACAGGGGGCCCCTATAGAACATCACACTCCAAACAAGGAGAAGGAAATCCTATATCTATCACTAGTGCCCTAACATGACTCATGCCCATTATCCAAGATAGTCTATAACCATTATATTTCAAATGATATTGAACTACCTCAAGACAATGCCAATCATCATTTAGAAACACAAGTGATCTCAAGTCAGAGGAAATATGCCACTTGTTTGCACATAAGGATTATTCACATTGTGACAAGCAATTGAATATCCTAAGTAGGGTCAGTCCAGTACATCCAATGTACCTATGAGTCTACATCTTATTCCATGCTCGAAGCATCCTATAAGATTAGAACACATATTAGTCTCAATCATATCAAGGTTGTCTCATGTTCACCAAGATATCTCGACTAAGGACAATACTGCATGTCAGCCAAGCTGAACACCATTGAGACATTATTCAGAAGTATACATATAGCAGCAGATAATGCAACAACCTGAATAACAACCATTGCCTTTATAAACATAGAGTTTATACATGATACTGATAACAACCCAAGGCCTCAAACATTAGCCTTAAGGGCATACCCCAACAGCCGTGAGGATATACTTGTTGCAGAGTGAAGGGTCCTGACCACCTTATCCTTGACTTTCCATGAAACAATTTTAGCCTAAAGTTAAAGAGCAGTACTCTATCACCTTCAAGAAATTCCACTTTGATAATTCGTTGGTCATGCCATCGCTTAGTGTGTTCTTTGTTCAAATTGGCATTGACTATCACTTGATATGTAAAGTTGTCACCAAGGAACTCATGGTGAAGGTTGCCAGGAAGGCTCTCGTACTCAATCTTTTTTTCTTCTGTCTCTCCTAAGACTTTATAAAGAGTTTCTAACTTGGATGACTTGGACTCCAAAACTGTGTGCGAGTCCAACAATAGTGAATATTCAGTAGTGTGGTCATCAATGTCTCGGTCCTCGGCATCAAGCAAACATAGTTCTAGCGGGTCGATGTCTCTCTTGTGTAGTTCAATGAGCTTCATATCTCTCTCTATGATATCAACATGGCAACATGTACCTTCAAGAGAAGGTTTCTTTAGAGAGTCTAATAAATTAAATTGTACAACATTCTCACCGATATTTAAATCCAGTTTTCTATTTTTGACATCGATCACCGCACCAGCTGTGGTAAGGAATAGTCTCCCAAGAATGATAGGTAATCTGTCATCCTCATTAATCTCCAGCACAACAAAATCTGTCAGAATAAAATAGTTGCCTATTTTGACAGGGACATCCTCCACAATCCCAATAGCTCAGAGGATCGATCTATCAGCCAACTGTAGTGAAATGGTGGTTGACATCAAGTCTCCTAAATTTAGCTTCTTGCACAAGGACAGGGGTATCAAACTAACACTCGCCCCCAAGTCACAAAGGGCCCGCTAAAATGTCATCTCCCCAATCTAGTAGGGTATGGAAAAACTGCTATGGTCCTTGAGCTTTTAGGGGGGTTTGTTTTGGATAATTGCGCTGCACTCCACAATAAGTGCAACATTTCCTTGCTCCTCTAGCTTTCTTTTGATGGACAGGATGTCCTTCAAAAATTTGGCATATGTAGGCATCTCTGACAATACATCGACAAAAGGCATGTTAGTATATAGCTTTTTTAGAACTTCTAGAAACTTACCAAATTGTTTGTCTACCTTGGCCTTCACTAATCTCTATGGAAAAGGGATGGGGGGGGGGGGGTTGTACGCAGGTGGTCTGACATAGGGTCTTTCTTCTTCAACTGAATCAGGTGCTACTGGTGCTTTCTCCATACTGGTCTCTGGTGTCTGTGGAATTTCAGGTTCCTGCACCTACTCTTCATTTTATAGTATCTTTGGGTCCTCAACCTGCTTGCCTCCTCTTGTTGAGATTGCATTGCATTACTCCCTCGGATTGACCTTTGGTTGAGATGGAAGTTTTCCTAAGGGTTTAGTGTATGAGCAATCTTGCTGGGCTAATTGGGTTTTGTTAAGTCATTTTTATACAGGGATTCCTATGCGATTTTGTGGTTATATCTTCACTATTCTTGTATTTATACTTGATTATACTTTGAATTATTGAAGTATCTTTGGAATCTACACTCGTTTGTGTTTTTGCCTCATTTCAGGGAAAAAGCGAGGAACGGAACCATTTTCCTATGAATCAGTATTCTCAGTAAGAACCACATCCTACCCGATGACCAGAATCACACCCCGTCGCTTTATGTGTTGCCTGGACCTGATTTTTCAGATTTTATCCCCCGTTTTCCCTATCCTATAGAGGAGGTTTCATGAGGGCAAAGAAGGAATTCAACAAGGCTGGAGAGGACTTAAGAAAACACCCTTTACATGTTAGGGTGTTCATTCACGCACGTACGTGAGGAGGCGGCGGCAATGAGAAAGGAACTAGAGATCGGACGAAGTAGAGATGGAATCCTTTGCAGCGAGAGCACGAAGGGACAAACGGCTTCTTCCTTCTTGAGCGAGTCCTACATTCCTCTCCTTACTTATCTCATTCTCCTTGTCATTCATGGATGTCACATTGAGATTGCTTTGTGCTTTACCTTGGAACATGAATACTGTTGCTTAATCTTGTTTCAGGGCTAGGGAAAGCCCCTTGAATGTTTATGCATGGATTGTGACTCTATTTTGTAAACCCTAGTTTATTCTATCTTATCTAGTTGCACCTCATGAATGGAGAACACGATTTTGCTTTATTCATTGCTTAGACATCTAGTATTGCTGGGAGGCACATCTGGATGTTGGATAACCTAGATAGGAGTATCACAATCATCATACGAGAGTTGGTGATTGTCTACGGGTAGTGTGTACCATTTTGCGCTCTTTGGGTTTATTCGATTAAGTGTACTATGACAGTAGGCGTTTAGCCATGTAAACACCTTGTTGCATCCTTGGGAGAGGGCAACTTGTACAATCGATGGGATGGTATACACAATCCGGCGCTCATTGGGTTTGCTCGACTAAGCGAGCTACGACGGTAGACGTCTAGCCGAGTAAGCACCTCGTTGCATCCTTGGGAGAGGACAACTTGTACATTTATGGATTACCCTAGGACTTGAAAAGGGAATTTTATATTACTAATCATCCATGTATAATGCGCCAAGGTGGTGGACCTTGGCCCTGATCCTGTGCATCCTTAGTCCTTCCGTCGTGAAATTACCTTGCTTTCTTTCTTTGGCTTTAACTTAGCAACCTACTTACACCAATTAAAGGTTTCTTTAGCTTGTGATAATTTAATCAATCGGTTCTTGGTATTTGGTCTCTGTGGGATCGATGCATATATATTACTTCGATAGTCCGTATACTTGAGGATCCTATTAAATTTTTGGCACCGTTGCCGGGGACCAAATCTATCAATATCGACAAGATTAAGTTATCACTAGAATAGACATTTTTCTTTTTTTTTAGTTTACTTGTTTTTAGTTGTTTATTGTTAAGATCTTTTGTATACCTGAAAATCACTGCATATCTCTTTGCTATTTGGAAAGTTTGCCTTTGAATTTGCTATGTTTATGCATAGAACTCTAAGTCGGGAGAATTAATATCTGCAGATCTAGAAATTGAGAAGACATTCCAACGACGTAGAAAAGCTAAGTCTTAGGCTGCAAACTTTGAAGAACTTCTTGAAAAGCCCAAGATGAACCACCACCAGTGGTCAACTGAGAGGGCAGTACCATATGAGGCAGGTGGTAAATTTGAACTTGATGCATTAAGCTCAATAGCTGCCAAAGTAGACTCTCTAGCTCACAAGCTTGATACTTTTGGATTGAACTCCACCACCGTCAATAGTATCTCTTGCGAGATTTGTGGTACATCAAGACATTCTTTAGCCGATTGCCACATAGGACCTCCTCCTTTTGGTGACTTAGCCCCGGATCATGTGAATGCGCTCAATAGTTTTCCATCAAGGCCGCAACATGATCCATACTATAACACATATAATCCTGGGTGGAGGAGCCACCCAAACTATTCTTACCACAACAATAATGTCGTACAACAACCCAATTATAGATAACCCCTGGGTTTCCAACAACAAAGGCAGCAACCTCAACCGGCAAAGTCAAGCTTAGACACCATGCTAGAAAGTTTTATGGTGGGTCAGGCTAAACAGAATGAGTCTATCCAGCAGCTAGCCTCTCAAGTTGACGCATTGACTATACGTAGTAAGATGCTTAAAAACCAAATTCCGCAATAGGCCTCTTCTTCATCTAAACCTCTCGGGAGACTTCCGAGACAACCCGAGGCCAATCCTAGAGAGCATTGCAACGCTATCATCATGCGTAGCGGGAAGCAACTTGATGAGCCTAGGATGAATTTGGATAGAGAAAAAGACCCAGAGCCGGAAACCTTAAGGAAAGAAGGGGTTGGTATGGAAGGACCTGATGCTGAACAAGAGAAGAATAAGGAACCGGCATACATACCGCCATCACCGTATGTGCCGGCTATTCCTTTTCCGCAATGATTAGCGAAGGCTTAATCGCCAATTCAAGACCTGCTATAGTGTAGATGTTGTGGAGGACGAGTTGGGCAGCACATGTACCATTAGCAACAACTCCGATCCTTTGGAGGAACGCCTACCTAGAGATAAAAAGAAGAAGAAGCTAAATCTGAAGTGATAACATGCTCTCAACCACCGGATACCACCCATGTTTGTAACTTGAAGCCCTTGGAGTGTCTCAATCTCGAACAACCACTTACTGCGGTAAATGATAACAAGGAGGTTAAATTCACACCATTACCGGATAACTTGTGGTATGAGCTCTTAGGCCCAAATTCCACTTTACCGGAGATGGTAAATGCGGGGCTTGATATGGTACAAACTCGGTTACTTTTGATGAATCAATCCATAGTGAGCACCTTACCTAGTGGCAAACATACATCTGTAACACCTCTCCATGGCAACCATGAAGGTGTTAAATTGAAGCGATTTTCTATTCTTGAATCTTTGCCCACAGCAGCACAAGCAACACTTTCTGAAGATTCCAAAACACCGACTGAAGATCCTGGATCAGTTGTTGCTGGAAATGATGGCGGGGAAAATGAACTTGCTCTAAGGTCTGATTCTTTTAATGAGAACCCGAAGAAACCAAGTGAAAAAGATATTAGAAATTCTGAAGAGGGAACTGATGGCAAAAGTTTGGATGGTAACTTGAGTGTGATTAATACATATAGGGACGCTATAGGCAAGTCAATGTTGAGAGTAACCAAGCCTGAAAAATCTGAAGCATCAAAGGATTTACCACAAGATTCTTATAATGTTGAAGTACATCCATCTTTTACAGTTGCATTGGAACAAGATAAGAGAGTAGAAACCTGTGGAGAAGTGAAATCTAGTGAGTACTATGAAGCAGACAACATAATGCTTAATAGATCCAACTGTATTGTCAATCATAAGGTGTGGGAAGATAATACCGTGGTAAATGAGCAAAATAATGCACGTTTGGACTTGGCTGATTCTAAAACTGCAACTGCTTGTGATCTTCCTTCTGCAAGTGATGTCACTGTCAAATGTGAATTGACATCTAGCAAGGTTGTTGGATCAACTAATTCTAGTGTGGTAAACATAGGCAAGGACACGGTCACAAATTCATCTCTTTCTGCGAAAAATTAGTCAGCATCTAAAGTTTTTGATTCTAGTGATGGATCAGTTACTGTAACCCGCTTAGGGAAGAAGGAGAAGCCTTCATTTGAAATTTGGAAGCCTAAGATCGCATCTAAAAGGAAGAATAGAAAAGAAATATTTTCCAAAGCTGATGCTGCTGACACATCAAGCATGGACATATTGGTAAGGCAGAAAATATAAATAGTCTGACCAGTATCACAAATATCCTTCCAGAAGATGTTCCGAGTAAGGATGTCATAGATGAGGAAGCCGGGGTGAAAAAAATGGAGTTAGATGACTGGGAAAATGTAGCAGATGTCTCAACTCCAAAATAAAAAATATCAGAGAATGGACATCATGGCATTGGAGCAACTAAGCATCATGATGATGATGGTTTAGAAGCTACTGGTCAAAAGAAATACTCTAGAGACTTTCTTATGACGCTCTCACAGCACTTCACTCAATTCCCTGTGGGTTTTGGAATTGGTTCAGACATGCCTGATTCATTGTTTATCATTCCTGTAGGAAGACCACCAGGTCCTAGTCTTGGGAGGATTATAGATAGGCCATCAGGTGCTTCTCGGGTAGATCGGCAAATGGATGATGAAAAATTGATCAAACCACCTATGACCATTGGCTGTGATCATAGATTGGAAGCTGGAAATGGGACTGCGGTTATCCTGGGCAAGATCCTAACCATGGAGTTTTGAGAGTTCTTCATGGGCAGATATCCAGTCAGTTTGGGGGGACTCTATCAGGCCCAATGCATTCCCAGGGAGGGATGCCATGCAATAATTCTAATGCAAACAGGTGGCAACGTGCAAGAGGATTAATACCCTCTCCTTAGACACCCTTATAGATGATGCACAAAGCTGAGAAGCAATATGAAGTTGGTAAAGTTTCTAATGAGGAAGAAGCAGAGCATTGTCCATCTTTCTATTCCCTCAGCTCCACCTTGACATGACACTAGGGTCAAGCCAAAGACCTTAAAATGGCGCTTCTTGGGAGGCAACCCAAGTTTTCTTCTTTATATTACTAGTTCTTCTGGTAGTTTGCTTAATGGTATTTTCATTTGTGTGCTGCGGTGGTATTTTGATTTATAGGTCACCTGCTTACTTCTACTCCATTTTGATTTGTTGGCCACTTGCTTACCTTTACTCTACTTATGTAGTTTACTTAGCTATGTCTCTATTTTGCTAATCCTTTTGGTTGATTACTCCATGGTATTTTCACTTGGCATTTTCATTTGATGGTATTGTGATGGTATTTGTTTTTTACTCTATTATGATTACTTGTTGAAGATTAATTATGTGTTTATCACTGTTCAGGGATGATCTGGATGCTATCAGGGGTTAATCACGTTATTTCTAGAATTTCACAGTCGACCCGATGATGACAGCCACACCCGTGACTTCTTGAGCTAATTTTGCTTCCTAGACTCTCACTCCACATAATGTTCCATGGCTGACCTAGCTACGCCGGTCTTGCCTATGGCATTTTCATCTGATTCTGCTATCTTAATGCTTTAAACTCGTACTCTACAAAGTGTTCCATGGTCAACCCTGCGACAGAGCCGACCCGAGACTCCTGCGGCTGTAGTCTATGATACAAGTTCGGTTCTCCACAAAAAATTCTTCCAGGCACCATGCGATCAAGATCTCAGCCCGTGGCTTCTGGACTCTGGAAGCTACTACGTAGCACAAGTTAAGTTTTGCACAAAAAGTTACTCGGGGGACCAGGTGACCTAAACCTTAGCCTGTGATTCTGGAGGTAGCTTCGCAGTGCAAGACTTTGCAGTTTATGTTTTCCATAGATAGTTTCTTGGGGTACCCAGCGATGACATCCACGCCCCGAGGTTTTCGGCGGGGCCCTCCACTTAACTTCAAAATCCTATCTGCTTAAACCCTTCATCTTCCCGTGCGCCCTCCTTTCATCGACCCGAACCTCTACTCGCCCCATGAAACCCTAGCCTCTATTCACCCCTCTTCGTTGACACCTCCCTTTTTCCACCACCTCGCTGGAGGGTTCTCCCCCCCCCCCCAATCTCTCCATGGCACGTCGCAAATCAACCGCCAGCAAAGCCTCCTCCAGCCGATGCAAGCGCAAGTAATCACAGCCAGTTCCTGCTCCCGCACCATCTCCACCGAGCGACCCTGTTCCGACCGCCACATATAGCTAATGCCGGGTTGGGAAGCGACCTGTTCACCCCCAAACCCCTCCTTCTCCACCACCTAACCCCACCGTGTACCCAACGACTAAGGGCATTGCCATTCTCTTTCGCGATGCAGCGCATGAATCTCGCTACTCTACTCTCTCCAGGCGGCAGATTGTTAACACGTGTTATATGGATGCCCCTACCTTGGTGTAGCTTGGACTCTTTGATGATATTTTGTGGCTCTTCCGGAATATAGGCTAGGACAAATTTCTAGATTTAGCTTACCCAACGCATATTGGTCTCACACTGGAGGTACTGAGTTCATTTTCCCCAAGGCGCTCCGGTCCTGACAATGAAGTCTTCCTGATCTGCTTTTGACTGAATAACATTGAGTACCGCCTCTGAGAGCCCCTCATGAGCTTTCCACGCATGAACTTCTGCAAACGATCCTCCAGCAACTCAAAACCCAAGGGAACCACATATATACCCTGGTGGATAATGTGCAGTTGATAGCTCTCCGCAAGTGCACGGAATTATCGAAGTAATAAAAAGATTGTCATTCCCAACGAGTGCTACGTAGTTAAGTACTGACTTTTCAACTTGTTTAAATCCAGGCAAAATAGATGAATGGTTATGATAAACTTCTAAGCATGAACAATTCGAAAGCAGCTTTTTAGAGGGTTCAAGTTCTAAGAGAATCGGGATTTCTGGGTCTCACCACACTGACTATTATGAATCTTATAAAGATAACTCAATCATAGAAAATATCTATCATGAAAGGAACTTCTCCCAATGTACATATTACCACCTCTCGGAGTGTAATATGGTGTTTAATTAAGTTAACTCCCTACTCTCGTGACAGTTAACCTAACTAAACCCATTAAGTTCTATGAAAAGCTGTTAAATCCTTCAGACGAATCCAACCTACTATTGTGATTGGATTCGAAGGTTTAACTGAAATAGATCGGACGTTGCGATTCACCTCTCGGTCCCTCTCGCAACGTCTAATATGCAATTATATATGGCCAAGGTATATTACCAAATAAACACAACTTCAATCAAATCATGATAATAAATTCGTATAAAAAGAGTATAAATAAAGATTTATTCATAAAAGTCAGCAGGCTAAGCCCTAAATCCCAAAACAAGGATCTACTCACTCATGTTCTTAAGGAAATACATGTTTGTATGATGAACAAGTATAGATCTAGTAATAATTGCAAACAATTCACTAAGACAATAATAAAACTGGTTTCCCCTTGATTTGGAGATGAAGAGTAGTCGATCAATCGTTGCTTTTACGTGAAATCCCGTCGAAATTCCGCTTTGAGAATCGAATTTCGCCCTTGTCGCCGTTGCCGCTTGTGTTCGTTCGAAAAAGCTCTCTCAATCCACTAAAAATTTGAACTTTTATAGTTAGACTGGTTTGGAATTCCTCAGGGAACGGTTTTGCAAAGTCTGGCTCAAATCCGGTTTGAATCGGTGAAGAATCGAGTGAAAAACTCGTCGAGCAGACGTTTTCACGGTCCGTAACATGTTCACGGCTTTGGCCGTGATTCTTTCTGTGTGTACAGGCCTTATGTCACAAAAACATTCATGGGCCATGATGGATTCACGGCTTCACCCGTGAAAGTTTCTGTGCATTCCAACACTTAGCCGTTTTTCGGCCCTCGCTCGAACTCATAATTACAGCTGAGCCATAATTACGGCCTTGGCCGTGAATGTTGATTTCTTCACTATTTTTGCTCTAAATTTGACATGTAAGCTTGTGATCTCCTTGGGAGTCATGCTTTGGCTTCAAAACTCGTGAAATCCTTCATTTTTGGGTGATTTTACTTATATTTTCATAAAAATTAAGAAAAGTGAAGATTCCGTGCAAAGTGAGGTAAAACATCGAAATAAGCACAAAATCATGCAAATAAGTTCAAAATATGATCTAAAATATAGGCAAAAATGTGGTGTAAATACAACGCATCAAAATACCCTAGACTTAGAATTTTGCTTGTCCTCAAGCAATTCATCAATATGAATAAAGAATGTAAAGATAAGGAATGCTCATCAGTTTTATCATCAATAAAGTCCTTAGTCTACATTTCAGGCAAGCAACTTTTTAGAACTTAGATAATTTAAGAGAAATCATAGTAGAAACAAACTGTCAAGAATTTACAACCCAAGAAAAATAAAATTCACAAGTCATGTTATAATGTTCATGTTGGGGTATGCCCTTAAGGCTAATGTTTGAGGCCTTGGGATTGTATAAGTATCATGTAATAAACTCTTAAGTTTATAATAAGGCATGGTTGTTATTCAGGTTGTTACCTTGTCTGCTGTAATAAGTGTACTTCTGAATAATGTCTCAAAGCTGTTCAGCTAGGCTGACAGGCTATATGTCCTTAGTCGAGATATCTTGGTGAACATGAGACAGCCTTGATATGATGGAGACTAATATGAGTGCTAATCTTATAGGATGCTTCGAGCATGGAATAAGATGTAGACTCATGGGTACATTGGATGTACTGGACAGACCCTACTGGGATATTGCATTGCTTGTCACAATGTGAATGATCCCTGTAAGCAGCAAGTGGCACATGTCCTTTGACTTGAGATCACTTGTGTTTCTAAATGATGATTGTCATTGTTTTGAGGTAGTTCAATATCATTTGAAATATAATGATTATAGACTATCTTGGATGGTGAGCTTGAATCAGGTTAGGGCACTAGTGATAGATAAAGGATTGCCGTCTCCTTGTTTAAGGAGTGTGGTGTTCTAAGGGCCCCCCTATATGAGATGATTGAGATAGTGTATGGCCATACCCAGATGACTATGTGCATCTGATCTAATCATGCTCATCGTATTGGAGTTACAAGCTTGACCCGCTTGTCCAATAAGAACATCCAGTGGCAAAGGACACATGTATGCCTTGTGAATTGAGTCACACTTGTGCTATGGTTTGGGAGTAGTCTTGGAAGACTCTTTCCTTTATATCGGGAGACAGTGATGTGTTGCTAGATACCCCTCACTGATCGTGATAACGTAAGTTATCGTTACCGACATTTAGAGGAAACCCTCAGGGTCGCACAATTTGGTGATATGGCTTACTTGAGTCAGATCGTATGGACTGGATTCTTTGAGTTCAGATTAAAGGGATTTAATCTCTGATTGTAAGTGAGATCTGGTCTGATCATGTTTGATTGATTAGGACTTGAGATCGGTAAGCTTCGATCGAGAGAGGTGATGCTAGATCGGAGAGATCAAGGGCATCAGATGATGAATGGTTAGATCATGAGCCTTGGGGGTTCAATTTGGTCTAGACCAAGTGGCTAGAGCTATTTCGGTTTGGTTTGTTGAACCAAAGCCGATTTGACATTTTGGCTTGAACCGGTTCACAATGGTGAACGCATGGTTCAATCCTAAAATGCGTTTGGGTTGAGTTGAGCGCATGGACTTGATGAGCTTCCATTTATGGAAAGTCATCAAGGGCCGGTTTCACTCACTTCAATGCCAAAAACGCATATGCGTTTGCGCTCTTCTCTTCAACGCATTCGACTTTGGTTGGGTGGTGATTGACGAAGAGAAGGAGAGGTTGAGCAAGAGGAGCTCTCGGCCAAGAGGTTCATCATCCCCTTCCATTCGACACTTGAAGGCTTGGGTGTCTTGCTAGCACAAGAGACCGCAAGGAGTAAGCATCTTCACCTTGTGTGTGAACTTGTGGAGGAGATCTACTTTGTTCTCTTTATCCAAGCCGACTTCCAAGCATATGGCGTTGGTATGATTTTTATCTCAATCTATTCAATCGATTATAGTTGAACATATGGCATGCAAATGATCTTGCGACCCTTGCTTCCGCTTGCATATTTTACATTAGCGCCATGCTTAGGGTTTTGCCCCCTTATGATTAGGGGTTCCTACAATTGGTATCAGAGCTTGGCTCTATGCATGCTATTATGTTTGCTGATGTGATCCTCATGTTGCGCTTACTTTTACTTGAGGCATGCTTTGCTTACATGAAGTTGCGCTTGTATCATGCTTTGCTTACATGAAGTTGCGCTTGTATCATGCTTTGCTTATATGAAGTATGCGCTCCCCCTTGAAGGGGACCCCCTAAAGTTTGCGCTCCCCCTTGAAGGGGACCCCCTTAGATCTAAGGGTTATATGCAAGCATGTTGTTTGTTTGTATGATTGCGCATGTTCTAAGGTTTTTCTAAAACTTACATCTTGCGCGCTTGATTAGATCTAAGGTGCCACTACATTAAACCCTTAGATGGGTTGATGAGGTTGAAGTCACCACTAGGTTAGATCCAAGTCTGATCAGACCATCTGACAGCTCAGATGGGTTAACCTGATAGCACCTATGCGCAAGCACAAGGTGGCTATAGGTTGACTGCATCTAGGGCGTGTAGCGAGGTCTGGTTGAGACACTACTGAACACACTTGAGTTAGGCCCGGGGTCACACCCGCTTGCCAAAACTCATGGGGGTAGTTCAGCCCTTGGCGCATGCATGGTTGACCATTAGGTCAACTCGGGTCAGTTAGGACTCGGTGCATGCAAGGGCAAAGGATCTAACTAGATGGATGAGTGGATCCCCATCAATGGACCATTGTAAGGTTGTAGGGCTCATAAGGAAATTAAAATTGATGCCATGGGGTTTTCAAAACTTTTAATTTCAAGATGATTGGATCACATGTTGATTGAACCATATGCTTGTTTATTTAGTCTTATGTGGGTTGCCCAATTGTGTGCTGTGCTGGGGCCTGCGTGCCTGGACTTAAAAATTGTAAATTAATTTGTGATCTGCGAATCACATTGTACTTAATTTATAATATGTTGTTGACCTGCGAGTCAACCTTGTCTAGATAGATCAAATGTACTTTGATTAGACAAGAACAAAGGCACACATCCAAGAGGGGCATTCACCTGGTGGTGCACCTGAGGTGCTCTTGGCGCTAGGGCACTGGGTTGGACCAGATGAGATGCAATGAAGCTCAAGTGAAGACTTAAGTTATATTAAGGTCTTACTAGGGTTCATGGGCTTTTACCACATAAGATCATGCTTTCTACTTATTGCTAATAATTAGAATTGCATATTTATGTTTATCTTCTGCTATAGCCATAGGACATGCCTGATAGTAAGAAGATAAAAGACCGTTAAAATCCAACGCTAACATATCAAGCTCGTAAGCCTTCTGACGCGAAACCTCACCTTTCTGACTATCGTTGGAGCCGTGTTGAACCCACTCAGTGGGCACGTCCATCTATCTTCAGACGGTGCTGGATTTCACCTGCGTGTTACAGAGTTGGGATTTATCCCCTCTCGTTGCTCAGCATAGCACGTGGTGGTCCAGGGAGTAGGTCAGGTCAGCTTGACCATGTAGACTACATATGTGGCGCATATGGTAGCACATGGAGGCAGCCATCTCTGGGATCAGAGACTGTGTTGCACCAACTCAGTTGGCACAGTCTGCTGGATTGCCAAGATGAAGGGGAATCGCACGGGTTGGCGATTGGCTGGGACAGCCTACCAGAAACTAGTGCTTGTCATCTCTGTGCATCTTATCTCGCCTGAGCGGGACGCGGAGACCAAGTATGAAATCTGGATCCCATCTCACTAAAAGAGTGTTTACTCTTTCGGACTGTTTACTGGATTTTTCAGTCAGACAAAATAGTGAGAAAAGAATCTTTCTTAAGTCCTGGATTGATTCTGAAACATTGATACTGACCTTGCTGTTCTTGCTTGTTGTAGATTCCTGCAGCAACGAACACCATGAGCTTCAATGTGCGATCCCTACTGGAAAGGGAGAAGTTTGCTGGGCCGAACTTCTCTGACTGGTTCGGACACCTTAAGATTGTTCTTAAGGCAGAGAGGAAACTGTATGTCCTCGAGACGGCGATACCGCCGCAGCCCGCTCCGAACGCCGCAAGGGCGGTTCGGGAAGCCTACGAAAAGCACGTCAATGATAGCATTGATGTCGCTTGCCTGATGCTAGCGTCTATGACGCCACCGCTGCAGCGTCAGCATGAGGATATGTCGGCTATAGAAATTATAGCGAACCTCAAGATGCTATATGCTGCACAGGCGAGGACTGAGCGCTATAATCTGACGAAGCTCTTCTTTCAGAGCAAACTGGCTGAGGGGAGCCCAGTGGGAGCTCACGTGCTCAAGATGATTGGGCACAAGGAGGCTCTAGAGAAACTGGGGCATACCGTCAACCAGGAGCTTGCTGTGGACATTATTCTGCAGTCTCTTCCGCCCTCTTTCGATGCGTTCATTATTAACTTTAATATGAACAAGATCGATTGTACGCCGGCAGAGCTGCTGAATATGCTCTTGACCACTGAGGAAACTCTGAAGGGTAAGCCTTCAACCTCTGTCTTGATGGTTCCTTCTAGGAACAAGAAGAAGGGGAAGAAGGGCAAGGCCCCTATCAAGAATTACAGCAAGGCCCTGAAACAGAAGGTGAAGCGGTCGAAGGACAACAGGTGTTTCCACTGTGGCCAGCTGGGTCACTGGAAAAAGGACTGTAAAGCGCTCCAAGGAGATAAGAGGGGAAGCATCGCTTCTGGCTCAGGTATATATGTGACTGAGGTCATGTTATCTTCTTCTACTATATCATGGGTGTTGGACACTGCATGTGGAGTTCACATTTGTTCAAATGTGCAGGAACTCAAGAGAAGAAGGCAGGTGGGACAGCATGAGGTAGACCTACGAGTTGGAAACGGGGCACGGGTTGCTGCTGTTGCTGTAGGAGACTATTTCATTTCTTTACCATCTGGCGTTGTATTAGAATTAAACAATTGTTATTTTGTACCGAGTATTACCAAGAATATTATCTCTATTCCTGCTCTTGTCAGGAAAGGATTTGCCTTTGAATGCAATATTTCAAAGTGTGTTTTATCTCATGATAATATTGTGTATGCAACTGGTTCAATTAACAATGGGTTATACATGTTGGACATGGAAAATTCTATACAAAACATTGATAATAAGAAAGCCAAGTATGCTGATGACAGCACCTTGTTATGGCATAGTCGTTTAGGCCATATAAACGAGAAGCGCATTAAGCGGTTGCATGAACATGGACTGCTGGGATCATTCTCCTATGAGGAGATTGATACATGCAAAGCTTGTTTGATGGGTAAAATGACGAAGTCTCCTTTTCCTCACAAAGGTCAAAGGGCTTCGGGTTTACTTGACCTTATACACAGTGATGTGTGTGGGCCTTTTAGTAAACATGCCAGAGGTGGCTATCAGTACTTCATTACCTTTACTGATGATTTCAGTAGGTATGGGTATGTCTATTTAATGAGACATAAAAGTGAATCTTTTGACAAATTCAAAGAGTTCAAAAATGAAGTACAAAATCAGCTAGGCCGAAATATCAAGGCACTTCGTTCTGATCGAGGTGGTGAATACCTGAGTCATGGATTTACTGACTATCTGAAGGAGTGTGGGATTATCTCACAGCTCACTCCGCCAGGAACACCGCAATGGAATGGTGTGTCCGAGAGGAGAAATAGAACGTTACTAGACATGGTTCGTTCTATGATGAGTCAGGCCACTCTTCCATATTCCTTTTGGGGTTTTGCACTGGAAACAGCTGCAAAGGTACTAAACCGAGTGCCATCCAAGGCAGTTTTAAAGACGCCATATGAGTTATGGTATGGAAAACAGCCTAGCTTGACATTTATCAGGATCTGGGGTTGCGAGGCTTATGTCAAAAAGCTCGCCTCTGGGAAACTGGAGAGCAGATCTGAGAAATGTATCTTTGTCGGTTACCCTAAGGAAACTAAGGGTTATTATTTCTACGATCCCAAAGAGAACAAGGTTTTTGTTGCTCGGACGGCCATATTTCTTGAGAAGGAGTTTCTTCTGCAAGAGGCCAGTGGGAGAGAAATAAAGCTGGATGAGAATTCAGAGGAAGGACAAAGTAGTCAAGCAGAGTTGGATGTGCCTGAGCTGGTAGATCAGGTTACTGAACAACCTGAGGCTCAGATATCACGGGAACCGCGAAGATCGGGTAGGATCCGTCGACAGCCTGAGCGCTATGACGGAGTCTACATCATTGATAATGATGAACCCCTAACTTATGCGGATGCGGTCAGTGGACCGGAATCAGCTAGATGGCTTGAAGCTATGCGAGCCGAGATGGACTCCATGTCAGATAACCAAGTCTGGGATTTGGTTGATCCGCCTCCGGGAGTAATCCCTATAGGCTGTAAATGGATCTTCAAGAAGAAGATTGACATGGACGGTAACGTGGTTACCTATAAAGGCAGGCTAGTTGTGAAAGGTTTCAAACAAATCTACGGGATAGATTATGATGAAACTTTCTCTCCTGTAGCCATGTTTAAGTCTATTCGGATTCTTTTCGCGATAGCAGCATATTACGACTATGAGATCTGGCAAATGGATGTGAAGACAGCTTTCCTTAATGGAAATCTGGATGAGGATGTGTATATGACACAACCGGAAGGTTTCACTAATCCAGCAGATCGTCATAAAATATGCAAGTTAAAGAAGTCCATTTATGGACTTAAACAAGCATCAAGAAGCTGGAATATTCGTTTTGATGAATCAATCTCTGAGTTTGGTTTCATCAAGAACGAAGATGACCCGTGTGTATATAAGAGGTTTAGTGGGAGCGTGATTACATTCCTAATCCTCTACGTCGATGATATCTTGATCATTGGAAATGATATTCCTGAACTGCATGCTGTTAAGGCATGGTTAGGAAAATGTTTCCAGATGAAAGATCTAGGAGAAGCAGCCTATGTATTAGGTGTCAAGATCTACCGGGATAGATCTAAGAGGCTTCTCGGGCTGTGCCAGAGTACTTACATCGATAAAGTCCTGGAGAGATTCCATTTAGAGAATTCTAAACGTGGATATCTTCCAGTCAGACATGGTCTGAATCTTTCAAAGAGTCAGTATCCACAAACACAGACTGAGAAAGATGAAATGGACAATACGCCTTATGCTTCGGCTATTGGGTCCATTATGTATGCGATGTTGTGTACTCGCCCAGACGTCGCTTACGGGTTAAGCGTGACCAGTCGATTCCAAAGTAATCCAGGATTGGCGCACTGGATTGCAGTCAAGAACATCTTAAAATATCTGCGGAGGACCAAAGATATGTTCTTGATATATGGTGGTCAGGAAGAACTCAGTATAGAGGGATATACTGACGCTTCGTTCCAGTCGGACCAGGATGATTTCCGATCGCAATCAGGCTATGTTTTTAGCTTGAATGGTGGATCAGTGGTGTGGAAGAGCTTCAAACAGTCAACTGTTGCTGATTCCACAACAGAAGCCGAGTATGTTGCAGCCTCGGAAGCATCCAAGGAGGCAGTGTGGATTCGTAAGTTCGTGAGAGAACTTGGTGTCGTTCCTTCGAGTGCAGATCCTTTGGTTATCTTCTGTGATAACACTGGTGCTATAGCACAAGCAAAGGAACCACGGTCGCACCAGAAGTCCAAGCACATACAGAGACGGTTTCACTTGATCCGGGAGATCATTGATCGAGGCGAGATCAAGATTTGCAAGGTTCATACAGATGACAATCTGGCAGACCCGCTTACCATGCCTCTGGCGCAGCAGAAGCATGAGAAGCACTGTAATAATATGGGTTTGAGATTTCTCAACCATTAGATTAAGTGCAAGTGGGAGATTGTTGGGGTATGCCCTTAAGGCTAATGTTTGAGGCCTTGGGATTGTATAAGTATCATGTAATAAACTCTTAAGTTTATAATAAGGCATGGTTGTTATTCAGGTTGTTACCTTGTCTGCTGTAATAAGTGTACTTCTGAATAATGTCTCAAAGCTGTTCAGCTAGGCTGACAGGCTATATGTCCTTAGTCGAGATATCTTGGTGAACATGAGACAGCCTTGATATGATGGAGACTAATATGAGTGCTAATCTTATAGGATGCTTCGAGCATGGAATAAGATGTAGACTCATGGGTACATTGGATGTACTGGACAGACCCTACTGGGATATTGCATTGCTTGTCACAATGTGAATGATCCCTGTAAGCAGCAAGTGGCACATGTCCTTTGACTTGAGATCACTTGTGTTTCTAAATGATGATTGTCATTGTTTTGAGGTAGTTCAATATCATTTGAAATATAATGATTATAGACTATCTTGGATGGTGAGCTTGAATCAGGTTAGGGCACTAGTGATAGATAAAGGATTGCCGTCTCCTTGTTTAAGGAGTGTGGTGTTCTAAGGGCCCCCCTATATGAGATGATTGAGATAGTGTATGGCCATACCCAGATGACTATGTGCATCTGATCTAATCATGCTCATCGTATTGGAGTTACAAGCTTGACCCGCTTGTCCAATAAGAACATCCAGTGGCAAAGGACACATGTATGCCTTGTGAATTGAGTCACACTTGTGCTATGGTTTGGGAGTAGTCTTGGAAGACTCTTTCCTTTATATCGGGAGACAGTGATGTGTTGCTAGATACCCCTCACTGATCGTGATAACGTAAGTTATCGTTACCGACATTTAGAGGAAACCCTCAGGGTCGCACAATTTGGTGATATGGCTTACTTGAGTCAGATCGTATGGACTGGATTCTTTGAGTTCAGATTAAAGGGATTTAATCTCTGATTGTAAGTGAGATCTGGTCTGATCATGTTTGATTGATTAGGACTTGAGATCGGTAAGCTTCGATCGAGAGAGGTGATGCTAGATCGGAGAGATCAAGGGCATCAGATGATGAATGGTTAGATCATGAGCCTTGGGGGTTCAATTTGGTCTAGACCAAGTGGCTAGAGCTATTTCGGTTTGGTTTGTTGAACCAAAGCCGATTTGACATTTTGGCTTGAACCGGTTCACAATGGTGAACGCATGGTTCAATCCTAAA
This sequence comes from Costus lasius, assembly GCA_027563935.2. Classification (NCBI taxonomy): domain Eukaryota; kingdom Viridiplantae; phylum Streptophyta; class Magnoliopsida; order Zingiberales; family Costaceae; genus Costus; species Costus lasius. Next base: position 83,066,221 of record CM050451.1, read on the forward strand.
ATGCGTTTGGGTTGAGTTGAGCGCATGGACTTGATGAGCTTCCATTTATGGAAAGTCATCAAGGGCCGGTTTCACTCACTTCAATGCCAAAAACGCATATGCGTTTGCGCTCTTCTCTTCAACGCATTCGACTTTGGTTGGGTGGTGATTGACGAAGAGAAGGAGAGGTTGAGCAAGAGGAGCTCTCGGCCAAGAGGTTCATCATCCCCTTCCATTCGACACTTGAAGGCTTGGGTGTCTTGCTAGCACAAGAGACCGCAAGGAGTAAGCATCTTCACCTTGTGTGTGAACTTGTGGAGGAGATCTACTTTGTTCTCTTTATCCAAGCCGACTTCCAAGCATATGGCGTTGGTATGATTTTTATCTCAATCTATTCAATCGATTATAGTTGAACATATGGCATGCAAATGATCTTGCGACCCTTGCTTCCGCTTGCATATTTTACATTAGCGCCATGCTTAGGGTTTTGCCCCCTTATGATTAGGGGTTCCTACAGTTCATTCAACACATATCAATCAATCAAATACTTCTTGGTTTAATAAATCTGCCTTAATCAATAGATAAAGATTTATTTCAAGTCATTTGGTGAAACTATAAATAAGAGATTTTTAATACAATTTGGTCTTTAAACTGTTATGTATCATAACATTGTTCAAAGTATACTGCATAGCAGTATAATTTAACTCATAGTCTCAATCATAAGTTAGAGAAATTTTCCACTAAGCCCACAGCTTTCTCTTTTTTTTTATTCATTCTTTTTAGACTTCAACTCATGTCTTCGGTACCACTGCCAATTTTTCACAGTGCCAAGTAGAGGAGTCACACAATTTTTTTTTCAATCAAATCTGGAGAAAGCTGGCTGGTGTTAACTCATAACTTCAGATTATGCAACCAGAGGAGTTGGAGAAAATCTCAAGTTAAATATGTAAATCACCAAATTTCTATCCATAAAAATTAATTAAATCAAAGGAAGATAAATTAAACTTAAAGTACAAAGATCATTATGCACATGTTGTTTAAACATTCAACAATTTCTATGTAAACTTTATCAATACCAGAATCGATCTTACTCAACAATTTAAGTTTTCATGAAAATCTCAAAAACTCTCTAAGTGATGCAGGAGCAATCAAGCACACGAACCTACATGAAGTCGGCCCAAGTTCCTTGGAAGACACTTGGGGAAGCTCCCCAGGGCCCCAGGATTTTTTTTAGAAATTTGAGGTGCAAACGGAGCTTCCCAAAGCTGGACACGGCCAGGCGTGCGTCCAGACACGGCCGTGACACGAGCGTCCAAAGATGCGAACGCCGCCACGGCCAACGACACGCCCGTGGCCCCGCCCGTGCTTCCCTCGGCCGAATTTCCTACAGCTTGACACGGTCGTGCGCCTTGGCACGGCCAGCCCATGTTCTTCTCGGCCAACAATGCTGAGCTTGCCACGGCCAGCGACACGCCCGTGGCCCCGCCCGTACTTCTCTCGGCCGAATTTCCTGCAGCCCGACACAGCCGTGCGCCTTGGCACAGCCAGCCCGTGTTCTTCTCGACCAACAACGCCGAGCTCGCCACAGCCAGCGACACGCCCGTGGCCCCGCCCGTGCTTCCCTCGGCCAGCCAACTTGTAGCTGAACACGGTCGTGCGCCCTGGCACGGCCAGCCCGTGTTCCCCTCGGCCACCAACAACGAATTCACCACGGCCGCCAACACACCCGTGTTCCAAGCCGTGTCCGCCGCGGTCAGCCGACCTGTAGCTGAACACGGCCGTGCGCACCAACGCGGCCAGGCCGTGTTCAATCCTGAAGATGCCATGGAGCCTCGACGACCGCACTTTGACGTCAGTCACCCTCCCTACCATGTTGCTCCATCCCAGGATGACCCCAAGGAGCTCCACAAGGTGACAATCCGACAATCCCAACATCAAGGCAAACCACCGAATCACTTCACGGGCTTCGTCGATACTCCTTCCTCTCACGCCACGACAGTCCAGCCCAAGGGCACCCCCAGCCAACCCCTTGGGGCCCCCAACCCAAGTGGGCCGCTCAACCTCAGCAACAACACGGCCCAAGAGCGGGCCGTGACAGTAGTTACGCAGCCCACAACATCGAAATTCTGCTGCCTCATCGCCATGTGTTCGGAGCGCATCTAGACCATGATTGTACGAAGATGTAGAATCACGCCACCTGCCCCCGAAGAATATTAGTTAGGAGTTTGTTACCTTTCGTCTTTAGCCGCAGCTTGATCACTTTAGTGGCCTGCGGGAGTAGGTAGTTTGTTAAAGTTGAGTGTCTTGTGAGTATTTTGTTCTGTTCACACCCCTCTATTCTATAAAAGAGGATGTTGGGCTAGTGTATTCCGGAGTTCTCTTGGAGTGGAGAGACCTCCTGGTGAGTTAGGGTCGCCAGCATTTTGTAGAAGTCGAGCCGGAGCCTCGCCTTCATAGTCATCCGGGTCGAGGAACGCCTCGATTCCAAGTTGTTTCCTACTTTCCGAGTAAAGTAAATCCCACCTTTCCGGTGGGTCAGGTTCGCCTGTTTGTTACTTGTTGTCTCTTGCTTTCATTCGCTGCGAGTTTCCTTTCCCCTTATCCCCGCGAGTATCCATTCGTCGGAGGCATGGTTGGAATTCTCATCTTTTGGTTTGATTTCAGATTCATAGGCGCGCGAGCCGTCCGTTCCAACCGCAGTCCCCGGCACACGCTAAGCTTATTGCGCTAAGTGAGTTGCAAAAAAAAATGCTAAGAGGTTAGTGTGCTATTCAATAGTTGAGTGTCGTTCATTTTCGTTTGCATTAGTGTTACCCCGAATGACTTCTTCGTCGCTTTCGTCGTGCTTCTATCGGTTTCCCTGCACTTTCCGACGCATTTTTCCTTCCCTCGTCTAACGAGTCTCTCACGTTTTTACCGAGCATTGTGTAATTCCCCTAGAGTACGGTGCGAAGGACATCCCTCCCATTAGTCGCTGCATCAATTCTGGTATCAGAGGGCGTTGCGCGATCGATTCTTATCGTTCGCACGATCCCCTTGCATAGCATATTTCTGCATTCTTTCCACATCTCTTTTCCGCATTCCGCATTAGTCGCATTTCCCCTTGTTTGTGCATGGTGACTACTAGATCCCAAATCATGTTGTCACAATACCCCGACACCATTCCCGAAACCCAAGAATCAGTCCAGCCTTCGGAAGGGGCTAACTCCTGTCTAGAATCTATAACCGCACTTGAGGCGCAAGTTGAGGCTAAGCTTGCTATGCTGTCCGCACGCATGGAGGCCCAGGACGCGCGTGCGGATGCTCAACAAGCCCGCACCGATGCCAAGTTTGACCAGCTTCTTGCTGGTATGGCTGGAATCCACAACCTTCTTAGTCGCCCCGGAGTCGCGGAGCATGAGCTTCCAACCTCGGTGAATCCTCCATTGTCCGCGCACCCAGCCCCTACTAGAGAATTGCCTCCATTGGCCGCACCAACACGGACGCGTGCCCAAATGGATGACTGGAACCACCCTCGTTCCTACGAGGCTCCAAGGAACCCGATCCATGAGGATGAACCCCTAGATGAAGATGATGTTTGGGCCACCCAGGGCCCTCAGCCTAACGGTCATTTCGGCCATGCTTGGGCTGTACCGCGCACTCCGGCCCAAACCCGCGTTGAACGTCCCCGAGGGGACAACGACATCTTGCGTTATGTTAGGCACACCCTCACACCTTTCAAAGGTGGCCTAGACCCCACCGAGTTCCTGGATTGGGTGGCCTCCGTTGACGCCCATGTTGACTTCACTAGACTCCCACAACATGACCGTGTATGGTATGTGCGCACCCTACTTGAAGGCCCTGCATGTTTACATTAGGAAAATGTGGAGCGTCAAAACGCGCAGCAGGCCCTTCCCCCGATCACTGAGTGGGCGGAGATGTGCTATCGCCTTCGTGAGCGATACATGCCCACGTCGTACAGACAGCGTCTCCTTGATTAGTACAGTAGCCTACACCAAGGCTCAAGTACCGTAGAGGAGTACCATCTCACCTTTGAGACGCTCCAACTCCGATGTAACCTCCAGGAGGACCCCGAGTTGTCCTTGTCGAAATTTCGGAATGGGCTGCGTTCCGATATCCGTCGAGCCTTACCATCTTATAGGTCGGAAAGCTTTGATCAAACTTTCCAACGTGCTCGGGACATCGAGCAAGATCTTCACGCCACTGCAAGGCGTAATGACCGTCATGACCTTGGGTCCTATAGATGCCCCCACCAGGGCAACCTCCCTCACCCACGCTTTGAGCGTACTGAGCCTCGTCCCGACCCACGACCTGCACCCCCGACCCATCAGCCCCTTCGTCGCCCCCATACTGACGCTTCCCCCTCTCCACCCACGTTGGAAGAGAAGGGCAAGGCCCTTGCGATTGGCTCCTCTAGCCGGATCACTTGTTACAATTGTCTCCAACCGGGCCACATGTCGCGAGAGTGCCCTAAGAAACCCCCACTGGCCGAGAAGGGCCCAACCCGCGTCGCTACCATGACCCCTGTGGAACTCGACATTGAACCCGATTGCTACACAAGTGGGGAGGAGTCGGGTCCTTCCGCACTTGTGGTGTGCTGCAACCTAGTCCAGCCGGCGCCTACCGAGGATTGGAGGCGCTCGGGCATTTTCATGACTTACATCAAGTGCAATGGGCACTCGTGTAAGATCGTCATCGATGGCGGAAGTAGCTTGAACATAGTCTCTCGGACTGCGGTCATGCGCTTTGGCCTTCCCCTTGAGCCCTACCCGCGACCCTACTCCATCGCTTGGGTCGACACCAAAAGCCTCCCCGTCACACATCAATGTCACGTTCCCATTGCCTTTGGGAACTATCGTGAGAAAGTGTTATGCGACGTTGCGACTATGGACGTCGCTCACGTCCTCCTTGGCCGTCCATGGATTTACGATAGGGACGTGGTCCATTATGGCCGGTCGAACACTTATACGTTCGACCACAATGAGCAGAAGATTTGCCTCATCCCGGCTCCGCCCAAGGAGCTGCGCACGTCCACTTCCAATGGTGTGATCACCCCGTCGGCCCCTATCACTTCGCGTCCCCCTATGGTTTCCCTCATGCATACACCTGCGTTGGTGCGTGAGGCCAATGGGAACAAGACTGTCTACGCGCTCATGGTGCACGAAGTGCAGGATTCTGTCCCATGCCTTGAGCCGGCACCTCCCGTTGAGGTGGCTACCCTCCTAGCCGACTTTAGGGATATCAGCCCCGAGGATTTGCCCCATGGCCTTCCCCCGGAGAAGGAAATTCAACACGCCATTGACCTCATACTGGGAGCACCCCTCCCAAACTTGCCCCACCATCGCCTTAACCCCTCGGAACACGCTGAGTTACAACGTCAAGTGGATGATCTCCTCACTAAGGGGTACATCCGTGAGAGCCTCAGCCCTTGCGCCGTCCCCGCGCTCCTCACTGTTGGGAAACCCCGGGGATATTTTACAATTTTCAGAGATAGAGATTAAAAAATACATTGCACAGCGGAAGCAATATCCCCGAAACAGGCCGATCCCAAAAAACCCAGTGAAGATTGCAAGCAAGAGAGTCGACACGATGAGTTAGTAAATACCTTAGAGCAAGATGAGGTCGATGTCATGACAGGCACCCAAGCGTGCGCCCTCTGCAGTCTCACACACACAGACCCCTCGAGTCCTCTTCTTCCATGCCCGGTGCTAGCCTCGGGAAGAAGATCCAAGCCTTGTGCTCCTTCTTCAAAGTATGCGCCACCTCCAAGGTAGATGCACCAAAGATGAAGAAGAATGAGGGAGAGGGAAACCGCCAAGCATCAAGTTCCTTGCGTCAAGAGAGAAGGAAGAGGCTTGCGGCAAGGGTTTGGAAGGAAGAAGAAGATGCGCCACTTCTTGGTGTTGTCGCCCTTCAAGCCCTTGCTTTCGCCCCTCCTCTTGTTGTCACGCCTCTAAGGATTGTAACATCATAAGAGGGGGCGGCTAGGGTCACTTATAAAGAGATAGAGGCGGTTAGGGCAAGGGTTGAGATCATGACAAGTGTATGGCTTGGATGAGAAGGTTTGAGGTAAGGAAAGTCTCCAAGACTTTACCATAAACCTCATTCAACCTTTCCATAATCTACCAAGCCTTGCCTTGTGCGCCAAGGCCTAGCCTTGCACCCCAAGCAATGCCTTAATGCATTCACACTATCAATGGGAGAGGGCTAGGCGCATAAAGCTTCCTTAATGAAGCAAATTTGCCATCCAAACCCCATTATGCCCCTTAGGCGCCAATGGGCTTGACTTCCTCCCCATTATACCCTTTTAGCCTATTGCCTCTTCATGACAACTTATTATTGGGCCTCATTGGATAATGAGCTAGCCCAAACTTCATTACATGGCTTGATTAAGCACTTGGATCCAATCCAATGCAACCCTAATCCAAATGTGGCCAACCATGGTCAATTTCGGGTCAACCTACCATAAATGGAGTTTGGCTCCAATAACATCCTTCCATCTCATCAGGCCCATTGGTGCTGATGAAATCTCCAAAATAGATCCGAGTTATCTAATAACTCGATCATAAGGCTTCCCGATCAATACGAGAACTCGAGTATCAAGGTGTGCGACCCTGTAGGTCCCTCTGACGTTGGCAGTGCTGACCAAATGTCACCACAAGCAGTGAGTGTCTCCTAGCAGTGCATCGCTGCTACCCAAGTCATCGGAATGGATATCGACATCGACATCCCCATCATTGCAACAACGTACAGATGCATTACAGTCTCTTTGCCGAACTGATATCCGATTAGACAAGTGTGTCACCACTTGTTTTCACCCAATCACATGGCTATGACTAAATCAGGTTCTCACCTGGGTATGCCCATACACTCTCAGTCATAGAACCATAGAGGAGCTCCATGGATATCATACTTCCCTTAGGAAGGGGCAAATCCTATGTCTGTCCATTGACCTTCTCATATGGGTCGTGACATGCTTAATGACAACCGTTATTACCTCCCAACTATGGCGAGGTGTTAGGTTGTATCAAAGCAAGTCCCTAACCATATAGAATGGTCAATGACCTCAAGTCAAGGGATCAATGCATCTCCTGTCACTTGTGAGGATAACTCATGACACCAAGTCATAGCCTCACAGCGGGTCGGTCCAGTATATCCACCACTGATATACCCATATGTCTGCGTTAGCACTTCGTGCCTAACCAGCCCATATACTAGTCTCACAAGTACCAGAGCTGTCCCATATCCACTCAGGTACATCGACTGGGGACAATCATTTGAGCACAGATCCAATCTGTCTCCAGGGAAATTATCATGTAAGTACACAATCGCAGGTGTAGACAAACAATGATAACGACAATGCCAGAAAGATATATATATGAATATCAGAGTCAAGTAGTACAAAGATGGACCAAAACTAGGTCCTAGGGCATATACACCAACAATCTCCCACTTGCACTAAGACCTAGAGGTTGAGCAACCTCAACCCCATATCTCTAGTACGACCATCATGCTTCTGCTACGCCAAAGCCTTGGTCAGTGGGTCTGCTAGATTGCTCTCTGTGTCAAATCTGCTAATCTTCACATCACCTCGATCAATGATCTCTCTGATCAGGTGAAATCTCTTGAGTATGTGTTTGGACCTTTTATGAGACCGTGGTTCCTTAGCATGTGCAGTTCCCATTGTTGTCATAGTAGAGCTCAATGGGATCCATTGCACTTGGAACCACCTGAAGTTCAGAAAAGAACTTCCTGATCCAAACGGCTTCATTGGCTGCCTCAGAAGCAACCACATACTCAGCTTCGGTTGTAGATTTAGCTATGGTGGATTGTTTGAAGCTCTTCCAGCATACAGCACCTCCAACCATCTTAAACAAATAGTCGGTCTGTGATCTGAAGTCGTCAGGATCAGACTGGAACGACTCATCAGTGAAGCCCTGCACACTGAGCTCTTCCTGTCCCCCGTAGACCATATAGAATAAATCCTTAGTCCATTTCAGGATACTCAAGGATATTCTTTATAGCCACCCAGTGCTGCAGACCTGGATTGGATTGGTATCGGCTGGTTATGCTTACAGCATAAGCCACATCTGGTCTAGTACACAGCATTGCATACATGATTGATCCCACTGCCAAAGCATAGGGAATTCGACTCATGTTATCCCTCTCAGCCTGTGTTGTAGGACACTGGCTCTTTGAGAGAGTAAGGCCATCTCTCACTGGAAGGTATCCTTTCTTGGATTGCTCCAAGTTGAACCTATCTAGGACCTTATCAATGTGGGTACTCTGACTGAGGGCCAAGAGCCTCTTGGATCTATCCCGATAGATACTCACGCCTAGAATGTAGGCGGCCTCCCCTAAGTCCTTCATCTCGAAACACTTCCCTAACCATGTCTTCACAGCTTGAAGACTAGGGATGTCGTTTCCGATGAGCAGTATGTCATCGACATACATGACCAGAAAAGTCACCAAGCTCCCACTGAATTTTCTGTATACACAGGCGTCATCTTCACTTTTGATAAAGCCATAATCTCTCACAGCTTCATCAAACTAAAGATTCCAACTTCGAGATGCTTGCTTTAATCCATAAATGGATTTCTTTAGCCTGCAGACCTTACTAGCATCTGCAGGATGGATGAAGCCATCAGGTTGTGTCATATACACATCCTTAGTCAGCTTCTCATTAAGGAACGTTGTCTCCATGTCCATCTGTCATATCTCATAATCATGATATGCAGCTATAGCAAGCAGAATCCTAATGGATTTGATCATGGCAACTAGCGAGAAGGTTTCATCATAGTCCACCTTGTGGACTTGTTTGAATCCTTTAGCCACTAATCCACCTTTATAGGTAACTATGTTGCCATCCATGTCTGTCTTCCTCTTAAAGACCTATTTACACCCTATGGGTTTTACCCCATCAGGTAGCTTAACCAAATCCCAGACTTGGTTAGCCGACATGGAATCCATCTCGGATCTTATGGCATCAAGCCATCTCTCGGAGTTTGGTCCACTGACCGCCTCATCATAAGTCCTGGGTTCATCCTCAATGATGAAGATCCCGTCGTGTTGGGTCGGCAGCGACCCATACCTCTCAGGTGCACGACGAATCCTCCCAGACCTACATGGGGCCTGTGTCTGAGCCTCAGGTTGCCTAGCAACCGGTGCAGGTGGCTCAAATTCCATCTCTTTGTCTTGTGGTTGCACTTGGTCCTCATCCAAGTCAAACTTCCTCCCACTAACTTCTTTCATGAGAAATTCTTTCTCTAGAAAGACAGCACCCCGAGCAACAAAAACTTTATTCTCGGTGGGAACATAGAAGTAGTAACCCTTAGTCTCCTTAGGGTACCCCACAAACATACACTTATCAGATCTAGGTTCTAGCTTGCTAGAATCCTGACGTTTGACATAAGCCTTACATCCCCAGATCCTGATAAAAGTGAGATTAGGGCGTCTCCCACTCCATACCTCGTATGGAATCTTTGAGACACTTTTAGATGGAACATTATTCAGTATTAGAGAAGCTGTCTCAAGTGCATGTCCCCAGAATGAGGGAGGTAGAGTTGCATGACTCATCATAGATCGAACCATGTCCAACAAAGTTTGATTTCTCCTTTCAGACACACCATTGAGGTAATCCAGGAGGAGTGAGTTGGGATATGATCCCACACTCTCTCAAATAGTCAAAGAACTCACCGCTCAGGTACTCTCCACCACGATCTGATCGAATAGCCTTAATGGATCTACTAAGTTGGTTCTCTACTTCATGTCTAAACTCCTTAAATTTCTCAAAGGATTTAGATTTATGTCTCATCAGATAGACATAACCATATCTACTGAAGTCATCAGTAAACGCGATGAAGTAGTTGTACCCTCCTCTGGCTTGTTTATTGAAAGGCCCACACACATCAGTATGTATGAGATCTAATAAACCTCCTGCCCTCTCACTAGTCTGGGTGAAGGGCGCCTTTGTCATTTTCCCTAATAAACATGTCTCACATGTATCAAGTTCCTCCAAGGAACTCGAATCTAACAACCCATTTGCATGGAGTTGTCGAATGGGATTCTTGTTTATATGGGCTAATCGACAATGCCGTAGGAAAGCACCAACTGAACCACTTAGTTTGGTCCTTTTATTATTTATGTTACAAATAGAGCTATCCATGTCCAAGACATGCGGACCATTGCACAAAGTACCCTTCCCATAAAACATGTTTGCAAAAGAAAAAGAACATAAGTTCTCTTTTATTTCAAACTTAAATCCTTTCTTTGCCAAGCAAGGAGTGGATACAATGTTTTGGTAAGGGAAGGTACATAATAGCAATTGTCTAGTTTTAACTGAAGTCCAGAAGGCAGGGAGAGAAACTCCTACAGCAACAGCAGCAACTTGTGCCCTGTTACCTATCCGTAGGTCAATCTCTCTAGGCCTTACCGATCTACCCTTTCTGAGCCTTTGCATATTTGTATAAATATGAGCTCCACATGCGGTATCCAATACCCATGTCATAGGAGTAGAAAGGTTGACTTCGGTAACATAAATACCTGAGCATGAAGACAAGGCCTTGCCTTTCTTCTCCTCATTCTGAAGTTGCAACATGTCCTTCAACATGTGAGGTGGCCCTCCACATGAATAGCACCTATTATTCCTGATTATATCCATCTTTAATTTCAGTTCCTTGGTCAAGCCTTTCGGCTCAACACACCGAATATCAACTTTAGGAGGATTGAGCTCAACCAATTCATCAAAGAGCTGTCTTAGATTAAAAATAATCTCAGAGGCACTCCTCGATTCATATCACCCTCTAAATTCAGGTGACATGTTGGTTAGCAACCTCCTAAGTATCAACCTGATGCTTATCATAAGTATCCCTCTCAGCCGCTGAGGCCGAGCATGGAAGTGACTCAAGAAAAGGACGCTCAAGGACATAAAGCTTCCTTTCGAGCTTGAGCACGATTCTCAAGTTCATATACCAATCCAGTATGTTGGATCCAACCAACTTATCCCTTTCCAGGGTAGATCGCAGTGACCAACTACTATTGTTCATAGCCATTGTTCTACAACAACCAAGAAACAGCAGATTAGTACTACTTCGAGTCATTTAAATTGGACTTGTTTTAAATGACCATGGCTCCCACTATTTTTAATCGAATTGACAACCCACAAAGTCAATCGAGAAATCCAAGATTTCCTAGTGAGATGAGATCCTCATTCCACACAGGGCTTCGCGTCCCACGAGGGTGGGATGAGATGCACAAAGTGACCCATGTTTCCTAAGGTGGGCGCGCCGGCCAATTGCTCCAAGCAATTCCCCTTATTGAGATAGTCCAGGCATTTCATGTCCAGCGAGGGCTGGATACAGCATGAAACCCTAACCTCTCAATGATGCCTCTAGAGTTTCATCATGTGCCTAGCACACATGAAAATCTAGTCAAGTCCATTCCTAACCGTTATGCCCAGGGCCAACGAGTTTCCTTGAGAAGGCACGCCCAGATTAAAACTGGACTGGGGAAACCATTGTCACCACGCACTTTCTAAAGATAAGTGGGTGTGTCCCACGAGGGTGGGAAACAATTCACAACTCCACTGATTGATAGCTTAGTGAGGGCTACGCGTTAGAAGGCTACTAGACTTGATATTTTAATTGAGGGTTTTTGTTTAAGGTCTCATCATCTCAGTTTTATCTTATGTCTATCATTACAGGCATGCAATCCTATGGTGATAACATAACGATAAAACATTACAGGCATGCTTCTGCAGATAATAATAAAAGCAGTAAAGAATGATGTGATCATATCCTATTCAAGACATTGAACTAACCCATGCCATGAAAGAGGTTCAACTCTTGTCCTAGAACTCAAGCCCCAAAAACTAGACCTAGCCTAGCCGACCTCTAGCTTGAACTTCAAGGTTGGCTCCAAGGTCCTTCTCTCATGGTTCAGCTCTCAAACCCTAGAGGTACACTTTAAAAGTTCCCCATAGGTTCTGCCAATGTCATGGTCTTCCTCCAAGGAAGGTGCGCCACCATGCAAGGGGCCAAGATAGCTAGCTCTCAAATCAAAAGAGGTTTGGTCAAGCTTTCTTGCGCCACCAAGCAACCAAGCACCAGCTTGCATGCGCCACCTTGCATGCTTGCGCCATCAAGCAAGATGCAAGCATCAAGGTCCAAGAAGGATGCGCCTAGCCCTTAATCTTCATCTTAATTTCTACAAAAATAATGAAAAAGATGGCACGCAGGCCGCACAAGGATACATCATAGGCATGCAAAAGGGGCTTGACTCATGATCACAACATTATGCACAATCAATGTATTTACTCATGCAATTCTACATGCTCATGAAAAAGTAAAATCTGAAATTTTACTTTTTCATAAAACTAGTCTCTTTTTCTCATCTTCTTCTCACAAATCTTTTGGTTAATTGCGATTTATTTTTCATGATGATTTCAGAGATCCTTTCGGCTGGCAATTTTGTCAGATCAAGAGACTAGGCCAGTCCGAAGACACAATGCCCGTCCTACTTGACAAAATTACGTGTGCCTTTGATCTTTAAATCAGACAAGAAAAATAGTCCAAAAATCCAAAAGAGATTGAGAGGATGATAGAAACAAAAACCCTAATTTTTCCTACTTAGAAAAAATCATTTGCCATGCATCATGCTATTGACGAAAATAGAGATATGGCATGTGAGCATGAAAGAAAAGCGTACAAAACATCGTTCGAGTCTTGCAAGTCGCTCTGATACCACTGTTGGGAAACCCCGGGGATATTTTACAATTTTCAGAGATAGAGATTACAAAATACATTGCACAGCGGAAGCAATATCCCCGAAACAGGCCGGTCCCAAAAAACCCAGTGAAGATTGCAAGCAAGAGAGTCGACACAATGAGTTAGTAAATACCTTAGAGCAAGATGAGGTCGATGTCATGACAGGCACCCAAGCGTGCGCCCTCTGCAGTCTCACACACACAGACCCCTCGAGTCCTCTTCTTCCACGCCCGGTGCTAGCCTCGGGAAGAAGATCCAAGCCTTGTGCTCCTTCTTCAAAGTATGCGCCACCTCCAAGGTAGATGCGCCAAAGATGAAGAAGAATGAGGGAGAGGGAAACCGCCAAGCATCAAGTTCCTTGCGTCAAGAGAGAAGGAAGAGGCTTGCGGCTAGGGTTTGGAAGGAAGAAGAAGATGCGCCACTTCTTGGTGTTGTCGCCCTTCAAGTCCTTGCTTTCGCCCCTCCTCTTGTTGTCACGCCTCTAAGGATTGTAACATCATAAGAGGGGGCGGCTAGGGTCAGTTATAAAGAGATAGAGGTGGTTAGGGCAAGGGTTGAGATCATGACGGTGTATGGATTGGATGAGAAGGTTTGAGGTAAGGAAAGTCTCCAAGACTTTACCATAAACCTCATTCAACCTTTCCATAAGCTACCAAGCCTTGCCTTGTTCGCCAAGGCCTAGCCTTGCACCCCAAGCAATGCCTTAATGCATTCACACTATCAATGGGAGAGGGCTAGGCGCATAAAGCTTCCTTAATGAAGCAAATTTGCCATCCAAACCCCATTATGCCCCTTAGGCGCCAATGGGCTTGGCTTCCTCCCCATTATACACTTTTAGCCTATTGCCTCTTCATGAAAACTTATTATTGGGCCTCATTGGATAATGAGCTAGCCCGAACTTCATTACATGGCTTGATTAAGCACTTGGATCCAATCCAATGCAACCCTAATCCAAATGTGGCCAACCATGGTCAATTTCGGGTCAACCCTAATACACTCTCAGTCATAGAACCATAGAGGAGCTCCATGGATATCATACTTCCCTTAGGAAGGGGCAAATCCTATGTCTGTCCATTGACCTTCTCATATGGGTCGTGACATGCTCAATGACAACCGTTATTACCTCCGAACTACGGCGAGGTGTTAGGTTGCATCAAAGCAAGTCCCTAACCATATAGAATGGTCAATGACCTCAAGTCAAGGGATCAATGCATCTCCTGTCACTTGTGAGGATAACTCATGACACCAAGTCATAGCCTCACAGCGGGTCGGTCCAGTATATCCACCACTGATGTACCCATATGTCTGCGTTAGCACTTCGTGCCTAACCAGCCCATATACTAGTCTCACAAGTACCAGAGCTGTCCCATATCCACTCAGGTACATCGACTGGGGACAATCATTTGAGCACAGATCCAATCTGTCTCCAGGGAAATTATCATGTAAGTACACAATCGCAGGTGTAGACAAACAATGATAACGACAATGCCAGAAAGATATATATATGAATATCAGAGTCAAGTAGTACAAAGATGGACCAAAACTAGGTCCTAGGGCATATATGTTGGGGTATGCCCTTAAGGCTAATGTTTGAGGCCTTGGGTTTTTGTTAGTATCATGTATAAACTCTAGGTTTAATAAGGCAATGGTTGTTATTCAGGTTGTTGCATTATCTGCCGCTATATGTATACTTCTGAATAATGTCTCAATGGTGTTCAGCTTGGCTGACATGCAGTATAGTCCTTAGTCGAGATATCTTGGTGAACATGAGACAGCCTTGATATGATTGAGACTAATATGTGTTCTAATCTTACATGATGCTTCGAGCATGGAATAAGATGTAGACTCATAGGTATATTGGATGTACTGGACTGACCCTACTTAGGATATTCAATTGCTTGTCACAATGTGAATAATCCTTATATGCAAGGAAGTGGCATATTTCCTCTGACTTGAGATCACTTGTGTTTCTAAATGATGATTGGCATTGTCTTGAGGTAGTTCAATATCATTTGAAACATAATGGTTATAGACTATCTTGGATAATGAACATGAGTCATGTTAGGGCGCTAGTGATAGATATAGGATTGCCTTCTCCTTGATTGGAGTGTGATGTTCTAAAGGGGCCCCCTGGATGAGATGGTTGAGAAAGTGTATGGCCATACCCAGATGACTATGTTCATCTGATCTAATCATTCTCATCATATTGGAGTTACAGGCTTGACACGCTTGTCCAATAAGAACATCCAGTGGCAAAGGAAACATGTACGCCTAGTGAATTGGATTCACACTTGTGCTGTGGTTTGGGTGTAGTCTTGGAAGACTCTTTCCTTTATATCGGGAGACAGTGATGTGTTGCTAGATACCCCTCTCTGTTCGTGATAACGTAAGTTATCGTTACCGACATTTAAAGGAAACCCTTAGGGTCGCACAATTTGATGATATGGCTTACTTATGTCAGATCGTGTGGACTGAATTGTTTTGGTTCAGTTTAAAGGAGTTTAAACTCTGATTGTAAGTGAGATCTGGTCTGATCATGTTTGATTGATTAGGGCTTGAGATCGGTAAGCTTCGATCAAGAGAAATGATGCTAGATCGATGAGATCAAGAGCATCAAGAGATGAATGGTTAGATCTTGAACCTTTTGGTTTTATATGATCTAGACCAAGGCTTGGCTTAATTTGGTCTTTGAACCAAATGTAATTGAACCGGCTCATCATAGTGAGCGCATGGTTCAATGGGAGAGGAAAATGCGATGGTTCACTTGGAGTGAATGCATCACACGTTGAGGGCTTACTATTTTTGGAAGTCATGCTTTCCAAAATAGTTCACGCCTCTACGTTCGTGGTTTTGGTGCTATTCTCGTCTCTGGCCTCTTCCTCTCGACGCCTCCTCTCTCGTGTGGTGAGTTTTCATGCCAAGGAGAGTTCGGACAAGAAAAAGACATCATCTCTAATCACCTTCACGCGATCAGGAGACCTTGGATCTTTGCTAGCACAAGGAACGCCAAGGAGAAGCCATCAATCACCTTGTGTGCGGTTCCTTTGGAGAAGAAGCATACGCTTCTTTGCTTCCAAGTCACCATCCAAGAAATGGCATTGGTATGATCTCTCTTTTGATCTATACAAGTTTTACAAGTTGATCATATATTCATGCTAATCGATCCTTAGAAACCCTAGCTTCCGCTATGCAAAATTTTAATCTGTGCATATTAGGGTTTCGCCCCACTTTCAATTGGTATCAGAGCATGGTTTTGTATGTTCATATGATTGCTTGTATTGTGATCCTTGTTAGCGTATACATTGATCTAAATTCATCATCATGGCGAAACTACATGTTAAACATTAGATGTTTGTTTTCTAGGGTTGGCGCATGTTAAATGTTATTTTATCAAAACTTATAACAACTTGCGCGCATCCACTTAGATCTATAAGCGCCTACTTTAAAAACTTAGACGGGTTATTAGGGTTGAAGTCGTCGTCTAGTCTAGACCCTACAGTCTAATCAGACCATCTGACAGCCTAGACGGGTCGACCAGATGGCACCTATGCGCAAGCATGAGGTGGCTATAGGTCGACCGCAGAAAGGCGTGTAGCGATGTCTAATTGAGACTACCAATGAACGCTCATGATTAAGGCCCGGGGTCACACCCGCTTGCCAGAAATCATGAGGGACGTTCAGCCCTTAAAGCATGCATTGTTGACCATAAGGTCGACTCAAGTCGGTTATGACTTGGTGTATGCAAGGGCAGTGGGTCTGACTAGGTCTGATGAGTGGATCCCTATTAATGGACCGTTGTAAGGTAGTAGGGCACATAAGGAAATAAAATTGTTGCCAATGGGTTTTTCAAAATTTTATTTTCTTGTTTGGATCACATGTTGCTTGTCTAACCATGATGGGTGTTTATTTCATCTTATGTGGGTTGCCCAATTTTTGTGTGCTGTGCTGGGGCCTGCGTGCCTGGATTAATAATTGTAAATTATTATTGTGATCTGCGCATCACATTTTAAAATTATGATAATGTGTAATTGACCTGCGTGTCAATCATGTCTAGATAGATTAAAATGTATTTTGATCAGACATGAGCACAGAGCACACTTGGCAGAGGCGCATGCAGCAAGTGGCTTCACCAGTGGGAGGTCTAGAGTTCGACTCTAGGACAGGCTCATGCTACCTGGTGGGTGCATTTGGGCTGCAGAGGGAGCTTGGGCCCTGGCCTGGGCCAGATGAGTTGCAAAAGACCCATGAAGAGCTCAAGTGAAGACTTGTGTAAAACTAGGGTTTTACTTAGGCTTAATGGGCGTTTACCACATAAGATCATCATGCTTTCTATTTACTGTTTACGTAATATTAGTACATGCATGACTTATCTTTCTGCTATCACCATAGGATATGCATGATAGTAAGAAGATAAAAGGACCGTTAAAATCCAACGTGAAATATCAAGCACAAAAGCCTTCTGACGCGAAACCTCACGGTTCTGACTATATCGCTTCTCGTTGCTCAGCATAGCACGTGGTGGTCCAGGGAGTAGGTCAGGTCAGCTTGACCATGTAGGCTACATATTGAGCATATGTTAGCTATATGGAGGCAGCCATCTGTGGAATCAGAGACTGTGTTGTACCAACTCAGTTGGCATAGTCTGCTGGATTGCCTAGATGAAGGGGAATCGCACGGGTTGGCGATTGGCATGCATTGCCTACCAGTGATTAGTGCTTGAACTCTCTGTGCATCTTATCTCGCCTGAGCGGGACGCGGAGACCAAGTATGAAATCTGGATCCCATCTCACTAAAAGAGTGTTACTCTTTCGGACTGTTTTAATGGATTTTTCAGTCAGATAAAATAGTGAGAAAAGAATCATTCTTAAGTCCTGGATTGATTCTAACATTGATACTGACCTTGTTGTTCTTGCAATGTTGTAGATTACTGCAGCAACGAACACCACAGCGTTCAATGTGCGATCCTTACTGGAAAGGGAGAAGTTTGCTGGGCCAAACTTCTCAGACTGGTACGGACACCTTAAGATTGTTCTTAAGGCTGAGAGGAAACTGTATGTCCTTGAGACGGCAATACCGCCTCAACCCGCTGCGAACGCCGCAAGGGTGGTTCGGGATGCTTATGAGAAGCATGTCAATGATAGCATTGATGTCGCTTGCCTGATGCTTGCGTCTATGACGCCTGAGCTGCAGCGTCAGCATGAAGATTTATCTGCTATTGAAATTATAGCAAATCTCAAGATGCTGTATGCTGCACAGGCAAGGACTGAACGCTATAACTTGACTAAACTTTTCTTTCAGAGCAAACTGACTGAAGGGAGTCCAGTGGGAGCTCACGTACTCAAGATGATTGGGTACAAAGAGGCTCTAGAGAAACTGGGACACACCATCAATCAGGAACTTGTTGTAGACATTATCCTGCAGTCTCTCCCGGCATCTTTCGATCCGTTCATTATTAATTTTAATATGAACAAGATCGACTGTACACCGGCGGAGTTACTGAACATGCTCTACACCACAGAGCAGACTCTTGAGAAGGGAAAGCCTTCATCCTCTGTCTTGATGATTCCTTCAAGGAACAAGAAGAAGGGGAAGAAGGGCAAAACCCCTATCAAGAGCTACAACAAGGCTCTAAAGCAAAAGATGAAGCGGTCAAAGGAATACAGATGTTTCCATTGTGGCCAGCTGGGTCACTGGAAGAAGGACTGTAAAGCGCTCCAAGGAGACAAGAAGGGAAGCAAGCCTTTCACTTCTGGCTCAGGTATTTTTGTGACTGAAGTCATGGTATCTTCTTCTATTTCATGGGTGTTGGACACTGCATGTGGAGTTCACATTTGTTCAAATGTGTAGGAACTCAAGAGAAGAAGACAGGTGGGACAGCATGAGGTGGACCTACGAGTTGGAAACGGGGCACGGGTTGCTGCTGTTGCTGTAGGACAATATAACATCTCTTTACCATCTGGTCTTGTATTAGAACTGGACAATTGTTATTTTGTACCGAGCATAACTAAGAATATTATCTCTATTCCTGCTCTTGTCAGGAAAGGGTTTTCCTTTGAATGCAAAACTTAAAAGTGTTGTATTTCATTTGGTAATATTGTTTATGCTACTGGGTCGATTAACAATGGGTTATTCATGTTGGACATGGAATGTTCTGTACAACAGATTGATAATAAGAAAGCCAAGTATGCTGATGACAGCACCTTGTTATGGCATAGTCGTTTAGGCCACATTAACAAGAAGCGCATTAAGCGGTTGCATGACCATGGACTGCTGGGATCATTCTCCTATGAGGAGCTTGATACATGCAAGTCTTGTTTAATGGGCAAAATGACGAAGGCTCCTTTTCATAACAAAGGTCAAAGGGCTTCAGGTTTACTTGACCTCATTCACAGTGATGTGTGTGGGCCATTTAGTAAACATGCCAGAGGTGGCTATTTATACTTCATTACCTTTACTGATGATTTCAGTAGGTATGGTTATGTCTATCTAATGAGACATAAGAGTGAATCTTTTGACAAGTTCAAAGAGTTCAAAAATGAAGTACAGAATCAGTTAGGCCGAAATATCAAGGCACTTCGATCAGAGCGAGGTGGAGAATACTTGAGTCATGAGTTTACTGACTATCTGAAGGAGTGTGGGATTATCTCACAGCTCACTCCGCCAGGAACACCGCAATGGAATGGTGTGTCCGAGAGGAGAAATAGAACCTTATTGGATATGGTTCGTTCTATGATGAGTCAGGCTACTCTACCTTACTCCTTTTGGGGATTTGCACTGGAAACAGCTGCAAAGGTACTAAACCGAGTGCGATCCAAAGCCGTTTCTAAGACTCCATATGAGTTATGGTATGGGAAACAGCCGAGCTTGACATTTATTAAGATCTGGGGTTGCGAGGCTTATGTCAAAAAGCTCGCCTCTGGGAAACTGGAGAGCAGATCAGATAAATGTATCTTTGTCGGTTACCCTAAAGAAACTAAGGGTTATTATTTCTACGATCCCAATGAGAACAAAGTGTTTGTTGCTCGTACGGCTGTTTTTCTTGAGAAGGAATTTCTTCTGCAAGAGGCCAGTGGGAGGACAAAGTAGTCAAGCACAGTTGGATGAGCCTGAGCCAATAGAACAAGTTACTGAGCAACCTGCGGCTCAGATATCACGGGAACCGCGAAGATCGGGAAGGATCCGTCGACAGCCTGAGCGCTATGACGGAGTCTACATCATTGATGATGAACCCCTCACTTATGCGGATGCGGTCAGTGGACCGGAATCAGCAAGATGGCTTGAAGCTATGCGAGCCGAGATGGACTCCATGTCAGATAACCAAGTCTGGGATTTGGTTGATCCGCCTCCGGGAGTAATCCCTATAGGCTGTAAATGGATCTTCAAAAAGAAGATTGACATGGATGGTAATGTGGTTACCTATAAAGGCAGGCTAGTTGCGAAAGGTTTCAAACAAATCTACGGGATAGATTATGATGAAACTTTCTCTCCTGTAGCCATGTTCAAGTCTATTCGGATTATTCTCGCGATAGCTGCATATTATGATTATGAGATCTGGCAAATGGATGTGAAAACTGCTTTCCTTAATGGAAAACTAGAAGAGGATGTGTATATGACACAACCTGAAGGTTTCATCAATCCATCAGATCGTCATAAAATATGCAAATTAAAGAAGTCCATTTATGGTCTTAAACAAGCATCGAGAAGCTGGAATATTCATTTTGATGAATCAATCTGTGAATTTGGTTTCA
The DNA here is from genome assembly GCA_027563935.2 of Costus lasius. Taxonomy (NCBI): domain Eukaryota; kingdom Viridiplantae; phylum Streptophyta; class Magnoliopsida; order Zingiberales; family Costaceae; genus Costus; species Costus lasius. The sequence goes on from CM050451.1 coordinate 83,086,712, forward strand.
TCAAAAATGAAGATGACCCGTGTGTATATAAGAGGTTTAGTGGGAGCGTGATTACTTTCCTAGTCCTCTACGTCGATGATATCTTGATCATTGGAAACGATATTCCTGAACTTCATGCCGTCAAAGCATGGTTAAGAAAATATTTCCAGATGAAAGATTTAGGAGAAGCAGCCTATGTATTAGGTGTGCGGATCTACAGAGATAGATCTAAGAGGCTTCTCGGGTTGTGCCAGAGTACTTACATCGATAAAGTCCTGGAGAGATTCCATTTAGAAAATTCTAAAAGAGGATATCTTCCAGTCAGACATGGTCTGAATCTTTCTAAGAGCCAGTGTCCTCAAACACAATCTGAGAAAGATGAAATGGACAATACGCCTTATGCTTCGGCTATTGGGTCCATTATGTATGCGATGTTGTGTACTCGCCCAGACGTCACTTACGGGTTAAGCGTGACCAGTCGATTCCAAAGTAATCCAGGGAAGGCACACTGGATTGCGGTCAAGAACATTTTGAAATATCTTCGGAGGACCAAAGATATGTTCTTGATATATGGAGGTCAGGAAGAACTCAGTATTGAAGGATATACTGACGCTTCGTTCCAATCTGACCAGGATGATTTCCGATCGCAATCAGGCTATGTTTTTAGCTTGAATGGAGGAGCAGTGGTGTGGAAAAGTTTTAAACAATCTATTGTTGCTGATTCCACAACAGAAGCCGAGTATGTTGCAGCCTCAGAAGCATCCAAGGAGGCAGTGTGGATTCGTAAGTTCGTTCAGCAACTTGGTGTTGTTCCTTCGAGTGCAGATCCTTTGGTTATCTTCTGTGATAACACTGGAGCAATAGCACAAGCAAAGGAACCACGGTCGCACCAGAAGTCCAAGCACATACAGAGAAGGTTTCACTTGATCCGGGAGATCATAGATCGAGGAGAGATCAAGATCTGCAAGGTTCATACAGATGACAATCTAGCTGACCCGCTTACAAAGCCTCTGGCGCAGCAGAAGCATGAGAAGCACTGTAATAATATGGGTTTGAGATTTCTCAACCATTAGATTAAGTGCAAGTGGGAGATTGTTGGGGTATGCCCTTAAGGCTAATGTTTGAGGCCTTGGGTTTTTGTCAGTATCATGTATAAACTCTAGGTTTATAAAGGCAATGGTTGTTATTCAGGTTGTTGCATTATCTGCCACTATATGTATACTTCTGAATAATGTCTCAATGGTGTTCAGCTTGGCTGACATGCAGTATAGTCCTTAGTCGAGATATCTTGGTGAACATGAGACAACCTTGATATGATTGAGACTAATATGTGTTCTAATCTTACAGGATGCTTCGAGCATGGAATAAGATGTAGACTCATAGGTATATTGGATGTACTAGACTGACCCTACTTAGGATATTCAATTGCTTGTCACAATGTGAATAATCCTTATATGCAAGCAAGTGGCATATTTCCTCTGACTTGAAATCACTTGTGTTTCTAAATGATGATTGGCATTGTCTTGAGGTAGTTCAATATCATTTGAAACATAATGGTTATAGACTATCTTGGATAATGAACATGAGTCATGTTAGGGCGCTAGTGATAGATATAGGATTGCCTTCTCCTTGATTGGAGTGTGATGTTCTAAAGGGGCCCCCTGGATGAGATGGTTGAGAAAGTGTATGGCCATACCCAGATGACTATGTTCATCTGATCTAATCATTCTCATCATATTGGAGTTACAGGCTTGACACGCTTGTCCAATAAGAACATCCAGTGGCAAAGGAAACATGTACGCCTAGTGAATTGGATTCACACTTGTGCTGTGGTTTGGGTGTAGTCTTGGAAGACTCTTTCCTTTATATCGGGAGACAGTGATGTGTTGCTAGATACCCCTCTCTGTTCGTGATAACGTAAGTTATCGTTACCGACATTTAAAGGAAACCCTTAGGGTCGCACAATTTGATGATATGGCTTACTTATGTCAGATCGTGTGGACTGAATTGTTTTGGTTCAGTTTAAAGGAGTTTAAACTCTGATTGTAAGTGAGATCTGGTCTGATCATGTTTGATTGATTAGGGCTTGAGATCGGTAAGCTTCGATCAAGAGAAATGATGCTAGATCGATCAGATCAAGAGCATCAAGAGATGAATGGTTAGATCTTGAACCTTTTGGTTTTATATGATCTAGACCAAGGCTTGGCTTAATTTGGTCTTTGAACCAAATGTAATTGAACTGGCTCATCATAGTGAGCGCATGGTTCAATGGGAGAGGAAAATGCGATGGTTCACTTGGAGTGAACGCATCACACATTGAGGGCTTACTATTTTTGGAAGTCATGCTTTCCAAAATAGTTCACGCCTCTACGTTCGTGGTTTTGGTGCTATTCTCGTCTCTGGCCTCTTCCTCTCGACGCCTCCTCTCTCGTGTGGTGAGTTTTCACGCCAAGGAGAGTTCGGACAAGAAAAAGACATCATCTCTAATCACCTTCACGCGATCAGGAGACCTTGGATCTTTGCTGGCACAAGGAACGCCAAGGAGAAGCCATCAATCACCTTGTGTGCGGTTCCTTTGGAGAAGAAGCACACGCTTCTTTGCTTCCAAGTCGCCATCCAAGAAATGGCATTGGTATGATCTCTCTTTTGATCTATACAAGTTTTACAAGTTGATCATATATTCATGCTAATCGATCCTTAGAAACCCTAGCTTCCGCTATGCAAAATTTTAATCTGCGCATATTAGGGTTTCGCCCCACTTTCAATATACACCAACAATCTCCCACTTGCACTAAGACCTAGAGGTTGAGCAACCTCAACCCCATATCTCTAGTACGACCATCATGCTTCTGCTGCGCCAAAGCCTTGGTCAGTGGGTCTGCTAGATTGCTCTCTGTGTCAAATCTGCTAATCTTCACATCACCTCGATCAATGATCTCTCTGATCAGGTGAAATCTCCTGAGTATGTGTTTGGACCTTTTATGAGACCGTGGTTCCTTAGCATGTGCAGTTCCCATTGTTGTCATAGTAGAGCTCAATGGGATCCATTGCACTTGGAACCACCTGAAGTTCAGAAAAGAACTTCCTGATCCAAACGGCTTCATTGGCTGCCTCAGAAGCAACCACATACTCAGCTTCGGTTGTAGATTTAGCTATGGTGGATTGTTTGAAGCTCTTCCAGCATACAGCACCTCCAACCATCTTAAACAAATAGCCGGTCTGCGATCTGAAGTCGTTAGGATCAGACTGGAACAACTCATCAGTGAAGCCCTGCACACTGAGCTCTTCCTGTCCCCCGTAGACCATATAGAATAAATCCTTAGTCCATTTCAGGATACTCAAGGATATTCTTTACAGCCACCCAGTGCTGCAGACCTAGATTGGATTGGTATCGGCTGGTTATGCTTACAGCATAAGCCGTGCCATTAACCGTGCCATTAACCGAATCACTATTAAGTATAGGTTTCCCATCCCTCGACTCGACGACATGTTGGACCAGATTTCCAACGCGTCGTGGTTCTCGAAACTTGACCTCCGCAGCGGCTACCACCAAGTCCGCATTCGTGAGGGCGATGAGTGGAAGACCGCCTTCAAGACCAAGGATGGTCTCTACGAGTGGCTCGTCATGCCTTTCGGCCTGTCCAATGTCCCCTCCACGTTCATGCGCTTGATGAGTCAAGTCCTCAAGCCATATATGGGAAAGTTCCTGGTTGTTTACTTCGATGATATCCTAATTTTTAGTCAGACCCGCGCTGAACACTTGGAGCACCTTCGCTCCACGTTCGAACTCCTTCGCATGGAACGGCTCTTCCTTAACATGAAGAAATGTTCCTTTCTGTCCAACAGCGTATATTTCTTAGGGTACATCGTGTCCAATCAAGGACTGTCCGTTGACCCCACGAAACTCGAGGCCATCCGGCATTGGCCCGAGCCTCGCACCGTGACTGAGATTCGTAGCTTCCTGGATCTTGCCGGCTTCTATCATCGATTCATCTGGGGGTTTAGCACCATTGCCACCCCCTTGACCCAACGCCTCTCCAAGGATGACTTTGAGTGGACCCCTGCCACTCAACGGGCTTTTGATGCGCTGAAGGATGCCTTGACCACTGCCCCTGTCCTGCGCCTCCCCGACTTTTCGAAAGTCTTTGAGGTCGCGTGCGATGCCTCTGGTTCCGACATCGGCGGTTCCCTTATTCAAGAGGGCCATCCCGTGGCCTTCTTCAGTGAGAAATTGAACGCTGTTCGTCAGTGTTATTCAACGTACGATAAGGAATTTTACGCGATCGTTCAGTCGCTCCGGCAGTGGCGACACTATCTTCTTCATCGTGAGTTTGTCCTATACAGTGACCACCAAGCTTTATCTTTTCTCAATGCCTAGAAGAAACTAGGTGCCCGGCATGCTAAATGGGTTGAGTACTTGCAATAGTACTCTTTCGTTATTACCCATAAGGCGGGCAAGGAAAACGTTGTCGCGGATGCCCTCAGTCGCGTCCGAACCCTTTTGCGCGTCATGCGCACCCAAGTCAATACCTTTGACCATGTCAAAGAGGAGTACCCCACGTGCTCTAACTTTGGTGCCATCTATGCTGCCTTGACCGAGTCCGCCGACTCCGACTCCCCTTATCAGTTGTGCGAGGGTTATCTGTTCTTGGGGAATCGCTTGTGCATTCCTCGCTCTTTGCTTCGAGTCCACCTTGTGCTCGAGCTTCATGCGGGTGGCATCGCTGGTCATCATGGCCGCGACAAAACCCTTGAGATGGCAGAAGAACATTTTTTCTGGCCCTCCCTCCGAAAGGATGTTGCACGCATTGTGTGCCATTGTGGCATGTGTCAATTAGCCAAGCCCCGGCCGCCAAACATGGGTCTCTATACCCCTTTGCTAGTGGCCAGTGGCCCATGGCGCGACCTGAGCATGGACTTCGTCCTCGGGTTGCCTCGGACCGCCTCCCGCTTCGATTCGATCTACGTCGTTGTCGATCAGCTTTCGAAGATGGCCCACTTTATCCCTTATTCGCGCACTGCCGACGCATCTCACATTGCCACCCTCTTTGTCTGGGAGATCGTGCGCCTTCACGGTCTTCCCTCTTCCATCGTGTCCGATCGTGACACGCATTTTCTGAGCCACTTCTGGCGCTCACTTTAGGCTCTCTCGCACACCACACTGAAGCTCTCCACGGCCTGTCACCCTCAAACCGATGGCCAAACTGAGGTGGTTAACCGCAGCTTGGGTAACCTCCTCCGCTACCTTGTTGGCGACCACCCGAGGTCATGGGATTCCATCCTACCGATGGCTGAATTTGCGTACAATAGTGCCTCCAATAGGACTACGGGCCTTAGTCCCTTCCAGATCGTCTTAGGCTTCTAGCCACGCAAACCTATCGACTTGCATGACCTGCCTATGGAGTCCCATCTTTCCCCGCATGCATATGCATTTGCACAACACATCGGTAGTTTGCATGATGTGGTTCGACGACGTATCTTTTTGGGCAACACTAGCAATGCATTGAAGGCCAACGAGCATCGTAGGCCACAACACTTTTCTGTAGGTGAGTTGGTGAGGGTGCGCATCCACCCCGAGCGTTTATCGAGTAGAGCGCATTCTAAGCTCCGCCCACGCTACATTGGACCCTACGCGGTAGTGCGCCGGATTGGCTCCAACGCCTATGAGCTGGACTTGCCCGACGACATGAGCATCCACCCCGTCTTCAACGTGGTGGACCTCTTCCCCTTCTTCGGCCCTTTGGAGGGGCCCTCCGACACCGATGACCCACTGCCCCCCAGTTCTCCGGAGGAGAACTCCTCAGAGTACACAGCGGAAGCTGATGCAGGAGCAATCGGGCACACGAACCTACATGATGCCAGCCCAAGTTCCTTGGAAGACACTTGGGGAAGCTCCCCAGGGCCCCAGGATTTTTTTCAGAAATCTGCGGTGCAAACGGAGCTTCCCAGAGCTGGACACGGCTAGGCCGTGCGTCCAGACATCTGCCATGACACGAGCCTCCAGAGATGCGAACGCCGCCACGCCCAGCGACACACCCGTGGCCCCGCCCGTGCTTCCCTCGGCCGAATTTCCTGCAGCCCGACACGGCCGTGCACCTTAGCACGGCCAGCCCGTGTTCTTCTCGGCCAACAATGCCGAGCTCTCCACGGCCAGCGACACGCCCGTGGCCCCGCTCGTACTTCTCTTGGCCGAATTTCCTGTAGCCCGACACGACCGTGCGCTTTGGTACGGCCAGCCCGTGTTCTTCTCGGCCAACAACGCCGAGCTCGCCACGGCCAGCAACACACCTGTGGCCCCTCCCGTGCTTCCCTCGGCCAGCCAACCTGTAGCTGAACACGGCCGTGCGCCCCGGCACGGCCAGCCCGTGTTCCCCTCGGCCACCAGCAACGAATTCACCACGGTCGCCAACATACCCGTGTTCCAAGTCATGTCTGCCCCGGCCAGCCGACCTGTAGCTGAACACGGTCGTGCACACCAACACGGCCAGGCCGTGTTCAACCCTGAAGATGCCGTGGAGCCTCGATGACCGCACTTTGACGTCAGTCACCCTCCCTACCATGTTGCTCCATCCCTAGATGACCCCAAGGAGCTCCACAAGGTGACAATCCGACAATCCCAACATCAAGGCAAACCACCGAATCACTTCACGGGCTTCGTTGATAGTCCTTCCTCTCACGCCACGACAGTCCAGCCCAAGGGCACCCCTAGCCAACCCCTTGGGGCCCCCAACCCAAGTTGGCTGCTCAACCTCTGCATCACTAAGTCATCAAATTAAATGCGTAAAATGCTTTCTAAGTTCAAAATTAAGGATAAAATGAATCTGATTAATCCTTAACAATCTTAAACATTCAAAATTCATATCTATAAAACCTTAAAGGATTAGCAAAACATGAAAAAGAACACCCTAGACTTAATTTTATGCATATGTATAAGCATTGAATCAATAAAAGAATTCAAAATTTTTTTTGCAAGAGTTCACTCTATATTATTGGCAAAACCCTGTACAGTTATATCAAAAGTATGAAATACAACTCAAAAAAATCCGAAAAATATACCATATCAAAGATATTCAAGTTTTACATGGTAATCAACTCTCAAACATCAAATACCGTTAGGTCTTGTCATTCAAATCACAGTTTACCATATAGAGTTACTATTCACTCTAAATATCAAAACATATATCAAAATCAATCTAGAAAGCACAAACTCATCAACTAAGCATCCAAAACCATCATAAAGCATCACAGTCACATGATGAATATCAAATATATACAAAATCATCCTATCTGTACCAAGTTCAGCATCCTTAGATCTAATACCATCATGTATATACAATATCAAGTCTAATGTCAAAATATCAACATGAACCACATAATATCCAGATACAACGCACACACACAAAAAACATAAAAATGTTGTGTGTGGTCGTATCGGCATCCAGTCTACTAAATCATGTGCACGGATAAGATAAATGTGAGATCTCCTATGTAATATCAAAGAATAACTGTAAATACATCAAACAAAATAATGATACTCACAAGATCTATCAATCTGTCTCTGTATGCTCGGAGTCCTCCTCGTCAATAGTGTGTCGTGTCAATGAAGATGGGAGACGACGCCGTAATAGCTCCTCTATCGCGCGTAATGACTCGAGTGCCCTCGACTATCCTTGCTCAAGGCACGATATGTTGTCGCGCATCCTCTCTACTCAGCATGCATCTGCTCCAGAGAAGGATCTGGACGTGCTGATGTAGATGGCCCGACAGATGTAGATGGTCTGTCAATGGTGGATGGCTCGACTGGAGGGATATGCTCTAAAATCCTCGGTGGTGATGGAGGTGAAGCTGCCTCTCTACGACCTCCTCCATGAGTGGGATCCACGATCTAGTTCTGCTGAACACGAACCGTAGTGCGGTTCATGTTTAGCAGCCTCATCGTAATATCAGTGTGCCTGAACATGAGATGATACGAGCTGCCAAGCCTCGTAATCATCTTAATGACAACACAGGCATCCATGTCAAATCTGAGATTGCCCTTTGCCTCGTTCAACCCCGAGGGGTCGATACCGAGGGCAAGGGTAATCGTAGTGCTCATACCTCCCAACACTAGGACTCCTCTCCGTGCCCGAGCAGCTTTCTGAATCTGCTTCATCATGTAGAATGTGGTGCTGACACGGAATCCTCTCAACATGGCCCATAGATAAAATAGCTCTGAAGATCTGACCATGACGTCGCTCTCTACTCGCTCGAAAATCATGTGTGCGAGTACTCGATGGACATATCTGAAGACTGGGCTGGACAGATGCATAGCCCTGGCGATCCTAGGGTCAAATCTCCCCTCACTGGATATCTCCCGCCAAAACGTCCCCTTAGAAATCTCACGAGGATGGTATCTAGTCACGTCCGTGGGGAATCCAAAAATATGACCAAGCTAGTCTAGAGTGAGTACATGCTCCCGGTTCCCCAACCGGAACGACATCCTCCTAGGGTCTCCGTCATCATGGTTCTGCAATGTAATCTGAACGGAACTGAAGAACTCCAGAGTAAGCTGAACGTATGAGGGATGCCTCTGGTGATAAAAATCCCACCACCCTATGTTCGCGAACATCCACTAGATGTCGTCGAACAATCCTAAGTACTGTAGTGTTAGATCGTCCCAATACCTCGTGCTAAGTACCCCTCGAGTGGACATGGCACGGTATCTCTGCTCCTGCTCCCTACCCTGTGTCTGATCTGTCGTGGGTAAGTAGTGAGTGCAGGGGGTGGTGATCGTGCACATCTCCTCTCTGGTATCTCTGGCTCTAGCATAGCTGGAGACGGCTCGGAGGATGATGGCTCAAGGGATGCAGCTAGTGAATGCTGTGAGGATGGCTTTGGTGAGGGCAAATGAATCTCAGGTGATGATACTGGTGATGCTGAGCTGGTACTAATGGTGGTGTTGGCTTAGTGCTATATGGTACCTCATAAGCTACTGGAGGCACTGGCTTAGTATCTGTAGACGCCTCATGTGCAATCGACGGGGAAGAGGTGTGGAGCTTGGGTATATCTACAGATATCTCAGGTAAATCAGCAAATATCTCAGGAGATACCTCCTCCTGATCTAGCAACACTGGCGTGGCAGCCTCAGGGACTGGCAGGTCTCCCTGGGCTAAGTAGGGTGATGAAATCTCCAAGGTCTGGGCAGAGTCATGTGGAGTGTCTACCTCCATAGCCTATGTATCTGCAGGTGCTACAGACTCTGGCATATCAACAAGAGGCCCCGATGTAGCAGAATCCTCTACATCCATCGGAGTAGTCTCAACTACTGTCGGTACTAGCGCTGGGGGTGCTGCAGATATCTCAGCTGTCTCTACAATTGGTGATAATGGTCTCGTAACTCTCCTCCACCGCGTAGTCATGCCTCGCGTGGTTCGCTTCTCAGGTAGCGCTTATTGAAGGTCCTTAGCTTGACCGAAATAATGTTCATTATCCTTCAGGTGGATATAAGGCACAATGCATAATAGGCAGTATTTGTTCTTCACGCCTTTCCCGATCGTTACATGGGTTTAACTTTAAATCTTGAGATAACTCCCATGTTCCATCTTTCTTCTTCTTGTCCCTCTCATCCTTGCCTGATATTCAAAGGAATGCCTATCGATTTTAAAAATATTTCCTTCATCAAATTCATCCTCCTTCACCTTAGGGGATTGACAAGAACCTGCAAAATAAAGCTTCTTACCCCTTAAAGAAAAGTCATAGACTAATTTGTTGTCATTTAAATTCAATGTTAGCTTCTCATGCAGCATATCAATTATAGCTACTATATTTGCTAAGAACGGTCTACCTAGAATAATGGGTGATTTAATATCTTCTTCCATTTTAACAATCATGAAATCAGTCAAGACAGAAAACTTGTCAATTTTAATAGACACATTTTCTAAAATTCCTAAAGGTTGCTGAATAAATCCATTAGCAAATTGAAGGCAAGTTCCAGTAGGTTTAAATTCTCCATTACCTACTTTCTCAATCATATATGAAGGCATCAAATTAATATTCCATCCTAAGTGACATAAAGCATTCTCAACAATAAACTTACCAACTTGGCAGGGGATTGAAATGTCTCCAGGATCTCTTACCTTTGTTATTTCAATGTCCATACTTACCCTATCACCTTTCACCTCAGATTCTCTGATATCAGATTTTCCTTGATCTGCTCTAAATAGCCTTTGGGGAAAAGGGATTGCAGGAACGTACGCAGGCGGACCTACATATTTTTCCTCACAACTATCTAATGCAAGAGTGTCGTCCTCATGTTTGACTATAGGACCCTCGGTAGAGTCTCCAGGTGCGTCATTGTTTTTGCCACTCACAATAGTGACCGCATTACAATGCTCCCTGAGATTCATCTCAGGTTATCCCGGAAGTCTCCCTGTGGGCCTGCTAGCAGTACTAGCTTGCTGAGCTATCTGATTCTCTAACATCTTGTTGTGGGTAGCCAAAGCATCCACATGAGATGTCAGCTGCTTGACCGCATCAGCGAGGCATTAGTGCTCTTCTACTGTTTCATGAGAAATCCTTCTAGCATGGTCTCCAACTTTGACTTCTGGAGTTGTCCATATTGTCTTGATTGAAAGCCCAGTGGTGGCCTATTATTCTGCTGAGGATACTGAGGAGGAGCTTGCCCTTGATTGTTTTTGTAGGACACGTTGGGGTGGTTCCTCTAGCCTGCATTGTAGGTTGCAAAATATGAGTCATTCACTGGTCTCTGATTGAAATTCCCCAAGGTGTTAACTTGCTCCTGATTAAGATTCTCTTGAGATGAAGGAATAAACTGACAGTCAGATGAATCATGCCCTGTTACACCACACACTTCACAAGAAACTACATTAACGGCAACTGAGGGAAAGGAAAAGGAATCTAATTTCTGCGCTAATGAATCTACCTTTGCCGCTAGAGATGTCAAAGAATCATTATGGTACTTACCAAATCCCGTGGAAGTAGTACCTCGCTCACTTGACCAGTGGTTATGGTTCATGGCCATATCCTCAAGTAGAGCTGTCGCCTCTTTCACGCCTTTTCTCATGATTGTTCCTCCAGCCGCAGTGTCCACCATCAACTTAGTGTTATAATCCAATCCATTATAAAAGATGTGGATCAAAACCCATGCTTGGAGTCCATGGTGTGGGCACATACACTGGAGCTCTTTGAAGCGATCCCAGGCATCATACAGTGATTCTCCCTCTTGTTGTGCAAAACATGTAATCTTGTTGCGCAGCTGAACATTCTTGCTAGGTGGGAAGTATTTGTTCATAAAGGTTTTGGAAAGCTCATCCCAGGTAGTAATAGATCCCACTGGTAGCGAATACAGCCAAGCTCTCGCACGGTCCCTGAGAGAAAAAGGGAACAATCTTAGTCTTATAGCGTTAGATGAAACTCCATTAACTTTGACAATATCACAATATTCTAAAAAGACAGCTAGATGTAGATTAGGGTCCTGATTTGGGGATCCCCCAAATCGATTTTACTGGACCATCTTCATCAAAGCTGGTTTGAGTTCAAAGTTATTTGCTTCTACATTGGGCCGAACTATGCATGAATTAAAGCCTTATATGTTCGGTACAGCGAAGTCCCTCAAAGATTGATTGTTTGCCGCCATTGCACCTTCTTCAGAAATCTGCTAAGTCTGAAACTGTTATCTCCTTCGAATGCGGAATGTACGCTCAATTTCTGGGTCTACTGGAACTAGAGTACCTGTTCAAGAAATTCTGGGCATACAATGTGTAAGTCAAAATAGATAATAAAATAATAGTCAAAAAGAAAAGAAAAGTAAGAACTAACACTAAAACAAGAGAAAGAAAAGTGCCTAGTCTCCAAACCTATCTAATAAATCAATATTAACTAGTCGCAATCTCCGGCAACGACGCTAAAAACTTGATAGCTCTCCGCAAGTGCACGGAATTATCGAAGTAATAAAAGATTATCGTTCCCAACGAGGACTACGTAGTTAAGTATTGACTTTTTGACTTGTTTAAATCCAGGCAAAACAAATGAATGGTTATGATAAACTTCTAAGCACGAACAATTCGAAAGCAGCTTTTTAGAGGGTTCATGTTCTAAGAGAATCGGGATTTCTGGGTTTTACCACATTGACTATTATGAATCTTATAAAGATAACTCAATCATAGAAAATATCTATCATTAAATGAACTTTTCCCAATGTACATATTATCTCCTCTCGGAGTATAATACGGTGTTTAATTAAGTTAACTCCCTACTCTCGTGACAGTTAACCTAACTAAACCCATTAAGTTCTATGAAAAGCTATTAAATCCTTCAGATGAATCCAACCAACTCTCGTGATTGGATTCGAAGGTTTAACTAAAATAGATCGGACGTTGCGATTCACCTCTCGGTCCTTCTCGCAACGTCTAATATGCAATTATATGTGGCCAAGGTATATTACGAAATGAACACAACTTCAATCAAATCATGATAATAAATTCGTATAAAAAGAGTATGAATAAAGATTTATTCATAAAAGTCAGCGGGCTAAGCCCAAAATCCCGAAACAAGGATCTACTCACTCATGTTCTTAAGGAAATACATGTTTGTACGATGAACAAGTATTGATCTAGTAAAAATCGCAAAGAATTCACTCAGACAATAATAAAACCGGTTTCCCCTTGATCTAGAGATTAAGATTAGTCGATCAATCGTTGCTTTTGCGTGAAATCCCATCGAAATTCCGCTCTGAGAATCGAATTTCGCCCTTGTCGCCGCCGCCCATGTGTTCGTCTGAAAAAGCTCTCTCAATCCATGAAAAATTTGATCTTTTATAGTTAGACCAGTTTGGAACCGCTCAGGGAACGGTTCTGCAAAATCTAGTTCAAATCTGGTTCGAATCGGTGAAGAATCGAGTGAAAAACTCATCGGGCGGACGTTTTCACAGTCTGTAACGTGTTCACGGTTTCGGCCGTGATTCTTTCTGTGTGTACAGGCCTTATGTCACAGAAACATTCACGGGCCGTGATGGATTCACGGCTTCACCCGTGAAAGTTTCTGTGCATTCCAACAATTAGCCATTTTTCACCCTTCGCTCGAACTCATAATTACGGCTGAGCCATAATTACGGCCAAGGCCGTGAATGTTGATTTCTTCACTATTTTCGCTCCAAATTCGACGTTTAAGCTCGTGATCTCCTCATGAATCATGCTTTGGCTTCAAAACTCGTGAAATCCTTCATTTTTGGGTGATTTTACCTATATTTTAATAAAAACCAAAAAAGTGAAGATTCTGTCCAAAGTGAGGTAAAAGTATCGAAATAAGCACAAAATCATGCAAATAAGCTCAAAATATGATCTAAAATATAGGCAAAAATGTGGTGTAAATACAACGCATCAGTAGTGTATATACGCTTTACTCCGCCCTCGCTTCCCTAGCTTCTGGAGCACTGCTACCTATCCTCCGCGGGCGGCCGCTGATTCTTCTGATGCTTCCTCTGACTCTTCTGATGCCTCCTCCGATGATCTTAGTGACGTGAGGGATGACCCCCGCAACTAGCTTCGTGAGTTCTCTACACCCCCCCCCCCCCCATTTTTGTACGTCTTACTGTTTTTCTATTTTGGCATCGAGGACTATGCTTCATTTTGCCATGTGGGTGGGGTACTTATATAATTATGATATGACTAGGTTTTACCATTACCATTAAAGGCTTTTACCATTTGGTATTCATGTTGTTGTTAATCCTGTTTAACATCTCACCTTTGTTGTTGATCATCGTTTTTATCAGTTATCTAACTGTCTCCCTATGCTCAAGAAATCTATTGTATATCTTGCTTATCTTTGAGCACAATTTTAAGTTGCTTCTTGCTGTTCGCATGATTTATTTGCACAATCCTACCTTTTTAAACTTTTTTGCTTTTACTGATCTATTGTGTTGCAATTCATCCCCTTGTGATTGATAACTAAAGGATTGACTCTTGGTAGGCTACGCACCTACTTAAATTGTGGGACGCCAGTAGTCTACCACACCCGATTTGACATTGACTGGTTCCTCCTCCCTCTTACCTGTTATAACTGAAACATCCTCCACTTTGGTCACCCCACTTTTGTCAAAAATCATTTCAAACAAGAGGAAAAACAAGAAATGATTCTCTAGCAAAGTCTAGAGACATTTTGAAAAAAGAAAAAAAGAAAAAAAAAGAATGGGGAAAGGACAAAGATCCTCTAGCAATATCCCAAAAATAAAATTTTGTATACCATTTTGATGTCTTTCCTTTTTTACTTCCATCTCAAATAAATTGTAGGATCCAAACTTTGTATCGGGAGAAACCAGAACATTGATTATTGGATGCGGAAACTATGTGTGGAACGCATTTACTTTGGGTTGCAATAGTTGCCATTTTGATATCTGATAGGAGTCTGCCACTTGTGGGGTGTTTGACCATTGCATGGATCGGTGCTAGCATTATCCTAGAGGGGTTTTGATTCAAGTCTTATGGATCATCCGTACAGCTTAGCTTCATTTTATCTTTGCTTGAGGACAAGCAAGAGTTTAAGTCTGGAGAGATTTGTTAAGTCATTTTTATAGGGATTCCTATGCGATTTTACCGTTATATCTTCACTATTCTTGCATTTATGCTTGATTATACTCCAAATTATTGCAATATCTTCGGAATCTACACTCGTTTGTGTTTTTGCCTCATTTCAGGGAAAAAGCAAGGGAATGCAACCATTTTCCATTGAATCAGTGTTCTCGGCAAGAACCACATCCTACCCAGCGACCAGAATCATACCCCGTGGCTTTCTGGGTTGCCTGACGCTGATTTTCTAGATTTTACCCCCCGTTTTCCCTATACTGCAGAGGAGGTTTCGTGAGGGCAAAGAAGGAATTCAACAAGGCTAGAGAAGATTTAAAGAAAACACCCTTTACATGTTAGGGTGTTCATTCACGCACATACGTGAGGAGGCGGCGGCAAGTAGAAAGGAACCAAAGACCGGACGAAGCGGAGAGGGAATCCTTCATAGCGAGAGCGCGAAGGGACAAACGGCTTCTTCCTCCTTGAGGGAGTCCTACATTCCTCTCCTTACTTATCTCATTCTCCTTGTCATTCATGGATGTCACGTTGAGATTGCTTTGTGCTTTACCGTGGAACATGAATACTGTTGCTTAATCTTATTTCAGAGCTACGGAAAGCCCCTTGAATGTTTATGCATGGATTGTGAGTCTATTTTGTAAACCCTAGTTTGTTCTATCTTACCTAGTTGCACCTCATGAATGGAGAACATGATTTTGCTTTCTTCATTGCTTAGACGTCTAGTATTGCTGGGAGGCACATCTGGATGTTGGATAACCTAGATAGGAGTATCACAATCATCATACGAGAGTTGGTGATTGTCTATGGGTAGTGTGTACTATTTTGCGCTCTTTGGGTTTATTCGATTAAGCGTACTACGACGGTAGGCGTTTAGCCATGTAAACACCTTGTTGCATCCTTGGGAGAGGACAACTTGTACAATCGATGGGATGGTATACACAATCCGGCGCTCATTGGGTTTGCTCGACTAAGCGAGCTACGACGGTAGACGTCTAGCTGGGTAAGCACCTCGTTGCATCCTTGGGAGAGGACAACTTGTACATTTATGGATTACCCTAGGACTTGAAAAGGGAATTTTATATTACTAATCATCCATGTATAATGCGTCAAGGTGGTGGACCTTGGCCCTGATCCCGTGCATCCTTAGACCTTTCGTCGTTCAATTACCTTGCTTTCTTTCTTTAGCTTTAACTTAGCAACCTACTTACACCAATTAAAGGTTTGTTTAGCTTGTGATAATTTAATCAGTCAGTACTTGGTATTTAGTCTCTATGGGATCGATACCTATATATTACTTTGATAGTCCGTATACTTGCAGAGCCTATCAGGTTTCCAGCATCTTGTTATGAGCAACTAAGGGATCCATCCCTGATATAACCTGTTTCAGGGTCTCATTGAGTTCTTTATTTTGATTGATTTGTGCCGCCATAAAAGTCTCAAGAAGAGACTCCAAATTTGACTTTTGTGGGGGAGTGTAAGTCCTGGCTTGGAAGTCTAGAGGTTGCTTGAAGTTTGATTGTGGAACTTATTCTAGTTGTATTGGTTGGGTAGTCCGATATGAGAAATTAGAGTGATTGCACCATCCTAGGTTATATGTATTAGAATATGGGTTATTCAAAAGGTTAATGTTTCAACAACATTCATCTGCTCATGAGGGTTCTAGATGAACTGACTGCTCCCCAATTAACATTCACGACCAGCATATCCTGTAATTTGATGAGACCAAAATATATAGTATATTTTGTATCATTTTGGATATCTTTTCATGCTAGATTGAAGATCTTTTATATGTTCTCATGCTAAATTCATCGAATATTGCAAAGTCTACTTCTATTTTGGTTTTTCTCGATTTTCAGGTAAAAAGGCACTATTTCAAAGAGTTTTCAAGCAAAATCAAACACATAGAAGAGTTACCATCATCAAGAGGAAATTACCCAAGAAATTTCACACCAAACGGAGCAAGTCAGCAAATTACGGCTGTGCCGTAATCTATTTTACGGTACCGTAATTTCAGACAGTACCATAAAATCCGAGCCCTACCGTATTTTGAGGAGTTTGCAACCAGAAAGATTTTTGAATTTTACGGCACCGCCGTAAACAATATTACGGTGTCGTATTTCAGAGCGCTTCAAAATAGAAACTTCGCCCGATTTTACGGCACCGCCGTAAAGGATTACACGGGTCGTATTTTCTGATCACTTCCGAACAAAAAGTTTCCTCGATTTTACGGCACCACCGTAAATCGGATTATGGTGCCGTAATTTTGAGCTTTTTCAAGAACAGAATACTCGAGGGATTTTACGGCAGTGCCGTGAACTATTACACTGCCGTAATTCCTTATTTGATCACGATGCCCAGGTCAATATCGACGCCCGATTCTTGCGGAGAAGATGGCGGGCGATCTAGAAATCTAAATTGGATGTCGTAAGATGCAAAAGGGGAGCTTTGGAGGAGAGAATTACTCACATACCGGAAGCCCCATTTTTCATCGACTGTGGAGGGAGAAATTGCGATTCACACCGCTGCCTAGGGTTTCACCGCCGCGCTCGATCCAGATGATCTCCAGCTGTGATTTTTCTACTGAAGCTTCGTCTAAAGGAGGAGGCAACACACCAGAAGTTTCAGATCGAAAGGAGATCAAGTGGAAGAGAAATCGAAGAAAGAGGAGTCGCCGACACTGTTCATCGACGTTCTTTGTAAATTACGGCCGTGAAATACTTCACAGCCGTGCTGTATTTTCTAAACTTCTCTTTTCCTTTGATTTTCGATCTTCTGAAACCATGACTCATTGTAATTCCTTCACGATGATAGCTTAAACTACTTTTGGGACATGGGGGAGTAGTTCACTTGATTTCCAATGACTAGATAAACTACTTTTTCAATATTTCGTTGCGTTTGATCTTAGCATGATGATTTTGCTCATGCGATAATTGTGCTTAGACTCTCTATAAGTCCATGTTACTAATTATGTTCTTAGAATTTTCGCTGTTGACTGAAAGGTAATTGCTTGAGAATTTGGAACCCTAGAATTGCATGTTAGGAACCCTTCCTTGGGTTAGATCCAACTTGATCTATTCTAGTAGAATAATTGTCATGATTATAACATGAATCTATAAATCAATCTCTATTTGTCAAACGTGGAGATCTTGTGCGAAAGCAAGGATCGGAACATTGGAGATCCATGAGTAAAACTAGTGTCGAGACTCGGATGCACGAAAGTGATCCTTGAGACTCAACTAGAGGTTATCAACCTAGAATTCAAATGCACGGAAGTGATCCTCGAGTTCATTGTTTGATGATTTACTTATCTTCAGCGTTGGGACGAATCTTGCGCGAAAGCGAAGATAAATCCCTGTGCGGTTGTTTGCACGAAAGTGAAACAATCCTTTTATTAAGTAAATTACATCTTCATCATGATAAAATTGAATTGACGAAATCCTTATTCATATCTAGTCATAAAAGTTAAAGTGAATGAAACCCTAGTCCCAGCTTTTCTCTCTGATAATTCTGTTTTAGTTTCCGATTGCTATTTTCCACTACTTCGATTTGCCTAGATAGTAAGAAATCAACTATTTGGTATTCGATAACATAGGTCTCTGTGGGTTCGATATCTTAATTATTACTTCGAATATCCGTGCACTTGCGGATCACAACAAGTTTTTGGCATCGTTGCCGGGGACCTTAGTTTTTGTCGATATTAGAGACGTTGAGATTATTGCTAGATTAGGTTTTTATTTACTATTTTTTTTATTTACTGCTTATTTTCTATTTCTTGAAATCACTTGATCTATCTACTTTGCATGCGTAGGAGTCTTAGGTCAGGACCACTTGTACCATTGGATCCTGAAATCAATAAAACATTAAGAGTGCGTAGAAAGTTGAGATTAGAAGAAGAACTGCAAGAGACATCCCAACCGGAGTTACAAGAAGAAATATTATAGATGGGAGACAATCAGAACAATCAGAGAACACTTAGGGACTATGCAGCCCCTAATCAACATGAAATTCATTCTAGTATTGCTAGGCCAGCAATAGAAGCCAACAATTTCGAGATTAAACCTACTTTTATTTCAATGTTTCAACAAAATCAATTTGTTGGATCTCCACTGGAGGATCCCAACCAATACTTGGCCTCATTTCTTGAATTATGCAATACTATTAAATTTAATGGTGTTTCTAACGATGCATTGAGATTAAGACTTTTTTTCTTTTTCTCTTAGGGACGGGGCAAAGACATGATGATGGCTTCACTCAAATCCAACCGGTACCACTTGGAATCAACTGTCAAATTCCTTCTTGATAAAATACTTTCCCTCAAGCAAGACACTGCAGTTGAGGAATCAAATTACAAACTTTCAACAAAGAAGTGGGGAGTCGTTCAGTGAGGCATGGGAGAGATTAAATGAATTACAGCGGAAGTGTCCTCACCACGGCATTGAAGATTGGAGTTTACTGCAAATTTTTTACTATACATTATCAGATAATACTAAAATGATTGTGGATGCTGCTGCAGGAGGAGCTCTTATGAGCAAAACACCAGATGCTACCTTCAGACTGCTAGAGGAGATGGCATTGAATCACAATCAATGGACTGCCGAGAGAGGAGTACTTTACAAGCCTTCTCAAGGTAAGGGTGAAAGTGAAGGATGACAATCCTTAGCAGAGAAGGTAGACTTTTTGTGCAGTAAGTTTAATTCTATGCAACCTGCTTCTATTTCTGCTATCACTTGCGAAATTTGTGACAATGATGGTCATACTGCTGAATATTTTAAAATAGTTGTTGATCAGGGCAATGAGCATGTGAACGCCATAGGGAATTATAATCAATATAGACCTAATGATCCCTATTCTAGTACATATAACCCTGGATGGAGAAATCACCCCAACCTTTCATGGAAAAACAATAACAATGTAGGGGGAAACATAGAGAATAAAGGATATCAAAGACCAAACCAGAACTTTAATCAAAATCAAAATCAGAATTCTAATGAGGGATCCATACTTGAAAAACTTTTGGCCAATCAAAATCAATTTATGTCTGATCAAAAAGAAATCATGACAAACCAAAATAGACAAATGAAGGAAATGAAGGAATTTAGGGAAAGTCTTGATCAAATCAGTTCTAGACTGGATAGAGTAGAGGCACATAATAAGATGTTAGAAAACCAAATTGCACAACATGCTAGTGGTCCTTACAGACCCCCTAGGAAATTGCCTGCAAAACCTGAGATAAACCCTAGGGAGCACTGTAATGCCATCATGACTAGAAGTGGGAAACAACTAGGAGAACCTAGAGGGAGGTTTGAAAACACTGAAAAAAAGCTTGATGATAATGAAGAGGAATTAGAGTTAGGAGAATCTTCTTCACATGAGGAACCCCAAACTTGTTTACCACCTCAAAAGGGTGATAAACCTAAAGGAGAAGAATCATGTGAAAAAGACAATCCTAAACCTAATTTGTCTGCCCCTTACCTGCCACCTATACCCTTTCCTCAAAGGTTGGTTCAGAATAAACTAGACAAAAAGTTTGGCAAATTCCTTGAAATCCTGAAAAAGCTATATGTTAACATTCCATTTACTGAAGCTATTATTGAAATGTCATCTTATGCCAAGTTTTTAAAGAAAATTTTGTCTAGTAAAAGAAAACTAGATGATTATGGCACATGCACTGTTACTTTAACTGAAGATTGTAGTGCTATCATACAGAACAAACTGCCACATAAACTAAAAGATCCAGGTAGTTTTTCTATACCTTGTTCAATAGGCACTATGGCTATTGACCGAGCCTTATGTGACCTAGGTTCTAGTGTGAGTTTAATGCCTCTTTCTACTTACAGGAAACTAAATCTTGGAGAGCTAAAGCATACATCCATATCCTTACAGCTCGAGGATTCATCGGTAAAGTATCTTATAGGCATATTAGAGAATGTTCCTGTACAAATTGGTAAGTTTTTCATTCCTGCAGATTTTGTAGTGTTAGACATGGAGGAAAATTCTAGAAATCCTATAATTCTGGGTAGACCACTATTGGCCACTGCTAAGGCAAACATAGATGTAAAAGAAGAAAAGATTACTTTTGATATATGTGACAACAAGATTGAATTTAATCTTAATGATTCATTGAACAAGCTTTCATACTCAGGATCTTGTTGTAGTGTTGAGATATTTAATGATGATATTTATGATGTTTCAAGTTTGTTTGATGAAACCTCAAATAATGAATCTAACAATCTTTCTGAGAGTATTGATGAGAAATTGCAGAAAAAGAAAATGACAAGAAGGAAGAGAAGAAGAAGAGGCTATAGATTGATTAACAAAATAGAAGAGATTCTGAGCAAATTTGGATACTATTTCAAGATTGAGCCTTATGTTGAAAAATCAGAGTGGAAATCTAGGAATTCACGATCAAACCCGAGTGTTAAAGGGTCAAGCTAATGACCTTTAAATTAGCGCTTATTGGGAGGCAACCCAAGCTTTCTAACATCTATTTTGTTTTCTTTAACTTAATTTTAGCTTAATACTAATTTTTCTTTTATTTTTGTAGGTAAAATTTGATTTGGAGCAAATTACGGTACTACCGTAAGGTATTTTACGGTACCGTATTTCCAGCCTCTTTCGATCAGAAAGTTGCTACGAAATTACGGTACCGCCATAAGGTATTCTACGGTACCGTATTTTCAATTTTATTTTCAATTTTCTGAATTTTCAAATTTGTGAAAAAAAACAAATTTTGCTGTTTGAGTGTTACGGCAGGTACCGTAAAACTCTTTACGGTACCGTAATTCCGTGTCATTTTTGAACAGAAAGGTTCTGAGATTTTACAACGGTGCCGTAAAGGATTTTACGGTACTGTATTTTTGAACCACTTTCGACCCGAGAGTAGTCGAGATTTTACGGCAGTGCCATAAAACATTACACTGTCATAATCTGTTTTCTGGCACGCGAGTCCTATGCCGTATTCAGGGTTTTGACCAGGCCGTTTTTAGGATTTTTACCCTTATTTTCACTCATTCTTGCGCCGTTCTTGCCTCTCCGATCGTCTCCGACCGCCTGTGGACACCGGCGACCTCTCCCGCCCAGCCTTCATCGTCGATTAGGTACTCGTTTTACCGATTTTTCTATCTTGACGAGTTTTTAACATGTTTCGCCCCTTTCACTCGTTCTCGCTCGATTCTTAACCATTTTGAATGATTCTTGTTTCCATTTACTCGTTAGGGGATAAGCTTTAAATTCTTTGCTGCTTGAAAGGAATTTGGACCAATTTAGTAGGCGATTTGAGCTGAAACATGTCAAAACGTAGCATAGTTACTGTTCACTCACGATTTTGTCGTTCGTTGAGTTTGAGCTTGCGTTCTAAGTTGATTTTCGTTTCCAATAAGCTTGATAATTGTTGTTGGTAATATTAGAAGAATAATTCATGCTAGCCATATTGAGTTGAGATTGAGATTACATGCTCTGTTTTTACCCTGTTTTTATGATGATAGAACATGTTGATAAGATGCTCGTGGGCTTGAATTGAACAATTATATTGTTATGTTGTCGTTAAAATTGTGAGTTTGCAAATTGAATACAGTTCCACCACCACCCACCTGGGGTGGAAGGAGTGATCCGTATGGGATGGAGTCACCACCTCACGATTCTGCACAGGCCGCCGGTACTTCTTCACATGGGACAAGGGGTGGTTTTGCTAGCCACCACAATCTAGGTTTCCGCCGGTACTTCTAAAGGTGAAAATTTTCTTTTGAATAAAATGAGTATATGAATACGATTTATGAATTGAGATCAATTGATCAACCTAGTAGATGTTTAGTCTATTTTTGTTATTTGTTGGGAAATAAGAATCCAAGATCCACAAAATAATGGTGAGGACTCCCCTACTTGGCGTCGTGGGAAAGCACAGTGGTACCGAAGGTCATGGGTTGAAGCAATAAATAGAAAAAGAATGTATCTATGTGGGTACATGCCATGAGAGAAATCATTTCACATAAACTCCACTGTCCTTAGTAAATTCTTTCCAAATTAGAGGATATGAGTTCTATTGCATTGATTATGTGATTCGTGCACTCTAATCTCGTCACCAGAAAAAAGGTGGTAATCGAGTTAGAGAATCTGAATGATGCAAAAAGGAATGAAAAAGAATGTATCTATGTGGGTACATGCCCAAAAAAAAAGAAAAAAAAATAAGTGGAAAAAGATCTTGGAAACCTAATTCCTGTAAACAAAAGCATGATAGATTTGAACTGAAAATTCGGTGAAATCATGAGATTGAAAATTCTATTTATTGTACATGTTGCAAAGTTTTATTTGATTGAAGAATGGATCTAGAGGATTGAGTTTTAAAGATGATATGTTTATTTGAAGTTTTGTACATCAATTGATAGAATTTTTTATTGATGGGTTGTATTTTAGAAATTTATTGAGCATGAAAAGGTTATTCTTTTAATCAAATTTTGATTTCAAAATTTTGATTTTTTCTTGAGGACAAGCAAAGTTTGAGCCTTATGTATTTTGATGACACCAAAATATATAGTATATTTTGTATCATTTTGGATATCTTTTCATGCTAGATTGAAGATCTTTTATTTGTTTTCATGCTAAATTCATCGAATATTGCAAAGTCAACTTCTATTTTGGTTTTTCTCGATTTTCAGGTAAAAAGGAACTATTTCAAGGAGTTTTCAAGCAAAATCAAACACATAGAAGAGTTACCATCATCAAGAGGAAATTACCCAAGAAATTTCACACCAAACGGAGTAAGTCAGCAAATTACGGCAGTGCCGTAATCTATTTTACGGTACCGTAATTTCAGACAGTACCGTAAAATCCGAGCCCTGCCGTATTTTGAGGAGTTTGCAACCAGAAAGATTTTTAAATTTTACGGCACCGCCGTAAACAATACTACAGTGTCGTATTTCAGAGCGCTTCAGAATAGAAACTTCGCCCGATTTTACGGCACCGCCGTAAAGGATTACACGGGTCATATTTTTCGATCACTTCCGAACAAAAAGTTTCCTCGATTTTACGGCACCACCGTAAATCGGATTACGGTGCCGTAATTTTGAGTTTTTTCAAGAACAGAATACTCGAGGGATTTTCTGGTAGTGCCGTGAACTATTACACTGTCGTAATTCCTTATTTGATCACGACGCCCAGGTCAATATCGACGCCCGATTCTTGTGAAGAAGATGGCGGGCGATCCAGAACTCTAAATTGGATGCCGTAAGAAGCAAAAGGGGAGCTTTGGAGGAGAGAATTACGCACATACTGGAAGCCCCAATTTTCATCGACTATGGAGGGAGAAATTGCGATTCACGCCGCCGCCTAGGGTTTCGCTGCCGCGCTCGATCCAGACGATCTCCGGCCATGATTTTTCTACTGAAGCTTCATCTGAAGGAGGTGGCAACACACCAGAAGTTTTAGATCGAAAGGAGATCATATGGAAGAGAAATCGAAGAAAGAGGAGTCGCCGACACTGTTCATCGACGTTCTTTGTAAATTACGGCCGTGAAATACTTCACAGCCGTACTATATTTTCTAAACTTCTCTTTTCCTTTGATTTTCGATCTTCTGAAACCATGACTCATTGTAATTCCTTCACGATGATAGCTTAAACTACTTTTGGGACATGGGGGAGTGGTTCACTTGATTTCCAATAACTAGATAAACTACATTTTCAATATTTCGTTGCGTTTGATCTTAGCATGATGATTTTGCTCATGCAAGAATTGTGTTTAGACTCTCTATAAGTCCATGTTACTAATTATGTTCTTAGAATTTTTGCTGTTGACTTAAAGGTAATTGCTTGAGAATTTGGAACCCTAGAATTGCATGTTAGGAACCCTTCCTTAGGTTAGATCCAACTTGATCTATTCTAGTAGAATAATTGTCATGATTATAACATGAATCTATAGATCGATGTCTATTTGTCAAACGTTGAGATCTTGTGCGAAAGCAAGGATCGAAACGTTGGAGAGCCATGAGTAAAACTAGTGTCGAGACTCGGATGCACGAAAGTGATCCTTGAGACTCCACTAGAGGTTATCAACCTAGAATTTGGATGCACGAAAGTGATCCTCGAGTTCAATGTTTGATGATTGACTTATCTTCAGCGTTGGGACGAATCTTGCACGAAAGCGAAGATAAATCCCTATGCGGTTGTTTGCACGAAAGTGAAACAATCCTTTTATTAAGTAAATTACATCTTCATCATGATAAAATTGAACTGACGAAATCCTTATTCATATCTAGTCATAAAAGTTAAAGTGAATGAAACCCTAGTCCAGCTTTTCTCTCTGATAATTCTGTTTTAGTTTCCGATTGCTATTTTCCACTACTTCGATTTGCCTAGATAGTAAGAAATCAACTATTTGGTATTCGATAACATAGGTCTCTATGGGTTCGATATCTTAATTATTACTTTGAGTATCCGTGCACTTGCGGATCACAACATTAGTTTCAATAGAGTTGATTGTAAAAGAATTCATTCTCTTGGTTAAAGAATCTACCTTAGCGGTGAGTGAGGTTAAAACATCTACTTCATACTTACTTGCCGCCCTATGAGGGATACCTCTCTCAAATGACAACTAGGGGTAGTAGTTCATCATCATATCTTCCAAGAGGTTCATAGCATCTTTAACTCCTCTGTTCATTAAGGCCCCTCCAGCTACAGCATCAACAGTGAGCCTTATGTTATAATTCAGCCCATTGTAGAACGTGTGAATTAGCACCCAAGTTTCTATGCCATGGTGTGGGCACATTCTCTACAACTCTTTGAATCTGTCTCAAGCCTCTTACAAGGATTCTCCATCTTTTTGCATGAAACTGGTGATTTGATTCCTCAGTTGTATTGTCTTGGAAGGAGGGAAGTACTTTAAAAGAAAAGCTTGGGATAATTCTCCCCATGTCCTTATGGAAGCTAAAGGTATTGTGTGAAGCCATGCTCTTGTTCTATCCCTTAAAGAGAAGGGAAATAGTCTCAACCTGATAGCATCAGTAGAAACACCATTAATTTTCTATGTATCACAATACACTAAAAATATAGCGAGATGCATGTTGGGTTCCTCAAGAGGAGAACCACAAAATTGATGTTATTGAACCATAGAAAGTAAAGCAGGTTTAATCTCAAAATTATTAACCTCTACAGTAGGCCTAGCAATTCCTGATTATAATCCATGAACGTAGGGAGCAGCATAATCTCTCAGTGTTCTGTTATTGTTGTTGTTCTCCATAGGTTGGGGTGCTTGATTATTGTCCAAGTCTAGTGAGATGTGCTCCATCTGGTTTTGATCTTCTTTTTGCTAAAGTTGTTTTTGTTTTCTCCTTCTCCTGAATGTCCGCTCAATTTCAAGATTTATTTCAAAGAATTCACCTGCCCTGGAGCTTCTTTGCAGATAAAGATGTCAGACACAATTATTAAGTTCTAAGGCATATGACAAGTAGAATGTAACAAAAAATAGCAATAAATTAAAAGAAACTAACTAAAGCTTAGTCTACCAATCCTTAAAAATATACTAATATCAACTGTTGTTCCTCGACAATGGCGCCAAAAACTTGACACGTCCCGCAAATGCACGGTTATGTCAAAATAATGTAAAAGGTTGTCGAACCCACAGGGAACAAGGTTGAGTACTAGAAAGTCTAAGTTTCGATAGCTAAGCGATTCAAATCAGGGTTTTTGCAGTCAAAAAGAGAAAACAAGAAATCAAACGCAATGATGAGGAGGTTATCTACATGAGAGAGATTGGGACTCCAGTATCCACCACACTGACGAATCTATCATGTGATAAAAGTGATCTATTATAAGGGTTCATAATTTTGCATAAAGAATTTTCACTAAGTTACAGGATGCCCCCTCTCAATGGTACAACTTGGTGCTTATCTGGAACGATCTCCTACTCTCTCAGTGGATCTTTCTAGATAAAGTCAATGAGTTCTATGGAAAATTATATTACCCTCGAGTGAAAACCAAGCACTCTTGTGTCATGGATTCACAAGTTTTACCTAAGGGTTCCACCGTCACGACCCTCCTCTCGGTATGGGTCGCGTCAGCTAAAACATGATATTATGCGGCCAAAGCAATATCACGGAAATAACACAGCAAGGTAAAATATACTCATATAAACATCCAAATAACATAATTAAATTAAAATAGCAACAAAGAAATCGTTAGTGGGCTTCAACTAAATCCCGAAAAAGGGGTTTACGCTATAATTGATATGAAAGCTAGCAAGAATCTCTCTAAAATGTTAGGAAAATTGCTGCAAAACATTTTTAAGAGGAAGGAGAAGATAAACCAAACAAGATCCCCAAAAATCGTGAAGATCTAATGCTCCAATCTCTTGAAATCGCCCCTAAAATTTGTTGTCGCCTGTTCCGTCCGCCCTAGCAACTTCGTCTGCTGATTTCTCAATAATTAGGCAATATTATAAGGGCTTTTATATTCTTTGGATTCGCCTCTTTGTTAGCTTTCCAAAACATATTTTCTTGCCTTTTTTGGATTTTTCTAGGGCTAGCAATTGAAGAAAAACTGAGTGGGTGTTGCTCTACAAAGTCATGATTACGGGTGAACCTCGTGGGGTTCACTAAGTGCTGAAATCAACTGTGCAGTTCTTTCAGGTAAAAATCACCAGTGAACCGTACGGGGTTCACCTACCAGAGAAGTGCACTATACATTTCTGTCAAAACTCTCTCTGAGAGAATCACGGGTGAACCCCACCGGGTTTACCAGGTGGTGAAGTCTTCTGTGAACTTTCGGACATTCGGTAAAAGCATCGGTGACCCTCGCGAGGTTCACTTGGCCGTATTTTTCAAAGTAGCTCAAATTGGGCCCAAATTTAACGTGCAGCTTCCTCTTCACATGAGGGATCATTCTATGGCTTCAGAATTTTCAAAAGACTTCAAAATAGGGTGATTTTACATGAAATTCTACAAAAATGAGAAAAAGTGAAGATTCTGAAGCAATCAAGTAAATCAGTCTAAATAGAGTATAAAAACATTAAAATAAGCCTAGATTTCAGATGAAATAATACTAGAAATTACTGTTAAAATGTAAGGCATCACATAATAAGGGTCGTTAACCTGCCTTTGATTATAGTTGACTAAAGCATTGACCTGCTCCTAAAGAGGATCATCCAGTGGCGAAGCTAAGAGCTGACAATCAATAGAAATATTACCTGAAACACCATACACCTCACAAGAAACAGAATTAACCGCAACTAAAGGAAAAGTAAAAGAATCCAATTTCTGTGCTAGAGAATCTACCTTTGCAGTTAAAGATGTTAAGGAGTCACTGCTATACTTACTAACACCTATGGATATGGTACCTCGCTCATTGGACCAATGGTTATGATTCATGGCCATGTCCTCAAGTAAAGTCATTGCGTCTTCTACATTCTTGCTCATAATAGCTCCCCCAGCAGCAGCATCCACCATTAGCTTTGTGTTATAGTCCAATTCATTATAGAAGATATGGATTAGGACCCACTTATCAAGCCTATGATGAGGACACATGCGCTGGAGCTCCTTAAAATGATCCCAAGCATCATAAAGCGACTCTCCTTCCCTTTGTCCAAAGCATGTTATCATGTTCCTCAGTTGAACTATCTTGCTAGGTGGAAAGTACTTGGTCATAAAAGCACGTGAGAGTTCATCGCATGTAGTAATCAATCTAGTAGGAAGAGAATACAACCAAGCTCGTGCGCGATCCCTAAGAGAAAATGGAAATAGTCTTTCTCTAATCGCATTAGAAGATACACCGTTTACCTTAACGGTGTCACAGCATTCTAAAAATACAGCAAGATGAAGATTAGGATCTTGGTTTGGGGACCCCTAAACTGGTTCTGCTGAACCATGGTCATTAGTGCTGGTTTAAGTTCAAAGTTGTTCGCCTCCACATTAGGTCGAACGATGCTAGAATTGAAACCCTGTATATTAGGCACTACAAAATCCCTTAGTAACTGATTGTTCGCCATCACGCCTTCTTCTGCAACTTTCTTAGTCTAAAACTATAGTTTTCTTCGAAGGCGGAAGGTGCATTCAATCTTCAGATCTTCAGGAAATAGAGTACCTATCTTTAAGACTCTGGGCAAATAACGTGTCAATTAATAAAGAATAAAACTAGAATAATAGAAAATAGCAATAAAGAAAAACTAAGTAAGTGCTAAGACAAAAGAAAAAAAAAGTCTAGTCTCTAAACTTATGAATCAAATCGATATTGACTGGCCTAATTCCCGGCAACGACGCCAAAAACTTGATGCGTTCGCAAGTGCACGGATTTATTGAAGTAATAAAATAAAGATCATTCCCAATGAAGATGTGGCGGTCAAGTACCGATTATACGACTTGTTTACATCTAGGCTAATCAAATCTTGGTTTTTGTGTGAACTCCTAAATATGAAGAGCAATCGAGGTAACGTTTTTGGATTGAAATTTAGTTTTAAAGTTCGGGACTCGGGGTTTCACCACACTGGCAATTATGAACATGATAAAGATAACTCTTTGAATAGAAAACTATAGTCAAGAAAGGGGTTTTTCTTAAAATACAGATTACCTCCTCTCGAAGTGTGATGACACCGAAATATGTAGTATATTTTGCATCATTTTAGATACCTTTTCATGCTAAATCGAGGATCTTTTTACTTGTTTTTATGCTAAATCCATCAAATGTTGCAAAGTCTACTTCTATTTTGGTTTTTCATATTTTTCAGGTAAAAAGGCACTATTTTAGGCATTTTCAAGCAAAATCAAATACATGGAAGAGTTCTCATCAACAAGAAGAAGTCACCCAAGAAATTTCACGTAAATCAGAGTAAGCCGGCAAATTACGATAGTGTCGTAATCTATTTTACGGTACCGTAATTCCACATGGTACCGTAAAATCCGAACACGGCCGTAATTTGTAAAGATTTCCGAACAGAAAGATTTCCTGATTTTATGGTACCGGCCGTAAGAAATATTACGGTACCGTATTTTCCAGCCATTTCAGAACAGAAAGTAGCCCTGAAATTACGGCACCCGCCGTAAAGAATTACATGGGCCGTATTTTCCTGACGAATCCAACCAGAGAGCTCAGCTGATATTACGGCACGGGCCATAAACTATTTTACGGGCCATATTTTCCGAGACAACATCAGTACAGAAGACTCAAGAGATTTTACGGCACTAGCCGTAAACAATTACACTGCCGTAAAACCCGTTTTGAACGCGACGCCCGGTCAGTCTCCACGCCCGATTTTTGCGGAGATTCTTGCAGGCGATCCAGGGCTTAATATTCAAAGCCGTAAGAAGCAAAGAGGGAGATTTTGACGAGAGGATTACAGAGAGACCAAAAGCCCTAAATTTCGTGCACTGTCGAAGGAGAAATCTCGATCCACGCCGCTGCCGAGGGTTCCACCGCCGCGCTCGATCTAGACGATCTCCGGCTGTGATCTTTCTACCGAAGCTGCGCCTAGTGAAGGAGAGGACGTGCCAAAAGTTTCAGATCAAAAGGAGACGAATTGAGGAGAAATCAGAGAAAGAAGAATCGCCACCGATTTCTTCGCAAATTACGGCTGTGAAGTATTCACAGCCGTGTCGTATTTTCTGAGAACTCTTTCTTTTGTTGAATCTCAATTTTCTGAAATTATGGAATTTTGTAATCTCTTCACCATGCTAGCTTAAACTATTTTTGGGACATGGGGAAGTAGTTTACTTGACTTTCAATGATTAAATAACTTCTTTTTTTTTTTAATATTTCGTTGAGTTTGATCTTAACATGATGATTTTGCTCATGCGTTAACTGTGCTTAGAATCTCTTTAAGTTCATGTTATTAATTATGTTCTTAAAATTTTTGCTTGAGACCGAAAGGTGATTGCTTGAGAATTTGGAACCCTAGAACTGCATGTTAGGATCCCTTCCTTAGGTTAGATCCATCTTGATCTTTTCTAGTAAGATAATTGCCATAATTATAACATGAATCTTTAGATTGAGTCTATTTGTCAAACGTGGAGATCTTGTGGGAAAGCAAAGATCGGGACGTTGGAGACCCTTGAGCAAAACTAGTTGCGAGACTCGGATGCACGAAAGTGATCCTTGAGACTCCACTAAAGATTCATAGAACTCGGATGCATGAAAGTGATCCTTGATTTCATCGTTTGATAATATCTTCATCATGATAAAATTGAATCAATGAAATCCTTATACATATCTAGTCATAAAAGTTTAAGTGAACGAAACCCTAGTCCCAGCTTTTCTCTCTGATAATCCCGCACTTAGTTCCGATTGCTATTTTCACGATCTTGATTTGCCTAGATAGTAAGAAATCGACTATTTAGTATTCGACAACGTAGGTCCCTATGGATTCGATACTTTTTTTTATTACTTCGTATACCCGTACACTTGCGGTTTAACATCAAGGTTTGGTGTCGTTACCAAGGATTAGTCCAAGGTACACGTGTGCCAAACTTGTAGTGATTCCCTCCCGGGCTAACAAGTTTTTGGCGCCGTTGCCGGGGACCTTAGTTTTGTCGATATTGAAGTCGTTGAGATTATTGCTAGATTAGGTTTTTATTTACCGTCTTTTTTTATTTACTGCTTGTTTTCTGTTTCTTGAAATCACTTGATTTGTTTACTTTGCATGCGCAGGAGCCTTAGGTCAGAACCACTTGTACCATTAGATCCTGAAATCAACAAAACATTGAGAGTGTGCAGAAAGTTAAAATTGGAAGAAGAACTGCAAGAACAATCCCAACTGGAGTTAGAAGAAGAGATATTTGAGATGGGAGACAATCAGAACCATCAGAGAACACTTAGGGACTATGCAGCCCCTAATCATCATGAAATTCGTTCTAGTATTGCTAGGCCAGCAATTGAGGCCAACAATTTCGAGATTAAGCCTGGACTTATTGCAATGTTTCAACAAGAGCAATTTGGAGGATCTCCACTAGAGGATCCCAACCAACACTTGGCCTTATTTCTTGATTTATGCGATACTGTTAAGATGAATGGTGTTTCTAATGACGCATTTAGACTAAGACTTTTTCCCTTTTCTCTCAGGGACTAGGCAAAGACATGGCTTAATTCACACCCAGCCGGTACTTTCACCACTTGGAATCAGCTATCCAACTCCTTCCTGAACAAATACTTTCCCCCAAGCAAAACACTGCAGAAGAGAAACCAAATTACAAGCTTTCAACAGAGAAGTGGGGAGTCGCTCAGTGAAGCCTGGGAGAGATTCAATGAACTGCAGCGGAAGTGTCCTCACCATGGATTAGAACTTCAATCTTTAATGCAAACTTTTTATATTACCTTATCTGATCAAACTAAAATGATTGTGGATGCTGCTGCAGGAGGAGCTCTTACGAGCAAAACACCAAATGAAGCCTTCAGACTGATAGAGGAGATGGCATTGAACCACAATCAATGGACTACAGAAAGAGGAGTACTTTACAAGCCTTCTCAAGGTAAGGGTAAAAATGAAGGATTGCGATCCTTAGAAGAGAAGCTAAACTTTTTGTGCAATAAGTTAAATTCTATGAAAACTGCTTCTGTTTCTGCCATTACTTGTGAAAATTGTGGCCATGATGATCATACTGCTGAATATTGTAGAACTGTTGATCAGGGTAGTGAGCATGTGAATGTCATAGGGAATTACAATCAAAGTAGACCTAATGACCCCTATTCTAATACATATAACCCTGGATGGAGGAATCACCCCAATCTTTCATGGAAAAACAATAACAATGTAGGGGGGAACACTGAAAACAAAGGATTCCAAAGGCAAAATCCCAACCAAAATCTGAATCAAAACAATAATCAATTTTCTGAGATAAAATCCATGTTTGAAAAATTAATGACCAGTCAAAATCAGTTTGAGTTGAAACAAGATAGAAAAATTGAAGAGTTTATGTCTGATCAAAAACAAATCCTGTCAAATCAAAATAGACAAATTGAGGAGTTTAAGCAAAGTGTTCATCAAATTAACTCTAGACTGGATAGAGTAGAAGCCCACAACAAAATCCTTGAAAACCAAATTGCACAACATGCTAGTGTACCTTACAGACCCCCAGGGAAATTGCCTGCAAAACCTGAGATAAACCCTAGGGAGCACTGTAATGCCATTATGACTAGAAGTGGGAAACAACTAGGAGAACCTAGAGGGAGGTCTGAAAATATTGAAAAAAGGATTGTTGATAATGAAGAAGAGTTAGAGTTAGGAGAATCCTCCTCACATAAGAAACCCCAAACTTGTTCATCACCTCAAAAGGGTGATGAACCAAAAGGGGAAGAATCATGTGAGAAAGACAATCCTAACCCTAATTTGCCTCCTCCTTACCAAACACCTATACCTTTTCCTCAAAGGTTGATTCAACAAAAACTAGACAAAAAGTTTGGCAAATTTCTTGAAATCCTGAAAAAGTTTTATGTTAATATTCCATTTACTGAAGCTATTACTGAAATGTCATCTTATGCCAAATTTTTAAAAGAAATTTTGTCTAGTAAAAGAAAATTGGATGATTATGATACTTGTATAGTCACTCTAACAGAAGATTGTAGTGCGGTCATTCAAAATAAATTACCACCTAAATTGAAGGATCCATGTAGCTTTTTTGTACCTTGCTCAATTGGTACCCTATCTTTTGACCGAGCCTTATGTGACTTAGGTGCAAGTGTGAATCTGATGCCTCTCTCTACTTACAGGAAACTAAATCTTGGGGAGCTAAAGCCTACATCAATATCTTTACAACTCGCGGACTCATCGGTGAAGTATCCTGTAGGTATATTAGAAAATGTTCCTGTGCAGATAGGTAAGTTTTTCATACCTGCAGATTTTGTAGTGTTAGACATGGAGGTAAATTCTAGAAATCCTATCATTCTTGGAAGACCACTTTTGGCCACGGCTAAGGCTAACATTGATGTGAATCAATGTAAGATTACCTTTGACATATGTGATAACAAGATTGAATTTAATCTTAATGATCCAACAAACAAACTTTTATACTTAGGATCTTGTTGTAGTATTGAAATATTTAATGATGAAATCTATGATGTTTCAAGTTTGTTTGATGAAACCCCAAATAATGAATCTAACAATCTTTTTGAGGATATTGATGAGAAATTGCAGAAGAAGAGAAAGCCAAAGAGGAAGAGAAGAAGAGAAAGGTCTAGGATGATTGAGAAAATAGAAAGAATTCTGAGCAGATTTGGATAATGTTTCAAGATCGAGCCTTATGTTGTAAGATCAGAGTTGAGGTCCAAGAATTCACGATCAAACCTGAGTGTTAAAGGGTCAAGCTAATGACCTTTAAATTAGCGCTTCTTGGGAGGCAACCCAAGCTTTCTAACCTTTAATTTGTTTTCTTTAACTTAATTTTTGCTTAGGACTAATTTTTATTTTATCTTTGTAGGTTTTTCGTGATTTGGAGCAAAATACGGCACCTACCGTAAAGGATTTCACGGTACCGTATTTCTGATCCAAAATCAACCCGAGAGTTCTTTCGTTTTTACGGCACTACCGTAAGCTTGATTGCCAACATGCCAAGAACAAAATCCATTTGCCCAAGAGAACCAGAGAGAAGAAAAGAAAAAGGGAAAGCCCCTACTAGATCATCTCAATCCCAAAATCCATATGGGATCACATTTAGGAATGAGATGCAAGAAGCAAGATATAACAAACTGCTGGAAAGGAGAATTGTAAATACAAAATATGCTGATCAAAGAACTCTTGAAGCCTTAGGGCTTTATGAAGATATTCTTTGGATGTTTGAGAGGATAGAAGCCAAGCAGTTTTTCCAGACACATCCACCGACATACTTGCCACTTGTTTTAGAGTTTTTGAGCAGCCTGATTGTGGAATTAAAGGAACACTCCCATGGCCTAGCTGAGGGAAAGATTACTTTCAGATTGGCAAATGAAGAGAGAGAGCTTACACTGTAAGAAGTAAGAGAAATATTTGGATTGAGCATAGGAGGATATACCGAAATTCCCTTAGGATTTATGGAGAACATCTTCTGGAACCAGATTACAAATGAAAATCATTTTTATGCTGTGTCTGCCAGAGCCTCGAAGATCATGAACCCCTGTGTCAAATATGCTCATCGGGTTCTAGCACACACGGTATTTGGGAGAGGAGACAGTGACGGCATGGTCCGTCAGCATGAGTTGTATTTCCTATGGGGGATGCTCAACGGATTTGCTGTGGATGTCACTTACTTCATGGTGAAGCATATGCATAAGGTTGCCAAGGCAACTAGAGGATCAGTAGTAATAGGAGGCTTAGTTACTCCTATAGCCATGCATCTTGGGATTGAGCCCTTTGACATAGAAATGGCGCGAGGGAATCCAAGACTTGACATGGAGTCTTGCATCGCGATGAAGATGATTGTCAGGGAGGGAGATACATTTTGTTTGGTCCTTGGACCAAACATCCGCCCTCTGCCTTTGCCCCATGTTCAGAAGACTACAGTCAAGGATAGAGCAAACTGGAAGTTGTCACCCAGCACAGCAGCAGCAGCAGCTTTTTCCCCGCTTCTTGATTCAGCACCACCACCACCCACCTGGGGTAGACGGGGTGATCCATTTGGGATGGAGTCACCACCTCGTGATCCTACATAGACTGTAGGCACTTCATCACAGAGACCGACAGCTGGCTTTGCTAGCCACCATGATCCTAGTTTTCAGGCGTTGACGGCACAGATGTATAACCAAGAGCGCCGCCAGGAGAGGATGGAGGAGACCTTAGGGTACATCCACAGAGACATGGAGAGGCTATGCAACCACATGGAAGATATGGGTAACTTCCTCTATGACCGTTTTGGTTATACTGATCATAGGGACTATGGCTATCATGGTGATCAGAGAGGAGCCCCATACTTCGATCCCATGCAGACTGCTGCGAGAGATTCAGAGGCGACGCGATCGGATGATGATGAGTAGGGGCTTTGTGAGTATTATCTTCCCTTACCTTTTTGCTGTACTATGATTTTCTTTATCTCATTGTTGTTTTATATGATGAAGGGAAGGATGGTGCTGCCATGACTACCGCCACTGCATTCTATTTGACATGCCTATTACTCTTATTTCGATATGGTTGTATGATGATATTTTGATATTCTGATTCGATATGGTTGTGTGATGATGATGATATTGATCTTTACTGATTCGATGAGGTTGTATAATGATTTGATATTCTGATGTTTTACATGGTGATATATATTTTCTGTTGATATGATATCGTGATAATTGACGGTGATGATGAGTTGACTCTTAATTTATAATGTTGATAACTTGAATGATTGATGATCTCAAATTCATGATTAGTGTTATAACCCCATCATGTCAAAATTTATTTCTTCAATACGTATTTGTCTTTTAAATTATGACATTGATTGATGCATAAAATTTTGGATAGGTGTATTATTTGAGGAATAAAATTTAAAGGTGAAACTTCTCTTTTGAAGAAAATGAGTATATTAGTATGATTTGAGAATTTAAATCAATTGATCAACCTAGTTGAGGCTTAGTCTATTTTTGCTATTTGTTGGGAAATAAGAATCCAAGATCTATAAAAATAGTGAGAGACTCCCCTACTTGGCGCTATGCAAAATTGATAGAGGTACCTAAGACATGGGTTGAAGTCTAAACATGAAAAATAATGAGAGAGAAAAAGAATAAGACTCCTCTACTTGGCACTGTATAAAATTAACAGTGGTACCGAAGAAAGAGTTGAAGTCAAAAAAAAAAGTGTGTATCTAAGTGGGTACATGCCATCTTCACAAAAAAAAAAAATGTGTGTGGAAAAAGATCTTGGAGACTTAATTCCAGTAAACGAAAGCCATGATAGATTTAAATTGATACTGGGTGAAATCATGAGATTGAAAATTCTATTTATTATACGGTTGCAAAGTTTTATTTGATTGAGTTGTGAATCTAGAAAATTGAGTTCTAAAGATGATATGTTTACTTGAAATTCTGTAAATCAATTAATAGAATTTTTCATTGACAAGTTGTATTTTAGAAATTTATTGAGCATGAAAAGGTTATTCTTTCAATCAAATTTTGATTTTTGCTTGAGGACAACCAAGGTTTGAGCCTTATGTGTTTGATGACACCGAAATATGTAGTATATTTTGCATCATTTTAGATACCTTTTCATGCTAAATCAAGGATCTTTTTACTTGTTTTTATGCTAAATCCATCAAATGTTGCAAAGTCTACTTCTATTTTGGTTTTTCATGTTTTTCAGGTAAAAAGGCACTATTTTAGGCGTTTTCAAGCAAAATCAAATACATGGAAGAGTTCTCATCAACAAGAAGAAGTCACCTAAGAAATTTCAAGTAAATCAGAGCAAGCCGGCAAATTACGGTAGTGCCGTAATCTATTTTACGGTACCGTAATTCCACATGGTACCGTAAAATCCAAACACTGCCGTAATTTGTAAAGATTTATGAACAGAAAGATTTCCTGATTTTACGGTACCGGCAGTAAGCAATATTACGGTACCGAATTTTCCAGCCGTTTCAGAACAGAAAGATGCCCTGAAATTACGGCACCCGCCGTAAAGAATTACACGGGCCGTATTTTCCCGACGAATCCAACCAGAGAGCTCAGCTGATATTACAGCACGGGCAGTAAACTATTTTACGGGCCATATTTTCCGAGACAACATCGGTACAGAAGACTCAAGAGATTTTACGGCACCAGCCGTAAACAATTACACTGCTGTAAAACCCGTTTTGAACGCGACGCCCGGTCAGTTTCCACACCCGATTTTTGCGAAGATTCTTGCGGGCGATCCAGGGCTTAATATTCGAAGCCGTAAGAAGCAAAGAGGGAGCTTTTGACGAGAGGATTACAGAGAGACCAAAAGCCCTAAATTTCGTGCACTGTCGAAGGAGAAATCTCGATCCACGCCGCCGCCGAGGGTTCCACCGCCGTGCTCGATCCAGACGATCTCCGGCCGTGATCTTTCTACCGAAGCTGCGCCTGGTGAAGGAGAGGATGTGCCAAAAGTTTCAGATCAAAAGGAGACGAATTGGAGGAGAAATCAGAGAAAGAAGAATCGCCACCGATTTCTTCACAAATTACGGCTGTGAAATACTTCACAGCCGTGTCGTATTTTCTGAGAACTCTTTCTTTTGTTGAATCTCAATTTTCTGAAATTATGAAATTCTGTAATCTCTTCACCATGCTAGCTTAAACTATTTTTGGGACATGGGAAAGTAGTTCACTTGACTTTCAATGATTAGATAACTTCTTTTTTTTCAATATTTTGTTGAGTTTGATCTTAACATGATGATTTTGCTCATGCGTTAACTGTGCTTAGAATCTCTTTAAGTTCATGTTATTAATTATGTTCTTAAAATTTTCGCTTGAGACCGAAAGGTGATTGCTTGAGAATTTGGAACCCTAGAACTGCATGTTAGGATCCTTTCCTTAGGTTAGATCCATCTTGATCTTTTCTAGTAAGATAATTGCCATAATTATAACATGAATCTTTAAATTGAGTCTATTTGTCAAACGTGGAGATCTTGTGTGAAAGCAAAGATCGGAACGTTGGAGACCCTTGAGCAAAACTAGTTGCGGGACTCGGATGCACGAAAGTGATCCTTGAGACTCCACTAGAGATTCCTAGAACTCGGATGCACGAAAGTGATCCTTGAGTTCATCGTTTGATAATATCTTCATCATGATAAAATTGAATCAACGGAATCCTTATACATATCTAGTCATAAAAGTTTAAGTGAACGAAACCCTAGTCCCAGCTTTTCTCTCTGATAATCCCGCTCTTAGTTCCGATTGCTATTTTCACGATCTCGATTTGCCTAGATAGTAAGAAATCGACTATTTAGTATTCGACAACGTAGGTCCCTGTGGATTCGATACTTTTTTTTATTACTACGTATACCCGTACACTTGCGGTTTAACATCAAGGTTTGGTGCCGTTACCAAGGATTAGTCCAAGGTACACGCGTGCCAAATTTGTAGTGATTCCCTCCCGGGCTAACAAAGTGTAATCTGGTATTTAGTTACACTAATCCCCTACTCTCGTAACAATTAATGTAACTAAACCCATTAAGTTCTATGAAATACCATGAAATCCTTTAAACGAATCCAAACTACTCCTATAATTGGATTCTTTTAGTAGGTTCGAATATAATAGTTCCGAAATTACAATTCACCTCCTTGTTCTTTTCGCAACGTCTAAGATGCAAATAAACTTGGTCAGAGTAATTTATGAAGTAAACACAATTCAAAACAAATCAATGCTATAATGATCTTAACAAAGAGTAAAAATACAATTCTTAATTCATAAACGTCAGCGGGCTACATCCCTAAATCCCGAAATAAGTTTTACTCGCTCATGTTCATAGTTAACAGCATGTATGTTGAATAAACTTGCATTCGAATCCTATCACAATTATAAGAATTCACTAAGAAAATGAATAGAAAAGCTTC
This sequence comes from Costus lasius, assembly GCA_027563935.2. Classification (NCBI taxonomy): domain Eukaryota; kingdom Viridiplantae; phylum Streptophyta; class Magnoliopsida; order Zingiberales; family Costaceae; genus Costus; species Costus lasius. The sequence continues at coordinate 83,125,700 of CM050451.1, forward strand.
CCCTCAATCTAGAGACAAAGAAGAAGCGATCAATCCTTTCTTTTGCGTGAAATCTCGATGGAAATCTACCTTGGAAGTGAATTTCGCCCTAGCCGCTGCCTTTGAGTGTGTTCCTCCATCAAAGTCCCTTTGCCCTCCAAAAATCCCACATTTTATAGTTTAATTGGTTTGGAACCCATCAAGGAAGAATTCCGAAGAATTTGGTTCAATTCTTGCTCAATTTGGAGTCGAATCGAGTGAAAAACTTAAAGGGGCGGAAAAACTCAAGGCCGTAAACAGTTTACGGTTGTGGCCATAAATATTTCTGTGACAAATATCCTGTGTACACAGAAAGACTCACCGCCCGTGAAGGATTCACGTCCTCACCTGTGAAAGTTTCTGTGGACTTTTTTACTTAGCCGTGTTTTCACTGTTGAACCTTATTTTTATTATCTATGACGATAATTTTGATTGCAAGGTTTAATTGATTCATGCAAATAAGGGATTTGTCAAGTTATATTAATAATATTTTGATAATCTAATTGAAAGAAGATCTTTGGGTCAAAGTTTGATTTTGATCATGCACAAAATGGTGTTGAAGAATAGAATTGGAATCTAGTCATGTGGATTCTTAATTGATATGAAATTTTGGTCAAAATTGAAAGCTTGACTAAAATTGGAAATAGAGGAGTTTGGCTACGATTCGATGCTTTAAATTTAAGTCAAGATGGGATGTGGACCATGAGATGGCAAGCAAGATACGCTCAAAATGCTCAGGTCAAAATACATAGCTTTGACCAAGAAAAGGAACTGCAAGCGTGGAGTTGCAGTTGAAGGAGTTTTAATGTGCAGTTAGAAAAGAAGTTATTGAAACCCACGCACAGTAGGGGGATAAAAAAAGAAAGTGCTGCGAGGGGAGGACAACTCCGATTATCAAAAATTATCAACGGAGAAGAACAACTCCGATATTAAAACCATTGACGGAGAGAATAATTTCGATAAAAAAAAATCAATTTTTTTATTGCCTTAGGAAACTATCATGGCGAGCCCGTTGTTAAAAAAATCCCTTCGCTGGTGATCTTTTGATGACAGTCGCTGGTGATCTTTCAATGACAAAAATTTGATTTATCAAATTTATCTGATTCTTCTCCGACGCCACAGGCGAAAAGGATGGAACGCAGATTCATCCTTCATCAGATGTAGCATCGCCAAATAAACTGAAGGAGGCACACTCGCCTCATCGTCGTCTCTGACCGGAAGATGTTGCCGCTTGGAAAGACCGCGTCCGCCTCTGCGAATGCGTGAAACAACTTTTCTTTTGACGAGATTTCTCGTCCGACGAGAGGGCCGCGCCTTTCGGTGATGCCCCTTGCCTCGCCGGCTACCTTCTTTGTCGTCACCGATGCCGCCGCCACAGTTGGGGAACAGAGAAGGGACGAAGGAAACCTTCTTTGGCTTCCTTTATCGTCGCTGCTTCCCATTCAAGGAGAAAAAGTCAGCGAGCCTTTCATCTAGGGCTTCCGCGAACACTGACTACAGTTTCCCTTCGCTGTTGTTTGTGAACTGGAAGAAGCCGCGTGATCCCGCCGCTGTTCGTCGACATGAGTCTGCCATGGTTGAAGTCTTTCGATTCCGATCTCGCCAACGCAGCCGCCTGGTCCTTTTGTTTCCATCGACGCCGGCGACACCATCTGACGCGTCCGCCGAAGACGCCGCCGCTTTTGATGAAGACACCAACCACTAGCCGGCCTTTTCGCTCTTGCGTGACCTCGCCGCCGGACATGTGGTCTGCCTCGTTTATGATCGAGTTTGCCAGCGCAGAAGCCGCCTATTCCTTCTGCCACCATTGAGGCAAGTGACTTCATCCGCCGTCTGGCTCTTCTGCCTTCATCGGCACCTGTGAGATCATCTGACGCGTTCGCCTAACGCCTCCGTCGCTTGCGCCGAAGATGTCCACCTCTGAGCAGGGGAGGACGGAGACTTCCCTAGTCATCTTCGACGACACCGCTACAGCCGTTGAGCAGGAAGGAAGTTTTCCTTGGCTCTCTCCGTCGTCATCATGACCGGCTCGACAGGAAGATGTCGCCAGTCGAGAGGAAAACATACACCTCTGCTCCCTCTGTCTCGTTCACCTGCTGTTCCTTGAAGAGTTCGAAACGATGAAAGCATGTCCGCCTCCGAGCAGAGGAGGAAGGAAATCTTTCTCATCATCTTTGTCGTCGTCATCTTTGTCGTCGTCATCTTTGACGCAAGAAGTTGTTTCTGGCAGAAAAGAAGCCATCGCCTCTGCAAATGCCAGGGGCAGCCTCTGTTCTCCACTGTTCATCGCCGCGTGATTTTGCCAAAGACACCGTCTGACCCAGCTGCCTGGATCTTCTGCCTCCAACAGCGCTAGCGATACCGTTCAATGCATCCACAGAAGAGGCTGTCGCCTCTGATTTCGTCAGCAAAATCCACCGAAGTTGCTGTCAATTCTGATTATGCGGAAAACATTACCGTCAATGCCAGCGACGCCGGGTTTAGATCAGCCTCGCCTCGCGCAACATCTTCGGCACTTTTTTGTCAATTTCTTCTTTGTTCATCGCCGTTGCATTTCTCACTCTGGATTGCTCGAACCTCTATCGCTACTTTCTCCACCTAGCTGTTACGACTTGGCTACATGCCGTGTTCGAGGAAGGCGAAGTGAACCGACGAATCATCCCGTTGAAGGTTAAACAGAAACGATGGATAAAAAGGCATATCCGAGCCACTCGAGAATGAATTAAGAGACAGATTTAAATCACATGACAATTTGAGTGCAATTAAACTGGTCATTAACATTGGATTGAATCAGAATTAATACACATAATTCTGTATGGTTTTGGATGGATTCGAAATCTAAACTCATTTACTGCTTATTTGAATAAAGCTTTGTTACAACCAGTAGGTCTAATCTGTCATTGACCGAGTCCAAATGCGAACATAATCTTCATTAATCTATAACAATAAAAGGCAAGATCAATTGTCAGATCAATGTGACAATCCTGTTGATTCAATTGCTAGATTGATCCATCAAAAGCAAACTCTTTGCAATCTCTGTTGCTTTCTCTTTGCCACTGTCAAAGCACCGAACTTGTGTCATCCTTCTCAATGACAATTGACTATCACCAGCTATTCGTCGCTGCAAATTCTGTATTAATTTTAAAACATGTGAGAGATGAATCTTGCTTTCTATGAGAACTAAACTTTCGCATCAGAAAGTTGATAAAAAAAGTCAAGTCACATCTTATCGAAAGTCTAATTCATGCCATTGAATTATATGCAATCACCAATGTGCCAACCTGGTTCCTTGTAGTGGATGAAAGTAATGTGAGCATAGCAGGATTCGAATCTAATTTGGTCCATGCTCAATTTCGACTCGAATCTAAGTTTGTAATTTGGCTTGACCTACTGCTGCAAACACCCAGTTTAATTCAGTAATTTGGCACGTTCATCTATTTTGAACATTTGGCATAAGGGTCCATTTTTCCATTTGAAACATTTGGCCGAAATGCCCATTTACCCATTTTGAATAGTTAGCTTTTCAATGGCTTATCCAGATTACATCAACTCGCTAAGTTGTCGCATGGTGCTAACAATATTGTTTGGGAGGTGTGTACATCGATACTATGTATCGGAGCGTAGTTCCTCGATACTGTTATAGTATCATTCGCAGCCGAAATCAAATTTATCGAACTTGAAATTTATCAAAACTTGAAATCAAATAGATATTCACAGAAAGAATATCTATCGAACTCAAACAGATAAGTATTCACATGTCTTTTACAGGCTGAATATTTATCAATTGAAATGAAGATCTTCATATGCCTTCAAGAGGATGAACATTGGTTAGAGTATAGTTATACGCCAAGGCTAAATAACTACTCTATGTCCTCAAGGGGACAAAAATCCATTAAGAGACAATTATACGCTAAGGCTAAATAGTCATCTCATTTGCCCAAGGGAATGAATTTTCCAATTGTATACTAATTGTACGCTAAGGCTAAACAATTATTTTACATCCTAAAGGAAACGAATCTCATTTTATTGAAATTAATACTCATAAGTCATTGAGACCGAGTATTATAAAGTTTGAATATTTGCAAGCTCTCTAGATGCTGGATATTCAATCATCTTTAAAATTTTGTCATCTAGTCATCATTTGGCTAATGATGAACTTTGTAATGAAATTGAAAGCCTTTTTTATGGCAAGATGTTATGAATGAATGATATTGTTCTTCCGAATATTTGTCTTTATTTTGATTTTATATGTTTAGATCTCTTAATCAAAGGTGCCCTAAGTTACTTAGGGGTAAATTACAATGAATGCTTGCGTTCATTGGAAGCCATAGCCCACTTAAATAAAAAGCCTTATATCCATAAGGTGAATTTGAAATGGTCGCATCATATTTTTCATGAAATTGAACCATTTTCCCCTAACATTCACCCTTCGAATGTGAAACTAAAGTCACATTTGACACTATTTTCGCTCCAAATTTGACGTGCGACCTCATAATTTTCTCGGGAATTGTACTATGGCTTCAAAACTGGCAAAATCTATCATTTTTATCCCAAAATATCATATAAAATGTAGGCAAAAATATGATGTAAATGTAACACATCAGAGGCGCTCCTGAATCCCCTTGTATTAAGCACTGCCTCTACTAGTAGTGAGAGACCTACGTTGCTATACATTGCATCTCTAGAAAACTCTCTACCGGTGAACGCTATGATTGATACAGGTGCATCACACCTTTTCATAAACAAAGCCATGGCTAAGAGAGTTGGACTTAAGATGTCCCCAGCACGGGACCGACTGAGGTTAGTTGGTGCAGTAGACTCGGAGGTCTTAAGGATATCATATGATATGGATATTGTAATTGGCAGTTGGCAAAGCCACTACCATGTAAAGATTTTAAAACTCGCAGATTACAAAGCTATCTTCGGCCTCGAACTATTGGTCAAGGCAAAGATAGCTGAAACGCCATATCTGTGTGGGATACAAATATATGATAAGAAGTCCCCTTGCCTCGTACTGTGCATTGGTAGCATGGAGCTGAGGAAGGGAAAGAAGAGGGACTCCCGAGGAGTGCCCTTGTCTGCAAATGCCTTGGCTACAAGGTTGCACCAAGGGGATCTAACGCTTATGGCCGTTTGGGTGGAGGGCCCCACCCATAAAGGAGTGAGACTCACTTGGCAGTCAAGAAAGTGTTGGAGGAGTTTGCTGACATGATGCCTTCAGAATTGCCGAAGCACCTCTCACCTAGGAGAGGGATCAACCACAAGATAGAGCTTGTGGCAGGATCTACTCCTCCATCCAAGGCTCCTTATAGGATGCCGCCAGTGGAGTTGGCCAAGCTCCGCAAGTAACTTGACGAGTTGTCGGAAGCAGCATTTGTGCGGCCAACTGTGTCACCATATGGAGCCCTGGTCCTTGGCTGCAAGGTTGCGCCAAAGAGATCCAACGGTTATGGCCGTTTGGGTGTAGGGTCTCACCCATAAAGGAGTGAGACTCCCTTGGCGGTCAAGAAAGTGTTGGAGGAATTTGCTGACATGATGCCTTCAGAATTGCCGAAGCACCTCCCACCTAGGAGAGGGATCAACCACAAGATAGAGCTTGTGGCAGGATCTACTCCTCCATCCAAGGCTCCTTATAGGATGCCGCTAGTGGTGTTGGCCGAGCTCCGCAAGTAACTTGACGAGTTGTTGGAAGCGGCGTTTGTGCGGCCAACTGTGTCACCATATGGAGCCCTGGTCCTATTCCAAAAAAAGAAGGACGTGTCCTTGAGGTTCTATGTGGATTACAGAGCCCTGAATAAGATAATAGTCCGGGACTGCTATCCTATTCCACTGATCCCAGATCTGTTGGATAGACTGGGAAAAGCTAGAATATTCTTCAAGCTTGATTTGAGATCGGGCAACTGGCAGATTTGTATCACCGAGGGCGATGAATGGAAGATAGCCTACATAACCCGTTATGGAGAATTTGAGTTTTTGGTCATGCCCTTTGGGCTAACCAATGCTCTAGCGACGTTTTGTCATCTGATGAACTAGGTGTTAGCACCTTTTCTAGATGACTTGGTCATTGTATATCTGGACAATATAGTGGTGTATTCCTCAAGCGTTGAGGAGCACTTGACACACTTGAAGAGTGTTCTTCAAGTTTTGAGGGAAAACTAACTCTATTTGAAGATGGAGGAATACACATTCATGTCGGAAGAGATATCCTTCCTAGGACATGTGGTAGGCCACTGCCAAGTGCAAATGGATAAGGGTAAAATCCGAGCCATTGTGGAATGGCAAGTTCCCTCAAATAAAACCGAGTTACAGAGTTTTCTCGGTGTGATGAACTTATATCGAAAGTTCATTCGGGGTTGCTCAAGAGTAACTGCACCCCTCAACAATTTGCTGAAAAAGAATACCCACTGGGGTTGGGACGATCGGTGTTAGTCGGCCTTTCAAGACTTGAAAGAGCGAATGACTTCTAAACCGATCTTGAAATTACCTTATTTCGAAAAACCTTTCGAGGTTCATATCGATGCTTCAGACCAAGCGATCGGTGGTGTTCTAATACCGGATGGGCATCCTGTAGCTTTCGAGAGTTAAAAGCTAAATTATATAGAGCAAAGGTGTTCTGCGCATGAAAAGGAGATGGTAGCAGTGGTGCACTGCCTCCAGACATGGAGAGTATATCTCCTGGGTAACACCTTCATGGTGAAAACCGACAATGTGGCGAATACCTATTTCACCACGTAGAAGAAAATGTTGACAAAACAAGCCAGATGGCAGGAATTCTTGGCAGAATTCCAGTTCCAGTGGGAACACAAGCCTGGAAAGGCTAATGTGGTGCCTAATGCACTGAGTAGGCTTAACGCCTTAATCTGCTTTGCGATCACTAGAGTGGAAGGAGATCTCCTTACGAGGATAAAAGCAGCAGCCACTTTCGATGAGGAATATCGAAAGCTTATTCGGCATATCAAGTTGGGTACGACCCGGCGATATTATTTGGACGCCAATGACGTTGTCATGGCATGTGGCGGAAGGCCAGTAGTCCCCGCATTCAGTGGATTGCGACGTGAGCTGCTTAGGAAGCTCCATGATACCCCTTGGTTAGGTCATCCAGGACAAAGGCACTTGCTCGCCTTGTTGTCTAGGTCATATTATTAGCCGGACATGCGTGCTTGATGACACCAAAATTTATAGTAAATTTCATGTCATTTCATATATCTTTTTGTGTCAAATTCATGAACCTTTGCTTATTTTTATGCCTTTTTATCAATTACTGCGGAATCTACACTCTTTTTGGTTTTTGATGATTTTTAGGTAAAAAGGCACAATTTTCAGGCGTTTTCAAGTAACACAGATGCATGGATGAGTTCCCACCATCAAGAGTAGATTACACAACAAATTTCATGAAGATTGAAGCTTCAGACCAAATTACGGCAGGGCTGTAATCTATATTACGGTACTGTAATTTCATAGGCTACCATAATATCAGAGCACTGCCGTAATTTGAGAATTTTTTATCTAGAAAGATTTTCAGAAATTACGGCACTACCATAAAGATTTTCACGGGCCAAATTTGGAGCGCTTTTCGACTAAAAACTTTGGCTGAAAATACGGCACTGTCGTAAAGTATTTCACGGCATCGTAATTCCAAACAAATTTCCACCTGAGATCTCGACTAAAATTATGGCAGTGCCATAATGAAAAATACGGTCGTAATTACAACCTGGAGACACGATTTTCATGGTCAAATTTGAGTCTAATTTTTGCAGGATCGATTGCGGACGATTCGGGCCATTAAATCCAAAGCTGTAAGAAGCAAAAAGAGAGCTTTCAACGAGACGAAGGAGGGGACACCAAAAACCCTAAATTTCATCCATTGACAAAGGAGAAATCGAGTTTCACGCCGCTGCCTTAGGGTTCGCCGCCGGGAAGCGTACAGCGCATCTCCGGCGATGAAATTTGGAGGGAAGCTTTGCCTGGAGCAAGAGAACATACCCCAGAAGTTTCAACGCGAAAGGATCTCAATCGGAGGAGAAATCGACAAAGAACCCAACGCCAACACTATTCATGAGTGATTATTACAGCTATAATTTTCATTACAGCCGTGTACTTATTTGTTCTTCCTTTTTTTTTATTTTTGATCGCTAGAAACAATGGTTTATTGTAATCTTTTCTCCATGCTAGCTTAAACCTTTTGTGGGACATGGGGGAGTAATCCCCTTTGATTTCTTAATGACTAGATAAATTTTTCACTACTTCGTCACGTATAATTTTAGTATGATAATTCTACTTATGTGATAATTGCTCTTTGATTCTCCATAGAAACATATTATTAATCATGTTTTAGAGTTTTCGTAATAAGAACCGAAAGGTGACTTGCTTGAGAATTTGGAACCCTAGAATTGCATGATAGGAACTTACTGTAAGAAATTAGGTTAGTTCTTATTTTTTTGATTTTAGAAGAACAATTGCCTTGTTTAATAATATGAATCTAGGATTGAGTCAATTTTATCAAACGTGAAGATCTTGTGTGAAAATGAGGATCGGAACGTTAGAGAACCTTAAGTAGAACTTGTGTTGAGACTCTGATGCACGAAAGTAATCTTTGAGTTCTTCAATGGATGATTTACTTATCTGTAGCTTGGGATAGATCTTGCGCGAAAGCGAGGATTGGTCCTTGCATGGTTGTTTGGACGAAAGTGAGATAATCCTTTTATGAAGTAAATTGCATCTTTATCATGATAAAATTAAACTAACGAATTTCTATTCATATCTTGTCATTGAAATCAAAGTAGATGAAACCCTAGTCCGAATGTCTCTCTCTGATATTTTCGTTAGTTTTCATTAGTTCACTTGCATAGCTTTGATTGCCTAGATAGTAAGAACTCGATTATTCGGTACTTGACAAACAAGGTCTCTGTGGGATCGATATTTTTTTATTACTTCGAGTATCGGTGCACTTGAGGACACAACAGGTTTTTGGACATAACAAGTTTTTGGCGGCAACGCCAGAGATAAGTTTTTGTCTAGCTACTTGTTGGGATACAACAAGTTTTTGGCGCCGTTACCGGGGACTTTGATTTTGTCAATATTGAAGATATTGAGAATATTGCTAGACTAGGTTTTATTTTCTTTTCTCTTGAAATCATTTGATTTATCTACTTTGCATGCACAGGAATCTTAGATCAGGACCTCTTGTACCTTTTCATCCTGAGATAAACAAAACTCTTAGACTGTGCAGAAAGTTGAGATTTGAAGAAAATCAACAACAAGAAGAGGAAGAAGTGACCATAGCAGAACAAAGATCACTTAGAGACTATGCAGCCCCTAATCCATGAGAGATTCATTCTGGCATTGCTAGACCGGTCATAGAGGCTAACAACTTTGCGATTAAGCCTGCTTTTCTTTCTATGATTCAACAAAACCAGTTTGGAGGATCTCCACTTGAAGATCCTAACCAACACCTTTCTTTATTTCTTGAACTTTGCGATACCATTAAGATTAATAGAGTTTCTAACGATGCACTAAAACTGAGATTATTTCCTTTTTCTCTTAGGGACCTAGTGCGATCTTGGCTTTAAGCACAACCTACCAGTATTTTTACTACATGGGAGAAACTGTCCAACGCCTTCTTGATGAAATATTTTCCACCAAGCAAGACCATTCAAATGAGAAATCAGATTTCAAGCTTTGCACAAAGGGATGGTGAATCATTTAGTGAGGCATGGGAGAGATTCAATGATTTACAACGGAAGTGTCCTCACCATGGCATTGAAAACTGGGTTTTAATTCATACTTTTTACAATAGTTTACTTTATGATACCAGAGTAATTGTTGATGTTGCTGCAGGAGGAGCACTGATGAGCAAAAACCTTTGATGATGCTTTCAAATTGCTTGGAGAGATGGCTTTGAATCATAACCAGTGGACTTTAGAGAGAGGAGTGCTTTATAAACCTTCCCAAGGTAAGAATGAAAGTGATGGTTGGCGCATCTTGGCAGAGAAGGTAGACTCTTTATGCAACAGATTTGATTCATTTAAGATGCAAACTGCTGTTGTTTCTTCATCTCTTGTTTGTGATATATGTGGTAACAATGGTCATGTTTTTGAAGATTGTAAAGTCATTGCTAGTCAGGATAGTGAACAAGTAAATGCTTTAGGGAACTATAATCAAAGTAAAACTAATGAACCCTATTCAAGTACCTACAACCCTGGATGGAGAAATCACCCCAACTTGTCTTGGAAAAACAATAGTAATGTAGGGGGACAAACTGAAAACAAAGGATACCAAAGGCCAAATCCAAATCAAAATCAAAATTAAAATCAGAATTCAAACATTGAGTCCATGCTTGAAAAGATGATGGCTAATCAAAATCAGTTCATGCAAAATAAAAATAAGGAAATTGAAGATCTCAAAGAAATGGTTAGTCAATTAGCTTCACAAGTAGGATCTTTAACAGCCCACAACAAAATCTTAGAAAATCAAATTGCTCAACAAGCTAGTAGTTCTTACAGACCCCCTAAAAAATTGCATGCTAAACCTGAGTTGAACCCTAGGGAGTATTGTAATGCTATTATCACTAGAAGTGGGAAACAATTAGAGGAACCCAAAGGGAAAGTTATGAACAATAAAAAAGAGCCTAATGATGATCATGATGATGAATTAGAGTTAGAAAAATCTTCTGAGCATGAACAAACCCAAGCTAGTTTACCACCTAAAAAGGGTGATGAACCAAAAGGGGATGTGCCATGTGAGAAAGATGATTCTAAACCTAATTTACCTCCACTTTATAGGCCACTTATACCCTTTCCACAGAAGTTAGTACCACAGAAGTTAGTGCAAACAAATTTCTTGAAGTATTGAAAAAGCTTTACATTAATATTCCTTTTATTGAAGCTATATCTCAAATGCCATCATATGCAAAATTTTTGAAAGAGATCTTATCCAACAAAAGAAAATTAGATGACTATGGTACTTGTACTATGGCTTTAACTGAGGATTGTAGTGCTGTTATTCAAAATAAATTGCCACCAAAACTGAAAGATTCAGGTAGTTTTTCTATGCCTTGTTCTATTGGAAGCATGACTTTTGACCAAGCCTTATGTGATTTAGGAGCCAGTGTAATCCTAATGCCTTTATCTATTTGCAGGAAGCTGGACATTGGAGAGCTTAAACCCACATCCATATCTTTACAGCTCACTGATAGCTCGGTAAAGTATCCTATAGGTATTTTAGAGAATATGCCAATCAAGGTAGGTAAATTTTTCATACCTGCAAATTTTGTAGTTTTAGACATGGAGGAAAATCATAAAAATCCTATAATTCTTGGTAGACCCTTTTTGGCGATTGCTGGAGCACACATAGATGTTAAAAAAGGAAAAATCACTTTTGATATTTGTGAAAAAGTAATTGAATTTGAGCTTCCTAATTCTTTGAATAAACTATCATATTCTGGATCATGTTATAGTGTTGACATAGTTGATGATGTTGTTTATGATGTCTGTAATTTATTTGATGAGTCCTCTAATTTGGAAACTAACAATTTTTCTAAAGACATTGACAGAGGATTATAGGAGAAAGGACATCAAATTTCTGAGAAGAAGAAGAAGAAGAGGCTCTAAATTGATTGATAAAGGAAAGAAGATCTTGAGTAAATTTGGACCCTGTTTCAAGGCTGAGCCACATGTGATTGAAAGAGATGCTCAAATGAAAGAAAAATCAGAGTGAAAATTAAAGAATTAAAGAGCAAATCTGAGTGCAGAAGGGTCAAGCTAAAGACCTTTAAATTAGCGCTTCTTGGGAGGCAACCCATCCTTTCTAACTTTAGTTTTTTTTTCACTTTATTTTTACTTTTGCCCTTAGAACTAATTCTTTTCTTTTATTTTTGTAGGTAAACAAGTTTTGGCGCAAATTACGGCACTACCGTAATTCATATTACGGTACCGTAATTCCTATCAATTTCGACCAGAAAGTTTTGACGAGATAACGGCACTGTCGTAAGTATTTTCACGGTACCTTATTTTGTGTCCAAAATCGACCCGAGAGTTTCATTGCTTTTACGGCACTGCCGTAATGGTTTTTACGGGCCATATTTTTATTGCTGAATTTTTTTTACTTTCATAAAAAAAATGAAATTTTTACAGCACTGTCATAACCATTTTGTGGTATCATAATTTTCATCTATTTTTGAACCGAGAGTTTTCTGAAAATTACGTCGATACCTAAGCTTTTTCACAGTATCATAATTAGAGACGTTTTTCGACCCGAGAGTTTGAGCCAAATTATGGTACTACCGTATTTATTTTACGGCCCATGTTTTTCGATTTCACCAGAATACGGCACTGCCGTAATGCATACTACGGCCGTAAATCTATTTTTAGACACGATTCCTGTGCCATTTTTAGGGTTTTCGGGGCCGTGTTTTGAGTTTTCTCACTCGTTCGAGCGCTGACCTTCGTCTCCGGACCATCTCCGACCTTTAGAGCACACCGGCGATCATTCCTTTCCGGTTATTGCCACCAATCTGGTACTCTTTCGCTCGATTTCTTGATTTTGGTGAGTTTTCATGCATATTTCGCCCCTTTCATCGTTTGTCTTCAATTGTTGGTCATTTTCTGAGATTCTTGTTTCCATTTACTTCTTAGATGATAGGCGACCAGTTCTTCTCCATTTCTAGAGTTTTTGACCAATTTCCATGAGAGATTTAAGCTCAAACAAGTTGGATTTGCTGAGATTTAATGTTCATGTTCGCCCCTTTTCATTTTTGACTGAAATGTTGAAGTTTAAGCATAATTTTAACTGACTCTTACTCCTATCATGCTTGATGAGTATTGACATTCATGTAGAAAGTGTTATTGGAATCTTCTCTCTGCTATACTTTGCTATATTGTGTTGTCAATCTTGAGCTGTAGCTTAGTTCATTCTTGAAGTTCACTCATGGCACCTAAAGTCAAGCAAGTTATTTCAAAGAAAAGAGGAAAAGGGCCAGCCACATCTTCTACACCACCAAATCCCTATGGCATTATTTTTAGGGATGAAATTCAAGAGTCAAGGTACAATCAATTGGTGGAAAGAAGGGTTATCAACACCAAATATGCTGATAGAAGGACTTTAGAGGCACTTGGGCTTTATGAGGATGTGATGTGGATGTTCGAACAAATCAGGGCCAGAAGATTTTTTGAGATGACACCATACACCTATCTGCCACTTACTTTGGAATTTTTGAGTAGGTTAAATGTGAATCTGAGAGAGTTTTCTAATGGACTTGCTGAGGGAGATATCACATTCAGATTGGCTAACGTTGAAAGAAAGTTAAGTTTAAGAGAAGTCAGATCTATATTTCACTTGGGTTCTAGAGGGTTTACCGAAATACCAATTGGGTTTATTGAACATGTGTTCTGGAACCAGATAACCCATGAGACTCACTTTTCTGCTGTTTCTACTAGAGCTTCAAAGATTGCGAATCCCTGTATCAAGTATGCGCATAGAGTTCTTGCCCACACTGTCTTTGGCAGAGGAGACTATGATGGCATGGTAAGACAGTCTGAGCTCTATCTTCTTTGGGGGATGCTTAATGGAGTAGTTGTGGATGTTGCTTTCTTTACGATGAAACACATGGATAAAGTGGCTAGGGCAAAGAGGGGTGCCATTGTGATAGGAGGGTTGATTACACCTATAGCCCTACATCTGAATGTTGAACCATATGGGATTGAAGTGGCAAGGGGGAATGCAAGGCTTGATCTTGAGTCTTGAATGGCAATGAAAATGATAGTTAGAGAGGGAGATGTCTTTTGTTTGGTCCTTGGACCAAATGCCCCTACTCTACCATTACCCCATGTTGAGAAGACCACTGCAAAGGAAAGAGCGAACTGGAAGCTTTCACCGAGCACCGTCGAGGTCGCCTTCACACCACCGCTGAGTGCAGTTCCACCACCACCCACTTGGGGTGGAAGAGATGATCCCTATGGTATGAAGTCACCATCTCACTGACCTGCTGATCCTACTACCCCAACTGCTGGATCTTCCCACAGACCTACTGGAGGATGGTCTAGTGCTTTTGACCCAGGATTCCAAGCACTCTCTGCTGAGATATATCGTCAGAGACATCGTATGGAGAGGATGATGGACACCATAGGGGAGATGAAGGACTTGATGCATCACCTTCACTACGATGTGGAACATCTCAGCAACTATGTGGAAGAGATGGGGAATTTCTTGTATGAGCGTTTTGACTTCCAGGATCCTAGGAGAGGTGGAGACTATGGAGGGCACCAGGGAGAGCCACATGTTGATCCGATGGACACGGTAGCTCAGGACACTGAGGAGATAGGATCCGACAGCGAGGATTAGTAGGGTTTTGTGAGTATCCCTTTTCCTTTTTTCTTTGCATTTTATTTTCTTTATCTTACTAATATTTCATTTGTTTATAGGAGGGATAACTCTACATACTTGTTGTGTCATTGCAACTCTGCTTTACATGTCTATATTTTTATATTCGATATGGTTGTATGATGATGATGATATTGATTTCTATTCGATGGGGTTGTAGTATAACAGTTTGATATTGATGATTTATTTTCGATATGGTTGTATTACACATGATGATGTTTTTAATATTTTTGATGATATAATTTGATGATTGACAAGTGTAATTTTGATTGATGTGATTGAATAGCCTTGATCTATTTATTGTTGATGACTTGTATGATTCTATTGATGATGAATGAACTCATGCTTGTGATTAGGTATAGGCATATCATGTCAAATTTATTTCTCTTATACATATCTACTTTTGAAATTTTTCATTGGTTGATGAGTGAGATTTTAAGGAGATATATTATTTGGAGAATTTAATTTAAAAGTGAAGCTACTTTTTGAATAAAATCAGCATATGAGTATAACCTTTTCAATTGATTAGTCTAATTGATGTTTAGTCTATTTGCTATTTGTTGGGAAGAAAGAATCCAAAGATCCAAAAATAGTAAGTGACTCCCCTACTTGGCACTGTGCAAAATTGACAGTGGTACCAAAGGACATGGGTTGAAGTCTGAAAAGAAAAAGATTTGAGAGAAAGAAAAAGAAAATGACTCATCTACTTGGCACTGTGTAAAATTGACAGTGGTACCTAAGGCAAGAGTTGAAGTCCCAAATAAAAAGTGTGTATCTATGTGGGTACATACCATCAAAAACACAAAAAGAATAAAAACAAAAATAGAAAAGAAAAGAAAAATCTGAGTAGAAAAAGATTTTTGGATATCCTATTCCTGTAAACAATAGTATGATAGATCTGAACTGAAAATTAGATGAATTCATGAGATTGAAATTCTACCTTTTATCTGAGTTGCGAAGTTTTATTCAATTAAGTTGTGAATCTTAAGAATTGAATTCAAAAGATGATATGCCAATTTAAAATTTTATGAATCAATTAGTGGGATTTTTCATTAGTGATTGTATTTTTGAAATTTATTCTTCATGAGAAAATCTATGCCTATGATCGATTTTTAAATTTTGCTTGAGGACAAGCAAAGTTTGAGTCTTATGTGTTTAATGATACCGAAATTTATAGTAAATTTCATGTCATTTCATATATCTTTTTGTGTCAAATTCATGAACCTTTGCTTATTTTTATGCCTTTTTTATCAATTACTGCGGAATCTACACTCTTTTTGGTTTTTGATGATTTTTAGATAAAAATGCACAATTTTTCAGGCGTTTTCAAGTAATTCAGATGCATGGATGAGTTCCCACCATCAAGAGGAGATTACACGACAAATTTCATGAAGATTGAAGCTCCAGACCAAATTACGGCAGGGTCGTAATATATATTACGGTATCGTAATTTCACAGGCTACCGTAATATCAGAGCACTGCCGTAATTTGGGAATTTTTCATCTAGAAAGATTTTTGGAAATTACGGCACTACCGTAAAGATTTTCACAGACCGTAATTTGGAGCGCTTTTCGACCAGAAACTTTGGCTAAAAATACAATACTACCGTAAAGTATTTCACGATACCGTAATTCCAGACAGATTTCCACCCGAGAACTAGACTAAAATTACGGCAGTGCCGTAATGAAAAATACAGTCGTAATTACAACTTGGAGACACTATTTTCACGGTCAAAATTGAGTCTAATTTTTGCGGGATCGATTGCGGACGATCCAGGCCATTAAATCCAAAGCTGTAAGAAGCAAAAAGAGAGCTTTCGACGAGACGAAGGAGGGGACACCAAAAGCCCTAAATTTCATCGACTAACAAAGGAGAAATCGAGTTTCACGCCGCCGCCTTAGGGTTCACTGCCGAGAAGCATACAGCGCATCTCCAGCCATGAAATTTCGAGGGAAGCTTCGCCTGGAGCCAGAGAACATACCCCAGAAGTTTCAACGCGAAAGGATCTCAATCGGAGGAGAAATCAACGAAGAACCTAGCGCCAGCACTGTTCACGCGTGATTATTACAGCTGTAATTTTCATTATAGCCGTGTGGTTATTCGTTTTTCCCCCTTTTTTTTATTTTCGATTGCTAGAAACTATGGTTTATTGTAATCTTTTCTCCATGCTAGCTTAAACCTTTTGTGGGACATGGGGGAGTAATCCACTTAGATTTCTTAATGACTAGATAAACTTTTCATTACTTCGTCACGTATAATTTTAGCATGATAATTCTACTTATGTGATAATTGCTCTTTGATTCTCCAAAGAAACATATTATTAATCACGTTTTAGAATTTTTGCAATAAGGACCGAAAGGTGACTTGCTTGAGAACTTGGAACCCTAAAATTGCATGATAGGAACTTACTGTAAGAAATTAGGATAGTTCTTATTTCTAGATTTTAGAAGAACAATTGCCTTGTTTAATAATATGAATCTAGGATTGAGTCAATTTATCAAACGTGAAGATCTTGTACGAAAGTGAGGATCGGAACGTTAGAGAACCTTAAGTAAAACTTGTGTTGAGACTCGGATGCACGAAAGTGATCCTTGAGATTCCACTCGAGATGATCCACTTGGAATTTGGATGCACGAAAGTGATCCTTGAGTTCTTCGATGGATGATTTACTTATCTACAGCTTGCGATAGATCTTGCACGAAAGCGAGGATCGTTCCCTACATGGTTGTCTGCACGAAAGTGAGATAATCCTTTTATGAAGTAAATTATGTCTTTATCATGATAAAATTAAACTAACGAATTTCTATTCATATCTAGTCATTGAAATCAAAGTGGATGAAACCTTAGTCCCAATGTCTCTCTCTGATATTTTCGTTAACTTTCATTACTTCACTCGCATAGCTTCGTTTGCCTAGATAGTAAGAACTCGATTATTCGGTACTTGACAAACAAGGTCTCTGTGGGATCAAAATTTTTTTATTACTTCGAGTATCCGTGCACTTGCGGACACAATAGGTTTTTGGACATAACAAGTTTTTGGCGGCAACGCCATAGATAAGTTGTTGTCTAGCTACTTGTTAGGATACAATAGTGCCGACATTGAGATGTATGTCCTCGCATGTCTTGTTTGTCAACAAGACAAGGTCGATCGGAGATTACCGGCTGAGTTGTTACAACCCTTGCCTATACCCGATACCCACTGGACAAGTGTGTCCATGGATTTTATTAATGGGTTTCTCAAGGTCAAGAGGAAAATATCACTATTCATGGTTGTTGATAGATTCTCCAAGTATGGAGTTTTCATTCTAGCATCCGAACCATGCTCAGTTGCAGTGGCTGCAGACTTATTCTTTCAAATGTGGTGAAGCATTTTGGGATCCCAACGGATATCGTGAGCGATAAGGATGCTTGGTTCATGGATGTTTCTAGTCAACGCTGTTCGATAAGCTGAGAACGAAGTTGAACTTCTCCACAGCGAACCATCCCTAGACGGATGGACAGATGGAGCGGGTGAATGCCCTCGTGGAGGACTACCTCCATCATTTTGTGACTGTGAGTCAAAGGGATTGGGTGAACTGGATGGATTCGGCACAGTTTACCTACAATCTCTACAAATCATCGTCCACAGGGCACAGCCCCTTTGAGCTAGTGTTAGGGAGATAGCCCCTAACCCCTATTGATATCGTGATGAGGACCTCCGAGGGGAGATGTCCTGTGGCTCAACAGGAAACTCGTGCGCGAGTGGAGTCGCTCCGAGAGGCTAGGGACAGCCTCGAGCTAGCCGCTAGACGAATGTAGCATTATGCAATTCATCGTCGTTGAGATGAAGAATTCGTCATCGACGACTTAGTGCTTCTTTCACTTACTCTGCATATACGGAGAAAGATATCTACGAAGGCAGCACATCGGGGCCTTATACAGAGATATGATGGACCTTTCGAGGTGTTGAGTTGGGTTAGCTCAGTTGCGCATCGTCTGAAGCTCCCCTACAAGATGAAGCTGCATCCGACATTCTATGTGACCTTCCTAAAGAGGTTCCATAAGGATCCAGGGGATCCAACGCGGTTATAATCACTTCGTGCGCCTCCTACGGTTCGAACAGAATTCAACCAAATGATCGGAGAGATCTTGGATCACCGAGTTTTGGGACACAGCAGGATGAACCGACGAATAGAATTTCTTGTTCAATGGGAAGGTTCTCCAATGGAAGAAGCTATGTGGTATAAGGTATCTGAACTGTGGCAGTTCCAAGACGAGATCCAACGTTACTTTGAGTCACCAAGGACGGCGACTCGCTCCAGAAGGGGAGAATGATAGACCCATGGGCTGGAAATCGAGCGTAGCCCAATTCTAGCCCAATTTCAGCCCAGCCCAATCCAACCTTTATTTGTTTAACGGAGTAGATCAGGCGCCGCCCAAATCCGGATCTAATTTTGCTTCGCCAACATGCAATACGTATTCGGGCGAAGTGAATTCGAAAATGTACTAAAATTCACCTGCCCTAGAGCTCCTTTGCATAAAAAGATGTCAGATGCAGTTGCAAAGCTTTAAGGCAAGCGATAATAAGGAATTAAGACAAAAAGAAGTAAACTAACAGAATTAACTAAAACTTAGTCTACCAATCCTCAGAAATATACTAATATTAACCGTTGCTCCCCGGCAATAGCGCTAAAAACTTGACAGGTCCCGCAAGTGCACGGTAATGTTGAAGTAATATAAAAGGTTGTCGAATCCACATGGAGCAAGGTTAAGTACTAAAAAGTCTAAGTCTTAATAGCTAAGTGATTCAAAACGGGGTTTTTGCAATCAATAAGTGAAAACAAGAAATCAAATGCAATGATGAGGAGGTTATCTATATAAGAGAGATCGGGACTTCGGTATCCACCACACTGATGAATCTAAGTACATTAAGAGGCATCTATTACAAGAATTCGTAATTTCGCATAAGGAATTTTCCTAAGGTACAGGATGCCCCCTCTCGGTCGGCACACCTCGGTGCTTATTTAGAACGATCTTCTACTCTCACGGTGAATCGTTCTAGATAAACCCGATGAGTTTGATGGAAGATTATGGCTCCGTTTGGCCTAGCTTCTGCTTCTAGCTTTTACTAGTTGAAGAAGTGCTGGTTGAAAAAGTGCTAGCTGAAAAAGTTTGAAGGTGTTTGGATGCACAGCTTATGGCTAGGTTATTCTATTTATAATAAATAAGTTTTTATTAAAAAAATTACTAAGATAAAAATTATATGATTAAATTTATTGTTAACTATAATTAAAATATTTATTAAAAATATTATAAGTTATACTATTAAAAAATTATTATTATAATTGAGCATAAGTAGGTGGGGGGCCAGAGAAGCAGCTTCACCCTTGCTTCTTAGAGAAGCAGCTATTTGTGGTTTGGAATAGAGAAGCTGTAGGGCCAAACACTTCAGCTTTTTAATTTCTGCTGGCCACAACACCATAAGCAGCTCCAAAATATAGGCCAAACGGGGCCTGTGTTATCTTAGAGCGAAATCCAAGCACTCTCGTGTCGAGGATTCGCAAGTTTTACCTAGAGAATCCGCCAACATGATCCTCCTCTCGGTCAGGATCACGTCGACTATCACACGATACTACGTGGTCAAAGCAATATCATGAAATAACTGCGCCAAGGTAAAATATGCTCATACAAACTTCAAAATAACAGAACAAATTTAGATTGCATGAAAAAAATTCATCAGTGGGCTTCAACCAAGTCCCGAAAAGGGTTTTACGCTATAATAGTCATGAAAGCTCACATAAATCTCTCTAAAATATCTGGAACATTGCTACAAAATGTTTTGGAGAGAAAGGAGAGGATGAACCAAACAAGATCCCCAAAAATCGTGAAGATCTAACGCTCCAATCTCTCGAAATCGCACCGAAAACGCTGTGTCGCCTGTTCCGTTCACCCTAGCTGCTTCGTGCGCCAATTGCTTGATAATTTGGTAACAAGAAAGAGGGCTTTTATATTCTTTGGATTCGCCTCCCTCTTAGGTTTCCAAAATATATTTTCTTGCCTTTTTTGGATTTTTCTAGGGCTTGAAATCAAGGAAAAACCAAGTGGGGGTCGGTCTACAGAGTTACGATCATGGGTGAACCCCATCGGGTTCACCGGACGGTGAAGTCATCTATAAAGTTTCTGTCGAGTAAGAATCACTGGCGAACCTTGCCGGGTTCATCTGGCTGTGAAGTCTTATGTACGTTTCTACACAAACTCCCTCCGAGAGGATCACGAGTGAATCCCGAAAGCACTGGCAAGTCGTGAAGTGTTCTATGGAGTTTCGGTCATCCGGTGAAAGCACCGATGAACCCCGCCAGGTTCACCTTGCCGCATTTTTCAAAGTAGCTCAAATTGGGCCCAAATTTGATGTGCAACTTCATCTTCTCGTAAGGAATCACCTCATGACTTCAGAATCTTCAAAAGACTTCAAAATTAGGTGATTTTACTTGAAATTCCACAAAAATAAGAAAAAGTGAAAATTCCGAAGCAAAGTAAATAAGTCTCAATGAAGTATAAAAACATTAAAATGAGCCTAAATTTGAAATGAAATAATACTAAAAATTACTGTTAAAATGGAAGTTATCAGCGGCGTGTGAGCGAGGTACCGACCAGCTCTCCTCCGTCACCGGTGTGCGATGCCATGTAGACGACCATCCGTGATCGCGGGGCATCGGCTTGATCTGTGGAGCAGTGGGTGAGTCTAGCCCTCAATGTGGGACGTTCGGTTACTCCCCTTGGTTCTCTTCCCAGCACGTGAGCGTGTCTGGACTCTGTTGTGGACCACGTTCGACGCAGTCGATTACGAGTTGGTCTCCTCTTGGGTTTGGGTGAACCCGGTTCGACTCAACGACACTGGTCTTCGGTGAATTGTCTACGTTGATCTAGTCGTGTTAAAACAGTAGAGATCTTCCGTAGAGTCTTTGGTCGGCTGGGGGTCGGTTTAAGGAATCGTTCCCACCAGTTACGCATAATCTAGCGGTTACGACCGTTGTGTTCCTGCGTGAGCGTGTTTGAACTCGAGTCAAGCGTTGACTCTCGTGTAAAATATTTTTTAAAAAATATTATGATTATTTAGGGCGTGACATTAGTTAACTTTATTTATTAGTATAATGATTTAATTTTATAAAATAATATTTTTATTACTAATAAAAATTAATAATATATATTTATATGTTGAATATTCATATACTAATATATATACATTTACAATTTGATTATCAACAATTAAAATCGTTACTAATTAATATTTTTTCCTCCAAGAGCTTGGAGCACTCGTATAAATAGTTACAAAATGTCAGATCCATATTCCAACTTTAGCATTGATGTTTACAACTTAATGCATTGAGCTGTGAACCAAAAAAGACGGAATCAGTGCACAATATGCACAACAAAACATAGATTAACATCCAAGGTCTTGAAACCTAGAACTTGTTATCAAGAACCAAGGTCTCACGAATTGACGAAGAAAAATCATAATTATGATCAAATAGCTCGCGCTTTCACAATGTCGAGACTGATCTCGCTGGGATCTGTGGCTTGCAACTCCACCTGAATGCCGTCGAGCTCCCTCTTGAATCTGTCCTTGGAGCTGGCATACAGCATCTTGCTCCTCACCTTTGATGAGTCAGGAGCCCTAGATTCATGAATAATTTCAGATGTACGTTTACTGACAGATCTAGGTCTGAGAAAATTCACGACTATACTATTACCAACTAATGAAGAAGATCTTGCTCTTCTGGCAGTTCTCGTCGGTGACGAAGTCGAAGTCGAAGACAGCGTAGCGGCACTCGTCGGCAGGCAGCGAGGCGGTGAAGTCGTCGTAGGTCTGGCCGGGCTGGCCGAGCTTGTCGACGGCAACCTGCTGCAGGTTCTCGTCGATCTTGAAGACGATGAAGCGGAAGCTGCGCTTGGCCTTGAGCTCCTGGAACTTGAGCTTGCAGTCGTCGTGAACCGCCATTCCGGAAGCGGAGTTCGCCTGAATTCGCACAAGAAATTCATTACCGCAAACAAAGGGGCGCTGACTTTCAAGGGGAAAAACAAACAATTCATTACCATGATTGATTTTTTTGCTGTGAAAAAGGAAGGAGCTGGCGGTGAGGAGGATTGAGAATGTTGGGAAGGAGAAGGAAGGAGCAAAGATAGTTAAAAGAGGGAGGAGGTGTTGGGATTAATGGTGGAGTCGTGAGGTTGGGAGAAATAGGCGGGGGGGATGGATTTTAGAGGTAATAAAAAGTTTTGAAATTTTTATTACTTATTTTGGTACTGATAATTAGTTATTGAAATTTAATTCGAGATTACCATAGCTATAATATTCATAAATAAATTTGATATTTAACAAAGTTCAGAAGTCCCAAAATTCTTATTTATTTAAATTTTAATTATATATAATAATAAATAGATTTATAATTTATAAATATATAATTTAAATAAATATTATATGTTATAAGTTAAACCAGCAACCCATAACCCGTTAACATACTAATCTAATAAATAATAATCTATAACCCACAAATTCACTAACCCATTAACTCATTAAAAATAACTCACTAACCTATTACCTAAATATCCAATCTCTCTACTAGGTCCTCTCTAGTCTCTACTATAGTCTATATGCCCAAATCCTCTCCTCTACCTCGGCCCTCACACCTTCACTCGCGACTCACTCACAAAAGAATCAAAGAACTCTAAAATCCTCTTACTCTTCACCAGTTTGGCAGTGCCAACCCTTATCCATCCTCTTCGCCACCAATCGCTAGCTACCATTGATCATTCCACTCAAAGCGACAAGGAATTGATGACATGGATACCGAGATCACTGCTGCCACTCGCTAACTTACCGACGAAAGAAAAATTGAAAACATCGACACCGCTAGCTTGTCTGCCCATCTTTGTCAATGTGAGTACTAAGTCTTCTAGGTTTGATTGATCAAAAACTCAAAATCGAACCAACAACAACAACTACTATGCCGATGGGTTGGTATACAAAACCCTAACATATTATTTCCTTAGGCGGAAAAGTGCAGGGAAAAGAGAGAAAGTGTAATTTTCTATGGTTTCCTTGGGTGGATAAAAAAATTGGAAGTAAAAGTGGAACGAAAAATCTATATTATTTTCCCTCTCTTACTAATCCCTTCAAATATGGCAGAATAGGGCATGAAAATTATTCCCCAACTCTTCTCCGTGTTTTGTATCTCCCCTTTTGCCGACAATTCTCCCTTCGCTGTATTTCCCCTCTGTTAACAATGCCCAACTTGCCTCCTTGCTCGCGCAATAGCCGCGTCACCCACTCAACTCCCGACTCATGCTAGAGGTGGCCAACGGGTTGGGCCGGCTGATGACTCTAAATTTCATAGTATTTTTCATACTCATTTGCTAGTCTTTTGAGTCATAATCTTGCTCTTTTGCTATATTTTTATACCTTATTTGCCAAATAATTCGAAATCTGTACCTTTCTTTGTTTTTTATCAATTTCAGGCAAAAAGGTATCATTATCACCAGTTTTCAAGCACTTTCAATGCATGAACGAGTTCTAATCATCAATGGGGTTTTACACATCAAATTTCAAGTTAAAACAAGTCTTCTAGCAAAAATGTGGCACTACCGTAATTTTGGGACAAATTTCCATGGTACCGTAATTTCAGCAAACCCAACCAAAAGTTTCAGAAAAAATATGGCACCGTCGTAAATATTTCCATGGTACCGTAATTTCTGACGATTTCACACAGAAACTTTCAAAATCATCCGAGAGAAATACGACACTATCATAATTTTGAGACAAATTTCCACGGAACCGTAATTTCAGACAATTTCAACTAGAGGACTTAGGTAAAAATACGGCACTGTCGTAAAGATTTCCACGTACCGTAATTTTTGCCTAGAATTCACAAAAGAAATTACGACACTGCCGTAATTATTTTATGGTGCTGTAATTTTGCATCCAGATTTCTGAGTTTTCCGCTGCAAACTTAAAAACATGATTTCTCGAGATTTATAGCACCAATTAAAGATCCGAAAAGAGGGGAAGACTTAGGATAAGCAGGCAGAGATTTTCGAAGCAAAAGGAACAATTTTTATCACATATTCACGGAGAATTTTAGGGAATCGCCGCCGCGCTAGGGTTCATCGCCGTTCGTCACACAGACCATCTCCGGCCACGATTTTTGAAAGGAAGCTTTGCCTGAGGAAGAAGAACACACCACAGAAGTTTCAGAGTGATAGGAGATCGATCGAGGGAGAAATCATCAAAAATGAGGTCGCGCCACTATTCATCGTGACTTCAAGGCAAATTACGGGTTGTAATTTAGATTACAGCCCTGTTTTGTAACTTTTACTCCTCTTTTTGATTTCTAATCATTCTAAAACCATGTTTTGCTATAATTCTTCCATCATGCTAGCTTAAACCTTCGTATGGAACGTGAGGGTGGAATCCCCTTAATTTCTTAATGACTAGACATTGATATTTTTTTGTCATGATAATTTTGCTATGATGATTCTGCTTATGTGATGACTTTCCTTTAATTCTCCTTAGTTTTATAAATATCAGCATGTTTTAGAGTTTTGCAAAATAGACTGAGAGGTTGATTGTGAAATTTGGAACCCTAAAAATTATTGAGTTTGGAACTTATCGTAAGAGATTAGGTTTGTTCTTCGAATTCTGATTTTTAGTGATTTATTGCCATGTTGATTTTCTTATTCTTTGGATTGAGTTAATGTGTTAGGTTTGATACGAAATTGTAAGAGATTAAATTTCTGATCACCGGAGAACCTTAAGTAGAACTTATGATGAGTTTCAAGATGCACGAGAGTGATCCTTGAGTTCCACATGAGATGATTAACTTAGAATTCGGATGCACGAGAGTGATCCTTGAGTTCTTTGTTGATAGCTTACTTATTTCAGCATAGGATAGATCTTGCACGAGAGTGAGGATTGGTCCTTTATATGATTATCTGCGCGAGAGCGAGATGATCCTTTTATGAAGTAAACTAAATCTTTGTCATGATAAAATTTGACTGACAATCTTTATTTCCTTCTAGTTATTAGAATTAAGGTGGATGAACCCCTAGTCCCAGTTTTCTTCTCTAATATTTTTCTGTGCACTTTCCAATCGTTTGCATCATTATTCGATTTGTTTAGCAAGTGAAAACTCGATTTGTCGGTACTTAACAACAAGGTCTCTGTGGTTCGATATTTTAAATATTACTTCGAGTATCCGTGCACTTGTGGACTACAACACTGGTCTGCGGCCCACACGGCCTGACACGACATGGGCTGGGCATGGCGGCCCGTGGCACGGCTTGGGCCAGGCTGGGCTGGAGGTTTGAGGCCTGCGTCCAGGCCAGGCACGACATGACAGCGGGCCGTGCCTGGCACGGCACGGGACCAGGCCAACCCAAGCATAGCACGCGGGCTGTGCTAGACTCGGCCCGCAATTAACAACTTTTTTATTTGGCATCCATATTCAAATTTTTACTATGTTATTTTACGTTTATACCCAAATAAAGTATCTAAAAAATTTAAACTTATGGATATAATTGTCTTTTAGCTATAAAATTATTATTTTATTCTCTTTTAATAATATAAAATAGAGGATAAATTTATAAATTTACACTCATTTTATCCCTATAAATTCTAGATAGTTCCCTAAATTTTCACATACAAAATTTTAGTTTCAACTATTATTTTATTACATTCCTCTTAATCACGTAAGTTTCAATTACTTTGTTAATTGTGTTTGCAGTCTTGTAGGTAAGCACGAGGTATAGAGAAAAATGGCAGATAATAGAGGAGTGAAGATAATTATCACTATGCCAAATTTTCAATGTTTGATCTTCTTTACGTCAACCTTAAATTTCTTTATTGCTGAACAATGGAGAATCACTGTTTTAAGTGTTATCGAGCGTGTTAATCAAATTATACGAATTGATGTATTTAGATTCAAAGAACACTTTATCCACTTATTTGATCACGTAAGATAAGAATTTTTGGCTTCTCCCTCCCCTTCTAGGGTTGAGATTGAGATAAAGGTTGAGGACATTCAAATTAATGATAGTGACAATATCAACGATGAGCCAAAGCAACATACCGAAATAAACCAAGCTCAAGAGTCACTTGAGTTTTTCATTATTGAAGAAGGAGATAGAGTTGCAAGCATGGAGTGTGCAATATGCATAGAGAAGATGGAGCACAGCGAGCAAGTATGCTTAACACAATGCTCGCACATCTTCCATAGTAGTTGCTTGCATCGCTGGCTACTGGTCAACTGTTTGTGCACATTATGTCGGCAATTGATTTAAACTAAAATGTATAATTTATGAATATAAAATTTAATCGAGTTGGTTTTAACTTTAGTCATGTGTCAACAATTAATAATTTACTTATTAGTTTTATTTTTTTAAAATTTTTATATTAGTCGGGCCAAACTCGGCACATGGGCCAGATTCGGCCCATGGGCCGAGTTTTTGGCTGGGTCAGGCACGGCCCATGTGCCAGATTCAGCCCACGCGCTAGATTTGGCCTGCGTGTCGGATCCGAGCCGAGACTATTTTGAGTCATGCCTGGGCCGGCATAACTCAATTGGGCCGTAGGCTGTGCCGGGCCTGAAGATTTTTCCATCGTGTCGGGCCCGGCATGGCACAATTAGAAACGGGCCATGCCTGGCATGGCCCGCTAGGGAATAGGCCGAAGGGGGCCTGTGCCCGGGCCGGCACGGCCCAGCATGGCCCGTTGGCCATCTCTAACTCATGCCGCTAGCTCACAAACCAATATGTAGAGAAATGAAGTTCCTCCTCTTATATTTCATGAAATGATTTCTCCTTTTCTTTCACTAAATTCATCTAAATCTGTAGATTGTTTTCTTTGGTCACCAAATTCTTCTTAGGCCTCTCAATTATCAAGAACTTTCTTCCTATTTACTAACTTTGTTTCCACAATAACTATTCCTCTTCTGCACTTTCTGCTTTATTTTTTTTCCTATTAGGAATCAAGTTAGGCATGTTTCTTTGGAGAGAATCCATATGGGGGAGAAGAAAAAATACAATGAATCTAGTAGCTTTTGTATCTCAATTCATTGTATTTTTTATTCTCCCCCATATGAATTCTCTCCAAAGAAACAGGCCTTTATCTCGTTAATGAATGAATTGGAATTACTATTTTCAATTCTCTTTTGCTATTATGTTAAAAATAATAATAATAATAATAATAATAATAATAAAATCATAATAAATATAAATAATTAATTAAAAAACCATATTTCCCTTTTTTTTCTCCTCTCTCGCCACTCACCTTCTCTCTCTCTCTCTCTCTCTCTCTCTCTCTCTCTCTCTCTCTCTCTCTCTCTCTCTCTCTCTCTCGTTTCCTCCTCCGGTGACGATCAGAGCTAGCTGCGACACTAGAAGCTTCACACTGGCCATCCCTTTCCTCTTTCGGCGATGTTTGGTGGCAGGTGACAATAGATGGTGGCATTCGACGAGTTTGGTGCTGGTGGTGGCATTCACTGAAGCAACAAGAGTGTGCAGACGTCCTCTCTCTCGTTTCCTCCTCCGGCGACGATCGGTGCTAGCTGCGACACTAGAAGCTTCACACTGGCCATCCCTTTCCTCTTTCGGCGACGTTTGGTGGCAGGTGACAATAGATGGTGGCATTTCACGAGTTTGGTGCTGGCGGTGGCATTCACTGAAGCAACAAGAGTGTGCGGCGACGTCTGCCATCCTTCCTCCTTTCTTCTTCCTCACCGTCCCAGCTTCCTTCCTTCGCCAGCGGCGGTGCTTTCCGGGAGCAGAAGGGCTCCGGTGATGTAGGTAGTGCCAGTGACCTTCTTTCCCCTTTTCCTTATGTGGTTTGGTTGCTAGGATAAGAGGTTTAACCATAAATTTTTAACCTTACTTAGGTGATAATGTTAGATGCATAATTGATAGATTCAAATGGATTATACAGCTTGTTGCCCTAATTTTTATTATGGACAAGTATAAGGTTAAATATGCATGTTTGATTAAGATGAAAGTAACAATGTGATAATTTGGGGATAAAGGAAGATATATCATAATTTGTGAAATCAGGGTTAGAGGCATTCATGGTAGATATATGTTATTTTTTTTTTGTAGATGTGTTGGTGGCTAGAACTATATGATAATTAATACTATTTTCTTGGCATGTATTATTGTAAGGTAACTGGGCTTGAGATTAGACGTGCCTGAGGTTTGAGTACCAATGGTTTGTTTTATGATAGAGGATTTAACTTTTAGGTAGAGATCCTACCTTTACTTTCTTGTATGGTGCTAAGCCTTGTGCTTAGATACCAAATATTTTGCTTCTACCTGCTTTGACTTGTTTCTTATATCTTTCGTGCACATATTAATTCCATTGGTGCATATAGTGGCTGATTGATTTTTATTTGTAACCATGAAAAGAGAATATAAATGCATATTTTATTTGGCTTTTGAGCAGAGATATTCATGAAAATATTATTGTTGTTATATACACATATTTTGATATAAGAGATTTTATGGTGTGTTGAGATTTGTTGTTGTACGCTTCAAGCGTACGTGCCGTACATAGAGGTTGGAGATCTGTTGGTGAGGTCATGTATTAGACTATAGCGCCGACTGTGTGGTGAGCTATTAGTGATAGCCGGTCAGGGTTACTATCAGATTGTCCTTTGGACAATATTGGAGTTTCCAAGTATTGGATGCAACACTATCAAGTTGTCTGATAGCAATTGTTCCACTTTTCGAGCTTGGGGGTGAAACCACTCTTACTACAGTGCGAGGCGTAATGCAAATTTTTGTGACCATTAATAGCTCTATTTTGTTGAGTTAGGATGTATATGGTTTATATTTTACATTTGCAAATATATGTATATATATGATACTCATATAGTGAGTAGAGTGGATTTCATTTTTTAGCATGCATTCATATTCTTGAAAATCCCTACTCAACTATTTTGGCTAATCCCCTTTATTTTGCTTCCAGGTATTGATCAGGTGTAGTCTAGAGATGGATAGATAGACTAGAGGCTTCCTGGAAGAGTGTCTAGTGATTCTACATATTCGTTATTTCTCTTTTACCTTGATATGAGTTGATGCAGCTCTCTTATGTTTAGTTTTTATAGCTGGATATTCGAATAATAAGTTATAAACCTTGATAGTTTTCCGTTAAACTTTTCGAATTGGTTTTGAGGATTTTGTTACATGGATTATATATTCTTAATGATGTTGGATTTCTTATAATAGTTTTGCAACTTATGGATGGATTTTTTTGTAGTGCATTTTTATCATGCTAAATTGCCATGTCTCGATAAATGGAGTTACTTATCAAGGCATGACAAGTTAATGGTATTAGAGATGTAGGTTTGCAAGGATCATAAGGTTGTGAGATTAAGCACTAAGGAATTAAGATTTAAAGCCCTTAGGACTATATTGTCATTTAATAATCTAATTTTGATGCTTATATTGTATATATTTTTTTTATACTTTTTGTTCTCTTAACTTTATCGCCTTGTTTACTTCGATGGAAAGATGGAAGGAAGGAACAAAAAGCTGAAAGGAAACCAAAACTACTGTGTTTACTTGGACGGATGGAAAAGGAGTGGAAAGTTGGCGGATTTTATACAACATAAATTATCGTGTTTCGATTTCCGCCTGAATCGGGTGGAAAGCTTGGCATGGAAGAAATCTACAGTTGTTCCATCGCCACTCGCACTTACCTCGCTCCGCATCGACGCTCGCTGCCTCACCCTTTGCCTGGCCGCTCGCTGCCCCTTCCTCTCCGCACGCTTCCGCTCCCTCCTTCGTCGCCCAAGCGAGCTTGTCGGATGTGGACACAAACGACGCATAGATGCTCTCTACCCCTTCCTCTCTGCACGCTTCCGGCCTCTCCTTCCTTGCCCACGGGAGCTTGTTAGATGCGGAAGCCGCAGACGCGAACGACGCATCGACGCTCGCTGCCTCGCCCGTCGCCTCACCGCTCGACGCCACAGACACTTCCCTCTTCCTCACAAGCTCCAAACGCCGGCCTCTTCCTTGATGCCGCAGACAACGCCCTCTTCCTCGACGCGACGGACACTGCCCTCTTCCTTGCAAGCCGCAGACGTCAGCCTCTTCCTCGATGCTATGGATGCCGCCCTCTTCCTAGCAAGCCGCGGACGCCGCCCTCTTCCTTGCAAGCCGCAGACGACGCCCTCTTCCTCGATGCTCCGGACGCTGTCGACGCGAGCTCGTCGAATGCCGCTGGACGCTATCGAACCATAGGATCTTGTTGTCGACGCGAGCCCTGATCCATTGTGGAGACTTGTTGTAGTCCGCAAGTGCACTGATATTTGATGACATGTAAAAATATGATATTTCGTGACCCAATTTCATTCGTATCTTAGAGCATAATGCATGTTTCATCTCATTTATTTACTCAAATGCTTCATATTCTTTAGAACCTTCACTTTTCCTCCGTTTTAATGAAATGTAGGTATTTGACCCCAAAATCAGTGGAATTTGGAGAATCTGAGGTATGGGACGATTTCACATGATGAGACGAAGCTACCTGCCAAATTTTAGCCCAATCAGAGCTTTCTACAAGATGCACGGTCATGGGTGTGTACCCATGAACGGCCGTGCATGACCCTGCTACTACAGGCTTCACCGAGTCGTACATGGCCATGGGTGTGCAACCATGCACGGCCGTGATCCATAAGTTATCCCGCGACAGAGCCGTACACAGGCATGGCCGTTCATCCATGCACGGCCGTGTATCGTCGCGAACTGCTCGACAGGGGTTCGGTATTTCGCCCGTAACTTTCTATTCTTAGCTCGGGAGCGAAATTTGGGGGAGACCTTCCTAACTGGCATACGCACGATTTGGGATGGGAATCATCGGATTTGGACAAGCAACCGAGGAGAATGAGCGAAAAAGGCGAGACCTTAGGGTTTTGGGGCGATTTCGGAGGCGACAACACTGTTCCGGCTTGATTTCTTCGTCGTTCCGGCGTGGATCTTCATGCTGGACCTTCTTCCATCGACGATCTACCCTTCCTTTGGTTTGAGTTAATTATTATGATAGATTCTATATGTTTAACAATGTATACACTAGCGTAAACTCTTCTTTTCGGGGTTTGGGCGTAGCCCACAGTAAGAATGCTTGATAATATGACTTGATCTATATATTCCTCTATTTATCTTTGTTCTTATTCATGTTTATGATGTTTTAATTCTTGTTTACATACTGGCCATATGTATGCATGCTTTAGATGTCGAGGGAAGGACTGATAGGTGAACCTTGACCATCGGAACCCCTAGACTGGACTGGTGATTTCGTGTTGCAAGAGCACTCAAAATCACTCGAGGAACCCTAATCTTTCACAGATCCCATTGGATCTGCCTTAACCCTAGTAAGCCACGAGAGTAGGAGACTTGGGTTAAGACGGATACCGGACTGTGTCCTGAGAGGGAGCGCGTCTATACCCTAGGAAAGGTTTCCTTGAGAACTTAGATAAAACTTTATTTAAATTGTCAAGCCCTAATATTTATGCATGCTTCAGTGTGGTGAAACCTAAAACCCCGAATCTCTCTCATAATCTCAAAACCCCTTTTGCCTTGCTTTCTGCTTCGCTTGATTTAAGACTGCTTTAGTTTAATTGATTGCTCTAGGATTTTAGACACTTCTCTATTAATCGTTAACCTAGCTATTGATTTATTGATTAGTTAGTACTTGACCCTAGTCCCTGTGGGTTCGATCTTAATTATTACGCGATAGACCGTGCACTTGCGGTAGCAGCCGTTTAGGCCCTATCAATACTCGAAGTAATAAAGAAAGATATCGAACCATAGAGACCTCGTTGTCAAGTACCAAATAATTGAGTTCTTGCTATCTAGGCAACCGAATAATAGCAAAGCAATGATCACAAACACACGAAAAAAGATAATCAGAGAGAAACTGGGACTAGGGTTTCATCCACCTTGATTTCAATGACTAGATATAAATAAGAGGTCGTCAGTCAAATCTTATTATGATAAACACATAATTCACTTCATAATAGAATTATCTCACTTTTGTGCAGATAATTATACAAAGAACCGATCCTCACTTTCGCGCAGGATCTATTCAATGCTGAAGATAAGCGAATCATTGGCAAAGAACTCAAAGATCACTTTCGTGCATCCGAATTCTAACTACATATTTTAGTACAATAGTTTTCATATGTTCTGCTTAGGGTTCTCCAACAGACCAATTACTCGATTTCTCGCAGTAATCAACATGTTTATCACAATAACACAATCCTAGATTAATATTATCAAGCATGGCAATTATACTACTAAAATTTGAGAAATAAGAATAGACCTAATTTCTTACGGTAAGTTCCTAGCATTAAATTTTAGGGTTCCAAGTTCTCAAGCAAATCACTTTTCAGTCCATATTGCGAAAACTCTAAAACATGCATGATAATATAAATCTATGGAGAATTAAAGACAAATCATCACAAAAGTAGAATTATCATAACAAAGATTATCATGACGAAAATAATAATCATCTAGTCATTAAAATTCAAGGGGGATTACACCCCCATGTCCCAAAAAAAGGTTTAAGCTAGCATCTTGAAAAGAATACAATAATTCATGGTTCAGAGGGATCAAAAATCGAACAAAAGGAAGAAATTACTAAACACAGCACAGCTGTAATAAAAATTACGGCCGTAATTTCCACATGAATAGCAGTCGGCTGCGTGCTTTCGTCGATTTCTCCTCCAATCGACATCCTTTCACTCTGAAACTTCTGGAGTATCTTCTCCTCCTCTAGGTGCAGCTTCCCTTCAAATTTCATGGCCGGAGATGCGTTGTATGCTTTCCGGCAACGAAACCTAGGGCGACGGTGAGAATCTCGATTTCTCTCTGTGTGGTGGATGAAAATTAGGGCTTTTTGGTTGTGTGTCTTCTCCTCTCCTAAAGCTCCCTTTTGCTTCTTACAGATCTTCAATTTATGGCCTGGATCGTCCGTAATCGATCGCGCAAAAATCGAACCTCAAAGCTGACCGTGAAAATCGCGTCTAGGAATAGAATTACGGCCGTGGTTTTGGTTACGGCACTACCATGATTTCAGTCCAATTCTCTGATCAAAATTATCTAGCAATTACGGCACTGTAAAATAGATTACGGCAGTGCCGTAATTTCAGCTAAAATTTCTGGTCGGAAATCACTCTAAATTACGGCCCGTGGAAATCCTTACAGTAGTGCCGTAATTTCTGAAAAACTTTCTAGATGAAAAACTCCCCAAATTATAGCAGCGCTCTGATATTACGGTGGCTGGTGAAAACACGGTATCGTAATATAGATTATGGCCCTGCCTTATTTTTGTCTAAAGCTCCAATCTTCATAAAATTTGACATGTAATGTTCTCTTGATGGTGGGAACTCATCCATGCATTTGTAATTGCTTGAAAATGCCTAAAAACAATGCCTTTTTGCCTGAAAATTATAAAAAACTAGAAAAGAAGTAGATTCCGTAATATTTGATAAAAAAAGACATAAAAATACGCAAGGTAGTATGAATAAGACACAAAAATATCTATCAAATGGCACAAAATTTACTATAAATTTTGGTGTCATCAAACACATAAGGCTCAAACTTTGCTTGTCCTCAAGCAAAAATCAAAAATTGATCATAGGAATAGACTTTCTCATGAAGAATAAATTTCTAAAATACAATCACCAATGAAAAATTTCACCAATTACTTCATAAGATTTTAAATAGGCATATCATCTTTTGAATTCAATCCTCAAGATCCACAACTTAATCAAATAAAACTTTGCAACTTGTATAAAAATTAGAATCTCAGTCTCATGAATTCACCTAAGTTTCAGTTCAAATCTATCATACCTTTGTTTACAGGAATAGGGTATCCAAAATCTTTTTCCACTCAAAATTTTTTTTTCTTTTTATTTCCTTGTTTTTATAGCATGTACCCACATAGATACAGACTTTTTATTGGGACTTCAACCTTTATCTGAGGTACCACTGTCAATTTTACACAGTGCCAAGTAGAGGAGTCATTTTTTCTTTTTCTCTCTCTTTATTACATACTTCAACACATATCTTTGGTACCACTATCAATTTTACGCAGTGCCAAGTAGGGGAGTCATCACTCTTTTTGGATCTTGGATTCTTTCTTCCCAACAAATAGTAAAATAGACTAAACATCAACTAGGTTAATCAATTGACATTAATTCAAGGATTACACTCATATGCTAATTTTATTTAACAAGTAGTTTTACTTTTAAATCAGATTCTTCAAATAATATGTCCACCTAAAATCTCATTCATCAATCAATGAAAAATTTCAAAAGTAGGTATATATTAGAGAAATAAATTCGACATGATAGATCTAGTCCTAATCACAGGCATGAATTCATTCATTATCAATGGAATCATACAATCAACAATAATATCCTCAAAAATAGACTAGGCCACAAATCAGCACATCAACAAAAATAGTATAAACTCATCAATCATAAAAGTATCACAATGTCATATCATGTCATCAAGTATGCAAGTATGCACAGTATCAAAATATCATCATACAACCCGATCGAAACTATCATCAATATCAAAATATGGTACAACCATATCGAATAGTCAAATCAACATCACAATATCATACAACCATATTGAATTATCTCAAAGTCAAGTAAAGCAGAGCAATGTAGTAATGGCGGACACAACGAGTTTGGAAGAATCATCATTCCCTATAAAATATGAAACATCAATAAGATAAAGAAAAATAAATGCAAATAAGTAAGGGAAAAAGATACTCACAAAACTCTACTCATGATCATCAGATCGGATCTCCTCGGTGTCCTCCTCCGCTGCATCCATAGGATGAAAGGGCTGCTCTCTCTGGTATCCACCATGGTCTCCTCCTCGTCTGCTATCCTCATACCTGAAGTGGTCATAAAGAAAATTTCTCATATCTTCCATGTAAGTACTCAAATCCTCCACATCCTGGTGGATATGGTGCATAGTGTCCTGCATTCGCCCCATGGAATCTATCATCTTCTCTATACAATGTCCCTGACGATATATCTCAGCGGAGAGTGCCTGGAATCCTGGGTCGAAGGCACTAGACCACCCTCCAGTTGGTCTGTAGGAAGAATCAGCAGCTGGGTGAGTAGAATCAATAGGCCGGTGAGATGGCGACTCCATACCAAAAGGATCATCTCTTCCACCCCAAGTGGGTGGTGGTGGAAATGTACTCAATGGTGGTGTAAAAGGGGCCTCAGCGGTGCTCGGTGAAAGTTTCCAATTTGCTATTTCCTTCACAGTGGTCTTCTCTACGTGGTGTAATGGTAAAGTAGGGGCATTTGGTCCTAGGACCAACTAAAAGACATCCCCCTCTCTAACTATCATCTTCATAGCCATGCAAGACTCAAGATCAAGCCTTGCATTCCCCCTTGCCACTTCTACCCTATAGGGCTCAACATTTAGATGTAGGGCTATAGGGGTAATCAGCCCCCCTATTACAATGGCGCCCTTCTTTGCTCTAGCCACTTTATCCATGTGCTTCATCAAAAAGAAGGCAACATCCACTACTACTCCATTAAGCATCCCCCATAGAAAGTAAAGCTCAGTTTGTCGCACCATTCTATCACTGTCTCCTCTACCATTCCATCACTGTCTCCTCTGCCAAAAACTGTGTGAGCAAGAACACTATGAACATACTTTATACAAGGATTCATAATCCTTGAAGCTCTAGCAGCAACAGTAGAAAAATGGGTCTCATGGGTAATCTAATTCCAAAACACATTTTTTATAAACCCAATTGGTATTTGGGTATACCCTCCAGAACCCAAATGAAAGATAGATCTGATTTCTCTCAAAGTTAACTTCCTCTCAACATTATCTAGTCTGAATGTAACTTCTCCTTCAGCAGGTCCATTGGAAAACTCTCGTAGGTCCACATTCAAGCTACTCAAAAATTCCAAAACAAGTGGCAAATAAGCATATGGTGTCATCTCAAAAAATCTTTTAGCTCTGATTTGCTCAAATATCCAAAACACATCCTCATATAATCCAAGTGCCTCCAAGGTTCTCTATCAGCATACTTTGTATTTACCACCCTTCTCTCTACCAACTTGTTGTATCTTTCTTCTTGAATTTCATCCCTAAAGATAATGCCATAGGGATTTGGTGTTGTGGAGGATGTGACTGGTCCTTTGCCTCTTCTCTTTGATACTACTTGCTTAATCTTAGGAGCCATCTCAATTTTCCACACAAGCTGTAAGCTAAGAGTGCAATACAATATAGCAAATAGCAATTCAATATAATCAATCACTTTCAATCTCAGAAATTTCACTCTACAAAATGTCTTACGAGTAATATCAGTTAAATCATAGCTTAAAACCCAAGAAATTTTTATCAAAAATAGAACAGTGGAAAACTGGGCGGAAAACAGGGTGGAAATCAGGCATTTAAGCTCAATCATGCTCAATACACTTTACACATCAATTCAAAATATCTAGAAACGAACTAGGAAGGGTCGCCTATCCTTTAGGAAGCATTTGCAAACAAAAATCTCTCAAATCAACCAAGAAACGAAGAAAAACGAAGAAAGGGGCAAAAATTCATGCAAACTCATAAAAATGGAGAAATCGGTGAAGTGAGTACCCAATCAGCTATTAGAACTGGACGGGAAGAGTTGCCGGTGAGCTCTGACGGATGGAGAAGGTCGAAGGTCGAGGGTCGGCGCAAGAACGAGCGAAAACGAGTGGGAAACCCTAAAACACGGTCTAGAAAATCATAAAAAACGGCGTATGAATCGCGTCTAAAAACAGAATTACGGCCGTAAAAACCATTATGGCAGTGCCGTATTTTGACATATTCAAAAAACACGGGCTGTAAAACTAATATGGTGGTGCCGTAATAATCTGAAATCTCTCGGGTCAAATTTCGACCGAAAATATGGTACCACAGTAACGGTTACGGCACCGCCGTAATATGCTCGATGCTCTCGGCTGAGAAAATGACCAAAAATATGGTGTTGTGAAAATAGTTACGGTGGTGCCGTAAAAATAATCACAAACTTTTTTTTGAAGCAAAAAATTAAATTCACAAAATACGGCCCGTAAAAAAAATATGGTCATAAAGGCAATAAAACTCTCGGGTCGAATTTGGAGCAAAAATACGGTACCGTGAAATAACTTATGGTAGTGCTGTTATATCGCCTAAACTTTCTGGTCGAAAACAGAGCAAAAAAACGGTATTGTAATTCCCATTACGCTAGTGTCGTATTTTACACCAAAGCTCAATTTTACCTACAAAAAGAAAAGAAAAATTAGTTCTAAAAACAAAAGTAACAATAAAAAGAATAAACTAAAGTTAGAATGCTTAGGTTGCCTCCCAAGAAGCGCTAATTTAAAGGTCTTTAGCTTGACCCTTCTACACTCAGATTTGATTTTGGTTTCTTCAATTTCCACTCTGATTTTTCTTTGAGTTGAGCATCACTTTGAATCACATATGGCTCATTCCTAAAACAATGTCCAAATTTACTTAAGAATTTCTTTCCTTTATCAAACAATCTTGAGTTTCCTTTTCTTCTTCTTCTTTTCAAAATTTGAATCTCTTTTCTCTTGAATTCCTATATCCACATCCTCAGAAAAAATGTCAGTTTCAATATTAGAGGATTCATCAAATAAATTATGAACATTAATGACAACATCATCTACTATATCGACACTACAACACGATCCAGAATATGAAAGTTTGTTCAAAGAATCAGTAAGATCAAACTCAATTAAATTTTCACAGATATCAAAGGTGATTTTTTTTCCTTTCTTAACATCTATATGTGCTCCTGCTGTAGCCAAAAAGGGTCTACCAAGGAAGATAGGATTTTTATGATTTTCTTCCATATCAAGGACTACAAAATCTGTAGGTATAAAAAATTTGCCTACCTTGATTGGAACATTCTCTACAATACCAATAGGATACTTTATCGAGCTACCAGCGAGCTGTAAAGATATGGATGTTAGTTTAAGCTATCCAATGTCTAGTTTCCTGCAAATAGATAAAGGCATCAAGCTTACACTGGCACTTAGATCACATAAGGCTTGGTCAAAAGACATGCTTCCAATAGAATAAGGTACAAAGAAACTACCTAGATCCTTCAGTTTTTGTGGCAATTTATTCTGGATAAAAGCACTACAATCCTCAGTTAAAGCCTCAGTACCATAGTCTTCTATTTTTCTTTTGTTGGATAAGATCTCTTTCAATAATTTTGCATATGATGGCATTTGAGATAAAGCTTCAGTAAAAGGAATATTAATGTAAAGCTTTTTCAACACTTCAAGAAATTTGCCAAATTATTTGTCTAATTTTGCTTGCACTAACCTTTGGGGAAAGGGTATAGGTGGTCTATAAGGTGGAGGTAAATTAGGTTTAGAAGCATCATTCCGACATGGCTCCATCACCTTTTGGTTCATCACCCTTTTGAGGTGGCAAACTAGCTTGGGTTTGCTCATGTGCAGAAGATTTTTCTAACTCTAATTCATCATCATGATCATCATTAGGCTCTTTTTCATTGTTCACCACTTTCCCTTTGGGTTCCTCTAATTGTCTCCCACTTCTAGTGATGATAGCATTACAGTGCTCCCTAGGGTTCAACTCAGGTTTAGCAAGTAATTTTCCAGGGGGTTTGTAAGAACTACTAGCTTGTTGTGCTATTTGATTTTCTAAGATTTTGTTGTGGACTGCTAATGATCCTACTTGAGAAGCTAATAGACTAACCATTCCCTTAAGATCTTCAATTTCTTTATTTTGATTTTGCATGAACTAATTTTGATTAGTCATAAACTTTTCTAGCATGGACTGAATGTTTGAATTTTGATTTGAGTTTTGACTTTGATTTGGTTTTTGTTGGTATCCTCTATTTTCAGTTTCTCCCCCTGCATTGTTGTTGTTTTTCCAATATAAGTTGGGGTGACTCTTCCATCCAGGGTTGTAAGTACTAGAATAGGGATGACTCCAAATTTCATAGTATTTTTCACACTTATTTACTAGTCTTTTGAGTCATAATCTTGCTCTTTGCTTTATTTTTACACCTTATTTGCCAAATACTTCAGAATCTATACCACTCTTTGTTTTTGATCAATTTCAGGCAAAAAGGTATCATTATCACCAGTTTTCAAGCACTTTCAATGCATGAATGAGTTCTAATCATCAAGAGGAGTTTACACATCAAATTTCAAGTCAAAATGAACCTTCTAGCGAAAATACGGCACTACCGTATTTTTGGGTAAAATCACCACGGTGTTGTAATTTCGGTGAGTCCAACCAGAAGTTTTGGGCAAAAGACAGCACTGCCGTAAAAGGTTCCACGGTACCGTAATTTCCAACAATTTCACACGAAACGCTTCAGAGTCATTACAGCAGTACCGTGATAAAAATCACGGTACCGTAGTTTCTGCCCAGAATTCATAGAGGAAATTACGGCACTGCTGTAATTATTTCACGGTGCCATAATTTTGCAACCAGATTTCTGAGTTTCCCGCCGCAAACTTGAAAACACGATTTCTCGAGCTTTAGGGCACCAATTGAAGATCTAAAAAAAAGGGGAAGACTCAGCATTAGGAGGGGAAGATATTCAAAGCAAAAGGAACAATTTTCATCGACGATCTGGGGCGAATTGGAGAGGAGAGCGGCCGCACTAGGGTTCGTCGGTTCTCAGCCTACAGGCTACCTCCGGCCACAATTTTTGACAGAGAGCTTCGCCTTGTGAAGGAGAACACACATCTGAAGTTTCAGAGCATTTGGAGTACGATCGAGGGAGAAATCAGCATAACAATTGGTGACAGCACTATTGATATCGAAATTATGGGCTGTAATTCAATTACAGCCCTGTTTTGTAACTTTTCTTCCCTCTCTTCGATTTCTTATCACACTGAAACATGTTTTATTGTAATTCCTTCATCATGGTAGCTTAATCTTTCTTTGGGACATGGGGGTGTAATCTCTTTGTTTCTTAATGACTAGAAAATCCTAATTTTGTCAAACTGATTTTATTGTGATAATTTTACTTTTGTGATTGATTGTTCTTTAATCCTCCTTTATTTCTTAATGTCAGCATGTTTTAGAATTTTGCGAAATAGACTGAGAAGTTGATTGTAAAATTCAGAACCCTAGGAATTATCAAGTTTGGAACTATCGTAAGATATTAGGTTGTTCTTCGAATTCTAATTTCTAGAGAATTTTAATACCTTGTTGATTTTATGATTCTTTGGATTGAGTAATATTTTAGACTTGATTAGAAAT
The DNA here is from genome assembly GCA_027563935.2 of Costus lasius. Classification (NCBI taxonomy): domain Eukaryota; kingdom Viridiplantae; phylum Streptophyta; class Magnoliopsida; order Zingiberales; family Costaceae; genus Costus; species Costus lasius. Next base: position 83,166,398 of record CM050451.1, read on the forward strand.
TGTAAGAGATTAAATTTCTGAACGCAGAGACCCTTGAGTAAAACTTGTGTTGAGACTCGGATGCACGAGAGTGATCTTTGAGTTTCCACTTGAGGTTATCAACTTAGAATTCGGATGCACGAGAGTGATCTTTAAGTTCTTAGTTGATGGTTTACTTATTTTCAGCATCGAATAGATCTTGCACGAGAGTGGAGATCGGTTCTTTGTATGATTGTCTACGCGAGAGCGAGACAATTTCTTTATGAAGTAAGCCTTGTCTTTATCATGATGAAATTAGATTGACAATCAAATATCTAAATCTAGTCATTATAAATTTAAGTGGATGAACCCCTAGTCCCAGTTTTTCTCTGATATTTTCTCCGTGTTCTTTTCGATCGTTCGCTTCACCATTATTCGATTACCTAGATAGCAAGAAATCAATTATTTGGTACTTGACAAACGAGGTCTCTGTGGTTCAATATCTTTCTTTATTACTTCGAGTATCCGTGCACTTGCGGACTACAACAAGTTTTTGGCGCCGTTGCCGGGGACCTTGGTTTTTGTCAATATTGAAGATATTGAAAGTACTACTAGACTAGGTTTTTGTTTTCATTTTTGTTTACGATTTTATTTATCTTTCTTTTTGGTTCTTTTTGAAGCTTAGATTAATTCTATTTTTCTTTATTTTTCTGCATATTTTGAACTTTACTGCATATATTTGATCTTGTTGACCAGTTTGCTTGTGCATGCGCAGGAATCTTAGATCAGGACCTCTTGTTCCTTTTGATCCTTAAATTAACAAAACTCTTAGGTTGCGCAGGAAGCTTAGATTTGCAGAGGAAAGAGAAGGAGAAGCAATCATGGCAAAGAGAAGATCATTGCGTGATTATGAAGCCCCAAATCCCCAAGGGATTCACTCTAGTGTTACTAGTCCAGCCATTGATGCCAACAATTTTGAGATCAAACCAGCCTTCTTGTCTATGATTCAACAAAACCAGTTTGGAGGAGCATCTCTTGAAGATCCTAATATCCATCTATCTCTTTTTCTTGAATTGTGTGATACTATTAAAATTAATAGAGTTTCTGATGATGCACTGAAGTTGAGACGTTTCCTTTTTCCCTCAGGAACCGAGCACGTGATTGACTTCATTCACAGCCGTCAGGGACTTTTACAACTTGGGACCAGCTGTCTAATGCCTTTTTGTTGAAGTACTTTCCACCCAGCAAGAGCATCCAACTGAGGAATCAAATTACAAATTTTGCACGAAAGGATGGGGAGTCTTTGAGCGAAGCATGGGAGCGATTTAATGAATTGCAACGGAAGTGTCCTCACCATGGCTTAGAGAAAAGAGTTTTGATTCAAACTTTCTTTTATGGACTCCTTTATAATACCCGACTTACTGTTGATGCTGCTGCAGGTGGAGCCCTAATGAACAAGACTATGGAAGAAGCCTATACATTGATTGAGGAGATAGCACTAAATCATAACCAATGAACTATTAAGAGAGGAGTTCTTTATCGCCCTCCATATGGTAAGACTGATAGTGATAACTGGCGCACATTGGCTGAGAAGGTAGACTCTTTATGCAATCGTTTTGATTTTTTCAAATGCAAACTACTGTTGTTTCTTCTGTTACATGTGAAATTTGTGGAAATCATGGGCACTGTTCTGAAGAGTGTAAGATTATTGTTGATAGGGGTAAGGAACAAATGAATGCAGTAGGGGATTACAATCAAAGTAGATCTAATGACCCTTATTCTAGTACCTACAACCCTGGTTGGAGGAACCATCCAAATTTATCTTGGAAGAGCAACAATTACCAAGGGACACAGAATGAAAATAGGGGGTACCAACAAAGACAACAAAATCGGAGTCAAACCCAAAACCCTAATCTAGAGGATATGTTTGCTCAATTTATGGGAGCCCAGAAAAAACAAAATGATGATGTGAATGAGAGTCTAAAACAAATAAATTCTAGGCTTGACAGTGTTTTTGCTCATTATAAGATCTTAGAGACCCAGAGAGCACAGCAAGCTAGTACATCTTATAGACCTCAAGGAAAATTACCTGCTATACCTGAACCTAACCCTAGGGAACATTGCAATGCTATCACAACTAGGAGTGAGAAACAATTGGAAGATCCTAGGGAATCTCTTGATGATGAAAAGGTAGAGCCAAGACTTGAAATTAGAAGTGATCTTGTTTTAGAATCACAACCTACACAAGTGCGGTCCCATCCTTGTTCAACAACTTCTAAGGTGGATGAGCCTTCACAAGATGGTGATTTGCCTTCTAAGGTTGATGATCCTAAAATTAGTTCACCACCACCCTATAGGCCACCTATTCCCTTTCCCAGAGGATTGTTCAAGCAAAAGTAAATTAACAATTTGGGTAATTTTTGGATGTTCTTAAAAAGCTTTGCATTAACATACCGTTTACTGAAGCTTTAACTCAAATGTCATCTTATGCAAAATTTTTGAGAGAAATTCTGTCTAACAAGAGAAAGATTGAGGATTATGGTACTATGGCTCTTACAGAGGAATGTAGTGCTCTTATTCAGAATAAGTTGCCACCTAAACTAAAGGATCCAAGTAGTTTCTCTATACCCTGTTCTATTGGAGATATGGCTTTTGACCGAGCTTTATGTGATCTCGGTGAAAGTGTTAGTTTAATACCTTATTCTCTTTATAGGAAATTAGATATTAGAGAGCTCAAACCAACCTCAATTTCTTTGCAACTTACTGATTCATCAGTTAAGTATCCGGTTGGTATATTAGAGAATGTTCCAGTACAAATTGGTAAGTTTTTCATACCTACAGACTTTGTAGTTCTAGAGATGGAAGAAAATTCTAAAAATCCAATTATTCTTGGTAGGCCTTTCTTAGCTACATCTGGTGCATTAATTAATGTTAGAAAAGGAAAATTGACTTTTGATATTTGTGGTGATATAATTGAATTTGATTTGATTGATTCTTTAAAAAAGGCATCACACTCAGGGACATGTTGTAGCATAGAAATAATTGATGATGAGGTTGTTTGTGACATGCATAGTTTCTTTGATGAATCTTCTGATTTTGAAACTGATACATCTTCTAAGTGTGCTAATAAAGAATTTCAGGAAAGAGCAGCGAAGAAGAAGAGGAAGAGACGAAAGAGGAAAGGAAATTCAAAATTGCTTGAGAAAGGAAAAAGGCTCATAAGTAAATTTAGACACTGTTTTAGGTCTGAGTCTTATGTTTTTAAAAGCCATCAACAAAACACTGAGAAATCATTATGGCAACTGAAGACACAATCACGATCAAATCTGAGTGTTGAACGGTCAAGCTAATGACCATTAAATTAGCGCTTCTTGGGAGGCAACCCAAGCACTTTTTCTTTTGTTTTTGCTTTGTTTTGTCTTAATTTATTTTGTTTAGGATTAATTTTTATTTTTCTCATTTTTTGATACATTTATAACATTTTTAGTGAATTTTTACAAATTACGGCACTACTGTATTTTTATTACGGCACCGTAATTCGTGCTGATTCTTCACAGATGAAAGACATGAATTATGGCACTACCGTGGAAAAATTTACGATACTATATTTTTGTCCATTTTTATACAGAAAGTTTTTTTAGCATATTACGGCAGTACCGTGGAACGTTTTACGGTACCATATTTTCGGGCATTTTCTTACAGAACCTTTTTGGAGTTTTCGAAAAAAAATACGGCACTACCGTATATTTTCTACGGTGCCGTAATTTGTCACGTTTTCTTGCAGAGAGTCTGTAACAATATTACAGCACTACCGTAATCCCTTTACGATGCCGTATTTTCTCCGACCCCACATTTTCACATGTCGTATTTAGGGTTCGGCACACTGTTCCAAGGCTTCTTTCATCCAATTTCATGCCGACTTCTCAGATTTCTTCGAGTTCTTGTTTCCGTAACCCTCGTGCGACCTTTCTTTGCAATTTCCATCTGATTTCTACCAGAGATTTGGACGATTTCAAGCTCGATCGAGCTCGCTTGGTGGTGCACTGCAGCTTTTCCACCGTGATTTCGCCCCGCTCATCTTCTCTCGTCCAGGCGTCGATCAAGTTGATTTCAAGTTCAGAAAGCTTCGAGGGAGATAGAAGATCATTCCCCAAGTTGATTTGAAGATCGATCTCAACCTAGAAATCCATATCTGAAGCTTGAATCCAGCCCTGTTTTCAGCCTGCGCAGCCCCTTTGGTAACGCGTCCTTGTTCCAGTTTTCTTCAGTCGTTTACTTGCTTCTCTTGTACACTATCATGTCACCGGTTAAGAGGATGGTCTCGAAGAAGAAAGGAAAAGCTCCTGCTGAACCTCCAATGCCACCACCAAATCCATTCGGTATCACTTTCAGAGATGAAGCCCAAGAATAATGATACAATCTGCTGCTTACTCGACGCGTTGTGAAGACAAAATACACTGACATGAGAGCTTTGGAGCTTTTAGGATTAAAGGATGATGTGCTGTGGATGTTTGACAAGATGGGTTTGAGGCAATTTTTTGGCATGACACCTCAAACTTATCTACCGATTATTTTGGAATTTCTTAGTAGCTTAGAAGTGAGTTGGGATGAGTATATGGATCATACAGCTGAGGGAGAAATCAGATTCAGAATGGTAAATGAAGATAGGAAGCTCTCATTCAAAGAAATTCATCGCATATTCCATCTTCCACAGAAGGGACGCACCGAACCACCCATTGGATTCATTGAGCATATTTTTTGGAGCCAGATCTCATCAGAGACTCGATTTTCAACATCAGCAACGAGGGCCTCAAGTATCTTGAACCCATGCATCAGATATGCCCACCGCGTCCTTGCACACACCATATTCGGGCGAGGAGATAGTGACAGGATGGTCCGTCACGCTGAGTTATTCTTTCTCTGGGGTATGCTTCATGGATATATGGTAGACGTAGCTTTCTTTTTCATGAGACATATTGACAAAGTAGCTAGAGCCAAGAGAGGAACCATAGTGATAGGAGGGTTTCTTACTCCTATAGCACTATTCTTGGGAATTGAGCCCTACGGGATCGAGGTTGCTAGAGGCAACGCAAGGATAGATATCGAGTCCTGCATCGTAATGAAGATGATTATGTGAGATGGCGACACATATTGTTTGCTCTTATAGCCTAGACTTCCTGCATTGCCATTGCCCAACCCAGGACGGACCTCGGTGCAAAATTTAGAGAATTGGAAGTTGTCACCAAGCTGCGTATCTTACGCCACACCTGCACCAGAGACATCAGTGCCACCACCACCTCCTGCTTGGGGTGATGACCCATTTGCTATGGGCATCGATTCCTCACCACACAGGACCACCGATCCACCACCAAATGGAGCCACCGGATCATCCACACATCACACAGCTCCAGACCAGAGTGGGTGGCATACTCATCAGGACCCCGGATTCCAGACCCTCTCTCTGCGCATGGAGAGAATGATGAGTGCCATGGGGAGGATGTCTGAGCAGATGAGTCACATCCACCAGGATGTCGAAGCGTTGGGAAACTACATGGAAGATATGGGCAATTTTCTCTACGATCATTTCGGCTTCGAAGATTCCAGGAGGGGTGGTATCCATGGCGATGCATGTGAGGGAGTTTCTCACGATCCCATGGACGCTACTCATATCGAGGGAGATGAGGAGGAGACGCATTCGGATCAGTAGAATCTTGTGAGTATCTTATTCCTATTCTCATGCTTTATTTGAGTTTACTAATTGATATCGATTTTATACTTGTGTAGGGAAGGATGACTATGTCAAACTTCTTGTGTCCTACTACTACAGATCCTCGCTTCTTAGTTTCTATTGTTATATGATTTCGATTTGGTTGTACTGACGTGATTTAACATTTGCTATACTTTCTTTTTTATATGTTTGTACATGATATTTTGGTGCTCTTGATTGACACTATGAGTTTGGTATGCTATGAGATTTATTTGATGTTTTGTTATGATGATGATTGTCATTATTAATGTGCCTGTGTGGTTTGTTTACTCATGAAAATGCTGCCGTTATCATGCCAAAATTTTTCTTGATGATTTATATATTCATAATTATGATTAGGATTAGACCTATTATGATGGATTTATTACTCTAATACATATCTACCTATTGAAATTTCTCATTGATTGATAAATGATATTTTAGGTAAACATATTATTTGATGAGTTTGATTTTAAAGTGAAGCTATTTCTTTAAATAAAATCAATATATGAGCGTAATCCTTGAATTGATATTAATGGATTAGTTTGGTTGATGTTCATACTATTTACTATTTGTTGGGAAGATAGGTTCCTTGATCCAATTAAAGCGAAGACTCCCCTACTTGGCACTGTGTAAAATTGACAGTGGTACCAAAGGACATGGGTTGAAGTAATAAAGAGAAAAAAAAGCAGCATGCATCTATGTGGATGTAAGCTATGGAGAGAAATCAACCCACATTAACTCCGCTATCTTTGAAAGAATTCTTTCTATTAAAAAGATATGAGTTCTATTACATTGATTATATGATCAATGTACTCTAACTTCGTCACCAGAAAAAAGGTGGCAATCGAATTAGAGAATGTGGTAAAAAAATGATCATGAGAGGAAAAAGATTTTGGAAACCATAATCCAGTAAACAAAAGTTGATAGTTATGAATCAAAACTGGATGAAATCTTGATATTGATATTCTACCTATTATGCAAGTTGTGAAGTTTTATTTGACTAAATAGTGGATCTTAAAGATCAAACTCAAAGGATGATATGTCTACTTGAAATTTTATGAAGCAATTGGTGAAAGTTTTCATTGGTGAATGTATTTCAGAAATTTATTTGTCATGAGAAAGTCATTTCTTTTGATCAATTTCTTGATTTTTGCTTGAGGACAAGCAAGGTTTGAGTCTTATGTGTTTGATGACTCCAAATTTTATAGTATTTTTCACACTTATTTACTAGCCTTTTGAGTCATAATCTTGCTCTTTGCTTTATTTTTACACCTTATTTGCCAAATACTTCGAAATCTACACCACTCTTTGTTTTTGATCAATTTCAGGCAAAAAGGTATCATTATCACCAGTTTTCAAGCACTTTTAATGCATGAATGAATTCTAATCATCTAGAGGACTTTACACATCAAATTTCAAGTCAAAATGAACTTTCTAGCGAAAATACGACACTACCGTATTTTTGGGTAAAATCACCACGGTACCGTAATTTCGGTGAGTCCAACCAGAAGTTTTGGGCAAAAGACAGCACTGCCGTAAAAGGTTCCACGGTACCGTAATTTCCAACGATTTCACACAGAACCCTTAAGAGTCATTATGGCAATACCGTGATTTTTAGGCAAAATCACGGTACCGTAGTTTTTGCCCAAAATTCACAGAGGAAATTACGGCTCTGCCGTAATTATTTCACGATGCCGTAATTTTGCACCCAGTTTTTTGAGTTTTCCGCCGCAAACTTGAAAACACAATTCTCGAGCTTTAGGGCACCAATTGAAGATCCGAAAAAAGGGGAAGACTCAGCATTAGGAGGGGAAGATATTCAAAGAAAAAGGAACAATTTTCATCGACAATCCGGGGCGAATTGGAGAGGAGAGCGGCCGCACTAGGGTTCTGCAGTTCTCAGCCTACAGACCACCTCCGGCCACAATTTTTGATAGAGAGCTTCGCCTTGTGAAGGAGAACACACAGCTGAAGTTTCAGAGCATTTGGAGTCTGATCAAGGGAGAAATCAGTAGAACAAGTGGTGACAGCACTATTGATATCGAAATTACGAGCTGTAATTCTATTACAGCCCTGTTTTGTAATTTTTCTTCCCTCTCTTCGATTTCTTATCACACTGAAACATGTTTTATTGTAATTCCTTCATCATGGTAGCTTAATCTTTCTTTGGGACATGGGGGTGTAATCTCTTTGTTTCTTAATGACTAGAAAATCCTAATTTTGTCAAACTAATTTTATTGTGATAATTTTACTTTTGTGATTGATTGTTCTTTAATCCGTCTTTGTTTCTTAATGTCAGCATGTTTTAGAATTTTGCGAAATAGACTGAGAAGTTGATTGTAAAATTCAGAACCCTAGGAATTATCGAGTTTGGAACTATCGTAAGAGATTAGGTTGTTCTTCGAATTATAATTTCTAGAGAATTTTAATGCCTTGTTGATTTTATGATTCTTTGGATTGAGTAATATTTTAGACTTGATTAGAAATTGTAAGAGATTAAATTTCTGATCGTTAGAGACCCTTGAGTAAAACTTGTGTTGAGACTCGGATGCACGAGAGTGATATTTGAGTTTCCACTTGAGGTTATCAACTTAGAATTCGGATGCACGAGAGTGATCCTTGAGTTCTTAGTTGGTGGTTTACTTATTTTCAGCTTCGAATAGATCTTGCACGAGAGTGGGGATCGGTTCTTTGTATGATTGTTTACGCGAGAGTGAGACAATTTCTTTATGAAGTAAGCCTTGTCTTTATCATGATGAAATTAGATTGACAATCACATATCTAAATCTAGTCATTAGAAATTTAAGTGGATGAACCCCTAGTCCCAGATTTTCTCTGATATTTTCTCCATGTTCTTTTCGATCGTTCGCTTCAGCATTATTCGATTACCTAGATAACAAGAAATTAATTATTTGGTACTTGACAACGAAGTCTCTGTGGTTCGATATCTTTCTTTATTACTTCGAGTATCCGTGCACTTGCGGACTACAACATGTTACCACATATATCACAAACAACAGATGAAAAAACAACAACAGTTTGCATTTTAAAAGAATCAAATCTGTTGCACAAAAGGTCTACCTTTTCTGCCAAGGTGCGCTAGCCATCACTTTCATTCTTACCTTGAGAAGGTTTATAAAGCACTCCTCTCTCTGAAGTCCACTGGTTATGATTTAAAGCCCTCTCCCCTAGCAACTTGAAAGCATCATCAATGGTTTTGCTCATTAAAGCTCCTCCTGCAGCAGCATCAACAGTTACTCTGGTATTATAAAGCAAACCATTGTAAAAAGTATGAATTAAAACCCAATTTTCAATGCTATGGTGAGGACACTTCCGTTGTAAATCGTTGAATCGCTCCCATGCCTCGCTAAAAGATTCACCATCCCTCTGTGCAAAAGCTTGAAATCTGGTTTCTCATTTGGATGGTTTTGCTTGCTGGAAAGTATTTCATCAAGAAGGCATTGGTCAATTGCTCCCTTGTGGTGAAGGTACCGATAGGTTGTGCTTGAAGCCAAGATCGCGATCGATCCCTAACGGCCTGTTTCAAAGCAGGGATAGAAATGAGGAAGGAAGAGAAATGCTTATAGAAAGGAAATAGTAAAGGAAAGAAATAATTGCTTTCCTTTTTATGCTTCGTGTTTCGGTGAAAGGAAAGGAAATAGTTTCCCCTCGCCGAGCTTCTTCGCCACCGAAGCTCTTCCTGTCGCTCGCAACCTCGGCGTCCTACCTTACGTTTTCTTCCCCACCAACCTCCACACGATCTACCTCTTCCTCCACCTCCCCAAGATCGATGCCGCCCCTCATCTCAAGGTCGTCGCTGGCGTCGACCTCAACCACGCTGCGGCACAGTCCCCTGCGCCTTCCATCGCCTCCGCCTCCTCCACGAGTTTGACCTTAGCAACAACCGCTTCGTCGGCATCTTCCCCGATGCCGTGCTCCACCTCCCGACTCTCCGCTTCCTAGACCTCCGCTTCAACGAGTTCGAGGGTCCCATACAGCCCATGCTCTTCCAACAGCAAGAGCGGAGAGGGCGCGGCGAGCTGGCACATACGGGGCAAGAAGGCAAGGGGCAGTGAGAGGACGAGGAAGGCAGCGACGGAAGGAGTCGCAAGCGACGGCGACCAACCCGGAAGGCGAGTCGGAGGCGTCGGAAGGGAGTTCTCAGGCGGCAAGGAACCTCTTCGAACTCCAGGTAAGTCGTATTGGATTTGCTCAGAGGTCATCGCGCTGTCGCCGAAGACGCTGCTATCGACCAATCGATTCGTGGGAGAGATCCGCAACAAGGGATTCTAGTGGAACCAAAATCTGCAACTGCATTGGAGAGGGTAGGGGGAGGAGGACGATTCGGCGAGCTCGAACGGAGGGGGAGGAGGCGGCTTCAAGCTCGACTGCTAGCTTGGACGAGATGGGAGGGGGCGGCTGCGAGCTCATCGAGGCAACGAGAGGCAGCGAGAGGGCGAGAGGAGAGGGCTACGAGGTCGAGCGAGTGTGCTGCGAGTGGTCACTAGGGAAAGGAAATAGATTTCCCTCCGATTTGGAGGGAACGTTTTTGAGAGAAAGGAAAGAAATTTTTGCTTTCCTTTCTGCTCATTCCTCCTTTGAAACTAGGAAAATAGAAGGAAAGAAATTCATTTTTTTTCTTTTCACTCCTGATTTCCCTTCTTTGAAACAGGCTATAAGAGAAAAAGGAAACAATTTCAATTTTAATGCATCGTTAGAAACATCATTTGTTTTAATTGTATCACAAAGTTCAAGAAACAAAGAAAGGTGTTGATTTCAAAGTTGTTAGCCTCTATGACCAGCCTAGCAATACTAGAGTGAATGTCTCATAGATTAGGGGCTGCATAGTCCCTAAGTGATCTTTGTTCTGCCATGGTCACTTCTTCCTCTTGTTGACTTTCTTCAAATCTAAGCTTCCTGCACAGTCTAAGAGTTTTATTTATCTCATGATCAAAAGGTACAAGAGGTCCTGATCTAAGATTCCTGCGCATGCAAAGCATATAGATCAAATGATTTCAAGAGAATGGAAAAGAACGAAAAAAACAGAAAATAAACAGAAAACAAAACCTAGTCTAGCAATACTTTTAATATCTTCAATATTGACAAAAACCAAGGTCCCCGGCAACGGCACCAAAAACTTGTTGTAATCTGCAAGTGCACGGATACTCAAAGTAATAAAGAAAGATATTGAACCACAGAGACCTCATTGTCAAGTACCAAATAATTGAGTTCTTGTTATCTAGGCAACCGAATAATAACAAAGCAATGATCACAAACACACGAAAAAAGATAATCATAGAGAAACTGGGACTAGGGTTTCACCCACTTTGATTTCAATAACTAGATATAAATAAGAGGTCGTCAGTCAAATCTCATTATGATAAAGACATAATTTACTTTAAAATAGAATTATCTCACTTTCGTGCAGATAATTATACAAAGAACTGATCCTCACTTTCGCGCAGGATCTATTCAATGCTGAAGATAAGCAAATCATCGGCAAAGAACTCAAGGATCACATTCATGCATCCGAATTCTAACTACATATTTTAGTACAATAGTTTTCATATGTTCTACTTAGGGTTCTCCAACAGACCAATTACTCGATTTCTCGTAGTAATCATCATGTTTATCACAATAACTCAATCCTAGATCAATATTATCAAACATGACAATTATACTACTAAAATTTGAGAAATAATAACAGACATAATTTCTTACAATAAGTTCCTAGCATTTAATTTTAGGTTCCAAGTTCTCAAGCAAATCACTTTTCAGTCCATATTGCGAAACTCTAAAACATGCATGATAATATAAATCTATGGAGAATTAAAGACAAATCATCACAAAAGCAGAATTATCATAACAAAGATTATCATGACAAAAATAATAATCATCTAGTCATTAAAATTCAAGGGGGATTACACCCCCATGTCCCAAAAAAGGTTTAAGCTAGCATCATAAAAAGAATACAATAATCCATGGTTGAGAGGGATCAAAAATCGAACAAAAGGAAGAAATTACTAAACACAGCACGGCTGTAATTTCCGCGTGAACAATAGTCGGCGGCGTGCTTTCATCGATTTCTCCTCCGATCGACCTCCTTTCACTCTGAAACTTCTGGAGTATCTTCTCCTCCTCTAGGCACAGCTTCCCTTCAAATTTCACGGCTGGAATGCGTTGTATGCTTTCCGGCGGCGAAACCTAGGGCAATGGTGAGAATCTCGATTTCTCTCTGTGTGGTGGATGAAAATTAGGGCTTTTTGGTTGTTTGTCTTCTCCTCTCCTAAAGCTCCCTTTTCCTTCTTACGGATCTTCAATTTATGATCTGGATCGTCTGCAATCGATCGCGCAAAAATCAGACTTCAAAGTTGACCGTGAAAATCGCGTCCAGGAATAGAATTACAGCTGTGGTTTTGGTTACGGCACTGCCGTAATTTCAGTCGAATTCTCTGATCGAAATTATCTAGCAATTACGGTAGTGCCGTAATTTCAGCTAAAATTTCTGGTCGAAAATCACTCTAAATTACGGCCCGTGCAAATCCTTACAGTAGTGCCGTAATTTCTGAAAAACTTTCTAGATGAAAAACTCCCCAAATTACGGCAGCACTCTGATATTACGGTAGCTGGTGAAAATACGGTACCGTAATATAGATTATGGCCCTACCGTATTTTCGTCCGAAGCTCCAATCTTTATGAAATTTGACATGTAATCTTCTCTTGATGGTGGGAACTCATCCATGTGTTTGAATTTGCTTGAAAACACCTAAAAATAATGCTTTTTTGCCTGAAAATCATGAAAAATCAGAAAAGAAGTAGATTCTACAATATTTGATAAAAAAAAGCATAAAAATACGCAAAGTAGTATGAATATAACACAAAAATATCTATAAATTTCAGTGTCATCAAGACGCTGTCCGTCCGCAGAGGAGAGAAAAGAGCGCCCACGTGATAATCACGTGTGAACAATGTCTGTCGGCGCAGACGAATAGATCTGAAAATTTTCCTTTCCTTCGGACTTTCCATCGTTCGAACTAAACAAGGCCTATAGGATGCCTCCTAGAATAAGAGATGGTATGACCTTTTGTCGTCGTGGTAGAGGCCGGGAAGGTAGAACCCGAGCTACTGATGAAGCTAGGGGTTCAAATATTGTTGTGGCAGAGTTGCCACAAGTTTAGGCAAGAGCTCCTATTAGGAGAAGAAGTGGCTATGAAGCCCCGCCTGCTCCACCTATCCCACCTGGTCCACTTGCACCAACTGCTCTAGATGCTCCACCTGTACCTCTTGCTCTCGCGTTACCAGATGTGGGCGAACAAGAAAAATTTTTTAGACATGCTAAGGTATTAGAAAGTGTGGTGAAAGTTAATATGGTAGCCCCAAGTAGAGTCCAAGAATGCTTAGGCGCATTTTACAGCTCTAGGAAAGGATAGGTTTGGAGTCTTCACTGGAGAAGAAGACCTTGGATAGCACAAAATTGGATTGTGACAATCGAATAAATGTTTAAGGTAATAAATCTAGAAAGTGACAAAGTTGTTATGACTGCTTATTACATGGTAGGTTGGGCAAAAGAGTGGTGACAAGCTAAAAGTTTAACTTTGGGGGGGGGGGGGGGGGGTGGGATGTGGCTTGTTGGGAATAATTCAGAAAAGCTTTCCTAAATAAGATTTCCCTAAAACCTTTAGAGATAGTCAAAGGCAGAAATTTCTTACCATAAGGCTGGGAGGTTAGTGACCACTTATGCAAATGAATTTGATAAATTAGTACCTTTATTCCGAGAGGTTTTACCTAATGACGATGATAGGGCCCAACATTTTCATAGAGGCTAGGGCTGGCAAAATATGACATGACCTGCCAACACGACAAGACACGATACAATATTTCATGAGACTGAGTTATATTAATTGTATTTCGTGTCGTAAACGTGTCGACCCATTTATAATCCACTAAATATAGTGTCGTGTCGTGTTGTGTTAGCGGGTCAACCCGTGTAACCCGTATAATATATATATAAATAATATATAATATATTTATATTAAAATATAAAACTAAGACTAATAATTTAATTCTTAATCTTAAAGATCTAGTAATATGATATATTTTCAATTTTTACTTCTTTAAAGTTATGATATGCAAATGTGTAATATATTGAGTTAAATAGGTTATTCATGTCGTGTCGTATCGTTCATGTCGTGTTGTTCGTGTTGTATCATATCATCTAGAATCGCGTCATGTCGTGTTATGTAACATGATTTATACTATAGCGTGGTGTATCGTATCGTGTTATATAATGTTATGTAACATGACCTATTTATTAATCATGTTTGTGTTTTGTATATTGACCTGTATACATAAATGGGTCATGTTCGTGTCAAGCATAATCGTGTCACATGTCAAGTATGACACGTGAAACATGAATTGCCAACCCTAATATAGGCCTAGATGATGAGATTTGGATAGACTAATAACCATGGTCCCTCAAGGCTATGAGGCCATAGTAAAATTTGCACTTAGTGTAGCGGCCTCTCGGGAAGTTTTGACCCAATAGCAGAAAGAAAAGCAACCAATACATTCAGAGCAGTATAATTAGAGGAGACCAGTGCCCCATAATAGTTATACCCATTTTTCATAGAAAAGTGAGAGAAACTTTGAGCCAGTAAACAAGAGACCAAGAGTCATGGAGACTCGGTCTTATGCCTCATAAACACCATCACCTAGTATGGGTTTTAGTGCTATTGTACCTTCTAGGAGTTGTTATAGCTGTGCTCAGAATGGACATATTTCAAGGTTTTGTCTAAACAAGTCAATCCAATGCCATAAGTGTGGTGTAAGGGGTCACTTTCAAAAAGATTGCCCTAAGAGAGAAAAATAGTATCAGCAAAACAGGCATCAGTCAGCAAGATTTCAAGGTGGACAGAATCAGAGTAACTGTACGATATCTCATCCCCATAATGCTTGTCCTCAAAACTCACTGCCTTAAAATATTCACCCCTAAAATTCCGCTCTAGCTCAAGTTTATGTCTAGACAGAACAGGAGGCTCAGCAAACTTCAGGATCAGTATTAAGAGGTATTATTTTTTTTTTGTGATAGTCCTACATGTTTACTTATAGACATTGGTAGTACACATACCTTTATATCATGTGATTTTGCGATGAGGATAAAAATGAAACTTTCTCTATCTAAATTTAATCTGTCAGTACATAGGTTCTAGTGGTGTTATGCAATCAGGACTATAAATTAAATAGTGTCCATTGGTATTTGGTGATATAGTGGTGAAAACAGATTTGATAGTCTTAATTTTTCTGACTTTGATATTGTTTTAGGCATGGATTGGCTCTCTACTAATCACGCTATTGTTGGTTGTTATAATTATTTTGTAACTTTTTCTCCTCCTACTTTACCTATTTGGATATTTAATGTGGTACATAGACAAGTTGCTCCTATAATCTCTCTAATAGAAGCTAAGAGATTAATGAGAAGTGGATGTCAGGGAATTATTCTATCAATAGTTAGGGTAGAAGAGAAAGAAAACGTGCCTATTGAGCAAATTCTGGTGATTAGAGAGTTCACTGGTATTTTTCTAGATGACTTACCTGGACTACCACCAAAAAGAGATGTTGAATTCACAATTGAACACTAGCCTCAAACAACTCCTATATCAAAGGCAACATACAGAATGACCCCTAAAGAGTTGAATAAACTTAAAACCCAAATACAAGAGTTGTTAGATAAAGGTTATATACGCCCCAGTGCTTCTCGCTGGGAGCTCCTGTATTGTTTGTTAAAAAGAAAGATGGGTCAATGAGACTATGCATCGATTATAGGCAATTGAATGTTGTTACCATTAGAAACAAATATCTTTTTCCAAGAATTGGCTCGAGGGCAGTGGTGTCTTCTCTAAAATTGATTTGAGATCAAGATATCACCAAGTGAAGGTCAGGGATGAAGATATATCAAAGATTGCTTTTCGAACTAGGTATGAGCATTATGAGTTTTTGGTTATGTCTTTTGGTTTAACTAATGCACCAGCAGTTTTTATGGATTTAATGAACTGGGTGTTCACTGATTATTTAGATAAATTTGTTGTGTTTTTTATTGATAATATTTTAGTATGCTCTTGTGGTGAAAATGAACACAAAAAACATCTAAGATGTGTACTTGAAAGACTGAGGCAAGAGAAGCTATTTGCAAAGTTCAGCAAGTGTGCCTTTGGCTTGATAAATTTACTTTTTTTGCCATGTAATTTTGGAGAAGGTATAGCCGTGGATCCCCAAAAGATTAATCTATTCTCTGAGTGGAAAAGGCCAAAGTCAATACAGGAGATAAGGAGTTTTCTTGGGTTAGCAGGAAATTATAGATGTTTTGTATAAGGATTTTTCGTATTAGCTGCCCCTTGAACTCAATTAACTAGAAAAGATGTGAAATTCAATTGGAATAATTCTTGTGAAAACAGTTTTCAGGAACTTAAGAAGAGACTGATAAGTGTTCCTATTTCAGTAGTTCCATCAAGAGATGAAAAGTACACCATTTACACTGATGCCTCAATTCAAGGGTTGGGAGGAGTTTTAATGCAACATGAGAAGGTAGTAGTTTATGCCTCAGATAGCTTAATGAGCATGAAAAGAATTATCCAATGCATGACTTAGAGTTAGTAGCAATAATTTTTGTGTTGAAATTATGAAGACATTATTTATATGTTGTGCACTTTGAAATCTGTAGAGATCATAAGAGTTTGAAATATTTATTCAGTCAGAAAGAGTTGAATATGAGAAAGAGAAGATGGATAGAGTTTCTAAAAAATTATGACTATAAAATTAATTATCATCCTAGCAAAGCAAATGTGGTGGCTGATGCTTTAAATAAAAAGTCAGTAGGACAGTTAACTCATCTAAAAGTAGTATAAACTGAGTTGGTAAAGCAAATCACCAATTTAAGATTTGAAATAGTAAGTCAAGCAAGAATAGGATATATTGCATCTATGGCAATAGAGTCAAAGATTGTCAAGAAAATTAAAGAATGTCAGATGAAGGATAAAAATTTGAGGAAAATAGTAGAAAATGTTGAGAATGGTAAGAGACCAGAATTTAGTAAAAATTCAAAAGGTATTTTAAAGTGCTAGTGTAGATTATGTGTACCAGAGTTTGCAAAGGAAGAACTACTGAGAGAAGCCAATAGATCAAAGTTTACTATTCATCCAGGCAGTGGTGAAATGTATAAAGACCTTAAGATGTATTATTGGTGGGATGGAGTGAAAAATGATATTGCTAAATTTGTTTCACAATGTTTGATATATCAACAAGTGTAGGCTAAGCATTTGAGACTAGAAGGAGAATTACAAAATATTCCTATCCCTGAATGGAAGTGAAAGCATATCACTATGGATTTTATTTCAGGACTTCCAAGGTCACAAAGGGGATATGATTCTATATGGGTAATTGTTGATACATTGATCAAATCAGTTTATTTTTTACCAATTAAAAAGGTTGACACATTGGATAAACTGGCAAACTTATATTGTAGAGAAATTGTATGATTGCATGGTGTACCTACTAGTATAATATCAGACCGAGATCCTAGATTTACCTTTCATTTTTTAGGCAATTTACATAGAGCTTTGAGGACACAGTTACATTTCAGAACAACATTTCATCCTTAGACAAATGGGCAGTTAGAGAGGACTATTCAGATTTTAGAGGATTTACTCAGGCATGTGTACTAGATTTTGGAAGTGGTTGTGAATTTTATTTATACTTAGCAAAGTTTGCATATAATAATAGTTATCACTCAACAATTTAGATGGCCCCATTTGAAGCCATGTATGGTAGAAGGTGTAGATCACCTGTGTTGTGTTCTGGAATAAGGAGAAAAATGGATTTTGGGTCCTGAAATGATAAAAGAAGATACTGAAATAGTTCAAATGATTAGACATCAATTATTAACTATTCAAAGTAGACAAAAGATGAAGAGCCTTGGAATTTGTTGTAGGAGATCATGTGTTCTTAAAAGTGTCACCTCTAAAGGGCGTGATGAGATTTAGAAGGAAAGGAAAGTTAGCTCCTAGATATATTGGTCTTTCTGAGATACTTGACAGAATATGAATTGTGGCTTATAGACTAGCTTTGCCTCCATCACTTTCTGGTGTGCATAATATTTTTCATGTATCAATGTTGAGAAAATATATTTCTGATTCTAATCATATTTTAAGAGAATTATTAGTACCAATCCAGTCAGATACAACCTTTATTGAACATTCAGATCTTGGACAGAAAAGAGCATCATTTGAGAAACAAAATAGAAAAGTTAGTTAAAGTTGGATGACAGCATCACCCAGATTATGAGGCTACTTGGGAAAGAGAAGAAGATGTTATGACTCAGTACCCTCACCTATTTGATCATGGTAAGTGATGGGGACCAAATTCTTTTAAGGGAGAGTATATTGTTATGTTAAAAATAATAATAATAATAATTAAATAATAAAAACTATAAATAAATAATTTAAAAAATCCTATTTCCCTGTTTTTCTTCTCCCCTCTCGACGCTCGCTCGATTTCTCTTTCTCTCTCTTGTTTCCTCCTCCGGCGACGATCGGAGCGAGTAGTGACACCAGAAGCTTCACGCCAACCTTCCCTCGGTGTTCGACGAGTTTGGTGCTGGTGGCGGTGATTTTCGGCAAAGTAGCGAGAGTGTGCATCGCCGTCCTTCCCATGGTAAGTGCTTTTCGGCAAAATTTTTTAATGGTCTTGAAGTACCAAATATTATATATTACTAATTAATTAATATATTTATTTATATATAGTATTAACTAATTTAGACACTTAAATAAATGAAAAAGAATATATGAGTTGAAAATTTTAAAATTTTGTGAATTTTTTAAAAATATTTAAATATTTATTTATATATTATTTACTAATTCAAACACTTAAATATTTTTTAAAAAATTAGAAATTTAAAATTTTTGGATTTCAAAAATTTCCCAAAAATATTTACGAGAGTTCGGTACTAGTACTGAACTCCCGAATTAGAATTCGGTACCAGTATCGGTACCTATGATTTGAAATTCAGTAGTTCAGAACAGGGAGTTCGCTACCGGTACTAGTCCCGAACTTCTGTTTGCTCATCCCCTTTGCCACTATTGCTGATCTTCCGCGATCGATCGGTGGAAGCATTGGAATTTTACAGCACTGCATTTGTTGACGTTGGCATCCCTCCCGTAGAGAGGGGGCGCTGCCCATCAATCTCCAAAGAGATTAGGATCAGAGAAACTATTATAAGCATAAAAGAAATGGCAGCGCCAGGAGAAGACACGGGGAAGACAGCATTCTGGATAGAAATGAACAATCCGGATTATATTGTCCAGAAAGCGACCACAGCAGGGCTCAGATTATTGACGTCAATGGCACTTGTACTTTAATGTATCCTTTTGGATTCATTTGGTACATTGCCGAGCCTGTGGAGCTCCTAACCGAGAGAACTAGAAAATAAATTATGTACATAGCTCTTCTACAAGAGCCCCCGACGATGGGAATATCATTTGGGTTGAGCACATAATTTTGTAGACCTTGTAACAAAAACTTCTACAAATGATAGACAAATATTCAATTGTTTACCAAATAGAGAAGAAAGAATTCACCAAATAAATGTTCTTCATAACTCGTCAGTAATTTACCATTGTCCAAACGGTAGTCATGCATAAAAAATAGGGCATTAAATCAAGTAAAAAAACAGAAATTGCAAGAAGGAATTCAACTAAACGGCTCTTGGATAAGTTCACTAGACTGAACACCGATAATAATCATATAAATGATCATGAGGCCCAAATTGTTGATGATAACCAAAGTCTGCAGCAGTCTCCTGCCGACCTTCCGGAAGGCATCACCCATGACTCCCGCATAACTACTCTTCTTCGCCGTGCAACTAGATCGGATCAACATCTCAATGGAAGCGTCGGTGAGAAAGGCAACAGAGATTATCATGATAACGCCGGGGACAAGACCCAAGAGCTTCATCATGGCAGGAAGCACCATCATCCCGGCTCCCACAATGGTGGTCGACAGATTGAAGACTGCACTAAGAACCAAAGCTTGACGGCTCAGCTGAGATAACCAGCAGTCGTTCTATAACAAACAATTTTAGTGTGGGAAATATAACTTATATAAAAATAATATTGAGATTAGTAAATCGGTAAGTTTTATAAATTATTAATCGATAATATTTGGGTTGGTAATTGTAATAAAAGTTTTGGTTTGGTAAATTTACTGAAATGCTTGCCCCCTAATCTCCTTATTCTTCCTTGTTGTTCTCTCTTACACCATCATTATCAATATCCCACTACGCAACAGTATGTATGGGTTTGCATCTCTGCCCTCATGGTCTAGATCATCAAGTCAAGTGTATAATTGTTATGCCTTCATCCTCTTTACTTCCTGAGCATTGCTTCCATTGTGTTGGCATTGACATCATCTTGCGCCATGGTGGTTGCTAAGCTGTTGACCTAGGCGGCGATCATTATGAGCTTTGGGATCCTTGCCATTGTGCATTGCTTGAGTGTGTGATTCCTATTGCTAAGGTTCTATTAGTGCCATACCACATTGCCTTAAGCCCTAATAATGTTATGATCCACTATTTGTCCTATTAGCCAAGCTTTAGTCCTATTAATTTTTATGTTATGAGCATCTAATTGCATGCATTGACTTTGACTCCTACTCGTTGCCTTATGGATAACTTTCCACAATGTTAATTTCATATTCTTTGTCGCATGTTTCATTTGCTACCCCCTCCTTATAGCTCTTGAGTGAGGTTGTAGAGTTCAAAATTAAGGCTTTATGATCATGGTTTTGGTGATTAGCAAATCTTGAATATTGGTTTGTATTGTTGAGTTGTTCTTTGAGATCGAATCAATACATATTATTATGTTGATCGTGCTTACATATGGTATGCTCGTAGCACTCCAAGGGCATGATTTTAAATCGATCCCACCCATTCAATTTAGTTCCACATCTTGTAAACATGTAAAAAGATAAAATAAAATAAATCAATTTTAAGGTGTTTGGGGTTTACATTTAATTGAACATAGACCTAGAATTAAGGTTTTACTCAACTTTGGTTGAATAGTGATATTTTACCTAGTTAAAAGCCCTTATTGGCTTGATTTTGGACTGCCTCTACCTCTCTAATTCAATCTCATATTTTGAAAACTTGCAATAATTAAATTTTTTTAGTTTCTTAGTGTTTACAAGTTAATTAAAATGAAAGTAAACTTACATTAAATTATGATATTTTGCCTTAGATAATAGGAACTTGTCTAAAAGTCACATAGGTGGAGTTCCTACTTCATCTAAAATGACTAGTCACATAATTGGTGAATATTAAGTCTTGTATAAATGATTTTTTACCAAGTCATAGTTTAGTTATGACATACTTTAGAGGAAATAAAATTTCAATGTGCGCACCTTTAGAGTAAGTAAAAATTTCAGACTAAAGTGTTAAGAAAAAGGACCTTTAGAGGAAATTCAATTCTACTTTAATGTAGTTACCTAGTTATATACTAGGGTAGGAATCATCTACGGTTAGGTGGCACCTACCCAATAGGAAAATCCCATGATAGAAAGGAATCATCTACTCTAATCAGTATAAGGAAGATGTGTTCGAACTCTTGTGTAAATGTAAAAAAACTTATAAATTGGAAGAAATCGATTTAATTGATTTGCATATGTATATTGAGAACCTTACTAGTCAATTCAAAGAGGAATATATCTTTCATCAATGTGTTCCCAACCTCATTAGAAAATTTATCAAGGTGGATGAAGTTTGTGCGAGGGATTATTTGAAAAATAAATTGAAAGATGATGAAGATGATTTAGAATTGATTTACGAGTTTGGTCATTATACCCTCGAGGCATTAATGATTTATGTGCTCAGTTTACTTTTTTGCTCTTCTGATAACACAATGGTGAAAGCTGCTAGTTCGATTAGTCAACTAGAATATCATGTCCGGGGTCAAGCTAATTTATTAAAAAACTGAAGAGGTAGGAAGAGTACTATGCCCACCAAAAAGCAGGATAATGTTATGAATAATAATAAAAAAAACCTACCAAAAGATGCATACCATCGGTGCCTGCTTTGTGGAACTCATGTTGGAACTCCAACGGTGATTGATCAAAATCATGAACTCTGAAATACAATCTTTCCGAGTCGTTAAGAAAGGAAATCAATATTATATTCCAAAAGAATCTTACATTGTCTGTTCCTTTGATACCAAATTACTACCGATCAATCTCAACCCTCTGGATTGGAAAAGTGCTACAAAGAATGGAGAAAAACCTAGAACCCTTTCTGATCCTACTGGAGGTAACTTATGTGAACCAACAGGTGAAATGTATAATCGTTTCCGCCTATTAAGTTCCAGTGACACAAAGAATGGAGAAAAACCTAAAACCTACAACCCTTTCTGATCCTACTGGAGGTAACCTCGAAGTTACTGTTTGACGTTTACTCTGTTTTTTTGAGTTTAAGCCTGAGTTCTAAGTTGATTTTCGTTTCCAATGAGCTTGATTAACATTTCTAATGATGTTGAGAGTATGATACAATGTCATATATTTGTTGTATTTGCATTAAATTAAAAATTGCAGCTTGAGTTCATACTCATGGCACCAAGAACAAAATCAATTTGTCCAAGAAGAAAGGGGAAAGCCCCTGCTGAATCATCTCAACCACAGAACCCCAATGGGATAATCTTCAGAAATGAAATGCAGGAATCCAGATACAACAAAATTTTAGAAAGAAAAATCATCAACACTAAGTATGCTGATCAAAGAACATTGGAAGCCTTGGGGCTTTATGAGGACGTGCTTTGGATGTTTGAGAGGATCAAGACTAAGCAGTTCTTCCTGATGACTCCGCACACTTATCTACCACTTATTCTGGAATTCTTGAGCAGCTTAATAATTGACTTAAAGGAATTTTCGAATGGACCTGCAGAAGGGGAAATCACTTTCAGATTAGCCAATGAGGAGAGGAAGCTTACATTGCAAGCAGTAAGAGATATCTTTGAGTTGAGCACAGGAGGATATACTGTGATGCCACTTGGATTCATGGAAGGCATTTTCTGGAACCAAATTACAGATGAGAGTCATTTCTATGTCGTTTCTGCTAGAGCTAGCAAAATCAAGAACCCTTGTATTAAGCATGCCTACAAGGTTTTAGCACACACTGTTTTGGAAGAGGAGATAGCGACGGCATGGTCCATCAACATGAACTCTATTTTTTTTTGGGGGATGCTCAACGGATTTGCTGTTGATGTGGCTTTCTTTATGATAAAACACATGGACAAGGTTGCCAGAGCGAGCAGAGGATCTGTGGTGATAGGAGGCTTGGTCACTCCTATAGCTAGATATTTTGGGATAGAGCCCTATGGAACTGAGTTGGCAAAAGGGAATGCAATACTAGACATTGAGTCTTGCATAGCAATGAAGATGATTATTAGAGAAGGTGACATTTTTTGTTTGGTCCTTGGACCAAATATCCCTCCTTTACCCTTACCTCACATCGAGAAGACCACGGTCAGAGAAAGAGCCAACTAGAAGTTATCTCCTAGTGTGGCTGAGGCAGCTTTTACTCCACCGCTAGATACAGTTCCATCGTCACCCACCTGGGGTGGAAGGAGTGATCCCTATGGGATGGAGTCACCTCCTCATGATTCTTCACAGCCCGCTGGTACTTCCTCACATGGGACGAGGGATGGTTTTACTAGCCATCACGATCTAGGTTTTCAGGCGCTCACAGCACAGATGTACAACCAAGAACGCCGCCTGGTGGGATGCAAGAGACTCTAGGATACATCCATAGGGATATGGAGAGATTGTGTAATCATATGGAAGACATGGGCAACTTCCTTTATGACCGTTTGGGTTATGCAGATCATAGAGACTATGGATATGAAGGTGATCAAGTAGGGACACCATACTATGACATGGGTTGAAGTCTATGTAAAATTGATAGTGGTACCTAAGACATGGGTTGAAGTCTATGCATGAAAAATAATGAGAGATAAAAAGAATAAGACTCCTCTACTTGGCATTATGCAAAATTGATAGTGGTACCGAAGAAAAGAGTTGAAGTCAAAAATAAAAAGTATGTGTCTCTGTGGATGCATATCATCTTTACAACAATAATCAAATAAAAAAAAATTTAGGTGTGGAAAAAGATCTTGGAAACCTAACTCCTGTAAGCAAAAGCATGATAGATTTGAACTGAAAACAGGGTGAAATCATGAGATTGAAAATTCTATTTATTGTACAAGTTGCAAAGTTTTATTTGATTGAGTTATAGATCTAGAGGATTGAATTCTAAGAATGATATGTTTATTTAAAGTTTTGTGAAACAATTGATAGGATTTTTCATTGATGATTGGATTTTAGAAATTTATTGAGCATGAAAAGGTTATTCTTTTAATCAAGTTTTGATTTTTGCTTGAGGACAAGCAAAGTTTGAGCCATATGAATTTTGATGACACCAAAATATATAGTATATTTTGTCTCATTTTAGATACCTTTTCATGCTAAATTGAAGATCTTTTACTTGTTTTTATGCTGAATCCATCAAATATTGCAAAGTCTACTTCTATTTTGGTTTTTCATTATTTTCAGGCAAAAAGACATCATTTTATGGTGTTTTCGAGCACAATCAAATACATAGAAGAATTCTCAACATCAAGAAGAGGTCACACAAGAAATTTCACGCAAATCGAGGCTGAGGACCAAAATACGGTAGGGCCGTATTTATAATACATTACCGTATTTTTTGCGGCTACCGTATTATCGAAAGCACGACCGTATTTTGGTGATTTTCCAAATAAAAAACTTCCCGGATTTTACGGCACCACCGTAAAGAATTACACGGTCGTATTTTGGAGCACTTTCGGAACAGAGACCATTGCTGAAATTACGGCACTGTCGTAAACTATTTCACGGGCCGTATTTTCTAGACATTTCCGACCAGAGAGTTCATCCGATTTTACGGCAGTGTCGTGAACCATATTACAGTGCCGTATTTCCCAGCACTTTCAGAACAGAACGCTCGATCGATTTTACGGCAGGGCCGTGAACTATTACACTGTCGTATTTCTGTTTTTGAACGCGACTCCCAGGTCCATTTCGACACCCGATTTTTGCGGAGATGATTGCGAGTGATCCAGACCCTTAAATTCAATGCTATAAGAAGCAATTAGGAGGCAACCAACGAGAGGAATAGGACGACACAAAAAGACCTAATTTTCATCCACTTGATAGAGAGAAATCACAATTCATACTGCCGCCTAGGGTTACGCCATCGCAACAAATCCAGACCATCTCAGACAGCGAAATTCATACTAAAGCTTCGCCTGGAGGAGGAGACAACGTACCAGAAGTTTTAAAACGAAAGGAGGTCAATTGGAAGAGAAATCAAAGACAGAAGAGGCGCCGACACTGTTCATCGTTTCAACTTGCAAAATACAGCTGTGAAATATTTCACAGCCGTGCTGTATTTTCTAAACTCTTCTCTTCCTTTGATTTTTGACTCTCTAAAACCATGGAATATTATAACTTCTTCACCATGCTAGCTTAAACTCCTCTTGGGACATGGGCGTGTTATTCTCTTGATATTTCAATGACTAGATAACTTTTCTCACATCAATATATCTTTGCTATGGTTATTTTACTCAAGTGATTTATGCTTTCAATCGTTTTTAGCATCATGCATTAACATGTTTTAGAGTTTTATGCTATGGACTGAGAAGATGATATCATAGAACTTGGAACCTTAGAATTTATTGTAAGAGCTCATCGCAAGAGATTGGTTGTGTTCTTACCCATAGATTTTAGAAGCTTATTTCTTGTTAATGTTATGACCTAGAATTTATTGTTGTTTCAGACATGATAACATGCTAGAGATAGATGTTAGATTGTTAGAAAGCCTTGAGTAAAACCTGTGAAACTAAGGTGCGAGAGTGCTTAGTTTTGCTTGAGATCTTAGTATTGAGGTAGAATGCATGAGAGTGATTCTTTATCTCTTTAGTCAAAATTCACTTATATTTAGCATTGAATTGATCTTGCACGAGAGTGAGGATCGTTCTTTGTAAACTAACTGCACGAGAGTGAGTTAGTTTGTTTATCAAGTGAATTATATCTTAACCGTAACAAAGATAAATTGATGAATCTTTAATCATATTTAGTCATGAATATTAAGATGAATGAACCCCTAGTCCCGATTCTCTCATTCTGATTTACTTCGATTACAGTTCGATTGCTATTTACACAACCCTCGATTTGCTTAGCTAGTGAAAACTCAACTAGTCAGTACTTAACAGCGAAGTCCCTGTGGTTCGATATCTTAAATATTGTTGGGGTATGCCCTTAAGGCTAATGTTTGAGGCCTTGGGATTGTAACAGTATCATGTATAAACTCTTATGTTTATAAAGGCATGGTTGTTATTCAGTTTGTTACATTGTCTGCTGCAATAAGTGTACTTCTGAATAATGTCTCAAAGCTGTTCAGCTGGGCTGACATGCTATAAAGTCCTTAGTCGATATATCTTGGTGAACATGAGACAGCCTTGATGTGGTTAAGACTAATATGTGTTCTAATCTTATAGGATGCTTCGAGCATGGAATAAGATGTAGACTCATGGGTACATTGGATGTACTGGACAGACCCTACTAGGTTATTCAATTGCTTGTCACAATGTGAATAATCCTTGAATGCGACAAGTGGCACATTTCCTCTGACTTGAGATCACTTGTGTTTCTAAATGATGATTGTCATTGTTTTGAGGTAGTTCAATATCATTTGAAACATAATGATTATAGACTATCTTGGATGGTGAGCTTGAGTCAGGTTAGGGCACTAGTGATAGACAAAGGATTGCCGTCTCCTTGTTTAAGGAGTGTGATGTTCTAAGGGGCCCCCTGGATGAGATGATTGAGAAAAGTGTATGGCCATACCCAGGTGACTATGTTCATCTGATCTAATCATGCTCATCATATTGGAGTTACAAGCTTGACACGCTTGTCCAATAAGAACATCCAGTGGCAAAGGAAATATGCATGCCTTGTGAGTTGATTCACACTTGTGCTATGGTTTGGGTGTAGTCTTGGAAGACTCTTTTCTTTATATCGGGAGACAGTGATGTGTTGCTAGATACCCCTCACTGATCGTGATAACGTTAGTTATCGTTACCGACATTTAAAGGAAACCCTTAGGGTCGCACAATTTGATGATATGGCTTACTTAAGTCAGATCGTGTGGACTGAATTGTTTTGGTTCAGTTTAAAGAGATTTAATCTCTGATTGTAAGTGAGATCTGGTCTGATCATGTTTGATTGATTAGGGCTGAAGATCGGTAAGCTTCGATTGAGAGAATAGATGCTAGATCGGTGAGATCAGGAGCATTAAGAGATGAACGGTCAGATCTTGAACCTTTAGGTTTAATATGATCTGGACTGAAGACTTGGCTTGATTGGTTTCTTGAGCCGAACCAAATTGAACCGGCTCATATATGAGCGCATGGTTCAAAGGGAGAAGAGGTGGCGACTTGTTCACTTGGCGTGAACGTTTGAGCGAGTGGTGGTTTCTATTTTTAGAAACCATGATCTCCACTTGGAGATCTCTCACGTTCGAAGAGAATTAATTCTATTCTCGCCTCTCTACCCATTATTCCTCTCGACACTTTCGTGTGTGGCGACGCTTGGAGCTTTGAGGAGGATTCGGCCAAGAAAGGAAAATCGTCTCCATCCCTTCCATACGTTCAAGACTTCTTGGAACCTTGCTAGCACAAGGAGCACCAAGAAAGTAGGCACACTCTCATCTTGTGTGCGCATTCTCTGGAGGAGACCCCTGTCGATCTCTGCTTCCTAGACGCCATCCAAACGAAATGGCTATGGTATGAATCTAAACCTTATGAAGTTAATCATATGTCATTACGTAAGGTCTCTTGAAACCCTAGTTTCCGCTTGCAAAATTATTTGCGCCACCTGTCAGGGTTTCGCCCCCTTAGCTATAGGGGACTCTCAAATATTACTTCGAGTATCCGTGCACTTGCAAGCACAACACGGGTCATCCAGGACAAAGGCGCATGTTCGCCTTATTGTTCATGTCATGTTATTGGCCAGATATGCATGCCAATATTGAGATGTATGTCCGCACATGTCTTATTTGTCAACAAAACAAGGTCGATCGGAGGTTACCGACTAGGTTGTTACTACCCTTGCCTATACCCGAGACCCCCTGGACAAGTGTGTCCATATATTTTATTGGTGGGTTTTCCAAGGTCGAGGGGAAAACATCCATATTCGTGGTTATGGATAGATTTTCCAAGTATGAAGTTTTCATTCCAACACCCGAACCTTATTTAGCTGTGGTAGCTACAGACTTGTTCTTTCTAATGTGGTGAAATATTTTGGGCTCCCAACGGATATCATGAGCGATAGGGATGCCCGATTCACCAGACGTTTCTGGTCGATGTTGTTTGACAAACTGGGAACGAAGTTAAACTTCTCCACAGCAAACCATCCTCAAACAAATGGACAAACGGAACAGGTGAATGCCATTGTGAAGGACTACCTCCGTCATTTTGTGACTGTGAGTCAAAAGGACGAGGTGAAGTGGATGGATTCAGCATAGTTTGCCTACAATCTCAATAGATCATCATCCACGGGGCACAGCCCTTTTGAGCTTGTGTTAGGGAGACAGCCCCAAACTCTTGTTGATATCACGATGAGGACCTCCGAGGAGAGATGTCCTGCGGCTCAACAGGCAACTCGCAAGCGAGTAGAGTCGCTCCAGGAGGCTAGGGGCAACTTCGAGCTAGCCGCTAGACGAATGCAACAATATGCAAATCGTCGTCGTCAGGATGAAGAATTCGTCGTGGGTGACTTAGTACTTCTCTGACTTACTCCGTAGATATGGTGGAAGATATCTATGAAGGAAGCACATCGGGGCCTTATACAGAGATACGATGGACCTTTCGAGGTATTGAGTCGGGTTGGCTCAGTTGTGTATCGTCTGAAGCTCCCCGACAGGATGAACCTGCATCCGACATTCTATGTGAGCTTTCTAAAGAGGTTCCATAAGGATCTAGGGGATCCAGCTCGGTCACAATCGCTTCGCGTGCCTCTAACAGTTCGAACAGAGTTCAATCAAAGGATTGGAGAGATCCTAGATCACTGAGTTTATGGACATAGCAGGATGAACCGACGAATAGAATTTCTTGTTTGATGGGAAGGCTCTCCAATAGAAGAAGATACATAGTATAAGGCGTCCGAACTGTGGCAGTTCGAAAATGAGATCCGACATTACTTTGAGTCCCCAAGGATGGCGACTCGCTTCGGAGGGGAAGAATGTTAGGCATGTGGGCTGAGATTTTGGGTGTGGCCCAAATCCCCAGCCCAGCCCTATCCTAGCGCCATCCCTTGTTGAGCAAGTCAATGGGGACGGATCGGGTAATACCCGAATCCATTTCTCCCAACGGGTCACGCGACTCCATCGTGGATGTGGGCCGATGTGATCGGACGGGTCTCGATCGGCATGCGGGATGGGAGAGCAGCTATGCAGAGGTGTAAAAGGGAGGACGTTGTCCTCGTCGGCCCGTCAGAGCTCGAAATCAAATTTACTAACGGGACTTTCTTCCTCATCTCCTCCGACAACCCGGATCTTCATCGAACGCCGATCGTCGGTGAGCTCCCAATGCGTTCCGGTGGTGTGGGTGGGTGGTAGAACGCCCAAGGGAGCTTCGTTTTCCTTCCGCCGCCGCAATTGTTGCGGTTGACCAGATCATCTCGGAAGGCTCGCCTGCAACCACTTCACTAGAAAGGAGTCGGCGGCCATGTGATCGCTGAGGTATGCTCTCGCAGGTCCAGCGCCCTCCTTGATCTCCATCCCGGGGCGCGTTCTTCCCCAGTGACGCCACTTTCCCTTATCGTTTCCCTTCGTTGCATGCGTGTTTTGGCCGTGGTTTCGTGCTCCTTCTTGCGAGCCCCTCCTCCCTCTTCTTCTTTAGTTCCAGACCTCGCCTACGTGCGAGAATTTCTGGACGAACTCACCTGCGTCCATTCTGGTCACCCGCTTGGATCCCTCCGCCTGCGTGCGGCCTCTTTCCTTCCCCTCCTAGCGGACCCCTTGGGGGACGTGAGTTTCTCCTTCTGGCAGCCGGGCTTCCGATGGGTTGTTCAGCCGCGTTCCTCTAGGTGTCGTCCTCGTCCGCAAGTGTAGACGTCGCTCATCCGCTGTGCTGAAGACTCATCGCAAGCTGTCTCATCGTCGGTCCCTTCCCGGTCAGCCGTCAGCGCTAGACTTCTACCTCCATCCTTCCCCGAGAAGAGGGCGACCGGCCCCCCGCTCGCCAACTTACGCACGCGAGTAGTGCTTCTTGGCGTGAACAGGGACGGTTCGCCGTCCGCTGTCATTGAGTGGTTGTCCGGTGTACGGATCCTCTCTGTTCGTCGTAGACGCGTGCATACGCGTGGCCTTGCGGGGCATCCTTCTAGTCGTCTCGCCTACACGTGAGAAGGACGAGACCACCAGCATCCCCGTCGCCTGTGTGTGACATCGCCAGTGGTGCTTCGTCCGGCCTCTTCGTTGGCGTGCGAGTGAGGAGCCAGCTGGGTTCTTTCCATCTCCAGCGTGCGACGCTCCGCTGACTACCGTCCGTGATCGCCAAGCGCCAGCTTGATCCGAGCACGAGTGGGTGAATCCGACTCCCCGGCGTGGGACGTCCGGTTACTCCACTCTATTCTCTCTGGCACATGAGTGTGTCAAGTTACTATGGTGGATCCCGTCCAACGCGGTCGGTTACGGGTGCGTCCCTTTTTGGCAGTTATGACCGTTGTGACCAATTCGAGGAATCTTCCCCGCCAGTTGCGCCCAATTCGGCAGTTATGACCGTTGTGTCCCGGCGCGGGCGCATTTGAACTCGAGTTAAGCGTTGACTCACATGGAAAACCGTAAAAAAATATTACTGTAATTCAGGGCGTGACAGTAGGAGAGTAACATGTAATGATGCAATTTTTCAAGAGATTGATATTAATCCTAATTTGTTGATGGAAGAAAATTTTATCAAATGATGAAGCAATAAATCAATTACATCAAGATAATTATAATGAGATGGATGATTTCCATTATCAAATTGCACCAAGCTTCGTAGAATCGAGAGTTATGTGATTGTATTTTTTTTTATATGTATCAAGTGTGTTCAAATTATGATTGTTTGAGATAATTTAATATTTTAATCTAAATACAAATGTTTATGATATTTTATAATATTTGATTTTATTTAGTCACATAATTTTAATTATTATATAGTTTCTGTATAACATTAATTTATAATGATTTTTATAATAGTAATCTACCATACTTTTACACCAACAACACTGCTTTTCCTCTAAACACAACACTTTTTAACTTGCACCTGCACCAACTACACCGTATTCCCAAACAAACCAGTAGTTGTTGTAGTAGATACCTTGTGTTACTAGTAGACTATTTCAGTCCAAACCAATACTAATGCATTAGTATGAACTACTATTTTAAACACACATTATATACAAGCTCAATATGGATGACACAAGTTATAAGAAAAAATATTAGTTTTAAAATACTTAATTTTTCATACTTAAATGCCATTTAGGAAATTTCACTATCTTTTACATACTAAAATATTTTAAATTAGTTTTGATAAGTCTCGTATTAGTTATGGTGATATTTTTCTTTTAAATGAATTAATAGTTCTTGCATAATAATGATTTGTCTATAGTTGTTTTTGCCCTATCACTAATTCATATGTGCGAGATAGTACAAATATTATGGTAGTCTATAGAAGCATGATATACAAATAAAATTTTACATATGATATAATTTGTCCTATAAAAATATTTTAATTATGTGTTAATGAAAGAATACTTAAAAATATTTAACAAATAAGAACATGGTAAATTATCATTTCTTTAGATATCTTTATAGTATGCTACTATTCCATCATTTAGTGTTTATTATCTTACTTTTTGTTTGGTTTAAGATCATCTAGTTTTAGGAAATGAATTTGTATATAATAAAAGCAACTAATAGGTAACTAATATAATTTGACAAATAAAAAAATATTAGGAAATTTATTGCATTTATTTTGTTACTTTCAATTATGAATACTATATTCAAATTAGATGATGTACTTTTATTAGAATAATATTATTAATATTATGCATGTGGCCATACGGTGGATACAAATATTTAAAAATTCTTCATTATTATAAAAAAAATATTTAATATTTATGAAACAAAATACAGACACCTTGGTATAGATATATCTTGCGCTTAAGCTTTACTGAATTTGTCTAAATATCTAAGGAACATGTTAGATTCATCAATTAACCATATGTTTTACAGCTTACAAACAAAGCATATCCTATAAGCAGTTGATATTTATTTGCTATTAGACAAATATTTTCCCATTTTTCAGTAATGCAGGCAAACAACAAACAGATAGAATGAACAAAATAAAAACCTACTTTAAAAGAACTACATAGCTGTAGTTGCAGCAAAAATCCAGGGTGTAGAACACATCAAACATACACAGTTTCCACAATTATAGTTGTGCATTCTTAGCCTCAATTAAGCTACTTCCTGGAGCTTTCTTCAGCCCTCTCTCTGTCATCCTCTTCCTCACAGTTTCTACATCTTTCCACCTCCCAACTGCGGCATAAATGTTCCCCAGAAGCACATAGTTTCCAGTATTTTCAGGCTCAATCTCAAACAAACGCTCTGCAGCTAACTCCCCCAAGTCCACATTCTCATGGATAACACAAGCTCCAAGAAGTGCTCCCCACACTGCATGGTTGGGCTCAAATGGCATCCCTCTGATCAGCTCATATGCTTCCTGCAGCCGTCCTGCTCGGCCTAGAAGATCGATCACACAAGCATAGTGATCGGCGTTGGGTACTAGGCCATGGGCATTCAGCATTTTGTCGAACAACTGCAACCCCTCGTCCACCAAACCAGCATGGCTGCAGGTGTACAGCAGGGAGGTAAATGTGACCTCGCTCGGCGCCACACCGGACTCCACCATCCGATCATAGAGCCAAATGGCAGTCCGGGCATGCCCGTGCATTCCGTATCCCGCAATGATGGCGCTCCATGATACCAAGTCCTTCACCATTAGACCATTGAACAGCTCCCAAGCCATGTCCAATTTGCCAGCCTTGGCGTAGATGTCAACCAAGCCAGTTACAGCTTCATTACTTCCTGTGAAACCCGTCCTCGTCAAGAAACAGTGCAGGTTGTTTGCCTGCTTCAAGTCGGCGACTTCCGCATATGCTGGAAGCACGCTCGCAACGGTAGCTAAATCTGGCCGCACCACGGCCTCTGCTAATATTTGCTTGAAATGCTTGATTGCTTCCACTGCGCGCGAATTCCTCGCAAGCCCTGATATGATCGCATTCCATGTAGCTGTTCTTCTTGAGCCACTGCCAAACACCCTGGAGCTCAAATCCATGTTGCTGCATTTTGCATACATGTCAATAAGAGCGGTCTCCACAATGATATCTGACTCGAGGTAGAGGCGAATGCATGAGCCGTGGATGCACTCACCATGTTTCAATGAGGGCAATGCGGTGCAGGCTGACAGCAATGAGGCCATCGTCACGGCATTAGGTCTCACTCCTGTCAACTGCATCCGATGAGAAAGGGCGAGAGCTTCACCTTCGCATCCATGCAAGGCATATGCCCCAATCAACGCAGTCCACCCGACGACATCCATCTTGCAAATTCCGCTATCGAACACCTTTCTTGCCTCCTCCAAGCAGCCACACTTGGCATACATATCGATCAATGAGTTCCGAACGGAAGCATCCTTACAGAGCCCTCTCTCATCCACCAGCTTGTGGACCAACCGCCCCCTTTTCAGGTCCCTCATTTGAGCACAAGCGGGCAGCACGGACACCGCGGTAGCTGCATCAATCTCCACCTCGGCATCCATCATTTCATCAAACATCTGAAGAGCTTTCCGGACAAACTCGTTCCGGCTCAACCCCGAGATCATCGTATTCCAGGAGACAACGGACCTAGAGGTCATTAGGTCGAACACCTTGGTGGCAGCTTCAGCATCGCCGCAGCTCATGTACATGGAAATGAGGCAGTTCTGCACGTACTCGTCGGCAGCGAACCCGGACGCCAGGGTTCTGCAGTGAACCTGCACGCCCACTCGAGCGAGCGAGAGGTCGGCACAGACCTTGAGCGTGAAGGGGTAGGTGAAGTGGTTGGGACGGAGGCCGGAGGCGACCATGCGCGCGAAGAGGCAAAGCGCGTCGAGGTGGAGGCCGGACTGGACATGGCCGCGGATGAGGGAGTTCCAGGCGAAGGACGGCGGGTGGGATATTCGGTCGAACAGGTGGCGGGCGCGGGAGGGGAGGCCGGAGAGGGAGTAGAGGGCGACGAGCTTGGAGAGGACGGGGCGAACCGAGGCGGAGAGGGCGCCGGAGGAGATGAGGAGGGCGTGGAGCTGGGCGCCGGGGCGTGGGGATTTGGAGCGGATGAGGTTTTGGAGGAGAGGGATGCATTGGGTTGGAGCGAGAGGGAGGGAGGAGGGAGAGTGTGTGATGATTTGCCCATTCATTCAAATTGGCAGTGATGGATCCAAATTGAATCCCTAACTCGAGTTTGAGCCAAGCTGCTCTTTTGATATGGGCTCACTTTGACCTAGGGTTTACGCTCCGATTTTTAGGTTGACTTTAGCTTAACTGCTGTTCCCTTTAGTTATTTTAGCTTCTATTATATACCAGAAAAATCTAACTTTTGTATTATAATAATTAATTTCAAATAGTGTCTCCTTTTAAATGACTAAATGAACTATTACCAATCTCGTAAGTCAACTTTTTTACTATGATTGTTAGAATAAAATTTAAAAATTGTTTTTTTTTAATTTAATTGATTTATTTATGATTTTCTATCAGCCAATTAAATTCAATCAATATTAGCCGATTGAATTTAATTGGTTATTCAATCAGCACACATTGAATTTCGACTGCTGCTCGTTATTTTTCAGCCCTTGAAATGAGGATATAATAAGGCTGCCAAGTCCCGGCAAGAGTATTTTACAAGTTTTTTTTTCTTTCTGACATAGATAAATTAAATGATAAGAACAGACATAGGCAAGTCTTTTTTTCTAATAATTTATTGTTGTTTTCAGATCTATTTCATATAAAAATTCTCTTCCTCTTGCATTTTTAAGCATTTTTTATGTAAAAGATTACTAAAAATAAATACCATTTTGTATATTGTTAAATTAGGTTATTTTTTAATCATTGTTTATTGATTTGGTTTCGGATTATCTATTATTAAATTCTGTAATTATCAATTCGATTTCCTTTAAGAAATATCTATATATTAATTTTTTTAAAAAAATAACATTTCTAATAATTAATATTATAGTGTTTACTGTGTGAAATTTTTAATTTTACTGTTTGTAACCGCATTACTGATGGGGATCCGTATGGAGAGTATCGCAACGAAAAATAAATAAATCACAATAACAAAGATGCTAGATGATGCTCAATCTCAATCACACAATAAGAACACAAGTGATTTACGTGGAAACCCCCAAAATTGACGGGGAAAAAACCACAGGACACAAAGTCCTCCCAAAGATCTCCACTATGTTGTAAAACAAATACAAGAGGCGTCCAAATTTGTTACAAGGAGTATACAACTCCAATAATCATAAAATTGACAAGAGAATCACAAAAAAGAACACCAAAAATAGTCTCCCAAATATTACTCACGTTCTGAATAAATCTGAGAAATATTTATACTATAAAAAACTGATCTCCACTGTTGAAAGTAAAGATTATTGAGTCTTCTAACTTCTGTCCAAATTTCAGCATGATCAAATCACAGATGACCAGCTGATCATGCGTTTGATCATAGAAACTATTGCAGCCCAGTAAAAATAGAAAACAAAAAAAAAACTGCAGCAAATGTTCGGGCTTAGCAGAGAAACTTTTGTACCTCCAAATCAGATAACCACCGTTCAGAACGAAGACAAACAGGTGCTTCGGCTCCTGTCCAAAAATCAGCTCGATCGGACCACGGATGACATTCCAATTGTAAAATCCATCACAGATACGCAGAGCAAAAATTCCAGCCGCCTCCAACTCAATTCTCTCTCTTGTTTCAAAAACCCCTTAGCAACGAAACGCCTCTAGACCAGCATATTCACTTAGCCCTAATGGGCTTTTAATTGTTGGGCCCTCTCCACATAGGAGAGACCCATTAGCCCAACAATTCTCCCCCTCTCGACTATGTGGAGAGGTTCGTCAATCCGGCGATCAATTTGCAAGTCTCAAGCTTCTCTTTCTGCAAAGGCTTTGTCAACATATCAGCACCATTATCATTTGTATGAATCTTCTCAAGTTCTAGCAACTTTTCATCAAGCACATCACGTATCCAATAATATCTCACATCAATATGTTTTGTTCTAGAATGAAATGTATGATGCTTTCCAAGATGAATAGCGCTCTGACTATCACAAAATAAAATATACCTCTCTTAAACAAAGCCTAGTTCCTCCACAAACCTTTTCATCCAAAGCAATTTTTTACATGCTTCAGTTACTGCAATAAATTATGCTTTTGTAGTTGACAGTGCAACACATTTTTGCAGCCTTGATTGTCATGCCACAGCACCACATGCAAAGGTAATCAAGTAACCAGAAGTGGATTTCCTAGAGTCAATATCTCTTGCCATATCAGAATCAGTGTAACCAACTAGAGTAGGTCCATCACTTCCAAAATAGAGTTTTAAATCAATTGTGCCTCGAAGATATCTCATAATCCATTTTATTGCATTCCAATGCTCTCTTCCAGGTTCAGACATAAATCTGCTAACAACCCCAACAGCATATGCAATATCAGGTCTTGTACATACCATGGCGTACATCAAACTACCAACAGCAGATGCATAAGGAACTTTTTGCATATCTTCCTTCTCTTTCTCAGTAGAAGGACTTTGCTTATGATTAAGCCTAAAGTGTATAGCAAGTGGAGTACTAACCGCTTTAGCTTGATGCATGTTGAACCTTTGAAGTATCTTTTCAATATACTTCTCCTGTGATAACCATAACTTTCTTGCCTTTCTATCTCTCACAATTTGCATACCAAGAATTCGACTTGCAGGACCCAAATTCTTCATTGCAAAATGCATGCTCAACTCTTGCTTCAACTTGTCAATTTTGAAAGCATTCTGACCAACAATAAGCATATCATCAACATAAAGCAATAATATGATAAAATCATCATCAGAGAATCTATGTGTAAAAACACAATGGTCTAAAGAAGTTTTCTTGTAGCCTTTTTCAATCATGACAGATTCAAATTTCTTATACCACTGCCTGGGAGCTTGTTTCAAACCATACAAGTTCTTCTTAAATCTACACACATTATCTTCTTTCCCTTTGACTGTGAAACCTTCTGGCTGCACCATATAAATTTCTTCATCCAAATCACCATGAAGAAATACAGTCTTCACATCCATTTGCTCAATCTCCAGATCAAGCTTAGCAGCCAAGCCTAACACAATTCTGATGGATGGCATTTTCACAACTACTCTCTTCAAAATCAATTCCCTTTTTCTGATTGAAACCTTTAACAACCAATCTAGCTTTATACCGTGGATGTGAGACATTCTCTTCTTGCTTTAACCTATAAATCCACCTGTTCTTCAAAGCTTTCTTAACCTTTGGTAGTTGTACCAATTCAAAGGTATTGTTGTCATACAGAGATTTCATCTCATCTTTCATGGCTTCAATCCATTGTTGCTTTTGGTCAGATTCAATAGCCTCTTCATAGGACTCAAGTTCTCCCCCTTCAGTGAGGAGTACATACTCATCAAAAGAGTATCTAATAGAAGGTCGTCTCTCCCTATAAGACCTTCGAGGCATATCACTAGATTCCTGCAAGATTTGATCAAAAACTTGATTAGTAGAAACATCATCATCAACCATGTCTTGTTCTATCCCTTGATGTTGAGGACTATCTCGTGCTATGCTATCCAACAGTGTTGATGAAGCAGGATCAACACTCCTCTCACAACTCCTAGAAGTCTCCTCTGACTTCCCAATATCCTCAATAGTCTAATCTTCACAGAACACAACATCTCTACTTCTTACAAGCTTCTAGGGGTGAGCATTCGGTAATTACCGATTTACCATTTACCGATTACTGATTTTATCGCATTTTTTTTTCATTACCGTTACCGTTACCGATTATAAAATTACCGATCGGTAATTTACCGATTTACCGATTGGTAAAATCTTGCTATTGTTACATTTTTTAATAAAATTAATAATTTTAAAAATTAAAATATATTATTTACTAATTTTTACCGAAGGTAAAGGTAAAATTTTTACCGAAGGTAAAGGTAAAATTTTTACCGAAGGTAAAGGTAAATTTACTATATCATACCTTTACCTTGATAAATCGGTAAATCGGTAAATTTACCGAACTGAAATTTTTTTACCGTACCATTTACCGAATACTGAAAATCATAATTTTCTTTACCGTTACTGTTACCGATTACCGATTTTACCGAACCAATTTTACCTTTACCTCTGGTAAAATCGGTAAAAATCGGTAATTACCGATTAGTGCTCACCCCTACAAGCTTCTTCTCTACAGGATCATAAAACCTATATCCAAACTCATCTTCACC
Organism: Costus lasius; assembly: GCA_027563935.2. Taxonomy (NCBI): domain Eukaryota; kingdom Viridiplantae; phylum Streptophyta; class Magnoliopsida; order Zingiberales; family Costaceae; genus Costus; species Costus lasius. The sequence goes on from CM050451.1 coordinate 83,204,827, forward strand.
ATAGCCAATGAAGATGCACTGACGGGTCTTGCCGTTTAACTTTGACCTTTCATCTTTTGGGATATGTACAAAAGCCTTACAACCAAAAACACGAAGGTGATTGTAAGAAACATCCTTACCATACCATACTTTATTAGGAACATCACCTTGTAATGGTACACTAGGAGATAAATTGATCACATGAGTCACTGTCTTTAAGGCTTCACCCCAAAAGGACTTTGGCAACTTTGCTTCTGAAAGCAAGCATCTAATTCTCTCAATTAAGGTTCTATTCATCCTTTCAGCTAACCCATTAAGCTGAGGAGTCTTCGGGGTAGTCTTTTGGTGTCTGATGCCTTGTAACCTGCAATAATCATCAAAGACACCACCATTATCAGAGCATATACATTTAAGCTTCTTTCCTATTTCTCTTTCAACCAGGGCTTGAAATTTCTTAAATGCATCAAACACTTGATCCTTTGTTTTCAAAGCATATGTCCAAAGCTTTCTAGAATAATCATCAATAAAGGTGACAAAATAAATAGCACCACCAAATGATCGTACCTTCAAAGGACCACAAACATCTGAATATACTAGCTCTAAGTGATCTGACTTTTTGGGAGAAGGATGATTCTTGAATGAAACTCTATTTTGCTTTCCTGCCAAACAATGATCACATTTCTTCAACTTTGCACTTTTTACACTTGGAAGTAAGTTCTTCTTGGCCAAACAATCAAGTCCTTTCTCACTAATGTGACTGAGACGCTTATACCATAACTGAGGGACCTCTTCATTCTCCAAAACATTGACAACTGACTTAGAGATAGAAAACTGTGTCATATACAAACCAGAATACTTCTTCCCACGAGCCAAAATAAGTGATCCTCTACTGAGTTTCCAATTACCTCCTCCAAAGTCATTATGATACCCCTCATCATCAAGTTGCCCAACTGAAATCAAATTCAGTCTAATATCAGGTGCATGTCTTACATCTTTCAATATTAATTGTGCTCCACTACTAGTTTCCAAGCACACATTACCGACGCTAAGAACTTTTGATTCAACATCATTGCCCATCTTCAATGCACCAAAGTCACCTACAGTATAAGAAGAAAAGAACTCTCTATGGCTGGTAACATGGTGAGTAGCTGCTGTATCTACCACCCAACATGTCTCATCACAAGTGAAATTTACCGCATCTTCAACTTCATGAACAATAATTAAATCATCACTAGTAGATGTGGTAGTAACATGGTCATCATGCTTTTTCTCACTTTTGTCATTGTTACCTCTATTCTCTCTTTTCCATTGGTAGCAATATTTCTTGATGTGTCCTGGCTTTCCATAATGATGACATTTAAAATTCTTATATTTTGATCTTGACTTGCTTCTACTTTTATCTCTACTCTTATCAATTTTTCGATTACTTCTCCCCCTATTTTTAGAAAAGAGAATCTCTGAGTGTGAGGAAGAACCTTAAGACTTTCTTCTTATCTCCTCATTCAGAACACCTCCTTTCACAAATTCCAAGGATACAACACCATGAGGGGCTGAGTTAGTAAGGGAGACCCTAAATGTCTCCCATGAATCAGGCAAAGTATTAAGCAACCAAAGACCAAGAACTTCATCATCAAATTTAATACTCATACCAGAGAGCTGATCAATCACACCCTAAAACTCATTCAAGTGATCTGCCATAGAATTTCCTTCTTTATATTTCAACTGTATCAATTTCTTGAGCAAAAACAATTTATTATTACCTGTCTTTGAAGCAAATAATGTCTCAAGCTTATTCCATAGAACTTGTGCATTTGTATCACTACAAATATGATTGTAGACATTATCATCCACAAACTGTCGGATATAACTGCACACTTGCTCATGTTCAAATTCCCAATCCTCATCACTTTTGGATTTAGGTTTCTCATTTGCAAACACAGGTAAATGCAATCTCTTAACAAATAAAAGATCTTTCATTTTGTTCCTCCATATGTGATAGTTTGAACTATTCAAACAAACCATCTTTGTAAAACCACTCTCCATTTTAAGTGTTTAATCTGGTTCAAAACTAAGCGATTAGCACAGAGGCTGAGAGACTACGCCCCGGTGCTAAGCACCGACGTACGTACCCTCCAAACAGCGTAAGCTAACATCTATATCTTGAATACAACAGACTTTGCACGAGTAACTTGGCTTTGATACCACTTTATGGGGATCGTATGGAGAGTATCGCAACAAAAAATAAATAAATCACAATAACAAAGATGCTAGATGATGCTCAATCTCAATCACACAATAAGAACACAAGCGATTTACATGAAAACCCCCAAAATTGACGGGGGAAAAAATCACGGGACACAAAGTCCTCCCAAAGATCTCCACTATGCTGTAAAACAAATACAAGAGGCGTCCAAATTTGTTACAAGGAGTATACAACTCCAATAATCATAAAATTGACAAGAGAATCACAAAAGAGATAACTAAAAACAATCTCCCAAATATTACTCACGTTCTGAATAAATCTGAGAAATATTTATACCATAAAAAATTGATCTCCACCGTTGAAAGCAAAGATTATTGAGTCTTCTAACTTTTGTCCAAATTTTAGCACGATCGGATCACAGATGACCAGCCGATCGTTCGTTTGATCACAAAAACTATTGCAGCTCAGTAAAAATAGAAAACCAAAAAAAAACTGCAGCAAATGTTCGGGCTTAGCAGAGAAACTTTCGTACCTCCAAATTAGATCACCACCATTCAGAACGAAGACAAACAGGTGCTCCGGCTGCTGTCCAAAAATCAGCTCGATCGGACCACGGATGACATTCCGATCGTAAAATCAATCACAGATACGCAGAGCAGAAATTCCAGCCGCCTCCAACTCAATTCTCTCTCTTGTTTCAAAAACCCCTTAGCAACGAAACGCCTCTAGACCAGCATATTCACTTAGCCCTAATGGACTTTTAATTGTTGGGCTCTCTCCACATCGGAGAGACCCATTAGCCCAACAGTTACTTTGATCTCTATTTTTATCATTATGCAACATTATCATAATACTACTTCGTGCTTTTGTAATTATTTTAAATTATTATTACCGTAACAATATTATTAGACGATTTTGTTTAATCATTTTAATTTGATTTGCTGTGTGTTAGTATTGTTAATGTTCTATTTGTAATAGATTTTACTATTTATAACCGTGTGCGACAGTATTGTACTATATTTTTATTATTAACATTATACAATTTGTTGTAATTGTTTTCATTAAACTTAATTATCTCTTATTAAAGTTTTTGCGCTGCGCATTGGAACCTGCGGCCTTGAAACATTGCCGCTTAGAACTTGTAATCAGCGACTTGAGCGGCACGGGTCGCACATTAACTTTTAAATCCGTATCTTATTAATTAATAAATTAATGGGAATATTTTTGTAAAAAAAGCGGCATAGAAATCTGCCACTATCGGATTTTGAACCCGTATCCAGTGCAAATAAAACATTCCTTTGGTGTTGTTAGATTTTGTCACAGAACTAAAGAAACTTAAAATTGAATTAAAAAAATAGAATATCTATAAATTTAACTTGTAGATTGCTATAATTTTTACCACAAAAATTCTATATGTAATAATTTTATTTACTGTTTATTTACTTTTTATTGTATATTGAACTTAGTGGCTTAAAGGATCCAAAGCATAAAATTTTCACAATGTACCTAATGTACATAACATATAATATGTAAATTAATTATTTTAACAATGTTTAAAATGATCCTTATATTTGAGAAATTATTTATGAAGATAAATAAATTTTTTATTCCTTTTAAAATAAAAATTACTTTAGAAGATAACTTTGAACCTAAAAAATTTAATAGAATTAGTTTTGCCCGTTGGGAAGAGCAATTAGAAGTCTGATTAATCTCAGTAGAACTAATTGTTGCATTAGGAAAAATTTCACCTTTCTCTCCCTCTTTTTCTTCTAAATCAGTTGAGAAAATTAAATACCTATGTAGGTTTCATTATCAAAATAAATTTAGAATACCCTAGAAGATATCTACCTAAGGAATCTTAAAGGTGCAATTAGATTTACCATCTGATTTCAACTCCTACAGATAGATGACCATATTCCAATAAATGATTAAATTCATAATTTTCAAAACATGATTCATGAAATTCATAAGAGTAGAACCATTTTTAGTGAATCCTATCAAATTTCTTATCTTTTAGACAAACTTCCCTCTTTTTGGTCAAAGTTTAGACAAGATATTAGGAGTCTCAAACTTTTCTCTCTCTTAGATATGTAATTCAGTTCATAAGAATTAACGATCAATATAAAATAAGAGAATTAAATAAACATACTCATAAATCTAAAATAAACATAATAGCCTAATTTAAATAATTCCCTCAAACTAAAAAATAAAAGATTTTTTCCTTAGGAATAAAAATTTTAAACCTAGGAATAAAATAACAACACCAATAATATAAAATAAAAATTTAAAATCAAATTTTAAAGGGAATAAGAAATTAAAGGATGCCCAATTTTGCTTTGTGTATGGGAAGAACAACCACCTAATCTCAAATTATTTCTTTCGCAAAACTAAGATGGTTCAAGTCAAGAAGAAATACTTTAAACCTAAACCTCAAGTCAACGTGATTGAGGGTGAACCTTCTACTAGTACTATCTGGTCAATTTCTTTTACTCCTTATATCAACTTAATCTACCATGATTCAAAATGGTAACTTGACTAAGAGGTAATGTTCACATATGCACTAATAAAGAATACTTTACTTCCTTTCAAGACACAAGTGGAGGAAGTGTAATAATGGACAATTGAATATCTGTGAACATGCTAAGATATGGAAACATCAACTTAAAGTTCACTTCTAGGAAGACATTACTTCTCAACAATATTCTACTAGTTCTAGATGTAAGGAAGAAACCTAATTAGTGGATCACTTCTTGTACAATTAGTTTACAAAATTGTATTAGAAGTAAATAAAGTTGTACTTACCAAAAAAAATAATTTTATTTGTAAAAAGTTCATTTCAAAAGGACTCTTCAAAATTAATATAATTTTTTTCCAAATAAATAAAAATATACTTTCTACTTTTTTTTTTGTTATCTTAAATTCTCAATCGAATGATTTTTAGCATGACAGACTTACTCATGTTAATTCTAAATCAATAATAAGATAATAAATTTAGAATTATTTCCTAAATTAAATTTAAAATGTCAAATATGTGCTAAAGCTAAACAACCAAGAAAACCATTTAAAACAATTGAATCAAGAAATACACAAATTCTAAAACTAATTTATAGTGATGTTCTTGATTCAACATCAACTCTAACTAGAGGAGGAAATAAATATTTTGTAACTTTTATTAATGACTTTTCAATATATTATTACACTTATTTAATTAAAACTAAAGATGGAGTTTTAAATAAATTTAAAATTTTTAAAGCAAAAGTTAATATTCAACAAGATAAAAAGATTAAAATAATTAGATCAAATAGAGGAGGTGAATATGTTTCTAATGAATTTACCTTGTTTTGTCAAGAACATGGTACAATTCATCAAGTTACACCTCCTTATTCACCCCAATCAAATCGTGTTACTAAAATAAAAAAATAGAACTCTTCTAGACATGGTTAACTTCATAATGTTAAGTCTTGGAGTACCTCAAAATTTTTAGGGAGAAACATTGTTATCTTCATATTTAATTCTTAATAGAATTTCTGTAAAAAATAAAGAGGTCACACCGGTTTTAAGCCAAGGCTTAATTTCCTTCAAATGAGGGGGTGCCTTACAAAGGTTAATTTACCTGAACCTAAAAGAAGAAAAATTAGGTCCTAAAACTGTAGATGTTGTTTTAGTTGGTTTCTCCTTAGATAATAATACATATACATTTTTAGTAATTAATTCTGAAATACCTGAAATATCAATAATACACTAATTAGATCAAAAGATATTTCATTATATAAAAATATATTCCCTTTTAAAAATAAATTTTCATCTAATATTCAAGCAAACTCTAATCAATCCTCAACTTCATTCACACCTTTAGTAACAAATCCTAGTCAACCTTATGAACCCAGAAGAAGTCAAAGAGCTAGAATTGAAAAGAACTTTGAAGATAATTTTATAACATTTTTAATTAAAGACACACTAAATACTAATCAAAATGTTATTAACTCTCCTTATGCTCTTTTCTGAAAGGAGGTAATACATAGAAGATGGAATCAATCCTAAGTAATCATGCTTAGATTCTTACTAATTTTCCTCTTGGAAACAAAACCTTAGGTTGTAAATGGATGTTTAAAAAGAAACTAAGAATTGATGGATCTGTAGCAAAGTACAAAGCACATTTAGTAGTTCAAGGATTTGATCAAAAAGGTGGAATTGACTCCTTTAATACTTACACACCTATAACAAGAATAATTACTATAAGAGTAATATTTACATTTACTTCCATCCATAATCTATTTGTACATAAGATGGATGTGAAGACTACTTTTCAACATGAAGATCTAGAAAAAGAAATTTACATAAACCAACAAGAAGAATTTATTTCACCTGAAAATAAAAATAAAGTATGCAAACTAGTAAGATCTTTATATGGACTTAAATAAGTACCTAAACAATGGCATAAAAAATTTTATAAAGTAATACTTTCATTTGGTTTTCAAATAAATGAATCGGATAATTATTTATACATTAAAAAGATTGATGAGAATAAATTTATCATCTTATATCTATATGTAGATTATATTCTCATTATAGCTCCTAACTTAGAGTTAATAACTAAAATTAATTCTTTTCATTTAGATAATTTTGATATAAAAGATTTAGGAGAAGTAGATGTCATTCTAGGAATGAAAATAAAAAAAAATTATCAAATACATTAACATTATCTCAAACACATTACACAAATAAAATCATAAAAAAATTTGGATTTTCTAATTCTTCTTCTCTTTCTACTCCTTTTGATCATAGTGTTCCATTAGAAAAGAATAATAGCCAATATGTAAATTAAGAAAAATATGCTCAATGTATAAAATAACTCTTATACCTTTCAAATAAGACAAGACCCAACATAACCTATGCAGTATCTAGATTAATTAGATATGCTAATAACCCTAGTAAATCTCATTGGAATGCTTTAGATTGAGTATTTAGATATCTTAAGGGCACAATTTCATATGGTTTAAAATTTACTAGATAGCCTTCTGTAGACTTCAGTTATGCCAATTGGATATTTGATTCCAATGATATTAAATCTACTTTAGGCTACATGTTCATATTAGGTGGAAGTATAATCATATGACAATCTTCTAAATAATCTATAATTGCTAGTAGCACCGTGAAAATAGAATTAGTGGCTTTGGATACCACTTGTATAAAAGCTGAATGGATTAAATCTATAATTTCTTTTCTTTTCTCTTCTACTCTTTTAGCTCCTATCTCAATTCATTGTGATTTACAAGTAGCAATAGATTTTTATAAAAAGAAACTAATAAATTCTAAAATAAGTTGTCATATAAAAATTAGATAAAATTTTATAAGATAGCTAAATTCACTGGAGTTCTAGCTCTCCAACTCTTTCTTTTGTAAAGACTAAGCACAACATAGCCAATGGTTTGACCAAAAGGATTACCTAGGACAAAGATCTTAGTGTTGGTGTATATAGCCTAGGACAAGTTATTGGTTCGACTTTATACAACATACACTTAACATTTTTTATAGTGTAGCATTGTCATTATTATACTTATAATTATATTTGCATTAATGTATATTTGTATAATAATATCACCGGAGATAGATTTTATCTAGTCTTGAAGTTTATTCTCAGTTAAGTGTCATAGTGGATAAGGGATAACTATGGTGCATGTGAAACTTGTATATGCGCTAGTTGAATATATAGTGACAATGCAGGCATATGATTATATCACTATTGGATATACAGGACTGACCCACCGTGAGGATTAACTTGGTGTCAGAAGTTAATCTCACATGTGACAAAGGTGCATTAGTCCTTTGACTTGAGGTCATTGATACCTCTATATGGTAAGTGGTATGCTTTGATACAACCTAATCTCTCGCCATAGCAAAGGGTCATAATAGTTCATTGGGTATATCATAAATCATATCAGAGGTTCAATTGACAAATAGAGAATTTGCATCTTCCTTAGAGAAGCTTAATATTCTCGAGCCTTATATGGATGCATGACTGAAAGTATATGGTCTTATCCAAATAAGAACTTGATTTAGTCATGACCATTAGTTGGGTTAAACAAAATGTGACACACTTTGTCCAATGAGGATATCAGTCTAGCAAAGTGATTATAATGTACAAGTACTTTGTTACTGAATAGGGGATGTCGATGATGACAGTCTTCCGACCACTTGGGTAGTAGCAATGTGTTGCTAGATACCTCTCATTGCTTGTGATGATTATCATATTATCACTGCCAACGTCAAAGGAATCTATAGGGTCACATACCTAAATGCTCAAGTTCTCGTATTAATTGGATAGCCTTGGATCGAATCATGTTATAATTCGAGTATATTTGGGAGATTGATGTTGTGTACTATGATGAGAGAGGGAGATTTTATTTGAGACATGGTTGACCACTAGTGGACCATGTTTCACCTCAGTTGACCATAGTGGTCAATATGTGTCAAACAAAGGTCTAAGCACAAGAATAGGCTTGGCGCCAAAGTTACATGAGAAAAATAATTAATATTTAGCAAGAGAATTTTCTCTTGGCTATTATAAGGCTAGGGGCATATCCTTATTTAATTAATATATTTTATATATTTAATTAAATAAGTGGAGCTAAAAAATAACTCTCTAATTTATTATAAATATATGAGGAGTTATTTTAGGCATGTGCATCTTATTTCTAGCTCTAGCTGAAAGCCTCTACTCCTCTCATCATCTTGTGGCTGCCTACACCTTCTTGGCGCCACTGTTCGTTCTTGCCGCCGCTATTTGTCTTTAACGTCATTATTCGTATTTAATATTTAATATTTAATAATTCTATGATATTAATAGTATATATATAATATGAGTGAAAAAATAAAAATTAGGGTGTATTTATCAATCTTTCAAACTTTCTTTCCTTCTAAATAAACACAAGAAAGGAAAACATATAACATATTCTATCTATTTATTTATTTTTTTTTCTATTTTACTTTCTATCCATCCAAGTAAATACAGTGAAACTCGACTTGAAACATTGCCAAATTGGATTTTTCTCATCAAAGTTAGATTAGGTTCAGCTAGGTCAAATGTGAATGTGTTTTTTTTTTTTGGTCATTTCTACTAATAAGTCGATAAAACCATGTCTTATGACAATGAACTAGTAAGAAAACAATAATATCAATAATGGTGAATTACTTTATAAATTTACGTAGATTCCTAAGACACCCTATGTAAATACAAAAAATTATATTATAATGCAAATTTTAGTGTGTTCTTAGTCTAAAACACATTTCTCTTTTAAAAAACATCTATGCATATAAACTAGGAAAAAGGGCTCTCGTTAAGGCTTATAAATCTAAATGTCAAAAGTAAATAAAATTATATGGGCATGTGTTTGGAATTATTACCATTCAAATTTGGATTTTGCTAGCAACGGCATTGGTAGGGTACTTATTATTTTTGCTTTCATTTTTTCAATGCTCTACTTGACAATCTTGATTCAATTTATTTTTTACTTACCCGTTAATTATATGAACCTGATAAGTACTGAGACAAACAGACCCCTTGCTCTTTATATAAAATCGGGTTTGAGTATTGGATGCTAAATATTAGGCCCAAAATCCTAGCCCGATTTTGACCAGTCAATAGGACCGTTGACATAGTCAAAATCGGGATGGTTGGGTGGTGACAGGATGGTTACCCATTATTTAGGGCTCGATTTTCGTTTGTCAGGCGGGTGGCGACAGATCGAGGCAGACGGTGGCGTTTGTTGGTGACACGACTCACCTTCGAGCTTCTGCGGCGGCTGGCGACAGGCATCTAGAGGCCGGCGGCGGGCTCGACGCATGGAGCACATGGAGAGGAGCGAGATCTGGCGAGATCTCGCGTACACAAGGAACGAGCGGCGGGCGACTCGTCTCCGACAATGTGTACCTTCGGCGAGGGGAGTGAGGTCAGCGGCGACCTCGAGCGGTGCGGCGACGACGCGTGGAGCCTCGGTAGTGGTTGGGGACTTCGCGTGAGGTGGGCGCTGCAGACGATGGCTCGAGCAGCGAATAGGCTTGCGGAGCGAGGGCCTCATCCAGTGCTTCGTCGGCCGCATGGCATACGCCAGCTGGCGACGACGGGCGGTGACACCGCATGGACGACTTGGCTCCAACAGGCGACGTTAGTTCCAACTGGTGGCGGCTGGGTGGCGAAGAGCCGCTGGCGACGGTGAGGGCGATGTTCGATGTGGTCATCCAGCTGTTACCTTGTCCGAATGATTCCCTACGTGGAACCATGTGGCGAACGTGGGTTCGACCACCTGGCGGCCAAGCTGGCTAGGGAATTCGAAGCGACGCTATATAGGCGACGCTCTTCCGCGAGAAGGGGTCACACGGCTTTTGCTTCGTTCGACTCCCTCTGCTCTTGCATGCTACCCTTGCTCTTGGCGACTTTCGACATTCTCCAAGCTTCCGCTTCCTTCCCTTGCCCCTCTCGGTCTGGTGGTCGACGGTAATCCCTGACAACCTCCTTGATGTCCAGTGGTGCGGTTGTGGGCGGTGCGACATCGACGGAGGCTCCCACGGTTCCTCCTTCCTCCAGTCCGGTGTAGCTGCGGTAGAGTCAACTGATCCATTCAGTGATGTATCTTCTCCCGTGTTTTGGTTCAGCTCCTTCATTCGCGTGGTTTTCCCTTCGCCAACGCAACTTTCTTCTTTTGCTGGCTGTTGGTTTCCCTTCGTTTGCGCTCGGCCCCATCATCTCTATTTTCCCTCGCCGACGTAAGTCTAGGCGTCCAATTCCTCTGTACTCCTCTCCATTGCGTTCTTCCACCTGCGTGTGGACATGAGATTGTGTTCGAACACAGTTCTTGTTTCCCTAGTTATCTATGTAAAGCTCTCCTCCTCGTCGAGCAGTTGTTGGGTTGTGCATGTAGTATTGTTTCATCCTCTTGTGCGTGGACACTTTTTGAGTGTTTTCCCATTTTGGCTACCTGCGTGTAATTTCTGCTTCTCTCCCTCTTTCGCTGCCTGCATGTGGCATCAGGTTTTGTTCTTCTTCGTTAGCTTTCGTAAGGCTAAGCTAAAGCTCCCTCACCTACCAGTCACACTTGTTGGCCAGTGCTGCTGCCTCGGTTCAATTTTCTTCCACGCCCCTGTCATCTTCATCCCCTACGTGAGACTCTTTGCTAGTATTTGAGTCCTGCATGACTCGGTTCTGAGGCATTTGGCCTTTATTCAAAAAAAAAATTATTAACCTAATTGTGGGCGTGACAGACTGGTATCAAAGCCCAGTGCACGTTCCAAAGTTGTATTTTAGGGTCCTGTTTATTCTCTGTTCTGTTCTGTAAGTTCTGTAAAGAACAGTACAGTAAACTATTGTAATCTGTAAGCAAATAGGAGCAGCGAAAATGGTGATGACCAACAGCGAGAGAATCGGCATCCTTGAAGATGCCGTGGGGGATGCTGCTGGACTAGGGGATCAGACCCTAGTGGATCTAGTAAAGGGCTTATTGCCTCTAACAACACCTTGACTGGTGCGAATGCAGATCTGTAGATCCATGTGGATCGTCAAGCTACTGAGCTTGAACAATTCAAGATGGAGGTCATCCTCCTAAAGCATGCTGATACACAGCAGCAAACTCAGGCCGAGGGTGGCCATGTGACCGCCGTGCGATGGCGCATTCACGAACCAGTGCCCTTTATGGGCATACGTTTTGTTGAGGAAGTTGAAAACTTCCTGTGGGATATAGAGCTATTCTTTCAGAATGCTCAAGTCCCCGAAGAGGAGCAGGCGCATACCTGCATCGCGTATCTCTCCGGAGACGCAAAACTATGGTGGTAGACTCAGGCCGCACCCAGTTTATTTGGGCCAGATCCAGCCCGGAAGCCATCTTAGGGAGAGCTCAAAGAAGGGATGAAAAATCAGTTCCTTCTCGGGAACTTTGACTGGGCAGCGCATGATGCCCTAAAGTGACTCAAGCACACCGGCGCGATACAGGATTATGTCCAGCGTTTCGCACAAGTCATGCTTGAGATTGATGATATGTCGGAAAAGACCCGACTTTACCACTTCATGGATGGGCTTCAAGGGTGGGCCCGGGATGAACTGCGCCGCCAAGAGTTTCAAACACTTAAGGCAGCAATGATAGCTGCTGAAGGCCTTATGGACCGTAAGGAGTCAATGGACTTGCTCACTCATCATCACACTAGCGCATCATCCTCAAGGGCGAGGACCCCCTACGTGGCTAAGGGCAAGAAGCCCTTTGTGAGAAAGAGCTGCTCGACACCAAAGGAGTACAAGTCGATGAAGAACCGACCACCTACCCCAGGACCAAAGACGACGAGCACCAGCATGGCCTACTATATCTGTGGAGGTCCACACATGATGAAGAAATGCCGCAAGAGGGACCGCTTAGCTGCCTTAGTGGCTGAAGACTCTGTAAAGGAGCCTGAGGGACTCCTTAACCCTCTTGTACTTGCAACTTCATCTTCAATGAATGAAAGGCCTACCTTACTTTATGTTGAGTGTCTCTTAAATGCGCATCCTGTGAATGCTATGGTCGATACAAGTGCTTCGCACTTGTTTATAGGGAAAGCAACAACAGCTAGAATTGGCCTTAAGATATCCCCTACATAGGACCGAGTTAGGTCGGTTGGTGAAGTAGACCCACAAGTCTTAGGGATATCTTACGACATCGATATTGTAGTGGGCAATTGGCATGGCCGTTGCCACGCAAAGATTCTGAAGTTAGCCGACTATGAGGTTATATTTGGACTTGAGCTTTTGAGAAAAGCCAAGATAGGCGTTATGCCGCATCTGTATAGATTACAGATTTATAACGATCAAGTCCCTGGTTTCATGCGGTGCATTGGGAGCACGTCGATGATGAAGGGAAAGAAGAGAGATTTGAGAGGGGTTCCCTTATCGACTAATGCCTTAGCAGCAGGGTTACGTCACAGTGACACAACCTTAATGGCTATTTGGGCTGACGACTCTCCTTGTGAAGGAGAAGTCCCCTCGATAGTGAAAGGTTTATTGGAAGAATACTCCGATGTGATGCCTTCGGAGCTTCCTAAACACCTTCCCCCAAGGAGAGGGATCGACCACAAGATTGACCTTGTGGCAAGATCTACTCCTCCCTCTAAGGCTCCATACCTTATAGCTCCAATGGAGTTAACCGAGCTTCGTAAGCAATTGGACGAATTGCTAGAAGCAGGGTTTGTTCGACCTACGGTTTCGCCATATGGAGCCCTGGTCCTCTTCCAAAAGAAGAAGGACAGCTCGCTTAGGTTCTATGTTGACTATAGAGTCTTGAATAAGATAAGGGTAAGGGATTGTTATCCAATTCCGCTTATCCCCGATCTGATAGATCGACTTGGGAAAGTAAAGGTTTTCACAAAGCTAGACCTAAGATCAGGTTATTGGCATGTTCGTATCGCTAAGGGTGACAAAAAGAAAACAGCTTGTGTGACACGATACGAGTCATTTGAGTTCCTAGTGATGCCCTTTGGACTCACAAAAGCTAGACCTAAGAAAACAGCTTGTGTGGCACGTTCTGCCATCTAATGAACCAAGTGTTAGCTCCGTTCTTAGATGAGTTTGTAGTAGTGTATCTAGATGATATCGTTATCTACTCCTCAAGCGTTGAGGAGCACCTAAGCCATTTGAGGCAGGTGTTACAAACTTTGAGGGATACCATCTTTACTAGAAGTTGGAGAAATGCTCATTCATGACGAATGAAATTACCTTCCTTGGACACGTGGTGGGCCACGGACAAGTGCGCATGGACCAAGTGAAGATTCGAGCCATTGCGGAATAGCGCGCCCCCTCAAACCAAACCGAGTTATGGAGTTTCCTCGGTGTGGTGAACTTCTATCGTAAGTTAATCACCGGCTGTTTGAGAATAGCCACACCCCTCAGTAATCTGCTGAAGAAGAACTTGAAATGGGAGTGGCATGATCGGTGTAAGTCGGCCTTCTAGGAGTTAAAGGACCGCATCGTCTTTGAACCGATCCTGAAGTTACCCGACTTCAGTATGCTTTTCGAGGTTCACACCAATGCTTCGGACCAGGCTACCAGTGGAGTCTTGTTGCAGGATGGGCATCCTATAGCTTTCGAGAGTCAAAAGCTAAATGAGACTAAGCAGCGATACTCGGCTCACGAGAAGGAAATGGTGGCAGTGGTGCACTACCTCCGGACCTGGAGAGTTTACCTTCTCAGGTGTGCCTTTATGGTAAAAATTGACAATGTGGCGAATACCTATTTCATCACGCAAAAGAAGTTGTCGGCAAAAGAGGCACGTTGGTAGGAATTCCTGGCTGAATTCCAATTCTAGTGGGAACACAAACCGAGTGAAGCCAATGTTGTGCCTGACGCTCTCAGTAGGCTTAATGCCCTTGTGTACTACACCCTATCCAGAGTGGAAGGGGATCTGCTAGACAGAATCAAAGCAACCTCTGCTTTTGATGGGAAGTATCAAAAGCTACTTCAGCAAATTAAGTCGGGCATGATCCGACGTTAGTATCTGGGTCCAGATGACATTGCCATGGCCAAAGGCGGTAGGCCATTAGTCCCATCGACGGGCGAACTGCGTCGGGAGCTACTGAGGGAGCTCCATGATACACCTTAGGCTGGGCATCCAGGGCAACGTAGAATGTTTGCCTTGTTGGCACGATCGTGCTATTGGCCCGATATGCGTGGAGATATTGAGATGTATGTCCACACTTGTCTTATTTGCTAGCAAGAGAAGATCGATCAGAGACTAGAGGCAGGGTAATTACAACCGCTTCCTGTTCCCGAGACGTCCTGGACAAGTGTGTCCATGGACTTTATTGGTGGGTTCCCAAAGGTTGACGGGAAGAGTTCAGTGTTGGTGGTGGTTGATAGGTTCTCCAAGTATGGAGTCTTTATCCTAGCCCTGAGCCCTGTACAGCAAAAGTTGCTGTAGAGTTATTCTTCCAAAATGTGGTGAAGCATTTTGGCATCCCAGTGGATATCGTGAACGATAGGGATGCCCGTTTTACTGCATGCTTTTGGATAACATTGTTCAATAAGTTGGGGCCCAAGCTAAACTTCTCCACAACTAATCATCCGCAGACGGATGGGCAAACTGAGTGGGTGAATGCTCTTGTGGAGATTACCTCTGTCACTTTGTGACAGCTAGTCAGCGAGACTGGGTGAAGTAGATGGATGTGGCATAGTATGCCTATAACTTGCAAAAGTCATCCTCCACAGGTCACAGCCCATTTGAACTTGTGTTAGGCAGATAGCCCCTAATGCCCATTGACGTGGTGCAAAGATATTCCAAGGGGAAGTGCCCTGCAGCTCAACGGGAAGCTCAGGAATGAATCGACTCACTCCGAGAGGCTAGAGATAGATGCACAATGGATGCAAAAGTATGCCAACCGTCGACATCGGGATGAAGAGTTCGCCGTGGGTGACTTAGTTCTTCTTCGACTCACCCTGCAAATCTGGAGGAAGATCTCAGCAAGAGAGGCTCACCGAGGTCTTATCCGTAGATACGACGGCCCGTTTGAAATACTAAGTTGAGTGGGCTCAGTAGCATATCCCTTGAAACTCCCTGAGAGAATGCAGATGCACCCTACATTCCATGTGAGCTTCTTGAGGAAGTTCCACTCGGATCCGGACAATCCTTCTTGGTCACAGTCTTATCGAGCCCCACTGACGGTTAGGACGGAGTTCCACCGGAGGATCAGCAGTACTCTAGATCACCTAGTTTTGGGGCAAAGTAAGACGAACTGACATACGGAGTTTCTCATACGATGGGAGGGGTCCCCCATTGAGGAAGCAACCTGGCACAAGGCTTCTGAACTATGGCAATTCGAGGGTGAGCTGAGGAGCTACCTTGAGTCACCAAGGATGGCGACTGCCTCAGACGGGGGAGGATGTTAGGCCCAAAATCCCAGCCCAATTTTGACCGATCAATAGGACCGTTGATCGAGGAGAAATCGGAATTCGATTGAAATTAGGGCTCGATTTTCGTTTGACAGGCGAGTGGTGATAGATCGAGGCAGATGGCAGTGTCTGTTGGCGACATGACTCACCTTCGAGCTTCTATGGCAACTGGCGACAAGCGTCTGGAGGCCGGCGGTGGGCTTAACACGTGGAGCACGCGGAGAGGAGCAAGATCTAGTGAGATCTCGCATACACGAGGAACGAGCAGTGGGTGACTCGTCTCCGGCAACGTGTACCTTTGGCGAGGGGAGCGAGGTCGGCGACGACCTCGAGCGGCGCGGCGATGACGCGTGGAGCCTCGACAGCGGTTGGGGACTTCACGTGATGTGGGCATGACAGACGATGGCTTGAGCGGCAAACCGTCATCCTCGAGTGCGAACAGGCATGTGGAGTGAGGGCCTCGTCTAGTGCTTCGTTGGCCGCATGGCAGATGCCGGCTAGCGACGATGGGTAGTGACGTCGCATGGATGACTCAGCTCCAACGGGCGACGTTAGTTCCAACTGGTGGCGGCCACATGGTGAGGAGCCGCTGGCAATGGTGAGCGGCGATGTTCGATGTGGTCATCCAACTGGCACTACGTCCGAATGATTCCCTACGTGGAACCAAGTGGCGAACGTGGGCTTGTCCACCTTGCGGCCAAGCTGGCGAGGGAATTCGAAGCGATGCCATATAGGCGATGCTCGTCCGCGAGAAAGGGTCACACGGCTATTGCTTCATTTGACTCCCTCTACTCTCGCACGCTGCCCCTGCTCTCGGCAACTTCCGATGTTCTCCAAGCTTCCGCTTCCTTCCCTTGCCCCTCTCGATCCGGCGGTCAGCGGCGATCCCTAACCACCTCCTTGATGTCCAATGGTGCAGTTGTGGGCGGTGCGACGTCGACAGAGGCTCCCACGGTTCCTCCTTCCTCCAGTCCGGTGTAGTTGCGGTAGTGTTGGCTGATCCGTTCAGTGAGGTATCTTCTCCCGTGTTTTGATTTAGCTCCTTCGTTCACGTGGTTTTCCCTTCGCCGATGCAACATTCTTCTTCTGCCGGCTGTTGGTTTTCCTTCGTCTACGCTCGGGCCCATCATCTCTGTTTTCCCTCGCTGACGTGAGTCTTAGCGTCCAATTCCTTGGTACTCCTCTCCACTACGTTCGCCTGCGTGTGGACGTGAGATTGTGTTCGAACACAGTTCTTGTTTCCCTGGTTATCTGCGTACAGCTCTCCTCCTCGTTGAGCTGTTGTTGGATTGTGCGTGCAGTTTTGTTTCATCCTCTTGTGTGTGGATGCTTTCTAAGTGTTTTCCCATTTCGGCTACTTGCGTGTAGTTTTTTCTTCTCTCCCTCTTTCGTTGCCTGCTTGCAGCATCTGGTTTTGTTCGTCTTCGTTAGCTTTCGTAAGGCTGAGGTGAAGCTCCTTCACCTACTGGTCACGCTTGGTGGCCAGTGCTACTGCCTCGGTTCGATTTTCTTTCGCACCTTTGTCGTCTTTGTCCCTTGCGTGGGACTCTTTGCTGGTATTTGAGTTCTGCATGACTCGATTCTAAGGCATCTGGCCTTTATTTTTTTAAAAAAATATTAACCTAATTATGGGTGTGACACTAAACATATACTAACTAGACTCAAGTAGTATACTATACACAGTATTCTAAATCGAATTCATTTAATAAATACTCGATTGTCAATTAAACTAGTCTAGTTTTGTACCCGTTAAGTTGCCATTGGGTTGTCATACCTAATTTATGCTCTTGGTTTTGAGCTTTTCACTATTTTATATCAATTATATTTGATAATAACTATTAAATTTTATATTATTATAAAGCAAATTAATTTTATATTTAAAAGTACGACTTGCTTTTTCTCGCAACGATTGCTCGCACATAACACATATTAATTTTATATTATAAAAGTACTTTGCCTAGGAAAGTTAAAAAGGTTGAAAATAACATAAATAATCACATAATTATTATGGATAAATTATATGCACATAATCTACTTTTTCTAAGCTACCGAATGATACCATTATTAACATGAATAAATTTATCTATGATAAAAAATTAGTAAAAATATTATTATGCATAAACATGGTACAATCATGGATAGCTTATCAATGATAATAAGGATGTCAATTTTTTATTATAAATAAGTCTATCAATGATAATAAGAATACTATTGGGTAGTTTAGAGTGAGTAATTATATTAAAATAATTTATCTACAATAATTATATACTTATCTATGATATTTTTTTTAACCCTTATTAATTTTATCCTATCTAACCCAATTGAAAAAAATTTCCATAGGCAAAGTGCTCTACTTAGGAAAGTTAAGAAGAGTTAAAAAATATCATAAATAATCACATAATTATCATAGATAAGCTATATACACATAATCTACTTATTTTAAGCTACCTAATGATACCATTATTAATATAAATAGACTTATACCTAATGAGAAATTAGTAAAAATATTATTATGGATAAACATAATACAATCGTGAATAGCTTATCCACATTAATAAAGATATCAATTTCTTAAAAAAAATATCATTTTCTTATTATAAATAAGTCTACCTACAATAATAAAAAAAACCAAATAAAGTGAATATCCATAATATTTTTTTATTTATTATATTTTTTAACCTGAATTAATTTTATCCTGTCTTAGGATTTTTTTTCCCGCAATGGGAGAGCCACGTGATTCACGAAGAAGGACAACTAGAAAGGCAACGGACATTTTTTAAAAGAAAAAAAAAACCATCCACGTGATTCACGAGGAAAGAAGCGACATCCGTACATTTGTAGATTATTTTAATAAAAAATCCCATAATTTAAGTTGTAGCGGAGAAAAGAAGATGAACACGTGGGTATTTACTGTGAAATGTATGTGATAGTGCTCGCGTTTGATATTGTCCGTATTCATTTATTTGTTTGTAGCCGTATCAATGATGGAAAAATTCCCAGGCAGGTAGAGGTAGGCATATTTTAAAAAAAAGTTAAGACTGAGGATTAGCAACCAAATAGGTAGCATTAATATTATCATACCAAAAAGTTAGGAACTTGAGTAAAGAAAGATGAAGCTCAATTAGGAGTGATTGGATTCAGATGATTTATGCAGTAGTATTGGCAATAACTTTACATTATGCTTTGGTGCTTGATCGAGAGACGGTTTATTATTTTTTATAATTCCAGGATATAAGATTTTTATCAAGAAATATAGCAAATTCACTAGTTGATCTCCGATCTCAAAGTGATCCTGCCCCAATCAGCATCACTATAGACATTTAGCGCATGTGATGAATTCCGATATAGAAAGAGGCCATAAAGTATGGTGCCTTTGAGAAAGCGAAGGATTCGTTTCACCATTTCCCAATGTAGTGCAGTAGGATTATGCGTAAATTGACAAACACGGTTGACAGCAAATGTGATGTTAGACCGTGTTATTGTAACATATTATAGTGCGCTGACTATGCTTATGTATAATATAGGATCTTGAAGTGGCTGATCAGATGATGAAGTACTGGTTGAAATAACAATAGGTGTAGAGACCGAACGAGCACCATTCATTTTTGCATGTTGAAGAATTCCGATAATGTACTTGCTTTGTGATAGAAGACAACCATCAGCATGAAAATATATCTCAATACCCAAGAAAATGTGGCAAGTCCTAAGTCTCGTAAGCCAAATTCTTTACCAAGAGATGAAATTAAATCATTGATAAAGTGAGCATCAATACTAGTAATAAGAATGTCATCTACATAAGCAAGAATATAGATTATCATGGATGCCTTGCATATATAGAATAATGATCTATCAATTTTAGAGCTAGGGAAGCCTTGCATTTAGACATGGCAAAATTTGACCCAACCCGCTAACCCGACCCGACTCGACACGAAGTTAAGCGAGTTCGGATCAGGCATAATTGTGTTCGGGTCATAAACAGGTCAACCCGTTTATGACCCAAAAATAATTGGGTCGTGTCGAGTTGTAAACGGGTTGACCCGCTTAACCCGATTACATATATATATTTATATATAAAAAAAATTTAAATAAAGGCTCATATAACTCTCATTACTAGCCCATAAGTCCAAATATCTTCTAATTATCTTTTAACTCATATTTCGCCCCCACACATTAGCCCAAAATTTTATTAATTTTAATAGAATTTTTTTATTTGTTATTTATGTTTAAAATATAAATGATAAACGGGTTATTTTGATCGTGTCGGGTCGTGTTCGTGTTAGACAATTTGACTCAATTAATTAAACGGCTCGTGTTCGGATTGACTTAATCGGGTCATGGGTCACAACTGACATGACCTGTTTATGACCCACTGACCCGAATTGCCAGGTCTATTACTAAGAGATGAAATTAAATCATCAATGAAGTGAGCATCAATACCAATAATAAGAATGTCATCTACATAAACAAGAATATAGATCATTTTGGATGACCTGCATATATAGAATAATGATCTATCAATCTTAGAGCCGGGGAAGCCTTGAATTTGTAAGCAACTACTCAAACATTGAAACCAAGCTCTTGGTGCTTGGTGAAGACCATATAATGAGTGTTGAAGATGACAAACATGATCCGAATATTATGGATGTTGAAAACTAAGAGGTTGTTCCATAAACATTGTTTCTTCAAGGTTGCCACGTAAAAAGGCATTAGAAACATCCAATTGATGAATAGACCATTTTGAGCTAATTGTTATAGATAGTAATAGATGAACAGTAGTTATTTTTACTACATGACTAAAAGTATCATGAAAATCAATTCCATGTTGTTGACGAAAACCCTTTGCGACGAGGCGAGCTTTATGCCTTTCAATTGTGCCATCGGCTTTATACTTCAAACGAAAAACCCATTTACAACCAATGATGTTCATAGATGGCTATCATGGAATAAGAGTCCATGTATTATTACGTAGAAGAGCATCAAACTCAGTAACCATGGCCATTCTCCATGTAGAATCTTTGTTTGCTTGAGAGAAACAAGTTGGTTCAGGTGGTGGTAAGGAGGCTACCAATGCCTGTGGTAGACTATACTTTATTCATTAAATAGGAATCATGCTTTTGTAAATGTCTTGAATTGATCTGGTGCGATGTGGAGGTGTACTACTATCTAGAGATAATGAAGCACTAGGAGAAGAATGTGCCATTTCCAAAGAAGGTGCATCATTGGATGTTGGAGAATATACCTCTTTTGATAAATTGTGGTTGGAAGAAGGCGCATTAGTAGAAGAGGATGCATATGGAGAGTGTGCTTCTTCTAAGAAATTTTGGTTGGAAGAATTGTTGTCTCTCTCAGAAGATGATGCAACAGTCGTGTTGGTTCTGTGCATAGGAGGTGGAGCTGCTCCAAGAATGCCTTGATAAAATGTAGTTGTAGATATTGGTAATCTTGCGTGAGAAAAATCATTATCCTTTGCTGCAAAGGGAAAGATAAATTCATCAAAAGCAACATGCTGGGAAACATATATCCGCCCGGTTGGTATATGTAAACAACGATAACCATGATGCAAATTACTATAACCCAAGAAAACACATAATAAGAAGCGAGGTTATAGTTTGTGTTTGGAGTATGGACATAGCCAAGGGTAGCATGCACAACCAAATGTACGTAGGAACTGATAATTTGGAGAACGATTATAAAGAATTTCGAGCGGACTTTTGTTGTGAAGTATAGGTATAGGAAGGCAGTTGATGAGGTAGACAGTAGTTGAAGCCGCATCATCCCAATATTGTGTAGGGATAGAAGCGTGACGCATTAGAGCGAGAGCAATTTTAGTAATGTGTCTATGTTTTCGTTCAGTTGAGCCATTTTGTTTTAGAGTATGAGAGCATGACACACGATGAGTAATTCCGGTGAGATTAAGATGACGATGAAGATCTTGAAATTCGCCTCCCCAATCAGAGCGAATAGATAAAATCTTTCTACCAACGTTACGTTCTACATGTTTTTGAAAATAACATAAGATATCTATAAGATCTGATTTATGTCGCATAGGAAAGAGCCAAGTAAATTTACTAAAATGATCAACAAATGAAACATAGCAAGAATATCTATTAGATGATAAAATAGGCGCAGTGCCCCAAATGTTTGAATGTATTATTTCAAGAGGAAATGAAAATGCATAAGTAGAGGAAATAAAAGGAAGTTTACGACTCTTTGTTTCCATACATGCATGATAATGTGATGCTATAGACTTACATGTGACTGGAAGTCCATGCTTATTGATGAATTGATGCACAATTCATGTGGATGAAATTCAAAATAAACATTATTATCAAGAGAAAATTGGCAAACAGAAAGAAGATTTTTAGTAATAGCAGGAACATGAAGGATATTGCGCATGTGAAAATGACGAGTATGAGAAGATAAATATGTGTTTCCAAATTTAGTAATTTGCAAACCTTGTCCATTGCTGATATTTATGGTGTTAGGTCCTTGATATGGCATAATTTCAGATAAAGCATTCTGGTCAGGTGTGACATGGTGAGTAGCACCGGAATCTGGATACCAAGATTAAGAGGAATATGCATCATCATTATTCGGAGCAGTTGACAATATGTTGTGAGCTTGCGCATTGTGATGGTGAAATGGGCTCCATGTTGTATTGTTTTGAGAAAAGCTGCCTGTAAAGTTAGTAACATAGTGTATGTACCATTGATGAGCATAGTGACATGTAGTAAGGATGATTTGGCATCTTCCTGGGTTGCGTCCACGGCCTCAACCTAGGCCTCCACGATTATAATTACGCCCTCGATTGGATGAAATTGTTGAGTTGACAGTAGGAAAAATAGTATCAAATCTTTGCATGCTTTGGAGTTGGAGTAGACGTTCATGAGAAGAGAGTATGCCGTGAACTTGATCAACAGTAAAATCTTCAAGACGAGTGGTAATGGCTAGAATAAAGTTATTGAAAGAAGGCCCTAAACCAGCAAGAACATACATGAGAATATCAAGATCAGAAACAGGATGGCCAATTGCAGCAAGACTATTGGCTATGTTTTTAATATTTTACATATAATCATCAATAGAACTATCGCCTCGTTGAATTGATTGTAATTGGGCTTTTAATTGAAGTACACAAGCCCTTGAAAGTGATGAAAATGCTTGAGCAAGAGCTTCCTATGCAACATGAGAAGAATCAAGACCAACAGTTATTGGAAGAACAGATTTAGATATAGTGGGTAGAAGCCATGTCAATATTATTTGGTCCTTTTTGATCTAGTTACAATAATTTGGATCATCTTGTGAAGGACATAAGAGGGTGTAGTCAATAATATCAATCAAATCATGAACTCTTAATATAGGAAATAGTTATGTTTTCTATAGTAAAAAATTATCACGAGTCAACTTAATAGGTAAAAAGATATACCACCAGTCGAAAGAGTAGATGAAAGATTTATCGTATCAGTTGGTGCCATAGAATAAAGGTTGTTTGAGTTGACTTCAAGAGAAAGTGTGGTAGATTGACAGTAGGCAAAGATCTCAACACTAAGAGAAGATCAGAAAGCGTGAGGCTGCAGCAAAGGCCGAAGAGTAGGATATGTTGTCGCCGAGAAAAGGAAGTCGTCGTGAAACCAGAGAAATAGAAACCTCGTCGAAAAAGAAGATGCTGAATGGAAGTCGCACTGGTCGCTATCGCCGAGGAAGGAAGCCACCGTCTCGTTGGTTGATGTCGCTAACACCTCCTTCCACTACGTTCGCCTCGACGAGCCTGACAAGCCTGAAATCCTCGCCTAGGTCCTCAATAGAAACAGTCGCAGTCGCCGCTGCCATTGCCTCCCAGCTCCCCCGCTGCTACCGTGGCGCGCCCTCGTGCTCACCCACGCCGACGCCAAGATGCACCAGCTTGTGGTCGACATCGCCAACGCCTCCATCCTCTCTGTCCGAGCTCACTTGGGGCCCGAATTCCCAATCCTGATCCTCGAGGAGCAGGCAGAGGCTACCCACCCTTCGTGGACTCGATGCGGCAGCGAGGGGTGGCACTGGAGGACGTGGTATGCAAACCTT
The DNA here is from genome assembly GCA_027563935.2 of Costus lasius. Lineage (NCBI taxonomy): Eukaryota > Viridiplantae > Streptophyta > Magnoliopsida > Zingiberales > Costaceae > Costus > Costus lasius. Next base: position 83,228,970 of record CM050451.1, read on the forward strand.
CACAGTTGGGTGGTTCGGGGAGGAGGGGAAGCAGCGGTGGCTCATGGTGCTCTACTTTGTGGCGGGGGAGACGGCGAATCTATATGCGCGGTCAATGGAGGGGATCAAAGTGGTGGTGGACTTGGATGAAATGAGGATCGTGGAGCACAGGGATCGGGTGGCGCCCCCGGCGCCGAAGGCGAAGGGGACGGATTACAGGATGGGGGAGCGGAGGCCACCGGCAGGAATGGGGTTAGGGTTGGGGAAGGGGAAAAAAGGGTTCGCTCTTAGGCCTATCCACTATTCGGTCTAACCCGACAAACCGAACCGAATTAGCCAGTTCGGTTTGGCTTTTAGCTAATCGGTTCGGTTCGGATTGAAAAGTAGAAAAATATTAATTGGTTTAGTTTCGGGTTGGAAGAAAAAAATCGTGTAACCCGAACCAAATGGAATAACATATATATTAAAAAAAATTACCTATTTTCCTAAAGTTAAACGGCTAATACTAACTTTCCCTAATTTCTCTTATACGGGTTGCTAACTAAACCCTACAATTTCATTATTCCCTTTCCCTAAGTCCTGGTGCCATCTCCGGTGCCTTCCTGATGTCTCGTATTTTTTATAGTCTTTCCGGCTTATTTCATTGATTTTCTTTAGAAGCTTCACTTCTTGTCATGTTTGATGAATACAGAATAATTCACTCATTTCTGGAGCTATTTGTAAGTATATTTACGTCCCCGAGTGAATTAATAACCTTGACGAGAAGTTTTGCTTCAAACGGGACCAATCTCCAGAATTATGGCCGAGGCCCTAATTTGCATTATGACCATAATTTCCGATTTGAATTCTCAAGAAGCCCATTTTCATTCAAGCATAATCATATTCCGAAGGCGTGCTCTCAACTTTCTCAAAAGAAGCCTTTCGGAAGACAAACTTTGACAGAAGACGTTACAGGTATAGCTGTAATTTCACCTTGCCCATAATCTTCACATCGGCGACCTTTGATATTATACTATAGCCGGAATTCAAGTCAAGTCAAAGGTCAATTCACAAGCAAAATTTTAGATGAAATGGAGTTCGTTACAGAAATTACAGGCATGCCCATAATCTCATTATACCCGTAATGGTGTTAAGAGCATTAAGTGCGTTGAAGGGCTACATTAATTCGGTCATAACTTTTCCGTTACAACTCCGATTTGGGAATTTTTGGTGTCATTACGATGAGATTTTAATGGCCCATAAGTGTATGAATGTTTTAGGAGCTGAAGAGAATCGATGTCAACATTACAGCCAAGCCCGTAATCTTCATTACACCCATAATCACACTTGCGCAGCCCAAACTTAAATCAGCCATAACTCTCTCATTATATGTCCGTTTTGAACGCTCTTGGTGTCAAAACGTAGCTAATTAAAAGGGATATAATTCTGGCATATCAAAGGGCACCTTAGAAATAATGAAAGGGGCGAAAATCTCTGATGAACGCAGCGCCCAGTTGGGGCTCAAGGGGGGCTAGTGAGTTTTGCAAAGGGAAGTTCTTGGCGACAACAAGGGAGGAAGAAGGAATGGTACATCATTCTAGAAGACTTGAAGGAATGTCGCAATGCTTCTGCAGAAGAGTTTGCTTCCTCTTTCTTCTATCTTCTCTTTAGTTTCTTCTGTTCCTTTAGGGATTTGTACTGAATCGATGCTATGATAGCATAATCTTCTTTATTGGAACAAGAGTGTAGTTGAGTTGTTTGGATCTTGTTTTCAAACTTATTTTCTTATAGCTAATGTAATTTTATTTCGTGTTTATTCGATCTGTGCTGTTTTACTGCTAGTTTTGTCTTGATCACGCAATTACTTTTCTTGGGCGCCGCAAGAAGGACCGAAAGGTGAATTGCGACGCTAGATCTATCTAATCGAACATGCTATGAGAGGTCAAGAATTAGGGCCAGATTTGTGTGAGGAACTTTATAATATCTCTGAACCCAATGGATGAATCTAGGTCCGGTTAGCCACGAAAGTAGGACGCCGATCTAAATTGATACTTGATTACGCCGTCGAAAGAGGGTAATCTGTACCATTAGATATTTCCTTCAACACTTTTAAAATTGCGTTTTTATGATTTTATCTTGTTTGAGTTTAAGATTCATCAATGAGATACACTGGAAGTTCCGATGTATCTAAACCTTGTTTTCTATTCAAAACTTTCACTTGCTTGATTCGGCTAGCAATTGTGTTTAGTTATGTTTTGATTCAATTTATGAAAAACCAAAACATTCTCTCGATTGTGTAGCTATTAATTCATAATCACTCGGTACTTGATCACTGTCACTGTGGGATCAACATCTTAAGTGCTACTGCGACAAAATCGTCACGCTTATGGTTAGTAGTATAGTATAGTACACATCAAGTTTTGGCATCGTTGCCGGGGACAGGCAACCAATATCAAAGTGATTTAACAATTGGTAGACTAGACGTTTTGTTTCTTTTGTTATTGATTTTGTTTCTTTGTTTTTGTTTCATTGTCTTTGTTTTTTTGTTTATTCTTATTTTGTTTCTTTGTTGTTGTGATTTAGTTTTTTCTCTCTATCTTTGTATTTGCGCCTAACTGTTATATGCATAGAGGTTTACGATTAGGTGGATTGGAAGATTTGTACGAACTAGATCAAGAAATTGAAAGGACGTTCCATCGCAGAAGACGATTACAAGGGTTCAGTGCTAGAGAAGCTTCAAGGATTAATGAACTTATTCATATCGATTGATGACACCAAAATTCATAGTATATTTTGTGTCATATCATGTGTTTTTTTGTGTCATAATTATGCTCTTTTGCTTGTTTTTAAGCCTTAATTGTCAAATATTACAGAATCTACACCACTTCTTGTTTTTGATCATTTTCAGGTTAAAAGTGCCATATTTTGATGGATTTTGGAAGATTTGAGCACACCAATGGATTCCAGATGTCGAAACGAAGCTACCCCTCAAATTTCAAGTCAAAACAAGCCAAATTGCAAAAATACGACACTACCGTATTTTTGAGCCAAACTCTCACAGTACCGTATTTCGTAGAGGATGTTTCAGGTGAAATACGGCACTACCGTATGAAACTACACGCCACCATATTTTCCAGCGATTTCAACCAGAAAAGTTTGACAAAAATACGATAATGCCGTATGAAATCGCATGGCACCGTATTTTGTGACAAAGCTGAACAGAAAGTTTTAGCAAGAATATGGCACTGCCGTATATTTGAGAGAAATTGTCACGGTACCGTATTTTCTACCCAGAAATTACAGAAGGAAAATACGGCACTGCCGTAATCAAAATATGGTACCGTATGTTTAACCAGATTCGCGACTTTTTCGGGCTGATTCTTGCGCGGACCATAACTTTTGATCCAGAGGTCCAAATTAAGATCCTAAGGATGTTCCGGACTCGTCTTTAAAAGGAGAAGACGAAAAAAGTGGAAAGGAGAACTTTTATCCAGTATTGAGAGAGAAATTGACAGAACGGTGCTTAGGGTTTGGCTTCACGCCGAGAGGCGTGGAGTTCACCTCGGGCTGTGATTTTTACACTGAAGCATTTCCTAGATGAGAGAAGGATGCACCAGAAGTTTCAAAGCGTTTGGAGTCCGATCGGAGGAGAAATCCACAAAACAGCGGTGACAGCGCTGTTTAAAGGCAATTACGGTGCTGTAATTTCGATTACAGCACCGTGTTTTGTAACTTCTACCCTTCTCCTTTAATTTCTGATACTTTGAAACTATGGTTGATTGTAATCTTTCCTTCATGCTAGCTTAGATCTTTTTATGGGACATGGGTTGTAATCCCCTTGGTTTGTTAATGACTAGAGAACATCGATTTTTGTCAAGTTTAATTTTAGTATGATAATTTTAATTATGTGATGACTTATCTTTAATTCTCTTTAGTTTTATAAATATCAGCATGTTTTAGAATTTTGTGAAATAGACCGAGAGGTTGATCGTTTGAAATTCGGAACCCTAAAAATCATTGTGTTTGGAACTTATCGTAAGAGATTAGGTTTGTTCTTTGAATTCTGATTTTTAGTGATTTTATTGCCATGTTGAATTTCTAATACTTTGGATTGAGTTAATGTGTAGACTTGATTTGATCTTGCACGAGAGTGAGGATCGAGTCGTCGGAAAACCATAAGTAAAACCTGTATTGAGTTTCAGGATTCACGAGAGTGATCCTTGAGATTCCACTTGAGATAATTGACTCAGAATTCGGATGCACGAGAGTGATCCTTGAGTTCTTTGTTCAATGATTCACTTATCTTTAGCATTGAGAATAGATCTTGCACGAGAGTGAGGATCGGTTATTTGCATGATTGTCTGCACGAGAGTGAGACAATACCTTTATGAAGTGAATTAGGTCTTTATCATAATAGAATTAAACTGACAACCTTTATTTCCTTCTAGTCATTAGAATTAAGGTGGATGAAACCCTAGTCCCATGTTTATCTCTCTGATCATCTTTTAGCATACTTTTCTGCATCTTTTACTTGTATCATATTCGATTCGCTTAGCTAGTGAGAATACAATTATTTGGTACTTAACAATAAGGTCTCTGTGGTTCGATATTTTTATTACTTCGAAGTATCCATGCACTTGCGGACACAACAAGTTTTTGGCACCGTTGCCGGGGACCTTAGTTTTGTTAATATCAAAATAGCTGTTAGTATTGCTAGACTAAGTTTTATTTATTTTAGATTTAACTTTGTTTTTTATTTTTGCAGGTTTTGGATTTTCACAGTTGTGACAGAACTGTGAATTCTTAAATTTGTGAGTTTGCTTGTGTTTTATTCTTTTTAGTTTTTTTTTATATTCTGAAAAAAAATAGTTCTTATTGATTGGTGTTGGATTATCTCTTTGTTTTTGATAAATTTAAAAATATGTCTTTTTATCACAACTCCTGGGCAACTGAAAGAGGTAAGGTGTACATGCCACAAAATGATTCACGATGCACTCTTGTAGATATATCGAAATTACACTCCTATTTTGTTACATGTAATATTTGTAAATCATCTGATCATTATACTTCTGATTGCAAATTTTTAATTCCTCCAAATTCTAATTCTTCATGGTATCAAGATGATAATTATGAATCTAGTTGGGAAAATCAAACTCCTTTTTATGGTGATTGCTCAAACAATAATTATGAACCATGCTTTGAGAAAACTGAAAAATCTAGTTTAAAGGGCATGTTTGAGAAATTCATGAGTTCACAATTGAAACAAGATGTGAGTGAGACCCTCAAACAAATCAATTCTAAGTTGGATGACATGGTTGCACACAATGAAATTTTAGAAACCCAATTAGCACAACAAGCATGTTTAGTTGAGTTTGATTTGGAAGCTGAAAAGATTGATTTAGAAAATTCCCCCTCTGATTATGATTGTTTTGAGATTGAGCCTTATGTTAATATTCATGAATCTCACTCTGATTTTGATGATTGTAAAATTGATTCCTTTGATAGTTTAGTTGAGGAAAAGTTTGAAGAAATTGAAATTGAAAAACCTTCTTTTGATGATAATTCTAATTTTGACGTAAATTTATATATGGTTAAATCTGATGAGCATGATGAAGGTTCAAAAATTATAGACATTAATGAACCCCACTGTGATTTTGGTGATATTTTTGAAATAAATGATAAATCTCTTGTGGTCAACCCTGGTTCTATTAATTCTTTTTCATATGATTCTGATTTTGACTCTTCTGATGATGAATTATTTGTGGGGAAGCATGAGGAAATTGATTGTGAAGAGTCTCATCTTGATTTTGATAATAATTTTGATATTGATAAATTATTTAATGAAGTGCATGAGGAACTTGATAAAAATTTGAATGTTGCAAAAATTGATGTATCTCATCATGTTGATGCTTTGCCCATATCTATTGCTCAATCTTTTGATTTAATTGAAAATTTATGCTTTATTGAGGAATCTAATGAAAGACATAACTATTATTATGATGATCCAATGCTTGAATATTTTGATAAAAGTCATATTGTGATTGAAAAGATAAAGTTGAAGAAAGGACTGATGATTTTACTCTCTGATAAATTTAGGAAGATCATTGAATATCCTTCATGTGAAGATTTTGATTTCTGCATATTTAAAAAAGAAAGCCACTTTAATTGTGATTTATATGCAATTATGGATTTTTGGATTTGTGGCTAAGCTTTATGGACAAAGAAAATGCAGAAAATTGTTTGCAATCTATTTTGGTACTAATTCACCTACTTTACTATGATATTGATTTTTGGTCAAGCTAATGACTTAAAATTAGCGTTTCTTGGGAGACAACCCAAGTACTCTATCTTAGCTTAGTTTCTTTTATCCTAGTTTTTTTTAGAATTAATTTTTCTGTTATTTTTGAAAAAAAAATCTGCATTCCTCTCTACAATTTACTTATTGAGTAGGTGTCTTCTAGTTGCGATTTTAAGAAACTGGGTTGAGAAAATTTTTTTATCTTTGGCACAGCATTGAACTACTTATCTTTTTCTATCATCTAGATATTTTTTCTGAATTTTATAGTCCATGGATCATTCTAAAACACCTAGCAACTTTTCGATTATGATTAATTTCTACAGCAGTTTTTTTTTCTGACTAATCTAATTAGCACTTTTGCAGCAAGTTTTTAAGTTGCTTAAATAACTTGAAACCCGGATTTTTCACTTGGAATTGAAAGTTCGTGTGTCATTCTACCTTGTGGATTAATTATTTTCATAAAAATATTTTCTGATCATTCTAGGACACATAGCAACTTTTTGAATTTTATTAACTTTTGTGCAGTTTGTGCAGTTTTTAATCTGAGTAGCCTTCTTTCTGCTGATGCCCTAAAGTTCTGATAGATTTTGATCCTTTGATTTTCATACATCTGAAAAGAACATATCTCATTCTATTACATGGTTCTGTTCATTTTCTATTTGGATCATTAAATTTTATTCTAGGGTATGGCTACTTTTCATAAAAAATTCAAAAACCGCACAGTTTGCTTTCTACCAGCTATTGCTTATTTTGCATCCAGATTCAGAAATCTTCAAGAGCAACTGTCTTCCACCTCTAGCCACCACTACATCTGCCTCTGACATCACTGGATCATACCACCAGCAGATTCTTATTTCTTTTGCTGCCTCTTATTCCATGATTTTATTTATTTTTGTAGTAGTTCTTTATAATTGACTCTGATTTTTTTTATGCAGTACTATCTTTTGCACCGGCCGATGATCTCATCTCTATGACTGTATTCTCTAGCAGGCTACTAGAGATTACTCACTCTACTGTCGGCACCATCACCATCATTGCTAGTAGCTCTTCAGCTAGCCTCTGTTCCACCTCTTCTCGATTCTTTCTACCAGCATCCTCTTTTGGACCATCGATGATATATCTGATTCTTCTTTTAGAAAATTATTTTTAAAGACTATTTTTAGACTGAGCCTTATGTACCTTAAAATTTGCAAGTAAAATTTTCAAAAGGCACATCTTTGAACCTAGCAGCATATGCCCCGACGCTATTTTTGATCTGAGCCTTATGTACTTTGGGTCAGAGCTTGCTATATAGTTTTGTGAGTATTGTTAACACTCTCTTGTATTTTATTTCATATGGTTGCATTTTTGATTTGTTATCACTTTACACCCTTTGCATTGTTTAAGCCTTATGTGATTATATGGAACAATCATGTTACACTTTTGACTATGATTATATGAGTTTTCATGCTTCACACCTTTTGCATTGAATTATAAATTTTTTATGGACATGACAAGATTGATAAGTTGATGATATGTTTTTCTTAGGTGGGTAGATTTTTCTACATTGATTATGAAAGTTCATGCTAATGCCTGTGAATGAAGATATACCTATTATGTTGAATTTATTTCTTCAATATATATCTACTTGTTGAAATTATCCATTGATTGATGCATATGTTTTGGGTAGGTATGTTGTTTGATGAATGTGATCTAAGAGTGAAGCATCTTTCTTGAATAAAATGAGCATATGAGTGTAATTTTTGAATTAATGTCAATTGATTTGCCTAGTTAATGTTTGATTTATCTATCTTTGTTGGGAAGAGAGAATCCAGGATCCACAAAAATAGTGAGAGACTCCCCTACTTGGCACTGTGTAAAATTGACAGTGGTACCGAAGAGATGGGTTGAAGTCTATATAAAAAAAAAGAGAAAAAGAAAAAGACTCCTCTGCTTGGCACTATGTAAAATTGACAGTGGTACCTAAGACAAGAGTTGAAGTCTAAAATAAAAAGTATGTATCTATGTGGGTATATGCTAAAATAAAAAAATAAAGAAAAGGGAGGGGCAAGAAAAGAGAGATTCTGTGTGGAAAAAGATCTTGGAGACTTTATTCCTGTAAACAAAGGAATGATAGATTTAAACTGAAACAAAGGTGAAATCATGAGACTGAAATTCTTTTCATTATGCGAGTTGCGAAGTTTTATTTGATCAAAGTTGTAGATCTTAAAGATTAATTTCAGAGGACGACGTATTTATCTTAAATTTTATGCAAAAAGTTGGTGGAATATTTCATAAGTGATTATGTTTAGAAATTTATTTTTCATAAAAGAGCATATTTTCCATACTTAGCATTGTTCTTATTTATTTGCTTGAGGACAAGCAAAGTTTTAGCCTTATGTGTTTGATGACACCAAAATTCATAGTATATTTTGTGTCATATCATGTGTTTTTTTGTGTCATAATTATGCTCTTTTGCTTGTTTTTAAGCCTTAATTGTCAAATATTGCAGAATCTACACCACTTCTTGTTTTTCATCATTTTCAGGTTAAAAGTGCCATATTTTGATGGATTTTGGAAGATTTGAGCACACCAATGGATTTCAGACGTCGAAACGAAGCTACCCCTCAAATTTCAAGTCAAAACAAGCAAAATTGCAAAAATACGGCACTACCGTATTTTTGAACCAAACTCTCACGGTACCGTATTTCGCAGGGGATGTTTCAGGTGAAATACGGCACTACCGTATGAAATTACATGCCACCGTATTTTTCAGCGATTTCAACCAGAAAAGTTTGACAAAAATACGACACTGCCGTATGAAATCGCATGGCACCGTATTTTGTGACAAAGCCGAACATAAAGCTTTAGCAAGAATACTGCACTGTCGTATATTTGAGAGAAATTGTCACGGTACCATATTTTCTGCCCAGAACTTACAGAAGGAAAATACGGCGCTGCCATAATCAAAATACGGTACCGTATGTTTAACCAGATTCGCGACTTTTTCGGGCTGATTCTTGCACGGGCCATAACTTTTGATCCATAGGTCCAAATTAAGATCTGAAAGATGTTCCGGACTCGTCTTTAAAAGGAGAAGACACACGAAGTAGAAAGGAGAACTTTTATCGAGTATTGAGAGAGAAATTGATAGAACGGCGCTTAGGGTTTGGCTTCACGCCGAGAGGCGTGGAGGCCACCTTGGGCTGTGATTTTTACACTGAAGCCTCTCCTGGAGGAGAGGAGGACGCACCAGAAGTTTCAGAGCATTTGGAGTCCGATCGGAGGAGAAATCAACAAAACAGCGGTGATAGCGCTGTTCAAAGGCAATTACGGTGCTGTAATTTCGATTACAGCACCGTGTTTTGTAACTTCTACCCTTCTCCTTTAATTTCTGATACTTTGAAACTATGGTTGATTGTAATCTTTCCTTCATGCTAGCTTAGATCTTTTTATGGGACATGGGTTGTAATCCCCTTGGTTTGTTAATGACTAGAGAACATCGATTTTTGTCAAGTTTAATTTTAGTATGATAATTTTATTTATGTGATGACTTGTCTTTAATTCTCTTTAGTTTTATAAATATCAGTATGTTTTAGAATTTTGCGAAATAGACCGAGAGGTTGATCGTTTGAAATTCGGAACCCTAAAAATCATTGAGTTTGGAACTTATCGTAAGTGATTAGGTTTGTTCTTCGAATTCTGATTTTTAGTGATTTTATTGCCATGTTGAATTTCTAATACTTTGGATTGAGTTAATGTGTAGACTTCATTTGATCTTGCACGAGAGTGAGGATCGAGTCGTCGGAAAACCATAAGTAAAACCTGTGTTGAGTTTTAGGATGCACGAGAGTGATCCTTGAGATTCCACTTGAGATGATTGACTTAGAATTCGGATGCACGAAAGTGATCTTTGAGTTCTTTGTTCAATGATTCACTTATCTTTAGCATTGAGAATAGATCTTGCACGAGAGTGAGGATAGGTTATCTGCATGATTGTCTGCACGAGAGTGAGACAATACCTTTATGAAGTGAATTAGGTCTTTATCATAACAGAATTAAACTGACAAGCTTTATTTCCTTCTAGTCATTAGAATTAAGGTGGATGAAACCCTAGTCCCATGTTTATCTCTCTGATCATCTTTTAGCATACTTTTCTGCATCTTTTACTTGCATCATATTCGATTCGCTTAGCTAGTGAGAATACAATTATTTGGTACTTAACAATAAGGTCTCTGTGGTTCGATATTTTTATTACTTCGAAGTATTCGTGGACTTGCGAACACAACATCGATCTACCGATGGCGAACAACAACAGAACTTTGAAAGATTTCGCTACTCTAAATGCGCAGGGTCTTCACTCAATTATTTCTCGACCTCCAGTAGAGGTTAACAATTTTGAGATAAAACCCTCCCTTTTATCGATGGTTCAGTAGAACCAATTCGGAGGCCTACCTTCTGAAGATCCAAACATGCACCTATCAATTTTCCTGGAGTTCTGCGATATGACGAAGATGAATGGAGTTTCTAGTGACGCGCTACGACTATAACTCTTCCCATTTTCTCTACGGGATAAAGCTCGAAACTGGCTATATTCTCTCCAACCTGAATCGCTTACAACTTGGGAACAACTTTCCTAGGCGTTTTGATGACACCGAAATTTATAGTAAATTTCACGCCATTTCATAGATATTCTTGTGTCATATTTACACTTTTTGCTTATTTTTATGCATTTTTTTTATCAATTATTGCGGAATCTACACTCTTTTTAGTTTTTAATTGTTTTCAGGTAAAAAGGCATGATTTTCTGGCGTTTTCAAGCAATTCAGATGCATGGATGAATTCCCACCATCAAGAGGAGATTACATGACAAATTTCATGAAGATTGGAGCTTCATCTATATTACGGTACCATAATTTCACCGGCTACTGTAATATCAGAGCACTGCCGTAAAGAATTTCACGGGCCGTAATTTCAATCTACTTTTCACCCAAAAGAATTCCAGAGTTTACGGCAGGGTCTTAATTATTTCCACTGTGCCGTATTTTGGTGAAAATACGGTACCGCCGTAAGTCATTTCACGATACCGTAATTCTGGTCGAATCCTCTACAGACGAACTTAAAGAAATTATGGTAGTGCCGAAACCAAAACCACGGCCGTAATTCTATACTGAAGATGCGATTTTCACGGACTTTCTGAAGCCTGATTTTTGCGGGATCGATTGCGGATGATTGATAGGCAAAGCAAGCGTACGGTCTATCGAAGTAGTAAATAATATCGTTCCCACAGGGCGCAAAGTGTCAAGTATCGACTTTTAGTGTCATTGAAAGCTAGACAATTCAATTTCAAAATGAAAGAACTACACTAAAACTAACTTATCGAACCAAGAAGTCAACGACTTTAAGGGAAAATTACAGTTTAGGAAGTGTTCGGAACTTCAGGTTTTACCATGTCGAATGCTTTATATGTAAATTAATGAATCAAAACAAATTAGAAAACGGATCTCCTTCTCTCGAAGCGTAATCCGACAGTAAGCAACTTAAGGCAATATCTCCTAGGGTACGGATTACCTTCTCTCGAAGCGTAATCCGGTGTCTAGCATAAGCTAATTTCCTACTCTCGTAGCGCAATTGACCTAAGAGACCCATTAGGCTCTATGAAATATCGTAAATCCTCGAGTGACGTCGAACGACTCTCGTAATTCTAGTCACAAGTTTAAATAAGAACGTTCGAGTGTTATGATTCACCTCTCGGTACTTCTCGTAACACTTAACACATATAAATGTTTGGCCACAACATAAATACGCAATAAGTGCAACTCATTTAAATAAGTCAAATTACTTAAAATAACACTGAGATTCAAGATAAAATGTTCTACATGTGAAAATATGTTCAACGGGCTACGCCCGAGTTCCGAACTAGGGTTTACTCTGGAAAGTACATCATACGACAATTAAAACCCAAGTAAATGTGTTCGAAAAGAGGGAAAATTACAAATGGAGGGTAGGAGACGATGAATCTTCAGTCCTCTCTCGAAAGCCCCAAAGAATCCGGTCGAATCAAGCCCTCGAATACAAAAATCGCCCGTCTCTCGCCCTAGTCGCGTTCTTCACCAAATCGACCCCTGTAACCGCCCAAAATTCTTCATTTTATACTTCCATTGAAGCTTTGGGCGGTTAGGGGTATTAATTGGGAGTTTCCCCCAATTTCTTGGCATCTGGAACGTTGAATATGATGAAAAATGGAAGAACGGTCGGGATCTGCGGACGCGAACATGGGCGTGACGGCAAACACGGGCAGGCCGTGTTCAGTTCGATGACCTGCAAGTAAGTAAACACGACCGTGCTTCTAGACATGGGCAGGCCGTGTTTAGCACGTAAAAATTCTAGAAGCACCCTCACGGCCGTGCGCACGCCCGTGATCATCCCGGTGAAGACTTGGCCGATTTTGGATTTTCTATCGAACACGGCCGTGACGGTACGCACGGCCAGGCTGTATTCTCCTCGTTAAGTGCAGATTTTGAAGGCGCGATGTACACGGCCGTGATCACAAGCATGGCCAGGCCGTATTCTTCATAAAAATCTCCAAAAATTCTAAAATTTTTCCTGTGACCTTGGGGATCTATTATGAATCTTCCTGTAACTTCAAATCTTCAAAATCTTTATGAAAATAAGGTAAAATGACCTACATTTCACAAACAAACCAAAGACTAGTGAAGATTCTGAACTTTACAAGAAAAGATGCTAAATTAAGCTATAAACAAGAATAAAGCCTGAAAAGATTATATGAATGGTACTTTAAATAATATCAAAATAACACTCATCAAAATATCACAGACTTAAAATCTTGCTTGTCCTCAAGCAAGTAAACTAGTTAGAAACCAAATGGTAATGAAAGAAGGATGTTCTAAAGCTAAAGCACTTTCTAATATGAAAACCATTACACTTAACCTTCAACCTTAGAAGACATTTGAGATACAATTAATACTGAAAACAAAAATCAATTCGCTCGGTTATTTCTGAACATCTGAAAAAGGATTAAACACTATTCATACTAAAACTAAACATTATCATCAATTCCTTCTAAACTCACCAAACTAATCAGAATTCACCAGGATGTATTTTTTTCTAAACTTAGAATCATGAATTATCATCGGTTGGCTCAAGCTACTTCTCTGAATATGTTTTCAACCTTGTTACACGAAAGACAATCATTTGTGATGAATGCACCCTCGGTACTTAGTTAGAAAACAGATTTAGAGTGTGTACATCACATAATGCACACAAACTCATTTCTTCACACCTAATCAATGATAGAAGAAAGTGAAGTTGCTCACCCTTACCTAACCCCTTCTTTTTCACATGACTCATCTTATTCCCTTTTTGTGTTTTTTTTTGTTTTTTTTTATTTTTCATTTTTAACTCTCTCGACAGTGCCAAGTTGAATGAATCATTTGATTCACCATCACTTAGGTACCACAGCCCCTTTTTATTTCCCAAATCTTTTTTTTATAACATCCTTGGGATCTCCTTCTTAGATGGTTCAATGAAAGGAATTCAATAGATAAAATGAAGTCATAGTATGTAATTGTGCTTTAAAACTAAATCAGAAGAAAAGTTTACCTAGTGAATATCGTTCAATCTACAATAGAATCATACTCAATTATAATCTAAAAGCTAGGTAACTGTGTAATTGTAGACATGATATGAAGCACTCGAACCAAAGAACAAACACATTTTCATGCCACAATGGTAACTCAAACTAGCTTAATGATTCAGACAAATAAAAATAGCATAAGCATCATAGACTTAGAAGTTAGACACAGTCACAGAATCAAAATATAGACATGAAAAACATCAAAGAAACTCAGCACATGAAACATCACATAACATAGCAAAAACACACTAGCCACTGTGGGGTCGAAATTGTTACATTAGAAATGTAATGTGACCGTTTTCAAATTCACCTTAAATTAATAAGGCTTTTTGTTAATGGGTTCTGGCTTCCAATGAGCGCAAGCGCTCATTGTTAATTACCCCTAAAATTAGGGAACCTTTGATTAAGAGATCTATGATACGCAACAAAATAAGAGAGACAGAGTCAGATGATATCATTCATAAATATGATGAGAATACATGGTTTGACATGACATATAAGTGATAAAAGAAAAGAGCTTTCATCAACTTGGGCAGTTTGTGTTGGTTGAGTGTTTGGCATTGGAACGTGTTGTTGGGTAATATCCGGCCTAGGCAGTACAACGTTATATTGAGGAGCTACGCCCCGATGGTAAACATCGACGTACGCACCTCCCAAACTGTTGGGGTATGCCCTTAAGGCTAATGTTTGAGGCCTATGGGAATGTATTTGTATCATGTAATAAACTGTTATGTTTATAAAGGCATGGTTGTTATTCAGTTAGCTACATTGTCTGCTGCAATATATGTTCTTCTGAATAATGTCTCAAAGCTGTTCAGCTCGGCTGACATGCTATTATGTCCTTAGTCGATATATCTTGGTGAACATGAGACAGCCTTGATATGATTAAGACTAATATGTGTTCTAATCTTATAGGATGCTTCGAGCATGGAATAAGATGTAGACTCATGGGTACATTGGATGTACTGGACAGACCCTACTAGGATGTTCAATTGTTTGTCACAATGTGAATATTCCTTGATTAAGACAAGTGGCACATTTCCTCTGACTTGAGATCACTTGTGTTTTCTAAATGATGATTGTCATTGTTTTGAGGTAGTTCAATATCATTTGAAAGATAATGATTATAGACTATCTTGGATGGTGAGCTTGAGTCAGGTTAGAGCACTAGTGATAGACATAGGATTGCCGTCTCCTTGTTTAAGGAGTGTGATGTTCTAAAGGGGCCCCCTGGATGAGATGATTGAGAAAGTGTATGGCCATACCCAGGTGACAGTGTTCATCTGTTCTAATCATGCTCATCATATTGGAGTTACGAGCTTGACAGGCTTGTCCAATAAGAACATCCAGTGGCAAAGGAAATATGCATGCCTTGTGAAATGATTCACACTTGTGCTGTGGTTTGGGTGTAGTCTTGGAAGACTCATTTCTTTATATCGGGAGATAGTGATGTGTTGCTAGATACCCCTCACTGATCGTGATAATGAGAATTATCGTTACCGACATTTAAAGGAAACCCTCAGGGTCGCACATTTTGATGATATGGCTTACTTAAGTCAGATCGTGTGGACTGAATTGTTTGGGTTCAGTTTAAAGGGATTTAATCTCTGATTGTGAGTGAGATCTGGTCTGATCATGTTTGATTGATTAGGGCTTAAGATCGGTAAGCTTCGATCGAGAGAATAGATGCCAGATCGGTCAGATCAGGGGCATCGAGGAGATCGACGGTTAGATCGGGAACCTTAGGGTTTATTTAAGATCTAGACTAGATCATTGGCTTGATTGGTTCTTAAACCGAACCAAAGTGAACCGGCTCACTTGATGAGCGCATGGTTCAAGGGGAGAGGAGTTGGCGACAAGTTCACTTGGCGTGAACGTTGGGGTGAGGAGTGGTTACTATTTTTAGTAACCATGATCTCCACTTGGAGAGAGCGCTCATCCAAAATAGAGTATACCCTATTTTCGCCAACACAATTATTCCTCTCGCCCATATTCCTCTCGACTCTCGTGAGTGTGGCGACGCTTGAAGATTTGAGGAGGATTCGGCCAAGAGAAAAGATCTCCATCCCTTTCTCATTCGATCAAGGATTCTTTGAAGCCTTGCTAGCACAAGGAGCGACAAAGAGTTTGCCATCATCCTCTTGTGTGCGGGACTTTGGAGAAGTGGCACTTGCGACTTTAGCTTCCAAGGCAACACCTACTCCATGGCGATGGTATGATCGTTTTGCATCATCATTGATAATCTTATATCGAGTTGATCTTTTAACATGCAAGTCGATTCTATAACCCTAGTTTCCGCAAGTCAAAATTTTATGCGCCATCACTTTAGGGTTTTTGCTCCCCCTAGAAGGGGACCCCCCTTAGGCTAAAGGGGTAACTTCACAAACAATATTCCATTGTAATGTATTAAGGCATCTTGGATATTGGATCTGAAAGATCATCCGGCCTTGATGGCGTGTTGGGTAATTTGATTTTGAAATTTATCCGGCCTTGCGGCGTGATGGATAATTTGACTTGGAATTTTATCCGGCCTTGCGGCGTATTGGATAATTTGATTTGGAATTTTATCCGGCCTTACGGCGTGGCAGATGATTTGAATTTGGAGGAATTACTCGGCCTCACGGCGTGTTGAGTAACTTGGATTTGAGAATTACCCGGCCTTGCGGCGTATTGGATAATTTGATTTTAAAATTTATCCGGCCTTACGGCGTGATGGATAATTTGACTTGGGAATTTATCCGGCCTTGCGGCGTGATGGATAATTTGACTTGGAATTTTATCCGGCCTTGCGGCGTATTGGATAATTTGATTTGGAAGGGAATTGCTCCAGTCTTAGCGAACGCAACGCCATATTGAGGAGTTACACCCCGACGTTGAATGCCGACGTACGCACCTCTCAAACAATACTTGTCACATTGGTATAAGGATTTAAGTGTATTTGCACGGCTTGAGACACGTTAGGGCCTATTAGCGGAGCGGCTGAACCACATATAAGGATTTAAGTGTATTTGTACGGCTTGAGACACGTTAGGGCCTATTAGCGGAGCGGCTGAACCACATATGAATTTTCTTTTATCATGTTTAACATTTCGCCATTCATAACCGATCGAATTTAAGGGGTAAGGAAGGTGACGCAGTAGTCATTACTGCGTATTTTTATTTGCCTCCTTTTTATTCCACTTAGCATTATTTCATTGATACCATAGTTTATTTTTGATTCTGTTCCTTCTATTTTCTTGTTTCCGTCGAGGAAGAGTAAAGTTACTCTTCCGTGTGACTCTCTACGTCCGGCGAGAAACTCGTGGGGACGCTTGGTGCCGTCGCACGGAATCCATCAAAGGGGCGGAGCCGGTGAAGATGTCGATGGTTCCGTCGTCGGAGGAGATTTCGCTCGTATCGGGAGAAGGAGCAGAGGACCGGCGGGATCGTGTGCTGGCAGAGATGGGAGTCCACCCGTCGTTGAAAGCGTCGGTGACATCTGCCCGTGGCGGCGTTGTCCCGGACAATAATTTGCCCGCAATTGGTAGCGGCAGTGAAAGCCGAAGTAGAGGACAGCCGATGGGGAGGGAGCCTTGGTCGAGGCGGGCGACACTAGGGCCAGTGGGCCAGCGAAGGCGGCTACAGTTTGGTATTTTTCTAGAGATGTCGGCGAGATGGTGTAGACTCGTCTTCACGGGATTCGCTCACCAGTACAGGGAGGTGCGCTACTTCGCGTGTTGCCTATCATCTCGATCGTTAATAATTAGGACTAGATGGCGGTTCGTATCGGATCTGTTGACATTGAATTTCTCTTTGAGTTTTGGCTTGAAGTCCTTTGTCTCCTTTTATTCGGTTAGGGCTCAGTTTTGAACTGCCTCGCCGACTCTTTACTGCGCTCGATTTGTGCTCGCTGGCGAGGAATTTGTAGAAGATAGGCGATGGAGCCACTCGGCGGATCCACGGGAGGAGAGGAAGGTCGGCCGTCCTTCTGTCGGAAAGCAGCGGCGGAGGCGGCACGAGCCAGATGTGATTGCCTTGGCATCGTTTGTCTGCGGCGAGTAGTTTGCAGCGATTCTTCTGTAAGCGGCAACAGGGGAAGTGGCCGTGCCGTTGTGGTTTGTATAGAGTTGGAGCATTGAGGACGAATCAGGTCGAACTCGTCTATACACAAACCGGGTTAGATCCGTCGATGCCGGATCTCTTTTGAAATTCGGATTTAACTGCTAGGGTCCACCACACGCGCTACTTGCCTGGAGTGTGTCTCCCCCTTTCGTTTCCGAAGAAACTTTTGCTCTAAGACTCCGGGATTTCTCCGTGGTGTCTTCCTTTGCCGAACTTCGGTGTTTCGAAGGTATTGCATTCCCTTTCCCATAGTGTTTCTATGACCACACTATATCTCCCTTTTTTTGTGGATTTATCATTATCGACGGATTTTACTTGCTTCTTGTTTGTCTCGTGAAGCTTTGCTCCCTGGGATGTGTTTCTCTTTTTGAAATAAAGGAGTAGTGGTGCAGTAAAGTGATAGCGGGCCATTTCTGAAGAAGCTTTTCTTTTTAGCAGATCAGGTAATCAACCTTTGTCATTTTGATCCTTGTCAGCTGAACTCCTCTATTAATACATTCACTTTTATTTCAGTTTTGAGTTAGCAGCTTGTACCAGGCTCTGAGCTTTTAACTTGAATGGGGGAATGCTGAACCCGGTTTGACGCTCAGCTCTGAAGTAGATGGAAGAGGGCACCTCAAGACTTAATCATGAAAGGGGGGGGGGGGGGCGAAACCCTAAACGCATGCACTTCTATTTTGCATGGGCGGAAATAAGGATTTCAACATGATCGCATGTGGCATGAACATATGATTAACCTTATGTTTGCAAAGATCAAGTTGTGATCTTACCAAAGCCATTGTTTGGATGGCGACTTGGAAATAAGAGGGCGATGTGGCTCTCCTCCAAAGTGAACGCACACAAGATGGTGATGGCTTCCTTCTTGGCGTTCCTTGTGCTAGCAAAGCTCTCCAAGGTGTTCTAGCCATGTGAGGAGAATGAGATGCTCTCTTGGCGTTTTTCGAACCTCCTCCTTGGCGTGAAGTCACTCTACCAAAAATGAGAGGAGTCTCGAGAGTAGAAGATGGGCGACGAGAGAAGCGTTACTCTCGAACGTGGAGGCGTGCATCTATTTTTGAAAAATTCAACTTCCAAAAATAGCAAGCCCTCAACGCATGATGCGTTCACTCTAAGTGAACCGATCGCATCTTCTTCTCCCTTTGAACCATGCGTTCATATAATGAACCGGTTCTATAGAATTTGGTTCAAAGACCAAATCAAACCAAGCCTTGGTCTAGACCTTATTAAACCGAAAGGCTCAAGATCTAACCACACATCTCTTGATGCTCTTGATCTCATCGATCTAGCATCAATTCTCTCGATCGAAGCTTACCGATCTCAAGCCCTAATCAATCAAACATGATCAGACCAGATCTCACTTACAATCAGAGTTTAAACTCCTTTAAACTGAACCAAAACAATTCAGTCCACACGATCTGACATAAGTAAGCCATATCATCAAATTGTGCGACCCTAAGGGTTTCCTTTAAATGTCGGTAACAATAACTTAAGTTATCACGATCAGAGAGGGGTATCTAGCAACACATCACTGTCTCCCGATATAAAGGAAAGAGTCTTCCAAGACTACACCCAAACCACAGCACAAGTGTGAATCCAATTCACTTGACATATGTGTTTCCTTTGCCACTGGACGTTCTTATTGGACAAGCGTGTCAAGCCTGTAATTCCAATATGATGAGAATGATTAGATCAGATGAACATAGTCATCTGGGTATGGCCATACACTTTCTCAATCATCTCATCCAGGGGGCCCCTTTAGAACATCACACTCCAAACAAGGAGAAGGCAATCCTATATCTATCACTAGTGCCCTAACATGACTCATGCCCATTATCCAAGATAGTCTATAACCATTATATTTCAAATGATATTGAACTACCTCAAGACAATGCCAATCATCATTTAGAAACACAAGTGATCTCAAGTCAGAGGAAATATGCCACTTGTTTGCATACAAGGATTATTCACATTGTGACAAGCAATTGAATATCCTTAGTAGGGTCTGTCCAGTACATCCAATGCACCTATGAGTCTACATCTTATTCCATGCTCGAAGCATCCTATAAGATTAGAACACATATTAGTCTCAATCATATCAAGGCTGTCTCATGTTCACCAAGATATCTCGACTAAGGACTATACTGCATGTCAGCCAAGCTGAACACCATTGAGACATTATTCAGAAGTATACATATAGCAGCAGATAATGCAACAACCTGAATAACAACCATTGCCTTTATAAACATAGAGTTTATATATGATACTGATAATAACCCAAGGCCTCAAACATTAGCCTTAAGGGCATACTCCAACAAATCAGGTTTTTATTGCTATTCTATTTTTTTTTATTTTTTTTTTTGCGCATAATTCCGTGATTTGATTTTCCTTTCTTTTTCTTCTTTTTTCGTTTTCTGTAGTCTTCCTTGATTCACGGATTCTTCTGTTTTGGACTTTTTGCCCTTCGGTTCATCTCCCTTTTTTGCGACCTTCAACCATGCACGAAACCGAGAATCGATCTTTCTTCTCCTGTTCCAGCAATTCCCTTCTTTCCTTCCATTTCATCCTCGTCTCTTCTATCATCCTCTTTTTATCATCATAACCTTTTCGGTATTTTCCTCCCCCCCTTTTACCGGCTCTCAGTCATTTACGAAAGCGGATGGTGTTGTTTTTTTTTTATTCGAGTATCTTTCTTTTCTCTTCTTGCATGTCTTTTTTGTCTCTAGGCATTCCAGCCTTCCTCCTCTCTTCTCGCATGTTTTTTTTTGTCTCTAGGCATTCCAGCCTTCCTCCTCTTTTCCCCTTCTTTTTTTTTTTTTTTTACAGGATTCTATCGTCTCTCTTCTCTCTTTCGTAGCGCCATAGGATGCTTAGTGCATCTTAGGCCTAAGAAACAACAAAAGAAATGGTGTGTATGTGCTTTTTGTGATGCCAGGACGCTTAATGCGTCCATGAAGCCTAAGAAAACCGAACGATCGAAAGAGAGTGGTGTGTGTTTCATCGTGGTGCCAGGACGCTTAGTGCGTCCATGAAGCCTAAGAAAACCGATCGAAAAGAAGCCTCCTTCGTTTACCTTCTTCTGTTTCTTCTTGCGATGTCCGTCTCCCTTGTCTCCGCCTGCTTTCTGTGTGTCTTCCTTCTCCTTGCGACGTCGAGAAAACCTCCTCCTCTTTTTTTGCCAACCCCCCTCTTTTATAAGCCGCTGATTCCCCCTCTTCTCCCTCTTGCCTGTTCATTTTTATTAATTATATTTATTATTTATATTTTTTGTCGTGAATGCCTTTTTTTCTGCTTTTCCTGTCAGCCTTGAACACCTTCCACTTGCGGGTTTTTTTTGTCTTCACCTTCATTACTGGCCTCTGCCAACGTCCCTTTCATTCTTCTCCTTTCTGCCAGTCGCCGCCCTCTCAGTCTTTTACCCTCAAACTCTGCTTTTCAGTCCCCTGTTTTGCCAAAACAAATCCTTCTTTTCCTGAGCCAATAATTCCTCAAATGTGATATCAGGAAGCTCATTGTCCTGGTCCAAATCAGACTTCTATTCCAGATTTGTGCTAACCTCAAGCATCGTTTTATATGCAGGCGAGAGTTTAAGTTGCTCTTGAAGTAAATTGTAAACAGCAGCATCTTCTTCCAATCTCTTGTGCTCAGCCTCTAGTTTGTATATCTGTTGGCAACGACGATCAAAAGAAGACTTGTTGGCTTTGCAGAGCAGCGCCTTTTTAATTCTGAAACTTCGTTGAATAGTTTCAGACTCGCGCCGCGATTCATTTCTTGCATTAACCAGGCAATTGACGAACTGACCAACCTGTGCCATCGTCAAGGTCTTAGCTTGATTCGAGTTGACGATCTCATC
This sequence comes from Costus lasius, assembly GCA_027563935.2. Classification (NCBI taxonomy): domain Eukaryota; kingdom Viridiplantae; phylum Streptophyta; class Magnoliopsida; order Zingiberales; family Costaceae; genus Costus; species Costus lasius. The sequence goes on from CM050451.1 coordinate 83,250,813, forward strand.
ATATTTCAGCTTTATCTTCCTCTGTGTTGCGCTTGCGAACGTAGAGAACGGGTAAGTGCGCTCCACCTTTTTTACTGCTATGCTTTTTTATTGCTATCCTTTTTTTACTGCTATCTAGTAAACTGTTGGTGTCATTGAAATGTCAATCTTAAGTTGATTTTAATTGAATGATGTTCTTTTGCTATTTCTGGTCCGGGCAAAATAAGTGGCTCAACAAATTGCCCCCCCCAACGGATTCGTATAAGCCAGAGGCGTATACAAAACCGTTGGGAAGACAGCATATTCACGTGCTTTCTTACTACTTTCATTGTCGCTCCAGGTGTTGGCTTGGTATTCCGTCTCTTCTGTTTTCATCTTTTCGTATCGTCCATGGGCTTCCTGTGGTCCCGCCGCGCCTCCATGCCGTTGGACGTGCCCAATGATGAAGCGATTATGGAGTATATTAAGAAGTGTGATCCCCTCGGCCATTTTCGGGGGATATGGCACGAGTGGCGGGATGTGATGTTGGAGGGTAGGGACGCATTCCATAACAAGATACCCCGTCACTTGTCTATGCCTCTATTGCCAACGGAGTACAAACCTCACCCCCATTTTGAGAGTGGAAATTGGACGCCTCTAGAGCGTAGTGTGACCGGAATAATGAACAAATCCCGTATCTTCGATCAAGGCCCTGACTTATGTTTATGCCTTGACCCCCACACTAGGATATCCAACCAAGAGTCAAATTTCTTTTTAGGCTTGGAGATGGCTTCCAAGCGCGTACCAAGGTGGGCTTCGCGATTTAACATTTGTGGTAGCGTCGCGCACCATCCCGGCTATACGGAGTGGGCGCGATACATCTTGCGTAGTGAGAGGAAGATTCTTAAGAAGGCTGGGATTCATGAGGCCATCACGTTGTCATTATTTAATTATGAGCATGATGTCACTTTACTAAAAAGCATCTTAGAACATTGGAGTCCGACCACCAATACGTGTTATCTCTCTGAAGAGGAGATTGTCCCGAGTCTCTGGGACATGCGATATGTTTGCGGGCTTCCTATATTAGGTGCCCGATATGATGAGCATGTGCCGGATGAAAAGACACTTTTTGGTGAGACTGCACACGGCGAGTTTCGATGTTCTCCCTCTCTCAGGGCTGTGTTCCACTACTTCTATGAGCTACTTCATCGGTATTCTGGGGCTGTCTCTATTGCTCAGTGGATCCTACATTTTGTCGACTTAGGCACCTCATACGAGACCGGCTTCCCCTCACCGCACGATCCCTTTGGTGTCGGTTCCGGAAACACTCTAGTGCAGGATTATGATGCACCCCTTCGGCCTCCTATCGCGGCAAAAAAAAGTGGACCGAATTACATTTCTCACGGCATTTTTAGCCTGTTGGCTATGTTACTTTGCCATCCCCTACAAGTACCTGAATCGTATTAGACCGGAGGTTTTTATCATGGCCGATAGACTGGCACGGGGAGTTCGTCTCTCCTTGGCCCCGGCGGCATTGTCGAATTTATTTCGGTCTTTGAGAGAGGCGTGTACTGCTGACTTCCCGGGCTCAAGGGACACGCTGATTCCGCTTCATTATTTGTTTGGATGGTTCAATTTGCAGTTTCAAGGGTTATATAACACTGTCGCTTCTGAGGCTATGAAGCGCAAGTTACCCCTCATGGTGTGCATTGCTGGGGCCCATCCAGTTCACTTTAAAGACCTTGAGGCGCGCTTACTCTTTCGTAAGGATAAGATCTTTGGGCATCGCCGGGTCATATTCCCAAACAAAGCAGGATGCCTAGGCGAGCAGGTTGATGTTCAGGATAACCCCGTTGACGTATTGACCGAGGATGGGTGGCTTGCCACCGAATTCCTCGTGAGCATTCGGGTGGGCTGGCTACCCTTTAGGAGTGGCAATCTTGCATCTTTAGAAGTGTACAATCCTCATAGATGTGCTCGCCAATTTGGTTTTGATCAGGCTATTCCTCAAAACGTCCTGGATTATGGAAGATTGTCAGGCGACCTTGCGACAATGGCCTCTTGTTGGCGTTTACTGCTCCGGCGTGGGACCCATTCGTCATTTGCCTTCCCGGCTCGTGGCCGGGTTCCTAGATGCAGTTACGAATACTTGAGATGGCACTCCATGCATTTGAAGGCGCTTTTCAGCTATGACATCAAGGACACGTTTGGTTTCACCGAAAGGTCCCATCCGCGGAAATTCTTAAAGAGGACAACTAGTCGATCGTCATATGGCTTTGAGTTTGACCTCTCTCGGTCTTCATCCCTCAAGCGGCTAAAGATCTTGGACCTGGGGACGGCATCGCCTAGTTTATCTGAGGTAGCATCTATCTTTTCCTTTTTTCTTATAATATGCGGTATCGTCGATTTGACATTTTTACTTGGGGTGCAGGACATAGGACATGTACGAGGATCAAATTCTGTTCTTAGCGTTGAAGGGTGTCCGGGCGAGGATACAACTCCGCGGCGAGCGAGCAAGGACGAGTTGACCACCGCAGGTGCTATTTTCTTCATTGGACATTCTGTGTATTCCCTTTTATGCACTCATTTGTTTAATACAGCAATTATTTTCGACATATGCGATTACTTTTGACATATGTGATTATTTCTGACATGTTCCGTCTGTGTTCTTTAGAGGTCCGGACTGCGTGCCAGATTGCTGAGCAGGTACATACCCACCCTCCTGATGATACGGTGGACATGGATGATATCGATACCACTGAATTGTTAAAACATTACCCCAGTGATTCGTCTGACGATGTGATTGGGGCCTTGAAAGGAAGTATGGCTTGTCCAGGTTATATAGACCACAAAACTCCTTACGTTTGACTTACAATCTGATCTCGGTGCAGTTGTTCGCGTGCCGGCAGAACCTATGAGGAAAGCTGATCCCGGCACAGGTTCGAGGGATTCTCCGGTCAACTCAGAGACCAGTAAGGCCTAAAGTCCTCGAATTATATCCTTCTATTTATCACTTTTACCACTTTGATACTGTAGTTTAAGTTACGCGTGATAAACCTTTTGAATAGTGTCTCCGATGATGGTTTCGTGTTTGATCCGTGTCAGACTTGCTTACAGGTTTAAAGCATGTGCCAAGTACGTTGGGGATCGAGGCAGAAGGGGTATCGTTCTTTCATAATGGTAGCTTCTTATCCCTCCTTATACTGGCAGAATATTTCAAGAAAAACAGCGGGGACACGAGTCCCTTTCCATATATCCTAGTGACTGTGGCACTTAGCAAGATTTTGTTCTTATTGTTGTTACCATTTTGTGACATTGTTAGTGCCTGTGTCGGAAGGTATGGGCACCGTCGCAGGGAACGAGGGGGCCGCGGAAGACGGTAATTTTCATCACCCGTCATTTTATTCCTTAGCTGCATTACATCACCATGATAGTGGGAGAAGAATTTCATTTTTCATACTTGTGACTTGTTATCGCTTTGCTTTTCCATTGATTTCCATTGCCAGTATTGTTTCTTTAGTTGCACATGATCTTTGTCCCCTCTTGACTATACACAATCTGTTATGATGGCAGGAGGGTCTTCAACCGGTCTGGTATCTTGCGCTAAGCTAGTGGTAGCAGGGGTAGCGAATACGCCCAATGAAGGTATGTTTCCCCTTATTCTTTCTGCCAACATGCAGTCTGACGTGTCTGATTGCGAGTCGTTTCTTATCGTAATGGTAACTCGATTCGTACCGAGTACTAGATGACTGATTTTAGTGTACATAGTGAAACTTCTGGCATCCCTGCTTTGTTGGTGGTAGGTATGGGGGAGGCAAGTGTTGAGAACGGTCATTCTTTCGGCGATGGTGGTTTCCGACGTGATGGGTCTTCCGACCAAGGTAAACTCGTCGTGCCTGTATGGTTTGTCATACACCAGCTATGTACCACTATTTCCTTTAATAGTCTGCTTCATGTTGTCGTTTCAGGGGTTGTGAGCGGAGTTCGGGAGATTACTATGCCGCCACCTCCCGGGCCGTCTACTTCTCGGGCTTCGGATACAGTCCGACGATCGTAGGAGAGAGCAGCCCGCTTCCTCATTTCTGACTACCTTGGCGTGTTTCGTGATGAGGACTCACTTCCCACAGTAGAAGAGTTTCTGGCTTCTTCATATAGCATTTCGCAAACCTTGGCCAGTTTCAAAGCTCTGGAGGCCACTTGGGAAGGGCTGAGTCAGGAGATAGTAGGAATCTTAAAGCAACTTGAGGTTGAGCAGGACTCATTGACCAGTTTGGATACTGCTGCCCTTGATTCCCAGATCGACAAAGAGGCAATCGTCTTGGAGGACTTGTGGTCCCTTCAAAACAGTTTAATCATTGAGAAGAACGCTACGATGATGTCTTGTGATCTAGCCAGGGCCAAAGTGAGGCGGATTGACGCGCGCATGGAACAAATTGATGAAGAGAGGGAGAAGCTCCTATCAGAAAGATGTACAGTAATTTCTGACATGCAAAATTGCGACGACAATTTGGAGAATATTGAAGCCGCCAAAGCACAGAACTCAGAGTTAATTGATGCAACTGAAGTCCACCAAGCTTCATTAGAGACTCAGCGCGAGATGAAGAAAGTTGAGCGCAGCAGACTTACTTCCGTCATTAAAGAACGAAGGCACGTCCTCCAGAACATAATCAGAGAATTTTGATGTATTTCTTTCTGTACTATACGCTGGGATTTTTACTTTGAGATGTCTTGTACTCTGGTGTATCTCCTCCTGCACTATGCGCTTGGACTTTAACATTTTGGGATGTTTTGTACCCTTTGATGTATCTCTTTCCATACTATGCGCTTGGACTTTAACATTTTTGGGATGTTTTGTACTCTGTGGTACGTCATTTACCGGTTCAGAATCATTTTTGTTCTTGGTTGGTTGTAATTGATGTGATAATGACTTTCTCCCTTTTAGATTGTGATGATTTGCATGGTGCTGTGTTTGTGTCATTTAGGCTGCGCATGTGATATTGAGGGGTTACACTATTCCTTTTTCTTTGACATCATATTTGTGTTGCCATCCTGTCGTTTAAAAGGGTTGCATGCGTGGTATTGGGGCATATCTTCTGCAAAATTTTATTCCACACAATACGAAATCAGCTCCGAAGTACCCTTCTGAATCATTTGACGTCCTTCCTCTTGAATTGACATATGCTTCGAACTAGAGAGGTTCTTTTTTGACAAAGGCAAAATCATGTTATAGGCTCAATAAGTTGTATATATAAAAGCGTAGATGTAACATGCTTCTCTTTTTTTTTTTTCTTTTTTTTTTTTTTTTTTAAGGGTCACTGACCACAGACGGACTTACGCTTTTGTCATTCGGCTGGGGTGAATATTCACGCAAAGAGGTTACACAGTTTTAATCAATGGTCGATCAGAAACGAATCTGACATTCTTAATCTTGGTGTCGCTTAGTCGGGCTTAGATTTGCGTCTTAAGCATGGTATTTCTTTAAGAAGCATCCGTTAATGGGCGGCATCGGGCGCGCCCCATCTTGATCTGTCAATTGGTAGGCTCCTCCTTCGTAGACTTTTCCTATCACGTAGGGTCCTTCCCAATTAGGGTTGAACTTCCCTTTTGCTATCTTGTTGGATATGATGGGTCGCCTTACTGCGAGGACAAGATCTCCTTTCTTGAAAGTGCATTCTCTGGCTAACTTGTCATACGCCCTTGCCATTTGCGCTTGGTATAGTTCCAGGTTTTGCTGCGCAAGCAGCCTTCGCTCTTCAAGTGTATCCAGTTCATCAAGACGTAACTGAATATTTTCGTCCATTGTCATGTCACACTGCATTGCCATTCTCAGCGAAGGTATTTCCACCTCGAGTGGAAGCACCGCTTCGACACCGAAGACTAAGGAATAAGGCGTTGATTGTGTGGGTGTGCGATATGTGGTTCGATAAGCCCATAATGCTTCCACTAGCTTCTGATGCCACTCTTTCTTGTTTTTTGAAACGCTCTTCTTGAGCAGCTTGCATAGAGTTTTATTGAATGCTTCAGCTAGTCCATTCGCTCTTGGATTGTATATCGAGGAGTACCGCTAGTCAATTTTGTGACGCTCTGCAAATTTGTAGATCAAGGCATTTTTGAAGGCCAAACCGTTGTCGGATAGGATCCTTCTAGGGGTTCCAAAATGACTCAATACATTCCCGCGAAAGAAATTGACGACGTTGGTGGCCTTGACTTCTTTTAATGGGAAGGCCTCCGCCCATTTGGAGAAATAGTCTGTTGCTGCGAGTATGAATCGATGCCCCAGAGAGGAAGGAGGTTCTATTGGCCCTACTATATCCGTCCCCCATATCTTGAACGGCCATGATGAAACTGTCGGATGGAGAGGGTTAGGGTGCTTATGAATTAAATCTCCATGCACTTGGCACAAATGGCAAGTCTTTGCACAGTTTATGCAATCTCGTACCATCCTTGGCCCGTAATACCCCAACCTCTTAATCTTAAGATACATTTTGGGTCCCGATTGGTGGGCGCCACAAAGACCGGAATGGACTTCATGTAATACGTGAGCGACCTCATCCATTGCGATACACCTGAGCCACAGCTGTTCGTACGATCGACGATACAGCGTGTCATTCACAAATGTATACCGAAGGGCCCATTTTTTCAATTGTACTCTTTGAGTCTTATCTTCGGGTAGGATAGCACTTTTGAGATAGTTGACGAATGGCTCCCTCCAGTCATGTTCTTGCGTGAGGGAGATCGTCATGACACTTGTTACTTCTTTCTTGTCGACGTTATCATTTTCAGCCGGTGCGATCAGCTTCCTGTCCCTAATCATAATATTGATTTGGTCAATGGGTGGTCCAGCTAGTTCTTTGGCAAACTTTGCTAGTGCGTCTGCTCTACCATTAGCAGCCCTAGCGACGCAAGTCAAAGTGACATGCGGTACTTTTTCCATGAGTTCCACAGCCTTCGTATGATATTTGTGCAATTCCACTTTCTTGACTTGGTACTTACCCGTCACCTGCTTAACAATGAGCTGGGAGTCGCCATATATACGCATTTTTTCAATTTTCATCTCCAGCGCGAGCTCGAGCCCGGCGATTAAAGCTTCGTACTCAGCTTCGTTGTTGGTACAGGGACCAGTGAGGACTAAGGAGTAATGTAATATCCCTTTTTCCAGGGTGACGAATACCAGGCCAACTCCTGACTTTACTTTCGGGATATTTGGGGGGATAGCTAGTTGAATTGAAGACGCCCCATCGAAGTAAAGTTCCCAATATCCATCGTCGGTTTCGGTGTTTAAAATTTCCTCGTCTGGGAAGTCATAACTCAGCGGAGAGTCATCGGGGACAGGATGAGCTGCTAAGAAATCGGCGAGAATTTGCCCTTTTACTGCTTTCTGTGACACATATGTGATGTCGAATTCTTGAAGTAGGACGGCCCATTTAGCCAATCGTCCTGTTAGAGTAGGCCTCGTCATCAGGTATCTCAAGGGGTCGACTCTTGATATGAGACGCACTTCATGTTCAAGGAGATAATGTCTTAATTTCTTAATGGCAAATATCAATGCCAAACATTGTTTTTCAATTGGAGAATAGGAATGCTCCGCCCCTACGAACATCCGGCTAAGATAATACAAGGCGGTCTCCTTCCCTTCATCATTATTCTGGGCCAACAGTGCTCCCAAGGATGCCTCCAATGCCGTGGTGTATAAGATGAGTGGTTTTTCAGTGATGGGTGCCCCAAGGACTGGGGGGTATGAAAGATACTCCTTAATATTTTCGAAAGCGCTTTGACACGTACCGTCCCAAATGAATGGAGCATTTTTCTTTGTTAGTTTCGAAAAGGGGTGGATTCGCCCGGATAAGTTGGAAATGAACCTCCTGTTGGAACCCCTTTCTAGAGGGGGGGGCGAAACCCAGCATGGCGCATATTCAGATTTCAAGCAGCGGATAGGGTCTCTAAGAATCGCATGCACCTTATATAATCAACTTAAAGAAAACCCGAATGCATAAGAGGTGATTCGATCCATACCATTGCCATTTCTAGATGGCGGCTTGGAAGCAAAGATCAAACGAGATCTTCTCCTTGTCGTCACACACAAGATGATGTCGCTATCTCTCTTGGTGCTCCTTGTGCTAGCAAGGTTCCAAGAGGTCCTTTGACGAGTGAAGGGAAAATGAGATGTCAATCTTTCTTGGCCGAATCCTCCTCAAGCGTCAAGCGTCGAGCGTCGCCACACTCACACAATAATCTCGAGAGGAATATGGGCGAGAGCAAAAATAAGTTGAAGTGGCGAAAATAGAGAATACTCTATTCGGACGAGAGCACCCACCAAGTGGAGATCATGGTTACTAAAAATAGTAACCACTCCTCACCCCAACGTTCACGCCAAGTGAACTTGTCGCCAACTCCTCTCCCCTTGAACCATGCGCTCATCAAGTGAGCCGGTTCACTTTGGTTCGGTTTAAGAACCAATCAAGCCAATGATCTAGTCTAGATCTTAAATAAACCCTAAGGTTCCCGATCTAACCGTCGATCTCCTCGATGCCCCTGATCTGACCGATCTGGCATCTATTCTCTCGATCGAAGCTTACCGATCTTAAGCCCTAATCAATCAAACATGATCAGACCAGATCTCACTTACAATCAGAGACTAATTCCCTTTAAACTGAACCCAAACAATTCAGTCCACACGATCTGACTTAAGTAAGCCATATCATCAAATTGTGCGACCCTAAGGGTTTCCTTTAAATGTCGGTAACGATAATTCTCATTATCACGATCAGTGAGGGGTATCTAGCAACACATCACTATCTCCCGATATAAAGAAATGAGTCTTCCAAGACTACACCCAAAAACAGCACAAGTGTGAATCAAATCACAAAGCATACATATTTCCTTTGCCACTGGATGTTCTTATTGGACAAGCCTGTCAAGCTCGTAACTCCAATATGATGAGCATGATTAGAACAGATGAACACTGTCACCTGGGTATGGCCATACACTTTCTCAATCATCTCATCCAGGGGGCCCCTTTAGAATATCACACTCCTTAAACAAGGAGACGGCAATCCTATGTCTATCACTAGTGCTCTAACCTGACTCAAGCTCACCATCCAAGATAGTCTATAATCATTATGTTTCAAATGATATTGAACCATCTCAAAACAATGACAATCATCATTCAGAAAACACAAGTGATCTCAAGTCAGAGGAAATGTGCCACTTGTCTTAATCAAGGAATATTCACATTGTGACAAACAATTGAACATCCTAGTAGGGTCTGTCCAGTACATCCAATGTACCCATGAGTCTACATCTTATTCCATGCTCGAAGCATCCTATAAGATTAGAACACATATTAGTCTCAATCATATCAAGGCTGTCTCATGTTCACCAAGATATATCGACTAAGGACATAATAGCATGTCAGCCGAGCTGAACAGCTTTGAGACATTATTCAGAAGAACATATATTGCAGCAGACAATGTAGCTAACTGAATAACAACCATGCCTTTATAAACATAATAGTTTATTACATGATACAAATACATTCCCATAGGCCTCAAACATTAGCCTTAAGGGCATACCCCAACAATCTCCCACTTGCACTTAATCTAATGGTTGAGAAATCTCAAACCCATATTATTACAGTGCTTCTCATGCTTCTGCTGCGCCAGAGGCTTGGTAAGCGGGTCTGCCAGATTGTCATCTGTATGAACCTTGCAGATTTTGATCTCGCCACGATCTATGATCTCCCTGATCAAATGAAACCGTCTCAGTATGTGCTTGGACTTCTGGTGCGACCGTGGTTCCTTTGCTTGTGCGATTGCTCCAGTGTTATCACAGAAGATAACCAAAGGATCGACACTCGAAGGAACAACACCAAGTTCTCTCACGAACTTACGAATCCAGACTGCCTCCTTGGATGCTTCCGAGGCTGCAACATACTCGGCTTCTGTTGTGGAATCAGCAACAGTTGACTGTTTGAAACTCTTCCACACCACTGCACCTCCATTCAAGCTAAAAACATAGCCTGATTGCGATCGGAAATCATCCTGGTCCGACTGGAACGAAGCGTCAGTATATCCTTCAATACTGAGTTCTTCCTGACCACCATATATCAAGAACATATCTTTGGTCCTCCGCAGATATTTTAAAATGTTCTTGACTGCAATCCAGTGCGCCATACCTGGATTACTTTGGAAACGACTGGTTACGCTTAACCCGTAAGCGACGTCTGGGCGAGTACACAACATCGCATACATAATGGACCAATAGCCGAAGCATAAGGCGTATTGTCCATTTCATCTTTCTCAGTCTGTGTTTGTGGACACTGACTCTTCGAAAGATTCAGACCATGTCTGACTGGAAGATATCCACGTTTAGAATTCTCTAAATGAAATCTCTCCAGGACCTTATCGATGTAAGTACTCTGGCACAGCCCGAGAAGCCTCTTAGATCTATCCCTGTAGATCTTCACACCTAACACATAGGCTGCTTCTCCTAGATCTTTCATCTGGAAACACTTCCTCAGCCATGCTTTAACAGCATGCATTTCAGGAATGTCATTTCCAATGATCAAGATGTCATCGACGTAGAGGACTAGGAAAGTAATCACGCTCCCACTAAACCTCTTATATACACACGGGTCATCCTCGTTCTTGATGAAACCAAATTCAGTGACTGATTCATCAAAACGAATATTCCAGCTTCTCGATGCTTGCTTAAGTCCATAAATGGACTTCTTTAACTTGCATATCTTATGACGATCTGATGGATTAGTGAAACCCTCAGGTTGTGTCATATACACATCCTCATCCAGATTTCCATTAAGGAAAGCTGTTTTCACATCCATCTGCCAAATCTCATAATCATAATATGCAGCTATCGCGAAAAGAATCCGAATAGACTTAAACATGGCTACAGGTGAGAAAGTTTCATCATAATCTATCCCGTAGATTTGTTTGAAACCTTTCGCAACTAGCCTGCCTTTATAGGTAACCACGTTACCATCCATGTCAATCTTCTTCTTGAAGATCCATTTACAGCCTATAGGGATAACTCCCGAAGGCGGATCAACCAAATCCCAGACTTGGTTATCTGACATGGAGTCCATCTCGGCGCGCATAGCCTCAAGCCATCTCGCTGACTCCGGTCCACTGACCGCATCCGCATAAGTGAGGGGTTCATCATTGTCAATGATGTAGACTCCGTCATAGCGCTCAGGCTGTCGACGGATCCTACCCGATCTTCGCGGTTCCCGTGATATTTGAGCCTCAGGTTGTTCAATAACCTGTTCTACCGGCTCAGGCTCATCCAACTGTGCTTGATCACTTTGTCCTTCCTCTGGATTCTCATCCAGTTTTATTTCTCTCCCACTGGCCTCTTGCAGAAGAAACTCCTTCTCAAGAAATATGGCCGTCCGAGCAACAAAAACCTTGTTCTCTTTGGGATCGTAGAAATAATAACCCTTAGTTTCCTTAGGGTAACCGACAAAGATACATTTGTCAGATCTGCTCTCTAGTTTCCCAGAGGCGAGCTTTTTGACATAAGCCTCGCAGCCCCAGATCCTGATAAATGTCAAGCTTGGCTGTTTCCCATACCATAACTCATATGGAGTTTTAGAAACTGCTTTGGATGGCACTCGGTTTAGTACCTTTGCAGCTGTTTCCAGCGCAAAACCCCAAAAGGAGTATGGAAGAGTAGCCTGACTCATCATAGAACGAACCATATCAAGTAGCGTTCTATTTCTCCTCTCGGACACACCATTCCTTTGCGGTGTTCCTGGCGGAGTGAGCTGTGAGATAATCCCACACTCCTTTAGATAGTCAGTAAACGTATGACTTAGGTATTCACCACCTCGATCTGAGCGAAGTGCCTTGATATTTCGGCCTAGCTGATTTTGTACTTCATTCTTGAACTCTTTGAACTTGTCAAAAGATTCACTTTTATGTCTCATCAGATAGACATACCCGTATCTACTGAAATCATCAGTAAAGGTAATGAAGTACTGATAGCCACCTCTGGCATGTTTACTAAATGGCCCACACACATCACTGTGTATAAGGTCAAGTAAACCTGAAGCCCTTTGACCTTTGTGAGGAAAAGGTGACTTCGTCATTTTACCCATCAAACAAGCTTTGCATGTATCAATCTCCTTATAGGAGAATGATCCCAGCAGTCCATGATCATGCAACCGCTTAATGCGTTTCTCGTTTATATGGCCTAAACGACTATGCCACAGCAAGGTGCTGTCATCAGCATACTTGGCTTTCTTAATATCAACATTTTGTATAGAACTTTCCATGTCCAACATGAATAACCCATTGTTAATTGAACCAGTTGCATAAACAATATTATCATAAGACAAAATACACTTTGAAATATTGCATTCAAAGGAAAACCCCTTCCTGACAAGAGCAGGAATGGAGATAATATTTTTAGTTATACTGGGAACAAAATAACAATTGTCTAGTTCCAATACAATGCCAGATGGTAAAGGAATGAAGTAGTCTCCTACAGCAACAGCAGCAACCCGTGCCCCGTTTCCAACTCGTAGGTCCACCTCATGCTGTCCCACCTGCCTTCTTCTCTTGAGTTCCTGTACATTTGAACAAATGTGAACTCCACATGCAGTGTCCAACACCCATGATATAGAAGAAGAAAACATGACCTCAGTCACGAATATACCTGAGCCAGAAGCGATGCTTCCCCTCTTATCTCCTTGGAGCGCTTTGCAGTCCTTTTTCCAGTGACCCAGCTGGCCACAGTGGAAACACCTGTATTCCTTGGACCGCTTCACCTTCTGCTTCAGAGCCTTGCTGTAATTCTTGACCGGGGCCTTGCCCTTCTTCCCCTTCTTCTTGTTCCTTGAAGGAACCATCAAGACAGAGGTCGAAGGCTTACCCTTCAGAGTCTCCTCAGTGGTCAAGAGCATATTCAGCAGCTCTGCCGGAGTACAATCGATTTTGTTCATATTAAAATTAATAATGAACGCGTCGAATGATGGCGGGAGAGACTGCAGAATAATGTCCACAGCAAGCTCCTGGTTGATGGTGTGCCCCAGTTTCTCCAGAGCCTCCTTGTGCCCAATCATCTTGAGCACGTGCGCTCCCACTGGGCTCCCTTCAGCCAGTTTGCTCTGAAAGAAGAGCTTAGTCAAATTATAGCGTTCAGTCCTCGCCTGTGCAGCATACAACATCTTGAGGTTTGCTATAATCTGTATAGCTGACATATCCTCATGCTGACGCTGCAGCGGTGGCGTCATAGACGCTAGCATCAGGCAAGCGACATCAATGCTATCATTGACGTGCTTTTCATAGGCTTCCCGAACCGCCCTTGCGGCGTTCGGAGCGGGCTGCGGCGGTAACGCCGTCTCGAGGACATACAGTTTCCTCTCTGCCTTAAGAATGATCTTAAGGTGTCCAAACCAGTCAGAGAAGTTCGGCCCAGCAAACTTCTCCCTTTCCAGTAGGGATCGCACATTGAAGTTCATGGTGTTCGTTGCTGCAGGTATCTACAACAATGCAAGAACAGCAAGGTCAGTATCAATGTATAAGAATCGATCAGGACTTAAGAAAGATTCTTTTTCTCACTATTTTATCTGGCTGAAAAATCCAGCAAAACAGCCCGAAAGAGTAGCACTCTTTTAGTGAGATGGGATCCAGATTTCATACTTGGTCTCCGCGTCCCGCTCAGGCGAGATAAGATGCACAGAGAGTACAAGCACTAGTTTCTGGTAGGCATCCCAGCCAATCGCCAACCCGTGCGATTCCCCTTCATCTGGGCAATCCAGCAGACTGTGCCAACTGAGTTGGTACAACACAGTCTCTGATCCCACAGATGGCTGCCTCCATGTGCTACCATATGCGCCACATATGTAGCCTACACGGTCAAGCTGACCCGACCTACTCCCTGGACCACCACGTGCTATGCTGAGCAACGAGAAGGGATAAATCCCTACTCTGTAACACGCAGGTGTAATCCCGCACCGTCTGAAGATAGATGGACGTGCCCACTGAGTGGGTACAACACGGCTCCAACGATAATCAGAACAGTGAGGTTTCGCGTCAGAAAGCTTACGAGCTTGATATTTTAGCGTTGGATTTTAACGGTCTTTTATCTTCTTCACTATCATGCAATTCCTATGGTGATAGCAGAAGATAAACTTAAACATGCAATTCTAATATTATACAATAAAAGAAAGCATGTATCTTATGTGGTAAAAGCCCATAGCCCTAGAAGACCTTAACCTAACTTAAGTCTTCATTTGCTCTTCATGGGTCTTTTGCTGCTCATCTGGCCCAAACCTGGGCCCAAGCGCCATCTGCAGCACAGGTGCGCCCACCAGGAATATTCGCCAGGTCCTAGGGTCGAACCCTAGACCTCCCACCTGGTCCAGCCACTTGCTGCATGCGCCTCTGCCAAGTGTGCACTGTGCTCTTGTCTAATTAAATTACAAATTTAACTATCTAGACAAGAGTGACACGCAGGTCACTTACATTTTATAAATTAAAACAATGTGATGCGCAAATCACAATAATTAATTTACAATTTTTAAATCCAGGCACGCAGGCCCCAGCACAGCACAGATTTAACATGGGCAGCCCACATAAGACTAAATAGACAAACACATGCATCCAATCAGCAATCAAGTGATCCATCATAAAAACTAAAATTTTCGAAAACCCCTTGGGATCAATTTTAATTTTTCCTTATTTGCCCTACAACCTTACAACGATCCATTACTAGGGATCCACTCATCCAACCTAGTCAGATCCACTGCCCTTGCATGCACCAAGTCCTAACTGACTTGAGTCGACCATAAGGTCAACCATGCATGCGTCAGGGCTGAACGACCACACTGAGGTCTGGCAAGCGGGCGTGACCCCGGGCCTAACTCAGGTGCGTTCATTAATCGTCTCAATCAGACTTCGCTACACACCTGTCTGCAGTCGACCTATAGCCACCATAGGCTTGCGCCAAGGTGCTATCTGGTCGACCCATTCAGGCTGTCAGATAGTCTGATCAGACTGTTGGATCTAAACTAGGGGTGACTTCAACCCTAATAACCCGTTTAAGGGTTTATAGTAGAGCCTTAGATCTAGAGTGAGTCGCGCATGTTAATTAGGGTTTTTAAGAAAAACACTAAGCATGCGCCAAGAACAACATGCGCCAATGATAACATACTTCAAGTTTCGCATGTACAAAAAACTTAAAGAAAAAAACGCATGTTAACTAGATCTAAGCTTGTACACGCAAACATGGATCACATAAGCTTAAGCAATCATACAAAGATGCATAGAAAACCGCTCTGATACCAGTTGTTGGAACCCCTTTCTAGAGGGGGGGGCGAAACCCAGCATGGCGCATATTCAGATTTCAAGCAGCGGATAGGGTCTCTAAGAATCGCATGCACCTTATATAATCAACTTAAAGAAAACCCGAATGCATAAGAGGTGATTCGATCCATACCATTGCCATTTCTAGATGGCGGCTTGGAAGCAAAGATCAAACGAGATCTTCTCCTTGTCGTCACACACAAGATGATGTCGCTATCTCTCTTGGTGCTCCTTGTGCTAGCAAGGTTCCAAGAGGTCCTTTGACGAGTGAAGGGAAAATGAGATGTCAATCTTTCTTGGCCGAATCCTCCTCAAGCGTCAAGCGTCGAGCGTCGCCACACTCACACAATAATCTCGAGAGGAATATGGGCGAGAGCAAAAATAAGTTGAAGTGGCGAAAATAGAGAATACTCTATTCGGACGAGAGCACCCACCAAGTGGAGATCATGGTTACTAAAAATAGTAACCACTCCTCACCCCAACGTTCACGCCAAGTGAACTTGTCGCCAACTCCTCTCCCCTTGAACCATGCGCTCATCAAGTGAGCCGGTTCACTTTGGTTCGGTTTAAGAACCAATCAAGCCAATGATCTAGTCTAGATCTTAAATAAACCCTAAGGTTCCCGATCTAACCGTCGATCTCCTCGATGCCCCTGATCTGACCGATCTGGCATCTATTCTCTCGATCGAAGCTTACCGATCTTAAGCCCTAATCAATCAAACATGATCAGACCAGATCTCACTTACAATCAGAGACTAATTCCCTTTAAACTGAACCCAAACAATTCAGTCCACACGATCTGACTTAAGTAAGCCATATCATCAAATTGTGCGACCCTAAGGGTTTCCTTTAAATGTTGGTAACGATAATTCTCATTATCACGATCAGTGAGGGGTATCTAGCAACACATCACTATCTCCCGATATAAAGAAATGAGTCTTCCAAGACTACACCCAAAAACAGCACAAGTGTGAATCAAATCACAAAGCATACATATTTCCTTTGCCACTGGATGTTCTTATTGGACAAGCCTGTCAAGCTCGTAACTCCAATATGATGAGCATGATTAGAACAGATGAACACTGTCACCTGGGTATGGCCATACACTTTCTCAATCATCTCATCCAGGGGGCCCCTTTAGAATATCACACTCCTTAAACAAGGAGACGGCAATCCTATGTCTATCACTAGTGCTCTAACCTGACTCAAGCTCACCATCCAAGATAGTCTATAATCATTATGTTTCAAATGATATTGAACCATCTCAAAACAATGACAATCATCATTCAGAAAACACAAGTGATCTCAAGTCAGAGGAAATGTGCCACTTGTCTTAATCAAGGAATATTCACATTGTGACAAACAATTGAACATCCTAGTAGGGTCTGTCCAGTACATCCAATGTACCCATGAGTCTACATCTTATTCCATGCTCGAAGCATCCTATAAGATTAGAACACATATTAGTCTCAATCATATCAAGGCTGTCTCATGTTCACCAAGATATATCGACTAAGGACATAATAGCATGTCAGCCGAGCTGAACAGCTTTGAGACATTATTCAGAAGAACATATATTGCAGCAAACAATGTAGCTAACTGAATAACAACCATGCCTTTATAAACATAACAGTTTATTACATGATACAAATACATTCCCATAGCCCTCAAACATTAGCCTTAAGGGCATACCCCAACACCTCCTAATATAAGCCAGTCGTCCTTGAAGGGATCTAAGCTCCTTAAGATTCTTTGGGGGCGGCATGTCTTTGATTGGGCTTATCTTCGCGGGATCAATTTCAATTTTTTTGTGTCTGACCACGAAACCCAGGAATTTTCCAGATGATACTCCAAACGCGCATTTGAATGGGTTCATCTTGAGGTTGTACTTGCGGATGCGGGTGAACACGGTCCTCAAGTCCTGACAGTGCTCTGCTTTAGATCGCGACTTAACCACCAAATCGTCCACGTAGCATTCGACGAGTTTGTGGATTAAATCGTCAAAGATCTTAGTCATTGCGCGTTGGTACGTTGCCCCAGCGTTCTTTAATCCAAACGGCATAACGGTATAGCAAAAGATGCCGATAGGCGTACGAAATGCAGTGTGCTTCTCATCTTCAGGCGCCATCTTAATTTGATTGTAACCAGATGACCCGTCCATAAATGAGAACACCTCAAAGTTTGACACCGAGTCGATCATTACTTCTGTCACAGGGAGTGGAAAATCGTCCTTGGGACATGCGTTATTCAAATCTCTGAAGTCCACGCAGATCCGGATTTGCCCATTTTTCTTCTTCACAGGGACGATACTTACTATCCAGTCTGCGTATTTCTCCTCTCTTATAAAACCCGCCTCGATTAATTTCTTTATTTCAAGGGTGATTTGCTCCTCAAGCTCTATCCTCATTCTTCTCGGTGCTTGCTTTACCGGAGTGACATCAGGACTGATTGATAAATTATGGACGGCGACCTCCGGGCTGAGGCCTGGCATCTCTTTATATGTCCACGCAAAGCAATCACTAAACTCGTGGAGGAGTGCCTTTAACTGGTCCTTTTCATGTTGAGAGAGTTGTGCACTTATGTAGGTGGGCCTAACATCCTCTTCCGACCCAAGATTGACCTCAATCAACTCATCGCAGGTGGTCTGCCCCCCATCTTCCAGTTCTTTTGGTGCCCTTTTGAATTCTTCATTTCCTTGTTCAACTGCGTATGCTTCGCCTATTGTCACCATATTGCAAGTATATGGATGGAATATAAGAGTTTCCTCATTTGGTTCTGTGTATCCTAAACCCCGGGTATTGGAGATCTTCCCATTTGGTAATGTGATATTTCGTGTACCTGGATTCCACAACTTCTCAAATTGGCGTAACTAACTCTTTAAGCGAGGGTTCAAGCAACCGTACTTTTCCACGAGATTTCTTAGGCTCGGAGGGTAATAAGCAAATGGGGGGACTTCGATGAGTTGCGTTGACTCTGGGTCGTTCTCTTTGTTTGTCATGACGTGATGAATTTCGTCTGACTGATAGAAGTGTATTGGTTTATGGACAAAGAGCATTCCTCTTGTGCATTCCCTCTTGCTAGGGACAATAAAAGTCTTCATCTCTACGACTTGTGATGCATTCAGGGGGGTGAAACCCTTAAGATAGCCTTGAGGAACTCTTAAAATTTCCACCTCGAGTTTCGTTATATTTTATCGTGTCGTCAGTCTCTGTGACCATCCTTCCCTCTCGTGAGTTTCAACCACGTCGCATGTAGAGGCTGAACAGTCACTCGTTTCTGACTCGGAGTCACTTCCGAGATGGGGACATGCGGACAGAGTTGTCTTCATTAGCTTGGAGATGATCGAATTCTGTAGTGTTGATTTCGCAGGCTGCGTTGTCGATCCGATGAAATAGTGTGCATCTTCGTATTTAACTTCATGCACTGAGAAGGGCTGGATATCCCCATCGATACGCTCTTCCCTACCTTCTCTTAGGTATTTCAAGCATTGGTGCAGGGTAGAGGGGACTATGTGATTCTCATGCAGCCAAGGTCTCCCGAGTAACGCCTTGTATGATGTATCAGTGTCGATAACATGGAATTTAATTTCGGTCTTTAAATCATCGAGCTGCAATGGTAAACATATAGAGCCTAAAGCCTTCTGGCTGTTTTTATTGAATCCTTGGATAACAACCTTTTCGGCCGTTAAATTATGGACGCCTAAAGAAAGGCTTTTTAAAGTCCGCAAGGTTACGAGGTTAACTGACGACCCTGGATCCACTAAGATTCTACTTATCTTCATTCCTTCCACGTCCCCAGTCACGTACAGTGGTCGATTATGCTGTGACGTTCCCAATAGCATGTCATCGTCATTAAAAGTAATGGACGATGTAGCGTATATACTCAACGTCTCTTTTATGTCAGCCTCCACGAAGAATGCTTGGAATTTTTGAGGGTTTTGCAGGGCGTAAATAAGAACATCCCTCAGTTCTTGTGACATCATCAAAGCGTCGTATATGCTGAGGAGGGCGGGAACCTTTCTCAGATGTGACAGTATATTATATTCCGAAGAGGATAGTTTTAGGGGGAGCACCGCGTCATCGCCCACTTCCTGTGTTTCAATTTGCTTTCCTTTGAGTTTTTCCTTTTCTTTGTCTATCGCATGTCCTACTACAACCTTGCCGCTCCTAAGATTCATTTGGCAGGATTCGTTTATTTGCTTACTGCCTTTAGCGGCAAGTACTTCCTCATATAGATAGGCAGGTAAGACTTCATCTTCGGAGTCACTTCCTAGGTTAATCGCATTACAGATACCCATCCTAGCGGTAGTGACGGTTTTAATATTATTAGTTTCGTTTTCGTTCGAGGGCTCCGGGATCACCGATATCATCCTACAGGATTCCACCTCATACTCTTCATCTTCTGAGTCATCTTCCAGGAGTCCTTCCCACACCTCGTCAGTGATGTAGTGGTGAAGTTTTATAGGCTCCGGCCTCTCTTGCACGCACTCTTCAAGCGAGTCGATGTATTTTTTGAGACCGCCCTTTTCTTGCGCTTTAGTCGAAAAGACTACTTTCTTATTTTTGTTCTTCAATTGAGGATTCTTTTTCTTTTTCTTTTGACTTTCCCTCGTTGGTGGACGAGGTTTTGGCGATACGTATCGTGGGGACAAGGAGTCTTTCCACACTATGCCCGGTATCTGTTGTAATTTTTGGAGGAGTCGCAGTGTCTTTTTTGGCACCACGGTATTCCACTCCTGGTCTTCCACATGCGTCGGATCTATTCTGATTTGAATAACATCGACCTCTTCGGTTTGAGCTTCGTTCAACACTTGCTTCGATAGAGTTATCTTCCCTGTCTTATATTGTTTCTCCACCCAATCTTTGAAAATGTAACAGTCTTCTATTGTGTGCCCCAACACGCGATGGTAAGGGCAAAAGTTGGGGTCATCAGTCCTATTGCTTTCGTCGGGGCGTTTCGGTTCTGGTAGCTGCAAACCGTTTTTTAGAGCGTCCCTAAAAATTTTCATTGTTTTCTCTCTTTTGAATGAATAGATTTTATTCTTTCTTTCTCCAAGGGTCAACGGTCTGCCTCGGCTATTTTCGCCAAGCGTTGGCGCTTTCTCGATTCGGGGTATGTATGTATTATGAACCTCCACCCTTTTGCCTCTGCTGGCAGTGTTTGTGTAGGCGACCTTGGGTTCATTCCTTCTTGGTTCTTCCCTTTTGAATCTCGGGTTTTGCGTATTTACATAGGGCTGATGATTTGTTCGTTCCAGCTTTGCCACTTGGGTGATCAATTCTTGAAATGTAGAAATGTTATTACCGCAAAGGAAGGGGGCCACCCAGCTGTCGATATTGCGGACCAACAATTCTACGGCTTCGGTTTGCTCTAGTGGCTTTTCGCATTTAACACTCAAATTTCTCCATCTTGTAATGTAATTAAGGACGGTCTCATCCCTTTTTCTCTTTGTATCTGCCAGGTCCGCGATCGTAATCTTATCGCTTACCGAAGCAAACTTCATCCTGAAGGTTTCCTCCATGTCAGCCCAAGTCCCAATAACTTCACTCTCTAGTGAGTAATACCACTCAAAGGCGATCCCTGAGAGACTTTGCGGAAACTATCGGAGCAACAAGGCGTCATTGCCGCCGGTATTCCCACAAGTCGCGACGAAATGGGCTAAATGCTGGTCTGGGTTTCCTATTCCGTTAAACATCTTAAAGTGCGGTACGATGTACCCTTTGGGGTAAGGGATATCATCGTATACAGCTGGGTAGGGTCTCCCTCGCCTCCTTCGCGGAGCAATTTTGGTTCCCTCCAGTTGCTTCAGCTGGTCCATCACCAGTTCCTGTACCTCCTTCCTAGTCAAGGTGATAGCCTCGTCATTTGACTGAGCTGGTAAAGAAGATGTTGCCAGAGCGTTATTTTGTTCCCGCGATGATTGTTCTTGGCGTAACATCATCTCTTGCGTCTTTGCAAGCGCGCTAGTCACCTCCTCAAACTTCGCCATGAGGATGCTCATATCGTTATCCCTCTTCCTGAGTTGCCTCTTGAGGTCGGCGATAGCTTCATCTCTATGATCATGATTAGTGGTCATGACAGGTTCTTCCTCTTCCTCTTCCTCTTCGAAAATTTCTTGGTGTAAAGGGGGCGCTCCTGGTTCATATCGTTGAACAGGCTCCTGGATTACAACAGAGGCCAACTTTTTACCCTTGGCTTTCCTTGCCATGGTCCGAAGGGTATCCTCCTCGGAATTAGAGCCGGCCTCCCGTGCATGTTCCACCATCCGTACCGTATGGATTGTATAACCCTTTATCTCCTTATGGCTAGTCTTGAAACACCTTTCCTTCCTTTTCATATTCTTTTGAGCCTTTTTGTAGGCCTCATAAACCCTTTGAGATATCGTCTTTTGAGCAGTGATATTCTTAGGTTTTGAGTGAGGCCTGTTCTGTATGTGTGTTTGCAGCCGCAGTCCCTCAATCAGGTTAGAGTTTCTCATAACTGACAGAAGTGGTGCAAATTTGTTTGTTACGGTGGTTCCTGTTTTAGCAGCAGAATGGTTACGCCTTACAGGGATTAGGCGACCTTGTCTGGAAAGCCTAGCCTTCTTCTTCCTTAAGGCTTGTCGCTCCTGCTTCCTTGTCTTCTCAGGGTTTGAGAACATAGTCTGGTGGATCTTGCCCCCGTTAATAGTGAAAGATGGTTCCTCCTCTTCTTTGTTGAACATGCCCCCATTATCAGTGGATGACGGCTCTTCCTTTTTCGTGGCAGTCTCCTTCTTCTTCGGGGAGGTCTTACTCTTGATAACCGGAGTATTCTTTCCTTTGCCTTTAATGTTCTCAGAGTCTGTAAAGGGTAGATAGATGAACTCAACGTCCTCCTCCGAAATAGAGCCAAATTGGACGCCATGCATGATGATTGATGCATCCTCCACAAAGATGTTCAGCTTCTTTGCCATTGCTGCGTAGAACAAGAGAAGTGTAAGAACAAGGGCGTGAAATTTTATGTTGCGTAAAGCAGATCTCGAAGATGAAAGGAGAAGCCAGGTCCCACCGGGCGTGCCAGAATTTGTGGGGTCGAAATTGTTACATTAGAAATGTAATGTGACCGTTTTCAAATTCACCTTAAATTAATAAGGCTTTTTGTTAATGGGTTCTGGCTTCCAATGAGCGCGAGCGCTCATTGTTAATTACCCCTAAAATTAGGGAACCTTTGATTAAGAGATCTATGATACGCAACAAAATAAGAGAGACAGAGTCAGATGATATCATTCATAAATATGATGAGAATACATGGTTTGACATGACATATAAGTCATAAAAGAAAAGAGCTTTCATCAACTTGGGCAGTTTGTGTTGGTTGAGTGTTTGGCATTGGAACGTGTTGTTGGGTAATATCCGGCCTAGGCAGTACAACGTTATATTGAGGAGCTACGCCCCGATGGTAAACATCGACGTACGCACCTCCCAAACAATATTCCATTGTAATGTATTAAGGCATCTTGGATATTGGATCTGAAAGATCATCCGGCCTTGATGGCGTGTTGGGTAATTTGATTTTGAAATTTATCTGGCCTTGCGGCGTGATGGATAATTTGACTTGGAATTTTATCCGGCCTTGCGGCGTATTGGATAATTTGATTTGGAATTTTATCTGGCCTTACAGCGTGGCAGATGATTTGAATTTGGAGGAATTACTCGGCCTCACGGCGTGTTGAGTAACTTGGATTTGAGAATTACCCGGCCTTGCGGCGTATTGGATAATTTGATTTTGAAATTTATCCGGCCTTACGGCGTGATGGATAATTTGACTTGGGAATTTATCCGGCCTTGCGGCGTGATGGATAATTTGACTTGGAATTTTATCCGGCCTTGCGGCGTATTGGATAATTTGATTTGGAAGGGAATTGCTCCAGTCTTAGCGAACGCAACGCCATATTGAGGAGTTACACCCCGACGTTGAATGCCGACGTACGCACCTCTCAAACAATACTTGTCACATTGGTATAAGGATTTAAGTGTATTTGCACGGCTTGAGACACGTTAGGGCCTATTAGCGGAGCGGCTGAACCACATATAAGGATTTAAGTGTATTTGTACGGCTTGAGACACGTTAGGGCCTATTAGCGGAGCGGCTGAACCACATATGAATTTTCTTTTATCATGTTTAACATTTCGCCATTCATAACCGATCGAATTTAAGGGGTAAGGAAGGTGACGCAGTAGTCATTACTGCGTATTTTTATTTGCCTCCTTTTTGTTCCACTTAGCATTATTTCATTGATAACATAGTTTATTTTTGATTCTGTTCCTTCTATTTTCTTGTTTCCGTCGCGGAAGAGTAAAGTTACTCTTCCGTGTGACTCTCTACGTCCGGCGAGAAACTCGTGGGGACGCTTGGTGCCGTCGCACGGAATCCATCAAAGGGGCGGAGCCGGTGAAGATGTCGATGGTTCCGTCGTCGGAGGAGATTTCGCTCGTATCGGGAGAAGGAGCAGAGGACCGGCGGGATCGTGTGCTGGCAGAGATGGGAGTCCACCCGTCGTTGAAAGCGTCGGCGACATCTGCCCGTGGCGGCGTTGTCCCGGACAATAATTTGCCCGCAATTGGTAGCGGCAGTGAAAGCCGAAGTAGAGGACAGCCGATGGGGAGGGAGCCTTGGTCGAGGCGGGCGACACTAGGGCCAGTGGGCCAGCGAAGGCGGCTACAGTTTGGTATTTTTCTAGAGATGTCGGCGAGATGGTGTAGACTCGTCTTCACGGGATTCGCTCACCAGTACAGGGAGGTGCGCTACTTCGCGTGTTGCCTATCATCTCGATCGTTAATAATTAGGACTAGATGGCGGTTCGTATCGGATCTGTTGACATTGAATTTCTCTTTGAGTTTTAGCTTGAAGTCCTTTGTCTCCTTTTATTCGGTTAGGGCTCAGTTTTTAACTGCCTCGCCGACTCTTTACTGCGCTCGATTTGTGCTCGCTGGCGAGGAATTTGTAGAAGATAGGCGATGGAGCCAGTCGGCGGATCCACGGGAGGAGAGGAAGGTCGGCCGTCCTTCTGTCGGAAAGCAGCGGCGGAGGCGGCACGAGCCAGATGTCATTGCCTTGGCATCGTTTGTCTGCGGCGAGTAGTTTGCAGCGATTCTTCTGTAAGCGGCAACAGGGGAAGTGGCCGTGCCATTGTGGTTTGTATAGAGTTGGAGCATTGAGGACGAATCGGGTCGAACTCGTCTATACACAAACCGGGTTAGATCCGTCGATGCCGGATCTCTTTTGAAATTCGGATTTAACTGCTAGGGTCCACCACACGCGCTACTTGCCTGGAGTGTGTCTCCCCCTTTCGTTTCCGAAGAAACTTTTGCTCTAAGACTCCGGGATTTCTCCGTGGTGTCTTCCTTTGCCGACCTTCGGTGTTTCGAAGGTATTGCATTCCCTTTCCCATAGTGTTTCTATGACCACACTATATCTCCCTTTTTTTGTGGATTTATCATTATCGACGGATTTTACTTGCTTCTTGTTTGTCTCGTGAAGCTTTGCTCCCTGGGATGTGTTTCTCTTTTTGAAATAAAGGAGTAGTGGTGCAGTAAAGTGATAGCGGGCCATTTCTGAAGAAGCTTTTCTTTTTAGCAGATCAGGTAATCAACCTTTGTCATTTTGATCCTTGTCAGCTGAACTCCTCTATTAATACATTCACTTTTATTTCAGTTTTGAGTTAGCAGCTTGTACCAGGCTCTGAGCTTTTAACTTGAATGGGGGAATGCTGAACCCGGTTTGACGCTCAGCTCTGAAGTAGATGGAAGAGGGCACCTCAAGACTTAATCAGGTGTTTATTGCTATTCTGTTTTTTTTTATTTATTTTTTTTGCGCATAATTCCGTGATTTGATTTTCCTTTCTTTTTCTTCTTTTTTCGTTTTCTGTATGTCTTCCTTGATTCACGGATTCTTCTGTTTTGGACTTTTTGCCCTTCGGTTCATCTCCCTTTTTTGCGACCTTCAACCATGCACGAAACCGAGAATCGATCTTTCTTCTCCTGTTCCAGCAATTCCCTTCTTTCCTTCCATTTCATCCTCGTCTCTTCTATCATCCTCTTTTTATCATCATAACCTTTTCGGTATTTTCCTCCCCCCCTTTTACCGGTTCTCAGTCATTTACGAAAGCGGATGGTGTTGTTTTTTTCTTATTCGAGTATCTTTCTTTTCTCTTCTTGCATGTCTTTTTTGTCTCTAGGCATTCCAGCCTTCCTCCTCGCTTCTCGCATGTTTTTTTTTGTCTCTAGGCATTCCAGCCTTCCTCCTCTTTTCCCCTTCTTTTTTTTTACAGGATTCTATCGTCTCTCTTCTCTCTTTCGTAGCGCCATAGGATGCTTAGTGCATCTTAGGCCTAAGAAACAACAAAAGAAATGGTGTGTATGTGCTTTTTGTGATGCGAGGACGCTTAATGCGTCCATGAAGCCTAAGAAAACCGAATGATCGAAAGAGAGTGGTGTGTGTTTCATCGTGGTGCCAGGACGCTTAGTGCGTCCATGAAGCCTAAGAAAACCGATCGAAAAGAAGCCTCCTTCATTTACCTTCTTCTGTTTCTTCTTGCGATGTCCGTCTCCCTTGTCTCCGCCTGCTTTCTGTGTGTCTTCCTTCTCCTTGCGACGTCGAGAAAACCTCCTCCTCTTTTTTGGCCAACCCCCCTCTTTTATAAGCCGCTGATTCCCCCTCTTCTCCCTCTTGCCTGTTCATTTTTATTAATTATATTTATTATTTATATTTTTTGTCATGAACGCCTTTTTTTCTGCTTTTCCTGTCAGCCTTGAACACCTTCCACTTGCGGGTTTTTTTTGTCTTCACCTTCATTACTGGCCTCTGCCAACGTCCCTTTCATTCTTCTCCTTTTTGCCAGTCGCCGCCCTCTCAGTCTTTTACCCTCAAACTCTACTTTTCAGTGCCCTTTTTTGCCAAAACAAATCCTTCTTTTCCTGAGCCAATAATTCCTCAAATGTGATATCAGGAAGCTCATTGTCCTGGTCCAAATCAGACTTCTGTTCCAGATTTGTGCTAACCTCAAGCATCGTTTTATATGCAGGCGAGAGTTTAAGTTGCTCTTGAAGTAAATTGTAAACAGCAGCATCTTCTTCCAATCTCTTGTGCTCAGCCTCTAGTTTGTATATCTGTTGGCAACGACGATCAAAAGAAGACTTGTTGGCTTTGCAGAGCAGCGCCTTTTTAATTCTGAAACTTTGTTGAATAGTTTCAGACTCGCGCCGCGATTCATTTCTTGCATTAACCAGGCAATTGATGAACTGACCAACCTGCGCCATCGTCAAGGTCTTAGCTTGATTCGAGTTGACGATCTCATCATATTTCAGCTTTATCTTCCTCTGTGTTGCGCTTGCGAATGTAGAGAACGGGTAAGTGCGCTCCACCTTTTTTACTGCTATGCTTTTTTATTGCTATCCTTTTTTTACTGCTATCTTAGTAAACTGTTGGTGTCATTGAAATGTCAATCTTAAGTTGATTTTAATTGAATGATGTTCTTTTGCTATTTCTGGTCCGGGCGAAATAAGTGGCTCAACAGCCACAATAAACCACTAACAAAACATGACAAAACCAAAGTCTTAAAATGAACATGACATACTAAGAGGGAAACCCTCTACCCATGGCAAAAGAACTGCATAGTCTCCTATGCAGTCAAAAGTACATAAAGAGCATAGCAACTTACTAAAGAGAAAGCAAAATCACCATCGACGAGTATTCATTTGCCGCAGTATCTCCTGGATATCCCGATGGTCCTCAGCCTGCAGCCAGCCCTGGCGAGCTTGCTCCTCCTCAATATCCTTCAAGCGCCGAAGAACACCCTGCATCTCAAGGCACGACTCATGTTGGTCCTCAGGAATTGCCTTTAGATAGCCCTCTATGTTGGCATAGGCGTTCACGGTGGACGCTGAAGAAGAGGGCTCGGCATGACGGAAGGTACGGAAGGATGGAGAAGGCGGGGCCGTGTCCATCGGAACATCCTCGGTGGCCTCTGGAAGTAGGCGCCAGTTCCACCTCTCACGGATAGTAGTACGAGGAGGGTTCGCCAGCGGCATCGTAAAGTCACTATCGCGGAAGAGAAGGCAATAGATATCGCCCTCGCGGGCGATCATCTTCATCGAGAGACAAGTCTCGATGTCAATCCGGGAACTCCCCCTGGCCTGCTCCACCCCAGAAAGGTCGACACCCAATGCGATAGCGATCGGTGTAATAAGGCCGCCTAAGGCGATGACCCCCTTTTGCGCGGTGGCAAGCTTCTGCAGTTGTTAAACGAAATAAAACGCAGTATTGAGCTTGAAAGAATGTACCATCGCCCATAGGAAGAACACCTCAGTGGCTCGCACCATGCCGTCACTCTTGCCTCGTGCAAATATAGTGTGCGCCAGGACGCAATGAACATAACGGAAGCAAGGGTTGTTGACGTAGCTCGTCCGTGCTGTCCGAGATACAAAGGGGTGGTGCCCAGAAATCGCATCCCAAAACTCATGATCGCTATACTCGTGTGGAGTAAGACAAGTACCATCCTCAGGGAACCCAAAGATCTGATTAAGCTATGAGAGGGTGAGAGTACGCTCCTGGTTCCCCAACCAGAAAGAAATAGATCCATCGTCATTATCATCGTGAATATTGACGTTAACCTCGAGCGATGATAGGAACTCCAATGTGATCGGGATATATGTCGGTGGAGCTATCTCAAAGAACTTCTTCCACCCGATGTTCTGGAACATCCAATAGACATCGTCTAATAATCCCAATGACGTAAGAGTCCCTCAATCAAGGTACCGGGTAGTGACAACCGGTTTGGACTCTAGTAGCTCATAGCGCGCCTTCTGCGCAGGATCCCGGATGATGATGTCGTATTGGTTCGGCTCCTCCTCCATAGCCGGCCGCTTGGAGGAAGAACCCTTCTTCCTCGCCATAGTCTTCTTATGGGTAAACATAGTTGGCGATGGCGGAGGAAAAACCCGGCAGAAGGTGGCGAAATGGAGATATGGCCGGAGGATGAGAACCAGTGGTTGCTAGAGCTGAAAGCGGGCAGCAGCAGAAGGTTAGCAGCTCAGCCGGAGACAGAGAAGAGAGCTGGCAGTGGCAACAAGGAGCTGCTGAAGACGGCAGAGAGGAGGAGATCTAAGAGTGTACTGGGGTGGCTGAGTGGCTAGCGCTGACGACTAAGAACTGGCGGTGGCTGAAGAAGAAACTCAGGCAGCAGCGCTGGAAGTGAAGACTGGCGGGCGGCGGCTCAGAAAATAACAGCAGCAAAGAAAACCACAGATCTGGGGCAAGAACCCTAGATCTGGAAAATTGGAAGTGCAAGAAGGTCGAGGGGACTGGTAGCCAGCAATAGTGAAGCTCAGAAACCCGTCAGCAGTGAAATCCGGTGGAAAACAACAGAGCTTTGCTTCAGGCGGCGAAACCGGCGAACAGGCGGAAATGCGCACAGAAAACCAAATCCAGGTGTCGCCGAGAGGTAGAAAAAGTCTCCGGCGAGGTTGGAGATCGGAGGCAAGGAGAAAGGGTGGCGGCGGCGCTAGAAACGGGCGGAAACCCTAAGTTCCGCCGCCGCCTCCTTTTATACGCGGGCAAGTCGAAACAC
Source organism: Costus lasius (assembly GCA_027563935.2). NCBI lineage: Eukaryota > Viridiplantae > Streptophyta > Magnoliopsida > Zingiberales > Costaceae > Costus > Costus lasius. Next base: position 83,279,688 of record CM050451.1, read on the forward strand.
AAACACAGGCGTGTTTGGTGACACGGCCCTGCTGTGTTCAACTCGGCGTTGAACAATCTTTAGATGCACGGGCGTGATGAAGATCACGGCTTGACCATGTTTAACCCATCAAAATCCAAACCTTGCGAGCACGGGTTGGCTGCGTCCATCACGTCAAAAACTGGAGTTGCCTAGACACGCCCATGTCTCCACGCATAGCCTGGCCGTGTTTGCCTCGTCATGCTGCTCCGTCATCTACGAGACGATCACGGTCGTGTTCGGCTCATCAATGAGGAAAAATTCCCTGAAAATTGCCAAAAATTCTCATTATTAATATGATGCTATTTAATGTATAAAATAAGTGAAATAATGCCATGGGATATCACAAAAATATCAAGACAACAAAACAAAAATAACAAACCAACAAAACAAACAACCACAACAATAAACATAATAGTCTAGTTAACACAACACAAGAAAAATCCATGGGGTGCCTCCCATGAAGCGCTAATTTAAGGTCAACAGCTTGACCAATGCCTCAGCATTAATGAACATCTGGTGGATTCGAGGCATACGGAGGGGCATTGAAATGCCCCTTTCTTCGACGCCTAAATGTTACACCTATAGATATGAGCAGCAGTAATAATAGGTGTACATAGGAAAATGTCTTAATATCATGCGAAATAAAAATGTTTTGAAGTTCATTGTCTGTCCTCCCAAAAAATAATAAATGTTCCTCTTCAACCCCATCATGAAAAAGCTCAGTGCAACCAGAATCAGAGTCCGCATCAAACAAGTCACTCAGAGTGATCCGTTCATCCCTTATATGTGAAGCACCTGCGTCCATGTCTGTGCAAAAGTGGGATGCCAGACAATCCCACTTGGCCTTTGAACACTTTGTAAGCGCAGGTACTGTCTCAATGCTACAACATGAGCTTGAAAAAGAAGGACCTGGCATATCAATAGATAAATGAAAATCTAAAATAGTATCACAAAAGTTCAGAGAAAGCTTCCTCTTCTTGACACCTATAACTGCCCCGTCGGTAGGTAGGAAGGGCGCCCCAAAATAAGTGGTAATCTTGAATTTCCAGACATATCCAAGACTACAAAGTCGACAGGGATATAGAGTTCCCCAACTTTAATTGGGACATCCTCTACTATTCCCACTAGGCGATGTATAGAGCCATTTGCGAATTGAAGAGCTATGTGTGTGGGTTCCAAGCCTCCCAAGTCCAAACTGTTGAACAAGGAGATGGGCATGATACTCACACTAGACCCCAAATCACAGTGTGCTCGCTCAATAGAAAAATTACTGATATTACATGGGACGGAAAAACTGTCAGGATCAGGAAGCTTCGTAGGCATCAGCGAGCTGTACTATCCTGTCAATGCCTTTACCAATCTCTGGTGACAGGAGATAGGCGGCGTGTGAGGTGGTGGGTGAATGTAAACTGACTCTTGGCTGACCGCTGACTCCATATCGATCTCCCTTGAACACTTGGCCTCTGTGCTTACACTAGACAACTCTTCACCTCTACAATCCCTCGCTGCCACCCGAGGGTCTTCCATCTAGGCACCACTACAAACCATAATCGTGATACAGTGCTCCCTTGGATTAGCCTCGAGTTGGGAAGGAAGCTTTCCGGCAGGTTGGGCTAATGCACTTGCTTGCTGGGTAATCTAGTTTTCCAGCATCCTAGAGTGTGTGATCAACGAATCCACCTTATAATTCAATTTCCTGATGGACTCGTCCACATCTTCATTTCTCTTAGATTGGGTGGTGACAAAGTTCTCAAGCAGTATTTCCAAATTGGACTTCTGTGGTTGATTGAACTGTCGTTGTGGAAGTCCAGGTGGTGGCCTGAAGGATGACTAGGGAAACTGATTGCCAAAATTTCCCTGCTGTGCCTGGCTATTGAAATTCTGTGGGTTGGCTTGGTTCTGAGTGTTTCGGTAGGAGAAGTTTGGATGATTTCTCCAACCGGTATTATAGGTGCCTGAGAATGGGTCATTCTGAATCCTCTAATCTTGATTTACTAAGGCATTCACCTGCTCAACAGAAACATCAGAAGAAGAAGGTGCCATTATCTGGCATTCACCTACTTCATATAACGACTCGCCTTCCCTCTAGCTAAAATTTGTGATCTGGTTCCTTAATTGAGCAGTCTTGCTTGGCGGAAAATACTTGGACAGGAACGTATGGGAAAACTGATCCCATGTTGTAATTGAGCCTTGGGGGAGAGACTGCAGCCATGCTCGGGCGCGATCCCTAAGGGAAAAGGGAAAAGGACGTAAGCGTATTGCATCAGAAGGTACCCCGTTTATCTTCAGGGTATCACAATATTCAAGGAAAATGGATAAATGTAAATTAGGATCTTCTTGTGGTGAGCCGCTGAACTGGTTATGCTGAACCATATGCACAAGGGCTGGCTTGATCTCAAAATTACTTGCTTCGACCGATGGTCGAGCAAAGCTAGAGTGCAAGCCCTATACATTGGGTGCAGCAAAATCTCGTAGTAAGTGGTTTTGGTCCATTGCAGTAGACGGGTCTGGATGGTTTCCTCAAGCTGTTGATCCTGAAATTTCCTTTGAGCTAGAAGGGTCCTTTCAATTTCAGGATCTTCTAGCACTAGTTGACCTGTTCTAATTGTTCTTAGCATACACAGGGTTAGCAGACCAAAAAATAATAATAGCTTGAAGAAGAGAGGAAGACAAGAAGTATTAACAAATGTACTAAAACAAAAAAATAAAGAGCAAATAAACAAAATAAAAAGTATCTAGTCTATCAAATCAACTGTATTATCGATATTGACTACGCCTTGCTCTCCGGCAACGGCGCCAAAAACTTGATAGGCCCCGCAAGCGTACGGTCTATCGAAGTAGTAAATAATATTGTTCCCATAGGGAGTAGGGTGTGAAGTACCGACTTGTAGTGTCATTGAAAGCTAGACAATTCAATTTCAAAATGAAAGAACTACACTAAAACTAACTTATAGAACCAAGAAGTCAACGACTTTAAGGGAACATTATAGTTTAGGAAGTGTTCGGAACTTCAGGTTTTACCACGTTGAATGCTTTATATGTAAATTAATGAATCAAAACGAATTAGAAAACGGATCTCCTTCTCTCGAAGCGCAATCCGACAGTAAGCAACTTAAGGCGATATCTCCTAGGGTACGGATCACCTTCTCTCGAAGCGTAATCCGGTGTCTAGCATAAGCTAATCTCCTACTCTCGTAGCGCAATTAACCTACGAGACCCATTAGGCTCTATGAAATATCGTAAATCCTCGAGTGACGTCGAATGACTCTCGTAATTCTAGTCACAAGTTTAAATAAGAACGTTCGAGTGTTACAATTCACCTCTCGGTACTTCTCGTAACACATAACACATATAAATGTTTGGCCACAACATAAATACGCAGTAAGTGCAACTCATTTAAATAAGTCAAATTACTTAAAATAACACTGAGATTCAATATAAAATGTTTTACATGTGAAAATATGTTCAACGGGCTACGCTCGAGTTCCAAACTAGGGTTTACTCTAGAAAGTACATTGTATGACAATTAAAACCGAAGTAAATGTGTTCGAAAAGAGGGGAAATTACAAATGGAGGGTAGGAGACGATGAATCTTCAGTACTCTCTCGAAAGCCCTAAAGAATTTGAACGAATCAAGCCCTCGAATGTAAAAATCGCCCGTCTTTCGCCCTAATCGTGTTCTTCACCAGATCGACCCCTGTAACCTTCCAAAATTCTCCATTTTATACTTCCATCGAAGATTTGGGCGGTTAGGGATATTAATTGGGAGTTTTCACCAATTTCTAGGCATCTAGAATGTCGAATTTGATGAAAAACGGAAGAACAGTCGGGATCTGCAGACGTGAACACGGGCGTGACGACGAACACGAGCAGGCCGTGTTCAGTTCGGTGACCTGCAAGTAAGTAAACACGGCCATGCTTCTGGACACGGGCAGGCCGTGTTTAGTACGTAAAAATTCTGGAAGCACGCTCACGGCCGTGCACACGCCCATGATCATCCCGGTGAAAACTTGGCCGATTTTGGACTTTCTATCGAACACGGCCGTGACGGTACGCACGGCCAGGCCGTATTCTCCTCGTTAAGTACATATTTTGAAGGCGCGATGTACATGGCCGTGATCACAAGCACGGCCAGGCCGTATTCTTCATAAAAATCTCCAAAAATTCTAAAATTTTTCTTGTGACCTTGGGGATCTGTGACGAATCTTCCTGTAACTTCAAATCTTCAAAATATTTATGAAAATAAGGTAAAATGACCTACATTTCACAAACAAACCAAAGACTAGTGAAGATTCTGATCTTTACAAGAAAAGATACTAAATTAAGCTATAAAACAAGAATAAAGCCTGAAAAGATCATATGAATGGTACTTTAAATCAGATCAAAATAGCACTCATCAATGATCTAGGTAGTAATTGGAAGATCAGTAAGAAGGAAAAGAGCAGCTTTTGCGGAGGAGAAGTGGTGGAGATAGAAAGCCCTAATTTTCGTCCACCATCGAGGGAGAAATTGAGTTACACGCCGCCGGGAAGCGTACAGTGCATCTCTGGTTGCAAAATTTAAGGGGAAGCTACGTATAGTGGAGGAGAGGGTGCTCCAGAAGTTTCAGAGCAAAAGGATCTCAAACGAAGGAGAAATCAACAAATAACCGTCGTCAACACTATTCATGATTGGAAATTACAAGTGTAATTTTCATTACAGCCGTGTGGTTATTTGTTCTTCCCCTTTTTCTTTGATTTCTTACACTTTGACACTATGGATTATTGTAATCTTTTCTCTATGATAGCTTAAACTTTTTATGGGACATGGGGGAGTAATTCCCTTTGATTTCTAAATGATTAGATGAATTTTCCATCATATCGTCACGTATAATTTTAGCATGATAATTCTACTTGTGCGATTATTGTTCTTTGATTCTCCATAGGTTCATGTAGTTAATTATGTTTTAGAGTTCTGACAATAAGGACCGAAAGGAGACTTGCTTGAGAACTTGGAACCCTAGAATTGCATGTTGGGAGCTTACCATAAGAAATTAGGTTAGTTCTTATATCTTGATTTTAGTAGTTTACTTGCCATGATTAATAATGTGAACCTAGGGTTGAGTCAATTTGTCAAACGTGGAGATCTGGTGTGAAAGCAAGGATCGGAACGTTGGGGAACCATAAGTAAAACTCGTGTTGAGACTCGGATGCACGAAAGTGATCCTTGAGATTTAACTTGTGACGATCAACTTAGAATTCGGATGCATGAAAGTGATCCTTGAGTTCTTTGTTTGATGATCTACTTAGTTTCAGCTTGTGATTGTCTGCACGAAAGTGAGATGATCCTTTTATGAAGTAGATTACGTCTTTATCATGATAAAATTAAACTGACGATCATCTATTCACATCTAATCATAGGAATTAAAGTGAATGAAACCCTAATCCCAGTTTTCTCTCTCTGGTGTTTTCGTTTAGCTTTCGGTATTTTACTTGCATAGTTTCGATTGTCTAGATAGCAAGAAATTAATTATTCGGTACTTGATAGACGAGGTCTCTGTGGGTTCGATATCTTTTATTACTTTGAGTATCCGTGCACTTGCGGACAGACAAGTTTTTGGGCATAACAAGTCTTTAGCTGCGCCGTCAGAGATAAGTTTCGTCTATCTACTTGTTGGATACAACAAGTTTTTAGCGCCGTTGCCGGGGACCTTGGTTTTTGTCAATATTGAAGATATTGAAAGTATTGCTAGACTAGGTTTTTTTTTATTTCCTATTTATGTTCTATCTTACTATTCTCTTCTGTTTACTTGAGTTATTTGACCTATCAGCTTTAGACTACACATGAAATTTAGATCTGATGGCGCACCGAAAATCACTTAGTGACTATGCAGCCCCTAAATCTCCGGAGATACACTTTGGCATCGCCAGACTAGCTATTGATGCTGATAATTTCGAAATCAATTCTGCTTTCTTGTCCATGATCCAGTAGAATCAGTTTGAAGGATCACTAATTGAAGATCCTTATCAACATTTATATCTTTTTCTTGAACTTTGTGATACCATTAAAATTAATGGAGATTCTAATGATGCATTACAATTAAGATTGTTTCTTTTTTCTCTCAGGGACCGAGCGCGCTCTTGGCTACATTCTCAACCTATCGGTACCTTCACCACATGGGAGCAATTGTCCAATGCCTTCTTGATGAAGTACTTTCCACCCGGCAAAACCATCCAGTTAAGAAACCAAATTATAAGCTTTGCACAGTGGGATGGCGAGACTTTTAGTGAGGCATGGGAGCAATTAAATGAATTACAACGGAAGTGTCCTCACCATGGCCTTGAAGATTGGATTTTAATTCATACATTTTATAATGGCTTACTTTATAATACCCGTCTGATTGTTGATGCTGCTGCAGGAGGAGCCCTCATGAGCAAAACAATCGAAGATGCTTCTACCCTGCTTGAGGAGATGGCCCTAAATCTTAACTAGTGGGCTCCAGAAGAAGGAATGCTATATTGTCATCAACATGATAAGAATGAGAATGAGGAACAACAAACCTTGACTGAAGAGGTAAATTCTTTTAGTGTAGGATCCATGCTTGAAAAGTTTATGACAAACCAAAATAAAGAGATTGAAAATCTTAAGGGATTAGTTAATCATCTTACCTCTCAAGTAGGATCCTTAGCTGCTTATAATAAAACTCTAGGAGATCAAATGCCTGCGGAACCTGAATTAGATCCTAAGGAACACTGTAATGCTATCACTACTAGGAATGGAAGACAATTATATGAACCTAAAGGGAGAGTTGTGAACAATGAAAAAGAGACTAATGATGATCATGATGATGAATTAGAGTTAGAAAAATCTTCTGTGTTGGGGTATGCCCTTAAGGCTAATATTTGAGGCCTTGGGATTATTTCAGTATCATGTATAAACTCTATGTTTATAAAGGCAATGGTTGTTATTCAGGTTGTTACATTATCTGCTGCAATATGTATACTTCTGAATAATGTCTCAATGCTGTTCAGCTTGGCTGACATGCAATATTGTCCTTAGTCGAGATATCTTGGTGAACATGAGACAGCCTTGATATGATTGAGACTAATATGTGTTCTAATCTTATAGGATGCTTCGAGCATGGAATAAGATGTAGACTCATGGGTATATTGGATGTACTGGACAGACCCTACTTAGGATGTTCAATTGCTTGTCACAATGTGAATAATCCTTATATGCAAACAAGTGGCATATTTCCTCTGACTTGAGATCACTTCTGTTTCTAAATGATAATTGGCATTGTTTTGAGGTAGTTCAATATCATTTGAAACATAATGGTTATAGACTATCTTGGATAATGAGCATGAGTCATGTTAGGGCACTAGTGATAGATATAGGATTGCCATCTCCTTGATTGGAGTGTGATGTTCTATAGGGGCCCCCTGGATGAGATGGTTGAGAAAGTGTATGGCCATACCCAGATGACTATGTTCATCTGATCTAACCACTCTCATCATATTGGAATTACAGGCTTGACACGCTTGTCCAATAAGAACATCCAGTGGCAAAGGAAACACATATGTCAAGTGACTTGGGTTCACACTTGTGCTGTGGTTTGGGTGTAGTCTTGGAAGACTCTTTCCTTTATATCGGGAGACAGTGATGTGTTGCTAGATACCCCTCACTGATCGTGATAACGTAAGTTATCGTTACCGACATTTAAAAGAAACCCTTAGGGTCACACAATTTGATGATATGGCTTACTTATGTCAGATCGTGTGGACTGAATTGTTTTGGTTCAGTTTAAAGGAGTTTAAACTCTGATTGTAAGTGAGATCTGGTCTGATCATGTTTGATTGATTAGGGCTTGAGATCGGTAAGCTTCGATCGAGAGAATTGATGCTAGATCGATGAGATCAAAAGCATCAAGAGATGAATGGTTAGATCTTGAGCCTTATGGTTTAATATGATCTAGACCAATGCTTGGTTTGATTTGGTCTTTAAACCAAATGAGATTGAACCGGTTCATCAAGTGAACGCTTGGTTCAAAGAGGAGAAGGTTGCGACTTGTTCACTTGGCGTGAACGCTTGAACACATTGAGGGTTTACTATTTTTGGAAGTCATGCTTTCCAAAATAGGGAGCACGCCTCACGTTCGAGAGCATTGCTCTATTCTCGCTCGCAACTTCCTCTTGTCGCCTCTCTCCTCTCGTGTGGTGAGTCTTGACGCTCAAGGAGGATTCGGCCTAGCCAAGAGATCATCTCATCTTCCCTTCAAGCGATCAGGAGACTTGGAGATCCTTGCTAGCACAAGGAACGACAAGGAGAAAGCCATTTCTCATCTTGTGTGCGCCACCTTTGGAGGAGAGCCGCTCGCCCTCTTCTTCCAAGTCGCCATCCAAAGCAATGGCAATGGTATGATCCCTTCTCGATCTATACATGTTATTAAGTTGATCTATGTTCATGCATGCGATCCTAGGAAACCCTAGATTCCGCCCATGCAAATGTTTTATATGCGCATGCTTTAGGGTTTCGCCCCCTTAATGGAACTTTCAATTGGTATCAGAGCAAGTTCCATGTATGAATCATATGATTGCTGATTGTGATCCTTGTTTGCGCTTATTAGTAGATCTAAATTTTATCATCATGCGAAACTACATGCTAGTTTGCGAAAATAGATGTATGTTTTACATTTAGCGCATGTATGATGTTTGGCGCTTGTTGTAGTTTTTTCTCAAAACATTACTTGCGCGCCCCTCATTAGATCTAAGCGCCTACTTCAAAAGCTTAGACGGGTTATTAGGGTTGAAGTCATCGTCCAGTCTAGACCCAACAGTCTGATCAGACCATCTGACAGCCAAGATGGGTCAACCAGATGGCACCTATGAGCAAGCATGAGGTGGCTATAGGTCAACTGCAGAAAGGCGTGTAGCGATGTCTGATTGAGACAACCAGTGAACACTCATGATTAAGGCCCGGGGTCACACCCGCTTGCCAGAACTCATGAGGGACGTTCAGCCCTTAAGGCATGCATTGTTGACCATGAGGTCGACTCAAGTCGGTTATGACTTGGTGCATGCAAGGGCAGTGGGTTTGACGAGGTCTGATGAGTGGATCCCTATTAATGGACCGTTGTAAGGTAGTAGGGCACATAAGGAAATAAAATGAAGCCAATGGGTTTTTCGAAAAATTTTATTTTCTTGATTGGATCACATGAAGTTTATATAACATGAATGATTGTCTATTTAATCTTATGTGGGCTGCCCAATTTTAATGTGTGCTGTGCTGGGGCCTGCGTGCCTGGATGTTTATTGTAAATTATTATTGTGATCTGCGCATCACATTTTAATTAATTTATAAAGTGTAATTGACCTGCGAGTCAATCATGTCTAGATAGATTAAATTGTAATTTAATCAGACATGAGCATAGAGCACACATGGCAGAGGCGCATGCAGCAAATGGCTTCACCAGTGGGAGGTCTAGAGTTCGACTCTAGGACAGCCGCATTTTACCTGGTGGGCGCATCTGAGCTGCAATGGGCGCTTGGGCCCGGGTTGGGCCAGATGAAATGCTAGAGACCCATGAAGAGCTCAAGTGAAGACTTAAGTTAATTAAGGTCTTACTTAGGCTTAATGGGCTTTTACCACATAAGATCATCATGCTTTTAATTTACTGTTTAACTAATTTAGTAACTGCATGATTTATTCTTCTGCTATCACCATAGGATTTGAATGATAGTAAGAAGATAAAAGGACCGTTAAAATCCAACGTTAAATATCAAGCACGATAGCCTTCTGACGCGAAACCTCACTGTTCTGACTATCGTTGGGGCCATGTTGTACCCACTCAGTGGGCACGCCCATCTATCTTCAGACGGTGTGTGATTACACCTGCGTGTTACAGAGAAGGGATTTATCGCTTCTCGTTGCTCAGCATAGCACGTGGTGGTCCAGGGAGTAGGTCGGGTCAGCTTGACCATGTAGGCTACATATTGAGCATATGGTAGCTATATGGAGGCAGCCATCTGTGGGATCAGAGACTGTGTTGTACCAACTCAGTTGGCACAGTCTGCTAGATTGCCCAGATGAAGGGGAATCGCACGGGTTGGCGATTGGCAGGGATTGCCTACCAGAAATTAGTGCTTGTACTCTCTGTGCATCTTATCTCGCCTGAGCGGGACGCGGAGACCAAGTATGAAATCTGGATCCCATCTCACTAAAAGAGTTTTACTCTTTCGGGCTGTTTTGCTGGATTTTTCAGCCAGATAAAATAGTGAGAAAAGAATCATTCTTAAGTCCTGAATTGATTCTAACATTGATACTGACCTTGCTGTTCTTGCAATGTTGTAGATTACTGCAGCAACGAACACCACAGCGTTCAATGTGCGATCCTTACTGGAAAGGGAGAAGTTTGCTCGGCCAAACTTCTCAGACTGGTACGGACACCTTAAGATTGTTCTTAAGGCTGAGAGGAAACTGTATGTCCTCAAGACGGCAATACCGCCTCAACCCGCTGCAAACGCCGCAAGGGCGGTTCGGGAAGCTTATGAGAAGCATGTCAATGATAGCATTGATGTCGCTTGCCTTATGCTTGCGTCTATGACGCCAGAGCTTCAGCGTCAGCATGAGGATTTATCTGCTATAGAAATTATAGCAAACCTCAAGATGCTGTATGCTGCACAGGCAAGGACTGAACGCTATAATTTGACGAAACTTTTCTTTCAGAGCAAACTGACTGAAGGGAGTCCAGTGGGAGCTCACGTACTCAAGATGATTGGGTACAAGGAGGCTCTAGAGAAACTGGGACACACCATCAATTAGGAGCTTGTTGTAGACATCATCTTGCAGTCTCTCCCGGCCTCTTTCGATCCGTTCATCATTAATTTTAATATGAACAAGATCGACTGTACCCCGGCAGAGTTACTGAACATGCTCTTGACTACAGAGCAGACTCAGTCTCGTGAGAAGGGAAAGCCTTCATCCTCTGTCCTAATGGTTCCTTCAAGGAACAAGAAGAAGGGGAAGAAGGGCAAAGCCCCTATCAAGAGCTACAACAAGGCTCTAAAGCAAAAGGTAAAGTGGTCAAAGGAATACAGATGTTTCCATTGTGGCCAGCTAGGTCACTAGAAAAAGGACTGTAAAGCGCTCCAAGGAGATAAGAAGGGAAGCAACCCTTTCGCTTCTAGCTCAGGTATTTTTGTGACTGAAGTCATGTTATCTTCTTCTATTTCATGGGTGTTAGACACTGCATGTGGAGTTCACATTTGTTCAAATGTACAGGAACTCAAGAGAAGAAGACAGGTGGGACAGCATGAGGTGGACCTACGAGTAGGAAACGGGGCACGGGTTGCTGCTGTTGCTGTAGGAGTTTATCACATCTCTTTACCATCTGGTCTTGTATTAGAACTGGACAATTGTTATTTTGTACCGAGCATAACTAAGAATATTATCTCTATTCCTGCTCTTGTCAGGAAAGGGTTTTCCTTTGAATGCAAGATTTTAAAGTGTTATATTTCTTTTGATAATATTGTTTATGCTACTGGGTCAATTAACAATGGGTTATTCATGTTGGACATGGAATGTTCTATACAGCAGATTGATATTAAGAAAGCCAAGTATGCTGATGATAGCACCTTGCTATGGCATAGTCGTTTAGGCCATATTAACAAGAAGCGCATTAAGCGGTTGCATGATCATGGACTGCTGGGATCATTCTCCTATGAGGAGCTTGATACATGCAAAGCTTGTTTAATGGGTAAAATGACGAAGTCTCCTTTTTCCAACAAAGGTCAAAGGCCTTCAGGTTTACTTGACCTCATTCACAGTGATGTGTGTGGGCCATTTAGTAAACATGCCAGAGGTGGCTATTCATACTTCATTACCTTTACTGATGATTTCAGTAGGTATGGTTATGTCTATCTAATGAGACATAAAAGTGAATCTTTTGACAAGTTCAAAGAGTTCAAAAATGAAGTACAAAATCAGCTAGGCCGAAATATCAAGGCACTTCGTTCAGATCGAGGTGGAGAATACTTGAGTCATGAGTTTACTGACTATCTGAAGGAGTGTGGGATTATCTCACAGCTCACTCCGCCAGGAACACCGCAATGGAATGGTGTGTCAGAGAGGAGAAATAGAACTTTACTGGATATGGTTCGTTCTATGATGAGTTAGGCTACTCTACCTTACTCCTTTTGGGGATTTGCACTGGAAACAGCTGCAAAGGTACTAAACCGAGTGCCATCCAAGGCCGTTTCAAAGACTCCATATGAGTTATGGTATGGGAAACAGCCGAGCTTGACATTTATTAAGATCTGGGGTTGCGAGGCTTATGTCAAAAAGCTCGCCTCTGGGAAACTAGAGAGCAGATCTGAGAAATGTATCTTTGTCGGTTACCCTAAAGAAACTAAGGGTTATTATTTCTACGATCCCAAAGAGAACAAAGTATTTGTTGCTCGGACAGCTATTTTTCTTGAGAAGGAATTTCTTCTGCAAGAGGCCAGTAGGAGAGAAATAAAGCTGGATGAGAATCCAGAAGAAGGACAAAGTAGTCAAGCACAGTTGGATGAGCCTGAGCCAGTAGATCAGGTTATTGAACAACCTGAGGCTCAGATATCACGGGAACCACGAAGATCGGGAAGGATCCGTCGACAGCCTGAGCGCTATGACGGAGTCTACATCATTAATGATGAACCCCTCACTTATGCGGATGCGGTCAGTGGACCGGAATCAGCGAGATGGCTTGAAGCTATGCGAGCCGAGATGGACTCCATGTCAGATAACCAAGTCTGGGATTTGGTTGACCCGCCTCCGGGAGTAATCCCTATAGGCTGTAAGTGGATCTTCAAGAAGAAGATTGACATGGATGGTAACGTGGTTACCTATAAAGGCAGGCTAGTTGCGAAAGGTTTCAAACAAATCTACGGGATAGATTATGATGAAACTTTCTCTCCTGTAGCCATGTTCAAGTCTATTCGGATTATTCTCGCGATAGCGGCATATTATGATTATGAGATCTGGCAAATGGATGTGAAGACCGCTTTCCTTAATGGAAAACTAGAAGAGGATGTGTATATGACACAACCTGAAGGTTTCACTAATCCATCAGATCGTCATAAAATATGCAAATTAAATAAGTCCATTTATGGACTTAAACAAGCATCAAGAAGCTAGAATATTCGTTTTGATGAATCAATCTGTGAGTTTGGTTTCATCAAGAATGAAGATGACCCGTGTGTATATAAGAGGTTTAGTGGGAGCGTGATTACTTTCCTAGTCCTCTACGTCGATGATATCTTAATCATTGGAAACGATATTCCTGAACTGCATGCCGTCAAGGCATGGTTAAGAAAATGTTTCCAGATGAAAGATTTAGGAGAAGCAGCCTATGTATTAGGTGTAAAGATCTACAGAGATAGATCTAAGAGGCTTCTCGGGCTGTGCCAGAGTACTTACATCGATAAAGTCCTGGAGAGATTCCATTTAGAAAATTCTAAAAGAGGATATCTTCCAGTCAGACATGGTCTGAATCTTTCAAAGAGTCAGTGTCCACAAACACAGACTGAGAAAGATGAAATGGACAATACGCCTTATGCTTCGGCTATTGGGTCCATTATGTATGCGATGTTGTGTACTCGCCCAGACGTCGCTTACGGGTTAAGCGTGACCAGTCGATTCCAAAGTAATCTAGGGAAGGCACACTGGATTGCGGTCAAGAACATTTTGAAATATCTTCGGAGGACCAAAGATATGTTCTTGATTTATGGAGGTCAGGAAGAACTCAGTATTGAAGGATATACTGACGCTTCATTCCAGTTTGACCAGGATGATTTCCGATCGCAATCAGGCTATGTTTTTAGCTTGAATGGAGGAGCAGTGGTGTGGAAAAGTTTCAAACAATCAATTGTTGCTGATTCCACAATAGAAGCCGAGTATGTTGCAGCCTCAGAAGCATCCAAGGAGGCAGTGTGGATTCGTAAGTTCGTTCAGGAACTTGGTGTTGTTCCTTCGAGTGCAGATCGTTTGGTTATCTTCTGTGATAACACTGGAGCAATAGCAAAAGCAAAGGAACCACGGTCACACCAAAAGTCCAAGCACATACAGAGAAGGTTTCACTTGATCCGGGAGATCATTGATCGTGGCGAGATCAAAATCTGCAAGGTTCATACAGATGACAATCTAGCTGACCCGCTTACAAAGCCTCTGGCGCAGCAGAAGCATGAGAAGCACTGTAATAATATGGGTTTGAGATTTCTCAACCATTAGATTAAGTGCAAGTGGGAGATTGTTGGGGTATGCCCTTAAGGCTAATGTTTGAGGCCTTGGGATTATTTCAGTATCATGTATAAACTCTATGTTTATAAAGGCAATGGTTGTTATTCAGGTTGTTACATTATCTGCTGCAATATGTATACTTCTGAATAATGTCTCAATGCTGTTCAGCTTGGCTGACATGCAATATTGTCCTTAGTCGAGATATCTTGGTGAACATGAGACAGCCTTGATATGATTGAGACTAATATGTGTTCTAATCTTATAGGATGCTTCGAGCATGGAATAAGATGTAGACTCATGGGTACATTGGATATACTGGACAGACCCTACTTAGGATGTTCAATTGCTTGTCACAATGTGAATAATCCTTATATGCAAACAAGTGGCATATTTCCTCTGACTTGAGATCACTTCTGTTTCTAAATGATGATTGGCATTGTTTTGAGGTAGTTCAATATCATTTGAAACATAATGGTTATAGACTATCTTGGATAATGAGCATGAGTCATGTTAGGGCACTAGTGATAGATATAGGATTGCCGTCTCCTTGATTGGAGTGTGATGTTCTATAGGGGCCCCCTGGATGAGATGGTTGAGAAAGTGTATGGCCATACCCAGATGACTATGTTCATCTGATCTAACCACTCTCATCATATTGGAATTACAGGCTTGACATGCTTGTCCAATAAGAACATCCAGTGGCAAAGGAAACACATATGTCAAGTGACTTGGGTTCACACTTGTGCTGTGGTTTGGGTGTAGTCTTGGAAGACTCTTTCCTTTATATCGGGAGACAGTGATGTGTTGCTAGATACCCCTCACTGATCGTGATAACGTAAGTTATCGTTACCGACATTTAAAGGAAACCCTTAGGGTCGCACAATTTGATGATATGGCTTACTTATGTCAGATCGTGTGGACTGAATTGTTTTGGTTCAGTTTAAAGGAGTTTAAACTCTAATTGTAAGTGAGATCTGGTCTGATCATGTTTGATTGATTAGGGCTTGAGATCGGTAAGCTTCGATCGAGAGAATTGATGCTAGATCGATGAGATCAAGAGTATCAAGAGATGAATGGTTAGATCTTGAGCCTTATGGTTTAATATGATCTAGACCAATGCTTGGTTTGATTTGGTCTTTAAACCAAATGAGATTGAACCGGTTCATCAAGTGAACACTTGGTTCAAAGAGGAGAAGGTTGCGACTTGTTCACTTGGCGTGAACGCTTGAACACATTGAGGGTTTACTATTTTTGGAAGTCATGCTTTCCAAAATAGGGAGCACGCCTCACGTTCGAGAGCATTGCTCTATTCTCGCTCGCAACTTCCTCTTGTCGCCTCTCTCCTCTCGTGTGGTGAGTCTTGACGCTCAAGGAGGATTCGGCCTAGCCAAGAGATCATCTCATCTTCCCTTCAAACGATCAGGAGACTTGGAGATCCTTGCTAGCACAAGGAACGACAAGGAGAAAGCCATTTCTCATCTTGTGTGCGTCACCTTTGGAGGAGAGCCGCTCGCCCTCTTCTTCCAAGTCGCCATCCAAAGCAATGGCAATGGTATGATCCCTTCTCGATCTATACATGTTATTAAGTTGATCTATGTTCATGCATGCGATCCTAGGAAACCCTAGATTCCGCTCGCCCTCTTACTGAAGAATGTAGTGCTATTATCCAAAACAAGTTGCCACCGAAATTGAAAGATCCAGGTAGTTTCTCTATACCTTGTTTTATTGGGGGCATGGCTTTTGACCGAGCCTTATGTGATTTAGGTGCTAGTGTGAGTCTAATGCCATTGTCTGTTTGTAGGAAATTGGACATGAGAGAGCTTAAACCGACTTCTATATCTTTGCAGCTCGCCGATCGTTCAGTTAAATACCCTGTGGGAATTCTTGAAGATGTGTCTATCCAAGTAGGTAAATATTTCATCCCAGTAGATTTTGTAATTCTTGAGATGGAAGAAGATGCAAAAATCCCCATCATACTTAGTAGATCGTTCTTAGCCACAGCAGGAGCACTTATTGATGTAAAGAATGGTAAGCTTACACTTAACATTGGGGATGAAAGAATTGAGTATGACTTGAATGAAGCCATGAAAAACCCTTCAAATGCGGGATCTTGCTGTAGTGTACATGCTTTAGATGACATTGTCTATGATCTTAATGATTTATTTGTTGAAACCTCTGAAATTGATTCTGATTTAGATTCTGCTCTTGATCTTAAGGTAGAGACCAATTCTGAAATTGATGAATTATTAGATTGTAGTGCTTGTGATAATGAAAAGAGTTATGAAAGGAAAGCTCCTAAAGTAGAACTTAAAGCTTTACCTGATAACCTTCGTTATGAATTTCTTGGTCCTGATTCTACTTACCCTGTTATTGTTGATGCACAGCTTGGAAAAAAGGGAAACAGATTTGCTTCGCAAAGAATTAATGATTCATAGAAAGGTAATTGAGTACACAATTGATGATTTAAAGGGAATTAACCTTTCTTTTTGTATGCACAGGATCTTGATGGAAGAGGAAGACAAGCCACATGTAGATTTTCAAAGGAGACTTAACCCCTATATGAAAGAAGTTATGAAAAAGGAGGTTTTTAAACTACTTGATGCAGGTATTATCTATCCTATCTCTGATAGTAAATGGGTAAGTCATGTACATTGTGTTCCTAAGAAAGGAGGGGTAACTGTCTTGAAAAATAAAGACAATGAATTAATTCCTGTTAGAACTGTAACTAGTTGGCGCATGTGCATAGATTATAGAAAATTGAATGCTGCTACTAGGAAGGACCATTTTCCCTTACCTTTTATTGATTAAATGATTGAAAGGCTTGCAAACCATTATCACTTTTGTTTCTTAGATGGATACTCTGGATTTTTCCAAATTCCTATACATCCTGATGACCAAGATAAGACCACTTTCACTTGCCCGTATGGTACTTTTGCATATAGGAGAATGCCTTTTGGTCTATGTAATGCACCTGCTACTTTCCAGAGATGTATGATGGCCATTTTTTCTGATTTTATTGAAGACTTTATGAATGTTTTTATGGATGATTTCTCTGTATATGGTTCTTCTTTTGATGAATATTTGGCAAACTTATCTCGAGTCTTGGAGCGGTGTGAAGAAACTAACCTTGTGCTTAATTGGGAAAAATGTCATTTCATGGTTAGGCAAGGGATAGTTTTGGGGCACTTGATTTCTGAGAGAGGGATTGAAGTTGATAAAGCCAAGGTTGAGGTGATAAAGAAATTAGAACCGCCCACTATAGTAAAGGAGGCCTGAAGTTTTCTAGGACATGTAGGATTCTACCAGCGATTCATCAAGGATTTCTCTAAACTTGCTAGACCTCTTACAAATTTACTTTGTAAAGATGTTAAATTTTCTTTTGATGAGGATTGTTTATCTACTTTTTAGGAATTAAAGAAAGCGTTGGTTTCAGCACTTATCATTCAGCCTCTAGACTGGGATTTGCCTTTTGAGCTCATGTGTGATGCCAGTGATTATGCAATAGGAGTAGTTTTGGGACAGAGAAAGGAGAAAAAACCTTATGTTATTCATTATGCTAGCAGGACTTTGGATGAGACACAGAGAAATTACACCACCACTGAAAAAGAACTTTTAGCCATAGTGTTTGCCTTTGATAAGTTTAGATCATACTTGATTAATTCCAAAGTGGTGGTGTACACTAATCATGCAGCTGTGAGATACTTAATGCAGAAAAAGGATAGTAAACCATGATTGCTCAAATGGATTTTACTCTTGTAGGAGTTTGATTTGGAAATTAAAGACAAAAAGGGATTAGAAAACTTTGTTGTAGATCATCTTTCAAGGATAATGGTGAATACTGAAAAGAATGATGTAATCAATGATTCCTTCCCTGAGGAACAACTCTTGACCATTGAACAAATCAGAGCCCCTTGGTATACTGACATAGTGAATTACCTTGTAGCTAATCTTTTTCCTCCTGATTTGAATTACCAAAAAAGGAAGAGATTCTTAGCTGAGGTGAAGCACTATTTTTGGGATGAGCCTTATGTGTTTAGAAGATGTGCAGATGACATTTTTAGAAGATTGTACCGAAGGAGAAAATCACAGATATATTGTTTGAATGTCATGGATCCTCTTATGGTGGTTATGTTGGTACTGAGAAAACTGCTTTCAAGGTGTTACAATCAGGATTTTACTGGCCTTCAATCTTTAAAGATGTTATAAACTTTGTTTCATCTTGTGATAGGTGTCAGAAGATAGGTAGCATTAACAGAAAACATGAGATGCCACTGTCCAATATTCTTGAGGTTGAGATATTTGATGTTTGGGGGATTGACTTCATGGGACCTTTTCCATCATCTGGAGGTAACAAATACATTTTTGTGGCAGTTGATTATGTTTCAAAGTGGGTTGAGGCTCTTGCTTCTCCTACTAATGATTCCAGAGTTGTTGTTAAACTGTTCAAAAAAGTTATCTTTCCAAGGTTTGGGACACCCCGAGTAGTGATTAGTGATGAAGGCTCACATTTTATAGAGCATAAGTTCTCAGCCTTGCTTAGAAAGTATGAGGTAAATCATAGAGTTGCAACACCTTATCACCCCCAAACCAGTGGACAAGTTGAGATATCAAACAGAGAAATAAAAGGGATTTTAGAAAAGACAGTGTCACGCACCAGGAAAGATTGGGCATTCAAACTTGATGATGCACTGTGGGCCTATCGGACTGCTTTTAAAACACCAATAGGTATGTCTCCCTTTCAATTGGTTTACGGCAAATATTGTCATCTACCGGTAGAGCTTGAACATAAGGCGTTCTGGGCAATCAAAGCACTCAATTTTGACTTAAAGAATGCGGGTGAAAAACGGAGGTTATAGTTGAACGAGCTAGATGAGATTAGACTCTCTGCATATGAAAATGCAAAAATTTACAAGGAGAGAACTAAAAGATGGCATAATTGACATATTTTCAGAAGGGAATTCCAACCAGGTGACTTTGTTCTTTTATCTAATTCTAGATTGAGGCTTTTTCCTAGAAAACTTAAGTCTCAATGGTCTGGGCCTTTTCAGGTGAAGAAAACTTATCCCTACGGAGATGTGGACATATGGAGTGAGGAAACATGAGATTTTAAAGTTAATGGTCAAAGGTTGAAACATTATTATCAAGAGGAGCAGATTGAAGAAAAGGAAAAGTTTTACTTTGATGAACCACGATCAAATCTGAGTGCAGAACGGTCAAGCTAAAGACCTTTAAATTAGCGCTTCTTAGGAGGCAACCTAAGCACTCTATCTTCAGTTTATTCCAATTTACTTTTATGTATTTTTACTTCTGCTTTTAGAACTAATTTTTCTT
The DNA here is from genome assembly GCA_027563935.2 of Costus lasius. NCBI lineage: Eukaryota > Viridiplantae > Streptophyta > Magnoliopsida > Zingiberales > Costaceae > Costus > Costus lasius. Next base: position 83,299,293 of record CM050451.1, read on the forward strand.
CTCTTTTCGTAGGAAGAATCAAATTTGGCGTAATGACATATGTGTTTCCACCAGTTCCTACACCGACTTAGCTACCCCAGAGACACGAAAGAGATTAGATCAGATGCTGATAAGCGAAATGTTGTGAGTATTCATTTTTCTTCACTTCTTAGAAATTCGTCTTCCCCATCGATGTTTCGTCCTCCAAACTTCTTGTGTCCGCTACTTTCTGATTATAATGTCATGATTCTATAGATAAAATGATTTTCTTGATGACGAATGAATTTATGCCCGTGATTAGATCTAGACCTATCATGTCAAATTTATTTCTCTAATATATATCTACTTTTGAAAATGTTCAACTATTCAATCTGTTGCATCTACAATGGCCCCCAAATGAAAGATCAGAGCCCGACAATCTACCATGCACATACCTGCTACTCCCTTTCACTAGTGACGCAGCGGATGTTATGGGTGAGTTGGTCCTTAATTCAGTACTCTATGGTGGGGGAAACCATGATACTGAATACGTGAGAGGGGCTGGGGATGAGGGAAGTAAAATGTGCGGAGTGATGAAAACTCGAGAAAAACTGATGAAAACTCGTGCCGCATGTTGGTGTATATGCCCTAAGGACCTAATTCTGGTCCGTTACTTGTACTACTTGACATTGATATTTATATCATACTGGCATTGTCGTTATCATTACTTGTTTACATCTTCGAACATGTACTTATATGATAATGTCCCTGGAGACAGATTGAATCTGTACTCAAACTATTGTCCCTAGTCAATATACCTTAGTGGATATGGGACAGCTATGGTACTTGTAAGACTGGTATATGGGCTGGTTAGGCACGAGGTGCTAACGCAGGCATATGGGTATATCAGTGGTAGATATACTGGACCGACCCGCTGTGAGGCAATGACTTGGTGTCACGAGTTATCCTCATAAGTGATAGGAGATGCATTGATCCTTTGACTTGAGGTCATTGGCCATTCTATATGGTTATGGATATGCTTTGATACAACCTAACATCTTGCCGTAGTTGGGAGGTAATAACGGTTGTCATTGGGCATGTCACGACCCATATGAGAAGGTCAATGCACAGACATAGGATTTGCCCCTTCCTAAGGGAAGCATGATATCCATGGAGCTCCTCTATGGTTCTATGACTGAAAGTGTATGGCCATACCCAGGTTAGACCTGATTTAGTCATAGCCATGAGATTGGATAGAAACAAGTGGTGACACACTTGGCCAATTGGATATCAGTTCAGCAAAGAGACTGTAATGCATCTGTACCTGATTGCGATGATGGGGATGTCGATGTCGATATCCATTCCGATGACTTGGGTGGCAGCGATGCACTGCTAGGTGCCACTCACTGCTTGTGGTGACCTTAGGTCAGCACTGCCAATGTTAGAGGAACCTACAAGGTCGCACACCTTGATACTCGAGTTCTCGTATTGATCGGGAAGCCTTATGATCGAGTTATTGAATAACTCGGATCTATTTTGGAGATTTCATCAGCGCCAATGGGCCAGATGAGATGGAAGAGAGTTATTGGAGCCAACTTCCATTTACGGCATTTTAACCATGGTTAGCCCAATTTGACCATGGGTTAAATTGGATTGGATCCAAGGGCTTGGTTAACATGAAAAATGGACCTTGGGCTGGGCCCATTGAAAAGGTTGGGCTTAATGGGCTTAAGAAGAAGAAAAGGGATGGCGCATGCTTAACCCTAGTTAGACTAGGGTTAGCGCCTATGCCTCATGTAAGTTTAATTAATCATGATAAAATAGGGGCTAATTAATTAATTAATTAGAGTCCTATTTTTGTGGGATTAAATGGGCTGATTTATTTGAATTAATTAGAGTCCTAATTGGATTGGGATTTAATTAATTAAATAAATAATCAGAGTCCTAATTGGATTAGGACTGGATTCAAAAATTTTGAATCTTGATCAAACCGCCCATATAAGTCCTAATTGGATTAGGACTTGTCTTGATCAAACCGTCCACTTGAATCCTAATTAGATTAGGACTTGATCAAGCACCCACATGAGTCCTAATTAGATTAGGACTTGATTCCCTCTTTTCTCTCCTAGCCACCCATTCAAATTGAATTTTAGCCACATCTTAAACCGCCTATGATCCCTATAAATAGAGACCTTGGCCGCCCCTCTTGATAGACAATCTTCTTGGAGGCGTGATCAAAAGTGAGGGCGTGAGCAAGGGCAAGGGGCGAGTGCAAAGGCTTTGGCGTGAGCTCCTCTCATCTTCCATCAAGTGACCGCAAGGGCTTCCTCCTCCTTTCCTCTTCTTGGCGCATACCTTCTTGGCATTGGCGCAAGTTGCTTGGAGGACTCTCCTAAGGCTTGGATCTTCTTCCCGAGGCTAGCACCGGGCGTGGAAGAAGAGGACTCGAGGTGATCCGTGTGTGTGAGACTGCAGAGGGCGCACGCTTGGGCGCTTCTACGACATCGGCCTCATCTCACTTTAAAGGTATTTTCTATCTCATCGTGTCGACTCTTTCGCATGCGATCCTCACTGGGTTTTTGGGACTGGCCTGTTTCGGGGATATTCTTCCGCTGTGCTATGTATTTATGTCAATAAAACTCTGAAAATTTATAAAATATCCTCGGGGTTTCCCAACACCGCAGAGACGCAACTTGAGCACTACCAGCGAGCCGAGGAGATAACGAGCACGATTCTACAAATGAAACTACTCACCTGATTAGTAGAGCCAATTTCTTGAAGCAAGCATGTGCGCGCAGGACCTAGACGGGGCTGCGGAGGCGGAACGCTGCGAGTCCAAGACATAAGCCGATCAATGATTGCAAGTATTGCCTTGAAAAGGACCCGGAGCCTTGGGACGTTCTCCAGGTGTTTTGATTGAAAGCTAAAATTGATTACAAGAGAGGGGCGAAGAGACCCTAGGCGAGCTCTTTGGAGTTTGAAGTGGCCTAAACCTTCGCGTGGGGGAAGGTGCTACTACAACAAAGCTAAGAAACTAGTAGTCCCTCAGCCCTCTTTTATAGAACAAGAGGGAGGGGTGAGGCACAAGCTACTCACATGGAGTTTGTTGGGGACACCAACAACCCCTAACAACTATAGAGGGTCCAAGATGCCCTCTAACAACCAGAAAAGCAATAACTAACTAGGGAATAAAAGTACAGCAAACAACATGCGGGGTGGCTGGCGCATGGGCCTTCTTGCTGGGCCGTTGATTGGGCCGTTGTCGATGGCTACACCATCTCGGAGCAGGCTACCACGAAGCAGCAGAACTTGCTGATCGTGGGCTGGTTCTGGACGTTAGTGGCGGTCTCTTGGGCTGAGTTGAGGACCCGATTATTGTAGCAATCCGCGGTGGCTTCCAGTGGGGGTCCTCGCGGAAGAGTAGCCATAGGGACGGGTTGGAGCGACTCTGAAGATGCAGGTGAAGCCTCGTTGATGGAGCAGACGTGGCCAGTTGTTGCTGAAGAAGGGCTCACCACACCCACAAAACGGTCTGGGGGGTGCGAAGACCATTGCAAGCGTCGAACGGGATGAAAATTGATCTCCGGGTGTTTTCTGGGACTAAACACGGCCTGGCCATGCTTGCCGTCACGGCCGTGATCAGCGTCTGGATTTCCTGTCGGGGCAAACACTGCTGGAGGGACGGGTGTGTCGGTGACCTACGAACTCGTCACGGCCGTGTTGGTGTATATGCCCTAGAACCTAGTTTTGGTCCATTATTGTACTACTTGACATTGATATTTTATATCATTCTGGCATTGTCATTATCTATATTTGCTTACATCTGCGATTGTGTACTTATATGATAATGTCCCTGGAGATAGATTGGATCTGTGCTCAAATGATAGTCCCCAGTCGATGTACCTGAGTGGATATGGGACAGCTCTGGTACTTGTGAGACTGGTATATGGGCTGGTTAGGCACGAGGTGCTAACGCAGACATATGGGTATATCAGTGGTGGATATACTGGAACGACCCGCTGTGAGGCAATGAGTTGGTGTCACGAGTTATCCTCACAAGTGATAGGAGATGCATTGATCCCTTGACTTGAGGTCATTGGCCATTCTATATGGTGTGGGACATGCTTTGATACAACATAACACCTCGCCGTATTTGGGGGGTAATAACGGTTGTCATTGAGCATGTCACGACCCATAGGAGAAGGTCAATAGAGAGACATAGGATTTGCCTCTTCCTAAAGGAAGTTTGATATCCATGGAGCTCCTCTATGGTTCTATGACTGAAAGTGTATGGCCATACCCAGGTGAGACCTGATTTAGTCATAACCATGAGATTGGATGAAAACAAGTGGTGACACACTTGTCCAATCGGATATCAGTACGGCAAAGAGACTGGAATGCATCTGTACCTAATTGCGATGATGGGGATGCCGATGTCGATATCCATTCCAATGACCTAGGTAGCAGCGATGCACTGCTAGGTGCCACTCACTGCTTGTGGTGACCTTTGGTCAGCACTGCTAGCGTCAGAGGAACCTACAGGGTCACACACCTTGATGCTTGAGTTCTCGTATTGATCGGGAAGCCTTATGATCGAGTTATTGGATAACTCAGATCTATTTGGGAGAATTCATTAGTGCCGATGGGCCTGATGAGATGGAAGAATGTTATTGGAGCCAGACTTCATTTATGGTAAGTTGACCCGAATCTGACCATGGTTAGGTCACATTTGGATTTGGGTTGCATTGGATTGGACCCAATGGCTTAATCAACCCATTCAATGAAGTACGGGCTTGCTCATCGACCAATGAGGCCCAATAACAACCCCATTGGCACCTAAGGGTTATAATGGGGAGAGAACAAACCCCATTGGCGCTTAAGGGGTATAATGGGGTGAAGTGGGCAAATTTGCTTCATTATGGAAGCAAATTGCGCCTAGCCCTAACCCTGGCCGCCCCTTGATCTATAGAAGAGGCCCTAGGCGCCCCCTCTCAGGTATTCTATTCCTTGGAGGCGTGAACACTGAAAGAGGCGAGAGCAAAGGGTGAAGGGCGAGAGCAAGGGTTCAATTGGCGCAACCCTTCTTCTTCCATCAAGCCGCAAGTGATCTTCTTCCTCTCCTCTTGACGCAAGAGGGACTTCACCTTGGCGGCTTCTCCTTCTCCTCATCCTCTTCTTTGGCACTTCATCCTTGGAGGTGGCGCAAGTCTTGAAGAAGGTGACAAGGGCTTGGATCTTCTTCCCAAGGCTACCACTGGGTGTGGAAGAATAGGACTCGAGGCATCCGTGTGTGTGAAACTACATAGGGCACACGCTTGGGCGCCTATCACGACATCAGCCTCATCTTGCTTTAAGGTATATTTTATCTTATCGTGTCGACTCTCTCGCATGCGATCTTCACTGGGTTTTTGGGACCGGCTCGTTTCGGGGATATTGCTTCCACTGTGCAATGTTTTGTGTAATCTCTATCTCTGAAAATTGTAAAATATCCTTGGGGTTTCCCAACAGGCTGTGCCCATCGTCACAGCCTGGCCATGTTGGGGTCGAGCAGATTTTACAGCAGTGTCGTGATGAATGTCACAGGCCGTAATATGGGGTCCAAAATCCATAGAAAGTTTGGACATGACCGTGTTCCTGGGCACGGCCTGGCCGTGTTGAAGTGGGCTGGCGATGCCGGATGGGGGACTCGTCACGGCCTGGCAGTGTTCCTCGTCACGGCCGTGATCGCTGAGGCCGAAGTTCGCCGAACCCGTCACAGCGGGTGTCACGGGCATGTCGCGGACTGTGCTGGCGTTCGCGTTCTTCCTCGACCGTGTCACGGCCGTGTCCTCCGTTATGGCCTAGCCGTGTCGGGGTCGGCTGTGTTGCGCGGAGTCGGTCACAGCTGCTGGAATGGCCGTTCTTCTTGTCACGGCCGTGTCTGCCAACATGGCCTGGCCGTGTTCAGGGTGATAGAGTGCTTCTTGATCTGAAATTTGTGGGGCATCCTCCTCAGGTCCTGGGGAGTCTCCCCAAGTGTCTCCCAGAGGTGTTGGACCGCCCTCATGTGTGTCCATGACTCCGTCAACTAGCTTGCATCTTCTATTGTTCCGCCTCCTTCATTCGATGCTATTCCGAGGTCGCATGTTGTCTTTGGCTTTTCTATGCACAATGCTTTTCAAGTCCACAAATGCCAGCAGCATCTCTAACTTCTCTGGATGTCCTGCTGAATTCACATGATGACAATGAGGACGACCCTCATGAGGAAGATGTTGAGACAAGCACCAACGATGACTCTTACTAATCTTGTGAGTATTGCATCTCATTTATCCAAATTTTGTGTTCTTTACATGCTATGCATGGGGACTATACATAATTTAAATCTGGGAGATTGTGGGTTGGGTTCATTTTCAAAATATGATATGCAGTAACTCAATACTTATGCTTTGTGCTTTGATGATACTTTTCATATGCTGCGCTCTGATGATATGATGAAGATAAGTGGTGATATTATTTTTTTTTTAATGGAAATCATGATAGCTTCATATTTCATATTGAATCCATGGGATATTATTATTATGTTCTGAATCTTAATTCAAACAGGTAATTCATTTAATTATCTTTTGATGGAAAAAAGGTTATGGAGTGATAGATCCGATTTTTTATTAAGGTTTTTTGCTTTCAAAGCATGCTTATGATCTTTCTATAGAAGTATATAACTCTATCGGCTTGATTCTCCTTGCTACTTGTTGGAAATAATCAATGCACTTGTCCATGGTTATTATCTCCTCAAAGTTCAAAAAAAATTGCGTAAAAAAAACCTTAAAAAGATAATAAAAAAACTATGAAAAAAATAATAATAAGACTCCTCTACTTAGCACTACGTAAAATTGGCAGTGGTACCTAAGACATGAGTTGAAGTCAAAATAGAACAAAATTGAGGGGATGAAAATAACACAGATAAGAGTGCATTGATGTTTTCCAACTCATATATTTGGTTGAATCAGGTCATGACGGTAAGCCTCATCTGATTTTGTATTTTGAGCTTCACACCCTTATTCCTGACGATAGATGATTACCTTGAATTCCCTGACTTGCTGAGGTTGCTCATAATGATATGTTCCTAGGAAATAATGTTTTACAAGCTTGGATTGATTTCATCCTTTTCGAATCACCACTTTTTTCTACTCTTTTTATGCTTGAGGATAAGCATTGATCTAAGTCTAGGAGATTTTGATGTCTCACATTTTTATAGTCTTTTAGACCTATATTTACCTGTGAATTGAGTCCTATTTTCATGTTTTTATATCTCTTTCTAGCTTATTTCATTGATTTTCTTTAGAAGCTTCACTTCTTGTCATATTTGATGAATACAAGATAATTCACTCATTTCTGGAGCTATTTGGAAGTATATTTGCGCCCCGAGTGAATTAATAACTTTGACGAGAAGTTTCGCTTCAAACGGGACCAATCTCTAGAATTACGGCCGAGGCCCTAATCTGCATTATGGCCGTAATTTCCGATTTGAATTCTCAAGAAGCCCATTTTCATTTAAGCATAATCATATTCCGAAGGCGTGCTCTCAACTTTCTCAAAAGAAGCCTTTTGGAAGACAAAAACTTTGATAGAAGACATTACGGGTATAGCCGTAATTTCACCTTGTCCATAATCTTCACATCGGCGACCTTTGATATCATACTATGGCCGGAGTTCAATTCAAGTCACAGGTCAATTCACACGCAAAATTTCAGACCAAACAGAGTTCGTTACAGAAATTACAAGCATGCCCATAATCTCATTACACCCGCAATGGTGTTAAGAGCATTAAGTGTGTTGAAGGGCTGCATTAATTCCATCATAACTTTTCCGTTACAACTCCGATTTGGGTGTTTTTTGGTGTCATTACGACGAGCTTTTAATGGCCCATAAGCGTATGAACGTTTCAGGAGCTGAAGAGAATCGATGTCAACATTACAGCCAAGCCCGTAATCTTCATTACACCCATAATCACACTTGCACAGCCCAAACTTAAATCAGCCATAACTCTCTCATTATAGCTTCGTTTTGAACGTTCTTGGTGTCAAAACGTAGCTAATTAAAAGGGCTATAATTCTGGCATATCAAAGGCATATTATAAATAATGAAAGGGGCGAAAATCTCTAATGAACGTAGCGCCCAGTTAGGGCTCAAGGGGGGCTAGTGAGTTTTGCAAAGGAAAGTTCTTGGCGACAACAAGGGAGGAAGAAGGAATGGTACATCATTCTAGAAAACTTGAAGGAATGTCGCAATGCTTCTGTAGAAAAGTTTGCTTCCTCTTTCTTCTATCTTCTCTTTAGTTTCTTCTATTCCTTTAGGGATTTGTACTGAATCGATGCTATGATAGCATAATCTTCTTTATCGGAACAAGAGTGTATTTGAGTTGTTTGGATCTTGTTTTCAAACTTATTTTCTTATAGCTAATGTAATTTTATTTTGTGTTTATTCGATCTGTGCTATTTTACTGCTAGTTTTGCCTTGATCACGCAATTACTTTTCTTGGGCGCCGCAAGAAGGACCGAAAGGTGAATTGCGACGCTAGATCTGCCTTATCGAACATGCTTTGAGAGGTCAAGAATTAGGGCCAAATTTGTGTGAGGAACTTTATAATATCTCTGAACCCAATGGATCAATCTAGGTTCGGTTAGCCACGAAAGTAGGATGCTGATCTAGATTGATACCGGATTACGCCGTCGAAAGAGGGTAATCTGTATCATTAGATATTTCCTTCAACACTTTTAAAATTGCTTTGCTATAACTTTAACTCGTTTGAATTTGAGATCCATCAACAAGACGAACCTGATGTTCTGATATCTCTAACCCTTGTTTTCTCCTTAAAGTTTTCTCTTACTGGATTTGGTCTACTTTAAGTTATATTTGCTTTACTTTTCGTAATCCTAAACCATGTTATCTGATTGTCTAGCTATTGATTCATAATCTCTTGGTAATTGATCACTGTCCCTGTGGGATCGACATCTGAAGTACTACTACGACAAAACCGTCACGCTTGCGGTTAGTTATGTGTTAGTACAGCACACATCACTTCCCCGGCGCCATCTTCAACGCCGACAGTGGCATCTACTCTGGCGCGGACCAGGGTGGCATCAACCCACAGACGAAGGCGGAATGCACGTGCGCCTCAACCTGATGGCAGATGAGCTCGGCGGACTGGGCGACGAAATCATGTGCGGAGGCATGATTTCCGGATTCCAACTTTGGAAGGGATGGCTGGCGAGCCAATCCCCTTCCATAGGTGGCGACATGTGAGCTACGTCCCCTTTAAGAACGGGAATAGATGAACGACGGGGGCAGCCGGGCAGGGAGGAGGCGACCCAGAGCTTTCGTGGGGACGAAGACAATCAGGCGGCAAGATGTCTTTGGTCTTCTGGCGGACCTCTAGCAAGCGCGCAACATACGATGCTGCCCATCCTCCCCTTGTTGGGGCGAGTGCATTCTTCTCCAAAAGGCAGCCAGCCACGAGCTCGGAGAAGATTTAGCGACAACGAGCCGACTATGAGCGTCACCGATGAGGGAGTGAGGCGACGGCCATACGCCCCGAACCCGTCCTCTCCTGCGATGGACACTGCAGACGCCGATGAACGCAGGCGACGTTTGTTCGTGCATGGCTGAAGAGACGATGCAGACACAGCGTTCGAAAAGAGGCACTGAGGCAGCATCAATGCATGGTCAAAATCAGTGAATCGTGGACGCAATCGAATTTTGATTTTGTTTCGGCACACATACAAAGGTAGACGACATTCGAAATTAGGATTCAAATCAGTTTTAATCAATTTAAACTGAACCGAACCAGACTTATTCAGTTCGGTTCAAATCGGTTTTTATCTATATCGGTTCAATTTCAGTTAGAAAAAATTTACAAAATCTTAATCGGTTTTTGGTCCAATCGGTTCGGTTTGGTTCAGGTTGAACCGATTGGATAAGCCTATTGGCTCTAGACGAAAATGTGGTTAGGTACTGTTCTTGCTGTTGTGACTAGTCATTTTGTTGCCTTTGAATTACTTGTTAAATGCCGCAGTTTGTGATAGGTAAATTATATTAGTTTTAACTAGTAAACTATTTGTTCTATTACATGGTAAATATGAGAAGCAAAAATGAAGTTCTAGGGAGTAATGTATAAAATGAAGTTCTAAGTGACCAGCCTTTTATTACCTGTCATTTTGTCAAATAGGTGGTCGAACTGCGATTTCCACCTGAGCTACAACTGAGATTTGCATTTGCATCTATTAAAAACCAAGAAGCTGAATGCCACTTATCTATAGTCCCCACAGTTAGTATGACTTTTTATAGTGAGGATGAAGCCTACAAATTTTACATTGATTATGCTAAAAGGCAAGATTTTAGTATAAAGAAATATCATGCTGAGTGAAGAAAGAATAATAGTTTGAAATTTCATAAGTTTGTTTGTACCAAGTAAGGGTTGAAGACAAGTACATAGAACTCATGTGACCAAGAAACTACAATCCGAGACAAGAACTAACTGCATGGCCCGAGTAAAATTCAAAATTAACTGAATTATGTTTAGACATTATTGAGAGTTGAGATTAACCATAACCATCCTATGACAAGTCTAAATAAGGTCTATATGCTTAGGTCCCATGGGAAAATTTTACCCTTTCAATGTGTTTTATTGACAAAATAACAAAAGCAGAAGTGAAGGCTTATAATATTTATAATTACTTTTAGTTAGGGTAAGTAATAATGATGTGGGTTTTATAAGAGATGATAGTATTAACTATATTCTAAAGCGCAAAAGAAAAGTTTTGGCCAGTAAAGAAGCCCGGGGTATTCTTAAGTACTTGTAGGACTAGCAGGCTATTGATCCTTCATTTTTCTATGCCATTGAAGTCTAGGAAATTGGAGAAATCGATAATGTTTTTTGGCTAGATGGTAAATCCATTATAGATTATGCCTACTTTGGGGATGTAATTTGTTTTGATATTACTTTTCAAACTAACAAGTACGACATGCCCTTCGCATCAATTGTTGGCTTGAATCACCATAAGCAAATTATTATATTTGGTGTTGTTTTATTGTATGATTAGTTAGTAGATTCATTCATTTGGCTACTCATTATCGTGTATTGAATTCATATTTTTGTGTATTGAACCAAAATTATTGTGTATTGAATCTAGATTTTTGTGTATTAAGTTGATATTTTTGTGTATTGAGCCCATGTTTTTGTGTATTGAATTCAAATTATCATGTATTAAGCTCAATTTTTTTATGTATTGAGTTAATATTTTTGTGCATTGAACCCAAATTATCGTGTGTTGAACCAAGATTTTCATATATTGAACTTAGATTTTAATGTATCGAGCCCAGATTTTCATGTAGTGAACCCAAATTATCATGTGTTGAACTCAGATTTTCGTGTATTGAGTTGATATTATTGTGCATTGAACCTAGATTTTCATATATTGAGCCCAGAAAACATGATGTAAAAATCACTACAGGAAATTTTCTTGTACATCCATGCTTGTTCACATCAACAAATGCAAATAAGATGTATGACTCAAAATCTTCATATCCCTAGACAATAAACAACAAAACCCATATTCAATTAATCCCTTGTTCACTTTAAATCCAAAAAAATCTAATACATGTTGTTCATGTTAAATACATCAAAAAAAATCACTAGATCAATTAATCCCTTGTTCGCTTCCAATGACAATAAATCCAATACATGCAACATAACATGTTGTTCACTTTAAATACATTGAATAGTATCTCTAGAACTTCAATATCTCTAGATCAATATCTCCAGATATTCAGTATCTCTAGTTCTTCACATGTTTGAAACCAATCCATTGTATCAAATAGATTAATGCAAGCAAAATCTAACAGAGAACAACATTTACATGGAGAAACAAGATTGCCATAAAATTATACCGATCTCACTTGGAATGCTGGTAATTGGTTTTACCGGACTCACTTGGTCTTCAACTAGCTCCTCGCTCCAGTGTAATCATGAAAAAGAAGCCACTTATACATTCAGCCACTTACTCAATAAGATGTATAACACCACAACAACTACTATAGCTTACCATTTTATCGCAAATGTACAACGGCACACATGGAACCTTAGTATGACGTACCACTTGTCTCTACTCTATTACACTGCACAATAAATAAGATAAAATTAAATTAATCATAAAATGTTATGAAAGTAACATTTCTTGTAATTAAAGATAATTACACAAAAGACAATCGCACAACAACCAATCCCAAATGGCTTCTTCTCCTTGAAGTTAGCAGTTAACTCAGTCTTTATATAGTGATGCACTGTTTCAGCCCAATTATAGTTTCCTATTCTTGCAAGGTCCTTGATGTAGGAGATACTACCGGCATCCAATGAAAAACTAATGCGGCTGAATAGAAAATAATTGAAGACCAAGAGGATACCCAACATCTGAACTCTCTCCTCATCCACCATCTATGCTACAAAAGAGCACAAATGTCTTAATTTATCCTCCGGCACATTTCTGGTTATCAGCTGCCCATTAAATTCCCCCAAGTAAAAAGGAGTAGTATGGCGATCACCCATAAATCGCACCAAATCTTCTTCGTTTGGAAGATCAAAGATAATCGAAACATCCCTAACAAAGAATTGAATAAAATTTTCATTAATTGTAAAGCCACATCTCTCAAATTCCCATATGGATTGCAAATATTCTATAGCTAACATGTCTAATTGCACTGAGCTGTCTTGCAATAGATGTCCAAATGGGGTATGTATTAGTTGATCTTTCAGTAAACTAACCCCTTCAATCTCACTTATAAACTTGTGTAGTCTACTAAGAGAGCATCGACTTAATACACAATGATGATCTACATATTAATTTTTTGTCTTGAGCCTATTGTTTACAAATGAAACCTGTGGGGTGCCCTTGAACTACTGTTTTTGCTAGTCATTTTTGGACAATAACTGTAACACAATGATCCACTTTTAGTACAAGCCCATTAAACAACAAAATGCATCAACACAATGAATATTTTATAAATTTAATGAACAACATTAACAACAACATAAGAAGCCTACACCCTAACTAAAAAGAACTAGAAATGTAATAGGTGAATCTGGTAGCTATATATAAAATGTATGTATCATGGAAGTCAAGTAGATATTACTTTAGTGATATTTTCTCAAGTTAGTATGGTTGATGTTGTTTTACTTGGAAATATATGTCAATGTTCTAAAGAAATAACAACTTGCTATAATCATCACAACTCGAATCAATATAATAAATGTAAACAAAAAAACCTCCTATACATGGTCATTTGGTTATCTATAACATGAAGCAATAATATTTAGCATCGTGAACAAGTTTGTGCAATAATATTTAGCATCGTGAACAAGTTTGTTTCTCTCTTCTTTAAGGATTTAATGTTAACTAACAACTATAGATGGATTACAACGCATGTGAAGATATATAGTATAGTTCATTCTGTATGTTGTAGTTCATTTCAGGTTTTTATTTTATATTTATCTGTCTGAACAATATGATACACACTTTGGCATTTGTTACATGATTACCAACCTCCACCTGATTTCCTAAACAATTTCCTAGTTTAATATGTTTCCTTCTACATTACATACTCTTATACTTTTCCCACTCTACTAATGATCTTGATTGAATATGACTTCTTTCTATTATGGAACTTTCCTACTTATTTTTACTACACATCAAATAGCTATTTAACCAAAAAAATTTAGATTCAAGTACATAATACAGGTTAGAAAAACGCAAACGATCTATGTATAACTAATTCAGCCTATATAAAATCAAAATGAACCATGAAAATAGAAAGGGAAAGCACAAACATAGCACGGGCAGTTGGAGGTCGGACGGTGATAGTTTTAGAGGTAATGCGGATGGTTGTTGGAGGTTAAAGCAATGTTGGCGGCAAGCACGCCGGTGTCAACAAACAAAGTTCAAGAATAGTAAGCAAAGTCAAAGGAAAAATATGTTAACCCTAAAAAAGACAGAGTATTGATTTCTCTCCGCGATGGCCAGAGTGCAGCTAGAGTGCGACTGAGAATGGAGTTGGTTGCAATTTGAGAGGAGGAAGTCGCAACAGGAGCGGAGGAGGCCGCAATGTGAGCAGAGGGTCATGCTTTCTCATTGCGATGGCTAGAAAGCGGCTGGGCCTGATCAAGAGTGGAGCTTGTTAGAACATGAGCAGAGGAGGCCGCAATGTCAGCAGAGGATGTCTCAAGGTGAGCGGAGGAGGTGAATGAAAACTTTTTTGTTTTATCTCTAACCCAAGTCCGAAACTTGAGTTACAATGGCTATATTTTGTGTATTTTGACTTTAATTTCACGTATGTTGACTTTTCTTTGAGATTCGGGTGGTGGCTTCAAGATCAGTGCGCGTGCAATGTGGGTATGCAAAAATTTGTTTGGCTTTGAGGCCAAGGGAAATGATGTCATGTCACATTAAAATTTTGCAAGCTGCAACCGAAAGAATCCCCTTGTTGGAACCTTAAAAAGATTAATGTTGATGGCTTATGGTACACTATCACTTCGCTAGGCCATGCTTAAATCAAGTTGGATTTAGTCAAATTCTATATTATAATTTTGATCTTAATCGATATTTGACTCAGTCAATATCTATATCTATGTCTTAATTTGCATTATAATTTTAGAATTTACTTTATGTAATAGGAGTTGAGTAAATTCAGTTCATGTGTTCTAATTTTGACTTAATCAAGATCTTGAATCAATTTTGATTTTGTATGAGAGGGGGCTCATGAATTTTCATTTCTTGAAGATATAATTTATAGTGTAGCACTAATCCTTAAATTTACTTATGACATGAAGTATCACATCATCTTATTTGCCACAAACATGGAACACGAAGTAAACAAGAAGCTAAAAGCCAACTATTCCAGACAAGAAGCTCAAACAAGGCCCAAAGAATTTCAGCCAGTTAGGTTCATACACTACCACTCCCTTTACTAGGAGAGAAAGGGTGAGGGAAAGGATGGAATCTCACTCTTTCCCTCATTTACTAGGGCGGATGAAAAGAAGGCAACGAAAAATGGGAGGGAAATTTAACCCAAAATCTGCCATTTCTAAATCTGCCCAAATCGGACGGATTCTTCCTCTTCATTGCTATTCGCTGCTAAACCTTCTCTTGCCCACGCCCCTTTTTCTCCTTCGTTCTCTAAAATCACTAGTCGTCGCAGCTCTCGCCTACACAACGCTCGCCCGTCGAGCTCTCTACTGCCTAATCTCCCTCCTCACCTACGCCCCTTTTTCTCCTCACTTGCTGAGCTCTTCGCCACCTGATCTCCCTCCTCACCGCAGCTCTCGCCCGCTACACAGTACTCGCCCGCCGAGCTCTCGCCTTGCCCTGTCCTCTCCCCTCACCGCTACTTGCCCGCCGCCCTCTTTGCGTCGCTGCTCGCCCTCCCTCCAAGTGGGTCGCCAACCTCCAAGTGTGCCATGGCCCTTGTCGGACTCCCTCCGCAATGCCACTACCTCATCAACTTCTCCGTTGGCATCTCCGGCTCCCTCTCCGCCTTCCCTAGCCTCAACCTCCTTAGCCTCACTTCTCCGACTCTCTCTCCACCTTCTTCACCACCACCTTCCCTAACCTCAGCTGCCTTGCCTTGCCTTCAACTAGATCTACGGCTTCCGCTCTTGGACACGGGCACATGAAAGTCACGTGCCCTCCAATTCCCTTCCCTCATTGTTTCCATTCCTCTACTTCTTCCCTTCCTCCGTTGTTTCTATCCGCCTAAGTAAATAGGGCGGTACATGAAGACTAGTTGGGCCAAGCTCTTGTCTTGGAAAGAAAACTTTCGAGTGTCCGGGGTGCTTAAGAATTTCTAAGCAGGTCAGATCTGCTTCATTCAACTATGTTTTAAGATCCATGCAGTAGTTCATTATTCTTTTATTCTCACCATCCCTTCGGTTGTGTGGGAAAAGAATTTAAAATAGTAATTAGATTAAGATGCATTCTTGCTCTAAGATTCGTGAAAAGTATCAGATAACCCTGCTTAAAAAACACACTTCTTATCTTGGGTTTAACCCATATGCCAAAGAAGTCAGTTGCCTTCCCATTATAGCCCACACCGACACCCTAATGAATTAATTTGTTGCTGTCACAAGACAACTAGCAATCTGGGAATAGAAATTTGCATCAAGGAAAGGAAAGAAAGAATTGCATTGAAGAGTTTACTTATAAGAGTTAATTTCTCAATGGTCCAATCCAATATTCACAAAACTTAGAATCTTTAAAACCCATGTAAACACAGATTTTAGGAAGACGGGAATTTGATATTTTGAGAATGAGATGAAATGAAGATGTGATTTCTCTTTCAACCTCGTCTTCCTCCGCTCTTCCCATCTCAAATCTTCTCTCTAGAGTATAACTCCTCTTCTTCTCTAGCTTTCTCTCCTCTCTTCCCTAATTTCATTTGTGTGCCAACCTTTCCTCTCATGCTTTCTCGTTGTGACATAATCCGCTACCCCTCATTGAAGTATTTGGTTGCAAATCGAAGTTCCAGCACCAATTCTGGTTGAAGAAGCTCCGATAATGGCCACTACTTGTCGAGCCATCTCAAAACCTAAGAATGGACAAACCAGCACAACGCCTCTCCTATGGTGTGAGCTCATCTACAGAGAGCTACTCTTGCGAATCCAATTTTGAACTGTTATCATCGTTTGGACGTCGGCGAAGATCCAGCTGACGGACCGCCACATAATCTTCTCTCCAGATCACAACTCCTCCCTGAGGATCCATCCATCCACTAGCTGGATGGTCTGGATCGAACAGAGATTTCACCAACTCTATTTTTGTTCCCATTTCGTCCACTAACCCTTCATATGCTCTGTTTGGTGCCAACAACCACATTTGAGCTCCTAACTCCGGCGATGACTTCCCTAGGAACTCATAGCTGCAGTTGACGAACCGCCATCATGCACCTACTTCGTGCAAGTTGAGGATCTGTTTAACATGAGCAATGCGAATCATGTCAAATCAAATTAAATTTGGCTTTATCTTGATTCAGCATAGGTTTGACCATCCGTCGTTAAGATACTTGTAATTTTTTAAGGGCATTTGGAGTTCCTATCTCTGCTCGAATCAATCAAGTTATAAATTAATACAAGGAATCATTGTCAACCTTTGTAATTGACCTTGAGTTAGATCAAGACCTACTTAGTGGCCATTTTCTCCGGTCTAAAGTGCACAAGGTAATCTCATTCATTCTAATTTATGTAGTTTTACAATTGCATGCATTTAGATACCTTTTATTTGTTTAGATTTTAATTTACACTTCCGCATTAGCCTAATTATTTATCTAAAATGTTGTTTCCCACTACGTCAAAAATGGACTTGGCTACCTCATTTATGACATGGCTACAATCACTTGATATGATGAATAATACTATGTCCAATTCTTTTGAATGATTAAAATAAAAGAACATAGCTCTTGAATAATCAAAACTATATCACAAACATAGATAGATATATCTTGATTTTTGATCAAAAGAAGAGAATTCTATATTTATACAACAATCGAGTGTAGTTATCGATGTTTTTATTTAGTTTAGTGTCTTGAATAAGGCACAATAAAGTACTACACTTACATCCAAGTGCAAGCAATAATCAATTTACAAGGTCTGTAGCACACAAGTATCCGTATCATGTTTATTGCACCAAACACTTGAATCACTCGTTGGGTTTTAGGCACAAGTAGGAGGGCTAACAATTCCTCTTTTGCTGAATTGAGCAACATTTTTACAAGAGCTTGTTGTGGATCCTCCGTGAGATATGTTGATGTCTTGCAGCACTATTCCACGGCAAGGATTACTCTTGCTGCAGTTAAAATTAATAGCCACTTCTGAAGAACTTGTTCCCTTTATACTCTTGTACAGCACATTTTGCACTTGAACGGATGAATCCTGAACAAAAACAAATTTTTACTCATTTATGCCATGAATATCTTTAAATAATTAATAAAAGAAAATTAAAGATTTACTTGTTGTTTGCATGGATTCTTAGAGTCACAATAGTTCTGATCAATGATGATGGGATTCTTCACATTTTGCATCACAATGTTGCTAAATGTTATCCCCTGGGCATATCCTTTTCCCCCCTGTCCATGGGAAGAAACAAATTGACAAAAGGAAAAAAAAAAAATCTTTCTACAAAATAAGAAAATATTAATTATTAAGATAGCTAAGCAAGTTATTTTTACATACTTGCCAAGTCTTGATCCGAACTCCATTTTGGGTGTCACTCAGTTGTGCTGTGCTCATCGTAATATTTGAAACTTGCGCTTCTAACCCGTCATTTCCTAAGCTTCCAATGCTTCATTAATTAATAAAATGAAAAATATATATTAGTAATAATTATATTCACTTGATCAATCTTAATTAATTTCTTTATAAAATAGTGATTTCTTATGTCAATAGGGTAGTGGCAAATATTTTAGCTAAATTTTTATATCATATATATTAGTCACCCTTTATAACATATATACATCTCTTATATCTTAGTAGGGTACTTACTCACTACAAGTAGGCACTAGTTATATAATTGCATACCTGAGTCCATGCCCTGGTCCACAGACTATATTAGTAGCTATCATATTTTTTGTCCCGCTCACAACAGAAATGCAGTCGTCACCTTCATTTTAGAGGAAAAAAATTATATAAATTAGATAATATTTCAAAATAAATATTACTAATAAAAAAAGGTAGGTAGAAAATTGGATTAGAGAAATTATATATAAACGAGCATTTAAAAATAATAATTTTTTTGATATTTTGTTTGTTTATTTTCTTTCTCTCGGTAAACTTGACAAATTAACAAAAGAATGAATTAAACTAGCATTTACCTGTTTTGATCACAACGTTGTTGATCTGTATGTTTTGGGTCTTGGTGACATGGATCCCATCCGTGTTTGGACTTTGCTCTGGAGCAGTGATGGTCAGGTCAGACGCATACACGTTGCTGCATTTCTCAAAAGTCAAATGCATTTTTTGGCTGTCCCTGATGCTGAGCTTCTTCACCGTCAGCTCGTCGCATGAGGAAAAAGTCAACGCCTTAAATGTTTTTTAAATAAAAAAGAAAAGTTCACAATTAGTTTACTGGCAACGAGTGTTGAAAGTCAACGCAAGAGATTAAGTAATGTCCATGATCATATGCGTACCGTCGGTGCATCGGTGCAAGGCTGCATGAGATTGAAAAAAAAAATAATTAGTTAATTAACGAGATGAAATTGCACAATTAATTAAAGTTATATAGAGTTCATGCTTAATTAATTACCAAAGATTTGTTAATCTTGCAAGAATTCTGCCACCATGTCTTTCCATTGCCATTAATAATTCCCCCGCCTTGAACAATAAGATTTTGAATAGCACTGAAGGTAATCCAGTATCTAAGATTCTTTCCATCCCAAGCTGAGTGATCATTTGGTGCTTCAAGTGAACCCTCAATCTAATAAAATTGTAAATTGTAAGAGAATAAGAAATATCATAAATCAATATTATTATCATTATTATAAAAAAAATGTAACTATAATAAACAAAAAATCTTCTTCTTTTACAAGAGTGTTTCATGTATATAATTGTGTTAGTATCATTATATTCAAACTCACCATGACTGATTGTTTTGTTATAATAAACAAAAAATATTCTCCTTTTACAAGAGTGTTTCACGTATGTAATTGTGTTAGTATCACTATATTCAAACTCACCATGACTGAAACATCAGAATTACAAGGTCCTCCAAAGGTAATGGGCTTAAGCAAATAATTTTTGCTCTTAGATATTGTTAGAATTGTTGGAGTAGAAGAAGAACAAGCCACCTTCCAAGCCTTTTGAAATGCCTAACATAATCACATATATGACACCAAAATTAAAATTATATTTAAGAGAGAGAATTAGTAAAAAAAAATAGCATCAAATTACTTGATTGATCATGCATAAACAATGTACTAGAATGCATTAATTACCGTTGAATCATCTGTGGCTCCATCTCCCTTAGCACCATAGTCATCAACATTCACTTGAGACGTGAACCTTTTAGTGGCAAGACTAAAATCAAGAGAAGCATTCGATTCATGCAAAGAGTGTAACTTATCAATTAGGACCAGTAGGATAACAAGAAAAGTAGGAAATTTTTGAAGGTGCAACATGTTGTGCAAATGTGAGAAACAACAGACAAATTTTCTTGTACAATTGATTTATGAATGGATGAGGAAATGAAGCTAGGAATGTGGAGCATATATATAGAAGAAAACCCTAAGATTGTTGCTTGGAGGGTAACTCTAGTAGCATTGCAACAATAAGGTTTGACCTTCCACCGTGCATGGGTCATGTCATTTTTTCTTGACCAATTGTTTCTTCTGGATTAAAGATAGAATTCTATGTATTTGACAACACACATTAATTTTTTTTCCTTTTGAAGTAATTAATTATCAATATCTTTTCCTTTCTTTCATGAAATGTGCTCATGTTCTAGCTATATATATATATATAAAACATAAAATAAATTAATTAATTAAAAAGTGGTGGTGATTGGTTGATGGATGAGGGCGGGAGAAGCAATTACTTGTGGGTTTAATGTTTAGGTGATGTTGAAGCATGGAGGGATGGAACTTCCATTTATTTTGAACCAACATTACATCATTTACATGCCGTCTTTCTCTACTCTTGCATTGGATAATAAAGTCATCAGCAAGAGCGTTTATTTGCCTCTAATTTTAATTAATTAATCATGGGAAATTAGCTATTGCATTGACAAGTCTATTTAACACATTTTAGTTTCACAAGTGACTGTTCTAATTAATTTATATTGGCTTCATTAAATCACTTAATTAATTAGCTAAATTTCTATTAATGTTGTAAAAATAAATATAGATAATATGCTTTATGTTCCTTAAATTTGGCTAATTATCGAAAAATATGTTTGTGTGGGGTTTGGTGTCAATTAAAGGATAATTAACTTACACTAAGGTCTTGTTTATTTTAGCAAATTAGAACGAATTAACAATGCTAATTATTAAAAAAATGAGAAAATAAAAAAGTAGAAAAATAATGAATAAGCATTAATGATATGAGGTGCATGGCACGGAAATTAAAGAGCATAGAGTTGCGTGTCTATTGATTGAGTTCATCACGTCAGTTAACAAGAGTTCCATTTCACTACGGTATTAATAATCCATTTAGGCGAACTAATTATTTGAGGATTTATATTAATTTTAGATTAACCCTTACGCAGCAGGAGCTAGAGGAAATCAATGTTCATAACTATAGATAAATTATAGGTAGGAGACATTTATCTCTCTAAAATTACAAATATTAATGCAAGAGACACTCTATGTTGCATTAACAAAATCTATATGTCGTATTAAAATTCATACATCGCGAAAAATAAATGGCTGGAAAATCGCGAATTGGAGCCAAAATTTACGGGTGGATTTTTGTTAAGAATGAAATCTTATTGGAACTGTCCATGTGCAATGCATTCTTCGGAACATTGTTTAACCAAATCAAATCAAATTCTCTCAGGATAAATTGCTAAAAAATCTGATTTATGCTGAGTCTTCTCTCGTTTTTTTCATTGTCTTTTCGAAATAAAACTCTATTGTTTAATTGTTAGGCATGGGCTTGTTAGAATTTTTTTTATCGACACATAGTGTTAATTCACGTGGATATTCTAACATCTTAAGTAATTTAGTCTGCCATACATTAATCATTAATGCATGCGATTTGAGCCACTTGTTTGACTGATAATGTCGTAACCAAATATTTTTTTTTTTTATTTACGCAAGCAATTCAATGCTAAAACCTCGTTTTTTTTTTATTTGCCTTAACAGAGAGTCGATCATAAATATGTGGAGTTATGGCATCAATATCGGAGCAAATGTTCCTCGCACAATTCAATGCTGAAACTCTTACTCCTGATAGCTCTGCTGTTGTTCCTCTTCATATTTTCCTCTCCATTTGAGAGAAGGGAAGGACACATTCTGGTTGCGTCCAGATTTCATTGGCTTGATTGCCTTGCAGACGTTCGTAAGGAACACCTTCCTGTTTTGAAAAAAAAAATGCATTCCACCGGTCTAAAGCGGGCAGACTGCTTCTTACGTGAGGATTCTTCGTTGACATTTAGACTTGGATGCCACTCGGTTTGTTCAACCCATTTTTAGCACGAATCTATTCATTGTTGCTGCTTTGTTCTCTATCTTATTCGATTCGAAGGTGATGGCTATCTAGGTACCATCAATGCGGCAACTGCATCTTCATGTCATAAGCCAGGATTTCGATTCAACTCACTTGAAGAACAAGAAACACTGGAACTCCTTGTACACCTCAATTTGCCGTGATTCTGCTGACACAGGCCCCGTTTGGCCTAGCTTCTAGGCTTGCTTATGATTTTGCAACCAGCAAAAATTAAAAAGCTGAGGCGTTTGGCCCTTCAGCTTCTCTGTTCAAACCCACAAATTAGCTGCTTATCTGAGAAGTAGGGATGGAGCTACTTCTCTGGCCCCCCACCTGCTTATGTTCAATAACCTTTATATGTAATAATAATTTTTTAATAATATTACTAGTAATATTTTTAATAAATATTTTAATTATAGTTAACTACAAATTTAATCGTATAAATTTATCTTAGTAATTTTTTAATAAAAAATTATTTATTATAAATAGAATAATCTGACTATAAGCTGTGCATCCAAACACCTTCCTTGCTTCTCCAGCCAGTAGCTTTTCAACTAGCATTTCTTCAACCAGCAAAAGCTAAAAGCAGAAGCTAGGCCAAACGGAGCCACAATCGAGGAAGTTGAAAAGGAAGGTGATGTAGGGTAAATATAGGAAACGATATAAACTGCTACACTAAGGTATAAGTTGAATTTCGTTACTGATTTCGATGGCAAAAACTTAGGAGGCAATAACAGTAAAATTACTTTGCAAACAACTAAATAAGTTTACTCTCAAAGTTTAGGTGGAGGAATCTATCAAGATTGCACATGCACATAAATATAGAGCAGATACGTTCAATGATAACAAGTGAAATAGCCTAAATTAGGATGCAAAAAAAAAGAAGGAATTGTACCTTCTCTATCTAATGGGTCGATTTTCAACTTGAACCTGCGGAACTAATTTCACTTGTTCCTCTTTCCAGTCGCTTCACGCGTATGTGAAGAGTCGAACCAGCCGTTTACCAAGGACAAGCATCTGCGTTGAGAAGGAAAGCAGGCCCTAAACCAGAAATAGGCATTGGGGTTGGAGTAGGAGGCAATGATTCGATTGGAGATGGTACTGCGTCTGCAGCATGGCTTGGCTGTTGGTGACAATGTTCAGATCCAGGCGACGATTGTGGCCTGGTCAGTGTTGAAAGAGAGCAACGGATAGTTTGGCGAAGGGAACGTGTCCGGCGAGAGGCTGCGGTCGTGTAGAGTCGACATGAGACTCGTCGACGAGAGGAGGTGGAGTTGGGGCCCAGCAATGTTCGATCGGTGAGCATGGTAGGGGAAGGCATGACGAGGTTGGGAGATGATGACGAAGCTTGAAGACGAATGATAGATCGGGGTCCAGAGGTGATCGGCAGGCATTCGTGGGTAGAGGCGGACGTTGGAGGCACCGGAGTCGGCGATGGATGAAGGGGTGGCGACGATTTCTGTCCAAATTGAGGTGGTGGCTGAGGTGTTAGGGTTGGAAGGTGGGGCGACGATGTTCGCGAAGGGGGAGGCGGCGAGTGGATGTGGTGGCAGCAAACTCACGATGCATGGAGAGGGGTTAGATTTCGGCAATATTGGTTGAAGTTCGTGGAGGGCAGTGGATAGTTGAGGCGTTGACGATTCCAACTAGTAGGTGACAGAGGCTGGGTGGTCTAGTGGCATGATCAATCTGGACATGGATGAAACTGGTTCAGTAGGAAATAAGGACGGGGCAAAGGGATGGCTGGATATCTGGTCGAGGAAGGAGATGAAGACCAGTAGATGCGGTTGGAATTTTGGCAAAAGGGTGGAAAGTTGCAGGGACAATGGGAATTTCGGGGAAGAAGAAAATCTAGCCTTCACGGCCAACACCCTCACGGTGCGAGAACACCAAGCACCGTTAATTGGAAACAAAGAAAATTTTATTAAGCAAATTGATTCTCCCCTTAGGGATTACAATGTTTAAATAGATGATTACCCTAGCTAAATTTAGATAATCGAATCCTAGTAGGACTTGCTAAAAATTACATGCCAAAATATCTTAACAATAATATCTAATTTAAAAAATAAAAAAATAAATTCAATTATTCATGCGATAGCGGGCCGGATTTTGATGGGCCCTTTTGGGTCTTCTGGGCCTGTCTTCTATGTCCTCATCAATTCTCTCGGGGGGTGAAAAATTCACCTTCGATGAATTGTCTAAATTATAGTTATCCAACTTCTCTGGTGCAATCTGTTGAAGTTTGTCTTCAAGAATCCATGTGTTATCTGGATGATTTTTTCCATTTTACCAGGTATTGATGTGCTGCTTGATTAGGATGAAGAATAATTTGATCTTCTATGATAGCTTCAATCTCGTCATCTTCCACTTCATTCGAAAGATGTTGTGGTGTTAATTCACTGGATCCTGGTTCCTCCAGTGCATAATACAATGATATATCTTCCATATTAAAAATAGGACTAATTCTCAAATTTTTAGGTACATCCACAGCATAGGCATTATCACTTATTTTATGTTTAATCGTAAATGAGCCTATACTTCTTGCATTCAGTTTCTTGATAGAACCAAGTGGAAGTCTCTCAGCTCTCAATCTCACCATCACTCTATCTCCCTCACTGAAATTTTGTGGCTACGATGTTTATCTACAAAGCTCTTATACTTATTATTGCTTTTTGATATTTTGTGCCTGATTTCAGTATGAAGTTCATGGATATGTTTAACAAAAGAATCAACGGATTGTGATCGTCGGGTAGAAGCAGGTAGGGGTAGGAGATCAATGGGTTTGTTAGGTTGCATACCAAGGACTACTTGAAATGGGCTGAGACCAGTTATCCTATTCACTACACTATTGAATGCAAACTCAGCTATTGGCAATATATCTTCCCAGTTGGTTACATGATCCCTAATAAGGCATCTTAGCAAGTCACCTAAACTTCTATTAACGACTTCAGTCTGACCATCTGTTTGAGGGTGGTAAGCAAAAGAAAATTTAAGTTTTGTGCCTAATAATGTCCATAAGGTATTCCAAAAGTAACTTACAAAATGAACATCCCTATCAAAAGTGATCGTGCAGGGCACACCATGCAATCTAACAATTTCCTTAAAATATAAGGCGACTACATGAGAGGCATCAGCAGTTTTTTGACATGGTATAAAGTGGGCTATTTTAGAAAATTGGTCTACAACAACGAAGATGGAATCATGTTGCGCTCGAGTACGTGGTAACCCTAAAACGAAATCCATACTGACGTCTTGCCAAGGTGTGTCGGGTACGGGTAATGGTGTATACAATCTTGTATTTTTCTTTCTAGTTTTCATATGCTGGCAAGTTCCACAATGTCTCACTATTCTTGCAACGTTAGTAGCTAACTTAGGCCAATAAAATTGATCGGTAACCAGACTAGTGGTCTCGTCCCTATCATGATGTCCAGTGACTCCTCAAGAATGTAATTCCCAAATAAGGAAATCGCGCATCGACGTGCGAGGAATGGAAATTCTATTACCATGATATAAATATCCATCTTGCAAGGCCAAATTAGAATCAACTGCCTGGTCATTTGATAACTTGGTGAAGATCTCAAAAAAATCTGGGCAGTCAAAATAGGCTTTCTTAATTTCATCAAAACCCACAATCTCAACTTGCATAGTGTTGAGTAGGATATGGACCCTACTCAAAGTATCCGCGATTTTGTTTTCTTTGCCAAATTTGTGTCTAATGACAAAAGAAAATTGTTGTAGATATTCAAACCATTTTGCATTGCATGGGTTTAAACACTTTTGAGTGTTAAGATAAGCCACAACCTGATGGTCACTAAAAAGGATAAACTCCTAATGTAAAAGGTAATGACGCCAATGTCGTAATGATTGTACAACTGCATAAAACTCCTTATCATATGTTGAATATTTCAATTTAGCATCATTTAACTTCTCACTAAAGAATGCAATGGGGTGTCTTTCTTGACTTAACATGCCACCAATACCTACACCTGAAGCATCACATGTAACCTCAAAAACTTTATCAAAATCAGGTAGGCGTAGTACAGGGGCAGATGTCATGAGATCCTTAATATTTTGAAAAGCGCAACTAGCAGCAGATGTCCATTGAAAATCTCCTTTTTGAATACAATCAGTAATAGGGGCCATGATGGTACTAAAATTTCGGATGAACCGATGATAAAAAGTTACGAGCCCATGAAAGCTTCGCACAGCATGTAAAGTGGTCGATTCAAGCCAATCCGTGATTGCCTTCACTTTTTCAGGATCAGTAGATAATCCCTCTTTTGAAACAATAAATCCTAAGAAGACAAGATGGTCGGTTAAGAAGGAGCATTTTTTTAGATTCACATATAATTTTTCTTTCCTGAGAATTTCAAAAGTGAGCCTATGATGTTCCAAGTGCTCTTGACGTGTCTTATATAGATGAGGATGTCATCAAAATAGACAACAAGAAATTTCCCCATGAATGGTCAAAGAACTTGTGTCATTAGTCTCATGAATGTAGAGGGGGCATTTGATAGGCCAAAAGGCATAACTAGCCATTCGTAAAGACCATCTTTTGTCTTAAAAGCATCTTCAATTCATTACCATGGCGAATTCGAACTTGATGGTATCCACTACGTAAATCAATTTTGGAGAACCAATTCGAACCTGCGAGGAAGTCTTAACATGTCATCTAATCTAGGAATCGGAAATCTATACTTCACAGTGATTTTATTTATAGCCCGACAATCAATACACATTCTCCAACTCCCATCTTTTTTAGGAGTAAGGAGGGTAGGAACAACACATGGGCTAAGACTCTCTTGGATAAAGACTTTTCGAAGTAAATCATTGACTTGGCATTGTAATTCGACATGCGCAGTTGGTGTCATCCTATAATGTGGGAGATTAGGTCAGGATGAACCTGGTACTAGATCAATGGCATGCTGAATATCCCTAACTGGTGGTAATTTATCAGGTAATTTGTCAAGTATGATATCAACAAACTAGTCAAGTAACACCTGAACATCGAGATCTACTTGTTGACTAGTAGGGAGAGTGGCTTCTTTTATCAGCAAAGTGAACTACTTTTGACTCAAGGACATCAGAAATAAAGGGTGTAGGCCAAATAATGTTTAGGGGTTTTTCATTCAATGAATCTTTTTTTATCACGCCCTTGGATATCGAATCTCTCAATTCTTTTGGGGGAGATGGGGTAACATTAAGGTCACGACCAAAGTGGGTAACATTAAGGTCATACAACTAAGGTCGACCAAAAAGAATATGGGCAACGTCCATGCTAAGCACATCACACCACACCTGATCAGAATAAGTAGCAAAGTGTAAAGTCACCTTGCATCTGTGGGTAACTTGTATGTTTGACTTATCTACCCATGCGACCGAATATGGGAGGGGATGTGATTCAAGGCTGAGTCCAAATTTGGTGATAGCTAAACGAGACACAACATTAAGGTTGTTGCCCCCATCGATCACTACTTTGCAAGGGTGACCGTTGCATTTAGTATAGGTGTAGAAAATGCTTGTCCTACGCCAATCCTCTACAGGCTTGGGTTGGACTAAAATACACCTAACAATAATATTAGTGTATTGTGTTTCCTCTAACGTGCCTTCATTTTCTGTATCAGGGTATTCATCAAACTCATTATTAACATATTCTGTCTATTCATCCTCTCCTATATGTGATTGTGTTTCATTACTGACATATAGCGATCGTTTTGGGCACTCTGATGCGTAATGACCCTTTTCATGACATCTGTAGCAAGCTACAGTGTTGACATCTCGTTTAAGTGGAGTCTTTCCCTTCTTTGTGGCTAGTGGTACATTTGATGTTTGTGGTTCAGTGGCTCTAGGAGGTCTGCTACTTATGTCAGGATTACGTCTCTGTTGGGTTGATGGCGTAGAGCGACGAAATTCAAATTTTTGGTAGTGCTCTATCTCAGATGCACGTTGAAAGGCCACTTCGATTGTGTCAATGGTGTGAACCACCATTTCACGACAAATCTCAGGGCATAAGCCTTGTTCAAACCGTGCCAAGGTTAGTTCTGGGTCTTCGTGCACATCGCAACGAATCATGAGCTCATCAAAGCGAGCCATGTACTCAGTGACTGTACTAGTACCCTGACACACTCTATGGTACTGTTCAAGAAGACGTTTCCTAAAATGGGTAGGAACATATTTTTCACGCAGTTTAAGTTTCATCTCATCCCATATGTCTATAGGTGGCTGATGTTGGCGTGCTAATTGTCTTTCTATGTTTGTCCAATAAAGTTTTGCTGGTCCTTGTAAAGTCAAACTTGCTAAACAAACTTTACGATATTCTAGTAAGAGACACCAGTCAAAATATTGTTCCATAGCAACTATCTAATCCAAGAAAACACATGGGTCAAGACTTGTGTCAAAGGTCGGTATCTGTAATCGAAGAGATCGAATGATGTCATCATCCTCTCAATCCCGTCGAGGTGCTGTAGGCTCCCTATGTGGAGATGGATCCGTCTCCCAATCATGTCGATCAGGAGTGTGTGTCCTAGTATGGTGTCTACGAAGGTCAGAATTTGTAGTGGGTCTACGTGTATGATGTTCTGTCGGTTGTTCATCTAGTGGTGACCTAGGACGAGATGTAGGCTGAGTCATTTCTAAATGATCTAGACGACTGTTAAGATGCACTACTAGTTCTTCATGTTGTACCAACCTAGAGTCAAATACGTCCATCTGGGCATTCAATTGTTCAAGTGTCTTAGACAATTGGTCTCGCTCGTTATTGGAACTGGATAAAGCTGGGGGTTGATATTCATGTCCTGATCTGGTGGTCATGATGTAGATCCCTTTAATTTTATTTATTTATTTATTTATTTTCTCTCTCTCCTTTTTTTTATAGGGATCCTAGTTTGGTATGTAGTAGTGGATGGGATGGTTTATGTAGTGGTGGATGGGGATCAAGGTTTCCTCTGATACCAATATGATGTAGGGTAAATATAGGAAACGATATAAACTGCTACACTAAGGTATAAGTTGAATTTCGTTACTGATTTCGATGGCAAAATATCATGAGGCAATAACAATAAAAATTACTTTGCAAACACCTAAATAAGTTTACTCTCAAGTTTAGGTGGAAGAATCTATCAAGATCGCACATGCACAGAAATATAGAGCAGATACGTTCAATGATAACAAGTGAAATAGCCTAAATTAGGAAGGAAAGAAAAATTAAGGAATTGTACCTTTTCTGTCTAATGGGTCGATTTTCAACTTGAATCCGCAGAACTGATTTCACTTGTTCCTCTTTCCAGTTGCTTCATGCGTATGTGAAGAGTCAAAGCAGCCATTTACCAAGGACAAGCGTCTGCATTGAGAAGGAAAGCAGGCCCTAAACCAGAAATAGGCATTGGCGTTGGAGCAGGAGGCATCGTCGGCGATCATTTAGTTGGAGATGGTGATGCGTCTGCAGCGTGGCTTGGCTGTTGGTGACAATGTTCGGATCCAGGCGGCGATTGTGGCCTGGTCGGTGTTGAAAGAGGGCAGCAGATAGTTTGGCAGAGGGAACGTGTCTCGCGAGAGGCTGCGGTCGTGTAAAGTCGATGAGGGACCTGTTGATAGCGATTCGCAAGTGCATGGATTTATCGGAGTAATAAAAAGATTATCATTCCCAACGAGGATTTGGCGGTCAAGTACCGATTACACGTTTGATCTATATCTAGATGAATCAATATGTGGTTTTTGTTTTGGCAACTTCTAAGTACAAAAGGAAGCAAAAGCGAGTGCTCGGGTAAAAATCAATTTGGATAAATTCAGGATCTAGGGTTTCACCACGTTGATGATTATGAATAAAATTTGCAAATAAATCTTTTGATCAGAAAATTATAGTTTTGAAAGGGATTTTTCCTAAGGTATAGATTACCTCCTCCCGAAGTGTAACCCGGTATCTAACTACGCTAACTCCCTACTCTCGTGAAAGTTAACGTAATTAGACCCATTAAGTTCTATGAAAAACCATAGTAATCCTTCAAGCGAATCCGAACTACTCCCGTGATCGGATTTACAGGTTTGAAAAGAATAGATCCGACATTGTGATTCACCTCCCGGTCCTTCTCGCAACGTCTAAGACGTAAAATTACTTGATCAGGGTAATTCACAGAATAGACACAATTCTAATCAAATCAAATCTATAAGATTCTTAACAAAGATTTATGTAAAATATGTAATTCATAAATAAATCAGCGGGCTACTTCCCAAATCCCAAAGATAGGTTTACATGTTCACATTCATAATAAACAACATGTTCATCAATGAAAATCGAATGGAAACCCTAGAAGATGACAGGAAATCGCTAGACAAGTAATTAGAAAAGCTTCCCCTCGATGTGGAGACGAAGATCAAGCACCCAATTCTTCCTTTGCGCGGCTTTCCTGATCGAATTCTGCTCTGGAGTTGATTTCTGCCGCTGCTGCTATAGTCCTTCGTTTTCATGCCAAGAAGCCCCCTTAAACCTTCCAAAATCCTTCCTTTTATAGTTTAATCAGTTTAGAACCCATCTAGGAAGGTTTCTGCAAAGTTTGGTTCAATTCCGGTTCGATTCGGGTTCAAAACGAGTGAAAAACGTGAAGGGGCGGACGTTTTCACAGGTGGTGATCTGTTTACGGCTTAGGGAGTGAAAGTTTCTGTTTACTGCACATAATATATTCACAGCTCATGAATATATTTACGGCCATGGCCATAAAAGTTGTGCTCGACCTCCGTTTGACGTCCGATTTGGCTCAAATTTGACGTACGACCTCGTCTTTTCATCACGAATCGCCCCGTGGCATCAAAACTCATAAAATCCATCATTTTGAGTGATATTCATGGCCCATGAAAGATTCATGGGTGGAGCTGTAAATATTGAGTCTGGCTTCCGTTTCACTCCAAATTTGATATGCGAGCTCGTAATTTCCTCGGGAATCATGATATATCTTCAAAACTTGCAGAATCCATCATTTTTGAGCCATTTTTCCTACATTTTCATAAAAACCAAGAAAAGTAAAGATTCTGTGCAAAGTAAGATAAAAACACTAAAAGTAGCACAAAATCATGCAAATAAGCCCAAAATATGATCTAAAACATAGGCAAAAACATGGTGCAAAAATCACTTATCAAATAACCCTAGACTTAGAATTTTGCTTGTCCTCAAGCAATACCTTGATATGTATAAAGAATGTAAAGATAAAGATTTTTTTCAATTGTTTTTGCCCCTATTAATATCCTCAGTTTACAAATTAAGCAATCAATATTTCAAACTCAAGTAATTCAAGAAAAATCATAATAGAAATAAATTCCCAAGAGGTTACAATCCAAGAAAGAAAGCATTCACAATTCATGTCATAACATCCATTCAACACACACTAAGCATCAAATACTTTCATCTTAATAAATCAATTTCACTTAACAGATAAAATTTCTACTTCAAGAATTTCAGTGATGTTAAAGATAACAGATTTTTAAAGCAATTTGGTCTTTAAAATGTTATATGCTATTTACTGTTAGCATCATAACATTTTTAAAGTATACTACAAAGTAGTATAATTTAACTCATGGTCTCAATCATGAAAGTCTGCGGAGTTGTCCACATGGCCTACAGCTTTCTCTTTTTCTCCATTTTCATCCTCTCTCTATTTTTTTTATTATTAGACTTCAACTCATGTCTTAGGTACCACTGTCAAATTTAACAGTGCCAAGTAGAGGAGTCTTTTCCCTTTTTTTTTCTTTTTTTTTTCTGGAGAAAGCCGGTCAGTGGCATGGTACTTAAATCGTTGTTGATACTTGATCACAACAGATTTAAAGTATACCAACTCGTGGTATAATATAACTCATGACTTTAGATTTCTCAACTAGAGGAGTTGGAACAAATCTCAATTTAAAGATATATCACCAATCTTCCATTCATAAAAATTTTCATCAAGCAAAAATAGATAAATTAAACTTCAAGTAACAAGATACTATGCATGTGTCCTATGAACATATAACAATTCACATATGCATTCTATCAATACCAGAATTGAATTTACTCAACAATTTAAGTCTATATGAAATTTTAAAAATTCCCTAAGTCATCAAATTAATCACTCAAACTGTTTCCTAAGTTTAAAAATTTAGGGTAAAATAAATTTGTCTATCCTTAACAATCATAAACATTAAAGATACATACCTATAAAGCTTTGATGAAAAAGCATATCATGAAGGACACCCTAGACTTAAATTGTTGCACATACATAAAGATTAAATCAAGTGATGATGAATTTCAGAAAATTTTTTCAAGAGTTCCCTTTAAAATATATAATGATTCCCTATGCAATTATATCAAAATATGGAAACATGAACTAAAAAGATTTAAAAACTATATCACACTAAAGATAATCATGTTTTACAATGTAAACAAGTTTCAAACATTAAATACCATCATGTTTCACTATCAAATTCATATTAACCATACTCACAAAGAAAATGTTGTCATCACGGTTTATAATTGTTTCACAGCTGCACCCGTGAACATCTCATTGAACACTTTTCCTTCAAGTAAAAATTTCCCAAAAATTCCTACAAGCAAAAATAGCTTATTAAAAAATTTTCATCAATAAAGATTCATCAAATCATGCTGCAAAAATTTATTAAAATATAAAGAAAATAAAAAACTGAAACTAAGAGTAATAAAAATCAGAAGTTTGGGTTGCCTCCCAAAAAGCACTTGTTTAAGGTCATTAGCTTGACCAAAGCTTCATGTCATGGTGGAGTTGGTGAATCTGTGCCATAGTAGCGAGCATGTAGTCTTTTTCTTTTCCTTCGTCTCGTCAGTGTGTCCACCAAAGTATATTTCCAATGAAATAAATTGAGCAATGTTGTAGTGACTAGTACATGCATGCAAAAACAAGAGTTAGAGTCATGCAAAGAGTACTCAATAATTTTTCTGTATTTATCCAAGAGTAAAATCATGCATTCTTCCTTTAGATTTGTATAAGCAATTGGAAGAAAATTGGAATTAAAATCAAAAATCTCATACCCTAGATTAATCAAGAAGTTTTCAATTTGTGCTTTTGGTTTTTCAGTTACCTCAATGCCAATGTGATCAAGAATCTCATGTGTTATCATCTTTTCAGTACCACCTGTGCTTGAATTTGATTCAAAAATTATTTCAATCACCTCATTATCTTTAAAATCATCTCCATCATTAATCATGCAAATTTCTAATGGATTTTCCTGGAGAATAAGAATTGATGGTACAATATGCATAAGATCCTCTTCCTCATATTTTTCCTTAGTTTCTTTTTCTTCAAAGGGGTGCTTCATCTTAACACTGTCAATTTCATCCCCATCTATATCATTAGTTCTTTCTTGAGGATCTTTAAATTCATCATCCTTCTTCTCACAAGACTCAAAAAATTCATGTATCTCTTCAAACATGTCCCAAGTATTTGTGTTGCAAGACACTTCATTATGTGAGAGGGGACTAGATGACTGGTAAATTTTTGAAGAAAATAAATCACAATCATCCAAATCATCAAAATTTGAGGAAGGTAAATCACAATCATCAAAATTTTTAAAATCATCAAAATTTGCAGAAGGTAAATCACAATCAGGAGTCATGAATAATGATTGATCTAACACTACAAAATTCTTAGATTCATCATGGATTTCTTCCTTTATGTCATTTTTATCAGTGCCATCAATCATACTATGAATATCCTCACTTTCCAAATCAAACTCAAGTATACAATTTTGTTGTGCTATCTGGGTTTCTAACATTTTAGTATTAGCAGATATAGATTCTACTTGAGAAGTAAGCTAAGCAATCATCTCACTAAGATCTTCAAGTTCCTTACTCTGATTTATCATAATTTTTTCAAGCATGGATTCTAGCATAGATTCTTCAGATTCCTCAAAGTGTGGTTTTGAAATATTATTCGAGAAATCCTCATAAAAAGAAGTTTGGTGATTTTTCCATCTAGAATTATACTGATCATCTTGGTACCATGATAAATTAGAACTAGTAGGATTTCCAAATTGCCACTCAGAAGGATAATGATAATAACTTCCACAAATATCACAAGTAACAGTAGATTACATTCTTAAAGAATTCACCCTTGCTGCAGGCGATTGAAATGCAATTGTGCCATATTCTCTTGTCTGCATCGCCGGTGGCACGTATGTCTGACCTGACCATTGACATTGATTAAACATCATTTTTCAGTTTATTTAAGAAAATTCAAAAATACAAAGTGTAAATAGGAAATACAAAATAGGCATAAAATATCTAGTCAAATGATTTTTGTCACAAGTTTTTCTGTTCATACAACGTGTTAATCCAAAAAGAGAAAAATAAAACAAACTACCTATAAAAAAAATTGCAAAAAACAAATAAAACAAGAAAAAATGGAAATAAAAATAAACAAATAAAAAAAATAAAAACAAAAAAAAAATGTCTAGTCTATAAATCTCACGATTAAATCAATATTGACTGGCCTGATCCCCGGCAACGGCGCCAAAAACTTGATAGCGATCCGCAAGTGCACGAATTTATCGAAGTAATAAAAAGATTATCATTCCCAACGAGGATTTGGCGGTCAAGTACCGATTACACGTTTGATCTATATCTAGACGAATCAATATGTGGTTTTTTGTTTTGGCAACTTCTAAGTACAAAAAGAAGCAAAAGCGAGCGTTCGGGTAAAAATCAATTCGGATAAATTCAGGATCTAGGGTTTCACCACGTTGATGATTATGAATAAAATTTGCAAATAAATCTTTTGATCAGAAATTTATAGTTTTGAAAGGGATTTTTCCTAAGGTATAGATTACCTCCTCCCGAAGCGTAACCCGGTATCTAACTACGCTAACTCCCTAGTCTCGTGACAGTTAACGTAATTAGACCCATTAAGTTTTATGAAAAACTATGGTAATCCTTCAAGCGAATCCGAACTACTCCCGTGATCGGATTCACAGGTTTGAAAAGAATAGATCCGACGTTGCGATTCACCTCCCGGTCCTTCTCGCAACGTCTAAGATGTAAAATTACTTGATCAGGGTAATTTATGAAATAGACACAATTCTAATCAAATCAAATCTATAAGATTTTTAACAAAGATTTATGTAAAAGATGTAATTCATAAATAAATCAGCGGGCTACTTCCCAAATCCCAAAGATAGGTTTACATGTTCACGTTCATAATAAACAGCATGTTCATCAATGAAAATCGAATGGAAACCCTAGAAGATGACAGGAAATCGCTAGACAAGTAATTAGAAAAGCTTCCCCTCGATGTGGAGACGAAGATCAACCACCTAATTCTTCCTTTGAGCGGCTTTCCTGATCGAATTCTGCCCTAGAGTTGATTTCCGCCGCCACCGCTACAGTCCTTCGTTTTTGTGCCAAGAAGCCCCCTTAAACCCTCCAAAATCCTTCCTTTTATAGTTTAATTAGTTTAGAACCCATCTAGGAAGGTTTCTGCAAAGTTTGGTTCAATTCCGGTTCGATTCGGGTTCAAAACGAGTGAAAAACGTGAAGGGGCAGACGTTTTCATGGGTGGTGATCTGTTTATGGCTTAGGATGTGAAAGTTTCTGTTTACTGCACATAATATATTCACAGCTCATGAATATATTTACGGTCAGGGCCATAAAAGTTGCGTTCAACCTCCGTTTGACGTCCGATTTGGCTCAAATTTGACGTACGACCTCGTCTTTTCATCACGAATCGCCATGTGGCATCAAAACTCATAAAATCCATCATTTTGAATGATATTCACGACCCATGAAAGATTCACGAGTGCAGCCGTAAATATTGAGTCTGGCTTCCGTTTCACTCCAAATTTGACATGCGAGCTCGTAATTTCCTCGGGAATCATGATATAGCTTCAAAACTTGCAGAATCCATCATTTTTGAGCCATTTTACCTACATTTTCATAAAAACCAAGAAAAGTGAAGATTCTATGCAAAGTAAGATAAAAATACTAAAAGTAGCACAAAATCATGCAAATAAGCCCAAAATATGATCTAAAACATAGGCAAAAACATGGTGTAAAAATCACTTATCAACTGTCGACGAGAGGAGGTGGAGTTGGGGCCCAGCAATGTTCGATCAGTGAGCGTGGCAGGGGAAGGCGCGACGAGGTTGGGAGATGATGACAAAGCTTGAAGACGAATGATAGATCAGGGTCCAAAGGTGACCGGCAGGCGTTCGTGGAGAGGGGCGGACATTGGAGGCACCGGACTCAGCGATGGATGAAGGGGCTGCGATGATTTCTATCCAAATTGGGGTGGCAGCTAAGGTGTTAGGGTTGGAAGGTGGGGCGATGATGTTGGCGAAGGGGGAGGCGGCGAGTGGACGTGGTGGCGGCGGACTCACGATGCGTGGAGAGGGGTTAGATTTCGGCAGTATTGGTTGAAGTTGGTGGAGGGCGGCGAATAGTTGAGGCGTTGACGATTCCAACCAGTAGGTGACAGAGGCTGGGCGGTCTGGTGGCGTGATCAATCTGGACGTGGATGAAACTGTTTCGGCAGGGAATAAGGATGGGACAAGGGGATGGCTGGATATCTGGTCGAGGAAGGAGATGAAGACTAGTAGATGCGGCTGGAATTTTGGCGAAAGGGTGGAAAGTTGCAGAGACAATGGGAACTTCTGGTAAGAAGAAAATCTAGCCCTCACGGCCAACACCCTCACGGTGTGAGAACGCCAAGCGCCGTTAATTGGAAACAAATAAAATTTTATTAAGCAAATTGATTCTCCCCTCAGGGATTACAAGGTTTAAATAAATGATTAGCTAAATTTAGATAATCAAATCCTAGTAGGACTTGCTAAAAATTACATGACAAAAAATAATGTCCTAACAATAATATCTAATTTAAAAAAAAATAAATTCAATTATTCATGCGATAGTGGGCTGGCTTTCAATGGGCCCTTTTGGGTCTTCTGGGCCTGTCTTCTATGTCCTCATCAGAAGGAGTAGCCACGATACACAATGATGAGATGTCCCTGAAAATGGTGCTTCGATGCCACCAATGCCGCAGTGCACACCCTAATATCCCTAGGATCAAGTCTCACATTGCCAATTGCAAATCACCTCTTCCTGCTCACATTATCAACAATGGACGATTTGTATGTTATGCCTCGACGCTAGTAGTCTACCTATAACACATGACAATTGGGTCCCATCAACTAATAATATAATATCAATAGTAAAATCCCAATGTACAAATATATATAACAATATCCATCAACACCGATGGAACAATACATCAGCCACGTGGCCATAATATCTATATCAACAACAATGTATAAATAACAATACTGGGGAGTTATCTACAACTATCTATCTATGATTGATTCGCCCACGACAAACCCGCACCAGGACCTAAAACAAATCACATAAGGGGTTAGTAGATAGAGGGGCTAAGTATAGATTAAGTACATAGTGCATAAATACTAGGCCTATCAAAATATTACATGACCTGCCAACACGACATCATCGCCCCTTTCTTCTATTTTGCCCGCTACCATCGCCACCCCTTTCTCCCGCCTACTGGCTACTTCCGTCGCCGCCACTTTCTTCCGAGCTGCAGAATCGCCATCATCACCCCTTTCTTCTATTTCAGGTTTGATGCAATTATTTTTGCTGATGCATTTGAGAATTTAAAGCTTGCTCCAGATATATTCTTAGCAGCTTCACAGAAAATGGTATAATTGTAAGTATATTCTTAGCAGCTTCGAAGAAAATGATATAGTGTTAGAGGAATATTCCATCACAAGTCTTCTGATATCTTATATGGCTTAGCATTAAAATTATATGATACTCTTTTGAATATTTTGATGTAACATTAAAATCTAGCATTTGCAGGATCCAGGATTTCAATGATTTCTTCAAGTGCTGCTACTACAAGTGCCGCTCCAGGATTTCAAGCCTGAAGGTATACCTTTGCCACCACCTTTGCCAAGTTCTAATGGAATTCCATCTCTGGATGATTCTGATGTACTAGCGTCTGTAAACGTTAACCACTTTAGCACCAGTTCCACCAAAGAACATTGCTAATTTGAATGCATCATTGCCTTCGGTCCCACCTCCACAGAAAGATCCAGTTGTTGTTCTTACTTCATTGTATTAAATTTTTTATTATACTTATTTACTAAATAGTTAATATGATCGGTTGATTATAATTTTATTTTTTTTTAGGGTGGAGCAATGTAGACATTATAAAGAGTTGGGACTTAAGCTCAAAAAAGATTGTGATAAACTCTTTTGAATGTTTTTATGTTATATTTAACAAATTAACAAATGCTCTCAATGTGGGTATGGAATGATGTGGTTGTATGAGGATGTCATGAATTTGAATGTGGATTTTGACTTTTTATTTAAGTTTTTGAATGATGAGGTTGTAGACAGTAGACTTATAGTGTTGTTGATTTGTTAAACTTTTATAGTTTTAATTTGATTTGAAGATGTGGTTGTTAAAATTTAAATACTCATTAAATAGGTCATTTTTATTAGTCTTGTAATATCGTGTCATGTCGTGTAGTGTCATATGACATGACCTATTTATTAAACATGTAAATCATGTCGTGTCATGTCATATGACACAACCTATTTATTAAACGTGTTAATCGTGTCATATCGTGTAACCCGTTTAAATCAGTGGATTGTGTTCGTGTTTTATACATTGACCCGTATATATAAACAAGTCGTGTTCGGATCAAGCGTAAATGTGTCGTATGTCAAGTATGACACGACACGAATATGACCCACAAACACGAATTGACGGCCCTAATAAATACTAAGAAAAATCGTGTCATACATACAATGCAATCTATCAAGATGCACCAAGCATGTACTTTGTTAAAATCATATACAAATATGATATATACATATCAACACACTACAACAAATACAGAGCTGAGGGTCAACCCATCCCCAAAGGACACGCATTCATATCTGAGTGGTCTCTAGTGTCAACTTCGCACACTAGGAACGACTACTCGTCGATAACCCACTAGTATCGCATCCAATACTCAATCATACCCATGCCATGATAGCACAACTATATGATGATAACAACATAGTCTATGAGGTCGTCCTCTATAGAACTATATATCCAATCCTAAAACATGATCGACTGGCACTCCACCGCCACGAATACCGACCCCAATAGTGAATATATCGTTCTAAACAGCACACATGCAATGTAAACAATTGTAAAACCTCATAAATCCAGAATAAGAATATATTATGTAGGAAAACATATATAATCATTCATACTAATGCAACAATGAAATAATAATTCAATGGAAAGACAGCAATAGAGTAAATCAATAAGATGTCTCTAATCAAGAGGTAATACCAAACCATATGATGCCTCCTAACCAAGCGATAGACACCTTGATCAATGTATGGGAAAAGATCCCTATCTAACTACTGTATTTCTAACTTATCCCGATCCCATGTCCAAGTGAATCTCGTTGTACAAGTCTATAATCTTTACACTGATATAAAGTTTAACACTCATTAGTTGTCCATTTTAATCTATGTATTTACCTATATATATATTTATTTATTTTTCCTCTTTTCTTAGTTCACTTTCACAGTTAGTTATTAACGTTCGTACATTCTAAGCATCTACCATATATTTGCAGTTGATAGCAGTTATCAATGTATTTTAAATAAGTACTTATCTAAGACTACAAGCTTGTAGGATTTCTTAATTAATATATGCACAGAGTAAGTTAGGCAATAACCTTATCCACAACACGTGTGTATGCACCAATCGTCGGGCTCAAACGGGCGTCGCCAAAAAGTTCATAGGAAAGTTTGCCAGAATAGTACACTGGATTAATACTTCATCTCCAGCGCCGGTTGTGATATCCATGATTTATCTTTGACATGATTATGAAGATTATTAAGTAGTTATAGAGAAATACCCATTTGAAGAACTCAAGGAGAATAGTGTATAGAGAAAAGGACTAAAATATATGTTCAACCATGTAGGATGTATAATGAAAAATATAGAATAATATGTATATTGATAATAACTCATTAGTTTGTGAAGTAAAAACAAAAAAAAGAGAGAGAGAGAGAGAGAAAGAAAACAATTACTTAAGTTAAATGGATGAAGTTAAAACACATCATGCTTGTCTTTTCAAGCCACCTCAAGCTTGCATGAGAATGAGATTAACCAAGTGTAGACACCTCATTCTTAGGGGTGACTAATGAGGTAAAATGAAGGAATAATAAGGGAAAAATAGAGTTTTACTAGCAACTTTCGTTTGGACTTGGGAAAGAATTGGTGAAGGTGGTGAAATGAAGAAGAAGAAGAATTAGAGAAAGCTCAAATTTGCTTCAGGCAAGTTTCTACCTTATGCCTTAAATTCATGGTTTTAAAAATATAATATTTTGATACAAAAGTTATGTTTAAATCCTAAATACCTAGTTCATATGCTGATTTGTTGAAATCAAAATGAATTTGGACATTTTTATCAAATGAATGTGGAGAATTGTAAAAGTATAGTTAAGGTGATGTGATTATATAAATCTGACCTTGTTAGGGTTTTTGTTATATAACTTTGTACACACAAATGATTTTTAACTAAGAATTGTTTGTGCGAAAGAAAACTTGAAAATCTTTTCAACGCATCCAATAATGCCTATAATTAATCAGAGTTAGGGTCTCAATTATGTAACAACATTTAGTAAATATTTTTTGTAATACTAGACTTACTAACGTGTGTCTTTTTGCTTATAATTTCTGATTTACAAATTGGTTTTGAGTAATTCTTATTTTTCACAAAAGTAGATTCAAATATCTTTCCAACATATCATATATTGAATATCTTTCATATGCATCCTAACCTTAAACCGACTGCATTTTCTAGTATAATACCCTGGAATTTATGGAAATAGGGCAGTTTTACCCTTTATTACTTTAACCTTTACATCTTTTTGTGTACTTTGTCAAATGCCATCAAACTAATTTTATTGGCAAGGAGACTTGAATATGGTTTCAATGACTCCTAATTTGTATGATTATATGTAGTATTTCCTTATGATTCATTTGAATGAATTGGGCTAATCCAATTTGACATGTTATACTCTTAGGCCAAGAACTCTTATGGTAGAATTTGTAATTAACCTTATGCAATATTCCATACTCATGATTTTGGTTATTTGATCAGTTTCCTTTCCTGGAATTATGAATATTAGTTGATTCATAGGCATTGTAAATTTGTCATTGTAATTGGTATTAGACCAAATGTTCCTATGAACCTTTGATACTTTATCCATGATCATGTTGTAAGGGCAATTGTTTGGAATACAACAATATCACTAAGTTGCTAACTTTGATTATGTTATAACACATTTGTCTTTTAGCCCTTACAACTTTAGTGGGAAAATGATTTGATCCCATTTGTGGGAATCAGGTGATGGATGTGGAGCTAAGTACTACATGGAGCAAAGTGCCACATTAGAAATAATGGGGGCCACCTCTTGAGTCCATGGGAGCCACCTCTACAGCCCCTCCATTCACATTTGATTGGGCCATGGCAAGCCCTTTGCTGGCTTTTGCTTTGTGGGCTTTCCCAGATGTGGGTTAGTCTTGCTTTCAGATGTGGAGGACTTTGTTTTGCTTTGTTTCCACTACTCTTTCTATGAGACTATCACTAGTTCTCATATGATACTTTTGAGACTCATGATAGGATATCATATCTTGGTTTTATGATACTTTGTTTTGATACCATGAGTTCGTGATAGTATCATTTGTTCCTATGATTGAGTCGATATTTTGAGGCTATTCATATACTCTTTGTTCTTCATGCTTTTGATGTCCTTATAGTAAGATTTGAGATATCGCTTTTGTCAAATGTAATTATAATGCTTACCATGAAATCTATTTTCTAAAGTAGTAACACAAATATATTTTGTGTCATGGGCAAGGTAGATCTTGTTGAGTTTTCATAGCTTACTCTTTTGATTTTATATATTATACAGGTTAGCTTTTGGTGGCTTATCCTTGGGGCAATTGAAGAAGTGCTAAAGGACTAAATGCTTATAGGCTCTTGTTTAGTTTGATGAGCTGAGATGATGCTCTTGTATATGTTATTTTGGGCGTGTACAAGAATTTAGAACAATTTTGTAAAATGATAATACAATGTTAACTTGTGTTTATTGTATACATGAAGTTTGATCTTTGATCTCTCATCTGAGTTAATAGTTGTAGAATGTTCAATATGAATATGTTGGATAATAGTTTGATGGTTGTTTGCATTTGATTAGTATTGTTGTTGCAACCCTAGAAGTATATAAATATAGTATTGAGGTTACTCAAAATTTTGAGTCTCTTAATTTGATATATTTTGAGTCCTGAGAAATTGAATTATATTAAATAAGAAAATAATTATTGACTTTCATGATTATTCTAGGGTGTGACAATAGGTGGTATCAGAGCATGCTTTGAGGAATTTTGATGTTTAGATCTTAATTTATGATGTACTCAATGATTAATTGGAGTTTATTTTGGATGACTTAGGGATAAAAGATGACAAGATCTTCTCAATCTGGAGGATTCTCAAAGACAAATGAGTGGTGTTTTGAAAGCTTTGGATACTATGACGAGTTTAATGCAACAACAAATGTCTAGGGGAGAAAAGTCTATAGATGTTGGAACAAGTAGTCAAAGAAATTCAGAGAATATGGGAATTGAGAAGTTTAAGAAAATAAATCCTCCTTTTATTAGTGAACCAAGTCCAATGATAGCTGAAAAGTGGCTTTTGCGGATAGAAAAGATATTTGATATGATAAATTGTTCAGATACACAAAAAGTTTCATTTGCGTCTTTTATATCGAAAGGAGAAGTTAAACACTGGTGGAGGATGATAAAGAGAATGGCAGAGGCCAAGCAGAAGGTGATTACAAGGGAAACATTTTTATGTAAATTCCATGAGAAGTATTTCCCAGAAAGTGTGAAGGACCAAATGGTAATTGAATTTATACAATTGATACAAGGAAATCTTTCTATTGCACAACATGATGCAAGATTTACTAAGTTATCTAGATTAGCTCAGCATATGGTTGCCGATGAAGCCAAGAGGGCAAAGAAGTTTGAAAGAGGATTAAGGCCAAGCATCCGAGGTAAAATTTTAGTGTTAAAACTAAGAACATATGTTGA
Organism: Costus lasius; assembly: GCA_027563935.2. NCBI lineage: Eukaryota > Viridiplantae > Streptophyta > Magnoliopsida > Zingiberales > Costaceae > Costus > Costus lasius. Next base: position 83,342,637 of record CM050451.1, read on the forward strand.
AATTGTTGATCGGGCAGCTATAATTGAGAAAGATATGGAAGAGATCCAAGAATTGAGAAACAAAAGAGATAAGTTTAGGCCTAATGTTCAAAAACAAAAGAGGGAATTTTGAGTTGAGACTAACAACCCAAGGGCAAAGTTGCCAAGGTTTGAAATGAATAGACAACCAACTAGATATGTATCCTGTGTAAACTGTGGAGGATAACATGATACTAGGCAATGTTACAGAACAACAGGAGCTTATTTTGCTTGTGGAAAGTTTGGACATCAAGTGAAGGATTGCCCCGATAATAGAAGGAAAGCACCAATGCCTCAAAAGCCTGTAGCTCATGCTAAAGTGTATGCTATCTCAAAACTAGATGCTAAAGCCTCCAAATCAGTTGTTGAAGGTATTATTTATGTTTCTAGAAGAACTGCACAAGTGTTATTTGATCCTGGTTCAAATCTATCCTATGTATCACAATATGTTGCACATTATTTGGATATACAACCTGAATCCTTACTGTCTATCTTATATGTGTCTACACTAGTTGAAGATTCATTGACTCCTTGCACCATCAAGCAAGTTGCACCACTAAGAAGTAGCCGCAAGCAAGATTGATTCAAGGAGAGATGCGCCAATGATTCTTGCTTCAAGGTAGGATGCACCCCTAATCTTCTTCATGCGTTTACAAAACAAAAAGAAAAAGTGGCACGTGGGCCTCACACATATACATCACGGGCATACAAGGGGCTTGACTATGGCCACAACATAATACACAATCAAGATATCTATCTCATGCTTTTCTATATGCTCATGAAAATTCATAAAATTTAGTTTTAGTTTTTCATCATAACTTGTCTTTCAACCTCAACGTCTCTTCACAAATCTAGGATTTTTCGTTTCTCTCAGGAGTCTACAAGTGGTGCATGCATGCTCTAAGCATGCTAGCCACTTACCCTTGCAATCCTTAACCTACCAAGATTAGGGCAATCACCCAATCCATGCTCCATATAATCTTGACAAGTCCCACATAGTAGCTCTATCCTACATGCGTGGGGAGAAATTAATTCTCTCACAAAAGGGTCAATCCCTTAAGTGAAGAAATCAAAAAAAATTTGAGAGATGGAGGAAAGGTTAGGAACAAAAGACCTACAATTTTTCTATATAAGAAAAACCATGCGCTAATGCAGAATTTTTGAAAATTTGAATGGCATGTGAGCATACAAGAAAGCATTAAAACACCGTTCGAGTCTCACAAGTCCCTCTAATACCACTGTTGGGAAACCCCGGGGATTTTAAAAATTTTATTATATATATACAGCGGAAGCAATCCCTGAAATAGGCCAGTCCCAAAAACCTAAAAGATCGAGTCAAGGGAGGGAGTCGACACGGCAAGTAAGAGATGATACCTTAGAAGCAAGGAGACGATGCGATGTATGTGCCCAAGTGTTCACCCTCTATAGTCTCGCACATAGCCGATGCTTGAGTTCTCTTCTTCCATGCCCAGTGCTAGCCTTAGGAAGAAGATCCACACCTTTAGAAGCCTTCTTTGATCACTTACGCCACCCACAAGGATGAGGATGCGCTAAGAGGAAGAAGAAGGAAGGGATGCCGCCAAGCCTTGTCTTACTTGCGCCAACGGGAGGAAGAAGGATGGTGCTTGTAGCCTTGATGGAAGAAGATGCTCCATGGATCACCTAGCTCTCACCCCTCTTGTTGTCCATGCCTAGGAGAAGTTGTGTGCTAGAGGGGTTCGGCTAGGGTCCTTTTGTTGGGGTATGCCCTTAAGGCTAATGTTTGAGGCCTTGGGATTCTTTCAGTATCATGTATAAACTCTAAGTTTATAAAGGCAATGGTTGTTATTCAGGTTGTTACATCATCTGCTGCAATATGTATATTTCTGAATAATGTCTCAATGCTGTTCAGCTTGGCTGACATGCAGTTTTGTCCTTAGTCGAGATATCTTGGTGAACATGAGACAGCCTTGATATGGTTGAGACTAATATGTGTTCTAATCTTATAGGATGCTTCGAGCATGGAATAAGATGTAGACTCATGGGTACAGTGGATGTACTGGACAGACCCTACTAGGATATTCAATTGCTTGTCATAATGTGAATAATCCTTGTATGCAAACAAGTGGCATATTTCCTCTGACTTGAGATCACTTGTGTTTCTAAATGATGATTGACATTATTTTGAGGTAGTTCAATATCATTTGAAATATAATAGTTATAGACTATCTTGGATAATGAGCATGAGTCATGTTAGGGCGCTAGTGATAGATATAGGATTGCCGTCTCCTTGATTGGAGTGTGATGTTCTAAAGGGGCCCCCTGGATGAGATGATTGAGAAAGTGTATGGCCATACCCAGATGACTATGATCATCTGATCTAATCATTCTCATCATATTGGAATTACAGGCTTGACACGCTTGTCCAATAAGAACATCCAGTGGCAAAGGAAACACGTATGTCTAGTGACTTGGGTTCACACTTGTGCTGTGGTTTGGGTGTAGTCTTGGAAGACTCTTTCCTTTATATTGGGAGATAGTGATGTGTTGCTAGATACCCCTCACTGATCGTGATAACGTAAGTTATCGTTACCGACATTTAAAGGAAACCCTTAGGGTCGCACAATTTGATGATATGGCTTACTTAAGTCAGATCGTATGGACTGAATTGTTTTGGTTCAGTTTAAAGGGATTTAAACTCTGATTGTAAGTGAGATCAGGTCTGATCATGTTTGATTGATTAGGGCTTGAGATCGGTAAGCTTTGATCTAGAGAATTGATGCTAGATCGGTGAGATCAGGAGCATTAGGAGATGAACGGTTAGATCTGGAGCCTTAGGGTTTAATTGTGATCTAGACCAAATGCTTGGGTTAATTGGTCTTTGAACCAAACCAAATTGAACTGGCTCATTAAGTGAGCGCATGGTTCAATAGGAGAGAAAAATGCGATGGTTCACTTGGAGTGAACGCATCACACGTTGAGGGGGTTTTCTATTTTGGGAAACCATGTTTCCAAAACATGGTCACGCCTCACGTTCGCTCCTCTCACACCTATTGTCGCCTCTTCCTCTCGATGCTCTCGGACTCTCGGGTGTTGAAGGAGTTGACGACAAGGAGGTCTCGGCCAAGCAAGACATCTCTTCTTCCCTTCCGTTCGATCAGGAGACTTGAAGGTCTTTGCTAGCACAAGGATCAACAAGAAGTAGGCGATCTTCTTCTTGTGTGCGCATCTTCTGGAGGAGATCCCTTTCGCTCTCTTCTTCCAAGGCACCATCCAAGCAATGGCGATGGTATGACTCTTATCAATGTATACAAGTTTTAATAGTTGATCATATGACATGCATGCAACCGATCACCTAGAAACCCTTATTTCCGCTGCCCAAAATTTTACATGCGCCACTTTAGGGTTTCGCCCTCCCCCTTTAGGGGACTTTCAATTGGTATCAGAGCAGGTTATTAGAATGTTTTTATGATTGCTTGAGGCTTATGTGATCCATGTTTGCGCTTGTATGCTTAGATCTACATTACATGCGAAAATTACATGTTAAGTTGTTCATGCGAAACACCTGATGAACATGTTTTCTATTTGGCGCATGTATGTTGGCGCTTATTAGTTTTTCTCAAAAAACTATATTACTTGCGTGACTCACCTTAGATCTAAGAGGCGCCTACTTTAAAAACTTAGACGGGTTATTAGGGTTGAAGTCACAGTCGAGTCTAGATCCAATCAGTCTGATCAGACTATCTGACAGCCTAGATGGGTTGACCAGATGGCACCTGTGCGCAAGCACGAGGTGGCTATAGGTCGACTGCGGACAGGCGTGTAGCGATGTCTGATTGAGACAACTATTGAACGTGCATGAGTTAGGCCCGGGGTCACGCCCGCTTGCCAGAACTCATGCAGGTCGTTCAGCCCAACGCATGCATTGTTGACCACTGGGTCGACTCAAGTCAATTAGGACTTGGTGCATGCCGGGGCAGAGGATCTGACTAGGTCTGATGAGTGGATCCCTATTAATGGACCGTTGTAAGGTAGTAGGGCTCATAAGGAAAATAAAAATTGATGCCAATGGGTTTTCGAAATTTTTATTTTCTGGTTTGGATCACATGATGAATGTATACCATATTGCTTGTTTATTTAATCTTATGTGGGCTGCCTATTTAATGTGTGCTGTGCTGGGGCCTGCGTGCCTGGATTAAAATTGTAAATTAATATTTATTGTGATCTGCGCATCACATTTTAATTAATTTATAAAGTGTAATTGACCTGCGTGTCATTCATGTCTAGATAGATTAAATTATATTTTAATCAGACATGAGCACAGAGCACACTTGGCAGAGGCGCATGCAGCTTGAGGCTTGACCAGGTGGAAGGTCTAGAGTTCGACTCTAGGACAGGCGCATTTACCTGGTGGGCGCACCTGAGCTGCAGTGGGCGCTTGGGCCCAGGTTGGGCCAGATGGAGTTGCAAAAGGACCCATGAAGAGCTCAAGTGAAGACTTAAGTTAAATTAAGGTCTTACCTAGGCTTAATGGGCTTTTACCACATAAGATCATCATGCTTTCATTTATTGTTAAGAACTGCATGATTTACTCTTCTTCTATCACCATAGGGTTTGTATGATAGTTAAGAAGATAAAAGGACCGTTAAAATCCAACGCTAAATATCAAGCTCGTAAGCCTTCTGACGCGAAACCTCACTGTTCTGACTATCGTTGGGGCCGTGTTGTACCCACTCAGTGGGCACGCCCATCTATCTTCAGACGGTGTGTGATTACACCTGCGTGTTACAGAGAAGGGATTTATCGCTTCTCGTTGCTCAGCATAGCACGTGGTGGTCCAGGGAGTAGGCCAGGTTAGCTTGACCATGTAGGCTACATATGTGGCGCATATTGTAGCCATATGGAGGCAGCCATTTGAGGGATCAGAGACTGTGTTGTACCAACTCAGTTGGCACAGTCTGCTGGATTGCCCAGATGAAGGGGAATCGCACGGGTTGGCGATTGGCAGGGATTGCCTACCAGAGATTAGTGCTTGTACTCTCTGTGCATCTTATCTCGCCTGAGCGGGACGCGGAGACCAAGTATGAAATCTGGATCCCATCTCACTAAAAGAGTTTTACTCTTTCGGGCTGTTTTGCTGGATTTTTCAGCCAGATAAAATAGTGAGAAAAGAATCATTCTTAAGTCCTGAATTGATTCTAACATTGATACTAACCTTGCTGTTCTTGCATTGTTGTAGATTACTGCAGCATCGAACACCACAGCGTTCAATGTGCAATCCCTACTGGAAAGGGAGAAGTTTGCTGGGCCGAACTTCTCAGACTAGTACGGACACCTTAAGATTGTTCTTAAGGCTGAGAGGAAACTGTATGTCCTCGAGACGGCTATACCGCCTCAACCCGCTCCGAACGCCGCAAGGGCGGTTCGTGATGCTTACGAGAAGCACGTCAATGATAGCATTGATGTCGCTTGCCTGATGCTAGCGTCTATGACGCCACAGCTGCAGCGTCAACATGAAGATTTATCTGCTATTGAAATAATAGCAAATCTCAAGTTGTTGTATGCTGCACAGGCAAGGACTGAACGCTACAATTTGACTAAACTTTTCTTTCAGAGCAAACTGGCTGAAGGGAGTCCAGTGGGAGCTCACGTACTCAAGATGATTGGGTACAAGGAGGCTCTAGAGAAACTGGGACACACCATCAATCAAGAGCTTGTTGTAGACATTATTCTGCAGTCTCTCCCGGCCTCTTTCGATCCATTCATTATTAATTTTAATATGAACAAGATCGACTGTACGCTGGTAGAGTTGCTGAACATGCTCTTGACTACAGAGCAGACTCAGTCTCATGAGAAGGGAACGCCTTCATCCTCTGTCCTAATCGTTCCTTCTAGGAACAAGAAGAAGGGGAAGAAGGGAAAAGCCCCTATCAAGAGCTACAACAAGGCTCTAAAGCAAAAGATAAAGCGGTCGAAGGAATACAGATGTTTCCATTGTGGCCAGCTGGGTCACTGGAAAAAGGACTGTAAAGCGCTCCAAGGAGATAAGAAGGGAAGTAAGCCTTTCGCTTCTGGCTCAGGTATTTTCGTGACTGAAGTCATGGTTTCTTCTTCTATATCATGGGTGTTGGACACTGCATGTGGAGTTCACATTTGTTCAAATGTACAGGAACTCAAGAGAAGAAGACAGGTGGGACAGCATGAGGTGGACCTACGAGTTGGAAACAGGGCACGGGTTGCTGCTGTTGCTGTAGGAGTTTATTACATCTCATTACCATCTGGGCTTGTATTGGAACTGGACAATTGTTACTTTGTACCAAGCATTACAAAAAATATTATCTCTATTCCTGCTCTTGTCAGGAAAGGGTTTTCCTTTGAATGCAATATTTCAAAGTGTGTTATTTCTTATGATAATATTGTTTATGCTTTTGGCTCAATTAACAATGGGTTATTCATGTTGGAGATGGAATGTTCTGTACAACAAATTGATAATAAGAAAGCCAAGTATGCTGATGACAGCACCTTGCTATGGCATAGTCGTTTAGGCCATATTAACAAGAAACGCATTAAGCGGTTGCATGACCATGGACTGCTGGGATCATTCTCCTATAAGGAGCTTAATACATGCCAAGCTTGTTTAATGGGTAAAATGACGAAGTTTCCTTTTTCTCACAAAGGTCAAAGGGCTTCAGGTTTACTAGACCTCATTCACAGCGATGTGTGTGGGCCATTTAGTAAACATGCCAGAGGTGGCTATCTATACTTCATTACCTTTACTGATGATTTCAGTAGATATGGGTATGTCTATTTAATGAGACATAAAAGTGAATCTTTTGACAAGTTCAAAGAGTTCAAAAATGAAGTACAAAATCAGCTAGGCCGAAATATCAAGGCACTTCGTTCAGATCGAGGTGGTGAATACTTGAGTCAAGAGTTTACTGACTATCTGAAGGAGTGTGGGATTATCTCACAGCTCACTCCTCCAGGAACACCGCAATGGAATGGTGTATCCGAGAGGAGAAATAGAACTTTACTTGATATGGTTCGTTCTATGATGAGTCAGGCTACTCTACCTTACTCCTTTTGGGGATTTGCACTAGAAACAGCTGCAAAGGTACTAAACCGAGTGCCATCCAAGGCCGTTTCTAAGACTCCATATGAGTTATGGTATGGGAAACAGCCGAGCTTGACATTTATTAAGATCTGGGGTTGCGAGGCTTATGTCAAAAAGCTCGCCTCTGGGAAACTAGAGAGCAGATCAGAGAAATGTATCTTTGTCGGTTACCCTAAGGAAACTAAGGGTTATTATTTCTACGATCCTAAAGAGAACAAAGTATTTGTTGCTCGGACGGCTATTTTTCTTGAGAAGGAATTTCTTCTGCAAGAGGCCAGTGGGAGAGAAATAAACCTGGATGAGAATCCAGAAGAAGGACAAAGTAGTCAAGTGCAATTGGATGAGCCTGAGCCAGTAGATCAGGTTATTGAACAACCTGAGGCTCAGATATCACGGGAACCGCGAAGATCGGGAAGGATCCGTCGTCAGCCTGAGCGCTATGACGGAGTCTACATCATTGATGATGAACCCCTCACTTATGCGGATGCGGTCAGTGGATCGGAATCAGCGAGATGGCTTGAAGCTATGCGAGCCGAGATGGACTCCATGTCTGATAACCAAGTCTGGGATTTGGTTGATCCGCCTCCGGGAGTAACCCCTATAGGCTGTAAATGGATCTTCAAGAAGAAGATAGACATGGATGGTAACGTGGTTACCTATAAAGGCAGGCTAGTTGCGAAAGGTTTCAAACAAATCTACGGGATAGATTATGATGAAACTTTCTCTCCTGTAGCTATGTTTAAGTCTATTCGGATAATTCTTGCGATAGCAGCATATTACGATTATGAGATCTAGCAGATGGATGTGAAGACCGCTTTCCTTAATGGAAAACTGGATGAGGATGTGTATATGACACAACCTGAAGGTTTCACTAATCCATCAGATCGTCATAAAATATGCAAATTAAAGAAGTCCATTTATGGACTTAAGCAAGCATCAAGAAGCTGGAATATTCGTTTTGATGAATCAATCTGTGAATTTGGTTTCATCAAGAATGAAGATGACCCGTGTGTATATAAGAGGTTTAGTGGGAGCGTGATTATTTTCCTAGTCCTCTACGTCGATGATATCTTGATCATTGGAAACGATATTCCTGAACTACATGCTGTTAAAGCATGGTTAAGAAAATGTTTCCAGATGAAAGATCTAGGAGAAGCAGCCTATGTATTAGGTGTGAAGATCTACAGAGATAGATCTAAGAGGCTTCTCGGGCTGTGCCAGAATACTTACATCGATAAAGTCCTGGAGAGATTCCATTTAGAAAATTCTAAAAGAGGATATCTTCCAGTCAGACATGGTCTGAATCTTTCAAAGAGTCAGTGTCCACAAACACAGACTGAGAAAGATGAAATGGACAATACGCCTTATGCTTCGGCTATTGGATCCATTATGTATGCGATGTTGTGTACTCGCCCAGACGTCGCTTACGGGTTAAGCGTGACCAATCGATTCCAAAGTAATCCAGGGAAGGCACACTGGATTGCGGTCAAGAACATTTTGAAATATCTTCGGAAGACCAAAGATATGTTCTTGATTTATGGAGGTCAGGAAGAACTCAGTATTGAAGGATATACTGATGCTTCATTCCAGTCTGACCAGGATGATTTCCGATCGCAATCAGGCTATGTTTTTAGCTTGAATGGAGGAGCAGTGGTGTGGAAAAGTTTCAAACAGTCAATTGTTGCTGATTCCACAACAGAAGCCGAGTATGTTGCAGCCTCAGAAGCATCTAAGGAGGCAGTGTGGATTCGTAAGTTCGTTCAGGAACTTGGTGTAGTTCCTTCAAGTGCAGATCCTTTGGTTATCTTCTGTGATAACACTGGAGCAATAGCACAAGCAAAGGAACCACGGTCACACCAGAAGTCCAAGCACATACAGAGAAGGTTTCACTTGATCCGGGAGATCATTGATCGTGGCGAGATCAAAGTCTGCAAGGTTCATACAGATGACAATCTAGCAGACCCGCTTACAAAGCCTCTGGCGCAGCAGAAGCATGAGAAGCACTGTAATAATATGGGTTTGAGATTTCTCAACCATTAGATTAAGTGCAAGTGGGAGATTGTTGGGGTATGCCCTTAAGGCTAATGTTTGAGGCCTTGGGATTCTTTCAGTATCATGTATAAACTCTAAGTTTATAAAGGCAATGGTTGTTATTCAGGTTGTTACATCATCTGCTGCAATATGTATATTTCTGAATAATGTCTCAATGCTGTTCAGCTTGGCTGACATGCAGTTTTATCCTTAGTCGAGATATCTTGGTGAACATGAGACAGCCTTGATATGGTTGAGACTAATATGTGTTCTAATCTTATAGGATGCTTCGAGCATGGAATAAGATGTAGACTCATGGGTACAGTGGATGTACTGGACAGACCCTACTAGGATATTCAATTGCTTGTCACAATGTGAATAATCCTTGTATGCAAACAAGTGGCATATTTCCTCTGACTTGAGATCACTTGTGTTTCTAAATGATGATTGACATTATTTTTAGGTAGTTCAATATCATTTGAAATATAATGGTTATAGACTATCTTGGATAATGAGCATGAGTCATGTTAGGGCGCTAGTGATAGATATAGGATTGCCGTCTCCTTGATTGGAGTGTGATGTTCTAAAGGGGCCCCCTGGATGAGATGATTGAGAAGGTGTATGGCCATACCCAGATGACTATGATCATCTGATCTAATCATTCTCATCATATTGGAATTACAGGCTTGACACGCTTGTCCAATAAGAACATCCAGTGGCAAAGGAAACACGTATGTCTAGTGACTTGGGTTCACACTTGTGCTGTGGTTTGGGTGTAGTCTTGGAAGACTCTTTCCTTTATATTGGGAGACAGTGATGTGTTGCTAGATACCCCTCACTGATCGTGATAACGTAAGTTATCGTTACCGACATTTAAAGGAAACCCTTAGGGTCGCACAATTTGATGATATGGCTTACTTAAGTCAGATCGTATGGACTGAATTGTTTTGGTTCAGTTTAAAGGGATTTAAACTCTGATTGTAAGTGAGATCTGGTCTGATCATGTTTGATTGATTAGGGCTTGAGATCGGTAAGCTTTGATCTAGAGAATTGATGCTAGATCGGTGAGATCAGGAGCATCAGGAGATGAACGGTTAGATCTGGAGCCTTAGGGTTTAATTGTGATCTAGACCAAATGCTTGGGTTAATTGGTCTTTGAACCAAACCAAATTGAACTGGCTCATTAAGTGAGCGCATGGTTCAATAGGAGAGAAAAATGCGATGGTTCACTTGGAGTGAACGCATCACACGTTGAGGGGGTTTTCTATTTTGGGAAACCATGTTTCCAAAACATGGTCACGCCTCACGTTCGCTCCTCTCATGCCTATTGTCGCCTCTTCCTCTCGATGCTCTCGGACTCTCGGGTGTTGAAGGAGTTGACGACAAGGAGGTCTCGGCCAAGCAAGACATCTCTTCTTCCCTTCCGTTCGATCAGGAGACTTGAAGGTCTTTGCTAGCACAAGGATCAACAAGAAGTAGGCGATCTTCAGATGGAGGACTATGGTACTGTGACTCTTACTGAAGAATGTAATGCTATTATCCAAAACAAGTTGCCACCGAAATTAAAAGATCTAGGTAGTTTCTCTATACCTTGTTTTATTGGGAGCATGGCTTTTGACTGAGCCTTATGTGATTTGGGTGCTAGTGTGAGTCTAATGTCATTGTCTATTTGCAGGAAATTGGACATGTGAGAGCTTAAACTAACTACAATATCTTTGCAGCTCGCCGATCATTCAGTTAAGTATCCTGTAGGGATTCTTCATGATGTGTCTATCCAAGTAGGTAAATATTTCATTCCAGCAGACTTTGCAGTTCTTCAGATGGAGGAAGATGCAAGAATCTCTATCATACTTGGTAGACCGTTCTTAGCCACAACATGAGCACTTATTGATGTAAAGAACGGTAAGCTTACACTTAACATTGGGGATGAAAGAATTGAGTATGACTTGAATGAGGCCATGAAAAACCCATCGAATTCTGAATTTTGTTGTAGTATACATGCTGTAAATGACACTATTTATGATCTTAATGATTTGTTTGTTGAAACCTCTGAATATGATTCTGATTTAGATTCTTCTCTTGATTCTAAGGTAGAGACCAATTCTGAGATTGATGAATTATTAGACTGCAGTGCTTGTGATAATGAAAAGAGTGAAGAAAAAAAGGCTCCAAAAGTAGAACTTAAAGCTTTACCTGATAACCTTCGTTATGAATTTCTTGGTCCTGATTCTACTTACCCTATTATTGTTGATGCACAGCTTGGAAAAAGGGAGACAGATTTGCTTCTCAAAGAATTAAGGATTCATAGAAAGGTAATTGGGTACACAATTGATGACTTAAAGGGAATTAACCCTTCTTTTTGTATGCACAGGATTTTGATGGAAGAGGAACACAAGCCACATGCAGATTTTCAAAGGAGACTTAACCCTTCTATGAAAGAAGTTGTGAAGAAGGAGGTTTTGAAATTACTTGATGCAGGTATTATCTATCCTATCTCTAATAGTAAATGGGTAAGTCCTGTACATTGTGTTCCTAAGAAAAGAGGGGTAACTGTCATGAAAAATAAAGACAATGAATTAATTCTTGTTAGAACTGTTACTAGTTGGCGCATGTGCATAGATTATAGAAAATTAAATGCTGCTACTAAGAAAGACCATTTTCCCTTACCTTTTATTGATCAAATGGTTGAAAGGCTTGCAAACCATTCTCACTTTTGTTTCTTAGATGGATACTCTGGATTTTTCCAAATTCCTATACATCCTGATGATCAAGATAAGACTACTTTCACTTGCCTGTATGGTACTTTTGCATATAGGAGAATGTCTTTTGGTCTATGTAATGCACCTGCTACTTTTCAAAGATGCATGATGGCTATTTTTTCTGATTTTATTGAGGGCTTTATGGATGTATTTATGGATGATTTCTCAGTATATGATTCTTCTTTTAATGATTATTTGGCTAATTTATCTCGAGTTTTGCAGCGGTGTTAAGAAACTAACCTTGTTCTTAATTGGGAAAAATGTCATTTCATGGTTAGGCAAGGGATAGTTTTTGGGCACTTGATTTCAGAAAGAGGGATTGAAGTTGATAGAGCCAAAGTTGAGGTGATAGAGAAATTAGAGCCACCCACCACAATGAAGGAGGTCCGAAGCTTTCTAGGACATGCAGGATTCTACCGGCAATTCATCAAGGATTTCTCTAAACTTGCTAGACCTCTTACAAATTTACTTTGTAAAGATGTTAAATTTTCTTTTGATGAAGATTGTTTATCTGCTTTTTCAGGAACTAAAGAAAGCTTTGGTTTCAGCACCTATCATTTAGCCCCCAGATTGGGACTTGCCCTTCGAGCTTATGTGTGATGCCAATGATTATGCAATAGAAGCAGTTTTGGGACAGAGAAAGGAGAAAAAGACTTATGTTATTCATTATGCTAGTAGGACTTTGGATGAGACACAGAGGAATTACACTACCACTGAGAAGGAACTTTTAGCTATAGTATTTGCCTTTGATAAATTTAGATCATACTTGATTAACTCCAAAGTGGTGGTGTACATTGATCATGCAGCTGTGAAGTACTTAATACAGAAAAAGGATAGTAAACCATGCTTGCTCAGATGGATTTTACTCTTGTAGGAGTTTGATTTGGAAATTAAAGACAAAAAGGGATCAGAAAACTTTGTTGCAGATCATCTTTTGAGGATAATAGTGGATACTGAAAAGAATGATATAATCAATTATTCCTTCCCTGAAGAACAACTCTTGGCCATGGAACAAATCAGAGCCCCATGGTATGCTGACATAGTGAATTACCTAATAGCTAATGTTCTTCCTCCTGAATTAAATTACCAAAGAAAGAAGAGATTCTTGGCTAAGGTAAAGCATTATTTTTGGGATGAGCCTTATGTTTTTAGAAGATGTGCATATGGTGTTTTTAGAAGATGTATACCTAAAGAGGAGATCACAGATATATTGTTTCAGTGTCATGGATCTTCTTATGGTGGGCACGTTAGTACTGAGAAAACTGCTTTCAAAGTTTTGCAATTAGGATTTTATTGGCCTTCAATCTTTAAAGATGCTAGAAACTTTATCTTATCTTGTGATAGATGTCAAAAGACAGGTAACATTAACAGAAGATATAAGATGCCATTGTCCATCATTCTTGAGGTTGAGATATTTGATGTCTGGGGGATTAATTTCATGGGACCCTTTCCATCTTCCGGAGGTAACAAATACATACTTGTGGCGATAGATTATGTTTCAAAGTGGGTTGAAGCTCTTGTTTCTCCTACTAATGATTCCAGAGTTGTTGTTAAACTATTCAAAAAGATTATCTTTCCAAGGTTTGGGACACCACGAGTAGTGATTAGTGATGAAGACTCACATTTCATAGAACATAAGTTCTCAGCCTTGCTTAGAAAGTATGGGGTAAATCATAGAGTTGCAACACCTTATCACCCCCAAACAAGTGGACAAGTTGAGATATCAAACAGAGAAATAAAAGGAATTTTGGAAAAGATAGTGTCACGCACAAGGAAAGATTGGACATTCAAACTTGATGATGCACTGTGGGCCTACCGGACTGCTTTTAAATCACCATTAGGTATGTCTCCCTTTCAATTGGTTTATGGTAAATCTTGTCATCTACCTGTAGAGCTTGAGCATAAGGAGTTCTAGGCAATCAAAGCACTAAACTTTGACTTAAAGAACGCGGGTGAAAAACAGAGGTTATAATTGAACAAGCTAGATGAGGTCAGACTCTCCGCTTACAAAAATGCAAGAATTTATAAGGAGAGGACTAAGAGATGGCATGATCGACATATTTTTAGAAGGAATTTCCAACCAGGTGACTTTGTTCTTTTGTTCAATTCTAGATTGAGATTTTTCCTAGAAAACTTAAGTCTCGATGGTCTGGGCCTTTTCAGGTAAAGAAGACTTACCCCTACAAAGCTGTGGACATATGGAGTGAGGAAACATGAGAGTTTAAGGTCAACAGTCAAAGATTGAAGCATTATTATCAAGAATAACTGATTGAAGAAAAAGAGAAATATTATCTTGATGAACCACGATCAAATCCGAGTGCAGAACGATCAAGCTAATGACCTTTAAATTAGTGCTTCTTGGCAGGCAACCCAAGGACTCTTTCTTTAGTTCATTCTCTTTTATTTTACTTGGTTTTTATTTTTACCATTAGAACTGATTTTTCTTCTCTTTTTGTAGGTAAAATCGATTTTTGGTGTAAATTACGGCACTACTGTAATGCAAATTACGGTGCCGTATTTTTCCTAAGTGCACGATTCCTCAGCTATTTTGGGGATTTCTCACTCGTGTTTTCACTTGTCCCTACGCCGAATACACTACCCCCTGAGGACACAGAGGGGATTAGATCAGATGATGACAAGTAGAGTTTTGTGAGTATCTTTTTCCCTTACTTCTTTGTATTTCATTTTCCTTATCTTATTGAGGTTTCATGCTTTTATAGGGAGAATTACTCCTCCAAACTTTTGTGTCCGCCATCACTATCTTGCTTACTCTCATTTGATTGCTTAATTATTCGATATGGTTGTATCATATTTTGATATTGATGATGATTTCAATTGGGTTATATAACACTTGATGATATTTTTGATTTTGAGCACCTTGTGGAGGTGCATACTTGATGACATGATGACTTGTATGATTTTGATCATGAATGAGTATATTTTTATTGATGTGATTATTCTGTGGCCTAGTCTATTTCTGAAAAAAATTCTTGTTGATAGTATGATTTTCTTGATGGAGAATTTGTTCATGAATGTGATTAGGACTAGACCTATTTTAGAAATTTATAGTAAATTTCGTGTCATTTCATGAGTACTTTCATGTCATATTCATGCTCTTTTGCTTATTTTTATGCCTTTTATCAAATATTGCGAAATCTACACATTTTCTAGTTTTTGATGATTTTCAAGTAAAAAGGCACTATTTTTAGGCGTTTTCAAGCAAATGCAGATGCATGGATGAATTCCCACCATCAAGAAAAGATTACATGTCAAATTTCACGCAAATTGGAACTTCACACCAAAATACGGTAGGGCCGTGACCAAAATTACGGTACCGTGGTTTCACTGCACTTACAGAACAAACCACGACACTACTGTAATTTCTGAGCACTGCCGTATTTTGGGTTGATTTTGTATAGAAAGTTTTGCGTAAATTACGGCCCTGCCGTAATGGATTTCATGGGCCGTAATCTGGGCTCAATTTCGTACAGAAAGTTTGATGGATTTTACGGTGCTGCCGTAACCAATATTACAGGCCGTATTTCCAGTCATTTTTTCACCCGAGAGATTTGATGTAAATACGGCACTGCCGTAATTCTTTTCATGGTACCGTAATTTTGGATGATTTCTGTATCGAGAATTTCTACAGAAATTACAGCACTGCCGTAATGATTTTCATGGCCATAATTACGACCCAGACACGCGATTTTTACGGACTATTTGAAGCCCGATTCTTGCGTGGATGATTGTGAACGATCCAGGCCATCAATTGGTGATCCAAAAAAAGAAAAATTCTGGCGGAGATCAAGGGGGAGAGATAGAGATGAAAAGCCCTAATTTTTATCGACGATTCAGAGAGAAATTGAGTTCTTCACCGTCGCCCTAGGTTTCGCCGTCGGGAAGCATATAGCGCATCTCCGGCTGTGAAATTTAAGGGAAGCTGCACATAGAGGAGGAGAAGATATCCCAGAAGTTTCAGAACGAAAGGAGATTAATCGGAGGAGAAATCAATGGAACACTCATCGCCGACACTGTTCACCGCCAAAATTACGGCTGTAATTTATATTACAGCCGTGCTGTAAAGTTGTTTTCCCCTTTCTCTTCGATTCCTGATCTTCTGATACTATGGATTATTGTAATTCTTCAACTATGCTAGCTTAAACTCTTTTTGGGACTTGGGGGAGTAATTCCCCTCAATTTCTTAATGACTAGATTGTTTTTACTTTCGTCATGATGATTTTACTATGATAATTCTACTTATGTGATGATTGCCTTTAATTCTCCATAGATTCATATTGTTAGCATGTTTTAGAGTTTTTGCAATATGGACTGAAAAGTGATTTGCTAAGAACTTGGAACCCTAAAATTGAATGTTAGGAACTCATCGTAAGAAATTAGGTTTGTTCTTATTTTTCGATTTTAGAAGTTTAATACCATGTTAATAATCTGAATCTAGGATTGAGTTATTGTAATAAACATGACGATACTGTGAGAAATCAAGTATTAGATTGTTGGAGAACCTTAAGTAGAACTTGTGAAAATTATAGTATTAAAGTATGTAATTTTCACTTTAGATGATTGATTTAGAATTCGGATGCATGAAAGTGATCCTTGAATTCTTTATCAATAATTTACTTATCTTCAGCATTGAATAGATCCTGCATGAAAGTGAGGATCAGTTCTTTGTAAATTGTCTGCGCGAAAGCGAGATGATTTGTTTATGAAGCAAATTATATCTTTATCATGATAAAATTTATTTGACGAATATCTATTTATATATAGTCATGGAAATTAAGGTGAATGAAACCCTAGTCCCAGTTTCTCTCTATGATATTTTCGTGTAGCTTTTGATAGTTTGCTTGATATTTTTGACTGCCTAACTAGTGAGAAATTGATTATTCGGTACTTGACAAACGAGGTCTCTGTGTTTCAATATCTTAATTATTACTTCGAGTATTCATGCACTTGCGGACACAACACTAGGTGCCACTCACTGCTTGTGATGATTAGGTCATCACTGCCAATGTCAAAGGAACCTAGAGGGTCCACACCTAGACACTCAAAATTCTGTAATGATCGGATAGCCTCAGATCAAATCTATGAATGATTTAGATCTATATAGGAGTCTTATGCATCTCAGATGCATGTGTTAAGTTGGGAGATGACGTTATAGAGTTGGATGACTCTTTGGAATCAGTTGACCTCGATTGACCTTCGGGTGACCACATTTGACCTCGTAAAAGTCGACAAATTTATTCAGAGACTCGTTAATTGATTTTAGCAGAATCATAAGGGGTCCATAGCTTAAGCTCATAATTGAATATTTATATTCAATTAATTTAGAATATTTATATTCAATTAATTTAGAATAAATATATTATATTTATTCCTTAGTGGGACCCACAAGTTAAACTCTATAAAAGATGGGGCTAGGGGGCACATACAACATGCACTTCTCTTGGAGAACCCTAGCCACCTAGGACTTGTCTCTCCCCACTCTTGCCCTTGCCGCCAAGCCCCTCTGGCGGCCGCCTCATCAAGCTTGTCGCCCCCTTCTCCCTTGTGGCAACAAGGCTTCTCCTTGTCTCTCCCCACTCTTGCCCTTGCCGCTAAGCCAACTAAGAGCCTGTTTGGCCCCACTTTTAATAGCTTTATAGTTGTGGTAAACTGTACTGTATCGTAGTATTGTACTGTGTTGTACTGTCAAAATTTATAAGATGTTTAATAAATAACTTTTTAGTTACTATCAAAGTTTAAAATAATAAATAAATAAATAATTTAAAATTATTATATATTTTTATTTATTATTAAAATTTTATATTATTTAAAATAATAATAGTTAAAAAAATTAATTAAAATCATGTAAATTACTTTTTTGGAAAAGCAGAAGCAGCAAAAGTATCAAATTATAGCTTTCCCAGATTCTACTTTTTTACTACTTCTATTTTTCTTTACCAAACACATTTTTGACAGATTTGTGCTTAAAAGCAGTTTCAAAACGGAGCCAAACAGACCCTAATAGTTATTGGGATAAGATAATTACATTTCAATTCAACCATTGCAATTAATAGTATAAATAATATTGAACTTAGTCATACTATAATAACTGTGTATTGAGGGTGGTAGTTAGTTTAACTAATAAGGACATTAGTTGTTGATAATAAGATCTAGAGGTCAAACATCACTATAATTATTTAACTTATTTATATAAAAATAAAAAAGTATATTTGATATGAAAAATAATTATATTTCATTACACATGCAACCACAACATCTGAAGAGTCTTTCGCAATTTACAAAGTAGCATTTGGGTAGTGAAAGAAGTGATAATTTTAAGGGCCTGTTTGGCCGCGCTGTTAATAGCTTTATAACTGTGCTAAACTATGACGTGCTGCACTGTACTGTACTATCAAAATTTATAAGATGTTTGATTAATAGCTGTTTAACTACTGTCAAAATTAAAAATAATAAATATATATTATTTTAAATTATTTAAAATAATAATATATTTTATTTTTTTAGTATTAAAATTTTTAATTATTTAAAATAATAATACTTAAAATTTTAAACAAAATAATGTAAATTATTTTTTTGAAGAAGCAAAGCTGCAAAAGCTTCAAATCGTAGCTTTTTCAACTTCTGCTTTTTTGCTATTTTTTTTCTTTTACTTTTAATTGTCAAACATTTTTTTCTGCTTTCTGCTTAAAAGCTAATTAAAAGCAGCTTAAAAGTGGGGCTAAACAAGGAAAAATTGTGCCGGAAACCACCCAATCGGGATGAGATCCGGTTGGGTGCCCGCATCTTCCAATCGCTGATCTCAAAGCAGCATTTGGAGTTCAACAGATCCGACTTCCGAGGCGGAGTCGTTTCCAAAAGAAAAAGCGCTGATGCATGTAGAAAAAGAGACATGAGGCATAAATGCCGCTCGGAGACTCAAGCTTGTGTATCTTGATCGAGAGTGAACAACGGATGGTGAAAATGCCCTCTCTTAAAATTTTCCATGCGTATTATGGATCTGGAGGAGTCAAGCTGCATTATGGATCCGAAGGCTAACAGTGTTTCAAGTGATGGTTCCTTTGAGGATTTTTGAGGTTATATAAATTTTTCAGGTGTATGTGAGTTTATAGAAGGAAAATTAATATGAAGTGCATGCTTGTTTCCTTGTGAAATGTGTTTTATCTTTCTTATTTACATAATAATTGTTGTCAAAGATGCAAAATTTCAGGTTATCTAAGAAATGCCCTCTTTTAAAATCCTAAATATTTCAATGTGAAAAAAAAATCAAGTAGCTAAGAGTTGCGGCCAGATTTTTACTTTGATGAGTAAAATGTATTGCTTAAGCTTTATAGACACTACTTTGAACAGGCCTACGGTTATAAGATACCAGAACATAATAAGTTTACTCAGCAAACCATATATGCAACAACATGTTTGGATTTAATCACAAGACAAAAGTTAAACAAGTTCCATAACTTCTTCCACAAAAACCATGCTGAAAACAATAGTGACTCTAGGACTGTCATACAAGGAGAGTGGACATCATTTTGTTCACAATTAGTACAGTCAAAACACCAGGTCTAAATGCTCCTGTAACATTAACCAGTAGCTGTAGCCGATCCTCTGGTATACCTTGTTGCTTTAGATCCTGCCAGAAGGACTGAATAAGATAAACGATCTATATGTGAAAACATATGCAAATATTGGAAATAGAAAGCCAAGACATACCAGGGATACATCAACATAGTAATTAATATTGCTAAAACACATGGTAAGAGGCTGAAAGGGTAAAACCATGCCCTGTTAAACAAAATCCAAAGGCCATGAACTACTATACTGGCTGGCAAAATGTAATGAACTATTAGCAGTAGTATGGCATGGCAACTTTTGTACCGAGATGTATCTGGCACTACATTAACATACCTGGATTAATTGTCATTAGTTGGTTGAGAATAATCAAAGCCCTCTTTGTTTTGGTGCTGTGTTAGATTCATTTGTGAACCTTCGTCCGAGCACTACATTAACATACCTGGAAGAATTAGCTTACTAACAATGTATTACATACAGTCCTAGCTAAATAAATACACTTACATAATAAGAAGATCTAAAATGGCAATGTTTTGGTGTTGTGCTGTGTTGGATTCATATCACCTTTACGTATAGAAACTCATTAGATCTAAAATGGCAATGCATGATGTCGCTGAAGAAGTGACTATTTACGGCTAGGGTTTATTATAACAAATAATGTTGTCATTTGAGAGATATAGATTCATAATCACCTTTACATATAAGAACTCATTAGATTTAAAATGGCAATGCATGATGTTGCCGCAGAAGTGACTATTTATGACTAGGGTTTATGATAACAAATAACATTTAGGGTTACAAAGAGCGTTTACGGAAACAATATACCTCCTGATGTCGCCGAAAAAGTGAGTCCGCCGCCAAAGATTGAGAGCTTAGGAGAGGAGGAGAGGAGATTGTCGTTGCAGAGGAAAGGGGCGGCGATCGCTGTGCAGGAACAATATCGGGTCGCTGCAGAGGAAGGGGGCGGAGTTCGTGTGCATACTTTCAGCTGCCATATGTGGATATTTTCAATATTGGATCGGATTGTTTGAAGCTCTAAATGTGTCGTTGAACTCCAAATGTTGCTTTGGGATCGGCGATTGGAAGATGCGGGCACCCAACCGGCTCTCATCCCGATTGGGTGGTTTCTGGCACAATTTTCTCGCCAAACAGGCCCTAAAATAATACTAAAAGAGCAACAAAATAAGTAACACGACAGCAAATCTCCAACTCAGGTTAGGGTTCAAGACAATTAGACAAACAGCTGCAAGTCAGCCACCATTCCGCATCCATCTCACTCTCCGAAACCCGAAAACCCACCCTTGTGTTTTTCCTCTCCTCTTCCTGCTCCAAATCCCTTGATGCAATCTTCATGTGCCGCGCGCGACGAGCATAGCCTCAAACCTCACATCTCAATGCTCCCGTTTCGCAATCCAGATCGCCCTCCCAAGAGCCATGCGAAGGCTCTGGAAACTCCCAATTCTTCTTAATCCCGCCGCCCTTCTTCCCCCTTCACTCCGCTCCTTTCGTCGGGCAACCGCCGCTGCCACTGCCGTCCAAGAAGCTGCGGAAAGCGAGAATCCGTACGCCGACACGCTCCCACCCCATACTTGCCAACTGAACTCTGATCACGTCCTCCTCGTGCTGCGGAGCCTTCGCCGGAAACCGCACGCGGCTATCGTATCCTTCAAGGAGTTCGAGTGCCTTGGCTTCCGCCACACCCTCACCACTTTCTCCGAGCTCGTCCGCATATTGGGTGAGGCTGGTCGACGGAATCGTTTGACCTGCTTGTTCTCTGATATGTTCTTGACGAACTCGGGGACTCTCGGTTTTGAGGTCCCAGCGCTCTTTGACCTTCTTTGTCGAAGTTCTACCAGCACTGGAACTCTAGTAGTGGTCTTTAGTGCACTTGTCAAGGCGTACGGCCTCTGCGGGATGTATGATCAGGCTGCGGAAGCGTTCTCTCAGCTTCCAAGGCTCGGATTCTCGCCGTCAGTCAAGATTTGCAGTTACTTTATGAACTGTCTAGCGGAAATTGGCAACCTTGATATGGTGCTGCAAGTTTTTGATCAATTGTTGAAGATCAGTGTGCCTCCGGATGCTTACATGTTTACGATACTAATCAAAGCAATGTGCCGTGAGGGTAAGTTGGATGAGGCTTTTGGTGTTTTGAATGTGATGAGGGACGCCGGTGTGGAGCCCGATCAGATTACTTATCACACTGTTATAGAAGGAATGTGCGCCATTGGAAAACCTGATTTAGCCTATGCATTTCTTAAAGGTATTGCAAGAGACGGCACACTTTTGAATCGTGTGTCTTATAATAAAGTGATTAGTAAGTTGTGCAAAGAGAAGAAATTCCAAGAAGCAGAGAATGTTTTGGAGGATATGTTGAGACAAGGAGTGCTCGCTGACGCATTCAGCTACCGGTTTCTCATTCAGGGATACTGCAAAGCTGGTGACATTGTAAGAGCATTAGATCTTTATGAGGAGATGGTTTCCAAGGGTATTAGTGCAGACCACGTTATTGTCAGTCTGTTGCTCCAATGTTTAGGTAAGAATGGCATGGCAACTGAAGCTTTGAATTACTTTAATAGATTTAGAGAATCAGGAATTTTCCTTGACAAAATCCTTTACAATATTGGAATGAATATTCACTGTACATTGGGAAATATGAATGAAGCAGTGAAATTGCTCAACGAGATGGAGTATAAGGGATTATGTCCGGATAGAATCCATTTCACCAATTTGATAAAAGGGTATTGCAAGAAGCATGATATTGTCAATGCTCAGAAAGTTCTCATTCATATGATGGAGATCAATGTAGTTCCTGATTCTGTGGCATACAATATACTTGCTAGAGGGTTATGTAGAAATGGTTTTACCAAGGAGGCATTTGATCTTGTAGTCTTTATGTGCAATCATGGTATGCAGCCTAGTGAAGTTACCTATCATTTGGTTATTGACTGTCTTTCTAGAGAGAAAAAATTAAAAGAGGTAGAAAAATTGTTGAAGCTTTTAGTGGAAAAGGGAGATTCACAAAGCTCCCTTCTTTTTAGTGTTATGCTTTCTTCTCAGCTAGAACTTAATTGTACTTCAGAAGCTTTTGCACTTTTTATCTGGCTATCTTGGCAAGGGCATTATTTAAATGAGTTTTCTTGTTCAAAGCTCATAAGCAAACTTTGCAAAAAGGAAGATGGTGGGAGAGCCTCCATGGTGTTTAAGATGATGTTGGGTAGGCTTGTTACCCCAGACAAGAGATCTTATAGCAAACTTATTGGATGTTATTCACGACTTGGAGATATGAAGACTGCTCGGATTTGGTTTGAGGATATGCAGAAACGAGGACTTTCACCAGATGTTGTCATATATACTACATTACTGAATGGATACTGCAAGATCAATTGCATGCGTGAAGCTTATCAGTTGTTTGTTGAGATGATTGAAAGGGGTATTAAGGCTGACGTACATGCTTTCACAGTCATGTTGGATGGCCACCTAAAAGGAACTCGTCATCTAGGTTGGCTGTACAATTTCAATAAAGAAGGCTTGGTTAAAACGAAGTATAATTTCATGATGCTGTTACATAGCATGAGATCCATGGAGATAAAGCCAGATTTGGTCTGCTACACTGTTCTGATTGATGGTTATTTCAGGTTGGAAAATGCTCATAATGCTGACAGACTTCTTTCTGAGATGATTGAAAGTGGTTTGTCACCTGATGCTTGCGCATATACTGCTCTAGTCTGTGGTTACTGCCGCATTGGTGAAGTTGCTAAGGCTAAAGTCTTAGTGGAGGAAATGCTGCAGAAAGGAGTAAAGCCTGACTTAGTCTCTATTTCAGTCATGGATCGCTGGTGCTTGTGGCCCAGATCACTGAAGCCTCAGTAGTTCTTGATCCTGACCCGTAATAAGGATCAGTTGCTATCTATGCTCCTTTTAAACTAAGAATTGCTTTCAAGCAGGTGCGTGTTACTTATGTAAAGCAGTTCAATGACATACTCTGTGATTTAGTATGTGTAAATGGGTGGGTTCTTTTGCAGGTTGCCGTTGTCATCAAGGCTATAACGTCTGAAGTGGATGACAGATATGGTTGTAATGGAATTTTGAACATTCCTAACAAGCACTTGAATCCTACTAGGTAAAACAATAATTTAATTCTATTTTCATCCTATGAGTTCATTTCTGCAATTTTTGCATTATAACTAATGAGGCTTAACTAGGTGTACTATACCGAAAAACCAGTCTTCACCAAACTGGTACACACCGGTGGTACCGACATATGGTACCAAAAATGCATATATCGGTATGGTATTTCAATCGATGGTTTCATCATCCTTTTGGTTGATTGTTATGGGTCATCATGACTGAAACATCTTTAAATATTTACAATTAAACATTTGATCAGGAAACCTCATAAAATTGTTGAGACAGCCATGTCTTAAATTACTTAGTTGTTTTGTCATTTCCCTTGCCATGCATCAAATGGGCTTTTATTAAGAATTATAAATTTCAAATAGAAGTAGGTTTGGACTAAATTTTACGTCATAAATGAATGCACATAAGTTCTCGCATTGAGTAGATTTATGGTGCAGATGCCTTGACCTCCAAGGCACATATTACAAGCCAAAACTTTCCATACAGGGAAAGGCATGTCATACTCTAAATGTTTTCTGAATGAACTATACTCAAGCGTCATCAATTAATCTAGCCAAGGTTTAAGAAAACAGTCCGAACCGGTTGGTTTGCTTGTTCGTACCGGTCCAGCGGGTTTGGGAATGGACCAAGCATTGGTCCAGCGGAGCCAATGCAGTGGAAGAGGAAGCAGAAGAAGAAGAAAAAGGAGAAGAGGAAGCAGAAGAAGAAGAAAAAGGAGAAGAGGAGAGAAAGAAAGAGAAAAAGAAAGAGAAGAAGGAGAGGAAGATCGCTGCCATAGTAGAAGCGTACGGCAGACACCCAAGAGGCTAGTACTCTCCTCCTCCTTCCTCCTCTTCCTCCTCCTTCCTTCTCTTCCTCCTACTCATCACCACCACCTCTTCACCGCTGCTCCAGTCACCGTCTTTCTTGGTTTTTTTTTTTTTTTGTCCAGTTCCATCTGCTATGGTACTGTTTCGAGCCTGAACCAGTACTATGGCTCAGACCAAATTTTAGAGACTTGAATCTAACAATACCTTATGATCATTATCTTTGCAATTAATGAGCTTACCTGATCCTATTGATTTATGTTTATCCTAGTTTGACACTCAAGCTTTGTTTCCTTTTCCATATATTTCAATATCTTATTCTTTGCTCTTTATATCATGTTTTGCTGAATATTTATAATTGCAGCCAAAGGACGAGCTTTCAGACGAAGATTATCTAGATTAGATAATTGATTATCTTAGTTAAGGCCAAACTTTCTGACCAATCCTAAGTTCTAAAGTTTGATACTAGCCTGTTGCACTTTTCTTTTTGTTGCCAGCATGACAAACACGGAGGTGTGATCAGGATAAACTTAAATGATCAGATAATTGTTTGTTTGTTGGTTTGACTTGATTAGCTGGAATTAGATTATTAGTTTGTGGAGATAATGCAATAGTTTACTTTTGTCTTAATATGCTTGAGTTGATCTCTTTTTAGTAACTTGGGAGTCTGTAATCATTATGTATGTTGGTTGCAACAAGCTATTTCCAAGTTACCTTTGGTAATGTATCCTCCACTGAAATGCTGATTTATATTCTTTTTTACTATGTAAAGAATTTCAAACAAAATCATATTTATTTACCCTTTGTTGGCTCTCAGATCGTTACCATTTTCCTTTTCATCTCTCTTACTATGGTTAATTCCTATATATTGACCTGTTAATACCGTATAATATATTTATAGAATGATTAAATTAATTTCATTCATAAGGTGGGTTTCGTTGTTTTGTAGCTCACTAAAAAAATTGAAAGAAAACCTTTTCTCTACAGGCCAATGTTAAGACTGAAATCTCCCATCATGAAATGAATGCTTATATTTTTTGGTACCAAGGTTGTTTTTCATTTTCAAACCTCTTATTTTATCTAGGTAATCAGATCCTTGGTAAATAGTCTTTATGAAGGGTTGAATGTGCAGGAGCAAAACTGGAATCTTGGCATGGCAATCTTGCAATAGAGATTCTTTTGAGATTGTCTGTGGACCCTCCTGGTTTGTGTTCCTCTGAGGTTGTACTAACTCACTTTGTGGGCATCTAATGCGTCCACTTTGTGGGCATCTGCATTATACAACTTGATTTGCAGAATCTCTTAGCCCAAATTCTTTCTATACGTGGCTTCTGAGGGATCTATTTGCAACGTAAGCCGTATCCATACATTTCTTCTGTCTGTGGACAGGTATGTTTTATTCTAGCTCCTCTTTGCCATTCTGCATTTTGTTACCAATTTTTATATGATAATAAAGACTATATTGTGATTACATCCCCGAATTTCGCCTTCTGAAAGTTGGTATCCAGTAATTGCTGTTCATCTCAGATCATTATTCTCTGGTGTTGGTAGATTTAGAGGACTGGCAGACAAAATACTGCAAATTTTTATTCTCAAGCTGAAGGACTAGGCTTGAAACGTTCCGGTAGACAAATTAAAAAAAAAAAGATGGCAAATGCACTTGCAGACCTCTTTCTTCTGAAATGGCTTCAGCACGATCCACCAGTTTTACAACCAAAGACAGCAGGGTCAAAGACTTGTTGCACCTGGGACTAGTGGTTTAGAATATGAGAGGCGCTTTGAAACCTTAGTTGGGGAATCAATAGAAAGAAGAAAAAATTAGCAAAAAAAGATGCTCGAACGATGGATGCACATTGAATGGAAGAATTGGCGACGGCATTGGTAGGTAAGCATATGCTCTTCTGCAATCTAATTTATATTGGAGGTGGAATTTCAATTCCTTTCGCATTACATTTGTCATCTATGACAAGAGTTCGGGTGTAAAGGTGAATGCCTGCATCTTTGATTTATATTTCTACCTTTTTATTTCATTTTTGTAAGGATTCAGTTATTGTTTTAATAAGCAATAATAATCTTGTATGGGCTGAACAAAGTCTGGCAATAAGCTTGACTATTTCTTTCGGCGTAATCGCACTGAATTGTCGTTTGCGCTACAATTTGGGATTCAAGTTTCATATGTACTTTTTTTTTTCTTGATAATTATCTGCATGAACGGATAGCAACATGTGAAAAGTATAATCTTTTTTATCTTCTTATCCTTATATGACAAAAAGAACTAAGAAGAACAATCAAGCTCCAATGTCTTTTCACTTGGTTTATGCTGCCATTGGGGTTGAGTGGAATTTTAAGAATTTTTTTTAAGAAAGCTTCCAGTCAGCTGATAATGTACTGGGATTAGTTTGTGAAACAGTATGCCAAAAAATTGGTGATAGTAATAGTAATATTAGAAAGTCAGATTAGAATAAGTTAGAGTTGATATAGCCAAAATAATAATTTACTATTTTTGTATTCAATACTTTTATATACAGAGATTATATTATTATGTAATTTGATAGGATTTTTTTTTCAATAGAATATTATTATGATTTTTGTCCATTTTTTTTTCTAACAATTAGTTTAGCAGATAAACAGCTTAAGGTGTTTCTTTTATAGTTTAACGGCGAAATGGAAGTAATGTTTTAGCTGATGCACTATCATTTCTCCATAATACTCTTGCAATGTATAACAAATCTGTTGCATTTAGCAATCTGAGTTGCCTATCCATATTTTAGCAAGTCGAGTGGTCTTGCCGTCATCCTTGTTGCATTAGGATTCGAGGGGTTAAAGGTTCGTATTGATTTAGATGTCGATTAGTTTAATGTCTGGGCCAAGGTGTTCAACATCTGTTTAACCAGTTTAGTTATAATGGATCAAAGCTTCTTATACGCTTCAAGTTATTTATTACTAAAAGTCCAAAGAGTATGAGTAAACTGGGAAGGACATTTGACTGAATCGCCGGTGGGATGAGATGAACTTGTCCTCGAAGGTCACCCACTTGGCCGTTCTATCGGAGCCAACGGAGCGGTGCTTCGGGACACGGAATGGCTCCAGTTAAATCCAAACAGAAAGGTACGGTTCAAATCAATTTTTTTTAGCAAATCGAATTGAACTTTTTTCTCTTTTTTGGCTCAAGACTTCAAGTAAAATAAGATTCCTGGCCAAAAGTTTGATAATTTAATTTTAAGTAATAAGGCAGGGAGCACGTCTGCAAATCTACCTGACAAACTCGACAATAATTTTGCAGTTTTTCGTTTGATTCGTCATTATGGATTCCAAACCAGATCAAAATCTTACACATTATTGAACTTGATTCAAACCAAAAAAAAATTGTTAAAGAGTATAGCTAAATTTAACTTTTAGTTTGTTATTGTTGATTTTTGAATCGGCTGGTAATTTGACTCATCTCTTTGGAGGAATGCCTAGGCCTACTTCCATTGGGTGGTGGGGACACGGATTAATTACTTTTGTCCGGCTCGCTTAACTCTGTTTGCTCAGTATGTAGTTCTGGCATTTTAAAAAAAATATTCTTCATGAAAAATATTTGTTTTATCTTATCTTAGTGCTAATCACATAGGCAGTAAAGGATATAAAATTGTTTGTTGAACACACTACAAATGAATGGAATGCTGTTTGATCTTTGAAGAGTGACATTGGGAGATCCCAAATCCAGCATCATAATTTGCTCTACCAGATCATTCACAATACTGATTAGAGAATAACAATTTGTGTATTCTCATTGTGTGGATGCTTACTCTTATTTGACAACAGTCGCCAGTCAGATCAAGAGTGCATCCTCTTCTTTATAGAGACATGACATTTCTTTTTTTTTTTTTCGTCACTTCTTTTTTTCACTCGTGTTTATGAACATGTACATCTAAGCATACATACATCACTGCCATGAAACCAGCTACAATGAACTGAATCTAGGTATATTTCATGGATTCTATGTAATATTGTCATGGATCTTGACTTCAGGATTAAAACTCCAACACTCGAGCTATGATTTTAGGGAGAAACATGCTATTACCTAATTTTCTCACTTTCTTCACTTATGATTATGAACAAGGACACCTCTAGCACGCATCACTACCATGAACTCAGCTACAATGAATTGAATCTTGGTATATCCAATGGATTGAACCTTTTCGTAGATGTTGACTTCAGCATTAAGCACCAAATCTTGCGCTCTAATTCTGACCTTCGAGCATGCTATTTCAGTCAATCCTTGATCTATGTTCGGGCACATCCAGTTCAATCAGTAGGTGCTCTAAATCTAAACCCTGCCCATAGGAGAAAATGGTGGGTCCAGGAAAAAAGGTGTTTGCTCTACTCCCTCTTTCGCTTTTCGTCTTTGCTCTTCAGTTCCGACTGCTTCAATCAAATGCCTAACTTCTTCCTCGAGGAGCAACTTCAATGAATTAGGATACAGTTTTTGCCTGCCCTTCTCCAGAAGAACAGCTGAAGAAACTTCAGAAGCGTTCAATATGGCAATGCAGATTGCAAATGCTTGTAGAACAGATAATTGTGCATGAAAATCGACTAAATACTGTCCTTTAGCATCAGCCATTATCTGTAGGGCAGGTACCTTTTCTTTCCTCCCCTGGTTCAAGTATGAATCAAAAGAAATATTAGGAAGAAGATTAGTGAACAATCCTGATATCATGTTAGTAGTGCTTGTAACCCATGAAGCTAAACTAAATACAGGTTCCTTTATCCTTTGGAACGAAAAATAAATTGAAGAACTTCAACGTATAGTTTTGTAGTAGTTAATTGGGCATAGGTGGAGCTGTATGAGTTACAATATGGGTACATTGCTGTTTTAAAACTTGTAAATCCTTTACATGTTTATATGTTAGGTAAATTGGATATTTTGTTATTTTGGAGCTTGCAAATCATTTCCATCCATATATGTTAGGTAAAGTGACCTTCCAAAATATACCAAGATGGCCAAGATGGCTGCTGGGACACCACTTAATTGAAGAACTATAAAGTAGCCATCACAAGGATAAGCTGCGTGTAGATGGATTAACTTGTCCGGTCAAACAGAAGAAAGCATGAAAGTTCAGATAAACATAGTGACAAGGGAAAGTAACACCTTCCTTGGAGATCACATTTTTATGCAAGAAAACTAGAGGCGTACCTGAACAGAAAGTAAAATCGGCTTCTCGAGTTCCCGTGCTGATTGAGCTATCAAATCATCATGACGGTTGTCAAATACAACAATTGGGCAGGCCATGTCCCAGCCACCACAATCACATCTTCCACCAAACTTCCATCTATCTAGAAGTGAAGATGGCCCGCCTTCACCGGTATCTGGCAGTCCATGATTCCCACTTGGAGTCACGACCTTTACTACTCCAGGATTCAGGCTTTTCTTGGTCTCTCTTACCTGGTCAATTTTAGGACATCTTGATTCAGATTGGTTCTCCTTGAAGTTCACCTCTTTAATATCTTTTGCACCTTCCTTTTTGTTGAAAGGAATTCGGATGACAATACCAGCAATCTCATCTTGCGGATGCAAATCTTCTGGTGACCAAGGGTAAGAAGTTGAAGCATCAGAGTCACAATTACTGAATCCAACTCTAGCAGAATCTGGGTACTCCACTGAATTCTCTCTCTCCAGAGCTCCAGCTGTTACCTGTTCTGCCGCATACTTATTTATCACAGGCTTAGCTGAGTCTGAAAGGAACTTGGATTTTTTATCGACAGCAAAGCTTCTTCTTGCCCGTGCAATGTCATATAAAACAAAATCTGTAACCGTTGAGTTAGCCAAAGATCCATTTTCTCTCACTTCTGAGCATAGATAACAAGAAACCTGCATCTGGCCAACTAATGGAGGTAAATTCCCATGTTTATCTTTAGTCCCTTGACTAGAGTAGCTCTTCTTTCTAGATGTATGGAAGGTGTAAACCCAGTTAAATACATTTTTTGTTTTCCATGTTCTTGCGGATAGAACTTCTTCAGGATTTTGGAGAGAGAACTGAAATGAAGGGTTTCCATTCTCTATATCCAGTTTCAGAACTCCATGTAAATGAGCAGCAGACATAGCTGCAGCCATGAGCTCTCCGTCCACCGGACATGCCTCACGCTTTACATTATCTTCCAGCATATGAAGGTCATTTACTAAAGATTTCTGAGACGCCACATTCCTCCCAGTACCTTTGGGATTGATAACTGTGCTCCTTGAATTTTGTGGGCGCACACGCGGTAATTCTCGTATAGATTTGGATTTCATTATTGGATCAAACATTTTCTTGAGGGGGCTAAGCATAGTTTTTGAACCCCTTGCTTCAGCTAAACCATATTCTAACTGTGATATTGTATGAGACATTTTTGCACTTTCTGAAAAGCACTTTGGGAGAGTTTTTACTGAATCTTTTTCACCAATGATTTTCTCACGATTTTGAGAACCAATCTTTTCATGGAAGTCAGACTTTTGATCCTTGAGCAACCCTGCTTCTAGCAACATAGGTGGTGATTTTGTACTATGGGTGTGCTTGTCAATAGAGTGAGGGCAGATCTCCAAAAAATCATCCACCGAACTACAACTCTCTGGGGTAGAAATATTGACTTTCAGAGGATTGTCAGGAAGATCACGAAATGAAAGATCCAGAAATTCCTTAGAGGTTCTGTTGATTGAGCTGATTGTGCCAGTAGATTTTGACTCAGCACTTGAACATACTAGAGGCAAAAACTTCTGATGTGGCGACAGATTGGCTTTGTTTTTGTCATGCTGTGGCAAGTGATCAATAATCTCAAATGAAATAAAAGCATCATCATTGCCTTCAGCTTCCACTTTTCTCCTCCCTTCTCTTCGTTTTCTCATTCTCCTCACTTCTTCAGAGCTCTGATACATAGAACCTCTTTTCAGCACTTCATTATCAGCACCGCCTTCAAGAGTTCTGGAGTGCATGCTTTCATAATGGAGACTTGAAGAATAACTGCGGTTAAATTCTATCAAATCATCATCCATTCTCTTCAAGTAATGGTACCTGTTATTAAGTTGTTCTTTTCTTTCTCTCTCTTGTACCTTTCTGCTGCTTGGAGTAGAGATAAGAACAAGTTCAGGTCTCATTCTTGCCGGAGGACGATTTTCACATTGGAGAACTACATCTTGGCCCATAGATAAGATGTGCAACTGAAGAATAACAGACAAGGTTAGTTTGTACAAAACTTAACAAGATATTGCTCAAAATTATTAAACCTGAAACTGAGCAAGTTGCATCTCTAGATTATTGTATGAAATAAGCAGCACAACATTTGACACAACAGTACAACACAAATCACAACCTTCAAGGGAAAAAAAATGCCAGAGAAATATTGCTGCTTGCAAAATGCTTTTCTTGGTCAACTCTAAACAACAATAGACTCGGATGCACCATTTCAAAGTAATGAGAAAATTGAAGTTCAAAAATGTAAGTCTGTGGAATGAACTAGTTGGTTTTAAAATTTTCATGGATTGTTTCAGAACTTGTCGCATTAGAGTGCTTAATAACAAATTCCAAATTTTTTTAATAAATAAACCGAACGATGGCACAGCATGAACTAAATAAATGGATTCTTGAAAACATTAGTTCACATTTGCTTGTCAAATTTGAACAAAAACTTGCTGAGTTGGTCAGCATATATTCATAGCATACAAAAAATAATAATAATGTACTTTCCCTCCCAAAACTAATTTGCTTGGTCAAGGCCATGAAGGGTTTCAGATCCATCCTAAGCGGATAAAGTTTACCAAGTTACACAGACCTACCCTAAGCTAAGACCAATTCATCCTACTTCAACACTTGGATCATCCATCCACTAATAGATGCCTTTGCTTCTCCATCATACAACCTATCAATTTTCTCTACTCCATTATCCTAAGAGTTTAGTATAGTGTCACTCAATCACCTTAGCTTGCATGTATGAACTGCTAAACAGATAGACAGCCATTAAAAAAATTTAGAATCCTTATAAAACACTTCTTGGATCTATACTATATGTTTATAGTTGCTAATACCAAGATCAAGTCAAAAACCATAATAATTTCAAGGAATTGCCATCTGGAGGTAGTTAAAATTCTTATCAGATGTTGCTTTCGTTCATTGAATCAATTCATAATCAAAATTCAGCACCTAGACAACTATGATGATGTGAAGTCGCATGAAAGAAAAAAAAATCAAATAACACTAGTTTCACTAATAATTAAAACATCCAAGTTGTGAAAGCATTAGTGTATGGATGTTTAATAAAGAGAAAAAGGAGGAGAAATGATATAGTATTGTTGGCTACAGCCTAAAGCTCATTCCTTCAACCATCAAATTGGCATACGATTTCTTATGAAGTTATTCCTAAACAAATTTGCAAAAATGTCTTCTTTCGTGTACCAAAATCTAGACAAAATTTTGCACCACTTCTTCAAAGCTATCATCAAACAATCATAATAACTACTTAAAACAATCATCGAGACAAGAGCTGAAGATCAGACACCAAGAAAATGATATGATCAAGACAACGCAATGACCAAAGAGGGGGTCCTTTCAGTTTCAGCAAAACAATAAATGAACCATCTAACCTGTTTTTTTTTTCACCATTTCTGAACTCCTAGCTGAACTTTCTTTTTGCAATAGTTAATTAGTAATTAGTGGTGAAGGCAAAATTTACAACCAAGCCTCAACAGTTGTAGTCAAAGAAATCAGAATGATGTCCATGCGTTACCAAACAGCTCAAGTTTGAACTGATTCAGAAGGAAGTGGTACAACATTTAAGGAGAAAAGGTAGTAAAAAATAGTGCCAAGTCAAAACTAACTCTTCAATTGAATTTGTTTTCAGCATAGGAAACTTGTTGGTGAAGAGAACAGTAAATCCTCCAGAAAGCTACCTACACATCAGCTTAAAGATTACCTCTTTCCTTAAGCCACTAAGCTGTTGAGTATTGAGTGGAAGATAGACAGAGAAGGTGTCGACATGAAGCAAGAGGGAGAGAGAGAGAGATCAACCCATCGACGTCGGTCGGAAGAGATGTCACCGGAGCAGAGCAGTAGGAAGCCGGAGAAGTGTAGGGCTGCGACTTTATGCGGTGAAGAAACTAAGAAGCCAAAGAGTAAAAATAATCAGATTTGGACTGACGAATCACTCAATGCATTGGCAAAGAAGACGAATTTGTGCCCTAAAATTACCATAGGACAAGGGTTCTCGAGGATAAAGTGACAATGCAGAATAAGAGGAATCTCAAAGCGTAGTAAACCCAAGAAATAAGTACAAATGCAGGCGAGATGATCTTCCCGTATCCTCCTCAAATATAGAAAGATGATCAAACGGGAAATGCGTGGATTAATCAGATCTCCCCAAAGTAGACTTATCATCCAAAATCCCTTTCCATTCCCAGTAATCTAAATGCCGGCCATGGCGCCAATGGCAGTGTTCCACTACACTCACCAGATCTAAATCATTTCCCCTTAAAGAAATTCATCATTGGCTCCAAGTTTCCATTTTTCTTCCACAGGAACACATGTCGCTGCCGGAAACACGCTCCGGCGCAGCAAAACCTAATCTTTTAGGCTCCATTACAAAGAAAAGCCAACAAGAATCCTCGATCTACTAGAAAAGAGCATGCTAACACCCAAAGCAAGTAAAACCAGAGGTCAAGAGCTATCCTGAGGCCGAGCGCACCTGGTCTTGCCGGAGAGCGGGGATGCCCTCTTCCGCCACGCTGCTGGTGCCTGGGCAGTCGGGGAGAAGGGAGTGCTACGGCGGAAATCACACTCTGGTGAAGCCGCTTGCTTCAGCGCTGGTTTAGACAAGGGTCGGCATTTGGCGACAAATGATTTGAAGCAATCGTAGATTAAACAATAAAATATATAGATGCATAAAATTGTTGTCTCCCTCCTCGAGGCTCAAAGCTCAAGCGCTCTTATTATCCAGCCTCTCCCTCTAATAGAGGAGCTAATACTTAATTACTTTCTCCAAAGATAGGAGCTTTGTCCTCTCTCTCTCACTCTCTCCTGCTGCGTGGCTGCCGAAGGTACTTGAGATCTCCTTTGCTTTCTCCTAAAGAAATCTGATGCAACATCGCGACCCGGTGGCCTGCGCTGAATGACTGCTTTGTCCCCACAGACCGAGCAGCATCATTTCCTCGAACACCATGTGAGCATGGCTAGAACCCCCCAAATGGTGCTTTTAGTTCATGCCGCGAGCGCCTGTGATTACAAGATCAAGGCCTCGTTCGCGAGTCTGCATGGCCGAAATCTCATCCGTCATCACTGATGATGTTGTGGGGAATTGATGCAAGACAAAAAACACACATGATGATGATGATGGGGGCCCTGGCAACTGCTGGAGAACTTGCATGGCGACAGTGCCGTCAGCTTGCTTATGTGGGGTCAGGCTTTGCACTGCTTCTCCGCGTCATTTTTCATGCAATGTACTTAAAGCATCGAAAGATCAAGTAATGGCTCATAAAAAGATTGCGTCTATTGTAACTCGTGACCTAATTAGGCATGACTTGCTAATTTGCCTACATACCCACGGTGTCACGCCCCGGTCGGAACGGTCTAAAAACAACGCTTATCCGTTGTCTCAGGGCCGTCCGGCGGAACACCGGAACGTGATCGCGCTAGGGTTTCCGGACCGAATCTCGTCCCCAAATTCGAAACCCTAGTTCCCGCTCAATTTTTCTTCCCAAATTACAAGTCTCTCAAAAGAAACCCTAACCCTAATTTGAGAAATCGAGAAAGAATCGAAAATCCCAAATCAGAAAATCAAAATACCTCTCCTGATTTTGACCTGGTCAAAATCATGTTTACTGTGCAAACTCGCCGATCGAATCGCTCTCGCTGACGTCAGCCGCCGATTAATTCCGTCGCCGCGGAATCGTTCTTCAGGTGACGTCACGCTGACGTCGCACGCGAAATCGAATTTCGAATTCGATTTCCGCCGCCAATTTTGACTTTCCTTTGCTGACGTCCGCTTGCGTCAGCCGTCCTCGAAATATGCCGTTGACCGCTTGACTCTTCTCGTTTCGAACGCTCGACGCGTTCGAAGCCGTCGTCTTCACGCGTCGAACGCGCGTCTGCGTTCGACGCTGCCGTCGCCGGAGAAGGAAGGCCGCCGCCTTCCGTCGTCGTAGAACAGGGGAAGGAGAAGGAAGGTAAAGCTTCGTTTATTCCTTGAAGAATACTTACAAGCCTCCTCTCTCAACGCCGACGACCACCGTCGCCGGTGCCCCTCTCCCTCCCTCGCCGGCGCTGCCGGTTACATTCACTCGTTCACCTTTCTCTCGCCTCGACGCTCGTCGTCGCTGGCTCCCTCAAGCTCACAGACTATCCTTGTTCCGTCTGTGGGTTTGGACGAGGCGACGGCGCGCCTCGCCGTCGCCGGTACCCGCGCACCGGGTGGAGTCGCCCTTCGTTGCGCACTCTCCTCCCCGAGTTCGTCTCCTTCCATCCACTTTATAGAGAAGCCGCCGCTTCTCTTCCTTCCGTCCGCGTCCGAGTCGTCCGGGACGAAGCCGTCGTTGCCGCGTCCGAATCTTGCGCGTATCTGCGCCTCTGCGAGAAGCTCCTCCGCGAAGCTCGGTCCAGATGCCGTCGTCCAGCTCCTCGCTCGTGTCCGAGTCCTCCGAAGTTTTCGTCGTCCAACCGCGTCCTCCGCGTCGCCTGCTGAAGACGGAGCCGAAGACTTCGTCGCGCGAAGACGCCGCGCTCAAGTCGTTCGTTTTGCAGCATCGCCAAGCCTTGGTCAACATCTAATGTTGACCAAGTGATTTTGCTCTCCTGGGCTTCATTCGTGGGCATGGGCTTGGGTTGGGCCGAACCGGCCTGACCCAGGCCTGACACACGGAGTAGAGAGAGAGGGGCCGGCCAACAAGGGTGGGATAAAAAAGGGAGGGAGTCAATATCGAATGAAGATGGTTTGGTGGATGGAAGAGAAAGAGGAAGACTGCGAGGGTGAGAAGAAGCTTTGATGGACATAAGAGAGGAAAGGGGGAAGAGAGTGAACCGATGTTGATTCTAACTAAGGTAGATAAAGGTTTGGTAAAGAAAGGAGGGTTTAATTTACTCGGATTATATGAGTCAATATATTTATAATCTCCTTGACCCATAATTAATTGGATCAAAAATAGGTTCACTAGATTATGACCCAAGCATAATAAAACTTTGACTCAAATCCACTTAACTTTGTATAATGTTAATATTTACAATATCTAAATGAAACTAAAGGTGCATATAACTTTTTTTTATTATTAAAAATCAGGTGGCTATTTATTTTTTTCACAAAATCTAATATGAATTTGGAATGAAGTGTTCGATACTCAAATTCGATTAAAAGTACTGAGAAAGAAAAAGTACAAATGCCAAGAAGCGACCCTCGGCTAAACAGCTTTAGTTTTGGTAAATTTAATTGGTCAAATCATGGTTGCATATAAATGTATGAGTACGTGGCAAAAAAATTAGGAAGGTGTGCTTACGTACTAACCTATATTGCAAGACCTTTTAGGCATTGGGTTGCATCTACTCATATACGCATCTATCAATAGATTGAATAAGCACATAACGCTCATCAAGAGAGCATTGTGTGAGAGTACACACAAATCAAAAGAAAATTTAGCATTAATGAACATGAGATGAAGCAAATGAAACCTCAATTTGAGCATAATTTGAGCTGTCAAACACCATTTATAACTACAATTTGAGCATAATTTCCACAATTCACCAAACTGAACTTCAAATAGCATTTATTTAAAAAAAAACAATTACAAAAGCATAACGCAATTTACTGCCATTTAATTTATACGTAGCAAATGGTCAACTTACGTACCAAACACACCGCCTTTCTCTTGCTTAAATCGTGCAGTGAGAAACCAAGTACGCGCGGTGGGGTCACATGTACGCTAATTGCGAATCTTATCCGCATCCCAGATTCCTCTACAAATCGCTGGGATTGGATCCGGCCATGCGGGCTCCACGGGTATGGCAAGCGGTACGCCGGGTGCCGACGTACCTCGCTGGACGCCACGTGTCTTCTAAAGGCGGGACAAATGGCGATATCTTGCACGAAGCTTGTCTTATTAATTGCCCACCACTGTTGGACTGATGGTCCCGGTGAATTTCACGTGACGTGAAGGTCAGTCAACAAATTGAGTCGAGTTATTTAACTCTAAAAATTAATAACGGCTGTCACGCATCTTCGCACTTGAGGTGGATTTAAAAACCCAAGCAAAAAAATTGTACAGAGAGACATTTATTGCATTTCAATCCATGGGCCTTCATACAAGGACGCCGTGGAGGGCCAATACCAAAATTTATATTCATCACATCAGTATGACAAATTGTGGAATAAATTTTTAAATTAAATTGTGCAACTGCAGTGTTGAATTATGATCCATGCCAATACCTACCTGATCAAGAGCAAAAATCTGCTGATCTGTGTTCTCATCTTTATTTTTCTCTGCTTCCTTCTTCAGTCAAAGGTGGAAAGGGAACCAAAATGATCTCTTTAGACTTTAATCACGTCCCAAAGTTCCAAAAGTGATTCTGTTTGATCAAATACTTTACGCAGAGAAGACACTAAATACTTCACAGCATATATATATCTGAGGAATCCAGTGGCTGGCTTATTTCATTGGTAACTGCATCAGCTCAGATCTGTGGTTCCTGGATCCAAACTGCACTCTTTCGAGAATCTTACTTAATTGTAAGATGTGATTAGGGAAGCAAGTGTCAGTAAGCTAGAATCATGTGCTCAACATCCACATTTTACAAACAGTTCAGTTGTTTGCTACTAACGCGCATCAAAAACTTGCAAGGACAGATCATTTTTGTGTAGGAAGATTCTTGATCAAAGGTTGCTCCTCTCTCGCTTTATTTGGTCAACATGCAATTATTTGCTTTCTCTCTTGAACTCACACAACCATCTTGACGCCATTGTTTTGCTTGCAAGCAATAGTCCTTGTATTTCTTAAGTCAATAAACACATTTGAATAATATCATATTCTTAAGCCAATAAACACATTTGAAGAATGATATTATTCTACCAATTGTGCTACAGTAACATAATATAAATTCTATTCTACTTTTTGATTTTTTTTTCCTCTTGTATAAGATTTGATTCCTATGAGTAGATCATCCTAGTATATTTAAAAAATATATATTTAGAATCGTAAATCAGGATGCTCCTTTTCTTCTCAAATGCAAGTCCCTTCTTCTTCGCACTTTTTTTCGACAGTTTGCGGCCCAAACTAGATTTGCGGCCTTGCGTGGCTTGGGGGCTTTAAACCAGAATCTCACGATAATTGGACCTATCAAAGTTTACTTTCCTCAAATATCTAACCAAAAATTGCAGCCATACATTAACAATGCACCGCAGGCTGCTGTGTTCTTATCTCGTCAAGTCATAAAAAAGATCCGACCTTTTTTTTCTGCAAACCCCGCCTTAGGATTCAATCTTTCCGATCCCCCAATCTTAGAACCATGCTGTAGATCTCGAGAATCCTAACGCCGAAGAAAACGCAACTCTCAAGAGTCTAAAAGATCCCATCTTTGTCCGAATTTGGTAATCAAAATCTCAGCCTCCGATCACCGACGACCGATCCGATGTCCAGCAGCGCGCCCCCCACCCCCCGTCGCCGTTTCATCTCTCTCAACCAAGCCATCACCCTGTCCGTCGCCGGCGTCCTCGTAGCCAGCGGCATGGTCCCCGTCGCCGATCTCGCTTTCGTCCTCTTCTCCTTCGTCTACATCCATGTCCTCTCCGCCGCCGTCTTCCCGCCCCTTCGCCCCGCCGCCGACCCTCCTGTCTTCGGCGCCGGCAACCGCCTCCTCGCCGCCTACGTGTCCGCTGGAGCCGTCGTCGGCCTTCTCCTCCCCCTCGCGCACATCTTTGACGGCGTTCTCGCGGGCGACAAGCAGGGCGTCGCGGCGGCTGCCCCGCACGTGTTCCTCCTCACCGCGCAGATCTTTCTGGAAGGCATCTCCTTCTCGTGGTGCTTCTCGCTGCCGATGCGCGCCTTCGTGCCCATCTTCTTCAACACCAAGCGGCTCTTCACCATCGTTGACTGGGTGGCGATCGAGTTCGGGAGGGCGGCGCTGGGCAGCCACGGGGCGGCGCGGCGGTCGTTCGCGGGTCGCGCTCTAGCCGTCGCCAATTTGGGCTTTTGGGCCTTCAATCTGCTTGGGTTTTTGCTACCCATTTATCTGCCCAGGGCCCTAAAAAAACACTACGCGGGCTATTATAGCAGTGACAAGGCCCAGGATTAAATTATAGTATCGGATTGTACAATAATGGGAATAATTAAGTTAAAAGAAGCTAGAGTATGCTATTACTAGTCTTTCTTTGAGTTTTGGGAACCTCTTCACTATTTTGAAAAAAAGAAGACAATTAAACAGCTTTTAAGTGTCTTTGCATATATTTTCTTAGGACATTTTCATAGATTTTTTCTCTCTAATATGTTCTTTTCATAATAGAGTAAAAAACTCATATATATAGGTAGAGTTAGATATAACTTACTCTCTTCTTTTTATGTGTATGTAGTAACATAGATTTTTTTTTTTTTTTTTTTTGATATAGGTGGTATACGTAAAATGAAAGAAACTTTGCTAATATGAGGAATCCCCCAAACTATATTGGGGGTGTTCGACATGCAATGTACACAAAAAGAAAAAAAAATCAAATCAATAATATATACTATCCACTCACTTTACTAAAATAAATAAAACTAAATAAATGATCAATTTGAATCATGTTAAATAATCTAAAACCCTTAATTAAAAGATAAGAGCAAGAAAAGGGAAGAGAGAAGGAACTAAACTAGAAGGGAATTAAAGTGGGGATGAAGGAGGGATTAATATTAATTTAAATATTAATAAAGACTAGGTTTTGGTTTAGGGTATGAAGACCAATGAAATTGATTTATCTAAGTTAAATTATCAACTAAAACAATAGAAATCGGTGTGGTTCTAACGCTATAAAAATGGAGAAATTAATAAACTAGTTAGATTACAATACTATAAACCTGAAGGGATGGTTGTAGAACCGATATACCCCTTTAAAAATAAGATACACTGACTACAAATAGTTTACAATAAGATTACAACTATAATATATACTACAAGCTATTCTTTTTAATGTTCCATTTGGAGGAGAGCTTAGAAATGTGATCAAATGCCTCCTCCTTGATCTTGCTTAAGAAGGGCAGAGGAAAGTTTCATACTTTCACACATTTGAGAGGAAAGAACTTTGGAAGAGGGTAGAATTTTTAGAGAGATTATTTTCTTAAAAATTTTAAGAAAACCAAACTGTATTGATGAATTACCTACACAACATAAGGTAGCGTTTCGATCAAAATATATAGTGTGATTCATATTAGAATATTGTTCATATGCACTAAAATTTATGGATTAGATTTTTTTCCTCCGATCTAATGACTTTACGTTGCCCTCTCTCTAAACTCTTTTAAGGAGACCCTCCCCTAAAAATTTTTTCCCTTGGAAGAAGAAAAGGTTTGCTTCACATTGAGAAGATAGAGAATGATAGAGAAGGCCTTGGTGTTTTCAGTACAAGGGAAGAGAGGGAGAGGAAGCTTGTACGGTTCAAGAGAAGAGTACCAAGTGGGGCATCTATTCTAATGAAACACTCATAGCTCAATATATAGGCTTGATATTAATGTATGGTATAAAGATCAATTATTAGATTATGTTTATAGCTTGACATATATCGTAGTTATATTTGATCACTATCTATTTTTAATATAAGTGATTATAATAATATTCTTAGAATAATATGATTAGTCTTAAATATTTATAGTAAAGTATTATTATGGACTGAGACAATAATAATACATTAAGACTAGAGTCACGCCCTGAATTACGGTAATAAATTTTTAATATTGTTACACGTGCGTCAATGCATGACTCGGGTCCAAACATGCCCACATAAGGGCCCAACGGTCATAACAGCTAGATTAGGCGCGACTAGCGGGGAAAGTTCCTCGAACCAACCCCTAGCTCGACCAAGGACTCTACGGAAGATCGCTGCCGTTCTAACATGACTTGGATCAACGCTAACCATTCACCGAAGACCGGTGTCGTCGAGTCGAACCGCGTTCACCCCAACCCAAAGGGGACTCACCCGTAACTGATCGCATCAGACAGGGTCCACAATAGTAACTGGATACGCTCACTTGCTAAAGGAAGGGGAGGGGAGTAGCCGGATGTCCCACGCTGGGGAGCCGGACTCACCTACTCGTCTATGGATCAAGCCGGCACCCGGCGATCGTACATGGTCATCCACACGACTTCGGTGACAGAGAGGACCCAGCTGGAACCTTGCTCACACGCCGGCGAAGAGGAAGATATAGCCGGAGGATCACGACATAGAATCACACGCGCATACGCGTGGACAGAGGGCGGTGACCCCTGTTCATCACTGTGGAGCACACTTTCGCGTGCGTCCGCTAGCTGGCCGGAGGGCCGGCCAACCACCCCTCTCGCACAAGAAGCTCGAAGAAGAGGGGACCATACACCGGCGGCGGGAAGAGGGTAGGGGAAGCAGGCGGACGATGGAGGGAAGTCCGTCACCCCTTTGGCTGGCGACGACGAAGGCCCGGCGTGATTGTCCACTTGCAAGTAGGGGATGTCGGCAAGGAGTCACACAAAGATGACTGCGGCTGATGGGGAAGGAGGGGCTGGCGCCATCCGAGAGCTCACCAGGAAGGGAGGTTGATGCCGCCAGAGAGTTTTACGTATATAGGCAGAGAGGAGGCGTCCACCAAGCTGCACAAGGGCGGTGAACCACGGGCGAGAGGCGTCGCACGCAGGCCAAGAAGGAGAATGGAGAAAGCTCGCGCGCAAGCAAGAAGTGACTTCAGAAGTTCCCACACACAAGCAGGCCAGCAGCTGAAAGGGCAAGGGAGAGGGCTCGCCGGAGGAGCAGAGAAGGGAGGTGTCGGGTGTTGCGAGCTCAACCGGGCAGTCCAGCCACCAGGCAAGTTGAAAAAATTGTCGGAATGGAAGAGAGGAGGTAAGGAGATACCTTGGTGATCACTCGGCCATCAGCTCCTTCTAGTCAGAGAAGCGGTTGCAGAAGACGCCTTCCGAGGTGGGCTGGAGCTCCACCGGCGACAGCGGTGGCAGATGCGAGCAAGATGAAGGCGGCGACAGCAGAGGAACAGGGAAGCTCGGCTCGTTCCGTCCACTTGCCACATCACTGAAACGCGGATGCGAGCTTGGGCATGACGTATCCTCGAGATCCGAAACTCTGTCTGATGACGATACCAGAGAAGAGAAGGGGAGGAGTTGGTTTTCATCCAGAAGAACGCGAGAGAGCTGCGAGGTTGCCTACGTGTTTTTTTTTACCTCGTACTCCTCAACGACGTCGCCTCCGCTACTCGACGCTGATCGAAGTCAGCCAACCACCCTACCGCTGACACGTCCCATACATGTCAAAGCATCCATGCACGCGACCGTTGTGTGGTTTCGGATCCGGGCGATGCCCGATCCGCTCCTCCCATTGTCAACCCGGTCGACTGAATAGACGTAGGCTGGGCTGGGATTTGGGCCACGCCCAAATCCGGCCCTTAGGCCTAACATTTGCCCCCTCCGGACCAAGTCGCCGCCCTCGGCGACTCTAAGTAACGTCGGATCTCATCCTCGACCTGCCACAGTTCGGATGCCTTATACCATGTAGCTTCTTCTATTAAAGAACCTTCCCACCAAACAAGGAATTCTGTTCATCGGTTCATCCTACTATGCCCCAAAACTCGGTGATCTAGGATCTCTCCAGTCCTTTGGTCAAACTCCATTGGAACTGTTGGAGGCGTGCGAAGCGATTGCGACCGAGTTGGATCCCTCGGATCCTTATGGAATCTCTTTACGAAGCTCACATGGAATGTCGAATGCAGTTTCATCCTGTTGGGGAGCTTCAGACGATATGCAACTGAGCCAACCCGACTCAACACCTCGAAAGATCTATCGTATCTCTGTATAACGCTTTGATGTGCTGCCTTTGGAGATATCATCCTCCATATCTGCGGAGTAAGTCGGAGAAGCACTAAGTCGCCCATGGCGAATTCTGTGTCCCGACTTCGATGATTTGCATATTATTGCATTCGTCTAGCAGCTAGCTCGAGGCTGTCCCTCGCACCTTGGAGCGACTCCACTTGCTCACAAGCTGCCCACTGAGCCGCAGGACTTCTTCCTTCGGAGGTCCTCTTCACGATATCAACAGGGGTTAGGGGCTGTCTCCCTAACACTAGCTCAAAGGGGCTGTGCCCCGTGGACAAAGATATGTGGAGATTGTAGGCAAACTGTGCCGAATCCATCCACTTCACCTAGTCCTTTTGGCTCGCAGTCACAAAATGATGGAGGTAGTCCACCACAAGGGCATTCATCCGCTTCGTCTGTCCATTCATCTAGGGATGGTTCGCTGTAGAGATATTTAACTTTGTTGCAAGCTTGTCGAACAATGTCGACCAGAAACGTCCAGTGAACCGGGCATCACTATCGCTCACGATATCAGTTGGGATCCCAAAATGCTTCACCATGTTCTAAAAGAATAAGTCTATAGCCGCCACAGCTGAGCATGTTGGGAAACCCCGAGGATATTT
The DNA here is from genome assembly GCA_027563935.2 of Costus lasius. Lineage (NCBI taxonomy): Eukaryota > Viridiplantae > Streptophyta > Magnoliopsida > Zingiberales > Costaceae > Costus > Costus lasius. The sequence continues at coordinate 83,386,689 of CM050451.1, forward strand.
TATAATTTTCACAAAGATTACAATACATACACAGCAGAATAATATCCCTGAAACAGGCCGGTCTCAAAAACCCAGTGAAGATCGTCTTGCGAGGGGGTCGACACGATGAGATAGTAAGTACCTAGAGCAAGTGGAGGCCGATGTCGAGGTAGGCGCCCAAGGGTGCGCCCTCTGCAGTCTCACACTCACGGATGCCTTAAGCTCTCTTCTTCCACGCCCGGTGCTAGCCTCGGGAAGAAGATCTAAGCCTTCATGCTCCTTCTTCTATGCTTGCGCCACCCTCAATGATGAGGCACCAAGGTAGGAGAAGGATGGAGATGATGCCGCCAGCCTCATGCCCTTCTTGCGCCAAGAGGAGAAGGAGAAGAGGTAGAAGACATGCGGCCACTTGATGGAAGAAGGAAGCTTGCGCCAAGGCTTCTTGCTCTCACCCCTTTAATGTTGCTCATGCCAATTGAATTAATCACACATTAGCTCTCGCATGTACAAGTGTATATATAGAGCAAGGGGCGGCTAGGCAAGAGATATAGGCACAACTTACAAAGACGGAGGCGGCTAGGGTAAAGTGGAGTGGGCGGCTAGGGTTTGAAGCAAGGAAAGACTCCAAGGAATTTCCATAAACCCCTAACCCTCTTCCATATGCGCCTAGGACTTACCATAGAAGTCTCTAAGGCCATATGCGCCCCATCCCTTGCCATAGAAGCAAGGTTTCCATCCAAGGATGAAGGGCAAGGCGCCAAAACCTTCCAAAGAAGAAATTGGTGCCTACTCCTCCTCATTATGCCCTTAGGCACCAATGGGAGGAGATTTCTCCTCATTATACCCTCAAGCCCAATTCTCTCTTCATGATAACTTGTTATTGGGCCTCATTGAGCAATGAGCTAGCCCAAACTTTATTGCATAGGTTGATTAAGTCATTGGATCCAATCCAATGCAACCCTAATCCAAATATGACCAATCTTAGTCAATTTCGGGTCAACCTACCAAAAATAAAGTTTGGCTCCAATAACTCTCTTCCATCTCATCAGGTCCATTGGCGCTGATGAAATCTCCCAAATAAATCCGAGTTATCCAATAACTCGATCATAAGGCTTCCCGATCAATACGAGAACTCAAGTATCAAGGTGTGCGACCCTGTAGGTTCCTCTGATGTTGGCAGTGCTGACCAAAGGTCACCATAAGCAGTGAGTGGCACCTAGCAGTGCATCGCTGCTACCCAAGTCAACGGAATGGATATCGACATTGACATCCCCACCATCGCAACTAGGTACAGATACATTATAGTTCCTTTGCCAAACTGATATCCGATTGGACAAGTGTGTCATCACTTGTTTTCACCTAATCACATGGTCATGACTAAATTTGGTTCTCACTTAGGTATGGCCATACACTTTCAGTCATGGAACCATAGAGGAGCTCCATGGACATCAAGCTTTCCTTAGGAAGGGGCAAATCCTCTGTCTATCCATTGACCTTCTCATATGGGTCGTGACATACTCAATGACAACCGTTATAACCTCCCAACTATGACGAGGTGTTAGGTTGCATCAAAGCATGTCTCTAACCATATAGAAGAGTCAATGACCTCAAGTCAAGGGATCAATGCATCTCCTATCACTTGTGAGGATAACTCATGACACCAAGTCATTGCCTCACAGCTAGTCGGTCCAGTATATCCACCACTAATATACCCATATATATGCGTTAACACCTTGTGCCTAACCAGCCCATATACCAGTCTCTCAAGTACCATAGCTGTCTCATATCCACTAAGGTAGATTGATTGGGGACAATAGTTTGAGCACAGATCCAATCTATCTCCAGGGACATTATCATGTAAGTACACAATCGCAGATATAGACAAACAATGATAATGACAATGCCAGAATGATGTATAAATATCAGAGTCAAGTAGTACAAGGATGGATGAAAACTAGGTCTCAGGGCATACACTCCAATAGAGTATGGTTCGGGTGCTGGAATAAAAACTCCATACTTGGAGAATCTGTCCACAACCATGAATATCGATGTCTTCCCCTTGACCTTGGGAAACCCATCGATAAAATCCATGGACACACTTGTCCAAAGGGTCTCGGGTATATGCAACAGTTGCAACAACCCGGCCGGTAACCTTGATGACACCAAAATCTATAGTATATTTTGTATCATTTTATTTATCTTTTCATGCTAAATTGAAGCTCTTTTGCTTATTTTTGTGCCAAATTTATTAAGTATTGCAAAATCTACTTCTATTTTGGTTTTTAATGATTTTCAGGTAAAAATCACTATTTTTAGGCGTTTTCAAACAAAATCAAATATATGGAAGAGCTGTCATCATCAAGAAGAGGATACATGACAAATTTCACGTAAATCAGAGCCAAAACCCAAATTACGGCAGTGCCATAATTATCATTACGATATCGTATTTTCCAGTACTACCGTAATTTTGGAGCACTGCCGTATTTTGGGTGATTTCCATACAGAAGATTTTCCAGAATTACGGCACCGCCGTAATGAAAATCACAGTGTCGTATTTTGAAGCGCCTTCAGACCAGAGATATTTGCTGATTTTACGGCACTGCCGTAAGACTTTACACGGGCCGTAATTTTCAGACAATTCTGACCAGAGAATTCAAACGATTTTACAGCACTGCTGTAACTTATATTAAGGTGTCATAATTGCTAGAGATTTTGGATCAGAGAATGCGACTGAAATTATGACAGTGCCGTAATCCATATTACAGCCATAATTCTATTTTTGAACACGACTTCCACGGTCAAATTTGATGCCCGATTTTTGCGAAGATAATTGCGAAAAATACAGGCCTTTAAATTTGAAGCCGTGAGAAGAAGAAAGAGAGCCTCCAAGGAGGAGAACACGCCAAGGGTGATAGCCCTAATTTTCATCCACTTTCAGAAGAGAAATCGAGTTACATGCCCCCGCCTTAGGGTTCACAGCCGTGAAGCACACAGTGCATCTCCGGCCTTGAAATTTGAGGGGAAGCTACGCGTGGAGGAGGAGAACTTGCCCCAGAAGTTTCAGAGCGAAAGAAGATCAATTGGAGGAGAAATCAACGAAAGAGGAGGCGCTGACACTGTTCACAGCGCCCCCTTATGCAAATTACGGCTGTAATTTATATTACAGCCGTGGTGTGTTTTCTTAAACTCTCTTTTTTCTTTGATTTTTGATCTTTTGAAACCATGAATTATTGTAACTCTTTCACTATGCTAGCTTAAACTTTTATGGGACATGGGGGAGTAATTCATCTTGATTTTATATGACTAGATGACTTTTATTTCGTCAGTATAATTTTGTTGTGATAATTTTACTTATGTGATGATTGTCTATAATTATCCGTAGTTTCTTATTGTCATGCATGTTTTAGAATTTTGTGAAATGGACTGAAAGGTTGATTGTGAAATTTGGAACCCTAAAAAATCATTGAGTTTGGAACTTAACGTAAGAAATTAGGTTTGTTCTTTGAATTCTAATTTTTAATGATTTTATTGCCATGTTTGATAAAAAAAAATCTAGGATTGAGTTATTTTGTCAAACGGGAAGATCTTGTGCGAAAGCAAGAATCAGAACGTTGGAAAACCATAAGTAGAACCTGTGTTGAGACTCGGATGCACGAAAGTGATCCTTGAGATTCCACTTGAGATAACCAACTTAGAATTCAGATGCACGAAAGTGATCCTTGAGTTCTTTGTTTGATGATTTACTTATTTTCAACATTGGGATAGATCTTGCGTGAAAGCGAGGATTGGTCCCTGCATTGTCTACACGAAAGTGAGGCAATCTCTTTATGAAATAAATTAGATCTTTATCATGATAAAATTAGACTGACGACCTTCTATTCATATGTAGTCATTGAAATTAAGGTGGATGAAACCCTAGTCCCATGTTTCTCTCTGATTTCGTGTTCTTTCTATCGTTACTTGCATCATATTCGATTGTTTAGCTAGTAAGAATATAACTATTTGGTACTTAACACATAGGTCTCTGTGGGTTCGATATATAAAATATTACTTCGAGTGTCTGTGCACTTGCGGACACAACAAGTTTAGGACATTAAGTATTTGGTGCGCTAATGGAAAATAGATAAGCCATAGATAAGTTGCGCCTACTTGTTGGGATACAACAAACCTCCAATCAATCTTGTCTTGTTGACAAATAAGACATGTGCAGACATACATCTCAGTGTCAGCACGCATGTCCGGCCAATAACATGGCAAGCATGCACCTTTGTCCTGGATGACCCAAAAATCCATAGTATATTTTGTATTGATTGATTAGTCTTTTTGAGTCATATTCATGTTCTTTTACTTATTTTTATTCCTTATTTGATAAATATTTCAGAATCTACACCTTTTCTAGTTTTTGATCAATTTCAAGCAAAATGCTTCATTTTGATGGATTTTCAAGCAATCTGAGTATATAAATGAATTCTAATCATCAAGAGGAGATTACATGTCGAATTTCGAGCCAATCAGAGCTTTACGGTAAAATTACGACAGGTGGTTTTACTGGGACCTACATAATAAACCACGCCACTACTTTGATTAATTTTCTTTGTCATAATTTTTGAAGATTTTTTGCCAGAAGAAATTACGACACTACCATAAAATTTATTACGGCCATAATTTCATCGAGTCAGATTTGAAGCATGAAGGATAAATCACGGCACTATCGTGGTTTTTATTACAGCCTGTAATTATTTTAAAATTTTGCATAGAAGAAATTATGGCACTACCGTAATTTTCTTTACGGGCCGTAATTCTAACCAGGCGGCCGCATTTTGCCCGAGTCTTCTGCTGTTACTGTTTACAGAAATTTTTAATGTTGATTCCGGGAGATTTAGACTACGAATTCAAAAATCGAAAGAAGGGGAGTGATCTATAAGAAGAGGAGATGATCTTAGAACAAGAGGCCCCAATTTTTATCCACTATTTAGAGAGAAATCATTGAGTTTGCCACTGCACTAGGGTTCATCACTGAGAAGTGTACAGACCATCATCTACAACGAAACTTGCAGGGAAGTTACGCTTGAGGAAGGGGAACCTACACAGAAAGTTTCGAACTAAAAAGTGTTCGATCGAAGGAGAAATCAGCAAAAATGTGGGCGCCGCACTGTTCATAGTGTGTTTCCAACAAGATTATGGGCTATAATTCTTTTTACAGCCTTGTATACAGAAACCTATTTCTTTTCCCTTTGAATTTTGATTTTTGAGATGTATTCTTATATTTCCATCATGCTAGCGTAAGTACCTTTTGGGACAAGGGGTGTAATCCCCTTAATTTCTTAATGATCGGATAATCTTTATTTTCGTCAGTTGTTCTAAAATATGATAATTTTACTTAAGTGATTATTGTCTTTGATCTTTTCTAGTTTTAATTACCAGCACGTTTTAGAGTTTTGTAATATGTACTGAAAGGTGATTTGCAAAACTTGAAACCATAAAATTATGATTTAGGAACTTATGCTAAGAGATTAGGTTTGTTCTTAATTCTTGATTTTTGAAGTATAATTCTTATTGATAATCTGATCTAGGAAATTTTGTTGAGTTAGACATGAAAATATACATCGAAAGATGATTTTGGATTATTGGAAAACCTTAAGTAAAACTTGTGAAACTAAGATATGAGAATATTTAGTTTTGCCTGAGATATTGATGCTGAGAGTGATGACACCAAAATATATAGTATATTTTGTATCATTTTAGATATCTTTTCATGCTAAATTGAGGATCTTATTACTTGTTTTCATGCTAAATTCATCGAATATTGCAAAGTCTACTTCTATTTTGGCTTTTCATGATTTTCAGGTAAAAAGGCATCATTTCAAGGAGTTTTCAAGCAAAATCATACACATAGAAGAGTTACCATCATCAAGAGGAGATCACCCAAGAAATTTCACGTAAAACAGAGCAACTCAGCAAATTACGGCAGGGCCATAACCTATTTTACGGTACTGTATTTTCATACGCTATCGTAAAATCCGAGCCACTGCCGTATTTTGAGGAGTTTCCAAACAGAAGGTTTTTCGGATTTTATGGCAGTACCGTAAACCAGATTACGGTACCGTATTTCCCAGACGACATCAGATCAGAAAACTCGACCAATTTTACGGCACTGCCGTGAACTATTACACTGCCTAATTCTCATTCTGAACGCGACTCCGAGGTCAATCTTGATGCCCGATTCTTGCGGAGATGATTGCGAACGATCCAAGGCTCGATGTTCAAAGCCGTAAGAAGCAATCCTGGAGTTTTTGACGGGAGGATTACACACACACCGAAAGCCCCAATTTTCATCGACTATGGAGGGAGAAATCAGGATTGACACCGCCGCCTGGGGTTCCACCGCCGCGATCAATCCAGACCACCTCCGGCCATGATTTTCATACTGAAGCTTCATCTGAAGGAGGAGAGGACACGCCAAAAGTTTCAGATCGAAAGGAGATCAATTGGAAGAGGAATCGAAGAAAGAAGAGGCGCCGACACTGTTCATCGCCTCAAATTACAAATTACGGCTGTGTTTTATTTCACAGCCGTGCTGTATTTTCTTAAACTTTTCTTTTTCCTTGATTTTTTATCTTCTGAAACTATGACTTATTGTAATTACTTCACGATGCTAGCTTAAACTACTTTTGGGACATGGGGGAGTAATTCCCTTTGATTTTCTTAATGACTAGATTATTTTTACTTTCATCTTAATTGTTCAACTTTGATAATTTTGCCTATGTGATTATTGCTCTAAGATTCTCTTTAGTTTATTTTCGTCATCATGATTTAGAGTTCTCGCAATAAGGACCGAAAGGTGACTTGCTTGAGAACTTGGAACTCTAGAACTATATGATAGGAATTTTCATAGGATTGTTCTTATTATTTAATTTTAGTGATTTGTATTGCCATGATAACAATTACAAACTTAGGATTGAGTTATTGTGTCAAACATGGAGATCTTGCACGAAAGTGTAGATCGGAACGTTGGAGAACCATAGACAAAACTTGTGTTGAGACTCAGATGCACGACAGCGATCATTGAGTTTCCGCTTGAGACTCGGATGCATTTATGTTGTGATCAAAGTCAAGCCCTATTGACATGCCTATGATGTATCAATGTGAGGCCTGCGTGCCGACTTTCAATTTTGCATTTCAATTCTACATTGTAAATCAAATCGAAGGCTTTGATGACATATCGTGGCGTTCTCTTCTCTCTCCTTTGCGCATCTCTCAGGGTGGCACAACCCATGACCTAGTCGAACCCTAGGGTGGTTTTCAGGGTTACATGGAGATGCATCCAATGGGGGTTAGTGGCTAGGGTTAGGGTTGGCACACCTCTCCCCAATGGTGGCGCATCCCTTTAATCGGTCTAACCTAAAGTGGTTTCTAGGGCAACCTAGTCTGTGCACTTAAGGGAAGAGGGCTGATGAAAGGAGATGGTGCAACCTAGTCAAGCAAGGGGAGCTGACCTTCATCCTCAACTGAATCCACATGGCTTCTAGGTTTCCTAGTGGTGCATGCATGGGTTCAAGGGCTGATGATGAAGGAAAAGCCACCTAAGGGGGCTGATCTAACTCTTTGATCGAACCTTGATGCTTTCTAGGTCTCCTAGTGGCGCATATTGAGGTTCAGGCGCTCCAAGCTTGCAAAAGGGGCTGATCTTCTATCATTAGCCAAGAACTTGAAGGTCCTTTGGATGCTTCTTAAGTTCATGGGCTGATGAAGGAAGATTGAGCACCAACGATGCTTGATGGCACATCCAAGCAAAGGGGGCGCACCTCTAGGTGGCGCATCTTGCAAGGGATGTGGTGTATCAAGCAAAGAGGTGAGATACCTAGAGGAGGTGACGCATGGATGTTTGGCCGAACCCTAGGAGGAGCTTAGGGTTTGCGAGCTATCTTCCAGACGGAGATATGAGTTAGCCGAATCCTAGGAGGAGCCTAGGATTTGTGAGTTGGCTTTATGGAAAAGACTCAGGCTGGCCGAACCTAAAGGGGATCTAGGGTTTTCCTGGATGGTTCCTTTAGGGTTCGCGAGCTGACCCATGGAGCTGAAGACCTAGGTGGCGCACCTCGGGGCCTTGGAGCAGAGCCCTTAGGGTACTCAGGGATGAGCTAAGGACTTGTTGGCATGAGCACATGACTCAGAAGCCCTTGGTAGTGCTAGGTGGCTAGGACTAGGTCTAGGAGCTTGTTACGCATGTTTTGGGCTTTGATCACATCGTATTTACTATTTATGTTCCAGCATGCCTTTACTGCTTTTTGATTTTATTCCACCATAGGATTGCATGCCTGTATTGGTAGAATAAGATAAAAGCCCGTGGTGCCGAGACTACAAAAATCCTCAATAAATCATATCAAGTCCTGTTACTTAGCCTTTTGACGCGTAACCCTCATCAAACTGTAGATCGATGGTGCTGTGCACTGTTTCCCACCCTCGTGGGACACACCCATCTATCTTTAGGAGGCGTGTGGTGATAATAATTTTCCCAGTCCGGTTAAAACTCTGAACGCGCCTTTCGCAAGGAAATTATTGGCCCTGGGTATAACGGTCAGGTCGGACTTGACTAGGATTTTTCATATGTGGTGGTTCACATGATGAAATTTCTAGAGGCAGCCGCAAGAGGTTAGGACTTTGTGCTGTATCCAGCCCTCGCTGGACACAACGTGCCTGAACGGTCTTGGGAAGGGGAATTGCCGAGTAGCAATTGGCCGGCGAGCCTACCTCAGGAAGCATGCGTCACCTTGTGCAGTAAATCTCACCCTCGTGGGACGCAAGGCCGTGTACGAAATGAGGATCCCATCTCACTAAGGAAGTCGGGCGACTTCTCGATCGATTTTGAGGATTATCGATTCGAATGAAATAGTGAAAAACAATCATTTATAAAAGGCCAGAATAAATGATTGAATTGTGATACTGATTTGCTTTTGTCTTTGTTGTAGATGGCTTCTACAAGCAACAATGATAGCAGACTGTCATTCTGTTTCTTCTTGAGGAAGGAGAAGTTGGTTGGAACCAACTTCGAGGACTGGTACAGTACTTGAGGATTGTCCTCAAGCTCGAGGAAAAGCTGTCTCCTTGAGCAGCCTTTTCCTAAACCCATCTCATCTACAGCCTTGTTGGTTGAAGAGGATACTTATGGGGTAGCTTGTCTAAATCTAGCATGTCGCCTGTGTTGCGAAAGCAACGTATTGAGTTGATCATATTTTAGATATTCTAAAATAGATCTTTAAGGGATAAGCTAGAACAGAAAGCTATAACCTCTAAAGTAGTCCTATAATGCAAAGGAAAGCCTTAGGGCTTGTCCAACGCATTGAAGATGAAAAAGGGTGCAAGAGATAAGGTGCTTGAGAATGATTGCTAGCGACCTCAAAACAAGGAGAAGAGAAGTAGCCCTTCGTCTTCTGGCTTAGGTAATTATGTTACCAAAGTCTAGTTGTCTATTTCTGACACATGAGTATGTCCTACCGCATGATGAGACTAATACTTGCAAAAGTGTCTTAGTGCTCAACAGAAATAGGGCAGTGCTGATGCAGAGAGACTGACCTACTAGTTGGAGCATCTATTGCTGCCATAGCTGTAGGAAGCCTCACTCTCTCTGGGGTCAAGACTTTGTTGGAACTTCAATATCTTCATATTCTATCTATATGTGAAGTTCTATGAGTAACATAATATATGGATTAAATTAAGTGGTTATGTACCTATCTCTGGCCCTGTTATTTGGGCCTTGTAAAACAAGAACCTCATTCACTATCTCCATGCAAATGGATTTGTGGATTCAATCTCTTTTCAGGAGAATGAGTCAGATCTACCTCTTTCGAGAGCTAGACTCGCACGAGCCTTGTTTGCTATGGACAACAACAGCGATGCTCTTCACTTTTTAGAAGTGGAAGATTAAGAGACTTGTTGGACCTCATACACTTTAGTGTGTGTGGACAGGTCTAATAAGTAAGCCAAAGATAGGGTACTAGTCCTTTACAGACATATCTGACAGATATGAATAAAGGAAACTAGCTTAATAGATCCATAAAGAACTTTCTGACTTGTTGGAAAGAAATTGAGCCATAGTTTATGATTAACCTGATGAGTATGAGATTCCTCATAGCTCACTCCTTCTAGAACTCTTTTTTTTTTAGGGAGAGTGTCTAAACGGAGGAATCAAGTTGTGCTTGGCATGACTCGATATAGGTTAAGTCATGTTACTCCTTGTTAAAGGTTATGCAAAAATGAATAGTTTTTCCTGAACACTGATAGATGTTCCATATCTAATGCATATGTGTATGGGGTATCCGTTGTGAATACTACATCCATGATCCCACAGGAGAGCAACTTGGTTTCTGCTCAGAGTGCTAATTTTCTTGGGAAAGTTTTTCTCTTGAAAAAGGCTAGTGGGAGGAAGTCTGACTTGGATGTAGTCCAAGGTCAGTCATTTGACACACTTGGTCAAAGATGGAATTTGAGCCAGTTATATAGGTTGTGGGTAACCTGAGGCTCTGAACACTCAGGCTGTACAGGTCGAATAGATTCGTCTGGTTTTGATTTATGGGTAACTCCTAACTCAATGCAGATAATCTTCATTCGATGGTGCCTGAGTGCAGTGAGAGCTTGATGACATCTCTGGTCTTGCATGTTGGGGACATACAGATCATCAAAGACGATATCCCGATCCTTCACTTGGTGAATAGATGATTGGGAAATGTCTTGTGATGAATGACTTAGTGGACATCACCTATGGGGTAGGTGTGAGAGTTTTTGAAACTCCAAGTACTAAGTCAGATAACATACATCGATGATGGTATGTTATAGACCAGATGTGGTTTGTGCCAAGAGCATAACCAATGGATACTAGGTCCAATCCTGGTGCATGGCACTGGATAAAGGGAAAAGAACATCCTTAGGTTCTACAAAGAACTAAGGGGTGGTTCTTGGTCATGAATAACAGGAAAAGCTCAGTGTATTCACTTGGCAGCTTGTTCTAGTCAGACCAGTGACAGTCCAGCTGTTCCTGTAGTGGTGCTAGAAGCTTTGGGAGCTTCAGAGCAGACTACTTGAAAGCAGAGTATGCAAATGCTTTTAGGAAGCAGTAGGAGTTCTTCGTTGAACTTCACAAGCGTACTCAGATGCTTATACCTTGTCTTGGGGACAGAGGTAATTAAGATATAGCAGATATGAACACTGATACAATCATGATAGGCCCATAGACTGATGCTCTGGCGTAGCAGGAGCGTGGCAAGTCGTGCTTAGGACACGGTGTTGAGGTTGCTCAATGCAAGGTCCTAGTGCAAGTAGGAGATTGTTAGTATTTATGCCCTAGGACCTCAGGATGGTCCATTGGGATATGTGTATCACATCTAGTTGATAGATGAGTTATCCTGGCATTGTCGTTGTTATGCAAGTTTGTACATCTGCGCATATGTACATTTGCATATACAATGTCCCTAATAGATAGATTTTATCTAGTCTCTATGTTTATCCCTGGTCGAGAATCATAGTGGATATGGGACAGCTATGATTCACTTGAGACTGGTATATGCACTGGTTGAGCACAGGTTGCTAACGCAGGCATATGAGTATGTCAAGGGAGATATACTGGATCGACCCGCCGTGAGGATTCATCTCGGTGTCACGAGATGAATATCACAGTGACAGAGTTGTGCTTGTCCTAGACTTGAGGGCATTGGTATCTCTATATAGTGATTGATGTACTTTGATGCAACCTAACCCTTCTCCGTAAAAGGGAAGTCATAACGGTTGTCATTGGGTATGTCATAAGCCATATGAGAGAAGCCATATGAGAGATTCAATGTGCCAATAGAGGATTTGCCCCTTCCTTACGGGGAAGCTTGATTGTCCATGGCGCCCCTATATGGATGACTAAAAGTATATGACCATACCCAGGTGAGAATCTGATTTAGTCATGCCATAATATTGGGATTAATAAGTGTGACACACTTGCCCAATCTGGATATCAGTTGGCAAAAGGACAAAGCTGTACTTGTACTTTATCGCAGTTTTAGGGGATGTCGATGATGACACCATTCTGATGACTTGGGTAGCAATGATGTACTGCTTGGTGCCACTCATTGCTTGTGATGATTTAGTCATCACTGCCAATGTCTGAAGAACCTACAGGGTCGCACACCTAGACGTCAGAGATTCCATACTGATCGTTTAGCCTCTGATCGAATCATTGTGTGATTCAGATCATTTGGGGAACTAATGCATTGAGACTTTTACAAAGGAGATGATATTTTATTTTAGTTCATGTTTGACCACTAGTTGACTCTAGTGGACCACGTTTGACCTCTGTTGACCTATGTTGTCAAAATGAGTCAAACAAGGGTCTTGGTGCAAGTTTAGGCTTGACACTTTAGTCATATGAATAAAATAAAATTATTGATTGGTAGGAGAATTTTTCTCTTGGCTAATTAATAGGCTTAGGCGCAATTTACAATTAATAGAATCTGCAGGGATTCGAACCCGTGATGTTGATCTAGTTAATTGTGAGTAGGCGCCTATATGCATTATCCCACATGGGAAAAATCTCCATGGCTGATCTGGCTCTACTATTATAAATAGAGAGGCCCACCTGGAAGATTGTTGCACCAGACTCTTCTCTTGTCTCTTGTGGTCGCCTCCCTTCTGCTGCTTGGCGTGAGGGTCTTGGAGGTGACAACAATAAAAGTTTTTCTGCATCAAAGGTTGGGACAAGTGGTAGTGCTACCCACTCCTTATCGCCAACAGTCCCTACTCTTCTTGGTCTTGGCGTAAGTCGAGAAGGTCAAGAGGCGTGGATCTCATCTCCCGAGGCTAGCACCACGTGTGGAGGTTGGAGAGATCTCGAGGAGTCGGTGTGTGCGTGATTGCAGAGGACGGGCCCTTGCGCGTCTTCATCATCGGCTGCTCCTAGAATTATTTGATAAAGTACTGCTCTTCACATCCTTCTGTTTTCTCTCATAAGTGATCCTGGTCTTTCTGGAATTCTGTTTTGGACCTCCGCTTCCGCTGTGTTTAAAGTTTTTTTGAGGTCCGGGGATTCCCAACACCTGGAAGGTGTACCTCGCTCTGAAGTCCACTGATGATGATTCATCGCTATGTCTTCAAGGAGGTTCATTGCATCTTCAACCACTCTGTTCATTAAAGCTTCTCCAACTGCAGCATCAATTGTGAGTCTTGTGTTGTAGTCCAGCCCATTGTAAAATGTGTAGACTAAAACCCAAGTCTCTATTCCATGGTGTGGGCACATTCTTTGCAGTTCTTTGAATCTTTCTCATGCCTCATATAATGATTCTCCATCCTTCTGCATAAAACTAGTTATTTGGTTTTTCAGTTGAATAGTCTAGGATGGAGGAAAGTATTTGGAGAGAAAGGCCTGTGATAATTCCGCTCATGTCCTTATTGAAGCCGAAGGTAGCGTGTGAAGCCAAACTGTTGCTCTGTCCCTTAAAGAGAAGGGAAACAATCTCAACCTGATAGCATCAGTAGAAACACTGTTAATTTTCAACATATCATAGTACTCTAAAAATATAGAAAGATGTTCTCAAGAGGAGAACCACCAAATTGATGTTGCTGAACTATAGATAATAAAGCAGGTTTTATCTCAAAATTATTGGCCTCTATAGTAGGCCTATCAATCCCTGATTATAATCCATGTACGTATGGAGCAGCATAATCCCTTAACGTCCTGATGTTGTTATTCCCCGTAGGTTAGGGTACTTCATTGTTATTTGCTTCCAGTGGTATGTGCTCCATCTGTCTTTTGTCTTCCTCATGCTGAAGTCATTTAAGCTTTCTTCTGTTTCTGAATATTCTCTCTATCTCAAGATCAATTTCAAAGAGTTTGTCCGCCCTGGAACTTCTTTGCATCAAAGGTATCAAGCATAATTGTAAAGTTCTAAGGCGAACAATAAGTAGAAAGCAAAGATGAGTAATAGTGAAATTAAAGTAAACTAACTAAAGCCTAGTCTACCAATTCTCAGAAATGTACTAATATTACTGTTGTTCCCTGGCAATGGCGCCAAAAACTTGACACGTCCCGCAAATGCACAGTTATGTCGAGGTAATATAAAAGGTTGTCGAATCCCACAGGGAACAAAGTTAAGTACCAGAAGATCTAAGTCTCGATAGCTAAGCGAATTGAAACAGGTTTTTGAATAATTTAATTGTAGACGAGAAATCAAAGCAACGATGGAAGGGAATATATATATGAGAGATATCAGGGCTTTGGCATCTACCGCGCTGACGATCTTATTTGCGATTAAAAAGATCAATTACATGGACTCAAGGTTTATGCATAAGGAACCTAACCCTAAGGTACAAGGTGCCCCCTCTCGGTGGTACACCTCGGTGTTTATCTAGAACGGTCTCCTACTCTCGCGGTGGATCATTCTAAACCAACCCAATGCGTTCTGTGGAAGGTTGTGAAATCCTCGAGTGAATACCAAGCACTCTCGTGTCATGGATTCACAAGTTTTACTAAGAGGATCCACTGTCGCGATCCTCCTCTCGGTATGAATCGTAACGGCTAAAACATAACAATGCGTAGCCAATGTAAAAGAGTTTTACGCTACGATATTCATGAAATTTAAGTTTGCAAATAACAATCGTCAGCGGGCTTCAACCGAACCCTGAAAAGAGTTTTACACTACGATATTCATGGAATCACTCAAAAATCTCTCTATAAAGATAGGAAAACTACAAGCAAATGTTTCTGAGGGGGAGGAGATGATGAATCGAAGCAAAACTGGAAGAATCGTCACGCTTCGATGATCTAAACTCCCGAAATCGCTTGAAGAACACACTATCGCCGTCCTCCTTCGCCCTAGACGTTTGTCCGCTGATCTCTTCCTCCTTTGGCAATAAAAATTAGGGCTTTATATTCCTTGTGTTCTCGTTTGAATTAGCTTTCCAAAAAGTCCTCTCTTGCCAAATTTGGACATCAATCGGGCTCAAAATCACCAAAAATTCGAGCAGGTGTTAGACTCTCCAATAAAAATCACGGGTGAACCCCGTGGGGTTCACCAGCCGGTGAAGCCTATTGTGCAGTGTTATTGAGAAAGAAGCACCGATGAATCCCACGGGTTTCACCCTCTAGTGAAGTTCACTGTGGATTTCCGCGTAGATTTCCTCAGACAGAATCACGCATGAACCCCGTGGGGTTCACCAGGCAGTGAAGCAATCTATGATTTTCGGTCATTGGCAAAAGCATCAATGAACCTCGCCGGATTCACCTGGCCGTATTTTTCAAACTAACTCCAATTGAGCCCAAATTTGATGGGCATCTCCGTCTTCTCGTGAGGAATCACCCCATAGCCTTAGAATTTTCAAAAGACTTCAAAATTGGGTGATTTTACCTGAAATTTCACATGAATGAGAAAAAGTGAAGATTCCGAAGCTTTTTAAGTAAATAAGTCTTAAAAGAGTATAAAAATATTAAAATAGGCCTAGATTCATCATGGAATAATAACAAAAATCACTACTAAAATGCAAGGCATCAACCCCTCAGGAGGGGGCAGGCTCCGAGACACGTTGTCGCACGACGGTCCCCTGGCCGTGGTCGTTGCTATCGAAGCTGTCGTAGCACGCTTCAACAATGTGACCTCTGCCTGGCAGGCCTCTTGCTCCTCATTGAGTCGAGTCACCTGAGCTATGAGGTGCTCGTTGAAGACGAGCAGTGTGGAGATAATCTCCACTAAGATGCGAGGGTCCAAAACCCCATCTCTGACTATGTCTTGGAGGGACGATAGTTTGCTGTCGATCGAAGACTCCATCTGCCCACGAGTAGGGAGGTCAATTGAAATACAAGTATGACGCTCGAACAAGTTAGAATGCGCAGGCCCTGGGCTCTGATACCAAGCTGTCACGCCCTGAATTACGGTAACAAATTTTTAATATTGTTACACGTGAGTCTACGCTTGACTCGAGTCCAAACACGCCCATGCAGGGGCTCAACGGTCGTAATCACTATATTAGGCCTAACTAGCGGGGAAGGTTCCTCAAACTAACCCTCAGCCCAACCAAGGACTCTGCGGAAGATCGCTACCTTTCCAACATGACGTGGATCAACGCTGACAATTCACCGAAGACCGGTGTCGTCGAGTCAAACCGAATTCACTCGAACACAAAGGAGATTCACCTGTAACCAACCGCGTCGAATAGGGTCCACAATAGTAACCAGACACACTCACTTGCTGGAGAAAGTGGAGGGGAGTAGCCGGATGTCCCACGCCGGGGAGCCAGACTCACCCACTTGTCTGCGGATCAAGCTGACACCTAGCGATCGTAGACGGTCGTCCACACAATGTCGAACGTCGATGACAGGGAGGACCCAGCTGGAACCTCGCTCACATGCCGACGAAGAGGAAGACATAGCCGGAGGATCACGACGTAGAATCACACGTGCGTACGCGTGGACGAAGGGCGGTGACCCCTATTCACTGCTGCGGAGCACACTTTCATGTGCATCCGCTAGCTAGCCGGAGGGCTGGCCAACCACTCCTCTCGTACACCGACGGTAGGAAGAGGGTATGGGAAGCAGGCGGAGGGTGGAGGGAAGTCCGTCACCCCTTTGGCTGGTGATGACGAAGGATTAGTGTGACTGTCCGTTTGCACGCAGGGGAGGACTTCTGCAAGGAGTCTCACAAAGGCGACTACGGTGGGCGGGGAAGGAGGGGCCGGCGCCGTCCGAGAGCTCACCAAGAAGGGAGGCTGATGCCGCCGGAGAGCTTTCCGTATATAGGTGGAGAGGAGGCATCCACCAAGCTGCACAAGGGCGGCGAACCACGGGCGAGAAGCGTCGCAGCACGCAGGCGACGAAGGAGAACGGAGAAAGCTCACGCGCAGGTGAGAAACGACTCCGGAAGTTCCCGCACATAGGTGGGCCGGCGGCCGAGAGGCAGGGGAGAGGGCCCACCGAAGGAGTAGAGAAGGGAGGCACCGGGAGCCGTGAGCTCGACCGGGACTGTGGGCAGTCCGGCCACCATGCAAGTTGGAAAAATTGCTGGAACGGAAGAGAGGAGGTAAGGAGATACCTCGGCGATCACCTGGCCGTCGGCTCCTTCTAGTCGGAAAAGCGATTGTAGAAAATGCCTTCCGAGGCGGGCTGAAGCTCCACCGGCGACAGCAGCGGCGGGCGCGACCAAGACAAAGGTGGCGACGACGGAGGAACAGGGAAGCTCGGCACGTTCCGTCCACCCGCCCACACCACCGGAATGCGGATGCGTGCTTGGGCACGACGTATCCTCGAGATCCGAACTCTGTCCGACGATGGTACCGGAGAAGAAAAGGGGAGGAGTTGGTTTTCATCCAGAAGAACGCAAGAGAGCCATGAGGTTGCGTACACATTTTTTTTGCCTTGTACCCCTCAACAATGTCGTCTCCGCTACTTGACGCTGACCGAAGTCAGCCAACCACCCTACCGCTAACACGTCCCATCCATGTCATAGCATCCACGCGTGTGACCGTTGCGTGGTTTCGGATCTGGGCGACGCCCGATCCGCTCCTCCCTTTGTTGACCCGGTCGACTGAATAGACGTAGGCTGGGCAGGGATTTGAGCTACCCTTAGGCCTAACAACTAGCATGTGTAATGATTAATGATAAGAAATTATAATATATTAAATATCAAGACAACACATTAGTAGATATTGAAGAATAATATGCTAGATTGACCTGAATGCTATATGAATTGTTATGTAAGTATCATAAGCATTCTCATTATGATAATGATATATGTGATTTTTTAGATATGCTGTCATCATGAATTCTCATTTGACCTGAATCCTATTAATACACCCAAACATCACCCTAATTAGTTTATCATAAAAGGTTATAATTGAGTAAGCTATGAATTATGAAGTGATTGAAATAGGATTTATTGAATTATGAAGTGATTGAAATAGGATTTATTACACCTATAACTGTGGTATTGGTCTCTTTGAGATTCAAGAAGTAAAATGATTGAACTATATAAATATAACACATTCTATAACTTCTGTTTAATCTAGATATCAAGCGCAAAGTGATTAAACTACGTAGTAAATCATGACATATTATGACTTAGATGATAGTTTATTATTTATGATAATATAATTAGCTTATATTGCTACAATTAACATCATAAAACCTGTTGAATTACTCACAAGGATTAAATGGAGTCTTAATTGAATACAAGAGTTGTCAAGCGCATAATATCAGTGCAAATAACGTACAATTTTAAATTGCCAATTATCTATTAACTTTGCACATATCATTGGGGAAGGACTATTGATTCTAATTCTATTGCATTTTACGGTGTTTGCTTCTTCAACATTTTGTCCCCTGTGTGAATGGAAAGTTTTACCAAACCTTATTCTCTTGAAGCAAGAATAAGGTGCTTGTCCCCCTTTGAAGCAAGAATCTTTTTCTTGCTGGCTTGCATTAATTGGTGATGGTGACATGGCACTAGGTGAGATAGTACCTTCATCATGTGAGATAGTACCTTCATCATGTGGTAGTAAGGTCTCATTGGTGATGGTGACATGGCAATAAGATGTACTTAATTATTAATTAGTTGCCACATGAGTTTCAATGACAAATTGGTATGTAAATAATAAAAAATTGAGCCAATAAAATAATGTAATGTATTTAAAGATTTTGATTAATCTTATTATCCCATAAAAGATAATTTACAATAATATTAAAAATAAATATACTATTGCATCAATAAAAAATACATACATAAATAACGCTATACATACTGTGGGTGTGGGGCACATAATGTGGCTATCGTTTATCATTATCCTCTTAATGGCAAGCTAATCATTGATTAAGTAAATTTAATTATTAGCTTAAGCTAAACTAATTCCGAAAATGATTCGCATTGGTCGGCCGCATGATTGGATTTGACTTTGCCGGTTGTGGGGAGTCGGCGCCCGTAAACGCATTTAAGCGACACGTGTATGAACATCGGGAATCCCTCGCTGTCGTGTGGCGGGCCCCGCCCTTCACGTGGTCAGTAGCGCGAGTGGGTCCGCCGGGTGAGTTGTGCTCCACTTGGTGCCAGACAATCCTTTTTCCGAGTCCGCCGCGACAGCGCCGTTGAGGTGGCGCGGCGGATATGCTTTGGGAGTTGGGACTCTCAATCCCCCAACGATGCCAAATGCTTTGAGTAGAAATTCGCAGGACTTTTTTGAAAGATGATGAGTTTAAGTTGTTCGATTCGTGAATTATTTGGGTCTCCGTCGTTCAATTAAAAAATAGGAATGAAGAATCATTGGGCTAGGGCAACGTGGCAGCCAATGGGATCATAGATGAGTCAAGAGAATTAATTGTTTTTTTTTTTCTAAACCTACCTTTTCGATTTGATTTAGTTTTCTTAGGCTAAGGCCCACCATACAAAACAAAAGAGAAGGGACTAGAGAACCCATAATTAATAAAGAAGCAACTCAAATTCTAGATAATGAACATGGATCAGCATTTAATTATGTGATTTCGACTCGAATATAAAAAAATTATTATTTGAATTCACTAAATACTTGACTTGGATATTCATTAAATAAACTAAAGCTAATGAGCCATTAACATCACTCTCATTCTCGTTTCATCGTACCTACTAATTTTCTACCATATTAACATCATTCTTAGCTTGTCTATAGTCCGTAATAAGGAAAAAAAAATTTGCAGAATAGTACCCTTCTATGAATGATCGCGCATAAGGAAATCGTATCTATCTTTCACGAATCTAAAAGTATGTTTTTTATACTATAATTTAAGATTTATATGATATGATGTTATACGATAATATATTAATATTATACGATAAATGTTATATACAATAATGTATATATATTATACGATAAATATAGTATAACATACTTATATTATGGTGTAATATGTACAGTTAAAATATCGTATAACACATATATATATTATTGTATAATATGTTTATCGTATAACACTATATTGTATAAATCTTGAACTATAGTATAATAAGTACGCTTTTAGATGCATACAAGAAAGATACATAGACTCTTCTATGATCGTCGCATAAGGGTACCATTCTATAAAAAAAAAATTTCCGTAATAAGGATATTGAAAGACTTTAGGAGGAAAAAATTTGTCACTTGATGATTCATACCAAGTGCACATGAGAGTTAGATAAGATGCTTCATCAATAATCTCATATTGATAAGAGAGAAAATAATGGGGGCTTATTTTTGGATGAGTGGACCTTTACTCTATGATACTTTCATGGATCGGGCCAAGGACATATGGGCTTGGGTGCAGAAGAGCCCACATCCAGAGTTCGTCACATGCAAAACTTGCGCAGATGAGGCGGGTGTTGTCGAGGTCTTTGATGACGTCGATGCGGTTGACATCTTTGCCGTTGTCGACGGACTCTATCGTCAGCACGGATGGAGGCGGATGAGGTGGGCTGCTTTAGCGGCTTCGATAACTAGCAAACACATTCAACAAAAGGAGCGATGAAATCATGCATGGGAGCATGATTTGCGGACCTCGAAGATGGACAGGCTGGTGGTTGGCAAGTAGATCCCCTTCCAAAGAGGGAAGCATCCTCCCTCTTTAAGATCTCTGGCAAGCGGACGAGGAAGGGGACCAAGAGCTCTCATCTTTCCCTCAACGAGTGCATCTTCTCCCTCGAGTTCAGCATCGTCTCCATCAGACTATGGCGATGTCATCTCCACGAGTTGGGGACAACAAGATCTGGTGACAAGAGACAAGAGCACATCATCTTCCTCCCCAAGCAATGGATGACGATAGGAGACTAGACAGCTTGTTGTCTCCACGAATGGTGGACGAGAGCTGAGTCGTAGAGGTGTATAGGGAGTAAGGTGAGGGGTTTTATGTAATTGTTGGTGGAACGGTAAATATTTTCCCCTAGTTCTATCATCTCCCCTATTTTTTCGGCTATCTCTTCGGTTTCTTCCTCCGACCACCTTCACCACCTTTGGCGGCAAGATTTTAGCGTTTGGCGAGGCACTGACGAGGTTGAGGGCGAGGACGCAAGCAATTCCTCCCCTGCCGCAAGCCTCCTCTTCTCCGACGACAAACGTAGCCAGTGAGTAAAGTAGGCAGCATTTGTAAGAGCAGGCACGAAATGAGTTTCAACACCAAAAAACAAAGAAAAATGCTAACGTGGATGAGGAAGTTTTAAACTGGGCTTGACAAATGTATCAGAGTCAATTTGTTCTGGTAGTTATGGTGATGCGATTGGCACGAGTAGAGCAGGTACTCGGCTTAATCGAGAATGAGGAAGTGGTGTCGTTCCCCAATTGAAAATTTTGCAGTAGACCATGGAGCAACAATGGCTATAGATTACCGCACTCCAACGAACATTAGAGGGGACAACTATGCTATAAGAGTAGGTAGTGGAGCTAGTAGTGGCACAATAGCAAATGTGGGTGGAAATCGTGGTGCTGCACATGACATTAGCGCAAGCACAGGAGGGGGCCTGTGACTATGGCAATGATGGAGCAAATAGCTCCTAAGCCCAAGGTTATGATCCTCAAACCTGCGATGTTCAGAGGAGTCTGATCGTCTAAAGAGCTGAAAAATTTTATTTAGGACATGGAGCAGCTCTTCACCACCAGCCATGTCCCGAACAAAAAATGGGTGCAAGTGTGCACCACCTACCTCTCAGCCGATGCGAAAGCTTTGGTGGAGGACCAAAGTTGGTTCGACATCAGGGGCTATGAGTTGGATCTAGGACATGTTCCATGAAGAACTACGGCAACAGTTCCTTTTCGAGAACTTGGTGGACCAGGTGAGAGATGCAGTGGAGCGGCTCTGGCATACTGGCCCGATCCACGAGTATGCCTGGGCCTATTCACGCTCATGCTAGAAATTCGATACATGTTGGAGGCGGATCGGAGGCACACCTTCCTTTGACATCTTCAGCCCATGGGCCGAGGCAGAAGTCCAGCCACACATGCCGCAGGACTAGAGAGGCTGCAATGGTGACCGAGGCCTTGGTGGACACAAGAGCATCGGGGTCGACTTCGCCGAGAGCCTCGAAGTTGCCCTTGAAGCGCATATCTCTAACAAGGACCAGAGCCCCAGATAGGGGTAGATCCCCTCCCGGATGAGGCGGAGGCCAGCTAGCATGTCCCAAACCCGATAAGAGACTAACTGACTCGCAAAGAGGGGGCAAGACAGACCCAAGATGCTGGCTTGCTTCCTATGCAAGAGGCCACATCGGATGTGTGATTGCCCAAATCGGGAGCGGATCTTGGAAATCGTGGCATGAAAGTTGGCCGACAACGATCTAGTGGTGGTTGGAGCGATGACGATCAGCACGATCACATAGTGGCAGCATCGGGAGGAGTGAGACTACTCTATGCTCTGATATGGATCCATGGGGTAGAGGTGAAGGCTATGGTTGACACTTGCATGACCCACTTATTCATGTCAGAGCACATGGCAGCATGACTGGATCTGTATACTTCACCTACGAAGAACCGGATAAAAATTGTCAATGCCACAAAGCAGTAGATGATGGGTACATTCTACGATGTTCTGGTGAAAATAGGAGAGTGGATGGGACAACACTACATCCGAGTGGCAAGAATGGACGAATATGATGTCATCCTCGGCATAGAGTTACTTCGACGAGCAAAGGCTTATGTGGTTCCACACTTAGGAGGAGTCCAAGTGCTCCACGAAGAGGCAGCCGGGTGGATCCCTCGTATTCAGCGAGGCAGCTTGGTGGCCTCAACCTCTAGTGCGCGGGGGACATCAAGAGTGATGGATCTCACGCAGGCACAGATGAGCTCTGTAGCTACTTCGTTACAAGCTTCAGCCGACGGCAGATGATGAGGCGAGGTGGCATATATCACAACGGTGGCCACAACACCGGCATCCATTATAGATCCTGGAGAGGACATCGAGGGCAATATCCAACTCGAGTGAGGGAGAAATGTGATGCTAATTTCTTCATGGACCAGGCCAGGGGGCATATGGGCTTGGGCAGAGGCCCAACTCCATGTTGCCAACATGGATCGATGCCCAAATCCAGTGTTCGTTGTGTGCGAAACTCGCGCGGACAAGGCGGGCACTGCCGAGGTCCTCGAAGTTGTCTCTAGCGTTCTATTCGACGCTATTGATGGCGTCGACACGTCTGACGTCTTTACTATTGTTGACGGGCACTCTCGCCGACATGGATGGAGGCAGATGAGGCAGGCGGCTTTAGGGCTTCAACAGCTGGCGAGTACGAGATGAGTTTCAATGCTAAGAAAGAAAAACAAAAGGGCGTGTTTTCTAAGCGGACTGTCTGCTTAACACATCCGAACGGTTGTTCTCTAACTGTTCGACACGTGGAACCTTGAAAATCCAACGGCTGCATTAGATAATCAGCCTCACATCACTTTAATTCCGCTCCATCCTCGCCCTCATTCCGTTCTTGCCCACCATCATCCTCAGATTAGGGCAACAAGCTGTCTAGTCTCCGACGCCCAGCTCTCGCCTCGCCGGCCATCGCCGATGCTCAGCCTTCGTCCTCACCCAGCACATCACCAGCCACGTCCTCACCCAGCACAACGCCGACGCCAAGCGCATCGCCCTCACCTCGTCGGCCATTGCCTGTTAGGTTGTTAGCGGACAGATCAAGGCGGGTGAGGTGAGTGAGGTTGTTGAGAGAGAAGGGGATCTCGCCTGTTAGGTTGTTAGCAGATAGATCGAGGTGGAGGAGGCGGGTCAGCTGGCCCCAGCCTAGATGGAATCTTTCCAGAGAAGAGGTTGTGCTGGAGGTAGAGGCTGCGGAGCAGCGATAGCCCAGTGAAATCGTCCGGGATGGGGCCGGAGAGGCGATTGGAGTGGAGGGAGAGGACATGTAGGGAGGCGAGCAAGCCGAGCGTGCGGGTGGGGACGGCGCCGATGAGGCCGACGCCGGGGAGGTGGAGGGCCAGAACCACCCCACGGCTGGCGTCGCAGGTGACGCCAACCCAGTCGCAGGTGGAGGCGTTAGTGGTCCAGTTGACGCGCTGCGTGACACTTTGCATTTTAGTAGTGATTTTTTACTATTATTCCATGATGAATTTAGGCCTATTTTAATGATTTCACACTCCTTTAAGACTTATTTAGTTAAAAACTTCAGAATCTTCACTTTTCGTCTGTCTTATTGAATTTTAGGTAAAATCACCTAATTTTGAAGATTTTTTGAAGAATCTAAAAGCATGGAGTGACTCCTTATGAGAAGACGAAGCTGCCCGTAAAATTTGGGCTCAATCGGAGCCTTCTCTGGACTTCACGGCCAGGTGAACCCCACGGGGTTCAACCGTGATCTTGCCGAAGGAAGGACTTCAGCGCACATGTCACTGCCTGGTGAACCCGGTGGGGTTCACCGATGATGTCGAGATTTCTGAAAGCTGCCGCACACTTCACTGGCAGGTGAACCCCATGGGGTTCACCCGTGATCTCATCTGAAGATACCTGCACAGAAGTACGCCGAGAATTTCATTGGTAGGTGAACCCCACAGGGTTCACCTGTGACTATTTCGCAACAAAAGAGCTCCGAGCACTTCACCACCTGGTGAACCCCGCGGGGTTCACCCGTGAAGGCGTCAGAACAGCACGACCCCCACTCGGTCTTTCGCTGATTCCCGGTCCGATTCAACTCCAAATTCAGCAAGTGAGGATTTTTCGGAAAGCTGACTCGAAGACGAACAGATGGAATATAAAAGCCCAAATTTCCGTGACCTAATCATTGAGCAATCGGGTGACGAAGCGGCTAGGGCGGACGGACACGGCGATTCGGCGACTTCGAGAGGATTTTTGAAGATTGGATCATCGGAACCTTGCGATTCTTGCTTGTTCCATTCGGTTTATCTTCTCCTCCCTCTTAGAAACCTTTTTCCTATGATTTTCCCATGATTAAAGAGAGGATTTTGAGCATTGTAACGATGGTTGTAGCGTAAACCTATTTTTAGGGCTAGGGTAAAGCCCTCTGACGATTTTTGTTTGCATCTCATGTATTAACTTTGCTATTTGGATTATATCTTAAGCATATTTCACTTGATGTATTGATTTCTTGATTTATATTCTGGCCAAGTATTATCATGTCATAGTTGTTACGGTTCATAACGAGAGTAGGACCGTAACGACCGAACCTCTTTGTGAATCTTGTAAAGGCTCGACGCGAAAGTGCTTGTTCTTCGCTCGAGGGTTCATAATCTACCACAGAACCCATTGGGTTTATCTAGAATGATCCACCGCAAAAGTAGGAGACGTTCTGGGTAAACACCGAGGTGTACACTCGAAAGAGGGCACCTTGTACCATAGGGTAGATTCCTTATGCATATCTGTAGATCCAAGTAACTGTTATTTAATTCTTAACGCAAATAAAATCGTCAGAGTAGTGGAAACCTTGCCCTGAAATTCTCTCTCATATATTTTCCCTGCCGTAGTTGTTTGATTTCTTGCTTACGATTTCGTTTAATTTTAGTTTTTAAAGTTCTAAAAACCACAATTCGATTAGCTTGGATTCCGAAAAATTAGACTTTCTAGTACTCACCTTGCTCCCTGTGGGATCGATATCTTTTGTATTACTGCGATATTTTCGTGGACTTGCGGATAGTGTCAAGTTTGTGGCGCCGTTGCTGGGGAGCAACGGTTGATATTAGTACACTTCTGAGTTTTTGGGAGACTAAGCTTAGTTAGTTTTTCTTTTTCTTTTTTTTTTATTCTGATTTACACTGCCTCCTGCTCTTTGTTTGCTTTGAACTTCATTTTTGGATCTGACAAACTTTTATGCAAAGAAGTTCCCGGGCAAGAGCACTCTTCGAAGTTGATCTTGAGATAGAACGGACCTTCAGACAAAGAAGGAAGCTTGCGCAAATCCAGAAAAAGGAGAATCGGGAACAGATGGAACATCTTCACAATAGAACGAACTAGCACCTCAACCCATGAATAACAACAATGCTAGAACACTGCGATACTATGCAGCACCTTTCACACATGGGTTTCAATCAGGAATAGTTAGGCCTAATGTCAAGACCAATAATTTTAAAATTAAACCTGCATTACTTTCCATGATACAACAGAATCAATTCGGTGGTTCTCCTCTTGAGGACCCCAATATGCACTTATCTATATTTTTGGAATATTGCGATATGCTTAAGATTAATGGAGCTACTTCTGATGCTATCAGGTTACGCTTGTTTCCCTTCTCTCTGCGGGATAGAGCAAGGGCATGGCTCCACACGATTCCCCCAGCGTCAATACGGATATGGGATGAACTGTCTCAGGCTTTCCTCTCGAAGTATTTTCCTCCTTCGAAGACGATCCACCTCAGAAACCAGCTAACGAGCTTCATGCAGAAGGATGGAGAGTCTTTGTACGAAGCCTGGGAAAGATTTAAAGGGCTTCAAAGACTGTGTCCCCTTCATGGGATTGAGACTTGGGTCCTAGTACACACGTTCTATATGGGATTGCAATACAATACTAGACTCACAGTCGATGCAGCTGCTGGAGGATCAGGACTGATGAGCAAAGTACCTGAAGATGTTATAAGCCTCCTAGAGGACATGACACTGAATTACCATCAATGGAATCCAGAGCGAGGTACACTTTCAAGAAAAGCAGGTAAATTCGATCTTGACTCATTAACTGCCCTGACTGCAAAGGTAGACAATCTGACTTAGAAATTTGATTTATGGTCTGCTAATTCTTTGGACAGTAATTCATTATCTTGTGAGTTGTGTGGTGTTGCAGGACACGCAGCTGCTGAATGCCAAGTGGGAGATGGACAAGTGGTCCCAAGTCAGCCAGAACAGCTTAATGCAGTTGGAAATATGAATTCCATGAATAACCCTTATTCCAACTATTATAACCCCGGCTGGCGCAACCACCCTAACTTCTCCTACCGGACCACACAGCCACTTCAACCAGGGCAAGCGCCACAACAAGCACAACCTCAGCATGGGAACTGCAGGCCGCCACCACAAGAGAATTTTAGGCAGCCACCTGGGTTCCAACAGAGAAATTACAACCCTCCACCTCAACAAGGAAATTACAATCCTCCTCAAAGACCGGCCCAAAACTCTCAACTGAGTAAGCAATTATAAGGGCTAACTGACATGATGAAATTGATGATGACTAGGATGGATTCCTTGGAGACGCACAACAAGATGTTGAAGAGCCAGCTTGCGCAACAGGCTAGCTCGTCAGCAAGAGCACCATGGAAGCTTCCATCACAGCCAGAAGTTAACCCGAGGGAGCATTGCAATGCGATCTCCACTCGGAGCGGAAAGCAACTCGAAGATCCACTAATGTCGACCGATGAAACAAGGGATGATGAGACACCGAACCCTGAGGAGCAACACACAGATACAATACCAGCAGAACCTGAAAGAACAGAGGAAGAGCAACCCTATGTTGGGCCGCCAGCCTACAAGCTGCCGATACCGTTCCCTCAGAGGCTTGTCAAAGCCAAGCTTGACAAGCAATTCAGTAAGTTTTTGGAAATATTAAAAAAATTATATATTAACATTCTCTTTGTTGATGCCCTTTCGCAGATGCCAACATACGCGAAATTCCTGAAGGACATCCTCTCAAATAAAAGGAAGCTAGAAGACCAAGGCACCGTGGCACTCACTGAAGAGTGCAGTGCGATTTTGCAGAACAAGCTTCCACGAAAACTCAAAGATCCTGGCAGCTTTTCCATACCGTGCCAGATAGGGGAGATGACCTTCCAGAGAGCACTGTACAATTTAGGGGCGAGTGTCAGCATCATGCCGCTATCACTGTGTAAAAAGCTAGATTTGGGTGATTTGAAATCGACTAATATTTTGCTACAGTTGGCTGACAGATCAGTGAGGAGTCCTGTGGGCATCTTAGAGGATGTTCCCATTAAAGTTGGGGATTATTTTATCCCTGCTGACTTTGTTGTACTAGACATTGATGAGGATGACAGGCTTCCTATTATCTTAGGAAGGCCTTTTCTTGCCACGGCTGGAGTTGTCATCAATGTTAAAAATGGGAAACTGGATTTAAACATCGGTGGCAATGTTATTCAATTTGACCTGTCTAATTCTCTTAAAAAAACCTCCTTTTACAGGTATATGTTGCAACGTGGGTTTAGTTGAATGCATTGGAAATTCTGTAGTGAATGGACATCACCTCGAACACCATTTTGAAGATGAATTAGTCAAACAAGGGGGAGATTACGACCCTTTTGATCCTCCCTGATTTAATTACCTGATGACTCTTTGGTCGAGCTATTGACCGAAAACTAGCACTCTTGGGAGGCAACACAAGTTTTCTCGTTGTTTTCATTTTCTTTTTATTACATTCATTGTTGTTGGTTTTTCCTTACTTTACCATCGTTGAAAACTCTACTCTCTTGCTTATTTAGTTTGCTATAGGAAGTTTTGATATTGAAATACACTGATAGAGCTTTATTTTTGGGTGACGCAGCTATGCTATGTGAATAGGAGGATTTTGCTGGACTTTTACCGAACCTCAGTGCGCTCCACGGCTAGGTGAACCCGGCGGGGTTCACCCGTGAAGTACACGTTGCATCTTGACGAGCAGCTTTGCGAAGGATATTTCTGTCAAATTAGAGCGGGACCGGAAATTTTGGGATGTGCATAATGTTTCTGGATTTTCTGTGACTTGACTTGCTCTTCACGGCTAGGTGAACCCGGCGGGGTTCACCCGTGAAGACATCCAAACCAAAGAGGGCAAATTCCGTTGTGCACTACATGGCTAGGTGAACCTGGGTGGGTTCACCTGTGTTCCTATTGATGCATTGGCCATGTTTGCTCCAGTCCACAGCTAGGGTTAGCGACTCCACGCCACCGCCGCCCTCAACCACTCCGGATCTCAGCTCACCCAGCGATCTCCTGCCTCCGGATCCTCAAGGAACCTCCCTTCTTCAAGACCAGCATCTCCGGTGAGATCCGCATAGGCTCATTCCGTTTCTAGTCTTTAGTACTCTTGTCTTTCCCATCCGCCGAACTGTCTGCTCCTGCCTCCTGGTTTGACTGCCATTTTTGTGTTCGGACGAAATCTTCTGTGGTGGTTTTCTGGTTTCCTCAGTTGCTGTCGGCATTTAGATTTAATGGCTCCTAGGCGCAAGGCTCTCGTCTCTCGTCACCATGTTCCCCAACCTGTGTCCGACTCTTCCACGGACGACGACGATTTCGTCCCACACAAACAGCCGACGCCACCTTCCTCTTCCAGAGACCCGCCACGCTCATCTGCTCGGCAGCCCCAAGCTTATGTTTCCCCACCAAACGAATTCGACATTGTCTTCAGAAATGCCGAACACCAACTAAACTTCGAGCAGCTCCTCCATCGCCAGATACTCAACACTCGTTATTTGGACAGGAACACTCTCATCATTCTAGGGCTCATGGATGATGTTGAATTGATGTACTCCAATATTGGATGGGAGCAGTTCCTCCGGCTCGGCTCGCCTACGTACATCGGAGTTACTCTGGAGTTCCTCAGCTCTCTGGATGTGAGAGCTGCTGCTGCAGTGGATGAAGACCCAGGACGCATCTCTTTCGGGATGGGGAACATCGAGCACAGTTTATCTCTCTCTGATCTCCGCCATATTTACGGTTTCCCAGAACCATGCATGCGTAATGTCCCAGGTGAATTCAATGAGCAATCTTTCTGGGCATCAATCACGAATGAACACTTCTACTCAGCTAGAGTGGCCAGAGCTTCTAGCATTTGCAACCCGACAATCAGATACGTCCATAGAGTGCTCGCCCATACCATCTTCGGACGTGGGGAGAGCGATGGCATGGTACGCCAGTCTGAGCTATTTTATTTATGGTGCATGCTGCATTCTTTCAGGGTCGATTCAGGTTTCTACTTAGCAAAGCAGTTCAGCCGTATCGCGCACTGCCGCAAGGGCGCGATCGTCATCGGAGGCCTTATCACACCGCTTGCTGTCGCTCTAGGGGTCATCCCCTACGGTACACCCGAGGCTCATGGAAACAACCGGCTCGAGATTGAGTCATGCGTTTCCATGAAACTTATCGTCCGTCAAGGTGATTCTTATTGTATGACGTTCAAGGACAGCCAGTTCTGTTTACCACTACCTAATCCAGCACGCACCACCGTGCGCGTTCGAGAGAACTGGCGCATCAAGCCAACCGAAAATCCTCAGCCCGACCCTGTTGACACTGCACCACCAGCCCCTGGCTCGTTTTTCTTTGGTGGCGGCTCCTCCTCAGATTCCATGATGAGTATCCTCCAGGAGATGAGGGAGGAGCAGCTCCAGCAGTGTGAGCTCATTGACTAGATGGACTCCTCCATCTAATTTATACGCCAGGAACAATCTTCCAAGTGGGAAGCTAACGAGGCTAGGATGCAGCGACCACACAAGATGCTGGACTCAATCTGGGAGAAATTATGTATCATGGATGACCGGTTCGCCCTGCTTAATGAAGAAAACATTAGAAACATACCGGTCTCTTCTGATGAGGAGGAAGCGCCAGGTCACACCTCACGCGGGAAGGGGAAGAGCTCTAGAGCTTCTGGCTCGCAGTCGCGCAAGAGGCGATAGCATCATCCTCACTCGACAGCGCCATCCGTCTCCTCTCACGTATATGATGTTGCATAGAGGACTATGCAAAAATCTAAGAGCGGGTGAGCTGTCTTGACTCCAGCTTCTTCTTGACTGTTTGGTTGTAGTTATCGTGACTTTCTGTTTTCTTTGATGGATTTGTTATGCTACTCTATGATGGATATTTTGATATTGGTATTGTATCATTATGCCACTATTCGTGGGCCTAGTCCACATCTTCAGGCCCCACTCTCTGCAGTGTATGAGATATATTTGAGCCACTTGCTCTCCACTTTGATGCTATGCTTTTCATGTTAAATGATGTATGAATTTATAAGCTTGCATATAGTTGTTTTGAAGGATTATATTGCATATTCTGTGATGGAAAATTTTATTGACTTGTCATTTTAGTCTTGTCTGATGATAGCCTGACAAAATTCTTAAAGTTAGATGCATGTTTGGCTAGAATTTATCGAGACATGTTGAATGTAGTACCTGTTAGAAATTTAGTTAATAGTCATGTCCATACGTTCTTTGAATTAGAAATTGGCTAAACTGATTGATTTTAGGTAGTTCATTAAGTGGGTCAAACATCTTCATGATTATTCAATTGATTGTGGCTTGCAATTTACATGTCGATTCATACCATGTAACTGATATTCTCTTTTCAAACTTTGAATTCCTTTCTAGTATTGGGGAAACACTGCATTTGCTAAAAGTTAAGGATATGTTGATCTCTGATACTTAGCATAAAAAAAAAATCTCTCACACTTAGACTCCTCTACTTGGCACTGCGAAAAATTGGCAGTGGTACCGAAGGACATGAGTTGAAATCTAAGAAATGTGAATTGAAAATTCAATAAAAAGACTCCTCTACTTGGCATTGCGAAAAATTGGCAATGGTACCTAAGGATATGAGTTGAAGTATAGTGCAATAATCAGTATCTTATATCCTGAATGAGACATTTGAGTTAACCCCAATATTATGAATTGGAAGGATAACAATGAAATGAGTGTTGTGTTTGCTTGATTGAATCTCATGTTTACTGCTTTCTGAATTGATTGATATCTAGAAACTGTGGGACCAGACTGGTGAATGCTTAAGACACTCTCTTTAGTTGATTTCTTCTGATTAGATCTTGGATTGCTAAAAAGTATTTTTCTAAACTTGGGTGCGAACTTCAACACAAAAGATTATTCTTATACCAAGCATGTATTTCAACTTATTTTATTGCTTGAGGACAAGCAAAGATTTAAGATGAGGAGTATTTGACACCTTGCATTTTAGTAGTGATTTTTACTATTATTCCATGATGAATTTAGGCCTATTTTAATGATTTCACACTCCTTTAAGACTTATTTAGTTAAAAACTTTAGAATCTTCACTTTTCGTCTGTCTTATTGAATTTCAGGTAAAATCACCCAATTTTGAAGCCTTTTTGAAGAATCTAAAAGTATGAGGTGATTCCTTATGAGAAGATGAAGCTGCCCGTAAAATTTGGGCTCAATCGGAGCCTTCTCTGGACTTCACGGCCAGGTGAACCCCACGGGTTTCACCCGTGATCTTGCCTAAGGAAGGACTTCAGCGCACATGTCACTGCCTGGTGAACCTAGCGGGATTCACCGATGATGTCGAGATTTCTGAAAGCTGCCGCACACTTCACTGGCAGGTGAACCCCATGGGGTTCACCCGTGATCTCATCTGAAGATACCTGCACAGAAGTACGCCGAGAATTTCACTGGTAGGTGAACCCCACGGGGTTCACCTATGACTATTTCGCAACAAAAGAGCTCCGAGCACTTCACCACCTGGTGAACCCCGCGGGGTTCACCCGTGAAGGGGTCGGAATAGCACGACCCCCACTTGGTCTTTCGCTGATTCCCGGTCCGATTCAACTCCAAATTCAGCAAGTGAGGATTTTTCGGAAAGCTGACTCGAAGAAGAATAGATGGAATATAAAAGCCCCAATTTCCGTGACCTAATCATCGAGCAATCGGGTGACAAAGCGGATAGGGCAGACAGACACGGCTATTCGGCGACTTCGAGCGGATTTTTGAAGATTGGATCATCGGAACCTCCCGATTCTTGCTTGTTTCGTTCGGTTTATCTTCTCCTCCCTCTTAGAAACCTTTTTCCTGTGATTTTCCCATGATTAAAGAGAGGATTTTGAGCGTTGTAACGATGGTTATAGCGTAAACCTATTTTCAGGGCTAGGTTAAAGCCCTCTGACGATTTTTGTTTGCATCTCATGTATTAACTTTGCTATTTGGATTATATCTTAAGCATATTTCACTTGATGTATTGATTTCTTGATTTGTACTCTGGCCAAGTATTATCATGTCATAGTTTTTACGATTCATAACGAGAGTAGGACCGTAACGACCGAACCTCTTTGTGAATCTTGTGAAGGCTCGACGCGAAAGTGCTTGTTCTTCGCTCGAGGGTTCATAATCTACCACAGAACCCATTGGGTTTATCTAGAACGATCCATCGCAAAAGTAGGAGACGTTCTGGGTAAACTCCGAGGTGTACACTCGAAAGAGGGCACCTTGTACCATAGGGTAGATTCCTTATGCATATCTGTAGATCCAAGTAACTGTTATTTAATTCTTAACGCAAATAAAATCGTCAGAGTAGTGGAAACCTTGCCCTGAAATTCTCTCTCATATATTTTCCCTGCCATAGTTGTTTGATTTCTTGCTTACGATTTCGCTTAATTTTAGTTTTTAAAGTTCTAAAAACCACGATTCGATTAGCTTGGATTTAGAAAAATTAGACTTTCTAGTACTCACCTTGCTCCCTGTGGGATCGATATCTTTTGTATTACTGCGATATTTTCGTGCACTTGCGGATAGTGTCACTGCGCGTGCGGTACGGTACTGATGAAGGCCAGCAATGCGGCCCAGTCCTGGGTGGGCTCGGATTGCACCGGAGACGGGCCGAGGTTCCCAATGGCCACGAAGAGGACAAGGAGGAGCAGAGCAGGAAGACGCAGCGACATTGGGGCAGGCGTCGATGGCACGAGTAATGTGCAGCGGTGAATTAAGGTGAGGGCGAAATTATGAGGACGAAGTAGGTACAGCCATGGATCTAATGCAGCCATTGGATTTCTAAGGTTCCACGTGTCGAATGGTTAAAAAACAATCGTTCGGATGTGTTATGTTAAGCGAAAAGTCCGCCTATAAAATGCACCCAAAAAAAATGGACATGGACGAGGAAATTTTAAACTAAGGCTTGACACTAAGGTTGACATTGAATAGACATATAACGAGTCAAGCTAACCAGCATAACGCATAAAATTTTAATCTACTTTGTGACCATGATTAGGTAAGTCATATTGATTTTAATAATGACACAGTGACTAGTCAATATATCGTGGGTGGCATGAGACATTAATTGGGAAATATTGGGGTGAGATCTTTAGGCATGAAGCTCGTGCCAGCCACGACATAGGATTAGGCTAAGCATGACATTGCACGAGTTTTAATATTTTTTTTTAAAAAAAATTACATTTCAAATTATTTTTTTACTTGTTTGCCAATTGCCATCATAAAAATATCATAAGAATTTTAAAAGATATGGTATAATTATGTTTTAGTTATAAAAAATTAGTTTCCTAATTTTTAATTTGTAAATATTATTTATTTATTTTATTTGACAAATTCGAGCTGTGCCTACCTCGGCTCATATCATAAGTTTTATTAATTTTTTTCTCTTTAAGATGTTTAGACTAAACATGTTATTCAATACAAAACCATTTCAAAATAAGACCAATGCTAAAGAAAATATTTCATATTATTATACCTCACAAATAGCACAAATTTTAAATATAAAACCTTTTTCACTCTTCAAAATGTTTTATTACACATATTGGAAATGAAAAATAGTTCTTAGTAGCAATAACCTCATTAAATCTAAATTTAATTACTTTTTAGTCTTTAAATATTTTTACCAAAACTTATTTGAATATTTAAAATTATTCTAAGCTAGCACCATTACATGAAGGTATCCAACTTCAAATAATTTTTTATTGTCAAATATTTAAAACTAAGATTGTATACAAATTTATTGGACACAATCAAACTAAACCTTATTAGAAATATACTTTAATAATTTAAAACTTAATTTTATTCTATTAATAAATTTATAATTGAGCTTTATTAAATGTTTGCATTGTTTTGGCAAAAACAGCTTTTGATATTGTAGCATGAAAGCCTCGGATTTTTTTTCTAAAAAAATTATAAACATGAGGATCCAGTTTTAATATTTCTCATGATTGGGTCTGATTTGAAAATTGGCCATTTATTTTTTGGTCACGTGATAAATAAAGTCATAAATTTCTTAAATCGCAATATAGCGCAAATGGTGAGTAAGAGATTAGAGTGAGCTTACCTCCACGCTCCAGTAGAGCAATAACTCTATAAAAGCACTCCGAGCACACCACCATTCCCCTTACAGAGAGAGAGAGAGGGAGAGAGATGGAAGGGAAGGAGGAGGACGTGAGGCTCGGAGCCAACAAGTTCTCAGAGAGGCAGCCCATAGGCACGGCCGCGCAGGACAAGGACTACAAAGAGCCGCCGCCCGCCCCTCTCTTCGAGCCCGGCGAGCTCAAGTCATGGTCCTTCTATCGCGCAGGCATCGCCGAGTTCGTAGCCACTTTCCTTTTCCTCTACATCACAATCCTCACGGTCATGGGCGTCGTCCAGGCCAAGTCCAAGTGCACTACCGTCGGCATACAGGGCATCGCCTGGGCCTTCGGCGGCATGATCTTTGCCTTGGTCTACTGCACCGCCGGAATCTCTGGTAACTCTGCTTTCCCCCTTGAGTTGGAACACGGATCGGATCTGCCCTTGTTTTGCTAATTAGAACTTCGGCTGGGCAGGGGGGCACATCAACCCGGCGGTGACCTTCGGGCTGTTCCTGGCGAGGAAGTTGTCTCTCACGAGGGCCGTCTTCTACATCGTGATGCAGTGCCTCGGCGCGATCTGTGGCGCCGGCGTCGTGAAGGGGTTCGAAAAGAGGGTTTATGAGAGCGACGGCGGCGGAGCCAACGTGGTGAACCCTGGCTACACCAAGGGCGCCGGATTGGCGGCTGAGATCATCGGCACCTTCATCCTTGTCTACACCGTCTTCTCGGCCACCGACGCCAAGAGGAACGCCAGGGATTCTCATGTGCCGGTGAGCGCCTGCCTCTACCTCGATTCAGGCACCAATTTTGGGGATTTGTGGAGATGATTTATTTTTTTCGTCACAGATCCTTGCTCCCTTGCCTATTGGATTTGCCGTGTTCCTTGTTCACCTGGCCACCATCCCAATCACTGGCACCGGCATCAACCCTGCTCGGAGCCTTGGAGCTGCCGTCATCTACAACAAGCAGCATGCCTGGCATCAGCATGTAAGTATTTGTGTTGAAATTGTCGATAAACTAAAACAAATTTAACTGCAGAATACCAATTCTGATGTAGTTTTTTTTTTCTGCTAAACATTTCAGTGGATTTTCTGGGTTGGTCCCTTGGTTGGAGCTGCCCTTGCTGCTTTCTACCACCAGATAGTGATCAGAGCCATCCCATTCAAGAGCAGATCCTGAAATTGTGGGTTGATATCTATGGTTTGGATTTCATCGGATCAATTCTGTCTTCCCCCTTGTGCTATTATGATGTTATTTGTGGAGCTTTTTATTCCTAATCTTTTTCTACCGTTTAATTCCAGTATTATGGATCTATGTAGTTTGGATCTGTTGTTGCTTGTCAAATGTGTAAATCTTGTAAGTGGTCGAGTAAATTCTATTCTTCTTAATTCTACTGCAATTTGTTTTTCTATAAAAAACAGATGGTAGATAGCAAATTGTCTTCATCCACATCAATCAAGCAGTTTCTTCTCAATAAATAAAGTGTAGAAGTGCAGATTATGAAATGATCGAAAAGGACAGGGACAAGAATACTGTACTCATTGTGGTGGATAAGCATTGGCTGGTGTAAGTTTATCCACGTAATACATGGATCGTGTGGCCAACTTTTGAAGTCTAATTCTATAAAATGAATCATTCTTTTTTTTTTTCCCAAAGGAGAATATATCTATTCATCAAAAGGTGCCTCTTGATTGTTATATGATAATTTGGCCGATAGTTATTTGACTGCAAATTTCATTGCAAAAATTGTCAATCAAGTTAACAATTTAATTGGACTCTCTTGAAATATATATAAACATTCTAGAGGAATCTAATTTTCTTCGAGAGTTACGACGAAAAGCATTATATTGACTTTAAGAATCAAAGAAGCCACAATTGTCTGTTTAAATTCAAAAGCCATTAGTTTAAAACTTTTTAAAACTAATACATAAGGATTTCCATCTCCTGATTTTCAAGGTTTATCAACGCTTAGATGATATATCAATAAAAACAGATATCTTGTTTTATTAAGAGATCAACCATTGCCTTCAAGTTAATCTTAGTAATGATAGAAATAATCTCAAGCGTTAATACATAGTCAAACTAATTTTGTTAAATATAAGTTCATTTTGTTTTCAAGTTCAACCCTTTTTGGGAAGATGGTTAGCCCAGAACGGGTTTGAATGTAATCGGAAATATTTTCTGCGTGCATCGAATCGAACCGCTTGGACTGGGCGAGCTATTTGTGAATACTGTTTAAACCGATCGCGGCGATTTGGATCGGTCTTCGCAAGCGCGGGTTCTGCGCGTGCGCGCAGCGCCGTGTGCTTTGATCTGAGCGAAGGCGACGAGGCGATTGTCCACGGCGCTGGAAGAAGAGCGAAACATCGGCCTGGTGATTATCTCATACACCTATCGAACATTCTTCCCTTTTCATCTTCATCTTCTGATGTGTTTTCCTATTTGATTGGGCCAGAAGGAGTTGAAGCGGACGACGATTCCTTTCTCCTCGATTGTGTCGCCTGCAAATGGACGGATCCATCGTTTCTCTGGACCAAAGGTCCCCCTCTTCCATCCCATTCACTGTTCTCGTTCTTATTCTTATTATTGTTATAAAAAACGAAGATTATTCAGTAGACTACGTTGTGATATACTCCAGAGGAGAATGACATTCAAGGTTGATCCGGCTGGTTGATTGAGATGAATCGGATGTTTCTCTACAAGTATATAGGTTCTATATTTCATTTGGTGGAGGAGAAATGTAACCCAATTGGGTTCTTTTCTCTAAGTCTTGAGGTTTTGTATCGATTGATAAGTGGTATCCAAACGAAGATTTATCTGCAAGTGTTTAGGGTTCCTGGTAGTAGTCGAGGAGAAATGAAATGCTTCCGTTGGAGATTTTCTGGAACAGCTCATGTTCTAACCAGTTTTTTGTTTTCTTTCTACAATTTGATATTTTTATTATAATATTTGTAGATTTAGACTTTACCTGAATCTAATTTTGACCCGAACTTTACCTGTGATCTGAAGTTCAACATTTACTTAATTTGAACATGTAGTTATACTTTCTAAGCAACTGTGACCTGATCAGGACACAATACACTATTTTTGAATGCCACCGTAAGTATAGCCTCAAACCAAAGTCATTCAAGCAGTTTGACCTCTAAATCAAGGAGTGTGATGAACTTAATTCTACAAAAACTGGGTGCACTCTGCTACTGCCCATTACTTCTTTCCCCGTTTGGTTCAACAAGAGGGTTCATTAAAATCAGCAAGCTATGGGTCCTCTACCTGCAATTAGCCCTAAAAAAAAGTAGGGCTTATCCATGATCGGTAGGGAGAGAACAAGATACACCTGTTCTATCTACCATTCAGTAGTTTCCTTTCGTAGTAGGACAGTCAATAGAGTTAGGTTCATGTCTCAGTCTCTTCTTCAACCTCAGGATGTGATGAGTTTGTCTCAACCTATTTACTGGGAGGCATATGAGTTTATCTAATTATTATTCAAATTGAAGACAAATTTCATCCTGGTAGAACCATAATCAGGTCAATGTGAACTATTCTACTACCCTAAATTAGTGAACAATTTTACTCAATTTGAAATTAGAATTGTCTTTTAGATGATATAAAGTCATAAGTAGAAATTTAAGCCGACTCAATTAATAACAATCTTATTTATATTTGAATCCTACCTCAAATTGGCTTCTTTGTTTTTGATAGTGAAGGTGATTCTGTTGTGATTTATTATTGTGGTTAGTGTCAAACTAACCTGCCTACTATTGGCATAGGCAATTTCACATAGGTAATCTATTTCTCATAGAGTCATAGACTATGTCACGTGGGTACCACATGATGACATACAATATGCACTAATGTGAATGATGGCATATAGGCAATTTATTATGAAAAAAATGATTATATATTATTATTTAAAAGGCAATTAATTTATATCAAATTATTATTAGTTGTTTAGTATCAGTTCACTAATATTACAAATTTTTGGATTATTGATAGTTTGATAATTTATGTTAACCACATTTTGGAATTATTTAATTTTTAATATATGGTTATTACCTTATTGGTTACTAACACATAACTTAGTTAAGCTTAGGGAGTTACAAAATATTAATATGTAATTTAACAACTATACTACTTCTTCATGTGTTGTATTTTGCAATTGTGTAAAATGTATAATACATATATGTATATCAATATGATTATAATATGTCACAATGTTAGAAGCCCTTATTGCTAAGAGTGACACTCAAGCTTAAATTTTTCACAAAGAAAAACATGAGGTAGTGTTACCGGATTGATTTACAGATTTGCTACCTGTTGTTACGAGTGAACTTGGCAAAACCTGACTCGGCCCAACTCGACACGAAGTTAGGTGGGTTTGGGTCAGCCATAATTGTGTTCAGGTCATAAACAGATCAACCTGTTTATGACCCAAAAATAATTAGGTTGTGTCAGGTTGTAAATGGGTTGACCCGCTTAACCCGATTACATTATATATTTATATATAAAAAATTTAAATATAGGGTCATCTAACTCTCATTGCTAGCCCATAAGCCTAAATATCTTCTAACTATCTTTTAACCCAGATTTTGGCCCACATATAAGCCCAAAGTTTTATTAATTTTAATAAATTTTTTATCAATTTATTATTTATGTTTAAAATATGAATGATAAACGAGTTATTTGTGTCATATCGGGTTGACCTGATTATATTCGGGTCGTGTTCGTGTTAAACAGTTTGACCCAATTAATTAAACGAGTTGTGTTTGGGTTGGCTTAATCGAGTCACGGGTCACAGCTGACACGACCCGTTAATGACCCGCTGACTCGAATTGCCAGGTCTAGTTACGAGTGCAGATTTAATTGCAGCAAAAGACCAATCAGGGTGTGCTACTTTGATAAGGGCTGTCATTCCTGCCACTAGGGGTGTTCAAAAAAATAATGGTTAAGTGATTTAACTAAACCGAACGGGCGGTTAACTGAATGGATTAGTTCAGTTCACGGTCGATTTTTAGGTTATAATGTTATAGTTCGATTACGGTTCGAGGAAAAATATAACCCAAAATTAAAATTTAATTGTGCATCTAGTGTAATGGTCAGTTGCTATTTTATGAGTTAACACATCGCGAGTTTAAAACCTACAAGCCACAATTTAAAAATTAATCTTTTAAAATATTTAATAGTCATAATTAGCTTTCTTAATAAGTTTTAGTTATCAGTGTAAAATTGAGCTAATAAAAATGTATTATAGATTAGGGAAAAAAATAAATTATGACTGATTAACCGGTGGTTAACCAAATCGGTTAATCAGTTGACTGGTTACCATTTGATTGGTTAACCGATTGGTTGGTTCGGGAACGGTTCGGAATTTTGTTGAACCGTTCAATTTGGTTAATCAGTCCCATATACATGGTCGGTTCGGTTAACCAACCATGAATTGCCTTACCTGCCACATGAGGGCAAGCTATAGATGTTCCAAATTTGAAGATATATGAACCCCCCATTGAGGTCAAAATACTAACTCTTGGAGCTATAATGTCAGGCTCTCATACATACTCATCATATAATTACATATTAATTAATGAGTAAAATAAACAAATTCACGATTTTTATGATTGAAGCAAGATTAAAAATAAAAAAACAAAAAGAAATACTTATTATTACCTTAATTAGATTGCAATACTTCAAACTTATCCCTCTTGATGAGAAAGATGTCACCCTTGGAGCCACCACTGTACTCTCGACAACAGTAATGGCTAAGCTCAACTTCATTACGGAGGATACACTGCTAACTAAAGTATTATTAATTAATAAAAAGAAACAAATGTGTAAGGTGTACTTAGAAATTTAAGTCTCAGTCATGAGAAATTTAAGTCTCAGACACGAACCTTGAACTAATCATTACATTGAGCACATAATTTAATATTTTCATAGCTACATCTTTATCTACGAGAACATATATGAAATCATTACTAAGGGAAAACAAAGATCCTTACGGCATCATCCTACAACAAATTAATCCCCTTGATTTATGATTCTGCAAACTATTGAGCAATTGCAGCTTGGAGTCAATAGACATGAAAGAGTTCACAAGGGTCATGATCGGTGCCAACAATGAATCAACATAAAGTATAATTTTCTCAGTCACGTCGCTAGTATTAACAATGGCTACTAAGCAACTACATTAGATGAACAAAAATGTATCAAATATTTCCTAACAAACAAGCCATCACAATATATAAATAATACACGTACGGTGAAAGGAATAGTATGTCTATGAATCCTTTGTCATTAGCTGAGTAATTCAAAGATTGTCCCTACGACAGTACGATTTTAATCCATTATCTCATTATGATTAGAAATGAAAATTTAAATACTAACCACAAGTCGGTTGTTTCCAAGAGTGATAAGGGTGGGAAATGAGCTATCGATAGTGCTTGCCGCCACCGTGAACGCCCATGGGAGATTGTTACTAATTATTTGATGAATTAATTCATTATTGCTTACTAAGCAGACCACCATTATTCCTTTAAATATTGCATCTATCGTGTCAAACATCGGACTGAATTTACTAGCCAGTGACATTGACAATATATCGACACCATCTTGTACAACATCATTTGCTTGCCATGACCATTGTAGTCACGAACAGAAATATACCTTACAACAGACTCCAAGCTCTTCTTTTCACCAACTTTAGATACCACGCACATCGTTCACTCTTCTCAAGTCTCCAACTAAAAGCTTTGAATCTACTTCTCTCAGCCTACGTGCTCCTCGAAGGTGAGTATAGGTCCGTTCGTGACTAAAATGGTCATGACACGCAAATGGCTTCCATAGTGGCAAGTGCAGTCGAGAGAAACATGAGCTTCCATGGCCTCGGTGCTGGCACGACCTTAAATTGCAATGTATAAGGTGTTCTGGGGAAGAAGAGGTACCTGCTATGATGCTATCATATTGCAATCAATAGATAATGTTGTACAAGATGATGTCGACATACTATTAATGTCACTGACTAGTAAATTTAGTTCGATGTTTGGCACGATATATGCAATACTTAAAGGGATAATGGTAGTCTGCTCAATAGGCAATGATAGACTAATTCATCAAATAATTAGTAATGATCTCCCATGGGCGCTTATGGTGGCGACAAGCACTATCGATCGCTACTTTCCCACTCTTATCACTCTTAGAAATAACCGACCTGTGGTGGTTAGTATCTGAATTTTCAAATCTAATCATAATGAGATAATGGATTAAAATCATACTATTGCAGGGACAATATTTGAATTACTCAGCTAATGACAAAGGATTCAGAGACATACTATTCCTTTCACCGTACATGTATCATTATTTTTATACTGTGATGGCTTGTTTATTAGAAAATATTTGATTCATTTTTTGTTTATTTAATGCAGTTGCTTAATAGCCACTGTTAATTCTAGCGACCTGGCCGAGAAAACTATACTTTGCGTTAATTCATTGTTGGCACCGGGCATGACCTTGTGAACTCTTCCATGTCTATTGACTCTGAGCCGCAATTCATTTCATTAGAACAAAGTGTTATGGGTCCCACATAATGTAGGGCCCACATGAAAATAGGGATATTGTTCACATGAACAGTAACAATTATATTTGGTTTCAATATGAGGAGCGACATGAGGAGAGAGGAGGAATAGAAGTTCATTGAGACTGAGAACTTTCAAAATTATATAGAGCAAGAGATTGCTTATTCGGAGAGCCAAGATGAAAGACTATTTATATTATTATGTTTTATTTGATTTAATTAAGAATGAAATCAAGCTGGTGCAAGTTGAAAGACAAGCCCTCAATAATATTTGATAGTGGGTGGAAGATAATATTATTCATCATATTGTGAATGAGAAAGAAATATATAAGTTGTGGAAAAAATTAGAAGACTTGAGTGAAAAACTGAGAAACAAAGCTCTCCTAATAAGAAAATTGGTAAATCTAAAATATAAAGAAGATGTAAAAATAGACATTATCAATCAATTGGCCTCTATGAAGATGGTGATTGAAGATGAATTATAGACACTTTTGTTATTGAGTTCTCTACTAGAGAGTTAAGAGACTTTAGTTATATCTCTTAGT
The DNA here is from genome assembly GCA_027563935.2 of Costus lasius. Lineage (NCBI taxonomy): Eukaryota > Viridiplantae > Streptophyta > Magnoliopsida > Zingiberales > Costaceae > Costus > Costus lasius. Next base: position 83,429,728 of record CM050451.1, read on the forward strand.
AATGCAGTATTAAATGGTAAGCTATCCATCAGCTTAGTTCCTTCAACTCTATTGAATGAAGAAATTAGATGGGAACAAATAGCTTTGAAGCATTGGTGACTAAAAATCGTGGTAGAAGGGAGATAGGGCTACACCACCGATGGTGTTTGTTTTGTTGCTTACAAATGGGTGTATGCTACAAAGTACAATCATGATGGTTATGTTGCTCGCCATAAGGCTCGGTTGGTTATTAAAGGTTTCACTCAAACATATAAGGTTGATTATTTTGATACTCTCTCTAGTGGCCTGTTTAAACTCTGTTTATATTCTATTTTCTCATGCTATTAACTTAGATTGGCAACTCATCTAGATGGATGTTAAAAATGTTTTCTTATATGGTGATCTCAGTGAAATAGTGTATATGGAACAACTTCCAAGTTATGTTGTTTAGGGGAAGTGTGCATGCAAGCTTGAAAAAGCTATGTATGGCTTAAAACAAAGTCCTCGAGCTTGGTTTCAAAAATGTTCACAAGTAATTATGGTTGTTGTGTTTAAATGTAGCAAAACAGATCATTTTATGTTTTTTTAGCAAATCTATCTCCGGTGTGGTAATTGTCATTGTATATGTTGATTATATTTTGCTAACAAGAAGTGAAACAGGGTTGGAAAGTCAATGTAGTCTTAAGGATCTAGGAAAACCAAAATATTTCCTTGGTATTGAGATAACATATAAAGGTATTGTTATATCTTTGTCATAAAGAAAGCAATCTTCTTGAAGAGACAGGGCATACTGGTTGCAAGCCAACTGAAACCTTTATTGCCCTTAGAATAAAACAGTGTTCACTCTGATTCAGAGGTGGTGGATCCAACTAAATATCAGAGATTGATTGGAAAATGAATTTACCTTACTATTACTAGACCTCCAATTCTTATGCACTAGGGACAATAAGTTAGTTTATGCAGAAACCAAGAGGGATGGATTTTTAGAATGAAGGGATATTTGGATGGAAGGAAAAATATGAAAAGAAATCCTTCCTTGTGTTTATTGAGAAGGATGGATTTTAAGATGGATTTTATATGTTAGGTAATACTTTTTATTTAAATATTATTCAATACTTATAAAATAATTAACAACTATTAAATATTATCTTACTGTTTATTGATGGATCGGATAAACTAGCCTGTGAGTTGTTAGTCATTGATCCATGCCATAGATGGATTCCTTGTTTCTTCCAGGTGCAGAAGATCCGTGCCAGTATCCGGACGACATTGATCAAGCGGTGACGAGAGTAATGCTTGCTGTTACTTGTTCGACATGCTCATCGTCATCATCTGCTACTGCTGCTGCCGTTGCATCTATGTTCGAATTAGTATGTGTTCCAGCTACAGGCAGCTCATTCAAGCCTTACGTCCATAAAAAATCAACCTGCTTCATACATAATCTACTTCATACATTCAGATCAGTTATCTTGCTAATTAAGCTATATCGCCGTTCATACAATAAAGCAACCTGCTTCATACATAATCTGTAGCTCAAAAATCAGATAAACAACATCATATAAAAAGAAAACAGATTGGAAGCATGTGAGATAAGAAGTCTGCTACCCATTATCTTGAAGACCACAAGAACACCAGTGACAAGATAAAATATAGATAGATGACAAATGGAAACAAACTCATCCTTCTTTGCAGCATTGTTGTATCATACAACTAAGCAAACGCATCACTGCAAACGTTTCTCTACACAGCCTAAACAAACAAAAAACATAAATTACAATGCATGACACATTAAACCACAACATCAAATACCAAATACCATATGCTATGAAACCACAACACATAATTTGGATATCATTCAACTACAACACAATACAACAATCCAACAACATAAAAGGGAAATACAAATTACAATCCATCAAGTTCCAATTTCCAAGTTCAAAGCAAAATACAAAGCCATCATACAAGCACTAAATATCATAACAAGTGTAAATAAGAGATATAACTCTAGGATCCCATAAGCCTAGTTAGCACTTCCAATCGCATTTCTTTAGGAGCTGAAAAGAAAAGTCTAGTTTTATCTTTACTCGACCCTAGAGTGACATAAGCATCAACTATAAGATGACGTGGAACTCCAATTCTTTGTAGCTCCTGAATTAATTCTCCTTCTGTGTGTTCCTTATAAACTTCAGTAGCAGGTGTTGAAACTGCTTCTTTGAAAGATTGGTTGGCCTCCTTCATACAGTGGACTAGATCTACTCATGCGGATGTAGTCACATCATCATTCTTTCTATGCTTTCTCTTATTTCCACTCCTGTGTGCAGTGGAATCTTCAGTTGCTTTTGTTCCAGGCTGAGTCGGTGGTATATCAAATGGAATACTTTCAGCAATATTTTCGTAGGGCATCTGAAAGTCGCCAACCAATGGAACATCTTCCACATCTTCATTTGTCAACATATTCGTAAACTCGCCACAGGTGCCAGATAAATTACCTATGGCACGATCTTTTGAAAAGAGCATCTCTAACTTATCAAAGTTATGGACATGGGTACCCTTCCACCTTCTCAATTGAGGATTTGCTTGCAAGCAATTGATTAAATCAAGAAATTAATATAACAATTGAAATGTATAACAACAGAACAAAACTGTTACTAATAACGTACCAAAATAATGTCATCCCAAACTGCTTCTTCAGCTTCAAACATCTTCGTCTCGCTGTTCCATGAGATTCCACTTTTGTGTTTGAACATCTCATTGCATGTTGTGAAATGAGTTTTTAATGTTTTCATTCGGTTCTTCAAATTATTTTTTGTCAAACGAATATCAAATGCAGGCATGCATATAGCTAACATGTTCCTATAAGTAGTTGATGTAAATGTACCATCAACTCTAAACCCCCTTGTTTGTTGCTCTAGCATAGCATCAATGAAAATGTTGTCCCTTTCTTCGGTCCATTTGATATTTTTTGAGCCTTCAGTAGCCTTGGTAGAATTTTTACTCATCTTATATTAAAACAAAATAACTATTATTAGCTAAGATCAATACGTGCTTATCACACCAGGAGTTCATGCTTAACACACCAAAAGATCAATACGTGATTAGAACACAAAGTACAACAGGAGTACATGCTTATCAAGAGTTTATGCTTAACACACCAAAAGATCAATACGTTACGAGCAACAAAATGCAATCACAATACATAATCGCTCCACATCGCATTTGCTATAATGTCCCTAAGACGAATCCCTTGATTCGCATCAGCATCTTGTTTATCCATAGTAGAAGCATCGCGTGTAATTGAATTTGCCAATTCTTTATCGACTTCAGCAATGATATTGTCATCAGGATCAACACCCATCAAGTAGTTGTGCAAAACACAACATCCTAGTATAATTTTAATATATGTTCTAACAGGATAATGGGGTTCTGTTCCACTTGCTATTATAGGAAATCTCTTCTTCAACACACCAAAAGCTCTTTCAATCACGTTACGAGCAGATGCATGTCGATTGTTGAAAAGTTCTTTTGCATTTTGTAGAGAATGTTTTGAATATTCTTTTAAGTGATAGCGGACTCCTCTGTAAGGTGTGATAAGATATTTTTTTATCCCAAAACCAGCATCACCTAAGTAGAATTTTCCTACAATAAACATATGCCATTATATGACAAACCTAAAGATCAATACATAATTGATATAAACTAAAATATTTACCTTATGGAATCTTTAACTTATCAGATCTAGTCATGACATCTTTCAAAATCCGCGAATCGGATGTTGTGCCTTCCCACCCAGGGAGAACGTAAGTAAATTTCATGTCGAATGAACATGCAGCCAAGACATTTGTTGTTGGCCAATCTTTCCTTCCCCTATATCTAGGTGCATCATTAGAATGTACTCTCACACGTATATGTGTCCCATCGATAGCTCCTAAACAGTCCTGCATATGTATGATTAGTTTTAAAAAATGAAATTTGATTAAATCATACGAATTGTATTTTACATTATTCTACCTTGAAATATGGGTAGAATCTGGTGCTATTGGACATCTCAGTTGGATCCTCTTCACCACTAGGTTGTTTCATAAACTGAGTGTGTAAGCTAATAATAGCATTCAACACCTCATGAAAGTGGCAACTAACACTTCGAGGTGAACGATGGAAGAAACAACAAAGTTCTCGATTCTTCACATTGTGGGTGATTAAATATATGAACTTCACCAATTTTTCCTCAAACACTAGAATATTTGGTGTTTTTCACTAGATTGATACCTCGTAGTAGCTCACATAACCTACCAAAAGAATTTGTACTCATTCTCAAAATGTTATGACATATTTGAGTAGAGCTAGTTATTGTCCTCAACACATCCTTTCGTTTGAATTCCATTTCTTCGTTACTCTCTAATATTGGCTTATCAACATAAGATTGTTTACTTAAAACCACTTGTGCTACACATAATCCAGCTATAGTTGCAACACACAGCCTAAGATAGTGAAAACGCATAATAAGATTTCTTTTGTCTTTGTTACTTGTTGGAGCCATTGTACCTAACACATAGCATATAACATTGTAAACAAGTTGTGAAATTGATTAGATGAATTTAATAAATTAACAACGCATACTACAAACAATTGATACAACATATCACATTATAAACAAGTTGTAAGCCTAAACAATCGGATCACTGATTTGTATCTTGCACATTCTAAAAAGCACCTTGCACATTCTAACAAGTTGTCAACAAAATTTGGGTTAGGATACATTAGAAGGGCCAATGGTTCAATCACTATCACATCTCCATCTAAGGCAACTATTTCCTGTTACAATACCTAAATAAGTTATAAGTACAAAAAGGATGCACCCGAGCATCCTCAAGAACAAAAAACACAAGACTATAAAAAATATTGCAAGTTGATGTATTGCACAGTAAAAGGAGATCAGCAAGTATCGTGCAATAAAAGGAGATCAGAAAGTAAGATAAATTTCCGATAGTCATATATATGATCCAACAACAAGCATGGTTGGATTTTTTAAAAAACTTTTTTATGTGTACATTCTATTCCTTTCTCAAAACAGAACTAGCGAGTTAAAACCTAACATCGAACAATAAAATCAGGCATCAGGCATTACATTCTATTCCTTTTTTATGTGTACATTTCGATTTCATCATCAGTTTCAAAAGATCAAATAAAAATCCCTGAAGCTAATCGAAATGGAGGCTCCAAAAAAACAAACCCTAAACACACAAAACAATAGTACGAAAGCATGATGGCAGATATAATCCTCCGGCATATGTATCAGTCAAAAGATCCGTAAAAATAGGGAAGGCATTGAGGATAATGGGAGCATCGAAGAGGCATACGAAGACGAAAGAGAGCAACGATGTGGAAAGGGGGGAGATAGAAAGGAGCTCCTTACCTTGAGCGTTGGAGGCGGTGATCAACGGCGGTGACCAGCGGGGGTGATGATTGGCGGCGAGCAGGGCTTCTAGTAGCAGCGGCGAGCAGAGGCGACTAGTAGCAGCAAGGAGTCACGGGAGTTGGGAGCAAAATTGGTGAAGGCAGACGAAGCGTTGGCGTAAAATCCGCTTCTTTCGGAGGGACGTGAAACGAGGGATTTTTCCCTCGTCCGTCCGTCCCAAAAACCCTCCATATCATCCGTCCTTCTGGGTAAACGACGGATTTGATGAAAATCCGTCCTTCCCACCCATCCGTCCCTCCTAGTAAACATAGTGTAAGAGTTGTAGAATACATTGAGAGGTCTCCAAGCAAGGGATTACATTATCAGCGACATAGTTATATTCATGTATAGATCTATACTAATGTTGATTATGTAGGCAATATGGATGATCACAAGTCTATTACAAGATTTTTGCACCTATGTTGGTGGTAACATTATTACCGGGAAAATTATAAAACAATTTGTGGTTGCAAGATCCAGTTGTGAAGCAAATTATAGAGCAACAAGCTACTTATGAAATATTGTGAATTCAAAATATTCTTATAGATATGTCCTAGTCCTATGATCTTGAACTATTACACTTAGTCTGTTATATTTATAGCAAATAATCTTGTGTTTCATGAAAGGACCAAACACATTGAAGTTGATTGTCACTTTGTAAGAGATGTGGTTCTCAGCCAAAGGATTTGCACTCCTTACACTAGATCTGAAGAGCATATAGTAGATATTTTCACAAAGGCTCTCTTTTGTTCTAGGTTCACCAACTTGTGCAACAAGCTGGGCATGGTTGATATTTATGCTCCACCTTGAGGGAGAGTATTAGAATATATATATATATATGGTTGTATTAATTTTCTACCTTTAAATAGCTTATTGGATTTTTTTTTTTTGTCTAAGGAGCCTTTGTATTGATGTGAGATTTTAATAAAGCTTTAGTTTACCACAAGTGCAATTGCCTAAAGCAAAAATATTGAAAAACAAGTGGTTGTACAAGATAAAGTATGAATGTGACATTATTCAAATCAGGTATAAGGGAAGGTTGGTGGTTAAAAGCTTTAGTCAAAAGGAAAGAGTTTATTTCGATGAAATATTTTCACCTATTGTGAAGAAGATATCTATTATAGTTGTTTTGGGTTTAATTGCAAGTTTGGACCTTGAGATTGAATAACTAGATATAAAGACAACTTTTCTACACGAAGACTTAAAAGAAGAGATATACATGGAGCAGCTAGAGGGATTTGTTGTCAAAGGAAGTGAACAGATTGTTTATGAATTGAAACAGAGGATATATGAATTGAAGCAAGCTCTCAAACAATAGTATAAGAAATTTGATTCATTTAAAATTATCATAGGACACAGACCATTGTGTATATTTTGAGAAATTCCCTAATAATTATTTTATTATTTTATTACTTTGTGTTGATGATATACTCATTGTAGGGAAGAATATTTTCTTGATTAACTAGTTTAAGATAGAACTCAATAACTCTTTTGATATGAAAGGCTTGATAAACTTAGAAGATATTAAGTATGAATATCACATGTGATAGAAACATTAAAATGATTTAGTTGTCTTAGAAAACATAGGTTGAGTAGGTGCTTGAAAGATTCAACATGAAGAAAACAAAATTCCTATTAGCACACCTCTAGCAGGTCCCTGCAAGTTGAGTTATATATAATATTCCTCAAATGAGAAAGAGAAAAATGAGATATAAAATATTTTATATACATCTAAATAGGTAATTTGATGTATGCTATGATTTACACAAAGTCAGATATTGCACATGCAATTGGAGTGGTGACTAGATATCTTGCAAATATAGGCAAAAGTCATTAAGAAGTACTAAAGTGGATCCTGAGATACTTAAAAGATACATCTATAATATGTTTGTGTTTTGGTACTTTAGAACCTATCTTAGAAGACTTTATTGATGTTGATTGGATAGGTGACTCAGATGTAAGAAAATCTACTACTAGATATTTATTTACATTTGTAGGGGAAAATATCACATGTGAATCTAAGTAATAAGGATGTGTTGCTTTATCTATCAATAAAGCAGAGTATGTTACTGTAACATCGGGAAACTAAGGCATGTTTTCCCCTTCTTTACTCAGCTGTAGAGGTTATAGCAGGGTGTGTACACACTCACTGAGGGGTGAGGCCTAGAGTAGATAAGGTCTATCTAGAGGAGATAGGGACAAAAAGCTAACATTTGTATTAGGATGTGTATGCAGGTAGTCTACTGAGGAGCAGTAGGTCTCAGTGCGTCATTTGTCCTTGGGCATGACATGGGGGTTGTTTGTGGAGCATGACGCGATGTATGCATAGGCAGTGCATAACCTGAGTCCTAGACGGGGACAGTTGACGCCATGGCATGGAGTATTGAGTGTGCAGAGGATGCGTGAAAAGTGTTCAAGACTGGGGCATGGGCGACGTTCGAACCTGAGACCCAGGGGCGTGCTAGAGACCTGTATTTGTTGGGACGCTGACCCAGCATGCGGTTGTTGCTGATAGCCTGAGGAGGTGACCACTTGATAAAGCTCTCATGGTGCATTACCGCATATGGAAGCCAAGTCACGGGCGCAAGTCCAATTCTCTAAAAATAGCAAAGCCAAAGTGGGGCATGAAGGCTAATTTGTGGGAGAGTTTTCCACAATTCTCTCTTGGAAGAATTCTCTTGCAACCTGCGGCGACTTCCTTCTCTTGGGCGAATTCTTGTGGTGAGTTCATAGTTGACGGGAACAACAATTGGCAAGAGATCACCACCTTCTTCTCCAAATTCGGACGAGCATCTTTGTGTTTCTCTGGTGATCTTTGTAGGGGGCAAAGCTTGGTGTTTCGGCTAGAGGTTAGCTGAAACCTTGGAGGAGTATAGCATCACCTTGATGTGGGATCAAGGGTGATCATTGGTGATCTTCATCTTCTCCGACGAGGACATCTTTCTGGTGATCTAGAGTTTAGTCTTAAACTCTTAGGTACTTTCTCTTGTGGTTGAGATTATATTATTGGTGCTAGTTCTTGGTGTGTGGCCAAGGTAGGGTTTTATATATCGACATTTTTGTGGAGTAGTTGATAGATTTTCCCTATGTGATATTTGTGTGATTTTGTGGTGTTGGCGCATGTGTTTATGAGTGTGCCATCTTTGTGCTTTGATCGTTAGATATATTGTGCTTAGGGTTTGCGCATAAGTCTAGTGCGCCTAGATTGTGTGGGACTATTGTTGGTTGGTTGTTCTATTGCTTAGGGTACTTACCTATGGTGTGCAAAGTGATTGGGGGCATTGCCTTGCCTAACTCAATCCGCCACCTAAGGGCTTTTGCTATATTCGGCTAGGGATGTCAATGGGTCGGGTATCCGCCCTTTTTGGCCAAACCCGAACCCGACCCAACCCGATCTGCCCCAAACCTGAACCCGGTTAAACCCGAGCAGGTATTTAAACGGGTACCCGCGGGTACCCGTTTAAATTAAAATATTTACTTTTAAATTATTTTTATAAAATATAACTATAAAATAATAATAATAATAATAATAAATATATTTATAAAAAAATTATTTTATTATATAAATATAAATATATATATTTTTTATTATATATAATCGGGTATCGGGTACCCGCGGGTACCCATGGGAGTAAACCCGAACCCGACCTGATTAGCTAATCGGATATTCGAACCCGTCATAAACGGGTCGGGTCGGGTCGGATACCCGCGAAGTCGGGTACCCATTGACACCCCTATATTCGGCCAAGCATAGTGTTGGGGAACTCAGCATGCTTCAGAAGTTAGGGGACAAGGAGAACCTCAGCATATATCCAGTGGGGCGCATATTGTGATTTGGCACTGAGTGGCACTGAAATCTAAGACGGAGGTGTTGTGTTTTGTTATCAAGGACATTCCGGGCTTGACATAGCTTGACATAGCGCTTGCTCTTGATTTCATATTGTGGTTGTACGCGGAGTTGAGATAGGGCAACGATTGAGCATACTTTAAGTAGTTCACACTTTGTTTTCCATTGTGTGCATTAGTGTGAGCGAGAGGCTGACGGGTCGAGGACTCGTGTATCACTTCTCATAGTTTCTATCACGAAAAATTGGGGTGTGACAATTACAACCACTGAAGCTGAAAAGAAAATAATATGACTAAAGGTTGTTTGATTGAGTTGAACATAAGTTAAGACAAATATGTAATTCACTGTGACAGTTAAAGTACCATAGGGCTTAGCAAAAATATCACATTATTTTGGGATAAAGTATATCCATATTAGATACATTAGATTAAGAATGTTGTAGAAAGAAAATTGATGAGTTTTAACAAGATTCACATTGTATCTGATATGATGACTAAGATTGTGATAAAAGAGACTGAGGTTTGCAAAACGGATCGTCGGTTTGGTCATCCCTATATGATGGAGGAGGGGAGATTATTATGCAAGTTGGTCATTTTACGTTTTGACGTGAGGAGTACTGCAAGGCGAGAGGAGAAATAGAAGTTATTGAAGTTGAGAATTTTGCAAGTGCAATCTAGGAGTGGATTAATTTTGCAAGTACAATCTAGGAGTTATCCACAGTCTAATCATTGCGAAATTTTACGGTGCTACTCCCAAGGGGTTATATCAAATTGAGAAAAAATCCCAAACAAAGGAGAGAATTCTAGCCGCTATATATGCAGCCTTAGGGTTACTATACTGATCTCATCTGACCAATTATCTTTTTCTCCTAATCTACTATACAAGTCTCTCCTTGTATATATTTATTTAATTATATCAGTTCTCTTTATGATGACTCCTATTTATTGTGTTGCGGACTTGCGGTTCATGGTTCATATCTGAGAGGTCTTGGATTGTGTTTTGGCAACCGTGCATTGCTGCAATGGTCGGGTACCCTCTCTTTATCGATATATTAAGTTTGTGTTTTGTACTTTCTTGAATGTCGTTATTCTTGTTCAAATCAATTTTCTCAGTTGTAGTCTTATGGACTTTGTTTTGTGTTTGTGTCACACACCATGGTCTCACTGATCACGTGGTGCATGTATGATTTTGCAGTCTCCTATATTATGAAGCTAAATTCTTGGAAAAAGTTTGATACATGAACTATTACACTGTATGTGTTTGTAGTTATGCGCACACACACACATATATATATATATATATATATATATATATATTATTTTCTATTAACCTCCTCTATTTTGATTTGCCCATATATTCTTTGCCTCTTTCATATAATTGAGTATGCTGCCCTTGTTGTATGTGTAGAATAGCATGAGTAAGACTCACAATAATATTGATATTAACACTAACTAAGAATATTGTCTATTGTTATATGAATACTTGATACGGACATTACATATTTAGTTATTGCACATAGCCACATAGATATGTGATTTTGTGATGTCATGGTATATATCACCTTTTATAATTAGGTTGTGTACTAGTGAACCACATTGGATTATGTAAGTACCAACTAGAGGTCGACTTTAGAGGTGTTAGCTAGAGGGCATCAAATGAGATGTCTTTAGACTATCTCAAGATATTTTAGATATTGGATGCAACTTCCTTTTGGTTGTCATAGGTTATTATTCCACTATGTAAGCAGCAAAGGGAAGCTTTAACAAATAACACAATTTTGTAGCCGTAGAGTAGTTTCTGGTCACCCCCTATTGAGACTATACATTTGTGGATTTTTTCTTTGAACACTTATTTCAATGTTATGGATTACTATTATGTAGAAATGATAGAAATTAACATGATTTTCTTTCTATTGATACATGTATCCTACATATTATTATTCCTATTTAGCTTTTTTAACAAACTCTATTTTTTTTTGCCTCTTAAGTTCAGATCTAGTTTGCCTAGCAGTGGTGGGACTCTATAGATGGCCTCCCGTAAAGATTGAGATAGAATGGATGGAAGTGTTAGAATGCTGTATCTTCTCTTCATTTGGTTGCATAAAGATTCTAGTTAATTGTATCTAAGTGATTTCTCACATACATAGTGGACTTGTTAGTTTACAGTGATTTGGTTTGGTGTTTAGTTGTGTAGGTGCATTTTGAATTTTTAACGGTTGAATTTGATAGGTTATTTTGGTTTAGTAAATTGAGTTATAAATAATTTATGAATTTTTTTTTGATATCTTTTAATAGGAATTAACAAAATAAGTTTTCACACCCAACGGTGGTTAGTTGGTCGGGTTTTAGTAGGAAAAAAGTTAAAAGCGGGGCCACCATTTGGAACGATGGCCCTATCTACTATCCATATCATTCTAAACACTTAGGGCCTGTTTTATTAGAGAGAAAAGTAAGGAGAAGAGAAAGAAAGAGTACTTTTCTTCTGATTTATTAAAAAGATTGATTTAAAAAGAAAGAAAAGTAGAAAAGTTTTCTTCCCTTTTGCGTTATCTCCAAATCGGGGAGAAAATTATTTTCTCCCCTCATTGTTCCTCGCGGCCCACTTGCCTCGTAGCTTGTGGCCTCATAGCTTCACCGTTCGCCCCTCGTAACTTCCAAGCTCGTAGCCTCACTGCCTCCAAGCTCATATCCATGCGAGCTCATGCAAGATCCCTTCTTGCAGCCGTGCCTCACCTCCTCCTCCTCCGCCCCGTTGAAGCCGTTGAAGCTTCCGCCAACCTTCGTCCCCTTCGTTGCTTGAGCTCGCCTTCGTTCCCTTCATCACCTCGTCACCCTTGTCGACTTGTTGCCCTTGTCACCCTCTTCACCTCCAGCTAGCCATCGCCTCGTCACCTGTCCACCTCCAGCTAGCCATCATCTCGTCACCCTCGTCGCCTCCAGCCAGCCTGCCCCCGGTCTCGCAGCTTCACCATTCGCCCCTCGCAGCTTCCAAGATGGCAGCCTTGCCGCCTCCAAGCTCGCAGCTGTGCGAGCTCCCTTCCTGCAGCCGTGCCTCGCCTCCTCCCCCTCCGCCCCGTTGAAGCCGTCGAAGCTTTCGCCAGCCTTCGTCCCCTTAGTCACCTCGTCACCTGAGCTCGCCTTCGTCCCCTTCATCACCTCGTTGCCCTTGTCGACTCGTCGCCCTCTTCACCTCTAGCCAGCCATCGTCTCGTCGCCTCCAGCCAGCCTGCCTCCCCTCGGCCTCGCAGCTTCACCGTTTGCCCCTCGCAGCTTCCAAGTTGGCAACCTCGCCGCCTCCAAGCTCGTAGCCGTGCAAGCTCCCTTCCTGCAGCCGCCCCTCACCTCCTCCCCCTCCGCCCCGTTGAAGCCGTCAATGCTTCCGCCAGCCGTCGTCCCCTTCGTCACCTCGTCGCTCGAGCTCACCTTCGTCGCCCGAGCTTGCCTTCATCCCCTTCATCACCTCGTTGCCCTTGTCGACTCGTCGCCCTCTTCACCTCCAGCCAGCCATTGTCTCGTCACCCTCGTCGCCTCCCGCCATCCTGCCTCCCCCTGGCCCACCATCTTGCCTCGCTCTCGCCCTTGCTGCCTATCACCCTCCACAAGTTCAACTCGCCCGTTGCTGCCGCGAGCTTGCCTCCCGCCCCTGCTCCATTGCTACCGGCCGCCCTACTCTACTCTGCGTTTCTTCTTCCCTAATCGGCCGCCATCTCGTTTTCCATGTGATCACGTGTGTTGCACACGAATTTTTTTCTTCCCTCTCATATTTCTTTCCTCCTCTACATTTCTTACTTCCCAGTTTTCTGCCTCTCGAAAAAAAAAAGGACCCTTAAGATGTGTGCATTCACATATCCTAAAGTAGATATGAATGGTGGATGGGCTGCTATTCCAAACGGTGGCCTCAGCTTATAACTTTAATTCGTTTTAGTCAGCCCTATTTGGGGCATGGCATTGGAACTTTGAGTTTCTAAGACACTGCGGTCAAATTGCTCCTGTGTGCCAACTAGCACTACCAACTAATGTTACCAATCCGCTCACATACAACATACTTGAGTGTTGTTCTACTAGATTCATTTAAGTCACTATCCTAATTTGTCTCACCTCTAGATTTTTCTTGGATCTCCATTTGGGAAATTCATTTATATGCCTAGGGCACTTATTCGTGGTTAGGGGAGCAATGATAATTGTGGGAGGTAGACGTCTGAGTTTTCTTTCCTTTTTTTTTTCTCTCCCAATTGGATGAAGTATTTTGGAATAAAGTGGTTTTTCTTTCCTATTATTTTTTTTAAAAAAATATTTCTTCTCTCTTTTGATTGGATAAGACGTATTTGTTTGGTGTGGAACCATGTAGGCTTTTTTGCTAATACTTTGGATGAATCGAACCTTATTCTTGCAGCCTGAAATATAGTTTCCATCTACTATTAACAGATTAAAATAATCAAAAGAAGCAACAGAAATAATATGGAGCAAAACGACACCAAGGATGAAATCAATGTCTTGTACTCATGTTTCTCCAAACAGTCGCTTTCTAGTGATGTGTTTAAGATCCTCAATCAATGAAAAGCATATAATTGTGACCCTTACCACAAATTCCTATTATTCATTTATTTAATAACTCAATTTGTAACACGAATTTGCTCCAAATAATTTCATTATAATTGAGACATAATAACTATATCTTTTCTCTTAACTCAAACCAACACGGTAAATTTACCTGCTATCTATCTACATTGAAATATGCTTACTACTTGAAGCTCAGGCAGTCACTGCCACAACCTCAGCTGGCGTCGCAGCCACCACCTCCAGCTGACTCGGGCGGAACTCGCCGGCGATGGAGCTCAGGTCGCGGTCGTGCACAGTCATCCATAGTCCATTCTTCATGAACAAGGTGAGCGACATCTTCTGCTCGACGCGGTGCCCTGGGGCGACCTTGATACGGTGCCTTAGCAACACGGCGGCAGCAATAGACTTCATCTGCAGGTAGGCGAGGTCCTTCCCCAGGCACACCCGTGGCCCAGCGTTGAATGCAACGAACTTGAATGAGTCATGTGGCTCGAATCGCTTACCGTCCGGTGAGAGCCATCTCTCGGGTCGGAACTCGAGGCAGTCGTCGCCCCACACCGACTTCATCCTACCCGCGGAGTATATGGAATAGGTCACGGAGGAGCCTGCCGGCACGAACGTGCCGTCGGGGAGGATGTCGTCGGCTAGCACGTACTTGGAGTCCTCCGGCACTGAGGGGTAGAGTCGAAGCGTCTCGGAGAGGGCTGCTTTGAGGTAGACGAGCCGGTCGACCTCCTCGAAGGCGAGCGGTGTGGCGAGCCACGCGTAGGGGTCGTTGCCGCGAGACTCCGCGAGGACGGCGGTGAGCTCGCGCAGGATGCAGCGCTCGACAGCAGGGTGGGTGGATACGAGCCAGAAGAACCAGCTAAGGGCAACGGAGGAGGTGTCACGGCCGGCGAGGATGAAGTTAAGCACCACGTGCTGGAGAAAGGAGTCGGTGTACGCCCCCTTCTTCATGAACCGCGAGAGGAGGTCGTCGTAATTTCGGCCATCGCTGAGCTCCAACTTGCGATCCTTGATGATGGCCGAGAGGTAGCGGTCGACGTGTGCGACGCTGCGGGCGAGCGTCGCCTCCATGCCGAGCTGTAGCCACTTCTTGAACCGCCAGACGAACTCCGGAAAGATGAAGCGGTGGAGACTGGCCTCGGTAGCGCGGTCGAAGGCCGCGGCGAAGGCGTTCTCGGGGAGCCCTGGTGCGAGCGTCTCGGGGTCTTTTCCGAAGGCCAGGCCGCAGATGTTGTCGAAGGTGAGTCGAAGGAGGAGGTCCTGGAGATCGACGGTCGCTGATCGCGAGGCGGCGTCCATAAGGATAGGTAGGAGGCGGAGGTGGATAGAGCGGCCGACCCACCGTGACATGGCAACGCGGAGGGTGCGGGTGGTGAACTCGAGCGCGGCGGTCTTGCGCTGAAGCAGCCAAGTATCACCGTCGGAGTTGAAGATGCCATCTCCGAGGAGATCGACGAAGACGGCGTGCCACGTAGGACCTTTGGGGTAATTGTCGAACCGGGTCTTGAGGACGTGCTCGAGGTTGCGTGGGTCGCAAGTCACCGTCACCAGTCCCTGCCGGCGGGCAAAACCAGGCATGGCAAAAATGCAGGTCTGGTATGTGCCGCCAGTGCCGCGGAGGTTGTCGGAGATCCACTCGTGCATGCGCTCAGAGTGCTGGATGAGGCCGGGGAGGCTGCCAACCACCGGCCACACGCGCGGGCCGCGGAGCCCTGACGCCAGCCGCGAGAACCACACCAAGTAGGCGGCGACGCAAGCAATCACCAACAGTAGCGTTGCCACATCCATTTCGCCTCTAATTTTAAGCTCTTCACTCGCCAACAAGTTACTTTGGATCAACAGAAGCAACGCAGGAGAGCAAGCTGCTCCACTTGTTTTAGGTTGCTGGTGGTTGTAGTGGCTAATCTCGGCCAAGCTATCGGCCTACCGCCATCTAGCTCACAAGAAAAATGAGGTATTAGATCAGAGGGAGCAATGCGGAGGAGGAAGAAAACTAAAAAAAAATAGAAAGATGGCGAGACAGGGGAAGAAAGGGGGAAAATTTATAGCACTGCGGTGCAGTTGCAGATGGACATTTAATAGGCCAGACTGTTCTCTCACTTCTCACCAGCTACCACCTTCCTCACTCTCTCACTCGCAAATAGCACTTGGTTTCTTTGAGCTGGTCTTCTTTTGCAGCTTGAGCTCCCATTAAATGCCGTCAGATGGCGTTGGGGCCGACTGGGAGAGACTCTGGTTAAATAGGGAACAAAGGCACAGCAAGCTTATCAATCCGTAATGCGATGGCTCACGAGCTCGGAGGAACACAGGATCAGCACTAAATCGCAGTGAGATCACCTAATTGTTCAGAGGAAAGAAGGCTTTCTTTCATAAATGGATCGAGGGCATTGAATGCGGTGGTGGGGGAGCGTAAATTGAATTGGTTGGATGCCGAAGTTTTATTGCTGGCCCTTAATCAAATGGCCCTTTCCTGTGAATAAGAGCAAGAAAGAAGGAGCGACGCATGCGCATATATGGAAGAAATGGTGAGACTTGCGAGGGGAGAGGTAAGACCTGAGACAGAGTAGGATAGAAGGCTGCAGAGAGGGGCGTTAAAAATTGGCCAACAGTCCTCTGTAGCGTTGGCCATCTGATGTTGAAACTTTTATACTGAATGGGAAATGGGAGGAGCTTGTTCATTGTGTGCGAGAGTTTGGGGTTGGGTGACCAACTCAGCCTATATATTACTACAGTTTTAACTCAAATCACACACTTAGGTTTAAAATATTGGCAAATGAATTAGTTTTTTAATGAATGGGAGAGCAAGAATTTATCCTTTTACATCTATCTGCAAGACAACTTAGCTGCAAGTGCACTTGCGAAGTTGGGTTTAGGAAACGCAAAAAAAATCCTTGGATGGACAAGAAAGGTAGGATTTTTAGTAGTTGACCCAACTCCCTCGTTGTGTGTGCAAGTCAGAAGGGTGGATGCACAGACAAGGTCAAACAGTAAATGCACATCGATGAGCAAAAACGAGAAAGCAAAAGTCAAACGATGGGGTAGTTAAGCTCATCGGGAAGAGACAATGCCATCTAGTTGATTCCTCCACATGTTTTCCTCACAAACAATTCATTTCGTTCAAGTTTCAGAGTAATTTTTTTCCATTCAGATGGATGATCAGTGAATGCTCAGCTGGCTGTGGAATTGCTGAGCGGTATCAAGTGATTCGAGAGCCAAAGTTAAAAATGGATTTGCTTAGGCATGGGCCTGCCCTTTGGAATTTAAGGCGTTGACACATTTGTATGTTCCAAGGACGCAGATCTTGCGTAGGTCATTATTTCCTCTTAATGTGTAGCTATGGCTATCAGGATGGCCTCTTTTAAGTTATAGTGGCAACAACAATTAATTCAAGACGGTCACACCACATGTGGACCAGTCAATCCGCCTCCTTTAATGTGTGTTAATGTGATCAAGGATGGCCAAAGATCAATTCACCCCTCCGGAGCTGCACACTGTTTTGTTAGAGCACCAATTCAGCAAGAAAAATCAATAACTGATAATATCGATTTGATGATAATTTCTCTATGAAAGTCTATACAAGTGGTCTATTGTACATGAACCAAGACTCTTCAAGATAATCCCTTTATCAATTCATTAGCCTATTGTTTGAGCTCAGCAATGCTCTTAGGGTTCATCATATTATGGAGGCAATGTGGTTAAAGATGAGCTGATCACTAAGTCCATTTCATATTGAGATCTCATTTTGGATGTGACTCGATAAGGACTTCCTTTGGGGTATTATGAAAAAAAAAAAACCTCAATTAGGTTTGGACCTTAGGTGAGATCTTCATCATATATGAAGCCAACTCACAAAGAAATATAATCTTTCCATCACATGTTCCAAATAGAAAGCAACTAGATCATGATATGTGTAAAGGTTTCTTGGAGTTAAATATGGCTCCCTTAGTTAAGACTCTTAAATTTTTAGGTGGTCAAGATATGAATTTTTTTTTTATTTTTCCATAATGCTTAAAGATATAGATGGATTCTCATCCATTATGGGTTACATTTACATCAAAATGCATAAAAATGGGCAACATTTATAGTGACAATATCATGACATTTCTTATTCGGTACTTAGGGTGACAAGCATGCTTGTCTAATTGACTCATAATCAAGTAGGATTATGGGTGTGGTTTTAAATTTTGACTAACTACAATTTGGGACATAATATCCAAACTACTAACACTATTGGTTACATGTGTTGCTATAACACTTAGAATTTGTGATTAAATACACCACTGTTATCATGAAGTGAAAAAAAAAAGTGATCAAGATATTAGTATATCTCTCATCATCAGCATGCTTAGGTTAAGAAAACACACCTCACCTCATGATGGTAGTTGTATTTTGGGTGCTAGAATATTTTTTTTAGTTATTCTCATTAGAGTAAAAGTTAAGTTCATGAGATTAATGTTATTATCTCCAATAGGTTTAAAATTTTATATACTTGTCAAGCCAACTTTGTTTTGAAGTGATCATGATCATGTAGGTCCTAATCTTGTGGATAAATGTTTTGCAACTGCTAATTTTAGTAAATATTTTGGAATTAGGTTGATTGATTTAATCAATTAAATTGAAAAAAAATGATCAAGAAGTACAAGAACATAAAATATACCTATTTATAAAGTAGGCATGTTTCGGTCGGATCAATATGTCCCAATTGATAAATGGGTCAAATTTTGGTTAGGCTTAAATGAGTTGCACGCCATCTTAACATTGACTCATTTACAATCCATCGGCTTGAATTGTCGGGTCTATTGTCATTGTTATTATTTTTTAAAATTTATTTTCATAGTGGCAACCTCTAAATCATAGCATAGTAATTTCTGATGACTCCTTTATTTACTTGCAACCCTAAATTTAGAAACAAGAAGCTCAATCATATGAAAATTTTTCTATAATTTTTTTGACAAAAATATTTATTTTTCTTATTTATACAAAAAAAAATTGTCACGTGGAATTTGAACATAAGCTCAATGTTGTTGACCCAACCCTACTAATAGAAAGAGAGATAGAGATCACAGCCTAGGTGTGCCTAATCCTTGGTGTTAAGGAAATTGAGCTTGTGCGATCATGATGCTTGCTTGCCCACGGAATTCTGTATATGGTATTTGATTCAGTAATTTAATTGACCAAAATGAACTAGTAGTCACTCTCATAAGCTTCTTGTGCATTCAAGTCAATTCTGAACATAGCCCGGCCCAATTACTTGCAAACCTATACAGGGCTTTCTTTTGCTCTAGGAGTGTAAACTGCTTAAATCAGCCCAACCTGCATATCAAACTCAACTTGAACCCCTTAAAATTTTAAGTCTATGTCAAGTTAGTAATTAGTAAAGATCATTGTTGATAATAATGCTTTAGAGTCAAGTATCACCTTCATTACTTGCTTGCCCATATAAAGTTAGATTTTCGAGCTTTAGTTTACATTAAAACTCAAAATAGTTTGACCTAATCTAATCCCTAAGTCTCATTCTATCCAGAAAACATGCCTTGTTTCCAAACTTCAGTTTATAAAATTAAAAAAATTTGAAACCCAAAAAAATTTAAATAAACAAAACTTAGGTCACAACTAACATTCTTGAGCCATTTCGGTATTTAGCTGACTTAACTCTGAAAAAGATACACTATTTAACTGTACTAGAAAACTGCACACTGCTGAAATAATAAAGCTTCATTTCCAAGGGTTGAAATGGATACCTTGCTAAATGCACTGAACAATTCAGGGAGCGTTTGGTAAAATTCAACTTGTCTGCCCAGCTTTTTTTTTTTTTTTTTTTTTCCAGCTTTTAGTGTTGACTACTGTCCGCTTTACTGTCTACTTAAAACTTGAAAAGCTGAGTAAATTCTGCTTTTCACCCCTATAAGAATTGTTTGCCCAAGAACAGACGCTAGACAGCTCTGCCAAAGTGGCCTTTTAGTTAGCTGCGTCGAAGTTACAAATCTTTCTTTGTGTCTTCTTCAAGTTGCCAAAACTTGGAATTCCTCTTATTCTGTTACTTGGTTTTCTGCTCCTTCCCAACTTACATGCATGCTTTTCACAGGTAACAAGGCAGATCAGATCTGGCTTAGGAATTAGGGTTTACTTGAATTCAGAACTCAGCACCGGAATCCAGGCCGATCCAGCTTAGATACTTGTGTTACATGTTCATATATGGAAATAGGAGGAAGAGGCTGCTGCTAATCTTGGTAAACCATGCCCAAGGATTGACTAGTCACTTAATCTCGATCGAATGGATGCTGTATTTTTTTTCTCTTTTTCTGTCTTGTAGCATGGCCTATGGCGGCCTAGCGGGTGTTTATCATGTGAAATTTTAGTTCATTTGTAAAAAATGAATAAATAATTAAGAGTGTTCATCACTTAAAATATTCATATTTTTCTTATTTTAAATTATGTTTCTTAAACAAATAATAATTTATCTATTTTTTTAAATTTCCTACATTATGTTGATTACTTTTATTGATTAAGTGAAGTACACTCTCACTCGATAGGTTACTCTATTCAAGAATCAAGATAGATTTGTTATTCAATCGTCTTCATTTTTTTTTTTTTTTTTTTATTTTGTAATATAAGTTATCATGCACAAAAGAGCCGAGCTCTTAGTCGTGTATGGTTGTCCTCCCTCTTATGCTTAAGTTAGATGTTACAGGAGAAAAAAAAAGATATTTAGAGAAACAACAAAGAAATTAGGAGCTCTGTGGTACTTATTTTTTCCGTGCTTGAGAATTGAGCGGGGTATTTTGTGTTATAAGGCGAGTGGATATGTTCACGCATATATAACGTTTAAGGTGTAATGATTTATGTGTTAAGCACTATAACT
Source organism: Costus lasius (assembly GCA_027563935.2). Classification (NCBI taxonomy): domain Eukaryota; kingdom Viridiplantae; phylum Streptophyta; class Magnoliopsida; order Zingiberales; family Costaceae; genus Costus; species Costus lasius. Next base: position 83,450,436 of record CM050451.1, read on the forward strand.
CAATATATCCTTGAGCTAAATAGTATCATGAGTAGAGGGGTTAGAGGAGTTTTATTTTTAATGCTTGAGCATTCTAACTAAGATGGTGCTGGGAGTTGACAACTTATGATATTTTGAAATGTAATGATGCTCTTTAATATTATTATTGTTTGAAAGCACCCAACTCACTTGAACTTGATTGGAGTTGTGGATCACTTTGGTTGTAGGGTTGTTCATGGTCGGTTAATCGAACCGTTGACCATAGTCAACCGGTTAATCGAACCGAATGGAAGGGAAAAACCACGAACCGTTCGACCGGTTAACCGATTCGGTTAACCATCGATTATAATTTATTTATTAAAATTTATTTAAAAAAATTAATTTTGACTATTAAATAATAATTAAATATTTTAAAAAATTAATTTTTAAATTGATTTTAATTATTAAATATTATTAAATGGTAATTATATATGTAAAATAATTAATTTTTAAGTTGTAGTGAATAAGTTTCGAACTCATGACCTACTAACTAGCAAAACAACCTATAACCATTGCACTAGATAAACAATCTAAATATAATTTTGAGATATAAATATATATACCGGTCGGTTCGGTTAACCGGTTAAAATTTTTTCTCCGAATTATAACCGAACCGAACCGAACCATTATACTCAAAAAACCGACCGTGAACCGAACCGATCCATTCGGTTAACCGCCCGTTCGGTTCGGTTCAGTCGGCTTTCCGGTTCGGTTCGATTTTTTGATTTTTTTAAACAGCCCTATTTGGTTGTGTAGGAGTTGCTGAGTGATGTAAGCTCAATGTATTGCGGCCTAATTTACTTTGTAGTTTTATGATTTTAGTATATCTAATTTACTATATGACTTTTGATTTAGCTTTATTGGCTATGTTAGATAATGAGCAGACTTTTAAACCAACCATAATATTTATTCATATTATTATAAGATTTTCTATGTAATATCATAGCCTAACAAATTGAAGCAAGCTTCAATTTTGAGATAACACAATGGAAAATATTAAAATTAACAATACAATATGTTTAATTAAATTATAAAAATAAATAAATACTTAAAATGAATAATTATAATTTAAAACTAACATATTGTTATGATAATAATTTGATGTTTAAAGTTTTTAGGTAAAATCTTGTCATAATTTTTACTTCCTAAATTAATTAAGATTATGTATAAAAAAAAGTTAACTCTTTCATCTGCAGAGAAAAAAGAAACAAATCATATCTAATTAATCTACAATTCTTAACGAAAAAGGATGAGTATTTTACAAGTATGGATTATATTTATTAAAAATTTTTAAGGTTCAAATGAGTTGAATCCTCACATGGATTGACTTTAATCTCTACTAAGGTAACTTAAACTTTAATAACTAGTGTTAGGCTCAAGCCCAATTCAGCCGACCCGATCAACTTTGCCACTGACCGGGGTCAAAATCGATCCAAAACCCAGAATCGAATTCGGAATTCGATTTGGGGAAATCGGGCATTGAGGTGTCGGCAGAATCGAAGCCTCGAGTGTCGATCGCAGGCAACATCGATGTCCGCCGATGGCTGGAGGTCTTGGACGACCCAACCGAAAGCAAACGCCGGTTCGTGACACGCCGCCAGGAGCCGATCTATGGCAAATGGGGCGACGATGCATGCGTAAGCGATGGAGTGGCAGACGCGACTGGATGACATGAGAAATATTGTCTTGTCAGGCATCAAGCGGCAGCCCTTGATCCAGCGGGCGGAAGCAAGGATCAGAGCGATAGCAGTGCCGTGCGGTGTGGGAAGGGATGGGTGAGCATCCTTGAAGGCAGGCAGTAGCTGTGGCGGATGCAGAAATAGATGACAAGATTCGTCTGGTCGAGCTCACGTGTCATCGACGGCTGCGTCCGGACGGGACAGAAGGCATGGGCATCACCTGCCGTTGGGTTGATGTCACGTAAAATTATTGTCCGCGTGCGTTTGGGCGAGCAACAAGGGGGAGGGCCACTCCGAGCTCGAAAGGGTGACTGGACTGACAGTGGAGAACCGAAGATGAACGAACGGCTAAAGAAACAGCAAAACGGGGAATGAAGGTTGAGATCCTAATGGTCGGATCGGTTGAGAATGAATCGAAGCCTTCATCTTCCTCCTCAGTGCCCTCCTCGTCTCCTTCACGTCTCCACCTCCTAACTCGGTGTAGAATTCCCGACGGGGACGAGTGGCCGTCCCTCATTCAGCTAGCTCCGGTGGTGTGGGTGGCGAGGTTCGAAGCGCTATCGAGGTCAAGTTCTGCCGTGACCTCTTCCCATCATCCCTTCCTCTACGGCTTCAGTGAGCCTAGGTCGCTGACTTTGGGAAAATGAGCTCGAGTGGGGGTGTCGCTTGCTCGTTGGACAAAGGACGAGAGGGAGGCCTCTCATCGGGAAAGCACGCCACAGCTGCACACACCGGAAGCAGGACACGATGCTTCCCTATGTTCTGACATGAACGCAGCTGTGATTTCGGATGTGACCGCAGTGTTGACCTCCGTCTCGGGGAGAGTGCATGAGTGACGCCCGAATATGAGAGCGATTCTAATTTTGAATGCGGACGTAGGATTCAGATCCGAGGATTGGATTCGATTTGGCTAAAGGTATATTTCCTTCCCATCTTCCTATTGGTTCTTGTATGCTGATGTGGCTTTCTCTCTTCTCTCTCCTTCTTGGGCTAGATGAAGGTCAGAACCCTTCATGGAGGCTGAGGGGTACGTGTGGGTGTGCATGTTACGCCCCCGAGCGCCACTCGGGACCCACGTCAGAAATCCCGACCTCGGGATGCAATAATTAGTGGTATCATAGACATTTGGTTTAGGGTCTTGCATTGGACGTAAGGACTTAGGATAAAACATTAGGATTTAAGAGATACGTTAGTGTTAACCATATTTGATTATGATAAACTGTGACTTTCTAATCAAGGTGATAGTTTGTTGTTGTTGTGTTACAAGAAATGGCACCTAAGAAGAGTTCTCGTTTTGGACGGATGGCCGGGTTAGCTTGCGAAGCGATGAGCTTACCCTTTAGTTGGATGCGGAGGGCTTCTAGTTTTAGTGAAGAGAGAAGGGAAGAACCTTCTATGGAAGCTCCGCATATTCAGCACGACGATGACTTTAGTGAAGTTGGGAGTAAGTGACATGCTCTAGAGCCCCTTGTCCAAGAACCACCACGGCGTAGAGCATGTGAAACTCCATCAACTACAATGATTGAATTAGCTTCTCGCTTTACGACCATGGGGGAGTGAAGATTTAGGGTATTTTTTGGACAATCGAATCCGTGGCAGGCCACACGCTGGTTGCAAAGTGTAACCAATATGCTGAACTTATTGCAGTGCTCTAATGATCAAAGAGTGATGCTAGCGGTGTACTTCTTCTCCGATGATGCGAAAGATTGGTTCAAAGGACTCGAATAGACTATCGGCGTAGCTTGTTATGACTGGAATATTTTCTGTGAGGCATTCCACGCCGAGTACGTTCTAAATACCTTCCGCGAGACACTACGTCATGAATTCATGACCTTGGAGCAAAATGGGCGATCAATTGACGAATATTTGATGGATTTTCAATTATTATCGAAGATGTTTCCAAATATGGTGCCTATGGTTATTGATCGGTCAAAGCAATTCATCTGTGGGCTGGACCCTCATATCTAGTGAGGGACCAACCCAGCGCCTCCTAAGGACTTCCAGGCTATTGTCACTATGGCCTGCCGATCCGAGAAGTGCGAGAACACTATTGACCAGAAGCGCCGCAAGGGCAAGGTGCCTGCCTCAAGTTAGGATTCTGGGTTTTCTGCCAGCAAGAGCCTACCAATGCAGAGGTCTAGTTCTCGTTCGATCTAGCCAAATCAAAAATCATGGGCCCTAGGGTCCATGTCTATGCGGTCTATCCAATCATCACCACCGAGTATCGGGTCGTCACCTGACCCGAGGACGTGCTTTTAGTGTGGGGAGATCGGCTATATTTCCCGAGACTACCTACTCCACTATGTACAGTGCCACTATTGCCACGAGATGGGCTATTACAAGAAGGATTGCCCACGTAAGGGGAAGCAACCTCAGTTTGCCCCTAGTACACAGAGGTCTTCACCACCTCCTCGATGAGGTCAGCCCCAACCTCCTCGCCGTAGGTATATAGCACTGGCTTCCCAGGGTAGGCAGGCTCAGGTCCCCACGACTAGTCAGGCGTATGTGTTGATTGAGTAGGATGCACAGCGCGAGACCGGTAACATGCTGCAAGGTATTATTTTAGTATATGATATATCTGTTTGCTTATTGATTGATACTAGCAGTTCACACCTGTTCATTTCATATGCATTTGTGAAGAAATTGTGATTAGAGCCTATTTTATCTCAGCATGATATGACAGTATCTGTACCATCTGGTGGTATATTGCGATCGTGCTTAGAGGGACAATAGTGCCCTCTAAGTTTTAATGGGTTGATTATCTACTCAGATCTGATGTTACTGGACTTCTCAAATTTCGAGATTATTCTAGGAATGAACTGGCTTTCTTATAACCAAGTGGTAGTGGACTACTATAACAGCATAATGGTATTCAAACGTTATAGGTCGGTCGCATATACATTTACTAGAGTACCCAGTCAGATTGTGTTGGGAAACCCCGGGGATATTTTATAAAATTTCAGAGATGCAAATACATTGCGCAGCGGAAGAATACCCCCGAAACAGGCCAGTCCCAAAAACCCAGTGAAGATCGCATGCGAGGGAATCGACATGATGAGATAGAAAATACCTTATGAGCGATGCGAGGCTGATGTCGTAGTAGGCGCCCAAGCGAGCGCCTTCTGCAGTCTCACACACACGGATCACCTTGAGTCCTCTTCTTCCACACCCGGTGCTAGCCTCGGGAAGAAGATCCAAGCCTTAGGTCACCTTCTTCTCAACTTGCGCCACCTCCAAGGTATATGTGCCAAGGATGAAGAAGGAAGAGGGAGATGTCGCCAAGCACATGTCACACTTGCACCACCTTCAATAGAAGAAGCGCCAAGGATGAAGAAGAAGAAGTGCTTGCGGCTTGGTTGATGAAGAGATGCGCCAACTCCTCTTGATCCTCTTGCTCTCGCCCCTCCTCTTGTTCTCACGCCTTCAATAAGTTGTGTGTCATGAGAGGGGGCGGCTAGGGCTCATTATATAGAGCAAGGGGCGGTTAGAGTAGTGGCTAGGAGAAGAAGTAGGAATAGGATTATTTTAATGATTTAATTAAGTCCTAATCCAATTAGGATTCTAATTAATCATTTAAATAATCAAGTCCTAATCCAATTAGGACTCTAATTAATAATTTAAATAATCAGCCCTATTAAATAGGACTCCATACAATTATTTAAATTAATTAATTAAATAACCCACAAATAATTAATATCAACTTATATTAACCATATGTGCCATAGGCGCCAACCCTAGTCTAACTAGGGTTAACCATGCGCCTACACATCCTTCTCCTTAAGCCCATTAAGCCCAACTTTTCAATGGGCCCAGCCCAATGTCCATTATGCATATTAACCAAGCCCTTGGATCCAATCCAATTTAACCCGAGGTCAAACTAGGCTAACCATGGTTAATATGCCGTAAATGGAAGTTGGCTCCAATAAATCTCTTCCATCTCATCAGGCCCATTGGCGCTGATGGAATCTCCAAAATAGATCCGAGTTATCCAATAACTCGATCATAAGGCTTCTTGATCAATACGAGAACTCGAGTATCAAGGTGTGCGACCCTGTAGGTTCCTCTGACGTTGGCAGTGCTGACCTAAGGTCATCACAAGCAGTGAGTGGCACCTAGCAGTGCATCGCTGCTACCCAAGTCATCGGAATGGATATCGACATCGAGATCCCCATTATCGCAAGTAGGTACCGATGCATTACAGTCTCTTTGCTGTACTGATATCCGATTGGACAAGTGTGTCACCACTTGTTTTTCATCCAATCTCATGGCTATGACTAAATCAGGTCTAACCTGGATATGGCCATACACTTTCAGTCATAGATCCATAGAGGAGCTTCATGTATATCAAGCTTCCCTTAGGAAGGGGTAAATCCTATGTCTGTCTATTGACCTTCTCATATGGGTCGTGACATGCTCAATGACAACCGTTATTACCCCCCAACTACGGTGAGGTGTTAGGTTGTATCAAAGCATGTCCCTAACCATATAGAATGGCCAATGACCTCAAGTCAAGGGATCAATGCATCTCCTATTACTTGTGAGGATAACTTGTGACACCAAGTCATTGCCTCACAGCGGGTCGGTCCAGTATATCCACCACTGATATACCTATATGTCTGCGTTAGCACCTCGTGCCTAACCAGCCCATATGCCAGTCTCACAAGTACCAGAGTTGTCTCATATCCACTCAGGTACATCGACTGGGGACAATCATTTGAGCACATATCCAATCTGTCTCCAGGTACATTATCATATAAGTACATGTTCGCAGATGTAAACAAATAATGATAACGACAATGCCAGAATGATATATATATCAATGTTAAGTAGTACAAATAATGGACCAAAACTAGGTCCTAGGGCATATACACCAACAATCTCCCACTTGCACTAAGACCTAGAGGTTGAGGAATCTCAACCCCATATCTCTAGTGTGACCATCATGCTTCTGCTGCGCCAAAGCCTTGGTCAATGGGTCTGCCAGATTGTTCTCTGTGTCAACTCTGCTAATCTTGACATCACCTCTATCTATGATCTCTCTGATCAGGTGAAATCTCCTGAGTATGTGTTTGGATCTTTGATGAGACCGTGGTTCTTTAGCTTGTGCAATTGCTCCATTGTTATCACAGTAGATTTCAATAGGATCCACTGCACTGGAAACCACCTGAAGTTCAGAAATGAACTTCCTTATCCAAATAGCTTCTTTGGCTGCCTCAGAAGCGGCCACATACTCAGCTTCGGTTGTAGAATCGGCAATGGTGGATTGCTTGAAGCTCTTCCAGCATACAGCGCCTCCATTCATTTTGAACACATAGCCGGCCTGTGATCTAAAGTCATCAGGGTCAGACTGGAATGACGCATCAATGTAGCCCTGCATACTGAGCTCTTCTTGTCCCCCATAGACCAGGAACAGATCCTTAGTTCTTCTCAGATACTTTAGGATGTTCTTTACAGCCACCTAATGCTGCAAACCAGGATTGGATTGGTATCAGCTGGTTATGCTCACAGCATAAGCCACATCTGGTCTAGTACACAACATTGCATACATGATCGATTCTACTACCGAAGCATAGGGCACTCGACTCATGTCATCCCTCTCAGCCTGTGTGGTGGGACACTGGGTCTTTGAGAGAGTAAGACCATGTCTCACTGGAAGGTACCCTTTCTTGGATTGCTCCAAGTTGAACCTCTCCAGGACCTTATCAATGTAGGTACTCTAACTAAGGGCTAGGAGCCTCTTGGATCTATCCCGGTAAATCCTCACGCCTAGGATATAGGCGGCCTCCCCTATGTCCTTCATCTCAAAACACTTCCCTAACCATGTATTCACAGCTTGAAGACTAGGGATGTCGTTTCCGATGAGCAGTATGTCACCGACATACAAGACCAGAAAAGTCACCAAGCTCCCACTGAATTTTCTGTAAACACAGGCGTCATCTTCGCTTTTGATAAAGCCATAATCTCTCACAGCTTCGTCAAATCAAAGATTCCAACTTCGAGATGCTTACTTTAATCCATAGATGGATCTTTTTAGCCTGCAGACCTTATTGGCCTCTGCATGATGGATGAAGCCATCAGGTTGTGTCATATACACATCCTCAGCCAGCTTCCCATTAAGGAAAGCTGTCTTTACATCCATCTGCCATATCTCGTAATCATGATATGCAGCTATAGCAAGCAGAATCCGAATGGATTTGAACATGGCAACTGGCGAAAAGGTTTCATCAAAGTCCACCCCGTGGACTTGTTTGAATCCCTTAGCCACTAGTCTACCTTTATAGGTAACTACGTTGCCATCCATGTCTGTCTTCCTTTTGAAGACCCATTTACACCCTATGGGTTTTACCCCATCAGGTAGCTCAACCAAATCCCAGACTTGGTTAGCTGACATGGAATCCATCTTGGATCGCATGGCATCAAGCCATCTCTCGGAGTCCGGTCCACTGACCTCCTCATCGTAAGTCCTGGGTTCATCCTCAATGATGAATATCCCATCGTGTTGGGTCGGCAGCGACCCATACCTCTCAGGTGCACGACGAGTCCTCCCAGACCTACGTGGGGCCTGTGTCTGAGCCTCAGGTTGCCTAGTAACCGGTACAGGTGGCTCAGGTTCCATCTCTATGTCTTGTGGTTGCACTTGAACCTCGTCCAAGTCAAACTTCCTCCCACTAACTTCCTTCATGAGAAATTCTTTCTCTAGAAAGACAGCACCCTGAGCAACAAAAATTTTGTTCTCGGTGGGAACATAGAAGTAGTAACCCTTAGTTTCCTTAGGGTACCCCACAAACACACACTTATCAGATCTAGGTTCTAGCTTGCTAGAATCCTGACGTTTGACATAAGCCTCATATCCCCAGATCCTGATAAAGGTGAGATTAGGGCGTCTCCCACTCCATACCTCATATGGAATCTCTGAGACACTCTTAGATAGAGCGTTATTCAGTATCAGAGAAGCTGTTTCTAGTGCATGTCCCCAGAATGAGGGAGGTAGAGTTGCATGACTCATCATACATCAAACCATGTCCAACAAAGTTTGATTTCTCCTTTCAGACACACCATTCCATTGGGGTGTTCCAGGAGGAGTGAGTTGGGATAAAATCCCACACACTCTCAGATAGTCAAGAAACTCACCACTCAGGTACTCTCCACCACGATCTGATCGAAGAGCCTTAATGGATCTACCAAGCTGGTTTTTTACTTCATTCTTGAACTCCTTGAATTTCTCAAAGGATTCAGATTTGTGTCTCAATAAGTAGACATAACCATACCTACTGAAATCATCAGTAAAGGTAATGAAGTAGTTGTGCCCTCCTCTGGCTTGTTTATTGAATGACACACACACATCACTATGTATGAGATCCAACAAACCTCCTGCCCTCTCACCAATTTTGGTGAAGGGTGCCTTTGTCATTTTCCCTAATAAACAAGGCTCACATGTATCAAATTCCTCCAAAGAACTTGAATCTAACAACCCATTTGCATGGAGTTGTTGAATGCGATTCTTATTTATATGAGCTAATCGACAATGCCATAGGAAAGCACCAACTGAACCACTCAGTTTGGTCCTTTTATTATTTATGTTACAAATAGAGTTATCCATGTCTAACACATATAGACCATTGCACAAAGTACCATTCCCATAGAACATATTTGCAAATGAAAAAGAATAAGAGTTCTTATTTATTTCAAACTTAAATCCCTTCTTTGCCAAGCAAGGAATGGATATAATATTCTTAGTAAGCGAAGGTACATAATAGCAATTATCTAACTCTAATAGAAGTCCAGAAGGCAGGGAGAGAGTCAAAACTCCTACAGCAACAGCAGCAACCTGTGCCCCGTTTTCAACTCGTAGATCAATCTCTCCAGCCCGCACCGTTCTACTTTTCTTGAGCCCCTGCATATTTGTACAAATATGAGCTCCACATGCGGTATCCAATACCCATGACATAGAAGTAGAAAGGTTGACTTCTATAACATAAATACCTGAGTTTGAAGCTAAGGCCAAGCCTTTCTTCTCCTCATTCTGAAGTTGCTTGCAGTCCCTCCTCCAGTGACCCTGCTGGCCACAGTGGAAGCACCTCTGGTCCTTTGACTTCTTTGCCTTTTTCTTCAGTGTTTTGGTAGGACCCTTGGCACCGCCCTTGGCTTGTGCCTTTCCCTTTTTCTTCATCTTCTTGGCCGAAGGGACCAAAAGAACAGAACTAGGTTTGGTCTTTACCATCTCATGCTCGACTGTTTGGAGCATATTCAACAGTTCCTCCCGTGTGCACTCAATCCGGTTCATGTTAAAATTTATGATAAATGGACTGTAGCTAGGGGGCAGGGAATGCAGAATAAGATCCACAACCAGCTCGTTATCTATGGCGTGTCCCAGTCTCCTGAGATGATCCACGTTCCCAATCAGCTTGAGAACATGGGGTCTCACTGGTGCACCCTCAGATAACTTACACCGAAAGACTGCTTTGGCGGTGTCAAATCTGTCAGTTCTGGCCTGAGCTTCGAACATTTGTTTCAAATGAGTTATCATCTGAAAAGTGTTCTGCTCCTCATATTGCACCTGAAGTTCAGGTGCCATAGTGGCCAGCATGAGACATGCTACCTCCATAGAGTCGTCCTGATGCTTTCTAAAAGCATCCCTGTCTGCCGCTCGGGCATTAGGCGCAGGAGCCACAGGAAAAGGTTGCTCAAGGACATACAACTTCTTTTCGAGCTTGAGGACTATCCTCAAGTTCCGATGCCAGTCCATAAAGTTGGTTCCAACCAACTTATCCTTATCAAGGAGTGATCGCAGTGACAATCCGCTATTGTTCGTTGCCATTGTTCTACAACAATCAAGAAATAGCAGATTAGTACTACTTTAAATCATTTAAACTGGACTTGTTTTAAATGATTATATCTCCCACTATTTTAATCGAATTGACAACCCACAAAGTCAATCGGGAAGTTTAAGACTTCCTAGTGAGATGAGATCTTTATTCCACATGAGGCTTCGCGTCCCACGAGGGTGGGATGAGATGCACAAAGTAACCCATGCTTCTTAAGGTGGGCACGCCGGCCGATTGCTCCAAGCAATTCCCCTTATTGAGACTGTCTAGGCATTTCATGTCCAGTGAGGGCTGGATACAGCATGAAACCCTAACCTCTCAACGATGCCTCTAGAGCTCCACCATATGCCCAACATATGTGAAAATCTAGTCAAGTCCATTCCTAACTGTTATGCCCAGGGCCAACGAGTTTCCTTGCGAAGGCGGGCCCGATTTAAAACGGATTGGGGAAACCATTGCCACCACGCACTTTCTAAAGATAAGTGGGTGTGTCCCACGAGGGTGGGAAACAGTTCACAACACCACTGATCGATAGCTTAGTGAGGGCTACGCGTTAGAAGACTACTAGACTTGATATTTATTTATGAGGGTTTTTTGAGGTCTCATCAGTTTTATCTTATGTATAGCATTACAGGCATGCATTCCAATAGTGATAACATAATGATAAAACAAGCATGCTTTAGCAGATATGTGAAAGCAGTAAAAGAATGATGTGATCATAGCCTATTCAAGACATTGAACCAACCCATGCCACAAGGAGGTTCAACTCTTGACCTAGGACTCAAGCCCCAAAGACAAGACCTAACCTAGCTGACCACTAATTTGATCTTCAAGGTTGGCTCCAAGGTCTTTCTTACCATGGTTTAGCTCTCAAACCCTAGAGGTGTCCCTCATGGGTTCGGCCAATGCCATGGGTCTTTCTCCATAGATGATGCGCCACTATGCAAGGAGCCAAGATGGCTAGCTCTCAAACCCTAGGGTTCGGCCATGCCATCTTGCGCCTCTCCTCTATGCGCCATCAAGCATGCATGCGCCAGGGTTCCATGTGATTGCGCCCGTAATCTTCTTCTTCTTATTACAAAAATAAAAGAAAAGAAAAGCGGCACGCAGGCCTCACAAAGATACATCACAGGCATGCAAAGGAGCTTGACTCATGATCACAACATTATGCACAAGCAAGGTATCTACACATGCAGTTCTACATGCTCATGAAAAACATAAAATTTAAAATTTTACTTTTTTATAAAACTAGTCTCTTTTTCTCATCTTCTTCTCACAAATCTTTTAGTTATTTGCGATCTATTTTTCATGATGATCTCAAAGATCCTCTCGGCTGGTAATTTTGTCAGATCAAGAGACCCGGCCAGTCCGAAGACACAATGCCCGTCCTACTTGACAAAACCACGTGCGCCTTTGATCCTTAAATCTTGCAAGAAAAATAACCCAAAAATCCAAAAGAGATTGAAAAGATGATAGAAACAAGAAACCCTAATTTTTCCTACTTAGAAAAATCGTTTGCCATGTGATCATACAATTTGCGAAAATTGAGATATGGCATGTGAGCATGGAAAAGCATGAAAATACATCATTCGAGTCTCGCAAGTCGCTCTGATACCACTGTTGGGAAACCCCGGGGATATTTTACAAAATTTTAGAGATGCAAATACATTGCTTAGCGGAAGAATACCCCCGAAACAGGCCAGTCCCAAAAACCCAGTGAAGATCGCATGCGAGGGAATCGACATGATGAGATAGAAAATACCTTATGAACGATGCGAGGCTGATGTCATAGTAGGCGCCCAAGCGAGCGCCCTTTATAGTCTCACACACACGGATCACCTCGAGTCCTCTTCTTCCACGCCCGGTGCTAGCCTCGGGAAGAAGATCCAAGCCTTAGGTCATCTTCTTCTCAACTTGCACCACCTCCAAGGTATATGCGCCAAGGATGAAGAAGGAAGAGGGAGATGTCGCCAAGCAGAAGTCACACTTGCACCACCTTCAATAGAAGAAGCGCCAAGGATGAAGAAGAAGAAGTGCTTGCGGCTTGATGAAGAGATGCGCCAACTCCTCTTGATCCTTTTGCTCTCGCCCCTCCTCTTGTTCTCACGCCTTCAATAAGTTGTGTGTCATGAGAGGGGGCGGCTAGGGCTCATTATATAGAGCAAGGGGCGGTTAGAGTAGTGGCTAGGAGAAGAAGTAGGAATAGGATTATTTTAATGATTTAATTAAGTCCTAATCCAATTAGGATTCTAATTAATCATTTAAATAATCAAGTCCTAATCCAATTAGGACTCTAATTAAGAATTTAAATAATCAGCCCTATTAAATAGGACTCCATACAATTATTTAAATTAATTAATTAAATAACCCACAAATAATTAATATCAACTTATATTAACCATATGTGCCGTAGGCGCCAACCTTAGTCTAACTAGGGTTAACCATGCGCCTACACATCCTTCTCCTTAAGCCCATTAAGCCCAACTTTTCAATGGGCCCAGCCCAATGTCCATTATGCATATTAACCAAGCCCTTGGATCCAATCCAATTTAACCCGAGGTCAAACTGGGCTAACCATGGTTAATATGCCGTAAATGGAAGTTGGCTCCAATAAATCTCTTCCATCTCATTAGGCCCATTGGCACTGATGGAATCTCCAAAATAGATCCGAGTTATCCAATAACTCGATCATAAGGCTTCTCGATCAATACGAGAACTCGAGTATCAAGGTGTGCGACCCTGTAGGTTCCTCTGACATTGGCAGTGCTGACCTAAGGTCATCACAAGCAATGAGTGGCACCTAGCAGTGCATCGCTGCTACCCAAGTCATCGGAATGAATATCGACATCGAGATCCCCATTATCGCAAGTAGGTACCGATGCATTACAGTCTCTTTGCCGTACTAATATCCGATTGGACAAGTGTGTCACCACTTGTTTTTCATCCAATCTCATGGCTATGACTAAATCAGGTCTAACCTAGGTATGGCCATATACTTTCAGTCATAGATCCATAGAGGAGCTCCATGGATATCAAGCTTCCCTTAGGAAGGGGTAAATCCTATGTCTGTCTATTGACCTTCTCATGTGGGTCGTGACATGCTCAATGACAACAGTTATTACCCCCCAACTACGGTGAGGTGTTAGGTTGTATCAAAGCATGTCCCTGTTGGGGTATGTCCTTAAGGCTAATGTTTGAAGCCTTGGGATTATTTCAGTATCATGTTTAAACTCTACGTTTATAAAGGCAATGGTTGTTATTCAGGTTGTTACATCATCTGCTGCAATATGTATACTTCTGAATAATGTCTCAATGCTGTTTAGCTTGGCTGACATGCAGTTTTGTCCTTAGTCGAGATATCTTGGTGAACATGAAACAGCCTTGATATGATTAAGACTAATATGTGTTCTAATCTTATAGGATGCTTCGAGCATGGAATAAGATGTAGACTCATGGGTACATTGGATGTACTGGACAGACCCTACTTAGGATATTCAATTGCTTGTCACAAAGTGAATAATCCTTATATGCAAACAAGTGGCATATTTCCTCTGACTTGAGATCACTTGTGTTTCTAAATGATGATTGGTATTGTTTTGAGGTAGTTCGATATCATTTGAAACATAATGGTTATAGATTATCTTGGATAATGAGCATGAGTCATGTTAGGGCACTAGTGATAGATATAGGATTGCCGTCTCCTTGATTGGAGTGTGATGTTCTATAGGGGCCCCCTGGATGAGATGATTGAGAAAGTGTATGGCCATACCCAGATGACTATGATCATCTGATCTAATCATTCTCATCATATTGGAATTACAGGCTTGACACGCTTGTCCAATAAGAACGTCCAGTGGCAAAGGAAACACATATGCCTAGTGAGTTGGGTTCACACTTGTGCTGTGGTTTGGGTGTAGTCTTGGAAGACTCTTTCCTTTATATCGGGAGACAGTGATGTGTTGCTAGATACCCCTCACTAATCGTGATAACGTAAGTTATCGTTACCGACATTTAAAGGAAACCCTTAGGGTCGCACAATTTGATGATATGGCTTACTTAAGTCAGATCATGTGGACTGAATTGTTCTGGTTCAGTTTAAAGGGATTTAATCTCTGATTGTAAGTGAGATCTGGTCTGGTCATGTTTGATTAATTAGGGCTTGAGATCGGTAAGCTTCGATTGAGAGAATTGATGCTAGATCGGTGAGATCAAGAGCATCAAGAGATGAACGGTTGGATCTTGAACCTTTAGGGTTTATTGTGATCTGAACCAGATGCATGGCTTAATTGGTCTTTGAACCAAACCGAAATTGAACCAGCTTATCATGTGAGCGCATGGTTCAAGGGGAGAGCAAAATGCGTTCGGGTAAACCCATGGTCGCATGAACGTTGGTGGTTTGCTATTTTTAGAAGCCATGAGGCCACGCCTCACATTCACGCCAAGAGAAGTTTTATTCTCGCCTCTCGCCCCTCTCTCTAGAGGTTCACTCGTTGTGTGTCGCCTTGACGCTTTGGAGAGGATTCGGCCAAGAAGAAAAAACATCTCCTTCCCTTCCATTCGATCAGGAGACCTTGGAACCTTGCTAGCACAAGGAGCACTAAGGGAGTAGGCGCATTGATCACCTTGTGTGCGCACCATTTGGAGGAGAAGCGTTTGACTCTCTACTTCCTAGACGCCATCCAAGAAATGGCATCGGTAAGGATCGATTCTCATGTATACAAAATTTTAAAGTTGATCATACTGCATGCATCGATCTAGAAACCTTTTCCGCTGTGTTAAAACCTCTGCATGCGCCTATTAGGGTTTCGCCCCCTCGTGGTAGGGGACTTTCAATTGGTATCAGAGCCAAGTTATTAGCATGTTTTTAAGAATTGCATGATTTAATCTTCTGCTATCACGATAGGATTTGCATGATAGTTGAGAAGATAAAAAGACCGTTAAAATCCAACGCTAAATATCAAGCTCGTAAGCCTTCTGACGCGAAACCTCACTGTTCTGACTATCGTTGGGGCCGTGTTGTACCCACTCAGTGGGCACGCCCATCTATCTTCAGACGGTGTGCGATTACACCTGCGTGCTACAGAGAAGGGATTTATCGCTTCTCGTTGCTCAGCATAGCACGTGGTGGTCCAGGGAGTAGGTCGGGTCAGCTTGACCATGTAGGCTACATATTGAGCATATGGTAGCCATATGGAGGCAGCCATCTGTGGGATCAGAGACTGTGTTGTACCAACTCAGTTGGCACAGTCTGATGGATTGCCCAGATGAAGGGGAATCGCACGGGTTGGCGATTGGCAGGGATTGCCTACCAGAGATTAGTGCTTGTACTCTCTGTGCATCTTATCTCGCCTGAGCGGGACGCGGAGACCAAGTATGAAATCTGGATCCCATCTCACTAAAAGAGTTTTACTCTTTCGGGCTGTTTTGCTGGATTTTTCAGCCAGATAAAATAGTGAGAAAAGAATCTTCCTTAAGTCCTGGATTGATTCTAACATTGATACTGACCTTGCTGTTCTTGCATTGTTGTAGATTACTGCAGCAACGAACACCACAAATTTCAATGTGCGATCCCTACTGGAAAGGGAGAAGTTTGCTGGGCCGAACTTCTCAGACTGGTACGGACACCTTAAGATTGTTCTTAAGGCTGAGAGGAAGCTGTATGTCCTCGAGACGGCTATACCGCCTCAACCCGCTCCGAACGCCGCAAGGGCGGTTCGGGAAGCTTATGAAAAGCATGTCAATGATAGCATTGATGTCGCTTGCCTGATGCTTGCATCTATGACACCAGAGCTGTAGCGTCAGCATGAGGATCTATCGGCTATAGATATTATAGCGAACCTCAAGCTGTTGTATGCTGCACAGGCGAGGACTGAACGCTATAATTTGACAAAACTTTTCTTTCAGAGCAAACTGGCTGAAGGGAGTCCAGTGGGAGCTCACGTACTCAAGATGATTGGGTACAAGGAGGCTCTAGAGAAACTGGGACACACCATCAATCAGGAGCTTGTTGTAGACATTATTCTGCAGTCTCTCCCGGCCTCTTTCGATCCATTCATTATTAATTTTAATATGAACAAGATCGACTGTACGCCGGCAGAGTTGCTGAACATGCTCTTGACTACAGAGCAGACTCAGTCTCGTGAGAAGGGAACGCCTTCATCCTCTGTCCTAATCGTTCCTTCTAGGAACAAGAAGAAGGGGAAGAAGGGCAAAGCCCCTATCAAGAGCTACAACAAGGCTCTAAAGCAAAAGATAAAGCAGTCGAAGGAATACAGATGTTTCCATTGTGGCCAGTTGGGTCACTGGAAAAAGGACTGTAAAGCGCTCCAGGGAGATAAGAAGGGAAGTAAGCCTTTCGCTTCTAGCTCAGGTATTTACGTGACTGAAGTCATGGTATCTTCTTCTTCTATTTCATGGGTGTTGGACACTGCATGTGGAGTTCACATTTGTTCAAATGTACAGGAACTCAAGAGAAGAAGATAGGTGGGACAGCATGAGGTGGACCTACGAGTTGGAAACGGGGCACGGGTTGCTGCTGTTGCTGTAGGAGAATATCACATCTCTTTACCATCTGGTCTTGTATTAGAACTGGACAATTGTTATTTTGTACCAAGCATAACTAAGAATATTATCTCTATTCCTGCTCTTGTCAGGAAAGGGTTTTCCTTTGAATGCAAATTTTCAAAGTGTTATATTTCTCTTGATAATATTATTTATGCTATTGGCTCAATCAACAATGGGTTATTCATGTTGGATATGGAATGTTCTGTACAATAAATTGATAATAAGAAAGCCAAGTATGCTGATGACAGCACCTTGCTATGGCATAGTCGTTTAGGCCATATTAACAAGAAACGCATTAAGCGGTTGCATGACCATGGACTGCTGGGATCATTCTCCTATGAGGAGCTTGATACATGCCAAGCTTGTTTAATGGGTAAAATGACGAAGTCTCCTTTTTCTAATAAAGGTCAAAGGGCTTCAGGTTTACTAGACCTCATTCACAGCGATGTGTGTGGGCCATTTAGTAAATATGCCAGAGGTGGCTATTCATACTTCATTACCTTTACTGATGATTTCAGTAGGTATGGTTATGTCTATTTAATGAGACATAAGAGTGAATCTTTTGACAAGTTCAAAGAGTTCAAAAATGAAGTACAAAATCAGCTAGGCCGAAATATCAAGGCACTTCGTTCAGATCGAGGTGGTGAATACTTGAGTCGAGAGTTTACTGACTATCTGAAGGAGTGTGGGATTATCTCACAGCTCACTCCGCCAGGAACACCGCAATGGAATGGTGTGTCCGAGAGGAGAAATAGAACCTTACTTGATATGGTTCGTTCAATGATGAGTCAGGCTACTCTACCTTACTCCTTTTGGGGATTTGCATTGGAAACAGCTGCAAAGGTACTAAACCGAGTGCCATCCAAGGCCGTTTCTAAGACTCCATATGAGTTATGGTATGGGAAACAGCCAAGCTTGACATTTATTAAAATCTGGGGTTGCGAGGCTTATGTCAAAAAGCTCGCCTCTGGGAAACTGGAGAGCAGATCTGATAAATGTATCTTTGTCGGTTACCCTAAAGAAACTAAGGGTTATTATTTCTACAATCCTGAGGAGAACAAGGTATTTGTTGCTCGGACGGCTATTTTTCTTGAGAAGGAATTTCTTCTGCAAGAGGCCAGTGGGAGAGAAATAAAGCTGGATGAGAATCCAGATGCAGGACAAAGTAGTCAAGCACAGTTGGATGAGCCTGAGCCAGGAGATCAGGTTATTGAACAACCTGAGGCTCAGATATCACGGGAACCGCGAAGATCGGGAAGGATCCGTCGACAGCCTGAGCGCTATGACGGAGTCTACATCATTGATGATGAACCCCTCACTTATGCGGATGCGGTCAGTGGACCGGACTCAGCGAGATGGCTTGAAGCTATGCGCGCCGAGATGGACTCCATGTCTGATAACCAAGTCTGGGATTTGGTTGATCCGCCTCCGGGAGTAATCCCTATAGGCTGTAAGTGGATCTTCAAGAAGAAGATTGACATGGATGGTAACGTGGTTACCTATAAAGGCAGGCTAGTTGCGAAAGGTTTCAAACAAATCTACGGGATAGATTATGATGAAACTTTCTCTCCTGTAGCCATGTTCAAGTCTATTCGGATTATTCTCGCGATAGCTGCATATTATGATTATGAGATCTGGCAAATGGATGTGAAGACCGCTTTCCTTAATGGAACTCTAGAACAGGATGTGTACATGACACAACCTGAAGGTTTCACTAATCCATCAGATCGTCATAAAATATGCAAATTAAAGAAGTCCATTTATGGACTTAAACAAGCATCGCGAAGCTGGAATATTCGTTTTGATGAATCAATCTGTAAGTTTGGTTTTATCAAGAATGAAGATGACCCGTGTGTATATAAGAGGTTTAGTGGGAGCGTGATTACTTTCCTAGTCCTCTACGTCGATGATATCTTGATCATTGGAAACGATATTCCTGAACTGCATGCTGTCAAAGCATGGTTAAGAAAAAGTTTCCAGATGAAAGATTTAGGAGAAGCAGCCTATGTATTAGGTGTGAAGATCTACAGAGATAGATCTAAGAGGCTTCTCGGGCTGTGCCAGAGTACTTACATCGATAAAGTCCTGGAGAGATTTCATTTAGAGAATTCTAAAAGAGGATATCTTCCAGTCAGACATGGTCTGAATCTTTCAAAGAGTCAGTGTCCACAAACACAGACTGAGAAAGATGAAATGGACAATACGCCTTATGCTTCGGCTATTGGGTCCATTATGTATGCGATGTTGTGTACTCGCCCAGACGTCGCTTACGGGTTAAGCGTAACCAGTCGATTCCAAAGTAATCCAGGTAAGGCACACTGGATTGCAGTCAAGAACATTTTGAAATATCTTCGGAGGACCAAAGATATGTTCTTGATTTATGGAGGTCAGGAAGAACTCAGTATTGAAGGATATACTGACGCTTCGTTCCAATCTGACCAGGATGATTTCCGATCGCAATCAGGCTATGTTTTTAGCTTGAATGGAGGAGCAGTGGTGTGGAAAAGTTTCAAACAGTCAATTGTTGCTGATTCCACAACAGAAGCCGAGTATGTTGCAGCCTCGGAAGCATCCAAGGAGGCAGTCTGGATTCGTAAGTTCGTTCAGGAACTTGGTGTTGTTCCTTCGAGTGCAGATCCATTGGTTATCTTCTGTGATAACACTGGAGCTATAGCTCAAGCAAAGGAACCACGGTCACACCAGAAGTCCAAGCACATACAGAGAAGGTTTCACTTGATCCGGGAGATCATTAATCGTGGCGAGATCAAAATCTGCAAGGTTCATACAGATGACAATCTAGCTGACCCGCTTACTAAGCCTCTGGCTCAGCAGAAGCATGAGAAGCACTGTAATAATATGGGTTTGAGATTTCTCAACCATTAGATTAAGTGCAAGTGGGAGATTGTTGGGGTATGCCCTTAAGGCTAATGTTTGAAGCCTTGGGATTATTTCAGTATCATGTTTAAACTCTACGTTTATAAAGGCAATGGTTGTTATTCAGGTTGTTACATCATCTGCTGCAATATGTATACTTCTGAATAATGTCTCAATGCTGTTCAGCTTGGCTGACATGCAGTTTTGTCCTTAGTCGAGATATCTTGGTGAACATGAGACAGCCTTGATATGATTAAGACTAATATGTGTTCTAATCTTATAGGATGCTTCGAGCATGGAATAAGATGTAGACTCATGGGTACATTGGATGTACTGGACAAACCCTACTTAGGATATTCAATTGCTTGTCACAAAGTGAATAATCCTTATATGCAAACAAGTGGCATATTTCCTCTGACTTGAGATCACTTGTGTTTCTAAATGATGATTGGCATTGTTTTGAGGTAGTTCGATATCATTTGAAACATAATGGTTATAGATTATCTTGGATAATGAGCATGAGTCATGTTAGGGCACTAGTGATAGATATAGGATTGCCGTCTTCTTGATTGGAGTGTGATGTTCTATAGGGGCCCCCTGGATGAGATGATTGAGAAAGTGTATGGCCATACCCAGATGACTATGATCATCTGATCTAATCATTCTCATCATATTGGAATTACAGGCTTGACACGCTTGTCCAATAAGAACGTCCAGTGGCAAAGGAAACACATATGCCTAGTGAGTTGGGTTCACACTTGTGCTGTGGTTTGGGTGTAGTCTTGGAAGACTCTTTCCTTTATATCGGGAGACAGTGATGTGTTGCTAGATACCCCTCACTGATCGTGATAACGTAAGTTATCGTTCCCGACATTTAAAGGAAACCCTTAGGGTCGCACAATTTGATGATATGGCTTACTTAAGTCAGATCGTGTGGACTGAATTGTTCTAGTTCAGTTTAAAGGGATTTAATCTCTGAATGTAAGTGAGATCTGGTCTGGTCATGTTTGATTGATTAGGGCTTGAGATCGGTAAGCTTCGATCGAGAGAATTGATGCTAGATCGGTGAGATCAAGAGCATCAAGAGATGAACGGTTGGATCTTGAACCTTTAGGGTTTATTGTGATCTGAACCAGATGCATGGCTTAATTGGTCTTTGAACCAAACCGAAATTGAACCAGCTCATCATGTGAGCGCATGGTTCAAGGGGAGAGCAAAATGCGTTCGGGTAAACCCATGGTCGCATGAACGTTGGTGGTTTGCTATTTTTAGAAGCCATGAGGCCACGCCTCACGTTCACGCCAAGAGAAGTTTTATTCTCGCCTCTCGCCCCTCTCTCTAGAGGTTCACTCGTTGTGTGTCGCCTTGACGCTTTGGAGAGGATTCGGCCAAGAAGAAAAAACATCTCCTTCCCTTCCATTCGATCAGGAGACCTTGGAACCTTGCTAGCACAAGGAGCACTAAGGGAGTAGGCGCATTGATCACCTTGTGTGCGCACCATTTGGAGGAGAAGCGTTTGACTCTCTACTTCCTAGACGCCATCCAAGAAATGGCATCGGTAAGGATCGATTCTCATGTATACAAAATTTTAAAGTTGATCATACTGCATGCATCGATCTAGAAACCTTTTTCGCTGTGTTAAAACCTCTGCATGCGCCTATTAGGGTTTCGCCCCCTCGTGGTAGGGGACTTTCAGTCCCTAACCATATAGAATGGCCAATGACCTCAAGTCAAGGGATCAATGCATCTCCTATCACTTGTGAGGATAACTTGTGACACCAAGTCATTACCTCACAGCGGGTCGGTCCAGTATATCCACCACTGATATACCTATATGTCTGCGTTAGCACCTCGTGCCTAACCAGCCCATATGCTAGTCTCACAAGTACCAGAGTTGTCCCATATCCACTCAGGTACATCGACTGGGGACAATCATTTGAGCACAGATCCAATCTGTCTCCAGGGACATTATCATATAAGTACATGTTCGCAGATGTAAACAAATAATGATAACAACAATGCCAGAATGATATATATATCAATGTTAAGTAGTACAAATAATGGACCAAAACTAGGTCCTAGGGCATATACACCAACAGATTGCTCCTATCATTTCTGCACTACAAGCAAGAAGACTAATTAACAATGGATGTCAAGGGTATTTGATGTTTATTGTTGATGTGGGGGATGAGTCTCCGATTCCTATTGAACGTGTGCCGATTGTCAGGAAATTCACTAATGTGTTTCCTGAGGAATTGCTTGGATTACCCTCGGGCAGGGCTATTGACTTCACTATTGATCTCCAACCTGGTACTGTGCCTATCTCTAAAGCCCCATATCGGATGGCGCCTTATGAACTTGAAGAGTTAAAAGTACAATTACATGAGCTACTTGATAAAGGATTTATCAGACCTAGTGCATCTTCTTGGGGTGCTCCTATCTTTTTCGTGAAGAAGAAGAATGGTTCGTTTCGACTATGTTGATTACAAATAGTTGAATGTAGTTACTGTTAAGAATAAATATCCATTGCTACGGATTGACGATTTGTTCAATCAGCTCAAGGGTATTTGTGTCTATTCGAAGATTGATTTGAGATCAGGATATCATCAGTTGAGGATCCGTGCAGAGGACGTGTCGAAAATAACATTTCGAACACGTTATGGGCACTATGAGTTCCTTGTGATGCCCTTCGGCCTGACTAATGTGCCAGTAGCTTTATGGATATGATGAACGAGGTGTTTATTGATTATCTGAACTGGTTCGAGGTAGTCTTTATTGATGATATATTAATCTATTCTCGTAGTAGAGCAGAGCACAAGAGACATCTTCGACTTGTGCTGGAAACTCTTAGGAGAGAGCAGTTGTATGCTAAATACAACAAGTATTATAGGAAATTTGTTGAGGGCTTTTTCAAAATTGCTACTCCACTCATGAATCTGACAAAGAAAGATGTGAAGTTTTTCTAGGATGAAAATTGTGAGAATAGCTCTATGGAGTTGAAAATGAGACTTATTAGTGCACTGATGACACTGAAATTTATAGTAAATTTCATGTCATTTCATACATCTTTTTGTGTCAAATTCATGAACCATTGCTTATTTTTA
Source organism: Costus lasius (assembly GCA_027563935.2). Classification (NCBI taxonomy): domain Eukaryota; kingdom Viridiplantae; phylum Streptophyta; class Magnoliopsida; order Zingiberales; family Costaceae; genus Costus; species Costus lasius. The sequence goes on from CM050451.1 coordinate 83,473,500, forward strand.
TGCTTTTTTTTATCAAATTCTGCGGAATCTACACTCTTTTTGGCTTTTGATGATTTTCAGGCAAAAAGGCACGATTTTCAGGTGTTTTCAAGCAATCCAGATGCATGAATGAATTCCCACCATCAAGAGGAGATTACACGTCAAATTTCATGAAGATTGGAGCTTCAGACCAAATTATGGCAGGGCCATAATCTATATTACGGCACCGTATTTTCATCGGCTATCGTAATATTAGAGCACTATCGTAATTTGGGAATTTTTCATCCAGAAAAAATTTCAAAAATTACGGCACTACCGCAAAGGTTTTCACGGGCCAAAATTTGGAGCTCCTTTGGACCAGAAATTTTGGCTGAAATACGGCACTGCCATAACCAATATTATGGTGCCGTAATTGTCAGACAGTTTCCACCCGAGAACTCGACTGAAATTATGGCAGTGCCGTAACAAAAAATACGGCCGTAATTACGACCTAGAGACGCAATTTTCACGGTCAAATTTGAGTCTGATTTTTGCGGGATCGATTGCGGACGATCCAGGCCATAAAATTCAAAACTGTAAGAAGCAAAACGAGAACTTTCAACGAGACGAAGGAGGAGACACCAAAAGCCCTAATTTTCATCCACTGACAAGGAGAAATCGAGTTTCACGCCGCCGACCTAGGTTTTGTCGTTGGGAAGCGTACAACGCATCTCCGGCCGTGAAATTTGAAGGGAAGCTTCGCCTGGAGTAGGAGAACATATCCCAGAAGTTTCAAAGTGAAAAGATCTCGATCGGAGGAGAAATCAAGAAGAAACTCGGCGTCGGCACTGTTCACGCTAGGAAATTACGGCTGCAATTTCCATTACAGCCGTGTGGTTATTCATTCTTCCCCTTCTTTCTGATTTTTGATTGCTAGAAACTATGGTTTATTGTAATCTTTTCTCCATGCTAGCTTAAACCTTTTGTGGGACATGGGGGAGTAATTTCCTTTAATTTTTTAATGACTAGATAAACTTTTCATTACTTCGTCACGTATAATTTTAGTATGATAATTCTACTTATGTGATAATTGTTCTTTGATTCTCCATAGATTTATGTTATTAATCATGTTTTAGAGTTTTCGCAATAAGGACCGAAAGGTGACTTGCTTGAGAACTTGGAACCCTAGAATTGCATGATAGGAACTTACTGTAAGAAATTAGGTTAGTTCTTGTTTCATGATTTTAGAAGAATAATTACCATGTTTAATAATATAAATCTAGGATTGAGTTATTTTATCAAACGTAACGGTCTTGTGCGAAAGTAAGGATCAGAACGTTAGAGAACCATAAGTAGAACTTGTGTTGAAACTCGGATGCACGAAAGTGATCTTTGAGATTCCACTCGAGATAATCCACTTAGAATTCAGATGCACGAAAGTAATCCTTGAGTTCTTTGATGGATGATTTACTTATTTTTAGCTTGGGATAGATCTTGTGCGAAAATGAGGATTGGTCCCTGCATGATTGTCTGCATGAAAGTGAGATAATTCTTTTATGAAGTAAATTATATCTTTATCATGATAAAATTAAACTTATGAATTTATATTCATATCTAGTCATAGAAATCAAAGTGGATGAAACCCTAGTCTCATTTTCTCTCTCTAGTATTTTCGTTAGCTTTCGATAATTCACTTGCATAGTTTCGATTGCCTAGATAGTAAGAAATCGATTATTCGGTACTTGACAAATGAGGTCTCTGTGGGATCGATATTTTTTATTACTTCGAGTATCCGTGCACTTGCGGACACAACAAGTCTTTGGACAAAGCAAGTGTTTGGCGGCAACGCCAGAAATAAGTTTTTGTCTAGCTACTTGTTGGGATACAACAAGTTTTTGGCGCCATTGCCTGGGACCTTGGTTTTGTCATTATTGAAGATATTGAGAGTATTGCTAGACTAGGTTTTATTTTCTGTTTATTTTCTTTTCTCTTGAAATCATTTGATCTATCTACTTTGCATGCGCAGGAATCTTAGATCAGGACCTCTTGTACCTTTTGATCCTGAGATAAACAAAACTCTTAGGCTGTGTAGGAAGTTGAGATTTGAGGAAAGTCTACAAGAGGAGGAAGAAGTGACCATGGCAGAACCAAGATTACTTAGGGACTATGCAGCCCCTAATCCACGAGAGATTCATTCTAGCATTGCTAGACCGGTCATAGAGGCTAATAACTTTGAAATCAAGCCTGCTTTCTTATCCATGATTCAACAAAACCAGTTTAGAGGATCTCCTCTTGAAGATCCTAACCAACACCTTTCTTTATTTCTTGAACTTTGTGATACAATTAAGATTAATGGAGTTTCTAACGATGCACTAAAATTAAGATTGTTTCCTTTTTCTCTTAGGGACCGAGCACGATCTTGGCTTCAAGCACAACCTACCGGTACTTTCACCACATGGGAGCAACTATCAAATGCCTTCTTGATGAAATATTTCCCACCAAGCAAGACCATCCAAATGAGAAATCAGATTTCAAGCTTTGCACAAAGGGATGGTGAATCTTTTAGTGAGGCATGGGAACGATTCAATGATTTACAATGGAAGTGTCCTCACCATGGCATTGAAAACTGAGTTTTAATTCATACTTTTTACAATGGTTTGCTTTATAATACCAGACTAACTGTTGATGCTGCTGCAGGAGGAGCTCTGATGAGCAAAACCATTGATGATGCTTTCAAACTGCTTGGAGAAATGGCTTTAAATCATAACCAGTGGACTTCAGAGAGAGGAGTGCTTTATAAACCTTGCCAAGGTAAGAATGAAAGCGATGGATGACAATCATTGGCAGAGAAGGTAGACTCTTTATGTAACAGATTTGATTCATTTAAAATGCAAACTACTGTTGTTTCTTCATCTCTTGTTTGTGGTATATGTGGTAACAATGGTCATGTCTCTGAAGATTGTAAAGTCATTGCTAGTCAGGATAGTGAACATGTTAATGCATTAGGGAACTATAATCAAGGTAGAGACAATGATCCCTATTCTGGTACTTACAACCCTGGATGGAGAAATCACCCCAACCTGTCTTGGAAAAACAACAACAATGTAGGAGGACAAAATGAAAATAGAGGGTTCCAACAAAACAAGCCAAATCAACATCAAAATTCAAATCAAAATTCAAATATTGAGTCCATGCTAGAAAAGTTCATGCAAAATCAAAGCAAGGAAATTGAAGATCTTAAGGGAATGGTTAGTCAACTTGCATCTCAAGTAGGATCATTAGCAGCCCACAACAAAATCTTAGAAAATCAAATAGCACAACAAGCTAGTAGTTCTTACAAACCCCTTGGAAAATTACCTGCTAAACCTGAGTTGAATCCTAGGGAGCACTGTAATGCTATCATCACTAGAAGTGGGAGACAATTAGAAGAACCCAAAAGGAAAGTTGTAAATAATGAAAAAGAGCCTAATGATGATCATGATGATGAATTAGAGTTAGAAAAATCTTCTGAGCATGAGCAAACCCAAGCTTGTTTGCCACCTCAAAAGGGTGATGAACCAAAAGGGGATGTGCCATGTGAAAAAGATGATTCTAAACCTAATTTACCTCCACCTTATAGGCCACCTATACCCTTTCCATAAAGGTTAGTGCAAGCAAAATTTGATAAACAATTTGGCAAATTTCTTGAAGTGTTGAAAAAGCTTTACATTAATATTCTTTTTACTGAAGCTATATCTCAAATGCCATCATATGCAAAATTTTTGAAAGAGATCTTATCCAACAAAAGAAAATTAGATGACTATGGTACTTGTACTGTGGCTTTAACTGAGGATTGCAGTGCTGTCATTCAAAATAAATTGCCATCAAAATTGAAGGATCCAGGTAGTTTCTGTGTACCTTGTTCTATTGGAAGCATGACTTTTGACCGAGCCTTATGTGATTTAGGAGCCAGTGTAAGTCTAATGCCTTTATCTATTTGCAGGAAGCTGGACATTGGATAGCTTAAACCCACATCCATATCTTTACAGCTCGCTGATAGTTCGATAAAGTATCCTATAGGTATTCTAGAGAATGTTCCAATCAAGGTAGGTGAATTTTTCATACCTGCTGATTTTGTAGTGCTTGATATGGAAGAAAACAATAAAAATCCCATAATTCTTAGTAGACCCTTTTTGGCTACTGCTGGAGCACACATAGATGTTAAAAAAGGAAAAATCACTTTTGATATTTGTGAAAAAATAATTGAATTTGATCTTGCTGATTCTTTGAATAAACTTTCATATTCTGGATCATGTTGTAGCATTGACATAGTTGATGATGTTGTTTATGATGTTTGTAATTTATTTGATGAATCCTCTAATTTTGGAACTGACAATTTTTCTGAGGATATTGATAGAGGATTACAGGAGAAAGAACATCAAAATTCAGAGAAGAAGAAGAAAAAGAGAAGAAGAAGAAGAGGCTCTAGATTGTTTAATAAAGGAAAGAAGATCTTGAGTAAATTTGGACACTATTTCAAGGCTGAGCCTTATGTGATTGAAAGAGATGCTCAAATCAAAGAAAAATCAGAGTGGAAATTGAAGAATTCAAAATCAAGTCTGAGTGCAAAAGGGTCAAGCTAAAGACCTTTAAATTAGGGCTTCTTGGGAGGCAACCCAAGCTTTCTAACTTTAGTTTGTTTTATTTTATTTACTTTTTCCTTAGTTTGCACTTAGAACTAATTTTTTCTTTTATTTTTGTAGGTGAGCAAGTTTTGGCGCAAATTACGGCACTACCGTAATGCACATTACGGTACCGTAATTCCTGTCAATTTCGACCAGAAAGTTTTAACGAGATAACAATACTGTCGTAAGCATTTAAATGGTACCGTATTTTGTGTACAAAATCCACCCGAGAGTTTCATTGCTTTTACGGTACTGCCGTAATTGTTCTTACTATACCGTATTTATGAGTTGATTTATTTATTTATTTTATTTTCCTTCATCATTCAAAAAAAAATTTGAACTTTTTACGGCACTGTCGTAACCATTTTTGTGGTACCGTAAGCTTTTTCACGGTACCGTAATTTGAGACGTTTTTCGACCCAAGAGTTTGGATGAAATTACGGTACTACCATATTCATTTTATGGCCTGTGTTTTTCAATTGCACCATATTACGGCACTGCCGTAATGGATATTACGGCCATAATTCTATTTTTAAACGCGATTCCTATGCCGTTTTTTAGGATTTTCTGGACCGTGTTTTGAGTTTTCTCACTCGTTCTCACTCGTTCGAGTGCCGACCTTCGAACTCCGACCATCTCTGACCTTCAGAGCATGCCAGCGACCTTTCCTTTCCGATTATCACCGCCGATCTGGTACTCTTTCACCCGATTTCTCGATTTTGGTGAGTTTTCATGCATATTTTGCCCCTTTCATCGTTTGTCTTCAATTCTTGGTCGTTTTTAGAGATTCTTGCTTCCATTTACTTCTTAGATGATAGGTGACCAGTTCTTGTCCGTTTCTAGCATTTTTGACCAATTTTTGAGAGAGATAAACAAGTAGGATTTGCTGAATTTTTACTGTTCATATTTCGCCCCTTTTCATATCTAGCTAAAATCTTGATTTTAGGCTTAGATTCAATTGATTCTAGCTTCTATGATGCTTAATGAGTATTCATGTTCATGATTGGAAGTATTATTTGAGTTCAATGTTTACTATATTTGCTATATTGTCTTGAAATTCAAGTTGCACCTTAGTTCGCTCATGGCACCCAAGATCAAACAAGTAGTTTCAAAGAAGAGAGGAAAAAGACCAGCCACATCTTTTTCACCACCAAATCCCTATGGCATTGTTTTTAGGGATGAAATTCAAGAGTTGAGGTACAATCAATTGGTGGAAAGAAGGGTTATCAACACCAAATATGCTGATAGAAGGACTTTAGAAGCACTTGGGCTTTATGAGGATGTATCTTGGATGTTTGAGCAGATCAGGGCTAGAAGATTTTTTGAGATGATGCCCTACACCTATTTGCCACTTACTTTGGAGTTTTTGAGTTTTCTGATGGACCTGCTGAGGGAGAGATCACATTTAGATTGGCTAATGTTGAGAGGAAGCTAACCATAAGAGAAGTCAGATCCATTTTTCACTTGGGTTCTGGAGGGTTTACAGAAATACCAATTGGGTTCATTGAGAATGTATTCTGGAACCAGATTACTCACGAGACTCACTTTTCTACTATTTCTATTAGAGCATCAAAGATCACGAACCCTTGCATAAAGTATCTACATAGAGTTTTTGCCCACACAGTCTTTGGCAGAGGAGACAGTGATGGCATGGTGAGACAGACTGAGCTTTACTTTCTTTGGGGGATGCTAAATGGAGTAGTTGAAGATGTTGCATTCTTTATGATGAAACACATGGATAAAGTGGCTAGGGCAAAGAGGGGAGCAATTGTGATAGGAGGGCTGATTACACCTATAGCCCTGCATCTGAATGTTGAGTCATATGGAATAGAAGTGGCAATGGGGAATTGATGTGATCCGCAAGTGCACAGATACGTCGAAGTAATAAAAATATCGATCCCACAAAGACCAATGACCAAGTACTGACTTATCTTAGAATCATTAGCTAGATAATTCGAAAAAGGGTTTAATTTTTGTAAAAGAGAAAATGAAAATACGAATGGGTTGCAATCAAATTATGGATAATCAGGACTTCAGGTTCACCACACTATGTTTTATGACTTGTTATAACTAAAATATCTTAAGAAGGATTTACTGTGTTGAAAGGGATTTATTCGCATATACAGATTGCCCCCTCCCAGCAGTACAATCCGGTGTTTATCTGAATTAACTCCATGCTCTCGTGGTTGTTAACTCAAGATAAACCCAATGGGTTCTTGACAAATCTAAGAAATCCCTCAAGCCGATACGAACTACTCTCGTGTTCGAATCAACTTGTCCAAAAACTGTAGATCCGACGTCGCAATTCACTTCTCAGTACTTCTTGCGACGCCTCTAAGCATGCAAATTATGGCCAGTAATTAACATGTAATAAGCACAACAATAATTGAATCTAACACAAGTAATTACTTCATAAGAAAGAAATCAATGATTAAGCGATGAAAACAAAGAGGGCTATGCCCTAGCCCTGAAGAAAAAGTTACACTAGCATGGTGTTCATGTTCATGTTACAAAAATCCATATTTTGATTACAAAATTGGCAAATAAAAATAGAAATCAACAAGGAGGATGTAGTATAATGCTCCCTCATGAAGGACGATGAAAAACATTGAAGAAACGCCTTCCGCCGCTATTGGCCCTTGATTTCGCCCCTTTGTAGATTTCACCTTCAATCCTTGCCAAAAGCCCCCAATAATTGCTCCATATGTTGCTTAAATAGTTCCCCATCATCTAATTAGGGTTTCCCCAAAATTTGGCTAAAAAACGGATCGAATCGGATGAGAAACGGAGTCAAAACCGAAACTAGCGGACGAAAATACGGCCATGAAAATTTTCATGGGGGGGGGGGGGGCATAAAACATTATGTTCAGTTCTGAAAACAAGCCCTGATAAAAATACGGCTGTGAAAATTTTCACAGGCAGGCCGTAAAACTCTCTGTTGAAATCTGGAATTTTAGAATTACGGCCGTGGAATATTTCATGGCCGGCCCGTAAAACCTTATGTATGTTCAGAAAATATGGCCGTGAAATATTTCATGGGGGCCATATTTTTCTAAACATGCTCCGATTTGCATGAAATTTTATGGGCAGCTTCGTCTTAACTTGTAGAATTCATCCATGTGCTTGGATTCATCAAAATCTATCGATTTGTAGTCATTTTCACCTGAAATATGACAAAAGCAAAGAAAGGTGAAGATTCCGAACAAACAAAGAGATTTAAGCCAAAATAAGTAAAAACATGATAGAAAAGAGAGATAATTGATGGTAAAAGTATACTAAAAACACTATATAAATGCACATCATCAAATATCCCTATACTTAAACTTTTGCTTGTCCTCAAGCAAATAAATAGACTAAAGAATAATTGAAGAATATGAAAAGATAATCTTCTATATGCAAAATAAATTTCTAAAATACAATCATTCATAAAAATTTTCCAATTCATAATACGCAAAATTCCATGTAAACATATTATTTTTAGAATTCAATTCATAGAATTCATGATCTTAGTCAAATAAACTTTCGCAACTTGTACAGAAGATAGAACTTTAGTCTTAAGAATTCACCCAAGTTTCAATTTAAATCCATTATGCTTTTGTTTATAGGAATAGGATTTCCAAAACCTTTTTCCACTCAATTCTCTCTTTTCTCTCCCTTTTTTTTTTTGAATCATGGCATGTACCCACGTAGATACACACTTTTTATTTGGACTTCAACTCTTAACTTCGGTACCACTACCAATTTTACGCAGTGCCAAGTAGAGGAGTCATTCTCTCTTTTTTTTTATTTATTGACTTTAACCCATAACTTCGGTACCACTGCTAATTTTATGTAGTGACAAGTAGAGGAGTCATATATCTGGGTTTTGTTTTCCCTTTTCCCAACAAATAACATAACAGTTTAAACATCTGTCAGGCTTATCAATCGACATCAATTCAACCAATGCACTATTATACTCGTTTTATTTGAGAAAAATCACTTCACCCTTGAATCTTATTCATCAATTAACATATTTAACAAAACCTCATGCATTAATTTATGAAAAATTAAAAGGACATGATATGCATTGAAGAAATAAACTTTACACAAGAAAAATGTCTCATTCACAAGTATTGATACATGATCATCTACATCATAAATCATTAACAACATAGAACCACACACCATCATCAATAGAACCACATGCATCCAAAAGATAGACATAATCCTAATACAATGATCAGAGCAAAATGAGCATAACATCCACATATGACGCTAATCAAAATACATCCAGACATTCACATGACATCATACCATAAATCAAAAAGTCAAGTCAAATACAATATCCATGAAACAATATAAAATATCCTCCCCTACATAAAGAATACATCGTCCGCGATGCAATTAACAAGGAATAAGAGCATAGGAGAAAAGATACTCACAAAGTGCCACTCGTTCGTAGTATCGCCCGAACCATCCTCCTTGCTAGAGCTATCGTTCTCATTACATGGTTGCTCAATGGGTTCTAAATCAGTGGTTTATATGGTGGAGGTGGAATATACACCGGTTCTTGTTCCCTACTTTGTTGATCTGACTCCTCATTACATGGTTGCTCAATGGGTTCTAAATCTTGCACCTCTTGGTCTAGCATTGCGTCACTTGCCCATGATTCCTCTAGTTCTTTAGCTTGCTGAGCTATCTGGTTCGCTAGCATCAACTGGCGAGTTCTAACAGATTCCATCTCAGATGCCAGATTCTTGATGGACTCATTAACATGTCTGAAATTATCATTCTGTTTTTCAAATTATTGTATGAAAACTTCGTTCTGCTTTGTCTGTGCGGCAATAAAATTCTCCATCATAACTTCCAGGTTTGATTTCTCAGATTGATCAAACTGTCCAAATTTTTGACTAAACTTCTTTTCTTGATCTATGAAGTTTTCGAGTAGAATCTCAAGGTTGGATTTCTTAGGTTGATTGAATTGCCTTTCTTCAAATTCTAGAGGTGGTCCAAAGTTCGGTTGAAAGATATGATTCTGATCATTCTCATAAAAGTAGTTTGATTGATTTCTCCAATCTGGCTTATAGGTACTTGAGTATAAATCATTATGTGGCTATGAGTTGAAGTTACCGTTTGTGTAGACTTGCCCTAAAGATGGATTTAAGCAAGGAGGGATCTCTGATTGATAATCAGTAGAATAGTGATTGTGACATCCATAATCTTCATAAAAAATTGAATTCATCCTTGCATGATTGAATCAAGTGTCCATAGAATCCTGCACAAAAACCAAGTGAGATTACAGCAGAGATAACATAAAATTTTTAATTAATATCAAAGAAATAAAAATCTAGAAAATAAAAAATAAAGTATTTATAAAAAATTATATATAAAAAAAATCACAAAGAGAAGAAAACAAAAATTTAGTAAAATATCTAGTCTAGCAATCCTTCAATTGAGTCAATATTGGCGAAATTGGTCCCCGACAATGGCGCCAAAAACTTGATGTGATCCGTGTTGTGCTCCGCAAGTGCACAGATACTCGAAGTAATATTTAAGATATCGAACCATAGGGATTTCGCTGTTAAGTACTGACTAATTGAGTTTTCACTAGCTAAGCAAATCGAGAATTGTGTAAATAACAATTGAATTGTAATTGAAGTAAATCAGAATGAGAGAATCAGGACTAGGGGTTCATTCTTCTTAATATTCATGACTAAATACGATTAAAGATTCATCAATTTATCTTTGTTACGGTTAAGATAAAATTCACTTGATAAACAAACTAACTCACTCTCGTGCAGTTAGTTTACAAAGAACGATCCTCACTCTCGTGCAAGATCAATTCAATGCTAAATATAAGTGGATTTTGGCTAAAGAGATTAAGAATCACTCTCGTGCATTCTACCTCAATACCAAGATCTCAAGCAAAATTAAGCACTCTCGCACCTTAGTTTCACAGGTTTTACTCAAGGCTTTCTAACAATCTAACATCTATCTCTAGCATGTTATCATGTCTGAAACAACAATAAATTTTAGGTCATAACATTAACAAGAAATAAGCTTCTAAAATCTAAGGGCAAGAACACAACCAATCTCTTGCGATGAGTTCTTATTATAAATTCTAGGGTTCCAAGTTCTATGATATTATCTTCTCAGTCCATAGCATAAAACTCTAAAACATGTTAATGCATGATGCTAAAAACGATTGAAGGCATAAATCACTTGAGTATAATAACCATAGCAAAGATATATTGATGTGAGAAAAGTTATCTAGTCATTGAAATATCAAGAGAATAACACCCCCATGTCCAAAGAGGAGTTTAAGCTAGCATGGTGAAGAAGTTACAATATTCCATGGTTTCAGAGGATAAAAAAAAATCAAAGGAAAAGAAGAGTTTAGAAAATACAGCACGGCTGTGAAATATTTCACAGCCGTATTTTGCAAGTTGAGATGATGAACAGTGTCGGCGCCTCTTCTTTCTTTGATTTCTCTTCCAATTGACCTCCTTTCGTTCTAAAACTTCTAGTACGTTGTCTCCTCCTCCAGGCGAAGCTTCAGTTATGGATTTCGCTGTCTGAGATGGTCTGGATTCGTCGTGATGGCGTAACCCTCGGCGGCAGCGTGAATTGTGATTTCTCTCTATCGATTGTATGAAAATTAGGGCTTATGGTGTTGTCTTTTTCCTCTCGTTGGTTGCCTCCTTATTGCTTCTTACAACATCGAATTTAAAGGTCTGGATCACTCGCAATCGTCTCTGCAAAAATTGGGCGTCGAAATTGACCTGGGAGTCGCGTTCAAAAATAGAAATACGGCAGTGTAATAGTTCACGGCCCTGCCGTAAAATCGATCGAGCGTTCTGTTCTGAAAGTGCTGGGAAATACGGCACCGTAATATGGTTCACGGGACTACCGTAAAATCGGCTGAACTCTCTCGTCAGAAACGTCTGGAAAATACGGCCCGTGAAATAGTTTACGGCAGTGCCATAATTTCAGCAATGGTCTCTGTTCCGAAAGTGCTCCAAAATACGGCCGTGTAATTCTTTACGGTGGTGTCGTAAAATCCAGGAAATTCTTTGTTTGGAAAATCACCAAAATACGGCCGTGCTCTCGATAATATGGTAGCCGCGAAAATATGGTAGCCGTGAAAAATACAGTACCGTATTATAAATACGGCCCTGCCATATTTTGGTCCTCAGCCTCAATTTGCGTGAAATTTCTTGTGTGACCTCTTCTTGATGTTGAGAATTCTTCTATGTATTTGATTTTGCTCGAAAACACCCTAAAATGATGCCTTTTTGCCTGAAAATCATGAAAAACCAAAATAGAAGTAGACTTTGCAATATTTGATAGATTCAGCATAAAAACAAGTAAAAGATCTTCAATTTAGCATGAAAAGGTATCTAAAATGATACAAAATATACTATATATTTTGGTGTCATCAAAATACATAAGGCTCAAACTTTGCTTGTCCTCAAGCAAAAATCAAAACTTGAAATCAAAATTTTTGGTTAAAAGAATAACCTTTTCATGCTCAATAAATTTCTAAAATACAACCTATCGATGAAAAATTCTATCAATTGATTTACAAAACTTTAAATAAGCATATCAGTCTTAGAACTCAATCCTCTAGATCTACAACTCAATCAAATAAAACTTCACAACCGTATAATAAATAGAATTTTCAATCTCAAGACTTTACCTAATTTCAGTTCAAATCTGTTATGCTTTTGTTTACAGGAAGCAGGTTTCCAAGAGCTTTTTCCACACATATTTTTTTTTTCATGTATTTTGTCATTTTTCCTTAAATGGCATGTACCCGCATAGACACATACTTCTTATTTTTGGCTTCAACTCTTTTCTTCGGTACCATTGTCAATTTTATACAGTGCCAAGTAGAGGAGTCTTATTATCATTTTCTCTTATTATCTTTTTGTCATAGACTTCAACCCATATCTTAGGTACCACTATCAATTTTACATAGTGCCAAGTAGAGGAGTCTCTCACTATTTTTTTTTTATGGATCTTGGATTCTCATTTCCCACAAAGAGCAAAATAGACTAAACATCTACTAGGTTGATCAATTGATTTCAATTCACAAATTATACTAATATACTCATTTTATTTAAAAGAGAAGTTTCACCTTTAAATTTTATTCTTCAAATAATACATCTACCTAAAATCTTATGCATCAATCAACGTCATATTTCAATAGACAAATATGTATTGAAGAAATAAATTTAACATGATAGGGTTATATCTTCAATCATGAATTTGAGTTCATTTATCATCAATCAAATCATCAAGAAAATACTTGTCATCATCATCAATGTAATTTTTCAAGATAGAAGCAACAAGCAAAGTAAATCACATGCATCCAACAATCTCAAGAAAAATAATATCATCATCGCATGGTACAACCATATCGAAAAGTAATCATCAGTGTAATCATTATTATTGTACAACCACATCGAAAATATAAGCATGTCAAGAATAGCAGTGGGGGCGGTCGTAGAGCATCATCCTTCTCTTCATCATATGAAACAACAATAAGATATAGAAAAATATAGCATAGCAAAGAAATAAAGGTTGATAATACTCACAAAGCATCCACTCATCGCCATCTGATCGTGTGGCCTCAGAGTCTCCATGGGATCATAATATGGCGTCCCTCCTTGATCACCTTCATATCCATAGTCTCTGTGATATGCATAACCAAAACGGTCATAAAGGAAGTTGCCCATGTCTTCCATATGATTACACAATTTCTCCATATCCCTGTGGATGTATCCCAGAGTCTCTTGCATCCCATCCAGGCGGCGTTCTTGGTTGTATATCTGTGCTATGAGCGCCTGAAAACCTAGATCCTGATGGCTAGCAAAACCACCCCTCGTCCCATGTGAGGAAGTACCAGCGGGCTGCGAAGAATCATGAGGAGGTGACTCCATCCCATAGGGATCACTGCTTCCACCCCAGGTGGATGGCGATGGAACTGTATCTAGCGGTGGAGTAAAAGCTGCCTCAGCCGCACTAGGAGATAACTTCCAGTTGGCTCTTTCTCTGACCGTGGTCTTCTCGATGTGAGGTAAGGGTAGAGGAGGGATATTTGGCCCAAGGACCAAACAAAAAATGTCACCTTCTCTAATAATCATCTTCATTGCTATGCAAGACTCAATGTCTAGTCTTGCATTCCCTTTTGCCAACTCAGTTCCATAAGGCTCTATCCCAAAATATCTAGCTATAGGAGTGACCAAGCCTCCTATCACCACAGATCCTCTACTCGCTCTGGCAACCTTTTCCATGTGTTTTATCATGAAGAAAGCCACATCAACAGCAAATCCATTGAGCATCCCCCAAAGAAAATAGAGTTCATGTTGACGCACCATGCCGTCGCTATCTCCTCTTCCAAACACAGTGTGTCGTAGAACCCTGTGGGCATACTTAATACAAGTATTCTTGATCTTGCTAGCTCTAGAAGAAACGGCATAGAAATGACTCTCATCTATAATTTGGTTCCAGAAAATGCCTTCCATGAATCCAAGAGGCATCTCAGTATATCCTCCTGTGCTCAACTCAAAGATATCTCTTACTTCTTGCAATGTAAGCTTCTTCTCCTCATTAGCTAATCTGAAAGTGATTTCCCCTTCTGCAGGTCCATTCAAAAATTCCTTTAAGTCAATTATTAAGCTGCTCAAGAACTCCAGAACAAGTGGTAGATAAGTGTGCGGAGTCATCTGGAAGAACTGCTTAGCCTTGATCCTCTCAAACATCCAAAGCACGTCCTCATAAAGCCTCAAGGCTTCCAATGTTCTTCGATCAGCATACTTAGTGTTGATGATTTTTCTTTCTAAAATTTTGTTGTATCTAGATTCCTGCATTTCATTTCTGAAGATTATCCCATGGGGGTTCTGTGGTTGAGATGATTCAACAGGGGCTTTCCCCTTTCTTCTTGGACAAATTGACTTTGTTCTTGGTGCCAAGAGTATGAACTCAAGCTGCAAATTTCAATTTAATGCAAAAATAGCAAATATATGACATTGTATCATACTCTCAACATCATCAGAATTGTTAATCAAGTTCATTGGAAACGAAAATCAACTTAGAACTCAGGCTTAAACTCAAGAAAACAGAGTAAACGTCAATGAACAGTAACTTCGAGTAAGTTCAGCGTACTTCAATTCAAATCGTTGACGGAAATCGGTTTAAATTCTTCCAAACAGCAAAGGATCGATAGCCTATCCTCTAACGAGTAAATGAAAATAAGAATCACTCAAAATGGTTGAGAAACGAGTGAAAATGAGTCAAAGGGGCGAAACTTGATAAAAACTTGTCAAATCAGTAAAATCGGTGAAATGAGTACCTAATCGACGATGAAAGCTGAACGGGGAAGGTCGCTGGCGCCCCCAGGTGGTCGGATACGATCGAAAATCCAAGAACGGCTCAAAAACGAATGAGAACGAGGGTAAAAACCCTAAAAATGGTCCGGTCAAAACTCTAAATACGGCACAGAGCTCGCGTGTCAGAAAACGAAATATGGCAGTGTAATGTCTTACGACATTGCCGTAGAATTTCGACTACTCTTGGGTTAAAACTGGATCAGAAATACGGTACCATAAAGTAGTTTACGGTACTGCAGTAAAATCTCGGCAGTGTTCTGTTCAAAAATGACTCAGAAATACGGTACCGTGTAATCTGTTATGGTACTGCCGTAAAAATCAAGGAGCGAAAAGAACTCTTTTTTTTTTTTCAAAATACGGTACCGTAAACTAACTTACGATGGTGCCGTAAAAATGAGGAGACTCTCTGGTTGATTTGTGCAACAAAATATGGTACCATGTAAGTGTTTACGGTAGTGCTGTAATTTCGTCACAACTCTCTGGTGAAAAGTGGACCGAAAATATGGTACCGTAAAATACTTTACGGCCATGCCGTATTTTGTGCTGAATCTCAATTTTCCTACAAAAATAAAAGAAAAATTAGTCCCTAGCATAAATTGAAACAAATAAAGGTTAGAAAGCTTGGGTTGCCTCCCAAGAAGCGCTAATTTTAATAGTCTTTAGCTTGACCCTTTCACTCTTGGATCTGCTTGTATTTCATCAAGTAGATAATTCTCCCCTTCATCAATCTGATTTCCGTGATAGTAGTTTTTCAATCTCTGTCCATTAACTTTGAATACTTCTTTCTCTTCACTCCATATGTCGACGGCTTTGTACAGATAAGTCTTCTTCACCTAAAAAGGCCCAGACCATCGAGACTTAAGTTTACCAGGAAAAAGTCTCAATCTAGAATTATACAAGAGAACGAAGTCACCTGGTTGAAATTCTTTTCTGAGTACGTGTTGATCATGCTATCTCTTGGTTCTCTCCTTGTAGATCTTTGCATTTTCATAAGTAGAGAGTCTAATTTCATCAAGTTCACTCAATTGCAGTTTCCTCTTTTCACTTGCACAAGTCAAAATTTAATGCTCTGATTGCCCATAATGCTTTATGCTCGAGTTCTACAGGAAGGTAACATGATTTGTCATAAACCAATTGAAATGATGACATACCTATTGGTGTTTTGAAAGCAGTCTGGTATTGATGCTTTGCATTTTAGTAGTGATTTTTATTATCTTTCCATGATGAATTTAGGCCTATTTTAATGTTTTTACACTCCTTTAAGGCTTATTTAGTTAAAAACTTCAGAATCTTCACTTTTCGTCTGTCTTGTTGAATTTCAAGTAAAATCACCCAATTTTGAAGACTTTTTGAAGAATCTAAAAGCATGGGGTGATTCCTTATAAGAAGACGAAGCTGCCCGTAAAATTTGGGCTAAATCAGAGCCCTTTCTGGACTTCACGGCCAGGTGAACCCCACGGGGTTCACCCGTGATCTTGCCGAAGGACGTAATTCAGCGCGCGCGTCACTGCCTGGTGAACCCGGCAGGGTTCACCGATGATGTCAAAGGTTTCTGAAATCTGCCGCACACTTCACTGGCAGGTGAACCCCATGGGGTTCACCCATGATTCTGTCTGAAGATACCTGCACAGAAATATGCCGAGGATTTCACTAGTAGGTGAACCCCACGGGGTGCACATGTGATTATTTCACAATAGATCTGCGCCGAGCACTTCACCACCTGGTGAACCCCACGGGGTTCACTCGTGAAGCTATCGGAACAGCCCAACCTCCACTCGGTTTCTCGCTGATTCCCGGCCCGATTCAAGTCCAAATTTAGCAAGTGAGGGCTTTTTGGAAAGCTAACTCGAAGGCGAACAGAAAGGACATAAAATACCTAATTTATGTGACCTAATCATCGAGCAATTGGGTGACGAAGTGGCGAGGGCGGAAGAACACAATGATTCGGCAACTTCGAGCGGATTTCTGGAGATTCGATCATCGGAACCTTGTGATTCTTGCTTATTTCTTTCGGTTTATCTTCTCCTCCCTCTTAGAAACCTTTTCCTGTGATTTTCTTATGATTAAAGAGAGGATCTTGAGCGTTTTAATGATGGTTGTAGCGTAAACCTATTTTCAGGGCTAGGTTGAAGCCCTCTGACGATTTTTATTTGCAACTCATGTATTAACTTTGCTATTTGGATCATATCTTAAGCATATTTCACTTGATGCACTTATTTCTTGATTTGTACTCCGGCCAAGTATTATCATGTTATTGTTGTTACGGTTCATAACAAGAGTAGGACCGTAACGACCGAACCTCTTTGTGAATCTTGCCAAGGCTCGACATGAAAGTGCTTGTTCTTCGCTCGAGGGTTCATAATCTACCACGGAACCCATTAGGTTTGCCTAGAATGATCCACCATGAAAGTAGGAGACGTTCTGGGTAAATACCGGGGTGTACACTCGAAAGAGGGCACCTTGTACCATAGGGTAGATTCCTTATGCATATTCATAAATCCAAGTAACTGATGTTTATTTCTTAGCGCAATTAAAATCGTCAGAGTGGTGGAAACCTTCGCCCTAATTTCCTCTCTCATATATTTACCCTGCCATAGTTGTTTAATTTCTTGCTTACGATTTCGATTAGTTTTAGTTTTTAAAGTTCCAAAAACCATGATTTGATCAGCTTAGATTCCAAGAATTAGATTTTCTGGTACTCACCTTATTCCCTGTGGGATTCGATATCTTTTGTATTACTTTGACATTTCCGTGCACTTGCGGATAGTGTCAAGTTTTTGGCGCCATTACCGGGGAACAACGGTTGATATCAGTATACTTCTAAGGATTGGTAGACTAAGCTTTAGTTAGTTTTCTTTTCTTTCTTCATTTTTGTTTTACACTGCTTTTTGCTTGTGTCGACTGCTTTGAACTTCATACTTAAATCTGACAAATTTTTATGCAAAGAAGTTCCAGGGCAGGACCACTATTTGAAATCGATATTGAGATAGAACGGATCTTCAGACAAAGAAGAAAGCTTAATCAAACTCAACAAAAGGAAGGTCAAGAACAGATGGAACACCTTCACATTGACATGGAGAATGAACCAGCGCCCCAACCTGTGAACAACAACAATGCCAGAACACTGCGAGAATATGCAGTGCCCTTTTCATATGGGTTTCAATCAGGAATCGTTAGGCCTAGTGTCGAGGCCAATAATTTCAAAATTAAACCTGCTCTACTTTCCATGATACAACAGAATCAATTCGGTGGTTCTCCTCTTGAGGACTCAAATATGCATTTGTCTATATTTTTAGAATATTGCGATATGTTAAAGATTAATGGAGCTACTTCTGATGCTATTAGGTTACGCTTGTTCCCATTCTCTCTGCGGGACAGAGCAAGGGCATGGCTCCACACTATCCCCCCAGCTTCAATACGGACATGGGATGAACTGTCTCAGGCTTTCCTCTCGAAGTATTTCCCTCCTTCGAAGACAATCCAACTCAGAAATCAGATAACGAGCTTCTTGTAGAAGGATGGAGAGTCTTTGTACGAAGCTTGGGAGAGATTCAAAGATCTTCAAAGACTGTGTCCGCACCATGGGATTGAGACTTGGGTTCTAGTACACATGTTCTACATGGGATTGCAATACAATACTAGACTCACAGTCGATGCAGTTGCTGGAGGATCAGGACTGATGAGCAAAGTACCTGAAGATGCTATAAGCCTCCTGGAGGACATGGCACTGAACTATCATCAATGGAATCCAGAGCAAGGTACACCTTCGAGGAGAGCAGGTAAATTCGATCGTGATTCATTAACCGCTCTCGTTGCGAAGGTAGACAATCTGACTCAAAAATTTGATTCATGGTCTGTTAACTCTTTAGACACTAATTCATTGTCTTGTGAGCTGTGTGGCGTTGCAGGACATGCAGGTGCTGAGTGCCGAGCGGGAGACGGACAAGTGGTCCAAGGTCAGCATGAACATCTGAACGCAGATGGAAATGCAAACCCCATGAACAACCCTTATTCCAACTATTACAATCCTGGCTGGCGTAACCACCCAAATTTCTCCTACCGTACCACGCAGCCTATACAACTATTCCAACTATTACAGGCAGCCACCTGGGTTCTAACAGAGAAACTACAATCCTCCACTTCAACAAGCGAATTACAATCCTCCTCCAAGACCGGCCTAGGACTCTCAACTGAGTAAGCAGATAGAAGGGCTGACTGACATGATGAAACTGATGATGATGAGGATGGACTCCTCGGAAACGCATAATAAAATGTTGGAGAGCCAGCTTGCGCAGCAGGCTAGCTCATCCTCAAGAGCGCCAGGGAAGCTACCATCACAACCAGAAGTTAACCCGAGGGAGCATTGCAATGCAATCTCCACTCGGAGTGGCAAACAACTTGAAGACCCTAAGATGCCGACCGATGATACAAGGGATGAAGTGATACCGAACCCTGAGGAACAACACATAGATTCAACACCGGCGGAACCTGAACGAACAGAGGAAGAGCGACCCTATGTTGGGCCCCCATCCTACAAGCCGCTGATACCTTTCCCTCAGAGACTTGTCAAAGCCAAGCTAGACAAGCAATTCAGTAAGTTTATGGAAATATTGAAAAAACTATATATTAACATTCCCTTTGTTGATGCCCTTTCGCAGATGCCGACCTATGCGAAGTTCCTGAAGGACATCCTCTCAAATAAACGGAAGCTAGAAGACCAAGGAACTGTGGCACTCGCTGAGGAGTGCAGTGCGATTTTGCAGAACAAGCTTCCACAAAAATTCAAGGACCCTGGCAGCTTTTCCATACCGTGCCAGATAGGAGAGATGACTTTCCAGAGAGCACTCTGCGATCTAGGAGTGAGCGTCAGTATCATGCCGTTATCATTGTGCAAAAAGCTGGATTTGGGTGACTTGAAATCAACTAATATTTCTTTGCAGCTTGCCAACAGATCAGTTCGATGTCTAGTGGGTATTTTAGAGGATGTACCCATTAAAGTAGGGGATTATTTTATTCCTACTGACTTTGTTGTGTTAGACATTGATGAGGATGACAGACTTCCTATTATCTTAGGAAGGCCTTTTCTTGCTACGGCCGGTGTTGTCATCGATGTGAAAAACGGGAAACTGGATTTAAACATCGGTGGCAATGTTATTCAATTTGACCTGTCTAACTCTCTTAAAAAACCTTCTCTTGCAGGTACATGTCACAGCGTGGATATAATTGAAAAGACTGTCCAACAATCCGAGCCACCTGGGAGAAAGAGAGATCCATTGGAGCTCGCCCTTATTGGCGCTGTTGATGAAAACAGTAAAGGGGAAGTTGAGAACTACGTTGCCCTACTTGATGCAAACCCAGACTTGAGAGCGGAACTAGGAGTAAATCGAGAGGAAGATGGACAAAAGAGAATCGAGCTCAAAAGTTTACCCAAAAATCTGAAATATGAATTCCTGGGTGAAAATTTTACTTACCCTGTGATAGTTAGCGCTGAATTGGATGAGGAACAGACTAAATTACTTTTGCAAGAACTCCGTCTACACAGGTAGGTAATTGGATACTCTCTTGATGATATTAAAGGTATTAACCCATCTATTTGCATGCACAGGATCCTGTTGGAGGAGAATAGTAAGCCATATGTGGAATTCCAGCACCGACTCAACCCGCACTTAAAAGAGGTAGTGAAGAAGGAGGTGCTTAAATTGCTAGATGCTGGCGTGATCTACCCGATCTCAGATAGCTCTTGAGTGAGTCCGATTCATGTGGTCCCCAAAAAGGGAGGCGTCACGGTTGTTAAGACTGACACAGATGAGTTGATAATGACACACACAATTACAGGACACGGGATGTGCATCGATTACAGGAAGTTGAACTCTACGACGAGAAAAGACCATTTTCCTCTTCCTTTCATTGACCAGATGCTTGATAGATTAGCTAATAATTCTTACTTTTGTTTCTTGGATGGATTTTCAGGTTTCTTCCAAATCCCCATCCACCCAAACGATCAGGAGCGAACTACCTTCACATGTCCCTATGGCACATACGCATATAGGAGGATGCCGTTTGGCCTCTACAATGCCCCTGCGACCTTCCAGAGAGCAATGACCATATTTTCTGATTTTAACGAAGATTTCATGGATATCTTTATGGATGATTTTTCTGTGTATGGCTCTTCCTTTCATCATTGTTTATCTAACTTATCTAAGGTTTTGTAGAGATGCGAAGAGGTGAACCTGGTGCTAAATTGGGAGAAGTGCCACTTCATGGTAAAAGAAGGCATTGTCCTTGGTCATCTAGTCTCAGAGAGAGGAATAGAGGTGGACAGAGCAAAAATCAAAATCATTGAGAACCTCAAGCTGCCAACATCTGTAAAAGGGATTAGAAGCTTTCTGGGACATGCTGGCTTCTACCGACGCTTTATTAAGGACTTCTCTAAGATAGCTCGCCCCTTGACTAATTTACTTGCTAAAGATTCCATCTTTTGCTTTGATAGGGATTGCGAGGAAGCTTTCGTGAAGCTCAAAGAAGTATTAACTACCGCTCCAATAATTCAACCTCCAGACTGGTCCCTTCCTTTTGAACTGATGTGCGACGCCAGTGACCAAGCAGTGGGGGCGGTGTTAGGGCAAAGGAAGGACAAGAAGCTTCACGCCATTTATTATGCCAGTCGAACGCTCGACGATGCCTAGATAAACTATGCTACCATAGAGAAAGAGCTGCTAGCAATAGTCTTCGCTTTTGATAAATTTTGTTCATATTTAGTCAATTCAAAAGTAATTGTTTTCACTGACCATGCAGCCATTAAATATTTGATCAACAAAAAGGACGCCAAGCCAAGGCTAATTCGATGGATCCTCCTCTTACAAGAATTTGATGTGGAAATTAGAGATAAGAAGGGGAGTGAAAATCTTGTAGCTGACCACCTCTCTAGGCTGGAACGAAATGTTGATGCAAGGACTGACCACGAGTTGGAAATTAATGACACATTCCCTAAAGAACACTTATACGCTCTGCTCGAACAACAAGTGCCGTGGTATGCAGATTTTGTTAATTATATAGTTTCTAACATATTTCCCCCTGATCTTTCCTTTCAGAAGAAGAAGAGGTTCCTGCATGATGTGAAGTCATATTATTGGGATGAGCCATACTTGTACCGAAGATGCGCTGACGGGATGTATAGACGGTGTGTGCCAAATGGGGAGATGCATGACGTGCTGACTCATTGCCATGCATCGCCCTATGGAGGACACGCCGCGGCTTCGAAAACGGCATTCAAAGTCCTACAGTCAGGTTTATATTGGCCCTCTCTGTTTCATGATGCTAAACAATTTGTTTCAACTTGTGACAGCTGCCAATGAACCGGTAATATTTCAAGAAGGAAGGCGTTGCCTCTGAATGACATCTTAGAAGTGGAAATTTTCGATGTATGGGGTATAGATTTTATGGGACCCTTCCCATCCTCATGCGGCAAGTGGTACATCATTGTTGTCGTTGACTATGTGTCAAAGTGGGTTGAGGCATCTGCCGAAGCCAGCAACGACTCCAGGGTGGTCATGAAGTTCATGAAGCGAGTAATCTTCCCCCGGTTTGGAGTCTCGCGCATACTGATAAGTGACGGAGGGTCCCACTTCATTGAGCAAAGGTTTGGAGCGTTATTGAAGAACTATGGGGTAAAGCACAGGATTGCCACGCCGTACCACCCTCAGACGAGTGGTCAGGTAGAAGTCTCCAACAGGGAAGTCAAGCAAATATTGGAAAAGACTGTATCTCGATCACGGAAGGATTGGGCATTAAAGTTACCCGATGCTCTATGGGCTTACAGGACTGCATTTAAGACACCCCTAGGTATGTTTCCTTTCTAACTTATTTATGGAAAATCATGCCACTTACCTATTGAACTTGAGCACAGGGCGCACTGGGCTATTAAGCAAATCAACTATGACTTTAAAAGTGCCGGCGAAAGGAGAAGCCTGCAACTAGACGAACTGGATGAGATGCGCCTCTACGCTTATGAAAATGCCAAGATTTACAAAGCTCGTACTAAGCATTGGCATGACAAACGCATACTCAAGAAGGAGTTTCATGAAGGAGACAAAGTGCTGCTCTTCAATTCGAGACTTCGCCTCTTCCCAGGGAAGCTCCGCACGAGATGGTATGGACCGTTCATAGTACAACACGTTCAGCCTTATGGCGCAATCACGATATGGGCTGAGCACACTAGAAGTTTCGTGGTCAATGGGCACCGCCTTAAACAATATTTTGAAGATGAACGGGTTAAGCAAGGAGAAGTTCTTGCCCTTTTCGACCCTACCGATGCAATAACTTGATGACTCTACGGTCGAGCTATAGACCTTAAACTAGCGCTCTTGGGAGGAGGCACTAGCTCCATCCAGACCCGATACTGCCACCTTCTCCTCTCACGTATACGACGTTGCATAGAGGACTATGCAACATTTTAGAGCGGGTGAGCTATCTTGACTCCAGCTTCTTCTTGGTTGTTTGGTTGTAGTTGTCGTGACTTTCTGCTTCTCTTTATGGATTTGCTGTGCTACTCTATGATGGATATTTTGATATTGGCATTGTATCATATATGCTTTTAGTTGTATCATATATTTTGATATTTTGATATTGGCATTGTATCATATATTCCCTTTAATTTCTCTGTTAGATATCTCCACTTGTCCACTTGTTTGGGGATGGTAAGGTGTTGCAACTCTATGATTTACCCCATATTTTCTAAGTAAGGCTGAAAATTTGTGTTCAATAAAGTGAGATCCTCCATCACTAATCACAACTCGTGGTACTCCAAAGCGTGGGAAGATAACTCTTTTAAATAGTTTCACCACAACCCTAGAATCATTAGTGGGAGAAGCAATGGCTTCTACCCACTTGGAAACATAATCTACCGCCACGAGTATATAATTATTCCCTCCAGATGATGGAAAAGGTCCCATGAAATCAATACCCCAAACATCAAAAATTTCAACTTCAAGTATGTGGGCCATGGAAAAGGTCCCATGGAAAAGGTCTCATTCCTTCTATTTATGTTCCCCATCCTTTGACAATTATCACAAGACAT
Organism: Costus lasius; assembly: GCA_027563935.2. Classification (NCBI taxonomy): domain Eukaryota; kingdom Viridiplantae; phylum Streptophyta; class Magnoliopsida; order Zingiberales; family Costaceae; genus Costus; species Costus lasius. The sequence goes on from CM050451.1 coordinate 83,497,571, forward strand.
TATAAAATTCCTTGCATTCTTAAATAATGTGGGCCAATAAAATCCAGATTGTAGTACCTTGAAAATTGTCTTCTTAGTACTAGCATGTCCTCCATATGATGATCCATGACAGTGCGATAATATGTCTTTCATTTCTTCTTCGGGGATACATCTCCGAAATATTCCATCTGCACATCTTTTGAACACATAAGGCTCATCCCAAAAATAGTGTTTAACATCTGCTAAAAATCTTTTCTTGCCTTGGTAACTCAAATCAATAGGAAATATATTAGCAACTAGATAATTTACAATATCTGCATACCAAGGGGCCTTAATTTGTTCAATCCTCATCAGTTGTTCCTCAGGAAAGGAATCATTAATATCACCTTTTGTATCTTCTACAATCATCCTTGAAAGGTGGTCTGCAACTAAATTCCCAATTCCTTTCTTATCTTTGATTTCCAGATCAAATTCTTGCAGAAGCAAAATCCATCTCAACAACCGTGGCTTACTGTCTTTCTTCTGCATCAAATATTTAACTGCAGTGTGATCAGTATATACTACAACTTTTGAATTTATCAAGTAAGATCTGAATTTGTCAAATGCAAAAACTATAGCCAACAACTCCTTCTCAGTAGTGGTGTAATTCCTCTCTGTTTCATCTAAAGCTTTACTGGCATAAGAGATCACATAAGGCTTCTTTTCCTTTCTTTGCCCTAGAATTGCTCCCACTACAAAATCACTGGCATCACACATAAGCTCGAAGGGTAACTCCCAGTCAGGTGGTTGTATGATCGGTGCTGATGTCAAGGCTTTCTTTAGTTCCTGAAAAGCAAATAGACATTTCTCATTAAAACAGAATTTGGTATCTTTACAAAGTAAATCAGTCAGAGGTTTAGCAAGTTTAGAGAAGTCCCTGATGAACCTCTTGTAAAACCCTGCATGTCCCAAAAAGCTCCTGATCTCCTTGACAGTGGTGGGTGGTGCCAACTTCTCAATCACTTCTATCTTGGCCTTGTCCACTTCAATCCCTCTCTCTGAAACAAGATGACCCAAAACTATCCCCTGTCTAACCATAAAGTGACACTTTTCCCAATTCGATACAAGGTTAGTCTCTTCGCATCTCTGTAAAACTCTAGAGAGATTAGCCAAGCAGTCATCAAAAGAAAAACCATAGATAGAGAAATCATCGATAAAAACATCCATGAAATCTTCAATAAATTCAGAAAAAATTGCCATCATGCATCTCTGAAAAGTAGCAGGTGCATTGCATAAACCAAAGGGCATTCTTCTATAAGCAAAAGTACCATATAGACATGTAAGAGTGGTCTTATCCTGATCATCAGGATGAATAGGAATCTGAAAAAATCCGGAATACCCATCGAGAAAACAAAAGTAAGAGTGTTTAGTAAGTCTCTCAACCATTTGATCAATGAAAGGCAAGGGAAAATGATCCTTCCTAGTGGCAGCATTTAATTTTCTATAATCAATACACATACGCCAACTAGTGATAGTTCTAACAGGTCTCAATTCATTGTCCTTATTTTTTATTACAGTGACACCTCCCTTTTTTGGAACACAATGTACAAGGCTTACCCACTTACTATCTGAGATAGGGTAGATAATACCTGCATCTAGCAATTTTAGTACTTCCTTCTTCACCACATCCTTCATAGACGGATTGAGCCTTCTCTAAAAATCTACATGCGGCTTGTGCTCATCCTCCATGTGAATCCTGTGCATACAAAAAGAAGGATTAATCCCCTTCAAGTCATCAATGGTGTACCCAATTACCTTTCCATGAACTCTTAGCTCCTTCAAGAGTAGATCAGTTTCCCTGGCATCTAATTTAGCATCCACAATCACAGGGTAGGTGGAGTTAGGACCAAGAAATTCATATCTAAGGTTATCAGGTAAAACTTTCAACTCAATTTTAGGAATTTTTTCACTTTCATCATCAAAAGTAGCACAATCTAAAATATTATGTTTTTCATCATCAAAATCATTCTCAAAACCAGAATTATCAATTTTTTCACAAGAATTTTTCAAGGAATAAAAAAAAGAGTTAGAGAAAGAATCAGAAAAAGAAACATCAACAGAAGAATCATCAAACAGACAACTAACATCATAAACTGTGTCATCAATAGCATGAATAGTGCAATAAGAGCTAGCATATGCAGGTTTTTTCAATGAATTATTTAAATCAAACTCAATCTTATCATTGCCAATTCTCAAAGTAAGTTTACCGTTCCTTACATCAATAAGGGCTCTAGCAGTGGCTAAGAACGGTGTACCCAAAATAATAGGAATCTTGGCATCCTCTTCCATTTCAAGTACCACGAAGTCAGCAGGTATGAAGTACTTACCAACTTGTATAGGAACATCCTCTAGAATACCTACTGGATATTTTACTGATCGATCGGCGAGCTACAAAGAAATTGTAGTCGGTTTAGGAGCTCCCATGTCCAGTTTCCTGCACACAGATAAAGGTATAAGACTTACACTAGCTCCTAGATCACATAAGGCTCGATCGAAAGCAACATTACCAATTGAACATGGTATCGAGAAACTACCTGGTTCCTTTAACTTTGGTGGCAACTTATTCTGAATAAGAGCACTGCATTCTTCAGTTAGTGCCACAGTACCGTAGTCCTCAAATTTTCTTTTGTTAGATAAAATCTCTTTTAAAAACTTTGCATAAGTAGGCATTTGGGATAATGCATCAGTAAAAGGAATATTAATGTATAACTTTTTCAACACTTCTAAAAATTTCCCAAACTGCATATCTAGTTTAGCTTGCACAATCCTCTGGGGGAAAGGGATAGGTGTCCTATATGGCTGTGGTGAACTAGGTCTAGGTACCTCAACTTCACAAGGTAAGTCACTTCTCTGTGAAGACTCCTTCTCCTTAGAAGGAGAAGAATCAGGAAGGGACTGCACTTGTGTGGGCTGTGGCTTTAAAACTGGTTCCTCACTAGGTATGACATCAGGCTCAACCTCTTCATCATCTAATGGTCCCCTTGGATCTTCCAATTGTCTCCCACTCCTAGTTGTGATGGCGTTACAATGTTCCCTGGGTTTGGTTCAGGTTTTGTAGGTAACTTCCCTGGTGGTCTATAAGGTGTATTAGCCTGTTGTGCTATTTGAGTTTCTAACATCTTATTATGAGCAACAACACCATCCAACCTAGAATTTATCTGCTTAAGGGTTTCTGTAATCTCATCATTTTTGCTCATCTGCTTACCCATGAATTTCTCAAACATCTCTTCTAAACTAGATTTTTGGGGTTGGCTCTAGTTTGACTATATTGTTGGTGTATATGCCCTAGGACCTAGTTTTGGTCCATCTTTGTACTACTTGACTCTGATATTAATATATATCTTTCTGGCATTGTCGTTATCATTGTTTGTCTACACCTGCGATTGTGTACTTACATGATAATGTCCCTGGGGACAGATTGGATCTGTGCTCGAACTATAGTCCCTAGTCGATGTACCTGAGTGGATATGGGACAGCTCTGGTACTTGTGAGACTGGTATGTGGGCTGGTTAGGCACGTGGTGCTAACGCAGACACATGGGTATATCATTGGAGGATATACTGGATAGACCCGCTGTGAGGCTATGACTTGGTGTCATGAGTTATCCTCACAAGTGACAGGAGATGCATTGATCTCTTGACTTGAGGTCATTGACCATTCTATATGGTTAGGGACTTGCTTTGATGCAACCTAACACCTTGCCGTAGTTGGGAGGTCATAACGGTTGTCATTGAGCATGTCACGACCCATATGAGAAGGTCAATGGACAGACATAGGATTTGCCCCTTCCTTAGGGAAGTATGATATCCATGGAGCTCCCTTATGGTTCTATGACTGAGAGTGTATGGCCATACTCAGGTGAGAACCTGTTTTAGTCATAGCCATGTGATTGGATGAAAACAAGTGGTGACACACTTGTCCAATCGGATATCAGTTCGGCAAAGAGACTGTAATGCATCTGTACCTAGTTGCGATGATGGGGATGTCGATGTCGATATCCATTCCAATAACCTGGGTAGCAGCGATGCACTGCTAGGTGCCACTCACTGCTTGTGATGACCTTTGGTCAGCACTGCCAGCGTTAGAGGAACCTACAGGGTCGCACACCTTGATATTCGAGTTTTCATATTGATCGGGTAGCCTTTAGATCGAGTTATTGGATAACTCTGATCTATTTGGGAGATTTCATCAGTGCCAATGGGCCTGATGAGATGGAAGAAACTTATTGGGGTCAACTTCCGTTTTTGGCATATCGATCAAATTAACCATGGTTAGCCTCATTTAACCATGGGTTAAATTGGATTGGATCCAATAGCTTGGTTAACATGCATAATGGACTTTGGGCTTGGCCCATTGCTTAGTTGGGCTTGCTAATAAGTTGTATTGAAGGGCTATGAGGCTTGAAGGGTATAATGGGGATGAATTAATAGGATAGGCGCATATGGAATCCTAGTTGGACTAGGATTTGCGCCTATGCCTTGTTTGGTATCTCCTAGGTGATTAAATCAAATTGGATTTGATTAAATCACACAAGATAATTGATTGGATTGTGTTTGACAATTGTGGGCTGATTATTAACATAATTAGAGTCCTAATTGGATTAGGACTTGCGCCCAAGCCACATTAGGCAATCCATCATATTGCCTTGACTAGGTCTAGGCGCATGGATGGGATTAATGCCTCATATGGCATCATATGGGCGCATATGGCTGATGCTTGCTTTGGCAAGTCTTAGGCGCATATGGGAGTGGAGATTTAATCAATATATTTGATTGGATAATCTCCTAGGATCATGCCCTAATTGTCAACACTTGCCATTCTCCCCTAACCGCCTCTTGCTCCTATAAATAAGCCCTTGCCGCCCCCTCTCTTGATGATGCTAATTCCTTGGAGGCGTGAAGCATTAGAGGGCGACGGCTTGGAGAGCTTAGAGCTCTTCTTCTTCCATCAAGGGCGCAAGCATGCTTCTCCTTTTCCTTTCCTTGGCGCAAAGGAACAAGAAGGCTTGCGGCGTTCTCTTCTCCTTCCATCTCCTTGGCGCATCACATCTTGGTGGTGGCGCAAGTTGCTTGGAGGACTCTCCTAAGGCATGGATCTTCTTCCCGAGGCTAGCACCGGGCGAGGAAGAAGAAAACTTGAGGAATCCGTGTGTGCGAGACTGCAGAGGGCGAACACTTGGGCGCCTTCATCGACATCGGCTTCTAATTGCTTAAAGGTACTTACTATCACATCGTGTCGACCCCCTCGCAAGAGATCTTCACTGGGTTTTTGGGACTAGCCTGTTTCGGGGACATTCTTCCGCTGCGTAAAATGTATGTCCATGGCTCTGAAAATTGTAAAATGTCCCCGGGGTTTCCCAACAGTGGTATCAGAGCGACTTGCGAGCCTCGAACGATGTTCTTTCATGCTTTTCATGCTCACATGCCATATCTATATTTTCGAATATTGCATAGATGTTGGCGCATGGTTTTTCTTTAAGTAGAAAAATTGTAGGTCTCTTGTTTCTTACTTCTAATTAACTTCTTGTGGTTCTTTGCTCTCTTCATGTGATGGGATAGACCCATACGTGGAAGAAAAAATTTCTCCTCTCATAATAGGATAGACCTATTTTGAGAGACTTGTTGGAATAGGGCATGGACTGGGTGATTGCCCTTATCCTAGCAAGTTAGGGATTGCAAGGAGGGCAACCGGTATGCCTCTTGTAGACTCCTGAGAGAAACTTAGAATCAAAGATTTGTGATATGAAGGGAAGGAAGAGAGACATGTTTTATGAAAAAGTAAAATTTCAGATTTTATGTTTTTCATGAGCATATAGAATTGCATGAGTAAGTACTTGATTATGCATGATGTTGTGGTCATATATCAAGCCCCTTAACATGCCTGTGATGTATCCTTATGAGGCCTGCGTGCCGCTTTTCTTTTTGCTTTTAACTAAGAAGAAGATTAGGATGGCGCATCTACTTGGAGCAAGGTGCATGCTTGCTTGGTTGCGCATCCTTGCATGATGGCGCAACAAGCTTCAGAGGTGGCACATCCTTGCATGGGGGCGCAAGTTAGGGTTTGGCCGAGCCTTGTGCTTGTGTGCTATCCCTCTTGTGGCTTGCTAAATGGTGCACCTTCCTTGGAGGAAGACCATGGCATTGGCCGAACCTTGTGGGTGTACCCCTAGGGTTTGAGAGCTAAACCATGGGAGAATGACCTTGGAGCCAACCTTGAAGATAGAGCTAGAGGTCGGCTAGGCTAGGTCTAATCTTGGGGCTTGAATCCTAGGTCAAGAGTTGAACCCCTTTTTGGCATGGATTGGTTCAATGTCTTGAATGGGCTATGATCACATCATCCTTTTATTGCTTTCTTTACAAAAGCTAAAGCATGCCTGTGATGTTTTATCGTTATGTTATCACCATAGGATTGCATGCCTGTAATGATAGACATAAGATAAAACTGAGATGATGAGACCTTAAACAAAAACCCTCAATTAAAATATCAAGTCTAGTAGCCTTCTAACGCGTAGCCCTCACTAAGCTATCGATCAGTGGAGTTGTGAACTGTTTCCCACCCTCGTGGGACACACCCACTTATCTTTAGAAAGTGCGTGGTGGCAATGGTTTCCTTAGTCCAGTTTTAACCTGGGCGTGCCTTCGCAAGGAAACTCGTTGGCCCTGGGCATAACGGTTAGGAATGGACTTGACTAGATTTTCATGTGTGCTAGGCACATGATGAAACTCTAGAGGCATCGTTGAGAGGTTAGGGTTTCATGCTGTATCCAGCCCTCGCTGGACATGAAATGCCTGGACTGTCTCAATAAGGGGAATTGCTTGGAGCAATCGGCCGGCGCGCCCACCTTAGGAAACATGGGTCACTTTGTGCATCTCATCCCACCCTCGTGGGACGCGAAGCCCTATGTGGAATGAGGATCTCATCTCACTAGGAAATCTTGGATTTCTCGATTGACTTTGTGGGTTGTCAATTCGATTAAAAATAGTGGGAGCCATGGTCATTTAAAAGGCAAGTCCAGTTTAAATGACTCGAAGTAGTACTAATCTGCTGTTTCTTGGTTGTTGTAGAACAATGGCTATGAACAATAGCAGTTGGTCACTGCGATCTACCCTGGATAAGTTGGTTGGATCCAACTTACTGGATTGGTATATGAACTTGAGAATCGTGCTCAAGCTCGAGAGGAAGCTTTATGTTCTTGAGCGTCTTATTCCTGAGCCACTTCCATGCTCGGCCTCAGCGGCTGAGAGGGATGCTTATGATAAGCATCAGGTTGATACTTTGGAGGTTGCTAACCAACATGTCACTTGAATTTAAAGGGTGATATGAATCGAAGAGTGCCTCTGAAATTATTTTAATCTAAGGCAGCTCTTTGATGAATTGGTTGAGCTCAATCCTGCTAAAGTTGATATTCAGTGTGTTGAGCCGAAAGGCTTGACCAAGGAACTGAAATTAAAGATGGATATGATCAGGAATAATAGGTGCTATTCATGTGGAAGGCCACCTCACATGTTGAAGGACATGTTGCAACTTCAGAATGAGGAGAAGAAAGGCAAGGCCTTGTCTTCATGCTCCGGTATTTATGTTACCGAAGTCAACCTTTCTACTCCTATGACATGGGTATTGGATACCGCATGTGGAGTACAAATATGCAAAGGCTCAGAAAGGATAGATCGGTAAGGCCTAGAGAGATTGACCTACGGATAGGTAACAGGGCACAAGTTGCTGCTGTTGCTGTAGGAGTTTTTGTCCCTGCCTTCTGGACTTCAGTTAAAGCTAGACAATTGCTATTATGTACCTTCCCTTACCAAAACATTGTATCCACTCCTTGCTTGGCAAAGAAAGGATTTAGGTTTGAAATAAAAGAGAACTTATGTTCTTTTTCTTTTGCAAACATGTTTTATGGGAAGGGTACTTTGTGCAATGGTCCGCATGTCTTGGACATGGTTAGCTCTATTTGTAACATAAATAATAAAAGGACCGAACTGAGTGGTTCAGTTGGTGCTTTCCTACGGCATTGTCGATTAGCCCATATAAACAAGAATCGCATTCGACAACTCCATGCAAATGGGTTGCTAGATTCGAGTTCCTTGGAGGAACTTGATACATGTGAGACTTGTTTATTAGGGAAAATGACAAAGACGCCCTTCACCAAGACTGGTGAGAGGGCAAGAGGTTTGTTGGATCTCATACATAGTGATGTGTGTGGGCTATTCAATAAACAAGCCAAAGGAGGGTATAACTACTTCATCACATTTACTGATGACTTCAGTAGATATGGTTATGTCTACATGATGAGACATGAGTCTGAATCCTTTGAGAAATTTAAGGAGTTCAGACATGAAGTAGAGAACCAGCTTGGTAGATCCTTTAAGGATCTTCGATCAGATCGTGATGGAGAGCACCTGAGCAGTGAATTCTTTGACTATCTGAGTAAGTGTGGGATCCTATCCCAACTCACTCCTCCTAGAGCACCTCGGTAGAATGGTGTATCTGAAAGGAGAAATCGAACCTTGTTGGACATAGTTCGGTCTATGATGAGTCATGCAACTCTACCTCCCTCATTCTGGGGACATGCACTTGAAAAAGCTTCTCTAAAACTGAATAATGTTCCATCTAAGAGTGTCTCAAAGATTCCATACGAGGTATGGAATGGGAGACGCCCTAATCTCACTTTTATCAGGATCTAGGGATGTGAGGCTTATGTCAAACGTCAGGATTCTAGCAAGCTAGAACCTAGATCTGATAAGTGTATGTTTGTGGGGTACCCTAAGGAGACTAAGGGTTACTACTTCTATATTCCCACCGAGAACAAAGTTTTTGTTGCTCGGGGTGCAGTCTTTCTAGAGAAAGAATTTCTCATGAAAGAAGTTAGTGGGAGGAAGTTTGACTTGGACGAGGTCCAAGTGCAACCACAAGACATAGAGATGGGAACCTGAGCCACCTACACCGGTTGCTAGGCAACCTGAGGCTCAAACACAGGCCCCACGTAGGTCTGGGAGGATTCGTCGTGCACCTGAGAGGTACGGGTCGCTGCCGACCCAACACGATGGGATCTTCATCATTGAGGATGAACCCAGAACCTATGATGAGGCGGTCAATAGACCGGACTACGAGAGATGGCTCCAGGCCATGAGATCCGAGATGGATTCCATGTCGGCTAACCAAGTATGGGATTTGGTTGAGCTGCCTAATGGGGTAATACCCATAAGGGGTAAATGGGTCTTCAAGAGGAAGACAGACATGGATGGCAACATAGTTACCTATAAAGGTAGAATAGTGGCTAAAGGATTTGAACAAGTCCACGAGGTGGACTATGATGAAACCTTCTAGCCAGTTGCCGTGATCAAATCCATTCGGATTCTGCTTGCTATAGCTGCATATCATGAGATATGGTAGATGGACATGGAGACAGTGTTCCTTATGGAAAGCTGACAAAGGATGTGTATAAGACACAACCTGATGGCTTCATCCATCCTGCAGATGCTAGTAAGGTCTGCAGGCTAAAGAAATCCATTTATGGATTGAAGCGAGCATCTCGAAGTCAGAATCTTCGGTTTGATGAAGCTGTGAGAGATTATGGCTTTATCAAAAGTGAAGATAACAACTGTGTATACAAAAAATTCAGTGGGAGCTTGATGACTTTTCTGGTCTTGTATGTCGATGACATACTACTCATCAGAAATGACATCCCTAGTCTTCAAGCTGTGAAGACATGGTTAGGGAAGTGCTTCAGATGAAAGACTTAGGGGAGGCCGCCTATATCCTAGGCGTAAGGATCTGCTGGGATAGATCCAAGAGGCTTCTGGCCCTTAGTCAGAAAACCTACATTGACAAGGTCCTGGAGAGGTTCAACTTGGAGCAATCCAAGAAGGGATACCTTCCAGTGAAACATGACCTTACTCTCTCAAAGAACCAGTGTACCAACACAGAGGCTGAGAGAGATGACATGAGTCGAGTGCCCTATGCTTCGGCGGTGGGATCGATCATGTATGCAATGTTGTGTACTAGACCAGTTGTGGCTTATGCTGTGAGCATAACCAGCCGATACCAATCCAATCCTAGTTTACAGCACTGGGTGGCTGTAAAGAATATCCTTGAGTATCCTGAAAAAGGACTAAGGATTTATGGTCTACGGGGACAGGAAGAGCTCAGTGTGCAGGGCTTCACTGATGAGTCATTCCAGTCTGATCCTGATGACTTCAGATCGCGGACCGGCTATTTGTTTAAGATGGTTGGAGGTGCTGTATGCTCGAAGAGCTTCAAGCAAACCACCATAGCTAATTCTACAACCGAGGCTGAGTATGTGGTTGCTTCTGAGGCAGCAAATGAAGCAATTTGGATCAGGAAGTTCTTTTCTGAACTTCAGGTGGTTCCAAGTGCAATGGATCCCATTGAGCTCTACTATGACAACAATGGGAACTGCACATACTAAGGAACCACGGTCTCATCAAAGGTCCAAACACATACTCAAGAGATTTCACCTGATCAGAAAGATCATTGATCGAGGTAATGTCAAGATTAGCAGAGTTGACACAGAGAGCAATCTAGCAGACCCACTGACCAAGGCTTTGGCGCAGCAGAAGCATGATGGTCGTACTAGAGATATGGGGTTGAGGTTGCTCAACCTCTAGGTCTTAGTGCAAGTGGGAGATTGTTGGTGTATATGCCCTAGGACCTAGTTTTGGTCCATCTTTGTACTACTTGACTCTGATATTAATATATATCTTTCTGGCATTGTCGTTATCATTGTTTATCTACACCTGCGATTGTGTACTTACATGATAATGTCCCTGGGGACATATTGGATCTGTGCTCGAACTATAGTCCCTAGTCGATGTACCTGAGTGGATATGGGACAGCTCTGGTACTTGTGAGACTGGTATGTGGGCTGGTTAGGCACGTGGTGCTAACGCAGACACATGGGTATATCATTGGAGGATATACTGGATAGACCCGCTGTGAGGCTATGACTTGGTGTCATGAGTTATCCTCACAAGTGATAGGAGATGCATTGATCCCTTGACTTGAGGTCATTGACCATTCTATATGGTCAGGGACTTGCTTTGATGCAACCTAACACCTTGCCGTAGTTGGGAGGTCATAACGGTTGTCATTGAGCATGTCACGACCCATATGAGAAGGTCAATGGACAGACATAGGATTTGCCCCTTCCTTAGGGAAGTATGATATCCATGGAGCTCCCTTATGGTTCTATGACTAAGAGTGTATGGCCATACCCAGGTGAGAACCTGTTTTAGTCATAGCCATGTGATTGGATGAAAACAAGTGGTGACACACTTGTCCAATCGGATATCAGTTCGGCAAAGAGACTGTAATGCATCTGTACCTAGTTGCGATGATGGGGATGTCGATGTCGATATCCATTCCAATAACCTGGGTAGCAGCGATGCACTGCTAGGTGCCACTCACTGCTTGTGATGACCTTTGGTCAGCACTGCCAGCGTTAGAGGAACCTACAGGGTCGCACACCTTGATACTCGAGTTTTCATATTGATCGGGTAGCCTTTAGATCGAGTTATTGGATAACTCTGATCTATTTGGGAGATTTCATCAGCGGCAATGGGCCTGATGAGATGGAAGAAACTTATTGGGGCCAACTTCCGTTTTTGGCATATCGATCAAATTAACCATGGTTAGCCTCATTTAACCATGGGTTAAATTGGATTGGATCCAATAGCTTGGTTAACATGCATAATGGACTTTGGGCTTGGCCCATTGCTTAGTTGGGCTTGCTAATAAGTTGTATTGAAGGGCTATGAGGCTTGAAGGGTATAATGGGGATGAATTAATAGGATAGGCGCATATGGAATCCTAGTTGGACTAGGATTTGCGCCTATGCCTTGTTTGGTATCTCCTAGGTGATTAAATCAAATTGGATTTGATTAAATCACACAAGATAATTGATTGGATTGTGTTTGACAATTGTGGGCTGATTATTAACATAATTAGAGTCCTAATTGGATTAGGACTTGCGCCCAAGCCACATTAGGCAATCCATCATATTGCCTTGACTAGGTCTAGGCGCATGGATGGGATTAATGCCTCATATGGCATCATATGGGCGCATATGGCTGATGCTTGCTTTGGCAAGTCTTAGGCGCATATGGGAGTGGAGATTTAATCAATATATTTGATTGGATAATCTCCTAGGATCATGCCCTAATTGTTAACACTTGCCATTCTCCCCTAACCGCCTCTTGCTCCTATAAATAAGCCCTTGCCGCCCCCTCTCTTGATGATGCTAATTCCTTGGAGGCGTGAAGCATTAGAGGGCGACGGCTTGGAGAGCTTAGAGCTCTTCTTCTTCCATCAAGGGCGCAAGCATGCTTCTCCTTTTCCTTTCCTTGGCGCAAAGGAACAAGAAGGCTTGCGGCGTTCTCTTCTCCTTCCATCTCCTTGGCGCATCACATCTTGGTGGTGGCGCAAGTTGCTTGGAGGACTCTCCTAAGGCATGGATCTTCTTCCCGAGGCTAGCACCGGGCGAGGAAGAAGAAAACTTGAGGAATCCGTGTGTGCGAGACTGCAGAGGGCGAACACTTGGGCGCCTTCATCGACATCGGCTTCTAATTGCTTAAAGGTACTTACTATCACATCGTGTCGACCCCCTCGCAAGAGATCTTCACTGGGTTTTTGGGACTAGCCTGTTTCGGAGACATTCTTCCGCTACGTAAAATGTATGTCCATGTCTCTGAAAATTGTAAAATGTCCCTGGGGTTTCCCAACATGTATCTGATTATACCCTCTATTCTCATTTTGCCCACTAGTTTGATTGTTATTCTTCCAAGACAGGTTAGGATGGTTCCGCCAGCCAGGATTGTAAGTATTGGAGTAAGGGTCACTAGATCTACCTTGGTTGTAACCCCCCACTGCATTAACTTACTCACTCTCCTGGTCAACAATAACCTTGCACTCCTCAGCATAACGCCCATTGTTCCCACAAACTTCACAAACAGCAGAAGATACAGCAGCGGTTTGCATTTGGAAAGAATCAAAACGGTTGCATAATGAATCTACCTTTTCTACAAGAGAATGTCAACCATCACCATCGTTCTTACCCTAAGAAGGCCGATAAAGCACTCCTCTCTCCGAAGCCCACTGGTTGTGGTTTAGCACCATCTCCTCAATCAGGGCATGGGCTGCATCAACAGTCTTGTTCATCAATGCTCCTCCTATAGCAGCATCAACAGTTAAGCGTGTGTTGTAAAGAAAACCATTATAGAAAGTTTGAATTAAAACCCAGTCTTCCACTCCATGGTGGAGGCACTTCCATTGAAGCTCATTGAAGCATTCCCATGCTTCACTCATTGATTCACCATCTCTCTGAGCAAAGCCTGTGATTTGGTTCCTCAACTGGATCATCTTACTAGGAGGAAAATACTTCTGCAAGAAGGCATTTGACAACCGCTCCCAAGTAGTGAACGTCCCAGTCGGATGTGCATGAAGCCAAGCTTCTGCTCTGTCCCTGAGAGAAAAAGGAAATAGTCTTAGTCTAAGGGCATCGTCAGATACACCATTAATCTTTATGGTGTCACAAAATTCAAGGAAAAGGGATAAGTGTTGGTTTGGATCTTCCAAAGGAGATCCTCCAAACTGATTCTATTGGATCATCGATAAGAACGCTGGTTTGATCTCAAAGTTGTTTGCATCTATAGCAGGCCTAGTGATGCTGGAACGAATTCCCTGTGTATTTGGGGCTGTATATTCTCTAAGCGTTCTCCTCTCTGCCATGATGGATTCTTCCTCTCTTACTTTAGCAAATCTCAACTTTCTGCGCAGTCTAAGTGTTTTATTAATTTCAGGATCAAGGGGAACTAATGGTCCTGACCTAAGATTTCTGCGCATAAATAGGTAGAAAGTCAGAAAAGTTCAGAAATTGTAGAGCGTAAAAGAAAATCAGAATCTATCACAGAAAGTAGTAAAAAAAACAAAAACTTAGTCTAGTGATAATAACAACTATATAAATATCAACAAAACCGAAGTCCCCGGCAACGGCGCCAAAAACTTGTTGTGCTCCGCAAGTGCACGGATACTCGAAGTAATATTTAAGATATCGAACCACAGGGACTTCGCTGTTAAGTACTGACTAATTGAGTTTTCACTAGCTAAGCAAATCGAGAATTGTGTAAATAGCAATCAAATTGTAATTGAAGTAAATCAGAATGAGAGAATCAGGACTAGGGGTTCATTCTTCTTAATATTCATGGCTAAATACGATTAAAGATTCATCAATTTATCTTTGTTACGGTTAAGATAAAATTCACTTGATAAACAAACTAACTCACCCTCGTGCAGTTAGTTTACAAAGAACGATCCTCACTCTCGTGCAAAATCAATTCAATGCTAAATATAAGTGGATTTTGGCTAAAGAGATTAAGAATCACTCGCGTGCATTCTACCTCAATACCAAGATCTCAAGCAAAACTAAGCACTCTCGCACCTTAGTTTCACAGGTTTTACTCAAGGCTTTCTAACAATCTAACATCTATCTCTAGCATGTTATCATGTCTGAAACAACAAGAAATTCTAGGTCATAACATTAACAAGAAATAAGCTTCTAAAATCTAAGGGCAAGAACACAACCAATCTCTTGCGATGAGTTCTTATTATAAATTCTAGGATTCCAAGTTCTATGATATCATCTTCTAAGTCCATAGCATAAAACTCTAAAACATGTTAATGCATGATGCTAAAAACGATTGAAGGCATAAATCACTTGAGTAAAATAACCATAGCAAAGATATATTGATGTGAAAAAAGTTATCTAGTCATTGAAATATCAAGAGAATAACACCCCCATGTCCCAAGAGGAGCTTAAGCTAGCATGGTGAAGAAGTTACAATATTCCATGGTTTCATAGGATAAAAAAAAATCAAAGGAAAAGAAGAATTTAGAAAATACAGCACGGCTGTGAAATATTTCACAGCCGTATTTTGCAAGTTGAGATGATGAATAGTGTCGGCGTCTCTTCTTTCTTTGATTTCTCTTCCAATTGACTTCCTTTCATTCTAAAACTTTTGGTACATTGTCTCCTCCTCCAGGCGAAGCTTCAGTATGGATTTCGCTGTCTGAGATGGTCTGGATTCGTCGTGATGGTGTAACCCTTGGCGGTAGCGTGAATTATGATTTCTCTCTATCGATTGTATGAAAATTAGGGCTTTTGGTGTTGTCTTCTTCCTCTCATTGGTTGCCTCCTTATTGCTTCTTACACCATCGAATTTAAAGGTTTGGATCACTTGCAATCGTCTCCGCAAAAATCGGGCGTTGAAATTGACCTGGGAGTCGCGTTTAAAAATAGAAATACGGCAATGTAATAGTGTTGGTGTATATGCCCTGCAGACCAATGTATGGACATGGTCAGGCATTGTTATGAAAGTACTTTGATAGAATTATTAAAGGCATGGTCGTTATTATGCAGACTTCTCTACCTGCGTAGATATATTGAGTTGCATATATAATGTCCCAGGAGTTCGGATTGGATCCATTCTCACAAGCTATCCCCAGTCAAGGTACCTTAGCAGATATGGGACAGCTTTGGTACATGTGAGACTGGTGTATGGGCTGGTTAGGTGCGGGGCACAGTAACGCAGACATACAGGTGCATTGGATGCACTAGAGTGATCCATCGTGAGGATTGATTTGTCTAGTCAACAAGTCAATCTCACATGCAAGAGGTTTGCATTGATCCTTAGACTTGAGGTATTCATGTCTAGATTTGATGATGGGTATGCTTTAATACAGTCTTACGTCTCTCCGTAATTGGGAGATCAAAATGACTGTCATTGGGCATGTCATAAATCATGTAGAGGCATGGATGACTAATAGTAGGATTTGCCCCTTCCATATTGGAAGCATGATATCCACCTCGGGGCGCCCCACCTTATTGGTGCATGACAGGAATGTGTGGCCACACTAGTTAAGTCATGACCAATGCATTGGATAATAAACTTGAGACTATTCCAATGGCAGGATATCAGTTTAGGCAAAGGGATCTATAATGCAATGGGAATCCTCGTTGCTCGTTAGGAGTTGTTGCCATAATGACTTAAGTCCTATGACATGGGTAGTAGTGATGTGTTGCTAGATACCCCTCACTACTTATGATGTTTACATCATTGCCATCGTCATATGGATCCTACGGGGTCACACGCAATAGACTCTTGACGTTGCTTTAATCAGAAGCCTATGGATCAAGTTATTGGATAACTTGGATCCATTTGGAAGATTTCATCAGCGCCAATGGGCCTGATGAGTTGGAAGAAAGTTATTGGAGCCAAACTTCATTTTTGGCAGGTTGACCCGAAATTGACCTTAATTGGTCACATTTGGATTAGGGTTGCATTGGATTGGATCCAATGGCTTAATCAACCCATGCCATGAAGTTTGGGCTAGCTCATTATCCAATGAGGCCCAATAATAAGTTGTCATGAAGAGGGAATTGGCTTAAAAGGGTATAATGGGGAGAAACCCAACCCCATTGGCGCCTAGGGGCATAATGGGGTGTGGGTGGCATAAGTTGCTTCCTTTGGAAGGAAGTGGCGCCTCCCCCTTCATCCCTTCATGGTATCTTGTCTCTATGGTAAGTATTGGGGCTGATATGGCTTGAGGACTCTTTTGGAAAGAGCTTGAGCGCATATGAGAAGTAGGGAGATGTTTATGGTAAAGTCTTGGAGACTTTCCTTATCTCATAAACCCTACATGCACTCAAACCCTTACCCTAGCCAAATACCTCTTGCATGTTGCGCCTAGCCCTTCTCCTTGGATGGAAAGAATGCCTCTAAGGCATGTCTTGGGCTGATATGGCTATTGGGCAAATAAGGATAGGTTGAATAAGGTTTATGGCAAAGTCTTGGAGACTTTCCTTACCACAAACCCCTCTCATCCTAGCCGCCCACTTGGCATGATCCTAGCCATTGCCCTAGCCGCCCCTTGTCCTATTAATAGGACCCTTGTCGCCCTCTCTTGTTGTTGTTGGTTCGATTCCTTGGAGGTGTGAACAAACATAGAGAGGTGTGAGCTAGGGCAAAGGGCGACAACATCAAGGTGGCGCAACCTTCCTCCTCTTTGTAGCCGCAAGCCTTCTTCTCCTTCTTCTCCTCTTGGCGCAACTTGGAGAAGGGCTTTGTGGCGACATCTCTTGGAGAGAATTGGAAGTTTAGGGTGGCGACAACTTGAGGGCTTGGAGCTCTCTTTCTTCCATCAAAGGCGCAAGCAAGTTCTTCTTGTTCTTCTTCTCATCTTCTTGGCGCAAGGATTCTTTGAGCTTGGTGGCGTCTTCTTGCCACAAGCCCTCATCGTCCCTTGGCCATAGGCGCACCTTGGAGGTGGCACAAGCAAAGAAGAAGAAGGAAGTACTTGGCGCATCATCTTCCTCCTCATCTCTTCTTGGCGCTTCTACCTTGGAGGTGGCGCAAGTTTTGAAGAGAGTGATAAGGCTTGATTCTCTTCCCGAGGCTAGCACCAAGCGTGGAAGGGAGCAACGATCAAGGAGTCGACGCGTGGATACTTGTAGAGGACGAACACTTGGGCGTCTTCAACTTGGCACCTTCATCCTAACAAGCAATAAAGGTACTAACCCTAACACATCCTTGTGTTTTCTCCCTCGCATGGATCCTTGGGACTGGAATGTGTTTCGGGTGTAATGCTTCTTCCGCTGCGTCCTGGGACTGCAAAAAATTTTAAATTACACCCGGCATTCCCTAACAGTGGTATCAGAGGTACTTGCGAGAAACACAAGGTGTACGTTTGCTTGTGTGAAAAATTTTTGGAAAATTTTTCTTTCATCCATGCGCGATTCACCTAGAAGGCGCTTTCATCCAAACTTCTTTTATCAATTTTATGGCCGAAATTTGGATTGTGTTTATGATGGATTTAAGACCAAAGGCGCACGTAGTTTTGTCAAGTAGGACGGGCATTGTGTCTTCGGACTGGCCGGGTCTCTTGATCTGACAAAATTGCCAGCCGATAGGGTCCATGAAATCATCATGAAACTTGATCCCAATTTTAGCATAAATTTGATTGAGAGAGTGCTTTGGATGGAGTTGGCGCATAAGGGGATAAAATTTGATTATTCCGGTTTTTCAAATTTTATATATGCGCCACTTGTCTCTTCCTTGGGTTAATATGGTCATAGCGGGTGCCCTCCTGTGTTGTGATGTGGAAGCATGTTTCCACCTGTGATGAATGCTTGTAAAATCTTTCTGCCACCTGCGTGTGGTTCTCCCCCTTCTTGATGTAAAATTTTCATCTTTCCTTAGAATAGATGTAGAACTGTTTACATAAGATAGGTTAAGGTTCATCAAAGACAACAAGGTGTCTTCTTCAACCGATATCAGAGTGGCACCAGCTTTGGAAGCTTGGTGATGGACTTGCGGCTGAAGGAAGGACACTAGCTTTCGGCTTCTGGCATGGGCTGATTTGCTTCAGGGACTCGCAACCCTTGGATGCACGATAACATGTCACATGGCTCGTGACAAGTTATATGTATGAAAAGGGCTATGACCATATCGACCAAACTAGCATGTCTGTGATGGTTTATTATTCTGTCCATAGCATGCCTGTGATGTTTTTCCTTTGCTGCCATAACCATAGGAAAACTGCATGCTAGAAAAGAATAAAATCAACATGCAAAAACTCTCATTGAAATATCAAGTCAATAGCCTTTTAACGCGTAGCCCTCATCAAACTATCGATCGGTGGTGTTGTGAACTGTTTCCCACCCTCGTGGGACACACCCACTTATCTTTAGGAGGTGTGTGGTGACAATGATTTCCCCAGTCCAGTTTTAACCTGGGCGTGCCTTCGCAAGGAAATTCGTTGGCCCTGGGCATAACGGTTAGGACCAGACTTGACTAGTTTTTCATATGTCACTGACATGATGAATCACTAGAGGCAGCTGTTGAGAGGATAGGGTTCTGTGTTGTATCCAGCCCTCGCTGGACACAGGGCGCCTAGTCTGTCTTAACTAAGAGGAATTGTGCACGGCACAATTGGCTGGCATGCCTACCTAAGGAAGCATGGGACTCTCTGTGCATCTCAACTCACCCTCGTGAGTCGCGGAGACCTCACGTGAAATTAGGATCCTACTCATGTATTTCCAAGTTGAGTTTTGAGAGTTATCAACTTGTTAAGGAAATAGTGGGAGTAAAGCATTTAATTTAAAGTCCTTGTTAAATGCTTTATCATAGTACTTATTTTGCTTGTTTGCTTATTGTAGATGATTCCATCTCCTGAACCTAGATTGAAACTTCTTAAAAATAAACTGGATGGAACAAATTGGACAAGATGGTTCAGACTTTTGTCCAAACTTCTAGAACATGAGAATATGGTATATCTTCTTGAAAGACCTCCAACCCAGCCCTGTATATATTTTTGTACAGAGTGGGAGTGGAATGTCTATCTTGAACATTGTGTGGATAGTGAACATTACACTGCTCTTATTTTGAGGTGCTTGACCCCTGAGGTCCAGGTTGAGTGTGATGAGATGGGGATTTATGATATGATCATACATCTTCGACGTCTCTTCACACCGGGCACTTCAAATAGTAATCAAGAGAGTGTTGTTGGATCTTCTGGGTGTTTGCTTGAATCCAAGAATGACTATGGTTCCGTATCTTCGAAGCTAAAACTTCGGAAGACTGGGAATGCATGGAAATTTCAGGATGGATTAAGGCCCAGGAAGAGCATGGCACAAAAGAAGGGATGTTATCCATCTGCTTCAGGTATTGTGAGGTCTTTATGTCTACTTCTTATTCATGGGTACTGGGTACCGCATGAGGAGCTTACATATGTTTTTCATATGCAGGGGCTCAAAAGAAGTAGGACAATAAGGCTTGGTGGGATCGACTTTCGAGTCAGGGACGGAGCATTGGATGCTGCTGTTGATGTCATCTCACTACCTTCAAAGACTTCAACTAGAACTTTGCTATTATGTACTAGCTTTTGTATTAGAACATTATGTCCATTATTTTGAATGGATTTTTAGTTTGAAATAAATTGGTATTTCCTTAAATCTTGAATGTTCTATAGTAGTAGTACAATTGATAATAGCTTGTAGTTCTATGTGTAACACTGAATAGATCAAATCCAATGATTCAATCAATACCATCTCTTTGCATTGTCTCTTGGGCCATAAGACAAAAGCCACATCCAAAAGTCCATGGACTATTGGGATCATTATCCTTTAAGGGTTATGATATATGTGAGCCTTGTCTAATGGAGAAGATGACAGATGCTACCTTCATTTAGGAAGAAGAGAGAGGTTAGTTGCCTGTTGGATCTAGTGCACAGCAATGTGTGTAGACCCATGGAGACAAGCACTAAGTGGTATACTTCATTAAGTTGGGATATGACATATCCAACACGCAACTTTGGAGAAATCCAAGAAGTTAAGAAATGAAGTATAGAATCGAATTGGAGAATCTATTAAAACCCTTTGATTGGATCAAAGTAGGAAGTAAAGAATTTGATGACTATCTTGAGGAGTGTGGGGTTGTCTCACAGCTTACTTGGAACACCACAACTGTGTGGTGAAATTCAAAGAAAGAAAAGGGAACACATTGGAAGTGGTTCCACCTTTGAATAGTCATGCAAATTTACTTCCTTTAGAGGCCATGCAAGCAACTGTTCTGACACTCCATAGTGTGTACTTGTGGGGCACTGAAAGTGCTGCTTCTATCCCGATGAGAACAAAAATATTTGTTGCTCAAACTGCTGTCTTTCTTGAGGAGATATTTTTTTGAAAGAAGCTGGTGGGAGTAGATTTGATTAGGACAAGGTCCAAAAATCAACCACAATACAGTTAGACACAAATGGAGAGTAGATTCACACATGCAGGTTGAAAAGTCAACCTGAGGTTCAAGTAACACAGGAATCACATGAGTCTGAATGGATTCGAAATACTCTCACAGGTTGTGGGCATGATGAATTTTTCATCTAGGATGAACCTAAAGACTTATGAGGAAATGGAAGCGGTCAGTGGACCAGATTCCAAGAAATGGCTGAGCGCCATAAGAACCATAATGGACTCCATGTCTGCTAATCAAGTGTGGGACTTGATTGAGCCGCCAAAGGGGTAACACCCAGAGGCTGTATGTGGATCTTCTTGGAAGATAGACATGAAAGGTAACATTGTTACCTATGATGACAAGCTAGTGAATGAAATTTCGGATAAGTCCACTGGGTAGATATTGATGAAATTTTTCACCGATAGCTTTGTTTGAGTCCATTAGGTATCTACTTGTCTTAATTGCATGTTCTGTTATAGCGTGTTGTTATGAAAATTGCTTTTCTTAATGGACGTCTGGAAGAGGATGTCTAGATGGAAATAGCCAAAATATTTTCATACAGTCGCCATAAAGATATGTATGGTATTATACAAGTATCCTGTGTTTACAAGAAGATCAGTGGGAGCATCATAATGTTTCTTGTTCTAATTGATTGACGATATTCTCCTCACTTGAAATGACATCCCAGCTCTTCACGCGGTGAAGTACAGGCTTGGAATGTATTTCGAGAAGAATGACCTAGGGAATGCAGCCTACATCCTAGGCATGTGGATCAACTGGGATCCAAGAAAATCATTGCCCTTTAGTCAATCTACGTTCATCCAAGAGATTCTGGAGAGGTTCATGTTGGATCATTCCATAGGATGATACCTTCCAGAGAGACATGGTCTGATTCTCTGCATGATGCAATGTCTTTTGACACAGCTAAAGAGAGACAACATGATTCTATAGTCCTAATACATTGGGTATAGGATAGATCATGTTTTGTGCAACTAGCACAAGACTATGTGTGGCGAATGCTTGGAGCATGGCCAGTAAGTTTCAATCAGATCCTAGTGTTCAAACACTGGATAGCTGTGAAAGCAATCCTTCGTACTTGGGAAGTATAAAGGATTGAATTTTAGTCTGTGATAGACAGGAAGAACTTTGTGTACTGGGTACACTGACACTTCGTTCCGGTCTAATGACTATCGATCACAGTCAGGATTTGCTTTTTGCCTTGATGTGGTGTTGTTGGCTGAAAGAGCTTTATGCAAACTGCAGTGGCAAATTCTACAATAAGGCTGAGTACATTGCAGCTTCTTGTGGCAGCAAAGGAAGCAGCTTCATTCATTTGAACTTGATTTAGTCCCTGGTGCTTGATGGTCCAGTATAGTTCTTACTGGGGCCGTAAGCATGTGTAAAGGAACTTAGCACTCAAGTATGTACTGCAGCAATATCATCTGATCTTGGAGATCATGGATAAAGATGATGATTCAAACTAGTTAAAATAAACACAGATAGCAATCTGGAAAAACCCACTGACGTAGCCTCTGGCGCAGCGGAAGCTAAATAAGTCATACTAGAGACATAGGAACTGATTAAACATCAGTTGCCCTTGGTCTTAGTGCAAGTGGGAGATTGTTGGTGTATATGCCCTGCAGACCAATGTATGGACATGGTCAGGCATTGTTATGAAAGTACTTTGATAGAATTATTAAAGGCATGGTCGTTATTATGCAGACTTCTCTACCTGCGTAGATGTATTGAGTTGCATATAAATGTCCCAAGAGTTTGGATTGGATCCATTCTCACAAGCTATCCCCAGTCAAGGTACCTTAGCAGATATGGGACAGCTTTGGTACATGTGAGACTGGTGTATGGGCTGGTTAGGTGCGGGGCACAGTAACGCAGACATACAGGTGCATTGGATGCACTGGAGTGATCCATCGTGAGGATTGATTTGTCTAGTCAACAAGTCAATCTCACATGCAAGAGGTTTGCATTGATCCTTAGACTTGAGGTATTCATGTCTAGATTTGATGATGGGTATGCTTTAATACAGTCTTACGTCTCTCCGTAATTGGGAGATCAAAACGACTGTCATTGGGCATGTCATAAATCATGTAGAGGCATGGATGACTAATAGTAGGATTTGCCCCTTCCATATTGGAAGCATGATATCCACCTCGGGGTGCCCCACCTTATTGGTGCATGACAGGAATGTGTGGCCACACTAGTTAAGTCATGACCAATGCATTGGATAATAAACTTGAGACTATTCCAATGGCAGGATATCAGTTTAGGCAAAGGGATCTATAATGCAATGGGAATCCTCGTTGCTCGTTAGGAGTTGTTGCCATAATGACTTAAGTCCTATGACATGGGTAGTAGTGATGTGTTGCTAGATACCCCTCACTACTTATGATGTTTACATCATTGCCATCGTCATATGGATCCTACGGGGTCACACGCAATAGACTCTTGACGTTGCTTTAATCAGAAGCCTTTGGATCAAGTTATTGGATAACTTGGATCCATTTGGAAGATTTCATCAGCGCCAATGGGCCTGATGAGTTGGAAGAAAGTTATTGGAGCCAAACTTCATTTTTGGCAGGTTGACCCGAAATTGACCTTAATTGGTCACATTTGGATTAGGGTTGCATTGGATTGGATCCAATGGCTTAATCAACCCATGCCATGAAGTTTGGGCTAGCTCATTATCCAATGAGGCCCAATAATAAGTTGTCATGAAGAGGGAATTGGCTTAAAAGGGTATAATGGGGAGAAACCCAACCCCATTGGCGCCTAGGGGCATAATGGGGTGTAGGTGGCATAAGTTGCTTCCTTTGGAAGGAAGTGGCGCCTCCCCCTTCATCCCTTCATGGTATCTTGTCTCTATGGTAAGTATTGGGGCTGATATGGCTTGAGGACTCTTTTGGAAAGAGCTTGAGCGCATATGAGAAGTAGGGAGATGTTTATGGTAAAGTCTTGGAGACTTTCCTTATCTCATAAACCCTACATGCACTCAAACCCTTACCCTAGCCAAATACCTCTTGCATGTTGCGCCTAGCCCTTCTCCTTGGATGGAAAGAATGCCTCTAAGGCATGTCTTGGGCTGATATGGCTATTGGGCAAATAAGGATAGGTTGAATAAGGTTTATGGCAAAGTCTTGGAGACTTTCCTTACCACAAACCCCTCTCATCCTAGCCGCCCACTTGGCATGATCCTAGCCATTGCCCTAGCCGCCCCTTGTCCTATTAATAGGACCCTTGCCGCCCTCTCTTGTTGTTGTTGGTTCGATTCCTTGGAGGTGTGAACAAACATAGAGAGGTGTGAGCTAGGGCAAAGGGCGACAACATCAAGGTGGCGCAACCTTCCTCCTCTTTGTAGCCGCAAGCCTTCTTCTCCTTCTTCTCCTCTTGGCGCAACTTGGAGAAGGGCTTTGTGGCGACATCTCTTGGAGAGAATTGGAAGTTTAGGGTGGCGACAACTTGAGGGCTTGGAGCTCTCTTTCTTCCATCAAAGGCGCAAGCAAGTTCTTCTTGTTCTTCTTCTCATCTTCTTGGCGCAAGGATTCTTTGAGCTTGGTGGCGTCTTCTTGCCACAAGCCCTCATCGTCCCTTGGCCATAGGCGCACCTTGGAGGTGGCGCAAGCAAAGAAGAAGAAGGAAGTACTTGGTGCATCATCTTCCTCCTCATCTCTTCTTGGCGCTTCTACCTTGGAGGTGGCGCAAGTTTTGAAGAGAGTGATAAGGCTTGATTCTCTTCCCGAGGCTAGCACCAAGCGTGGAAGGGAGCAACGATCAAGGAGTCGACGCGTGGATACTTGTAGAGGACGAACACTTGGGCGTCTTCAACTTGGCACCTTCATCCTAACAAGCAATAAAGGTACTAACCCTAACACATCCTTGTGTTTTCTCCCTCGCATGGATCCTTGGGACTGGAATGTGTTTCGGGTGTAATGCTTCTTCCGCTGCGTCCTGGGACTGCAAAAAATTTTAAATTACACCCGGCATTCCCTAACAAATAGTTCACGGCCCTGCCCTAAAATTGATCGAGCATTCTATTCTAAAAGTGCTAGGAAATACGGCACCGTAATATGGTTCACGGGACTGCCGTAAAATCGGCTGAATTCTCTAGTCGGAAAGGTTTGGAAAATTCGGCCGGTGAAATAGTTTACGGCAGTGCTGTAATTTCAGCAAAGGTCTCTATTCCGAAAGTTCTCCAAAATACGGCCGTGTAATTCTTCACGGTGGTACCGTAAAATCCGGGAAATTCTCTGTTTGGAATATCACCAAAATACGGCTGTGTTCTCGATAATACGATAGCCGCAAAAAATACGGTACCGTATTATAAATACGGCCCTGCCATATTTTGGTCCTCAGCCTCGATTTGCGTGAAATTTCTTGTGTGACCTCTTCTTGATGTTGAGAATTTTTCTATGTATTTGATTTTGCTCGAAAACACCCTAAAATGATGCATTTTTGCCTAAAAATCATGAAAAACCAAAATAGAAGTAGACTTTGCAATATTTGATGGATTCAGCATAAAAACAAGTAAAAGATCCTCAATTTAGCATGAAAAGGTATCTAAAATGATACAAAATATACTATATATTTTGGTGTCATCAATCCGCAAGTGCACGGATACGTCGAAATAATAAAAATATCGATCCCACAGAGACCAATGACCAAGTACTGACTTATCTTAGAATCGTTAGCTAGATAATCCGAAAAAGGGTTTAATTTTTTTAAAAGAGAAAATGAAAATATGAATGGGTTGCAATCAAATTATGGATAATCAGGACTTCGGGTTCACCACACTATATTTCATGACTTGTTATAACTAAAATATCTTAAGAAGGATTTACTGTGTTGAAAAGGATTTATCCGCATGTACAGATTGCCCCCTCTCAGCAGTACAATCCGGTGTTTATCTAAATTAACTCCCTACTCTCGTGGTTGTTAACTCAAGATAAACCCAATGGGTTCTTGACAAATCTAAGAAATCTCTCAAGCCGATACGAACTACTCTCGTGTTCGAATCAACTTGTCCAAAAACTGTAGATCCGACGTCGCAATTCACTTCTCAGTACTTCTTGCGACGTCTCTAAGCATGCAAATTATGGCCAGTAATTAACATGTAATAATCACAACAATAATTGAATCTAACACAAGTAAATTACTTCATAAGAAAGAAATCATTGATTAAGCCATGAAAACAAAGAGGGCTACGCCCTAGTCCTGAAGAAAAAGTTACACTAGCATGGTGTTCATATTCATGTTACAAAAATCCATATTTTGATTACAAAATTGGCAAATAAAAATAGAAATCAACAAGGAGGATGTAGTATGATACTCCCTCTTGAAGGCCGATGAAAAATGGTGAAGAAACACCTTCCACCGTCATTCGCCCTTGATTTCGCCCATTTGTAGATTTTGCCTTCAATCCTTGCCAAAAGCCCCCAATAATTGCTCCATATGTTGCTTAAATAGTTCTCCATCATCTAATTAGGGTTTCCCCAAAATTTGGCTCAAAAACAGATCGAATCGAATGAGAAACGGAGTCAAAATCGAAATTGGTAGACGAAAATACGGCTATGAAAATTTTCATGGGGGGGCCATAAAACATTCTATTCAGTTATGGAAACAAGCCCTGATAAAAATACGGCTGTGAAAATTTTCACAGGTAGGAATTACGACCGTGAAAATTTTCACGGGCAAGCCGTAAAACTCTCTGTTGAAATATGAAATTTTAGAATTACGGCCGTGGAATATTTCATGGCCGGCCCGTAAAACCTTCCGTATGTTTAGAAAATATGGCCGTGAAATATTTCATGGGGGGGATATTTTTCTAAACATACTCCGATTTGCATGAAATTTTATGGGCAGCTTTGTCTTGACTTGTAGAATTCATTTATGTGCTTGGATTCATCAAAAACCTATCGATTTGTAGTCATTTTCACTTGAAATGTGACAAAAACAAAGAAAGGTGAAGATTCCGAACAAACAAAGAGATTTAAGCCAAAATGAGTAAAAACATGATAGAAAAGAGAGATAATTGATGGTAAAAGTATACTAAAAACACTATATAAATGCACGTCATCAGGAATGCAAGACTTGATCTTGAGTCTTGCATGGCAATGAAAATGATAGTTAAAGAAGGGGATGTCTTTTGTTTGGCCCTTGGACCAAATGCGCCTACTCTACCATTACCCCATGTAGAGAAGACCACTGTAAAAGAAAGAGCGAATTGGAAGCTTTCACCGAGTACTGCCGTGGCCTCCTTTACACCACCGTTGAGTGCAGTTCCACCACCACCCACCTGGGGTGAAAGAGATGATCCCTATGGTATGGAGTCACCATCTCACTGGCCCACTAATTCCACTCCCCCAGCTACTGATTTTTCCCATAGACCTACTGGATGATGGTCTAGTGCTTTTGACCCCAGATTCCAGGCACTCTCTGCTGAGATATATCGTCAGGGACATTGTATGGAGAGGATGATGGATACCATGGGCCAGATAAAGGACTCGATGCATCACCTTCACTATGATGTGGAACATCTCAGTAACTACATGGAGGAGATGGGCAACTTCTTATATGAGCGCTTTGACTTCCAGGATTCGAGGAGAGGTGGAGACTATGGAGGGTACCAGGGAGAGCCACATGTTGATCCGATGGACACAGCAGCTCAGGACACCGAGGAGATAGGATCCGACGGCGAGGATTAGTAGAGTTATGTGAGTATCCCTTTTCCTTATTCTTTGCATTCTATTTTCTTTATCTTATTGATGTTTCATGTTTTATAGGGAAGGATGATTCCTCCATACATGTTGTGTCCACAGTGCTACTTCACTCTACTTTACATGCCTATATTCTTATTTTCGATATGGTTGTATGATGATGATGATATTGATTTTTGATCTTCGATGGGGTTGTATTATCACAGTTTGATATTGATGATCTATTTCGATATGGTTGTATTACACATGATGATGTTTTTGATATTTTTGATAATATAGTTTGATGATTGATAAATATAATTTTGATTGATGTGATTGATTTATGGCCTTGATCTATTTATTGTTGATAACTTGTTTAATTCAATTGATGGTGAATGAACTCATGCTTGTGATTAGGACTAGATATATCATGTCAAATTTATTTCTCTTTTACATATTTGCTTTTGAAAATTTTCATTGGTTGATGAATGAGATTTTAGGTGGATATATTATTTGAGGAATTTAATTTAAAAGTGAAGCTACTTTTTGAATAAAATTAGCATATGAACGTAATTTTGAATTAATGTCAATTGATTAGACTAGTTAATGTTTAGTCTATTTGCTATTTGTTGGGAAGAAAGAATCCAAAATCCAAAAATTGTGAGAGACTCCCCTACTTGGCACTGTGTAAAATTGACAGTGGTACCGAAGATATGGGTTGAAGTCTGAAAAGAAAAAAAAATTAGAAAGAATGAAGAAGAAAATGACTCCTCTACTTGGCACTGTGTAAAATTGACAGTGGTACCTAAGACAAGAGTTGAAGTCCCAAATAAGAAGTGTGTATCTATGTGGGTACATGCCATCAAAAACACAAAAAGAATAAAAAGCAAATGAAGAAAAGGAAAATTCTGAGTGGAAAAAACTTTGGATATCTTGTTCCTGTAAACAAAAGTATGATAGATTTGAACAGAAAATTAGATGAATTCATGAGACTAAAATTCTAATTTTTATACAAGGTGCAAAGTTTTATTTGATTAAGTTGTGAATCTTGAGAATTGAATTCAAAGAATGATATGTCTATTTAAAATTTTATGAATCAATTGGAAAATTTTTCATTAGTGATTGTATTCTAGAAATTTATTCTTCATGAGAAAATCTATGCCTATGATCAATTTTTGATTTTTGCTTGAGGACAAGCAAAGTTTGAGCCATATGTGTTTGATGACACTAAAACTTATAGTAAATTTCATGTCATTTCATACATCTTTTTGTGTCAAATTCATGAACCTTTGCTTATTTTATGCCTTTTTTATCAAATTCTGCGGAATCTACACTCTTTTTGGCTTTTGATGATTTTCAGGCAAAAAGGCATGATTTTCAGGCATTTTCAAGCAATCGAGATGCATGAATGAATTCCCACCATCAAGAGGAGATTA
Source organism: Costus lasius (assembly GCA_027563935.2). Lineage (NCBI taxonomy): Eukaryota > Viridiplantae > Streptophyta > Magnoliopsida > Zingiberales > Costaceae > Costus > Costus lasius. The sequence goes on from CM050451.1 coordinate 83,526,533, forward strand.
CACGTCAAATTTCATGAAGATTGGAGCTTCAGACCAAATTACGGCAAGGCCGTAATCTATATTACGGTACCGTATTTTCATCGGCTATTGTAATATCAGAGCACTGCCGTAATTTGGGAATTTTTCATCCAAAAAGAAATTTGAAAATTACGGCACTACCGTAAAGGTTTTCACAGGCCGTAATTTGGAGCGCCTTTGGACAAGAAATTTTGGCTGAAATTACGGCACTACCGTAACCAATATTACGGTGCCGTAATTGCCAGACAGTTTCCACCCAAGAACTCGACTGAAATTACGGCTGTGCCGTAACCAAAAATACGACCGTAATTACGACCTAGAGACGCGATTTTCACGGTCAAATTTGAGTCTAATTTTTGCGCGATCGATTGCGGACGATTCAGGCCATAAAATTCAAAACTGTAAGAAGCAAAACGAGAGCTTTCGACGAGACGAAGGAGGAGACACCAAAAGCCCTAATTTTCATCCACTGACAAAGGAGAAATCGAGTTTCACGCCGCTGACCTAGGTTTCGTCGCCGGGAAGTGTACAGTGCATCTCCGGCCGTGAAATTTGAAGGGAAGCTTCACCTGGAGTAGGAGAACATATCCCAGAAGTTTCAGAGTGAAAAGATCTCGATCAGAGGATAAATCAAGAAGAAACTCAACGCCGGCACTATTCACGCTAGGAAATTACGGCTGTAATTTCCATTACATCCGTGTGGTTATTCGTTCTTCCCTTTCTTTTTTATTTCTGATCGCTAGAAACTATGGTTTATTGTAATCTTTTCTCCATGCTAGCTTAAACCTTTTGTGGGACATGGGGGAGTAATTTCCTTTGATTTTTTAATGACTAGATAAACTTTTCATTACTTCATCACGTATAATTTTAGCATGATAATTCTACTTATGTGATAATGTTCTTTGATTCTCCATAAATTTATGTTATTAATCATGTTTTAGAGTTTTCGCAATAAGGACCGAAAGGTGACTTGCTTGAGAACTTGGAACCCTAGAATTGCATGATAGGAACTTACTGTAAGAAATTAGGTTAGTTCTTGTTTCGTGATTTTAGAAGAATAATTGCCATGTTTAATAATATAAATCTAGGATTGAGTCAATTTATCAAATATAAAAATCTTGTGCGAAAGTAAGGATCGGAATATTGGAGAACCATAAGTAGAACTTGTGTTGAGAGTCAGATGCACGAAAGTGATCCTTGAGATTCCACTCGAGATAATCCACTTAGAATTCGAATGCACGAAAGTGATTCTTGAGTTCTTTGATGGATGATTTACTTATTTTCAGCTTGGGATAGATCTTGCGCGAAAGCGAGGATCGGTCCCTGCATGATTGTCTGCACGAAAGGGAGATAATCCTTTTATGAAGTAAATTATGTCTTTATCATGATAAAATTAAACTGACGAATTTATATTCATATCAAGTTATAGAAATCAAAGTGGATGAAACCCTAGTCCCAGTTTCTCTCTCTGGTATTTTCGTTAGCTTTCGATAATTCACTTGCATAGTTTCGATTGCCTAGATAGTAAGAAATCGATTATTTAGTACTTGACAAACGAGGTCTCTATGGGATCGATATTTTTTATTACTTCGAGTATCCGTGCACTTGCAGACACAACAAGTCTTTGGACAAAGCAAGTTTTTGGCGGCAACGCCAGAAATAAGTTTCTGTCTAGCTACTTGTTGGGATACAACATGCACCTATATTGGTATTTCTGACAGGTGATGAGGGGTATACGGTTTATACGAATGCATCTTTTCAAGGTTTAGGTGTTGTATTAATGCAGTATGATAAGGTCATTGCATATGCCTCACGTCAACTCAAAGAGCATAAAAATAATTATCCAGTGCATGATTTGGAGTTGACTGCTGCGGTATTCGCCCTTAGGATTTGGCAGCATTATCTATATGGCGTTACCTTTGAGGTTTTCATGGATCATCAAAGTCTGAAGTATTTATTTTCCCAGAAGGAGTTAAATATGAGGCAACGTAGATGGGTGGAATTTCTAAAGGATTATGACTGTTTGATTAATTTTCACTCAGAAAAAACCAATGTAGTGGTAGACGCCTGAGTAAAAAGACTGCAGGGGTATTAGCGCACTTACAGGTAGCACCGACTGAGTTAGCCAGACAGGTGGCAGGCTTAGGAGTTGAGATTGTGTGCCCTACTGATCACGGATGTTTGGCAGTGATGATGGCACAATCTCCAATTGTGCAAAAAATAATTGAGGCTCAACCAAATGATTGATACCTGTAGTCTATTATAACAAAGGGAAAGAGATAAGAATTTACTCAAGATGCAGAAAGCGTAATAAGATGTTGGAACCGTCTATGTGTAGCTGAGATCATTAAGGAAGAGTTATTGGAAGAGGCACATAAGTCGAGATTCACGGTATATCCTGGTGCCACGAAGATGTATAGGGATATCCAGAAATCATATTGGTGTGAAGGAATGAAAAGAGATGTGTCAGATTATGTCGGGCGTTGTCTGGTATGCCAGCAGGTCAAGATTGAACATAAAAAACCTTCTGGACTTTTACAGAGTATTCCGATCCCTGAGTGGAAATGGGAATATATTACTATAGATTTTGTGACGGATCTTCCGAGGTTGCGTACTAGCCACGACTCGATTTGGGTGTGTTGGGAAACCCCGGGGACATTTTACAATTTTTCAGAGACACATACATACATTGCACAGCGGAAGAATGTCCCCGAAACAGGCCGGTCCCAAAAACCAGTGAAGATCGCATGCAAGGGGGTCGACACGATGAGTTAGAAAATACCTCAGAGCAAGATGAGGTCGATGTCGATGAAGGCGCCCAAGTGTTCGCCCTCTGCAGTCTCGCACACACGGATTCCTCGAGTCCTCTTCTTCCACGCCCGGTGCTAGCCTCGGGAAGAAGATCCAAGCCTTCGTGCACTTTCTTCAACCCTTGCGCCACTTCTAAAGTAGAAGCGCCAATGAAGAAGAAAGATGGAGATGTTGCCGCCATGTCTTCAATTCCTCATCCTTACTTGCGCCAACTCCTAGAGAAGGTGCGCCAAGATAAGAGGCAAGAGGGTGAAGACACCAAGTCCTATCCGTCCTTGCTCCAAGAGAAGAAGGATAGATGAGACTTGTGACTAGGATGAAGATGGAAGAGAAGACTTTCGCCAAAGCCTCCCTCTTTACCCTTCTAATTCTTGCTCACGCCAAAAATCAATCCCTTGCTCACGCATATACCCATGTATATATAGAGAGGCAAGAGGGGGCAGCAATAATAGGGTGTGGGCGTAATTCTCCAGTATATGTTCCAATGATATACCCATGTGTCTGCGTTAGCACCACGTGCCTAACCAGCCCACATATCAGTCTCACAAGTACCATAGCTGTCCCATATCCACTAAGGTACATCGACTGGGGACTATAGTTCGAGCACAGATCCAATCTGTCTCCAGGGACATTATCATGTAAGTACACAATCGCAGGTGTAGACAAACAATGATAACGACAATGCCAGAAAGATATATATTAATATCAGAGTCAAGTAGTACAAAGATGGACCAAAAGTAGGTCCTAGGGCATATACACCAACAATCTCCCACTTGCACTAAGACCTAGAGGTTGAGCAACCTCAACCCCATATCTCTAGTACGACCATCATGCTTCTGCTGCGCCAAAGCCTTGGTCAGTGGGTCTGCTAGATTGCTCTCTGTGTCAATTCTGCTAATCTTGACATCACCTCGATCAATGATCTCTTTGATCAGGCGAAATCTCTTGAGTATGCGTTTGGACCTTTGATGAGACCGTGGTTCCTTATTATGTGCAGTTCCCATTGTTGTCATAGTAGAGCTCAATGGGGTCCACTGCACTTGGAACCACCTAAAGTTCAGAAAAGAACTTCCTGATCCAAACGGCTTCATTGGCTGCCTCAGAAGCAACCACATACTCAGCTTCGGTTGTAGAATTAGCTATGGTGGATTGCTTGAAGCTCTTCCAGCATACAGCACCTCCAACCATCTTAAACTAATAGCTGGTCTGCGATCTGAAGTCGTCAGAATCAGACTGGAACGACTCATCAGTGAAGCCCTGCACACTGAGTTCTTCCTGTCCCCCGTAGACTTTATAGAATAAATCCTTAGTCCCTTTCAGGATACTCAAGGATATTCTTTATAGCCACCCAGTGCTGTAAACTAGAATTGGATTGGTATCGGCTGGTTATGCTCACAGCATAAGCCACAACTGGTCTAGTACACAACATTGCATACATGATCGATCCCACCACCAAAGCATAGGACACTCGACTCATGTCATCTCTCTCAGGCTCTGTGTTGGTACACTGGTTCTTTGAGAGAGTAAGGCCATGTCTCACTGGAAGGTATCCCTTCTTGGATTGCTCCAAGTTGAACCTCTCCAGGACCTTATCAATGTGGGTACTCTGACTAAGGGCCAAGAGCCTCTTGGATCTATCCCGGTAGATCCTCACGCCTAGAATATAGGCGGCCTCCCCTAAGTCCTTCATCTCGAAACACTCCCCTAACCATGTCTTCACAGCTTGAAGACTAGGGATGTCGTTTCGGATGAGCAGTATGTCATCGACATACATGACCAGAAAAGTCACCAAGCTCCCACTGAATTTTCTGTATACACAGGCGTCATCTTCGCTTTTGATAAAGCTATAATCTCTCACAGCTTCATCAAACTGAAGATTCTAACTTCGAGATGCTTGCTTTAATCCGTAAATGGATTTCTTTAGCCTGCAGACTTTACTAGTATCTGCAGGATGGGTGAAGTCATTAGGTTGTGTCATATACACATCCTTAGTTAGCTTCCTGTTAAGGAACGCTGTCTTCACATCCATCTGCCATATCTCATGACATGCAGCTATAGCAAGCAGAATCCGAATGGATTTGATCATGGCAACTAGCGAGAAAGTTTCATCATAGTCCACCCCGTGGACTTGTTTTAATCCTTTAGCCACTAGTCTACCCTTATAGGTAACTATTTTGCCATCCATGTCTGTCTTCCTCTTGAAGACCCATTTACACCCTATGGGTTTTACCCCATCAGGCAGCTCAACCAAATCCCAGACTTGGTTAGCCGACATGGAATCCATCTTGGATCGCATGGCCTCAAGCCATCTCTCGGAGTCCGGTCCACTGACCGCCTCATCATAAGTCCTGGGTTCATCCTCCATGATGAAGATCCCATCGTGTTGGGTCGGCAGCGACCCATACCTCTCAGGTGCACGACGAAACCTCCCAGACCTACATGGGGCCTGTGTCTGAGCCTCAGGCTGCCTAGCAACCGGTGCAGGTGGCTCAGGTTCCCATCTCTATGTCTTGTGGTTGCACTTGGACCTCGTCCAAGTCAAACTTCCTCCCACTAACTTCTTTCATGAGAAATTCTTTCTCTAGAAAGACCGCACCCCGAGCAACAAAAACTTTGTTCTCGGTGGGAATATAGAAGTAGTAACCCTTAGTCTCCTTAGGGTACCCCCACAAACATACACTTATCAGATCTAGGTTCTAGCTTGCTAGAATCCTGACGTTTGACATAAGCCTCACATCCCTAGATCCTGATAAAAGTGAGATTAGGGCGTCTCCCATTCCATACCTCGTATGGAATCTTTGAGACACTCTTAGATGGAACATTATTCAGTATTAGAGAAGCTTTTGAAGGGTTTAGAGGGGTCCCCTTCAAGGGGGAGCGAAACCCTATAGATGGCGCAAGTGGTCTTCTTTGTTTTAGCAGCGGAATTAGGGTTTAAACTTGATCGCATGCTATACTTTCATATGATCAACTTAAACAACAAATGAAAGATTCGTTACCATAGCCATGGGAAGGAGGCGGCTTGGAAGCAAAGAGCAAGATAGATCTTCTCCACAAGCGACGCACACAAGAAGGAGGGATGACTTCTTCTTGTTGATCTTTGTGCTAGCAAAGATCTTCAAGAGTCCTTGCCGAATGGAAGGGATAGGTTGAGATGCTTCCTTGGCCGAGAGCTCTCCCTTGTCGTTCACCTTCTTCCACACGAGATGGCAAGCAAGCAACGTCAATCACAAGTGAGCAAAAGCGTTTAGGCGATAACATCAAAAATGGCGTTACATGACTTCCCAAAATGGAAAGTCATGAAGCCATGTTCCAACGCCAAAACGCCTTCCTTCATGAACCATGCGTTCACATAGTGAACCGGTTCATTCTTTGGTTCAATTCGATTTGGCTCATAGACCAAAATCAAACCAAGCCAAGCCAATATATGGTCTAGACCTTCTATGAACCTAATGGCTCAAGATCTAACCGTTCATCTCCTGATGCTCTTGATCTTACCGATCTAGCATCTCCTCTCTCGATCGAAGCTTACCGATCTCAAGCCCTAATCAATCAAACATGATCAGACTAGATCTCACTTACAATCAGAGTTTAAATCCCTTTAAACTGAACCCAAATAATTCAGTCCACACGATCTGACTTAAGTAAGTCATATCATCAATTTGTGCGACCCTGAGGGTTTCCTTTAAATGTCGGTAACGATAACTTTCGTTATCACGATCAGTGAGGGGTATCTAGCAACACATCACTGTCTCCCGATATAAAGGAAAGAGTCTTCCAAGACTACTCCCAAACCACAGCACAAGTGTGAATCAACTTCACAAGGCATGCATGTGTCCTTTGCCACTGGATGTTCTTATTGGACAAGCGGGTCAAGCTTGTAACTCCAATACGATGAGCATGATTAGATCAGATGAGCATAGTCATCTGGGTGTGGCCATACACTTTCTCAATCATCTCATATAGGGGGGGCCCCTTTAGAACATCACACTCCTTGAACAAGGAGACGGCAATCCTATATCTATCACTAGTGCCCTAACCTGACTCATGATCATTATCCAAGATAGTCTATGATCATTATGTTTCAAATGATATTGAACTACCTCAAAACAATGACAATCATCATTTAGTAACTCAAGTGATCTCAAGTCAGAGGACATGTGCCACTTAGTGCATACAAGGAATATTCACATTGTGACAAGCAATTGAATATCCTAGTAGGGTCTGTCCAGTACATCCAATGTACCCATGAGTCTACATCTTATTCCATGCTCGAAGCATCCTATAAGATTAGAACACATATTAGTCTCAATCATATCAAGGCTGTCTCATGTTCACCAAGATATCTCGACTAAGGACATATAGCCTGTCAGCCTAGCTGAACAGCTTTGAGACATTATTCAGTAGTACACTTATTACTGCAGACAAGGCAACAACCTGAATAATAACCATGCCTTTATAAACATAAGAGTTTATTACATGATACTGTTACAATCCCAAAGGCCTCAAACATTAGCCTTAAGGGCATACCCCAACAGCTTTTTCAAGTGCATGTCCCCAGAATGAGGGAGGTAGAGTTGCATGACTCATCATAGACCGAACTATGTCCAACAAGGTTCGATTTCTCCTTTCAGATACACCATTCTACCGAGGTGCTCTAGGAGGAGTGAGTTGGGATAGGATCCCACACTTACTCAGATAGTCAAAGAATTCACTGCTCAGGTGCTCTCCATCACGATCTGATCGAAGATCCTTAAAGGGTCTACCAAGCTGGTCCTCTACTTCATGTCTTAACTCCTTAAGTTTCTCAAAGGATTCTGACTCATGTCTCATCATGTAGACATAACCATATCTACTGAAATCATCAGTAAATGTGATGAAGTAGTTATACCCTCCTTTGGCTTGTTTATTGAATGGCCCACACACATCACTATGTATGAGATCCAACAAACCTCCTGCCCTCTCACCAATCTTGGTGAAGGGCGTCTTTGTCATTTTCCCTAATAAACAAGTCTCACATGTATCAAGTTCCTCCAAGGAACTCGAATCTAGCAACCCATTTTCATGGAGTTGTCGAATGCGATTCTTGTTTATATGGGCTAATCGACAATGCCGTAGGAAAGCACCAACTGAACCACTCAGTTTGGTCCTTTTAATATTTATGTTACAAATAGAGCTAACCATGTCCAAGACATGAGAACTATTGCACAAAGTACCCTTCCCATAAAACATGTTTGCAAAAGAAAAAGAACATAAGTTCTCTTTTATTTCAAACCTAAATCCTTTCTTTGTCAAGCAAGGAGTGGATACAATGTTTTGGTAAGGGAAGGTACATAATAGCAATTGTCTAGCTTTAACTGAAGTCCAGAAGGCAGGGAGAAAAACTCCTACAGCAACAGCAGCAACTTGTGCCCTGTTACCTATCCGTAGGTTAATCTCTCTAGGCCTTACCGATCTATCCTTTCTGAGCCTTTGCATATTTGTACTCCACATGCGGTATCCAATACCCATGTCATAGGAGTAGAAAGGTTGACTTCGGTAACATAAATACCTGAGCATGAAGACAAGGCCTTGCCTTTCTTCTCCTCATTCTGAAGTTGCAACATGTCCTTCAACATGTGAGGTGGCCCTCCACATGAATAGCACCTATTATTCCTGATCATATCCATCTTTAATTTCAGTTCCTTGGTCAAGCCTTTCGGCTCAACACACTGAATATCAACTTTAGCAGGATTGAGCTCAACCAATTCATCGAAGAGCTGCCTTAGATTAAAATAATTTCAGAGGCACTCTTCGATTCATATCACCCTTTAAATTCAAGTGACATGTTGGTTAGCAACCTCCAAAGTATCAACCTGATGCTTATCATAAGCATCCCTCTCAGCCGCTGAGGCCGAGCATGGAAGTGGCTATGGAATAAGACGCTCAAGAACATAAAGCTTCCTCTCGAGCTTGAGCACTATTCTCAAGTTCATATACCAATCCAGTAAGTTGGATCCAACCAACTTATCCAGGGTAGATCGCAGTGACCAACTGCTATTGTTCATAGCCATTGTTCTACAACAACCAAGAAACAGCAGATTAGTACTACTTCGAGTCATTTAAACTGGGCTTGCCTTTTAAATGACCATGGCTCCCACTATTTTTAATCGAATTGACAACCCACAAAGTCAATCGAGAAATCCAAGATTTCCTAGTGAGATGAAATCCTCATTCCACACAGGGCTTCGCGTCCCACGAGGGTGGGATGAGATGCACAAAGTGACCCATGTTTCCTAAGGTGGGCGCGCCGGCCGATTGCTCCAAGCAATTCCCCTTATTGAGACAGTCCAGGCATTTCATGTCCAGCGAGGGCTGGATACAACATGAAACCCTTACCTCTCAACGATGCCTCTAGACTTTCACCATGTGCCCAGCACATGTGAACTTCTAGTCAAGTCCATCCCTAACCGTTATGCCCAGGGCCAACGAGTTTCCTTGCGAAGGCACGCCCAGGTTAAAACTGGACTGGGGAAACCATTGCCACCACGCACTTTCTAAAGATAAGTGGGTGTGTCCCACGAGGGTGGGAAACAGTTCACAACTCCACTGATCGATAGCTTAGTGAGGGCTACGCGTTAGAAGGCTACTAGACTTGATATTTTAATTGAGGGTTTTTGTTTAAGGTCTCATCATCTCAGTTTTATCTTATGTCTATCATTACAGGCATGCAATCCTATGGTGATAACATAATGATAAAACATCACAGGCATGCTTTAGCTTTTGTAAAGAAAGCAATAAAAGGATAATGTGATCATAGCCCATTCAAGACATTGAACCAATCCAAGCCAAAAAGGGGTTCAACTCTTGACCTAGGATTTAAGCCCCAAAATTAGACCTAGCCTAGCCGACCTCTAGCTATATCTTCAAGGTTGGCTCCAAGGTCATTCTCCCATGGTTTAGCTCTCAAACCCTAGGGGTACACCCACAAGGTTCGGCCAATGCCATGGTCTTCCTCCAAAGAAGGTGCACCATCTAGCAAGCCACATGAGGGATAGCACACAAGCACAAGGCTCGGCCAAACCCTAACTTGCGCCCCCATGCAAGGATGTGCCACCTTTGAAGCTTGTTGCGCCATCAGGCAAGGATGCGCAACCAAGCAAGCATGCACCTTGCTCCAAGTAGATGCGCCACCCTAATCTTCTTCTTAGTTAAAAGCAAAAAGAAAAGCGGCACGCAGGCCTCACAAGGATACATCACAGGCATGCTAGGGGGCTTGACATACGACCACAACATCATGCACAATCAAGGTATTTACTCATGCAATTCTACATGCTCATGAAAAACATAAAATCTGAAATTTTACTTTTTCATTAAAACCAGTCTCTTTTTCTCATCTTCTTCTCACAAATCTTTTGGTTAATTGCGATCTATTTTTCAAGATGATTTCAGAGATCCTTTCGGCTGGCAATTTTGTCAGATCAAGAGACTTGGCCAGTCCGAAGACACAATGCCCGTCCTACTTGACAAAACTATGTGCGCCTTTGATCTTTAAATCAGACAAGAAAAATAATCCAAAAATCCAAAAGAGATTGAGAGGATGATAGAAACAAGAAACCCTAATTTTTCCTACTTAGAAAAATCGTTTGCCATGCATTATGCTATTTTTCGAAAATAGAGATATGGCATGTGAGCATGAAAGAAAAGCATAAAACATCGTTTGAGTCTTGCAAGTCCCTCTGATACCACTGTTGGGAAACCCCGGGGACATTTTACAATTTTTCAGAGACACATACATACATTGCACAGCGGAAGAATGTCCCCGAAACAGGCCGGTCCCAAAAACCAGTGAAGATCGCATGCAAGGGGGTCGACACGATGAGTTAGAAAATACCTCAGAGCAAGATGAGGTCGATGTCGATGAAGGCGCCCAAGTGTTCGCCCTCTGCAGTCTCGCACACACGGATTCCTCGAGTCCTCTTCTTCCACGCCCGGTGCTAGCCTCGGGAAGAAGATCCAAGCCTTCGTGCACTTTCTTCAACCCTTGCGCCACTTCTAAAGTAGAAGCGCCAATGAAGAAGAAAGATGGAGATGTTGCCGCCATGTCTTCAATTCCTCATCCTTACTTGCGCCAACTCCTAGAGAAGGTGCGCCAAGATAAGAGGCAAGAGGGTGAAGACACCAAGTCCTATCCGTCCTTGCTCCAAGAGAAGAAGGATAGATGAGACTTGTGACTAGGATGAAGATGGAAGAGAAGACTTTCGCCAAAGCCTCCCTCTTTACCCTTCTAATTCTTGCTCACGCCAAAAATCAATCCCTTGCTCACGCATATACCCATGTATATATAGAGAGGCAAGAGGGGGGCAGCAATAATAGGGTGTGGGCGCAATTCTCAAAGGAGGAGGCGGCTAGGGTAAAGGGGAGAGAGTAATTAGGGTTTGAGGTAAGGAAAGTCTCCAAGACTTTACCATAAACCTCTCCTAATTATCCATATGCGCTTGAGACCTTCCAAAGAAGTCTATCAAGCCATATCAGCCCCAAGACTTGCCATAGAAGCAAGCATACCATCCAAGGTAGAGGGGCAAGGCGCCTAAAGCTTCCTAATGAAGCAAATTGCGCCACTTCTCCCCATTATGCCCATAGGCGCCTAGGGGAGAAGTTTTGTCCCCATTATACCCTTTTAACCTTTTCTCACTTCATGAGAACTTGTTATCGGGCCTCATTGGATAACGAGCTAGCCCAAACTTCATTACATGGGTTGATTAAGCACTTGGATCCAATCCAATGCAACCCTAATTCAAATGTGGCCAACCATGGTCAAATACGGGTCAACCTGCCAAAAATGAAGTTTGGCTCCAATAACATTCTTCCATCTCATTAGGCCCATTGGCGCTGATGAAATCTCCCAAATAGATCCGAGTTATCTAATAACTCGATCATAAGGCTTCCCGATCAATACGAGAACTCGAGTATCAAGGTGTGCGACCCTGTAGGTCCCTCTGACGTTGGCAGTGCTGACCAAATGTCACCACAAGCAGTGAGTGGCACCTAGCAGTGCATCACTACTACCCAAGTCATCAGAATGGATATCGACATCGACATCCCCATCATCGCAACTAGGTACAGATGCATTACAGTCTCTTTGCCGTACTGATATCCGATTGGACAAGTGTGTCACCACTTGTTTTCATCCAATCACATGGCTATGACTAAATCAGGTTCGCACCTGGGTATGGCCATACACTTTCAGTCATAGAACCATAGAGGAGCTCCATGGATATCAAGCTTCCTTCATGAAGGGGCAAATCCTTTGTCTGTCCATTGACATTCTCATATGGGTCGTGACATGCTCAATGACAACCGTTATTACCCCCCAACTACGGCGAGGTGTTAGGTTGTATCAAAGCATATCCCTAACCATATAGAATGGCCAATGACCTCAAGTCAAGGGATCAATGCATCTCCTGTCACTTGTGAGGATAACTCATGACACCAAGTCATAGCCTCACAGCGGGTCTATCCAGTATATCTTCCAATGATATACCCATGTATCTGCGTTAGCACCACGTGCCTAACCAGCCCACATATCAGTCTCACAAGTACCATAGCTGTCCCATATCCACTAAGGTACATCGACTGGGGACTATAGTTCGAGCACAGATCCAATCTGTCTCCAGGGACATTATCATGTAAGTACACAATCGCAGGTGTAGACAAACAATGATAACGACAATGCCAGAAAGATATATATTAATATCAGAGTCAAGTAGTACAAAGATGGACCAAAAGTAGGTCCTAGGGCATATACACCAACAGGGTGATTGTGGACAGGTTGACTAAGTCTGCGCATTTCTTATCTATAAGGAAAACGTACTCAATGGACAGGATGGTAAGGTTGTATTGTAGTGAGATTATACAATTGCATGGTGTTCCTACCAGCATTATTTATGACAAAGACCCACGATTCATGTCTCGATTCTTGGGTAGCTTGTAGAAGGCATTGGAAACTAAACTACAGTTCAACACTGCTTATCACCCTCTGAGTGACGCTGAATCTCAACGCACTATTCAGACGCTAGAGGGCATGCTCCAAGCTTGTGTCGTAGACTTTACGGATGGTTGGGAATGCCACCTACAACAAGTGGAATTTGCGTATAATAATAGCTATCACTCTGCTATTCATATGACACCTTTGAAGCCCTTTTGCAGCAGAAGGTGCATATCCCCTATGTTATGGGATAAAGCAAGTGAAAGCCGTGTATTGAGACCAGGTATGTTGGAGTATGATGCTGAGAGGGTTCAACTTATTAGACAAAAAATTATTAACTGCCCAAAGTCGACAAAAGAATAATGCGGACAAGAGGCGGCGTCCACTCGAGTTTAAGATTGGCGATCATGTGTTTCTTCGGGTTTCTCCGAAGAAGGGTACAATTAGATTCGGATATTCTAGTAAGTTAGCTCCACCCTATGTTAGTTCATTCGAGATACTGGAGAGAGTTGGACCCATTGTATACCGATTAGCGCTTCCACTAATGTACTCTCACATCCACCCTGTGTTCCACGTGTCCATGTTGCATAAGTATGTAGCAGATCCTTCACATGTGTTGACTCCTAGTGTTGTTCATGTTAGACAAGATGCCACATATTCTAAGATGCTTATGGAAATCTTAGATTGCAAAGAGCATCGATTGAGAAATAAAGTTATTAGTCTGATCAAAGTCAAGTGGAAGAATCATCTTGAGAGCGAGGCGACTTGGGAGCGTGAAGATGAGTTTGTGAGGAAACATCTGGATCTATTTTTAGAGAGAGAGTATTCTGACAAGTGAGTATTGTGTGAGTGTTATTGTAATCCTATTCGCCTACCATTAATAAATGTGTTTGAATTTGGTGGACCAAATTCTTTAAGGTGGGGAGAATGTTATGTCCGTGATCGAGTGCGGACAAAAGAAAAAAATATTATTTAAATTTTGATTTGATGTGATGGTGCTATCACATCCATTGTCTATCTCCTCTGGCACTGTGTAGTCACGCCTCGTCTGTTCTCTCTCCCCATCTCCCCTGTACGCCCGTGAACGAAGCTTTCTTCATTCCTTTTTCTTCCCCAATCCTCGTCACTCTTGCCGAACCAACCTGTTTCCTCTCGTTCGTGCCTTCCACTCATCTAGAATGCTTGGACGAGCTCCAGTGATGAACTTCGGCTTCCAGCGAGGTGAAGCCCTAACCCCAGCGATCTATTCTAGCGTTATTTCCTTTTCTTCGCTCGTGACTTCTGCTAGATGTCGAATTTTAACTCTGTGTGTGTGAACTCGTGTGCATCGTCTACTTCCAATTCCGTCGACTCTTCCCCCTTCCCTTCCAGCTCTGATATGCTACCAAACCTAGCTGCTTGGTCCGGCGAGACTTGGTGGACGAGAACCACGCCAATCAATTGATTCCGGCAGCGCTACTCTTCCTTCGATGAGCTCTTGCACTCGGCACTATGTTCTAATGAACAACTAACCTTTTCCCTTGATTTCCAGCGAGTTGTGAACTCAGACATTACTGTTATGGTGACACTATTCCAGCAAACCTCGAGTTTCATGCCGATGCCTCAATTTACATATTTGGGCTGGTTCTTTGTTATTCTGGCATTCACATGGTGATTTGCATTTACACGTGGCCGCGAACTAGGTTAGTACCCAAACCTTGCTCCGTACGTATATATACATACGCATGCGAACAAACCCCGGACATATGTATTAGACGAACTTGATTAAATAACCTAGATCTGGTTAGAATCACCTAATTAACTTGGATCAACATGTTAATAATAATGATAAGTGGATTAGCATAATACATATACTTACACGATGACTTATCTGTTAGTACCTGTTGATTAATATGCGTGACTTCTAGTTGGATCTGTTTACTATACTTATACTGTTGAGGTAGAGATTCTATCTACTTTCTTTGATACAGTGTCAGCTGCATGTGTAGTTAGCAGCACCTCCTTATTGTTGTTAATACCGTTGATTACTATTCTGATTCCTTTTTGCTTGAGTCATTATCCTGTTGACATAAACATGTTTGTATGCAACACGGTATGTGTATTTTGGTAGTGCATGCTAGTCAGTAAGTCAGTTTGTCATTTTGTATATATATATATATATATATATATATATATATATCGAGGGCTAGATGTCTAGCGATAAACATTACAGTGTGCCTCGGATTATTGTGTGTTAGATTATGAGACGCTATGTGATCGTCTCCATGTGGGCCTGGTCGACGGATGAGGTACCAGTGCTAGACCGAGAGAGCTAGTGGATATAGGGCTTGAGGTCTCGGATGTATTTCAACTCGATGATCACTTCAGCGAGATGGGTTGTACGAGTGCAAGACGCTACACTAACGGGTTGTCGACGGACCGTCATCTCTACTGTTCGGGGGGCCATCAGTAGAGACCACTCTATCACAGAGTTGCGGGTCTTAGATCATGTTGTATCAACTCCCAGTTTTTATTTGTGTGTTGACACTTATATTGATGCATATTTTAGTTTAATTATACGCTATATGAGACATATAGTGTTACGATGGTACTGTGGTAAATTCCTCTATTCTAATCATGCACCATAAACTTGTTATATCCCTACTTAGCCTCCGGCTAACCCCCTTTGTCTTGCCTCCAAGTTCAGGCGTGGCTCCATCTAGAGCGAATTAGATAGTTAATATTTGACCACCAGTCAGGGTGGGTTTGTGATGCACATTTATTCGGGTTTTATATTTTATATATGTTGCATTGGACTTATTAACCGCTGCGCCGGTTGTGTTGTTAGTTGGGTTTGTTGACCGCTGCGTCGGTCATGTTGTTGTTGACTTTGTTGACCGCTGCGCCAGTCTTATGTTAGTCGTATTGTATTCTCAATATTTTGTGGCCGGGTTGGCTTGTTATAGGGGTGTCCAATCGGTTCGAACCGATTGGAACCGAACCGATGTTTTTTTTCCCAAATTTTGTAACCCGAAACCGAACCGAATTTTTGACAAACCGAACCGAACCGAACCGAAAAAGTTCGGTTCGGTTCGGTTCGGTTTAAACCGGTTTAAACCAGATTTGAAAATGCAGGTGCAAGATATGAAGATAATGGGACTGCGATATACAAACCAATGCCTGAAGATAACAATCTAAATCAAACAAACAATTGTAGGCGGACAGTGAATTGGTTTAGCACAAACTGACAAAGCCGCCAGGTCGGAAGACTAGTTGTATCAAATTCAAGGGACAAAGAACATATAAAACATTCTGAATTACTAAATTCTAAAAGAAAAATCAGTGGAGATATAATGTCCAGTAACTGATGATTTTACAAGGCGCTCACATAATGCACATTTTAGTGTATCTTTAAGAAAATAAGAAAGAAACTGAAAACTTATCTCTGACTGTCTATACCATACAGTAAAAAGATGGAAACAAGAGGAAACAGGAATTATAGTGATTGATTGAAACAGATAGATGGATATAGAAAGAGTAATCATCGTTTGAAAGAGTAATTTATTTGAATTCCATTATACAATTGAACAAATAGAATTCATTTTTTAAATAATAAAAAATGAACTGCAACTTATTGATGGTAGCACGCTTACCATGCGCATTGTCTAACACAATCAACCAATTCTTCCCGATAAGCATTACGAGCTTCTTTCAAACGTTTTACCTGCTCAGTGCAGGATCTTTCTCTTATTCGTTTGTCTGTATCATCTAAGAGAGAAATTGACTGTGATTGATGTGACATATAATAAAAGGCCTGCAACAAGGAACTAATTACAAGTTCATTTTCTGTTCTACACAATCAACCCCAGGTGAGACTGGTTCGGTTCAATTAAGTTTGAACCATTTCACTTAATTCAAACCAGTAGTGTTAGAATTTGCTGAGTGAATTTGAAGCAGTTTTAACTTTTAATTAAAGAATATGACAAAGTGTTAGGTTATATTTCTAAAGTAGCTTCAATTGTAAATCAGATGAGAAGGCTAGATGACAAAATACCTAAAATTAGAGTAATTGATAAAATTCTCAGATCTTTAACAAAGAAATTTGAATACATTGTAACAGCTATAGAAAAATCAAAGCACTTGGAAGTGATAATGTGATATCGTTAGAGGAAACATAAAACCCTAAAAATCAAAACTAAACCTAAAAGCTTACCGATGAAGGTGTGAACTGTGCTGGCGAAGGCGGATAGCACACACTCTAGAGTCAAGCCTCTCAAGCTCAGAGATGAGAGCGATTGCGAGTTGCGACTGCCGACTGCGAGAGCGCGTAGGGTACGCGTAGCTGGAGCCGAGAGGCGAGCAGAGGAAAGGGACTACGACTGCCGACTGCGAGATTGCCGTCGCCCGTTGCTGCGTCGCGCCGAGTGGAGGCGTCGAGCTGTGGAGTTCCTGTCGCAGGTCGCCTGGTCGAGTGGTCGGCAGTCGGCTGGAGCCTGGAGGAACCGCTGATTCGCTGAAGGGCGAAGGCTAAAGCGTTAGCGGCGACTGCGGCGTAGGGTTAGGTTACACCTTACACGTAATGACGTAAGTCGTAACTTACGCGTAACGTTAAAACATTAAACATAAATGTTTTTTTTTGAACCGCCGAATCGTTTACTCGGTTCGGTTCGGTTTTTTTTGTTTTTTAAAACCAAAAACCGAAATCGACCCGATATATTTTTACTCAAATATAAACCGAACCGAACCCGACCCATTGAATAAAAACCGAACCGAACCGATAATTTCGGTTCAGTTCGGTTTGGTTTACCGGGTTGAACCGGACTTTGGACAGCCCTAGCTTGTTATGCATTTTATTATTCTATCGTATACCTTTGGGGTTTCGAGTTGACTTGTCAGGTATAGTGTTGTTGTGTCCCATGGCCGGGATTCCCGGTGTGGGTCCCAAGTGGTGGTCGAGGGCATAACAGCGCTCCTGCCAGTCGCGCTAAACCTGATCAAACCACTTAAACTCGTCCACTGCGTGGGACTTTGACCAATTCGGGCCCTGTGTGGCTAAAAATTTATTGTATTAATTAATTAAGCTAATTTGTAGTATTTTTATAAAACAGGGTGTGAAAGATTCGTATCAGAGGCAGTTCAACTGTAAAATCGCTAAAAGAGATAATAGAATGGTGCTGTCGAACACGGACAGAATCTCCCAGCTTGAGGAAGCTGTTGGAGACTTAGCTGCTCTCCCCAATGAGACCTTGGTGGAGATGCTGAAAAGCCTGCTATCCTCCACTACTGAGTTGTAGATTCAAGTGGAAAATATTCTAGTCGATATGGAGGTCTGCAAGATAGAGTTGGCCGAGCTGAAGCAAGAGGTTGCTTCACAGCGTCGAGCGGCTGAAGGAAACATGGGGGTTGTGCCATACTGGAAGGTCCCAGAGCCCGGATCCTTTTCAGGGATCTGCAGTGCCAAGGAAATAGAGAATGTCCTGTGGGACATGGAGATGTACTTCCAGTCGGCCCAAATCCCTGTAGAGGAGCAAGCTCTTGTATGCACAACTGTGGTTGCGAACGCCGGCTGCACCAACTCTCTTAGCGGAACACCAGACTTACCAACTCTTGTGGGAAGAGTTCAAGAAGGAACTGAAGAAGCAATTTATGTCGGAGAACTCGTTGTGGGTGGTACGGGAGATCCTCTTCAATCTCATGCACACTGGGAGTGTATGTGACTATGTAAAGAGATATAAAACTTGATGTGTAGTTTATCTACTACTATCTAACCGCAAGCGTAATGATTTATGGTAGTAGTACTTAAGAGTCGATCCCACAGGGACAGTGATCAAGTACTGAGTGATTGCAAATCAATAGCTAGACAATCAGGTGAATATTTTGGGTTTTCATAAAATAAATCAAATATAACTAAATACAATTGCTAGCCGAATCAAGCAAGTGAAAGTTTTGGATAGAAAACAAGATTTAGAGACATCGGAACTTTGGGTTTATCTCGTTGGCGGATCTTAAACTCAAACAAAATAATATCATAACAACGCAATCTTAAAGCATTCAAGGAGATATCCAATGGTACATATTACCCTCTTTTGACAGCGTAATCCGATATCAATCTAGATCGGCATCCTACTTTCGTGGCTAACTGGATCTAGATTGATCCAATGGGTTCAGAGATATCATAAAGTTCCTCACACAAATTCTGCCCTAATTCTTGACAACTCAAAGCATGTTCGATCCAGCAGATCTAGCGTCACAATTCTCGTTTTGGTCCTTCTTGTGATGCCCAAGAAAAGTAATTACGCGATCAAGGCAATATGATGTCTTGCTTTTTATTAGTAAATTCTAGTATTATTTCATCTCAAATCTAGGCTTATTTCAATGTTTTCATACTCTCTTTAGACTTATTTACTCGATTGCTTCGGAATCTTCACTTTTTCTTATTTTTGTGAAACTTCAAGTAAAATCGCCAAATTTTGAAGTCTTTTGAGGATTCTAAAGTCATGGGGTGATTCCCTACGTGAAGACGAAGTTGTATGTCAAATTTGGGCCCAATCGGAGCTATTTTGAAAAATATGGTCAGGTGAACCCGACGAGGTTCACTAGTGCTTTCGCCAGACGACTGAAAGTTCACAGAACACTTCACTGGTAGGTGAATCCGGCGAGGTTACCCATGATTCTCTCTGAGGAAATCTACGCAGAAATCTATAGTACACTTCACTGGCTAGTGAACCCAGCGGGATTAACCGGTGATTCTTACTCGATAGAAACTACACAGCAGACTTCACTACCTGGCGAACCTGGCAGGTTTCACCCGTGATCATAACTGGCAGCCCGACCTTCACTCTATTTTCTTTCAATTCTGAGCCCTAGAGAAGTCCAAAAAAGGCAAGAAAATATGTTTTGGAAAGCTAATAAAGAGGCAAATCCAAAGAATATTAAAGCCCCTTCTAATATTTCCAAATCATCAAGAAATCTGGGGACGAAGCGGCTAGGGCGAAGGAAAATGGTGACAACTTATTTCGGGAGCGATTTCGAGAGATTGGACTGTCAAAGCTCGACGATTCTTGAAGATTTTGTTCGGTTCATCATCTCCTACCTCTCAGAAACATTTGATTTTCCTTATTTTATCGAGCAATTTTTGTGAGTTTTCATGATGATCATTGCGTAAAACCCTTTTTCAGGGCTTGGTTGAAGCCCGCTGATGATTTCTATTTGCTATCTTGATTTAATTTTGTTATTTGGATGTTCATGTGAGCATATCTTTACCATGTTGCACTTTTTTTGTAATGTTGCTTTGGCCACGTAATATCATATTTTCGTCGACACGATTCATACTGAGAGGAGGATCGTGACGGTGGAATCCCTAAGTAAGACTTGTGAATCCATGACATGAGAGTGCTTGGTTTTCACTCGAGGGTATCATAGTCTTCCATATAGCGCATAGTGTTTATTTAGAATGATTCACCATGAGAGTAGGGGGCACCCTGTACCTTAGGGAAGACTCCTTGTGCAAAACTATGAATTCATGTAATAGATCATCTTTAACGCAGTTAAATTCGTCAGTGCGGTGGATACTAAAGCCTTGATCTCTCTCATATATACACTCTTCCCGTCGTTGCATTGATTTCTTATTTTCGTTAACTAACACCAAAAACCTCGTTTCGATTTGCTTAGCTATTGATACTTAAACTTTCTAGTACTTAACCTTATTTCCTGTGGGTTCGACAACCTTTTATATTACTTCGACATAACCGTGCACTTGCGGGATTTGTCACAATACTAGCGGTAAAATAGCATAGATTAAATAAACACAAGATAAAATTGTATTTGCTATGAGAAAACAGGTTCGAACAGAAGATACACACAACTTAACTACACCCTAGTTCCGCTAAAGAAGATTAGCTAGCATAGTGTCGATTCAGTACAAATCTCTAAAGGAATAAAAGGAACTAAAGAGAAGATAGAAAAAAGAGGAAGCAAACTCTATTGAAAAAGCGTTGCAATTTTCCCTCAAGTCTTCTAGAATGGAATGCATGGTCCCTTCCTCCTCCCTTGTTGTCGCCAAGCCTTTCTCCCTTTTGCAAAACTCGCTTGCCCCCCTTGAGCCCCAACTGGGCGCTACATTCTTCAGCAAATTTGCCTCTTATATAATTTTGAAAATCCCTTTTGAACATCTACATTGATAGATTTTTTAATTATCTACGTTTTGACACCAAAAACGTTCAAAACGGACTTATAATGAGGGAGGAGTTATGGTGTTTTAATTCTGGCCGCAGAGACATTACAAGCGTAATCAAGATTATGATCATGCCTGTAATGTCTTCATCGAAGCTCTTAATTGCTTGAAACATTCACATAATTGTGGCCCATTAAATGCTCATCATTATGACTCCAAGAACACTCGATTTGGAGTTAAGATGAAGAAGTTATAGCCAATTAAATATTGGCCTTTGTTGCTGCTCGAGTGCGATTATAGGCATAATAGTAATTATGGCCATGTCCGTAATTTCAGTGCCAAACTCCATTTCGTTTGAAATTTTCCAGGTGAGCTGATGTTTGCCTTGACTTGAATTTCGGCCATAGTGTGTTGTCAAAGATTGTTGAGCAGGAGATTATGGCCAAAAATTATGGTCATACATGTAATATCTCTTATCAATATTTTTTGTCTTCTGTGAGGCTGTTGTTGAGGAATTTAAGGGCGTAACTTCATGCTTGTATAAAAACGGGTTCATTGGAAAGTCAAACTGGAAATTACGGTCATGATGTAGATTATGGCCTTAGCCATAATTTTGGAAATTAGTCCCGTTTGATGTTTAACTTCTTGTCAAGGTTCTTGATTTACTCAGGGATGTAAATATACCTCCATATAGCTCTAAAAGCGAGTGAATTGTCCTGTATTCAACAAATATGACAAATAGTGAAGTTTCTGAAGAAAGTTAATGAAATAAGGGGAAAGAGATGTAAAAACATGATAATAAGTCTCGATTCACTAGTAAATATGTCAAAAAGACTATATAAATACGAGACATCAATATTCGGCCCTTATGCTAGAGATTGACGATATGGCTGAGCAGGCTCTACCACTTCCTGGCTGGATTGCAACACTGGGCGTAGACTGAGCTGCACCAACAGAAGGTGATGACCTTAAAGGAGGCTACGCTAGCAGCAGACGGACTAGTAGACCTCTGGGCATTAGACGAGGTGGTTCCGATAGCTCCAAACCATGACCAAGGGACTCCCTATCCGAGAGGGAAGCAACCCTTAGCAGCGAGGAAGCTGAACTTCAAAGCCCCGAAGGATAGGGAAATTCGGGCTTCGAGGTCGGCTGCATAATCATCGAAGTAGCCGACTATGCCGGCGTGTTACATCTGTGGGGGACCGTACTTCATGAGGAACTGCCCCAAGCGCAGCCATATTGCTACGATAGTTGCCGACGGGGACAAGGATGAAGAAGGGGCCAAGGATTTGGTGACCACCATCCCGAAGCTGTTGTGAGATGGTTTTTTGTGATATTTTGTATTAGACTCAGTGGAAGTCCTATATTTTGGAACAATGTTTTGAGATGTTTTGTGGTACCTTGTAAACCCCTGCGGTGGGTAAAAATAATTTGGGTAAATGCATTGATGCATCACCAAATATTATTTATGAAATTTCCTTTTATCATATCCTGGCTTGATAAAAATTTATTGGATAAATGCAGAAAAGTTAGCATACTTTAAAACTGCTATTTGAGAAAAAGTTAGTAGACTTCAAAATTACTATTTGAAGATTAAAAGTGGAAAAGTTAGTAAACTTTACAACTGCTATTATGAGGATAAAACGTAGAGAGTTAGTAGACTCCAAAACTGCTATTTGTGGACAAATCAAGTATGGAGAGTTAGCAGACTCTAAAACTGCTATTTGGGGATAAGAAGAGAAGACGATGTCCAACTAAAATAAATGAGATCCCTCTTCTTAGTTCAACTAAGCCAACTTCACATATGAGGATGCTTTTATGTGAGGAAAGCTTGGGATGTCGACAAGGAAACTCTTTGTAATCGGTCAAAGCTGAGTTTTTTGTCATAAGGAGACGCCTTTATTGGGGGAACACTTAGGGACAAAGTATAAAATTGGAGCGAGCTAAGTTACTCTTTGATGGAGGTGGTATGAGACACTTTCAGAAGAGACGAGACTTAGGTGCAACCAAGTTGGACAAATTAGGATGAGGTTCAGCTAAAGACGAAATACTTTGTCTTAAGATAAAATCAAAAATACATCGGTCTGTGTAGTATAGGAGTCAAGTGACTCGAATGCGATATTGACCAAACTCTCCAAGAAGGATACAAATGTCATCCAATAAAAGAGAAAGGATGATTCTCACCGAGATTCGACCAATTCAGTTCGACCGTAAAATTCTCATCGAACCCTCTCCTACGATTACAATCGAAGGGGGGGGGGAGCACAAGTTGAGCCTCACCATAAGTTTGTCGAGGATGACGAATGACTCGGGAGGGGGCGAGAATGTTAGGCTCGAGCCCAATTCAGCTGGCTCTGTCAACTGGGCCATTGACTAGGGTCAAAATTGGCCCAAAACCCAGAATCAAAATCGGAATTCAATTTGGGGAAATCGAGCATTGAGGCATTGGTGGAATCGACACCTCGAGTGTCAATTGCAGGCAACGTCAATGCTTGCCGGTGGCCGGAGGTCTTGGACGACCCAATAGGAAGCAAACATTGGTTAGTGATGTGCCACCAAGAGCCGATCCATGATAGATGGGGCGACGATTCATGCGTAAGCGATTGAGTGGCGAACGCGACTGGACGATGCGAGAAACATAGTCTCGTCATGCATCAAGCGGCAGTGCTCGATCTAGCCGGCGGAAGCATGGATCAGAGCGGTAGTAGTGTCATGCGGCGTTGGAAGGGATGGGCGAGTATCCCTGAAGGTAGGCAGTAGCTGCGGCGGACGCGGAAATAGACAACAAGCTTTGTCTGGTCGAGCTCACATGTCGTCGATGGCTGCATCCGGCTGGGATAAAAGGCATGGGCCGCCTACCTTGGGGTCAACGTCGCATAAAAATATCATCCGCATCCGTCTAAGCGAATAGTGGAGGCGAGGATAGTGATGTTTTGTATTTATATAATATTTTTACAATACTTTTTATACATAATCTCTCTTACTTTTATCATGATTTCACTTATTTTGACCTAAATCTTTTTGCTTGCTCGGAATCTTCACTACTTTTCATTTTTATTATATTTCAGGGGAAAACGACCATATTTTGATAGATTTTGAAGAATCCGAAGGCACAGATGAATTCTACAAGTTAAGACGAAGTTGTCCATCAAATTTTATGCAAATCGGAGCTTGTTTGGAAATTACGGCCTGCCCGTGAATATTATCACGACTGTAATTTCTTGGAAGGGCACAGAAACAATTACGACCTGCCTGTGATATTTATCATGGCCGTAATTTCTTTGGTACAAAAATTCAGAATTCATGAAAAGAATCACAGCCTACTCATGAGTATCTTCACAGCCATGATTTCTTGAAGATTTTTCACAGAAAGAATTATTGCCTACCCGTGATTATTTTCACGGCTGTAATTCTTCCAGATTTCTTTTCCAGAATACACAGAGAGAATTATGGCCTACTCGTAATTATTATCACGGCCGTAATTTTGTCCGCCAGTTTTGAATTTGACTTGGTTTCTTGCCTAAATTGGCTCGTTTTTGAGCCAACTTTTGGGGGAAACTAATTCAAACAATGGGGAACTATATAAGGAGGTTTGGGAGCAATTATTGGAACTTTTTGGCTGATTTTCTCGATGAATTTGACGAAGAGGCGAGTTTTAGGGCGACTGGTGGCGTTCGGCGGTTTTACACCGAAAAAGTCTCAATTTTTTGATCAACTGGCGTCGATCTTCATCAGGAAACTTTGAATTCCTTCCTCCTAGTTGATTTCATAATTTATTTGCCAATTGTAATCGATTTTATGAATTTTTGTAATATAAATATCATGAACATGTCAGCGTAACCCTTTTATTCAGGATTGAGAGTGTAACCCACTATGTTTTCATAACTTGGTTGTTAATTTCCTTCTTATGAAGTGATTTACTTGTGTTAGATTCAATTATTGTTGAGTTTATTTACATATTAATTACTGGCCACAATTTGCATGTTAGTGACACCACAAGAAGTACTGAAAGGTGAATTGTGATGTCGAATATATAGTTTTTGGACAAGTTGATTCGATCACGAAAGTAGTTCGAATCGGCTTGAGGGATTTTTAATGATTTGTCAAGAATTCAATGAGTTTATTTTGAGTTAATAACCACGAAAGTAGGGAATTAACTCAGATAAACACCAAGTTGTACCGCTAAAATGGGGCAATCTGTACCTTTGGATAAATCTAATTCAGCACAATAAATTCTTCTTTAAGAAATATTTAGTTAGAAAAGTCATAAAACATAGTGTGGTGAACCCGAAATCCTGAATTTTCATCAAATCGATTACGACTTATTCTTATTTTCACTTTCTCTTATACAAACATTAAACCATTTTTTTTTTGAATCGTCTAGCTAACGATCCTGAGAAAAGTTAGTACTTGGTCATTGGTCTCCGTGGGATCGATATTTTTATTACTTCGACGTTTTCGTGCACTTGCGAATAACATTAGTCTGGTTGCCTATAAGAGGAGCGGCCCGGTGAGCTCGAGAGGGGGAGAGACAAATGAACGACTGAAGAAATGGCAAAACAGGGAACGAAGGTTGAGATCCTGATGGCCGAATCGGTTGAGAACAAACCAAGGCCTTTGTCTTCCTCCTCAACGCCCTCCTCGTCTCCTTCACGTCTCCACCTCCTAAACTCGGTGTAGAACTCCCGATGGGGACGAGTGGCCATCCCTCGTTTCGCTAACTCCGGTGGTGTGGGTGGCGAGGTTTAAAGCGCCATCGACGTCAAGTTCCGCAGCGACCTCTTCCCATCATCCCTTCCTTCCTCTATAGCTTCGGTGAGCCTAGGTCGCCAACTTTGGGCGAACGAGCTCGAGTGGGGGTGCCGCTCTCTCATTCGACAAAGGATGAGAGGGAGGCCTCTTGTCGGGAAAGCACGCCGCGGCTGTGCACGCCGTAAGCAGGACGTGATGCTTCCCCTCTATTCTGACGCGAACGCGGCTGTGATTTCAGATGCGGCCGCAATGTTAACCTCCATCTCGAGGAGCACGCATGCGTGATGCCTGAATACGAGAGCGGCTCTAATTTCGGACGTGGACATAGGATTCAGATCCGAGGATTGGATCCGATTCGGCTAAAGGTATATTTCCTTCCCATTTTCCTATTGATTTTTGTACGCTGACGTGGCTTTCTTTCTTCTCTCTCCTTCCTGGGCTGGACGAAGGTCGGAACCCTTTGTGGAGGCTGAGAGGTACACGTGGGTGCACCCCTGCCGGTTGTGCTAAACCTGATCGAACTATTTAAAATCGTCCCTTGCGTGTGATTTTGACCAATTTGGACCTTGCGTGACTTAAAATTTATTGTATTAATTAATTAAGCTAATTCATGGTATTTATATAGAACAGGGCGTGACAACTAGCACCCATGGTGAAAAGTTGAATCAAGAGTAGACTAGGAGCCGTAACATCTACTCATATGAATTAAGATGCATCATACTGGTGATCATATGCCCCTAA
Organism: Costus lasius; assembly: GCA_027563935.2. Taxonomy (NCBI): domain Eukaryota; kingdom Viridiplantae; phylum Streptophyta; class Magnoliopsida; order Zingiberales; family Costaceae; genus Costus; species Costus lasius. The sequence goes on from CM050451.1 coordinate 83,552,974, forward strand.
GCTACTTGTAAACCAAAATCATTAGGCAACATCCTGAGTTATCATCTATGTAGAATAAAAGGACAATATAAGAAAAACTAACTCATCGCACTAAATGACAATAGTTACCAATCATTTCTTGGAGTGTTATGTTGTGGTGGCAATTACTATCAATGGCTAATAACATAGTATATGATGGTACAAAGTGCTCATCCTCTAAGTCCGTAAAGCTAGCAATGGTAGTCTAGATGAACCACAATAATCAAGTCCTTATGTGCACAACTTCATATACTTGTTATACAGGTTTTGTTAAAAGGAAATTAGCAAATCAAGGATCAAATACTTCATCTTTAAACATACATAAGAAAACAGACGGTGAAGAATCTAGATTGGCTGCATTATGGGAGTGCACGGCCTGCGAAGGGTCCCTTTTAATCAAATGAAGGGGTCACCTATCAACTGCACACAAATCATAAAGCGCGTTAAACGCACGCGAATCTTAAAGATGGCGTAACCAGGGTTACCGCATAGGTTAAGAATTTTCGCGTCTCCTCATCTTCCCGCCGGAACGCGAAACCCTATAGAAGTCTTCTTTCCCTTTTCTCATCTCCACCTCTTGCCGGCACAGACAAAAGTGTCGTTGAATTTGTACTAACCCATCGTCGATTTTTCATCCTGAAAAGGGCGTTCTATCATCTTCTCCCGTCGGCGACTTTGCTTGCTCGTCTAGCGCTTTACCATACCAATTGTTCTTCATCCGACCACCCGGTGTAGCTTCGCGGACTCTTCCTCCTTATCCAGGTAACGTCCTCCCCGCCTTCTTTGTGTTGGCACTAATATTATGCGTTTAGATAAGCAACATATATGTTTCCCATTATAAAAGTAATCTTCTTCAATGTTCTTATCTCTTATCTTCCAATTTTCCTCTGCACGCGGAAGTTTGTACTTATTCTTAATTTTATGTTGTAGATGAGAATACTGAAACATGATTGCGTAGAATATGAAGATTTATTAAACTTATTTGTGTTAGCTTCGTTGTTCCTGATTATGTTAGTTATTTGCCCTAATTGAAATTTCTAGAAATTATAATTCTATTGTGGCTAAGAAGACTCTTAGACAATAAAGAGAAGGGTATGGAGAAGGGTGAGGAGCCATTGACGTGCAATGATCTACTTGGATGGGAGTCATCAGAAGATTCAGAAGAAGAAGAAGATATGTCATCTCAATCTAAATATGGCCTGAATGAAGTAAAATTGGTAAGAATATATATGAATGAGCATGTGAAATCTATATTCAATGATTCAATTTAGGTGAAATGTATATGATGAATATGTGGTATGTTAACAGGAAGATGATGACACTGCAACACATGTATCAATGAAAGTTGAGAACATCGAGGAAGATTATACAGGAAATGAGAAAACTGAAACATCATCTATTATCCCAACAGTCGGTATGACTTTTTATAGTGAAACTGAAGCTTATAATTTTTATAATGAATATGGGAAAAGATTGGGTTTTAGTATTAAGAAATACCATTTGGAACGTAGGAAAGATGGGAGTTTAAGATTCCGTAAATTTGTTTGTAGTAAACAAGAGTTGAGGGAAGTGCGTGAAACCCAAAGAATTAAGAAACCTCAACCTGAGACATGAACCAAATGTATGGCTCAGGTTGAATTCAAAATTGACTTGAATAAGGTTTGGACCTTATCAAAAGTAGAGATTAATCATAATCATCCGATGACATCACCAAATAAGGTTCACATGCTTAGATCGCACAGAAAGATTCTACCTTTTCAGCGTGCTCTTATTGATCAAATGACAGATTCTGGTATAAAAGGCCATCATGTTTATAATTATCTTCAGTGTGTGGAAAACAATAATGAAGTTGGGTTTATAAGAGACGATAGCACAAACTATATTAAAAAATGTAGAAAGAAAACATTGGATGGTAAAGAAATGTGTGGTACACTTAAGTATTTGAAGGAACGACGATTAGCTGATCCTTTATTTTTTTTATGCTATTGAAGCTCATGAAACAGGAGAGATTGCAAACTTTTTCTGGGCAGATAGTAAATCTATTATAGATTATGCATATTTTGGTGATGTAATATGTTTTGATACCACATTTCAGATAAAATGAGTATGATATGCCATTTGCTCCTATTGTTGGCTTGAATCACCACAAGCAAACAATTATTCTTGGTGCTGCTTTATTATATGATGAGTCAGCTGATTCTTTTATTTGGTTATTTGAGACCTTCTTATAAGCAATGTCCGGGCGGCCACCTGTCACCATATTCACAGATCAATCAGCTACTATTACCAAAGCTATACAAATTATGATGCCAACTACAGCCCATCGACTTTGCCTATGGCACATATTTCAAAATGCTGCTTCGCACCTATCTCAGGTGATTCACACATTTTCTAGATTTGTCCAAGACTTCAAATAGTGTATTTATGAGAATTGCACCATTGAAACATTTGAAAAACTATGGGAGGATCTATTACGTAAGTATAATCTATGTGATAATTCGTGGATCATTAATTTTTATCAACTTCGTGACAAATGGGTTGCATGCTATCAGGTGGAAACATTCTTAGCTGATATGACCACCACACAATGTAGTGAGAGCATGAATGCTCACTTTTAAGAGATTTTTTCGGAAAAAATTATCTTTGTTTGAATTTTTGGATCAATAGGATAAGGCTCTTACATTTTTTTCGTGAGAAAGAAACCAAATTTGACTTCAAGAGCAGGAATAGTACACCATTCGCGGTATTTGGAAATATTTTAAAGGAAGCTGCTGCAGCCTACACCAGAGTAATCTATGAGGAGGTGGCTGAGCAATTCATGAATCATGTAGATTGGTGTGTAGATTCAATGAGTGTTGATTGTCATTCTAATGTAAAGACATATACATTAATATGTGCTAGCATGCGTAGATCTGAAACCGTGACTTACAACTCTGCTTCCATTAATGTGAATTGCACATGCAAATTATTTGAGCGAACTAGAATTTTGTGTAGGCATGCATTCAAGGTTTTGACTGTTAACGATGTGTGTTAACTACCCCAACAGTATATATTGAAAAGGTGGACAAAGTATGCAAGAGATGGCAATGGTTCGAATAGTTGTCCACCTACTACCGATGGGAATGGAAAAGAGATATTAACTTCCATGTAAAAGCGCATATGCCAGAAACAATACGTTCTTGCAACATTAAGTCAACATTCCAGGCAAGCCCTCGATAAGATTGAAATAGCCGTTGATAAATTGAGGGCAGATGTGCAGAACATGCTGCATGTTGATGAGCAATGTGAGGTCGTAGATACTGACAGCAATGATATTGGTCAAGTCAAAAATATCACCATAAAGACCCCGGCTGTGAAGAAAGGTCCAAGAGAGAAAAGGAAGAAAAGTGTCCTAGAAAAATGACCCAAAAAGACTGGTGCATCCAAGGCAAACACAAATAGTGGGAGATTTACACAGCCTCCTGTTTCCATGCCTCTTACACATCCATTTGCTGCTTCACAATATGTACTTATATTGTCAATAATCTTAACCTTTATACAGTTGTAACAATACTAATGTTGTACTTGTAATTTGTTTTCAGGCTCATGCACCCATGCCTCCTATACATCCATTTTCTGCTATACATTTAAGTAGGGCATGTTCCTTATATTACATTATTGTAGATTTGTACCAATACTAATGTTTTACTTGTAATGTGTTAACAGGCAACTGTGCCCATGCCTCCGCATCCATTTGCTATTGCTGGATATGTACTTACAATGTCAATAATATGTAAATTTATAGATGTTTAACAATACTAATGTTGTATTTATAATTTGCGTTCAGGGTCATGTTCCCGTGCCATCTACACATGCACATGCATTTGCAACTACCGGTTATGTATGCTATTTTACATAATGTCAAATTTGACAGATTTTGACCAATACTAATGTTCTATTGTACCACAGACTCCTGCACCAAGTGCGAGTTCTTCTCCCCAAATCCAATTCCCTTATACAGCCATGATGATGGGAACAACTTCTTATTACATAAGTATGATTACCTGATATATACAGTAATGATATGCCCTTAAATGTTGGTACTAAACTTATTTTTCATCGTGTAGTGTTCCGATGCAGGCTCACATAATGCTCCGTCGCAGTTTGTTCCCAATTTATCAAACGAACAGAATTCATAGTAGAATGTGATTGTATTATTAGACACCTTGTACCATTCTGTAACCTGTAAGGGGTGCCGTATGTGCATTGTGTATGTAGAGGTTGAGTTTATGCCGATTAAACTTATTTGTATTTATATTGGTTGATGTTGTTTGAAAGGGGATTCTTTTATATTGGTTGAGTTTATGATATTTATACAAATTGTCTTCATCGTGGATTAAGGATGTAACATCATGGATTAAGGCTATAACATTATCGATTAAGTCTATAATATCATGGATTAACACTATCACATCGTGGATTAGGCATGTAACATTGTGGATTAGGCATCTAACATCGTGGATTAGGCATCTTACATCGTGGATTAGACATCTAACATGGTGGATTAGGCTTGTAACATCGTGGATTTAGGCTGTAACATCGTGGATTACACATGTAACATTGTGGATTAAAGCTTAACATCGTGCATTAAGGCTATAACATCGTGGATTAAGGCTATAAAATCTATGATTATGGCTACAACATCATGGATTAAGGCTGTAATATCGTGGATTAAGGCTATAACATGGGGGATTAAGGCTGTAACATCATGGATTAGTCATGTAATATCATGGATTAAGGCTATAACATCGTGGATTAGGCATCTAACATCGTGTATTAACGCTATCACATCGTGGATTTAGGCTGTAACATCGTGGATTACACATGTAACATTGTGAATTAAGGCTTAACATCGTGCATTAAGGCTATAACATCGTGGATTAGGCATCTAACATCGTGGATTAACACTATCACATCATGGATTTAGGCTGTAACATCGTGGATTAAGGATGTAACATCGTGGATTAAGGATGTAACATCGTGGATTAAGGATGTAACAACGTGGATTAATGCTATAACATTGTGGATTAGGCATCCAACATCTACAAGTCTTTCATGTTTATGTACAATCCAAGCAGCAGCTCATTGAACATTTACCATTGACAATAAATCATAGTACAGTGTATTGATAACAAATCATGTAATAACATTCCATACATTAATTAACTGTCAATCACCCAGTCCGCCTGTAAAGTCCCCTTAAAAAGTTCGAGGCTCACTAAAGCCCTAATTTTTCCCATGTCAGAGTGGGAATAATCAAATGGACGATCGTATATTAAACAATCTATACATCTTAACACAAATAAAGCACAATCCGGTTGATCAGGATCCTGGATTGGGCATGCTCTCTGCCAATCTACTTCCCAGACCTTCATATTCAGCTTTTGGTTTGTCTCATCCAAAAAATGATTCCCCAAATAGGTTACATGCAAAAGGGAATAGAGTTTGTAAGTCAAGAGAATCCAGGTATGTAATACAAAGTACATATAAGGGTTGATACCTACATATTTACGAACCACTGATTTATCATAAACTGTCGTGGCTAGTGAATTGAACAAGTATATGTGTTTCGCTTTGATATCAAAATAGACTAGGAACCAGTGGTGGTTGTTGTAGACAGGGCAGATTAATTTCTGCATCCGATTGAGCCGTGCTGCAGTCAAATGCTCCAGTTGGGTTCCAGTCGCACCGTGCATTTTTGTCATCTTAAACCTGCAGCACATCGGGGAAATGTAGCCAAAGCCTCGATTGGTACTAGTTCTGGCTTTAGTTATCAGAAGGGATGCATAGGCATTGATGACCTGCATAGATAGAAATTAGTTCATGCTGATAAAATAAAATTAAGACAAATGACATACATAGAAATTAAGTGTAATGTAGATAGAAATTATACGTACTTCCTCGTTTACTTCCTCATTGAACAACACCTGGCAAATAGAAAGTTTGTGGATCTTCCAAGCTTCTAGTTGATGCCAAAGCGTGATGTCCCATGACAAGTACGTTTCAATCTCTTCTTTCAGTGCCGGTTCTAATTGGTCCCGTCCAGCATAATCTTTCCTATGAGTGTACTGAAGACAAAATGAAAATGTGTGAACTTCACTCACAGTATAAAATAACAAAGAAAGAGTATGGAGTAAGAACTATGGAAGTTACCGTTTCTACGTGGATAGGATCAAGTGCTTTCTCATCCGCAACTACCTTGGCCTTTTTCTTTCGTCGCGTATATGGGTTTGATGTTTTCCTATTTCTCTTGCCTTTGACTTGGCTCATGCATTGCACTTGGCTTTTCCCTTGCACTTGGGTGGAGGAAATATCAGGCCCTACGGTAGCATCATCGTCGCCCCAGCTGCCTGCACTGCCTGCAGCCTCTTCCCAACTGACTGCATCATCATCCTTCTTCCCCTCTGAGACACCTTGCGCCTATGCTTGTGCTTTAAGCTTATTGTTCTCGTCCACAATCTCCATAATCCTTTTATTGAACTCCTCTTGTTGCATTACTGCAGCCTCTTTCAAACTACTTATTTCCTAAAGTAGTTGGTTTATTCGTGCCTCATGGTCAGCATTGGTCAACTTACTGGCTAGGTCTGAAGAATCCTTCAGACCTTTGTTTTCTGCCAAAATACTATTCAGTTTTGAAGCATACTCTTTACCCTGCAAATCTGTAGCCTCCTTTATATTGTTATTCTCGACAAGTTGTTCAGCAATGCGTGCCTTTGACTTATTCACCTAACAGCGTAACACATAAACTCGTAAGACATTGTATCATTGCCCCAAAGAAAGTTATTAAAGGCAAGAAATAAAGTGTACACAAACTTACAAGCTCCTTCAGATCATTGTTTTCCTGAAGCAGCTCATATATCCGGCCCTTCAGGGTATTAGTCTCCTCAAGCAGCTCTCTATATGTGTAGTTGGGTTATTTACCTAACATGAAATATAAACAGTGTCTCTATTAGTTCATAAGACAATTGGGTAATCATTGACGCAGATGTTTCCTACTGGGTAACCATTGAAATATAAATGCCAATAACTTACATTGTCTCCATACATTGACGCAGATGTTTCCTAGTGGGTATAATGCTGTTCTGCCTTCTCAGCATGAGTTGGAAGCACATCTAAGGCAGCCTCCAGGTGTTCAGCATGATGTTTGGCCAATGTCTCATGCTGTTCTACCTCCTCAGCATTTAATATGCGCAATTCTTCATGCTGTTCATCCTCTACACCATGAGACGGTGCTAAATGACAAATTACCATCTCATGTGCATCAGGAACAAGGTCAAAAATGATCTACGGATATTAACATCTTAATTAGCCAACGAAGTAACAAACAATTATCTAATAAAAGTAGTAAACATACTGTGTCAACTATTATTTGCTGAGTAAGTTTATGATATGTCAGTCTTCGGCCCATTTTTACTTTGGACCATCGATATAGGCGAGGGTATATACCCTCAAACCTATCCACCCTAAACGGATTGTATAAATTACAGTGCTCATAGAACCAAACCTGTAAGAGGGGACAATATGTTAAACATATTTGATCGATTAAATTCACATATTACTTCACATGAAAAGAACTTACACATAGCACAATGGCGCACCCAGAGAATCCACTGGGCTTTCCCTTTGCTGAACACTTTGTCACCTCTTGGGTCATATAACGGTAGATTGCGTCAGCCCAATCATATTGTGCAACTTTGGATATGTCTTCAATATAGTCCACTAAATACCCCTCTAAGGTATAACTTATTCTACTAAATAGAAAAGTACAACATATATATAGCAGACCCAAAACAGTTGCTCTATATTCAAGATAACTTTTATTGATTTCATCCTCTTCCTCAAAGGCCCTCTTCAATTTACTTTCTAACAGGATACATGTTATTCTCTTCTCGGAAAATTCCTCCTTGTAGAAGGGTGACTCACTATACCCCTCAAAGTCTATCAATGTTCCTCTTCTTGGCAGTCCTAGGATGACTGCAACATCCGACACTGTGAATTCAACAAAATTACCATTCACATTAAATCCCTTCCTGTCCTTATCCCAGTTGGATACCAAGTACTCAACTCCAACAGAATCCAGTTGAATGGGTGGCCCTTGCACCAAATGGCCAAAGGGAGTCCTAGATAGTATGTCCTTAATCCTACTCCCTTGTGGTAATCTGGAAAAAAATTTTTGCATTCGGTGCATTGAGCACCTACTCAGTCGGGGTCAAGGCACTTCCTTCTTCCTTGGGGACTTAACAATAGAGCGGGGAGGCTTGCTTATACGTCTCCCTTATTTAATAGCGTATCTACTTGTTTCAGCTTGCATGTCAGTGCTTGAGCTAGCATTGCCATCACTTGAACTTCCATTAGAACTCGCACTTGGGGAGCTCATATTGTGAAAATATCTAACAAATATGAGTAGATGCTGCATTAGGTCATTTATTAAGTAGAAAGAAGGCTTTCATGCTTGTATCCACGATGATGGATTAAATTCTCCACGATGTGGATTCTAAGCATGAACCCCCATTTCATAAGAAACAGGGCTTTCATGCTTGTTTCCACGATGATGGACACCTGGTCCACGATGTGGATACTAAGCAGGAACCCCAAATATCATAAGAAACAGGGCTTCCAGGACCAGGTATCCACGATGATGGACACCTGGTCCACGATGTGGAAACTAAGCATGAAACAGGGCTTTCATAAGAAATAGAGTTCTGCATGATAATTTGAAGGGTGATTCCATGACATTTATTGAAAATGACTTACGTCAAAATCTGCAGAGGATGTTATGAAGTAACTCTGAGTGTCTTCTTCTCTTACTCAGCAGCGTCCCCTACGGACCTCGTCGGAACGACCTCAACGAAGCGGAAAATGCAGCAAACATTAACATGTAATGTTCAACTTCCAGAAAAAACCAAATGTGCCCAAATATTAAATAACTTGTAGGGATCTAACCTGATTGGACGGGACAGATGGAGTACTTTGGGTTACGATTTTTGGGCAGAGACGACAGCGATTACCAACAGACAACCAGCAGATGTGGTTGCGGGTTTGAGGCAAACGGGAGAAACAGGGGGAATGAGAGATTGGAAGACAGACAGATTCTCGATTGAGGTTAGGGTTTCCGAAGAGAAATCGACGATTTCGCCTGAAATGGAGGGACGTGCGATGGGTAGTAGAGATCTTGGAATCTAAGGGCAAGGACGAAGGCAGAAGAAATCGCTAGGGTGAAGTGCGTTGGTTGCGCGAGTGGTCGAGGTCACCGGAAAAATTTTTTCGCAGTTACGGCGAGAGTTGCACCTACACTGTTGTGGCAAGAGTGAGGAGAGTGAGAGAGCGTGGGCGGGCGGGCGAATCATACTTCCAAATCATTGTAGAATCACCCTTATAAGTTAGTAGAATCATACTAACAAGTTAGAAGAATCCCCTTACAAGTTAGTCCTCAGCATACTTACATGGTGATTCTACTAACTTGTAGGGGTAGATTCTACTAACTTATTATGGTGATTCTACTAACTTGTAGGGATGATTGTACTAACTTGTATGCTGATTCTACTAACTTGTAGGGGTGATTCTATTAACTTATTAGGGTGATTCTACTAACTTGTAGGGATGATTGTACTAACTTGTGGGGGTGATTCTACTAACTTATTAGGGTGATTCTACTAACTTGTAGGGGTGATTCTACTAACTTATTAGGGTGATTCTACTAACTTGTAGGGGTTATTCTACTAATTTATTAGGGTGATTCTACTAACTTGTAGGGAAAATTATCACGCCAGACCCGTGCATGTTTCTGGCACTTTACCATACCAAATCATGGGCGTGAAAATTATCACGCCAGACTCGTGATTGTTTCTGTCACTTTACCATACCAAATCATGGGCATGAAAATTATCACGCCAGACCCATGATTGTTTCTGTCACTTTACCATACCAAATCATGGGCGTGAAAATTATCATGCCAGACCCGTGATTGTTTCTGTCACTTTACCATACCAAATCATGGGCGTGAAAATTATCACGCCAGACCCGTGATTGTTTCTGTCACTTTACCATACCAAATCATGGGCGTGAAAATTATCATGCCAGACCCGTGATTGTTTCGTCACTTTACCATACCAAATCATGGGCGTGAAATTTATCACGCAAGACCCGTGCATGTTTCTGCCACTTTACCATACCAAATCATGGGCGTGAAAATTATCACGCCAGACCCATTATTGTGTCTGTCACTTTACCATACCAAATCATGGGCGTGAAAATTATCACGCCATACCTGTGATTGTTTCTGTCACCTTACAAGTATTCCAATATTGTAGAATTAGCATGAAAAGTAGAATTGGCATGATAAATCAGACTTAAATAATTCACAGGTGTACACAGATTCAAACTAATAGAATCAGATGGCGCATAGACGAACACTAATAATACATCAAAAGATTGGTAATACATCCTAATATTCGATCCATTGAAATAACAAGTCTTAACGATCAAACTAGATTTATACAATCCTAGGATATTGCATAGGCACCAAATGTGCAAAATATAAGACTACTCATCTATCGCATCTTCATCTGAACCATGATCCTCATCAAGGCTACCCTCTATCGCTGGAATGATCTGAATCTTCATTCTCCTCGGACCTTACAGCGTACTGATGTGAGGGGTGGGTGCATTTGATGCAACCTTCTTTAAGGAATTCCTGCAGATTATGCAGGCAAGCAGAGATGGTTTCTAACAGTCAGCCTTGGCGGAAAACCTCTGCAGACAGGGCATGGAATGCAGGGTTCTGAGAACAGGACCATAAGCCTTGTGTGCTGGGGTCTTGAGAACAGGACGGAAATCCCTGTGTGCTGGGGTCCTCCCCTTGCGATGAAGTGCTACGCCCAGGTTGTGGAGGTGTCGAAGGCTCAATGTCTGCAGCTGAAGGGGGAATCTTCCAATTTAACTGATTCCGGACCGATATCTGATCCTTGTTTGGCAGTGGTAGCATTGGAGAATTAGGCCCGATAATCAAACGAAACTTATTATCTTTGCGAACTATCATCTGCATTGCAATAAGTGACTCTAAATCGATGACTCGACTACCACAAGCAGTTTCTAATCCATCAAGGACCATGCCCAATGATATAGCAATAGGAGTTATAAGACCCCCTAGCACTATAGCACCCTTCTTCGCGCGTTCAACCTTATCAAATTGCTTAGCTAGGAAGTAGGCTACATCCACTTTATGACCATAAAGCATAGCCCATAAAAAGAAGAGTTCAGAATGGCAGATCATACCTTCGATATCCCCACGGCCGAACACAGTATGGGCCAGAAGTCTATGGACGTAGCGCAGGCAGGGGTTGGAAAGGCTGCTGGCGCGCGTATTCTTTGTAGAGAAGTGGAACTCAGATGAAATCTGATAACAAAATGCAACCTCAACAAAGTCACGCGGAGGTCGTCAGTCACCGCCTCCGGGTAAATGCAATGCTTGACTCAGCTGGAGCATTGTGAGACTTCTGTCGATGTTCGCTAGCCGGAATGTGATGTGGCCATCGCGTTAATCATAGGAGTTCAGTTCTATCTCTAGGCTGCTAAGAAATTCAAGTACTATGGGAATAAAGGTATGCGATGACATCCCAAAAAACTTGAAAGCTGAGATCTGATTAAACATCCAAGTTACATCTTCATACATTCCTAGGGTTTCCAAAGCGTGTCGGTCAACATAGCGAGTATTCGAGATACGTCTTGTGAGGAGATTATTATACTGAGCCTTGTGTATTTCGTCCTGGAAGACGATCCCATAGTGGTTGTTACCAGATCGCGGCATATCAGCAGCAGGTGGCTTCATCACCTTGTGCTTCCGTGATTCAACTTGCTTCTTCTTTGGAGCCATTTCTATCACTTAGAATGTTTAGCGGAAGCTATGTAGGGATTTGAAAGCAAAAATCGGAAGGGACTAAAAGTACCTGGTGAAATGAAGTCGCAAGTTGAATCAGCGACAGCGAAAGTGATTAGCCCAAGGTGCTGGAACAGTAGGTTTGGTTTAAAGAAACGAATCCACGATATTACAGCCCATATCCACGATGTTGCTACCTTAATCTAGGAGGTTACATGTCTGATCCACGTTTAAGGCTACAGACTTAATCCACGATGATGCAGCCAGATCCACGATGATGCAGTCTTAATCCACGATGTATGCAGGATGTTACAGCCAGATCCACGATGTTGCAGTCTTAATACACGATGTTGCAGCCTTAATACACGATGTTGCAGGCGTAATCCACGATGATACTAACTTAATCCACGATGTTGCAACTTAATCCAGGATTAATAAATCCACATCCACGATCAAGGGCCTTATTCCACAATGTTATAGCCGGATCCACAATGTTGCAGTCTTAATTCACGATGTTACAGCCTAATCCACGATGTTACAGCCTAGTCCATGATGTTACAAAATAATTTCACAAGAATAGACCATCAATGAATATGCTGTCAAATTATTAATATCATAAATACAGCTGAATATCCTGTTTACAAACAACTTTTAATTTGAAATAACATCGTGGACAGATGGGACATCTATACCATGCGGCTGACATGCCAACAAATTCGTCTGGCATAGGAGTCCTCCTGGCATTGTTGAGATAAAGTCGATCTCATCCTATTGCATAGCTATGTCTCCTGTACGCTCACGGGTTGGGATGAAATTTGACCAAACGACCATCTATCAAGATTCATGGGTGGTGATATAAACCAGACGACCACCTATACCACGCAGCTGACGTGCCTATAAATTCAATATGACCATAGAAGTTCACGCGTCTGACGTGTTGTAGACTAGCTTCACTATAAAATCCCAACAACATAATCTTCTCATTCGTAGTGAAGTGAGTGGAGTTCCCAGATGTTACTCCAATGCCCCATACATTCGTGTTCATACTATGGCAATCTCCTCTCTTATTGACATATGGTTGGTCTTACAGGCAGATGCGCGAGTTCTACTTGGACGTGCTATGGCAAGATTATAAATTGTCCAAGCCGAAAATCCCTTCTAGTTCTACCGAAGTCATAGGCCATTTGATGAACACCACAATCAAGGGATGGACCCGATTTGTCTACCACGAGTTTGGGCAAGCCAGATGGGTTTACAAAATGGACAAGCTATACTAGAGTCAGGCAAGCTGGGCGAAAAGGGATGTGCTATGGAAAGCTTATAAGCATCGAGAGCATGGCCGATGAGAAAGTTGGAGGGCAGGATACAACAGTCTCTGGTGATGCCCTCCAACCGACATCCGGAGTGCAGTCTCATAGTATAGTTTTTTTGAGGAAATGGATGGACTATGGTAAGTTTATAATCTAAATATTGCCTGACCGCACTAGGATATGACAATATTTTGATTATAAGCTTGTCATAATACATCCGTTTTCTCAAAAAACTAATCAGGAGACCTCCCTCTGAATAAGTGAGGTGTATATATGAAACTTTTTTATACTAATTCTATGCTGGTTGGATTTTATACTTTATTCAACAGAAAATAATGTCTGATCCATGATGTTATAACTTATTCCACGATGTTGCATACTTAATCCACGATGTTGTAACCTTAATCCATGATGTTGCAGCCCTAATCCACGGACCACGATGTTGCAACCTTAATCTAGGAATTTACAGCCAGATCCACCATGTTACAGCCTTAATCCACGATGTTGCAGGCCATGTCCATGATGCAAAGTCCCTGATCCACGATGTTGCAGGCTTAGTCCATGATGTTGCAACCTTAATCCATGATGTTACAGCCTTAATCCACGATGTTGCAACCTTAATCCAGGAAGTTACAGCCAGATCCACCATGTTACAACCTTAATCCACGATGTTGCAGGCAATGTCCACGATCCAAAGTCCCTGATCCACGATGTTGCAGGCTTAGTCCACGATGTTGCAACCTTAATCCACGATGTTGAAGCCTTAATCCAGAAAGTTAGAGCCAGATCCACCATGTTACATCCTTAATCCACGATGTTGCAGGCCATGTCCACGATGCTAAGTCCCTGATCCATGATGTTGCAGCCTTAAACCTGTGATTGTTTCTGTCACAGAATCCATACCGAATCATGGGCGTGAAAATTATCACCCCAGACCAGTGATAGTTTCTGTCCAAGAATCCATACCAAATCACGCCAAGTGGATCCTTGCTTATTATCACATTACAAGTATTCCAATAATGTACATTAGACAGAATCCATTACACGTACTTCATTGCAAACATTTGCATAGAATTAGACACTTCTACTAAAATCCTCTAAAGGGTGCTATAATCTCTAAACGGTACATAGCATTTCATTAAAAATTCCTGAATATGTACACTGTACATTAGTCCAAGGTTCTATAAACTCAATTCCAATCCATTACAATAATGTACAAAATCAAACAAAATCCATTAGAAATATGTTCACACCATTCCCGAATACTCTATAAACCCTCTAAACATATCCAACAAAAGAGTTGCCGTAATTTGGGCATATCATCTTCAGAGAAGTCAAATTCTCTGTCACTTGTAATACATTCCACGTACTTCATTACAAAAAAGCCGCAATCTACACTAGCGTATTGCTTCAGGCAACTTTCATCAAAAAACGACCGGCCACTTGCCAATATCAATTTTCCCACTACTTTGACAACGGATATGGCCTCGGAGAACAACAAACTGCACATATAGAGGGTTTTTGCATTGTAAGTAGTGAACAGATAATGTGTACCAATCTTTTATTTCTACCAACAATAACGATAAAATAAAATCATGCTTACATAATCTAGCATTGCTGACTTGTGAGTTGCACTTGAATTCAAAGAATTGTGCACAATCACCTTAGAGTCCTTCAAGTTGATGTGGAGTAAGAACCAGTGCTTGTTGCTGAATAATGGTGAAAATACTCTTTTTAAGCGAGGAACAGTTTTCTTGTTCAGGTGCTCTAGCTGTGTATAAGAGGATCCAATCCGACCAGCCTTGTAATCGGTTTGGGACGTATGAGATATATATGCAAATGGTTTAAATTTCTTCTTATTCTTCCTAGATTTATCAAGTAACAATCCTACGTATGCATCAATAACCTATTCAAATACAAACAATAAGGTTTTGTTAGACAATTGACATACGCCTGACATCCGATAATGTAAAAAGTTACTACTAAGTGTGTGGATACTCACATCTCCAACAATCATGTTTCCCATCAAGACATTATATAAATGACATTTCTGAAACCTCATTGGCTTATTATCATGCCAAACTTCAATGTCCCGTGACATGTATTCCTCTAATTGGGTTCGTTGTTCTTCTAAAAAAGTGTCTCTCCCAACATAATCCTGAAGACCCTTTAACTGTATAGGAAACATAACCGTTAATTAGAAATCACATGAAGTTTAACAAATAATTCTCCCTTACCTTGTCCTCCACCGGAATGTCTTCGGCATCCTCATCTATAGTTAGCACCTGCCAAACATTTTAGCATAAATTATCGGAATAGTCTATGTAAGCTAGTAATATAACAACCTCACAAGCCATACATTTACCTCTGCGGATGGCCTCACACGTTTCTTCTCCTGTGTGTATGGGCTAACTATTGCCCATGATGATTTTCAAATGCGCTTCTTTCTTTTCTCCCCAGGTGTATATAAGACCAACGCTGTATCCGATATATTAGTAGAGCCTTCATCACTTGATCTACTATCTTCTGTCTCTTCCTTTCCTTTACCTTTGGAATCCTTAATCAGTGTATCAATCTCCTCTTTGAGCTTATTATTCTCCTCAATCAACCCTGCATTCCTCTTATTAATGTCCCATGCCAATTCAGTATTATCCCTAGCAGTTTCCAACAAATTCAATTGCAGCTATTGATTCTCTGCTACAAGCTCAGCATTTCTCCTTTCAAGCTCCTCTGTGTGGGATACAAATTCAGATTGTATCCTACTTACATTCGCCTGAAGGCTTGTGCAAGTAGTTCCAATATCATCTTTCTCCTTATTCACTTTCCCCAAATCCATCTCGAGCCTCTGGTTATCAGCAATAAGATTTTTATTCTCTGCTATAATCTGACTGAGCTGTGCCTCAAGCTCTTCAATTGTTTTCCTATAAGCAGCCTCCTTGTCCTCCAAAATGGGATGCTGCACACTTGGTCCACTTTCAATCTCAACATGAGGAACATGATCAATCCGATCATGTTCCATATCATCCAATACAACATTGAATATCAACTACAACAAATAATAGAATGGAATTAGAATAACAACTAAATTAACTTGTAGTGATAATTTGAGGAATACAATAAACCATACTGAAGTCCTTAATATGCTTTCAAGGTTTTTAAAATAGGTCGTCCGTCGCTGATTCTTCACATTTACCCACCGGAAAAGCCGTGGGTAAATACTGTCGATCCGACTAGATAGAAAAAGTCGGGTATGCTCATATAGCCAAACCTATCACAAAGTAAGCAAATATTAACAAATTGTAAAAATTCAGATAGAATAAACTAATGCCATTAAGGATAATACTCACAGAAAGTACAATCGCACATCTACCAACGCCACTCAATTTTTTCTTCTTGTTACTGCGTGACAACTCTTTCCTCAGAAACCGGTGAACAGCTTCAGACTAGTTATAGTTATTGATTTTTGATAAATCATCCACGTACAGAATCAAGGATATATCCACTGTATAGCTCAGCCTGGAGAATAGAAAAGTACAGAATATATACAAAATAGTAAGCTAGAGCACTCGGTCACCGTCCACTCCATGTCCCTCAGCACTAACTTGACTTAGCTTTGACTCAATTAGGCATCTTGTTATTCTTTGGCCACTAAATTCCGCATCGAAGAAGACTGAACTCGGCTTCTCTACTTCAAAGTTCACCAACTCCCCCCATTCAGGCAAACCAAGGATGATTGGTAAAACCAATAAAATTACCATTTATCAGGAATCCCTGCCTTTCTTCATCCCATCTCGGTATCAAGAATTCCACTGCTAGCATATCTAATACTACAGAAGATCCCGTGAATAAAAACCCAAACGGGGTAGCCGACAGACGCTCCTTTATTGCATTACCAATAACTAGGTTATCTATAAAAGTATGCAACCTATTCAATGAACATCTACTAAAAATAGGATGGGCCCCTTGTACAAACTTTCCTTCTCTTTGTAAACGGGGCATTTAGGCCACTTCTTTTTCTACTTTATTGCTTGAACTAGATTCTGAATCTGAGCTTGATCGACTCATAGTCTACAGTAAAATTATTAGTTACTACAAAAAAATAACTCAAATTCTATGGTATCATATGGTATACTCACATTCTATGGTATACTCACATTACAACACAAAACCTACTCTATTCTACTAAAAACAAATTAAATTCTACTTTACCAACTACAGCATTTAACATTATACTCATATTCTACACATAACCAACAAAAAGCAAATTAAATTCTACTAAAATAACAAAAATTGCATGGTACACACATATTCTAAGCAATAGCAGGCGAATTCTACTAAAAGGAATTTAAATTGTACTAAAACAAATTAAAACCACGATGTTACATGACTAATCCACGATGTTATAACCTTAATCCACGATGTTACAGCCTTAATCCATGATGTTACGCCTTAATCCACGATGTTATTGCCTTAATCCACGATATTATAGCCTTTATCCACGATGTTATAGCCTTAATCCACGATGTTACATGCCTAACCCACGTTGTTGCAGCCTTAATCCATGATGGACACCTTAATCCACGATGTTAAAGAATCACAGCTGTGATAAATATCACAACCAGCTCGTGATTCTTTCTGTTCCTTTAAGTTAAAGAATCACGGCTCCTGATTATTTCTGTTCCCTCAAGTTAAAGAATCACGGGTGTGATAAATATCACACTCATACCGTGATTATTTATGTTCCCTTAAGTTAAAGAATCACATGTGTGATAAATATCATACCCAGCTCGTGTTTCTTTCTATTCCCTTAAGTTAATGAATCACGGGTGTAATAAATACCACACCCAGACCATGTTTCTTTCTAATCCCTTTAAGTTAAGAATCAAGGGTGTGATAAATATCACACCAGGCCCGTGATTCTTTCTGTTGCCTTAATTTAAAGAATCACGGGTGTGATAAATATCACACTCCACCCGTGATTCCTTAACAACTTACCCTAGAATCTGAAATAACTTACCCTATTATCTGAAACAACTTTGTAGAATTTATCCACAATACCATTGAATATATCAAAACTTCATAGAATCAATCCAAAAATACCATAGAATTTGTCTACTGAAACAAAATCCATTATAGATTGTAGTAGATTCTCCCCTACAAGTTAGTAGAATGACTATTACAAGTTAGTAGAATACCCCGTACAAGTTAGTAGAATCTATATAGATTATAGTAAAATCATACTTACAAGTTAGTGGAATCACCCTTACAAGTTAGTAGAATCATACTTATAAGTTAGTAGAATCACCCTTACAAGTTGGTAGAATCGATATAGATTACAGTAGAATCATACTTACAAGTTAGTAAAATCATACTTATAAGTTAGTAGAATCACCCTTACAAGTTAGTAGAATATATATAGATTATAGTAGAATCATACTTACAAGTTAGTAGAATCATAATTACAATTTAGTAGAATCCCCTTACAAGTTAGTAGAATCTATATAGATTATAGTAGAATCATACTTACAAGTTAGTAGAATCATACTTATAAGTTAGTAGAATCACCCTTATAAGTTAGTAAAATCAATATAGATTATAGTAGAATCATACTTATAACTTAGTAGAATCACCCTTACAACTTAGTAGAATATATATAGATTATAGTAGAATCACCCTAACTTGTAAGTAGAATCATCCTTACAAGTTAGTAGAATCGATATAGAATATAGTAGAATAATACTTACAAGTTAGTAGAATCACCTTAACTTGTAAGTAGAATCATCCTTACAAGTTAGTAGAATCGATATAGAATATAGTAGAATAATACTTACAAGTTAGTAGAATCACCCTAAATTGCATGGTATACTCATATATGCAATAGCAGACTATCCAAGCATACATACAAATAATATTTCTCACCAAGAGTTCCTTAAGGCAAGGTCGGCGACGAGGATGCGTTGGAGACCAAGAATCAGGTCGACGACGAGAACGCGTTGGAAAGCAAGAATCAGGTCGACGAGAGAACTCGGCAGATGATCCCTAAACACTTCAGGTAGCTGATCCTTCCTTATCTCCTGCACATAAAGGAATGTCGAGAAGACGAAGAGACGAGGAAAAGTGTTTATGCGTTCCGGCGGGAAGGCAAGAGGCGAAAACGCAAAAAATCCTTAATCCTATACGATAACCCTAGTTACGCCGTCTTCAAGATTCATATGCGTTTAATGCACTTTACGATTTATGCGCATCTGATAGGTGATCCCTTCGTTTGATTAAAAGGAAGGGTTCCTTTGCAGGTCCTTTTTCGGCATTTTGGGTTGGGCGTACATCATGAAAACAAAACAATCACTCAAAAACCAACCAATCCCGATCATCTTTTTGGCCGGGCCCGCCCAAATGATCATCTGCATGCATGCCATCACTTACTGAAAACGAGGAATCATCCGATTACGCAGTGAGATACATAAGGCAAGAGCCCCCACCTTCCATGGAAGGGACCCACATAATGGTCCACGTCATCATCAATGAATCCTCTGCTAAGGGGCTCCTACAAGGAAGGAAAGTAGGCCGGAATCATGTGCTCCGTACTACTTTTGAGCAGGTCAACTCCACTAGGCTTGGAAGTGCACCTTAGAGGGACATAAATCAAATGTGCGTACAAGTCGGATACATCCATGTTGAGCAAGCAAATTAAGTTTGACTTGATTTGAGTCCGTTCTAATCTTAGGAGTGCCCATTTGAGAGTTTAATATTGGTACCAAAAATTTAGTATCGAAGTTTGATTTTTAAATACTATTATCAGTATAAGTTTGATACTGGTACTATAATTTTAAAATTAATTTTAAAAAATTGTTGAATTCTGAAATTAATTTTGAGAAATTGTTAAAATACTAAAGTTTTAGTGAAAGGAGCCATTAGATCTAGATTTGATGGTCAAAATTATATTGGCTCTATATCCAATGATCCAATTGACGAAGACATTCATCTAGAGCTTCGATTCATCCTTAGATCTAATATGACCATTACACCTATGCCACACATCCTGATTTTGAGGATATATAAACTTTGACTTCTGTGCCCGATAAAAGTCAATACAGAAGGCCAAATTTTGCTGCTTGATTGGTGCAGACTTGGGAGTATCTCAAGAAGACTAATTAAGCTCCACAAAGTATTTCCTTTTTTGATGCATTTCCTGCCCCTTACATGACAAGTGGAACGAAGTAATTGTGCAAGGTTTCTTTTCTTGCATCAACCAACAAGCATTTGAATTACGTGTTTGATTTGGCTAGGAATAGCAAATCTTTCTTCACCCTAACGCTTCATACATCACAAAGTTTATATTTTTTACAAATAAATTATTAAATAATAGTTTAATATTATATATATTTGATATTCACGTAATCTAAATAAATATGATAATATTTTTAAAATATGATTTTATTAAATATATAAAGTTAAGTATTATTATAGATTAGAACAATAATAATATATTAAGATTAGTATGTATAATGAGTTATTATGATATGAGATATGATACATGAATATCTATGGGAAAATAATATGTTAGACCAACCTAGTAGATAGATCATAATTATTGATTCCTATAGAGCTAATTATATGTTTTGATATAATCAAACATTACATTAACTAAGTAGATTTTAAAGAAGTGATTTATCTCTTATATATAACGGGAGTATTAATATCTTAAGCCTCTTACTTAAATGAGGCTAAAAATATATGGTTATGCTCAAATAAATTAATGTAAAATATCAATTGCATATGTTAGATTGGTCAATTTGAGAATTAAGAAATGTAATTAAATTAGACAGGCATAATATCTTTACACAAAAAAGAAAAATATATAGTAAAATTATTACAAACAAGGTAGTGTAGAATCATGTTATATTCTAAGTTAGATGGTAACATTCATTATAATAAATTTATTTTATCACTACTAAAGTTGTAAAAACTTAATAGGTTGTCTATAAAGATTTTTCCATGGTGATCTTGATCACATAAAACTATAATATTATGGAAAAAAAATTTTTATATTTGTCATGCTTTGCTTCTAAAGAAAAGGGTCATATAAGATTGCTAGGTCGATCATACAATTTTGTGCATGGCTCTATGAAATTAGTGATCAAATGGCACAGTGCACTTGCTATACAAAAAGTCACAAAAAGATTTGTGCTCTCCTGGTGGTGCTTAGTTTTCATGATTAGGTACGGTGTGCCTTTAGGATTAAGTGTCTGTCAGTCACACTTAAACATAACTGCAAAGCTACATTTTGGTGGAGGTTTCTTTCCATCTTCACTTATTAATCTTTCAACCTTTTAGCCTATTTTTTTAAGTCCATTTCAAGCATTTCCTTATCCACCCTCAATCCATTTACGCGCGCGCCGTGGGAAGCAGATCGCTAATGCTTGTTGTCTATAATAGCATCCCAAACAGTATGCTCACATAGCAGCCAAACTGTAGCCCTAGATCACAATCAATTGGTTTGTTCATCATGTACTAGTCACACTGAGGATGATCATTAAAGATGAAAATTAATTTTATTCATTTTGAATGGATTTATCTTTTTTTTTGCAACATTTACATTTTTTTTAAAAAATATTATAATAAATATTTTTGACCTATAATATTATATATATACATTTAAAATTTCAATTTAGTATTTTTTTAAAAAATAATTTTCTTAAAAATGACAATTAAAATATTTTGACAGCTTGGACGAGGATTTTCGTACCCGAATGTGAGACGAATCGTGCACCGTCCGATCTCCATCGTGCGGCCCACCTTCAATTTTTTGTTCACTCTTTCGCCATCAGCATAAAAAGATAAGCGCGGAGGATCGAAACAAAGAGACAAAATCAGTATTAAATACTTGTTTGTGTTCTTCTTTATAGTAATCGCCGCTTCGTTCCTTCTTTTTTTCCCTTTCACTTCTTGGGATCGGCGGTGCGCTAACGCCTCTCTGCGATCTCTCGCCCCCCGACGAACCCTAGAACGAAGCACCGGAAATTGCTTGTTTAATCCCTTATTCAGTCCATAAATGGGGGGATCGCGATCCCCTTTGCTTCCACTGCAACAACTTCTACTTCTGGTCGCCGTTTGTGGATCCGTAGATCGAGTTTTTCAATGTGTAGTTAGGGTTTTGATGGGGGTCTGGTGGTTTTTGTGATTGGATAGGAGGCTTTTCATCTTTGGCTTGCTTTTTGATAGAGGCTCGAATGGCGGATTTCCACCACAAGGTGGTGGATCGGGAGTTCCGGCGGAGCCTGGACGAGGTGCTGATGCGGAGCGGTCGTGGCGATGGATGCGCGACCGAGGAAGCGGGCGAGGCAGGTGCTGGCGGTGGCGATGGCGCCGACCAGCTCGCCCGCCGCCGCAGACGGTCGGACCTCGAAGGGGACGACTTCGCCGAGACCTCCGCCGCCGCGCTCCGCCATAATCGGATCTTGAGCCGGTGGGCGGCGCGGCAGGCGGAGGAGATGATCACCAACATCGAGAGGAGCAACCGGGAGTCCGAGCTCTTGGCGCTGGCGCGGCTCCACGCCGTGTCGATGCTGGACTCCTCCTTCCTCCGCGAGTCACGCCGGGCGGCGCAGTCCTCAATCGATCGCCCCGTCACTGCCCGGGCGTCCTCCGTTCTCCAGCGCTGGCGCGAGCTCGAGGACGAGTCGGCTGCAAGGGATCGGATGAGATCTGCCCCCAATCGCCACGTCACCAACAACGATGACCGTATTGCTCCGGAAAGCCATGGTCCTGTGAACTCCTTGGATGTCGCCAGCGAGAGCAACGACAGCGAGTATTCTCAATGGCCTGATGGGTCGTCGGGACCACGAAGGCGAGGTGTGGAGGTGGATGATCCTGAGGACCGTGGCTCGAGCAGAGAACTATCTCCTGATATTGTAGATGTTGGAGAGGGAGAGAGGGAGAGGGTTAGGCAGATTGTTAGTGGTTGGATGAGGGAGATCGCCTTGGCAGACACTGCATCACAAATGTTGCCGGGGAGTGGCAGTCCAAGAAGTGAGTGGCTTGGGGAGAGAGAGCGAGAAAGGGTGAGGCTAGTGAGAGAATGGATGCAAACAGTGAGCCAGCAGAGGGATGCTCGGGCTAGTAGCAGTGAGGAGTGGGAAAGGGACGGTTTGGTCACAAATCATGAAGATCGTCAGCCGCGGGGAAACTTGCTTAGGCTCCGTGGAAGACAGGCTCGCCTTGATCTGATAATGAGAAATGTCAGGGAGAGGGAAAGGGAGCTTCATGATTTGTCACAGAACCGGCCTGTTTCACGTTTCGCTCATCGCAATCGCATACAGGTCAGTAGCTATATTTATTTCACCATCTGCTTTATTTATGCTTCAAATTACTTCAAATACTTTGTATCTCTCTTCAAATATTTTTCTTGCATCCCTCGTACAATTGCTATGGTTAAGTGAAATGTATATACTGCTGCTTACAACTGTGAAAACTGATTGTTATCTCGTAATGCAATGTATTGATTTTCATTCCCTTCATAATAACTTAATTATAATTTTAGCTCAAGATAGTATCCTAACTTCATGCTATTGTTCCTAATTTAGGCATGATATTCCACCTAAGCTAATTGAATTCCCATATTTGTCTTTTCACTTTGTTTTCACTCTCCTTTTTGCTTTTCTCTTTTACAAATCATTGCTCGTTATGATTTTGTGACGAGTTATTTAACTCTTTCCGCAGGATTATGTCTTATGAATGTCTTGCGAGTTTCAGTGATATGGTCTAAAGCAATCAGAGAACTAAATTTATTAACTTGATAGTGAAATCACATGGTCGTTAAGCTTGTAGCTGACTCATTGACACATGAACAAACTGAATTATCCTCCCATTTCCAATGTGATAATGAATCTAGGAATGCCAGTCTATGTGACCTCACATTCCCATCGAAGTCAAATGTTAAATTTATAGCTCAAATTATATGCTAACCTAGTATATGTGAGGTTGAGCCCAACAGTGACTCCATCTTCGCGTAGTCCACTGATGTTCATTTCTATCATATGACATTGTTCTTATATCCAATCTTCCTTTGTCCTAGTTTGACTCAGCCTTATGTGAATTCCTGTATCTCACTTTTAAGATTGCACTAGAGTTAAATAAATTTATAGAATTGTGAAGGGTTTCTATTGTGGAAATGATATATATGCAGAACAGATGGTTTCTCTATTTTTTTTTCTTACGAAATGCATCATACTTTCAAAGAGTAAGCGTGTTGCCAAACATTGCATTAAATATTAGAATGATAGTGTAACATTATATCAACGTTGTAAGACATCTATTCAAAGGAAAAAATGAAAGTGAGGAAAAAAGTTCATTGCATTTAAAAGGAATGTTGCAAGTGGAAAGAAACAAAAAAAAGAGAGCATGAGTAGGGTGGGATGTCCACTGACCAGCTCTTTTTGCACTGTGGCCTTTTGGCCTCTAATAGTTGCATGATATATCACCTTGAGGCAGCACCTCTACTTTTTGTCTCTTATGTTTCCCTCTAATTTTTATTCTCATCCTTTGTTTTTCTAGTCTACTCCTTGAGCCCTTATAGGCATTCAACCCTAATGGTTTCAATCATGGTTAGCTGCACTGGTATTGGTATTGATACTAGATAATCCAAAACAATTATGTTGGTTGTATTGACCAAATTGGATTGAGGTAATCAAAATAAAATATACAAAACAAAGAAAAATATGACAAATTTAATAATACTTGTTTTTTTATAAATATAAACACAAAATGTATTATTCCTTAGATATTATGATAAAAGGTCAATAATATCCAAACATGTATCATATTAATTTAATAGATTACATATTTGCAACAATTAAGAAGATTGGAAGATGTTATTTTGAAAATTTAATAAACAATATTTTCTATTTTTTATGGTTTATCACTAAAATGAATGCATCAATGTCAAGGTTGTCAGGATCGAGATCCTACCTAGGAATAGTAGAGGCTCCGTAGGATCGGATCATAGGATCCGACTACTATAATAAATAATAATATTTTATGCATCATACGCATATATTAGATTATAAATTACAAAGATGTGACAATTCTAAAATATAGCAATATATCCAACAAGTGATTATAAAAGAAAAATATAAGATATAAAAAGTAAAATAGTAAATTTTATATCCACATGCAGTCCTAACTCCTTAAAATATAAAGTAATATAGATTAAATTTTAATTTTTAAAATGTACATTACCGCCTAACTCTTTAAGCTCCCAGTCCTAATAGCAGAAAGAAAAAGTAATAAAGGGGAAATGGGGAAAAATTGTATTCGGCTCGGTGAAGCTTCTCTTGAGGAGCAGCAGCTTGCTTCCTTCCCAAGTGGCAATGAAGAACTCTCGAGCAGCAGTCCTTCCCAAGCAACGATGGCGACAACCAGTGTCCTTCTCAAGCGGCGACGATCTACATGACGAGTGTCCTTTGGAGCGGAAGAGAGGAGTAGCTCTTGAGTACTAAGCATCTTGTTTGACTAACGTCTTTTCCAAACGGTGGCAAAGAGAGGCTCCTGTGCGACGATGAGTGGCGACAATTGGCGACGAAGAAGAGATGAAGAACAGTGAGGAACAAGTGAGGAAGAAGAAGAGGCAACTTGTTTTGTTTTGGCCTATGGAAGACTAAGCGACGATGCTGAATTAGCTTGGTTAACTCTAGTAAACTTGTCCGAGTTAACTGATTCCACTGAGTTGACTCGTGAGTTTGACCGAGTTAATACTAAAAATTGATTCTATTCGCGAGTTGACTTGTTGCGCCTTTGCCAATGTGTAAAATCATTGACTCGAACGAGTTAACTCACATTTTTTATAACATCGATCTATGTCATTGATCATTGTTATCATGATTATCATCTTGGTAGAAATAGTTTGGAGGACATAAGTGTTACAAATTTTGAAAGGTGACACATTATTATTTATTCATTAACTTATTGTTTTCAAATAATAATATGCATTAATTATTGAAGATTTTCATTTTTATAATTACTTACAAAATAAATAATCCTAATATGTGATAATTCCTCTGAACAACTATTCTAATGACACCAAATTTTAATGATTAAGTCTTGAAGAATAATCTAATCTAATAAATTTCAAAGCTGAAATTTCATGAACTAAATTGAAGAATTTAGAGGTAAATTAAGTAAAAAAATCTAAGTATCAATTCAGTTGGATTTTGATGGATTTGATTGTATTAGTTCAAAGTAAGTTCATAAATACTACTTCGCAACTTTTATTATTAAGTGACGCAAATTTATTAACTTATTGTTTTCAAATAATTATATGCATTAGTTATTGAATATTTTCATTTTTTACAATTAGTTACAAAATAAATAATCCAAATCTCTGGATAATGCTCTGAATAACTATTCTAATGATACCAAATTTTTAATGTTTAACTCTTGAAGATTAATCTAATGTAATAAACTTCATTCGTGAACTGAATTGACGGTTTTAGAGGTAAATTAATTAAAAATCTAAGCATCAAATCAGTTGGATTTTGATGGGTTTGATTGTATTAGTTCAAGTGAGTTCATAAATACTAGTTCACAACTTTTAGTGATCGTTTTAATGGGTTCACTATTTAGCCTATCCTTCTTTTGCCCTCAAAGTCTCTTAAAGACCAACTTGAGTCAGCCTCAAATTCTTAATTATAGAGGCTGACACGACCTTGAGGCAAGAATTGTCATTGAGTGGTATAGGTTGAATTGACCTAAGCACGAGTCTTCATTGCTTCTGAATGCACACCTAAATGACTCACTACTGATGTTTTACTTTTAAGAGTTGATGAGAGTGGCCGGTGACAACTATAGAGGAAATTCAATTGCAAGAATTTTTTGTGGTCTTAGATAAGCTCCATCTTTTATGGAAGAGTTTTCTCCCTTTCCATCTTTGACAATTGCTTGCAACTACCAACTGACCTTGTTGGGGCTGATGATAGCTGGTGGCTATCAGTTGCAATTTCAGTAGTGCTAAGTACTGTTTCAAGATTTTTTGCTTTGAATTGCTAGGATCACTTGATCCTACGGGTACAAAGCCAAGATTGATTAGAACTTGTCGATTTGTTGTTACCTTCATTACAAACCCATTGATCTACTAATATCTCATCTATTTTGTTGTAGAAATAGCAAAGGATCAATTGGACATTGCCAATATCGCTCAAACTTGGTTCATTTTGATTTGAAATCTATAGAATCAGCAAACTATGCTTTCAGAGTAATTGTTAAAGAGTTGGACTTACAATGATTCATTGTTAGTAGACTCTAAAGGCTTGTTTGAGGAAGTAATTCTATAGTACATTTCAGGCACGTGCCTGTTGTTCCTGGGCTTGTAGTACATTATCATAGTATCACTTTCACATTGAGCTCACGTGGGCTATTATTAGTTGGTGCCAGTTGTGATAGCATGGTTTTCACTTTCATGATACACTAATTTTAAACTTGTACATTTTTATCAACATAGGATAACTTGTTGATTGCAGCCATCCCAATCTCTATCTGGCTTTTGGTACTAAGATAAAGATAAGTTTATTGTGCAAAAGCTGTTGCATTGGACCTTGGATTTGCCATTCAGCCTATTTCTGTTAAGGAGTGCTAACTTGGGAATCTAAAAGAGAAGTAGTATCTATTTTTTAACTCGACTTGGTTTTTGAGTTAATGTTTTTAGGATAAAGTTTTGTTCTTCTGATATCTAATTCTTACTATAATAAACCGCATTTAACTTGTGTGAAGGCTTTCCTTTTAAACTCTATTATATATTACACTTTATTCAATCTTCCATGAATTTTCACACGCTTAATTACTTGTATAACTTTGCCAATGTCTATAACAAATATCTACTTTATGGATTTTTCGTCTTAATATTATGGATTGCTAGTATGACCATTGGTAGGGGCCTAGTAACGCCATTTTGTAACTGAAATTGTACTGCAATGAAATTTATCTAAAATGCTACTTTGAGCCAACTACACATGTTGATGGAAAGATATAGAACTTTTATAATGCTGTTGTTGCATTGTACTAGGAATAAACTCGATCCATACCACCCTGTATATATATATAGATTTTATATTCAGATCGGTGTCAACCATTATTGATCAGTTTGTTAGTATGTACCAATGGATTGGTACACCTAGGACACCAGTGTGGACTAAAATTATGGGAATGAGCTCTCAAATGATGTCCTTGAATTATTTATGTTGTTTTATTCAAGGAACCAAAAATTGGTCAGTTTTGTTGGTACCGGCAGTACGCACCCATCCGACCTTGTAGTACATGGTTCGGCACATACCAGTCCTATCATTATTATTTAAACATATATATAATATATAAATTATTGGCATTGGCCAGTACCATTAGGAGCATGTTTTGTTACTATTGATTGGTACAAATCAGTCCTATCGTAGATTAGCACAGGATTGGTATCTTGGATTCCTTAGATATATTTTTTTGTTTTTTTTTTGTTTTGTTTTGATTTGGCTATCACTGAAACTAACTGATTACCTAAGACCACGTATTTTGGATTCCTTTTAACTTTTTTTTCTATTTGGCTGTTGTTGAAACTAACTGATTGCCAAATTCTAGTCTATTCTGCGTGGTCGATTCCTGAGAAATGGTGGACCAGTTGATGATGGGCAACGGCATTCAGTTGAAACTAGAGAGATCGGTCAACTTAGACAGAGCCATCCTATAGCTGTCTTCAGGTACAATTCCCTTTCTGTCATTGGCTATCTTTTGTAGATTCAAGTGTTATGTTAATTAGTCAGCGTGAACCATTTCTTAGTATGAGATTAAATAACCGTGCAAAGGGTAAACCAATAGAATGGTTCTGACACAGTTCTCATGGAGAAAGACCAAATTTTCTTGCAAATCTGATTAAACATGGCAAACTTCACATACTTTACATTTCATAGATTGAACAATTGACATCCTGGTACGCAGTTTGGTCTAGAATTAAGCTGATCAGTCTGATCTTCCTGACATTTGTATCTTAAGCTGTTAGCAAATTTCCTGCAAATGATAGTAGGTTTTAGACAAGCGCATAGATTTCTAAAGTATCTAGAAGAAAGCTGTTATGTTGCTGCACGTCTGCTTCCCAATGTTTTCTCTCTCCTGTCATCAAGACATGGGGGATATTGGTTGCAGATTAATTACTTGCCATTCTTAAATATTTTTCACAGGCTTCATTCGCTCGAGAGAAAGATTGAAATTTATATTGTTATTTTACAGTTCATTTGATATGCTTTATGTTAATAGACCTTAAACAGCAACTTCAATTAGTTTTAAGAATGAAGTAGTGAACCCTTTGTTTTCCTATTGATTTAACATGTTTTCATATTCTCTGAACTTATTTGAAGTCTTTTCATGTTTTTCAATAAATTATAATCAAACTCAAGAAGGACCATTGATTCTTCAGATTGAATGTTCTATCTGGCTTTGTTTCACTACCCAATTTTTTTTCCAAGCAGTGGGATGTGAATTGTGAAGTCCTTTCTTCTTGTGCATTTAAGTTTCGCCAAGATGGTCTAGAGGCTCTAATATTTAAGCGTAGATGTATGTTCTAACAGTTAGAGATGGTTTGTACTTTGAGAACATTGATCATCAAGATGTGATGAGGAGAGAACATATTGTTACTTGTGTGCCATGAGAAGGCAAGACGGTCAAACTAGTTAAGCATGCATATGTTGGTTTCTTTCGGTTGGTTATTCAACTTTGCTAGGCCCGTTAAGTTATATTGGTTGAATCATCAGAATTAATTAAGTTGACCTACTGAATGAGCGTAGCTAGTTAAAGCCCTCACGTTCTTAAAGTAGAATCTGGGTTATAAATAGATTTAAGTGGGGTCAAATGTTTCCTAACAATTACTTCTCTTGCAAGTTTTAAAACCATGGGAATTTTTTAACATAATAGTAATGACATCTTATAATGGTTTTGTGTGAATAAGATGCTTTGTGTTCCATGGAAAGTGCTGATTTTTAACAAATGCAATGTAGTTCGAACAAGAAATGCCTTTTTTACAAGAAACAGTTTTGAATGAGGGAAAGAAGCGTGAGTTAATGTTGCTGCTATGATGTGATTGCATCATATGTTATTTCAATATATAGGTATCAAGCTACTATTTAAATGGAGCTAGCTTAAGGGAACTTTTCATAGTTTATGATAGACAAATCTTGTTTCTATAGTAAATTTTTGTTGTAATAACTTTTTTAGAGCATTATTTATTTATTTATATATTTTGGTCAATGCAACTAGTTCTTTGTCTTATTAGTTTTTTGGTTTTTAGCTAAGGCCTAAGGGCGATATGCCCGTGTAACATTGTTTCTGAGAAAGTAAGCTGCAGGGAAGGGCCAAAATTGCGTTTTGTGGATAACTGATTTGGCTTATTTGCAAATAAACTGGCTTTCTTTACATAATGCTTTGTGATCATCAGGGCTTACTAAATGATGAGAAGTAAAATTTCTGTTTAGGGAAAGAGTTCAGTCTCAAGAGGATAGCCAGGCAAGCAGCCAATCAATTGAGGGCCATAACATTGATATCTCTATAAACAATATCTCGCGCCTAAGTGAATTCGAGGATCCTGATGATTTACTTGATCGATCACAAACAAGAAGTTCTGCTAATGAGATACGGGAAACCACAGAGATGACTAATACAGTTCCAACAGAAAATGACACTCGAAGAATTGATATGCGTTTGAGATCTCCAGTTCTAGAAAATCACCAGTTAGTAGGTGATGCAGAACTAGAGCAAAATGATTGGCAACATCCTATTGAAATTGGGCTTATTGTACAGCAAGGTAGCCCTGTAGAAGAAGCTGATACTGATTGGCAAGAAAATGCAGAACAGGAGTGGCTTAATGAAGTGCCTGAAGATGGGCAAGATGACCCTCCTTTGGAAGAACATGTGAATTGGCATGAGGATAATTCTCAAATGACTCAAACAAACTGGCAGAATGGACCTTTGGACTCTTTTGACAATCTCCATCCATTTCCTGATACAAGTAGATTTATTTCAGCAGACGATGATGACAATGTGTATAGCATGGAACTTCGGGAGCTTTTGAGCAGGTACTTGCTGGTTTTAGAAAGGGTCAAGTTCGGAATAGGATCTTCATTTGTTTGAATCTTTTGACTCACTGCAGGAGGAGCGTGTCTAATCTTCTTCATAGTGGGTTCCGTGAAAGTCTGGACCAACTAATACAGTCATACAT
Source organism: Costus lasius (assembly GCA_027563935.2). Classification (NCBI taxonomy): domain Eukaryota; kingdom Viridiplantae; phylum Streptophyta; class Magnoliopsida; order Zingiberales; family Costaceae; genus Costus; species Costus lasius. Next base: position 83,584,457 of record CM050451.1, read on the forward strand.
ACAAAGGCAGGGACATGATCAAATTCAGTGGAACATGCAAAGAATGCCTAATCATGATGTACCAGAAGAAGATGGACAACAAACAGATGAAGTGGTTCAGGGTCTTCAGACCCAACAAGATGCTGATGCTAGACCTATGCGTACTCCACCAACGCCTCCTACTCCACCTCCACTTCCATTATGGCACTCAGATTTGCACCATAGTTGGAATCGGCGGCAGAGCATCCAAGTGGGGAGTTATTTTATCTAAGTTTTGATTTTATTTGAGTTGTCCATTGTTTTTAGCATCCTTATTAAACTTTGCATTAGATGGGACACAATTGGCAATATTTTATGTCTATTTAATTGTATTTCTCGTATGTTTCCTGTAACATTAAGTATTAGGATACTATTCTGTCAAGCTGATCTGGTTTTATTGGTGCAGGAATCAGATACTGTTAATGATTTGAGGGCTGATATGGCAAGGCTTCAGCAAGTCATGAGTCATATGCAGAGAATGTTAGAGGCGTGCTTGGATATGCAGATAGAGTTGCAGCGCTCTGTTAGACAAGAGGTCTCAGCAGCTTTAAATCGTTCTGTCGGAGAACTTGGTCAGTAGCTTCCTACTATGAAATAGATCTTGATTAGCTTGTCGATATTGCTTGAATAATAAAAAAATAAATGCATAAATCTTGACGTGTTGACAGCTCTAAATATTTTAAACGTTAGTATGCTGCATATTTTATTCCTGGTCAACAAACCTGAATACTGGAGTTAGTTTGTATGGAAGGAGCGTATCACTCATAGATTTCTGTTTTATTTTTATTTTTCTCTTGTTCCTTGATCATGGTCAAGAAAACAATGGCACCGAAGGAAACAGTGCTTTTCTGAATGTAAGGATTCTTGAACTTAGGGCCATATTTGGCCCCACTGTTAAAGCAGCTTTTTTTAAAAAGCTGCTTGGTAATCATAGCCAGAAGCATGAAAAAATAATTTAAAAGCAGTTTTAGAAGCTTGAAAAGGAAATTCTGCTTTTACATAAGTGAGACCAAATAGGCCCTTAGTTTCTACTGTTTCATATTTTTCACGTTGTTTTATCTGTCCTACACGATTCCTCCTCTAGGTTGTCTAATTTTAGGGTACTTGCTTTAATAGGAATACCAGACCATTTCATGTCAACATCCTTAACATTTGGCTAAATTATATGCACGGTATAAGGACTATGTCCAACGCTTCGGCTCCAAGGAACCATCTCTAGTTAGGCTCAAAATTAATCCCTCTTTTCTATACAGTGCATTTCTGGATTTATGATGCACATTTTCTTCTAATTTAGACCTCCAAGCTTCTTGCTTTGGAGTTGTTTTTCTTTTTTATTGACAATTGTTTGATTTCATTTTGGCGAAAATTTTCTTGATTGGTACTGAATGCTTGAGTCTGCTTTGGTCAGCAGATGATGCAGAGTCATCACTAAATGGAACAAAATGGAGTCATGTGAGAAAAGGGATTTGTTGTATCTGCTGCGATGATCATATAGATTCTCTTCTTTACAGGTTAAAATTTCCTCAGATTTCTACTATATTTTAGTTCATTGCTCATTCTGTTTTTTTTTTGCTATGTACCATCCAGATGTGGGCACATGTGCACTTGTTCAAAATGTGCGAACGAGTTACTTCAAGAAGGCGGCAAATGTCCTTTGTGCCGTGCACCAATTATGGAGGTGATTCGAGCATATTCCATTGTGTAGAATTAAGAAAGCAGACAGAAGATGTAGGGAGCTAGCTCGTCTCACCAGCGGGAAATTCTCAGATTCAACAAAGGTGTAGCCATGGTTGCATTATGATTGTTCTGGAATGGTGGTAGTGTTAAGGGTGGACTAGTACATGGCACCTTCACATCGCTGTTCTGCAATAAGAATGCGAAGGGCGATTATCTCAGTTTTCCGTTCCGAGATAAATGCCTTAAGATCAACAAGTTTATTCTTCACAAGTTTCCAGCTTTCCGCCGCTGTCCGAAATAAGTCGAGAGGGTGGGATACATACGTACCCCACCTTTTTTTTTTCATTCTCATGAATTCACTCAACTATTACCTCTTATATCTATAATTTTATAACATAAAATCTTTATAAAATAAAACCAAACAAAAATCTTTATAATCTTTATAAAATAAAATCCTTATAAATAAAATCTTTATAAAATCAAAACTTAAAATTTATGAATTTATATATTATTTATATAATTATTTTAAGGTTGTATCATGACTTTAATTTGATGTGTGAGAAATAACTTTAATTATTTTTAATAATTTAAATATTTTTATTTAATAAATATTTTATTATATTTATATACTAATTTTATTATATTAAAAATATATATTTAACTATTTATGATTATGGGAGTACCGACTATGTTAAGTAAAATTTTTGTGTACTATAAATTTAAATATTTAGTGATGGATATTTATATAGTATTTTGCTTTAGCATTTTATAGTATTATTTAAATAGCAATTTATAATATTTTTCCAAGAGCACAATACAATAATTTATCCAAAGTAGTAAAATTTTTCACCTAAAAGCATTATATCTAAAATAACACTTATTCAATTAGCTAAAGCTAGATAGTACCTTTTAGATTCATCAAACACAACTAGATACCACTTATCCCTTTGATTTGTGCTTGATTGCACTTGAATTAATTATATTCCGGCATCATGTAGATTAGGTATTTGCATGAACGTATTCCATGCATAATATAGCACTCGGTAGGAATGCACTATACCATGCATAAGTGAAATAGAAGCTATACATGCATCATAGCAAAGTAGGGAAGTAATCATGCATCAAACATGTATGTCATATTAGCACGAATGACATGGCACGCCACTTCAACACCGCCAAGGATGTCAAGGTGGCTCGCCATAGGGACGAAGTCAAATCAACACCATTTATGGGTATCATCCCCTCATCCGAGGCAAGACGCCTCATCCATGATAAGAAGCTCTCAAGGATAATTGTCGTAAGCCCCTCACCCTCCTTAAAATCTTCCTTTGCTCCAAATGGCTAAAAGGGTACTTTCCTCCCAGACTCGTGATAGAAAAATTGCTTCAAGTTACCAAAGTAATGCTAGAGAAGAAGTCACCCAACTTAGCTAGAAGGGAAACTCTATCTAGAGTCAACCATTGAATGGGAAGATTTTTAAAAATTTGTATTTCAATTTTGGAGACAGTGAGTGATGAAGCTACGATGAGTGGGTTGATCCTTAGTGTCGTACTCTACAGTGTTATACTATGCTCAGAAAACGAGAGAGAGTCTTTAGGCGAGGGAAGTAAAAGCACTTCGGAAATACAGCAAGAAACATAATGAAATCGGCGAAGAACTCGTTTGGGGCAACACCAATGCAAGAGGGAATCAACGGCACCCAAACTATAGAAAATAATTCATTAACCTCTTAGCAAATTTTAAGCTTAGCACGTTCCAGGAGCAACGATGGCGCAGGATTCAGCTCGCGCCCCTATGTGGCTGGAAATACACCAAAGAGACAAGAAACCAACTACGCCTCCAATCAACGGATGTTCGTGGGTGAAGAGATGAAAACCACAGCGGAAGAACACAACGAACTTGAAAAGACAGACGAACCTGACCCACCGGAGGCGGTGGGAATTATTTCTTATACGTAGGAAACTAGAAACAACTTTGGAATTGAGGCGACGACCTCAACCCGAACAAGACTCTAAAGGCGAAGCTCCTACTTCGACTCCTACATGCGCTGGAGGCTCTCAACTCACCAGGAGAACTCTATCACTAAGAGAACTAGCAAACACAATAGCCCAGCCTCCTCTTTTATAGAACAAGAGGGTAGGGAACAAGACAAAGCACAAAAGACAATAGGTTCTAATCACTACCTATTCCTGCAGGCCACAAAAGTGGTCAAGCTGCAACTATAAGACAAAATAAAACAACCTCTACCAAATATTCTTAAAGCTGGCGCATGTCCTTTTGTCCTTCGTACGGAGGAGGTTGGGGTGGTTAGACGCGTTCAAAACACATCGAGACGAAGCAACAGAACTTGGATGTTGTGGGCTGAGTTACTACCAAAGTGGCGCGCTCTTGGGCCATATTGCTGAGGTGATTGCGAGGCCCCTCGGTGGTTGGGTCTTCAGGAGGGTGGCTTGCATCGTTCTTAGGTTGAAGAACTTCAGTGTGTATCAATAACGGGCTGATGACTCCCACAAAACGATCCGGTGGTTGAGAGGTGCATTGAGATTGTCGTATTTCCACTTTGTTGGGCTCCCTTGGATCCTCCTTGGATGGATGAACATAGTAGGGAGGGTTGTGCATGTCAAAATGGGGTCGTCGGGGCAGAACAGAGTCTTCAGGAGTGATCATAGCCTGGCCGTGATGCTGTTCACGGCCATGATCAGTTCTGTCGGAGCCTGCCGAACTGATCACAGCCTGGACGTGCTTCTCTTCACGGCCGTGATCAGGTGCTCTAGAATCTGCCAAAGTGTTCATGGCCTGGCTGTGATGGGACGCATGGCCGTGACCGTGTTTGCGTCTGGAATCATCGGTTTTTCTGATTTCTGCTGATGTGATCACGGCCTGCCCATGATAGTCTTCACAGCCGTGACCAGGCACGCCAAATTTCACTGAGCTCGTCACGGCCTGCCCGTGATGGGACGCACGTCCGTGCTTACAACCTGCAAACTTCGCCGAGGCTGTCACACCCGTGACGAGCTTCATGGCCTGCCCGTGTTTAGTGCGCATAAAAGTTTGGGGGGCTATTTTCTCATCCGATTTGTCTCCTTCTGTAGTGCTAGCTTCTCCTGCATCAACTCCCCCTCGGTTTGAAGAGTTCTCCTCTAGAGAACTAGGGGGAAGAGGTCGTGGGTGTCCAAAGGCTCCTCCAAAGGACCGCAGAAGGGGAGGAGGTCCGCCACGTTGAAGACGGGGTGGATCCCCATGTCCTCAGGTAGGTCCAGAACATAGGTGTTGGAGTCGACCCATCGCGCCACTGCATAAGGCCCCATATAACATGGCTGAAGCTTAAAATGAGCCATGTTTGACAATTGCTCGGGGTTGATACGCACCATCACCAACTCGCCAATAGAGAAATGATGTGGCCTACGGTGCTCGTTGGCCTTCATTGCATTATGAGTGTTGCCCAAAAAGATACGATGCCAAACTTCATCATGTAAACTAGCTACATGCTGGGCAAAGGAATATGCATGCTCGGACAAATGAGACTCCATGGGAAGGTCATGCAGGTCAAGGGGTTTGCGGAGTTGATGGCCCGTGACGATCTAGAAGGGAGTAAGACCCGTAGACCTATCGGCCGCACTATTGTACGCAAATTCTGCCATGGGGAGGATGGTATCCCAAGACCTAGGGTGATTGCCTATGAGGCAATGGAGCAAGCTGCCCAAACCATGGTTAACCACCTCGGTTTGCCCATTAGTTTGGGGGTGGTAGGCTGTAGAGATCTTTAGGGTGGTGCCATGAGGGCCCAGAGTGAGCGCCAGAAGTGGCTCACAAACCGTGTGTCATGGTCAGACACAATGGTCGAAGGAAGACCATGGAGACGGACGACTTCCTTAACAAACATATGCGCCATGTGGGACGCATCCACGGTGCGAGAATAGGGGATGAAATGCATCATCTTAGAGTATTGGTCTACAACCACGTAGACGGAATCGAAGTGAGACACAGTGCGGGGCAACCCAAGGACAAAGTCCATACTTAGGTCGCGCCAAGGACCTTCGGCAACCGGCAAAGGAGTGTGCTGGTGTTTGGAAGGCGGGGTTTAGCAAATTGACACATGCCACAATGGCACACAATATGTTCAACGTCCTTGTGAAGGGAGGACGAGAACAAACGTTCCTCCGCCATCTCAAGGGTTTTGTCACGGCCATAGTGACCGGGGATGAAATGCATCATCTTCGAGAATCGGTCTACAACCACGTAGACGGAATCGAAGCGAGACACAGTGCGGGGCAACCCAAGGACAAAGTCCATACTTAGGTCGCGCCAAGGACCTTCGGCAACCGGCAAAGGAGTGTGCTGGTGTTTGGAAGGCGGGGTTTAGCAAATTGACACATGCCACAATGGCACACTATATGTTCAACGTCCTTGTGAAGGGAGGACCAGAACAGACGTTCCTCCGCCATCTCAAGGGTTTTGTCGCGGCCATAGTGACCAGCGACACCACCCGTGTGCAGCTTGAGCAAAAGATGATCTCGAAGCGATGATCGGGGAATGCACAGGCGATTACCCAAGAAAAGGTAGCCCTCACACAGTTGATACGGGGACTCGAGATCCAGGGACTCAGTCAAGGCGGCGTAAATGGCACTGAAATCGGAGCACGTGGAGTATTCCTCCTTGACATGGTCAAACGTGTTGACACATGGAGCCCTCACACAGTTGCTCAATGTCGAGTGCTCGCTGGTAGGTTTGGTCAAATGATTCCAAGCCATACGCCGGAAGGGTGAGCTGAATTTCTATGCAGAGGCCATTCTTGAATTTAGACAAAACCAACTCTGGATCCTCTTACAAGTTGCAACGGAGTTGCAACGTGTCAAAAGTCAAGCGTTACTCCGCAATGGAATTTGACCCTTGTTGGAGGCTGCTATATTGGTCTAGGAGTCATTACCTATATGAAGGAGGCACATATCGCTCACGGAGGCGATAATTAATTTCCTTCCAACGAGTGATAGGAGGAAGTGTGAGCTGCTCATTCTGGCGCTCCACATTCTGCCAATACAGATGCGCGGGTCCTTCGAGCAAAGTGCGTACATACGGGACACAATGGTGCTGAGGGTAAGTAAGTAGATCGAAGTGTGAGTCAACGGAGGTGACCCAATCTAGGAACTTAGTGGGGTCAAGGCCACCCGGGAAAGGTGCGGGGTGTGTACGGGCGATAAGGCACAAGTCATCGTCCACGCAAGTGCGCACGTAACGGGGTTGAGTTGGGGGCCTTTGTGCGGCCCAAACATTGTCTTCATCCAAAGGTTCATCTCCGTAATCTAGATCTTCATGGGCCACATAAGACCTACGACGGTCGGGTTTGGGTTCAAAGGGTTGGGGCCTAACAGGCGCGGCTAGAGAGGAGAACTCCCGAGTTGGAGCGGGTTAGGTGGAGGGAGGGGGCTGAACCGGGTTTGGGTGCCTACGCTCTGATGCATCTAAACGATCAACTAGGTCTCGGATCACCACTGTAAGTTGCTGGACAACGGTGTCCGTCTTACCCACATGGGCGTCAAACCGCACGGACAACGCGTGAACATGCGCGACAAGCGCAGCTAAGGAGTCTAACGGTGTGGTAATCCCATCCAAGTGTTGAGCCGACTCTTGGGTTTCCGAGATGGTGTCGGGGAATTAGGACGACATGACTTGTGACCTTGTAGTCACAATGCACAAACAAGGCTGAAATAAACTAAGTGCAGGATGCTGAAAATGCGGAAATCGTGCGGAAATATGCTATGCAACGGAGTTGGACCGTGTGAATGATAAGAATCGAACGCGCAACTCCCTCTGATACCAGAAATGATGAAGCTATGATGGGTGGGTTGATCCTCAATGTCGTACTCTACAGTGTTACACTATGCTCAGAAAACGAGAGAGGGTCTTTAGGCGAGGGAAGTAAAAGCGCTTCGGAAATGCAGTAAGAAACACGATAAAATCAGCGAAAAACTCGTTCGAGGCAACACCAATGCAAGAGGGAATCAACGGTACCCAAACTATAGAAAATAATTCACTAACCTCTTAGCAAATTTTAATCTTAGCACGCTCCAGGAGCAGCGATGGCGCAGGATTCAGCTCGCGCGCCTATGTGGCTGGAAACACACCAACGAAACAAGAACCAACCATGCCTCCGATGAACGGATGCTCGTGGGTGAAGAGATGAAAACCATAACAGAAGAACACAACGAACTTGAAAAGACAGGCGAACCTGACCCACAGGTGGCGGTGGGAATTACTTCTTATACGCAGGAAACCGAAAACAACTTTGGAATCGAGGCGACGACCTCGACCCGAACAAGACTTTCAAGGCGAAGCTCCTACTTCGACTCCTACATGCGCTGGAGGCTCTCAGCTCACTAGGAGAACTCTACTACTAAGAGAACTAGCAAACACAATAGCCTAGCCTCCTCTTTTATAGAACAAGAGGGGAGGGGACAAGACAAAGCACAAAAGACAATAGATTCTAACCACTACCTACTCTTGCAGGCCACAAAAGTGGTTAAGCTATAACTATAAGACAAAATAAAACAACCTCTACCTAATATTCTTGAAGCTGGCGCTGTCCTTCCGTCCTTCGTATGGAGCGGTTGGGGTGGTTAGACGCATTCGGAACACACCGCGATGAAGCAACAGAACTTGGATGTTGTGGGCTGAGTTACTACCGAAGTGGCGTGCTCTTGGGCCATGTTGCTGAGGTGATTGCGAGGCCCCTCGGTGGTTGGGCCTTCAGGAGGGTGGCATGCATCGCTCTTGGGTTGAAGAACTTCAGTGTGTATTGATAACGGGCTGATGACTCCCACAAAATGATTCGGTGGTTGAGAGGTGCATTGAGATCGCCGTATTTCCACTTTGTTGGGCTCCCTTGGATCCTCCTTGGATGCATGAACATGGTAGGGAGAGTTGTGCACGTCGAAACGGGGTCGTTGGGGGCAGAACGGAGTCTTCAGGAGTGATCACGGCCTCGCCGTGATGCTGTTCACGGCCATGATCAGTTCTGCCAGAGCCTGCCAAAGTGATCACGGCCTGGCCGTGCTTCTCTTCACGGCCATGATCGGGTGCTCTAGAATCCGCCGAAGTGTTCACGGCCTGGCCGTGATGGGATGCACATTCGTGACCGCATTCGTGTCTGGAATCACTGGTTTTTCCGATTTCCACCGATGTGATCACGGCCTGCCTATGATCGTCTTCACGGCCGTGACCAAGCGCGCCAAATTTCGTCGAGCTCGTCACAGCCTACCCGTGATGGGACGCACGGCTATGCTTACAACTTGCAAACTTCACCAAGGCCGTCACACCCGTGACGGGCTTCATGGCCTACCCGTGTTCAGTGCGCAGAAAAGTTTGGGAGGCTATTTTCTCGTCCGATTTGTCCCCTTCTTTAGTGCTAGCTTCTCCTACATCAGTGAGCCACACTAAGATAAGAGGCTATAAACCTGTATTTTTTTTCATGCATCATAAAACATTGCTTGACTACTTGAAAGAAAAACTTGTGCCAACTCTCTCTTTCTCTCTCTCTCAAAATAGTCTCTTCTCCTCTTCTTACTCAATTGTGTGTTCCTTTCCTTGTACTCACCTCCTACCTCAAGAAGCTCTCTTACTCTCTTGAAAATCCTCCAATCTCATAAAGCCGATGATATCATTTTCTTCTCCTTCTGTCACACCCCGAGACCCACCCGGGCCCACATCGAGATGCCTAACCTCGAGATGCGGCAAAGGTGGACATGTCATGCCAATCTTAGATCTAAGAAGCAATAGAATAATAACAATGATCATAAAAGTACAAACCAGCATATATGATAACATCACCACAAACGGACGCAGTGGTCAAAATCAACAAAGGTGTAGGACTGACATCCTCAGTCAAAGTCATCACTAGTTCACGACCAGAAAATACAACCGAACATAATATAGCAGCATCACTGATACATGCGATAAGATAGAAAAGACAGACTCGAGTCAGGTGAGTAGCTACCTATCTATCTACTGTGCTCCCGATGGAGCCAAGCCCGAACCTGGAGGCAAAGTGAAGGCGGGTTAGCCAAGAGGCTACGTAGGGATTAGCAAATAAGATGGTGTATATCAGAGTATAGGAGGATCCAACAATAATCAATATAAGCAGAAGTGCAGTATAGGTGTGTAACACAACTAACAGATAATAAAAATACAGTATGCAGCAAAACCCAAGTTGTGCCAATTGTCCCAAAGAATGTGCACTCAAAGAGTGGTTCCCAACCACTAGCTCATAGTAGGGAATGACTGTCTGTCGATAGCCCGTCGGTGTAGCGTCCTACACCTAGGTCACTCCGAATGTCGCTCACAACGACCAATCGACCATGACCCATCCTGAGGTATGTAGTCCATGGACTTACTATGCCATGACTACTACTAGTGGCTAAATCCAACGGATCCTGAAAGGTGAACTATATACAAGTCAGGCCAATCCGTTCATCCAATAATATAAACACACGTCGGCTGACGAGACAGCCAAAACATATATGTACAACATCTAAACCATATTAAACTAGTATCATGCATCAGTAACACAAAACCAGGACACATGCAAGCATACATGGCTCAATGGCAGGTAATAGAGTTCAACTAATATCAAAAGTAATCATCCAGATTAATCAGCAATAGGAACGTGCCACTACCTACGCATGCAGTTTGGCACCGTACAAAGGACAAAGGTAAGATCCTTACCTGATTACTGTAGATCTGCGCTAAGAACCAACCAATAATCATCCGTAATAACCTGCACGCACAGCCTAGAGTCGTCGGCACGCACGTCGGAGTTCATCGGAAAACCTCGCCGGCGGCGATCATCGGAACAGTAACTCCGATGACGGGTCAGAGCTTCCGGCACACAAAAATTTCACCGACGACGAGAGGGTCACGCTGGTGCTCTCGTTCACACGATTGTTCGCCGGAATCATTGGAAAAATGACTAGAAACGCTGGTGGCACCACTTGCACATGATGTTGGAACCAGAGAAGATGGTTGGGAAAAACATGCTGGACGGTGGGGGAAATGTTCGTCGGAGTCGAAGGGAACCAAGCTAGAGCCGCCGGAGGTGAGACCCACCGGATCTAGGGTTCGTTCATTTTCCATTGCCACCGTGTTCGCTTGGAAGAGGAGAGGGAAGCTAGGCTGGATCTGGTCGCCGGAGCAGCTTCAGGTCATCGGGTCGAAGGGGAAAGAGGATGCATGAGTGAGGAGATGGAGGTAGCTTCGATCGGTGAGGAGAAATAGAGAGAAAGAAGGGAAGATAAGGAGAAGGAAAGGGGGGGAATGGAGTCAATTTCACGGGAAGAATAGGGGAAAGGTGGGAGAAGTGTGGGAAGCAGGATGGGATGCTTGCATCCAAGCAAACTTTTTTTTTTTTACTATGACGTTACAATCTTCCAAACTTACAAGAATTTGGTCCCCAAATTTAAAAGTAGAGATAACATTAATAACGATCACACTTTTATTCAATACAACCACTCATCCCATGCCATACATGAACTCATAGCACTCAGGTCGCTCAGGAAACAAATGCAGCCATCTACGCACGGCCTCATCCTCACGTTCCCATGTCTCTTCACTTTCCGAATGATTCCTCCATCGGAGCTTAACAAGACGTATTACCTTATTGCAAAGTTGATGTTCTTTACGGTCCAAGATTTCAACAGGCATCTCTTGGTACGTGCTGTCAGGCATGATCACAGGAAATTCATCTTGTAGGACATGCGAGGGATCCTGCACGTATTTCCACAGCATGGACAAGTGAAACACGTTGTGCACATGCGAAAAACTCGGAGGTAGTACCAGCCGATACGCAATGGCTCCAATGCGCTCTAGAATTTCAAATGAGCAAATATACCATGGAGCCAACTTACCCATGTATCCAAACCGTGCTTTTCCTTTTAGTGGCGTAACCTTGAGAAATACGTGGCTGCCGACTTCAAATTCAAGTTCACATCATCTTATATCAGCATAACTCTTCTGCTGACTTTGGGTAGTCAACAGTCTCTTCCAAATCAACTGGACTCTTTTAGCATCGAATTCCAACATATCAGTCCCAAGTACATGTCTTTCATCAACCTGATCCCATAGTATTGGCGATCTGCATCGTCTACCATACAACGCCTCAAATGGTGTCATCTGTATCACTGAGTGATAGCTGTTATTGTACGCGAACTCAGCAAGAGCCAAGTGAACTTCCCAATTAGCCCCAAAGTCTAGGGCACAAGCTTGGAGCATATACTCTAGCGTTTGGATGGTCCTTTCGAATTGACCATCTGTCTGAGGATGATAAGTGGTACTGAAATGCAACTTAGTACCAAGCGACCTTTGCAAACTTCCCCAAAACCGAGATGTAAATTTAGGATCCCTATTAGAGATGATGCTAGTAGGAACCCCATGCAACCGTATGATCTCTTGGCAATATAATGTAGCTAGCTTGTCCACAGAAAATACCTTCTTTACTAGCAAAAAGTGAGCAGACTTAGTCAGCCGGTCAACTATCACCCAAATGGAGTCGTGACCCCTTTGTGACCTTGGAAGACCTGTCATAAAATCCATGGTGATGCGTTCCTATTTCCAATCTAGAAGAGGAATATTCTGTAACATCCCTGGTGGCTTATGATGTTCAGCTTTTACCTGTTGATAAGTTAAGCAGCATGAGACATACTTAGCAATGTCTCATTTCTTATTTTCCCACTGGTATGTCTTCTTCAGATCTTTATACATCTTGGTACTGCCGGGATGCATAGCAAATCTAGACTTAGGGCTTCTTCCATTACTTCTTGCTTCATAGATTCTGGTACACATAAATGATGCTCGTATCGGATTACACCCTTAGAATCTTGTGTAAACTTAGATCTCTTTCCTCTTGCAAGAATCATCTATAGATATTCATCACCCGATTGATGTTCAATTACTTTTTGCATGAGTTGGGATCTAGCTACCATTACTACTAAACATCCACACTCTGTAGGGCATATAATATTCAGGTTCAAATCAAGCACATGTCTAGTCAACTCTGTAGGTGCCACCCTCAAGTTTGACATCACCCCAATGGACTTTCTACGTAGAGCATTAGCAACTACATTAGCTTTTCCAGGATGATAATTAATTGAGCAGTCATAATCTTTCTGGAATTCCATCCACCGACGCTGTCTCATGTTCAAATCTTTTTGAGAAAATAGATATTGCAGACTCTTGTGGCTGTGAATATTTCAAACGTGACACCATAAAGATATTGTCACCATATCTTGAAAGAAAATATGACTGTAGCCAATTCAAGATTGTGTACAGGGTAATTCATCTTGTGTTCCTTAAGCTGACAAGAAGCATATGCAATAACCTTGCCCTCTTGCATTAACATGGCCCCCAACCCTTGGTGTGATGCATCGGTATAAACCATGAAGTCACCATCACTATCTAGGAGCACTAAGATTGGCGCGCTGATAAGCTGCCTTTGCTTTAGCTCCTGAAAGCTACTTTCATAGCTATCATCCCACTAAAATGCAACCCCTTTCTTTGTTAAGCGAGTTAATGGGGCTAAAATTTTGGAAAAATTTTCCACGAATTTTCTATAATAACCAGCCAGCCCAAGGAAACTTCTGACTTCATAAACTGTAGTTGGACTTTTCCATTCAGCAACAACATGGATCTTCTTAGGGTCTACCAAAATTTCACTCTTAGAAATAACATGACCAAGGAAGGATACATGACCAAGCCAAAATGCACACTGTACTTAGCATATAATCGTTCCTTCCGTAAGGTATGCAACACCAGATGCAAGTGATTCTTGTGTTCATTATTATTTTGAGAATACACCAATATGTCATCAATGAACACCACCATAAATTTATCTAAGTAGTCACTGAATACCTGATTCATAAGATCCATAAATGCAGCTGGTGCGTTTGTCAATCCGAACGGCATGACCAAGAATTCATAATGTCCATAGCGTGTTCGAAATGCCGACTTTGAAACGTCCTCATCGTGGATCCTCAATTGGTAATAACCTAACCTCTGATCTATTTTAGAGTACACAGTAGAATCCCTAAGTTGATCAAATAGGTTGTCAATACGAGGTAGAGGATATTTGTTCTTAATGATGACTGCATTGAGTTGTCAGTAGTCTATACATAATCTAAAAGAACCATCTTTCTTCTTGACAAAGAGCATAGGTGCACCCCAGGGAGATGCGTTGGGTCTAATGAATCCTTTATCCAACAAATCTTGAAGTTGCCCCTTTAACTCTTCTAATTCTCTTGGTGCCATTCTATATGGTGCCTTTGAAATAGGTCCAGTGCCAGGCTGGAGTTCAATAGCAAATTCAACTTGTCATTGTGGAGGCAAGCCGAGCAATTCGTCAGGAAAGACATCATTATATCTTCTGACTACAGGCACCCATTCGAACGGAGGTAAGGACTGCTCTTTAACTTCTATGACAGACATCAGATATCCCTCACATCCATCACATAGCATTTTCTTGGCTCTCATCGTAGAAATAATAGGAGCAACTTATCCAGATACTCCTGTAAATGCATAGGTGGTTGACTCTGACATACCAAAAGTCACCTGGCTAGTATAGTAGTCCACGATCGCTCGATTAGCTTTGAGCCAGTTCATGCCGAGAATAACTTCAAAATCAGAGAAGTCTAAGAGCATTAGATCAGCATATATAACGAAGTCACCAAAATCTAGTGGACACCGTTTTAGCTCTAGGTGTGACCATAGCACACCACCCCTAGACATATACACGGTCATATCATACCGTGCCAATACAGGTTCATGATCAATCTTTTTAGCAAATTATATGATATAAAGGAATATTAACTTCCAGTATCTATCAAAAGACATGTAGGTATACCATAAACGGAAATGATACCTCATAGCACGGAGTCGAATGCGCGATGTGCGTCCTCTTTAGATAAGTTATAAGCATGTCCGGATGCAGGAACCTGTCCACACCTGCCCTGTGGAGGGGGTGATCGATATCCCTGGCAAGGAGGTCGATGAGGATTTGCCACGGCCCTAGTGCAGACCCTTGGGAGCTGTGCATTTGTTTACCCTTTTGAGGGCAGTTGCTCCTATAATACCCCATTTCATTGCAAAAATGGCATTGCACCGAGTTGAGGGGACATGCCCTTGTAATATGTCTGAATTTGCCTCACTGATAACAAGTCTTTTAAGAAGTAGTTGGGGGAGAACCGACACCAGGGGGTGAAGTTAGAGTCGGACCCTGATACATATTGCTGGGAGCCCGAGATTTTCGTCCTGGTTAGATAGCTTGGCGATGAGACCAAGAAGCTAGTGGACTTCCTAAGGCGAAAAATCTAAGTCCCCAAGAATCCATCTGTGCGGGGGCCTTGCCGCGCTGTCATGCATCACGTTGTTGAACCTCACGGAGGACATCCTACCCACAAATACTCATCCGCTGGACAGTGTCCAAGACCTCAATGAAATTATCAAGTGGAACTAAGCTCACCAGTATGCGAAGCTGAGAGTCTAGACCCTCAATAAAGTGCTCAGAGCGATCTCTCTCTATAGGCACGATATGTCGAAACATCTCCATTAACTTATGAAATTCATCAATATACTCTTCTACGGGCCGTCCATTCTGCTTGATATGCACGAAATCTCATCTTGCCACAGATTTGAGAGCCTAAGGAAAGTATTGTTGTGTGAAGGCGCTCTGGAACACCTCCCACAAATTATTGGCCGTTCCCAGAATAGCAATGGTGGACTTCCACCATTTCGAGCTTAACCGCTAAGGAAAAATTCGGCCAACTTTACCCGCTTTCTTTCGGGACATTCCATCACCTCTAGTGTCTCAGACAGACTGGCTAGCCACTCATAGGCTTCCCCCAGGGACTTCCTTGTCCATAAAACACATCAAATCGATTTCGAGCCAATTTTGTGAAACGAGATAGCCAGTCCCCATGAGTCGGAGGTGGGGTGATTTCTCGGTCCGGTTCAGCAGCTACCGGTACCTCCACTTCAGCTGGTTGCACATATGTATAAATAAGATGGTGCTGCTCCTCCACCGGTGGTGCTGCCGCAAGTATTTCTCTCGGCCTTCTACGTCGACCGAGTCAATTTAAGGGGATGTTCATTGTATCCCGCACAACATTCGCAATGGCCCTAGCCCGTCCACCAACTCTAGGTGGTATCCTGCAATCACAAGGCAACCAATTCATCATATACAAATCTTATTAGCATAATCAAACTTTATTGTCATACTTATCACGTATCCTAAGTCCTAAGGTTATCCTAAATCCTTAAGGTCAACCGTAGGTTCAAACTTAAGATCTGATACCAAAAATTTTGTCACGCCCCGAGACCCACTCGGGCCCACACCGAGATGCCCGACCTTGGGACACGACAAAGGTGGACCAGTTATGCCAATCATGTTGGGAAACCCCAGGGTTATTTTACAAATTTTCAGAAACAAATAAAATGCACAGCGGAATAATATCCCCGAAATAGGCCAGTCCCAAAAACCCAATGAAGATCGCATGTGAGAGAGTCGACACGATGAGATGGAAAATACCTTCAGCAAGGCGAGGCTGATGTCGTAGTAGGCGCCCAAGCGTGCGCCCTTTGCAGTCTCACAAACACGGATTACCTCGAGTCCTCTTCTTCCACGCCCGGTGCTAGCCTCGGGAAGAAGATCCAAGCCTTGTGCTCCTTCTACACCACTTGCGCCACCTTCAAAGCAAGGAGTGCCAAGAGGAAGGAGGAAGAAGGAGATGAAGACAAGCCGCCAAGACACCAATGCTCCTTGCGCCAAGAGGAAAGGAGGAAGAGGTGCTCTCGGCCTTTGATGGAAGAATATGCGCCACTAGCCCTTAAGTTGTCGCCCCTCACTTGTGGTTCACACCTCCAAGAGTTGTCTCTCTCATAAGAGGGGCGGCTAGGGTCTCTTTTATAGAGACCATGAGCGGTTTAGGGATGGCTACAATTAAGCCAAGTGGGCGGCTAGGAGAAGAAGTAGGAAATTGAATTATTTTAATAATTAATCAAGTCCTAATCCAATTAGGACTCTAATTAATTATTTAAATAATCAAGTCCTAATCCAATTAGGACTCTAATTAATTATTTAAATAATAAGCCCTATTAAATAGGACTCCAATTTATTAATTAATTAATTAATTAATTAGCCCACAAATGATTAAATCAACTTAGATTAACCATATGTGTCATAGGCTCCAACCCTAGTCTAACTAGGGTTAAACATGCGCCTACACATTCTTCTCCTTAAGCCCATTTAACTTATTAATAAGCCCAATTATAGAATGGGCCTAGCCCAAGGTCCATTATGCATGTCAATCAACCCATTGGATCTAATCCAATTTAACCCAAGGTCAAACTAGGTTAACCATGGTTAGTTTGGTCAATATGCCAAAAATGGAAGTTGGCCCTAATAAGTTTCTTCCATCTCATTAGGCCCATCGGCGCTGATGAAATCTCTCAAATAGATCCGAGTCATCCAATAACTCGATCATAAGGCTTCTCGATCAATACGAGAACTCGAGTATCAAGGTGTGCGACCCTGTAGGTTCCTCTGACGTTGGCAATGCTGACCTAAGGTCACCACAAGTAGTGAGTGGCACCTAGCAGTGCATCGCTGCTACCTAAGTCATCGGAATGGATATCTACATCGACATCCCCATCATCGCAATCAGGTACAGATGCATTACAGTCTTTTTGCCGAACTGATATCCGATTGGACAAGTGTGTCACTGACACGCTCCGCAAGTGCACGGATATGTCGAAATAATATAAAAGATGTCAAATCCCACAGGGAGCAAGGTTGAGTACTAGAAAGTCCAAGTCCTAATAGCTAGGCGAATATCAAACGTGGGTTTTTGAAGACGGAAATCGAAAACAAACAAGTGCAACTAATTCGGTAGAGAAAAGATATAAGAGAGAATTCAGGGCTACGGCTTCCACCACGATGATAATCTTTATCGCACAAGAAAGATATTAGTTATTTGGTTTATTGGTTTTGTACAAGGAGACTAACCCTAGGGTACAAGATGCCCTCTCGAGTGATACACCCCGGTGTTCGTTTTAGACCGACCTACTCTCGCGGTGGATCATTCTAAGACGAACCCAATGAGCTCTATGGCAAACTATGAAATCCTCGAGCGAAGACCAAGCACTCTCGTGTCGAGGTCTCGCAAGTTTTACTCAGAGGTTCGACCCTTACGATCCTTCTCTCGATATGAATCGTAACGGCTAACACGCGATATTACTCGGCCAAGGTAAAACCATGAAATAAATACGTCAAAGTAAAATATGCTCACAATTCATACCAAATAACATAAATAGATACAAAGTTTGCAATTAAAATCATCAAAGGGTTTCCACCAAGCCTCGAAATAGGGTTTACGCTACAATCGTCATTGAAATGCTCAAAATCTCTCTTTTAATGAAATGAAAAGTATAAAAAAATGAAGCTAAGGGGAAGGAGATGATGAACTGAAGGAATCCTGAAGAAATCGTGATGATCGTGTGTCTCAATCTCCAAAAGTCGCCTCTGTCGCCGTGTTCTTCCGCCTGCGCCGCTTCCTTGCGTGAATGATCGATCTCTAGGTCACGAAATTTAGGCCTTTTATACTTTTCTCTTCGTCTCGAAGTAAGCTTTCCAAAAAGTCCTCACTTGATAAATTTGGACTTGAATCGGGTTCAAAATCGCCAAAATATTGAATGGGTGTTGGTCAACTCGCCTTAACTCGCCTTTTCCTCGATTGCTCCGCAAATATGGCACGAGAATTAGGGCTTTTATGTTTCTTGCCCTCTCCTTCGAATCAGATTTTCATAGAATCCTCACTTGCTAAATTTGGACTCCAAACGAGTGAGAAATCAAGGAAAAACCGAGTAAGACTCGGACACGCGCGTGAGTGGGTTAGAATCACGGGTGAACCCCGCCGGGTTCACCTGCCCGTGATTCTTCATGTAAATTTCGGTGAATAGAAGCGCGGTGCACCCCGTGGGGTTCACCTGGCCATGCTTTTCTCTGGAGTGATTCTGGTTGAAGTTTTCAAGAAATCCGGTGAACCCGGTGGGGTTCACTTGGCTGTGAAGCTTTCTGCGAATTCTGCTGGCTGGCGACTGGGATGGTGAACCCAATGGGGTTCACCCGACCGTGATTCTCTCTGTAAGTTTCCTGCAGCCTGGCGAAGAATCTGGTGAACCCCATGGGGTTCACCTGGCCATATTTTTGAGGCTAACTCCGTTTAAGCCCAAATTTGACCTGTGACTTCGTTTTCACACAAGAAATCGTCCCATGGCCTTAGAATCGTCAAAATATGTCAAAAAATGGGTGTTTTTTACCTGAAATTCCATAAAAGTGCCAAAAAGTGAAGATTTCGAAGATATAAAGAAAATAAGGCTATAATGAGTATAAAAGTATTAAAATAAGCCTAGATTTGGCATGAAATATAACGGAAAAACACTACCAAAATGCGATGCATCAGTCACCACTTGTTTTTATCCAATCTTATGGTTATGACTAAATCAGGTCTCACCTGGGTATGGCCATACACTTTCAGTCATAGAACCATAGAGGAGCTCCATGGATATCATGCTTCCCTTAGGAAGGGGCAAATCCTATGTCTGTCTATTGACCTTCTCCTATGGGTCGTGACATGCTCAATGACAATCGTTATTACCCCCCAACTACGGCGAAGTGTTAGGTTGTATCAAAGCATGTCCCTAACCATATAGAATGACCAATGACCTCAAGTGAAGGGATCAATGCATCTCCTATCACTTGTGAGGATAACTCGTGACACCAAGTCATTGCCTCACAGTGGGTCGGTCCAGTATATCCACCACTGATATACCCATATGTCTACGTTAGCACCTCGTGCCTAACCAGCCCATATACTAGTCTCACAAGTACCAGAGTTGTCTCATATCCACTCTAGTACATCGACTGGGGACGATCATTTGAGCACAGATCCAATCTGTCTCCAGGGACATTATCATGTAAGTACATAATCGCAGATGTACACAAACATTGATAATGACAATGCCAGAATGATATATATAATTATCAAAGTCAAGCAGTACAATAATGGACAAAAACTAGGTCCTAGGGCATATACACCAACAATCTCCCATTTGCACTAAGACCTAGAGGTTGAGGAATCTCAACCCCATATCTCTAGCGTGATAGTCATGCTTCTGCTACACCAAAGCCTTGGTCAATGGGTTTGCCAGATTGTTCTCTGTGTCAACTCTGCTAATCTTGACATCACCTCTGTCTATGATCTCTCTGATCAGGTGAAATCTTATGAGTATATGTTTGGATCTTTGATGAGACCGTGGTTCTTTGGCTTGTGCAATTGCTCCATTGTTATCACAGTAGATTTCAATGGGATCCACTGCACTGGAAACCACCTAAAGTTCAGAAATGAACTTCCTTATCCAAACAGCTTCTTTGGCTGCCTCAGAAGCGGCCACATACTTAGCTTCGGTTGTAGAATCGGCAATAGTAGATTGCCTGAAGCTCTTCCAATAAACAGTGCCTCCATTCATCTTAAACACATAGCCAGCCTGCGATCTAAAGTCGTCAGGGTCAGACTGGAAAGACGCATCAGTGTAGCCCTACATACTGAGCTCTTCCTATTCCCCATAGACTAGGAACAAATCCTTAGTTCTTCTCAGATACTTCAGGATGTTCTTTACAGCCACCCAGTGCTGTAAACCAGGATTGGATTGGTATCGGTTGGTTATGCTCACAGCATAAGCCACATCTGGTCTAGTACATAATATTGCATACATGATCGATCCCACTGCCGAAGCATAAGGCACTCGACTCATGTCATCCCTCTCAGCCTGTGTGGTGGGACACTGGCTCTTTGAGAGAGTAAGGTCATGTCTCACTGGAAGGTACCCTTTCTTGGATTGCTCCAAGCTAAACCTCTACAAGACCTTATCAATGTAAGTACTTTGACTGAGGGCTAGGAGCCTCTTGGATCTACCCTTGTAGATCCTCACGCCTAGGATATAGGTGGCCTCCCCTAAGTCCTTCATCTCAAAACACTTCGCTAACCATGTCTTCACAGCTTGAAGACTAGAGATGTCGTTCCTGATGAGTAGTATGTCATCGACACACAAGACCTGAAAAGTCACCAAGCTCCCATTGAATTTTCTGTATACACAGGCGACATCTTCGCTTTTGATAAAGCCATAATCTCTCACAGCTTCATCAAATCAAAGATTCCAACTTCGAGATGCTTGCTTAATCCATAGATGGATCTCTTTAGCCTGCAGACCTTATTGGCCTCTACAGGATGGATGAAGCCATCAGGTTGTGTCATATACACATCCTCGGTTAGTTTCCCATTAAGGAAAGCTGTCTTTACATCCATCTGCCGTATCTCATAATCATGATATGCATCTATAGCAAGCAGAATCCTAATGGATTTGAACATAGCAACTAGCGAAAAGGTTTCATCATAGTCCACCCCATGGACTTGTTTGAATCCCTTAGCCACTAATCTACCTTTATAGGTAACCACATTGTCATCCATGTCTGTCTTCTTCTTGAAGACCCATTTACACCCTATGGGTTTTACCCCATCAGGTAACTCAACCAAATCCCAAACTTGATTAGCTGACATGGAATCCATTTCAGATCTCATGACATCAAGCCATCTCTCAGAGTCCGGTCCACTGACCACCTCATCATAAGTCTTGGGTTCATCCTCAATGATGAATATCCTGTCATGTTGGGTCGGCAGCGACCCATACCTCTTTGGTGCACGACGAATCCTCCCAGACCTACGTGGGGCCTTTGCCTAAGCCTCAGGTTGCCCATCAACCGGTGCAGGTGGCTCAGGTTCCATCTCTACATTTTGTGGTTGCGCTTGGACCCGTCCAAGTCAAACTTCCTCCCACTAACTTCTTTCATGAGAAACTCTTTCTCTAGAAAGATAGCATTTCGAGCAACAAATACTTTGTTCTCAGTGGGATTATAGAAGTAGTAACCCTTAGTTTCCTTAGGGTACCCCACAAATATACATTTATCATATCTAGGTTCTAGCTTGCTATAATCCTGACGCTTGACATAAGTCTCATATACCCAGATCTTGATAAAAGATAAATTAGGGCGTCTCCCACTCCATACCTCATATGGTATTTTGGAGACACTGTTAGATGGAACGTTATTCAGTATTAGAGAAGCTGTATTAAGCGCATGTCCCCAGAATGAGGGAGGTAGAGTTGCATGACTCATCATACATCGAACCATGTCCAACAAAGTTCGATTTCTCCTTTCAGACACACCATTCCATTGGGGTGTTCCAGGAGGAGTGAGTTGGGATAAAATCCCACTCTCTCTCATATAGTCAAGAAACTCACCACTCAGGTACTCTCCACCACGATTTGATCGAAGAGCCTTAATGAATCTACAAAGTTGGTTCTCTACTTCATGTCTGAACTCTTTGAATTTCTCAAATGATTCAGACTTATGTCTCATTAGGTAGACATAACCATATCTACTGAAATCATCAGTAAATGTGATGAAGTAGTTGTGGCCTTCTCTGGCTTGCTTATTGAATGGCCCACACACATCGCTATGTATGAGATCTAACAAACCTCCTGCCCTTTCACCAGTCTTGGTGAAAGGCGCCTTTGTCATTTTCCCTAATAAACAAGGCTCACATGTATCAAATTCCTCCAAAGAACTTGAACCTAACAACCCATTTGCATGGAGTTGTTGAATGCGATTCTTGTTTATATGGGCTAATCGACAATGCCATAGGAAAGCACCAACTGAACTACTCAGTTTGGTCCTTTTATTATTTATGTTACAAATAGAGCTATCCATGTCCAAGACATATAAACCATTGCATAAAGTACCCTTCCCATAGAACACATTTGCAAATGAAAAAGAACAAGAGTTCTTATGTATTTCAAATTTAAATCCCTTCTTTGCTAAGCAAGGAATGGATAAAATGTTCTTAGTAAGTGAAGGTACATAATAGCAACTATCTAGCTCTAACAGAAGTCCAGAAGGCAGGGAGAGAGTCAAAACTCCTACAGCAACAGCAGCAACATGTGCCCTGTTTCCAACCCGTAGGTCAATCTCTCTAGGCCGCACCGATCTACTTTTCTTGAGCCCCTGCATATTTGTACAAATATGAGCTCCACATGCGGTATCCAATACCTATGACATAGAAGTAGAAAGATTGACTTCAATAACATAAATACCTGAGCTTGAAGATGAAGCCTTGCCTCTCTTCTTCTCATTCTGAAGTCGCACCATGTCCTTTATTATGTGAGGTGGTCCTCCACATGAGTAGGATTTGTTATTCCTGATCCTTTTCATTTTTAATTTCAGTTCCATAGTCAAACCTTTCGTGATGGAGCGTCTAATAGGAGGGCGTGTCCTTAAGCCGTACTCTAGGGATTTTACACAATGCTCGTAAAACGGGAGAGGGTCGTGAGACGAGGGAAAGAAAAATGCTTCAGAAAGTGCAGGAGAAATCGGTAGAAAGCGCGACGAAAACGGAGACGAGTTCAATGAGGGCAACACTAATGAGAATGAAAAGCGACGGCACCTAACTATTAACGCAACATGCTAACCTCAAAGCAATTTTAGCATTCCTCACAGCTCACTTGGCACGTTTTAAACTCAGCCACGCGGGGAACAGCGATGGCGCAGCACGTTAGCTCATCGGGCTATGGAGTTGAAACAAGCAAAGAGCACAAGAAAACAACCACGCTCCCAATGCTCGGACAGCGGGGTGAGGAGAAGGAGGAAATCGTATCGAAGGATCACACAACTGAAATGAAAAAAACAGGCGAACCTGACCCGCCGGAAGGGCGGGATTTACTTCAATCGGAAAGCGGAAACAACTGGGAATCAAGGCGTTCCTCAATCCGTACAACGATGAAGGCAAGGCTCCGGCTCGACTTCTACAAATGCTGGCGACTCTGACTCACCAGGAGGTCTCTCCACTCCAAGAGAACTGAAGAACATAACAGCTCAACCTCCTCCTTTATAGAATAGAGGGGTGGGATCAAGACAAAATACACATAAGACACTTAACTTTAACAAACTACCTACTCTAGCAAGCCACTAAAGTGGTCAAGCTGCGACTAAAGACGAAATGTAACAAACTCCTAACTAATATTCTTCGGGGCAGAGGGGATGTGATTCTGTGTCCTTGTATGGGTGCGGTTTAGACGTGCTTCGAACATACGGCAACAAGACAGCAGAACTTTGACGTTGTGGGCTGGGTCACCACCGTCGCGGCTCGTTCTTGGGCCGTGTTGGCGAACATGGCCTGGCAGTGATGGTGAGCACGGCCGTGTTCAGAGTCACCGAAATCCACAGAAGCGGGCACGGCTTCCCCGTGCTTGGAGTCACGCCCGTGCTTGGCGTCATCAAAATCCACAGAAGCGGGCACGGCTTGCCCGTGCTTGGAGTCACGCCCGTGCTTGGCGTTCGCATCTTCAGGCGACCGTGTCACGGCCGTGAAGGGGAGCACGGCTTGGCCGTGTTGGGGCCTTGGGAACTCCGATTGTGCTGAAATTTGCACTGTATCTTCCCCACGTCCTGGGGAGTCTTCCCAAGTGTCTTCCATAGTGTTTGGGCCGTCTCAGAGTATTGTTGTGGGTCCGTTTGCTCCTACATCAGCTTCCGCTGCGTATTCTGATGAGTTCGCCCCCGGAGAACTAGGGGGCAGCGGGTCGTCGGAGTCCGATGGCCCTTCCAAAGGACCGTGGAAGGGGAGGATGTCTGCCACGTTGAAGACGGGGTGAATTCCCATATCCTCAGGCAAGTCAAGCTCATAGGCGTTGGAGCCAATCCTGCGTACCACCACATAGGGTCCCATGTATCGTAGCTGGAGCTTAAATTGTGCCCTGCTCGATAAACGCTCGGGGTGGACACGCACCCTCACCAGCTCACCTATAGTAAAATGATGTGGCCTACGATGCTCGTTGGCCTTCATTGCATTGCGAGTGTTGCCCAAAAAGATATGACGCCGAACCTCGTCATGCAAACTAGCGATATGCTGGGCAAAAGAGTATGCATGCGGGGAGAGATGGGACTCGATGGGAAGGTCATGCAGGTCGATGGGTTTACGTGGCTGGTAGCCCAAAACAATCTGGAAAGGACTAAGACTCGTAGTCCTATTGGAGGCGCTATTGTACGCAAATTCATCCATTGGCAGGATGGAATCCCATGACCGCGGATGGTCGCCAACAAGGCAACGGAGGAGATTACCCAAGCTGCGGTTAACCTCTTCAGTTTGGCCATCGGTTTGAGGGTGATAGGCCGTGGAAAGTTTGAGTGTGGTGTGCGAGAGAGCCCAAAGTGAGCGCCAGAACTAGCTCACGAAACGCGTGTCACGATCGGACACGATCAAGGAGGGAAGACCGTGAAGGCGCACGATCTCCCGAACAAATAGGGTGGCAATGTGAGATGCGTCTGCGGTGCGCGAACAAGGGATAAAGTGGGCCATCTTCGAGAATCGATCGACAACGACGTAGATCGAATCGAAGCAGGAGGCGGTCCGAGGCAACCCGAGGACGAAGTCCATGCTCAGGTCGCGCCATGGGCCGCTGGCCACCGGCAATGGAGTATAGAGCCCCGTGTTTGGCGGCCGGGGTTTGGCTAATTGACACGTGCCGCAATGGCGCACAATGCGCGCCACATCCTTCCGAAGGGAAGGCCAGAAGAAATGCTCTTCTGCCATTTCAAGGGTCTTGTCGCGGCCATGATGGCCAGCAATGCCACCCGTGTGGAGCTCGAGCAAAAGATGGTCTCGAAGCAAAGAGCGGGGAATGCACAAGCGGTTCCCCAAGAACAAGTAACCCTCGCACAACTAATAAGGAGAGTCGGGGTCAGCGGACTCGGTCAAAGCGGCGTAGATGGCACCGAAGTCAGAACATGTGGTGTATTCCGTTTTGACGTGGTCAAAGGTATTGACACGGGTGCGCATTACGCATAAAAGGGTCCGGACGCGACTCAATGCATCCGCGACGACGTTCTCTTTGCCCGCCTTGTGGTTGATCACGAAGGAGTACTGCTGAAGGTACTCGACCCACTTAGCATGGCGGGCGCCCAACTTCTTTTGAGCGTTGAGGAAGGAAAGGGCCTGGTGGTCGCTGTACAAAACAAACTCGCGGTGGAGGAGGTAATGTCTCCACTGCCGAAGAGACTGAACGATCGCGTAGAACTCCTTGTCGTACGTGGAGTAACGCTGGCGTACCGCATTTAGTTTCTCGCTGAAAAAGGCCACGGGATGGCCCTCTTGACTAAGGGAACCACCGATGCCGAAACCGGAGGCATCGCACGCAACCTCAAAGACTTTTGAAAAGTCGGGGAGGCACAAAACAGGGGCGGTGGTCAAGGCGTCCTTAAGCACATCAAAAGCACATTGAGTGGCAGCAGTCCACTCGAACTCATCCTTGGAAAGGCGTTGGGTCAAGGGGGTTGCAATCGTGCTGAACCCTCGAATGAATCATCGGTAAATACCTGCAAGACCCAAGAAACTACGGACCTTGGTTACGGTGCGAGGCTCGGGCCAATGCCAAATGGCCTCAACCTTCGCAGGGTCGACGGACAATCCTAGGTCGGACACAATGTAACCTAAGAAATATACGCTGTTGGTCAGAAAGGAGCACTTCTTCGTGCTAAGGAAGAGGCATTCCTGGAGAAGGAGTTCGAACGTGGAGCAAAGATGCTCCAGGTGCTCTTCTCGGGTCCGACTAAAGAACAGGATGTCGTCGAAGTAGATGACCAGAAACTTGCCCATGTAGGGCCGGAGGACTTGACTCATCAAGCGCATGAAAGTGGACGGGGCATTGGACAATCCGAATGGCATGACAAGCCACTTGTAAAGACCGTCCTTGGTCTTGAACGCGGTCTTCCACTCATCGCCTTCGCGGATGCGGACCTGATGGTAACCGCTCCGGAGGTCGAGCTTGGAAAACCAAGACGTGCCAGAGATCAAATCCAACATATCGTCAAGTCGGGGAATGGGAAACCTATAGTTGACGGTAATCCTATTGATGGCTCGGCTATCGATGCACATGCGCCACGACCCATCCTTTTTAGGCGTGAGAAGCGCGGGTACGGCGCAAGGACTGAGGCTTTCGAGGATGTACCCCTTAGTGAGGAGGTCATCCACTTGACGCTGCAACTCCGCGTGCTCTGCGGGGTTAAGGCGATGGTGGGGCAAATTGGGGAGGGGTGTTCCCGGGATAAGGTCAATAGCGTGCTGAATCTCCCTCTCCGGGGGAAGACCGTGAGGTAAGTCTTCGGGGCTGATGTCGCTAAACTCGGCTAGCAGGGCAGACACCTCGATGGGAGGCGCTGGGTCAGAAGAAGGGATGGGATCCTGAACCTCGCGCACCATGAGTGCATAGACAGTCTTGGCCTCATGGGCCTCACGAACCAACGCCGAGGTGCGCATGAGGGAGACCATAGGGGCACGCGGAGGGACCGGGACCGACGGTGTAATCACACCCTTAGAAGTGGATGCTCGGAGCTCCTTAGGCGAAGTTGGAATCAACCGGATTTTCTGCTCATCATGGTCGAACACATAAGTGTTCGACCGACCATAATGAACTACGTCCCGGTCGTACAGCCATGGGCGGCTGAGGAGGACGTGGGCGACATCCATAGTCGCAACGTCGCACAAGACCTTCTCACGATAGTTCCCAAACGCGATGGGAACATGACACTGGTGCGTGACCGGAAGACTCGTGGTGTCGACCCACGCAATGGAATAGGGTCTCGGGTGGGGCTCAAGGGGAAGGCCTAAGTGCGTGACCGCAGTCCGGGAGACCACGTTCAGGCTACTTCCGCCGTCGATGACGATCTTACACGAGTGCCCGTTGCACTTGATGTAAGTGGTGAAAATGCCAGAGCGCCTCCAATCCTCGGTAGGCGCGGGTTGGACCCGACTCCTCGCCGCTAGTGTAACACACCGCCTCAATGTCGTGTTCGGCGGGGGTGATGGTAGCGACGCGAGCCGGACCCGTGTCGGCTCGAGCAGTTCTCTTAGGACATTCACGTGACATGTGACCCGGCTGCAAGCAGTTATAACAGGTAATCCGGCTAGGTGTGCCGACCATCGGAGCCTTGCCCTTCTCCTCCCAAGAGGGCCGAGAAGGGGAGGCCTAAATGTGTGAACGCGTTGGAGGCTGAGGGGCTGGGGGTGCGGGTCGCGGATCCGGACGCTCGAGTCATGGGTGGGGCTGCGGGGGACCACCCACATGGGGGCGCCGTGGGGGACCCAGGTCAACGCGCTTCGCAGCGGTGCGAAGATCTTGCTCGATGTCCCGAGCACGCTGGAAGGTTTGGTCGAAAGTCTCTGAGCCATACGCAGGTAGGGCTCGTCGGATATCAGCGCGGAGGCCATTCCTAAATTTGGACAACGACAGTTTGGGGTCCTCTTGTAGGTTACAATGGAGTTGGAGCGTCTCGAAGGTGAGACGATACTCCTTGACGGTGCTAGAGCCTTGGTGAAGCCGACTATATTGATCAAGAAGACGCTGCCTATATGAGGCGGGGACGTAATGCTCGCGGAGGCGATAGCGCATCTCCGCCCACTCGGTGATCAGGGGTAGGGCTTGCTGCACATTCTGGCGCTCCACGTTTTCCCAATGTTAACGTGCAGGGCCCTCAAGCAGGGTGCGCACATACCATACTCGGGCTTCTTGTGGGACGCGGGTGAGATCAAAATGTGCGTCCACAGACGCGACCCAATCAAGGAATTCGGTGGAGTCAAGACCACCCTTGAAAGGTGCAGGGGTGTGCCGGACATAGCGAAGGAAGTTGTCGTCCACCCGGGGACGCTCAACGCGTGTGGGGGCTGGGGTTCGGGGTACGGCGCAGACGTCGTTTAAATGACCATTGGGCTGCGGGCCCTGGGCGGCCCATACATCCTCGTCATCTAGAGGCTCATTCCCAAGAGTTGGATTCCTAGGGGTCTCATGCGGCCGTGTGCGACCCCAATCTTCCTCATGGGCGCACGGCCGAGCAGGCACGGCCAAAGGAGGCACTTCCCTCGTAGGGGCTGGGTGTGTGGACACCGGAGGGTTCATCGAGGTTGGAAGCTCATGCTCCGTGGCCCCGGGGCAACTAAGGAGGTGATGGAGTCCAGCCATAATCTAATCGAATTTGGCTTCGGTGCTAGCTTGTTGGGTGTCCACGCGTGTGGACAGCACAGCAAGCTTCGCATCGATGCGCGCCTCTAGCGCACCTAAGGATTCTAGATGGGAGTTAGCCCCTTCCGAAGGCTGGACAGATTCTTGAGTTTCAGGGATAGTATCGGGGTATTGGGACGACATGACTTGTGACCTTGTAGTCACCATGCATAAACAAGGGAGACGCGACTAATGCGGAATGCTAAAAATGCGTAAAAAGTGCAGAAAAATGCAATGCAAGGGATCGTGCGAACGATAAGAATCAAACGCGCAACATCCTCTGATACCAGAATTAATGGAGCGTCTAATAGGAGGGCGTGTCCTTAAGCCGTACTCTAGGGATTTTACACAATGCTCATAAAACAGGAGAGGGTTGTGAGACGAGGGAAAGAAAAACGCTTCAGAAAGTGCAGGAGAAATTGATAGAAAGCACGACGAAAACGGAGACGAGTTCAATGAGGGCAACACTAATGCGAATGAAAAGCGACGGCACCCAACTAATAACGCAACACGCTAACCTCAAAGCAATTTTAGCATTCCTCGCAGCTCACTTGGCACGTTTTAAACTCAGCCACGCGAGGAACAGTGATGGCGCAGCACGTTAGCTCACCAGGCTATGGAGCTGAAAGAAGCAAAGAGCACAAGAAAACAACCACGCCCCCGATGCTCGGACAGCGGGGTGAGGAGAAGGAGGAAATCGTATCGAAGGATCACACAACTGAAATGAAAAAAACAGGCAAACCTGACCCGCCGGAAGGGCGGGATTTACTTCAATCGGAAAGCAGAAACAACTGGGAATCGAGGCGTTCCTCGACCCGTACAACGATGAAGGTGAGGCTCCGGCTCGACTTCTACAAACGCTGGCGACTCTAACTCACCAGGAGGTCTCTCCACTCCAAGAGAACGGAAGAACATAACAGCCCAACCTCCTCCTTTATAGAATAGAGGGGTGGGAACAAGACAAAATACACATAAGACACTTAACTTTAACAAACTACCTACTCTAGCAGGCCACTAAAGTGGTCAAGCTGCGACTAAAGACGAAATGTAACAAACTCCTAACTAATATTCTTCGGGGCAGAGGGGACGTCAAAGGCCTAGACGCGCTTCGAACATACGGCAACAAGACAGCAGAACTTTGACATTGTGGGCTGGGTCACCACCGTCGCGGCTCGTTCTTGGGCCGTGTTGATAATCAGATTACACTGCCCACCCAGGGTTGGATCTTCAGAGGGTTGACTCGTAGTGCCCTTGGGCTGCGCCACTTCGGTATGGATGGAAAGAGGGCTAATGACGCCCAAGAAACGTTCCGGGGGCTTACTTTGGCTTTGGGATCGCCGGATTTCCACCTTGTTGGGCTCCTTTGGATCGTCATGGGGTGGAGCAACATGGTAGGGGGGTGGTGCACATCGAAGTGAGGTCGTCGGGGTTGTAATGTGTCGTCAGGGGCGAACACGGCCTGGCCGTGATGGTGAGCACGACCATGTTCAGAGTCACCGAAATCCACAGAAGCGGGCACGGCTTGCCCGTGCTTGGAGTCACGCCTGTGCTTGGCATCATCAAAATCCACAGAAGCGGGCATGGCTTGCCCGTGCTTGGAGTCACGCCCGTGCTTGGCGTTCGCGTCTTCAGGCGACCGTGTCACGGCCGTGAAGGGCCGCACAACTTGGCCGTGTCGGGGCCTTGGGAACTCTGATTGTGCTGAAATTCGCGCTGTATCTGCCCCACGTCCTGGGGAGTCTTCCCAAGTGTCTTCCATGGTGTTTGGGCCATCTCGGAGTATTGTTGTGGGTCCGTTTGCTCCTGCATCATTTCGGCTCAACACACTGAATATTAACTTTAGAAGGATTGATCTTAACCAATTCATCAAAGAGCTGCCTTAGACTAGAAATAATCTCAGAGGCACTCTTAGATTCATATTGCCCTCCAAATTCAGGCGATATGTTGGCTAGCATCAAGTTGGCAACCTCCAAAGTGTCAGCCTGATGCTTATCATAAGCATCCTTCTCAGCTGCTAGGGCCGAGCACAGAAGTGGGTCAGGAATAGGCTGCTCAAGGACATAGAGCTTCCTCTCGAGCTTGAGCACAATTCTCAAGTTCATATACCAATCCATCAAGTTGGATCCAACCAACTTGTCCTTCTCAAGGATAGATCGCAGTGACCAACCGCTATTGTTCGTTGCCATTGTTCTACAATAACCAAGAAATAGCATATTAGTACTACTTCAAATCATTTAAACTAGACTTGTTTTAAATGATTATGGTTCCCACTATTTTAATCAAATTGACAACCCACAAAGTCAATCGGGAAGTTTAAGACTTCCTAGTGAGATGGGATCCTTATTCCACATGAGGCTTCGCGTCCCACGAGGGTGGGATGAGATACACAAAGTAACCCATGCTTCCTAAGGTGGGCACGCCGGCCGATTGCTTCAAGCAATTCCCCTTATTGAGACAGTCTAGTCATTTCATGTCCAGCGAGGGCTGGATATAGCATGAAACCCTAACCTCTCAACGATACCTCTAGACTTTCATCATGTGCCCAGCATATATGAACTTCTAGTCAAGTCCATTCCTAACCGTTATGCCCAGGGTCAACGAGTTTCCTTGCGAAGGCGCATCCAGGCTAAAACTGGACTGGGGAAACCATTGCCACCACGCACTTTCTAAAGATAAGTGGATGTGTCCCACGAGGGTGGGAAACAGTTCACAACACCACTGATCGATTGCTTAGTGGGGGCTACGCGTTAGAAGGCTACTAGACTTGATATTTGTTTGTGAGGGTTTTTGAGGTCTCATCAATTTTATCTTATGTCTAGCATTATAGGCATGCAATCCTATAGTGATAAGATAACGATAAAAACAACTCAGGCATGCTTTAGCAGATATGTATGAAAACAGTAAAAAAATGATGTGATCATAGCCTATTCAAGACATTAAACCAACCCATGCCAAAAGGAGGTTCAACTCTTGACCTCGGATTCAAGCCCCAAAGATAAGACCTAACCTAGCCGACCTCTAACTTGAGCTTCAAGGTTGGCTCCAAGGTCCTTCTCACCACGGTTTAGCTCTCAAACCCTAGAGGTGTCCCTCATGGGTTCGGCCAATGCCATGGGTCTTTCTCCATAGATGATGCGCCACCATGGAAGGAGCCAAGATAGTTAGCTCTCAAACCCTAGGGTTCGGCCATGCCATCTTGCGCTTCTATGCATGCGCCATCAAGCAAGAGTGCTCCAAGCGCCAATGCTTCAAGTGATGTGCGTCACCCTAATCTTCTTATTATTTAAAATAAAAGAAAAGCGGCACGCAGGCCTCACAAGAGTACATCACAGGCATGCAAAAGGGGCTTGACTCATGATCACAACATTATGCACAAGCAAGGTATCTACACATGCAGTTCTACATGCTCATGAAAAACATAAAATCTGAAATTTTAATTTTTCATAAAATTAGTCTCTTTTCCTCATCTTCTTTTCACAAATCTCTTGGTTATTCGCAATTAATTTTCATGATGATTTCAAAGATCCTCTCGGCTAGTAATATTGTCAGATCAAGAGACCCGGCCAGTCCGAAGACACAATGCCCGTCCTACTTGACAAAACCACGTGCGCCTTTGATCCTTAAATCATACAAGAAAAATAACCCAAAAAATCCAAAAGAGATTGAAAAGATGATAGAAACAAGAAATCCTAATTTTTCCTACTTTAGAAAAATCGTTTGCCATGTGATCATGCAATTTGCGAAAATTGAGATATGACATGTGAGCATGGAAAAGCATGAAAATACATCGTTCGAGTCTCGCAAGTCCCTCTGATACCACTGTTGGGAAACCCGGGGATATTTTACAAATTTTCAGAAACAAATACAATGCACAGCAGAATAATATCCCCGAAACAGGCCGGTCCCAAAAACCCAATGAAGATCGCATGCGAGAGAGTCGACACAATGAGATGAATAATACCTTGAGCAAGACGAGGCTGATGTCGTAGTAGGCGCCCAAGCATGCGCCCTCTGCAGTCTCACACACACGGATCACCTCGAGTCCTCTTCTTCCACGCCTGGTGCTAGCCTCGGGAAGAAGATCCAAGCCTTGTGCTCCTTCTACGCCACTTGCGCCACCTTCAAAGCAAGGAGCGCCAAGAGGAAGGAGGAAGAAGGAGATGAAGACAAACCGCCAAGACACCAATGCTCCTTGCGCCAAGAGGAAAGGAGGAAGAGGTGCTCTCGGCCTTTGATGGAAGAAGATCCGCCACTAGCCCTTAAGTTGTCGCCCCTCACTTGTGGTTCACGCCTCCAAGAGTTGTCTCTCTCATAAGAGGGGCGGCTAGGGTCTCTTTTATAGAGACCATGGGCGGTTTAGGGATGGCTACAATTAAGCCAAGTGGGCGGCTAGGAGAAGAAGTAGGAAATTAAATTATTTCAATAATTAATCAAGTCCTAATCCAATTAGGACTCTAATTAATTATTTAAATAATCAAGTCCTAATCCAATTAGGACTCTAATTAATTATTTAAATAATCAGCCCTATTAAATAGGACTCCAATTAATTATTTAATTAATTAATTAATTAATTAGCCCACAAATGATTAAATTAACTTAGATTAACCATATGTGTCATGGGCTCCAACCCTAGTCTAACTAGGGTTAAACATGCGCCTACACATTCTTCTCCTTAAGCCTATTTAACTTATTAATAAGCCCAATTATAGAATGGGCCTAGCCCAAGGTCCATTATGCATGTCAATCAACCCATTGGATCTAATCCAATTTAACCCAAGGTCAAACTAGGTTAACCATGGTTAGTTTGGTCAATATGCCAAAAATGAAAGTTGGCCCTAATAAGTTTCTTCCATCTCATCAGGCCCATCGGCGCTGATGAAATCTCCCAAATAGATCCGAGTCATCTAATAACTCAATCATAAGGCTTCTCAATCAATACGAGAACTCGAGTATCAAGTTGTGCGACCCTGTAGGTTCCTCTGACGTTGGCAGTACTGACCTAAGGTCACCACAAGCAGTGAGTGGCACCTAGCAGTGCATCGCTGCTACCTAAGTCATCGGAATGGATATTGACATCGACATCCCCATCATCGCAATCAGGTACAGATGCATTACAGTCTCTTTGCTGAACTGATATTCGATTGGACAAGGAAGAGGAAGATAAACTCCAGCCGAATGGAAAAACGAAGCTTTTGCGGTCAGAAAATGAAGTTTGCTGCCAGTTGCCCTAAATCTCGCCCCTTCATCGAATTTGCCTTGAATCCTAGCCAAAAGCCCCCAATAATCACTCCTTTAGTAGCTTTTATAGTTCCCCATCTCCTAATTCGGTTTTTCCCAAAATTTAGCTCAAAAACAAGCCAAATAGGACAAAAAACAGAGTCAAACTCGAGTTTGGCGAACAAAATTACGACCGTGAAAATAATCATGGGTAGGCCGTAATTCTTTTTATGTATTCTAGAAAAAGAATATGGAAGAATTACTGATAGCAATCCACAAGTGCACGGATTTATCGAAGTAATAAAAAGATATCGTTCCCAACGAGGATCTGGCGGTCAAGTACCAATTACACGGTCGATTTATATCTAGACGATTCAAATAGTGTTTTTGTTGTGGAATCTTCTCATGCAAGAAAATAAAAAGGTGGTTTTAGGGTTTTGGCTAAAAATCAATTCGGATAAATTCAGGACTCAGGGTTTCACCACGTTGACGATTATGAATTTAGTAAAAATAAATCTTTAATCAGAAAATTATAGTTTTGAAAGGGATGTTTCCTAAGGTACAGACTACCTCCTCCCGGAGTGTAATCCGGTATCTATTTACATTAATTCTCTACTCCCGTGACAATTAACATAAATAGACCCATTAAGTTCTGTGAAAAACCATGGTAATCCTTCAAGTGAATCCGAACTACTCCCGTGATCGGATTCACAGGTTTGAAAAGAATAGATCCGACGTTGCGATTCACCTCCCGGTCCTTCTCGCAATGTCTAAGACGTAAAATTACTTGATCAGGGTAATTCACGAAATAAACACAATTCTAATCAAATCAATACTATAAAAATTCATATAAAAGATTTAGAACAATGTATTTAATCCATAAATTGTCAACGGGCTATTCCCCAAAATCCCGAAAATATGGCTTACACGTTCATGTTCATAACAAACAGCATGTTCATCAATGAAAATCGCATGAAAACCCTAAAAGATTACAGGAAATCGCTAGACAAGTAATTAGAAAAGCTTCCCCTCGATGTGAAGACGAAGATGAAGCATCCAATTCTTCCTTTGCACGGCTTTCCTGATCGAATTCTACCCTGGAATTGATTTCCGCCGCCGCCGTTATAGCCCTTCGTTTTCGTGCCTAGAAGCCCCTGAAACCCTTCCAAAATCCTTCCTTTTATAGTCTAATCAGTATAGAACCCATGTGGGAAGGTTTCCGGAGAGTTTGGTTCAATTCTGGTTTAATTTGGAGTCGAACCGAGTGAGAAACACGAAAAGCGGACGTTTTTACAGCCCGTGATGAAATTACGGCCACGGCCGTGATTATCTCTGTGTGTATATCCCTTTGGTCACAGAAACTTTTACGGCCCGTGATGGATTCACGGGTTCGGCCGTGAAAGTCTCTGTTTATTCCAATACTTAGCCGTTTTCACCTCCGCTCGTCATCGCTTTTACGGCTGCTTCCATAATTACGACCAAGGCCGTAATTCTTTCGTCTTTCACCATTTTCGCCCCAGATTTGACGTGTAGGCTCGTGATTTCTTTAGGAATCGTGTTACGGCTTCAAAACTCGCAAAATCTACCATTTTTGTGCCTTTTTACCTACATTTTCATAAAAACCAGAAAAAGTGAAGATTCGGTAAAGTAAAAGCACTAAAAATTGCATAAAATCATTCAATTAAGCCCAAAATATGATGTAAAATATAGGCAAAAATATGGTGTAAATGCAACGCATCAATTATGGCCGTGAAAATAATCATGGGCAGACCGTGAAAATAATCACGGGCAGGCCGTAATTCTTTCTGTGTATTCTGGAAAAAGAACCTGGAAGAATTACGGCCGTGAAGATAATCACGGGCGGGGTGTAATTTTCAAACTAGCTCTAATTTGCATGAAATTTAGTGTGTGACTTCGTCTCGACGTCTGGAATCCATTCGTGTGCTCGGATCTTTTAAAATCCATCAAAATTTGGTTGTTTTCCCCTGTAATATGATAAAAACAAAGAGAGGTGAAGATTCCGAACAAACAAAAAAATTTAAGCCAAAATGAGTAAAAACATGATAGAAAAGAGAGATAATTGGTGGTAAAAGTATACTAAAAATATTATATAAATGCATGACATCAAATATCCTACCTTTTGAGGGCTTATGAATATTTGAATTTAATGCATATCCCACCATTTTCAGGGTTTATGAATATTCAAATTTGATTGATGAATATCTAGCCTTTTGAGCACTTGTGTATATTTAATTTTGATGAATATCCTACCTTTTAAGAGCTTGTGGATTTCTAGACTTGAGGAACATTCTACCTTTTTAGGGCTTAAAAATATTCAAACTTGGTTGATATCCAGTCTTAGAAGACTTATGGATATCTGGATTTGATTCTTTTGAGAGCTTGTGCATATCTAGATTTGATTGTTTGATAGATATTTGGTCCAAGAAAGACATGCAAATATCTATGTTATATGAGAGATTTAACACTTACTATAGAGAATAATCCGAGCAATATTGTAACAACATTAAGAAGTTACGCCCTAATACTTAATATCAACATACACATCTCCCAAACAACGTTATTAGTTACATGCCTTGAATATTCAATATCCGCAACAGTAGTGGCGATAGCAATTCTAGAAAAAAAGTGTGTATGCTTTATTTACTTAGTTGAGAATATGTCTTAGCTTAGCCTTTATAGGGTTAGTGTTTGACTTAGCCTTTAGAGGCTAATATATTTGAGGTAGCCTTTGAAGGGCTCATGAAATTGAATTTGGCTTTCGAAGAGTTAAGGAATTTGATTTAACCTTTGATAGGAAAATGAGATAGAGTTGGCCTTTTTAAGGTTGATGTGATTGAACTAGCTTTTGGAGGGTTAATGAATTTAATTTAGCCTTTGAAATAAAAAATAAAATTGAGTTTTTAAAGGGCTAATGAATTTGATTTAACCTTTGAAGGGCTACAATGATTCAAGTTGTAACAAATTGATTAAGTTCGAATTTGATTGATGCACTTATGTAACAAACCAAGCGGGGTGTTACAATATTGAATTAGGCTAGCTCCAAAGTAGCTAATTGGGTTGAGACAGTAGTTGGGCAACTGTGCCAAACAGATTGGGCTAAGAGCTATCATATTTTGGATATTATTGTAGTAGTCTGATAGTATATTTGAGTTGTACATTGTTTACACTAGATCGAAGTCATCTGATTAGTTCAGATTTATGAAAATTAATATCAGCTATTAGCTATTGAATAAATTAATTTTTAATATGACCATTCATTTTAATTTGAATCTAGATTTTTGATACAAAAAATCCGACGTCTAATATGGAGAGATCATACTAGATTTGGTAGGAATCAACATTTAGATTATATTAAAAGCCATCCGATTAGCTTAGATTTATGAAAATTAATATCAATTGTCAGATAAATTAATTTTTTGTTTTAATACTACTATTCATTTTTAATTTGTAGATCTACTTTAATCCAGATCTTTGACTAAAAAAAAAATATAAGGTTAGTTTTGGAAAGACAATAGTTGATTTAGTAGGGATAAATATTTGGATCATATCAAAAGCTGTCTGATTGGCTCTGATTTGTGAAATTAATATTAGCCATTATAATTTTAGTTCACATATATGCTTTAATTCAGATCTTTCATCAAAAATCTAAGGTCAGATCTAGAAAGATCTAACTTGATTTAATAGGGATTGTCACCTTGATTATGTTAAGAACTACATGATGAACTTGGATTTATGCAAATGAATATCAGCGATTGATGTAAGGGTCTAGATTTGGGTACTTGAAACTTTAGATCAGATCTTGACCATTTATGAGAGTAAATCTAGACCATAGATCAATTGTTATCCTCTGAGTCATCAGATCGAGACTAGTTAGATTTGGGCCATCAGATTGAGACTATGTAAACCTGGGCCATTAGATCGATGCTGGCGAATCTTGGCCATTGGATCAAAATTGAGAGATTTGAACCATCATATCAAAATTAGGAGATCTGGGTTGTTGGATCAAAAATAGAAGATTTGGGCCATCAGATCAAAATAGAAAGATCTAAACTATCGAATTGGAATTAGAAGACCTAGGAGATTGTTATAGGATCAGATCTGGATTGTCAAATTCTGCTGATCAATTTGGCACCGCATAAATGTTTGATTGAATATGGATCATCAAATATTGAATGTAAGAATTTGGGCCGTTAGGCTTCATCCCCTTCATTTCACCCGCGATAGAGGCAAATAGAGGTCGCTGCCGCCCATAGTCTGCGGCCCAAGTGCTCGACCTACTCCGGCTGAGCTTTCTCTACATTATGGCAGATTGATAACCAAAATTTGGTGTTGGCTAGTGGCAGATTGCCATCAAGCAAATCCAAAATAAGGTGGAGCAAGATCGTCGAAAAATCTTTCGATTCAAACAATCCAACTGTCGGATTGATGGATCCTCCAACTCTCCAGTTCGCACGTTTAAGGATGATATATAGTTGGAGTTTGGGCTTGATCAGATGGTTAGTTGTTGAGGTTCAACGAGAGTAGTTGGTGTTCACGGTTTGGTACCGATTTTCTGAACCCAACCATTCAGTTCAGGGAAAACTATAAACTGGTTCCGAACTGGTTAACCATTAGTTTTTGGTTAATCGTATTTTTTATATATATAATAAAATTATTTAAAATTATAAACTAAATTAAGATAAATAAATATAAATATTTATGGTTAACCATCGATTTTTGGCGATTAACCAGTTTGATCTATTATATAAATATAATTATTTATATATAAAATATTTATTTTTATATATAAAAAATGTTTTATTTTAAAATATATTATATACTGATTCGGTCGATTAACCGGTGGTTCGGCCAAGTCCCGAATCGTAACTGAACTTGTAACCAATCAATGGGTAGAAAAATCGATTGGTTAAGGAATCGTTTGGTTCGGTTAACCGTGGTTCGATGGTTCCAACGGTTTTTCTATATACTCCTAAGCGAGAGGATCGTTTGAAGCTACTGAGCCGGTGAGGAATGGGGGAGATGAAAATGAGCACGAGCAATTAGGGCAATAGAGGTGAGTATAAGGAAGTTCCTTCGTATGAACAAAGGCAGCAGCCAATGCAGAGGGATGAAAAGAGAACAACAATGTGTATCATGTTCACGAGAGAAATCAAATAAATTGAGTCGGTAGACCAAATGACAAAGGCAATCAGGGCAGCCGGTTGGGACTGCGCACATGCAACACTAGTCGGATAGCAGTGTTAGATGTTTGCCATCACCTCATAGCTCAGCTACGTAGGTGAAGTTAGGACGATGCAACCATGAGCTCTGAGACTCGATTGGTCGAGCCGAGAGTCAACTAAGTGGCAACGGCAACGTTAGAAGGGAAAAATGTCCTGGGCACGGCCCGTGCCTAAAATAGCCTAGGCACGGGCTTCATCCACTGTTCAGTGAGTGTGCATCTCAATGCCGCTCATGGAGTTAGTTCGGTGCACATTTTTGTTAAGTTCGACAATAAATATAAAGTTTGACAATTGATAATAAACAACAAAGTTTGACAAAAAAAAAAAAAAAGCTTGACAATAATAACAAAGTTTGACAATAAATAACAAAATTCAACAATATATCGTCGAACTTATTTAAAACTTATAAATTTATCGTTGAACTTTATTATATATTTTTGAACTTTTTCTGAAACTTATAGTTTTATTGTCGAACTTTGTCATATATCGTCGAACTTTTTCTAAAACTTATGATTTTATCGTCGAACTTTTTCTGGATATCGTCGAACTTTTTCTAAAACTTATGATTTTATCGTCGAACTTTATCATATATCGTCGAACTTTTTTTAAACTTATGATTTTATTGTAGAACTTTGTCATATATCATCGAATTTTTTCTAAAACATGATTTTATCATAGAACTTTATCATATATCATCGAATTTTTTTTGAAACTTATGATTTTATTATCGAACTTTGTTATATATTGTCAAACTTTTTCTGGAACTTATGATTTTATTATCGAACTTTATCATATATCGTCGAACTTATGTGAAACTTGACCAAAACTTATATAAATCAATGGAAGTAGTGAAAAATATTTTGGTGTAAATTCTAATAAATTTATTAATTTTTTTCTTTCTTATTTTTATATTTATACTTATTTATCGAATTTTGTTCGCTATTGTTAAATTTTTTTAAACTTTAACCGAAGTTTACATACAACAAAAGCCATTTTTTTAAATCTTAACCGAAGTTTACAAAAGCCGTGAATGGCATTGAGATACGTGCTTAATGCTGCTCAATGAATGGTGGATGAAGCCTGTGATTAGGCCATTTTAGGTACGAGCTGTACGTAGGACATTTTTCGGTTAGAAGAGGGCGAGACATGCTGGATCATTGTATTTTTTTTTGTTTTTCATTATATTGTGTCCTTGCGCACCAACGAACCAATTAATGGTTCGATTTAATTAGGCTGTCAACCTTTCAATTTTGATTCAAGTGTTTTTGGATCGATTGCTGTCGGCGGCAAATTCTACAGCAACTTTTAGTGTCTGCTTGTGTTTGTTTTTTTCTAGCCTCTCTCTCTTTTTTTTCGGCCATCAATTCAAACAGCACCCTTTTTATGCATCTGTCCGCTCATCATGGATAATTAATGGGGATTCAATTTGCTAGGCTAAGGTAATATTTTAGAGGCTAACAAAAGAGTATATAAAATTCTTATAAGAATTTAACTTTTGGATAGGGAACTGATTCATTTATTTGAGAGTTTACAATAATTTATTATCGAAGTTTACTCTTTCATCAAAGCATAATTTATTATCAGAGTTTACTCTCCATCACAGTAGACTTGAGGGAGAGAAGTGGAAAAGGATGAGAAATTTACCAATCTCCTAGAAAAAGTA
This sequence comes from Costus lasius, assembly GCA_027563935.2. Lineage (NCBI taxonomy): Eukaryota > Viridiplantae > Streptophyta > Magnoliopsida > Zingiberales > Costaceae > Costus > Costus lasius. The sequence goes on from CM050451.1 coordinate 83,625,473, forward strand.
AAATCTGAAGTCTTTTTGTTGATGTTAAATATTTTTTTAGTGTTACCATCTTGACATTGTAATTATGTATGCCAATTTTGGAAAGACAATTATGAAATAGTGCAACAGTAAGAAGATCCCCTCAAATTTTCTCCTTTATTTTCTCTAATTTTCTTTTCTCTTTTTTTTTTCGAGGGCGCTATATTTTCTCTTTGGTTTTCTTTTGCCCGGACCTCCCTCACAAAATGTCCTCCTCTTTATGCCATAACTCATGGCTTCTATTTTTTAATAATTTTTTTAACCCAATTTGACATGAATTTTTTTTTTAAAAAATTTATGTTATTATTTTTTTAGGAGAGAGAACTTCATTTCTTTCTAAACTTGAATTCTAAAGGGATTTGTTAATTGATGTTACAACAAAGGTGCCAAAAGGCAAGTCTGCCGAGACCGGCTACAGTGCTCTTTGCATCAGTATCCTGAAATTTCGGTTTTTGCTCCAGCTCCAGACTCCAGCCCAGTCTACGGGAGTGGCATGATCCGATTGACCGCAGCACATTGACAAACCCTCTGTATCGAAGTTATTGAAAGCCAAATACCAGGGAGATCAAAAACTGGGAAAAAGCAATGATTTTGATTAACATCTAATCGTAATCAGAGGAATTTTGTGTTTGCCAGTAGTGGTAACAGATGACGCAAAAGCAGTTTAGGTAATCTTCGCTGATCTGGTAGCCGCGGATGAATGTTCTTTCTCTTTCTTCAGTGAGATTATGATACTTAGTAAATAGTTCAACGTATAGAATTCTAAACGACAGAAGAACTTGGAAAAAATCTAAGATGCATGTACAAGATGAAAGAAACAATAAATAGAAATTTACATGCCATAAAAATCGTAGACCTACTACTCTTAAGTGCCTGCTTCAATCCTTTCTATTACTTCTAACCTTGATTTCCTTTTCCATCCTTTCATTGTGGCAACAAGATTTACTAGTCCATTTATTTGACTTTTACTGTATTCCTGCAGAACAGGGACAATGTTAAACAAGTCCGGAAACTAACTAGAGAAAACAGCAATTTTGTTAAGATTGTACTTGCAAACAGAACTTACCGGATGAGAACGTGCCCAGTGCGCATACTCCGTCTCCGGAAGATAGTAAGCCTGATTTCATTGGAAACAAATTAAAACACAATCTGTCTGTCAGTCATCAATTGAATGGTCAAAGATGTGAGACGCCGACATAGTTATTTTATATTGGCAGGAATAATTCATGCATGTTGAGTAAACCGGTCAACAATAGAAGAATTACGTTAGCAATTTATGAAAAGACTAAGCAGTAACCATATAGTTCACTCATAGTACTTCACTCTAAGCAACCCCTGAAAAATTCTCAAGTGATTTTATATATTGCGTTCTCTCTCGATGACAGAACATTCAGAGTGTAATATCACAGGTAGCTGTTTGTTCGATTTAGGATGCTGACTTTAATTTTCGACAAAAATCTACTAAACATCCCAATTTTACCAAAATCTACTGTCCCGGCTGCTTGACTCACAATTCCTAATTTAGAGGTAGCTAAGACCATCAATGGTTTTGTATACCGTCCATGCTGACATGCAGTAAGATCGAGCCAACTCGATTTATCTTGAATCGAGTTTTTAGGTTTAGGTTAGGTTCTCCTTCATTTTGAACTTTTGTTCTTATAAGCTTGCAAAAAACGAAGTTCATTAGTTTTTTAGGCGTTCAAGATTAAAATTAAACTGAAATTGAACTTACATATAATCAATATCATAACTTTTTTTTAAAAAAAAATAGTCTATGTTTATAATTTAAATGAAATTGGTAAGTTGTATGATCTTACTTTAGCAATATGTGTCTATTGGTCTTGATTTTAAACCGGCCCCACCCCCTCATCCCACGTGTCTTAGATATCTTAAAAAATTAAATTAATCAATATCATAATATATTTGATTAAAATTGAAATAGAATATAAGTTCATATAAATTAAAATGTGCTATTATATTATATTAGAAGCAAGATTTTAAAAACCGGTTCATACTGAGTGGTATAACCAGTTTGTATCGGTCCAAATAAGGATTGGTACGCAGACCTTCATCAGTGCAGAGTGGACAAAGCACAAGAAGGAGAAGGAGAAGAAAAAGGAGGAGAAAGGGAAAGGAGGAGAAGGAGAACAAGAAAGAGAAAGAGGAGTGGCAGATACAAGCGCGAGCGAAAGCGGCATCTATTGTGAGCACGAGTAGAAGCGGCATCCACCGTGAGCACATGTAACAGGAGCGCGAGCACAGTGTCCATCGCTTCCTCTTGTTCCCACTAGCTTCTTCCTTCTCCCACTTCCTCCGTTGCTCCCAACATGAGCAATGTTAGTTCGGTTCCATCCAATACAGATCGGTATAGGGTCTTAGATCAAAATTTTAAACCTTAATTAGAAACACCTTTTCGCTTAATTTTGAACCAACCCTACCCCTCAATTCCATCCTTTATGTCCTTGAAACCTAAAGAATTAAAAACAATGATATCCACATAAATCTAAACAATTATATATATAACGTAAATTATGATTGTTGAGAATCTGATAGTTAAATGGATTCTCCCATTTTGTTCTTACCAGGTTCCGACCCAAACCCAAACCCTAACTCACTGTGTACTTAAGCTTGCAGAACCCTAAGTATGCTTTTTAATTTTTCCTACTAACTTGGTATCAGAACCATTACCTCTTGTCAATGTCTCTTCGGCGTCGCCCTTGCCTTTATTGCAACCTTTACTGCTTTCACCTCCTTACCCCTTCTCTACAGCTTCTCCTGCTTTCACCTCCTTACCCCTTCTCTACAGCTTCTCCTTCTAGCGTCAGTCTTTCATAGTTTTTCCTCCTGCTTCTACCTCTACAGCTCTCTTAGTTCTCCATGGTGCAGTGAGCATGGAGGTTGGCGATTGAGCTCTCTTTGGCAAGATTGACCCCCTCCTTCGTCAGGCAACTTTATTTTGGTTGTCCTGCTCTTAACCAAAGGTTTGGTTCTCTTGGATGTTTCACCTTGGTGGTGATACCCATCGATGCCAAGGAAAGGTTCTATAACTACCAACCAAAGGTTTGCCCCCAACATCTTTTTGGTCAGATCTTGTCTCTTACCAGCTTTAGTATTCACTCCATTGCTTGTGTATTTCTTTTCTATCAAAATGGATGCCACAACGAATGAACTGAAACCATCCTCCAGTGTTGCGACTACCGTAAGGTTTGATGGGAATAACTATCTCCCGTGGGCTAGATCTATGCGCTTCTATCTTGGGTCGCATGGGAAGGATCTACATTTAACTTGTTCTCCTTCGAATCTTTCTGATCCTACTTATAATACATGAAGGCATTTTGATATGGTTGTAGTTACATCTCTACTCAGTAGTATTGCAACAAACATAGCTTCCACTGTCATGTTTTTGAATACTATCAAGGTAATATGGGATGTACTCATATCTACCTATGCTCCTCAAGAGAATATGTGCCAAGTTCATCAGCTGTATACAGAAATATTTAATTTAAAACAAGGAGAAACTCCCTTGCCTGAGCTCAATCACATATTCAAAGGAAAGTGGGACCAGCTGCAAATTCTACAACCACATATTTGTGACCATTTAACAATAATAAGAATTCTTTGTTGCATGATTTCTTACAGTATTACATGACTCGTATGCATCAGCTAAGGCTCAGCTCCTTGTAGACTTTACTATTCCCTCAATTCAGAATGTCTATTCGCGCCTCCTACATGTTTTCTTGGTCACTCCAATGGTTGAAATCAATAGTGCCCTCATTGCTCCCAAGGAAGCAGGTGTGGAGGGCATGGAAAGGTTAGGGGACATAGATCATGGCTTCGTCCAATGTGATTATTGTAGCTGTAATAATCATTCTTGAGAACACTACTGAAAAAAATTTGGCAAGCCTTCTCATGCCAAAGTTCCAATTGATAGTGCCTTGAATGCCCTCAGTTAGGTTGTGCCTTCAGCTTTACCATTATAAATCGATTCCATGATCATAGTCTCCTTGGTTGAGTATCAACCAGATCTAGCAAAATCTGACCCAACCTGCTGACGCAACCTGACTCGACACGAAGTTAGACAGGTTCGGGTAAGCCATAATCGTGTTCGGATCATAAACATGTTAAAGAGACAAGAGGCCAACTAGAAGTGGTTCAAGGGAGATGGAAGAATTATGTGATGAAATTGCTCATGCTTTAATAGATAGGGGAAGGAATGATATATGTGCTAACGCATATGAGATGATGGATCGATGAGATTTTATTTTGATTTTGTGGATGTACTTGCTATATTCGGATACTTATTTTATATTTTAAATTTTTTTTACTAAAATTCTATGACTGCAATTTTATTTTATATAATTTTATTCAAAAATTACTTTAAAAATATTATTTATTTATAATATTATAGCAAAATGAGCTTATAAATTTTAAATATATTCTTTTTACATATTATATATTATTTTAAACAAGTGCTCATCTTTAGTAATATGTGTATATGTAAAAATAAAAAAAAAAGAAATATATTAACTTTTAAGATAATTCAAAATTTTAATATATATATATATATATATATATATTATATTTGTGTGTATATGTACAGTATGGTCATTTTGACATTTGAGAGCACAAAAAGTAAAAAGTTTACCAAACAATTTTAAATTATGACAATATGTAAAAACAACTAAAAAGTTTTTTACTAAACACTTTATAAATTTTGACAATGTAGTACAATATAACACAATACAGTTTAGCACAGTTATAAAAGTTATTACCAGTGGAGACAAATATGCCCTTAACCTTTGAAAAGTTATTATGACTGAGTTAGCCTACGAAGGACTAATATGGCTAAACTAGCCTTTGAAGGGTTAATGAATTTGATCTAAGTCTTTGGACAACAAACAAGATTGAGTTAGCCTTTGAAGGGCAACAATGATTGAGTTCAATTTAAGTTATAACATATTAACTTAATTCAAATTTGATTGATGTATTAATGTAGCATATCAAGTTGGGTGTTACAGTATTGGATTAGGCTAGTGCGTAAGTAGTTAACTGGGTTGAGACAGCAGCTAGGCAATTGGGCCAAGTAGCCTAACTAACGTGATGTTAGTAAATTGGATCTGGTTATTTGTTAAGTCACTGGGTCAATTTAACTAGGCCAATTTGATATAGTACTAGACTAGGTCAAACAAGTTGGGCTTGAGTAAACTAGCTATGGTACATAATCCCTCTTAATGCCAATATAAGTGTTGTTGGGTTAGGTTAGCAATTATAGTGACGGATTACACTTGGCAACTGAGATTGGGCCAAGATACAAAATAGGGCAGAATGAAAAAGATTGGTCTAAAAGTTATCAGATTCAAATGTTTATTGTAGCAAGTTATAGTGGATCCAAGATGTGTTGATTTGATTTGGGCTACATCATTTGCGTTGGATTGGATTTATCTTAGATTAAATAGATTGTTGAGTAGTGGTGGTGAGTTGAGCCAAATATTTAGATTGTATATTGTTCGAGTTGTACTGAGTAGACTGGGTTAGTTATTATAAAAAAAATAATGTGAGTCGACCCGTGCTTGACCAGATGGACTGGATTTTGTTTTTGGTTAATATTTTATTTATCCATTAGCTAGATTTATTGGGGCCATTCATTTAATTTATAAATGTTTTAATCTTGATCCTTGATCTAAAATCCAAGGTTATGTATGGAAAGATTATACTCAATTTGGTAGAGATCAATATTTAGATCGTATCAAGAACCATCCGAGTTTGCTTAAATTTATGAAAATTAATACTAGCTGTTGGATAAAATGACCTTTAATTTTTTATGATCGTTCATTTTAATTCATAGATCTGCTCCAACCTAGATCTCTAAAAAAAAAATTTGATGTCAGATTTAGAAAGATCTGACTTTATTCAACAGGGATCAGCACTTAGATTATATCAGGAACTGCCCGATTGACTTGGATTTATGCAAATGAATGTAAGTTGTTGATTGAATTAATAATATGTAATGATTTAGATTTAGGTCGTTGGATCTTTGGATTAGATCCTAACTGTTGATTTTATGAGACTAAACCTAGACCATGGGTTAATTGCTATTATTTATGCCGTTAGATTGAGACTAGTAGATCTAGGCCATTGAATTGAGATTAGATATCTAGGTTGTTGGATCAAAACTGAAAGATATGGGCCATCAAATCAAAATTATAAGATTTAGGCAGTGAGATGAAGTTAGAGGATCTGGGCCGTTGTTGTTGGATTAGATCCAAGCTGTCAGATCCTTGTTGATCAATTCTCTACTCTATAAATATTTGATTAATTCTAGATCGTCAAATGCTGCTTGGAAGAATCTAGGCCATTAGATGAAGCTAGCGCTTCATCTTCTTTGTTTTACTGACGATGGAGGTGAACAAAGCTTACCACCACGCACTGTCTGCTGCTTAGTTGCTCAACATACTCCGGTCGAGCGTTCTCAGTGCTACGGCAGACTAGTGGCTAGAGTTTGGTGTCAGCTAGTGGCGGACTCACGTTAAGCGAACCCATATAAGGGATTATCATCTTAAATAGGGGCGAAACATGGGTCATTAGAAAAGCTTTTGAATTCGACGATCTAACCATCGAATGCATGAATCCTGCTATTTGTCAGTCTGTACGCTCGAGGAGAAAGTGTAGCTAAAGTTTGGACTTGATCATATGGCATGATGTCGGATTTGTCGAGATGCAATGCTGGGTCAATTGTTAAGTCAGTGATGTGGTGGCGCTGAAGCACACGTGCGACTTCGGCATCCCTTGTTGTTTGAACTCGGCAAAATTTTGTGAGATGTGGGGGTTTTTTTGGTGATAGAAAAGGATTAAGGTAGTAGAATCATGACAAAATAGTTGAAATCGGTTAATTAATTTGTTTCATCAAACTTGCTAATGGTTCAACCCAGTCTCATCTTTTCATTCCATCATTTTTATTTCCTCCAGCTTTTCTATCTCTCTCTCTCTTTTATATGCTAACTTCATTGTACTCATTGGAAAGCACATGATTTGATTTAATTGAAGTTTACTCTCTGCAAAATGATTTTTGTAGGAGTTTAGTCTTGGTAAAATGATTTTCATAAGAGTTTACTCTATGTAAAATGATTTTTTAGGAGATTATTCTCCATTAGATAAGTTTCTAACCGGAGTTTACTCTATGTACAATAATTCTCTTAGGAGTTTACTCTGAATAAGATGATTTTCTGATGAGAGTTTACTATATGTAAAATAATTTTCGTAGGAGTGTACTCTACATAGTATGAAATTAAGAGAACGAAAAAAAAAACAGGTTATATTTATCTTGTCATCTTGTTTTTTTTATTTTTTATCTTGTCATCTTGTTGTCAGCACGTGGATGTCATAGTTGTATATATCTCTAGGGAATTTGGGCAATGCTGCAAGCAATAATATTATATTGAGGAACTAAGTCCCCGTATTATATACCTCCCAAACAACTACATTGTTGGTAGCGCCCAACTCTGGGCGAGGGCCTGGCTGCGATATTATTGCTGAGAACAAAAGCAGCGGGAGATGTTGAAAAAGGTAGCGTGTGATAGCAATTTTGGCAAAGGCAATTATAAAAATAGTGCAGGCGGTCAGAAGATCCCCAAAGTCTTCTCCTTCTTCATTTCCTCTCGTTTTCCTTTCTCTTCCCCATTCTTTACAGCTCCTCTTTTTTATCAAATTCCTCCCTTCTTCATTTTTCTCCCCTTCTCTTCTTTGCCGAACCCTTTTTTTTGTTTTTCTTCCTCTTATAAGGATTTGCCATGATCCACTTTCTATTTTTAGTTCTTTTTTAACCCCACAAAACATGATCGCGCCCTTGCCATGTTCTCATGTTTATTATTTTATTATTATTTCACCGATGCCATGTTCTTATTTTGTTATTATTTTATTATCTTTTTATTTTTTTTAAACCCATGATCTCATGTTTTCATTTTATTTTATTTTTTTCTTTCCTTTTTTACCTCATTATGATATGTCTTATTTTACTTACTGTTCTATTACCGTTTTACTATTATTTAACCGTTCATGTTTCTGTTTATTATTATTATTATTATTATTATTATTATTATTATTAATTAGTTCTCTTTTTAGAATGCCATGTTTGGCATTTTCTTCTTTTTTTTTTATTTTTTTTAGAATGCCGCATTGTTTTTAGTTATCGTGTCTCACGTTCCATTTTTATATTTCTTTTTTTTATGCATTTCATTTATTTATTTATTATTATATTACTTAATGTGTTTTATTAGTTAATTATTTTTTTATTATTTTAGTAATTAAAGAGAAAAAAATGGGTTCAACAATGTGACGGCGAGCATCTTCAAACTTACATTTATGCTATATTAAACAAAATAAGTTTTACCTTGATAAATGTTTCCACTGTCTGCAACTTTGGCTTCACATTTATGGTGACAAGGTTCTGTAGTCCATTAATCAATACCTGCAATTAGGAAGGGAGATTTTATAAATCTATTTTATTTTCAAAAAACAGACATCTGAATGGTTTGATTAAATTAACCTGAAGGTCTAATGACATTAAAGCTCGTCCTTCATCTGTACATCTCTTTACTCGTGACAGACCTTCAATGATCGTTTCTGCAACATTTTCAAGTCCATATTCCACAAGGAGATCTTGTACCTGATGGATCATGTATGAGGTTAATGTCTACATTGAGAAAGAGAATGCAACCAACTTGGGGTTGATCATACAATTTTCAAGGCAAAGTGGAATTTGAATTCCATAGAAAGTATTGGTGCGACGACTCATTAACAATTTGTCATTCATAATATTCAAAGAAAACATTGTCAATCCCTTTCTGTCTTCTAAGACGATCAAATATATTGATTAAATATTTAATGACTTAAAGACTAATATAGAACAGAATTAGCTTGATTCAAATACTATTTTGCCCACAGGAGCCAATGTGGACTTATGGAGTCGTCATGATATTCTCAGAAAATTGTACGCCTCGTGAGTTCAAACATTTCAAAATAGACTAATCGTTTCCAACTTTTCTTGGTTTGGTAACAAGTTAATGGAGTAAGATGATCTACTAACGCTGGAATGTCCTTGAAATTTCAACATTTTTCAATTTATTAAATTAATTAATAGGTAGGTGAGTGGACTTCCGCACAGGACTTCGATGTAAGTACAACTACAGTCACATACAAGTCAGAGAGAACTTGGTAAATTGACTGATGCAAATGAAGAGATCTCCACATTCAGATTGTAAAATTGATACTTATTACCTCTTTCGAAATTTCCCCATCCATCAGTCTTGTTTTATAATGTTTGAATTCTCTCAACAACAGGTCTATGTACCTATCAGTATAAGAAAATGAATTTAAAACTGGTAAATCAGACAAGCCAAATGACCAAAAGACAAGAAAAGATAAATGCTCAAAAATCAAGAAAATTTCTTTAAGCTTGATCATTCAATCAGCACAATGATATAGTAAGTTTATGCAACCGCATCCTAGGAAATAAACATGGAAAATCATGTTGACCAAGATTTGAAAAACTAACAATGCAATGGTTTCCTCATAAAACTGAAAGGTTATGGAACATCGTTACCTGTGCAATAAGCAGAGCACCAAACTATATCAACCAATGCAACTGTAAAACCTAAATTTTATTTCATACTCAAAGGTATACATATAATGTACATGTATATGCTAATATATTGGAATTGGAAAACAAGTCACATGTTGGACTGAGTCCGTAATCATCCTATATGGCTAGAACTTAACACTCTCAAATTGGAGCATAGATATTAATTATGCCCAACTTACCGCTTCTATAGATAATCAATTTCCGCCTTGTGCTTTGGTAAAGATATCTACCAATTGATTCTGTGATGTAGTAAAGATAATGCAAATTTTCTTGCACAGAACTGCCTCTCTTGTAAAGAGACAATCTAGTGTTCCTTTCATAAAAAAATGGATTATTAGCCATATAAATATCTGCTTGATTATCATATCTCATTGGCATAGGCTCTTATAAGAAATATCTAGTTCTATCATAAATGATTGTATTTACATCATTTCACAAGCTGTTTGAGCCGTAGCTCTATATTCAACTTCTGCACTTGATGTAGTGACTGCATTTTGCCTTTTTACTCTCCTACATAACTAGTTTTTTTCCGCTACATGTACAATATTCAGTTGTAGACCCTCTATTTTCTATGTTGCTTGCACAATTTGCATGAATATATTATTCAATCTTTAAATCTCTATTTCTAGTGTATACAATTCCTTTTTCTTTTGTAGCTCGTTCTAGACAATGAAGAATTTTGATGACAGCTCCCTAATGACTTTGCTTGGGTTTTTACATGAACTAACTCACTGCCTAGGAAATATCAAGCTTAGTGACTGTTAAATAAATAAGTTTACCTACTGAGTTTTCAGTATAGGGTTTGATCTATACTTCGAAATTCATCATCATTGCATAATCTTTAGTTAGGTAAGAGTTTTTAGCGGGTACATATCCTAATAATGTAGTCTTCTATAATAGATCACTTACATATTTTCTTTGGAAAAGAATAAGAAATTAGTATTATAGGTAAACTTTATTCCCAAAAAAGTACCGTGGTTTGCCAAGTTCTTTAAACAAAAAATTTAACTTTCAACTATTTCTTAACATAAATTATACTTTGTTGGTCATTAAATGTTAGAAGAATGTCATCAACATATATGTAAGCATTACACCTTGGAGAGGAATTTTTGAACAAAAATTGAGTGATTTGTCTTGCAACTTTTTATATCAATCTCTCATACCACAGGAGGGAATTTTTTGAACCATAGTCTTAAGCATTGTTTTAGTCCATATATGGCCTTTTTTAGCCTGCATCCAAAACTCTCCCCCCTAAGCAATAAACTCCAGTGGTTGCTCCATATAAATATCTTTTGCTAAATAGCTATAAAGAAAAGTAACCTTCATATCTATTCATGGTTTGAAATCTTGGTTTTTACTAGTGTACTAGTCTAGTTTTAGTCAAATGGACACATGATATATCAATATTGATTGTGTTTCAAACCAATATATATTGCTTAAAATGACTTTGTTGATTGTAATGAACAATTATATACATGATATATCAATATTGATCAAGGTTTACCCTTTAGCTTCCGCCAACAATCTTCGGACTAGAGTAGTGGTGGCAGCATTGGCATTGTTGGGATGATTGATCTTGGCTCAAAATTGAAGATGATTGTGCAAATCTATTGTGTGGTTGTTAATGTGTGACAAATCTTTAAAGAGAGCAGTAATAAGTAATGACATAGGATGGATTTGGTAAGATCAAGTGTCATTTGCTAGGGATGAAGGCTTAGAACGCTTACTCTTCCACTGACTTGAAATAATTTGAACCATTTAATTATTATTTGATTAAAAATACCCTCACTGGGTTGGGCTGGGCTCTGTTCGGTTTGGTTCAGACGTTTTCATTGGCCCAAATTGAAGAGACGGCTGGCTGATCAAATTAAGTCACGGGTCTTATCTGAAATTAGGAGCCGACCCACTAAAATTTTCAACTTCAGGATAGTGGTTCTAGTTAGTGTTCACGGGTCCAGTTCAAAACGCCAAATCCAACCCGCTAACCCTTTTCTCTTCAAGAACTGGGGCCACTGGGGTTTTAGTGGTGAGATCAACATTTTAGCTTTTAGGTGCTATAAAATGTTAATTATAATTGATTGAGGGAAAAGAGAGTTTAGAGAATAAAGAGAGTATGAGAGTTCTATAGATAGATATTGAGAAAGATTAAAAAAAGAGTGAATGGAGTGGGAAAGGAATGAGAGCTTATATAGAGCTCCCATCCATCCATCAATCCCTTTTTTATATTGATTGAATAATTAAATCGGTTAGTTTCACCTAACAAATAAGACCAATCGGTGGAATTGATTCGATCTATTGGGCGGTCAATAATTTTTTTGACTTACAATGGACCTGGTTGTTGTACTAACTAGTATAATACTAATACAAACTGGTTGCACCAATTGGTCTCAGTATTGGTTGGTATTAATGGGTCCAATGGGTCTAACATTATAAACTAAATACCAGACCAAGCTTGGATCAGTAGGTTGTACCACTTGAAACCATGCTCTTGGATACTTCAGAAAGTAAAAAAAAAAATGTTGTTAACAACATCTACATGAATATTTCAGTAAGTTTTATTCACTTGATGAGATTTCCCATCTTTGAAAGTAATGGATGATTGCAAATATATACAAAACACATATAAAAGAAGCTACATTCATTAGTTTATGTATACAACAAGGGATGTTCTATGAATCAACGAGGTTACCAAGTAATTTGTATTGTAGAATTTGTAGGTCAAAACATTTGGAAATATCCTTCATTTCCACTAAAGCGATAGAGTAGAACTAAGAATTAGGAATCTTAATATATTAAATAAATTTGATAAAGCAACCAAGAAATATAACACAAGAACTACATGGCAGATCATTGTAATAAAACATGATGTCGACAGACAATCCTTTGTTAGTGTTGATATTATACATATGCTTATCTACAAAAATTCATGCATGCAATTTTTACATTGAGCATCATTATAAAAGATTCAATAAAAGATATAATATGCACATGCAACTGACTGAGAAATCAGTTATGAGAGCAGACATGTAACAACGTTCAGTTACATACAAGATGGTAGAAATAGCAAGCTTACGATGAACACTCATTTATATGACAAAGTAGATGCATTTAACAATAAACACTACACATTAAGAAAGCTCAAATATGCTGAATAATATGGGAATACTGATCAAAGAAATGCAAAATCAATATGTTCTTCCACAAAATTAACACAACTATAATCAAGCAAGAACTGAAAATAATTGCTAAACCAACCCATTGTGCTCTAGTCCAAGCTCCTTCACCTCCCATTTTGCATTAGCAATTTTATCTGCATACCTTGAGAAATTGAAGTGTAATTGCAATCAAAACTAGATAAAAACAAAGAAAGATATGCTAGCACTTTCAAACACAAGGCTGCATACAACTTGAACTCTTGAAGGAGGCTAACTTCTCTTATCTTGGTGATGCAATAACATGTTAATATAGAAAACCATACAGTAGCTAACAAATATCTCTGTCAATGAAAATCAGAAGATCCACCAGAATTTAATGTTCACGATAAGCAAACAAGTAACAGAAAAGACTTATGCTTGGACCAAATGGGCCATAATATAAAAATTGACATCAAACCGCTAAAAAACTGGATTAATACATTAGATGCCGGAGAAAGTTGGCCAACAACAAAAATGTGCTCAGAGTCCGACTGCATAAAGCAATGGTTGGATATAAGATAAAATACTAAGAACTTAAGCAGTTCAGCAACAGTGGCTCACTTATCATGAATTTTTTGGTATTTAACATCACCATAAAATGTTTGAAACTTATAATGTATGAGTTACAGCAAAAAAGTTCTCTTCGTTGTGTATGTAAAGGAGAAAATAGATGGGTTTACATATATTTGACAAGGGGTATTATGTTAAAATTGCCCCATGTAGAACTAATATAAAACACATAATTCTCTAATAATTACCTTCAAGCTCGAGCATAAAACTGATCATGTTCAATTGCTACTAAGAACAAAAAAACTTTCACCGGGAAGGAGTTAAGTAAATATATCAACAAATTAATTTTTATAGAAGTTGAAATGACGGTTGATTTTTTAGACATAACAACATCTCAAATGAAATAACATTCATACTTCAATGCTTAGTCTTTCATGAAAATCTACATTATTAGTAATGTGAGATAACGGCCAGTCATAGTGTCCTCATGAGGAAACATAAAGTATTTGAGAAGGATCTAGAACAAGGTTTTAAAAACTTGTTTGTGCGAAAGGCGATTGTAAATTCGTATCATATATATATTTATGATACTGACCAATACCATTAGTGCCATGTTTCGATATGAAATGATGCTAACTAGCATGTTTCGATATGAACCGATGCTAGTCTAATAAGAGACTAGTACATTGGTATGAACCACGGTCTTCAAAACCGTTCCGAACCGCCCGGTACCAGTCCGGTGAGGGACCGGCACCGGACCCACCTCCGGAGCACGGTCCGGCAACGGCAACGGCAGCGGCCACGGGCGGAGCGGGAGGTTTATGGGATATTTAAGCATACATGTGTTTCCAGCTGTAAGGAATTAAACTGGGTGGTTTATGGGATATTTAAGCCAAAAATAAAGATAATACATGTCAAATACTGTAAGAAATTAAACTGGGCAATCAATTGATACTCCTTTGGAATTAAATGTCAAATAAAGGAGGGTAACTTTCTCTTTGACTCTTCTTTATATCGACAATTAGTTGGTAGTCTAAATTATTTAACTATTACTCAACTAGATATTTCATTTATTATTCAACAATTAGTCAATTTATGCAAACACCTACTCACCTTCGTATGGTAGCATTTAGAGATATTCTTCCCTACTTGAAAGTTGAAAGGCACTTCTACTTAGAAGCCTCTATTTTTTAGCAAATTCTCCTATTCAACTAATCTCTTTTTCTTCGTAATGTCTCTCTCCTCTTTTTCTCATATGCACAAAGAAGCAACATTCTTACTATTGCATGCAAATTAGCTTAAATTTCCTCTCTTACACATGCATGGATAAACAACATTAAGTTTCTTTTGTTTTCTCTCTTTCACATGGACAAAAAGGTAGAACTTGTTCTCTATGTACCTAACCCTTTTTCTCAATTGTAACTTATGTATTAAAGTGAATATTGCATGGTCTTTGTCATCTTATGTTTAGAAGGGATTGGAGCAAGGTTTTGAAAACCAGTTAGTGTCGAACAAGGACCTGTAGTGGAACTGATAGTGGATGAGCAGAAGCGGCTGCCGGAAGAGGAAAGAGAAGGAGAAAGAAGGAGAAGAAGGAAAAGAAGGAGAAGAAGCACGGACCGGACTTCTCTTCTTCTTCTTTTTTTTTTTTTCCTTTTCCTCTTCTTCTTCCTCCTCTTCTTTTTTCCTTTTTTCTTCCGCTGCTTAGTCCAGTCTAGTTCCACTGGTAAGGATCGGTTCTTGTTTGGTATAAACCGGTATATACCAATCCGACCACTAAATACAACCGGTTTGACTGTACCTTCAATCCTTGGATTGGAGTGTTGAAAAATATGAAGGTTAATTCAACAAAATAACTGAATATGGAAGGACACCACTAACTTCACATTCTTCCATACAATATATGCAATTCCCTAAATAATTCCATATTTAGAATCATATTTATTACTACTATGCTATATATTTTATATTGTGTATTTCTATTATTTTTATAATCAAGTCTCTATATAAGAGGCAAAGTGATCAGTAATACAATGATACAGGTTTCTTTTATTCAACTCAAGCATGATACAGGCCTTAGAGTCCTTAGGCAACAACAATAAAAAATCTATTAAATCACCTTGTTATCTTCTTTCCTAGCTACACCAAATTCATATTCGTTATAATAACTTACAACTTCAATGTCTATTAACCATATTTCAATATTTCTTGCATATTAATTAATCATTATCATGTGATATTAAGATTTAACAGTCAATCACATGATTAATTGAGATAAGCCTCCGAATTAATGGATACATGAAAAGGACGCTACTTATTTGAAATATTATATAACAATCTAATGTAGTTATCAGAAAATACCCATCAAGATGGAGCAGCGTGCAAGCAGTTGTCCTGTGAATATGCTGAGTCAGATCAGGAACAGAGTCCACCTGTCAAAGGAGAGTTCAGATCATTTTAAAACGTTTTACTTTCCTCCCAGCTACAGGGCATCAAAAGAATTAAAATAAATTTAAAGAAAATAGATAGTATGCGTATCAAAGCCTGCAGTTTATTAAGATAAAAGCAAATAAAAAATTAAGAATAAAAGGAAAAAACAAAAGTTTTGAGTATAACTATATAACCAAAATGACAAAAAAAAAGCAGCATAAAATAAAACGGTTAAACAGTAGAAATACGATCAGATCCTTCCTAATAGCTTAAACTTTGGATAAATGGTAACCAACAAAATAAGATGGTACCAGACTTCGGATAAAAAGTTCGAAGTCTTGGGACTATATAAATTGGATAACCTAGCGTGTCATTTTCATGATTCACAACTAGTGGTGGTTTGATCTCGAGAGTATTAAAATAAAAATATATATAATTAGTCTCTTTCCAAGGAACTTAACCTTTGAGAATAAGTAATCACTCAATCAAATCTTAATAAAAAGAAAAGACATAAACCATGGTTCAGATTGTAAAGTATCAATGTGAACTAATGTATCAATAGTAGTTTGGCTTAGTACATATTGATGTACCAATTGGTATGTAATTATTATATATAATAGTAACAACATAACTCAAAATTAGGGTTTAAAATCTCAGCCTATGATGGTAACTGTTTCTGTCTTGGATTGATACATAATGGATGTACTCTGGTACTAGTCTTATTGTCACATAATGTACCCCTTGCCTGGAATAAGGGATCTGTGTACTAGGTTATGCTTAGACCATTATGGATGGTATATTAAACCATAGTACATACTGACTAGGAAAGTTTTTAATTGTAATCTAATTTACGTACCAGATTCATAAAGAAATCTTCTACTGCAGCAGCATGATACTGCAGTAGCGTATACTGAAGATGAGCTTTTGATCTATGCAACACCCGAGCAACTAATGATGTTGTTTCAACAGCAGAACATATTTCCTATAGCAGCAGAAATAATAGCCAATAAGAACTAAATCAAACTAACACAAAGAGAATCCATATACCAAATGGCCAAAATTTATTTATTTTTCGATAATGCATAATAAAATATATAGTTACGACACCCTGTAACTATGCAGGTAATGTTAATTCACCAAGAACAACTAATTTTGCAGGAAAATACCAAAATTGTTAAGTATATACATGAAAAAGTTGTCTATAAACAACAGCACCGTCAAGTAAGAAGAAGATAACTAAACATATTACGTAATGCTTATCTATATAAAAAATTCTTGTATCTCAGGCCATAAGCTATATTCATTAGCTAAAATAATAGACAATACTCACCATATACAAGGTCGAGTCAATGTTGGAAATTCAGGAAATAGCATTTTAAAGCACTGATAGTTGCATAAGCTTCTTCTGTGAGGTAACAATTTTATAAGGTTTTCAAACTCAATTCATATAATCAAGAATGTTTGTTCTTACAATATATTACTAACAATAATAAATGCTACATGAGTGATGTTCTTTAGAAGTCCTATCCAAAGCAATTTTGAGTCCGTTCATATTACAAGTAGTAGAAGAGGTCTAAAAGGTACGGAATATATGTTACAAAAATTTCATCTCAAACCATTGGAACAGAATTATCCACAGCATATACTGGTGCCGAAGGAGATAATGCTAAGTGTAAATTCAACATTACAAATATTAGAGCTAAATCTTAGAGGTATTATAAGAAGATAATGGAAAGATAGCTAGAGATAAAAAAAACAGTATTAATTGCTTCAAAATAAATTGTGCATAACCACAAACCAGAGTCACGTACAATATAAATCTAGAATGCCAAACAAAGAAATAACAAGTCGAGAAACAAGCTAGTAAATTATATAAAGTATAAGTGTATTACACCAAAGCGTCCATATGCATTTTCTGATACAACGACATAATATGGTCACTTTCTTACAGTAAATTTTTGCACCTAAAACGGTTTAGAAAGTGATACATAGACTCAGTTGAATGGCCACGTATATTATATTATTGAAATAAAGTACCACAGTGTCTTCTAAAGACCAAAACCACTAAATAAATGAGGAAACTAGTCCACATAAGACTAGGAAAATAATACTCACGGACTAGCTCTAACTTGCCCCTTCTAAATGAAGAACATACATTATTCATGTGAAGCTCGATAGAGAGACAATAGAAATGTGTTAATGCAAAAGTCTTTGTTTAAGTAGTATATCTTCTTTGATATCATTGCATTTCTAACAAAATGAAAATAAACTTTTGTGCATTCGGCATGTTCAAGAAAGAATGTTGCTTTGATATAAATGGTTGCTTGACTGTTATAATATATTGCATAGGCTCATAAGTAAAATTGTAATCTTATAATAGTGTAAAACCGATATCATATCACAATGGTATGAAGTATGAACCATAAAATTATTCGGCTATATCATTTAGGATTGATTGTTTAGGATTTACACCTGCATGGACTAATATTTGAAACCTGGCATATAACACCCATAATAGGTCAGGTTGTATTTGATCCAAGGTTAAAAAATTGGTATGTATTGAGTGGTACAATCTTCACACAAAAAAAATTTTGCTCGTCATGACTATGAACCCCATCACGGCCTACCTATTACAACCAATCAAGATCGTGAATGACCGTGAAGCCTTCTGAGGAGTTCGGAAAAAATTCTAAAAGACATTATGGCCGTGAACCTCATCATGGCCTGCCCTTGCTGTATTTTGTGGATTTGGCGGCTTCCCATCACAGCCGTGAAGCTTATCATGACCTGCCCGTGATGACCCTAAAAGAAGATTTCGGTTGTAACCATGATCACGGCTGAAGCCCTCGAACAAGATGGGCAAAGACAAGTCACCCCAATGTGAATGACATCATTACCATAACCTAGATCACAACCAAGCCGTGACACCTTCAGAAGTGTAGAAATAGCCACACCGTGCCTATCACGGCCGTGACTAGGATCATGGCCAGGCCATGACACAACGAGGAAAGCCGGGACATCTCGTTTCAAAAGACCTTTGACACTCCCAACATCCCAGCATACCTCCAGAGCGTTAGATCGGAGTTATCAACCCCTCCTCGGCTCAAACAGGGCTCATTCAGGCCATGTGCTTGCTCCCACGGAGGAACGTAGAGCAACACTCTACTCAGTAGTCAGTACAACAACATGTTATCCAACTCAATACAGGAGTCGGCCAGCACCACTATGAACCAGCTGACTATTAGTAGGTTTTGCTACTTTGTCGCAGCCTGCTCGGAGATGATATAGGCAGCCCATTCGGCCTAACAAAACCCAGCCCAAGCACCAGCCCAATCAAGCCTGCGCAGCCCCCTTTAGTTATTAGGATTTGATTTTGTTTCAGCTTTTCTAGCATTCAGCTTTTAGCTTTTAAGTTATTAAGGTGGTAACTACCCTATCATGTGTGTAGTGAATCCCAACCCCTTAACTTATAAAAAGATGGCTTGGGGAGAGTAGTTTTCAGCTTACTTGGAGAGGAAGCTCACTTAGAGAATTGTGAGAGCTTGTAGCTAGAGTTGTAGATAACCTTCGGGTCCGGTCTTGTAATTTCTCATTTTCTCTTGAAAGAATTAAATTGCGCCTCGTACGCGTCAGAGTAACTCATGTTTTCTATGATTTGTGTCTCAATTCCCGTTCTTCTCTTTTTTTTTCAACGTAACCCCTTGCTAGTCCGGGAATCGGAAGCAGGGAAGGTGTTGGTTGTTCTCTTGTGTTCAGGGCTAAGGCACCGAGCTGTCATTGGACCGTGTGACTGCCCTAACGTGCATGCTAGGAGCGAAAATTGGCTTGCTACCTTGAGGTTAGTGCGTTGATTCTAGTAACTTTGGGTGTCGTTGTTTTGTCATTTATCTAGTGTTGCTTGGATACTCATCTCAAGGGAATTTCAGCATTGCTTTCCCGATCAGTTTTCCCTCTGCACACATTTTCACTTCCCTCGTCTAAAGATTCTCTCATAGTTTTCATCATTGCATTATCGCCCAAAGCCTAGAGTCGGGATTAAGGACCTCTATCCCTATACTTTGTCCACATCATACAACTAGTTTGCACTGATTTGAGCAGGGACCGGTATACAGACAGAGGCAGAACCGACCAGGAGTAGTGGAAGAGGAAGGAGAGGAGAAAATGTAAGAGAAGAAGAAGAGAAAGAGTGATACACAGACATGGCAGAATGCAAGTACAAGTGGGCGATATAATGGCGTGGACATGAGCATAGTGGTGGAAGCGAGCGGAGCAGCAAATGTGAGGAGCAAATGTGAGGAGCTATTGCCTCTTCTTCTCCCTCTTTTTCTTCTTGCTCAAAGTGAACAAGTCTACTTCAAGCGGAGATAGATGTGGACACAAGCAGAGTGGAGTCTTCTTCTTCCTCTTCTTTTACTGCTCCTACCTGGTTCTACTCAAATTTCATCCGATACAGACCGGTGTGTACCAGTCTAAGCATGGGCTGGTATGTCAGTTCGGACCAGCCTTAAAAATCTTCATTTGATCAAAATCTCAACTTGACAAAAGATTGTTGTGTCATTGTGCAAGTAAAGTTGGTTCAACCCTATTTAACATGGGATGGTACACAAAATTCACTTCCTAACTAAGTTTCAAGACATTTACGTAATAGGTTTTCAATACAAAATATTTTTCATAAAAAATTCATTCATGAAAATGAGTACATTCAAAAAATAACTTAGAAAATATTTACTAATACTTGAATTTGTCTATATGACTCAGGACAATAGAATTGTCTGCCTTGCTGATTCTAATATAGTCTAAGGCACCTTGACTAACTCAGAATGCCAAGTGAACTCAAGTGGTTGATCAAGTCCTTTCTGCAAGTGAATTAGGCAAACTGCAGTAATTTGGCAATCCAACCTAGTCAAGATATCCTAGTCGATCAAGCAATAAGGGTCAGCCAAGTAATGTACGTTGCTTAGTTTATTAAATGGTTTAAACGAATTAAAGATCTAACTCAGCCAAGTAGTTCAATCTAGTTAGGCTGTTCAACTCAGCCAATGGCCAAACCCCAACAGCAAACTATCCCACTCAGTTAATCTAGCCCAAATTATAGAGTTAGCTAACCTAGTTAGGCTATCCAACATGATTAAGCAATCCAATTTGCTAGGCTAGGCAATAGGGTAGAACAAGCTAACCTAGTTAGGAATTTATTGAGGTCAAGTATTCTAGTCTTACTAGGAATTTATCATAGTTACGCAATACATTTGAACTTTGCCAATTACTTTGACAGCTGCGTTAGTATCTATCTCCATACAAAGTATTATACTCCATCAAATTGCGAGTAAATCTCAACACATACCTAATGCATGCCAATATTGGTAGGGGACAAGGTTTAAGGGACCGGTCCGAACAGACTAATGTAGGGTCAAAAGTGTTACACTAGAAATGTAATATGACCATTTTCAAATTCACCTTAAATTAATAAGGCTTTTTGTTTAATGGATTTTGGCTTCCAATGAGCATTTACTCCTAAAATTAGGGAACCTTTGATTAAGAGATCTATAATATGAAGTAAAATCAAAGAGACAAGTCAAACAATATCATTCATAGACATGGTGAGAATACATAATTCGTCTTGATATATAAATGATAAAGGAAAGAAACTTTCATCAACTTGGGCAGCTTGTGTGCGCCAAACATTTGGTCTTGTGACAATTCATTCAGTGATATCCGGCCTAATCGATATAATGTCATATTGAGGAGCTACGCCCCGATGGTAGATATCGACGTACGCACCTCCCAAATAATATTCCATCGTAATATATTAAAGCATATTAGATATTGAATTTGGAAGATCATCCGGCCTTGATGGCATGTTGGATGATTTGAGGTTGGAAAATATCCAGCCTTGCGGCTTGTTAGATATTTAAATTTGGAAGATCATTCGGCCTTGACGGCGTGTTGGATGAGTTGAGTTTGAAAAATTACCTAGTCTTACAGTTTGTAGGATAATTTGAATTTAGGAAATATCTGGCCTTGCGGCGTATTGAATATTTAGATATGAAAAATTATCCGGCCTTACGGCGTGTTGGATGATTTAATTTGGAAAAGTACCCGGCCTTGCGGCGTGTTAGATAATTTGAATTGGAAAATTATCCAGCCTCGCGGCGTGTTGGATAATTTAATTTGGAGAATATCCGACCTTGCGGCGTGTTGGATATTTAGATTTGGAAAATTACCCGGCCTTACAGCTTGTTGGATAATTTGAATTTAGGAAATACCCGGCCTTGCGGCGTATTGGATATTTAGATTTGAAAAATTATCCGGCCTTGCGGCATGTTAGATGATTTAATTTGGAAAGTACCTAGCCTTACGGCGTGTTAGATAATTTGAATTGGAAAATTGTCCGGCCTCGCAGCATGTTGGATAATTTAATTTGGAGAATATCCCGCCTTGCGGCGTGTTGGATATTTAGATTTGGAAAATTATCCGGCCTTACAGCATGTTGGATATTTAGATTTGGAAAATTATCCGGCCTTATGGCGTGTTGGATAATTTGATTTTTGGGGAGAAAATACTTTAGCCTTAGTGAATACGACGTCATATTGAAGAGTTATGCCCCGACGATAAATATCGACGTACGCACCTGTTGGTGTATATGCCCTGAGACCTATATTTGGTCAAACGATGTACTACTTTACTATGATATTTGTATATCATTATGGCATTGTCATTATCTATGTTTGTTTATATCTGCGATAATGTACTTACATGATAATGTCCCTGGAGACAGATTGGATCTGTGCTCAAAAGATTGTCCCCAGTCGATATACCTTAGTGGATAAGAGATAGCTATGGTACTTATAAGACTGGTATATGGGGTGGTTAGACACGTGGTGCTAACGTAGACATATGGGTATATCAGTGATGGATATACTGGATTGACCCGCTGTGAGGCTATGACTTAGTGTCATAAGTTATCCACACAAGTGATAGGAAATGCATTGATCCTTAGACTTGAGGTCATTGACTCTTCTATATAGTTAGAGACATGCTTTGATGCAACCCAACACCTTGCTGTAATTGGGAGGTCATAAAGGTTGTCGTTGAGCATGTCACGACCCATATGAGAAGACCAATTGACAGATAAAGGATTTGCCCCTTCCTTAGGGAAGCATGATATCCATAGAGCTCCTCTATGGTCTATGACTGGAAGTGTATGACCATACCCAGGTAAAGACCTGAGTTAGTCATAGCCATGTGATTGGGTGAAAGCAAGTGATGACACACTTGTCCAATCGGATATCAGTACGGCAAAGGGACTTTAATGTATCTATACCTGTTGCGATGATGGGATGTCGATGTCGATATCCATTCCGATGACTTGGGTAGCAGCGATGCACTGCTTGGTGCCACTCATTGCTTGTGAGACCTTAGGTCTGCACTGCCAATGTCAGAGGGACCTACAAGGTCACACACCAAGATACTCGAGTTCTCGTATTGATCGGGAAGTCTTATGATCGAGTTATTGGATAACTCAGATCTATTTTGGAGATTTCATCAGCGCCAATGGCCTGATGAGTTGGAAGAAACTTATTGGAGCCAACTTATGTTTTTGACATATTGGCCGAATTAACCATGATTAGCCTCATTTAACCTTGGGTTAAGTTGGATTGGATCCAATGGCTTGGTTAACATGGGTAATGGACTTTGGGCTAGGCCCATTGCTAAGTTGGGCTCACTAATAAGTTGTCATGAAGAGAAGAAAGACTCAAAAGGGTATAATGGGAAGGAATTATCCCCATGGGCGCCTAAGGGGCATAATGGGGTGAGAAGTGGCGCCTTTGCTTCATTTGGAAGTAAATGGCGCCTCCCCCTTCATCCCTTGATGGAAATCACGCCTCTATGGCATTGCTTGGCGCACAAGGAAAGGCGTGGGCACAAAAGGAAGGGTTGAATGAGAATTAAGAAAATGTCTTGGAGACTTTTCTTGCCTCAAACCCTCTCATCCTAGCCGCCCACTTGGCATGATCCTAGCCATCACCCTAGCCGCCTCTTGCCCTATAAAAGAGACCCTTGTCGCCCCCTCTCTACACACTTATTCCTTGGAGGCGTGAGCAATAGAGAGGGGCGAAAGCTTGGAGGCTCTTGGCGCAAGTTCTCTTTCCTTCTTCTCAACCCTAGCCGCAAGTCATCTTCCTCTTGGCTTTCTCTTGGCGCAAGAAGGACTTGGACTTGGCGACTTCCTCTCCTCTCCTTCATCTTGGCACATGTACCTTGGAGGTGGCGCAAGTTGAAGGTGAACTAAAGGCGTGGATCTTCTTCCCGAGGCTAGCACGAAGCGCGGAAGAAGAGAGCTCGAGGAGTCCGTGTGTGTGAGACTGCAGAGGGCGAACGCGTGGGCGCCTATCTCGACATCGGCATCTCTTTGCTCGCTTAAGGTACTTTCTATCACATCGTGTCGATCCCCTCGCTTGACGATCCGCACTGGGTTTTTGGGACTGGCCTGTTTCGGGGACATTGATTCCGCTGCGCATGTATTCTGTGTTCAATGTCAAAATTTGTAAAATGTCCCCGGGGCTTCCCAACAGTGGTATCAGAGGCAGGTTGCGAGCCTCGAACGATGTTTTTCATGCTTTTTAATGCTCACATGCCATGATGTAATTTTCGTAAATTGCATATGCCATGATCATATGATTTTTCTTAAAGTAGAAAAATTAAAGTTTCTTTCTCCTATCCTCTTTGTCAATTTCTTTTGGATTTTTGGATTATTTTTCTTGATTGATTTAAGATCAAAGGCGCACGTGATTTTGTCAAGTAGGACGGGCATTGTGTCTTCGGACTGGCCGTGTCTCTTGATCTGACAAAATTGCCTGCCGAAAGGATCCATAAAATCACCTTGAAAATTTAATCGCAAATAAATAAAAGATTTGTGATAAAAGGATGAGGAAAAGAGACTTGTTTTATGAGAAACTAAACAATTTAAGTTTTTTAGGTTTTTCATGAGCATGTAGAATTGCATGAGTAAGTGCCTTAAATGTACATGATGTTGTGATCATGAGTCAAGCCCCTAGCATGCCTGTGATGTATCCTTGTGAGGCCTGCGTGCCGCTTACCTTTTTGCTAAGACGAAGATTAGGGGCGCATCCACTTGGAGCATGCTGCATGGTGGCGCATCTTGGATGGTGGCGCAATAAGCACCATTGCTTGGCTTGGTGGCGCATGGGGCACAAGATGAATTGGCCGAGTCCTTGGGCTTGTGAGCTATACCTCTTGTGCTCGCTAAATGGCGCATCTTGCTTGAAGAAGGACCTTGGAGCCAACCTTAAAGATCAAGCTAGAGGTCGGCTAAGTTAGGTCTTGTTTTGGGGGCTTGAATCCTAGGTCAAGAGTTGAACCCCTTCTTGGCATGGGTCGGTTCAATGTCTTGAATAGACTATCATCACATCATCCCTTTACTGCTTACATTATCTGCTAAAGCATGCCTGTGATGTTTTATCGTTATGTTATCACTATAGGATCGCATGCCTGTAATGTTAGACATAAGATAAAACTGAGTTGATGAGACCTCAAAAACCCTCACTAAAATATCAAGTCTAGTAGCCTTCTAATGCGTAGCCCTCATCAAGCTATCGATCAGTGGTGTTGTGAACTGTTTCCCACCCTCGTGGGACACACCCACTTATCTTTAGAAGATGCGTGGTGGCAATGGTTTCCCCAGTCCGTTTTAACCGGGCGCGCCTTCGCAAGGAAACTGTTGGCCCTGGACATAACGATTAGGAATGAACTTGACTATAATTTCATATGTGCTAGGCACATGATGAGACTCTAGAGGCATCATTGAGAGGTTGAGATTTCATGCTGTATCCAGCCCTCGCTGGACATGAAATGCCTAGACTGTCTCAATAAGGAGAATTGCTTAAAGCAATCGGCCGGCGAGCCCACCTTAGGAAGCATGAGTTACTTTGTGCATCTCATCCCACCCTCGTGGGACGCGAAGCCTCATGTGGAATAAGGATCCCATCTCACTAGGAAATCTATGATTTCCAGATTGACTTTGTGGGTTGTCATTCTGATTAAAATAGTGGGAGCCATGGTCATTTAAAACAAGTCCAGTTTAAATGATCTGAATGTGGTACTAATATGTTGTTTCTTGGTTGTTGTAGAACAATGGCTACAAACACTGGCAGATTAACACTGCGATCCCTTCTTGAGAAGGATAAGTTGGTCGGATCCAACTTTATGGACTAGCATCGGAACTTGAGGATAGCCCTCAAGCTTGAGAAGAAGTTGTACGTCCTTGAGCAGCCTCTTCCTACAACTCCTGCGCCTAATACCCGAGCGGCAGATAGGGATGCTTTTAGAAAGCATCAAGATGACTCTTTGGAGGTAGCATGTCTCATGCTTGGCACTATAGCACCTGAACTTCAGGTGCAGTATGAGGAGCAAAATGCTTTTCAGATGATAACTCATCTGAAATAGATGTTTGTAGCTCAGGCCAGGACTGAGAGATATGATACTGCCAAAGCAGTCTTTCGGTGCAAGTTATCTGAAAGTGCACCAGTGAGACCCCATGTTCTCAAGTTAATTGGGAATGTGGATCATCTCAGGAGACTGGGACACAACATAGATAACGAACTGGTTGTGGATCTTATTCTGCAGTCCCTACCCCCTAGCTTCAGTCCGTTTATTATTAACTTCAACATGAACCGGATTGAGTGCACAAGGGAAGAACTACTGAATCTGCTCCAAACAGCCGAGCGTGAAATGGGTAAGACCAAGCCCAACTCTGTTCTTTTGGTTCCTGCGACCAAGAAGATAAAGAAGAAGGGTAAGGCACATGCTAAGAGCAGTGCCAAGGGTCCTACCAAGGCACTGAAGAAAAAGGCAATGAAGTCAAAGGACCAGAGGTGCTTCCACTATGGGGAGCAAGGCCACTGGAGAAGGGACTGCAAGCAGCTTCAGAATAAGGAGAAGAAAGGCTTGGCCTTAACTTCTAGCTCAGGTATTTATGTTATCAAAGTCAACATTTCTACTTCTATTTCATGGGTATTGGATACCGCATGTGGAGCTCATATTTGTACAAATATGCAGGGGCTTAAAAGAAGTAGATCGGTACGAGCTGGAGAGATTGACCTACGAGTTGGAAACGGAGCACAAGTTGATGCTGTTGCTGTAGGAGTTTTGACTCTCTCTCTCCCATCAGGACTTCAATTAGAACTAGAGAAATGCTATTATGTACCTTCGTTAACCAAAAATATTATATCTATTCCTTGCTTAGCAAGGAAAGGTTATATATTTGAAATAAAGGAGAACTCCTGTTCTTTTTCATTTGCAAATATGTTTTATGGGAAAGACACATTATACAATGGCTTATATGTCTTGGACATGAATAGTTCTATTTGTAACATAAACAGTAAAAGGATCAAACTTAGTGGTTCAGTTGATGCTTTCCTATGACATTGTCGATTGGCCCATATAAACAAGAATCGCATTCATCAACTCCATGCAAATGGATTGATTGATTCAAGTTCCTTGGAGGAATTTGATACATGTGAACCTTATTTATTAGGGAAAATGACAAAGGCACCCTTCACCAAAACTGGTGAGAGGGCACAAGGTTTATTGGATCTCATACATACTGATGTGTGTGGGTCATTCAATAAACAAGCCAGAGGAGGGCTTAACTACTTCATTACCTTTACTGATGACTTTAGTAGGTATGGTTATGTCTATTTAATGAGACATAAATCCGAATCCTTTGAGAAATTCAAGGAGTTCAAGAATGAAGTAGAGAACCAGCTTAGTAGATCCATTAAAGCTCTTTGATCTGATCGAGGTGGAGAGTACCTGAGCGGTGAGTTCTTTGACTATCTTAGGGAGTATGAGATCCTATCCCAACTCACTCCTCCTGTAACACCTCAATGGAATGGTGTGTCTGAGAGGAAAAATCGAACTTTGTTGGACATGGTTCGATCCATGATGAGTCATGCAACTCTACCACCCTCTTTATGGGGTTATGCACTTGAGACAGCTTTTCTTATACTGAATAACGTTCCATCTAAGAGTGTCTCAAAGATTCCATATGAGGTATGGAGTGGGAGACGACCCAATCTCTCTTTTATCAGGATCTGGGGATGTGAGGCTTATGTCAAACGTCAGGATTCTAGCAAACTAGAACCTAGATATGATAAATATATTTTTGTGGGGTATCCTAAGGAAACTAAAGGATGCTACTTTTATGTTCCCAATGAGAACAAAATTTTTGTTGCTCGAGTAGCTGTCTTTCTAGAAAAAGAATTTATAATGAAAGAAGCTAGTAGGAGCAAGTTTGACTTGGATGAGGTCCAAGTGCAACCACAAGAGAGAGAGGTGGAACCTGAGCCACCTGCACCGGTTGCTAGGCAACCTGAGGCTCAGACATAGGTCCCACGTAGGTCTGGGAGGATTCGTCGTGTACCTGAGAGATATGGGTCGCTGCCGACCCAACACGATGAGATCTTCATCATTGAAGATGAACCCAGGACTTATGATGAGGCGGTCAGTGGACCGGACTCCGAGAGATGGCTTGAGGCTATGCGATCCGAGATGGATTCCATGTCGGCTAACCAAGTCTGGGATTTGGTTGAGCTACCTGATGGTGTAAAACCCATAGGCTGTAAATGGGTCTTCAAAAAGGAAGACTGACATGGATGACAATATAGTTACCTATAAGGGTAGACTAGTGGCTAAAGGATTCAAACAAATCCACGGGATGGATTATGATGAAACCTTCTCGCCAGTAGCCATGATCAAATGTATTCGGATTATGCTTGCTATAGCTGCATATCATGACTATGAGATATGGCAGATGGATGTGAAGATAGCGTTCCTTAATGGAAAACTAATAGAGGATGTGTACATGACACAACCTGATGGCTTCATCCATCCTGTAGAGGCCAACAAGGTCTGCAGGCTAAAGAAATCCATTTATGGATTAAAGCAAGCATCTCGAAGTTGGAATATTCGATTTGATGAAGCTGTGAGAGATTATGGCTTTGTCAAAAGCGAAGATGATGCTTGTGTATACAGAAAATTCAGTGGGAGCTTGGTGACTTTTCTGGTCTTGTATGTCGATGACATACTACTCATCGGAAACGACATCCCTAGTCTTCAATCTGTGAAGACATGGTTGGGGAAGTGTTTCGAGATGAAGGACTTAGGGGAGGCCGCCTATGTCTTAGGCGTGAGGATCTACCGGGATAGATCCAAGAGGCTCCTCGCTCTTAGTCAGAGTACATACATTGATAAGGTCCTGGAGAGGTTCTATATGGAGCAATCCAAAAGAGGATACCTTCCAGTGAGACATGACCTTACTCTCTCAAAGAGCTAGTGTCCCACCACACAGGCTGAGAGGGATCACATGAGTGAAATGCCCTATGCTTCAGCAGTAGGCTCAATCATGTATGCAATGTTGTGTACCAGACCAGATGTGGCTTATGCTGTGAGCATAACCAGCCGATATCAATCCCATCTGGGTCTACAGCACTGGGTGGCTGTAAAGAACATCCTTAAGTATCTGAGAAGAACTAAGGATTTGTTCTTGGTCTATGGGGGACAGGAAGAGCTCAGTGTTCAGGGCTACACTGATGCATCATTCCAGTCTGACCCTGACGACTTTAGATCGCAGGTCAGCTATGTGTTCAAGATGAATGGAGGTGCTGTATGCTGGAAAAGGTTCAAGCAATCCACAATAGCTGATTCTACAACTGAAGCCGAGTATGTTGCTGCTTCTGAGGCAACCAAAGAAGCTGTTTGGATAAGGAAGTTCATATCTGATCTTCAAGTGGTTCCAACTGCTGTAGATCCCATTGAGCTCTATTGTGAGAACAATGGAGCCATTGCACAGGCAAAGGAACCACAGTCTCATCAAAGGTCCAAACACATACTAAGGAGATTTCACCTAATCAGATAGATCATAGATCGTGGTGATGTCAAGATTAGCAGAGTTAATACAGAGAACAATCTAGCAGACCCACTGACCAAGGCTTTAGTGCAGCAGAAGCATGATGGTCATACTAGAGATATGGGGTTGAGGTTCCTCCACCTCTAGGTCTTAGTGCAAGTGGGAGATTATTGGTGTATATGCCCTGAGACCTATATTTGGTCAAACGATGTACTACTTCACTATGATATTTGTATATCATTATGGCATTGTCATTACCTATGTTTGTTTACATCTGCGATAATGTACTTACATAATAATGTCCTTGGAGACAGATTGGATCTGTGCTCAAAAGATTGTCCCCAGTCGATATACCTTAGTGGATAAGGGATAGCTATGGTACTTATAAGACTGGTATATGGACTAGTTAGGCACGTGGTGCTAACGCAGACATATGGGTATATCAGTGATGGATATACTGGATTGACCCGCTGTGAGGCTATGACTTAGTGTCATAAGTTATCCACACAAGTGATAGGAAATGCATTGATCCTTAGACTTGAGGTCATTGACTCTTCTATATAGTTAGAGACATGCTTTGATGCAACCCAACACCTTGTCATAATTGGGAGGTCATAAAGGTTGTCGTTGAGCATATCACGACCCATATGAGAAGACCAATTGACAGATAAAGGATTTGCTCATTCCTTAGGGAAGCATGATATCCATAGAGCTCCTCTATGGTCTATGACTGAAAGTGTATGGCCATACCCAGGTAAAGACCTGATTTAGTCATAGCCATGTGATTGGGTGAAAGCAAGTGATGACACACTTATCCAATCGGATATCAGTACGGCAAAGTGACTTTAATGTATCTGTACCTGTTGCGATGATGGGGATGTCGATGTCGATATCCATTCCGATGACTTGGGTAGCAGCGATACACTGCTAGGTGCCACTCACTGCTTGTGAGACCTTAGGTCTGCACTGCCAACATCAGAGGGACCATAGGCTCACACACCAAGACACTCGAGTTCTCGTATTGATCGGGAAGCCTTATGATCGAGTTATTGGATAACTCGGATCTATTTTGGAGATTTCATCAGCACCAATGGGCCTGATGAGTTGGAAGAAACTTATTGGAGCCAACTTCTGTTTTTGGCATATTGGCCAAATTAACCATGATTAGCCTCATTTAACCTTGGGTTAAGTTGGATTGGATCCAATGGCTTGGTTAACATGGGTAATGGACTTTGGGCTAGGCCCATTGCTAAGTTGGGCTCACTAATAAGTTGTCATGAAGAGAAGAAAGGCTCAAAAGGGTATAATGGGAAGGAATTATCCCCATGGGCGCCTAAGGAGCATAATGGAGTGAGAAGTGGCGCCTTTACTTCATTTTGAAGTAAAGGGCGCCTCCCCCTTCATCCCTTGATGGAAAACATGCCTCTATGGCATTGCTTGGGGCGCAAGGCAAGGCCTTGGCGCACAAGGAAAGGCGTGGGCACAAAAGGAAGGGTTGAATGAGAATTAAGGAAATGTCTTGGAGACTTTTCTTGCCTCAAACCCTCTCATCCTAGCCGCCCACTTGGCATGATCCTAGCCATCACCCTAGCCGCCTCTTGCCCTATAAAAGAGACCCTTGTCGCCCCCTCTCTACACACTTATTCCTTGGAGGCGTGAGCAATAGAGAGGGGCGAAAGCTTGGAGGCTCTTGGCGCAAGTTCTCTTTCCTTCTTCTCAACCCTAGCCGCAAGTCATCTTCCTCTTGGCTTTCTCTTGGCGCAAGAAGGACTTGGACTTGGCGACTTCCTCTCCTCTCCTTCATCTTGGCACATGTACCTTGGAGGTGGCGCAAGTTGAAGGTGAACTAAAGGTGTGGATCTTCTTCCCGAGGCTAGCACCAAGCGCGGAAGAAGAGAGCTCAAAGAGTCCGTGTGTGTGAGACTGCAAAGGGCGAACGCGTGGGCGCCTATCTCGACATCAGCATCTCTTTGCTCGCTTAAGGTACTTTCTATCACATCGTGTCGATCCCCTCGCTTGACGATCCGCACTGGGTTTTTGGGACTGGCCTGTTTCGGGGACATTGATTCCGCTACGCATGTATTCTGTGTTCAATGCCAAAATTTATAAAATGTCCCCGGGGTTTCCCAACAGCACCTCCCAAACAATACCTCGTGGCGATGCATTAAGGTTTTCAATATTATTAATGTTCAATCGAGAATATTTTGATGAATGGACATAACTTGAGTTAAGTATGAATGATTAACGCCGGTTTTGTCATTATTTTATTTTTAGCATTACACATACAAGATAATGCCATATCGGCGAGATTATGTCTTCCTACTACACATTTATTATCATTATTTTCATTTTTTTTATCACTAGTTAGTTTCTTCATTGCTTTTCGTTTCAATGTTCGTCGAGAGAAGAGTAAAGTTGTTCTTCTCCCAAGTGAACCAGTGCTAGATGACGGACGAACCCGGGGTGCTACTCCGTCCCCGGCCATATGCCGTAAGAGGTGTTCACGATCCCGGGAGGACGGCGTCGGCCGGTTCACTGGCGATGCTTGTTAATGGCGGCAGGGGAGGATGGCCGACAGTGGCAAGGTTTGTCTCAGGAGCCGCGATTTCACCGTTGCCGCCATATTCGATCCCTCAGTGTTCTGGTTGCAAAACCCACGAGGAGTACGCTGATTGAGGAACCGGACGCGGCCACGGCGGATCAGATTAAAGGAGATGGGGTGGAGTTAGGGCTGGTGGAGGCGGAGATGGCGCGAGGCGGCTACGCCCCTCTGACTGCAAAAAATCCCTTAATCCTTTTTTCTTGTCATAGATCAAAACCCCCCTTTTATCTTATCTTTTTTTTAGATGATATAGGCAGCAATTTCACGAGATTTCTGAAATTTCTTTCGTGATTCCCATTTTCTTAATAGTCGATTAGTGACCAACGGGCTCGCCAGGCTGAAGAGTTTGTAAGCTGGAATTAATGCCGAGAGATCACTCTCCTGCCTCTTGGAAACAACGGCGTGTTGGATTTACAGCGGGTTGGATTCACAACGGGTTTGATTTACAGTGGGTTGGATTTATTCCGGGTCCTGATCCAGCAGCAAAATGGACTTAGGTTTGCCCGAGAACCCGCATATCCTTCTGATCTATTCGTTTCCTCTCTTTTTTTCACTTCCCTTAATGGCTCTATTTCCGGTTTCAGAAGGCTCTTCGGATTCGAGTTTGGGTGTGTGTGAGGCTTCTGACATGCGGCAGCAATGGGCGGCTCCCGGCGAGGTAGAACTCTCCTCCTTGGTGGTTTACCACAACTGCGCTCTACCCATGTAGTTTTGTTTTTCATTCAGTCTCCTTCCCTGCTTCCTTTGACACAACCCTTTTACTACCTGCTTCTTACAGCAACACAACAAAGTGAAGTTTATACCAAAGCTCAGTGTTGCAAAATTTTTACCGTTTCCCTCTCGCAGTCCATTTCTCATCAATATAGCAAGTAGGACTTTTTGGGAAATTCACAGAGTAAGCACCCACCAGCTGTGTTCTATCCGAATAATAATTTTGCTTCGCTCTTTTTTTCTTTTCACATCTCTTCTAGTGGATTTCAATAAAAATTTTTGCTACTCTCCTTCACAGCAAGAGCCTCCTTGAAGGATTCGGGGATAGAGGCGTTTTACTGCTTGCGTTGCTATGATTTTTGAGGGCAGAACTCAAAAAGAAGAATCAAGAGGGCCTTGAACAGGTATTTCTCGTCTAGCTCTTTCCTTTTTGTGATTCGGGTATCGACTCTACTTCTGTATTTCCGCTCTATCTTTGCTTCCCTCCCCCTTTTTCCTTTTTTTTTCTTTTTTTTCTAAAAAAATGAATCCTCTCGATATTCTCTCGGTTCATTCTTACTCTACTCTCCTTTTGTCTGATTTTTGCCGTCCCCGAGCATCCCAGCTTTCCTCCTCTCTTCCTTTTTAACTCTCAGCCATCTCGGTGTTCTTTCTTTCTCACACATTTAACATAGCGCCATAGGATATTTAGTGCATCTTGCAGCCTCTCGGTATTCTTTCCTCTTCTTCCCGTGATGTCATGTGTCACCCCCGTCTGTGTGTTCTCCCTTTCTTAGCCGAACTTCACTTATGTAAGCCACCCGCTCGTTGATCCCTTCCTCCTTCCTGGTTGTCCGCTTTGTCTTCTTCTGTTTTTTCATTGACTGATTTGACCGCTTTTATTTTTCTTCCCTGTCAGCCCTGATTGCTCCCCCATTTGTCGTCTATTTTATTTTTTTTGTTGCTGGCTATTGCGATCATCCCTTTTTGATTTTTTTTTGATAATGTATGCAGGCTTCCTTTCTTCTTCTTTTTTTTTTGCCTCTTGCTGACGCATGAGTCAAAATAGATTTTGACCTCATTTGACTAGTTGTATGAGATCCCCTCAGTCAAAATATTATTGTTACACATGATTTTATCCATAGTCAAAATAAATTTTGACTTCATCTGCCCAGTTGTACGAGATCCCCTTTCCTTTCTTAGAATAAAGAAAATGCATGAATATGTACTCTTTCTTTGTAATAGTTAGATTAAGCGCCAATATCCCCTCGTGCAGCTCCACAGCCTTCAGATCCTTCCGTTGTTGTTTCCCAATAGCTTCGTGCAACCGGGTTCCCTTTTCTTCAAGACGAAATCCAATTTCAGGTTAGAGCTCCAAACCTCTTGGCTTTTCATGAGCTACTTTTGCAACATGAGAAGTTAGTTGCTTGATAGTTATTTCCAAGGAAAAACTCGTTGAGTTCATTAGCTTTCCCTTATAAAATACTCAATAGTTATCTTCAAAGAAAACTTGTTGGGTTCATTAGCTTTGCCATGATGAAATTTCAACTCCCTAGTGAGACGTATATTTGACGTAGACAACTACTCATGTTCACCAATATGTTTGTTCAGCTTTTAGTTTTTTTTATTATACATTTTATTATTATTTTTCGTTTTGCACCCATTTTATTAACAAGTTTGCATTGTCAATCAACTCTGAACACTGCACTGAGATTTACTAATATCATTGGCTTCTGATTTGTGACTCTACACCAATTTCGGGTTAATTGAGCAATCACCTTCGCTATTTTTGATATTCCTATTTATTGCATTGATACTCTCATACCCCTGCTTTGATCTTTGTCTAAACAATTGTTTCTTTCAAGAGAACAAGGAAGACGAGATTTATTAAAAATGTATTAACCAGCACTGTAGCATCCATCTACAACTTTTCTCAAATTGATAAACTTGAATTCTATCTACACACTTGAATTTGAAAACTGATAAACTTTGTCATGAAATTTCATAGCTCGACAACCAGTATTTCCAGTTTGGACTTCGGACTTGACCGGACCACACAAACCGAGAAGAAGGAGAAGAATAAGGAGGAGGAGAGGTTGGTAGGCGGATCAAGCGACCGCGGGAGAAGGAGGGGAAGAGGAGAGGAAGGCTAGTGGCACAAGTGATAGACAATGTTTTTGGCACAAGTGATAGGCAATGTTTTTTCCCTTTTCTCTTCCTCTTCTTTTTTCTTTTGCTACTCTGCCAGCTGCTCCGCCGGTTCCACCGGTTTTTACCGATCGGTGACTGATACATCTGGTAGGGTAGGGTAGATCTAAAATACTAACCAACCTAAGTGATTTTCTTTTCCATTTTTTTGTCCCATCTAATTAGAAAATGTTAATGTAAGGAGCTAATTTTCCTTTGTGCCTCATGGATCATATAGTACAATTCCCCCATCATGGACTTCATATACATGTCGATTTCACTTATATCAATAATATTATCTTAGAAATACATTTTGAGAAATCCCTTGAAAATGAATAAGAACTACACCATTATTTACTCATAAATATCATCTTAGGTGCAATATTCTTGGTAGGATTTTCAAAGAATAAAATGTGTGCTAAACCTCATAAGCTTAATGTCTTCCTTCACAAAACATTGCATTTTAACAAGTGATGAATCAAGTAATAGTTTGCGTAACTTTAATTGTATTTTTCACTTTGTCCATCTCTTAATGTTATTCATAGCTAGGTTACTGAAATGTACAATACAAGGACTCTAGAAGATGTGTGAATAATCATCTTAAATCATCACACTGAGTCATTTGTAATTGCTCCTATTATCTTTCATAAACTATATACTTTATCTTAATCTCTTCAATAATATTCTTATTCTGCATCGAGATATTAAGTCGATGCATCCAACCGACATGTGAAATAATACTTTTCTATTTCAATTTACAAGCAACTGTATTATAATCATTTTGGAGGGCCTAGTTCAAGTAGTGGCACCAATGTACTCTCATTGTCCCTTCACATTTTTATTTATGTGCATCATTCCTCTATTTTATTATCAAGACAATCTCGTATGGTGTAAACGATTGAATTCCAAGGCCTCAATTTTGATATTTGATACCATCACATAATAATATAGAGCTTACAACATGAGAAAGAATCTGATTACGTTGAAATAGCCTAGTCCAGGTAAAGCCTTTTTGTCATTATTAAGTATTATCAATTCAAGTTTGTTTAATTGCTTGCTTAGTTTGCTAGTTCTTTGGTCAAACTACAAATGCTACGAAGGCCTTGTCACCCACTTGTAAGGGCTACATGACTCCCAGTGCCTCCACGCATTGTGCTTCAACTCATTTGATATGCTACATTGTCATTACCACTTTTGGCCTCAAATTAAGATTGTTTAGCAAATGAGATTAAAGCGATAAAATGTCCTCTTAGAAAGCATATAGAGCTTTTTCAAAGCTTAAAAAATTGCCTCCATCTCAAAATCCTTATAAGCTTCTTCTCTATCACTATAGTATTGATCATAAATGATAGGCTCACTACATGGGAATCAAAATCTTTACATTCCTCACCCGCAATGTTGGTTGTTGACATAAAATGATATCAGGGTTTTGTGAATGGTTGTGCAAAACTCTTGTGACACCTTGGAGCATTTTAAAGACATAATATTAATCACAACAAAATGTTTAACTTGAGTGGTGTCATCACCTTTAAAAATACAATTTCAATAAATACATTGTCAAAGGTGATAATTCTTTAATAATTTTTATGCATTATGCCACAAGGTATAAACATTGTAGCCTTTAAGTACCCTAGAATGTTAGTTTTGTGCATTATGCCATTAAGATCAATATTTATGATGGTACCACCTAGTACCATAATAGAAACACATAGGACCTAGTTTGCAAAGGGGATATGTCATTTTCTAGTCGGACTAGCTTATACCATCTATGTTGTTCGGTATGGACTGAAACTTCAATCCATAGGAGGTGCCATGGGCTTAAAATTAGAGGGAGCTAGATATATCCCTCCCAATCACTACGGTAGAGAGGAATAATGTTATAACCCAGCTAATAATAAAATTAACTCATTATCTTCTTAAAATAATGTGAAGTAATTGAAAATGCTATGTTAATAGTTGTAAATTTATTACGCTTATGTACCAATACCATTATAATTATTCTCTCACTTCACATGAACTAAACTTGGATGTCACTCTTGTGAAGCCTTAAGGCCTAACTCATAGCCCAATATTAACCCAAATAAGCACTACATGAAACTACTTCAATTGTGGTTCCATCATCCTTGTTATTGCACTATGTGCTTCATAACATCAAATTATATAATGATTTTCATGTTATTTAACTACAAAATTTAGCCATAATTTATTTTTTTTACATCATATGTGGCCTAAATATCTTTGTTTGTGTGGAATCTATAGTTTTATGTGTTTTTATGAATTTCAAGTAAAAAGTGCCAAAAATTAATGAATTTTGAGAAATTTGATGTTATAAGATGATTTTACATGATGAAACAGTTATTGAAACAGTTATCGATCGTGGTTATGGCTAGTTGTAGCCATGACATAATCCAATGTCTACTAGCATGATTTTTATGCGAATTTGATCTAGATTTTTGTCATTTTCAATTATAAATAAAGGATTAAGAAAATAGTCCATGTCGGGCGATATGGCCAGGTCTATATTAAGTGGTACAGCTAGTTTGTACCGGTTCAACAAGGAACCGGTACTCTATAGGTAGAACCAAGCAGCAGTGGAAGAGGAAGGAGAAAGGAGAGAGGAGAGGAAACAAGAGAAAGAAGAAGAGAAAAAAACCTAAGAGGAAGTAGCGGAAGTGAGCGGAGCAGTAAGTGCAAACACGGACGTGGATATAGGCAGCAAAGGTATAGATGCGACCGTGAGCGAAACACCTCTCTTCTACTTCCGATGGTGCTCCACCCAGTTTCTACTAGTTTAGTCTGATACGGATTGGTAGATACTGATTTGAGCGTGAACTGGTACGCTAGTTTGGATTGACTTTTAAAACCTTGATATAGATCACTCCAAACTATAAATAAATAAGTCCTATACCTTTGGACATAAAAAAAGAAGCAAGGAGTGCCCTAGAGATGGCAGAGGCTATTGAAAGGTAGCTGCCAAGAGCAGCGACAAGTTATGCCAACAGAGAAGGCAGAACATCATGGGCTATGATTGTGAGCACTGACCATGACCAAAGTCACATGAACAAATAAGTGCACATAAATATTTAAGAGATTTTGGCAGCTATGTCAATTTACTTATTTTATTGTTGTTTATGAATTATGCTTATTTGAGATAGCTTTTGTAGCTTAAACATGTTCTCGAGACATGGGGGAGTAACCTAGTGATTTTCTTACATTACAAACTTGCATGATCTTCTTTATTTATAATTAAATTTAAGTTAATTTAATTATGAATGAATTATTGTACATGTCTTTATTTTGGCCAAGTAAATAGATATAGTAGGATACACTGAGAGGTGATTTTAAAAACACTTAATTAAACATGTAAGGATTAGATCACGAAACATGTAGAGAGAGAAAGAGAGAGAGAGAGCACGGACGTAGCGTTGGTGGTAGATGTGGAAGGAGAGGATGGATAACTAGTGTTGCGGTTAAGGGTAGCAGTGGGGCAGTTAGAGTGGGAGGCTGAAATTAGAATTAGAGAACTTGCAATCTTGCACTACTACCAACTTCAAAACAATATTTCAAATTATTCAAAAAGATGTCAAATATTTTTTTCTTCATTGCCCCTAAAACCAACAAAAAAATTTCCCTCATACTCATAATTAAATTAAAAAATTGAGCATTCTGAAAAGAATCACATCAATAGAAGTGCTGGTGAAAAACACAGAAAGAGATGAAAAAAAAGCTAAAAAAATAAAAAAGAAAAGTAACTTCACTTGAACAAGTGTTAAACAAATTTAAAGTTTTTGTATCAATTTAAGTGAGAATTTTACTGCTCATAGTGAAGAGATTATTCATAACAAGTCCTGACACCAAAAACTGAAACTAAACAGTGCAAGTTGAAGTGTAGTATATTTGCAGTAGATATTAAATACCTTCAACGCAAAAATGTTGGGCACATTTCCAAACATTGTGTTAGGAGGTGCTGTAGGTGTTACTTCCATCTGTGCAAATGTTGGGCTCATTGGGATAGGTGATGTGATTGCATGTAACATGTTTTGAGTTTTGATCCATTGATCACAATCTTGCAGAATCTTTGACAAAGCCGTTTTAATCCGTGCTGGAGACAACAAGAGCCAATAAATCCTTTGATATTATATTGACTACACCACAAATGAAATGTCAGCCAGCTCTATAATGTTTATGATTGGTGAACGAAAGAAGAAAAAGGACAATAAATTCCTCACTTGGCAGAAACTCTGGAACAGATGTCCCATTGTAACTTGATTCTGGCTGGCCAAACGTCTCAAATATATAATGATAGAATATTCCAAACAACTCACACATGCCCTAGAATAAGAATTGAAAGAGAAGAAAGGAAATTACACCAAAACCTTCCTGGAAATATCTAGAACAAATAACATAAGTGCATATAAACTGCAGGTCACCTTGAAAAACTCAATATTGATAATTTCCAATTTCTGCATCAGCCTGGCATACTTGTCCATCAACCTGATTCATTGGATTAACCTTGGTTATGAGAGAGAAATGTATAATATTGAATTCATTCTCGGACGAAGAGAAGACTTGCCTCAAAAGGTACAGTGAGGATCCTGTTTGCGCTGAGAGTTCTTCGCTGCTCCAGGTAGAGGTTTTGGTGCTCACACGTATGGGTTTAGATATTCGACTAGGTAACTGGCTATCCTCATCAATAAAGTCAGCAAGAAGGTCTTCATTCTCATCTTCCATAACAGAACCACCTCCATTTACATGATCATCTAGATAGCCCTTTGAATATATATGCTCATTATGGAAAACTGTAACACATACAGCACCAGAACTTGAGGCAGTTGTCCCATTAGGTGATGCATAAAACCTTGGTGACTCTTTACAGCTAAACGTAAGCTTTGAAGAAAACGGGTTTTCCATCTGCAGCCAATAGGCAAATTCTTTCTTTTTCTTTCCAGAATCAAGAGGATCACTAGTTCTCTTTGACTCAAGTGCAGATATGGATGCACTAACCGGAGAAGAAGGAACCAAAGGATTACCATCACCAACCAGGCCAGCTAAACTTATTGCTTTTACTGTTTCCGGTGGCATTTTCACCCAAGATTCCTTTTCAAGGACCATCTTAAGTGCCTGTTTCACGTTTCACAGAAATATAAATAAGATATGATATGCAAGCAACAATAAGCTGCACACTAGAAACGGCCTTTTAAGTCATTTAAAGAAACTACAGCGATTGACAAAAGAGTGGAAAGTTAAATGAAAATGAATTTACACGGATGTAAACATTCCAGAAAAAGAGAACTTGAATGTTAGTGATTGTCACGGGAAACAACTTTGAAGAATTAGATATTAGTCATAAGACAAGATATTATACTAATAAACTGCATACAAGAAATGATACTCTGTATATGGGATGATGCGATAACAGTCTTCTATTTTATCCATAGTAAATACATATGAATAAAATAAATTCTCAGAATATTCATTTCCTCTTAAAAACTAGTGATATAATTCTCATAGAGTTTCAGGATTTTCTTTTTGGTTATGAACTCTTGTATGTGCATAACTTCATGGAGTTTCAGGATTTCCATTTTGTTTAACAATTCATGGAGTTTCATGTATTTCCATAACTCATGTACCATGGCTAGAGAGTGGTTAATTATGGAAGTTCCAATAATCAAGCAATATTTGACAGTCTGCCCCAATAAAGAGTTGTTACCTCCTGCCATAAGAAATCATTAGAATAGTAATATCAAATACATAAGATAGGAGGGTTGAGAGCAGGAACATGACATCAAACTATCAGATGACATCTATTAGAGTTTCTTTAGTTTTCTCTCTATCGGGTTTGGTATAGTGTCCATTACCCGTTACCTGTTAGTGCTTGTACTTATAGTCTCTATTCACCTTAATGAAAGTAAGCACCTAAGTTTTGGTTTCTAACCCTAACTTGGTATCAGAGCCTTCTGCCCATCCTCGCACCTTCCGCCCACCCCTCCGCCTCCCCTCTCGCCGTCACATTTGCTCAGCACTCTTTGCTTGGTTCTCACTTCGCCATTTGTCCACGTCTGAGCTTGCTCCTAGCGATGTGACGAGGTCATTCTTCTGCATTCGCCAATCAGGTGTTGTAAACTACACAAATGTATTTATAGCCTTAAGCAGAGTCCGCGTGCATAGTTTCATAAACTCTCACAGATTATGAGGTTAGTAGGTTTTTGTCACTATCGTGCTGATCACTCTATCTTTATCCGTCGATCCGATGCTGGGGTTGTTGTTCTCATAGTCTATGTGGACGATATGCTGCCCCCTGGTAATGATGTAAATGGTATGGAACAAACCATGTTACACTTGCGATCTCATTTCACCACTAAGGATTTGGGGAAACTAAGGTATTTCTTGGGAATTAAAATAGCCTATCAACAAAATTGCATATTTATGCCATAGAGAAAATATGTCATGGATATGTTGGAAGAAACAGGTTTAAGTGATTGTAAGCCGGCGGACTCTTCTCTTGTTCCAAATAAAAAATATAGGGACAATGAGGATCCAGACTTATTGATGTCACAACATACAGATGTCTAGTTGGTCGGCAAACTTAATTATCTCACCGTTACAAGACCAGATATATCTCATGCAATTGGTATTATTAGCCAGTTCATGCAAAAACCAAAACAATGTCATTG
Source organism: Costus lasius (assembly GCA_027563935.2). Taxonomy (NCBI): domain Eukaryota; kingdom Viridiplantae; phylum Streptophyta; class Magnoliopsida; order Zingiberales; family Costaceae; genus Costus; species Costus lasius. Next base: position 83,667,342 of record CM050451.1, read on the forward strand.
AGATGCTGTCACTCGGGTTCTTCAATATATTAAGAGTTCTCCTAGTAAAATTTAACATATAACAAAATTGGTCATAATCATATTAAGGCCTATTCTGATGCTGACTACACTGGGAATATTGATGACAGGAAATCAATTTCCGAATTTTGCACCTATCTAGGAGAAAATTTGGTCATTTGGAGAAGCAAAAAAAATGTGGTAGCCAAGTCCAGTTGTGAAGCTGAGTACAGAGCGATGGCTTATACTGTTTGTGAAATACTATGGTTAAAAAATTTTATACAAGAATGTGGGCAGAAGTGTTCTAAGTCCAATAAATATGTTTTGTGATAATCAAGCAGCCATCTTTATTGCCAAAAATCTTGCAATCTTGTGTTCCATGAACGAACTAAACACATTGAAATGGATTGTCATTTCATCAAAGAGAACCTCACCAACAAAATTATTGCTGCTCCATATATAAAATCTGAAAAACAAGTTGCAGATATTTTTACAAAGTCCTTGGGACCAGCTAGGCTTTAGAAACTTTATAACAAGCTAAAGTTAATAAACATTTTTTATTCAGTTTGAGGGGGAGTGTTAGAGTTTCTTTAGTTTTCTCTCTATCAGGTTTGGTATAGTGTCCATTACCCATTACCCGATAGGGCTTGTGCTTATAGTCTCTATTCACCTTAATGAAAGTAAGCAACTGAGTTTTAGTTTCTGACCCTAACTACATCAAACTCCAATATAAGACCCTAGTTATCATCATGTTCACATATTTTGGCAAGGTTTAAAATGTAGGTCTGAGCCTATGTACAAGCTCAGGTTCTACCATATCATTTCATACCCAACTGAATCGGATGAACGGAGCAAGAAGCTCGCGACTAGAGCTATGGGAAGGAAGAAGAAGAAGAGGGAGAAGGGGGACCAGACTCTCACCTCTTGCTTCTGCCTCCTGTCCACCTCGGCCTCCCACAAGAAGAGCAAACTTCAGCTTCTGCTGCTCCGTGGAAGCTCATAGCAAGCTCAAGGGGACTTCGAGATGCTCTTTGTCCGTGTACCAATCCTGGCTAGGGTAGGTACACAGTCGGTATGGTATTTAATACCTTGTATTTTGGGCAGGCACATTTTTATATATGCTAATTAAAACTGAAACTACTACTCAAAGTTTCATAAATGCCTAATAGCACACTCATTTAGGCATGGATATGAAATTGCACACTCAATTTTTTTAACTTTTTAGGTTTATGAAATCATAGTGATGGATAGCTTTTGTATTGATAAAGAAAAGCAAAAAAATTAGTCCACACCCAACAGCAAAATCGGTCTGAGCATGTATCACTGTGGAACAAAATTTTAATCCTATTCTACCTATGATGTCACCTTTATCACATTGAGTCATCTTGTTTTAGTGACATTTTTTGGAACCCTATGGAAACCCACAAGCCATCTTAATGATTGCTGGATATTTTATAGAGAATTTAATCAGTACAAGCAGAAGCGTAGAACAATTTCAGTTTTTATACCATTCATGCTTTAGTTTGTTTTTTGAGAAGAAATCTTCTCATGGAATCACCTAGAAAACATGAAGGAACCATAGCAACAGTTGTCAACAACATTTAAGAGGATAGAAAGCTGACAATCATTTGAGAGAGAAGATAACTGCAGGATAAGCATTTCTTTTTCTATTGGTATCATCATTGGTTGAGAGTTACCTATGACTTCCAAATTTCATTTATGGAAGCACAATCCAAATGTAGGTATGACCAAGGTTTGAGGAGCTGGTCCGGCGAGCCGCCGGTGCCTGTATCATAACGGCGGCGAACTGAGCGGAGCGGCAGCAGTGGAAGATGGGAAGAGCAGAAGACGGGAAGAGTACAGGAAGCTTCGAAGCTTCAGCATCAAACGAAGCTTCTGGAGCCAGCGGGAAGCTTTTGCCACCGCCCGCTGCCGCCCGCTGCTCCGACCGAGGTTCTGGTGCCGGTGCCTTGCCGAACCGGTACCAACCGGAGGCACCGGCCAGTTCCGGACCGAAATCTCAATCACTGGGTATGACTCCATGGGCAAGGGCTAACCCTATTCTTGGCGATTATTTACCTTTGACAAACACGAACTTAAGGATATCCACACAAACTTTACATTTTAAACTTCTTATAATGCTTATCCAGCATTTCTGTGCCTCCAGATATTTGATATCTGCTCCAAGTTTAACAACAATAGGTATGACACTATTTGACTATATCATCTTAGTGTAATAACCTATCAATAAACTGAAAACACTAAAAAAGAAGGAAGAAACATAACAAGATGAAAAATCACATTATCATTTAATATGAACACTAAAGGTTACAAAATCCAGAAGATTTAATAGTTTACAAAAGAAGCATCCAAAATACAGAAAATTATGAGCAATTTTACGTACATACACATTTTGACGATGAAAGGCTGCCAAATAACTTTCACAAGTAGTCTTTAGCTTCTGCCTGAATTCAACTGCTTTAACCCCACATAATGCTTCACCGGCCATGATAAATACATTGAGATCTTCATAGTTCCTCAAGAATTGGTAAGTGCTAGTTGAGAAAACAGCAGATGAAGAAAGCAAGAGAGAAACACGACTTGATGTCAATTGCCATAGGTTTTTTCTCCCTTTCCCTAATGTGTGGGTCACATACGCTGTAGCATCTTTTCGCAACTGATAGAAGGGAGAATCACAGGCTGAAGTGGAAACAAAAGTGCCACTTGATTCTGTTACTGAACTACAACAATCTTGGGTCAAAACATGTGAACTTTCAGTTACATTATTTGCCGCATCAAATCCATCCGTCTGGTTAGATGATCCAGATGTGTGTGAACAGTGTGCAATCGAGTCAGTTGGAATGTAGGGTGCAGAATCAACTAGAATTCCCTGTGAATCATGATCAATATATGGATTCTGGGAATTTAAACCGCATAAAAAGGAAAATTCATTTGTGATGGTATTCAAAACATAAAGACAAAAAAAATGGAACCCAAAATATCAGATTAAATATAAAAATTGAAAAAGAAGATACGGCTCCACAACATATCTGCAATCGATGAATTTTAAAAAAGGCAAATAACAAAAGAGTACAAGGAAACACTTAAAATATTGTATCAGCAATAAGTCTCTGACAGATGATCCTATTGGAGCAAAATTGTTCTGAGCTTATGGAAATCGATTATTCTATTACTTAAGTCAAAAAGTTAAAAAGTTAAGGAAAAACACTGATACATAAAGGTTCAACATGAAAAACTTAGTAAAGGAACACTTGGTATCTGATGGAATCCGGTGAAACATGAAATTTCTTATACAGTCAATCCCATGTCATTATGAGCAGCCCTTCGCAACCAATCTAGATTTCATCTTTGGAATGCTTCTTTTTTCCATTAAATTTGGTCTTATAGACCCATTTTAACCCTACAACATTTTGGCATTTGAATCATCAACAAGCTCCCATGTTTGATTGTTTTCAATCATCATTAGTTCCTCTTTTATGGCCATAACACATATTTCATCTTTTATAGGTCTTCAAATTTCTGAAGTTTGCATGAAAATAATGTAAAATAATTAGTAGCATCAATCTAGTGACTTGCAAACTCAACATACCTATTTAGTTGTTGTTTCACACGATTGGATCTTCTCAAGCAGGGTTCTATAGGTTATGGACATTCATTTAAGGAATGTGATTCAAAACTTTTAGATGAAGAAATGCAAGAATTTTGGTGCTAAAGATTCCATCTAGTTTCAAAATCATATAGGAGCAAAATCAGAATGGTTTCTGATAGTTTTAGAGTTTTCTTTCTAGTCCATCGCTACCATCTCATCAAAAATAGCATCCCTTGCAATAACCAACTTCTTTTCTAAAGAATTAATCAATCTATGAGACTTTGATTCATCGCTATAACTAACAAATAACAAGTTCTGTATTTTCGCATCAAATTTATTTTTTGATAGAGATTTATTAAAAGAATATACTAAACAACCAAACACTTTAAAGTTACTAACCTAAGGCTGTCGTCTAGGCTATGCTTCATATGGAGTTTTGTTTTTCACAATTTTTATAGAACAATTTAAAATAAAGGTTGCAATATGAATTGCTTCTGCCTAAAGATTATTTGGAAGATCTTTTCCTTTCAGCGTACTATGTGCAATCTCAATAATGGTACAGTTTTTCTTTTTAGCAACTCTATTTTGTTGAGGATTTCCCTTACTATTAACCGCCTTTTAATCCCCTATTTTCTGGAAAACTCTGTAAAGGATTGATAAATAAAATTTTCATCTTGATCAGTTCTTAATGTCTTAATTTGAAAACCACTTTCCTTTTTAACAAAAGTCTTACACCATATAAAGGTGTTGAATGCATCTAATTTTTTAGCTTTCCATGTTGAATTTGGTATGGGAAGATGATGCATCTTTCCATATATGTATCCAATACAAATTTTTTTGGTGTAACCAATGTTTTAAAAACTGGTCTAAACCGACTGGTTTCATCATCTTTCCATATATGTATCCAATACATATTTCTTTGGTGTAACCAATGTCAATGTTTTAAAAACTGGTCTAAACCGACTGGTTTCATCATCTTTCCATATATGTATCCAATACATATTTCTTTGGTGTAACCAATGTTTTAAAAACTGGTCCAGACCGACTGGTTGGTTTCATCATCTTTCTATATATGTATCCAATACAAATTTCTTTAGTGTAAACTGGTCCAAACCGACTAGTTTTTCTGGAGAAGAAGAAGAAGATGATATAAATTTCTTTGGTGTAACCAATGTTTTAAAAACTGGTCGACTGGTTTCATCATCTTTCCATATATGTATCCAATAAAAATTTCTTTAGTGTAACCAATGTTTTAAAAACTAGTCCAGACCGACTGGTTGGTTTCATCATCTTTCCATATATATATCCAATACAAATTTCTTTAGTGTAAACTGGTTAGTGTAAACTGGTCCAGACCGACTGAGTTTTCTCGAGAAGAAGAAAAAGAAGGACTTCTGGGTGAGTCGCAGATGCAATCGATGAACACAAACGGGCGAGCAGCGGAAGCGAGCGCAGATACCCTTCTTCTTCTTCTTCTTCTTATTCTTTGAATTTGGAATGGGAAGATGATATATCTTTCCATATATACATCCAACACAAATTTAGACTTCTGGGTGAGCCGCGGATGCAATCGATGCACACAAACGGGCGAGCGGCGGATGCGAGCACAGGTACCCTTCTTCTTCTTCTTCGGAAGGAGAGAAAGAAGGAGACTTCTGGGTGAGCCGCGGATGCAATCGATGCACACAAACGGGCGAGCGGCGGATGCGAGCGCAGATACCCTAGTAGGACCAAAAATATCTACATGTACAAGTTCTGAAGGTATTTTGGCGTAGGACCAAAATATCTACATGCACAAGTTATAAAGGTATTTTGGCTTTCCATGTTGAATTTGGAATGGGAAGATGATATATCTTTCCATATATGTATCCAACACAAATTTCTTTGGTGTAACTAATATTTTAAAAACCTATCCGAATCGACTGGTTTTTCTAGTCCATACTGGTCCGATGGAGGTTCGGACCGGACTATGGAATAGCGGGATGCAGTAGAATCGAGTGGGAGCAGTGGGAAGGAGAAGGAGAAAGAAGAAGAAGAAGAAGAAGGAGGAGGAGAAGAGAGAAAGGAGAGAAAGAAGGAGACTTCTGGGTGAGTGGCAGACGCAATTGGTGTACACACGCAGGCGAATGGCGAATGCAAGCACAAGTACCCCCTTTTCTTCTTCTTCTTCTTCATCATACCTATTTCCTCCAGAGTGATGAGACCCTAGTAGGACCAAAAAATTCTACATGTATAAGTTCTAAAGGTATTTTGACTTTCCATGTTGAATTTGGAATAGGAAGATGATGCATCTTTCCATATATGTATCCAACACAAATTTCTTTGGTGTAACCAATGTTTTAAAAAAACTGGTCCAAATCAACTAGGATTTTTGGTCCATACTAATCCGATGGAGGTCCGGACAGAACCAAGCAATGGAACATCGGGATGTCGTGGAACGGAGTGGGAGCAGCGGGAAGGAGAAGGAGAAGGAGAAGAAGAAAAAAAAAAAGAAAAAGAAGAAGAGAGGAAGGAGAAAAAGGAGACAACTTCGGGATGAGCAGCGGACGCATCCGTGCACACAAGCAGACGCGATTACAGTACCCCTCTTCTTCTTCTTCTTCTTCTTCTTTCTTCTTCTTCACATGCGACTCATTCACTTCACCTTTCAAGGTTAAATCTCTAGAATATGATAAGGAAAGAGGAAAGATTTTATTGGTAGTCATTTCCACCTTGGTCATAATTGAGTTACTTTTTTTATAAAAGATTATGTATTCTTTACCTTCAAAATTGATTTGATATCCTTTTTGAACCAGCTGAGTAACACTTAACAAATTATGAGCAAGATTAGGTACATAAAAAACATCATGAATGTATCTTCACTTGTTAGCTTTGTTAGCTTTGGTGTTTACAAAAAGAACACCCTTCCAATGTAGGATTTTAACATAAAAGATAGTAACGGACAGATAGTAATGGGCAGCTGTAATCCACTCAATTATATTCTGAACAAAAGTTTGATTGATCGGCTGACTTTGATTGGTTGACTCGTAAATTATTTCTCACAATGAAAGCCTCAATGCAATCAAGTGAATGATAACTAGTAATCTCAACATCCACAGAATAAAATCAATGGCATTTTACGACAATCATGCCTGGCAACCAAAACAATGGCAAACAACTTCAATATAAAAAGCACAAATTGCCTTTGATAAAGTTTTCAATCAATGATGGAATACATGAAGCTAATGCAACCAATGTCTATAGCAATACCAACAAATTCGACAGCTGCCAGCAAAAAATAGAAATACTTTCTTTTGCTAATTGCTAACTTTCTATTACTATATACATTGACCAAGGCCCACTTTCTTCTAAAAATAATATTTCTTAAAAGTGAGGCACTGATGGGATCGGCATAAGGGAAGGGGGGGGGGGGGGGGGGGGGGGTTGAGGGGGGGTTTGAGCATTTGGGCCTAGAACCAATGCTACTTTGTTTAGATCTAAAGCTTTAGATGAATTATCCACATCTAATTTACAACATCTATGATCCAGATTTTACATATTCCTTTGATTTTTCTAGCAATTATATGTAGATAGGAAAGAAGGAAAAAAAGGAAATTTAACGATGGAAACCCGATGAACACTCTGAGAGGTTGAACAATGTTTTAGTTGGGCACGGTCGATTATTCATAAATAACACTTGGAAAGTGCATCTGATTATAAGAGGCAAGGTGCATATTAATTACAAATAGATAAAAAATGAGTGAAACATTAGGCAAAGTAATATATTAAGACATCTAAATTTTCATAATCTCATGAGAAAAACAAATGACCAACCAATGATCTTAAGTTACTAACAAATGCCATGCAAGACATGCACTATGCACAAGGTATAGGTAAAGGTAGCAAACTATGAAATTGCTTCTTACCTTTTCTTTAGGCTGAAAGCTCATGATAGAGTAATATGAGCACATTAGTCTAAACAAGACATCCAAAGTTCTCAGCAAACACTGGCGAAATTGAGATTCAGGTATTTGGATACACAAATCAGTGTAAGTGAGGCTGCAATAAGTGAAAACACTTATGTCAGGTAATCAAAGAGACAAGGATAATATTTTTATATTTCAGAAAGAACAAAAATATTATAGAAAAGTGGTGTGGGTTAAAGATAATACAACACAATACAATAGTCGATCAAAAAAGTCAAAGTAAAGCATATTTGATTGATGGAGAGAACAGAACAGTTGATCTTATCTAGTATAGAATCCTTTTTCATTAAAATAAAATTATGAAAATAATGAATAAATGCATACACAGAGAAAATAATATTACAGAGTAGGTTCGAAGTATTGGTTTGACCGATTGTACCGGTCGATGATCAGACCAGTATATACCGTATTGAACCAGTGGTATTGACATATGATACTAATAGTACTGGTTGGTACCAATAGTTTTATATTATATATAGAAAATAATATTACAAAGTAGGTTCGAAGTATCGGTCAGACCGGTTGTACTGGTCAATAGTCGGACTAGTGTATACCGTATTGTACCGATAGTATTGACATACAGTACTAATGATACCGGTTGGTACCAATAGTTTTATATTATATATATATATATAGCTGGTACTATGTACCAGAACCGGTCAATGGTCGGACCAATATGTACCACCCGTACTGCCCAATACGGAACGGTACCTTAAACCTTATTGCAGACAAATATAATGTTATTATTTCTAGAGCATTATACGAGTCACAAAGTTGGATTGTATCCCTCAAAAATGTTATATCATTAATGAGAATATTATACTTCAAAACAAGCTTTTTTTGTTATCAAAACTTGAAAGAAGACAGAAACTCAGCATGTAAAGTTGTAAACTACTCAGACCAAGATAAAAGTTTGTGATGGTTTATATAGTACATTGGCTTGGACTTCATATTCCATTCCCAAATTATGGAACCGAATATCTAAATTTTCTAGTTGATTATGTGTTCTTGCATTAGTGAGCCTTGAACAGAGTTGTGAATCTATTTAATATTTTAAATGGCAACTGTATGAGGGAAACCAGGTTACTGGTTGGTTGGTTACTATTTGGTAGAAATTTCGTAACTGGTTTTTGTAAATGCTTAATGGATCCATGTACTTCTGAACTGGTCTGTATTAATTCTGTATACTTATTTGAGGGTAAACTCCAATGAAGTTGACTTTTCTTTTAGGCTACTTGCTGTCAAAGCATAAATTATCCACTGCCACTCCACTACCTTGTTATTGCCACTTCGCCTCTCACCACCACGATTCCAGCTTCTCACCAATGCCGTTTTATCTTTCTCCCCTTTCTTTCATTTTTTGACCTAGTTCTCATACTCTCACATTTGCCACCCTCTTGCCTTTTTTTGTTAGCAACCCACCTATTATTGGCGCCTATAGCTCTGACCAGTGGCTTCCTCGTCCAATCCTTCTTAACTCCTTCCCTCTACAAAGAGTGAGAGGGATTACCTTTAAAAGGTTGTGGTAAAGTCTCTATTTGCTCTAATTTTTTTTTATAAACTTTCTTGTGCTCTCTATCTAAGTGGGTCATCTACAACAAGGTTTGAATTAGTATTCTGGTCCATTCTCGGACTGTACGGGGTATGTATTGGTCCAGACCAAATCAACCCTTTGTCCTTAAGTTTCACTATGTGTATTGGGCCATTGGTTTTATGAGAAAATCTTCTCTTTGAAGCAAGATGGTCTTCCACTTTAGGAATACTATGGCTAAAAGAGAAATAATGAATTGTCACGGTTTCTAGTAAACATGTCGAAGTCCTCAGCAGTGGCAAGGAATTCCTATTTGCCAAGTCACTTTTTGGGTTAGATGAGACATTCCGGCATAGGTAGAACTACCTATAGATTCCACTATCCCAAACCTTCATAATGCACTTTCCAAACTTATAAAAGTGGCAAGGAATTCCTAGTTGCCAAGTCTCTGTGAGACATTCCAGCATAGGTAGAACTACCTATGGATTCGACTATCCCAAACCTTCATAATGCACTTTCCAAACTTATAAAAGTGTTCATGGTATGACAATAAGGAAACTAGTAGTCCCTTGATTTCACTATAATTAGAGGCTGACACAATGGTTTAGAAACAAGCCATAGTCATGTCATGGATGGGGTTTCCCACCTTGTGCACGCTATGAAACCATTAACATGTCTAACCACTATTGGCAGAAGTTTGGGAAGTCTTTTCAAGCGAAGGTGGCCATTGATGCATCCTTGACAACAACCACCTCAACACAAGCACTGATGATCTCTTCTAATGCTTCTTCTACATCCACAATTACCATCCTTTCATCTAAGTATTAACAACTTATTAGATTAGCATCTCATGAAGCATATCCTTGTTCAACTCTTAGGCATCCATGTTCGGCATCCGAAATAACCTCACATGCCTGCCTCACTTGGCACTTCTTGGGTTCTTAATTCTGGCACCTCCACTCAAATGATAAGTAATAAAGAATTGTTTAAGTTATTTTTTTTATATCTACCATCACCTTGTTTCTTTTATTTTGAGACACTCTTTGAACACAATAATCGGAATTAAGATTTTCATGCAAGAGTAATATTTGAACGAAACAGGGGACCACAAAAAGCCAAAAAAAAAAAAATCAATAGCCATCATGGGCTGACAATCATGCCTGTGACGGTTGCGTATGGTTGACCGAATCATGGTTTGACCATTGTCTCTAGGATGCCCTATGGTTGACCGAATCATGGTTTGACCATTGTTTCTTGGATGCCCTGACATCTTCTGAAAAATTTTTGCACAAAATTTGCACAAAATTAGAATCACGGGCAATGTTATGACACTCTCGCAGCCGCACTTCATCTTTCCAATAAGTGTGAATCACGGATGAAGGCAAAAAGTTTTCCATGTGATTGTCTCGGAACCCAATTCTTGAACTCCACAGTATGAATCAATCATGTCATGATTCTGTCATTATAAATGTCAAACACTCTCATGTCATGACTTCGTCCTTTAAGGGCTTCACACCAATTATTAGAAGTTTGCACATACGTGAACCCTTACCTGTTCCACTTTCCCTTTCGTGTTCTTCTCTCTAATCTCTTCTGGCTTCAATCAACTATTCTCCAGTGCAATTCTCACCTCCCGTAACACTAGCAACACTCTTTGTCCCTAAAGCTCCAGATATAGGAACATCGATATGAGATATAGCCTCTGTTTTTCATGACCTCTGTTTTTCTGAATCTTTCTATCTCAAATCTAGTATTTTACATGATCTTTCACTCCTCTGTTGACCATCGAACAGCTCTCGCAGAGATCATGGTATCTTGTTCCATGATGTTGGGCAAGAAACCCGCTACCATGTGCTTTCCCAGCGTCTTATCTTGAATACACGACACCCTGATAATATCACCCTGCAAACTCCTAGGATTACACGATACCCTGAATCATTTTCTACGTTCTTGCTTTCCAATTTTCATTCCCTCTACCTTGGAATTCCTTAGTTCTCTTGATGTTTAGTAGTATGCTGATAATCACAATGACCCAAGGTAGAGTACTTTCCGCTTAGCCAACATATAATACTTTCTAACTCTTTCTCAACTATCTCAAGCTTTTTAATTCCTGGAGCATGGCTCGCGGCGGAACACCCCATGCTCGTTTAATGAAAATAATTTTTGGCACGAGATCACTAGAGAATGTTCCTCTTTGTCAAGGAATGTGTGGCATCATATAATGGCCAACACAATATTTGGAAGGGAGCATGATCTATTGAAATTATTGGTATTATAGGGAATGCTTTGTAATGTCGGAATTGATTCCGCATATTACCTAGTTAGACAACTTCACAAGGTTGATAAAGCTACAAAAGGTGTGATTGTGGTTGGTGATCTCATTATATCGATTGTACTTGCTGTTGGCATGGACCCATTTAGCCAAAACACACCAATCAGTAGCACTAGATTGGATTTAGAAGCATGTATAGCCATAAAAATGATTATTCAACACACATATTGCCTATCTTTCAGAGACACTGTAATACTTTGATGGCATTCAACAATTTCCAAAATCATTGTAATATAACTCTTGACAATTATCTTCAATGTAAATATTATTTTATGTAAGGGTCCATGGTTTGGTTTGATTGTTGTACATGATAGATTATTTGATGAATGAAATTCAAGAAGATCAATTCATGCATGAATAAGGTATGTGCACAAATATTTTATTACGAGTTGATGCCTATTGAATAAGTGATATATACATATTTAATTGTCTATGCTATCTACAGGGAACACTCCAAATACAAATAAATTGCATTATATAAAAAAAAATGTATGTTCAATGTAAGCAACTTCGAGGTCATTCGTAAAAAATATTTGCACTTAGCATAAAAATACATTGAAGCTAAGTAACTGGGGGCATTTACAAAAGTAGTTTTTACTCTTTGTCAGAAAGCTATAAGACGATTTAGTAAAATCTAAATTTGTTCTAGGTGGCATTTACTAAAAGAAGTTTGGACTCGCATAAAAAGATTGACAATAATTTAGAGACATTACTTTGATCAATAATAGAAGAAAAAGAGATGAAGAATAATAAATAAGTGGATTTTGGAATTTCCACCCTAAATATCATGCATATATGAGTTAAATTGTGTATGTATTGCTTATTCATGAAGTTGAGACTCAATATATTTTATAGATGTCGAATTTTGTTCATCCTGAATTGTGAAGCTTTTGGAATTAATTTCTAAGGATGATCTGTTCACTTTTTAAGTTCGATAACTAGATCATGTATTAAACATATTGAGTATTTCATGGAGGTTGGTATTATACTATTAAATTGTTTTCTTTATCTTATATTTTTCTTTGCTTAAGGACCAGCAAAAGGTTAAGTATAGGAGAATTTGATGTCTCTAAATTATATAGACACTTTTGAGTGCTTATTCTCCACCAATTTAAGTCATAATTCATCACTTTTTACAATGTTTTTGACTTAATTACCCTTTTTTTTTTTAATCTACAATTTTTCTCATTTTTGTGAATTTTCCAATAAAAATTCCTAAAATTGATGAGTTTCGAGAATTTTAAAGTCACGAGACATCTTGGCATAAAAAGATGAATTACACATAAAATTTGGTGCAAACTAGGGCTTTAGAGAAGATCACGGTTGCACTTAGTGGTGTCATGATCGCTTCATTATAAAGCTACATAAAGAACCATGACAGGGAGCGTAATTGCAGCCACATCTGTAAAAGCATCATAAAATAGAAAAGAGAGTTCTCCACAAGGGATCACAGTCGAACCCGTGGCAATGAATCCATCTTCAACATAAAACAAATATGCATAGAGAGGATCATAGCCCAAGTTGTGATTATCAGCACGTCGTAACTCCTTCATGACTCAATGCATTTCTGGACACCTGTGTTTCACAGGTGAGGCTAGGAAGCTAGTCATGGCTGTGATTCTTTCCATATGCCACAACTAGAGCAGCATTTTGACTTATTTTTTGCTTCCCATAACTCTAAAACTATAAAACGTAGCGTCCTAATGCTATATAAGTGTTGTAGACCTATCGAAGATTTATTCCTAGACCCTAGGCAGCGGAAGAAATCTGCATGTCAATGAACGGAGCAGTAGTTTCAAGGAAATTGAACTGGTGAACCTTAACAGGGAAGTCATAAATTTTGTCTTTGTTATTGTTCTCTTGTTTCATGTCGTAGCAATTTGATCTGATACTTTATTTCATACTTTATTTATATTTAATCACTGTTAATTTAATTATAATGTGCTTAATTCCATGTAATATTTTAGCCAAATATCTCCATTATCTCAATGTTGGAAACCTATAGTTTGACACTTTGACTTATGGGGTTAGATTACAAGAGTAATTCTAGAATATAGACCACTTGGTAAGTCATAAGTGTAGGAGATTAATTCAAGTAAACACAAGATTGAGGGGACTTGTACATTGAATTCTCTTTAATACTATTGAATTCTATATAAGGGAGAATTTAATTGTATCATCATAAAAGACTAACAAGGTGAACCCTGTGATATCGCGATTAATCAATACTTATCGACTTAATCCCTGTGATATCGATATTTGTTTTATTACTTTCATAAAGCTATGCACTTGTGGCCACTTCAGCCTACAAGTTACATAAGGTGACAAATGAGTTGAAACAACATCCTACAGTTTAGTTAATAAATTCTCTCAAGTAATGCAACAAGCATAGTAAAATTGATTTATAACATTTAGATGTAACTATAGTGATACTCGTTATTTATGAGAAGGATATTTTATTGACATATGGTGATTTCAAAGGCACAAGTGAAACCAAATTACATCTACAATCTCATTCATTATCAAGGACTTAGAAAGACCCAAATATTTTCTAGGAATAGAAAGTGGGCATATAAAGTTGAATGTATCTCATTATCACAATCTATGTATTAGATCTATTTGAAGAAACTAGCATGATACACTATAAACTAGTAAATACACCAACGATTCCCAATTAGAAGTACTTAGTTAAAATGGAATCTGACTATATTGATGCCACCAAATATACGTGATTAGCTAAAAAAAACTTCTTTATCTCACAATCAACGAAACAAACATCTCAAGAGTTGTCAGTCAATTTATGCAAAAGCTCAAAAAATATCATTGAGTGCTGCACTCAGATCTTATAATATATTGAAGGAGCAATAAGCAAAGGCTTGTTATACCCAAAGAATGAACATGTTACAGATGAAGCTCACATAGATGTTGATTATGCCAAAAATTTAGATAACAAAAAGTCAATTTCTGGATTTTGCACTTATGTGAATGGAAATATAGTAGCATGAAAAAGCAAAAAACAAAATGTGGTTTGCCTGCGCAGAATACAGAGCAATGACACATAATAAATATGAAATGATTGCTTAAATTCTCTTATATGAATTTGATCTACTATATCTAAGCCCATGTTATTGTAACAACTAATCTACTATCTTCATTGTTAGTAATTTAGTGTTCCATAAAAGAACAAAATATAGAGAGGTTGATTTTCATTTTAAAGTAATTATGAGCTAACAAATATGTACTCCTTGCATAAAGAAGAAGAGTAACTTGCAGATATCTTAACTAAGTCTTTAGATCCGATAAGGTTTTATTACTTTTGTAATAAGCTAAGTATGATTGATATCTTCGCTCTAGCTTAAGGGTGATTGTTGTGAGTATTAAGAAAGCAAATTTAAAAGTTACAATTTATAAGTTATGATATTGAGTTTATTTGTATCTTAACTAGTCTATCCAATTACTATTGGGTTTGTATATTTAAGTAACAAAATCTAGACAAATTAATGAATGATTTTCTATTTAGCTTCCAATTCTAACAATGACCATTCTTATATGTGTTAGGTTTTCTTGTTAAAGAGTCAATCTAAAGTTTTTGTTGTATTTCAAACCTTTTATAAAGAAATAAAAATACAATTTAGCATATCTTATAAATTCTTCACATCAAGATTTAAAATTTCAGTCCGTACCAATCGAAATTTTTAGTTTGTACCGATCTGAGATAGGTCCGGTTTTATTGTAGCACACCGTCGTCGGTATAGTTGGTTTTATTATAGTGCAATATCAGTTTTACTATAACATACCAGTCCGAGACCAGACCGGTACATTGGTTCAAACCAGTTTTTCAAACTTTGCTTCAAATAAATAAATACAATAGAATATATACATTTGGAATTTAAGATTTTTTATACATACCAAAAAGTCATCCATAAAAAATATATTTATACTTCTCAACAAAATGGTGTTGCCTACATAAAAAAAATGCTACTATTGGATGTAGCTCATATAATACTTTTTCATATCAATGTTCCATGTTATTTTTGGGAGATGCTATTATAACCATATTGTTTCAAATAAATTAATTCCCTTCTCTACATTGCATGGCCCATCTTCATTCTCTATCCTATTCCCATCACAATCAACATTCTCTCTTCCTGAGATACTCTATGACTCAAAAGGGAAATCACTATTATGATCTTGTTGCTCAATGCTCCTCGAATGCCAATGTATTCTTTTGTGAATCCATTTCATAATACTCCTATTTCCATAATAACTCGAGTGGAGCCATGCCAAATCTACTTATGTACCACTTGATCACTTGGGCAACCTTTTCTAGCCTCTTGCCTCTAAATGGTACTATATCTCCACCTCCATGCCATTCAGTATAGGCAGTATGTATCAGTTTGATCTTATATTAATACATGGTCTAGAAAGTATATATGATAAAATATATATTTTATGTTGTACCGTCAATATCATATGTCGATATTAACCAGTATATACTAGTCCAATAATGGATTGATACATTGGACTAGTATTTAAAACCTTAGTTTCTAAATGGGGTTCTCTTTGAGGATGTTTACATGGAGCAACCACCAAAACTATGTTGCCCCAACTTTTAAGGGGTGTGTTGAGAGAAATCAGTTTAGAAGTCTATTGGTTGTTGGACAAGCTCTTAGTTGATACAAATGTCTTATTGAGTTTGTGTAAATGCTTAATGGATCTTTGTTCTCATTAATGAGTCTGTATACTTATTTGGAGGTAAACCCTAGTGAAGTTGATTTTTCTTTTTGTCTTCTAACAGGAAAAATGATCAAATATTCAGATCTTGATATTAAATGCCAGATCGATGGTTGAGGATTCTCTGTGGTTGGCTGCTTTGCATCTAGTGATATCTATTCATGTGGAAGTCTGAGATTTCTTCTGAACTGAATGTTCTTAAAAGATGTAATTTCATTTGAGGAAAACATATACAAGTTGCATTTTGCATCTTGCTTAGCTTCTTCACTGACTCTGAAAACAAAGAATTTCCTTGTAACCTTCCTTCAAAACTGGCATCGCTGGCCCAAACTATGTGATTTTTTTGTTGTTTAGTGTAGCACGAGTTCATTTTTGTTATTGTAATTGGTGTTCTCTCTTTTGTCCCACCTTTTACAAATTTTTTTAAACGTATTGAATTTGGATCAGCCTCTTATCATTATCAAATTCAAATGTTCTATGGAAGACGAAAATTTATTAAGCGTTGTTAAAGTTTTTACATAATCATCTCGAGTCAACGTCATCAAGCATAAACTCAACCTATCTACATCATGTGAACAATGGGGTAAGACAAGTGGAACAAACTTGCGGTAGCAAATAAGTTTGTGGATCATGTTTTGTAAAAGAATGTAGGAAATTATAAAACAAGAAAATCGAACTGAAATGCTCTTAATCTTCTTTGCTGCAGTCAGTCCTCGTTCCAATAGTCAACCAATGAACCAACTGAAAATTGTGTTTCAGAGAACATCTGTTATTAGTAAATTGCGAGATCTTCTTACGGTGCGTGATACTTGTATCCATATGGTAGGGTATAAAATCGCCAATGGGGAATCTATCAGATTATGGCTAGATTCTTGGCTTCAACCTAGCTTACTCATGGATCTGGTTGGGGATTTCCGCTTTGTAAATCCCCCTAGGAGAAGCACGCGCCTTTGTTCTCTTATCGCAAACCACCACTAACATATTCCTCATTCTCGCTCCACACGTCTTAGTGAAGCCTATTCAAATATTCCTCGGGTGCATATACATCAAAATCTTGGCTCTGATCTTATACTCTGGAACCGCACCACTCATGGTAAGTTCACCCTTAAAACTACTTATGAAGGCTAAGTCCACGGCATGGAAGTACCCTGGAAGAACCTGGTTTGGTTTAAAGGGCGCATACCGCGCCACTCCTTCTTTCTATGGTTATTCTGCCAAGGTCGCCTTAGTACCAGGGCGCGCCTGCATGAATGGGGCGTCGTTCCACACCCAACCTGCAAGTTATGCAATTCATCTCCAGAGACTATGGACCACATTTTCTTACATTGTGTGGTTCTTACCGAATACCGTAGTCTGATCTCGAGGAGTTGTGGTCCGGCATTAAACGCAACAACATGCGAGGAGGCCTTATAGTTGCACTCTCGCCGCCAAGGAACTCACACAAACCCGGTCCAATCCTACATCAACAATCTCATGTTTACCGGAGCATTGTATTACATTTGGAGATTTAGGAACAGCCACACAATGGATACTCACACAAACAGCAAAGGTCCCTTGGGCTCTCTTATCTCCCTGATAATGGACATAAAAGCTAAGCTCACGAGCTATGCTCCCCAAGCTCATTTGGATCCATCAGTTGGATCTATCAGTGCAGTCTTTCTTCAATCTTTGGGATAACGTAGTAGTGACATAAATGGCCACCGGTTTCTTGCTGCTATTTCTCAATTTTGCACCATAAGTTTTTCTTATTTTTAGTTCTTGAGTTTTGCGGGCTGGAGTTATAGGTTCAGATCTTTATTGGGCAGGCGATATTCAGGTGCACTCTCCATCACGGTGCATTCGGCTGTAATGGACTCCAGAGGTGTATTCGGCTACTACTACTCCCTCACGGTGGAGCAATGTGACTGCCCCCTCAAGGTGTATGAGGCTGCTGCTACTCCCTCCCGCTTATTGTTCCTCTCCAAGACTGCATGGAACAGACTACTGCTACCTGCAAGCTACAGCATGAAATCTGGCTTTGTTAATGATCTTGCTGAGGTGTTGTATGGAGTAGGTTGTATGGTGTCACCAATGAATACAACTTTGTTGTTTGTTTTGTTTTTTGAGTTGTATGAGTGCAACTTGTATGCACCGCAGGTTCCATGCGCTTGAAATGCAGGGGAGATTTTGCTGAAAATTTCTAGACCCTATAGTAGATTTGAGTGGTGGTGATTGTACATAACCTGTAAATTTATTTTTGGAAGAAATATATATCACACTCTTGCCCTTGGCAAAAAAAAAAAAAAAAGATCAGAGCTCAATCCTACTAAGTCAAATAAAATAAAATATGTTCACTGATTCAAATATTATCAACCAACTTTGTAATACACTATATTGAACTGAAGTAAAGAAATTGTCTAAATTGAATTCAAGAGGCAATGAAGATGACATAGCAATATTTGAGTTCAATATTGACATAAGCATCAAAAACTCATTATGGCCAACTGGCCACCTGAAATGTAAAAATGAAACCAAAAAAGTAAAAAGCATACCGACTTGTCAATGTGAGGTTTCCAATTTCCTGCAATGAAGATATTAAATAATTACAACTCACCCTTGCAACACAAGAAGTAAGTGCTTTAATCAATTTAGTTAATAAAAACAACATTAAACTCACGAGAGAAGGATTCAATACTGCAAATTTGACATAATTATACCAAAAGAAAATCCACCGGCAAACAGACAGAAAAAAATTGAAGATTAATTTTATTTTCATAATAGTAAGTTCTAAGTTATGTGATAGGCAACTGCAAGACTAATAAAGTAATCTAGATTATTTTCAGAAAAGAATATATTACTTAATACTATTGGAGCAATGAGGGAAAATAGATTATATGTTATGACCCACTTTATAAGCAAACTGAACCATTAACTCGTTGAGTTTAAAGTAACATGGTCCAATCAAGGATATGAAAACCGGTCCGGTACCGACCGGTTTTACCGGTTTGTACCGGTCCGGTGAAGGACCTGTCTTAGACCCATACAAAACCGGCGGTATTTTAAAAAAATTAATATTTTATTTCAATACCGGTACGGTACGGTACCCGTACCGGTACGTACCGACCGATTTTGATAGGTTTGTATTTGTTTTGATTAAAAAATTATTAATTTCAATATGGTATCGATATGGTATCAGTACGATGCCGGTACGGTATCGGTACGGTACCAGTACAATTAAAAAAAATTTAAATTAAAATTAGGTTTTTTTCAGATTTACCGCCGGTACCATACCGGTCCGAGGAGACATCGGACCGGTACACCGGACCGGTTTTTCAATCCTTGGGTCCAATTTAAAATGCTTAATTTTTATATATAGCATATCACCATTTCTCCCGCTTCCCGTGGACTAAACCAAAATATTACAACATGTATCTCATCTACTTAAAACTTTATATCTTCATCAAGTTCAAGACCTAATATGTTAAAGAAACATCCCTTTAGTCAATAGCACGTGAGAATCCCTTAGTCAATAGCATGTGAGATTAGCCCATAACAGCTTCTCTATTGTTGGCAGCCCTTTTCTAATAGACTTTGAACCATTAACTTGGTGAACCTCAAGGAATGTGACTCCATTTATAATGCTTAAACCCAAGTTAGTGGTTGTATACTCACTAAGCCTTATATATCATATTAAATTTTCTCCATTTCCCTTAAACTAAACCAGAGTATGACATTATATTGAATGTCATGGAACACATATATAGAAGCTCAAAACATGAGAATAGATGTGAAATTGATGATCTAGGGACTAAACAGTGCATTCATTATCTTGGAAGTTAATAATGCATTAACTTAGCCTAGAAACATGAATGGAATATGAGAGTTTCTAATGCAGGATTTGACAATCAAAGATGGTGGCGGACAGTTGTAGTCCACCAATGCAATTTTGAGTAAAGATTTGACTAATTTGACTGTTTGTTAACTTTGACTAATGGCTGATTTTGTTTGTCTTTGGATGATTGATTGATCAACTCTTAATTTGTGAGTCGGAGATTACTTTGTACTTCTCAATTTAACTAAGATTCTTTGATGAGCATGTTTATTGGTTGTTCAAGAGTGCACAGATATTTCATTTCAATTTTTCCCTTCTGAACAAGATCTCTAATGAAATGAAGTTTTAATCAAGGTTTAAGATACCAGCAAACCGCTCCGTTGTCAAATCGATACTTATACAGTACATATATAATATACATATGTATACATGTATATGTATATGTATATTATATATATATATATATATATATATATATATATATATAAACTAGGGCTCTATCCAAGTATATGGTATTGATTATGTTGACAGATCTACATATAATATATATATATATATATATATATATATATATGCACAATCCAGATAGCACTGTATAACAAAACAAAGCTCGATTGGTGGACAAGGACTTTATCCAAAGTATATGGTATTGATTACCTTGACAAATTTTCCCCTATCACCAGACTAAACTCTGTTTCGGTTCTACTCTCCCTAGATGTTAATCTAAGTTGGCAAGTTCATGAGTTAGGCATGGAGCAGCCTCAAGGTTATACTGCTCAATACTATAAGTTGATGTTGAACTTGAGTGCACTCGATACTATAAGTTGGTAGGAAAGCTCATTTACCTCTGGGTCATTCGCCATGCTTATAGCAAGGATTGAGGAACCGGTCCGGTACCGGCTGGTTCCTCTAGTTTTTATTGTTCTCGCAAGGGACCGGCACTAAAACCAACTCGGAGCATGGTAGCGGGCGGACGACGGTAAGCAGTGTGGAAGCTTCGATCGAAGCTTCCGCCAGCTTCCATTGCCGCCACTACCACTGATGCCGCCGATTTGTATGATACATACTGGTACTGTACTTGTCTGACAACTCACCGGACTGAGTCGCTGGACCGGTTTTGGGAACCTTCTTGTGGTGTCTCTTATGATGTAAGGGTGGTTAGTGAATTCATTAAAAAAAAACTAAGCTTTGTCATTGGAATGCTACCTTAAGAATTCCACAATGAATTAAGAAAGCTTTTGGTAAAAAAGGTCTCCTATACATGAAGAATGTTCATACGGTTGACTATTAAATCATATACTTATGCAAGTTATGCAAGCGACAGGAAGTCAATCTCTAGGTTTTTCACCTATATTAAAGGTAACCTCTACTTGAAAAAGCAAACTATAGTAGCCAATTTTAGCTGTGAAATTGAATACAATGAATACAAAGCAATAGCTTACACGACATGTACAAGAATTGAATATCTCATGTCTTATTCCCATGAACATATACTGTAACAATAATTCAGCTATTTTTGTTGCTAGTAACCCAATATTTCACAAAAGGACCAAACATATTTAAGTTGACCATCATTTTATTAGGGAAGCAATTATCTACAATCAAATGACCACACCATAGTAGATATCTTTAACAAGGCACTTTGTCCAACCAAGTTTTGCTCTGCGTATCACGTTGAGCATATTTGATATATTTCCTCTAACTTGAGGGGAAATGTTGAATAGTACATATATATAATGTAGATCCGTTCTGTTAGCAGATCCAGATCCTATTGTAACACTTGTGTTGAATATTTGTACAAAAAACTAATGAATTTTTTTTCTTGGGTTCATTACACTATCACAATTAATTTATCTTTGATAGCCTTTACCATCTTTCATCCTTTGCAACTTCTACAAATGTCTGAGGTTTGCATGAAAATAATGCAAACTCATAAGTAACATCAGTATAATGACTTGTAAACTCACTATACCAGTCTAATTATCATTTTACACGATTGTATCTTCTCTGAATGGGGTTATACAAGTTCTGAACTTTCACTAAAGGAATGTAATTCAGAAGTTTCAAATGAAGAAATACCAGATTCTTAAGGCTAAAGATTCTATCCAGTTCCAAATTTTTTTGTAGGAGCAAAATCAGAAAGATTAGCTGTAGTTTTAGAGCTGTTTTTCCAGTCTAGCACGGTCATCTCATCAAATATAACATCCCTTGCAACAACCAACTTCTTGTTCAAAGGATTAATCAATTTATAACCCTTTGATTCATCAATATAACTAACAAATATGAACTTATGTCCTTTCTCATCAAATTTATCTTTTTGAGGGAGATTTACAAAAACAATATGTTGGACAACCTAATACGTTAAAGTTACTAACTTGAGGCTTTCTTCAAGTCCATGCTTTATATGGAGTTTCATTTTTCACAACCTTTGCAGAAGAACAATTGAAAATAAAGGTTGCAGTATCAATTGTTTTTACCTGAAGACCATTTGGAAGACCTTATCCTTTCAACATACTATATGACATCTCAACAATGATAGTTTTTCCTCTCAACAACTCTATTTTGTTGAGGACTTCTACTTACTCTTAGCTGTCTTTTAATTTCCTATTTTTTGCATAACTCCATATAGGTTTGATATATAAATTCTCTACCGTGATAAGTTCCTAAGGTTTTAATTTGAACCACTTTCCTTCTCAACAAGAACCTTATACCACATGAAGGTGTTGAATGCATGATTCAAGCAATAAATCTAAATGACTCTAGTAAAATTATCAATAAATAAGATAAAGTACTTATTTCCTCTACCTTGAGCAATTGCCATGCTTCTAGAGCTTCCAATTCGCTTGAAGCAGCCGCCAGAGCTTCTAGACCTTCTGCTGTTGCTAGTGGAACTTCTGCTCCACTAGCAGCAGCCGCTAGAGCTTATGTGGCTTCTGCTCTGCGTGGAGCTTCTAGAGCTTCCACTTTGCCTAGAGTAACTGCCAACGGAGCTTCTGGAGCTTCCCCTACGCTGATATTGGAAGGGGAAGATGGTACATCTTTCTATTTATGCATACTTTACAAATTTTATAAACCTTTTCAATTTTTGGCTCAAGTGCCCATATTTAAAATGTCACAAACATGACTCATTCACTTTAGCTTTTAATTTCATATCTTTAGAATATAACAAAGAAAGAGAAAAGACTATTGATAGTCATTTCCACTTTCGCCACAAGAGAGTTCTTGTTAGTAATTTTGCATTTTTTTACCTTCAAAATTGACTTGATGTCCTTCCTAAATCAGCTAATCAACACTATGGCTCCATTTACTAGCAGGGATAAAGGAAAAAAAAGAAGGGAAGGAAAAGAGAAAGGAAAGAATCATGGGTCACGTGAAAGTGACCAGTTTTCAATGGGGAAAGAGAAGTAGAGTCAGTGGCAGCGGCGAATGGGTGAGCAGCGGTGAGAGCGGGCGAGGAGACAACAGTGAACGGGCAAGGTGGTGGTGGTGGCGAACTGGCGAGAGGCAACAGCATTGACATGGCAGCGATGGCAAGCGAAGCACGAATTATGTTTTTTTACCAATTTGTGAAGATCCCAAAAGGAAGGAAAATGAGTCTATTTTCTTTCCTCCTTTCCCATCTATAATTTCCATTCTTCCTAGTAAACAAAGGAATATATCACTTTCCCTCTTTTTCACCCTCCTTTCCTTCCTAGTAAACACAATATTAAACAAATTATAAGTAAGATTAGGCACATGTAAAACATCATGAATGTACCTTCATTGGCCAGCTTTAGTGTTTACAACAAAACCACCTTTTCCTCGATTTTGTATTTCAGCTCTTTCATCTCCAATAATGACTTGATCGTTGACACTTTCATCAAGCTCCACAAATATCTTCTTATTTTGAGTCATATGGTTGTTCAACCACTATCAAGAAACCATATTTATCTTCTTTTGTTGTTGTATTCATGCAAGTAAGAAATATTTGTTCTTCTTCACTTTCTTTTGTGAAATAGCTTCTTGATTTTCCACCCTTTTATGCCAATAGTGCTTTGAGAAAGCTTAAGAATTTTACACTATTTATTTTCATGGTAACAATTTATTGATGCATGGTTTATTTTCTTCAAAATGATGCAATAAGTTTTGGAATTATAATGTCGTTGAGATTCAAAACCTCTTCAACAGCCTCTTCCTTAGCCATTTTCACCCTTGCACTGTCCATTATTTCTTCTTTGCTGATTTTCTTCTTTATAGATGTTAGAATGCCTTTATGTTATTTTTCTATTACCAGTGGTGGGTTCGGGTCAAGGATCCTTTCCATGTCTCTACCCGTTAACTCTATGTTTAATATCGGTTCTCCTAATGAACATGTAATCAATTTCTAGGTTTTCCTTTCAACTTGGTATCAGAGCGGGTTGTTTTCTCTCGTCATCCCTGCTCGTCGCCGCCACCAACCTTGCGTCCTGCTTCTCTGTGCAGCTTCTTCTTCGGAATCGTGCGTCTGTGACCTAGGCGGAGCGCTTCGTGAGCCTCCTGCTTGTGGCGCAGTGATGCGTTAGCCTTGGGCATGGCTACGTTAAGCACCCCGCTTGCCCTCCCTCTTTCGACGCTATCTCTCCAGGCGCTGATGTGAAGCCTGCTATCCGAAGTTCGCCGCCTTCATCCTCTCTTCTACTGCTGATGTATCTTGGCTCGATATGCAGCCTGTTGTTCGTTGATTCTTTCTTCAGCTGTCAGCAGTCGCCTCTATTCTTCCGCTAATGTTTCTTGGTTGGGTGTGAAGGTCGTGGCCCTCTCTTCTCTTCTGATTGTTGCTCTGGCTCTGCTATTTCCGGGTGTTGGTGTTGACGCCTTATTCTTCCCAAACAAGTGGACGCGCGGTCTCTTCTTCCTGCCAAAAATAGTCTCGCTGACCATCTGCTACGAGTGGATTTTCTTCTTGCCGTCTCCGGGTCCTGTTTTGCGTACGTCTGTTCTTAGCCTGATCTATTTCGGCTTTGCTTATATCTATATTGCTGCTTTCCTTTACTTGCTACATACACACTGTGTGTCTTTGTCTGGCGCCATCTATTAGCTTATTGCTGTCTTGCTTCTATGCTTTCTACGTTGGCTGAACAGCATTGTTAGTATTGCTGCCTGCTTGTTTCCACTCTTAGTATCCTAGCATGGATTCTTTTTCTTCTACTTCGGACATCAAGCCTGGTACTACATTTGGTGCGCATATTGTTAAGTTTGATGGCACCAATTTTCCGTTATGGTTCTAGTCGGTTCGTCTTTTCTTGGGGTCTCATGGCAAGGAACATCACCTCACCCAGCTTGCCCCTTCTATTACTGACCCCACTTATGAGACCTGGCGTCATTCTAATCATGGTTTCAGGTCTCGGTCCAGTCAGCTGTCGGACCGGTATGGACCGGTTAGTACCAGTCAAAAACTGGATGAAACCGGCGTTCTGCTTCCGCTCTTCCGCTTCTGCTCCCGCTTGACTTCCACTCCCGCTCCAACCTCCCGCCTCCGCACCCACTCCCGCTCCAACCTCCCGCTTCCACTCCCACCTCCGCTCCCGCTCCTGCTCCAACCTCCCGCCTTCGCTCCCGCTCCAACCTCCTACCTCTGCTCTTCCGCTTAAGCTCTTGCCCGCTCGAAGCTTTCGCTCCAACTCCAGCTTTTGCTTCCTCTCCCGCTCGAAGTGGACGGAGCTTCTGCCGCGAGCTCCTGGAGCTTCCGCAGTGAGCAAGGCTCTAGGCGGAGCTTCTAGCTGTGGAAGCTTTCACAGCTTTCGCCGATTGCATGCTCCGACGCTTACTCCAAGCTCGGTGGCTCGTCGGACCAGTATCGGACCGAAATTTCGGCCGGTTCGGACCGAAATCTCAATCCATGGTTCTAATATGGTTGTGTTGAATTTACTACTTCACAGCATGGATAATAAAGTTGCCTCGACCATTATGTATCAACAACGACCAAATCTGCTTGGGAGTTTCTTTCTAGCACTTATGCTTCTCGACAGAATCTTAGTTATATACTCCGGCTGTATGAGGAGATTATTAATTTATAGCAAGGAGATCGTTCTTTTCAGGAAACTTATGTTTCTTTGTCAATATCAGCCCGCCTCTTCAGATATTGTGGTCACTCTCCAGCAGCGGCAGGAATTCTTAGTTGCCAAATATTTATCATGTCTGAATCCTCAATATTCTGCTATTAGTTCTCAGCTATTGGTGGACTCTACTATTACGACCCTGCAGGGGGCTTTCTCTCGTCTGTTGCGTGTTACCGCCTCTACCCAACCCAAGAAATCTCCTAGTGCTTTGGTTGTTCCACCTGCTTCCTCCTCCTTGGGTAGTGGGCGTAGTTCGAGTCGCGGGCAAGGCCATGGCTTTCCTCCGTGCCCTCATTGTGGTTACACCAACCACACTCCAGATCAGTGTTGGCAAAAACTTGGTATCAAAGCTATAGATTCTTCCCCTTTCCCCCACCCTCTCTCATCCGGCTGCTTCCGCCCCTTCCAGTGTCCCATTGCAGGTTTATAGCCGCCGCCCCCGGCCTCTCTCCACAGTCTCTCCTTCGCCGGCAGTTCCTGAGGACAATCGTCTCATCACACTGCGCAAAGACAAGCGTACCTCTTCTCGTTTTCTTATTTCTTACCATGTCTCATTTGATCATTTATCTCCTTTGTACCGCACCTTTTCGGTTGTCTTGTCGTCGTGTTCCCTGCCTACCTCTCCCTTGCAGGTTATACTCGTACCTGAGTGGAAGCAAGCTATGGATGTCGAAATCGCGGTCTTACAGGCATGCCGGACTTGGATCCTAGTGTCTCTCCCGCCCGGGGCTCGGGTTGTCCCATGTCAGTGGGTTCTCACTGTGAAATATAATGTTGATGGGTCCATTGCTCGCTACAAGGCCCGCTTGGTCGCTAAGGGGTTTTCGCAAGTTTATGGGTTTGATTATCATGATACCTTCTCTCCAGTAGCTCGTCTTAATTCTATTCAGACCTTGCTTTCCCTGGCTCTCAATTGTCAGTGGTCTCTTCACCAGATGGATGTTACCAACGCATTCCTTTATGGTGATCTCTCCGAAGAGGTGTACATGGAGCAACCGCCCGGCTATATTACTCAGGGGGAGATGGTGTGTAGGTTATATAAGTCGATTTATGGTCTAAAGCAAAGCGCACGTGCTTGGTTCCAAAAACTTTCATAGATAATGATATCGGCCGGTTTTCGTCATGGTCAAGCTGATCACTCTATATTCATTCACCGTTCAGAGCGCGGCATTATCATATTAGCAGTTTATGTTGATGATATGCTAGTTTATGTTGATGATATGCTACTTACCGATGATGACACACAGGGAATTGAGAAAACTAAGCTTCACTTACAATCTCATTTTTCTATAAAGAATCTGGGAACGCCGAGATATTTTCTAGGGATTGAGATAGCTTATAAGTAGAATTGTATTTTTATGTCTCAAAGGAAATACACTCTGGATCTTCTGGAAGAAATTGGTATGAGCGATTGTAAACCAGCTGACTCTCCCTTAGTTCCAAATCAGAAGTACAGTGCGAATGTTAACTCTAAGCCCATTGATGCAACACAGTATCGACGTTTAATAAGCAAGCTTAATTACCTCACTGTCACTAGACCAAATATCTCCCATGCCGTTGGCATTGTTAGCCAGTTCATGCAGCAACCTAAACAATGCCAATGGGATGCTGCTATATGGATAGTCCAATATATTAATGGGTCTCTTGGTCAAGGGTTGAAATACTACAAAAATGAACACACTAGAATTGAGGCATACTCGGATGCTGACTACGCAGGTAATGTCGATGATAGAAAATCCGTCTCCGGTTATTGCACATATTTGGTGGTAATCTTGTCACATGGCGAAGTAAAAAACAAAGTGTTGTGGCTAGGTCAAGCTGTGAAGCTGAATATAGAGCTATGGCATATTCAGTGTGCGAGATGTTGTGGCTAAGGAACTTTCTCAATGAATGTGGGATAGAAAGTCCCAATCCAATGAACATGTTCTATGATAACCAAGCTGCTATTTTCATTGTCAACAATTCAGTGTTTCATGAATGAACCAAGCATATTGAGGTAGATTGTCATTTCATCAAGGAAGCTATCAACAACAATCTTATTAACACTCCGTATTTGAGGTCTGAAGATCAAGTTGCAAATATCTTCACAAAGTCCCTAGGAGCAACTAGACTTAATCAACTTTGTAACAAGCTGGGTCTGATTAATATTTTTGCTCCAGCTTGAGGGGGAGTGTTAGAATGTCTTTATGTTATTTTTCTATTAACAGTGGTGGGTTCGGGTAAGGATCCTTTCCATGTCTCTACCCATTAACTCTATGTTTAATATCTGTTCTCCTAATGAACATGTAATCAATTTCTAGGTTTTCCTTTCAACTATAGACATTCACCTTGCTCTGGAATAGCTTGTTTAAAAATTGAAAAGACAGTTTCTTTGTGATTCCAAATAACCACTTAAATTGAACATGGTAAAAGTGGAAATTTCCTTTGATTCTTTTACAGCTGCATGATCAAACTTAGAAGGCAAACTTCTAACTACTTGGTAAACTCTCTTTTTCATCTAGAGAATCTCCATATACTTTAATTTGAATTACAAATTCAGCAACTTTAGAGAACTCTCTTATAGATTCGTCTCTTCCATATGAATATTTTTAAAATACCTCCATAAAGATTGCCATTTGTTAGAAACTATTTTGTTGTTACTTTGAGATACCCTTTTGAGTCTCCCATATAGTCTTTGCACTAGATATTCCAAACAATCTAGATAATTCAAGACAAGTGAATTATTCTCCTTGCTTACCTTATCTTGAGATGGATTTTCAGAGGAAGATTCTAAACTCGTTCTTGAACTCGTGCTTGCTAAAGTAGAATCTTCAAATCCTTTAACAATTTCCCATATATCACAGGATACGAAGAAGAACTGTATTTGATTAGCCCCATAACCATAGTTGTCTCCGTCAAATATAGGAACTTAACTTTGAGAATGAGAAAAATGATACCAGAAGTGGAAGACATGATGGGTACTCAAACAATGCTCTGATACCAAAATTTTATTGGAGAAAAGAGAAAAGAAGGGCAGAAAGATACGCTGGAAGAGATTTTGCAGTGACTTTCTTCTCAATATTTTTTTTCTCATGGATTACATATGAATGCCATATAAAACATATATATAGATAGAAGCTGAAAACTTGAGAATGAATGTGAACATTGATGATCTAAGAACTAAATGATACATTAATTATCTAGGAAATGAGCGATGCATTAACTTGGCCTAAAAATTAGAATGGAATATGAGAGTTTCTAGTGCAAGATTTTGACCATCAAAAATAGTGGTGTAATCCACCAATTTAATTGTGAATAATGATTTGACTGTTTGTTAACTTTGACTAATTGACTGATCAACTCACAAATACAACATGGAAAACTAAAACAGAACAAAACAGTATTTCAATAGAAAGTGGCAGTGCAGCACATCAACTAGTTCAAGTCTTTTGATAGGAATAGGTTGTAATGATGAAGATTAAATTATACAAGCATCCTAAATACCTAATATGCAAATGCTTTGGAATTTGCAACTCCAAAAGATTCCAAACTATTACCTTGACGGTCCATATCAGGAAAAGAAAATCAAAAGACAGGTTTCAAATAGCTAAACATAGGTATAGCATTTTGGACCCAACATTACACAGTTTCATAGTGCAATACATACTAAATACCAATCCAAGCCTATGCCAGAATATGAAATGCGGTTAAGCACCAATCAATATATATAATCTTAGTACCCATTTATATCATATGTAGGTGGGTGTACTAGTTCAAGCAAATATTAGTATAGCAATACAAATAGAGATTGAAAACTTTCATCAACCATCATATATGTTGTGGAGTGTACTGACAGGTACATATTGGCCTAACAATAGACCGATACACCGAAGACAAGTTTCTTAAACCTTATGACAAAATAATGCCACAAAAGTAGTTAATAGGTTAAACATAGACCCACTAGCCTATTAACTACGTACTACTAATACTCCCCCTCAAAATCAAGCATAGATAATTGTCATGTCTAGCTTGCTGCATAATGTAAGAAACCTGATGAAGCACAAGGCCTTGGTAAAGATTTTAGCTAATCGATCTTTAGATTTGAGGCAAGGAGTATAGATCAGTTTACTTAGAATAGCTTCTCCCTTGAAATGACAATCAACCTCTTTTCGTTGTGAGTCATTGCTCTATATTCTGCTTCAATGTTTGATCTTGCAACCACACTTTGCCTTTTACTTTTCCATGTAACCAAATTACCACCAACAAATGTGCATAACCTTGAGATGGACTTTTTATCTTCTATGTTTCTTGCATAGTCTCCGTATGTATAGACCTCAACCTTAGTATATTAATGTCTTATGTAGAAAAGCCCTTTCTTGAGGCTTCTTTGATATATTTAAGAATTTTAAGAACTACACGCCAATGATATAAATTTGGATTTTGCATAAACTAACTCACAATTTCCTTTACATATAGGGGTGGCAATGAGTTGGGGCGAGGCAAGGAGTGCTGACCCCAACCCTCATTTAAGAATTGACAATGAATACTCCTTTATATCAATTATCCCTTGCAGATCACAGCGAGTGAAGAGGAAATCATCTACATAGATAGCTAAAATCACTACATTGACAAAATCAGGCTAGTAGCATAATCTGAGAGAATTTGTTGAACCAAGCACCAAGGTTAAAAAACTAGTGAGTGGTTGCAAGTGTTTCGGTCCAAGCTCTAAGTGGTACACTCAAGTTCATATCAAACAAAACCAAGAGCAACTTTAGTTGCTCATGACAAGTGATGGAACCGAGCATAGAGACAAAAACTACTCGTAGTGAGCGAAAGCTTCATCCACAATATCCACATGACTGGCCCAAAATGTCTTCCACTATATCCACATGACTGGCACAAATGTCTTCCATAGCTCACGACAAGCAATTGAACCGAGCACAGAGATAGGCTACTTGCAGTGAGCAAAAGCTTCATCCATAGCAGATGCTTCATCCAACGCTTATGTGCACCGGAGTAGCTTTTGTTGAGATTCCATCAAAGAATTAAAGATGACTCAATAGAGGAAGTAGAGCCATTTCCACTGTAGCAAATCTGGCATGTGGAGGTTTATCAAATTTTTGCAATCATCAATTTGATGGATGATTACTTTTTCCACAATGTTCACATGAAATTGAACCTCAACCACAACTAGCAGCCCCAACTTCCACCACCCAGCTCTCACCAAGACAGCCACCTCGATGTGGAGCAAGGAGAGCACTATTGAGTTTGCTAGCATTGGAGGTGGCAGAGATGAACACTAGACCAAAGTATGCATTTTGGATGGTGGAATGGTGGGATCTACAAGATGCTAATTACCATTGGCCAGATTGATTCAACAAGAAAGGAACTTTGCTACAAAAAGATCCTGGCACTGCTGATCTATTGTGGGAGGATGATACTGAGAGATCTAAATCCCATTTTCTTTTGGGCAAATGCTAGTAGTAAGGTAAAGATCTATCTTCTTGTTTCAAACTGAAGAACTCCTCATACACACAATACACATGGGATACATTCTCTTGAGGAAAGTAGGTGGTGGCTAGAACTTCCAAATTTCCTTTGTCGTGTCAAGGAACATCATAGTTGGGGCAATATTGAGTCCAATATTGTTTAATAATAAAATAACTTAGAGGTCATTTTTGGTCATTTTTAATATATGATTTGACCTTTTTCAAATTCACCTTAAATTAATAAGGTTTTTTTGTTTAATGGGTTCTGGCTTCCAACGAGCACAAGCACTCATTGTTAATTACTCCTAAAATCAGGAAACCTTTGATTAAGAGATCTATATAAGCAAACAGTATTTCACAAATTAGAGGAAAAATGATTTATAAATGTTATATCAATACATGACTCATGAACAACTTAGAATTTGAAGCAATCTTCACTAGTCAAAGAAAGACTTGTCGATGGATGTCCGACTTTCAAAGAACATGTGGGTATTTGAATAATCGATCCTGATGGCTTATGAGTATCTGAGGTTTGGTATGCACTCGGCCTTGATGGTTTGTGAGTATATAAATTTGAGATGTCCTCGGCCTTGATGGCTTTTGAGCATATGCTCTGTCTTATCGACTTATGAGCATTTGAGTTTGGCATGTGCTGGCCCTTGATGACTTATAAGTATTTGAACTGGAGATACTCAGTCTTAATGACTCATGAGTATTTGGATTTAGAAAGTACTCGGCCTTGGTGGCTTATGAGTATTTAAACTTGAGATACTCGGTTTTGATGACTTGTGAGTATTTAAACTTGACATGAGTTCGGCCTTATTGGCTTATGAGCATTTGAACTTGATTTATGCTCGGCCTTGACGGCTTGTGAGTACTTGAATTTGATTTATACTCGGTCTTGATGACTTATGAGCATTTGAACTCGATTTGTGCTCGTTCTTGACGACTCGTGAGTATTTGAATTTGACATGTGCTCGACCTTGATGGCTTGTGAGCATTTGAATTTCTTTTATGCTCAACCTTGATAGCTTATGAGCATTTGAACTTGATATGTACACGACCTTAATGGCTAATGAGTATTTGAATTTAAGCATGTGCTCGGCCTTAATGGCTTATGAGCATTTGAGTTTGGCATATACTCGGTCTTGATGACTTGTGAGTATTGGATTTCAAATAAGCTCGGCCTTGATGGTTTTTGAGCATTTGAACTTGATT
The DNA here is from genome assembly GCA_027563935.2 of Costus lasius. Lineage (NCBI taxonomy): Eukaryota > Viridiplantae > Streptophyta > Magnoliopsida > Zingiberales > Costaceae > Costus > Costus lasius. Next base: position 83,700,085 of record CM050451.1, read on the forward strand.
TGATACTCGGCTTCACTAGCTTTTGAGTATTTGGTCTTGATTTATACTCGGCTGCAATAGCTTGTGAGTATTTAGATTTTATATGTACTCGGCCTTAGTGGCTTATGAGTATTTGGATTTGATATATATACTCGGCCTTAATGGCTTATGAGCATTTGAACTTGATTTATGCTCGGCCTTGATGGCGTATGAGCATTTGAATTTGATTTGTTTGGCCTTGATGGCTTATGAGCATTTAAACTTGATTTGTGTTCGGCCTTGATGGCTTGTGAGCATTTGAATTTCATATGTGCTCAGCCTTAATGGCTTATGAGCATTTGAACTTGACATATGCTCGGCCTTATTGGCTTATGAGTATTTGGATTTAAGCATGTGCTCGGCCTTGATGACTTGTGAGTAATTCAACTTAATTTGTGCTCAGCCTTGATGGCTTGTGAGCATTTGGATTTTGATTTGTGCTCAACCTTAATAGCTTATGAGCATTTAAAATTGATTTATCATGAGGAATAGAACACCACGTACACAATATCACATTGAAGAGCTACGCCCCGATGACAAGCATCGACGTACGCATCTCCCAAACAAAATCATATTGTGATGGGTTTGATCAAAATAGGTTGAGTGAGTTAATTAGCTCATATTCAACCGGATGAAAGATATATTTCAATTTAAATCTTTGATCCAAGACTGTATTTGGGAAGATCGGACTTAATTTCATAGGAATAAATACCCAGATCGAACTCATATCGATGAAAATCATCCTCAGCCATCAAATATATGATTTTTCTCATAATCATTTGTTTGAATACATAGATTTTTTTTGATCCATGACTCGGATCAAAACTCTAATATTATATTCAGAAAGATCAGATTCGATTTAGTAGGGATCAACTCTCTTATCATGTCAAAAGTCAACAGATTGACCTAGATATGCTCAAATCATTTTCAGTCGTTCATTTAAAATTTATCAAGACCATTCGTAGATTTGATCCAATCCAGTTCTCAGATCAAAAATCTGATATCATATTTAGAAAGATCAGATTCGATGTTATAGGGATCGACTCCTTAATTATGTCAAAAGTCAACCGATTGACTTAGATATGTCCAGATCATTGTCAGCCGTTGATTTTATATTTAGATCAAATTCATCCTGACCATTCATTTAAATTCATAGATATATTTCAATCTAGAATTCGGATCAAAAGTCTGATATCATATTTGGAACGATCCGGTTTGATATAGTAGGGATCGACTCTTTGATCATGTCAAAAGTCAACCAATTGACCTAGATGTGCTTATATCAATTTCAGCTATTGATTTAGAGTTTATATCAGACTCATCTTGACCATTCGTTTAAATTCATAGATTTACTTCCATCTGGGTCTCGGATCGCAAATCCAGTATTATATTGGGAAAGATCAGGGTCGAGATAGTAGGAATCGACACCTTGATCATGTCAAACGTCAACGGATTGACCTAGATACATTCCGCTCATTCCTAGCCATTCATTTGAAATTTAGATATGAGTCATTCGATCGCATCTGATTGATCCTGACCATTCGATCAAAGTAAAAGATCTCAGCCGTTCGATCGAATGTTGATTTAATCAGATTTGTTCGATTTCTAACTTAAATTGGATTGATATAAACCGTTCGATTAGCTTAAAGTGATCTGGATCGTTAGTTTACGTTCAGATCTAGATTTTATGTGAATGAATCTGATCCGTTAGATTTAATTTATTTGCTCAAGTTGATCTCAGCCATCTGATTAAACTTGAATTAACCTTGATCGTTGGTTCTGATCCAGATCTAGACCATTAATTTTACGTGAACGAATCCTAGTTATTTGATTCAAATTATTAGATCATATTAATCTCAGCCGTCCGATGAGAGTCGAAGTGATCAGGATCGTCGATTTTATTTCAATCTGGACCGTCGATGTGTTTGAACAGATCTGGACCATTCGTTCCTTTCTTCGTCAACCGCAACAACGGCGGCGACATTCAAAGATTATGATTTGTCGCGCCGCCCGCTCACCGCTCCTCCGGCCATCGGCTCCGCTAGTGCCTTCTCTATGTCGAGGAGGGCTCATGAGTCATGACCGGAGTTTGACGCTTTCTAGTGGAGTATCGGCGGCGAATCGACGATTTAAGCGGAAACAAGGTCGCCGGCAGTTTTTTGTTCTATCCCGACGATCTAACCGTCAGATGGCTGGATACTTTAGGCTGTAGGTTCGCCGGCGTGAGAAGAGAATGCAGGCGTGATTTTAGCGAGATCCAACAATCGGATCCCGAGTTCTTGCAGTAGAGCGTCGGCGAACGAAGAGTGCTCTAGCGTGAGGCTTCATACGTACGTGTCTGCGTTCATCATTGGACGATATTGTTTCGTCCACTAACGTTTGTTGTCGGGGCTTCAAGAGATCTGAGGGATATAAAAATCCCATAAAAAATATTGGGGATACAAAATCCCAGGAAAGATCTGAGGGATATAAAAAATCCCATAAAATATATAGGGGATAGAAAATCCCAGAAAAGATCTGAGGGATATAAAAATCCCATGAAAAATATAGGGGATATAAAATCCCTAGAAAGATCTGAGGGATATAAAAAATCCCATGATGAATATTAGGGATATAAAATCCCAGGAAAGATCCGAGGGATATAAAAATCCTATGAAAAATATAGGGGATATAAAATCCCAAGAAAGATCCGAGAGATATAAAAATCCCATGAAAAATATAGGGGATATAAAATCCTAGGAAAGATCCAAGAGATATAAAAATCCCATGAAAAATATAGGGGATATAAAATCCGAGGGATAGAAAAAATCCCATGATGAATATAGGGGATATAAAATCCCAGGAAAGATCCGAGGGATATAAAAATCCCATGAAAAATTAAGGATATAAGAATCCATGAATTTTTTTTACTCCCTCTTCTCTTTATTTTCTATTTTTAATTGTCTCACGCATCTCTCTTTTATTTCTTTCTCTTCTGCCGAGACCTCCCACCTCTCCTTCTCTATTTTTTTCTTTCTCTCTCCTCCTCCTCTAATTGCCGAGAGATGCCTTTCTAATTCTTCTCTCAATTTCTCCCCTATCCTTCTCTATGCCTTCGGCTGCTCTCCAAAGCCAATCCCTTTTTTGTTGCCTTCGACTCCTCTCTTTTTTTAATGCCGCCGCTCCTCTGTCGTTTCCTTCTTTTTTGTTGTCGAGGATCCCAGCCAATCTCAATTCCTCCTCCTTTTTCTTGTGGTGCCGAGAGCTTCCACTCCTGCTCTCAATTTCTCTCCCTCTTTCTTTGGCCGAGGACCTCCTCTCCATTCTTTTCCAGCCCCCCTTTTTATTAATTCCTTTAGTCCAACCTTGCCATAATCTAATTCTCCCTTTTTTTAGGAGCTCACGATTCCCAAATTTCATCTTCTTGCCTTGCTTTTATTTCCTCTTTCATATCTTCCATTGTCATTGATTTACTTCAATTGATTTTCTCTTCCTTTTTAGTTATGGTGCGTAATTGGAGTCCAAATTTGGACCTTCAGCTGACTCCTTAATTTGCATCCTTGCTATTACCTTTTTTGCTTTCGTAATTAGTGGCTGCATATCAATTTTTTCTTTCCTTTATTATTGCATTCCTTCTTTACCAAGAGCTCACACCCCATTCAATTTTTGTTCGTTTCCAATTTTTACTCCAAGGTCAAAATCAATTTTGACTTTATTATTGTGGGTCAAAATTTATGGTTCAACAGTAACCACCGCCATGAGGTGGAGAACTGGCTAAATGCTATCCTTTCCTTTGTGGTCCCAAGTAGAACCTCATGGCCTTAGCCACAAAAGGTAATTAGCACCAAAAATTGACATTGGAATCAAAGGCTGAGATAGGATTCTGTTTAAAATTGTCAACGTCCATACTCAAATCTTGACCAAAAGAAATTCTACAGCAACTGTCAAATGCAGGTAGCTAGGTACCATTTGCAACTTAGTTAAATTTATTGAGTTGCTCTATTATGAGGAAACAACAGAACTAAGGAAATATAGTGCTGGTAACGAGATGTGAGCTGAATTCACTAAATGGAAGAATTTTCACGAGAACTGCTGCTTGGCACATGGTTCTTGATCGTAAAATGAAAATTGAAGGGAAAAAGCTCGACTAAAAAGATCACCTCAAAGCCCATCAAAATACTAGAAAAATCTATCAAAGATTCAACCCGTCGGAACTTGCTATCACCATAAGCTAGTTGAATGCAGAAAGCGGCGAGTTCAATATAGGGAACAATGAAGACCAAGACAAAGATGAAGGGAGGTGGTGGAAGGTCTATCGTTGTTGTAGGAAAACCCCAGGCCAATTTAAAACAAAAATAGTAGCAGAAGTGTTGGCCCAAAACAGATTTCCCAAAAACCAAGGATCATTCTTACGAGTGAAACCATCGGATGTGTCAGAGTAGTACCCTTTGCAAATTTAAGCGCTAGCCAATAATGATATTTGAGACGCGCAAGTGCCCGTCCTATATGCTCATGCACACACAGGCTTCTTGAGATCTCTTCTTCTGCGTTTGGTGCTAGCCTTTAGGAAGAAGATCCACACCTCCATGGTCTTCTCAACTTGCGCCTTCTTCAAGGTAAAAGCGCCAAAGAGAAAAGGGAGATAGGCCGCAAGGAGAGGAAAGCTTTACCACTTACGCCTATGATGAACCCAGCCCCTTTCTTCAAGAGTTGTGCCACCATCATGATGCACCAATAAAGGTCTCTTCCTCCTCGAAGACATGCGCCAATCCTCCAGGAAGCACCAAGATAAAGGATATGAAGCCATCAAGCCTTCTTGTGCCACTAGAAGGAAAGCTTGTTGCCTCTTAGGGGATAGGCGACAACCTTCAAGCATGGGTGGCACCAAGAAGCAAGAAGCGGCTAGGGTTGAGAGGGGAGAGATATTTCCTAGGCAACTAGGGTTTCTCCAAGAGAAGTTGCATGTCATATGTGCCCCCCTAGTCCCTTGTATATATAGAGTTTGAGCGCAGGTCCCATTGCTTAAGTCATGAATAAATCTAATAGATTTATTCTATTATTTGAATATAAATATTCAATTATGCGCTTAAGCTGTGGACCCCTCCAGATTACGTTTAAATCAAGTCGACAAGCCTCCGAATAAATCCAACACCTTTTACATCTCTTGACCCATTAACTAGACCAAGTCAACCGAGGTCAAATGTGGTCACTCAGAGGTCAAACTAATATCAAAACATAATCTGACTTCATATGATCATCTCTGACTAATCAGATGCAAATGCAATGCATCAAACTTCCAAACTGATCCGAATCAACCAAATGACCCAATCATAAAACCCAATCAATACGAAATTTCAAGTGTAGGTGTGCGCCCCTGTAGGTACAGGGTCCCTTAGACATTGGCAATGATAACCTCATGTCATCACAAGCAATGAGTGGCACCTAGCAGTACATTAATGCTACCCAAGTCATCGGAATAGATGTCACCGACAGCACCTAAACTGTGACAAAATACCTATGCACTATAGTCCTTTTACCAGACTGATATCTAGATTGAACAAGTGTGTCACACTTATGACCATACACTTTCAGTTATGCATCCATGTATGGGGCGCCTAAGGATATCAAGCTTTAAATTAAGGAAGGGGCAAATCCTATCTTGACTCATTAAATCTCTCGTATGGTTTATGGTATACCCAATGACAACTGTTATGACTTTCCTGCTACGGCGGAGTATTAGGTTGTATCAAAGTATACTACTTCTCATACAAAGATGTCAATGACCTCAAGTCAAAGGAGAAGTGTACCTTTATTACTGTGAGATTTAACTTGAAACACCAAGTCAAATCTTCACAGTAGGTCAATCTAGTATATCTATCTTGATATACTCATATGTCTACATTAGCAATGCATACTCAACCAACGCATATACTAGTCTCACATATACCATAGTCGTCTCTTATCCACTATAATACTTGATCGGGGACAATCTACCAGATAAAATCTATCTCTAGGGGCATTGTTTATGCAAATGTCCATATGATACAAAAATACCACATGCACAACAACAACAATGCCATGATATATGAAATATTATATATGAATGTAATACACATATCAGACCAACTATATGTCCTAGGGCATATACACCAATAGTTGTGATACCATATTACATTCATTAATTACAAAAGTTATCATTTCTCACTAACATAAACCTACTGTACAGACAAATATATCCAAAAGACCCATTCAGTAGTTAATGGGTTAAGCACAGGTCCACTAGCCAGTTAACTACATAATACTAACAGAGGTATTTTATCTTCGCCACTCTATCTCCTCAAGAGGGTATCATATGAAGATAGAAATGGTGGACCTTATACTTGCACCCTTAATGGTAAAATTTCTTATCTCGCATGGTAAATAAGTACTTCTTAGTGTCAAATTTAACCTAAGAAAAGTCAAATGCACAATCATTCATTTAGGATTATTCGACTTGCTTCAGTTGGGTGGTAGATGCAAGCACAACATTTTATACTCAAAAACACGATTCAAAGCAGGGTTTAAAAACCCACTCCGAAGCTATATATTGGTTCACGCTTGGTCTGGTTCGTAACCGTCAGCACTAGGTCAACATGGTATCAAGGCACGCAACGGACAGAGCATGACAATGGCCGAAGCTACAGAGCTTTAGCTCCTCTTCTCTCCTCTCCTCTCCTCTCCTTCTCTTCTTCTTGCTGCTCTGCTCCGCTCACTCCTCTCCTCTCCTCTTCTTCTCGACTTGCTCTGCTCCACTCTACTTTACTAAATTGGAGCTAGCCCGTGTATTAGTCCGTGCTCAGATCGGTACAAACCCCAGTATGGACTAGTTTTTCAAACCTAGTTTAAACTTTAAAGTACTAATTTATATTTCATACTAGGCAATAAGCCTAGTAGAGATAATATGTACTGGTCAGTCTTAAACCCTATAAGCAAACCCAATATATACCAAGTCTAGTGGATATTGGGTTAGAAAGGTATGTTCAGCATATTTGGCGAGATTGGTATCTGTAGCATACTAAAGTACTATGTGCTAGTGTGTCCCGTATACCAAGCATCAATAAGCTTGATCTATATACCAATTTATAGCGATCTAAGCCATAACCGGACATCGACTCAGATAATACAATAAAATTTCAAGTGAAAATCATACTTTAAAATTTCATCCATCACTAATTTATACCATAAGAAAAGAGCTGCCAGCAGTAAATTCCATAAATATTGATAGGATAAAAAGTATACAAAACTTTAGTATGTTGCTGTCGATATCTACCAATAATTAAGAGTCAAATGCCATATTTCCTGGTAGTACTGAGTTCCTGAAAAGAGACATTTTCATAAGTGACCATGGAATCAAGTCTAGGTCCTAAAGGTACAAATACCAATACAGTATTGTCAAAACCAACATAACTGGAAATTTTCAATGCATTTCATATAGTAAGGCTCAGATGTTTATTCACTTGAAAAATATGGATAATATATCTAAAAGGCCAAAACTAGAATGACTTCTACTGAATTTATCACTGAATATATATTTAAGTACCAGAGTAGTTATCTAACCAAACTCGTTAGAGAGGTTTGAAATATCTTACAAACCCAAAACGGTAAAAGTTGAATACCTCGTACACCATATCTTTCAACACAGAATGGGTTTGGGAGAGGACTTCTTGCATGAAAAAATTTTGAATTTTCTCAGCGAGACCAGCAATATCTCCCATCAAAGCATAAGCATCAATTGCCTACAGGACAATGGATTTTCAGAGTTAGCAAAAATCAAAGTCAGGACAAAAGGAGCTACTATCTAGGAGCTAATGATGAAGGATGAGCATTATAATGATGATAGTATGTAAAAATGGGACTTAGAAATGAGTAAAAAATATAACTAACCCAAGCTTCTGTAGCATCATTCAATATTGCTAAAAACAAAATAAATAAATAATACTTGAGAAGTCAGCATTAAGGATGATAACCATTGTTGAGAATCATGTTTAATACTAGGAGTCTTATTGGATAGTTATCTTCCTGGGTATTTTCCAATAAGACACCTCCTAGGAATCAATAATAACTCAACAAATTAATAAAGCAAAGGTGGGAATAAATGGCACATACACTATTAGGAAATAACAAGATGTCAGTTTAAATACCACATTCATGTGAAAAATTAGTAAGAAAAGCAAGAATTGTATTGATTTTGCTTTCCACCAGCAATGTGGGTGATGCAAGGATCCAAAAACTAGTCTGTATCTATATGGCCAATTTGTATTAGACCAAGCAGGGAATAAGTACATGAACCACATTTAGCCCTGAGGTCAGCGCAGGTGGAGACGGAAGGAGAAGGTTCATAGCCTTTGCTTGTCTGCCAATTCTGCGTCTTCTGCCTTTGTGTGGAGCAGCGCTCCACAAACAGATGAGAAGGACAAGAGCGGAAGAGAAGGCCCATTATATATTGGTTTCATCTGGTATGTACTAGTCTAAGGTTGGATCAGAACACTGGTTTGAACCGATATTTCAAACCTTGGGGTGACAATCTTTTACTCACTTGAATGATAGGAGGGCCTTAGATGAGTAGCAGCCATGACCAGTGACAGCTGATCAGGTGGTAGGAAGAAAGGGTGAGTCTCCCTTTTCTTTGACATTGTCTTTGGCTGAAATACCCAGGAAGGGAGCGGGAAAATTGGTGGATGGAAATGTCACAAATGTCAGATTGACGCTGAGTTGATTCAAGCCCCGCCTTCTCCATTGCATGTCTTGACGGCACCTTGGCCTTTTTCTATGTGGGGCATGGATATGATCGGCCCTATCACGCCTAAAGCTTCGAATGGCCACTTTCGCTATGCACCTCCGTCCTTACTCGAAAGAGTAAGCAAGCGCTACGCCCCTTTTAATAAACTATCTCAAATAGTAGAGATTAGCGGTGCATGGGTTTTTAGACGGGTGACTTTGGTTTCAAATGTTTTATATCCTAATATGGATAATATAAAACATTTTTGCAATCAAGCAATGAAGAAGCAACACCTGGAGAGAGGAAGTTGTCTAACTGACATTGAATGACGTTAAGGAGGCCTCAATGCACCACACCAATTTCAATATTGATCAATTGAAGTTTCAAATGTTTTATATCATAATCCTACAAGTATACAAGCTTCTTAGGTGGCTAGAATTGGATATCCTTTGGATGTCTCTCTTTTGGGTGTATAGAACCTAAATTCTGATTTTATGGCTCTGAGTTACTTTGGAGTTTTTCATTCTGATTTGGAGCATGCTTCTCATCCTAATGATATAGGAATTTCAAGTCATTGGTAGAAGGTATTTCTTCAAGATTTGGGTCTTCAATGGTAGATGAATTATTGAAAGGTTCTTTTACTACAGTCTCTGGTGTAGGACTAGGCTGTGTTTTTTGGGAAGAAAAGTAGGGAGAAGAGAAAGAAACACAGATTTTCCTTTGTTTTGTTGGAGAGATAGATTTGGGACCGAAGAAAAGTAAAGAGAAAAGCAGCTCATTTTCTCTCGTTTTAGTTTCACTCCAATTCAGGGAGAAAACGCATAAAACGCTCCTCACACGTGCTTTTTCACCCACTGCCTCTCCATCCTCTCCTCGCCTCGCCAGCCAACCTCCTCCTCGTCGCCATCCTCGCCTTGCCAATCAACCTCCGGTCGCAATCCCTCCTTGTCACCCTCGCCTCACCAGCCAACCTCTGATCGCGATCCCTCCTCGTCGCCCTCCTCGCCTCGCTGTAGCTCCTCCGGTCACAACTCGGCCAATCTTCGAATCTACCTCTCCAGTCGACGTTGCCACTACAGCTGCCACCACGAGCTTGCCTACCGCTATTGCCCCTTCCGCGAGCTCCACCACCTTACCACGCGTCCCTGCCACTCTGCTCACACCGCCGCCTCTCCTCCCGTGGCATCCCTCCCCACCTCTCCATCTCCTTTCTCCCCTGTTTTTTCCTGTGCTCATCTGCAATTGACTTCATTTCTTCCCCTCAATTTTTCTTCCTTTCCCTTTTTTTCCTTCCCCTCCATTTTTCTTCCCCTCTAACAAAACACTGCCTTTAGTGCAATTCGTGATGGAGATCAATGGTTTCAAAAGGTGGTAGATTGCCTGGGTCTGCATATGCTAGTATTGGTGCTAGAGGATTTGGGTTCCAAGGTAAATAGAGATTATGGAATATAATGGTTTGGTTATCCTTACTAAGCAGATGCATATTGATCCAGAGTGCTCATGAAGATTCTGAGATTCTAATGGAAGTAAATAGAGACTAGCTAAAGTGTGCATTTTAAGTCAAAAGGATCTAGGGTGAAAGAGAAACACAATTCTACTCAAGGTTTTAAAACCTAGTATGTACTGGCAATACGTACCAATCAAAGATCAGTCTAATACCAACATATGCAATATCAGTACATCTGTACTATTATAGTGTATCTACCAAACCTATGCTTTAGTTAAGGCTGCCTAATGTTCTTGTGATCATTAGGATACTTATTAGGTCTGGTCCACACGAGATATCTACTATTTTAGGTCTTGAAGTTTCCTTCACCTCAGTTGATTTTTTCTTACACAACGTAAGTATATTGAGGATTTAATTGCCTTTGCTCGCGTTCAAGATGGTTGATCGATAGCTAGCTGACACTCCTTTAAAGGCCAATGTCAAATATTACCAAAATGAGGGTAACTCTCTCAGTCTCTTCATATGAACAATTATTTGGTAGCATAAATTAATAAACTATTACTCGGCCTGATATTTCATTTGGTATTTAACAAGTTAAGGCAATTTATGCAAGCACCTACATATCTTCGTATAGTAGCAGTATGATGTATCCTTCAATACTTGAAAGGTAACAGAATTTTGCAATAAAAAACTAGGTCACCTCACGGTGATCCTCTTTTATTAATATAAAAAGATGAATTACAAATGGGTATAACTTACTTTACAAGTTAATGAGGGTATAATCCGCTTCATATAAGCTAATATATTTACTTAAATTATTTACACTAATATATATACATAGTTTTATTATTTGCCACTAGCATCCCTCCCTCAAATTGATGCGAAGGGATCAATGAGCAATAATTTGCTTTTTTGACAATTCTTGGAAAGAGCTTTACTAAGAATATTAGCTATATGAAGATTAATGGTAATATGCAAAAGAGAAATGACATAAGTATTAAAAGCTTTATGAATATAGTGACAATCTACTTTAATATGTTTGGTACATTCAAAAAATCAAGAAACGTAAAACTAAGCCGCCCGTCCAGTACGAAACTGGTCCGGCGACTCTCTCAGTCTCTTAATATGGACATCCCCTTATGTAAAGGCTGCAATTGATACTCTTATTACTACTCTAGGGTGTATTGTTACTATTTCAGTAGATAAATGTGAATCTTCCATTGGTATAGAACTACCTGAGACCACTACCACTACCTCTCTAACTGGTATAGTCTCGTTAGCCATTTTAAAACCTCTTAGATACTTGATTCAGGTGTATCATCACATATAATAGATAATAAACTCTTTTTTTCATCACTATCAATTGATCATCAATGTTAATAACTAATGAATCTCTTATTCGCATTGGTTCTACCTCTCTTACTTCAACTATCACTCTCCATGAAATATTTTGTTTCATAATTTCCTATTAACTTGTTGTCCACTTATGCATTTACTAAAGAATTCAATAGCATTGTGACTTTTACTTGCTCTGATTACTTATTTCAAGACTTCAAGAAGAAAGCAATGATTGGTGAGTGCATAGGCATAGAGTCATCTATATTCTTAATACATCATGTCCATCACCACATGAAACTCATACATACATTAGTTCTAATCACTAGCTCTATCGTCTTGGCCATCCTTCACATAGTCATTATTTAATATTTTTTTATTTTTGTCATTGAGTCCTATTTTTAATTGTGATGCCTACTGGCTCGGAAAACACCACTGAGCATCATTTCAGGAAGTCAAAATATTAAAAATTTGAGTCATTTTTAGTGAGTACATTCTAATATTTAGGATCGAGTTTGGTTTTGATAAAGATAATCATTAATATTTTGTCACTTTTATCGATGAACACTCTTAGATATATTGGTTTTTTTTGTTAAAATTACGTGGAGTATTTCATATATTCAAAGATTTTTATGCTAAAATAAAAAATCCGTGCAATACTTCTTTAAAAATTTTGTGCACTAACAATACTCTTGAGTAGATCAACTCGACTTTCAAAATTTCTTTCAATCAAATGATATTATTCATCAAACCACCTGCCATATACTTAATAACAAAAAGGGTTACTAAAAGAAAATACAAATGTATTGTTGATGTAGCACTGCTAGTGTATATATGCCCTGAAAACCAATAATATATACCATTGTTATGTTGATTGCTATGCATGAGTTGATGTGTAAAGTAACATAATATTATCTTTGGAGATTGATATTATCAAATAGCATTATCTACAGTCGAAGTACCTTAATGGATAAAAAACAACTTTAATGCATGTGAGACTGGTATGTGGGATAGTTGGATTCTGGGCATCAACACAAACAAATGGATACATTAAGTAATAGACAATTTTAATTCATAAGACTGGTATATGAGCTAGTTGGATCTTGGGCATCGACACAGACAAATAAGTACAAGTAATGGATGTTAAGGATTCACAAATAACATGGGTGCATTGACGTTTAGGTTTGAGGTCATCAATACTTACATATGGTAAGTGATGTATTTTGAAATAGTCTAAAGCTCTTACGGAACTAGGGAGTCATAATAGCCATCAGTGGGTATTAGGAGTGTCCAATCGGTTCAACCCGAACCGAATCGAACCGAACTGACTCAACCTGAACCGATTTTTTATTTATTTTGGAAACCGAAACGGAACCCTTTTTTAAAAAATAGTTCGATTCAGTTCGGTTTAAACCGAAATTAATTTTTTTATTAATTTTTGCTAGTATTATTATTATTATTAATCAATTTTAAATTATTTTAAACTAAAATAATATTATAATATTAAAATATATATAATTAATAAAAATTTGACTTATTCGGTTCAACCCAAAAATTTGAGGTTAAAACGAAAACCGAACCAAAATTTTTAAAAATTTCAAACCAAACCGAACCAATTTAGTTATAAACTAAACCAAACAGAAATTTTCAGTTTGGTTTTTAAGGTTAAACCGAAAAATGGACACCTCTAGTGGGTATGTCATAAGTCATGTAAAGTGTGAGTAATCAATAGAGGATTTGCCCCTTTCTTCTAAAGGAAGTATGATACTCCGGGCCCCCTCCCATGGGTATATGACTAAAAGTGTATGGTTATACCCAAAAGACAGTGTTCACCTGCTCGAGTCATTCCGATATGATTTGAATAGCAAATGTAGCACACTTATCCAATCTAGATTATCAACAGAAAAAAGGGATTATAACACACATATGGAAACCTTATTACAGGCTAAGAGTTGTTAACTAACATTTTCCTATAACTTCGATAGCAGAGATGTATTGCTAGATACCTCTTGCTGCTTGTGATGACCTATCTAATTCATTACTGCCAATGTCATTAGGGACCTACAGAGTCATATACGCAAACACTTGAGATCACACTATGATCAGATAGCCTTAGAATAAATTATATATTAATTCGAGTCCACTTGGGACATTAGAGATCAAATCAAGGTAGGATCGAACAAACAGTGCATATTGTTCAATCTACAATAAGAATGGGGTTAGACGGCCATTCCAAGTGATTTAGATGAGTTAATTGGGCCTAAGGCGCGATAGGGAGCAGGCATTGGTGTCAAAATGCATGACATTTAAGCAAGAAAGCCAAGAGGCCTACAGACGTAGCTAAGTGCATTAGAATGCACTAAATAAGTCTCATTGAGCTTTAGGCCTAATAAAAAGGTAATATGGGGTACCCATGTATTAGTCACATGTTTGGGTGCACTCACCACCATCCAAGTGCTAGGCACATAGAATGGGCACTAGTAATACTATGCTAGAAGACTACAATAATGAGAGACTAGTGGATCACTCCATTAGGCCACAAGCCCAATAAACTTGCATGTCGGCACTAAGCAATAGGGACAAGCATCAAGCCCAGGCACTACAACCTACTTAAGCACCTACAGAGGCAACGGACTACACATGATAAGGGCGCATAAAGCATGCACCAAGCTTGGCAAGAAGAGGGCACATATAATACGCACCTACCATAACAGTGCATGATAATTTGGGAGTGGTGATCAAGAGGCACTTATATGAAATACCTCTTCCATAAAGGATTTATGCCAAGCCTTGGGCAATTTTTCCTTGCATGGCTGGTCAATTACGCTTAATAGGGAGTGGCAGTTTATTTGTATAAATATACAGGCAAGAGCACAAGGTATTATGTGAATTTCTTTTGCTCAAAGCTTGTGCCCCTTAGAGGGATGGAAACGGGTCAAGGGAAGGGCGGGAAGTAAACCTGACCATGACCCTAACACCATAACCTGGTACCTGACTTGACCCCAAACCCACCGGGTTGAGAAAACCCATCCCAGACCTAACCCCGTTGAGAAATCAGGTACCTATGGGAAAACCCGAACCCATAATAATGCAAAGGTGATGCTGGAGCAGTGCAGGTGGCATTGGCGGCGCACGGGCTGGAGAGAAGGCAAACGGAGGGTAGGAGGGCACAAGAAGGAGAGGGAGAGAAGGGAGAGGGGAAGAATCGAGGAGAAAAGTTGGGAAGGGAGAGAGGAGGAATCGAGGAGCAGAGTTGGGAAGGGAGAGGAGAAGAGAAGGGAGAGGGGAGAGAATAGGTTAAGGTTAAGGTTTTGTTATTTTAGTTTAGAGGGTAGATTTATAATTTTTACATATGGGTCGGGTTTGGGTTTAGGTTCAGGTTCGAGGCGGGGATTTAAAATCTCATACCCGGCTCAACTTATAAAAGTCAAATTTTATCTGAACTTGACCTAACACCCAATTAACTAGGGTTTTCTGGGTCAAATTAGGGCAAGGCGGGGAGGGGGGGATGGGTTTTTCTGTCATCCCTAGCCCCTCTCTCCTTCTCTTGCCTCCGCTTGTGCCGCTACCCCTTCTCTTCTCCTTGTGACCATATGCTCTAAGGAATTTTTCCAAGGCAACGATTCTCTTTCCGGAGGCTAGCTCTAAGCGTGAAGTGAGGTGATCTCCAAGGAATCACTATGTGGATGCTGATAGAGGACAGGCCATTTTGCATTGTAACTTGTTAGTTGCCACCCTCAAGCAAGCTTCAAGGGTAAATTTCCTAGCCCACTCTTCGTGTCTTGTCTCGCATGGATCCTCTGGAAAGAAAAATCAGTTTTAGGCAATTTTCTATTGCGCTTAATTATTGTTAAAATTTTATTTGACTACGATTTTCTCACAACAAGCTCACACTCTTATCTTTCATACACATGTTTTATTGTTCTCATTGCTACCTTTTTGATAAATAGCATGCTATTATCTAGTCTTCAAGGTAGTCGTTATTTTATATATTATTTCCATTAACACCATAAATATTTGGATGTTTATGCAATGTTTATGCCTTTGGTCCTGAGTTAAATAAGTTGAGTCCTCGTGTTGTTCGTTGTGTATACCTTGGATACTCAAAAACTCAAAAAGGATATCAGTGCTTTGACCCAATTTAAAGACGCCAAGGGGGAGTGTTGTTGATGATCCCTCTCGCGGATGAAGGAGTTATAGGCGTAAGGTGCTAGCTAGAAACTTCAATTTTGCCATTAAGGCATAACTTACAATAAGATGTGCTCGTCAAGACGGATAGGTAGAGTGGAAGGAGTAGACGAGTAGGTGATGTGGAGCAGAGGGAGCAATTGATGTGCGCAAGGGAGGTAGAAGGGAGAGGTGAGGGGTGGGACAAACTTGCTTTGATATCAAGTTAAAGTTTGAAAAATAAAATTAGGTTATTCAATTAACAAGAAAGGAATAAGGGTTTAACTACATGAGTCAGGAGAGGTAACAGGTTGTACCTATTAATACTAATTTATCTAATTCTAACATAACACAAATGTTGATATTTCAGTTAACAATCAGAAGAGCAATATAATTATCGAAGATTATTCAGGAGAGGCTAGCCAATTTTAAAAATTATTCCACCAATTATTCTTGACGGTCTTAGGTAGATAAGCACTAGAAAAAGGCTATCAAATGAGTATTGTGTCCTTACATTCTCCTGTTTATAGTCAAGAAACTGAGGATGTAGTACTTTAAGCTAAATTGAATAAGGCGCATGGTGTAGATGGTTAGAATGTGACATATATTGTTGGTGAAAATGTTTATTTTTGCAATTGATGATATTTTTTCTGGAAGTTAAGTTATTGGAACTTTGCAAGTTAGCATTACTTCAAAGCAGTTTTCAAGATTGTATACAAAATTATTTTCAAATTAATGCTAATTGATTGAGTGTCTAGTTTTATATTATGAGGTTTAATCAGTATTCTAGTATGCGTACAAGGCATAACATGAGAAAATCGTCCCATATCACCATATACGGAAGAATAAGTAAAATTAATTTAGTTTGCAAAAGGCCTATAAAAAGACAGAATACTAACAGTTATATAGCTTTCATCATCAAACGCATTGCAAACGCCCAGCAAGTGTGAATCTAGTTTTTGAATTGTCCTTGCTAGCCATGCCTGAAGACATTTAAGATAGGATTTCCAATTTGGTAAAAGAGGAAAAAAAAAGAAAATGACATATAAGTCAGAAGTAAAAGTCAGTTCTGTTATTGATCAATGAAAACAGAAGATCATGTTCCCTAGAAAGTCAGCAGTGATTTTAAGTTCCCAAAATATAACGTGATTTTCATGAAATGAAAAGACTAGTAAATTAAATCTCTTGCAATCTTAATTTGATTCCTATTCCCTGGTATAAACTATGACCGATTATTTGAATAGGTACTAGTCCGATCTATCTTGATAAACACAGTAGAACAAATGACAGATCAATAATAAACATCAAAAATCAGTATGGTAAAAAAAGTCCAACTATGATAAAAAACCTGGTCAAAGTCAAAATAAGTTTATTTTTTATTTTTATCCATTGGTCATACTATTTGATTCAGTCAGGAACAAGCAGCAGATTGTATCTGCTCACTCAACAAGTGAGTGTTGACTCCAGTTTCCTTGAAAAGAAAAAAAATGGTGGTAAATTGACCATGTATTAGTCTCAAATGTTCAAATGAAGGAATTAAAAATCGGTCCACACCACACAATGAGCAATATGTACCAATACTAATACAAGGTTAGAACCGTTATTAATTAAACATAATATATATATATATATATATATATATATATATATAAGTTCGAAGTATCAGACCAGTCAGCGGTCAGACCAATACATACTGGTATCATACCGGTGGTACCGACATATAGTAACAATGGCACCGGTTGGTACCAACTATTTTTATATATATTATATATATACGAATATAACCGGTACCAACCATGTATCGGAACCGGTCCATGATCGAACCGATATGTACTGCCTGTACCGCTCGGTATTTTAATCCTTGATATATGTATATAAATATATATATTGGTCACTATATTATTGTACCATGTGTCATCATTTGGTACATGCAGGTACACAAATATAGACCAATATCTTGAACCTCGGCTCAAACCAAATTTAACATTCTCATATGCTCTTCCCTTCATTATTAGATATCAAAACCACTTGATCTTCGAAAGAATTGAGAAAAACTATTAAAAATGAACCATTCAAAATTTATTTCAACGATGACCTCACCTTTCCTTTGGTAAAACAATTATTGCATTATTAGACAATCCCATATTGGCAAGAGCCTTGTTCAAGGTTTAAAATTTCTATCTATACAATGTACTAATACCAACTCAGGCCAGTATGTCTTAATGTAGTTAGACAATACCATATATACTATACATATTTATGTACTGTGGTTCAAGAAACTAGTTCCTTCAGTTTGTACCGATCTGGTGAAGCTCCGGCACCAGAAAATGAGCGTACCGCCGGTATGCTCGCAAGGCAGCAGAAGCCTCACGCCGTCTACTGTCTTCACACTCCTCATGCCCGCCGACAGTATCTCGGTCGATACCGGTTTGGCAGCTCGGTACTAGTCCGGCAGCTGTCCGGACCGAGCTATCTAGACGGAGCTGTCGTACTGGTTCCTTGAACACTTCCATATACTATGTAGGGTCAAATGTGGCCCATACATATTGATATTAAAATCATTGTCTTCTTTTGTTGCAAATTTTAAATATGAAGCATTCAAGAAAGTAAATTTGTATCTCTTTTATGACTACATGGCCCAGGAATTACTTTGATTGAGAAGTAAAGCCTTTTTCTCAGCATTTCAATTTTTGTAATTAGAAAATTTTAGATTATAAATATTGCTTTTATTTCACAATGTATCAATTTTATAAAAAGAACCTATTGATGACATGCAAGGACTTACATATAAATTTAAGAAAAAAATTGAACAAGATTGCAAATATGTTAACATGGTACCTTAATGAAAGAAGAATTTTCTTTTGGACACTTACGTTAAATGATGATATTGTATGAGTTCGTGATACCTCAGTTTAGTCCGACATTGGAAGTAGAAGAAAAGATAAAATATGATATATAAGATTTAGTAAGCTTACCACGATTAACTTGAGCTTAAGTATTTAAATTGGTCATGTTGCTCTTACGCTCACTAATTTAATGGGTCAGTTTGCTCAGCAGATTGTAATAAATCAGAGTAAACTTATCCTAAGCACAATGAGAAGCCAATAGAAAGGGCTATCAAGGATGGTGAGGCCGCTATAGGGCTAACCTAGGGATGGTAGTCAGGTTCGTTTTAAACGAGTACCCAAGCTACCCGAACTCGATTATAGGTAATCGAGTTCGATTCAGGTATGAGTATAAACACTAACCAAGTCGGGTTCGGGTAGGGGATGTGTAGTGTAGGTCGGGTACCCACTACCCAAATATATATATATATATATATATATATATATATATATATATATATATATATATATATAATTATTATTATTATTCTTATTTTATCAAAAAAAATATTTATAATCTAATATCCTAATTTTTTACCTTTTAAGTCTCATATTTTATTAAGGTAATTGGGTATACAATATACAATTTAATAGAGTTAATTACTTAAGTTGGGTATTTATAGGGTTCGGGTAGTTAATGGGTAGTTGAAATTTTGTTATGGTCGGGTTCGGGTAGGGGTTTTAGAAAAAAACCAGGTAGATTATCGGATATGGGTTGTAGGGTAGTTATTCAGGTTCAAGTACGGGTAGGGTAAAAAAGGTAGGTACCCTACCCAGGAGAAAAGATAAGCGAGTTTTAATAGAGTTTCTATACAACTTGAGTTCCCTAACAAAATAACAAGAAATTCAGGCTAGTTTTGGTCAGCCAAAAAGGGGCGAGTTGTTTCCTGTTTGGGACAGCAAGTATTATTGAGTAGCTGCCCTATTTTGGAGAGCAAGAACAGATGAGTTGCTCTCCAGTTTTGAATATCAAGAATTTAGGTTTAATTCCAGTTTTGGACATCGAGAGTGTACAAAATGTTGATAAAAAAAAATGGGCAGTATAGGATGAATCTTCTATCCACTTCTAGGTATGAGTGCTGTAAACAGCGCAAGCTGTTTTGAAAAGGAGAGCGAGAAACTGTCGTGACTGTCTAAATCTAGACATCATGTGCTCCAAAAATATTAATTAGTCTTTGATAAAATAGGCTAAAAATATATGTCGAGTTTAGGTCAGCTTTAAGTTATTAAAATAGACAAAGTTTTGCAAAGTAACAGAGTTAAATTGATCATTTCTTAGATATTATATAATTTGTTGCCCGCTAAGATTGTTGTATTGCATATTTATGATCAAATAGATAACATGTGTTAATTGGCACTGATGCTTTACCCATGTGCTAATCTTGTTTTGGTGCATGTGAAATTAGAATATATACATATGTATATGAGTGATTAAGAAATCACTCTCATTTATTATGGCCTAGCAAAGTTCCAAAAGGATATTGGTAGTAAGATAATTTACACATGAGTTAATCTTGTTTAGATGCATCATGCATGTGGCATTACAATTGAATATTTAAAAATTAAAGTGATTAAGAAAACACTCTAATTTAGTACAGCCTGGCGGGGTTGCAAAAGGATATTAGTAGTCTACACTCTACAATCTACCTATGAAGTAAGAAGAACTAAGGTTCTCAAATTCGGTCCAAGCCATAGTATCGGTTTAGGCTCAGATCGGTATCATACCGGACAAAACCAGACGAACTAGAGCAGTGGTGAAGAGGAGGAAGGAAAAGGAGAAGGAAGAGGAGGAGGAGGAGAAGGATGGAGAAGGAGAAGAGTACCAGCCCGCCACTACCTTCTACCGCTCGTGTGTCTGTCGAAGTTCTAGCTCACGCATCCACCAACGTCCTCTACCACATCCCCTGCCGCTGCATCTCGTTGCCTACTTGCGCCACGTCCACCACTCACACTTCTACTACCACTCACGTGTCCTTCTCTTTCTTTTTCTCCTTCTTCCTCTCCTCTTCTCCTTCTTCTTCTCCTTCTCCTTTCTCTTCCCCTTCCTCTTACACTGCATCTTCCGCTACATCTCGCCTACTCTGTTGCTGGTTCCGTTTTGGACCACCGCCGAACCGGTTCCTTGAACCTTGAGAAGAATATGAGAAGGTGACTTATAAAATCAAACTAGTGTGCCATAGGTATATGTTGGAGGACAAAGGATTAGTGATGTGAAGTTTGGCCTAGCAAGGTGACAAAAGGATATTTATAGTGTACATATGAGGAACTATAAGTAGATGACTTATCGAGTTTAACTAGCTTATCATGGGTATGCACTAGAGGGCATTACCTAATGATAACAAGTTTGACTTAGCAGGACTCCAAGAGGATATTGATAGCCAACCTATGAGAAAATGTAAGAAGATGACTGAGAGTTAGGCTAGTTTATTATAGGTACATCCTGAGGAGTATGCTCTAGCGATATAGGAATGTTGAAAGATCACCAATTGGATATTATAGCTATACCTTGTAAGATATAAAATAATGATAAGGTTGTGTAAAGAGAACATTGTATTGGATATTCTAGGTATATCATAAAGGATGTGACCTAGTGTTATAATGATGTCATAGCAACACCATTGGTGGATTCAAGCATTATGTGATCAACCTTCAAACTTGTATTACTTAAAAAGATAAATGTGCATACATGTACCTATGGTTTAAAATATTATTCCGTACTATACTGATCCGACCATCAGTACACCAAAATTTTAAACCTTGTGTACCTTTGATACATCGGATATTACTATAGTATAGTAGCGTACTCTAGTACTTATCTACCCAAGATAAGGTCAGGACACTAGTATGAACTAATACTCTAAACCTTGGTTTATACTTTATACCATAGTTTAAAGTACAGTTCGGTGGTACAGAAGTACATACCAGTAGGTACCGACTATATAGTATGTATATAATATATATATATATATATAAACTGTTGGTACTGCATATCAGTACCAATAGTATGGTACCTATATGTACTAGTTTGATTGCCGATCGGTACAACTGGTCATACTTCGAACCTTGCTTCTTTATACTATTACCAATTGTTTAGATAGAAAGGAAGGTAGAAAACCCTTGTCTTCTTATTGTGGTTTCTTTTGTTTTCACTTTAATATTTAAATGTTTCTATTGCTGAGAACGGAGTTGACAGATTCAAAATAGATAGAAAAATATCCATTTGTGTTGTTTACAATGTCCTTCACTTTGAATGCTATGCTATTTGAAAGTTTGAACTAGTAAAGTTAATTACATTGTGTTATGTTGTGAATTTAATGACTTAATCACACAAACGTTATGTACTATTATGCTAGACTGTCATTTAGTCATGAAGTAAATGATGTTGTGCTATTCTAAACTGTTTTAAAGTTGCTGCAAGTATTCTTTGTGGTGATATCGTGGCTAATATAATTATTAACTCTAAGTAGTAATATATAACATCAATACATAAAATCTCTGAGGTTAATTAAGTTACTATGAGATTTTCTTCTGTGGATTATTGTTGTATCCATAGTTATGCTGTCAAGGCACTGAACGAGGCTTAAACTCTTAATCAAAATAAGTAAACAACAGAACTAATTAACATTTGGAAAATTAGCATGTAGAAGAAGAAAATTAACCTCGACTCCCTGACCCATCTCTTGAATAACAGAAAGCTCCGAATAATTATCTAACACTTGCAAATATTCAGGTAATAATTGAAATGCCTACAACAGAATAATATCCAGATGAGAAGCAGAGAAACGTAAAACATGACTATCTTTCATTTAAAAATACATTTAAAGTTTATACTTCATAGCAGAAAAATAATGTGACAAAATGAAGAGGGATTATCTCAACAACCTGGCAGTACTTTCCCTTTTCAACAAGAGTTTCTAGCTCCATTTGCATGTCCAATGATCGACGAAGTTCCGTGAGAATCGGGAGCATGTCCTGCAATATGTATGAAACCAAGGATCACTAATTACAGAGAAACAAAAAATTATATTAGTCAACAAAATTACAAGTTCTCAAATTTTTTCAATGTGTCCAGTCAAAAAAAATTGATATACAAATTCCATGGACATCCTTTAAAAAACATTGAGTATGGGCAAAGGACAAAGAAACTTTTTTGTCCCGCACAGTAGCATGACTTCAGGCACAAAAGAAAAATGAAACTATGGATTTTAAAAATTGAATGCAAGAATATCACATATATTGAGAATTACTGTTACGTGCACGACAAAAAAAAAAAGATAAAAGAAAAGAAAAGGTAAATGAATATTTTTAAAAAAACATTATGCTACAGGAAAATTAAATAATTCTCTCCATGCCCGTGACTCAATGTTGGATGCTCTCTCTCCTTCATAAATCTCTCCCTTGCCTCAACTCGTGTGCTAGCTAGCATCGCTTAACGCTCGCATTCTTCCCCTTTCTCGCATTCTTCCCGTCCGCCGCTCGCCCTTCCGCCGATCTCGTCGAAGCTGCCTCCCGGCGAACCTCCGGCCGTTGGCAACGTGCTCCTGCTGGCGAAACTTCCGCCCCCCATCTCCTCTCTCCGTTGCCCCTCCGATCGGCGAGAATCAGCTTGAACGAATTTGTCGAGACCCTAATTCTGGCAAGTTCGTTTTCCTTTCAAAACTCCTTCAAATCTCATCGGATTGCTTCGGAACGGTTGGCGACGACTTGCATGGCGTTTCCTGCAATTTCCAGCCGATTCCGGCGATATTTCACGGCGTTCCGAGAATTTCCATCGAAGCTCTGGCGAGGCTAACGACTTTCTTTTGCTGCTTCGACGAGCATTGGACGCTGCTGATTTCTATTAGAACTAGTGGCTGCCGGCGGCCAGGACGAAGTACTGTTCCGGCAAACTTTCCGGCGATCCTCCGGTGAACTTCCAACGCGTTCGCTCGACTCAACCGGTGGTTCGTCCACACGTGCTGTGGGCTAGGTTAGTGTCTAACGAACTGGTTAGACCAATGCATGCGTAAGATACGATAATAACTGCTTACATGTCCTTGATGAACGAATTGAATGAATGATCATAACAGACACATAAAAGTAAATAAGGGAAATAAGATAAATTAAAATGAATAAATAAGTATATATGTGGTAATATGGTATAAACAAGAAAACTAATACCTGCGTATTTCATTTTATTACGAAGACTATAGATTTGGACGTACGTGATATTACTAATTCGAGTGTGGGATTAGTCAGACCTACATTGGCAGGTAGGAATTTATTATATTGTACACTGATCAAGGTGCCTAGCACTTGATTGGGAGGCATCTTATGGTTGGGCGTTACCACTTAGTTAGGGAAGCCCTGCTGATTTACTCTCTTGCTATCAGTTTCCCTTGAACTGTTATTTCTTTGAGCATGATTATAACGGTTCATTTATATTTCCTCATATGATATGTCTTTATCCTGTTTTACTGAAATTTTGCGTTATTTATGCTGAATGTGTGCTCTCTAGCACATGTTGTGTTATTATTTGGCTGTACTTAGTACGGTACATTATTATTCGGGCCGTACTAGTGACGCTAGAGTGCTAGTCAGACGTGTTTTAGAGCCAGACCTATATAGTGCTATGGAGGATGATCTCGTAGACTATATTTGCTATTTGCATACAGTTGTGCTATTATGCACAGGTATGATAGGGTACTAGACGCAGTACCAGCGGACTGTTGACGAGTAGTCGTCTCCAGTGTGCGAGCTGACACTGGGGACCACTCAGATATGAGTGTGTCCATAGGGGACGACTTGGCCCACAGCTTAGTATTATTTGGTGTGTTGTTATACCTGTATAATATTGATCATGGTTTACAAGTACATTTTTGGTGCACTTATTAGGCTTCGTTGTATGTATGTTTGGCACGTCTTTCCATTAGTATTTGCTGCACTATGTACTTAATCCCTACTTAGCCCTTCTGGCTAACAACCCCTACATATATTGATTTGATTTCAAGTCCTGAGGCGGGTCCGTCGCGGACGGATCAGGCGTAGATAGATAGTAGTAGTGGACTCCTCGAGTTTGGTATGCGTATGTATGCGTTATTCAGTTATTTTTAGCCATGTGGCCTATATGTTATATCCCATCGGTTTGGACGGAGATTGTTGTATTGGTACATTTGATGTATAACTGTTATTACTCATGTATTGGATTTACTGTTGCTTATGGGTTTGTGGTATACAGTGTTGAGCCGGGCTAGATTAGTAGGCCCAAATTGTCAGGTCTCCTTGGTGGGCCATACGATTGGGGCCCAGTAGTCGTCGGGACGTGACAATTAGTGGTATCAGAGCTATAGGTTTAATTTGAGAGTCAAACTGGCCCTAAGGACTTAGGGTGAACATCATGGTTAGGACACGTGATTACATTACTGGAATTTGAAATATTGAGTATCTAACCCATTTTGCAATTAATGATTATATCTGTGAAAATTT
Source organism: Costus lasius (assembly GCA_027563935.2). Taxonomy (NCBI): domain Eukaryota; kingdom Viridiplantae; phylum Streptophyta; class Magnoliopsida; order Zingiberales; family Costaceae; genus Costus; species Costus lasius. Next base: position 83,725,139 of record CM050451.1, read on the forward strand.
TCTGCCATTGTCTCAGGATACAACCGAGACCTTATGGCGAACCTTCAGAGGATCGGAACCGACGTGGCTCTCGGATGGGCCGAGTGCTTAGCAGGGCCTGTGATGCCATGCAGATGCCTTAGTGATGGGTTGGTGGCAACTCTGGATCATCTGAGCACGGTCAGATGGCAAGAGAGTCATCAACTGTAGGCCAAGAGCCACACAAACCTCAATATGCACCACGGTACCAGCCAGAATACAAGGCTTAGTATCAGCCTATTATGAACCACAGTACCAACAAGCATATGAGCCGCAACATCAGCAGGAATATAAGGTGTCATACCAGCCTCAATATGAGCAGGCATATCAACCACAATACGAGCTGATGTACCAGCCTAAATACGAGCCGCAATATCAATATCAATATGAGCCACAGTATCAACCTCAATATATACCCGTGAAAGAACCCCAATATGAGCCTAGGAGTTTCTCAATGGGGAGTGCTGGCCAACCTAGGGCTGCTCCTCAAACCGAGCCCAAGGAAGAAGAAATTATTTCTCGTATGACTCTATTAACTCGTTTTATGGAGTTGAGACGAGGCAGATTCGGCAAGTTCTCTGGACGACAAGACCTGTGAGAAGCTCATAATTGGATTCATGATGTTGCAGAGACTCTTGACATGATGGAGTGTCTTGCAAAGAGGAGAGTCAAGTTAGATGCATTCTTCTTAACAGGTGATGTCAAGGACCGGTGAGAGTCTCTTGCTCATACCATTGGGTCAGCGCGATTTATTTGGGAGACCTTCGAGGCGGCCTTCCGTGAAGAGTATTTTCCTCAAGCTTTCCAAGATAGATTACGGAAGAATTTTCTAGAGCTACAGCAATGGAGTAGGCTAGAAAAAATGTTTAGTATATTGCAAAATTTCAAAGGCTAGAAAAAATATTCCCTGAAATGGTGCCTACTACATGGGCACGCTCTCTTCATTTTCTATGGGGACTAGATCCTATTATATAAAGGATGTCAAATACAGTGCCACCTGAAGATTTTTGGGAGTACTGGAAATGGCTAGGAGCGCAGAAATGTGCGAAGAAGATATAATCAGTAGTGGCCGCAGAGACAAAGGACTTCTCCAAGAGGGCTCTCGTACACATCAGAGACCTAGCAGTCAGAGTCTGCTGACTCAGCGAGCTAGTCGTAGGAGTTTGCAGGAGAGCATGAAGTCCTGGGCACCAAGTTCCATGCAGCGGAGACCTATACCATCTCATTCTAGCACAGGGTCTGCACATATAGGACCTACCCATACCGCACCTAAAAGGAACTGGGAACCTGGGCACATTGCTCAAGATTGCCCGCTCAACAACCTTCAGTGATATCATTGCCAGCAGTGGGGGCATTATCAAACCAACTGCCCACTTTTGAGCAAGCAACCACAGGGTTCTCAAGCGACAGTGCAAGCTCCAGGGCGCAACCCTCCACGACCATCACATTCGGGTCAAAGGTCTTCTTCTATATAACATGGCGGACAAGGACAGGCATCTGGAGCAGCCCGTGTATATACTCTTTCTTAGCAGGATGCGCGACAGACTCTGGGTTCTTTGATGCAAGGTATAATTTCAATATACAGTTTTCCTGCATGTTTATTAATTGACACGGGTAGTTCGCATTCTTTTGCTTCCAATGAATTTGTGAAGAAGATAGATCTTGTGCCAGTCCTAGCACTATATGATATGATCATACACACGCCTGGTGGTATGTTACCGTCACATCTTGCAGTACAGCAATGTTCCTTAAATTTTGAGGAGATTATTCTTTATGCAAATTTAATGGTTTTGGAGTTCTCGGATTTCGATATAATATTAGGGATGAATTGGCTTATCACCAACAATGCAATGGTGGACTGTTCTAGTAGTACAGTGATTTTCAGGCCACCTGGATGTCCCAGGTGCACTTTTATCGGTACTTCTAAATAGGTAACTTCAATAATAACAACTATGCAAGCAAAAAAGCTATTAAGGGGTGGATGTCAAAGCTACTTGATGTCTATCGTGGACGTTGGAGAACAATGACAGGTTCCGATCGAGAGTGTGCCAGTAGTCAGGAGGTACCCTGATGTTTTTCCTGACGAGCTACCTGGTTTGCCACCACATAGACAGGTAGAGTTTGCTATTGATTTACAACCTGGCACAGCCCCTATTTCCAAAGCACCGTACCGAATGGCACCGGAGTTAGAAGAGCTAAAAAAACAATTACATGAGTTACTGGATAAGGATTTTATACAACCTAGTGCATTTTCGTGGGTGCTCCTGTGCTATTTGTTAATAAGAAGGATAGTTCATTTCGATTATGCATTGATTATAGACAATTAAATGCAATGACCATTAAGAACAAGTACCCTCTCCCTCAGATCAATGACAGCTTAAGGGTACAAATGTCTATTCTAAAATTGATCTTCGATCTAGATATCACCAACTGAGGGTCAAACATGAAGATGTATCAAAGACTGTATTTCGGACACGGTATGACCATTATGAGTTTCTGGTTATGCCATTTAGGTTGACGAATGCCCCGGCATCTTTTATGGATCTTATGAATAGAGGTTCATCGATTATTTGGACAAGTTCATCGTGGTTTTCATCGACGGCATTTTGATATATTCTCGGAACAACAATGAACACAAGAAGCATTTGCATCTAGTGTTGCGTACTCTGCGACAGAAACAATTATACGCTAAATACAATAAGTGTGCTTTCTGGCTCAACGAGATATCATTTTTAGGACATGTGATCTCCAGTGATGGCATTTCGGTTGACCCTGAGAAGATTCGTGCACTGGTAGAATGGGAAAGACCTACAATTGTCCAAGGAATTAGAAGCTTTCTGGGCTTAGCGGGTTATTACAGGAAATTCGTTGAAGATTTCTCAAAGATTGCTGCCCCATTAACTAATTTGATAAGGAAAGATGTTACATTTGATTGGGACGACAACTGTGAGAATAGTTTCCAAGAACTGAAACAGAGGCTAGTTAGTGCTCCTGTACTGGTACTTCCTACCAGTGATTCAGGGTATGCAGCATACACGGATGCCTCGATTCAAGGTTTGGGTGCTGTACTGATGCAGCATGGCAGAGTTATTGCGTATGCTTCTCAGCAGTTGAAAGAGCATAAGAAGAATTACCCCGTTCATGACTTAGAGTTGGCAACCGTTGTATTTACTTTGAGGATATGGCGGCATTATTTGTACGGTGTGGTGTTCGAGATATTTACAGATCATAAAAGTCTCAAGTATTTATTCTCATAGAAAGAATTGAATATGAGACAACACAGATGGATGGAATTTCTGAAGGACTACGATTGCACTATTGAATACCACCCAGGCAAAGCAAACGTGGTGGCTGACGCGTTGAGCAGAAAGACTAAAGGGGTAACAATGACACACCTGCAGGTGGCACCTACAGAGCTGGTTCGACACATGGCAGCTCTAAGTGTGGATATCATAGACAAGACTGAACATAGAGTTATAGCGGTGATGGTAGTTGAATCCCCTTTGGTGAATAAAATAATTGATGCCAACCGGATGATTGGTATTTGCAAACTATTATATCGAAAAGGAAGAGGCCAGAATTCTCACAAGATTCTGAAGGGGTAATTCGATTCAGGATAGATTATGTGTGCCAGAATCAGTGAAGGAGGAACTTATGACAGAAGCGCACAAATCTAGATTCACGATGCACCTTGGTACCACGAAGATGTATAAAGATCTTTAGAAATCCTATTGGTGAGAAAATATGAAGAAAGACGTGGCAGAATACGTCTCGCGATACCTTACATGCCAGCAGGTTAAGGCAGAATATCGTAAGCCACCTGGTAAATTGCAAAGTATACCTCTTTTGGAGTGGAAATGGGAGCATATTACAATGGATTTCGTGTCTGGACTTCCAAAGACAGAGTGAAAACACGATTCTATTTGGGTGTTAGTTGACAGATTGACAAAGTCAGCCCACTTTATACCAATAAGTACAACCTATTCTGTTGACCAGCATAATTTCAGACCGAGACCCAAAGTTTACATCTAAATTTTGGGGTAGTCTACAGAAAGCTCTCGGCACTCAACTGCGATTCAGCACTGCATATGATCCTCAAACAGATGGTCAGTCTGAGAGGACTATCCAGACATTGAAAGATATGCTCCGGGCATGCATGCTATATTTTTATAAGAACTGGGAAATTTATCTGTATTTGGCAGAGTTTTCTTATAACAATAGCTACCACTCATCAATTCAGATGGCACTGTTCGAGGCACTGTACGGCAAACGGTCCAGATCACCAATATTGTGGGACGAAGCTGGTGAAAGACAAGTGCTCGGTGTGGAAATGTTAGATCATGATGCTGAATGAGTACAGCTTATCCGAAAAAGATTATTGACCGCGCAGAGTAGACAGAAGAGCTATGCAGATAGGAGGAGACGTGACTTGGAATTTGAAGTTGGCGATCACGTATTCCTGAAGGTCACTCTAGTGAAAGGAGCTGCATGTTTTGGGTACAAAGGTAAATTAGCTCCTCGCTATACAAGCCCGTTTGAGATATTGGAGCGTATTGGACCTGTGGCGTATCGCATTGCACTGCCTCCGATATACTCCAATGTGCATAATGTATTCCATGTCTCGATGCTACGAAAGTATATGCGTGATCCTTCTCACATTCTACATAATCCGTATTCAGGGCTCAGACATGACACTACTTATTAAGAGACACCAGTAGAAATTCTTGACTGAAAAGAGCATTAGCTCCGGAATAAGGTGATTCGACTGGTCAAGGTTCGGAGGCGGAACCATTCGGAAAGCAAGGCTACATGGGAGCCTGAGGACGAGGTTGCTTGTACATGTCCTTATTTGTTCTCTGGGAGAGATGAGTATGAGTGATTTGTACTATTGTAAGTGTTGTATTCGTTTAATATTAATCTCTTGTATTGAATTTGGAGACTAAATTCCTATAAGGGGAGGAATGTTACGTGCCGTGCACGTAACGACAACAAAAAACAAAAAAGATAAAAAGAAAAGAAAAGGTAAATGAATATTTTAAAAAAATGTTGATTTTACTGTAGCACCACGTGCTATAGTAAAATCAAATAATTCTCTCTGTGCCCATGACTCAATATCGGATGCTCTCTCTCCTTCTTAAATCTCTCCCTTGCCTCGACTCATGTGCATGCCAGCATCGCTCAACGCTCGCATTCTTCCCCTTTCTCGCATTCTTCCCTTCCCCCGCTCGCCCTTCCGCCGATCTCGTCGGAGCTGCCTCCCAGCGAACCTCCGGCCGTTGGCAACGTGCTCCTGGGGCTCTAGCGAAACTTCCGCCCCCATCTCCTCTCTCCATTGCCCCTCCCATCGGCGAGAATTAGCTTGAACGAGTTTGCCGAGACCCTAACTCCGGCGAGTTCGTTTTCCTTTCAAAACTCCTCCAAATCTCGTCGGATTGCTTCGGAATGGTCGGCGACGACTTGCTGGGTGTTTCCTACAATTTTCGGCCGATTCCAGCAATATTTCGCAGCATTTCGAGAATTTTTGGTGAGGCCGACGACTTTCTTTTGCTGCTTCGACGAACATTGGACACTGCTAATTTCTATTGGAACTAGTGCCTGCCGGCGCCGGGGATGACATACTGTTCGGTGATCCTCCGGCAAACTTTCCGGCGATCCTCCAGTGAACTTCCAACGCGTCCGCTCGACTCAACCGGTGGTTTGTCCACACGTGCTGTGGACTAGGTTAATGTCTAACCCACCTTATACGTAATTATGCAACGAACCCTACATGCGTAACATAACGAACTGGTCAATGCATGCATAGGATACGATAATAACTGCTTACATGTCCTTGATGAATGAACTAAATGAATGATCATAATAGACATATAAAAGTAATTAAGGGAAATAAGATAAATTAAAATGAATAAATAAGTATACATGTGGTAATATGGTATAAACGGGAAAACTAATACCTGTGTATTTCATTTTATTACGAGGACTATAAATTTGGACGTACGTGATATTACTAATTTGGGTGCAGGATTAGTTAGACCTATAGTAGCAAGTAGGGATCTATTACCTTGTACATTGATCAAGGTGTCTACAACTTGATTAGGAGGCATCTTACGGTTGGGCGTTACTGCTTAGTTAGGGACGTCCTGCTGATTTACTCTCTTGCTATTAGTTTCCCTTGAACTGTTATTCTTTTGAGCATGATTATGACTGTTTATTTATATTTCCTCACATGATATGTTCCTATCCCATTTTACTGGGATTTCGCATTATTTATGTTACATGCGTGCTCTCTAGCACATGTTGTGTTATTATTTAGCCGTACTTAGTACGGTACATTATTGTTAAAGCCGTACTGGTGGCGCTGGAGTGCCAGTCGGTCGTGTTTTGGGGTCAGACCTATATAGTGCTATAGAGGATGACGTCGTAGACTATATTTGCTATTTGCATACACTTGTGCTATTACGCATGAATATGATAGGGTATTGGACGCAGTACCAGCTAACTGTTGACGAGCAGTCGTCTCCAGTGTGTGAGCTGACACTGGGGACCACTCAGATATGAGTGCGTGTCCATAGAGGACGACTCGGCCCACAGCTCAGTATTATTTGGTGTACTGTTATACCTGTATGATATTGATCATAGTTTACAAGTACATTTTTGGTGCACTTATTAGGCTTCGTTGTATGTATGTTTGGCACGTCTTTCCATTAGTAGTTGATGCACCATGTACTTAATCCCTACTTAGCCCTTCTGGCTAACAACCCCTACATATGTTGATTTGATTTCAGGTCCTGAGGTGGGTCCGTCGTGGACGGATCAAGTGTAGATAGATAGTAGTAGTGGACTCCTCGAGTTTGGTATGCATATGTATGCGTTATTCAGTTATGTTTGGCCATATGGCCTATTTGTTATATCCCGTCGGTTTGGAAGGAGATTGTTGTATTGGTACATTTGATGTGTCACTATTATTATTACTCATGTATTGGATTTACTATTGCTTATGAGTTTGTGATATACAGTGTTGGGCCAGGCTAGATTAGCAGGCCTAAATTGTCAGGTCTCGTTGGTGGGCCATACGGTTGGGCCCAGTAGTCATTGGGACGTGACAATTATATTGTCAAATAGGATCGTGTCATGCCATAAGTGCCTTAGAGGTCATAATGGATGCTACCTGAGGCACCTGGGCTCAAGTGAATAAGCAGCACTGATTTTCCATAAGCCCTACCCAAATGTATCATTTATAGTCATTAATCATTTTATATGTTAAAACAGATAACAATCAACTAAGCTAGGGTTGTCCAAATATCAAGTAAACCGATAAACTTAACGGGCTCAAACCAAAATTTTTTAAAAAAAAATTGGTTCTATTCAGTTTTTAAATTTTTAAAATAATATTATTTTTACTTTGGTTCAGTTTTTATTCTTTTTGGTTCAATTTAGTTCAATTTAATTTTAAAAAAAAAATTGGTTCTCTTCATGGTTCAATAGTAAAATTTCAAGATAAACAGAATAAACCAAAATTTAATAATTCTTTATTAGTTTTATATAAATATATTATATTATAATACTGTTTTATTTAAAAATAATTTATTAAATAATTAAAATATATAAAATTAAATTCGTTTAACCAAACTAAACTGAACCAAGTTGAAATTTTTACATAGGCTATGGTTCAGCTTTTACAAATTCAGTTTTTCAAAAATAATGAATTTTCTGGTTTATGTTAAACCAGTTTAGGTTGGTCGAATCAGGATCAACTGATTGGACAGCCCTAAGCTAAACCACTATGTTTAGTGGCGCAACTTACCAGCTTGGAATCACAACAAAAAGAAAACTAAAGAAAAAGTGAGCTTATTTGTTTGATCCATGAAATTCTCATTATTTAGCGTACATGGAAAATACTTCTTAACTGAATAGGTCAGCTAACAGTATATTTGAAACGTGACAAGTTCCGTAATATGTACATTCAAAACACTATCATTTTTCTTCATCCAACTTTAAGAAGCATAAATTGTTTTAAATTAATAGTAAAAGTTAGACTTGTATGCCTTGGAAGAAGAAATGGAAACTACAAGATTGAAATTTCTGAAATTTTATGTAGATAGCGGACAAATTGAACAATTACAAACAGCAAAGTGCTGCAAATACTGCTAGTTTAAGAAGTCTTATATTGAAATAGGACGCTAATGCAGATCAGGTGGCACAAACGACTAGGTAATGAAAATTCAAGCTGATTAGACAACCAACACTAATAAGCATATAATACTAAAGAAAAAGGAACAAAAACCTTTGAACCAAAGTTTTAAAAACCGGCTCGAACCAACCTGTTTTTTCAATTCGTACTAGTCTTGTGAAGGTCCAGACTGGACCAAGAGGCAAAGCAATGGAAGCAGTGAGAGGAGGAGGAGGAGAAGAAGAGGAGAGAAAGAGGGAGAAGAACAAGAGAAAGAAGGAGAGACAAGCCGAAGACTCAAAGCAAGTTAGTTGGTTTGTATCACATGGGACAATATTACAATAAGCAGATCCCTCATTATCAAATAAATTTACAAAAAAGAACAAGTGGAAGTTTAGCAAGGCACCAAATAAAAAATTTGAATGACCTCAATTACAACATCTTTTAGATAACATAAGAAATGACACTGATTAAACTTAATTGAGGCCATCTCTGACGGTGAAATTTTCAGGAGAGCTTCATCCGAAGGAGGAAAAGACACACCAGAAATTTTAGATCGAAAGGAGTTTGATCGGAGAAATCAGCGAAAGAAATTTCAGTCGGGAGAGGAGTTCGTCGAAGTACTACAGCAGTATTGTAGCAGTTAGCCGAAAAAAATCACAGGGCTGTGAAATTTGAACTAAAATTTTCACACCCCCCATAAAATCAGTAAAATTTTTAAGTCCCTTTTTAATTTTGTAATGACTGGATGATTTTTAATCTATTAGTTATTCTTTGAATGATAATTTTGCTTTTGTGATTTATTTTCTTTGAAATTATTATTTGCATGTTTGAGAGTTTGTAATATGGACCGAGAGATGATTTACAAACTTGGAACCCTTAGATTAGATCTAGAAACCTAGACTACAAGAGTAGTCTAGTCCTAAAACCCTAATTTATAATGCTTATTTTACATCTGAGTATTGATTCCATTGTTTCAGACATGATAATATGAACCAAGAGGTGATTTTGATTGTTAGAACCCCTTAGGTAAAACCTGTAAAATTAAGATACGAAAGTATTTAATTTTACTTGAGAAGTAGATTTGAGAGTTAAACCACAAGAGTGATTTTAATTTTCTTTGTCTGGTTTACTTTTATTTAACACTGAGCAGCAAGTCACGAGAGGAGACTTGAGAAGGCTATTCTATGTAAATTGGACGTCCGAGAGGAGATATATTTTTTTTAAGTAAACTTTTCTTTATCATGATTTGAATAACGAATAAAAACTTTATTATATCTAGTCATGAGAATTAAAAAGTGATGAAACATTAGTCCCAGTTTTCTCTCTCCAAATTCCGACGACAGATTTCGTTATTTCATTTATTCGTTTTTCCTTTATACCCACCGTACATCGATCGCTTAGCTAGTAAGAATTCAATTATTTGGTACTTAACACGTGGATTCAATATCTTTTATTACTTCGACGTATCCATGCACTTGCGGACAGATCAAACACTACCAATACATCATAAAAGGCTGATTTTAATTTACCCTCATGTGGTTAGGTCAATTTTCACTTTGTTACCATGTGGTTTAACACTCATCCTAACCCCCAAAAGTTTCTTAGTTAACACTTTTTTCTAGGCATGCTAGACTGCTGTTTTTCTATCAAACGGACTTATATCCACTTAATAAGCCTAAGACAATTTTTTAAAGAAAAGACAAGGTAATATGAAGCTTTCATAAAATATCTTTTCATCCCAAATCCACGCTCATCTTCAGATAATCTTCAACCCAACCCTTACCTTTCTTGTTATAGAACCATACCCCAGCTTTTAACTCCCTCCCAAAGCAAATCCCTGCAAAGATCTTGCATGCCCAACTCCTCGCTGATGACTTCTACTTCTGATTACCACCCCTCCCGCTTCCTCCAGCAACTATCCCTGGATCTATATCAGCCGTGCCCACTTGTATCTCATCACTCCTAGATCCTACATACCCTCAGCCCTTTTGCCATTACCAACATTGTTGCTTCCCACCCTTGCTAACCATTATGAGTGGCTGTTAGATCAAAGAGAGATACAAGGGTGATGAGTAGGCATGACGCAAGGCAAGGCATGATTCATTGTAATAACCAAGCACCAAGGCAGAGGGGGCAAGGTGTGGCTCATAATAGTATAGACTATAGAGTGCCTCTACTTGAGTGACAATAATGTGTTTCTTGAGTGAGGGTAGTGAGGATCTGTTTGCATTATCAATGCAAAGGTGAATTTCATCTCCATCGAAAACATTCTAGAATTCAGGAGTCAGGAGGCAACAGGGATCAGCAAGTGTAGGTAGCGAGGTGAGTGTTAGGGCAGAGCACATGAAGACGGCAAGTGGGAACAGTGTGAAATAAGATGTAGGAGATATGAGTTCCAAAACTTAAGGTATATAGGTCCTTTAAAAATTATAAGGGCATTTAAGTCATTTAATTCTTAAAATAATAGGGAATATAGAAGAGCTAAAGTGATAAAAGTTTATATCTTTTAAGCGATGAGCTTTAGGTCACAAGATAGCAATCTAAAACTTTATCAAACCGAAGGAGTATAATTTATTCATTTGAAAATGATTGGTCAATATACTAATAAATGAAAAAAGATTTTGATAAGGGCAAACAAAGAGAATCAGGGTTATGATGGCAATTGAAGGGCATCCATCCAAGGTTTGAATACTCAGTCCGAGACATGGTGCAGTACAAGTTCAGACTAGTTCGTACTGATCCATACCGGATAGAATCGAACGCATTGCAGAAGAATGATAAAAAAGAAGAGGAAGAAGAAGAGAAGATGGTCATGATGAAGAAGAAGAAGAAGAGAAGATGAAGAAGAAGAGAAGAGGAAGAGAAGATAAAGAAGAGAAGATGATGAAGAAGAGAGGAAGAGAAGATAAAGAACAAGAGAAGATGATGAAGAAGAGAAGAGGAAGAGAAGATAAAGAACAAGAGAAGGGCAGAGCGATGAGTGGTGTACCTGTACCGCTGTGCATACCTCCTCTTCTTTCTTCTTTCATTCCACTTCGCAGAGGTAAGTTTACAAAGGCAAAGCAAGCAACCGTCTTTCTTCTTCTTCTTCTCCTCCTCTTCTTCCTCCTTCTCAAGTCTATGTACCAGTCTCTGACCAATACAAACCGGACGTACCACCCAGTATAGACTTATTTTTCAAACCTTGCTTCCATCCACATAAGTAATCCTAATTAAGAAACAATTTTGAAGATTTATTAAGAACCTCAATAACACTAAAAAAATCGATTTTCATCTAATCATAAAGGTGAAGGCATGGGGAGAAGCCTCTGAATGAATTGTGCCGAAAACTCTACTAGGGTTGAATCGTCATTAGCAGAACTTCCCACATCTTCCTTGGTCTTCTCAGCACATGGCCGAACCTCACTGCAACCAAAATCACAGCGAATCACCATGCCAAGCCAAATCAAGACCTTTGTATCTATTGCTAGACCAGGCAACTCTTACCCTAATATCATGGGGGACAACTGCCTCCCTGCGGATGTCCAATTTCCCTCTAAGAATAAGGGAAACCCCTGTGTGGCCAACTACAACACTTTGACATATGTAGCAATAGTCAACCTTTCTTTTTATATATAACCATACTTGTAAAGTACGCATTCATGTTGCATAATACACAATATTTAGGAGGTGGTAGGAGTAACATGCTTATCATATGTCACCTAGTATCGTAATGATCAATAGAATGCATTTTATTCCATTGCCATAGAAGAAAGGTACATTAACCCACAAAAAAAATCATGACACTCTACGATGACATATGCATGAGGCAATATACCAAGGTTCCCAAGGGTTGTGCTACTAGTGCACACCATAATTACTTGGGTACTATACCAATATCACTAAGTACCATTGATGTGTTACATGCTTCCTATGCCTTGGTAAGCTTATTTTACACATACCAAAATCATATCAATACACTAACACATAACACATAACTAGACTCCACTCATGTAATAGACTAAGCATCCACCAGGTACTTAGAGACCAGAACACCACTATTCACAAGGGTTGATCTTATTGAAACATTTCATTGAACACCTTGTGGTCGACTCTAAATATGACATAAAGAAATGATAAAAAAAATACAAACTCAATACATGACTCACTTAGGTCACAGTCAATGACACCTGACAACATCCGACTAGTGACACTGCGTCACATGAGATACCATTCTTCCCTCCCTCCTATGGCTGCTCAATATTAATCAATAACAAGGCTATTCTCACCATCACCAAGTGGCATCACCACTTCAATTTGTTGATTCTTGACAATGTCAAAAAGCATCCATCGAACACTCTGCATCAGCAATGTTATTACTGACACTGTTGTAGTCCATCTAAAGTCAGTTGTGCACATTGCTATGATTTCGACTGAACTAGTGACTGACCAGTGGATTAGTTCAGTCATTGTTCACTACAATATTGATTGTGAGGCTGGTTCACTCACGTTCGATGCGATCTCAACATTGTGGACTAGGCCAGACCCAATTAAACTTGGCAATGAATGGTTGAGAAATTGGACTAGTGCACTTAAAGTTGAGCTCAGTTCAGGGTAATTCTAACCAGTTCACCATGGATTGGCTGTAATTCTAACCAGTTCACTATGGATTGAGCCAAGTTCAATGAAATTGAGACCGGTTTAATGAGTTATAGACCAAAATAAGTTAGATTTAAGTCCAGTTCACAGCTAATTAGATCTAGATAAATTAAATTTAGGCCAGTTTAGTGTCAATTGGACTTGATCCAATGAAATTGAGGTCGGTTTAGTTTAGTATAAATTGAGCTAGTTTAGAATGGTTTAGATCAAAAGAAACTAATATTGTACTTAATCTAATTATGCAAACCTATAGGTTCACCTAATTGGATCAATACCAATTAATTGATGCATAATATTGTAAGTCCTCAACCCATCCAATTGTCGTGATCTTATTGAATGCTGAATTATGCCCAAGTATTATTGATCTTGTTTATTTCTAGTTGATTGATATATAGTTGCATTTCAGTTCAGTCTATTGATTGATGTATACTATGTTGTATGTTGTCCCCAATATCATTGTATTCATGTTCTCGATATGTTATAAGCAGACAATTTCCATATATTGTGAGCAGTTGTGGGCAGCAAGCACAGTTATGATCTATGGATCACCCGTGACCAAACGACAGGGTTCAATTATTGGACTCATGAACATGCTATAACAAGTGTGTTCACCACCATTGCAGTGCGTATTTTCATATTTCGATCCAATAGGCCAAGTTATGTGCTCATTTTCAAAATCATTGTTGCTATCATACTATTGTTCACACACATCTTGTATTGTTGTATTGCTATTCAAGATCATTGTTGCTATCATACTATTGTTCACACACATCTTCTATTGTTATACTTTTACTTATGATTTTTTACCTTTATAGAACTTGTACTCTAATTGTTATCATATCCCGTGGCCTATAATTCCCCATTGACTTTGACCTTGACTCTAGGGATGGACTTACTCAGCAATATTGCCAACTGATAAGGGAATTATTATTATTTTTTAGATCTAAACTTAGATCAAGATCCAAAGCCCGACGGTCAAAAGTTATTCCATATTTAATTAGAAACGAGTTACAACAGCTTGTAAATTAGACTAGTTAGAATAATTCTATATGTATTAACTATTTTTTAATGTAATAAATAAAGACTTATAGTTAATTGCAGTTCCTCTTTGTTAAGTATCAGTTAACAATAAAAAAAATATAATAGAAAGTTCCTGTTTTATTTATTCAAGAATTTTGGAATCATATTGTTGTTATGCTTTTGATGTTGAGATCCAAGTAATGCTTGTGTAGAAGGCACCACAGATGCAATATAAGATAAAGACCATGGTAGTCTGTCAAAGTTTGAGTGGAGATTGGTGCAATTTCATGTAATCAACTGGAACACCATTAGTGTACATTGTGTGATCAGTCTTTGTATACGGGTGGACCGTGAAGTGTATCTCGGAGCATGAAAATCTTTGTGAGAGCTTGGTCGATGGCATCAAATGTGTAAAATTAGCTTGCCCACCTAACAAAGCCTTTGGCACACACGAGGGATTTTATAGCCTCCACTATAATATTGAAGGATAACTCCCGAGTTTAAAACTAAATCTTCTACACTATTGTCCTATATGAACTAATAGAAGATTCTTTCAAATCATAGAGCAATTGTTTCTACCTACAAATATCAAAAAAGGTATGGAGAATAATCCTGAGGTTGGAATCATATAGATCTCCTCTTTAAGATCTCTATATAGAAAAGCATTCTGCTAATTAGCTAAATTCCTTGCACCTATAGCATTGTATTTGTCCGTTACCTTTTTTTTTCCTTGTATTAACAACTTTTGATATTCCCTAAAATGCACTTAGGACAGATTGAGTTGTCAATTTTTGTTCCTCCCTCAATAGTTCACCACTACATATGTCTAAAAAAGGAACCAGATTTCAATTCAACAATCTACCCCCAAACAGTTACAAACTCAAATTTTAATTTCATTAGAAACTAATCAACAATCCGACTTAATAGACCTTTTGAAGACTTGGTAAGACATCTTTAAGCATATCTGAGTTGATAATGTGAGATGATAATGTGAGAGTACTCATTCTAAAGATTAGCAAATCCAGAATAATATTGCTCAATAAAGAGATTACCTTAGAACGAATTTACTGATCTCAAGATCAAGCTAAAACTGTCTAGCAGTGTCATCTTGATGATATATACGTCTAAGATAATCTCATATTTCCTTAGCTGTACAAATAAATATAAATTATTCACCATATTATGTTCAATTAATGATAAAATCCAAGAGGTAATGTGAGCCTTTTACCAAATTCTTTCTAATGTTCAGAACAAGTAGACGAGTCATCTATATAGCTCTAAAGCTCCTTTCTTTTCATAAACATCTTGAATTGAAATTCTCATGCTACATAATTTTTTCTCATAAATCGCATACCCACAGTTTTTATAGATGATCTCTCTCTCATTAATATATTTAAATTCAAGTTCGAATATGAGATCTTACAAGTAAAAAACTAAGATAACCCAAAGAAAAATAAAAAATTGCAACGAAATCAATGCAACACCCAAAATAAAACCAACATAGCAAACAACTACTCCGTTAAAACTCACTGATCAAGTATAGAGAGATTACCAAATGGCCATGCACTAATGACACAAAAACTCTATGACACAAACAATATATGTGAATAAAATAAAATTCTAAAATTTAATCAATAGGTGAAAACACTAAGGAATTCGCCCCCGCAGAAGGTATCAATGTACACAACCCCTAAACATTGCTCTCCTAAAGGTTAAAAATTCAGTTGTGAATAGAATTAAATCAATTAAATAAAGGTTTAACCAATAGATTGAGTGGATTTAGGTTTTCAATTCGATTGGGAAGAAACTCGTTGAGAGAGTTGTTTGCTGAGAGAGCAACTAAGTCATTGAGAGCCATTCATCAAGGGAGAGAATGGGAAAAGGAAATGAATTTGCCAAGAGAGTCGTTCACCGAGAGAGTCATCTGCTGAAAGTGATGGAGGCGGGTTCGTTGGAGTGAACTTGTTGAGAAAGCACTATAAAACTTCATAGAAGTCCAAAAGACGCTAAGAAAGCCAACATCGAGAAAGCTATCCACCACTGCCAAGAGAACTGCCCACCATAAAGCTATTTGTCGATGTTGAGAGAGTTGTATGCCAGAAAGCCAATACATAAACATAGAAGTCCAGAAGATGCTAAAAAGTTGCGAGGGCCATTCACATGCGCCGAGAGAGAGCCCATAAGGTCATAGAGAGCATTCACTGAGAGAGAGCCTCCATGAGAAAAAGGAAAGGAACTCGTTGAGAGAGCCGTTCACCAAGAGAGTCATCCGCCAAAAGTGATAGAGGCAGATTTGCTAAAGTGACCTTGTTGAGAAAGCTGTCCGAAAAACTTCACAAAGTCCAGAAGACACTAAGAAAGCTGACAACAAGAAAGTTGTTCGCCAACGCCAAGAAAAAAGCCAACACCTCAACTAACTACAAAGATGCCAAGAGAACACTAGGAAAGACAAGATGTAAAGACACCCGAAAGTAAGATCCCAAGGTTTATCAAGATAGAATTTTATAATGCAAAACTAGATCTACTTAGTGACTACTAACAAGTAGAATCTATTGAATCATGTACATGACTAGCTAGAACTAGTTCACCTCTGAGCTTAGGTGTTCCGACCGTCACTCCACATGACCGTGGTCTCCTATAGAATCCTACAAGCACAATGGTTGCTCTCATAGCTTCTCATAGCTTCTGAGGTTACCAAAATGGCAATTCCCAGTCAAATTTTTCGTTCACTCACTACCTCCACTTGGTGGCCAAGTGGAAATACCTATAACTTGCCTCTATAGTCGCTACTCACACCACACCTCCACATGATGTATATACCGAGCATTATTTGCATCACCCATCCACATGAAGTCTGCGTTGGGTTCTGTCCACGCTTGCTGGTGGCTCCTACTAAACATAAGCACATGGGTGTTGTCCACTCAACAACATCACACACATTGTTGGGGTGTTGTCCTCTCAACATCATACGCATAGTTTAAGCGTCACCCTCTTAGCAAATGCCACATGTGTTGATCGGGCACCGTCCTCTCAATAGACATCTCATAAACCGGATCACGTAATAGTCGATCATCCTCATGCACCTAAGCAGAGTCCACACTAAACCATAAATTGTAGGGGTCAAGCTCAACTAGTGAACCAAGTCCCTGTCTCACCCACACACATCCCTTCTCAAGACATTGGCTGTCTATGGTAAGGTTTGAATTACTACGGCAAAAGCTTGTGTGCCTCCACTTCCTCCTCCTTCTCCCTCTTCATCTTCATCTTATTTCTTCTTTTGCACTGCCACAGCTTTCAAAAGCTTATACGACTCCTCCTCCTCCTTCTTTATCTTCCTCTTCTTCCTTCTTCTACTCTGATTCGCTACAAGTCCATGTACAGGTCCCTACTCGGACCCATTGCCTAGTACAAACCGGTTTCTACAACCCAATGCCCCCACCTTTGGACAAAGGCGTGTCCACCACCATGTGGACTTCAGCACACCTCATATGCAAGCCTTCAAGAAGTACCACGTGGAAAGGCCACCTCAGGCAGTGCTGTATTTAGTAAAACATCTTCGCAGCCCCACTAGAGTATCCTCTCAATACCTATTTGATGCAAGTCCAAACCGGGGTTCGCGTTGAACCTATACAGGGTGCAGAATAATCAAGCTCAAGGCCTCCAAAGGTAGGATGCTTTGGGCTTGCCTCTTTGTGCAAATCTTCAAATCATAAGAAATAAGACAATTGAGGTCGGATTCATCTTAATCAAAGCAGCTTAGTCAAATCCAAATTCAATCATTAGTTAGACAAAACTAATCCATTTCACATTATATGTGTGTGTTATATTTGGACCCTAGTGGGGATGTTATAAGTACTTGACTAGTGAGGTGGCTATATAGAGCTAACTCAAGTGTTATTTTCAAATATTTTTTCTTCGTGGTAGGAGTCACCAGATTTGATTATTTTATCATTTTTTTTCCTCCACCACGAAAATTGTCATCCATACAAGTGTTAACTCAAGTGTATTGATGAGTTCTTGGTTCTATATGGCATTCCGTTCAAAAAAGAAAAAAGTCTTTGTCATCCTTGCTAAGAAGCAAGATTATGGAAACTAATCCATAGCTCTCGATATAAAGTGTTATGTACCATTTTGACCCTGTCTTGGTACCCGTAAAATGGCCATAACAATCTAGTACCAACAGGTAACATGCGTCAATATATACCAATCCAATTCAAGACTGGTACATTAGTTTGGTTAAGATCAATATTCAAAACCATGAGTAGAAGAGTAGAACAGTATCAAAATTTGCAGAAAATGTAAAACTAATGTTGAGATTACATACCAGTAGAGCTTGTTTCTTTCTTGACTTTTTATTGACAACAAGATCCCTTGAAACCTCATTTATTGATGAGGTTAAATGTCTTCGCCCATTCTACAAGATTGTGCATGATATGGTGACTAGAATTCCATAGGGCTTTACGAAGGAGAACAAAAGCAAAAAGAAGAAAACAAAAGTAACTTTTCTTTATAAATCTACCATGCAGATAACGTTAGCAACTTTCAAATCTTGCTCCAGCTCCGTCACTAACTGCATACCCTTCACTGCCCATCAATAGATTTTTTTAAGCTCATTGAAGAAAAATATTTGACTCTTAAACTTTGTCGAAGTAAAAACAAATTTTTGTATCAAATGAAATGCTAATGATGTAGTAAAACTGAAACTCACAACAGATTCCAACTTTATGACAATTAAGAACCTATCGCTGTTAACAAATAGAGCGTGCTAAAACAAGAAAGAGGGAAAGAGAGAGAGAGATGTTAACAAATAGAGCGTGCTAGAACAAGAAAAAGGGAAAGAGAGAGAGAGAGGATGAGTTTCATGAAACCACAAATATCCTTATACATTTACGAGATACGATTTGTAGAGTACATATAAATTAAAATTAATCCAAGTTTTGGAAGCAACGAATGCCTTAATAGTACAAGTAAAGACAAGGATATCTTTATCATGAAATCCAGAGAAGTAACCTACCCATCTTTTCATGATGTTCCATTATATGATGTGATAAACTCTCTGCTATTTTGTCAAGTTGTGCCAATCTAAGAGTAGACTGCAGTGTCAGGAATCAAAGTGATCTCATATCAGGAAAATTAGTGCAGAGCTGATTTCCAACAGAAACCCAAAAAAAGAAATCACGCTATAAAGCATGTATTAAAAAGAGCTGCATGTAGAAAAAGAAAAGAGACAAAATAACTTGGACAAAGAATAATATGATAATTGCTCCACACCTTAGGCAACAAACTACTAAAGTAAACAGAATTTGAAACTTAAAGGTCTACTAATAATAGTACTATAAAGAAAAATCAACTGGAATATAGCAAAGGTATGCCTGAAAAGAATGAACAGTTTCAAGTATGGTTTTAGGTACCGTAGTCCAACATCCAACCAGTATCTACACCATATTGCAAAGGAATGCCTGAAAATAAGCTTCAAGGGTTTAAAGGTCATACCAGTTAATGCCGGTACATAGAATAGTATACCATCCGTAACTATCACAATTTGACTCATAAAATATGAGTCCCACCCCTGATGGCTAGTCAATTGCAAGTATTTTGAGATGGTTGATTGAAATATTCGATGGATATAATTGTGTTCCTATTTGGGTGTTGACTAATGATTTGGGGCGATAATCAGGTGATATTTATCAGGATACTCAGGCAAAGGCAGATTCTGATGCCCATAGTTTCTGCTATCGTATGCTGTTTCGATCTTGGAGTCCAAGGCAAAACTAGGTGTCTCAGATTTCCTCCTCCCAGGGTTCATCTTCCTCTTTGGACATTTATCTCCACATGCACTGCCTTGCTACCGGGTGGGGTTTTCTCCAAGCTTTATCTCCACATTCGCCAGCCCAATTGGGTGTCGTTCTAATATAAATTTTGTGTATCTGGGTTTTTTGCTGATGTTGTTTCTATATGGCGAAGTTTGCACCCAGTTGGACGTTCTTTTGCTCGCTGGTTGTTGTTTTGTTGAATGAGTTGTGGTTGTTTACTCTTGCTACTCAGTTGATTGTGACTGTGCTTGTTTTTATTGATATTGTTAGTAAACCTCTGGTTATGCTGCTCTCTTTTTACTGTGGGTTGTGGCCTCCATATCCTCAAGTTCCTTGGTACTTGGTAGGAAATGTTGGCCGCAATCAAATCCCTGCCTCTTAACTCTCTTATGCCAGCCATTCCAACTATAGCCAAAAAATCTAAAACCTGGAGTTCTCTTTTTCCCATTTCTGGTGAGCCGCAATCCAATTGTGCGCTGGAATTTTCACCGATTAAAATTAAAGGGGGAACTTTATCCATTTCTGCTCCTACAGAGTGTCGTTGATGAAAACCTCCAATTCTAGAAGCACACATTGGTGGGGTATTATTTCTTCGTTGCAAGGCCAGCATTCTTAGTGCTCAAACAGAAGGCAGCCCAATTGTGGAACATTAAAAGAAACTAATAATTTTTCTCTTTCTAGGGGGTTTTATTATTCAAATTTGAAACTGAGGAGGAAATTTTGTCTATCTTAGAGTCTGGTCCTTGGTTTTCATTGGACGAATTCTTATCTTGAAATCATGGAATCTGAAAGAGACCTTAGAACGCATGAACTTTTCTACTCTTCCTGTATGGATTTGTATCCATAATCTGCCCATTTATTGGTGGTCAGCAGGGATTATTAGTCAAATCTCAAGTGCCCTTGGTAAACCATTGTATATGGATCAAGCGACTGCTTCCAAAACTAGGATAAGCTACGCTTGTGTATGTGTTGAAATAGTTGCAACTGCTGAACCACTGGATTCATTATTAGTTTCTCTCTATGATGAACCAGGAGTTACTCTACATTTTGAGCGAGTGGATGCCATTACAATGTAGTTCTTGCAAAAGTTTTGGTCATGATGAGAAAAGCCAAGGTTTGGAAACCCAATATGAGACCCTGTATGGACTAAACCAAGCGAGAGCAGTGGAAGCAAAGAAGAAAGAGGAGGAAGAAGTGAGCGGAAATGGCCACCTCCATTCGAAGAAGAAGAAGAAGTACATAGCTCCACCGCCAAAGGGGTGCCCACTCTTTGAACTAGTTCCTCGTCAGTCTGTATACCAGTTCCTCTTCGAGCCGATATACTGTACCACCCAATATAGCCTAGGTTTTTTAAACATAGAGAAAAGCTGCTCGGCTACAGCAATTCCAAGGCAAGCATGGCTTCTGAAAAGCTCTCATCCGTGTCCAACTATCAATGCTTCCCAGGAGGCTGGCACAATCCACTTCTCAACCTGGTTCTAAGCATGATTCCTTCCATAGTAACACCTACAGCCCAGCCACCCACTACTCTTGGTGCCAAGGATTTGGTATTTACTTACAATCATCAACTGGCTGATTCTGTGGCTAACAATCTACAGTTGGCTCCTGCTAAACAGCACACTGTCCAATCTTCCTTGGTCACTCCACTTCTTTTACCCGAAAGCTTGGAACCAGATCAGGATTTAGAGCCGCTTCACGTGCAGCCAACAACTTCCTCCCCACAAGATGCTGATATGGTTTTCCAGAGTTCTAAGCCCACCCCTGTAACAACTACACCTACCAGCTCCAAAAAGAAGAAAAAGAAAAAGGGCAAAGCTATAGTAATTATTGACTGCAATGAAGGAGTTCCACAAGACCTAAGGACCCTAAGAGCATCTTCCTTCTACCTTGCACTCCTAATGATTACGCTTTAGACCCTATTTTATGCTAGAAATCTAGAATATTAGGGGCTTTCACTCACTTGGCAAACAATGTGTATTTTTCACTCTGGTTAAACAATATTCAATTAAGATGGTTCATCTTCTAGAAACTGAACCTAGACACGGGTAAAGGGATCTAAGTGCTCCTACATTGTTCAAAATATTTTTGCAGGTTGGGAGTCTTATTGTAACTATCGTCAGATCCCAGGTGGTAGAATTTGGTGGTTATGGGATCCCAGTTCTTATAAGGTTAATGTTCTCGATATTTCTCACCAAATTATCTATGACTCAAATTTGGATATACAAGGGAACCACTTGTTTTTTCTTTCTATTGTTTATGGGTTGTACTCTAACTCATCTGTAGATGTATTTGGAATTTTTTTGGTCATTATATATCTGCTGGCCCCACACTAATCATGGGGGACTTTAATATGGTCTTCTCTCAGGATGAAAAAAGTGGTGGTACCTAGCCTAATATATCATAGATACAACATAATACAAGCATGTCTTCTCTATTGAACCTTTCTGATATTAAATGGTGTGGAGTATGTTTCACATGGTTGAATTCACAAGGGATGAATTGTATCTTGTGTAAGCTGGATAGAGCTATAGCTAATAAGTTGTGGCTCAAAGTATTTTCAGAAGCTGAGGTCCTATTTTCTTCACCTAATGTATCAGATCACGCCCCTGCTATGGTCGTAGTCATCGAGTGAAGGGGCTTGGATTTTGGTTTTTTAATTATTGGTATGTTTGAGATGGTGGCTTCTATTTGGGAGTCTAGTCAAATACTGGGTACTCCTTTAGTCCTATGTTTGTTCTGACTCGTAAGTTAAACATACTAAGCATGCCTTAAAATCTTGGGCTACACAAATGCGATTTGAACGAAAGGCCCAAATCCGGACTCTATCTAAAATGGTAGAAGACATTCAAATTGCCAATCAAGCAAGTCATACCAATGAATGTTTACATGAGAAGGAAAACGGATGTAAGAAGTCTATCTTAAAATATTGGGGAGAGGAGGAATCAGATTTAAAACAAAAATCCATAGATCAAATTATTTCCCTAGGTGATTCCAACTCTACATACTTCAATAATCTGATGAAGACTCAGTGCTCTTGAAACTTCATTTTGACTATTAGGATTGACAAGGTAATTTTGTAGTTGGGGAGGACGTATTTAAGGAGGTGGTTGCATTTTACAAGTCCTTACTAGCTCCTTAGTGACAACAAGGGATATGCCAGTTATTTCAGATTGTAGGACTCTCTAGCATTGCTTACTCGTCCCTCGACCGGACCCTCCTATCTCCATGTTGGAAGTTGAGAGGGTAATCTTGTCCATAAATATTTTTAAAGCTCCAGGGTTTGATGGTTTTTCTTTAGACCATGTTAGGATATTATCAAGTAGGATGTTCTTTGGGCTATCTTGGATTTCTTTACACAGGGGCACTTGTTTTGTCAAGTTAATATCACATCTATATCCTTAATGCTGAAGGTTTCTAATCCATCCTCGTTCTCTGAGTTTCATATATCTGTGTGCCAATTAATCTATCGCTTTATAGCAAAGGTCTTGGCTAATCGAATTACATATGTTCTTGTTGAAATCATTAAGGATAATCAACATGCATTTGTTCTAGGGCAGTCTATTCATGAGAATATTATGTTATACTACAAAATTATGCACAAGTATCATAAACCTAGCAGATCCCTGATATGGCAATTAAAATCAATTTAGTGAAAGCTATGATTTAGTTAGATGGGATTTTGTAGCTAGTATCCTTAATGCATATCAGGTTCCTTCTTGGATTTGCTGAAGGATTTTAACATGCATTCAATTGCCCACTTTGACAATCAAGATTAATGGTCAAAATACTAGTTAGTTTAAAGGTTCCCGACGGTTGAGATAGGGTTACATCATGGCACCCTATATTTTCATTATGGTTATGCAATACTTAACTAATTTATTACATGCAGAACAAGTACATGGGAAATTACAATTTCACTGAAAATGCAATTATGCAATTATGCAATTATGCAATTATAGGCAACTGAAAGTCAAGCATATTCTTACTCAATTTATTAAGGATACTAGATTGAATATAAATAAGGTCATATCCCAGGTATTTTTCTCTTCAGGTGATGCCGGTGTTCAAAATAAAATTCTCTTCCATCTTGGTATTCTAAGAGCAATTTACCAATATGGTATTTAGGCATCCCTATTTCAAAGATTGCTTGTCATTGATTGAGAAAATTTCTAGATACCACTTGGTCTAGAAAAAGAAATCCCTTTCCTATGCTGGATGAGTTGAACTCATCAAATCAATATGCTATGCAAACATTATGTATTGATGCAGTGCATTCTCCCTCCCTATTGGGGTAGTCTCAAAGATTAATTCGTTGTTATTAAGTTTTTTTATGGTTTACAGGATTCCATAAAGGGGCACCAAAGGTTTTTTGGTGTAAAGTCACATTCACACTTAGTCTAAGCGGTCTGGGTTTAAAAGACGCAGATTTTATTAACGTTGCATTCCTTATGCGTCACCTTTAGTATCTTACCTTGTGGGTTAAGTGGCTCCTTGAAATTACATACAAAATGTTTCTAGTTAGACTATCCTTGACCTATGACAGTTTTTACTGTATGCAAAGTATATTGAAGGTCAAAGAAGTATGCAAATCAATTATATATTACAGGATCAACAATGGTAACTCTATTAGGGTTAGATCCTTGGTTTGACTCCCGTATTTTGCTCAACCAGGCTGGCGATGTCCAAGTTGAAAATCCACATTCCTACTAAGTTTGCTAATTGTCAACAAGGAATGGGCTATCCTAATACCACCACGCTCCTCTGGTTTAATTGATGTTTATAGATCTATTCCCTCTCTTCCTATTCATGATTCTACCGATGAGGGCCAAATTTGTTGGAAATCTCAGTATAAGAAGATTTTCGAACAGTTCTTCTTACGAGTATCAAATTAATTTAAATCCGGTGAGGTGAAAAAAACTTGTGTGGTTTCAAGGGCGGATGCCAAATTCTCATTTATTGCATGGCTATTATGCTTACAACGATTAAGTTTAGGTGATAGACTGCATAAATGGGGCATTTTGTCTAATCCTATGTGTCCCTTGTGTATCAATCAAATTGAGACTATGTGTCATTTATTCTTCCCATGCCTGGCCCTAGAAGGTGGCAAAATCAATTTGTGGCATACAATGTGCTGAGGATACATGGGATGAGATTATTGAATTGAGGTGGACTGCAAAGAGTGATTTGAATATAGCAATGAAACTACTACTTACAGGTGTTTCGTACTATATTTGGATGGACCGAAACTATAAAATTTTCCACCATGTAGGGTGCGATAAAAGGAGATTACTTCATAGCCTCTTCTTTGATGTTCAGCCTAACATGACGCGACTAATTTCTTCTACAATGAATCCAACGATTCTCATGTTTTTAAATTCCTGGGATTCATTCCTTAGTTTGCATAGTCAGTGATGTTAAAACTCAGGATTTGGTGCCGTGGTACCCCTGCATTTTCCTTATTTTGACCGGGCTGGTGTGGATTTCTCAATCTGCTGATCAGTGTTGATCAACGTATCTTGCTGCAGTTTGATCAACGTTCTTTGCTACAGTTATAACGGTCAGGCCTGGAGTTTCTCTTCATCCTACCATTCGCATTTGCAGCCGTTTTATTGTTGTTTTGGATCCAGATTGGTGATTTTACATCTGGCGCTGTCAGGATATAATTAACTTGATCTATTATGCGTAGTAAACTGCTCGATGATGGTGTATCTTCGTGTATATACCTTTTTTTGAGCTGCTGGACTTCCTCCAAAACTTCTTGGCTGGATTCATACCTTTTTGGCTAGATCTCTTCCAAAATTTTTTGGCTGGATTCATAGCAAACTATGATCTTTCTTGATGTTCACTTTTGACCTGGGGAGCTGGTATTCAGGCTCATCTTATGGTCAAACATAAAATCTGATCACTCAAATCAATTGGAGGATTGAAATTGAAGTTAACTTTTTTTTTTTGCAAAAATTTTGCGTTTCCAATTATGTGTTTTTTTTTTCTTTTTTTTTCCCATGTGGGTGTGAAGAGTTGCTTGTGTTCTGTATCTAGATGATGTTTTTTTTCTTATAGTAATATATTTCTTACTTGCCTTTGACAAAAAAGCATTTTGAGATGATTAGAAGCCTACATTAACTATATAAACCCTTCATCCCATATTCACAACCTTTCAAACTCTCTCAAGCTCTCCAAACTCTGAAGCCTCAATTTTGTTTCTAAACTAATTTTTCAACTGCCATAGTGTCCTTAGAATACGATGTTATTGAATTTTCAACTACCATAGTAATTACATTGTATTTTATTATGAGTTGAATTATGTAGGCATTATGTGTGTAAAACGATCATATCAGATTCTCATGTGATCATTTACCTAAATGATGTTAAATTGTTGTAAGTGTTCAATGTGGTGACAACATGGCTAATATAATCATTTATCTCAAGAGTAGCATAGTAATGTTCTTCTTGGGGCATACCACGTATACCCTATCTAGAACAAAAGTATTTGATGACTATTCATGTCCATCCACATTCATATCAATCGATGTGTGAATTTTAATATGAAAGTTTTGAATGCAATGGCTTGTTTCTTATGCAATATTCAGCATATTATATCACATATCACGAGAATAATTCTAGATACACGCTTTGTGAAACTCTAGCATCAACCTAAGTTTACTTTTCCTAACACAATTTTGTTGACAAATGTCATTCTTTTTGGATGTAGTATTCCACTGACACCCATAGTAGAAATGCTCTAGATAACATGGTTAGATACTTAGATGTTCCATTTCAAGTTTTCAACTGTATTTGTTGTTTCCATGGTCCATACAAATAAATGTCAGTTAAATCCTACTTGATTATAAAACTACCTTAGTTATTAACTTTGTAAGTAGAATAGATCTCATCCGATAACCAAAGGGGTAAAATTAGTTCTGACTTCTGACTGAGCTTTCTTGAGCATAACATTTGTCGGCACTATATGGTACACTAGTCCATCTAAAGGCCAGTACAGCATCACTGTCAGGACATTAAACATGGTTTCGAACTATGTTATCAGATTAGGGAATTAAAAGCGACAACAATCACAATAAAAGCAAAGCATTGTATACATGGAAAGCATCTACCTATTGAGACACATCTAAATAGAAACTGCAGCAAAATGGGGACAGCAAGGAAATTAGAATTGACCTTTTTATCAAAGTAAGTTGCATCATTTTCCTCAGGTGAAACATTGTCTAACACATACTTAACTGGATCAAAATCCTGAAAAGACAATCACTGAACAAACTTACTTTCCATTTGTATTTTCTGTTGGAGACCATTAGCTCTAAAAACTATAAGGGTAAAACCAAAAGTCTTATGGATACGCCACAATGATCAACAAAAAATACAAGAATATGCATAACAACCGTACTTTTTAAACAAATTCTTGTTTTTTTAAAAAAAATAAAGTCTTTACAGTTTCTATGCTAGTTAATTCAACTCAATTAATAATCTTCATTGAGCATGTCCACATCATCATTAACCTATTTTCTCCCACGTTATCCTCATTTTATTATCTACAATTATTTTTATGTCAACATGTAACAAGAAAATATAGTAGAAAAAGTTGCTAGAAACTATCTTTGAGATAGAAGCTAATGCTTAAATAAAAAAAATTGAGGTGTGTATGATTTAGTAATGAATCTAATGCTTGAATAAAAAGCCAGATAATCAGTACTTCCAAAACTACATAATGCAACCCAGTGAATGAATATCAAGACATACATGCAAAGAGGGGATTCAATATAATATACATGAGTTTCACAAAACCAATATGTTTATTGTGATGAGTAAATTAACACAAATTAGACCTAACCATGATCACAGTCAGTGAAAAAGAAATCAAAATAAATCATCTGTTCATCTCAGCTAGCTTCTTGCCTAGAATAAAATATTATTAAAATGGCTAAGCATGGTTTTGAATAGGATAAGTACCAATGTACAAGTCAATACTGCTATTAATATACGGTACCAATAGTTCCAATTGGTACTAATAATATATTATATAATTATATAGTTATATATACAATACCGTTATTGGCATTGATACCAAGGAATTTAAAATCGTTCCAAACCGGGCGGTATGAACTATCCAAGTAGGGAAGATGGAGCGAAGCAGGAAAGAAGAAGAAAGAAGAGGAAGAAAAGAAAAAGAAGAAGAAAAAGAAGAAGAAAAAAAAAAAGAAGATGAAGAAGGAGAAAGGAGAAGGGCGTCCATCATTCGCTGCGAGCGCGAGGAGAAGAAGAAAAAAATGAGGAGAAGAAGACTGCATCTGCCGTAAGCGTGAGCAAAAGTAGCATCCACTATGTGGTGCGCATATGCTTCCCCTTCCTCTCCTCTTCTTATTTTTCTTCTTCCTCCCTTCATCCTCTTCTTTCTCCTTCTTCCTCCTCTTCTTCCACTGCTCCCACCAGATTTCGCTTATTCCATCCGGTAAACACATCCTCTCTTTTTGTTCTTCTTTTACTTCTTCTTCTTCTTCCTCTTCCTCCTCCTCCTCCTCCTCCTCCTCTTCCTCTGCTGCTCCTACCCGGTTTTGCTAATTTCGCTTAAAACCTTGATTGTTAAAAGGTTAGACCAGTATGCACAACCTATACCAAATAACACAAAGCATTTTTTCAATCAACAAGGCTAAGTACATGGCCCTGCAAAGATAAGGATTTAAGATTTGGTCCAGCCGCTTGGTCCAGCGAGCCGCAGGACCGGTAGGGTACCGGCAAATTGCGAGAGAATTGGGCAGCAACAGACGGGAGCGGAAGAGCAGCGGCAGAGGAAGAGCGGGAACCGCTGCCACTGGAAGCTTTGAACTTCAAACGAAGCCGCCATTCCACTGCAGCTGCCACCCGCTGTCGCCTCGCCGTCGTCCACTGCTCTAAAGCATTATCCGGTGCCGCGGACCGGCACCAACCGGAGGCAAACCTTGGGTATAGTATGTCAATATGTTCTATGCATTGTTATGCGTTAGTCAATATGCTTTGAAGCTTATTTTTTCGAATGATGACTAGTCATTTAGACCTTTTTTTAGACAATTTGCACTTTGCACAATATCTAAATCTATCAATACCCTCATTCCAAGCATAAATTCACATTCTTACATTCTCAAAGCCTTTAAAGACACCCCAAAAACTCTTTTACTCCCTCCTCAGCTCTCCTAAATTGTTTTTATCTTTATCACTATTTTATGGCTTCTAAAGCACAAAATGTTGATCTCATGGCAAGACACTCACAAAATAGTGAAATACCATCACCATTGGTAGTAGTATATTCAATGTGATGTCATTTTAAGGGGTGGAGACATCACCCATGTGAAATAATAACTTGTGTGTGACTACCTGGATGTCACAAAAATGTACAAAAAATTAGTAACAAATATAATAGTTAGTCAAAAGGATAGCTAAAGCCATATAATTTCAATAACTAGTGTCTAGTTAGAAGTCAGAAGAACACAACTTTTGAGTATCAAAGTGATCCACACATATCAAAGATAATGATTGTGATGATGTTCCCTGAGATGGAAGGAAAATTTACAACGTTCAAGGACTCCATATGCCTTCAAGGAAAAATAACGAGCCTCTTTAATGCATTATGATGAACAACCTCAATATCAGACTTGGAGAGATGGTGGCAACAGAAGTAAGCAATGATCCACTTTGTCACCACACAATACCAGTGCTAGCATGTGCAAGGGCCCAACATGCCAAAATGCTCATTCCTAAGGACTTGATGGCATTGAAGGCTTCTTTGTACTTCAGCTAAAAATAGGCAACCAGCATGTCATCGACTTGACCTAAGAACTTACCCCTCTCAGGTGAGCAAGCAAATTGTACATCGACAACTCTTACACAAAGACAAAAATGTACCTCAGTTATTTATAATTGTCAAGGATGAATACCAAAAGTCGCAAATGACACCATCTCCCCCCAACAATCACGAGATTTCTATTCCATCAACACCCATGTAGCCTTGGATTTGCAAAGCCACATTTACATATACAACACATGGTGAAGACCATGGCAGATACTTGACTAGACCCAAAGGAGATTTGACACACCAACATAAGAGGAGAGACAAGGAATAGAATCTAACAAAAGCTACAAATAAAAATCAAAATTAACAAATATCCCTAATGATAGCAAGGAGAGGAGTTCCAGTCCAGAAGAGGAAGAGGTGGGCATTCGGTTCGGTATAATCAGTTTTTACTAATTACTGAAAATTTCAGGAAATTTGGTAAAAAAAATTAGGTTTCAGTATTGGTAATAAATTTTATAAAATTCGATTTTTCAGTTTCAGTTTCGATTTCAGTTTTTACCTCTTCGGTTCGGTAAAAAATCAAATTTACCAATATATATATATATTATATCTTAATCCTATTAAAGTATTACTAGTTACTAAAAGTCTAAAACCCATTTACCCCTAATACCTAATAACTCAATTACCCATCACCCAATTAACTAAAACCCTAACAGCGTAACTTTTTTGGTAATTTACCGAATTTACGGTTTGGTAAGGTTTCAGTTTTTAGGAAATTTGTTTTGGTTTGGTTTTAGTTTTTAAAATTTCAGTACAAAAAAAAGTTAGTATTTTTTTTTTTCAGTAAATTCAGTATAGATACCAAATGCTCACCTCTACACTCTAGCATCAAACTATGGGTGTGGACAATTGTGCTTACAACCAAGCAATGAAAGGAATGCCATAAGGGCTTCCTAACAAGGTTCTTAAATGCATCCTTGTTTGGCCCCAATACTTGTGTGTGCCATAATTTCAATACCACCAATCTTATAAAAGATAATGGACTATGGGAGTTTAATAAAGCATATGGACTTACATATTAGGACTGTGTGTCATGGGAAGACCATCAAATATGGCATTATAGAACCACAACATTGGCTTCAATCTTTTTATTTTAATAGTCACCACTCATTTTAAAGGCGGTAGGAGCTCCTACTAAATACCTCTGTAGAGAAGTTCCTACTTGCATGATAAGATTCACAATTCAACTAAAGTTTATATATGTTAACTTCTATTGAATTTTAATCTATAAACAACTCAAAATTATAAGTTTTTTGTATGTTTCTAAGACATTTGGGATTGAGACATAAGGGTAGGGTGTAGAGCATTATAAAATCAAGCCCAATGGCTCCTGATAAGTAAATTTAGTAAACAACATGATACTAAGTATCACAATTCAACTAAACTTATGGGTTTCCATACATATGAGCTCATTTTCATCCAAATTTAATATATACACATATCAAAATTGAATAATTTAATTTTTGTAGGTTTTCAAGACATATGAGATCAAAAAAGGGGCTTCAAGTGGTCCGATCATACTGAGTTTCAAAACAGTCAATTTATCATACTTTATTGTGCTTAAAGTTTAAATGCTAGTTTGAAGTTTTAGTATCTAGTTTGCTATTGCGACAGTATTGTGTTTTGACATTGTTATCAAGTTTGTTAAATATTGTGCTATCCTAGGTAATGTATTTAATCTAGTTGATAATGTCCTTGATGTCATATGATGATATTTAGTTAGTTATTTAGCCATGATTATAATAAGATTGTTAAATCATGAATGAGGTATGGTTTGAGGAACTTCTATCTTTGTCAAGGAGTAATAGCTAGTGACAAGTCCTAGTGTATACCATAATATATATGATAATGAAATTGAAGCTATGATTCTATCTATTAAAACATGCCCAATTAGACAAGGGACAAAGAGTTAACAAGTTATTTAAGATAGGAAATATTTTCACAATATATCTATATCTAATGCTCAGACATGTATGGAAGAATCATATTAGTAGTTTAGTACCAAAATAATTCTAATCGTTTCATACTGTGGCCAACTTATGCAAATTTTGTTAACTAGAAAAGCAAGGATATCATCCCAATTCCCAAGGATGAACAGAAAGATGTAGGAAATAATTGAGTTGCTTATGTTAAACATTAAAAAAGCACTTCAAGTAAGGGAATCACTTGAATTTTGCTTCTACACCCTAGGACTTTCAAATGTTCCTCAACCATAAATTTGTTGAAGGTTAACTACCTAAACGACAGAGCACATTTTCTAAACCATTTTAATATATTAAGAAAATGTGATAGTCTAATATTGCTCTGGACGATATTTGCATGATACACACATTCTTCAATGCATTGAGGCACTTAATTTCTATTTCTATTAAAGGCATTTTCAGTCCCAGTGAGGCGTCTTAGAATTCACACCTGATAATGAAAAGAATAATATAAAAAACTTGTTCCAGGAAAGCAAACCTCTTCATAGAAATCTTTCTCTAGTTCATCAATAACTTTACCATCATTTATCAAATCCACTTCTTCAGAGCTCGAAGTAATACTAACTCTTTGATGGGGTGGTATGCCAGCAAGAGCACGTGCAACAGCAGCTGCTGCTACTGCTCGAGCAGGAACCTGAAATATAGAAAAATAGCATATCAAACATCTAAGAATTCATCTGGAACAGTTGATGATAATCAAGATGACTTAAGAAAAGAAAAGTAAAAAATAGAATAATAGAAGATAGAAAAATAAGTTAAAAAAGTAACATACATACACCAGAACAAAAAAATAAAAATGAGCCAGCTTTAAAATGGTGCCATATGCATGAATTCAAGAGAATGGAACATTTATGTTCAAGGATTTTGTCAACTATTAACCAATTTAACCATTGAAATATCAAATATGTAAAAAATATAACTAATCAAAAAATCCCGTATGCTATTGCCTACTGCAACCGTCATTCTTCATAATACAATGTGATCTTAGCTCAAGATTTAAGATGCCAATCTGAACTGGGATACCAGTCCATTTTTGGAATACAAACTGGTTGAACTTCCTAGGCCAGTTTTATAAACCATATCTTAGCTAGCCTATAAGTTTAAAATAATGTATGTATGACAGATAAAAAGTCGGAACATCCTGAGATTAAAGTTTTTTAAACTATGTGATGAAATTTATTATGACTATTTGACGTTACAGATGCAAATTGAGTAATTGACATGATTTCCATGCAAAAGAAAATTCCTTAAATCATGGTTGAAACTTTTAGGAACCCAATCAAGAAATTAGCATAAAACATAACTACTCTTCAACCAACAAATCAAACCTGCACCACGCTAGCATTATATGAAACCAAGGTCAATTAACCAAAAACAAAGTGAAATATGTTTGGCCAACTTATGGATGTTAGCAATACCATCAGTTTCATTTGAAAGGCACTTGTGAGTCTCACTCTTCTAGTATTTCTTTTCTTTTCTTTTTTTGGTCCTTACCAGTTGGACTAACTGATACTCTCATTCTAGTAGGACTAACTGACACTCTCATTCTAGTATTTCTGTTAAGCATTATTCAGTAATTGCCCATGTCAAGAAAAAAAAAAAAGAATTGTTGCATGTGAGAATGTAACTCCCACTTCAATAATAGATAAGAAATGTTGGGACCAAATGAGTTTTATGGAAGTCGCCTTCAATCCAGCAAGACAGTCGTCAGGCCATCAAGAACGTGTGATAGAACGATGGTGGGCAATGACACAGCCAGATTCGGAAACTAGAATGCAACGTAACACTTTTCATATTATAGGGTGTGCTAAAAATTACAGAAGGACACTTTGATAGCAAAAAAATAATTTATGGGTCGCGGGGCTTCCTAAATTTCGTTTCTACTTGGGGTTTAATCGCTATCTTGAAATAACAGTTTGGAAGGTGAAACCAAAAAAATCAAAAATCATCGTTGCATTGTAATGAACTGAGTCCTACAAAGGGGATCCGAAGAAAGAGAAAAACAGAGCCGCCTACGAGAATGACCATATTCAACAATGAGAGAAAAGGCAACCAGACGTAAACCAAGATCACACCTCTGATAAAAAAATTCAAATCAAATTCTCACTGCATCACAATAAGCTCGACTCCCGCTAAGCAAACTGGTAAAATATTGAGAAAAGCAATACACTACCGAGGCAAGAAAGACCGCACCTCGGGCCGATCGGGAGGAAGAAGCCCGAGAGATCTAGCGGAACGGACTGAACTGAGTATCTTCTCCCCGACCTTGGATAGATCCATTCCTCCCCCCTGAATGAAGAGCAAGGGGAGGAAGAGGAGAGGCCCTGGGGTCTCAAAGTCCGGGATCGCGCGGCGGGCGTCAAGGAAAGATGGGAGGTCACTCGATGGATCCGACCGCATCTCAGTTCCGGCAGTCACCAATAGCACAAAATCCAGCGGCTCTCCGCAAACCCATTACATTTACAGGGCAAGGAAAAAGGCGTTGGCAACGCGTGCAGACGATTCAGGTGTCGTGTATTTTAACTGAAAGAACAAAGATTTCCTCGACGAATTGAATATGACGGTCCGTTAGCTTATATGGTGTTGTGAATCGCAAATCCATTAGGCATTTTGAGGGCTTTTTAATTAAAATAAACTCAAAATCTTTTTATATTATTTCATGGACACGCGTGAGTTGGTCCCACTCTATCTTAATTATTGGTTGAATTTTTTTTTTACTTTATTTTGAATTTTAATTACTCTCGGCACAGTGTCCACTCGCAAATTGCAGTGCTCTCTCTGTTAGACTGTTGTGTAGGGCTGTGCATTTGAACCAATAAACTGAATTAAATCGGACAAAAAAATTAGTTGATTCGGGTTTAAACAAATGCAATTTAGTTCTGTTTGATTTAAAATATGTTAGTTAAATCACAGTTCAAATTCAGTTTAAGACAATTAAAATTAAATTAAATCAAACCGAACCGTGATTGTTCTATAAATTATTAGGGATAATCAATGTTCCAATGGTCATCATCACCTCTGAGGTGTTACATGTTAAAATGATAACCTTTGGCTATCCTTTTCTCGAATCCTACCCACCTTGTTACGCCCCAGAGCGCCACCCAGAACCCACGCCGGGAATTTCGGATCTCGGAACGCAATGACACTGTACCTGTCAAATTAACACGACAACTGAGAGGTACAGAACAGAATAAAATAATATAACAAAGGCCAACCCGGCCACAAATATCCAGATACAAACCGACAACAGAAAATAAGACCGGCGCAACGGTCAATAAACTCAACAACAACAGGACCGACGCAGCAGTCCACAAACCCAATAGATAACACGACCGACGCAGCAGTCGATAAGTCCAACAAAAACATAATATAACATAACAAATTGAATAAATGCAACACAAGCCCACCCAAACTGGTGGTCATCATTTAACTATCTAAGACGCTCTAGATGGAGCAGCGCCTAAACCTAGAGGCAAGTCAAAAGGAGTTAGCCAGAGGCTAAGTAGGGATAAAACAAGTTATATGGTGCATGATCAGATTATAAGAATTTACCAGAATATCACCGTAACTCTACATGTCCTATATAGCGTATAATCAAATTAAAATATGCATCAATATAACATCAACACACACCGATAAAAACTGGGAGCTGATACAGCAGTGGTCCGAGACCCGCAACTCTATAAATAGATTGGTCCCTACTGATGGCTCCCCGAACAATAAAGACGACTGTCCGTCGATAGCCCACTAGTGTAACGTCCTACACTCAGTACAACCCCTCTCATTGAGCTGAACATATCCGAGACTCAAGCCCATACACAGGACTCTCTTGGTCTATCACTAGCATAGGGAGACGATCACCCGTCTCGAAATATAACATGCAATAACTAGAGTACACTGGCATGTCTATCGCTAGACATCCAGCCCCCAATATATGTATACACAACACATACCAACTACCAACTACTAACAAACATGCAATAACAAAATACTCATACTATGTTTCATGCAAACAGGTTATGTCAACAGGAATATAACTCAGAGTAGAACGGAAGTAGAAATGTAATCAACAGTCATAACAGCAATAAGGAGGTGCCGCTAATCTACACATGTGGTTGGCACCGAAACAAAGGAGAAGAGGTAGAATCCCTACCTCAAACAGCAAATAAACAGTAATACAAATCCAACCGGATAATCACGTAGTTAGTCAACAGGTCCTAGCAGATAAATCATGTGTAATTTCACGATATTCCATTTTAATCTATTTTATAATAATTATTAATTAACATGCTAATCCGTCGTTAAGTGGTTATGTTCAGATCCGGGTTATTTATTCGAGTCCAACAGTACGTATAGAGTCGGGTCGGGGTACTAACCTAGTTCGCAGCCACGTGCGAACACAAATCACCGCGAGGAGGCCAGAATACGCAAGAACCAACCACGCATGCATAAACCAAGGCGATAGCACGAACTTTGAGGTTCGCCGGAGAGTTCGCCGGAACAGTATCACCTAAGTTCAAATCTCATCAAAAGTAGAGGGGAAAGTTCGCCGTTCGACACAGGGGCTCGTCAGAGCAACAAGTGTTTCCGGAAGTCGCTGTTCGAAGCGCCAACGTCAAAGCCCTAGTTCCCCGGATGAAATGGCAAGGGCGAACGGAAATCAGTGCAATAACCAAGCCACGGCAGTGGATCGGAGCCGGAAGGGGAGAGGAAGAGTCGCCGATGCTGGAAGGACTTGTCACCGGCGCCAGAAGGGACAAAGCCGCTGCATCTGCCGCTGAACCAGAAATCGCGAGCGGAGGAGGAAAAATCAGAACTAGAATTAATCGCTGGGGTTAGGGCCTCGTCGTCGCCAGCACCAGATCTGGCTGGAGGAGTCGCCGGATGCAAGAGAGACACGTGAGGGAGAAGGAGCGATTGAAAGCAACGATCGGTGATGGAGAAATGCAAGGCGGGGGAGGAATAAGGGAACAGGTGGCCGCCTCACGGGCACACAGTAAGGAAGACATACAAGGATGGGAGAGACACGAGCACACAGTAGCGGAGGAGAGATGATGGGACGGCTCCATCACGCGCATATGGTAAGTGTCACATCAACTTTTTTGTTTAATATTATTTTATTTTAAAAATTATCCTCCCTTGTCCTCTTTTGTCATGGGCGTAACATTATTTCCACCTTCAAAGAATTTGGTCCCCAAATTCTAAACATATTTATTAATAGTAAACGAATAAGATTACAGAAGCGATGATACAACAGTCACTCATCTCACTCCTCCATCTTCGGAAACAGATCTAGATGTCTCCTCATAAACTCATCCTCATGCTCCCAAGTAGCCTCACTCTAAGGATGATTCTTCCATTTGACTTTAATCAGGCTGATAACTTTATTCCTCAATTGGTGCTCTTTGCGATCTAAGATTTCCATAGGCATATCTTGGTACGTGCCGTCAGGCATGATTACAAGAAATTCATCTTGCACACTCAAACCTTTCCAAAATAAACAGAGCATAATGACCACATTCTTTCGAAATAACTATATACACGAATTCGCTTATAAGATCAATCCCTCATATCTAAAACTCTCATCTAGCATTTAGGATAACAAACAATATACCCTTTTTTTTCTAGGAATCTTTGCCCCTTAATAATTTGCAAACCTAATGACATCCACTACTAACTTTCAATTATCGTCGTTATAATTGATTTAATACTCTGCAACTCTTATTTCAATTTCATCATGCAATATGATTTTGTGCATCCATCAATACTATTTAAGTAATATAGATTATGTATGGTGCATCACTCATTAGGCATAAAGAATTAAGACATTGTATATCCAACACTCTTGCTTTCCATGCGAAGGTCACCATCACGATTACTTGTAGAACTTCTATAGAAATTACTTAAAGCGAACATACTCACTCCTCAACCAATCTCAACTGGAACGGCTTTCACTACTACATCTGAAATAGTTACAAAACTAGTTAACTTCAATTAATCTGAGCTTTCGCCCACAACAAGTCAGATCACTTAACCTCTTAACTTTGCTATGAAATTATAAAATGTGCCAATGCTCACCATAGCACAAGTCTATTAGTTATTGGGTTTAGTATCTACCTGCATTCACATAATCCATTCATTTATCATTTTTTTTCTTTTTTTTTCTTTTTTTTCCAAGGCGACAAATATAATCTTTGTCATTAACAGTTCAAAAACATCAAAGATATACTTCTAGATACAACACTTACATAATGTGGTCTTCCTCATAGAAGACATGTCTTTCAAGGTTTCTTGTGAAACTCTTTTCATTAGGAATCAAAGGACCAAACTTCAAGAAATACTCATTTCTTTTCTCTCATATGGAACAATGAAGGTTACTTTTCAACTGCTTGTTCAAATATCAAATCTATAACATTTTATCCATTAACTGTTGCGACATTCACAATTGAAAATACATAGCCTATCATGCGGCATAGTTTTGGAAGTCTTAATCTTGGATGTCTCAGAGTACTCTCCTCATTTACATAAACAATTATTGTAAGAACTGCCACCCTCAATAATAGTTCCTCAATTTGTCCTTGCATATGTTACACAACTTCGCCAATCTTCCACCTATATGATTGACAAGAGCACCCTATGCACTCTTAGAGTGATGAAATGCTCTCTCATTATACCTTCAGAATCTTGAGTGAGATCAGATCTCTTTCTTTTTGCAAGAATCGTCTGTAAGTATGTATCGTCCGATTGATATTTAATTATTTTCTGGACAAGTTGAGATCCAACCACTAATATTACTAGACACCGTTTTTGGTAGGGCATATAATATTTAAATCTGAATATATAACCTACCTAGCCAACCCAGTCGGTGCAACCCTCAAATTTTGTGAGGACTCCAACTGTGACATGAAGCCTTGGAAATTGGTACGGTACCTGATTGTAATCCAATAGAGAATTCCACAATTGTTTGCTATGATACACATTTATCTATCCTAGTACAGGATTGCACACAGACAACCCCTTCAGTTTTGCTATCATAGCACAAGCTACCCTAAGGCTAGTGCACGTGGCAATCTTCTTCTAAATATAGCTAGGGATTGGACCCTGATATTCACTCAGGGGCAAACTGGCATCGCTATCCTATTTAGCCTGCCAAAGCAAGCTTTGACAAGTAAGGCAACAACATTCAACAAACCAGCATGCTTCCAAATTAACTGCAGCAAAGGTGAACCGAAATCACATAAAACTAAAGAAAGAACACAATCTTTCCCAATCAAGCAATACCAACAAGAAGCTTGCCAACTTTCAAGGTGAGAAATTCCAGGATAGGGTACACTTACACAAAGGACATTATTTCATAACCTAGAGAGGCAATTTGAAGTAAGAATATAATTGAGGAATAGCTCAACTGAGAGAATAAGGGATTGTACTCCGTGGCCTATAAATGAGGCTGGCTTGAAGCAGCCCAGACACCCACCATAAAATGCAACAAGGCCACTTCCTTCTTAATTCAGCCCTCCAATGAAGTCATACTCACGCTTGGGCTAAAATTCATGACAACGGCACCACATCCAACAAACAAAGAAATACAACAATTAATGGTGACAGTGGGGCAATTGGTTGAAGAACATGCTTAAGAACAAAAATGAGAATGACTCTTTACTAAGACTCAAGTTATTTTTAAGAATAAGAAGAATGAGGAAGATTCTTTGCCCAAGTTCAAGATATTTTCAAAAGTTATTAAGTTTCATCAGTTCTTACATTCCTTATTCAACGTTGGAGGTCATATTAATAGGCAATACTTCCCATGCTATGAGAATCAATATAGCCTCAATATTGAGAACAACAACTCATTACCACCCTAACATCATTGGATTAGCAAGCCCATATGCCGTGACTTCATCACATATTGAGTCAGCCACCATAAACATTTGATCGAGGCTCTCTCTCATCGTGACCAAACTAATACCATGTACAACCCCCCTATCTTTATTCAACTCCATTGAGGGTAAAACACAAAAAGATGTACAATAACAAGAATCAATACAGTCGACTGAATCACATTGTTTTCCCTCCACGTGGCCTTCCCAAGGTAACCTCACACTCTATAAAAACACAAATCTTTTTTTTTTTTTTTTTTGCACCCATTCACCTCTCAAGCAAGCATGATTGAGACAAAGGTTACTCTACTCTTTCAGGAAGATATCCATTGTTTTCCTACCAACTTGTATTGAAAAGAAATATAAGGGAAGGTCCAGCAACTTCCCAGGGAAACTCTGCATGCCAAAAGCATAGGATCATACTACTTCATTCTGTCAACCTCCAAACCTCTTTAATATTGGTCAATTACACATTAATTATAGGTGGATATTCTAATAGATTTCAGCAGTAGCCTATCACATTCCAATAGCAAGATTGGCATATTTAATATAATTGATCATCTTCATAAATACAGTCATTTTGTGACTCATTCATCTTGATCAACAACCTCCACATACTTTCTTTGACAAAATAGCAAATTGTAAAACCTCCTTGAGTAAATTGTGAACGATTCTGCCATTGCGTTTACTAGTACTTTTTGAAAAGAACTTGTTCTACATAGAACTTGCCCTGCTTGAGCACCACATACCACTAGCAATTTGATGACCAAACTAAAGTGATAAATCAATGCCTTGAAATGTATGCTCATTGTCCTACCAATGCCCTCTGAAAGGAACAGTCAAATTGAGCATAAGGGACAAAATTGCTATCATGTTTTATTATTATTATTATTATTATTATTATTATTATTATTATTATTATTATTATTATTATTCAATTATAGGAAAAATCATTACATTACAAATTGTCTATGGCTGATCATTATCAAGGTCTATTACACCACCTATATGGCAAGTCTAACGAATGCTAAACAAAATCTCACTCATCACAATTAAGTGCTAGTAGTTTGTGTGAGCATCTTCAACGAGGTATTGTGTGTTTCAACGAGGGTGACATAGTTCTTTTGAAACTCTAACAATGCAAACAAACTTCCCTTTCCAAATGAAGGACACAAACGCTCACTAAGTTTCTATAATCCTTTTCAAATCCAAATGCACATGGTTTTAGTGCTTATAAACTATAACTTACAGCGTGTATGAAAAACAGTTTTTGACACATCATCTGCTCTAATCCGTAACTAACAGTACCCTAACCTTAGATCATTTGGGCATTGTAGTATATTAAGAGTGCCGATCACACTTTACAACTAACGTGTAGCTTCTCACGGGTCTGATTGTCCAGAAAATACCTAAATCTTTGCTCCTCCATGGTAGTAAAGCGCGACGCTTATTCCATTGCTGCAGTCAATGGAGTTTCACGGGCTCTATGCCGTGGAGATTCTTGGACAGGGGGCTCTGGAGCGTATTGTTTACTTCCCACTTCGCTAATATTAGCATCGGGTTGAGTGCGCGGAGCTGCTACGAAAGGTTCTTCCCTACGATCCTCCCCAGAACCAGACGCCTTGCGTATCCAACTAAGCGGTAAGCTCATCGCTTCCCGAGCAAACCCGGCCATCCGTCCGAGACGAGAGCTCTTCTTTGGCACCATTTCCTGTAACACAACAATGACAACAGACTTTACATTGATTAGAGTGTCACAAGTTATCAGAATCAAGACTATTAACACTAACGCGCCTCTTAACTCCTAATGTTTTATCCTAAGTCCTTATGTCCCATTTAAGATTCTTAACCAAAGCTCTGATACCAAAATTGTTACGCCCCAGAGCGCCACCCAGGACCCATGCTGGGAATCCCGGACCTCGGGATGCAACGACACTATACCTGTCAAATTAACACGACAACCGAGAGGTACAGAACAGAATAAAATAATATAACAAAGGCCAACCCGGCCACAAATATCCAGATACAAACTGACAACAGAAAATAAGACCGGCGCAGCGGTCAACAGACTCAACAACAATAGGACCGGCGCAGCGGTCCACAAACCCAATAGATAACATGACCGACGCAGCAGTCAATAAGTCCAACAAAAACATAATATAACATAACAAATTGAATAAA
This sequence comes from Costus lasius, assembly GCA_027563935.2. Classification (NCBI taxonomy): domain Eukaryota; kingdom Viridiplantae; phylum Streptophyta; class Magnoliopsida; order Zingiberales; family Costaceae; genus Costus; species Costus lasius. Next base: position 83,766,682 of record CM050451.1, read on the forward strand.
TGCAACACAAGCCCACCCAGACTGGTGGTCACCATCTATCTAAGACGCTCCGGATGGAGCCACGCTTGAACCTGGAGGCAAGTCAAAGGGAGTTAGCCGGAGGCTAAGTAGGGATAAAACAAGTTGTATGGTGCATGATCAGATTATAAGAATTTACCAGAATACCACCGTAACTCTACATGTCCCGTATAGCATATAATCAAATTAAAATACACATCAATATAACATCAACACACACCGATAAAAACTGGGAGCTGATACAGCAGGGGTCCGAGACCCGCAACTCTATAAAATAGAGTGGTCCCTACTGATGGCTCCCCGAACAGTAGATATGACTGTCCGTCGATAGCCCGCTAGTGTAGCGTCCTATACTCAGTACAACCCATCTCATCGGGCTAAACATATCCGAGACCTCAAGCCCATACACAGGACTCTCTTGGTCTATCACTAGCATAGGGAGACGATCACCCGTCTCAAAATATAACAGGCAATAACTGGAGTACACTGGCATGTCTATCGCTAGACATCCAGCCCCCAATGTATGTATACACAACACATACCGACTACCACCTACTAACAAACATGCAATAACAAAATACTCATACCATGTTTCATACAAACAAGTTATGTCAACAGGAATATAACTCAGAGCAGAACGGAAGTAGAAATGTAACCAACAGTCATAACAGCAATAAGGAGGTGCTGCTAATCTACACATGCGGTTGGCACCGAAACAAAGGAGAGGAGGTAGAATCCCTACCTCAAACAGCAGATAAACAGTAATACAGATCCAACCGGATAATCACGTAGTCAGTCAACAGATCCTAGCAGATAAATCATGTGTAAGTTCACGGTATTCCATTTTAATCCATTTTATAATAATCATTAATTAACATGCTAATCCGTCGTTAAGTGGCTATGTTCAGATCCGGGTTTTTTATTCGAGTCCAACATATATACAAGCCTAGGTTGGTTCGCACATGTTCGTATAAGTACATATAGAGTCGGGTCGGGGTACTAACCTAGTTCGCAGCCACGTGCGAACAAAAATCACTGCGAGGAGGCAGGAATACGCAAGAACCAACCATGCGTGCATAAACCGAGGTGACAGCACAAACTTCGAGGTTTGCCGAAGAGTTCGCCGGAACAGTATCACTAGAGTTCAAATCTCGTCAGAAGCAGAGGGGAAAGTTCGTCGTTCGACACAGGGGCTCGTCAGAGCAACAAGCATCGCCGGAAGTCGCTGTCCGAAGTGCCAACGTCAAAGCCCTAGTTCCCCAGATGAAATGGCAAGGGCGAACGGAAATCAGTGCAATAACCAAGCCACGACAGTGGATCGGAGCTGGAAGGGGAGAGGAAGAGTCACCAATGCTGGAAGGACTTATCGCCGGCGCCGGAAGGGACAAAGCCGCCGCATCCGCCGCTGAACCAGAAATCACGAGCAGAGGAGGAAAAATCAGAACTGGAATTAATCACTGGGGTTAGGGCCTCATCGTCGCCAGCACCAGATCTGGCCGGAGGAGTCGACGGATGCAAGAGAGACACGTGAGGGAGAAGGAGCGATTGAAAGCAACGATCCGTGATGGAGAAATGCAAGGCGGGGGAGGAATAAGGGAACGGGCGGCCGCCTCACGGGCACACAGTAAGGAAGACATAGAAGGATGGGAGAGACACAAGTGCACAGTAGCGGAGGAGAGATGATGGGACGGCTCCATCACGCACATATGATAAGTGTCACATCAATTTATTTGTTTAATATTATTTTATTTTAAAAATTATCCTCCCTTGTCCTCTTTCGTCATGGGCGTAACACACCTTCTCTACTTCTCCCCATCTCTAGGATTCTCCCACACCCTATAGCCTCCTCTCCCTCTGCTCTTCTCAACCTCTGATGTGCCCATTTTCAACCTCCTTTCTCTCTCTATCTCTCTCTCTCAACTTTTGCCCTCCCCTTTCCTCTCCCACCTCTCTATAGCCTCTCTCCCTCTGCTTGTCTCACCCTCTGAGTGCTCTTTTTCAACTTCCCTTTTCTCTCTCTCTCTCTCTCTCTCTCTCTCTCCCTCTCCTTTCCTCACCAACCTCTCTTCTCAGCCTTAGTCTTCATGTTGAAATAAAATTAAATAAAAAATTATTTAATATTAACAATAAATACTAACGTCTTAGGAATAAACTTAAAAACTTATCTCTTTCTCTTTCTCCTCATATTTTTTTTCTTCTATTTATTTTATTTTCTTGATTTTTAATTTTACTATTTGTTGTAGAAAAAATGTCCAATCAACTTCTTCATGGCCGTGCCCGTAGGAAAGAAATAACTAGTTTTATTTTCAGGTGTTCAATCCAGAATTAACTCACACGAGAGCCCAAATTTTCACCTAAGGATAATAAGCTGCAACACGCCTATGGATTATATCTTTCTAACTCTCTTTTAAATATAATTTACAGATTTATTACTTTATATTTTTTATTTAAATAAAATTTTAGACCAGTAATCTCATGTAAAAATCCGAATTCAATATATTTTTGTTTTTATTAATCACGTTGTTCTCGTAAGAAAAAAAAAGTTGCAGTAAAAAAAATAGATAAAGCCGCATGTTGCCACAGCTAATGATAAAAAGTTAATTTATTAAAATAATTATATAATATATTATTTTTTGTTACTAATTGACTATTTTTTATTATTAATTAAAGAATAAAATTAAGTTATTTCTATTTTCTCCTTACTACTTATGTAAATAAAAAAAAAACTATATGTTTCGAGCATCCATAATTGGTAATAAAAAAAGTGCTACTAATGATGATGGGATTGCTATAATTGCAATAATAATAATCTCAATTGCTATTTAAATCAAGAAACTTATTTGAAATAACCAAATGATATTGTGTATTCTTCTATTATTGATATGTTTGAGATAATTATGGAAGATATTTTAAGTTCAGAGCAACAAGCTAAAGTAAAAAGGCTTTTAGAATCAACAAAATTTTAGATTTTGTGTTCACCTTGTTTTTAATGAAAAATATTTAGGGCACCACAAATGAATTATCATAGGCATTACAAAAAAAGATCAAGATATTATTAATGCAATGATATTGGTTAGAATTTCTAAACAATACCTACAAATAATGAAAGACAATGGACGAGAGTTCTTATTAGATGGAGTCTTTACATTTTGTAAAACTAATGAAATTGATATTCCTAATATGAATGCCATATTTGTGAGAAAAGGAATGCGAAGTTGTAAAATTCAACAAGTGCTTAATATAGACAAATATCATGTTGTACTATTTTATGTTATTTTAGATCGACAACTTCAGCAACTTTGTGATTGATTTAATAAAATAAATAATGAATTACTACTATGTATGACAAGTTTTAGCTCAGATGATTCTTTTTCAACTTTTGATAAGCAAAGATTAATGCGTCTTGCTCAGTTTTACCCGTTTGACTTTCCTACTATGTAATTGATTGTACTTAAAAATCAGCTTAAGACTTATATAATTGATATACACACAAGTAATAAATTCTCAATGATAATAGCAATTGCAGCCCTTGCAGAAAAGTTGGTTAAATAAAAAAAAAAAGATTGTGTAACTATTAGTTTATTTACTTGTGAAATTAGCTCTCTTATTTTGTCAGGTGCTATTGTTACAATGGAAAGAGCTTTTTCTGTTATAAAAATAGTCAAAAATATATTACATAATCGAATGAGAGACGGTTAGATAAATGATTGCTTGGTCACTTATATTGAAAAGTATGTCTTTGATACTATTGACAATAAATTAATTATTCAAAAATTTTAGTGGATAAAAGCTCAAAGAGTTGTTGTAATATGTATATAAGTAAATCAAACTTGTAAAGTCTTTTGTTTCTATTTATAAATAACTTTTGAGTATAATATTTTTGAATCTGCCTATTATATTGCCCCATTTGGCTCCGCTCTTAGATCCGCCACTATTTAGGAAAATTAGTCTAATTTATATAAAACATGAATTAGTTGATAAAATAATTAACATTATTCTCATAAAATAGATCACCAAAATTATCAATACAAAATTGTAATAGTTCAAAACAGTTCGTATATAAGAGTGCTAAACAACATTCAACAGTTTTAAATGTAATTTTAAAACGGTAACATATGTGATAAAGCAACAATAATAATAGTTTTTTTAATGACACAGTAATAAGTTAACGTCGTTGAATTGGAAAATAATGTCACATAACAGCCAACAAAGCAATATATATATATATATATATATATATATATATATATGTTTTTCCAAATATATAAACTGTCATTAATTGGAAAGACGGTAAAGATAGAAACATATGTAACAAATATGTTTTTCCAATTGGAATCTATTATGGCAATTTAGTAACATAATCAAATTGCCACACGGATTCGACAATATAGTTTTATTCTTTTTATTTGTTATGAAATATTATGGAATTAATACAACAATAATATTTTATATAAATTAGGCTAATTATCCTAACGGTTGAGACTAACCTAGTTTATAGTATAACTTATAGCTCTATTTAATCATCTAATTCAACTTAAATTGACTTGTGTCATATTAGAATGAACATAATGTGTAATTTTAAATATTTTAAATAATATTTATAAATATTATGAAAAATATGGATATTATACATAATTAATATATATTTGACATAAAAAATAATAAATACATAAAATATGTAATTTTCATAATATATGATAATGTACTTGATGTGCAAACTCAAAATAATGTTCTTCTACTTGGTGAGCATAATTTAAAATATAAATGTCTTTGGGATTCATAATAAACATAATGAAAAAAAAATGCACATATAAAAAAATGTGCATAGACATAAATAACATTTGCACTTAAATAAACTTAATGTGCATAAAGTATATAATATTTTTGATGTGTATGTAATTTATTAATTTCTATAATTTCTAAAGGATATCAAACACACCGTGAACATAATGTGCATAATAAACTTGATGTACATAATAAACATAATCCACATGATGATCATTTTAACAATGATTAAAATAATTCTCATAAAAGAAAATTTATTTATGTAAAAAAATTATTTCTTTAAAATTAAAATGACTTTAAAAATAATTTAAAGTAAAAAAAAATTTAAAAATTTGGTTTCACTCAAGCCTAATTATTTATTTAGGTCTTATTGCTGCTAGCAAAACAAAAATACGCAACCCATGTAGGGAACTTCTTCTAGGAGAGAATCTGTATACGACCGTGGCTAAGGATATAAACAACTCTCAAAAACTCTCATGAAGATATACACGCACGGCTAAAAATGCGCAACCCCACGATCGAATAAACCCTGTATTGTGTGTGAATTTGTTGAAGTCTGGGTAGAAATAGTTCAAGACTAGTTCATTATCTTTCCTTTAGATGGAAATATTTTTACTAAGTAAAGGTTATGCCTTTAAGTGACTACATAGTATAGACATGAGTAACAATTTAAATTTATTTAATTATCTTGTTAAGTTTAATTATATTTATTTTTTTTAATTTTATTGAGGATTGTTAGATTAAAATTAAAAATGCTAACGTTACTAGTCTTATGAAAAGGCTTAAAATCAAGGCTTAAAATCTCATGAGATAGTTGAGATTTGGTTCCTCCTCTTTCCCCTCAGACTTCTTTTTTTTCCATTTGTTTTGATTTTTTGAATCTTTGATTTCATTGCTCGTTGCCGAAAGGACGTCCGATCAATTTCTCTACGATCATGCTTGCATGAGAGGAATATATAGTTGTATCCCTTGAGTATTTAATCCGGAATTAACTCTCACAAGAGCTTCAATTTTCACTTAAGGATTAGCCACAATACACCTCTCGATTATATCTTTCTAATTCTCTTTTAACTATAATTTATAGATTTATTACTTTATAATTTATAATTTTATTTTTTATTTAAATAAAGATCAAAATGAACATTTAGACCAATACGCCACAACCCATTTCTCTACCGTGACCCAACCCTCTCTCCTCTCTTTCTTCTCTCTTCTTCCTCTCGTTCTCCTTCGTCCCGTCTCTCTTGAGCCTAGCCATCGGATCGCTAACTCTCGTCTATCCTTGTCTCTCTAATTATGTTCTCCATATTAAAATGTGATAAGGTAATCATTTTATCATCACCACTAATAAGAAAGCAATCCCTATTATTGATCAAATCTCACACTATAGTCAAATAGTCACCTTAGAACTAGATGCAACTAGCCTTTAATTTCTTTTTTCTCAACTTTTTCTATATTATATTGCATTTTTTTTTGGTTAAAATCAAGTATTTCACCCTACAAATTTAGGTTTAGATAGACTTGACAATTCGGGTCAGCAGGTCATAAACGGGTCAAGTCAGCTGTGACTCATGACCTGATTAAGCCAACTCAAACACGACCCATTTAATTAATTGAGTTAAACTATGTAACCTGCACACGACCCGAACATAATCGGGTCAACCCGACACGACCCGAATGACCCATTTATAATTCATATTTTAAATATAAATAATAAATTGATAAAAATTATATTAAAATTAATAAAAATTTGGGCTTATGAGTGGGCCAAAATCTAGGTTAAAAGATAATTAGAAGATATTTGGGCTTATGGGCTAGCAATGAGAGTTAGATGAGCTTATATTTAAATTTTATACATATAAATATATATTATAATCGGGTTAAGTGGGTCAACCCGTTTATAACCCGACATGACTCGATTATTTTTGGGTCATAAACAGTTTGACCCGTTTATGACCCGAACATGATTATGGTTGACCCGAACCCACCTAACTTCGTGTCGAGTCGGGTCGAGTCAGTGGGTCGTGTCAAATTTTGCCAGGTCTAGGTTTAGATATAGGATTAACTAAATGAATGGAGTTTGAATTTATAAATACCGCTATTTAGTTCTTTATACTTGATTTTAAAAATAAGAAAAATATATTTATATTATTAAAAATATTAATAATAATAAATAATTTATAGAAAAACTTAAAATATTTTTTATTTTTTATTTTTTTTATTTAACCATATACCAAGTGTATTCGTTTAAACACTAGAGTGAAGTTCAAAGTTATATAATAGGATAATTAACATGAGGTTAAGTAGATTCTGAATAAACAGCTATATAACCAATTCATTCTCATCCCTAATCCGTCGGCCACCACAATTTGGAAGAGAGTGCATGATGGACAAAATTCCTCATTCCTAAGCTGCATGAATAATTTTTATATTAAAAATATTTTTTTAAAATTTTTTTTATAGAAATAATTTACCCACTCTAAGCTATCCAATGGTACCAATATTGGGGTAGTTTAGATTACATACAATTAAAAAATACCTTAAACAATTTTATACAGTAAATAGTATTTTATTTTTTATGCGATAATATATAAGATAATTTCTCATTGTGCATAATCTAAACTACCTAATATTAATAACATTGGATAGCTTAGAATAGATAGATTATTTATATAAAAAAATTTTAATACAGACGTGCCATCTCAATTCATATGCACGTGTGAACCAACATCTCCTTCGATGCAAACAGAGAAAACAAGGGAAAAAAAAAGCAGAAACGAAGACAAAAAATTGCGGGCGGAAAGCACGAGAGAAAATAACGTGACTTTTATCTTGTTTAGCCAGGAAAGAAGCTGCTATACTCACTCTGCCCTAACGCGACTACTCTGCTCGCCGACAGCAAACACCAGACGCCGATCTCGCTCGCCGACGCCAGACGCCGCTGCCACTATTCTGGTTTGATTTCTCTGCTATTTTTTCTTTCTCTTTTCTCTTTCTCTCTCCCCCTCACAAATGGGGCACTAGGAACTAGGGCAGCGGGCTCCTAGCGTCCCAGCCGGCTTGTCTTCAAATTCTAATCCCCTAAATCCCTAATCTCGTCACCCGTCACTGCGAGCCCGCTGCCCGCTGCTCTCTGTGTCATTCAAAGCTCGTTGTGGGCGAGAGTGACCACGAGGAACCCTTATTAAGATCTATGGACTATGCACCATGTACATGTATAGTAAAATGCATTTGTGTTGTGGTAATTAATCGTATACAATTAATCTCTATAATTTATTATCGTCTAATTAATTAAGTATGGAGGGGCTAACTATGTAGAATCTCTGGGCACAATTACATTATTATCAATAGATTGATATGTAAATGCGCCATTAGGTTTTTTATTATATATACGAGTGTGGTCCCTGGTTGAGGTGACGAGTCTTCAAAGAGTGCTTTCAGTCTTGGTTTTCCATTAGCCGCCCCAACTCTCTATGAAAGATATCACAATCAATTAGAAGACTAATCCGTGATAGATTTTTCCGCTGTATTATGAAATCCGGTATGTCTTCTATAGTATTTTTCCATATAATTTTATCTGCAAGATATTTGGCATGATCTAACAATTGGTATCAGAGGGAGGTTAGGTTTTTCTTGCTTAAAGTTATTTTTGAAAATTTTTTGGATGTGATTTGCGCTTTAGAACAAAATCAAGATAATAAGTTTTCCATATCTTCATGAATAAAAATTTTTGCTCTTGATTTTATGGATTTATTTTTTTGTCATCTTGTGACATTGATGGTCGGTGGTGCACAGCAAGGGCTTTTACCTTAATTGCTGTAGGTGGCCATGGCTGATCGTCGAAGGCGGCTCTGTGGGTCAACATCTGGCATTGCGTGCGTTAGCTTCTTCCATCGTTCGGTGAACACAAACGAAGACGAATGACATTTGCAAGTGTTCGTCGCGTCTGGTCGCATGCGCACTCTACATTCGGTTGCCATGCGTTGCCATTAAGCCTCTGCCGCGTCTAGCATATCTGTGCGCATGTTCGGCGGCGTTCGACGTTCGTCTTTGGGCAAATTTGTAGGCGTTTGGTTGTGGCCGTCGGCATTCGACGTTCGTTTTGGGTGAATCCGTTGGCTTCTGGTTGTAGCCGCCGGCGTTCAGTTTGCTGATTTCATCATTCGATGTTGGCGAAATCATTAGAAGATCGTCATCTGGTTGGAAGATTGTTGGCATCTTCGCTCGATGCTCGCTCACGCCTGATTTCACCGTCCGGCTCTGGCAACTATTGGCAAGCGATGCGTCCGATGAGTGTCCAAGCCAGGCCCGAGGCTAGCTTATGCGGAGGATGTGTGGCGTGCGGTGAGGACGCGTGCGGTGCATGGGAAAAAAAAGGCCAAATTCAATTCTGAATTTGGATTCAAAATTTTGGATCCAATTTAGAATTTTAGGATCCATTTATAAAGTTATTGAATCAGATCTAATTTCCAGATTCCGAGTCGGGTCCATTAAAACTGAACCGGGTCGGGTCTGTCAGTGAGGCTGGATTTGGGCCAGCTCATTGGTTTGGGCGTGGGCTTGTGCTGTGCCACCTGTTGTGTTGTGCTGCGCGACAGTAGTCACAGCCTGCCAAGTTTTATTGCAATTTGATATTTATCTCATGATAATATGATTTTTTTTAATAACTACATACGTTTTAATGTTCATGCATGTTATTAGAACATTATCATATTCTTTGAGCATTATGAGTTAGAAATAAATACATTATTTTGTTTATCATGTCATTATTTATCATGCTCAATTCATATACATGTTATACACTTCATCTACTTATATATTTGAGTAGTGATTAATTTTGGACAATCTTGTTTGAACATACTTAATAATCCATTTAAAATTTTTTTCATAGTATAGTCACCAAAGTGACCTCTACTATAAAAACTTTTTTAATTATAGACTATTAAGTTAAATTATACTTAATTTTTCATTTCAACTGATTTTTTATAATATAGTCACCAAAGTGACCTTTGTTGTATAAAGTCATTTGATAATAATATTAAGTAAAAGTGTATCTATTTTTTACACAAGCAATTTGTTGATCTAAAGGCGACGGTTGTTTGGCAGAAAAATTATATACATATTAGGTAATAGTGTATGATGATTATTAGGTGTCCGTTGTAAGTGCTTAGTTGGCCCAAAGGAAGGCTAAGCACTTGACTAGATCTTATCATCTATACTATTATTCACTACTTGTTATTTGCACATGTGAACTTATGGTGTTTTGTAATTGGTTCTCTTTGCAGTTAATATGATTAATGCTTCTGCTGTTGCTGTTACTGTTAATGCAAACTACATTCCTTTTATGAATAATTCACTTTTTGGTCTTGTTAGTTCTGAAGTTAATTTAGTTTCAATTCCTAGAAACACTTAGTGGTTGGATTCTGGTGCTACAACCCATATAAGTGTTTGTATGCAAGGTTGCCTAAACTTTAGAAAGCCTAGTGATGAACAAAAATTTATCTATATGGGGGCTGAAAATCCAGTAAAAGTTTTAGGCATAGGAACATTTCGGTTGTTATTAAAACTGGTTCCTTTATAGAATTGAAAATTACATTTATTGTACGTCTTTTAGACGAAATTTAGTTTCAGTGTCTGTATTGGACAAATAGGGTTTTGTTTGTTCATTTAGAAATAGAAAATGCAGTGTTTATCTCAATTTTAAACTTGTTAGAATTAGTTATTTATCTAATATTGACAATCTTTATTTACTTGATATAGTAAATTTAGGTGATGAGTCCTATAATACTGAAACTAGAGGTACTAAATGCAAATTATCAACAGAAAATTCTTTATTTTTATGGCATAAGTGTTTGGATTATATCTCTAAAAAGAGAACTGATAGGCTTGTGTCAGAAGGAATTCTTGAAAATCTTAGTGATTCAAGTAATGATATTTGTGTTGAGTGCATAAAGGGAAAAACCACTAACAAGAGATAATTAATAGCCAAGAGAACTAAGAATGTCTTAGAATTGATACATACGGAAATTTGTGGACTTTTCCCTACATCTTCATGGAATGGTCAATAATATTTTATCACATTCATAGACGATTATTCTCGATATGACTATTTGTACTTAATACATGAGAAATCACAAGCATTGGACACTTTTAAATTGTTTAAGGCCGAAGTTGAAAATCAGTTTGGAAAATCAATTAAGGTCATACGATCCGATCGTGGTGTTGAATACTACGGCAAGTATGAAGGATCAGGTGAACAACGTCTAGGTCCATTTGCAAGATTTCTTCATGAGTGTGAGATTGTTCCTCAGTACACTATGCTAGTTCTCCAAACATGAATCGTGTATCAAAAAGAAGGAACAGAACACTTACAGCCTGTTTACTGGGAGGGATGGAAGGGTGGAAAGGATGGACAATCTTAAAATCCCTTGTTTACCCAAATGGATAGATGTAAAATAAAGGATTTTGGGGTGGACGGATGAGGGAAAAATCCCTCGTTTCACATTTGCCTGAATCGGGTAGATTCATGTGACAGACGCAGGATGCAGCCTTATCACTCAGCTTTGACTTCAAGGGCGGCCTCAATGCTGTCACTCCCGTTGCCGTTGCCCTGACTGCCACCACCACTAGCCCACTCCAGCCGGCAGACCCCACTGTTGCTGCTGTGAGTGTAGGAATCACTCTGCCATCAAGATCAGCCAATCATATAGTCGGCGCGGCCGTCAACGTCCCTAGTAGGTGGAGCTTTCGTCGCTCATCACCCTTGCTCCACCTCGATGGAACCCTCAGCTTCGACTTCGAGGGCGGCCTTAATGCCGCCGCTCCCACCGTTCCTGATTCTCGAGGCCATCGACCACATCGGCGGCCACATCGACAAGAAAAACTTCATAGGAATCAACTGGGTGGAGGGAGTCAACGGCAAGAAGGTCAACCCCATCTGGGAGATTGCCAAGAAGCTCAAGCTCCGACTTGGACCACATCTCCTCCAACATCTATAAGGAAAAGTATTACCTAGTCACTCGACTTGATTTCGTTATTTTTTTCTATCTCTTGCGTTTGTAATTAAAATTCTGAAGATGAGCGACACTGAATCATTCAGAGGCGGCCGCTATGAGACATCGGAGGTGAAAGAGGTGGTGGAGGAGTTTGATAGGGCTGATGAATTTGGTTTATCCATCCTTCTCAGTAAACGCAAAGAAGGATTTTATTCCACATTTTCCCTTCCATCCATATATCCCTTTCATATAAGTTTCTCATCCCCCTAAAAATCAATCCCTCCTAGCATACACAGTCTTAAGGATATGGTACAGAGTATGATTTGCCATACTACTTTACTACATTCATTATGGGGAGATGCATTAAGAACTACAGCATACATTCTTAATAGGGTTCCTACAAAAGTTACAAAAAAAACCCCTTACAAATTATGGACGAGTAAGAATCCTGTCATAAAGCATTTTCGTGTTTGGGGATGTCCAGTTGAGGCTAGGCCTTTCAGGCGAAATGAAAAGAAATTTGACGTAAGAACTGTTAGTATCTATTTTGTAGGATGCTCTGAAAAGTCAAAGGGTTTCAAATTATATGATCCCAAAACTAGAACGTTTTTTGAGACGGAAAATGCTAGTTGAGTTGGGGGGGGGGGGGGGTGGAGATAAGGCTAATGACTTTGGGCCTGTTTGGCCCCACTATAAATTAGCTTCAGCACAACTTTCAGGGTGAATGAAAGCTCCAAAAGCTTGAAAAGCTAGAAAATGTGGCTTTTCAACTTTAAATTTTGCTGTATTGGATTCCGAGCTCAAAGAACTTTGAGCAGGGCCAAATAGGCCCTTAGTCTTAGAAGAGGAATCAGTTAATATTCCTCATATAGCTGTAGTTGACCATGATCAAGTTTTTATTCTAAATATCATTCAATAACAGTATTTAGAAGACAATATTGAGCTTTCTATTGATCAAGAATATCCAACTATTCCTTAATCCAGTGTTTATGAGGAGCATGAGGATCAAACTTAACAAACTCAAACTCAAAATGAACCAGAGCCTTTAAGGAGATCCACAAGAGACAGGAGAAATGCAATTTTTAGTGATTATGTTGTATTTCTCCAAGAACATCAGGATAATATTGATTTAGTGGGAGATGATCCACTCACTGATAGGTATCCGCAAAGTGCACGGATTTATCGAAGTAATAAAAGTTATCGATCCCACAGGGACTACGAAGCTAAATACTGACTTTTCGACTTGTCTGAATTTAGGCTAACAAAATCAATGGTTTTCTTTCCTAACTTATGCAGACACGCAAACTCGAAACAACTTTTAATAGGTTCAGATTTCAACGAGTCGGGAGTTCATGGGTTCACCACAATGACAATTATGAGCCTTTAAATAAATAACTAAATCACAGAAATTATCTAGCATGAAAGGAACTCTTCCTAAAGTGCATACTACCTCCTCCCGAAGCGTAGTACGGTATTTAACTAGATTAACTAACTACTTCCGTGATAGTTAACCTAATTAAACCTATTAAGCTATATGAAGCGTTTGTTTAACCCTTCAAACAAATTCAAACTACTCCCGTGATTGGATTTGTAGGTCTAGTTGAAATAGATCAGACATTGCGATTCACCTCCCTGTCCTTCTTGCAACGTCTAAGACGTAAAAATACTTGACCAGGGTAGATTACGAAATAAGCAAAATCTCAACTAAATCATGCAGATAAATTCAAATAAAAATAGTAAGCATGAATTAACTCATAAAAGTCATTGGGCTACGCCCAATCATCCCGACAAAGGGTTCTACTCGCTCATGTTAGAATAAAAATACATGGTGTTTTGATGAACAAGAAAACACAAGAAAGATTGCATGAAATCACTGAATAAACTACATAACCACCTTCTCCTTAATCCGAAGATGAGGATTGACTGATCTATCGTCGTCTTCAGGGAAAATCTCGCCGGAAAAATGGTTGAAACCGAGTTGTCGCCCTTGTCGCCGCCGCCGTTTGCTTTCGTCCGTAGGAACCTCTCCAAACCGATAAAAATCTCCTATTTTATTGCTAGACCGGTTTAGAACCCATCAAGGACTGGTTCTGTGAAGTTTGGTCCAAATCCGGTTCAAAACGAGTGAGAATCGAGCGAAAAACTCGTCGGGCGGAAACTTTTACGGCCCGTGATGTGTTTACGGCTTCGGCCATAATTCTTTCGGCGCACAATGCTTTTGGTCACAGAAACTTTTACGGCCCGTGATGGAATTACAGCCTTATCCGTGAAAGTTTCGGTGAATTTTTTAACTTAGCTGATTTTTGTCCTCCGCTCGACGTCGCGTTTACGGCTGAATCCACAATTACGGCCAAGGCCGTAATTATCTTGTTCTTCACTGTTTTTGCTCCAAATTTGACGTGTGGGCTCGTGATCTCCTTGGGAATCGTGCTTTGACCTTAAAACTCTTGAAATCCTTCATTTTTAGGCCATTTTACCTATATTTTCACAAAAACCAAGAAAAGTGAAGATTCTGTGCAAAGTAAGATAAAAACACTAAAAATAGCACAAAATCATGCAAATATGTCCAAAAAATGATCTAAAACATAGGCAAAAACACTATATAAATGCAACACATCAAAATACCCTAGACTTAAAATTTTGCTTGTCCTCAAGCAATACCCAAATATGTATGAAGAATGTAAAGATAAGGATTTTTCAATTGTTTTTGCCCCCAATAATATCCTCAGTTTACAAATTAAGCAACCAAACTTTCAAGCTCAAGTAGTTAAAGAAAAGTCATAATGGAAATAAACTCTCAAGAGGTTACAATCCAAGAAAGATAAAAATCATAATTCATGTCATAGTATTCATTCAACACATACTAAGCATCAAATACTTTCATCTTAATAAATCTATCTTACTCAACATATACAATTTCTACTTCAAGAATCTCAGTGATGTTAAAGATAAGAGATTTTTAAAGCATTTGGTCTTTGAACGGTTATATGCCTTTTTCCATTAACATCATAACATTGTTCAAAGTATACTGCAGAGCAGTATAATGTAACTCATAGTTTCAATCTTAAAGTCAACGGAGTTATCCACATGACCTACAGCTTTCTTTTTTTCTCCATTTATTTTTATTTGACTTCAACTCATGTCTTTGGTACCACTGCAAATTCCCTTGCAGTGCCAAGTAGAGGAGTCTCTCCTTTTTTTTATTCTTTGGAGAAAGCCTGTCAGTGGCATGATACTTAAATCGTTAAGCGATACTTGATCATAACAGATTTAAAGTATACCAACTCGTGGTATAATATAACTCATGACTTCAGATTACTCAACTAGAGGAGTTGGAGCAAATCTCAATTAAAAATTTTATCACTAATTTTCTATTCATAAAAATTTCCTCAGCAAGCACAAATAGATAAATTAAACTTCAAGTATAAAGATACTATGCACATGTCCTTATGAACATATAACAATTCACATATGCATTTTATCAATACCAGAATTGAATTTACTCAACAATTTAAGTCCACATGAAATTTCAAAAATTCCCCAAGTCATCAAATCAATCACTCAAAATGTTTCCTAAGTCCAAAATCAAGGGTAAAACAAATTTGATCATCCTTAACAATCATAAACATTCAAAATACAATTTTTTTGTAAAGCTTTCAAGGATAAACAAATCATGAAGGACACCCTAGACTTAAATTGTTGCATAGGTGTAAAAATTCAATCAATGAAAAATTTCAGAACATTTTTTTTTGCAAGAGTTCCCTTTGTATTTGTTAGCGAGACCCTGTACAGTTAGATCAAAAATGAGAATTACAACTCAGAAAAATCCAAAAAAATTATCATCACGTAGATATTCAGATTTTACATAGCAATCAACTTCCAGATATCAAATACCGTCTAGTTTCACAAATCAAAACTGAGTTTACCATTTTCAATCACAATTTCAAACCGAATATCAAAATATGCTTCAGAATCATTCCCTCATGCAAAAAATCATCAAACAAACACTCAAAACCATCGCATGATATCACATATACACGACAAATACCCAACATGTCCAAAACTATCACATCTGGGTCATGTACAACATCCTAAGACTCAATACCATCTAGTATATACAATATCGAGCTAAGTATCGAGTAGCGTATAAAAACAACTAAAATAAATCACATAATATCCCGATACAACGCACACACACAATTAAATCATGAAAATGATGGTGTGAGGCTGCATCAGTATCAAATCCACTAAGCCTGCGCATAAATCAAACAATTGTGAGGCTACTCATGCGATATCGGAAATATGCATATAGAATTAAAACTTAATACTCACAAAGCCTGTCAGTCCGTCTCTGTATGCTCAGAGTCCTCCTCCTCATCCTTGGTACGTCTGGTCTGTGACGATGATGGAAGATGGCGCCGTAGCAACTCCTCTATCGCGCGTAATAAATCGAGCGCTCTTGACTGTCCCTGCTCCAGGCGCGATATGTCATCACGCATCCTCCTCTATTCAGCTCGCATCTGCTCCACCGATGGATCTGATCGTGCTGACGTGGATGGTCTGGCAGATGTGGAAGGTTGATCAGTAGCTGATGGCACGACTAGAGGTACATGCTCTGTCGATCTGGGCTATGATGGGGGTGAAGCTGCATCTCTAGGACCTCCCCCTAGCTGCATCGCTATGATGGGGGTGAAGCTGCATCTCTAGGACCTCGTACGGTTCATGTTCGGCAGCCTCATGGTAACATCAGTGTGCCTGAACATAAGATGGTATGAGCTCCCAAGCCTCGTAATCATCCTAATGGCAACACATGCATCTATATCCAATCTAGGATTACCCTTCGCCTCGTTCAACCCTGAAGGATCGACACCGAGGGCAAGGGCAATCGTAGTGATCAAACCCCCCATCACGAGGACTCCTCTCCGAGCTCTGGCGGCTTTCTGGATCTGCTTCATCAGGTAGAATGAAGTGCTAACCCTGAATCCTCTAAGCATGGCCCACAGAAAGTATAACTCCGTAGATCTGACCATGCCATCGCTCTCTGCCCGCCCGAAAATGGTATGTGCAAGCACCCTATGTATATATTTGAAAACCGGGGTAGTCAGACGCGATGCTCTCGCGGTCCTAGGGTCAAATCCCTGCTCGCCAGTGATCTCTCTCCAAAAGGTCCCATCTGAAAACTCATGAGGACGGTGTCTGGTCACATCTGAGGGGAATCCAAATATGTGGCCCAGCTGGTCCAATGTAAGCATATGCTCCCGGTTCTCCAACCGGAATGACATCCTTCCAGGATCTCCGTCATCGTCGTTTCTTAATGAAATCTGGACGGTGCTGAAAAACTCCAAAGTGAGCTGGGTGTATGTAGGGTGCCTCTGCTGGTAAAAATCCTGCCACCCTATGTTCGCGAACATCCACTGGATGTCATCGAACAATCCTAGGGACTGCAGTGTCTGGTTGTCCCAATATCATGTGCTGATCACCCCTCTAGTGGATAGAGCACGATATCTCCTCTCGATCTCCCTACTCCTAAGACGAATCTGACGCGGGTAGGGAGTAAGCACTGGAGGTGGTGATCGTGCCCGTCTCCTCTCCTGGATAATGGCCTCTGGTACAGGAGGTGATGGCTCAGGTGATGAGAGCTCAAGTGAAGGTAGATGAATCTCGGGTGAGGGTACTGGTGCTACTGGAATGGGTGCTGGCTTTGCTGGCTCAGTCATATGTGGGATCTTAGAAACTGATGGTGGAACTATCTCAGGAGTAGCAGAAGACTCCTGTGCAACTGATGGCGAAGAAGAACGAAGCTCGGGTATCTCCACTGATATCTCTGGCAAGTCTACGAATATCTCGGGTGATCCCTCCTCTGGATCTGACAATACTGGTGTACTAGCCTCAGGGATAGGCAGATCTCCCTGGGCTGAGGAGGGTGATACTATCTCGAGTGTGCGCGCTATATCATGTGGAGTGTCTACCTCCATACCCTGAGCGTCAGTAGGTGCCACATGTTGGTGTTTATGCCATGTAGACCAATGTTTGGACATGGTTGGACATTGTTTGAATGTACTTTGATGGAATTATTATTCTTTATAGAGGCATGGTCGTTATTATGCAGACTTCTCTACCTGCGTTGATGTATTGAGTTGCATAAATAATGTCCCAGGAGTTTGGTTGGATCCATTCTCATAAGCTATCCCCAGTCAAGGTACCTTAGCAGATATGGGACAGCTTTGGTACATGTGAGACTGGTGTATGGGTTGGTTAGGTGCGGGGCACAGTAACGCAGACATACAGGTGCATTGGATGCACTGGAGTGATCCACCGTGAGGATTGACTTGTCTAGTCAACAAGTCAATCTCACATGCAAGAGGTTTGCATTGATCCTTAGACTTGAGGTATTCATGTCTAGATTTGATGATGGGTATGCTTTGATACAGTCTTTCGTCTCTCCGTAATTGGGAGACCAAAACGACTATCATTGGGCATGTCATAAGTCATGTAGAGACATGGATGACCAATAGTAGGATTTGCCCCTTCCTTATTAGAAGCATGATATCCACTCGGGGGCGCCCCACCTTATTGGTGCATGACAGGAATGTGTGACCACACTAGTTGAGTCATGACCAATGCATTGGATTGATGAACTTGAGACTAATCCAATGGCGGGATATCAGTTTAGGCAAAGGGATCTATAATGCATGGGAATCCTCGTTGTTTGGTTAGGAGTTGTTGCCATATGGCTTAAGTCCTATGACATGGGTAGTAGTGATGTGTTGCTAGATACCCCTCACTATTTATGATGTTTACATCATTGCCATCGTCATTAGGATCCTACGGGGTCACACGCAATGGACTCTTGACGTTGCTTTAATCAGAAGCCTTAGGATCAAGTTATTGGATAACTTGGATCCATTTAGAAGATTTCATTAGCGCCAATGGGCCTGATGAGTTGGAAGAAGGTTATTGGAGCCAAACTTCATTTTTGGCAGGTTGACCCGAAATTGACCTAGATTGGTCACATTTGGATTAGGGTTGCATTGGATTGGATCCAATAGCTTAATCAACCCATGCCATGAAGTTTGGGCTTGCTCATTATTCAATGAGGCCCAATAATTAGTTGTCATGAAGAGAGAATTGGCTAAAAGGGTATAATGGGGAGAAGTCTTCACCCATTAGCGCCTAGGGGCATAATGGGCTGAAGTGGGCGGTTTTGCTTCATTAAGGAAGTAAAAGGCGCCTTGCCCTTTCTCCCTTGATGGAAACCTTGCCTCTAAGGCAAGTCTTGGGGCT
The DNA here is from genome assembly GCA_027563935.2 of Costus lasius. Lineage (NCBI taxonomy): Eukaryota > Viridiplantae > Streptophyta > Magnoliopsida > Zingiberales > Costaceae > Costus > Costus lasius. Next base: position 83,785,764 of record CM050451.1, read on the forward strand.
AATATGGCTTGAGAACTTTTATGGGAAGTTCCTAGGCGCATATGGATGTTGGGAAGAGGTATATGGTAAAGTCTTGGAGACTTACCTTACCTCAAACCCTAATTTCTCCCAAGACACCACCCTAGCCGAATTCCTCTTGCTTGTTGCGCCTAGCCCTTCTCCTTGGATGAAATGCATGCCTCTAAGGCATGTCTTGGGCTGATATGGCCATTGGGCAAATTAGGATAGGTTGAATGAGGTTTATGGTAAAGTCTTAAAGACTTTCCTTACCTCAAAACTCCTTTATCCTAGCCGCCCACTTGGCATGATCCTAGCCATTGCCCTAGCCACCCCTTGTCCTATTGATAGGACCCTTGCCGCCCCCTCTTGGGAGGTTGGTTCGTGTGTTCAATCCTTGGAGGCGTGAGCACATCAAGAGGAGGCGCAAGCATAAGGGCGAGAGTGCATAGAGGTGGCACAACCTTCTTCCTCGTTGAAGCCGCAAGCATCCTCTTCTTCCTCTCTCTTTGGTGCAAGAAGGAGGAGTGCATGGTGTCTTCATATTCTTCCATAGCCGCAAGCATCATCATTTCCTTGTCTTGGCGCAAGAACAAGAAGAGCTTGGCGGCATCATCTTCCTCCTCATCTCTTCTTAGCGCTTTCATCTTGGAGGTGGCGCAAGAGAAGTGAAGGAACTCTAAGGCTTGATTCTCTTCCCGAGGCTAGCACCAAGCGTGGAAGGGAGCAACGATCAAGGAGTCGACCTGTGGATACTTGTAGAGGGCGAGCACTTGATCGTTTTCGAACATGGCTTCAAGAACCGAGCAAGCAATAGAGGTATTATCCTTGTCACATCCTTGTGTTCTCCCTCGCATGGATCCTTGGGCAAAGGAATATGTTTCGGGTGTAATGCTTCCGCTGCGTCCTGGGACTGCAAAAATTTTAAATTACACCCGGTATTCCCTAACAGTGGTATTAGAGGTACTTGCGAGAAACACAAGGTGTATGTTTGCTTGTATGAAAAATTTTTGGAAAATTTTTCTTCTATCCATGCGCATTTCACGTAGAAAGCATTTTTCATCTAAACCTCTCTTTTCAATTTATGGCCGAAATTTGATTTTGTTTTATGTTTGATTTAAGACCGAAGGCGCACGTAGTTTTGTCAAGTAGGATGGACATTGTGTCTTCGGACTGGCCGGGTCCCTTGATCTGACAAAACTGCCAGCCGATAGGGTCTATGAAATCATCATGGAACTTGATCTAAATTTTGGCATAAATTTGGTTAAGAGAGTGCTTTGGATGATGTTGGCGCATAAGGTGCTAAAATTTGATTTTTCTGAATTTTCAAATTTTACATGCGCCACTTGATTGGGTTGATATGGTCATAGCGAGTGCCCTCCTGTGTTGTGATGTGGAAGCATGTTTCCACTTGTGATGAATGCTTGTAAAATCTCTTTCCACCTGCGTGTGGTTCTCTCCCTATCTTGTTGTAAAGAATTTTTAATCTTGTTTAGAATAGATGTAGAATTATAAGATAGGTTAAGGCTTCATCTTGACAACAAGGAGTCTTCTTCAATCGGAGTCAGAAGTGGCGCCAGCTTTGGAAGCGTGGTGATGGACTTGTGGCTGAAGGAAGGACACATGCTTTCGACTTCTGGCATGGGCTGATCTGCTTTAGGGACTCGCAACCCTTGGATGCACGATAACATGTCACATGGCTCGTGACAAGTTATGTGTATGAAAAGGGCTATGACCATATCGACCAAACTAGCATGCCTGTGATGGTTTATTATTCTGTCCATAGCATGCCTGTGATGTTTTTCCTTTTGTTGCCATAACCATAGGAAAACTGCATGCTAGAAAAGAATAAAACAAACATGCAAAAACTCTCAATACAATATCAAGTCGATAGCCTTCTAACGCGTAGCCCTCATCAAACTATTGATCGATGGTGTTGTGAACTGTTTCCCACCCTCGTGGGACACACCCACTTATCTTTAGGAGGTGTGTGGTGCCAATGGTTTCCCCAGTCCATTTTAATCGGGTGCGCCTTCGCAAGGAAACTCGTTGACCCTGGGCATAACGGTTAGGATCTGACTTGACTAGTTTTTTCATATGTCACTGACATGATGAATCACTAGAGGCAGCTGTTGAGAGGATAGGGTTCTGTGCTGTATCCAGCCCTCGTTGGACACAGGGCGCCTAGTCTGTCTTAACTAAGAGGAATTGTGCACGGCACAATTGGCTGGCATGCCTACCTGAAGAAGCATGAGATCACTCTATGCATCCCAACTCACCCTCGTGAGTCGCGGAGACCTTATGTGAAATTAGGATCCTACTCACCTCTTTCCATGTTGAGTTTGAGAGTTCTCAACTTGTTTTTGGAAATAGTGGGAGCATAGCATTTAAGTTAAAGTCCTTGTTAAATGCTTTGTCATAGTACTTATTTTACTTATTTGCTTATTGTAGAAGGCATCTCCTGATCTAAGATTGAAACTCTATAAAAACAAATTGGATGGGACAAATTGGACAAAGTGGTTCAAGATTTTGTCCAAGATACTCGAACAAGAAAATAAGGTGCATCTTCTTGAAAAACCTCCATCCCAGCCTAGTGTGTATTTCACTACTGAGTGGGAGTGGAATGTCTATCTTGAACATTGTGAAGATAACGAACAATACACTACTCTTGTCTTAGAGTGCATGACCCCAGAGGTCAAGGTTGAGTGTGATGAGATGGGGATTTATGATCTTATCATACATCTCAAAGGTCTCTTCACACCATGCTCTATAGACAATGATCAGGAGAGTTCTGTTGGATCTTCAGAGTGTATGCCTAAATCTGAGAATGACCATGGTTCTGTATCTTCGAAGCTAATACTTTGGAAGACTGGGAATGCATGGGTATTTCGAAGAGGATTGATGGCCAAGAAGAGCATGGCAAAGAAGAAGGGATGTAATCCATCCGCTTCAGGTATTGTGTTACTGAGGTCTTTTGTCTACTTCTTATTCATGGGTACTGAGTACCGCATGTGAAGCTTACATATGTTTTTCATATGCAGGAGCTCAAAAGAAGTAGGACCATGAGGCTTGGTGGGATCGACTCTCGGGTCAGGGACGGAGCATTGGATGCTGCTGTTGACATCATCTCACTGCCTTGAAGACTTTATCTAGAACTTTGCTATTATGTATCAGCTTATGTATTAGAACATCATTCCTTTTGGAAAGGATTTCAGTTTGAAATAATAAATGATATTTTTCTTTAAAACTGAGATGTTCTATTGAAGTGATACAGTTGATAATAGTTTGTGGCTCTATATGTAACACAATATCAGATCCATTGATTCAATTAACATCCTCTTATGGCATTGTCTCTTGAACCATCGAACAATGGTCACATCCAAAGGTCAATGGACTATTGGGATCATTATCCTTTTAGGATTATGATAAATGTGAGCCTTGTTCAAGGGAACAAAGTGACAGATGCTGCCTTCACCATAAAGGGTTGAAGGGTAAGTGGCTTGTTGGATCTATTACACAGCAATGTGTGTGAACCCATGTAAACAAGCACTAAGAGGTGTTATATACTTCATCAGGTGTGGGTATACCTTATCCAACCTAAGAACTTTGGAGAAATCCAAGAAGTTTACAAATGAAGTATTGAGTCAAATTGGAGGATCTATTAAAGCACTTTGATTAGATCAAGGTGATTAGTGGAGAATTTGAAAATTAATGAAAATTCAGAGCTGCTGGGTTGCCTCCTAGGAAGCGCTTGTTTATGGTCTTTAGCTTGACCAAGACAGTGTTCATGACTCTTCTGGTGGGTACAAGGCACAGTGGATAATTGGCAATTGTTGCTCCTGACACCTTTCCGGTTCATTGTACAGATTTAACTTTATAGTTTTAGGTAATGTCCATGTCTCAGCTTTCTTTGATTCCCCCTTTTTATGCTTTTCCCAATTTTCTGAGAGACGTCTATCGATTTCAAAATTACTTCCTTTATCAAAGTTGTTCTCCTTTGTTGTGATCCGCAAGTACACGGATACTCGAAGTAATAAAGAAAGTATCGAATCCACAGGGACCTACGTTGTCGAATACTAAATAGCTGATTTCTTACTATCTAGGCTAATCGAAGTAGTGAGAATAGAAATTGGAAGCTAAAAACGGAATTATCAGAGAGAAAAGCTGGGACTAGGGTTTCGTTCACTTTAACTTTTATGAGCTAGATATGAATAAGGATTTCGTCAGTTCAAATTTATCATGATGAAGATGTAATTTACTAAATAAAAGGGTTGTTTCACTTTCGTGCAAACAACTGCACAGGGATTTATCCTCGCTTTCCCGCAAGATTCTTCCCAATGCTGAAGATAAGTAAATCATCAAACAATGAATTCAAGGATCACTTTCATGCATCCGAATTCAATGTTGATAATATCTAGTGGAGATTCAAAGATCACTTTCGTGCATCCGAGTCTCAACACTAGTTTTACTCATGGATCTCCAACGTTCTGATCCTTGCTTTCGCACAAGATCTCCACATTTGACAAATAGACTCGATCTATAGGTTCATGTTATAATTATGGCAATTAATCTATTAGAACAGATCAAATTAGATCTAACCTAAGGAAGGGATCCTAACATGCAATGATAGGGCTCCAAATTCTCAAGCAATTACCTTTCGGTCTCAAGCGAAAATTCTAAGAACATAATTAGTAACATGAACTTATAGAGAGTCTAAGTACAATTATCACATGAGCAAAATCATCATGGTAATATTAAACTCAATGAAATAGTAAAAATAATCATCTAGTCATTGGAAATCAAGTGAATTACTCCCCCATGTCCCAAAAGTAGTTTAAGCTATCATCATGAAGGAATTACAATAGATCATGGTTTCAAAGGATCGAAAATCGAAGTAAAAGAAAAGTTTAGAAAATACAGCACGGCTGTGAAGTATTTCACAGCCATAATTTGCAAGAACCGTCGATGAACAATGCCGGCGACTCCTTTTTCTTCGATTTCACTTCCAATCGATCTCCTTTCGGTCTGAAACTTCTGGCACGTCGTCTCCTCTTTTAGACGAAGCTTCAGTATGAAAATTACGGCCGGAGAACGTCTGGATCGAGCGCGGCGGCGAAACCCTAGGCAGGGGCGTGGATCGCGATTTCTCCCTCGACAGTGCACGAAATTTGGGGCTTTTGGTCTGTCTGTAATTCTCTCGTCAAAAGCTCTCCCTCTGCTTCTTACGGCATCTGATTTAAGGCTCTAGATCGCTCGCAATCTTCTCCGCAAGAATTGGGCGTTGATATTGACTCGGGCGTCGCGTTCAGAACAGAAATTACGGCAGTGTAATGTCTTACGGCACTGACGTAAAATCGCTCGAGTCTTTTGTTCTGATGTTGTCGGGGAATTACGACACCGTAATCTGGTTTACGGTAGTACCGTAAAATCGGCTGAACTCTCTGTTCGCGAACGTCTGGAAATTACGGTCTGTGTAGTTTCTTACGGTAGTGCCGTAAAACCGGGTGAAGTTTCTGTTATGAAGCTCTCCGAAATACGGTACCGTAATGTTGCTTACGGTAGGTGCCATAAAATCGAAAAATCTTTATGTTCGGAAGCTTCTCAAAATACGGCAGGGCTCGGATTTTATGGTAATGTCTGGAATTACAGTATCATAAAATGGGTTACGGCATTTGCCGTAATTTGCTGACTTGCTCCGTTTTGCGTGAAATTTCTTGGGCGATCTCCTCTTGATGATGATAATCCTTCTATGTATTTTATTTTGCTTGAAAACACCTAAAAATAGTGCCTTTTTACCTGAAAACCATGAAAAACCAAAATAGAAGTAGACTTTGCAATATTCAATAAATTTATCATGAAGACAAGTAAAAGATCTTCAATTTAGCATGAAAAGATATCGAAAATGATACAAAATATACTATATATTTTGGTGTCATCAAAATACATAAGGCTTAAACTTTGCTTGTCCTCAAGCAAAAACCAAAATTTGAAATCATAGTTTGATTAAAAGAGTAACCTTTTCATGCTCAATAAATTTCTAAAATACAACTTATCAAGAATTCTATCAATTGATTTATAAAATTTCAAATAAACATATCATTCTTAGAACTCAACCCTCTAGATCCATAATTCAATCAAATAAAACTTCGCAGCATGTACAATAAATAGAATTTTCAATCTTATGATTTCACCCAATTTTCAGTTCAAATCTATCTTGCTTTTGTTTACAGGAATAAGGTCCCCAAGATCTTTTTCCACTCATATCAAATTTTTTTTTTTTGGCATCATTCACATTCTCTAACTCGATTACCACCTTTTTTCTGGTGACGAGATTAGAGTGCACGGATCACATAATCAATGCAATGGAACTCATATCCTCTAATTTGGAAAGAATTTACTAAGGACAGTGGAGTTTATGTGAAATGATTTTTCTCATGGCATGTACCCACATAGATACATACTTTTTCTATTTATTACTTCAACCCATAACCTTTGGTACCACTGTGCTTCCCCACAGTGTCAAGTAGGAGAGTCCTCACTATATTTTTGGGGATCTTGGATTCTTATTTCCCAACAAATAACAAGAATAGACTAAACATCTACTAGGTTGATCAATTGATCTCAATTCATAAATCATACTTATATACTCATTTTATTCGAAAGAAAAATTTCACCTTTAGATTTTATTCTTCAAACAATACATCTATCCAAAATTTCATGCATCAACTAATTTCATATTTCAATAGACAAATATGTATTGAAGAAATAAATTTTGACATGATAGGGCTATATCTCTAATCATGGATTTTGAATTTCATTTGTCATCAAAAATCATCAACACATCTCAAAACGTAATCATATATCAAAATTGTTTTCATCATCATCATCTCATCATGTCAACAAGAGTAATATCATCATCATGTAGTAATACAACCAAATCGAAAGATAAGTCAGAATATCAATATTTGTCATACAACCATATTGAAAAATTCAATGTAATCATATCAAAAATCAGTGGCGGCGATCATGAAGCGTCATCCTTCCCTTCATCATATGAAAACTCAATGAGATATATATGGGAAAACACAGTATGGTAAAATAGTAAAGGAAAACAATACTCACAAAGTATCTACTCGTCGCCATCTGATTGTGTAGCCTCTGAATCTCTCGCAGCAGCCTCCATAGGGTCATAATATGGTGTTCCTTCTTGATCACCCTGGTATCCATTGTTGGGGTATGCCCTTAGCCTAATGTTTGAGGCCTTGGGATTGTATCAGTATCATGTAATAAACTCTTCTGTTTATAAAGGCATGGTTATTATTCAGTTTGCTACATTGTCTGCTGCAATATATGTTCTTCTTGGATAATGTCTCAAAGCTGTTCAGCTAGGCTGACATGCTATAAGTCCTTAGTCGATATATCTTGGTGAACATGAGACAGCCTTGATATGATTGAGACTAATATGTGTTCTGATCTTATAGGATGCTTCGAGCATGGAATAAGATGTAGACTCATGGGTACATTGGATGTACTGGACAGACCCTACTAGGATATTCAATTGTTTGTCGCAATGTGAATAATCCTTGTATATGACAAGTGGCACATTTCCTCTGACTTGAGATCACTTGTGTTTTCTAAATGATGATTGTCATTGTTTTGAGATAGTTCGATATCATTTGAAACATAATGATTATAGACTATCTTGGATGGTGAGCTTGAGTCATGTTAGGGCACTAGTGATAGACATAGGATTGCCGTCTCCTTGTTTAAGGAGTGTGATGTTCTAAAGGGGCCCCCTGGATGAGATGATTGAGAAAGTGTATGGCCATACCCAGGTGACTATGTTCATCTGATCTAATCATGCTCATCATATTGGAGTTACAAGCTTGACACGCTTGTCCAATAAGAACATCCAGTGGCAAAGGAAATATGTATGCTTCGTGAGTTGGATTCACACTTGTGCTGTGTTTTGGGTGTAGTCTTGGAAGACTCTTTTCTTTATATCGGGAGACAGTGATGTGTTGCTAGATACCCCTCACTAATCGTGATGACGTAAGTTATCGTTACCGACAATTAAAGGAAACCCTCAGGGTCGCACAATTGATGATATGGCTTACTTAAGTCAGATCGTGTGGACTGAATTAGTTGGGTTCAGTTTAAAGGGATTTAATCTCTGATTATGAGTGAGATCCGGTCTGATCATGTTTGATTGATTAGGGCTTGAGATCGGTAAGCTTTGATCGAGAGAATGGATGCTTGATCAGTGAGATCAGGAGCATCAAGAGATCAACGGTTAGATCTGGAACCTTAGGGTTTTAATTTGATCTAGGCCATGTCGCTTGGTTTATTTGGCTATTGAACCAAATTCAAGATGAACCGGCTCATGGATGAGCGCATGGTTCAAGGGTGAAGTGAGTTGGCGATTGGGGTAAACCCATGATCGCAAGTGGAGAAGTGGCATGCTATTTTTAGATAGCACTTCTCTTGCGTGACCACCTCTCACGTTCACGCCCCCCTTTCTCTCTTGTGTTCGTCGCCTTGCCTCTTGCTCTTGACGAGAGAACTTGGTGTTGTGAAGAGGTTGACGAAAAGAGGAAAAGAAATCGCCAAGCAAAACATCTCTTCCCTTTTACCATTCGACAAGGACACCTTTGGGCCTTGCTAGCACAAGGAGCGCCAAAGAGGAGTAGGCGACATCAACTGTGTGCGTCACCTCTGGAGAAGATCCAGTTCGATCTTTGCTTCCAAGGCGCCATCTAGAAATGGCTATGGTATGATTCTATCTCTTCCGTGCAATCGGATTTTATATGGTTGATCATATCTCATGAAACTAATCCTTTGAAACCCTTTCCGCTGCTTAAAATTCTAATATGCGCCATGCTGGGTTTCGCCCCCCTCTTGAAAGGGGTTCTTTCATCCATAATCTCGATGATCTGCATAACCAAAGCGGTCAAAAAGGAAATTACCCATATCTTCCATATGATCACATAACCTCTCCATATCCCTTTGGATGTGCCCCAGAGTCTCTTCCATGCTCTCCTGGTGGCGTTCTTGATTATACATCTGTGCTGTCAACGCCTGAAAACCAGGATCATGGTGGCTAGCAAAACCAGCCCTAGGTCTCTGTGAAGATGTACCGGCAGCCTGTGGAGAATCACGAGGAGGTGACTCCATCCCATACGGATCACTCCTTCCACCCCATGTGGGTGGTGGTGGTGCTGAATCAAGCGGTGGGGTAAAGGCTACCTCTACTGCGCTGGGTGACAACTTCCAATTGGCTCTGTCCTTGACTGTAGTCTTCTCATTGCGCGGTAAAGGTAGAGGGCGGATATTTGGTCCAAGGACCAAACAAAAGGTATCTCCCTCCCTAACAATCATCCTCATTACAATACAAGATTCCATGTCCAGTCTTGGATTCCCTCGTGCCATCTCTGCGTCAAAGGGCTCAATCCCAAAATGCCTGGCTATAGGACTAATCAAGCCTCCTATCACCACAGTTCCTCTGGTTGCTCTAGCCACCTTGTCCAAATGCTTGACCATGAAATAAGCCACATCCACTGCAAACCCACTGAGCATCCCCCAAAGAAGATAGAGCTCATGCTGATGAACCATGCTGTCACTATCCCCTCTGCCGAACACTGTGTGTGCTAGAACCCTATGAGCATATTTGATACAAGGGTTCATGATCTTGCTAGCCCTGGCAGAAACAGCATGGAAACGGTTTTCATCAGTGATCTGGTTCCAAAAGATGTTTTCCATAAATCCAAGGGGTATCTCAGTGTACCCTCCTATGCTCAGTCCAAAGATGTCTCTTACTTCCTGCAGTGTAAGCTCCCTCTCTTCATTAGCCAACCTGAAAGTAATTTTCTCATCAGCAGGGCCATGAGAATACTCCTTTTGTTCCACAAACAGACTGCTCAAAAACTCTAGAATTTTTCATGCTCAATAAATTTCTAAAATACAACTTATCAATGAAAAACTCTGTCAATTGATTTATAAAAATTCAAATAAGTATATCATCTTTAGAACTCAATCCTCTAGATCCACAATTCAATTGAATAAAACTTCGCAACATGTACAATAATTAGAATTTTCAATCTCAAGACTTCACCCAATTTCAATTCAAATCTATCATGCTTTTGTTTACAGGAATTAGGTTTCCAAGATCTTTTTCCACACACAATTTTTTTTTCCTTTTTTATGAATTTTGTTTGTTTTTGTAAAAACGGCATGTACCCACATAGACACATATTTTTTATTTTTGACTTCAACTCTTTCTTCGGTACCACTGTCAATTTTGCACAGTGCCAAGTAGAGGAGTCTTATTCTTTTTATCTCTCATTATTTTTCATGCATAGACTTCAACCCATGTTTTAGGTACCACTATCAATTTTACATAGTGCCAAATAGGGGAATCTCTCACTATTTTTTTTTTGGATCTTGGATTCTTGCTTCCCAACAAATAGCAAGAATAGACTAAACTCTTATTAGGTTGATCCATTGATCTCAATTCAAAAAAAATTGCACTCATATGCTAATTTTATTCAAAAGAAAAGTTTTACTTTTAGATTTCGTTCTTCAAACAATACATCTACCCAAAATTTTATGCATCAACTAATGTCATATTTCAATAGACAAATATGTATTGAAGAAATAAATTTAACATGATGGGGCTGTCAAATCATCAACACATGAGTCTATTCATCATAAAAAATTTATCAACACATGCCAAAACATGATCATATGTCAAAATATTTTCATTATCACATCATGTCAACTGGAATTAATATCATCATCATCATCATATGGTACAACCATATTGAAAAGTAAATCATCAGAATATCATACAACCATATTGAATATCAGAAACCAGCATCATTATTAAAGTACAACCAAATTGAAAAGCAAGTAATCAAAAATCGGTGGCGGCGATCATGAAGTGTCATCCCTTCCTTCATCATATGAAAAATCAATGAGATATATATGGGAAAACACAGTATGGTAAAGAGATAAAGGAAAACAATACTCACAAAGTATCTATTCGTCGCCATCTGATCGTGTAGCCTCTGAATCTCTAGCGGCAGCCTCCATGGGGTCATAATATGGTGTTCCTCCTTGATCACCCTGGTATCCATAATCTCGATGATCTGCATAACCAAAGTGGTCAAAAAGGAAATTACCCATATCTTCCATATGATCGCATAACCTCTCCATATCTCTCTGGATGTGCCCCAGAGTGTCTTCCATCCTCTCCTGGCGGCGTTCTTGATTATACATTTGTGCTGTCAACGCCTGAAAACCAGGATCATGATGGCTAGCAAAACCAGCCCTAGGTTTCTGTGAAGATGTACCGGCAGCCTGTGGAGAATCTCGAGGAGGTGACTCCATCCCATATGGATCACCTCTTCCACCTCAGGTGGGTGGTGGTGGTGCTGAATCAAGTGGTGGGGTAAAGGCTGCCTCTGCTGCGCTGGGTGACAACTTCCAATTGGCTCTGTCCCTGACTGTAGTCTTCTCGTTGCGCGGTAAAGGTAGAGGGTGGATATTTGGTCCAAGGACCAAACAAAAGGTATCTTCCTCCCTAACAATCATCCTCATCGCAATGCAAGATTCCATGTCGAGTCTTGGATTCCTTCGTGCCATCTCCGCGTCAAAGGGCTCAATCCCAAAATGCCTGGCTATAGGAGTAATCCAGCCTCCTATTACCACAGTTCCTCTGGTTGCTCTAGCCACCTTGTCCATATGCTTGACCATGAAATAAGCCACATCCACTGCAAACCCATTGAGCATGCCCCAGAGAAGATAGAGCTCATGCTGACGAACCATGCCGTCACTATCCCCTTTGCCGAACACTGTGTGTGCTAGAACCCTGTGAACATATCTGATACAAGGGTTCAGAATCTTACTAGCCCTGGCAGAAACAGCATAGAAACGGTTCTCATCAGTGATTTGGTTCCAAAAGATGTTTTCCATAAATCCAAGGGGTATCTCAGTGTACCCTCCTATGCTCAGTCCAAAGATGTCTCTAACTTCCTGCAAGGTAAGTTTCCTCTCCTCATTGGCTAATCTGAAATTAAGTTCTCCTTCTGCAGGGCCATGAGAGTACTCCTTTAATTCAATTATCAAACTACTCAAAAACTCTAGAACAAGGGGTAAGAATGTGGGTGGATGCATCTGGAAAAACTGCTTGGCTTGAATCCTATCAAACATCCAAAGTACGTCATCATAAAGCCCTAAGGCTTCAAGAGTCATCTGATCAGCATATTTTGTGTTGACAATTCTTCTTTCAGTCAGTTTGTTATATCTGGCCTCTTGTATCTCATTCCTAAAAATGATACCATGGGGGTTTTGGGGTTGAGATGGTTCTGCAGGGGCTTTCCTCTTCTCTCTTGGAAAAATTACCTTTCTCCTTGGCATATTTGCTAACAAGCTGCAAACTCACAATTCAATGCATATACAACATAATAATATAGCAGTTCAGATTAAGTTCTATCATCATGTTCTTTAAGCATCATTAGCAGAGTAAAAATAGGTCTTGTAATCTCGATCTCAATTCAAAATGGCAAGCATGAATCATAGCTCCAGCATCATTACTAACACTAATCAAGTATGTAGGAAGCAAAAATCAACTCATAACTCAAGCTCAAACTCAAAAAAAATAACAAAACCGTGAGTGAACAGTAACCTCGAGCGCGTTCAGCGTATTTCAACTCAAATCGGTGACGAAAATTGGTTAAAACTCTTTCAAACAGCGAAGAATTGAGAGCTCATTTTCTAACGAGTAAATAGAAACAAGAATCACTTGAAATGGTTGGGAATCGAGCGAGAACGAGCGAAAGGGGCGTAAGTTCATCAAAACTCGTTAAAGCGATGAAATCAGAAAAACGGATACCTAATCTACGGTGCAATCTGGACAAGAAGGATCGCCGGCGTCCACAGCAGGTCAGAGGCGGTTGGAGAAACGAGATGGGCGCAAGCTCGAGCGAAAACGAGGGTGAAACCCTAAAAAAATGCCCGGTTGAAACCCTAAATACGGTACAGACTCGCGCGTCCGAAACCACTTTACGACAGTGTAATGTCTTACGGCACTGCTGTAAAATTACGACAACTCTCGGGTCGAAAACGATTCAGGATTACGGCACCGTAAAACTCTTTACGGTACCTGCCATAAAATCTCGAAAACTTTCTGTTCAAAAATGACGTGGAATTACGGTACCGTAGAGTACCTTACGGTACCTGCCGTAAAATCCAAACAACAAATTTTTTTTTTTCAAAACTTGAAAATTCAGAAAATCAAAAAATAAAATTTTGTGGAAATACGGTACCGTAGAGTACCTTACGGTGGTACCGTAAAAATAAGGAAACTCTGAGGTGGATTTTGGAACCAAAATACGGTACCGTACAATATCTTATGGTAGTACCGTGAAATCGTGGCAACTTTCTGATCGAAAGTGGTTAAAAGTTTATTCAATGAATCATTAAGATTAAATTCAATCTTGTTGTCACATATATCAAAAGTAATCTTTCCTTCTTTCACATCAATATTTGCTTTAGCTGTGGCCAATAATGGTCTACCAAGAATGATAGGATTTCTAGAATTTACCTCCATGTCTAACACTACAAAATCTGCAAGAATGAAAAACTTACCAATTTGTACAGGGACATTCTCTAATATGCCTACAGGATACTTTACCGATGAATCCGCGAGCTGTAAGGATATGGATGTATGCTTTAGCTCTCCAAGATTTAGTTTCCTATAAGTAGAAAGAGGCATTAGACTCACACTTGCACTGAGGTCACATAAGGCTTGGTCAAAAGCCATAGTGCCTATTGAACAAGGTATAGAAAAACTACCTGGATCTTTCAGTTTAGGTGGCAGTTTGTTCTGTATGATAGCACTACAATCTTCAGTTAAAGTAACAGTGCATGTACCATAATCATCTAATTTCCTTTTACTAGATAAAATTTCCTTTAAAAACTTGGCATAAGATGGCATTTCAGTAATAGTTTCAGTAAAAGGAATGTTAACATAAAGCTTTTTCAGGATTTCAAGAAATTTGCCAAACTTTTTGTCTAGTTTATGTTGAACCAACCTTTGAGGAAAAGGTATTGGTGGCTGGTAAGGAGCAGGCAAATTAGGTTTAGGATTGTCTTTCTCACATGATTCCTCCCCTTTTGGTTCATCACCCTTTTGAGGTGATAAACAAGTTTGGGGTTTCTTATGTGAAGAAGATTTCCCTAACTCTAATTCCCTTTCATTATCATTAAGCCTTTCTTCAGTGTTTTCAAACCTCCCTCTAGGTTCTTGATGCCTTGAATTTTAGTAGTGATTTTTACTATTATTCCATGATGAATTTAGGCTTATTTTAATGATTTTACACTCCTTTAAGGCTTATTTAGTTAAAAACTTCAGAATCTTCACTTTTCGTATGTCTTATTGAATTTCAGGTAAAATCACCCAATTTTGAAGCCTTTTTGAAGAATCTAAAAGCATGGGGTGATTCCTTATGAGAAGACGAAGCTGCCCGTAAAATTTGGGCTCAATCGGAGCCTTCTCTGGACTTCACGGCCAGGTGAACCCCACAGGGTTCACCCATGATCTTACCGAAGGAAGGATTTTCGTGCGCACGTCACTGCCTGGTGAACCCGGCGGGGTGTACCGATGATGTCGAGATTTCTGAAAGCTATCGGACACTTCACTAGCAGGTGAACCCCATGGGGTTCACCCGTGATCTCATCTGAAGATACCTGCACAGAAGTACGCCGAGAATTTCACTCTGTGATTATTTCACAACAAAAGAGCTCCGAGCACTTCACCACCTGGTGAACCCTGCAGGGTTCACCCATGAAGGCGTCGGAACAGCATGACCCCCACTCGGTCTTTCGCTGATTCCCGGTCCGATTCAACTCCAAATTCAGCAAGTGAGGGGTTTTTGGAAAGCTGACTCGAAGATGAACATATAGAATATAAAAGCCCTAATTTTCATGACCTAATGATTGAGCAATCGGGCGACAAAGCGGCTAGGGCGGAAGAACACAGTGATTCGGCGACTTCGGGCGGATTTCTGAAGATTCGATCATTAGAACCTGACAATCCTGGGTTCTTTCGTTCGATTTTTCTTCTCCTCCCTCCTAGAAACCTTTTCCTGTGATTATCTTATGTTTAAAGAGAGGATTTTGAGCGCTTTGACGATGGTTGTAGCGTAAACTTGTTTTCAGGGCTCGGTTGAAGCCCTCTGACGATTTCCGTTTGCAATTCATGTATTAACTCTATTATTCAGATCATATTTTAAGTATATTTCACTTGGTGCGTTTATTTCTTGATTTATACTTTGGCCAAGTATTATCATGTCATAGTTGTTACGGTTCATAACGAGAGTAGGACTGTAACGACCGAACCTCATTGTGAATCTTGCGAAGGCTCGATAAGAAAGTGCTTGTTCTTCACTCGAGGGTTCATAATCTACCACGGAACCCATTGGGCTTGTCCAGAGCGGTCCACCGCGAAAGTAGGAGACGTTCTAGGTAAATACCGGGGTGTACACTCGAAAGAGGGCACCTTGTACCATAGGCGCGCGAGCCGTCCGTTGGAGGCGTGGTTGGAATTCTCGCCTTTTGTTTTGATTTCAGATTCATAGGCGCGTGAGCCGTCCGTTGCAACCGCAGTCCCTAGCGCACGCTGAGCTTATTGCGCTAAGTGAGTTGCAAAAAAAAAAATGCTAAGAGGTCAATGTGCTATTCAATAGTTGAGTGCCGTTCGTTTTTGTTTGCATTAGTGTTGCCCCGATTGACTTCTTCGTCGCTTTCGTCGTGCTTCTATCGGTTTCCCTGCACTTTCCGATGCGTTTTTCCTTCCCTCGTCTAATGACCCTCTCACGTACCGAGCATTGTGTAATTCCCCTAGAGTACGGTGCTAAGGACATCCCTCCCATTAGTCGCTGCATCAAATCTCAACGTCTTTAATATCGACAAAAATTAAGGTCCCCGGCAACGGCGCCAAAAACTTGTTGTGATCCGCAAGTGCACGGATACTCGAAGTAATAAAGAAAGTATCGAATCCACAGGGACCTACGTTGTTGAATACTAAATAGCTGATTTCTTATTATCTAGGCTAATTGAAGTAGTGAGAATAGAAATTAGAAGCTAAAAACGGAATTATCAGAGAGAAAAGCTGGGACTAGGGTTTCGTTCACTTTAACTTTTATGAGCTAGATATGAATAAGGATTTCGTCAGTTCAAATTTATCATGATGAAGATGTAATTTACTAAATAAAAGGGTTGTTTCACTTTCGTGCAAACAACCGCACAGGGATTTATCCTCGCTTTCGCGCAAGATTCTTCCCAACGCTGAAGATAAGTAAATCATCAAACAATGAATTCAAGGATCACTTTCATGCATCCGAATTCAATATTGATAATATCTAGTGGAGATTCAAGGATCACTTCGTGCATCCGAGTCTCAATACTAGTTTTACTCATGGATCTCCAACGTTCCGATCCTTGCTTTCGCACAAGATCTCCACGTTTGACAAATAGACTCGATCTATAGGTTCATGTTATAATTATGGCAATTAATCTACTAGAACAGATCAAATTAGATCTAACCTAAGGAAGGGATCCTAACATGCAATTCTAGGGTTCTAAATTCTCAAGCAATTACCTTTCGGTCTCAAGCGAAAATTCTAAGAACATAATTAGTAACATGAACTTATAGAGAGTCTAAGTACAATTATCACATGAGCAAAATCATCATGGTAATATTAAACTCAACGAAATAGTAAAAATAGTCATCTAGTCATTGGAAATCAAGTGAATTACTCCCCCATGTCCCAAAAGTAGTTTAAGCTATCATCATGAAGGAATTACAATAGATCATGGTTTCAGAGGATCGAAAATCGAAGTAAAAGAAAAGTTTAGAAAATACAGCACGACTGTGAAGTATTTCACAGCCGTAATTTGCAAGAACCGTCGATGAACAGTGCCGACGACTACTTTTTCTTCAATTTCACTTCCAATCGATCTCCTTTCGGTCTGAAACTTCTGGCACGTTGTCTCCTCCTTCAGACGAAGCTTCAGTATGAAAATTATGGCCGGAGAACGTCTGGATCGAGCGCGGCGGCGAAACCCTAGGCGGGGGCGTGGATCGCGATTTCTCCCTCGATAGTCACGAAATTTGGGGCTTTTGGTCTCTCCGTAATTCTCTCGTCAAAAGCTCCCCCTCTGCTTCTTACGGCATCCAATTTAAGGCTCTAGATCGCTTGCGATCTTCTCCGCAAGAATCGGGCGTTGATATTGACTCGAGCGTCGCGTTCAGAACAAAATTACGGCAGTGTAATGTCTTACGACACTAACGTAAAATCGCTCGAGTCTTCTGTTCTGATGTTGTCGGGGAATTACGGCACCATAATCTTGTTTACGATAGTGCCATAAAATCGGTTGAACTCTCTGTTCGCGAACGTCTGGAAATTACGGCCCGTGTAGTTTCTTACGATAGTGCCGTAAAACCGGGTAAAGTTTCTGTTCTGAAGCTCTTCGAAATACGGTACCGTAATGTTGCTTACGGTAGGTGCCGTAAAATCCAAAAATCTTTCTGTTCGAAAACTTCTCAAAATACGGCAGGGCTCGGATTTTACGGTATCGTAAAATGGGTTACGGCACTGCCGTAATTTGCTAACTTGCTCCGTTTTGCATGAAATTTCTTGGGCGATCTCCTCTTGATGATGGAAATCCTTCTGTGTATTTGATTTTTCATGAAAACGCCTAAAAATAGTGCCTTTTTACCTGAAAACCATGAAAAACCAAAATAGAAGTAGACTTTGCAATATTCAATGAATTTATCATGAAGACAAGTAAAAGATCTTCAATTTAGCATGAAAAGATATCAAAAATGATACAAAATATACTATATATTTTGGTGTCATCATCCTTCACCCCTGGAGATTTATCGGAATCTGCAAAATTAATTCGTTTAGCTTCGGATGAAAAATCAAGGATCAACTTGCTATCATTCAAATTCAAAGTAAGTTTTTCATGCAATATGTCAATAACAGCTCCTGTGCTTGCTAAAAACGGTCTTCCTAGAATAACAGGGAACTTAACATTTTCTTTCGTGCTAACAACCATAAAATCAGTAACAATTGAAAAATTATCAATTTGAACCGTTACATTTTCTAATATGCCAATAGGTTGTTGATCAAAACCATTAGCAAATTGGACATATGTGTTAGTTGGTTTAAACTTCCCACAATCTACTTCCTCAACCAAATGTGATGATAATAAGCTAATTCTAGCTCCTATGTCACACATAGCATTCTCAACAGATAAATTACCAATCTTGCACGGAATTGAAATACTCCCAGGATCTTTTACCTTATTTATTTCAACATCCTGACTTACCTGGTCTTTCTTCACCTCAGTCTTACCAGTCTCATATGTCTTTTGTTCTGTTCTGAACAACCTCTGAGGAAAAGGAACTGGAGGGACATATGCAGGCGGGCCTACATATTTCTCTTCATCCCTTACTTCTTTGCAATATTCTGCATCTAGAACAATGCTTACAGACTGGTCTACAGATTCCTCAATAGGTTCCTTAGGTATCTCTTTATATACATCATTCATTGTAGTGACTGTGTTGACGTGCTCCCTGGGATTCATCTCAGGCTGTCCTGGCAGTCTCCCTGGAGGTCTAGTGGCAGTACTTGCTTGCTGTGCAATCTGATTTTCCAACATCTTGTTATGAGTAGTCAAAGCTTGCACACAAGATGTCAGCTGCTTGAGCTGATCAGCAAGGTCGTCAGTCCTCTTTTGCTGGTTCAAAACGGCTTCCAGCACGGAATCATAATTAGACTTTTGGGGTTGCCCATACTATCTCGGCTGGAAACCTGGCGGTGGCCTATTATTCTGCTGTGAATATTGAGGAGGAATTTGCCCTTGATTTTGCTTGTAGGACAAGTTGGGGTGGTTCCTCCATCCTAGATTGTAAGTAGCAGAGTAAGGGTCATTTGCAGGTCTCTGATTATAATTCTCCACAGCGTTCACTTGCTCTTGATCTGATTCCTCCTGTGAAGAAGTTATGATCCGACATTCAGATGCATTGTGCCCTGTTACACCACATACCTCATAAGAAACCATGTTAACTGAACTAGGTGAAAGAGATAAGGAATCAATCTTCTGAACTAGAGAATCTACCTTAGCTGCCAGTGATGTCAAGGAATCAACGTGAAACTTACCAAATCCCGTGGAAGTAGTGCTCCGCTCACTTGACCATTGGTTATGGTTCATGGCCATATCCTCTAGATGAGCAGTTGCTTCTTCCACATTCTTGCTCATGATCGTTCCTCCGGCCGCAGCGTCCACCATCATTTTGGTGTTATAGTCCAAACCGTTGTAAAAGATTTGGACTAAAATCCAGTCTTGAAGTCCATGATGTGGGCACATGTGCTGGAGCTCCTTGAAATGCTCCCAAGCCTCATAAAGCGATTCTTCTTCTTGCTGTGTAAAGCACGTGATCTTGTTGCACAACTGAAAAGTTTTGCTCGGTGGGAAATATTTGTTCAGGAATGCTCTGGACAACTGTTCCCAGGCGGTGAATGATCCTGTTGGCATCGAGTACAACCAAGCTCTGGCACGGTCCCTGAGAGAAAACGGGAATAGTCTCAGTCTTATGGCATCAGATGAAACTCCGTTAATCTTAACTGTATCGCGATATTCAAGAAAAACAGCTAAATGAAGATTTGGATCTGAATTTGGGGAACCCCCAAATTGGTTTTGTTGAACCATCGTCATTAATGCTGGCTTTAGCTCAAAATTGTTCGCCTCTACGTTGGGTCGAACGACGCTTAGATTGAACTCTTGTACATTAGGTGCAGCGAAGTCCCTCAAAGATTGATGATGATTGTCCTCCGCCATCTCTCCTTTCTCAAAATTCTTTTTAGCCTCAAACTGAAATCTCATTCAAAGGCGGAATGTGCGCTCAATTTCTGGGTCTTCTGGAAGCAAAGCACCTACACGAGAAACTCTGGGCATACAACGTGTAAGTAGACAATAAAAAGAAAAGAATAGTAAAAACTAATGGCAAAAGAAATGAAAAAAATGCCTAATCTCCTAACTTATCAATTAGTCAATATTAACTATCCGTAGTCCCCAGCAACGGCGCCAAAAACTTGATAGGTATCCTCAAGTGCACGGATTTATCGAAGTAATAAAAGTTATCAATCCCACAGGGACTACGAAGCTAAATACTGACTTTTCGGCTTGTCTAAATTTAGGCTAACAAAATCAATAGTTTTCTTTCCTAACTTATGCAGACACGCAAACTCGGAACAGCTTTTAATAGGTTCAGATTTCAACAAGTCGGGAGTTCATGGGTTCGCCACAATGACAATTATGAGCCTTTAAATAAATAACTAAATCACAGAAATTATCTAGCATGAAAGGAACTCTTCCTAAAGTGCATACTACCTCCTCCCGAAGCGTAGTACGGTATTTAACTAGATTAACTAACTACTCCCATGATAGTTAACCTAATTAAACCCATTAAGCTATATGAAGCATTTGTTTAACCCTTCAAACAAATCCAAACTACTCCCGTGATTGGATTTGTAGGTCTAGTTGAAATAGATCAGACGTTGCGATTCACCTCCCGGTCCTTCTCGCAACGTCTAAGACGTAAAAATATTTGGCCATGGTAGATTACGAAATAAGCAAAATCTCAACTAAATCATGCAGATAAATTCAAATGAAAATAGTAAGCATGAATTAACTCATAAAAGTCATTGGACTACGCCCAATCATCCCGACAAAGGGTTCTACTCGCTCATGTTAGAATAAAAATACATGGTGTTTTGATGAACAAAAAAACACAAGAAAGATTGCATGAAATCACTGAATAAACTACAGAATCGCGTTCTCCTTAATCCGAAGATGAGGATTGACTGATCTATCGTCGTCTTTAGGGAAAATCTCGCCGGAAAAATGGTTGAAACCGAGTTGTCGCCCTTGTCGCCGCCGCCGTTTGCTTTCGTCCGTAGGAACCTCTCCAAACTGATAAAAATCTCCTCTTTTATTGCTAGACCAGTTTAGAACCCATCAAGGACTGGTTCTGTGAAGTTTGGCCCAAATCCGGTTCAAAATGAGTGAGAATCGAGCGAAAAACTCGTCGGGCGGAAACTTTTACGGCCCGTGATGTGTTTACGGCTTCGGTCGTAATTCTTTTGGCGCACAATGCTTTTGGTCACAGAAACTTTTACGGCCCGTGATGGAATTACAGTCTTGCCCGTGAAAGTTTCGGTGAATTTTTTAACTTAGCTGATTTTTGTCCTCCGCTCGACGTCGCGTTTATGGCTGAATCCACAATTACGGCCAAGGCCGTAATTATCTCGTTCTTCACCATTTTTGCTCCAAATTTGACGTGTGAGCTCGTGATCTCCTTGGGAATCGTGCTTTGACCTTAAAACTCTCAAAATTCTTTATTTTTAGGCTATTTTACCTACATTTTCACAAAAACCAAGAAAAGTGAAGATTCTGTGCAAAGTAAGATAAAAACACTAAAAATAGCACAAAATCATGGAAATATGTCCAAAATATGATCTAAAACATATGGAAAAATACTATATAAATGCAACACATCACTCACCTTCCATGAAGCAATTAATTGTTCTAATGCTCAAAAGTGGATCAATGCAATGGGTGAAGAAATTCAATCTATGAAAGATAATGACGTTTGTGATCTTGTACCATTGCCTGAAGGAGTGAGACCTATTGGTTGTAAATAAATTTTTAAAACCAAAAGGGGTTCACAAGGCATTGTGAAAAGATTTAAAGCACGTCTTATCGCTAAGGGTTTCACCCAAAGGAAAGACATTGACTATAAAGAGACTTTCTCTCCGATTTCATCGAAAGACTCTTTTAGAATAATTATAGCTTTGGTAGCTCATTTTGATCTTGAGCTTCATCAAATGGATATTAAGACAGTCTTTCTCAATGGTGATATTAAGGAAACAATTTCTATGTTACAACCAGAAAGATTAGATTTAGACAAAAATTAATCAATTAGTTTATAAATTGAAGAAATCCATTTATGGGCTCAAGCAAGCTTCCGTTAGTGGTACCAAAAATTCCATCAGGTAATTCTCTCATTTGGTTTTGAGGTGAATACTGTTGAAGATTGTGTGTATCATAAGTTCACTGGGAGTAGATATATTTTTTTGGTTATTGATGTTATGCATTTTTATAGTGATTTTTATTATTATTCCATGATGAATTTGGGCTTATTTGAATATTTTTACACTTCTTTAAGGCTTATTTAGTTAAAAACTTCAGAATCTTCACTTTTCGTCCGTCTTATTGAACTTCAGGTTAAATCACCCAAGTTTGAAGTCATTTTGAAGAATCTAAGAGCATGGGGTGATTCCTTATGAGAAGACGAAGCTGCCCGTAAAATTTGGGCTCAATCGGAGCTTTTTCTAGACTTCACGGCCAGGTGAACCCGGCGGGGTTCATCGGTGATCTTGCCGAAGGACGAAACTCACCGCGCGTTTCACTACCTGGTGAACTTGGTGGGGTTCACCGATGATGTCAAGGTATTCGAAATTGCCGCACGCTTCACTGGTAGGTGAACCCCATGGGGTTCACCCGTGATTCTATCTTACAAAACCTGCGGAAAAATATACCATGGACTTCACTGGTAGGTGAACCCGGCGGGGTTCACCCGTGATTATTTCGCAACAGGACTGCAGAGAACACTTCACCACCAGGTGAACCCGGCGGGGTTCATCTGTAATACTATCGGAGCAGCCCGACCTTCACTCGGTTTTTCGTCGATTTCGGGTCCGATTCAAGTCCAAATTTGGCAAGTGAGGACTCTATGGAAAGCTTACTCGAAGGCGAACAGAAAGAATATAAAAGCCCCAATTTCCGTGACCTAATGATAGAACAATCTTGCGATGAAGTGGCTAGGGCGGACGGACACGGTGAACAAGTGACTTCGGGGTGATTTTCGGAGATTCGATCGTCGGAACTCAGCAATCCTCGGATATTTGTTTCGGTTTATTGTCTCCTCCCTCTTAGAAAACTTTTCCTGTGATTTTCCTATGTACAAAGAGAGAATTTTTAGTGATTCAATGATGGTTGTAGCGTAAACTTAATTTCAGGGCTAGGTTGAAGCCCTCTAACGATTTCTATTTGCAATTCATGTATTAACTTGGTTATTTGGATCATATTCTCAGCATATTTCACTTGAAGTATTAATCTCTTGATATCTACTCTGGTCAAGTATTATCATGTCATAGTTATTACAGTTCATAATGAAAGTAGAATTGTAACGACGGAACCTCTTTATAAATCTTGCGAAGGCTCAACACGAAAGTGCTTGTTCTTTGCTCGAGAGTCCATTATCTACCATGGAACCCATTGGGTTTGTCTAGAGCGATCCACCACGAAAGTAGGAGACGTTCTGGATAAATACTGGGGTGTACACTCGAAAGAGGGCACCTTGTACCATAGGGTAGATTCCTTATGCATATTTGTAAATCAATGTAACTGATATTTATTTCTTAGCGCAATTGAAATCGTCAGAGTGGTGGAAACCTAAGCCCTGATATTCTCTCTCATATATTTTCCTTGCTGTAGTTGTTTGATTTCTTGCTTACAATTTCGCTTAGTTTTAGTTTTTAAGTTCCAAAAACCACGGTTTGATCAGCTTAGATTCCAAGAATTAGATTTTCTGGTACTCACCTTGTTCCCTGTGGGATTCGATATCTTTTGTATTACTTCGATAACATCGTGCACTTGCGGTGCATATCAAGTAAATATATGTGGATGACTGACACGCCTCGCAAGTGCACGGTAATGTTGAAGTAATATAAAAGATGACAAATTCCACAGGGAACAAGGTTAAGTACCAGAAAAAGATTGATTATCACTTGGCGGTTGCATTCGATCTCACGAGAAAGGTGAAACTTGCTGTTGTGGTGATGAGGGAAAATATTGTAATAATTCTTGACATCCATTTGAATGTGCAATTTTGCTTTTTAGCTAACACTTGTGTATATGGGATAGAAAGAGCCTAGGATAGAAGTAAATAAAGTAAATCTTTTTTTATATAATTGTTATGTTTATATTGCGTCTGTAGTTTTATATGGAATCAAACAGGATCCTAATTTTGGGTATAAATGTTGTAGGACAAGTTATTCGACCTTATTATGCTGATATATTTTCTGGAGTTGCACCATCCTTTTGCACATCGCTGGCACGAGGAATACTCAGAGGTGATAGATATGTCTATATATATGCTGATTTTCTTTTTCTCGTAATCGTGTTTTCCACAATTTTTTTGTAGACTGATTTTGGATATTGTTGCAGTTTCCCATCTACTTTAGGTACTCGTCTGCCTCCCACAATGCCATGGATGCAAATCACATGCAAGGACTATTGGAAGCTATGCTACGCTGCTGTGCTTTCAACCAGATAGCAATTTCGAAAAACCGTGGGAGTCGGCAACATCTAACAATCTCTCTACGCAGCAAAATGTCATTGTTTTTATTTGGACATTTTGGAGAAATTTATCATGGCATTGAAAAGGCTTAGCAATATGCGACAATATTGATGTGGGAAACTTGGACAGAGCGGGAGGCTACCCCAGATTTTGTTGTTCAATTGGAGCATAGGTTTGTATTAGTTTGACTTCCACAGTGCTAAGTTGTTTGGAGGTGTGATTGATCACCATTTATCGAGCCGGGCTGATGATTTGTGTTCATTTTGTGGCTTGTGTAAATTTAGTATGTTATTTGATTTCCGTTAGTCCGTGTTCTGAAAACTTGAAGCAATTAATACTGGAATCTGGAGTTGTTACAACTCACAAGTAGTTACACGTGCAAGCTGTATAATTATTTTTTAGATTGAAAAATAATTCCTGGAAAGAAAATGGTGAGCTTCAAAGTGAAGCACTCGATCCGGCAGCTTCAGTCACAGGATACTAGTGTAAACTCCATGGCAGAAACTTTGAACATAAAATTGTCTGCACTTTGACATTGCATCTTATTTGAGGGCAGTATATGTAAAACTCATATCAGCTCTAAATCTATTTAAGAGGTATTAGAATCCTATTTGATCAGATAAGAGATGGCATCTGAAATTTCTGCATCGCTGTGTTATGTATTATAATGTGACGGTTCATACAGCAGCAGAACTATACGTGTGTTTTATCAGTGAAAAACGGTGGCAGCCAAATTAAAATATAATTTAGATGGCAAAATTAATGTACCAAAATGTGTTATGGCTTGACGTATTTGGTAGGGGATTGACATATCAATTTGAAGCATACATAATGTAGACTGAGAAAATTCTATAAGGTTTTAGAATTTATAATTTAAACGAGTGCTTGATAGACGTGAATTGTTTTCCTTAATGAAAATTATCTTTATAAGTTTATGAAAATTTATTTAATAAATTTATATAAAACTAGTTTTCATATATGAGTATAATATAAGCATGCTACTGAACTTATAAATTCAATTTTGTATACTAGTGTACTCTCTCTATATATTTATCCTTCCCTGAAAATAATTTAAATAATTATGTGTAAACAAACTTTGTTTCGTGAAACGCTAGCAAAAACAACCTGTGCCACGGCAGGTTGTACAGAACGAAAGATAGACCCTAGTTCAATTGAACTGTAAATCCACACACGGGCCACGACGGCCCACATATTCCGGCTCAACTAGATTTTAAACCAGCCCCAGTTTGCTACCTGGCACAGCCACATACCGCATGGCGCCACGTTTAGCTGCAACACATCCAGGTGTTCGATTCTCCCGCCCTCCTCCCTGAAATCCTCCCTGCATGCCGCTGCCATTGAAGGCTCCAGGTCCTAGACCCTACGTCCCCTTCGTCTCCTCCTACCCTCCCACCCTCAAATCCTTACTGGCAAATCAACAAGCAGTTGCGGGGCAACGCCATGGGTCTGCGCATGTGCCTGTCGCTCGCGACGGTGCTCTTCCTCTTGTCCCTCCCCTGTGGCGCAACCGACGGCTTCGGCGATCCCGGGATCCTCCAAGTGACTGAGAGCCGGCGTGTGGGAGCCACCGAGCGACGGTTCCGGGCGTTCCTGCGGAGGTACGGCAAGGAGTACCGCAGCCGCGCGGAGTACGCCCACAGGCTTGGGGTGTTCGCGGCGAACCTTGTGCGTGCGGCGGAGCACCAGGCGCTGGACCCGACCGCGGTCCACGGAGTCACGCCCTTCTCCGACCTTACCGAGGATGAGTTCATGGCGGCCTTCACTGGGCTGGCGGCGCAGGATAAGCCTCGGTGGATGGAGCGGTTAGAGGAGTTCCCAAAGGCGGCCGCCTTGGAGGTCGATGGTCTCCCCTCGAGCTTCGATTGGCGACAGAAGGGCGGGGTCACTGATGTTAAGACTCAGGTAATCCATAAACATTTGGCGCTCCCGTAATTTTCGCATAATTTGGGAATCGTTGAACTTGAACTCTTTGTATCGATGCGGATCGATGAAGAGGAGATGGTTTACTTTCAAGTGAAATTTCTCTTCTAACAATCGTCCTCTCCACCCATGGAACAATGCCCAAATAAATTGACCAATGAGGTATTATATCATAGATTTCTTCTGTTTGCTTTTAACTTTTTCTGACTAATTTCTGGAGAATGTCACTATAATCAGAATATTTGTAAAATATTAACCTGTAAACTTGCAAAGCTCGTTCTGATTCTTGATAACAGAACAGATGCTGATCACTGTACTAGCAAAAGAACCTCGGGTTTTCTCTAGTATGTATGTGAAACTCGAAATGTTCCATCTGTTCTTCATTGACAATAGGGGAAATCCTGATTAGAGTAAAATAAAAGAAGCTAGGTCTTTGAATGACTATATGCGTTGTGATGGATTCAGGGAGTGTGTGGTTCTTGTTGGGCGTTCAGCACAACTGGTGCTGTAGAAGGGGCGAACTTCGTAGCCACTGGGAAGCTTGTCAGCCTCAGCGAGCAACAGCTCATTGATTGCGATCACACGGTTACTCGACAATTTACCTAAACAACTTTCTTCAATTCCTCATCCACTTTTAATATGCATGCTTGATCCCTGATGTATATTCCTAATCAAATGTTTGGTAAAAAGTGCGATGCGATCGACAAGGATGAGTGCAACAGCGGCTGCAGCGGCGGGCTGATGACCAACGCCTACAACTACTTGATGCAATCGGGAGGCCTGGAGGAGGAGAAATCCTACCCTTACACAGGAAAGCAAGGTCAATGCAAGTTCGACAAGAACAAGATCGCCGTCCGAGTGACTAACTTCACCGTCATCCCCCTCGACGAGCAGCAGATGATGGCCAATCTATTCCACCGCGGTCCTCTTGCAGGTAATTGAGCACAGTTACCTGTGTCAATTAGATCTGTGAACTCTTAACTCAAAAGGTCTGAGTTTTGTTATGCTCTTGTTGCTATAGTGGGGTTGAATGCAGCATTCATGCAGACGTACATTGGAGGAGTGTCCTGCCCACTGATCTGTCCCAAGAGGTGGATAAATCATGGAGTTCTGATGGTTGGATATGGAGCAAGAGGCTACTCCATTCTGCGGTTTGGGTACAGGCCATACTGGATCATAAAGAATTCCTGGGGAAACAAGTGGGGAGAGCAAGGTTATTACAGGCTTTGCAGGGGCCACAACATCTGTGGGATTGATAGCATGGTGTCTGCCGTGGCAGCAACATCCTGAAGAGTTTGTACTCAGTTTTAGATGCATTTGAATCTAGCTATGTCCGTCTTTAAAAGTTTGATTGTAGGGTGTAGTCCTTTCATGATATTATGCCAACGTCTGCTTACTACTTTGCAGTAGTTATATATCAGTTTCTTCCTTTGATCTTTGAAGCAAAGACATTTGAATTTGTTTTTTTAACTTCTTCCTCGTTTGCTGCTCCATGTATTATGGTGTTCCAATTATCCATCCTCAACTTGTCGCGCGTCTTGGATTTGAATGTAGCTTCGGGTAATCGAGTATTCTATACTCGATATTCGATATTTAGTTTAAAATAAAATGAAAAATTACATACATTTATTTATTATTATAATAATAATATTTTATAAAGTTATATTTTCATTGTATGATTTAAAATAAAAATGTATTTAATCGAGTATTCGCTACTACACCTTTAATTTGGGTTATATAATGACTAAGAAGATAAGAGTTGGATTGGAGGTTCGAGTATGGGTGAAAAATTGATGTAATTGAGAATTATGTGAAGTATGGCTTCACCAATATGATTGGAACACACTAAACAGTTTTGGTTTCAATATGCCATGCCAACTTAGGCTCCGTTTGGAGCAGCTGTCCGCCGGTTTTTGCGTATGCGGGCAGACAAAAATGGGAAGCTTTTGTGCTTAGTTTGACAGCTGAGAAGCTCTACTGTTTGCAAGAAGCAGGCATAGGGCAGCTTTTTGTAAATGGAAGCAGCTGCCTGGCAACAGTACCAATAGTCGCTCGCACGCGTCTCTCTCTCTCTCTCGCCAGCTTTCGTTCATCTCTTCGCCTCTAGCTGTCGTCGCCTCTGACCGTCGCCGCCTCCGGCCGTCGCTGCAGCCTAGCAGTCTTTAGCGTACGCCATCGGATCTCATTTTTCCCCTTCGTTTTTTGAGATTTAAAGGCTAACTACTCGTCTCTTCGCTGATCCGCCTCTCATTGCCTCCTCACCTCCGGCCAATCGCCCCTCCTCGACCTCTTGCCGGTACTGACGCTTGAAGCCCTTTCAGATCCAGCCACCGGAGCTCCACCACAAGATCTCCTTGCTTATCCACTCTGCATCCTGCTTCTAACGCTGCTCGCTGCTCCAGTCCCAACCCTCGTCGCCGATCAGCCGAATATCTCTAAAGGAAGCGTAAGGGGTTGCAAGTTTATTGTATTCACGTTTAATGCTATATTTGTCATGTAATGTAAACGTGATACGATTTTCTTTCAACTTTGTGATCAAATTCATGGATATATGACAAACTAACCTGATCTTTCCGTCTTTTGTTTTCCTACACTGGTATCCAATTTATTGTATTGTGTCCTAAAGATTGGTTAGCTGAGGTCCAACTTTGTGATCAAATTCATGGATATATAACAAACTGCATGCTTATAATCTAATTTTTATTTGAGTATACATTTCCATATAACTCATTTCTTCTCTTTGCATCAGTCAACTTTTCTTTCTGATATTAGATAAATTTGCATGCTTCCATCTTTCCAAAGTGCAGAACCATCTTTCCAAAGTTTCTTATTTTTTATTAGTCTTCCATCTTTCCAAAGTTTTCCTATGCATTTTAGCTTACATTCACTGGTATAAAAAACAATGTTTAATTTGTCTTTGCAATGGGTTGACTTGTAGCTTACTTGTCAATTTTCCTTTTTTTTTTTTTTTTCCAATCAATCAAGTGCAGAACCATTACACCATACAAATTGTAGCACAAGAATCAGTTTTTCATAACTAGAGAAATCTATGTGACTAACAACCGATGGAATCCGCAAATTCCACCTGGGGAGTAATCATGCAGTTTACATGTACCTTCTAACTTAGAAAGGAATGAAGCTGTTAGAAAGTAATGAAGCCGTTAGCTTACATTTAGCTTACAATATGTAGCTTACATGTACCTTCTAACTTAGAAAGTAATAAAGCTGTTAGCTTTGAATTTAATAGCTGTTGTTTAACAAAACTTAAATTTGAATAATAACGCAATTTGATACCATGTTCAATAGATCTAATTTATTTATATTGCGTATATGTTCAAGTTTCAATGGCAACTAAAGGTAGCAAAGCAGTTTGGAATGTACAAACAACACAATATTTATGTGATGTTTGTATTGCTGCTATTGATAAAGATATGCGCCCTGGATCTCATTTCAATGCGAACAGGTGAAAATATATTGTTGAAAACTTTCAACAAATTAGTGGACTACCATATGATAGAAAAGTACTAAAAAACAAACGGAATCAATGAAAATCTGACTGGAAGTTATGGAAAGAATTAAAGGGCAAAGAGACTGGACTAGGATGAGACTCAAGATTTGAAACAGTAGATGCGACTCCAGATTGGTGGGCTAGTAAAATTGCGGTATGTACTTAGGTTATTATTAATATTATCAAATAAAATAAAATCAATTTCTAATCCAACGTACTTGTAGGTGAATAAAGATTATGCAAAATTTCACAAAAAAAGGTATTCATCATGATGTTGAAACCAAGTTGGATATGATGTTTGGAGACACAGTAGCAACTGGTGAGTATACATTTACACCAGATGTGCATGAAGAGTCTGCTGCAGACTTGAGTGCAAATGAAAAAAGTGATGTGCCCATGGCTGAGACTAATGAATCAGTGCATGTTGCTTCATCCTCTCGACCAATTAGTAGCAGCACACGGGGAAAAAGAAAGAATGTAGGTGCGTCACTGTTGAGGGATAATATGATTGAAATGAGAGACTTTCTTCATCAAAGAAGGACTCTTGAATCTCAGCTATCAGATGCTCCAGGGTACAGTATAGATGAGGTGTTGGAGGATGTACGGTCTCTTCCTGGTTTAGATGGTACTTCTATGTTATTTTATTTCGCATGCAGTTTATTCAGGGACCAACGAAATAGATCAGTGTGGAAAAATCTGAAGACACCTGAAGAAAAGATGGGATGGTTGACATTTATGCAACAATCATCCAGAAAATTCATTCCATAGACTGCATGACACTTTAATGTTGGATGCTTGTAATATGAGCTCGAACTTATGTGTTAAATTATGTTTTGTTGGATGCTTGTGTACTTGAATTCTTTTAATGTTGTATGTTGGTTTGAACATTTGCTCCTTTTTATTTAATACTATCTATTTTGTTGGATGCTTGTGTATTTGAATTCTTAACACTATAACATAATTTTTTGTTCCTAGATATGACTGATCATAATAGTGACAGTAGCAATGATAGTGATGCACCATAGGAGATCAATGCGCAACAGTATATTAAAAATACAATGCATGACACTTTGATGCTGGTCCATTATAATAGTATCGTCGCACATGAGTATTATTCAAAGTATTTATAGAAGTCACCTTGTATGGTGTCTGAACATACAAGAATGAGATGGATGAGAGAGCTAATGGAAGGGAACCCTGAAAGATGTAGGCGAATGATGCGAATGGATAAACATAATTTCATTCAATTATATACCATTTTGGAGAACTCGTATGGTTTGAAAACCTAAAAAAACATAACAATATATGAAAAAGTGAGTCTTTTTATTTTTACATTAGCACAGGGTGCCTCTAACAGACAGACACAAGAAAGATTTCAACATTCTAGTGAAACAATAAGTCGGATCTTTCATGAGGTGTAGAAATCAATATGCAAGTATGCAAAGGTCTTAATACAACCCATAGATAGAGAGTTTCGAGACATTCCACCACAAATATTACATGATACTCGTTATTACCCTCATTTCAAGGTAAGTCTTTTGTTTAAAATAATATGATATCTTGTAGTATGCATTCTATTCTAACTATTTTGTTATATTTTTCATAGAATTGCATTGGAGCTATAGATGGAACACATATAGATGCAGTCGTACCTCTTAGTGATCAAGTTCGATTTATCGGAAGAAAAGGTCGTCCAACTCAAAATATCTTAGCTGCATGTACATTTGATATGAGATTCATATACGTACTAGCTGGATATGAAGGTTCTGCACATGATGCTCGAGTTCTTTCAAAAGCGATGAATTTAAACTTTCCAAAACCCCCACTAGGTATAAATTTATTTTCATTTATACACGTGCTAGCTGACTATAAATTTTATACCAATTTATAACCCTTCATCACAAATGAGTATTAATTTTACTTTTTCATAAAATTTGTAGGAAAATATTACTTAGTTGATGCTGGATACTCACAAACGAGTGGGTTTCTTGGACCTTATAGAGGAGTGAGATATCATCTTCAAGAATACCAACAAGGACATCTACCACATGGGCTCAAAGAAGTATTTAATAAATCTCACTCATCTCTTAGAAGTTGCATTGAACGATTGATGACACCAAAATTTATAGTATATTTTGTGTCATTTCATTACTCTTTTTGTGTCACATTTATACTACTTTGCTTATTTTCATGCCCTTTTTATCAAATATTGCATAATCTACTTCTATTTTAGTTTTTGATGATTTTCAGGTAAAAAAGCACGATTTTAAGGTGTTTTCAAGCAAAATCAGATACATAGAAGAATTCCCATCATTAAGAAGAGGTTACATGATAAATTTCATGCAAATCAGAGCCACATAGCAAATTACGGCAGTGCCGTAATTCATATTACGGTACCATAATTTTGAGTACTACTGTAATATCGGAGTACTGCCATATTTTGGGATGATTTTGTACAGAAAGTTTCACCGAAATTACGGCACTGCCGTAACTAAAATCACGGTGCCGTATTTTGAAGCAATTTTTGACCCGAGAGATTTTTAGAAATTACGGCACTGCCGTAATCATTTCCACGGTACTAATTCTAGTCGAATCCTGCATAGAAGAACTTAAAGAAAATACAGCACTGCAATAACAGAAACCACGATCGTAATTTTATTCTTGGAACGCAATTTTAACGGTCAAATTGGAATCCAATTTTTGCGCGATCGATTGCAGATGATCTAGGCCCTTAAATTCAAAGCTGTAAGAAGTAAAAAGAGAGCCTCCGAGGAGGAGAACACGCTGAGGGCTAAAGCCTTAATTTTTGTCCACTATCGAGGGAGAAATCGAGTTTCACGCTGCCGCCTTAGGTTTCACCGCCGGGAAGCGTACAGCGCATCTCTGGCCGTGAAATTTGAGGGGAAGCTTCGCTTGGAGGAGGAGACAATACCCCAGAAGTTTCAGAGAGAAAGGATCTCGATCGAAGGAGAAATCAACGAAAGAGTGGGCGCCGACACTATTCACGACCAAAATTACGACTGTAATTTCCATTACAGCCGTGGTGTAAATTGAATTTAGGAACTCACCGTAAGAAATTAGGTTAGTTCTTATTTCTTGATTTTAGAATAATAATTGCCATGTTTGATAATTTGAATATAGGATTGAGTTATTTTGTTAAACATGAAGATCTTGCATGAAAGTGAGGATCAGAGCGTTGGAGAATGATAGGGCCCCAATAGGCTGCTACCGCAAGTGCACGGTCTATTGCGTAATAAATAAGATCGATCCCACGAGGACTAGGGGTCAAATACTAACTGATCAATCAATCAATAGCTAGGCAAGCAGATATGTGTAGGAGTGTCACTAAATCCTAATGCAAGAAAGTAAACTAATTCTAATGAAAAGCAAGCGAAGAACAAGCAAAACAGAGAACAAAGAAATCGGGGTTTGATATCTTGAGAGAAAATCGGGGTTTTAGGTTTCACCACACTAAAGCATGAAGATATACTAAAGTTTGATATTTTGATTAAGTTTCATCTATGTTCTCAAGGTAATCCTTCCTAAGGTACAGACGCGCTCCCTCTCAGGACACGGTCTAGTGTCTAACTTAACCCAAGTCTCCTACTCTCGTGGCTTACCGGGTTAAGTAGACCCAATGGGTTCTGTGAAGAATTAGAGTTCCTCGGGTTATTTCGACAACTCTCATTGCCGAAATCACCAGTCCAGTCTAAGGGGATCCGATGAATGTGGTTCACCTCTCAGTCCTTCCCACAACATCTAAAGCATGCACATGTATGGCTAGTACATAAACATGAATGAAACTTCCTAGACATGAATAAGAACAGAGATAAATAAGAGAAATAAATTAATCAAGCATTAATATTCAACATCTTGCAGTGGGCTACGCCCAAACCCCGAAAAGAGAGTTTACGCTATAAGATTCATCACGAAATACATCAAATCTCTCATACAAATTGATTCAAACCAGAGGGAGAGGTAGATCCTTGATGGGAGATGGTCCAACATGATGATCCTCATCGGAATGGAGAAGAAATCGCGCTGGAATAGTGTTTTCGCCAAGAAAATCGCCCTAAACCCTAGGTTGTCGCCCCTTTCGCTCGTTCTCCTCAACCGCCTAATCAAATCCGATGATTCTGGTCCCAAATCGTGCGTAACCAAGTTACGAAGATCTCCAAAATAGTAAGTTATGTGCAAAAAACCAAATGGGTGTCGAACTGGGCGGGACGGTACACGGCCGTGTTCGTGAACACACCCTGGCCGTGTTCATCCTGTCGCACAGATTTTTACCTCTTCACAGCCGTGAACATGAACACACCCTGGCCGTGACTGTCTCGCAGAATGCTGCAGAGTTCTGCCGAGATGATCATGGCCGTGATCATGAACATGGCCTGCCCGTGATGAGCGTAGGAAAGTTTGAGCTAAAATTCGACTTGTAGCTTCGTCTCGTCATGAGGAATCATTCCATATCTTCAGATCTTCCAAATTACATCGATTTTAGGGCGAAATCCCTACATTTTAATAAAACAAGGGAAAAGTGAAGAATCTGAAGAATATGAAGCAATTAAGTAGATAAATGAGACAAAACATGCATTTTACTCCAAAATAATAACAGAAATAAGTCGCGATATATCATATATTTGCATGTCATCAAAATACATCGGACTTAAAGTTTTGCTTGTCCTCAAGCAATTGAATTATCTAGAGCACAGTGATGAAATGAAATGGGGAATCTCAAATAGCCTTAAGTAGGTCTGATAAGGTTATAGGTTAATCACAACAAGTCTCAAGTTATAATGCAGTATTGAAAGCAAATTAAACCAAATATTACTAGTACGATCTATTAGAGCATGCGAAATTGACAGTATCAAAAGCCTTTACAATACATCTCACATAAATGACATAATTGATCAAGCATTCACAAAGTAAATAATTGTATACCAAGTCATGGGAAAATAGCATCAGTACCACATAGTCCCTATGTGGTGTCTTTTTTTTTTTTGGAACAGTGCCAAGCCATAGAAGTGGGGGTATCTTGGCTTCGGTACTACTGTTATTATTTTGATCCATGGGGTTAGTGCCAAGTATGATAAACAACGAACTTAGGTACCACTATCCCTTTTTTATTGAGATGCCGTGAATAGTGCTAAGTGGAAGTACGATGTGCAATGTACATGAACACTTCAGTACCACTATTGTTATTTCTGATTCCCATGATAAGGTGTACAAATAAAGGATAGTTATGAAGCAAGATACAATCAATCATTACACATGAGATACATATTAAGGGTAAGGTAGAGTAATAACACACTCTTCAAGATCATACAAATAATGAATTGAGTTAATTACATCATTCAACTACATTAAACCAAAGAACTAAATATGTAAGCCATAACCATTATAGGCCATTGACAAGTAAAAGATAAGATTCCCATCCCAATCAATCAAGTACTCATAGAGTAAGTCAGTGCCAAAGGCAAAGAAAATAGCATAAAGAAGGGGTGTGGGCAAGACACTTAAGGTGTTGCAGCAACGAGAAAACTAAAACATGCAAAAAGAGAAATGACAATCTAATAAAAGTAAACTAATAACTAATGACTAAAGTAAACTACTAGAAAAACAGAAAGCTGACCGAGTGACGGGTGAAACCAGTGATGCTCATCCCCAGCGCCGATGGAGTTGCTCCTGAAGGTCATGCACAGACTCTAAAATAGAGGACTGCACTCGTCCTTGGCGGTCGACCTCTGTCTCAAGTTGGCGAATCCGATCAAGTCCTTCATCGACGGTAAGGTGAGTCTCTTGTTGGGCGTCTCAGACAAATCGGATCATAGTCTCCATGCGGTCAAGCTGAGTAGTGGGCCGCTGCTAAGAAGGTGGTGGTGGCTCAGTCGCAAGAGGCACGTCGTGATCCTCAACTGCCTCAACTCTCCAGTTTTGCTGCTCGTGGACTGTGGTGCATGCGGGATTTGGCAATGGTAGCTTGACATCGCTCTCGGGGAAAAGCAGACTGTAGAATTCCCCCTCCTTGACTATCATCCGCATGGAGATGCAGGCATTGTAACATCCCTCAGAATCACACCCCACACGCATACAAGTAAAATACGGGGTTTCAAAAATTTTTACTCTTCCATTAAAACACAAGAAGAAAGCGGCATCGAAGGACATTACTACGGAACTGAAAACCGCACAGAACTGAATAGGATCGATTTACTAGGAAATAGAAATCCGGAAAATCCAGAAAAAATCCGGCAGCAAGTATTCTAAACTACTGCTGCACAGACACACATATCTTGTAACAACAACAAACGTCCACACTACACATATGTGGAATTTCAGAAATATACAGAACTGATTATTCAGATACTAAAATAAACAACACAAATTCGGTTACACATCTCAAATCGGACATTTCAAAATAAGAACCAATTCAATAAAAGAATCCAAGACTTGTATCCAATAATTTAAACGAAACAACTATAATATAATATCCTGAAAACAGGCATAAGCCCTCAGGAGATAAAACATGTCATATAGGTCATAATAAATTAGGCACGCAGGCCTGATAAATCTTTAGAAGACTATTCTTAGAAATGACATCAAACATTAGCGTCATATTAGCTGTAGCAATTACTGTCTTGATGTCTCACCTGAAAACATTTAAACAACGGAGGTGAGCTAAAAAGCTCAGTGAGTAAAAGACACTAAAAGTCATCCATAGTACACATCAAAAATATCATACTTAAGTTGAAATTCTTTTTATTTAACAGATAAGATAAATCAACTTAACATGCATGCTCATATCAGAAACAAACACAATCAAATACAGATACTTGTAACAATAGGCATCAAACAGGTAGGATATGAATATACCAACCCATACCAACTAACCACACCGCCTAATACATCTAAATACAGATCGAAACAGAACTACAGAAATCAGAACTGACAGACAGAAAATCAGAATTTTCAGAGTCCAAACGGATAGTCTACATCGGAAACAGAAAGGCCACGGAAGGCCTGGTGACCACAGAAGGTCTGACCCCACCTCTGCCGAGGACGAGACAATGCATGCATATCAGAAACAGAATGGTAGAGGAGATATCAGTGGGTGGCCCCCGTCTTGTCAGGACGTGGCACTCTGGTCTCCAATACCCAGAACAGAATGGTAGAGGAGGTATCAGTGGGTGGCCCCCGTCTTGTCAGGACGTGGCACTCTGGCCTCCAAAACCCAGAACTGAATGGTAGAGGAGGTATCAGTGGGTGGCCCCCGTCTTGTTAGGACGTGGCACTCTGGCCTCCAAAACCCAGAACTGAATGGTAGAGGAGGTATCAGTGGGTGGCCCCCGTCTTGTTAGGACGTGGCACTCTGGCCTCCAAAACCCAGAACTGAATGGTAGAGGAGGTATCAGTGGGTGGCCCCCGTCTTGTTAGGACGTGGCACTCTGGCCTCCAAAACCCAGAACTGAATGGTAGAGGAGGTATCAGTGGGTGGCCCCCGTCTTGTTAGGACGTGGCACTCTGGCCTCCAAAACCCAGAACTGAATGGTAGAGGAGGTATCAGTGGGTGGCCCCCGTCTTGTTAGGACGTGGCACTCTGGCCTCCAATACCCAGAACAGAAATAGTGTCTCAAGGGTCGTAGTAGACTATCAGCACCATTACAGCGCCACAGAAGGAGGGTAAGGACACGGAAGAGTGCTACACTAGGGCATAATTTTACAGAACAGATTATACTGAAACAGAGAAGTAGGATCAACCACTACTTAATTCTTACATTATGCCCAAAGTCTAACAAACCAGAAAATGACACACCCCAATATCCAGTCCTTAAACACAGAACAGAAATTATATGAGTGAATTCCTTACAACTAACCTTAATTCATGTCAAACCATTCTATGTTCTCACAAATGTTTTAACACATTCAAGGTTTTCAGAAACTTCACAACATATAAACAGAACAGGAAATATCCACATAACAAACAATTAAATACAGAACAGAAATTATTCATATAACAAACATTTAAATACAGAATAGAAATTATTCATGAAATAATCTCCTCAAAATTCCTAAAACCGTGAGCTATAAAATTACTGTAAGGGGCGACACTTTCAGAACCTTAACAGAACGTACAAATTTCATGTAATTAATTTCAGTCCCCCACTACAGATAATTTTAATTACACGTTTGTGAAGAAAATTGACAAAAGCCCCAAAATTGGCTCGAACTATATTTTCGAAAATTCCTAAGTTCTTAGTTAAATCCCCAATTTTGTTTTCTCTAAAATTTCTCATCAAACAAATAAATTTTAGAAGAACTACAGACCACAATTTAAGAGGTTAAACCATACAATGTAAATTTTTCTCACAAAGGAATATTCGTCTAACCAAAACATAGCAGATTTATATTGTCAGTTTGCAAAATATATTTTTAGTCCAATTTCGAACCAAAGCTAGTCAATATTGTATTCGAAATGAAGCTCTCTGAATCTAGTTTCCAATAAAACTGGTTTCACAAGATTTCGAATTTTAGACAGGAAGATATAAGGGTTCGAACATAGGAAGGTCAGAATTTCAGATTTCAAGAAAACAGATTCATATATCAGACTTGCGACATTTATTTCAGATCCAATAACTAATCGAAAATAGGCGTTATGGGAGTCAAAATAAAGCTCTTCGAGCCTACGGTCTAATAAAACTGATTTGACAATATTTCGAGCTATACCTAGGGAGATATGATGGTTCGAACACATAAAGGTCGAAATCCAGAATTTCAGAAAACTGATTTTGTACCGCTGGATTGCAATACAGATTGAAATACGAATACCGCTCGGATATGGTCGATATCATATTCAAATTAAATCCAAACATATCTAGTTTCATACAAAATTTATCTCGTGCGATTTGGATCTATAGGCCATGAGATATTGGGGTTATAGTACACAAAGGTCAGATTAACGAATGCAGATTTCAGCAGAACAGGATTTTAAAACCCTATAATTATTTGAATTCAACCCCATACGAATAATCATGGCAAATAACGAATTTTAATTCGGATTAGACTCCTTAGGATCGAATTACTCACAAGAAAAATCGCCCACAGAGAAAACGCCAAAACAGGGGATCAGGGGTCTCCAGAAAGTTCGTCCACCACCAGTCTGCCACCACCAGCGTCAGAAATTTTGCAGGAGCGCCAAGCACAGTGAGGGGCGACAACACAGGCGGCTAGGGCAAGAAACAAACCAAAAATCGTGAGGGAGAGGAGCTCTCACGAATTTTCCCCTTTTTTTTTTTTTTTTTTCCACCCCAAACGGATCCAAGATCCAATAACCCAATTAACTTAAGTGGAAATCGGCTTTAATGGGCTTACCTGGGCTTAACCACCATGCGCCACTCCAATAACACAGAAATATGCGCCACCATGGTGGAAGAATTCCAGGAGCAAATAGTCAAGGTTGAGGGTTCGAAGCCCCAACAAAAATAATTATTTTTGCCCTGTAGGGAAAAAGTCCTACAATTAGGCAAAAATCCCAAAATTTTAACCGATAAAAATACATAAACTGAATTTCTAACCTTAAATCATAATTCAGAAATTCAAGGGCGTTACATCCTCCCCCCCTTATAGAGCTTTAGTCCTCTAAAGCTGACCAAGCCCGTCACTGAACAGGTGAGGATGCTCCTTTCTCATCTCTGCTTCAACCTCCCAAGAGGCTTCTTCAACAGACTGATTTCCCCAGACGACTTTCACAAGTGGAATAACCTTATTTCTCAGCACTTTCTCTTTTCTATCTTCAATTCTGAGAGGTTTCACCACAAAAGTCATGTTCTCTTCAAGCTGAAGAGGTTCTAACTCCAGAACATGAGAAGGATCGGAACAATATTTTCTGAGTGCAGAAACATGGAACACATTATGGAGGTGTTCCAGTGATGGGGGCAGAGCAAGTCGGTATGCCACAGGTCCAACCCTCTCAATGATATCAAAGGGACCAATGTACCTGGGACTCAATTTTCCCTTCTTCCCAAATCTCATCACCCCTTTCATAGGTGAGACCTTTAGGAAAACATGCTCTCCCACCAAAAACTCAAGAGGACGCCGTCTCACATCAGCATAACTCTTCTGCCTATCCTGAGCAATCTTCATCTTTCTCTGAATTTCTCTGATCTTCTCAGTGGCTTCCTGAACAGCATCAGACCTTAGCACTGTTCTGTCTCCAGTTTCCTCCCAGCATATAGGCGTTCTGCATTTCCTCCCATATAGGGCCTCATACGGAGCCATCTGTATGCTAGAGTGAAAGCTATTGTTGTAGGTGAACTCTATCAGTGATAAGTCCAGATCCCACTCAACAGACCAGTCAACCACATAAGATCTCAGAAGATCCTCTAGTGTCTGAATAGTTCTCTCTGTCTGACCATCAGATTGAGGATGATATGCAGTGCTAAAACTCAGATTAGTTCCCAAATCTTCCTGTAATTTCTTCCAAAACCTGGACAAAAATCGAGGATCACGATCAGAGACAATGTCCAAAGGAACTCCATGTAATCTGACAATCTCATCGATGTACAGTTTTGCTAACCGATCCAAACTGTAAGTCATTTTGATCGGTAAGAAGTGAGCTGACTTCGTGAGTCTGTCCACAATCACCCATACGGCATCATGATTCCTTCGGGTATTGGGCAGTCCACACACAAAGTCCATACTGATATGCTCCCACTTCCATTGAGGAATAGGGAGAGACTGCATCAAACCGCCCGGCCTCTGATGCTCAGCCTTCACGGTTTGGCAAGTCAAACATCTGGACACAAACAAATGCACATCCTTCTTCATACCATGCCACTAGAAAGTCTTTTTCAGATCCTGATACATCTTGGTACTACCAGGATGAACGGTATACTTAGTGCAATGACTTTCCTTAAGAATGTCATTTCTCAACTCAGGGTCCTCAGGGACACAGACCCTTCCACGGAATCTGAGGAGACCATCATCCGACATACTGAAATTCTCATCCCAGCCTTGCTCAGACCTCTCTTTCCACCGTAGAATATCCTGATCTGACTGCTGCCCTGATCTCAGTCTCTGCAGTAAGTCTGACTGAACCCTGAGAGAAGCCAGAAGACCGCCTCTCTCACCCGGAGTCACACTCAGATGCATGTCACTGAACTCCTGCAATAGTCGCCACTCCTGGACTCGCAGTGCAGCTATCTGAGTCACAGGATACCGACTAAGAGCATCAGCCACCACATTGGCTTTACCAGACTGATATTGGATGGTGAAGTCATAATCCTTTATCAATTCAAGCCATCGCCTCTGTCTCATATTCAGCTCTTTCTGAGTGAAGATATACTTCAAGCTCTGGTGATCTGTAAACAATTCAAATGTTTGTCCAAACAGATAGTGCCTCCAGATTTTCAAGGCAAAAACTACAGCTGCCAACTCCAAATCATGAGTGGGGTAGTTTACTTCATAATCCTTGAGTTGCCTTGAAGCATAAGCGACTACTTTTCCTTGCTGCATCAGTACAGCACCCAGACCCTTACCAGAGGCATCAGTGTAAACAATGAACTTCTCTCCATCACAGGGAATGATGAGGATAGGAGCACTGGTCAGTCTCTTTTTCAGTTCCTGAAAACTAGACTCACAATCATCAGACCACTCAAACTTTAAATTTTTCTAGTTAGCTTAGTCAGAGGACCTGCCAGCTTGGAAAAACCTTCCACAAAGCGGCGGTAATATCCAGCTAAGCCCAGAAAACTTCTGACCTCAGTCGCTGTAGTTGGTCTTCCCCAGTGAAGAATGGCCTCCACCTTCACTGGATCCACAGACACACCCTGATCAGAAATAATGTGCCCCAGAAAGCCAATCTGATTTAGCCAGAACTCGCATTTGCTGGCCTTAGCATACAGCTGCTTCAGCCGCAGAATCTCCAGCACCTTGCGCAAATCCTGAGTGTGATCTTGCGCATTCTTGGAGTAGATCAGAATATCATCTATGAAGACGACCACACATTTGTCCAGAAGTTCATGAAATACTCTGTTCATCAGATCCATAAACACTGCAGGGGCATTTGTCAGTCCAAATGGCATAACAAGAAACTCATAGTGCCCATACCTGGTCCTGAATGCAGTTTTAGGTACATCCTCCTCCTGAACTCTCAACTGATGATAGCCAGACCTCAGGTCAATTTTAGAGAATACAGTAGCACCCTGCAACTGATCAAAGAGATCATCAATACGGGGTAATGGGTACTTATTCCTAACAGTCACTTGATTGAGTTGACGGTAATCGATGCACATGCGCAAAGTACTATCCTTCTTCTTCACAAATAACACAGGTGCTCCCCATGGAGAAACACTGGGTCGAATATACCCCTTCTCTAATAATTCTTCTTATCCTTACCACCCAGAGTGGGTGCGTAAGTCACAGAAGTAGGGGCGGATGCAGTGACTGGAATAGTATCTGCAGCCATCTCAGTAATGCACCTCTCAGCAGTGCGAGCCCTGTCTACCACTTCAGCATAAGTCTCCAAGTGTAGCATAGCTACCCTTGTCCTGATGTCTTTCCTCAAACCCCGCTGAAACTTCTTGGCTCTTCTTTCCTCGGTGTTAACTAAGTGAGGAGCATACCCCGACAACCGAGCGAATGTAGCCTCATACCGATCCACCGTCAGGTCGCCCTGCTCAAGACGA
Source organism: Costus lasius (assembly GCA_027563935.2). NCBI lineage: Eukaryota > Viridiplantae > Streptophyta > Magnoliopsida > Zingiberales > Costaceae > Costus > Costus lasius. Next base: position 83,828,383 of record CM050451.1, read on the forward strand.
ATAAACTCCACCTCGCGCTCCTCAGATAAGCTAGAGGGGAAAAACTTAGCATTGAACTTCATCATGAAGTACTGCCAATCAACATCTTTGGATTCAGTTGCCGCCAGTCTGACGACTCCCTTCCACCAGTCTTCGGCATCTCCACGCAACATGAAGACAGATAAACATAGCTTGTCTGCATCATCATAGCGCAAAACCTGGAAAATCTTTTCCAGTGCCAAAAGCCAATCCTCAGCAGCTCTGGGCCCCGGACTACCATAAAATGCAGTCGGGTTCAGGTGCTGAAATTCTCGAACCAACCGAGCATATCGTTGATGTGCGCCATCACCCAGAGGAGAACCAGCCGGTTGTGCCTGTGACTGAGACTGTGTCTGCGACAGCCGCTGCAATAACTGTTGCTGAACCTCCATGTGCTGCGCCTGCTGCTGCTGCATCATCTGAGTTTGCTGCTGAATGAATGCGTTCTGTTGTTGCATCATAGCAGTCATAGCCTCCATGGTCTGCCTCAGATCAGGCTGTTGATCACCGTTGCTACTGCTAGCTCTTGGTCGCACCATTTTTACCTGCATCACATAACACAGTAGAATAACAACCAATATTCAATCACAAATCAGATCCTAACTTGGTTTCTAGCAATACACAAACAAAGTTTTCCTTCCCCGGAGTTTCTAATTGCTAGTAAAATTCCTCTGATACCATCTGTAACATCCCTCAGAATCACACCCCACACGCATACAAGTAAAATACGGGGTTTCAAAAATTTTTACTCTTCCATTAAAACACAAGAAGAAAGCGGCATCGAAGGACATTACTACGGAACTGAAAACCGCACAGAACTGAATAGGATCGATTTACTAGGAAATAGAAATCCGGAAAATCCAGAAAAAATCCGGCAGCAAGTATTCTAAACTACTGCTGCACCGACACACATATCTTGTAACAACAACAAACGTCCACACTACACATATGTGGAATTTCAGAAATATACAGAACTGATTATTCAGATACTAAAATAAACAACACAAATTCGGTTACACATCTCAAATCGGACATTTCAAAATAAGAACCAATTCAATAAAAGAATCCAAGACTTGTATCCAATAATTTAAACGAAACAACTATAATATAATATCCTGAAAACAGGCATAAGCCCTCAGGAGATAAAACATGTCATATAGGTCATAATAAATTAGGCACGCAGGCCTGATAAATCTTTAGAAGACTATTCTTAGAAATGACATCAAACATTAGCGTCATATTAGCTGTAGCAATTACTGTCTTGATGTCTCACCTGAAAACATTTAAACAACGGAGGTGAGCTAAAAAGCTCAGTGAGTAAAAGACACTAAAAGTCATCCATAGTACACATCAAAAATATCATACTTAAGTTGAAATTCTTTTTATTTAACAGATAAGATAAATCAACTTAACATGCATGCTCATATCAGAAACAAACACAATCAAATACAGATACTTGTAACAATAGGCATCAAACAGGTAGGATATGAATATACCAACCCATACCAACTAACCACACCGCCTAATACATCTAAATACAGATCGAAACAGAACTACAGAAATCAGAACTGACAGACAGAAAATCAGAATTTTCAGAGTCCAAACGGATAGTCTACATCGGAAACAGAAAGGCCACGGAAGGCCTGGTGACCACAGAAGGTCTGACCCCACCTCTGCCGAGGACGAGACAATGCATGCATATCAGAAACAGAATGGTAGAGGAGATATCAGTGGGTGGCCCCCGTCTTGTCAGGACGTGGCACTCTGGTCTCCAATACCCAGAACAGAATGGTAGAGGAGGTATCAGTGGGTGGCCCCCGTCTTGTCAGGACGTGGCACTCTGGCCTCCAAAACCCAGAACTGAATGGTAGAGGAGGTATCAGTGGGTGGCCCCCGTCTTGTTAGGACGTGGCACTCTGGCCTCCAAAACCCAGAACTGAATGGTAGAGGAGGTATCAGTGGGTGGCCCCCGTCTTGTTAGGACGTGGCACTCTGGCCTCCAAAACCCAGAACTGAATGGTAGAGGAGGTATCAGTGGGTGGCCCCCGTCTTGTTAGGACGTGGCACTCTGGCCTCCAAAACCCAGAACTGAATGGTAGAGGAGGTATCAGTGGGTGGCCCCCGTCTTGTTAGGACGTGGCACTCTGGCCTCCAAAACCCAGAACTGAATGGTAGAGGAGGTATCAGTGGGTGGCCCCCGTCTTGTTAGGACGTGGCACTCTGGCCTCCAAAACCCAGAACTGAATGGTAGAGGAGGTATCAGTGGGTGGCCCCCGTCTTGTTAGGACGTGGCACTCTGGCCTCCAATACCCAGAACAGAAATAGTGTCTCAAGGGTCGTAGTAGACTATCAGCACCATTACAGCGCCACAGAAGGAGGGTAAGGACACGGAAGAGTGCTACACTAGGGCATAATTTTACAGAACAGATTATACTGAAACAGAGAAGTAGGATCAACCACTACTTAATTCTTACATTATGCCCAAAGTCTAACAAACCAGAAAATGACACACCCCAATATCCAGTCCTTAAACACAGAACAGAAATTATATGAGTGAATTCCTTACAACTAACCTTAATTCATGTCAAACCATTCTATGTTCTCACAAATGTTTTAACACATTCAAGGTTTTCAGAAACTTCACAACATATAAACAGAACAGGAAATATCCACATAACAAACAATTAAATACAGAACAGAAATTATTCATATAACAAACATTTAAATACAGAATAGAAATTATTCATGAAATAATCTCCTCAAAATTCCTAAAACCGTGAGCTATAAAATTACTGTAAGGGGCGCCACTTTCAGAACCTTAACAGAACGTACAAATTTCATGTAATTAATTTCAGTCCCCCACTACAGATAATTTTAATTACACGTTTGTGAAGAAAATTGACAAAAGCCCCAAAATTGGCTCGAACTATATTTTCGAAAATTCCTAAGTTCTTAGTTAAATCCCCAATTTTGTTTTCTCTAAAATTTCTCATCAAACAAATAAATTTTAGAAGAACTACAGACCACAATTTAAGAGGTTAAACCATACAATGTAAATTTTTCTCACAAAGGAATATTCGTCTAACCAAAACATAGCAGATTTATATTGTCAGTTTGCAAAATATATTTTTAGTCCAATTTCGAACCAAAGCTAGTCAATATTGTATTCGAAATGAAGCTCTCTGAATCTAGTTTCCAATAAAACTGGTTTCACAAGATTTCGAATTTTAGACAGGAAGATATAAGGGTTCGAACATAGGAAGGTCAGAATTTCAGATTTCAAGAAAACAGATTCATATATCAGACTTGCGACATTTATTTCAGATCCAATAACTAATCGAAAATAGGCGTTATGGGAGTCAAAATAAAGCTCTTCGAGCCTACGGTCTAATAAAACTGATTTGACAAGATTTCGAGCTATACCTAGGGAGATATGATGGTTCGAACACATAAAGGTCGAAATCCAGAATTTCAGAAAACTGATTTTGTACCGCTGGATTGCAATACAGATTGAAATACGAATACCGCTCGGATATGGTCGATATCATATTCAAATTAAAGCCAAACATATCTAGTTTCATACAAAATTTATCTCGTGCGATTTGGATCTATAGGCCATGAGATATTGGGGTTATAGTACACAAAGGTCAGATTAACGAATGCAGATTTCAGCAGAACAGGATTTTAAAACCCTATAATTATTTGAATTCAACCCCATACGAATAATCATGGCAAATAACGAATTTTAATTCGGATTAGACTCCTTAGGATCGAATTACTCACAAGAAAAATCGCCCACAGAGAAAACGCCAAAACAGGGGATCAGGGGTCTCCAGAAAGTTCGTCCACCACCAGTCTGCCACCACCAGCGTCAGAAATTTTGCAGGAGCGCCAAGCACAGTGAGGGGCGACAACACAGGCGGCTAGGGCAAGAAACAAACCAAAAATCGTGAGGGAGAGGAGCTCTCACGAATTTTCCCCTTTTTTTTTTTTTTTTTTTCCACCCCAAACGGATCCAAGATCCAATAACCCAATTAACTTAAGTGGAAATCGGCTTTAATGGGCTTACCTGGGCTTAACCACCATGCGCCACTCCAATAACACAGAAATATGCGCCACCATGGTGGAAGAATTCCAGGAGCAAATAGTCAAGGTTGAGGGTTCGAAGCCCCAACAAAAATAATTATTTTTGCCCTGTAGGGAAAAAGTCCTACAATTAGGCAAAAATCCCAAAATTTTAACCGATAAAAATACATAAACTGAATTTCTAACCTTAAATCATAATTCAGAAATTCAAGGGCGTTACAGGCATCAAGGTCAAGGTGGGAGCTGCCCCGGGCTTGTTCCATCTGATATGGTCGGATCCCAATGGCAAGAACAATTGGGGTAAGAAGTCCCCCGAGAGCAATGACACCCTTTGGCGCCCTTGAAACTTTCTGGAGTTGCTTGGCGAAGTGGAAAGCGGTGTTGAGTCGGACCTCATGCAGCATAGCCCAAAGAAATAAGAGCTCAGACGCTCGAACAAGGCTATCAGACTCTCCTCGGCCAAAGATAGTGTGTGTCATGACACGGTGCACATACTTCAGGAAGGGGTTGCCGAGAGAGGTGGCTCTAGCAGTTCTGGTATCAAAAGGTGGATGACCGGTCAATTGATCCTAGAAGGTACTAGCATTGAATGCTCCGGGTGTCAGCCGTGTCCCATCAGTAGGAAAATCATAAATCTGGTTCAGCTCTATCAAAGTAAGAACAAACTCGGTATTGTTGAGCCGGAAGGATAAACTGCCATCATCTTCATCGGTATGGATGTTGGCATGAAATTCCATTGAAGATAAAAACTCTAACACGATGGGATGTATGTGGGGCAGGAGATCGTGAAGAACTGCTCCCACCCTATACGCTGGAAAAGCCACTGCACATCATTATGGAAGCCTAAGGTGTTCAGCGTCGCATGATCCAAGAACCTGGTGGTAACCACCGAGTGGTGTGTGAGGGCGGTGAGCTTGGCAAGCTGCTCAGGATCTCGGCAGATAATCCCATAAGGTGTTGGTGGCACAGCAGGTGGTGGCTGCTGTGTGGCAGCGGCGCTGGAAGAGTAAGCTCAGTGCTTGGAGGTTGGTTGCTTGCGTCGAGACATGCTGGCGGTGAAGGGAGGCCACGGGAAGATAGTAGCAGGTGGTGGAGAGGCGTCGGAAGCGTCAGAGGTGGAGAGGGAAGGTCGGTGGTGGTGGAACAGCAGGCGGCGACGGAGATTAGGGCGACGGCGAACGGCGACGGGAGGCGCTGATCGGCCGCGAAAACTTGGGGGAAAGAGTCACCGGAGGATGGAGAGGACGGTGGAGGGTCACCGGCGGTCGATCGGGTACTGGAGGTGGCAGATCAGAGCAGCGGTGGCGGCGCTAGGGTTGCATACACGGGTGTGTACTGATAGCCTCCGCAAGTGCACGAATTTTTATTGAAGTAATAAAAGATTATCGTTCCCACGAGGATCAGACGGTCAAGTACCGATTACACATTTGATCTATATCTAGACGATTCAATATGTGGTTTTTGTTTTGGAAACTTCTAATGCAAGAAAATGAAAAGGTGGTTTTAGGGTTTTGGCGAAAAATCAATTCGGATAAAATCAGGACTCAGGGTTTCACCACGCTGACGATTATGACTTTAATAAAAATAAATCTTTAATCAAAAAATTATAGTTTTGAAAGGGATTTTTCCTAAGGTACAGACTACCTCCTCCCGGAGTGTAATCCGGTATCTATTTACATTAATTCCCGACTCCCGTGACAATTAACATAAATAGACCCATTAAGTTCTATGAAAAAAACATGGTAATCCTTCAAGTGAATCCGAACTACTCCCATGATCGAATTCACAGGTTTGAAAAGAATAATTCCAACGTTACGATTCACCTCCCGGTCCTTCTCGCAACGTCTAAGACGTAAAAATACTTGATCAGGGTAATTTACGGAATAAGCACAATTCTAATCAAATCAAATCTATAAAAATTTATGTAAAAGATTTAAAACTATGTATTTAATCCATAAATCGTCAACGAGCTATTCCCCAAATCCCAAAAATATGGTTTACACGTTCATGTTCATAACAAACAGCATGTTCATCAATGAAAATCGCATGGAAACTCAATAAAAATATAAGAAATCGCTAGACAAGATACTAGAAAGGCTTCCCTTCGATCTGGAGATGACGATCAACCCTCTAATTCTTCCTTTGCGCGGCTTTCCTATTCGTTTTCTGCCCTAGAATTGATTTCCGCCGCCGCCGCTACAGCCCCTTGTTTTCGTGCCTAGAAGCCTCTGAAACCCTTCCAAAATCCTTCATTTTATAGTCTAATCAGTATAGAACCCATGTGGGAAGGTTTCCGGAGAGTTTGGTTCAATTTTGGTTTAATTTGGAGTCGAACCGAGTGAGAAACACGAAAAGCAGACGTTTTTACGGCCCGTGATGAAATTATGGCCACGGCCGTGATTATCTCTTTGTGTATATCCCTTTGGTCACAGAAACTTTTACGGTCCATGATGGATTCACGGGTTCGGCCGTGAAAGTCTCTGTTTATTCCAACACTTAGCCGTTTTCACCTCCGCTCGTCATCGCTTTTACGACTGCTTCCATAATTACGGCCAAGGCCGTAATTCTTTCGTCTTTCACCGTTTTCGCCCCAGATTTGACGTGTAGGCTCGTGATTTCTTCGGGAATCGTGTTACGGCTTCAAAACTCGCAAAATCTACCATTTTTGTGCCTTTTTACCTACATTTTCATAAAAACCAGAAAAAGTGAAGATTCTGTGCAAAGTAAAGTAAAAGCACTAAAAATTGCATAAAATCATTCAATTAAGTCCAAAATATGATGTAAAATATAGGCAAAAATATGGTGTAAATGAAATGCATCATGTACGCGGGTGTGCACAGCTCGGCATTTTATAACTTTGCTTCGCATGGCCGTGCGTGAACTCACGCCCAGCGCGTGAAAGCTTCGGCAACAAAATGACGTGAACACCACTTACGCGTCACGCCCGTGATGAATGCACGGGTACGCCCGTTCACGGCTTGATGAAAGACGAAAGCGGAAGTCGCTTACGCGTCACGGCCATGCGCCCTTTCACGTCCCTGCCCGTGAACGCCTCGGCGCTGAGTGCAGAAGAGTCTGTGAGGCATTCACGGCCGTGCATGGATGCACGGGTGCGACCGTGAATGGCTAGCAAGTGCCTAAAAAATCTAGAAAAATTACCATCAGGGTACAACTTAAAAAGCATGGATATGAAAGAAAATTTGAAAAACTACAAAGACTTAATGATAAAAATAAATAAGAAACTAGAAATCTAAATAAGAGGTTGGGTTGCCTCCCAACAAGTGCTTCTTTAAGGTCACTAGCTTGACCAATGTCTAAATAATCATGGTGGTCTTGGTAGAGCAATGGGACATGGGGTGTAATCCCCTTGATTTTTTTATGACTAGATAACTTATATTTTGTCAGAATAGTTTTATTATGATAATTCTACTTATGTGATGATTGCATATAATTCTCCATAGTTTTCTTATTATCATGCATGTTTTAGAGTTTTCGCAATATGGACTGAAAGGTGATTTGCTTGAAAACTTGGAACCCTAAAATTGAATTTAGGAACTCACCGTAAGAAATTAGGTTAGTTCTTATTTCTTGATTTTAGAATAATAATTGCCATGTTTGATAATTTTAATCTAGGATTGAGTTATTTTGTTAAACGTGAAGATCTTGCATGAAAGTGAGGATTGGAGTTTTGGAGAACCATAAGTAGAACCTGTGTAGAGACTCGGATGCACGAAAGTGATTCTTGAGATTCCACTTGAGATGATCAACTTAGAATTTGGATGCATGAAAGTGATCCTTGAGTTCTTTGATTAATGATTTACTTATTTTCAACTTGGGATAGATCTTGCGTGAAAGCGAGGATCGGTTCCTGCATGATTGTCTGCACGAAAGTGAGATAATCCTTTTATGAAGTAAATTATATCTTTATCATGATAAAATTAGTCTGACAACCTTTTATTCATATCTAGTCATTGAAATTAAGGTGGATGAAACCTTAGTCCCAGTTTTTCCCTGATTTCGTGTTCTTTCTATCATTTACTTGCATTATAATCGATTGCTTAGCTAGTAAGAGTACAACTATCTAGTACTTAACAATAAGGTCTCTGTGGTTCGATATCTTTCTTTATTACTTTCTAACAAATGCAACCCCCTCTCTCTCTCTCTCAATGTAAAATGATAAACTCTTTATTACTTTATAACTCAAGCTTGCAATCCCCTCTCTCTCAATGTAAAATGATAAACTCTAACACCTCTTATGGTCGAGCTACCGACCCTAAAGTAGCGCTTTTGGGAGGCAACCCAAGTTTTTAATTGTTTTTAGTTTCCATGCATTGATTTAGACATTATTTTAGACTGTTAATTTCTTTTTCATTTAATTTTTAGTTTTCTAAAGGGGATCGCTGCTAATTTAATGTCTCTTTGTGCTGTAGGACGAAGATGGAGCGTATGAGAATTTTTTCCAAAATTTTTGGGCATATTAGTGCACATCACGGCCTGGTGAACCCCATGGGGTTCACCCGTGAAGTGCACTGTACCAGCACATCCAGAGTTACGACCAGTATGCTTCACGGGTTGGTGAACCCCACGGGGTTCACCACCTTCTCTGTACACAGGAATTGCCTAGAACGATCCATGGTCTGGTGAACCCTAGCGTGTTCACCCGTAATTCTGTAGCCACAGCTTCCCACAGTAAACTTCACGGGCTAGTGAACTCGGGCGGGTTCACCCGTATTTCATCACATCCTCGCCCGAAATTAGGGCATCGCATGCAAGTTCCGCCGCCGCCCCCAAATTTTGCTCAGATTCCGCCGATTGCGCCGCCTTCTCTCCTTCTTAACACTCGAAGGAGGTCTTCAAGGGTTTGATCCAGGTTTCCCCTTCGTGCAGACAAGTCTCTTCTCCGATTGATTCCGGATTTCCGTCTCGCCTGTTCTTCGAGTTTTTCAGCCGAGCCGCTACCGCCTTCCTTTTTCCTTGCATCTCCGCTGGATCTTCTCAACTCAAAGCTCACCGGCATCCTTCCGACCTTCTCTAGCCACCATGCCTCTGCGAACAAAGGCCATGGCTTCCAAGAGGACCGCATGACCTATGCAGGCATTCTCTGACTCGGCCGCCACCGATGATGACGAGTATGAGCCATCGCCGACTCACCCATCTTTCTGGCCACCATCGGCGACTCCAGGTTCCTCCTCCTCCCGGCACGGACGCACATCTACCAGCCGATAGATGCCCTACGTCTCTCCCCCGAACGAGTTTGGGATTATCTTTCGCAACACTGGGCAAGAGGAACGTTATCAGACATTGTGGAAAAAGCCAAGCAGGATGTTGAATCTCTCAGGAAAGAAGTAGATCCATTGGAGCTTGCCCTAACAAACTCTGTTGATAAAGACAATGAAGGAGAAGCTGAGAAATATGTTACACTCCTGGAAGCCGACGCAAGCCCGGATGACAAGAAAGAAGAAAATCAGGAGAATCAAGGGCAGCAGAAGATCGAACTCAAGAGTTTGCCCAACAGTCTGAGATATGAGATTTTAGGAGATAATTTTACATACCCTGTGATTGTCAGTGCGGCGCTGGACAAGGAGCAAACCAAATTATTGCTAGATGAACTTCGTCTCTATAGAAAGGTAATTGGCTATTCATTAGATGACATAAAAGGGATTAACCCCTCTATTTGCATGCACAGGATCCTTTTGGAATACAACAGCAAACCTTCTGTGGAATTTCAACGCCGACTCAACCCGCACTTGAAGGATATGGTGAAGAAAGAAGTGCTCAAACTATTGGATGCTGGAGTAATATATCCAATTTCAGACAACTTTTGGGTAAGTCCAGTACATGTTGTACCCAAGAAAGGTGGCATCACAGTAATCAAAACTGAAGCAAACGAGCTAATACCGACGTGCACAATTACAGGATATAGGATGTGCATTGACTACAAGAAGTTGAACTTTGCTACGCGAAAAGATCATTTTCCTCTTCCATTTATAGATCAGATGTTGGATAGATTAGCGCACAACTCTTACTTTTGCTTGTTGGATGGCTATTCAGGTTTCTTCCAGATCCCTATCCACCCGGACGACCAGGAGAAAATGACCTTTACATGCCCCTATGGCACATACGCATACAGAAGAATGTTGTTCGGTCTCTACAATGCCCCAGCCACTTTCCAACGAGCAATGATGGCCATATTTTCTGATTTTAATGAGGATTTCATGGATATTTTTATGGACGATTTTTCTATGTATGGTTCCTCTTTTCATCATTGTTTGTCTAATCTATTGTTGACACAGATTTTTATAGAGTTTTGCGTGTCAATTTACTTATGAAATCATCCCCATTTCATGACTTTATGCCTCATAACTGCCTTTATTTGGATACATCTATGGAATATACACCTGTTTCGGTATTTTCACGTTTTCAGGTCAAAACGACCACAAAAGGGTAGATTTTGGCACTCTTGTGGCAAAGGAGCTCATCCTAACTCAAGATAATCCTAACCAGAAGCTTTCAGATTCGTTGAGTCCTTTGTTGGAAATTACGATCGGGTCCCAATCAGAATCATGCCCGTGATCGCCGTTGTGCCTGAAGCTGAAACTAACAAATCACGACCGAGTCACGACCAAATTCTCGCCCGAACCCGCCTGTTACGAAATCACGATTTTCACTCAAATCTCATTGACCTAACCCTAAGGGAAGCTCAGGGGCGTTAAGGACCTTTCTCCCCCGTTGACAAAGGAGGCGAGGAGTAGCTTTCGGCGGTGGATTTGCTCACGAAATAGTGATTTCGTGGAAGAAAAGCTGGCTGGCTGAGTTGCAGGGCATGGGAGGAAGCTGTCATAGACTTTTCTTGCTGGAAAGTAGCAGCAGCTGCAGCAGCTTTGCAGAGCATAGGGAAGAGAAGAGAGTCCACCAGGATGAGAGGAGATAAAAGGGAGAAGAAGAGGAGGAAAAGAGGAGGTTTGCATGGGTGAAGGAACAAAGGAGAAGCGGTGCTTGCGAGAAGAAGAAGGAGAGCTGCACCTTTGCATCCAGCGAAGATACCTTGGTGCGCAAGCCTCTTAGGGATAAAATCTGTAAGAAAGATATTGCGTTCGCATTCAATCTGTTGTGCTTATTGTATAATCCCCATAGAGCAACGCATGATCTACCTCTATTACATAATTTATGTACAAGATCTGTTGTTGTGCAAGATGTTTATGGCTGAGAACACTATCTATACTGTTACCATGAACATGATAGGCTAAACACTAAATCAGGATGTGGGGGTAGCTCCTTGATGAATCACTAGTTGTAATGGTTTGACTCTATTAACCTAAAGTTCTTATTTGACCTTATGAGCACGCATTGCTTGCGTAACCCCAAAGAGCATGCTTAACCTTAGTTACTTGAGTAAAGTTTGTTAATCAGTATCTCTAGGAGTTTACTCGCTTGCGGATCTGTACTCACTCATGGGACTAATGGGAAGCATTATCCGGAGGGATATGCTTGAGCCTTGAATCACTCTAGCAAGGTTTGTCAATCGGCATCTTTAGGAGGAAACTCACTTGCGGAGCTGTACTTGCTCGTGAGACTATAGGAAAGCATTATTCGGAAGAATATGCTCAAACTTATGGTCGCTCTAGCAAGGTTTGTCAATTAGCATCTCTAGGAGAAAACTCGCTTGCGGATCCGTATTTGCTAGCGTAATTATAAGGGTGTTAGATGTGGCGGAAAGACTCCAGTCCGACCCCGCATCCGATCCATTTGGCAGACAGTTTATCCATTCCTATGGTATGCTATGCCTATACTCCCCGAAAGGGAGTGTTTGAGCCTTTAGTCATCACAAGTAAGGTTTGTTAATCAGCATCTCTAGGAGTGTTAAATCGCTTACAGATCTGTACTTACTTACAGAGATTATAAGGAGCTTAGACGTTTCGGGGTGACTCTAGTCCGACCGCGCATCAGAACTCTACGGATTGGACTGATAATTTAGTCTGTGGGAGTAGACGAGATTATTGGAGGGAGGCTACCTACATGACAAAGGAAGCTGAACCCCTTGAACTAGGCAGGACTTTGGCAATAGAGTTTAACTATTTAACTGTAAGGAGTCAAGGTGGTGAACCCATATCCTGATGCATCTCCTCATTGTAAATCTCTCGTGTGATTTCTCCCGTTTATGTTTTACGCACTTAATTATTTCATCGTCTTAAACTTCATCAATTTCGACGTAGTCTAGCTAGCAATTTCGAGATCTGTCGGTACTTGCCCATTAGTCCCTGTGGGGTCGATATTTTATTACTTCGATAGACCCGTGCACTTGCGGGAAACACCTACTATATCCGTGGGCGCTATCATGTTTTTGACGCCGTTGCCGGGGAACGAATTTTGGCAATATTGACTAGATTAAGAAGTTATTAGACTAGATATTTTTAGTTTGTTAATATACTTTCTTTTACTTCATTTTACACCTTTCTTGTGTTGGTAAACCTTGGTCACAAGCATCATTCAAAAAACTTGTTGTAGCGGAAATACTAGGTCATCATAGAATCGCATGGATTGAGCACATGATCAACCTTATAAAACTTGTATAGAACAAGTTAGAGTATTACCATTGCCATGATGTAAGAGGCGGCTTGGAAGATGAAAGGGGCGAGTGCCTCCTCTCCAAAGATGTCACACACAAGATGATGTCGACTTCCTTCCTTGTGTTCCTTGTGCTAGCAAAGACACCAAGGAGTCTTTAATCGTGTCTTGGAGAGGAAGATGTGCACTCTTGGCTGGTCGAAGTTCTTCCCTTGCGTGAAAAAGATCCACACGAGAGAGAGCCAAAAGGAGGAAGAAAAATGAGAGCTCTTCTCGAAACCGTGAGAGAGAGAGAGAGAGGCCAAGAAGGAATGTTCGGTTACCACATATGGTAAGAACCAAACATGTAACTCCCTCCTTAACTCCCATTCAACCCATCGAAAACTTCCCTCTTAATTGAACCATGCGTTCACTAATGAACCGGTCCAATTTCGAATTGGTTCAAGCATCAAGTCGAACCAGCCCTGATTATGACCTCTTTGAACCATATGGCTCAAGATCTAACCACACATCTCATTGAACCCCTGATCTTTACGATCAAGCATCAATCCTCCCGATCGAAGCTTACCGATCATATGCCCTAATCAATTAAACATGATTAGACTAGATCTCACTTCCAATCAGAGCTTAAATTCCTCCAGTTCACACGATCTGACATAAGTAAGCTATATCATCAAATTGTGCGACCCTAAGGGTTTCCTTCAATGTCGGTAACGATAACTTACGTTATCACGATCAGAGAGGGGTATCTAGCAACACATCACTGTCTCCAGTTATGAAGGAAAGAGTCTTCCAAGACTACTCCCAAACCACAGCACAAGTGTGAATCTAATTCACTTGGCATACATGTTTCCCTTTGCCACTAGATGTTCCCATTGGACAAGCATGTCAAGCCTGCGATTCCAACATGATGAAAATGGTTAGATCAGACGAACATAGTCGTCTGGGTATGGCCATACACATTCTCAACCATTTCATCCAGGGGGCCCTTTAGAACATCACACTCCAACTAGGAGAGGCAATCCTTTATCTATCACAAGTGCCCTAACATGACTCATGCCCACTATCCAAGATAATCCTTAACCATTATCTTTCAAATGATATTGAACTACCTCAAGATAATGCCAATCATCACTTAGAAACACAAGTGATCTCAAGTCAGAGGGAATATACCACTTGCTTGCATACAAGGATTATTCACATTGTGACAAACAATTGAATATCCTAAGTAGGGTCAGTCCAGTACATCCAATGCACCTATGTGTCTAAATCTTATTCTATGCCCGAAGCATCCTATAAGTTTAGAACACATATTAGTCTCAATCATATCAAGGCTGTCTCATGTTCACCGAGATATCTCGACTAAGGACAACACTGAATGTCAGCTAAGCTGAACATCATTGAGACATTACTCAGAAGTATACATACAACATCAGATAATGTAACAATATGAATAACAACAATTGCCTTTATAAAAACATATATATATAGTTTATACATGATACTGAAAATAACCCAAGGCCTCAAACATTAGCCTTAACGGGCATACCCTAACATCTTGATCTAACGGAACATTTACTTGTTAGAATTTTAGTTTATGCATATAACTCCGCGACCGGAACCTGCAATACCATTTGATTCAGAAATTGAAAGAACGTTCCGGCGTCGCAAGAATCTTCAAAAATATCAACCGAAGAAGAATTCGCAAACATCAAACATGGATGGTAACAAATCACTTCGCGACTTCGCTGCACCAAATGTTCAAGGACTGCATTCTAGTATTGCATGTCTGCCAATAGAAGCGAACAACTTTGAGATAAAACCGTCACTTCTGTCAATGTTACAGCAAAACCAATTCGGTGGATCACCGACCGAAGATCCAAACATGCATTTATCTGTTTTTCTTAAATACTGTAACACTCTTAAAATGAATGGTGTGACCACTGACACTCTACAGCTACGACTTTTTCCTTTTTCACTTAGAGACAGGGCGCGGGCTTGGTTACATTCATTACCATCTAGATCCATTACCACATGGGAACAACTCTCACATGCTTTCCTTGCAAAATACTCTCCTCCAAGCAAAACCGCGCAACTGAGAAACCAGATTACCAATTTCTCTCAAAAAGAAGGCGAATCACTATATGAGGCATGGGACCTGATATGCACCGCAAGTACACGGTGTTATCGAAGTAATACAAAAGATATCGATCCCACAGGGAGCAAGGTGAGTACTAGAAAGTCTAATTTTTCGGAATCCAAGCTAATCGAATCGTGGTTTTTAGAACTTTAAAAACTAAAATTAAGCGAAATCGTAAGCAAGAAATCAAACAACTAGGCAGGGAAAATATATGAGAGAAAATATCAGGGCAAAGATTTCCACCACTCTGACGATCTTATATGCGCTATAAAATAAATAACGGTTATTTGGATTTACAGGTCTGCATAAGGAATCTACCCTATTGTACGAAGGTTCCCTCTTTCGAGTGAACACCCCGATGTTTGCCTAAAACGTCTCCTACTTTCGTGGTGGACCATTTTCGACAAACCCAATGGGTTCCGTGGTTGATTATGGATCCTCGAGTGAAGGGCAAGCACTTTCGCGTCAAGCCTTCACAAGATTCACATAGAGGTTCAGTCGTTACGGTCCTACTCTCGTTATGAACCGTAACCACTATAGCATGATAATACTTGGCCAGAGTATAAATCAAGAAATAAATATGCTAAAGATATGATCTAAATAACAAAGTTAATACAAGAGTTGCATATAAAGATAGTCAGAGGGCTTTAACCTAGCCTTGAAAATAGATTTACGCTACAACCATCGTCACAACGCTCAAAATTCTCTCTTTAATCATAGGAAAATCACTGGAAAAGGTTTCTAAGAGGGAAGAGACGATAAACCGAGCGGAATAACCAAGTATTGTTGAGTTCTGACGCTCGAATCTCCAAAAATTGCCCCAAAGTCGCCTGTTCGCTGTTGACTTCCGCCCTAGCCGCTTCATTGCCCCATTGCTCGATGATTAGGGCACTGAAATTAGGGCTTTTATATTCTATCTGTTCGTCTTCGAGTCAACTTTCCAAAAAGTCCTCACTTGCTAAATTTGGAGTTGAATCAGACCGGGAATCAGCGAAAGACCGAGTGGGGGTCGTGCTATTCCGACGCCTTCACGGGTGAACCCCGCGGGGTTCACCAGGTGGTGAAGTGCTCGGAGCTCTTTTGTTGCGAAATAATCATAGGTGAACCCCGTGGGGTTCACCTATCGGTGAAAGCCTCGACGTAT
Source organism: Costus lasius (assembly GCA_027563935.2). Classification (NCBI taxonomy): domain Eukaryota; kingdom Viridiplantae; phylum Streptophyta; class Magnoliopsida; order Zingiberales; family Costaceae; genus Costus; species Costus lasius. Next base: position 83,844,336 of record CM050451.1, read on the forward strand.
TTCTGTGCAGATATCTCCAGATGAGATCACGGGTGAACCCCATGGGGTTCACCTACCAGTGAAGTGTGCAGCAGCTTTTAAAAACTTTGACATCATCGGTGAACCCCGTCGGGTTCACCAGGCAGTGACGCGCGCGCTGAAATCCTTCCTTCGGCAAGATCACGGGTGAACCCTGTGAGGTTCACCTGGCCGTGAAGTCTAGAGAAGGCTCCGATTGAGCACAAATTTTAAGGGCAGCTTCGTTTTCTCATAAGGAATCACCGCATGCTTTTAGATTCTTCAAAAAGACTTCAAAATTGTGTGATTTTACCTGAAATTCAATAAGACAGACGAAAGTGAAGATTCTGAAGTTTTTAACTAAATAAGCCTTAAAGGAGTATAAAAACATTCAAATAGGCCTAAATTCATCATGGAATTTCAGTAAAAATCACTACTAAAATGCAAGACATCAAATACTCCTCGACTTAAATCTTTGCTTGTCCTCAAGCAATAAAATAAGTTGAAATACATGCTTGGTATAAGAATAATCTTTTGTGTTGAAGTTCGCACCCAAGTTTAGAAAAATACTTTTTAGCAATCCAAGATCTAATCAGAAGAAATCAACTAGAAGTAGTGTTTTAAGCATTCACCAGTTTAGTCCCACAGTTTCTAGATATTAAACGATTCAGAAAGCAGTAAACATGAGATTCAATCTAGCAAACACAACACTCATTTCATTCTTATCCTTCCAATTCATAATATTGGGGTTAACTCAAATGTCTCATTCAGGATATAAGATACTGATTATTGCACTAGACTTCAACTCATATCCTTAGGTACCATTGCCAATTTTTCATAATGCCAAGTAGAGGAGTCTTTTTATTGAATTTTCAATTCACATTTCTTAGATTTCAACTCATGTCCTTCGATACCACTGCCAATTTTTCGTAGTGCCAAGTAGAGGAATCTAAGTATGAGAATTTTTTTTATTTATGCTAAATATCAAAGATCAACATATCCTTGCATTTTAACAGATGCAGTGTTTCCCCAATACTAGAACAGAATTCAAAGTTTGAAAGGAGGATATTAGTTACATGGTATGAATCGACATGTAAATTGCAAACCAAAATCAATTGAATAATCATGAAGATGTTTGACCCACTTAATGAACTACCTAAAATCAATCCACTTAGAAAATTTCTAATTCATAGGACATATGGACATGACTATTAAGTAAATTTCTAACAAGTACTACATTCAACATGTCTTGATAAATTCCAACCAATCATGCATTCAATTCTTTAGACAAAAATTTGCATGGCTATCATCAGACAAGACAATCATGACAAGTCAATAAAATTTTTCATCACAAGTTATGCAATATATTCTTCAGAACAGTTACATGCAAGCTTATAAATTCACACATCATTTAGCATGAAAAGCATAATATAAGAATGGAAAGCAAGTGGCTCAAATATATCTTATACACTACAGAGAGTGGGGCCTGAAGATGTGGACCAGGCCCACGAATAGTGGCATATATGATACAATGCCAATATCAAAATATCCATCATAGAGTAGCATAACAAATCCATCAAAGAAAACAGAAGTCATGACAACTACAACCAAACAACCAAGAAGAAGCTGGAGTCAAGACAGCTCACCTGCTCTTAGATTTTTGCATAGTCCTCTATGCAACATCATATACGTGAGAGGAGACAGATGGCACTGTCGAGTGAGGATGATGCTAGCGCCTCTTGCGTGACTGCGAGCCAGAAGCTCTAGAGCTCTTCCCCTTACCGCGTCAGGTGTGACCTAGCGCTTCCTCCTCATCAGAAGAGACCGGTATGTTTCTAATGTTTTCTTCATTAAGCAGGGCAAACTGGTCATCCATGATACATAATTTCTCCTAGATTGAGCCCAGCATCTTGTGTTGTCGCTGCATCCCAGCCTCGTTAGCTTCCCACTTGGAAGATTGTTCCTGGCGTATAAATGAGACGGAGGAGTCCATCTGATCAATGAGCTTACGCTGCTGGAGCTGCTCCTCCCTCATCTCCTGGAGGATACTCATCATGGAATCTAAGGAGGAGCCGCCACCAAAGAAAAACGAGCCAAGGGCCGGTGGCGCGGTGTCGACAGGGTTTGGCTGGGGGTCAGCAACAGGCTTAATGCGCCAATTATCTCGCACTCGCACGGTGGTATGCTCCGGATTTGGCAGTGGCATGCAGAACTGGCTATCCTTAAATGTCATACAGTAAGAATCACCCCGGTGGATGATAAGTTTCATGGAAACACATGACTCGATCTCGAGCCGGTTGTTCCCATAAGCCTCTGGTGTTCCGTAGGGGATGACTCCCAAAGCGACAGCAAGTGGTGCGCGATCCGGCTGAACTACTTTGCCAAGTAGAAACCCGAATCGACCCTGAAAGAATGCAGCATGCACTATAAATAAAATAGCTCAGACTGGCGTACCACGCCATCGCTCTCCCCACATCCGAAGATGGTATGGGCGAGCACTCTATGGACGTATCTGATTGTCGAGTTGCAAATGCTAGAAGCTCTGGCCACTCTGGCTGAGTAGAAGTGTTCATTCGTGATTGATGCCCAAAAAGATTGCTCATTGAATTCACCTGGGACATTGCGCGTGTAGGGTTCCGGGAAGCCATATATCTGGCGAAGCTGGGAAAGAGATAGGCTGCGCTCGATATTCCCCATCCGGAAGGAGATGCGTCCTGAGTCTTCATCAACTGCTGCAGCTGCTTTCACATCCAAAGAATTGAGGAATTCCAAGGTAACTCCGATGTACGTGGGTGAGGCAAGCCGTAGGAACTGCTCTCATCCTACATTCGAATACATCCACTCAACATCGTCCAAGAGCCCTAAAATGATAAGAGTGTTCCTATCCAAATAACGAGTGTTGAGTATCTGGCGATGGAGGAGCTGCTCGAAGTTTAGTTGGTGTTTGGCATTTCTGAAGAAAATGCTGAATTCGTTTGGTGGGGAAACATAAGCTTGGGGCTGCCGAGCAGATGAGCATGGTGGGTCTCTGGAAGAGGAAGGCGGCGGCGTCGGCTGTTTGTGCGGGACGAAGTCATCGTCGTCCGTGGAAGAGTCGGACACAAGCTGGGGAACATGGCGACGAGAGACGAGAGCCTTGCGCCTAGGAGCCATTAAATCTAAATGTCGGGAGCAACTGAGGAAACCAGAAAACCACCACAGAAGATTTCGTCCGAACACAAAAACGGCAGTCAGACAAGGAGGCAGGAGCAGGCAGTTCGGCGGATGGGAAAGACAAGAGTACTAAAGACTAGAAACGGAATGAGCCTGTGTGGATCTCACCGGAGATGCTGGTCTTGAAGAAGGGAGGTTCCTTGAGGATCCGGAGGCAGGAGATCGCAGGGCAAGCAAAGATCTAAAATGGATGAGAGCGGCGGCGCGGAATGGTGTTGCTAACCCTAGCTGAGGTCTGGAGCAAACACGGCCAATGCACCAATAGGAATTCGGGTGAACCCAACCGGGTTCACCTGGTCATGAAGAGCATGGCGGAAAGGCCCCCTTCTGACTTGGATGTCTTCACGGGTGAACCCTGCCGGGTTCACCTAGCCGTGAAGAGCAAGTCAAGTCACAGAAAATCCAGAAACATTATGCACATCTCAAAATTTTTGGTCCCGCTCTAATTTGACAGAAATATCCTTCGCAAAGCTGCTCGTCAAGATGCAATGTGTACTTCATGGGTGAACCCCGCCGGGTTCACCTAGCCGTGAAGCGCACTGAGCTTCGGTAAAAGTCCAGCAAAATCCTCCTGTTCACATAGCGTAGCTGCGTCACCCAAAAATAAAGCTCTATCAGTGTATTTCAATATCAAAACTTCCTATAGCAAACTAAATAAGCAAGCGAGTAGAGTTTTCAACGATGGTAAAGTAAAGAAAAACTAACGACAAATAATGTAGCAGAAAGCAAATAAAAAAAAATAGAAAACTTGGGTTGCCTCCCAAGAGCGCTAGTTTTTGGTCAATAGCTCGACCATAGAGTTATTAAGAAATCAAATCAGGGAGGATCAAAGAGGTCGAGAACTCCCCTTTATTTAACAAGCTCATCCTCAAATCGGTGTTCAAGGCGATGTCCATCCACTACAGAATTTTCAATGCATTCAACTAAATCAACACTGTAGCATCTACCTGCAAAAGAAGGTTCTTTGAGAGAATTAGACAAGTCATATTGAATAACATTGCCACTGATGTTTAAATCCAGTTTCCCATTTTTAACATCGATGACAACACCTGCCGTGGCAAGAAAAGGTCTTCCTAAGATAATAGGAAGCTTGTCATCCTCATCAATGTCTAGTACAACAAAGTCAGCAGGGATAAAATAATCCCCAACTTTAATGGGGACATCTTCTAAGATGCCCATAGGACTCCTAACTGATCTATCAGCCAACTGTAGTGAAATGTTGGTCGGCTTCAAGTCGCCCAGATCCAGTTTTTTACATAGTGACAGCGGCATGATACTAACACTCGCCCCTAAATCGCACAGTGCTCTCTGGAAGGTCATCTCTCTTATCTGGCACGGTATGGAAAAGCTGCCAGGATCTTTGAGTTTTCGTGGAAGCTTGTTTTGTAGAATCGCACTGCACTCCTCAGTAAGTGCCACAGTGCCCTGATCTTCTAGCTTCCTTTTGTTTGAGAGAATGTCTTTCAGAAACTTCACGTAGCTTGGCATCTGCGAAAGGGCATCAACAAAGGGAATGTTAATATATAGTTTTTTCAATATTTCCAAAAACTTACTGAATTGCTTGTCAAGCTTGGCTTTGACAAGCCTCTAAGGGAAAGGTATCGGCGGCTTGTAGGCTGGCGGCCCAACATAGGGTCTCTCTTCTTCTTGATGCTCAGGCTCCGCCGGTGTTGAGTCTATGTGCGGCTCCTCAGGGTTCAGTGTCTCATCATCCCTTGTTTCATTGGTCGGCATTGGTGGATCTTCGAGTTGCTTTCTGCTCCGAGTGGAGATTCCATTGCAATGTTCCCTCGGGTTAACTTCTGGCTGTGATGGAAGCTTCCCTGGCGCTCTTGTTGACGAGCTAGCCTATTGCGCAAGCTGGCTCTCCAACATCTTGTTGTGCGTCTCCAAGGAATCCATCCTGGTCATCATCAATTTCATCATGTCAGTTAGCCCTTCTAATTGCTTACTCAGCTGAGAGTCTTGGGCCGGTCTTTGAGGAGGATTGTAATTTCCTTGCTGAGGTGGAGGGTTGTAATTTCTCTGTTGGAACCCGGGTGGCTGCCTAAAATTCTCTTGTTGTGGCGGCCTGAAGCTCTCATGTTGAGGTTGTGCTTGTTGTGGCGCTTGCCCTGGTTGAAGTGGCTGCGTGGTCCGGTAGGAGAAGTTAGGGTGGTTGCGCCAGCCAGGGTTATAATAGTTGCAATAAGGGTTGTTCATGGAATTCATATTTCCAACTGCATTAAGCTGTTCTGGCTGACTTGGGACTACTTGTCCATCTCCCACTCGGCACTCAGCAGTTGCGTGTCCTGCAACACCATAAAGCTCACAAGATACTGAATTAGAGTCTAAAGAATTAACAGATCATGAATTAATTTTCTTAGTAAGATTATCTACCTTCGCAGTCAAAGCAGTTAATGAATCAAGATCGAATTTACCTGTCTCCTCGAAGGTGTACCTCGCTCTAGATTCCATTGATGATAGTTCAGTGTCATGTCCTCCAGGAGGCTTATAGCATCTTCAGGTACTTTGCTCATCAGTCCCGATCCTCCACTAGCTGCATCGACTGTGAGTCTAGTATTGTATTACAATCCCATGTAGAACGTGTGTACTAGAACCCAAGTCTCGATCCCATGATGGGGACATAGTCTTTGAAGCTCTTTAAATCTTTCCCAGGCTTCGTACAAAGACTCCCCATCCTTCTGCATGAAGCTTGTTATCTGGTTTCTGAGGTGGATCGTGTTCGAAGGAGGGAAATACTTCGAGAGGAAAGCTTGAGACAGTTCATCCCATGTCCGTATTGAAGCTGGGGGGATCGTGTGGAGCCATGCCCTTGCTCTATCCCGCAGAGAGAAGGGAAATAGGCGTAACCTGATAGCATCAGAGGTAGCTCCATTAATCTTTAACATATCACAATATTCTAAAAATATGGACAAGTGCATATTTGGGTCCTCAAGAGGAGAACCACTGAATTGATTCTGTTGTATCATGGAAAGTAATGCAGGTTTAATTTCAAAATTATTGGCCTCGACACTAGGCCTAACTATTCCTGATTGAAACCCATGTGTGAAAGGTGCTGCATAGTCTCGCAATGTTCTGGCATTGTTGTGGTTCAGAGGTTGAGGTGCTGGTTCGTTCTCCATGTTGTTGTGAAGACGTTCCATCTGTTCCCGATTCTCCTTTTTCTGGATTTGGGCAAGCTTCCTTCTTTGTCTGAAGGTCCGTTCTATCTCAAGATCGACTTCGAAGAGTGCTTCTGCCCTAGAACTTCTTTGCATAAAAGTTTGTCAGATCCAAAAATGAAGTTCGAAGCAAGTAAAGAGCAGGAGGCAGTGTAAATCAGAATAAAGAAAGAAAAAGAAAAACTAACTAAGCTTGGTCTCCCAGAAACTCAGATGTGTACTAATATCAACCGTTGCTCCCCGGCAACGGCGCCAAAAACTTGATACGCACCGCAAGTGCACCATGTTATCGAAGTAATACAAAAGATATCGATCCCACAGGGAGCAAGGTGAGTACTAGAAAGTCTAATTTTTCGGAATCCAAGCTAATCGAATCGTGGTTTTTAGAACTTTAAAAACTAAAATTAAGCAAAATCGTAAGCAAGAAATCAAACAACTAGGCAGGGAAAATATATGAGAGAAAATATTAGGGCAAAGGTTTCCACCACTCTGAGGATTTTATATGCGCTATGAAATAAATAACGGTTATTTGGATTTACAGGTCTGCATAAGGAATCTACCCTATTGTACGAAGGTGCCCTCTTTCGAGTGAACACCCCGATGTTTGCCTAAAACGTCTCCTACTTTCGTGGTGGACCATTTTCAACAAACCCAATGGGTTCCGTGGTTGATTATGGATCCTCGAGTGAAGGGCAAGCACTTTCGCGTCAAGCCTTCACAAGATTCACATAGAGGTTCAGTCGTTACGGTCCTACTCTCGTTATGAACCGTAACCACTATAGCATGATAATACTTGGCCAGAGTATAAATCAAGAAATAAGTGCATCAAGTGAAATATGCTAAAGATATGATCTAAATAACAAAGTTAATACAAGAGTTGCATATAAAGATCGTCAGAGGGCTTTAACCTAGCCCTGAAAATAGATTTACGCTACAACCATCATCACAACACTCAAAATTCTCTCTTTAATCATAGGAAAATCACTGGAAAAGGTTCCTAAGAGGGAAGAGACGATAAACCGAGCAGAATAACCAAGTATTGTTGAGTTCTGACGTTCGAATCTCCGAAAATCACCCCAAATTCGCCTGTTCGCTGTCGACTTCCGCCCTAGCCGCTTCGTCGCCCCATTTCTCGATGATTAGGGCTCTGAAATTAGGGCTTTTATATTCTATCTGTTTGTCTTCGAGTCAGCTTTCCAAAAAGTCCTCACTTGCTAAATTTGGAGTTGAATCGGACCGGGAATCAGCGAAAGACCGAGTGGGGGTCGTGCTGTTCCGACGCCTTCACGGGTGAACCCCGCGGGGTTCACCAGGTGGTGAAGTGCTCGGAGCTCTTTTGTTGCGAAATAATCACAGGTGAACCCCGTGCCTCGACGTATTTCTCTGCAGATATCTCCAGATGAGATCACGGGTGAACCCCATGGGGTTCACCTACCAGTGAAGTGTGTGGTAGCTTTCAAAAACTTTGACATCATCGGTGAACCCCGTCGGGTTCACCAGGCAGTGATGCACGCGCTGAAATCCTTCCTTCGACAAGATCATGGGTGAACCCCGTGGGGTTCACTTGGTCGTGAAGTCCAGAGAAGGCTCCGATTGAGCCAAAATTTTATGGCCAGCTTTAGCTTTGTCTTCTCATAAGGAATCACCCCATGCTTATAGATTCTTCAAAAAGACTTCAAAATTGGGTGATTTTACCTAAAATTCAATAATACATACGAAAAGTGAAGATTCTGAAGTTTTTAACTAAATAAGCCTTAAAGGAGTATAAAAACATTCAAATAGGCCTAAATTCATCATGGAATATCAGTAAAAATCACTACTAAAATGCAAGAAATCAGGACCGCTTCAAGGAATTGCAGCGGATGTGTCCTCACCACGGCCTCGAGAAATGGGTACTGGTACATACGTTTTATAATAGCTTGCTTTATAACACTAGTCTTACCGTTGATGCAGTGATGACATTGAAATTCATCGTGATTTCTATGCCATTTTATTGATATTTATGTGTCATATTCATAAACTTTGCTTGTTTTTATGCCATATTTTATCAATATTTGCGGAATCTACACTCTTTTCTATTTTTGATGATTTTCAGGCAAAAAGGCATATTTTTCAGTCGCTTTCGAGCAATCCAAGTGCATAATCAAACTCACAACATCAAAAGAAGATCACACGTCAAATTTCAGAAGATTTGGAGCTTCAGAGGAAATTATGGCACCCCCAACAAATGCTTTACGGTACCGTAATTTGGAGCTTTAATCGGGCAGAAAATCGATGAACATTACGGCACAACTGTAAATATCTGTACGGTGCCGTAATTAATAGGCATTTTTGGACAGAGTCTTTGAGACGCTTACGGCACTACCGTAATCCTCTCTACGGCACCGTAATTCTAGTCGATTTTCCACCTGAGAGATTGTTCACATTACGGCACTACCGTAAAGAACAATACGGTACCGTAATCCCAGAAGAATTTCACACGAGAGCTCGCTGTCAAGATTACGGCCCTGCCGTAAGGATCATTACGGCTGTAATTTCATCGCTGCTCGCGACTTTCCCAGTCAACTCAGAAGTCTAATTTTTACGTAGAAGATTTCAAATGATCCAGGCGTTTAAAAGGGAAGCTGTAAGAAGGAGAAAGGGAGCCATCGACGAGACGAAGCCAAGCACACCAAAAGCCCCAATTTTGATCCACCGGCCAGAGAGAAATCAGAGTTCACGTCGCCGCCTAGGGTTCCGCTGCCGTGACCAATTCCGGGCATCTCCGGCCGTGAAATTTGAGTGGAAGCTACGCATAGAGGAGAAGAAGACACCCCTGAAGTTTCAACGTGATCAGAGATCAGACGGAGGAGAAATCACCAGAAAACCGAGCACTACCGCTGTTCACCCAGATTATGCCGTAAACAGCTTAAACCTCTTTTGGGACATGGGGGAGTAATTCACTTGAGTTTTAATGACTAGATAACTATCTTTCTATTATTTCATCTTGTTTAATCTTAGCATGTTGATTTTACTCATGTGATATTTTGTCCTTAGACTCTGCTCAGATCTATATTACTATTTGTGTTTTAGAATTTTCGCTATTGACTGAAAAGTAATTGCTTGAGAATTTGGAACCCTAGAATTGCATGATAGGAACCCCTTTTTGGTTAGTTCTTGTTTGTTTAATTCTAGTAAGCTAAATGCCATGATAATAATATAAATCTAGGATTGAGTCTAAGCTTTCAAACGTGGAGATCTTGTGTGAAAAAAAAGATCAGAATGTTATAGAACCTTGAGTAAAACTAGTGTCGAGATTCGGATGCACGAAAGTGATCCTTGAGATTCCACTAGAGATTATCGACTTAGAACTCGGATGCACGAAAGTGATCCTTGAGTTCTCAGTTGATGATTTACTTATCATTAGCATTGGGACAACTCTTGCGCGAGAGCGAAGATTTATCTCTGTATGGTTGTCTGCACGAAAGTGAGATAATCCTTTTATTCAAGTAAATTGCATCTTTGTCTTGTTAAAATTAAACTGATAAAATCTCTATTCATGTCTAGTCATAAAAATTAAAGTGAACAAAACCCTAGTCCCAGCTTCTCTCTCTGATAATTCCGTTTTAGCGCTTTGGTCTTCGTTTGCTAGTTTACACTCTTTCGATTGCCTAGATAGTGAAAAATCAATTATTTGGTACTCAGCAGCATAGGTCCCTGTGGATTCGATACTTTCTTTATTACTTCGAGTATTCGTACACTTGTGGACACAACAAGTTTTTGGCGCTGTTGCCGGGGACCTTAGTTTTTGTTGATATCGAAGACATTGAGATTATTGCTAGACTAGGTTTCATTTATGTTGTATCTTTTTATTATTCTTTTCTGTTTACTTACATTATTTGATCAGTTTGCTCTAGTGTGCACAGGAAATGGCTGATCAAAGATCACTGAGGGACTATGCTGCCCCTAATCCTCAAAGGATACAATTTAGCATTGCTAGACCTGCAATTGAGGCCTCCAACTTTGAAATTAACGCTGCCTTCTTGTCTATGATCTAGCAGAACCAGTTTGGAGGATCATCAATCGAAGATCCTTATTCACATTTATATATCTTTCTTGAATATTGTGATACCATAAAAATTCATGGAGTTTCTGATAACGCACTAAAACTGAGATTGTTCCCTTTTTCTCTCAGGGATCAAGCACGATCTTGGTTGCATTCTCGTCAACCCAATACCTTCACAACATGGGAACAATTATCAAAAGCTTTTCTGATAAAATATTTTCCACCGAGCAAGACTATCCAATTGAGGAATCAAATCACGAACTTTCAACAGAAGAGTGGAGAATCACTCAGCAAGGCATGGGAGAGATTCAATGATTTACAACGGAAGTGTCCTAACCATGGCTTCGAAAATGAGTTTCTAATTCAGACATTTTATTATGGCTTAGTTTATAATACCCGTCTAATTATTGATGCTGCCGCAGGGGGAGCCTTGATGAGTAGAACATTTGACGATGCTTTCAAGTTGCTTGAGGAGATGTCCTTGAATCATAGCCAATGGGCTCCAGATAAAGGAATGTTATATTGTCATCAACATGGTAAGAATGAGAATGAGGATCAGCAACCCTTGACTGAAGAGGTTAGTGAACCCATGCTAGAGAAACTTTCAGCTAGCCAAATTCAATAATTGCAAATTCAAAACACAAAAAAAATTTGAGGATCTTGAAGAAACTGTTAGTCACCTTGCTTCTCAAATAGAATCCTTAGTGGCGTACAATAAAATTCTAGAAGAACGAATATCTAGATTAAGCTCTGGGGAACATTGCAATGCCATTATCACTAGAAGTGGGAGACAATTAGGAGAACTTAAGGAGAAAGAGTCAATTAATGATCATTATAAGGAATTAGAATTAGAAAAATCTTCTAAACATGAACAAACCCTACCTAGTTTAACACCTCAAAAGGGAAGTAAACCAAAAGGGGATGTGCCATGTGAAGAAGATGATTCTAAGACTAATCTACCTCCACCCTATAGACCACCAGTACCTTTTCCCCAAAGGATAGTGCAAGAAAAGTTAGATAAGCAATTTGGGAAATTTCTTGATGTTTTGAAAAAGCTTTACATTAACATACCATTTACTGAAGTTTTATCTCAAATGCCCATATATGCTAAATTTTTGAAAGAAATCTTGTCTAACAAAAGAAAGATAGAGAACTATGGTACTGTGGCTTTAACTGAGGAATGTAGTGCTGTTATTCAAAATAGGTTACCACCAAAATTGAATGATCCAGGTAGTTTTTCTATCCCATGTTTTATTGGTAGTATGGCTTTCGACCAAGCCTTATATGATCTAGGGGCTAGTGTAAGTCTTATGCCTTTGTCTATATGCAGGAAATTGAACATGGGAGCTCCTAAGCCGACTACAATTTCTTTGCAGCTCGCTGATCGATCGGTAAAATATCTAGTGGGTATTCTAGAGGATGTTCCTATACAAGTTGGTAAATACTTCATACCTACTGATTTTGTGGTACTTGAAATGGAAGAGGATGCCAAGATTCCTATTATTTTGGGTAGGCCGTTCTTAGCCACTGCTGGAGCCCTTATTAATGTACGGAATGGTATACTTGCTTTAAGAATTGGCAATGATAAGATTGAGTTTGATTTGAATAATTCATTAAAAAAACCTGCATATGCTAGTTCTTGTTGCACTATTCATGCCATTGATGACACAGTTTATGATGTTAGTTGTTTGTTTGATGATTCTTTTGCTGATGTTTCTTTTTCTGATTCTTTTTCTGATACCTTGAAAAATTATTATGAAAAAATTGATAATTCTGGTTTTGAGAATGATTTTGATGAATTTGATGATGAAAAACATGATATTTTAGATTGTGCTGCTTTTAATAATGAAAGTGAAAAGATCCCTAAAGTTGAGTTGAACGTTTTACCTGATAATCTTAGATATGAATTTCTTGGTCCTAACTCCACCTACCCTATGATTGTGGATGCTAAATTAGATGCCAGGGAAACTGATCTACTCTTGAAGGAGCTAAGAATTCATAGAAAGGTAATTGGGTATTCCATTGATGACTTAAAAGGGATTAATCATTCTTTTTGTATGCACAGGATTCACATGGAGGATGAGCACAAACCACATGTAGATTTTTAGAGAAGGCTCAACCCGTCTATGAAGGAAGTGGTGAAGAAGGAAGTACTAAAATTGCTAGATGCAGGTATTATCTACCCTATCTCAGATAGTAAGTGGGTGAGTCCTGTACACTGTGTTCCAAAGAAGGGAGGTGTCACTGTAATGAAAAATAAGGATAATGAATTGATACCTGTTAGAAATGTCACTAGTTGGCGTATGTGTATTGATTATAGAAAATTAAATGTTGCCACTAGGAAAGATCATTTTTCCTTACCATTCATTGATCAAATGGTGGAGAGACTTGCCAAACACTCTCACTTTTATTTTCTTGATGGGTATTCCGGATTTTTTCAGATTCCTATTCATCTTGATGATCAGGATAAAACCACTTTTACATGTCCTTATGGTGCTTTTGCTTATAGAAGAATGCCCTTTGGTTTATGCAATGCACCTGCCACTTTTCAAAGGTGTATGATGGCAATTTTTTCTGAATTTATTGAAGACTTCATGGATGTTTTTATGGATGATTTCTCTGTCTATGGTTTCTCTTTTGATGACTTCTTAGCTAATCTCTCTAGAGTTTTACAGAGATGCAAAGAGACTAACCATGTCTTGAATTGGGAAAAGTGTCACTTTATGGTTAGACAGGGGATAGTTTTGGGCCATCTTGTTTCAGAGAGAGGGATTGAAGTGGACAAGGCCAAGATAGAAGTGATTGAGAAGTTAGCACCACCCACCACTGTCAAGGAGATCAGGAGCTTTTTGGGACATGCCGGGTTTTACAGGAGATTCATCAAGGACTTCTCTAAACTTGCTAAACCTTTAACTGATTTACTTTGTAAAGACGCCAAATTCTGCTTTGATGAGAAATGTCTGTTTGCTTTTCAGGAGTTAAAGAAAGCTTTGGTTTCAGCACCCATCATTCAGCCCCCAGATTGGGACTTGCCCTTTGAACTCATGTGCGACGCCAGTGATTATGCAGTGGGAGCAGTCTTGGGATAGAGAAAAGATAAGAAACCTCATGTTATTCACTATGCCAACAAGACTTTGGATGAGACACAGAAAAATTACACCACCACTGAGAAAGAACTATTGGCCATAGAATTTGCTTTTGATAAATTTAGGTCATACTTAATTAACTCCAAAGTGGCAGTGTACACTGACCATGCAGCTGTGAAATACTTAATGCAAAAAAAAGACAGCAAACCACGATTACTCAGATGGATTTTACTTCTGCAAGAATTTGATTTGGAGATTAAAGACAAAAAGGGATCAGAAAACCTTGTTGCAGATCATCTCTCAAGAATAATGGTAGACACTAAAAAGAATAATGAGATCAATGATTCCTTCCCTGAAGAACAGCTTTTAACCATTGAACAGATCAGAGCTCCCTGGTATGCTGATATAGTAAATTACCTTGTTGCTAATTTTTTCCTCCTGATTTGAACTACCAAAAATGGAAGAAGTTCTTGGCTGAGGTAAAACACTATTTTTGGGATGAGCCTTATGTGTTTAGAAGATGTACATACGGTATTTTTAGAAGATGTGTACCTGAAGAAGAAATCACAGATATTTTATGCCAATGTCATGGATCCTCTTATGGTGGTCATGCCGGTACTGAAAAGACTGCTTATAAAGTGTTACAATCAGGATTTTATTGGCCTACCATTTTCAAAGATGCTAGAAACTTTGTGTTATCTTGTGATAGATGTCAAAGAACGGGGAACATTAGTAGAAAACATGAGATGCCACTGTCTAACATTCTTGAAGTTGAAATATTTGATGTTTGGGGGATAGACTTTATGGGACCTTTCCTATCTTCAGGAGGTAACAAGTACATTCTGGTAGCAGTTGACTATGTTTCAAAATGGGTTGAAGCTCTTGCTTCACCGACCAATGATTCAAGAGTTGTTGCTAAATTTTTCAAAAAGATCATATTTCCACGGTATGGGACCCCGCGGGTAGTAATCAGTGATGGAGGCTCACATTTCATAGAACACAAATTTTCAGCCTTACATAGAAAATATGGAGTGAATCATAGAGTGACAACACCTATCATCCTCAAACAAGCGGACAAGTGGAGATATCAAACAGAGAAATCAAGGGAATTTTAGAAAAGACCGTGTCAAGCACTAGGAAAGATTGGGCATTCAAACTTGATGATGCCTTGTGGGCATACCGGACTGCTTTCAAAACACCAGTAGGTATGTCTCCGTTTCAATTGATTTATGAAAAATCATGTCACCTGCCTGTAGAACTTGAACACAAAGCATACTGGGCAATCAAGATGCTGAATTTTGATTTAAAGAGTGCGGGGGAAAAACGGAAATTACAATTGAATGAGCTAGATGAGATTAGACTCTCTGCATATGAGAATGCAAAAATTTACAAGGAGAGGACAAAAAGATGGCACGATCGACATATTTTCAGAAGAGATTTCCAACCAGGTGACTTTGTTCTTTTATTCAATTCTAGATTGAGACTTTTTCCTGGAAAAGTTAAGTCTCGATGGTCTGGTCTTTTTTAGGTAAAGAAAGCTTATCCTTACGGAGCTGTGGATGTATGGAGTGAAGAAACAAGAGAATTCAAGGTTAATGGTCAGAGACTTAAGCACTATTATCAAGAAGAGCTAATTGAAGAAAAAGAGAGTTTTTATTTAGATGAACCACGATCAAGTCTGAGTGTTAAAGGGTCAAGCTAAAGACTTTTAAATTAGCGCTTCTTGGGAGGCAACCCAAGCTTTCTAACTTTAGTTCACTTCCTTTTATTTACTTTTATCTTAGTTTTGTCTTAGAATTAATTTTTATTTCTGAAAAAGAAGCACGGAGAAGAGAAGAAAAAGAAAACTCGGCACAAAAGGTTGATAAAATTTTGTAAGTATCCTCTCTCGTTCACCTTTTGGGTTTCATCATTCACTCATGTTTTTGTGTCTACCACCACTACTTCATCTACATGATAATCTTTTGATTTAGATGATTGATTTGTGGCCTTGATCTACCTTTGGGATTATTGTATATGGCTTGATTGATGTTTGATGTTGATGAGTGAATCCAAAATTGAGACTAGAATAAGGCCTATCATGTCAAATTTATTTCTCTTATACATATCTACTTTTGAAATTATTCATTGGTTGAGGAGTAAGATTTTAGGGAGATATGTTGTTTGAAAATTTGATTTAAAAGTGAAACTACTTCTTGAATAAAATCAGCATGTGAGTATGAATACTTGAATTGATATTGATTGACTAGTCTAATTGAGGTTTTATTTATTTTACTATTTGTTGGGAAAAAGAATCCAAAATCCACAAAAATAGTGAGAGACTCCCCTACTTGGCACTGTGTAAAATCGACAGTGGTACCGAACGACATGGGTTGAAGTCTAAAAAGAAATGAGAGGAATCTATTCACATTAACTCCGCTGTCTTTGGTAAAGATTCCCAATACTAAAAAGACATGAGTTCTATTACACTGACTATGTGGTCAGTGTACTCCGATTTCGTCACCAGAAAAAAGGTGGTAATCGAATTAGAGAATGTGATTGATGCAAAAAGAAACAAAAAGTATGTATCTATGTAGGTACATACCATCTAAAAACAAAAAGAAAAAGAAAAATATGAGTGGAAAAAGATTTTGGATATCCTATTCCTGTAAGCAAAAGTATGATAAACCTAAACTAAAAATTGGATAAAGTCTTGAGATTGAAATTCTTTCTTTTATGCAAGTTGCGAAGTTTTATTTGACTAAGTTGTGAATCTTGAGAATTAGATTTAGAAGATGATATATCTGTTTTAAAATTTTATGATGCAATTAATGAAGAATTTTCATTGGTGATTGTATGTTAGAAATTTATTTTCCATGAGAAAGTCTATGCCTATGATCAATTTTTGAATTTTCTTGGTTTTTGCTTGAGGACAAGCAAAGTTTGAGCCTTATGTGTTTGATGACACCAAAATTCATCGTGATTTCTATGCCATTTTATTGATATTTATGTGTCATATTCATAGACTTTGCTTGTTTTTACGCCATATTTTATCAATATCTGCGGAATCTACACTCTTTTCTATTTTTAATGATTTTCAGGCAAAAAGACATATTTTTCAGTCATTTTCGAGCAATCCAAGTGCATAATCGAACTGACAACATCAAAAGAAGATCACACGTCAAATTTCAGATGATTTGGAGGTTCAGAGGAAATTACGGCACCCCCAACAAATGCTTTACGGTACCATAATTTGGATCTTTAATCGGGCAGAGAATTGATGAACGTTACAGCACAACCGTAAATATCTTTACGGTGCCGTCATTAATAGGCATTTTTGGACAGAGACTTTGAGACGCTTACGGCACTACCGTAATCCTCTCTACGGCACCGTAATTCTAGTCGATTTTCCACCCAAGAGATTGTTCACATTACGGCACTACCGTAAAGAACAATACAGTACCATAATCCCAGAAGAATTTTACGCGAGAGCTCACTGTCAAGATTATGGCCTTGCCGTAAGGATCATTACGGCCGTAATTTCATCGCTGCTCGCGACTTTCCCAGTCAACTCAGAAGTCTGATTTTTACATAGATGATTTCAAATGATCCAAGCGTTTAAAAGGGAAGCTATAAGAAGGAGAAAGGGAGCCATCGACGAGACGAAGCCAAGCACAACAAAAGCCCCAATTTTGATACACCGGCCAGAGAGAAATCAGAGTTCACGCCGCCGCCTAGGGTTCCGCCGCCGTGTCCAATTTTGGGCTTCTCCGGCCGTGAAATTTGAGTGGAAGCTATGCATAGAGGATAAGAAGACACCCCTGAAGTTTCAACATGATCAGAGATCAGATGGAGGAGAAATCACCAGAAAACCGAGCGCCGCCGCTGTTCGCCCAGATTACGGCTGTAAACATCTTTACGGCCGTACCGTAATTTTTACTCCTCCTCTGTTTCAATTTTCTTCATCATGAATCATTGTAATCTTCCCTCTATGATAGCTTAAACCTCTTTTGGGACATGGGGGAGTAGTTCACTTGAGTTTTAATGACTAGATAACTATCTTTCTATTATTTCATCTTGTTTAATCTTAGCATGATGATTTTACTCATGTGATGTTTTGTCCTTAGACTCTGCTCAGATCTATATTACTATTTGTGTTTTAGAATTTTTGCCATTGACTGAAAAGTAATTGCTTGAGAATTTGGAACCCTAGAATTGCATGATAGGAACCCCTTTTTGGTTAGTTCTTGTTTGTTTTATTCTAGTAAGCTAACTACCATGATAATAATATAAATCTAGGATTGAGTCTAAGCTTTCAAACGTGGAGATCTTGTGCGAAAGCAAAGATCGGAACGTTAGAGAACCTTGAGTAAAACTAGTGTCGAGATTCGGATGCACGAAAGTGATCCTTGAGATTCCACTAGAGATTATCGACTTAGAACTCGGATGCACGAAAGTGATCCTTGAGTTCTCAGTTGATGATTTACTTATCATTAGCATTGGGACAACTCTTGCATGAGAGCGAAGATTTATCCCTGCATGGTTGTCTGCACGAAAGTGAGATAATCCTTTTATTCAAGTAAATTGCATCTTTGTCATGTTGAAATTAAACTAATGAAATCTCTATTCATGTCTAGTCATAAAAATTAAAGTGAACGAAACCCTAGTCCCAGCTTCTCTCTCTGATAATTCCGTTTTAGCGCTTTGGTCTTCGTTTGCTAGTTTACACTCTTTCGATTGCCTAGATAGTGAAAAATCAATTATTTGGTACTCAGCAGCATAGGTCCCTGTGGATTCGATACTTT
This sequence comes from Costus lasius, assembly GCA_027563935.2. NCBI lineage: Eukaryota > Viridiplantae > Streptophyta > Magnoliopsida > Zingiberales > Costaceae > Costus > Costus lasius. Next base: position 83,862,625 of record CM050451.1, read on the forward strand.
TTTTATTGCTTCGAGTATCCGTACACTTGCGGAGACAACATGCAGCCATTGGAGGAGCTTTGATGAACAAGGCAGTCGATGAAGCCTACAATTTGATCGAAGAAATGACGCTCAACCACTACCAATGGTCGGGCAAAAGAGGTACTTCATCTCGACAAGCCGGTAAGTATGAACTTCACGCTCTTAGTTCACTTGCTGCAAAAGTAGATTCACTGTATCATAAACTTGATTCTATGAACATGAGTCATAATGCTGTTATGTGTGAAATTTGTGGAGTGGAAGGTCATCTTTTGACACTTGTCAATTAGGAAATATGGTATCACAAGACCCCCCACCTACTTTGGTAAATGCTATAGGTAACTTTATCCCGAGGGTTCAAAACAACCCTTATTCTAATACCTATAACCCTGGGTGGAAAAGTCATCTCAACATTTCCTATAGAAACAACAATGCAGACCAACCATCGAACTATAGACAACTCCCTGGATTTCATTCATCTAACACCGGGTATCAGCCTAAACAATTCGACCAGCCACCTCAACCGAGCACCAACACAGTACCACTAGAACAAACCTTAGAATCGCGCTTTGAAAACTTCGTGTCAGTGCAAACGAAGGCAATGGACTGCATGTTAGAAGCAATAAAAAACTTAACCACAAACCAGAAGATAATGGATAACCAGATTGCCCAACAGGCCAGTACATCTACTAGACCACCGGGCAGAATGCCTGGACAGCCCGAGATGAACCCTAAAGAGCATTGTAATGCCATTACCACGCGTAGTGGCAAGCAACTTGAGGAACCAGAAATGCCCAAGGATGACCATTGTGAGAATGAAACCACAACCCCTGAATCTGAAGAACCAAATGAACCTGTTGAGAGTGAACCACAAACGAAAAAAAACAAAACCTGTTTATGTGCCTCCACCACCCTACAAACTGCCCATTCCATTTCCCCAGAGGCTGGCAAAAGCAAAAAATCGATCATCAATTTGGTAAAATTTTAGAAATTTTAAAGAAACTGTATATTAACATACCATTTACCGATTCTTTATCACAAATGCCATCCTATGCTAAGTTTCTGAAGGAAATCTTATCAAATAAAAGAAAAATGGAAGAACATGGCACAGTGGCATTAACTGAGGAATGCAGCGCAATCATCCAAAACAAGTTACCGCCAAAGTTGAAAGATCCAGGCAGTTTTACCATCTAATGCCTGATCGGAGACACTCCTTTCGACCATGCTTTGTGCGATCTTGGTGCCAGTGTAAGTCTGATGCTACTCTCTCTTTGCAAGAAACTAGATATCAGAGACTTAAAACCGATGAACATCTCTTTGCAATTGGCTGATCGTTCCGTACAACATCCGGTAGGAATTCTAGAGGACGTGCCAATAAAGGTCGGTAAATTTTTTATTCCAGCTGATTTCGTTGTACTTGAAATGGAGGAAGACTCCAAACTTCCTATCATACTGGGCAGACCATTTTTGGCCACTGCCGGTGCTATAATCGACGTTAAAAATGGGAAGTTAACACTGTGCATAGGTGAGGATACGGTTGAATTTGATATTACCGGAAGCCTGAAAAAGACTATTTTTGTAGGCTCCTACTCTAGTATCGGAGTCGTCGACGACAAGCTTGATTCAACCTACATCCCTCGGAAAAATGCCGACCCTCTCGAATTATGCCTGCTGGGCGACTATGACGAAGAACAAGAAGAAGAAATCTGTGCTTATACCGATATTCTCGACTCAAGCACTATAGTTGAGCCAGATGTAGAAAAGCTTGAGGAATCAGCTATGCTGAAATCTGAGGTTTGTAAACAACCTAACTTAGAGCTAAAATCCTTACCGAGTAATCTCAGGTATGAATTTTTGGGTGATAATTCTACTTATCCTGTCATCATAGCAAACCATCTTGATTCAGAGCAAACAAGCCTTCTCCTGGATAAGCTTCGACAATATAAGAAGGTAATTGGCTACACTTTAGAAGATATAAAAGGTATTAACCCTTCTTTATGCATGCACAGGATATATCTCGAAGAGGACAGCAAACCATCTATCGAATACCAGAGACGTCTGAATCCGAACCTGAAGGAGGTGGTTAAGAAAGAAATTCTAAAACTATTGGATGTTGGGGTCATTTACCCTATTTCTGATAGCCAATGGGTAAGTCCGGTACATGTGGTACCAAAGAAAGGAGGAGTAACGGTGGTAAAGAACGAAGATAACGAATTGATCCCGCAAAGAACCGTTACTGGGTGGCGCATGTGTATCGACTATCGGAAATTGAACAAAGCCACCCGCAAGGACCATTTTCCTCTTCCCTTTATTGATCAAATACTTGAAAGATTAGCCACTAACTCTTATTTTTGTTTCTTGGATGGATACTCAGGATTTTTTCAAATACCGATACATCCAGACGACCAAGAGAAAACCACGTTCACATGTCCCTTCAGCACTTTCGCTTATCGACGTATGCCGTTTGGTCTATGTAACGCGCCAGCTACATTTCAGCGGTGCATGATGGCAATCTTCTCCGACCTCATTGAAAACATCATGGACGTCTTCATGGATGACTTTTTTAGTATACGGGTCCAGTTTTGACTCTTGTTTATCTAATCTGACCCGTGTGCTGCAGCGTTGTGAAGAGACAAACTTGGTACTTAATTGGGAGAAATGCCACTTTATGGTAAGAGAGGGAATCATTCTTAGCCATTTGATATCGGAGCATGGTATTGAAGTCGATAAAGCAAAAATCAATGCGATAGAGAGAATGCCACCTCCAAACTCCATCAAAGGAATAAGAAGTTTCTTGGGCTATGCAGGCTTTTATAGGCATTTCATTAAAATTTTTCCAAAATTGCTAGGCCTTTAACATTTTTACTTGAAAAGGATGTTTCATTTGTCTTCGACCAGAACTGCATAAATGTGTTTCAACAATTGAAAAAGGCGTTGATTTCCGCCCCAATAATGCAACCTCCGGATTAGTCACTACCCTTCGAAATAATGTGCGATGCTAGTGACTATGCGGTAGGAGCTGTACTAGGATAGCGAAAAGACAACCGAACACATGCTATCTACTACGCTAGCCGAACACTGGATGGAGCACAGAACAACTACGCCACCACAGAAAAAGAACTTCTAGCTGTAGTTTTTGCGTTTGATAAGTTTCGATCGTATTTAGTTAACTCGCGTGTTATTGTTTATACAGATCATGCGGCAATCCAATATCTCATGGAAAAGAAAGACGCAAAGCCACGGCTAATCAGGTGGATACTATTATTGCAAGAATTTGATGTTCAGATCAAGGATAAGAAAGGAGCCGATAATTTAGTAGCAGATCATCTCTCCCGTTTGACATCTACTCCCGAGAACAATTCGGAAGGAGAGATTGACGATGCATTCCCAGATGAAAATTTATTAGCTGTCACCACAGTGAAAATACCATGGTATGTCGATCTGGTAAACTATTTGGCAGCCGGTATTATGCCCCCGAACCTCACGTACCAACAGCGAAGAAAATTTTTGTCTATGGCAAAATACTATTATTGGGACGAACCACTCTTGTTCAAGCGCTGTGCTGATTGTATCATTCGAAGATGCCTACCAGAAGAGGAAATTTCAGATGTCCTATTCCAATGTCATTCTTCTGCCTATGGAGGGCATTGTAGTGGCAAGAAAACAACATACAAGGTTCTCCAATGGGGTTTGTTTGGCCGACCCTATTCAGAGACGCAAGGGACTATGTACAGTCTTGCAATCGTTGCCAATGGATGGGTGGAATATCACGAAGAAATGAGATGCCTCTGAATACCATCCTTGAAATCTAAATCTTCGACGTATGGGGAATTGACTTTATGGGTCCATTCCCACCTTCTTGCGGTAACAAATTCATTTTAGTTGGAGTCGATTATGTATCCATGTGGGTAGAAGCTTTGGCTGCACCAACAAACGACTCCAAGGTAGTCACCAGATTTTTCAAGAAATTGATACTTCCGCGATTTGGAACGTCTCGCATGGTAATTAGCGACGGCGGATCTCATTTCATTGAGCGAAGTTTTGAATCACTTCTCAAAAAGTATGGAGTATTGCACAAAGTAGCCACCGCTTACCATCCTGAGACCAGTGGCCAGGTGGAAATATCAAATCGAGAAATAAAGCACATCCTTGAGAAGACGGTATCACGCACTCGCACCGATTTCTCACTTAAACTTGACGATGCATTATGGGCATACCGTACAGCATTCAAAACCCCAATTGGTATGTCCCCATTTCAGCTGGTATATGGTAAGTTGTGCCACTTGCCGGTTGAAATTGCGCACAAGGCCTACTAGGTGATACGACGATTGAATTTTGATGAAAACCAAGCTGGCAAGGCCAGAAAGCTTCAGCTTAATGAGCTTGATGAATTTAGACAAGAAGCCTATGAGAATGCCATGATTTATAAAGAACGCACAAAGGATGGCATGATCAAAGGATTATGAGGAGGGAATTTTGCGAAGGTGAATTGGTGCTCTTGTTTAACTCCAGGATCAAGCTTTTTCCTGGTAAGCTTCGAACTAAATGGACAGGACCGTACGAGGTGTAGAAGGTTTACCCTCACGGTGCTGTAGACATCTTCCGAGAGTCAACTGGTACATTCAAGGTTAACGGACAAAGACTTAAGCATTATTTCTCCCATGAACCAATACCAGAGGGGACTGCACTGCTCCTTACGGACCCTCCTTCACCAGAATGACATTGACTGTGGTCAAGCTGACGGACCATTAAATCAGCGCTTCTTGGGAGGCAACCCAAGCTTCTTACTTTAGTTAAATTTATTTTCAGCATTTTTTTCTTTTTTTTTCCTTCTTGTTTTCATGTTTTGTATTAGTTTAGTTTTGTTTGCATATTTTGAGAACATCCTAGTTTTTCCTGCCACATGTCTGAAATCTCTTGTCCTAATTGCTTGAATCTTTACTTGGCTTTATGGGTTCGATATCTGACATTGGTGGTAATCCTGCAGGAATTGCACATACATTATGTCGACGCCATCCATTGAACTTAGAGTGCCTGAGCAAAGTTTTGATGTTGACGTTGGCATGGGAATCCCTGAAAGGAAACACTCGCTGAGAATGACGCAAGCTACACTCGCACCAATTAACTTTTAATCCATTCTATTTGGGAACCTACCCATATTCATAAACTGATATTGTTTATCTTCAGCATTGGCGATTTACTTTCATAAAAGTTGAAAACAATGTTTGGGCCTTGTTGTGCCCTTTCATTACTTGCATTGTTTGTTATACTCCCGTTTATTTAGCTGTGGACATTGATACTTTTATTTGACTTTGAATGACACAGGAATACCACAAACTGATGCAGTAAAAAGAGGCATTTTCTGTCGGAAATCCAAATGCGTGACAACCATCAAGCTGCTAGGTATCAGGTGCTCTCCAATCGCTGAATCATCAACACTAGGTACATAGACCCGTCGGCACTAGCCGTGCTCAGAATTTTCGACGATTTGCTTTGGTTTTCAGTCAATTCAGATGGGGACGTTTTCTGCAATACGCTCACCCTACATACATACCTTTCACACTCAAATTTCTGTGCTCGGTTGAACTGAAGGTCTCCGCCCTAGACGCAGATCCTGGACTACTAACTTTCAGACTGGCGAATACAGAGTATCGCCTTACAATCGCTGATTTGAATGATATCTTCGGATTCCCTGCATACGCCGCTAGAGTCGGTCCTCCCAACTTCAACGAAGATATATTTTGGCGCTGCATCTCCTCCATGAGCGCGTACTCACCCCGAAATGCCAGAGCTTCCACACTCTCCAACCCCTGCATCAGATATGCGCACCGCCTACTCGCGCATTCGATCTTTGCGAGGGAAGGAGATGGAATTGTACATTAGCCAGAGCTGTTATGTCTATGGGGCATCTTGCACCATTTTCAGATCAACGCCGGTTACCATCTCGCCCGACAATTCATGCGGGTGGCTCATGCGCAAGAGGGAGTCATATGCATTTGAGGGATGATCACCATGATAGTGCTTTCTCTTGGACATAACCCGTACGGACAGCCTGAGGCAGTGGGGAGCTGGCGCTTGGATCTTGAGCATCTCCTTTCGATGAAGATGATTGTTAGGCGAGGGGATATCTATCATCTTACTTTCGCAGATACCGCTACCACCATGGCTTTACCAAATACCGCATGAACCGATATTAGAGACAGCACCAATTGGCGCCTTCATCCAGAGCCGACGGCACCAGAGGACCAGACCATGCCTCTTTATGTTGATCCTAGCTTCTCTATTGGAGGTCATCCTCGGACTATAGCACGCCCTTCTACAGACGATATGCTTCATCTTCTCCAGCAGGAGCAGCTGAACCAAGGGAAGCAGCTAGCAACCCTGGTGGACACGGTAAAATGCATTGAGATTTTCCTCCATAGTAACATGGCGCCACTGCCACCGTGGGATGAAGACGAGGTCGCCGACGATACCATCCATGTTTCTAATTCCTCTAAGCCAGCTGACGATGATGACGATGACGACCCGACTGAGTGTAGTGAGTAGGGCTGCACTCTAGTAAGTCTTCCCTCACCCCTTTTTGATACATACCTATACTATATGCATCTGGGATGATGCATCTTTTGCTTTGGGTGAGGGTACTTACACATTTTGATAGGTCATCATGACTTTTACTCTTTCCTGATGGATGTTGTACTGATGGTTTGACTTTATACTGTTTGTATACGATGGTGAACTGATAATGTTTGTTGTGATGCTATTAATGTGCTGCTGTAGCACATTTGCCAAAACTTTAGAAATCCTTCATGCTGTTTTTATTGCAAGTTGCTTTAGTGATGCTTTAACTTTGCAAGGACATCTTTATTGTAGCGTACTTATCATGTTCGCATCTTTTTGCTACACTTTCGTCATAACTTTGTAGATAAACTTTGAACCTTGTGATGATTGCCTCCCAAACACGTAAAAGCCTAAGTCGTAGGTCCTAGCCGAGATTTCTTATTTTCATTGACTGATATTTTCCTCATTCAAGATTGATCCTTGTTCATTGACCTAATTTATGATTGATTTAGACCCCCACACTACATTTAGATCACATTCATGATTAAGCAACTAGCCACTCGATTCCTTATACACTGGAAACTTGAAGATCGAACTTTGATAAGATTTGAGTCTAGGAAATATCTGTATGTCGACATGAGTACTATTTATTTGGAAGATTATAGACCAAACCAATTGTCACACGCCTACCACCCTTGGTAACTCATGGTATTAGTATTGGTTCGAACTCCTCTGACTTGGCACTGTGTAAGAAATAGGAGGAAAAGAGAAGAGGAAAAAGAGTAGTGGTACCGAAGTTACAACCTGGCACTGCCCAACAAAAAGAAAAAAAAAGGGAAAGAAAAGAGAGCAGTGGTACCGAAGTTCTGACTTGGCACTGCCACTAAAAGAAGAGAAAGTGATTGAAAAGAAATGGGCAGTGGTACCGAAGCTGTAACTTGGCACTGCAAACCAGAAAGAAAAGAAGGCAGTGGTACCGAAGCTACGGCTTGGCACTGCGGAAAAGAAGTAAAAGTGCGATGGTACCGAAGTCATGAGTAAGACCTTTACTACCACTTTAGAGTTTACACTTTTGGTGCTTTGAGTGTATTGGTGTCTCATGTGGTAAGGAACTATTTTCTATCCAATTATCGTGCAACTGTTGTCTATAGATTTAACCTGGATACCCTGCTTTTCATCTTGACATCTTTAAAGTCTACAGTGGTTTGTGCATCCTGTGACTAGCTGTAATCATTTCACATTTATAGATCATTAAGGGTGTATCACTTTTGTTGAACAATCCTCATGGAATGCCATCTCTTTATTTATTTATTTTTTGCTTGAGGACAGGCAAAGGTCTAAGTCGTAGGTGTTCTGTTGACACAGATTTTATAAAGTTTTACGTGTCAATTTACTTATGAAATCATCCCTATTTCACGACTTTATGCCTCATAATTGCCTTTATTTGAATACATCTATGTAATCTGCACCTGTTTCGGTATTTTCACATTTTCAAGTCAAAATGACCACAAAAAGGGTAGATTCTGGCACTCTTGTGGCAAAGGAGCTCATCCTAACTCAAGATGATCATAACCAGAAGCTTTTAGATTTGTTGAGGCCTTTGTTGGAAATCACGACCGGGTCCCGATCAGAATCATGCCCATAATTGCTGTTATGCCTGAAGCTGAAACTGACAAATCACGACCGGGTCACAACCAAATTCTCGCCCGAGATCGCAGACCCGCCTGTTACGAAATCACGATTTTCACTCAATCTCATTGACCTAACCCAAAGGGAAGCTCAGGGGCGTTAAGGACTGATGCATTGCATTTTGGTAGTATTTTTCCATTGTATTTCATGTCAAATCTAGGCTTATTTTAACACTTTTATACTCATTATAGCCTTATTTCCTTCATATCTTTGGAATCTTCACTTTTTGGTACTTTTATGTAATTTTAGGTAAAAACACCCTTTTTTCGACATATTTTGAAGATTCTGAGGCCATGGGACGATTTCTCGTGTGAAGACGAAGTCACACGTCAAATTTGGGCTTAAACAGAGTTAGCCTAAAAAATACGGCCAGGTGAACCCCATGGGGTTCACCAGATTCATCGCCAGGCTGCAGAAAACTTACAGAGAGAATCACGGCCGGGTGAACCCCATGGGGTTCACCATCCCGGTCGCCAGCCAGCAGAATTCGCAAAAAGCTTCACAGCCAGGTGAACCCCACTAGATTCACCGGATTTCTTGAAAACTTCAACCGAAACCAGTCCAGAGGGAAGCACGGATGGGTGAACCCCACGGGGTGCTCCGCGCTTCTATTTGCCCGAATTTATAGAATGAATCACGGGCAGGTGAACCCGGCGGGGTTCGCCCGTGATTCCAACTCGGGCGCGAACGAGACCGAGTTCCACGCAATTTTTCCACGATTTCTCACTCATTTGGAGTCCAAATTTAGCAAGTGAGGTGTCTATGGAAAGCTCCTTCAGAGGCGAACAGATGGAATATAAAAGCCCCAGGCCCCACTCTATGACAGTTATGATGTTGGGAATTGATACTTTTCATTTTGAGATGGTTGGATATTCTGTGGCATTGTATCTTATATGCCATTATATTCGTGGGCCTGGTCCACATCCTCAGGCCCCACTCTATGACAGTTATGTATGACATTTTGCACTTTACTTTCATGTTCATATCAGTAGTTTGCTATGATGATTGTGATTACATGCTGTGAAAATCTTGAATGATGTTATGATGCTTATTATTCATGAATTCATGTGTCTATCATGAGACTTGTCCTCTGAAAGCTATTTCAAAATTTTGAGTTGAGTGCATGATTGGTTAGGAATAATCAAAGAATTAAGTCTGGAGTAATACCTCCTTGTTAGAGATACTTTTTGAACATGTACTTTTATTCTATGATTTTGAAATTTTGTGATTTGGATTACTTTTAAGTTGTTCATTAGTGGGTCAAACATTTCTATGATTGTTTAATCAACTCAAGCTTGCAACTTACATGAGAATCATATTGAGATACATATTCACTTTATTATTCTTTGAATTCCTTTCTGTTATTGGGGAGACACTACATATGTTCAAAAAGGATGTGTTATCAACTGCTAATATAAAAAAAATGAATCACCCTTTAGATTCCTCTACTTGGCACTGCGCAAAATTGGCAGTGGTACCGAAGGATATGAGTTGAAATCTAAGGGATGTGAAGTTGAAATCAATAAAGAGACTCCTCTACTTGGCATTGCAAAAAATTGGCATTGGTACCTAAGGTTATGAGTTGAAGTCTATTGCAATAATCAGTGTATCATACCCTGATGGAACAATTGAGTTAACCCCAATGATTTGAATAGGGAAGATTGGAATTGCATGAGTGTTATGTGTAGGCTTGATTGAATCCTATGTTTGTTGCTTACTAAGTTGACTAACATCTAGAAATTGTGAGATTAAACTGCTGAACACTTGAAACAACCATTTACTTGATTTCTCCTAATTTGGTTTTGGATTGTTATTAAATATTTCTCTAACTTGGATGTATGTCTCAACCCAAAAGATTGTTCTTATTCCCATCTTGTACTTCATCTTATTCTATTTGCTTGAGGACAAGCAAAGACTTAAGTCTGGAGTATTTTGATGCATTGCATTTTGGTAGTGTTTTTCCATTGTATTTCATGTCAAATCTAGGCTTATTTTAACACTTTTATACTCATTATAGCCTTATTTCCTTCATATCTTCGGAATCATCACTTTTTGGTACTTTTATGCAATTTCAGGTAAAAACACACTTTTTTCGACATATTTTGAAGATTCTGAGGCCATGGGACGATTTCTCGTGTGAAGACGAAGTCACACGTCAAATTTGGGCTTAACAGATGGAATATAAAAGCCCCAATTTTTATGCCCTAGGGATCAAGCATTCATGCAAAGAAGCGGCACAGTCGGAAGAACTCAGCGACAGAGGTGATTTTTGGAGATTTTCGAATATTGAGACACACGATCATCACGATTTCTTCAGGATTCCTTCGGTTCATCATCTCCTTCCCCTTAGCTTCATTTTCTTATACTTTTCATTTCATTAAAATAGAGATTTTGAGCGTTTCAATGACGATTGTAGCGTAAACCCTATTTCGGGGCTTGGTGGAAACCCTTTGAAGATTTTAATTGCAAACTTTGTATCTATTTATGTTATTTGGTATTAATTGTGAGCATATTTTACTTTGACGTATTTATTTCGTGGTTTTACCTTGACAGAGTAATATCGCGTGTTAGCCGTTACGATTCATATCGAGAGAAGGATCGTAAGGGTCGAACCTCTGAGTAAAACTTGAGAGACCCCGACACGAGAGTGCTTAGTCTTCGCTCGAGGATTTCATAGTCTGCCATAGAACTCATTGTGTTCGTCTTAGAACGATCCACCGCGAGAGTAGGAGATCGGTCTAAAACGAACACCGGGGTGTATCACCCGAGAGAGGGCACCTTGTACCCGAGGGTTAGACTCCTTGTGCAAAACCAATAAACCAAATAACTAATATCTTTCTTGTGCGATTAAGATTATCATCGTGGTGGAAGCCGTAGCCCTGAATTCTCTCTTATATCTTTTCTCTACCGAATTAGTTGTACTTGTTTGTTTTCAATTTCCGTCTTAAAAAAACCCACGTTTCGATTCACCTAGCTATTAGGACTCGGACTTTCTAGTACTCAACCTTGTTCCCTGTGGGATTCGACATCTTTTATATTACTTTGACATATCCGTGCACTTGCGGATCGTATCAAGTTTTTGGCGCCGTTGCTGGGGAACAATGGTTGATATTAGTATACTTCTGAGAATTAGTAGACTAGGCCTTAGGTAAGATTTTTTTTTTCTTACTGCACTACTATTTTCTTTTTCTTTTTATTTACTTGCTGTCTTAGAACTTTATAATTTTAACTCACCTTTTTATGCGAAGAAGTTCTAGGGTAGGTACATTCTTTGACATTGATCCAGAGATCGAGCGCACCTTCAGGACAAGAAGGAAGCAAAATCAAATTCTGAAGAAAGAAATCATAAACCATCCAGGAGGAGACAATCAGATGGAACACATTCAACCTAGAATTTATTCGCCTTAGTGTCTCATTCATATCTTCATTTTGTTTCATCTGGGCTTCCATAAACTAAGCAAACATAGATTCTACGTTAGATTATTCCGTTTTCTCAAAGTATGGTTCAGAGACATGATTTGAGTAATCATCATAAAAAGAAGTTTGATTTTCCCATGTAGAATACAATTGATAAGATTCTTTCCATGATAAATTGGGATTTAAAAAGGGGCAATCAGAGGAGCAATGATCAAAATATCCACAAATATCACATCTAACAGAAGAATAAGATGTCTTAGAATTGTAATGAAAAGACATATTTATTAAATCTATCAATAACAAAAAGTTAATCCAACCCAATCAATCAAAATTATTTTTTTTTTCAGAATATAAAAAAAATAGAAAGAATAAAACACAAGCAAATTCACAAATTTAAGAATTCACAGTTCTGTCACAACTGTGAAAATCCAAAACCTGTAAAAACAGAAAACAAAGTTAAATCTATAAACAAATAAAACCTAGTCTAGCAATACTAACAACTATTTTGATATTAATAAAACTAAGGTCCCCGGCAACGGCGCCAAAAACTTGTTGTGTCCGCAAGTGCACGGATACTCGAAGTAATAAAATAGATATCGAACCACAGAGACCTTGTTGTCAAGTACCAAATAATTGTATTCTCACTAGCTAAGCGAATCGGATATGATGCAAGTAAAAGATGCAGAAAAGTATGCTAAAAGATGATCAGAGAGATAAACATGGGACTAGGGTTTCATCCACCTTAATTCTAATGACTAGAAGGAAATAAAGGTTGTCAGTTTAATTCTGTTATGATAAAGACCTAATTCACTTCATAAAGGTATTGTCTCACTCTCGTGCAGACAATCATGCAAATAATCGATCCTCACTCTCGTGCAAGATCTATTCTCAATGCTAAAGATAAGTGAATCATTGAACAAAGAACTCAAGGATTGTTGGGAAACCCCGGGGATTTTAAAACTTTTACAGACAAGCACAGCGGAAGCAATCCCCGAAACAGGCCAGTCCCAAAAACCTAGAAGATCGAGTCTTGCGAGGAGATCGACACGGTATGTAGGAGATGATACCTTGCAGCGAAGAAGACGGATGTGATGCAGGCGCCCAAATGTTCGCCCTCTGCAGTCTTGCACACAGCTGACGCTCGAGTTCTCTTCTTCCACGCCCGGTGCTAGCCTCGGGAAGAAGATCCACGCCTCTTGGGGAGTACTCCTCTAGAACTTGCGCCGCTCACAAGTAGAAGGTGCCAAGGAGAGGGATGATGGAAACTCGCCAAGGTCCAACCTTGCGAATGCCAAGAGGAGAGGAAGAAGGAGAAATCGCCAAGCTCCAAGCTTGCGAAACAAGTATTCAAGCGAGAGTCTCAAAGGGGAAATTGTCAAGCTCCAAGCTTGCGAATGAAGTCTCCCCGCGCGAGTCTCTCGGAGACTTCTCCTCATCCAGAACCGCTTCCTCTCAACCCTCCTAGCCCTTATATAGAAATCACGGTGACCTCTGGTATTCTGAAATAAATTCAGAATTAATCTCTGTAATAAATTCATCATTAATGGTAGAATTAAATTCAGAATTAATTATAGAATTAAACCCTGAATTAAAGTCTCATAATGACTCATTAAAACCTTGAAATAAAGTCTCATAATGATCATTAATGATGTGACTCTTCAAATTCAGAATTAAATTCAGAATCAAATTCAGAATTAAATTCATCATTAAACTTAGAATTAATTACAGAATTAAATGCATAATTAAATGCAGAATTAAATACAGAATTAATTCCCAGAATTAAATGCAGTATTTAATTCTCATGATTTCTATTGGGCCTAGGCAACTTATTGTCATGGCCCATTAGGCTTGATGGCCCATTGGGCCTCAGGGCCCACTGGACCTCACGCCCCAACTGGGCTTCACGCCCATTGGGCTTGGAGGCCCATTGGTCCATGGTCCATGCTAACACTTCATGGGCCCATTAGGCCCATCTGGCCTAAAAATGACGTTAGCTCCAATAAGTCCCTTCCATCTCATCAGGCATAATGGCGCTGATAGATTCTCTCAAAAAGATCCGAGTTATCTAATAACTCGATCATTAGGCTGCTCGATCAATACGAGAACCCGAGTTTCAAGTTGTGCGACCCTGTAGGTTCCTCTGACGTTGGCAGTGATGAACTTAAGTCATCACAAGCAGTGAGTGGCACCTAGCAGTGCATCACTGCTACCCAAGTCTTCGGAATGGATATCAGCATCGACATCCCCATCATCGCAACAAGATACCGATGCATTACTATCTCTTTGCCAAACTGATATCCGATTGGACAAAGTGTGTCACCACTTTGTTTTCACCCAATCTCATGGTCATGACTAGATCAGGCTTTCACCTGGGTATGACCATACACTCTCAGTCATGCAACCATAGGGGGGCCCCGTGGATATCAAGCTTCCCGTAGGAAGGAGCAAATCCTATGTCTGTCCATTGATCTTCTCATATGGGTCATCACATACCCAATGACAACCGTTATGACCTCCCTGCTACGGCGAGGCGTTAGGTTGTATCAAAGCATGTTCCTAACCATATAGAAGAGTCAATGACCTCAAGTCGAGAGATCAATGCATCTCCTGTCACATGTGAGCTTAACTCATGACACCAAGTTAAAGCCTCACAGCGGGTCGGTTCAGTATATCCACCACTGATATACCCATATGCCTGCATTAGCACCCCGTGCGTAACCAGCCCATATACCAGTCTCACATATACCAGAGCTATCCCTTATCCACTCAGGTACTCGACTGGGGACACACCGTTTGAGCACAGATACAATCTGTCTCCAGGGACATTATTATCTATGTACATAATCGCAGATGTAAACACAGCATAATAACGACAATGGCAGAAAGATATATATTAAATATCAAAGTCAAGTAGTACAAACTAGACCAACAACGGGTCTAAGGGCATATACACCAACAATCTCCCACTTGCACTTAGACTTAGTTGTTGAGAAAACTCAACCCATGTCCCTTGTATGACCAACACGCTTCTGCTGCGCCAAAGCCATGGTCAGTGGGTCTACCAGATTGTTGTCTGTGTCAACTCTGCTTATCTTGACATCACCTCTATCAATGATCGCCCAGATCAGGTGAAATCTACTGAGAATGTGTTTGGATTTTCGATGAGACCGTGGTTCCTTTGCCCATGCCATCGCTTTATTGTTGTCACAATAGAGCTCAATCGGATCCACAGCAGTTGGAACCACCTGAAGTTCAGAAATGAACTTCCAAATCCAAACGGCTTCTTTGGCTGCCTTAGAAGCAACGACATACTCAGCCTAGGTCGTAGAATCAGTTACAATGGATTGCTTAGAGCTCTCTCAGCTCATAGCACCTCCACTCAATCTGAACACATAGCCTGTCTGCGATCTAAAGTCATCAGGGTCAGACTGGAACGATGCCTCAGTGTAGCCCTGAACACTGATCTCTTCCTGTCCCCATAGACCAAGAACCATTCTTTAGTTCTTCTCAGAAACATAGAATGTTCTTTACAGCCACCCAGTGCTGTAGACCTAGATTAGATTGGTATCTGCTGGTTATGCTCCAAGCATAAGCCACGTCTGGTCTAGTACACAACATCGCATACATGATCGAACCTACTGCCGAAGCATAGGGCACTCGACTCATGTCATCCCTCTCAGCCTGTGTGATGGGACACTGGCTCTTGGAGAGAATAAGGCCATGTCTCACTGGAAGGTATCCTTTCTTAGATTCCTCTAAGCTGAACCTCTCCAGGACCTTATCAATGTAAGTACTCTGACTAAGGGCAAGGAGCTTCTTGGATCTATCCTGGTAGATCCTCACGCCTAGGATATAGGCGGCCTCCCCTAAGTCTTTCATCTCGAAACACTTCCCCAACCATGTCTTCACAGCTTGAAGACTAGGGATGTCGTTTTCGATGAGTAGTATGTCATCGACATACAATACCAGAAATGTGACCAAGCTCCCACTGAATTTTCTGTATACACAGGCGTCATCTTCGCTCTTGATAAAGCCGTAATCTCTTACTGCCTCATCAAATCGAAGATTCCAACTTCGAGAAGCTTGCTTTAATCCATAAATGGATTTCTTTAGCCTGCAGACCTTATTGGCCTCTGCAGGATGGATGAAGCCATCAGGCTGTGTCATAAACACATCCTCAGTCAGCTTTCTGTTAAGGAATGATGTCTTCACATCCATCTGTCATATCTCATAATCGTGATACGCAGCTATAGCAAGCAGGATTCGAATGGATTTGAACATGGCAACTGGCGAGAAGGTTTCATCATAGTCTACCCCGTGAACTTGTCTGAATCCTTTAGCCACAAGTCTACCCTTATAGGTAACTATGTTGCCATCCATGTCAGTCTTCCTCTTGAAGACCCATTTACACCCTATAGGTTTTACCCCATCAGGTAAGTCAACCAAATCCCAGACTTGGTTAGCCGACATGGAATCCATCTCGGATCTCATGGCCTCAAGCCATTTCTCGGAGTCCGGTCCAGCGACCGCCTCATCATAGGTCCTAGGTTCATCCTCAACGATGAAGATCCATCGTGTTGGGTCGGCAGCGACCCGTACCTCTCAGGTGCACGACGAATCCTCCCAGACCTACGTAGGGCTTGTGTCTGAGCCTCTGGTTGCCCAGCAACCAGTGCAGGTGGCTCAGGTTCCATCTCACCTGCTGTGTCTTGTGGTTGACCTTGGACCTCATCCAAGTCAAAGCTTCTCCCACTAGTGTCTTTCAAGAGAAAATCTTTCTCAAGGAATATAGCAGTCCGAGCAACAAAAACTTTGTTCTCGGTGGGATTAAAGAAGTAGTATCCTTTGGTTTCCCTAGGATACCCCACAAACACACATTTATCAGATCTGGGTTCTAGCTTACTAGAATACTGACGTTTGACATAAGCCTCACATCCCCAGATCCGCATAAATGATAGCAATGAGAGTCTCCCAGTCCACATCTCGTGTGGGGTCTTAGGAACACTCTTTGACGGAACGTTATTCAGTGTCTTGATCACTGTAAGTAATGCAAAACCCCAGAAATATGGAGGTAGAGTTGCATGACTCATCATAGATCGAACCATGTCCAACAAAGTTCGATTTCTCCTCTCGGACACACCATTCCATTGAGGTGTTCCAGGAGGAGTGAGTTGGGAAAGAATCCCACACTCTGTAAGATAGTTAGCAAACTCATGGCTCAAGTACTCTCCGCCTCGATCAGACCGAAGAGCCTTAATGGATCGTCCAAGCTGGTTTTCCACTTCAGTCTTGAACTCCTTGAATTTCTCCAAGGATTCAGACTTATGTCTCATCAAATAGACATAACTATATCTACTGAAGTCATCAGTAAATGTGATGAAGTAAACATACCCACCTCTAGCTTGTTTGTTGAATGGCCCATACACATCACTGTGTATCAGATCCAACAAACCTGTGGCCCTCTCACCATGCTTGGTGAATGGCGCCGTTGTCATTTTGCCCAACAAACAAGGCTCGCATGTGTCAAATTCCTCGAAGGAATCTGAATCTAGGAATCCATTTGCATGGAGATTTTGGATGCGATTCTTGTTAATGTGCCCTAAACGACAATGCCAAAGATAAGTATTGTTGAAACCACTTGACTTGATCCTCTTAGCATTTACGTTGCACACAGAACTTTGCATGTCCAAGACATAAAGCCCATTGCATAGTGTACCAGATCCATAGAATAGGTTTGCCTATGAAAAAGAACATGTGTTCTCTTTTATTGCGAAACAAAATCCTTTCCTCGCCAGGGCAGGAATGGATATAATATTCTTAGTGATCGACGGTACAAAGAAGCAATGTTCCAGTTCTAGTTGAAGTCCAGACGGCAACGAGAGAGTGTAGTCTCCTACAGTTACAGCAACAACCTGTGCGCCATTACCGACCCGAAGGTCAATCTCTCCTGGTCGCACTGTCCTATTTCGTTTGAGCCCTTGCATACTTGTGCAAATATGCGCTCCACATGCGGTATCCAATACCCATGTATTTGAAGTAGACAGGTTGGCTTCAACCACGCAAATGCTAGAGCCTGAAGATGAAGGTGTAACCCCTCTCTTCTCTTCTTTCTAGTGATGCCTCTTACAGCTCTCGAGCTTGAGGTCACCCCTCAAGGTTCGACACCAGTCCATCTCGTCCTTCTAAAGGATCGATCGCAGTATTAATCTGCTATTGTTCGTAGCCTTTGATCTACAACAACCAAGAAAGCAGATGAGTACTACTTCGAATCATTTAATCTGGACTTACATTAAATGATCATGGCTCCCACTATTATAATCAAATTGACAACCCACAAAGTCAATCGAGAAATCCGAGATTTCCTAGTGAGATGGGATCCTTGTTCCTCACACGGCCTCGCGTCCCGCTAGGGCAGGATGTACTGCACGAGGTGACACATGTATGCCAAGGTAGGCGCGCCGGCTAATTGCAACTTGGCAATTCCCCTTCTCAAGACAGTTCAAGCATTTTGTGCCCAGCTAGGGCTGGAACAACAAAAAACCCTAACTTCTCGAGGCTGCCTCTTGAGTTCCATCATGTGGCCACCACTTATGAAAAACTAGTCAAGTCTATCCTGACCGTTATGCCCAGGGCCAACGAATTCCTTGCAAAGGTGCGTCCAGGATTTTAACTGGACTGGGGAAAACACTGTCACCGCACGCCTCCTAAAGATAGATGGGTGTGTCCACTAGGGTGGAAACAATGCACAACACCATCGATCGATAGTTTGACGAGGGCTACGCGTCAGAAGGCTATTCCAGACTTGATATTATTTTTGAGGGTTATTTTTTTTTTGAGGTCTCATCCTCTTAGTTTTATCTTTTGTCTAACATTACAGGCATGCAATCCTATAGTGATAACAAAACGATAAAACACAACTAGGCATGCTTTAGCAGAAGTGGAAAACAGTAAACAAGCGATGTGGTCATAGCCTAATCAACACATTGAACCATCACATGCCAAAGGATGTTCAATGCTTGACCTAGGTGACAAGCCCCAACCAGACCTAACCTAGCCGCCACTAAGCTTTATCTTTAAGTGCGGCTCCAAGGTCCTCCACACCAAGACATAGCACACAAACCCTAGGGTTCGGCCAAAACCTTGGTGGCTCCTCCATGCATGATGCGCCATCATGCTTGTGCCAAGAGGGATAGCTCTCGAACCCTAGGTTCGGCCAAGCCCTTACTTGCGCCACCAAGTAAGATGCGCCATCATGGTTGATACGCCAAGATGTAAGCTCCATGAGGGATGCGCCCCTAATCTTCTTTGTGCATTTACAAAACAAAAAGAAAAAGCGGTAGGCCTCACATAAATACATCACAGGCATACAAGGGGCTTCACTATGACCACAACACGATGCACAATCATCTCATGCTTTTCTATATGCTCAAGAAATCATAAAACTTCAGTTTTAGTTTCTTAGAAAACTTGTCTTTCAACCTCAACGTCCGTTCATAAATCTAGGATTTTTCATTTCTCTCAGGAGTCTACAAGTGGCGCATGCATGCTCCAAGCACGCTTGCCGCCAACCATTGCAATCCTTAACTTGCCAAGAAGTCCCACACAGTAGGTCTGGTTTATCCTACATGCGTGGGGAGAAATTAATTCTCTCACATATGGGACTATCCCACCATGTGAAGAAAGTGAAAAACCAAAGAGATCGAATAGATGTTAGGAACGAAAAACTTACGATTTTTCCTACTTAGAAAAATCCATGCGCATATGCAAATTTTCAAAAAAATTCAGATGCCATGTGAGCATACAATCAAAGCATAAAACACCGTTCGAGTTCGCAAGATGGCTCTGATACCACTGTTGGGAAACCCCGGGGATTTTAAAACTTTTACAGACAAGCACAGCGGAAGCAATCCCCGAAACAGGCCAGTCCCAAAAACCCAGAAGATCGAGTCTTGCGAGGAGATCGACACGGTATGTAGGAGATGATACCTTGCAGCGAAGAAGAAGGATGCGATGCAGGCGCCCAAATGTTCGCCCTCTGCAGTCTCGCACACAGCCGACGCTCGAGTTCTCTTCTTCCACGCCCGGTGCTAGCCTCGGGAAGAAGATCCACGCCTCTTGGGGAGTCCTCCTCTAGAACTTGCGCCGCTCACAAGTAGAAGGTGCCAAGGAGAGGGATGATGGAAACTCGCCAAGGTCCAACCTTGCGAATGCCAAGAGGAGAGGAAGAAGGAGAAATCGCCAAGCTCCAAGCTTGCGAATGAAGTCTCCCCGCGCGAGTCTCTCGGAGACTTCTCCTCATCAAGAACCGCTTCCTCTCAACCCTCCTAGCCCTTATATAGAAATCACGGTGACCTCTGGTATTCTGAAATAAATTCAGAATTAATCTCTGTAATAAATTCATCATTAATGGTAGAATTAAATTCAGAATTAATTATAGAATTAAACCCTGAATTAAAGTCTCATAATGACTCATTAAAACCTTGAAATAAAGTCTCATAATGATCATTAATGATGTGACTCTTCAAATTCAGAATTAAATTCAGAATCAAATTCAGAATTAAATTCATCATTAAACTTAGAATTAATTACAGAATTAAATGCATAATTAAATGCAGAATTAAATACAGAATTAATTCCCAGAATTAAATGCAGTATTTAATTCTCATGATTTCTATTGGGCCTAGGCAACTTATTGTCATGGCCCATTAGGCTTGATGGCCCATTGGGCCTCAGGGCCCACTGGACCTCACGCCCCAACTGGGCTTCACGCCCATTGGGCTTGGAGGCCCATTGGTCCATGGTCTATGCTAACACTTCATTCAGCCCATTTGGCCCAATTAGCCTATAGGGCCCATTAGGCCCATCTGGCCTAAAAATGAAGTTAGCTCCAATAAGTCCCTTCCATCTCATCAGGCACAATGGCGCTGATAGATTCTCTCAAAAAGATCCGAGTTATCTAATAACTCGATCATTAGGCTGCTCGATCAATACGAG
The DNA here is from genome assembly GCA_027563935.2 of Costus lasius. NCBI lineage: Eukaryota > Viridiplantae > Streptophyta > Magnoliopsida > Zingiberales > Costaceae > Costus > Costus lasius. The sequence continues at coordinate 83,883,301 of CM050451.1, forward strand.
AACCCGAGTTTCAAGTTGTGCGACCCTGTAGGTTCCTCTGACGTTGGCAGTGATGAACTTAAGTCATCACAAGCAGTGAGTGGCACCTAGCAGTGCATCACTGCTACCCAAGTCTTCGGAATGGATATCAGCATCGACATCCCCATCATCGCAACAAGATACCGATGCATTACTGTCTCTTTGCCAAACTGATATCCGATTAGATAAAGTGTGTCACCACTTTGTTTTCACCCAATCTCATGGTCATGACTAGATCAGGCTTTCACCTAGGTATGGCTATACACTCTCAGTCATGCAACCATAGGGGGGCCCCGTGGATATCAAGCTTCTCGTAGGAAGGGGCAAATCCTATGTCTGTCCATTGATCTTCTCATATGGGTCATCACATACCCAATGACAACCATTATGACCTCCCTGCTACGGCGAGGCGTTAGGTTGTATCAAAGCATGTTCCTAACCATATAGAAGAGTCAACGACCTCAAGTCGAGAGATCAATGCATCTCCTGTCACATGTGAGCTTAACTCATGACACCAAGTTAAAGCCTCACAGCGGGTCGGTCCAGTATATCCACCACTGATATACCCATATGCCTGCATTAGCACCCCGTGCGTAACCAGCCCATATACTAGTCTCACATGTACCAGAGCTATCCCTTATCCACTCAGGTACTCAACTGGGGACACACCGTTTGAGCACAGATACAATCTGTCTCCAGGGACATTATTATCTATGTACATAATCGCAGATGTAAACACAGCATAATAACGACAATGGCAGAAAGATATATATTAAATATCAAAGTCAAGTAGTACAAACTAGACCAACAACGGGTCTAAGGGCATATACACCAACAAGGATCACTCTCGTGCATCCGAATTCTAATTCAATCATCTCAAGTGGAATCTCAAGGATCACTCTCATGCATCCTGAAACTCAACACAGGTTTTACTTATGGTTTTCCGATGACTCGATCCTCACTCTTGTGCAAGATCAAATCAAGTCTACAAATTAACTCAATCCAAAGTATTATAAATTCAACATGGCAATAAAATCACTAAAAATCAGAATTCGAAGAACAAACCTAATCTCTTACGATAAGTTCCAAACTCAATGATTTTTAGGGTTCCGAATTTCAAACAATCAACCTTTCGGTCTATTTCGCAAAACTCTAAAACATGCTGATATTTATAAAACTAAAGAGAATTAAAGACAAGTCATCACATAAGTAAACTTATCATACTAAAATTAAGCTTGACAAAAATCGATGATCTCTAGTCATTAACAAACCAAGGTGATTACACCCCATGTCCCATAAAAAGATCTAAGCTAGCATGAAGGAAAGATTAGAATCAACCATAATTTCAAAGTATCAGAAATCAAAGGAGAAGGGTAGAAGTTACAAAACACGGTGCTGTAATCGAAATTACAGCACCGTAATTGCCTTTGAACAGCGCTGTCACCGGTATTTTGTTGATTTCTCCTCCGATCAAACTCCAAATGCTCTGAAACTTCTGGTGCGTCCTCCTCTCCTCCAGGCGAGGCTTCAATGTAAAAATCATGGCCCGAGGTGGCCTCCACACCTCTCGGCATGAAGCCAAACCCTAAGCACCGTTCTATCAATTTCTCTCTCAATTCTCGATAAAAGTTCTTCCTTCCACATTGTGCATGTTCGACTTTTAAAGATGAGTCCGGAACATCTTTCGGAGCTTAATTTGGACTTCTGGATCAAACGTTATGGCATGCGCAAGAATCGGACCCGAAAAACTCGTGAAAATCCTCCCAAAATACAGCACCGTGAAAGTTGTACCCAAAAATATGGTAGTGCCGTATTTTTGTCTCTGGAGTTCTGTAGAAAATTGTCTGTAAATACTACACCGTGTATATGTATACGGCAGTGCCGTATTTTGCAAAAGTATTTTGGTCGAGTTTTTATGGAGAATACGGTACCATGAGAATTTCACTGAGAAATACGGTAGTGCCGTATTTGTGCTAGAATTCTCTGGTTGAAATTGCTGAAGAATATGGTACCATGTAATTGTATATGGCAGTGCCGTGTTTTCTGATTGTCGTCTGATGCAAAATACGGTACCGTGAGAGATTTGCCTAAAAATATGGTAATGCCGTATTTTTGTAAATTAGCTCCGAATTTCTTGAAAATTGACATGTAGCTTCGTCTCGACGTCTGGAATCCATTGGTCTACTCAAATCTTCCAAAATCCATCAAAATATGACACTTTTAACCTGAAAATGATCAAAAATAAGAAATGGTGTAGATTCTGCAATAGTTGGCAAATAAGGCTTAAAAACAAGCAAAATAGCATAATTATGACACAAAAAGACACATGATATGACATAAAATATACTATGAATTTTGGTGTCATCAGAATGCAGTTGAAAACTTCAACCAGAACAATAACCCTTATTCCAACTACTACAATCCAGGATGGCGCAACCATCCAAATTTTTCTTACCGAACAACTCAGCCGATTCAGCCTGGACAAGTTCCACCACAGCAGACCCAGCCCCCACAAGGAAACTTTAGGCCACCCCAACAGAATAATTTTAGACCACCAGGATTCCAAGTCAGAAACTACAATACACTCCACCACCGCAGCAACAACCAAGGCCTAACAATGATTCAAATCTGAGCAAGCAACTTGAAGGACTTACAGACATGATGAAGATGATGATGACACGGATGGACTCCCTGGAAACACACAATAAAATGCTAGAAAGTCAGCTAGCCCAGCAAGCTAGCTCATCATCGAGAGTACCAGGGAAGCTACCATCCCAGCCAGAAGTAAACCCAAGGGAGTAGTGCAATGCAATTGGAAGATTCAAAGATGCCGACAGATGACAGGATAGAAGAGACAATACCAGAACCTGTGAAACCGCATACTGATGTGACACCGGTGGCACCTGAGCCAGTTGAGGTGGAGCGACCCTATGTGGGACCGCCAGCATATAAGCCACCGATTCCCTTTCCACGGAGGCTTGTCAAGGTTAAATTGGACAAGCAGTTTGGTAAGTTTTTAGAGGTTTTAAAGAAACTTTATATTAACATCCCTTTCGTTGATGCTCTTTTGCAGATGCCGACTTATGCAAAATTTCTGAAAGATATCTTATCAAACAAGAGGAAGCTAGAAGATTAAGGGACCATTGCACTTACTGAGGAGTGCAGCGCCATCATCTAGAACAAGCTCCCACAGAAGCTGAAGGACCCAGGCAGTTTTTCCATACCCTGCCAGATTTGGGATATGTCTTTTCAGAGAGTTTTATGCGATCTAGGAGCAAGCGTTAGCCTCATGCCACTATCATTATGTAAAAGGCTAGACTTAGGGGACTTGCAACCAACTAATATTTCCATACAGCTTGCAGACATATCTGTACGCCACCTAGTTGGTATTTTAGAGGACGTACCTGTTAAAGAAGGAGATTACTTTATTCCTACTGATTTTATTGTCTTGGAAATTGATGAAGATGACAGGCTCCCTATCATACTGGGGAGACCTTTTCTTGCTACTGCAGGCGCTGTCATGGATGTCAAGAATGGGAAACTGTCTTTGAACATCTGTGGCAACGTTATTCAATTTGATTTAACTGACACTCTGAAAAAACCTTCTGTTGCAGGTACATGTTGCAGCATTGACATTGTGAAAGAAGTTATACAGCAAGTTGGGCCGCCTAGGAGACAAGTGGAACCATTGAAACTTGCGCTAACAAACCCCACTGAGAATGCCAAGAGCTACAAAGCACGCACCAAATTTTGGCACGACAAGCGCATAATAAAGAAAAAATTTCATGAGGGAGACAAAGCACTTCTGTTTAATTCAAGACTTTGATTGTTTCTAGGAAAGCTTTGAACGAGGTGGTCCGGTCCTTTCACAGTTCAGAAAGTTCAACCTTATGGTGCTATCACAATTTGGACAGAGCGAACTAGGATTTTCACAGTAAACGGGCACCGCCTCAAGCATTACTTTGAAGATGAGCGGATTGAGAGAGAGGAAGTTTTAGCTCTCTCAGACCCCCCGGATTTGAAACTTTGAAAACTCTTATGGTCGAGCTACCGACCCTAAACTAGCGCTCTTCGTAGGCAACCCAAGTTTTTGCTTGATTTTAGTTTTTATGCATAGTTTCTCTTTGATATTAGTTAGTGTTTTAGATTGTTACCTTACTTTTCATTTTAATTTCGGTTTTCTAGAGGGGATTGCTACTAAATTGATGTCTCTTTATGATGTAGGAGGAAGATGTAGGGCATGAGAATTTTTTCAGATTTTTTCCAGAATTTTCTGAGCTAATCAGTGCAAATCACGGCCTGGTGAACCCCATGGGTTCACCATGATGTGTACTGTACCGGTGCGCCCAGACTTTGTGACCCAGAGGATTTCATAGGTAGGTGAACCCCACAGGGTTCACCAATATTCTATCTGCGCAGAAACTATTCAGTGAGCTTCACAGGCAGGTGAACCCCACGGGGTTCACCATCTTTTCGAACTCCATAAAATGTCCAGTAGGCTTCACGGGTCGGTGAACCCCAGCGGGTTCACTCGTGCTTCTGTTACCGCAGCCCAACCACAGAGAACATCACGGGCTAGTGAACCCGGGCGGGTTCACTGGTATTCTAACCCGTGTTCATCCGATGCTAGGGCACGCACACAAGTTTCCGCCGCCGCCTCCTGCACTCGACGAAGATCATCCGATCACGCCGCCCTCTTGTCCTTCCAGCACGTAGAGGAGGTTCCCAAGGGTTAGATCTAAGATTTCGTATCGGGTTTCTTCTTCGAACGACACTGGTTTTTCATTCTGCCAGTTCTTTGGGTCTTTCTACCAATTACCGCCGCCCTCCCGATTTCGACGAAGCCGACCAGATCGCGCCACCTCCTCTCTCTCTTAGCACTTGAGGAAGTTCGCCAGAGGTTTGATTAAGTTTTTCCCTTCACCCAGTCAGATTTCTTCTTCGATCGATTCTGGATTTCTGTTTCTCCACGGTTTCTTGAGATTCTGCCGATCCGCCGCCCGCCTGCATTTTCCATCACGTCATCGGCCAGATCTTCTTCCTCAAAGCTTCCCTGCTGATCTTGATCTATTTCAGCACCATGCCTCCACGAACAAAAGTAATGGTTGCCAAGCGGACCTCACGCCCTCAATAGGCGCTGTCCGATTCATCCGGTACCGACGATGAGGAGTATGAGCCTACGCCTACACCTCCATCTCGCCGACCATCTTCGGCGGCGACTCCAGGCTCTTCTTCCTCTCGCCGTGGGTGCACTCCTTCCAGCCGATCACAGCCATATGCCTCTCCGCCGAACGAGTTCTGGATTATCTTTCGCGACGCCGACCAAGAGCAACGCTATTAGATATTGCGCCAGCGCCGAGTCCTCAACATGAGGTACCTTGATAGGGGGACATTGCAGATGCTGGGGATGTTGGACGATGTTGACATGATGTATTCTGCGGTGGGTTTGGAGCAGTTCCAGCAACTATTTTCTCCCACCTATGTTGGCGTGACTTTGGAATTTCTGAGTTCCTTAGAAGTGAAGGCCGATCCTATTCTCGAGAACGATCCAAGACATTTGACATTTCAGTTGGGTAACATCGAACATACCCTCACTCTCTGACAATTGCGTGGTATTTTCAGTTTTCTAGAGCCTTATGTTCGCAGGGTCCCCACTGAGTTTAGTGAACAGGGTTTTTGGGGCACGATTACCAACGAGCACATCTATTCCGCTCGTGTGGCCCGTGCATCTAGCTTATGCAACCCTGTGCACAAGTATGTCCACTGTGTGTTGGCCCACACCTTATTTGGCCGCGGTGAGAGTGATGGTATGGTGCGGCAGACCGAGCTATTCTATCTGTGGTGTATGCTTCACAGTTTTCGAGTGGACTCTAGGTTTTATTTGGCAAAGCAGTTTAGCCACGTCGCCCGCTCTCTGAAAGGGGCGATAGTGATTGGCGGTTTGATCACACCTTTGGCAGTTTCCTTGGGCATTATTCCATATGGCACACTGGAAGCTACTGGCAACACGAGGCTTGATATCGAGTCTTGTGTCGCTATGAAGCTGATCGTTCATAGGGGAGACTCATACTGCATGACATTTAAAGGAAGCTAGTTTTGCCTGCCATTACCGAACCCAGAGCGCACGATAGTCAGAGTTCGAGGAAACTGGCGCATCCAGCCAGTTGAGGACTCACAGCCAGATCCAGTCGACACCGCACCACCAGCTCCAGGCACCTTCTCTTTTGGTGGCACCTCCTCTCATGATTCTATGATATCTGCGTTGCAGGAAATTAGGGAGGAGCAGCTCCATCAAAGGGAGGTGATCGATCACATGGACACCACTATCTCACTCATGCAGCAGGACTACGCCGCTCGATGGGAATCAAATGAAGCTGGTATGCAACGCCAGCACAAAATGCTGAGCTCCATTTGGGGAAAGCTGTCCGCCATGGATGAGCGCCTCACCTTTGTCTCTAAAGAGCACAGGGCTCAGATGGACATCTCCTCCGATAGCATTTTTCCTTCAGATGAGGAGGTTGAGCCGGATTATAGTGCGCGTGGGAAGAAGAAGAGCTCGAGCTCGAGAGCTTCTGGCTCTCGCTCGCGCAAAAAGAAGTAGCTGCCCCCCGATATCTATTTCAGCATCCACTCTCTCACATCATGGTATTGCATAGAGGACTATGCAAACTTTTAGAGTGGGTGAGCTTTCTTTACTCCAGTCTCTGCTTTTCCTTTCTTCATGTGGCTGTGATTTGTTGTGATGTTGGGAATTGATACTTTTCATTTTGAGATGGTTGGATATTATGTGGCATTGTATCTTATATGCCATTATATTCGTGGGCCTAGTCCACATCCTCAGGCCCCACTCTATGACAGTTATGTATGACACTTTGCACTTTACGTTCATGCTCATATCAGTAGTTTGCTATGATGATTGTGATTACATGCTATGAAAATCTTGAATGATGTTATGATGCTTATTATTCATGAATCCATGTGTCTATCATGAGACTTGTCCTATGAAAGCTATTTCAAAATTTTGAGTTGAGTGCATGATTGGTTAGGAATAATCAAAGAATTAAGTCTGGAGTAATACCTCCTTGTTAGAGATACTTTTTGGACATGTCCATTTATTCTATGATTTTGAAATTTTATGATTTGGATTGCTTTTAAGTTGTTCATTAGTGGGTCAAACATTTCTATGATTGTTTAATCAACTCAAGTTTGCAACTTACATGAGAATCGTATTGAGATACATATTCACTTTGTTATTCTTTGAATTCCTTTTTGTTATTGGGGAGACACTACATATGTTCAAAAAGGATGTGTTATCAACTGCTGATATAAAAAAAAAATGAATCACCCTTTAGATTCCTCTACTTGGCACTGCGCAAAATTGGCAGTGGTACCGAAGGATATGAGTTGAAATCTAAGGGATGTGAAGTTGAAATCAATAAAGAGACTCCTCTACTTGGCATTGCAAAAAATTGGCAATGGTACCTAAGGTTATGAGTTGAAGTCTATTGCAATAATCAGTGTATCATAACCTGATGGAACAATTGAGTTAACCCCAACGATTTGAATAGGGAAGATTGGAATTGCATGAGTGTTATGTGTAGGCTTGATTGAATCCTATGTTTGTTGCTTACTAAGTTGACTAACATCTAGAAATTGTGAGATTAAACTGCTGAACACTTGAAACAACCATTTACTTGATTTCTCCTGATTTGGTTTTGGATTGTTATTAAATATTTCTCTAACTTGGATGTATGCCTCAACCCAAAAGATTGTTCTTATTCCCATCTTGTACTTCATCTTATTCTATTTGCTTGAGGACAAGCAAAGATTTAAGTCTGGAGTATTTTGATGCATTGCATTTTGGTAGTGTTTTTCCGTTGTATTTCATGTCAAATCTAGGCTTATTTTAACACTTTTATACTCATTATAGCCTTATTTCCTTCATATCTTCGGAATCATCACTTTTTGGTACTTTTATGCAATTTTAGGTAAAAACACCCTTTTTTCGACATATTTTGAAGATTCTGAGGCCATGGGACGATTTCTCGTGTGAAGACGAAGTCACATGTCAACTTTGGGCTTAAATAGAGTTAGCCTCAAAAATACGGCCAGGTGAACCCCATGGGGTTCACCAGATTCTTCACCAAGCTGCAGGAAACTTACAGAGAGAATCATGGCCGGGTGAGCCCCATGGGGTTCACCATCCCGGTCGCCAGCCAGCATAATTCGCAGAAAGCTTCACAGCCAAGTGAACACCACCGGGTTCACCGGATTTCTTGAAAACTTCAACCGAAACCAGTCCAGAGGGAAGCACGGACGGGTGAACCCCATGGGATGCACTGCACTTCTATTTGCCCGAATTTACAGAATGAATCACGGGCAGGTGAACCTGGCGGGGTTCGCCCGTGATTCCAACTCGGGCGCGAATGAGACCGAGTTCCACTCGGTTTTTCCACGATTTCTCACTCGTTTGGAGTCCAAATTTAGCAAGTGAGGTGTCTATGGAAAGCTCTTTCAGAGGCAAACAAATGGAATATAAAATCCCCAATTTTTATGCCCTAGGGATCAAGCATTCATGCAAAGAAGCGGCACAGTCGGAAGAACTCAGCGACAGAGGTGATTTTTGGAGATTTTTGAATATTGAGACACACGATCATCACGATTTCTTCAGGATTCCTTCGGTTCATCATCTCCTTCCCCTTAGCTTCATTTTCTTATACTTTTCATTTCATTAAAATAGAGATTTTGAGCGTTTCAATGACGATTGTAGCGTAAACCCTATTTCGGGGCTTGGTGGAAACCCTTTGAAGATTTTAATTGCAAACTTTGTATCTATTTATGTTATTTGGTATTAATTGTGAGCATATTTTACTTTGACGTATTTATTTCGTGGTTTTACCTTGACAGAGTAATATCGCGTGTTAGCCGTTACGATTCATATCGAGAGAAGGATCGTAAGGGTCGAACCTCTGAGTAAAACTTTCGAGACCCCGACATGAGAGTGCTTGGACTTCGCTCGAGGATTTCATAGTCTGCCATAGAACTCATTGTGTTCGTCTTAGAACGATCCACCGCGAGAGTAGGAGATCGGTCTAAAATGAACACCGGGGTGTATCACCCGAGAGGGGGCACCTTGTACCCGAGGGTTAGACTCCTTGTGCAAAACCAATAAACCAAATAACTAATATCTTTCTTGTGCGATTAAGATTATCATCGTGGTGGAAGCCGTAGCCCTGAATTCTCTCTTATATCTTTTCTCTACCGAATTAGTTGTACTTGTTTGTTTTCGATTTCCGTCTTAAAAAAACCCACGTTTCGATTCGCCTAGCTATTAGGACTCGGACTTTCTAGTACTCAACCTTGTTCCCTGTGGGATTCGATATCTTTTATATTACTTCGACATATCCGTGCACTTGCGGATCATATCAAGTTTTTGGCGCCGTTGCCAGGGAACAATGGTTGATATTAGTATACTTCCGAGAATTGGTAGACTAAGCCTTAGGTTATATTTTTTTTTCTTACTGCACTTCTCAAAACTCAAAGAAGCATTGACTTCTGCTCCAGTAATTCAACCCCCAGATTGGTCACTAATTTAGTGGCCGACCATCTATCCAGGCTTGACCATGGCACGGACAAGGGAACTAATGAAGAGTTGGAAATTAATGACACGTTCCCTGAAGAACATCTCTATGCTTTGTTGGAACAAAAAGTCCCATGGTATGCAGACTACGTCAATTACATTTTGTCTAATATCTTTCCTACTGATCTCACTTTTCAGAGGAAGAAGAGGTTTATACATGACGTGAAGTTTTATTATTGGGATGAGCCATTTGTACCAGAGATGTGTGGATGGATTGTACAGGCGATGCGTGCCAGAGGTGGAGATACAGGATGTGTTGACCCATTGCCATGCTTCACCCTATGGAGGACACGCAGGGGGCTCTAAAACAGCTTTTAAAGTTTTGGAATCAGGTTTATATTGGCCCTCTATATTTCATGATGCTAAACACTTTGTTTCCACTTGTGACAGCTGCCAACGCACTGGAAACCTCTCAAAAAGAGATGAGCTACTGCTCAACAATATCATGGAAGTAGAAATTTTGATGTATGAGGGATAGACTTCATGGGCCCCTTCCCTTCTTCGTTTGGGAAACGGTATATTTTGGTTGTCGTTGACTACGTGTCGAAATGGGTTGAGGCATCCGCTGAAGCTGCTAATGACTCTAGAGTCGTTATGAAGTTTATGAAGCGGACTATTTTCCCCCGATTTGGAGTTCCACGCGTTCTGATCAGCGATGGCGGCTCCCACTGTATTGAGCAAAAGTTCAGAGCATTATTGAAAAAGTACAGTGTAAAGCACAAGATCTCCACGCCCTACCATCCTCAAACTAGTGGTCAGGTAGAGGTCTCTAATAGAGAGATCAAATAAATTTTGGAGAAGACTGTATCACGATCACGGAGGGATTAGGCAATGAAATTACCAAATGCTTTATGGGCAAAAATCATGCCACTTACATGTTGAACTTGAGCAAAGGGCAATTTGGGCTGTCAAGTGATGACACCGAAATATGTAGTATATTTTGCATCATTTTAGATACCTTTTCATGCTAAATCGAGGATCTTTTTACTTGTTTCTATGATAAATCCATCAAATATTGCAAAGTCTACTTCTATTTTGGTTTTTCATGTTTTTCAGGCAAAAGGCACTATTTTAGGCATTTTCAAGCAAAATCAAATATGTGGAAGAGTTCTCATCATCAAGTGGAGATCACCCAAGAAATTTCACGCAAATCGGAGCAAGCCAGCAAATTACGATAGTGCTGTAATCTATTTTACGGTACCGTAATTCCAAATGGTACCGTAAAATCCGAACACTGCCGTAATTTGTGAAGATTTCCGAACAGAAAGATTTCCCGATTTTACGGTACCGGCCATAAGCAATATTACGGTACTGTATTTCAGATTGCGTCAGAACAGAAACCTTAGCCGATTTTACGGTACCTGTCGTAAGGGATTTCAATGCCGTATTTTCCAGCCGTTTCAGAATAGAGAGTTCAGCAAAGTTTACGGCACTGACCGCAAACTATTTTATGTGCCATATTTTCCGAGATGACATCGGCACAGAAGACTCAAGAGATTTTACGGCACTAGCCGTAAACAACTACACTACCGTAAAATCGGTTTTGAATGCGACACCCAGGTCAATGTCCACGCATGATCCTTGCGGAGATGAGGGCGGTCTATCCAGAGCTTAAAACAAAAGACCGTAAGAAGAGAAAGGGGAGCTTGGGACGAGAGGATTAGCCAGACACCAAAAGCCCCAAACTTGGTTTACTGTCAAGGGAGAATTCGGAGTACACGCCACCGCCTAGGGTTTCGCCACCGTGCTCGATCCAAACGATCTCCGGCCGTGATTCTTCTACTGAAGCATCGCCTGGTGAAGGAGACGACGTGCAAGAAGTTTCAAATCGAAAGGAGACAAATTGGAGGAGAAATCAGAGGAAGAAGGATCGCCAGCACTGTTCACGCCTTCTTTTGCAAAATACGGCTGTGAAATACTTCACAACCGTGCAGTATTTTCTAAAAACTCTTCCTTTTGTTGATTTTTAATTTTCTGAAATTATGGAATATTGTATTTCCTTCACCATGCTAGCTTAAATTACTCTTGGGACATGGGGGAGTAGTTCACTTGATTTTTAATGATTAGATAACTTCTTTCTCACTATTTCGTTGCGTTTAATCTTAGCATGATGATTTTGCTCTTGTGATAATTGTGCTTAGACTCTCTATAGATCCATGTTACTAATTATGTTCTTAGAATTTTCGCTATTGACTAAAAGGTAATTGAATTTTTGCTATTGATTGAAAGGTAATTGCTTGAGAATTTGGAACCCTAGAATTGCATGTTAGGATCCCATCCTTAGGTTAGATCTAATTTGATCCGTTCTAGTAGATTAATTGTCATGATTATAGCATGTATCTATAGATCGAGTCTAATTGTCAAACGTGGAGATCTTGTGAGAAAGCAAGGATCGGAACGTTGGAGATCCAAGAGTAAAACTAGTGTCGAGACTCGGATGCACGAAAGTGATCCTTAAGACTCCTCTAGAGATTATCAACCTAGAATTCGGATACACGAAAGTGATCCTTGAGTTCATTGTTTGATAATTTACTTATCTTCAGCGTTGGGGCGAATCTTGCGCGAAAGCGAAGACAAATCCCTGTGCGGTTGTTTGCACGAAAGTGAAACAATCCTTTTATTAAGTGTATTACATCTTCATCATGATAAAATTGAACTGACGAAATCCTTATTCATATCTAGTCATAAAAGTTAAAATGAACGAAACCCTAGTCCCAGCTTTTCTCTCCGATAATTCCGTTTTAGTTTCTGATTGCTATTTTCACTACTTCGATTTGCCTAGATAGTAAGAAATCAACTATTTGGTATTCGACAACATAGGTCTCTGTGGGTTCGATATCTTAATTATTACTTCGCGTATCCATGCACTTGCGGAGAAAACAACAAGTGTGGTGACCGAACAAATTTTTAGAGCCGTATCAGGGGGTGATAAGTTCCTGTGCGCCATTACCTAGGTTTTGGCTGCGACTCTAAGAATAAGTTTAGTTTACCTACTTGTTGGGATACAACAAGTTTTTGGCACCGTTGCCGGGGACCTTAGTTTTTGTCGATATTAGAGACGTTGAGAGTATTGCTAGACTAGGTTTCATTTATGTTTTATCTTTTTATTCTTTTCTGTTTACTTACATCATTTGATCAGTTTGCTCTAGTGTGAACAGGACATTCATTTCTAATGGCTGATCAAAGATCACTAAGAGACTATGCTGCCCCTAATCCTCTGGGGATACACTTCAGCATTGCTAGACCTACAATCGAGGCCTCCAACTTTGAAATTAATCCTGCCTTCGTGACTATGATCCAGCAGAATCAGTTCGGAGGATCATCAATCGAAGATCCTTATTCACATTTATATACCATTCTTGAATATTGTGATACCATAAGAATTCATGGAATTTCTGATGATGCACTAAAACTAATATTGTTCCCTTTTTCTCTCAGGGATCAAGCACGAACTTGGTTGCATTCTCGTCAACCCAATACTTTCACAACATGGGATCAATTATCAAAAGCTTTTCTGACAAGATATTTTCCACCAAGCAAGACTTTCCAATTGAAAAATCAAATCATGAACTTCCAACAGAAAGAAGGAGAATCTCTTAGTGAAGCATGGGAACGATACAATGAATTGCAAAGGAAGTGTCCTCACCATGGCTTGGAGCGACGGGTCTTAATTGAAACTTTTTATTATGGTTTAATTAATCACACTCACCTCATTGTTGATGCTGCTGTAGGGGGAGCCTTGATGAGAGAACAATTGATGATGCTTTCAAGTTGTTTGAGGAGATGTCCTTGAATTAGAGCTAATGGGCTCCAGATGAAGGAATTTCATATTGTCATCAACATGGTAAGAATGAGAATGAGGATCAGCAAACCCTGACCGAAGACGTTAGTGAGCACATGTTAGAAATATTTTTAGCTAGCCAAATCCATTCATTGCAAATTCAAAACACAAAAAAATTCGAAGATCTTGAAGAAACTGTTAGTCATCTTGCTTCTCAAGTAGAATCCTTAGTTACTTGCAGTAAAATTCTAGAAGGACAAATATCTAGATTAAACACTGGGGAACATTGCAATGCCATTATCACTAGAAGTGGGAGACAACTAGGAGAACTTAAGGAAAAAGAGTCTATTAATGATCAAGATGAAGAATTAGAATTAGAAAAGCCTTCTGAACATGAACAAATCCTACATAGTTCGACACCTCAAAAGGGTGGTAATCAAAAAGAGGATGTTCCATGTAAAGAAGACAGATCTAAGACTAATCTACCTCCATCCTTTAGACCACTGATACCTTTTTCCCCAAAAGTTAGAACAAGAGAAGTTAGATAAGCAATTTGGGAGATTTCTTGATGTTTTGAAAAAGCTTTACATTAATATACCATTTACCGAAGCTTTATCTCAAATGCCCATATATGCTAAATTTTTGAAAGAAATCTTGTCTAACAAAAAAAAGATAGAAAACTATGGTACTGTTTCTTTAACCGAAGAATGTAGTGCTGTTATTCAAAATAGGTTACCACCGAAATTGAATGATCCAGGTAGTTTCTCTATCCCATGTTTTATTGGAAATATGGCTTTCGACCGAGCCTTATGTGATCTAGGGGCTAGTGTAAGTCTTATGCCTTTGTCTGTGTGCAGGAAATTGGACATGAGAGCTCCTAAGCCGACTATAATTTCTTTGCAACTCGCTGATCGATCAGTAAAATATCCAGTAGGTATTCTAGAGGATGTTCCTATACAGGTTGGTAAGTACTTCAAACCTGCTGATTTTGTGGTACTTGAAATGGAAGAAGACGCCAAGATTCCTATTATTCTGGGTAGGCCATTCTTAGCCACTACTGGAGCCCTTATTGATGTAAGGAATGGCAAACTTGCTTTAAGAATTGGCAATGATAAGATTGAGTTTGATTTAAATAATTCATTGAAAAAACCTACTTATGCTAGTTCCTGTTGCACTATTCAGTCCATTGATGATACAATTTATGATGCTAGTTGTTTGTTTGATGATTCTTCTGCTGATGTTTCTTTTTCTGATTCCTTGGAAAATTCTTGTGAAAAAATTGATAGTCCTAGTTTTGAGAATGATTTTGATGATGAGAAACACGATATCTTAGATTGTGCTACTTTTGATAATGAAAGTGAAAAGATCCCTAAAGTTGAGTTGAAAGTTTTACCTGATAACCTTAGATATGAATTTCTTGGTGCTAACTCTACCTACCCTGTGATTGTGGATACTAAATTAGATGCCAGGGAAACTGATTTACTCCTGAAGGAGCTAAGAATTCATAGAAAGGTAATTGGGTATTCCATTGATGACTTAAAAGGGATTAACCCTTCTTTTTGTATGCACAGGATTCACATGGAGGATGAGCACAAGCCGCATGTAGATTTTCAGAGAAGGCTCAACCCATCTATGAAGGAAGTGGTGAAGAAGGAAGTACTAAAATTGCTAGATGCAGGTATTATCTACCCTATCTCAGATAGTAAGTGGGTGAGTCTTGTACACTGTGTTCCAAAGAAGGGGGTGTCACTATAATGAAAAATAAGGATAATGAATTGATACCTGTTAGAAATATCACTAGTTGGCGTATGTGTATTGATTATAGAAAATTAAATACTGCCACTAGGAAGGATCATTTTCCCTTGCCTTTCATTGATCAAATGGTGGAAAGACTTGCCAAGCACTCTCACTTTTGTTTTCTTGATGGGTATTCCGGATTTTTTCAGATTCCTATTCATCCTGATGATCAGGATAAAACCATTTTTACATGTCCTTATGGTACTTTTGCTTATAGAAGAATGCCCTTTGGTTTATGCAATGCACCTGCCACTTTTCAAAGATGTATGATGGCGATTTTTTCTGAATTTATTGAAGACTTCATGGATGTTTTTATGGATGATTTCTCTGTCTATGGTTTTTCTTTTGATGACTGCTTAGCTAATCTTTCTAGAGTTTTACAGAGATGCGAAGAGACTAACCTTGTCTTGAATTGGGAAAAATGTCACTTTATGGTTACACAGGGGATAGTTTTGGGTCATCTCGTTTCAGAGAGAGGGATTGAAGTGGACAAGGCCAAGATAGAAGTGATTGAGAAGTTAGCACCTCCCACCACTGTCAAGGAGATCAGGAGCTTTTTGGGACATGCAGGGGTTTACAGGAGATTCATCAAGGACTTCTCTAAACTTGCTAAACCTTTAACTGATTTACTTTATAAAGACGCCAAATTCTGCTTTGATGAGAAATGTCTATTTGCTTTACAGGAGTTAAAAAAAGCTTTGGTTTCAGCACCCATCATTCAGCCCCCAGATTGGGACTTGCCCTTTGAACTCATGTGTGATGCCAGTGATTATGCAGTGGGAGCAGTCTTGGGACAAAGAAAAGATAAAAAAAACCTCATGTTATTCACTACGCCAGCAAAACTTTGGATGAGGCACAAAGAAATTACACCACCACTGAGAAGGAATTATTGGCCATAGTATTTGCTTTTGATAAATTTAGGTCTTACTTGATTAACTCCAAAGTGGTAGTGTACACTGACCATGCAGCTGTGAAATACTTAATGCAGAAAAAAGACAGCAAACCACGATTACTCAGATGGATTTTACTTCTGCAAGAATTTGATTTGGAGATTAAAGACAAAAAGGGATCAGAAAACCTTGTTGCAGATCATCTCTCAAGAATAATGGCAGACACTGAAAAGAATGATGAAATCAATGATTCTTTCCCTGAAGAACAGCTCTTAACCATTGAACAACTCAAAGCACCCTGGTATGCTGACATAGTGAATTATCTTGTAGCCAATATTTTTCCTCCTGATTTGAGCTACCAAAAAAGGAAAAGATTTTTGGCTGAGGTGAAACACTATTTTTGGGATGAGCCTTATGTGTTTAGAAGATGTGCTGATGGCATTTTTAGAAGATGTGCACCTGAAGAAGAAATTACAGATATTTTGCTTCAATGCCATGGATCCTCCTATGGTGGTCATGCCGGTACTGAAAAACTGCTTTTAAGGTGCTACAATCAGGTTTTTATTGGCCCACAATTTTCAAAGATGCTAGAAACTTTGTATCATCCTGTGATAGATGTCAAAAGACTGAGAATATTAACAGAAGACATGAAATGCCACTGTCCAATGTTCTTGAAGTTGAGATATTTGATGTTTGGGGGATTGACTTCATGGGACATTTCCCATCTTCTGGAGGTAACAAGTACATTCTTGTAGCAGTTGATTATGTCTCAAAATGGGTTGAAGCTCTTGCTTCACCAACCTATGATTCGAGAGTTGTTATTAAACTGTTCAAGAAGATTATCTTTCCACGATATGGAACACCCCGAGTAGTGATCAGTGATGGAGGCTCGCATTTCATAGAACATAAGTTTTTAGCCTTACTCAAGAAGTATGGAGTTAATCATAAAGTTGCAACACCCTATCACCCCCAAACAAGTGGACAGGTTGAGATATCAAATAGACAGATCAAAGGAATTCTGGAGAAAATAGTGTCGCGCACTAGAAAAGACTGGGCATTCAAACTTGATGATGCATTGTGGGCTTTCAGGACTGCTTTCAAAACACCCATAGGCATGTCCCCCTTTCAATTGATTTATGGAAAATCATGTCACCTTCCCGTAGAGCTCGAGCATAAGGCGTTCTGGGCAATCAAGAAGCTAAATTTTGACTTGAAAAATGTGGGTGAAAAACGGAGGTTGCAATTAAATGAGCTAGATGAGATCAGACTCTTTGCATATGAGAATGCAAGAATCTACAAAGAGAGGACTAAGAGATGGCATGATCGACATATTTTCAGAAAAGACTTCCAACCAGGTGACTTTGTTCTATTATTCAATTCTAGACTGAGACTTTTTCCAGGAAATCTTAAGTCTCGATGGTCTGGTCCTTTTCAGGTAAAGAAAGCCTATCCCTACGGAGCTGTAGACGTATGGAGCGAGGAAATGGGAGAATTCAAAGTTAATGGTCAAAGATTGAAGCATTATTATCAGGAAGAGCAGATTGGGGAAAAAGAAAGTTTTTACCTTGATAAGCCACGATCAAATCCGAGTGTCGAACGGTCAAGCTAATGACCTTTTAAACTAGCGCTTCTTGGAAGGCAACCCAAGCACTCTTGCTTAGTTTAATCACTTCTTTTTTAGTTGTTTTTAGAATTAAAATTTCCTTTTTTTAGGAGAATAGAATAAGGAGGGAGTTATGAAGAAAGTTGAATCCAACGGTGGCGAAAAATTGAATTTTGTGAGCATCGCTTTCCATACTACTTTGCATTCTATTTTCCTCGATCTTTTGAAAAAGACTTGGATGCATACGATCCACTTTCTACCATCTTGTGGTGTGATCCTATTTTTTTTGAAAAAGATTTTCATTGATAAATATCTTCCACGATGCATGATTGAAGATATAGCCCTGTCATGTTAAATTTATTTCTTCAATACATATTTGTCTATTGAGATATGACATTGATTGATGCATAAAATTTTGGGTAGATATATTATTTGAAGAGTAAGATTTAAAGGTGAAACTTCTCTTTTGAATAAAATGAGTATATTAGTATGATTTGAGAATTTAGATCAATTGATCAACCTAGTTGAGGCTTAATCTATTTTTGTTATTTGTTGGGAAAGAAGAATCCAAGATCCATAAAAATAGTGAGAGACTCCCCTACTTGGCACTATGTAAAATTGATAGTGATACCTAAGACATGGGTTGAAGTCTAAAACATGAAAAATAATGAGAGAGAAAAGAAATAAGACTCCTCTACTTGGCACTGTGTAAAATTGACAGTGGTACCGAAGAAAGAGTTGAAGTCAAAAATAAAAAGTATGTGTCTTTGTGGACACATGCCATCTTCACAAAAACAAACAAAATGCATAAAAAAGAAAAAAAATTATGTGTGGAAAAAGATCTTGGAGACCTAATTTCTGTAAACAAAAGCCATGATAGATTTAAATTGATACTGGGTGAAATCATGAGATTGAAAATTCCATTTATTATACGGTTGCAAAGTTTTATTTGATTGAGTTGTGAATCTAGAAAATTGAGTTCTAAGGATGATATGTTTACTTGAAGTTTTGTAAATCAATTAATACAATTTTTCACTGACAAGTTGTATATGCCCTAGGACCTGTGGCTGGTCCGATATGAGTCACATTTATTTGTGATATACATCCTGGCATGATCGTTGTTATGCCTTTTGTACATCTGCGTCATATATGTACATTTGCATATACAATGTCCCTGGAGATAAAATCTATCTGATCTCAAAGAATAATCCCCAGTCAAGTGTCATAGTGGATAAGGGACAGCTATGATACACTTGAGACTCGTATATGCGCTGGTTGAGCACGGGTTGCTAACGCAGGCATATGGGTATATCAAGGAAGATATACTGGATCGACCCACTATGAGGATTTGACTTGGTGTCACAGGTCAAAATATCACAGTGACAGAGATTTACACGTCCTGGACTTGAGGGCATTGATATCTCTATATGGTGATGAATGTACGTTGATACAACCTAACACTCCGCGTAACAGGGGAGTCATAACGGTTGTCATTGGGTATATCTTGAGCCATATGAGAGATTCAATGTGCCAATAGAGGATTTGCTCCTTCCCTGCGGGGAAGTTTGATGTCCATGGGCCCTACATGGTGCATGACTGAAAGTGTGTGGCCACACCCAGGTTAAGCCTGAATAGAGTCATGACCATTGATGTTGGAATTAACAAGTGTGACACACTTGTCCGACTTGGACGATTAGTCTGGCAAAAGGACTAGAGTGTACATGTATCTTGTCACAGTTTTAGGGGATGTCGATGACGACTCCATTCCGAGGACTTGGATAGCAATGATGTACTGCTAGGTGCCACTCATTGCTTGTGATGATGTGAGGTTATCACTGCCAACGTCTAAGGAAACTACAGGGTCACACACCTAGACGCTCAAGATCTCGTATTGATCGAGTTGCCTATGATCGAGTCATTTGGTTGATTCGAGTCAGTTTGGGAGTCCGATGCATCACGGATGCATCTGATGAGTTGGAGATGATCTTTTGGGATGATGTTGCGTTTTGACTTCAGTTGACCCCGGTTGACCTTCGAGTGACCACATTTGACCTCGATGGACTAAGTTCAGTCGAGTGGTCAAATATTGGGTTTAAGCTCCGGTTTTGTTCGGAGGCTTTTTGCGATTGATTTAAACGTAACATGTGGGCCCACGACTTAAGCGCTAAAATGAATATAAATATTCATTTTATTCACAGCTTAAGTC
Organism: Costus lasius; assembly: GCA_027563935.2. Classification (NCBI taxonomy): domain Eukaryota; kingdom Viridiplantae; phylum Streptophyta; class Magnoliopsida; order Zingiberales; family Costaceae; genus Costus; species Costus lasius. The sequence continues at coordinate 83,903,236 of CM050451.1, forward strand.
ATGGGGGCCACGCACAACTTAAGTGAATATTTATATTAGATATATTCATCACTTAAGTTGCGGATCCGCATCCATTAAGCATTAATGGATCTAGGTGCTTATTAATTATGAAAATTCGTAATTAATGAAGCCCTAGCCGAAATCATCTATATAACTCATCAAAACCTAGCCGTACACCTCTAATCTCTTCTCCATGGCGACTACATGCAAGGAGGTGTCGCCTACCACCATGGATGACAAGCTTCATCCCCTCTAGGTGCTTGAGACCACCTTGGAGCTTCTTCCTTTCTCCATGGCGCATCCTTTGGAAGGATTGGCGCAAGAGGAGATGATATCTCCTTCTCCATGGCGCCTCCAAGAGAGAAGTGGCGCCACCTTCATGGTGGCAACACCTTCTTCTTCCATGGGCGCAAAAGAAGGCTTGGAGCCTTCCTCCTTCTTCGATGATGTATCCCTTGGAGGGATTGATGCATGAAGAAGGCTGATTTCTTATCATGGGCGCAACTTCCATGAAGTTGGCGCATGTGGAGAAGAAAGGAGAAGAAGAGAAGTGATGGTATCTCTTCTCATCATCATAGGCACTTCTTCTTAGGTTGTTGTCTATAAAGGATGAGAAGGAGACTTACCTCATGGAGACTCACCTCATGGGCGCATCTTCATGGTGGCGCATGTCATGAGGAAAGGTGGCTAGACAAGAGATTGACACAAGTTGTAGAGCTTCCCTCTCCTTGTGGTCAATCTTCTCCCTTCATCACCTCTTTGGCGCATCTTGGAGATGGCGCAAGCAAAGAGGGCTGCGACATTGGCAACATGATCTTCCTCCCGAAGGCTAGCACCAGGCGCAGAGTGAAGAGAATCTCGAGCAGTCCGTGTGTGCACGATTGTAGAGGGCGGACACTTGTGTGCCTCTTCTTCGTCATCACTAGCCCCTAGGATTATGCGAATAAAGATATACTACTCTGACACATCCGGTGGATCACTCGTAAGGGATCCTGGCTCTTAGGGTTATCCTATTTCGGGCCATCGATTCCGCTATGATTAAAATTTTAAAATTGGCCCGGGGATTCCCAACAATGTTTACTTGAAATTTTGTAAATCAATTAATACAATTTTTCACTGACAAGTTGTATTTTAGAAATTTATTGAGCATGAGAAGGTTATTCTTTCAATCAAATTTTGATTTCAAATTTTGATTTTTGCTTGAGGACAAGCAAGGTTTGAGCCTTATGTGTTTGATGACACCGAAATATGTAGTATATTTTGCATCATTTTAGATACCTTTTCATGCTAAATCGAGGATCTTTTTACTTGTTTTTATGATAAATCCATCAAATATTGCAAAGTCTACTTCTATTTTGGTTTTTCATATTTTTCAGGCAAAAAGGCACTATTTTAGGCGTTTTCAAGCAAAATCAAATATATGGAAGAGTTCTCATCATCAAGAGGAGATCACCCAAGAAATTTCACGCAAATCGGAGCAAGCCAGCAAATTACGGTAGTGCCGTAATCTATTTTACGGTACCGTAATTCCAAATGGTACCGTAAAATCCGAACACTGCCGTAATTTGTGAAAATTTCCGAACAGAAAGATTTCCCGATTTTACGGTACCGGCTGTAAGCAATATTACGGTACCGTATTTCGGATTGCGTCAGAACAGAAACCTTAGCCGATTTTACGGTACCTGCAGTAAGGGATTTCACTGCCGTATTTTCCAGCCGTTTTAGAACAGAGAGTTCAGCAAAGTTTATGGCACTGACCGAAAACTATTTTACGGGTCGTATTTTCCGAGACGACATCGGCACAGAAGACTCAAGAGATTTTACGGCACCAGCCGTAAACAACTACACTGCCGTAACATCGGTTTTGAACGCGACGCCCAGGTCAATGTCCACGCCCGATCCTTGCGGAGATGAGGCCGGTCGATCTAGAGCTTAAAACAAAAGACTGTAAGAAGAGAAAGGGGAGCTTGGGACGAGAGGATTAGCCAGACACCAAAAGCCCCAAACTTGGTTTACTGTCAAGGGAGAATTCGGAGTACACGCCACCGCCTAGGGTTTCGCCACCGTGCTCGATCCAAACGATCTCCGGCCGTGATTCTTCTACTGAAGCATCGCCTGGTGAAGGAGATGACGTGCAAGAAGTTTCAAATCGAAAGGAGACAAATTGGAGGAGAAATCAGAGGAAGAAGGATCGCCACCACTGTTCACGCCTTCTTTTGCAAAATACGGCTGTGAAATACTTCACAGCCGTGCCGTATTTTCTAAAAACTCTTCCTTTTGTTGATTTTTGATTTTCTAAAATTATGGAATATTGTATTTCCTTCACCATGCTAGCTTAAATTACTCTTGGGACATGGGGGAGTAGTTCACTTGATTTTTAATGATTAGATAACTTCTTTCTCACTATTTCGTTGCGTTTATTCTTAGCATGATGATTTTGCTCTTGTGATAATTGTGCTTAGACTCTCTATAGATCCATGTTACTAATTATGTTCTTAGAATTTTTGCTATTGACTGAAAGGTAATTGCTTGAGAATTTGGAACCCTAGAATTGCATGTTAGGATCCCTTCCTTAGGTTAGATCTAATTTGATCCGTTTTAGTAGATTAATTGCCATGATTATAACATGTATCTATAGATCGAGTCTAATTGTCAAACGTGGAGATCTTGTGCGAAAGCAAGGATCGGAACGTTGGAGATCCAAGAGTAAAACTAATGTCGAGACTTGGATGCACAAAAGTGATCCTTGAGACTCCTCTAGAGGTTATCAACCTAGAATTCGGATGCACAAAAGTAATCCTTGAGTTCATTGTTTGATAATTTACTTATCTTCAGCGTTGGGGCGAATCTTGCGCGAAAGCGAAGACAAATCCGTATGCGGTTGTGTGCACGAAAGTGAAACAATTCTTTTATTAAGTGTATTACATCTTCTTCATGATAAAATTGAACTGACGAAATCCTTATCCATATCTAGTCATAAAAGTTAAAATGAACGAAACCCTAGTCCCAACTTTTCTCTCCGATAATTCCGTTTTAGTTTCCGATTGCTATTTTCACTACTTCGATTTGCCTAGGTAGTAAGAAATCAACTATTTGGTATTCGACGACATAGGTCTCTGTGGGTTCAATATCTTAATTATTACTTCGCATATCCGTGCACTTGCGGAGAAAACAACAAGTGTGGTGACTGAACAAATTTTTAGAGCCGTATCAGGGGGTGACAAGTTCCTGTGCGCCATTACCTAGGTTTTGGCTGCGACTCTAAGAATAAGTTTAGTTTACCTACTTGTTGGGATACAACATCAAGCAAATTAACTTTGACTTCAAGAACGCCAGTGAAAGGAGAAAGCTACAACTTGATGAGTTGGAAGAGATGCGCCTTTTTGCCTACAAAAATGCCAAGAGCTACAAAGCACGCACCAAGTTTTGGCACGACAAGCGCATAGTAAAGAAAGAATTTCGTGAAGGGGATAAAGTACTTCTGTTTAATTCAAGACTTTGGTTATTTCTAGGAAAGCTCCACACGAGGTGGTCCGGTCCTTTTACAGTTCAGCAAGTTCAATCGTACAGTGCCATCACAATTTGGACGGAACAAACTGGGAGTTTCACAGTTAACGGGCACTGTCTCAAGCACTATTTCGAAGATGAGCTAGTCGAAAAAGAGGAAGTTCTTGCTTTTTCAGACCCCACAAATTTGACACTAACACCTCTTATGGTCGAGCTGCTGACCCTAAACTAGCGCTTTTGGGAGGCAACCCAAGTTTTTAATTATTTTTAGTTTCCATGCATTGATTTAGACATTATTTTAGACTATTAATTTCTTTTTCATTTAATTTTCGGTTTTCTAAAGTGGATCGCTGCTAATTTAATGTCTCTTTGTGCTGTAGGACGAAGATGGAGCGCATGGGAATTTTTTCCATAATTTTTTGGCATATTAGTGCACATCACGGCTGGTGAATCCCATGGGGTTCACCCATGAAGTGCACTGTACCAGCACATCCAGAGTTACGACCAGTATGCTTTACGGCCATGGGGTTCACCTGGCCGTATTTTTCAAGTTAACTCTGATTGGTCCCAAATTTGACGTGTAGCTTCGTCTTCATATGAGAAATCACCCCATGGCCTTAGAATCTTCAAAAGAGGTCAAAAATGGGTGATTTTACCTGAAATTCCACAAAAGCACGAAAAAGTGAAGATTCCGAAGCTTTTATGTAAATAAGTCTATAAAGAGCATAAAACCATCAAAATAAGCCTAGATTTATCATGAAATACAAAGGCAAAATACTACTAAAATGCAAGGCATCAAAATACTCCAGACTTAAATCTTTGCTTGTCCTCAAGCAATAAAATAGGATGAAACACAAGATGGGTATAAGAGCAATCTTTTGCGTTGAGGTATACATCCAAGTTAGCAAAACATTTAATAACAATCCAAAATCTAATTAGGAGAAATCAAGTAAATGGTTGTTTCAAGTGTTCAAAAGTTTGATCCCACAATCTCTAGATGCCAATCAACCTAGTAAGCAGCAAACATAGGATTCAATCAAGCTTACACATAACACTCATGCAATTCTGATCCTTCCTAATAAAATCGTTGGGGTTAACTCAAATGTTTTATTTAGAGTACGATACACTGATTATTGCATTGGACTTCAACTCATATCCTTAGGTACCACTGCCAATTTTTCGCAATGCCAAGTAGAGGAGTCTTTTTATTGATTTCAATTCACAACTCTTAGATTTCAACTCATAACCTTCGGTACCACTACCAATTTTTCGCAGTGCTAAGTAGAGGAATCCAAAGGTGAGTTTTTTTTTATGCTCAGCAGTTAATAACATATCCTTTCTAACAAATGCAGTGTCTCCCCAATAATAGAAAGGAATTCAAAGAATAACTAAGTGAATATGCATCTCAATACGATTCACATGTGAGTTGCAAGCTTGAGTTGATTAAATAGTCATGTCAATATTTGACCCACTAATGAACAACTCAGAATTAACCCAAATCACAAGATTTCAAAATCATAGAATATATGGATTCAATTAAAAAGTATCTCTAACAAGGGGGGTATTATCAACAAACTTTGATTATTCCTAACCAATTATGCATTCAACTCAAAATTTTCAAATGTCTTTCATAGGACAAGACTCATACACATGCAAACTTATGGAAAAATTTCACATAGCATATATGAAAAGCATATCATAATAACAGAGTACGGACACAAGCAAGAAAGTAATGTCATACAGTATTGTCACATAGTGGGGCCTGAAGATGTGGACCAGGCCCACGAATATAATGACATATAAGATACAATGCCACAATACCATCCATCACAGTAAAGTAACATGTCCAAACGCAGCAAAGTCAAGCAAGCACAGTCAAACAGCCAAATGAAAACAAAACAAAGAAACCGGAGTAAGGAAAGCTCACCCACTCTTAAAATTTGATAGTCCTCTATGCAATACCATGATGTGAGAGGAGTGGATGTCAATGCCGATGCTCTGGGAAGCTACCTCCGCTTGCGTGAGCGAGAGCTAGAAGCCCGTGAGCTCTTGCTCTTCCCGCGTGCGTTGTAGTCAGGCTCGACCTCCTCAGCAGAAGAAATGTCCATACGAGCCATGTTCTCCTTAGAGAGAAAGGAAAGTCGCTCATCCATACTGGATATCTTTTCCCACACAGAACCCATCATCTTGTGTTGTCTCTGCATGTGTGCCTCCATCGACTCCCATCGAGAGGAATGGTCCTGTTGGATATAGGATACGGTGGTGTACAGGTGGTCGATCACTTCTCATTGGTGGAGCTATTCTTCCCTAATTTCCTGCAAGACACACATCATAGAATCAGAGTATGAAGTGCTGCCGAACGAAAATGTGCCAGGTGGTGGTGGTGCGGTGTTGACTGGGTCGGGCTCTGGATCAACGACTGGCTGAATGCACCAGTTCCCACGCACTCTCACAGTGGTGTGTTCGGGGTTCGGTAACGGCAGGCAGAATGAACTCCCTTTGAACGTCATGTAGTAGGAATCACCGTTGCGTATAATCAACTTCATAGCAATGCAAGACTCGATCTTGAGTCTATTGTTGCTAGTTGCCTCCAGTGTACTATATGGGATGACGCCTAATGAAACTGCCAAAGGGGTGATGAGGCCGCTAATCACTATCGCTCCCTTTAAAGAACGGGCGACGCGGTTGAACTGTTTTGCCAAATAGTACCCAGAATCCACTCGGAAGCTGTGAAGCATGCACCAAAGATAGAATAACTCAGTCTGTCGAACCATGCCGTCACTCTCACCACGGCCAAAGAGGGTATGGGCCAACACTCGGTGAACATACATAATCACTGGGTTGCAAAGGCTGGATGCTCATTGGTAATCGCGCTCCAGAATCCCTGCTCACTGTACTCTGTGGGGACCTTGTGGACACAAGGTTCTGGGAAACCATAAATGCTGTGTAACTGAGAAAGATTGAGGGTGTGTTCGATGTTACCCAAACGGAATGTCAGGCTGCCGGGATCATCTTCGAGAATCGGATCTGCCTTCACTTCTAAAAAGCTAAAAAATTCCGGCGTGATACCAATGTAAGTAGGAGAAAATAGCTGCTGGAACTGCTCCCAGCAGCGTACATCATGTCGACATCTTCTTGCAGCCCAAGTAGTTGCAGCGTTCCTCGGTTTAGATACCTCGTGTTGAGCACTCGGCGTTGACGCAATGTCTGATAACGTTCCTCTTGCCCAGCATTGCGGAAGATATTCCCGAATTCATTCGGGGGAGAGACGTAAAGCGTCTGTCGGCTGGTAGGTGTGCGTCCATGACGGGATGAGGAGGAACCTGGAGTCACCGGTGGTGGTCAGAAAGATGGGGGAGTCGGGGACGGCTCATACTCGTCGTCATCGGTGGCGGACGAGTCGGAGAATGCCTGCGTAGGTCGCGCGATCCTCTTGGAAGGCATGGCCTTTGTTCGTAGAGGCATGGGGGCTAGAGAAGGTCGGAAGGATGCCGATGAGCTTTGAGTTGAGAAGATCCGGGGGAGATGCAAGGAAGGCGATGGTGGATCGGCTGAAAAACTCGAAGAACAGGTGAGACGAAAATCCGGAATCAATTGGAGAAGAGACTTGTCTGGACGAAGGGGAAACCTAGATCAAACCCTTGAAGACCTCCTTCGAGTGTTAAGAAGGAGAGAAGGTGGTGCGATCGGCGGAATCTGAGCAAAATTTGGGGGCGGTGGCAGAACTTGCGTGCGATGCCCTAATTTCGGGCTAGGATGTGATGAAATACGGGTGAACCCGCCCGGGTTCACTAGCCCGTGAAGTTTACTGTGGGAAGCTGTGGCTACAGAATTACGGGTGAACCCGTTCACTAGACCGTGGATCGTTCTGGGCGGTTCCTGTGTACAAAGAAGGTGATGAACCCCGTGGGGTTCACCAGCCTGTGAAGCATACTGGTCGTAACTCTGGATGTGCTGGTACAGTGCACTTCATGGGTGAACCCCATGGAGTTCACCAGGCCGTGATGTGCACTGATAAGCCCAAAAATTATGGAAAAAATTCTCATGCTCTCCATCTTCGTCCTATAGCACAAAGAGACATTAAATTAGTAGCGATCCCCTTTAGAAAACCAAAAATTAAATGAAAAGAAATTAACAGTCTAAAATAATGTCTAAATCAATGCATGAAAACTAAAAATAATTAAAAACTTGGGTTGCCTCCCAAAAGCGCTAGTTTAGGGTTGGTAGCTCGACCATAAGAGGTGTTAGAGTGTCAAATTTGTGGGGTCTGAAAGAGGAAGAACTTCCTCTTTTTTGACCCGCTCATCTTCGAAATAGTGATTGAGACAGTGCCCATTAACTGTGAAACTTCCAGTTCGTTCCGTCCAAATTGTGATGGCACCGTACGGTTGAACTTGCTGAACTGTAAAAGGACCGGACCACCTCGTGCGGAGCTTTCCTGGAAATATCCGAAGTCTTGAATTAAACAGAAGTACTTTATCCCCTTCACGAAATTCTTTCTTTACTATGCGCTTGTCGTGCCAAAACTTGGTGTGTGCATTGTAGCTCTTGGCATTTTCATAGGCAAAAAGGCACATCTCTTCCAACTCATCAAGTTGTAGCTTTCTCCTTTCACTGGCATTCTTGAAGTCAAAGTTGATTTGCTTGACAGCCCAAAATGCCCTATCCTCAAGCTCAACAGGTAAGTGGCATGATTTTCATAGATAAGTTTGAAAGGAGACATACCGAGGGGCGTCTTGAATGCGGTCCTTTACGCCCATAAAGCATCTGATAATTTTATTGCCCAATCCCTCCGTTATCGTGATACAGTCTTCTCCAAAATTTATTTGATCTCTCTATTAGGGACCTCTACCTAACCACTAGTTTGAGGATGGTAGGGCATGGCGATCTTGTGCTTTACACTGTACTTTTTCAATAATGCTCTGAACTTTTGCTCAATAAAGTGAGAGCCGTCATTACTGATCAGAACGCGTGGAACTCCAAATCGGGGGAAAATTGTCTGCTTCATAAACTTCATAACGACTTTAGAGTCATTAGCAACTTCAGCTGATGCCTAAACCCATTTCGACATGTAGTCAACGACAACCAAAATATACCATTTCCCACACGAAGAAGGGAAGGGGCCCATGAAGTCTATCCCCCATACATCAAAAATTTCTACTTCCATGATATTATTGAGAGGCAGCTCATCTCTTTTTGAGAGGTTTCCAATGCGTTGGCAGCTGTCACAAGTGGAAACAAAGTGTTTAGCATCATGAAATATAGAGGGCCAATATAAACCTGATTGTAAAACTTTAAAAGCTATTTTAGAGCCCCCTGTGTGTCCTCCATAGGGTGAAGAAAGACAATGGGTCAACACATCCTGTATCTCCACCTCTGGCACGCATCACCTGTACAATCCGTCCGCACATCTCTGGTACAAATGGCTCGTCCCAATAATAAAACTTCACATCTTGTAGAAACCTCTTCTTCCTCTGAAAAGTGAGATCAGTAGGAAATATATTAGACACAATGTAATTGACATAGTCTGCATACCATGGGACTTTTTGTTCCAACAAAGCATAGAGATGTTCTTCAAGGAACGTGTCATTAATTTCCAACTCTTCATTAGTTCCCTTGTCCGTGCCATGGTCAAGCCTGGATAGATGGTCGACCACTAAATTGTCACTCCCCCTCTTGTCCCTAATCTCTATATCAAATTCTTGCAAGAGGAGGATCCATCGAATGAGCCTTTGTTTTGCATCTTACTTGTTGATCAAGTATTTAATAGCTGCATGATCAGTAAAAACAATCACTTTGAAGTTAACTAAATAAGAACAAAATTTATCGAAAGCAAAGACAATCGCTAGCAGCTCTTTCTCTGTGGTCGCGTAATTCATCTAGGCATCGTCGAGTGTTCGACTGGTATAGTAGATGGCGTGAAGCTTTTTATCCTTCCTCTGTCCCAAGACTACCTCGATAGCTTGGTCACTAGCATCACACATCAATTCAAAAGGTAGTGACCAATCTGGGGGTTGAATTACTGGAGCAGAAGTCTATACTTCTTTGAGTTTTGAGAAGGCTTCCTTGCAATCCCTGTCAAAGCAAAACACAGCATCTTTAGCAAGTAGATTAGTTAAGGGGTGAGCTATCTTAGAAAATTCCTTAATAAATCTTCTATGAAAGTCAGTGTGTCCAAGAAAACTCCTGATCCCCTTCACCAAAGTAGGCGGCTTAAGATTCTCAATAACTTCAATTTTTGCTCTGTCCACCTCTATCCCTCTTTCAGAAACTAGATGCCCGAGGACGATGTCTTCCTTGACCATGAAGTGGCACTTCTCCTAGTTCAAAACTAGGTTCACCTCTTCACACCTCTACAAAACCTTAGATAGATTAGACAAACAATGATGAAAAAAGGAACCATACATAGAAAAATCGTCCATAAAAATATCCATGAAATCCTCATTAAAATCAGAAAATATGGTCATCATTGCTCGTTGGAAAGTGGCTGGGGCATTGTAGAGACCGAACGATATTCTTCTGTATGCGTATGTGCCATAGGGGCATGTAAAGGTCATTTTCTCCTAGTCGTCCGGGTGGATAGGGATCTGAAAGAAACCTGAATAGTCATCCAAAAAGCAAAAGTAAGAGTTGTGCACTAATCTATCCAACATCTAATCTATAAATGGAAAAGGAAGATTATCTTTTCGCATAGCAGAGTTCAACTTCCTGTAGTCAATGCACATCCTATATCCTATAATTGTGCGCGTCTGTATTAGCTCGTTTGCTTCAGTTTTGATTACTGTGATGCCACCTTTCTTGCGTACATGTACTAGACTTACCCAAGAGTTGTCTGAAATTGGATATATTACTCCAGCATCCAATAGTTTGAGCACTTATTTCTTCACCACATCCTTCAAGTGCGGGTTGAGTCTACGTTGAAATTCCACAGAAGATTTGCTGTTGTCTTCCAAAAGGATCCTGTGCATGCAAACAGAGGGGTTAATCCTTTTTATGTCATCTAATGAATAACCTATTACCTTTCTATGGAGACAAAATTCATCTAGCAGTAATTTGGTTTGCTCCTTGTCCAGCGCCGCACTGACAATCACAGGGTATGTAAAATTATCTCCTAAAAACTCATATCTCAGAGTGCTGGGCAAACTCTTGAGTTCGATCTTCTGCTGCCCTTGATTCTCCTGATTTTCTTCTTTCTTGTCATCCAGGCTTGCGTCGGCTTCCAGGAGTGTAACATATTTCTCAGCTTCTCCTTCATTGTCTTTATCAACAGATTTTGTTAGGGCAAGTTCCAATGGATCTACTTCTTTCCTGAGAGATTCAATATCCTGCTTGGCTTTTTCCATAATGTCCACGCTGCAGCATATACCTGCAAGAGAAGTTTTTTCAAGGTGTCAGCTAGGTCAAATTGAATAACGTTGCCACAGATATTCAGAGACAGTTTCCCATTCTTGACATCCATGACAACGCCCGCAGTAGCAAGGAAAGGTCTCCCCAGAATGATAGGGAGCCTGCCATCCTCATCAATCTCCAAAACAATAAAATCAGCAGGAATAAAGTAATCTCCTACTTTAACAGGTACATCCTCTAAAATACCAACTAGTTGATGCACTGATCTGTCTGCATGCTGTATAGAAATGTTAGTTGGTTGCAAATCCCCTAAGTCTAGCCTTTTACATAGTGACAATGGCATGAGGCTAACGCTTGCTCCTAAATCGCACAAAGCTCTCTGAAAGGATATCTCCCCAATCTGGCAGGGTATATAGAAAATGCCTGGGTCCTTAAGCTTCTGAGGGAGCTTGTTCTGAATGATGGCACTGCACTCCTCAATAAGTGCAACGGTCCTTAGATCTTCCAGCTTCCTCTTATTAGATAAGATGTCTTTCAGGAATTTTGCATAAGTCGGCATCTGTGAAAGAGCATCAACGAAAGGGATGCTAATATAAAGTTTCTTCAATACTTCTAAAAACTTATCGAACTGCTTGTCCAATTTAGCCTTGACAAGCCTCTGTGGAAAAGGGATCGGTGGCTTATATGCAGGCGGTCCTACATAGGGCCACTCTTCTTCGGCTGGTTCAGGTGCCACCGGTGCTACATCTGAATGCGGTTCCACAGGCTCGGTAGTCAACTCATCTCTTCTGTCATCAGTCGGCATTTTTGGGTCTTCAAGTTGCTTGCCACTCTGAGTGGAGATTGCATTGCAATGCTCCCTTGGATTTATCTCTGGTTGGGATGGAAGCTTGCCAGGTGCTCTGGAGGATGAGCTAGCTTGCCGGGCTAGCTGACTCTCCCGTATCTTGTTGTGTGTCTCCAGGGAGTCTATCCTTGTCATCATAAGCTTCATTATGTCTATCAGTCCTTCAAGCTGCTTGCTCAGCTGTGAATCATTGTTTGGCCTTGGCTGTGGTGGTGGCACATTGTAGTTCCTAGCTTGAAATCCTGGTGGTTTGAAATTGTTCTGTTGGGGCTGCCTGAAATTTCCTTGTGAGGGCTCGGCTTGCTGTGAAGGTACTTGTCCAGGTTGCATTGGCTGAGTTGTTCGGTATGAGAAGTTCAGGTGGTTGCACCATCCTGGGTTGTATGTGCTGGAATATGGATTGTTGTTATGGTTGAAATTTCCAACAACATTCAATTGCTCAGAGTGGTTCGCAGCCATCTGTCCATCTCATGCCTGACAATCTACCCCTGCATGACCTGCAACTCCACAGACCTCACAAGAAATAACATTAACATCCATTGAATTAACAGACCAAGAATCAATCTTTCTAGTCAAATTGTCCACCTTTGCTGTAAGAGCAGTTAGAGAGTCAAAGTCATACTTACCTGACTTCTTGGTAGATGTACCTCTCTCTGACGTCCATTGGTGATGGTTGATCGCCATGTCCTCGAGGAGGCTCATTGCATCTTCAACTCGTCTATTCATTAAAGCACCACCTGCTGCAGCGTCCACTGTAAGTCTTGTGTTGTAATCCAACCCGCTGTAGAACGTCTGGATTAAGACCCATGTCTCGATTCCGTGATGTGGACACATTCTTTAGAGCTCTTTAAATATCTCCCAAGCCTCATATAAGGATTCTCCATCCCTTTGCATGAAACTCGTTATCTTATTCCGCAACTAAATTGTTTTGGATGGAGGGAAGTACTTGGAGAGAAAGGCTTGAGAAAGCTTCGCCCATGTTCTTATCGAAGCAGAAGGTAGCGTGTGTAGCCAAGCCCTCGCTTTGTCCCTCAAAGAGAAGGGAAATAATCGCAACCTGATAGCATCAGCAGACACACCGTTAATTTTTAACATATCACAATATTCTAAAAAAATAGAGAGGTGCATGTTGGGGTCCTCAAGAGGAGAACCACCAAATTCGTTTTGTTGCACCATAGAAAGAAGAGCAGATTTTATTTCAAAATTGTTGGCCTCAACAGTGGGCCTCGCAATCCCTGATTGAAATCCATGAGCATAGGGACAGAGTAGTCCTTCAATGTCCTATTGTTATAGTTGTTCCCCACTGGTTGAGGTACTCAGTCATTGTTCACATCAAGCTGAATGTGATCCATCTGATCTTCTCCTCCTGGATGGTTCATGTTTTCCTTCTTCTGAAATTGGTTTTTCTTTCTTTTGATCCTGAACGTGCGCTCGATATCCGGATCAATGTCAAAGAATGTACCTGCCCTAGAACTTCTTCACATAAAATGGTTAGTCAAAATTTTAAAGTTTTAAGACAACGGGTAAGTAGAGAAAAAGAAAATAGCAGTGCAGTAAAGAAAAACTAACTAAAGCCTAGTCTACCAATTCTCAGAAATGTACTAATATCATCCTTGTTCCCCGGCAACGGCGCCAAAAATTTGACAGGTCCCACAAGTGCACGGTTATGTCGAAGTAATATAAAAGATGTCGAATCCCATAGGGAATAAGGCTGAGTACCAGAAAATCCAAGTTTTAGTAGCTAAGCTAATCGAAACGTGGTTTTGAAAACTTAAATAATCGAAAACAAGAAGATCAAGCCACGACGGTAGAGAGTAAATATGAGAGAGATATCAGGGCTATGGTTTCCACCACGATGACGATCTTAATCGTGCTTAAAATTATCAGTTATCTGGATTATTGATTTTGCACAAGGTATCTATCCCTAGGGTACAAGGTGCCCTCTCTCGAGTGTACACCCCGGTGTTCGACTAAGGCGATCTCCTACTCTCGCGGTGGATCATTTTAGATGAACCCAATGAGTTCTATGGCAGATTATGAAACCCTCGAGTGAAGACCAAGCACTCTCGTGTCAAGGTCTCGCAAGTTTTACTAAGAGAATCCACCCTTACGATCCTCCTCTCGGTATGAATCGTAATGGCTTAAACATGAAAATACTCGGCCAAGGTAAAATCATGATATATGTGCATCAAAGTAAAATATGCTCATAATACAATCTAAATAATAGAATTAAAATAGAGTTTGAAATCAAAATTGTCAACGGGCTTCAACCGAGCCCCGAAATAGGGTTTACGCTACAATCATCATTGAAACGCTTAAAATCTCTCTTTTAATGGAAAGAAAACTAGAAGGAAGCGAATCTAAGAGGAAGGAGATGATAAACCGAAGGTATCCAGAAGAAATCGTGATGATCGGACGTCTCAATCTCTGAAAATCCCCAAAAATTGCCTCATCGCTGCGTTCTTCCGCCCTCCACCACTTTGTCGCATGATTCCTCCATATTTAGGGTATGAAAATTAGGGCTTTATACTCTACGCGTTCTTCTTCAAATCAGCTTTCCATAGAGTCCTTCCTTGCCAAGTTTGGACTTCAAATGGGTCGGAAATCACTGAAAATCTGAGATAGGGTCGAACTCGCGTCGCCTGGGTTGGAATCACGGGTGAACCCCGCCGGGTTCACCTGCCCGTGAAGCTCTCTGTGAAGAAATCTACTGGCTGGCGAAAAAGCTGGTGAACCTCACCGTAGGGTTCACCTGATCGTATTTTTCAGGCTAACTCCGATTGGGCCCAAATTTGACGTGTAGCTTCGTCTTCATATGAGAAATCACCCCATGGCCTTAGAATCTTCAAAAGAGGTCGAAAATGGGTAATTTTACCTAAAATTTCACAAAAGCATGAAAAAGTAAAGATTCCGAAGCTTTTATGTAAATATGTCCATAAAGAGCATAAAACCATCAAAATAAGCCTAGATTTATCATGAATTACAAAGGAAAAATACTACTAAAATGCAAGACATCAAGTATCCGTGCACTTGCGAATTACAACAACGATGCTTTGGGGTATGGAAGAAAAGGTGAAATATATTACGTGACATGCCTTCATATGCATTTGAGACACAAGTCAAAATTGTAGTTGCATCAATGACAATCCATAATTTTATTTGGCAAAGAACAAACACAGATGAAATTTTTCAAGAATTTGATGCTAATCTGGATCTTATCCCAACAAATGATTATGAGGTAGATGAAGAGATTGATGAAGATCTACAAGATGCTACGGAGGTAGATCGCCTCCGGAATCAGATTGTATTAAGTTTAATGGATTCACATATGTAGCAAATATTTTATTGTATTGCTATTATCTGGATTGGATTACTTTGTACTCGTTGGATATTGTGATGTTTAGAAGGTTTATTATGTGTGATTACCAAGTATTTGTGATGAATTATGAATAATTTTTTCTTGTGATGTATTATGGTTGATGTATTATGGTTAGTTGGATATTATTTTATATATTATGTATGCAGGGTTTCACACTTAAAATATAGGGGAAACTCTTGCAATTTTTTTTTGAATTTGTCCACTTTAAAATTAAATTTATTTATATAATAGTCTATAAACTATTTATTGTTGTATAAAGTAATTTTGCCGCCCCAAACTGGGCCTTAGACTATTAGAATAAAATATATTAACTTAAATTTTTTATATTTTAAAATATATTTATGATATACCAAAAGTTAAATATATATAAATATGATATATAACACATATATATAATAGAGGACAGTAAGTTAATGTATGATTTAATTCAATTTAAATATTTTTAGATTTAATTTAATTTAAATATTTTTAGATCATAAATAAGTTAAACTTCATTACAACCCGACTATGATTAAATTCAATTGGGCTTGCCTAATTTGTGTTAAGTTTACGGGTTATATTAGTTTTTGTTAGATTTGTATATGTTAGTTTTCAATTATTATTACGTTGATTTATTATGTTATAATGTTGAGTTCAAATAAGAATTACAATATTTTTTTAATAACTTGTAATCTCTTTTATAATTTATATGAACTTATTAATGCTATATATTTTTATTTTTAATTTTTGATAAATTTATTTTAGCTGAGTTATTTATTTTTTATAATTTGATCTTATTTATTCTTAAATTTATAAATTTAGTTATATTATGAATTCAATTCTTGTGGATGCCTATGACTTTATGATGACTCTTCGGATGACTCTTCATAACTCTTCTATTTAGTGCATATGACTCTTCGTTTTGAGAGGAATGAATGTTCATGTATCCACTTGCCCTATAAATAGGTGTTGTAAATTCTATTTGAGATATCAATGAGAATACTCTCTACTTACTCCTATCTCAATTTCATCTTTGTTTTCTAATACGTTATCAGCACGAAGCTCTTATCAACGAAGGAAGCCAGGTTATTTGAGGTTGTCAACGATACTTCCATCCATTCTGTTTTTAATCTTATCACTTTTCGTTCTTTGAGTTATCATGTCGAACCTCACAAAATTAGAGTTCACGGCCCTTGATATCACCGGAAAGAATTATCTTTCATGGATTCTAGATGCTGAAATCCATCTTGCTGCTAATGGTCTTGAAGATACCATCAAAAGGAAAAACACCACGTCCAACCAAGATAAGACTAAAGCGATGATCTTTCTCCATCGTCACCTTCATGAAGCTTTGAAAATTGAATATCTCACCATGAAGGATCCTCTTGTTCTTTGGAACAATTTAAAGGAGAGGTATGGTCATCTAAAGACAATCATCCTTCCAAAAGCTCAATTTGATTGGTTGCACTTGCGCCTACAAGATTTCAAATCTATAAGTGACTATAATTCGGCGATATTTTGAATTACTTCTCAACTAAAATTATGTGGGGAAACTATTACGGAAGGAGATATGTTAGAAAAAACATTCTCTACTTTTCATACATCAAATGTGCTCCTACAGCAGCAATACCGTGCAAAGGGTTTTGAGAAGTATTCTGAATTAATCTCATGTCTACTGTTGGCCGAACAAAATAATGAGCTTTTAATGAAAAATCATGAGACCTGTCCAACTGGATCTGCTCCATTCCCTGAAGTGAATGCGACAACATATAATTATGGAAGCCAAAATCGCGGTCGTGGTCATGATTATGGTCGTAGACGTGGACTTGGACGTGGACGAGGTCGCCAATATTTTCACAATGATCGCCCTCGTTATATGGATAAGAGAGAAAATACCAAAGAAGCGCATGAAAGCAAGAAGGGCCAAGGCACTAAAACTATAGAGAACAAATGTTATCGTTGCGGTATGAAAGGTCATTGATCACGTACCTGTTGTATGCCAAAACATCTTACCGATCTCTACCAAGAACACATGAGAAATAAAGGAAAAGATGTGGTAGAGGCAAATTTTATCTCTAATGATGATAATGTTGATTATGACCTCGACGATATCCCTCAATTTAATGCAGCTGATTTCATAAGTCAGCCTGAGGATAACGTCGAACAATTTATCTAATAAAGTCTCGCACTTTCTTTACTTACTATATTACATTTACTTTATCTTACTTTTCTGTTTATTAATTCTATGATTTTATCTTTATGAAGAATATGGAAAAACTTCCAATCGGATTCTCAATCTACGATGATGATGCATGCCTCATAGATAATGCATCAACACATACTATTCTCAAAAATAAGAAATTCTTTACCTCGCTGGTAATAAATAATACAAATGTGAATACCATCTCAGGAAGTGCGAAAATGATAGAAGGCTCTGGAAGAGCTAACATTTTTCTACCTAGTGGAACAAATGTTCATATTAATGAAGCATTATTTTCTTCTAAGTCTCCTAGAAACTTACTAAGTTTCAAAGACTTCCGTCAAAATAAATATCATGTCGAGACTATGAATGAAAATAATACTGAATATCTTTGTATAACAAGTAACATCTCGGGTAAGAAAAGCTTATTAGAAAAACTACCTGCAGTCTCATCCGAGTTATATTATACAAAGGTAAGTGTCATTGAAATACACGCTGTTACAAACCAGAAGTTTGTTAAGCAGGACAATTTTATTACATGACATGAACGGTTGGGGGCATCCAGGTTCTATTATGATGCAAAGGATTATTAATAATTCAATTGGACATTCATTGAAAAACCAGAAGATTTTTCAGTCCAATGAATTTTCATGTGCTGCTTGTTCCCAAGGGAAGTTAATAATAAGGTCATCACCAATTAAAGTTAGGACTGAATCCATAAACATTCTTAGATCAAATACAAGGTGATATTTGTGGGCCTATACATCCATCATGTGGACCATTCAGATATTTTATGGTCTTAATTGACGCATCAACTAAATGGCCACATGTATGTCTTTTATCGACTCGTAATCAAGCTTTCGCAAGATTACTTGCACAAATCATTCGATTACGAGCACATTTCCCTGATTATCCAATTAGAACTATTCGTCTTGATAATGTCGGAGAATTTACTTCCCAAGCTTTTAATGATTATTGTATGTTAATTGGGATAAGTGTTAAACATCCTGTAGCCCATGTTCACACACAAAATGGCCTTGCAGAGTCATTGATAAAACGTCTTCAATTAATTGCGAGACCTTTACTAATGAAGACAAAATTACCAATTACTACATGAGGACATGCTGTTTTGCATGCAGCGGCATTAATTCGCAGCAGACCTACTAATTATCATGAGGTCTCCCCTTTACAATTGGTTTATGGTCAGAAACGAAATATTTCCCATCTAAGAATTTTTGGATGTGCGGTATATGTGCCAATAGCTCCACCACAACGCACTAAGATGGGACCTCAAAGGAGGTTGGAAATTTATGTTGGATATGAATCTCCATCAAGTATCAAGTACTTAGAGCCATTAACTAGAGATTTATTTACAGCTCGTTTCGCCGATTGTCATTTTGATGAAATGACATTCCCAACATTGAAAGGGGAAAATAAGTAGTTGGAGAATGAAATTATCCGGCATGAAATATCATTATCTCATTATGATCCTCGTACAAAATAATCTGAACTGGAAGTTCAAAAGATTATTCACTTGCAAAATTTAGCAAATCAAGTGGCAGATGCTTTTACTGACCCCAAGAGAGTGACAAAGTCATACATTCCATCTGCAAATGCTCCAATTAGAATTAGTGTTCCTGAAGGACAACCCATAATTGCAAATGAGCCTAGAATGCAAGTGAAACGTGGTAGACCTATCGGTTCTAAAGATAAAAATCCTCGAAGAAGAAAAGAAATAAATGCTCAAAATGAGGATGTTATTGATGTAGTACGGGAGCGTGTGACAATGTTACTAATTAAGAACATGAAATTTTACTAACTAAAAAATACTACTAATTAAAAATCAATTTATTTATTCATCAAAACTTCATAAAGCAACCAGAATTCCAGGACTATAGAAATAATAAGTTAAGAAAAGTAGTCCCGTCAAATAAGGGGTTCCAATTATCCAATATTCAAACTAAATGAACCACATTGTAGAACTAAATTAATTCTTATGAATCAATCAAAATTTGGGATTCCGGATCTTTCATGCGAGTAAGATATCTGCAACAAAGATAGTTAATCAGATCAGACAGTAAATCAGTGCAGGAATTGTATTAGACATCAATGTTTGCTATGCCTCCGGGGTTGATCTGGTGGTTCTTTGATGGAGCCAAGTTATCTGATATGTAGAGTGAAACCTGTTCTTTATGATCGTATCAGAGATCAGGGGTTCTGTCACTTCCAAGCACGTTGAATACCTGCAAGAAGAAGCTTAATCAGTTAAGTTTTAAAGCAGAGCAGATAAACAGGAGATAAGGAAGTCTGGAAAATAGAAGGATGGAGGCAAGCGCCGATCAACGGCGCTGGGACTTGGATCGTCTGTCGGCGGCGTAGAGTCAAGATGGAATGATGTTGAAGACGTCGGAGCACCGACGAGAGGTGGCGGAGGAGGCGAGGACGGCATCGGAGTACAGGCAGAAGCGGAGAAGTGGATGTTCAACCGAACAGGGGAAGTGCGGGATCGGAGCAGGGATCGTCGGCGTTCGTCCTGTGGTGCACGATCGCCGGAACTGCTACGTCTGGAGGTTGATATGATTGATGACAGGGCATGGCCGGAGTTTCGGGGCGGATGGTGGCCGGTCGGAGGAGGAAGATTGTGAAAGGCGGGAATAGGGCGGAAACTGGGCGGAAACAGGGGTTGGTGCGCGAGTTGCAGGGCTCCTCGCCGGACGGCCAGTGATGCACGGACGCCGAACCTGTTACAGTTGGGAGTTGATGTGGTGATGGCAAACAGGTGGCCGGAGTTTCGGGTCGTGCGGTGGCCGGTCGGAGGCGGACGGCGATGAAAGGCGGAAGTGGGACGGAAGGCTGGCGAGAACAGAGGATTCGAACGGAAGTTCGATTCCGGTGATCGGAGAGTCGGGTGGATGGATGCCGGTGGCTGTGGCTTCGTCTTTGGGAGGGGGAGTGGTGGCCGAAGTCTCGTGGAGATCCGACCGGTGGATCGTCGGCGGCGAACTCGGAAAATTCCGAAAATCTGGAACTGTTGCGGCTGGAAGATTGACTTGTGAGGAAGAAGAGAATGGAGGGGAGGGGAAGAGAGGGGGAAGGGGGCTCGGCCCTAGAAGGAGAAGGAGGAGCACATCCGATAGAAGAGGAAGATACTAGAAAACTACTTCATACGATTTAATTTCAACAAAATCTGTCTTTACAAGGTTCAAGCTTTGATACATATAGGAGAAGCTTTCCAAGCGAACGTTGTTGGGTGAACGTTGCTATTTCCTTCCACGGCAGAAGAGAGACGTTGGAGAGATGTGAACGTTGCAGCTTCCATCTTGAGCAGCAGGGGGGGGTGGAAATGTTGAAGATTTCCTTCTTTGCTCTGTTGAAGGGAGAGACGTGGAGCCTTCCTTCTTTGAAGTGATGAAGATTTGCGTTGATGTGTGCTTTGATGAAATCCCTACTTGGCTGGCTGCTGGCTGAGCATTATCGCATAATTTGTTTCCTTTGCCGTGGATGCAGTCAACTTTATTGAGCTGAAATGTCTTGAAGTCATTGGAGTAATTATTCCCATTATTTTGAGCTAGCTAGAAGTGACCATGCTAGCTTATTTGTGATCTCACGAGTCTTTGTCTAGGGCACCTTTAGGCTCCACTTGTATCTTCGTGGCTTGTGGTTCCTGCCTCCATCAGTTATGGCTCTAGAAGAGACTCCAGTCATTCATAATATGATTCCAGTAGAATCTCAGGTACCTGACAATGAAGAGATCTCCATAAATTATATTATGACTGGAAAAAGATGGAACCGAGGTGAAATAGACGTCGATAATATTTTTGTTTATCATATTGCATGCAATATTATGAAACATGATGAAGATCATGAACCAAAGTCTGTTGAAGAATGCACATAAAGAAATGATTGGCCAAAATGGAAAGATGTGATTGATGTTGAATTAAAATCACTCGCAAAACATAAAGTTTTTGGACCTATAGTCTGTACACCAGAAGGTGTCAAAACAATTGGATATAAATGGGTGTTTGTGCGCAAACGAAATGAAAAGGAAGAGATTGTCAGATATAAGGCATGACTTTTTGCCCAAGGGTTCTCTCAAAGACCTAGGATTGATTATGAGGAAACATATTCTCCTATGATAGATGCAACGACTTTTTGATATTTGATAAGTTTATCAATTCGTGAAAAATTAGAAATGTGATTAATGGATGTTGTCACTGCATATTTGTATGGCTCACTTGACAATAACATTTACATGAAACTTCCCGAAGGATTTAAAATGCCATAAGCATTTAATTCAAATCATCGAGAATTATTCTCAATTAAATTGTCTAGATCTCTATATGGATTGAAATAATCTGGACGAATGTGGTATAAACGTTTGAGTGAGTATTTGTTAAACAAGGGATACCAAATAATCCTATTTGCTCATGTGTTTTTATTAAGAGATCTGGATCAAAGTTTATGATAATTGCAGTATATGTTGATGATATAAATATTATTGGAACTCCTGAAGAGCTTTCCGACGCGGTTGATTATTTGAAGAATGAGTTTGAGATGAAAGATCTTGGGAAAATAAAACTTTGTCTCGGACTACAAATTGAACATTTAGAAAATGGAATTTTTGTTCATCAATCAGCTTATATAGCCAAAATGTTAAAAAGATTCTATATGGATAAAGCACATCCATTAAGTACCCCGATGGTTGTTAGGTCGCTTGATGTAAATAAAGATCCATTTCAACCTCAAATGAAAGATAAAGAACTGATTGGTCCAGAAGTACCATATCTTAGTGCTATTGGGGCACTAATGTACCTCGCTAATCATACTCGACCGGATATCACATTTGCTGTAAATTTATTAGCAAGATATAGTTTTTCTCTGACGAGAAGACATTGGAATGGAATTAAACATATATTTTAATATCTTCGAGGTACAATGAATTTGGGATTATATTATCCTCACATGCATGAAGCTAAATTAATTGGACATGCAGATGCGGGCTATTTATCTGATCCTCATAATGGTAGATCTCAAACAGGTTATGTATTCACATGTGGAGGAACAGCTATATCTTGGAGATCTATGAAACAAACTATTACTGCCACATCTTATAATCATTCTGAGATCATAGCAATTCATGAGGCAAGTCGAGAATGTGTATGGTTAAAATCTGTCATCCATCATATTCGGGAGGCATCTAGATTGGCTTTAAATAAGAATGTCCCGACGATATTATATGAGGATAATGCTACATGTATAGCCCAATTAAAGGAAGGATATATTAAAGGCGATCGAACGAAACATATATCACCAAAGTTTTTCTTTACACACGATATCCAAAAGAAAGGTGATATTGATATTCAACAAATTCG
Source organism: Costus lasius (assembly GCA_027563935.2). Classification (NCBI taxonomy): domain Eukaryota; kingdom Viridiplantae; phylum Streptophyta; class Magnoliopsida; order Zingiberales; family Costaceae; genus Costus; species Costus lasius. The sequence continues at coordinate 83,925,867 of CM050451.1, forward strand.
TTCGTCAGATAACTTAGCGGATTTATTTACAAAATCATTGCCTACTGTAACCTTTGAAAGGCTTGTTTATCAAATCGGAATGTGCAAACTCAAAAATTTAAAGTAACATTGCAACGAGGGGGAGTAAACGACTGCACTCTTTTTTCCTTAACCATGGTTTTTTCCCACAGGGTTTTCCTAATAAGGTTTTTAATGAGGCAGTATCTAAAATGGCATCCAAGGGGGAGTATTATGAATTCAATTCTTGTGGATGCTTATGACTTTATGATGACTCTTCGGATGACTCTTCATAACTCTTATATTTAGTGCATATGACTCTTCGTTTTGAGAGTAATGAATGTTCATGTATCCACTTGCCCTATAAGTAGGTGTTATAAATTCTATTTGAGATATCAATGAGAATACTCTATGCTTACTCCTCTCTCAATTTCATCTTTGTTTTCTAATAATTTATGTGTTTTGCTAAAATTTATTATTCGATGATCGATTAGTTGATGAAAGGTGAATTAAATATAAATTAGGGATTTAAAATGTACCATTGTTTATTATTTACATCTCCTCCCGTATACATATATACATATACACAAATCGCCGACACACCTGATGATCCGTGCGATGCCATCGAACTGCTAGTGGAATGCGTTTTTTAAGCGACTCGGGTCGCTTAAAAAACTTAAGCGGAGGGGCTTAATTTTTGCCCCTTCAATATTTTTTTTAATTTTTTTTTAGAAATAATATACTCTTTCTAAGCTTTCTAATGGTATCAAATTTAGGGTATTTTACATACACTAATCAATATCACATATACTATTATTAAATATTCTAATCTTGTATAGAATATTATATACGTATACGTGATGTAAAATATTCTAAATTTGGTATTATTAAAAAGTTTAAAAAGAATATATTATTTTAAAAAAAATAAAAAAAAAATATTGGAGGGGCAAAAATTAAACCCCTCCGACTTAAGGTCGCTTAAAAAACGCGTTCTTGCTAGTGCCGCTCGCCGAGGCTTTGCACGACCCTCATCATTTAAGCCCTCATCTTTCTCACGACCATGATTGTGTACCCGGCGCTTCTTTAGAACCGAGGCTTTTCACGACCCTCATCATTTTCGAAGGGCGAAAGTAAGTGCAGCAATCGAGGTATCACAACACCCTTTTCTTTCCGATTCGCTGCCTCAATAACTCTTCGATTTCCGCTCTATTTCTTCTGATTTGAGCGAGAAATGTTTGATTTCTTATTTCTTCCAAGCGCTAATAGCTACACTTTAAATCTCAAGACGGTTGATTGTGCCATCATCGTTTCTTTCTCTGCTCCCTCGTGTAATCGTCTAATCGATCAAAATCTCTGGCCGAATACGGTTATTGATGTTTTTTCCATGAATTTCGTTCATGTTTTGGTGAATATGACGTGAGGATGATTTACTGGTTGGGATTCCTTCATAAGGTTGCTATTTTGTGTCCCTTTGCTGTTTTTCTATTTTTTTTCTTTAATTCTTCGGCTGCCCGATTTAACGAGATCCTGTGTGAAATAAATAATTGACAAATTAGGGTGTTTTTATTCTGAGCATAGCGGTTCGCGAACCAAGATGAATTCCTGTGAATTTGAATTTCAATGCTCGCGTGGGGAAGAAAGACAAATCAGATCCATGCTGTTTTCTGTTTTGGAATATATAATTGAATTTGAATTGTCAAAACAATTCGAGTTCCAGTTTCCTAGTTTTCATATTTTCATATGCAGGAATTCATAAATCAATGGGATTGGGATCCAATTTCAAATATTTTTTTAGTTCCAAACAATCTGGATAAGAGTTCACATATTCAGAAAAAGGGTTTTTTTATTGACAATTCCTTATCTACTGTATGATGGACTACCCTTTAAACAAGCACATAACAAGTGTTAATATGAATAAATAACTAATCCTCATATGAGGCTTTTAGTTTGTTCAAGCAAAAGAAATTGAATAACAAACAATATGTGCTACAGACTGCACAATATTTCAAACACAACCGTATTTATATGCCTATGTCATATCACTTTTCATCTTGATGGCTGGAAATGCTTTATGTTGCTTATATTTTGTCTTGAATATTTTAATATTTACATATACATATATATGTAGGCATATATACTTTTTCTATTTTTTTTATTCAACCTGAGTGCCTACTCAACTTGTCTTCCTTTGCCCTTATTATTTAGAGTACTTATCTCATACAATAGATCACCACAAACAACTTTGAGTAGAAGAGCACCATAAAAACTTGAGTAGAAGAGCACCATAAGTACTTTGCAATAGAGATGAACAATAGAGATGACAATGGTCAGGATGGGGTGCGCAGTGCTAAATCCGACATGACGGTGATTTCCAAACACTATAATCAACCCAAAACCCGATCCCATTGAGTTTCAAAAACTCTAGTCTACATCTAACCTCAACAGAGATTAGGTCCTTGCGAGAAAACCTGACCTCAACTGGGATCGGGGAGGGCGCAGCATGAGGAAGGGAGCGGATTTGGGGAAGATATTTATGATCCTATATCCGATCTCAATCAGACTTATAATAGTCAAATTTTACTCGAATCCGATCCGAGACTTAATCAACTTAAATTTATCCTGTCAAAATTGGGTTGGGTATGAATATCTTTGCCATTCCTACTTTACAATCGTCTGTCATCCTCAAACCAATTTTTTTTCTCTCTCTTGGATTAGGATATATTATTCGTCACATCAACCCAAGGAATCTTGTTATCATTCACTAGTGGCTAAAATGAATTTCTTTATCTCTTCGTTAGATTTAAAACTCATCTCTCCTTAAGGCTTTTATCTACTAACTAGCTACTTTGGGCTTGAGCACTTTATTTTTTAGTTGTAAACTCCATTTCTTATTTATCCAAACTTTCCAACTTAGCAAAAGTTTGATTATGTCCTCACAAGGATCCTCAATTGTGTGGAGTCTCACATTCAAAGCATGGTTTTGTTTCGTTTCTTTACTCTTCAATTCTCTATTTTCACACTTTTCCTTCCTCTTCTATTCATCTCCTCTCGATAAATTTGCACCAGGTGATACTAGAAATCAATAGATCCCTCATTTTCTTGTACACAGTGCACCTTAACATTTGCCCTCCACCATTGACATTGTTGTACAAGAGCCTTTATCATCACCGTTGAACAATCGTAACATTGTCTTCACGCAATTTTTATCTTTATCGTATCACTCTCCTACAATCTTTGGTTACCCCATGTTATGAGCCTAAATTGAGTTATTAATACGTGAATCTAGATTAATATGTTATACCTGATCCGAATAGTAGTTGAGTGATATTTATAGAAGTCTAGGGTTCAACGTATCAAGTATTTTATAATTGCTTTCCTTGCTTCTACACAATTCTCATTGGTGACGGCTAAGGTTTCTATCAACTGGTCAAACTTACCGGATCAATCACCAGGGAACCGGTGGTCCGGCGACAGATAAAGGCGGAAGAATTATGCGAAGATTGCTGTGAGCGGCTAGGCGGACGAACTCAATTGGCAGCGAACGACGCATGATGCATGTTGGGAAAGCTTGAAGGAGATGTGACGAGAAGTGACATGGTAGTGCAGTGAGCGAGGGGGAAGGAAGAGGAAGGAGGTGTGTGTGCGGCATGCAAGCGAATAGCGAGTTAGGGTTACCAAAAAATTGAAGGAAGATAATGAGAAGTGAGGCATGGCTAGAGGCTCTAGAGGAGATGGTGGTAGAAGTGCATAGTTCTATTGTAGTAGTGCGGGCAGAACTCCAATCTGCGGAGGAGGAAAGGAGTATGGAAGGTTTGGCAGTGGCAGAAGAATGACATTAGCATCGCGAGGAGATGACTGAAATTACTCGGCGCTAGGTTGAGATGGAACTTCACCTTGGAGTGGTGGACGAGATGAGGAACTTATTCGCGAAGCTAGTGAAAAAGAGAAGGGGTAAACAGAGAAAGCTTCCAACAAACACTAACCACCGCCAAGGCAAGGAGCCATACTGACCACCACCATCACGTGAGCATTGGTCCCTGCCAGAGTCAAGCAGGAGGCCCAATATGATAGAAATCAATGATAAAGATAGATGGTGAGGAGGTATGCGCATAGGAGGAGACTCAGTTAGAGAGATGACTTCAGGGGAGGATAGACGGTGGATTCACAAGCACATGAAACTACCAGGATTTAATGAAACTAATCCAGTAGGATGGATTGCGTGGGCAGAGCAATATTTTGATATTCAGGGGACAACCGATAAATATAAGATTCTAATGGCTTTCGTGAGCATGGAAAGCTAAGTGGGTCACTGGTTTTGATGGATGAAAAGAATAATTCCCAATCAAACATGGTAAATGTTGAAGGAAGAAATAATACAACGTTACATTATTTCCTAGCCACTTCGGCATATGAGCGTTTAGTGGCCCTAAAGCAAGGGGACTTGATAGTGACATATTGTATTGCAGCTTATGAGAAGATAGTCTTACAGATACCAGATATTCCAAAACAACAATATGTGAGATATTTTTTAAAAAACTTAAAATTTAAAATTAGAGAGAGAGTGCGAGCTTTCTTACCCACCAACGTAATGTGAGCCATGACACTTGCTCTCATAATTGAGAAGGAGATAATAAGATAGACTAATTTGAAAGGACGAACAACTATTGAAGAAGTGGCAAGTAAAACCCATTCAAATTCTAGAAATTACTCTCCTTGACCTTCCTATGTACCTACCATTACCTGAGTCATCTCTAGGAATCGTCCCAAATTGTGGCCCTCAACTGAGGGGAAGTTCCAGTACCAGTTCCAATATGGTAGCTTAGTTAGAGAGAAAAAGAGGTGACACATCTCACAACGGCTCTAAAGAGGTGGGAATTCAACGAGCATCATAAAACACTTATCAATGCACGAGGAGGAGTCGAGCTATATCCCACCAAAACTATGTCAAGAAAAGAGAAAAGAGGTTATACTTCCATTGTGATCAATCTTACCATCCGATGCACCAATGTGAAAAAAAAGCAATTCCATTTGTGCTACTATTAGAGGGTGAAGACACTGAAGGGTTGAAGGATGGGCGACGTGAGAACTTGGGAAAGACGCAGGATGAAGTTTTAACTAAATTTTTGAATTGTAAAATAGCTTTGTCCTCAAGGCTATAGTTAGAGAGGGGGGTAATGTTAGGGGCCCAAAATGGGTTATTAATAAGTGGATCTGGGATAGTATGTTATACCCGATCCGAATACTAGTAGAGTAGTACTTCCTAGGGCGTGTTTCTACACGATTCTCACTAGTGACGACTGAGGTTTCTATCACAACACTTAATCACAAAGTGTGTGGCATGGTTCACTAAGGTTTTGGTTCCATCATCCCTACTAATGGTGTAAGGGTCTGGGTTAGGCTCAGTGGTAAGGCCAAATCTATCAATGACACTAGGGGTTATGAAGTTGAAGCCTATGGATTCATCTATTGCTACTTTACACATCTTATCTTTCACTTTGATGTAGGTGTGGAAAAAATCATTTCTAAGAGTGACCTTATATGTTGAAAGTTTCTCTAGATATTGCTTGTATAGAGTTTGTATCATGTCTTCTATGCAGTTGTGACAGGTTTTGAGATTGTTTTCCATGGTCTTGAGTTTGTCATAAATCAGGAGCATTTGTTCTTGATTGATAGTAGTGGCCATGGGATTATAACCCTTTAAGAATAGAGCTCCCTAAGATGGTTGAAATGATTTGGGCTAGTATGAAAAGATAAATCTGAGATAAAACAAACTAGCATGCAAAAGCAATAAAGATCTAAACATGAAAACACATAATAAGTTTTTTTTTCTAGCAAATAAATTAACAAACATGCAAAAACAACTAAACGTGAGAGCTTATAGTTTTTTTTTATGCAAACAAACTTCAACTAGCAAATAACTTAAAATATGCAAACAAAATAGCAAGAACAACTAGGCATGAAAGCAAAAACTATGAATGATTTGTTTTTTTAATGCAAAGAGTAAAGCAAAGGGTCGTGTGGGCAGACAAGAGTTGACCACTTACCTCCTTTGATACCAGCTGATGTAGGACGGAAGCGTGAGGAAAAACTACTATTTAAAAATTCTAATTATTTATTTATTTATTTATTATTTTTAGAGATAGTGATTTAAATCAGGAAACAACGAGAAAATCCAGGGTTACAAAAATTAATCATTTAAGAAAAGTAACCATGTACGGGAGAAAGATCCAATGAACCAATATTCGAACCAACTAAACCAAATTATAACATGAAAGTTGTTCTTTTCAATCGTTCAAAATGTAGAGAATTAAGATCTGTCAGGCAAGTAGAATATCTGCAATAATATAGCTATTCAGATTGGTAAGTTAAAACTGCATAGAAATGCTTCAGATTGCAAATTTTGCAATGCCTGCTAGATTGAACCGTTGAACTTGGGCTTGCATCAACTAGTCCAAATGAAAGTACAAGATGTGTGCTTCATTATCTGACCAAAGTTCAAGATCTTTATTGCATCGATTGCTGAAAGTACCGAGTTATTCAGATGATAGATCAAGATGCTTGTTTTCTAGTCATGCCAAAGTTATAAACTTTTGTACTGCCAACTTCTTAAAATTCCTGCACAAAGAAGGCTAATCAGTTTACTAGAAGAAACAGGTGCAGAAAAGTATATAAGTCTACAAAAGTTGCAATGTGTTTCTGGTTGATCCCTTGTCGCTTGAGTTAGATCAACTCGTCCAGCTTGTATGGGAAGACTTGATCTTTCTGATAGATCCAAAGATCAGAAGTAGAGGCTTGTCCGTGCATGCTACAAACCTGCAAAAATAAGCTTAATTAGATCATTACTAAACAGAAGACAAAGAAGTAGGAAATAGAGTCCTGAAACAGGCAAGCGGGGCTGATCAATGATGTTGGAATTGGAGTGTTCATCTGCAACTCTGACAATGGGAGGTGATGGAGAAGGTGAGGGCTGCGTCGGAGCTCTGGCGGGGGTGGAGCAACGGATCTTCAATCGGAACAGGGGGAGTGGCAGAGTGGAGGCGGCTATTTGGTCGGAACAGGGGAAGGTGCGCGAGTTGCAGGGCTCCTTGCCGGATGGCCGGTGATGCATAGACGCCGAACCTGTTACAGTTGAGAATTATTGTGGTGATGGGGAAGAGGTGGCCGGAGTATCGGGTCGAGTGGTGGCCGGTCGAAGGAGGGCGATGATGAAAGGCGGAACTATGGCGGAAGGCTGGCGAGAACAAGGGAGTCGAACGGAAGTTCGATTTCGGTGATCGGGGTGGTGGATGGGTAGATGCCGGCGGCTGTGGCTTCCTCTTGTAGAGGAGGAGTGATGTTCGAAGTTTCGTGAGGATCGGATTGGCGGATCATCGGCGGCGAGCTCACAAAGTTTCGAAAATCTAGAAACTATTGCGACAGGATGGCTGATCTTGGGAGGAATAAGAGAATGGAGGCGATTAGAGAGGAGATGAGAGGAAGGGGCTCGGCGCTAGAAGGAGAAGAGGGAAGAGAGCATCCGATAGAAGAGGAATTATACTAGAAAACTACTTCCTAAATTCAATTTCATCAAAATCTCTATCTGTCGATTACAATGCTGCAGGGGATACAAATAGGCAAAGTAGAGAGAGCCGTTGCATGCTTTCCTTCTTTGATCAGCTGCAGACAACGTTGAAACTTTCCTTCGATTGCTATAGAGAAGTTGAAGAAGCTTTGGGCTGAGCGATGGTGGTTGGATACGTTGGAGTTTCCTTTCTTGGCTGAGCGAAGGTAACGTTGGAGCTTCCTTCTTTGCACTGTTAGAGATAAACATTGACTGGCCTTGAATTGAAGATGAACGTTATTGCATACTTCTTTGGCATGGATGCATGTCATGATTTTGGAATTGATTGCGGCAACTTATTGAGCTTGGATGTCTTGACCATCATTTTGACTTTGTTGAAGTAGTTATTTTCCAGTTATTGTGCTAGCTTTTGTCATTGAGCTTGCTAGCTTATTTGCGACCCTCGAGGCCTTTGACTAGGGTACTCGTAGACTCCACTTGTAGCTTCTAGGCTTGTGGTCCCTGCCTCCATCAGTTCCCCCCGGGTGAAAAAAATGTTTCCCCGAAGAATTATCCTTGCGTAGGTGGAGGAGTTCAATAGTCAATATCCATAGTCCAAGCTGCAAGTCAGGGACACCTGTAGAAAATTCCCTTTCTCAGCCATACACATTAGTAAGTTTGTGACAGGAAATCCTTGGGTTTAAGAAAGAACTGGGAATGATGAAATCAATATACTCAATGTCAATAAGTGTAAAGTGCAAAACATGATTAAGTGTTGTTGATCCTAATGGTGGCTTAAGGGTGTGGGTAGATGGACCTAAAAGACAGGATTCATGAGTCATAGGGTCCTGAGAGAAATTTTCCAAGCTTATGGGTGTTCCTAAGGATTGACATTTAGAGTCCAGGTCAATCTCAAAAGGCTCTAACTTAGGTTCTAAATGTGGTTCAAGAGGACCTATGGGTTTGGGTTCAGTTTTAGGTTCTCTAATAGTAGTGCAATTTTGGGTTTGGGAGCCTGTGGGTATGGGCCCTAAAATTGAAGGTAAAGGTATGGGTTCCACCTGAGGGTTCGGTTCAACATGGTTTGCCTCGTGAGTGTCACATGTCTCATCTAAGCTTGTTTTAGTTTCTATGGTAGGCTCTAAGGTTTGTTTAGTCTCTTGAAAGTTTGAGGGAGTAGCTACCTTAGGGGTTTTAGGTTTGGACCTTGATCTTAATCTTTGGGTTTTGACACCTTAAGACATAAGAATCATCTTGTCTTTGGTAATACCCTTTGACATCATATAACCAAGGTTCTCCTAGGTGGACATTGTATGTACCTTCTAGGGGTAAGACATCACACCAAACTTCTAATAAGAGGGTACCTAACAAAATAGGAACTAGGCACTTATGGTTTACTAAGGTTTTGGTTCCATCATCCCTATTAATGGTGTAAGGGTCTGGGTTAGGCTCAATGGTAAGGCCAAATCTATCAATGACACCGGGGGTTATGAAGTTGAAGTCTATGGATTCATCTATGGCTACCTTACACATCTTATCTTTCACTTTGATGTAGGTGTGGAAAAAATCATTTCTAAGAGTGACCTTATATGTTGAAAGTTTCTCTAGATATTGCTTGTATAGAGTTTGTCTCATGTCTTCTATGCAGTTGTGACAGGTTTTGAGATTGTTTTCTATGGTCTTGAGTTTGTCATAAATCACGAGCATTTGATCTTGATTGATAGTAGTGGCCATGGGATTGTAACCCTTTAAGAATAGAGCTCCCTAAGATGGTTGAAATGATTTGGGCTATAGAAAAGATAAATTTGAGATAAAACAAACTAGCATGCAAAAGTAATAAAGATCTAAACCTAAAAGCACTTAATAAGTTTTTTTTTCTAGCAAATAAATTAACAAACATGCAAAAGCAACTAAACGTGAGAGCATATAGTTTTTTTTTTCTTTTTTTTATGCAAATAAACTTCAACTAGCAAATAACTTAAAATATGCAAACAAAATAGCAAGAACAACTAGGCATGAAAGCAAAAACTAAGAATGATTTGTTTTTTTTATGCAAAGAGTAAAGCAAAAGATTGTGTGGGCAGACAAGAGTTGACCACTTGCCTCCTCTGATACCAGCTGATGTAGGGCGGAAGCATGAGGAAAAACTAATGTTTAAAAATCCTAATTATTTATTTATTTATTTATTATTTTCAGAGATAGTGATTTAAATCAGAAAACAATGAGAAAACCCAGGGCTACAAAAATGAATCATTAAAGAAAAGTAACCATGTACGGGAGAAAGATCCAATGAACCAATATTCGAACCAACTAAACCAAATTATAACATGAAAGTTGTTCTTTTCAATCATTCAAAATGTAGAGAATTAAGATCTATAAGGCAAGTAGAATATCTGCAACAATATAGCTATTCAGATTGGTAAGTTAAAACTGCACAGAAATGCTTCAGATTGCAAATTTTGCAATGCCTGCTAGATTGAACCGTTGAACCTGGGCTTGTATCAACTAGTCCAAATGAAAGTACAAGATGTGTGCTTCATTATCTGACCAAAGTTCAAGATCTTTGTTGCATCGATTGCTTAAAGTACCGAGTTATCCAGATGATAGATCAAGATGCTTGTTTTCTAGTCACGCCAAAGTTATAAACTTTTGTACTGCCAACTTCTTAAAATTCCTGTACAAAGAAGGATAATCAATTTACTAGAAGAAACAGGTGCAGAAAAGTATATAAGTCTACAAAAGTTGCAATGTGTTTCTGGTTGATCCCTTGTTGCTTGAGTTGGATCAACTCGTCCAGCTTGTAGAGGAAGACTTGATCTTTCTGATAGATCCAAAGATCAGAAGTAGAGGCCTGTCCGTGCATGCTACAAACCTGCAAAAATAAGCTTAATCAGATCATTACTAAACAGAAGAGAAAGAAGCAGGAAACAGAGTCTTCAAACAGGCAAGCGGGGTCGATCAATGATGTTGGATCTGGAGTGTTCATCGGCAACTCTAACAATGGGAGGTGATGGAGAAGGTGAGGGCTGCGTCGGAGCTCTGGCGGGGGTGGAGCAACGGATCTTCAATCGGAATAGGGGGAGTGGCAGAGTTGAGGCGGTTGTTTGGTCGGAACAGGGGAAGGTGTGCGAGTTGCAGGGCTCCTTGCTGGATGGCCGGTGATGCACAGACGCCGAACCTGTTACAGTTGAGAATTGCTGTGGTGATGGGGAAGAGGTGGCCGGAGTGTCGGGTCGAGTGGTGGCCGGTCGGAGGAGGGCAACGATGAAAGGCGGAACTTTGGCAAAAGGCTGGCGAGAACAAGGGAGTCGAACGGAAGTTCGATTCCGGTGATCGGGGTGGTGGATGGGCAGATGCCGGCGGCTGTGGCTTCCTCTTGTGGAGGAGGAGTGATGTTCGAAGTTTCGTGAGGATCGGACCGGCGGATCATTGGCGGCGAGCTCAAAAGTTTCGGAAATCTGGAAATTGTTGCGACAGGATGGCTGATCTTGGGAGGAAGAAGAGAATAGAGGAGATTTGAGAGGAGATGAGAGGAAGGGGCTCGGCCCTAGAAGGAGAAGAGGGAGGAGAGCATCCGATAGAAGAGGAATTATACTAGAAAACTACTTCCTAAATTCAATTTCATCAAAATCTCTGTCTGCCGATTGCAATGTTGCAGGGGATACAAATAGGCAAAGTAGAGAGAGCCGTTGCATGCTTTCCTTCTTTGATCAGCTGCAGACAATGTTGAAACTTTCCTTCGATTGTTGTAGAGACGTTGAAGAAGCTTTGGGCTGAGCGATGGTGGTTGGATACATTGGAGTTTCCTTTCTTGGCTGAGCGAAGGTAACGTTGGAGCTTCCTTCTTTGCACTGTTAGAGATAAACATTGACTGGCCTTGAATTGAAGATAAACGTTATTGCATGCTTCTTTGGCGTGGATGCATGTCACGATTTTGGAATTGATTGCGGCAACTTAATGAGCTTGGATGTCTTGACCATCAGTTTGACTTTGTTGAAGTAGTTATTTTCCAATTATTATGCTAGCTTTTGTCATTGAGCTTGCTAGCTTATTCGTGACCCTCGAGGCCTTTGACTAGGGTACTCGTAGACTCCACTTGTAGCTTCTAGGCCTATGGTCCCTGCTTCCATCATCCTTCATCACTTTGTCTAAGATGAATCAACTATTTATTTTGTTGCATGTTGGTGGGAAGATCAATAGTTGAAAAGATTGAGCTATGATCATTGGGCCCTTAACAATTAAGTCCATGGTTACTTGAGGGTGACACAACCTAAAGCACTTAGATCAAGTCAACTATGTGGTGGAGTCTTTAAACTCATGGGTGACCCAACATAAATCTCTTAGATTAGTTGATGATGTGTTCAAGTTCCAAGACTTGTATGTGATATGTCTTAAAATGCTCTAATTTTTTTGACTACATGCTTAAGTCCTCAAATTTATGGGTGATACAACCTTAGACATTTCAGTCTATGATTATATGCACAAATCTTTGGACTCAAAGTAACATAACTTATGATATATGAGATGAAATCACTATGTGTTGGAATCCTAACATGCAAAGTTAGACAATCCTACTTTGCTCTCAATTAAGTTTCATACTTATCTAGGAGCCTAGACACAAGTTAGCAATACCACAACATTTAGAACACATGTAAATTACATTTACATGAGTGAATAACAAATTTGACAATGGATCAACATGACATTGACATGTCATTCTTGTGAATAAAAAAGAAAAAAAAGCAAAAGTTAAGAGGTAACCCACAAGTGGAGCAATTGATTCCTAAACCTACCTAATGAGGCACCCTTATTACTAATAAGGCCATATGACAATGGCTTTGGAGACACGCCATCACATAAAGGTGATGATATATCCAAAATCCCCTGCAGTGATGGCAAAGGCATGGCTCAAAGGGGTCATAGGGGATCACGAGCACTAGGACCATATGAATGGTGCAGTTCTAGCAAAACTTGATGCTTGAACACAAATGCCATTTAGGAGTATTCTAGATTTGGCTCAAAGCAAAAAAGTCTTCTAGGGTCATTTTTTGAGATATTGCCTAATATTGTTCCTCTTAGATTCAACCGTATGATATCTTGATTTTATCCCACAACAGAAGTAGGAGAAAATATAATCTAAAATTTAGTAAGCTTACTATCATTAACTTGAGTTGAAGTATTTAAAATTGAATCACATTGCCATTTCGTTAGTTTACTTATTAATCAGGTCATAATATAAAGTATCAAAGTGAATTTAGTTCTTAGCATGGTGAGAAGTCAATAGATAAGGGCTATTGAGGATAGTGCAACTGCCATTAAGTTGATCTCATATGCTATTGACTAAGGGATAGTTCTCAAACATGTATTAGGTCTTGATCTAGATGAGAATGTCAAGTTTTAAGTAGAAGAGATTGTGATACCCCTAGTTTAATCTCACATGAGAAGTGAAAGAAAACATAATATGGTATATAATGTTCATTGATTTTACTACCATTAACTTGGATTTAAATATTTTAAATTAGACTACATTATCATTTGGCTTCCTAAGTTAGTGAATCAATTTGTTCATTAAGTATATCATAATAGAGCCTCTTCTCATCATCATAGTTATATCTTTCTAGTTTCTCTATTAGCATTATATTGTCACTTGTGTCAATTGCTAATGACTCATTTATCCTTGTTTATGACTACAATATTGTATTTTTTTTTTTTTTGTCATCACTGTTAGTCATGTTATTTATGCCTCAAACCTTCATATCAATAATGTTGTCTATTAACTCTTGTATTACACCCCCCGATTGTTTGACAACCTTTTATTATTCCTCTCCTATATCAATGACTTCTTTTCTTGGTAATTCCAATCTCTCATCATCCAACTCATCTTTTACACCATCTCTTTAGTTTGTTTAGTTCGTCAAAGATACTTCGAATTAGACAAACACCATCTTTATCATGATTTAATATTGTATATAAATAGAATAGTACATTTTTAGTTGGTTTAGTCTAATGATGTGAAGGAACTTAATTAGGTATCTACTATATCAATCAACTTTTATATATGATTCTAGATAATGAGATTACCAAGTGAAACTTTCCTCTTGTTAATGCAACATATTTTACATTGTTTCATAAAAACATACAATCTTTTTAGGTGATATTATTCTTACATTCTACCTTGTCATTAATCAAGTATCATCTTCTGTTCCTTGAGGTTAGAATTCGTTTTCTTTTCACTTTGGGGTGATTTGGATGCATTGTTTTTGTTCATGTTTTGGATATTGGTTATAAGCTTAGTCATTTGGTTCATTATATTTTATATTGGTTAGTCTTGTTTCCAAAATGCTATCAATGTTACGATCATGTTGCTTAGTGATGCCATGACTTGTTCATTGTTAGTTTTTTTAAGCACATTTGCTTTCATCCATACAAAAGACAATAATCTATTTGCTCATTAATAAGCATATTTTCTTCACTGTTCATTCATAAATTTTTTTCTTATTCGTATACTTGTTCCTCGTTTTTATACTCTTTACTTGACATAGGTTTTAAACTATATAATGTTCACCTATTTATGTTCCATGCAAAAGCAAACATACTACCATGATTAAATTTAATATTTATGAAATGATATAAATTTACATTGAAGATAAGCATTAAAATTATTTTTTTTATCTAATATTATAACTCAACAATGAACTTAAGGTTTTATATGAAAATAACTAATGTGTTAAAGTAAATTTAATTCCATATTATATAAGGAAACTAAATAACGAATGAACAGAAAGATAAATTTTAAACTGGTACATTAATATTTTTAAAAATAACTAATGAAAATAAATTAAATAATGGATTTAAAATTTAAAATTTATAAAGGGGCGCATCACGCATGAGTTGCTTGTCCGGTGCGGGATGCCGCGGGGCGCTGGCATACTGTGGGGACGAGACGACACGGGATTGTGCGAGGTTGCAAGTGGAGGTGCGCCAGGGGGACCGCAAGGGTCTTGTGGGGGCTGGGACGTGAGCGGGAGAGTGGCAATGTAGGAGGTTATGCAGGGGGCAGCGGCGGTGGAGGTTGTAAGGCTAGGAATCACGCAGGGAGCGGCGAAAAGGCAGGAGTTAAATTAGAAGCTCGATTTAGAGAAGATAGGGAAAGGCCCAAGGTTGGGGCTGCTCTAGTAAATAGCCAAATGGTAAACTATGTGAGTGTTTGATACTTTTTATCGTCTCCGTAAACTGTCAAGTCATAAATCCTCTTCTAGCCAGATGTCTCTAATTTAGATTTTTTAAAAAAAAAAAAATAAAATGTCATAGCTAATTTTTGATTGATTGACAACATAGAGTTTTATTATTCTCTTGGATCAACACTAATTAAAGGATTGCCAGTTTTATGTTCTTATCATAAAATAAATCAACAAATCATTGGTGCTACAAATCAACATAGAGTTTTTTTTTTAACATTTGTGCTTTTTCTTTATTAAGTGTGAGCAAGTAAGCTTAGGCAAGCTCCAAATTATAATGTTGTTCATTATGAATGTTCATCTAACGTCTACCTCTCAGGCTAATCCAAATTTGAACTGTTTTCTCAAATACGTACAAGTTACATTCTCGTTTTTGTCATTCATGCATTAAATCTAGATCCACGGCGGTCAAAGATATTTGCCCCACCCTGGTCGGGAGGAGATATTTCTTTTCATTTGTTATCACACCTGCATCCCATCATCTATTGAAATCTATCCCAGATATTCCACTATTCCACTATCTAGATATTCGTTCAATATCCTGGACAAATATTTGTATCTTTGAGTGTGTAATTTGAAGTGTGAAACGATCGTCTCAAGTAATTAAGTCATAAAATTGGATGGGTCTAATGTCTTATTTAATTTTGATTAGATTACTCATATTCTTGAACGCTTAAATCCCTTTGAGTTTAGCAATATTTGTGGTCATCGTACTTGTCACATCAGCATATCTAATAGACAAAATTAATGCCGATATTTGTCACAGATAAGTGGAATGACATGTGGGCTCCGATCAGGCTGGCCAACTGTAAGATATTTGTCCTACGTTTCACAAATTAAAAAAAGTAGTAGACCCCAAACAATAGGAACTGCAATTATGTCTATTAGCAAATATTATTATTTTGGTTTGGAAAAAGGAAATTGGGTTGGAGTGATCGAGTAAGAATCCAAAGACAGCAGATGGAGGAATCAGCTCGATGTGCTGCGTTTGGCCAGCAGCCAAGGACGTACGGCATCGAGCCGGCAGTAAAAGAGCAAGCATTTGTGAGCCAAGTTCGTGCCTCCGTGTGCAGTCGCGATCAGCACGACAGCAGCACGCGCCTCCTCGTCGCGTATTCCCCATCCCACGTGAAGCGCCTCGCCACTTCACGTGAGCTAGTCGGACAAATTCACACTGGCCCACTCAACTGCCACATTACACCATGTGCGCCTTTCTCCTACTTTTTCAAGCAGCGGAAGCCAGAAGAAGCTGCTGTCTGTGGACTGTGCGCATGCAATATGCATCACAGAAAGAAGACGCCACGGAGCAACCATCCCCACCACAGCTTATGCATTAATTACTTGTGTTGCTTTTTGTTTGTTCCTAGCTGCATGCCAATATCTAGCATATGAGAGAGTAACTAGTTTCAAGTTCTTGTCATGGAGCTCAGAATCTTCTCGAGTCCTAGACTCAAATTACATCAAGGTTTGAGTGTGAATGTGTGAGAGAGAGATGACTGATGAGTAGCTAGTCTGAAGAGTCATGGAGGTCAAGATCTAGAGATGGTTTCAGATGGCTGCATTTGCACCTGCACCTAAAGAAAAAGTGTGAATCACTCTGAGCTTTAGGTGCAGTGACAAATGCAACAATATGTGATCATCTGAGTTTTTTTTTCTTCGAATCCGGCCATTCCACACACGCACAGATCGAGGGCCAAAGATTTCAGTGGTAAGCTGTTTTCTGTTAGTCTTTATTATACTGCAAACATTAGCAAGTCAATTTCTTGTTTTCTTCACCTCTCTTAACTACTTAATTCATCTTTTTCTCTCACTTTTTTTTTTCCGTTTTGCTACACTTGTGCATTCTGTCTATTTCTTCTTTAAACGGTTCGTTGAGCAATTAAACTGTGTAGTAATTTAGGGGTGTCTCTGGAGAAAGAATGATTAAAAGAAATGAACATAATTGTGGATTGAAAATAGACGATGGATGGATTTTTATTTTTTTTAGAAAGAAAAGAATTAAGAAGACTTTATATTCCTCATTACTCTATCTTTTCATGTTTCTTTTACTCTGCTCTCTTGTTTCGCTAAGATTAGATGGAATCAGAATGGGAAAAGCTTGAGTCATTTTTTCATTCGTCGAGGAAATGAAGAAAAATAAAAGTTCCTTTTTTTTTCCTTTCCAGTTTATTCTTTTTAAGAAATACAGAGTGAAAGAGTGGCTGGAGGAGCAGCGTGCAATATTTTCTTTGATTTATAAAAAAAAACGTCGTTTTATAAATACAGTAACGCCATTAATGTTTAATGTTCGAATAGTCTTAATTTCTGCCACTAGCAATACAGTAAAGTGATTTGTGTAATAGACTAGTCATAATCATATCCTCTCCTGATAGGTGCTTTAAATTTAATCCTTCCCCTAAAAGATATCATGGGAATCTTAAAGCCGTTAATCATATTTTTTTGTTTTATATATAAATAAATAGGGACTATTAATCACACTATGAATATGTGGATTCACCTCTTTTTTAAATATAAACCATGACAAGTATATAAATTGTTGATTCATATAGTATAAAGCTGTTTGAAATAAGAAATTATATTGGTTTGTTTTATTATAATTTATACTGAATTAAAATTTATGAAAGATTTAGCATATTATTTTCTAGTAAATATAATTTTGTTGCAATGAATTTAATTCTTCTGTCCTTTGGGATTAAGAAATTAGTGATAAAATATTTGTTACAAATCCATCATTGATACTATTTTCTTATGAAATCTTAAGTATTAGTGATAAAATTTTTAATCACAAGTACCTAGTGTTTTTAGTGTAATTTGGCAAAGCACAATAATTTGTTAGTTGATAATCATTAATACTGTGTTTATTAGAAGGAAAAAAAAAAAAGAAGAAAAGATTCTTCTTTTATTTCGGGTATATTTTGTTGAATGGAATGTATGGTGGAATGGATGAAAAATACAATAAATATAAGCGCTTGTTTTATTGGGGGTGAAAACTAGAAAGAAGATAAAGAAACCTAGTTTTTCACATATTTTATTGAAGGAGTAGATTTGAAAGGCAAGAAAAAGAGACAACTTTTCTCCCCTTTTGCATTCTCTCCAAAAGAGGGAGAAAACACTTTTCTCCCCAACCTCACTACTTTTCTTCCTATTTATTTTTCTTTCTTTCCTCTTTACTCTTATCCCTTTTTTTCTTGCCCACTAATAAAACAGGCCCTAAATGGTATGAAAAATACAATGAGTCTAGATGGCTTTCCATCTATATTCATTGTATTTTCTATTTATTCTGCCATAGATTCCATTTAACAAATCATACTATTAGGGTGACAAAGACAATGACGAAAGAAAATATTATGCGTCGAGTACCATGAGCTGCATATATGCACGATGCACATTAATAAGATTACTAATTTGTGTTGTATGATTGGGCAAACAAAGCATAAGCTTGCCTAACTTGTCCTAAGCAATTTGCCAAAGATTTCTTGATTCTTTGTTTGCTCCGCTAAAAGTTGCCTCATATATTTTGGGTTCTAGATTTGTCACTATTTAAATCAACATCAGATTACATAAAACTTGAACTACAGTCACAATGAAAAAAATATGCATTGATCAATTAAGAGGTTTGTAAGTAGAAGAAGTCAGTATATGAACTAAAATTGTTAGAATTATTTTTTTAAAAAAATAAATGCATATAAGTATTTTGTTAGCCAATTAAAAGCTTAGGTTATGTTGCTTTTTTAACAACCGGCCAACGTAAGTCAACCGGTTAATGCTAAAGTGCCGATTGCTTTCGGAGATTTCCAATCGCTATATCAAATTAAATCTTAATTTAATCCAATTGATTTCGCTTTTGGCCAATTGATCTTCAATCAATTGAATTTGATGTTTTCAGCCGATTGAATTAAATTGAATCCATCGGTCAGATTGAATGCAATTTAGTTCAGGGTGTCTTAATGCTCATTTATCGGCTACACATTAACATTTTGTTAACGTTGAAAAGACTTTTCAGTCGTTGCTCCTCGCCTCTAAAAAGACTGCCAAGCCTCCGTTGAAATATATACAAAACTCTTTCCTCTTTCATTTTCTTTTTTCTTGGTTTCTCAATTTCTATTTTGTGCTATACCTCGAGTTTATTATATAATCTTGATTGAATAAAGATTAATATAAAATTATTATATCCTAAAATCAAATTATATGGCAATCCAAGATGACAAAAAATATAGGACGAAGCACACATAAATTTAATTTATGTGATTCGATGTAAGCCTACATCCACAATAAAGATGGAGCAAATTTCATAGTCTAAATATCCAAAGTGTACAACGATATCGAATACCAAAAGAATAAACAACACCTTTATGACAATAGTTTCTTTTGATGTGTACAAAGAAATTTACACCTTAATTAAGCGAACAAAATCTTATATTCACAAGGAAAAGATTAGGATATTTACTTTAAAGAAGAATGACTCCTTTTTTGCACTTTAAAATATTGTTATAGAAGAGAAACCCTATGAAATATGTGAAATTCACTGAAGAAAATACTACAGAAAACAAACCCCAGAATGCATAGTATTGCAATCTTTACATTAAATAATAGGCTTATGGATTAGTGGGTTGGTGGGCATATTTCTTAATGGGGTTTTAACTTAAAAATCAAGTCAAATCTAACGAATTTGTTAGTTACCTTGCGGGTGTAAAAGGATTCATGATATAGTATCCAAATCTAGATGCACCTAAACTAGTGAGTAGCAGAGATGTTATTTTTGATGAATTAGCCATTGCTTCAATGGAGAGCAAAATGTAACTTCTTATACTTGTATAGAGAGCTCTCATAAGAAAGTGGAGTTTGAGGTGGAAAATTTAAAGTTTTCATAAAGGGGTTCACAGTCTAGCTCAATTCTTGTCTACTTTAGATGAGATAGAAGAAACCTAGTTAGAGGAGAGTACACAATTGACAGAGTTAGAACTCTTAGGCCAATAAAGAAACCCAGATGACTTAATGACTATGTAGCTTATGCATTATCGGTAGCTCAAGAAACATATGAGATTTATGATCCTTCTTGTTCAAGTTCAAGCATTGCGTAGACTTGATTAGTATTTCTCATATTTTAGTTTATTTGGAGAAGGTGGAGCAAGTGGTTCAACCATGGTGATTAAAATTCAAGTCAAGGTGGAGATTTATTATATTTGACTTAATTTTAAGTTAAAAAACCTATTAAAAAGTATACCTATCAACTCGCTAACTGATTAGTCTATTATTTAATATAAAGAATATAATATTTTGCATTCTAGAGTTTGTTTTCTACGACTTTCTTTTCTCCTATGAATTTCATAAATTTCCCAGGATTTCATAAATTTCCCAGGATTTCTCTTCTACAAGAACACATCAAGGTGCGAGAAAGGAGTTAACTCAACATTAGTTTGTCTTCAAAGAATAATGGGCATATAGACATAAAAGTATTTTGTTATATGAGATAGCATCAAGTGACTATCTATTATTTTTAGATCAATTAATGATTGATAATCCCATGACTCAATATTTATTAGCAATCTAGTTTAAGATTTACATGGCCAATACCAAAACTATCCGTTCACTTAGTACATAATTGCTATGATCTTGTAATGACATTAATGTGTTACATATTAGGAGCAAGTTTTATCTATGGTCACTATAATCATGAACAAAAAAGGTTGAATTAATTAGTTAAATATTAAATTAATACATATCATATAGGTTAATAATGACAAAAAAGGTTCCTATGATCTTAAACCAGAAGTGAAAAGTAGACTGAATAGTCAAACGCTTCTTTTTTAGAGATACTCCTCCTAATACACCTTGATAGGTTAAAATTAAGTTCTAAAATAAATTATAGTAAAAAAACAAATATGCATATCCCTCGAAAATAATAATAAATTTAAAATAAATAATAAGATGATATATAAAAAAATCTTAAACATAAAGCTCATTACAAAAGTTACACCATGCTTGGCCCAACTCAACTCATATCGATAAGCACGTTTTTGTGTGACTTTCGTTGAATTAAATTAAATAAGGTTAATGATTGAAATGATTTAAATACTCTTATAGAAACCATGTAGAGTCTCATGATGTAACAAAAGCATGTACACTATTAGGTGCAATTAAACTTAAATGCAAATAAATCTAACTACGCATGAAATCAAACAATAAACGAGAAAAAAAGGAATAATCTGACCAAAGGCGATGTATCCGTCTATCCTAACACAATAATTTTTTACTCTCGGACGGGCTTTCTTTGGATCTCTTGTCCCAAGGTACAACTAATCGTTGCTCCTTTACCGGTGCATCGGTGAGGAACCTGACACAGTCGCTTTCAATGTCAAATGTGCAAAAATGAGAGAAGAGCCGAGAGAAGAGGGAGTCGAATGCAATGTGTACTACATGTTGCGTTGCCTCTACTTATATAGCGGAGGTGCATCGTCTAAATGGGGGGGGGGGGGCAACGGATAATTAAAATCGATAAAATGGTTTTAATTATTATTTATTAATAATATGTGAAATATTTATTTGGGAAAAATGAAAAGAACTAAAAATAGTTGCCCCGGTAAATAGTATGCACCCGTGGCCCCGGCTCGGCCTAGTTTGGCGAGACACGCATGCGTGTGTGTATTTGGATCAACTTGGATTTAATCAATTGAATGACCTTGAAAAGACCCAATGGGCTAAGGTGGCTCAGCTCAATTTAAACCTAAGTTTTCTTTCTAAATCCTTATATGTGGGACTTTCAAGGGACTTTGGTTTTTCCCTTAAAAAACTCAAATAATCCACCACAAAACCCAAAAGTCTATTAAAATTAATCAAATGAAAATAAAGTACCATTCGACATTTATATCATGTGGTCAAGGAAGAGCATTGCTCAACACACTTAGTGCACAGAACTCCACTAGAAGAGATGTAGTGAACCAAGTCTTGAACTATAACCCTTTTGGCCCAGTTTTGAATGGTCACACATGATACAACTAACTGTGATGCAGGATTGCATATTTTTGGCCGTGTGCATGTATCTTGTATTTGTGTGAGTTTGCTAGAGTCACTTCTTAGGATATACCTTCGAGTCTCTTTTAGAGTCGTAGACTCTTCCTCACTTTATACATAAGTACTTAAGCACCTTAGGAATAGAGTATTAGAGCCTTTAAATATAACTATAATAAACACAATAGTATTTTATAATATTTTTATAGTCTACTCCTTGGCCAACCAATCAGCTTGTTATTTATCCATTAAACCTCTTTTTAGAGTCTACCTATCACGAAGATTGAGTTTCCACTCTAGGAGAGTCCATTATGGACTATTCCCCATTCCCTTAGACAAAGTCATCACTTTGGTTTGGTTCAAACCTTTTGTGAGACAATCGACAAGATTGTTATTAACATATGATAAAGAAACTATGTTATTAGTAGAAAATTATCTAATTGTTTTCTGTCTTATTTTAATATATCTACTCAATTTAGTAGCTACTAGTTTCTTTTTATAAAATTCTATCGCTGCTTTACTGTCATAATTAATAGAAATTAGTGGATTGATTGATATTGCCATTGGTATAGAGGAACAAAGGTTTTTGATCTATTATGCTTTTGAGCAAGCTCGATCAAGGGCTACTAACTCTACTTCTATGGTACTTCTAGCTATTATTGTTTGTTTAGTGGGCTGTCAAGAAATGGCTCCACCATCTAGAGTGAAAATAAATCTAGAAGTAGATTTGACATTATTAGAGTCAAAAATCCAATTGGTGTCACAAAACCCTTTTAGGAGACTACTATAGGTTAAGGTATAATTAGATGTTTCTTTTAAATATTTGAAAACTCTTTTTATAGCAGTCTAGTGAAGTTCACTAGGGTTACTAGTGTACTTAGTCTGGAGACTACATAGGCTATATCTAGTCTGATTCTATTTGCAAGGAATAGAATGGAACCTATAGCCTTAGAATATAATTCTTGTATAACAACATGTTCTTGATTTTCAAATAAGTGATAGTTAAGGTCATATAGAGTAGTGATGCCTTATATTTTTATAGTATTTTTTGACATAATTTTATCTTAAAATGAGGCAAATTCTGTTATTTAGAATTTGCCTCATTTTGACTTATTTACTTGTTTAGTTCGGAATCTTTATTTTTTTTTGTCTTTTTAAAAAATTTAGTTTAAATTACTCAATTTTGGATCTTATATGATGATTTTGAGGCTACCGAGTGATTTAGGATAAAAAGACAAGTCAGCACAATAAATTTTACATCCATCATGACTAACCTGTGACGTATGTCATGGCCATGATGAGCATTTTACAATGAACATTATAATGGTTGAACCTTGACGAACATCATAGCCATGACAAGCTTGAATTAAAATTTGACACGTTTTTCATCGAGAGGATCATGGTATGACTATGACCAGCTTATGGTTGTGATCACCCAATTTTCCATAGAAAGGTTCATAGCCTAGCCATAACCAGCGTTACAATCATGATACATATGCCATTTTTTCATAGAACACTCACGGCTTGCCTGTGACAAGCATCACAACCATACTAAGTCGTGATGTACATCATGGCCGATCTTCAAGGGGATTTTATGGGGAATATAGAAGAATTTGGACAGTCTTTGATTTCAACCATCACAACCATACAAGAAAAGTCTTTGATTTCAACCATCACAACCATCACAACCATACTAGAAAAGTCTTTGATTTCTCCTAGAATTTGGACGGTCTTCAAGGGGATTTTATGGGGAATATCAAGGGACATTTTCCTATTGCAAAAGGGAGAGGAACTAGATGAAAGAAAAGGTCATTTTTGGCTCCAACAAGAAGAACATGAGTTGAGCAACGACAAGGACTGGGTGAACATAGAAGAAAGGAGACTCGCTAAGTGAAATTGCAGACGTTCTCACATCAAATATGAGAGAAATAATTTGTTCTTTCCTCCTTAAATTGTCTTCCTTTCAATTGTAATTCTCCTTAGAATTTCAGTCAAAAATTTTTTGATGAATAGATCTATTACGTCTGTTTAAGCCTTTTTATTTAAGACTAGGGATGTAGTCCTTTGTAAGGATCTTGCATTTGAAACTTTAATATCAGTGTTTATTAGATCTATCTTTGTTTATTTAATCTTTGCTAACATTATTTACCTGTGATTAATGTGGCCGAGCTTTTGCACTTTTAAAATGTCGCGATTAGGATTGAAAGGTGAATTGCGATATTGAAACTACTTAGATCATACTCATGTTATTTTATTACAAAAAAACTTAGAAGTCATGCGAGGACTTCATATATTTTCTCTGCGCTCATTGGATCAATTCAGTTCGATAACCCACGAAAGTAGGAGACCGATCTGAATAGAAATCGAGTTATACTACTGAAAGGGGGTAGGTAACCTATACCGATGGATAATGTCCTTGAACAATTTAGATCAATTTCTTTGATATTATCTTGTTCGAATTTAGATTTGTCATTGTGATAAACCCCACTGTCCTGAACTATCTTGAAATTGTATTTAACTCATATATCTTGTTTGGTAACCAATTTGACCTACTTGAATAGTTCAATTTAAATTACTTTGCATTCAAAATCACATTTAGATTGTCTAGCTATTGATTATGAGATCTTTCTGTAGTTGACACTTTTCCCTATGAGAACGATATCTTGTAGTACATCGGTAAGTTGTGCACTTGCAGTGGCAGTTGATACCAAGTGTTACTCACAACACGTAATGTTAGGGAACATATCACAGGTAGACAGAAGAATATGCAATGAAATTTTTTTTGAAACCAATATTTTTTATGCCAAGAGGATCCATGCAAGATGAGCTAAGGGACATGACAATAATTTTACCTTTGAAGTGTGATTGACATCGATAGTTGTAGGTGCTCAAGTATTCGCTCTCTACTGATATCTACACAGTAACCCCTTGAATTGAAATTACTATCCCTAAGAGAGAATGAAATTAATCTTAGTCTAATTACATCATTATAAACCCTATTCATCTTGAGGGTATCATAGTATACTAGAAAAATTGATAGATGCAAATTGAGATCCTCCAAGGGTGAGTTGCTAAATTGATTTTGTTTGACCATTGACAACAAGGAAGGCTTTATCTCAAAGTTATTTACTTTGACGTTCGGCGTGCAATACTAGAGTGAAGACCTTGCATGTTCGGTGCTGCAAAGTCTTGAAGTGATCTGTTGGCATCCATGATTGATTCTTGTGATCATTTTTTGGGTTCGAGTATTTTAAGCTTCCTATGATGTGAAGTAGGACATAAATATATGGATGGAAAACAAGAATCATCTCTAGGTATGTAGCTCATAAAACCTTAAGACCCTAGCATGTGTTTCTAGCAAAAATACAAATAAGGAGATAAACAAGGGGAGAAGAGGAAAGAAATCACCTATAGCCCATATTAGGGAAGGGGCCTCAACCCCTTTCTTTGCTCCAAGCTCTCGTATCTTGGCGATGAGGCTAAGAATGGGGTATTTAAACGTTCTACAATCAATTCAAATGGAACAATGAGTGTTGGCCGAAATTACAAATGCCAAACACCCTAAACTAATAAGAGTCCTTATGATGCTTCTTGATCAAGTCTTCAAGATGCTTCCTTTTGCTTGGCATTGGAGAAAGGATGATGACCAGCTTGTAGGAGGTTGAAGATGGCCACACGCAAGAGAACTTCAAGGAGGAGGCTTTGGTTGAGAGGGAGAGGAGAAGAGGAGGTAGAAGACACTCTCGGCTCTAGAGGAAGAGAAGGGGGAAGAGAAGGTATGCGGATGGAATCCACCAAACCTAGACAAACATGCACTCAAGACATATTTTTTTTCTCAAAATGGATTGACTCCAGTGCAAGTGAAAAATGCAAGGCTTTAAAACCCTCTCCTTCCCTCAACATTACAATGAAGTGAAGTGTCAAAATTGCCCTATGCACAGTCTTCAATCAATGCCGGACTTTGGTGGAGTTTTTGAATGAATGGTGTGGATGAATCCCCCCCTTGGCGCCTCTAGTTACTGGTGGAAGCTTTACATGTATTGGTTGCATGCTAAGGGCGCATGCAAGTGTCCAATTAATGCTTGAAGGGGCTGGTTCGTGCATGGCTTCTTATTTGTGGATGAAGGGGGTGCTTTGATCCTCATTGGTAGAGAATGGAGGCTGATTTGAGTTTTGAATTTGGAAGTGACGCCTTTGGTGTTTTGAGGCTAGTTTAGGTGCCAATCCATGTCATCATGATGAGGTGGATTGAGGTGGCATCCAAGTGTCTTGGTGGTCTTGGAAGTTGGCACCAAGATGGATGAAGTCTTTGATAGATGGTGGATATTGCTTAATCTTGAAGAGTTGGATGGAGGGCTGATCTCAAGTGGATTTGTTGCTTTGTTGGATGGTGGACCTTGATTGCATCATTGAGGCGCTAGATGGAGGGTTGATCTTGAGTCTTGGGAAGGAGATGGTGCCTTGTAGTGAGTTACAGGTGCAATAAACCTTAGGCTAAAAACAACCCACTACATCAACTAGGAAATTAAAATTACTTTATAGAAAAATAAAATCCTAGGCTACCCTACTCTAAAGCAAGAACATGAAAGTAACAAAATACAAGATAAGCTTAAAAATTCATGAAGTCCCAAAATACAAGGATTGAAAAGCTTCATGGAGATGCTCCTGCATCAGCTTTCTCTGGCACAAAAGAATTCTTCTGCGAAGAATTAAAATTGAGGTCCCAATTTGCAGCTTTTGGTGGCCAACCCAAGGTACAAAGATCATCTCGGTTGGGTAGCTTGGATGACCTTGATCATTAATCTTCAATTATGGGTGCCATCCCATTGCATGAAGGTTGTATTCAGCCCTTTTGACTTTGTCATTCCTGCAAATGAATTGTGGAGATGTGAAAGTATGTGTGTCCTCATGTGTTAAAGCATGTGATTTGAAAATGTTATATTGAAATGTGACAGCTTTGAATGGGATGATATAGATGGGTAGATATTCTCCTTTATTTGATCCTATTGAGAAGTTATGCTCATCCCTAGTTAAGTTCCAATAATTACTCACAAACTTTGGGTAATGGCAAATAGATGCGGAAATGGGGTCACAAATGTTAAGTTGCATATTCAAGTCATGTGGAACTATGTCATTATTTTTATCCATAAAATTATGATGACATGATTCAATATAGCTAGGTCTAATAAGAAATTTAGGAAAAATTAAACCAATGTCACATTCATGAAAAATTTTACCATGCAATTCTTCATTTAAAGCAAAGGATGATTCAATGTATATGGTTATATCAAAACAAGTTTCAACTTTGAAAATATCATAGCAAAGGTTTAGGGTTTAGGGTTTGGTTCAAGGGTGGTTTAGGACAGAGTTTAGTGTGGGGGTTCCCTTTGTGCGATTGGAAGCTTCATCAATTCAAGAGTGAGAATAGGTTGAGGTGAATCTAAATGTGTGGTTGGATCAGGCTCAAGTTTCAAAGTTGATGGTTCTAAGGATAGGTCAATAAAGGGTTCGATGCTAGGTGGGTCAAGAGGCGGTTCAAGTTCAGAAGAGGGCTGAGGTGTGCCTAAGGATAATGTTGGATGTTCTGGTCCAGGCCCTAAGAGTGATGGCAATGAAGAGGGTCCTAGCAGGTATCGATGGAAAACTATGGGTTTAGGAGGGATCAAACTATGGCTTAGCTCACTAAATGTGTTCAAGTGGGGAATTTTGTCCTGGTCAATCATAATAACCTCCACTTATACTCTAATCCAGGTTTAGAGATAAGGGCATTAGAGGAATCCACCAAACCTAGACAAACATGCACTCAAGACATATTTTTTCTCAAAATGGATCGACTCTAGTGCAAGTGAAAAATACAAGGCTTTAAAACCCTCTCCTTCCCTCAACGTTACAATGAAGTGAAGTGTCAAAATTGCCCTATGCCCTAGTCTTCAATCAATGTTACAATGAGTGTTCTTTAGATTTCTGAGTCGAGTGGTAGTAGAGGTTCCGGTCTTGAGGCA
The DNA here is from genome assembly GCA_027563935.2 of Costus lasius. NCBI lineage: Eukaryota > Viridiplantae > Streptophyta > Magnoliopsida > Zingiberales > Costaceae > Costus > Costus lasius. The sequence continues at coordinate 83,953,652 of CM050451.1, forward strand.
CTGCACGTAAACCAAAGTTTATCAAATCAAATGATTCATTAACTCAAGAAAACTTAAACCGAAATGCTGAATAGGTAAAATCATTACTAAACAAAAGAGAATTAATATATTGAAACAAAAACAAAAACAAAAGCTAAAACAAAAACAAAAAAAAACAAAAACAAGAGAATGTCTAGTCTAGTAATTTCCTAATTTTGTCAATATTGTCAATATTAGTCCCCGGCAATGATGCATTGCATTTATATCATATTTTTCTCTATGTTTTATATAATATTCCAGGCTCAATTGTATGATTTTATATTAATTTCTAACGTTTTTATCTCCTATTATATAGAATCTTCACTTTTCTTGGTTTTCATAAAAATACAGACAAAAATGATGGATTTAATGAGTTTAGAGATCATAGAATGATTCCCGAGGAAAAGATAAAGCTATATATCAAATTTGGAGCAAAACGGAGGTCAGACAAAATATTCACGGTCACGACCGTGAGTATCACACTGCACAAGAGAACAGTTCTGCGCCAAAACCCAGTTTTGCACAGAGATTTTCATAGCCACACCCGTGAATGACTCTGCGCATAGCGACCAGAAGCTGATTTCTTCATAGAAACTTTCATGGCCACAACTGTGAATGCATTACGGCCCATGAAGACGTTCGCCCAACTTGGTTTCCACTTCGATTCAATCGCAAATCGAGTCTAAACTTAGCCAAACTTTAGAAAAACCTTCCTAGAAAGGTCCCACAGGGATTAAACTATAAAAGGGGAGATTTTTGAGAGATTGGGGGATCTTCTTTAGACGAAATTGGACAAAGATAGCGGCTAGGGCGAAAACAGGTGGCTGGGCGAAATTCCGACAAGGAGATTACACAAAAGAGGGATTTTATTGCTCGATCTTCGTGTCCTGATTGAAGAGAAGATTACATCAATTCTCTTAGTGTTTCCTTGTAATTTAATTGAGTTTTTCATATTGAATTCATCAAACTATATGTTGTTTCCTATAAACATGATAGCTTAAGACCTTTATTTCGGGATTTGGGGCATAACCCGTTGATTGATTTATGAATTAATCTTTATATTAATCTTTGTTTAAGAATTTTATTGTGTTGATTTGATTAGAATTGTGCTTATTTAGCTTTATTACTTGATGTATGGTGAGCCACAAGTGTAATAGTTTTGTCATAGTAATACGAGTCGATCCCATAGGGACAGTGATCAAATACCGAGTGATTACGAATCAATAGCTAGACAATTGGGTAAATGTTTTGAGTTTTCAGAAAGTAAACCAAACACAATTAAATAAGTGACAACTAAATTTAGCAAGAGATAGTTTTGGATAGAAAACAAGGTTTAGAGACATAGGAACTTCGGGTTCATCTCGTTGGTAGATTTTAGACTCGAACAAGACAATATCATAACTATGCAATCTTAAAGCATTCAAGGAGATATCCAATGGTACAGATTACCCTCTTTCGATGGCGTAATATGGTATTAATCTAAATCGGCATCCTACTTTAGTGGCAAACCAAATCTAGATTGATCCAATGGGTTCAGAGATATCATAAAATTTCTCATGCAAATCCTGCCCCATTTCTTAACAGCTCAAAGCATAATCAATCCAGTAGATCTAACATCGCAATTCTCCTTTCATTCCTTCATGCGACGCCCAAGAAAAGCAATTGCGTGGCCAAAGTAATCACTATTAGTAAAATAACATAGATCAAATAAACACAAGATAAAATTGCATTAGTTATGAGAAAATAAGTTCAAAAACAAGATCCACATAACTCAACTACACCCTTGTTCTGATAAAGAAGATTACACTATCATAGCATCGATTCAGTACAAATCTCTAAAAGAAGGAAGAAATCAAAGAGAAATAGAAGAAATAAAGAAGTAAACTCTTTAGGGAAGTGCTGCAATTATCCTTCTTCAAGCCTTCTAGTGTGGGCGCACAAAGATCTCCCTCTCCCCTTGCTCTCGACAAGAACTTCACCCTTTGGCAAACTCATCCGCTCTTTGCTTCATTATTTTCACCATTTTAAGATTCGAAGGTAAGTGTTTTCTCAGATTCCATGAAGATAGCCCTTCAAATGCTCGTCATTTTGACACTAAGAACGCCTAATTTGGAGTTAAGACGAGGAAGTTATGACACTTTTAATGTTGGTGGCTGCAAGATTACGGGTGTAATACAAATTATGGCTATGCCAGTAATGCATTCATCAAAGTTCTTAATTTCTGAAAACGTTCACATAAAGATGGCTCTTTGAATGCTCGTCGTTTTGACTCCAAGAACGCCCAATTTGGAGTTAAGACGATGAAGTTATGGTCATTTAATGTTTGGCAGCTATGAAATTACGTGCGTAATGCAGATTACAACCATGCCCGTAATTTTGGTGTCAAAGTCTGATCCATCTGAAAAATTGCGAATGAGAGGATTATGGCCATGGCTCAAATTACGGCCATAGTTGTAATGTCAAAATTTGCTGATGAGAAGATTATGGCCAATATATGAATTATGGTCATGCTCGTAATTTTCTTATCAAGGTTTTTGCTATCTGAAAAGTTGCTGTTGAGGAGGTTATGGGCATGACTTCAGATTATGGCTGTGGTTGTATAAAAATGGGTCCATCGTATAGCCAATGAGAGAATTACGATCATGATGAAGATTATGGCCTTGGCCGTAATTCTTAAAATTACTCCCATTTGAAGCCAAACTTCTTGTCAAGATTCTTGATTCACTCGGAGACATCAACGTACTTCCATATAGCTCTAAAATAGAGTGAATTATCATGTATTCAACAAATATGACAAGTAGTGAAGCTTCTGAAGAAAATCAATGAAATAAGCCGGAAAGGGATGTAAAAACATGATAATAAGTCTCGATTGACCAGTAAATATAGTTCAAAAAGACTATATAAATATGAGACATCATTAATCTGGCCAAATTTTATTGCGTTTGAGACGTTGCGAGAAGGACTAAGCGATGAATTGCGACGTTGGATCTATTCTTTTCAAACTTGTGAATTCAATCACAAGAGTAGTTGAATTCAATTGAAGGATTTTATGATTTGTCACAAAACTTAATAGGCCTAATCACAATAATTGTCACAAGAGTAGGGAATTATTGTGATTAGGTACCGGATTACGCTTCGAGAGAAAGTAATCTGTACACTTAAATAAATCCTTTTCAACACTTAGATTTATTTTATTAAATTTTGATTTGTCAATGTGGTGAAACCCCGGTCTTGATTTTCTTTGCATAAGTTTTAACCCAAAACACTACCATTTTGCTCTTTTGCACTTTGAAGTTTCTGAACAAAAACCATACTTTGATTCATCTAGCTATAGATTGACTGTGTAATTGGTAATTGACTATCAGATTCTTGTTGGGAATGATATTTTATTTATTATATCGATAAAGCCATGCACCTGTGGTCGCATCAAGTTTTTGGCGCCATTGTTGAGGATTAGGCCAGTCAATATCAATTTAATCATGATATTTATAGACTAGACACTTTTTATTTTTCGGATTGCTTTAGTTTCTTTATAATTAGATTTTTGCTATTTTTCTTTTTTTATTAACACGTTGTATGCCCAGAAATCTTAAGACAGGTATGATTTTTCCTGAAGATCTAGAAATTAAATGCACTTTTCGCCTTCGGAGAAAGCTACAATTTCAAATTTGTGAAGTTTCAAAGGAAAGCATGATGGCAACCAATCAATCACTTAGGGATTTTGCTATACCAAATGTTCAAGGGTTTAATTCTAGCATTGTTCGCCTAGTTGTTGTGGCAAACAACTTCGAGATCAAACCAGCTTTGATGACTATGGTTCAGCAGAACCAATTTGGGGGTGCTCTGAAACAAGATCCAAACTTACATCTTGTTCTTTTTCTTGAGTATTGTGACACCATTAAAATAAATGGTGTATCTCCTGATACTATTAGACTAAGATTATTTCCATTTTCTCTTAGGGATCGTGCGTGCGTGTGGCTCCTATCTCTTCCACCAGGATTGATCATGACTTGGGAGGAACTCTCACGCACATTTTTGTCAAAGTATTTCCCTCCTAGCAAGATGGTACAACTAAGGAACTTGATCACATGTTTTTGTCAAATGGATGGGGAATCGCTCTATGATCCTTGGGACCGCTTTAAGGAACTACAGTGCATGTGTCCTCACCACTGGAGTGAGCGATGGGTCTTAGTCCACACTTTCTACAATGGGCTGGGCTACATCTCGAAGCTTATGGTAGACGCTGCGCCTGGAGGTGCGCTCATGAGTAAGAGAGTATATGAGGCTATGACATTACTCGAGGACATGGCAATGAATTACAATCATTGGTCCAACGAGTGAGGTACAACATCAGTGAGCGCAGGTAAGTATAGTAATGATTTGCTGACATCCCTTGCTACGAACGTTGACTCTCTTGCTCAAAAACTCGACTCTTTTACTTTTCTTATTGCTATGGTTAATGATGTTTATTGCAAAGTTTGTGGCACTATAGGTCATACTTCTGTCAATTGTAGCTTCTAGCTTCACCATAGGATGACTCTTGTCAAGACTAAGCAAATGCCTTAGGTAGCTATAACCAGCAATAGGTGAATGACCCTTATTCTTCCACCTATAACCCAGGCTAGAGGAACCACCCTAATCTTTCCTACGAAAATAATCAAGGGTATGTTCCTCAGCTAAACAATAGGCAACTTCCAAGATTTCAATCTAGGCAACTGATGTCTTATATTTATATAGCATTTTTATTATATTTTTTTATACAAAATCTCTCTTATTCTATCACATTTCAATTCATTTTGACTTAAATTCTTGTATTTATTCAGAATCTTCACCCCTTTTCATTTTTGTTATATTTTAGGGGGAAACGACCATATTTTGATAGATTTTGAAGAATCCAAGTGGACAGATGAACTCTACAAGTCAAGACGAAGTTGCCCATCAAATTTTATGCAAATCAGAGCTTGTTTATAAATTACGGCTTGCTCGTGATTTCCATCATGGCTATAATTTCTAGATGGAATGCAAAAAGAATTACAGCCTGCCTATGATATTTATCATGACCGTAACTTCCTCCGTACAAATCTCAGAAGATACAAAAGGAATTACAGCCAGCCCATGACCGCAGTCACGGCCATGATTTCTTCGACACTTTTCGACTCTTTTCACATAAAGAATTATGGCTTGCCCGTGATTTTCATCACGGCTGTAATTCTCACCCATGATTTTTATCATGGCTATAATTCTCCCATATTCCTTCGACAGTACTCAGAAAGAATTATAGCCTACCCGTGATATCTGTCAGGACCGTAATTCTATCCTCAAAGTTCGAGTTTGACCCCATTTCTTGCCCAATTTTGGGGAAAACCTAATTGGGAGGAGGAGAACTATATAAGCAACTGAAGGAGTGATTATTGAAAATTTTTGGCCAATTTTCAAGACAAATTTGATAAAGAGGCGAGATTTAGGGCGACTGACGATGGAAGGCATTTCTTCATCGGAAAAGCTTGGTTTTTCTGGTCAATTGGCGTCGATCCTCACGAGGGAGCATTAAACTCCATCCTCCTTGTTGATTTCTATTTTTATTTGCCAATTATAATCAAAAGTATGAATTTTTATGACGTTAACATGATTATCATGTTAGCATAAGCCTCTTCTTCAGGACTAAGGGCATAGCCCTCTATGTTATTATGACTTAATCATTGATTTTCATGTTTTGAAGCAATTTACTTATGTTTGATTCAATTATTTTTATTCTTGTTACATGTTGATTACTAGCCATAATTTGCATGCTTGAAACTTCGCAAGAAGTACTAAAAGGTGAATTGCGACGTTGGACCTATAATTTTTAGACAAGTTGATTTAATCATGAAAGTAGTTTGAATAGACTTGAGGGATTTTAAATGATTTGTCATGAACTCATTGGGTTTATCTCGAGTTAATAACCACGAAAGTAGGGGATTAACTCAGGTAAACACTGGTTGTACCATTGAAATAGGGCAATCTGTACATGCGGATAAATCCTCTTCAACACAGTAAAACTCTTCTTAAGATAAATTTTGTTAGTAAAGTCATAAAACATAGAGTGGTGAACCCATTGTCCCGAGCTTCCATAATTTGATTACAACCCATTCTGTTTTACTCTTCCCGCAACAAAGCTAAGTTTAATTTCAATTCTTTTTGGATTCATCTAGCTAATAATCCTAAGATAAGTTGGTACTTGGTCATTGGTCTCCGTGGGACGAAATTTTTATTATTTCGATAGGTCGTGCACTTGCGATATCCCATCAAGTTTTTGGCGCCATTGCCGGAGACCAATTTCGCCAATATTGACCCATTCTAAGCCCAATTCTCTCTTCATGATAACTTGTTATTGGGCCTCATTGAGCAATGAGCTAGCCCAAACTTCATTGCATAGGTTTATTAAGCCATTGGATCCAATTCAATATAACCCTAAGTCAAATGTGACCAACTATGGTCAAATTCGGGTCAACCTGCCAAAAATGAAGTTTGGCTCCAATAACTCTCTTCCATCTCATTAGGCCCATTGGCGCTGATGAAATCTCAAAAATAGATCTGAGTTATCTAATAACTTGATCATAAGGCTTCCCGATCAATATGAGAACTCGAGTATCAAGGTGTGTGACCCTGTAGGTTCATTTGACATTGGCAGTGATTAACTAAGTCATCACAAGGAGTGAGTGGCACCTAGTAGTGCATCGCTGCTACCCAAGTCATTGGAATGGATATCGACATCAACATCCCCTTCATCGCAACTAGGTACAGATGCATTATAGTCTCTTTGCCAAACTGATATCTGATTGGACAAGTGTGTCACCACTTGTTTTCACCCAATCACATGGTTATGACTAAATCAGGTTCTCACCTGGGTATGGTCATACACTTTCAATCATAGAATCATAGAGGAGCGCCATGGATATCAAGCTTCTCGTAGGAAGGGGCAAATCCTTTGTCTGTCCATTGACCTTCTCATATGGGTTGTGACATACTCAATGACAACCGTCATAACCTTCCAACTACGGCGAGGTGTTAGGTTGCATCAAAGCATGTCCCTAACCATATAGAAGAGTCAATGACCTCAAGTCAAGGGATCCATCCATCGCCTGTCACTTGTGAGGATAACTCATGACACCAAGTCATTGCCTCACAGTGGGTCAGTCCAGTATATCCATCACTGATATACCCATATATCTGCGCTAGCACCTTGTGCATAACCAGTCCATATACCAGTCTCACAAGTACCATAGCTGTCGCATATCCACTAAGGTACATCGACTGGGGACAAGAGTTTGAGCACAAATCCAATCTATCTCCAGGGACATTATCATGTAAGTACACAATCGTAGATGTAGACAAACAATGATAATGACAATGCCAGAATGATATATAAATATCAGAGTCAAGTAGTACAAAGATGGACCAATACTAGGTCATAGGGCATATACACCAATAACCCCAATTCCCAAAAAAGGAGTTTAAGCTGTCATGTTCATAGAATACAACATGGAGTATGATGAATTCAACATGAAAACTTAATTAAACTACAAGGAAACACTAGGAGAATTAATGGAACATTTCTCTTCGATCTCGTCCTAGCCGCTGCTTGTGTCCAATTTCGTCCAAAGAAGCCTCCCTAAACCTTTCCAAAATCTTCCCTTTTATAGTTTAATCAATGTAGGACCCATCTGGGAAGATTTATCCAAAGTTTGGAAAACTTTTGACTCATTTTCAGGTCGAATTAAAGAGAAAACCAAGTTAGGCAGAAGTCTTCACGGGCCATGAAGCGTTCACGGCTGTGGCCATGAATGTTTCTGTAAGTAAAATTGCCTTCTGGTCGCTGTACGTTGAGACATTCACGACCTGTGAACGAGTCATGGGTGCGGTCGTGAAAGTCTCTATGAAGAATTGGACTTTGGTTTTTATTCCTTTGTGTAGCATGATACTCACGGCCTATGAAGGACTCACGGCTGTGACCGTGAATATCTTATCTAACCTCTGTTTTGCTCCAAATTCGACGTGTAGCCTTGTCTTTTCCTCGAGAATCGTTCCATGGTCTCAAAACTCGTTAAATGCATTGTTTTTGCTTGTATTTTTATAAAACTAAGAAAAGTGAAGATTCTATACCATAGGAGATAGAAACATTAAAACATGGTATAAAATCATATAATTAAGCACAAAATATCATATAAAATACAGGAAAAAATATGATGTAAATACAACTCATCAACATTACGGCTATGCGTCTAGACACAGGCAAGCCACAATCATCACGGTGAAAATCTGATTAAAGCTGGTCACGACCGTGCATCAAGACATGGGCAAGTCATGTTTCCTTCACATACGTCTATAATGTTCTTCTAAGATAGTCACGGCTGTGCATGTAGACACGGTGATGCAGGAGCAACCCAAATTGACGGGCCTATGCAGGCACATGAGGACAGTCCAACTCCTCTAGAAGGCATTTGGGGAGACTCCCTAGGACTTGAGGAATTTTCAACCCAAATTGAGCTTCCCAGACCCCGACATGGCCAGGCCGTGACGACGGTCATGCCCGTGACAAGCACGCAGCCCATCTGCATGCCCGTGCTCGCGACCGTGTTCGGCGCCGCACCAAACCAACACGGACACGGCCAGGCCGTGATGGAGAGCACGGCCGTGAAGCATTCTGTGGATTTTGGGCCCAACATTACGGCCCGTAAAGAGGACTACGGCCCCGACCGACCGCCTCAACACGGCTGGGCCGTGAAGGCCAGCACGGCCGTGAAGCATTCTGTGGATTTTGGGCCCAACATTATGGCCCATAAAGAAGACCACGGCCCCGACCGTGCACCCGGCCGTAATCTCCGCGACAGAACATGGAGCGTCCAAACACGCCCGTGACCACCAACATGGGCAGGGCGTGTTCGCCCTTGAAGATCAGATCAGGCCCCGATGACCCCATTTCGACGTGCACCATCCTCCCTACTTTGTTGCTCCACCTCATGATGATCCAAAGGAGCCCAGCAAGGTGATAATCCGACAATCCTAGCGCCAAAGCAAGCATCCAGATCGCTTCATGGGCGTCGTTAGTCCCCTTTCCACCCAAACCGATGCGACTCAACCCAAGGACACTACGAGCCAACCGCCTGAGGACCCATCCCCAAATGGGCCTCTCAACCTCATCCGTAATTCAGCCCAAGATCGAGCTGCCACGGTGGTAACTTAGCCCACGACGTCCAAGTTCTGCTGTTTTGTCGCCATGTGCTCCGAGCGTGTCTAAACCGCACCTGTATGAAGACGCGGGATCGTGCTACCAGCTTCAAAGAATATTAGGTGATAGTTTGTTAATATTTGTCTTGTAGTTGTAGCTTGACCACTTTTGTGGCCTGCAATAGTTGTTAGGTGGTTAAAGTTCCTTGTCCCTTATGTATTTTGTTTGTTCCCATCCCTCTTATTCTATAAAAGAGGAGGTAGGGCTAGTGTGTTAGTTAGTTCTCTTAGAGGTAGAGATCTCCTGGTGAGCAAGAGAGCTTCTAGCCTGTGTGGAGGATGAAGTCGCTTTGCCTTCGGAGTTTGTAAGAGTCGGCGACCGGCGTCTCGACTCGACGCGTTTTCCAGCTTGTGTTCCCCGCTTTATGTGAAGTAAATCCTACCTTTCCGGTGGGTCAGGTTCACCTGTTTTCTTTACGTTTCATCGCATTCCTTCGCTGTGGTTTCCTTCGATCCTTCACCCCCGGCCATCCGCCATCGGAGGCGTGGTCGGATCTCTTGTTCTTGGTTTGTTTCAGCTTCATAGGCGCGTGAGCTAAACCGTGCGAAACCACAGTCCCCAATGCGAGCTACGCTTAAACGTGTTAAGTGAGTTTCAGGAAATTGCTAAAATTGCTACGAGGTTAGTGCGTTGCATTATTTTAGTTGGGTGCCATTCTCTTCATTCTCATTCATGTTGCCCCAATCGAACTCGTCGCTGTTTCGTCGTGCTTTCTACCGGATTCCCTACACTTTCCGATGCATTTCTCTTCCCTCATCTCACGACCCTCTCCCGTTTTGTCACGCATTGTGTAAAACCCTAGAGTACGGCTTGAGGACCCCCTCACCTATTAGTTGCTACATCAATTCTGGTATCAGAGGACGTTGCGTGTTCAATTCTTATCGTTCGCATGATCCCTCACCATCGCATTGCATATTTCTACATACTTTTGGTGTTTTTAGCATTTCGCATTAGTCGTGTCCCCTTTGTTTGTGCATGGTGACTACACGGTCACAAATCATGTCGTCCCAATACCCGGAAACCATCCCCGAAACCCAAGAGTCAGTCCAACCTTCGGAAGGGGCTAATTCCCATCTAGCATCTATGGCTGCGCTTGAGGCGCGAATCGATGCAAAGCTTGAGGCGCTGTCCGCGCGTGTGGATGCCCAACAAGCGAGCACCCATGCCATGGTCCAGCAGATTTTAGCTGGAATCCAACACCTTGTTAGTCGCCCCGGGACCGTGACTTGCGGGCTTTAGGTCCAGCAGATTTTAGGTCTTGCGGGCTTTTACCGCCGGTTCATCCGTGGGTTTAGCACGATTGCAACCCCCTTAACTCAGCGTCTCTCTAAGGACGAGTTTGAGTGGACCCCTGCCACTCAACGAGCTTTTGACGCACTTAAGGACGCCTTGACCACCGCTCCTGTCTTGCGCCTCCCCGACTTTTCTAAAGTCTTTGAGGTCGCATGTGATGCCTCCGGTTCTGGCATCGGTGGGTCTCTTAGTCAGGAGGGCCATCCCGTGGCCTTCTTCAACGAGAAATTGAATGCCGTTCGCCAGCGTAATTCGACTTACAACAAGGAATTCTACGTGATAGTCCAGTCATTACGCCAATGGCGGCACTATCTTCTTCACCATGAGTTCGTATTGTATAGCGACCATCCTTTCCTTCCTCAACGCCCAAAAGAAGTTGGGCGCCCGCCATGCTAAGTGGGTTGAATACCTACAACAGTATTCCTTTGTGATCAACCATAAGGCGGGTAAGGAGAATGTTGTCGCGGATGCCCTGAGTCGCGTTCGAACCCTCTTGTGCGTGATGCGCACTCGTGTCAATACCTTTGACCATGTCAAACAGGAATTCGCCACTTGCTTTGATTTTAGTGCCATATACGCTGCTTTGACTGAGTCCACCGATCCCTACTCCCCCTACCAGTTGTGCGAGGTTTACCTCTTCTTGGGGAATCGTTTGTGCATTCCCCGTTCATCACTTCGAGATCATCTTTTGCTCGAGCTTCACTCGGGTGGCGTCGCCGAACATCATGGCCACAACAAGACCCTTGAGATGGCGGAGGAATGTATGTTTTGGCCTTCCCTTCGCAAAGACGTTGAGCGCTTCGTGCGCCATTGCGGCACCTGTCAGTTGTCCAAACCCTACTCTCCGAACACGGGTCTCTATACCCCATTACCAGTGGCCACCGGCCCGTGGCGCGACTTAAGCATGGACTTTGTCCTTGGGTTGCCTCGAACCGCCTCCCGCTTCGATTCCATCTACGTGGTCGTAGATTGGTTTTCGAAGATGGCCCACTTTATCCCTTGTTCGCGCACTGCGGATGCATCCCACGTCGCCCTTCTTTTTGTCCGGGAGATCGTGTGTCTCTATGGTCTTCCCAACACGATTGTGTCCGATCGCGACACGCGTTTTGCGAGCCATTTCTGGCGCTCACTTTGGGCACTCCTGCACACCACCCTGAAATTCTCCATGGCCTATCACCCTCAAACCGATGGGCAAACTGTAGTTGTTAATTGTAGTCTGGGCAATCTTCTCCGTTGCCTCGTCGGTGACCACCCAAGGTCCTGGGATTCCATCTTACCCATGGCTGAATTTGCGTACAATAGTGCTTCTAATAGGTCTACGGGTATCAGTCCCTTCCAGATTGTCATGGGCCATCAGCCGTGTAAACCCATCGACCTGCATGACCTTCCCATAGAGTCCCATCTCTCCTTGCATGCATACTCATTCGCCCAGCATATCGCTAGTTTGCATGATGAGGTCCGGCATCATATCTTTTTGGGCAACACTCACAATGCAATGAAGGCCAACGAGCATCGTAGGCCACATCACTTTGTAGGTGAGCTTGTAAGGGTGCGCGTCCACCCCGAGCGTTTGTCCAACAAAGCACACTATAAGCTTCAGCCACGTTATATGGGACCCTACGTGGTGGTACGCAGGATTGGCTCCAACGCCTATGAGCTGGACTTACCCGAGGACATGGGGATTCACCCCGTCTTCAATGTGGCGAACCTCCTCCCCTTCTATGGTCCTTTGGAGGCACCTTCGGACCCCGACGAGCCGCTACCCCGTAGTTCTCTGGAGGAGAACCCATCAGATCACGCAGTGGAAGCTAATGCAGGAGCAACTCACATTGACGGGCCTATGCAGGCGCATGAGGACAGTCCAACTCCTCTAGAAGGCATTTGGGGAGACTCCCCAAGACTTGAGGAATTTTCAGCCCAAATTGGGCTTCCCAGACCCCGACACGGCCAGGCTATGACGACGGTCACGCCCGTGACAAGCACGCAGCCCATCTGCATGCCCGTGCCCGCGACCGTGTTCGGCGCCGCACCAAACCAACCCGGACATAGCTAGGCCGTGATGGAGAGCACGGCCGTGAAGCATTCTGGGGATTTTGGGCCCAACATTACGGCCCGTAAAGAGGACTACGGCCCCGATCGTCGCCTCAACACAGCTGGGCTGTGAAGGCCAGCACGGCCGTGAAGCATTCTGTGGATTTTGGGCCCAACATTACGGCCCGTAAAGAAGACCACGGCCCCGACCGTCCGCCCCAACACGGCCAGGCCATGAAGACCAGCACGGCCGTCACACGGTCCAGCGACAACGCGGACGCGAACACGGCCTGCAACACGCCCGTGCACCCGGCTTTAATCTCCGCGATGGAACCTGGAGCGTCCGAACATGCCCGTGACCACCAACATGGGCAGGCCATGTTCACCCCTGAAGATCAGACCAGGCCCCGACGACCCCATTTCGACGTGCACCACCCTCCCTACTTTGTTGCTCCACCTCATGATGATCCAAAGGAGCCCAACAAGGTGATAATCCGGCGATCCCAGCACCAAAGCAAGACTCCGGATCGCTTCATGGGCGTCGTTAGTCCCCTTTCCACCCAAACCGACGCGACTCAACCTAAGGACACTACGAGCCAACCACCCAAGGACCCATCCCCAAATGGGCCACTCAACCTCATCCGTAATTCGGCCCAAGATCGAGCCGCCACGGTGGTAACTCAGCCCACGACGTCCAAGTTCTGCTGTTTTGTTGCCATGTGCTCCTAGCACATCTAAGCCGCCCCTGTACGAAGACGCAGGATTGTCCTACGAGCTTCGAAGAATATTAGGTGATAGTTTGTTAATATTTGTCTTGTAGTTGCAGTTTGACCACTTTAGTGCCCGGCAATAGTTGTTAGGTGGTTAAAGTTCCTTGTCCCTTATGTATTTTATTTGTTCCCATCCCTCTTATTCTATAAAAGAGGAGGTAGGGCTAGTGTGTTAGTTAGTTCTCTTAGAGGTAGAGATCTCCTGGTGAGCAAGAGAGCTTCCAGCCTATGTAGAGGGTGAAGTCGCTTCGCCTTCGGAGTTTGTAAGAGTCGGCGACCGGCATCTCGACTCGACGCGTTTTCCAGCTTGTGTTCCCCGCTTTATAAGAAGTAAATCCTACCTTTCCGGTGGGTCAGGTTCGCCTGTTTTCTTTACGTTTCATCGCATTCCTTCGCTGTGGTTTCCTTCGATCCTTCACCCCTGGCCATCCGCCATCGAAGGCATGGTCGGATCTTTTGTTCTTGGTTTGTTTCAGCTTCTTAGGCGCGCGAGCTAAACCGCGCGAAACCACAGTCCCCAACACGAGCTACGCTTAAATGTGTTAAGTGAGTTACAGGAAATTGCTAAAATTGCTACGAGGTTAGTGTGTTGCATTATTTTAGTTGCGTGTCATTCTCTTCATTCGCATTCGTGTTGCCCCAATCAAACTCGTCGCTGTTTCATCGTGCTTTCTACCGAATTCCCTGCACTTTCTGACACATTTCTCTTCCCTCGTCTCACGGCCCTCTCCCGTTTTATCGCGCATTGTGTAAAACCCTAGAGTACGGAATAAGGACCCCCTCACCTATTAGTTGCTACATCACACGGGAAGGCCATGATCTCTATAGAACATTCTGATTCGACTAAAATTTGACCTGTGACCTCCTAGCACTGTGAGGAATCTTCTCATGACTTAAAATCTCCAAAATCTTTAAGAAAAAAATGGGCAAATTTATTATATTTCACAAACAATTAAAAATAGTGAAGATTATGCACTATAAAGGAAAATAATCCAAAATAAGGTAGAAAATAAGACTTACGTCTAGAAAACATGTAAGAATAAGACTTTAAATCTAATGAAAGTAAGGCACATCAAAATATCACAGACTTAAAATCTTGCTTGTTCTCAAGCAATTAAACTATCTAGAAAATCAGTGATAATGAAGAAAGAATGTTCTAAGGCTAAAGTGTTGACTAATATGAAAACCATTACACTCAATCCTCTGTTTAAGAATACAATTGAGATACAATTAGAACTGACAACAAAAATTATTTCTCAAAGTTAAACCTCAAATCTGAAAAAGGATTAAACACTAGCAGTATGTTGATACTATGCATAATCATCAATTCCTTCTATAGACAGCTAATCTAACTTGTTGCACTAAAAGAGCTATTCAAAATTGCAATAACGGAATCATGAATTTATTATCGGTAGGCTCAAGCTACTTCCTTAAAATTGCCTTTAACTTTGTTACGCGGAGGATAAATATTTGTAGTGAATGCACCCCCGGTACTCGATTAGAATACAAATTCAGAGTGTGTACACCACATAATGTACACAAACTTATTTCTTCAAACTATGTCAAATTGCAAAATTGCAATCTCAAAGTTAGAAGAAAGTAGAGTTATTCACTTTTACCCAACCCCTTCTTTTTATTTTTTTATTTTTATTTATTGACAGTGCAAAGTTGGATGAGTTTAGGATTCATCAACACTTCGGTACCACTGCCCCTTTTTTTCAAACTCTTTTCATGAATATTTTTTTTTGTTTTTTTTGTTTTTTTTTTAAAAGTAAACTCGTCGGAATGAATGGCTGAAAGCAGGGAATATAAAAATCCCGACTAATCAAAAACATAGCTTCGTACCTAAAATTAAGTCAGAAAATAAGGTTTAACCTGTCAAACATCATTCATGCCATAGCAAAATCATACTCAATAATAGTCTGCAAACTCAGATTGAATGAATAAAAGTAGTCATAACAAGAACTACTTTAACACAAAGAACAAACTAGACTTTTCCAATAATAGGAAAAACCATCACAAACTTAGAATTTTGCAGTATCAGCAAATCGGAAACAAAATCTGATATCACCATAAGCATCAAAAGCAACTAAAGTCAAAAGTGCATAAGGGCGCACATGACCAACCAAAAAGCAAGCAAGTCTTACAAGTACAAAATAGAATGAAATAAAGGAGGGAACAGAGACCCTCCTACCCACTGCAAAGAATTGCAAAGTCTCCTATGTAACATCAAATGGAGGCAATGTCTAAAGAGAACCCAGAAACTTACTAAAAATAGCAAACATGGGTCACCACATAAACTAGAGAAACCACATATCACCAACACTTGGTGTCCAGCTTCTGTTGGAGGTCCCTAATGGCATTCCACATGGTAGCTTGAACACGGCCTTGGCGAGCCTACTCCTCTGGCATCTCCCCGACATGCCGAGTGAGGTCCTAAAATTCCATATGCGCCTCATGCTGGTCTTCCCTGATAGTCTTCAAATAGAACTCAATATTAGCATAGGCGTTGACAGTGGATGCTGAGGCAGCGGGCTCTCCAAATTTGAACGGAAGGAGGCACAGTCTCCATAGGGACATCCTCGATTGGTATAGGAAGCACATGCCAGTTCCACCTCTTGCGGATAGTAGTGCGCTGTGGGTTCAGGAGAGGGAGAGTAAACTCACTGCCCTTGAAATCTAAGTAGAAAATATTGCCGTCACGGACTATCATCTTCATAGCTACACAGGATTCAAGATCGATCTGAGAACTCCCCTTGGCTTGCTCTTCTCCGTTGGGGTCAACCCCCACGGCTATAGCAATAGGGGTGATAAGGCCCCCGGATGCTACCACACCCTTCTGGGTGGGCACTACCTTATGCAGTTGTTTTATAAAGAAAAAGGCAATATTCAACTTATAAGAATTTACCATCGCCCACATGAAGAGAAGCTTAGAGGCACACACCAAGTCGTCACTCTCACCTTGCGTAAACAGTATGTACTCCAACACTCGGTGGACATAACGAAAACACGGGTTGCTCAACAGGCTTGCTTGGGCGATTCAGGATATAAATGAGCGGTCTCCAAAAATCTCTGCCTAGAAATCATTTTTGCTGTACTCGCACGGAGTGAGGTGAGTACCATCCACCAGAAAGCCATAAATCTGATTAAGTTGTGATAGGGTAAGCGAATGCTCCTGATTGGCCATTTGGAAGGTAATCAACCCATCATCATCATCATCATTTATAGTTACATCGACTTCTAGCGATGACATGAATTCCAAAGTGTTAGGAATGTAGGTATGTGGGGACATCGTGAAGAAACGATCCCACCCAATCTGTTGAAACATGCAAAAGACATCGTCAGAGATCCCTAGAGTAGAAATAGCCGCATAGTCCAAATATCAGGTGTTGACAACCCAACGTGACTCCAGAAAGTCATACCATGCCTTCTGTGCAGCATCCCTAATAACGATCCCATAGGGATTACGTTCAGTGTCAACAGCAAGGCGCTTAGAAGAGGAGGAACCAGAGTGCTTGGCATGGACTTCTTGTGCATAGATATGTTAGGGAAATCTGAGGTAGATCTAAGGCTTCGGTGGAGTGAAAACCAGAATAACGCAACAAGGCAGAAGGGTCGAACGCTGGCAGAAAAATTGGAGGAAACTGGACGAAGGGGAAGCTCGTAGAAGATATTGCCGAAAAATTAGATCACCTTTGAAATCCTGGTGAAAAACGAAGATCGAAGTACAAAAAAGAAACGCCAGAGGATTTGTGGAAGGATGTCAGTGGGGGAAGTAAAATCTGGAAGCTTGGAGAAGAGGTGGCGACAGAATCAACACAGGCGTAAATCACCACTGGAAAGCCAAGATCCTGAGTGAAAAACCCAGGAAATTGAGATCCAAACTCAAAATGAGAGGTGCCAGATGTTTCTGGGAGGAGAATCACCAAAGGAGGGAAGATCTTGGAGCAAACTGGAGGCTGGAAGCATGGCAAAGTGATGGCGGTAGAAACAACACGGGCGTGAACCCTAAGTTCCGCCGCCCACCGCTTTTATACTGGCGGAGACGAAGGAAAGCACTGCTGTGTTGGGAGACACGATCCGGCCATGTCTATCATTGTGAAGAAAAATCCTCAAAATCACAGGCGTGAAGTAGTTACACCTTGGGCGTGAAGAGCTTGGCAAAAAAGTATCTCTAGAGAACACGAACGTGATTTGACACACGGCCCAGCCGTTATTGCTTGGGTGAAAATCCAGATGATGGTAATCATTGGCATGACAGGACATGCAGGCCAGACGTGAACATCCCAGCAAAAAGTAGTCAGTGAAGATTATGCCCGTGAAGGAGAACACAACCTACTTGTGACGATCTCGTCAAGCTGTGGAAATTTGTTAGCTAAGCGAACATGGCCATGATGATGAACATGACTTGGCCATGTTCTTCCCAGCTGTTCGAGAAAATTCCCTGAAAAATACCAAGGATAGCCATAGTCAAGTAGATGATATCCAGTGAATAAAATGCAATCAAACTGATTATGGCACACCACTTAAAAATAATAATAATAATGTTCACACAAAAACAACTTAAAGAAAGGGAGTCCTTGCATTGCCTTCCAAGAAGTGCTTGTTTAATGTCATTAGTTTGACTAATGTCAAAATATCGATTCTGAGGTAGTGGGTTAGAAAGCTTGATGGTGACTTCCTTCTCTATAGGATTGTGCTCATAATAATGCTTGAGATGCTGCCCATTCACCTTGAAGCTCCCAGTTCTTTCACTCCATATCACGATAGAACCATAGGGAAATACCTTTTTGACCACAAAAGGTTCTGACTATCTAGTTCTGAGTTTCCCTAGAAATAACTTTAATCGAGAATTAAACAAAAGAACTTGCTTCCCTTCTTAAAATTCCTTCTTGACAATGTGCTTGTCATGCCATCTCTTGGTGCGCTCCTTGTAGATTCTGGCATTCTCGTATGCGGAGGCAAGGATCTCATGTAACTCATTCAATTGCAGCTTTCTTCTCTCTCCTGCACTCTGTAAATCATAGTTTAGCAATTTAATGGCGGAATAGGCTCTATGCTCCATCTCAACTAGCAAATGACAGGACTTTCTATTGATGAGCTGAAATGGAGACATCCCCAAGGGTGTCTTAAACACTGTCCTATATGCCCATTAGGCAACATCCAATTTGAGAGCCTAGTCGATTCTTGAGGTAGAGACAGTCTTCTGCAAGATGCTCTTTATTTCCCTATTAGACACCTCAACCTGACCACTAGTCTGGGGATGGTATGACATGCCCACCTTGTGATTAACTCTATATTTTCTGAGCAAAGATGTAAGTTTCTTATTTAAGAAATGGGATCCTCCATCACTAATGAGCACACAGGAAACTCCGAATCATGGGAATATAGTTCTTTTAAGCATCTTAGTCACCACTTTAGCATCATTGGTGGACTTAGTTGAGGCTTCCACCCATTTTGATACATAGTCAATGGCAACCAATATATACTTATTCTCGCCTAATGATGGAAGGGTCCCATGTAGTCAATCCCGCAAACAACAAAGATTTCCACTTCGATAATTATAGTCATGGATAGTTCATCCCTCTTCGATATGCCTCATGACCTTTGGCACCAATCACAACTGAATACATAGCTCCTGACATCTTTGAAGAAAGTAGGCCAATAGAATCCAGATTGCAAAATCTTAAAAACTATTTTCGTGGCACTTGAATGCCTGCCATAAGGAGAGGAATGACAGTGGAACAAAATATCTTTGACCTCCGCCTCTGGGATACACCGCTTATAAAGCCCATCGGCACATCGCCGAAATAACAATGGCTCATCCTAGAAGTACTGCTTGACATCCGATAAAAAATTTCTTCTTTTTCTGAAAATGGGGGGGGGAGACATCAAAAACAATATAATTAACGAAGTCAGCTTGCCAAGGTGCAACCATGCTTGTAACCCCAAGGAGATGCTCATCAGGAAAATTATCATTAATCCTTTGAAAATTCCTTGTGTCATTTTGTTCGTTTGTCAATCTGGATAAATGGTCTACAACTAAATTCTTTGAGCTCTTTTTATCACGTATCTCAATATCAAACTCTTCAAGTAAAAAGATCCAGTGAATTAGCCTTGGCTTAGCATCCTTCTTGCTCATCAAATATCGAATAGCTACATGATCGGTGTAGATGATAACCTTGGAGTCAATCAGGTAAGAGTGGAACTTGGCATAATTCACTTGGGCCTCATCTAGGGTTCGACTAGCACAGTATATAACATATAGCTTCTTCTCGCTTCGTTGCCCTAGAACTGCACTGACGGCGATGTCACTGGCATCGCACATTAGCTCGAACGGTAGAGACTAGTTGGGAGCCTGCATAATAGGCACCAAAATCAATGCTTCCTACAGTTTCTAAAAAGCATTAATACAACTTTCATCAAATTCAAAAATAGCATCTTTAACCAAAAGATCAGTTAAAGGTCTAGCAATCTTAGAAAAGTCCTTGACGAACCGTCTATAGAACCCGACATGCCCAAGGAAGCTTCAAATTCCCTTAATAGAGGTAGGCGGGGGCAATCTCCCAATAACCTTAATTTTTGCTCTGTTGACCTTGATCCCCCACTCAGAAATAAAGTGGCAAAGCACAATGCCTTCCCATACCAAGAAATGGCACTCCTCCCAGTTGAGCACTGATGCCATGCATTTTATACTAATTTTTATTATTATTCCATCATGAATTTGGGTTGATTTGAATATTTTTACACTCCTTTAAGGCTTATTTAGTTAAAAGCTTCAGAATCTTCACTTTTTGTCTTTCTTATGGAATTTTAGGTAAAATCACCCAATTTTGAAGTCTTTTTGAAGAATCTGAGAGCATGGGGTGATTCGTTATGAGAAGACGAAGCTGCCCGTAAAATTTGGGCTCAATCGGAGCCTTTTCTGGACTTCACGGCCAGGTGAACCTGGCGGGGTTCACCGGTGATCTTGCCAAAGGACGAAACTCACAGCGCATTTCACTGACTGGTGAACCCGGCGGGGTTCACCAATGATGTCAGGGTATCCGAAACTCACCGCATGCTTCACTGCCAAGTGAACCCCATGGGGTTCACCCGTGATTCTGTTTGACAAAACCTGCGCAAAAATATACCATGGACTTCACTAGTAGGTGAACTCGGCAGGGTTCACCTGTGATTATTTCACAATAGAATTGCACAGAACACTACACTGGTAGGTGAACCCGGCGGGGTTCACCCGTGATAGTATCGGAGCAGCCCGACCTTCACTGAGTTTTTCGTCAATTTTGGGCCCGATTCAAGTCCAAATTTGGCAAGTGAGGACTCTATGGAAAGCTTATTTGAAGAAGAACAAATAGAGTATAAAATCCCCAATTTCCGTGACCTAAGGAGGGAGGAATCTCATGACGAAGCAGCTAGGGGCGGACGGACACGGTGAACAGGCGACTTCGGGGCGATTTCTGAAGATTCAACCATCGGAATTCAGTGATTCTTGTTTATTTCTTTCGGTTCATCGTCTCCTCCCTTTTAGAAACCTTTTCTTGTGATTTTCCTATGTACAAAGAGAGAACTTTTAGCGTTTCGATGATGGTTGTAGCGTAAACTTATTTTCAGGGCTAGGTTGAAGCCCTCTGACGATTTCTACTTGCAATTCTTGTATTAACTTGGTTATTTGGATCATATTCTGAGCATATTTCACTTGAAGTATTAATTTCTTGATATTTACTCCGGCCAAGTATTATCATGTCATAGTTATTACAGTTCATAACGAAAGTAGAATTGTAACGGCGGAACCTCTTTGTGAATCTTGCGAAGGCTGGACACGAAAGTGCTTGTTCTTCACTCGAGGGTCCATAATCTACCACAGAACCCATTGGGTTTGTCTAGAACGATCCACCATGAAAGTAGGAGATGTTCTGGGTAAATACTGGGGTGTACACTCGAAAGAGGGCACCTTGTACCATAGGGTAGATTCCCTATGCATATTTGTAAATCCATGTAACTGATGTTTATGTCTTAGCGCAATTAGAATCGTCAGAGTGGTGGAAACCAAAGCCCTGATTTTCTCTCTCATATATTTTTCCCGCCGTAGTTGTTTGATTTCCTGCTTACGATTTCGCTTAATTTTAGTTTTTAAGTTCCAAAAACCACGATTTGATAAGATTAGATTCCAAGAATTAGATTTTCTGGTACTCACCTTGTTCCCTATGGGATTTGATATCTTTTGTATTACTTTGACATTTCCATGCACTTGCGGAGAGTGTCAAGTTTTTGGCGCCGTTGCCAGAGAACAACAGTTGATATCAGTATACTTCTAAGGACTTGTGGACTAAGTTTTAGTTAGTTTTTCTTTCTTTATTCTATTTCACGCTGCTTTCTGCTTGTGTTAATTGCTTTGAACTTCTTAATTGAATCTGACAAATTTTTATGCAAAGAAGTTCCAGGGCAGGAGCACTCTTGGAAATCGATCTCGAAATAGAACGAACCTTCAGACAAAAAAGAAAGCTTAAGCAAACTCGGAAAAAGGAGAATCAAGAACAGATAGAACACCTTCACATTGACATAGAGAATGAATCAGCGCCTCAACCTATGAACAACAACAATGCCATAACACTGCGAGAATATGCAGCGCCTTTTTCATATGAGTTTCAATCAGGAATCGTTAGGCCTAGTGTCGCGGCCAATAATTTTGAAATCAAACCTGCTTTACTTTCCATGATACAACAAAATCAATTTAGTGGTTCTCCTTTTGAGGACCCCCAATATGCATTTGTCTATATTTTTGGAATATTGCGATATGTTAAAGATTAATTGAGCTACTTCTGATGCTATCAGGTTGCGTTTGTTTCGGTTGTCCTTAAGGGACAGAGCAAGGGCATGGTTCCACACGGTCCCCTCAGCTTCAATTCGGACATGGGATGAACTGTCTCAAGCTTTTCTCTCGAAGTATTTCCCTCCTTCGAAGACAATCCACCTCAGAAACCAAATAACGAGCTTCATGTAGAAGGATGGGGAGTCTTTGTATGAAGCCTGGGAAATATTTAAGGAGCTTCAAAGATTATGTCCGCACCATGGGATTGAGACTTGGGTCCTAGTACACACGTTCTACATGGGATTGGAGTACAACACTAGGCTCACAGTCGATGCTGCTGCCGGAGGATCGGGACTGATGAGCAAAGTACCTGAAGATGCTATAAGCCTCTTGGAGGACATGACACTGAACTATCATCAATGGAATCCAGAGCAAGATACACCTTCCAGGAAAGCAGGTAAATTCGATCTTGATTCATTAACTGCTCTCACTGTGAAGGTAGACAATCTGACTAAGAAATTTGATTCATGGTCTGTTAACTCTTTAGACACTAATTAATTATCTTGTGAGTTGTGTGGCGTTGCAGGACATGCAGGTGCTGAGTGCCGAGTGGGAGATGGACAAGTGGTCCAAGGTCAGCCTGAACATCTAAATGCAGTTGGAAATGCAAACCCCATGAACAACCCCTATTCCAACTATTACAACCCTAGCTAGCGCAACCACCCGAACTTCTCCTACCGGACCACGCAGCCTATACAACTAGGGCAAGCGCCACCACAAGTTCAACCTCAGCAAGGGAACTTCCGACCGCCACAATAAGAAAATTACAGGCAACCACCTAGGTTCCAACAGAGAAACTACAATCCTCCCCCTCAACAAGCAAACTACAATCCTCCTCCAAGACCGGCCCAAGACTCTCAACTGAGTAAGCAAATAGAAGGGCTAACCGATATGATGAAATTGATGATGACAAGGATGGACTCCTTGGAGACGCACAACAAAATGTTGGAGAGCCAGCTTGCGCAGCAGGCTAGCTCATCCTTTAGAGCGCTAGGGAAGCTTCCATCAAAACCAGAAGTTAACCCGAGGGAGCATTGCAATGCAATCTCCACTCAAAGCGGCAAACAACTTGAAGACCCTAAGATGCCGACCAATGAACAAGGGATGAAGTGATACCGAATCTTGAGGAGCCACATGTAGATTCAACACTAGCAGAATTTGAGCGAATAGAGGAAGAGCGACCGTATGTTGGGCCACCAGCCTACAAGCCTCTGATACCTTTTCCTCAGAGGTTTGTCAAATCCAATCTAGACAAGCAATTCAGTAAGTTTTTAGAAATATTTAAAAAACTGTATATTAATATTTCCTTTGTCGATGCCCTTTCGCAGATGCCGACCTATGCGAAGTTCCTGAAGGACATCCTCTCAAATAAACGGAAGCTAGAAGACCAAGGAACCGTGGCACTCACTGAGGAGTGCAATGCGATTTTGCAAAACAAGCTTCCACAAAAACTCAAGGACCCTGGCAGCTTTTCCATACCGTGCCAGATAGGAGAGATGACCCTTCAGAGAGCACTGTACGATCTAGGGGCGAGTGTCAGCATCATGTCGTTATCATTGTGTAAAAAGCTAGATTTGGGTGATTTGAAATCGACTAATGTTTCTTTGCAGCTTGCTGATAGATCAGTTCGGAGTCCAGTGGGTATTTTAGAGGATGTACCCATCAAAGTAGGGGATTACTTTATTCCTGCTGACTTTGTTGTGTTAGACATTGATGAAGATGACAGACTTCCTATTATCTTAGGAAGACCTTTTCTTGCTACAGCTGGTGTTGTCATTGATGTTAAAAATGGGAAATTGGATTTAAATATCGGTGGCAATGTTATTCAATTTGATATGTCTAACTCTCTCAAAAAACCTTCTCTTGCATGTATATGTTACAGTGTGGGTGTACTTAAGCATGCTAGAAGTTTAGAAGACAATGGACACCGCCTCAAACACCGTTTTGAAGATGGACTAGTCAAGCAAGGGGAAGTTCTCGCCCCTTTTGACCCCCCCCCCCTGATTTGATAACCTGATGACTATATGGTCAAGCTATTGACCTAAAACAAGCGCTCTTGGGAGGCAACCCAAGTTTTCTCGTCGTTTTCATTTTCTTTCTGTTACATTAGTTGACATTTAGTTTTTAGTTTACCATCATTGAATAGTTCACTCTCTTGCTTATCTAGTACTATTTTAGGAGATTTTGATACCGATACACACTGATAGAGTTTTATTTTTGGGATGCAGATGCGTTATGCGAACAGGAGATTTTTGCTGGATTTTTACTGAAGCTCAGTGCACTTCACGACCAGGTGAGCCCGACAGAGTTCACCCGTGAAGTACACTTACCATGTTGACGAGCAGTTTTTCGAAGGGTATTGTTGTTAAATAATGATGGAGCCAGAAATATTGAGTTGTGGATATTATTTCTAGATTTTCAGCAACTAACCGTGCACTTCACGGCTAGGTGAACCCGACGGGGTTCACCCGTGAAGACAACCGAATTAGACCAGGCGCATCCCTAAAGTGTGCTTCTTGGTTAGGTGAACCCGGCTGGGTTCACCCGTGTTTCTTTTGGAGCATTACCCGTGTTCGCCCTAAACCACGGGTAGGGTTACATTGTTTCACGCTGCCGCCGCTCCCTCTTCTCAAGATCTCCCGACCTTGCGCCGCCGCTCCCTCGCGATCTCGCCCTCAGATCTTCAACAAACCTTCCCAACTCACGGTCTGCACCTCCGGTGTGATTAACACAGACTTGATCTACTCCCCGCTGTTCGTATTCCGATTTTTCCTGCTCGCCGATTTTCCTGTTTCTGCCACTGCAATCAGTCGCTCCCTCTGTGCTCGGGGAAAATTCTCTTTGGTTATTTTCAGTTATCTTCTCGCAATCTCATCTCATGGCACCACGACACAAGGTGATTGCCTTCCGCCCCCGTGCTCTGCAACCTGCATCGAAATCGTCCACAGACGACGATGACTTCGTCTTGCACGGACAACCTCCACCGCCACAAGCCACTCCTGCTAGCCAGCTAGCGCAGTCTTCCTCCTCCAGAAATCCGACACGCCATTCTGCTCGGCAGCCCCAGGCTTATGTATCTCCGCCGAACGAATTTGGCATAGTATTCAGGAATGCGGAGCATGAACTAAACTTCGAACATCTTCTCCATCTCCAGATGCTCAACACCCGATATTTACACAGAAACACTCTTGTTATGTTAGGGCTTTTGGATGATGTTGAATGGATGTACTCAAATATTGGATGGGAGCAGTTTCTAAGGCTTGCCTCCCCCACGTACATTGGAATAACATTGGAGTTCCTCAGCTCGTTGGATGTGAAAGCTGCTGCCATTGTTGATGACGATCCAGGGCGCATCTCCTTCCATATGGGGAATACTAAGCACTGTTTATCTCTTTCTCAGCTTTGCCAAATTTATGGTTTCCCAGAACCTTGCACACGCAAAGTCCCGGTGGAGTTCAATGAGCAGGCTTTTTGGGCGTCGATCACGAATGAGCACTTCTATTCAGCCAGAGTCGCCAGGGCCTCAAGCATCTGCAATCCAACTATCAGATATGTCCACCGCGTACTCTCCCATACCATCTTCGGGCATGGGGAGAGCGACGGCATGGTATGTCAGTCAGAGTTATTTTACTTATGGTGCATGCTTCACTCTTTCAGGGTCGATTCTAGATTTTACTTAGCAAAGCAATTCAGCCGCATCGCGCATTGCCGTAAAGGTGCGATAGTCATTGGCGGTCTCATCACTCCTCTTGCAGTCTCTCTTGGGGTCATTCCCTACGGTACGGCCGAGGCTAGTGGAAACAACCGGCTTGAGATCGAGTCATGCGTTTCCATGAAACTCATCATCCGCCAGGGTGATGCCTATTGCATGACATTCAAGGATAGCCAGTTCTGCATGCCATTGCCTAACCCAGAGTGCACCACCGTGCGTGTTCGAGAGAACTGGCGCATCAAGCCAATTGCTGACCCTCAACCAAACCCTGAAGACACTGCACCACCAGCCCCAGGCGCGTTCTTCTTTGGTGGCTCCTCCTCAGATTCTCTGTTGGGCATTCTTCAGGAGATGAGGGAGGAGCAGCTTCAGCAGTGTGAGCTTATTGATCAGATGGATTCCTCCATCTCCTTTATACGCTAGGAGCAAGCTTCCCATTGGGAAGCTAATGAAGCCGGGATGCAACGACAGCACAAGATGTTGGGTTCGATTTGGGAGAAGCTATCTCGTCTGGATGGCCGGTTCGCCCTGCTCAATGAGGAGAACATAAAGAACATTCCGGTCTCTTTAGATGAGGAGGACGAGTCCAATTACACCCGCGTGGTAAGGGAAGGAGCTTCTGAGCTTCTGGCTCCAAGTCGCGCAAGAGGCGCTAGCTCCACTCGGACTTGACACCGCCACCTTCTCCTCTCACATATACGACATTGCATAGATGACTATGCAACATTTTAGAGCGGATGATGAGCTGTCTTTACTCCAGCTTCTGTTTGGTTGTTGTGTTCTGACTCTTTATGGATTTGTTATGACACTTTCTGATGGATGTTATTTTGATATTGGCATTGTATCTTATATGCCACTATTCATGGGCCTGGTCCACATCTACAGGCCCCACTCTCTGTAGTGTATAACCCATATTTGAACCGCTTGTTTTTCAGCTTTGGTATTGTTGGTGTATATGCCCTGCAGACCAATGTATGTACATGGTCAGGCATTGTTTGAATGTACTTTGATAGAACTAGTATTCTTTATAAAGGCATGGTCATTATTATGCAGACTTTTCTACCTGCGCTGATGTATAGAGTTGCATAAATAATGTCCCAGGAGTTTGGTTGGATCCATTCTCATAAGCTATCCCCAGTCAAGGTACCTTAGCAGATATGGGACAGCTTTGGTACATGTGAGATTGGTGTATGGGCTGGTTAGGTGCGGGGCCCAGTAACACAGACATACAGGTGCATTAGATGCACTGGAGTGACCCACAGTGAGGATTCACTTGTCTAGTCAACAAGTCAATCTCACATGCGAGAGGTTTGCATTGATCCTTAAACTTGAGGTATTCATGTCTAGATTTGATGATGGATATGCTTTGATGCAGTCTTACGTCTCTCCGTAATTGGGAGACCAAAACAATTGTCATTGGGCATGTCATAAGTCATGTAGAGACATGGATGACCAATAGTAGGATTTGCCCCTTCCTTCAGGGGAAGCATGATATCCACTATGGGGCGCCCCACCTCATTGGTGCATGACAGGAATGTGTGGCCACACTGATTGAGTCATGACCAATAGATTGGATTGATAAACATGAGACTAATCCAATGGCAGGATATCAGTTCAGGCAAAGGGATATATATAATGCATGGGAATCCTCGTTGCTTGTTTAGGAGTTGTTGCCATATGACTTAAGTCCGATGACATGGGTAGTAGTGATGTGTTGCTAGATACCCCTCACTACTTATGATGTTTACATCATTGCCATCGTCGTATGGATCCTACGGGGTCACACGCAATAGACTCTTGACATTGCTTTAATCAGAAGCCTTAGGATCAAGTTATTGGATAACTTGGACCAATTTGGAAGATTTCATCAGCGCCAATGGGCCTAATGAGATGGAAGAAACTTATTAGGGCCAACTTCCATTTTTGGCATATTAACCAAATTAACCATGGTTAGCTTCATTTGACCTTGGGTTAAATTGGATTGGATCTAGTTACATGGTTAGCATGCATAATGAACCTTGGGCCAAGCCCATTGCTTAATGGGGCTTGCTAATAAGTTGTAATGAGAAGCCAAGGGGCTAAAAGGGTATAATGGGGATGAAATAATTGGATAAGTGCTTATGGATTCCTAGTTGGACTAGGATTTGCGCTAATGCTATTTTTGGTATATCCTAGGTGATTGATTCAAATTGGATTTGAATTTAATCACTTAAAATAATTAATTGGAAAGTATTAGGCGCATATGGGACTAATTATTTATATATTTAGAACCCTAAATCAATTGGGATTTGCGCCTATACCTAAAAAAGGCAAGCTATCTTCATGCCTTGGCGCATGAATGAGATTGATGCCCTTCCAATTAACCCTAACCGCCATTGATCTCAATAAAACAAGCCCTAGTCGCCCCCTCTAATCTAATCTAATCTCTTGGAGGCATGAAGATATAGAGGGACGACAACTTGAGTGCTTGGAGCTCTCCTTCTTCCATCAAAGGCCCAAGTTCTTCTTCTTCTCCCTCTCTTCTTGGCGCAAGGAGTCTCGATGCTTGGTGGCGTCTCCTTGCCACAAGCCCCCTTTACTTCGTTGGCCATAGGCGCACCTTGCTTGAAGGTGGCGCAAGCATAGAAGAAGAAGGAAGTACTTGGCGCATCTTCTTCATCCTCACCTCTTCTTGGTGCTTCTACCTTGGAGGTGGCGCAAGACAAGAAGAGGGTGATAAAGGCTTGATTCTCTTCCCGAGGCTAGCACCAAGCGTGGAAGGGAGCAACGTTGAGACGGTCGACTTGTGGATACTTGTAGAGGGCGAACACTTGGGCACCTTCAACATGGCTTCAACATCTCGACAAGCAAAAGAGGTACATCTCTAACACATCCTTGTGTTTTTTCTCTCGCATGGATCCTTGGGAACGGAATATGTTTCGGGTGTAATAACTCTTCCGCTGCGTCCTGGGACTACAAAATTTTAAATTACACCCGGTATTCCCTAACAGGTATTATGCTATAACCCTCTTTACATGTTACATAATGTGTGGCTCTATGTGTTTTCATGAAGTTGTTTTAAGGTATATATTGCTAGTCTTGTCTAATGATAGCTTTGCAAAACTCTTAAAGTTAAATGCATGACTGGTTGAAATTTATCAAGACATGTCGAATGTAGTACTTGTTGGAAAATTACTCAATAGTCATGTCCATATATTCTATGAAATAAAAATTTTCTAATTGGATTGATTTTTTAGGTTGTTCATTTAGTGGGTCAAGCGTTTTCATGATTCTTCAATTGATTTTGGTTTGCAATTTACGTTCTATACATATCAGGATACATAATATCTTTTTAAACTTTAAATTCCTTTCTGGTATTGGGGAAACACTGCATTTGTTAAAAGCCAGGATATGTTGATTTCTGTTATAAAAAAAAAAATCACACTTCCTCTACTTGGCACTGCGAAAAATTGGCAGTGGTACCAAAGCATATGAGTTGAAATCTAAGAAATGTGAATTGAAATAAAAAGACTCCTCTACTTGACATTGCGAAAAATTGGCAATGGTACCTAAGGATATGAGTTGAAGTCTAATGCAATGATTAGTGTTTTGTATCCTGAATAAAACATTTGAGTTAACCACAACATTATGAATTGGAAGGATAAGAATGGAATGAATATTGTGGATGCTTGATTGAATATCATGTTTATTGCCTTATGAATTGGTTGATATCTATAAATTGTGGGACCAAACTGGTGAATGCTTAAGACACTCATTTTAGTTAATTTCTTCTGATTAGATCTTAGATTGCTAAAAGAGTATTTTTCTGAACTTGGGTGCGAACTTCAACACAAAAGATTATCCTTATACCAAGGATGTATTTCAACTTATTTTATTGCTTGAGGACAAGCAAAGATTTAAATCTGGAGTGTTT
This sequence comes from Costus lasius, assembly GCA_027563935.2. Taxonomy (NCBI): domain Eukaryota; kingdom Viridiplantae; phylum Streptophyta; class Magnoliopsida; order Zingiberales; family Costaceae; genus Costus; species Costus lasius. The sequence goes on from CM050451.1 coordinate 83,983,529, forward strand.
GATGCCATGCATTTTTATAGTGATTTTTATTATTATTCCATGATGAATTTGGGTTGATTTGAATATTTTTACACTCCTTTATGGCTTATTTAGTTAAAAGCTTCAGAATCTTCACTTTTCATCTTTCTTATGGAATTTCAGATAAAATCACCCAATTTTGAAGTCTTTTTGAAGAATCTGAGAGCATGGGGTGATTCCTTATGAGAAGACGAAGCTGCCCGTAAAATTTGGGCTCAATCGGAGCCTTTTCTAGACTTCACGGCCAGGTGAACCTAGCGGGGTTCACCGGTGATATTGCCAAAGAACGAAACTCACCGCGCATTTCACTGACTGGTGAACCCGGCGGGGTTCACCAATGATGTCAGGGTATCCGAAACTCACCGCACGCTTCACTGCCAGGTGAACCCCATGGGGTTCACCCGTGATTCTGTTTGACAAAACCTGCGCAAAAATATACCATGGACTTCACTGGTAGGTGAACCCGGCGGGGTTCACCTGTGATTATTTCGCAACAGAACTGCACAGAACACTTCACTAGTAGGTGAACCCGGTGGGGTTCACCCGTGATACTATCGGAGCAGCCCGACCTTCACTCGGTTTTTCATCGATTTTGGGCACGATTCAAGTTCAAATTTGGCAAGTGAGGACTCTATGGAAAGCTTATTCGAAGGAGAACAAATAGAGTATAAAAGCCCCAATTTCTGTTACCTAAGGAGGGAGGAATCTGGCAATGAAGCGGCTAGGGGCTGACGGACACGGCGAACAGGCGACTTCGAGGCAATTTCTGAAGATTCAACCATCGGAATTCAGTGATTCTTGTTTATTTCTTTCGGTTCATCATCTCATCCCTCTTAGAAACGTTTTCCTATGATTTTCCTATGTACAAAGAGAGAACTTTTAGCATTTCGACGATGGTTGTAGCATAAACTTATTTCCAGGGCTAGGTTGAAGCCCTCTAACGATTTCTACTTGTAATTCTTGTATTAACTTGGTTATTTGGATCATATTTCACTTGAAGTATTAATTTCTTGATATTTACTCCAGCCAAGTATTACCATGTCATAGTTCATAACGAAAGTATAATTGTAACGATGGAACCTCTTTGTGAATCTTGCGAAGGCTCGACACGAAAGTGCTTGTTCTTCGCTCGAGGGTCCATAATCTACCACGGAACCCATTGGGTTTGTCTAGAACCATCCACCGCGAAAGTAGGAGACGTTCTGGGTAAATACTGGGTGTACACTCGAAAGAGGGCACCTTGTACCATAGGGTAGATTCCTTATGCATATTTGTAAATCCATGTAACTGATGTTTATGTCTTAGCGCAATTAGAATCATCAGAGTGGTGGAAACCAAAGCCCTGATTTTCTCTCTCATATATTTTTCCCGCCGTAGTTGTTTGATTTCTTGCTTACGATTTCGCTTAATTTTAGTTTTTAAGTTCCAAAAACCATGATTTGATCAGCTTAGATTCCAAGAATTAGATTTTCTAGTACTCACCTTGTTCCCTGTGGGATTCGATATCTTTTGTATTACTTTGACATTTCCGTGCACTTGTAGAGAGTGTCAAGTACCAAATTAACTTCCTCACACCTCTACAAAACTTTAGACAGGTTAGTTAAGCAAATATCAAACGACGATCCATAAATAGAAAAATCATCCATGAAGACATCTATGTTGTCTTCAATGAACTCAGGAAATATAGCGATCATGTATCGCTGGAACGTCGCAGGAGCATTGCATACTGTGAATGGCATCCTTTGGTAAGCAAATGTGCCATAAGGGCATGTAAATATCATCTTTTTCTAGTCCTCTAGGTGGATGGGTATCTGCAAGAAACCTGAAAATCCATTAAGAAAACAATAATAAGAATTAGCAGAAAGCCGTTCCAACATCTAGTCAATGAACGACAGCGGGAAATGGTCCTTCCTAGTGGCTTTGTTGAGCTTTATATAGTCTATACACATTCGCCACCCTGTGACAGTATGGGTGGGAATAAGCTCATTGTTATCGTTCTTCACCACTGTAATCCCGCTCTTCTTCGGAACGACGTGCATTGGACTCAGCCACTCACTATCATAGATAGGGGAAATAACCCCTGCATCAAGAAGCTTTAAATTTTCTTTCTTCACAACTTCCTTCATGTTCAGATTTAACCTTCTCTGGTATTCCACGAAAGCTTTGCTGTCTTTCTTGAGAAAAATTCTATGCATGCAAACAGAGGGGTTAATACCGGTAATGTCATTCAAAGAATAGTCTATTGCCTTCCTATGAGTGTGAAGCTCATCAAGTAATTTCCTCATCTCTGTTTTGTTAAGATCAGAACTGATAATAAGGGGACAAGATAAATCAGCATCTAAAATATCATAACACAAATTGTTGGGCAGGGATTTGAGCTTAATGTCTGCCCTTACAGTCTCTTTTTTCATTTTTCTTCCAAAACCTCAACCTGAACTTTCTTTGGGTCTATACCAGGGCTGTCATCCAACAATTTTGAATAGGCACTTTCCGCTTTTTCCATCTAGCTATGTGTTCAAGATCATTTAAGAGGCATGCCTCAAGTGGGTCTACAACATCCCTTTTGACCTCCATATCTACATCCAACACATCTTTGCTGCAACAAGACCCAAAAAAACATGGTTTTTTAAGACCTGCAGATATATCAAACTCTAAACTGTTCTCACCATTGTTCAAGGATAGCTTTCCATTCTTGATGTCTATAACAGCCCCAGTGGTAGCAAGGAAGGGCCTACCAAAATGAGGGGCAATATGGAATCCTCTGACATCTCGAGAACCACAAAATCTGTTGGCACAAAAAATTCCCCAACCTTGATGGGAACATCTTCCACAATCCCCACAGGGTGACGTACAAATCTATCGGCAAGCTGAAGGGCTATAGAGGTAGCCTTAAGATCTCTCATGTCCAATTCCTGAAACACTAAAAGTGGCATGAGACTTACACTGGCCCCTAAGTCACATAGGGCCCGCTCAAAAGGTACATTCCCTATTCTACACAGAATGAAAAACCTACCTGGATCTTTAAGCTTGGGAGGCAGCTTGTTCTGTATAATTACACTACATTCTTCTGTCAGTGCTACCGTCCCTTGCTCCTATATCTTCCTTTTTTTTTAGACAAGATGTCTTTAAGGAACTTGGCATATGTGGGCATCTAAGAAAATGCATCTGTAAAAGTATATTAATGTATAGCTTCTTCAGCACTTCCAAAATACTTGCTAAATTGCTTGTCTAATTTTGCTTTAGCTGACCTCTGTGGAAAGGGTACAAGCAGTTTGTAGGGAGGTGGAGGAACATAAACTGGCTATAGCTCAACCTCCTTATCTTCTAGTTTCCTCTGAAGACTAAGTCTCTTTCCTTTGATTGTCATACTCTTTAACAACTTCATATCTACCCTCCATCTGGGTGTTGGGGAATACCGGGTGTAATTTTAAAAAAAAAATTGCAGTCTTAGGATGCAGTGGAAGAAGCATTACACCCGAAACATATTCCTTTCCCAAGGATCCATGAGAGAGAGAGAACACAAGGATGTGTTAGAGATGATACCTCTCTTGCTCGTTTAGTTGATGAAGCCACGTTGAATATGATTAAGTGCTCATCCTCTACAAGTATCCACGCGTCGACCTTCTCAACGTTGCTCCCTTCCATGCTTGGTGCTAGCCTCGGGAAAAGAATCAAGCCTTCAAACACCTTCTTTTATGCTTGCGCCACCTTCAAGGGAAGTTGCACCAAGTAGAGAGGAGAAGATGATGATGCCGCCAACTCCAAGTCCTCCTTACTCCAAGAGATGAAGGATAGGATGAGTTTCGGCCCATAGGAAGAGGTAGAAGACGCCAAGCAATCCTTCTTCTTGCGCCAAGGAGAGATGAAGAAGAAGTGATGCTTGCGGCTTCAAGGAGGAAGAGGTGTTGCACCTTGCTCTTCTTGTGTGTCTCTTGCTCACGCCAATTCTCTATCTTAAGGCTCACGCATGCATCTATTTTATAGATGCAAGAGGCGGTGATAACAAGAGGAGGTGGGTGCAACTCATCAAGAAGAATTCGGCTATGGGTAAGGGTTTGGGTCAATTAGGGTTTGAGGTAAGGAAAGTCTCCAAGACTTTGCCATACACCTCATCCTCTCTTCCATATGCACCTAGGACTTTCTATAAAAGTCCATTGAGCCATATCAGCCCCAAACCTTACCAAGGATGCAAGCATTCCATCAAAGGATCAAGGGAGAGGCGCATAATGCTTTCTAATGAAGCAAATTGTGCCACCCAAACCCCATTATGCCCTTAAGCGCCAATGGGGTTGGGTTTCTCCCCATTATACCCTTTTAGCCTATTTTATCTTTATGACTACTTATTATTGGGCCTCATTGGGTAATGAGCTAGCCCAAACTTCATTACATGGTCTGATTAAGCCATTGGATCCAATCCAATGCACTAATCCAAATGTGACCAATCTAGGTCAATTTCGGGTCAACCTGCCAAAAATGAAGTTTGGCTCCAATAACTCTCTTCCAACTCATTAGGCCCATTGGTGCTGATGAAATCTTCCAAATTGATTCAAGCTATCCAATAACTTGATTCTAAGGCTTCCGATTAATGCAACGTCAAAAATCTATTGCGTGTGACCTCGTAGGATCCAAATGACGATGGCAATGATGATATAACATCATAAGTAGTGAGAGGTATCTAGCAACACAGCACTACTACTAATGTCATTGGACTTAAGTCATCTGGCAACAACTCCTAAACAAGCAACAAGGATTCCCATGCATTATAGATCCCTTTGCGTAAACTGATATCCTGCCATTGGATTAGTCAAAAGTTTATTAATCCAATCTATTGGTCATGACTCAAACAATATGGCCATACATTCCTGTCATGCACCAATGAGGTGGGGCACCCCAAAGTGGATATCATGCTTCCAATTAAGGAAGGGGTAAATCCTACTATTGATCATCCATATCTCCATATGACTTATGATATGCCCAATGACAATCGTTTTGGTCACCCAATTACCGAGAGATGTAAGACTGCATCAAAACATACCCATCATCATATTTAGACATGAAAACCTCAAGTCTAAGGATCAATACAAACCTCTTGCATGTGAGATTGACCTGTTGACTAGATAAGTCAATCTTGACAATGGGTCACTCTAGTGCATCCAATGCACCTGTATGTCTACGTTACTGTGCCCTGCACCTAACCAGCCCATACACCAGTCTCACATGTACCAAGGTGTTCTATATCAGCTAAGCTACCTTGACTGGGGATTACTATGAGAATGGATCCAACCAAACTCATGGGACATTATTTATGCACCTCAATACATCAATGCAGGTAAAGCAATCTGCATAATAATGACCATGCCTTAATTGATTCTATCAAAGTACATTCAAATAATGCCGGACCATGTCCATACATTGGTCTGCAGGGCATAAACACTAACATTGGGGATCTTCCAACTGTTTGCCACTTCATGTCATGATTGCATTACAGTGCTCCCTTGGATTTGATTCAGGTTGTGAAGGGAGCTTCGCAGAGGGTCTGGAGGATGAGCTGGCTTATTGAGCAATCTGATTCTCAAGCATCCTAGAATGGATGATCAAGGAATCCAATTTCGATTTCAACTACTTGATGGACTCGTCCACATTCTCATTTTACTTTGATTGGGTGGTGATGAAGTTCTCTAGTAGCAGTTCCACGTTGGATTTCTATGGTTGATTAAACTATCATTGCTGAAATCCTGGTGGTTGTCTAAAAGTATGATGAGGGAACTAATTGTTGAAATTTCCCTGTTGATCCTGACTATTGAAGTTTGGTGGGTTTGCTTGGTTCTAATTATTCCGGTAGAAGAAATTGGGATGATTTCCCCACCTCAAGTTGTAGTTGCTTGCAAACGGATCATTCTGGTTTCTCTGATTTGTATTCCTTATAGAATTAACCTGGTCTAATGACACATCAAAAGAAGAAGAAGGAGCCATAATCTGGCAGACAGTAGCACCATGTGCCAAATTTCAACCAACTTCACAAGTAACTAAATTAACTGATGATGAATGAAAGTTCATTGAGTTAGGTTGATGCGACAAAGAATCTACCTTTGCTGCTAACGAACTCAGCATGTCTAAGTCATGCTTACCTCCTCCTCTTACTGGGATATTTCTCGCGCTCGTCCACTAGTAATGATTCATAGCCATGTCTTCTATCAAGTTCATCACATTGTCCATGTTCTTGTTCATCAGCACTCCTCCTGTGGTTACATCAATAGATAAATGAGTGTTATATAATATACCATTATAAAAGGTATGTACCAATACCCATTTTTCAAGCCCATGATGTAGGCACATCCTTAGTAGCTCTTTATAATGGTCCCAGGCCTCATATAGTGACTCCCCGTCCTTTTGGCTAAAGTTTGTTATTTGGTTCCTCAGTTGAGCCATCTTGCTCAGTGGGAAGTATTTGGAGAGGAACGCGTGGGAAAGCTGATCACATATAGCGATGGAGTCTTGTGGGATTGACTGCAGCCATGCTCACGCGCGGTCCCTGAGGGAGAAAGGGACGAGTCTCAGTCAAATAGTATCAAATGTTACCCCATTAATCTTTAGGGTATCACAATATTCTAAGAAAATTGACAAATGTAAATTAGGGTCGTCATGAGGTGATCCGCTAAATTAGTTCTGCTGAACCATGTGCACTAAGGCTGGCTTTATTTCAAAGTTGTTAGCTTCCACACCCGGTCGAGCTATGCTGGAATGTAAGCCCTATACATTTGGCATGGCAAAATCTATCAGAGCGCGGTTTTGATCCATTGCAAATTTGTCTAAAAAAACTTCCTCAAGCTGTAGATCCTTGAATTTCCTCTGTCCTCAAAAGGTTCTTTCGATTTCTGGATTTTCTGGCACTAATTTTCCTATTCTAATATTTCTTGGCATAAATAGGATTAGCAAACTAGAGAATAGTAATAGCTTAAAGAAAGGTAGAGAAAAAGAAGTACAAAAAAGGAACTAAAACTAAAGTAAACAAAAACAAAAATGTCTAATCTATCAATCCTATAATTAAGTTGATTTTTGCTAAACTTAGTCCCCGACAATGGCGCCTATTGTGATCCGAAATGACACACTTTTAAATACAAGTAGGTAGATTAATTTAAGGAGTCGCAGCCAAAACTTGTTTGGCGCACAGGGAACTGTCACCCCCTGATATGGCTCCAAAAACTTGTTGTCCCTAAACTTGTAGTGTCCGCAAGTGCACGGATACTCGAAGTAATAAAGAAAAATATCGATCCCACAGAGACCTTATTGTTAAGTACCAAATAATCGTATTCTTGCTAGCTAAGTAAACCGAATATGATGCAAGTGAACGATATAGAGAGAACACGAAAGATAATCAGAGAGATAAACTGGGACTAGGGTTTCATCCACCTTGATTTCAATGATTAGATATAAATAAAAGGTTTATCAATCAAATCTTGTTATGATAAAGACTTAATTTACTTCATAAAGAGATTATCTCACTTTCGTGCAGACAATCATGCAGGGACCAATCCTCGCTTTCGCGCAAGATTTATCCCAATGCTAAAGATAAGTAAATCATCAATCAGAGAATTCAAAGATCACTTTCGTGCATCTGAATTCTAAGTTGATTGTCTCGAGTGGAATCTCAAGGATCACTTTCATGCATCCGAGACTCAACACAAGTTCTACCTATGGTTCTCCAACGTTCCGATCCTCACTTTCATGCAAGATCTCCACGTTTGACAAACTAACTTAATCCTGGGTTCATAATTATCAACATGGCAATTAATCACTAAAATAAAGAAATAAGAACCTAACCTAATTTCTTACGGTGAGTTCCTATTTATCAATTTTAGGGTTCCAATTCTCAAGCAAGTCACCTTTCGGTCCGTATTGCAAGAACTCTAAACATGATGACAAGAAGTAAACTAAGGAGAAATTTAGAACAATAATCACATAAGTAAAATTATCATGGCAAAATTATCTTGACGAAATAAAAAGTTATCAAATCATATAAAATCAAGGGGATTACGCCCCATGTCCCAATATAAGATTAAGCTTGCATAGAGGAAGAATTACAATAAAGCATGTTTTCAAAAAGTCAGAAATCGAAGAAGGGAAGAAGAAAAGTTACAAAACAGGTGCTGTAATGAAATTACAGCACCATAATTTGCAGCAAAACTCGATGAATAGTGCTATCACCACCAATTTTGTCAATTCCTCCTCTGATCGATCTCCTTTCGATCTGAAACTTCTATGGTGTCCTCTTCTCCTCTAGGCGAAGCTTCAGTGTAAAACTCACGGCCGGAGGTGACCTCTATGCCTCTCGGCGCGAGGCCAAACTCTAGATGCCTCTCTGGTGATTTCTCCCTCGATTCTAAATAAAAGTTCCCCTTTTCAGTGTGTGTGTCTTCTCCTCTTAAAGATGAGTCCGCAGCAACTTTCGGATCTAACTGTGGAGCTCTGGATCAAAAGTTATGGCACGCGCAAGATTCGGCCGCGGAAAACTCGCGTTTTTGACTGGAAATTACGGCCGTGTTATATTTTACGGCAGTGCCGTATTTTCATTCTGCGTGTTCTGGGTCAACATTACGGTCCGTAAAATGCTTCTCGACCGTGCCATAAAATCGGTCGAGTTCTCTGGTTTGAAGTGTCTGGAAAATACGACACCGTAATCTGGTTTACGGCACTGTCGTAAAATCGGCTGAACTCTCTGTTCGGAAGTGACTGGAAAATACGGCCTGTGTAATCCTTTACGGTGGTGCCGTAAAATCAGCAAAGTTTCTGTTCTGAAGTGCTCCAAAATACGGTACCGTAATCTGGTTTATGGTACTGCCGTAAAATTCGAAAAACCTTATGTTCAGAAACTCCTCAAAATACGGCAGTGGCTAGGATTTTACGGTAGCGTATGAAAATACGGTACCGTAAAATAGGTTACGGCACTGCCGTAATTTGCTGAGTTGCTCCGTTTTGAGTAAAATTTCTTGGGTGATCTCCTATTGATGATGGTAACTCTTTTATGTGTTTGATTTTGCTTGAAAACTCCTTGAAATAATGCCTTTTTACCTAAAAATCATGAAAAACCAAAATAGAAGTAGAATTTGCAATATTTTATGAATTTAGCATGAAAACAAGTAAAAGATCCTCAATTTTAGCATGAAAAGATACATAAAATGATACAAAATATACTATATATTTTGGTGTCATCAGCGCCAAAAACTTGATAGCGTGACCACGAGTGCATGGTTTCTATCGAAGTAGTAAAGTTATCAAACCACTAAGACTAAGTGTCAAGTACCGACTTATCATTGCAATTGTTAGCTAGAACTCAAAATGGGTTCTAAAAATCTAAACTAAATTAACAAAATCAATTCGAAACTCAACACCTAAAACGGGAAAATACAATTCAAGAAGGAATGAAACGTCAGGTTTCATCACACTGAAATGCTAAAGATAAAACATTAAATAATCTAAATTCAAAAACCTAAGCTTCTCAAGGTGATCTAACCACTTGTACAAATTGCCCCCTCTCGGCAGCGTAATCTGGTATCTACCAAAGTCGATCTCCTACTTTCGTGGCTTATTGACTTAAGGCAGACCCAGAACTCTATGAAAGATCACATCTCGGTACTTCTCGTAACAACCTACTCCCGAGTGACTTCAACCTACTCTTGTAGTTAAAGTCATAAGTTAAAACTAAGTAGGTAGAGCGTTATGATTCACATCTCGTAACAACTAAAATGCATAGAAAGCTTGGCCAAAGAAATCACACGAAATAAGCATAACAATGATCAAATAAGCAAGCCTAAATAAATCTCACACAGATTTATAAAAATATTTTATAAAAAGAATTTGTTCAACGGGCTACGCCCGAGTCCCAACAGAGAGTTTACACTATAGATGTCATCATATAACACATGAAAACTCAAAGAAAATACATCTAAAAGATGAGAAATTATAAGTCTTTGATTAGAGAGGATAAATCCTTGATCTTCTCTCGATAGCCCCAAGGAAATCTATCCAAACATGCCCAAGAACGCTACTTTCTCCCAAATCTCGCCCTAGCAGTCGCCTCTTAAAATTTTGAACCCTATAACCACCCAAAGTTCTTTCTTTTAAACCTCAATCGACTCCTCAAGCAATTAGGAAGGTCCCTTGGCGGTTTTCCCCAATTTTCCTCTTCAAAATCAATCGAATTTGGTGAGAAACGGCTGGATGGTCGGGATTGGCGGACATTTGCACGGGCGTGATGAGGAACACAACCTGATCGTGATGCCTTCGGTGTACAACAGAGAGATCTTCATGGTCGTGCATAGGAAGACGCCCAGGCCGTTATCAGTTTGGCGTACATTTTGAAGTTGTCGATTGCATAGATTACGACCGTGCGTCAAGACACAGGCAAGCCATGATCATCGCAATGAAAATCTGATTAATGTTGGTCATGGCCATGCATCAACACATGGGCAAGCCGTGTTTCCTTTGCATACATCTACAGTGTTATGCCGAGATAGTCATGGCTGTGCATGTAGACACGGGCAAGCGGTGATCTCTGTAGAATATTCTAATTTAACTCAAATTTGACCTGTGACCTCCTAGCACTGTAAGGAATCTTCTCATGACGTCAAATCTCCAAAATCTTTATGAAAAAAATGGGAAAATTTTCTACATTTCACATACAATTAAAAATAGTGAAGATTCTGCACTATGAAGGAAAATGATCCAAAATAAGGTAAAAAAACATGACTTTAGTCTAGAAAATATGTAAGAATAAGACTTTAAATCCAATGAAAGTAAGACACATCACGGATTATCTATCCCAATTGGTTAAAGAGAAAGACGTAGAGGAGGATTTGGAAATTAATGACTCCTTTCCAGAGTAGCATCTTTTTGTTATTATGGGACAAGAGACACCATAGTATGCAGATATTGCTAATTTTCTTGTGTCTAACATTATGCCTCATAATCCGATGTCTCAAGGAAAGAAGAAATTTCTTTCAGATAATAAATATTTTTTTCTGGGATGAGCCTTACTTGTATCAAAGATGTAATAATAGTCTGTTTAGAAGATGCTTGTCAGAGGAAGAAGTGCCCGATGTACTCTCTCACTACCATTCATCTCCATGTTGTCTCCGCAAGTGCACGGATACTCGAAGTAATAAAAAGTTATCGAACTATAGAGACCTTGTTGTTAAATACCAACGAATTGATTTTTCACTAGCTAAACAAATCGAGTATAATGAATAATCAATCAAACGGTATACGAAAAATCAGAGAGAAAGAATTGGGACTAGGGGTTCATCTACCTTAATATCTATGACTAGATACAATTAAGTGTTCATCAATTTATTCTTGTTATGGTAAAGATGTAGCTTACTTAATAAAGAAATTAACTCGCTCTCGTCAAATTACAAAGAACAACCATCATTCTCGTGCAGGATTTATTCAATGTTTAATATAAGTAAACTTTAACAGAGAGATTAAGAATCACTCTCGTGCATTCCATCTCAATATCAAAATCTCAAGCAAAACTAAGTATTCTCATACCTTAGTTTCATAGGTTATACTTAAGGTTTTCAAACAATCCAATATTTATCTCTATCATATTTTCATGTCTAACTCAATAATATTTCTAGATCAAAATATTAATAAGAATTAAACTACAAAAAATCTAGAAATAAGAACAAACCTAATTTCTTATGATAAGTTCCTAAATTTCAATTTTAGGGTTTCAAGTTTTACAAATCACTTTTCAGTCCATATCACAAAACTCTAACACATGTTAATGATTGAAACTAGAAAAGATTAAAGACATAAATCTCTTAAGTAAAATTATCATACCAAAAATATCCTAATGAAATAAAGATCATCTAGTCATTAAGAATTTAAGAGGATTACACCCTTTATCCCAAAAGAAGGTTTAAGCTAGCATGATTGAAGGATTATAGTAAAACATTATTTGGATTGATCAAAAATTGAAAGAAAAGGAGAAATTTTACTAAACAGGACTGTAATGAAAATTACAGCCCGTAATTAGCTCTCAAACTCAATGAATAGTGGTGGTTCCCACGAATTCTTTGATTTCTCCTTCGATCGATCTCCTTTCGCTCTAAAACTTCTGGTGTATGTTCTCCTCCTTCAGGCAAAGCTTCATCTCAAATTTCGTGGCCAGAGGTCTGTACGCTGGGAATTGATGAAACCTAGGGTGACGGTGATTTTCTGAAATTCTCCGTGTCGAGTTGATAAAAATTGGTCCTTTTGCTTTGAAAATCTCTTCCTCTTTTGTCTGGTCATTCCCCTTTTTTTCGGATCTTGAAATGGTGGTCTAAAACTCGAGAAATCATTTTTGCAAGAAATCCATGGAAGAATCGGACAAGTCGCGGAAATATGGGTTTTGATTACGGTACCGTGAAGAACGTTACAGTACTACCGTAATTACTTAAGAAGTTATTGTAGGGAAACGGCCCGTAATTACGGCACTATAAAATTCGTTACGGTAGTGCCGTAATCTTCTCGATTGTTTCTGAAAGTCACTGTATGAATTTAGACCTAAATCACGGCACCGTAAATTGTATTACGGTAGTGCCATAATTCTCAAAAAGTTTCTGTAGGAAGCGGCCGTGAAAATCATTATGGTAGTGCCATATTTGCAGATTACGGCCGTAAAATTCATTATGGCACTGCCGTAATTTTGCTAGAAAACTCGGTTTGACTTGAAATTTTATGTGTAAACTCTTCGTGATGATTAGAATCCATATATGTATTGAAATTGCTTAAAAACTTATCAGAATGATGTCTTTTCCCCTGAAATTAATCAAAAACCAAGATAGGTGTAGATTCCAAAGTATTGGATAAATAGGACATAAAAATAAGCAAAAGAGTACAATTATGATGCCAAAAGACTAGTTAATAAGTATAAAAATTACTATGAAATTTAGAGTTATCAAAATACATAAGGCTCAAACTTTGTTTGTTCTCAAGGAAATAAAGAAATCAATACTGATTATGGTAAATAAACTTTCAGATGATGAATAAATTTCTAAGATATAATTACTTATGAAAAATTCATATGAAATAATAACTTAAAATTTCAAATAAATATGTCGTCCTCCGAATTAAATCTTTAAGATCCATGACTAAATCAAATAAAATTTTACAATGTGTATAAATAGAACTTCAATCTCATGAGTTCACCTAGTTTTAGTTTTGAGTCCATGATGTCTTTGTTTACAGGAGTAGAAACCTCAAAATCTTTTTCCACTCAAATTTTCTCTCTTCTTTTTATGTATCTTTGACATTTTCTAAAATGAATACCACCTTTCTTCTGGTGACAAATTTAGAATATATTGATCACATAACCAACATAATAGAACTCATATTTCTTTAAGTAAGAAGAAATCTTCTTGAGATAGTGGAGTTAATGTCAAAGAATCTCTCTCATGGCATGCACCCGCATAAATACATACTTTTTAATTAAACTTCAACTCTTATCTTCGGTACAATTGCAAATACAATGCCAAGAAGAGGAGTTATTCTTTTTAGACTTCAACCCATGTCTTTAGGTCCCACTACCAATTTTGCGCAGTGCCAAATAGGGGAATCACTTTTCTTTTTGGATTTTGGATTCTTTCTTCCCAACACATGACAAGATGGACTTTAATGATCTACTAGGTTGAATCAATTGATATCAATTCAAAAATCATACAACATATGCTCATTTTATTTAAAGCAGTTATTTCTGTTTCAAATTTCATTCATTAAATAATATATTTACCCAAAACTTCATGTATTAATCAATGAAAAATTCCAATAGATAAATTATATCAAAGAAATAAATTCAGCATATTAAGTCTATTTCTAATTCTCAAGTATTGTCATGTACAGTAATTTATCATCAAGAAAAAATTTGGCATGATAACTATAGTAATTTCAAGAATTCGTTCTACACATCTTCATCACAGCGTCAAAATATGAAAGTTCCCTAAAGGGGCGAAACCCTAATCATGCAGATATAAAAACTTGCATGGGCGGAATCTAGGGTTTACTAGGATCGCATGTATGAACATAGATCAACTTAACAATTTGTATAGATCAAGAAGGGGATCATACCAATGCCATTTCTTGGATGGCGTCTTGGAAGAAGAGGGCGAGCGGCTCTCCTCCAAAGGTGGCGCACACAAGGTGAAGATGACTACTCCCTTGGCGTTCCTTGTGCTAGCAAAGCTCCAAGGTCTCCTAATCGCGTGAAGGAGATTGAGATGATCTCTAGGCTTTGTCAAGTCCTCTCCTTGGCGTCAAGACTCAACACACAAGAGAGAGGCGTCGAGAGGAAGAGGCGAAAAGAGATGCACCCACGAACGAATGTGGAGGCGTTCACGCTATTTTGGAAAACATAACTTCCAAAAATAGCAAGCCACTAACATCATGCGTTCATGCGTTCACTCCATGTGAACGATCGCATTTTTCTTCTCCCTTGAACCAAGCGCTCATTTGATGAACCTGGTTCAATTGAATTTGGTTCAAGGACCAAATCAAACCAAGCCTTAGTCTAGATCAAATTAAACCATAAGGCTCAAGATCTAACCATTCATCTCTTGATGCTCTTGATCTGACCGATCTAGCATCAAATCTCTCGATCGAAGCTTACCGATCTCAAGCCCTAATCAATCAAACATGATCAGACCAGATCTCACTTACAATCAGAGTTTAAACTCCTTTAAACTGAACCAAAACAATTCAGTCCACACGATCTGACATAAGTAAGCCATATCATCAAATTGTGCGACCCTAAGGGTTTCCTTTAAATGTCGGTAACGATAACTTACGTTATCACGATCAGTGAGGGGTATCTAGCAACACATCACTGTCTCCCGATATAAAGGAAAGAGTCTTCCAAGACTACACCCAAACCACAGCACAAGTGTGAACCCAAGTCACTTGACATATGTGTTTCCTTTGCCACTGGATGTTCTTATTGGACAAGCGTGTCAAGCCTGTAATTCCAATATGATGAGAATGATTAGATCAGATGAACATAGTGTAACGCCCCCTCAGAATAAACCCCAATCACAGACAGAAACCGCGGAAGAATAGGGAATGTCACACACAAATCAACAAGACAGATGCTAGGGAATGATAGCTTACGGAAAACGATTCGGAAAATTTCGGCAGCATGTCCCCAGAAAAACTAAGGAAATTCCTGTACATGCTCCATAAACACAAGCTGAAACATACCATTTCGAAATCAAAACTCTTAATCCTTATCACAACATCAAACCAATAAATCACCATAATCAAATAACACTGAACAAAACAGAATTCACCGAAAACAGGCTTAAGCCTTCGGTTTAACAGTCGTATCAAAACCAAATGCCAACCCGGCAACAATATCACAGTAGTCGAAAACTAACAGCCACATCCGGCTAACATGTCAGTGAGTAAAATCATAAAAAAAAAAACCTCGGCCACATCCGGCCCTCAAAATAGCACAGGCTCGCAGGCCCCAAAATATCAAGTCAGAAAACTAAACATCCACTCACGCTGTAGGCTCCTGTCCTGCATCTGGAAATATCGTGGAATGAGCTACACGGCTCAGTGAGTAGATAGTCTCGTTCGACTATCCACTAATATACAATCAAAAATAGATGCAGATATCTTTTCAAAGCTTTTAACGGAATATGTCAAAGTATGATACATAAGAAAACCGATAACCATAAATCACAATCATGATCAGAGAACAATACACCCACAACCTCGGGCAACCAGACACAAAACAGCCTATCCGGCTAACAGACTAAGGATCACACAACTAATGTCCAGTGATTCAGAATTGACCCCAAGGGTCCAACCTGGCCCTCGTCAAGGCATTGAGAGTAACTTGCAACAAACAATGGTGAGGCGTAGATTCAAGAGGTGGCCCCCGCCAGGTCACGACGTGGCACTTTGCTCTACGACACTCAACCGCACCCCCTTACCGGGAACACAAACAGAACAGAACAGAAGGTGAATGAATTCAAGAGGTGGCCCCCGTCTGACCAAGACGTGGCACTTTGTTTCAAACACCCAACTCTCAAAAGGTTTATCACTTGGACAAAATACCCTTAACACAAACCGGAAACCTGAACCTCTAACCTGGTCACTAGACTCTAGAACAGTCCCTCCATTACCGGAAACAAATCGGAATAGGTTGGGTGGATTCCCCAACCCCAAATCAGAATGACTGTTCACTGAGTGCTCTAGTTGACCCTTAGGTTCAGTCCACTCAAGCCTAGGACCCTTATCGAGTGCATACAACACAAACATTGTCTCGAACATCACATCAATCAAGTTCAGGAAAGGTCCTTAAATTTCATGCAAACATGGTTTAACTTTTTCTAAGTTATCATCCAAGGTTATCAATCAATATTTCACATCAATACTTCCTACATACACCATTCAACTAAAAATACATATTAATACCGAAAATTCACCAAATTTCATCCGGAGCTAACATAAATACAGGAAATCACAAAATCATAGTTTTCTCCTAGTTCTTATAACAAAAGACAGAAATGCCCCTAGTTCAAAGTTTAAGTCATGCAGGAAAACTTATCCAAAAATTTCGTAAAAATAGTCATTACATCCCTCATGATCCTTAGATTCGTAATTTCAAGTTTTCCCCCAATTTAACTAGAAAATTTACCGAATTACCCCTAGGTCAATTTCAGTCAATAGAAATTTTTATTTCTAAAAATTCCCCAAAAATAACGGTAGAGTCCTCATATACCTAATTTCATGAAAATCAGGTTTGCCCCAATTTTTACCCATACATTTGGGAGCAATTTCATGAAGAAGGGGCGAAATTCTCAATTAAGCCCTAATCTTCATGTAATTGAATGTTTAAAGCCACATACATGTTTAATCAAGGTCTAATTGATGATTAGAAGTCTTAGAGATGAAAAGCCCTAATTTTCATGCAAACTAGGGTTTCGAAATTTGGGAAAAAGCATGGAAACACATACTACTTTGAGATCAAGAATTCATGTCATATTTCTAAGCAGCAATCTTCTCTAAATCAAGCAACGATTCCAAAATACAATATACATGAACTAGGTGAAAGAGAAGATCCACTCACTTGATTTCGGTTCTTCCCAAGCCACACTTCCCCACGCCTTCCCTTACGCCACACACGTCGCCGGAAGTGCTCAAGGAGTCGCCGGAAGTCGCCTCCACCACCACTCGCCGCCGGCCACAAGAAGAGGAGAAGGGAGAAGAAAGCAAGCCGCCACCTTCACCCAAGGGAGAAAAATCGTGAGCAATGAGGGAAACGTGGGTGAACATGGATCCCTCTAGCTTTACGATTTTTGCCCACTAAGCCTCCAAAAAAATCCAAACCCAATAGCAACATAAGTGGAAGATCCAATAACCCTTTAGTATAAGCTATTCTCCACCTCACCCTTATCAAGGGCTCTTACCCTTTTTTCTAAAAGTTAGACACCACTAGCCTAGTGGCACGCAGCACACACAATCTACGCCTTAAGTCGCAGGTTCGAATCCTCTCCGCGACACATATTTTTACATTGCAGGAAAATACATAAATCAAGACATTATCTCATAAAAAAATTTCCACAAAAAAAAAATGCTAGATAACCAAAATTTTATTTTCTTACCTGCTATTAAATTTCCGGATCTTACACATAGTCATCTGGGTATGGCCATACACTTTCTCAACCATCTCATCCAGGGGGCCCCTATAGAACATCACACTCCAAACAAGGAGACGGCAATCCTATATCTATCACTAGTGCCCTAACATGACTCATGCTCATTATCCAAGATAGTCTATAACCATTATGTTTCAAATGATATTGAACTACCTCAAAACAATGCCAATCATCATTTAGAAACACAAGTGATCTCAAGTCAGAGGAAATATGCCACTTGTTTGCATATAAGGATTATTCACATTGTGACAAGCAATTGAATATCCTAAGTAGGGTCTGTCCAGTACATCCAATGTACCCATGAGTCTACATCTTATTCCATGCTCGAAGCATCCTATAAGATTAGAACACATATTAGTCTCAATCATATCAAGGCTGTCTCATGTTCACCAAGATATCTCGACTAAGGACAAAACTGCATGTCAGCCAAGCTGAACAGCATTGAGACATTATCCAGAAGTATACATATTGCAGCAGATGATGTAACAACCTGAATAACAACCATTGCCTTTATAAACATAGAGTTTATACATGATACTGAAATAATCCCAAGGCCTCAAACATTAGCCTTAAGGGCATACCCCAACAAAATATTCAATAGATCAAAAAAATATATCATTATAGATCTTGACTTCAACCATTCAAATCATAAGAACGCACTAACACTTGGTGTACAAAACCATATCACGTCATCCATGCAAAGCATACAAAGTTATACAACCACATCGAATTACCATCAAATCAAGTATCATAAAATTCTCAATACACCCATATCGAAAAAAAATTAGGAGTTATAACTCAGAATCGAGGATAAGTAGCAGGCGGACACAAGAAGTATGACAGAGTCATCCTTCCCTACAAGAGTATAAAATCATTATCAATCAATCAAGCACAAGTAAAGCAATAGATAAGGAAAAGGATACTCACAAAGCTCTACTCATCAAAGTTTGTCTCCTCATCATCTCCCTCAGCTGGGGTGACATCCATGGGGTCACCCTGAGATCCTCTTTCTCCATCACCACTACGCTTGAGACGAAGGTAGTCCTTGATTTCTTTAACGTCATCATGTATTTGCACCACATAATCAAATATCCTCCCCACGGTACATGTCAATCGGTGCACATCGACAGAAAGAGCCTGAAAGCCAGGATCTTGATAACTCTGCCATCCACTCTAATCAGGGGCAGCTCGATGTGAGGAGGATCCGGTAGCTTTGTGTAGTGGTGGATCAGCAGCTCTATGTGAGGAGGATCTGGTAGCTCTGGAGGGTGAAGAATCTATACCCATCCCAAATGAGTCATCACCCCAGGCAGCCGGTGGTGGTGGTACAGAATCCACAGGTGCAGGGGTGGCATAAGCAGCAGCACTCGGAGATAGCTTCCAGTTCTCTTGGTTTTGCACTGAGTGATAGTCCTCACAAGGTGGCGAAACCCTAGATAGGCGCATAAAATTTCTTCTAAAGCAGCGGAGTGGGTTTCTTAGTATCATCGCATGCAATATGATTAACTTAACAACATGAAAAGAATTCATACCGAAGCCATGTGTTGGATGGCGTCTTGGAAAGAGAGAGCAAGAGAGATCTCCTCCAAATGATGCGCACACAAGAATGAGGATGCGCTCACTTCCTTGGTGCTCCTTGTGCTAGCAAGGTTCCAAGAGGTGTCTTTGATCGAATGGAAGGGATGGATGAAGCTTTGCTCGCCTTGCCAAATGACTCTCCAAGGCGTCCAAGACTCGTCACACACGAATGCCCTCTCGAGAGTAAGTGGGGAAAGGCGAGAGAGAAGTTCTCTTGGCGTGAACGTGAGATGTGGTCACGTTAGAGAACATGCTATCTAAAAATAGCAATGTCTCAACGTTCATGCGACCATGCATTACCCCAATCGCCAATGCCTCTTTACTTGAACCATGCGCTCACCCAATGAGCTGGTTCAAATCGATTTGGTTCAATAACCAAATAAACCAAGCAACTAGTCCAGATCATAACAAAAACCCCTAAGGCTTAAGATCTGACCGTTCATCTCTTGATGCTCCTGATCTTACCGATCTAGCATCCATTCTCTCAATCGAAGCTTACCGATCTCAAGCCCTTATCAATCAAACATGATCAGACTGGATCTCACTTACAATCAGAGATTAAATCCCTTTAAACTGAACCCAAACAATTCAGTCCACACGATCTGACTTAAGTAAGCCATATCATCAAATTGTGCGACCCTAAGGGTTTCCTTTAAATGTCGGTAACGATAACTTACGTTATCACGATCAGTGAGGGGTATCTAGCAACACATCACTGTCTCCCGATATAAAGGAAAGAGTCTTCCAAGACTACACCCAAACCACAGCACAAGTGTGAATCCAATTCACAAGGCATGCAAATTTCCTTTGCCACTGGATGTTCTTATTGGACAAGCGTGTCAAGCCTGTAGCTCCAATATGATGAGCATGATTAGATCAGATGAACACTGTCATCTGGGTATGGCCATACACTTTCTCAATCATCTCATACAGAGGGGGGCCCCTTTAGAACATCATACTCCAATTAAGGAGACGGCAATCCTTTATCTATCACTAGTGACCTAACCTGACTCAAGCTCACCATCCAAGATAGTCTATAATCATTATGTTTCAAATGATATTGAACTACCTCAAAACAATGACAATCATCATTTAGAAACACAAGTGATCTCAAGTCAGAGGAAATGTGCCACTTGTTGCAATCAAGGATTATTCACATTGTGACAAGCAATTGAATATCCTAGTAGGGTCTGTCCAGTACATCCAATGTACCCATGAGTCTACATCTTATTCCATGCTCGAAGCATCCTATAAGATTAGAACACATATTAGTCTCAATCATATCAAGGCTGTCTCATGTTCACCAAGATATCTTGACTAAGGACATAACTGCATGTCAGCCTAGCTGAACAGCTTTGAGACATTATTCAGAAGTACACTTATTGCAGCAGACAATGTAACAAACTGAATAACAACCATGCCTTTATAAACATAAGAGTTTATTACATGATACTGATACAATCCCAAGGCCTCAAACATTAGCCTTAAGGGCATACCCCAACAATCTCCCACTTGCACTTAATCTAATGGTTGAGAAATTTCAAACCCATATTATTACAGTGCTTCTCATGCTTCTGCTGCGCCAGAGGCTTGGTAAGCGGGTTAGCCAGATTGTCATCTGTATGAACCTTGCAGACTTTGATCTCGCCACGATCAATGATCTCCCGGATCAAATGAAACCGTCTCTGTATGTGCTTGGACTTCTGGTGCGACCGTGGTTCCTTTGCTTGTGCAATTGCTCCAGTGTTATCACAAAAGATAACCAAAGGATCAGCACTGGAAGGAACAACACCAAGTTCCTGAACGAACTTACGAATCCACACTGCCTCCTTGGATGCTTCCGAAGCTGCAACATACTCGGCTTCTGTTATGGAATCAGCAACAATAGACTGTTTGAAACTCTTCCACACCACCGCTCCTCCATTCAAGCTAAAAACATAGCCTGATTGCGATCGGAAATCATCCTGGTCAGACTGGAATGAAGCGTCAGTATATCCTTCAATACTGAGTTCTTCCTGACCACCATATATCAAGAACATATCTTTGGTCCTCCGCAGATATTTTAAGATGTTCTTGACTGCAATCCAGTGTGCCTGACCTGGATTACTTTGGAACCGACTGGTCACGCTTAATCCGTAAGCGACGTCTGGGCGAGTACACAACATCGCATACATAATGGACCCAATAGCCGAAGCATAAGGCGTATTGTCCATCTCATCTTTCTCAGTCTGTGTTTGTGGACACTGACTCTTCGAAAGATTCAGACCATGTCTGACTGGAAGATATCCTCTTTTAGAATTCTCTAAATGAAATCTCTCCAGGACTTTATCGATGTAAGTACTCTGGCACAGCCCGAGAAGCCTCTTAGATCTATCCCTGTAGATCTTCACACCTAATACATAGGCTGCTTCTCCTAAATCTTTCATCTGAAAACATTTCCTTAACCATGCTTTAACCGCATGCATTTCAGGAATATCATTTCCAATGATTAAGATATCATCGACGTAGAGGACTAGGAAAGTAATCACGCTCCCACTAAACCTCTTATATACACACGGGTCATCCTCGTTCTTGATGAAACCAAATTCAGAGATTGATTCATCAAAATGAATATTCCAGCTTCTCGATGCTTGTTTAAGTCCATAAATAGACTTCTTTAACTTGCATATTTTATGACAATCTGATGGATTAGTGAAACCTTCAGGTTGTGTCATATAGACATTCTCGTTCAGATTTCCATTAAGGAAAGCGGTCTTCACATCCATCTGCCAGATCTCATAATCATAATATGCAGCTATCGCGAAAAGAATCCGAATAGACTTAAACATAGCTACAGGTGAGAAAGTTTCATCATAATCTATCCCGTAGATTTGTTTGAAACCTTTCGCAACTAGCCTGCCTTTATAGGTAACCACGTTACCATCCATGTCAATCTTCTTCTTAAAGATCCATTTACAGCCTATAGGGATAACTCCCGGAGGCGGATCAACCAAATCCCAGACTTGGTTATCTGACATGGAGTCCATCTCGGCGCGCATAGCTTCAAGCCATCTCGCTGAGTCCGGTCCACTGACTGCATCCGCATAAGTTAGGGGTTCATCATTATCAATGATGTAGACTCCGTCATAGCGCTCAGGCTGTCAACGGATCCTTCCCGATCTTCGCGGTTCCCGTGATATCTGAGCCTCAGGTTGTTCAGTAACCTGTTCTACCGGCTCAGGCTCATCCAACTGTACTTGAGCACTTTGTCCTTCCTCTGGATTCTCATCCAGCTTTATTTCTCTCCCAATGGCCTCTTGCAGAAGAAACTCCTTCTCAAGAAATATGGCCGTCCGAGCAACAAACACCTTGTTCTCTTTGGGATCGTAGAAATAATAACCCTTAGTTTCCTTAGGGTAACCGACAAAGATACATTTCTCAGATCTGCTCTCTAGTTTCCCAGAGGCGAGCTTTTTGACATAAGCCTCGCAGCCCCAGATCCTGATAAATGTCAAGCTCGGCTGTTTCCCATACCATAACTCATATGGAGTCTTTGAAACTGCCTTGGATGGCACTCGGTTTAGTACCTTTGCAGCTGTTTCCAGTGCAAATCCCCAAAAGGAGTAAGGTAGAGTAACCTGACACATCATAGAACGAACCATATCAAGTAACGTTCTATTTCTCCTCTCGGACACACCATTCCATTGCGGTGTTCCTGGCGGAGTGAGCTGTGAGATAATCCCACACTCCTTCAGATAGTCAGTAAACTCTCGACTTAGGTATTCTCCACCTCGATCAGAACGAAGTGCCTTGATATTTCGGCCTAACTGATTCTGTACTTCATTCTTGAACTCTTTGAACTTGTCAAAAGATTCACTTTTATGTCTCATAAGATAGACATACCCATATCTACTGAAATCATCAGTGAAGGTAATGAAGTACAGATAGCCACCTCTGGCATGTTTACTAAAAGGCCCACACACATCACTGTGTATAAGGTCAAGTAAACCTGAAGTCCTTTGACCTTTATGAGGAAAAGGTGACTTCGTCATTTTACCCATCAAACAAGCTTTGCATGTATCAATCTCCTCATAGGAGAATGATCCCAGCAGTCCATGATCATGCAACCGCTTAATGCGTTTCTTGTTAATATGGCCTAAACGACTATGCCATAGCAAGGTGCTGTCATCAGCATATTTGGCTTTCTTATTATCAATATTGTGTATAGAACATTCCATGTCCAACATGAATAACCCATTGTTAATTGAACCAGTAGCATAAACTATATTATCTAAAGAAAGAACACACTTTGAAATATTGCATTCAAAGGAAAACCCTTTCCTGACAAGAGCAGGAATTGAGATAATATTTTTAGTAATGCTTGGAACAAAGTAACAACTGTTTAATTCTAACACAAGTCCAGATGGTAAAGAGATGAAATAGTCTCCTACAGCAACAGCAGCAACCCGTGCCCCGTTTCCAACTCGTAGGTCCACCTCATGCTGTCCCACCTGTCTTCTTCTCTTGAGTTCCTGTACATTTGAACAAATGTGAACTCCACATGCAGTGTCCAACACCCATGAAATAGAAGAAGAAGATATCATGACTTCCGTCACATAAATACCTGAGCCAGAAGCGATGCTTCCCCTCTTGTCTCCCTGGAGCGCTTTACAGTCCTTTTTCCAATGACCCAACTGGCCACAGTGGAAACATCTGTATTCCTTCGACCGCTTGACCTTTTGCTTTAGAGCCTTGCTGTAGCTCTTGACAGGGGTCTTGCCCTTCTTCCCCTTCTTCTTGTTCCTTGAAGGAAACATCAAGACAGAGGTTGAAGGCTTTCCCTTCAGAGTCTCCTCAGTAGTCAAGAGCATATTGAGCAACTCTGCCGGAGTACAATCGATTTTGTTCATATTAAAGTTAATAATGAACGCATCGAAAGAGGGCGGGAGAGACTGTAGAATAATGTCTACAGCAAGCTCCTGATTGATGGTATGCCCCAGTTTCTCTAGAGCCTCCTTGTGCCCAATCATCTTAAGCACGTGAGCTCCCACTGGACTCCCTTCAGCCAGTTTGCTCTGAAAGAAAAGCTTAGTCAGATTATAGCGTTCTGTCCTCGCCTGTGCAGCATACAGCATTTTGAGGTTCGCTATAATCTCTATAGCCGACATATCCTCATGCTGACGCTGCAGCGGTGGCGTCATAGACGCTAGCATCAGGCAAGCGACATCAATGCTATCATTGACGTGCTTTTCATAAGCTTCCCGAACCGCCCTTGCGGCGTTCGGAGCGGGCTGAGGCGGTATAGCCGTCTCGAGGACATACAGTTTCCTCTCTGCCTTAAGAACAATCTTAAGGTGTCCGTACCAGTCTGAGAAGTTCGGCCTAGCAAACTTCTCCCTTTCCAGTAGGGATCGCACATTGAAGTTCATGGTGTTCGTTGCTGCAGGTATCTACAACAATGCAAGAACAGCAAGGTCAGTATCAATGTTAAGAATCGATCAGGACTTAAGAAAGATTCCTTTTCTCACTATTTTATCTGGCTGAAAAATCCAGCAAAAACAGCCCGAAAGAGTAGAACTCTTTTAGTGAGATGGAATCCAGATTTCATACTTGGTCTCCGCGTCCTGCTCAGGCGAGATAAGATGCATAGAGGGTACAAGTACTAATCTCTGGTAGGCTGTCCCAGCCAATCGCCAACCCGTGCGATTCCCCTTCATCTGGGCAATCCAGCAGACTGTGCCAACTGAGTTGGTACAACACAGTCTCTGACCCCACAGATGGCTGCCTCCATGTGCTACCATATGCGCCACATATGTAGCTTACATGGTCAAGCTGACCCGACCTACTCCCTGGACCACCACGTGCTATGCTGAGCAACGAGAAGCGATAAATCCCTTCCCTGTAACACGCAGGTGTAATCCCGCACCGTCTGAAGATAGATGGACGTGCCCACTGAGTGGGTACAACACGGCTCCAACGATATGTTAGAGAATGCCGGGTGTAATTTAAAATTTTGCAGTCCCAGGACGCAGCGGAAGAAGCATTACACCCGAAACACATTCCGGTCCCAAGGATCCATGCGAGTGAGTACACACAAGGATGTGATAGAGTTATACCTCTTTCGCTTGTCTAGATGTCGAAGCCATGTTGAAGGCGCCCAAGTGTTCGCCCTCTACAAGTGTCCACGCGTCGACTCCTTGATCGTTGCTCCCTTCCACGCTTGGTGCTAGCCTCGGGAAGAGAATCAATCCTTCACTCCACTTCTATTGCGCCACCTCCAAGATGAAAACGCCAAGAAGGGATGAAGAGGAAGATGATGCCGCCAAGATGTATCCCTTTTCTCCTTGCTTGCGCCACCTTCAAGCAAGATGCGCCAATGGCTATGAGAGGAAGAGAGCTTGCGGCAATAGAAGGAGAAGCCACAAAGCCCAGTCACTCTTTGCGCCAACAAGAGGAGAAGAAGAAAAGATGTTTTCGGCCACTTGGAAGAAGGGTTGCGCCAAGCCTTAGTTGTTGTCACCCTTTGCCTTTGCTCACGCCTCCTACAAGTCCTTCACCCGAATCAACCTTTTAGATGGACGACTAGAGTCCTATTAATAGAACAAGGGGCGGCTAGAGCAATGGATGGGATTATGCCAAGTGGGCGGCTAGGATAAAGGAGTCTTGAGGTAAGGAAAGTCTCCAA
Organism: Costus lasius; assembly: GCA_027563935.2. Taxonomy (NCBI): domain Eukaryota; kingdom Viridiplantae; phylum Streptophyta; class Magnoliopsida; order Zingiberales; family Costaceae; genus Costus; species Costus lasius. Next base: position 84,009,491 of record CM050451.1, read on the forward strand.
GACTTTACCATAAATCTCATTCAACCTTTCCTAATTTTTCCAATGGCCATATCAGCCCAAAGCATACCTTGTATGCACTAATTCCATCCAAGGAAGTAGGGCTAGGCGCAACTTCCATGAAGAATTTGGCTAGGGCGGTTTCTTGGGAGAAATTAGGGTTTGGGGTAAGGTAAGTCTCCAAGACATTACCATATTCCTCACCCTACTACCCATATGCGCTCAAGAACTTCCCATAAAAGTTCTCAAGCCATATCAGCCCCAAGACTTGCCTTAGAGGCAAGTATTCCATCCAAGGAGCAAAGGGGGAGGCGCCTAATGCTTCCTTATGAAGCAACATGCGCCCACTTCACCCCATTATGCCCTTGGCGCCAATGGGGTATAATTCTTCCCCATTATACCCTTATTTGCTTATACTTCTTCATGACAACTAATTATTGGGCCTCATTGGATAATGAGCTAGCCCAAACTTCATGGCATGGGTTGATTAAGCCATTGGATCCAATCCAATGCAACCCTAATGTGAATGTGACCAATCTGGGTCAATTTCGAGTCAACCTGCCAAAAATGAAGTTTGGCTCCAATAACTTTCTTCCAACTCATCAGGCCCATTGGCGCTGATGAAATCTTCCAAATGGATCCAAGTTATCCAATAACTTGATCCAAAGGTTTGTTGATAAAAGCAACGTCAAAAGTCTTATTGCGTGTGACCCCGTAGGATCCATATGACGATGGCAATGATGTAAACATCATAAGTAGTGAGGGGTATCTAGCAACACATCACTACTACCCATGTCATAGGACTAAAGTCATTGTGGCAACAACTCCTAACAAGCAACGAGGATTCCCATTGCATTATAGATCCCTTTGCCTGAACTGATATCCTGTCATTGGATTAGTCTCAAGTTTATTATCCAACGCACTGGTCATGACTCAACAAGTGTGGCCTACACTTTCCTGTCATGCACCAATAAGGTGGGGCGCCCCGAGGTGGATATCATGCTTCCAATATGGAAGGGGCAAATCCTACTATTAGTCATCCATGCCTCTACATGATTTATGATATACCCAATAACAGTCGTTTTGATCTCCCAATTACGGAGAGACGTAAGACTGTATTAAAGCATACCCACCATCAAATCTAGACATGAATACCTCAAGTCTAAGGATCAATGCAAAACCTCTTGCATGTGAGATTGACTTGTTGACTAGACAAATCAATCCTCACGGTGGATCACTCCAGTGCATCCAATGCACCTGTATGTCTGCGTTATTGTGCCCCGCACTTAACCAGCCCATACACCAGTCTCACATGTACCAAAGCTGTCCCATATCTGCTAAGGTACCTTGACTGGGGATAGCTTGTGAGAATGGATCCAATCCAAACTCCTGGGACATTATATATGCAACTCAATACATCATCGCAGATAGAGAAGTCTGCATAATAACGACTATGCCTTTAATAATTCTATCAAAGTACTTTCAAACAATGCCTGACCATGTCCATTTATTGGTCTGCAGGGCATATACACCAACAATCTCCCACTTGCACTAAGACCAAGGGCAACTGATGTTTAATCAGTCCCAATGTCTCTAGTATGACTTATTTAGCTTCCGCTGCGCCAGAGGCTACGTCAGTGGGTTTTTCCAGATTGCTTTCTATGTTTATTTTAACTAATTTGAATCATCATCTTTATCCATGATCTCCAAGATCAGATGATATTGCTGCAGTACATACTTGAGTGCTAAGTTCCTTTACACATGCTTACGGCCCCAGTAAGAACTATACTGGACCATCAAGCACTAGGGACTAAGTCAAGTTCAAATGAGTGAAGTTGCTTCCTTTGCTGCCACAAGAAGCTGCAATGTACTCAGCCTTAATTGTAGAATTTGCCACTATGGTTTGAATAAAGCTCTTTCAGCCTTCAACACCACATCGAGGCAAAGCGCAAATCCTGGCTGTGATCAATAGTCATTAGACTGGAATGAAATATCAGTGTACCCCTGTACACAAAATTCTTCCTGTCTATGATGGACTAGACCTTAATCCTTTATACTTCCCAAGTATAAGTAAGGATTCTTTTCACAGCCATCCAGTGTCAAACACTAGGATCTTATTGAAACTTGCTGGCCATGCTCCAAGCATTTGCCATAAATGGTCTTGTGCACAATACACAAAACATGATCTATCCTGTACCCAATGTAACAGGATTTTAGACCAATGTTATTACTCTCTAGCTATGTCAAAGGACACAACATCCTTGAGAGAGTCAGACCATATCTTCTTGGAAGGTATCATTATTTGGAATCACCCAGTATGAACCTCTCCAGAAACTTCTGGATGAACATAGATTGACTAAAGGGCAATGACTTCCTTGGATCTCCACCTACAGATCCACGTGCCTAGGATATAGGCATCATTCCCTAGATCATACTTCTCAAACCTCTTCTTCAACATGTGAAGGGCTGAGATGTCATTCCATGTGAGGAGAATATCATCAATCTTTTAGAACAAGAACTATTATGGTGCTCCCACTAATCTTCTTGTAAACACAGGTTCTTTTAACATGCTTGCATAAGACCATGCATATCTTTATGGCTACTATATGAAAACACTGACTATTTCCATATGGATATCCTTACCCAGACATCCACGCCATAACAGAAAAATGCAACAAGCATATACCTAATGGACTCAAACCCAGCTTCTGGTGAAAAATTTCATCATTATCCACCCAGCGGATTTGCCTGAAATTTCTGTTCACTAGCTTGCCTTTCAAGGCAACACTGTTACCTTCCATGTCTATCTTCCTAGAAGATTTATTTATAGCCTGTGGGAATTACCCTTTTGGCAGCTCATCCAAGTCCCAGACTTGATCAGCAGACATGGAGTCCATCACGGTTCTCATGGCGTTTAGCCATTTCTTGGAATCTGGTTCACCGACCGCTTCCATAAGTCTTAAGTTTTATCCCAGATGATAAATTCGTCATGCCCAGCATTTTGAATCCATCCAGACTTATATGGTTCCTGCGTTACTTGAACTACAGGTTGACTTTCAACCTGTACGTGAGATTCTACTCTCCATTTGTGTCTAAATGTATTGTGGTTGATTCTGGACCTTGTCCTAATCAAATCTACTCCCACTAGCTTCTTTTAAAAGAAATATCCTTTCAAGAAAGACAGCACTATGGAGCAACAAATATTTTGTTCTCCTTGGGATAGAAACAGCACCCTTCAGTGCCCCACAAACATATGCTTTTGAGATCACTGCATATTACATTCCCGATTCTATTTAAGGAATGGGATATTTTCCAGTTTCTATCTCAAAAGCTATCTGAGACACACTTCCAATGGAGTGAGAATTCATCTGTTTGCATGGCATCATAGTAGTATATTTGCATGACTATTCAAAGATGGAACCACATCCAATGTGTTCCTCTTTCTTTCTTTGAAATTCACCATACAGTGGTGTTCTAAGTAAGCTGTGAGATAACCCCACACTCCTTAGGATAGTCATCAAATTCTCCACTAATCACCTTGATCCAATCAAGGTGCTTAATAGATCCTCCAATTTGACTCAATACTTCATTTGTGAACTTCTTGGATTTCTCCAAAGTTCTTAGGATGGATAAGGCATACCCACACCTTATGAAGCGTATAACACCTCTCAGTGCTTGTTTTACATGGGTCCACATACATTGCTGTGTGATAGATCCAACAAGCCACTTACCCTTCAACCCTTTATGGTGAAGGTAGAATCTGTCACTTTGTTCCTTTGAACAAGGCTCACACTTATCATAATCCTAAAAGGATAATGATCCCAATAGTCCATGGACCTTTGGATGTGACCATTGTTCTATGGTTCAATAGACAATGCTATAAGAGAGTGTTTATTGAATCATTGGATCTAATCTTGTGTTACATATAAGACCATAAACTATTATCAACTGTATCACTTCAATAGAACATCTCAGTTATAAAGAAAAATACCATATATTATTTCAAACTGAAATCCTTTTCAAAAGGGATGATGTTCTAATACATAAGCTGATACATAATAGCAAAGTCCTATATAAAGTTTCCAAGGTAGTGAGATGATATCAACAGCAGCATCCAATGCTCCGTCTCTGACCCGAGAGTTGATCCCACCAAGCCTAGTCGTCCTACTTCTTTTGAGCTCCTGTATATGAAAAACATATGTAAGCTCACATGCGGTACCCAGTACCTATAAGAAGTAGACATAAAGACCATGGTAACACAATACCTAAAGCGGATGGATTACATCCCTTCTTCTTTGCCATGCTCTTCTTGGCCATTAATCCTCTTCGAAATACCCATGCATTCCCAGTCTTCCGAAGTATGAGCTTCGAAGATACAGAACCATGGTCATTCTCAAATATAGGCACATACTCTGAAGATCCAACAGAACTTTCATGATCATTGTCCTTAGAGCATGGTGTGAAGAGACCTTTGAGATGTATGATAATATCATAGATCCCCATCTCATCACACTCAACCTTGACCTCTGGGGTCATGCACTCTAAGACAAGAACAGTGTACTGTTCGTTATCTTCACAGTGTTCAAGATAGACATTCCACTCCCACTCAGTGGTGAAATATACACTGGGCTGGGATGGAGGTCTTTCAAGAAGATGCACCTTATTCTCTTGTTCTAGTATCTTGGACAAAATCTTGAACCATTTTGTCCAATTTGTCCCATCCAATTTGTTTTTATAAAGTTTCATTCTTAGATCAGGAGATGCCTTCTACAATAAGCAAATAAGTAAAATAAGTACTATGATAAAGCATTTAACAAGGACTTTAAATTAAATGCTATGCTCCCACTATTTCCAAAACAAGTTGAGGACTCTCAAACTCAACATAGAAATGAGTGAGTAGGATCCTAATTTCACATGAGGTCTCCGCGACTCACGAGGGTGAGTTGAGATGCACAGAGAGTCTCATGCTTCCTTAGGTAGGCATGCCAGCCAATTGTGCCGCGCACAATTCCTCTTAGTTAAGACAGACTAGGCGCTCTGTGTCCAGCGAGGGCTGGATACAACACAGAACCCTATCCTCTCAACAGCTGCCTCTAGTGATTCATCATGTCAGTGACATATGAAAAACTAGTCAAGTCTGGTCCTAACCGTTATGCCCAGGGCCAACAAATTTCCTTGCGAAGGCACGCCCAGGTTAAAACTGGACTGGGGAAATCATTGTCACCGCACACCTTCTAAAGATAAGTGGGTGTGTCCCACGAGGGTAGGAAACAGTTCACAACACCACCGATCGATAGTTTGATGAGGGCTACGCGTTAGAAGGCTATCGACTTGATATTGTATTGAGAGTTTTTGCATGTTTTTATTCTTTTCTAGCATGCAGTTTTCCTATGGTTATGGCAGCAAAGGAAAAACATCACAGGCATGCTATGGACAAAATAATAAACCATCACAGGCATGCTATTTTTGGTCGATATGGTCATAGCCCTTTTCATACACATAACTTGTCACGAGCCATGTGACATGTTATTGTGCATCCAAGGGTTGCGAGTCCCTGAAGCAAATCAGCCCATGCCAGAAGCCGAAAGCATGTGTCCTTCCTTCAATCGCAAGTCCATCACCACGCTTCCAAAGCTGGCGCCACTTCTGACTCCAATTGATGAAGGCTCCTTGTTGTCTTTGATGAACCTTAACCTATCTCATGTAAACAATTCTACATCTATTCTAAGGAAAGATGAAAATTTTACATCAAGAAGGGGGGAGAACCACACGCAGGTGGTAGAAAGATTTTACAGGCATTCATCACAGGTGGAAACATGCTTCCATATCACAACACAGGAGGGCACTCGCTATGACCATATCAACCCAATCAAGTGGCGCATGTAAAATTTGAAAATCTGGAAAAATCAAATTTTAGCACCTTATGCGCCAATATCATCCAAGGCATTCTCTTAACCAATTCCATGCCAAAATTTAGATCAAGTTCCATGATGATTTCATAGTCCCTATCGGCTGGCAGTTTTGTCAGATCAAGAGACCCGGCCAGTCCAAAGACACAATGCCGGTCCTACTTGACAAAACTTACGTGCGCCTTTGGTCTTAAATCAAGCATAAACACAATCCAAGTTTCGGCCATAGAGTTGATAAGAGAAGATTGGATGAAAACGTTTTCTACGTGAAACGCGCATGGATAGAAGAAAAAATTCAAAAAATTTTCACACAAGCAAACGTACACCTTGTGTTTCTCGCAAGTAGCTCTGATACCACTGTTAGAGAATGCCGGGTGTAATTTAAAATTTTGCAGTCCCAGGACGCAGCGGAAGAAGCATTACACCCGAAACACATTCCGGTCCCAAGGATCCATGCGAGTGAGTACACACAAGGATGTGATAGAGTTATACCTCTTTCGCTTGTCTAGATGTCGAAGCCATGTTGAAGGCGCCCAAGTGTTCGCCCTCTACAAGTGTCCACGCGTCGAGTCCTTGATCGTTGCTCCCTTCCACGCTTGGTGCTAGCCTCGGGAAGAGAATCAATCCTTCACTCCACTTCTATTGCGCCACCTCCAAGATGAAAACGCCAAGAAGGGATGAAGAGGAAGATGATGCCGCCAAGATGTATCCCTTTTCTCCTTGCTTGCGCCACCTTCAAGCAAGATGCGCCAATGGCTATGAGAGGAAGAGAGCTTGCGGCAATAGAAGGAGAAGCCACAAAGCCCAGTCACTCTTTGCGCCAACAAGAGGAGAAGAAGAAAAGATGTTTTCGGCCACTTGGAAGAAGGGTTGCGCCAAGCCTTAGTTGTTGTCACCCTTTGCCTTTGCTCACGCCTCCTACAAGTCCTTCACCCGAATCAACCTTTTAGATGGACGACTAGAGTCCTATTAATAGAACAAGGGGCAGCTAGAGCAATGGATGGGATCATGCCAAGTGGGCGGCTAGGATAAAGGAGTCTTGAGGTAAGGAAAGTCTCCAAGACTTTACCATAAATCTCATTCAACCTTTCCTAATTTTCCCAATGGCCATATCAGCCCAAAGCATACCTTGTATGCACTAATTCCATCCAAGGAAGTAGGGCTAGGCGCAACTTCCATGAAGAATTCGGCTAGGGCGGTTTCTTGGGAGAAATTAGGGTTTGGGGTAAGGTAAGTCTCCAAGACATTACCATATTCCTCACCCTACTACCCATATGCGCTCAAGAACTTCCCATAAAAGTTCTCAAGCTATATCAGCCCCAAGACTTGCCTTAGAGGCAAGTATTCCATCCAAGGAGCAAAGGGGGAGGCGCCTAATGCTTCCTTATGAAGCAACATGCGCCCACTTCACCCCATTATGCCCTTGGCGCCAATGGGGTATAATTCTTCCCCATTATACCCTTATTTGCTTATACTTCTTCATGACAACTAATTATTGGGCCTCATTGGATAATGAGCTAGCCCAAACTTCATGGCATGGGTTGATTAAGCCATTGGATCCAATCCAATGCAACCCTAATGTGAATGTGACCAATCTGGGTCAATTTCGGGTCAACCTGCCAAAAATGAAGTTTGGCTCCAATTACTTTCTTCCAACTCATCAGGCCCATTGGCGCTGATGAAATCTTCCAAATGGATCCAAGTTATCCAATAACTTGATCCAAAGGTTTGTTGATAAAAGCAACGTCAAAAGTCTTATTGCGTGTGACCCCGTAGGATCCATATGACGATGGCAATGATGTAAACATCATAAGTAGTGAGGGGTATCTAGCAACACATCACTACTACCCATGTCATAGGACTAAAGTCATTGTGGCAACAACTCCTAACAAGCAACGAGGATTCCCATTGCATTATAGATCCCTTTGCCTGAACTGATATCCTGTCATTGGATTAGTCTCAAGTTTATTATCCAACGCACTGGTCATGACTCAACAAGTGTGGCCTACACTTTCCTGTCATGCACCAATAAGGTGGGGCGCCCCGAGGTGGATATCATGCTTCCAATATGGAAGGGGCAAATCCTACTATTAGTCATCCATGCCTCTACATGATTTATGATATACCCAATAACAGTCGTTTTGATCTCCCAATTACGGAGAGACGTAAGACTGTATTAAAGCATACCCACCATCAAATCTAGACATGAATACCTCAAGTCTAAGGATCAATGCAAAACCTCTTGCATGTGAGATTGACTTGTTGACTAGACAAATCAATCCTCACGGTGGATCACTCCAGTGCATCCAATGCACCTGTATGTCTGCGTTATTGTGCCCCGCACTTAACCAGCCCATACACCAGTCTCACATGTACCAAAGCTGTCCCATATCTGCTAAGGTACCTTGACTGGGGATAGCTTGTGAGAATGGATCCAATCCAAACTCCTGGGACATTATATATGCAACTCAATACATCATCGCAGATAGAGAAGTCTGCATAATAACGACTATGCCTTTAATAATTCTATCAAAGTACTTTCAAACAATGCCTGACCATGTCCATTTATTGGTCTGCAGGGCATATACACCAACACGATAATCAGAACAGTGAGGTTTCGCGTCAGAAGGCTTACGAGCTTGATATTTTAGCGTTGGATTTTAACTGTCTTTTATCTTCTTATCTATCATGCAATTCCTATGGTGATAGCAGAAGATTTAAATCATGCTATTCTAATTGTAATTAAACAATAAAAGAAAGCAAGCTGATCTTATGTGGTAAAAGCCCATAAGCCTAAGTAAGACCTTAATTTCACTTAAGTCTTCACTTGCTTTTCTTCATGGGTCTTTTGCTGCTCATCTGGCCCAAACCAGGGCCCAAGCGCCTACTACAGCTCAGGTGCGCCTACCAGGGAAAGTGCGCCTGGTCCCAGAGTCGAACCCTGGACCTCCCACCTGGTCAAGCCACTGCTACATGCGCCTCTGCCAAGTGTGCTCTGTGCTCTTGTCTAATTAAATTACAATATAACTATCTAGACAAGATTGACACGCAGGTCAATAACACTTTATAAATTAATGGAAATGTGATGCGCAGATCACAATAAAATAATTTACATTTAATTTCCAGGCACGCAGGCCCCAGCACAGCACACATTAAACGGGCAGCCCACATAAGATAAAATAAACACACATATGGCATCCAAACAGCATGTGATCCAATTAAGAAATTAAAGTTTTGAAAACCCCTTTGGCATCAATTTTAATATTCTTATATGCCCTACAACCTTACAACGGTCCATTAATAGGGATCCACTCATCCAATCTAATCAGATCCAGTGCCCTTGCATGCACCAAGTCCTAACTGACTTGAGTCGACCTAGTGGTCAACTATGCATGCGCCAAGGGCTGAACCACCCCATGAGTTCTGGCAAGCGGGTGTGACCCCGGGCCTAACTCATGTGCGTTCATGGGTTGTCTCAACCAGACATCGCTACACGCCTGTGATGCAGTCGACCTACAGCCACCTCTTGCTTGCGCAAAGGTGCTATCTGGTCGACCCATCTAGGCTGTCAGATGATCTGATCAGACTGGTTGGATCTAACCTAGAGGATGACATCAACCCTACTAACCCGTCTAAGGATTTATAGTAAGACCTTAGATCTAGTGAGGTCGCGCAAGTAATATACGTTTGATAAAACATCAACAATAAAGATGCGCCGACTTTCATACATGCTCAAACATGAAAAACATATGTAATCATTTTCGCATGTAACCTAACCTATAGATCTAAGCATGTTGCGCAAACATGGATCACAAAACATGGTATAGCAATCATAAAACATGCATCAACCAAGGCTCTGATACCAATTGATAGTCCTCACAAGGTGGCGAAACCCTAGATAGGCGCATAAAATTTCTTCTAAAGCAGCGGAGTGGGTTTCTTAGTATCATCGCATGCAATATGATCAACTTAACAACATGAAAAGAATTCATACCGAAGCCATGTGTTGGATGGCGTCTTGGAAAGAGAGAGCAAGAGAGATCTCCTCCAAATGATGCGCACACAAGAATGAGGATGCGCTCACTTCCTTGGTGCTCCTTGTGCTAGCAAGGTTCCAAGAGGTGTCTTTGATCGAATGGAAGGGATGGATGAAGCTTTGCTCGCCTTGCCAAATGACTCTCCAAGGCGTCCAAGACTCGTCACACACGAATGCCCTCTCGAGAGTAAGTGGGGAAAGGCGAGAGAGAAGTTCTCTTGGCGTGAACGTGAGATGTTGTCACGTTAGAGAACATGCTATCTAAAAATAGCAATGTCTCAACGTTCATGCGACCATGCATTACCCCAATCGCCAATGCCTCTTTACTTGAACCATGCGCTCACCCAATGGGCTGGTTCAAATCGATTTGGTTCAATAACCAAATAAACCAAGCAACTAGTCCAGATCATAACAAAAACCCCTAAGGCTTAAGATCTGACCGTTCATCTCTTGATGCTCCTGATCTTACCGATCTAGCATCCATTCTCTCAATCGAAGCTTACCGATCTCAAGCCCTTATCAATCAAACATGATCAGACTGGATCTCACTTACAATCAGAGATTAAATCCCTTTAAACTGAACCCAAACAATTCAGTCCACACGATCTGACTTAAGTAAGCCATATCATCAAATTGTGCGACCCTAAGGGTTTCCTTTAAATGTCGGTAACGATAACTTACGTTATCACGATCAGTGAGGGGTATCTAGCAACACATCACTGTCTCCCGATATAAAGGAAAGAGTCTTCCAAGACTACACCCAAACCACAGCACAAGTGTGAATCCAATTCACAAGGCATGCAAATTTCCTTTGCCACTGGATGTTCTTATTGGACAAGCGTGTCAAGCCTGTAGCTCCAATATGATGAGCATGATTAGATCAGATGAACACTGTCATCTGGGTATGGCCATACACTTTCTCAATCATCTCATACAGAGGGGGGCCCCTTTAGAACATCATACTCCAATTAAGGAGACGGCAATCCTTTATCTATCACTAGTGACCTAACCTGACTCAAGCTCACCATCCAAGATAGTCTATAATCATTATGTTTCAAATGATATTGAACTACCTCAAAACAATGACAATCATCATTTAGAAACACAAGTGATCTCAAGTCAGAGGAAATGTGCCACTTGTTGCAATCAAGGATTATTCACATTGTGACAAGCAATTGAATATCCTAGTAGGGTCTGTCCAGTACATCCAATGTACCCATGAGTCTACATCTTATTCCATGCTCGAAGCATCCTATAAGATTAGAACACATATTAGTCTCAATCATATCAAGGCTGTCTCATGTTCACCAAGATATCTTGACTAAGGACATAACTGCATGTCAGCCTAGCTGAACAGCTTTGAGACATTATTCAGAAGTACACTTATTGCAGCAGACAATGTAACAAACTGAATAACAACCATGCCTTTATAAACATAAGAGTTTATTACATGATACTGATACAATCCCAAGGCCTCAAACATTAGCCTTAAGGGCATACCCCAACACTGAGGTTCTCCCTGGGTTTGGCAATGGCAAAGTAGGAAGCCCAGGCTACCGAATCAAACAATACTTATCTCCATCCCTGACAGTCATTTTCATGGCAATGTAGGATTCAATGTCAATCCTGGCATTGCCCCTGGCAACCTCAATACGATAGGGCTCAATCCCCAAATAAAGTGCTATAGGAGTGAGGAGTCCTCCTATCACTATCGTGCCCTTCTTAGCTCTAGCTACCTTGTCCAAATGTTTTATGGAAAAGAAAGCAACATCCACAAAATACCCGTGAAGCATGCACCAAAGGAAGAATAATTCAGAATGACGGACCATATCGTCACTGTCCCATCGCCCAAAAACGGTATGAGCTAGAACTCGGTGGGCATATTTGATGCACAGGTTGGAGATGCTGGTAGCTCTTGCTAAGGAAGGAGAGAATTTGGTTTCTGCGGTCATTTGGTTCTAGAAGACATTCTCGATGAACCCAATAGGTGGCTCGGTGTGCCCCTCATTCGGTAAGTGAAAGATACGTCTAATATCTCTAAGTGTGAGCTTCTTTTCCTCATTAGCCATTCGGAATCTAATATCCCCTGTAGCTTGGCGATTAGTGTACTCATCTTAGTCCATCTCCAGGCTACTGAGAACTTCTAGTACTAGAGGTAGATAGGTCTGAGGAGTCATGTCAAAGAATTTCTTCATTACAATCTGATCGAACATCCATAGGACATCCTCCTTGAGTCCCAAAATCTCTAATGCTCGCATATCAGCATATTTAGTCTTCACAATGCGCCTAGTATGTAGATGATTATATCTCTATTCTTGAATTTCATCTCTAAAGATTATTCCATATGGGTTCGATGGTGGAGTTGGGGCTTTCCCCTTTCTCTTAGAAACAACTCTCTTCATTGGTGCCATGAGAAATGGAAGCAAGATTTTTTAGTACTAAAAAAAACTGGAATGAACAGTATCGTTACCAAATGGGGCGAACAAGGCTTCAAATAGGTTCAAAATCAAGCCCCCAAAGCTAGATTTTTGAGCTACAATCAAACTTCCAAAGACTCTAGGGAAGATCTTCCACCTTTCCCGAAGCTTCTTAAAGTAGGAACTAGCTGGATTGAAGATCGAATGAAGAAAATCGAGGTAGGGGCAGAAACTGGCGGAAGAGCAGCAACTAAGCTCAATCGACCTCAAAAATCTCAAAATCTCGGGGAAAAATTGGTCGGAAAAGGTTTAGGAAGGGTCGCCGAAGGATTAGGAAGCAAGAAATCGAAGAAAACCAGAGGTCAGCGCGTTCTCAGGGCAAGAACCCTAAAAGCACGGCGTCGAAACCCTAAATACGGTACCAGGATTCGCGTTGATCCGAAGGATTATAGTACCGTAAAGTAACTACGGCACTGCCGTAATCTGCTTAAAAATCCCAAAAATTTCTATAGGAAATGACCCGAATATACGGTACCGTAAAAGAATTACGGCACTACCGTAATCTCCATAACTCTTAGAAACTTTTCTGGTCGAAAATTACTCGAAAATATGGTACCGTGAAAAGCATTATGGAGGTGTCGTAAAATAGGTAAAACCTTCTAGATGAAAATGGACCAAAACTACGGGCGATGAAATTCATTACGGTAGTACCATAAACAAATTACGGTACCGTAAAAATCTTTACGGTAGTATCATAATTTTTCCAAAAATTTAGAGATTGCTATTTATCACTAAAAAAATCAATCTAAACCTACCTACAAAGAGAAAAAGAAAAAAGTTAGTCCTAAAGAAAAAAAATTATAACAAAAGAAAAAACAAAAACAAAAGAAAAAGTGCTTGGGTTGCCTCTGAACAAGCACTAATTTTTCGATCTTTAGCTTGACCGTTCCGCACAAAGATTTGCTCAAGGCTCATCAAGTAGGAACTTCTCTCCTCTCTCAATCTGTTCTTCATGGAAATAATGCTTCAATCTCTAACCCTTAACTTTAAACTCCCCTGCCTTTTCGCTCTATATATCTACTGCTCCATAGGGGTAGGTTTTCTTCACCTAGAAAGGTCCAGACCATCGAGATTTAAGTTTACCAAGAAAAAGTTTCAACCTAGAATTAAACAAAAGAACAAAGTCACCTGGATGGAATTCCTTTCTAAGGATATGTCGATCATGCCATCTTTTAGTCCTCTCTTTATAGATTTTTGCATTTTCGTAAGCGGAGAGTCTAATCTCATCAAGCTTGAAAGCCCAGTCCTTCCTTGTTCTTGACACTGTTTTCTCCAATATCCCTTTGATTTCTTTATTCGATATCTCCACTTGTCTACTTGTTTGGGGATGGTAAGGTGTTGCAACTCTATGATTTACCCCATACTTTCGAAGCAAAGCTGAAAACTTGTGTTCAATAAAGTGAGAGCCTCCATCACTAATTACTACTCGTGGTATCCCAAATCGTGGAAAGATAATCTTTTTAAACAATTTAACAACAATCCTAGAATCATTAGTAGGAGAAGCAATGGCTTCCACCCACTTGGAAACATAGTCTAATTCCACAAGTATATATTTGTTACCTCTAGACGATGGAAATGGTCCCATAAAATCAATCCCCCAAACATCAAATATTTTAACTTCAAGTATTGTAGACAATGGCATCTCATTCCTCTTGTTGATATTCCCCATCTTTTGGCAACTATCACAAGACAGTATAAAATTTCTAGCATCTTTAAATAAAGAGGGCCAATAAAATCCAGATTGTAGTACTTTAAAAATAATTTTTTCAGCACTAGCATGCCCTCCATAAGATGATCCATGACACTATAATAGTATATCCTTGGTTTCTTCTTCGAGGATACATCTCCTAAATATGCCATCTGCACGTCTTCTAAAAATATAAGGCTCATCCCAAAAATAATGCTTGACATCAGCTAAGAATCTCTTCTTGCCCTAATAACTCAAATCAAGAGGAAAAACATTAGCAACAAGATAATTTACTATATCTGCATACCACGGAGCCTTGATTTGTTCAATCCTCAAGAGTTGTTCCTCAGGAAAGGAATCATTGATTGTATCACCTTTATCATCTTCTACAATTATCCTCGAAAGATGATCCGCAACAAAATTTTTAGTTTCTTTCTTGTCCTTGATTTCCAAATCAAACTCTTGTAGAAGCAAAATCCATCTAAGTAGACGTGGTTTACTATCTTTCTTCTGCATCAAATACTTAACCGCTGCATGATCAGTGTTTTGAATTTATCAAATAAGATCTAAATTTATCAAAAGAAAAAAACAATAGCTAAAAGTTCCTTCTCAGTTGTGGTGTAATTCCTTTGTGTCTCATCCAAAGCTTTACTAGCATAATAAATCGCATAAGGCTTATTTTCCTTCCTTTGACCTAGAACTGCTCCTACAACAAAATCACTGGCATCACACATAAGCTCAAAAGACAATTCCCAATCAGGTGGTTGCATGATAGGTGCTGATATTAAGGCTTTCTTCAATTCCTAAAAAGCAAACAAACAATTCTCATCAAAATAGAATTTAGCATCTTTACAAAGTAAATCAGTGAGTGGTTTAGCAAGTATAGAGAAATCCTTGATAAAGCGCCGATAAAATCCTACATGTCCGAAGAAGCTTCTGATCTCTTTAACTATTGTGGGTGGTGCTAGCTTCTCAATCACTTCAACTTTTGCTTTGTCGACTTCTATCCCCCTTTCTGAAATAAGGTGCCCCAAAACTATTCCTTGTCTAACCATGAAATGACACTTCTCCCTGTTAAGGACAAGATTAGTTTCTTTGCACCTCTACAAGACTCGAGATACATTAGCCAAATAATCATCAAAAGAGAAACCATATACAGAAAAATCATCCATTAAAACATCCATAAAATCTTCAAGGAATTCATAAAATATGGCCATCATACACCTCTGAAAGGTAGCAGGTGAGTTACACAAACTAAAAGGCATCCTTCTATATGCAAAAGTACCATATGGGCAAGTAAAGGTGGTCTTGTCTTGGTCATGAGGATGTATAGAAATTTGGAAAAAATCAGAATATCCATCTAAGAAGCAAAAATAAGAATGATTTGCAAGTCTCTCAACCATCTGATCAATAAAAGGTAAGGGGAAGTGGTCTTTCCTAGTGGCTGCATTTAATTTCCTATAATTTATACACATGCGCCAACTAGTTGCTGTTCTAACAGGAATCAACTCATTATCTTTGTTTTTCATAACTATGACACCTCCTTTTTTTTGGAACATAATGCACAGGACTTACCCATTTACTATCAGAGATATGATAGATAATACCTACATCAAGCAATTTCAAAACTTCCTTCTTTATAATTTCCTTCATAGATGGGTTGAGTCTCCTTTGGAAATCCACAAGTGGTTTGTGCGCCTCCTCCATATGAATCCTGTGCATACAAAAAGAAGGGTTAATTCCCTTTAAATCATCAATGGTATACCCAATTACCTTTCTATGAATCCCCAACTCCTTCAAGAGCAAATCAGTCTCTCTTTCATCTAATTGAGCATTAACAATAACAGGGTACGTATAGTTAGGGCCAAGAAATTCATAGCGAAGATTATCAGGTAAAGCTTTAAGTTCTACTTTTGGAATTTTCTCTTCTTCATCATCAAATATAGTGCAGTCCAACATATCATGAGTTTCAACACTAGAATTAGAACTAGAATTGGAATCATGAATTTCAACATAAGAATTATCACAAGAATCAATAACAAAATCAGAAGGATTATCAAATAAGAAACCAAGATCATAAACTACATCATCTACAACATGAACTAGTATATGAAGGTTTCTTCACGGAATCATTCAAATCAAACTCAATTTTGTTATCACCAATATTTAGAGTGAGTTTACCATTCTTTACATCAATAATTGCTCCTGCAGTGGCTAAGAACGGTCTACCAAGAATAATAGGAATTTTTGCATCTTCTTCCATCTCGAGAACTACAAAATCAGTTGGTACAAAATACTTACCAACTTGGATCAGAACATCCTCAAGAATACCTACAGCATACTTCACTGAACGATCGGCGAGTTGCAAAGATATTGAAGTTGGTTTAGGAGCTCCAATATCCAGTTTCCTGCACAAAGACAAAGGCATTACACTCACACTGGCTCCTAAATCACATAAGACTCGGTCAAAAACCACACTCCCAATCAGACAAGGAATAGAAAAACTACCTGGATCTTTTAATTTCGGTGGCAACTTGATTTGAATAATAGCACTGCATTCCTCAGTTAATGCCACAGTACCATAATCCTCTATTTTTCTTTTATTGGACAAAATCTCTTTCAAAAATTTAGCATATGTAGGCATTTGAGATAAAGCATCAGTGAATGGAATGTTAATATACAACTTTTTTAAAACATCTAGAAATTTCCCAAATTGCCTATCTAACTTGGCTTACACAATCCTATGGGGAAAAGGTATAGGTGGCCTATATGGTGGTGGTGAACTAGTTCTAGAAATATCAACTTTACAAGGCAAATCACCATTCTATGAAGGCTCATCTTCCTTAGGAGGTGGTGAGCTAGGATGGGACTGCACATGTGCAGGTTATGATTCCAAAACTAGTTCACTGCTAGGTTCAATATTAGGTTATACTTCATCATAATCTAGTGATCCCCTTGGGTCCTCTAACTATTTTCCACTCCTAGTTGTGATAGCATTACAATGTTCCCTAGGGTTAGGTTCAGGCTTGGCAGGTAATTTCCCTAGGGGTCTATAAGCAATGCTAGCTTGTTGTGCTATCTGTGTCTCTAAAAGCCTATTGTGCACAGTCAGTTGATTTATCATTTAGCTCTTCAAATCTCTGATCTTGTTTTGCCATAAACTTAACAAGCAAAGATTCTAAATTATATTCTTGGTGCTGATTTTGATTTTGATGCTTTTGTTGATATCCTCTATTCTCACCTTGCCACCCAGTGTTATTATTATTTTTCCAAGACAAATTTGGATAACTTCTCCATCCAGGGTTGTAGGTACTAGAGTAGGGATCATTGTTTTTACCTGATGCCTTGCATTTTAGAATCAATTTTTATTATTATTCCATGATGAATCTAGGCCCATTTTGATATTTTTATACTCTTTTAAGACTTATTTGCTCAAAAGCTTCGGAATCTTCTCCTTTCTTTGTATTTGTGCAATTTCAGGTAAAATCACCCAATTTCAAAGTCTTTTGAAGATTCTAAGGCCATGGGATGATTCCTTACGAGAAGACGAAGCTGTCCGTCAAATTTGGGCTCAATCGGAGTTAGTTTGAAAAATACCGGTGCTTTCGCAGGATGTCTGGAAGTTCACAAAAGACTTCACCACCTGGTGAACCCCACTCGGTTCACCCATGATTCTCTCTGAGGCATCTTACGCAGAATACACAGTAGACTTCACCAGTAGGTGAAACCGACCGGGTTCACTGATGATTTCTACTCGGCAGAACTGTACAGTAAGCTTCACTAGCAGGTGAACCCGGTGGGGTTCACCGGTGCTTCTTTCTCGACGAAACTGTGCAGAGCACTTCACTGGCTGGTGAACCCCACTATGTTCACCCGTGATTCCGACTGCGGCGTACAAGCGTCTGACTCCTAATCAGATTTTCTTTGATTTCTAACCCGATTGATGTCCAAATTTGGCAAGGGAGGATTTTTTGGAAAGCCTATTCGAAGGAGAATACAAAGGATATAAAAGCCCCAATTTTTATCCCCTAATTATTGAGGAATTTTCAAAGAAAGCGACTAGGGTGAACGGACGAAGGCGACAACACGTTTCCTGGCGATTTTGGGGAGATTTCTTCATCAGAGCACCACGATTCTTCGAGTTTGGCTTCGGTTCAGCATCTCCTCCTTCTTAGAAACATTTTCTTGTAACTTTCATATCTTCATAGAGAGATTTTTGAGTGATTCCATGAACATCGTAGCATAAAACTCTTTTCGAGGCTCAGTTGAAGCCCTCTAATGATTGCAATTGCAAACTTTTATTACAAATAGTTATTTGGATTTTTCTATTGACATATTTTACTTTGCTATGCTGATTTCATGATTTTACCGCGGCCACGTATTTTTATGTGTTAGCCGGCACGATTCATATCGAGAGGAGGTACGTGACGGTGGATCTTCTTAGTAAAACTTGTGAATCCATGACACGAGAGTTCTTGGTATTCACTCGAGGATTTCATAACCTTCCATAGAACGCATAGGGTCTGTTTAGAATGATCCACCGCGAGAGTAGGAGACCGTTCTAGACAAGTGACATGTCCCGCAAGTGCACGGTTATGTCGAAGTAATATAAAAGATATCGAATCCCATAGGGAACAAGGTTGAATACCAGAAAATCCGAGTCCTAATAGCTTGGCGAATCGAAATTGGGTTTTGAAGACAGAAATCGAAAACAAGCAATTGCAACTACGTCGGTAAAGGTCAAATATGAGAGAGATATCAGGGCTACGGTTTCCACCACAATGATAGTCTTAATCGCACAAGAAAGATATTAATTATTTGGTTTATTGGTTTTGCACAAGGAGTCAAACCCTAGGTACAAGGTGCCCTCTCTCGAGTGTACACCCCGGTGTTCGTCTTAGACCAACCTCCTACTCTCACGGTGGATCATTCTAAGACGAACCCAATGAGTTCTATGGCAGACTGTGAGATCCTCGAGCGAAGACCAAGCACTCTCGTGTCGGGGTCTTGCAAGTTTTACTAAGAGATTCCATCCTTACAATCCTTCTCTCGATATGAATCGTAACGGCTAACACGTGAAAATACTCGGCCAAGGTAAAATCATAAAGTAAATACGTCAAAGTAAAATATGCTCACAATTCATTCCAAATAACGAAAATAGATACAAAGTTTGCGATCAGAATCATCAAAGGGCTTCAACCAAGCCCCGAAATAGGGTTTACGCTACAATCATCATTGAAGCGCTCAAAATCTCTCTTTTAATGAAAGGTAAAGTACAAGGAAATGAATCTAAGAGGAAGGAGATGATGAACAGAAGGAATCCTGAAGAAATCGTGATGATCTTGTGTCTCAATCTCCAAAAATGTCCAAAAATCACCTCGTCATTGTGTTCTTCTGCCCGCGCCACTTCCTTGCATGATTACTCGATAATTAGGGCAATAAAATTAGGGATTTTATATCATATGCATTCGCCTCTGAAAGAGCTTTCCATAGACACCTTACTTGCCGAATTTGGACTCCGAACGGGTGAGAAATCGAAGGAAAACCGAGTATAGGTCGGGTCCGTGCGCGAGCCTGGATCAGAATCACGGGTGAACCCCGCCGGGTTCACCTGGCCGTGATTCATTCTGTGAGTTTGGCTGAAAGAAGTGTGGTGAATGATGGAGGCAGTAGCCCTGCTCTGAGGAGATCTGCTCGGACTCGTAGGGCACCTAATCTATATGGGTTCCCTTAGAGTCCCCTCTCTCTTGCATTGCATTTAGGGTAGTTTGTTTTTCAATAAAACCATGCATCATGTAGTCATTTATGGCAAGTCCACTTGTAGTAGGTAGTGCATTGTAATTCATACAACTTTATGTACTCTTGCATCATAGTAAAGTAGTGCATGTAGGCATTAGGATCATTTTGGCAGGTCAATCAAGAAAGGAGTAGCTCAAGTCCAGCTCAAGATTACTCAAGCTCCACTCATCAAGTTCAGCTCCAGAAAAGGAAAGGAAGACTTCAAAGCCCAAGCTCACTTCAAGCCATGCCATAACTCACTTGCTACATTTATTGGGCGCATCTTCAATGAAGCAATCAACCACCTCATCATCCAATCAAGATATATGCGCCAACCACTAGAGGAATGAATTCAAATCTCATCCTTCAAGATCCACAATCAAAGGGATTCCTCATCAAGATCCACAATTAAAGGAGAGCATTTATGAAGACATTAATGAGAAAATTCCATCTCTTGTTGCCGCCCATGCCCTCATGGAAAGGATTCAAATTTTGAATTCCTTGTCCATGCGCCAACAAGCTTTTCGCCAAAGATAAGAAGATACCTCCCTCAAGCACTTAAAGAATTGCCAAACAAAGGTCACCAAAGAAGGAAGTTCACCAAGAGGATTTGCGCCTACCTCATCTTGATTTTGAAATTCAAATTCCATCCATCTTTGTAATAGGCGCCTGGAAGCCAATGACTATCCTGCCCTAAGCCCTATCTCGCCTATAAAAGCATGGTCTCCCCCTTGTATTTGCAGCACTTGTTGATGAAATAATATTGTCTATTAGTTGCCTAGGTTATTTACTTGTGTTAGTGCTTGTTTTCTCCTTTAGCCGAGTTCTTCTCATCCTTCTAGCTTCCCCACCGAAACCCTGAGGAGTTCTTCCCCTTATTTGTGTGCACCATCACAAGAAGAATTTCCCTCACCCTCGGTTTGGAGCAAGGAGAACATCAATCCTCGGCCTCAAGGAGCTTTCATCCCAATCGGCTAAGTTTCTTCCTTAACTTCTTCATTAGATTTTAAGAACTCTTCTATACACTAAATCTTGTTTATTTTAACTTGTAGCTTGTGCTTGGAGTGGGTCTAGGAGGGGCGCCCTCCCCTTCCTTCTCTTACCCTCTCTTTAGCTATCTTAGGGTTAGCAAGGGAACTTGTGAGGCTTAACCTCACCCCTTGAGTTATTTCTGTATTAAAATCCGTGGCTTGTACGGATCTTCTGTGATTGCTTGTAAGCTCCACCCTACACCTTCCATCAGAATAGGACCGGTGAAGAACGGGAAGCACAGCCCTTCAATTCTCAAGGGCTGCACTGTAAGTTTATTTCCTGCAGTTACTGTTTTTCTAGTGTAGAACTTACTTACTGCTCTTAGTCTAAATTCGGATTTTCTTATATATTTAAAATACAAAAAAAATTAGTTTTCTAAACCTCGTTAACTTAATCTCGGTTTTCCTTATTATTAAGCTATTTATCAAAAATCAGTTTTCAAAAGCGTTGTTTGATTGCTTTAGTTCCCCGTCCTACATCAGTGAACCCCGCCGGGTTCACCTGGCTATGATGTCCTCTGGATTGTTTTCGGCCTGAAGGAATTCTGGTGAACCCCGCTGGGTTCACCTGGCCGTGATGCTCTCTGTGAGTTTCGCTGGCTGGCGACTGGGATGGTGAACCCTGGCCGTGATTCTCAGGCAAACTCCGAATGAGCTCAAATTTGACAGGCGGCTTCGTTTTCACACAATAAATCGTCCCATGACCTCAGAATCTCCAAAATATGTTGAAAAAAGAGTGTTTTTACCTGAAATTCCATAAAAGTGCCAAAAAGTGAAGATTCTGAAGATACGAAGGAAATAAGGCTATAATGAGTATAAAAGTGTTAAAATAAGCCTAGATTTGACATGAAATACAACGAAAAAACACTACAAAAAATGTGATGCATCAACAAGCACCGAGGTGTACCACCGAGAGGGGGCACCTTGTACCTCAGGGATAGGTTCCTTACGTAAAAACCTTGAATTCATATAACTGATCTTTTTATTATTGCGATTATGATTGTCAACGTGGTGGATACCAAAGCCCTGATCTCTCTCACATATATTCACTCTAGTCGTTGCTTTAGTTTCTCGTTTACAATTGAAGTTCTCAAAAACCCTGTTTCGGTTCGCCTAACTATCGAGACTTAGACTTTCTGGTACTTAACCTTGTTCCCTGTGGGATTTGACATCTTTTATATTACTTCGACATAACTGTGCACTTGCGGGACGTGTCACTACCTTGATTATACCCCCCAACAACATTAACTTGCTCAGAACCCTGATCAGTAATAATTTTAAACTCCTCAGAATAATACCCAAAATTTTCACAAACTTCACAAGTAACAGATAAAACTGCTGCACGTTGTAATTGAAGAGAGTCAAGTCTATTATGTAAAGAATCTACCTTTTCAGCCATAGAACGCCAACCATCACTATCATTCTTACCATGAGGAAGACAATACAGCACTCCTCTCTCAGTAGTCCACTGGTTGTGATTCAAAGCCATCTCCTCAAATAAAGTGTAAGCATCTTCAACTGTTTTCTTCATCAGGGCTCCTCCTGTAGCAGCATCAACAGTTAGATGGGTACTATGGAGTAAACCATTATAAAAAGTTTGAATTAAAACACAATCTTCTAATCCATGGTGAGGGCACTTCCGTTGTAACTCATTGAAGCGCTCCCATGCCTCACTAAGTGATTCGCCATCCCTCTGTGCAAATTCTGTGATCTGATTTCTCAATTGAATCATCTTACTGGGTGAAAAGTACTTCATCAAGAAAGCATTTGACAATTGTTCCCAAGTGGTGAATGTTCCAATCGGATGAGAATGTAGCTAGGCTTTTGCTCGGTCCCTAAGGGAAAAAGGAAATAATCTTAGTTTAAGAGCATCATCAGATACACCATTAATTTTCATAGTATCACAAAATTCAAGAAAAAGAGATAAGTGTTGATTAGGATCTTCTAGCGGAGATCCTCTAAATTGATTCTGTTGTATCATTGACAGGAAGGCTGGTTTAATCTTGAATTATTTGCATCAATTGTTGGCCTAGTTATACTGGAGCAAATTCCTTGTGGATTCGGGGCTGCATAATCTCTAAGTGTTCTCCTCTCAACCATGATTGATTCTTCTTTTCTTTCCTCTGTGAATCTAAGTTTCCTATGCAATCTAAGAGTTTTATTAATTTCAGGATCAAAGGGGACTAATGGTCCTAATCTAAGAGTCCTGCGCATAAACAAGTAGAGGATCAAATAAACTCAGAATTTGTAGAAAATAAGAGAAAATCAGAATATAACACAGAAAATAATAAAAACAAAGCTTAGTCTAGCAATACTATCAATTATATCAATATTAATGAAAATCAAGGTCCTCGGCAACGGCGCCAAAAACTTGTTGTGTCCGCATGTGCACGGATACTCGAAGTAATAAAAAGTTATCGAACCACAGAGACCTTGTTGTTAAATACCAACGAATTGATTTCTCACTAGCTAAACAAATCGAGTATGATGAAAGTAATCGATCGAACGGTATACGAAAAATCAGAGAGAAAGAATTGGGACTAGGGGTTAATCCACCTTAATATCTATGACTAGATATAATTAAGTGTTCATCAATTTATTCTTGTTATGGTAAAGATGTAGCTTACTTAATAAAGAAATTAACTCGCTCTCGCATAGTCAAATTACAAAGAACAACCCTCACTCTCGTGTAGGATTTATTCAATGTCTAATATAAGTAAACTTTAACAGAAAGATTAAGAATCACTCTCGTGCATTCCATCTCAATATCAAAATCTAAAGCAAAACTAAGTATTCTCATACCTTAGTTTCACAGGTTTAACTTAAGGTTTTCAAACAATCCAATATCTATCTCTAGCATATTTTCATGTCTAACTCAATAATATTTCCTAGATCAAAACATTAACAAGAATTAAAATACAAAAAATCTAGAAATAAGAACAAACCTAATTTCTTACGATAAGTTCCTAAATCTCAATTTTAGGATTCCAGGTTTTGCAAATCACTTTTCAGTCCATATCACAAAACTCTAACACATGTTAATGATTAAAACTAGAAAAGATTAAAGACATAAATCTCTTAAGTAAAATTACCATATCAAATATATCCTGATGAAATAAAGATCATCTAGTGATTAAGAATTTAAGGGGATTACACCCTTTGTCCCAAAAGAAGGTTTAAGCTAGCATGATTGAAGGATTACAGTAAAACTTTATTTAGATTGATCAAAAATTGAAAGAAAAGGAGAAATTTTACTAAACAGGGCTGTAATGAAAATTACAGCCCGTAATTAGTTCTCAAACTCGATAAACAGTGGCGGTGCCCACGAATTCTTTGATTTCTCCTTCAATCAATCTCCTTTTGCTCTGAAACTTTTGGTGTATGTTCTACTCCTTCAGGCAAAACTTCCTTTCAAATTTCATGGCTGGAGGTGGTCTGTACACTAGGAATCGACGAAACCTAGGGCGACGGTGATTTTCTAAAATTCTCCGTGTTGAGTTTATAAAAATTGGTCATTTTGCTTCGAAAATCTCCTTCTCTTTTGTCTGGTCATTCCTCTTTTTTCGGATCTTGAAATGGTGGTCTAAAACTCGAGAAATCATCTTCACAAGAAATCTGCGGAAGAATCGGGCAAGTCACGAAAATCTGGGTTTTGATTACGGTACCATGAAGAACGTTACGGTACTGCCGTAATTACTTCAGAAGTTACTGTAGGGAAACGGCCCGCAATTACGGCACTGTAAAAATTCGTTATGGTAGTGCCGTAATCTTCTCGATTGTTTCTGAAAGTCACTATATGAATTTGGACCTAAATCATGGCACCATAAAATGTATTACGGTAGTGCCATAATTTTCCAAAAAGTTTCTGCGGGAAGCAGCCGTGAAAATCATTACGGTAGTGCCATATTTGCAGTGCCGTAATTTTGCTAGAAAACTCGGTTTGACTTGAAATTTGATGTGTAAACTCCTCGTGATGATTAGAATCCATATATGTATTGAAATTGCTTAAAAACTTATCAGAATGATGCCTTTTTATGTGAAATTAATCAAAAAACCAAGATAGGTGTAGATTCTGAAGTATTGAATAAATAGGGCATAACAATAAGCAAAAGAGTACAATTATGATGCCAAAAGACTAGTTAATAAGTATGAAAATTACTATGAAATTTAGAGTCATCACTCCATATGGAGGACATGTTAGTGCATCAAAAACTGCATTCAAAGTTTTCTAGTCAGGATTCTATTGGCCGACGATATTCCGAGATGCTAGAAAGTTCATTCAATCTTGTGATAAATGCTGAAGATCTGGTAATATCGCAAGGAAGGATGAACTACCTGAATACGGTATTTTTGAGGTTGAAATTTTTGATGTCTGGGGAATAGATTTTATGGGTCATTTTCCTTCTTATGGAAAGAAATATATACTTCTCTGTGTTGATTATATCTCTAAATGGGTAGAGGCATTTGCCGAAGCCACTATTGATTCTCGTATTGTAGCCAGGATGTTCAAGTGGATAATTTTTCCTATATTTGGTGTGCTGAGAGTTTTGATCAGTGATGGCGGCCCTTGTTTTATTGAATACAGGCTTGAGTCATTGTTGAGGAAATATGGAGTACACCATAAAATTGCTACACTACACCATCCGCAAACAAGCGGGCAAGCGGAAGTCTCTATCTGAGAGATAAAAAAGAATTCTCAAGAAGACTGTTTCAGGAGCAAGAAAAGTTTGGGCATTGAAATTAGACTACGGTCATTGGGCTTATAGGACAGCTTTTAAAATGCCTTTAGGTATGTCTCCATTCCAGCTCATTTATAGTAAATCTTGCCACTTACCCATGTAACTTGAGTACAGTGCCTATTGGGCGATTAAAAGACCAAATTATGATATAAAGAGCGCTGGCGAAAGAAAAACAAAATTAGCTGAACGAGCTTGAGAATTCAGCTTATGAGAGTGCCTGAATATACAAGGAATGTACCAAGAAATTGTTGGGGAATGCCAGATGTAATTTAAAATTTTTGCAGTCCCAGGACGCAGCGGAATAAGCATTACACCTGAAACACATTCCTTTCCCAAGGATCCATGCGAGAGAGAGAACACAAGGATGTGATAGGGATGATACCTCTAATACTTGTCAAGTCGATGATGCCAAGTTGAAGACGCTCAAGTGCTCATCCTCTACAAGTATCCACGCGTCGACCTTCTCAACGTTGCTCCCTTCCACGCTTGGTGCTAGCCTCGGGAAGAGAAGATCACCTCTTGGAATCATCTTCTTCTTCCTCCTTGCTTTTCACGCCAACTTGTCTCCTTGCTTGGAGACTCTCAGCCAAAGACAAGATGAAGAGGAGTAGTGGCGCAACACCAAGGAAAGAGGGCGGCTAGGGCTTCAAAGACAAGCGCAACTTCTCGTTGAAGTTCCCTTGCACTCGGCTTGAATTCATCACTCGTTGATCATCATAAGAGGGAGCGCAAACCCCTTCTTTTATATGCATTCAAGCCATAGCCGCCCCTCTACTTTCCTTGCTTGGATTGGTGCAATTCCTCCAAGGAATATGCCTTAATCGTCCAGCCACATGCCTCCTTGAATTGGCGCATCATGAAGCTTGGAAAGAATCAAGCTTCTTGCCATATCAAGAGGAGTAATTTGAGTTCAATAATTATTTGGACTTTCCTTATGTGATTGGCACATATCTTGCTTGAATTAATCAAGCCATATTCGCCCACATATCAGTCCACACGTCCAAGATAGTTTCCATCTATGAAAACCAAATTCCATTAGGCTTCAATAATCATATTGGCGCAAATTCCATTCATGGAATTACTCCATGCTCCAAGTGTAAATCCTTCTCCTATTAGGATTTAAACTTGCCTCAATTAGATTTAACCCACAATCCTCAATTGGATTTGGATCTCAACACTAATTAGGCCCATGAATAAAATCCTTATTGGATTAGGATTTGCGCCCAACACAATGGGCCTTATCCAAATCCAATTCTTATTAGGATTTGAATCCTAGTTGGATTAGGATTCGCACCCAACCACCATGGGCCTTATCCATAACCAAATTCTTATTAGGATTTGAATCCTAATTGGATTAGGATTCTCACTCCTAGTACAATTAGGATTCCAACTCCTAATTAAATTAGGATTCCAACTCCTAGTTGGAATAGGATTCTAATTCCTAATAGGATTAGGATTCCAACTCCTAATTAAATTAGGATTCCAACTCCTAGTTGGATTAGGATCCCAACTCCTAATAGGATTAGGATTCCAACTCCTAATTAAATTAGGATTCGAATCCAACATGGTTTATAGTCTCAAGTCCAAGTTCAACTCCCATACAAAGTACATACTTGGCTAGGATATACATAAACCCGTGAATCCCAATTGGACTCAGATTGAACCATGAATCTGTCTTGGACTTAGGATCAGAATGAACTCAAATATATATTCCAAGATATCCAAATCATAAAACAACGTCATGAGTCTATTGCGTGTGACCCCGTAGGATCCATATGACGATGGCAATGATGATTAAACATCATAAGTTATGAGAGGTATCTAGCAACACATCACTGCTACCCATGTCATAGGACTTAAGTCATTTGGTAACAACTCCCTGATAAGCAATGAGGATTCCCATGCATTCTAGATCCCTTTACCTAAATTGATATCCTGCCGTTGGATTAGTCTCATATTTATTAATCCAATCTATTGGTCATGACTCAAATAGTATGGCCATACATTCCTGTCATGCACCAATGAGGTGGGGCGCCCCAAAGTGGATATCATGCTTCCAATTAAGAAAGGGGCAAATCCTACTATTGGTCATCCATATCTCCATATGACTTATGATATGCCTAATGACCATTGTTTTGATCACCCATTTACGAAGAGACATAAGACTGTATCAAAACATACCCGTCATCATATCTAGACATGAATACCTCAAGTCTAAGGATCAATGCAAACCTCTTGCATGTGAGATTGACCTGTTGACTAGACAAGTCAATCCTCACGGTGGGTCACTCCAGTGCATCCAATGCACCTGTATGTCTGCGTTACTGTGCCCCGCACCTAACCAGCTCATACACCAGTTTCACATACACCAAAGCTGTCCCATATCGGCTAAGGCACCTTGACTAGGGATTACTCATGAGAATGGATCCAACCAAATTCCTAGGACATTATTTATGCAATTCAATACATCAATGCAGGTAAAGCAATCTGCATAATAACGACCATGCCTTTATTAATAATATCAATTCTATCAAAGTTCATTCAAATAATGTCGGACCATGTCCATACATTGGTCTGTAGGGCATAAACACTAACAGAAATGGCATGACCAACACATCGTTAAGAAGGAATTTTATGATGAGACAAGGTTTTATTGTTTAATTCTTGACTCAAATTATTTCTAGGTAAATTGAGGAGTCATTGGTCAGGTCCCTTTGTTGTGCATAAAGTATTTCCATCTAGTGCGGTAGAAATCTCAAGGGAAGGGCAAGAAAGCTTTAAAGTAAACAGACACTGATTGAAACATTATTTCGAGCATGAACAAACTGAGGAAGGAGCTCACTTGATTCTCTCTGATATATCTGAGAAAATATGATTGCAGCTACGGTCAGCTAATGACCTTAAACAAGCGCTTTTGGGGAGGCAACCCAAATTTCTGACTCTTATAGTTTGAAGTTTTGGATTTTAATTTTTTTTATTTTAGGAGTTTGTACAGTATGTTTAGATGAATTTTTAATGATGTAAATCTTAAAATAATTTGTTTTGTATGTAGAGATGCATGGAATACTTTAAAATTGAAGTGTAGGTTTTAGACAAGATTTTCATGGGTGTGGCCATGGCTCATTCACGGGCCGTGAGTGCTGAGTTTGGAAAATTTTGAGGGAAGCATAATGCATAGAAACATTCATGGGCATGGCCATGACTCGTTCACAGGCTGTGAATTTTTTCACCTGGGTAACTTGAAGTTACGAAAAGGTTTATGAGACACTCACGGTGGCACCCGTGATTCACTCACAGACCATGAGTGGCTCAATAGACAGAAGCGCATAGTGTTTTAAAGTTCACGAGTGAAAGTTAGGGTTCACGCCCTCACTCGTGAATCCTAATTCCCGCTAGAAAACCCTCTTCTCAGGGGACAGATCGCTTCCTCCTACCTTCCTCTCCCTTTGGCGACTTCGTTCGAGTGATTTTCCATTCGAATTTTGCAACGGAAGTTGGACTAAGCTGAAGAACGCCTGAAGAATGCATTGTTGTCGCCGCTGTTCGTTCCATCCAAAAATCGAGGAAATCCATGAGCAAAGTCCTTCTAGGTGAAATCTTTGGCATCTTTATCAGTTTAGAGGACTTTTACATTCGATTTGACTTGAATTTTGTCGATGTAGAGTGGGTTTTCCTGGTTCTTGGACGAGTCCCTATTAAGTTGTCATGCTGTTTGTTTCTGGAGAAAATTTTTATGGATTTATTTCTTTTTGAGATTCCATGGCACTAAGAGGAAGACCGTATGGGGCGGCAGTGAAGAAGATTGGGGGTGTGAGGACCTTACCCTTGCTTCTATCCTAGATATAAGATGATGCACGGAGTTTTGCCCCATAGGTTTGAACTTGTTGAGATAGCACCTAGAGTTTTTCCAAAGCCAGTGAACCCAGCTCTAGTATCAGAAGCTCCATCCGAGCTCCGAGTGCATCACAGCCAGCCGAGATGCCAGTTAGTTCACTGGACGATGTAGATATTATCAGGGTGTGACCAATTGAGGGAGATCAATGTACCATGAGGAGGTATGCAAGGAAGTGCAATTGGCATTCCTTGACTGCGTGGGAGACAAGGCTAGCTAAGTCAGTGAGAGCGTCTCCACCATGACATGTCATTGAGGACTCTTCTGCTCCACCGGCTCCAGAGTTTGATATTCATTCTGCCACAAACTGATCACCCGACTGAGACCCTGATGCC
Source organism: Costus lasius (assembly GCA_027563935.2). Classification (NCBI taxonomy): domain Eukaryota; kingdom Viridiplantae; phylum Streptophyta; class Magnoliopsida; order Zingiberales; family Costaceae; genus Costus; species Costus lasius. The sequence goes on from CM050451.1 coordinate 84,039,372, forward strand.
TTGCATTTTGACAATGATTTTTAGTATTATTTTATCTTAAAACTAGGCTAATTTCAATGTTTCTTTGCTCCATTTAGGCTTATTTACTTGTTTGCTTCAGAATCTTTTCTTTTTCTCATCTTTATGCAATTTCAGATAAAATCACTCATTTTTGGAGTCTTTTGGAGATTCTAAAGTCATGGAGTGATTTATTATGAGGAGACGAGGCTGCACAACAAATTTGGGGTGGATCGAAGCTCATTTGGAAATCACAGCTAGGTGAACACACCGGTGTTCACCCATGATTTGCAAACAAGTCTGAAACTGCACAGAACACTTCACGGCCAACCCAAGATTTTGGTGTTTAGCCGTGATTCCATCGAAGACAATTTTTGCAGAAACAAACAGAATACTTCACAGTCTGGTGAACACGGAGGTGTTCACCTATGATTCTTACTTCGTAGAACTTCACAGAATACTTCACAGGCAGGTGAACACGTTGGGGTTTGCCCATGATCGCGATTATGACTTCGAGTTCCATCCGATTTTCTTTCAATTTTGAGTTCAGAAAAAATCTAAAAAAGGCAAGAAAATACATTTTAGGAAGCTAAGAGGGAGGTGAATCAAAAGGATATAAAAGCCCTCTTTCTTGTTGTCTAAGAGAGGGAGGAATCGACTAACGAAGCGGCTAGGTTGAACGGAACATGCGATAGAGCTTTTGGAGGAGATTTCAAGAGATTGAGGCGATGAATCTTCGCAATTTCTAGAGAATAAATTCGGTTCTTCTTTTCCTTTCTCTCCTCATTGTTTGCTTGTAATTTTCGTGATCTATTGGAGAGATTTGTGTGAGTTTTCATGGAACTTGTAGCGTAAAACCCTATTCGGGACTCAGTTGAAGCCCGTTGATGTTTTCTATCGCATGATTTGAACTTGTTATGTTATTTTGAGATTCTCATGAGCATATTTTACTTAGTTGTTGCTATTCTATGATATTGCTTTGGCCATGTACTATTGTGTGTTAGTCAACATGATCCTGACCGTAAGGAGGATCATGTTGGCGGATTCCCTAAGTAGAACTTGAGAACTTCTAACACGAGAGTAATTAGGATTCGCTCGAGGGTAACATAATCTTTCATAGAACTCAATGGATTTATCTAAAAATGGTTCACCACGAGAGTAGGAAGTCGTTTTAGGTAGGTACCAGGTTGTACTGACCGCAAGGGGGCAACCTGTACTAGTGGAAAGATTCCTTATGCAATATTATGGACTCATGTTACAGATAAATTTTAAATTAGATAGATTCATCAATCTGGTAGATACCGAAGTCCCGATACCTCTCCTATAGACATCTTTCGTTTAGTTGCAATCGATTTCTTGTGCTTACTTACTGCTTTCAAAACCACGCTTTGAACTACTGAAACTTAGATCTTCTGATAATTAACCTTATTCCCTGTGGGATCGACAATCTTTTATATTACTGTGACATTACCATGCACTTGCGGTACGTGTCAGGTTTTTAGCACCATTTCTGGGGAACAACGGTTAATATTAGTACATTTCTGAGAATTAGTAGACTAAGCTTTGTTTATTTCTATTGTTTTACTACTATTTGTTTTAGTATCTTTTGTTACTTGTCTTAAGCTTTACAACTGTGTTTGACATCTTTTTATGCAAAGAAGCTTGAGGGCAGGTGACTTTTTTGAGATAGACCTTGAGATAGAAGGGACATTTAGAAGAAGAAGAAAACTCAAGCAGCTTTAGGAAAAAGAAAATCAAAATCAAATGGAGCATATTCCACTGAATCTAGACAATGGTCAAGTGCCCCAACCTATGGGGAACAACAACCGAACACTGAGGGATTATGCTACTCCCTCTATTCAAGGATACAGTTAGGCATTGTTAGGCCAAATGTGGAAGCCAACAATTTTGAGATCAAACCGGCTCTACTCTCTATGGTTCAACAACATCAATTTGGTGGTTCTCCGCTTGAGGACCCCAACATGCATCTTGCAGTCCTTTTAGAGTATTGTGACACATTAAAAATTAATGGTGTTTCTACTGATGCCATCAGGTTGAGACTATTCCCTTTTTCTCTAAGGGATAGAGCAAAAGCGTGGCTACACACCATACCTTCAGCTTCCATAAGGACATGGGGAGAACTGTCACAAGCCTTTCATTCCAAGTACTTTCCTCCTTCCAAAACTATTCAATTAAGAAATCAAATTATGAGCTTCATGCAAAAGGATGGAAAATCTTTGTATGAGGCTTGGGACAGATTCAAAAGGTTACAGAGAATGTGCCCACATTATGGCATAGAGACTTGAGTTTTGGTTTATACATTCTACAATGGACTAAACTACAACACATGGCTCACAGTAGATGTTGTAGCTAAAGGAGCTTTAATGAACAGAGGAGTTGAAGATGCCATGAACCTCTTGGAAGATAGGGCGATGAATCACCATCAATGGTCCTTAGAATGAGGTACACCTTCTAGGTAGGCAGGTGTTGTGTCCGCAAGTGCACGGATACTCGAAGTAATAAAATAGATATCGAACCACAGAGACCTTGTTGCTAAGTACTGAATAATTGATTTCTCGCTAGCTAGGCAATCGGAAAATAGTGAATCAAACTATTGAAAAGAACACGGAGAAAATATCAGAGAAGGGATCGGGACTAGGGTTTATCTACTTTAATTTCTAATGGCTAGATTAAGATAAGTGTCTATCAATCCAATTTTATCATGATAAACGTATAGTTTACCTCATAAATAAATTGTTTCGCTCTCGCGCAAACAGTCGTACAAAGAACTGATCTTCACTCTCGTGCAAGACCTATTCAATGCTGAAAATAGGTAAACCATCAACTAAGAACTCAAGGATCACTCTCGTGCATCCGAATTCTAAAGTTGACAACCTCAAGTGGAAACTCAAGATCACTCTCGTGCATAAGAGTCTCAACACAAGTTTTACTCAAGGTTCTCTGACGACTCGATACTCTATCTCTTGCAGCGTCAAATCAAGTCTAAAATATTAACTCAATTCAAAGAATCATAAAATCAACAAGGCATTAAATTTCTCTAAGAATTAGAATTCGAAGAACAACCTAATCTCTTACGATAATTCCAAACTCGATAATTCCTAGGGTTCCGAAATTCAAGCAATCAACTTCTCAGTCTATTTTGCAAAATTCTAAAACATGCTGATATTTATAAAACTAAGGAGAATTAAAGAGCAATTAATCACAAAAGTAAAATTATCACAATAAAATTAGTTTGACAAATTAGGGTTTTCTAGTCATTAAGAAACAAAGAGATTACACCCCCATGTCCTAAAGAAAGATTAAGCTACCATGATGAAGGAATAACAACAAAACATGTTTCTGTATGAATAGGAATTGAAAAGAAGATGAGAAGAGTTACAAAACAGTGCTGTAATGAAATTACAGCACCGTAATTGCCTATAACAGCGCTGTCACCGCTGTTTCACTGATTTCTCCTCCAATCAGAATCCTTTTTGAACTTCAGATGCATGTTCTCCTTCACCAGGCGAAGCTCTCTGTCAAATTTCGTGGCCGGAGGTGGTCTGTTGGCTGAGAACCGATGAACCCTAGCAATTCCACCCCTCTATCGATTGCTCCCTCAAAAATGGATAAAAATTCGTCCTTTCACTTTTTGTGTCTTCTCCTCCTAAAGACGAGTCTGCAGCATCTTTCAGATCTCAATTTGGAGGTCTGGATCAAAAGATATGGTCCGCGCAAGTTTCGGACCCGTAAAAATCACGTTTTTGAATGGAAATTACGGCCGTAAAATATTTTACGGTGGTGCTGTATTTTGGTTCTGTGAACCCTGTGTCAAAATTACGGCCCGTAAAATGCTTCTCAACCATGCCATAAAATCGGACGAGTTCTCTGGTCTGAATCACCTGGGAAATACGGCACGTGGAATGGTTTACGGTAGTGCCGTAATTTCGGCAAGTGTCTCTGTTCTGAAGCGCTCCAAATTATGGCAATGTAATGCTTTACGGCGGTGCCGTAAAATCAGGAGAATTCTCTGATCTGAAAATCCACCAAAATACGGCAGGTGCTCCGATATTACGGTATCGTACAGAAATACGGTACCGTAAAATATAATACGGCACTGCCGTATTTTGGTCTTTTGCTCTGATTTGCGTAAAATTTGTTATGTGGACTCCTCTTGATGATGGTAACTCTTCCATGTATTTGATTTTGCTCAAAAATGCCTCAAAATAGTTCCTTTTTACCTAAAATTGATCAAAAACCAAAGATGGTGTAGATTCTGAAGCATTTGGTAAAAAAAAGTATAAAAACAAAGCAAAAGAGTAAGATTATGGTTCAAAAGACTGCCAAATAAGTATGAAAAACACTATGAAATTTAGAGTCATCAGTAGGTAAACTTGAACTTGATACTTTAACTTCTTTTGCTGCCAAGGTGTATACCATAACTAGGAAGATCAATTCTTTGTCAATAAATTCCGCTAATGCTACTTCTTTATCTTGTGAGATATGTGGAGTCATAGGTCATGCAGGTGCAGAATGTCAGTTGGAAAACGGTCAATTGGCCCAGAGTCATCCTAAACATATCAATGCTATTGAAAATATCAATCCCATAAACAATCTTTATTCCAACACCTACAACCTAAGATGGCGCAATCATCTAAATTTCTCATACCGGACTACCCAACCAATGCAACCAGGACAAGCACCACCATAAGGATAACCTCCATAATGAAATTACAGACAGCCTCCAGGATTCCAAGCCAGGAATTATAATCCACCACAAAAATCAAATATGGAGTCTTTACTTAAGTCCTTTATGGTGAAGCAGACTAAACAAGTTGAAGGACTAATTGAGGCCATGAAACACACAACATCAAGGATGGACACCTTAGAGACCCACAACAAAATGCTGGAGAACCAGCTAGCTCATCTACCAGAGCTGCAGGGAAATTTTCATCACAGCCTGAAGTGAACCCAAGGGAGCATTGCAATGCAAGCTCCACTCGGAGTGGCAAACAACTTGAAGATCCAAAGATGCCAAGTGATGACAGATGACAAGATGCAACACTAGAAACAAAAGAACTGAACCAAGAGAACTCACCGGTAGCACCCGAACTTATTGAAGAAGAATGGCCCTATGTCGGGCCACTTGCTTGCAAGCCCCTAATTCCTTTCCACAGAGATTAGTCAAGGCCAAACTATACAAACAATTTGGTAAGTTTCTTGAAGTCCTTAAGAAACTTTATATTAATATACCTTTTGTTGATGCCCTTTCGCAGATGCTGACGTACGCCAAATTTCTAAAGGACATCTTGTCTAACAAGAGAAAGTTTGAAGAACAAGGGACAGTAGCACTTACTGAGTAGTGCAATGTGATCATACAAAATAACCTGCCTCAAAAACTCAAGGACCCAGATAGTTTTTCCATACCGTGCCAGACTGGGGAGATGACATTCTAATGAGCCCTAGTGATTTGGGAGTGAGCGTCAGCCTTATGCCCCTTTCTTTGTGCAAAAATCTGGATTTGGGAGATTTGAAGGCAACTAACATTTCTTTGCAGCTAGCAGACAGATCAGTTCGCCGCCCCGTGGGTATTCTAGAAGATGTTCTAATCAAAGTAGGAGATTACTTTGTTCCGGCTGACTTTGTTGTTTTGGAGATAGATGAGGATGACAGGCTCCCTATCATTCTTGGGAGACCTTTTCTAGCTACAGCCGGTGCTGTCATCGATGTCAAAAACGGGAAACTGGATTTAAACATCGGTGATAATATTGTACAATTTGACTTATCTAATTCTTTGAAAAAACCTTCTCTTGCAGGTACTTGTTACAGCGTGGACATCATTGAGAAAGCTGTGCAGCATGTTGAACCTTACAAGAGAGGTAGATCCACTTGAGTTGTGTTTCATAAATGCGGAAGAGCAGGACATTGATGAGCAAGCTAAAGACTATTCAAAACTTTTAGACTCATGCCCAACCATAGAATCTAATTCATCAAAGATAGAAGTGACTTCTGAGGAGAATCTAGAGGAACCAGAGCCAAAGATAATTGAATTCAAGAGTCTGCCCAACATATTAACATATTAATTCCTAGGTGATAACTCTACATGCCCTGTGATAGTGAATGCTGAACTGAATAAGGAGCAGACTAAACTCCTCCTAGGAGAACTTCGTCTTCACAAAAAGGTAATTGGATATTCACTTGAGGATATAAAAGGAATTCACCCTTCTATTTACATGCACAGGATTTTACTTGAGCAAGATAGCAAACCATTGGTGGAATTCCAACACCAGCTGAAACCATCTATGAAGGACATTGTGAAGAAGGAAGTCCTCAAACTCTTTGATGCAGAGGTTGTTTACCCCATCTCTGACAGTTCTTGGGTGATCCCAGTTCATGTTGTACCTAAGAAGGGAGATATTATTGTGATCAAGAATGATTCTGATGAGTTGATATCTACACGCATAGTCACAGGATGGAGAATGTGCATAAATTATAGAAAATTAAATACAGCTACAAGAAAAGATCACTTTCTATTACCATTCATTGATCAGATGTTAAATAGACTAGCACATAACTCTTACTTTTGTTTTCTAGATGGATTTTTAGGTTTCTTCTAAATACCTATCCACCCTAATGATCAAGAAAAAATAACTTTTACCTACCCCTATGGTACATACGCATATAGGAGGATGCCCTTCGGGCTTTGCAATGCCCTTGCAACATTTCAACGGGCAATGATGGCAATCTTCACTGATTACAATGAGGACTTCATGGACATATTCATGGATGACTTTTTTTGTATATGGCTCTTCTTTCAATCATTATTTATATAACCTCTCTAAAGTTTTGTAGAGATATGAAGAGGTGAACTTAGTATTGAACTGGGAGAAGTTCCACTTCATGGTCCGAGAAGGCATAGTCCTTGGGCATTTAATCTCTGAGTGCGGAATTGAGGTAGATAGAGCAAAGGTTGAGGTTATTGAAATCTGAAGCCACCTACAACAGTCAAGGGAATTCAAAGCTTTTTAGGCCATGCCGGGTTTTATAGAAGATTTATTAAAGATTTTTCAAAAATAGCTCATCCTTTAACAAATCTACTTGCTAAGGATTCAATTTTTTTTCTTTAGGAATGTGACGAAACTTTTGTGAAGCTCAAAGAAGCCTTGATAACTGCACCAATAATTCAACCTCTAGTCTGGTCCCTACCATTTGAACTCATGTGTGATGCAAGTGACCAAGTTGTGGGGGTAGTCTTAGGGCAGAGGAAAGGCAAGAAGTTGCATGCTATATACTATGCGAGTAGAACCCTTGATGAAGCACAGATGAACTATACTACCACAGAATAGGAGCTACTTGCAATAGTTTTTTGCTTTCGGTAAGTTTTATTTATATTTAGTTAATTCAAAAGTAATAGTTTATACTAACCATACAACTATCAAATACCTGGTCAACAAGAAAGATGCCAAGCCAAGACTTATCAGATGGATCCTTTTTTTACAAGAATTTGATGTTGAGATTAGAGAAAAGAAAGGGAGCAAAAACCTTGTGGCAGATCATCTCTCACGGCTAGAAAGTGATGCTAAAAGGAACTCTGAAGAAGAGTTGGAAATAAACGATACATTCCCTGAAGAACACCTCTATGCTCTATTGGACCAACAAGTACCATGGTATGCGGATTATGTGAACTATATTATCTCTAACATTCTTCCCCCCGATCTCACTTTTCAAAAGAAGAAGTTCTTACATGATGTGAAATCCTACTACTAAGATGAACCTTATCTATACCGGTGATGTGCCGATGGACTCTACTGACAGTGCATCCTTGAAGCAGAGATACCTGATGTGTTGACACATTGTCATTCTTCGCCATACGGAGGGCACGCTAGAGCGGCTAAAACAACCTTTAAGGTCTTACAGTTAGGTTTATTATAGCCCTCTATTTTTCATGATACTCACCGTTTTGCTCTAACATGTGACAACTGCCAACGAATTGGAAATATCTCAAAGAGGGATGAACTTTCGCTGAGCAACATTTTTGAAGTCGAAATTTTTGACATGGGGGGGGGGGAGATCGATTTCATGGGACCCTTTCCATCTTCATGTGGTAAACGGTATATTCTACTTGCTGTGGACTATGTGTCCAAGTGGGTTGAGGCTTCTACAGAGGTTACTAATGACTCCAGGGTCGTTATGAAGCTTATGAAGAAAACGATCTTCCTCAAATTTGGTGTTCCACGAATCTTGATAAGTGATGGAGGTTTTCACTTCATAGGGAAGTGATTTGGAGTACTCTTAAAGAAGTACGAAGTAAAGCATAAAATTGCCACGCTCTACCATCCTCAAACTAGCGGTCAGGTGGAGGTTTATAATAGAGAGATCAAGCAAATTTTAGAGAAGACTGTATCCATATCAAGGAAGGATTGAGAACTAACGCTACATGATGCTCTATGGGCTTATAGGACCGCATACAAGACCCCCTATGTATGTCTCCTTTCCAAATTATTTATAGGAAGTCTTGTCACTTACTGGTTGAAATTGAGCACAGGGCATTTTGGGCCGTCAAGCAACTCAACTATGACTTCAAGAGTGCCGGTGAGAAGAGGGAGCTCCAACTTTTTGAACTAGAAGAGATGCGCCTCTATGCATATGAAAATGACAAGATTTACAAAGCATAGACTAAATAATGGCACGATAAGTGCATCTTGAAGAAGGAGTTCCATGAAGGTGACAAAGTGTTGCCATTCAATACCAGACAGAGGCTTTTTCCAGGGAAGCTACAGACACGATGGTCTAGTCCTTTTGTGGTGCTACATGTCCGACCTTATGGTGCCATCACTATTTGGGTAGAGCACACTAGAAGTTTTACTGTAAATGGGCACAGACTCAAGCACTACTTTGAGGATGAGAGGATTGAGAAAGGGGTTATTCTTACCCTTTGAGACCCCGCGGACTTGGTGAATTAAAAACTGCATAAGGTCGAGCTATTGACCCTAAATTAGTGCTCTTGGGTGGCAACCCAAGTTTTAGTTTGGTTGTTGATGATGAGTTAATTTTTAGCTATTTTTAGATGAACACTTTGGTTGATTTGTTTTGCTTTGCCTTTAATGTGTTCTGATTAAGGATTTTTGCTGATAGCGGCTTATTTTGTGTTGTAGGAGTTGTTGGGGGCGCTGGCTATTTAAGCTGAATTTTTTTGGGCAAAATAGAGAGCTTCACGGCCCGGTGAACACATTGGGGTTCACCCGTGAAGTCTATTGTGGATGGCAAAAAATTGGTTTTTCACAGAGGAGATCACAGCCAGATGATGAATTCGGTGTTTACGCGTGAAGTATACTATGTTGGGATATCAGATTTGTGGCCGAGAACTTCACGACCAGTGAAGATTTTGAGGTTCACTCGTGAAGGCTACTATACTCGAGCAAAACGGAATTTTGACAGAATACTTCACGGTTGGGAGCACACATCGGGGTTCACCCGTGGTTATGAATGGGCAAAATTCTCATAGAATACTTCACAGGCTGGTGTTCACCCATGATTTCAAAAATGTAGAAATCCCATAGAGAGCTTAACGGTTGGGTGAACACAACAGGGTTCACCCATGATTTCATAGGACTTCACGGCTCGGTGAACACTCCAGTGTTCAGTCGTGTTTACAAATTTAACCCAGCCGTATATATCCATGCTCACGACTAGGGTTTGCCCTAAACCTGCACCGTCGCCACCAAAGCTCTCAATCCTTCCTTATTGGGCGATCTATCTTCATCTTATTGCTTCCAAGTGGGTTCTTGCTCTCCATTTTGGGTTTCCCCAAAGGTTTGCGTCTTCGAACATCAGTTTTCACACTTTTGCATAAGATTAATTCAATACTAAAGATAAGTAAATCATTGACAAAGAAATCAAAGATCACTTTCATGCATCCAATCTCTATGTTAATCATCTCAAGTGAAAACTAAATACTTTCATACTTTAGTTTCATAGGTTCTACTTAAGGTTCTCCAACGATCCGATACTTAATTTATTACAATATCTTCATGTTTAATTCAATAATTCTTCCTAGATTAGATTATCAACAAGGCAATAAACTTCTAAAATCTAGAAATAAGAACAAGCCTAATTTCTTACAATGAGTTCCTAAATCTCAATTTTAGGGTTTCAAGTTCTCGCAAGTCACTTTTCAGTCCATATTGCAAAAACTCTAATACATGCAGATAATATGAAACTAGAAAGAATTAAAAGCAATCATCACTTAAGCAGAATTATCATAACAAAAGTTCCCTGATGAAATAATGTTTATCTAGTCACTATGAAATTAAGGGGATTACACCCCCATGTCCCAAAAAGTGTTTAAGCTAGCATGGTTGAAGAATTACAATAAGCCATAATTTTGAAGGATCAGAAATCGAAGAGAAAGAGGAAGTTCTACTAACAACATGGCTATAATGAAAATTACAGTCATAACTTTGCTCCAGAACTCGCGATAAACAGTAGCGGCGATGCTTCTTTCGTTGATTTCTCCGCCAATTGATCTCCTTTCGCTCTGAAACTTCTGGAGTATGTTTTTCTCCTCCAGGCATAGCTTCCCTTCAAATTTCACGGCCAGAGATGCTCTGTACACTTCATGGCGGTGAAACCTAGGGCGGCGGTGAAGATCGCGATTTCTCTCTTAGTGATGGATCAAAATTAGGGCTTCTGGTGTGATGATGTTCGCCTTGTTCTCTAGAGTATTCCCCTTTTTACGGATCTCAATTTGGTGGTCTAAATCGTCCGCAATCGTCCGCGCAAAAATTGGGCTTTAATTTGATCGGGAAAATCGGCTGCTTGGGTTGTAATTACGGCAATAATTTTGATTACAGCAGTATCGTATTTCATTCTGTGAAGAATCTGGAAAGAAACACGTGCCGTGAAAACAACCACGATAGTGCCGTGATTCGCGCAAAACATTCTGTAAGAAAATCACCCGACAATATGGCCCGTAATATACATTACGGTAGTGCTGAAAAAACTGCAGGACTCTCTGGTTGGAAATCAACCCAAATTACGGCTCGTAATATGGGTCCGGTTGGAAATCAACCCAAATTACGGCTCATAATATGGGTCCGATTGGATATCAACCCAAATTACGGCTCGTAATATGGTTTACGGTAGTGCCATAAAATCTGCAAAACTTTCTGTACAGAAATCAACCCAAATTACGGTAGTGCTCGGAAATTACGATAGTGCCATGGTTCATTTTGTAGGTTCAGTAAAACCATGGTACCGTAATATTGATTACGGCCCTGCCGTAATTTTGGTCTGAAGCTCCGATCTTCATGAAATTTGACATGTAATCTTCTCTTGATGATAGGAATTCATCTATGCATCTGAATTGCTTGAAAACACTTTAAAATAATGCCTTTTTTACCTGAAATTGATCAAAAACACAAAAAGGTGTAGATTTTGCAATATTTGAAAAATAAGGCATAAAAATAAGCAAATGAGAATGAATATGACACAAAAAGACCTATAAAATGACATAAAATATACTATGAATTTTCGTATCATCAAATACATAAGGTTCAAGCTTTGTTTGTCCTCAAGCAAAATCAAAAATTGATCAAAGGAATAAACTTTCTTATGAGGAATAAACTTCTAAAATATAATCGCCAACAAAAGAATTCACCAATTGCTTCATAAAATTTCAAATAAATGTATCATCTTCTGAATTCAATCCTCAAGATCCACAACTTAATCGAATAAAATTTTGCAACTTGTATAATAAGTAGAATCTCAATCTCAAGATTTCACCTAGTTTTAGTTCAAATCTACCATACTTTTGTTTACAGGAATAGGATTCCAAGATCTTTTTCCACACAAAATTTTTTAAGTTTCTCCCTTTTTTTTGTATCATTCACATTCTCTAATTCAATTACAACCTTTTTTCTAGTGACGAATTTAGAGTACACTGATCACATAACCAATGTAATAGAACTCATATATCAAAGGTAGGAAAAATCTTTCACGGGATAGTGGAGTTAATGTGAAATGATTTCTCTCCATGGTATGTACTCTCATAGATACATACTTCTTTTTCGTTTGGACTTCAACTTTTAACTTTGGTACCACCGCAAATGAACACGGTGCCAAGACAAGGAGTCATTCTCTTGATCTTTTCTTTTCTCTTATCATTTTTTTTTATTTTGACTTCAACTTATATCTTAGGTACCACTGCCAATTTTGCGCAGTGCCAAGTAAGGGAGTCACCTCTCTTAAAATTAGATCATGGAATCTTTCTTCCCAACAAATAGCAAAATAGACTAAACATCAATTAGTTAATCAATCGATATCAATTCAAAAATTACACTCATATGCTTGTTTTATTTAAAGAAGTAGCTTCACCTTTAGATTAAATTCATCAAACAACATATCTACCCAAAATGTCATGCATCAGTCAATCAAAAGCTTCAATAGGCAGATATATATTTAAAGAAATAAATTCATCACAATAGGTCTATCCCTAATCACAGGCATTTGATAAATTTATCAACAAAAAAATCATATTGTCAATAGAATTTTCAGAAATAGACCACACTATAACATTACAAGCATAAAACCATAACAAAAGAAAATTTTGCATATATCCATTCAGAAATAAAATTATACAATCCATCATGTATCAGTATGCACCTAAACAAGGTGTTCAATATCAACATAATATCAATTATTATACAACTCAATCAAATCAATATCAGAAATTCAAACTTAGAATATATCAATACAACCCAATCGAATCAATATCAGAATAAATTCATAATTATAGTGATACAACTCAATCGAATCATGAGAGAGTTAAACAAAAGCAAGGTAAGATAGCATCGGCAGACACAAGAAGTTTGAAGGAGTAATCCTTCCCTATAAACAAATGAATCATCAGTAAAATATAAAAGATGAAATGCAAATAAGTAGGAAAAAGATACTCATAGAGCTCTACTCGTCCACGTCAGATCCAATCTCCTCCGTGTCCTCGGGCGCTGCATCCATAGGATCGTCATGCTGTCCCCCCTGGTCTCCACCATGGACTCCTCTATAAACTCCACCTCTTCTACTATCCTCGTAAACTAAATCTAGCTGGAGAACATCAAAATGAAGCTCAACAATGGGCAGAAAGGATCACCGAAAAGTTTTTGAAGGTAAGAGCAGATTAATCAGTGCAAGAACGGGCGAAAACACAAGTGAAAATCCCTAAAAACGGCCATGGAAATGCGCAGTCAAACAAAATTACAGCTATAATTTATCTTACAGCAGTGCCGTAATTTTGACAGTTTAAACATCACGGCCATAAAAACAATACGGTAGTGCTGTAAACTTCAGAAAACTCTCGGGTCAAAAATGGACTGGAATTACGGTACTACCATAAAAACCTCGAAACTCTCGGGTCAAAAATTAGTTGTAATTTCGGCATCATAAAACCAGTTACGGCAATACCGTAAAAACGAGCAGATTTTTTTTTACAAAATAAAACAAAAATCAACACAAAATACGGCATGTGAACATGCTTACGGTACTACCGTAATATGAGCCAAATCTCAGAAACTTTCTGTATGAAAATTACACGAAATTACGGCCCGTGAAAATCATTACGGTAGGGCCGTAAAAGCGATAAAACTTTCTGATTGAAAATGGACCAAAATTACGGCCCATAATATGCATTACGGTGGTGCCGTATTTTTGTACCAAACTCGATTTTACCTGCAAAAAGAGAATAAAAATTAGCTCTAAAAATAAACTAAAATAAAAGAAACTAAGCTAAGTAAGAGTGCTTGGGTTGCCTCCCAAGAAGGGCTAATTTAAGTTCATTAGTTTTACCGTCCTACACTCAGATTTGATCGTGGTGGTGCCTTCAGTAGCCATTCTGATTTCTCTTTGTTTTGTTCACCACTTCTGAATACATAAGGCTCATTCAAGAAACAATGTCCAACTTTACCCAGGAACTTTTTTTCCTTTATTAATCAGTTTCAATCTTTCTCTTCTTTTCTATCTCTTCTTTCTTTTCTTTTCAGCTTTTAAATCAGCTTTCTCCTGAAATTCTTCATTCACACACTCAAGAGAGATGTTTCTTTCAAAATTAGAGGGTTCATCAAATAAATTGTGCACATCACTAACAATATTATCTATTACATCAATACTACAACATGATCCTGAATATGATGCTTTTTTCAATGAATCTGTTAAATAAAACTCAATTATATTTTCACAAATATCAAATGTGAGTTTTCCTTTCCTAACTTCAATGACTGCACCTGCTGTGGCTAAAAACGGTCTACCAAGGATAATTAGATTTTTAGAATTTTTCTCCATTTCTAACACTACAAAATCTACTGGTATGAAATACTTACCTATTTGAACTGGAACATTTTCTAAAATACCAACTGGATACTTTACCGATGAGTCAGCGAGCTGCAAAGATATTGAAGTTGGTTTAAGCTCTCTCATGTCCAATTTCCTACAAATAGATAAAGGTATTAGGCTTACACTAGCACCAAGATGACATAAGGCTCGGTCAAAAGCCATACTCCCAATTGAACAAGGTATAGAGAAACTACCTGGATCTTTTAATTTTGGTGGCAACTTATTTTGGATGATAGCACTACACTTCTCAGTTAAAGCCACAGTACCATAGTCCTCTATCTTTCTTTTATTTGACAATATTTCTTTTAAAAACTTGGCATATGTGGGCATTTGAGATAAAGCTTCAATAAATGGAATGTTAATATAAAGCTTTTTCAAGACATCAAGAAATTTCCCAAATTGCTTATCTAATTTAGCTTGGACCAATCTTTGGGGGAAAGGTATAGGTGGCCTATATGGTGCAGGTGAACTAGGCCTAGGAATATCTAACTGACATGTCTCATCACCTTTAGGTTCATCACCCTGGTGAGGTGACAAACTAGTATGGGACCACTCATGCACAAGAGATTTTTCCAAGACTAGTTTATTGTTATATTCAATCTCAGGCTCTTCTTCATGATTTTCAATTCTCCCTCTAGGTTCATCTAATTGCCTCTCACTCCTAGTAATTATAGCATTACAGTGTTCCCTAGGGTTTAATTCAGGTTTAGCAGGTAATCTCCCTGGGAGTCTATAAGAAGTGCTAGCTTGTTGTGCTATTTGATTTTCTATCATTTTAGTGTGGGCACTCATGTTATCCAACCTAGAGTCCATACTATCTATCCTAGATTTCATACTATCCATCCTATATTTGATTTGTTTGAGAGTTTCATTCACATCTTCATTTTGTTTTGACTGGGAACTCATAAATTTCTCAAACATCACTTCTAAACTAGAATTAGGAGGATTAGGATTGGAATTCCTAGATTGATACTAAGGTCTAGAATCTAATTGTGCTCCCTGATTACTTTTCCAAGACAGGTTTAGGTGATTTTTCCATCCAGGGATATAAGTATTAGAATAGGGGTCATTAATTCTATTTTGATTGTAACCCCCCAGTGCATTAACTTGTTTAGTACCCTGATCAGTAATAACTTTACACTCCTCAGAATAATGTCCATTATTACCACAAATATCACACATAACAGAAGATGAAACTACATCAGTTTGCATTTGAAAAGAATCAAATCTATTGCACAAAGAATCTACCTTTTCAGCTAAGGTGCGCCAGTTATCACTTTCATTCTTACTATGAGGAGGCCGATATATCACTCCTCTCTCTATAGTCCACTGATTACGGTTCAGAGCCATCTCTTCGAGCAGAGTGAAAGCATCTTCAATAGTCTTGCTCATGAGGGCTCCTCCTACAGCAACATCAACAGTCAGACAGGTATTATAAAGCAAACCATTATAAAAAGTATGTATTAAAACCCATTTTTCAAGGCCATGGTGAGGACACTTCCGTTGTAACTCATTGAAATGCTCCCATGCCTCGCTCAAAGACTCGCCATCCCCCTGTGCAAAGCTTGTAATCTGGTTCCTTAACTGGATTGTCTTGCTGGGTGGAAAGTACTTCATCAAAAAACCATTAGACAGTTGATCCCATGTGGTGAAGGTACTGGTAGGTTGAGATTGAAGCCAAGAGCATGTGTGGTCCCTGAAAGAAAAAGGAAACAGTCTAAGTTTTAATGCATCACTGGAAACACCATTAATTTTAATAGTATCACATAATTCAAGAAATAAAGCAAGATATTGATTAGGATCTTCAATTGGAGTTCCTCCAAACTGATTTTGCTGGATCATAGATAGGAAAGCAGGCTTGATTTCAAAGTTATTAGCCTCTATAACTGGTCTAGCAATACTAGAGTGTATCTCCTATGGGTTAGGGGCTGTGTAGTCCCGAAGTGATCTTATGTCTGCCATAACTACTTCTTCTTCCTGCCTTTCTTCAAATATGAATTTCCTACGCAATCTAAGAATTTTGTTAATCTCAGGGTCTAGGGGAACTAGAGGTCCTGATCTAAGATTCCTGCGCATGCACAAGTAGACAGATCAAATAAACTCAAAATAAGCAGAAAAGAACAAAAAAAATAGAATTAATCTCAGCTTCTGAAGACTCCTAAAAAAATAGAAATAGAAAATAAAATAAAACCTAGTCTAGTAATACTCTCAATATCTTCAATATTAACAAAAACCAAGGTCCCCAGCAATGGCGCCAAAAACTTGTTGTGTCCGCAAGTGCACGGATACTCTAAGTAATAATTAAGATATCGAACCACAGAGACCTGGTTTGCTAAGTACCAAAGAATTAATTTCTTATTAGCTAGGCAATGGAATGTGATGTAAGTAAAATTCAGAAAGAACACGAAATCAGAGAGAGAAAAGCTGGGACTAGAGTTTCATCCACCTTAATTTCTATGACTAAAAGGAAATAAGTGCATCGTCAGTCCACTCTTATTATGATAAAGATATAATTTACTTTATAAAGAAATCATCTCGCTTTCGCACAGACGATTTACAAAGAATCAATCCTTACTTTCGCACAAGATTAATTCAACGCTAAAGATAAGTAAATCATTGACAAAGAAATCAAAGATCACTTTCATGTATCCAATCTTTATGTCAATCATCTCAAGTGAAAACTAAATACTTTCATACTTTAGTTTCACAGGTTCTACTTAAGGTTCTCCAATGATCCGATACTTAATTTCTTGCAATATCTTCATGTTTAATTCAATAATTCTTCCTAGATCAGATTATCAACAAGGCAATAAATTTCTAAAATCTAAAAATAAGAACAAACCTAATTTCTTACGATGAGTTCCTAAATCTCAATTTTATGGTTCCAAATTCTCGCAAGTCACTTTTTAGTCCATATCGCAAAAACTCTAATACATGCTGATAATATGAAACTAGAAAGAATTAAAAGCAATCATCACTTAAGCAGAATTATCATAACAAAAGTTTCCTGATGAAATAACGTTTATCTAGTCATTATGAAATTAAGGAGATTACACCCCCATGTACCAAAAAGTGTTTAAGCTAGCATGGTTGAAGAATTACAATAAGCCATAATTTCGAAGGATCAGAAATCGAAGAAAAAGAGGAAGTTCTACAATTAACACGGTTGTAATGAAAATTACAGTCATAACTTTGCTCCAAAACTCGCGATGAACAGTAGCAGAGATGCTTCTTTCATTGATTTCTCCTCCAATCGATCTCCTTTCGCTCTGAAACTTCTGGAGTATGTTTTTCTCCTCCAGGCGTAGCTTCCCTTCAAATTTCACGGCCAGAGATGCTCTATACACTTCGCGGTGGTGAAACCTAGGGCGGCGGTGAAGATCGTGATTTCTCTCTCAGTGATAGATCAAAATTAGGGCTTCTAGTGTGTTGATGTTTGTCTTGTTCTCTGGAGTATTCCCCTTTTTACGGATCTCAATTTGGTGGTCTAAATCGTTCGCGCAAAAATCGGGCTTCAATTTGATCGGAAAAATCGGTTGCTTGGGTTGTAATTACGGTCGTAATTTTGATTACGGCAATGCCGTATTTCATTCTGTGAAGAATCTGGAAAGAAACACGTGCCATAAAAACAACCACGATAGTACCGTGATTCGCGCAAAACATTCTATAAGAAAATCACCCGACAATACAGCCCGTAATATACATTACGATAGTGCCGTAAAAACTGCAGGACTATCTGGTTGGAAATCAACCCAATTTACGGCCCGTAATATGGTTTACGGTAGTGCGGTAAAATCTGCAAAACTTTCTGTACAGAAATCGATCCAAATTACGGCAGTGCTTGGAAATTACGACAATGCCATGGTTTATTCTGTAGGTTCAGTAAAACCACGGTACCGTAATATTGATTACAGCCATGCCGTAATTTTGGTCTGAAGCTCCGATCTTTGTAAAATTTGACATGTAATCTTCTCTTGATGATAGGAATTCATCTATGCATCTGAATTGCTTGAAAACACCTTAAAATAATGTCTTTTTTACCTGAAATTGATCAAAAACACAAAAAGGTGTAGATTCCGTAATATTTAATAAATAAGGCATAAAAATAAGTAAAAGAGCATGAATATGACACAAAAAGACCTATAAAATGACACAAAATATACTATAAATTTTCGTGTCATCATATATATAGCAGAATTTTATACAGTTATTTATAAGTATTACGAAATATTTGCTACCACCTCTAGTAGGATCTCTGTGTGAGTCACAGACATTTGAATGAATTAGCTCTAATGGTTCAATTTCTTTATGAGAAATTGATTTGAATGGGTTTTTTTGTCATTCTTGTTAAATATTTAAAATTTACATGTCATAATCTACAATGCCAGTTATCACAACTTCCAGTGTTTAAAGTAGTGGAAGATTGAGACTTAAATTTTAAAGTAATAATATTTAATTAAAATAATCCATTAAAAGTAAAACTTGTTCTAATAAATAAGTCTCATTTGGAGATTACAGCTTTATTAGCATATACAATAATTTTAAAACTATTTTTGACTAAAAGAGATCTACTAATAAGGTTCCTATAGATCTTTGGTACATGATACACCTTATTCAGAGTTAAGGATTTTCCAGAAGTGAGCTTCAGGATCACTTGACCGTGTCAAAGTACCACGACTAAGGATCCATTCCCCATTGTCACACTTCCTCCACTTGAGTCCTAGTAGGAAGTGAACTACAACCGATTAGAACATACATGAATGTTTGCACAAGAGTCTAACCACCATTCAGAAACATAGTAAGGTTAATAGTGGGGACAAAGGAGACTAACCATAATGATGAGGTTGAGGATGGCTGGTTTTCGACTATGTTGACCTGAGGTTTATTCCGAAGTCTTTTGAATTTCTTTGAAGATATCATTTTCCTTTTTCTGTAGTAGCAATTTTAGCCAAGGTGGTTGTCCCTTCTGCATATATAGCAAAAACTATCAGTTTGTGCCTGATTTCCCTCACTTGGCTTAAGTTTGTTATTTGGTTTAAAATTGGTTGTATGGTTTTTGCTCTTTTTCTTTTAGAATTTATTATTTTTATAAATATTTCCTTTTGAGATGTATTTTATTTATTGAATATTTATTTTTAGGATCTTTGTGTCTGAATTGATCTTCTATTTTAACTATTTCAATTACTTCATCTAGAGTGTTTAATAAAACAGTTCTCTTAAGATCTTGGGCAAATTTAGTCTAAGAGGGAGGCAATTTTTCTACAAGAAAAGAGATAATAAATGATTCACTGAAATTTGTTCTATAAGTTGAACTTCATTAATCAGATTTTGGAAGATGTTAATCTGATCAATCATAGGAGTATTACCCGACATTTTAAAGTTGATGAAGTTTGAAGCAACGAATCTCTTTTACTCCATTATTTATAGAATGGGTTTTTAAGAGAGATGTCCACATATCTTTGGTTGTCTCATATTTTCTATATATCTTATATAGAAGATTAGAGAGACAGCTTAAGATTCTGAATTTATAAACGAAATCAATCACCACTGTGGGTTTGGAAGATGTGGTTGCATCTGGTTTTTGAATTAGAGAATCAAAGGAAGAAGAAAATTTATTATTATTTGATTTATTTAAAGAATGATTTATATCAATGGCATAGAACAATTTAAGTATTATTAATCAGACTTCCATTTGTTCTTTTCATGTAGTGCAGTCAATTGCATTAAAATTTTCTGGTTTAAGTGAAGAGTTCTCTTCAATTGCCATTTAATAATTTATGTCAAAGAAATAGATTATGACAATAGTCCATTATTTTAAATAGATAGTATTAGTTTTTAATAGTCCATTATACAACAGTGTTCAACTCGAATCAGCACATAGATTTATGCAAATAAGTAAAAGTGCATCTAAAAATAGACTAATTGTATTATATGCAAAATAGTATAGTTGTCAGGTTAGACAAATGATGCATAAGTAATTAAAATAGATAAGCACTTGTTATTCAGGTATATGCAGTATATTAAATAAACAATATGCTTAAAATTCTATATAAGTTTATTAAAATATATACTATATATTAAGCAACAATGGGAATTAAATAGGTGTGAGTGGCGTGAGCTCCCCTCTCCAAGCCGCCACCCTCCAAGGAAGAAGATGAACTCTCTTCTTCTCCAAAATCGCCCTTCAAGCTTCGGTTCTCTCCAATGGCCGAATTGTTTTTTCTTTCACCCAGAGACATCTCCGCCGCCCGTGCCTGAACGGCCAGCACGCCTTTCGAGTGTGAAACTGGTGCCGCCGAGCATGATGCCGAAGCTTGGGAGACGGTCTTGGATAGCTTCCGCAAATTGAGTGTTGGCTGGCGATTTACACAGAGGTTGTGTAAATTGCGCCATCACGCTCTAGAATTTAAGGCAAAAATAATAAGAGATTAAGCACGGGAACTAAGGATGCTAATGATCTTAAGCATAGTAATGAGTTATGATATGCGATTAATTGCTATATTAGGAAATTTTTGTCTTAGAATGTTAGGTGCATTTAATCTTAGAAGCAAATAAATCTAAATATACATGAAATCAAACAATAAATGAAACAAAAAAAATAATATGATATCGCATAGGCTTTGTTCGGATATCCTATCCCAAGATATAGCTAATCATTGCTCTTATATCGGTGTGTCAGTGAGAAACCTGTCAAAATTAAATGCAATGTGTACTAGAGGCTAGGCTATCTCTACTTATATAGTGAGGTGTATCATCTAAAAATAACAACACCTAATTATATTAATAAACGCTCACCTCTAAATAGGGAGGCTAACATCTACCTAAAATTGGTAAAATAGTTTTAATTATTATTTAATCAATTGAATGCCTTGGGCTACGGTGGCTCAATTTAATTTAAATCTAAGTTTTCCTTCTAAATCGCTCGTGGAACTTTTAAAGGATTTGGGTTTTCGCTAGTGGAACTTTCAATTATTCTTGGATGTATTGCCGTATTTTCATTACGGCCATTTGGATAAATTTTTTTTTCAAAAACTAACTTTTAGAAAAGTAAACTTTGACTAAAAAACTTGACATATTTATCTAATAATGCCTATTTCGTAAAAAAGTAGATGGTATTAACTTTTTTCAAATTATTTTTATCCATTTACTAGTTAGCAAAGTATAAAATAAGCGTTTTAGAATGGTATGAATAAATAAACAAAAAATAAATATACATATATTTTTAAAATTTTACATTTAAATAATTTTGTTATATTTACTAGAAAACTGTACGATGACGAATAAATTGTAAAAAATTGACAGAGCGAGGCTTGGTTTAGCCATACCTTTTGCAGCATTGAAATAATCCTTGTGAAAAAGTCACAGAAGCAACTGCAAGAGAACTAATAAAGATTATATGGCAAAATTAATGTTAAAAAATTAAGTTTTGGGATCAAGTATTTACTATAGCAATGGGAAAACAGTGGTGGCAATACAAATAACAAAATGAATAAAAATAAACAAAATAATTATTATATCTGTTTAGGGCCACCCCACCCGTAACAGGTCCAGGCCCAGCGGGCTAGGTCCCTCGGACCTCACGAATCCCGGTTTGGATCCCCGTTACCCCAAACAATTCACGTCTGCAGCGGGATTCGACCCCTGTCCATGACCCTCACGAGTCATGACCCTTTAACCATCTGAGCTGCAGCTCAGATGGTTAAAGGGTCATGACTCGTGAGGGTCATGGACAGGGGTCGAATCCCGCTGCAGACGTGAATTGTTTGGGGTAACGGGGATCCAAACCGGGATTCGTGAGGTCGGAGGGACCTAGCCCGCTGGGCCTGGACCTGTTACGGGTGGGGTGGCCCTAACAAAAAAGTTATAATAAGTTTATTTCTCTGATAATTTGAATTTTTCTAAATGCAAAAATGATATATTTGTTTTTTCTACGTTAACAGTATGATATATTTGTCATTTATAATTTTATTGCATTTGAATTTTCTTCTAATTGTGAGCTAAATCTTACAATTAAGTTGGCAATTGTTGAGAACTACTTACACATTATGATGTATAAAAACTGTACAAAATAAGTATTCATGTGAACTAATATTATTTTTAAATTTCCAAATAAGATTTCATCATCAAAGTTTAGTGTTTCTTTTAACTAGTTACATAGATTGCAAGAAACTATATAGAATAAGAAACTTAATTTTAGTATACATATATTTTTAATAATTTATATAATTTTATTTGAAAAGTTATATCGCTGTTTTAACTAGGGAATTTATGTAAACCAAATTTCAAAGAATAAATGAGCTGAGTTTATAAACATACGGTCTAATTTCACCAAAGAAATTCCAAATTTTCATTCCAACAAAAATCTTTGATTTTGCTGATGTTTATAATAGATTATCAAGAGTATTAACTGAATCAGTTAATAAAAGAATGAAAATTGTGACTTTAACTAAAGAAAAAACATTCGGCGAAACAATAAAAATGTGGTACTGTTTGGATTGTGCGGTTTTGTTCTGATGAGAACGGACACTAAAATAGGGAAGCTGCTGCTAAAGAACAAAAAAGGTCGAACTATATTTTTTTTCTTTTTTTGAAGAAAAATTATTCTCATTTGAATTTAGTTAATCGACACATAAACAACTATATTAACTCCATTTTATCCTCTCATATAGCTTCGTCATCTTTCTAACTATAATTCAAAAGGTAATTTATTTTACACGGGTAATTCTGGGGATTCCATTAGGTCCACAATTGTATGAACAAACGACAACTTAAATAAGTGTTTAGAAACACGAATTTGCCCTTTCAATTTGAATACACTTTTATAAGGTGAAACCGTATAAATGGATTGAAAGAGGTGAAAACTCTTCCTACCTAAAAAACTAAAAAACTAAAAGGTAAAAAACAGCATAGCAAACAAACACATATAGTAGCTAGCTGTGGACCATTCCCTGCTATTCTCCGGCCTCACCAAAATTGGCGAGCGTATCTTCCGGTCTCAGACAGAGGTTTGGCTTTTCTAAACGAATTAATTACGACTTCAACCACGTACCATTCCATCCAACACCATGGTACAAAAGTTCATGCCGAGTGCAGTGCAAAAACAATGGCAGGCCGCGCAGGCCAACGTTGGCAGCTTTAAAACCACAGTAATCGTTGAGCATGGAATGGAATATAGTCCAGCACACATCTATTGTTTAGCTTATAAGTTACATGTGCAGGACTTCCTACAGAACTCTGCCGATACAGCTAAATCAGGAAAAAGGAAATCACACAGCTGCATTGCAACAACATGATTCATGAACCATTCAAACAAACGATTCCTACGTGTTAAAATGGCAGGTTAGCAAACAACGCCAATTGGTTTCTCAACGCATCCACTTATTATATGCACTAAACAAAAGATGAAAGAAAAGGACGTTAAACAGAGATAAATGAGAACATATTAAGAAGGCCGTTAATCATATGCATCATTGTTCATTCTTAACGCGTGATTTTAGAATACCAGGTTTAGGAGGAGAAATGAGAACTTTACTCGTAGAGCTGGGCCTTGCGGGCTGTGATGTATGATGCTGGTACATACCGATCATACTGGAGGAGCCTTCAGCGTTAGAACTTGACACCATAACACCATCATTTTGTTCTCTTTCGCATAATCCCATAGCTTTAAGGACGTACAAGCCATCTTGCAACTCAAAAGGGGTACTGCATTTTATAATTAAGAACAACAGGCGTTATGTCAAAGAGTAGGCCAAAATCTGAAATTTGGAATGTCGAACGAAAATACTCAGGAAAAAAGATCAATTTGGATCGTGATAGGTCAATCTAGGAGAAAGGGAAGTCTATCTATAAATAGTAGACAATACACATCATTAGAATCAATACACTTCAATTGGTGCTATATTATAATGTTGGTAGATTAGTGTTAAATTTTCTCTTGGTATATGAAGATATATATTTGTTAAAATATATTTCTAATTACTTGAAAACTCTTTCAGTCCAACCCAATCCTATGAAACCTTTGTTGTTCCTTGATAAGAACTTGATCCAAACATAACGGCTAATTCCTAGTTCCTAGTCGTTTGGAATTATTTCTAAGAGGCCCTCAAGATATTTAGATATACTTAGCAATCCAATTCCAAATATATTTTAAGATTCTAAGAGACTACAATCCGTTTGTCGCTGACATGCTTTGTAACCTTATAATTTGATTGTAACCCAATACCCATACCCTTTCACTTTGAATAATTAAGAGGGTGACAATCTGAGCATAAAAGTCATGGCAGAATAGTATTAATTATAAAGAGAGGTTCAAACTATTATAAATACTAAAAGAGGAACAATTTAAGAAAAAGCGCTCTATTAGCCAAAGACATAATGTGCATGCTTAAACATTCCCACTTTCAATTGGAACGATAAGCCATGATATAGACTAGTCACTTATATATGTGCATGCATGCAGATTAACTTCCGGAAGACAATACCATTATGAGAATAGTCACAACTACGAGGAATAAAGGCAAGTTTTGGACGTTAACATGAAGAGTATAGCAATGGAGGCTTCCGTAGACAGTTAAACATTGAAAAAATAACGCACAAAACATCTTTGTAAAATAAAAAAGAATGACACCACACAGCATATCACAAGATAAAATATGTAAAGTACCTGTTAAAATCAAAATGTACAAGTTGCATATCTTCTGAAATTTCCACCTCTACAGTTGCATGCGGACGAGTCTGTCTAACACACCAATGGCAAAGAAGAATATATTTAAATTAAGATTTAGCAAATTGTTGGCCTAAATTGCATAATACTTAATTAGCTAGATCCGCATGTTTGAAATTTAGGCCTATGTTCTCCAGGAGAGAGTTTTTAGCAAAATATAATAACACCAATAATCCAAGATGGTGGCAAGAACTGAAGAACAAAAAGCTATTCCACATATCACAAGATGATAGGCATGCAAAAAAAGAATGAATATCACATGTCCTCAAGATCAACAACATTGTGTTCAACAGTATTTGGTTGATAGCAGCTAAATCACATGCTAAACATAGAGTGGCTACCCCCTGATTAGTTCTGAGTCCTTCCTTGGCAATATATTTACATGTGCCTTGCATCAAGGATAGTGGGTGTAAGATCCGGGGACACTGAAGGAGTGAGGAGGGAGAAAAGAAAGATTGCAAGGCAAACGAGATAAACAAAGGACTAGATTCTAGCACTCAGCCAAATTACCTTCAACACCTTGCAGCCTTTAAGACCATGGTTAAAAGAAATAAGTTTCAGATATGCATAACCCTGCAAAAGATACGTATGCTATATCATAAGGTTGTAACGGGGCAACGTGGCCTAGCCAGATTAAACCTTCCACCCATTGCAACGTAGCCAAGCCAGATTAAAAGTCCCACCCATATCTTGGTACCATCCCAAGTTAACATAAATGCAACTTCTGACTAACAGAAACAACAAAATCAGTTCTCATCAACTTGAACTACCTCGATACAAAAAAATTTGTGAAAATGCAAGACTGATTTTTTAAGCGAGATGAGAAAGGGTTAGAGTAAGTTTCAAGGCAGGTAAGGTATCTAGCTCATATCATTTTACGAAACTACACCTAACTCAAACTTCCAAGTAATAGCTAATATATTTTGGAAGGCCAAGCTGGATGAAGCACCAACGCAGTCTAGTTTATAATTATCATCCCTATACATCACCAAGACAGTTTGTTATAAGAAATATAAAGAAAAGATATAGGTAAATTATTCCTAACTTCAGAGTTCAGAGATTACATAGTTAGCTGTCAAATTCCATAAATTCCCTCAAAACTAACTGTTATTTAGATATTGCAGTTAAAAGATATTTTTATTAAGATGCATCCTGGGTGATCCTTCATTGCAATATTGTTCCTAAAGCAAGACTCCAATTATCATAAGTTAGTTCCAAATATTTGGTTCTTTCCCCAATCAACAAAGGATTTGTACATAGTTTGACTGTGACCATTTCCAAGTATAGGAAACTTACGAATAGTACAGACAATTCCTGTGCTTGATAAAAGATGGATGGCAATGTCTTAACTCTCACCAGTGGATCAATCAAGAGAAATTGAAAAAAAAACGGAAGTCCATCATATTTGCTTCGTGCTTTAGTTGTATCCTTGCGATAAAATAGTATATAAATAAACCAGTTGACCTATTTAAATCTGTTTTGATGTGTTATATACTGCAGCACACTAGTTGAGCCATCAAGCATATATCGCTCCCAGCCTCCCACTGACAATCATAAACCTCAAACAAAAAGACCAGTTACCTAACATGTAGATATTAATCTGATTAAATCAATTGGCTATTTAGTTTCACCCAGTTCATCAAGTGCAATAGCCCAAAGAGATGAGAAATATGTAAAATATAGCAAGTTTGTTACCTGAACCAAAATAAAAGGTAAAGCAACACCGCCTGATGGAACTTGTCCTGATCCATATAATTGCTCATTTCGTTGGATCAAGTTTTGCAAACCTAAATGCTGGTAAAATATAGGAAAAAAAAAGAATAAAGCTTTACATAAGAAATAAATAGGAAAAGTATTACAAAAGTAAAAGAGAATGCTGTTGCTACTGGGGATAAGCTTGTACATTTTCCTAATCATCTTATGTAGACATAGAAATTTTATCCACGGTTGATAAGAACTGCATTCAGTTATCATATAATAGCTGAATTTATGCTGTTTTTAAAAATTCATGACGGGGTTGCTTTTCAATGACCATCACAATAAAGACAAAGAGAGTCTTGCCACCTAAAAGTGTAAGGCTTTGTACTAACAGGATAAAGCTTATACAGTGCCAAAGAGTAGCAAAATACATTGGCACCCTACATTGGTGTACTGGAACGGTGAATCAAATCATACTACAAAAAGAAAGAAGTTTATTTAATGTTGTTAATTGATGGAATCAGCAGCCATGATGAGACAATTGTCCCTGTACTCCAAATTTTGATCACAATCATCAATTATTCCTTTAAGGTTCTTTCATTTTATATATTAGAAGCTTAGAACGCTACACTACTTCAAAAAGGAGATTCGATTGAAAAACAAAGTTATCCGGATTCCGGAACACGTCTCTGAAGTTTGTTACTTTTGTGGAGGTTAAGATTGCAACAGCAACTTAAAGATTAGACTGCTCAATTTTAAAGAAAAGCAAAAATGGAGAACTCAAAAACACTCAAAGACTGCTCAAATGCAAAATTATTGGATGCCGAATAGTAAGTCAGGGTTAAACAATTCTAAAGTACACCCCTAATTTGGTAAATGTACATCCATCAGAGGATCTGTCTAAATTTAGAAATCTGACGGATGTTTTAAAGCCTGGTGATGCTGTAAAGCCTGTTCAGCCTCATCACTGCTATGCAGGTATTAATGGAATCCATCATGTTGCTAGAGACAAACGTGGCAATTAATAGAATCCAATATGTAGTTAGGTCCCAAATTCTAGAAGAATCTGAAGAGAACTCTGTTTATGATACATCCTGGTCAAGTATTGAAAAAAGATTACACAAACGGAATTCCTCAAAATAAACAAAGTGGTAAATGTTTGATACTATAAAAACATTTTGAAGTGGCAATATGTTACTAGAGGATGTAATTGAAAAACCATTCAGTAATTAAGAACAAGAAACTTTAAAAGGGCTATATAATAAAAAGTTTGGGAATTTAATGAGTCAGCTGAACATCTGAAAATTTTACTTAATAAGGATCATTGAGTGGAAAGTGTTCTAATCAGTCTTCTAATCAACCATTATATACATGGTTCAAAATTTCAGATTACCAGTGTACTCGGACTAGTAGATATGTACACACATACAATATATATTAATACCAGTCTGAATTTATATTGTGTGTGTATATAATATCTATGCATATATATAGTATTAGTCAGTATCGACCCTATACCACATAGGGGTGCAGGGTCGAAGCAGTATATACTACCTGATAATAGGCAGTGCATACAAGTTTTTAAAACCCTAGTAAGCACTTAACTAGGAAAACTGGATCCATGTGTACGGCCAATGAAACTAATTAACAACACCCTCAAAAACTCTTAAGTCACTCAAAGCTTAAGTTACTAAACTGCAGGAAGCAGATTAAAATCAAGCAAAAGTTTTGATGGCTTGAAAGAATCCTTTTTATGCAACCTCAGAAATAAGCATTTAAGTCCTAGCATTTTTTTTCTCCTTGGATTTCATGCCCGTCTCTCTTCAAGCTTGCAGTCTGAAGCCACATAACTGTTGACAGAAGGGCGACAGAACATGTGATAGTTACCCTCTTTCAACAATTTAGAGTAGTGATTTTAAATTATTAGATTAATTATCATACTCATTTTTATTCTGATCAATGAACTGAAAGAAAGTTTTTTTTCGCACTTCTTGTTCTTTCTACATTGTCTTCTTATTGGTCATGTCCCTTAATGTTTGGAGAGATACTTGCATTGAGGAATAAATTTGCTATTCCCTCAAAAGCAAAATTTCTACTTAAATCAGCTTATCATGAAGTCAGCTACTTGTAGATCACCTAGCAAATTTCCTAGAGGGGAAAAAAAGCTTTGGAGGTTAGATTTGAAACTACATATCAGGCAACTTGACCCTCATATAAAGATAAAAAAATCAAAATAATCCTTGGGCTCACTAAAATTGCCAAATATACACAAATACCTCCTTTCAGCTTAAACCAGACTTTATTTTGAGGGTAACAAGATATTGCAAAAAAATTAAGATTCGTGATACAAACAAGAAACCTGTTGAGCCTTGCTAGGGAGGAATAAACTCCCCTAATCTCTGAAAAAACTTTAAAATAGATTAGGAAAGTGTATAAAGTGATTCAAGTTCAGATTAGTAACTTAAGTTTGCAGTGCACTCTGAAGCACCCTGAAGCAGTGTTTTAAAAACAGCTCTGTTGTACCAGTCCGAGCAAGGACTAGTATACATAAAGCACTATAGAGCACAAGCAGTGGAGAGGGAGGAGGAAGAAGGCGGCAACGTCACGGGAAGGCAAGCAGACACCTCCTAGTGTATGCTCGCCTTCCTACACACATGCAGGAGGCGACAGGAGGTGTTCACTTGCAGGCGTCCGCTCACCTTCCTGTACGGATGCCTCCCTTCCCGCATGCATGTGGAAGGTGAGCACTTGCCTCGTGTGATGCCACCACTACCGCCACCTGCTCTTTCTTTCTCCTTTCTTTTCCTTCCTCCTCTTCCTCCTACCGCCTTCTTCCTCCTCCCTCCTCCTTGCTTGGTTCCTATGGTTCCGTACATATCAACATTTCAAACCTTGCCCAATCATGATTTATAAATTAGTGAATTCAAAGAAAAGTATAAAATAAAATCTTACAACTTCAAGCAAGCTGCATATGCAATAACATTTAGATGTTTAGTAACCAGCAAATATTCTTACTTGATCTTGCAGTTCTTTCAAATACATAGATTTCTTTTCAATCCTACCCTTCAATTCAATCCTCTCTGTCTGTAATAAATTGTGCAACTTAGATCAGTCAATTGAGACCATCGAATATGACTGTCTTAATACTTAAAAAAGGCTCTCAAAATTGATTCAAAGGACATAAACCCATTTCGCTGGTGCAAACCTTCAGTTCTTCAATATCATTTAAGCTAGTTTGAGGTAAACCCTTCCATTGTATCTCCTTTTTATCTTTAGAGATAATATCCATTGCCATAAGAACATTAAGTGCATCATATACCCTCCGCCTTATGTTCTTCTCATCATAATGTTGCTGCTTCAACAGAACATATCAGATAATCCCCAACAAGCCCAAACCCGTGCAGACAATGTAATGTAGTCCCATGTCTTCCACGGGTCAAATAATTTGTTAGCTACCTGATCTTGAGATCCTGGATTATTTTTGGGATCTGTAAATTCAGCTACAAGTTCATCTGCAACCTGATTAAAATTTAAAGAACATTATAAGATGGATCAATCACTATACAAATACATGAATAAGCAGAACGAGAAGTATATTCTTACACATATATTTGTGCGCAATGAAAGAAAAATTTAAGTCTCAATGTTCTTGAATTCAGGTACTGATGCGGCTGCATATACAGGAGCAGGGTGTCGAAACAAAAAATAATAATTAATTAATTGATTGATTATTCCTTAATTAATTAATTGATTGATTATTCAGCCAGCATGTTTTGGTCAAAATAAATTTTAACCCAAAAAATAATAAATAAATAAATGATGAATTAGTTAATTATTGATCAAGTAATTATTAATTAATTGATTAATTAATTAATTAATTTGAGCCAACATGTTTTCAGTCAAAGTTATAAACCTCGACCACAATGGTGCAGCGTGAGGATAAACAAAAAAATAAAAATAAATAAATAATAAATGATTGCAAGCAAAGAAAGTGGTAAGCAAATTGAATAAACAAATATAAAAAAAATAATATAGAAAGAAGTTGGCCACGATATATATGAGGGAGTAAAAGAGCAAACTCTATTTTGGGAAGCAACATGCAGCCGTGCGTGCAAACAAGGAGGGCAAAGAAAAATAATAAAATATTAGAAGATATGGGATGTAGCAGCATGTCCATCGACAAAAAAAAAAAACTAGAGGCGGCTATATAAAGGCTGACACAAAAAAGAAAACCCACCTTTTTTTGGCATAAGAGGAGAATTTTTACAAGTTCCAAATGCTGACGAGAACACACACGAAGACATTCAGACGCTGACGAGAAGGAAAATACTGCCAGAGGTTTTTGTTACTACACAAGTATAATTTTCTATCCTATCTTCTCCCCTCGATCTATCTTGATGGAGAGATAACTCCGAAATAAATACCCCTGATGGAAAGACAACTCCGAAATAAATACCCTCTGATGGAGAGACAACTCCGAAATAAACACACCCTGATGAAGAGACAACTCCGAAATACGGAGAGACAACTCTAAAATAAACACCTATTTTTATGGAGAGTAAACTCCGGACTAAATCTTAAAGAATGATGCTCTAGTAAAAAAAAATATCAAACAAATTTGGAAATTTATTTTGGTCTGGCTGAAATACAATTTCACTTTCAAAGCCCAAGAGGTCTCAGCCAAAAAAAAAAAGAAAAAAAACCGGTGAAGAAGGGCTCGGCAGGAAAAAAAATGTTGTTTGACGCACAAAAGAAAAAAAAGAGAAGAAAAAGGCTGTTGCTGTATAGTCTCGGCTGGGAACAAAAAATTGCTGCCAGGTGAAAATCAAAGTTTCCAGCGAAGGAAGTTTGGCTGAGGAGCATGCAAAAAAAATATATATGCAAGTGTCGTGTGATAAAAAAAAAAAGAAAGAAAAAAAAAACTGATGTCTTGGCAAAAGAAAAATTGATGAAGAAGAACTCGGCTGGAAATCGCATGTGAACAAAAAAAATAAAGAGGCTGCTTGAAAGATCGTTGCTCTCAACTGAAAATCGCCTGTGAATAAAAAAGAGCTGCTTGAATAATCGGCTGAGGAGAAAATCCTTATTAAGGATTCATTACACAAAAACAAGAGATGGCTGCTACTGGAGAGTAAATCCTATTTATGTGTCCAGTATTGATTGCTACCATCAATCCAATGAAATAAGAATCAGGATAAGTAGCAGGCATGCCCTACGAAGGAAAAGTTGTTAATTTTTACGGAGTGTTTTGATGGAAGCAGGATTATGATTCTGCTTGAGGTCATAAAATCCTTATCCTTTTATGCAGAATAAGAATCTATCAATCAGCGGCTCTACTGGAATTCTCAGCTAAGGGTGTCAAGTTAACTGAATAATCCTAGTTACAAATATGCAGCTGTCACGCATGCACTCCTAGAAGATTTTTAATTCTGCAATCAAAACTCTTAGAATCCTGGGTAAGAAGAAATCTCAAAAAATCTGTTATTTAGCGCAAAATCACGATCCGAGCATATCCTCGAAACTCTTATCAGACTAAGAAATTGTTGTATTCAGTTATAAGATCCTCTCGGTAGAAGGTTCAGTAAATCTTGTCTCTACCGTAAAATCCAGGGTAAAATCAAAATCCTTTCACCCATGATAGGAAGATCTCAGTAAAGAAGCAAAAGACAAGTTGAAGGAAATCTGGGAACTGAATGAAATTTTGGGTGAGATTTGATAACTACATAGGACTGAACTGATACCTAGGAAAATAAAGTTCTACAGAAGATAGAAATTCTACGCTCAGAAGATGCATTCAAAATCCTGTATATGAAGAACCTCAGCCAAGATTCAGAATGCGACACAGAATTAAGACTGACAGAATTCGTAAAACCATGAGACAATCATTGGAAGATGAAAAAAAAAAATCCAGTAAGAAGTATGCGATTACATGATAAAGTGAGTATACACTATACCTCTTTCTTTATGCAGCAAAAGATTATTGGATGCTGTGAAGATGAGCAGGTTGATGGATGTCGTGAAGATAAGCAGGGTGGCAAAACTTAAATAATACAGAGTTCTAAAATACGTAACTCATGGTTCATATCGGACCAAGTCAAAAATAATTTGTTATTTTAAAATTGGAAGGGAGAAAAGATTCACAATTCGAATCAAGCAAATTAAAAATCCAAATTCAAAAATTTTGACTTAATATGATACCTACGGGCTGCCAATATAGCCCAATCTCCAGCAGCAAGCCCAAATTGGAAGACCATCGCTGAGTTCGTCGTCAGCATAGCTTCTAGCTCTAATCCAAGGAGGAAACCCGTCATTGACCTTCTCACCATCAAGGCATCTTTTGTAGAAATTCTTGCCGGAACTTGTTCATGTCCGAGTTCTAAAATCTTTTGCCATCGAGACTTTCACCAATCTGCCGGAATTTGACATCGCTTCCGGGAGCCGTCTTAGACAGATATTTCTATCTGTCGACGAATCCAACGCCAGAGCTGCTTCCCTTCATCAATGTCGTAGGCAGAGATTTGCCACTGAATCCATAGCGGTCGGGTTCAGTAACGAAGAAAAAACGCAGAATTGGAATTCGCCGCCTGATGGAGATTTCTTGCCAAATTGGAATCATTAGCTGCATCCCCATGTCCTCCATCGAGCTCGCATCATCACAAGGATAAAAATCAGCCGTCGCCGAGCTGGAATCGCTGAGCTTCTCCTATGCGAGATTTAGGGTGAAATCAAAATCCATTGTCATTTCTAAGACTAGTCGTTAGAAATCGTTGTTTTCCGTTGAACTGCCGTCGAACCCATCTACTAATCTCGCCCCCAAGCCTCATCGCCAAGTTGCTGCCGGCTGTGGATCTCGGTCCGGCGTTTCTGGACATGAGCAGAATTTGGTCCAGTAGATGTCTACCTTGGTCTCTTCCAGCAATCAATCCAGTGGAGGCAAATCCCTGATTTAATGAGTTAAATGACTAGTCAAAATTGGTCAACGATTGTAATCGTTTGTAGCCTCTTCGATCACTTTTGATGTCGCACAACAAGACTAAAATCATTTGACCATTTAGCTTCACGCCCCATTCAACTAAATTTCGAATGCTTAGCCTATTGGCTCATTCACCCAAATTCTAAATGATTGCTCTCACGACTCATCCACCCAAATTCTGAATGAGGATTACTCACACGACCCATCTACCCAAATTCTGAATAATTAGTCCCACGACCTATTCACCCAAATTCTGAATGATTAGTCCCACAACCCATTCACCCAAATTCTGAATGATTGGTCCCACAACCCATTCACCCAAATTTTGTATGTTTGGTCCTACGACCTATTCACCAACTCTATCCAAATTTTGAACGTTTGGTCCCACGACCCATTCACTCAAATTCTGAACATTTAGTCACACGACCTGTTCATTCAAATTCTGAACATTTGGTTTCACGACTTGTTCACCCAAATTACAGACGTCTGGCTCATTGGCTCGTTCACCTAAATTTTGAATGTTTGGCCCCATCGACCCATTCATCCAAATTTTGAATGTTTGGTCCCACGATCCGTTCAACTAAATTTTGAACGTTTGGTCTCATGACCCGTTCAAGTAAATTTCGAACATTTGGCCCCATCGGTTTGTTCACCAACTGCACCCAAATTTTAAATATTTGGCCCATTGGCCCGTTCAATCGAATTTCGAACCCTTGGCCCATCGGCTTATTCGCCCAAATATTGAACATTTAGTCCCACGACCCGTTCATCCAAACTTTGAACGCTTAACTCATTGGCTCGTTCATCCAATGATTGGTTCCATGTAGGGATGGCAAAAAACCCCATCCCCGACCCGACCCGACCCGACCCGACCCGAAGTCAACGGGGAAAACCCGAGTTGACTGGGGGTCGGGTCGGGTTCGGGGAAAACCCGACGGGGGTATAGTCGGGTCGGGGTCGGGTATGGGAATTTAGGTACCCGCCCCAAACCCGACCCCGAACCCGCCCCGACTATTAAAATAATAAATTTACCCCTTATAAGTTATAACCTAGTTACTAAATTTTAATAATTTATGTAGAAATGATGATATAGTTTATGTAAAATATTTTTTTATTTATATATTATGAATAAAGAATGCAAATTAATTTTAAAATATTATTTATAATATATATTTATTTTTTAGGTCGGGCGGGGTCGGGTTTCCCCGCGGGGTCGGGTGTGGGGCAGGGTTTTCTAAACCCGTCGGGTTCGGGGTCGGGTTCGGGGACGGGTTTGGGGAAGTCGGGGTCGGGTCGGGGATGGCAAAACCCGACCCCGACCCGCCCCGTTGCCATCCCTAGTTCCATGACTCATTCATTCAAATTTTGAACGTTTGGTCCCACAACCCATTCATCCAAAACTTTGAATATTTGGTCCATCGGCTCGTTCATCCAAACCTCGAACATTTAGACTAGTGGCTCGTTCACTCAACATGTGCATTCAGTCATGGATGATAAGTACTTGACGTGTGTTATCAATGACGTTGTTTGGGAGATGCGTACGTCAATACTTCGTATTGGGGCGTAGTTCCTCAACGTTGTTACAACACAACTCGGATTTTTCTCCATGACTTATGACAAATGAATCAATCTTGAGAGTGTACTCTTGTAATCAAATTATAAACTATGAATGACATTATTCTTGCAACCATTTATCTTTATTTTGTTATATGTTATAGATCTTTTAATCAAATGTGCCCTAAGCTCTTCAAGGGTAATTAACAATGAATACAAGCATTCATTGGAAGCTAGAACCTACTAAAACAAAAGGCTTTATAATTTATAAAGTGAATTCGATACGGTCGCATTACTTTTTTAATATTTCAATTTACATTGAAATTTAACCCAAAATGACCCCACACAGGGTAGTGAACTTAAACCAATATTTAAAGACTTGATCCATTCCTAGCAGTAGACCGAGTACATAATGATCTGACAGCTATTTAACGACCAAACTTCTCTATATCATACAAAATCAATGCACCAAACACAACCAACCTCTCTAAAAAGTCAAAATATCTTTCAAACTGCATTTTATGGCTCATTAACCATAGAATATGAATCCAATATGGCCAATAACTTATCTACCAAAGAACTGGCAACGGATTTAATATATATAATATGCAAAAAGGATGGATGTATTACCTATACAATATAGCATCTCCTTACTAGCAATCCAAACGTTGTTAAATTCTTAAAGTTATAAGAAATCTACCCTCCATCCAATTAGTAGCTTGACATCTATTAAAGTAGAGGAACAAGAGGAGCGCGATCAATGTACATCTAAACAATTCTGCAAACAAAGACAGAGACGAGACAATAAGGTCTTGATGGACATTGAGTGGCAAAATGTTCTCTATGCTTTGAAGAATTAATCCACCTTTAGGCAAAACTAGCATGCATGCAACTCAAATTTGTTGCATGAGCCAACTTCAAGATGGCCAACAACAATAAAGTGGAAGAGCAATCAAATCAACTTCTGTCGCACATGTCTTGTGTAGAAGAGCAAGCACTTAAGGTAGTCAGACACATGAAATTGCTCCTTAATTTTGAGTTGGTATTTAAGGCTTCTTTTTCGAACTATGCAAGAGGTTAACCCAAGTATCATCAATCATACCTATATGCAGTTTTTCTATAGACAAGCAAGTAAACTCAAATTGACAATTTTGACCTAAAGGCAAATAAGAAAGTGATCGGATGCTCAAACTGCAAATGAGTAGATTTCAACCTAATTCATCCACATGTGATGAGTGACACTTATTGATAACCACTATTTAAGAAAGGAAACTCATTATCTAGCTCCAAAACCTCACAATAGGCAAGCCTCACATTGACGATAAGATGAATGGATATTGTGAAAAGGGCAACGTTTTAAATACTTCTCTGTTTGGTGTACCGGTCCATGATTGAACTGGTTTGTAGTACCTGTCTATAACAAGGCATGGTACAGATAATACCCCTCGGTATCATTAAAATATATTTATAATATATATATATATATATATATATATATATATATATATATATATATATATAGTATATGACCATGTACTAGTAATGTTTAAAACCACAATGAGAAAAAAACAAACTATAATACAATGATATGCAAGCACAACTAGAGTTAATCTACACTAGCATCAACTTTCTTTATGGAGCGCATGGTTTTTAATTTCCATGTGTACTGGTATGTTGGTCCTTTGTCGAATCAATATATACTAACATGGTATTCCAGTTATGGACCTGTATGTACTGACATAAGGAACCAATCTCCGGTATTAATCTGAATATAATATATATATATATATATACAATATGCATATATATGGTCCAGGCAGCACCAACATGTACTAATACAAGATCAAATTGTTATATATTTATGTATATGTATAGTGTGGCACAAACCATTTTTTGAAACCCTGATCTAGTCCACCAAATTACAATGCAACCTACGGTTCTCAATTGACAGAGGTAATGC
The DNA here is from genome assembly GCA_027563935.2 of Costus lasius. NCBI lineage: Eukaryota > Viridiplantae > Streptophyta > Magnoliopsida > Zingiberales > Costaceae > Costus > Costus lasius. The sequence goes on from CM050451.1 coordinate 84,076,662, forward strand.
AGAACAATAGCCCACACCACATTGTACATACCTTTGGTGTACAATAGAATCAACTTCAAGAGAACCGAGAAAATGCTCTAAGATTTAAAGGGAAATAGAATTTTATTAAGTTTTTAATTGGCCTTATAATATTATAGTGTTTAAATTAGTTGATTTGTAGATAAAAAAAATTACATGTAGCATACTACATAAATCTAACATATCCTTATTGGTATAATTTTCTTATAAGAAGCTCGCTGGAATGTCATAGTTCATATTGAGTCAAATCTTCAACTTGTATCAAAGGACTTTTTTTCAACACAATTTGCAAACTTTTCGGTTCCAATCTAGATCAGGATCTATTGTATGATCAATCGTAGTTGATTTTGCAAACGAACACATGAGATAAGTAGAAGGTTGACAATTTCAAACATAAGCAAAATTAAATAAGTGGATTTAAGAGCATCTTGTCCTAAATCCTATACTCAGTGCAACAATTGAAAACAAAATCTTATTAAAGCCAATCCACTCGATGCACCTAGCAAACTTTCCTTTGTTTGTTGCTCACCACCCCTCAATAATTAGGAAGGCCATCAAATGTCATCACTTGATGCCCTAGAGAGACTCATAGAAGGAATGACTCATTAAGTAAAACAATTTAACCATAATCTGATTACCTATTTTCTAACTCATTCTCATCAAAATCTAACTAGTTCATACTGACTTATATTCAATTTAACCCTAAGTATTTCTTTTTTAGGTTCTTAACTCTTTATTTTGGCTAAATAAACTTTAATTTTGTATTGATATTCTACTAAATTGATCCTTGAAGATAATCATTACATGTTTAAAATAATTATAATTATTATCAAAAAAACGTTATTTTATATTTAAATAATTATTTAGTTATAAAAATAAGTACAAAACACTATAATAAATAATGAATTATTATTATAAATAACCAAGAATAGTTAGGTTTATTATAAATATTTGTTACAAAATATTTAATACTAACTCTATAATTATTTTAAAATGTTATAAAAATAATAATAATAAATATGTCCATAAATATAACCAAAATGATAATTAACTATTTATTATTTTATTAATGTTATACATTAAAGTGTAAAATTATCGACAAAATTATAAATGATTCATAATATGAAATATTATTTTTTTATGCATAAATATAAAATAAAGTTTAATGAGTACAAACTTGTAATATATTCACAAATGAATGAAGCTTGCTTAGATTTAATTGAACATTTATAATGAAGTGCAAAAAAATAATATATTTTACGTCTTCATTTTAAAAATAAATTTCTATAATATTCTAATTTTTCATTTCATTTTTAAATATTTTCTTTTCATATTCCAATTTTACCAATTCAATTTGGCATATATGACCAATATCACTTTTTTTTTCAACTGTCCCATACTAACAACGATATTGTAAACAATGTGACATAGGGACTTCAGTTTAAATGTGGTCATCCATTTATGATACTCTTATTTGACTAAATAATTAAGATTTTAAATTAGATTTATTTTTTATTAGAATTCTAAATGTTCAAAATCTAATTGCAAAAATTATAGTAGGTTTTATTTTGTAAAGAAGCTGCAAGAATCAAAACTATTCCAACATTTGCATTAATCTAGAGCAAAGTTCGCGACTGACTCTTACTAGCACGTCAAGAAATTGTTTTGACCGCTACATCATGGCCTTGAAATCTAAACCAAATCAAGACAACATCTAATAGGAAAGAGAATCATTACATGAAATGTGAGAAAAGGAAAACTATAGCAAACAACCCCTTGGACGTTGTTGATGAGGCAAAAGACTAAGCTAAAGAGAAGACCACTTCTCCCTCCAAGACAAGCATTTTTTATGTACACCACAATTCCAATGATGTTGATAACAATACCATAAAAAATGATGGTTCAATTGATGATAACCACAATGGAATAGAAGCTATAGGTTGTAGTGGAGAGGCTTACATGCAGTAGCCTTGCTCCTCTAGTTATGGACATGAGGCTAATTTATCTATGCACCTTAAGACTCAAATCGTGGTGTACACATAACTATGTTGACCAATCTCAACAACTATTAAAGTTGGAAGGTCACTGGGTCTGAGTCGAGATACAACATTATACAACTAAGCTACCTTATGACAACCACTCACAACATAGCAAGGATTCATCTAATGCCTTTTTGTATTCTAGTGCAAGCGATAATAGGCCAAAATGGCTGAGTGTGGTATACTACCTATTAGTTCCACACATCATGGGACAACTGTAGAGAACTACACTGTTAATTTAAGTTTATATTACCTATGGAGATGAGTATTATTCGTTCCAAAGTACAGTATGAGCTTCTACTAAGAACTAAAAATAGTATTATGAGAAAAGCTTATACTAGAAAGATAAGATATTATAATTCAACATAATCACTTCTATTCAAATGAAGTTCATTATTTTTGCAAGAAAAATAGTCCTAAGAATGAACTATAGACTGCCACATTGAAGACAAAGGGCCCCACCGAGTTTTATGCTTAACATTAATTATATGTATTTATAACCGGTGGCAAATCCAATCAACACATTGCATTTATTAGTCTACCCCTAGTCAACACTTCATGCTTGCCAATCTACCCCCGTCAACACATTGCATTTGTCAGTTTGCCCCTTTTTTTTAAGTTTACATGAGACCTGGCAAAACCTGACCCGAGCCGCTGACCCAACTCGACTCAACACGAAGTTAGACGGGTTTGGGTTAGTCATAATCGTATTCGAGTCATAAACAGGTCAACCCGTTTATGACCCAAAAATAATCGGGTCGTGTCGGGTTGTAAACGGATTGACCCGCTTAACCCGATTATATTATATATTTATGTATAAAAAATTTAAATATAGACTCATCTAACTCCCATTACTAGCCCATAAGCCCAAATATCTTTTAATTATTTTTTAACCCAGATTTTGGCCCACACATAAGCTCAAAATTTTATTAATTTTAATAGAATTCTTATCAATTTATTATTTATGTTTAAAATATAAATGATAAACGGGTTATTCGGGTCATGTCAGGTTGACCCGATTATATTCGAGTCGTGTTCGTGTTAGACAGTTTGACTCAATTAATTAAACGAGTCGTGTTCGGGTTGGCTTAATCGGGTCACGGGTCACAGCTGACACGACCTGTTTATGACCCGCTGACCCGAATTACCAGGTCTAGTTTACATGTAAAGTGTGAATGAGGTTTGTCATTTGCCCCCAACTAGGCAGTTGCACAGCTAGCCACCTATATCAGAAAATGTCATTCCAATTACGTGTGAATCACATAAAATATTACATTCGGCAAAGAGTTTTCTATTCAAAACCTGCATTAAATCGACACTGCAAGCATTGTTTATCCAATCATCTTGAATTCTCAATTTAGCTTGGTCATTGTTGTCATTGTCACCTCTTCGCTAATCGCCAAATCCACTTAGGCAACTACTGTTGTCAAACTCATGTTGCAAGTGTGCTAAGTGTTGTTCGACTTTTCGTTTGTTTCCAACTTCCTATTGTCGCTTGTTGCCAAACTCATTTAATGTTATAATTTGCTAAGTAACAATGCAGTCTTGTTCCTATTGACGACATGCTGAGGCCTCATAACCATGACAGAAATCATAGCTTGCCTATAAAGTTCCCGTCGACATCTACTCTGTCTAGCTCCATCTAAGAAGATTACGACCGTAATAAAAATCACGATCTCTTATGTCAATTTTGCCCAAGAAGACCACAATCGTGACCCAAATCACGGCCTATCCCTGAAAGCTATTGTGAAGTTTTCATCAACACAACCTAGAATAAATGATGATAGTGACCCAAATCACAGCTCAACCATGAAAGCTATAGTGAGGTTTTCATCAACACAGTCTAGAACATATCACAAGTGTGACCTAGGCAACCGGCCATGACCAAGATCACACTGGCACTAAAACCTATTATTGTGTTTTCATCGACCGCCTAGCAAAGATCACTCATGACCAAGATCACGACCCCACCAAGAAACCTTATGTCGAACACCTTAGCAAAAGAGAGCTGGTCCCAGGTACATACAGCAATCAAGTGGCGACTTCAGCCAAAGAATTTGCCAAACTCGGTTATGAATCAGCCTATGATGAGCCGCTTGTGCTGCTTCATAGCGACCTGCTCCCAGCTCATATAAGGCAAACTAGTAAAGCCCCCTTGGCCCATGAGGGAAGGCCCAGCCTAACAATCAAAGTCCAAAAGGAATCTTGTTTCAGCTTGCTTTTAGTTTGTTACTATACCAGTCAAGGTTGTCAAAATATTTGAACTTTCAGGTAGGTTAGTTGTAACCACTAATTCCTGTGTTGTGAGTGATTTCCCTTGTGTGTGTAATTTCTCTCCCCTTAAGGTTATAAAAGGAGACTACCATGTAACTTGAGAAAGCAACTTATGATAAATGAATGAATTGAAGACATTTATCTCATTTAGTGGTAACTTGTCTCTTTCTTCCTTTCCGAGTTGGGTTATCCATGCTCTTTTTTATTACTTCTCATCTTTTCAAAACTTTGTTCTCTATGCTCTTTCTCATGTTTCTCTTGACACCAGCAAACCAGTTCAACTAAGAGATTGTTCGCCTTTAGTTGATCATTTCAAGTCTACAAATGCTTCAATCATTTTGCTACGCCGTAGAATGTCTAAGTGTTGCACTCTAGTTGAAAATTAGCTCTTCCACTTGGTTAGTGGTGTCATGGTTTATGCTTAGTTGCTCACAGCATTTTTCTTGAAATAATTTCCATTGAATGCGCTTTTAACTCTACAATTTTACTGTCGTGCATTAGACACCCAAAACCTAGAGTTAGTTTAAGGAAATCCAACTGAAATCAATGCTGCATCAACCCAACCCCCCCCCCCCCCCCTCCCTCTCTCCACTCCACCTAGCAACGATCTAACCCATCCTAATGCAAGAGCATGGCCATTTGATCCAGGATAATTCAAGCCATGCCAATTTTGACTTCACCTGCATATTGACTTACAGGGTATTTTGGACAACTCTATATCATAAGCATGTTTATTTCTAGCATTATGCTTTATCTTATCTTGTAATGCTTTAGAGTATGGTGACGTATGACTTTATTTTTGTTTAAACAATTTACTTTACCTAGATGATGTAATAGGTTGTTAATTAGCCTAGGTTGTGTGGTCTATGTAATTCTACAAGGCACCTTGGCTGACAGAGCCAAAGGAGCCATGAAGACCTTGGGGCCCAAAGTGACACCCACCGACTTTGGGGCCCAAAGAGACATGCTCGTAGACTCTCCAAGGCCTCACAAAATTTTCGGCTTAAACGGAGGTCGACAAAATTTTCACACCCATGGGTGTGCATGGACATACGGCCGTGCATGGATGCATAGGCCAGGGTGTGCGCGGCTTCATGACCGTGAAAGCCTCGACAAAAAGCCGGACGCAGGACGAGAAACGACTTCACGGCCGTGCATGGATGCACGGCCATGCCCGTGAACACCTTGGCGCAGTCGCAAACTCATTCACGGCTGTGATGCACGGCCATACCTGTGAAGAGCCCAAAAATGCAGAAAAGCTCTGTTTTTTGCACTGTTCGACGCTCTCAACATTCTTCACACCCCCTTGACCATTATGTGGGGGTTCTCAGTCCATCAACCACCTCCACGGAGCCGATCCATCCAATGAACCTGACAACAAGGCCAACCGAACGACCAACGATGGATCACTACCACAACCGGGTCCTCAACACCGCCCATGATTCAGGCCACAACCACAGAATCAGCCCACCATTAGCTGGTACAACTGCTTTGTCCGGCCTATTCGAGATGGTGTAGCGGACCACAACGGCCCAACCAATGGCCCAAGAGAATCTAGCGCATGCGCCCACCACCTACCTCACTTTTTGCTTTTGCTTTAGTTGGTAGCTGCTATCCTATGGTAGTTAGGATTTAATTCTAGCACTTTTTGACTTGCTTTTATATTGTTATAAGGGAGTTAGCTTATCCAACAACCTTATCTATGCTTTTGGTGTGAGCTCCCTCTCTTGTTCTATAAAAGAGGGTGGAGACTAGCTTGTTATTTAGCTTTCCCTTTGCGTTTAGTGTAGCCTCCAAGCGAGTGGGAGCCTACGAAGTTGTAATAGTTCCGAATGAGGATTGAGTGCATTGTAAATGTGGCCGAGCCGCCTGAGTGCCTTGTACTCCGAAGATCCTACTTGCTTGTTTCCAACTTTCAATCAAAGATTGTGGGGGTATACACTACCTCTCCTTTCCATTGTTCGTGCTTACGTTTGGGTGTTGCTTGCTTGTAGATGTGTCTAGGTTAGTCAGCTGCAGCTAGACTCGTCGCCACGTTGTGTTTGCTTGTGCCGCACATTGCTTAACATTAGCTTGCTTGAGAGGTGAATAGTTTATTTGAGTAAGCCGTGGTTTCTCGGTGCTTCCAGTATTGCTCAAAGAGAATTTTGCTCGGTTTTCATTGGGTTTTCCATTGCCGGTTTCCTTCCAACGCGTTTCACTTCTCTTGCCTAATGCCCCTCTCACATTTTCCGCATCATAAGTCTCTGCCACCTTAAGAGTATAGAATATAAGGACCACCCCTCCAACTTCCGCTCTATCATTTTGGTATCAGAGGTCGGTAGTGACTAACCCTTATCTAGTCACGCCGGTCTTCTTGCATTGCATATCATTCGATTTTGTTAGGCTTTGTTTGCTGCACTTGCATCATTCGCATCATGACTACTAGAGCAGGAACCCCTTACCAACCCACGGTGCCCGTTCTGACGGAAGAAGGAACAATGACCCAAGTTGAGTCTAGGGATAAGTTGTCTATGCGGATGACCACTTTGGAGTCATTGGTCCTGCAATTACTTGCTGAGATTCAACAAGATCATGCCTAACAAGTGGCAACTCGCCATGAGCAACCTGAGATGAGGCATTCGCCTCAAGTAGCCCAGCCCCCATCGGGTCATGGGCTGGACCGTAACCTTGACTGAGAGCTCATAGAGCGACATGAGTTTGAGGCCCCTTTTGACCCATTTGCGGATGAGTCCGAATGGGCCATGGCTAGACCCCAACCTCGGTTTAGGGACACTAGAGACCAAGATGGGGAATGACATCCAGCGCCTTTTCTGCATGTCCCCAAATATTTTGAGGGTAGTCTAGACCCCCCAGGTTTTCCTTGAGTGGGCTACCAATATGGATCGGTATTTCGAGTGGGTTTGCATGGATGAGCGAACCCGAGTCGTGTTTGCGCGCATGATACTGCGGGGTACAGCCCGCTTGTATTGGGAAAATGTTGAGCATCAAAACCGAGTTTCCCACATTCCCCTATCCTTAGGTGGGACGAGATGAAGGCACACATGAAGAAAAAGTACGTGCCTCCATCCTATAAGCAGCGTCTCTTAGACCAATACTGTGCACTAACCCAAGGGTCAGAAACCGTAGATGAGTTCATGGCTCAGTTTGATGGCTTGCACCATCGTTGTGCCATTACCAAGGACCCAATCCTAACCCTTGCGCGTTTTAAGAATGGCATCCGTTCCGACATCCAGAGAGCCTTGAGTGCTTACCCAGTTGAGGGTCTTGACCCTATCTTTCAGCAAGCCCGCGACCTAGAGGCTGACCTTCGGGCTCAGTCGCGCCGACCGGATTCTGCCCCGGTTCATCGCCATAGTGGTCCTTTTGCGAGTCACTTGACTCAAGTTGAACCCATGTCTCACCCAGGTCCTAGACGAGTTAGCCAACCCAATGCTCCACCCCCTCAGCCCACTTGGGAAGAGAAGGGAAAGAGCCACGTCACTAGTGGACCCTCACGGGTCACTTGCCATCATTGCAACCAATCAGGCCACTACATGCGCGAGTGCCCTCGACATTCGCTCCATGTGGGCAAGGAACTTCACTCCCCTGCTACACCTGTGTGCTTCGCGAGTGAATCCCCAGCTACTCCCCACGACGCTGAGTGTTATACCAACGTGGGTGAGGCCACGCACCTGACCTTAGCTGTTGTTCGCTGCATTTTCATACAGCCACCCCCTGCTCAAGACTAGAGATGCACGAGTCTTTTCTACACTTACATCAAGTGTAATGGCTATTCGTGCAAGATAGTGATTGACGGAGGCAGCAGCCTCAATGTTGTGTCTAGGTCGGCCATCACTAGGTTTGGTCTCCCCATGGAACCCCACCCCAAACCATACTCCATTGCTTGGATTAATGCCTCAAACCTCCCGGTTAGCCATCATTGCCATGTTCCGATTAAGTTCGGCGAATATTGAAAGGTGTGATGCGATGTCACGTCCATGGATGTCGCCCATGTGTTGCTTGGACGCCCGTGGTTATATGACTGTGATGTTGTCCACTGCAGCCGGTCCAACACTCATGTTTTTTAGCACAATGGCTGGAAAATCTGTCTCAACCCCACTCCCCCAAAGGAACTTTGGGCCTCCACATCAAAGTGGCTTGTTGCCCTAACACCGCCTGCTAAGCAAGTAACCTCGGTGTGCACCTCCATGTTGGTGCAGGAGGCATGTGATTCTAGGGTTGTTTACTCACTTATGGTGCGTGAGGTGTCTAATGTCACCCCTTCACCCCAGCCCGCTGTACCCATGGAGGTCACGGCCCTCCTTGAGGAGTTCTAGGACATCTCCCCTACCGACTTGCCCATAGGTCTGCCCCTCGATCGTGAAATCAGCATGCGATCGACTTTGTCCCGGGATTTAGCATCCCGAATCTGCCCCACCACCGTCTGAACCCCACAGAGCACGCTGTGTGCTATTCCGGCACTCTTGCCCCCGAAGAAGAATGACACATAGAGAATGTGTATCGACTGTCGCGCTGTCAACCGGATTACTATCAAGTACCGGTTTCCCATTTCTCGCCAGAAGGACATGTTAGACCTTGTGTCCGGGTTTGCTTGGTTTTCAAAGCTAGACCTTAGGAGCGGTTACCATCAAGTGCATCCGCAACGGTGATGAGTGGAAGACCGCGTTTAAGACTAAGGATGGCTTGTATAAATGGTTGGTGATGTCATTTGGCTTAACCAACGCCCCCTCGACCTTCATGCGCCTCATGAGCCAGATTCTTAAGCCTTACCTAGGGACGTTCTTGTTCGCCTACTTTGACGATATCCTGATTTTCAGCCAGACCCACGATGGCCACTTAGATCACCTTAGGTTGACCTTTGACATCCTACGCAAGGAGTGTCTGTTCTTGAACGCCAAGAAGTGCTCTTTCATAGAATCCTAGGTCCACTTCCTTAGCTTCATTGTGTCTAAGGACAATCTCATGGTCGACCTTGCTAAGGTAGAGCCCATTCGCCAATGGCCAGAACCTTAATCCGTGACAGAAGCACGGAGCTTCCTTGGCCTTGCTGCCTTCTATAGGCGCTTCATCAAAGGGTTTAGCACTGTTGCGACCCCTATGACCAACTGCACCTGTAAGGAAGAGTTTGAATGGACACCTGCCGCGACACGTGCATTCCTCACTCTTAAGGACCTGATGACCACCGCCCCTGTCCTTTGTTTATCGGACTTTTCCAACGTATTCGAAGTTGCATGTGATGTCTCAGGGACAAGCATTGGGGATACCCTTAGTCAAGAAGGTCATCCGATCACCTTCTTTAGTGAGAAGCTCAATGAGGTTCAACAACGGTATTCCACGTATGATAAGGAATTCTACGCGATAGTCCAATCTTTGAAACAATGGAGGCACTACCTCCTCCATAAGGAGTTCCTCTTGTTTAGCGATCACCAAGCCTTGTCATTCCTCAAAGCCCAGAAGAAGTTGGTTCCCCGGCATGCTAAGTGGGTTGAGTACCTATAGCAATACACCTTTGGCCTCGTTTGGAGCTGCGGGCCAGCAGCTTTTGCACGCCGCGCCCACTATTTTTCATAAGTTTTGATGTTTAGCTCGCAGATTCTCAGGCCGCGCCTAAGAATCTCTACTATTCCTAGCCAGCGGCAGAAGGGGCATTTCTTCCGCCCGTTGAAGCGCCCGTGAGAGAAGAAAAATAAAAACGTGAAAGTTGTTCTTCTCCTCTTTGATCTTTTATTTTTCCTCGAGGAGTTACAGATTTGTGATCTCAAGAGTGCATGTTGTTCTTCTTCATCCTGCAGCAAACTCAGAGTCATTAGCAGAAGTAGATGCTGTTGAGGTCTTGAAATTGAGCATGGAGAAGAGTAACGAAGCTGCGCAAATAGGTAATTTCAGATTTTAAATATGGTTAAAAAGAGAAACTAATTGGAGAAGAGAGAAAAGAAAATGAAGCTGAATCTACTAAGAGCTATGATGTGTGCTAGTTGATTCTCATGTTTTTTCTGCAAATGAATTTCTAATTGCGAAGTAGAATTCAGTTCATAAGAATTTATCCAAACAGTCTTCAGCTTATCCAGCCAGTTCTGGTCAAACCAGCATAAGCTATAAGCTCCCACAACCCCAAACTGGCCCTTTGTCTTCACCCATGAGGCCGGGAAGGAGAACATTGTTCCCCGGCATGCTAAGTGGATCGTGTTAGGGCACCAACCTCGTAAACCCTTAGACTTGCTTGGCATTCCCTATTCCCCTGATTTCGCTAAGTCTGCATCCGCATTTGCATGCCACCTCGCCAGATTACATGATGAGATTCGCCGGCAAATCATTTTGAGCAATACTAGATATGCACTTGGGGCCAACGAGCTTCGTAGCCCCCATCATTTTGAGATAGGTGTGCAGGTGATGGTGCGAGCCCACCCTGAGCGATTGAGGTCGCGAGCCAATTGGAAGCAACATACGCATTGCGATGGGCCTTACACAGTGTTGTGGCGCGTCGGAGCTAATGCCTATGTCCTGGACCTCCCGGAGGATGTCTTGTGCAAACCCATCTTCAACATCGCCGACCTGGTACCTTACCAGCCGCCCCTCTCTACCAACTCCATGATAGGGGGCCAGCTCTTATTCTTCGGAAGAGATTCCACCAGGAAGGATTGACGGAACCAAATGAGCCCATGAAAACCTTAGGGCCCAAAGTGATACAACCACAAACTTTGGGGCCCAAGGAGACACACCCGCAGACTCTCCAAGGCCCAACGAGGGTACAAAAATTTTGTGCTCAAATGAAGGTCGGCAAAATTTTCACAATCATGGGTGTGCATGAACGGACGGCCATGCATGGATGCACAGGCTAGGGTGTGCGCGGCTTCATGGCCGTGAAAGCCTTGGCAGAAAACCGAACGCAGGATGTGAACTACTTCACGGCTGTGAATGGATGCACAACCATGCCGATGAACACCTCGGCGCAGGATTCAGATGCAGTCACAAACTCATTCACGTGGCCATGCCCGTGAAGAGCCTAAAAATGCAGAAAAGCTCTGTTTTTCGCACCGTTCGATGCTCTCAATGTTCTTCACACCCCCCTGACCATTATGTGAGGGTTCTCAGTCCATCAAACACCTCCACGGAGCCGATCTATCCAATGAACCTCACAACAAGGCCAACCGAAAGACCAACGATGGATCACTACCATAACCAGGTCCTCAACACCGCCCATGACTCAGCCACAACCACACAGAATTAGCCCACCGTCAGCCGATTTTGCTGCTTTGTCGTGGCCTGTTCGGAGATGGTGTAGCGCACCACGACGGCCTAACCAATAGCCCAAGGGAATCCACGTCGAGGTCTTAGAAAAACGAGGCTTTCCTCAAACAACTCTCTATGAGAATAATGATTATGCACCAGAGGCCACTGAGCCTCCGCATAAAATTGAATATATTCATAAGTCAATCTCCAACCAAAACATGGCTTTATACAATTAAAGTCAATTGCATCATCCAAATTTCTAATTGGAAATTGGAGATACCTGCTTTAATTGACACAGGTTATAGTAATACAGTCTTAGATATGAATTTAGTGCCTTCTAAATATCACACGAAATTGGATCCCAAGACCAATTTTATGCTAAACAAATGGATGGCAATTATTCCTTTATGAATATATTCTATCCAAACATAAGCTTTCCTTCTCTTTAGGAAATGCTCAATATATACCTCTACATATGTAGGTCGTATTTGCCTGCGCCCCCTGCACTTGGAAAAAACCAAATTCATTATTGGCTTAAATATGCTAATCAATTCATTTAAAGGAGTGACCTTGACCTCTGATGGTTTATATCTTTTAAATCATTCTCTCATACCATACACATCTACTCTCATGCCATACTCAATGTTATTAGGAGGAGTATATCTCCTCATAGATCCCCTACTTTTATTGTAAACAAACACAGGGAATAAGTAAGGGGGTAAAACACGAATGGTAATTGATTATCATCGCCTAAATAATAATTTAGAAGACGATAATTATGACATTCCAGATAAAACAGAGTTAATTAACTCTATACAAGGAAGTACTATCTTCTCAAAATTCGACTGCAAATTTAGCTTTTAGCAAATTCGGAAGGCAAAAGAATCCATACCATAGATATCATTCTGTTGTCCATTAGGAAGTTTTGAATGGCTAATAATTGTCATTTGGACTAAAAACTGCTCTAGCGGTATTCCAAAGCAAAATGGATATGGTCTTTGCACCATATAGAGAATTTATTTGTTTATACATTGATGACATCTTGATACACAGTAAAAATGAAAAAGAATATACAAGCCATCTAAAACTTGTATTACAAAAGTTATATAATAATGGGATTATTGTCTCTGGACAAAAATCATAATTTTATAAAAAATCTATTGAATATCTTGGAGTAGAAATTGGTAATAGAGCTATAAAACTCCAACCTCACATCTCCTTCAAAATAAAAAATTTAAAAGTTACAGATGCTAAGAGTTTACAACAATTCTTAGGTCTTATTAACTATGCAGAGGCCATTTTTAAAGACCTGCATAAATTGAGTGGTCCCCTCTACTCAAAATTAAGTCTTACAGGAATAAAGAAATTTAATTCTGAAAACTATAAACAAATTAATAAGATAAGGCAATTGGTAGATGCTCTACCTTTATTTAAACTACTTTTGGACAATGATTATCTCATTATTTAAACAGATGGATATGAACATGGATGGGAAGCTGTCCTACTTCGCAAACCTCATAAATATGCTTCTGACCCGGAAGCTATATACCGATATGCTTATGGTAAATTTCAAGAAAAAAATGTGTTAAGTAGTATTGATCAAGAGATCTTAGCTGTCTGTTACAGCTTAAATGCTTTAAATTATTTCTTTTAAATAAAAAAAAATATTAATACGAACAGACTGTGAAGCCATAGTCAAGTTCTTCAAAACCAAAAATGAGAAACGCATCTCTCAAAAAAGATAGATTGTCATTCATTGATCATTGTATTAACTATGTATATAAAGTAACCTTTGAACATATCAAAGGGAAAGATAATACAATATCTGACATATTATCACGGCTTTTAATTAGGCCTCATGGCAACTAATTTAGTTGTGCAAGATATGGCAACCATTTCTAGTTCTTCTTTTTACTTCTAGTTCTTCTAAGAAGAAGACGGAAAAATCCAAAGCTCCACCGCCAATGGCTTGATACCTCACTGTTGAATGAATCCTCTTCATATTCAAAAATACTTCAAGAAAATGCTCCAAGACTGAAATGTTTCTTTTCAGAATACCGAAACATTTCATAGCAATTACTGCCCAAGACAGAATGATTTTAGATCTGTTATGGAAACATCACCATGGCCCCGGATTTCTTAGTAGTATGAATACTCTGGCGGCTCATATACAAGCTCTACGCTATATGCACAAGACCCTTCCACTAGCTCCTCAGCCAAAAAAATTGGAGCCTCATATGCTGGAAGCCTATATAGCAAAAGAGTTCAAAATTACAAGTTTGGAAAAAGATATCCGGTTACTAAAAGATCAAATATAAACTTTGCAAAAACAGAAAGAAGTTTTGGATGCACTCTCTTTATCTTCTACACTATGGGAATGAGAGTTAGAAACACAGTGGACTCAGACGAGGTCTAAAATTCCACCTCCACTTTCTCCAGTCAAACAATAGCTTTATGAGATGTTGAAAGCTACTCGGCATCAAAAGTTTATTAAAGTCGTTCAATATTTAAAAAGGATGGCTCTGAATGAAATTACTAAACCACCAGGACTCCATCTGGCGATGATAGCCCTCTATATAGAAGAGGCTCATATTAACGAGCCTTATTGTCAGTGTCACCAGGGGTTTACTATAATTAAAGCCTCTATTGATACTACTTTATGGAGAGATTGCAAAATTATGGACACTCCGGTAGCCTTAATTGATCTCTTCGATTATGGACTCATTGATCGACTGGTAGTCCATCAAGAACAACTTAACAAGCTATCAGCTTTTCCTTGGAAGCTACAATTCTGTCTTGAGAAGATTTACAAGACATTACATTTCACGGGATTCTTGGACTTGGATATCTGTTCTTGTCCTCCCTAGTATCTTGGTTATCCTGCAGACGCTAAACATCAAATACTAATTAAGATCCAATAAGATTATCTGCCAGATTTTTGGGACCATCTCGGCTGCTGAATTCAAACACGGTAGTAAAGATACAAATCCAGCTGCTGACATAATCCTACTCTCGGCTGGGTGTTTTTTTTTTTTTTCAGGATTTGTCAAAGTTGACAAGAAAGAGAGCAAAATCGAATTGAATCAATTAGCTAGGGTAACATAGAGTGAGGGTTGGGTAATAGACCAAACCCGATAAGCTAAGACCCAAACCCAATAAGATAAAAAATAGCACCACTAACACTCTCCCTTAAGCTGAAGTAAATATTTCAATCTTGCCTAGCTTGTTACAAAAATCATAAAATTTTATAGAGTTAAAGAGCCTTAGTAAATATATTAGCGACTTGATCATAGAGATATTGGCAGTGGGCGGCTGGAGCATCTGTAATTGATCTCACTTTCCTTTGAGAATACGATAGAGATCTGATAAAGGCATGTCTCTCTGTTTCACATTGAAGAGTTCCTCATAAAGCCGGTGGACTTGGCATATGTTCTCTTGAGCAGCGTAGGTTGATGCTAGGACATCCCAAATTTCCTTTGCAGTGTCTAAGCACATCACTGTAGAGGCTATATTACCCTCGATACTACCGAGGAGAGACGTGACAACAGCCATATCTAACCTCCTCCAGGTTTCATAAGCAGGATCTAAGCAGTCTAGTCCTGTGCTAGTTAAGTACATGTCGTTCCCATGGGACCCAAAATAGAAACGCATAGATCTAGGCCAAAGAAGGTAGTTATTGCCTTCGAACTTCATGGTAGTAGCAACATTAGAGGCAGGTTTTAATTCGGTAGTGATAATATCCATATTATAGTGGAGAGGCGACTAGAGTATTAGTAGTGCAGTATTCGACCTAAGATGTTGCTGGCGGTGAAGGTGCCGTGAGGGAAAACAATAACCGAAGTCCTCTACTAAGAAATCACCCTTGAGAAATCACCCTGCTGTCGACGCCAATAGAAGCCCGAGAGTAAGGATCCAAGGTCAGAAGGAGCCACCGATTGTTGATCCTGACGAGATTTGATTCCAGGCGAGAGTTGACGATGCCAAAGAGAGGCCGAAAAACTGTTGTCGACCAAGAGTTGGCGACGCCATAGATGCCAGGCGAGGACGAATTGTCTGACGCTGTGAAGAGCACATGTGGCGCAATAATGGGCGGTAGGAAATCCCTCACGCGAAGTAGTCCACCAGCAAGATGAGAAAGCTAAAACCCTACAACATCTCCAGTCGCCTTTTGAGAAGCGAACGCGGTGAAGGAGAAGTAGAAACGTTGGAAGAGGGGTTAGAGGTGAACTGAGATGCTAGAAGAGAGGTTAGAGGTGAACGGAAGGTGAGTGGAAACACAGAAGGCAGAAACGTGAAGCGGCAGCGACGAGATTTGGCTCTGATACTAAGTTGACGGGAAAGAGAGCAAAATCGAATTGAATCAATTACCTAGGGTAAACAGTAACATAAACATAGAGTGAGGGTTGGGTAATAGACTAAACTCGATAAGCTAAGACCCAAACCCAATAAGATAAAAAATAGCACCGATAACAGTCAAGGCCAAGTTCAGCAAGTGTAATAAGTTAACAAATGTCAAACACAGCAAATAACTCAACATAAATAGGGCCTCAATTGATGCGAAATCTCAGCAAGAGTTGTCTCCAGCAGGTGTCGAGATTTCAACCTCAAAGCAAAACAGACTTTGGTGGTAAGCAATAGTGCTTTCACCAACAAATAGAAATCAATCTTTGGTTCTAAAAAAAAGATAAAAAATAACTTGAGCTGTCCTTATCAGATTAGGGATCCCAAGCCTTGATCAGAAGTTCAAAATCACAGCAGAATTCTGATAATTATCAGTAAATCAGAAGTAAATTCAGCCTTGCTTCAGAATTTTCCAAAACCATGCAGCAATTGCTTTGCTGTGGTTTTGGGGTAGGTGGGCACAAATAGGGAAGGTTCAAAGACTTGTCTATGAGTTCAGATAGGCTCCAACCTTCCCAACCTTAAGCGCAAATAAATCTCAGATTTCTGAAGCGGAACCCAAAATCTGGTAATCAACAGTAAAATCTGGAAACGAGATGTTCAGCTTTTTTTCCCCAAGGTTTTCGAAACCAACAACTGTTCTGCTGTGTTTGTGGTGATATGTGGACAGATAGAGGAAGTTCAAAGGCCTAGCTATGAGTTTAGATAGGCCCCAACCCTTCTCAGCACACAAAAGCAAGTGAAGCCTAGGAACTGGTAAGTAACAGTAACAGAATCCCAGCTCCTTCATCAAGCTGCCGAGGACCACAACAAGAGCCTTGTTGTGATCCAACTCAGCTTTGAAAATTACTCAAATAGTTTGCAAAAATTCTGAAACATACTACACTGCTGAGTTGTGTGATACAAACTGAATTTTATTCTCACCATGATGCTTAATAGGAATGGTTTGAATGAAAGAAAGCCTGAACCAACGCAACCATCCATTGCTACCATAATCAACGAGTTTAACGCTATTTCAAAGTCTATCAATGACCTAACTTCAAAGGTGGAAAACTTAAAGAGTCCCTCCAAAAATATGATAGAAGGTATATATTTCAAAGTAGATGCCTTAGTGAGATCCATGATTAACCTTCTAGAAGCCCCCTACTTTTGATGCAAAACTACGATTCACATGCTTTTTTAGAATGGCTTAAGCTCGTTGAACAAGCTTTTGAGGAAAATGATATACCTAGATATAGTGAGACAAGTTATGCTCGATCTTTCCTACGTGGTCCTGCTCGAACTTATTGGCAGAAAGTGGAAAAACATACTATGCCACCGATCACTACATGGGAGGATATGAGTTGAAGGCTAAGAAAGAGATACGTATCCCTAAGCTATAAGGAACGAGTGTATGATCAATTGTGTAAGTTAACCCAAGGTAGTGACGACCCAATATATGAATCGGTTTGATGATTTATTCATTAGATGTAGTGTCCATGAGGGCTCAGGGTCAAAGATGATTAGGTTTATAACTAGGTTTAGGGAGGATATAATGGAGGTTGTAATGTTTTACTTAGGAGGATTTTATGACACTAGCCCTGCTTATTTAATTAGCCCAACCCATACCTCAACGTTGAACAACAAGAATATTTACATTGACTTGCCCATACAGGTTACCCAAGTCCTTCCTTAGGATACCTACTTCCTAGTGTCCCATACCACACCTCAATTAGCACGCCTACATGCCTAGATGACTCTATGACACTGTACTCCTTTTTTGTGTGGTCCCATGACACAGTTTTAACTAACTCAACTCATGCACCAAACATGCTATTGTTTTGTGGAGATATTTACCTAGACGATCCCCTCATCCCACAAAATTTCTTAGTTAAGTCGAGTCCCTGCCACAACAAAATTATGGTCCCACATTCTCTTGGGGATTTTTATGACACTAGCATTGCTTATTTTATCATCTCGCAACATACCTCAGCATTGCTTAACTAGAATATTTACATTGATTTTATCATAAACTTGGACTTATCTCATTCATTCAATGCCTATTTCTCTAGCTTCACGTTTGTTTATCATGTTTTCAAATCATATATTGCTCGCACATATAAGAAACAAGTACTTTTAGGCATTTGTATTTTATTTACAGAGATGAGGAAGCCTCGGGAGTTGATGACAATATTCATACATTGGGGCGGCCACCTAAACCAAAGAAGAGCGTCAATCTTAATTCTCCATAGGAGAATTCATCACCGCCAGGGAGAGCTCATGCAAGAGCATGGCCATTTGATCCCAGGATAATTCAAGTCATGCCAATTTTGACTTCACCTACATATTGATTTGCAGGGTATTCTGGATAATTCTATATCATAAGCATGTTTATTTCCAGCATTATGCTTTATCTTATCTTGTAATGCTTTAGAGTATGGTAGCCTAGGATTTTATTTTTGTTTAAGCAATTTACTTTTCCTAGATGATGTAATAGGTTGTTAATTAGCCTAGGTTGTGTGGTCTATGTAATTCTTCAAGGCATCTTGGCCCCTTGACATAGAATCCTCAATTCAGCCATCCAACCAAAGTCAATCAAGATATCAAGACAATTCAACAAGTCAACATGCAAGGAAGACAAGTTAACAAGTCAACATGCAAGGGAGACAATTTAGAAAGGCAACAAGTCAAGCCATTGACAACAATTCAACAAGTCAACGAATCCAGCAAGTCAAGCCATTGACAAGTCAACAAAGGAGCATCCATTTGGCTACAATTCTGAATCAAGACATTACTTCAAACCAGCCAATTAATGTTCAAAGGACACCTCTTCAGCCCAAAGCTTCCAACCTAGCATCTTTCAAGTCTCGGCTCCAAGCAAGCATCAAACCAGCATGCAACAAGTCCACACGGCATCACCTCTGCTACACCCAAGAAGGAAATGTCATTAATTGCTCGTATGCCACCTCTTCATGCGAGACCTGCAATTAGCAAACCCAACCACAAGTTCCACACGTCAGCTTCCTTGCCTTCCCAAATCCAGCAAGACACATCAAGGCGCCTGCTCTTCTTCCCTAGGGTGCATGATAGATGTTCTGATAAATTCCCTTGGTGAACCAAGTTGCGCATGCTTGTGATTGTCAAAGTTCTAGAGCTTCATACCTTAGGAGTTCCTTGGGATTTTGGTCCTACATTACATCCAACAATCAAATGGTATTTTGCCCTCATTAACACTACTATGATTACATACTAACACACTAAATGTTTATTATGTAAAGTGTAAACTACTCGCTTGCATATCCAACCACTTATATCACTAATTTAATTAAATAACAACTAGCTACACCACATCATTCTCTCATGCTTAAAAAACGAAAATGACAAGTTGACCTAAACTGTAAAAGCGAAAGTCAAGAGATCCAACAATGATCAACTCGAGATGAAATCTGATGGTGAGTAGAAGAAATATATGTGGACCTTGCAAGTTTCATAGAGCCAAGACAAATATGTCAGTATTGGCAAAACACCAATTGTGCACAATAATTGAAGAGGAAAAGAGAGGTGTCAATCTAGTAAGGATAGGATAAGAGTGCAAATGTATTAGCAATTCTGAAGAGGATGGGGTGGCTGGGGGGTGGTGGCGTTTGTATAGGGAAAAAGAAAGGCAACGTTGGTGAGTAAGAATTGTCAACGAGAGAGCAATAATGCTAGAGTTTGTAGTGCAGAAAGAAGAATAAAAAGACTTCAAATCTAATAATTCATCAATAAAAATTTGTCTAATCTGTTACAATACAAAACTTAATATAAGCTCCACAAATGAGCACCTAAATTGATAATTTTCTTAGAAAGCATGATGAGATAATGAGCTAAAGTGGAAAATAAATACCACAGCACTTTTTGACTCATAAGATACAATCATAAGCTCCTTCATACTGTGCTTTCTAAGAACAAATTAAGTAACCTTTTTCCACTGAACGATGAATCAATCTCACTGCACAATGGATAAATAAGAATTTGAACGAGCAATATGGCTTTTCCTATAAACAATTCAGTGGATTTTATTAAGTAAATGACAAAAAGAATCTTGAGTTACACAACAAAGTCTTCACACTATTTCATTAAGAAGGTGGATTAAGCGGTGAAATTTCTTTCAGCAGGTTAACATTGTTTCACAAAACAAACTCCATCCAAACATCAAATAAAATCATTGATATGAATCTACTTATCGCAACTATATTAACCTACATAATTCACTAGAATTTTTATTCTGTTAGTTCAGAAAAGGTTGACAAGATTGAATTACTACCTAGGGACAATGAATATTCTATGGGATCAAATTGCAGGACTGAACCTTAAGATCAAGTCCTACCTAGGGATCAAACTCCCACCTAGGGTGATGCAGGAGCAAACGGGCCCATGAACACACTTGAGAGCGGCCCAACCCCTCCAAAAGATACTTGGGGAGACTCCCAGGACCCCAGGAATTTTCCCTGAAAATTTCACCCAAGTCAGAGTTCCCCAGACCCCGACACGGCCAGGCCGTGCGCCCCATCACGGTTGTGACACGGTCGCCTGAAGACGCGAATGCCGAGCATGGGCGTGAGTCCAAGCACGGGCAAGCCGTGCCCGCTTCTGTGGATTTCGACGACGCCAAGCACGGGCGTGACTCCAAGCACGGGCAAGCCGTGCCCGCCTCTGTGGATCACGGCGACTCTGAACACGGCCGTGCTCGCCATCACGGCCAGGGCGTGTTCGCCTCTGTGGATCTTGACGACGCCAAACACGGGCATGACTCCAAGCACGGGCAGGCCGTGCTCGATTCTGTGGATCACGGTGACTCTGAACACGGCAGTGCTTGCCATCACGGCCAGGCCGTGTTCGCCCCTGACGACTCGTTATAGCCCCGACGACCCCACTTCGACATGCATCGCCCTCCCTACCATGTTGCTCCACCCAATGATGACCCAAAGGAGCCCAACAACGTGGAAATCCGACGATCCCAGCGCCAAAGCAAGCCCCCGAATTGCTTCTTGGGAGTCATTAGTCCCCTTTCCGTACACACCGGCATAACACAGCCCAAGGGCGTTCCAAGCCAATCCCCTGAGGATCCAGCTCCAAGTGGGCCACTCAATCTCATTAGTAACACGGCCCAAGATCGAGCCGCGACGGTGGTAACCCAGCCCAAGACTTCAAAGTTTTGTTGTTTTGTCGCGATGTGCTCGGAGTGCGTCTAAACCATCTCCGCCAAGACGCGTACGCTGAAGGACCAAGGACCTGCGACCTTGCAGGAATAGTTGGTAGTTGGTAGGATTCTATGAGCTTTCTTGTTTTATGTGGCAACTTGACCACTTTTTGGTAGTTAATTTGTTAGGATGTTATCCCCTTGTCTTGTTCCCCCTCCTTATCTTATAAAAAAGAGGGGTTGGCCAGCATTCCTCCTTAGTTCTCTTTGGTGTAGAGAGTTCTCCTGGTAAGCTTAGAAGTCGCCAGCATTATGTGAAGACGAGCCGGAGCCTTGCCTTCATCGTTGTTCGGGTCGAAGACATCTCTTCGATTCCAAGTTGTTTCATCTTCCGTTTTGAAGTAAATCCCACCTTCCGGTGGGTCAGGTTCACCTGTTTTCTCCTTCTTGCTTTAATAACAAACTGGTTTTTCCCCTTCTCATCCTCACCCACGCTAGTCCGCACGTCGGAGCGTGGTCAGTTCTCTTGTTTCTTTGGTTTGTTTCAGCCCTCAAGGCGGGCAAGCTGAACCCCTGCGCACTCGCTGTCCCCCACGTGGCTGAGCTTAAACGCGCTAGAGAACTGCAAGGAATGCTTTTAAATTGCTGCGAGGTTAGTGTGTTGCGTTAAATAGTTGGGTGTCGTCGCTTCTCATTCGCATTAGTGTTGCCTGATCGAATTCGCCATTGTTTCATCGTGTTTTCTATCGGTTTTCCTGCACTTTCCGAAGCGTTTCTTCTTCCCTCGTCTCACGATCCTCTCCCGTTTTACGTGCATCGTGTAACAACCCTAGAGTACGACTTAAGGACCCTCCCTCCTATTAGACGCTACATCATTTCTGGTATCAGAGGGCGTTACGCGATCGATTCTTATCGTCGCATGATCTGCCTCGCTGCATTGCATATTTTGGCATTTCTCCGGTTTTCTGCATTTCGCATTAGTCGCATCTCCCTTGTTTGTGCATGGTGACTACACGATCACAAATCATGTCATCCCAATACCCCGAAACCATTCTTGAAACGCAAGAGTCGGTCCAGCCTTCGGAAGGGGCTAATTCCCGTCTAGAGTCTATGGCTGCTCTTGAGGCGCGAATCGATGCCAAGCTTGAGGCGTTGTCCCCACGCGTGGAAGCCCAACAAGCTAGCACTAATGCCACGGTCCAGCAGATCTTGGCAGGAATCCAACACCTCCTTAGTCGCTCTGGACCCGCGCAGCATGAGCGCCCAAGCTCGATGAACCCTCCGGTATCCGCAAATCCAGCCCCCACTAGAGAATTACCCCCGATGGCCGCACCCGCGCGGCGGCGCGTTCACGAGGACGACTGGGGTCACCCCCGACCTCATGAAGTCCCTCAGAACCCGAGTAATGGCGATGATCCCCTCGATGAGGACGACGTTTGGGCCGCACAAGGGCCTCAGCCCGGTGGTCATTTTGGTCACGCTTGGGCCGCGCCTCGAACCCCCGCCCAAACCCGCATCGAGCGCCCTCGGGTGGACGACGATTTCCGTCGTTACATTCGTAACACCCCTGCACCATTCACGGGTGGTCTTGACCCCACACAGTTCTTAGATTGGGTCGCGTCCGTCGTAGCGTATTTTGACCTTAGCAATTGGCCTCCGCACTCACGGGTTCGGTATGTGCGCACCTTACTTTAGGGGCCTGCACGTTTGCATTGGGAAAACGTGGAGCGCCAAAACGCGTAGCAGGCTCTTCCCCCGATCACTGAGTGGGCGGAGATGCGGTATCGCCTTCACGAGCGTTACGTACCCCCTTCGTATAAGCAGCGCCTTCTTGATCGGTATAGTAGTCTACACCAAGGGTCGGGTACTGTCGAGGAGTAACGTCTCACCTTCGAGATGTTGCAACTCCATTGCAATTTGCAAGAGGACCCCGAGTTAGTTTTGTCGAAATTCAAGAATGGGCTCCGTGTGGATATCCGCCGAGCCTTACCTGCTTATGGATCGGAGACCCTTGACCAGACTTTTCAACGCGCACGAGACATCGAGCAAGACCTCAGCGTCACTGCAAAGCGCAATGACCTTGGCCCACATTGGCGTCCTCATGCGGGCAATCCCCCGCAACCCCACCCGCAACTTGAGCGTCCGGGGCCTTGTCCGGACCCTCGACCCGCGCCCCCAGCCCTTCAGCCCCTTCGACGCCCACCCCCTGAGGCTTCGCCTTCTCGGCCCAATTGGGAGGAGAAGGGCAAGGCCCCAGCAGTCGGAACCTCGGGCCGTATTACCTGCTACAACTGTTTGCAGCCGGGTCACATGTCGCGCGAATGTCCCAAGAGGCCCGCTCGAGCTGACACGGGTCCGGCTCGCATCGCCACCATAACCCCCGCTGAGCACGATGTTGAGGCAGAATGTTACACTAGTGGCGAGGAATCGGGTCCGTCCACACTTGTCGTTCGTTGCAACCTAGTGCAGCCCGCGCCCACCGAGGATTGGAGGCGCTCGGGCATTTTCACGACTTACATTAAGTGCAATAGGCACTCCTATAAGATCGTCATTGACGGTGGTAGTAGCCTGAACGTGGTCTCTCGAACCGCGGTCACCCGTTTCGGCCTTCCCCTAGAACCCCACCCGAGACCTTACTCTATCGCCTGGGTCGATACCACGAGCCTTCCGGTCACCCACCAATAATGTCAGGTTCCCATCACGTTTGGGAACTATCGTGAGAAGGCGTGGTGTGACGTTGTGACTATGGACGTCGCCCACGTCCTCCTTGGTCACCCGTGGTTGTACGATAGAGACGTCGTCCACTATGGCCAGTCGAACACTTATGTGTTCGACCACGATGAGCAGAAGATCCGCCTGATTCCAGCTCCGCCTAAGGAGCTTCGTGCGTCCACCTCCAAGGGCCTGATTACACCCTCAGCACCTACCCCGCCACCTTCCCCCATGGTCTCCCACATGCGTACCCCTGCATTGGTTCGCGAAGCTCATGCGGCCAAGACCGTCTACGTGCTCATGGTGCGCGAAGTGCAGGACCCTATCCCTTGCCCTGTCCCGGCACCTCCTGTTGAGGTGTCCACCCTCCTTGCCGAGTTTTGTGATATCAACCCTGAGGATTTGCCTCATGGCCTTCCTCCGGAGAGGGAAATTCAGGATGTGATTGACCTCCTCCCGGGAGCTCCCCTCCCTAACTTGCCCCACCATCGCCTTAACCCCGCGGAACACGCTGAATTGCAGCGTCAGGTGGATGATCTCCTCACCAAGGGGTACATCCGCAAAAGTCTCAGCCCTTGCGTTATTCCCGCGCTCCTCACGCCCAAAAAGGATGGGTCGTGGCGCATGTGTGTCGATAGCCGCGCTATCAATCGGATCACTGTCAAGTACCGATTTCCCATTCCTCGGCTCGACGACATGTTAGATTTGATTTCTGGCGCGTCTTGGTTTTCCAAGCTCGACCTCCGCAGCGGGTACCACCAGGTCCGCATTCGTGAGGGCGATGAATGGAAAACCGCGTTTAAGACCAAGGACGGTCTTTACGAGTGGCTTGTCATGCCATTCGGGTTGTTCAATGCCCCGTCCACGTTTATGCGCTTGATGAGTCAGGTCCTCCGACCCTACATGGGCAAGTTTTTGGTCGTCTACTTCGACGACATTCTAATCTTTAGTCGGACCCGGGATGAACACCTGGAGCATCTCCGCTCCACTTTTGACCTCCTACGCAAGGAGTGCCTCTTCCTTAACACAAAGAAGTGCTCCTTCCTAACCACCAGCGTATATTTCCTTGGGTATATCGTCTCCGACCAAGGGTTGTCCGTTGACCCTGCGAAGGTCAAGGCCATCCGGCATTGGCCCGAACCTCGCACCGTGACTAAGGTTCGCAGTTTCTTGGGCCTTGCGGGATTCTACCGCCGGTTCATCCGTGGATTCAGCACCATCGCTACACCCTTAACCCAGCGCCTTTCTAAGGATGAGTTTGAATGGACCCCTGCCACTCAACGAGCTTTTGACGCACTTAAGGACGCCCTGACCACCGCTCCTGTTTTGCGCCTCCCTGACTTTTCAAAGGTCTTCGAGGTCGCGTGCGATGCTTCCGGTTCTGGCATCGGTGGCTCCCTTAGTTAGGAGGGTCATCCCGTGGCCTTCTTCAGCGAGAAATTGAACGCTGTTCGCCAGCGTTATTCTATGTATGATAAGGAATTCTACGCGATTGTTCAAACCCTTCGGCAATGGAGGCATTGCCTCCATCGTGAGTTCGTATTATACAGTGACCATCAGGCTCTTTCCTTCCTTAATGCCCAAAAAAAGTTGGGCGTCCGCCATGCCAAGTGGGTCGAGTACCTCCAACAGTACTCCTTCGTGATCAACCACAAGGCGGGTAAAGAGAACGTCGTCGCGGATGCCCTGAGTCACGTTCGCACCCTCTTATGCGTAATGCGCACTCGCGTCAATACTTTTGACCATGTCAAAGACGAGTACGCCATTTGCCCTGATTTTGGCGCCACCTACGCCACTTTGTCCGAGTCCACCGACCCCGACTCCTACAACTTGTGCGAAGGTTACCTCTTCTTGGGGAATCGCTTGTGTATTCCCCGTTCTTCGCTTCGAGATCATCTTTTGCTCGAGCTTCATGCGGGTGGCGTCGTTGGCCATCATGGCCACGACAAGACCCTTGAAATGGCGGAGGAACGCCTCTTTTGGCCCTCCCTCCATAAGGATGTTGAGCGCATTGTGCGTCATTGCGGTACGTGCCAATTGTCCAAACCCCGCCCCTCAAACACGGGTCTCTATACCCCTTTGCCAGTGGCCAACGGCCCGTGGCACGACCTGAGCATGGACTTTGTCCTTGGGTTGCCTCGGACCGCCTCCCGCTTCAACTCGATCTACGTCGTTGTTGATAGATTTTCGAAGATGGCCCATTTTATCCCTTGTTCGCGCACAGCGAACGCTTCTCACGTCGCACATCTCTTTGTCCAAGAGGTTGTGCGTCTCCATGGTCTTCCCTCCACCATCGTGTCCGACCGCGACACACGTTTTGTGAGCCACTTCTGGCGCTCACTGTGGGCCCTCTTGGGCACCACTCTAAAATTTTTCACGGCCTATCACCCCCAAACCGATGGGCAAACTGAGGTCGTTAACCGAAGTCTGGGCAATCTTCTCCGTTGTCTCATCGGGGACCATCCGAGGTCTTGGGATTCCATCCTACCCATGGCCGAGTTCGCGTACAATAGTGCTTCCAATAGGTCTGTGGGTCTTAGTCCCTTCCAGATTGTCACGGGCCACCAGCCACGTAAACCTATAGACCTGCATGACCTCCCCACGAAGTCTCACATCTCCCCGCATGCATACTCCTTCGCCTAGCATATCGCTAGTTTGCATGATGAGGTTCGGCGTCGTATCTTTCTGGGCAACACTCACAATGCAATGAAGGCCAACGAGCATCGTAGGCCACGCCATTTTTTTGTAGGTGAGCTGGTGAGGGTGGGTGTCCACCCCGAGCGTCTATCGAGCTGAGCATATTTTAAGCTTCAGCCGCGCTATATGGGGCCCTATGCAGTTGTGCGCAGGATTGGCTTCAACGCCTACGAGCGGGACTTACCCGAGGACATGGGGATTCACCCCGTCTTCAACATGGCGGACATCCTCCCTTTCCACGGTCCGTTAGAAACGCCATCCGACCTCGATGACCCGCTGCCCCCTAGTTCTCCGGAGAACTCATCAGAATACGCAGCGGAAGCTGATGCAGGAGCAAACGGGCCCATGAACACACTTGAGGGCGGCCCAACCCCTCCAAAAGATACTTGGGGAGACTCCCCAGGACCCCAAGAATTTTCCCTGGAAATTTCACCCAAGTCAGAGTTCCCCAAACCCCGACACGGCCAGGCCATGCGCCCCATCACGGCGGTGACACGGTCGCCTGAAGACGCGAACGCCGAGCACGGGCGTGACTCCAAGCACGGGCAAGCCGTGCCCGCTTCTGTGGATTTCGACGACGCCAAGCACAGGCGTGACTCCAAGCACGGGCAAGCCGTGCCCGCCTCTGTGGATCACGGCGACTCTGAACACGGCCGTGCTCGCCATCACGGCCCGGGCGTGTTCGCCTCTGTGGATCTCGACGACGCCAAACACGGGCATGACTCCAAACACGGGCAGGTCATGCTCGATTCTGTGGATCACGGCGACTCTGAACACGACCGTGCTTGCCATCACGGCCAAGCCGTGTTCGCCCCTGACGACTCGTTACAGCCCCGACGACCCCACTTCGACGTGCATCGCCCTCCCTACCATGTTGTTCCACCCAATGATGACCCAAAGGAGCCCAACAACGTGAAAATCCGACTATCCCAGCGCCAAAGTAAGCCCCTGGATCGCTTCTTGGGAGTCATTAGTCCCCTTTCCGTACACACCGGCATAGCGCCGCCCAAGGGCGTTCCAAGCCAATCCCCTGAGGATCCAACTCCAAGTGGGCCACTCAATCTCATTAGTAACACGGCCCAAGATCGAGCCACGACGGTAGTAGCCCAGCCCACGACTTCAAAGTTTTGTTGTTTTGTCGCGATGTGCTAGGAGCACGTCTAAACCATCTCCGCCAAGACGCATACGCTGAAGGACCAAGGACCTGCGCCCTTGCAGGAATAGTTGGTAGTTGGTAGGATTCTATGAGCTTTCTTGTTTTATGTGGCAGCTTGACCACTTTTTGGTAGTTTGTTTGTTAGGATGCTGTCCCCTTGTCTTGTTCCCCCTCCTTATCTTATAAAAGAGAGGGGTTGGCCAGCATTCCTCCTTAGTTCTCTTTGGTGTAGAGAGTTCTCCTGGTGAGCTTAGAAGTCGCCAGCATTGTGTGAAGACGAGCCGGAGCCTCGCCTTCGTCGTTGTTCGGGTCGAAGACGTCTCTTCGATTCCAAGTTATTTCCTCTTTCGTTTTGAAGTAAATCCCACATTCCGGTGGGTCAGGTTCGCCTGTTTTCTCCTTCTTGCTTTGATAACAAACTAATTTTTCCCCTTCTCATCTTCACCCACGCCAGTCCGCACATCAGAGCGTGATCGGTTCTCTTGTTTCTTTGATTTGTTTCAGCCCTCAAGGCGGCGAGCTAAACCCCTGCGCACTCGCTGTCCCCCGCGTGGCTGAGCTTAAATGCGCTAGAGAGCTGCAAGGAATGCTTTTAAATTGCTGCGAGGTTAGTGTGTTGCGTTAAATAGTTGGGTGTCATCGCTTATCATTCGCATTAGTGTTGCCCGATCGAATTCGCCGTTGTTTCGTCGTGTTTTCTATCGGTTTTCCAGCACTTTCCGAAGCGTTTCTTCTTCCCTCGTCTCACGACCCTCTCCCGTTTTACGTGCATCGTGTAACAACCCTAGAGTACGGCTTAAGGACCCTCCCTCCTATTAGATGCTACATCATAGGGACAATGAATGTTCTATGGGATCGAATTGTAGGATTGAATCATAAGATCAAAAGATCGTACCAAATAATAAAACATATTTTAGTAATAAATATGTGGTAAAAAAAATATAAGACAAACATACTCACTTAGGATCAAAAGATCCAACCGTAGGATCAAATGCTTACCTAAGGACAATGAATGTACTATGGGATCTCAAATGCTTACCTAAGGACAATGAATGTACTATGGGATCCAATTGTAGGATCAAATCATAAGATCAAAAGATCCAATCAAGTAAAAAAAATATATTTTGAAAGGTAATAAGAGAATTTAACACAAATATACTAACATAGTAATATTGTAGAAATTGAATTCACTAAACCCACTATTTATGCATATACAATTTACTATTTACTACATTCTTGATAGTAGAATAAACTAAAAAAAATGTCAAGGGAAGAATCAAGCAAAAAACACAATAATTACAACATCAAAAGTTGGTAGTGGATTTAGCCCTGACCAACAAGGAAGTAAAATATTATCAAGGAATAAGAAATGAGGTGAAGTAAAAATAACATACTTGAAACAAGGTGAGTCAAGTGATGAAGTAAGGAGATGTCCTTAAAGGCTAGCAGAAGAGAAGGTAGCAAAGCCAAAGAAAGGCTAACAATAACATTGAAGTATAGCTAGTCAATAAAGGCCACAATAAATAAATGAACAAATAATAGAAAAATCTAATAATACTATGATGACCCAAACATCTTAGATCTTAGGTTAGCATATTGCTGGTAAGTTTTTTGGCACTTAATCACATGTTTGTCATCTTACAACTAAAATCGAGATCAAATGACTTAAGTTCACATGCATGTTATAAGTCGTTTGAGCTAATATGGGTTATTGAATCGTAAGAACCTACATCAAAATGAATTCTAACTACTTTTAAGTTCAACATAGAACCTTTACGTGTGATGTAATAAATTAAGTTTTCAAGTCTCCATCCAAGACTATCTCAAACTCTAGTTGAACTAGTACCATGCCATGTTGGCACATAGCAACCCTAAACAAAATGAAATTGACTCAAGCAAGATTATTTGACTCCACCTTCTAGTTTTATTAGACAATATTTGTTTAACCTTAAAATATAAAATTCATCATTAATTATTGTGTTTGAGCTATAAAACTTAGTAGAGAAGAGATACCCTTATAGTCACACAAATGTTGACCCATCGATTTGTTCTCTCAATGTTTGGTTAAAGTTGAAGTTTATTGTTCTTCTGCAAAAATAAACAAGGGTATAGATATAAATATGTAGTATTGTAAAAGAGTATAGGATAACAATTAACTTATATAAATTTAACACTCCCCCTCAAAAGAAAATATCAATTAAACCTAGCTTGTTATATAGAACGCTCAATCTTATTGAACTCAAAGTTTTAGTGAACATATCAGTCAATTGATCTTCAAATTTGGTGTAGAGTGTACAAATAAGTTTATTTAAGATAGTTTCTTTTGATAAAGTGGCAATCAACTTCATGAGACCAGATTATTTATAATAAAAATAGTTGATTATCATAATGCATGTCCATTGGAGTAGAACACGTACAACCCAACCCTTGTAGAAATTCTTTTAACCACATCATTTCACATATAGCTTGTGTCATAACTCTATATTCAACTACATGACTTAACCGAGCTACAACAACTTATTTCTTGCTTCTCTTACTCACTAAGTTCCCTCCTAGATTGGTGCAGAATCCATATACAAATTTTCTATCATCAATATCTCCAGCATATATGCTTCTACTTTGACATGTCTATTACTTCAATAGATAAGACTTGTCCCGAGAGAAGTTTTGATATATTGTAGAAATTATGAAAGTACCAAAAGATTATGAACTAGTAGCTAGACAATCGGATCAAGTAGTTAGAAATTATGAAAAGTAAAGCAAATATAACTAAAAGTAAACCGAATCCAGCGAGAGAAAACTTCGAGGAGAAAACAAGAGTTAGAGATATCGGAATGTCGGGTTCGTCTCGTTGATGGATCTCAAATTCAAACAAGTCAAAATTATAGCAAAGCAATTTTAAAAGTGCTCAAGGAAGTATCAAAAGGTACATATTACCCTCTTTCGACGGCGTAATCCGGTATCAATCTAGATCGGCATCCTACTTTCGTGGCTCATCGTACCTAGATTGATCCAATGGGTTCAGAGATACTATGAAACTCCTCATACAAATCCTGCCCAATTTTTTGACAGGTCAGAGTATGTTCAAACTAGCAAATCTAGCGTCGCAATTCACCTTTCGGTCCTTCTTGTGACACCCGAGAAAAGAAATTACGTGATCAAAGTAATTCTAGCGATAAAATAGCATAGAACGAATAAACACAAAGTAAAATTTGCATTTGCTTCGAAATAACAAGTTTGATAATGAGACACAAACAACGAGACTACACCCTTAGTTCCGACAAAAGGATTACGCTATCATAGCGTCGTTTAAGTACAAATCTCTACAAGAAGATCGAAATATAAGAAAGAATTGAAGATAAAAGACCACAAACTCTTCAAGAAGGGTTGAAATCTTCTTCCTCCAAGCCTTCTAGAATGGATGTACAAGAGAACTTCTTCTCCCAAACTTTCACCAAGAATTCCACCTCTAGCCAAGACTCAGTCGCCCCGTTCAAGCCAGATTTCGCCCCTTTTTTTTATTTCGGAGGTGCCCTTTGATAAGCCAGCATTAAAGCTCTTTTAATTAGCTACATTTTGACACCTTAAACGTCAAAAACGGAACTATAATGACAAAGTTATGACCCATTTAAGTTTGGCTGCACAGGGGGTAATTACGCCCGTAATTAGCATTACGGGAGCATTACGGGCATGCCCATAATCCTGATTCCGATGCTCTTTGACTCTTGAAATCCTCATGCACTTATAGGCCCTTAAATGCTCGTCGTTTTGACTCCAAAAATGCCAAAAACGGAGCTATAATGACAAAGTTACGACCTATTTATTGCAACCCTCCCATGTACTTAATGCTCTCAATACCATTATGGGTGTAATGAAAATTATGGATATAGCGGTAATCTTTGTAGTGAACTCTATTTCGTCTGAAATTTTGCGAGTGAGTTGACCTTTGACTTGTCTTGCATTACGATCATAGTATGCTGTCAAAGGTCATCGATGTGAAGATTACGGGCAGGTGGAATTTGGGCTATGCCCGTAATGTCTTTTGTTGAACTTTTCGTCTTCCGAAAGGCTTCTTTTGAGAGAGTTGATGGCACGCCTTTAGAATATGATTATGCTTGAATGAAAACGGACTTCTTAAGAATTCATACCGGAAATTACGGCTATAATGAAGATTATGGCCTCGGCCGTAATTCTGGAAATCAGCTCCGTTTGAAGCAAAATTTCTCGTCAAAGTTCCTGATTCACTCGGGGACATAAATATACCTCCAAATAGTTCCAAAAGTGAGTGAATTGTCTTGTATTCATCAACATGACAAGAAGTGAAGCTCCTGAAGAAAATCAATAAAATAAGCCGGAAAGAGATGTAAAAACATGAAAATAGGTCTCGATTCATAGGTAAATATAGGTCTAAAAGACTATAAAAATACGAGACATCAAAATCTCCCAGACTTAAATCATTGCTTGTCCTTAAGCATTTAAAGCAGATAAGAGTGGAATCAGAAAAAGATGAAATCCATCAAGCTTATAAATTATTGTGTCCAAGAGAAACATCATTATGAATAAATCTCAGCAAGTCAACGCATTCGAGATAATCATCTTTTGTCAGGAATAAAGGTGTAAAGATCCAGAAACCAAAATTAGATAAGACTTACCTCCGCAAGATGCAGTAATCTCCTGTGTGGTATATGTACTCATTTTGAACCTGATTCATCCAAAGACACAACTTGGAAAAACATCAATGCACTCTTATTTGTTTTATTGTCCTCTCAATTTTTATTTTGACTTCAACTCTTTTTCTTAGGTACCACTGCCAATTTTACGCAGTGTCAAGTAGAGTCTCTTTTTTTTTTTTTTTTTTTTTTAGGCACATAACAAGTTATGAGAGGAAATCATGGATTCATGGATTAGTGCATTGAGAAGTTCCAACATCTAGCAATGAGAATCAAATTGATAGAGTAATATACTTACCCAAAAAGATCATATGCATACCGTAAGAGGAAATATCTAAATCAAAAAAGTGGATCTATCACTTCACTACCCTTATCCATCAAATAAAATAATCAAATGAAATCCTGACCTAGAACCAAGATTCAAAACATAATGGTGACCATGGAATCAATAAAAAATATGAAGCTATCGTGAAAAAGCAAAACAATTTCAGCATGAAAAAATAGTTGTAGAGTGTCCCCCTCTACAAAGATATGGACCGACTTGCTTTGGCCACACTCGGCTTCTCTGACGATATCGAGTGGATGATCCACCAGATAGGATGACACCAGCTTCTCCGCACGATACATCCTACTTATGTCCCTCTCTGCCTGGAGTTCTTTAGCTCCTTGGACGTTCAGCTGAACCCCCCACAATGATGACGATATTGGGCATATCACATTTAGATTGGGGGGAGTAGAACACAGCCTTGACCTTATGCAGCTGAACCGCATCTTTGGCTTTCCTCTGTATGCACCACGTCGAGCGCCATCTGAGTACCGGGAGCATGAGTTCTAGGCTTCCATCAGCAGCGACACCTCTTATTCTGCGCTCTGCTCGTGCCAGTAGCATCAGCAACCCCATCCTTCGCTATGTCCACCGGTTTATGGCTCACACCATTTTTGGACGAGGCGAGAGCGACGGCATGGTACGTCAGGGCAAGGTACTCTACTTATGGGCCATGTTCCATTCCTTTCCATTAAATACTGGCTATTTTATGGTTAAACAAATGCTGAGAGTATCCCGAGCCACGAAGGGACATATAGTTATGGGCAACCTGGTCACTGTCATTACTCTTGCCGATGGCATCGATCCAAGTGGTATGGAGATTGCTAGTGGCAGCACACGACTAGATCTTGACACTTATTTCTCGATGCGCCTGGTCATCAAGAGAGGGGATTCCTACTTCCTCTTCTTCAGAGATGGGACACAGCCTATGCCACTGCCATGCCAGGAGCACACCACCATCAGGAACAGGAGCAACTAGAGATACGCCCTATTACTGCTACCTCTACTTCAGCTGCAGAGCATGTGCCACCTCTGAGTTTCGCACCGCCACCGTCCTCCGGATTCTTTACCTTTACTGGTCAGTATCCTTCCCTCCTCTTCAAATATTGAAACACTTACTAAGCAAATACTAGATGAACAGCAAAGGCAAGGAGAGTACATGCAGCAGATGTTTTCACACTTAAAGGAAGGGCAACATGTGATTCGCCAAGGACAATCCCACCTGACCTCTACAGTTGGGAGGATGGCTACTGAGCAGAACCGCCAGGGGAAGTTTCTGACTTCCCTCTAGACTTCCTTCAGTGAGCTGCGGACCACATTGATTCCAGATGAGGATGATGAGCCTGAGGTACGTGGAGATGGCGACGACGACGACGAGGAGGAGGAGGATCCGGAGTAGGTTGATATCAGTTCTGACACAGATGGAGAGGACTGATTCAGTGAGTTTCTGCACCCCAATCACCAACTCTTGAGATCATTCATTGTCATGCATAGGGATTATGCATGATTCCAGTCTGGGAGATAGAGGCTTTTGATATCTGTTTTACTTGTCTTTTGTTATGCACTCTAAACTTGTAGTAACTTTTAACTCATAGTGATGGATGATTATAGTACTTTGGCTTTAATATATAGTACTTGTCTTGCGTTATATAGTATATGTGTTATGTTTTTGTTTTGTCATTTTCTGGATACACCTTTGCTTTTTGACAATGGGATTACACTCTACAACGATTTTCTCATGCTGAAATTATTTTGCTTTTTCACGATAGCTTCATATTTTCTTTTGATTCCATGGTCACCATTATGTTCTGAATCTTGGTTCTAGGTCAAGATTTCATTTGATTATTCTTTTTGATGGATAAGAGTAGTGAAATGATAGATCCATTTTTTTGTATTTAGATATTTTTTCTTACAGTATGCATATGATCTTTTTGGGTAAGTATATTACTCTATCAATTTGATTCTTCTTGCTAGAAGTTGGAATTTCTCAATGCACTAATCCATGAATCCATGATTTAATCTCATAACTTATTATGTGTTAAAAAAAAAAGACTCCTCTACTTGGCACTGCATAAAATTGGCAGTGGTACCTAAAAAAAAGAGTTGAAGTCAAAATAAAAAATTGAGAGAACAATAAAACAAATAAGAGTGCATTGATGTTTTTCCCACTCTGTCTTTGGATGAATTAGGTTCGAAATGAGTACATATACCACACAGGAGATTACTGCATATTGCAGAGGTAAGTCCTATCTGATTTTAGTTTCTGGATCTTT
Source organism: Costus lasius (assembly GCA_027563935.2). Lineage (NCBI taxonomy): Eukaryota > Viridiplantae > Streptophyta > Magnoliopsida > Zingiberales > Costaceae > Costus > Costus lasius. The sequence continues at coordinate 84,111,621 of CM050451.1, forward strand.
ACACCTTTATTCCTGACGAAAGATGATTATCTCGAATGCGCTGACCTACGGAGATTTAATCATAATGATGTTTCTCTTGGACACAATATTTTATAAGCTTGATGGATTTCATCTTTTTCTGATTCCACTCTTATCTGCTTTAAATACTTGAGGACAAGCAATGATTTAAGTCTAGGAGATTTTGATGTCTCGTATTTTTATAGTCTTTTAGACCTATATTTACCTATGAATCGAGACTTATTTTCATGTTTTTACATCTCTTTCCAACTTATTTCATTGATTTTCTTCAAGAACTTCACTTCTTGTCATGTTGATGAATACAGGACAATTCACTCGCTTTTGAAACTATTTGGAGATATATTTATGTCACCGAGTGAATCAGGAACCTTGATGAGAAGTTTTGCTTCAAACGGAGCTGATTTCTAGAATTACGGCCGAGGTCATAATCTGCATTATGGCTATAATTTCCTATATGAATTCTCAAAAAGCCCGTTTTCATTCAAGCATAATCATATTCCAAAGGCATGCCATCAACCCTCTCAAAAGAAGCCTTTCGGAAGACGAAAAGTTCGACAGAAGACATTACGGGCATAGCCCAAATTCTACCTGCCCGTAATCTTCACATCGACGACCTTTGACACCATACTATGGTCGCTATACAAGTCAAGTCAAAGGTCAATTCACCCGCAAAATTTCAGACGAAATGAAGTTCGCTACAAAGATTACCGCCATGCCCATAATCTTCATTACACCCGTAATGGTGTTGAGAGCATTAAGTATATCGGAGGGCTGCAAGAAATAGATCGTAACTTTGTCATTATAGCTCCCTTTTTGGCATTCTTGGAGTCAAAACGACGAGCATTTAAGGGCCTATAAGTGCATGAGGATTTCAAGAGTCAAAGAGCATCGTAATCAGAATTATGGGCATGCCCGTAATGCTAATTACGGGCGTAATTACCCCCTGCACAGCCAAACTTAAAAGGGCCACAACTTTGTCATTATAGCTCCGTTTTTGACATTTAAGGTGTCAAAACATAGCTAATTAAAAGAGCTTTAATGTTGGCATATCAAAGGGCACCTCCGAAATAATAAAAAGGGGCAAAATCTGGCTTAAATGGGGCGACAAGTCTTGGCTAGAGGTAAAATTCTTGGTGAAAGTTTGGGAAAAGAAGTTCTCTTGTGCATCCATTCTAAAAGGCTTGGAGGAAGAAAATTTCAACTCTTCTTGAAGAGTTTGTGGTCTTCTATCTTCAATTCTTTCTTATATTTTGATATTCTTGTAGAGATTTGTACTTAAACGACGCTATGATAGCGTAATCCTTTTGTCGGAACTAAGGGTGTAGTCTCGTTGTTTGTGTCTCATTATCAAACTTGTTATTTCAAAGCAAATGCAAATTTTACTTTGTGTTTATTTGTTCTATGTCATTTTATCGCTAAAATTACCTTGATCACGTAATTTCTTTTCTCGGGCGTCGCAAGAAGGACCAAAAGGTAAATTGCGACGCTAGATCTGCTAGTTCGAACATACTCTGACCTGTCAAGAAATTGGGCAGGATTTGTATGAGGAATTTCATAGTATCTCTGAACCCATTTGATCAATCTAGGTATGGTGAGCCACGAAAGTAGGACACCGATCTAGATTGATACCAGATTACACCGTCGAAAGAGGGTAATATGTACCTTTTGATACTTCCTTGAGCATTTTTAAAATTGCTTTGCTATAATTTTGGCTTGTTTGAATTTGAGATCCATCAACGAGATGAAACAGACGTTCCGATATCTCTAACCCCTGTTTTCTACCAAAAATTTTCTCTTGCTAGATTCGGTTTACTTTAAGTTATATTAACTTTGCGTTTCGTTATCTCAAAACTACTTAATCTGATTGTCTAGCTACTAGTTCATAATCTTTTGGTACTTGATCACTGTCCCCGTGGGATCGACATCTGAAGTACTACTACGACGAAACTGTCACGCTTGCGATTAGTTGTGCGTTAGTACGGCACATATCAAGTTTGTTTTAGGCACATAACAAGTTATGAGAGGAAATCATGGATTCATGAATTAGTGCATTGAGAAATTCCAACTTCTAGCAAGGAGAATCAAATTGATAGAGTAATATACTTACCCAAAAAGATCATATGCATACCGTAAGAGGAAATATCTAAATCAAAAAAGTGGATCTATCACTTCACTACCCTTATCCATCAAATAGAATAATCAAATGAAATCATGACCTAGAACCAAGATTCAGAACATAATGGTAACCATGAAATCAATAGAAAATATGAAGCTATCGTGAAAAAGCAAAACAATTTCAGCATAAGAAAATAGTTGTAGAGTATAATCCCATTGTCAAAAAGCAAAGGTGCATCCAAAAAATGACAAAACAAAAACATAACACATATACTATATAACACAAGACAAGTACTATATATTAAAGCCAAAGTACTATAATCATCCATCACCATGAGTTAAAAGTTACTACAAGTTCAGAGTGCATAACAAAAGACAAGTAAAACAGATATCAAAAGCCTCTATCTCCCAGATTGGAATCATGCATAGTCCCTATGCATGGCAATGAACGATCTCAAAAGTTGGAGATTGGGGTGCAAAAACTCACTGAATCAGTCCTCTCCATCTGTGCCAAAATTGATATCAACCTCCTCCGGGTCCTCCTTGTCGTCGTCGTCGTCGTCGTCGCCGCCATCTCCACGTACCTCAGGCTCATCATCCGCATCTGGAATCAATGTGGTCCGCAGCTCACTGAAGGAAGTCCAGAGGGAAGTCAGAAACTTCCCCTGGCGGTTCTGCTCAGTAGTCATCCTCCCAACTGTAGATGTCAGGTGGGATAGTCCCTGGCGAATCTCATGTTGCCCTTCCTCTAAGTGTGAACACATCTGCTGCATGTACTCCCCTTGCCTTTGTTGTTCATCTAGTATCTGCTTCATAAGTGTTTCAACATTTGAAGAGGAGGAAGGATACTGACCAGTAAAGGTAAAGAATCCGGAGGATGGTGGCGGTGCGAAACTCAGAGGTGGCACATGCTCGGCAGCTAAAGTAGAGGTGGCAGTAATAGGGCTTATCTTCCAGTTGCTCCTGTTCCTGAGGGTGGTGCGCTCCTGGCATGGCAGTGGCATAGGCTGTGTCCCATCTCTAAAGAAGAGGAAGTAGGAATCCTCTCTCTTGATGACCAGGCGCATCGAGAGACAAGTGTCAAGATCTAGTCGTGTGCTGCCACTGGCAATCTCCATACCACTTGGATCGATGCCAACGGCAAGAGCAATGGAAGTGACCAGGCTGCCCATAACTATATGTCCCTTCGTGGCTCGAGATACTCTCAGCATTTGTTTAACCATAAAATAGCCAGTATTTAATGGAAAGGAATGAAGCATGGCCTATAAGTAGAGTACCTCGCCCTGACGTACCATGTCGTCGCTCTCGCCTCGTCCAAAAATGGTGTGAGCCATAAACCGGTGGACATAGCGAAGGATGGGGTTGCTGATGCTACTGGCACGAGCAGAGCCGGCAGAATAAGAGGTGTCGCTGCGGATGGAAGCCTAGAACTCATGCTCCCGGTACTCAGATGGCGCTCGACGTGGTGCATACAGAGGAAAGCCAAAGATGCGGTTCAGCTGCATAAGGTCAAGGCTGTGTTCTACTCCCCCCAATCTAAAGGTGATATGCCCAATCTCGTCATCATTGTGGGGGTTCAGCTGAACATCCAAGGTGCTAAAGAACTCCAGGCAGAGAGGTACATAAGTAGGATGTATCATGCGGAGAAGCTGGTGTCATCCTATCTAGTGGATCATCCACTCGATATCGTCAGATAAGCCGAGTGTGGCCAAAGCAAGTCGATCCATATAGCGCGTATGAATGATCTGACGCTGTAGAAGTTGCTGGCATTTGTGAACTTGAAAGGCATTATGCATAGGAAAGCCAAAAGTAACATTAGGCATCGGTGCAGCATCTAATGAAGAGGGCGGAACTGTAGAGGAAGCCGGCTGGCGCAATGGGGTAGCTGGTATATGCATAGTAGACATGCGGGCACCAATCTTGCGCTTGGGGGCCATGGCAATGCAGAAAATGATAGATAAAAATAGAAGGCGTCAGCGAAATGGATACCAAAAACTTGATCAGAGGCATACAGCTGTTCTTTGGTGCCGCAGAAGAAATCAAGATATCAGAGCTTCGGGTGGAGAAATCGCTGCGAGTACTTGATTCTTCAGACAGAAAGGATGAAGCTGTGTTGCTGCCGCTGAAGTCACGACCTGGAGAGGGAACTCGGCTTAAGAAGGATCGCTAAAATTGGCGTCAGTTGCATAAGATTAAATGGTGGCGATGGAACTTGGCGCAGTAAATCGTTGATTTGAAGTTGTCGAGTTCATTGGAAGGCAACGGAGCTTTCAATTTGAGTTAAATGAGTAATGGGAGAGGAAGCGGCGGCTTCAGATGATTGAGAAGTGCGGCAATTATTCAGCAGTGGATGGAGGAGTAATGGCAGGAGTCGGCGGCAGTTTCCAGTGCAGAGCTGGCGGCTATTTTAATGGCGGAAGAGAAGGGGGCTGCTTTTCATGATGTCAGCGCTGGGATGTCGTCGAACAAGATGAAGAGCGGCGCCTTTCACTGCCAGATTGAAAGAGGCAGCGTCTATTTTTCGTAGAGTAAACAAGGGCAATAGTTTCCGTCAATAGGAGTATTAATGATAGAGGAAGTCGGCGATAGGCTGGGAAGGGCGGAGGCGGTGAGGCGTCATCTTCCGCTAGAAGCTGGAGAAGGAAGACGGCGATAAGGGGGTGGTGGCAGTTTCCCGTTGAAATTGGCGCTGATTGAAGTGTGATTGAAGATGCGGCAGGTGTTAATGGCGACGCTGCTTTGAGAGGAGTCGAAGAGGGCAGATGCTGTTTCGACGCTGCTTGGATGAGGTCGGCAGCAGTTGACGGGAGGATGGAAGACGGACGGAGGGCTGAGAGGAGCAGCGAACGGCTTCTTCTTCAATTAATGGGGGGTCGGCGCTGATTGAATTTTGATGTCGGTGGCTGTTGCGGAAGATGAAGAGGGCAACACGGAGGTCGTGGATGATTTAGGGAGGAAATAAGGGGGCGCCGGAATTATTACCCGTGATCGTGAGTATTGATTGCCACGATTGTCATTCCAAATCTGGCCGACCCATTATCTAGCACCTTTTATGGTCATAATGAATATTATGGCCATACCAATAATAATTTTTTTTTTTTGAACGGGCTAGTGACCAGATTGTTACGGCCAGAGCTGTAGTCTCGACCTTCGTTGACTCACTTGCAATCATCCTAAAATAAAAATAACACATATCAGAAAAACAAATTAAAATTAAGGAAATAAAGTACTTGGGTTGCCTCCCAAGAAGCGCTAGTTTAACGTCAGTAACTCGACAGAAAAATCCGCGATCATGTAAAAGGGTCAGAGAGGAGTAAGGAAACTCCCTTTTCAATTGGCGTAGGAAAAAGATAAGGCTTCAGACGTTGTCCATTGACTTTGAATGTTCCGGACTGATCACTATAGATGTCAATCGCACCGTACGGATAAACTTTCTTTACCATATACGGACCAGTCCATCTTGATCGCAACTTTCCAGGAAATAATCTGAGCCTCAAATTGAATAGTAGGACCAAATCTCCAACTTCGAATTCCTTGTTTGTCGTGAAACCTCTTGGTCTGTTCCTTATAAATTTTTGCATTCTCGTATGCCTCAAATCGTATCTCATCCATTTCGTTCAAATCCAATTTCCTCTTTTCACCTACTGTCTTGAAATCATAATTTAAAGCTCTTACCGCCCAGAATGCTTTATGTTCAAGCTCGACCAGAAGGTGACAAGACTTCCCATATATCATTTGAAACGGAGACATTCCTATAGGCGTCTTAAAAGCAGTTTGATAGGCCCAGAGAGCATCATCCAACTTAAGGGCCCAATCTGTTCTTGCAGTCGAAATAGCGCATTCTAAAATCCTTTTCAGTTCACGATTTATTACTTCGATTTGTCCGCTAGTTTGTGGGTGATAAGGTGTTGCAATCTTGTTATGCACCCCATACTTTTTCAGTAAAGCGGCAAATTACTGTTCAATGAAATGTGACCCTCCATCGCTTATCAGCACCCGTGGCACGCCGAATCTTGGAATGATAGTCTTCTTCAGCGTCCGTATTACAACTTTAGAGTCATTGGTCGGTGCGGCTGAAGCTTCTACCCACTTTGATACGTAGTCGACGGCCACCAAGATGTACTTGTTTCCACAGAAGGATGGGAATGGTCCCATAAAATCTATTCCCCATACATCGAATAATTCGACTTCTAGAATATTATGTAAGGGGAGTTCATCACGTTTTGAAATGTTGCCACTTCTTTGGCAACTATCGCAAGTCAAAATGAAATTTTGTGCATCTTTAAAAATACTGGGCCAGTATAATCCGGATTGTAGTACCTTAAATGCAGTCTTTGTAGCGCTGGCATGACCTCCGTAAGGGGAAGAATGACAGTGCTCAAGAATATCTGGAACCTCATCCTCAGGTACACAACGTCGAAATAGTCCATCGGCGCATCGCCGAAAAAGATACGGATCATCCCAGTAAAAATGTCGTATGTCGGATAAGAACTTCTTTTTTCATTGAAAAGACAGATTATGTGGAAAAATATCAGATGCCAAATAGTTAACAAAATCAGCGTACTAGGGTGCGTCTTACACAGCAATTCTGAATAACTTCTCCTCAGGAAATATATCATCAATTTCTAAATCATCAGAAACATCTTCTTTGTTCAGAAGCAAACGTGACAAATGGTCAGCTACCATATTTTCAGCTCCCTTCTTATCTCTTATTTCCAAATCAAATTCTTGAAGGAGAAGTATCCATCGTATCAGTCGTGGCTTTGCGTCTTTCTTACTCATCAAATACTTGATTGCTGCGTGGTCTGTATAAACAATGACTTTGGAATTAATCAAGTAAGAACAAAATTTGTCAAACGCAAAGACAATAGATAAGAGCTCCTTTTCAGTTGTTGCATAATTGATTTGAGCTTCGTCTAAAGTGCGGCTGGCATAATATATTGTGTGAAGCTTTTTGTCTCTTCTTTGCCCCAGAACAGCTCCGATGGCAAAGTCGCTCGCGTCACACATTAGCTCAAAGGGTAAGGTCCAATCAGGGGGCTGAATAATGGGTGCGGAGATCAGAGCTTTCTTGAGCTTCTCAAACGCCTGCAAACAGTCATCATCAAAACAGAATTCAGAATCCTTACAAAGCGGATTCATTTTCTCGATTACTTGAACTTTAGCTTGATCGACTTGAATCCCACGTTCAGAAATAAGATGCCCTAATACGATCCTTTCTTGTACCATAAAATGACACTTCTCCCAGTTCAGTACGAGGTTTACTTCCTCGCATCGCTGCAAAACCTTGGATAAATTAACTAGACATGATTCAAAAGATCGACCATATACCGAGAAATCGTCTATAAAGATGTCCATAAAATCTTCGTTATAGTCGGATAAGATCGCCATCATGCATCGCTGAAATGTGGCTGGAGTGTTGCATAGTCCGAATGACATTCTTCTGTACGCGAATGTTCCGTATGGACAAGTAAAGGTCGTCTTTTCTTGATCCTCTGGGTGAATCGGGATCCGTAAAAAACTAAAAAATCCGTCAAGGAAGCAGAAATAAGCATTATGGGCAAGACGCTCAAGCATTTGATCGATGAAAGGTAGAGGAAAGTGGTCCTTTCACGTCGCTTTGTTGAGCTTCCGGTAGTCTATACACATTCGCCATCCGCTTACAGTGCAGACCGGAACTAGCTCGTTCTGGTCGTTCTTAACAACTGTTGTCCCGCCCTTTTTGGGTACAACATGGATAGGGCTCACCCATCGACTGTCCGAAATCGGATAGATGACTCCTGCGTCTAGCAGTTTCAAGATCTCTTTCTTTACGACCTCCTTCATACTTGGATTCAGTAGACGTTGAAACTCCACGGAGGGTTTACTTTCCTATTCCAAGAGAATCCTATACATACATACAGATGGGTCAATTCCTTTGATATTATCTAAGGAATAGCCTATGACCTTTTCATGAAGTCTAATTTCAGCAAGTAATTGCTCTGTCTGGATTTCAGTCAAGTTTGCGTTTACTATCACAGGCAAGGTAGATTCATCATCCAAAAATTCATACTTTAAATTCTGAGGAAGAGATTTCAACTCAATTTTTCTTACCTCGCTTACCCGTGATGTCGTCTTGTCAAGATGTTCAGCCTTCGTCTTATGGGAGCTCATTTTTTCGGCTGCGTCCATCATCTTTGTGTAAGCCTGGGCTTCTTTATTTTACTTCAGCATTTGGACTTTCCACAAGACAGACTTCTAGTGGGTCATCTAACATCCCATCAAATACGGGATTTTGATCTTCGACAACTTCATCAATGACATCCAAGCTACAGCATGAACCTGCGAAAGAAGGGTTTTTCAGACTTCGGGCTAAGTCAAATTCAATAGCCTCCTCACCAATGTCTAAGGCTAATTTTCCATTTTTGACATCAATGACTGCTCCGGCAGTCGCAAGAAATAGTCTTCCCAGGATTATTGGTAGTTTTGTGTCCTCCTCCATCTCAAGCACGACAAAGTCGACTGGAATGAAGAAATCTCCGACCTTGATCAGAACGTCTTTCAGGATTCCTGCTGGCTTGTGCACTGAGCGGTCAGCAAGTTGCAGAGAAATTGGTGTTGCCTTTACATCGCCAATGTCCAGTTTCCTGCATATAGAAAATGGCATTAAACTGACACTAGCGCCCAAATCACACAGTGCGTGTTCAAAAGTCAAATCCCCTATTTTGCATGGTATTGAAAAGCTGCCCAGATCTTTTAATTTCTCTGAAAGCTTATTTTGAATAATGGCGCTGCACTCTTCAGTAAGCGCCACTGTGTCAGGTTCCTCCTTCCATCGGTTTGAAAGAATGTCCTTCAAAAATTTTGCATATGTGGGCATCTGCATTAAAGCTTCAGTAAAGGGGATGTTAATATACAACTTTTTTTAAATTTCCAAAAATTTTCTAAATTGTTTATCCAGCTTTGCCTTTGCCAGTCTTTGAGAGAATGGAATTGGTGGCTTATAAAGCGGTGGTGGAACATAAGCTGGTTCACTCTCATGATTATCTTTTTCCTCACTTGATCTCTCGGGTTCGGGTACATGACTGGTAGATGCGTCAAGACTCTGGTTGGAATCAGGTATTCTTGGGTCCTCCAGTTGCTTACCACTACGAGTAGTAATTGCACTGCAATTCTCTCGTGGGTTCTGTTCAGGTTGAGAAAGTAACCTACCTGCGGGTCTAGCTAGGCTGATGGCTAGATTTGCCAATTGAATATCTACCTGTTTGTTGTGGGCTTCGAAAGAGTCTAGTCTAAAGGACATGTGACGCATCATATCATTAATACTCTCATTGGTCTTAGTTTGAGAAGAGATGAAATTTTTCATGATTGCTTCAAGTGAGGTCCTTTGAGGTTGTGGTGCATACGGTCGAGGCTAGAATCCAGGTGGTGGTCTGTAGTTCGATTACGGAGCAGGATTGGGGTTGTTCCTGTAAGAGAAGTTAGGATGGTTTCTCGAACCAGGATTGTATGTAGTGGAGTAGGGATCATTTTGTGGTCTCGGATTTTGGTTCCCTACAGCATTGACATATTCTTGTTATGGCTCAGAGGGTTGAGAAACAACTAACTGGCAAGGAGCATGACTATGCCCCATAATTCCACATATCTCACATACAGAAGGACTAGAACTTGAATCAACAGAACTAACATTCAATGAATCCAATTTGCGAGATAGTGAATCAACCTTTGCAGCTAAAGAACTCAAGGCGTCTAATTCATACTTACCTGGCACAACGGCCCTAGATGATGTACCTCGTTGGTCTCCAGCCCATTGGTTGTGATTCAGTGTCATAGCCTCCAATAGATTCATTACATCATCGACATTCTTATTCATAATTGCTCCACCAGCGGCTGCATCTACAGTAAGACGTGTATTATAGTTAAGACCATGGTAAAATGTATGAACAATTATCCATTTTTCCAAGCCGTGGTGTGGGCATAAGCGTTGAAGTTCCTTGAATCGCTCTCAAGCTTCATACAGAGATTCCCCATCTTTCTAGGTGAAACCGGTGATCTGGTTTCGTAGTTGGACAATTTTACTTGGGGGAAAGTACTTTGAGAGAAACGCTTGGGAAAGTTGTTCCCAAGTTGTTAGCGATTCTGGTTGGAGCGAGTATAGCCAGTTCCGAGCTCCAAGAAAATTGATAGGTGCATGTTCAGATCTTCAGAAGGTAGGCATCCGAATTAGTTCTGTTGAACCATCGATAAAAGGGAAGGCTTTATCTCAAAGTTATTAGCCTCCACTAGAGGTCTAGAAATACTTGAGTGAAGACCCTGCGCATTTGGAGCGGCATCCTTCAGAGTTCTGTTGTTGTTCGTCATCGGTAGATCGTTAGGAATAGGTTCAATAATCCTTGATGCTTCTCTAGGGCTCAATTCCTTTAATCGTCTTCTGCGATGGAACGTCCTTTCAATTTCCTGATCAAGTTCGTTAGGAATAGGTTCAATAATCCTCGATGCTTCTCTAGCGCTCAATTCCTTTAATCGTCTTCTGCGATGGAACGTCCTTTCAATTTCCTGATCAAGTTCGTACAGATCTTCTAATCCACCTGATCGTAAACCACTACGTATATAACAGTAAAGCGCCAATAACAAAGATAGAGAGAAAAACTAAATCACAATAACAAAGAAACAAAACAAGGACAAACCAAAGAAATAGAAACAAAGAAGTAAAAACAAAGAAACAAAAGCAATAGAAATAACAAAAAGCAAAAAGTCTAGTCTACCAATTGTTAAATCTCCTTGATATTGGTTGCCTATCCCCGGCAACAGCGCCAAAACTTGATGTGTGCCGTACTAATGCACAACTAATCGCAAGCGTGACGGTTTCGTCGTATAGTACTTCAGATGTCGATCCCACAGGGACAGTGATCAAGTACCAAAAGATTATGAACTAGTAGCTAGACAATCGGATCAAGTAGTTTGAAATTATGAAAAGTAAAGCAAATATAACTAAAAGTAAACCGAATCTAACGAGAGAAAACTTCGAGGAGAAAACAAGAGTTAGAGATATCGGAACGTCGGGTTCGTCTCGTTGATGGATCTCAAATTCAAACAAGTCAAAATTATAGCAAAGTAATTTTAAAAGTACTCAAGGAAGTATCAAAAGGTACAGATTACCCACTTTCGACGGCGTAATCCAGTATCAATCTAGATCGGCGTCCTACTTTTGTGGCTCACCGTACCTAGATTGATTCAATGGGTTCAGAGATACTATGAAACTCCTCATACAAATCCTGCCCAATTTTTTGACAGGTGAGTATGTTCAAACTAGCAGATCTGAGGGTAAATAATGCCTTGCATTTTGATAGTGATTTTTGGTATTATTTTATCTTAAAAGAAGGCTAATTTTGATATTTCTATATCTCATATAGGCTTATTTACTTGTTTGCTTTAGAATCTTTACTTTTTCTTGTCTTTTTGATATTTAAGATAAAATCACTCATTTTTAGAGCTTTTTAAAAATTTTAATGTCATAGAGTGATTTCTTATGAAGAGACAAGGCTACATTGCAAATTTGAGAACAATCAGATTTTTCCCTGAAAATCACGGTCTGCCCAAGATTTTCGTGTTCACCCATGATTCACAAAAAGGTCCCAAAATCTACGGTACACATCATGACCACCCCAAGATTTCAATCTTTAGCCGTGATTCCATCGAAAATATTTTTCCAAAATTCACAGTACAAATCATGGCCGGGTGAAGATTTTAGGGTTCACCCGTGATCGCTGCTTTCTTGTTGACTTTCCTTACCTTTTTACTTGATTGACGGCTTTAAAAAAATTAGAAAAATCTAAAAAAAATATGTTTTAGATAGCTAAGAGGAAAGCGAAGAGTTTGGACATAAAAGCCCTTTTTCGTGACATATTTAAAGAGTAATTGACAAACGAAGGGTGAGGGGCGAGAAGGCTGGCGACAAGGGCTTTGGAGAGAATTTTGGGGCGATTTTGCGATGGATCTTCACCAAACCAAGAGGAAACGTTTGCATCATCTTCTCTTACCTCTCCTTAGTCTTTGTTTCTAGTTTTCATTGTCGATTTGAGATATTTGTACCAAGCTTTATGGCTGCACTAGCTTAAACCTTTATCCGGGGCTCGGATGAAGCCCTTCGACTTGATCTGCTGTATGAACTGATTTATTCTGATGTTTATGAGTTATTTCTATGCATATTTTATCTAGTTGTGTTATTTGCATAATCTTACCATGATCAAGTAATTTTGTGTTTTAGACGACCCGATTCTGACCCGGTTCAGATCGGTAGCAGCGGGCGTTGAGCGGAAGCGGGCATTGAGCGGTAGCGTTGAGCGGAAGCGGGCGTTGGAAGCTTTGATTGAAGCTTCCGGCGACGCCAAAAGCTTCAATCGAAGCTTCCATGGCCAGCGGAAGCTTCAATTGAAGCTTCTGGCAATCGAAGCTTTTGGTGCTCACTGCCAACGCCCGCCGCTCGCCCTTCGTAGTCTGCCCTAAACCATGTTCCGCCGGCCGTGCCGAGACCGGACAGCGAGTGGACCGGTATCGTCCGGTACGGAACGGTTTTGGGAACACTGGATGATACTGTATAATTTCATCCCACTTGGCTTGTATAAGACAACAGTACTCTTATAGAGAATGATCTTCCTATTTTAGAGAATAAAATTCTTTATATAAACTAAGCATATGACAAATATTTCCTTGTGGAGCACAAGTATTACTAAGATACTCCCATACATAACTGTTATTGCTATATTATATTTCATATTATTGATCAATGCAATCATAACAGTCATATCAGAATACTGCCATGCATCATAAGATGAGTCACTATAGAAAAGTGAATCTGTGGTTAAGTGATGTGTCTTCCTCTGTGAGCCTAAGAACCATAGTGCATACTTGTTACTACCACTTAATTTCATAGTAGTTTCATATGAAAGTGGTAGTAGTTTTAGGTTCTCCAAAATTAGGGTTCATCTTCAAAACAGAGTTTGTCTTCCTTAAAAAAAATCAAAAATATAACCAATAAGAAGTACTACAAGGAATTACACCCGACACGAAGTATCGATGTATGCAATCCATTAAAATAAAATATACTAGAAAAGAGGACTATTTGCTAAAAACTAGCGGACGTGACAGTGCGTGATGGAAGGCAGGAGACCGGCTTGTGCTCTCGTTCAGGTCCTGCTGTTGGGTTGGGGGGATGTATCTTTGATAGGTACAGGAACTCGCATCTACTCTTGGCCAGCAATCAAAGAGGCACCAGCGGCGGCCACAGGAAGAAAGTTGACAGAGAGGGGAAAAAGAAACCCTAGGCATAAGTATGAAGTTTATTATTATTTTGCAAAAATAAAGAAGGGTATAGATATAAATATATAGTAAAGTAAAGGGATATAGGGTTAACTGGTCTAACATGTTAACAATTAACTTATCTAAATTTAAAAGTTATGAACAAGGACAAACACTAAGCCGAGCAATATCACATTGTTTGCGTGAAATAAAGACATCTCTTCTCTATTAAGTAACTAATGATGCAAGTTTGATTTGTTTGGAAGAAATGTGGGAATGAAAATTTGTGCTTGAAATGAGAGAATAAGGATTCAAATTAGGAGATACTCCAAACAATCAGCTCCAATGTCCACAAAAACAAGTATTGATTGTTTGGAAAGAAAATCCAAACAACTAGGAATCTAACTATTAGGTGAATATTTCCAGGTTGGGACATCAGTTTGTTAACTGTCCTAACACACCGTATACATTAGCTATACAGGTGGCAGCTAGTATATCCTATAAAAACCTCAAGTCCAGTACACATGGTTTGAGACCCAAAAATTTTTTGGAGCAATACAATCAAACTTATCATCCAGTTCAAATCAGTATCTTGTAATGACAAAGACTACTGGCTACAAATTAATCAATGCGAATGTCAACAAGTTGAAAAGGTGTGAGAAGAACTATGAAAAATAAAGCAAACAAAATCCGAACAAAGAGTCCAAAGAAAAGTTAACCTCATTGTAAGTGGTTCTCCCCTTGCTTTCCACTTTCTCGCAAACTAAGCAGATTAGACATGGCATGCAACCAAAGAGAAAGAGTTTTAACAACATTAAAAGATAAATAAAAGAATAAGCAGGCAATGTACTGGAGGCCAATATTCCATGCATTAGAAAACACAAAATTACTTCATTTTAACAAATACCCAAAGAAAAGTTCAGCTTTACTAGTTCCTTTTCTCCAAAAAACATGGACACATGTTCTAGATGTTGGGTAGGAGATATAAATAGCACATAAAAATAGGGAAAGGATATTAACTAACCTTTCATACTGAATTGGCGAAGTCCCCTGCCACTTTTATCACCACCAATTGCACGTGCCCCCCTCTTTTTCTTTTTACCACTGTTTGAAGCATGGTATCATCACACCCATCAGAAATTAAAATGAAAATGTTCCTAGGAGAATTCTTCTAAGAATAATAAGCATAACAGCAACAATCATTTCTTCCAAGTTCACCAAAAGGAACAAAGAAAATGATATCAGTTCAATGGCATAATATCTTATACAACATGGAACAATCAATTAGATGACAGAAAGAATACCTCTTTAGAGTTTTGACAACACCTAGTCACGTAGAAAGCATAGGCATAGATATGGGATACAGCTATTACATGATTTAATGCAGAAATACCTTGAGCAATAGAAAAGTAGTCAGGTATGAACAAGGCAATTAATACAAGCTGTTTCCTAAAGGTATTGTAACTTTGCACTGCACAATATATGATGTGGTCTAATGTCAAACACAAGTATATATCCAGTTGATACCAAGAGTTAGGACTTGGTTTACCACTATACTGCTACTTGATGGCCCCTTTAATGGTCCCTTTATCAAATGAAACTGGCAATTGACTAGTATTTAGAATCCTTCATATATGTGTGATCAAAATAAATGAAACTTGTATGAAGCATAACCATTTATATAAGTGGAAAATATGAAACAGTTTTTCACCCCTGTCATAGCTGTTGTCAAAAACTATTATATGCAGTCATGCACAATTATCATCACATCATTTTCTTCTCAGTTCTTATTGTCACTATTGCGCCACTAAGTTTTTTATAGTATAGTTATGATTTGCCTGGATACTTTATGGCCACTGAGATCCTACCACCCTTAAACAATTATTGGCGAGCAGTAAAGATTCTCAAGAATCCAAAATAAATCTAACAGTTCCGTTGTGCTAGATGTAGACAAAATAAGCGGTATGTAAATATAATCTAAAGTAAAAGAGGGTACCGATTCTGGAGAAAGTTGTGATAAAACGATTCAGAGTTTAAAATGGCAGGGGCATACTTTACAAAGATCTACTGCCTCACTAAAATATAGAAGATAGTTATTTTCAAAAAGAAAAAAAAAATTTCATAACAGTACGACTATATTAACTTTTCTGAAATGCTAGAGGTGTTTCAACATCAAATTCAAGGTCTTAAATGATAATTGCTCTAACAAATGGATTCATTCATAAATATCAAATTGAATTGTAATTCACAAATTATCATAGTGCTAATCCAACCTAGGATCCTCTGCGCTAACAAAAAAAAAGGAGACTTATGATAACGTGGATACCGTACACTACAGTGCATTTTGGTGCAGACAAAAAAATTTTAAACATCAATGTACGCATAATTTCAGACCCTATTTTGTGATGATACAGAATTATCCACACGCACTCTTATCTGAAGCCCCGTCACTTCATAGTACTTCTCTACGCTGAGATCCAACCAAGTTGCCCATAAACACGAAAATTCCAAGAAAGAACAAGGAATTCACAATTGGAATTATCCCCTCACCTCATAGCACCTTCTGAAGTCCCCACGTCGTCCCCGTGGACATCTAGGCGGTTCAGCCTGGCCAAGGCGTTCTCGCTGGCAGGCGTCGTCGCCAAGCGGTCGCTCAGGCTGGAGGGAGACCCGGCACTGCCGCTCGTGGTGGCAGAGTCGCCGCCGGAGAGCGCCGGCGTCCCTAGGTTGGAGAGGCCGCCACGGGGGCCCTTGGGGAAGCTGGATGCGCTCCCGCTCGCATCCTCCATCTCCGCGATCGCCCAACAAGCAGGAGACCGCGTGAGGGGTAGGTCCGGATCGAGGGAGGTGGACAGAACCCTTATCAAGCGATGGGAGAACGTGAGAAAAAGGATTGGAAGCGCGTCTCTATGCTTGGTAAATGGTTTTAAGGTCGGGTTGAAGCTGTTTACGAATGGAAACGGTCACAGCGGTGACGGTACCGCGAAGACCCACGCACATAGATATGATAGACAAAAAAAATATAATTAAAAAAAATTACAATTTAATATTTTTTGCTTTTTTTAAAAAAAAATTATGATTAAAATTTTAAGTATTATTATTTTAAATAATTTAAAATTATAATAATAAAAAAAAAATATTATTTTAAAATTTGATCATCATTAAAAAATTATTTTTCAAGCAACTTATAAATTTGGACATCACATTACATATAATATATTTTAGCACAATTATGATGCAATTAATAGCTAGGCCAAACAAGTTTTTAGTTTTTATTGATTTTCTATTTTAGGTAGATGAGTAATTAATAATTATAATGTCGAATTCTACATCATTCATGTACGTAAATATAAATCATTATAATTATACATCTTTGCATATTTATGTGCGTTAAAGAGATAATTTAGAGAACTATTGTCAGGCCACGATTAAGCTTCAGCGCGCTTAATCAATCAAACCTCACGCCACGTCAGCAATCTGCCGCCGCGATCGAAATTTCGCCCGCTGCTTGACTGATTTTGACCGCTTCCTTGAAGCGAACGCCACGCACGTTCGTTCGAGGCGTCTCCTTCGCGTCCATCGAACGCATGATGTCACCGGAGCACGGCCTGCGACAGGGAGGGGGACCGCTCGCGTCCCTCCTCCGTCAGCCTCCTTCAGCGGACCTATGGTTGCCGAGAATGGGTCGTTGGAGGTGGAGAAGATGGTTCGAGCGCTCATAGGAGAAGATACCGGAGGACTCGCCGGAAAACACAAAGACGCCAGAAGACATGTAACTTGAGGGGAAAGCTTGCCTGTTAATCTGTTATTTATCTCCAAATACAGACGCCTTAAAACCCCTCTCCCTTCCTCCCTGTACACGCTCTCTGTACACGCTGACAACTCACCCTCTCCCCTGACCTCGCCATCACCGGGATCCTCGCCGGGCCGCTCGCAGGTCTTTGTCCGAGGGGAGGAAGAGGACTCGCTCGCCTGGAGTCGCCGGAAGCCCCGCTCGCCGCTCATACGGGGAGTAAGCCCTCGTCCGGAGATTGTGTCGCTCGCTGAAGGAAGGTGGCGTCCGTTTCGGGGAAGAAGCTCGCGTCCGTCGCGTGTGGAAAGGAGATGGCCGCTCAATCCACCCGATGCCTTCTGCCTCACGCGTCGCCTCCCTTTTCTTCTTTGCGCCCGCCGCCAGAGAGAAGCTGCACCGTATGGGACGCTACCTCGGGAAGTCGCCGCCTCCTTTCGCGCTTCCGCGCGCACAGGCTGGATCCGGGACGCGCCTCCGTGCGTCGCTGCCCGGATCCGCCTCCAGCATATCCGCTCAAGTGGAAGTCGACCGGGCCTTGGGCCTCAACCCAAGCCCAACTGCCTCTAAGCCCAGCCCAAAATCACCTAGGCCTAACAACTCTCCTGCGGCCGAGTTGGACATCGCCCTCAACGTCCTCGTCGTCTACCATCCCCTGTGTTTGTCGCCTCTCCTGTGGCTGATCTGGGGCTCTGCCTCTCTCAGCATCATCTCAGCCAAACGTGTCGTCCCCTCTCGCCGTCCACCGGTAGTGGGTGATTGCACTGGGGAGGTAGAGGAACTCGCCTGCGCCCGCGCGGGATCCATCGCTCGTTGCATCCCCCCGCGCGCCGGAAGTCGAGTCCGTCACCACCATCACGTCGATCCTCATCACCCCGATAGTCGCGGGGGTGGTGTCGTCACCATCGGCCAACTCGCACGTCGCCATTGTCGCAATCAGCTCCCAAGTTTGGCAGTCTCGCATCCGGTGTGGACCCTGGCATAGGAAGCATGCCAGAGGTCTCGGTCGCTGCTCCAGCCTTCTCTCTACAGGTTGGGCAGGCTCCTGTCGTGGTTGTGGACGCGCCTGCTGGCCTCTGCCCTGCAGGGGAGGGTGTCGTGCCCGAGGTGGTGCTCTCTCCCTCGTCGGAGAGCCGCCCTTCAGGGGAGATGTCGAAGCTCTCGGTGACGCCGGCCTCAATGCTCTTGTGTCCACCAGTCCCTCGGCCACCGCCGAGGCCTCTCTCCAGTCCTGCGGGGAGTGTTGCCGAACCTCCGCCTCGACCCACGGCTGCAAGTGCCGGAGGAATGTGTGCTGTCACTGCGCCTCCGACATATCCGGGATCTCCAGCATCAGTGCCGAGTATGCTCAGACGTACTCCTGGATGGTACCGGTGTGCCGGAGCTCGTCCACCGCGTCTCTCGCCTGGTCCACCGAGTTCCTCGGAAGGAACTGCCGCGGTAGCTCCTCCAGGAACCCATCCCAGGTCCACGCCACCACTCCCGACGTCGATCCAGCTGTGGTCCGCCACCACAGCTTCGCGTCGGCCGTCAAGTAGGCGGTGCACACCTGCACGCGCACGTCGTCAGGGATGTGGCTGGAGGTGAAGAACGACTTCATATCCCATATGAAGTTCTCCAACTCCCTCGCTGATCGAACTCCTCCGAACGTCTACGGCTCGGGAATCCTTTGCTTCAGCTTAGGGGCCGCCTGCCCTGTCGTCATCGCCGAAGTGGGACTCCCTCCCTGTGTCTGCGCAAGCGTCATGCGCATTACCACGATCTCGGCCTACATTTGCTGCTGCGCCGCTTGCACCTGCTGTAGCAGTGCCGAGAATCCAGCCACCTGGTCATGGAGCTCTGCCATGCCTGCCATCGCCTCCTGCAGTGCGATGATCTAGAGCCTCTGCTCCTCTGCCCGCAGCTGCAGGTCCTCCACTTGAGGAGCCAGCGCGGTCTCCTCCTCGCCGGTGACGCCGATCAGCACCTCCAACCGTGCCACCCGATCGGCTAGAGAACTATTATCAATTAAAAGATAATCTAGAGAACTATTCTCATATGTCTAAAAACACAAATGTATATCTATGATAATTGAGTCATGCCTAAATATATAATCATTATAAACTATATATATGAATATTATCAATTAAAAGATAATATAGATCATTGTTATCTACATGTCCGAAGACTCAACCGCACAAACATCATATATTTAGTTAAGCCTCACTGTGTAGTAATTATAAATAGTATAAATCTCGACATACAATAAGCGTATGGCATATTTGATCAATATTTATCGAGGTCAATAATAGAATTTGTAGTACTTTGCTCGTCTTAAATTATAATAGAATTTGTAGTACACTTTGTTTGCTAAAATTGTCTATATAATAGGTTTCACTGGATCTAGAAGTCTCGCATAAAATCTCCATTTAAAGTTTTTGTTTGACATTTATTAGGAGGGAGATGTGAAATATGGTTGTGTAATTTTTTATAGTGTTTATAGTATTATGAAGTTGGTCATCTTTGATATTTGTAACTTTTATCTAGTTTCTTTTCCTCATATAATTATGGCTTTTAGTTGAAATATGCTATTTATTGTTTCTAGTAAGCCCATTTGATTTGTGTTTTTCCTTGCCTCTAGCTAAAGAAACTTTTAGGTTATAAACCATTACCAAAAATATGAATTATTAGGAACTTGTGAGTATCTTTTATTTATTTATTTTATTCCTCTCAAGTGAAATAAAGTTGCATAATGTGTGAAACACTTAATTTATGTATAGTCATTTGGAGGGGATACTCTTTTTAATCACTTCAAAGTTGTACTAATACTTACAATGGATCATCAAATCTTGAAGCAATAAGACATTGATATTGACAAATAAGTCTACTTTGGACAAAAAAGAATTATATAGTTTCATCGTATAGTTCTATACTCGATGTCTTTAACTTTCAAAGAATGTGCTCATCTAAATCTAATGTGGAGACAAAATTTAGTATGATTCCGTGAATATAGTGTATGCCAAGAGACCAACAAAAATTCTAAGTGAGGGAGTGCTTAAAAATTCTTAAGCGATGTCACATTAGACCCTTCCATCCCTACATTGGAATTCTGTTGCCTGTAATTTTTAATACAAAAACTAATCAATATAAATCTCAAAGCGAACCCTGCTTCTTATTTTTAAGCAGGTCCTCTCTTAGAATTATTTTAATTGGACGAGTACACTACTTCCTTTTTTTTCTTAAATATCCACTACTTCTAGGGTTTATTTAGGTCAAAGTTATTAAGTCAAGTTTAACCTATTGTATCAAGCAAGGTTGACTTAAATCAATTAAAGAGTCTTAAAGACCACCTTAGTAAAGAGGTGGTTGCTATACTCTATGAGGAATAATAGTACTATTGGCTCCATGTCGAAAGCATATAGGAAAACGAGGAACATCACCATGTCCAATAAGAAAGGGTTGGGTGGGAATCTATCTACCTTGAATGTGGCATATAGAGGAGAAATGCTGGTGGAAAGTAGAACTTTATATGTTTTCTATAGGGCATTTGTTATCTCAATTAGGGATGTTCATTATATTCAACTTAAATTCAACCAAACCAAAACAATTTATATTGAACTAAATTCTGTACTAATTTTACAAACCAAAACTAAACCATTTTCATTTTAAATATGAACCGAAATTGAATAAAAAAATTCAAGTTCAGTCCAATTTAGTTTAAGTTGAACCAAATCCAATGTTTATCTTTTTTATAATTATTTATTTGTTAAATTAAAAGTGCTACAAAACAACTGTTAAATAATTTATAAAATTTTAGTTTAATTAGTTAAATCCAAAATTTTGGTGTTGAATTAAAAATTGAAATGATTTTTTAAAAAAATAAAAATGGAAACCGATAGAAACTAGCCAAATTTAAGAATAAAATCGAGACTTTGTTAATTTAATTTTTTTATTAAATTTGAAATTTGGATAGACCTAATCTTAGCATGGAGCATGATTGAGTGGGTCCATCACAATGACCTTCATTCTAACACCAATTGGAATGGATTAATTTATATTATTTGTAATTAGGTAGATCAGTGGAACCCAGATGCATCTATCTTAATCATTTGAGTAAAATTGAACCAAATTGAAATTCTTAATTTTGTTAGTTTTGGTTTTTTAGATTAAATTGAAATTTGGACACACCTAATCTTAGTACGGAGGATGATTGAGTGGATCCATCACAATGATCTTCATTCCAACACCAATTGGAATGGATTACTTTGTATTATTTATAATTAAGTATAAATTAGAGCAACCTAGATGCATCTTTCTCAATCATTGTTCCATTGACTTGTTTTTAAAATATACTTTAATCATTCTTCCTTTGATGCTAGGGTTTTCACAAGTATTGTCTTTATCTATTATTTTGAATAATTTAGACTATTTATTTAGCTCCCATTAGTCATTTCCAATAGATATTAATAAGTAATGTATACCTATTCGAAGTGTCATTACTATGAATTAGTAGAGAATTTTAGACATAACTCTAATATCCTATTTCCGGACGGAATCTACAAAGAAAGTATGGAAAAAATATATTGAATCTAATAGCATTTTGCATCTAAATTTAATGTGTTTTTTTTTCTTTTCTTTGTGTTTTTTATCAAAAAAATAATAATAATAAGACCTAAATGGTGTACTTTCTAGAAGAGCTTTATAAAAAAAAAAAAAAAAACTAAGTGAAAATAAACCATTATGCTAAATTTTGCATAACTTTAAACTTAGTTTACTAATAAGAGCTAAAATGCTTGTTGAAATTAGAGTCAAATGCTAACGTCCAAAGCATCTAAATTTTCATTGAAGGAAAAAAAAAATAGTGTCGTCCCTCCCCGCCTAAAAAACGCACACACACAAATATACTCACTAGGGATTTCAAGCATTTAATTATTATAGGGATAAAAATCCTTCGCAAGGACCATATAAAGATGACAATATGCAAGGTGTCCTTGTTGCTATCCAATCGAGTTGCATGCTCGCAAGGGCTTCTTATCAAGGCATTTTGCACGGGTATTACTAAGCAAACCCTTGGCCAAGGAACCTAGATAGGCCAACTCTTATTGCATGTTCATATTGGATAGTCATATAAGTTCCTGCACAAGTCTTACAAATTACCTCAAAAAGTATTGACAAAGGTACTTAGATAGACTAACCCTTGCTGATGCTTCGTATTTAATAGTCATACAAAAACCCTACATATTGCCACTTTTGTGACGCCCCTGCTATCATATATGTAGTATGAAAAACCTAGATTACTTAAATAATCAACATACAAACATGCCAAAAAACCTACACAATAAAGATACAACAAAGTGGCTCCAAAATTCTCAATCACTCACTAAAAAAGCACTTACAAAGCTCAGGTGAACAATTAATATTACAATATTTCTCAGATCAATAATTAGTAATGAATCACGCCTCTATATGCCTTAGCATCAATGGTTATCTTTCACTAAACATTTGAGTCACTTGATCGCCTTCCAAATGCCAACTTGTGGGTCATTTGAGAAGCCAAACTCAGACTTATCTATTGGTTTACTCAATTCAGATCATCCGAAAAACAACAAACATGACACTTTTCTCTTATACTTAACCGAATTTTTTAAGTTACAAACCAAACTTAACCTCACACTCAAGCTTCATGCCTCAATTTGAAAATTTTGTATCATTCATCTTATTCTTTAATATTAACATACACAATTAATCAACTCTTGCACTCGATTATTGGAAGCTACAATAGTGAGTCAACGAAGCGAACTCCTGTGGAGGTGATAATGACATATTTGGATATTTCTGGCGACATCAATTATAGATACGAAAACAGTTTCTGAGAAATATTGGTGTTTAGGCTGCACAGGAATACACTTGTCCACAATACAATAGATGTGTAGAATTTGAAACATTATTGCGACGAAGATTTAGTAGATATTATTTTGCACCGCAAAAATTCATCGTTAAATTAGCAGCATTTACACAGCAAACAAGGGAACAAAATCACATGGTATCTCTAACAATCCTTTATGATTTATCATTTGGGGGCACAAAATCGCTGTTTGGTTTCTTTAAAAGGTGATGTTTTGCACCTTCATCATTTTCTTCAATGGATGACAAATCAAATATATCTGATCCATATTCTGCAAAAAAAATAGTTACAGTACTAAAAATCGATAGTTAATTATAGCAAATGGAGAAATGACAAGTTGATCCAATTTCTACCCATAGAAGATAAATCTCAGATAAATTGCTTTAGCTCGCTTTTTATTGTAATTCTCATATCTTTTTATCTATTGCACTGAATGTAAAAGAAGTCGAAATTTATATGATTATAAGCATGAACTGGATTCTGCTTTGTGGACATTTTTTGTTTTTACAGTAAAATCTGTAACTTTGCATCATCATGTATGGTAGATCAAGTACCCCGTTGAGGCATCGCTGATATAGAATGCCGGCAGTATTGAAAACAAATATGCATTATTTCTAAAGTAAAATGCTTCTGCATTTGAAATCTTTCTCAGTTATGCCCTTGGGACAACACATCCAGATTCTACGCATGCAATTAAAATAAAAAAGTTAAACTTCTCGTCTCACTTGTGTGGAAGTTGCAGAATTAATAGTCCCAAAATTATAATCTGAATATTTACATTTATTTGTCAAAATTGGTGAGTTTAAATTATTCTCTCTGGAAAGTGAACTGGAATTAAAGTATTCCGATCCATAGATACTGATGCATTCAAAATTGTTCCATAGTATGGGCAAAGTATTTTTTTTTAGATTGACCACTAATCAAAGTTTGAAAATTTGGTCCGAGACATCGTTAGACCGGTTTGTTAGAGAGGAAGGAGGAGGTATGTCCATTGGTTTGTACTAGGGATGACAACAGGTCAAGATAGGGGCATGTAGTGCCAAACCTAACCCGCCCCCAACCCCAACACCTGTATCTTACATCCGATTCTGTCAAGTTTCAAAAATTTTGCCCCACACTTGACCTCAATAGGGATTGGGTCCCCACAAGGAAACCCGACCCAGGAGGTGGCAAGTGGCGCGGAGAGGGAAGAGTGTTTCTTGGTGGCAAATAGAGGCAAGTGGCGTAGTGAGGGGAGGAAGATAGGGGCGGCAAACAAGGGAGGGAGATGGGAGGTAGAGGGGGTAGCAGGAGGGAGAGGAGCGGATGGGGGGGGGGGGCAAGTGGCGTAGTGAGGGGAGGAAGATAGGGGCGGATGTAGGAACCCCTTTCAAGAGGGGGGCGAAACCCAGCATGGTGCAAAACAAATTTCAAGCAGCGGATAGGGTCTCTAAGAATCGCATGCACCTTATATAATCAACTTAAAGGAAAAACCGATTGCATAAGAGATGATTCGATCCATACCATTGCCATTTCTAGATGGCACCTTGGAAGATAGAAAGCAACGAAGATTTCCTCCTTAGGACGCGCACACAAGATGAGGATGCGCCTACTCCCTACGGAATATCTTGTGCTAGCAAGATTCCTAGGTGTCTTTGATCGCGTGAGAAGGGAAGAAGATCGCCTTTCCTTGCTTGATTCTCGAGTCTCCAAGACGTGAAAGAGAAGTCTCTTACGAGAGAGAGCGACGAGAATTAGAGGTTGAGGCAACAAGAGATGCGCTCCATGTAAACATGGGGGGCGTGGTTGCTAAAAATAGCCAACCTCTCTTACATGCGATCATGTGTTCATGCCCACATGAACCAATCGCATTTTCCTCATTACTTTGAACCAAGCGCTCACATCTAGAGCCGGTTCAATTCGGTCTGGTCTATAAACCAAATAACCCAAGCAATTAGTCCAGATCACATTAAAAACCCTAAGGTGCTTGATCTGACCGTCGATCTCTTGATGCTTCTGATCTGACCGATCTAGCATCCGTTCTCTCGATCGAAGCTTACCGATCTCAAGCCCTAATCAATCAAACATGATCAGACCAGATCTCACTTACAATCAGAGATTAAATCCCTTTAAACTGAACCCGAACAATTCAGTCCACACGATCTGACTTAAGTAAGCCATATCATCAAATTGTGCGACCCTGAGGGTTTCCTTTAAGCGTCGGTAACGATAACTCACGTTATCACGACCAGTGAGAGGTATCTAGCAACACATCACTGTCTCCCGATATAAAGGAAAGAGTCTTCCAAGACTACACCCAAAAACAGCACAAGTGTGAATCAATTCACAAGGCATGCATATTTCCTTTGCCACTGGATGTTCTTATTGGACAAGCCTGTCAAGCTCGTAACTCCAATATGATGAGCATGATTAGATCAGATGAACACTGTCACCTGGGTATGGCCATACACTTTTCTCAATCATCTCATCCAGGGGGCCCCTTTAGAACATCACACTCCTTAAACAAGGAGACGGCAATCCTATGTCTATCACTAGTGCCCTAACCTGACTCAAGCTCATCATCCAAGATAGTCTATAATCATTATGTTTCAAACGATATTGAACTATCTCAAAACAATGACAATCATCATTTAGAAAACACAAGTGATCTCAAGTCAGAGGAAATGTGCCACTTGTCATAATCAAGGAATATTCACATTGTGACAAACAATTGAACATCCTAGTAGGGTCTGTCCAGTACATCCCATGTACCCATGAGTCTACATCTTATTCCATGCTCGAAGCATCCTATAAGATTAGAACACATATTAGTCTTAACAATATCAAGGCTGTCTCATGTTCACCAAGATACATCGACTAAGGACTTAATAGCATGTCAGCCCAGCTGAACAGCTTTGAGACATTATTCAGAAGAACATATATTGCAGCAGACAATGTAGCTAACTGAATAACAACCATGCCTTTATAAACATAAGAGTTTATTACATGATACAGATACATTCCCATAGGCCTCAAACATTAGCCTTAAGGGCATACCCCAACAGCGGAAAGCAAGGGAGGAAGATGGGGTAGCAGGAGGGAGAGGAGCGGCAGGGGAGGGGGAGGAAGAGAGTGGCGGCTGGAGGGGGGAGGGCGGGGATGGAAGTGGAAGAAGAGAAGGGGGGAGGGGAGGAATTAGGGTTATAATGTTTTTTTAAAAAAGTAATTTAGTAATTATATAAGGGGCTGAGTACTAGAGGTCCCATACTTGACCCTAACCCGACTTATAATAGTCAGGTTTTACTTGAACCTACCTGAGATCTGGTCAACTTGGGCTTTCCTCATCAAAATTGGGGCAAGACGGGTTGGGTCGGTCAGGTATGGGTTCAATGTTATCCCTAGTTTGTACCTCCTCCTCCTCCTTCTCCACTTTCTTCTTGTTTTTTATTTTTCCACTTTGCTCTGCTACAGTTTTGTATACAGTAGAGGCATAGCAAGCTTCCTTCTGTTTTCTCCTCCTCCTCCCTCTTCTTCTTTTTTTTTTTCTTCTTCTTTCTTCTTCACTCTGCTCCACTACAGCTTTGTATGCTAGTCCCTACCCAGACCAGTATAAATCAATTATACCGTTAGGTATGAATAGGGTTTTCAATTATAATTACTAACTGTATTAAGGTTTAAGATTTAGTCCGAATTAGTGTACCAGTCGATAGCAATCACTATCAATATGTATATATGTATATGTATATATACAATCGGTACCAACCATATACTAGTACCAATCTATGGGTGGACTAGTATGTACCACTCGTACCATAAGAAAATTTATTTGTCAAACTGATAATTACTGGTCATTACCAATATGTATATATATGTATATTCCGGGCAATACCTACCAATATGTATATATATATATATATATATATATGTATAGTTACTAATCCACAATCGGACTGGTATGTACTGCTCATATCAGATCAAAATTTAATTCCTTGACAAGTATAAGGTTTGTCCTTATTAGAAATTAATTAAAGATAATTAATATGTATTAGGAAGGGTGAGAGATGCGATGGTTAGGAAAATGAGAGAGTTAAGTAGAGATGCTTTGGGGAATGTATCTCCTCAAATATAGTATTTTAGGATTTATTTATGGGTAAGAGAAGGGACATTCGTTGTCCCATGAATCAATAGAATGAAATAGTAACAATGTAGTCTTTACATTTTCCCCGTCTCTCCTCTTCTGTCTCTCCTCTCCTCATCTCAGTTTTAATAGTCCTAATCATTGTAGAGTTTGACTTCTTTTAGGAAACATGTAAATGGAGTCTGAGTAGATAAAAGTAGTTGAAAAAAACTTGATTGCATTTTGGAAGCTTACCTTTACAATTAGTTCTTTTGCACGAAACAAACATATCAATGAAAATTAGCTTAACAAAATTTGTAGTCATGGTCTTCCTAATTCCACCATTTCGTATCTACTCTCTTTAATAGTTTTATATTTTTATTTTAAAGTAAATTGAAGGTACATCCATATAATTAATGGAAATTGCATTGACGCCACTTTAACATTTTCAAAATAGAAAATATCTCCTTTGAATTACAGAGTGAACAAAAAGAGAAGATGATTTAATATTTTTTAATTTGTGTACAATAAGCAAAATTAACTAGCATAATTAAGTCGATATGTTTAAGAATAGATTGTTTACATGTTTTAAAGTTAAGGATGCGATGGTTAAGTTAATGCCAAGTCAAGTTTCTCTTTTCAGTATAGGGGTGGTATTGTGCTATATTGAAGTAGAAAGGCTACTGTAATTAACCTTAGATATAGGGGGTGACCTGCAATGAACCTTGACTTTAACATGCTATGAGAGACAATGACACACATAGTAGTGTAGGTCAATGCGTTTTTTATTCTTTCTTTTCAGTTTTCGATCCAAGAAAATACAATATAAAGGTACGACGGAAAACAAAACGAAGGAATATGCTGAAAATTTGTTCATATCTTTGTAAGATAGTCTTGTATGGTTAAGAGATAAAGGGAACACATATTATGTACTGGAATTCCGTAACCTAAATAGCTCATGCTACCTAGCATTTGTGTAAGTTATCTTTCCAGCATTTGTGTAAGTGGTACATTGACGTGAGCTGTCCTATCGTCACTTTGTGAAACAACTGAGTATTTAACGGCCGTAAGTACTAAACAAAGCTGAATATGATTAAATTTGTCTGACATATGACGATCTAAATTGACGTGTAATATAGTTGAAGATACAACTGATTTTGTTGTTGTTCTGGCATATTGATAATAGTAAAAAATATCATCCTGGACAATTAGTATATATGCTTTAATATAGTTGCAACAGCAGAAAACCAGGCTAAAAAAAAAAACTCACCAGAAGATGGACGAGGTGGTAACTGTCCCACCGCTTCTACTCGAATGCTTTGTGGAAGAATACAGGCACAGAATGATCCTGAAACATCCCAATCACAAAATGATTGCAGGCTTTAAATATTTGGAACTAGAGAACCTTCCAAAAGAAAATTACTAACCTATTTTACCAAGTGGATTAACCCATCTAGGAATAGACTTTCCTGTCAAATGCATGCAAACTTCATCCGTGAAATGATTGCAGTTCTTCACAATCAAATGGTAGCTGTCGCCATAGTACCCTACAGAAAGATCTTCAATGAAAGTGTGGAACTCAGTGTTAAATCATGTAGAGAGACATTGACACAGGGAATAAGAACAGGGGAGAAGAATAGAGAGGATCAACTGTAGAATTGTATTCTTTTCTGTATTATCTTTTGTGTTGATACATGTCTGATTTATACATAATCGATGCAGATTTACAAGGTAGTTTTCTATACAAGGCAAAGCTTCATATGGCAATGATCTTCAGATTTATGATCAACTTGATTTTGGTATTGATTTGATTTGTCACATTTAGGTAAGCTCATCTTCTACATTTGAGGCATGATTATTGTCTTTGCACTCCCCACAAACTGAATGTAAGACACAACATTGAGTTTGGATGCTAAGTGCTGGAACCTGAATTTTGAGAGCAGTTGGGAAGGATGTGATCCTTTGTGGAGATGAATGATATTATTAGCTCTTTATTGGCTACTCTTTCTCGAACGAAATGAAAATCAATCTCCACATATTTAGTTCTAGCATGGAAGATAGGATTTTCTATGAGATATGTTGCCCTTATGTTGTCACACTGTTAGAGTTGCTTGAATTTTGAGGCTAAGTTCAGATAGGAGAGATTGTAGCCAAATCACCTCAGCTGTTGTATTTGCAATGCCTTTATATTCTGCTTCAGTGCTTGATCAGGAAAAAGTAGATTGTTTCTTAGAGGTCAAGGAGATGAGATTTTTACCAAGAAAAATAGCCGCTTATTGAATGACGATCTTCAGTAGAGCTTACCAGTCAACATCACTACATGTATGTATGTCACAAGAGGAGTCATGATGAATGAGAAGACCGTGTAAGATAGTGCCTTTAAGGTATTGAAGTATTCTTTTCACATTTTCCCAATGTTGTTTAGTGGGAGAGTGCATGAATTGAGGTAATCCCTGGTCTAGTGATTGTAACATATTGTAATGTCTTATCAATACTTCTGTATAATGTGCGATCTTCCATGGGAGGAGATGCTTCTACTTTGATATCATGTGCTATTGGTGTCAATATAGGTCGGGCACCTTCCATTTTGGTACATTGTAGTAACTCCAAAATGTACTTGCTTTGATTAAGATGACATCCTATAGGATGATTGGATAATTCAATACTAAGAAAATAATTGGCTAAGCCAAGATCTCTGATAGCAAATTCTATCCCTAGTGCTGATAAAAGATCATCTATTTGTGTAGAATTATTTCCAGTGACAAGGATGTCATCAATATATATAAGAACATAAATCTTGGAGGAGGACGTGCAGTGATAGAATAAAGATGTATCAGTTTTAGATCCAACAAAGCCTTGTTGTTGAAGCCATCCTCCTAATCGATGAAACTAGGCACGGGGTGCTTGTCAAAGTCCATAAAGAGATTTTTGAAGATGTCCGACATATGTTGGGAATTGTGGATGAACAAATCCAGGTGGTTGATCCATATAAATAGCTTCTTGTAAGTTGCCATGTAAAAAAATGCATTTGAAACATCCAATTGTCGTATGGACCAATTGGAGCTGATTGCAACAACAAATAATAGACGAACAGTTGTAATTTTAATGACAGGACTGAATGTCTAAAGTTAATACTGACACTTGTCGATAGCCCTTAGCAATAGTTTCATCAACATGTTGTTTGAGAAGAAAGATCCATTTGCATCATATCACATTCATGGATGAGTTTCATGGAACCAAGGTCCATGTTCCATTACGAATCAAGGCATCATATTCTAATGCCATGGTAGCACGCCATACAGGATCTTTTGATGCTTGGGGTGAAGCATGTAGGTGTAATTGAGTTGATGAGAGCTACTGGAAGGGTGTGCTTACTTGATGCTTTTGTTTGAATAATTATTGGTTTGGTGTCTCTATAGATGCCAGTAAGGGCCCGTGTTCGTCGAGGAGGAGATATAGAATCCGGTGAGGATATCTCTCGATCAATAAGGACTTCTTGAGTTTGTGCTTGTCTCAGTGGATCTGATAGAGTTGGATTGCTTGTTGACATTTGAGGAGCAGTATCAAGATTATCTGGCTGACATGTAAGTGGTGGAGCAAGGTATGTTCCTTCTTGAGATATTGTTTCAGATATCTATGCTATGGTAGAAGGAAATAGAGCTTCATTAAAAGTGTAATACCAAAAATTTATGAACCCCTTATGATGGTATGCAAATAATGAATTTGGTAAATCATATCCCTTGGTCAATTAAGTATGCTTGAAATCTTGAAATTTTCTATGGTGAGGATGGTATCTTGGTATTATGGACTTAAGTGTCCTTATTGGAGTCTTAAAAGGGCATTTCTAGAATACTTGCCACATAAGCCTTGTGCGTTAGAAAGTGGAAGAAAAAAAGAAAATCGTGAAGGGGGGAGGGCTGGTCGCATCTTGCTTGGGGTGGAACCCTAGAGGAGCCGCCAGCTAAAGGAAGGAGTTGGGAGAAGGATTTCAGCATCTTAAGGCAAGTAATCTTATTTTTGTTTTCATTAATTTAGTTCTTCCTTCACGCCCTACATAATTTTGATGTCCCTTTGTGTCTTGTATGCTTGATTTGGGTTTTGAATCACATGATATCCATTTCTATGGGGTCGGATTCGAATGTTTTTAGGGTCTTAAAATTCTGTTATGCTGAAATTTGCATTCTCTAATCTGACCTTACTGTGCTTTAACCCCAATATCTCATGACCTATAGATCCAAATCAATGAAACAAATTTTGTATGAAACTAGATTCACCAAGCTTTAATTTGAATATGATATCGACCACATCTGAGTTATATTCTAGTTGCAATCGGTATTGATATCTAATTTATGAAATCTGTTTTCTGGAAATTTGGAATCCTGACCTTTCTATGTTCGAACCCTCATATCTCTCTGATTATAACTCGAAATCTTGTAAAATGGGTTTCATTGGAAAGCTGACTTGGCAATCTTCATTTTGACTACTATATCACCTATTTTCGGTTAGTTATTGGATCTGAAATGTATGTCGCAATTCTGATTTACGAATCTATTTTCTGGAAATCTGAAATCCTGACCTTTATGTGTTCGAACCCTTATATCTCCGTGATTATAACTCCAAATCTTACGAATTCAGTTTTATTGGAAGGTAGACTCGTAGGGATTCATTTTGACTACAATGTTGCCTATTTTTGGTTAGTTATTCGATCTAAAACATATGTCGCAATTCTAATATATGAATCTGTTTCATGGAAATCAGGGATTCTGATCTTTCTATATTCGAACCCTCATATCTCCCTGATTGTAACTCCAAATCTTACGAATTCAGCTTTATTGGAAAGTAGACTCAGAGAGCTTCATTTTGGCTACCATATTGCCTAGTTGTAGTTAGGTATTCGACCTGAAAAATATATCGCAATCTGGTACTCGAATCTGCTGATTTGCCTAGTTTCTTGGAAATCTTGAATTCCGACTGTTCTGTGTTAAAACCCTCATATCTTCCTATTTATAACTTCAAATCTTGTAAACTCAGTTGAATTAGAAAGTAGACTCGGAGAGCTTAATTTTGCTTACCCTATTGACTAGTTTTGGTTAGGTATTGGACCTAAAATATATGTTGCAATCTGATAATATGAATCTGTCAGTTTTTGGTTAAAAGCTTACCACCAAAGTTGGTATTGTGTTTTGAGCTTGAAATCATTCTTGAAGCAGCAAGATCTTTATGAAATTCATTTATATGCCTTAACTTGTGATTTTAAACTCATGGCATGAACTCTAACGCATTATATGGAACTTATGTCCCGGCCCTAAAAATCTCATTATCAATGTTATGCTTATGTCCAATGACAAATAGTATGTCCAATGACTTAGGTTATATCTTATCAATGTTATACTCAAGCTCATTGTCATAGTGCTCTTCTTATGAAAGCTATATTGTGAGGAGAATTTGTGTGAACCCAAATGAGAGATTTGTGGATGGATGTGGAGCAAAGTGCCACACCCCTAAAAAAGGTGGGGGCCACCTCTTGAATTCCTCCATTCAAAGGAGTTGTGGGAGCAAAGTGCCATACCCCTAAAAAGGTCGGGGCCACCTCTTGAGTCCCACTTCTTATATGGTAGTTGGGAGCAAAGTGCTACATGGAGCAAAGTGCCACACCCCTAAAAAGGTGGGGGCCACCTCTTGAATTCATGGGAGCCACCGCTTGAATCTCACTACATCATGATAGTTGTGGAGTAAAGTGCTACATGGAACAAAGTGCCACACCCCTAAAAAGGTGGGGGCCACTTCTTGAATTCATGGGAGCCACCGCTTGAATCCCACTATCTATTTGCATGAAGAGCCCTAAAATGCTCTAGCTAGCTTTTGTTTGCTCTCTCTCCTAACGAGGATGGGTTCAACTTCCAGACGTGGAAGGAATTATGAATTATGATTGTCTCCCCCATATCTATGATCTATGACTATTCATGATATGAATGCACCCCTATGACCCATGACTACTTATAATTAGAATGCTCAATAATGATCAATGATTACTCGTGATACGAATGCTCAATAATGACCAATGATTCCTCATGACTCAAATGTCTTATCTATAGGGAATGTATGGCTATCTTGTTTTCCCTACCCAATTTATATGCTCAAGGGAATTTTGTTACCTTTCATTATTGTTTTATTGTGTTAACTATTTTATTGATATGTTTATCCTTTTTAGTTTTGTTTCCCATAGTCTTTTGGATTATTTGTTGGGCAATTTATGCTCATTCTTGTTTGCACTAACCCATATTGCAGATTAGTTGGCTACGCATTGTGGGTAGAAGTATGAAATTTTTGGAAGCTCATTTAGATGTGTTGGCTAAATCATGAAATTTTGTAATCTTGAAAACATTGTATGTTCCATAAAAGACTTGTATTAAGGAGTTGTAATGTGACTTGTTGTGCTGAGAATGTTACTAGTTTTGAAATTTGATTATTATGGGTAATGTTGATAGCATGTTTAGCTCTCAGATTTTGGATGGTATGACTCTACTTTGCTTTGGGTAAAAGACTTTGAAAGAATGGATATTTTTTCTATTGCAACTTAGATGATGACATTTTTTATAACTTGTTTTGCTGTTCAAGGGATTAGAACTTGATATTGATTGTCGATCCTTGCGAAAATTATGTTGTATGATTATCTGTTATGGATTGTTATTATCTAAGGGTGTGACAAAAAGTAACATGTCTTGAGATATAAATGCATCTAGTAGGTACATGTAAACAATGATAACTAGTATGCATATTACTATAACCAAAGAAAACACATAATTCAGAGCGTGGCTATAACTTGTGTTTGGTATAAGATCAGAGCCAACGGTAACATCTACAACCGAAAACGCGAAGGAGATTGTAGTCAAGGGTGCGTTTGTGAAGTGTTTCAAAAGGAGTTTTGTTGTGAAGAAGAGGAGTTGGGATGCAGTTGATGAGATAGATAGTAGTGGAAACGACATCATCCCAATATTTTTCTAGAACAGAGGCATGGTGGAGAAGAGCAAGGGCAGTCTTGACTATATGACAATGTTTTCGTTCGACAGGCCCATTTTATTTGGGTGTGTGAGGACATGAAACGCGATATGCAATGCTAGACTTAGAGAGGTGATGATGAAGAACTTGATTCATCGGCCCAATCTGAGTGAACACTTAGAATCTTTTTATACATGCTTTTGAAAATGGTAAAATATGTCCAACAAATCTGATTTACACTTCATTGGGAAGAGCCAAGTGTATTTGCTATAATGATCAATGAATGAAACATAGTATAAATAGCCACTGTTAGAAAGAATTGGAGTAGGACCCCACACATCAGAACGAATTAGTTGTAAAGGAAAAGATACTTTATTTATTGACGGAGAGAATGAAAGTATATGACTTTTGGATTTCATACAAGCATCACAAACTTGAGATAAAGAGCTATTATTTGTTGGTAAACTATAGTGGTTTATTATTTGTTTAACAAAACGAAGAGAGGGATGACCGAGTCTAGCATGCCATGTGTTTGAACTGGTTCATTCGCCTAGAAGAGTCCTCGTGAGTCATTCCTTAACAAAACAATTGTTAAGATGAAACTCAAAAAGACATTATTATCATGTGTGAATTGACGAACAGAAAGCAAGTGTTTAGTGATTGATGGAACACAGAGAATATTGCGCATATTAAATAAGCGAGTAGGTGAGGATATAGATGTGTTTCCAATATGAGTAATATGCAAACCTATACCATTGCCAACTTGAATAGTATCAGATCCATTATATGGCATTATTTCCTGTAGAGAATTGAAATCTGGTGTAACATGATGAGTAGCTCTTGAATCTGGATACCATGCTGTAGATGTATATGGGTGATACATCTCATTTAAGTTGTCCTACCAGGTAGTTATCAAGTGAGCTCTTGGTTGAGTTTGATTTCGTGCCAGAGCAATGCTTGAGAAGCTGCCACTGAATTTTGTATCAAACCTTTTTATTACATTCATGCACATAGTGCCAGGAATAAAGTAGATTTGACATCTACCTCATCCAGGACCTCTTCCTTGGTTGCGTCCACCTCGATAATGATGACCTCCACGATTGTTATTGTTGTTGTAGCCTTATTGAGTAGTGTGATGGATAGAAGGGCTCATGATATTAGGACTTCTTAAATGTAAGAGTCATTCATGTGAGGATAACATACCATGCACTTCTTCTAAAGTCAAGTCGTCAACACGAGTAGTGATGCTTGGGATAAAATTATCGTAGGAAGAGCCAAGACCCATTAATACATGCATAATAAGATCAACATATGATATAGGATGGCCAATTGTAACAAGATTGTTGGCAATGTTCTTAATTTTCTACATATATTCATGTATTGAATCAATCCCTCGTTGAATTACCTGTATTTGTGATTTAAGTTGAAGCACCCTCACTCGAGAGTGTGATTGGAATGCTCTAGCAAGTGCATCCCAAACAACTTTAGAGGAGTTGAGACCAACCACAAGGGGAAAGACACCTTATGTGAAAATAGAGTTGATCCATGTTAAAATTAATTGGTTTTTTGTTATCCAATCATTAAAATCAGAATCTATTGGAGATGGATCAACAATTCCCCACATACCATGAACTTTAAGCAGAGGAATAAACTGTGTTTTCCATAACAGATATTTGTCATTAGTCAACTTAAGAGGCAAGAATGGAACACCAATGAGAGGGATAGATGTGTTTGATGATCCATATGTTTTTCTTGACGTTGAACTTATTTCAGAATTCATAGAGATGGTATGTAATGTAAAAGAGTTGCTATTTTACTCATAATATGGAGATCCACAGATTTGCAGCAAGCTACGTGTGCTCTGTTTGATTCTAGAGAGACCACGCGAGAGAAAGATCCACAATATGGAGATCCATAGATTTGAAGCAAGCGGCACATGCCCTATTTGATTCCAGAGAGACCACATGAGAGAAAGATCCACCTTGATTCAATTTAATAGTTCAACGTCGATGGAGAGATCTCGTCAAAGAATGATAGAAATAGAAGGGATTGTTGTTTCAATTAACCACGAGCTTCAGCTACAAGTGGCGGAACTAGAGAAATATGTTGCTTCTAATGATGCTTGCATACAGAAATTTGTGTGAGCAAAATTAAAGAAAGAAAGCTCTCTTGTTTTGGGAAATTCCAAAGAAATGACACGGGCATACAAAAGAAGACAGAGAAAAATAATTTATTTGTTTAAGAAGAAAAAAAGTAGCGTAAGCGTACCCTCTGATACCATGTTAAATCATGTAGAGAGACATTGACACAAGGAATAAGAATAGGGGAGTAACATCAGGAATAAGAACAGGGAAGAAGAACAAAGAGGATCAATTGTGGAATTGTATTCTTTTCTATATTTCTTTTGTGTTGATACATGTCTGATTTATACATAAACGATACAGGTTTACAAGATAGTTTTCTATACAAGGCAAAGCTTCATATGACAATGATATTCAGATTTATGATCAGCTTGATTTTGGTATTGATTTGATTCGTAAATTTTAGGTAAGCTCATCCTCTACATTTGATGCGTGATTATTGTCTTTACACTCAGAACATGACATTTTAGTGGTGCCCAACCATACATAACGAAGGCAAAACCAGGACAGCTCTTAGGTTCCACCTCAAACACTCCACTAATTGAATATTCATGTGCTCCAAATCCGTACCCGTTGCCATGAACTTTTAAGTAAAGAAAACACATAACTGTTAGCGTAGAAAGAAATTAAGTTAGATGTCTACGATATATCAGACAGAAATTTCCCCGGTCTAACATGGTAGGTTATGATTCTACATTGCAATAAATGCCACTATAGACCAATAAGATCAATTTGCACATCAAGTAAAGATGGCAAACAAATCATACTAGTAACGAAGTGAAAATTACAATAATAGCTCACAGCTTTGTGATTGTTACACAAATAATAAAGACACCAATGTAATGGGCTCGGAAAGAAATATCTATAGCACTCATTAAGTGAATACTAAAAAACCAACAGGTAGATAGTTAGACAAGGCAACTCATCTTCTTCATTGAATATGTAGAACAATCCTTAGTTAATAAAATTTTGTGTTGGTTGGATGGTGGACACAGGGCTGTCCAGCTCAATCCGAACCCAACCAATCAGAACCAAATCGGAGTTTTAAAAAAAATTTAAATTAAATTTGAATCAACCTTTTGAAAATCCAAACCAAAAATAAACTGAAAATTTGGGGTTTAGTTTAGTTCAATTTGGGTTAACCAAATTGATTTTTTAATATTTAATACTATTATATTATTATTTTAAATACTATTAAATATAAATAATGATATAGATATTTTTAAAAAATAAAATTTTAGTTTATTCGGTTCTAAATTGAAATTTTAGTATTGAACTAAAAATCAATTCAAACTTTTTTTGAAAACTTTCAAAAACCAAACCAAACCAAGAATTTTGACCAAGTCCATTTTTTGAGTTGACCTAAAAAAATGGACCACCCTAGGTCAACAACTTCCCAATCACATTTAAAAGATCTCAACTTTTCTTGTTCAAAGAAGAACCCTCTTTGTTCCTTCAATATCCTTCATGACACAATCCCTTGTAATCTCCTAAAAATTAGCCATAAATAATACTTGGGCCAATATCCAAGAAGTGTTTACAAAGACCCACAATTCTCATATTTACATATGAGTCCTACTGTGCATAACCTGCCTAATAATCATTCCCTTTTGGATCATGTTTGGGTGAATGACAGCTTATGATCTTCTTATTGAGCTCAATCTTCTTCTTAGTTATAACCTTTGTCATCGGATCTAATGAATTTTTATCAGTAGAGGCTCATCAAATATCCATCTACCACATTCCTAATCAAAAAAAAATATAATATTAATATGTTAAGTTCTTGAATGATCATATGGAATTCTTGATAAGGTTTGTAACACTTTTACTATCACAGTGGTAAGTGGTTTAATTTTGTCAAAAAATAACTTTTTAACTATATAATTTCCTTCTCAATTTTTATGGTTGTAATAAATTATCGAATGATTTCTCCTCCGTTAGGTCACAAAAAAAAGGCTTTTATGCCTAAACTTTTTGTCTTCCTCTTAGCTTTCTATTCCATATTTTTATTTTTTTTTGAATTTTTTAGAGCCGTCAATCAAGTAAAAAAATAAAAAGAAGGTTAATAGGTAGCAGCGTGATCATGGGTGAATACCGAAATCACGGGCAGGCCGTGAAGCATACTGTTCATTTTTGAAAAATATTTTTAATGGAATCACGGCCAAAGATTATCGTCTTGGGTTGGCCGTGAAGTGCACTGTGGATTTTGAGACCTTTTTGCGGATCACGGCCGAACACCAAAATCTTGGGCTGGCCGTGATCTTCAAATAAAGCTCGGATTGATCCCAAATTTACTGTGTAGACTTGTCTCTTCATCATAAATCACTCTATGACTTTAAAATCTTTAAAAAGCTCCAAAAATGAGTGATTTTAACTTGAAATAGTATATAGACAAGAAAAAGTGAAGATTCTGAAGCAAATAAGTAAATAAGTCTAAATATTATATAAAAGCACCAGAATATGCCTTATTTTGAGATAAAATGATATCAGAAAATACTACTAAAATGTAAGGCATTAAATACTCCCAGACTTAAATCTTTGCTTGCCCTCAAGTAATAAACTAAGATGAAACACATGACAGGTGTGAAAATACTTATTCAGGTTGAAAGCATGCAACCAAGTCAAACAATATCTGTCAGCAATCCATGATCCAGATATGAGAACCCAAATGATGAGATAATAATAAAAAAGTTTAGTAGATAGGTCCTACAATCTCTAGAAGTCAAGGCATTCAGCTAGGGGCATACAAAGAACTCAATTTAGCACACATACTACTCATGCAAATCCAATGCATCCAAAATCAACTTGTTGGGTCAGACACAAATGTATTATTGAAAAACAAGTATTATCACCTTTCATTTTATTCAAATATAAACACAAGCTTTCAAAACATATGGTGATAGTAGACTTCAACTCACAACTTTGGTACCACTGCCAATTTTGTGCAGTGCTAAGTAGAAGAGTCTTTATTCATTTTTTTTATTTTTTTAATTTTTTTATTTACAAATCACACTTGTGATCGTCCCCCAGCAAGTAGCATAGATTTATGGAATGAACAAGCAAGTATGTGCCTCAACAAGAAATCAAATATAAACCACTAGCATGCCATCCTTGAACATTCAGAAATGTGTGACCTATTAATTCAACATTCTCAATCATTCTAATTAGAAGATTTCAAAATCATAGAACATTTGGATAGGATCATAGAAATTAGGTGGTGCTTTCAACATATCATAACCACACCATGCATGGAATCAATCTCAATATTTATTCATGGCTATCACAGGATCACAACATTATAGCATAATGACATCAGATATTCATGATATCAGAGCATAATCAAATAAAGTCTCAACAACATCATACCATAATGTAACTGTAACTAACGAGTAGCACAACCAAAAGCAACATCATCAGAACCAAATAGCAGTAGCATGGAGTATAAGCAACAACAAGGCAAGATAACAACGAGCAGCAGCCCACCCACTCTAATTATCGCATAGTCCTCTATGTGAGGCAAAAATACATAAAAGAATGGGTGGACCGAGAGTTGGCAAATAGAGAAACTTACTTCTTCTTAGAATGTGAACCTGTGGACTTTGCGCTCTTCCTCTTGCATTTGAAATCATAATGGTGGTGTTTGCTATGGCTGTGGTGAAGAGTCACCGGCAGAAGACTAGCTTGCTGGAGCTCTGGGGGTGGTCATCTTCATTGCAATAGCCTTCCTTTGAGGTGCCATCTCGGGTGGAAGGAAGAGGGCCGCTGTTGGTGTTGGTGAAGAGTTTTTGAGAGAAAAATGATGGACAGTGGAGAGAACAGAAATAGTGGCGGCGATAGTCCAAAAATTCCAGAAAACTTCTTCGATAGGCAGCGGAAATAGCAGATCAAGAGTTCTAACTGTGCTGAAATCGAAGGGAGAGGATTAGCTGGCTGGCTTGAAGTAGTAGAAGGGCTGAGAAACTTGATCAAAGGAGATAACGGCTGTGAGGAGGGTGGCGGCACTTGTCACGAGTAAAGAAGTGGATCATACCCCAACTGTGATTCATAGTAATCATTTTGGCACTCACCCACAGTTGTCTTCATGGCCCAAGAAATTTGTCATGGGCAGGTCGTGATTCATACCGATCATTTGTTATCGTCTGGGCACAATACTCTTCACGGGCTAAGACAGAAATCCCCACTAGTCCGTGCTCTTCACTGTATAGAATTGATTTTTTTGTTTGCTACAGTAGACTTCACAGGTGAAGATCGTAATCATGGCCTGACCATGATTTGCATTGTGCTGCGAAAATCCTTGACTTCGATTCCCTGATCTCTAGAAAGAGTTCCTTAATGTGTTTCGCAAGTGCACAGACAAATCGAAGTAATAAAAATATCGATCCCACAGGGACCAATGACCAAGTACTGACTCTACTTAAGATCGTTAGCTAGCCTAATCTAGAATATAATAGTTTTAATCTTAACTAAATTGAAGGAATAGTAAAACAGACTTTGGTTGTAATCGATTTGATGGAAATTCAAGATTTCGGGTTTACCACTCTATATTTCATGACTTTTCTAATTAAGAACATCTTAAGAAGAATTTACTATATTGAAGGGGATTTATCCGCATGTACAGATTGCCCCCTTACAATCCGGTATTTATCTAATTTAATTCCCTACTCTCATGGTTATTAACTCAGGATAGATCCAATGGGTTCTTGACAAATTTATAAAATCCGTCAAGCCGATTCGAACTACTCTCGTGCTCAAATCAACTTGTTCAAATAATGCAGGTCCGATGTCGCAATTCACCTCTCAGTACTTCTTGCGACATCTCTAATCATGCAAATTATGACCAGTAATCAACATGCATTAATCATAACAATAATTGAATCAAACATAGATAAATTACTTTATAAGAAGATAACAAACAATCAAGTCATGAAAATATAGAGGGCTATACCCTAAATCCTAAATAAAGAGTTTACGCTGACATAGTAATAATATCAACGTTATAAGAATCCATGTTTTTGATTACAAATTGGCAAAATAAAATTGGAATCAATTGGGAGGATAAAGAGTAAAGCTTCCTGATGAAGATCGATGCCAACAATCTAAAAAATCAAAGTTTTTTCAGTGAAGAATCGCCGTTCGCCACCTATTGCCCTAACTTTCACCCCTTTGTCAAATTCTCCTTGAAAATTGGCCCAAAAGTCCTGATAATTGCTCCAAAGCTTCCTTATATAGTTCCCCATCTCCTAATTAGGTTTTCCCCAAATTTAGGCATAAAAAGGAATCAAATCGAGCGAGAAATCGAGTCAAACTCGAGTTGGGCGGAAGAAAATATGGTCGTAAAAATAAATATGGCAGTGCCGTATTTTCTTCTATGTATTATGGAATTAAACCTAGCAAAAATACGACCATGAAAATAAATATGGCGTTGTCGTATTTCTTTCTGTGGATTTTCTTCAACAAAATACGGTCGTAATAAATATCACCGGCAGACCGTATTTCTTTCTATGGATTTCTAGTATTTTGTGCTGAGAAA
The DNA here is from genome assembly GCA_027563935.2 of Costus lasius. Lineage (NCBI taxonomy): Eukaryota > Viridiplantae > Streptophyta > Magnoliopsida > Zingiberales > Costaceae > Costus > Costus lasius. Next base: position 84,153,471 of record CM050451.1, read on the forward strand.
AATATGGTCGTGATAAATATCACAGGCAGGCCGTATTTCTTTTCTGTACTCTTCGAGTATATACGGCTGTGGTAAAAAATATGGGCATGCCGTATTTTCCAAATAAGCTCTGATTTGCACGAAATTTTATGGGCAACTTCTTCTTGACTTGTAGAATTCATCTGTACACTTGGATTCATCAAAATCTATCAAAATTTGGTCATTTTCACCTGAAACATGACAAAAGTGAAGAGAGGTGAAGAGTCCGAACAAACAAAAGGATTTAAGTCAAAATAAGTGAAAATATGATAATAATATGAGAGATTATTCATAAAAAGTATAGTAAAAATACTATATAAATACAAGACATCAAATCTTCCTAGACTTAAACTTTTGCTTCTCCTCAAGCAAATAAATAGACCAAAGAACAATGCTGAGTATGGAAAATATAACTCATGAAAAATAAATTTCTAGAGCATAATCACTTATAAAAATTTTCAACGCATGCTACATAAAATTCAGATAAATACCCTGTTCTTAGAATTTAATCTTTAAGATTCACAATTAGGGTGGCAACGGGTCAGGTACTCATGTTACCACCCAAAACCCAAACTCAACCCGAATTCAAAACCCGATACCCGAACCCGACCCAAACCCGGGTTAAATATCTTATTGTGCAACCCGAACCTAGGACGAGTATAATAAAAATTATATATTAATTTATACTTTATAAAATATAATTTAAAAATTAAATAATAATAAATATATTTATATAATAACTATTTATTATTAATTTTATATTTATTATTAATAATAAATATTTATATAATAGTTATTTTATTATTATTTATATTTTAATAAAATTATATTTATTTATTTATTTATTATTGAAATCGGGTATCGGGTACCAGCACCACTAAATCCGAACCCGATTAAAACCCGAACCCGATTAAAACCCAACCCATTAAACCCGAACTCGTCCCGTTTAGATAAACGGGTCAGGTCGGGTCAGGTACCCGACCACGACGGGTAATTTTACCAGCCCTATTCACAATCTTAATTAAATAAAATTTCGCAACTTGTATGATAAATAGAATCTCAATCTCATGAATTCACTTTCATCTCAGTTTAAATCTACAACACTTTTGTTTACAGAAATAGGATCTCCAAAATCTTTTTCTCTATTCAATTTTTTTTTATTTTGCTTTTCACTTTCTCTAAATCGAATACCACCTTTTTTCTGGTGACGAATTTAGAGTACATTGACCCATTAGCCAATGTATTAGAACTCATATCTTATTGGCTAACAGAATTGAGATTCATGGCTAAGATAGAGGAGTTAATGTCAAATAATTTTTCTTTGGCATGTACCCATATAGATACATACTTTTTATTTGGGCTTCAACTCATGTCTTCGGTACCACTACCAATTTTTCGCAGTGCCAAGTAGAGGAGTCATTCCCTCTCTCTCTTTTTTTTTTTTTTTTTTTTTTTGGGGGATTTTGGATTCTTTCTTCCCAACAAATAGCATAATATGTCAAACATCAACTAAGCTAATCAATCAATGTAAATTCAACATATCATACTCATATGCTCATTTTAGTTGAAAAAGAATGCTTCACTCTTAAATCGCGTTCATGAAATAACATATCTACCAAAATCTTATGCATCAATTGATGAAAAATTAAAATGAGAGGATATACATTGAAGAAATAAATTGAATATTAGAGGCATATTTCCATTCATAGGCATTACTATATGAATATTCATAATTTTGAAAATTTTGAATCTGACACACATCATTCATCAACACAAAACAAACCATTCATCAACATCAATAGACATCCACAATAATAGAAATAGAAAACATCCAATCACATAATATCCAAATCACATAAGTGTAGCGTCCACATATGATGCTAAAATCAGAATACATCCAATCCAAATATCATCATGCGCCTAACATCATGTCATCACGAAACAGAATGTAGCAAAAAGTTATACAATCCACTGAAATTAGTAGCACAAAGAAAATAAAAATAGAAATATAGAAAACATATATCTTTCCCTACAAAAAGAATGCATCGTCCTCGATGCAATAAGCATAGAATGAGGGAGTAGGAGAAGAGATACTCACAAAGTACTAATCATTCGCATCAATGTCTGTCTCCTCACCATCCTGCTCATCAGAGGCAGCCTCTTCCATATTTGCATCCGGGTCCTTCTCTTCATCAGAGTAGAAGTGATCCCCTAGAAAGCCTTTAAGATCCTGAATGTCATCACACACATCCTGGATAAAATCAAGTGCTCTCTCCAGAAGACGTCCCTGACGGAACACCTCTGCAGACAAGGCCTGGAAGCCTGCATCCTGGGTAAAAGACCAACTCCTCTGAGGCTGTGCTGCACCGCGAGAAGAAGAACTAGCTCTACATAGTGGAGAATCCATACTCATCCCAAATGGGTCGCTACTACCACCCCAGGTGGGTGGTGGTGGTGCTGAGTTGAGTGGTGCAGGAACATCCTTAACAACTGCATTAGGAGGAATCTTCCAATTTAATTGATTACGAACTGTAGTCCGTTCTTTGTTTGGCAAAGGCAAAGCTAGAAAGTTTGGTCCAAGGATAAGGGAAAAAATATCACCCTCACGGACAATCATCCTCATCGGAACGCACGACTCCAGGTCGATCCTACAATTTCCCTTTGTAGTCTATACTCCAAATGGATCCACATCCAAAGCAAGTGCTAAAGTGGTGACAAATCCCCCTAGCACTATAGCACCCTTCTTGGCACCTGCAACTTTATCAAATTGTTTAACAAGATAAGTGATACGTTCGCAAGTGCATGGATTTATCGAAGTAATTAAAAGGTTATCGTTCCCAACGAGGATCAGGTGGTCAAGTACCGATTACACGGTCGATCTATATCTAGACAAATCAAATTTGTAGTTTTTGTTTTTGAAAACTTCTAAATACGATAAAAAGAAACAGACACAGTGTTTTGGGTAAAAATCAATTTGGATAAATTTAGGATTTGGGGTTTCACCACGTTGACAAATATGAATTTAATAAAATAAATCTTTACACAAAAAATTATAGTTTTAAAAGAGATTTTTCCTAAGGTATAGATTACCTCATCTCGAAGCGTAATCCGGTATCAATTTACATTAATTCCCTACTCTCATGACAATTAACATAAATAGACCCATTAGGTTCTGTGAAAAAACCTTGGAATCCTTCAAATGAATCCAAACTACTCTCGTGATTGGATTCGTAGGTTTGAAAAGAATAGTTCCGACGTTGCGATTCACCTCTCGGTCCTTCTCGTAATGTCTAAGGCGTAAAATTACTTGATCTGGGTAAATTATGGAATAGACACAATTCTAATCAAATCAAATCCATAAAATTGATGTAAAAGATTTAAAACAATAGATATAATCCATGAATTGTCAACGGGCTACTTCCCAAATCTAGAAAATAGGTTTAAGCAAACATGTTCTTTGAATACAACATGTTTAATGATGAATTCAACATGTAATCTCTCGTAAATAATACAAAAAGACACTAGGATAGTGATTAGAACTCTTCCCCTCGATCTGGAGATGAGAAGAAGTGATAAAACCCCTCCTTTGCGTGATCTTTCGCCGGAATTTTGCCCTGGAAGTGATTTTCGCCCTAGCCCCCTAATTTGTTTGTGTTCATGTGTAGAAGCCCCGAAACCCTTCCAAAACCCTTACTTTTATAGTCTAATCAGTATAGAACCCATCTAGGAAGGTTTCTGGAGAGTTTGGTTCAATTCTGGTTCAATTTGGAGTAGAATCAAGTGAGAAACACGAAAAGCGGAAATATTCACTACCCCGTGATGAGTTTACGGCCTCGGCCGTAATTCTTTCTATGTATAAAAACTCCTGTGCACAGATATATTCACGGACCGTGAAGGATTCACGGCCTCACCCGCGAAAGTTTCTGTGGACTTTTAGACTTAGCCATTTTTCCGCCCTTCGAAGCCAAAAATTACAGCCAAGGCCGTGAAAGTTTCGTTCTTCATTGTTTTCTCTCCAAATTTGACGTGTAAGCTCGTAATCTCCTTAGGAATCATGCTTTGGCTTCAAAACTCATGAAATCCTTCATTTTTGGGTGATTTTACCTACATTTTCATAAAAACAAAGAAAAGTAAAGATTCTATACAAAGTGAAGCAAAAACACTAAAAATTGCATAAAATCATTCAATTAAGCCCAAAATATGGTATAAAATATAGGCAAAAATATGGTGTAAATACAACGCATCAATAAGATACCACATCTATTAGATATCCATGAAGCATGCACCATAAGAAAAAGAGTTCAACTTGTCGGATCACACCATCGCTCTTACCTCGCCCGAAGACGGTATGTAAGAGAACTCTATGCACATATCGGAGACAAGGATTAGAAATACTAGTTGCTCGTGTCGATTTTGTTGAAAAATTTGAATCTAAAATGATTTGATACCAGAAAGTGTTTTTAATATATTCTCGTAGCAGATGTACACACCCTCTTGCTGGTAAGTGGAAGATAGCTCTAACATCCTTGAGCGTGAGAATCCTTTCAATATTTGCAACTCGAAAAGTAAGGCGGCCTTTCGCTTCTTGACGGTGGTAATCATGGAGCTCGACTTTAAAATTGCTGAGAAACTTTAAGACCAAGGGAATGAATGTTTGCGGCTGACTCTGGAAAACCTTAAACCTAAAATTTGCTTGAACATCCAATTTACATCTTCATTAAGTCCAAGGATCTCCAAAGTACGCTTGTCTGTGTATTTAGTGTTTGCAATCTGCCTTGTAAGAAGATGATTATACTTGGCTTCTTGTGTATCATCTCTGAAGATAATGCCATAAGGATTTGGAGGTGGTGGCGGTGCTGTAGAAGCTGGTGCTTTACCCTTCCCTTTGCTTACTACTTGTTTCTTCTTTAGTGCCATTTCAGGGAATAAAGATGAAAGAAATGAAGTACAAATGTTGAGAAAGGATGCGTTACCAAAACTGAAGCAGGACACCGAAAATAGAACAAGCTCTTCGAATGCAATACTCAAATGTGATCCTTCTAGGTGAAATTGATCTTCAAAAACTTCAGGGAAAAGATCTTCTAGCTCAATCGAAGCTCTAAAGGGTGAAGCTTGGATGCTAAAAAACATAGGTCGACAGAAATCAGTTGAACTTTGCTTTCCAGGCTAAATCAAGGCTTTAAACCGCCTGAATGTGGCTTGGAGATGACTAGAAAATGATCGAATAAGGTCGTCGGGCGATTTAGAAGGTCAGAAGAGGCTCGATTTGAAGAGGCGGTGCAAAAGTGAGAAGAAAATGGGAAAAACCCTAGAAAATACGGTCGGGTGGATATATAGGCGAATAAAAATACGGTTGTACCATGAAATATTCTGTAAAGAAAAATGACAAAAATACGATCGGGAAAAGAAATACGGCACCCTCGTGAAACATTCTATGCTGAAGATCAATGAAAATACAGGTGTGAAAATAATTATGGCAACCCCGTGATATTTTTTTTTGAATCAAACAAATATACAGGTGTGAAAATTTTCACAACCCACCCGTAAAATCTTTTGTTCCCTTCAAAATTTACCATGTTTCCAGAATACGGGCATGATAGAAATCACACCCCGCCTATGAAACACTCTATTTCTTTAGAGATGAATAGTAACACAAAAAGTACGGTCGTGATAAGAAATACGGCAAGGCCGTATTTTTTGCGTAAACTTCTAAAATCACTGTTTTGACGTGAAATCAACTCAGAATACTCCTACAATGTAGAAAAACAAGAATTAGTTCTAGAAAAACTCAAAAATAAGCAAAAACAAATCAAATCAAATAAGAAAAGAGTAGAGTGCTTGGGTTGCCTTCCAAGAAGTGCTAAGTTTAATGTCACTAGCTCGACTAAAGATCATCATCATTATGTTAGCGGTGTAGACGGTGAATTAGTGGCAATGTGAAGACAATGCAGTTTCTTGTACTTTCACCATCTTAAAAGTATGCCCACCAAAGTAAATACCCAAAGTAGTGGATAGATCATTGTAATTTTGAACAATTTGTGTAGGCAAAAAGAAAACTCAATACCCATAATATCATTCAAAGAACACCCTATAACTTTTTTGAATTTATCTATGATTGATCATGTTTGTTTTTCATGTTCTTCGGCATCATCAATTATGAAAAAAATAGAGCCAAGGCTCAGAGATTCACACCTTGCATTACTTGAAAGAGTTTTTGGTTCAATTTTTGGACTTTCACTTACCTTGAGATCAGCGTTAACAATAACTGGAAGCACGAAGTTCTTACCGTCATCATGATCTAAATATTTATCTTTCACCTTCTCCGCATTGTTGGATGGACTAGATTCAGGTAATTCAGAAAAAGATTTAATCTTGTCCTTTGTCTCATCAATGTTATATCCTATCAAATAGACTTTCAATAGATCTCTTTCTTTCTTGATGTCTAGAATTTTTGGGAGTGTACCCTTCAGGACTTCGATGCTGTAGCAGGATCCTACAAGAGAAGATTTTCTTAGATTTTTGGTCAAATCGAAATCAACAGAATCCTCACCTATCTTAAAAGTTAGCTTCTCATTTTTCACATCAATATTCATGCTAGTAGTCACCAAAAAGGGTCGACCTAAAATTATAGGGAGCCTAGAATCCTCCTCCATCTCGAGGACAACAAAATCAATGGGTATAAAAAACTTACCAACTTTGATAGACACATCCTCTAAGATACCTACTAGATGCCGTATCGAGCGGTCGGCTAGCTGTAGAGAAATAGAAGTGGGCTTAAGATCTCCAATGTCCAGCTTCTTACAAATAGAGTATGGCATCAAGCTGACACTAGCCCCTAGATCACACAAAGCATGGTGAATAGACATATCACTAATCAAACAAGGAATAGAAAAACTCCCTCGATCCTTAAGCTTCGGTGGCAATTTATTTTTAATTATTGCACTGCACTCTTCAGTGAGTGCGACCGTTCCACGCTCTTACAACTTTCTCTTGTTGGACAATATCTCTTTCAAGAACTTGGCATATGAAGGCATCTGTGACAAAGCATCAATGAAAGGTATATTAATATAAAGCTTTTTTTGTACCTCTAAAATTTTTCCAAATTGTTTGTCAAGTTTAGCCTTTGCTAGTCTTTGAGGGAAAGGTACAGGCGGTTTGTAGTAAGGTGGTGGTACATAAATTGGTTCTGGCTCCCTATCTTGTGAAAATGTTCTACCATTGTTTCCCTCTTCCTCTGTGGATTCAGAATTCTGCACCTCTTGGTCTTGCGTTGTATCTGGTCCTCGTGGCTCTTCCAATTATTTTCCACTGTGTGTTGTAATAGCATTGCAATGCTCACGTGGGTTTACCTCTGGTTTTCCCGGTAGTCTACCTGTAGGCCTACTTGAAGAACTAGCCTACTGAGCTATCTAAGTCTCCAACATCTTTTGATGGGTCTTCATAGATTCCATCTCAGAACTTAGATTCTTGATAGACTCATTAACATGTCTAAATTCTTGCCTGAAGTCTTCGAATCGATGTATGAAATCGTCATTCTGCTTGGTGTGTGATGACACCAAAATATATAGTATATTTTGTATCATTTTGTATATCTTTTCATGCTAAATTGAAGATCCTTTGCTTGTTTTTATGCTAAATTTATCAAATATTGCAAAATCTACTTCCATTTTGGTTTTTCATCATTTTCAGGTAAAAAGACACTATTTTGAGGCATTTTCGAGCAGAATCAAATACATAGATAAATTCACAACATCAAGAGGAGATCACACGTTAAATTTTAGAAGAATCAAAGCTTCAGAGCAAATTACGGCACCCCCACTATGGAATTTATGGTACCGTAACTGGACTGCACTCCCAGATCGAAATTACAGCAATACCGTAAACATATTTACGGTGCCGTAATTTGGAGTTTTCCAGAACAGAGAAATTCGAGACATTACGGCACTACCGTAAACATCTTTACGGTGCCGTAATATGGGCATGATTCTGACCAGAGACTCGATGAAGATTACGGTACTGCCATAAGAAAGTTTACGGTACCGTAATTCTGGATAGTTTTCAACTCGAGAGATTTCAGACATTACGGCAGCATCGTAAAGTCGTTTACGGTACCGTAATTCCAGATAATATTGAAGCCGAGAACTCACCGTCCAGATTACGGCACTGCCGTAAACTGCATTACGGCCGTAATTCCAAGTCAAAAAGATGCTGAGGACTCGTCTTTAAGAGGAGAAGTTAACCGAAGTGGAAGAATGAATTTTGATCCAGTATCGAAGGAGCAATCGACAGAGAGGCGGTTAGGATTTGGCCTCGCGCCGAGAGGTGTAGAGGGCACCTCTCGCTGTGATTTTTACACATAAGCTTCGTTTGGAGGTGGAGAGGACATACCAGAAGTTTCAAAGCAAAAGGATCTCAGACGAGGGAGAAATCAACAAAGGAGCGTCACTGGCACTATTCGTCCCAGATTACGGCCGTAATCATCTTTACGGCCGTACCGTAATTTGTTCTCTCCCTCTGTTTTGATTTCCTACACCATGGATTATTGTACCTCTTCTTCCATGCACGCTTAAACACTTTTTGGGACACGGGGTGTAATCCCCCTTGATTTTTAATGATTAGATAACTTTTTACCTTCGTCAGAATAGTTTTATTATGATGATTCTACTTATGTGATTGTTTGTCTTTGATTCTCTATAGATTGATGTTATTATTCATGTTTTAGAGTTCTCACAATAAGGACCGAAAGGTGACTTGCTTGAGAACTTGGAACCCTAGAATTGCATGTTAGAAATTCTCTTAGGTTAGTTCTTAATTATTTGATTTTAGTGATCTTATTACCATGATGATAATTTAAATCTAGGGTAGAGTCAAGTTGTCAAACGTGGAGATCTTGCACGAAAGTGAGGATCGGAACGTTGGAGAACCATAAGTAGAACTTATGTTGAGTCTCGGATGCACGAAAGTGATCCTTGAGATTCCACTTGAGATAATCAACTTAGAATTCGGATGCACGAAAGTGATCTTTGAATTCTTTGATTGGTGATTTACTTATCATTAGCCTGGGATAGATCTTGCGCAAAAGCGAGGATTGGTCCCTGCATGATTGTCTACATGAAAGTGAGATGATTCCTTTATGAAATAAATTAAGTCTTTATCATGATAAGATTAGTCTGGCGATCTTTTATTTATGTCTAGTCATTAGTATCAAGGAGGATGAAACCCTAGTCCCAGTTATTTCTCTCTGATTATCTTTTTAGCATACTTTTCTGCATAGTTTTTTCCATCATATTCGGCTTGCTTAGCTAGTGAGAAAACATCTATTTGGTACTTAATACGTAGGTCTCTGTGGTTTGATATTTTTATTACTTCGAAGTATCCGTGCACTTGCGGATCACAACAAGTTTTTGGCGCCGTTGCCGAGGATTAGTCCAAGGTACACGCCAAACAACTTGGGATACATCAAGTTTTTGGCACCATTGCCGGGGACCTTAGTTTTGTTAATATCAAAATAGTCCAAGGTACACGCCAAACAACTTGAAAAACCCTCTTTTGATGAAATTGATGCTTTTGATGATATATCATTTATGGTTAAATCTGATGAGTTTGAAAATTGTGATATTCATGTACCTCAATCTGATTTGGGTGAAAATTTTTGAAATTGATGATAAGCTATTTATTGATAGATATGAGGAAATTGATTCTCAAATTAATTCTTATGTGAAATTTGATGAATTTGACTCTGATTCTAATGATTAATTATTTGTGAAAAAGCATGAGGAAATTGATTTTGACAAATCTCACTTCGATTTGGATGATAATTTTGAAATTAATAAATTATTTGATTGTGGGCATGATGAACTTGAAAAAGATTTGCATATTACAAATATTGATGAACCTCATGATGGCACTTTGCCCATATCTGATATACACTCTTCTGATGTATTTGAGAATTTATGCTTTATTGAGGAACTTAATTTGAGACATAGACATTATTTTGATGATCCAATGCTTATATCTTTTGATGAAAGTCCTATGGCAATTGAAGATTTAAATTTGAAGAAAGGACTTATGATTTTGCTTACTGACAAATATAGGAAGATCATTGAAAATCTTAATTATGACTTCCGCATATTTAAAAAAGCCACGGTGATTGTAATTTACATGAAATTCTGGATATTTGGATTTGTGGCTAAACTTTTTGGACAGCGGAAAAAGAAAAAATTGCATGCTCTTTATTTTGGCACTGATTCACCTGCTTCACCATGAGATTTGATTTTTGGTCAAGCTATGGACCTAAAATTAGCGCTTCTTGGGAGGCAACCCAAGCACTTTTGCTTAGTTTAGTTGCTTTTATTTTAGTTTATTTTTAGAATTAATTTTTCTTTTCTTTTTGCAGGTAAAATTGATTTTTGCGCAAAATACGGCACTGCCGTAATCATCTTTACGGTGCCGTAATATTGATCTGAGTTCATCCCGAGAGTTTTAGTCTATTACGGCGGTACCGTATTGGTTTTTATGGTACCGTAATTTTTGAATTTTTGAATTTTTCAAAAAAAAAAAATATTTCTGTGACTAATTTTACGGCAGTACCATAACCATGTTTACGGTACTGTATTTCCTGTATAATTTGACCCGAGAATTTGTGTCAATTACGGCACTGCCGTAAAGAACATTACGCCCGTAATTTTTGATCTGCTTTCTGCTTATCCGAGTAGGTGTTTTCTCGCTGCGATTTTAAGAATTTGAGTCATGAAAACTTTTGATCTTTGACACCATCACGAAGTACTCATCTTTGTTTATCATCTAGATATTTTTTCTGAATTTTAAAGTCCATGGATCATTCTAAAACCCATAGCAACTTTTTGATTCTGATAAATTTCTACAGCAGTTTTTTCTGACTAATCTGATTAGCACTTTTGCTGCCACTTTTTAAGATGCTTCGATGACTTGAAACCCTGATTTTTCACTTGGAATATGAAGAACATGTGTCATTCTATCTTGTGGATTAATTGTTTTCAAGAAAATATTTTTTGATCATTCTAGGACACATGGCAACTTTTCGAATTTAATTAACTTTTGTGCAGTTTTTACAGTTTTCTAATCTGAGTAGCCTTCTTTCTCTTGATACCCTAAATTCCTGATAGATTTTGATCCTTTGATTTTCATACGTCTGAAAAGAACATATCTTATTCTACAACTTGGTTTTGTCCATTTTCTATTTGGATCATTAAATTTTATTCTAGGGTATGACTACTTTTCATAAAAAAAAATTCAAAAACTGCTCGGTTTGCTTTCTACCTGTTATTGCTTATTTTGCCTCCAGATTCAGAAATCTTCAAGAGCAACTGTCTTCTACCTCTAGCCACCACTGCATCTGCCTCTGACATCACTGTATCCAGCCGTCGACACTGGATTATACCATCTGCAGATTCTTACTTCTTTTGCTGCCTCTTATTCCATTTATTTTATTTATGCAGCAGACTCTTCATTAGTGACTGATATTTTTTTTTATCTATGCAGTGCTATCTCTCGCACCACCCACCGACGATCTCTCCTCCAGGACTGTATTCTCTAGCAGACCACTAGGGATTACTCATTCTACTGTCGGCACCATCACCATCATTGCTAGCAGCTTTTTAGCTAGCCTCTGTTCCATCTCTGCTACTTGCCTACATCAGCTTTTTCCATCAGCACGCTTTTGGACCATCGATGATATCCCTGATTCTTCTTTGAGAAAATTATTTTTATCATTATTATTTTTGAGACTATTTTCAGACTGAGCCTTATGTACCTTAAATTTACAGGTAAAGTTTTCGAAAGGCACATACTTGGACCTTGCAGTACTTGCCCCGACACTATTTTTGGACTGAGCCGTATGTATTTTCGGTCAAAGCTTGCCATATAGTTTTGTGAGTATTATTTGCACTCTCTTACTCATGATTATTTTATATGGTTGCATCTTTGATTTACTTTTGATGTATCACTCACTGAGATTTCTATTCGATGTGGTCTTTTGAATCTATCATTTTACACTTTTGGCCATGATTGTGTGAGTTTGATACTTCACACATTTTGTAGTGATTTGACATATTTTGATGATTAAAAAATTTTATGACCTGAATCCATGTGATGAGAGGTTTATGGATTTTCCTATGATGATGAATGTGTTCATGCTTGTGATTAGGTCTAGATCTATTATGTTGAATTTATTTCTCTAATACATATCTGCCTTTGAAATTTTTCATTGGTTGATGCATGAAATTTTGGGTAGATATGTTATTTGAGGAATAAAATCTAAAGGTGAAACTACTCATTTAAATAAAATGAGCATATGAGTATGATTACTGAATTGATATCGATTGATCAACCTGGTAGATGTTTAGTCTATTTTGCTATTTGTTGGGAAAGAAGAATCCAAGATCCATAAAAATAGTGAGAGACTCCCCTACTTGGCACTATGTAAAATTGATAGTGGTACCTAAGACATGGGTTGAAGTCTATGCATGAAAAATAATGAGAGATAAAAAGAATAAGACTCCCCTACTTGGCACTGTGTAAAATTGACAGTGGTACCGAAGACAAGGGTTGAAGTCAAAAATAAAAAGAGTGTATCTAAGTGGGTACATGCCATCTTTACAAAAACAAACAAAATACATAAAAAAAAAGTGTGGAAAAAGATCTTGGAAACCTAATTCCTGTAAACAAATGTATGATAGATTTGAACTGAAAATTGGGTGAAATCATGAGATTGAATATTCTATTTATTATACAAGTTGCAAAGTTTTATTTGATTGAGTTGAGGATCTAGAAGGTTGAGTTCTAAGAATGATATGTTTATTTGAAGTTTTATGAAACAATTGATGGAATTTTTCATTGATGATTGTATTTTAGAAATTTATTAAGCATGAAAAGGTTTATCTTTTAGTCAATTTTTGATTCTTGCTTGAGGACAAGCAAAGTTTGAGCCTTATGTGTTTGATGACAACAAAATATATAGTAGATTTTGTATCATTTTGTATATCTTTTCATGCTAAATTGAAGATCCTTTGCTTGTTTTTATGCTAAATTTATCAAATATTGCAAAATCTACTTCTATTTTGGTTTTTCATCATTTTTAGGTAAAAAGGCACTATTTTGATGCATTTTCAAGCAGAATTAAATACATAGATGAATTCACAACATCAAGAGGAGATCACACGTCAAATTTCAGAAGAATCAGAGCTTCAGAGCAAATTACGGCACCCCCACTTTGGAATTTACGGTACCGTAATTGGACTGCACTCCCAGATCGAAATTACGGCACTACCGTAAACATATTTACGGTGCCATAATTTGGAGTTTTCCAGAACAGAGAAATTTGAGACATTACAGCACTGCCATAAACATCTTTATGGTGCCGTAATATGGGCGTGATTCTGACCAGAGACTCGATGAAGATTACGGTACTGCCATAAGAAAGTTTACGGTATCGTAATTCTGGATGGTTTTCAACCCGAGAGATTTCAGACATTACGGCAGCACCATAAAGTTGTTTACGGTACCGTAATTCCAGATAATATTGAAGCTGAGAACTCACCGTTCAGATTACGGCACTGCCGTAAACCGCATTACGGCCGTAATTCCAAGTCAAAAACGTGATTTTTAAGGGTCCGAATCTTGTGCAGACCATAACTTTTGATCAGACCTCCAAATTGAGATCTGAAAGATCATGCGGACTCGTCTTTAAGAGGAGAAGACACACGAAGTGGAAGAACGAATTTTGATCTAGTATCGAAGGAGCAATCGACAGAGAGGTGGTTAGGGTTTGGCCTCGCGCCGAGAGGCGTAGAGGGCACCTCTCGCCGCAATTTTTACACAGAAGCTTCGTTTGGAGGTGGAGAGGACATACCAGAAGTTTCAAAGCAAAAGAATCTCAGACGAGGGAGAAATCAACAAAGGAGCATCACCGGCATTGTTCATCCCAGATTACGGCCGTAATCATCTTTACAGCTATACCGTAATTTGTTCTCTCCCTCTGTTTTGATTTCCTACACCATGGATTATTGTACCTCATCTTCCATGCATGCTTAAACACTCTTTGGGACATGGGGTGTAATCCCCCTTGATTTTTAATGATTAGATAACTTTTTACCTTCGTCAGAATAGTTTTATTATGATGATTCTACTTATGTGATTGTTTGTCTTTGATTCTCCATAGATTGATGTTATTATTCATGTTTTAGAGTTCTCGCAATAAGGACCGAAAGGTGACTTGCTTGAGAACTTGGAACCCTAGAATTGCATGTTAGGAACTCTCTTAGGTTAGTTCTTAATTATTTGATTTTAGTAATCTTATTGCCATGATGATAATTTAAATCTAGGGTAGAGTCGAGTTGTCAAATGTGGAGATCTTGCACGAAAGTGAGGATCGAAACATTGGAGAACCATAAGTAGAACTTGTGTTGAGTCTTGGATGCACGAAAGTGATCCTTGAGATTCCACTTGAGACAATCTACTTAGAATTCGGATGCACGAAAGTGATCTTTGAATTCTTTGATTGGTGATTTAATTATCATTAGCCTGGGATAGATCTTGCACGAAAGCGAGGATTGGTCCCTGCATGATTGCCTGCACGAAAGTGAGATGATCCCTTTATGAAATAAATTAAGTCTTTATCATGATAAGATTAGTCTAGCGATATTTTATTTATGTCTAGTCATTAGAATCAAGGAGGATGAAACCCTAGTCCCAGTTATTTCTCTCTGATTATCTTTTTAGCATACTTTTCTGCATAGTTTACTTCCATCATATTCGGCTTGCTTAGCTAGTGAGAAAACATCTATTTGGTACTTAATACGTAGGTCTCTGTGGTTCGATATTTTTATTACTTCGAAGTATCCGTGCACTTGCGGATCACAACAGGTTTTTGGCGCCGTTGCCGAGGATTAGTCCAAGGTACACGCCAAACAACTTGGGATACATCATTGTGTATGGTAATAAAAGTCTCCATCATAATTTCTAGGTTCGACTTCTGAAGAGCTTGAGGTTGAGGTTGGTTGTACTGTCTTTGCTGAAAGCCAAAGGGCTGTCAATTATTAACCTGAGGTGCCTAGTTTTGATTACTCCTCCATGAAAGACCGGGATGATTCCTCCAACTAGGGTTGTAAGTGCTTGAGTATGGGTTATTCTGAGGTCTTCCAATATAATTTCAAATTGCATTTGCTTGTTCAGAGTCGCACTCACCCTATGTAGAAACTCCAAACATGACAATCCTATGTATAATATCCTGCATTACCACAAATCTCACATGAAATAGCATTAACAGTGGAAGGATTAAGACTTAAAGAATTTATTTTACTAGTTAAAGAACCAACCTTAGCGGCAAGCGAAGTGATAGCATCAAAATCATACCTACCTGATGCCTTGGCAGATGGCCCTCTCTCACTTGCCCATTGACAATGATTCAAAGCCATTTCTTTAAACAAATTAATTGCATCATCCACACTCTTGTTCATGATTGCCCCACCGGCAACAACATCAACTGTCATATGAGTATTATAATTCAATGCATTATAGAATGTGTGAATGATTACCCACTTGTCGAGGCCGTGGTGTGGACACATTCTCTACAGTTCTTTAAATCGGTCCCACGCCTCGTACAATGATTCTCCTTCTTTCTGAACAAAGCTAGTGATCTGGTTCCTTAGTTGTGTAGTTTTGCTTGGGGGAAAATATTTTGCTAGAAAAGCGTTGGAAAGTTCCTCCCAAGTTGTTATGGAACCTGGCTGATGAGAGTGAAGCCATGCGTAAGCTCTATCCCTAAGAGAAAAAGGAAAAAGTTTGAGTCGAAGGCATCATTAGAAACACCATTCATCTTTCATGTATCACAATATTCAAGAAATATAAAAAGGTGCATATTAGGATCCTCAGATGGCAAGCCTTCAAACTGGTTCTTTTGAACCATAGAAAGTAGGGATGACTTGATTTCAAAATTGTTCGCCTCAATGTTGGGACGAGCAATACTAGAGCGAACCCCTTGCAGGTTTGGGTTTGTATAATCCTTTAAAGATCTATGATCACCCATCTTAGATTTTAAGATTTCCTTTGCTAATTGCTTTCTGCGCAAGTGAAAAGTTCTCTCTGGTTCAGGATCTTCCTCAAATAGCTTCCTGGAACACCTAGGCATAAACAATTAATAGGTTAAACTGATGATGGAAAATTGACAATCAGTTCAAAGAAAGACTATAAATAAATAAAGTTAAATGACAAGTAAAAGGAAACAAAAGTCTAGTCTATCAATCCTTAGATTAAGTCAATATTGATGAAATTGGTCTCCGGCAACGGCGCCGAAAACTTGATGTGTTCCGCAAGTGCACGAATAAATCAAAGTAATAAAAATATCGATCCCACAGGGACCAATGACCAAGTACTGACTCTACTTAAGATCGTTAGCTAGCCTAATCTAGAATAGCATAGTTTTAATCTTAACTAAATTGAAGGAATAGTAAAACAGACTTTGGTTGTAATCGATTTGATGGAAATTTAGGGTTTCGGATTTACCACTCTATATTTCATGACTTCTCTAATTAAGAACATCTTAAGAAGGATTTACTGTGTTGAAGGGGATTTATCCGCATGTACAGATTTCCCCCTCTCAGCAGTACATCAGGTATTTATCTAACTTAATTCCCTACTCTTGTGGTTATTAACTCCGGATAGACCCAATGGGTTCTTGACAAATCTATAAAATCCCTCAAGCCGATTCGAACTACTCTCGTGTTCAAATCAACTTGTTCAAATAATGAAGGTCCGACATCACAATTCACCTCTCAGTACTTCATGCGACGTCTCTAATCATGAAAATTATGGCTAGTAATCAACATGTATTAATCTCAACAATAATTGAATCAAAAACAGATAAATTACTTCATAAGAAGATAACAAACAATCAAGTCATGAAAATATAGAGGGTTATATGCTAAATCCTGAATTAAGAGTTTACGCTGACATAGTAATAATGTCAACATTATAAGAATCCATATTTTTTTTTATTACAAATTGGTAAAATAAAATTGGAATCGACTGAGAGGATAAAGAGTAAAGCTTCCTGATGAAGATTGACACCAATAATTTGAGTAATCGAAGCTTTTCCGGTGAAGAATCACCATCCGCCGCTTGTTGCCCTAACTATCACCCCTTTGTTGAATTCTCCTTGAAAATTGGCCAAAAAGTCCTGATAATTACTCCAAAGCTTCCTTATATAGTTCACCATCTCCTAATTAGGTTCGTCCCAAATTTAGGCGTAAAAAGGAATCAAATTGAGCGAGAAACTGAGTCAAACTTGAGTTGGGCGGATGAAAATACGGTCATGAAAATAAATATGGCGGTGCCGTATTTTCTTCTGTGTCTTCCGAAATTAAACCTAGCAGAAATATGGTCGTGAAAATAAATATGGCCCTGCCGTATTTCTTTCTGTGGATTTTCTTCAACAAAATACGGCCATAATAAATATCACTGGCAGGCCGTATTTCTTTTTGTAGATTTCTGGTATTTTGTGCTGAGAAAAATACGGCCGTGATAAATATAACAAGCAGGCCGTATTTCTTTTTGTACTCTTCCAACAAATACCGCCGTGATAAAAAATATGGGCATACCGTATTTTCCAAATCAGCTCTGATTTGCATGAAATTTTATGGGCAACTTTGTCTTGACTTGTAGAATTCATCTGTGCACTTGGATTTATCAAAATCTATTAAAATTTAGTTGTTCACTTGAAACATGACAAAAGTGAAGAGAGGTGAAGATTCCAAACAAACAAAAGGATTTAATTCTAAATAAATGAAAATATGATAAGAATAGGAGATATTATTCATAAAAAGTATAGTAAAAATACTATATAAATACAAGACATCATTCCTACTACATAGAATAAATCTCAATCAGCAAAAACCTCAATGAAAACATAACAAAACACATAAAATCCACCTATAATAGGTTTCATCCAAACATTACAAAAAGAAATCAACACAACACAGAAATAAACAAATAAAAACTTGGGCTACCTCCCAAGGAACGCTTGTTTAAGGTCTATAGCTCGATCATAAACAATGTTTATCAACCCACACCGGATGGATCAAAAAGGATGAGAACAACCCTTTTGTCAGTTCGGTCATCCCGATAATAGTGCTTCAGTCGCTAGTCATTCACAATAAAACTTTCTGTATGCTCTGCCTAAATCTTGATAGCTCTATGAGGATATACTCACTGCATAGTGAAGGGTCTTGACCACCTTGTTCCCAACTTTCCAGAAAATAATTTTAGCCTAGA
Organism: Costus lasius; assembly: GCA_027563935.2. Lineage (NCBI taxonomy): Eukaryota > Viridiplantae > Streptophyta > Magnoliopsida > Zingiberales > Costaceae > Costus > Costus lasius. The sequence goes on from CM050451.1 coordinate 84,171,795, forward strand.
GTTAACAAGCATAACTCTATCAGAAATTCCTTTGTGGTAATAGGCGAGTCGTGTCATTGCTTAGTGTGTTCTTTGTTCAGATCGGCATTGACTATCACTTGATATGTAGAGTTGTTACCAAGGAACTCATGGCGAAGGTTGCTAGGAAGGCTCTTATTCTCAATCTTCTTTTCTTTTGTCTCTCCTAAAATCACTTTAGAAAGAGTTTTCAGCTTCAATGACTTGGACTCCAAAACTGGGCATGAGTCCAACAATAGTGAATATTCAGTAGTGTGGTCATCAGTGTCTTGGTCCTCAGCATCAAGCAAACACAGTTCTAGTGGGTCAATGTCTCTCTTGTATGGTTCAATGTGTTTCCTAGCTCTCTCAATCACATCCACACGACAACATTTACCCGCAAGAGAAGGTTTCTTTACAAAGTCTGATAAATAAAATTATACAACATTCTTACTGATGTTTAAATCCAGTTTCCCATTTTTGACATCGACAACCACGCCAGCTGTGGTAAGGAATATTCTCCCAAGAATGATAGGTAATCTGTCGTCCTCATCAATCTCCAGCACAACAAAATTTATCAGAACAAAATAGTCGCATATTGATAGGGACATCCTCCACAATCCTAATGGGTTAGCAGATCGATCTATTAGCTAACTACAGTGAAATGATGGTTGACTTCAAGTCTCCTAAATTCAGCTTCTTGCACAAGGATAGGGGCATCAAACTAACACTCGCCCCTAAGCCACAAAGGCTCGCTGAAAGGTAATCTCTCCTATTTGGTAGGGTATGAAAAAACTACCTGGGTCCTTGATCTTTTGGGGGGGGGTTTGTTGGGGTATGCCCTTAAGGCTAATGTTTGAGGCCTATGGGAATGTATTTGTATCATGTAATAAACTGTTATGTTTATAAAGGCATGGTTGTTATTCAGTTAGCTACATTGTCTGCTGCAATATATGTTCTTCTGAATAATGTCTCAAAGCTGTTCAGCTCGGCTGACATGCTATTATGTCCTTAGTCGATATATCTTGGTGAACATGAGACAGCCTTGATATGATTGAGACTAATATGTGTTCTAATCTTATAGGATGCTTCGAGCATGGAATAAGATGTAGACTCATGGGTACATTGGATGTACTGGACAGACCCTACTAGGATGTTCAATTGTTTGTCACAATGTGAATATTCCTTGATTAAGACAAGTGGCACATTTCCTCTGACTTGAGATCACTTGTGTTTTCTGAATGATGATTGTCATTGTTTTGAGATGGTTCAATATCATTTGAAACATAATGATTATAGACTATCTTGGATGGTGAGCTTGAGTCAGGTTAGAGCACTAGTGATAGACATAGGATTGCCGTCTCCTTGTTTAAGGAGTGTGATGTTCTAAAGGGGCCCCCTGGATGAGATGATTGAGAAAGTGTATGGCCATACCCAGGTGACAGTGTTCATCTGTTCTAATCATGCTCATCATATTGGAGTTACAAGCTTGACAGGCTTGTCCAATAAGAACATCCAGTGGCAAAGGAAATATGTATGCTTTGTGATTTGATTCACACTTGTGCTGTTTTTGGGTGTAGTCTTGGAAGACTCATTTCTTTATATCGGGAGATAGTGATGTGTTGCTAGATACCCCTCACTGATCGTGATAATGAGAATTATCGTTACCGACATTTAAAGGAAACCCTTAGGGTCGCACAATTTGATGATATGGCTTACTTAAGTCAGATCGTGTGGACTGAATTGTTTGGGTTCAGTTTAAAGGGAATTAGTCTCTGATTGTAAGTGAGATCTGGTCTGATCATGTTTGATTGATTAGGGCTTAAGATCGGTAAGCTTCGATCGAGAGAATAGATGCCAGATCGGTCAGATCAGGGGCATCGAGGAGATCGACGGTTAGATCGGGAACCTTAGGGTTTATTTAAGATCTAGACTAGATCATTGGCTTGATTGGTTCTTAAACCGAACCAAAGTGAACCAGCTCACTTGATGAGCGCATGGTTCAAGGGGAGAGGAGTTGGCGACAAGTTCACTTGGCGTGAACGTTGGGGTGAGGAGTGGTTACTATTTTTAGTAACCATGATCTCCACTTGGTGGGTGCTCTCGTCCGAATAGAGTATTCTCTATTTTCGCCACTTCAACTGATTTTTTCCTCTCGCCCATATTCCTCTCGAGATGATTGTGTGAGTGTGTCGACGCTTGACGCTTGACGCTTGACGCTTGAGGAGGATTCGGCCAAGAAAGATTGACATCTCATTTTCCCTTCACTCGTCAAAGGACCTCTTGGAACCTTGCTAGCACAAGGAGCACCAAGAGAGATAGCGACATCATCTTGTGTGTGACGACAAGGAGAAGATCTCGTTTGATCTTTGCTTCCAAGCCGCCATCTAGAAATGGCAATGGTATGGATCGAATCACCTCTTATGCATTTGGGTTTTCTTTAAGTTGATTATATAAGGTGCATGCGATTCTTAGAGACCCTATCCGCTGCTTGAAATTTGAATATGCGCCATGCTGGGTTTCGCCCCCCTCTAGAAAGGGGTTCCAACAACTGGTATCAGAGCCGGGTTTTCTATGCATCTTTGTATGATTGCTTAAGCTTATGTGATCCATGTTTGCGTGTACAAGCTTAGATCTAGTTAACATGCGTTTTTTCTTTAAGTTTTTGTACATGCGAAACTTGAAGTATGTTATCATTGGCGCATGTTGTTCTTGGCGCATGCTTAGTGTTTTTCTTAAAAACCCTAATTAACATGCGCGACTCACTCTAGATCTAAGGCTCTACTATAAACCCTTAAACGGGTTATTAGGGTTGAAGTCACCCCTAGTTTAGATCCAACAGTCTGATCAGACTATCTGACAGCCTGAATGGGTCGACCAGATAGCACCTTGGCGCAAGCCTATGGTGGCTATAGGTCGACTGCAGACAGGTGTGTAGCGAAGTCTGATTGAGACGATTAATGAACGCACCTGAGTTAGGCCCGGGGTCACGCCCGCTTGCCAGACCTCAGTGTGGTCGTTCAGCCCTGACGCATGCATGGTTGACCTTATGGTCGACTCAAGTCAGTTAGGACTTGGTGCATGCAAGGGCAGTGGATCTGACTAGGTTGGATGAGTGGATCCCTAGTAATGGATCGTTGTAAGGTTGTAGGGCAAATAAGGAAAAATTAAAATTGATCCCAAGGGGTTTTCGAAAATTTTAATTTTTATGATGGATCACTTGATTGCTGATTGGATGCATGTGTTTGTCTATTTAGTCTTATGTGGGCTGCCCATGTTAAATCTGTGCTGTGCTGGGGCCTGCGTGCCTGGATTTAAAAATTGTAAATTAATTATTGTGATCTGCGCATCACATTGTTTTAATTTATAAAATGTAAGTGACCTGCGTGTCACTCTTGTCTAGATAGTTAAATTTGTAATTTAATTTGACAAGAGCACAGTGCACACTTGGTAGAGGCGCATGCAGCAAGTGGCTGGACCAGGTGGGAGGTCTAGGGTTCGACCCTAGGACCTGGCGCATATTCCTGGTGGGCGCACCTGTGCTGCAGATGGCGCTTGGGCCCAGGTTTGGGCCAGATGAGCAGCAAAAGACCCATGAAGAGCAAATGAAGACTTAAGTTAGGTTAAGGTCTTCTAGGGCTATGGGCTTTTACCACATAAGATACATGCTTTCTTTTATTGTATAATATTAGAATTGCATGTTTAAGTTTATCTTCTGCTATCACCATAGGAATTGCATGATAGTGAAGAAGATAAAAGACCGTTAAAATCCAACGCTAAAATATCAAGCTCGTAAGCCTTCTGACGCGAAACCTCACTGTTCTGATTATCGTTGGAGCCGTGTTGTACCCACTCAGTGGGCACGTCCATCTATCTTCAGACGGTGCGGGATTACACCTGCGTGTTACAGAGTAGGGATTTATCCCTTCTCGTTGCTCAGCATAGCACGTGGTGGTCCAGGGAGTAGGTCGGGTCAGCTTGACCGTGTAGGCTACATATGTGGCGCATATGGTAGCACATGGAGGCAGCCATCTGTGGGATCAGAGACTGTGTTGTACCAACTCAGTTGGCACAGTCTGCTGGATTGCCCAGATGAAGGGGAATCGCACGGGTTGGCGATTGGCTGGGATGCCTACCAGAAACTAGTGCTTGTACTCTCTGTGCATCTTATCTCGCCTGAGCGGGACGCGGAGACCAAGTATGAAATCTGGATCCCATCTCACTAAAAGAGTGCTACTCTTTCGGGCTGTTTTGCTGGATTTTTCAGCCAGATAAAATAGTGAGAAAAAGAATCTTTCTTAAGTCCTGATCGATTCTTATACATTGATACTGACCTTGCTGTTCTTGCATTGTTGTAGATACCTGCAGCAACGAACACCATGAACTTCAATGTGCGATCCCTACTGGAAAGGGAGAAGTTTGCTCGGCCGAACTTCTCTGACTGGTTTGGACACCTTAAGATCATTCTTAAGGCAGAGAGGAAACTGTATGTCCTCGAGACGGCGATACCGCCGCAGCCCGCTCCGAACGCCGCAAGGGCGGTTCGGGAAGCCTATGAAAAGCACGTCAATGATAGCATTGATGTCGCTTGCCTGATGCTAGCGTCTATGACGCCACCGCTGCAGCGTCAGCATGAGGACATGTCGGCTATAGACATGATCACAAACCTCAAGATGCTGTATGCTGCACAGGCGAGGACTGAACGCTATAATTTGACTAAGCTCTTCTTTCAGAGCAAACTGGCTGAAGGGAGCCCAGTGGGAGCTCACGTGCTCAAGATGATTGGGCACAAGGAGGCTCTAGAGAAACTGGGGCATACCATTAACCAGGAGCTTGCTGTGGACATTATTCTGCAGTCTCTCCCGCCTTCATTCGACGCGTTCATTATTAATTTTAATATGAACAAAATCGATTGTACTCCGGCAGAGCTGCTGAATATGCTCTTGACCACTGAGGAAACTCTGAAGGGTAAGCCTTCAACCTCTGTCTTAATGGTTCCTTCCAGGAACAAGAAGAAGGGGAAGAAGGGCAAGGCCCCGGTCAAGAATTACAGCAAGGCTCTGAAGCAGAAGGTCAAGCGGTCTAAGGAATACAGGTGTTTCCACTGTGGCCAGCTGGGTCACTGGAAAAAGGACTGCAAAGCGCTCCAAGGAGATAAGAGGGGAAGCATCGCTTCTGGCTCAGGTATATTCGTGACTGAGGTCATGTTTTCTTCTTCTATATCATGGGTGTTGGACACTGCATGTGGAGTTCACATTTGTTCAAATGTACAGGAACTCAAGAGAAGAAGGCAGGTGGGACAGCATGAGGTGGACCTACGAGTTGGAAACGGGGCACGGGTTGCTGCTGTTGCTGTAGGAGACTACTTCATTCCTTTACCATCTGGCATTGTATTGGAACTAGACAATTGTTATTTTGTTCCCAGTATAACTAAAAATATTATCTCCATTCCTGCTCTTGTCAGGAAGGGGTTTTCCTTTGAATGCAATATTTCAAAGTGTATTTTGTCTTATGATAATATTGTTTATGCAACTGGTTCAATTAACAATGGGTTATTCATGTTGGACATGGAAAGTTCTATACAAAATGTTGATATTAAGAAAGCCAAGTATGCTGATGACAGCACCTTGCTGTGGCATAGTCGTTTAGGCCATATAAACGAGAAACGCATTAAGCGGTTGCATGATCGTGGACTGCTGGGATCATTCTCCTATAAGGAGATTGATACATGCAAAGCTTGTTTGATGGGTAAAATGACGAAGTCACCTTTTCCTCACAAAGGTCAAAGGGCTTCAGGTTTACTTGACCTTATACACAGTGATGTGTGTGGGCCATTTAGTAAACATGCCAGAGGTGGCTATCAGTACTTCATTACCTTTACTGATGATTTCAGTAGATACGGGTATGTCTATCTGATGAGACATAAAAGTGAATCTTTTGACAAGTTCAAAGAGTTCAAGAATGAAGTACAAAATCAGCTAGGCCAAAATATCAAGGCACTTCGCTCAGATCGAGGTGGTGAATACCTAAGTCATACGTTTACTGACTATCTAAAGGAGTGTGGGATTATCTCACAGCTCACTCCGCCAGGAACACCGCAATGGAATGGTGTGTCCGAGAGGAGAAATAGAACGCTACTTGATATGGTTCGTTCTATGATGAGTCAGGCTACTCTTCCATACTCCTTTTGGGGTTTTGCGCTGGAAACAGCTGCAAAGGTACTAAACCGAGTGCCATCCAAAGCAGTTTCTAAAACTCCATATGAGTTATGGTATGGGAAACAGCCAAGCTTGACATTTATCAGGATCTGGGGCTGCGAGGCTTATGTCAAAAAGCTCGCCTCTGGGAAACTAGAGAGCAGATCTGACAAATGTATCTTTGTCGGTTACCCTAAGGAAACTAAGGGTTATTATTTCTACGATCCCAAAGAGAACAAGGTTTTTGTTGCTCGGACGGCCATATTTCTTGAGAAGGAGTTTCTTTTGCAAGAGGCCAGTGGGAGAGAAATAAAACTGGATGAGAATCCAGACGAAGGACAAAGTAGTCAAGCACAGTTGGATGAGCCTGAGCCGGTAGAACAGGTTATTGAACAACCTGAGGCTCAAATATCACGGGAACCGCGAAGATCGGGTAGGATCCGTCGACAGCCTGAGCGCTATGACGGAGTCTACATCATTGACAATGATGAACCCCTCACTTATGCGGATGCGGTCAGTGGACCGGAGTCAGCGAGATGGCTTGAGGCTATGCGCGCCGAGATGGACTCCATGTCAGATAACCAAGTCTGGGATTTGGTTGATCCGCCTTCGGGAGTTATCCCTATAGGCTGTAAATGGATCTTCAAGAAGAAGATTGACATGGATGGTAACGTGGTTACCTATAAAGGCAGGCTAGTTGCGAAAGGTTTCAAACAAATCTACGGGATAGATTATGATGAAACTTTCTCACCTGTAGCCATGTTTAAGTCTATTCGGATTCTTTTCGCGATAGCTGCATATTATGATTATGAGATTTGGCAGATGGATGTGAAAACAGCTTTCCTTAATGGAAATCTGGATGAGGATGTGTATATGACACAACCTGAGGGTTTCACTAATCCATCAGATCGTCATAAGATATGCAAGTTAAAGAAGTCCATTTATGGACTTAAGCAAGCATCTAGAAGCTGGAATATTCGTTTTGATGAATCAGTCACTGAATTTGGTTTCATCAAGAACGAGGATGACCCGTGTGTATATAAGAGGTTTAGTGGGAGCGTGATTACTTTCCTAGTCCTCTACGTCGATGACATCTTGATCATTGGAAATGACATTCCTGAAATGCATGCTGTTAAAGCATGGCTGAGGAAGTGTTTCCAGATGAAAGATCTAGGAGAAGCAGCCTATGTGTTAGGTGTGAAGATCTACAGGGATAGATCTAAGAGGCTTCTCGGGCTGTGCCAGAGTACTTACATCGATAAGGTCCTGGAGAGATTTCATTTAGAGAATTCTAAACGTGGATATCTTCCAGTCAGACATGGTCTGAGTCTTTCGAAGAGTCAGTGTCCACAAACACAGACTGAGAAAGATGAAATGGACAATACGCCTTATGCTTCGGCTATTGGTTCCATTATGTATGCGATGTTGTGTACTCGCCCAGACGTCGCTTACGGGTTAAGCGTAACCAGTCGTTTCCAAAGTAATCCAGGTATGGCGCACTGGATTGCAGTCAAGAACATTTTAAAATATCTGCGGAGGACCAAAGATATGTTCTTGATATATGGTGGTCAGGAAGAACTCAGTATTGAAGGATATACTGACGCTTCGTTCGAGTCGGACTAGGATGATTTCCGATCGCAATCAGGCTATGTTTTTAGCTTGAATGGAGGTGCAGTGGTGTGGAAGAGTTTCAAACAGTCAACTGTTGCTGATTCCACAACAGAAGCCGAGTATGTTGCAGCCTCGGAAGCATCCAAGGAGGCAGTCTGGATTCGTAAGTTCGTGAGAGAACTTGGTGTTGTTCCTTCGAGTGTCGATCCTTTGGTTATCTTCTGTGATAACACTGGAGCAATCGCACAAGCAAAGGAACCACGGTCGCACCAGAAGTCCAAGCACATACTGAGACGGTTTCACTTGATCAGGGAGATCATAGATCATGGCGAGATCAAAATCTGCAAGGTTCATACAGATGACAATCTGGCAGACCCGCTTACCAAGCCTCTGGCGCAGCAGAAGCATGAGAAGCACTGTAATAATATGGGTTTGAGATTTCTCAACCATTAGATTAAGTGCAAGTGGGAGATTGTTGGGGTATGCCCTTAAGGCTAATGTTTGAGGCCTATGGGAATGTATTTGTATCATGTAATAAACTGTTATGTTTATAAAGGCATGGTTGTTATTCAGTTAGCTACATTGTCTGCTGCAATATATGTTCTTCTGAATAATGTCTCAAAGCTGTTCAGCTCGGCTGACATGCTATTATGTCCTTAGTCGATATATCTTGGTGAACATGAGACAGCCTTGATATGATTGAGACTAATATGTGTTCTAATCTTATAGGATGCTTCGAGCATGGAATAAGATGTAGACTCATGGGTACATTGGATGTACTGGACAGACCCTACTAGGATGTTCAATTGTTTGTCACAATGTGAATATTCCTTGATTAAGACAAGTGGCACATTTCCTCTGACTTGAGATCACTTGTGTTTTCTGAATGATGATTGTCATTGTTTTGAGATGGTTCAATATCATTTGAAACATAATGATTATAGACTATCTTGGATGGTGAGCTTGAGTCAGGTTAGAGCACTAGTGATAGACATAGGATTGCCGTCTCCTTGTTTAAGGAGTGTGATGTTCTAAAGGGGCCCCCTGGATGAGATGATTGAGAAAGTGTATGGCCATACCCAGGTGACAGTGTTCATCTGTTCTAATCATGCTCATCATATTGGAGTTACAAGCTTGACAGGCTTGTCCAATAAGAACATCCAGTGGCAAAGGAAATATGTATGCTTTGTGATTTGATTCACACTTGTGCTGTTTTTGGGTGTAGTCTTGGAAGACTCATTTCTTTATATCGGGAGATAGTGATGTGTTGCTAGATACCCCTCACTGATCGTGATAATGAGAATTATCGTTACCGACATTTAAAGGAAACCCTTAGGGTCGCACAATTTGATGATATGGCTTACTTAAGTCAGATCGTGTGGACTGAATTGTTTGGGTTCAGTTTAAAGGGAATTAGTCTCTGATTGTAAGTGAGATCTGGTCTGATCATGTTTGATTGATTAGGGCTTAAGATCGGTAAGCTTCGATCGAGAGAATAGATGCCAGATCGGTCAGATCAGGGGCATCGAGGAGATCGACGGTTAGATCGGGAACCTTAGGGTTTATTTAAGATCTAGACTAGATCATTGGCTTGATTGGTTCTTAAACCGAACCAAAGTGAACCGGCTCACTTGATGAGCGCATGGTTCAAGGGGAGAGGAGTTGGCGACAAGTTCACTTGGCGTGAACGTTGGGGTGAGGAGTGGTTACTATTTTTAGTAACCATGATCTCCACTTGGTGGGTGCTCTCGTCCGAATAGAGTATTCTCTATTTTCGCCACTTCAACTGATTTTTTCCTCTCGCCCATATTCCTCTCGAGATGATTGTGTGAGTGTGTCGACGCTTGACGCTTGACGCTTGACGCTTGAGGAGGATTCGGCCAAGAAAGATTGACATCTCATTTTCCCTTCACTCGTCAAAGGACCTCTTGGAACCTTGCTAGCACAAGGAGCACCAAGAGAGATAGCGACATCATCTTGTGTGTGACGACAAGGAGAAGATCTCGTTTGATCTTTGCTTCCAAGCCGCCATCTAGAAATGGCAATGGTATGGATCGAATCACCTCTTATGCATTCGGGTTTTCTTTAAGTTGATTATATAAGGTGCATGCGATTCTTAGAGACCCTATCCGCTGCTTGAAATTTGAATATGCGCCATGCTGGGTTTCGCCCCCCTCTAGAAAGGGGTTCCAACAGGGTTGTTCTGGATAATCGCACTCACTACACTCCTCAGTAAGTGCAACAGTCTCTTGCTCCTCTATCTTTCTTTTATTGGATAAGATGTCCTTCAGAAATTTGGCATATGTAGGCATCTCTGACAATACATCAACAAAAGGCATGTTAATATAGAGCTTTTTCGGAACATTAAGAAACTTACCAAATTTAAAGTAGAATGATCTTTATCTTAACTAAATAGAAGGAACAGTAAAACAGACTTTGGTTGTAATCGATTTGATGGAAATTCAGGACTTTGGGTTCACCACACTATGTTTTATGACTTTTTATAATTAAAAGTATCTTAAGAAGGATTTACGGTATTGAAGGGGATTTATCTGCATGTACAGATTGCCCCCTCTCGCAGTACAAGCCAGTATCTATCTGACTTAATTCCCTACTCTTATAGTTATTAACTGATGTATCCCAAGTTGATTGGCGTGTACCTTGGACTAATCCCCGGCAACGGCGCCAAAAACTTGTTGTGATCCGCAAGTGCACGGATACTTCGAAGTAATAAAAATATTGAACCACAGAGACCTACGTATTAAGTACCAAATAGATGTTTTCTCACTAGCTAAGCAAGCCGAATATGATGGAAGTAGACTATGCAGAAAAGTATGCTAAAAAGATAATCAGAGAGAAATAACTAGGACTAGGGTTTCATCTTCCTTGATTCTAATGACTAGACATAAATAAAAGGTCGCCAGACTAATCTTATCATGATAAAGACTTAATTTACTTCATAAAGGAATCATCTCACTTTCATGTAGACAATCATGCAGGGACCAATCCTCGCTTTTGCGCAAGATCTATCCCAGGCTAATGATAAGTAAATCACCAATCAAAGAATTCAAAGATCACTTTCGTGCATCCGAATTCTAAGTTGATTGTCTCAAGTGGAATCTCAAGGATCACTTCCGTACATCCGAAACTAAACACAAGTTCTACTTATGGTTCTCCAACGTTCCGATCCTCACTTTCGTGCAAGATCTCCACGTTTGACAACTCGACTCTACCCAAGATTTAAATTATCATCATGGCAATAAGATCACTAAAATCAAATAATTAAGAACAAACCTAAGAGAGTTCATAACATGCAATTCTAGGGTTCCAAGTTCTCAAGCAAGTCACCTTTCGGTCCTTATTGCGAGAACTCTAAAACATGAATAATAACATCAATCTATGGAGAATCAAAGACAAACAATCACATAAGTAGAATCATCATAATAAAACTATTCTAACGAAGGTAAAAAGTTATCTAATCATTAAAAATTAAGGGGGATTACACCCCATGTCCCAAAAAGTGTTTAAGCGTGCATGGAAGAAGAGGTACAATAATCCATGGTGTAGGAAATCAAAACAGAGGGAGAGAACAAATTACGGTACGGCTGTAATAGTGATTACGGCCGTAATTTGGGACGAACAGTGCCGGTGATGCTCCTTTGTTGATTTCTCCCTCGTCTGAGATTATTTTGCTTTGAAACTTCTGGTATGTCCTCTCCACCTCCAAATGATGCTTATGTGTAAAAATTGTGGCGAGAGGTGCCCTCTACGCCTCTCGGCGCGAGGCCAAACCCTTACCGCCTCTCTGTCGATTGCTCCTTCAATACTGGATCAAAATTCCTTCCTCCACTTCGTGTGTCTTCTCCTCTTAAAGATGAGTCCGCAGCATCTTTCTAATCTCAATTTGGATATCTGGATCAAAAGATATGATCCGAGCAATATTCAGACCCGTAAAAATCGCGTTTTTGAATAAAATTACGGTACCGTAATGAATATTACGGTAGTGCCGTAATTTTGGCTCTGTGAAGTATTTGTCTAGATTACGGCCCGTAAAAATGTTTACGGCCGTGCCATATTTGCTTCTGTATGTTTCTGGACTAAAATACGGCCCGTAAAGATCATTACGGCAGTGCCGTAATCTCTGAAATCTCTCGGGTGGAAAATCGTCTAGCATTACGGCACCGTAAAGATTGTTACGGCGGTGCCGTAATCTCACAAAATTCTCTGGTCAAAAAATCTTCCCAAATTACAGCACCTCTTAGAGATTACGGCCGTACCGTAATTCTATGGTGGAATTACGGTACTGTAAAATCCATTACGGGGGTGCCGTAATTTGCTATGAAGCTTTGATTCTCCTGAAATTTGACATGTGACTTCGTTTTGATGTCTCGAATTCATTGTTGTGCTCGAATCCTTCAAAATCCATCAAAATATAGCACTTTTTACCTGAAATTCATGAAAAATAAGAAATTGTGTAGATTCCGTGATATTTAACAAATAATGCTTAAAAACAAGCAAAACTTCATAAATATGACACAAAAAGATATATAAAATGGCATAAAATTTACTATAAATTTCGGTGTCATCATTAACTCAGGATAGACCCAATGGGTTCTTGACAAATCTATAACATCCCTCAAGCTAATTCGAACTACTCTCGTGTTCAAATCAACTTGTTCAAATATTGTAGGTCCGACACCGCAATTCACCTCTCGGTACTTCTTGCGACGTCTCTAATCATGCAAATTATGACTAATAATATACATGTATTAATCACAATAATAATTGAATCAAACACAGATAAATTACTTCATAAGAATATAACAAACATACAAGTCATGAAAATATAGAGGGTTATACCCTAAATCCTAAATAAAGAGCTTACGTTGACATAGTAATAATATCAACGTTATAAGAATCCATGTTTTTGATTACAAATTGACAAAATAAAATTGGAATCGACTGGAGGATAAAGAGTAAAGCTTCCTAATGAAGATCGACGCCAACAATCCAAAAAATCAAAGTTTTTTTAGTGAAGAATTGCCATCCATCGCCTATTGCCCTAACTTTCGTTCCTTTGTCGAATTCTCCTTGAAAATTGGCCAAAAAGTCCTAATAATTGCCCCAAAGCTTCCTTATAAAGTTCCTTATCTCTTTCTTAGGTTTCCCCTAAATTTAGGCATAAAAAGGAATAAAATCGAGCACGAAACCGAGTCAAACTCGAGTTGGGTGGACAAAAAATACAGCCATGAAAATAAATATGGCGGTGCTGTATTTTCTTCTATGTCTTTTGGAATTAAACCTGGCAGAAATACGACCGTGAAAATAAATACGGCCCTGCTGTATTTCTTTCTATGGATTTTTTTCAACAAAATACGGCCGTGATTTTCATCACTGGCGCGTCGTATTTCCTTATGTGGATTTTCGGTATTTTCTTCAACAAAATATGGCCATGATAAATATCACAGGTAGTGCCGTATTTCTTTCTATGCTCTTCTAGAAATATGGCCGTGATAAAAAATATGGTAGTGCCATATGTCTTTCTTTGCTCTTCCAGGAATACGGCTGTCTTTCTTTGCTCTTCCAGAAATACGGTTGTGATAAAAAAAAATGGTAGTGCCGTATTTTCCAAATAAACTCTGATTTGCACGAAATTTGATGGGTAGCTTCGTCTTGACTTGTAGAACTCATCTGTGCACTTGGATTCGCCAAAATCTATCAAAATTTAGTCGTTTTCACCTGAAACATGACAAAAGTGAAGAGAGGAGAAGATTTCAAACAAACAAAAGGATTTAAGTTGAAATAAGTGAAAATATGATAAGAATAGGAGAGATTATTCATAAAAAGTATATTACAAATACTATGTAAATACAAGACATCAAATCTTCTTAAATTTAAACTTTTGCTTATCCTCAAGCAAATAAATAGACCAAAGAATAATGCTGAGTATGGAAAATATAACTCTCTTATGAAAAATAGATTTCTAGAACATAATCACTCATAAAAATTTTCAACTCATGCTACATAAAATTCAGATAAATTCACCATTCTTAGAATTTAATCCTTAAGATTCACAGTTTTAATTAAATAAAATTTCACAACTTGTATAATAAACAGAATCTCAATCTCATGAATTCACCTTCATCTCAGTTTAAATCTGTAATACTTTTGTTTACAGGACTAGGATATCCAAAATGTTTTTCTCCATACAAATTTTTTTTATATATATTTTTATTTCGCTTTTGACATTCTCTAAATCAAATACCACCTTTTTTTCTGGTGATGAATTTAGAGCACATTGACCACTTAGCCAATGTATTAGAACTTATGTCTTATTGGCTAGCAAAATTGAGATTCATGGCCTAAGATAGAAGAGTTAATGTCAAATAACTTTTCTTTGGAATGTACCCACATAGATACATACTTTTATTTGGACTTCAATTTTTGTCTTTGGTACCACTTCTAACTTTTCACAGTGCGAAGTAGAGGAGTCATTCTCTCATCATTTTTTATTTCTGGATTTTGGATTCTTTCTTCCCAACAAATGGCATAACAGGTCAAACATCAACTAGGCTAATCAATCAATGTTAATTTAACAAATTATACTCATATACTCATTTTATTTGGAAAAAAATGCTTCACTCTCAAATTGCATTCATCAAACAACATATCTACCAAAATCTCATGCATCAATTGATAAAAAATTAAATTGAGAGGATATACATTGAAGAAATAGATTCAACACAAGAGGCATAGTTCCATTCATGAACATCCATAACTTAGAAAATTTTGAATCCGACACACATCGTTCATCAATACAAAACAAACCATTCATCAACATCATTAGACATCACATTCACAATAATAAAATTAGAAAGCATCCAATCACATAATATCCAAACCACAATATTGAATACAATGCCCAAACCACATAAGTGTAGCGTCCACATGTGATGCTAAAATCAGAATATATCCAATCCAAATATCATCATGCGCCTACACATAATGCCAAATAACATCATGTCATCACGAAACAGAATGTAGCAAACAGTTTACAATCCACTGAAATAAGCAGCACAAAGCAAATAGAAATAGAAATATAGAAACATATATCTTCCCCTACAAAAAGAATGCATCGTCCTCGATGGAATAAACATAGAATAAGAGAGTAGGAAAAGAGATACTCACAATGTGCTAATCGTCTGCATCAGTGTCTATCTCCTCATCATTCTCCTCGCTAGAAGCAGCCTCCTCCATATTCGCATCCGGGTCCCTCTCTTCATTAGAGCAAAAGTGATCCCCCAGAAAGCCCTTAATATCCTGGACGTCATCACGCACATCCTGGATAAAATCAAGTGCTCTCTCCAGAAGACATCCCTGACGAAACACTTCTATAGAAAAGGCCTGGAAGCCTGCATCTTGGGTAGAAGACCAACTCCTCTAAGGCTGTGCTGCACCATGAGAAGAAGAACTAGCTCTATGTGATGGAGAATCCATACTCATCCCAAAGGGGTCGCTACTACCACCCCAGGTGGGTGGTGGTGGTGCTGAGTCGAGTGGTGTAGGAACATCTGTAATAGCTGTATCAAGAGGAATCTTCCAATTTAATTGATTATGAACCATAGTTCGTTCTTTGTTTGGCAAGGGCAAGGCTGGAAAATTCGATCCAAGGATAAGGGAAAAAAAATATCACCCTCTCGGACAATTATCCTCATCGCTACACATGACTCAAGGTCGATCTTACAATTCCCCTTTGCAGTCTCTACTCCAATTGGATCCACATCCAAGTCACGTGCTAAAGTGGTGACAAATCCTCCTAGCACTATAACACCCTTTTTGGCACATGCAACTTTATCAAATTGTTTAATAAGATAGTATGCCACATTTACTAGATATCCATGAAGCATGTACCATAAGAAAAATAGCTCAACTTGTCAGATCATACCATCGCTCTCACCTTGCCCGAAGACGGTATGTGAGAGAACTCTATGCACATATCCAAGACAAGGATTAGACATACTAGTTGCTAGTGCCGACTTTATTGAATAGTTTGAATCTAAAGTGATTTGATACCAGAAAGCGTTCTCAATATATTCCCGTGGCGGATGTACACACCCTCCTGTTGGTCAGTGGAAGATAGCTCTAATATCCTTGAGCGTGGGACTCCTTTCAATATTCGCAAGTCAAAAAGTAAGGCGACCTTTTGCCTCTTGACAGTGGTAATCATGGAGCTCGACCTCTAAACTAATAAAAAAACTCCAATAAAAAAGGGAATGAATGTTTGCGGCTGACTCTGGAAAAACCTTAAGCATAAAATTTGCTCGAACATCCAATTTACATCTTCATCAAGCCCAAGGATCTCCAAAGTCCGCTTGTCTGCATATTTAATGTTTGCAATCCTTCTCGTAAGAAGATGATTATACCTGGCTTCTTGTGCATTATTTCTAAAGATAATACCATAAGGATTTGGAGGTGGTGGCAGTGTTGCAGAAGCTGCTGCTATACCCTTCCCTTTGCTTACTACTTGTTTCTTCTTTGGTGCCATTTCAGATAATGAAGATGAAAGAAATTGAAGTTCAAATGTTAAAAAAAATAGAGGTGTTACCCAAATATGTGAATAGGGCACTGGAAACAAAATCAGCTCAAAATAATCTAGTCTTTCAAGTTGAAATCGAACTTTGAAACCTTCAGGGGAAAGATCCTCTTGTTCAATCGACACCTTGGAAGAGAAATGGCAGCTCCGCTGAAGCTTGGAAAGCTAGAAATGAAGCTTGGCGGAAATGGTTGGAAATCAACTTCCTGGTTCAAATCAAGACTTTGACCTATCGGAATGCAGCTTGGAAATGACTGGAAAATGATCAGAAAGGGTCGCCGGGCGATTTTGAAGATTGGAAGAGGTCTGATCTGAAGAAGAGGCACAAATGCGAGAAGAAAATAGGAAAAACCCTAGAAAATATGGTCGGGTATATATATAGGCGAATGAAAATACAACTGTGAAAATAAATACAGCCGTGTCGTGAAACATTCTGTAAAGAAAACTAATGAAAGTACGGTCGTCAAAAGAAATACGGCACCCCCATGAAACATTCTATAACAAAGATCAAATAAAATATGGGGTGTGAAAAGAAATACGGCACCCCCGTGAAATTTTTTTTTGAATAAAAATAATATGGGCATGAATAGAAATACACCACCCCCATGAAACATTCTGTTTCTTTAGAGATGAACAGTAACACAAAAAATACGACCGAAAAAAAAATACGGCCAGGCCGTATTTTTTGCAGAAACTTCCAAAATCACCATTTTGACGTGAAAATCGACTCAGAACACCCCTATAACATAGAAAAACAAGAATTAGTACTAGAAAAACTCAAAAATAAGCAAAATCAAATCAAATCAAATGAGAAATTATTAGAGTAGAGTGCTTAGGTTGCCTCCCAAGAAGCGCTAAGTTTAATGTCGCTAGCTCAACCAAAGATCATCATCATTATGCTAGCGGTGGAGGATCTAAGAGCTTCTGGTTGACACCTTCTTCAATAGGTTCTAATATATAGTAATGTTTCAGGTGTTGACCATTAACTGTGAAATTTCCTACTCTTTCACTCCAAATCTGTATAGCGCCATAAGGATAAACTTTAACAACCTTGAAATGACCTGACCATCTTGTTCTAAGTTTACCAAGAAAAAGCCTTAATCTAGAGTTAAAAAAGTAAAACAAGATCACCTTCCTAAAAATCTTTTCTAACGATGTGGCAGTCATGCCACTTCTTGCTTCTTTCTTTGTAAATTCTAGCGCTCTCATATGCATTCATCCTGATTTCTTCCGGTTCATCAATTTGTAACCTTCTTTTCTCCTAGTGGATTTCAAATCATAATTTAAAGTCTTTATCGCCCAATAAGCTTTATGTTCCATTTCAACAGAGAGATGACATGATTTACCATATACAAGCTGATAAGGTGACATACCAAATGGAGTCTTAAATACAGTCCGGTATGCCCATAACGTATTATCCAGCTTCATGGACCAATCTTTCCTTGACTGAGAAATAGTTTTTTTCAAGAATCTTCTTTAATTCCATGTTGGAAATTTCTACCTGGCCACTTATTTGCGGGTGATGAGGAGTTGATACTTTGTGCTTCACCCCATATTTACTCAAGAGTGTAGAGAATTTTTGCTCTATAAAGTGGGATCCACCATCACTTATAACAACTCGTGGAACTCCAAACATTAGAAATATTATCCTTCTGAACAACTTGATAACTACGCGAGAGTCATTGGTTGGAGCCGCTATAGCTTCAACCCACTTTGACACGTAATCAACTGCTACAAAGATGTACTTATTACCACATGAGGTTGGGAAGGGACCCATGTAGTCAATTCCCCACACATCAAATATCTCTATTTCCAAAAATATTACTTAGTGGCATCTCATCATGTCTAGATATGTTTCCTGTCCACTAGCATTCATCACAGGAAAGAATAAATTCCAAGCATCTTTAAAAAGAGTCAGCCAGAAGAAACCTAACTAAAGCACTTTGAAAGCAGTCTTGGATGAGCTGGCATGTCCTCCATATGCAGAACCATGGCAATGAAAGAGTACATCCTTGACTTATTCCTCTAGTAGACATCTCCTGAATAACCCATCTGCACATCTCTTAAATAGAAAAGGATCCTCCTAGAAATAATGTCTTCTAACAAAAATCTCTTCCTACCCTGATAATTCAAGTCAGCAGGTAAAATATCAAACAAATAATTTACAAAATCATCATATCATGGAGCATCAATCTTTGCGATAACAAAGAGATGCTCGTCAGGGAAGGCATCATCAATCTCATGCTCGATAACTTTCTGCACTCCATCTTCTTGAACAAGGTGCGACAAATGATCGGCAACATAGTTTTTCGGGCCCTTCTTATCTTGATCTCCAAGTCTAACTCTTGCAGCAGAAGGATCCATCTCATCAACCTTGGCTTTGAATCTTTCTTACTTATAAGATACCTGATTGCTGCATGATCTGTGTAAATAACTACTTTAGAGTTAATAAGATAAGATTGAAATTTATTGAATGCAAAAATGATAGCTAGAAAGTCTTTCTCTGTTGTTGCATAATTGATCTGTGCGTCGTCCAATGTACGACTCGCATAATATATAGCGTGCAACTGATAAGTGATTTTCACACCATGTTTTTGCCTATGTATTAGATCATATTTTGGGCTTATTTGCATGATTTTGTGCTACTTTTAGTGTTTTTTACTTTACTTTGCATAGAATCTTCACTTTTTCTGATTTTTATGAAAATGTAGGTAAAAAGGCACAAAAATGGTAGATTTTGTGAGTTTTGAAGCCGTAACACGATTCCCGAAGAAATCACGAGCCTACACATCAAATCTGGGGCGAAAACAGTGAAAGACGAAAGAATTACGGCCTTGGCCGTAATTATGGAAGCAGCCGTAAAAGCGATGACGAGCGGAGGTGAAAACGGCTAAGTGTTGGAATAAACAGAGACTTTCACGGCCGAACCCGTGAATCCATCACGGGCTGTAAAAGTTTCTATGACCAAAGGGATATACACACAGAGATAATCACGGCCATGGCCATAATTTCATCACGGGCCGTAAAAACGTCCGCTTTTCGTGTTTCTCACTTGGTTCGACTCCAAATTAAACCAGAATTGAACCAAACTCTCCGGAAACCTTCCCACATGGGTTCTATACTGATTAGGCTATAAAAGGAAGGATTTTGGAAGGGTTTCGGGGGCTTCAAGGCACGAAAACATATGGCTGTAGCAGCGGCGGCGGAAATCAGTTTTAGGGCAAAATTCCAGCGAGAGATCACGCAAAGGAGGGGATTTGACGCTTCATCTTCATCACCAGATCAAGGGGAAGAGTTCTAATTACCTTTCTAGTGTCTCTTTGCACTACTTTTGAGAGATTACATGTTGAATTCATTGATGAACATGCTGTTTACTTTGAATATGAACGTGTAAACCCTTATTTCGGGATTTGGGGAATAGCCCGTTGACGATTTGTGGATTAAATATATAGTTTTAAATCTTTGACATGATCTTTTATAGATTTGATTTGATTAGAATTGTGCTTATTTCGTGAATTACCCTGATCAAGTAATTTTACGTCTTAGACGTTGCGAGAAGGACCGGGAGGTGAATCGCAACGTCGGATCTATTCTTTTCAAACATGTGAATCCAATCACGGGAGTAGTTCAGATTCACTTGAAGGATTACCATGGTTTTTCACAGAACTTAATGGGTCTATTTATGTTAATTGCCACGGGAGTAGGGAATTAATGTAAATAGATACCGAGTTACGCTTCGGGAGGAGGTAATCTGTACCTTAGGAAAAATCCCTTTCAAAATTATAATTTTCTGATCAAAAGATTTATTTGCAAATTTTATTCATAATCATCAACGTGGTGAAACCCTAGATCCTGAATTTATCCGAATTGATTTTTACCCGAACGCTCGCTTTTGCTTCTTTTTGTACTTAGAAGTTGCCAAAACAAAAACCACATATTGATTCATCTAGATATAGATCAAATGTGTAATCGGTACTTGACCGCCAGATCCTCGTTGGGAACGATAATCTTTTTATTACTTCAATAAATCCGTGCACTTGCGGAGGCTATCAAGTTTTTGAAGAATAAAAATAAAAATAAAAACAAATAAAAAAAATGTCTAGTCTATAAATCTCACGATTAAATCAATATTGACTGGCCTGATCCCCGGCAACGGCGCCAAAAACTAGCGTTCGCAAATGTCTAGACATTTTTTTTATTTGCTTTCACCTCCGCTCGTCATCGCTTTTACGGCTGCTTCCATAATTGCGGCCAAGGCCGTAATTCTTTCGTCTTTCACCATTTTCGCCCCAGATTTGACGTGTAGGCTCGTGATTTCTTTGGGAATCGTGTTACGGCTTCAAAACTCACAAAATCTACCATTTTTGTGCCTTTTTACCTACATTTTCATAAAAACTAGAAAAAGTGAAGATTCTGTGCAAAATAAAGTAAAAACACTAAAAGTAGCACAAAATCATGCAAATAAGTCCAAAATATGATCTAAAACATAGGCAAAAATATGGTGTAAAAATCACTTATCAGCAACCTCTTCTCTTTGCGCTAGCCAAGAACAACACCTATGGCATGGTCACTGATGACTCTAAATTTCATAGCATATTTTTTGCTAGTTCCATTATACTTTTGGGTCACAATCATGTTGGGGTATGCCCTTAAGGCTAATGTTTGAGGCCTTGGGATTATATCAGTATGATGTATAAACTCTATGTTTATAAAGGCAATGGTTGTTATTCAGGTTGTTGCATTATCTGCTGCCATATGTATACTTCTGAATAATGTCTCAATGCTGTTCAGCTTGGCTGACATGCAGTATTGTCCTTAGTCGAGATATCTTGGTGAACATGAGACAGCCTTGATATAATTGAGACTAATATGTGTTCTAATCTTATAGGATGCTTCGAGCATGGAATAAGATGTAGACTCATAGGTACATTGGATGTACTGGACAGACCCTACTTAGGATGTTCAATTGCTTGTCACAATGTGAATAATCCTTGTATGCAAGCTAGTGGCATACTTCCTCTGACTTGAGATCACTTGTGTTTCTAAATGATGATTGGCATTGTTTTGAGGTAGTTCAATATCATTTGAAACATAATGGTTATAGACTATCTTGGATAATGAACATGAGTCATGTTAGGGCGCTAGTGATAGATATAGGATTGCCTTCTCCTTGTTTGGAGTGTGATGTTCTAAAGGGGCCCCCTGGATGAGATGGTTGAGAAAGTGTATGGCCATACCCAGATGACTATGTTCATCTGATCTAACCACTCTCATCATATTGGAGTTACAGGCTTGACATGCTTATCCAATAAGAACATCCAGTGGCAAAGGAAACATGTACGCCTAGTGAATTGAATTCACACTTGTGCTATGGTTTGGGTGTAGTCTTGGAAGACTCTTTCCTTTATATTGGGAGACAGTGATGTGTTGCTAGATACCCCTCTCTGTTCGTGATAACGTAAGTTATCGTTACCGACATTTAAAGGAAACCCTTAGGGTCGCACAATTTGATGATATGGCTTACTTATGTCAGATCGTGTGGACTGAATTGTTTTGGTTCAGTTTAAAGGAGTTTAAACTCTGATTGTAAGTGAGATCTGGTCTGATCATGTTTGATTGATTAGGGCTTGAGATCGGTAAGCTTCGATCGAGAGAATTGATGCTTGATCGATGAGATCAAGAGCATCAAGAGATGAATGGTTAGATCTTGAACCTTTTGGTTTTATATGATCTAGACCAAGGCTTGGCTTAATTTGGTCTTTGAACCAAATGTAATTGAACCGGCTCATCATAGTGAGCGCATGGTTCAATGGGAGAGGAAAATGCGATGGTTCACTTGGAGTGAACGCATCACACGTTGAGGGCTTACTATTTTTGGAAGTCATGCTTTCCAAAATAGTTCACGCCTCTACATTCGTGGGATTGGCGCTATACTCGTCTCTGGCCTCTTCCACTCGACGCCTCCTCTCTCGTGTGGTGAGTTCTTCACGCCAAGGAGAGTTCGGACAAGAAGAGACATCATCTCAATCTCCTTCACGCGATCAGGAGACCTTAGATCTTTGCTAGCACAAGGAACGCCAAGGAGAAGCCATCAATCACCTTGTGTGCGGTTCCTTTGGAGAAGAAGCACACGCTTCTTTGCTTCCAAGACGCCATTCAATCATGGCTATGGTATGATCTTAATTTGATCTATACAAGTATTAATAAGTTGATTATATGACATGCAAACCGATCTTAGAAACCCTAGCTTCCGCTTGTGAAAACTCTGATATGCGCCCATTAGGGTTTTCGCCCCCTCCCTTTAGGGACTTTCAATTGGTATCAGAGCGATAGGTTTCTGTATGATCATATGATTGCTTGTTTTTGTGCTTATGAATAGATCTAAAGTACATGCGAAACCACATGATAGTTGATCATGCGAAAATAGATGTATGCTTTACATTGGCTCATGTATATTGTTGGCGCATGTTGTAGTTTTTGATCAAAACTCTTTTACTTGTGCGCATCCATTTAGATCTAAGCGCCTACTTGAAAAAACTTAGACGGGTTATTAGGGTTGAAGTCATCGTCCAGTATAGACCCAACTGTCTGATCAGACCATCTGACAGCCTAGATGGGTCGACCAGATGGCACCTATGCGCAAGCATGAGGTGGCTATAGGTCGACTGCAGAAAGGCGTGTAGCGATGTCTGATTGAGACAACCAATGAACGCTCATGATTAAGGCCCGGGGTCACACCCGCTTGCCAGAACTCATGAGGGACGTTCAGCCCTTATGGCATGCATTGTTGACCATGAGGTCGACACAAGTCGGTTATGACTCGGTGCATGCAAGGGCAGTGGGTCTGACTAGGTCTGATGAGTGGATCCCTATTAATGGACCGTTGTAAGGTAGTAGGGCACATAAGGAAATAAAATTCATGCCAATGGGATTTTCGAAAATTTTATTTTCTTGATTGGATCACATGATGTTTGTATAACATGATTGAATGTTAATTTCATCTTATGTGGGCTGCCCAAATTTAATGTGTGCTGTGCTGGGGCCTGCGTGCCTGGATGAATATTGTAAATTATTTATTGTGATCTGCGCATCATATTTTAATTAATTGATGATGTGTAATTGACCTGCGAGTCAAATCATGTCTAGATAGATTAAAATGTAATTTAATCAGACATGAGCTCAGAGCACACATGGCAGAGGCGCAAGCAGCAAGTGGCTTCACCAGTGGGAGGTCTAGGGTTCGACTCTAGGACAGGCGCATTTTACCTGGTGGGCGCGTCTCAGCTGCACAGGGCGCTTGGACCCGGGTTGGGCCAGATGAAATGATAAAGACCCATGAAGAGCTCAAGTGAAGACTTAAGTTAATTTAAGGTCTTACTTAGGCTTAATGGGCGTTTACCACATAAGATCATCATGCTTTCTATTTACTGTTTAAGTAAATTTAATATCTGCATGATTCATTCTTCTGCTATCACCATAGGATTTGCATGATAGTTAAGAAGATAAAAGGACCGTTAAAATCCAACGATGAATATCAAGCACGTAAGCCTTCTGACGCGAAACCTCACTGTTCTGACTATCGTTGGGGCCGTGTTGTACCCACTCAGTGGGCACGCCCATCTATCTTCAGACGATGTGTGATTACACCTGCGTGTTACAGAGAAGGGATTTATCGCTTCTCGTTGCTCAGCATAGCACGTGGTGGTCCAGGGAGTAGGTCAGGTCAGCTTGACCATGTAGGCTACATATTGAGCATATGGTAGCCATATGGAGGCAGCCATCTGTGGGATCAGAGACTGTGTTGTACCAACTTAGTTGGCACAGTCTGCTGGATTGCCCAGATGAAGGGGAATCGCACGGGTTGGCGATTGGCAGGGATTGCCTACCAGAGATTAGTGCTTGTACTCTCTGTGCATCTTATCTCGCCTGAGCGGGACGCCGGAGACCAAGTATGAAATCTGGATCCCATCTCACTAAAAGAGTTTTACTCTTTCGGACTGTTTTACTGGATTTTTCAGTCAGATAAAATAGTGAGAAAAGAATCATTCTTAAGTCCTGAATTGATTCTAACATTGATACTGACCTTGCTGTTCTTGCAATGTTGTAGATTACTGCAGCAACGAACACCACAGCGTTCAATGTGCGATCCTTACTGGAAAGGGAGAAGTTTGCTGGGCCAAACTTCTCAGACTGGTACGGACACCTTAAGATTGTTCTTAAGGCTGAGAGGAAGCTGTATGTCCTCGAGACGGCAATACCGCCTCAACCCGCTGCGAACGCCGCAAGGGCGGTTCGGGAAGCTTATGAGAAGCATGTCAATGATAGCATTGATGTCGCTTGCCTTATGCTTGCGTCTATGACGCCAGAGCTTCAGCGTCAGCATGAAGATTTATCTGCTATTGAAATTATAGCAAATCTCAAGATGCTGTATGCTGCACAGGCAAGGACTGAACGCTATAACTTGACTAAACTTTTCTTTCAGAGCAAACTGACTGAAGGGAGTCCAGTGGGAGCTCACGTACTCAAGATGATTGGGTACAAGGAGGCTCTAGAGAAACTGGGACACACCATCAATCGGGAGCTTGTTGTAGACATCATCCTGCAGTCTCTCCCGGCCTCTTTTGATCCATTCATCATTAATTTTAATATGAACAAGATCGACTGTACGCCGGTGGAGTTACTGAACATGCTCTATACTACAGAGTAGACTCTTGAAAAGGGAAAGCCTTCATCCTCTGTCTTGATGATTCCTTCCAGGAACAAGAAGAAGGGGAAGAAGGGCAAAGCCCCTGTCAAGAGCTACAACAAGGCTCTGAAACAAAAGATCAAGCGGTCAAAGGAATACAGATGTTTCCATTGTGGCCAGCTGGGTCACTGGAAGAAGGACTGTAAAGCGCTCCAAGGAGATAAGAAGGGAAGCAAGCCTTTCGCTTCTGGCTCAGGTATTTTCGTGACTGAAGTCATGGTATCTTCTTATTCTATTTCATGGGTGTTGGACACTGCATGTGGAGTTCACATTTGTTCAAATGTACAGGAACTCAAGAGAAGAAGACAGGTGGGACAGCATGAGGTGGACCTACGAGTAGGAAACGGGGCACGGGTTGCTGCTGTTGCTGTAGGAGAATATCACATCTCTTTACCATCTGGTTATGTATTAGAACTGGACAATTGTTATTTTGTACCAAGCATAACTAAGAATATTATCTCTATTCCTGCTCTTGTCAGGAAAGGGTTTTCCTTTGAATGCAAAACTTCAAAGTGTTATATTTCTTTTGATAATATTGTTTATGCTACTGGGTCGATTAACAATGGGTTATTCATGTTGGACATGGAATGTTCTGTACAACAAATTGATAATAAGAAAGCCAAGTATGCTGATGACAGCACCTTGCTATGGCATAGTCGTTTAGGCCATATTAACAAGAAGCGCATTAAGCGGTTGCATGACCATGGACTGCTGGGATCATTCTCCTATGAGGAGCTTGATACATGCAAAGCTTGTTTAATGTGTAAAATGACGAAGTCTCCTTTTTCTAATAAAGGTCAAAGGGCTTCAGGTTTACTTGACCTCATTCACAGTGATGTGTGTGGGCCATTTAGTAAACATGCCAGAGGTGGCTATTCATACTTCATTACCTTTACTGATGATTTCAGTAGGTATGGTTATGTCTATCTAATGAGACATAAGAGTGAATCTTTTGACAAGTTCAAAGAGTTCAAAAATGAAGTACAAAATCAGCTAGGCCGAAATATCAAGGCACTTCGTTCAGATCGAGGTGGAGAATACTTGAGTCGAGAGTTTACTGACTATCTGAAGGAGTGTGGGATTATCTCACAGCTCACTCCGCCAGGAACACCGCAATGGAATGGTGTATCCGAGAGGAGAAATAGAACCTTACTGGATATGGTTCGTTCTATGATGAGTCAGGCTACTCTACCTTACTCCTTTTGGGGATTTGCACTGGAAACAGCTGCAAAGGTACTAAACCGAGTGCCATCCAAGGCCGTTTCAAAGACGCCATATGAGTTATGGTATGGGAAACAGCCGAGCTTGACATTTATTAAAATCTGGGGTTGCGAGGCTTATGTCAAAAAGCTCGCCTCTGGGAAACTGGAGAGCAGATCTGATAAATGTATCTTTGTTGGTTACCCTAAAGAAACTAAGGGTTATTATTTCTACGATCCCAAAGAGAATAAAGTATTTGTTGCTCGAACGGCTATTTTTCTTGAGAAGGAATTTCTTCTGCAAGAGGCCAGTGGGAGAGAAATAAAGCTGGATGAGAATCCAGAGGAAGGACAAAGTAGTCAAGCACAGTTGGATGAGCCTGAGCCAATAGAACAGGTTACTGAACAACCTGAGGCTCAGATATCACGGGAACCGCGAAGATCGGGAAGGATCCGTCGACAGCCTGAGCGCTATGACGGAGTCTACATCATTGATGATGAACCCCTCACTTATGCGGATGCGGTCAGTGGACCGGAATCAGCGAGATGGCTTGAAGCTATGCGAGCCGAGATGGACTCCATGTCAGATAATCAAGTCTGGGATTTGGTTGATCCGCCTCCGGGAGTAATCCCTATAGGCTGTAAGTGGATCTTCAAGAAGAAGATTGACATGGGTGGTAACGTGGTTACCTATAAAGGCAGGCTAGTTGCGAAAGGTTTCGAACAAATCTACGGGATAGATTATGATGAAACTTTCTCTCCTGTAGCCATGTTCAAGTCTATTCGGATTATTCTCGCGATAGCTGCATATTATGATTATGAGATCTGGCAAATGGATGTGAAAACCGCTTTCCTTAATGGAAAACTAGAAGAGGATGTGTATATGACACAACCTGAAGGTTTCATCAATCCATCAGATCGTCATAAAATATGCAAATTAAAGAAGTCCATTTATGGACTTAAACAAGCATCGAGAAGCTGGAATATTCGTTTTGATGAATCAATCTGTAAGTTTGGTTTCATCAAGAATGAAGATGACCCGTGTGTATATAAGAGGTTTAGTGGGAGCGTGATTACTTTCCTAGTCCTCTACGTCGATGATATCTTGATCATTGGAAACGATATTCCTGAACTGCATGCCGTCAAAGCATGGTTAAGAAAATGTTTCCAGATGAAAGATTTAGGAGAAGCAGCCTATGTATTAGGTGTGAAGATCTACAGAGATAGATCTAAGAGGCTTCTCGGGCTGTGCCAGAGTACTTACATCGATAAAGTCCTAGAGAGATTCCATTTAGAAAATTCTAAAATAGGATATCTTCTAGTCAGACATGGTCTGAATCTTTCAAAGAGTCAGTGTCCACAAACACAGACTGAGAAAGATGAAATGGACAATACGCCTTATGCTTCGGCTATTGGGTCCATTATGTATGCGATGTTGTGTACTCGCCCAGACGTCGCTTACGGGTTAAGCGTGACCAGTCGATTCCAAAGTAATCCAGGAAAGGCACACTGGATTGCGGTCAAGAACATTTTAAAATATCTTCGGAGGACCAAAGATATGTTCTTGATTTATGGAGGTCAGGAAGAACTCAGTATTGAAGGATATACTGACGCTTCGTTCCAATCTGACCAGGATGATTTCCGATCGCAATCAGGCTATGTTTTTAGCTTGAATGGAGGAGCAGTGGTGTGGAAAAGTTTCAAACAATCAATTGTTGCTGATTCCACAACAGAAGCCGAGTATGTTGCAGCCTCGGAAGCATCCAAGGAGGCAGTATGGATTCGTAAGTTCGTTCAGGAACTTGGTGTTATTCCTTCGAGTGCAGATCCTTTGGTTATCTTCTGTGATAACACTGGAGCAATAGCACAAGCAAAGGAACCACGGTCGCACCAGAAGTCCAAGCACATACAGAGAAGGTTTCACTTGATCCGGGAGATCATTGATCGAGGAGAGATCAAGATCTGTAAGGTTCATACAGATGACAATCTAGCTGACCCGCTTACAAAGCCTCTAGCGCAGCAGAAACATGAGAAGCACTGTAATAATATGGGTTTGAGATTTCTCAACCATTAGATTAAGTGCAAGTGGGAGATTGTTGGGGGTATGCCCTTAAGGCTAATGTTTGAGGCCTTGGGATTATATCAGTATGATGTATAAACTCTATGTTTATAAAGGCAATGGTTGTTATTCAGGTTGTTGCATTATCTGCTGCCATATGTATACTTCTGAATAATGTCTCAATGCTGTTCAGCTTGGCTGACATGCAGTATTGTCCTTAGTCGAGATATCTTGGTGAACATGAGACAGCCTTGATATAATTGAGACTAATATGTGTTCTAATCTTATAGGATGCTTCGAGCATGGAATAAGATGTAGACTCATGGGTACATTGGATGTACTGGACAGACCCTACTTAGGATGTTCAATTGCTTGTCACAATGTGAATAATCCTTGTATGCAAGCTAGTGGCATACTTCCTCTGACTTGAGATCACTTGTGTTTCTAAATGATGATTGGCATTGTTTTGAGGTAGTTCAATATCATTTGAAACATAATGGTTATAGACTATCTTGGATAATGAACATGAGTCATGTTAGGGCGCTAGTGATAGATATAGGATTGCCTTCTCCTTGTTTGGAGTGTGATGTTCTAAAGGGGCCCCCTGGATGAGATGGTTGAGAAAGTGTATGGCCATACCCAATGACTATGTTCATCTGATCTAACCACTCTCATCATATTGGAGTTACAGGCTTGACATGCTTATCCAATAAGAACATCCAGTGGCAAAGGAAACATGTACGCCTAGTGAATTGAATTCACACTTGTGCTATGGTTTGGGTGTAGTCTTGGAAGACTCTTTCCTTTATATCGGGAGACAGTGATGTGTTGCTAGATACCCCTCTCTGTTCGTGATAACGTAAGTTATCGTTACCGACATTTAAAGGAAACCCTTAGGGTCGCACAATTTGATGATATGGCTTACTTATGTCAGATCGTGTGGACTGAATTGTTTTGGTTCAGTTTAAAGGAGTTTAAACTCTGATTGTAAGTGAGATCTGGTCTGATCGTGTTTGATTGATTAGGGCTTGAGATTGGTGAGCTTCGATCGAGAGAATTGATGCTTGATCGATGAGATCAAGAGCATCAAGAGATGAATGGTTAGATCTTGAACCTTTTGGTTTTATATGATCTAGACCAAGGCTTGGCTTAATTTGGTCTTTGAACCAAATGTAATTGAACCGGCTCATCATAGTGAGCGCATGGTTCAATGGGAGAGGAAAATGCGATGGTTCACTTGGAGTGAACGCATCACACGTTGAGGGCTTACTATTTTTGGAAGTCATGCTTTCCAAAATAGTTCACGCTTCTACATTCGTGGGATTGGCGCTATACTCGTCTCTGGCCTCTTCCACTCGACGCCTCCTCTCTCGTGTGGTGAGTTCTTCACGCCAAGGAGAGTTCGGATAAGAAGAGACATCATCTCAATCTCCTTCATGCGATCAGGAGACCTTGGATCTTTGCTAGCACAAGGAACGCCAAGGAGAAGCCATCAATCACCTTGTGTGCGGTTCCTTTGGAGAAGAAGCACACGCTTCTTTGCTTCCAAGACGCCATTCAATCATGGCTATGGTATGATCTTAATTTGATCTATACAAGTATTAATAAGTTGATTATATGACATGCAAACCGATCTTAGAAACCCTAGCTTCCGCTTGTGAAAACTCTGATATGCGCCTATTAGGGTTTTCGCCCCCCCCCCCTTTAGGGACTTTCAAATCATGCTCATTTGCTTTTTTTTATGCCTATATTTATCAAATGTTTCGAAATCTACACCTTTCTTGGTTTTTGATCAATTTCAGGTAAAAAGGCATCATTTTCATAGTTTTCAAGCAATTTCAATGCATGGACAAATTCTAATCATCAAGAGTGACTGCACATCGAATTTCGAGCCGAATTGGACTTCACAGCGAAATTATGGTAGTGCCGTAATGAATTTTACGGCCGTAATCTACAAATACGGCACCAAATTCTGCTACTGTATTCTTCGAAGATTTTTGTTCTAGCAAAGATTACGGCACTGCCATAATGCTTTTTATGGTGCCATAATGTCAAGCCATTTTTCATACAGAGACTTTTGAGGAGATTACGACACTGTCGTGATACATTTTACAGTATCATAATTTCGAACTGTTTCCTTACAGAGACTTCTGAAACAATTACGGCACTGCCGTAATGATTTTCACGGTGCCGTAATTCAAACCCAGATTTCTGCGACTTGCCCAATTCTTCTGCGGATTACTTGCGAAGACGATTTCTCAGAGTTTTAGACCACTATTTCAAAATCCAAAAAAAGGGGAATGATGAGACAAAAGAGGAGGAGATTTTTGAAGAAAAAGGCCCAATTTTTATTAATCATCGGAGGAGAATTCAAAGAAATCGCCGTTGCCCTAGGGTTCATCGCCAGGAAGCGTACAAGCCACCATCAATCGTGAAATTCAACAGGAAGCTTCGCCTGAAGGAGGAGAGGACACACAAAAAGTTTCAGAGTGAAAGGAGACCGATCGAGAGAGAAATCAACGAAAACAAGGGCGCCGCCACTGTTCATCGCGATTCCAGGATAATTATGGGCTGTAATTTCTATTACAGCCCTGTTTAGTAACTTTATCTCTACTCTTTCAGTTTCTGATCCTTCTGAACAATGTTTTATTGTAATTCTTGAATCATGCTAGCTTAAACCTCTATGGGACAAGGGGGGGGGGGGGGGGTGTAGACCTCTTAATTTCTTAATGACTGAATAATCTTTATTTCATCAGGAGGTTTTTGATATGATAATTTTACTTAAGTGATTTACGTCTTTAATCTTTTCTTGTTTTAATCATTGGCATGTGTTAGAGCTTTGTGATATGGACCGAAAGGTGATTTGCAAAGCTTGGAACACTAAAATTGAGGTTTAGAAACTCATCGTAAGAAATTAGTTGTGTTCTTATCCCTAGGTTTTAGAAATTTATTGACTTGTTGATAGATTAATCTAGAAAATATTACTATTTTAGACATGAACATATGCTAGAGATAGATATTGGATTATTAGAAACCCTTAAGTAAAACTTGTGAAACTAGGGTATGAGAATACTTAGTTCCACTTGAGATTTTGATATAGGAATTGAATGCATGAGAGTGATTCTTAAATCTATATCAAGGTTTGCTTTTCCATTAACATAGAATAAATCTGCATGAGAGTGAGAATTATTCTATGCAAATTGTCTGCGTGAGAGCGAGATGATTTCTTATTAAAGCAAATTACATCTTTATCATAACAAGAATAAACTGATGAGTGTTTAATTATATCCAGGCATTGAAATTAAGATGGTGAAACCCCTAGTCCCAATTCTTCCCTCTGATATTTAGTAAACTTTCCGATCGTTTGCTTGCGTCATATCTAATTGGCTTAGCTAGTGAGAAATCAATTCTTTAGAACTTGGTAAATGAGGTTTTTGTGGTTCGATATCTTATTTATTACTTCGAGTATCCGTGCACTTGCAGACACAACAGTCACTAGCATCACACATCAGCTCAAAAGGAAGCGACCAATCAGGCGGTTGAATTATTGGTATTGTAGTAAGAGCCTTTTTGAATTTCTGAAAAGCAATCTTACAATCTTGATCAAAAATAAAAGGAACATCTTTACCAAGTAATAAAATAAGAGGTTTAGCAATTTTTGAAAAATCTTTAACAAAGTGTCTATAAAAACTAGAATGACCAAGAAAACTTATAATTCCTTTAATAGAAGATGGTGGTGGCAATTTTTCAATCACCTCTACCTTTGCCCTATCTAGTTCAATACCACAATTAGAAATCAAGTGCCATAAACAATACCTTCATTAACCATAAAGTGATACTTTTCCCAATTTAAAACCAAATTAAACTCTTCATAATGTTGTAAGACACGTGAAAGATTAGATAAACAAATATCAAAATCAGACCCATATACGAAAAAATCATCCATAAGCACGTCCATAATTTCCTCAATAAGATTAGAAAAAATAGCCATCATGCAACGCTGAAAAGTAGTGATGGGTGTTATTTCTATATGATTTAAAGTATCATTTATATGATATTTTTAGGCTTCTAATCTTGTTTTATCACTTAATTTGGCATTTTTCCTATAAAGTATGGAATCTTCACTATTTTTCATTTCTTTATGAAATACAGGTCATTATTATTTATTTTCATGAAGATTATTCGAGATTTGAAGTTATGAAAAGGTTCAACATATTACAACCATCAGATAGGCAAAATTTCAGATTTATTGGAGCTACCTATGTTGAACACGGCTTGGCTGTGCTTACCGTCACGGCCGTGTTCATCACGGCGTCAGCATCTACATGTAACGAGGAGAACACGGCCTGGCCGTGATGGCTGTCACAGCCGTGTTCGATAGGAAATCTAGATTTGGCCAAACTCGTCACCGCCGTGCGCACGCCCGTGTTCTCCCGTTCCGGAATTTTTTGAGCCAAGCACAGCTTGCCCGTGTCCAGACGCATGGCCGTGCTTACTAAGTTGCAGATTGCCGAATCAAGCACGGCTTGCCCGCGCTTCCCGTCACGCCCGTGATCGCGTCCGCTGTTCGCGACCGTTCGTCCGTTTTCCATCAAATCGGACGCTCCAGATGCTAGAAAATTGGGGAAAATTCCCAATTGACATTCCTAACCACCCAAAGCTTCGTTAGAAGCATATAATCGAGATTTTTAGGCGGTTAGAGGGGGCAAACAAGGCAAGAACGCGACTAGGGCGAAAGTTGGGCGATTTCTGCATTCAAGGGCTTGATTCGACAAGTTTCTTCGGGGCTATCGAGAGAAGACCAAAGATCTGACGTCTCCTACCCTTGGATTGTAATTTCTCCTCTTTTTGAGTATTTTTACTTGGGTTTTTATTGTTAAACGATGCATGTTTTAGAGTAAAACCCTAGTTCGGGACTCGGGCGTAGCCCGTTGAACATATCTACACATGTAAAACATCTTTTATGAATCTCAGTGTGATTTTAAGTAAATTTACTTATTTGAATGAGTTGTGCTTATTGCGTATGATTGTTCTGATCAAACATTCGTATGTGCTAAGTGTTACGAGAAGTACTGAGAGGTGAATCGTAACACTCGATCGTTCTCATTTAAACTTGTGACTAGAATTATGAGAGTCGTTCGACGTCACTCGAGGATTTACGAAATTTCATAGAGCCCAATGGGTCTCTTAGGTTAACTTTGCTATGAGAGTAGGAAATTAGCTTATGCTAGACACCAGATTACGCTTCTAGAGAAGGTAATCCGTACCATAGGAAAGATCGCCTTAAGTTATTTACTATCGGATTAAGCTTCGAGAGAAGGAGATCTGTTTGTTTTAATTTAATTAGATTCAATGTTTTACGTTTAATTAATTCAATGCGGTGAAATCTGAAGTTCCGAACACTTTTTAAACTGTAGTCTTCCCTTAAAGTTGTTGACTTCTTGGTTCGATAATTTAGATAATTTAGTTTTAGAGTAATTCTTTTATTTTGAGTCTGAACCATCTAGCTTTCAATGACACGTAAGGTCTGTACTTGACACCTGTTCCCTGTGGGAATGATATTATTTACTATTTCGATAGACCGTGCACTTGCGGAGCCTATCAAGTTTTTGGCGCCGTTGCCGGGGGAGCAAGGCGTAGTCAATATCGATTAAAAAGTTGAATTGATAGACTAGATATTTTTTTTGTTTTTAATTGTTTTCTATTTTATTTTTGAATCATTTGTTCATATTTCTTGTCTTCTTCCTTTCTTCAAGCTTGTATTATCTGGTTAGCTACCCTTGTGCATGCCAAGAACAGTTAGAATAGGTCAGCTAGTGCCAGAAGATCCCGAAATTGAAAGGACCCTCTGAGCTCAGAGAAAAAATTAGGATCAATAGCTTCAGGAAGCCCATCTAGACCCGTCTACTGCAATGGACCAGAACCGCTCACTAAGACATTTTGCTGCACCCAATGTACATGGCTTGCACTCCAGCATTGCTCGACCGTCGGTCGAAGCAAATAATTTTGAGATCAAGCCAGCCCTCGTGCATATGGTTCAGCAGAACCAATTTAGCGATTCACCACAGGAAGATCCCAATTTACATTTGTCAATTTTTCTTGAATACTGTGATACCCTGAAAATTAATGGGGTAACATCTGATGCTATTCTCTTACGTCTTTTCCCCTTTTCCCTTAGGGACCACGCGCAGGCATGGCTACAGTCCCTCCCTCAAGGCTCCATTTCAACGTGGGAACAGCTTTCCCACGCGTTCCTCTCCAAGTATTTCCCGCCGAGAAAGACGGCTCAGTTGAGGAACCAAATAACGAACTTCAGCCAGAGGGAAGGCGAGTCACTGTACGAGGCCTGGGACCGTTTCAAGGAGTTGCTACGATTGTGCCCACATCACGGACTTGAAAAATGGGTAATAGTACATACTTTTTATAACTGTCTTTCATATATTACTCGTCTATCTGTAGACGCAGCCGCGGGCGGAGCGCTAATGAATAAGAATGTCGACGATGCCATGAATTTAATCGAGGACATGGCCCTCAATCACTACCAGTGGTCGAGTGACAGGAACGTCCCGGTAAGAGGAGGAGGTAAGCATGACTTAGATATGTTGAGTTCGTTGGCGACAAAGGTTGACTATTTGTCACACCAACTTACTTCAACGAATTTTAATGCATCATCTCTTAATTCATTTACTTGTGAAATTTGTGGGAATTCTGGACATGGTGCTACTAACTGCCAGATAATGGCACCTTCTTCTTCTTCTAATGTGTCTGTAGATCATGTGAATGCTATAGGCAATTTCAATCAGAGGCAGCAGAATGATCCATTCTCTACCACCTACAACCCCGGTTGGAGAAATCATCCCAACTTCTCCTACCGGAATAACCAGAACCAGGCGATTCCCCAGAACTTCACCAGTCAGGCACAGCAGGGAAATATGGGCAATCAGTTTAACCAGCAATCCTTCATGCCACCACCTGGACTTCCACAAAGACATTTCAATCAACAACAAAAGTCCAAATTGGAATTACTACTTGAGAATGTTGTCACCACCCAGTCTAAGAAAAATGACGATGTGGACGTGTCTATCAGGCAATTGAATTCTACGGTGGGGCAATTGAGTTCTAAGGTGGATCCATTGCTTATGCACTCTAGGATGCTGGAGAATCAGATTGCCCAGCAAGCAAGTTCATCAGCCCGACCTTCTGGGACTCTTCCTTCTCAACCTGAGCCAAATCCAAGGGAGCACTGCAATGCGATTCTGACATGCAGTAGCTCTCAGCAGAAGGCAGATCCCTAGATGTCCTCTAGAGATTGTCTGGTTGGAGAGTCTCAGGAAAATAGCACAGATACCCAGTGTTCAAAAGAAATACCCACAGAGTTGGAAGTCCAACAAGAACCAATCCTTACTCCCCCACCACCTCTCACGCCACTTGTTTCTCGTCCTCAGAGATTGGACTTGGCACTGACAGGACAATACAGTTCATTGATGCCCGTGAAGCTTAAAGATCCTGGCATTTTTTCAGTCCCTTGTAGCATCAACAATTTTATCATTGAGAGAGCACTCTGTGACTTGGGGGCTAGTGTGAGTATCATGCCTCTCTCCTTGTTCCAAAGTTTGGACTTGGGAGGCTTGGAACCCACATCCTTAGCCCTTCAGCTCGCAAATGGCTCTATACATCGCCTTGTGGGAGTAGTAGAGGATGTTCCGATAAAAGTCGGGGAACTTTTTGTCCCAGTTGACTTTGTAGTTTTGGATATGTCAGAAAATTCAAGACTACCACTTATTTTGGGGCGCCCTTTCCTAGCTACCGCTGGGGCAATTATAGATGTCAAAAAGGGGAAGCTTTCTCTGAACTTTTGTGATACTATCTTAGATTTTCATTTATCTGTTGATATGTCAGGTCCTTCTTTTTCAGGCTCATGCTGTAACGTGGGGACGGTATCTGCGCTTGCAAAGTGTTCAAAGGCTAAGTGGGATTGTCTTGCATCCCATTTTTGCACGGACATAGACACAAGTGCTTCACATATAAGGGATGAATGGACCACTCTGGATATCTTATTTGATGCGGACCCTGATTCTGGTTGCACTGCGATTTTTCTTGATGGGGTTAAAGAGAAACATTTATTTTTTTTTAGAAAGACTGACGGAGAACTTAAAAACATTTTTATTTTGCATGATTTCAAGGCATTGACCTATGTACACCTATTATTACTGCTGCTAATCTCTATAGGTGTTACATTTAGGCGACGAAGAAAGGGGCGAGCATTTGGCATTTCTTCTGCCTCTGATCCATTGGACGTGCCCTTAAGCACGCTCTTTGGTCAAGCTGCTGACCCTAAATCAGCGCTGCTTGGGAGGCACCCCAATAATTTATCTTTTATCATGTTGTGTTGTGATGATGGACAGACTTTGCTTGTTGTTGTTGTTGCTTGTTTAGTTAGTTTGTTTTTTTTGTTTTGCTAATTTTTGTGATACCCCATGGCATGATTTTTATGATTTTATACATTGAAAAGCATCTTACTAATGATGGCAATTTTTTTGCAATTTTTCAGGAAATTTTAGCTTATTGCCGAGTCGTTCACGGCCTGGCCGTGATGGCCATCACGGCCGTGCTCAGCTTGCAGTTTTCTAGTGGAACCTGCCGAAGTGAACACGGGCAGGCCATGATACGTGTCACGGGCGTGAACGTGATTTGGCCGATTTGCACCGACGTGAACACGGGTTGATCGTAATCATCGTCACAGGCGTGAAAGTGTTTAGACGGGATTTTTACGAGGGGATCACGGCTATGTCGTGCTTACAGACACGGGCGTGCTTCTGAAGCCATTTCAGCGCCGAGCTAGTCACGACTAAGCCATGCGTCCAGACACGGCTGTGCTTGCGTTCGCCTTTTCCGCGTATAAAAGCGGGCCGTGGCGGAACCCTAGGGTTCACACCCGTGCTTGAGCCACCGCCGCCACTTCTCTGCCTTTTCTAGACTCGTCCTTCGCCCGCATTCTGCTCCGCCGCCGTCCGAAGCTTCCTCGCCACTCTCTGCTTCTTGGCGACACCCGGATCTGGTTTTCTGGGTGAGTTTTCGCCGCTCGCCTGATTTCGCCGCCTGCAGCCGCCTTCCGTCGCCTTCCGCCGATTTCTACCAAATCCGGCCGCCGACTGCGCTCTGAGCTTTCCTGCTTCTAGGCGCCGCTTCCCTTCCACCTCCGGTACCTTCAGATTTCCGGATCTGGGAGTCTTTCAGCCCAGATCTGAGTTTTCTTCTTCTAGCGCCACCGCCTGTGTCTTCTTCATTTCCAGCAGCCGCCGGTTTTCATTTTCAGCGTCGTCACCTGCATTCTCTACGCCTCCACCGGTTCTACTTCAGAGCTGACGCCGCCCCTTTTTCCACCACTCGTAGACCTCCAGATCTGCACACTAGTAACCCTCCAGATCTACAGTCGGCTTCTTCTCTGTCGACCAGTAGTGTTGTCATCTGCCGCCCTTCACTGGATTCCGGCCACCATCTCCAGCTAGTCCACCGATCTATTGTCAGCATTTCTCTAGACATGTTCGGCCGCACGAAGAAAATGGCTCAGAAAGCCTCTAAGCGTCCAGCTATGGAGGTGGAGCCGAATGAACACAGGATTCTTTTCCGCGACGCCGTGCAGAAGGCGCGGTATGATTTATTG
This sequence comes from Costus lasius, assembly GCA_027563935.2. Classification (NCBI taxonomy): domain Eukaryota; kingdom Viridiplantae; phylum Streptophyta; class Magnoliopsida; order Zingiberales; family Costaceae; genus Costus; species Costus lasius. The sequence continues at coordinate 84,209,861 of CM050451.1, forward strand.
GTGTCCCGGCGCGTCATCAACACCCGTTACCTAGACCGGGCCACTCTCTAGACGCTGGGGCTCCACGATGACGTCTTATGGATGTTCCAGCAGATAGGGTGGGGGGAGTTTTTCTGGACGGCACCGGCGACATATGTGCCTATCACCCTTGAGTTCATGTCATCCCTCGAGATCGACGTGAACATTCATGACGATGATCACGATGGCACCATATCCTTCAGGCTGGCGAATGCGGAGCGAACTCTCACGCTGTCGCAGATTAACCAGATCTTTGGTTTTCCGGCGGACAACACTCGATTAGCTCCGGCAGAGTATGGTGATCAGGCTTTCTAGATGGCTATCACAGGGGAGCATTCATATGTTTCATAGACGGCGCGAGCCAGCCACGTCAGCAATCCTTGCTTCCGCTACGTGCATCGAGTATTGGCGCACACTATCTTCGTGCGTGGCGAGAGCGATGGCATTGTGCGTGCCACCGAGCTGCTCTTCCTCTGGTCTATGGTACATTCCTGCAAGTTAAATACAGCTTTTTATCTCATTAAACAGTTGCAGAAGTTAGCCAGTGCCCAGAAGGGGGTTATTGCTTCTGGTGGCCTTATTACTCCTATCACCGTAGCCATGGGTGTCCAGCCTTACGGGAAGGAGCAGGCGAGGGGTGGCTCGCGCATTGATATGGAGTCATGTCAGGCGATGAGGATGGTCACTTGTGAGGGTGACACCTTCAGCCTCCTCTTTCGTGAGAGCGACTTCATGATGCTGCTACCGCACCCCACGCGCACCTCCGTCCACGACCGGCGGAACTGGCATATGCTGCCCGTGCCAGATGATGATGTCCCCATGGACACTGCACCACCTTCTCCTTCCTTCTGCACCTTCAGGCACACCGCGCCGTCTTCTTCAGCGTCCACCGCGAACGCCTATGCCAACATCGAGGGTTATCTTAAGGTGATTCGCGAGGACCAGCATGAGCAGCGCCTTGAGATCAGAGATCTTATACGGCATCAGACTGACATGGAGGAGGAGATAGCCCGTCAGGGCCGGGTCCAGGCCGAGGACCATCGAGCTATTCAGGAGATGCTGCTGCACATGAACTTTGGCCCCAAGTGATTTTGCCTCTTTTGTAAGTTGTTTTCCTTTTTCATGCTATTACGTGTACTTTTGAGCTGCATAGGAGACTATGCAGTTCTCTGCCATGGGTAGATGGTTTCCCTCTTTGTTCGTGTTGTTCGTGCTTATGAGTTTAGGTGCTTGTGTTAGTACCATTGTTTGTGTTAGTGGTAATTGGTTTGCTTTTTATCCATGTGTTTCGTTACATTTTACACTGAGATTTTGTGCTTATGATATCTTACTTGTGATGATGTCAAACTTCTAAGTCTGTGATGCTTATGCTATATTTACTTGTCTAACTCATTAAGCTAGTCTGAGTTACCATTGCGGCATGGAAGTATGATTTTTCTTCTGTTAAAGTGCTTCTTATTTTGACTTACTTTTACACTGTTACCTAACTTGTAGATTATAATTGAGTATGATTTCTACTGTAGCATGAATGATATTCAATAGGTAACCTTTTCTTCTGATTTAGTTTTAAAGTATAATTACATACTATGACTTCATTATTGTATTCCTTTGACTTCATTATTATATTCCTTTCATTGACCCTTCTGAAAAGGAGATACCATGGATGATAAAAAAAAAAAAACAAGAATAGGGGCAGTGGTACCTAAGTGAAGATGAATCCAAAGGTTTCATTCCACTTGGCACTGTCGACATAAAAATAAACAAAAAGGAGAATAAAGGGTCATGAAATGAAAAGAAGGGGTCGGGAAGAGTGAAAAACTCTGCTTTCTTCTACTTTAGGGGGGTGAAGAAATGAGTTTATGTACATTATGTGGTGTACACACTCTGAATTTACTTGTTAACTAAGTACCGGGGGTGTATTCATCACAAATGTTTGTCCTTCGCGTCACAAGGTGTCAAGTTAATTCAGGGAAGTAGCTTGAGCCAACCGATGATATTTCATGATTCCATGCTTATATTATTGAGAATAAATACATCCTGGTAAATTCTGCTTAGTTGGGTTCTTTCAGAAGGAATAGATGATAATGTTTAGTTGTAGTATGCATAGTACTTAATCCTTGTTTAGATGTTGAGGTACAACCTATCGAATTGATTTCTATTTTCAGTATTAATCATATCTCATTTTTCTTCTAAGGTTAAGGTTGGGTGTAATAGTAAATTATGCTTAGTAAGTGCTTTAGCTTTAGAATATTCTCCTTTCATTACCCTTTGGTTTCTAACTAGTTTTGCTTGAGGACAAGCAAGATTTTAAGTCAGTGATATTTTGATGGGTGTTATTTCTATATGATTTAAAGTATCATTTATATGATCTTTTTAGGTTTCTAATCTTGTTTTATCACTTAATTTGGCATTTTTCCTATAAAGTATGGAATCTTCACTATTTTTCATTTCTTTATGAAATACAGGTCATTATTATTTATTTTCGTGAAGATTATTCAAGATTTGAAGTTAGGGAAAGGTTCAGCATATTACAACCATCAGACAGGCAAAATTTTAGATTTTTTGGAGCTACCTATGCTGAACACGGCCTGGCTGTGCTTAGCATCATGGCCGTGTTCATCACGGCGTCAGCATCTACATGTAACGAGGAGAACACGGCCTGGCCGTGATGGCTGTCACGGCCGTGTTCAATAGGAAATCCAGATTTGGCCGAACTCGTCACCGCCGTGCGCACGCCCGTGTTCTCCCATTCTAGAATTTTTTGAGCCAAGCACAGCTTGCCCGTGTCTAGACGCACGGCCGTGCTTACTAAGTTGTAGATTCTCGAATCAAGCACGGCTTGCCTGTGCTTCCCGTCACGCCCGTGATCGCGTCTGCTATTCGCGACCGTTCGTCCGTTTTCCATCAAATCGGACACTCCAGATGCCAGAAAATTGGGGGAAATTCCCAATTAATATTCCTAACCGCCCAAAGCTTCATTAGAAGCATATAATCGAGATTTTTAGGCGGTTAGAGGGGGCGAACAAGGCAAGAAAGCGACTAGGGTGAAAGTTGGGCGATTTCTACATTCAAGGGCTTGATTCGACAAGTTTCTTCGGGGCTATCGAGAGAAGACCGAAGATCTGACGTCTCCTACCCTTGGATTGTAATTTCCCCTCTTTTCGAGTATTTTTACTTAGGTTTTCATTGTTAAATGATGCATGTTTTAGAGTAAAACCCTAGTTCGGGACTCGGGCGTAGCCCGTTGAACATATCTACACATGTAAAACATCTTTTATGAATCTCAGTGTGATTTTAAGTAAATTTACTTATTTGAATGAGTTGTGCTTATTGCATATGATTGTTCTGATCAAACATTCGTATGTGCTAAGTGTTACGAGAAGTACTGAGAGGTGAATCGTAACACTTGATCGTTCTCATTTAAACTTGTGACTAGAATTATGAGAGTCGTTCGACGTCACTCGAGGATTTACGAAATTTCATAGAGCCCAATGGGTCTCTTAGGTTAACTTTGTTATGAGAGTAGGAAATTAGCTTATGCTAGACACCAGATTACGCTTCTAGAGAAGGTAATCCGTACCATAGGAAAGATCGCCTTAAGTTATTTACTATCGGATTGAGCTTCGAGAGAAGGAGATCCGGTTGTTTTAATTTAATTAGATTCAATGTTTTACGTTTAATTAATTCAACGCGGTGAAATCTGAAGTTCCGAACACTTTTTAAACTGTAGTCTTCCCTTAAAGTCGTTGACTTCTTGGTTCGATAATTTAGATAATTTAGTTTTAGAGTAATTCTTTTATTTTGAATCTGAACCATCTAGCTTTCAATGACACTTAAGGTCTGTACTTGACACCTGTTCCCTGTGGGAATGATATTATTTACTACTTCGATAGACCGTGCACTTGCGGAGCCTATCAAGTAGCAGGTGTATTGCAAAGTCCAAATGGCATGCGGCGATAAACAAAAGTGCCATATGGGCACGTGAACGTCGTCTTCTCCTGGTCTTCAGGATGAATAGGGATCTAAAAGAAATCAGAATATCTATCAAGATAACAAAAATAAGAATTACAAGTTAAGTGTTCCAACATCTGGTCAAGGAAAGGAAGGAGAAAATGATCTTTTCGGGTGATGGCATTCAACTTCTGATAGTCAATGCACATCTGCCACCCTATTACAGTTCTCGTCGGAATAAGAGTGTTGTTTTCATTCTTCATCACAGTATCTGCCACCCTATCCCACTGGCTGTCAGAGATGGGATAGATGACTCCATCATCCAGGAGTTTAAGAATCTCTTTCTTCACTACCTCCTTCATGTTTAGGTTGAGCCTCCTCTGATACTCAATTGATGGCTTGCTCCCCTCTTCTAAAAATATTCTATGCATACAAACAGAAGGATTAATTCCTTTTATATCATCAAGAGTATAACCAATCACTCTCTTATGTTGCCGAAGTTCATTTAAAAGCCTAGCAGTTTGAGAAGCATCAAGATTTGCATTAATAATTATAGGGAAAGTAGAATTCTCTCCAAGAAATTCATACTTGAGGTTACTTGGGAGAGTTTTAAATTCATACTTCTTTCCTTCACCGGGTTTACCTTCTTGCATGCTCAAGTGTTCTTCTTTCAACTTTTTGGTCTCAAGCAGCGATGCAGAATTTAACAATACAGAATATGAGCTTACCTCCTCCTCTTCATCACTATCATCACCTTTGATAAGACACACTTTAAGAGGATCCTTCTCTGTCCTGGAATCAATGGTCATCGGTGAAGTGTCTTCCAAGACTTCAACACTACAGCAGGATCCTACAAAAGAAGGCTTTTTTAAATTTTCTATCAAATCGCAATCTACAGATTCCTCACCTATCTTAAAAATGAGCTTCCCATTCATAACATTAATCATCGCTCCAGCTGTCACCAAAAAAGGGTGACCTAAAATTGTGGGAAGTCTAGAATCGTCCCCCATCTCGAGGACAACAAAATCAGAAGGTATAAAGAACTTACCGACCTTAATAGGCACATCCTCTAAGATAACTACCGGATGCCGTATAGAGCGGTCGTCTAGCTGTAGAGAAATAGAAGTGGGATTAAGATCTCCAATGTCTAGCTTCTTACAAACAGAGCGTGGCATCAAGCTAACACTAGCCCCTAGATCACACAAAGCACGATCAATAGACATATCACCAATCAAACAAGGAATAGAAAAACTCCCTGGATCCTTAAGCTTCGGTGGCAATTTATTCTAAATTATTACACTGCACTCCTCAATAAGTGCGATCGTTCCATGCTCTTTCAATTTTCTCTTCTTGGACAATATCTCTTTCAAGAACTTGGCATGTGAAGGCATCTGTGATAAAGCATCAGTGAAAGGTATATTAATATAAAGCTTTTTTTGTGCCTCTAAAATTTTTTCAAATTGTTTGTCAAGTTTAGCCTTCACCAATCTTTGAGGGAAAGGTACTAGAGGTTTGTAGGGAGGTGGTGGTACATAAACTGGTTCCGGCTCCCTACCTTGCGAAAATATTATGCCTTTGTTTCCCTCTTCCTCTGTGAATTCAGAATTCTGCACCTCTTGGTCTTGCATTGTATCTAGTGCTCATGGCTCTTCCAATTGTTTTCCACTGCGTGTTGTAATAGCATTGCAATGCTCACGTGGGTTTACTTCTAGTTTCCACAGTAGTCTACCTGTAGGCCTACATGAAGAACTAGCCTACTGAGTTATCTAAGTCTCCAACATCTTTTGATGGGTCTTCATAGATTCCATCTCAGAACTTAGATTCTTGATAAACTCATTAACATGTCTAAATTCTTGCCTGAAGTCATCGAATCGATGCATGAAATCATCATTTTGCTTGGTCTGTATGGCAATAAAGGTCTCCATCATAATTTCTAGGTTCGACTTCTGAGGAGCTTGAGGTTGAGATTGGTTGTACTATCTTTATTGAAAGCCAGAGGGCTGTTGATTATTACCCTGAGGTGCCTGGATTTGATTACTCCTCCATGAAAGACTAGGATGGTTCCTCTAACCAGGGTTGTAAGTGCTTGAGTATGGGTCATTCTGAGGTCTTTCATTATAATTCTCAATTGCATTTGCTTGTTCAGTCGCTCTCACCCTATGTAGAAACTCCCAACTGATAATCCTATGTATAATATCCTGTATTACCACAAATCTCACACGAAATAGCATTAACAGTGGCAAGATTAAAACTTAAAGAATTTATTTTACTAGTTAAAGAACCAACCTTAGCGGCAAGCGAAGTGATAGCATCGAAATCATACCTACCTGATGCCTTGGCAGATGGCCCTCTCTCACTTACCCATTGACAATGATTCAAAGCCATTTCTTTAAACAAATTAATTGCATCATCCACACTCTTGTTCATGATTGCCCCACCAGCAACAGCATCAACTGTCATATGAGTATTATAATTCAATGCATTATATAATGTGTGAATGATTACCCACTTGTCGAGGCCGTGGTGTGGACACATTCTCTACAGTTCTTTAAATCGGTCCCACGCCTCGTACAATGATTCTCCTTCTTTCTGAACAAAGCTCGTGATCTGGTTCCTTAGTTGTGCAGTTTTTCTTGGGGGAAAATATTTTGCTAGAAAAGCGTTGGAAAGTTCCTCCCAAGTTGTTATGGAACACCTGGGCATAAACAATTAACAAGTTAAACTGAAGATGGAAAATAGACAATCACTTCAGAGAAAGACTATAAATATATAGAGTTAAATAACAAGTAAAAGGAAACAAAAGTCTAGTCTATCAATTCTTAGATTGAGTCAATATTGATGAAATTGGTTTCCGGCAATGGTGCCAAAAACTTGATGTGTTCTGCAAGTGCACGGATAAATCGAAGTAATAAAAATTTTGATCCCACAAGGACCAATGACCAAGTACTGACTCTACTTAAAGATCGTTAGCTAGCCTAATCTAGAATAGAATGGTTTTAATCTTAACTAAATTTAAGGAATAGTAAAACAGACTTTGATTGTAATCGATTTGATGAAAATTTAGAATTTCGGGTTTGCCACTCTATATTTCATGACTTTTCTAATTAAGAACATCTTAAGAAGGATTTACTATGTTAAAGGGGATTTATCTGCATGTACAGATTGCCCTCTCTCAGCAGTACAATCCGGTATCTATCTAACTTAATTCCCTACTCTCGTGGTCATTAACTCATGATAGACCCAATGGGTTCTTGACAAATCTATAAAATCCCTCAAGCCGATTCGAACTACTCTTGTGTTCAAATCAATTTGTTCAAATATTACAGGTCCAATGTCGCAATTCACCTCTCAGTACTTCTTGCGATGTCTCTAATCATGCAAATTATGGCTAGTAATCAACATGTATTAATCTCAACAATAATTGAATCAAAAACCGATAAATTACTTCATAAGAAGATAATAAACAACCAAGTCATGAAAATAAAAAGGGTTATACCCTAAATCCTATACAAAGAGTTTATGCTGACATTGTAATAATATCAACGTTATAAGAATCCATGTTTTTTTATTACAAATTCGCCGTGAAAATAATTACAGTGGTGTCGTATTTTCTTCTGTGTCTTCCGAAATTAAACCTGGCAGAAATATGGCTGTGAAAATAAATACGACCCTGCCGTATTTCTTTCTATGGATTTTATTCAACAAAATACAACCGTGATTTTCATCACTGGTGTGCCGTATTTCCTTATGTGGATTTGTGGTATTTTGTGTAGACAAAAATACGGCCATGATAGATATCACAGGTGGTGTCGTATTTTTTCTATGCTCTTCCAGAAATACGGCCATGATAACAAATATGGCAGTGTCGTATTTTCCAAATAATCTCAGATTTGCACGAAATTTGATGGTCAGCTTCGTCTTGACTTGTCGAACTCATCTGTGCACTTCGATTTGTCAAAATCTATCAAAATTTGATCATTTTCATCTGAAACATGACAAAAGTGAAGAGAGGTGAAGATTTCGAATAAACAAAAGGATTTAAGTTGAAATAAATGAAAATATGATAAGAATAGGAGAGATTATTCGTAAAAAGTATAGTAAAAATACTATGTAAATACGAGACATCAGATATCCATCCTTGATGTAATTTGTTTTAGGGTCTCATTAACTCCTTCATTTTATTTGATCTGTGCCGCCACAAAAGTCTCAAGGAGAGACTCCAAATTTGACTTTTGCGGGGGAGTGTAAATTTTGGCCTAGAAGTCTGGAGGTTGCCTGAAATTTGATTGTGGAGGTTGCCCCAGTTGCATTGGTTGGGTAGTTCGGTATAAAAAATTTGGGTGGTTGCGCCATCTTGGGTTACAAGTGTTGGAATAAGGATTGTTCATTGGGTTGATGTTTCCAACCGCATGCATATGCTCAGGATGGTTATGGACTGACTAATAATTCCCCAACTGACATTCTGCACCTGTTGATGCGTTGTATTTACATCATGTTTTTTCCTATATTTTAGATCATATTTTGGGCTTAATTGAATGATTTTATACAATTTTTAATGTTTTTACTTCACTTTGCATAGAATCTTCACTTTTCTTAGTTTTATTGAAAATGTAGGTAAAATGGCGTAAAAATGAAGGATTTCATGAGTTTTGAAGCCATATCATGATTCCCAAGGAAATCACGAGTTTACACATCAAATTTGGTGTGAAAATAGTGAAGATCGCGATTTTCACGGCCTTGGCCGTAATTTTGGGGCCGGCCGTAAATCTGGTGTTCGAAGGGCAAAAAAATGGCTAAGTTAAAATATACATAGAAACTTTCATGGGTGAGGCCGTGAAGCCTTCACGGTCCGTGAAACTTTCTATGTACAAGGCTCTATATGCACAGACACATTTATGGCCACGACCGTAAACTCATTACGCGCCGTAAAAACATCCCCCCTTTCGATTTTTCACTCGATTCGAACCCAAACTGAGCCAGAATTGAACCAAACTCTCCAGAAACCTTCCTAGATGGGTTCTATACTGATTAGACTATAAAAGGAAGGATTATGGTAGGGTTTCGGGGGCTTCTAGACACGAAAATGAAAGGCTATAGCAGTGGCGGCGGAAATCAGTTTTAGGGAAAAATTCCGGCAAGAGATCATGCATAGGAGAGGATTTGACACTTCATCTTCATCACTAGATCAAGGGGAAGAGTTCTAATTACTTTCCTAGTGTCTCTTTGCATTATTTTAGAGAGATTACATGTTGAATTCATCGATGAACATGCTGTTTGCTTTGAACATGAACGTGTAAACATTATTTTGGGATTTGGGAAGTAGCCCGTTGAATGATTTATGAATTAAACTTGTTGTTTAAATCTTTGACATGGATTTTATAGATTTGATTTGATTAGAATTTTGTCTATTCCGTAATTTACCCTGATCAAGTAACTTTACGTCTTAGACGTTGTGAGAAGGACCGAAAGGTGAATCGCAACATCGGAACTATTCTTTTCAAACCTACGAATCCGATCACGAGAGTAGTTCGGATTTGTTTGAAGGATTACCATGGTTTTTCATAGAACTTAATGGGTCTAATTACGTTAACTGTCACGAGAGTAGGGAGTTAGCATAGTTAGATATCGGATTATGCTTCGAGAGAAGGTAATTTGTACCTTAGGAAAAATCCCTTTCAAAACTTTAATTTTCTATTCAAATGTTTATTTTTATTGAGTTCATAATCATCAGCGTGGTGAAACCCCGAATCCCAATTTTCTCCATATTGATTTTTACCCAAAACACTGTGTCTGTTTCTTTTTATCATACTTATAAGTTTTCAAAAACAAAAACCACAAATTTGATTCGTCTAGATATAGATCGACCGTGTAATTGGTAGTTGACCACCTAATCTTCGTTGGGAACGATAATCTTTTTATTACTTCGATAATTCCGTGCACTTGCGAAAGCCTATCAAGTTTTTGGCGCCGTTGCCGGGGATCAAGCGAGCCAATATCGATTTAATCGTGAGATTTATAGACTAGACATTTTTTTATTTATTTTTATTTTTGTTTTTGTTTTTTTGTTTTTGTTTTTATTTTTCTTGTTTTGTTTATTTTTCATATTTCTTTTTTATAGTTAGTTTATTTTATTTTTCTCTTTTTGGATTAACACGATGTATGAATAGAAGAACTAAAAAATTCACTTGACTAGATATTTTGAGCTTTGTTTTGCATTTCCTATTTTATATTTTATATTTTTGAATTTTAATTGCATTAATTGAAAATATTATGTTTAACCAATGTCAATGGTCAAATCAGGGGTATGTGCCACCGACAATGACGAGAATATGGTACAGATGTATTAGAATCACTTTTAGAAAAGGTAAATTCTTATATTCAACATACTGAATATGTAAGCATGCAATGTTATTAGTTGAAATATGTTATTTGTGATATTTGTGGTTTTCATGGGCATGATTTTACTGAATGTCAATTAGGGATTCCTCCATGCTTTAACTTATGCCCTAGTACCTATAACCCAAGTTGGGAGAACCACGAAAATTTGTTTTATCAGAATGACCCAACCTTTATTCCACAATCAGACTTTAGTGAACCTCAAAAATCCAGCTTAGAAGTCTTGCTTGAAAACTATATAGCTGCTATGGACAAACAAAGTGAGAAAATTCATACTATAATTTATGGTGATAAAAATGACATAGAGGATGGAATCCAAGATAAATTTGAGAATTTTGTAGAGTTGGAATAATCATTAGTCATGACTCCTGTCATAGATTATGATTTACCTTCTTTAAATTTTGATAATTTTGATAATTTTGATGATTGTGATTTACCTTCCTCAATCCTTTACCAGCCATCTTGTCCCCTCTCACATAATGAAGTGTCTTGCAATACAAATACTTGGGACATGTTTGAAGAAAATTTTAAACTTTTGGATTTTTATGAGAAGAAAGATGAAGAATTTAAGGATCCTCAAATGAGAAGTAGTGATAAAGATGGGGATGAATTTGATAGTGTTAGGATAGAATACCCCACTAAAGAGAAAGAAATTGAGGAAAAAGATGAGGAAGAAGGTCTTATGCAAATTGTACCTCCATATGAACCATCAATTCCTTTTCTTGAGAGAAATCCATTAGAAATTTGCATGACAGATGATGAAGGAGATGATATTGAGGATAATGATGATGAGGTAGCTGAATTATTATTTGATGCAAATCCAACCACAGACACCCAAAAGATAATAACACATGAGATTCTTGATCACATTGGCATTGAGGTAAGGGAAAAATCAAATTTGAAAATTGAAAACTTCTTTATCAATCCAAGGTATGAATTTTTTGATTTTGATTCTAATCTTCTTCCAATTGCTGATATAAATCTAAAGGAATAATGCATGATTTTACTCTTGGATAAATACAGAAAAATTATTGAGCATTCTTTGCCTGACTTTAACTTTTGTTTTTGTATACATGTACTGGACACTACAACATTGATCCACCTATTTCACTGGATATATACTTTGGTGGGCATACTCTTGAGACGGAGGAAAAACAGAAGATTATATGCTCTCTACTATGGCACAGATTCACTAACTCCACCATGACATGAAGCTGTGGTTAAGCTAATGACCTTAAACAAGCACTTTTGGGAGGCAGCCTAAAGTTTTTGAATTTTATTAATTTTTGCATTCTTAGTTTTTGGTTTTTAATTTTATTTAAATTTTTAGGAATTTTTGCAGCATGTATTGATGAATTTTTATTGATGGAAAATCTTCTGATAAGTTGTTTTATATGCAGGAATTTTTTGAAAATTTTTACATGAAGAATACGTGTCGAACGAGACATTCACGGGTGCAGCCGTGAATCATGTACCGACCGTGATGATGACATTTTCTTTGTGAGCACGGTAAAATATGATTTCAATAATGAAACATGACGATATTTAATGTTTGAAACTTGTTTACATTGTAAAATATGATTATCTTTAATGTGATGCAGTTTCTAGATTTTTCGGGGTCATGTTTTCATCTTTTGATATAACTGGACAGGTTTTCGCCCACATTATAAAGGGAACTCTTGCAAAATTTTTCTGAAAACTATCATTCATTGATTTTAATGCTCATGTATATGCAACAATTTAAGTCTAGGGTGTCCTCATATATTTTGCTTTTTCCTTCAAAGTTTTATAGGTATGTATTTGAATATTTATGATTATTAAGGATAATCAAATTTGTTTTGTCCTTAATTTTAGATATAGAAAACATTTTGAGTGATTAATTGGATGACTTAGGGAATTTTTGAAATTTCATATAAACTTAGATTGTTGAGTAAATTCAATTCTGGTATTGATAAAATGCATATGTGAATTGTTATATGTTCATAGGGCACGTGCATGGTATCTTGTTACTTGAAGTTTAATTTATCTATTTTTGCTTGATGGAAATTTTTATGAATAAAATTTGGTGATATTTATTTAACTGAGATTTGCTCCAACTCCTCTAGTTGAGAAATCTAAGGTCATGAGTTATATTATACCACGATGTGGTATACTTTAAATTTGTTGCGATCAAGTATCGGTAACGATTTAAGTACTATGCCACTGACCGGCTTTCTCCAGAAAAAAAAGAGAGAGAAAAAAAAAGAGAGAAAAAAGACTCCTCTACTTGGCATTGCGAAAAATTGGCGCTGGTACCGAAGACATGAGTTGAAGTCTAATAAAAAAATAATAAGAAAAAAAAGAGAAAAAAAAATTTGGAGAAAAAAAAAAGATGTAGGTTAAGTGGACAACTCCGCTGACTTTTATGATTGAGACTATGAGTTAAATTATACTGCTCTGTGGTATACTTTAAACAATGTTATGATGCTAACAGTAAATAGCATATAACAGTTTAAAGACTAAATTGCATTAAAAATCTCTTATCCTTAACATCACTGAGATTCTTGAAATAAATTTTTGTCTACTGAGTAAAATAGATATTTTGGGATATGGGAAGTAGCCCGTTGAATGATTTATGAATTAAACTTGTTGTTTAAATCTTTGACATGGATTTTATAGATTTGATTTGATTATAATTGTGTCTATTCCGTAATTTACCCAGATCAAGTAACTTTATGTCTTAGACGTTGCGAGAAGGACCGAGAGGTGAATCGCAATGTCGGAACTATTCTTTTCAAACCTACGAATCCGATCACGAGAGTAGTTCGGATTCGTTTGAAGGATTACCATGGTTTTTCATAGAACTTAATGGGTATAATTATATTAACTATCACGAGAGGGAGTTAGCGTAGTTAGATACCGGATTACGCTTCGAGAGAAGGTAATCTGTACCTTAGGAAAAATCCCTTTCAAAACATTAATTTTCTATTCAAATGTTTATTTTTATTGAGTTCATAATCATCAGCGTGGTGAAACCCCGAATCCTGATTTTCTCCATATTGATTTTTACCCAAAACACTGTGTCTGTTTCTTTTTATCATACTTAGAACTTTTCAAAAACAAAAACCACAAATTTGATTCGTTTAGATATAGATCGACCGTGTAATCGGTACTTGACCACTTGATCCTCGTTGGGAATGATAATCTTTTTATTACTTCGATAATTCTATGCACTTGCGGAAGCCTATCACCTGTATGACCTGCAACTCCACACAACTCACAAAATATAGAATTAGTCTCAGCAAAGTGAATTGTGAAAGAATCCATCCTCTTAATAAGGGAATCTCCCTTAGCAGTGAGTGAGGTCAGAGCATCAAGTTCAAACTTACCTGCCTGCCTAAAAGGTGTACCTCTTTCTAATGACCACTAGTAGTGGTTCATCGCCATATCTTCCAAGAGATTCATAGCATCTTTAACTCTTTTGTTCATTAAGGCTCTCCAGCTGCGACATCAACAATGAGCCTTGTGTTGTAGTTTAGTCTATTGTAAAATGTATGAATTACCAAGTCTCTATGCCATGGTGTGGGCATATTCGCTGCAACTCCTTGAATCTATCCCAAGCCTCATACAAGAATTCTCTATCCTTCTACATAAAGCTTGTGATTTGATTCCTCAGTTGGATAGTCTTAGAAGGAGGAAAGTACTTAGAAAGGAAGGCTTGTGACAATTCTCCCCATGTCCTTATCGAAGCAGATGGTATGGTGTGCAGCCATGCTCTTGCTCTATCTCTTAGAGAGAAGGGAAATAGTCTCAACCTGATAGCATTAGTAGAAACTCTATTAACCTTCAATGTATCACAATACTCTAAAAACATAGCAAGATGCATGTTGGGGTCCTCAAGAGGAGAACCACCAAACTGATGTTGTTGAACCATAGAGAGTAAAGCCGATTTGATTTCAAAGTTATAGCCTCCACATTTGGCCTAGCAATGCCTGACTGTAGTCCTTGAATGGAGGGGGCAGCATAATCTCTTAAAGTTCGGTTGTTATTGTTGTTCCACGCAGCCAAGGTTCTTAAGCATTCTCCAAATTCCATGATTCCATGCTACTTGTTGGGAGATGATCACATGTGTGATGCAGAGCTTAACTCGTTGAAAAAGCCTCCTCTACTTAGCATTGCAAAAAATTGGCAGAGGTACTGACGGAGTCGTAGACGCACTTGACGACGGCCCAATTCCTCTAGAAGACAATTGGATAGACACCCCCAGGACCCGAGGTGGACGCCTAGCAAGTTTCAGCCCAAACGGGTCACTGTCGCCTCAGACACGGCCAGGCCGTGTTCCCTGACATGGCCGTGACACGGTCGACCAGCAATGCGAACATCGCCATGACACCGGACACGGCCGTGCCACGCCCCGTGAACACGGCCGTGCCCCCCAACATGGCCAACCCATGTCCACCTCGACCGAGAACCCAGAAGCCAAACACGCCCGTGACTAGACTCACGGCCAGGCCGTAATGGGTTCTATGGATTTCGGCCCAAAATTACGGCCCGTGGAAAAGAGCACGGCACTACCGTAAAAGCGATCGAAGTTTCCGTGGATATTGGCAGTCACGAACACGGCCGTGATGGGAAGCACGGCCAGGCCGTGAACGACTCGGCCAACCCCAGATCACCCGATCACGCCCGTGCCTCCAAGCATGGTTCTGTCGTGCCCGCCGCAGCCAGGAGCCCAGATGCTGAACACGCCCGTGTTCTCCAACACGGCCAGCCCGTGTTCGGCCCCAGAATGAAGAAGGGTGTCGTTTTCCACTCCGTTCGACGCTCGCAACGATCCTCACACCCCCCGGACCGTTTTGTGGGTGTGGTGAAACCCTCATCCGCCACAACTTGTCCCATCCGCTCCATCAACGAGGCTTCACCCACATCCACGGAGTCCATTCTTCCCATCGATATCACAAGAAGGCCACCCCAAGACCCAACCTTAGATCGCTAAAACAACTGGGTCCTCAACTCGGCCCAACAGACCGCCACCAATGTTCAAAATTAGCCCACAGTCAGCCATTTCTGCTATTTCATTGTCGCATGCTCAGAGATGGTGTAGCCCACCGAAGTCGGCCCGTTCAATGGCCCAAACGCCCAGCTCATGCATCCCATCCTTTGACATATTCCCTGCAGAAGTAGTTAGCATATTACTTTAGTTTGTTTTGAAGGAATATTGACCTTCTTTTAGTTAGTTAAAGGAGGGGCTGGCCTATCCAACTACCCCCATGTGTTTTCCATGTGCCCCTTCTCCTCTTGATCTATAAAAGAGGTTGAGGGTTGTGTGTTTTCCTTAGCTTGGTTGTATTAGTCGCCTTCCCCCACGCGAAGGCCTAGGTCCTCCAACTCCGAGGAGCTCGTCTAGAGTTCCCTCGCACTTGTATTCGCTATGTTTTACTGCTTTCAATCAAAACACCCGGAGAACCCTCCTCGGGCTCCGGGTCCTTTGCAAATGATCTCACAATCAGCCACTGAGGTTCTGATCGCGCCCACTTGCTTGCAAAAATTGGCTCTACACGTGAGGTGAGTAGTTTCCTTAATAATCGAGCCATTGTTTCTCCGCGTGTTTAGGTATTGCTCAAGAAACATCTTTTCGTCTTTCTCATCAGCTTTCTTGTGGTTTCATCATCCGCACGCGTTCTAATCTCCCTCATCTCAAGACCCTCTTGCGTTCTCAGCATCATGGTCTAGTCCCTTAGAGTACGGAATTAAGCAACCCTACATCTGCTGCGTCAAATTTTGGTATTAGAGGGAGGTTGGAGCTAACTCTTGTCTAGCTCCGCCGATCTCTTCACTGCATATCATATGGTTTCTTCCGCTTTGTTTTCCGCATACATGCGCATTTTCGGCATCATGACAACTAGGTCAGGTACCTCTTATTAGAACCTATCTCCCCAAGTGCCCGCTGCGACTGAAGAGAGTCCTCTCCCTAGGCAAGAGTCGGTTGAATCGCTGTCCACATGCTTAGAAGCGATGGAGACCATGTTTCAGCGTCTAATGTCGTCGGTCCAACATCTTGCGGACCAAGTAGCGGAACTCTGGTCTAAACCAGCAGAGGGTCAGCCCTCGTTTAGTGTTCCCCCTCCGTTGGCCCTGCTCCGCATGCAGGCCACCGAGTCTCCCCGGTACGACCCCTTCAGCGAGCCTGCGTGGGCTAAGGAGGCCCATCCCCCACGTCGCCCACTCTCGCATAGCCGTGAGGACGACGAAGTCTGCCGGCTCACATGCATCGACCCACTCATCTTCAACGGTAGCCTCGACCCCCATGTGTTCCTTGATTGGGCCACGGCTGTTGACAACTACTTTGAGTGGAGTGCCATGTCCGACCACCTCAAGGTTAGTTATGTCCATCTCTTGCTCACCAGACCTGCCCGGTTGTATTGGACCAATGTTGAGCATCAACTCGTCGATCAGCGTCTTCCCCCCATCACTCGGTGGGAGGAGATGTGTTATAGGCTGAAGGGAAGTACGTGCCTCCTACGTATAGACAGCAGCTCCTCAATTCTTATTGCGCATTACCCAAGGTTCTAATTCTGTCGACGAGTACCACACTCGCTTCGATGAGCTCGGCATTAGGTGCAACCGTAAGGAAGACCTGGCCTTCACCTTGTCTCACTTCAAGCGTGGCCTCCGCGACGAGATTCGTTGCATGCTGCCCTCCCACGGCCTTGACTCGGTTATCCTGACCCTTCACCATGCTTGTGATATCGAGCAGGATCTACGTCTCGTGTTCCCTCGCGTGGAGCCGGGTCCCCCGCGTCGTGCCGCCTACGTGCCTCCAGCACCAGTCCTGCCTCCTCATCTCGAGGCGCCCCCTCATCCGAACCACACGGGTCCCCGTCGACCCCCACGTGACGCTCCCCGTGACGCGCCGCCGCCTTGCTTGACCTGGGAGGAGAAGGGCAAGGTGCCCATCTCCGCCGTTCCACCCGATCCTTGCCGCCACTGTGGTCAAACTGGTCACTTCAACCGGGATTGCCCGCGTCGCTCCCTCCACATCGCGGCCGCCCTGCGCGACCCGTGTCCTCAACCCGTTGTGTCTCGCGTGCCTCCCTCGACCCAAGAGGTCGGCCCGCAGTGCTACTCCGACGAGGAGTCGAGCCGACGTCCTATGCTAGTAGTCCGTTGCACCCTTGCCCACAGCCCTCCTCCGTCCGAAGATTGGAAGCGCACAAGCATCTTTTACACTTACATCAAGTGTAATGGTCACTCGTGCAAGATTGTGATTGACGGAGGTAGCAGCTTCAACGTCGTCTCTCGGACGGCGGTCACCCGTTTCGGCCTCTCACTCGAGCCACACCCTTGACCTTACTCGATCGCCTGGGTCGACGCGTCTAGCCTCCCCATCACACACCATTGCCAGGTTCCCATCTATTTCGGTGACTATACTGAAAAGGTATGGTGCAATGTCACGTCCATGGACGTCGCCCATGTCCTCCTTGGTTGGCCTTGGCTCTATGATCGTGACATAATACATTATGGCTGTTCCAACACTTATGTCTTCCAGCACAAAGGACGTAAGATCTGTTTTACCCCGGCTCCGCCCAAGGAGTTGCGGGCCTCAACGTCCAAGGGCCTCATCACCCCCGCACCGTCTACCCAACCTGCACCGAAGGCAGTCGCCTTGGTCCGACCTGGCTCCCTCGTCCATGAGGCCCATGAGACCAAGGTGGTCTATGCCCTTATGGTCCGCGAAGTCTCTCCTGCTCTCCCGCCTCTGCAGGCCCCTTTGCCAACGGAGGTTACTGCCTTATTGGAGGAGTTCTCTGACATCTCCCCGGTCGATCTCCCCATTGGCCTACCCCTAGCCCGTGACATCCAGCATGTCATTGACCTTGCCCTTGGGGCATCGTTGCCCAACCTTCACCATCACTGTCTTAACCCTACCGAGCATACGGAGCTCAAGCGTCAGGTTGATGACCTTCTAGCTATGGGTTTCTTCCGTGAGAGTCTCAGCCCCTGCACCGTTCTAGCCCTTCTTATGCCCAAGAAGGATGGTTCGTGGTGGATGTGCATTGATTGTCAGGCAATGAATCGCATCACGGTTAAATACCAGTTCCTCATTCCACGCCTAGATGACATGCTTGACCTCATCTCCAGCGCGTGTTGGTTTAGCAAGCTTGACCTCCGGAGTGGCTACCACTAGGTCCGCATCCGCAAGGGTGACGAGTGGAAAACGGCCTTCAAGACGAAGGACGGCCTCTAGGAGTGGCTTGTGATGCCTTTCGGCCGTACCAATGCGCACTCGACCTTCATGCATCTTATGAGTCAGACCCTCTGGCCCTATATTGGGAAGTTCCTGGTCGTCTACTTCGATGACATCCTCATTTACAGCCACTCTCGCGATGACCACCTGGAGCATCTTCAGTTGACCTTCGACATCCTGCGCAAGGAATGCTTGTTCCTTAACGCCAAGAAGTGCTCGTTCCTTGAGACCCAGGTTCAGTTCCTTGGGTTCATTGTGTCGGATCAGGGTCTCATGGTTGAACCGTAGCCTGGGTAACCTTTTGCGATGCTTAGCCGGTGACTTCCCACGCCATTGGGCTGATCACCTCCCTATCGCTGAGTTTGCATATAACAGCACGTTCAACGCTCTACGGGGTTGAGTCCTTTCCAGGTCGTCCTCGGGCACCAGCCTAGGAAACCCATCGATATGCATAATGTTCCCCCTCCCCCTGTTGGGAAACCCCGGGGACATTTTACAATTTTTCAGAGTTATAGACATACATACATACATTGCACAGCGGAAGAATGTCCCTGAAACAGGTCGATCCCAAAAACCCAGTGAGGATCGCAAGCAAGAGAGTCGACACGATGAGTTAGGAAATACCTTAGAGCAAGATGAGGTCGATGTCGTGTTAGGCGCCCAAGCGTGCGCCCTCTGCAGTCTCACACACACGGATGCCTCGAGTCCTCTTCTTCCACGCCCGGTGCTAGCCTCGGGAAGAAGATCCAAGCCTTAGGGAGATGCTCCAATCACTTTGCGCCACCACCAAGGATGGATGCGCCAAAGAGGATGAAGAGGAGAGGAAACCGTCAAGAGCTTTCTTCACTTGTGCCAAGAAGAAGAAAGGAAGAAGACTTACGGCCACTTGATGGAAGAGGAAGAGGTTGCGCCACCTTTGTTCCTTGCTCTCGCCCCTCTTGATGTGTTCACGCCTCCAAGGATGAATCATCTAAAGAGGGGGCGGCTAGGGTCACATATATAGGGCAAGAGGTGGTTAGGGCAAGGGCTAGGATCATGACAAGTGTAGGGCTAGGATGAGGAGGTTTGATGCAAGGAAAGTCTCCAAGACTTTACCATAAATCTCATTCAACCTATCCATAATTGCCTAAGCACCATATCAGCCCAAGACATGCCTTAAAGGCATACATACCATCAATGGGAGAGGGCTAGGCGCATATTACTTCTTAATGAAGCAATTTTTGCCACCCAAACCCCATTATGCCCCTTAGGCACCAATGGGGTTGGGTCTCTCCCCATTATACCCTTTTAGCCTATTTCCTCTTCATGACAACTTGTTATTGGGCCTCATTGGATAATGAGCTAGCCCAAACTTCATCATATGGGTTGATTAAGCATTTGGATCCAATCCAATGCAACCCTAATCCAAATGTGACCAACCATGGTCAAATACGGGTCAACCTGCCAAAAATGAAGTTTGGCTCCAATAACATCCATTCATCTCATCAGGCCCATTGGCACTGATGAAATCTCCCAATTAGATCCGAGTTATCCAATAACTCGATCATAAGGCTTCCCGATCAATACGAGAACTCAAGTATTAAGGTGTGCGACCCTGTAGGTTCCTCTGATGCTGGCAGTGCTGACCAAAGGTCACCACAAGCAGTGAGTGGCACCTAGCAGTGCATCGCTGCTACCCAGGTCATTGGAATGGATATCGATATCGACATCCCCATCATCGCAACTAGGTACAGATGCATTACAGTCTCTTTGCCGAACTGATATCCGATTGGACAAGTGTGTCACCATTTGTTTTCACCCAATCACATGGCTATGACTAAAACAGGTTCTCACCTGGGTATTGCCATACACTCTCAGTCATAGAACCATAGAGGAGCTCCATGGATATCATACTTCCCTAAGGAAGGGGCAAATCCTATGTATGTCCATTGACCTTCTCATATGGGTCGTGACATGCACAATGACAACCGTTATGACCTCCCAACTACGGCGAGGTGTTAGGTTGTATCAAAGCAAGTCCCTAACCATATAGAATGATCAATGAGCTCAAGTCAAGGGATCAATGCATCTCCTGTCACTTGTGAGGATAACTCATGACACCAAGTCATAGCCTCACAGTGGGTCTATCCAGTATATCCTCCAATGATATACCCATGTGTCTACGTTAGCACCACGTGCCAACCAGCCCACATACCAGTCTCACAAGTACAATAGCTGTCCCATATCCACTAAGGTACATCGACTTGGGACTATAGTTCGAGCACAGATCCAATCTGTCTCCAGGGACATTATCATGTTAGTACATATGCGCAGATGTAAACAAACATAGATAACGACAATGCCAGAATGATATAATATCAAGGTCAAGTAGTACATAAGTGGGCCAAAACTAGGTCCTAGGGCATATACACCAACAATCTCCCACTTGCACTAAGACCTAGAAGTTGAGGAATCTCAACCCCATATCTCTAGCGTGACCATCATGCTTCTGCTGCGCCAAAGCCTTGGTCAATGGGTCTGCCTTGGTCAATGGCTACCACTAGGTTCGCATCCGCGAGGGTGACGAGTGGAAAACAGCCTTCAAGACGAAGGACGGCCTCTACGAGTGGCTTGTGATGCCTTTCGGCCTTACCAATGCGCACTCGACCTTCATGCGTCTTATGAGTTAGACCCTCTGGCCCTATATTGTGAAGTTCCTGGTCGTCTACTTTGATGACATCCTCATTTATAGCCACTCTCGCGATGACCACCTGGAGCATCTTCAGTTGACCTTCGACATCCTGCGCAAGGAATGCTTTGTTGGGGTATGCCCTTAAGGCTAATGTTTGAGGCCTTGGGATTGTATAAGTATCATGTAATAAACTCTTAAGTTTATAAAGGCATGGTTATTATTCAGGTTGTTACCTTGTCTGCTGTAATAAGTGTACTTCTGAATAATGTCTCAAAGCTGTTCAGCTAGGCTGACAGGCTATATGTCCTTAGTCGAGATATCTTGGTGAACATGAGACAGCCTTGATATGATTGAGACTGATATGAGTGCTAATCTTATAGGATGCTTCGAGCATGGAATAAGATGTAGACTCATGGGTACATTGGATGTACTGGACAGACCCTACTCGGATATTCCATTGCTTGTCACAATGTGAATGATCCTTGTAAGCACTAAGTGGCACATGTCCTTTGACTTGAGATCACTTATGTTTCTAAATGATGATTGTCATTGTTTTGAGGTAGTTCAATATCATTTGAAACATAATGATTATAGGCTATCTTGGATGGTGAGCTTGAGTCAGGTTAGGGCACTTGTGATAGATAAAGGATTGCCGTCTCCTTGTTTAAGGAGTGTGATGTTCTAAAGGGCCCCCCTATATGAGATGATTGAGGAAGTGTATGGCCATACCCAGATGACTATGTGCATCTGATTTAATCATGCTCATCGTATTGGAGTTACAGGCTTGACATGCTTGTCCAATAAGAACATCCAGTGGCAAAGGAATCATGCATGCCTAGTGAGTTGATTCACACTTATGCTGTGGTTGGGTGGAGTCTTGGAAGACTCTTTCCTTTATATCGGGAGACAGTGATGTGTTGCTAGATACCCCTCGCTGATCGTGATAACGTAAGTTATCGTTACCGACATTTAAAGGAAACCCTTAGGGTCGCACAATTTGATGATATGGCTACTTAAGTCAGATCGTGTGGACTGAATTGTTCGAGTTCAGTTTAAAGGAGATTAAACTCTGATTGTAAGTGAGATCCAGTCTGATCATGTTTGATTGATTAGGGCTTGAGATCGGTAAGCTTAGATCGAGAGTGTGGATGCTAGATCGAAGAGATCAAGAGCATTAAAAGGATGAACGGTCAGATTTTGAACCTTAGGGTTTAATTTGGTCTGAACCGATTATTGGGCTGATTTGGTTTGGTCATTGGACCAATTGAATTGAACCGGCTCACATGTGAGCGCTTGGTTCATTTGAGAGGAGAGCTATGCGTTTGGTTCACTTCATGTGAACGCATAACGCAAGCTTTGATGACTTGCCATTTATGGCATTTCGGTTTGACAATTGTGATGAATGTCTCCACATTCGATCACAAGTTTGGCTAACGCTCCTCTCCATCTTCTTGCTCTCGACGACACACACTTTCTTGTGTGGTGAAAGTGACGAGAAGAAAGATCGGCCAAGAGTTCATCATCTCCTTCATGCGATAAGACCCCTTGAAGCTTTTGCTAGCACAAAGTTGAGAAGGGAGTAGTCTTTGTCTTCTTGTGTGCGCACCTTTTGGAGGAGATCAACCTTGTTTTCTTCTTCCAAGCCGCCTTCCATCCATGGCAATGGTAAGATCATATCATGATCTTAAGTTGGTTTAAGTTGATTATATAGTTCATATGCGATCTTTAGAAGCCCTTTTTCCGCATTGCATGCTAGATGCGCATGTATAGGGTTTCCCCTCCCCCTTATTAGGGGTTCCTTCAATTGGTATCAGAGGTAGGCTCTCCATATGATCTATATGATTGCTAGAAGTGTTTGTGATCCATGCTTCTTGCGCTTACTTGATGCTTTGTTTTCATGATGCATGGTTACATGTACATGTAGATTGCGCTTGTATCATGCTAACATGTAGATTGCGCTTGTATCATGGGCTATGTATGCGCTCCCCCTTGAAGGGGACCCCCTAAAGTTTGCGCTCCCCCTTGAAGGGGACCCCCTTAGATCTAAGGGTTATCAACTTTGTTTGTATGTTTGCGCATGCTCTAAGTGTTTTACAAAACTTACATCTTGCGCGGTTGATTAGATCTAAGGTGCCACTACATTAAATCCTTAGATGGGTTGATGGGGTTGAAGGCATCATCTAGTATAGATCAAGCTAGTCTGATCAGACCATCTGACAGCCTAGATGGGTCGACCAGATAGCACCTGTGCGCAAGCACGAGGTGGCTATAGGTTGACTGCATCAAAGGCGTGTAGCGAGGTCTGGTTGAGACAATTACTGAACATACTTGAGTTAGGCCCGGGGTCACACCCGCTTGCCAAAACTCATGAGGGTGGTTCAGCCCTTGACGCATGCATGGTTGACCATCAGGTCAACACGGGTCAGTTAGGACTCGGTGCATGCAAGGGCAAAAGATCTAACTAGATGGATGAGTGGATCCCCATCAATGGACCATTGTAAGGTTGTAGGGCTCATAAGGAAATTAAAATTGATGCCATGGGGTTTTTCAAAATTTTAATTTCTTGATTGGATCACATGTTGATTGAACCATATGCTTGTTTATTTAGTCTTATGTGGGTTGCCCATTTGTGTGCTGTGCTGGGGCCTGCGTGCCTGGATTTAAAAAAATTGTAAATTAATTTGTGATCTGCGAATCACATTGTACTTAATTTATAATATGTTATTGACCTGCGAGTCAACCTTGTCTAGATAGATCAAATGTACTTTGATTAGACAAGAGCACAAAAGCACACATCCAAGAGGGGCATTCACCTGGTGGTGCACCTGAGGTGCTCTTGGCGCTAGGGCACTGGGTTGGACCAGATGAGATGCAATGGAGCTCAAGTGAAGACTTAAGTAAAATTAAGGTCTTACTAGGGTTCATGGGCTTTTACCACATAAGATCATGCATTCTTTTTATTGCTTAAATAATTAGAATGGCATGTTTATGTTTATCTTCTGCTATAGCCATAGGATATGCCTGATAGTAAGAAGATAAAAAGACCGTTAAAATCCAACGCTAAAATATCAAGCTCGTAAGCCTTCTGACGCGAAACCTCACCTTTCTGATTATCGTTGGAGCCGTGTTGAACCCACTCAGTGGGCACGTCCATCTATCTTCAGACGGTGCTGGATTTCACCTGCGTGTTACAGAGTTGGGATTTATCCCCTCTCGTTGCTCAGCATAGCACGTGGTGGTCCAGGGAGTAGGTCAGGTCAGCTTGACCATGTAGGCTACATATGAGGCGAATATGGTAGCACATGGAGGCAGCCATCTCTGGGATCAGAGACTGTGTTGTACCAACTCAGTTGGCACAGTCTGCTGGATTGCCAAGATGAAGGGGAATCGCACGGGTTGGCGATTGGCTGGGACAGCCTACCAGAAATTAGTGCTTGTCATCTCTGTGCATCTTATCTCGCCTGAGCGGGACGCGGAGACCAAGTATGAAATCTGGATCCCATCTCACTAAAAGAGTGTTACTCTTTCGGACTGTTTACTGGATTTTTCAGTCAGACAAAATAGTGAGAAAAGAATCTTTCTTAAGTCCTGGATTGATTCTGAACATTGATACTGACCTTGCTGTTCTTGCTTGTTGTAGATTCCTGCAGCAACGAACACCATGAGCTTCAATGTGCGATCCCTACTGGAAAGGGAGAAGTTTGCTGGGCCGAACTTCTCTGACTGGTTTGGACACCTTAAGATCGTTCTTAAGGCAGAGAGGAAACTGTATGTCCTCGAGACGGCGATACCGCCGCAGCCCGCTCCGAACGCCGCAAGGGCGGTTTGGGATGCCTACGAAAAGCACGTCAATGATAGCATTGATGTCGCTTGCCTGATGCTAGCGTCTATGACGCCACCGCTGCAGCGTCAGCATGAGGATATGTCGGCTATAGAAATTATAGCGAACCTCAAGATGCTGTATGCTGCACAGGCGAGGACTGAGCGCTATAATCTGACGAAGCTCTTCTTTCAGAGCAAACTGGCTGAGGGGAGCCCAGTGGGAGCTCACGTGCTCAAGATGATTGGGCACAAGGAGGCTCTGGAGAAACTGGGGCATACCATCAACCAGGAGCTTGCTGTGGATATTATTCTGCAGTCTCTCCCGCCTTCTTTCGATGCGTTCATCATTAACTTTAATATGAACAAAATCGATTGTACGCCGGCAGAGCTGCTGAATATGCTCTTGACTACTGAGGAAACTCTGAAGGGTAAGCCTTCAACCTCTGTCTTGATGGTTCCTTCTAGGAACAAGAAGAAGGGGAAGAAGGGCAAGGCCCCTGTCAAGAATTACAGCAAGGCACTGAAACAGAAGGTGAAGCGGTCGAAGGATAACAGGTGTTTCCACTGTGGCCAGCTGGGTCACTGGAAAAAGGACTGTAAAGCGCTCCAAGGAGATAAGAGGGGAAGCATCGCTTCTGGCTCAGGTATATACGTGACGGAAGTCATGGTTTCATCTTCTTCTATATCATGGGTGTTGGACACTGCATGTGGAGTTCACATTTGTTCAAATGTGCAGGAACTCAAGAGAAGAAGGCAGGTGGGACAGCATGAGGTAGACCTACGAGTTGGAAACGGGGCACGGGTTGCTGCTGTTGCTGTAGGGGACTATTTCATTTCTTTACCATCTGGCATTGTATTAGAATTAAACAATTGTTATTTTGTACCCAGTATTACCAAGAATATTATCTCTATTCCTGCTCTTGTCAGGAAAGGATTTGCCTTTGAATGCAAGATTTCAAAGTGTGTTTTATCTTATGATAATATTGTGTATGCAACTGGTTCAATTAACAATGGGTTATACATGTTGGACATGGAATATTCTATACAAAACATTGATAATAAGAAAGCCAAGTATGCTGATGACAGCACCTTGCTATGGCATAGTCGTTTAGGCCATATAAACGAGAAGCGCATTAAGCGGTTGCATGATCATGGACTGCTGGGATCATTCTCCAATGGGGAGATTGATACATGCAAAGCTTGTTTGATGGGTAAAATGACGAAGTCACCTTTTCCAAACAAAGGTCAAAGGACTTCAGGTTTACTGGACCTGATACACAGTGATGTGTGTGGGCCTTTCAGTAAACATGCCAGAGGTGGCTATCAGTACTTCATTACCTTTACTGATGATTTCAGTAGGTATGGGTATGTCTATTTAATGAGACATAAAAGTGAATCTTTTGACAAGTTCAAAGAGTTCAAAAATGAAGTACAAAATCAGCTAGGCCGAAATATCAAGGCACTTCGTTCTGATCGAGGTGGAGAATACCTAAGTCATGCATTTACTGACTATCTGAAGGAGTGTGGGATTATCTCACAGCTCACTCCGCCAGGAACACCGCAGTGGAATGGTGTGTCCGAGAGGAGAAATAGAACGTTACTTGATATGGTTCGTTCTATGATGAGTCAGGCTACTCTTCCATATTCCTTTTGGGGTTTTGCACTGGAAACAGCTGCAAAGGTACTAAACCGAGTGCCATCCAAGGCAGTTTCAAAGACGCCATATGAGTTATGGTATGGGAAACAGCCTAGCTTGACATTTATCAGGATCTGGGGTTGCGAGGCTTATGTCAAAAAGCTCGCCTCTGGGAAACTAGAGAGCAGATCTGACAAATGCATCTTTGTCGGTTACCCTAAGGAAACGAAGGGTTATTATTTCTACGATCCCAAAGAGAACAAGGTGTTTGTTGCTCGGACGGCCATATTTCTTGAGAAGGAATTTCTTCTGCAAGAGGCCAGTGGGAGAGAAATAAAGCTGGATGAGAATCCAGAGGAAGGACAAAGTAGTCAAGCACAGTTGGATGAGCCTGAGCCGGTAGAACAGGTTACTGAACAACCTGAGGCTCAAATAACACGGGAACCGCGAAGATCGGGTAGGATCCGTCGACAGCCTGAGCGCTATGACGGAGTCTACATCATTGAAAATGATGAACCCCTAACTTATGCGGATGCGGTCAGTGGACCGGAGTCAGCTAGATGGCTTGATGCTATGCGAGCCGAGATGGACTCCATGTCAGATAACCAAGTCTGGGATTTGGTTGATCCGCCTTTGGGAGTAATCCCTATAGGCTGTAAATGGATCTTCAAGAAGAAGATTGACATGGATGGTAACGTGGTTACCTATAAAGGCAGGCTAGTTGCGAAAGGTTTCAAACAAATCTACGGGTTAGATTATGATGAAACTTTCTCACCTGTAGCCATGTTTAAGTCTATTCGGATTCTTTTCGCGATAGCAGCATATTACGATTATGAGATCTGGCAGATGGATGTGAAAACAGCTTTCCTCAATGGAAATCTGGATGAGGATGTGTATATGACACAACCGGAAGGTTTCACTAATCCATCAGATCGTCATAAAATATGCAAGTTAAAGAAGTCCATTTATGGGCTGAAACAAGCATCAAGAAGCTGGAACATTCGTTTTGATGAATCAATCTCTGAGTTTGGTTTCATCAAGAACGAGGATGACCCATGTGTATATAAGAGGTTTAGTGGGAGCGTAATTACATTCCTAATCCTCTACGTCGATGATATCTTAATCATTGGAAATGATATTCCTGAACTGCATGCTGTTAAGGCATGGTTAGGAAAATGTTTCCAGATGAAAGATTTAGGAGAAGCAGCCTATGTATTAGGTGTGAAGATCTACAGGGATAGATCTAAGAGGCTTCTCGGGCTGTGCCAGAGTACTTACATCGATAAGGTCCTGGAGAGATTCCATTTAGAGAATTCTAAACGTGGATATCTTCCAGTCAGACATGGTCTGAATCTTTCGAAGAGTCAATGTCCACAAACACAGACTGAGAAAGATGAAATGGACAATACGCCTTATGCTTCGGCTATTGGGTCCATTATGTATGCGATGTTGTGTACTCGCCCAGACGTCGCTTACGGGTTAAGCGTGACCAGTCGATTCCAAAGTAATCCAGGTTTGGCGCACTGGATTGCGGTCAAGAACATTTTAAAATATCTGCGGAGGACCAAAGATATGTTCTTGATATATGGTGGTCAGGAAGAACTCAGTATAGAGGGATATACTGACGCTTCGTTCCAGTCCGACCAGGATGATTTCCGATCGCAATCAGGCTATGTTTTTAGCTTGAATGGTGGAGCAGTGGTGTGGAAGAGTTTCAAACAGTCAACTGTTGCTGATTCCACAACAGAAGCCGAGTATGTTGCAGCCTCGGAAGCATCCAAGGAGGCAGTGTGGATTCGTAAGTTCGTGAGAGAACTTGGTGTCGTTCCTTCGAGTGCTGATCCTTTGGTTATCTTCTGTGATAACACTGGAGCCATCGCACAAGCAAAGGAACCGCGGTCGCACCAGAAGTCCAAGCACATACAGAGACGGT
Organism: Costus lasius; assembly: GCA_027563935.2. Lineage (NCBI taxonomy): Eukaryota > Viridiplantae > Streptophyta > Magnoliopsida > Zingiberales > Costaceae > Costus > Costus lasius. The sequence goes on from CM050451.1 coordinate 84,238,515, forward strand.
TTCACTTGATCCGGGAGATCATTGATCGAGGCGAGATCAAAATATGCAAGGTTCATACAGATGACAATCTGGCAGACCCGCTTACCAAGCCTCTGGCGCAGCAGAAGCATGAGAAGCACTGTAATAATATGGGTTTGAGATTTCTCAACCATTAGATTAAGTGCAAGTGGGAGATTGTTGGGGTATGTCCTTAAGGCTAATGTTTGAGGCCTTGGGATTGTATAAGTATCATGTAATAAACTCTTAAGTTTATAAAGGCATGGTTATTATTCAGGTTGTTACCTTGTCTGCTGTAATAAGTGTACTTCTGAATAATGTCTCAAAGCTGTTCAGCTAGGCTGACAGGCTATATGTCCTTAGTCGAGATATCTTGGTGAACATGAGACAGCCTTGATATGATTGAGACTGATATGAGTGCTAATCTTATAGGATGCTTCGAGCATGGAATAAGATGTAGACTCATGGGTACATTGGATGTACTGGACAGACCCTACTCGGATATTCCATTGCTTGTCACAATGTGAATGATCCTTGTAAGCACTAAGTGGCACATGTCCTTTGACTTGAGATCACTTATGTTTCTAAATGATGATTGTCATTGTTTTGAGGTAGTTCAATATCATTTGAAACATAATGATTATAGGCTATCTTGGATGGTGAGCTTGAGTCAGGTTAGGGCACTTGTGATAGATAAAGGATTGCCGTCTCCTTGTTTAAGGAGTGTGATGTTCTAAAGGGCCCCCCTATATGAGATGATTGAGGAAGTGTATGGCCATACCCAGATGACTATGTGCATCTGATTTAATCATGCTCATCGTATTGGAGTTACAGGCTTGACATGCTTGTCCAATAAGAACATCCAGTGGCAAAGGAATCATGCATGCCTAGTGAGTTGATTCACACTTATGCTGTGGTTGGGTGGAGTCTTGGAAGACTCTTTCCTTTATATCGGGAGACAGTGATGTGTTGCTAGATACCCCTCGCTGATCGTGATAACGTAAGTTATCGTTACCGACATTTAAAGGAAACCCTTAGGGTCGCACAATTTGATGATATGGCTACTTAAGTCAGATCGTGTGGACTGAATTGTTCGAGTTCAGTTTAAAGGAGATTAAACTCTGATTGTAAGTGAGATCCAGTCTGATCATGTTTGATTGATTAGGGCTTGAGATCGGTAAGCTTAGATCGAGAGTGTGGATGCTAGATCGAAGAGATCAAGAGCATTAAAAGGATGAACGGTCAGATTTTGAACCTTAGGGTTTAATTTGGTCTGAACCGATTATTGGGCTGATTTGGTTTGGTCATTGGACCAATTGAATTGAACCGGCTCACATGTGAGCGCTTGGTTCATTTGAGAGGAGAGCTATGCGTTTGGTTCACTTCATGTGAACGCATAACGCAAGCTTTGATGACTTGCCATTTATGGCATTTCGGTTTGACAATTGTGATGAATGTCTCCACATTCGATCACAAGTTTGGCTAACGCTCCTCTCCATCTTCTTGCTCTCGACGACACACACTTTCTTGTGTGGTGAAAGTGACGAGAAGAAAGATCGGCCAAGAGTTCATCATCTCCTTCATGCGATAAGACCCCTTGAAGCTTTTGCTAGCACAAAGTTGAGAAGGGAGTAGTCTTTGTCTTCTTGTGTGCGCACCTTTTGGAGGAGATCAACCTTGTTTTCTTCTTCCAAGCCGCCTTCCATCCATGGCAATGGTAAGATCATATCATGATCTTAAGTTGGTTTAAGTTGATTATATAGTTCATATGCGATCTTTAGAAGCCCTTTTTCCGCATTGCATGCTAGATGCGCATGTATAGGGTTTCCCCTCCCCCTTATTAGGGGTTCCTTCAATTGGTATCAGAGGTAGGCTCTCCATATGATCTATATGATTGCTAGAAGTGTTTGTGATCCATGCTTCTTGCGCTTACTTGATGCTTTGTTTTCATGATGCATGGTTACATGTACATGTAGATTGCGCTTGTATCATGCTAACATGTAGATTGCGCTTGTATCATGGGCTATGTATGCGCTCCCCCTTGAAGGGGACCCCCTAAAGTTTGCGCTCCCCCTTGAAGGGGACCCCCTTAGATCTAAGGGTTATCAACTTTGTTTGTATGTTTGCGCATGCTCTAAGTGTTTTACAAAACTTACATCTTGCGCGGTTGATTAGATCTAAGGTGCCACTACATTAAATCCTTAGATGGGTTGATGGGGTTGAAGGCATCATCTAGTATAGATCAAGCTAGTCTGATCAGACCATCTGACAGCCTAGATGGGTCGACCAGATAGCACCTGTGCGCAAGCACGAGGTGGCTATAGGTTGACTGCATCAAAGGCGTGTAGCGAGGTCTGGTTGAGACAATTACTGAACATACTTGAGTTAGGCCCGGGGTCACACCCGCTTGCCAAAACTCATGAGGGTGGTTCAGCCCTTGACGCATGCATGGTTGACCATCAGGTCAACACGGGTCAGTTAGGACTCGGTGCATGCAAGGGCAAAAGATCTAACTAGATGGATGAGTGGATCCCCATCAATGGACCATTGTAAGGTTGTAGGGCTCATAAGGAAATTAAAATTGATGCCATGGGGTTTTTCAAAATTTTAATTTCTTGATTGGATCACATGTTGATTGAACCATATGCTTGTTTATTTAGTCTTATGTGGGTTGCCCATTTGTGTGCTGTGCTGGGGCCTGCGTGCCTGGATTTAAAAAAATTGTAAATTAATTTGTGATCTGCGAATCACATTGTACTTAATTTATAATATGTTATTGACCTGCGAGTCAACCTTGTCTAGATAGATCAAATGTACTTTGATTAGACAAGAGCACAAAAGCACACATCCAAGAGGGGCATTCACCTGGTGGTGCACCTGAGGTGCTCTTGGCGCTAGGGCACTGGGTTGGACCAGATGAGATGCAATGGAGCTCAAGTGAAGACTTAAGTAAAATTAAGGTCTTACTAGGGTTCATGGGCTTTTACCACATAAGATCATGCATTCTTTTTATTGCTTAAATAATTAGAATGGCATGTTTATGTTTATCTTCTGCTATAGCCATAGGATATGCCTGATAGTAAGAAGATAAAAAGACCGTTAAAATCCAACGCTAAAATATCAAGCTCGTAAGCCTTCTGACGCGAAACCTCACCTTTCTGATTATCGTTGGAGCCGTGTTGAACCCACTCAGTGGGCACGTCCATCTATCTTCAGACGGTGCTGGATTTCACCCTGAGGATGGCCCAATTCCTTTGGAAGACACTTGGACAAACTCCCCAGGACCCGAGGTGGACACCCAGCAAGTTTCAGCCCAAACGGGTCACTGCAGCCTCAGACACGGCCAGGCCGTGTTCCCCGACATGGCCATAACACGGTCGACCAGCAACGCGAACATCGCCACGATACCGTACACGTCCGTGCCATGCCCCGTGAACGGTTCAGCCGAAATCGTCGCCTCTGAACACGGCCGTGCCCCCCAACACGGCCAACCCGTGTCCGCCTCGACCGAGAACCCAGAAGCCAAACATGCCCGTTACCAGACGCACGGCTAGGCCGTAATGGGTTCTGTGGATTTTTGGCCCAAAATTATGGCCCGTGAAAAAGAGCACGGCACTGCCGTAAAAGCGACCGAAGTTTCTGTGGATATCGGCAGCCGTAAACACGACCGTGACGGGAAGCATGGCCAGGCCATTGTTGTGATCCAAAAGGACAAACTTTTAAATACAAGTAGGTAGACTAATTTAAGGAGTCGTAGCCAAAACTTGTTTGGCGCACAGGGAACTGTCACCCCCTTATATGGCTCCAAAAACTTGTTGTCCCTAAACTTGTAGTGTCCGCAAGTGCACGGATACTCGAAGTAATAAAGAAAAATATCGATCCCACAGAGACCTTATTGTTAAGTACCAAATAATCGTATTCTTGCTAGCTAAGTAAACCGAATATGATGCAAGTGAACGATATACAGAGAACACGAAAGATAATTAGAGAGATAAACTGGGACTAGGATTTCATCCACCTTGATTTCAATGATTAGATATAAATAAAAGGTTTGTTAATCAAATCTTGTTATGATAAAGACTTAATTTACTTCATAAAGAGATTATCTCACTTTCGTGCAGACAATCATGCAGGGACCAATCCTCGCTTTCGCGCAAGATTTATCCCAATGCTAAAGATAAGTAAATCATCAATCAGAGAATTCAAAGATCACTTTCGTGCATCCGAATTCTAAGTTGATTGTTTCGAGTGGAATCTCAAGGATCACTTTCATGCATCCGAGACTCAACACAAGTTCTACCTATGGTTCTCCAACATTCCGATCCTCACTTTCGTGCAAGATCTCCACGTTTGACAAACTAACTTAATCCTGGGTTCATAATTATCAACATGGCAATTAATCACTAAAATAAAGAAATAAGAACCTAACCTAATTTCTTACGGTGAGTTCCTATTTATCAATTTTAGGGTTCCAATTCTCAAGCAAGTCACCTTTCGGTCCTTATTGCAAGAACTCTAAACATGATGACAAGAAGTAAACTAAGGAGAAATTTAGAACAATAATCACATAGGTAAAATTATCATGGCAAAATTATCTTGACGAAATAAAAAGTTATCTAATCATATAAAATCAAGGGGATTACACCCATGTCCCAAATATGTTTAATCTTGTATGGAGAAAGAAATACAATCAACCATAGTTTCAAAGTATCAGAAATTGAAGAGAAGGAAGAAATAAACTTTACAATGCGGCTGTAATAGAAATTACAGCCGTAATCACGCGTATGAACAGTGCTGGCGGCGTTCTTTCCTTGATTCTTTCTCCAATCGAACTCCTTTTGCTCTGAAACTTTTGGTGCGTCCTCCTCTCCTCCAAGCGAAACTTTTGGTGCGCCCTCTATGCCTCTCGGCGCGAGGCCAAACCCTAACCGCCTCTCTGTTGATTGCTCCCTCGATAGTGGATAAAAGTTCCCCTTTTTGGTGCGTGTGTCTTCTCCTCTTAAAGACGAGTCCACAGCAACTTTCGGATCTAAATTTGGAGCTCTGGATCAAAAGTTATGGCCCGCGCAAGATTCTGCCGCAGAAAACTCGCGTTTTTGACTGGAAATTACGGCCGTGTTATATTTTACGGCAGTGCCGTATTTTCATTCTGCGTGTTCTGGGTCAAAATTATGGCCCGTAAAATGCTTCTTGACCATGCCGTAAAATCGGTCGAGTTCTCTGGTCTGAAGTGTCTAGAAAATACGGCACCATAATCTGGCTTACAGCACTGCCGTAAAATCGGCTGAACTTTCTGTTCGGAAGTGACTGGAAAATACGGCCTGTGTAATCCTTTACGGTGGTGCCGTAAAATCAGCAAAGTTTCTGTTCTGAAGCGCTCCAAAATACGGTACCGTAATCTGGTTTACGGTACTGCCGTAAAATCTGAAAAACCTTCTGTTCGGAAACTCCTCAAAATACGGTAGTGGCTCGGATTTTACGGTAGCGTATGAAAATACGGTACCGTAAAATAGGTTACGGCACTGCCGTAATTTGCTGAGTTGCTCTGTTTTGTGTAAGATTTCTTGGGTGATCTCCTCTTGATGATGGTAACTCTTCTATGTGTTTGATTTTGCTTGAAAACTCCTTGAAATAATGCATTTTTACCTGAAAATCATGAAAAACCAAAATAGAAGTAGACTTTGCAATATTTGATGAATTTAGCATGAAAACAAGTAAAAGATCCTCAATTTTAGTATGAAAAGATAAATAAAATGATACAAAATATACTATATATTTTGGTGTCATCAGCCGTGAACGACTCGGCCAACCCCAGATGACCCGATCACGCCCGTGCCTCCAAGCACGGTCCCGCCGTAGCCAGGAGCCCAGACGCTGAACACGCCCATGTTCTCCAACACGGCCAGCTTGTGTTTGGCCCCAAAATGCAGAAAGGTGTCGTTTTCCACCCCATTCGATGCTCGCAACGGTCCTCGCACCCCCCGGACTGTTTTGTGGGTGTGGTGAGCCCCTCATTTGCCACAACTTGTCCCATCCGCTCCATCAACGAGGCTTCACCCGCATCCATGGAGTTCATTCATCCCATCAATATCAGAAGAAGGCCACCCCAGGACCCTACCTCAGATCGCTACAACAACCGGGTCCTCAACTCGGCCCAAGAGACCGCCACCAATGTTCAAAATCAGCCCACGGTCAGCCATTTCTACTATTTCATTGTCGCGTGCTCGGAGATGGTGTAGCCCACCGAAGTCAGCCAGTTCAATAGCCCAAACGCCCAGCTCATGCATCCCATCCTTTGACATATTCCTTGTAGAAGTAGTTAGCATATTACTTTAGTTTGTTTTGAAGGAATATTGACCTTCTTTTAGTTAGTTAAAGGGGGGCTTGCCTATCCAACTACCCCCATGTGTTTTCCATGTGCCCCTTCTCCTCTTGATCTATAAAAGAGGCTGAGGGTTGTGTGTTTTCCTTAGCTTGGTTGTATTAGTCGCCTTCCCCCACGCGAAGGCCTAGGTCCTCCAACTCTGAGGAGCTCGTCTAGAGTTCCCTCGCACTTGTATTCGCTGTTGTTGAACCATTAATTTTTTACTCATGGTGCACACCAATGAATGAAGTCAAAATTAATTTTGACTGAGTAAAATTTGAAACACATCCAAAGTCATATGGAGTAATCGTGACAAGGGACAATCGAAATAAAGGAATAAATAAAGAAGGAAATAAATAAATAGGATATTCAAGTCACTCATATCAAATTGGATTGAGTGGATTCGAAGAAAAAGAAAGAAAATTGGATAAGGAAAAATTAATCGGCAAATAAGGGAATTAGATCGGGTAAAGGAATTAATCAAATCACCATTGCTATAATTAGGAAATAATTTAATGGGAATCTCGGTCACAATTAGAAGCAACGCAAGTTTTTCTTATAAATAGAGAGGCTGGAAGAGAGACAAAAAGGGGGGTGGTCTCGATCAAAAAGAAGAAAGGAGGCAATAAATAAAAGAAGGGGCAGACATCTGTCGGCAAGGTTACAAAAGGAGGCGACTCAAAATCAAGAGGAGGCAGCCGAAGGCATTAAAAAGAGAGAAGAAGGGGTGAATTAGAGGAGATGGGCTAGCATCCTCGGCAACAATAAAAAGGGGAGCGGCGACACCAAAAAGGTGAGAGAAGAAATTAAAGAAGAGGAGGGTGCAGCCAAAGTCAAAAAATTAGAGAGAGCAAAATTGCTCTCGACAACAAAAAGAGGAGGAAGGGCTCTTGGCTCGGCATCTCTCGGCAACATCAATAAGGAGAAAAAGGAGGAAGATTAAGAGGGAGATTGGCTTGGCATCTCTCGGCAACTAGAGAAAAAAAAAGATAGAGAAGAAGGAGAGATGGCAGATCTCGGGAAGAGAGGGAGAAATAAAGAGGGAATAAAAGTTTGATAAAAAAAAGAGGAATTTATTATTCCTAGGATTTTATGAAATCCTAGTCTATTTCTGGGATCTTTATATCCCCTATTCCTAGGATTTTATATCCTAGACTATTTCTGGGATCCTTATATCCCCTATTTCATTCCTAGGATTTCATATCCTAGACTATTTCTGGGATCTTCATATCCCCTTTTTATTCCTAGGATTTCATATCCTAGACTATTTCTGGGATCTTTATGTCCCTATTTCATTCCTAGGATTTTAATCCTAGACTATTTCTGGGATCTTTATATCCCCTTTTTATTCCTAGGATTTCATATCCTAGACTACTTTTGGGATCTTCATATCCCTTATTTTTATTCCTAGGATTTTATCCTAGACTATTCCTGGGATCTTTATATCCCTTTTATATTCCTAGGATTTCATATCCTAGACTATTTCCGGGATCTTTATATCCTCTTTTCTATTCCTAGGATTTCATATCCTAGACTATTTCTGGGATCTTCGTATCCCTTATTTTATTCCTAGGATTTTATCCTAGATTATTTCTGGGATCTTTATATCCCTTAAAAATTTTGGGATTTTATATTCCTTTATCATATTATCGTTGTTCTGATTATAAGGGCCGTGCAAAATTGCACGTGTTTTTTCTTTTTACCTAGATGAGAAGATTTATTTTTACCTAGATGAGAAGAAAAACTTATCATCGTCTTTCCCTAATGACAAACGCTAATGGACGAAACAGTATCGTCTAACAATGGACAAAGCCTCCACCCGGAAGTTTTCTCATCCGCCAACGCTCTACTATGAGAACTTCACATCCGACCGTCGGACCTCGCTGAAATCACGCCTATATGCTCTCCCGATACCAGTGAACATACGACCTAAAGGATCTGGCCATCCAAGTACCGGATCGCTGGAATCAAACAAGAAAGCGCCAGCGACGCTGTTCTCGCCAAAAGCTTCGATTCGCCTCTGATACTCCACCCGAAGGCTTCAAACTCCTGCCATGAGTCCTCCTCGACGTAGGGAAGGCACTGGCAGAACCAATCGGCCGGAGGTGCGGTGAGCGGGCGGCGCCGACGAACCCTAGTTTCGTCCGCCGCCGCCGTCGTCGAGAAAAACGAAGGAAAAGAATGGACGGCTGAGATGCGTCCACGAAGATCAACGGTTGAGATCTAAATTAGATCAACGCTCCAGATCTCTTTAGACGAAATCGGATGATCCAGATCAATCAGAATCCAACGGATGAGATTCGTTAAAATGAAATCAATGATCCAGATTCAAAATATGATCAACGATCAAGATCGTTTCAATCTTAATCGAACGGCCAAGATTAATACAATCTAATAACTTAAATCCAATGGCTGAGACTCTTCTCATGAAATCAACGGTCCAGATCTTCATAAAATCGACGCTCCAGATTATTCCGAGCATAATCGAACAGTTGAGATCTAGGCGGTTAAATAAATTCAAATCAACGGATCAAATTCATCCCATGAAATCAACGATCCAGATCTGTACCAAATCCAATGATTGAGATTACTTCATGTTTAATCGGACGGCTCTGATCAATCCGGTTTATTAAATTGATATCAACGGATCAGATTCGTCTATTTCAAATCAAACGGCTTAGATCTAATTTTGCAATGAACGATTGAGAATGTTCGAAGCATATCTTGGTCAAACGGTTGACTTTCAATATGATCAAAGGGTCGATCCCTACTAATTCGAGCTTGATCTGCTCAAACGTGATATCCGATTTTCGATCTAAGACACGGATTAAAGTAAATCAATGAATCCAAATGAACGGTCAATATGAATCCGACGAAACTCTGAATCAATGGCTGATATTGATCTGAGCACATCTAGGTCAATCCATCGACGATTGACATGATCAAGATATCGATTCCAACTATATCGAACCCGATCTCTCTAGATCTAATATCTGATTTTTGATCTGAGACATGGATTGAAGCAAATCAACATGTCTAAATGGACGGTAAAGATGAGTCTGATCTAAGTTATAAATCAACGGCTGAGAATGTTTTGAGTATATCTAGGTCAATTGTTTGATGTTTGACATGATCAAGGTGTCGATTCCTACTATCTCGACCCTGATCTTTCCAACTACAATATCAGATTTTCGATCCAAGCAAATCTGTAAATTTAAATGAACGCTTGTGATAAATTACAATTTAAATATACAATCGACGGCTAAAATTGATCTGAACATATCTTGGTCACTCCATTGACGATTGACATGATCCAGGAGTCGATCCCTACTAAGTCGAACCTGATCTCTCCAAATATAATATATAATTTTGAATCTGAATTCTAGATTGAAACATATATGTGAATTCAAACAAATGATCAAGATGAATTTGATCTAAAATCAAAAGCTGACAATAATCTGGACATATCTAGGTCAATTGGTTGACATTTGTCATGATTAGGGAGTTGATCCCTATTAAATTGAATCTGATCTTTCCAAATATGAACTCAGATTTTCGATCTAAGTCTTGAATTAAAACGAATATGTGAATTTAGATCAACGGCCATGAGGAAATCAGATGTTTGATGGCTAAAGATGATTTTTGTCAACATAAGTCAAAATTAAGTTCAGTCTTCTAATTGAATATGAGCTAATTAACTTATTCAACCTATTTTGATCAAACCATCATATCACAATATAATATTATTTGGGAGGTGCGTACGTCGATGCTTGTCATCGGGGCGTAGCTCCTCAATATGATATTGTGTATGTGGTGCTTCAAGATAAAATAATTATTTCTCATGACAAGTTAAATTCAAATGCTCATAAGTCATCAAAACCGAGCACCAATGAAATTCAAATGCTCACAAGTCATCAAGACCGAGTATCTCAAGTTTAAATACTCACAAGTCATCAAGACCGAGTATCTCAAGTTCAAATGCTCACAAGTCATCAAGACTGAGCACCAATAAAATTCAAATGCTCACAAGTCATTAAGATCGAGCACCAATGAAATTCAAATGCTCACAAGTCATCAAGACCGAGCACAAATGAAATTCAAATGTTCACAAGTCATCAAGGCCGAGCGCAAATCAAGTCCAAATACTCACAAGTCATCAAGACCGAGTATCTCAAGTTTAAATACTCACAAGTCATGAAGACCGAGTATCTCAAGTTCAAATGCTCACAAACCATCAAGGCTGAGCACAAGTCAAATCCAAATACTCACAAGACCGAGTATCTCAAGTTCAACTACTCAAGCCATCAAAGTCAAGGACATGCCAAATCCCAAATAAGCCATCAAGGCTGAATATTCAAATTTTAAGTTGTTCATGACCCATGTATTGATATGACATTTATAAAATATTTTGCCCTCCAATTTTTGGAATGGTGTTTACTTATATAGATCTCTTAATCAAAGGTACCCTAATTTTAGAGGTTATTAACAATGAGCGTTTGCACTCATTGGAAGCCAGAACCCATTAAACAAAAAGTCTTATTAATTTAAGGTGAATTTAATAAAGGTCAATCACATTTAAAACATGACCAAAAATGACCCCACAAATTCTGACACGCCCGGTGGGACAGGCTTCCCCTTTCATCTTTGAGATCTATATATTAAACCTTTATTGCTCTTATGATAGCAATGAAGAATCTCTATTTGGTTAGAGGAACACTCAGGCTTTCATCCCTTAAATTGTCAACTACATTTGGAGTAAATGATATACGCTTTGGTTCCATGGTTGAAGCTCCAATTTCATCCACACATGGATGCATGCAAGAGATCAATCAGCAGTTTGGTCATTGTTTATGACCTAGCAACTGTAAGCACAACAAGTACATGGATCAAGGATGAATTCCCTTACTCCAAGATGGGGGCACCCCAAATGGAAGAGATAATGTCTGTTTCATGAAAGGTTATTATACCATGATTGAGAAGGTCAACATAAGAAACATATCTATGTTAAAATGTTGACCAATGATGTGGTAGAGAGGAGGAACTCATTTGTAATATGGGGGCAACCAATTAATATGCTCCTTACACGAGCAGTCAAATTGATCCTAGTCAAACGATAATAGGATCAAAACATCAAGTCCGTTTATAGCTGGCAGTTTGCTAAAAACTGTATGCTCATTACACAAGCAGTCAAATTGATCCTAATCAAACGGCATTAGGATCAAAAACATCAAGTCCATTCATAGCTGACAGTTTGCTAAAAAAACTGTATGCTCCTTACACGAGTGATCAAATTGATCCTAATCAAACGGCATTAGGATCGAAAACATCAAGTCCGTTCATAGCTGACAGTTTTCTAAAAACTGTATGCTCCTTACACGAGTGATCAAATTGATCCTAATCAAACGGCATTAGGATCAAAAACATTAAGTCTGTTCATAGCTGACAGTTTGCTAAAAACTGTATGCTCCTTACACGAGCGATCAAATTGATCCTAATCAAACGGTATTAGGATCAAAAACATCAAGTCCGTTCATAGCTGACAGTTTGCTAAAAACTGTATGCTCCTTACATGAGCGATCAAATTGATCCTAATCAAACGGCATTAGGATCGAAAACATCAAGTCTGTTCATAGCTGACAGTTTGCTAAAAATTGTATGCTGCTTACACGAGCGATCAAATCGATCCTAGTCAAACGGCAATAGGATCAAGACATCAAGTCCGTTTATGGCTGGCAGTTTGCTAAAAACTGTAAGCTCCTAACACGAGAAAAATTCGATCTTATTCGAACGGAGATAAGATCACAAATGTCAATTCCGTTTATGGTTGACAATTTACCAAAATTGTAAGCTCCTAACACGAGCAAAAAAAAAAATCCTAGTCAAACGGCAATAGGATCAAGACATCAAGTCTGTTCATGGCTGGCAGTTTGCCAAACACTGTAAGCTCCTCACATAAAAAAAAAACTACCCGGCGATACAATGAAATATCGTTTGGGAGCTACGTACGTCGATGCTAGTCATTGGGGCGTATCTCCTCGATATAACATTGTACTTGCGATTCCAAGGTAGAATATCTATAAAAAATCGAAATTCAGATATTCACAAGCCATTGAGGCAGAATATTTGAATTCAAATATTCACAAGCCATTGAGGCAGAATATTTTCTCAAAAATATCCACTAAGCCGTTAAAGCTGGATATTTTTCAAATTTAAATATCCAACAAGTCGTAAGACCGGATATTTTTCCAAATTTAAATTATCCAATAAGTCGTGAGACCGAATAATTTCCTCAAATTTTTAATATCCAACAAGCTGCAAAGCTGGATATTTTCCTCAAATTCAAGTTATCCAACAAGTCGTAAGACCGGGTAATTTTTCCTCAAATTTAATTATTCAATAAGTCGTGAGATCGGATAATTTTTCTCAAATCAAATTATCCAATAAGCCGCAAGGCCTAATAATTTTCTCAAATTTAATTATCCAATAAGTCGTGAGACCGGATAATTTTTCTCAAATCAAATTATCCAATAAGCCGCAAGGCTGGATAATTTTCTCAAATTTAAATATCCAATAAGTCGCGAGACCGGATATTTTCAAATTCAAATTATCCACCAAGTCGTGACACTAGATAATTTCTTAAAATTTAAATATCCAACAAGTCATGGGATCAGATATTTTTCAAAATTTAAATTATCCAACAAGCCGTAAGGCGGACTAATTATTACAAATCAAATTATCCAATAAATCGCAAGACCGGATAATTCCCAAATCATATTATCCAATAAGTCGCAAGACCGGATAATTTCCCAAATCAAATTATCCAATTATCCAACAAGCCGCAAGGCCGGATAATGTCTCCAAATTTAAATATCCAACACGCCGCAAGGCCGGATATTTCCAAATTGAATTATCCAATACGCCGAAATACTGGATAATTTTCTCAAACCAAATGTCCACAAGCCGACTGATGCATTGCATTTTGGTAGTGATTTTCATAGTTATTTCATGTCAAATCTAAGTTTATTTCGGCATTTTTATACTCATTATGGGCTTATTTTCTTCATATCTTCGGAATCTTCACTTTTTGGCACTTTTATGGAATTTCAGTAAAAACACCCTTTTTTTCAACATATTTTGAAGATTCTGAGGCCATGGGACGATTTCTCATGCGAAAACGAAGCCGCCTGTCAAATTTGAGCATATTTGGAGTTAGCCTGACAATCACGGCCGGGTGAACCCCACGGGGTTCACAATCCCAGTCGCCAGCCAGCGTATGCCACAGAGAGCGTCACGGCCGGGTGAACCCAGCGGGGTACACCAGAATTCCATTTGGCCGAAAATGATCCAGAACACATCATGGCCAGGTGAACCCGGCGGGGTTCACCGCGCTTCTTTCAGCCGAACTCTCAGAATGAATCACAGTCAGGTGAACCCGGCGGGGTTCAACGTGATTCTAACTCAGATTCGCGAGCGGACCCGACCCACACTCGGTTTTCCTTCAATTTCTCACCCGTTCGGAGTCCAAATTTGGCAAGTAAGGTGTCTTTGGAAAGCTCTTTCAGAGGCGAACGCAGAGGATACAAAAGCTCCAATTATTATGACCTAATCATCGAGCATTCACGTGAAGAAGTGGCATGGACGGAAGAACTCGGCGGCAGAGGCAATTTTTGGAGATTTTTGGAGATTGAGACACACGATCATCACGATTTCTTCAGGATTCCTTCGGTTCATCGTCTCCTTCCCCTTAGCTTCGTTTTATTATACTTTTCATTTCATTAAAAGAGAGATTTTGAGCGTTTCAATGACGATTGTAGCGTAAACCCTATTTCGGGGCTTGGTGGAAACCCTTTGAAGATTTTAATTGCAAACTTTGTATCTATTTATGTTATTTGGTATGAATTGTGAGCATATTTTACTTTGAAGTATTCATTTCGTGGTTTTACCTTGGCCGAGTAATGTCACGTGTTAGCCGTTACGATTCATATCGAGAGAAGGATCGTAAGGGTTGAACCTCTGAGTAAAACTTGCGAGACCTCGACACAAGAGTGCTTGGTCTTTGCTCGAGGATTTCGTAGTCTGCCATAGAACTCATTGGGTTTGTCTTAGAACGATCCACCACGAGAGTAGGAGGTCGGTCTAAAAAGAACACCGGGGTGTATCACTCGAGAGAGGGCACCTTGTACCCTAGGGTTAGACTCCTTGTGCAAAACCAATAAGCCAAGTAATTAATATCTTTCTTGTGCAATTAAGATTATCTTCGTGGTGGAAGCCGTAGCCCTGAATTCTCTCTTATATCTTTTCTCTACCGAAGTAGTTGCACTTGCTTGTTTTCAATTTCCGTCTTCAAAAACCCACATTTCGATTCGCCTAGCTATTAGGACTCGGACTTTCTAGTACTCAACCTTGCTCCCTGTGGGATTCGACATCTTTTATATTACTTCAACATATCCGTGCACTTGCGGAGCGTGTCAAGTTTTTGGCGCCGTTGCCGGGGAGCAACGTTTGATATTAGTATATTTCCGAGAATTGGTAGACTAGGCCTTAGGTTAGATTTTTTTTTTACTGCACTGCTATTTTCTTTTTCTTTTTATTTACTTGCTGTCTTAGAACTTTATAATTTTGACTAATCATTTTATGCGAAGAAGTTCTAGGGCAGGTACATTATTTGACATTGATCCAGAGATCAAGCACACCTTCCGGACAAGAAGGAAGCAAAATCAAATTCTGAAGAAAGAAATCATGAACCATCCAGGAGAAGACAATTAGATGGAACTCATTCAACTTGATGTGAATAATGACCGAGCACAACAACCAATGGGGAACAACTATAACAACAGGATATTGAAAGATTACT
The DNA here is from genome assembly GCA_027563935.2 of Costus lasius. Taxonomy (NCBI): domain Eukaryota; kingdom Viridiplantae; phylum Streptophyta; class Magnoliopsida; order Zingiberales; family Costaceae; genus Costus; species Costus lasius. Next base: position 84,253,730 of record CM050451.1, read on the forward strand.
AGACACCTTACACTTACGGTTTTCAATCTGGAATTGCTAGGCCCGCTATTGAGGCCAACAAGTTCGAAATAAAACTTGCTCTTCTTTCTATGGTGCAACAAAACCAATTTGGTGGTTCTCCTCTTGAGGACCCCAACATGCACCTTTCTATTTTTTTGAAATATTGCGATATGTTGAAAATTAATGGAGTGTCTGCTGATGTTATCAGGTTGCGACTATTTCCCTTCTCTCTGAGGCACAGGGCGAGAGCTTGGCTGCACACACTACCTGCTGCTTCAATAAGAACATGGGCAGAGCTTTCTCAAGCCTTTCTCTCAAAGTACTTCCCTCCATCAAAGACAATCCAATTGCGAAATCAGATAACGAGCTTCATGCAAAAAGATGGAGAATCCCTATACGAAGCTTGGGAGAGGTTTAAGGAGCTCCAAAGGATGTGTCCACATCATGGTGTAGAGACTTGAGTTTTGATCCAAACGTTCTACAGCGGTTTGGATTACAACATGAGGCTTACAGTGGACATTGCAGCAGGAGGTGCTTTGATGAATAGGAGAGTGGAAGATGCAATGAACCTTCTCGAGGATATGAAAATTAACCATCACCAATGGACATCCGAGAGAGGTGCTTCTACCAAGAAGTCAGGTAAGTATGACCTGGATTCTTTGACTGCACGCACTGCTAAGGTTGATAATTTGACTAGGAAGCTTGACTCTTGGTTTGTTAATTCAATGGATGTTAACGCTATTACTTGTGAGGTCTGTGGAGTTGTAGGTCATGTAGGGGCAGATTGTCAAGCAGGAGATGAACAAATGGCTGCGGCTCATCCTGAGCAATTGAATGCAGTTGGAAATTTCAACCAGAACAATAACCCTTATTCCAACTACTACAATCCAGGATGGCGCAACCATCCAAATTTTTCTTACCGGACAACTCAGCCAATTCAGCCTGGATAAGTCCCACCACAGCAGACTCAGCCGCCATAAGGAAACTTTAGGCAACCCCAACAGAACAATTTCAGACCACCAGGTTTCCAGGCCAGAAACTATAATGCACCGCCACAACAACCAAGACCCAACAATGATTCAAATCTGAGCAAGAAACTTGAAGGACTTACAGACATGATGAAGATGATGATGACCAGGATAGATTCCCTAGAGACACACAATAAAATGCTGGAGAGTCAGCTAGCCCAGCAAGCTAGCTCATCATCGAGAGTACTAGGGAAGCTACCATCCCAACCAGAAGTAAACCCGAGGGAGCAGTGCAATGTAATCTCCACTCGGAGCAGCAAGCAATTGGAAGATCCAAAGATGCCGACAGAAGACAAGATAGAAGAGGCAATACCAGAACCTGTGGAACCGCATACTGATGTAACACCGGTGGCACCTGAGCCAGTTGAGGAGGAGCGGCCCTTTGTGGGACCGCCAGCATATAAGCCACCGATTCCCTTTCCACAGAGGCTTGTCAAGGCTAAATTGGACAAGTAGTTTGGTAAGTTTTTAGAGGTTTTAAAGAAACTTTATATTAACATCCCTTTCGTTGATGCTCTTTCGTAGATGCCGACTTATGCGAAATTCCTGAAAGATATCTTATCAAACAAGAGGAAGCTAGAAGATCAAGGGACCGTTGCACTTACTGAGGAGTGCAGCGCCATCATCCAGAACAAGCTCCCTCAGAAGCTGAAGGACCTAGGCAGTTTTTCCAAACCCTGCCAGATTGGGGAGATGTCTTTTCAGAGAGCTTTATGCGATCTAGGAGCAAGCGTTAGCCTCATGCCACTATCACTATGTAAAAGGCTGGATTTAGGGGACTTGCAACCAACTAATATTTCCATACAACTTGCAGAATCTGTACGCCACCCAGTTGGTATTTTAGAGGACATACCTGTTAAAGTAGGAGATTACTTTATTCCTACTGATTTTATTGTCTTGGAGATTGATGAGGACGATAGGCTCCCTATCATACTGGGGAGACCTTTTCTTGCCACTGCAGGCGCTGTCATGGATGTCAAGAATGGGAAACTGTCTTTGAACATCTGTGGCAACGTTATTCAATTTGATATAACTGACACTCTGAAAAAACCTTCTCTTGCAGGTACATGTTACAACATTGACATTGTGGAGAAAGTTACACAGGATGTTGAGCCGCCTAGGAGAGAAGTAGATCCTCTGGAACTCGCCTTAACGAACTCTGTTAATGAAGATGGCGAAGGGGAGGCAGTAGAGTATGTTGCATTGTTGGAAAGCGATGTAAGTCCAGTCGACGAGAAAGAAAAAGATAAGGAGAATCAAAGGCAGCAGAAAATTGAACTAAAGAGTTTGCCCAATACTTTGAGATATGAGTTCTTGGGAGATAATTCCACATACCCTGTAATTGTAAGTGCGGCATTGGACAAGGAGCAAACCGAATTGCTGCTTAATGAGCTTCGCCTCCATAGGAAGGTAATAGGTTACTCATTAGATGACATAAAAGGGATTAACCCCTCTGTTTGCATGCACAGGATCCTATTGGAAGACAACAGTAAACCTTCTGTGGAGTTCCAGCGCCGACTAAACCCGCATCTAAAGGATGTAGTGAAGAAGGAAGTGCTCAAACTATTAGACATCGGAGTTATATATCCAATCTCAGATAGTTCTTGGGTAAGTCCAGTACATGTTGTGCCCAAGAAAGGCGGCGTCACAGTAATAAAGACCGAGACAGATGAGCTGATACCTACGCGCACGATCACGGGATATAGGATGTGCATAGACTACAGGAAGTTGAATTCGGCAACGCGAAAAGATCATTTCCCTCTTCCATTTATAGATCAGATGTTAAATAGATTAGCACATAATTCTTATTTTTGCTTTTTGGATGGCTTTTCAGGTTTCTTCCAGATCCCCATCCACCTGGATGATCAGGAGAAAATAACTTTTACATGTCCATACGGCACATACGCGTATCGAAGGATTCCCTTTGGCCTCTGCAACGCCCCCGCGACCTTTCAGCGAGCGATGATGGCCATATTTTCTGATTTTAATGAGGATTTCATGGATATTTTTATGGATGATTTTTTTGTTTATGGCTCCTCTTTCCATCATTGTTTGTCTAATTTGTCTAAGGTTTTACAGAGGTGCGAAGAGGTTAACCTAGTCTTGAATTGGGAGAAGTGTCACTTCATGGTCAAGGAAGGCATTGTCCTTGGGCACCTAGTATCTGAACGAGGGATAGAGGTGGACAGAGCCAAGATCGAAGTCATCGAACATCTCAAGCTGCCTACATCAGTGAAGGGGATCAGGAGCTTCCTTGGACATGCTGGCTTCTACAGAAGATTTATTAAAGATTTTTCTAAGATAGCTCGCCCCTTGACTACTTTGCTTGCTAAAGACGCTATATTTTGCTTTGACAGGGATTGCGAAGAAGCCTTCTCGAAACTTAAGGATGCATTAATCTCTGCTCCAATAGTTCAACCCCTAGATTGGTCGCTACCTTTTGAGCTGATGTGTGATGCTAGCGATCAAGCTGTTGGGGCGGTCTTGGGACAGAGGAAGGATAAGAAGCTTCACGCCATCTATTATGCCAGTCGCACACTTGATGACGCTTAGATAAATTATGCGACTACGGAAAAGGAGCCGCTAGCGATTGTCTTTGCTTTTGATAAGTTTCGCTCATACCTCGTTAATTCAAAAGTAATCATGTTTACTGATCATGCAGCCATAAAATACCTGATCAACAAGAAGGACGCAAAGCCAAGGCTCATTCGATGGATCCTCCCCTTGCAAGAATTCGATATAGAAATCAGAGACAAGAAGGGGAGTGAGAATATGGTGGCTGATCATCTTTCCAGACTTGACCGCAGCGTAGACAATGAAATTGATGCAGAATTAGAGATTAACGATGCATTCCCTGACGAGCACCTTTATGCCTTATTAGATCAACAAGTCCCATGGTATGCAGATTTTGTTAATTACATTGTGTCTAACATCTTTCCTCCAGACCTCACTTTTCAGAAGAAGAAGCGATTTCTACATGATGTGAAGTTTTATTATTGGGATGAGCCATATCTATACCGGAGGTGTGCGGACTGATTGTATAGACGATGCGTGCCCGAAGAAGAGATACAGGATGTGTTAACCCATTGTCATGCTTCGCCTTATGGAGGACACGCGGGGGCTTCTAAAATAGCTTTTAAAGTTTACAGTCTGGTTTGTATTGGCCCTTTATATTCTATGATGCTAAACGTTTTGTTTCCATTTGTGACAGTTGTCAACGGACTGGAAACTTATCAAAAAGGGACGAGTTGCCACTCAACAATATCATGGAAGTAAAAATTTTCGATGTATGGGGGATAGACTTCATGGGCCCCTTCCCCTCTTCATGTGGAAAACGGTATATCTTGGTCGCCGTTGATTACGTGTCAAAGTGGGTTGAGGCATCCTCCGAAGCTACAAACAATTCCAGAGTCGCTATGAGGTTTATGAAGCGCACTATCTTCCCCCGATTTCGAGTCCCACACTTCCTGATCAGCGATGGCGGCTCTCACTTTATTGAGCAAAAGTTCAGAGCATTATTGAAAAAGTATGGTGTACGACACAAAATTGCTACGCCCTACCATCCTCAAACCAGTGGTCAGGTAGAGGTCTCCAATAGAGAAATCAAACAAATTTTGGAGAAAACTGTATCGCGATCACAGAAGGATTGGGCTATAAAATTACCTGATGCTTTATGGACGTATAGGACGGCATTTAAGACGCCCCTTGGTATGTCTCCTTTCCAACTTATTTATGGAAAATCATGTCACTTACCTGTTGAACTTGAGCACAGGGCGTATTGGGCTGTCAAACAAATCAACTTTGATTTCAAGAACGCCAGTGAAAGGAGAAAGCTTCAACTTGATGAATTAGAGGAATTGCGCCTTTTTGCTTATGAGAATGCCAAGAGCTACAAAGCACGCACCAAATTTTGGCACGACAAGCGCAAAACAAAGAAAGAATTTCATGAGGGGGCCAAAGTACTTCTGTTTAATTCAAGACTTTGATTGTTTCCAGGAAAGCTTCGAACGAGGTGGTCCGGTCCTTTCACAGTTCAGAAAGTTCAACCTTATGGTGCTATCATGATTTGGACAGAACGAACTGGAAGTTTCACAGTAAACGGGCACCGCCTCAAGCATTACTTTGAAGATGAGCGGGTTGAGAGAGAGGAAGTTTTAGCTCTCTCAGACCCCCCAGATTTGAAATTTTGAAAACTCTCATGGTCGAGCTACCGACCTAAACCTAGCGCTCTTGGGAGGCAACCCAAGTTCTTGATTGATTTTAGTTCTTTTGCATAATTTTTCCTTATCATTAGTTAGTGTTTTGATCATTGTTTTGTTTTCCTTTTATTTTCGCTTCTCTAGAGGGGATCGCTACTAATTCGATGTCTCTTTATGTTGTAGGAAGAAGAGGGAGCGTTGGAAATTTTTTCCAGATTTTCTCGAGTGTACAGTGAACATCACGGCCTGGTGAACCCCATGGGGTTCACCGTGATGTGTACTATACCAGTGCGCCCAGGCTTTGTGACCAGCGGATTTCACAGGCAGGTGAACCCCACGGCGTTCACCATCTTTCCAAAGATCAGAAAACTTCCAGTAAGCTTCACGGGTCGGTGAACCCCAGCGGGTTCACCCGTGTTTCTGTTGCTTCTGCCCGACCACAGTAAACATCACGGGCGAGTAAACCCGGGCGGGTTCACTGGAATTTCAAGTTTTGTTCGCCCGAAACTAGGGCACACACGAAAGCTTCCGCCGCCACCCCCAAATCTTGCCGAGATCCCCTTGATTGCGCAGTTCTTCTTTCTTTCCAAACACAAAGGAGATCTTTCCGAGTTAGATTCAAGTTTCTTTACAGGCGAGACAAATTCTGCAGCCCAGATCTTCGCCTCGCTAGATCGAACAAGCTTCCACCGTCGCCTCCCGTGCTCAACGAGATCGACCGATTCCGCCGCTTCCTCTCGTTCTCGACACTTAAAGGCGATCTCTCAGGTTCTGATTTATGATTCCTTGCAGTCTGATCTAGCTCTTCTCGCCGGTTTCACATCGGAACTTTGTGTCGCCTAATTTCGCCGACTTTCTGCTTATCTGCCACCACTTTCGATCTGAGAACACCTCCGACCAGATTTCTCACAGTCGACACTTACTAGTCGTCTTCCAATCATCTTAGCACAATGCCTCCAAGGACAAAAGCCATGGCCAGCAACAGAACCTCACGCCCTCAGCAGGTGCTGTCAGATTCGTCCGCCACGGATGATGAGGAGTACGAACCGACGCCTACACCTCCTTCCTACCGGCCTTCTTCGGCTACGCCCGGCTCTTCTTCGTCTCGCCATGGTCGCACGCCTGCCAGCCGACCGCAGTCTTACGTATCTCCCCCGAACGAGTTCGGGATTACCTTCCTGAATGCTGCACAAGAGGCACGGTATCAGATTCTGCCACAACGCCGCGTGCTCAATACGCGGTATCTTGATCGAACCACCTTACAGATGCTAGGGATGCTTGGAGACTTTAACTTGATGTATGCATCCATAGGGTGGGAGCAATTTCAGCAGCTATTCTCACCCACCTACATCGGTACCACGCTGGAATTTCTGAGTTCATTGGAAGTTAAAGTTGATCCTATACTTGAGGATGATCCAGGCCGTCTGCCCTTCCGCTTGGGTAACATCGAACACATCCTATCCCTTTCACAGTTTGGCGGTATTTACGATTTTCTAGAGCCTAGCGCACGCAGAGTCCCTACTGAGTATAGTGAGCAGAGCTTCTGAGGCGCTATCACTAACGAGCACATCTACTCCGCTCGCACAGCTCGCGCTTCCAGTCTGTGTAACCCAGTGATCAAGTACGTTCACCGCGTATTGGCCCACACTCTCTTTGGCCGCGGTGAAAGTGACGGTATGGTTCGACAGACTGAGTTATTTTATATCTGGTGCATGCTCCACAGTTTTAGAGTCGATTCAGGATATTATTTGGCAAAACATTTCAGCCGCGTCGCCCGTTCTTTGAGGGGGGCGATAGTGATTGGCGGCTTGATCACACCTCTGGCAGTTTCCCTCGGCATCATTCCCTACGGCACATTGGAGGCTACCGGCAACAACAGGCTCGACATCGAGTCTTGCGTTGCCATGAAGCTGATTATACGCAAGGGAGATTCTTATTGTATGACATTCAAGGGAAACCCCTTCTGCTTGCCTTTGCCAAACCCGGAGTGCACATCTATCAGAGTTCGTGGAAACTGGCGCATACAGCCAGTTGAGGACGCACAGCCCGATCCAGTCGACACAGCACCACCAGCACCGGGAGCATTTTCCTTTGGTGGCACCTCCTCTCATGATTCTATGATGTTTGTATTGCAGGAAATCAAAGACGAGCAACTCCATCAACGGGAGATGATTGATAACCTAGACACCGCCATTACCCACATTCAACAGAACCAGTCTTCGCATTGGGAGTCCATGGAAGCCCATATGCAGAGGCAACATAAAATGATGAGTTCTGTTTGGGAGAAGATATCAATCATGGACGACCGGCTATCCGTCCTCTCTGAAGACAAAATGGCTCGCATGAATATTTCTTCTGATGATGAGGCCAAGCCATATTACACCGGACGCGGGAAGAGCAAGAGCTCTAGGGCTTCTGGCTCTCACTCGCGCAAGCGGAGTTAGCTTCCCAGACCATCAGCGTCATCTTCCACTCCTCTCACACCATGGAATTGCATAGAGGACTATGCAAACTTTTAGAGTGGGTGAGCTTTCTGCATTCTGGTTTCTATTCTTTTCTCTTCATGCGGCTATATGACTATGACACCTTGACTTTACTATGTTTGGATGGATACTTTTACTTTGAGATGGATATTATGTGGCATTGTATCTTATATGCCATTATATTCGTGGGCCTGGTCCACTTCTTCAGGCCCCACCTCGTGATTGTATGACCGTATTTTGATATTTGCGTCCGCACTACATTATGATGACTATGCTTTCCATATTTGCTCTGTGAAATTTTCATGAGAGTTATGCATATGAATTTTCCTATGAAAGCTATTTCGAAATTTTAAAGTTGAATATTTGATTGGTTAAGAATAATCAAAGAAGTAAGTCTGGAGTATACCACCTTGTTAGAGATACTGTTTGAACCATATCCATATGTTCTATGATTTAGAAATTTTGTGATTTGGATTGTTTTTGAGATGTTCACTAGTGGGTCAAACATTGATATGATTGTTCAATCAACTCGAGCTTGCAACTTACATGAGAATCATATTGAGATATATATTCGCTTAGTTATTCTTCGATTTCCTTTCTATTGTTGGGGAAACACTGCATCTGTCAAAATGGACATGTTATCAACTGCTGAGAATAGCATTAAAAAAAATCACCCTTAGATTCCTCTACTTGGCACTGCGCAAAATTGGCAGTGGTACCGAATGACATGAGTTGAAATCTAAAGGATGTGAAATTGAAAACAATAAAATGACTCCTCTACTTGGCATTGCGAAAAATTGGCAATGGTACCTAAGGTTATGAGTTGAAGTCCAGTGCAATAATCAGTATATCGTAGCCTGAATAAAACATTTGAGTTAACCCCAGCGATTTGACTAGGAAGGATTGGAATTGCATGAGTGTTTTATGTAAGCTTAATTGAATCCTATGTTCGCTGCTTACTAAGTTGTTTGGCATCTAGTTATTGTGGGATCAAAATGTTGAACACTTGAGACAACCATTTACTTAATTTCTCCTGATTAGATCTTGGATTGTTATTAAATGTTTTTCTAACATGTATATCTTGACATGAAAGATTACTCTTGTACCTATCATGTATCTCATCTTATTTTATTGATTGAGGACAAGCAAAGATTTAAGTCTGGAGTATTTTGATGCATTGCATTTTGGTAGTGATTTTCATAGTTATTTCATGTCAAATCTAAGCTTATTTCGGCATTTTTATACTCATTATGGGCTTATTTCTTTCATATCTTCGGAATCTTCACTTTTTGGCACTTTTATGGAATTTCAGGTAAAAACACCCTTTTTTTCAACATATTTTGAAGATTCTGAGGCCATGGGACGGTTTCTCATGCGAAAACGAAGCCGCCTGTCAAATTTAAGCCTATTTGGAGTTAGCCTGACAATCACGGCCGGGTGAACCCCACGGGGTTCACCATCCCAGTCGCCAGCCAGCGTATGCCACAGAGAGCATCACGGCCGGGTCAAACCAGCAGGGTACACCAGAATTCTATTTGGCCGAAAATGATCTAGAACAAATCACGATCAGGTGAACCCGATGGGGTTCACCGCGCTTCTTTCAGCTGAACTCTCAGAATGAATCACAGCCAGGTGAACCCGGCGGGGTTCACCGTGATTCTAACTCAGATTCGCGAGTGGACCCGACCCACACTCAGTTTTCCTTCGATTTCTCACCCGTTCGGAGTCCAAATTTGGCAAGTAAGGTGTCTTTGAAAAGCTCTTTCAGAGGCGAACGCAGAGGATACAAAAGCCCCAATTATTATGACCTAATCATCGAGTATTCACATGAAGAAGTAGCGTAGATGGAAGAACTCAGCGACAGAGGTGCTTTTTGGAGATTTTCAGAGATTGAGACACACGATCATCACGATTTCTTCAGGATTCCTTCGGTTCATCGTCTCCTTCCCCTTAGCTTCGTTTTCTTATACTTTTCATTTCATTAAAAGAGAGATTTTGAGTGTTTCAATGACGATTGTAGTGTAAACCCTATTTCGGGGCTTGGTGGAAACCCTTTGAAGATTTTAATTGCAAACTTTGTATATATTTATGTTATTTGGTATGAATTGTGAGCATATTTTACTTTGACGTATTCATTTTGTGGTTTTACCTTGGCCGAGTAATATCGCGTGTTAGCCGTTACGATTCATATCGAGAGAAGGATCGTAAGGGTTGAACCTCTGAGTAAAACATGCGAGACCTTGACACGAGAGTGCTTGGTCTTCGCTCAAGGATTTCATAGTCTGCCATAGAACTTATTGGGTTCATCTTAGAACGATCCACCGCGAGAGTAGGAGGTCGGTCTAAAACGAACACCGGGGTGTATCACTCGAGAGAGGGTACCTTGTACCCTAGGGTTAGACTCCTTGTGCAAAACCAATAAGCCAAGTAACTAATATCTTTCTTGTGCAATTAAGATTATCTTCGTGGTGGAAGCCGTAGCCCTGAATTCTCTCTTATATCTTTTCTCTACCGAAGTAGTTGCACTTGTTTGTTTTCGATTTCCGTCTTCAAAAACCCACGTTTCGATTCGCCTAGCTATTAGGACTCGGACTTTCTAGTACTCAACCTTGCTCCCTGTGGGATTCGACATCTTTTATATTACTTCGACATATCCGTGGACTTGCGGAGCGTGTCACCGACAAGGCCGGATATATGTCAAACTCCAAATTCTGAATGATTGGTCCCACGACCATTCACCCATTTCAAATGTTTGGCCCAAAGGCCCATTCACCCATTTCGAACGTTTAGTCCTCTACGGATTCATTCACTCATCTTAACTTTCTAAAGGTGAATTCACATACATCGACCCTCTCCTTCACAATGATGACTTATGTTCAACTCTCAAAGCCCTTCATATTGCTAAAGGAGTTTCAAACAGAACCGCATTCGATCCTTCATGAAGACTTGCCCTCCCTCCTCAACCCCAAACAAATCAATCATAAATATGCACTCTCATGAAATTTTAAGGGATGTAAATAATTCTAAGAGAGTTGGACTTACCAGTTTAATCTATCAGTGTGTGGGGGCATTTGTTGACAATGGATTTGTATGCGCTCGTCGCTTATACAAAATCCATTGTGAGGGCATTTGTTGAACCATTAATGTTTTACTCATGGTGCACACCAACGAATGAAGTCAAAATTAATTTTGATTGAGTAAAATTTGAAACACATCCAAAGTCATATGGATTAATCGTGACAAGGGACAATCGACATAAAGGAATAAATAAAGAAGGAAATAAATAAATAGGATATTCAAGTCACTCATATCAAATTGGATTGAGTGGATTCGAAGAAAAAGAAAGAAAATTGGATAAGGAAAAATTAATCAGCAAATAAGGGAATCAGATCGGATAAAGGAATTAATCAAATCACCATTGCTATAATTAGGAAATAATTTAATGGGAATCTCGGTCACAATTAGAAGCAATGCAAGTTTTTCTTATAAATAGAGAGGCTGGAAGAGAGACAAAAAGGGGGTGGTCTCGATCAAAAAGAAGAAAGGAGGCAATAAAAAAAAGAAGGGGCAGACATCTGTCGGCAAGGTTACAAAAGGAGGCGACTCAAAATCAAGAGGAGGCAGCCAAAGGCATTAAAAAGAGAGAAGAAGGGGTGAGTTAGAGGAGATGGGGTAGCATCCTCGGCAACAATAAAAAGGGGAGCGGCGACACCAAAAAGGTGAGAGAAGAAATTAAAGAAGAGGAGAGTGCAGCCAAAGTCAAAAAATTAGAGAGAGCAAAATTGCTCTCGACAACAAAAAGAGGAGGAAGGGCTCTTGGCTCGGCATCTCTCGGCAACATCAATAACGAGAAAAGGAGGAAGATTAAGAGGGAGATTGGCTTGGCATCTCTCAGCAACTAGAGAGAAAAAAATATAGAGAAGAAGGAGAGATGGGAGATCTCGACAAGAGAGGGAGAAATAAAGAGGGAATAAAAGTTTGATAAAAAAAGAGAGGAAGTTATTATTCCTAGGATTTTATGAAATCCTAGTCTATTTCTGGGATCTTTATATCCCCTATTCCTAGGATTTTATATCCTAGACTATTTCTGGGATCCTTATATCCCCTATTTCATTCCTAGGATTTTATATCCTAGACTATTTCTGGGATCTTCATATCCCTTTTTTATTCCTAGGATTTCATATCCTAGACTATTTCTGGGATCTTTATATCCCTATTTCATTCCTAGGATTTTAATCCTAGACTATTTTTGGGATCTTTATATCCCCTTTTTATTCCTAGGATTTCATATCCTAGACTATTTCTGGGATCTTCATATCCCTTATTTTTATTCCTAGGATTTTATCCTAAACTATTCCTGGGATCTTTATATCCCTTTTCTATTCCTAGGATTTCATATCCTAGACTATTTCTGGGATCCTTATATCCCCTTTTCTATTCCTAGGATTTCATATCCTAGACTATTTCTGGGATCTTCATATCCCTTATTTTATTCCTAGGATTTTATCCTAGATTATTTCTAGGATCTTTATATCCCTTAAAAATTTTGGGATTTTATATTCCTTTATCATATTATCGTTGTTCTGATTATAAGGGCCGTGCAAAATTGCACGTGTTATTTCTTTTTACCTAGATGAGAAGAAAAACTTATCATCGTCTCTTCCTAATGACAAACGCTAATGGACGAAACAGTATCGTCTAACAATGGACAAAGCCTCCACCCAGAAGTTTTCTCATCTGCCAACGCTCTACTATGAGAACTTCACATCGGACCGTCGGACCTCACTGAAATCACGCCTATATGCTCTCTCGATACTAGCGAACATACGACCTAAAGGATCCGGCCATCCAAGTACCGGATCGCCGGAATCAAACAAGAAAGCACCGGCGATGCTGTTCTCGTCAAAAGCTTTGATTCGTCTTCGATACTCCAACCGAAGGCTTCAAACTCCGGCCATGAGTCCTCCTCGACGTAGGGAAGGCACTGGCAGGACCAATCGGCCAGAGGTGCGATGAGCGGGCGGCGCCGACGAACCCTAGTTTCGTCCGCCGCCACCGTCGTCGAGAAAAACGAAGGAAAAGAATGGACGGCTGAGATGCGTCCACGAAGATCAACAGTTGAGATCTAAATTAGATCAACGCTCCAGATCTCTTTAGACGAAATCGGACGATCCAGATCAATCAAAATCCAACGGATGAGATTCGTTAAAATGAAATCAACGATCCAGATTCAAAATATGATCAACGATCAAGATCGTTTCAATCTTAATCGAACGGCCAAGATTAATACAATCTAATAAATTAAATCCAACGGCCGAGACTCTTCTCACGAAATCAACGGTCCAGATCTTCATAAAATCGACGCTCCAGATTATTTCGAGCATAATCGAAGGGTTGAGATCTAGGCGGTTAAATAAATTCAAATCAATGGATCAAATTCATCCCATGAAATCAACGATCCAGATCTGTACCAAATCCAATGATCGAGATTACTTCATGTTTAATCGGATGGCTCTGATCAATCCGGTTTATTAAATTGATATCAACGGATCAGCTTCGTCTATTTCAAATCAAACGGCTCAGATCTAATTTTGCAATGAACGGTTGAGAATGTTCAGAGCATATCTTGGTCAAACGGTTGACTTTCAATATGATCAAAGGGTCGATCCCTACTAATTCGAGCTTGATCTGCTCAAACGTGATATCCGATTTTCGATCCGACACACGAATTAAAGTAAATCAATGAATCCAAATGAACGGTCAATATGAATCTGACGAAACTCTGAATCAATGGCTGATATTGATCTGAGCACATCTACGTCAATCCATCGACGATTGACATGATCAAGATATCGATTCCCACTATATTGAACCCGATCTCTCTGGATCTAATATCTGATTTTCGATCTGAGACACGGATTGAACCAAATCAATATGTCTAAATGGACGGTAAAGATGAGTCTGATCTAAGTTCTAAATCAACGGCTGAGAATGTTTTGAGCATATCTAGGTCAATTGTTTGACGTTTGACATGATCAAGGTGTCGATTCCTACTATCTCAACCCTGATCTTTCCAACTACAATATCAGATTTTCGATCCAAGCAAATCTGTGAATTTAAATGAACGGTTGTGATAAATCAAAATCTAAATATACAATCAACGGCTAAAATTGATCTGAACATATCTTGGTCACTCCATTGAGGATTGACATGATCCAGGAGTCGATCCCTACTAAGTCGAACCTGATCTCTCCAAATATAATATCTGATTTTCAATCTGAATTCTGGATTGAAACATATATGTGAATTCAAACAAATGATCAAGATGAATTTGATCTAAAATCAAAAGCTGATAATAATCTGGACATATCTAGGTCAATTGGTTGACATTTGTCATGATTAGGGAGTCGATCCCTATTAAATTGAATCCGATCTTTCCAAATATGAACTTAGATTTTTGATCCAAGTCTTGAATTAAAACGAATCTGTGAATTTAGATCAACGACCATGAGGAAATCAGATGTTTGATGGCTAAAGATGATTTTTGTCAACATAAGTCAAAATTAAGTTTAGTCTTCCAATTGAATATGAGCTAATTAACTTATTCAACCTATTTTGATCAAACCATCATATCACAATATAATATTATTTGGGATGTGCATACGTCGATGCTTGTCATCGGGGCGTAGCTCCTCAATATGATATTGTGTATGTGGTGCTTCAAGATAAAATAATTATTTCTCATGACAAGTTAAATTCAAATGCTCATAAGTCATCAAGACCGAGCACCAATGAAATTCAAATGCTCATAAGTCATCAAGACCGAGTATCTCAAGTTTAAATACTCACAAGTCATCAAGACCGAGTATCTCAAGTTCAAATGATCACAAGTCATCAAGACCGAGCACCAATGAAATTCAAATGCTCACAAGTCATTAAGACTGAGCACCAATGAAATTCAAATGCTCACAAGTCATCAAGACTGAGCACAAATGAAATTCAAATGTTCACAAGTCATCAAGGCCGAGTATATCAAGTTTAAATACTCACAAGTCATGAAGACCGAGTATCTCAAGTTCAAATGCTCACAAACCATCATGGCTGAGCACAAGTCAAATCCAAATACTCACAAGGCCGAGTATCTCAAGTTCAACTACTCAAGCCATCAAAGTCAAGCACATGCCAAATCCCAAATAAGCCATCAAGGCTGAATATTCAAATTTTAAGTTGTTCATGACCCATGTATTGATATGACATTTATAAAATATTTTACCCTCCAATTTTTGGAATGGTGTTTACTTATATAGATCTCTTAATCAAAGGTACCCTAATTTTAGGGGTAATTAACAATGAGCGCTTGCACTCATTGGAAGCCAGAACCCATTAAACAAAAAGTCTTATTAATTTAAGGCGAATTTAATAAAGGTCAATCACATTTAAAACATGACCAAAAATGACCCCACAGCTGTCTTTTACTGCTTTCAATCAAAACACCCGGAGAACCCTCCTCAGGCTCAGGGTCCCTTGCAAACGATCTCGCAATTAGCCACTGAGGTTCTGATCGCGCTTGCTTGCTTGCAAAAATTGGCTCTACGCGTGAGGTGAGTAGTTTCCTTAGTAATCGAGCCATTGTTTCTCCGCGCATTTGGGTATTGCTCAAGAAGCATCTTTTCGTCTTTCTCATCGGCTTTCTCGTGGTTTCATCGTCCGCACGCATTCTAATCTCCCTCTTCTCAAGATCCTCTTGCGTTCTTAGCATCATGGTCTAGTCCCTTAGAGTACGGAATTAAGGACCCCTACATCCGCTACCTCAGGTACCTAAGATGTGAGTTGAAGTCTAATATACTCCTCTACTTGGCACTGCGAAAAATTGGCAGTGGTACCTAAGATGTGAGTTGAAGTCTAATATTCCCTTTTGTGTTGACAACTTGCATTTATACTTGAATACAATTAGAAGTGATCATGCTAGAGCCTGTTTTTCCAATAATACATATGTGTCTGACCCAACAAGTTCATTTTGGATGCATTGGATTTACATGAGTAGTATGTGTGCTTAATTGAGTTCTTTATATGCCATTACCTGAATGCCTTAACTTCTACGGATTATAGGACCTAACTGCTAAATTTTTTTTGGCATAATCTAATCATTTGATTTCTTCTATCTGGATCATGGATTACTCATAGATATTCTCTGATTTGGTTGCATGCTTTCAACATTGAATAACTACTTTCACACCTATAATGTGTTTCATCTTAGTTTATTTTTTGAGGACAAGCAAAGATCTAAATCTGGGAGTATTTGATGCCTTGCATTTTGATAGTGATTTCTAGTATTATTTTATCTCAAAACAAGGCCAATTTTGATGTTTCCATGTTCATAGGCTTATTTACTTGTTTGCTTCAGAATCTTCACTTTTTCTTGTCTTTGTGCTATTTCAAGTAAAATCACTCATTTTTAGAGCTTTTTGGAGATTCTAAAGTCATCGAGTGATTTCTTATGAAGAGACAAGTCTATACAACAAATTTAGGATCAATTGGAGTTTATTTGAAAATCATGGCCATCCCAAGATTTCAAGGTTCACTCATGATTTGCAGAAAGGTATGAAATTTTATAGATTACTTCACGGCCAGCCCAAGATGAAAATCTTTGGCCGTGATTTCACTGAAGGCAACTTTTCCTAAAAATGAACAGTAGCCTTCATGACCAGGTGAATACGGAAATCTTTGGCCGTGATTCTTATTTCTCAAATTTACACAATACACATCACGGCCTGCCCATGATTCTGGGGTTCACCCATGATCGCAGCTGACTCTTGATGTTCCTTCCATTTTTTGCACAATTTAAGGCTCATAAAAATTTCAAAAAAAAACATTTTAGGCAGCCAAGATAGAGTCTACATGACATAAAAGTCCTCTGGTTTGTGATCTAATTAGAGGGGATTGAATGGACAACGCAGTTTGGGAGAAAAAGACAGGCGACAACACTTCCTGGAGCGATTTTGAAGTGATCTCGCGACGGATCTTCACCAAACCTTGGGGGATACGTTTGAAATCTCTGCTCCTTCCTCTGTTTAGTATTTTGCTTGTAATTTTCTTAGTTTATTGGAGAGATCTGTGCGGATTTGTATGACTACTGTAGCATAAACCTATTATCGGGACTTGGTTGAACACCATTGACATTTTCTATCTTATGATCTGAACTTATTTTGTTATTTTGAGTTTTATATGAGCATATTTTACTTAGTTGTGTTTATTTCATGATATTGACTTGGCCAAGTAGTGTTGTGCATTAGTTGACACAATCCTGATCGCAAGGAGGATCGTGTTGGCAGATCCACTAAGTAAAACTTGTGAACCTCTATCACGAAAGTAGTTAGGGTTCATTCAAGGGTACCATGGTCTTTCATAGAATGCAATGGACTTGTTTAAAACAATAAGCCACGAGAGTAGGAGTTCGTTTTAAGTAAGTACCAGGTTGTACCGACCGCAAGAGGGCAACCTATACCATGGGAAAGATTCCTTATGCAAGATGATAAACTTATATAATAGATCAGTTCTAGTTCAGATAGATTTGTCAACATGGTGAATACGAAAGTCCCGATGCCTCTCCTATTGGCACCTTCCATGTAGTTGCAATCGATTTCTTGTGTTTGCTTTGGTTGAAGTTAGTTAAACTATTTTCAAAACCCATATTTCAACTGTTTAGCTTCTAAGACTCAGATTTACTAGTAATTAACCTTGCTGCCTATGGGATCGACAATTTTTTATATTACTATGACATTACCGTGCACTTATGGTATGTGTTAAGTTTTTGGCGCCGTTGCCGGGGAGCAATGGTTAATATTAGTGCATTTCTGAGATTTGGTAGACTAGGCTTTGTTTATATCTGTTTCTTTACTGCCTTTTGTTTTGGTTTCTTCTGTTACTTTTCTTGAGCTTAACCAGCTTGATATCTTTTTATGCAAAAAAGCTTGAGGACAGATGACCTCTACGAGTTAAACCTTGAGATTGAGAGGACAGTCAGAAGAAGAAGAAAACTCAAGCAGCTTCTGGAAAAAGAAAATAGAACCCAAATGGAGCCCATTTCACTGAATCCAGATAATGGTCAAGCGCTCCAAGCTGTGGGGAACAACAACAACCAAACCATGAGGGATTATACTGCTCCCTCCATTCAAGGATTACAGTTAAGCATTGCTCGACCGAACGTGGAGGCCAATAATTTCGAGATCAAACTGGCTTTACTCTCTATGGTTCAACAACATCAGTTCGTGGTTCTCCTCTTGAGGACCCCAACATGCATCTTGCAATCTTTTTAGAGTACTGTGACACATTAAAAATTAACGGTGTTTCTACTAATGCCATCAGGTTGAGGCAATTTCCCTTTTCTCTAAGGGATAGAGCAAGAGCATGACTGCATACCATACCATCAGCTTCGATAATAACATGGGGAGAATTGTCATAAGCCTTCCTTTCCAAGTACTTTCCTCCTACTAAGACAATCTAACTGAGAAATCAAATCATGAGCTTTATGCAGAAAGATGGAGAGTCCTTATACGAGGCTTGGGATAGATTCAAGGAGTTGTAGAGAATGTGCCCACACCATGGCATAGAGACTTGGGTGCTAGTTCATACATTTTACAATGGACTGAATTACAACACAAGACTCACTGTTGATGCTACAGCTGAAGGAGCCTTAATGAATCGAGGAGTTGAAGATGCCATGAACCTCTTGGAAAATATGGCAATGAACCACCACCAGTGGTTATTAGAAAGGGGTACACCTTCTAGGCAGACAGGTAAATTTGAACTTGATACTTTAACCTCCCTTGCTGCCAAGGTAGATACCTTAACTAGAAAGATAGATTCTTTATCAGTTAACTCTGTTGATGCTAATTCTTTATCTTGTGAGATATATGGAGTCATAGGTCATGCAGGTGCAAAATGTTAGTTAGGAAATGTTCAATTGGTCCAGAATCATCCTGAGCACGTCAATGTAGTTGGAAATATCAACCCCATGAACAATCCATATTCCAACACTTATAACCTAGGATAGTGCAACCATCCAAATTTCTCATACTGGACTACCCAACCAGTGCAACCAGGATAGGCACCACAACTAGGACAACCACCACAGGCAAATTATAGACAGCCACCAGGATTCCAAGCCAGGAGTTATAATCCACTACATAAGTCAAATATAGAGTCTTTACTTGAATCCTTTATGGCAAACCAGAATAAACAAATGAAAGGAATAAATGAGGCCATGAAACATATGACATCAAGGATAAATGCCTTAGCAGCTCACAACAAAATGCTAGAGAACCAGCTAGCCTAGCAAGCTAGCTCATCTACCAGGGCTGCAGGGAAGCTTCCATCACAACCTGAAGTAAACTCGAGGGAGCATTGCAATGCAATCTCTACTCAAAGTGGGAAACAACTTGAAGACCCAAAGATGCCAAATGACGAGATGCAAGAAGCATTAATACCAGAGACAAGAGAACCGAACCAGCAAAAAACACTGGCAGTACCTGAACCAGTTGAAGATGAGAGACCTTATATAGGACCACTTGCCTATAAACCCCCAATCCCTTTTTCACAAAGATTAGTCAAGGCCAAGCTAGACAAACAATTTGGTAAGTTTCTTGAAGTTCTTAAAAAACTTTACATTAACATACCTTTGGTTGATGCCCTGTCATAAATGCCCACCTATGCTAAATTTCTGAAGGACATCTTATTCAACAAGAGAAAGCTGGAAGAACAAGAGACAGTTGTAGTTACTGAGGAGTGCAGTGCGATTATCTAAAATAAGCTTCCCCAGAAACTCAAAGACCCAGGCATTTTTTCCATACTTTGCCAGATTTGGGAGATGACAGTCCAGCGAGCTCTTTGTGACTTGGGGGCGAGTTTGATGACACCAAAATATATAGTAATTTTTGTGCCATTTCATGAGTGTTTTTGTGTCATATTCATAGACTTTGCTTATTTTTATGCCTTTTATCAATATTTGCAGAATTTACACTCTTTTCTGTTTTTAATGATTTTCAGGCAAAAAGACATGTTTTTCAATCAATTTCGAGCAAACCAGATGCATAATTGAATTCACAACGTCAAGAGGGGATCAAACGTTAAATTTTAGAAGAATCAAAGCTTCAGAGAAAATTACAGCACCCCCAATATGGCTTTTACGGTACCGTAATTTGACTGCAGACTCAGATTAAAATTACGGTACCCCCGTAACACTCTTTACGGTGCCATATTTTGAGATTTTTCCGACCAGAGATTTCATGAAGATTACGGCACCGCCGTAAACATTTTTATGGGCCGTAATATGGGCGTAATTCTGGGCAGAGATTTGATGAAGTTTATGGTACCACCGTAAAAGAATTTACGGTACCGTCGAGATGGTTTTCCATCCGAGAGATTACTGACATTACGGCATGGCCGTAAGGTATTTTATGGTGCCGTAATCCCAGAGGATTTTCATCCAAAAGCTCGCTGTTCAAATTACGGCACTGCCGTAATATCCATTACGGCCGTAATTCCAAGTCAAAAACGCGATTTTTACGGGTGCGAATCTTACGCAGACCATAACTTTTGATCCAGACCTCCAAATGGAGATCCGAAAGATGCTACGGACTCGTCTTTAAGAGGTGAAGATACATGAAGTGGAAAGCAGAACTTTTATCTAGTATCGAGAGAGCAATTGGCAGAGAAGCGGATAGGATTTGGCCTCATGCCGAGAGGCGTAGAGGGAACATCAGGCTGTGATTTTCACTCAGAATCTTCGCCTAGAGGAGAGGAGGACACACCAGAAGTTTTAGAGGAAAAGGAGTTCAATCGGAGGAGAAATCAAAAAAACACCGTGTGTTGCCGCTGTTCGTCGCAGATTACGGCCGTATCGTAATTTGTTCTCTACCTCTGTTTTGATTTTTTACACCATGGATTATTGTACCTCTTCTTCCATGCACGCTTAAATATACTTTGGGACATGGGGGTGTAATCCCCTTGATTTTTAATGATTAGATAGACTATTATTTTCGTCATGATAATCCTTGTTGCGATAAATCTACTTATGTGATGAATTGTCTTTAATTCTCTTTAGATTTTACTGTCATGCATGTTTTAGAGTTTTCGCAATGAGACTGAAAGGTGATTTGCTTGAGAACTTGGAACCCTAGAATCTTATTTCTTGATTTTAGTAGTCTTATTGCCATGCTTGATAATATGAATCTAGGGTTGAGTTATTGTGTTAAACATTGATAGATCTTGCACGAAAGTGAAGATCGGTCTATTGGAAAACCCTAGGTAGAACCTGTGTTGAGACTCGGATGCATGAAAGTGATCCTTGAGATTCCACTTGTGATGATCAACAAAGAACTCGGATGCACGAAAGTGATCCTGAGTTCTTTGATTATGGTTTACTTATTTACAGCGTTGGGATAAATCTTGCGCGAAAGCGAGGATTGGTCCATGCATGATTATCTACACGAAAGTGAGACAATCCTTTTATGAAGTAAATTAAGTCTTTATCATGATAGGATTTGATTGACGACCTTTTAGTATATCTAATTATTGAAATTAAGGTGGATGAAACCCTAGTCCCAATTTATCTCTCTGATTATTTTCCCGTGTGTTTATTGTTTATTCACATCATACTCGGTTTGCTTAGCTAGTAAGAATACAACTATTTGGTACTTAACACGTAGGTCTCTGTGGGATCGATATTTTCTTTATTACTTCGAGTATCCGTGCACTTGCGGACACTACAAGTTTAGGGACAACAAGTTTTTGGAGCCGTATCAGGGGGTGACAGATCCCTGTGCGCCAAACAAGTTTTGGCTGCGACTCCTTAAATTAGTCTACCTACTTGTATTTAAAAGTGTGTCCTTTCGGATCACATCAAGTTTTTGGCGCCGTTGCCGGGGATTATTCCTAGGTACACGCCAAACAACTTGGGATACATCAAGTTTTGGCGCCGTTGCCGGGGACCTTAGTTTTGTTAATATCAAAATAGTTGTTAGTATTGCTAGACTAAGTTTTATTTGTTTTTAGGTTTAACTTTGTTTTTTGTTTTTGCAGGTTTTGGATTTTCACAAGTTGTGACAGAGCTGTGATTTCTAAAATTTATGAATTTGCTTGTGTTTTATATTTTCTATTTTTTTTATATTCAGAAAAAAAAGGTTTTATTTGATTGGTATTGGATTATCTTTCTGTCCTTGATAGATTTGAAGATGTCATTTAATTACAACTCTTGGGCAACTGAAAGGAGAGAGGAATACATGCCATACAAAGATGATTCATCATGCACTATTCAAGATAAGTTAAATCAACTTTTAGACACTTATAAGCAACCGACTATAACATCTTATTCTTCTATTAGATGTGATATTTGTGGATATTTTGATAATTATTCCTCTGATTGCCAATTTTTAAATCCCAATTTATCATAGAACGAATCTTATCAATTGTATTCTAGATGGGAAAATCAACAAACTTCTTTTTATGATGATTGTTCAAATCATGTTTCTGAACCAAACTTTGAGAAAACTGAAGAATCTAGATTAGAGTCCATGCTTGAGAAAATATTGGCCAACCAAAATCAATTCATGCAAACCACAAATAAAGAAATTGAAAACCTTAAGGAAACCCAATTAGCACAACAAGCATGTTTATTTGAGTTTGAAACTGAAGAACTTGATTTAGAAAAATCTCCCTCTGATTATGATTGTTTTGAGATTGAGCCTTATGTGGATATTATGGCATCTCACTCTGATTTTGATGACTGTAAATCTGATTTATCTGATAATTTATTTGTTGAAAAGTTTGAAAAAATTGATTCTGAAAAATCTGCTCTCGATTCTAGTGATAGTTTTGAAATTGATTCTTTTGATGTTGTATCATTTATGGTTAAATCTAATGAATCTGATTTGGGTGAAAATTTTGAAATTGATGATAAGCTATTTATTGATAGATATGAGGAAATTGATTCTCAAATTAATTCTTTTGTGAAATTTGATGAATTTGACTCTGATTCTAATGATGAATTATTTGTGGAAAAGCATGAGGAAATTGATTTTGACAAATCTCACTTCGATTTGGATGGTGATTTTGAAATTGATAAATTATTCGATGATGTGCATGAGGAATTTGAAAAGGATTTGAATTTTATAAATATGAATGAATCTCACTCTGATGTTTTGCCCCATATCTACTGTCCACTCTTCTGATTTTATTGAAAAATTGTGTTTTATTGAGAAATCCAATGAAAGACATAAAAAATATTTTGATGATTCAATGTTTGATTCTTTTGATCAAAGTCCTTTTCTTATTGCTATTGAAAATAATAATTTGAAGAAAGGACTCATGATTTTGCTTTTTGATAAACATAGGAAGATCATAAAGATTTCTTTGAGTGGATTTGAGAAGTATGATTTTAATTTCTGCACATTTAAGAAAGCCACTTTGATTGTGATTTATATGCAATTCTGGATTTTTGGATTAGTGGCTAAAATTTTTGGAAAAGGAAATGCAGAAAATTATTTGCTCTTTACTTTGGTACTGATTCACTTGTTTCACCATGATTTTTGAGTTTTGGTCAAGCTATGGACCTAAAATTAGCGCTTCTTGGGAGGCAACCCAAGCATTATCACTTAGCTTACTTTCCTTTATTTTAATTTTCTTTTAGGACTAATTTTTACAATTTTTCTGTAGGAATCGAGATTTGGCGTGAAATTACGGCACTACCGTAATATTCTTTACGGTACCGTAATCCCAATTATTCTTAACCAGAGAGTTTTAACCCGTTACAGTACCGTCATGAATTTCTTTACGGTACCGTATTTTGTGACAAAATCCTCCCGAGAGTTAAGTCGTTTTCCGACCGTACCATAAATTTGTTTACGGTGCCATAATTTTTGAATTTTTGAAATTTTAAATTTTTGAATTTTGAATTTTTTGAATTTTGAAAAAAAAAATTATGTGACTGATTTTACGGCAGTACCGTATGATTGTTTACGGTACCGTAATGCCTGCGTATTTCTGACCCGAGAATTTGTGTCAATTACGGCACTGCCGTAAAGACTTTTACGCCCGTAATTTTCAAACTGCAGTTTGCTTATCTGACTAGGTGTTTTCTCGCTGCAATTTTAAGAATCTGAGTCATGAAAATTTTTTATTTTTGGCACCATCACGAAATACTCATCTTTGTCTATCATCTGGATATTTTTTCTGAATTTTAAAATCCATGGATCATTCTAAAACACCTAGCATCTTTTCGATTCTGATTAATTTCTACAACAGTTTTTTCTGACTAATTTGATTAGCACTTTTGCTGCAGCTTTTTAAGATACTTAAATAACTTGAAACCCAGATTTTTCGCATGGAATATGAAGAACATGTGTTGTTCTATCTTGTGGATTAATTCTTTTCAATAAAATATTTTCTGATCATTTTAGGACACATGGCAACTTTTTGAATCTGATTAACTTTTGTGCAGTTTTTGCAGTTTTGTAATCTGAGTAGCCTTCTTTCTGTTGATAGCCTAAATTCCTGACAGATTTTGATCCTTTGATTTTCATACGTCTGAAAAGAACATATCTTATTCTACAACCTGGTTTTGTCCATTTTCTATTTGGATCATTAAATTTTATTCTAGGGTATGGCTACTTTTCATAAAAAATTCAAAAACTGCTGGGTTTGCTTTCTACTTGTTATTGCTTCTTTTGCCTCCAGATCCAGAAATCTTCAAGAGCAACTGTCTTCCACCTCTAACCACCATTGCATCTGCCTCTGACATCACTGTATCCAGCCGTTGACACTGGAATATACCATCAATAGATTCTTACTTTTTCTGCTGCCTCTTATTCTATTGATTTTATTTATGCAGCAGACTCTTCATTAGTGACTGATTTTTTTTATTTATGCAGCATTATTTTTGGTACCCATTAGCCGACGATCTCACCTCCAGGACTGTAGTCTCTAGTAGGCCACTAGAGATTACTCACCCTTATGTCGGCACCATCATCATCATTGCTAGTAGCTTTTTAGCTAACATCTGTTCCACCTCTGCTTCTCAGCTGCATCAACTTTTTCCACCAGCAATTTACTGGACCATCGATGATATCTCTGATTCTTCTTTGAGAAAATTATATTTATCATTATTTTTGTTAGGGACTATTTTTAGACTGAGCCTTATGTATCTTAAATTGTGCAGGTAAAATTTTCAAAAGGCATACCTTTGGACTTTGCAGTATTTGCCCCGACACTATTTTTGGTCTGAGCCTTATGTATTTTGGGTCAGAGCTCGCCATACAGTTTTGTCAGTATTGCTTACACTCTCTTGTGATTATTCGATTTGATATGATTATCTACACTTTTCTTCTCTTAGATCCATCACTTTACACCCTTTGCATTATTTGAGCCTTATGTGCTTACACGGATCTATCACTTTACATCTTTTGACTTTTTGAGTTTAATGCTTCACACCTTTTGCATTGATTTTGACATACTGATATGCTTAAAATTTTTATGACTCAAATTCATGTGATGAGAGATGTGTGAATTTTCTATCATGATGAATATGTTCATGCATGTGATTAGGACTAGACCTATTGTGTTGAATTTATTTCTCTAATACATATCCATCTTTTGAAATTTGACATTGGTTGATGCATGAAATTTTGGGTAGACATGTTATTTGAGGAATAAAATCTAAAGGTGAAACTACTCCTTTAAATAAAATGAGCATATGAGTATGATTACTGAATTGATATTGATTGATCAACCTGGTAGATGTTTAGTCTATTTTACTATTTGTTGGGAAATAAGAATCCAAGATCCATAAAAATAGTGAGAGACTCCCCTTCTTGGCACTATGTAAAATTGATAGTGGTACTTAAGACATGGGTTGAAGTCTATGCATGAAAAATAATGAGAGATAAAAAGAATAAGACTCCTCTACTTGGCACTGTGTAAAATTGACAGTGGTACCGAAGAAAAGTGTTGAAGTCAAGAATAAAAAGTATGTATTTATGTGGGTATATGCCATCTTTACAAAAACAAACAAAATACATAAAAAAAAGGAAAAAAATTATGTGTGGAAAAAGATCTTGGAAACCTAATTCCTGTAAATAAAAACTTGATAGATTTGAACTGAAAACTGGGTGAAATCATGAAATTGAAAATTCTATTTATTATACAAGTTGCAAAATTTTATTTGATTGAGTTGTGGATCTAGAGGGTTGAATTCTAAGAATGATATATTTATTTGAAGTTTTGTGAAACAATTGATGGAATTTTTCATTGATGATTGTATTTTAGAAATTTATTCTTCATGAGAAAGTCTATGCCTATGATCAATTTTTGATTTTTGCCTGAGGACAAGCAAAGTTTGAGCCTTATGTGTTTGATGACACCAAAATATATAGTAATTTTTGTGCCATTTCATGAGTGTTTTTGTGTCATATTCATAGACTTTGCTTATTTTTATGCTTTTTTATCAATATTTGTGGAATCTACACTCTTTTCTGTTTTTGATGATTTTCAGGCAAAAAGGCATGTTTTTCAATCAATTTCGAGCAAACCAAATGCATAATTGAATTCACAACGTCAAGAGGGGATCACACGTTAAATTTCAAAAGAATCAGAGCTTCAGAGCAAATTACGGCACCCCCAATATGACTTTTACGGTACCGTAATTTGACTGCAGACTCAGATCAAAATTACAGTACCCCCGTAACACTCTTTACGGTGCCATATTTTGAGATTTTTTTGACCAGAGATTTCATGAAGATTACGGCACTACAATAAACATTTTTACGGGCCGTAATATAGGCGTAATTCTGGGTAGAGATTTGATGAAGTTTACGGTACCACCGTAACGGAATTTACGGTATCGTAATGCGGGATGGTTTTCCATCCGAGAGATTACTGACATTACGGCATGGCCGTAAGGTATTTTACGGTGCCGTAATCCTGGAAGATTTTCATCCGAAAGCTCGCTATTCAAATTACGGAACTGCCATAATATCCATTACGGCCATAATTCCAAGTCAAAAACATGATTTTTACGGATCTGAATCTTGCGCGGACCATAACGTTTGATCTAGACCTCCAAATTGAGATCCGAAAGATGCTACAGACTCATCTTTAAGAGGATAAGACACACGAACTGGAAAGGGGAACTTTTATCAAGTATCGAGAGAGAAATTGGCAGAGAAGTGGTTAGAGTTTGGCCTCACGCCGAGAGGCGTAGAGGGAACCTCAGGCCATGATTTTCGCTCAGAAGCTTCACCTGGAGGAGAGGAGGACACACCAGAATTTTTAGAGCAAAAGGAGTTCAATCGGAGGAGAAATCAACAAAACACCGTGTGCCGCCGCTGTTCGTCACAGATTACGGCCGTACCGTAATTTGTTCTCTACCTCTGTTTTGATTTCCTATACCATGGATTATTGTACCTCTTCTTCCATGCATGCTTAAACATACTTTGGGACATGGGGGTGTAATCCCCTTGATTTTTAATGATTAGATAGACTATTATTTTCGTCATGATAATCTTTGTTGCGATAATTCTACTTATGTGATGAATTGTCTTTAATTCTCCTTAGATTTTACTATCATGCATGTTTTAGAGTTTTCGCAATGAGACTGAAAGGTGATTTGCTTGAGAACTTGGAACCCTAGAATCTTATTTCTTGATTTTAGTAGTCTTATTGCCATGCTTGATAGTATGAATCTAGGGTTGAGTTATTGTGTTAAACATTGATAGATCTTGCACGAAAGTGAAGATCGGTCTATTGGAAAACCCTAGGTAGAACCTGTGTTGGGACTCAGATGCACGAAAGTGATCCTTGAGATTCCACTTGTGATGATCAACAAAGAACTCGGATGCACGAAAGTGATCCTGAGTTCTTTGATTGATGGTTTACTTATTTATAGCATTGGGATAAATCTTGCGCGAAAGCGAGGATTGGTCCCTGCATGATTGTCTGCATGAAAGTGAGACAATCCTTTTATGAAGTAAATTAAGTCTTTATCATGATAGGATTTGATTGACGACCTTTTAGTCTATCTAATCATTGAAATTAAGGTGGATGAAACCCTAGTCCCAGTTTATCTCTCTGATTATTTTCCCGTGTGTTTATTGTTTATTCACATCATACTCAGTTTGCTTAGCTAGTAAGAATACA
Organism: Costus lasius; assembly: GCA_027563935.2. Taxonomy (NCBI): domain Eukaryota; kingdom Viridiplantae; phylum Streptophyta; class Magnoliopsida; order Zingiberales; family Costaceae; genus Costus; species Costus lasius. The sequence continues at coordinate 84,281,627 of CM050451.1, forward strand.
ACTATTTGGTACTTAACACGTAGGTCTCTGTGGGATCGATATTTTCTTTATTACTTTGAGTATCCGTGCACTTGCGGACACTACAAGTTTAGGGACAATAAGTTTTTGGGGCCGTATCAGGGGGTGACAGATCCCTGTGCGCCAAACAAGTTTTGGCTGCGACTCCTTAAATTAGTCTACCTACTTGTATTTAAAAGTATGTCCTTTTGGATCACATCAGAGTGTCAGCCATATGCCTCTTTCTTTATGCAAGAAGCTGGACTTGGGAGACTTGAAATCAATCAACATTTTATTACAGCTAGCAGATAGATCAGTTCGCCGATCCGTTGGTATCATGGAAGATGTACGAATCAAAGTGGGAGATTACTTTATCCCAGCTGATTTTGTTATTTTAGAGATTGATGAGGATGACAGACTCCCTATTATTCTTGGGAGGCCTTTTCTTGCTACGGCCGATGCAGTCATCAATGTCAAACACGGGAAACTAGATTTGAATATCGGTGAGAATGTTGTGCAATTTGACTTATCAAATTCTTTAAAGAAACCTTCTCTTATAGGTATATGTTGCAGTGTAGATATCATTGAGAAAGCTGTAAGGCATATTGAACTATACAAGGGAGAGGTGGATCCACTAAAGCTGAGTTTGGTTAATGCTGAGGATCAGGACATAGAAGAGCATGCCAAAGACTACTCTGAACTTATGGACTCATGCCCATTCATGGAGTCTAAGTCTTTGTAGTTAGAAGTTGCTTCTGAGGAGAATTTAGAGGAACCAGAACTAAGGAAGTTTGAATACAGGAGTCTACCCAGCACATTGAGATATGAATTCCTAGGTGATAACTTTACATGCCCTGTGATAGTGAATGCTAAACTGAACAAGGAGTAGACTAAACTCCTTTTAGGAGAACTCCGTCTCTACAAAAAAAGGTAATTGGATATACACTTGACGATATTAAAAGAATTCACCTTTCTATTTGCATGCACGGGATTTTACTTGAGCAAGATAGCAAGCCATCGATGGAGTTTCAATGCCGATTGAACCCACATATGAAGGAGATTGTGAAGAAGGAAGTCCTCAAACTTTTGGATGCAAGGGTCATTTACCTCATCTCTGACAGTTCTTGGGTGAGCCCAGTACATGTTGTGCCTAAAAAGGGGGTATTACAAGAAGCTAAATAAAGCCACAAGAAAGGATCATTTTCCTCTTCCATTTATTGACCAAATGTTGGAGAGACTTACACATAATTCTTACTTCTATTTCTTGGATGGCTTTTCAAGTTTCTTCCAAATACCCATCGACCCTAATGATCAAGAGAAAATAACTTTCACCTGCCCATATGGTACATATGCTTATAGGAGGATGCCCTTCGGCCTTTGCAACGCCCCTGCCACATTTCAATGGGCAGTGATGACAATCTTCGCTGACTACAATGAGGACATCATGGATATATTCATGGATGACTTCTCTGTGTATGGCTCTTCTTTTAACCATTGCTTATCTAACCTTTCTAAAGTCTTACAGAGATGTGAAGAGGTAAACCTGGTGTTGAACTGGGAGAAGTGCCATTTCATGGTCCGGGAGGGCATAGACCTTGGCCATTTGATCTCTGAACGTCGAATTGAGGTAGATAGAGCAAAGGTTGAGATTATTGAAAAATTGAAGGCACCTACAATGGTTAACGGAATCCGAAGCTTTTTGGGCCATGCTGGCTTTTATAGGAGATTCATTAAATACTTTTCAAAAATTACTCATCCTTTAACAAATCTTCTTGCTAATGACTCCATCTTTTGTTTTGACTAGGAATGTGAAGAAGCTTTTGCGAAGCTTAAGGAAGCCCTGATTTCAACATCTGTGATCCAACCTCCAGATTGGTCTTTGCCCTTCAAGCTTATGTGTGATGCAAGTGACTAGGTTGTGGGGGTGGTTTTAGGGCAAAGGAGAGATAAAAAGCTGCATACTATCTACTATGCAAGTAGGACCCTTGATGAAGCACAAATGAACTATGCCACCACAGAAAAGGAGCTGCTTATAATAGTGTTTGCTTTCGATAAGTTTCGTTCATATTTAGTTAATTCAAAAGTAATAGTTTATACTGATCATGCATCAATCAAATACCTGGTCTACAAAAAAGATGCCAAGCCAAGACTAATAAAATGGATTCTTCTCTTGCAAGAGTTTGATGTTGAGATTAGGGATAAGAAAGGGAGTGAGAATCTAGTGGCTGATCACCTTTCACGACTAGAAAGGGATGCTCCAGGAGACTTTAAAGAAGAACTGGAAATCAATGACTCCTTCCCTAAAGAACACCTATTGGCTTCACTTAACCCACACACCCCATGGTATGGGGATTATGTGAACTTTTTGGTGTCTAACATTCATCCCCCTGATCTCACTTTTTAGAAGAAGAAGGAAACTATACATGATGTGAAATCCTACTATTGAGATGACCCGTATCTATACCAATGATATGCTGATGGACTCTACCAAAGATGCATCCCTGAAGAAGAGATAGCTAATGTACTGATGCATTGCCACTCTTCACCATATGGAGGGCACGCTGGAGCAGCCAAGACGGCCTTTAAGGTCTTACAATCAGGTCTATTCTGGCTCTCTATCTTTCATGATGCTTGACGTTTTGTTCTTACATGTGATGGCTGCCAAAGAATTGGAAATATTTTGAAGAGGGATAAACTTTCATTGAGTGACATATTGGAAGCAGTGTGGGGGATCAATTTCATGGGACCCTTCCCATCTTCATGTGTTAAATGGTATATTCTAGTTGTTGTGGACTATGTGTCCAAATGGGTTGAGGCTTCCGTAGAGGCTACTAATGACTCCAGGGTTGTTATGAAGCTTATGAAGAAAAAGATTTTTCCCAGATTTGGTATTCCGCGAATTTTGATAAGTGATGGAGGGTTCTCACTTCATCGAGCAGCATTTTGGAGCACTCTTGAAGAAATATGGAGTAAAACATAAATTTGCCACATCATACCATCCTCAAACTAGCGGTCAGGTGGAGGTTTCCAATCGAGAAATCAAGCAAATCTTAGAGAAGACAGTATCCAAATTGAGGAAGGATTTGTACTGAAACTACTAGATCCACTGTGGGCTTATAGGACTGCATACAAGACCCCTCTAGGTATGTCTCCTTTCTAAATTATTTATGGGAAGTCTTGTCACTTACCGATTGAAATTGAGCACAGAGTATTTTGGGCTGTTAAGCAATTCAACTATGATTTAAAGAGTGTCGGCAAGAAGAGGAAGCTCTGACTTGATGAACTAGAAGAGATGCGCCTCTTTGCATATGAGAATGCTAGAATTTACAAAGCACCCACCAAACAATGGCATGATAAGTGCATCTTGAAGAAGGAGTTCCATGAAGGCGATAGAGTGCTGCTATTCAACTCTCGACTGAAGTTGTTTCCAAGGAAGCTACGGACACGATGGTTGATGAGCCCGCAAGTGTACGGTCTAATCGAAGTAGTAAATTATATCGTCCACAGAGACCAATTTGTCAAGTACCGGTAAATCCTTGAGTCGCAGTCTAGACAAATCAAGGGTTGATTTAAAGTGATCGAAATAACTAACAATTAATAAGTAAATGCTAAGCAAGGAAAGTAGCAAGCGGACAGATAAACGATCGGATTTCTATTATGGGAGAATATCGGGGCATCGGACTTCACCGCTATGCCAATCCGCGAATGAAAGTAGTAACTACATGATATGCAAAGTTTGATAAGTTGAAGAGATCCATCAAATGGTACAAACCGCCCCCTTTCAGCAGCACGGTTCGGTGCTTATGCAAATCTACCTCCTACTTTCGTGGCTTGTAAATTTACATAGGCCCATGGGGCGAGGGATGGATAGTTGTTCTCTCACGTGGGAGAAGAGCTACTTTCATGCTCTTCTTCATGCGCCCAAGCATACGAGATCCGACGTCGGGATTGGGCTGTCGCTTTTTCTCCCAACGTCCAAAACATACAAACACCGATATCGAGATTGGGCTGTCGCTTTTTCTCTCTATATCGGAGATCAATAATATGCAATAAGAGTTGTAAGGAAATGACAAACACATATGCTAGGTCAACTAAATCAAACCAACATGTCAAAATAATAAACTACTTCATGAATGCGTTTTAGGCATAGGGCTAAGCCCTAACCCCGATAGTATTTTAAGCTACAATCATCTTAGAGACGTCATGAATATTCGACAACAAGCTCACACTCAAGAAATCCATTTGGGGGGTAGAAGCAACAATGAAAATGAAGGATTAAGAGATATCTTGACTCCCCTTTCTGAGTAGATGAAGAAATCTTTGCTAGGGGCTTCAAAGGGCTCCTCTTTTCCTTGAAATCGTGTTTTGTCTTCTCCAGCCGCCCAGGTCACATCCACAGCCGTTTCTCCCTTCTCTTGATTAGGGTTTCATCCTGATTAAGGTCTCAAAGCTTCCCTTTTATCCCCCTATAGTCGTGATTAACATTTACCAAAGTACCCCTAAGATTTGGAGCCCACCGAGTTAGAGTTGAGCAGATTTTCGTGACAGGCGGAACTTTTCCCAGGTTGGGAAAATCTTCTCAACCCGGCTGTGAAAACTTCAGTTTCTTCAGAATTTCCTGAAAAGTTGGATAACACCAGATCTTGTGTAGATTCCGCGCATATGGAAGAATTTAAGTAAAAATGATGATGCAAAAGCGATGATTTAACAGAAAAAATGCTTCATAGTATATGAAAATATCAAGCATAAATGCATCGCATCAAATATCCCCACACTTAAATTCTTGCTTGTCCTCAAGTAAGCAGTAATTCCTAGGTTCATGAACATTATAATTGAGAGAGTTTTATGACTACTGAGTTGGTTTCCGGTCATGTCTTCTTACAAGGTCAATGCTCTAATAAAGATTTTACTTCAAGTTTTCTCATCTTCGGAAATTCAAATGCCTAAGTTTCATGACTTAAAAGAGAATTAAGCTCCCTCATCTTATGTCCTTTGTCAAGCTTTGACTGTGCATTCATAACTTGCGCAATGCCTAGTTTGTCCACGAACTTCATTTCAATTTAAAGGAAAAGATTTAGAATTAGTATTTGGGATCGTCATGCGATTCTTATTTCCTCCTCGTCCCTTTTTTCGGGACACTTTTCTCTCCTCATATTTTTCTCTATTTAGCTCCTCGCCCTCTTTTGAGGGCACTTTTCTCTCCTTTGTTTCTCTTTTTTTTTTTTTTGGGTCAAAATAATTCCTCGCTCTCTTTTGAGAGCACTTTTCTCTCCTTAAATTCTTTTCCAAGAGTTTTACTTGGACATATAGGTCACTGCGCAAATAAATGGAATGCAAAAGTTTTTAACAAGAGTAGGAAACATAAGAGATGTGACTTAGTTTACTTAAGGCATGATTCCTAGGATTATCATTCTTCCGATGAGTTAATTATCGTTTAAGGTTAGAGCACAAGACCTAATTCAGAAAGACAATGACAAGATACTATCATCAGACCATAAAACCAATCTCAACTATAAGTTCACAATTCTCTGGGAAATGTAGATCTGGTGTTAATGTTCATGATGTAAATGTCTAATGCTAATCTAAGATAATAGGAACTAGACTAAAGAAAACAAGAGCATGTATCACAAGCAAAGCAACGATGCATACCCCACCCCCAACACGAAATGATGCATAGTCCCTATGCATGAAAGTGAAATGCGAATAAATAATAGGCATGGAGTACTCACAGGGGTGGTATATCCTCTCCGAGCTAAGTGTCACCCGGGGCGTCTGAATCATCAGAGGCTTCGGGTTCCTCGGGGCTTGGATACTGGAGATGGTCGTGGAGGAAAGTGGCAATGTCGTTAACTTTTGCGAATATGCGTGCTTGCGAGTGCCTAAGCTGAAGAATCTCGGAGTAGGAGGCGCATATAATTTGGTCCGTGGTTGTATGGGGATGTCGGCTAGACAGGGAGGGACCCGCGGGCGCATCGGTTGCCAAGGGGGGTGGCTGCTCTTCAGCGTCAAGGTCTACGACGGAGGTGATACGCCAGTTCTGGCGATCTTGTACGAAAGTTCTGGCTGTGTTGGGGAGGTACAAGATGAGACCTCGAGGTAAAATAAGGCAGAGCATTCCACCTTCCCTTGCAATCATCCGCATAGCAACGCAGGATTCGATGTCGATTTTATTGTGTCCAGGTGCTCTTTCCATTCGGTAAGGTTCCATGCCAAGGGCGATAGCGATAGGGGTGATGAGGCCACCGAGGACAATAGATCCCTTCTTTGCCCATGCGACTTTGTCGAGCTGCTTGACGAGGAAGAATGCTGAGTTGAAGATGTGGCCGTGCAGCATAGCCCAAAGGACAAATAGTTCGGATCGCCGGACGGTGCTCTCACTTTCCCCGCGACCGAAGATAGTGTTAGAGAGCACACGATGGGCATACTTGATGCAGGGGTTGGTCACGGGAGCTGATCTTGCACCCTTGGATGAATAAGCATGCTCAGAAGTGATCTGCCGCCAAAATGTGGAGTCGTGAAATGCTGCGGGCAGACATCGTGGAGCACTGGAGGGAAATCCAAATATGTTGTTCAGTTCTTCGAGAGAAAGACGGTGGTCTGCATTGCCAAGTCGGAACTCTAAGCGCCCTGGGTCGTCTTCATCATGAATGTCGACTTGGACTGAGAGGGAGCTGAGGAACTCAGTCACTAGCAGGGGAAAAGTTGGGAAGTTGCTCTCGAGGAAATGATCCCACCCAATCTGGTGGAACATCCACCGGATATCGTCGAGGAGTCCGAGTTGTTGAAGCGTGGATGAATCTGCGTACCGTGTATGAACAATACGCCTTCCTTGGAGAGCTTGAAAGCGATGGCGCTGCTCATCAGTGCGGAAGACAATGTCTGCCGCGGTGGAAGGGGCTACGGGCGTGCTGGACGTGGCAGGTCGTTTCCCTTTAGCGGCTCATTTGGGCGCCATCGAGGTGGAAGGCGGAGGAATGCAGCGATCGGAGCTACGGCGTACGCAGAGAGCGAAAGCGGGGAATGGATCTGGAAGTGATCTTCTACTGGGGAAGAAGAGGGCGTCGAGCTTGCAGGGTGCCGGCGAGGGGAGATCTAAAGGCTAGGAGAGGTTGCAGGTGCAGGAAGGGAAGTTGGTGGCGGCTGGGAAGCGAGTGGGAAAAACCCTAATCCCACTCACGAATCTTTATAAGTGGATGAATTCCCAACCGGGAAAATTTCGTAGGCGCCACTGGGAAAGCCTCTGTGCAATACGGTTCTGCTGCGGCCGGTTGGGAAAATTTCGTCAGGTGACCTGGGAAGGCTTCTGTCCAAAGTTGACAAAGAACTGCCCAGGTGGGAAAATTCCGTCAGGTGACCTGGGAAGGCTTCTGTCCAAAGTTGACAAAGAATTTCCCAGGTGGGAAAATTCCATCATGTGACCTGGGAAGACTTCTGTGGCTTCTGATCCGGAGTGGACAGAGAGTTTCCCAGGGTGGGAAAATTTCGTCAGGTGACCTGGGAAAATCTCGGTTGCAGTGAATTTTCAGAGTAATTTTCTGGCGAGTCAAATAGTTGAAATTGAGCACCAAGTACTGATAGGGATGAGGAGAGAAAGATCAAGGAGAAGTCTCCTCATTCACTTAAGCTGGTGACGCCAGTAAGGAACAGTGTTCCTGCATGCTTGTAACTCCCCACTCCTCTTTTGGCATAAGAGATTCTGAAAATGGAGCTTAGGCCTCAATAACCTCCACAGATTGGGGATCCCTCCCCATTTCTCTTATAACGTATCACAGCAGCATGAAGTTCAGCACTGCTTTCATGTTAGAAACCGGTAAGGAACAGTGTTCCTTCAATGTAGTTCCCTGTTTTAAAAATTCGGTAAAGAGCAGCATTGTTGCTTCAACCACTCCATCAAGGAAATATGGGAAGTGGTGACTGATAATATAACCCAATAGATAATGGTGGCTGCTCCACATCTCAAGGCTTCTCCAAATCTTCCACCAAGGAGTCCAGCGCATCTCGCTATTTCCAAATCTGGTAAGGAACAGTACTTTTATACCATTTCAGCTTATTTCCTCATTTCTCAGAACAGATTATCAGCAGTTTCTTCATTCCTCAGTCCATTCAGCATCCCTTGATACATTTCTTCATCATCTCAAAGGTGTCAGCTACAATTGCAGAATAAGAAGGGTGAGACCAAAATCTGGAAAAGTAGACTGAATAATGATGCAAGTGAGGTGAACCCAACAAAGACTAATTTAGAATTTCAGAACTTAGTAAACTAAACAATATTAACAAAAAGCATTGCATAAAGGTAAAAGACGGAACAAAAGGAAATGAAAAGGAGAAGAGATTCTTGGGTTGCCTCCCAAGAAGCGCTAGTTTTAGGTCATTAGCTTGACCGTGGCCGGCATTCAGGTTGGGTCGGTCAAGGTATGTGACATCCCTTTCTCTATCGGATCTCCATGGAAGTAATGTTTGAGGCGATGTCCATTTACTTTAAAATTACCGGTGCCCTCACTCCATATTTCAATAGCTCCGTGAGGAAAGATGTGCTGAATAACAAAAGGGCCAGACCATCTCGTCCTTAGTTTTCCGGGGAAGAGCTTCAACCTAGAGTTGAACAATAGAACATGATCTCCAACTTGGAAACTTTTCTTGGTAATGCGAGAATCGTGCCAATTCTTTGTTCGCTCCTTAAAAATTCTAGCATTCTCATACGCCTCCCGTCGAAACTCATCTAGTTCATTGATTTGCAATTTTCGTTTATCCCCAGCATCTTGAAGATCAAAGTTCAGTAGCTTGACTGCCCAGAATGCTTTGTGCTGAATTTCCACGGGTAAGAGGCACGATTTACCATACACTAGTTGGAAGGGGGACATACCGATGGGCGTTTTGAATGCGGTACGGTAAGCCCACAAGGCATCATCCAATCTTAGTGACCAATCCGTTCTTGAGCGAGAAACTGTTTTCTCCAAAATTCGCTTAATTTCTCTATTTGATACTTCTACTTGGCCACTTGTTTGGGGATGATATGGTGTGGCGACTTTGTGCAGAATTCCATATTTCTTCATAAGGGTTTTGAATTTGCGCTCCATGAAATGAGATCCCCCGTCACTAATAACCACCCTTGGTGTTCCAAACCTTGGTAAAATGATTTTGCTAAACATTCTCATGACTACACGGGAATCATTAGTTGGTGAAGCCATTGCCTCTACCCACTTTGACACATAGTCAACTGCTACGAGAATGAATCTATTGTTGTGGGAGGAGGGAAAGGGTCCCATGAAGTCAATACCCCACACGTCAAATACTTCAACTTCCAAAATAGTGTGCATGGGCATTTCGTCACGTCTTGATATGTTTCCGGTGCGTGGCATTGATCGCAAGAGCGAACGTAGCTCCAGGTATCTTTAAACAAGGTCGGCCAATAGAAACCGGATTGCAACACTTTAAAGGTGGTTTTGGAAGTGCTTGCATGTCCTCCATACGGTGATGTGTGACATTGATACAGAACATCCCGAACTTCCCACTCCGGTATACATCTTCTGTAAATACCGTCTGTACATCTTCGATACAAGAGTGGATCGTCCCAATAATAATGCCGCACATCTGAAAGAAACTTCTTCTTCCTCTGAAAGGTTAGATCTGGGGGTAGAATGTTAGATACCAAATAATTTACAAAATCGGCATACCAGGGTGTGCCGTCATGAGTGACAGCTAAAAGGTGTTCGTCGGGGAACATATCATTTATCGGCGGATTCAAAACATCTTCAGTGCATTGTTCCTCTCTAAGGCGCGAGAGATGATCCGCGACTACATTTTCAATTCCCTTTTTATCTTTGATTTCTAGATCGAATTCTTGCAGTAGAAGTATCCAGCGGATGAGTCTCGGTTTAGCGTCCTTCTTGGTGATGAGGTATCGGATAGCTGCATGGTCAGTGAAAACGATAACCTTAGAATTGACTAGGTAGGAGCGAAACTTATCGAATGCAAACACGATCGCTAATAGTTCTTTTTCAGTGGTGGCATAGTTGGCTTGCGCTCCATCCAAGGTTTTACTCGCGTAGTAGATAGCATGCAACCTCCCATCCTTGCGCTGCCCTAGGACTGCACCAACCGCAAAATCACTCGCGTCGCACATCAACTCGAATGGGCGCGACCAATCTGGGGGCTGCATGATAGGAGCAGAAGTTAATGATGCCTTCAGTTTGCAAAAAGCAGTCAAACAATCTTGATCAAAAATAAATGGAGCATCTTTAGCAAGGAGACTAGTAAGGGGCTTAGAAATGATGGAAAAGTCTTTGATAAACCGACGGTAAAATCCAGCATGTCCAAGGAAGCTACGGATTCCCTTCACCGTAGAGGGAGGTGGCATCCTTTCAATAACATCTACTTTGGCTTTATCCACCTCGATACCGCGCTCAGATTTCAAGTGCCCTAGGACAATACCTTCTTTGACCATAAAATGACATTTTTCCCAATTAAGGACTAAGTCTACCTCCTCGCATCTCTGCAAAATCTTTGATAAGTTCGTTAAACAAGCATCAAAAGAGGATCCATAAACTGAAAAATCATCCATAAACACATCCATAATCTTTTCAAGGTGATCGGAAAAAATTGCCATCATGCACCGTTGAAACGTGGCGGGTGCATTGCATAACCCGAATGGCATGCGTCGGTATGCGAATGTCCCGAACGGGCATGTAAACGTTGTCTTTTCTTCATCGTCCGGATGTATCGGGATTTGAAAGAATCCTGAAAAACCGTCCAAAAAACAGAAATGTGAGTTACATGCTAAGCGTTCTAACATTTGATCAATGAACGGAAGAGGAAAATGATCTTTTCGGGCGGCCGTGTTCAATTTTCGGTAATCTATACACATGCGCCACCCGGTTACCGTTCGCGTAGGAATCAGCTCATTATTTTCATTCTCGACCACTGTCACTCCCCCTTTCTTTGGGACCACATGAACGGGGCTAACCCATTTGCTGTCCGAGATCGGGTAGATCACCCCGGCGTCCAAAAGTTTGAGTATCTCCTTTTTGACAACATCCTTCATATTAGGATTTAAACGTCTTTGGCATTCCACGGTGGGCTTACTCCCCTCTTCTAGGAAGATCCTGTGCATACAAAGAGATGGATTAATACCCTTGATATCATCAATAGAATATCCAATTACCTTCTTTCGTTGTTTAAGCTCTTCAAGAAGAAGTTGAGTTTGATACTTACTTAAGTTCGCATCGACGATAACCGGAAGGGTGGAGTCATCACCAAGGAATTCATACCTTAGGTTATTTGGTAGGACTTTAAGTTCAATCTTTTGTGCAGTGGTTACCTCCGGTTTCACTACACTTGGAAACTCCAACTTCTCTCTCTTGCTTTCAATTTTTTGAGTGGAGTCGAGTAATTTTGTGTATGCTTCTTTCTCATCTCCGGCACTAGTATCTTCTTCATTGAGCAGGCACCTCTCAAGCGGGTCTTCTCAACTTCGTACCACATCGGAGCCGTCCGATATGGTTTCCAACACATCGACACTGCAGCATGAACCTGCAAGGCAAGGTTTCTTTAGACTTTCTGAAAGATCAAACTCGATGGTTTCCTCACCTATCTTCAAAGTAAGTCGCCCATTTTTCACATCAATGATCGCGCCTGCAGTTGCTAAAAACGGTCTCCCTAAAATTATTGGGAGACGGTGATCCTCCTCCATTTCTAAAACTACAAAATCAGCAGGAACAAAAAACTTACCCACTCGAATGGGCACATCTTCCAATATGCCCACCGGATATCTTACCGAGCGATCGGCGAGTTGAAGTGAGATTGTAGTCGGTTTGAGTTCTCCAAGTTCTAGCTTCTCAAATATGGAGTAGGGCATTAGGCTGACGCTTGCGCCCAAGTCGCACAAGACACGGTCAAAAGTCATGGCACCAACGGAGCACGGTATGGAAAAACTCCCGGGATCCTTAAGCTTCGGGGGAAGCTTATTTTGAATGATTGCACTACACTCCTCGGTTAGCGCCACCGTTCCTTGTTCAACAATCCTTCTCTTATTGGAGAGGATGTCCTTGAGGAATTTTGCATAGGTCGGCATCTGCGATAATGCATCAGTAAAAGGAATATTGATGTATAATTTTTTTAGTACCTCAAGGAATTTTCCAAATTGTTTGTCCAATTTGGCCTTCGCCAAGCGTTGAGGAAACGGTACAGGTGGAACATATGGTGGTGGTGGAGTGTAAACGGGCTGCTCATCATATGTGCGATCAGACTCTTCCAACGGTGATTGATCTCTTTGATTTCCACCTTGCTGTCCATCTCCATGATTTTTGTCCATTTCCGGCTCAACCAACTGTTTGCCACTGCGTGTGGACACAGCGTTACAGTGCTCACGTGGGTTCTCTTCTGGTTGACCGGGCAGTTGTCCTTGAGGTCGGGATGAGGCGGTAGCTTGCTGGGCAATCTGGGTTTCCAGCATTTTGTTGTGAGCTGCTAAGGCATCCATCTTGGAATTCATTTGATTGATGATCTCATTTTGTTTCGACTGCGCAATAGCCAAACTCTCTAGCATAGCCTCCAAATTCGATTTCTGGGGTTGGGGGTATGGTTTTTGCTGAAAACCTGGTGGTTGGTGGTAAATTGCTTGAGGGACCGGTTGAGAAACCTATGGTTGATAACCGAGCTGGGAAATCTGGGGTTGATTTGTCCGGTAGGAGAAGTTGGGGTGGTTTCTCCATCCCGGGTTGTACGTGCTTGAATACGGGTTATTTTGAGGCCTTTGGTTGAATTGATTCACTGCATTAATAGCCTCTTCAGGTTGATTTTGGGTGAGACATATAAATTGACACTCATATGATTTATGACCTGTACAACCACATATCTCACAGGCAAGTGCATTAACTTGATATAATTGAGAAGGTTGAGAAGATGATGAAAAAGCATTTGAACGTAATGCATTTAACTCTTGAGATAAAGAGTCTACCTTCTTCGCCAAAGAATCCATGGTATCGGTATCAATCTTACCAGTGACCCTTGTATGGATGCTTCTTTCACTTGTCCATTGATGATGGTTAAGTGCCATATCCTCCAGTAGTTCTAGAGCATCTTCAACACGTTTGTTCATGAAGGCTCCACCTGATGCTGCATCCACAGTCATTCGAGTGTTAAAATTTAAAGCATTGTAAAAGGAAGAAACTAATAACCACTTTTCGAGGCCGTGGTGTGGACAAATCCGTTGAAGCTCCTTGAAACGATCTCACGCTTCATATAATGATTCGTCGTCCCTTTGCTTAAATCCAGTGATCTTCCCTCTCAATTGTGCTGTCTTGCTCGGTGGGAAGTACTTGGTGAGGAATGAGTGTGATAGCCCTTCCCAGGTGGTGATCGCTCCATTCGGCAGTGACTAAAGCCATGCACGTGCTCGATCCTTTAGGGTAAAGGGGAAGAGTCTCAATCTGAGAGCATCGATGGATATCCCTCCCATTTTGAACGTATCACAGTATTCTATGAACATTGAGAGGTGGAGTGCAGGATCTTCATCTGGCATTCCCCCGAATTGTTCTTTCTGTAGCATGGTAAGGAATGTCGGCTTTATTTCGAAGTTGTTAGCTTCGATAGCCGGACGGGCAATACTCGAATGAAGTCCCTACACGGAGGGAGATGCAAAATCTCTAAGTGAGCGGTTTTGGTCCATTTCTGTTGGATTCTGCTTCTCTTTTGCTTTAGCTCGAGCTTGCTTGCGTCGGAGTTGGAATGTTTTTTCGATCTCCGGATCCTCATCGATCAAATGTTCACTCCGCAAAGTCCTGCGCATGCACAAGCCTCAAGATAGATTATCAAATTTTCAACAGTAAGATGGATCAAAATAGAGAGCAAGTGTTCTGCGCATGCACAAGCCCTTCTTTTTTTTTTTTTATCTAATCCCGCGAATTTATCAGATTTAATCGATAATGGCGAAATTGGTCCCCGGCAACGGCGCCAAAAACTTGATGAGCCCGCAAGTGTACGGTCTAATCGAAGTAGTAAATTATATCGTCCACAGAGACCAATTTGTCAAGTACCGGTAAATCCTTGAGTCGCAGTCTAGACAAATCAAGGGTTGATTTAAAGCGATCGAAATAACTAACAATTAATAAGTAAATGCTAAGCAAGGAAAGTAGCAAGCGGACAGATAAACGATCGGATTTCTATTATGGGAGAATATCGGGGCATCGGACTTCACCGCTATGCCAATCCGCGAATGAAAGTAGTAACTACATGATATGCAAAGTTTGATAAGTTGAAGAGATCCATCAAATGGTACAAACCGCCCCCTTTCAGCAGCACGGTTCGGTGCTTATGCAAATCTACCTCCTACTTTCGTGGCTTGTAAATTTACATAGGCCCATGGGGCGAGGGATGGATAGTTGTTCTCTCACGTGGGAGAAGAGCTACTTTCGTGCTCTTCTTCATGCGCCCAAGCATACGAGATCCGACGTCGGGATTGGGCTGTCGCTTTTTCTCCCAACGTCCAAAACATACAAACACCGATATCGAGATTGGGCTGTCGCTTTTTCTCTCTATATCGGAGATCAATAATATGCAATAAGAGTTGTAAGGAAATGACAAACACATATGCTAGGTCAACTAAATCAAACCAACATGTCAAAATAATAAACTACTTCATGAATGCGTTTTAGGCATAGGGCTAAGCCCTAACCCCGATAGTATTTTAAGCTACAATCATCTTAGAGACGTCATGAATATTCGACAACAAGCTCACACTCAAGAAATCCATTTGGGGGATAGAAGCAACAATGAAAATGAAGGATTAAGAGATATCTTGACTCCCCTTTCTGAGTAGATGAAGAAATCTTTGCTAGGGGCTTCAAAGGGCTCCTCTTTTCCTTGAAATCGTGTTTTGTCTTCTCCAGCCGCCCAGGTCACATCCACAGCCGTTTCTCCCTTCTCTTGATTAGGGTTTCATCCTGATTAAGGTCTCAAAGCTTCCCTTTTATCCCCCTATAGTCGTGATTAACATTTACCAAAGTACCCCTAAGATTTGGAGCCCACCGAGTTAGAGTTGAGCAGATTTTTGTGACAGGCGGAACTTTTCCCAGGTTGGGAAAATCTTCTCAACCCGGCTGTGAAAACTTCAGTTTCTTCAGAATTTCCTGAAAAGTTAGATAACACCAGATCTTGTGTAGATTCCGCGCATATGGAAGAATTTAAGTAAAAATGATGATGCAAAAGCGATGATTTAACAGAAAAAATGCTTCATAGTATATGAAAATATCAAGCATAAATGCATCGCATCAAATATCCCCACACTTAAATTCTTGCTTGTCCTCAAGTAAGCAGTAATTCCTAGGTTCATGAACATTATAATTGAGAGAGTTTTATGACTACTGAGTTGGTTTCCGGTCATGTCTTCTTACAAGGTCAATGCTCTAATAAAGATTTTACTTCAAGTTTTCTCATCTTCGGAAATTCAAATGCCTAAGTTTCATGACTTAAAAGAGAATTAAGCTCCCTCATCTTATGTCCTTTGTCAAGCTTTGACTGTGCATTCATAACTTGCGCAATGCCTAGTTTGTCCACGAACTTCATTTCAATTTAAAGGAAAAGATTTAGAATTAGTATTTGGGATCGTCATGCGATTCTTATTTCCTCCTCGTCCCTTTTTTCGGGACACTTTTCTCTCCTCATATTTTTCTCTATTTAGCTCCTCGCCCTCTTTTGAGGGCACTTTTCTCTCCTTTGTTTCTCTTTTTTTTTTTTTTGGGTCAAAATAATTCCTCGCTCTCTTTTGAGAGCACTTTTCTCTCCTTAAATTCTTTTCCAAGAGTTTTACTTGGACATATAGGTCACTGCGCAAATAAATGGAATGCAAAAGTTTTTAACAAGAGTAGGAAACATAAGAGATGTGACTTAGTTTACTTAAGGCATGATTCCTAGGATTATCATTCTTCCGATGAGTTAATTATCGTTTAAGGTTAGAGCACAAGACCTAATTCAGAAAGACAATGACAAGATACTATCATCAGACCATAAAACCAATCTCAACTATAAGTTCACAATTCTCTGGGAAATGTAGATCTGGTGTTAATGTTCATGATGTAAATGTCTAATGCTAATCTAAGATAATAGGAACTAGACTAAAGAAAACAAGAGCATGTATCACAAGCAAAGCAACGATGCATACCCCACCCCCAACACGAAATGATGCATAGTCCCTATGCATGAAAGTGAAATGCGAATAAATAATAGGCATGGAGTACTCACAGGGGTGGTATATCCTCTCCGAGCTAAGTGTCACCCGGGGCGTCTGAATCATCAGAGGCTTCGGGTTCCTCGGGGCTTGGATACTGGAGATGGTCGTGGAGGAAAGTGGCAATGTCGTTAACTTTTGCGAATATGCGTGCTTGCGAGTGCCTAAGCTGAAGAATCTCGGAGTAGGAGGCGCATATAATTTGGTCCGTGGTTGTATGGGGATGTCGGCTAGACAGGGAGGGACCCGCGGGCGCATCGGTTGCCAAGGGGGGTGGCTGCTCTTCAGCGTCAAGGTCTACGACGGAGGTGATACGCCAGTTCTGGCGATCTTGTACGAAAGTTCTGGCTGTGTTGGGGAGGTACAAGATGAGACCTCGAGGTAAAATAAGGCAGAGCATTCCACCTTCCCTTGCAATCATCCGCATAGCAACGCAGGATTCGATGTCGATTTTATTGTGTCCAGGTGCTCTTTCCATTCGGTAAGGTTCCATGCCAAGGGCGATAGCGATAGGGGTGATGAGGCCACCGAGGACAATAGATCCCTTCTTTGCCCATGCGACTTTGTCGAGCTGCTTGACGAGGAAGAATGTTGAGTTGAAGATGTGGCCGTGCAGCATAGCCCAAAGGACAAATAGTTCGGATCGCCGGACGGTGCTCTCACTTTCCCCGCGACCGAAGATAGTGTTAGAGAGCACACGATGGGCATACTTGATGCAGGGGTTGGTCACGGGAGCTGATCTTGCACCCTTGGATGAATAAGCATGCTCAGAAGTGATCTGCCGCCAAAATGTGGAGTCGTGAAATGCTGCAGGCAGACATCGTGGAGCACTGGAGGGAAATCCAAATATGTTGTTCAGTTCTTCGAGAGAAAGACGGTGGTCTGCATTGCCAAGTCGGAACTCTAAGCGCCCTGGGTCGTCTTCATCATGAATGTCGACTTGGACTGAGAGGGAGCTGAGGAACTCAGTCACTAGCAGGGGAAAAGTTGGGAAGTTGCTCTCGAGGAAATGATCCCACCCAATCTGGTGGAACATCCACCGGATATCGTCGAGGAGTCCGAGTTGTTGAAGCGTGGATGAATCTGCGTACCGTGTATGAACAATACGCCTTCCTTGGAGAGCTTGAAAGCGATGGCGCTGCTCATCAGTGCGGAAGACAATGTCTGCCGCGGTGGAAGGGGCTACGGGCGTGCTGGACGTGGCAGGTCGTTTCCCTTTAGCGGCTCGTTTGGGCGCCATCGAGGTGGAAGGCGGAGGAATGCAGCGATCGGAGCTACGGCGTACGCAGAGAGCGAAAGCGGGGACTGGATCTGGAAGTGATCTTCTGCTGGGGAAGAAGAGGGTGTCGAGCTTGCAGGGTGCCGGCGAGGGGAGATCTAAAGGCTAGGAGAGGTTGCAGGTGCAGGAAGGGAAGTTGGTGGCGGCTGGGAAGCGAGTGGGAAAAACCCTAATCCCACACGAATCTTTATAAGTGGATGAATTCCCAACCGGGAAAATTTTGTAGGCGCCACTGGGAAAGCCTCTGTGCAATACGGTTCTGCTGCGGCCGGTTGGGAAAATTTCGTCAGGTGACCTGGGAAGGCTTCTGTCCAAAGTTGACAAAGAACTGCCCAGGTGGGAAAATTCCGTCAGGTGACCTGGGAAGGCTTCTGTCCAAAGTTGACAAAGAATTTCCCAGGTGGGAAAATTCCATCAGGTGACCTGGGATGACTTCTGTGGCTTCTGATCCGGAGTGGACAGAGAGTTTCCCAGGGTGGGAAAATTTCGTCAGGTGACCTGGGAAAATCTCGGTTGCAGTGAATTTTCAGAGTAATTTTCTGGCGAGTCAAATAGTTGAAATTGAGCACCAAGTACTGATAGGGATGAGGAGAGAAAGATCAAAGAGAAGTCTCCTCATTCACTCATGCTGGTGACGCCAGTAAGGAACAGTGTTCCTGCATGCTTGTAACTCCCCACTCCTCTTTTGGCATAAGAGATTCTGAAAATGGAGCTTGGGCCTCAATAACCTCCACAGATTGGGGATCCCTCCCCATTTCTCTTATAACGTATCACAGCAGCATGAAGTTCAGCACTGCTTTCATGTTAGAAACCGGTAAGGAACAGTGTTCCTTCAATGTAGTTCCCTGTTTTAAAAATTCGGTAAAGAGCAGCATTGTTGCTTCAACCACTCCATCAAGGAAATATGGGAAGTGGTGACTGATAATATAACCCAATAGATAATGGTGGCTGCTCCACATCTCAAGGCTGCTCCAAATCTTCCACCAAGGAGTCCAGCGCATCTCGCTATTTCCAAATCTGGTAAGGAACAGTACTTTTATACCATTTCAGCTTATTTCCTCATTTCTCAGAACAGATTATCAACAGTTTCTTCATTCCTCAGTCCATTCAGCATCCCTTGATACATTTCTTCATCATCTCAAAGGTGTCAGCTACAATTGCAGAATAAGAAGGGTGAGACCAAAATCTGGAAAAGTAGACTGAATAATGATGCAAGTGAGGTGAACCCAACAAAGACTAATTTAGAATTTCAGAACTTAGTAAACTAAACAATATTAACAAAAAGCATTGCATAAAGGTAAAAGACGGAACAAAAGGAAATGAAAAGGAGAAGAGATTCTTGGGTTGCCTCCCAAGAAGCGCTAGTTTTAGGTCATTAGCTTGACCGTGGCCGGCATTCAGGTTGGGTCGGTCAAGGTATGTGACATCCCTTTCTCTATCGGATCTCCATGGAAGTAATGTTTGAGGCGATGTCCATTTACTTTAAAATTACCGGTGCCCTCACTCCATATTTCAATAGCTCCGTGAGGAAAGATGTGCTGAATAACAAAAGGGCCAGACCATCTCGTCCTTAGTTTTCTGGGGAAGAGCTTCAACCTAGAGTTGAACAATAGAACATGATCTCCAACTTGGAAACTTTTCTTGGTAATGCGAGAATCGTGCCAATTCTTTGTTCGCTCCTTAAAAATTCTAGCATTCTCATACGCCTCCCGTCGAAACTCATCTAGTTCATTGATTTGCAATTTTCGTTTATCCCCAGCATCTTGAAGATCAAAGTTCAGCAGCTTGACTGCCCAGAATGCTTTGTGCTGAATTTCCACGAGTAAGTGGCACGATTTACCATACACTAGTTGGAAGGGGGACATACCGATGGGCGTTTTGAATGCGGTACGGTAAGCCCACAAGGCATCATCCAATCTTAGTGACCAATCCGTTCTTGAGCGAGAAACTGTTTTCTCCAAAATTCGCTTAATTTCTCTATTTGATACTTCTACTTGGCCACTTGTTTGGGGATGATATGGTGTGGCGACTTTGTGCAGAATTCCATATTTCTTCATAAGGGTTTTGAATTTGCGCTCCATGAAATGAGATCCCCCGTCACTAATAACCACCCTTGGTGTTCCAAACCTTGGTAAAATGATTTTGCTAAACATTCTCATGACTACACGGGAATCATTAGTTGGTGAAGCCATTGCCTCTACCCACTTTGACACATAGTCAACTGCTACGAGAATGAATCT
This sequence comes from Costus lasius, assembly GCA_027563935.2. Classification (NCBI taxonomy): domain Eukaryota; kingdom Viridiplantae; phylum Streptophyta; class Magnoliopsida; order Zingiberales; family Costaceae; genus Costus; species Costus lasius. The sequence goes on from CM050451.1 coordinate 84,301,365, forward strand.
ATTGTTGTGGGAGGAGGGAAAGGGTCCCATGAAGTCAATACCCCACACGTCAAATACTTCAACTTCCAAAATAGTGTGCATGGGCATTTCGTCACGTCTTGATATGTTTCCGGTGCGTTGGCATTGATCGCAAGAGCGAACGTAGCTCCAGGTATCTTTAAACAAGGTCGGCCAATAGAAACCGGATTGCAACACTTTAAAGGTGGTTTTGGAAGTGCTTGCATGTCCTCCATACGGTGATGTGTGACATTGATACAGAACATCCCGAACTTCCCACTCCGGTATACATCTTCTGTAAATACCGTCTGCACATCTTCGATACAAGAGTGGATCGTCCCAATAATAATGCCGCACATCTGAAAGAAACTTCTTCTTCCTCTGAAAGGTTAGATCTGGGGGTAGAATGTTAGATACCAAATAATTTACAAAATTGGCATACCAGGGTGTGCCGTCATGAGTGACAGCTAAAAGGTGTTCGTCGGGGAACATATCATTTATCGGCGGATTCAAAACATCTTCAGTGCATTGTTCCTCTCTAAGGCGCGAGAGATGATCCGCGACTACATTTTCAATTCCCTTTTTATCTTTGATTTCTAGATCGAATTCTTGCAGTAGAAGTATCCAGCGGATGAGTCTCGGTTTAGCGTCCTTCTTGGTGATGAAGTATCGGATAGCTACATGGTCAGTGAAAACGATAACCTTAGAATTGACTAGGTAGGAGCGAAACTTATCGAATGCAAACACGATCGCTAATAGTTCTTTTTCAGTGGTGGCATAGTTGGCTTGCGCTCCATCTAAGGTTTTACTCGCGTAGTAGATAGCATGCAACCTCCCATCCTTGCGCTGCCCTAGGACTGCGCCAACCGCAAAATCACTCGCGTCGCACATCAACTCGAATGGGCGCGACCAATCTGGGGGCTGCATGATAGGAGCAGAAGTTAATGATGCCTTCAGTTTGCAAAAAGCAGTCAAACAATCTTGATCAAAAATAAATGGAGCATCTTTAGCAAGGAGACTAGTAAGGGGCTTAGAAATGATGGAAAAGTCTTTGATAAACCGACGGTAAAATCCAGCATGTCCAAGGAAGCTACGGATTCCCTTCACCGTAGAGGGAGGTGGCATCCTTTCAATAACATCTACTTTGGCTTTATCCACCTCGATACCGCGCTCAGATATCAAGTGCCCTAGGACAATACCTTCTTTGACCATAAAATGACATTTTTCCCAATTAAGGACTAAGTCTACCTCCTCGCATCTCTGCAAAATCTTTAATAAGTTCGTTAAACAAGCATCAAAAGAGGATCCATAAACTGAAAAATCATCCATAAACACATCCATAATCTTTTCAAGGTGATCGGAAAAAATTGCCATCATGCACCGTTGAAACGTGGCGGGTGCATTGCATAACCCGAATGGCATGCGTCGGTATGCGAATGTCCCGAACGGGCATGTAAACGTTGTCTTTTCTTCATCGTCCGGATGTATCGGGATTTGAAAGAATCCTGAAAAACCGTCCAAAAAACAGAAATGTGAGTTACATGCTAAGCGTTCTAACATTTGATCAATGAACGGAAGAGGAAAATGATCTTTTCGGGTGGCCGTGTTCAATTTTCGGTAATCTATACACATGCGCCACCCGGTTACCGTTCGCGTAGGAATCAGCTCATTATTTTCATTCTCGACCACTGTCACTCCCCCTTTCTTTGGGACCACATGAACGGGGCTAACCCATTTGCTGTCCGAGATCGGGTAGATCACCCCGGCGTCCAAAAGTTTGAGTATCTCCTTTTTGACAACATCCTTCATATTAGGATTTAAACGTCTTTGGCATTCCACGGTGGGCTTACTCCCCTCTTCTAGGAAGATCCTGTGCATACAAAGAGATGGATTAATACCCTTGATATCATCAATAGAATATCCAATTACCTTCTTTCGTTGTTTAAGCTCTTCAAGAAGAAGTTGAGTTTGATACTTACTTAAGTTCGCATCGACGATAACCGGAAGGGTGGAGTCATCACCAAGGAATTCATACCTTAGGTTATTTGGTAGGACTTTAAGTTCAATCTTTTGTGCAGTGGTTACCTCCGGTTTCACTACACTTGGAAACTCCAACTTCTCTCTCTTGCTTTCAATTTTTTGAGTGGAGTCGAGTAATTTTGTGTATGCTTCTTTCTCATCTCCGGCACTAGTATCTTCTTCATTGAGCAGGCACCTCTCAAGCGGGTCTTCTCAACTTCGTACCACATCGGAGCCGTCCGATATGGTTTCCAACACATCGACACTGCAGCATGAACCTGCAAGGCAAGGTTTCTTTAGACTTTCTGAAAGATCAAACTCGATGGTTTCCTCACCTATCTTCAAAGTAAGTCGCCCATTTTTCACATCAATGATCGCGCCTGCAGTGGCTAAAAACGGTCTCCCTAAAATTATTGGGAGACGGTGATCCTCCTCCATTTCTAAAACTACAAAATCAGCAGGAACAAAAAACTTACCCACTCGAATGGGCACATCTTCCAATATGCCCACCGGATATCTTACCGAGCGATCGGCGAGTTGAAGTGAGATTGTAGTCGGTTTGAGTTCTCCAAGTTCTAGCTTCTCAAATATGGAGTAGGGCATTAGGCTGACGCTTGCGCCCAAGTCGCACAAGACACGGTCAAAAGTCATGGCACCAATAGAGCACGGTATGGAAAAACTCCCGGGATCCTTAAGCTTCGGGGGAAGCTTATTTTGAATGATTGCACTACACTCCTCGGTTAGCGCCACCGTTCCTTGTTCAACAATCCTTCTCTTATTGGAGAGGATGTCCTTGAGGAATTTTGCGTAGGTCGGCATCTGCGATAATGCATCAGTAAAAGGAATATTGATGTATAATTTTTTTAGTACCTCAAGGAATTTTCCAAATTGTTTGTCCAATTTGGCCTTCGCCAAGCGTTGAGGAAACGGTACAGGTGGAACATATGGTGGTGGTGGAGTGTAAACGGGCTGCTCATCATATGTGCGATCAGACTCTTCCAACGGTGATTGATCTCTTTGATTTCCACCTTGCTGTCCATCTCCATGATTTTTGTCCATTTCCGGCTCAACCAACTGTTTGCCACTGCGTGTGGACACAGCGTTACAGTGCTCACGTGGGTTCTCTTCTGGTTGACCGGGCAGTTGTCCTTGAGGTCGGGATGAGGCGGTAGCTTGCTGGGCAATCTGGGTTTCCAGCATTTTGTTGTGAGCTGCTAAGGCATCCATCTTGGAATTCATTTGATTGATGATCTCATTTTGTTTCGACTGCGCAATAGCCAAACTCTCTAGCATAGCCTCCAAATTCGATTTCTGGGGTTGGGGGTATGGTTTTTGCTGAAAACCTGGTGGTTGGTGGTAAATTGCTTGAGGGACCGGTTGAGAAACCTATGGTTGATAACCGGGCTGGGAAATCTGGGGTTGATTTGTCCGGTAGGAGAAGTTGGGGTGGTTTCTCCATCCCGGGTTGTACGTGCTTGAATACGGGTTATTTTGAGGCCTTTGGTTGAATTGATTCACTGCATTAATAGCCTCTTCAGGTTGATTTTGGGTGAGACATACAAATTGACACTCATATGATTTATGACCTGTACAACCACATATCTCACAGGCAAGTGCATTAACTTGATACAATTGAGAAGGTTGAGAAGATGATGAAAAAGCATTTGAACGTAATGCATTTAACTCTTGAGATAAAGAGTCTACCTTCTTCGCCAAAGAATCCATGGTATCGGTATTAGTCTTACCAGTGACCCTTGTATGGATGCTTCTTTCACTTGTCCATTGATGATGGTTAAGTGCCATATCCTCCAGTAGTTCTAGAGCATCTTCAACACGTTTGTTCATGAAGGCTCCACCTGATGCTGCATCCACAGTCATTCGAGTGTTAAAATTTAAAGCATTGTAAAAGGAAGAAACTAATAACCACTTTTCGAGGCCGTGGTGTGGACAAATCCGTTGAAGCTCCTTGAAACGATCCCACGCTTCATATAATGATTCGTCGTCCCTTTGCTTAAATCCAGTGATCTTCCCTCTCAATTGAGCTGTCTTGCTCGGTGGGAAGTACTTGGTGAGGAATGAGTGTGATAGCTCTTCCCAGGTGGTGATCGCTCCATTCGGCAGTGACTGAAGCCATGCACGTGCTCGATCCTTTAGGGTAAAGGGGAAGAGTCTCAATCTGAGAGCATCGATGGATATCCCTCCCATTTTGAACGTATCACAGTATTCTATGAACATTGAGAGGTGGAGTGCAGGATCTTCATTTGGCGTTCCCCCGAATTGTTCTTTCTGTAGCATGGTAAGGAATGCCGGCTTTATTTCGAAGTTGTTAGCTTCGATAGTCGGACGGGCAATACTCGAATGAAGTCCCTACACGGAGGGAGATGCAAAATCTCTAAGTGAGCGGTTTTGGTCCATTTCTGTTGAATTCTGCTTCTCTTTTGCTTTAGCTCGAGCTTGCTTGCGTCGGAGTTGGAATGTTTTTTCGATCTCCGGATCCTCGTCGATCAAATGTTCACTCCGCAAAGTCCTGCGCATGCACAAGCCTCAAGATAGATTATCAAATTTTCAACAGTAAGATGGATCAAAATAGAGAGCAAGTGTTCTGCGCATGCATAAGCCCTTCTTTTTTTTTTTATCTAATCCCGCGAATTTATCAGATTTAATCGATAATGGCGAAATTGGTCCCCGGCAACGGCGCCAAAAACTTGATGAGCCCGCAAGTGTACGGTCTAATCGAAGTAGTAAATTATATCGTCCACAGAGACCAATTTGTCAAGTACCGGTAAATCCTTGAGTCGCAGTCTAGACAAATCAAGGGTTGATTTAAAGCGATCGAAATAACTAACAATTAATAAGTAAATGCTAAGCAAGGAAAGTAGCAAGCGGACAGATAAACGATCGGATTTCTATTATGGGAGAATATTGGGGCATCGGACTTCACCGCTATGCCAATCCGCGAATGAAAGTAGTAACTACATGATATGCAAAGTTTGATAAGTTGAAGAGATCCATCAAATGGTACAAACCGCCCCCTTTCAGCAGCACGGTTCGGTGCTTATGCAAATCTACCTCCTACTTTCGTGGCTTGTAAATTTACATAGGCCCATGGGGCGAGGGATGGATAGTTGTTCTCTCACGTGGGAGAAAAGCTACTTTCGTGCTCTTCTTCACGAGCCCAAGCATACGAGATCCGACGTCGAGATTGGGCTGTCGCTTTTTCTCCCAACGTCCAAAACATACAAACACCGATATCGAGATTGGGCTGTCGCTTTTTCTCTCTATATCGGAGATCAATAATATGCAATAAGAGTTGTAAGGAAATGACAAACACATATGCTAGGTCAACTAAATCAAACCAACATGTCAAAATAATAAACTACTTCATGAATGCGTTTTAGGCATAGGGCTAAGCCCTAACCCCGATAGTATTTTAAGCTACAATCATCTTAGAGACGTCATGAATATTCGACAACAAGCTCACACTCAAGAAATCCATTTGGGGGGTAGAAGCAACAATGAAAATGAAGGATTAAGAGATATCTTGAGTCCCCTTTCTGAGTAGATGAAGAAATCTTTGCTAGGGGCTTCAAAGGGCTCCTCTTTTCCTTGAAATCGTGTTTTGTCTTCTCCAGCCGCCCAGGTCACGTCCACAGCCGTTTCTCCCTTCTCTTGATTAGGGTTTCATCCTGATTAAGGTCTCAAAGCTTCCCTTTTATCCCCCTATAGTCGTGATTAACATTTACCAAAGTACCCCTAAGATTTGGAGCCCACCAAGTTAGAGTCGAGCAGATTTTCGTGATAGGCGGAACTTTTCCCAGGTTGGGAAAATCTTCTCAACCCGGCTGTGAAAACTTCAGTTTCTTCAGAATTTCCTGAAAAGTTAGATAACACCATATCTTGTGTAGATTCCGCGCATATGGAAGAATTTAAGTAAAAATGATGATGCAAAAGCGATGATTTAACAGAAAAAATGCTTCATAGTATATGAAAATATCAAGCATAAATGCATCGCATCAATGGTCTAGTCCTTTTGTGGTTCAACATGTTCAACTCTATAGTGCCATCACGATATGGGCAGAGCATACTGGAAGTTTCACTGTAAATGAGCACAGACTCAAATACTACTTTGAGGATGAACGGATAGAGAAAGGGGTTGTTCTTACCCTTTCGGACCCTGTGGATTTGGTTGATTGAAAACTGCTTATGGTCGAGCTATAGACCGTAAACTAGCGCTTTTGGGAGGCAACCCAAGTTTGTGTTTGCTTGTTTCTATGTTGTGTTCATTTTTAGTTGTTTTGCATTAGATGAACACTTTGGTAGATTGGTTTTGTTATGTTACACTGTGTTATGATTGAGGATTTTTGCTGATAGTGAACTATTTTGTGTTGTAGGAATTTTCTGGAAGAGCAAGCTATTCAAGCCGAACCTTTTTTGCAGCACAGAATACTTCACGGTCGGGTGAATACATCGGGGTTCACCCGTGAAGTATACTATAGATGACAAAAAATTAGTTTTTCACAGAGAAGAGCACGGTCTGATGATGAATTTGGTGTTCTGACATAAAGTGTACTGTATTGGGATATCAAATTTGTAACAGTGCAAATCACAACCGGTGAAGATTTTGAGGTTCACTCATGAAGGCTACTGTAGCAAGCGATGCACATTCTTATAGAATGCTTCACGGGTGGGTGAAGACATTGGTGTTCACCCGTGGTTATGACCAGCCAAAATTCTTACAGAACGCTTCACAGCCGGATGGAGACATTGGGGTTCACCCGTGATTCCGAAATGCAGAATTCTTATAGAGAGCTTCATGGTCGGGTAAACACATCGGGGTTCACTCGTGATTACAATGTGCCGAAATCTTACACAATGATTCACGGCTGGGTGAAGACGTTGGTGTTCACCCGTGATTCCAATAATACCCCAGCCATATATATGTGCACTCACAGCTAGGGTTTGCCCCAAACTCACACCGCCGACACCCCTGCTCTTGATCCTCTCTTGTTCGGCGATCTTTCGGCTTCTTGCTGCTCCCAGGCGATATTCTACGGATTCTACTCTGGTTTCCCCAAGGTTAGGGCCCTCAATCATCAGTTTTTGCATCCAATCTATGATTTTTTTTGGGATTTTTAAGATTTCTTGCCACTGCTTGTTCCAATCACTGCCGACGCTTCTGATCCTTGTGGATCTACTTCTGATCTCTCTTCATCTTCACCAGACATCCGTGCTAGATATATCCTCTTTCAGATGGTGCACAAGAGGAAGGTTATGGTCTCTCGGAGGTCTGCCCCGTGACCTATGTCCGATTCTTCCTCCACCGATGATGAATACATGCCGACGCCACCACAGCAGCCACCTCAATCGTAGTCGCTGAGAGTACCTACCACACCTTCTTCTTCACGGCGACCATCCTCCTCAACACAACAGCAACTTCCAGCACAAGCACAAAATGAGTATGGTATATTATTCCACAACACTGAGCAAGAAGCGTGCTACAAATCTGTTGTTACAGTGCAAGGTCTCCAACACGCGTTACCTAGATCATGGGATTTTGAATATGCTGGGCCTCTTTGATGAGGTAGAGTGACTTTACTCCAATGTTGGCTGAAGTCAATTCTTTCACATGGCCCATCCTATTTATCTAGGCCTTATGCTGGAGTTATTTAGTTCTATAGATGTGAGAGCAGATACTATCATTGACGACGACCCCGGGAGCTTACTTTTCGGTTGGGGAACCTCGAGCATTCTATGACGCTAGCTCAGTTGTGCAGAGTCTATGGTTTTCTAGAGTCTTGCACGTGGAAGGTGCCCAGAGATTTTTCTAAGAACTACTTCTGGGGGAGATTACTTCTGAGTACAATTTTTCGGCATGAGTTGCTCGGGCAACAAGCATCAGCAACCCGATCCTGCAATATGTCCACTGAGTTATGGCCCACACCATTTTTGGATGCGGCAAGAGTGATGGTATGATCCGTCAGTCTGAATTATTTTATTTGTGGGCCATGTTGCATGCTTTTCAAGTAGACTCGGGGTATCATTTAGCAAAGTAGTTTAGCCGAGTGGCACATGTGAAGAAAGGAGTTATCGTGATGGGAGGTTTGATCATGCCACTAGCTATCTCACTTGGAGTCATTCCCTATGGTACTCCAGAAGCTCGTGGCAACAATCGACTTGATATCGAGTCGTGCGCCACCATGAAGCTTCTCGTTCATCGTGGCAATTCCTACTGCCTTATCTTGAAGGACAGCCAGTTTACACTACCGATGCCGAACACTGAGCGCACTACTATGCGTGACAAGAAGAACTAGCGCATCCACCTGGTAGTTAATGTAGTCCCTGATCCGACTAACACTGCTCCTCCTGCGCCTGGAGCTTTCCACTTTAGCGATGCTTCCTCTATGGGGTCCATGATGGCCCTTCTTCAGGAGATGCATGAGGAGCAGATACGCCAGGGTGAGGTCCAGGACTAGATGGACCTTGCATTACAGTACACACAGTAGAAGCAGTCCTCCCAGGGCGATAGACAATGAGCTATGGAAGGTGACTTCCAACGCTAGGTAAAACTCATGAATGCTATATGGGAAAAGATTTCTTCTTTGGATGAGAGGTTAGCTTTCATCTCGGGTGATAATGTGGAGCGGGTGACTAACTCTTCGGATCAGGAACAACCTGACTATTCCTACCGCGGCAAGGGCAAGAGCTCCAAGGATCATGGCTCTCGGTCACACAAGAAGTGAGTTTTCCTACCCCTGGTTGCCCACCTACTCCACTCACATATCCTAGTATCGCATAGAGGACTATACGACATTTATAGTGGGTGGGTTGTTTGTTATCTGATTGTGGTTATTTGTTGTACTGATGCTACTTTTATGTATTGTTGCTCTTCCTTCATGACTCTCGACTCTCGATTGAATCTTTAATAGAGATGGTTGAAATATGAATAAGAAGTTACACCCGACTTGGGCAACAATTATTGGTTTGAGTTTTACTTGGTTTAGGCTATGTTTGGGGTTACTGTCCGCCCTGCTTTTGCTGGGCTGGGCAGCAGAAGCAGTGTGAGTCTGATGGTTTGGGGCTGCTTCCCAATCTGGCAGCAGCAGCGGAATTCAGCTGGCTGGGAAGCTAGGAAAACCAGCTGTGGCAACACAGTGGCTGATTCTCGCCTTCCGAAGTAGCTCGCGTCTCCCCTTGGCATCCGCACGCCGCCGCTGCTCCTCTCCCGCCATCCACTGCTACTCGTCGCCCGCTGTCCACTGCTGCTCGTCGCCTCACCTTCCAAATATTTGAAGCTTGCGTCTCCCCTTGGCATCCGCACACCGCCGTGCTTTACTCCCACGGCAATGCCACCTATCTCGGGCAGATGTACGAGCTCTTCGTCGAGCTCAGCATCCACCTCCGCGTTAACCTCTTGGGGTATGCTGCTCGGCCTTCTCTTTCCAATCCTTTGCTCCCTGCTCCACTTGTTGCGGCCCTTTCTCGTTCTAGCTGAGTTCAGCTCAAGGTTCCCGTTGCCAATCCTCTCACCTCTAAGATCCCCGTGTTCTCGTTGTCTCTCTCTCCCTCTCCTCGCTAGGAGCTTCTTCTTCATTCCAAAGGTGAGCGACCTTCTTGCTCTAATCCGATGATTGAAGTTCGGATTGGATCTCTCATACCCTTTCGCTCAAGCAACAGCAACAATATTTCTCACTTTTTCTACTGTTCGCTTCATTCTTTTTCCATTTTTTGTTGCTTCTTCTATCCTGATGGCTGGGTTTCAAGAACCTATAAGCTCTCTGGAAATTGCGGTGATGGATCTAATGATTAGCATGTATTCTTATTTCTTAATTTTAATGAAGGCATTGCAAAGTTGTCTTTAGAAACTCGTATGGAAGGACGTGATTAGCTTGCGTCTGGATTTGGTTTGTTAATTGAATATGTTCCATGCCTTGAGATAGATGAAACATATGAAGATTGCTTTCCCTTATTTATGGGTTGCCGTTTAGAGTTCAAGATAATAATAATAACTAATTGTGGTTTTTTTATACATTAGGTAGTCTCTGTTTGATTTACATACAAAGGACATTGGGTTGGCAAATATTCTAGCGTTGGATAATCAGTTTTGATTTATAGCTGTGTTATGAGAAATATCAGGTTGTCTCTTTAGGAACTTCTGCATATTGGATGTGTTTTAAAATTGTCTTTGAAAGAAAATATAAATACTTTAGCCAAAAGAAAAAAGGAAAAATAATCACCAAAGAGTAATGGACGAAGAAGGTTTGTTGAATTTTAAATTTGATTTTAGGCTTTAGTCTACTAAACAAGCCAATTATAACAAAAAAATTTATTGTGAAATATTTATAGTATATTGAAAATGTGTGTTGGATCAATTATTTTCATTAAAAAATAAAATAAAATAATTAAGAAATAAGAAAAATAAAAAGGAGAGAATTAGTATTGTTTACCAAAATAGCAAAAAAATAAATAATAAAATAATAAATCCAAATCTATGGTTAAGAAAAGGGGGAATAAGTAAACGCATATAAAAAAAATAAAAATAATAATATAAGATAAAATCAAATAAAAAAATAATAAAATATAATAAAATATAAAATTAAATAATAATAATAATAATAAATTTTTTGCACCCATCTCCTATATAAAAGAGGCTAGGCATAGAGAAGAAACACACACACGACTGGACGAGAAGACTCTGCATAAGGAATCTCTTCATAAGAATTCTAATCAGGTGAGATTTCCTGAGATCTTTATATCCTCATATTTCCTGGGATCTTTATATCCCCATACTTCCTGTATATCCTGTAAAAATCTTCCTAAGATCCTTATATCCCCTCATCGATGCTACCGTTGTTCTGATTATGAAGACCGTGCAAGATTGCACATGTTTCTTGTTGCTCTTATTTGGACGAAAAAAAAAATTCTATAATCATTACTTGAAACGCCGAAGACAGATGCCCACGTACGAAGCCCTATTCGTCCACTGACGCCATTACCACAAGAATTCTACATCCAACCGTTGGATTGCGCTCAAATTATGCTTGCATGCTCTCCTTATGCCAGCGAACCCATAGCCTAGAAGATCGGTTCATCCGACACTCGGATCGGTGGAATCGAATGATTTTGTGTCAGTGACCCTATTTCTGCCGATCTCTCTGATTCGCCGTCAATACTTCATCGTAAGGCACTAAACTCCAGCCACTGGACCTCCACAACATAGGGAAGGTACCCCTGAACCTGATTGGCCAGAGGAGCAGTGAGCTGCCGGTGGCGACGAAACCTAGTTTCGTCCACCGCCGCTGTCGATGAGAGAGACAAATGAAAAGGACGGACGACTGAGATTTGTCTGATTAATTCGATGGTCAGGATCCAAATAAAATCAATTGCCTAGATCACTTCAAACAATATTTGATGGCCTAGATCAATCCGAGTTTAAAATTGAATCCAACAGTCGAGATTCATTCTATTCAAATCCAACGGTCTCAATCATTATGATATCTAAAGGCCCAGATTACTTCATGCGAAATCAGACAGCCAAGATCGCTCTGATCAAATAAAATTAATCCAATGGCTGAGACTTGTTCACTAGAAATTGACGATCCAGATTCAAGTCAACTGTACGGTCTAGATTACTTCACGTAAAATGAAACGGCTGAAATCAATCTGATCAAATTAATTAAATCCGGCTGAGATTCGCCCTTTCAAATCGACGGTCCAGATTTAATTCAAATCGATGGTCTAGATCACTTCATGCAAAATCGGACGATTGAGATCAATCTGAGTTTAAAAATTGAATCCAACGGACCAGATCTATTCAAATAAAATTAACGACCCAGATCTGAATTCAAATCAACGCTCTAGATGACTTCGAGTTGCATCGAATGGTTCAAATACCTCTGATTTCATCCAATGGTCCAGATCTATTCAAATCAAATCGACGGTTCAAATTTGAATATAAAATAAATGAACGGTTGAGAATGATCAGAGCATATCTAGGTCAATTTGTTGACTTTGGATATGATCAAGGTGTCGATCCCTACTATATCGAACTTGATCTTTCCAAATATGATATCAGATTTTTGATCTAAGACTCGGATTGATACAAATATGTGAATTTGAATGAATGGTCATGATAAATCAGATCTAAATCTAAATCAACGGCTGAAATTGATCTAAGCATATCTAAGTCAATCGGTTGATTTTTGACATGATCAAAGAGTTGATCCCTATCAAATCGAACTTGATCTATCCAAATATGCTCTTGGATTTTTTATCCGAGACTTGAATTGAAGCAGATTTGCGAAGCTAAATGAACAGTCATGATCTAAATATGAAATCAACGACTGAAATTGATTTGAGCACATCTAAGTCAATCAGATGACGTTTGACATGATCAAGGTGTAGATCCCTACTATATCGAACCTGGTCTTTTCGAATATAATATCGAATTATTGATCCGAGTGCAAGATTGAGGCGGATCTATGAATATAAATTTACGAATATGAGAAAATAAAATATTTGACGGTTGAGGATAATCTGAGTCAATTGAAATATCCAACAAGCTATCAAGGCCGGACATTATTTTCTCAAATTAAATATTCAATAAGCCATCGAGGCCGAATAAAGAATTTCTGAAAACCTTAATTTTCACAATAAAGTATTGTTTGGGAAGTGCATATGTCGACGTTTACCGTCGGAGCGTAACTCCTCGATATGGTGTTGTGTGTGTTAAGACTGAAATATCCAACAAGCCGTCATGGTCGGATATCTTTACCCAGCAAGCCGTTGAGACCGAGTATTTTCTCAAGTTGAATATCCAACAAGTCGTTAAAGCCGAATATCTTTACCCAACAAGCCGTTGAGGCTGGGTATTTTTCTCAAGTTGAATATCCAACAAGCCGTCAGACCGGATAACTTTACCCAACAAGCCGATGAGGCCGGGTATCTTTCAAATTGAATATCCAACAAGCTATCATGGCCGAATATCTTTACCCAACAAACCATTGAGGCTGGGTATTTCTCAAATTGAATATTCGACAAGTCATTGAGACCGGATCCCTTCTAAATCCAAAGTATCCAATAAGCCTTTGCAAGGCCGAGTATTTGGCAAATACAAATCATCCATGTTGATGAAGACTTTTTCTCTTTCGTCATTTTTCTTTTTGAAATCATCATGTATTTCTTGTTTAATGTTTAATGAATCATATTGCTCAGCCATTTTTTTATTATTTTATTTCATAATATAGATCTCTCAATTAAAGGTACCATAATTTTCAGGGTTAATTAACAATGAATGCTTGTATTCATTGGAAGCTAGAACTCATTTAAACAAAAAAAACCTTATTAATTTAAGGTGAATTTGAAAAGGTCAATCATATTAATCATGACAAAAAATGACCCAACAAATTCTGGCACGCCTAGTGGAACCTGACTTCTCCTTTTATCTTTGAGATCTATGTTATGGGATAATGTCATTTTTATATATATACTCATGTTTCTCTTGTTTTGTGCAGCAATGGAAAAGAATCTGAACATCTCCGTTGAGGACACATTAATCATCATGCATGCTGTATGGTTTGGCTCTATCTCGGGGGAGGACATCAAATTCATCTACCTACCATTTACAGACTCTGAGAATATCAAAGGAAGGTCGGTCCTGACAACTAAAACCAAGACACCACCAAAGAGGAAGGAGACCCCTGCGACGCTGAAGGATGAGCAACTCTTACACATTATCAATTGGGGCAAAATTGACTCTACTGCTCTTCTGTGCCCTAAAAAGGTGAAAAAGCAAGAATGACAAAGAATGCGAATGTGAAAGGGAAGGGCAAGACTTATGAGGCAAGGCTATTGGACACCTATGAAGAAAATTTTGTTGGTTCATAAGGTTGAAACATTGCCAACAAATAAATTTGCACCACTTTTATCTGTTCAAAGAAATTTCAACATGATAGAGGGGATACAGTTGCTAACTAGCATACTAGAAAAATCACATCAGAAACCAAAGATGAGTGTTCACTAAAAATCACTATCCCAAGAAATTTATGATGTCTATAAGAAGGCTCGAATTGCCTTGGAGCTTCAATCAAAGGTACCCTGATTTTCAAGGGTAATTAACAATAAATGTTTGCATTCATTACAAGCTGGAACCCATTTAAATTAAAAAAAAAATTATTTTGATAAGGTGAATTTGAAAGGGTCAATCATATTAATCATGACCAAAAATGACTCAACAGTGTGCAATAAAAGTGAGTAATTAATAAATATTATTAAAATTACATTGGGTGTAATCACATTTAATATTGTTTCCAGTCTCTGCTTATTGTTTCCAGTCTCTGCTTAATGTTACAGCACAACAATTTATTCTGCTTAATAGTATAGTTGTTGAACCAAATAACTTGGTATTTTCCTAGACAAGCTGACTTTCTACCAGCAATTCTTTAGTCAGCAAAAACTAAAAGTATAATCAGCCCTAAATTGGGCCTTAATCAGTTAGATAAGTTTTGTACAAGTTAAAAGAGGAGAAAAAGAAAAGAAAATGTTCGAACGAATTCAAACTTTTAAAGGGAAACATATACCCAAATGATCATTTCATAATAATTTTTCATCAGATTCTAAAATAACTCTTAAACGTAATTTGTAAAAGGAGAGATCTAGTAAGTCATCATAGTCACGGTTGACTTTATCTCTTAGCATAGATAAGTAATTAATGAAGATATTGACCCAAAATCTTGTTATCAAAATCTTAGCATAGTTACAACACTTGAACTCCTTTTGCTTATACCGGAATTCTATTGAAACAATATAGTTTCCTCTCACAAATAAAAGATAATTGACGTTACTTTAGCAAGAGATAGGTGCTTCTTCAAATTTTTAAAATATATTTGACTGATGTTTCATTTTTCAAATTTATAATGTTAAATAGTTATGATTTATAATATTTAATTTAGTTTAATCTCTTAAAAGGTGTATTTTTTTTCTTGAAAAATGCATTCTTTTAGTTTTATTTTTTAAAATTTATTTTTATTTTAATTTAGTTAAAGGGTGTTGCTAATGGATGCCATCACCTTATAAACATAGCCCATTTTCTCCCATTTTATAAAATAAATTAAACATATCAAACAGGGAGAAAAATAAAGGCTCCTCTCTTCATCCCCTGTTCTTGAGGCCCTCCTCAAATTTATTCATTTTATTCCCTTTGCTTCTCAAAATTTACAGACAGGCTTTTATACCATCACATCGTAGGGATGGTGCCCCTAGTAGCATATTGGTATAGAAGTCCATATTTAACGTGCACTTGCATGAGATACATCTTTGTGTTAGGATAAACAGATAAATTTTCCCACCTTTGAATTTTTTTTTTTTTTTCTAACTTCTTTTTTATTGTTAACCCAACATATCTTTGAATTTGGATTATTAATTTTATTGATTTATTATGATTCGGCAACTTTTACCCCAACAAATTTTTGTAAGGCAAAGATTAATTGGTGGTCCAATTTGATTAATCGAAATTGAACAAATAATTGAATTTAAAATTTAAAAAGAAACTCATAGTTTTTTTACCAAATTTTATTTTTTTTTTCAAAAAAAATGATTTATCTTGGATTTTGAATTTAAATAATTTTAATTATTTCAAAATTTTCATAGTATGAAATTAAGAATTTTCAATTATATAATGTTTCCATAATTTGAATTTAAATTATTTTAATATTTTGAATTCTCTGTAATTTGTTTTAATTAAATTCAAGTATTTAGAATTTACATGATTTATGGCAAAGATTAAATGGTGATGGAATTTGATGAATATAAATTGAACAAATAATAAAAAAATTAAATTTTAAAAGGAAATTCTCAGTTTTTACCAATTATAGTTTTTTAAAACATGAATTATTCTGGATTTTGAATTTAAATCATTTTAATAATTTCAAAATTTTCATAATTGAAATTAAGAATTGCCAATTATATCAACCTTCCTTTATCTTGAATTTAAATTATTTTAAAATTTTGAATTCCATGTAATTTGTTTTAATTAAATTCAACTATTTATAATTTACATAATTTGAATTCTCTATAATTATTTTTAAAAAATTAATACAATTGAAATTTTCTTGATTGAATTATGATTTTTATTTGATTCTAATTTTCTAAAATCAAATATTTTAGAATTTTCTAAATATTAATTATTCTGAATTTTATAATATTTGAATTATTTGGAAATAAAAATATATTTAAAATTTTAAATGTAGATTATTTCTTGCATACTTACAATTAATAAGAATTCTAAATGTTTTGATTAATATAATGATTTTAAATTTATACATGTTGTCAGGCCTAGTTCAGTCCGGTCTAGCCCAAAGCCTACTTGGCCAAGAGGCAGCCCAAACCCATGCGGTAATGGAGTAAGCGGGATTCAATTTAAGGGAAAGATCACCCAATCAACCAGCCACGTTGACCCCAAAATAAACGAAGCAGCGGCTTCGTCTTCTCCGCGTGCAAACATGGACGCTGATGCGAGCTCCTCGCCGTAGAGCTCGAACATGGACGGATCCTCAGTAGGGCTCTTAGCGACTACCTCAGATGGCAACGATGGCGTTGGCGGCGAAAGACTCAGAGGAAGGGCGGCTAGGGTTTTGGACGCGTCGGAAACAGGGGCATGGCGGAAGATGCGGTCCTACGCCGCTAAAAATAGCATAGGCGGCGCCTCCACCTCTGCCCTATAAAACCAGCAGGAGCGAAGCTGGGGAAGATCATCACCTTCAAGCGGCGCCTCTTTAAAGCTTCGGCGATCAGGGGATCAGGAGGGAGCGAAGAATCATCTTCACCGACGTACGCGAGGAACTGAGAGACTTGTAATCGGTGATTGGGGAATCGCCGACGAGGGAGGGAACGAGGGCACCGACGATAGGGGTCGTCGGCGAAAGGGAGAAGTTTTGTAGCTTGATTGAAGAGGAATAGAAGCTTTCTTCTCCTCCGTTCGTCTCCCCTGCTTCAGTGATTCTTCTGTGCGTTCACGGTGACGATTTCCAGCGACGGGTGGCTGCCAGACAGTGATAGGAGGTTGAGGGCAAGGCGGCATCCTCCCCTGCCGACCAACGTTCTTCCTCGACAATGACGCGATAATGACATAAAAAATTATAGTATATTTTGTGTCATTTGATAGGTCCTTTTGTGTCATATTCATGCTCTTTTGCTTATTTTTATGCCTAATTTATCAAATATTACAGAATCTACACCTTTTCTGGCTTTTGATGATTTTCAGGTAAAAAGGCACCATTTTAAGCCGTTTTCAAGCAAATTCAGATGCATATATGAATCTCCATCATCAGGAAGAGATTACATGTCAATTTTCATGAAGAATTGAAGCCTCAAACCAAATTACGGCAGCACCGTAATTAATATTACGGTACCATGGTTTTACTGAACCTACAGAACAAACCACGACACTACCGTAATTTTGGAGCACTGCCGTAATTTGGGGTAAATTTTGAATAGAAAGTTTTACAGATATTACGGTTCTGTCGTAATCCATATTACGGCCGTAATTTCAGTCCAATTTTGACTTGAGAGATTTTCAAGAATTACGGCACTGCCATAATGGATATCACAGGCTGTAATCCTGGTCGATTTTTGTACAAAACACTTTGCAGAAATTACGGCAATGTCGTAATCAAAAATATGGCCGTAATTATAACCTGGACTTGCGATTTTCACAGATATTTTTGAAGCCCGATTCTTGCGCGGATGATTGCGGATGATCTGGACTATCAATTTGGAATCTGTAAAAAGGGAAATACTCGTCAGATCGAAGAGAAGAGATACACATGAAAAGCCCTAATTTTGCATCCACGTTTGAGAGAGAAATTGAGATTTTCGCCGTCGCCCTAGGTTTCGCAATCGGGAAGCGTACAATGCATCTCCGGCTGTGAAATTTAAAGGGAAGTTGCGCCTAGAGGAGGAGAACATACTCCAGAAGTTTCAGAGCAAAAGAAGATCGATCGGAGGAAAAATCAATGAAACAAGCATCGCTAGCACTATTCATTGCGCCTTTAATTTATTTCGTCAAGATAATTTTAATATGATAATTCTACTTATGTGACGATTGCCTTTAATTCTTCTTAGATTCATTTTACCAGCATGATTTAGAGTTTTTTTGTGATATGGACTGAAAAGTTATTTGTGAAAACTTGGAACCCTAGAATTGAATGTTAGGAACTCATCCTAAGAAATTCAATTTGTTCTTATTTCTTGATTTTAGAAGTATAATGCCATGTTGATAATGTGAACCTAGGATTGAGTAAATGAAATAAACATGATGATACTGTGAGAAATCAAGTATCGGATCGTTGGAGAACCTTAAGTAGAACTTATGAAAAAATTATAGTATGAAAGTATGTAGTTTTCACTTGAGATGATTGACTTAGGATTTGGATGCACGAAAGTGATCTTTGAATTCTTTGTCAATGATTTACTTTTATTTAACATTGAATAAATCCTGCGCGAAAGTGAGGATTGGCACTTGTAAATTGTCTACGCGAAAGCGAGATGATTTCATTATGAAGTGAATCATATCTTTATTATAATAAAATTAAACTGACGAATACTTATTTATATCTAGTCATTGAAATTAAGGTGGATGAAACCCTAGTCCGAGTTTCTCTCTCTAACATTTTCGTATAGTTTCTAATAGTTTGCTTTCATCCTATTCGATTGCCTAGCTAGTAAGAAATCAATTGTTCGGTACTTGACAAACGAGGTCTCTGTGGTTCAATATCTTAATTATTACTTCGAGTATCCGTGCACTTGCGGACACAACATGAGACGAGCACAACACTTGCTCAAGGAAGAAGACGAATCAGGCTGCGAAAGACGCGTTCCGATTTTGACCAAGTCAAAATCAGGACCGAAGATCGCGATTTCGAGCGACGACGAAATCGGGCAGCTGACGCAAGCCGACGTCAGCAGAAGCAGCGAAATTCAAATTTAGTGGATGAATTCGTCGGCTGACATCACGCTAACATCAGCAAGGGTGATTTTGGCGAATTAGGGCGGTGACTCTACGGTAATTTTGACTTCTGAATTCTGATTTAGGGTTTTTCCGTGCGATTTGTAATTTGGGGATAAAAATTAATCGGGAAATTAGGGTTTCTTATTTGGGGTGAGATTTTTCCCGGAAACCCTAGGGTCTCATGCTCGGTCTGGTGCTCCGTCGGACCACCATTAGGCCGGGGCATGACAATTGGTATCAAAGCCAGGTTGTGGGCCCATACCCACGAGTCAGAGTGACACGTTGGCGGAACTACGTAGTAAGATGGCTACTTCATTGGGAAGGTGAAGGTGGGGCAGAAGTTCCAGAAGATCACCCACACTGCTAGAGGGTCATCAGAGGACATGTGGCCCAAGTGATGACATGCAAAAATATGATATTTCGTGACTTAATTTTATTATTATTTTGGAGTAAAATACATGCTTTGTCTTATTTATGCACCTAAATGCTTCATATTCTTCAGAGTCTTCACTTTTCCTCTGTTTTATTGAAATATAGGTATTTTACCTCAAAATTGATGAAATTTGGAGAACCTGAAGGTATGGGACGATTTCTCATGATGAAACGAAGTTATACACCAAATTTCAGCCCAATCGAAGCCTTCTACATAGTGCACGGTCATGGGTGTGCATCCATGCATGGCCGGTCATCAGAATCATCCTAACTGAGCCATACACGGGCGTGCCCGTGCACCGATACACGGCCGTGCATCGTCCCGCATCCTGCATGATAGGCGCTCGGTATTTCGGCCCTAATTTTTTATTTCTGGCTCAGAATTGAACAAAATTTCAGGGAGACCTTCCCAACTAGGATACGCATGTTTTGGGACTGGAATCATTGGATTTGATCAAGCGGTTACAGAGAACGAAGTGAAACGGTGACAATCTAGGGTTTGGGGCGATTTTCTGGGCGACAACACTGTTCTAGCGCGATTCTTCCTTCATTCCGACGTGGATCTTTGTGATGGGCCTTCTTCCATCAAGGATCTACCCCTCCCTTTGGTTTGATTTCATCTTTATGAGAGATTTGATGTATTCCATGATGAATCTTGTAGCGTAAACTCTCTTTTTGGGGTTTGGGCGTAGCCCACTGTATGAGTGTTGAATGTTATGACTTGATATATATATTTCTTTATTTATCTTTGTTCTTATTCATGTCTAGGATGTTTTCATTCATGTTTATGTATTGGCCATATGTATGCATGCTTTAGATGTTGTGGGATGGACTGAGAGGTGAACCACAATCATCGGAATCCCTTAGACTGGACTGGTGATTTCGTTTTGCAAGAGCACTCGAAATCACCCGAGGAACTCTAATCCTTCACAGAACTCATTGGATCTGCTTAACCCGGTAAGCCACGAGAGTAGGAGACTTGGGTTAAGTCAGATACCAGATCGTGTCCTGAGAGGGAGCGAGTCTGTACCCTAGGGAGGATTACCTTGAGAACATAGGTAAAACCATAGTTAGAATATCAAGCCCTAATATCTCTTCATGCTTCAATGTGGTGAAACTCAATACTCCGATTCTCTCTCATAGACTTAAAACCCCGATTGTTTTGCTCTCTGCTCTGTTTGATTTCATTTGCTTTGGTTTAACTACTTACACTAGAATTTTAGCCATTCTCCCATTAATCATTAACCTAGCTACTAGTCAACTGATCAATTAGTACTTGACCCCTAGTCCTCGTGGGATCAATACTTATTGTATTACGCGATAGACCGTGCACTTGCGGTAGCAGCCTGTCTAGGCCCTATCAAGTTTTTGATGCCGTTGCCGGGGACTAGGTTGCCAATATTAGCACGATCAGAAAATTTGTAGACTAGATTTAGTTAGATTTCATTTTCTTTTTATTCGGTTTGTTTACCTATTATTTCTTTACTCTTTGTTTTTAGTTGTAATTTTTGTTTGGTGCAGTGCTACTAATCTCTTTTGTCTAGGTATTTGTTTATGCCCAGGAACACTGCGCGAACAGGGAAATTTGTACCTGGAGACGCAGAGATAGAACGTACTTTCCGTTTGGTCAGAAGAAATTTGAAAAGATTAAAGCTTGAAGGACAGTTTTCTAACAACCAAACAATGGAAGCCAATGTCAACCGCTTTCTGAAAGACTTTGCAGCACCCACCATCTCTGTGTGCACTCGAGCATATCGCGGCCTACTATCGAAGCTAACAACTTCGAGATCAAGCCATCACTTGTACAGATGGTGCAACGGAACCAATTTAGTGGAGCAGCCACTGATGATCCTAACCTTCATTTATCCATTTTTCTAGAATGCTACGACACTTTAAAAATTAATGGTACTCATCCTGATGTTATCAAACTAAGACTCTTCCCTTTTTCTCTCAGGGATCGAGCTAGGGCGTGGTTGCAGTCTTTACCGCAGGCATCAATCACAATGTGGGAACAGCTATCGCAAGCTTTTATGTAAAAGTATTTCCCACCAAGCAAAACTGTTCAGCTCAAAAATCAGATAACCAATTTTGCCCAACGAGAAGGAGAGTCCATGTATGAAGCATGAGATAGGTTCAAGGAATTGTTGAGGATGTGCCCGCACCATGGTCTACAGAAGTGGGTGATCATCCACACCTTCTACAGTGGATTGCTATACCAAACCAGACTTTCTGTAGATGCTGCTGCTGGTGGGGCGCTAATGAACAAAAATTATGATGATGCGATGGAGTTGATTGAGGAAATGGCCCTCAACCATTATCAGTGGTCAGGAGAGAGGAGCCAACCAGTTAAAAGTTCAGGGAAGTTTGACATGAATATGATTAATTCCCTAGTAGCAAAAATTGTTAGGGTATGCCCTTAAGGCTAATGTTTGAGGCCTTGGGTTATTTTCAGTATCATGTATAAACTATATATATATGTTTTTATAAAGGCAATTGTTGTTATTCAGATTGTTATATTATCTGCTGTTGTATGTATACTTCTGAGTAATGTCTCAATGATGTTCAGCTTAGCTGACATTCAGTGTTGTCCTTAGTCGAGATATCTCGGTGAACATGAGACAGCCTTGATATGATTGAGACTAATATGTGTTCTAAACTTATAGGATGCTTCGGGCATAGAATAAGATTTAGACACATAGGTGCATTGGATGTACTGGACTGACCCTACTTAGGATATTCAATTGTTTGTCACAATGTGAATAATCCTTGTATGCAAGCAAGTGGTATATTCCCTCTGACTTGAGATCACTTGTGTTTCTAAGTGATGATTGGCATTATCTTGAGGTAGTTCAATATCATTTGAAAGATAATGATTAAGGATTATCTTGGATAGTGGGCATGAGTCATGTTAGGGCACTTGTGATAGATATAGGATTGCCTCTCCTAGTTGGAATGTGATGTTCTAAAGGGCCCCCTGGATGAAATGGTTGAGAATGTGTATGGCCATACCCAGACGACTATGTTCGTCTGATCTAACCATTTTCATCATGTTGGAATCGCAGGCTTGACATGCTTGTCCAATGGGAACATCTAGTGGCAAAGGGAAACATGTATGCCAAGTGAATTAGATTCACACTTGTGCTGTGGTTTGGGAGTAGTCTTGGAAGACTCTTTCCTTCATAACGGGAGACAGTGATGTGTTGCTAGATACCCCTCTCTGATCGTGATAACGTAAGTTATCGTTACCGACATTGAAGGAAACCCTTAGGGTCGCACAATTTGATGATATAGCTTACTTATGTCAGATCGTGTGAACTGGAGGAATTTAAGCTCTGATTGGAAGTGAGATCTAGTCTAATCATGTTTAATTGATTAGGGCATATGATCGGTAAGCTTCGATCGGGAGGATTGATGCTTGATCGTAAAGATCAGGGGTTCAATGAGATGTGTGGTTAGATCTTGAGCCATATGGTTCAAAGAGATCATAACCAGGGCTGGTTCGACTTGATGCTTGAACCAATTCGAAATTGGACCGGTTCATTAGTGAACGCATGGTTCAATTAAGAGGGAAGTTTTCGATGGGTTGAATGGGAGTTAAGGAGGGAGTTACATGTTTGGTTCTTACCATATGTGGTAACCGAACATTCCTTCTTGGTCTCTCTCTCTCTCTCTCACGGTTTCCAGAAGAGCTCTCGTTTTTCTTCCTCTTTTCGGCTCTCTCTCGTGTGGATCTTTTTCACGCAAGGGAAGAACTTCGACCAGCCAAGAGTGCACATCTTCCTCTCCAAGACACGATTAAAGACTCCTTGGTGTCTTTGCTAGCACAAGGAACACAAGGAAGGAAGTCGACATCATCTTGTGTGTGACATCTTTGGAGAAGAGGCACTCGCCCCCTTTCATCTTCCAAGCCGCCTCTTACATCATGGCAATGGTAATACTCTAACTTGTTCTATACAAGTTTTATAAGGTTGATCATGTGCTCAATCCATGCGATTCTATGATGACCTAGTATTTCCGCTACAACAAGTTTCTGAATGAACTTGTGACCAAGGTTTCCCAACAATGGTATCAGAGCGAAGTTTTTTTTTTTTTATGGCTTGATGCATATGATTGCCGTGATCCATACTTGATTTTTGGATAGATCTTGTTTAGTTTCACATGCGACAACATGATACAATGTTTACATACATAGTTTGCGCATGTGATGTTAGATGAATGTTTACATACATAGTTTGCGCATATCATAGTTGTGTTTTAAACTTATCTTCATGCGCGACTTCACTAGATCTATCTGTGCGCCTACTTCAAACACTTAGACGGGTTAACAGTTTTGAAGTCGTTAGTCAAGTATGGACCCAACAGCCTAATCAGACTATCTGACAGCCTGGATGGGCGGCTGGATAGCACCTGTGCGCAAGCTGTACAGGTGGCTATAAGCCGACTGCAGAAGGGCGTGTAGCGATGTCTGTTTGAGGCGCCTAGTGAACGATCATGATTATGGCCCGGGGTCACACCCGCTTGCCGGAAATCATGTGGGACGTTCAGCTCTTAAGGCATGCATAGTCGACCATTGGGTCGACGCAAGTCAGTTATGACTGGGTGCATGCAAGGGCAGTGGGTCTGACTTGGTCTGACGAGTGGATATCTGTTAATGGACCGTTGTAAGGTAGTAGGGCACATAAGGAAATAAAATTGATGCCATGGGTTTTTTCTAAAATTTTATTTCTGTTTGGATCACATGTAGTACATGTTTAACATGTTGCATTGAGTATATTGAGTGTTTATTTAATCTTATGTGGGCTGCCCTATTTTGTATGCTGTGGGGCCTGCGTGCCTGGAAAGAATATATTGGTGTGATCTGCGAATCACATTTAATTTATTAAAATGTATAATTGACCTGCGTGTCAAACCATGTCTAGATAGTTTAAAATGTAATTTGATCAGACATGAGCACACAGCACATTTGGCAGAAGCGCTTGCAGCAATTGGCTTCACTAGGTGGGTGGTCTAGAGGTCGATTCTATGATGACCTAGTATTTCCGCTACAACAAGTTTCTGAATGAACTTGTGACCAAGGTTTCCCAACAAAAATAGATTCACTTTCTAATAAATTTGACTCTATCAATGTTTCTACTTCTAACTCTATGACTTGTGATGTTTGTGGAGTGACAGGACATTCCTCTGATGATTGCCACATCTTGAGTGCTCCCTGATACCTCGCATTTATATAGAGTTTTTGAGTATATTTTTGCTGGTATTCAGTGGGAATCGGGGTATTTTTACCTTGTTTGTCCACTTTTTGTGTTTATCTCTCAATTTGCTTCGGAATCTTCACCATTTCCTATTTTCAATGATTTTTAGGTTAAATCACCCTATTCTATCACTTATTTGACGATTCTGAGGTTACCGGGTGATTCAAAAGGCGAAAACAAGTCAACACACCAAATTTCAGCTTGATCGGAGTCTTCCATGAGTTTCACGGGTGACCCAGCGATGAAAACCACACCCGTGGAACTCTCTGTGGTCTGCGCAAGCACAAGAAAGTTTCTCCGCATAAACTTCCTCGGGCAGCGATGCAAACCTCACCCCGAGGAACTCTTTGGAGGCAGCCAGCTTCGCAAGACAGCTTTTCCACAGAAACTTCCTCGGGGGACCTAGTGACGAGAACCTCACCCCGAGGAACTTTCGGTAAGCAGCGCAGTCGCAATTCAGTTTCTCCACAGTATCTTCCACGGGGCACCCAGCGACGCAAACCTCGCCCCGCGGAACTTGCGCAGCTTTCTTCAGCCGTTGTGCGACCCCCCTATACTAAAAAGGGCATAACTTATTCATTTCTTAACGGATTCGGGCGAAACTAGCGCCGTTGGATCCGTAATTTGAAGAGGCATCTGATGGGCAGGATTGGCCAGGGTTTAGACAGATAGAAATATGGCGAAAAGGGGAAAAATCGGGGGGCCGCCAGGGAAAGAAGGGGATTGCTTGTTTGGGTGTTGCGGCGACGGGTGATCAGGGAGGAGGCAACTTGGGAAAGGCGACCAGCATCCTTAGAGGCTTCTATCTGGATCGACAGTGAAGGAGAAGGGCTACCTTTGAGTTTGGATTCGATTCTAACCCTTTCCCTCTTCTTCTTGATGTACTTTCTTGAAATATCTTTGTGTAAAACCATGATGATGATAGCTTAAACTCTTTAGTCGGAGATCAGGGTGTAGCCCTCTCTTAAATTTCTATATTGTGATGATAAAAATATTTCTGATATTATATTTTGGCATCTATTCGATTCCTTGGAGATTTATATGCATGTTGTTTTGAATTGATCACTCAAATGACATTAGAATAATGTGTGAAGAACCCACTATTACAGACATTCCTTGGAGCAATCGTGTAGGGTTTGTAGCGAGAGCTAGGATCCTACACGAGGAAAAGGTCACGGTTGCTTGAATCCATCTATGCTATAGTTGCGCGTCGAGAGGCGGCTACTATACTAGATGTGGGTTATTTTCACGCGCTGAGAAGCGGTGATTCCTTTCTAGGCATTTTTTTTTAGATCATGAGTAGTAATTGTCAGTTATTTATCGTACATCCTTTAATTTAATTGAGTGGTGAACCCATGATCTCCGATGTCTTTTAATCATTGTCAATCGTCCTTCGTTGCACGTCATTAGAATCCTCCTAGATTGCGGTTTGTTATTTTACTTTTTTCCTTTAGTTCAAAAAACCCTTCCAAACTTGATTGTCTAGCTTTTGATCGATAGAATTGTTGATACTCGATTCTCCGTCCCTGTGGGAACGATATTCTTACTGCACCGATACAGCTGTGCGCTTGCGGTGATAGCAACACTCCCTCTGAACAAGTCAATGCTATTGGGAATTTCAGGAACCAGAACGACCCTTACTCGAACACATACAATCCGGGATGGAGAAATCACATGAATTTCTCCTACAGGTTGAATCAAGGGCAAATTCTTCCTGCTAATTTTTCTAATCAGAACTTCTCTTCTAATTTCAGGCCTCCTCCTGGGATACAACATCCATCTGCCAATCAAAGACAACAAGATCCTCCTCAGAAGTCTAGGTTAGAGTCAATGTTGGAAAACTTCATGGCAACTCAAATGAAGCACAATGACTCTGTGAGTGAGTAGATTCGCCAATTGAACATGAAGGTGGACTCTGTCTCCACTCACTCGAAAATGATGGAAAGCCAGATCACAGAACTGGACCAACGAACCAATACCTTGTCTAGACACCCAGGAATGCTTCCAGCTCAACCTGAAGCAAATCCGAGAGATCAATGCAATGCCGTCATGACAAGTGGTAGTGAGCGATAAGAGGAATCTGGAACTGAACACGTGGGGGATAAAAAGGAAAAATCTGCAAACCAGGAAGAGGAGCCTCGTCATGAGACTCTCGACACACTCCATGCTGAAACGGTAATAGTGGCCGCTGAGAACTCTAAAGATTCCACATGCAAGCAGCTACCTCTCAAAGTCGAAGACCCTGGTAGTTTCGATATACCATGCAGGATCGGCGATACTCTATTCGATAGAGCACTTTTGGATTTAGGCTCTGGAGTCAGCATCATGTCGGTCATCACTTTTGAGAAGCTAAACTTGGGAACTCTCATTTCAACATCTCAAGTTCTGCAATTTGGAAACGGCTCTAGACTTCACCCACTCGGGATCGCTAAGAATGTACCATTGCGATTTAAGGAATAATTATCCCGGTAGACTTTGTGATTCTGGACATAGCCGTGAACCCAACTTTCCCTCTTATATTGGGCAGACCATTCCTCACCACGATCAGAGCTATAATCGATGTTCCACACAGAATAATGACTTTTTGCATTAATGAGAACAATATGTCATATGGTCTTCCTGCTATTAATGACAAATTCTGTTTTCCAAGTTCCAGAGAGAGTAGAGTGGTGGTGAGCAAAAGTACTACACAGTCGAGGAGCAAGATGGAGATCCTCCCTGAAGCTTTCCCTGAACACTTTAGAGACAGACCCGACGAATCGATTGGTCTAGGAGGAGACAAGGTAGTGGCTATGATGACACACACTGAAGATGCCCCAAGAGCCGATTTAAAGAAGGAGTTGGAGCCATTTAGAGATAAAATTTTAGTTGACCTTGGGACGGCCTATGTGTTTCACCGTTCTGTTAATCCATGTTCTGTCAAGACACTTAGAGAAGAACTACTATATCTCATGCTCATTTTAATAGGTGTACTTCGTGGGCAACAACGAAAGTAGAGGCTCCATGCCACCTACTTAGCCTCACCACCTCCAGACCCACCATGAGCATCACGCTGGTCAAGCTAGTGACCCTAAAGAAGCGTTTATTGGGAGGCAACCCTCACTCTTTACTTTCGCTTTCTTATTTATCTTCATGCTTTAGACTTTATTATTTTTCAATTTTTATTTCATATTTGTGCTTTCTAAGCTGTACCACGCTGATGGGAATTTTTCTAGATTTTTCAGGCATCACCGAGCCATGCACGGCTGTGCACGGCTCGGTAAACTCCTCCCAACGCGAGGCCGAGCGCTGCACGAGCGTGGGCGTGAAGGCGTGCACGGGCGTGACGCGTAACAGGTTTCACACCCGCACTTGACAGAACTATGCATGGTCGCACCCGTGCATCCATGCACGGTCGTGCATCATAAGTGAACTTTGTTGCTGAGATCAGGCCGAGAGCTGCACGGGTCAGGGTATGTATACGTGCACAGCCGTGCACGATTTTCTTATAGGTGTTTCCACTTGCACAGCCTCGTACACACCCGTGTACAAAACCCTAGCCACCGCCGCCTCCAGTGCCCGATCGACCGTCGGCGACCTCCCATCATCTTCTCCATCCTCCAGCGACCCTTTCCCCTAACTTTCCGCGCCCGATCTGCGCCTCACGATGCCGTCCGCCGCTGCCCTAGCTTCTGTTGCCGCCTGCGATTCTGCCGCCGCCGACCTTCCTTCATCATCGTCGATGCCTCTGAAGCTTCCTCCTCAGCACCAATTGTCTTCCTATCCTTCTCCTACACCGTCAAGATGTCTCGGCGCAAGCAACCCACCTCCAAGCATCGCGCGTCCTCCTCTTCTCAAGCCACCGTTGAACCTCTTCCGCTGCCAGCCTTGCTGCCTATGCCATATGGGATCATCTGCTGAGATCCTGAACAGCTTGACAGGCTCACCGCCTCATGCCAACCGGTGGTGACGACATGATTCCTCGATCATGTGACGCTAAACACCTTAGGCTTCCACGAAGATGTACAATGGCTCTTTCAACATATGGGCTGGGAGCAATTTTTCACCATCTGCTACCCCACCTACATTCCCATTGTACTGGAGTTCTTATCATCCATGGAGTTTCATGCTAGCATTCACACTGATGACGATGACGGCAGTCTATCCTTCCGGCTCAACAACACCGAATATGTGCTTACATTGACTGAGCTGAACTCAATCTAAGGTTTTCCTACGGATGAGACGCGTCTCACACCAACTGAGTTTAAAGCAAGCAACTTATGGGCCGACCTGACTAGCTTCCGACCCTTTGACACCAGGACAGCTAGAGCCACCTGCTTGAGGAACCCTATGGTGAAATATGTGCACCGTGTCCTAGCACATACTATTTTCGGTCGAGGGGAGTCTGATGGTATTGTCCGAGCTTCTGAGCTTCAGTTTCTTTGGGCTATACTGCATGGGGTCCGCCTCAACACTGCTTTTCACTTTGCCCGACAACTCCAGAAGGTATCAAGGGCACCGAAGGGTGCAATAGCTCTCGGGGGACTTCTTACCCCACTTGCTTATGTAGTAGGGATGAAAGATGGAGCAAGCCCGAGGCAACTGCCGACTTTACCTTGATTCTTGCATCTCGATGCGGATGATAGTGAAGGAAGGTGAAATTTACAGCTTGATCTTCCGCGGGAGCGATGTGAAGTTACCGCTGCCAAATCCTGCACGTACTACTGTTCGAGAGCAGCGGAACTGGAGAGTGGAAGCAATTGAGGATGAGGATGTGCCTCTTGCAACTGAACCACCACAACCTTCTCAGCAACACCCTTCTACCTAGCTCGACCGCATTGAGACTATGATCCGGTTTGTCTGCGACGCCCAGCAAGAGACTCACATGTCTGTCGATGCGGGCAATGACCGGATTCAACATCTCGAAACTGAGGTTGAGCGCCAAAGACGAGTACAGTCCTCTATTTTAGAGTCTGTGCATGACCTTCAGGCGAGGCTGCGTCGGCGTTGGGGATGAGCTTCTTTGGTTTCACCCGTCACTTGGTCAGCTTTCTATTTTTCCAGTAGTTTTCTTTATTCTAGTTGTTTATTTTCTTTAGTCACTTCTTGGTAGTTTTAAGTTTGTCGCTTCTATTTCTTGCATGCTTTGTTAGTTAGTTATGCCAACATCTTTAGTGTCTTACCCAACCCCTACTTTTCTTTATGATATTTGCTTTGTCTTCTAGTATTGCATTGTTCTATGACTACTTGATTGCTTGGGATGAGAATCTTGACTTTTATCTACCAATGGTCTATAATGGTTATGGTTTGCACATATGATTCTTTGGTTTACTATAGTTGATTGATGTAATTAACCCGATTCATTATTGGTAGAATCTTGAAGAGTATGCTTGTTACTTTACCTTAGCCTTCATATGCATCTCATGTGTAGAAAGTGATTGTATCTGGTTTCTATCTCTACTTTATTTGTGCACTTTGTCATGGGGGTTAGAAATAATAATGGTGGTACCGAAGTGTTCTTGTACACTGCACATTATACATCCACTTGGCACTATTCTTTGCATCACAATGAAAAAAAGGGTTAGTGGTACCTAAGTTCCTTGTCAATCATGCTTGGCACTGACCCCATGGTTTTCATCAATGACAGTGGTACCGAAGCAAAGCTTGGCACTTGACACTATCATATCCTTAAAAAAAAAGGCACCACATAGGGACTATGTGGTACTGATGCTATTCTCCCATGACTTAGTACACAGTGTTATGCTTTTTGAAAGCTTGATCAATCATATCATTGCTGTGAGATGCACTGTAAAGGTTTTTGGTAATGTAACTTTGCATGTTCTATAGATTGTATCCATGATAATTAGTTTAATTTGCTTTCCATACTACATTATAACTTGAAGACCTATTGTGTTTAACCAATAACCTTATTAGACCTAGTTGAGCTATTTAAGATTCCCTATTCCATGTCATCATCATATTCTAGACAATTCAATTGCTTGAGGACAAGCAAAACTTTAAGTCCGATGTATTTTGATGCATGCAATAATATGATATTTCGTGACTTAATTTTATTATTATTTTGGAGTAAAATACATACTTTGTCTCATTTATGCACTTAAATGCTTCATATTCTTCAGAGTCTTCACTTTTCCTCTGTTTTATTGAAATGTAGGTATTTTACCTCAAAATTGATGAAATTTGGAGAATCTGAAGGTATAGGACGATTTCTCATGATGAAATGAAGCTACACACCAAATTTCAGCCCAATCGGAGCCTTCTACAGAGTGCACGGTCATGGGTATACATCCATGCACGGCCGTGCATCGTAAGTCATCAGAATCGTCCTAACCGAGCCGTACACAAGCGTGCCCATGCACCGATACACGGCCATGCATCGTCCCGCATCCTGCATGACAGGCGCTTGGTATTTCGGCCATAATTTTTTATTTTTGGTTCAGAATTGAACAAAATTTCAAGGAGACCTTCCCAACTGGAATACGCACGTTTCAGGACTGGAATCATCAGATTTGATCAAGCGGTTGTGCAGAACGAAGTGAAACGGCGACAATCTAGGGTTTGGGGCGATTTTCTAGGTGACAACACTGTTCCGGCGTGATTCTTCTTTCGTTCCGACGTGGATCTTCGTGCTGGGCTTTCTTCCATCAAGGATCTACCCTTACCTTTGGTTTGATTTCATCTTTATGAGAGATTTGATGTATTCCATGATGAATCTTGTAGCGTAAACTCTCTTTTCGGGGTTTGGGCATAGCCCATAGTATGAGTGTTGAATGTTATGACTTGATATATATATTTCTTTATTTATCTTTATTCTTATTCATGTCTAGGATGTTTTCATTCATGTTTATGTATTGGTCATATGTATGCATGCTTTAGATGTTGTGGGATGGACTGAGAGGTGAACCACAATCATCGGAATCCCTTAGACTGGACTGGTGATTTCGTTTTGCGAGAGCACTCGAAATCACTCGATGAGCCCTAATCCTTCACAGAACCCATTGGATCCGCTTAACCCGATAAGCCACGAGAGTAGGAGACTTGGGTTAAGTCGGATACCAGATCGTGTCCTGAGAGGGAGCGAGTCTGTACCCTAGGGAGGATTACCTTGAGAACATAGGTAAAACCATAGTTAGAATATCAAGCCCTAATATCTTTTCATGCTTCAGTGTGGTGAAACTCAATACCCCGATTCTCTCTCATAGACTTAAAACCCCGATAGTTTTGCTCTCTGCTCTGTTTGATTTCATTTGCTTTGATTTAACTACTTACACTTGAATTTTAGTCATTCTCCCATTAATCATTAACCTAGCTACTAGTCAACTGATCAGTTAGTACTTGACCCCTAGTCCTTGTGAGATCGATACTTATTGTATTACGCGATAGATCGTGCACTTGCGGTAGTAGCCTGTCCAGGCCCTATCACCAAGCAGGACAAACGTAAAGGCAAGTAGACGGCTAAACCTAAGGAGATGACGAATCACGGTGATCGCATAGCCATGATCGAGCAAGTGCTCGGTATAACGGGTGACGGGGATAACGCGGTGGTTCCCTAGATAGAGATTCTTCAGAGGATAGTGGAGGATCAGAGATTGCAGATCGAGCAACAGAGGTTGCAGATTGAATTCATGTAGCAGACTATAGACGGTCTGATCCATCTTCTAGAGCAGATGGCACGCCAAAAGGAGGAGATGCAGGCAGAGGTCACGATATTGCGTTTGGCCCTAACGCAAGTATCGCGATCAACAGCAGCACCGGCGAAGCAGGAGGCTCCTAAACCGAAAGTATGAGTACCTAAGCCAGCGATGTTCGGGGGGGGGGGGGGGGGCGATCGTCCAGAGAAGTGGAGAACTTCATCTGGGACATGGAGCAGTTGTTCTCTGCTAGCCGTGTTCTAGAAGAAGATCGGGTGCGGGTGTGCATCACATACCTCACAACAGATGCAAAACTTTGGTGGCGGACCAAAGTTAGCTCGACATCGAGGGCTACTAGCTGGTCTTGGGAGACCTTCTGTGAGGAACTGCAGCGGCAGTTTCTTCCCGGAAACTCGGCAGACCAAGCCCGTGGAAAGGTGGATCGACTGAGGCACACTAGGTCGATCCAGGAGTACGTCAGAGCATTCTCTGTGTTGATGCTGGAGCTACCAGACATGGTGGAAGGTGATAGGAAGTATCTCTTCATCCGGAACCTTCAGCCATGGGCGGAAGCGGAGGTCCGATGGCACTCCCCACTTGATTGGAGGGCAGCTACGGCGGTGGCCGAGTCTTTGGTGGATCATCCTCATTTCAGATCAGCACCACCAAGGAAATCCAGGTTACTACCGAAGCGCGGTTCCCCGCCGAGGGCTAGAGTTTCAAAAAGGGATAGACCCTTTCCCCGGCAGGACATAGGGTCACCGGGACAATGAGAGCCAAAGCCACAGGGTTGCTTCTTGTACGGCGGTCCTCACTGGATGAGGGAGTGCCTCACAGGACAGAAAATCATGGCCATTGTGACACAGGAGCCAGCTGCAGAAGCTGAAATCAACACCGAGGAGGTGAGGGTTGGCTCGCTACAGATAATTCCGAGCACTGCCATGGGGGCACAGCAGTGTCGGATTGGGGTGATGGTTGCACGAGATCTGCCCGTGACAGACATCGAGGGCGATGCCCAAATTGGGCGGGGGAGAATTGTCAAGCCTGGTTCAGCCTGGTCTGGCCCAAAGCCCATTGGGCTAAGAGGTAGCCCAAACCCCATGCGGTAATGGAGAAGGCAGGATTCAATTTAAGGGAAAGATCACCCGGTCAACCAACCACATTGACCCCAAAATAAACGAAGCAGCAGCTTCGTCTTCTCCGCGTGCAAATGCGGACGCTGATGCGAGCTCCTCGCCGCGAAGCTCGGACACGGATGGATCCTTAGCAGGGCTCTGGGCGACTGCCTTGGATGGCGACGATGACGTCGGCGGCAGAAGACGCAGAGGAAGAGCGTCTAGGGTTTCGGACGCATCGAAAACAGGGGCATGGCGGAAGACGCGGTCCAACGTCGCTAAAAATAGCAGAGGCAGCGCCTCCACCTCTACCCTATAAAACCAGCAGGAGCGAAGCTAGGGAAGATCATCACCTTCAAGCGGCGCTCTTTAAAGCTTCGGCGATTAGGGGATCAGGAGGGAGCGAAGAATCATCTTCACCAACGTACGCGGGGAACTAAGAGACTTGTAATCGGCGATTGGGGAATCGCCAGCGAGGGAGGGAACAAGGGCACCGGTGACAAGGGTCGTCAGCGAAAGGGAGAAGTTTTGTAG
Source organism: Costus lasius (assembly GCA_027563935.2). Taxonomy (NCBI): domain Eukaryota; kingdom Viridiplantae; phylum Streptophyta; class Magnoliopsida; order Zingiberales; family Costaceae; genus Costus; species Costus lasius. Next base: position 84,335,347 of record CM050451.1, read on the forward strand.
CTTGATTGAAGAGGAATAGAAGCTTTCTTCTCCTCCGTTCATCTCCCCTGTTTCAGCAATTCTTCTGTGCATTTGCGGCGACGATTTCTGACGGTGGGCGACTGCCAGACGGTGACGGGAGGTTGAGGGCGAGGTGGTGACCTCCCCTGCCGGCCAACATTCTTCCTCGATGACGACGTGATGAGCACGGCACTCGCTCGAGCAAGAAGATAAAGCAGGCTGCGAAAGACGCGTTCTGATTTGACCAAGTCAAAATCGGGACCGAAGATCACAATTTCAAGCGACGACGAAATCGGCCGGCTAACGCAATCCGACATCATTAGAAGCAGCGAAATTCGAATTTGGTGGACGAATTCGTCAGCAAACATCACGCTGACGTCAGTAAGGGTCATTTCGGCGAATTGGGGCGTTGACTCTATGGTAATTTTGACTTCTGAATTCTGATTTAGGGTTTTTCCGTGCGATTTGTAATTCGGGAATAAAAATTAATGGGGGAAATTAGGGTTTCTTTTTTGGTGTGAGATTTTGCTCAAAAACCCTAGGGTCTCACACCCGGTCTGGTGCTCCGTCGGACCACCGTTAGGGCTGGGCGTGACACATGTAGTGATTATATCATAGGATTGAATATCATTACTTGATTGGTCCACGATTATATACTAATTATAAATTTGATTTTTTTTTTCCCTTCGTTGTATAGTGTTTCAATTACCATTTTATAGAGCATCAATTAGGAAAAATACATCGATTAAAATACGATCATTATAAGTAATTTAGTTATTAAGTAAAAAATATATTTATAAAATCAAATTTCAATTAGTTTAAATATGAAAATTAATTAATTTATGTATGTTTCAAATCATAATTAGAATCCTGTTTCATTAAGAGGAATACAGATTGGTCCAGATTAGGCATTCCTACAATAGCAATACAACCTCGATAATATGCGGGGCACCTGGAAATATATTCAATGGGTAAACAATATATTGATTGGTTAACCAAAGAAGTAAAATCTAATAATTGTAAGACAAAATTTCTACATTAGAATTATAATGAATAAAATTATATTAAAATTAAAATTAAATTATTTTGTTTTGAGTGATAAAATCATTACCCAACTAGCACATTATATATATATATATATATATATATATATGTATATATATAATTATATTGATTTATTTGAGCCCAATCACCCTGTGGTCAGAATATCTGCACTATTGAAGTAAGCAAAGATTTACTTTCTCTTTTTCTCCACTAAATTATACCATAAATCTTGTTTGTTCAAAATCAGAAATCAGCAGCAATTCCGCAGGAACAGTCATTCACCTTCTCCTCTGACTCTCTAATAAGTCAAACTATGTAACTTTAGCAGATACATTTTGGTCAAAAGGTCAAACCTCTGAAAATCACTCCTGACGGAAGTTTGTGAAACTTACATTTCTTATCCTCACTGTCGCGGACTTGAGGACTTCCTCAACGAAGGGATTCTGAGCCATTTCAGTCTAAACTGAAGTAGCCACTTTATTCTGATTCTAAAGTGGAACTTCTTGATTTGGTTAGTGATGATGCCTCGCCTCTTTCTGAACATCTTTGGTTTTGAGAAACTCATCAATTTCTTAACATGCTTATGACCTGAAAGGAACTAGGTATCAGTAGCCCAAACTGCACGTATATGTAGAAGAAAATGAAGTATCAATACTGAATAAAGTAGGATTCTGGCAAATGGCAGTGTTTACTTCAACTTTAAACATATAAATTGTTGGTTGATAATTTTACCAAATGTAAGTAGTCAAAGATTGTTTTACCAGCTTGATGTTTGCTCCTGGCATCATCTCCTCCTATCCTTGCATTCCTTATGATCTGCAGTGTTGAAGAACCTCATTTAGCTTCACACTTGAATGTAATCAGTCACTAAACTTGCTGTGTTTTGACTGAATTATTAACCTCACTTAGGATCTCCTGACGCTGCCTCATCTTTCTTTGCATAAAACCTTTGGTGCACTGAAACAAAGTCATAACATGTTACTGACAGAGGATGAAGGATCTGATTAGCAGAACACCATCATATTGCAAGACTCTACTTGCCTTTACATGATATTTCACATAGGCCATAAAAGTCAAAAAGCTTCTGACAACATCTTCGGTCTTTGCCGCTCTGATATGTTGTGAGAAAATTTCTGCAGAATTGTCATGTAAACTTTATGCTGTACCGCCAGTTTAAAACATTAATTTCTTGTTCACAAATTATATGGTGCAGAATTGATCAATTCATAAGCCTTTGTTTGTCTGATATATCATTCCTTTTTTTGAGTTTCAACATTACTGATGGATGTTTTCATATCTAAAGGGCAGAAAAGAATACAGAATTAAGTGTACCAAAAGATACAAATCCTCCATTTGTTGTCAAATACTGAAAAGATTCTCCTCTCAACTCTGGAGGAGGAATTGGTGACCAGGTGCATCGTGGTGCTTTAGAGTATGCTGCTGAATTGCTGACATCCACGAGTTCCTGCATTCCTCTACTTTCAGTGTAACAAATAAGTATACACTAGTTTGTTCGAGTCTTGAGGTGCCATCTCATGATCAGCTTACCTGAAAGAAGGATGTTGCTAGAATCACATCTGAATCATCTCTGAATCGCATGGGATATATCACAGTGCTTTTTTCTGGCTGCATCACAAATTAAGGCATAAGTGCTGCTTGTACACTGAATTCAGATTTGCCTTAAAGAAGAAGAGAAAAAGAAAGCCAAACATTCTTGATGCAATGAAACGAACTATTGTGCATTTCCAGGGTTTTGGATTCTAGCTTCTTCATTCATATGGTAATCGTCTTGTAAAGTTATTTTACCAGGATTACATTCATACATAAACAACAACGGGCACCTAAAGAATTCAACATAAGCATAGTACAGGAAGTTCTAGTAAAGGAATTGAACGGTATGGGGTATATGTACTAATCCGACCGTATACCAATACAAAGTTAGTATCATATGTATGATACCGTGTTGGACCGACTATACAAACCGGTTTCTTGAACCTCGGTTCTAGTAGAAGAAAACCATGAAAACTATGTCATTTGGAGTATCTTGTGTGTAAGAACAAACTAAAATGTTGACCAGATGGCATAAAACTATAATATTAATATTGATTACCATTTTGATGACAAAGAATGGCTCTCTAGGCTGATAAACAATTTTGACTGGCTTGCATATCCCATCGCCCATGTCCTTGAGGTCTATGTTCCACAACATGTCTTTCAATTGCGAGATCATTATGATTGAGTGCAATGAGGAAATCTCATTGATAGCCTTGATACGATCTTCTGAAAAGAGTTTGGGAGTTAGCATCTATAGCAAACAAAATAAAAAATTACTAGTTCATAAAGTGTCTCTCAATCACTGCAATGCAAAATGTCATCACTTTCAATAGCATGAAGCTTTCTAGTCCAGTGTGTTTTGCCTGCCTTCATTATATGTTTCATGCATAAATATGCTAACTGCAGCTGGCTTACCTTTTCTTCTTGGAAGTCTGGTGAAGTTAATTTTCAGTGTAAGCAAAAAACCTTGCTTTGAAGGCTCTGCTATTTCGGTAGCTTCAGGGCACATGATTCTGATATCTTTCAAGGTGCAGCTTGGTAGACAATCTGAAGAAGATTCAGAATGTATCGGTGGTATCCATATCGACAGGTGAACAATTTCAGGAGTTGATGCTGAAGCCTGCTCATAGATACAAATGGGTCTCATTCTGTTTAGCATTACTTCAAAAATCAGAAATAATGTATGAATTGTGAATTGTTGCTGACAGATGATGCAAAAAGTCTCACCTCGACATTGTATCGGACATACCCATATTCATAAAGGTTGTGATCAAAGTCTGCTGGTGTTTCAGCACTGGTGCAAAGAGAAGATGAGAGGGTAAGGATTGAGTCTGACATGAAGCATTAATTGAAGCTTATACACACCTCTGTAACTTGTTTAGGATTTCCACTAGGGCAGGAGATGCCTTGTCGAAGCGTGCCATCCCCAATCTTTGGAGTTGAGACACTGAGTAGTAATTAATAGGAAAGAGATGAATGAATGGTCATTGTTGCTTCGGGCGCAAGCCTTGTTCATCTCAAGGAGGAGCTGCTGAATGAAACAACAGGTGAGAGTGATGCATAATTGGTTCTGTGAAATGAAATTCACTTGTTTGGTATCATTCATTGCTTTGTTTGAAAAGCACTCAACAATGATTTCTTAGTCTTCTGACATGTGAATGATCATTCTGGTGATTGATTGCAACTGGGACAAGCAACCTAACTACATATGCAATCAAGGGTGACTCAACGACCCTTTTTTTCTTTTCAACTCTCAACCTAAAAGTTGAACTTTTTTTTCTTCCCTAAGCTACTTTGGGATCCAGCCCTATTCCTTGATCAGGCCTGGAAGTGGGAACGAGGAGACGGTTTAGGTTCATGCACTCCTGCCGCCACTCTTTGCCGACGATTAGGTTTGGTCAGCGGTGGCTTTCATCCTGTGTTGCAGGTGGCGGCGACACACAGGGGAGGGGGCTTCGGCGCCTGCTTCCCCTATTCTCAGACGTCGGCGGTGGCGCAAAGAGGCTGACGATGGCCTTCTAATCTTTGATCTACATAAATGGCGGTGGCAAGGGATGGATCGGCGGTGGCGGGGTTGGTGCAGGATTTTGATGCAGTACTGATGGAAGATCGTATCTTCATCATTTTTGATGAAGTTATCATTCAATTCTAGTATGTCAAATTAGAGGAAGAAAGTGATAAGTCAATTCGAAAATCCTAAGAGCCATTCTTCTAGTCATCAGAATACCAAATTTTCACCTTTAATGGAAGTTCCTCCAAAAATTTCTACGAGAGGAAGTTCTTTGAATTGGGGTGTCCAAAAACGGTTTAGCCCGATAAATCGAATTGGACCGATAAATTAATTTTTAGTTCAGTTCGATTCAAATCAAATTCAGTTCGGTTTAAATTAAATTTGGTTCGATTTAAAATGGGTAAAATAAATTTCAGTTAGATTTTTGATTTGGGGCAATTTGGTTTGGTTTGGCTAACTGAATAAACTAAAATTTAAATATAATATTAATATTTTATATAAAATATATTAAATTATTATTTTTATTAAAAACTAATAATATAATAGTATAAGCAAGCTATATATATATATAATTAATTTTGGTTTAACCCAAATCGAACCGAAATTCGGATTCGGTTTTTAGAAAGTTCAGTTTGGTTTCAATTTAGATTTGTTTTGGTTTTTCAGTTCAGTTTAAATTCGATTCGATTCGGGTTGAACCATTTGGACACCCCTACCAAAAACCCATTCAATTTAGTTTTTTTTTTTTAATTTAACCAAACTTGTGAGAAAAAAATTCTATGAGTGACCCTGCCTAGAAATCTTAAGAGAATCACACTAGAGGAGCAAATTTTTTATGTAGCCAGCTGCCTAATTTTTTTAAAAAAATTAATAGTTTTAGGGAAAAAATATTTTTGTTTTGAAAAAAAGATAATCTACGTGTTCTAAGTTATCCAATAATATTAATATCATCATGAATAAATTTATCCACGATGAAAAAGTAGCATTTTAAATAAGGTAGAAAATATTTACTACAGTAATCGATAATTTTTCTACCATGTTTAAAATGCTAATTTCTTATCATAGATAAATTTATTCACGATGATATTGAAAACATTGGATAGCTTAGAACACCTAGATTACTTTTTTATATATTTTTCTTTAAAAAAATTATTAATCTTTTTTAATTCTTTTAGGTAGCCAGCGTGGCTGCATAAAAAATTTCTCCACGCTAGAGTCCTCTTATGTAATAAAGGTGTGAATCTTGACTTTATCGGAGAATTTTATACCTCTTTAATACCATTATCTTATTTTCAATAATATTGTTTACCATAAAATAAACCCTTTCTTTTGTAAAGATATTTATCAGGTGACTTGGGTTTTAAGCTTTTTGTTTAAGTTTGATTTGCAAGAAATTATAAGATATTTGAAAGGTATAATATTTATATTTACACAATGGTATATTGTATAACACAATATGCATTTAAATTCTTATATTAGAAAAAGACATTTATTTTTACAGTATATTTACGAGTACTACACCAAATTCTATGAACTAAATATTAGTTAATATATGTAATACCATAAATACATTATTTTATAGGTTAAAACTTAATATATTATTTCAACAAAATATTGTATAATATTTAAATACAATAGCTATCAGTTAATATAGAATAATAAATATTTACTATGGTGTAAATTATGTAAATACAATAGTAACTTTATGCTATATTACTGTAACATGTATGTTGCATATAAGTTACAATATCTATAATGAAGTAATAATTAAAATATAACACTAAATTTCAAAGTATAACCAAAGTTGAAATGAAAAATTTTGCAGAAATTTTTAAAAAGAGAGAGGAATTGAAAATTTGCATGCTTCTGGATTTACATGAGAAAATGAATGTATACATTTTGCCACCAATATCAGTAACAAAGGGAAGTGTTAGAAATCAAGAGGATAGCAAAACTTCAGCTGAGATATCAACGTCTGAAACACCGCTGGAAGAAAAACTCAAGTGAGACTGCTCATTGTAGTTTGTACAGGTGAGAGCTGGAGTCCTTTTCGTATCTTTGTTCCATTTTCATATTTAGGCCTGTTTCGGTGGAAGGAAAGAAATTAGTAAAGAAAGAAAATAAGGAGAGAAAGGAAATAAGGAGGGAAAGAAATCATTGCTTTCCCTTATAGGCCCTGTGTTTCAGTGGAAGGAAAGGAAATAAGAAAAGAGTAAAAAAATTTTAAATTAATTATATTATACATAATACATAAATAATTAGTAAAATTATAAATATTATAGTTTGTTAATTATAAAAATACTATAAAATTCATATTGATTTGTATAAATTTTTATTAAAAATTATAAAAAATATAAAAGTACTATAAATTCTTATTAAAAATTATCAAAAATTTTGACAGCATTTCCTCTATATTATAACACAATACCTGTATATACAATATAATAAATTCAACCAAATATAAATACACCACCAAAACATAAATATCATTAAGTCAACACATAAGTACCATAACATAAATTCTATACAGATATTGAACTTCTTTGCTCATGTAATATAATTATTCAACTAATGTAGCTCTACTACATAGAACAAATTGAAGCAGATGCAGCTGATCAACACCTCGAAAATTGGTTCCTAAGTGATTAACTCCAACAAATTATTAAAGATTACTTGAAAAAATTGCAAATGCTTCCACATAGAAGATGGATTGTGCATGTGAAGATGGCATTCCTGGATCAGATCTTAAGCCAGAGACAGGTCTCTCATGGTTTAGTATCCTTTTCAGTGTGATTGAAAGCCACGAATTTATGATCGATCCAATTGCAGCCCACAAGACCTCAGCATCACGCTTCCACAGAATTGCAAGGCCATAGAGAGCAGCCACTAACCACTTGCTCTGCCACCAAAAGCAAATAGAACCCATAAAAAGACCGGACTGAGGATTATGATGTGTAAAGATATATAGAATGGATTTATGTACAAAATTCAATCTACTCCATGTACATCAATAATGATGATTAAAAATTCTAAAATGAAAACAACAAATGCTGGCTCATCTGTAAGTAGCAATTCTTTCAGATCAATCTGTAAGTAGCAATTTATATGTATAGTCATTATAAACTTTTACTTTCATTTTTGCAAGAACAATCATTCAAATCAACAAAACGTTAGTTATATATCTAACAGATCTTCTTAACACATGTGAAACACGTTAAGAAAATGAAAGAAATAATAGTAATAAAGATCATAATACGTGCTAACATGAACCCAGCAAAAGAATCGCACAAAGCTGCAACAAAACCAATGCCCCGTACTTTGGACTGTTTGAATCAAGAGATTTAAAATGAGGAATATTCAACTTCCTCTATTTCCCTCACCCCACCCCCTAGTGCGCTTGCATATCAGACGATTATCTTGGCTCAAAGAGTGCAAAAAATAAATAAATGAACTAATTCCAGAGCCCACACCAAAACAAAGGCATAGCCTAGTAGGAGAAAAGACTAGGTATAGCGATTAACAGATTACCGTATCGTAACTCCGTGGAGATGCCCCAGTGCTGTAAGCCGTCGCCGGAAGCTTCGCGCCCAAACTAAATGCAGAAGGCGAGATTTGCAGATTTAGACAAGTATAGGAACTGATGCAAGAATCTATCACGAGGAGATTTACTTTTTTTTTTACCTCTCGAGGTAGTCGCGGAAGAAGGCGATGGCAGGGTCGGAGAGGACGGCGGGGTTCGCCTTGCACTGCTCCACAAACAGCCGCAGCTCCTTCAACTTCGCCGCATCCATGTCGCCACCGCAGGATGAGAATGGAAGAAGTAGAGCGGCCGGCCCAGAAGTAGAGCGAGCGGGCGAGATTGCGGCGAAAAGGCGAGAGGGGCGACGACGCGAGAGCCGCGGACGAGATTGCGAGTGTCGAAGGCGAGAGTCGAAAGGGCGAAGGCGAATGAACAGGCTGAGAGGGCGGACGGAAATGAGGTCCGTCGAAATAAGAGGGAACACTTTTGGAGAGAAAGGAAAGTTAATTCTTTCCTTTCTCCCTTTATTTCCCTTCACTGAAACCAAGAAAATAGAAGGAAAGAATTAGATTTCTTTTCTTTCTCTCCCTATTTTCCTTCACTGAAACAGGCTGTTAGTGTCATCCAGTACGACTCGCCTAAAACGTTAATCACACTCAAGGATCTTTTTATGCATCGGCTCCAACTCCATTATTGCCTGCTTCACAGGTTAACAAGTACTTATCGAGAAAAATGCCGAGCAGAAAAAATTTGTACCATAGATACGGTCTTAAAATTCGTACAAATTTACACAACACTTGATGGCTGATGATGGCACAATTTTTAAAGCATTTTATATGATGGGACCTCTTTCCGCTCGGCAGGAAATTTTTTCGTACTTATCTAGCTGCATAATTCAAGAAGTCATTCAAATTTGGTACAGAATAGATAACTTTAAATGTATGCCGCAAAAAATCAAAATCTTCAAATGGGTTTGTAAACTGAACAGTAAAATAGGCAACTCACCAGCAGCTTATCCAGTGATGATATGCGTCAAATGATTCTGCTAGGTTTGTCCTTTTTCTCTTTGCGATTGTTGTTGCAGGAAAATACACTGTGTAACTACTGCCATGGAAATAAATGGATGAGACAACGCACAGGAATTAAGCAGTGAAGATGAACCATTGTCAGTGATATTATTAGACCAACCCTGGCTGAACAGACATTTGCTTTTTTTTTTTGCCAATTTTTTTGTTAATTGTTCAAGTCAATATTTCTACAGAAAAAAAGTGTACGACGGAGTCTTGAGTGACTAATAGACTGATCATATTTCTTCACAGTTAAGGCTGCAGATACAACACCATTCCACCTCCAGTGGTCCATGGATAGTACAGAGTACAGGCATCCGACGTGACAGCATGCATCCTTAAATCAGAAAGGGACGCCTCTCAAATAGAAATCAGTAGGCATGCATGATTCGTGATTTCTAAAGAGCAAGGAATATGCCACTGGCCATCATACATTTTCTAAATTATATACACAATGCCCTGACAGCAGAAATGAATCTGAAAGGTGGCCTTTGGCATAGTTAAAGAGTTACTAAAGACACTATTTTCCTACTAACAAGATCGAGATATGCAGCTACAAGGATCAGATGGAGTAATCAGTCAAGTCGCATTTCTGGGTGGCCATTACGAAAGGCACTCATCCAGGACAAGAGAGATGGCTTCTGAATTCTCAAGAGCTTCTTGATGTCCATGTGGTAGAACCTAGCAATGCGGGACCATTTCTGACCATTGCAGGTGCTTGTGGACTACTGCTACTTAATTAAGCGCACTAGTGTTTGACTTCAACCCACAGAACAACTCTTTCGTGCCCGAGATTAGAAAGATTATTGAACCCGTTAATTAACACCCTCGAATCATCTTTTGGGAGTTGCAAGAAGTTTCATCCATGTTCCTTGTCTTCCAAGAATCTTATCAACTTCATAGGTCACTAGACAAAAACTACATTAGAATCAAGAGATTAATTTTTACAAGAAAGAAAGGGATGGTAGAAGCCATCATCATTGAACCCCCATCCTCGCTGATCTAGGCACAGATAGCTGGAGGAGCAGAATGCATGCGGCCCACAAGTTCTCTCTATGAGTCGAGTTTTACCCATTCATATCGTCCTGGAAGTGGCTGCTCATCCACAGGATCAAAGTTGTACCTGTAAACAAGATGAGAACAATACAAGTTCATAAATAGGCACTATAGTCATGCAAGAAAAAGAATCATATTATATGCAAGTCAAAAAGAAAAAGAACTTGTACAATTGTATACTTGTCAATGAATATTTGATGTTGGAGTTTCTCTAGCCCAACAAAAAACTCTTCCATCTCCCCGAGAGAAGGGACATTTTTGTGCACAGGATTCTGCATTCTCCGGTTACCAGCAACTGTGTAGGCAGATCTTCTTGTGGAAGATGGAGTTCCTACTGTTTCAGAACCATTTATCAACTTGCTTGGTGTCGCTTCTCTGACAACACAGTAAAATTCAACTGATATTAGGGCCATTGTGTTCTCCATCAAAAGGAAACATACAGAATGCTGACTGTTTAGAAATAATATCCAAAATAAAATGGCAATGGAAAGTAGTAAAAACGTGCAGTTCAACTCCGATGCTCTTCTGCCAACCAAAATCCCAACAGCTCAATTTCAAACTTCCTTCGAAATAGAGATGAACAGGATTTAAGAATAGCATATCAACAATTAGAAAAATTAGCAACTTAAAAGTGAATTTAGTATCCAGATCTAAAAGACTGGCTCATGCATCCAAAAATCAGAGGGCTCCAAGAGATTACAGAAGCAACAAACGTAAAACAATTGATTATTTATTGGCAAATCATTGAAGAACGAGAGTGGTACATAAGCAACAAAAATAATTGCGATATAAACACAATTATACGGTTGTCACCATCCACCTTTTTCTAATCACATTAATTAGGACAGTTTAATATCACTTTTGTTTTCCTTCTTTTCTTTCGCTAATTCGCCCCAGTGACTCCATTTTCCTTCAACATGGACAATGGTGCATTCGGAGGAAGAGTCCCAGCAGCAAATCCTCACCATAATTTAGGCAGCAAAAGTCAGAGGAGAAAGGCCTTGGAACGAAAGATTAGGGAAAGTTATCTCCAAAGTTGGTAAAAAAAAATCAAAACGAGATAAATATTTTGACCTTTCTAAGTGAAATAAAAGACCAAGGAACCAAAAAAGAAGACAAGATTGGGATAGACAAAAGAGTTCCACCATTATGATAAATTGAATGGAAACAAGGACCTCTTCTAAGGCTTGTAGTCAACTCGGGCAAAGTTAGTTTGCTAGGAAAGAAACTCGTGATCCTTGTAATCGATTTCTTAAGAAAGAACATCCAGTTGAACTCACTAGTTGACAAATTAGAAGTAGAAGAAAGCAAATCAAGAACTCGAGAACATGTATTTATAAATTCAATTATAACTTTTTGGGAGGGGTTTCCATAGGCCCCTTCCCTCCCCTTTCGTCTAATTTCGTCGTTGTCGCTTGCTCATGACTTATTGCTTAATCGTAAACTCCGAAACAAGGAATGGAACAATCAAATTGCAACATTTTTAAGGTACCAGAAGCAAGGGAATAAGTACGTTAGAGAAAAAGGCGGCCCCAAAAATTCGAACCGCACCTAGATTTTTTTTAAAGACGTTTACGGACTGAAAATAAGCCTCAGTTTCATAAACCCTAGATTGAAAACAAGGAACAAAAGAAAAAAAACCTAATCTTTTTTGAAAATTACAGCAAAAACCTACCTTACTCTCCATTCGGCTTCGAGAACGTTCTCGCACGATACCTCGACTTCCTCGTCCTTCTCAAGACATCTGGTCGGCGACGCCCCAGTATTGGACCTCGGAGCGCGGCCCGGCTTCTGTGAGTTAAATTTACGATTGGTCCTCCATTTTGTGGTCTCCTTGGGATTGCAGAACGACGAGGGAGTCCGGGGCTTCTCGAGACGGCGGCGGCGGCGGTTGCTGCGGAGCTCGAGATATGAGAGGGAGGAATCCGGTGCTGCAGCGGCAAGGGCGCGGGCGCGGGTGCGGACGCCAAGGGAGAGCTCGCGAGTAGTGACCTCCATGACCGCCACCTCGCCGGAAAGCTTGGCTTTCCTCATGCATTTCCCCATTTTCGACGAGAGAGAGGAGAAGAGAAGGAGGAAAGCAAGGTTACCAAAGGAAAGGGAATCAAAATCGGAGAGAGAAAGGTAGGAAAATTGGTCAAAGGAAAAAATGTACAGAAGGTATACTAATCGATTTTTTACACGAATGCGACCTAAATCCGAGTTACATTAACGAATTAAATAAAAAATATTTTATTTTTATGTTTTTAAAATATTTTTTATAAGTAAAGATATTTTATATAATATTTATTTTATTATCATTTTAAGTATATTTTCTTTTCAATCATAATAATTTTTTTTAATCATAATAATCATTATAACGCATACTTAGATTGTGTTTAATAGAGAAGGCGAAAATAAAAGAGAAAAAGAAAGGAAAATTTAAATCACATATGAATCATGTGATTAAAAAAAGAAAAAAAAATTGGTGTTGCGTAGGCATAGATGACAGCGATAGTAGCGAGCGACGGGCAAGGAGGCAGATAGAGAGGCTGGACAACGAGGCGAGGTAGGCAGGCTTCGTATCCGTCTTCGTTGATGGGTTCTACGCGAACGTAGGCGGATGCGAACACAAGCGAGGTAGGCGGACGCAAATATAGGGGAGGCAGGAGGACCTGAACGTAGCGAGGTAGGCATGCAGGCTTCATCTCCGTCGACGGGTCCTACACACAAGTGAAGTAGGAAGGCTTGGTCTCCGTCGATGAGGCAGGCAAGCTTTGGTGGGCAGGTAGGCTTCGTCTCCGTCGACGGTTTCTACGTGAACACAGGCAGCCTCGAACGCAGGCGAGGCAGGCAGGCAGGCTTCATCTCCATCGACGGGTTCGGCTTTGTCTTTGTCGATGGGTTCTACACACATGTGAGGCAGATAGGTTTCGTCTCCGTCAGCAAGGTAGGCAGGTGTTAAGTCATTTTTATATAGAGATTTCCATACGATTTTATCATTATATCTTCACTCTTCTCGCATTTACACTCGTTTATACTTCGAATTATTGCAATATCTTCGGAATCTATACTCTCTTGTGTTTTTGCTTCATTTCAAGGAAAAGGCGAGGGGATACAACCATTTTCAACTAGATCAGTGTTCACAGTGAGAATCACGACCTACCTAGTGACCAGAATTACACCTGTGGCTTTCTGTGTCACCTGACGCTGATCTTCTAGATTTTACCCCTTACTTTCCCTACGTTGGAGAGGAGGTTTCGTAAGGGCAAAGAAGGAATTCGATAGAGAGGAGGAGGACAAAAAGCAAACGCCCTTTACATGTTAGGGCATTCATGATTCACGCACGCATGTACGTGGGAGGCGGCGGCAAGGAGAAAAGAGGAGCCAACGACTGAGGAAGAAGAAATGAAGAAACCCTTCACCGCGAGAGCATGAAGGGGTGGACGACCGATCAGAGGAAGAAGAAGACCTCACTAGGCGGCTTCCTCCTCCTTGAGGGAGTTCTACCATCCTCTTCTCATTTATCTCATTCTCTTTGTCTATCTATGGATGTCACGTTAAGATTACTCTATGTTTTGCCTTGGACCATGAATATTGTAGCTTAATCTTGTTTCAAGGCTAGGGAAAGCTCCTTGTACGTTTTATGCATGGATTGTAACCTTATTTTCTAAAACCTAGTTTGTTCTATCTTGCCTAGTTGCACCTCATGAATGGAGAATACCATTTTGTTTTCTTCATGTTTTTAGATGTCTAGTATTGCTGAGAGGCACATCTAGGTGTTGGATAACCTAGGTAGGAGTATCACAATCATCGTACGAGAGTAGTTGATTGTATACGAGTAGTGTATGCCATATTATGCTCATTGGGTTTATTCGGCCAAGTGTACTACGACGGTAGACGTCTAGCTGTGTAAATACCTCGTTGCATCCTTGAGAGAGGACAATTTGTACCTTTGTAGATTATCCTAGGACTAGAAAAGGGAATTTTACACTACTAATCATCCATGCATAACACGTCAAGGCGGTGGACCTTGGCCCTGATATCGTGCAATTTCCTTGCTTTCTTCTTTAGGGTTAATTTAGCAACCAACTTATAACAATTAAGGTTTGTCTAGCTTGTGATAATTCGATTAGTCGGTACTTGGTATTTCGTCTCTGTGGGATCGATACATATATATTACTTCGATAGTCCGTATACTTGCGGAGTCTATCAGCAAGCTTTGGCTGGTAGGCAGGCTTTGTCTCCGTCTCCGTCGACGGGTTCTATGTGAACTCAGGCGAGGCGAACGCGAACACAGGCGAGGCAGGCAGGCTTCGTCTTTGTCACGAACGTGAATGCGAACGCAGGCATGCAGGCTTCATTTTCGGTCTAGCAACAACCTTTTTCTTCCTGATGACGAACGGAGCCGGCAAGCAGACGCGCAGCATGCGTGAGAAGAGCGTGAGAGGCGAGAGGTAGAGGTAGCGCGTTGTTTTTTTCTCTGTTCGTTTTTCGCTTGAATCGAGCGGATTACGAAACAAGGGAAAAAGTATTAGATTTTCCTTTCAAGCTTTTCCATTTGTCTTGGTAAACCATGGAAAACTTACTTTTTTATTATTTCTCTCATTTTTCCCCTTGTAAACACGGTGTTAGTGATAGCAATCCGCAAGTGCACAGATTTATCGAAGTAATAAAAGATTATCGATCCCACGAGGACTACGTAGCTAAGTACTGACTTCTTGACTTGTTTGAATTTAGGCAGACTAATTCAGCGGTCCTTCTAAACTTCTACGCACGGACAAACTCGAAAACAGCTTTTAAGAGGTTCTGTTTCTAAAGAATCAGGATTTCAAGGGTTCGCCACAATGATAATCATGAGTTCTTTAAAGATAACTAATTCTCAGAAATTATCTATCATGAAAGGAACTTTTCCTACGGTACATATTACCTCCTCTCGGAGCTAGTGATGGCATCGGGGCGGGGCGGGGGCGGGTAGTGCCGGACCCGACCCCGACCCCGACCCCCGTTATTTATACCCGACCCCGACCCCAACCCGACCGGGTTTGAGAAAATTAATCCCACCCCCGACCCCGCCGGGGCATTGGATACCCGGAATCATTCTTGTGCTATTCAGTTATAATTATCACATCCCTTAAGATATAATTAAAGAAGTCTTCTTCTAGAATCAACTGAATAGCACAAGAATGATTCCTTAGCAGATGAGCAGACCAGTCCAGCATATATAAATCAACAAAATAATATATAAACAATATATAAACAAATCAACAAAACATTCAACAACATATATAAATCCTTACCAGTCCAGCAGCGAGGTGCTTCCTTATATATGTTGTTACCAGCAGCGAGGTGCTTCCAGCAGTCCAGCAGCGAGGTGCTTCCAGCAGCGAGGGATGGCACCGCACGGAGCAAGCAGCAAGAAAGGACTGTGAGAAAGGACTGGTCAGCACGGAGCAAGAAAGCAGCAAGAAAAGGGGCGAAGAGGATAGCAGCGAGCCAGCGAGCGAAGAGGAGCAGATGAGCAGACCAGTCCAGCAACAGCAAGCCAGCGAGCCAGCGGCGAAGAGGATAGCAGCGAGAGCTGAGGAGTGAGGACGAGGAGGATAGCAGTAGAAAAGGGAGTCGGGAGGTTGCCGGCGGCGAAGAGGATAGCAGCGAGAGTTTTGGAGGCGGCGAAGAGGATAGCAGCGAATCGGCGAAGAGGACAGTGAATCGGGACTCAGGAGGTTGCCGGCGAGAGGTTGACGATGTTTTCAGTGAGGAACTGAGGATGCCGACGGGAGGTTGACGATGCTTTGGAGGCGGCACACAGGAGGTTGCCGGCGAGAGGTTGAGGATGCTTTGGAGGCGGCACACGGCAGTGAAAATCAGGAGTAAAAATCGGCACACGGCCTCACGGGTTAGGGCAAGGGAGTTAAGTTAGGGCAACGAAAACATAAAAAAATATTTGTAAGGTTAGGACTTAGGGCAAGTTAGTAAGTTACATTACATGGGTAAAAACTAAAAATATGTAATAGAAAATTAAGGGTAATATAGTAAATTAATTAGTCGGGGGCGGGTTCGGGGTCGGGGGCGGGGCGGGTAGTAGAAATACCATACCCGACCCCGACCCGACTTATACAAATTGGGTTTTACCCGAACCCGACCCGACCCCCAGTCAACTCGGGTTTTCCCCGTTGACTTCGGGTCGGGCCGGGTCGGGTCGGGCCGGGGATGGGTTATCTTGCCATCCCTACTCGGAGCGTAATACGGTATTTAATTAGATTAACTCCCTACTCTCGTGACAGTTATCCTAATTAAACCCATTACGTTCTATGAAAAGTTGGCTACATCCTTCATATAAATACGAACTACTCTCGTGATCAGATTTACAAGTTCAATTGAAATAGGTCAGACGTTGCGATTCACCTCTCGATCCATCTCGCAACGTCTAGGCCGTAAACTTACTTGGCCAGGGTAAATTACAAGATATATGCAATTTTAACTAAATCATGATGATAAAATCTTATGAAAATAGCAAGAACATAGATTAACGCATAAAAGTCATTGGGCTACTCCCAATCATCCTGACACAAGTATCTACTCGCTCATGATATTAAGGAAATACATGAAGTTTATGATGAACAAGTGAAAACTCATAAAAATCCGCAAGAAATCGCTAAAAGAACTATAGAACCGCCTTCTCCTCGATCTGGAGATGAGGAATAGTCGATCAATCGTTGCTTTCAGGCGGAATCTCGCCAGAATATGCTTCGAAATTGAGTTGTCGCCTCTATCGCTGCCACCGCTTGTCTTCGTCTGAAAAAGCCCCTTGAATCCTATTTTATAGTTGGACTAGTTTAGAACCCATCAAGGAATGGTTCTGCAAAGTTCGGCTCAAATCCGGTTCAAATCGGTGGAGAAATGCGTGAGAAACTCGTTGAGCAGAAGCTTTCACGGTCGGTGATGTGTATACAGCTGAAGCCGTAAATGTTTTAGTATATAATGCTTTCAGTCGTAGAAAGTTTCACGGACCGTGATGGATTCACGGCCTCACCGGTGAAAGTTTCTGTTCATTCCGACACTTAGCCGATTTTCAACTTCCGTTCGTCGTCGCGTTCACGACTGAATCCATATTTACGGCCAAGGCAGTGAATGTCTCGTTCTTCACCGTTTTTGCCCCAAATTTGACGTGCGAACTCGTGATCTCCTCGGGAATCGTGCTTTGGCTTCAAAACTCTCGAAATCCTTCATTTTCGCACTGTTTTACCTATATTTTCAATAAAATCAAAAAAAGTGAAGATTCCGTACAGAGGTGAAAACATCAAAAGTAGCACAAAATCATGCAAATAAGCCCAAAATATGATCGAAAACATAGGCAAAAACATGGTGTAAATACAACGCATCAGTTAGTATTATGGGCAATTTATTTTTTAAATAATAAACTAAACCACAACCAGTATATCCCTTCGCGGAGATCTTAGCCCTACACTAGAGTAGCCCACGACCAGTTAGGATCGCATTGTGGAAGCTGGCCCAACACTCTATAAGTCCTTACACCCTCCACGTGCGCGAAGGGTTCAGCGTAAATGCCGCCCCTTTGACACGTTCACAGATCTCTCACTCGTGCGCAAAGGGTTCGACATTTGGTTGTTGGCGCCAGAGGAGAAAGCATCCTCCTTACCTCAGGGCACCGAAAAATGGATATGAGAGCTCTTGCCGAAGAGTCCATGGCTGAAGCCTCGTTGCCGACTGATGCGCCGCAAGTGCACAACTTTATCGAAGTAATAAAAATAACATCGTTCCCAACATGGATCTTGTGGTCAAGTATCGATTACACGACTCGTTTATATCTAGACAAATTAATTTGTAGTTTTGTGTAAACTCTAAGTACGAAAAACAACAAAGGTAGTGTTTTAGAATAAAATTAATTTTTAGAAGGTCGGGACTCAAGGTTTCACCACACTAACAATCATGAATTTAAGAGAAATTAGCCCTTGAACAAAACATTATAATATTGAAAGAGGTTTTTTCCTAAGGTATAGATTACCTCCTCCTGAAGTGTAATCCGGTACCTACGCTAACTCCCTACTCTAGTGACAATTAATGCAGCTAGGCCCGCTAAGTTATATGAAAAAAACCTTAAAATCTTTCAGACGAACCCAAACTACTCTCGTGATTGGATTTGTGGGTTTGAAAAGAATAGTTCTGACGTTGCGATTCACCTCCCGGTCCTTCTCGCAACGTCTAAGACGTAAACATACTTGGCTAGAGTAAATCACGTAAATAACACACTTCTAATCAAATCAATACTATAAAATATTTTAACAAAGAATGAAAATACAAATTTTAATTCATAAACATTAGTGGGCTACATCCCTAATCCTGAAAACAAGTTTACTCACTCATGTTCAAAGAAAACAGCATATACTTTGATGAAACTTGTATTGAATCCTAATAAAATATATGAAAATAACTAGAAAAGTAATCAGAAATGCTTCCCCTTTTATGTGCACGTGAGTTGAACCGACTTAAGCCAGAACCAAGTTGGTTCGGGGTCGATTAAGCAATTGATTGACTCTATTTCGCCCTATAGTCAACCCTCTTCATCGCACTCGCTCGCAAGCTCGCGCAAAAGAATCCAAGGTCCATGGGTCGAGTCGAACACTCACATCCACACGTGAACCCATGCTTCATAGTTTGACTCGACCCTCGTCCTATGGACTACTGTCAACCTCAGTGACACCATCGCACGCCCCAAGTCATTCAATGCGTCTGATGACAAGGGCTCCCATTATCAATCAGTCTTTGGTGTACTTTGGGATTTGTGCTAAATCCCATGAACATCACATTTTAGCATGTTATTCTAGTCATAATTATAAAATTTATTGTTGTTTTATTTTGCTTTTGCAATTATAATTATGTTAGCATTTAGAATACACTGGTGGTTCCATATTCCCGGATAATTGCCATAAACTAAGATTTAGGAAGTATATACATAAAAAAAAGATATTTAGTATATATATAAATATAATTTTATCTCCGCATATTCTAGAGTTCTAAATCCGTCACGTCAACTATGAGCATCCGCACTCGCATTAGTGAGTATTATTCCTCATATAATGATATATTTTCTATTTAACAAATACTTTTTGCATATATTATTCTTGTATATTGTATGAATTCAATTGATATTAGATAATCTCTAGTAATCTTGAATATTTATGTTAGCAACGAAAGGGAAAATTTTTTTAGTGAGACTGGCTCCCTAAAAATGTTTAGGTCCCTTAACAAACTATCGGGTTAGAAGAAAAAGAATCTGATATATAAATTTTTAGTGCATATTAACAAGAATACTAATATACACCATAGTATTTGCTTTAATATAATAGATATAGAGTATTGTGAAGTTATCTGATATACTTTAGATTTTTAAAAATTTATAGTGAAAAACAACTCCAGAATTAATACATGCAATGAATTAACATAAATTATAATTATATGATTTACTGTTTTCTTATAATTACTTGATTACTCTACTGACTACTACTCCATGTTTGTCTTTCTCATTTTCTCAAAGAATATATAAAATATTTTATTCTATCATCTTTGTTTTCATTTCTATTTTTTTAGAAAAATGGCTTTTAAATTATTATTCTTTTAGAAAGAATTAAAAATAAAACATGATATGAATATTTCTATCATAAATACTTTATTAATTTCTCTTGATTTTAATTTTAATTTTTGTTTACATTTTTTTTTTCTATGCAATGAATCTAGGACAAGTAGAGATAATGATGAGAGAGTAGATTTTGACATCCGTGGACAAAAGATTTAGATAAGCTTTTGAAGTAACCCTATTAACTTTCCTTTTTTTGTCTACTTCTTGAATGGTCTCTCTTATGCATTATGATGTCATGGAAAACTAGAGCTTTATTTTATATCCATTAATCTTATGGGCGCATTTTCTAGATGGACGGGGCACGTAATTCCATCCAAACGGGTAGAAATGAGGGCGCAACATATGGTTGGAATGACAATCGAACATGTGTCGTTGAGAGGCATGTCAGAGATCTTGGGAACCAAGTGTGAGGTTGTGGAAATCAACGTGGACGGCGCCATGGACCTAGTGCTGGGCCATGGTGAGATCCGAGGGGAAGCCGGTGAGGGTGGTGTTGACTTGGCATCCTCCGACGGTAGCGGTAGCGGCGAGGAAGCCGGCCTAGAAGAAGAGAAGGAGGATAAAGAGGAGAAATAAGGATTGCGGGAAGGCCATCGGAGGAGGATGGATGGAGATCTAGTCGAGAGATGAAAGTTGAAAGCAAGGCTAGGGTTATGGAGCTCCGCCGTCTGCCGCTTGGGAAGGTGGAGCTCTCCCTTTTGCCTCTGCTCGAGGAGGGATGTCGCCGCTCGGGGTGGAGAAGGGGAGTCGCGCGTGAAGAGAGTTAAGTTGGCTGTTCCACAACCGTTTGATTTTTTTCAGCCATGTGTCGTGCACCCATTGTTGGGGTATGCCCTTAAGGCTAATGTTTGAGGCCTGGGGATTCTTTCAGTATCATGTATAAACTCTTATGTTTATAAAGGCAATGGTTGTTATTCAGTTTGTTACATTGTCTGCTGCAATAAGTGTGCTTCTGAATAATGTCTCAATGCTGTTCAGCTTGGCTGACATGCTGTAATGTCCTTAGTCGAGATATCTTGGTGAACATGAGACAGTCTTGATATGATTGAGACTAATATGTGTTCTAATCTTATAGGATGCTTCGAGCATGGAATAAGATGTAGACTCATGGGTACATTGGATGTACTGGACAGACCCTACTAGGATATTCGATTGCTTGTCACAATGTGAATAATCCTTGTTTGCAACAAGTGGCACATGTCCTCTGACTTGAGATCACTTGTGTTTCTAAATGATGATTGTCATTGTTTTGAGGTAGTTCAATATCATTTGAAACATAATGGTTATAGACTATCTTGGATAATGATCATGAGTCATGTTAGGGCACTAGTGATAGATATAGGATTGCCGTCTCCTTGATTGGAGTGTGATGTTCTACTGGGGCCCCCTTGAATGAGATGATTGAGAAAGTGTATGGCCATACCCAGGTGACTATGTTCATCTAATCTAATCATGCTCATCATATTGGAGCTACAGGCTTGACACGCTTGTCCAATAAGAACATCCAGTGGCAAAGGAAACATGTATGCCTCGTGAAGTGGATTCACACTTGTGCTGTGGTTTGGGTGTAGTCTTGGAAGACTCTTTCCTTTATATCGGGAGACAGTGATGTGTTGCTAGATACCCCTCACTGATCGTGATAACGTAAGTTATCGTTACCGACATTTAAAGGAAACCCTTAGGGTCGCACAATTTGATGATATGGCTTACTTAAGTCAGATCGTGTGGACTGAATTGTTTGGGTTCAGTTTAAAGGGATTTAAACTCTGATTGTAAGTGAGATCTGGTCTGATCATGTTTGATTGATTAGGGCTTGAGATCGGTAAGCTTCGATCGAGAGATTGGATGCTAGATCGGTGAGATCAGGAGCATCAAGAGATGAACGGTTAGATCTTGAACCTTTAGGGTTTATTGTGATCTAGACCATATGGCTTGGGTTAATTGGTCTTTGAACCAAACCGACATTGAACCAGCTCATTGAGTGAGCGCATGGTTCAAGGGAGAGAGAGCAAAATGCGTTGGGGTAAACCCATGAACGCATGAACGCATGAACGTTAGGCGGTTACTATTTTTGGTTTTCCAAAATAAGGTAACGCACTACACGTTCGAGAGAGTTACGCCCTCTCTCGTCTCTTCACGTCTCGTCGCCTCTTCTCTCGTGGGAGAACTTCTTCACGCTTTGGAGAGAGTTTTAGCCAAGAAAGGAGATCATCTAAATCCCCTCAACGCGATCAGGAGACTTGGAGATCCTTGCTAGCACAAGGAGCAACAAGAAGTAGCCGATCCATCGTCTTGTGTGCGTCATCTTTGGAGGAGAACCATTTCGTTCTCTCATTTCCAAGCCGCCATCCAAAGCAATGGCTATGGTAAGATCACTTGTCGATCTTTGCAAGTTTTTAACAAGTTGATCATATGACATGCATGCGATATAGAAACCCTTGCTTCCGCTTCGAATTTTTGTTATGCGCCTATTAGGGTTTCGCTCCCCCTTGAAGGGGACTTGCACCCATCTATCACTGTTCGGATGGAATTAAATGTCCCTACCCGTTTAGAAAATGCGCCCTAATTTTATGGTGCATCTTTCAATTAATATAACGCAAAAAGGCCAAATATAGAGACATAATCGTGCAGAAATTGATTATCGTAGTTTTTGGCAAATAAAATAAATATAAGAAAAAAATTATAAAGATAAAACAATAATTTGATATCTTATATTTGCAAAGAGTAGGGCTGAGCATACGATACCGATACCGAAATACTATACCGAAATATGCGTTATTCGATATTTCGGTATCGGTACTTCGGTACTGGTACTGAAATTCTATTCGGGAGTATGGTACCAGTACCTAAAACCTGATTCAGGAAAATCCCGAACTCCCGAATCTATATATATTATTTAATTAAAAATATTAATTATTTACTATTTTATTTACTTACTAATACCTTATCCCTAACCCTAATCGGCTTATGGCTAATCCCTAACCCTGATTTAGGAGTTCAGGATTTTCCCGAAATAAATTTAAGGAGTTTGGTATCAGTCTCGAACTCCCGAAATAGAATTCGGTACTGATACCAGTAACTACGATTTAAATTTTGGGAGTTCGTAACCGAGAGTTCGGACCGATACCGTTTGTTCACCCCTAGCAAAGAGGGAATAGACGGTTCAATGGCTAAATAATTTTCAAAACTATTGAAACTATCATATATTAATATATGACTTATCATAAAGATTGTGTATCAATTCGTAAACAGCTACTAATTAAAATCGATAGCTTGTAACATACGATGTGTTAAATGCATGTAACGTCTAGCATTAATACATAAAATGATAATAAATTAAATCGTTTGAGAAAATCATTTAATTTGGTAAAGATTCTTCATGGAACCCTAATCAAAGATTCTTCGTCAAAAAGCAAGTACATTGAACACAAATCAAGAAAAGTACGGACTAAATAAAGAATCTCGTTCACAAGTTTGAGCTGTAGTTGAACTAGAACACCTATATTGTTGATTAGTTGTTAGCGCTAGATAAATGAACTTGTTCCATGGTTTCACATAAATCATTCTTCCCTTCTGGAAGGGAGTGTACAATTTATTAAACTTTAACCGAATCAAATTGAATAAGTTTGGATTTTTTTTAAATTTTTGTAAATAAACAAGTAAACTAATTTTTTAAAAAAATCAAACCATAACTAAATAAAATTTTTTAATTTGATTTGGTTTAATTTAAATCAAAATTAATTTTTACTAGTAATAATATTATTTTAATCAACTATTTTTAACTAAAATAATATTATAATATTTAAATTATATAATTAGTAAAAAACTTATTTATTTAATTCAACCTAAAAATTTAAAATTGAACCAAAAATCAAACCAAAATGTTTAAAAAATTTTAAACTGAACTAAATCGAATAAATTTAGTTATAAACCAGACAAAACTAATAATTTTCGTTTGACTTGATTTAATTTTTACGAGACAAAGAGTATATTTTTTTAATACTCCTCAAATTTTACCGTGGTAAACAAATGTCTCACCAAGCTTCTTTCCTCATATCTCTAGTGGTGTCCCTTAAATTTCTCTATGCTTGAAGTACTCAATGTTGGTAGAGAGTTAGTACAATTGTTGGCCGCTTTCATGATGTCTTAGTAGACATATAACTAGGTGTTCCTATGATTAACTTATCTTGATAGAGTCACAAGATTGGATTTGCTAAATGTAATCCAACTCAAAGAAAGAATCAATAGCTATCCAATTAGGAAATAATATGAAGTAGACTAAGCTTAGCAACAAAATCGCTTACCTACATTACTATTTTTCTTTTTTTTTTTTCAATTATTTTTTTTTATTTCCCACTCTTTTCTCCAAAGTAACAAAATCCTCACTGCTATCATTGAGGCACCAAGGTGCATTTACTTAGAGTAAGTTCAATTAATCCAATCCTTTATGTGCCACGTTTAACAACACTCTAATTTATATTATCTTGCTTATAACTGATGACGTTTAACAACATTTAAAATTTTAAAATCGTTATAATTTATAACCTTTCACTCTAGTTGATATGTGTCAGAGTCTATCTCCGCATCATTTCTGCTTTAGGTAGCAGTTAAGCACGAAAGATAGGCCGACTCTGAATCAAAAGCTTATTGTTTATCATGTATCATTTGACCACTATAATCTAAATCTGATTGACTGAAATGACTATCCGAGTTTCATACATGCATCTCGGCATACAGACAAATCCAAAGTACTTTGAATTCATTTATCTGCCCTGTCTATCTAATGAGAAACAGAAACAGGAGAGCATAACTGTAATCAAATTTGCATCCAGCTGCCATTCCAACGGAGAATGCATGCAGCAATAGTCCGCTGCATCTAACTAAAGCTCATGCAACTTCAACAAAGAGACAGACGACAGGAACAATATCATTATAGATCAAGAAACTAAAGAAAGCGCGGGCAACTTCGTTTTCCACCGATGGCTGTCTTCGCGCCCGCTTTCTGGGCAGAGAGGAGGAAGCAAATTCGTGGCACTGCGGACGCCGGCCAGTTACTTCTGGAGCCACCGCGCCAGCTGAGTAGGGTTGACCACCCCGGAAATATGGGCACCGCTGCGCATCAGCAAATAGGAAGCCTCCGCGTAGGACTCCGGCGCCACCTCCCCGGATCCGTTCGGCTCGGCGGAGATTGTGACGGGCCCATGCTGGCGCGGCTCCCAGCCCTTCCCCGAGAGAGTCCCCTTCTGCAGGAACTCGTGCGCGAGCAAGCCGGCGAGGAGCCGGTTGTCGAATTTAGTCGGCGCAGGAGGAGCCGAGGCCGTCGGCTTACCCGGCTCGGCTAGGCTCTCTCTCAAGACGGCGCGACGAGGGTCGGCCGGCTCGGGGTCTTTCCGCTTCCTGGACCCGCCAAGTGTCTCCAGGAACCGATCGTGGCTCGACATCACAACCGCCCCACAATTGTCGCCACGTCACCCCGCCGAAAGAGGAGATTGGACGCCCGTCACGGCCCCCAACTTGTTTTCCAATAAATAAATAAATAAAAGATGGGGTGGAAATTTGGAAAAAAGATCGTCACCGTCACGGGAAAAAAAGCTACGGCGTCGGAGTGGGAGAAAAGGGAAGGGGCCGGAGAAAATAGAAGCGGGGAGGGTTAATAGAACCGTCACCTCCGCCGTTGTAACGGCGATCGGAAGAAGATCGCCGCCGGGAAACGAAGATTAAGAGATCAAAGATGGGGTTGGAAAGAGAAAGGGAGAGGAATGATTTAGAAATAGTAGTAGAAGGGGATTTTGAGAGAGGGCGGATGGGTCTGGCCATTCGTAAATATGGCTGAGCACTTATGACATATGCCCCTGTACTTCTAAAAAATTACAAAAGTGCCGAACTTGAAAATGACCATAATACCCAAATCACCAACATGGGTCTGGGTCTCCGTTATCATTATAATTTAGCCATCTTCCCTCTGTTCCAATTCATTTAAACCATTTCTTTGGGTGAACAGTAGGTGCTAAAATGGCGAAGCCCTTATTCCTTTCAATCTATTTCCATCGTTCGTCTAATATAGAGATAGGGAAATATTCAGGATTTGATTTCGATGAGTCCGGAAGAGAGAATGGCACTCAGTGGTAAAATGGTAATTTCAGCTGAAGTAGTGTATACCTTTGGGTTGATACATGTGGCACACAACACAATAAATATCTGCTCCCTTCACACGTCTTTTCGAAAAATTCCAGAATTGCCATCGACCAGGTGGGATTGCTTGTGAGGTAACATGGGCCCGCATGGGCTGCTTGTGACTAAAGCCACGTTTGGCCCAATTTTACACAGAATTCTAAAAATGCTATAGTAAGATAAAAAAGATAAAGCACCGGTTTGGGATTGCTGGCCGCCCACTTTTACGGGTGTGGCCAGCGGAATTAGCATATCCAGCATCGTTTGGGATTGATTCCATTGGGCGCACCAGCGAAATCTAGCTACCCGTAGAATCAGTTGATTTCCAGCTTCTCGCGGCCCGCAGGCTAATTTCACTCTCTCTCCCCTCTTGCAACGCCTGCTTCGCGTAAACCTCTCACGACGCCTCCTTGCTCCCTGCTCCTCGCCGACCGCCAACCTCTTGCTCATCATTGATTTCCAGTGCCGTCGCCCCTCGCCTCATTAGCTCCCTGCCTCTTTGCCATCCAGCACCCGCCTCCAGCCCCCGCGCCTCCAACTCCGACTCTAGCGCCCGCCTCCTCCGCCTCCAGCACCTCCAGCGCATCCTCCGCCGCCTACAGCGCCTTGCCTTTGCCACCTCCAGCTCCTCCAAATCTAGCTCCGGTCGACCCTGCTCCAACCTCCAGATCCAGCCTCCTCTCCGCCAGCGCATCCTCCGCCGCCTATAGCGCCTCGCCTTTGCCACCTCCAGCTCCTCTAGATCTAGCTCCGGCCGACCTTGCTCCAACCTCCAGATCCAACCTCCTCTACGCCGCCTTCCATCTCCAGGTAAGCTCCAGCCTCCTACAGCTCCGCCCCCTCTAGCTCCGGCCTCGTCGAGCTCTAGCCTCGCCGGCCTCCAACGCCTCATCGAGCTCGATTAGCTGCATCCAGATCTCCAGCCTCGCCGACCTCCAGCACCTCCTCCTCCGATATCGAACCTCCCCGCCTGCTCCTTCCTCACTCTCTCATCCAATCTCATTCTTGACTCTCAACTGCCCTCGACTCAATCCTCATCGAGCTCGATATCGAACCTCCCCGCCTACTCCTGCAGACGCTCGAGCTCCTGGTTCCCCGCTTGCTCTTGCTCCCAGCCGACGCAAATCACCGCCGACGCTCAAGCTCCCAGCTCCCCGCCTGCTCCCAGCCAACACAGATCAATCTACCAACGCTCAATCACCCGCCGGCCCCTGCTTCGAATCTTGTATCAACATTAGTATAATAGTAATTGAGGTTAGAATTTGTAAATTGATGTTGCAATTTAATAAAAAAATTGATGTTGTAATTTAATAATTGAGGTTCGAATGACATTTGTAAGAAATTGGTAATTGATGTTGCAATTTGCATTTTGTAATCATCAATTTATCTTTACTCTTTCTTTAATTAGTATACTAATTTTGATGCTAAGTAATCTTGTATCAAATTATCTTTATTAGACTTAAATATTATTTAGTATACTAATTTTGATACTAACTAATCTTGTATAAAATTATCTTTATTAGACTTAAATATTATTTTATATGTGAGAAGTATTATTTGTGTTGTACGAGACAATTATTCTTAAAATATTTTTATTATATTAAAATTTTTTACTTAATCAAATAGCACATTATTTTTGTTCTATTGACCAACATTTGTAGTTTTTCAAACAGCTTCTGCTTCTCTCAGTCAGCTACTTTTCAACCAGCAATTTTCTAGCCAACAAAAGCTAGAAGCAGAATCAGCTCCAAACTGGCCTAGAATGCAGAAGCTCCAATGAGCGGAGCCAAACCCCCCCTAAGGCTGTGTTTGGGATTGTTTTGCCGGCCGGCCGCGAGTAAAAATTATCCTAATCATGAAGCAGCAAGAAAAGCAACAGCGCTTTACGTTTGTCGTCGACGCACACCACCGTCAGCCCCCGCTCTAGCACAAACTCCCGCACCTTCTCCACGTAGCACTCCTTCGTCACGATAACACGCACGCCCGCCGCCGCCACTTGCTTCTGTATCTCCGCCGGCGTGCAGAAGGGGTTGGTGGTGGTGGCCGCAGCGCCGCGGCGAGAGGCGCCGAGGAAGGCAAGCACGAACTCAGAGGAGGATCATGATGATGTCGCCTTTCACCACCCTGATGCAAGCAAGGCCCGCCGCCGACGCCGGTGACTCGTTGTCATCCCTCGGGCAGTAGAACTCGATGCCGGTGACTCTTCCCTTCCCTTCCGACGCCGGTATTCTCTCCTTACCTGGAATCGAGGAGAGCGATTGCGACCTATTCCTTGGCTGCCAGCAGTGGTTCACTTGGTACGATGCTGTCGTGGATTGGGAAAATCAAAAGAGAAGAGAAAACGAGAAAGGGAAAGAGAAAGGAGAAGGGGAAAATGAGCAAGTAAAGGAAGCCGCAGGCGTACTGTTCACCAGTGATTGAGATTTTGAGATTTTCCACCAGTAGGAGAGAGCCACGGGCTTAAATCAAGGAAAAATACGGGTCAAAAGAAAGTCAACGCAGCAAGCGCTACTGCCCTGTTGTGCCTCCGGCTTTGACCACGCGCGACCCGCTGCCCGCAGAACAATCCCAAACATAGCCTAAACATAGCCTAAATTGGT
Source organism: Costus lasius (assembly GCA_027563935.2). NCBI lineage: Eukaryota > Viridiplantae > Streptophyta > Magnoliopsida > Zingiberales > Costaceae > Costus > Costus lasius. The sequence continues at coordinate 84,364,010 of CM050451.1, forward strand.
CTAAATTGACTACCAAGAAAACCATGTATTCTAATATGATTTTAGAATTTTTCTCCATAGAAAAAAAAATCTCCATGACTAACTGTGTTTAATAAATTAATAATATATATATATATATACATATTCTAATTTAATTGATTTGGATCATAAATAAATTGACTCTGTTGATAGCCCAAATATAACACCCAATTTAAACCTAGATAACTGATAGATTGGTTTAATTTTTACCACGTATAATAGACTAATTTGTATTAAGTATATTAGGCATACAAAATAATACCTAATCTATGAATAGACTTTCGTTAGACATTCTAGAGAAGCCAACCTAATCAGCATATATATGGATAGAAAAGTTGACAAGTTCACTTACAAGTAGCAAAAGAAAAACATCTAGTTATGTTTTTAAAGAGCTTGGAGCAATTTCATAGTCTTCTAGGAAGTAATTCAAAATAGCTCAAGCATTCATTGAAGCAAAATAATATGACAATAATAACTTCTGAATCTCTCAAGCAACTTGGATTTACTATAAGGTTAAGAATTTGAACAAGATTTGCCAATAATTTTTTCAAATTACTCTTTCAAGTTGACTAAGAAAGGAATCAATCATGAGAGATAAAAAGCAGCTAAGTTATCATTCGTAGGACATAAAGTAAAGAATTACATGATCAAAATGGCATACTGCAGAAGATAAAATTAGATAGTTGATTTTTTTTTTAAGTTCAAAACTCAAAGTTTTTGTACACGAGCAGATTAATTGAATTCATGGGACAGTTCAAAATAAGGAAGAATGTTAAGCTCCTCTAATTTGAACTTCATAATTTTTTCATTTCCTAGAAGCATCTTCTAAGTGATTTATGGATAGGTGTGTGGATTGAGAATGAGAGATTGAGTGGTGATTAGAGAGAGATCAAAAGCAATATATGAGGTGTCACGTCTCGGCGGAAATTCAACTATTCCTTTAGCCGAGGGTTCCCCAGGGAGATGATAATATTAAAAGAAACCAAAGAATATAATTGCTATAAAAATTTTATTAACCAATAATTTCAAGTCCAACATTCTGCAATCCTTTAAGATCAACTACATTCAATTACAAAACTTATAAACTACAGTCTATGCAATTAAATCAACTGAAAGAATAGAATAAATCAGAAAAGTATTTAGTAAAAGAACACTTGATGATATTCTGACTCCAGTGGGTATCTAGCTATCTACTCTATCCCTCCCAGCTGCTAACTCAATACCTGGAGGAGAAACAAGGGGAGTTAGCGAAAAATGCTAAGTAGGAATCAAGAGATGATGCATGTTCAATTAATATGAAATTGCAAACATAGAAACTACACTACATGTCAGAAACAGATAATAACTGAACATAAGATTGTCGTGCAAATCATCAAGCTTGGCCAACAAATCTCAATTAAGAGCCGTACTCATTTTCAGAGTATTTCCATCGTCAGCTCACACAATGAAACGACTGTCTTAAATAGCCCGAGGTGTTGCGTCCAACACTGACATCCGTAGTATTGTCCGAGGACAACTGGCGGTGCCCTAACCGGCAAACAGATAGTCTAATATAATCAGAACTATAACTCAGATAAATAAGCCACTGGTGATAAATCACCAGGTCAAAGGTCATATGCATGTGACGACATGATAACAGTATAACATCTCAGTTTATTTGCATGGTCTATAAATATTCATAACTTTCCAACAAAAATACCAGAAAAACATATTTACAATGCATCCATGATAATTATGTGATATTGAAGCCAAATATGCACAAATAAAAAGGTAATGAGGTCGATTGAAATTAGAAACAAATCAATTAGGAGAGATACAAAGATAAGGTGTCAATGTCTATTCTAATGCATGAATCTGACACCGTGACAAAGGCAGGGAAAGGATTCCTACCTCAAGTGTTGATATTCCTTAATTCTTTCTAAAAATTCAATTATCTCCTCTTCTCAACTGAAATTAAAATTATTTGTTATCAACCCACCATTAATCCCTCTAACTTATAATCGTCAAAAATAGGATTTAAGTTCTTACCGAATTAAGCCCCACGGTAGTGGGTTGATCACCACTGAGTTCTAAAATACCAAAAACCCCAAATCTACGCTAAATACAAAATAAAATATAATTTTGGAGTTCATCAACTTACTGTTTAGGGTATTAATAAAAATAAATAATTAATTAAAACTTACCTTTTGTTTTGCCGAAAACTTGATGCGGACGAACGAACCTTCGTTCATTCCTTCGCTTCAATCGATCAGGAAGGATCACCGGCGCTCGCCGGAGAAGATTAGCCGCCGGAAGGAAGAGGGCAGCTGGCGTTGGAAGAGGAAAGAAGCTGCTGGCCAGAGAGGAAGAGAAATCTGCTGGCGTTGAAGGAATTTTGCCGCTGCTGGAAGTGGAGGCGGTGTTCGCCGCTGCTGCACGCTAAGGGGAACTCGCGCCGGAAGAAGGAATAAAGTCGCTGCCGCTACTGGGAGAAGGGGAGGCCGTCGGATGTAGGAACTCGCGTCCCGCCCGGGAGAGGGTTTAGGGTTTAATTTATAGGATTAGAGTAAGAGTTTTTAGGGCTTAATAAATTAGGATTTCGAAATTTAAATTTAAATTAATAATAAAAAAATATCAAGGTATAACATACGGCTACTCGAGGGAGTATGATGTTGTGAATTAATTTTTTGTTCTTCACAATTTCTTCATTCTCTTTTCTAACGACGCTAATGCCGAGCTACTAAAAACATGGATCGTTGAAAGAAACTGTCAGTAGGAAATCCCGATCAGAACTAAAGAAAAAAAATATCAAAAAAGCAATTCAAGTTACAAGAGAAATCTATCGGGAAAAACAAAAACACATTGCAAATCATCACGGCGAATCGAAGCCCTCGATCTAAAGGGGCTTTCACTTATCAAGATGTATATGATCCGTATCATACTGGATTTGATGAACTTTTAGCTAATCGATATTGCGGAAGCAATTGAATCGAAAGCAGAATTAAAAAAAATGTCAGAAAAATGGAAACCTCAAAAAATTGGCGCACCTGGAAAAAGGAGGTCCGGATTGGAAAATAGGCAAAAAATCGAAGAAACATTGTGATCCAGCAAGCGATTTTTGGTTTTGAGCTCGCCGGCGAACGATCTAAAGAACTGGACGAGGAGGAGATTGCCGATGGGAAGGAGGCGGGGGCTGCGCAGCCTCATGATTTAAAATCGGAGGCGGGGGCGATCCGACCAAATGACCTGAGTCGATTGTTCGTGTTTATTTAAATGACTCGTGTCCTGCTCTTTGTTGTAAATATAAATATTTATTATTTCAAGTTTTTTTTTTAAAAATAAACACTTTAATTTTGTTTCAAATTAAAAACTCTAATTTTATCTAAAACCTAATTATTTAGATAATCTTGGTGTATGTTAATGGCAACGGAACAGATTTCTGGCGGGGAAATTAAAATTGCAAATTTCCCGCCAAAAGATTCGCAGACAATACCCCGGAGGTGAGATCGAGGAAAAGAAAAGAGTTGAAGCAATTACAGGGCAAATGAGGCCAAGGCAGCCGCCGGTAATGCGGCAATTCGGCCAGACCTCCCTTTCGTCGTCTTTCTTCTCCAGATCGAGGTACTTTTTCTCTTCCCCTCTCTCCTCTCTCTCAATTTGATCGAATTTTTGCGTGCTCCTCTCTCAACAAGTAGATTTCCAGGGCTTCGGACGGGGATCGTGCTATAAAGCCTATCAACAAAAATGTGGTGTCGCTCTCCGAGTTCTTGGATCGAAAGATCGTCAAAACTAACAGCAAATCGCTCGCGGTATCTTAACTGATCATTTGGTTTTGTATCGTATGATGCGTGTTGATGAAAGATCAACGATATGGTCTTCCGGTGGCAGGAGAAGCAGGCTTCCTTCTCATTAGTTGGGTCCCCTAACAATGATTCGTCGGGCAAAAAGGATGGAGCGTGCAGCAACTTCGTTCTGGGCGATGCAATTTTCCGGCAGTTTAAGGTCTCAGCGAAAGAAAAACAAGAAGTGGAAATTGCCGGAGGAGGCGACATGGGTGAATCTCAAACAGACTCATCCACTGGTGATGGTGGGGGTTCGAGGAAGCGTAATTGCCCGTTTGATGATCCTTCAGGTGAGTCTGGCATGAAATATCCAATAAAATACTTCTCCGTCCATTTTTGTTTCTGCAAATATGGGCCAAAGATTTGCTGAAGAATCAATGGCATTAATGTCTGGAACTTTCATTATAGGTGATCTCACTCTAAATGGAACAATCTCATTCACTTGGTCTTCTGATAGTAATACCAGATTTTTAGGGCTTAAATTAAAATTTAGTCTGTGTGGACGATCAAGGAGAAATTTACCATCGAGTAAACAAGGGTCTTCCACCTAGTTATTGTAAAATTTTAGTGATGGACACAACAAAGGGATGCATAAAATTCTTGGTAGTTCATGATTTAGACCTAATGACTACCATTACCCACTCTCATTCAACTTATGAAGGAATTCACTAGTTGATCTATGGAATATATAAAAGGATAAATATAATGTGGCTCATAATTGGGGATTTGAGTTACTAAGTTTTGGTAAAGCATCTTGAGCCCCTGCATCTTTTCATGAAAGAAAAGCTTTAGTAGTGAAATATTGTTTCACAAGTGAAAATGGAGATGGTCTAGGCAGAAAGTATGCTTCCATTTTCTACATTGAAGGAGAGGATATGCACAGAGTTGTTGTAGCATTACTTATCATGCATTCTTCTTGAAGTCACATCTGTTGATTTTGTTCTCTTCAGTATCTTCTCCGTTAATTGTTCATTGATATGGAATGCGCAAAGTTGATGCTGTAAGATTTCATCGGTGAGTGCTATTGTTTACGTATACTTTGCTTAGTTTAGCAGGTGTGGGTGAGAGGTTAACAGCTCGAAAGACTTTGGTTGTTCTCGGTGATGACCCCAAACCTTGTACCTACAGAAAAGAGAAGAAAGCAATGAACAGAACGAAACCTTTTTATGATCACTGTAAGATGTCCTATTAACAGCTTCAGTCATAGTTCTCTTTAAAAATTGAAATTGTTTCACGGTATGTTACGATCATGAGTTTCTCAGCATGTAACTCTACTTTCTCAGATGCAACTGGAAGTGGAAAGTGGGATTGCAGTAGGGAAGGAGTCGATAACGAAGAAGTTGGCTGCACTGAATTTTGGGAAGGATTGGGTTCCACAACACTTGGCGGTTTGGAATGGCATTGAGTCAACTATAAACTCCTTATTCAATGTCATCTGAGTTTGACTAATCATTACATTTATCCATTATAGACGAAACCCTTATTGAATTATCTACGCTTTTATCTTTGCGGAATAATCTTGTGGATCAGATGAAGTGATGCAAATTAAGTGATTAGAAATTACAACAAAACATCCTGTTCTTTTTGAATTTGCACGATCCTATTGGATTTGGCTAATTAGAAACATTGTTTACCTACTTAAATTTCTGTTCTTCATTATTCTTTATAGTCATTTATACTAAATTTGAAGGCCTTCTTGTTAGCCCAACCTTGAATAACTGATCCTTTAGGATCAAAGTAGAATGAAATTTTGTAAGGAATTATTCATAGGGGTTATGATGATTCCATGTGTCCAAATAGTGCCACAACAGAGCTCATCAAGAATAATTAGAATCTGAGTGTACTCAATATACCAAGTGTGATGCTCCCGGGATTTAGCACAAATCCCAAAGCACATCGAGATGGAGCAATGGCGGGACCCCTTGTCATTAGCCGTGTTGGACGACTCGGGTGTGCGATCGTGTCACTGAGGCTGACATAAGTCCATAGGGCGAGGGTCGAGTCAAACCACGGAGTGTGGGTTCACACGTGGATGTGGGCTTTTGACTCGACCCATGGACCCCGGACCCTCTCGCACGAGCTTGCGAGCGTGTGCATCGAAGAGGGTCAACCGTGGGGCGATTTTGAGGTCTAATCAGCCCCGAACCAGCCTGAACCAACCTTCTTAGCTGAACCGAACCGGTTTAGCCGGTTCACCTGGTTCAATCGCGCGTACGCGCGTTTGAGGAAATTTCCCCTATTCAAGCTTCGTTCCCACGAAGCTTGCCGTCCGCCGTCGATTCAGCCAACCAGAGGGACGCTCGCCGGATTTGGAAGGTGGCCGAAGGTGCGGGCTGGCGTGGCGACGAGGGCGACGGCGATTGAAGGCTAGGACTCCTACGTGGACGAGCCTAGGGTGGATTTTCGGATCCGCCCCGGTGGAAGCGAGATCTCCGGCCAATCACCGGCGGAGATCGCGGTTGCGTGGCGACGAAGATGGAAATCCCATCCTCATCGAGGGGCGGTTGCAATCAAGTGGAATCAAGCGCTTGTGCAAGGTCTGGCGACGACGAATTTGAGATCTGGGAACAGAGGACATTGTTTGGCGTCGGCGATGAGGCTCCGGCCGTGGACTCGTCGGCGTACGCTCTCAGATCGACTCACCGGTGCCCTGAGGTAATGAGGAGACCATCTCCTCCGGCGCCGGCAGCCAGACGCAGGAGTGCGATCGGATTTTCCGATCGTCGGTTCCACGCAGCCGCAGCTTCCATTGGGGTGGATTTCTGGTCGGCAGCGGCTTCTCCGGCGACAATACTCCGGCAGCGACTTCGCCTATCGTCGGCGACCAGTTCCCGACCCTCTAGTGCAGCTCCGGTGGCCGGACGGGAGAGGGGATAAATCCCCTGTTTCAGCCGAGGTTTCGGCGTGGTTTCGGACGCGAGCGGGAAGAGGGAGAAGGGGCTTCTGCGCGCGTGTTCGTACGTGCGTCTCACTTTGACTCTGACCGGACTTTCCGACGCAGCTTATCGGAGGATCTCGGTGGGCTCGGCTCGTGGAGTGGTGGCACGCTACAAGGGTAAACTCTCCCCGGATCTATCGTGTGTAGTGGTAGTAGGACGGTTTTCTCGTGTGTTGTGGATAGAGACTTTACTGCCGTTCGGACTTCGTGTGGCTTTTCGTCCGGATGGTTCTTTGCGTTATCTGCGCCCGCCTATGTGTAGTGCGGGTTGTGCTTATTTGTAGGTACTGCTGCTTGCCTGTAAAGTCTTGGACGTGTGTGCCGGCACCCTTGAAGGTGTTCGCCACCGTCCCCTTGTGATTGATTGAGGCCGCGCCGGTGCCTATCTCGGCTGTGTAGAGAAAGGAGTGCGGGTTGAGGATATTTCTGTGAGTGCAAAGTGTTTGGAGAGTCTCCATGACTTTGACACAGTTGAGAGATCTGTATTCGTGTCCGAGGGGCGGTATTCATACCGAACCCTTCGCGCACGTGGTGTGAGGACTTGTAGAGTGCTGGGCCAGCTTCCGCAATGCGATCCTAACCGATCGCGGGCCACTCTAGTGTAGGGCTGAGATCTCCGCCAGGGGATTTGCCGGTTGTGGTTAAGTTTATTATTAAAAAAATAAATTTGCCCATAACAAATCGGTATCAGAGCTGAAGTTTGTATAAGTCTATTGTCAGGGATATCGACGTCGGTGTACGTTGTTTGGAGGGTGCGTACGTCGGTGCCTAGCGCCGGGGCGTAGTCTCTCAGCCTCTTCACTGATCGCTCAGTTCCGACATAGATTGAGCACTGCTTAGCTCTTTTCAGTGCACCCAGAGGTCAGACCATCAGATCTCATTCCACCAGCAGAACTTCAGAGTTATTTGTCACAATCACAATGGTTACAGCTGCAGAACGCATCTCCCACTTAGAGATTGCGATAGGGAACTTCGATGGAGACGCTACGATCATGGAGCGTCTCGAGGCACTTCGGTCGGCGGTCGAGTCCGTTGGGACCCGCTTGGATATTGAGTTGGCACGTCTCTCCAGTGTCCTTGCTGGACTGGCATTGGAGGTGGCTGGTTTGAAGGGGCAGGCTTTTGCCCATGCTTCTACTTCAGCCGCAGGCGCTGGGAGTTCCCAGCCGCAGACCACTAGAGTGCGTGTTCCCGAGCCCTCTACTTTTAGTGGGGTACGCAGTGCAAAGGAACTAGAGAATTTCCTTTGGGATATGGAGCAGTATTTTAGGACTACTCAGGTGCCTGATTATGAGAGAGCGCAGTTGTGTTCGGCATATCTAACAGGTGACGCCAAGCTCTGGTAGCGTACCTTAGTGACCCCTCCGGGAGAAGAGGTGCCACGTGACATCTCATGGGATGAGTTGAAAGCTGAACTGAAGAACCAGTTCCTGCCGACACACATGTCTAAGACTGCTAGAGACTCTTTGCATAAGATCAGACACACGGGGACAGTTCGTGAGTATGTTCGAGTTTACTTTGCCGCCATGCTCGAAATACCACGAATGGAAGAAGAGGATCGCTTGTACTTTTTCTTAGAGAGGATGCAGACATGGGCACAGTTAGAAGTTAGGAGACATAGCCCATTAACTCTCAAGGAGGCTATGGCCGTAGCTGATTCCTTAGTGGGTTTGAGGGATAGGAAGCAATCTGCCCCTATCTCCTCTGGTCCATTTAAGTCACGTTCTTCTCAGAGGAATAAGGGGAAGCGTCCAGCTCCAGGACCTAAGGGTGGGTATAAGAAGAAGCAGGGAAAGGGAGGAGCTACCTCTTCAGGAACTGGCTAGAAGAAAGCCACACCAGCCGGTTCTCCTCCTAGGGGCGCTCCCAAGCAGCAGCTGAAGTGTTTTCTTTGCCGAGGTCCTCATCTCATGCGTGATTGTCCTCGGGGAGATACACTTGCAGCTATTGTTCAGCGGGAGGCTGCCCAATCTGAGGATCCTCTGATCACTGTGAATCCTTTGGTGATCAACGCCATTGCCACTTCCACCACAATGAAGACCAAGTTGATGTACGTAGAGATGAGGGTGAACTCACATCGAGTTCATGCCATGATCGATAGTGGTGCATCTCATGTTTTTGTGGCTCATGGCATGGCGACGCGGCTAGGGCTGAGCATGTCCCCTGCTCAGGACCGCTTCAAGACGATCAACGCTGAGGAGCGGCAGATCGCAGGAATATCCTATGATGTTCCTCTTGTCTTCGGGGAGTGGAAGGGTAAGAACCATGTACGTGTGGTTCAGATGGACGATTATGATGTCATCGTCGGCTTGGAGTTGATACAGAAGATGAAGGCTGCTATAGTCCCTCATCTAAGGGGTGTCCAAGTGATGGATGAGAGATACCCTTGCTTTGTTCGTTGCCTACAGTTGGCTGGGTCGGATAAGTCAGTGCGACCAGGGAAGGCTCAGAGTACATACATATCGGCTGCTATTCTTGAGACAGGCTTACGTCGGGGCGAGCGGACCTTTCTGGCTACATGGGTGACGGCCCCTGTAGAAGGTCCAGACGACGTACCAGCGGAAGTGAAGAATTTACTTGAGGAGTTCTAGGATCTTCTTCCGCCTGAGCTACCTAAGGAGCTTCCTCCTAGACGTGCGATTAATCACCGCATTGAGTTGGTTCCTGGGGCAGCTCCTTCTTTCCCACCCCCATATCGCATGCCTCCTGCAGAGCTCGTAGAGCTGAGGAAGCAGTTGGATGAACTCTTGGCAGCTGGGTTCATCCAACCCTCCAAGTCTCCATTTGGTGCTCCTATGCTGTTTCAAAAGAAAAAGGACGGTAGTCTTCGCTTCTGTGTTGACTACCGTGCCTTAAATAAGATCACCATTAGGAATAGATACCCAATTCCACATATCTAGGACCTCATTGACAGACTGGCGGGCGCTACTGTCTTCACCAAGCTTGATTTGAGATCAGGCTATTGGCAGGTCCGCATAGCTGAGGGAGATGAGGCGAAGACAGCCTATGTCCCTCGGTACGGCGCCTTCGAGTTCTTGGTTATGCCATTCGGCTTAACCAATGCGCCGGCTACCTTCTCCCACCCGATGAACAATGTTCTGACACAGTTGCTAGACAATTTTGTAGTCGTCTACCTTGATGATATCGTGGTGTACTCGACCACGATGGAGGAGCATTTGCAGCATCTGAGATTGGTGTTTCAGAGACTGAGGGAACACCAGTTGTATGTGAAGAGGGAGAAATGCTCCTTTGCTGCTTCAGAGATCCAGTTTTTGGGCCATGTGGTAGGCCATAGCACTGTCCAGATGGATCCTGAGAAGGTGCGTGCCATCGTCGAGTGGACCGCACCTACTTCCCCTACTGAGCTCCGATCTTTCCTGGGAGTGGCGAATTTCTACAGGAAATTTATCCAGGATTACACCAAGATCGCAGCTCCTTTTTCTGACCTCCTGAGGAAGGAGACTCCTTGGCTATGGCAAGAACGGCATCAGACTGCGTTTGCAGAGTTAAAACGCAGGATCGCCAGTGAGCCGGTTCTTCGTATGCCGGACTTCAGTCGGCCCTTTGAGGTCCATACCGATGCCTCTGATAGAGCGATCGATGGAGTGCTCTTACAGGAGGGGCACCCAGTGGCATTTGAGAGCCGGAAGTTAAGTCCGGTGGAGCAGCGTTACTCAGCTCACAAGAAGGAGATGGTTGCCGTGATCAACTGCCTTCGAGTTTGGCGCATCTATCTTCTCGGTAGCGCTTTCGTAGTGAAGACGGATAATGTCGCCAATACATACTTCGCTACGCAGAAAAAGCTTTCACCTAAACAAGCGAGATGGCAGGAGTTCCTCGCTGAATTTGACTTCACCTGGGAGCACAGACCGGGGCGCTCCAATGTGGTTCCAGATGCTCTCAGCAGGATGTGCACTGTGGTGCTTGCTTCTATATCGAGGATTGAGGGTGATCTCCTCGAGCGCATTCGGCAAGCTGCTGTTCTCGATGCTAAATATTAGCAGTTGATCGCTGACGTGCGAGAAGGCAAGGTTCGTCATTACTATCTTCAGGGCGACGACCTTTTGATGGCCGAGGGCGGTCGGCCACTTGTTCCGGCGACTAGCGGACTTCGACGCGAGTTATTGCGAGAGCTTCACGACACGGCATGGAGTGGACATCCGGGACAGCGCAGGATGCTAATTCTATTATCCCGATCCTGTTATTAGCCCTCCATGCGAGCTGATATCGATCACTATGTCCGCACTTGCTTGATCTGCCAGCAGGACAAAGTCGATAGGAGGCGCGAAGCTGGAGTGTTAAAGCCTCTTCCCATTCCGGAACGACCATGGACTTCAGTTTCCATGGATTTTATTACTAGGTTACCGAAGGTCAAAGGGAAGGCTTCTATCTTTGTTGTGGTGGACAGGTTCTCTAAGTACTCTGTGTTCATCGCAGCACCTGAGCCTTGTTCAGCCAAGGAGACGGCTGACCTATTCTTCAAGCATGTGGTGAAACTTTTTGGGCTTCCTCTGGACATTGTTTCTGACAGAGATGCCAGGTTCACTGATAACTTCTGGACGTCTTTGTTCAAGACTCTTGGTTCCGAGCTAAAGTTTTCTACAGCGAACCATCCTCAGACTGATGGCTAGACGGAGAGGATAAATGCACTACTTGAAGAATACCTTTGTCACTTTGTGTCGGCAAGCCAGCGCAACTGGGTGTCTCTCCTCGACACGGCGCAGTTTGCCTACAACTTGCAGCAGTCTTCAGCGACCGGCAAGACACCATTTGAGTTGGTGTTCGGACGACAGCCTCTCACCCCCGCTGATGTTGTGCAGCACACCGATGGTGAGTGCCCAGCAGCTTATCGGGTTGCGAGAGATCATGCCGAGGTGCTCCAGGAGGCTCATGATAGCTTAGAGCACGCTGCAAGAAGGATGCAGCATTATGCCAATCAGAGTAGACGCGATGAACAGTTCGAAGTTGGGGATCTTGTGCTTTTAAAGTTGACACCTCAGATGTGGAGAAAGATCTCAGCCAAGACTGTGCATCGCACCCTTATTCAGAGATATGAGGGACCTTTCGAGGTCTTGAGATGGGTTGGTGCTGTAGCCTACAGGCTGAAACTTCCCGACAGATTAAAGCTTCATCCGACCTTTCATGTAAGCTTTTTGAAAAAGTTTCATACCGACGAGACCGACCCCAGTCGCTCTCAGGGGCGTCGGGCTCCTCCTAGTGTTCGGGCAGAGTTCGATAAAAAGATTGAAAAGATTTTGAATCACAAAACACTTGGACAGTATAGGAGGAATAGGCGGATGGAATTTCTTATGCAGTGGGAAGGAACACCCATAGAAGAAGCTAAGTGGGAGAAAGCTTCTGATTTGTGGCAGTTTGAGGAGGAGTTGAAGATCTACATGGACAACCTGTCGTCGAGGGCGATGACGAACTTGGGTGGGGGAGTATGTGATGCTCTCGGGATTTAGCACAAATCCCAAAGCACACCGAGATGGAGCAATGGCGGGACCCCTCGTCATCAGCCGTGTTGGACGACTCAGGTGTGCGATCGTGTCATTGAGGCTGACACAAGTCCATAGGGCGAGGGTCGAGTCAAACCATGGAGTGTGGGTTCACACGTGGATGTGGGCTTTTGACTCGACCCATGGACCCCGGACCCTCTCGCACGAGCTTGCGAGCGTGTGCATCGAAGAGGGTCAACCGTGGGGCGATTCTGAGGTCTAATCAGCCCCGAACCAGCCTGAACCAACCTTCCAAGCTGAACCGAACCGGTTCACCCGGTTCAATCGCGCGTACGCGCGTTTGGGGAAATTTCCCCTGTTCAAGCTTCGTTCCCACGAAGCTTGCCGTCCGCCGTCGATTCAGCCAACCAGAGGGACGCTCGCCGGATTTGGAAGGTGGCCGGAGGTGCGGGCTGGTGTGGCGACGAGGGCGACGACGATTGAAGGCTAGGACTCCTACGTGGACGAGCCTAGGGCGGATTTTCGGATCCGCCCCGGTGGAAGCGAGATCTCCGGCCAATCATCGGCGGAGATCGCGGTTGCGTGGCGACGAAGATGGAAATCCCATCCTCGTCAAGGGGCGGTTGCAATCAAGCGGAATCAAGCGCTTGTGCAAGGTCTGGCGACGGCGAATTTGAGATCTGGGAACAGAGGACATTGTTTGGCGTCGGCGACGAGGCTCCGGCCGTGGACTCGTCGGCGTACGCTCTCAGATCGACTCACCGGTGCCCTGAGGTAACGAGGAGACCATCTCCTCCAGCGCCGGCAGCCAGACGCGGGAGTGTGATCGGATTTTTCGATCGTCGGTTCCACGCAGCCACAGCTTCCATTGGGGTGGATTTCTCATTGGCAGCGGCTTCTCCGGCGACAATACTCCGGCAGCGACTTCGCCTATCGTCGGCGACCAGTTCCCGACCCTCCGGTGCAGCTCCGGTGGCCGGACGGTGATGGACGGGAGAGGGGATAAATCCCCTGTTTCAGCCAAGGTTTTGGTGTGGTTTCGGACGCGAGCGGGAAGAGGGAGAAGGGGCTTCTGCGCGCGTGTTCGTACGCGCGTCTCACTTCGACTCTGACCGGACTTTCCGACGCAGCTTATCGGAGGATCTCTGTGGGCTCGGCTCGTGGAGTGGTGGCATGCTACAAGGGTAAACCCTCCCCGGATCTATCGTGTGTAGTGGTAGTAGGACGGTTTTCTCGTGTGTAGTGGATAAAGGCTTTACTGCCGTCCGGACTTTGTGTGGCTTTTCGTCCGGCGGTTCTTTGCGTTATCTGCGCCCGCATATGTGTAGTGCGGGTTGTGCTTATTTGTAGGTACTGCTGCTTGCCTGCAAAGTCTTGGACGTGTGTGCCGGCACCCTTGAAGGTGTTCGCCACCGTCCCCATGTGATTGATTGAGGCCGCGCCGGTGCCTATCTCGGCTGTGTAGAGAAAGGAGTGCGGGCTGAGGATATTTCTGTGAGTGCAAAGTGTTTGGAGAGTTTCCATCACTTTGACACAGTTGAGAGATCTGTATTCGTGTCCGAGGGGCGGTATTCATACCGAACCCTTCGCGCATGTGGTGTGAGGACTTGTAGAGTGCTGAGCCAGCTTCCGCAATGCGATCTTAACCGGTCGCGGGCCATTTTGGTGTAGGGCTGAGATCTCCGCGAGGGGATCTGCCGGTTGTGGTTAAGTTTATTATTAAAAAAATAAATTTGCCCATAACACCAAGCATCTTTGCAACTTTGAATAATGTTATTTCTCATCAAACTTATATTTATAGTGCATTTATTGCTTCGATCACCAAAAAGAGGAATCAGCACTTTGAGGAGTTTAGTCGTATCTAGAGGTCGCGGGCCGGGCACAACATGGCCCATTGACCAAGTCAACGTGCCGCGGGCCGGGCCGGGCACGGCCCGTCGGCGTGCCGGGCCAGGCACGGCCCGTGGCACGGCACGGGCCCGTGCTCGGTACGGCACGGGTATTCGGGCGGTAACGGCAGGAATTTTCAAATTGAGCATGCATTTTTACCCAAATACCCCCATAATAGTTTGAAAAAATTTAAAAGTTAGGGATATAATTGTGTTTATGTTATAAAATTACCATTTTAGCCCCTTTTAATAATTAAAAATAGGGGATAAATATGTAAATTTACACCCAATCCATCCCTATAAATTGACCCCCTAACCCTTTCATTTCTTCACACAAATTTCTAATTAACTTTGGATTAATTTCTCATTCTCTCTTAATACTCTCTTAATCTCTTTTCTATGTCTTGAATTTCAATTAGTCATCAAGATTTCAAAGTTCCTTCGGTTTAGTCACGTGGAGAAGATCAAGTAAGTAGTAAATTAATTTACTTTTAGTCTTTTATAATATAATTGTACTTCAATTTAAAATATTTTAATATAAATTTTTTTCATAATTATGTTTAAATTAAGGTTGTTGAAGGCTGAAACAGTGAAACCTTAACCTCAACTTCTTAGTTCTTACTAAGCGATCTTCAAACACGTGATAATGTAATTTTTTAATGTATTATTTATTATTAGTAAGTATTTCATCTTTTTTATAAATTTTTTTAGCTAATTTTTAATATTATATGTAGAATTAATGGCAGGATTTAACAATACATGAGATCTTTTGCCATGGGAGCTTGAGGCATTAGAGCAGGAGCTAATGGGGACAACTGACCCCGTTATGCCACCCGATCAAGATGCCAACCTTCCGCCTTACGACCCAAATCAACAACAGCATGATCATGTTGAATTTGAGCCTACTAACACTATGCAGGGAGAGAAGGGATGCAGTGCAAACCCTCACGAGTCTACTATGTCGAGCTCAAGAAAACGCACGAGCGATATTTGGAAAAGCTTCGATGTGGTGATGATTAACGGCGAAGAAAGAGCCAGCTGCAAGAAGTGCAAAAAAGTAATGATTTGCAAATCATCGGGTGGAACTGGTCATTTGGCTCGCCACATCAAAAGCCATCAAACACAAATCAATCGTGCACAGGCTACTCTCAACCTTTCCTCTAGTTCTTTTGAAGTTTTTAATTATTTTACTGAAGTTCTTAGAAAAGAATTAGCTAAATTTATTGTTTGGGATGAACAACCATTTTCTTTAACAGAAAATTATAAATTTGAAAAATTTATACATAAATCACTACAACCTAAATATAAAAAAGTAAGTAGACAAACCATGTGTAGGGATGCTATAAAATTTTTTTCTAAATATAAAACTAATCTTTTACAAGCTTTAATTACATTAACTTCTTGTATTTCTTTAACATCTGATATTTGGACTAGTAATTATTCTGATCAGTCATACATGTGTATTACGGCACATTAGATAGATAGTGAATTTTTTATTAAAAAAAAATTATTGCATTTAAAATTTTTGAATATCCTCATATTGCAAATGCTATTGTTAGACAATTTCATAGCATTTTACATTCATATAATATAATTAAGAAAATTTTTTTAATTAGTTTTGATAATGCAAGTAATAATGATAGTGCAATTGATAAATTAAAAAGATTGTTAAATCCAATATTTAATGGTGCTTTTTTTCATATACGATGTACATGCCATATTCTAAACTTATGTGTTCAAGATGGAATAAGAGAAGTAGATGAACATGTAACTAAATTAAGAAATACTGTTAGATTTATTACTTCTTCTACTTCTAGAAATCAAGATTTTAGATAAATATGTAAATCTTATGGTTTGTCATATAAAAAATTTAAACTTGATATTAAAACACGATGGAATTCTACTTATGATATGTTAACAACATGTTTTCCATTTAAGGATCCTCTTACATTATTTTATAATGAAAGAATGTCTGATGGAAATATTAAAGAAAATGATTGGGATAAAGCAAAGTTATTACATAATATTTTAGAAATTTTTTATAATGCTAGCACTCATTTATCTGGTGTTTATTATCCTACATCATGTTTAATTTTAGAACATTTAGTTTTAATTAGTGAAATTTTTTCTCAATATAGACATGATGAAAATATTTTTCAAGTAATTTTTAAAATGGAAAAAAAATTTAAAAAATATTAGAAAAATATATCTCCTTTATATTGTTTAGCTTTAATTATGGATTCTAGATTAAAATTAGAAGGTGTTTATATTTTATTAGATGAATATTATAAAAATATGGAACTTGAAGGAGTAGATGAGAAAAAAAATAAAGTTTCTACCTTATTAGATGAAATGTATAATGTTTATAATTTAAAATTTGGAAATACAATGAATCCAACATCCTCTCAAACTAATGTATCTACTAGTAGTAAAAATATTACAGAAAGAATACGCTCAATTTTAAATAGAAAAGGAACATCAACAAGTAGATCTAGTAATTTTAATGAATTAACATTTTTTTTTAGAAAATAATCATACATCTTTACTCACAGAAGAACAAATAGATAATTTTGATATTTTATCATGATGGAGATCACAAGGAAAATCATATCCTGTGGTTTCTGCCATGGCACGTGATCTACTAACTCCTCCGGTGTCTACAGTAGCATCGAAGTCTTGTTTTAGTGCAGGCGGTAGGGTGCTGGACGGGAAGCGAAGTCGAATGAACGAAGAAAGCGTGGAAATGTGTATTTGTCTTAAAGATTGACTAGATGCTGAAGATCGTCTTCAAGATAAAGGTGGTCATTCAACTTCATCGGATGATGATGAACAAAGTTTTGGAAGTGCAAGCGAAAGCAACAATAGATAAACGTTGTAATAAATAATTATAAAAAGAATTGTAAAAAGAGAACTACGTAGACCTGATTTCTCCTTTGAGTGGGGTACGTAGGCAGCCTGTAATGGGTCCGGTCTAAAATATATAAAATTTGTGCAATATACATTTTCAATTTCTCAATTTCTCATTTTTTTTATTTTTTTTCATATTTTATATATTTTAATTAAGTAATAATTTACTTATTAAATTAATTTATTTTAATTAAATTTTTTTTTTAAAGTCAGCACGCGGGCCAAATTTGGCCCATGGGCCACAATCGGGCCGGGCTAAACACGGTCCACGTGCATCATTTGGCCCGTTGGGCCGCATTCGGCCCGCGTGCCAGATCAGTGCTCACTCTCTGGCGGAACCGTGCCTGGCCCGGCACGCCTAATCGGGCCCGGGCCACGCCGGGCCCAGCATTTTTCCCGCCGTGCCGTGCCAGGCACGGCACGATTTGAAACGGGCCGTGCCTAGCACGGTCCGCCAGGAACCGGGCCGAGGCGGGCCCGGGCCTGGGCACGGCCCATGGCCACCTCTAGCCGTATCAGTGAAACAAATTTATCATGAATCTCACACACACATATATATATATATATATATATATATATATATATATATATATATATATATATATATATATTACATTATATTTATTATCCAAGTATAATAC
The DNA here is from genome assembly GCA_027563935.2 of Costus lasius. Classification (NCBI taxonomy): domain Eukaryota; kingdom Viridiplantae; phylum Streptophyta; class Magnoliopsida; order Zingiberales; family Costaceae; genus Costus; species Costus lasius. The sequence continues at coordinate 84,381,683 of CM050451.1, forward strand.
ATTATTCATATATAACTTTATAGTTGAAGATGGACAGTAATTTTTAAAAATGATTAGAAATTTTAAAATACAGCACTCCTTTCTCATAGCAATAATAGTGCAACACTATCAAATGCACTCTCTTGGCATACCCTCTATGTGGTAAGAAGGTGAAAAGAGCCAATCGAAGAAGACTGGCATCTTGTGTCAATTAATACTTTCGTATATGTTCTACCATCTCATCATCTCCCAGTTTAAATCGCCAATATGGGTTCATAGCTCTATCGACTCAAACACATGCTTTCTTCTAGTTTGGTGATGGAAATTGACTGTGTCAGATACCTTATAAACTTGTAAAATATCATTCTTAACCTAAGAAAATATCCAGGCAAGGATTTCTTATTTTTATCAGTGACATAGTATCTATTTCTTGTGGCAACTGTATAAGGTTGGCTAGAGCAAATCTCCCGACTTTGTATTGACTGGTCAAGAGCATCATAATGGAGAGGGAGACAGAGAGAGGATGTCTTCATAGTAATCTAACTCATCCATCTATTGCATAGTCTTTACCTCGCTTATGGTTAGAGGAAAATCCTATCTTAATTGAACTATGCTCTTTTACTTCTGTGGAGGCTAATGGGGCCAATGCATTTGGCCGGGGTTTCAAATCTAAGGGCACTCTTAACTCTAGAAATTGCTACTCCTTTCTGCTTGGTTTGATATTGCCATGGGCTTCAGGTTCGCTGATGATTTCATTTGTCGTGATTTAGGATCCAGTGAAGAGAGCAAACTTCTAAGATGAGATGGAGCTGGTAAGGAAGGGCAACTCACTGCGTCAATTTCAAGGTAGTATAATCGAAGATCACACAGGTCTCCTCTGTATTGATTGAGACAAGGCACATCATAATCCTGTTGAGACCCTCAGTTCTCCATTCCTTGGTTGGAAGCCCTATTGACCTCTGGGCTTTTCCTCCTCTGTCAGTATCTTCATTTCGAGGGTCTTCACCTTTTTCCACCTTATGACGTTTTGTATCAAGTGATCATACTATTTCTTCTATGTTTCATATTTCAATGACCAAACGATCCTTTCTTATTGATTAATATTTTGTAGTACGTTGAATGAACCAGAGTCACTGTATCCTCTAATATTGTAGCTAATTTGTCATAATTATCATCCACTTCCCGGAGTTTGAAACCTTACTTGCAGGTCAAGGTGCCGGGCGGTTCCGCTACATTGCTGATAATAAAAAGGACTTCTCCTGCAACCTCAGGTCCTTCCTCCGATGCCAGTGGATATACATGTAATAATATTCATGAACCCTTTAAATTTATTAATATTTTCTGCATGTGTAAATCCAAACTGCTCTTGTCCACTTGAAGCCTTTTGATTTTCATCATCCTTGTATTAAAGTTTGTTTTTCTCTGTCTGTCTGCTAGCATGCCACTCAATTGTGAAAAAGTTCAGAGTCGCACAGTGTCTTCATACTGGCTCACTTTTTCTTTCACAAGTGGCTTCTGAGCTGCACATGTCAGCTGGCATCCGCTGCATCCTCACGTCGAATCTCCACCAACCACGTGATGCCTGCGGGAGCATGATCCACTCGTACGTCAAGCCATCATTGACCACGGCGTACGAGTAGTTTATGCACAAATATCTTCACTTATCCACGCATTAATGATGCTAATTCTGCAACGACCCCACTGCAATCTCACGTGAAGGAAGCAATTTATTTTGTTGGCCCTTGTTCTAACTCAATATAAGCACCTAAGATCACTCCATTGCAGACTGCAAAATTCCCTTGATGCAAGCGAGTGCAATGGAGCTTTCAATTGTAGTCATCCTTCTCCTCTCCGCCGTCGCCACCATCTCCGTGGCAGGCGGCAGCTCACCCGCCGACTTCGTGCGCGAAGAGTGCAGGCGCACGCGGTACCCGGCGGAGTGCGAGCAGTGCCTCGCGGCGTACGCGCCGGCGGTCCACCGGAGCCGGCGCAAGCTGGCCAGGGCCGCGCTCAAGGTCAGCGCGGACCGGGCACGGGCCGCGTCCGCCTTCGTGGGTCGCCTGTCGGCCGGTCGCTTCGAGAAAAGCCTCCGGTCGCGGGAGGCCGGCGCGGTGCGGGACTGCCTCGAGACCATGCGCGAGAGCGTGGACCAGCTGCGGCGCTCGGTTAAGGAGATGGGCGCCTTGCTGCGGGCGGCGTCGCGGAGCCCGCGCTTCGCGTGGCACCTCGGCAACGTGCAGACCTTCGTCAGCGCCGCGCTCACAGACGAGACCACGTGCCTCGACGGGCTCTCCCAGTTCGCCGGCCCCGCGGTGCGCGCGGCCATCAGGAAGAAGGTGCTGGAGGTGGCGCACGTCACCAGCAACGCCCTGGCGCTGGTGAACCGCCTCAGCCCGAAGAACTGAACCCCGGTAGGAGTCCTAATTCGCCGTCGTCTAGTGTTGTCGACTATACGAGTGTGAGAACTAAGAACGTAGTGTAAAGCTGTATACTGTATACCGATGTTTCAGTTGCTGTATGTGCAGAAGTAGATAGTGTGCTGCTGCAAGTTTTGATAAAAATGGCGATGGCACTGTGTGCTTTATTCACATCGCTTGCTAGCTCTTCTCTGCCATTTTTTTTGTTCTTGCAGGCACACTCTGCCTAACTAGGTCAAGTACTCCACCACCGGCGGAAGGGGGGCCGGAGGGGTTCACCAGCCGACAAATGCACCGGCAATCATGGCAAATGAGACAGTTAATATGTTGTCTAGTACATGCCTATGCAACTCAGTTGGCACCTTTCCACCATTTAGTACAGCTAGTTACTGTGGTTCCCTGATGGGTGCAGTGCTGTGGTGTAAGGTAGTGATGGCATTATGGACTGTACTTGAAAAAAGCACTGAGATGGACCACTCGGCAGACAGCAGCACATGCAGGTGCGTTATTTATCGGTTTTTGAGCTTTAGCAGGACTTGATGGCTTTGGTGTTTTTTCTCTCCCTAAAAGGTAATTTATTTAATTACAGCTTAAAATACAGCATAAATTATGTGGGCCATTCGTTTGTCCAGGTATTGCAATCTCGTTAATTCCAAGCGTTGGTTTGTTTATTTATTTTGGAGCAAAGAGCCTCTCACCACCTAAGCATAATACGGCTAAAAAACACTCTCACTTGTAATCATCAATTCCAAGACTAGATTGCGTTTGGTTTACTCTACCTATGCTTCTTATAAATTTATTTGAAATAAAATGTGAAGAAATATGAGAAAAATAAGTGTTTTTTTTTTTTAAAAAAAGCAGGTAATTGAGGAAGAAGATAGGATTGCATCACAAGATTTTGTTATCAATAAAATTTTTTTTACCCATTAAATTAAATAACACCTTCAGAAAAATGAGCACTTGCTGCGTGCAAGTCTATACTTGCCCCAATAATAGTTTGGGCTTGAGGCCAAGACTAGAATAGTGCTAGATAGTTTGGGCCAATACTCAAAGTCAGATGTGCACTACACTAACTTGATCCAAATAGCTTCTATAAACCTTATCTGCTTCAAGTGTAGCCCAAGTAGGTTATATAAAGATCAGTCCAATTGTATAAATACAAAAAACATTGCATCATCTACACTTGATTCAATCCATATTTGAGCTTAGATTTAGATACCTCCAAAGCTCTCTTCCATAGGGCTAGACCAAAAAACACAATGCCGATGAAAGGCTTAGAATGCTATAGATAGATTTAGAAAGCCTATAACATGCCTTTTATCACTTTCAAATTAATGATAGTGCTCCACTCTTTTTAGATTTCAAATGAGAATCTATAGTACCCTGTAAATGCCATAAAATTTATTTCACTACGTGGCAATGTTCTTTAGGATTAGCTATAACTTTGTTAACTACATTAACTGCTTGTGTGACATTAGGACGAGTATATATCATAGTATATATCATAGTATACATAAGACTACCAATAGCATATGAGTAAAAGAACTTATGACATATGCTTAATATCTTCATTTAATTGGATTGATATGTAGTAAAAAGTTTAAAATGAGTAGCTAATGAAGTGCATACAGATTTAGCATTCTTCATACAAAAAATCTCCAATACTTTCTTAACAAATTTTTATGAGTCAAGAATAATTTACTTACGGTTCTCTCTCCTTTAATCTTTGTTCTCAACTTTTTTTTATTGCTCTTCCGTATTTCATTTCAAATTCACCATTAAATTTTAATTTCAACTAGTTCATTTCACACATCTTTCACTGCAATCAACATAAAATAATAAATATACAAAAGAGTCGTCCATTAACTTTCTAAAGTAAATATAACTATTATATTAACTTCTAAAATAGTTGTGACTAATCATAAAAAATCAAATCATTTATATCTTGGTTGAGTAGATTATTTCAAACCATATAATGACTTCTTTAATGAATAAGAATGGTCCTTTTTGTCTTCAATCTTAAAACCTTTATGTTGTTGCATGTATATACTTTCCTCAAGTTCACTATGCAAGAAAGTAGTCTTGCAAATTGTTCTAATTCCAAATCATGCATAGTAATAAAACCAAGCAAAACATGCACCATGTTTAATAATAAATGCGAACATTATTAAATTCAATTCCTTTTACCTTATTACAACCCTTTGTAACTAGTCATGCTTTGAACATAGCATTTTCAATATTTGGAAAACCATCTTTCAAAACCCATTTAGAACTAACAATCTTTTTATCCGGTTGTGACTTTCCCAACACTCATATTTTATTCTTATAAAGTGACTCAATCTCTAATTCCATAGCAAATAGTCCTTTTGAAGAGTTTCACAAGAGGTTGTTCTTTAATATATTGGAGGTTTCTTTTTTTAATCCATTGGTGGCTTTACCAATACACATATTTTATTCTTATAAAGTGACTCAAGTCCTATTTGGCATAGCTAATTAGCTGCTTTTGCTAGTCAAAATAGCTGATTTTAAAAAGCTGGAATGTTTGGCAAGCTGCTTCCAAACCTAGAAGCAGCATAGGTTTGGAAAAGCTAGGAGGGAACTGCTTTTGACTACTTTCTAACTATTTTTCTTTTTGCATCTCATGTCCGCACCTATATTCGTATGTCTTTACGATAATAAAATTATTATTTTAATAAAAAATTAAATTTTATTTTTTTTTATTTTTTTTTTAAATTTTGACCAGTATAATAGTTTAGCCAAACACCTTTTAACTTTTACAACCAGCAAAAGCTAAAAGTTTCAACTATGCCAAACGTAGCCTCAATCTCTAATTGCATAACAAATAGCCTGAAGAGTTTCACAAGAGATTGCTTTTGAATATATTGAAGTTTCACCAATTTCATCTATTTTTTATGCTACTACTAATGTATAAGCTATATAGTTATTAAGTTATCTAGGTTTCTTTATTGGTTTAGGAGTTTTATCATGTGCTCCTCTCTAACCAAAGTCTTTTTCCTCATCTAAAATAGATAACTAAATTTGACTAAAATTTGAACTCCTTTTATAAGACTTTAAATTTTTCTCCTAAAACTTTACTTTCTTATGAGAGCTCTGCCTACAGGTATTAGAAGTTACAATTTGTTCTCTTTTAAATTAAATCATAAATAATTTATCAACACAATATTTCTACTAATCACTGATTTAGATGTGTCTCGATCTATCTATCATATCTTGAATCATTTTACACCTATAGGGTAACCAATAAATATGCTCTTTTTGGATCTAGGCACCAACTTATCATCACTCACATAAACATTAGGACAACCAAATATTTTTCATTTCAGGACAACCAACAAAATGACTAGATCATACCTCTTAGTCTTATAGTCAATAAAGGTGTTAGGAGATCTATTTACCTAATGACATACTGTTGAAGCTATTTTTGTTAAAAACAAATTAAATAGCCCATAATTTGATAACAAACAACATATCCTCTCAACTAGGGTTCTATCCATCCTCTCAGCAGTACCATTTTGCTATGGAGTGCCTCTAACTATAAGAAGTCTAACAATGTTTTTATCATTATAAAATTTATTAATGTTTCTACTATAAAACTTTAAACTACTATTAGTGCACAAACATTTAATTTTCTTTCTTAATTATTTTTTAACAAGGGTTTTCTATTGCTTAAAATTAACAAACACATAACTTTTTACTTTTTAGAAAATAAAGTCACACCTTTCTTGAGCAGTCATAAATAAAAATAAGCATATAGTAAGCACTACACTTTGAAGAAATACTAGTGAGTCCTCAAAAAAAAAATGTAATGAAGAATATCCTTGGTCTTGATTTGACTTTCTATTGCTTAAATTGACTCTCTATTGCTTACCAACTAAATAATGCTTATAAATATTTAATTTAGATTTGCTTTGCTTATAAAGATGACCCTTCTTATTTAGTGTAATGCCCCGGGACTTTTATCTTGTCCTAAAGAATACCGAGCACAACAAATGATGGTGCTTCCTTGATATTTGACCTAGGTGAATAGGTACTACACATACTTAGGCAAAGTGTGCATGTTCTAGGGGCTTGGTATGATATAGTTCACAAGGGTGGTCAAGCGAACCACCCAAGTTGATGTGTCAACACATTTGATGAGAGTGGCATGCTTCACCCTGCCTACACAAACGAACTGACGTGCAAAAGCAAATGAGGACTCCACCTGGTTCAGATGCAAGAAGACTTAGTTAGCGAGGCTTGACAAAGATGATGACAATGGCAAGCGGGGCACATCTATAAAAAAAGATGCATCCCTAGTCATGCAAGAGGAGATCCACACTTTGTTTGGTTGAGAACCATAGCACCAACTCCCTTTCTTCCTCATGTGTGTGAATAGGAGAAGGGAAGCAGCACTGGGAGGAGGGCAGAGATGGTTGCCCTACCCACTAACTGCCCGCGATAGACCCACTAGAAGCCGTGAGTCAAGTAGGCGATAATAGGAGAGGCAGGCTAGAGTGCAATCCCCGCCGGTTGGCTAAGGTGGATGGTCCTACTATAGAAAAATTGAGTAGGCACAGTAGGATTAGGAGGTGGCTTAGCTGTAGGGAGGAGGGTGATGGGCAGGGGACGCTCAGTGCCCAATGGAGTGGCTAGAGGCGGCATAGTGGAAGCCTATGGTGCTTGGGAGAAGTGGCTCCTGATGACTCAAAAATTCATAGTATATTTTATATTGGCTGTCTAGTCTTTTAAGTCATATTCATGCTCTTTTGCTTATTTTTAAGCCTTATTTGTCAAATATTTCGGAATCTACACATTTTCTCATTTTTGATCATTTTCAAGTAAAAAGGGCTTAATTTTGATGATTTTGAAAGATCTGAGTGCACGATTGGATTCCAGACGTCGAGACGAAGTCATTTGCGAAATTTTATGTGAATCAGAGATAGTTTGAAAATTACACTACTGCCATAATTATTTCCACGGCCGTAATTTTCTACTCATAATACAAAAAGGGAATTACAGCCCTGCCCTGATAAATATTACGACCATAGGTTTTATTGGAATAAATTTAGAGTTTACAGAAAGAATTACAGCTCTGCCTTAATAAAAATTATGGCCGTAATTTCCAGGAGATTCTTCACATAAGTAATTACAGCAATGCCCTAAAAATTTTCACGAACCGTAATTCTTAAAAATCACTATTGCCCGAGTCTTCCGTTGCCGCCTCCTGTTTTTGAAATTTTTGAAACTAAACTGAGGAGATCCAAGGCACCATTTTGAAATCTAAAAATATGGGATCGTTCTATAAAAGTAGAAGAAGATTTCTGAACAAGAATCATCCAATTTCATTAAGAATTGAGAGAGAAATCGAGAAGGATGCTGCTAGGGCTCAACCTCTCGCTGAGAGGCATAGAGCCACTTGTGGTCTTGAAATTTTTAGGAGAGTTTTGCCCAAGGGAGGAAAAGACACACCATAAATTTCAAATCAAAAGGAGTTTGATCGAGGGAGAAATCAGTGAAGCAAAATTCGGGCGGAAGGGAAAATCACAATTTACTGTTTACAGGTACTGTAGCAACACCATAGCAGTACTATAGCAGTCCAAAATTTTCCAAAAATCACGAGGCTGTGATTTTTTTTCACACCCCTATGATTACAGTAAACCCTTGCTTTCTCTTTTTCTAAATTTTGAATATTTTTATGAATATTTATTGTGTTCCTATGACTTTGATAGCGTAATTCTTTTCTTAGGACATGGGGGAGTAATCCTCTTAATTTCTTAGTGACTAGATAATTTTTATATCGTTAGATTGTTCTTTGATATGATAATTTTACTTAAGTGATTATTGTCTTTAATCTTTTTTAGTTTTAGAATATCAACATGTTTTAGTGTTTTATAACATGTACTGAGAGGTGACTTATAAAACTCGGAACTCTTAAATTATGTTTTAGGAACTTATGCTATGAGAATAAGTTTGTTCTTAATTCCTGATTTTTGAAGCTTACATTCTTGTTGATAATTTGATCTAGGAAATTTTATCGAATTAGACATGAAATTATGCATCAAAAGATGATTTTGGATTGTTGGAAACCCTTAAGTAAAATCTGTGAAATTAAGATATGAGAATATTTAATTTTGCTTGAAATATTGACATTGAATGTTAAACCACGAGAGTGACTTAAACTTTCTTTGTCAGATTTACTTATCTTAAACACTGAATAGCTAGTCATGATAGTGAAATTTATTCTGTTTAAATTGTTATCGCGAGAGCGAGATAATTTTTTTATAAGTAAATTTTTATCTTTATCATATCAGGAATAGTCAACGAACACTTATTTATGTCTAGTAATTGAAATTAAGAAGGATGAAATCCTAGTCCCAATTTTCTCTCTCTGATAATCCATAATAGTTTCCGATAGATCGCTACGACTTATTCGATTCGCTTAGCTAGTGAGAAAGTAATTACTTGGTACTTAACACATAGGTCCCTGTGGTTCGATATCTTTTATTGCTTCGAGTATCCGTGCACTTGCGGACACAATAGCTCCCAATCTAGGAGTGACACATAAGAGTAGGTGAGCCCTAGAAGCAAAGAGGACCTGGTAAGCGGCTCACTCATGAGTACACCGAGGGCAGGCGTGCCCTTGGCCAGCGTGGATCAGTGGCATCGACACCCACTAGACATAAGGATGGCGGGTCATTCCACCGGTGATAAGGAGGGATGGTAGATGACCTGGGCATGTGCAGCGCATGAATAGGAGTCCTCCCGACCCCTCCTCTAGATAGAAACAAGGGAATTCCCCTCTTTAGTTTATTATGAAGTTAGTGGGAGAGTTCCTCCTATGGTACGATGGAGTTTGGCATCCGACGGCATGACAATAAACATATATACTCTTGGGTCCCTCTCGGTGGCGGAGGTATTCCCCCATGTTGGCAACTCCCTCTCAGCATCCCTAAGATTCAGTCAAGGGGTGTCGCGCATCAATCACCCAAGAGTGGTGACCCCCTCCCACAACAAAGTAGCATATATCACTAAGCTAGTGGATCCCAGGCTACGATGGCAATCACCTTGGGCGGTGATCATCAGGCAAGGTCTGACCTTGGGAGAGGCATTCCTAGGAATAGGGTCGGATGAGGGGTAGGCAATGTGCCTATCTCCTTGTGTATCTTCCCCTAGATAACGTAGAGTTGATGATTCATCTTCTTATAGTATATGACATCAACAAGGATAGGCAAGACAATCGTGAACACTATGCATACAGGAGGATGTCGTTCGGCCTCTGCAATGCCCCTGCGACTTTCCAACGAGCAATGATGGCCATATTCTCTGATTTTAATGAAGATTTTATGGATATATTTATGGACGATTTTTCTGTGTATGGTTCATCTTTTCATCATTGTTTGTCTAATTTATCTAAGGTTTTGCAGAGATGTGAAGAGGTGAATTTAGTGCTAAACTGGGAGAAGTGCCACTTCATGGTCAAGGAAGGCATTGTACTTAGACATCTACTTTCAGAGCGAGGGATAGAGGTGGACAGATCAAAAATTGAAGTTATTGAGAATCTAAAGCCGCCCACGACAGTAAAGGGGATCAGAAGTTTTCTTGGACACGCTGGCTTTTATAGACGATCTATTAAAGACTTTTCTAAGATAGCTCGCCCCTTAACTAACTTACTTGCTAAAGATTCCATCTTTTGTTTTGACAGGGATTGCGAGGAAGCTTTCATGAAGCTTAAGGAAGCATTGATCACTGCCCTAATAATTCAACCCCCAGATTGGTCTATCCCCTTTGAATTAATGTGCGACGCTAGTGACCAAGCGGTCGGGGTAGTTTTGGGTCAAAGGAAGGATAAAAAGCTTCACGCCATATATTATGCCAGTCGAACACTTGACAACACCTAGATGAACTATGCTACCACGGAAAAAGAGCTGCTAGCAATAGTTTTCGCTTTTGACAAATTTCGTTCGTATTTGGTTAACTTGAAAGTGATTGTTTTTTACTGTTCATGCAGCCATAAAATACCTGATGACCAAGAAGGATGCCAAGCCAAGGCTCATTAGATAGATCCCCCTCTTGCAAGAATTCGATGTGGAGATCAGAGATAAGAAGGAGAGTGAAAATTTAGTGGCTGACCATCTTTCCAGACTTGAACGTGGCGACGACAAGATGATGGATGACGATTTGGAGATTAACGACACATTTTCTGAAGAACATCTCTACGCTTTATTAGATCAACAAGTCCCATGGTATGCAGACTATGTCAATTACATTGTGTCTCACATCCTTTCTCCCGATCTTACTTTTCAGAGGAAGAAGAGGTTTTTACATGATGTAAAGTTCTATTATTGGGACGAGCCATACTTGTACCGACAATGCGCGGACGGGTTGTACAGATGATGCATGCCAGAGGTGTAGCTGCAGGATGTGCTGACCCATTGTCACTCTTCACCATATGGGGGGCACGCAGGGGCATCTAAAACAGCCTTTAAAGTTCTACAATCTGGTTTGTATTGAACCTCTATATTTCACGATGCTAAATATTTTGTTTCCACTTGTGATAGTTGTCAACGGGCCGGGAACCTCTCGAAAAGGGATGAGCTGCCCCTTAACAATATTAAGGAAATAGAAATTTTTGATGTATGGGGGATAGACTTTGATACGGGAGCATTTTCACAAGATATTTGACTTAATTTTGACTTAGTCAAATTTTGCATAATTATTATAAACCTTGATTGAACAGACTTAGTCAATGTTTATGTCGAAATTTTGAATGCAATTCTAGTTTTCTTAATGAGGCACTAATCTCTTGAAATTATTGATGATTACATGAGACCAAGCCAAGTGGATGCACACATCAAGTCTAGTTCAAGCTCAAGCCAAGAAAGTTTCAGCTCAAGCTCAATGGGATTTCAGCCCAAATTGCAGCCCAAATCCAAAGCCTTCTCATCTCAAGACCAAAGAAATGAGCTGCTCGTTGCAGCTTAATTGAAGAAGGATTGCGCGTGAGGGGAGAGCCGCCAATGGAGAAAAGAGCAGAAGGAAGCAAGAGCAGCTTACTCAAAGAGGAAATGAACGTTGGAGACTTGCCTTGAACGTTGCAGCCAACGGTCACAAGCAGCTTCCAGCACTTCTCCTTCCTGTGTTCTATAAGATGTAATCTCGTCAATGTATTTACCAGTTTTTAGACAAGATCTTGAAAATGAATGGAAATGGTTTTCGTTTCTCTCTATCGGATGTTTCTTCCTCTGGTAGCTGAAGCTTCCATGGATTTGGAACTTCTTCACTATCGTCTCCTCTACTCTTCCATGGACTTGGAATCTCTACCGTGCTGCATCCTTCTCATCGCTACGCTATCCATCTTCCACCTCTGCCACGCTTAAACAACCTTCAGCCGCTGTCACATTCCACACCCAACTTCCAGCCGAGTCCAACCTTGGACTCTCCGTTCGCCTTGCCGCCAGCGACGATCCAACCGACGGATCGTCCTCAAATTTCAACCACGCCTTCTACAGTTCTAGTCGAACCCCCAACCGGAGGGATCGCCCCATCCGATGTCTGGATCGCCGGAATCGGAAGATTTCCGGTGACTCCTCAGCTCACGCCCCTACTTCCGCCCTTCTCCACTGATCGCCGTCGATCTCCTCCGATCAGTCACCGATCGATCCCAAACTCCGGCCACCAGTTCACCTTGGTCTGGAGAACTTCCAGTTGTAGCAGGTCGGGAGATTTTGCCGTCTCCGATGATCTCCGGCAACCTCTACATCCTCGCGCGTCATCCCCTGTTTCCGCCAGAAGCAGGCCCGCGTTAGCGCCGCCCGCCTCCTAGCGCCCAGGCGTCACTGCCGGCCGCTGACCCGCTGGAATACATCTCTGCAGCCTCGGCCACTCATCCCCATGCCTCTACAGCCTCCATCGTCGACAGCTCGCGCCCCGACTCCCCGCTGTTCCCATTTGCTACTGTTTGTTTCTTTACCTAGATTTAACTTGATTAGCATTTTTAATGCAGGTAATTAACGTGCTAGGGGCCACTGAAACACCTGACGCTCTATACAACTTGGAAGAACATGTCTTGATCTTCATCTTGGACGACTTGGTTTCAACCGAGCGCCAACAGATCAACCTACGCATCCAAGCAAATTAAGCTGTTTGATAAAATTTCTGTGTTGATTTTCTTTGCTGATCTAATTAACTATTTTCTTGGAGATGCCCTATTTGACTAACTCATAATGATTCTTCATTTTTGCTACGCCTAAAAACAACAATATTCAGTCTTCTACTTGGTTTTACTAATTTTCATTATGGATCCCTAAAACCATCTCTAAGGCATAACTACTTTTGATAATTTTCTTGCCCTGCATTTTTGGCTGCTAATTGTGTTTGGTATTTTTATTTCAAAATATAAAAATTCTAATCATGTGTTTGCCCACCACATCAGCTTGGTATCAGAGCAGCAAGTGGCCAACTCTTGTCTGGCCACACCGATCCCTGATTTGCTCTTTGTTTTAATTAACAAAAAAAAAGAACTATTACTACATGCTTTCATGTTATTTAGTTGCAAATTTTAAGTTATTTGCTGCTGTAGTTTATTTGAAAAGAAAAATGCTTACCTTGAATTCAATCCTACACAAAACTGCATCTGGTTAAAACTGCATATGATCTATAGAATTTCTCAAAGATGTATCTCAATATTACTCATCACCGAAACTCAAATCTGCACTGCTTTCATATTTGCAAATTCTGATTTCTGCTATTCTCATTTTCTGATTGAGTTCAGCCTGCTTGCTGCGCTTAATTTCCATCAAACTACAACAGCTAGGATAACTATCAATACATTTCAGTGTGAAACACCTGATGCATTTGATTTTGATTTTCTTTCTAAATCCTGCACTTTAATTCTGAAATTTTCAACCTGGTTTTCAGCATTGTTTTCTCCAATCGAACTATATCAAATTGTAGTCATCTATCTCAGCTTTTAGCACCTACATGCGCCGCATTTTCATTGGTGTTTGCTGTCTTCTACGTGCTGAAATTCTGCTTTTAAGAACAAAAAAATCTGCACATTTGAATTTGAAAATCTGGTTTCAACCTCTCAACTATGAATTCTTAGCTTACTTGCTGCAATTGATTTCTATAAAACTACAATTAGCAAAATCCCATCTTATCTCAGTTTTTTCTGACTATTACTTTTGCACTTATCTCTTGCACTTAAACAATAGTCATTTCCAGCTTATTGAGTTTATCTTGAAAATAAATATATCTTAATTCAGTAGATTTGCATGCTTACTCTGTACCATAAACTTTTTATCATGCGTCACTTTAATCAAAAGGAAGTTATAGCTAGAACATAATTAATAACTATTAGGGAACAATATAGGACTCTTATACATAGGCCTAATAGTTTTATAAAACAAAAATGTAGGGTTCTCACACATAGGTCTAATAGTTTTACAACATATGTTTGGTGCAATGGTTATAAAGGTAAAACTATTATTGATCATTTTGTCAAGTACAATATCATATCTCCTAGATCCCTTGAAAAATTTGGCCTTACCATAGAAAAAAAATCCTAACCCTTATTGCATAACTTGGGATGATTTGACTACAACTTTAGTTGACTTTCAATGCTTAGTTCCTATTCAATTAGGCAATATGAAAACTGAAATTTGGTGTGATGTAATGAGTTTAGAAGGATTTGACATCTTATTAGGGAATGAATTCATGCGTGATTATCAAGGACATTATTTTCACAACCCTTGGAGTTATAGTTTTATTCATAAAGGGTTGCCACACATAATTCACCCTTATGATGAGTTAAGGGAGCAAACTAAAAAGTTGCAACATGAGTTCAAGGAGCAAATGAAAAAGTTGCAACAATCAATAGAGAAATTAAGAAAGCCCCACTTACAAGTTAAACAAGAGAGTCCTAATCCTCTAGAGTTCAACCAAACCTTAGAGCCTACTTTAGAACCTAAACCATGTCTTGATGAAACCACTAAATTTGAAGAAATAAATCATGAAGTACCATTACTTTCAATTTTAGGGCCCATACCCATAGGTTCTTTAGAAAACATGCCTCAACTTGAGTCTACCACATTTATTCCAACTAAGGAACCCATTATTAATTTATGTGAGAATCAATTGCCCATAGAGACTCCATTAGGCATAACACAACTTAAGTTTGGAACATTTATCATTGATGACTTGGAGAGCCAAATTGAACACAAGTCCATAGATCTTTATGAACCACACTTTAAACCTAAGTTAGCTCCTTTTGAAATTGACTTAGACCCTCATTCTAAACCATTAGGAGAAACCTTAGAATTTGAAGATCCTATGAGCCTTGAGTCTTGTATCTTAAACCCTTCTACCCACACATTTAAGGCACACATAGAAACCACTCAACTTGAACATTTTGACTTTGTGATGCCTAAATCTTTAGAGCCAATTGAGTTTGTGATTGCCCCTCCCATGAACCATGACATGCAATATTTTAATTTTATGGGTATTAATTTCTCTCCAACACAACTCCCATTGAATGCATATGATTTTGTTATTCCTTCCTCTCTTCTATTTGGATGCTATAAAAGAAAACATGAGCATGCTAATCTAGCTTGTCATAATATGAATTTTCTATCACCCTGCTTATTGATTGTGAGAAGTACATTAGGGGTTAAAACAAGACAACCCACTCAATTTATGCATGATCAACTTTTCTTCCTACCTATCCTCAAAGATGAATACACTTATAGGCCTCCACCTAAGCGTGATAAATTGTTAATTTCCATGCTAGTAGTTTAATTGTTGCTAGTCTTTTTTAATTAATCTAAGTTTCTCCAGGAGTAGAAACATTTGAACTGGGGGTGTATGATGCGGGAGCATTTTCACAAGATATTTGACTTAATTTTGACTTAGTCAAATTTTGCATAATTATTATAAACCTTGATTGAACAGACTTAGTCAATGTTTATGTCGAAATTTTGAATGCAATTCTAGTTTTCTTAATGAGGCACTAATCTCTTGAAATTATTGATGATTACATGAGACCAAGCCAAGTGGATGCACACATCAAGTCTAGTTCAAGCTCAAGCCAAGAAAGTTTCAGCTCAAGCTCAATGGGATTTCAGCCCAAATTGCAGCCCAAATCCAAAGCCTTCTCATCTCAAGACCAAAGAAATGAGCTGCTCGTTGCAACTTAATTGAAGAAGGATTGCGCGTGAGGGGAGAGCCGCCAATGGAGAAAGGAGCAGCTTGCTTTACCAAGGAAGCAAGAGCAGCTTACTCAAAGAGGAAATGAACGTTGGAGACTTGCCTTGAACGTTGCAGCCAACGGTCACAAGCAGCTTCCAGCACTTCTCCTTCCTGTGTTCTATAGGATGTAATCTCGTCAATGTATTTACCAGTTTTTAGACAAGATCTTGAAAATGAATGGAAATGGTTTTCGTTTCTCTCTATCGGATGTTTCTTCCTCTGGTAGCTGAAGCTTCCATGGATTTGGAACTTCTTCACTATCGTCTCCTCTACTCTTCCATGGACTTGGAATCTCTACCGTGCTGCATCTTTCTCATTGCTACACTATCCATCTTCCACCTCTGCCACGCTTAAACAACCTTCAGCCGCTGTCACATTCCACACCCAGCTTCCAGCCGAGTCCAACCTTGGACTCTCCGTTCGCCTTGCCGCCAGCGACGATCCAACCGACGGATCGTCCTCAAATTTCAACCACGCCTTCTACAGTTCTAGTCGAATCCCCCAACCGGAGGGATCGCCCCATCTGACGTCTGGATCGCCGGAATCGGAAGATTTCCGGTGACGCCTCAGCTCACGCCCCTGCTTCCGCCCTTCTCCACTGATCGCCGTCGATCTCCTCCGATCAGTCACCGATCGATCCCAAACTCCGGCCACCAGTTCACCTTGGTCTGGAGAACTTCCAGTTGTAGCAGGTCGGGAGATTTTGCTGTCTCCGATGATCTCCGACAACCTCTACATCCTCGCGCGTCATCCCCTGTTTCCGCCAGAAGCAGGCCCGCGTTAGCGCCGCCCGCCTCCTAGCGCCCAGGTGTCACTGCCGGCCGCTGACCCGCCGGAATACATCTCTGCAGCCTCGGCCACTCATCCCCATGCCTCTACAGCCTCCATCGTCGACAGCTCGCGCCCCGACTCCCCGCTGTTCCCATCTGCTACTGTTTGTTTCTTTACCTAGATTTAACTTGATTAGCATTTTTAATGCAGGTAATTAACGTGCTAGGGGCCACTGAAACACCTGACTCTCTATACAACTTGGAAGAACATGTCTTGATCTTCATCCTGGACGACTTGGTTTCAACCGAGCGCCAACAGATCAACCTACGCATCCAAGCAAATTAAGCTATTTGATAAAATTTCTGTGTTGATTTTCTTTGCTGATCTAATTAACTATTTTCTTGGAGATGCCCTATTTGACTAACTCATAATGATTCTTCATTTTTGCTACGCCTAAAAACAACAATATTCAGTCTTCTACTTGGTTTTACTAATTTTCATTATGGATCCCTAGAACCATCTCTAGGGCATAACTACTTTTGATAATTTTCTTGCCCCGCATTTTTGGCTGCTGATTGAGTTTGGTATTTTTATTTCAAAATATAAAAATTCTAATCATGTGTTTGCCCACCACATCAGACTTCATGGGTCCCTTCCCTTCTTCATGTGGAAAAATGGTACATTCTTATTGCCGTCGACTATGTGTCGAAGTGGGTTGAGGCATCGGCCAAAGCCACCAATGACTCCAGGGTAGTCATGAAGTTCATGAAGCGAGTGATTTTCCCCCGGTTTGGAGTCCCACCCCACGCATATTGATAAGTGATGGAGGGTCCCACTTCATTGAGCAAAAGTTTGTAGCACTCTTGAAAAAGTATGGGGTGAAGCACAAGATTGCCACGCCCAACCATCCTCAAACTAGTGGTCAGGTAGAAGTCTCCAACAGAGAAATCAAGCAAATATTGGAGAAGACAGTATCTCGATCACGGAAGGATTGGGCATTGAAGTTACCTAATGCTTTGCGGGCCTATAGGACTGCATTCAAGACACCCCTCGGTATGTCTCCCTTCCAACTTATTTATGGAAAATCCTGCCACTTACCTATTGAACTTGAGCACAAGGTGTACTAGGCTATCAAGCAAATCAATTATGACTTTAAAAGCGGTAGCGAAAGGAGAAGATTGCAGCTAGATGAGTTGGATGAGATGTGCCTCTACGCTTATGAAAATGCCAAGATTTACAAAGCTCGTACCAAGCATTGGCATGACAAACGCATACTCAAGAAGGAGTTTCACGAAGGGGACAAGGTGCTGCTCTTCAACTTGAGACTTCGCCTCTTTCCAGGGAAGCTCCACACGAGGTGGTCTCGATCATTCATAGTACAACATGTTCAACCTTATGGTGCAATCACGATATGGGCTGAGTGCACTGGAAGATTTGTGGTCAATGGGCACCGCCTCAAGCACTATTTTGAAGATGAACGGGTCAAACAAGGGGAAGTTCTTGCCCTTTCAGACCGCACTAACTCGATAACTTGATACTTCTATGGTCGAGCTATTGACCTAAAACTAGTGCTCTTGGGAGGCAACCCAAGTTTTCCCGTTTCTTAATTTGCATTGGTTGTCATTTAGTTTTTTTTAGTTTATCGCTATTGAGTATTTTACTCTCTTGCTTATCTAGTTTATTTTAGGAGATTTTGATCTTGATATACACTGATTAGAGGTTTATTTTCGTGATGTAGATGTGCTACGCGAATAGGAGATTTTTGCTGGATTTTCACTGAAGCTCAGTGCACTTCACGGCCAGGTGAACCCCATGGGGTTCACCGGCGAAGTACACTGTGCAACATGACGAGCGATTTTCGATGGATATTTTCGTTGAATTAAAATGGAGCCGGCAATTCTAGGTTGTGCAGACTACTCCTGTGTTTTCAGCATCTTACAGTACACTTCACGGCTTGGTGAACCCCATGGGGTTCGCCCGTGAAGCCTACTGTATCACATCTAAGAATTCACACACAGTGCACTTCATGGCCTGGTGAACCCGACGGGGTTCACCCGTGAAGCCTACTGACCCGACCGAGCACTTGTCCGCAGTGTACTTCACGACTAGGTGAACCCGGTTGGGTTCACCCGTGCTTCTATTCATGCATTGCCCGTGTTTGCCCTAAATCACGGGTAGGGTTTCCCTGATTTCGCGCCGCCACCGCTCCTTCTGCTCCAGCCAACGACCTCTCGCCTCCCGATCTTCAAGGGTCCTATTCTCCTCACGATTCTCTTCTCCGGTGAGGTTAGCACTGCTTCGATCTATTCCCAGATGCCTATATTCCATTTTTCTTCTTGTTCGCCAGTTTTCTGTTTCCGCCTCCTCGATCGGCTGCTACCTTTGTGCTCGGGTGAATCTTTGCTGGTTTTCTCATCCCCATCTTCGGCGATCTCTGAAAATGTATTCACGGCGCAAAGCTATTGCCTCATGTCGCCGTGGTCCGAGATCCACCTCCGATTCTTCCACAGAGGACGACGAGTTCGTCCCGCACGAACCATCTCCGCCGCCGCAAGCTACTTCCGCTGGTCAACTGGTGCACCCTTCCTCTTCCAGACAGCGGGCATGCCCATCTGCTCAGCAGCCCCAGGCACATTCTTCTTTGGCGGCTCCTCGGATTCTATGATGGGTATTCTTTAGGAGGTTAGGGAGGAGCAGCTTCAGCAGCGAGAGCTTATTGATCAGATGGATTCCTCCATCTCCTTTATACGACAGGAGCAAGCTTCCCGTTGGGAAGCTAATGAAGTCGGGATGCAACGACAGCACTAGATGTTGAGCTCGATTTGGGAGAAGCTATCTACTATGGATGATCGGCTCGCCTTCCTTAACGAAGAAAACCTACAGCACATTCCAGTCTCTTCCGATGAGGAGGACGAGCCCGATTATACCTCGCGTGGTAAGGGTAGGAGCTCCCGAGCTTCTGGCTCCAAATCGCGCAAAAGGCGCTAGCTCCTTCCGGACTCGACATCGCCACCTTCTCCTCTCACGTATGCGACGTTGCATAGAGGACTATGCAACATTTTAGAGCGGGTGAGCTATCCTTACTCCAGTTTCTTATGCGGTTGTCTTGATTTTCTTATGTTGGTGTATTGACATTTTCCTTTCTATGGTTTTGGGTTGTGACACTTTATGATGGATGTTATTTTGGCATTGTATCCTATATGCCACTATTCGTGGGCCTGGTCCACATCTACAGGCCCCACCCTCTGTAGTGTATAACACATATTTGAATCATTTGTTTTTCCGCTTTGGTATTATGCTACAATCCTTTTTACATGTTATGTGGTCCAATGAGCTTGCATGAAGTTGTTTTAAGGCATATATTGCAAATTTTGTGATAATGGATTCATTGTTGACCTGTCATGCTAGTTTTGTCCAATGATAGCTTTGCAAAATTCTTAAAGTTAAATGCATGTTTGGTTGGAATTTATCAAGACATGTTGAATGTAGTACCTGTTAGAAATTTACTCAATAGTCATGTCCATATGTTCTATGAATCAGAAATTATCTAATTGGATTGATTTTAGGTTGTTCATTAAAGTGGGTCAAACATTTTCATGATTCTTCAATTAATTTCGGATTGCAATTTACATTCGATTCATATTAGGATACATATTCTCTTTTCAATCTTTGAATTCCTTTCTATTATTGGGGAGACACTGCATTTGTTAGAAGAAAGGATATGTTGACTTCTGAAATATGTGCACGTAAAAAAAAACACTTAGATTCCTCTACTTGGCACTGCGAAAAATTGGCAGTGGTACTGAAGGATATGAGTTGAAATCTAAGAAATGTGAATTGAAATCCAAAATCCATTAAAAGACTCCACTACTTGGCATTACGAAAAATTGGCAATGGTACCTAAGGATATGAGTTGAAGTCTAATGCAATGATCAGTGTATCGTATCCTGAATAAAACATTTGAGTTAACCCCAACATTATGAAATGGAAGAATAGGAATGAAATGAGTGTTGTATATGCTTGATTGAATCTCATGTTTACTGCTTTCTGAATTGATTGACATCTAAAAACTGTGGGATCAAACTGGTGAATACTTAAGACACTCCTTTTAGTTGATTTCCTTTAATTGGGTCTTGGATTAATAAAAAGTATTTTTCTAAACTTGGGTGCGAACTTCAACACAAAAGATTATTCTCATACCAAGCATGTATTTCAACTTATTTTATTGCTTGAGGATAAGCAAAGATTTAAGTCGAGAAATATTTGATGTCTTGCATTTTAGTAGTGATTTTTATTATTCTTCTATGATGAATTTAGGCCTATTTTAATGTTTTTACACTCCTTTAAGGCTTATTTACTTAAAAGCTTCAGAATCTTCACCTTTCGTTTTCTTGTGGAATTTCAGATAAAATCACCCAATTTTGAAGTCATTTTGAAGAACCTAAGAGCATGGGGCGATTCCTTATAAGAAGACGAAGCTGTCCGTCAAATTTGGGCTCAATCGGACCTTTTTCTGGACTTCACGGCTAAGTGAACCCCATGGGGTTCACCCGGTGATCTTGCCGAAGGACGAAACCCACAACGCACTTCACTGCCAGGTGAACCCGGCGGGGTTCACCGATGTTGTCGAGGGTATCCGAAACTCACAGTAGACTTCACCACCAGGTGAACCCCACGGGGTTCACCCGTTATTCTGTCCGAGGAAACCTGCGCAGAACTTCACAGTGCACTTCACTGGTAGGTGAATCCGGCGGGGGTCACCGGTGCTTCTTTCGTGACAGAACTATACAGCAAGCTTCACTGCCTGGTGAACCCGGCAGGGTTCACCTGTGATGCTTTCTATACAGCCCGACCTCTATTCGGATTTTCAAAGATTTTGGGCCCGATTCACGTCCAAATTTGGCAAGTAAGGACTCTTTGGAAAGCTGATTCGAAGGAGAGGGCAAGGAACATAAAATCTCTAATTCTCATGCCCTAATCATCGAGCAATCACATGACGAACCGGCTAAGGTGGAAGAACACGACGAATAGGTGACTTTGAGTCAATTTTTGGAGATCTGATCATCGGAAAACGGCGATTCTTGGTTATTTGTTTTGGTTTATCATCTCCTCCCTCTTAGAAACTCTTTCCCAGGATTTTCCTATGTTTAAAGAGAGATCTTTGAGCGTTTCAAGGATGATTGTAGCGTAAACCCTATTTTGGGGTTCGGTTGAAGCCCGCTGACGATTTTTATTTGCAATCTATGTTTTAATTCTGTTATTTGGATTATATTATGAGCATATTTCACTTGATGTACTTATTTCATGATTATTACCTTGGCCAAGTATTGATGTGTCTTAGTCGTTACGATTCATAACGAGAGTAGGATCGTAATGACGGAACCTCTTTGTGAAACATGCGAAGCCTCGACACGAGAGTGCTTGGTCTTCCCTTGAGGGTTCATAATCTACCACAAAACTCATTGAGTTTGTCTAGAATGATCCATCACAAGAGTAGGAGACCGTTCTAGGCAAACACCGGAGTGTACACTCGAGAGAGGGCACCTTGTACCCTAGGGTTAGATTCCAGTGTCAGTTTGATGCCCTTGTCAATTTGTAGGAAACTTGACATAGGTGATATGAAGCCTACCACTATCACATTACAATTGGCAGACCGATCTGTTCGGAGACCTGTTGGAATATTGGAAGATGTTCCTATTACAGTCGGCCAATTTTTTGTACCTGCGGACTTTGTGGTATTAGAGATGGAGGAAGATCTAAGACTGCCGATTATTTTAGGGAGGTCGTTTTTGGCCACTGCAAGTGCTGTTATCGATGTGAAGAGAGGGAGATTAACTTTGAATATTGGTGAAAATAACATTGACTTCGATCTTTTATCCTCCCTTAAAAAACCCTCCTTTGCAGATTCCTGCCTTAATATCGATGTCTCGGAATTGGAAACAAGAGCTGAAGATGTAAGGAAGAAAGTAGATCCGTTGGAAGTTTGCCTTATCAGAGTGGAAGATGAAGAGCATATGGAGGGAGAGGCTCAAGCTTATGCAAAGATATTAGATTCAGGCCAGTCAGTTGAGCCACAAAAAGCCAAAATTGAAAGGCTTATTCTGGTAAAACCTGAACCGGTAAAGACAAATAAATTAAAAATTAGGCGCTTCCGCCAAATCTGAGATACAAGTTCTTGGGGGAAAATTCTACATATCCGGTGATAGTGAGTGCTGATTTGGATAAAATGCAGACAAAGAGGTTGCTTGATGAGCTTCGATGCCATAGAAAGGTGATTGGATATTCGTTGGACAACATACATGGAATTAAACCATCTTTGTGTATGCACATGATTTATTTTAAAGAAAATTGCAAACCTTCCATTGAGTATCAGCGTTGACTAAACCCTATCATGAAAGAGGTAGTGAAAAAGGAAGTTCTCAAGTTACTAGATGCAGGAGTGATCTACCCAATTTCAGACAGTGAATGGGTTAGCCCCGTTCATGTGGTCCCAAAGAAAGGGGGAGTCACAGCAGTGAAAAATGAGAACAACGAGTTGATCCCGATGAGAACGGTAACGGGGTGGCGCATGTGTATCGAATACTAAAAATTAAACAAAGCCACACGAAAGGATCACTTCCCTCTTCCTTTCATAGACCAGATGCTTGAACGATTGGCCACGAACTCTTACTTTAGTTTTCTTGATGGTTTTTCAGGGTTTTTTCAGATGCCTATTCACCCGGAAGATCAAGAAAAGATCACCTTCACGTGCCCATATGGGACATTCGCATACAGGCGCATGCCTTTTGGGTTGTGCAATGCGCCGGCCACTTTTCAACGATGCATGATGGCCATTTTTTCTGATTTCATTGAAAATATCATGGATGTGTTTATGGATGATTTTTCAGTGTATGGATCTTCTTATGATGACTGTCTATCTAATTTGTCGCGTGTTTTGCAGAGGTGCGAGGAAGTAAACCTGGTTCTTAATTGGGAGAAATGTCATTTTATGGTTCAAGAAGGAATTGTTCTTGGGCATTGTATTTCACGGAGAGGCATTGAAGTGGATAAAGCCAAGATTGAAGTTATTGAGAAATTGCCTCCACCCACATCAGTCAGAGGAATTCGAAGTTTTTTGGGACACGCCGGGTTTTATCGTCGATTTATTAAAGATTTTTCTAAGATTGCTAGGCCTCTCACTAATTTATTGGCTAAGGATATTGACTTTCATTTTGATAGGGACTGCACTGAAGCTTTTGAGAAATTGAAAAAGGCTCTCGTCTCTGCACTCATCATGCAGCCACCAGACTGGTCGCTCCCTTATGAGTTGATGTGCAATGCAAGTGACCAAGCAGTGGGGGTAGTGTTGGGACAGCGAAAGGACAACAAACTCCATGTCATTTATTATGCCAGCAAGACTTTAGATGGGGCGCAAATAAATTATGCAATCACTGAAAAGGAGCTTCTTGTCATAGTTTTTGCTTTTAATAAATTTCGCTCCTACGTTATTAATTCTAAGGTTGTTGTTTTTATAGATCATTCCACAATCAAGTACTTGGTGAATAAAAAGGATGCAAAGCCCAGATTAATTCGATGGATACTGCTCTTACAGGAATTCGATTTTGAAATAAAGGACAAGAAAAGGGCAGAAAACTTAGTGGCAGATCATTTGTCTAGACTGACCAAAGAGAAGAGCCTGGATGACAATTTGGAAATTGATGATGCCTGATGACACGCATTTGTATTGTATTATGAGCATATTTCGCAATAGATTTCATCTCTTTTTGCTAGAATTTTCATATATTTTGACTTAAATTTCTATGTTTGTTCGGAATCTTGACCTCTCTTTATTTTCATCATATTTCAGGTGAAAATGACTGCAAATTGATAGATTTTGAGGTTTTCAAGCACATAGACGAAATCTACAAGTCAAGACGAAGTTGACCAGCAAGTTTCAAGTCAATCAGGATCTGTTTTGATTATTACGGCCTGCCCGTAATTTATTTTACGGCCGTATTTTTGGACAAACAGAACGTTTCACAGCTCAACCGTAATTTGCATCACGGCCGTATCAAATTTGAACTGAAGATTTTACGGCCACACCCGTAAAAGATTTTACGGCCGTAAAAGTGTTGAAGCAAAAACACGAGACGGAACAGAAAGTTTTACGGCCGGCCATGAAAGTTTTCACGGCCGTAATTTTATCGGAAGCAAATATTGAAATTGAACAGAAGGTTTCACGGCCGCCCGTGAAAATAATTACAACCGTAATTTCCTCCGCCAAATTCGAAATTGACTCGAGTTTTCATCCGATTCGATCCAGATTCAAGCGAACTTTTGGGGAAACCCTGAGGAAGTGTTGGGAAACTATTTAAAGAAGATTTGGGCTGAATTTTGGGACTTTTTCGGCAAATTTTTGAAGGTAATTCAAGGAAGAGGCGAAAACTGGGGCATAAAACAGCGACCAGCGTTTTCACACCGAAAAAGCTTAGATTCCAAGGATTGTTGGCGACGATCTTCATCAGGGAGCATCAATCTTTGTTTTCCTTAGTCTTTTTCATATTTTTTAGCCGATTGTAAGCATGAACATGGAATTTTTAAACGTGAACATGTATAGCATGTCAGCGTAAACTCCTATTCAGGATTAAGGGCGTAGCCCTCTTTGTTATCATGACTTGATTGCTTTATATATCTTATGAAGTTATTTGCTCTTGTTAGATTCAATTATTGTTGTGCTTATTACATGATAATTACTGGTCATGATTTTCATGTCTTAGACATCACAAGAAGAACTAAGAAGTGAATTGTGATGTCGGACCTATAATTATTGGACAAGTTGATTTGAACACGAGAGTAGTTCGAATCGGCTTGAGGGATTTTATTGATTTGTCAAGAACTCATTGGGTTTATCTTGAGTTAATAACCACGAGAGTAGGGGATTAATTCGGATAGACATCGGATTGTATTGCTGAGAGGGAGCAATCTGTACATGCGGATAAATCCCGTTCATCACAGTAAATCTTCTTAAGATAATTTTAATTATAACAAGTCATGAAACATAGTGTGGTGAACCCGAAGTCCTGATTATCCATAATTTGATTACAACCCAGTTGTGTTTTTATTCTTTCTGCAACTTAGTTAAGATTAATTCCAACTCTTTTCAGATTTGTCTAGCTAACAATCCTAAGATAAGTCGGTACTTGGCCATTGGTCCCTGTGGGATCGATATTTTTATTACTTCAACGTATCCGTGCACTTGCGGACACATCAAGTTTTTGGCGCCGTTGCCGGGGACCAATTTCGCTAATATTGATTCAATCTAAGAATTGATAGACTAGACTTTTATTTTCTTCTTAATTCTGTTTTGTGTTCCCTTCTTAAACTTATTCTTTATCTTTTCTTTTCAGTTTAATTTGTTGATTGTTTATGCCCAAGTGCTCTAGAAAGCTATTTGAGGAAGATCCGGAACCAGAACGTACGTTTCACTTGCGCAGAAAACAATTAGCAAAGAAGACCGAAGAGTCTAAGATGGGTGACGCAAACCCACAACCGAGAACTCTTAAGGACTATGCAAATCCAAACTATCAAGGAGTCCTCTCTAGTATTGCTCGCCCCAACATTGAGGCGAACAACTTCGAAATCAAGCCTTCTCTGCTATCCATGGTTCAGCCCAACCAATTTGGAGGGCTACCTTCTGAGGATCCTAATATGCACTTTTCTATATTTCTTGAATATTGTGATACTTTGAAAATGAATGGTGTTTCTAGCGATGCCTTAAGACTAAGGTTATTCCCCTTTTCTCTCTGGGACAGGGCTCGTGCATGGCTGCATTCAAAACGGTTAGGTTCCATTACGACTTGGGAGGAGCTCTCCAATGCCTTTCTTGCATAATATTTTCCCCCAAGTAAGATTGTTCATCTAAGGAACCAGATCACGAACTTTGTTCAGAGGGAAGGAGAATCTCTATACGAGGCGTGGGATCGATTTAAGGAGCTTTAGAGGATGTGTCCACATCACGGTCTTGAGAAGTGGGTATTAGTCCATACTTTCTATAATGCACTTAATTATAACACTCGTATGTCAGTTGATGTTGCTGCCGGTGGAGCAATCATGAATAAAAGTGTGGATGATGCGATTAATCTGTTTGAGGAGATGGCTTTGAACCATTGTCAATGGGTAAGTGAAAGAGGACCATCTGATAAGGCGTCAGGTAAGTATGATCTAGACGCTATCACTTTGCTTGCCGCCAAGGTTGATTCTTTGACTCATAAAATTAACTCTTTGAATGTTAATTCTGTCACCGTTAATACTATCTCATGTGAGATTTGTGGCAATGTAGGACATAATGCAGAGGAGTGTCAGTTAGGAGTTTCAACACAAGGGGACAGCAACTCCGACCAAGTAAATGCGATTGGAAACTACAATAGGAGACCTCAAAATGACCCATATTCAAATACCTACAACCCTGGTTGGAGGAACCATCCCAACCTCTCCTGGAAGACCAATCAAAATCAATACCAAGTACCCCAGAACAACAATCGACAACCCTCAAATTATCAATCAAGGTAGTATAACCAGCCACCAGCACCCCAGAAGTCTAACCTGGAGATCATGATGGAGAACTTCATTGCCTCGCAGGAAAAACAAAACGAAAAGTTCTTACAGCGATTAGAGAAGCAGGAGGACAATTTTAGGCAGGAATTCTGAAATGTGAATGACTCCATTAAGAATATCAACTCCGAGATGGAATCTATGAAGACCCATCAGAGGATGTTAGAAACTCAGATAGCTCAACAGGCGAGCTCTTCAAGCAGGCCAACAGGTAGACTACCAGGGAAACCAGAGATGAACCCACGAGAACACTGCAATGCCATCGTTACACGTAGTGGGAAACAGTTGGATGAACCCAGAGCACCAGATGCTGTACAAGATCCGGAGGAGCAAAATGATGAATGCACGGAAGAAAAGGAAAGAGAAGAAGAAATAACTGTGCAAGAAAAGGAGCAAGAACCAGTGTATACACCACCACCTCCTTACAAACCACCAGTACCTTTCCCTCAGAGATTGGCAAAATCTAAAATTGATAAGCAGTTTGGAAAATTTTTAGAAGTACTTAAAAAGCTCTACATCAATATACCCTTCACCGATGCTCTGTCCCAGATGCCTTCTTACGCCAAGTTCTTGAAGGAAATTTTGTCCAATAAGAGGAATTTGGAGGAGCATGGAACAGTAGCGCTTACCGAGGAGTGTAGCGCTATAATACAGAATAAACTGCCACCCAAGCTTAAGGATCCAGGGAGTTTTTCTATTCCCTGCTTGATTGGTAGTATGTCTATTGACCGAGCTTTGTGTGATCTAGGGGCCAGTGTCAGTCTAATGCCGCACTCTATATGCAAAAAGCTGGACATAGGAGATTTGAAGCCCACCTCTGTCTCACTTCAGTTAGCTAATCGTTCTGTCCGACATCTAGTAGGTATTTTGGAGGATGTGCCCATCAAAGTCGATAAATTCTATGTGCCTGCCGACTTTGTTGTCCTCGAGATGGAAGAGGATTCTAGACTTCCCATTATATTAGGTCGCCCCTTCTTGGCGACAGCTGGAGCTATGATAGATATTAAGAATGGGAAACTCACTTTTAAGATAGGGGAAGAATCTGTAGATTTTGAGTTGAATGAGAATATAAAGAAACCTTCTTTTGCAGGTTCCTGTTGTTGTGTAGAGACCTTGGAAGACTCCATATCGACAACTATGGGTATTAGGATGCGCAAAGACCCATTAGAAGTGTGCCTTGTTGATGATGAGGACAGTGATAAAGAGGAGGTAAATTTGTATTCTATGATTTTAAACTCCGCATTGTCATTCGAGCCGAAAAAAGGGAGGGAAGAACGATTAAACCTGGAGAAGGGTAAGTGCGAAGTAGAAAAGAGGTATGATTTTAAAACTCTCCCAAACACTCTCAGGTATGAATTTCTTGGGGAAAACGCTACCTTTCCAGTAATTATTAATGCGAATCTTGATCCCTCTCAGATTGTTAGACTATTAGATGAGCTTCGGCAACATAAAAAAGTAATTGGATACACAATTGATGATATAAAAGGTATTAATCCCTCTGTCTGTATGCACAGGATTTTCTTGGAAGAGGGAAGCAAGTCATCGATTGAATACCAAAGGAGGCTCAACCCAAACATGAAGGAAGTAGTAAAGAAAGAGATTTTGAAGCTTCTTGATGCTAGAGTAATCTATCCCATCTCAGACAGCCAGTGGGTGAGTCCAGTTCATGTAGTGCCGAAGAAGGGAGGGATTACTGTGGTAAAAAATGAAAACAACATGCTTATTCCAACAAGAACGGTAACAGGGTGGCGGATGTGCATTGACTATCGGAAGTTGAATGCCATCACCCGAAAGGATCATTTCCCTTTGCCCTTCATTGACCAGATGCTAGAGCGTCTAGCTTGTAATTCCTATTTTTGTTTTCTTGACGGATACTCTGGTTTCTTTTAGATCCCCATACACCCCGAAGATCAGGAGAAGACGACATTCATGTGTCCTTATGGCACCTTCGCCTATCGCCGCATGCCTTTTGGGCTTGCAACGCACCCGCTACC
The DNA here is from genome assembly GCA_027563935.2 of Costus lasius. Taxonomy (NCBI): domain Eukaryota; kingdom Viridiplantae; phylum Streptophyta; class Magnoliopsida; order Zingiberales; family Costaceae; genus Costus; species Costus lasius. The sequence continues at coordinate 84,410,679 of CM050451.1, forward strand.
TTTCAGCGTTGCATGATAGCCATCTTCTCTGATTTGATTGAGGACATCATGGATGTGTTCATGGATGACTTTTTCGTTTATGGATCTGATTTTGATATTTGTTTGTCTAATTTATCGCGAGTTTTGAAACGTTGTGAAGAATATAATTTAGTTTTAAATTGGGAAAAGTGTCATTTTATGTTAAATGAAGGCATTGTTTTAGGACACTTAATTTCTAGTCATGGTATTAAAGTGGATAAGGTAAAAATAGAAGTGATTGAAAAACTACCTCCGCCATCTTTTGTTAAAGGAATTAGAAGTTTTCTTGGTCACGCGGGTTTTTATAGGCGTTTTGTTAAAGACTTTTCGAAAATTGCTAGACCTCTTACTTTGTTACTTGGTAAAGATATTCCTTTTGTTTTTAATGAAGATTGTTTGATTGCTTTTCAGAAACTTAAGGAGGCTCTCATCTCAGCACCCATAATTCAGCCACTTGACTGGTCACTTCCATTTGAGCTTATGTGTGATGCCAGCGACCATGTCATAGGTGCTGTTCTAGGTCAACGCAAGGAGAAGAAGTTGCATGCCATATACTATGCAAGCAGGACATTGGATGATGCACAGATCAACTACACAACCACAGAGAAGGAGTTTTTGGCTATTGTTTTCGCATTCAATAAGTTCATATCATATCTTATCGACTCTAAAGTAGTTGTTTATACAGATCATGTTGCCATCAGGTATCTCATGGGTAAGAAAGATTCTAAGCCAAGATTAATCAGATGGATCCTTCTATTACAAGAGTTTGACCTGGAGATAAAAGACAAGAAGGGCGCCGAAAACTCTATTGCTGATCATTTGTCACGCCTTTGTGCAAAAGATGGAGTAAAGGAAGCTGCGAATTATGAGATGGATGATTCCTTCCCAGATGAACACCTTTGCGCTATTGCGAAAGCTGATACTCCCTGGTATGCCGACATTGTGAATTATTTAGTGGCTGATATTCTACCTGTTGACTTGACATACCAGGGAAGAAAAAGGTTTTTGTGGGAAGCAAGGCACTACTATTGGGAAGATCCGTTTCTATTCAAAAGATGTGCAGATGGATTATACAGAAGATGTCTACCAGAGGAAGAAGTTAAGAATGTACTTTTCCATTGCCACAGTTCTGCATATGGAGGCCACGCTAGCTCATCTAAAACAGCATTTAAAGTACTTCAGTCGGGTCTCTTTTGGCCAACACTTTTCAAGGATGCATGGAATTTTGTCCTGACTTGTGAGGAATGTCAAAGAATGGGGAATATCTCAAAACGTGATGAAATGCCACTGAACAGTCTTTTGGAAATAGAAATATTTGATGTGTGGGGTATCGATTATATGGGCCCTTTTCCATCTTCATGTGGGAATAAGTATATTCTAGTAGCAGTCGATTATGTCTCAAAATGGGTGGAAGACGTGGCATCTCCGACCAATGATTCCAGAGTGGTTATCAAACTGTTCAGAAAAATAATATTTCCAAGGTTTGGACTTCCAAGGGTCATTATAAGTGATGGAGGCTCTCACTTCATAGAGCAAAAATTCTCTACTTTGATGAAGAAATACGGAGTGAGACATAAAATTTCTACTCCTTATCACCCTCAGACAAATGGCCAAGTTGAAATTTCAAATAGAGAATTGAAGAAAATTCTTGAGAAAACTGTTTCGAAGTCAAGGACGGATTGGTCGATGAAGCTTGATGATACATTGTGGGCATACCGGACTGCGTTTAAAACCCCAATTGGTATGTCACCTTATCAGCTTGTTTACGGAAAATCTTGTCATCTTCCGGTAGAGTTGGAACATAAAGCTTATTGGGCAATAAAAACTTTGAATTATGACTTAAAGGTTGCTGGAGAAAAAAGACAGTTACAGATTGATGAACTTGAAGAAATCCGAATGAATGCATACGAGAGTGTTAAAATCTACAAAGAAAGAACGAAAAAATGGCACGATCGTCACATCATCGTTAAAGATTTTCAAGAAGGTGACCTCGTCTTACTTTTCAATTCAAGATTGAGGCTGTTTCCAGGAAAACTAAGAACGAGATGGTCAGGACCTTTCAAGATTGTTAATGTCTATCCGTATGGTGCAATCGAAATTTGGAATGAAAAGACCGGAAAGTTTACGGTGAATGGTCAATGCCTGAAGCATTATTACTTGTCAGAACCTATTGAGGAAACTATCAACCAGAAACTTTCAGAACCTTCACCACCTACATGAAGAGAGAGATTTATGTCGAGCTAGCGACTTTAAACTTAGCGCTTCATGGGAGGCAACCCAAGCATTCCCCCTTATTCTTTTGGTTTTGTTTATCCTTTTAATTTTCCCAAGGGCTAATTCTTACCTTTTCTGTCTTTGTAGGAACCTCCAACAAAATTTCTGGGTGAGATGAAAATTGGAGAATTTTTGAAGAAAAATACGGCCCGCCCGTAAAAATTTGTACGGCCGTATTATTCGGGAACAGAAAGTTTCACGGTTGCCCGTGAAACATTTTACAGCCGTGTTTCTCTCTTTGTTAAAAAAAAATGTGTCGCAAGAACATAATGTTTTATGGCCGTCCGTGAAAATTTTTACGGCCGTAAAAGTTGCAGCCCCTTTCTGAACAGAATGTTTCACGGCTGCCCATGACAATTTTTACGGCCGTGAATCTATTCGCTTATAAGAGCAGCGCGACCGTATTTCTAGGGTTTTCGCCCGTTTTCTCCACTCGACCGCACCGCTTCTTCCTTCCAAGCTTTTCTCCACCACCAAAAGCCCCTAGCGACCTCTCCTAACCAAGATCTAACCTTGATCATTGGTGATTTAGCGTTTGGAGCCTCAATTTGCTCCATTAGGCGGAAACTTCCAACACCATCGCCGGCATTCAATTCTCGCCGCCTGAGCTCCGCCGAAGCTGCCTCCTGCTGTCAAAGGCTTCACACGAGGTATTAAGCCCTTCCTTAGTTGATTGCTGCAACCAGATTTGAACTAAAGCATCAAGGTCGGTGATTGAGTTGAGGATTTTTGAACGGCTGTCTACGCTTTACCTGAGCTCTGCTTTTGATTTGTTTGAAAAGCCTGCATAAATTTACTCGTTAGTTCTCAAAAACATAGAGCATGGCTCCTAGAACCAAGAAGATTGTGAACAAGGGGAAGAAGCCCTCTTCTTCAACAGCTACCACAAACCCCTATGGCATCATCTTCAGGAATGATAAACAAGAAAATGGATACAATGCACTTTGCTCCAGACGTATGCTTAACACAAGATATATGGATAAGAAAACTATGGAAGTTCTTGGTTTAGATGAAGATGTGGAGTGGATGCTTGGGCAAATTAACGCATTGAGATTCTTCCAATTAACTCCACAGACGTTTATTCCCCTGGTTTTGGAGTTTCTTAGTAGCTTGGAAGTTGAACTCCATGATGAATACGAGCATGAGCCAAAGGGTCGTTTAACCTTCCGGTTAGCAAACATTGAGAGGAGTCTCTCACTTAGGGATGTTAGGAATATACTATCATTACCTAGCGGTGGAACAGCACGTCCAACGAGGGAATATGTAAAAAGAGCATTTTGGTATCAAGTTACATTTAATTCTGAATTTTCTGTTAAGACGACACGAGCTTCCAGTCTCTCAAATCCATGTTTGCGTTATGTGCACAGAATTCTAGCACATACGGTTTTTGGAAGAGGAGAAAGTGATGGTATGATTCGTCAAACAGAGTTATATTTTTTGTGGTGCATGTTACATGGTCATCAAGTTGATGTTGCATACTACTTAGTGAAACACTTTGACAAGGTGGCTCGAGCACAAAAAGGCGCTATTGTCGTAGGTGGATATATTGCTCCCATAGCTATTGCCTTGAATGTAGACCCATATGGAGTTGAAACTGCAAAAGGAAATCCCAAGCTTGATTTGGAATCGTGTATAGCTATGAGAATGATATTGCATGAGAGTCATGGTTTTTCTTTGATACTTGGACCGGATACTCCAGCTTTGCCTTTGCCGAACAAAGAAAGGGTCACAGTTCGCAACCAACTGAATTGGAGGATTTCCCCAGATGCAGCCACCAGAGAAAACCCAACTCCGCTTGATTCAGTTCCGCCACCACCATCATTTACGGGGGTTAGATTTAGCTGGATGTATGATGACTCACCACCGCCGCGGTCTGGTGCTTCTTCTCATGGTGCAACCCCTCAAAGAAATTGGACTACCGCTCAAGATCTAGGATTCCAAGCACTATCAGCGGAGGTATTTTCACAAGGGCGTCTTATGAAAGAATTATTCAATGTCGTTAGAGAAAATCAAGAGGATATTCGAGGTATGAAATCTTTTATGAAGGATCACTTTGGCACTAGTAGTGATTCGGATGAGCACACGGGAGAACAAGATGACGAGGAAACGGACTAAAATGCAGATGACAAGTAGTATCTTGTGAGTATAACTAATCCTATCTTATGATTTATGCACCTATATATGTTTGATAATGCATGACCATTTTGTAGGAAAAGGTGATCTTGCTATGCCTTTTGAAGCTAATGGTCATCGATATTTTGTGTGTTTGAATGAAATTCGATTTGGTTGTACTTTGATACTTTAATAATGGATTGACGAATATTTGAAATACTTTCTGAACTATTATCTGGATCTCATTCAGCACCATATGTTGGTGCATTATGATGAAACAATGAATTGTATGAACCTAAGTAATCTGGATATATGTTAACTGTTAGTCGAAATTATGGTTTTTCTTGATTGAGCTATCTTGGATACAATCGTGCTTGGAACTTTTATGAGATATTTCTTTGTGGTGATGCATGATTTTTGTCTTGTGTTCTTGGAGACTTTGTATATCTATGTGTAAGCATGAATAAGCTATCTTCTTGTGTTGAGTTTATTTCTTCAATACATATCATGTCAATTTTAATTTTTCATGATATAGTGCATGAAGTTTTGTTAATTACATTATTTGATGAATGAAATTTAAGGGGTGATGTGATCTCTCTCAAATAAAATGAGTATACTAGTGCATTAGTGGGGTTAAAGTTGATTGATAAACCTAGTAATTGTTTATACTATTATGTTATTTATTGGGAAATAAGAATCCAAGATCCACAAAATAATGGTGAGGACTCCCCTACTTGGCACTGTGGGAAAGCGCAGTGGTACCGAAGGTCATGGGTTGAAGCAATAAATAGAAAAAAGTATGTATCTATGTGGGTACATGCCATGAGAGAAATTATTTCACATAAACTCCGCTATCCTTAGTAAATTCTTTCCGAATTAGAGGATATGAGTTCTATTGTATTGATTATGTGATCCGTGCACTCTAATCTCGTCACCAGAAAAAAAAGGTGGTAATCGAGTTAGAGGATGTGAATGATGCAAGAAAAGAATGAAATAGAAAAAAAAAGTATGTATCTATGTGGGTACATACTAAAAAAAAAAGAGAGTGGAAAAAGATCTTGGAAACTAAATTCCTGTAAACAAAAGCATAATAAGTTAAGACAAAAATTTGGGTGAGCCCTTGAGACAGAAAACTTCATCTTTTGTGCAGGTTGCGAAAAGTTATTTGATTGAAATCATGATCCCTTTTATTGAATTTTGAAAAGCAATGTATTTATATAAAATCATTGTGCATTATAAATTGAAAAAGATTTCATGAATGATTGTATTATAGAGATTTACTATTGCATATGGGAGGTTATCTTATCATACTTTGAATTATTCTTTGATCTATTTTATTTGCTTGAGGACAAGCAAAGAATTAAGTCGTAGGTATTTTGATGACACACATTTGTATTGTATTCTGAGCATATTTTCGCAATGGATTTCATCTCTTTTTGCTAGAATTTTTGTATATTTTGACTTAAATTTCTATGTTTGTTCGGAATCTTCACCTCTCTTTATTTTCATCACATTTCAGGTGAAAATGATTGCAAATTGATAGATTTTGAGGTTTTCAAGCACATAGACGAAATCTACAAGTCAAGACGAAGTTGACCAGCAAGTTTCAAGTCAATCAGGATTTGTTCTGATTATTACGGCTTGCCCGTAATTTATTTTACGGCCGTATTTTTGGACAAATAGAACGTTTCACAGCTCAACCGTAATTTGCATCACGGCTGTATCAAATTTGAACGGAAGATTTTACGGCCACACCCGTAAAAGATTTTACGGCCGTAAAAGCGTTGAAGCAAAAACACGAGACGGAACAGAAAGTTTTACGGCCGGCCATGAAAGTTTTCACGGCTGTAATTTTATCGGAAGCAAATATTGAAATTGAACAGAAGGTTTCACGGCCGCCAGTGAAAATAATTACGGCCGTAATTTCTTCCGCCAAATTCGAAATTGACTCGAGTTTTCTTCCGATTCGATCCGGATTCGAGCGAACTTTTGGGGAAACCCTGAGGAAGTGTTGGGAAACTATTTAAAGAAGATTTGGGCCGAATTTTGGGACTTTTTCGGTGAATTTTTGAAGGCAATTCAAGGAAGAGGCGAAAACTAGGGCAGAAAACAGCGACCAGCGTTTTCATACCGAAAAGGCTTAGATTCCAAGGATTGTTGGCGACGATCTTCATCAGGGAGCATCAATCTTTGTTTTCCTTAGTCTTTTTCATATTTTTTAGCCGATTGTAAGCATGAACATGGAATTCTTAAACGTGAACATGTATAGCATGTCAGCGTAAACTCCTATTCAGGATTAATGGCATAGCCCTCTTTGTTATCATGACTTGATTGCTTTGTATATCTTATGAAGTTATTTGCTCTTGTTAGATTCAATTATTGTTGTGCTTATTACATGATAATTACTGGCCATGATTTTAATGTCTTAGACATCACAAGAAGAACTGAGAAGTGGATTGTGATGTCAGACCTATAATAGTTGGACAAGTTGATTTGAACACGAGAGTAGTTCGAATCGGCTTGAGGGATTTTATTGATTTGTCAAGAACTCATTGGGTTTATCTTGAGTTAATAACCACGAGAGTAGGGGATTAATTCGGATAAACACCGGATTGTACTGCTGAGAGGGGGCAATCTGTACATGCGGATAAATCCCCTTCATCACAGTAAATCTTCTTAAGATAATTTTAATTATAACAAGTCATGAAACATAGTGTGGTGAACCCGAAGTCCTGATTATCCATAATTTGATTACAACCCAGTTGTGTTTTTATTCTTTCTGCAACTTAGTTAAGATTAATTCCAACTCTTTTCAGATTTGTCTAGCTAACAATCCTAAGATAAGTTGGTACTTGGCCATTGGTCCCTGTGGGATCGATATTTTTATTACTTCAACGTATCCGTGCACTTGCGGACACATCAATGCCTTTCAGGAGGAATATCTGTATGCTCTCATTAGACAAGAGACACCATGGTATGCGGATATCGTTAACTTTCCTATGTCCAATATCATGCCACCTGATCTATCATTTCAAGGGAAGAAGAAATTCAAAGCAGATGATAAGCATTTTAATTGGGATGAGTCATATTTGTATCGTCGGTGTGCAGATAGTTTATTTCGAAGATGCTTGCCGGAAGAAGAAATTCACGATATATTATCTCACTGTCATTCTTCCCCTTATGATGGGCATGCCAGTGTACAAAAGACGGCCTTCAAGGTTCTCCAGTCAGAATTCTATTAGCCAACAATTTTTCGTGATGCTAGGAAGTTTATTCAATCCTGTGATAAATGCCAGTGAGCTGGCAATATTACTAGAAAAGATGAACTACCTCAACATGGGATTTTGGAAGTTAAAATCTTCGATGTCTGGGGAATTGATTTTATGGGGTCATTCCCCACCTCATGTGGGAAGAAATATATCCTTCTTTATGTTGATTATGTATCTAAATGAGTTGAAGCAACCACTGAGGCTACTAATGATTCACGAGTTGTAGCTAGATTATTTAAGAAGGTAATTTTTCCTAGATTTGGTGTTCCCAGAGTCCTGATCAGTGACGGAGGTTCTCATTTCATCGAAAATAAGCTCGAGTCACTGCTAAGGAAATATGGAGTACATCATAAAGTGGCTACACCGTATCACCCGCAGACTAGTGGTCAAGCTGAGGTCTCAAATCGAGAGATTAAGAGGATACTTGAAAAGACTGTGTCAGGAGCAAGGAAGGATTGGGCGCTGAAGCTGGACAATGCTCTTTGGGCTTATAGGACGGCTTTCAAAACTCCTTTAGGGATGTCTCCATTACAGATTGTTTATGGCAAATCCTGCCATCTACCTGTGGAACTTGAGCATAGAGCCTACTGGGCAGTGAAAAAGGCTAAACTATGACCTAAAGAGTGCTGAAGAAAGAAGAGAATTTCAACTGAATGAATTAGATGAAATCAGGAATTCAGCTTATGAAAGTTTTCGCATATATAAAGAACGCGCTAAGAAGTGGCATGATCAGAGGATTTCGCGAAAAGAATTTTTTGAAGGGGATAAAGTTTTATTATATAATTCGCATCTCAGGCTGTTTCCAGGAAAATTAAGAAGCCGCTGGTCGGGGCCTTACATTGTTCTGAAAGTATTCCCATATGGGGTAGTAGAGATATCAAGAGAAGGACAAGAAAGTTTTAAGGTGAACGGCAACGATTGAAGCATTATTTTGAAGAAGAACAAGTTGAAGAAGATGTATGTCTGATTCTCTCCAATCCATCAGAAGACCTTTAAACATGGCTATGGTCAAGCTAAGGACCTTAAATAAGCGCTTTTTGGGAGGCAACCCATATTTTTGATTTTCACTATTTATTCTTTTAGTTCATCTTGATTCAATTTTGTCTTGGAGTATTTTGTGACGTAAAGTTTTAATTATGAATAGCTTTGATTGTAGGAAATTTTGAAGAATTTTCATGAAGTCAGAAGTTGATGAACAGGAGAATTGAGGATAATGCAGTGAATTGCTTTAGAATCGTAAATCTTGATGTAGATCTTTGTGAATATAGTAAACTACAATTTGAATGATGAAACTTGACGGTATTTGATATCTGAGAGTTGATTACCATGTAAAAATTGAATATCTTTGATATGGTATATTTTTCGGATTTTTCTGAGTTGTATTTCATATTTTTGATATAACTATACAGGGTTTCGCCAATAAATACAAAGGGAACTCTTGCAAAAAATTTTCTAAAATTCTTCATTAATTAAATATTTCCACATATGCAACAATTTAAGTCTCGGGTGCTCATTTGCATATTTTGCTAGACCTTTACAACTTTACAGATATGGACCTTGAATGTCTATAATTTTTAAGAGAGACACTGGTTTGATTTATTCTCAGTTTTGAACTTAGAAGGCTTTTTGGGTATTTCAATTTTGATAACTTAGAAAACTTTTGAGAATTCATGTGGACTTAAATTATTGAGTAAGATCAATCCTGGCATTGATAAAGTTTATATATGAATTGTTATGTGTTTAAAAGACATGTGCATAGTTAATTTATACTTTAAGTTTAGTTTATCTTCCTTTGATAAATAGATTTTGCTTTTATGGATATAAATTAGTGATTTATATATTTAACCTGAGATTTGCTCCAACTCCTCTAGTTACATAATCTGAGATTATGATTTGACACTAGCCCGCTTTCGATTTGATTAAAAAAAAAATTGACTCCTGTACTTGGCACTACGAAAAATTGGCAGTGGTACCGAAGACATGAGTTAAAGTCTTTAAAAATAAAAAGAGAAAAAGAAAGAAAGCTGTAGGCCATGTGAAAATTCCTCTGATTTGAGATTGACACCGTGAGTTATATTATATTGCTCTGCAGTATACTTTGAACAATGTTATGATAAATAACAGTTTAAAGACCAAAATGCATTAAAAATCTCTTATTCATAGTTTCACCAAGTGGCTTGAAATAAATCTTTATCTATTGATTAGGGTGGATTTATTAAACCAAAAAGTATCTTATTGTTTGTTATTTGTTGAATAAACATTATGACATGATTTATGAATTTTATCCTTCTTGAACTGTAAATTCTTGATGATTTATTTTTACTGTGATATCTCTTAAGTGATTTAAGTTCTGAAGAGTTGTTTACCTAAAATGTAGACTAAGGAATTTATTGATGATAGAGCAGATGAGTGTTCCTTATTTTACATTCTTCATACATATCAGTGTATTGCTTGAGGACAAACAAAATTTTAAGTCTAGGGTATTTTGATGCGTTGCATTTACACCATATTTTTGCCTATGTTTTAGATCATATTTTGGGATTTATTGCATGATTTCGTGCTATTTTAAGTGCTTTTACTTTACTTTGCACGGAATCTTCACTTTTCTTAGTTTTTATGAAAATGTAGGTAAAATGGCATAAAAATGAAGGATTTTGAGAGTTTTAAGGCCAAAGCATAATTTCTAAGGAGATCACGAGCCTACACGTCAAATTTGGGGCGAAAACGGTGAAGAACGAGACAATTACGGCCTTGGTCGTAATTATGGATTCAACCGTGATTTCGACGACGAGCGGAAGTTGAAAATCGGCTAAGTGTTAGAATGAATAGAAACTTTCACGGGTGAGGCCGTGAATCCATCACGGTCCGTGAAACTTTCTGTGACCGAAAGCATGTACACACAGAAACATTTACGGCCTCAGTCGTAAATGCATCACGGACCGTAAAAACTTCCGTCCGACGAGTTTTTCACGCGTTTCTCCACCGATTCAAACCGGAATTGAACCACACTTCGCAGATCCGTTCCTTGATAGTTTCTAAACCGGTCCAGATATAAAAGGAAGGATTTTTCAAGGGCAAGAGAGGCTTTTCTGATTAACACAGACGGCGGCGGTGATAAGGGCGAAAACACGATTCCAAGGGCATATTTTGGCGAGATTCCACGCGAAAGTGACAATTGATCGGCTCTTCCTCATCTCCAGATCGAGGAGAAGGCGGTTTTACTGCTCTTTTTGTGATTTCTTGACAATTTTTATGAATTTTCACTTGTTCATCATAAATATCATGTATTTCCCTAACAATATGAGCGAGTAGACACTTATTCGGGATTATTGGGTGTAGCCCACTGACTTTCATGAATCGATCTATGTTTACACTCTTTTCTATGAATTTATTATCATGATTTAATTGAAATTGCATGTATCCCGTAATTTACCTTGGCCAAGAAATTTTACGTCTTAGATGTTGCGAGAAGGACCGAGAGGTGAATCACAACGTCCGATCTATTCAATTGAACCTTCGAATCCAATCACGAGAGTAGGGTGGATTCGTCTGAAGGATTTACTAGCTTTTCATAGAACTTAATGGGTTTAGTTAGGTTAACTGTTACGAGAGTAGGGAGTTAATCTAACTAAATACCGTATTAGGCTCCGGGATGAGGTAATATGTACCATAAGAAAAGTTCCTTTTATGATAGATAAATTCTGTGGAATTAGTTAATTTTTACATGACTCATGATTGTCAGTATGGTGAACCCATGAAATCCCGATCCTTTAGAATTTGAACCTCTGAACGCGGCTTTCAAGTTTGCTCATGCTTAGAAGTTTAGAACAACCACTAGTTAGTTCGCCTAGATTCAAATAAGTCAATAAGTCGGTACTTAACTATGTATTGAAGTATAGTGTCTATATGAGTGTGTTTTATTTGATGTTTGGTTGATTGGTGTTGATATATGATTTTTATTGATTGTGTTGTTGTTGCAACCCTAGAAGTCTATATAACTATATGATGTTGATGTGATTCACCAATTTGAAATATTTTTGAATCCTGGGAATAGATTACATTATGATTCTAGGGGTGTGACAATCAATGCCCAAAGACAACACCTATTTTATAACAACCTATCTTAATATATACAAAGGAATTTATATCTTAATTGAGAGAAGATTTTCTAGTCATAGAGAAAAAAGTAAAGAGTAGCACTTGTCTTGCACTTTAAAATGCTATTGTGAAAGAGAAAATGCTTGGTAAATATGTAAAATTACCAAATGAAAAGAAGCCATCAAATTCAAACTTAGAATGCATAAAGTTGTATTTTTATATTAAAATATAAGTTAATGGGTTAGCGGGTATGCTAAAAATGAATCTTCTCACTTAATTCATGTTATATTTAACAATTAAAAATTATATTTTATTTTGATAATATAACATGTATACAACATTAGTTAAAAAGTTGATTTTTAATGTTTCATATTACATATCTTATAAACGAGAAAAAAAAAAAATTCATAATATATAATAATTATAAATTGAATAATTCCACCATAAAGATAAACAACCCATGTTAGTTGGCGTTCGCAACATGATTAAAGGCTCCCTCTAATTGCTATGCCACACAAGTAATAAACCCTCGACTCTAACAAGAAAAAGAATAAATTATACCCAAACCTTGGTACTCATATGTAAAAACAATTGGGAGGACGTTCTAGTAAATTTTGTAACATCTCTCGGGCTTATATGAGAGTAGATAGAGAAAGATTGAGAATAAGTTAGGCTAGACTTTGTAAATCAAATTTGACTTTGTAAATAGGCCTAATCCTCTTAAGGGCTACCCTTCAATTATATGTGGAACACTGGTTATGATAAAGAAACATGGTAGGATGAGCTGGTAGGGCATGCAATCTAATGATGGCTTTTGGATCATTGCCCTTTAAGATAATGAGAAGCAAAGTGGCCATCCTCTAAATTACATCCCAAAGCAGTTCTTTGGGACCCCTTAACTATATGCCTCCACCACTTCATCCCCTTGTTAATGGCACCTTCAACCTAAGAGGATTATGCTCATCATCAGCTACACATGCTTGCCACCCAAAGAAGAGAAGCACTAATTAGGCTAGCAGAAAGCCACAACCTTGATTTTTTTTTTTAAAAAAAAATATTTTTAATAATTTGTTATGAAATAATACTATATAGCTTTGAGATGATTTTTTTAAAATAATAATAATAATAATAGATTTCTTTTAATTTTCGGAATCAATCAATCAAACCTTCAGTTCATGCGCGGCAATTTTAATAAGTATTCTTCCATGAACGCCGAATAGGGCCGCGGACCTTTTTCTCCGGTTAAGTACCGCCTTCTGCAGCCGTTGAGGACATCCGTCGAACACCTGGAAGGCATGGGAAGCATCAAGAATGCCGCCATTGCCTTCCTTGCCCCTCTCCCTTCCGTCCTCTTCTTCCTGTCCTTCCTTCGCTCGTCCTCTCCTTCTTCCCCGCCCTCCTCCGGCCTCTGGGCCTGGTGCTACTACCATCCTCTCCTCCTCGCCAACTTCCTCTTCTTCCTCAATGTTGACCTTCTCTTCTGGCTCATCGGCGTCCTACTCTCCAATCACTGGGTGACGCTTCTCGCGTTCTCGCATTCTTCGTTGCTCGCAGCTTGCAGTTGTTACTGATTTCTCCTTTCTTCGGCTTGCAGTTAATCGATCTGTACTGGACGGTGATCCCGGTGATGCTGATCCACTATTACGCCAGGCACCCGCTGGCGCAGGCGGACGCGGTGAGGTCGGCGGTCGCGATCGTACTGACCTGGGTGTGGAGCATCAGGCTCACACACAACTACTTCAGGAGGGAGCGCTGGCAGTGGGGCGCGAGGGAGGACTGGCGATTCAACGAGATGCGGAAGGAGTACGGTAGACCCTGGTGGTGGATCTCTTTCTTCGCCGTCTACCTCTCGCAGCAGGTAAGCCACTACTTTCCTGTCTCTTGCTTACAAGTTGTTCGAGGAAATGCTGAAGTGAATCTCAACATCTTCTTCAGTCATGTGCCTTGATAAGAATATGATTGTCAAGAAATCGCTCACATAATGCAATGAAAGCCAATCCTTACTCAGTAGATTGTTAATTCTCTTTCTATGATCTGAACAGAAGAGTTCTGGTAACCCTTGGGCGATGTTTCTTTCTGCTCATGCGTGAATGGGTCTTAGTTTCAATCGGAACAATCCTAAATGCTGAAATTTGTGTACATTCTCCACTTGCAGATGTTCTTGATCGGCATATGCCTCCCAATGTACGCCATTCACTCTAGTGAGAAGCCGTGGAACATCTGGGACTCCATCGCCACAATTGCCTGCATAAGCGGAATAGTCATAGCATACTATGCAGACACACAACTCTACGAGTTCGTAAGCAAAAATGAAAGCCGGAGCAAACTTGGTGAACCCGTGGTGCCAAACCTCGGCACGGGGCTTTGGCGGTATTCTCGGCACCCAAACTATTTTGGAGAGCAGCTCTGGTGGTGGTCGCTGTTCCTATTTGCTTGGAACGTGGGGCAAGGATGGATGTTCGTCGGCCCCCTTGTGAATAGCTTGTGCTTGGCCTACGTTACAGTGCTGGTCGAGAGACGAATGCTGAAGAAGGAGCAGAGGGCAGAGGCCTACAGGGAGTATCAGAGGACAACGTCCGTGTGGATTCCTTGGTTTAAGGGAGCCAGCATAGGTCCCAAGGCCAAAAGCAGCTGAATATCAACTCCACCAAGACGATCTCATTTAGTAATCCTTGTTCGCTTATGTTCTTCTCTGTATTCAAGTGTGCCTTTCCTTTGTATCCTTGGCATTTGAATCATCCTGCTTTCTCTGTTGAAATTGTATGGCTGCAGTTTCCTTTCCGTCAAATAAGCTTATAACAGAAACAATTGCTAGTTATCATGTTGTAGGATGATTAAGGTTGTGTATACTAAGAAGGATGAATTTTTAAGTGGATGGGAAATTTAGATGGAAGAGATGTTTGGATGGATGGAAAATCCTTCCTTGTGTTTGTTGAGAAGGATGAAAAATAAGATGAATTTTATATATTATATAATATTTTTTACTTAAATATTATTAAATACTTATAAATAATTATATACTATTAAATATTATTTAAAATATAATATATTATTAAAAATATAATTAAAAAAATATAAATAAATGAGTTTCTATTATTTTTCCCATCGCAAGGTGTATCGAAGTCGAAAATGTGCAACTGATCTCTACTAAATAATTCTTTGTATGTTTTCACAATCCACTGACCAATTTATTATGGTTAGCTGCTTCTTTGTATGCTTTCAGTAAGCTCCAGAAAATGTAAATAAGGAGGTCACGATTCAGTACTTCAACACAGTATTTGTCAAATTTATCCACATTAAGCTACAACAAATAAAATTGATACCATCCGCATTACATTAGTACCAAAGCATTGAGCTGCAACAATTTACTGATGTGATAAAGTCTACAAGCAATGAAAAAAAGTTCGTCAATAGCAGGAAAGGCTGCTTGCTGAGACGATGACGCCATAAATTAGGTATCTTCTATCTCCATGGACACTGCTAAAATCATCATCAGAATCAGATTCTAAAATACTGACAGAATCAAACCATTTAAATTGCATGCCAAGCCCCTGCAAAAACCGGTTAATGGTAAATTGCATGAAAGCCAGTGTGCTATCAGAAGAGAAACCATAGTTCTTATATTATCAGCTGCTGAAACTGCATGGTAACACAGGGAAATGTCTTCACAGATTCAATTGTCTCTAAATCCAGGTGCTTATTCTTAGTACACAAGAATTTTAGCAAAGTTTAGTTTAGAAAGTATCAAATAAAAAACAGATGGCTATTAAACCACAACCAAATACCAAATACCATATGCATGAAAGACACATATCAATTACCAAATACCAAATACCACAACCAATAGCATGAAAGAGACATACCAAGTACCATATGCTATTAAACCACAACACATCAAATAACATTCAACACCTCATGAAAAGTGGCAACTAACACTTCGAGGTGAACGATGGAAGAAAAAATAAAGTTCTCGATTCTTCACATTGTGGGTGATTAAATATAAGAACTTCACCAATTTTTCCTCAACATAGGAATATCTTGTGTCTTTCACTAGATTGGTACCTCGTAGTAGCTCACATAATATACCAAAAGCATTTGTATTCATTCTCAAAATGTTATGACATATTTGAGTAGAGCTAGTTATTTTCCTTAACACATTCCTTTGTTTGAATTCCATTTCTTCATTACTCTCTAATATCATCTTATCAACATAAGATGATTGTTTACTTAAAAGCACTTGTGCTACACATAGTCCGGCTATAGTTGCAACACACAACCTAAGGTAGTGAAAACGCATAATAAGATTTTTTTTTTGTTTTTGTTACTTGTTGGAGCAATTGTACCTAAACCTACCAAATCAGTGCATGAGAGGTTAATTGATAACACATAGCATATTACAAAATGAATGGTAAACAAAATGAATGGTCAACACTCTCACGCAATACAAGATCAAAGCAACAAATGTACTATACACAAATATCCATTCTTAAGAAGCAACAAATATTACTATACAAGAACAAAGCGAGCAACATCCAATTTAACCCAACACTCTCACGCAAAGTGAGCAGCTCAATTTCTTTTACTTCAACCATACAATCTACTTATTCAAATATATACACAGGTAAAAATTGATAGAGATTTCTATTTTGATGTGCCACTATCAAATGGGATGAGGATCGGCGATAGCAGCTAGAGATTTCTATGTAAAAACAGGTAAAAATTGATAGAGATTTCTATTTTGATGTGCCACTATCAAATGGGATGAGGATCGGCGACAACAGTTAGTTTTTAGTGCTAGGGTTCCAACACGGCTTTATAGTAAAGCTGCTGGGCATCATGTGAATCAGCAACGGCAACTCTCAAAGGGGGAGGAGGGTGACAGGAGAACCAGAGTGATAGACTGAGGAGGTAGAACTCGGATGCGTCGAAAAGGAAAGCCTGAAGAGGAGATTCCATGTCTGGTGCTAGGGTTTAACTATTTTCCTTTTTGTTTTTCTTAGTCGCGGACTCCATGGAAAGGTTGGAGAGGAGATTCCATGGCAAGACAAAGAAGACAGAGGCTTACGAAGAGGAAAGGGAGCGACGGAATGAAAATGAGGAGAATCATAGAGCTTTACCTTGCGCAGCAAAGGCGGTGATCAGCGGCGACGAGCAGCGGAGGGGATGAGCAGCAGTGAGCAGGGGTGAGTAGCAGCGAGGCGACGAGCGGCGGCTACCAGCTGCACAAAACGCGTCCATGGGAGAGACTGGCGAAGAGCACTCGCGTTCGTTGTGAAATCTGCTTTTTTCGAAGGGACGTGAAACGAGGGATTTTTCCCTCGTCCGTCCGCCCGAAAATCCACCGTTTTTCATCTATCCCACTGAGTAAACTAAGGATTTTAACATTATCCATCCTTTGCCCCCGTTCGTCCGTCTTTTGTAAACACGCTGTAAGAAAATTATGAATACATATTCATCAGCTAAGCATTACGGTGCCTACTTTTTTTATAGAAATTGGTGGGTATGTTGCAGGGCTCTCTGTGTTGTATAGGCAATCTAATTTCTTAAAATATTTAAAAAAAAACAGTCTCCCAATAAATTTTACTCTCAATTTTTCTTAAGGAGCAAAAGCACCGAATGTGCTGCATGGCCACACAAACACACCCTTTATATTAGAGTTGAACTTGCAGCGATACGGACCTTCAAAACTTCCGTGGTTTTGAGGCCAACAATCCCTCACATGGGCTGGGCTTCACATATCGGACCCAAATGACAGTAGCAACTGAATAAGATGCGAGTTGAGCCAGCAAATCCGGTTTTGTGATTGTAACGGCGCCGCTTTGTGTTCCTAAAACTGAATGCAGACAGCTATCCATTTCTGAACTAGGGTTTTTTTTTCTTGGCTCAGTGGATCGCGGGGAGAAGATTGCAGTAAGATCCAGTTTTGAATCTGTGCGAATGGATCCCTTCTCCTCGCCCTCGCCGTCGACCGCTTCTGGGCAATCGGACCCGCAGGCGGAGGTTCTCATGGACCAGCTCAAGAACCAGCTCGCCCAGGCCTACGCCGAAGAGTTCTTAGAGGTATTCCCCTCGATCCTCAACTCGTCGATCGAGGAAGCTTCTTGCTTTGTTTGTTGTAGATTCTAATTTCTCCATCCTTGTTTGTTCTCCAAGTCATCAATTGAACGTGCCCCTGTTTGTGTTGGTTGCACGCAATGCTCATTTTCTTCTTCTCCATTCCGATGTATACCTTGCCTTCTTGGTGACGATGTTGATTTATGGCGTACTAAACTAGGGTGTCCATGTTCCACTTTACGAGTTTTATGGGCGACACGTAGTCTTCTTCGAGGACCAGATGAGAAACTCCTGATAATCGTTAGTGAAAAGGGACGAACTATATGACTTTTTACGTAGGTTGAATGTTGTTTTCTGGACAAAATACGGTGTAGACTCTTGTGCATATTAGTCCGCTACTTGAGTATAGTTTCTTTTTATTTGATTCACATTTTGTTATACTCAATTGTAAACCCCCTAATTCTTACCTTGTAATGTATACTAAGAAACATAGTTTGTTTCTCTTGTTCACGTTTGCCTTTTTAAATCTGGAAATGTTTTTGAAGTTTATGTTCTGCTATCTTAGGAGCTTATCTGTAACACTTTCTGACTTAAGTAACGGCTCTTAAGTCAGAGGCCAAAATACACCAACCTCGGGAGGCAAATTATCAGATCAACAATTACACAATGTAGAGTTTTTAGCATAACTAGCATGGCCTCTCTACAAACAAAAGAGAATGAACAGTTCTCCATTCTATCCAAAAAGAAACGAATTTCCCGGAGGATTTGTTGAGCAGTTCCTGGTTGAGGGTGGTTACAGTCTTCAATAAGTGCGTTTTCACAATCAAATTCAATAAGGAATTTTGTCCCTAAAGAGTCCTGATTGGAGTATATGTATTAAAGAGCGGGTCCGATGCCTCAGCATTGAGGGCTGAAATTGTGTTTAGATAAGCTGAAATTGTGTTTAGATAAGCGGAAGCAGCAAAATTGCACACTCCAGTAGAGTCTCAAATTAAGTATCCGATGCCACCATCAGTTGAACCAGGAGAGCAAGTTGAGATAATAAATGAAAATATATCAAGGACACATTTGTATCCAGGATAAGTATCTCATTCACATGCATATCCACATTTTATCTCTAGTAACTACCTATGCATCTATCACTAAGGCTAATTACATGATCTGAAGTTCAGCCACGGGATACCCCCTTTTATAAGCTCTTATTTTGTGTTTTATGAACTTTGTTATTACTGTGTTTTGTTCCTGACATTTGGGTAATTCTATTGAAAAATGGATGTAATCAGTTATTGTAAGAAACATGTGATTTGGGTACTATGAATCATCTAAGAAGTTTTCTGCAATTGGAGTTGTCCATTGAGTATCACTAAAATTGAGTTCACTCTATTGCATCTTGTTATGCAAAACCACTAATTGATGGGAATGTTCATTCTTGTTCAAGTGGTCAGTTAGATTTTCAGTTATTGCGTGTTATTGGTCTACTATTATTTCTTCTTGGAAGTCTATTCAGAATAAGATAAAACAAGGATGCTTTTCTCCTTTTGAGAAATGCAAATCAATACGGTGATACATGTTTAACCAGCTGCGCTATCAAAACAATCAAGTTACAACACATGTTTATGCTTCACAGACAAATTTTTCACTAGCACTGTTTTAATGTGCAGTTGTGCACACTGCTAAATGGCTGTGCAAGTTTGGTTCGTTATTCACAACATCAAATGTCATTTTTGGGTCACTATATTTGATGTTCTTATAACAATTTTAATTGTAATATTGCTTCTTTGTCTTATGCTAATATTCTTTCCTACATTTATGCTACAGACTGTACGCAGCAAGTGCTTTGCGAAGTGCATCACAAAGCCAGGAACAAGCTTGAGTGGCAGTGAGAGTAGTTGCATCTCTCGTTGTGTGGAACGTTATATTGAAGCAACCGGCATCATTGGTCGAACTCTCCTCAGTTCACACCGTTAATTTCAAGCATTCCTACATAACAAGAGGCATAAACATCATGTGCTAATTAAGATTTTTCATCCATTACCTTTCGCCCAACTTTTATTTCATCTTCATTCGTGCATCTTGTTTCTGATAAAAAACCCCCGTAGTAAAAGGGCAGCATTTTCAATTGAATGGATTTTAAATTTTGCCATCAATGTTGAAAACAATTTTGGGAACACTAGACGTAACGATTTATTATTATCAGCCATGTTTTCTTTTTCATGAAGGAGTACAATTATCAATTCAGTTGCCATTTTCAGGCGAAGGCTACTCGACAAATTCTAAGTTGTTAGGTTATGAGGAAATCATTCATTCCAAGGATGATTCAACCCTGTAACTTGGAATCTTACCGAGCCCTCTGGTTTTACACTATTTTTTTCTTGTAGTTGTGAAAATAATTGAAAGAACTGAAGTTTGGTTTTTAATTGCAATCACGTCACTGTATTGCTGGCATATACTCCATAGCAGCAACTTAGCTAGAAGTTTACATGGACTACCAGTTTCCTTTACGGGTATTGCACAAGTCATCATGCTACATCATTATCCACCTGTTCTGGAACGGCAGCAGCTCACCAACACCAAGATAAACATACTCTCACCTGTCTTATAGAAACGATAGAAAGAATCCCTTTATGAAAGTTAGAATTTCACCCTTCGATTAAGCGGAATTTGATTTATAATCTGACTAAAACGAAAAGATGTCTTGACCAACCCCATGGGCTAAGTTTGATCCCATAATTAGTTCCACTTGTGAGCAAATTTGCATAAATGGATATCTCGGCACACCAAGTGCATCTCGTCTGCATGCATTTTAAACCTGCTATTTCAGCTAAATGTTGAAATCGAGTAGCATATTTTTTTGCAATATAACACCAAAAATATCAGTTACAGTTGTTTTTATACTTATGGTTACAATTCATGCAAAAGTATTCTGGTTTCCAGCTGAAGATTTTGGCCCAGTCAGTTTCTTAGCTTCATTTAACACGGGGGCGAACATAATCACCGGCCTAACCCATGAAACTCTCAACTAAGAATGAAATCGGCATGACGAAAAGATCACGACCGTGACTAAAATTACGACTTCATCGTAATCCTCTTGATGCCAGTCGTGCAACACAGTGCGAAACTATCACGGCTGTGACATATTTCACACCCCAGCCGTAATAATGCCCTAAGTGTCCAATCTTGACCATTAAATATTATTATTACAATTGGGTCATAGTAGACTCTTGCACTATGCTCTTAATGGACCAACTTCTTGCTTCTTAGGATTTAGCTAAAGTTATAAGCACATAAAACTTTACAAATTTTTATAATATGGGACTATCATAATTTCTCTTTATTATCACAACTACACATTCACATACAACAGTTTGTCTACTCACAGTCGTCGCTGCCACTTTGCTCACTCAATGCTATTGCCTTGCCCGCCTTGTACACCTTGCTTGCTTGACCTTGTTCGCTTGCTCGCCACCGCTGCCGCCTTTTCCTCCCCTCATTCACATATGGACGCGTGATTCTTATTTTCCTTTTTTTTTTTTTTCTCTATCTACTTTTCGTTGGTAGGTAAACAGAACTATGGTTTCCAATATTTATAGATATATTTTGTTCCTTGGGCTGATGACACAATTAATGACTTTTTGTTAGTATGACTTAGGCATCGATGCCTGTCTGGAATGATTTGTTCAACCTCATACCAATTTTGACCGAACTAGAAGTAGACGAAAGCAATTGAAACTTTGCACTGAGATTTTGAGATATAACAATATTTTATGGCTTTGGGTATTGGATTGGAGTTGAAATAGTATGCTTTTTCAAAGTATTGGATTGGAGTTGAAATAGTATGCTTTGGAAAAAGATGACAGAGTTAGTGTCTTTACTTTTTAAACTTTTCAAGTGCTTCGTCATCATTGCTACCTGCTTATGACTTCTTTGTAAACAAATTGTAATATACTATGAATGTCAAATGAATTATGCTATCAACACTAATTTTCCCCCAAATTTCATTAATTTTCTTAAGCAACTCTGAATAGCTACGTCGATCATTGTCTTTTTTTGTGTTCAGTCGTATCTGCTGTATTATCTTTTGAATAGATTAGATGGATTGACTTTTACGGCTGCATCCACATAAAAAAGTCAATACTTGACCAATCGTTGTGTAATACTAATCAAAGGCGAAAATCAACTAAATCAACTTTTTTTTTTAATTTTCCAATTGTTTGAATTTGGTTTGTTCCTTCTTTCCACTTTTAGTTAAAGAAATCGGCAACTCCCGTGGTTAGACCTACACGAATTTGGTTTGTCCTTTCATTACTTGCGATGCCTAAGAAAACCATTCCTCAAATAATAATATGCAAAGCGTAGCAAAAAAAAGACCTATACGAATTTTTATTAATATAATAGCTCAAATAACATTGAAAATTAATTTAATTATCTTATTACTTATAATTATATTGCTGTAGTTGAGAATGCCTTGCCTGTAAAAAATTGCCATGAAAAATTATTGTTTATTATCGCTAATTAGGCATCAAGGAGTACTAGATCAAGTACCTAATGTTAGATAATTTTTCTGTATTATCATTATATAAATAATATATATTATAATTTACATTAGCATTATATCAAGATCTTTGAACTATATAATTTTCACATGCATAATAAAATTCAAGAATAAAATCATACATTGCTCCATGATGATTTGATAATGATTGATTAAAATAATCTCTTGTTTGATGAAACTAGATTTCTCTCTCTTGACCCCTTGATGGCTTGTACCATGATTGAAGACCTCATCATCCTTTTATTGATGGAGAATTTACGTTATTGGGTAGAGAGAGGACCCGTTTCTTTTTAACTATTATAACCCACATCTCATCAATGTATAGGTTAACAAATGATTTTGTAACCAATAGGATTTAGAAACTCATCACTTATTAAAATATAATAAGTTACTTTCAATAGCTTAGAACATATGGACCATAAAATAACCTACATTCTCCCACTTGGTCCATATGACATTATCTAATCTTCTAATAATAAATCCATTCTTTAAATTGGTCAAATCATAATCACTATTAAATAAATACTAATAAGGATCATAGCGGTTGTATGTCATTAGATCGACATAGTCCCTTCTATGTATCACATTATTAGTTAAATACTCAATATAATATGTTAATAAGAAATATGTTATAATGGTCCAACAATAATGTCTTTGTCAATGACAAATTCTGTTATATTAACATAATTCATTTATGTATATACAACAAATAGCATAATGAAACATGATTCATTAAAATATATCAGAAACATGAATTAAATGACCTCAAAGTGTCAAAAATATAAAATATCATCGTGATATCAATAATGGTTTTCAGTAATGCCCATTCTTTTGACATGTGCACCAAACGTCTTTGGTGGCAATCCTTTTGTCAATGGATCTGCTATCATAAGATTGGTGCTAATGTGTTCAATTGACACTCTTTATTTCTGAACTTCCTCTTTAACGGCAAAGTATTTCAATTCCATATGTTTAACACCTCTTGAATACTTATCGTTTTTAGAAAAAAAGACTGCTGCAGAATTATCACAATAAATTTTCAACGGCTTGTCAATACTATCAACAATTCCAAGTCCTGAAATAAAGTTCTGCAGCCATAAGCCTTAAATAGTGGCCTCAAAGCATGCCATAAATTCAGCCTCCATAGTTGATGCAGCGATAACAGACTGCTTTGCACTTTTCCACGAGACTGCTCCTTCAGCTAGAAGGAATAAATAGCCAAATGTGGATTTCTAGTATCAACACATCCAGCATAATCTGAATCTGAGTATCCTATCACCTCAAGATGATTGGATTTTCTATAAGTGAGCATATGATCTTTTGTTCCTTGTAAGTATCTTAATACTTTCTTTGCAGCTTTCCAATGATCTAATCCTGGATTACTCTGATATCTCCTTAGCATTCCAACAACAAAACTAATGTCTGGCTTTGTACATGTTTGAGCATACATCAAGCTACAAACGATAGAAGCATATGGAATTCGATCCATTTCTTTACGCTCCAATTCATTCCTTGGGCATTGCATAAGGCTCAATTTATCTCCTTTCTGAATTAGAACAACACTAGTAGAGCACCTCTCCATATTGAATATCTCTAGAACTTTACTAATGTATGCTTTTTGAGATAATCTCAATATTCCTTGTGATCTATCACAAATTATTTCAATTCCAATCACATAGGATGCCTCACCTAAATCTTTCATTTTAAAGTTCTGTGAGAGAAATTTCTTGGTCTCATGTAATAAACTATAATTATTAGTAGCAAGTAAAATATCATCAACATATAGAATTAGAATTATAAACTTGCTCCCACTAACCTTCAAAAATATACATCTATCAACAGTATTTTCTTTAAATCCAAAGGAAGTGATGGTATCATTAAACTTAAGATACCATTGTCGGGAAGCTTGTTTAAGACCATATATTGACCTTTTAAGTTTACATACCATGTGTTCCTTTCCTTTAATTATAAAACCCTCAGGTTGATTCATGTATACCTCTTCTTCTAAATTTCCATTTAGAAAGGCAGTTTTCACATCCATTTGGTGAAGCTCTAAATCATAATGAGCTACTATTGCCATAATAATTCTAAATGAGTCCTTTTTCGAAACTAGAGAAAAAGTCTCTTTGTAGTCAACGCCATCCTTTTGAGTGAAACCTTTAGCAACAAGTCTAGCTTTATAACGTTCGATATTGCCATTAGAGTCACGTTTGGTCTTAAAGACCCATTTACACCCAACTCTTTTACAACCTTTTGGTAATTCAACAATATCCCAGACTTCATTATCATTCATTGATTTCAACTCTTCTTTCATGACATCTAACCACTTAATAGAATTATTACTTTCTATGGCTTGTGAAAATGAAACTGAATCATCATTCATTCCTAAGTCATGTTCTGACTCTTGTAGATAAACCACATAATCATTAGAGATAGCAGGTCATCTTTGTCTTTCAGACCTTCTTAATTCATCAACTATTAGTTCATTGGTAGCATCTTCACTATGAGGTGTTACATCATGTGTTTGTTGTTCTTGTATGTTGCCTAGTTGTCTAGCAACTAAGGGAACAACAACATTTGAAGAAGTTTTAGGTAAAGAAAACTCTACCAAGACTTCTTGAATTTTAACTTTACGTGGTTCTACGCTCCCACTGATGTCACCATTTTCAATAAATTTTGAATTTCCAGTTTCAATAATTCTTGTGCTATGGCTAGGGCAATAAAATCTATACCCTTTAGATTTTTCTGGATAACCAATGAAGAAACCACTGGTTGTTTTTAAATCCAATTTCTTTTCAAGTGGATTATAAAGTCTTACTTCTGCCGGGCAACCCCATATATGTAGGTGCCTTAAACTAGGTTTCCTTTCTGTCCATAGTTCAAAAGGAGTCTTTTGAACTGCTTTACTAGGAACCCTATTTAATACATACATGACAGTTTTTAAGGCATGCATCCACAATGACAAGGGTAAAGAAGAATAACATAACATGCTTCTAACCATATCCATTAAGGTACGATTACGCCTTTCTGCAACACCATTCTGTTCTGGTGTTCCTGGCATTATATATTGAGCATATATGCCATGCCTTTCAAGAAATTTAGCAAATGGACCGGGGTGTTGTCCAAGTTCATCATACCTTCCATAATATTCGCCACCTCTATCAGATCTAATAATTTTCACTTTTGTATCTAATTGTCTTTCAACCTCAGTAATAAATATCTCTAAGACATTTACTGATTGAGATTTTTCATGTAACAAATAGATATATCCATAACGAGAAAAATCATCGATAAAGGTGATAAAATATTTTTCTCCACCAAATGATGGAATATCAAAAGGACCACATATATCAGTGTGTACAAGTTCAAGGAGTTGTGTGCTTCTTGTGGCTTTCTTCTTATTTGTATATTTTGTGTATTTTCTTTTAATACAATTTACACAAATACCAAAATCTATAAAATCCAAATCAGGAAGGATATTATTTTTTATTAATCCTTGTATCCTTTCTTTGGATATGTGACCTAAACGTTTATGCCACAGGTAAGCAGAACTTTAATCTATTAAACCTCGTTTGGTACCAAGAGGATGATGCAAGGTTAATAGAGTCTCAGCAAATAGATTATCAAGATTTATTTTATATAAGCCATCATAAAGAACACCAGAACTAATAAAATGATTGTGTTTAAACAAACTACAACATCTATTTCCAAACTTAAAGGAGTATCCAGCTGTGTCAAGTTTTGATAAAGAAATTAAATTATGAGAAACAGAAGGAACATAAAGAGTTTGGAAAAGATCTAAATGATGTCCAGTGTCTAAAATCAGACGATAAGTTCCGATGGCTTCAACTGGAGCTTTGACTCGATTTCCTATAAGCACAAAATTTTCATTTGCGTTTATGGTTTGCGTCATAAGGAATCCCTGCATCGTATTTGAAACATGAGTAGTACAACCAGAATCAATCCACAAAGTATTAAAAGGAACTTCAACAAAATTTGATTCGAAACATACGAAAGCATTGTGCTTACCTCTACTTTCGAACCATGCTTTACGTTTTAGGCAATCTTTTCTTATGGTGTCCAGGCTTTCCACAAAAATGACAACCATTTTTCTTTTGTTCCTTCTTTTGGATCTGGGTAGATGACTCATTAACCTTCAATGGTCCTTTATTACCCTTTGGATTCTTCTTTCTTGATTTTTTTTAACTCCTTGTTGACCCATGAGATTAATTGAGTGAGTACCTTGTTTTCTTAATCTTGCTTCCTCTTGAATAAGCAAAGTTTGCAATTCTGTCACATTCCATTTATCTTTTATTGTATTATAATTTATTTGGAATGGACCATATTGAGGAGGCAAGGAGTTCATGATGAATGTCACAAGGAAGCTTTCATCAACTTTCATTCCCATGGATCCCAATCTTGCTGCTATATTTATCATTTCAGTAAGGTGCTCATGCATGGTACGAGAACCATCGAACTTCATAGTAGTTAATGTACCCATTAATGTCCCAGCAATTGACTTATTAGTAGTGTCAGAATGGGACACCCTTTTTACTAATTCCATAAAAACTTTTGCACTATCAGTTTTAGAAATTGTTGACTTGATGTTCTCTGCTATTGTCATTCGCATAAACATTAAACTCATTCTATTTTATCTTTCCCAAGCATTATAGAAAGATATTTGGTCTGCACTACTAGAGTCAATGATAGCATCAAGCTTATCATCTATAAGTGCTAAATCAAGATCCAAAATTCCTAAGTGAAATTGGACTTGTTCAGACCATTCAGAAAAATTAAGCCCATTGAACTTTATAATAGATGAAGCTTGCGAATGAAGAGAAATAGGACCAAATGCTGCAAATAAATAAAATGCTCATACATTAATGCTTCAAGTTTTAAATAAACATATAATATAGATTTAGATGATAAAATTAGATGTGCATTGATGTTCTCCTTTGGGTGATTCAACAATGCACAACAATAAATATTATCAATTCTCATTATTTTAACATAATTGGTAATTTAAGTATATTTTAATTAGGCATGCCGATAATCTTTGGATGTACCAAACATATCTAACAAAATATATCAATTAACCATTGTCATGTTCATGATTACAAAATAACTAATCGACCTTTGGGTGATTCCTAAATATTTTATAATCAATGAATTTCAATATACCCATTAATATAATATATATATCATCATGTTATCCTTTTAATAACATCACATAATAATGGGTAATTGAAATTTTATTTTGGCATCTATATAAATATTCTAATTTGGCCACTTTGGTGACTAACAAATTATTCATAATATAGATTCCAAATTAATTGTAATGTTATACAATTTAATAAAAGTTTCTTTAAAAAAAAAAATTTATTTAAACATAACTATATATAATATTTACACTATGATGTTAATCACATTAACCAATTATAAGAAAGTCATAAAATAAAATTATTCATATAACATAATCCATTATATTTCAAATGTTACTATTATTTGTTAAACTTTATAAATATGTCACAAATGATTAAATTAAAACATTTAAACCAATGAAAGAGAAAAACACGTAAAGAATATGTCACATAAAAAATAGTAAACCAAAATTCATTAGTGCATTGATTTCTATATATAAATCCAAATAAAGAGAAATCATAGATGTAATTTATATAACGTTCATGGTAAATAAATTTTCTATCATAATTATGTGTCCAACTTAAACACATAACTTCTAATTTAGTTATATATACCTGAAATCATTTAAATTGATGTAGAATATATTATCATCATGCCATAAAAAAATTATTAATGGAAAATTATATGTTCTAAAACCATGCCTCTGATTCCACATGTTAGATAATTTTTCTGTATTATCATTATATAAATGATATATATTATAATTTACATTAGCATTATATTAAGATCTTTGAACTATATAATTTTCACATGCATAATAAAATTCAAGAATAAAATCATACCTTGCTCCATGATGATTTGATAATGATTGATTAAAATAATCTCTTGTTGGTTGAAACTAGATTTCTCTCTCTTGACCCCTTGATGGCTTGTACCATGATTGAAGACCTCATCATCCTTTTATTGATGGAGAATTTACGTTATTGGGTAGAGAGAGGACCCGTTTCTTTTTATCCATTATAACTCACATCCCATCAATATATAGGTTAACAAATGATTTTGTAACCAATAGGATTTAGAAACTCATCACTTATTAAAATATAATAAGTTACTTTTAATAGCTTAGAACATATGGACCATAAAATAACCTACACCTAAACCTAATACTATACTCTAACAATTCTTTCAAGGTTTTACAAGTTTGTGATTTATAATGTTCCTTAATATTATTACACAATGCTAAATGCCTTATCACAATAACATTAATCCCAAAAGTTGAGGGCCTTAATATATCATATACAAGTCTATGAGTATGGACCCATTTAATTCTTCAAATTAATTATGTATATAAAGTTTGATTTATCTCTATTAAATAAATTCTAAACTTTTTAAATATTTTTTCCCTTATAATTATTGCTCTCATATATTTTTAGGTTCTAAATCTAGTGTCTATTCATGTACCATTACTTTGTGAAAACCTAACTAGAGAGAAAAAAACAAATCATATCTTGTGATTTGAGTTATAACTTTTATACTAATTATTTGGATTATAAAAAAACACACAACCTTGGCTATATGTGATGAAAATGCCTTTTGGGAGGTGGGCGAGTTCGGGGTTGTGTAGAGGGGGAAGGGGTGGACGACAACTGCGGGGAGTGCATAGACTTTCTTTCTTTCCATCTCTACTCGATTTGAGCAAAATTATTTTGGAATGAAAAATAACTTAATTTTCTTTTCCTCCTATTTCTTTCCTTCAAAAGGACATATAGGAAAAGTTCCAATTTTTCACCCCAAGGAAATAAGGTGTAAAAGCATAAAAGAGTCTAAGCATAAAAATAAGTTCAACAATGATAGTACTAAATTTTTATGAGATCACTCTAAAGTATTCAAGTTTAAACTAGAAAGATTCAATTTGTCTCGTGGAAAGGCAACCTCTCAAGTGAAACTAGCTAAAACTCCTTTGAAGGCCTTCCTTGTTTCCATTAGGATTCATTGGTTTTGGCCTAAAATATTTGCAACTTCTCCACCCACCAAGCGTGAGGCCCTAATGAGCATCCTCATCTTAGCCAAAAATGAATTCATTAAT
Source organism: Costus lasius (assembly GCA_027563935.2). Classification (NCBI taxonomy): domain Eukaryota; kingdom Viridiplantae; phylum Streptophyta; class Magnoliopsida; order Zingiberales; family Costaceae; genus Costus; species Costus lasius. Next base: position 84,440,284 of record CM050451.1, read on the forward strand.
CATTCGATTATGCTCTCATTGCTTATTCTAGTGGCTTGCACCACTAAAGCTTCTAGGATCGCCCTATTCTATAGAGGCAACAACCTCGATCTTGATTCTTAGCCACAAATTCGTTTACCAGATCACGTGCTGCGTAACTCATTGATCTTCCGGTGGCTGCTTGAAGAAGTCGACATTGATGATCGAGTTGCACGTCATCTCTCCAATGCAGCCCTTGGATTCAATAAATCGCCACAACCTCGATCTTGATTGTTGGTAGCAGCATGCACTGGAGCACAAGAAAGATGAATTACGGTGGGCGGTCGAGTGAATCCTATACCAGTCAACTGTATTAAATATTTTGGAAGAAAAATTACCTATTCTGATAGTGTTCCAAGCCATCTAGAAAAGCACACCAAACGTGTCTAGTTTTAATTTTCATTGGTTGTATGCTTGCTGGATTTGATGGAAATAATTAATGTGGATGCTGGCCAAAGAACATTATTCAAAAAATTGGTAAGTTGAATAAATTAGTTAAATAATGGCAAACCCAATAACTAGGATCCATACACACAAAACAAAAATAAAAGTGGGAATACAAAAAAAAATGACAATTTTATATTGTGTATTTAAATTCGCACTTCATGAATCTTAAGGTTGTAATTTACATTTTACTAATCTTAAAGCATGATAAATGCATAAATCTTGATGTGTACTATAATTTATATTTTATTAATCTTAAAATCATAAAGGTTTTAAATGCTAAATTGTTATAAGATGTTTTGGAGGGTGGAAAACGATAAGAAATATTATTTGTGTTGTTTGAGATAATTATTATTAAAATATTTATTTTTATTAAAAAATTCTACTTAATATAATAGCACAACATATTTATTCTGCTGATCAGTACTTATAGTTTCCCAAATAGCTTTTGCTTCCCCAGCCAGCTACCTTTCAACCAACAACTCTCTAATCAACAAAAGCTAGCTATTACACACACAAATGCATGCAAAATGGTCATGCATTACGGTATTAGTTAATTAATTACTCAGTGATGTAGAGTACATCACTCCTGCTTGCATCGCACAAAGCTAGGACGTACCCTGCCCCACAACACTAAGGATCAGTAGAGCTCCACTGACCCACTCAAATTAGGGGGCACCCATCTAACCCGCAAGTTCCAGGATGTCGAATCCCGGCACAACTACCTCCACACCTGGGCTGTCTGTTTTTCACTTGCAGTAGGATTTGAACTCTAGGCTTGGCCTTTACAAACCAAGTCCTTCTAACCATTTGTAAAGGCTAAGTCGAGGGTTCGAATTCTGCTGCAGACAAAAAACACAGCCCAGACGTAAGTTCGACATCCTGGACTTTGCAAGTTAGGTGACCGCCGACTAATTCGAGCGGGTCAGTGAAGCTCTGCTGATCCTTAGTATTATGGGGCGGGATACATCCTGCTTGTGTGATACAAGCAGGGGGAGCCGTCCTACATCACTCAGGCTTTGAACTCGGAGAGGCGGTGGCGGTCGTCCAAGCTGCCGTTCCAAAACTTGGCGTAGTACTCAGCGTAGGTGTAACTCCGGTACATGGCCGGAGACCCAGGGCCGACGAGCTTTCCCGGCGGGCTGATGACTACGCTGCTACTAGGGCACAGGAACGTGGCCACCGATATCCTCTCCTGCTCCGAGTTGACCACCGCTCGATGCCGCACGCTCTTGTATCTTCCATTGCTCAACGCCTGAATTTGTTAATAATTATCATAAATTAAATAAACGTATAAATTGATAGTCAACTCTAGCAGTAAAAACCAACCAAAGCAGGAAAAGAAAAATAAAAGAGTTTGGATAAAGGTTAATAAATAAATCGATAGCGAATGTTTTTTATAATACGTTATAACTATTTATATTTTGATGTTCATACATAATTACTCATAATATATATGTGTTAATATATAAATAATTATACATTAACTTTGAGCCTATAAATGTGCACCCATTAAAAATGAGCTCTATAATAATTACCATTTTAAAATAAAAAGGTAATGAAAAATTTTTAAATTTTCTCAACACTTTGCATAACGAGTCAACATCCTATTCAGCTTCAAATGAGCGAGGAGACCAAGTAGCGACTGACTTCATCAATTCTTCTTAGTCAACCTCAGGCTGCGGCCTGATGAATGCTTTGCAAATCCTTGACCTTATCAAATCTCCCAGAGAAATACGTGTCAAAACCTGAAACTAAAACTAAACGGCAAAACTAGAGAATGAAAAAAAGGTAGTAATTAATATAGAATTACTAATGGATCAGTGATCGATCACCTGTAGCTGGTCGCCGATGTTGACGACAAGAGCATTGGGTTGGGGATTGACGGCGATCCACTGGCCGTCCTTGAGAACCTGCAGTCCGGCGGTGTTTGGGTCCTGAAGGAGGATGGTTAGGGCGTTGGGGTCGGTGTGGGCTTGCAGGCCGAGCGTCAGCTCCGGCTGCGGGCACTTGGGATAGTAGTTGATTGCCATGTGCTGTTCTTGCTCGCCCAGCGCCTCCAACAAGCAGTCCTCCTCCAGCTCCAGGCTCTCAGAAATTGCTCTCAGGAGTCGAAACCCTAATTCCCGGACTTCTCTGCAGTAACTGCTAATCACCTCCCTGAAGTGCAGTCAATTAGATGTTATGTAGAAATTTAGAACCCTAGAGTCAGATTTCTTAAGAATTAACGAATAAAGAAATGCTGTTTACTTGAAGCAAGACGGATTGGAAGGCCAAGAAGGGACGTGATCTTCAAGCGGATAGCAGTGGAGGCGGAGATAGTCTCGCCAGTTGCGCACCGTCTCCTTCCTCACGTTGAAGCTGGTCGACAGCCGCATCGTTTTCGTGGGGTCGTCCGAGTAATGCTGCGCCTTGTCCTGCGGCGGCAGCTGGAAGAATTCCTTCCCTACGCCCAACGTCTGCTGCATCGACTCCACCGGAACGCCGTGGTTCACCACCTGGAAGAAGCCGTAGAAGGTGCAGGCGTCGGCGAGCTGGGGAACGGTGACGGAATGGGGCAAGGAGAGATCGATGGTGGGGATGATGGCGGCGTCGGTGATGACCCGTTCGAGGCACGGTCTCTGCGAGGCGGGGCGGACGTAGCTCGCGGGGAGCGTGGTGTACCGGTGGGCGACGGTGGAGAGAAGTTGGTCGGCCATGCGGAAGAAGGTCACAGCGGTACTCGGCAGTATAGGATTATTCGTTAGAGCAGTGAGACGAGAAATTAATAGAGGCGGGGTAGAAAGTTTTAGGAGACTACCAACAGACAGTAATCCCGTCAATCAAAAGGGGCGCACGAGAAAAATTTTTTGGAGAACGGTATCCTCGTCCGGAAAATAATTTTTGCGGAAGGGGCTTCTGCATAGCCGCATAGTCACGCAGAAGGCCCCTTTGTATGTGTATATCGTATAAAATTTATACCATATAATTTTACACGATAATGATCAGTGTAAAGACTTCACAAAGGAATTTTAAATAATAATTATCATATAAAATTTTTAAAACTCATAAAAGAAAATTTTATACGATAAAAATATGGCGTAAAGGCTCTCACAAAAGGGGCCTTTCTGCGTGACTTTGCAGAAGTGCCTGCTTCCGCAAAATTTTTTTGCTCATACGGTACCCTCCTATAGTGATTGTAGGAGGGTACCATTCTATAAAAAATTTTTCGGTGCACGGTAACATCTTGCCTAACATAAGCCGCACCTGCTAATCAAATCTCAAGGTGAGCCTAATCGAGATCTGGCTAAGAGGAGATGAGCCTCTAACATTTGGCTATTAATGAGCTGACTTAATTTTTCTATAATATACTCTTCAATTTACAAATTTAACTCAAATATATATATATATATATATATATATATATATATATATATAAATAATAAAAATCAAAACTAGAGGTTAGGTGTAGAAAATTTCTTAGGATTGAATTGTTGTAAACAAGCCAAATTTAAAGTCATATCTTGCAAACTTTTATGCCTTGAAATCAAATCAATTAATGACTAGATCATAATATTTGACCAATTCATCTAAATTTTATATAATAATATTGTTTTGTCAAATTGAATGTTCCATACAAGTTTTTCAATGTAGGATAAGGTCATCCCTTGTAAAGTTAGTGACGCAATAATTCTCTAATAAGTTAAGAATTAGGTTAATTAATGTCATTAAATATCTAAATTTTAGTAAAAAAATACATCATATAATGAAGAGTATTATTAAAATTTATTTAAGATCAACCTACATTAAAATAACGAAAACTAAGATCATCCCCCACAAGCTCACAAACATAAAAGTTGTGAGAGGTTAATAAAATATTAGATCAAATATACTTAAGTGATCTAAAATTTGACTTGAGGTATTTGAATTTGACTTTAGAATATATCATCAAATAAAATGAGTATCAATAAATTTTAGTTAACTTTAACTAACCAAATCTACAAGGTGTAAAGGATGATAAAGAACATAACAACCTAGATTGACACAAGATATAGATATTGTTGCCATGAAATCCCAACTAAAATTCTATATGTTATATTTGCATTGTGTAACTAAGCCCTCCTTCTAAATAATGTCACCTCTAGTATGGAGAATTTCCTAATTGAATTCAGGACAATACATGCCCCTTTACATGTTATCATAACTATGTTGAATTGTATTATTATAATTTAAGATAGTTGATAATTTTTTTTTGCTTTTCATGTTGTTAAATGTTAAAATGATCAAACTATAACTATAACTATATATATATATATATATATATATATATATATATATATATATAGATATATCAAAAATTTAAATTATTTAAAATAATATATTTTTATTTTTATTTAAAATAATAATATTTAGGGCAAATGAAGTAATGCTCAGTTTACCTTTTTTGAAAAAATAAAAGCAACAAAGAGCATTAAAATGTAATTTTTTTTCCTTAGTTTTCTATCTAAAATTACCTTGAAAACGAGGCTAAACAAGTCCTTCATTTGTGGACATGCTTAGCTTCATTCTCTAACTTATTAGAATCATAATAAATCCTTGAAGTCACTACCACAATAAAAAAAATATATGATTTGTGAGGACAAGTATGCTCTATGCCGCTTACAAATAGCAAAATGTAAACACAGCAAAATGTTGAACTTATTATTTCCTAGTGAATACGATTGCAATTGTAAACACAGCAACATATTCTTCTTGTATTGATGCCTATTTGCTTTAAATTTATGAACAGGTCCTTAAACTTTTAATTAGTTTTCTACATTTAATGTGCCGTGAAAACATTCTAGATGTCAATTTCCAATCTTAGGGCAGATCCTCTAGTTGCATTCCACTCTATATCTACAACTAACAACCTATGCACTCTCAATATTAGTGTCCTTCCTCTAACACAACACATGTTTTCTTTATCTACATCACTACATCGATGTACCGATGTCTTAAACTGTGGGTCAAAAAGTGTCACATATTAAAATATAATATGATCTTTATTAAATTCATCTTAAATTAATAAGACTTTTTGTTTAATAAGTTTTGGCTTCCAATAAGCGCAAGCATTTATTGTTAATTATCCCTAAAATTAGGGTACCTTTGATTAAGAGATCTATATAATAAACAACATCCACAAATTGGAGGACAAAATATTTTATAGATATCATATCAATACATGACTCATGAATAACTTAAAGACTTATTGATGAATGTTTGATTTTCCTTGAACATGCGGGTATTTGAATGTTCAGCCTTGATGGCACATTTGGGATTTGACATGCATGCGGCCTTGATGGCTTGACAGCTTGTAAGTAGTTTACTTGATGTGCGCTCGTCCTTGGTAGCATATGAGCATTTGGATTTGATTTGATACTCAGCTTCAGTAGCTTGTGAGTTTTTAAACTTGATTTGCGTTTGGCCTTGACGGCTTATGAACATTTGAATTTGATTTGTGTTCGGCCTTGGTGACTTATGAGTATTTGAGACTTGATTTGTGCTCGGCCTTGATGGCTTGTGAGCATTTGAATTTGACATATGCTCGGCCTTGATGACTTATGAGCATTTGGCTTTGAGAAATATCCAGCCTTGACGGCTTATTGGATATCTTTGATTTGGGAAATATCCAGCCTTGACGGCTTATTGGATATTTAAATTTGAAAAATATCTGGTCTCAACGACTTATTGGATATTTTAATTTGAGAAATATCCGGTCTCGATGACTTATTGGATATTTTGATTTGAGAAATATCCGGTCTCGACGACTTATTGGATATTTTGATTTTATGAATTATCCGGTCTTGACGGCTTATTGGATATTCAACTTGAGAAAATATCCGGCCTCAACGGCTTATTGGATATTTTAAATTTTATGAAATATCCGACCTTGTCGGCTTATTGGATATTTTAATTTAAAAAAATATCCGGCCTTGATGGCTTATTGGATATTTTAATAAAACTTTAGCCTTAACAAGCTTAACGTCGTATTGAGGAACTACGCCTCGACGTTAAACGTCGACGTACGCACCTCCCAAACAATACTTCGTTACAGCATATTAAGGCAAACATTTTTGGGCTTGGTGGTTTAAATTTTGTTTTAAATATTTGGCTGAGAATAATTTATAGATTTTATTACGAATTCTTTTGTTTGTTTATGACGAAATTATCATCGTCTTAGATCGAGCTCTGCGAGCATATTTCCAAGCCATGACTGGTAGAGCGCCAACACGCCGATATTAAGCCCAACGATCAAGGTAAAAAAAAAAACCAAAGGGTCGGGTGCCATTGAAATGTCATTATTATTACTTATTTGTTATTTACTTTATTTGTTTATCATTATTTTTATTTATTTCTATTATTTTTTTATTTCTTTACGCGAAAGAGCAACTTTACTCTTTTGCTGCATCTGCGTTGTCATTTTGCTACCCTCGAGATTGCGATGTTGCCGCTTTTGGTCTGGAGGGAGCTCCGGCGAGAGGCATCGACGAGAAAGGAAGAACGGCTCCTGATGGGGGTGGCAATCATGCAAGCATTCAAAACATCGTATTTTGAAAACATTTGCTATTTAGGATATAACTATGAAAACCCATTTAAACTAACGCTTTTGCACCATAGTTTTTTTTTTTGTAATTTTATAATAAGAAAATCGAAATTAAACATGCTGTTCTAGGAAAGCGGTAAATCTAGACATGCAATTCTAGGAATGTGATAAATGACAAAATTGTAAAGAATGCTCACCTTGCGGCCCTTGAGAATGGAAGGGCCAACCTTCCCGTTCTTCACCGGTCCAATGGTGGAACAACACGAAGTAGGGCCCTATGAGCTTACATCCATGGCATTACAACATCCCACACTTGTGTAGGTGAGTGAGTGATAGAAGGTTAAATGTCTTTACAAGCAAAACTTCAAGAGGGAGGTTAGGCCTCCTAGTTCTCTTGCCTAACAAAGAATAGACTAAACTATTTAGAGAGAGGGGGAACTTGCATCAAGATGGACCTCCATTCCATACGCCATAATCCTACAATAATTAAGCAAGAGTGTAGAGACGTGTTCTCCATTATGCATAGGAACAAAATAGGGAAGGAAGGACTTAGCTGAGTTGGCAAGCAAGCAGGCTGAGAGTTGGCGTGAAGCCTCGACTCCCGTCGGCTGGGAGGGGGATCACCGGAATAGTAATTCCGGCTGCAGCTCTCGCGTTGTTGGTGGTTGTAGAGGCGAGGGGAAGGACAGCCAGCAGAACTCGAGGCTGCAGGGAGGAGACAGGCGCTGGTGACGATCAAGATCAGGAGCAGGGGTGAACTGGTTTGGGCGGTGAGCCTCCTCCGGTGGCGCCGTCGACTGGCGGTGATTGTAGGGTGCGAGGAGGCAGGTCGGTGACGCTATTTGTTAGGGTTCGGCAGACGGCGGCCATGGCTCGGCATCGGGAAATAGGTGGCGTCAGCGCTGCCCTGTTTCTGACTGAAACAGGGGTTAACGCGGGATGGAGCAGGGGTTGCCGGCGTTCATCGGACACGGCTCGAAACTCTGACCTGCTACACCTGGAGGCTCCTCAGGTCAGGGCAAACTTGTGGCCGAAGTTAGGGAGCAAGCGGTGGCCGGTTGGAGGTGATCAACGTCGAACAGTGGAAGGAGGCGGAAACAGGGGCGCAAAGCTGGGGCGTCACTGGAAATCCCTCGATCCCAGCGATCCAGCCGTCGGATGGGGAGATCGTCCTGGCTGTGTGTTCGACCGGAAGAGGAGGAGACGTGGCTAAAGTTTCAGCTCGATCCGCCTACTGGATTGGCAGCACGAGTTGATGAAATGGCAGCGACGAGAAGGGCGTGAGGATTTAATTCATTAGAACAGAACTTCCAAATCCATGGAAGGGTAGAGGAGGAGAGTTGAGCGACACACACCATCAGAAGACACACTTCATGATTTTTTTCAAAATATTCAACTCCAATTTCACCCAAGAGGTTACAAGGTTATAAAGCCAAAGAAAAGCAAGGGAACAAGTTTCGGCGCTCATACTAGTCGTTACATAGAGAAAACTGGATGATGCAGCGCATTGATGAGGAGTGATTCCCTTTCCCCAAATGGCTGATTTGCTTGGAGTCTTGATTTGAAGTCTCTCCCAAACGGAAGGGTCGCCAGCTATGGATGATTGAGTGCTGAAGGGGGCTGACATCTTCCATTAAGTGCTGATGTCTCCTTGGGAACCGAATGCAGGAAACTTACCAAGTTTGGAGCGGCAGGGTCTTGTACATGGAGAAGGTGCTTGAAGACTATCCTCTTGTAATGTTGGCTGAAATTCTTCCCCATATAATTGCTGGAATGGCTGACGAATTGTTGGTCTTGTCTCCATCTCCTCAAGGGGAAAGTGGCGGTTGGAACTTGGAACAAAGGGAGAGGCTGCACTTGGTAGCCAACTAGGATGGTGGATCTTTGAGTAACTTTGTAGAGGGTGCTTCACCAAAGGGCTGAATGGTCATAGGCACCTCCATACTTGTCTTGGGCTTGACTTGAGCTCAAAATTAGATCAACCTAATCTATTACATCATTAGCATGAACTAACCTACCATACATAAGTGGCGGATCCTAGCGAATGTAACTACTTGGTGTAATTTGAGGGTGGATCTAACCTACCACATGATGCAAGTTATGCTAGGAGATCTAACTTAAAGGATGCATGCAATGCAAGGAATGAAAATCTAACTTAAAGATGCATGCAATGCAAGAGATGGAAATTTAGGTGCCCTAGCTAGGGTAACCTTAAACTCCATTTGTATTTCCGTGGGTCATGTCGCCTCCCCACATCAGCTCTCCCCGGGTGAGAAAAATTCTTCTCCGAAGAATTGTCCTTATCCATGAGGAGCTTTGAGGTAGTAAGGGTGAGTTCTTCCTCGGGGAGCCAACCCTCTTCACCATGGTCATATCCAACTAAGTAGAGTAACTCTACCTCATTACGGGTGAAATGGGTTTGGTCCTCAAGGATGGACTCAATCATATGCTCACAAGTGGGGTCATAGTATGGGGTGGAATGATGCTTATGCAATATGAAGTCATCCACATCAAAAGTGATGGGGGTCCAAAAATCAATGTCAACAGCATCACAGCAATCAATCTCTTCATCCCAATCTTCATGCTCCTTAAATTCAGGGTCTCCTACACAGAATGTCCTTTCTCGGCCATATTCATTAGTATGTTTGTGGTATACAGGCCTACTAAAAGATTTAGGTATAACAAAATCAAAGTGTTCAAGTTCTGGTAGGGAAAGCAAATCATTATTCAATTCAATTTTCTTTAACCCTGGAGTACTAAGGCTAGGCTCCTCAAAGCAAGACTCAAGGTCTAAAGGAGAGATGGATGATGTTGTCAACTCAGACAAGTTAGGTTCTAAATCATATCCTAACATGGGAATCTCAAGAGGATCTAAAGTGAATCCTACATCATATTCAGGTGAGCTAATGTCTAACTCAAGAAGGGTGAGGGGCGCTTGTAGGATTGGACTTCCTAAGGAAAAAAGAAATGGCTCTCCCATATCTGGAGTAAGATCCTCAAAGCTAAACTAGGAAAGTTCTATCATGTCATAAGGGGAAGGTTGATATAGGTCAGTCCCTATGGGGTCAACATGAGTAGGGCCATCCCTAGAGTCGTGGGTTATAAGCCCATGTTCAATTGGTCCTAAATGAGGCTTAGGAGTGTGGGTGGCAAGACCTAATAGATATGTTTCATGGGTCATTGGATCAAAGATCAAGTCTTCTAAGCCTTGAAGTTGAGGTTCTCCTAATGTTAGAGACTTAGGATCTTGGTCAATGACAAAAGGATCTAGCATGGGTTCCATCTTAGGCAAAGTAAGGGATCTTAACTCATGTTGGTTGAGATATAAAGGTGAAGGATCCTCTATTTCTAAAAGTTTTGGCTCTAGGGGTGGGTTTAGGCCTAAGTTGTAAAGTTTAGTGCTAGATGGCTCAAAAGTGGTCAAAGAAGGGCCTAGACAAGATGGTATGTCTACCTTAATCTCTAAATATGGTTGTGTAAGATACTTAGGCAAATCATCCATAGTGAAAGGTTCCAACTTAGGTTGAGTCAAGCCTAAAGTATGATGGTCCTCTAATTGAAGGTGATGGATTTCTAAGGTGTCTAGAGGCTCATTTAAACTTTCACTAAGGTCAAGTGGCTTGGAACCTAAGTGTTCACAACCTATTGAAGAGTTCTCTAAAGTTTGTCGTATGTCATGAAGAGTAGGCTTACATGGTTCAAGCACTTGATCTAAACATGGGAGCCCTAGAGGGTGAGGCAAACTAGTCTCATAGGTCACTATGGGTAGGATAGCTTCCACTAAGTCTAGCCTAATATGATTGGGTTAAGTTCTTCCATAGGCTTAGGTGAGATTGATGTTAAAGGCGTGGACTTAGTATGACCTATGTGGATGTCAAGAGAGTTTTCCCTAAGTTGGTTGAGTTCTTGTTTAGGTTCTAGGGACAACATGGTTTGACTTGGAGGTAAGTCTTCAATGGGTTCCCTAGTAGGATTTGTGGTACTAGACTTGAGTTGAGATTGGCTTTGGGAAGGTAGCTTTGGTTCTAAGACTTGATTGAGCTCCATGGTTTGATTGACTACCTTAGGGGCTTTGGGTCTTGGATGGTCAATTTTCCTTTTATAGAATCTCTTAAGATTTTGCTCCACCTCACTAGCTATTCGAAAAGCATCTTCTATTGTGTGTATGGGGTAGTAGGTGAGACCTCTCTTAATCTCAAAGCTAAGACCATCTCTAAATCGGTTAAGCATAACCCTAGGAACTTCTCTAGTCCTATGGTAGAGGGTTTTGAACTTTAGTATATATTCAGCTACATTCATGTTCTCTTGGGTAAGCAATTTTTCATTGAGAGATGTAGGGTCATATATTTCTTTTATCATGTCATCCCATCTCTTGATGGGTTGTCTATTGCCTCTTAGGGGATTGAATCTAGTAGCCATGGAGAGTTCTTTTTGTTTTCTTTTGTTTTCTTTTTTTTTTTTATTGAAAACACTATAACATTTGAAAATAGAGCTCTCTAAGGTGGTAAGATATAAGTAGTCATTTTCTTTCAAACACCTAGGTCCAAAATCGTCTTAGTAGTAGGAAAATAAATTTTTGGTCTTATAAAATCCTACTCTAAGATCCTAACTCTCTGATACCAAGATGATGGGGGTGGCAATCATGCAAGCATTCAAAACATCGTATTTTGAAAACATTTGCTATTTAGGATATAACTATGAAAACCCATTTAAACTAACGCTTTTGCACCATAGTTTTTTTTTTGTAATTTTATAATAAGAAAATCGAAATTAAACATGCTGTTCTAGGAAAGCGGTAAATCTAGACATGCAATTCTAGGAATGTGATAAATGACAAAATTGTAAAAAATGCTCACCTTGCGGCCCTTGAGAATGGAAGGGCCAACCTTCCCGTTCTTCATCGGTCCAATGGTGGAACAACATGAAGTAGGGCCCTATGAGCTTACATCCATGGCATTACAGCATCCCACACATGTGTAGGTGAGTGAGTGATAGAAGGTTAAATGTCTTTACAAGCAAAACTTCAAGAGGGAGGTTAGGCCTCCTAGTTCTCTTGCCTAACAAAGAATAGACTAAACTATTTAGAGAGAGGGGGAACTTGCATCAAGATGGACCTCCATTCCATACGCCATAATCCTACAATAATTAAGCAAGAGTGTAGAGACGTGTTCTCCATTATGCATAGGAACAAAATAGGGAAGGAAGGACTTAGCTGAGTTGGCAAGCAAGCAGGCTGAGAGTTGGCGTGAAGCCTCGACTCCCGTCGGCTGGGAGGGGGATCACCGGAATAGTAATTCCGGCTGCAGCTCTCGCGTTGGTGGTTGTAGAGGCGAGGGGAAGGACGGCCAGCAGAACTCGAGGCTGCAGGGAGGAGACAGGTCGGTGATGCTATTTGTTAGGGTTCGGCAGACGGCGGCCATGGCTCGGCATCGGGAAACAGGTGGCGTCAGCGCTGCCCTGTTTCTGACTGAAACAGGGGTTAACGCGGGATGGAGCAGGGGTTGCCAGTGTTCATCGGACACGGCTCGAAACTCTGACCTGCTACACCTGGAGGCTCCTCAGGTCAGGGCAAACTTGTGGCCGAAGTTAGGGAGCAAGCGGTGGCCGGTTGGAGGCGATCGACTTCGAACAGTGGAAGGAGGCGGAAACAGGGGCGCAAAGCTGGGGTGTCACTGGAAATCCCTCGATCCCGGCGATCCAGCCGTCGGATGGGGAGATCGTCCTGGCTGTGTGTTCGAGGAGGCAGGTCGGTGACACTATTTGTTAGGGTTCGGCAGACGGCGGCCATGGCTCGGCATGGGAAACAGGTGGCGTCAGCGCTGCCCTGTTTCTGACTAAAACAGGGGTTAACGCGGGATGGAGCAGGGGTTGCCGGCGTTCATCGGACACGGCTCGAAATTCTGACCTGCTACACCTGGAGGCTCCTCAGGTCAGGGCGAACTTGTGGCCGAAGTTAGGGAGCAAGCGGTGGCCGGTTGGAGGCGATCGACGTCGAACAGTGGAAGGAGGCGGAAACAGGGGCGCAAAGCTGGGGCGTCACTGGAAATCCCTCGATCCCGGCGATCCAGCCGTCGGATGGGGAGATCGTCCTGGCTGTGTGTTCGACCGGAAGAGGAGGAGACGTGGCTGAAGTTTCAGCTTGATCCGCCTACTGGATATGCAGCACGAGTTGATGAAATGGCAGTGACGAGAAGGGCGTGAGGATTTAATTCATGAGAACAAAACTTCCAAATCCATGGAAGGGTAGAGGAGGAGAGTTGAGCGACACACACCATCAGAAGACACACTTCATGATTTTTTTCAAAATATTCAACTCCAATTTCACCCAAGAGGTTACAAGGTTATAAAGCCAAAGCAAAGCAAGGGAACAAGTTTCGACGCTCATACTAGTCGTTACATAGAGAAAACTGGATGATGCAGCGCATTGATGAGGAGTGATTCCCTTTCCCCAAATGGCTGATTTGCTTGGAGTCTTGATTTGAAGTCTCTCCCAAACGGAAGGGTCGCCAGCTATGGATGATTGAGTGCTGAAGGGGGCTGACATCTTCCATTAAGTGCTGATGTCTCCTTGGGAACCGAATGCAGGAAACTTACCAAGTTTGGAGCGGCAGGGTCTTGTACATGGAGAAGGTGCTTGAAGACTATCCTCTTGTAATGTTGGCTGAAATTCTTCCCCATATAATTGCTGGAATGGCTGACGAATTGTTGGTCTTGTCTCCATCTCCTCAAGGGGAAAGTGGCAGTTGGAACTTGGAACAAAGGGAGAGGCTACACTTGGTAGCCAACTAGGATGGTGGATCTTTGAGTAACTTTGTAGAGGGTGCTTCACCAAAGGGCTGAATGGTTATAGGCATCTCCATACTTGTCTTGGGCTTGACTTGAGCTCAAATTTAGATCAACCTAATCTATTACATCATTAGCATGAACTAACCTACCATACATAAGTGGCGGATCCTAGCAAATGTAACTACTTGGTGTAATTTGAGGGTGGATCTAACCTACCACATGATGCAAGTTATGCTAAGAGATCTAACTTAAAGGATGCATGCAATGCAAGGAATGAAAATCTAACTTACGGCCTGTTTCGGTGGAAGGAAAGAAATCAGCAAAGAAAGGAAATAAGGAGAGAAAGGAAATAAGGAGGAAAAGAAATCATTGCTTTCCCTTATAGGCCTTGTGTTTCAGTGGAAGGAAAGGAAATAAGAAAAGAGTAAAAAAATTTTAAATTAATTATATTATACATAATACATAAATAATTAGTAAAATTATAAATATTATAGTTTGTTAATTATAAAAATACTATAAAATTCATGTTAATTTGTATAAATTTTTATTAAAAATTATAAAAAATATAAAAGTACTATAAATTCTTATTAAAAATTATCAAAAATTTTGACAACATTTCCTCTATATTATAACACAATACCTGTTTTTCATAGTTCATACTTCAAGGTAATTGATTTTTTCTGATTACAAGGATTCACTTTAGCAGGCCATAGCTGTATACACCCTTCAAGAAGGATGATGTGTGCAAATGCAGCATAATCAAATTAGATACCTACGATATGTTTCATCGGTTACTTGTTTCTGCCAAAGCCTTGTTGACAAAGAATACAATTCTAGTTGTTATCATTGTCTCAAGAGAAGAAGAAAAACCCATGTAATATGTGCAAATTCATCAAATACTAGATATTTCTCTCGGATGCATCTTCAGAGACTATGCTATCAAATATGGAGTGGAATATGTTGTTAGCAGAACTAATAACAAAAGAAATTACAAACCTGCAGAGTGCTTTCATCTCGTCCCTCCACCTGCACTCAATCAGCCTTTCCCTCAGGAGCTCCATCAATTTCTCCTTCTCCCCACTCTCGATCAACTTAACAAACAAATCCAACTCACCAACATAAGCAAAAAGGTTTCCCCATAAGCACAAATTTCACTCGTATGTCGTATTATCCATTTAGTTTCTCACCCACACAAAGAGCAAACAAAAACAAAAACATTGTCTAAAACCCTCAATCTCTCGACTATATCTTTAATAGGACTTCATCTAAGACAAGAGCGAAACACCACAATACCTTGATGTTGATGATCTCCTGAATGGAAAGTTCCTTCCCAGGTTCCTCATCCGGATTGGGCGTCGGAGGCCGACTGCGAGTTCGACTGCAAGCTCGACTGCGAGTTCGGATGGGGTGGCTGCAAGCTCGAACGAGAGGAGATGGAAGAGCTACGAGCTCGGACGGAGGGGGCGAGCTCGGACGAGTAGGGGAGGCCGGCGGACGAGAGGGGAGGAAGGCGGATGAAAGGGGAGGAAGACGGCGAGCTCCGGGCGGTGAACGAAAGTGATGAGGAAGGCGCCGAGGCAACTACTCCCTCCCCCATCCCCTACCTGTGCCGCGTCTGCGGCCGCCGCTTCTTCGTTCACGCCAAGCTCGTACACCGCTTTTGCCAGGTCCATGAGCGCGAGAGGGGATGAAGGTAGACGAGAGGGAGGAAAGCGGCGAGCTCGGCTGCGAGTTCGGACAGAGGGGAGGGGGTGGCTGCAAGCTCAAATGAGAGGAGAGAGGCGAGCTCGGAGCCTCGGACGACTAGAGAGGGGCGAGCAAAACGAGGATCTCCGCCACCCACTCGCCGGACGGAGGGGGTGAGCTCGGACGGCGAGCTTTCGGCAGGGGAGAGAGGAGGAAGGCAGCGAGCTTCGAGCGGCGGACGAGAGAGGATGAAAGCGGCGAACATCAAGCAACGGCTTTTTTTGGGTGAGAGAACGGAATTGGTTTCCGTCTCTTTTCGAGGGAATGGTTTTGGAGAGAAAGGAAAGGAAATTTTTCCTTTCCCTTCTTTATTTCTCTCCACTGAAACTAGGGAAATAGAAGGAAAGAACTCTATTTCTTTCCTTTCCCTCCTTGTTTCTCTCCACTGAAACAGGCTGTTAAAGATGCATGCAATGCAAGAGATGGAAATTTAGATGCCCTAGCTAGGGTAACTTTAAACTTCATTTATATTTCCGTAGGTCATGTTGCCTCCCCACATTAGCTCTCCCAGGGTAGAAATCAGCCCTTGCGAGGATATCAACGAGTTCGACTTAAGTAGGGGAGGCGGCGACCTTCGACGGGATTTGTCAGGAGATCATGGCGCCGTCAGGCTTTCCGTAGAGGGAGCTATAGCTGCTTGATGGCTGCGAGTTGATTCCGCTGGAGGCACCGGTCGCAAGGGAGGGGAAGCAGTGGAGCCGCCGTGTCTTCTGGCGATGTGGCTCCGAACTATTGAATTTGTAGTGGCGTCGTCGAGCTTCCACTGGACGAACCCATGGCGAGAAGCGACAGTGGTGGCGTTTGCTCAGCTTTTGATGGGCGACGAGATTCTGTGAAGGCTGCTACATCTTGGTTGACAATTATGGCTCTGTTCCGCTGCTCGCCGAGGTTTTTTTTTTTTTTTTTTTATTTTATTTTATTTTATTTTTAGGCGGCTGCGATACTGCCGAGCTTCCGGCTAGAAAACTTCGATGAGAGGCGTCGGTGAGAAGGGGAATGTTTCCTATGAGGAATCGGCCTTCTACTGCTTTCGCTCGGTGGGAGACCGACGATGGAAGGGGCGGCGAGGCGTCTGCTCGTTTCCGAAATGAGGAAGCGAGGCGCTCTTATGTTTCTGGCCGGGAAATCAAGGCTCTGCTGCTTTCGCTTGGGCTTCCAGCAGAGGAAGGGGAGTGTTGCTACAGAGCTTCTAGAGGAGAAAGGCTACGGCGCTGCCGAGTGTTGTCCAGATGAAGACGCTAACAGATTCATCACTGGAGGGGTGCAGTGAGGTGTGGCGGGGAAGGAGCGATGGTGTTTCCAGCGGCATGACTCCGAGCTGCTGATTTTGTAGCGGCGTTGACCGGCTTCCAATGGATGAACCCAGGGCGCGAAGCTACCAAGGGTGAGATATGGACATATGATGGTTGCACTTGCTGAGCCTTCGATGGGCGACGGAGTTCCCGAAATTTCTCCTTTGTGCCGCGGAATTTCTTCTCAGCGAGAACTACTGTGCTTCCGCCCGCCGATCGACAACCTCGAGCAGCCGAGTCAGCAATCACGGCGTTGCTCTGTTCGAATTCCAGGAAGAGACAAAGGGAGAGCCGGAGCCGTTAATGGCAGAGAGTGAAGCTTGTTATGGGGTGATGTTCACAATCTTTGTCCTCTAAATCGGATCCGATGCCCTTCCACCATCCTCTAGTCGATGAGAAGAACGGAGTTAGGTCGGATCCTCTTTTGTTGCATCCGAATCCGGTAGTAATATTAGACACTGGGTCGGATCAGATTACGAGAAGCTGAATCGGATCGGATTAGGACAAATGTCCAGATTAAAAGGAAGAGCATGGCGGCAGTGAATCTAAAAGGCCAGATCTTGCATATTCAAGAGGTATTATTTCTATTATTTTATTTATTTATTCATTTTTTTGATCGCGTCTTACAATCTGTCCTGGTTCAATTATTTTATCAGTTCGCTCGTTCATCCATCAATGATTTGAACCTGGTGATTTGAAGAGAGGTTGTAAGTGCGTAATCGGCCACTACCCTATGTGGAGTTCAATAAGCAATTTGAACCTACTGAATTCAAAGTGCATGGACAGCAACTACTTGCGAGGAGCAGCATCCATATTAAGGTAAATATTCTGTTTATTCTTCCGTTCTTCCTCTTTGTCGCTTCTTCTTCTCCCATTTCAATTTTTTTATTTCCTGCTTCTGAGAGTTTCTCCCCCGATTTTTACTCGTTCTCAAATCTCCCCGTTCTCCATCATTTTTTTACATGAAGAAGTTCTTCATCATTTTTTTTACTCTACTTTCTTCAACCACTGGTTGTTGCAGTGGCACTTTCAGTGAGGAAAACTTATCAGGTGCCTACAACTTCCCTTTCATCACATCCCCTTTCTTCTTCTTTTTTTTTATTTGCCATAGCACTCAAAAAAAACATGAGGAAAATCCATTTCCATCTTTTCATCGCTTGCAGATTTTGTTTGGTAATTTTTACCACAATAGCAATTCCTCCTTACCCTCTTTTTATTTTGACAGCAGCTTTGGAGGATAAGGTAAGTCTTCATGATAGACTCTTTATCAGCGTCTATCTCTTTTTATTTCAAAATCAAGCAAACTTCCTCCCCTTCCCTTTTTTTTACGTGAACACGTCACGTAATTAATATTGTGCAAGTAAAGAATATTTGAGGTCCTTGAAATATGGCTGGAGGACATAAAATCCTTAAAAAATAGGGCTGAAAGATATGAAAATCCTTGAAAAATCCCTGCATCAATAGATTTTTAGGATACGAGAACCCTAGCATAGATTAGGATATAAGAATCCTCGACAGAAGAAGGATATAAAACCCTTGACAGTAATATTTTGTTTCTACCTCAAACGAATTTCCCCTCTACCTCTTTGTTACTACTTTTTCTTGTCTCTGCTTCTGCCACAACGTCTCCCCCTTTCCACTATTTCTCCTCCTTTTTTTTTCTACTTCTTCTGCTACAACATCTTCTTTACTACCGCTTCCCTTTTTATACTACTTCTCTTCTACTACAACATCTTCTCCTTCACTACCACTTCTTTTTTTACTACTTCTCTTCCGCTACAGCATATTCTCCTTCACCACCATTTCTACTTCTTCTTTTTTTTTTACTACTTCTCTTCTCTTCTACTACAACCTATCTTCTTACCACCACCTCTTCTTCTTTTCTACTTCTCTTCGCTTCATCTTCTTTTCTACAACTACTTCTCTACTTCTTCTTTTTTCTACTACAACTTCTCTTCGCTTCAGCTTCTTTTCTACAACTACTTCTCTACTTCTCCTTCTTTCTACTATAACTTCTCTTCGCTTCAGCTTTTTTTTTTACAACTACTTCTCTACTTCTCCTTCTTTCTTCTTCTCTTCTTGCCGAGAAATCGTGGGCTCCCCTCTCCTTTTTTTTATCCAAGCCGAGAGTTGCTCTCAATTTCTCCCGCTTTGATCTTTTTTTTTCTACCAGCCGCCGGCTCCCCTCTCGGCTGCACCCTGCTTCTTTTTTTTTTGCTTCGGCTATTCTGCCATCCCCCTTGCTCTCTATTCCTTCTCGTTTATTAGCTCAGAACCCCTTCTCTTCTTTTACTGCAAGCCACCTCCCTGCTCTCTCTTCTTTTTTTTTGCTCAATGCCCTCTGCCGTCAGCGAGCGTTGCGTACCCTTTTTTTTTGTTGAATCCTCTTCTTTTATAAGAAGCTCTTTTAGAATTTTTAGAAGGTTTCTTGAGTGATTTTATTTCCTCCTTTTTACCTTCCGCATATTGCACCTCCTCTTATTTTATTCCTTGATTCCTGTATTAATCACTGCGATCATTCTATTTGATTGATTTCTACTTATCGCCATATTTCTCCTTTTCCGTTTTGCTGTAATTACGCTACCTTCCTTCTTTACCTCGGCTGTATTGTCCGTAACTTTGTTTCCAGATTAGCTTTTTGCTATTACTGGACTCAGCTTCTCGGTAGAATTTTGTTTCCTTAAACTTGGTTAACTTCGATTTTGCTCTCCCCCCTTTTTACGCACAGCCAAATTATTTCTTTCCTCCTTTTTTGGCTGTAGTTACTCATACCAGACACTTATTCCCAGATTTCGGGTATGCTAATTTGCTATCTTGTATTTCAATTGATTTGATTCGATTTTATTTTATTTTGTCAACCTGTGTTGCTTTTGATCAAAATTAAATTTGACCGTCCATTAGGTGGGCTCAGCAGTTTACTTGCATCCAGTTGTACGACTAACGTCCAAGTTCAATGTTTATTTTATTTATTTCTTTTTTTCTAGATCACAATTTCAGTTCTTGAAGCTGCATTAAATAAGTATAATTCCTTTCGTTTGTCTTGAGTAATTTGTCAGTGAAGAATTAACTAAAAAAAATCTGCTAATGCCAAGTCTTCTGCAGCACAACTAACTTGATTAATATTCCCCTTTTTCTTGCAGGCCTCCAATTTTCGATGGTCAAAGTCAATTTTGACTTTATTACTTGAGTAAAAATTTATGGTTCAACATAAACCTTGTTCATTATGTCCTCGAATCTATAACAAGCCCAACAATTTAATGCTACAATACTAATAAAATTATCAAACTCCAACTAATTGCCAACTTAGTTCTTGATGGCCAATTCAGGGCTGAGCACTCGGTAACTAATGATTATTAAATTTATCAAACTATCATTATTAGATCCATTCAAATCTCTATCCATATATCTTTGCATGGAATCACTTGTATTATCATCATCATTGTGTAGTTCCCTTACTTTTCACCATCCTTTTCTATGTCCTCATGGATTCTCATGAACCATACCAGCAAGCGTTTCATGTAATCTTGATTGTGTCCATATATAATATTATTGATCAAAACCTATATTAAGTTAGGATGCCCCCAATTCCACCCATCACGGAGATATAAAGTATTCATTCACACTGGGGTTTGCAGTGGAGTGGGTGTTAATTCCTACTAGCATCTTGAATGTTATCACAAGAGTGGAGATGTGGAATGACTTTTGCAACATACTTAGTGTGATTCCTGAGAGACATAGCACAAGCCTCTAGGCACACCGAGCATAACAGATGATGTTAATTCCCTAATCATCTAGCGTGGTGGATAGACACAGAGATTATCTAAGCTCGAGGTGAATAATTAGAGTTAAATTCCACTTGACCCAATGGGTTACCCTAATTTAGGAATTGGGTGTTGGATGCGTACAGGAGGCATGGACGCTCATCCCAGCATGCGCAAGGGGCGTGCATGTATTTACACAGACAAGTCTACCCATCTCTAATGAAAAGAGGGCAACCTGACTTATCGTCGGCGCAGGTCAAGTGAATTTAATTTGGATTTGCACATAAGGTTCAAATTCAACTAATGGCAATCCAAAGGCCCAACTTAAGATTGAACCCCAATGGTGCACACATGACATTATTAAATGACGACACATGGCATATGTGGGCAGCAACCCTAGGTTTAAACAAACCTCAAGGGCCACAGGGCAGCATTAAGTACTGACAAGTCTATAGTTCCCCCAAAGCATACTACGCTAACGGAAGGAACCCTATATGAGGGAGAGAGATGTGTGGAGCACTTTCCTAGTTCCACACATGCATACACTATCGAGGTGTAGTGCGGCAGCGGTAGACAGCAGCAGCACATCTCAATCTCAAGTGGGCAGTAGCATCCCCTTTGGCAGCTCTTCCGTGCTTGCTTGCTAAGCTCAGGCGACATTCCCATGCTCACCTATACAGATTCAATGGCGGCTCTCATGAGTGACATCCAAGTGGCAGTGCTCTCATGGTTAGTGGTATCAACAGTAGTGACCTCGATTAAGGGTGGCTGCAGTGGTGTTCGTAGGTGAAGGGGCTCTTTGTCTTACAGCTAGGTGGAGAATCTCAGTCCCTCGACGACTCCTGCAAATTTGGTGGCAGTGTTAGGATTATGTAGGCGTGGGCGTTCGAGCGTGTGCATCTCTCACATGGGTGCAACTGCTTATGTTAGCATTAGTGTCGTGCAACTGTGCAAGTACACATGTGTGTATAGGTGGACAACTATGCAACTTTCTCATCGATTAGAATGACACATGACGGGTTCTTCAATTGTCCAGAGCATCAGGAGTGAGACATGTTGGTGTTTATGCCCTTGGATCCGTTGTTGGTCTATTTTGTACTACTTGACTATGATATTTTATATATCATTCTGGTATTGTCGTTATTATGCTATGTTTACATCTGTGACTATGTACTTGCATGATAATGTCTCTGGAGACAGATTATATTTCTGCTCAAACTTATGTCCCCAGTCAAGTACCTGAGTGGATAAGGGGCAGCTCTAGTACATGTGAGACTGGAATATGGGCTGGTTAGTCACGAGGTGCTAATGCAGGCATATAGGTATATCAGTGGTGGATATACTGGACCAACCCGCTGTGAGGCTCTAACTTGGTGTCATTAGTTAACCTCACAAGTGACAGGAGATGCATTGATCCCTTGACTTGAGATCATTGACTCTTCTATATAGTTAGAGACATGCTTTGATATAGCCTAACACCTCGCCATAGTTGGGAGGTTATAATGATTGTCATTAGGTATGTCACGACCCATATGAGAGGATCAATGGACAGACATAGAATTTGCCCCTTCTTGAGGGAAGCTTGATATCCACGGGGCCTCCCTATGGTTGCATGACTGAAAGTGTATGACCATACTCAGGTGAAAGCCTGATTTAGTCATGACCATGAGATTGAGTGAAAACAAACTGGTGACACACTTTGTCCAATTGGATATCAGTTTGGTAAAGAGACTGTAATGCATCAGTATCTTGTTGCGATGATGAGGATGTCGATATTGATATCCATTTCGAAGACTTGGCTAGCAGCGATGCACTGCTAGGTGTCATTCACTACTTATGATAACTTGAGTTCATCACTACTAACGTCAAAGGAACCTATATGGTCGCACAACTTGGTACTCGGGTTCTCGTAATGATCGAGTAACCTTATGATCGAGTTATTGAATAACTCGGATCTATTTGGGAGAATTCAGCACCGCCATTGTGTCTAATGAGATGGAAGAGACTTATTGGAGCTAAACTTCATTTTTGGGCCAAATGGGATAAATGAAGTCTAGCATGACTCAATGGGCCCTGAGGATAAGTCATATGGGCCCAATAGTAATCATGGAATTAAATTCTGCATTAAATTCTGTATTTAATTCTGAATTTCAATCTGAATTTGAAGAGTCACGCTATTAAGGGCCATAATGAGATTTTAATTTAGAGTTTAATTCTATATTTAATTCTGAATTTAATTTAGAGATTAATTATGAATTTAATGCAGAATGTGAAGAGTCACCATGATTTCTATAAAATAGAGAGAATGAGAGGAGAGGCACCGAGTGCATTCGAAGGCTCTCTCCTTGGCGATATCTCTCTCATTGCTTCTCCTCTTAGCGCATTCTCCTTGAGGGTGGCACAAGTTCTTGAGAAGAACTCCCAAAGGCATGAATCTTCTTACCGAGGCTAGCACTAGGCATGGAAGAAGAGAACTTGAGCATCGGCTGTGTGCAAGACTATAGAGGGCGTACACTTGGGTGCCTACATCGCATCCATTTACTTCGCTTTAAGGTATCATCTCTTACACACCGTGTCGATTCCCTCGCATGACATGATCTTCTGGGTTTTTGGGACTGGCCAGTTTCAGGGATTGCTTCTGCTGTTTATGTCTATAAAATTTTAAAATCCTCAAGGTTTCCCAATAGTGGTATCAGAGAAACTTGTGAGACTCGAATGGTGTTTTATGCTTTTATTATATGCTCACATACCATGTGAATTTTGTTTCAAAATTTGTATATGACACACGTTTTTCTGTTTAGAAAAATTTTAAGTTTATCTATGCCAAATCTTCTCTTTCAGCTTTGGATTGATTCTAACTTCTCCTTGTAAGTCAAGGATAGACCATGCTCATAAGACCCATGAAAATTATTCAAGGGTGATTTCCCTAAATTATCATGTGGTTATAGGTGCCTTGACGTGGCGCATATATGCTGTCCACTTGTGGATAGCAAGTTGGCGCAACTTTGAAAGGGCCTTAGAGAGGTTAAAAATCATGAAAAATTGATTGGTGTTTGATTGTGGTTGATGGATATGTTTTTTGAGAAACTAAAATTGCAGTTTTATGTTTTCATGAGCATATAGAAAAGCATGAGATAGATATCTTGATTGTGCATCGTGTTGTGGTCATAGTCAAGCCCCTTGTATGCTTGTGATGTATTATCTGTGAGGCTTGCGTGCCACTTTTTCTTTTTGTTTTGTAATGCATAAAGAAGGTTAGGGGCGTATCCCTCTTGGAGCTTGCATCTTGGCGTCAACCATGATGGCGCATCTTACTTGGTGGCGCAAGTAAGGGCTTGGCCGAACCGTAGGGTTTGTGAGCTATCCCTCTTGGCATAAGCATGATGGCGCATCATGCATGGAGGAGCCACCAAGGTCTTGGCCGAACCTTCTAGGGCGCATCTTGCATGTGCTTCTAGGGTTTGTGTGCTATGCCTTGGTGTGGAGGACCTAGGAGCCGCACTTGAAGATAGAGCTTAGTGGTGACTAGGTTAGGTCCTGTTGGGGCTTGTCACCTAGGTCAAGCATTGAACATCCTTTGGCATGTCATGGTTCAATATGTTGCTTAGGCTATGACCACATCGCTTGCCTACTGCTTTCTTTATCTGGTAAAACATGCTTGGATGAGTTTTATTATTTTGTTATTACTATAGGATTACATGCCTATAATGTTAAACAAAAGATAAAACTAAGAGGATCAGACCTTAAAATCCCTCAAAACAATATCAAGTCTAAAATAGCCTTCTGACGCGTAGCCCTCATCAAACTATCGATCGATGGTGTTGTGCATTGTTTCCACCCTAGTGGACACACCCATCTATCTTTAGGAGGTGTGCGGTGGCAATGGTTTCCCTAGTCCAGTTTTAACCTGGACGCACCTTCGCAAGGAAACTCGTTGGCCCTAGGCATAATGGTCAGGATAGACTTGACTAGTTTTTCATATGTGGTGGCCACAAGATGGAACTCTAGAGGCAGCCTCAAGAAGTTAAGGTTTTGTGTTATTCCAGCCCTAGTTGGGCACAAAATGTTTGAACTGTCTTGAGAAGAGGAATTGCTTAGTTGCAATTGGCCGGTGCGCCTACCTTGGGATACATGTGTCACCTTGTGCAGTACATCCCGCCCTAGCAGGATGCGGAGCCATGTGAGGAACAAGGATCCCATCTCACTAGCAAATCTTAGATTTCCTAATTGACTTTGTGGGTTGTCAATTCGATTAAAATAGTGGGAACCATGATCATTTAATACAAGCCCAAATTAAATGATTCGAAGTAGTACTAGTCTGCTTTCTTGGTTATTGTAGATCAATGGCTACGAACAATAGCAGATGGTTACTGTGATCTGTCTTGGGAAAGGATAAGTTGGTTGGACTAACTTACTGCACTGGTATCTCACCTTGAGGATAGTCCTCAATCTCGAGAGAAAGCTGTATGTCTTTGAGTAGCCTATTCCTGAACCCCTTTCACACTTAGCCTTAGCGCTGAGAGGGATGCTTTTCATAAGCATCATAAGGATGCTTCAGAGGTAGCTTGTCTGATGCTAGCCAACATGTTATCTGAGTTGCAAAGGCAATATGAAGGGCAGAATACTTATAAGATTATTCATAATCTAAAGCAGCACTTCGAGGGACAGGCTAGAACAAAAAGTTATGACACCTCTAAAGTAGTTCTTCAATGCAAAGGTAAGCCCAAGGGCTTAACCAAAGCACTGAAAATAAAAGTGAAAAGGATAAGGAAAGATAGGTGCTTACATTGTGGCATGCAGGGCCACTTGAAAGAGGACTGCATACAACTTCAAAATAAGGAGAAGAGAAGCAAGGCTTCGTCTTCTGACTCAGGTATTTATGTTATCAAAGTCAACTTTTCTACTTCTATGTCATGGGTATTGGATACCACACGCTGACACGTTCCGCAAGTGCACGGTTATGTCGAAGTAATATAAAAGATGTCGAATCCCACAGGGAACAAGTTTAAGTACTAGAAAAATCCAAGTTTCAATAGCTAGACAAATCGAAATGGGGGTTCTAAGAGTTTAAATCGAAGACACGAAATCAATGCTGCGTCGATAGAGAATAAATATGAGAGAGATATCAGGGCTATGGTTTCCACCACGCTGACGATCTTAATCACACTTAAAAATATCAGTTATCTAAATATATGATATTGCACAAGGAATCTATCCCTAGGATACAAGATGCCCTCTCTTGAGTGTACACCTCGGTGTTTGACTAAGATGATCTCCTACTCTCGCGGTGGATCGTTTTAGACCAACCCAATGAGTTCTATGAAAGATTGTGAAACCCTCGAGCGAAGACCAAGCACTCTCGTGTCGAGGTCTCGCAAGTTTTACTAAGAAGATCCGTCTTTACGATCCTCCTCTCGGTATGAATCGTAACGACTAATATATGAAAATACTCGGCCAAGGTAAAATAATGAGATATGCATATCAAAGTAAAATATGCTCACAATATAATTCAAATAACGGAATTAAAATAAGGTTTGCAATTAGGAATCGTCAACGGGCTTCAACCGAGCCCCGAAAAAGAGTTTACGCTACGGAATACATAGTGTCACTGAAGAATCTCTCAGTAATCATAGGAAAACTACAAGGACTCATTTCTAAAGGGGAAGGAACACTAAACCACTACTGATCTCCCGGAATCGTGAAGCTTTGACGATCGAATCTCGCCAAATCGCCGTGAGAACCGAGTTTTCGTTGGCATTCGTTGCCCTCGCCGCCTTTCATCCAATTGCCTCCCCCTTAGGGCAAGAAAAATTAGGGCTTTTATACTCCATGCGTTCTCCTTCAAAGTAGCTTTCCAAAAAGTCCACACTTGCCAAATTTGGATGCCAAACGAATGAGAAATCGGAGAAAATCTGAGTGAAACTCGGGCTCACATTCGCCTGGGTCGAAATCATGGGTGAACCCCACCGGGTTCACCTGGCCGTGATTAGCTCTAGACAGATTCAGCCGAAAGAAACACGAGTGAACCCTGCCGGGTTCACCTGCCCGTGAAGTGCTCTGGTCACTTTGAGCTCTGCGCGACAGAGAGAAGCACTGGTGAACCCCGCCGGGTTCACCTGCCCGTGAAGCTCACTGTGAACATCTTGTAGTCTGGCGAAAGTGCTGGTGAACCCCATGGGGTTCACCTAGCCGTATTTTTCAGGCTAGCTCCGATTGAGCCCAAATTTGACGTGTAGCTTCGTCTTCATATAAGAAATCATCCTATGACCTTAGAATCTTCAAAAGATGTCAGAATTGAGTGATTTTGCCTGAAATTCCATAAAAGCAAGAAAAGTGAAGATTCAAAAGTTTTCAAGTAAAAAAAGCCTTAAAAGAGTGTAAAACTTTCAAAATAAGCCTAGATTTATCATGAAATAATACGAAAAATTTCTATTAAAATGCAAGGCATCAAAATACTCCAGACTTAAATCTTTGCTTGTCCTCAAGCAATAAAATAAAATGAAATACAAGATAGAACAAGAGTAATCTTTTGTGTTAAGGTATACACCCAAGTTAGAAGAACATTTGATAGCAATCCAAGATCTAATCAGGAGAAATCAAGTAAATGATTGTTTCAAGTGTTCAATAGTTTGATCCCATAATCTCTAGATGCCAAACAACCTAATAAGCAGCAAACATAGGATTCAATCAAGCCTACACACAACACTTTTGCAATTCCAATCCTTCCTAATCAAACTGTTGGGGCTAACTCAAATGCTTTACTTAAGGTATGACATACTGATTATTGCAATAAACTTCAACTCATATCCTTAGGTACCATTACCAATTTTTCACAATGCCAAGTAGAGGAGTCTCTTTATAGATTTCACTTCACATCTCTTAGATTTCAACTCATATCCTTCGGTACTACCGCTGATTTTCCGCGGTGCCAAGTAGAGGAATCTAAGAGTGGTTGTTTTTTTTTTATGCTCAAGAGTTGATAACATATCCTTTTTGGCGAATGTAGTGTCTCCCCAACAACAGAAGGGAATTCAAAGAATAACTAAGTGAACATGCATCTCAATATGACGAACAACTCAAAATCAATCCGAATTATAAAATTTTAAAATCATAGAATATATGGACATGATCAAAAAGTATCTCTAGCAAGAGGTATTATCAACAATTTTAGATTATTCCTAACCAATAATGCATTCAACTTTTCAAAAATTTTGCTATAGCTATCATAGGACAAGACTCGTGATAGATAAATGAATTCGTGGAATAATAAGCATCATAGCATATCAAAGTTCACACAGTATGTATGAAAATCACAATCATCATAGCATAGTACTAACATAAACAAAAAAGTAGAAAGTATCTTACAGAACTGTCACTTAGTGGGGTCTGAAGATGTGGACCAGACCCACGAATAAAATGACATATAAGATACAATGCCAGAATATCCATCCATCACAAAATAAAAGTTATGCCACAGTCATAAGACAAACAGCTACATGATAGACAAACAAAAGAAGAAACCGGAGTAGAGATTGTTAGGGAATACCGGGTGTAATTTAAAATTTTACAGTCCCAGGACGCAGCGGAAGAATCATTACACCCGAAACATATTCCGGTCCCAAGGATCCATGCGAGAGAGAAGACACAAGGATGTGTTAGAGATGTACCTCTTTTGCTTGTCTAGTTGCCGAAGCCATGTTGAAGGCGCCCAAGTGTTCGCCCTCCACAAGTATCCACGCGTCGACTCCTTGATCGTTGCTCCCTTCCACGCTTGGTGCTAGCCTCGGGAAGAGAATCAAGCCTTAGGGTTCCTTCACTTCTCTTGCGCCACCTCCAAGGATCATGCGCCAAGTGCAAGGAAGATGCCGCCAACTCCTTATCCTCTTCACTCCAAGAGAAGAGGGAGATGAAGAGTTTCGGCCCTTAGGAAGAGTAAGGATTCAATTAAGCATGCAATATTCTATTATTTACGATATTTGTGGATATCATGGACATGATTTTACTGAATGTCAATTAGGGATTCCTCCGTGCTTTAACTTATACCCTAGTAGCTACAATCCAAGTTGGGAGAACCCTCAAAACTTATTTTATCATAATGACCCAATATTTATTCCACAATCAAACTTTAGTGAACCTCAAAAATCCAACTTAGAAGCCATGCTTGAAAACTATATAGCTGCTATGGACAAACAAAGTGAGGAAATTCATACTATAATTTATGGCACTGATAAAAATGACATAGAGGAAGAAATCTATGATGAATCTGAGAATTTTGCAGAGTTAGAACAATCAGTAGTTATGACTCTAGTCACAGATTATGATTTAACTTCTTCAAATTTTGATGATTTTGAAAATTCTAACATTAACCCTTCCTCAGCACCTTACCAACCATCTAGTCCCCTCTCACATAATGAAGTGTCTTGCAATACAAATATTTGGGACATGTTTGAAGATAAATTTGAACTTTTGGAGTCTTATGAGAATAAAGATGAAGAATTTAAGGATCCTCAAGTAAGAACTAGTGAGATAGATGGGGATGAATTTGATAGTGTTAGGATAGAGTACCCCATTGAAGAGAAAGAAATTGAGGAAAAAGATGTGAAAGAGGATCCTGTGAATATTCTACCACCACTACCATATGAACCATCAATTCCTTTTTGCTAGAAAAATCCATTAGGAATTTGCATGATAGATGGTGGAGAGGATAATGATGATGAGATTGATGAAATATTATTTGATTCAAATGCTACCACAGGTACCCAAAAGAAGATAACACATGAGATTCTTGATCACATTGACATTGATGTAAGAGAAAAACCAAATTTGAAATTTGAAAACTTCTTGATCAATCAATCTAAGGTATGAATTATTTGATTTTAATTCCAGTCTTCTTCCAATTGCTGATATAAATCTAAAGGAAGAATGCATGATATTACTCTTGGATAAATATAGGAAAATTATTGATTATTTTTTGCATGATTTTAACTTTTATTTTTGTATGCATGTACTGGATACTGCAACATTGATCCACCTATTTCACTGGATATATACTTTGGTGGGCACACTCTTGAAACGGAGGAAAAGAAGAAGATTATATGCCCTCTACTATGGCACAGATTCACCAACTCCCCCATGACATGTAGTTATGACCAAGCTAATGACCTTAAACAAATGCTTTTTTGGGAGGCAACCCAAATTTTTAAACTTTTTCTACTCTTAGTTTTAGTTTTTCATTTTCTTTAAATTTTAATAAATTTTTACAGCATGTTTTGATGAATTTTTATTCATGGAAAATCTTTTAATAAGTTGTTTTATATGCAGGAATTTTTGAAAAATTTTTGCTTGAAGAATAGATGTCAAACGAAACAATTACGGGTGTAGCCATGAATCATATACCGACCGTGATTTTGATGACTTTCTTTGTGAGTATGGTAAAATATGATTTAGATGATAAAATGTGATGGTTTTTTGATATTTAAGACTTGTTTACCATATGAAATGTTGATATCTTTGATGTAATAAAGTCTCCAGATGTTTCTGAGTCGCATATACATATATTGATATAACTATATAGGGTTTTGCTCACATTGTAAAGGGAACCCTTGCAAAATTTTTCTGAAATCTGTCATTCATTGATTTAATGTTTATGTATATGTAACAATTTAAGTCTAGAGTGTCTTCATGTATTTTGATTGCATTTAAGCTTTATAGGTATGTATTTTGAATGTTCATGATTGCTAAGGATAATCAAATTTGTTTTATCCTTAATTTTAGACTTTGGAAACATTTTGAGTGATTAATTTGATAACTTAGGGAATTTTTGAAATTTCATATAGACTTAAATTGTTGAGTAAATTCAATTCTGGTATTGATAAAATGCATATGTGAATTGCTATATGTTCATAGGACACATGCATAGTATTATTGTACTTGAAAATTTAATTTATCTATTTTTGCTTGATGAGAATTTTTATGAATAGAATTTGGTGATATTTCTTTAAACTGAGATTTGCTCGAACTCCTAGTTGAGAAATGTTAAGTCATGAGTTATATTATACCACAAGTTGGTATATTTTAAGTCTGTTGCGATCAAGTAACAGAGGGAAAATTTTAAAAATAAATATTTATCCCTCATATAGAAAGATCGATAACGATGTAAGTACCTTGCCCTTGACCGGCTCTCTCCAGAAATAAAAAAAAGAAAATGAAAAAAAAAGGACAAAAGAATAAAAAGTATAGAAAAAGAGGGAGCTGTAAGTTAAGTGGAAACTCCGCTGACTTTAAGATTGAGACTATGAGTTAAATTATATTACTCTATGGTATACTTTAAACAATGTTATGATGCTAACGGTAAATAGCATATGACAGTTTGAAGATCATATTGCTTTAAAAATCTCTTATTTTTAACATCACCAAGATTCTTGAAATAAATTTTTGTATATTGAGTAAAATTGATTTATTAAATTGAAAGTATTTGATATTTAGTGTATGAAGAATGAATACTATGATATGAATTATGAATTTTATCTTTCTTGGATTGTAACCTCTTGGGAATTTATTTCTATTATGATTTTTCTTGAATTACTTGAGTTTGAAAGATTGTTCACTTAATTTGTGGACTAAGGATGTTATTAGGGGCAAAAACAGTTGAGAAATCATTATCTTTACATTCTTTATACATATCGAGGTATTGCTTGAGGACAAGCAAAATTCTAAGTCTAGGGTATTTTGATGCGTTGCATTTTCATCATGTTTTTGCCTATATTTTAGATTATATTTTGGGCTTAATTGAATGATTTTATGTAATTTTTAATCTTTTTACTTCACTTTGCACAGAATCTTCACTTTTCTTAGTTTTATTAAAAATGTAGGTAAAATGATGTAAAAATGATAGATTTCGAGAGTTTTGAAGCCATAACGCGATTTCCGAGGAGATTACGAGCTTACACACCAAATTTGGTGCAAAAATGGTGAAGAACGTTACTTTGACGTCCTTGGTCGTAATTTTGGGCCCGGCCGTAAATCTGGCGTTCGAAGGGCGAAAAAATGGCTAAGTTAAAATATAAACAAAAACTTTCACGGGTGAGGCCGGGAAGCCTTCACAGTCCGTGAAACTTTCTATGTACAAGGCGCTATATGCATAGAGACATTTACGGCCGCAGCCGTAAACACATTACGAGTCCTGAATATTTCTGCTTTTCGTGTTTCTCACTCGATTCGACTCCAAATTGAACCAAACTCTCTAGAAACCTTTCTAGATGAGTTCTACACTGATTAGACTATAAAAGGAAGGGTTTTGGAAGGGTTTTGGGGGCTTCTACAGACGAAAACGAATAGAGGCGGCGGCGACGGTGAGAATTGATTCTAGGGCAAAGTTCCGGCGAGAGATCACGCAAAAGAGGGGATTTAACGCTTCATCTTCATCACCAGATCAAGGGGAAGAGTTCTAATTACTTTTCTAGTGTCTCTTTGCATTATTTTAGAGAGATTACATGTTGAATTCATCGATGAACATGCTGTTTGCTTTGAACATGAACGTGTAAACCTATTTTCGGGATTTGGGGAGTAGCCCATTGACGATTTATGGATTAAATATATTGTTTCAAATCTTTCCCATGATTTTTATAGAGCTGATTTGATTAGAATTGTGTTTATCTACGTAATTTACCCTGATCAAGTAATTTTATGTCTTAGACGTTGCGAGAAGGACCGAGAGGTGAATCGTAACGTTGGAACTATTCTTTTCAAACCTACGAATCCAATCACGAGAGTAGTTTGGATTCGTTTGAAGGATTCCAAGGTTTTTCACAGAACTTAATGAGTCTATTTATGTTAATTGTCACGAGAGTAGGGAATTAATGTAAATAGATACTGGATTATGCTTCGAGAGGAGGTAATCTGTACCTTAGGAAAAATCCCTTTCAAAATTATAATTTTCTGATTAAAGATTTATTTTTATTAAATTCATAATCGTCAGCATGATGAAACCCAAAATCCTGATTTTATCCGCATTGATTTTTACCCGAACGCTCGGTTTTGCTTCTTTTCGTACTTTGAAGTGTACAAACAAAAACAAAATCACATTTTGAATCGTCTAGATATAGATCGATCATGTAATCGGTACTTGACCTCCAGATCCTCGTTGGGAATGATAATCTTTTTATTACTTCGATAATTCCATACACTTGCGAAACGCTATCAAGTCCCCTTTATAATGTGAGCGAAACCTTGTACAGTTATATCAATATATGTAAACGTGACTCAGAAAAATCAGGAAACTTTATTACTTTAAAGATTTCAGTATTTTGTATGATAAACAAGTCTCAAATATCAAATACCGTCACGTTTTATCATCTAAATCACATTCACCATATTCACAAAAAAATGTCATCAAAATCACGGTAGGTATATGATTCACAGCTGCACCCGTGATTATTTCGTTTGACACCAATTCTTTATGTAATAATTTCCCAAAAATTCCTGCATATAAAACAACTTATTAAAAGATTTTCCATGAACAAAAATTCATTAAACCATGCTGCAAAAGTTCTTAAAAATTTAAGGAAAATAAAAAAATAAAACAAAGAGTAGTAAAAGTTAAAAATTTGGGTTGCCTCCCAAAAAATGCTTGTTTAAGATCATTAGCTTGACCATAGCTTCATGTCATGGTGGAGTTGGTGAATCAGTGGCATAGTAGGGAGCATATAATTTTCTGCTTTTCGTCCGTCTCAAGATTGTGCCCATGAAAGTATATTTCTAGTTAAACAGGTGGATTCATGTCACAGTGGCCAGTACATGCATGCAAAAACAAAAGTTAAAGTCATCAAAAGAATACTTAATAATTTTTCTGCATTTATCCAAAAGTAATATCATGCATTCTCCTTTAGATTTATATCAGCAATTGGAAGAAGACTAAAATTAAGATAAAAAAATTCATGCCTTAAATTAATCAAGAAGTTTTCAAATTTTACTTTGGACTTTTCACTTACCTCAATGTCAATGTGATCAAGAATCTCATGTTTTATCATTTTCTGGGTACATGTGGTTGGATTTGAATCAAATAATATTTCAGCTACCTCATCATCATTATCCACTTCATCATCTATCATGCAAGTTTCCAATGGATTTTTCTGGAGAAAAAGAATTGATGGTTCATATGGTGGTGGTGGTAGAATATGCACAGGATCCTCTTTCTCATCTTTCTCCTCAATTTCTTTCTCTTTAATGGGGTATTTCATCCCAATACTATCAAATTCATCATCATCTATCTCGCTACTTTTTATTTGAGGATCTTTAAATTTCTCATCCTTCTTCTCATAAGACTCCAAAAGTTTAAATTTTTCTTCAAATGTGTCCCAAGTATTTGTGTTGCAAGACATTATGTTTTGTGAGAGGGGACTAGATGGCTGGTAAAGTGCTGAGGCAGGGTTAATGAGGTATTTAAAATTTTCAGAATCATCAAAGTTTAAAGAAGGGAAATCATAATCAGGAGTCATGACTAATGATTGTTTCAACTCTATAAAATTCTCATATTCATCCCGGATTCCTTCCTCTAGGTTATTTTTATCAGTGCCATAAATCATACTATAAAATTCCTTACTTTGTTTGGTCATATCAGCTATAGAGTTTTCAAGTAGGGATTCTAAGTTGGATTTTTGAGGTTGACTAAAGTTTGATTGTGGAATAAATGTTGGGTCATTTTGATAAAATAAGTTTTGATAGTTCTCCCAACTTGAATTGTAGGTACTAGGGTATGAGTTAAAGGATGAAGAAATTCCTAATTGATATTCTGTATAATGATGCCCATGATATCCACAAATATCACAAGTAATAGATTTCAACATAGAATATTGCATGCTTAAATAATCAGTTTGTTGAATAAAGAAATTTACCTTTGCTCAAAAAGATTCTGATGCATCCATGTCATATTCTCTTGTCATTATCGGTGGCACATACCTCTGATTTGACCATTCACATTGGTTAAACATCATATTTTCAATTTATGTAAAAAATTTAGAAATATACAACGTAAAACAAGAAATGCAAAACAAAGCATAAAATATCTACTCAAGTGATTTATGAGTTCTCCTGTTCATACATCGTATTAATCCAAAAAGAGAAAAATAAAATAAACTAACTATCAAAAAATGCGAAAAATAACCAAAATAAAAAAATAAAAATAAAAATAAAAAATAAAAAAATAAAAATAAAAACAAAAATAAAGAAATAAATAAATGTCTAGTCTATAAATCTCACGATTAAATCGACATTGGCTAGCTTGATCCCCGGCAACGACACCGAAAACTTGATGCGTCCGCAAGTGCACGGATTTATCGAAGTAATAAAAAGACTATCGTTCCCAACGAGGATTGGCGGTCAAGTACCGACTACACGATTGATCTATATCTAGATGAATCAAATTTGTGGTTTTTATTTTGGAAACTTCTAAGTACAAATTAAAAGAAACAGATGTAATGTTTTGGGTAAAAATCAATTTAGATAAAATCAGGATTCGGGGTTTCACCACGCTGACGATTATGAATTTGATGAAAATAAACCTTTGAACACAAAATTAAATTGTTGAAAGGGATTTTTCATAAGGTGTAGATTACCTCTTCCCGAAGCGTAATCTGGTACCTAATTACATTAATTCCCTACTCTAGTGATAATTAATGCAATTAGATCCTTTAAGTTATGTGAAAATTCGTGTAAATCCTTCAAACGAATCCGAACTACTCTCGTGATCGGATTCGTAGGTTTGAAAAGAATAGATCCGACATCGCGATTCACCTCCCGGTCCTTCTCGCGACGTCTCAAATGCAATAAAACTTGTCCAGAGTATTAAAACGGGATACGTACAATTCTAATCAAA
This sequence comes from Costus lasius, assembly GCA_027563935.2. Lineage (NCBI taxonomy): Eukaryota > Viridiplantae > Streptophyta > Magnoliopsida > Zingiberales > Costaceae > Costus > Costus lasius. Next base: position 84,475,765 of record CM050451.1, read on the forward strand.
TCAACTCAATAATATTCTTAATAAAGATTCATACAAAAGATATAATTCATAAATCAATCAATGGGCAACTTCCCAAATCCCGAAAAAGAGTTTACAAATTCATGTTCAAAGCAAACAACATGTTCATCGATGAAAATTGCATGAAAACTCGATAATATTACAAGAAATTGCTAGACAAGATACTAGAAAGGCTTCCCCTCAATCTGAAGACGAAGATGAAGCCTCTAATACTTCCTTTGCGTGGCTTTCCTCATTGAATTCTGCTCTGAAAGTGATTTTCTCTGTCGCCGCTGCCTCCATTTGTTTTCATCCATAGAAGCCCCCGAGACCCTCCCAAAATCCTTCTTTTTATATTCTAATTAGTGTAGAACCCATCTAGGAAGGTTTCTGCAAAGTTTGGTTCAATTCTGGTTTGATTTAGAGTCGAATTGAGTGAGAAACACGAAGGGGCAGAAACTTTCACAGCCCATAAAGTGTTTACGGCTGAGGCTGCAAATGTTTCTGTGAATAAGCCCTTTTGTACACAGAAAGTTGCACGGACCGTAAAGGATTTACGGCCTTACCCGTGAAAGTTTCTGTGGACTTTTTAACTTAGCCGTTTTTCGCCCTTCGAACGCCAAATTTATGGCCAACCGAAATAATTACGCCCAAGGCCGTAAAAGTTGCGTTCTTCATCATTTTGACTCCAAATTTGACGTGCAACCTCATAATTTCTTCGGGAATCATACTAAGGCTTCAAAACTCGCTAAATCCATCATTTTCACACCATTTTACCTGTATTTTCATAAAAACTAAGAAAAGTAAAGATTCTATACCAAGTAAAGTAAAAACACTAAAAATTAGTATAAAATCATAAAATAAGCCCAAAATATCATACAAAATACAGGCAAAACAAGATGTAAATGTAACGCATCAGATACCTTCCAGTGAGACATGACCTTATTCTCTCCAAGAGCTAGCGTCTCACCACACAGGCTGAGAGGGACGCCATGAGTCGAGTGCCCTATGCTTCGGCAATAGGTTTGATCATGTATGCGATATTATATACTAGACCAGACGTGGCTTATCCTGTGAGCATAACCAGCCGATACCAATCCAATCCAGGTTTGCAACATTGGGTTGCTGTAAAGAACATTCTGAAGTATCTGAAAAGAACTAAAGATTTGTTCTTAGTCTATGGGGGGCAAGAAGAGCTCAGTGTTTAGGGCTACACTGACGTAACATTCCAGTTAGACCCTATTGACTTGAAATTGCAGGTAGGCTATGTGTTCAGATTGAGTAGAGCTTCTGTGAGCTGAGAAAGCTCCAAGCAATCCACTATAGCTGATTCTATAATCGAGGCTAAGTATGTCGCTACTTCTGAGGCAGCAAAAAAAGCCGTTTGGATAAGAAAGTTCATTTCTAAAATTCAGATGCTTCCAACTGCTGTGGATCTGATTGATCTCTATTGTGATAACAATGGAGTGATTGCACAGGGAAAGGAACTACGGTATCATCAAAAATCTAAACACATACTCAAGAGATTTTACCTGATTAGAGAGATCATTGACAAAGATGATGTTAAGATAAGCAGAGTTGACACAGACAACAATCTGGTAGACCCACTGATTAAGACTTTGCCGCAGCAGAAGCATGATGGTCATACGAGGGACATGGGGTTGAGATTTCTCAACAAATAAGTCTAAGTGCAAGTGAGAGATTGTTGGTGTTTATGCCCTTGGACCCGTTGTTGGTCTATCTTGTACTACTTCACATTGATATTTTATATATCATTCTGGCATTGTTAGTATTATGCTATGTTTACATTTGTGACTATGTACTTGCAAGATAATGTCCCTGGAGACAGATTGTATCTGTGCTCAAACTTATGTCCCAGTCAAGTACCTGAGTGGATAAGGGATAGCTATGGTACATGTGAGACTGGTATATGGGCTGGTTAGGCACGAGGTGCTAACACAGGCATATGGGTATATCAGTGGTGGATATACTGGACCAACTTGCTGTGAGACTCTAACTTGGTGTCGTGAGTTAACCTCACAAGTGATAGGAGATACATTGATCCCTTGACTTGAGGTCATTGACTCTTCTATATGGTTAGAGACATACTTTGATATAGCCTAATACTTCGCCATAGCTGGGAGGTTATAACGGTTCTCATTGGGTATGTCATGACCCATATGAGAGGTTGAATGAACAGACATAGAATTTGCCCCTTCCTGAGGGAAGTTTGATATCCACAGGGCCCCCTATGGTTGCATGACTGAAAGTATATGACCATACCCAGGTAAAAGCCTGATTTAGTCATGACCATGGGATTGAGTGAAAACAAAGTGGTGATACACTTTGTCCAATCGAATATCAGTTTGGCAAAGAGACTGTAATGCATCAGTATCTTGTTGCGATGATGGGGATGTCAATGTTGATATCCACTCACTGCTTGTGACGACTTGAGTTCATCATTGCCAACGTCAAGGGAACCTACAAGGTCGCGCAACTTGATACTCGGGTTCTCAAATTGATCGAGTAGCCTTATGATCGAGTTATTAGATAACTCGGATCTATTTGGGAGAATTCATCAGTGCCATTATGCCTAATGAGATAGAAGGGACTTATTGGAGCTAAACTTCATTTTTGGGCCAAATGGGCCAAATGAAGTCTAGCATGACCCAATGGGCCATGAGGATACATCGTCTGGGCCCAATAGTTATCATGGGAATTAAATTCTGCATTAAAATCTATATTTAATTTTGAATTTAATTCTAAATTTAATTCTGAATTTAAATCTGAATTTAAATCTGAATTTAATTTTGAATTTGAAGAGTCATGCCATTAAGGGCCATAATGAGACACCGAGTGCATTCAAAGGAGAATGTGAAGAGTCACCATGATTTCTATAAAATGGAGAGAATGAGAGGAGAGGCACCAAGTGCATTCAAAGGCTCTCTCCTTGGCAACATCTCTCTCCCTCCTTCTCCTCTTGGCGCATTCTCCTTGAGGGTGGCGCAAGTCCTTGAGAAGAACTCCCAAAGGCGTGGATCTTCTTCCCGAGGCTAGCACCGGGTGTGGAAGAAGAGAATTTGAGCATCAACTGTGTGCGAGACTGCAGAGGGTGTACACTTGGGTGCCTACATCACATACCTTTGCTTCGCTTCAAGGTATCATCTCTTACTCGTCGTATCGATTCCCTCGCATGACATGATCTTCTGGGTTTTTGGGATTGGCCTTTTTCGGGGATTGCTTCCGCTGTTTATATCTGTAAAATTTTAAAATCCCCGGGGTTTCCCAACAGTGGTATCAGAGGAACTTGCGAGACTCGAACGGTGTTTTATGCTTTTATTATATGCTCACATACCATGAGAATTTTGTTTCAAAATTTGCATATGGCACACGTTTTTCTGTATAGAGAAATTGTAAGTCCATCTATGCCAAATCCTCTCTTTCAGCTTTGGATTGATTCTAACTTCCTCTTGCGAGTCAATGATAGACCTTGCTCATAAGACCCATGAAAATAATAATAATAATAATAATAATATAATTTTTTTAAATATATATATATAATAATGATAAAAGCGGGACGTGTTCAGGCCGGCCCGCATGCCGTGCTCGACCCGGTCACGTGCCATGCTAGGCATGGCCCGAGTGTCGTGCTTGACCCGGTCACGTGCCTTGCTAGGCATGGCCCGAGTGCCGTGCTCGACCTGGTCACGTGCCTTGCTAGGCATGGCCCGAGTGCCGTGCTCAACCCTTCTGCCCAGTGATAGGTGGTCCGCAAGTGCATAGATTCTATCGCGTAATAAATAAGATCGATCCCACATGGACTAGGGTCAAGTACTAATTAATCAGTCAAATAATAGCTAGGCGATAAAATAAGCGTAGAAGTGTCATTAATCCTATTGCAAGTAAGTAAACTAAAGCAAGTGAAAGCAAACAAAAGTACAGATGGTTGTAAAGACTTCTAGAGAGAATTGGGGTTTTGAGTTTCACCTCATTGAAGCACGAAGGAAAGCTAGCGCTGATATCTAAATAAAACGTTATCTACGTTCTCAAGGTAATCCTTCCTATGGTACAGACACGCTCTCTCTGAGGACACGATCCGGTATCTGACTTAACCCAAGTCTTCTACTTTCGTGGCCTACTAGGTTAAGCAGATCCAATGGGTTCTATGAAGAATTAGGGTTCCTCGGGTGATTTCGAGTGCTCTCGCCAAACGGGATCACCAATTCAGTCTAACGGGGTCCAATGGTATGGTTCACCTCTCAGTTTTTCCCATAACATCTAAAATATGAACATGCATGGCCAATACACAATCATGAAATAAAACTTCCTAGACATGAGTAAGAACGAAGATAAACTTGGATAAAAAGTAGATCAAGTATCAACATTCAACATTCTTACAATGGGCTACGCCTAAACCCCAAAAGAAAGTTACGCTACAAGTTCCATAGTTTAATACATTGTAATCTTTCAAGAAATTCAAATCAAACCAGGGGGAAAGCTAGATCTACGAAGGGAGAATGCCTAGGTCAATCTTCAGCGTTAAAATGAGGGAAGAATCGAGCCCGAACACTCCGCCGATCGTGAAATCGCCTTTAAACCCTAGTTGTCGCCTCTTTCACTCGTTCTCCCTCAATCCTCCACGAAATCGCGTGATTTCCATCTCTGATCGTTCATCACTTAGTTGGGAAGGTGCCCCTCAAATTTCGTTCGATTTGCCTCCAAAAATAGTAAGAAATCCTTGAAAAACTGTGCGGGTGTCGAACTAGCGGAACAGTACACGGCCGTGTATCGATGCACGGGCACGCCCGTGCATGGCTCGGGAAAGTCGAGTTGTAGCAATCACTTACTCTTCACGGCCGTGTATCAATGCATGGGCACACCCGTGCACGGGTCGGTGAAATGTGGAAATGTTGGCCGAGCTCTTCATGGTCGTGTATGGATACACGGGCATGCCCGTGTACGGCTCTGTCTGGTCTGGGAAGTCTGAGTCATACATGGCCATGTATCGATGCACACCCTAGGTCGTGAACTCTGTAGAAGACTCCGAGTAAGCTGAAATTTGACCGGTAGCTTCGTCTCATCATGAGAAATTGTCCTATGACTTCAGATCTTTGAGATTCCAATGATTTTAGGGTGAAATCCCTATATATCAAGAAAACATGGGAAAAGTGAAGATTCTGAAGAATATGAAGCAATTAAGTATATAAATGAGACATAGCATGCATTTTACTGTTAAATTATGATAGAAATAAGCCTTAAAACATCATATATTTGCATGCTATCAAATACATCGGACTTAAAGTTTTGCTTGTCCTCAAGCAATTGAATTATCTAGAACACAATAATGGAATAGAATAGAGGATCTCGAATGAATACATGTAAGTCTAGCAAGGATATAGTTTGACCACAGCAAGCCTCAAGTTAAAAATGCAGTATTGAAAGCAAATTAAGTCAAATGTCACTAATATAATCCACTAGAGTATGCAAAGTTAACATTATCGAACACTGTTGGTGTATATGCCCTAGGACCTAGTTTTGGTCCATCTTTGTACTACTTAACTCTGATATTCATATATCTTTCTGGCATTGTCATTATCATTGTTTGTCTACACCTGCGATTGTGTACTTACATGATAATGTCCCTGGAGACAGATTGGATCTGTGCTCAAATGATTGTCCCTAGTCGATGTACCTGAGTGGATATGGGATAGCTCTGGTACTTGTGAGACTGGTATGTGGGCTGGTTAGGCACGTGGTGCTAACGCAGACACATGGGTATATCATTGGAGGATATACTGGATAGACCCGCTGTGAGGCTATGACTTGGTGTCATGAGTTATCCTCACAAGTGACAGGAGATGCATTGATCCCTTGACTTGAGGTCATTGACCATTCTATATGGTTAGGGACTTGCTTTGATAAAACCTAACACCTCGCCGTAGTTGGGAGGTCATAACGGTTGTCATTGAGCATGTCACGACCCATATGAGAAGGCCAATGGACAGACATAGGATTTGCCCCTTCCTTAGGGAAGCATGATATCCATGGAGCTCCTCTATGGTTCTATGACTGAAAGTGTATGGCCATACCCAGGTGAAAACCTAATTTAGTCATAGCCATGTGATTAGGTGAAAACAAGTGGTGACACACTTGTCCAATCGGATATCAGTTCGGCAAAGAGACTGTAATGCATCTGTACCTAGTTGCGATGATGGGGATGTCGATGTCGATATCCATTCCAATGACCTGGGTAGCAGCGATGCACTGCTAGGTGCCACTCACTGCTTGTGATGACCTTTGGTTAGCACTGCCAGCGTTAGAGGAACCTACAGGGTCGCACACCTTGATACTCGAGTTTTCATATTGATCGGGTAGCCTTTAGATCGAGTTATTAGATAACTCGGATCTATTTGGGAGATTTCATCAGCGCCAATGGGCCTGATGAGATAGAAGAAACTTATTGGAGCCAACTTCCGTTTTTAGCATATTGATCAAATTAACCATGGTTAACCTCATTTGACCATGGGTTAAATTGGATTGGATCCAATAGCTTGGTTAACATGCATAATGGACTTTGGGCTTGGCCCATTGTTTAGTTGGGCTTGCTAATAAGTTGTATTGAAGGGCTATGAGGCTTGAAGGATATAATGGGGATGAATTAATAGGATAGGCGCATATGGGATTCTAGTTGGACTAGAATTTGCGCCTATGCCTTGTTTGGTATCTCCTAGGTGATTAAATCAAATTGGATTTGAATAAATCACCCAAGATAATTGATTGGATTGTGTTTGACAATTGTGGGCTGATTATTAACATAATTAGAGTCCTAATTGGATTAGGACTTGCGCCCAAGCCATATTAGGCAATCCATTAGATTGCCTTGACTAGGTCTAGGCGTATAGATGGGATTAATGCCTCATATGGCATGATATGGGCGCATATGGCTGATACTTGCTTTGGCAAGTCTTAGGCGCATATGGGAGTGGTGATTTAATCAGTATATTTGATTAAATAATCTCCTAGAATCATGCCCTAATTGTCAACACTTGTCTTTCTCCCCTAACCGCCTCTTGCTCCTATAAATAAGCCCTTGCCGCCCCCTCTCTTGATGATGCTAATTCCTTGGAGGCGTGAAGCATTAGAGGGCGACGGCTTGGAGAGCTTAGAGCTCTTCTTCTTCCATCAAGGGCGCAAGCATGCTTCTCCTCTTCCTTTCCTTGGCGCAAAGGAACAAGAAGGCTTGCGGCATTCCCTTCTCCTTCCATCTCCTTGGCGCATCACATCTTGGTGTTGGCGCAAGTTGCTTGGAGAACTCTCCTAAGGCATGGATCTTCTTCCCGAGGCTAGCACCGGGCGAGGAAGAAGAAAACTTGAGGAATCCGTGTGTGCGAGACTGCAGAGGGCGAACACTTGGGCGCCTTCATCGACATCGGCTTCTAATTGCTTAAAGGTACTTACTATCACATCGTGTCGACCCCCTCGCAAGAGATCTTCACTGGGTTTTTGGGACCGGCCTGTTTCGGGGACATTCTTCCGCTGCGTAAAATGTATGTCCATGACTCTGAAAATTGTAAAATGTCCCCAGGGTTTCCCAACAAACACCTCACAATGTATCTCACGTAAATGAAATCTCTGATTAGGCATTCATAAATCATGTGTTTGTATATTGAGTCATGGGAAAATAGCATCAGTACCACATAGTCTCTATGTGGTGCCACTTTTTTTTTAATATAATATAACTAGTGCCAAACTTTGCTTTGGTACAACTAGTGAGTGAAGAGATAGTGTCAAGCTTTGCTTCGGTACCACTATCTTGTCTTGTAGGTAATCATGCTAAGAACAGTGCCAGGTACTATGTACGATGTACATTTCCACTCGGTACCACTGTTATTATTTATAATTCCTATGACAAAATATACAAACTAGAATGGAATGATGAATTCAAGATCCAAAGAATCATAACACATGTGACGCGTGTGAGGGTTAAGATGAAGCCAACAAGCATGCACATCTGAAGATCATAAACAATAACAATTTGAGTTAATAAACCTTTCAACTACATGAAACCAAAGATGCATAGGCCAAAACTACATCCAAACAGACTGGAAGGATAAGCAAGATTCGAAATCCATTCAATCAAGTGTTCATAGGACAATACAATTTCCAGAGTAACGCAACTAGCATGAAGTTATGTGTAAAAAAAAATAGCAAGAGAGGGGTTTAGACAAAGATGTGCAAGATGTTGATACAACTACAAAAGAAAACTAGGAAGGTAAAACAATGCAACTAAATAAATGAAACTACTAGAAATAAGAAAGCTGACCAGGTAGTGGTGAAACCAAAAGAACTCCTCATCCCCAACCGTGCATGTCTCGGTGCGGTTCTAGAAAATTTTTACTGAGCCGTGCACGGCCGTGTAGGGATACACGGTTACGCTCGTGCATGGCTCGGTGAGGCCTGAGAATTCTAGAAAAATTTCTGTCAGCCTTATACACTATAATGAGCGTGAGTATGAAAGAAAAACTAAAGAACAATTACAAATACTAGGTATATATAAAAAATCTAAAGAAAGTTTAGGAGGTTGGGTTGCCTCCCAACAAGCGCTTCTTTAAGGTCACTAGCTTGACCATAGAAGATGCTTTATGGTGGATCTGGTGGTGGGGTGGCATCGTATGTGGCATGGGGTTTCTGCCTCCTCAGTTGATGTTTGTGAAGTGTACCTGTTCCCTTAAGCTTCATGAAAGTTTCATCTTCAAGTACCCTAAATGTTATCTTCTTCGAATTCATTCCTACTGCACCTTTGGTTGGCACCACCGCTGTTACTACTCCTTCTTCTAGACTGGTGGGACTATGAGGTCTGTCTTGGAAATGCTCAGGGAAAGCAGATGGGAAGAGTTCCTTCTTGCTCTTCGATTGTGCATAATTTTTCGTCACCACTGCTTCATTTTGACCGGGTTCTGAAAAGAAAAATCTCTCGTTATCAGCAGAAGGGTTAAATAATAAATTGTTCCCTTCAATGTTGCAGGTCATCGATTGGCGTGGGACATCGATCTTTGCTCCAATCGTAGCTAGGAATGCCCTGCCTAGAATAAGAGGAAAGGTGGAATTCTCAGTCATATCTAAAATCATAAAATCAACAGGTACAGAGAATCCTTTAATCTTTAGGGGCACGTTCTCAGCAATTCCTAGCGAGCGAAGTGTAGAATTGTTCGCAAGTTGGAGAGCTCTGGATGTTGGTTTGAGGATTCCCAAGTCAAGCTTCTTGAAGGTTGGTAGTGGCATGTGATAGGCTCCGCAAGTGCACGGACTATCGAAGTAGTAAATAATATCGTTTCCACAGGGAGCAGGTGTCAAGTACTAACCTTTAGTGTCATTGAAAGCTAGACAATTCAAAATCTAAAATGAAAGAATCGCTCTAAGACTAAATTATCGAATCGAGGAACAAACGACTAATCGGGAAAATACAGTTTTAGAAATGTTCAGGACTTCACGTTTCACCTCGTTGAATGGATTAAACATAAAACATTAAATCAGATTGAAATAGAAAATGGATCTCCTTCTCTCGAAGCGCAATCTGACAGTAAACAACTTAAGGCGATCATCCTATGGTACGGATTACCTTCTCTCGAAGCGCAATCCGGTGCCTACTTAAGCTAATTTCCTACTCTCGTAGCAAAATTAACTTAAGAAAGACCCAATGGGCTCTATGATGATCGTGAATCCTCAAGTGACGTTAAACGGCTCTCGCAATTCAAGTCACAAGTTTAAATGAGAACGATCGAGTGTTACGATTCACCTTTCAGTACTTCTCGTAACACTTAACACATATGAATGTTTGATCAGAACAATCATACGCAATAAGCACAACTCATTCAAATAAGTAAATTTACTTAAAATCACACTGAGATTCATAAAAGATGTTTTACATGTGTAGATATGTTCAACGGGTTACGCCCGAGTCCCGAACTAAGGTTTTACACTAAAACATGCATCGTTTAACAATGAAAACCCAAGTAAATGAATTCAAAAAGAAGGGAAATCACAAATCTGGGGTAGGAGACGATAGATCTTTGGTCTTCTCTCGATAGCCCCAAAGTAATCCTTCGAATCAAGCCTAAGAATGCAGAAATTGCCCTCTTTTCGCCCTAGTCGCGTTCTTCACGGAATCGACCCCTGTAACCGACTAATAATCTCGATTATCTGCCTCAATCGAAGCCTTGGGCGGTTAGGAATGTAAATTGGAAAATTTTCCCAATTTTCTGGCATCTGGAGCGTCCAATTTGGTGGAAAACGGACGAACGGTTGCGAACAGCGTACGCGAACACGACCGTGATGATGAACACGGCCAGGCCGTGTCGGCTGCGATGAACTGCGGATAAGTGAACACGAGCGTGACGGCGAACACGGGCAAGCCGTGTTTGGTTCGGTGAGTTTCTGATAAATGAACACGGCCGTGTGTCTGGACACGGGCAAGCTGTGTTTGTCTCGAAAAATTCTGGAGCACCCGAACATGGGCGTGCGCACGGTGGTGATGAGTTCGGCCAAAGCTGAAATTTCTGTCGAACACGGCCGTGATGATACGCACGGGCAGGCCGTGTTCTTCTCGTCAAGTGTTGATTCTGAAGCCGCGTTGAACAGGGCCGTGATCACAAGCATAGGCAGGCCGTGTTTGGCATAGGTAGCTCCAAAATTCCTCAAAATTTTCCCATGTGATGCTTGAAATGTGTTGAACTTTCCCATAACTTCATAGCTTCGAAAATCTAACGAAATAACCTGCATTTCATAGAAAATCGAAAAAGAGTGAAGATTTTGAACTTTACAAGAAAAAATATCAAATTAAGTGATAAAACAAGATTAAAAGCGTGAAAAGATTATATAAATGATACTCTAAATCATATAGAAATAACATTCATCAAAATATCACAGATTTAAAATCTTGCTTGTCCTCAAGCAAAACTAGCTAGAAACCAAGGGGTAATGAAAGTAGGAGGTTCTAAAGCTAAAGCACTTACTAAGCAGAATTTACCATTACACCCAACCTTAACTTTAGAAGAAAAATGAAATACAATTAATACTGAAAACAGAAATCAATTCGATAGGTTGTACCTCAACATCTGAACAAGGATTAAGCACTATGCCTACTACAACTAAACATTATTATCAATTCCTGCTGAAATAACCAAACTAATCAGAATTTACCAGGATGTATTTATTCTCAACATTATAGGTATGGAATCATGAATTATCATCGGTTGGCTCAAGCTACTTCCCTGAACTAACTTGACACCTTGTGACGTGAAGGACAAACATTTGTGATGAATGCACCCCTGGTACTTAGTTAACAAGTAAATTCAGAGTGTGTACACCACATAATGTACACAAACTCATTTCTTCACCCTAAAGTAGAAGAAAGCGGAGTTTTTCACCCTCCCCGACCCCTTCTTTTCATTTCATGACCCTTTATTCTCTCTTTTTTTTATGTTGTCGACAGTGCCAAGTGGAATGAAACCTTTGGATTCATCTGCACTTAGGTACCACTGCCCCTTTTGTTTTTTTTTTTTATTTTTTTTGTTTTTTTTGTTTTTTTTTGGTTTTTTAAAAATCCATGGTATCTCCTTTTTAGATGGGTCAATGAAAGGAATACAATAATGAAGTCATAGTATGAAATTATGCATTAAAACTAAATCCGAAGGAAAGGTTACCTATTGAATATCATTCATGCTACAGTAGATATCATACTCAATTATAATCTACAAGTTAGGTAACAGTGTAAAAGTAAGTCAAAATAAGAAGCACTGTAACACAAGAAAAATCCATACTTTCATGCCACAATGGTAACTCAGACTAGCTTAATGATTCAGACAAGTTAAGATAGCATAAGCATCACAGACTTAGAAGTTTGACGCAGTCACAAAATCAAAATATGAAAAACATCTAAGAAACTCAGTGCATGACACGTCACAAAATATATAATAAATAAAACATACTAGCCACGATAAAAACCACTAAACCACTAACACAAACAATAGTACGTACACAAGTACATAAACTCATAAGCACGAACACGAACAAAAGAGGGAGAAACCCTCTACCCACGGCAAAGAGCTGCATAGTCTCCTATGCAGTAAACAGTACATGATATAGCAAGAAAAAGGAAAACAACTTACTAAAGAGGCAAAATCACAGGGGGCCAATGTTCATGCGCCGCAGCATCTCCTGAATAGCCTCATGATCCTCGGCCTGCACCCGGCCCTGACGGGCTAGCTCCTCCTCCATGTTAGTCTGGCGCCGTAGAAGATCTCGGATCTCATGGCGCGTCTCCTGCTAGTCCTCACGAATCGCCTTGAGATAACCCTCGATGCTGGCATAAGTGTTCGCGGTGGAAGCAGAGGCAGATGGCTCGGCGTGCCTGAAGGTCCGGAAGGAAGGAGTGGAAGGTGTTGTGTCCATGGGGACATCCTCGGTGGCCTCTGGAAGTAGATGCCAGTTCCGTCTATCACGGATAGTGGTACGAAGAGGGTTCGGCACCGGCATCGTGAGGTCACTATCGCGGAAGAGAAGACAGCAGATATCACCCCGTGAGAGATCATCTTCATCGAGAGACAAGTCTCGATATTAATCCTAAAACTCCCCCTGGACTGCCCCATCACGTGAGGCGCGATGCCCAAAGTGGTAGCGATCTGTGTAATAAGGCCGCCTATGGCGACGACTCCCTTTTGCGCGGTAGCTAGCTTCTACAATTGTTTAATGAAGTAAAATGCAGTATTAATTCTGAAAGAGTGTACCATCGCCCATAAGAAGAACACCTCGGTGGCTCGCACGATGACGTCACTCTCGCCCCGTGCAAATATAGTATGGGCCAGCACCTGATGAACATAACGAAAGTAAGGGTTGCTTAGGGAGCTCGCCCGTGCGGTCCGAGACACGAAGGGGTGATGCCTAGAAATCGCAGCCCAAAACTCATTATCGCTGTACTCGTCTGGAATATGGTGAGAACCATCGTCTGGGAATCCAAAAATCTGATTAAGCTGCGAGAGGGTAAGTTTGCGCTCCTGGTTCCCCAACCGGAAAGAAATAAGACCATCGTCGTTATCATCATGGAGATGGACAGCAACCTCTAGCGATGAGAGAAACTCCAGTGTGAGCGGGATGTAGGTAGGTGGAGCTATCTCGAAGAATCTCATCCACCCGATGTTCTGGAACATCCAATAGACGTCGTCGAATAACCCCAAAGATGTAAGGGCCCCTCGATCAAGATACTAGGTAGTGACTACCCGTCTGGACTCAAGCAGCTCATAACGCGCCTTCTGCGCGGGGTCGCGAAAGATGATGCCGTATTGGTTCGGCTCCTCCTCCACAGCCGGGCGCTTGGAGGTAGACTTTCGGGCTATCGCCTTCCATCGACCAAACATGATGAGGAGGAAGCCAGTGATTTGGTGGTCGAAAGGGGAGATGAAGTCTTCTACCCAGCAGACTCCAGCCAAATGGCGGTGGAGGAAGGAGAACTGCTAGAAGGAGAACTGTCGACAACGCTGAAGAAATCGGCGCCGGCGCCGGAAATGAAGGCTGGTGGCAGTTGGAAGTGAAGAAGTTTAGATCTGGGATGAAATACCACCAGATCCGGAAATCTGAAAGTACCAGAGGTGGAAGGGAAGCTTAGGCCGTCGATGGAGAAGCTTAGAGCCCAGTCGGCGGCTGGATCTGGCTGAAATCGGCAGCGGCGCTGAGAAAGGCGACAAGGGCGAACAGGCAGAAACTCGCCTCGAAACTCAGATCCGGGTGTCGCCGAGAAGCAGATAGTGGTGAGGAAGCTGCGGACGGTGGCGGAGCAGAAGTTGGGTGAAGGAGGAGGCCGAAAATTGCAGAAAAGTGGCGGCGGCGGCTCAAGCACGGGCGTGAACCCTAGGGTTCCGCCGCGGCGTGTTTTTATATGCGGAAAAGGCGAACGCAAGCAGGAACGTGTCTGGACGCACGGCTTAGCCGTGACTAGCTCGTCAAAATCCAAACAGCATAAGCACGGGTGTGATAGTAATCACGGCCTAGCCGTGAGTATCCCGTCAAAATCCCGACCAAACACGTTCACGCCCGTGACGATTGTCACGGCATGCCCGTAATCACTTCGACAGGCTCTGCTGGTAAACTGCGAGCTGATCACGGCCGTGATGGCCATCACGGCCAGGCCGTGAATGACTCGGCAATAAGCAAAAATTTCCTAAAAAATTGCCAAAAATTGCCATCATTAGTAAGATGCTTTTCAATGTATAAAATCATAAAAATCATGCCATGGAGTATCACAAAAGTTATCAAAATAAACTAACTAAACAAGCAAACAACAACAACAACAAACGAAGTCTGTCCATCAACACAACATAATAAAAGATAAATACTTGTGGTGCCTCCCAAGCAGCGCTGGTTTAAGGTCAACAGCTTAACCAATGAACATGCTTCAATGCACATCCAATGGATCAGAGGCAGAAGAAAGAGCATGAAAATGCCCCTTTCTTCTTCGCCTAAATGTAACACCTATAGAGATAAGCAATAATAATAATAGGTGTACATTGGAAAATGTCCTGATGTCATGCAAAATAAAAAAGTTTTTAAATTCACTATCTGTCTTTCTGAAAAATAATAAATGTTCCTCTTCATCCCCATCATAAAAAACCACGGTGCAACCAGAATCAGGGTCCACATCAAACATGTCATCCAGAGTGGTCCGGTCCTTCCTCATCAATGTGGCACCTGCTTGCATATCGGTGCAAAGGTGAGATGCAAGAAAATCCCACTTGGCCTTTGAACCATCGGCAAGCAGAGGTACTGTCTCGACACTACAGCAGGAGCCTGAAAAAGAAGAACCTGACATATCAACAGATAAATGGAAATCCAAAATAGTATCACAAAAGTTCAGAGAAAGCTTCCCCTTCTTGACATCTATAACTGCTCCGGTGGTAGCTAGGAAAGGGCGACCCAAAATAAGAGGTAATCTAGAATTTCCGGACATATCCAAGACTACGAAGTCGACAGGAACATAAAGTTCCCCGACTTTAATTGGGACATCCTCTACTATTCCCACTGGGCAGTGTATAGAGCCGTTCGCGAATTGGAGAGCTATAGGCGTGGGTTTCATGCCTCCCAGGTCCAGATTTTTGAATAGGGAGAGGGGCATGATACTCACACTGACCCCAAATCACAGAGCACTCTCTCAATAGAAAAATTACTAATACTACAAGAGATAGAAAAACTGCCAGGGTCAGGAAGTTTTGTAGGCATCAGTGAGCCGTACTGTCCTGTCAATGCTTTAACTATTCTTTGTGGGCAGGGGACAGTTGGTAAATGAGGAGGGAAAGGAACAAGGACTTGCTCTTGGGTGACCTCTAACCCTATGGGCATGTTCTCAGAATACTGGACATCTGAGCTCTGCTCTTCAGACTCTCCATCAAGCACTTCTCTAGGCATCATCTGAGGATCTTCCATTTGAGTTCCACTGCATATAATAATCACATTGCAGTTCTCCTTTGGATTTGCCTCGGGCTGAGAAGGAAGCTGCCCTAATGGCCTAGAGGTTGAAACTGTTTGCTGAGTAATCTGGTTCTCCAGCATCCTCGAGTGCGTGATCAATGAATCCACCTTTGAATTCAATTGCCCCACCGCTGAATTCAATTGCCTGATAGACTCGTCTACATCTTCATTTCATTTAGACTTAGTGGTAACGAAGTTCTCAAGCAATATTTCCAAATTGGACTTCTGTGATTGGTTGAATTGTCGGGGTGGAAGTCCAGGTAGTGGCCTAAAGGATGCCTGAGGGAACTGATTGCTATTATTTCCCTGTTGCGCCTGATTGGTGAAGTTCTGGGGAATCGCCTGGTTCTGATTATTCTGATAGGAGAAGTTGGGATGATTTCTCCAACCGGGATTATAGGTGGTTGAGAAAGGATTATTCTGTTGCCTCTGATTGTGATTGCTTAGGGCATTCACCTGCTCAACAAAAACATCAGAAGAAGAAGGTGTCATTATCTGGCAGTCAGTAGCACCATGCCCAAAATTTCCACAAAGTTCACAAGGAATAGAATTGACAGAGGATGCATGAAAATTCATAGAAGTAAATTGGTGGGATAAGGAATCAACCTTCGCCGCCAATGAACTGAGCATGTCAAGGTCATGCCGGCCTCCTCCTCTTATCGGGACATTTCTCTCACTCGTCCACTAGTAATGATTTAGAGCCATGTCCTCAATCAAATTCAAGGCATCGTCAACGTTCTTGTTCATAAGCGCTCCGCCCGCGGCTGCATCTACAGACAAACGAGTATTATATAAAAGACCGTTATAAAAAGTATGTACAAGTACCCATTTTTCCAGTCCGTGATGTGGGCACAATCGTAACAACTCCTTAAAACGGTCCCATGCCTCGTACAGTGACTCGCCTTCCCTCTGGCTGAAGTTCGTTATTTGGTTCCTCAACTGAGCCATCTTGCTCGGCGGGAAATACTTGGAGAGGAACGCGTGGGAAAGCTGTTCCCACGTTGAAATGGAGCCTTGAGGGAGGGACTGTAGCCATGCTCGCGCGCGGTCCCTAAGGGAAAAGGGAAAAAGACGTAAGTGGATTGCATCAGATGTTACCCCGTTTATCTTCAGGGTATCATAGTATTCTAAAAAAATTGATAAATGTAAGTTGGGGTCTTCCTGTGGTGAACCGCTGAACTAGTTCTGCTAGACCATGTGCACGAGGGCCGGCTTGATCTCAAAGTTATTTGCTTCGACCGCCGGTCGAGCAATACTGGAGTGCAGGCCATGTACATTGGGTGCAGCAAAATCTCGTAGTGAGCGGTTCTAGTCCATTATAGTAGTCGGGTTCGGATGGGCTTCCTCAAGCTTTTGATCGTGAACTTTCCTCTGAGCTCTAAAGGTCCGTTCAATCTCGGGGTCTTCTGGCACTAGCTGACCTGTTCTAATGGTTATTGGCATGCACAGGGTTAGCAGGCCAGAGAATAATAATATAAGCTTGAAGAATGAAAGAAGACAAGAAATATGAACAAATCGAATAAAAGAAAAGAAAAAGCAAACAAAAACAAAAAAAATATCTAGTCTATCAACTCAACTATTTAATCGATATTGACTACGCCTTGCTCCCCGGCAACGGCGTCAAAAACTTGATAGGCTCCGCAAGTGCATGGACTATCGAAGTAGTAAATAATATCGTTCCCACAGGGAGCAGGTGTCAAGTACTGACCTTTAGTGTCATTGAAAGCTAGACAATTCAAAATCTAGAAATGAAAGAATCGCTCTAAGTCTAAATTATCGAATCGAGGAACAAACGACTAATCGGGAAAATACAGTTTTAGAAATATTCAGGACTTCAGGTTTCACCTCATTGAATGGATTAAACGTAAAACATTAAATCATATTGAAATAGAAAACGGATCTCCTTCTCTCGAAGCGCAATCTGACAGTAAACAACTTAAGGCGATCATCCTATGGTACGGATTACCTTCTCTCGAAGCGCAATCCGGTGCCTACTTAAGCTAATTTCCTACTCTCGTAGCAAAATTAACTTAAGAAAGACCCAATGGGCTCTATGATGATCATGAATCCTCGAGTGACGTTAAACGACTGTCGCAATTCAAGTCACAAGTTTAAATGAGAACGATCGAGTGTTACGATTCACCTCTCAATACTTCTCGTAACACTTAACACATACGAATGTTTGATCAGAACAATCATACGCAATAAGCACAACTCATTCAAATAAGTAAATTTACTTAAAATCACACTGAGATTCATAAATGATGTTTTACATGTGTAGATATGTTCAACGGGTTACGCCCGAGTCCCGAACTAGGGTTTTACACTAAAACATGCATCGTTTAACAATGAAAACCCAAGTAAATGAATTCAAAAAGAAGGGAAATCATAAATCTGAGGTAGGAGACAATAGATCTTTGGTCTTCTCTCGATAGCCCCAAAGAAATCCTTCGAATCAAGCCCAAGAATGCAGAAATCGCCCTAATTTCGCTCTAGTTGCGTTCTTCACAGAATCCACCCCTGTAACCACCTAATAATCTCGATTATATGCCTCAATCGAAGCCTTGGGCGGTTAGGAATGTTAATTGGGAATTTTTCCCAATTTTCTGGCATCTGGAGCGTCCAATTTGGTGGAAAATGGACGAACGGTCGCGAACAGCGTACGCGAACACGGCCGTGATGATGAACACGGCTAGGCCGTGTCGGCTGCGATGAAGTGCGGATAAGTGAACACGGGCGTGACGGCGAACACGGGCAAGCCGTGTTCGGTTCGGTGAGTTTGTAATAAATGAACACGGCCATGTGTCTAGACACGGGCAAGCCATGTTCGTCTCGAAAAATTCTGGAGCACCCGAACACGGGCGTGCGGACGGCGGTGACGAGTTCGGCCAAAGCTGGAATTTCTGTCGAACACGGCCGTGACGATACGCACGGGCAGGCCGTGTTCAGCATAGGTAGCTCCAAAATTTCTCAAAATTTTCCCATGTGATGCTTGAAATGTGCTGAAATTTCCCATAACTTCATATCTTCAAAATATCTTCGAAAATCTAAAGAAATAACCTGCATTTCATAGAAAATCGAAAAAGAGTGAAGATTCTGAACTTTACAAGAAAAAATATCAACTTAAGTGATAAAACAAGATTAAAAGCCTGAAAAGATTATATAAATGATACTCTAAATCATATAGAAACAACACTCATCAGCATGATACTCACACTAGACCCCAAATCTAAGAGCGCTTTATCAAAAGTAATATCTCCAATCATGTAGGGAATATCAAGGCTTCTTGAGTCTTCAAGTTTGAGAGATGCTGGATCACGCATAAGCGCGGCAGATGAGACCTTGGGTGTTTCAGGGACCTCTGAATGAGACTTCTCCTTATGAGTTCGGACTCTCTATTTTTATTGCTGGCATTTGCTGCGGTGGGATCCTCCGGTCGCTCGTCACTACTTGTCATGATGGCACTGCATTGGTCTCTCGGATTACTTCTGGTTATGTTGGCAATATGCCTCTTGCTCTAGAAGGTGAACTGATCCTTCGATCAAGTTCTGTGATACTGGCATCCATCATCTTCAAATGCGTGGATATTGATGACACCGAAATTCATCGTAATTTCTATGCTATTTTGTTAGTGATTTTGTGTCATATTCATAGACTTTGCTTATTTTATGCCCTTTTATCAATATTTATGGAATCTACACTTTTTTCTATTTTTAATGATTTTCAGGCAAAAAGGCATATTTTTTAGTCGATTTCAAGCAATCCAAGTGCATAATTGAATTCACAACATCAAAAGGAGATCACACGTCAAATTTCAGAAAATTTGGAGCTTCAGAGCAAATTACGGCACCCCCAACAAGACCTTTACGGTACTGTAATTTGGAATTTTTCTGGGCAGAAGATTTCGTATGATTACGGCACTACCATAAACATCACTATGGTACCGTATTTTGATTGTTTTTTATCAGAGAATCAATGGAGTTTACAGTACTGCCGTAAGGACTTTTACGGTACAGTAATTTGAGTCGATTTTCAACCCGAAAGATTGTTGACATTACGGCACTACCGTAAAACATGTTACGGTACCGTAATTCCGGAAGTTTTCAACCCGAGAGTTTGCTGTCCAGATTACGGCACCACCGTAAAATCCTTTACAGCCGTAATTACAACCCAGTTCGCGATTTTCCCGGTCAACTCCGAAGCCCGATTTTTCGTAGATGATTGCGATCGATCCAGGCCACTAAATACGTTTCTGTAAGAAGCAAAGAGGGAACCATCACCGAGACGAAGACAAGCAGACCAAAAGCCCTAGGGTTCGCCAGAGAGGGAGCCATCCACCAGAGAGGGAGAAATCGAGTTTGACACGTCCGCCTTAGGGTTCGCTGCCGGGAGGCCTCCAGCGCATCTCCGGCCGTGAAATTTGAGTGGAAGCTACGCATAGAGGAGGAGAAGGTGTCCCAGAAGTTTCAGTGTGATTGGAGATCCGAGAGAAGAGAAATCAACACAAATCCGAGCGCCGCCGCTGTTGCGCCAAGATTACGGCCGTAAACTTCTTTACGGCCATACCGTAATTTTTCCTTCTTCTCTGTTTTCGTTTTCCTTCAACATGAATTATTGTAATCTTCCTTCCATGCAAGCTTAGACACTCTGTAGGACATGGGGGAGTAATTCACTTGAATTTTAATGACTAGATGACTATTTTTCCATTATTCTGTCACATTTAATCTTAGCATGATAATTTTACTCTTGTGGTAATTGATCTTAGACTCTTTTTAGATCCATATTATTGTGCATGTTTTAGAGTTTTTGCAATAGACTAAAAAGTAATTTGCTTGAGAACTTAGAACCCTAGAATTGCATATTAGGAACCCTCTTAGGTTAGTTCTTATTTGTTTAATTCTAGTAGATTAGTTGCCATGATAATGATATGAATCTAAAGATTGAGCCTAAGTTATCAAACATGGAGATCTTGTGCGAAAGCAAGGATCAGAATGTTGGAGAACCATGAGTAAAACTAGTATCGAGACTCGGATGCATGAAAGTGTTCCTTGAGATTCCACTACAGATTATCAACCTAGAATTCGGATGCACGAAAGTGATCCTTGAGTTCTTCATTTGATGATTTACTTATCTTTAGCTTGGGATAAATCTTGCGCGAGAGTGAGGATCGATCTCTGCATGGTTGTCTGCATGAAAGTGAGACAATCCTTTTATTAAAGTAAATTACATCTTTATCATGTTGACATTAAACTGACAAAATAATTATTCATGTCTAGTCATAGAAATTAGAGTGAATGAAACCCTAGTCCCAGCTTCTCTCTCTGATAATTCCGTTTCAGCGCTTTGGTCTTCGTTTGCTAGTTTGTACTCTTTCGATTGCCTAGATAGTGAAAAATCAATTATTTGGTACTCAGCAACATAAGTCCCTGTGGATTTGATACTTTCTTTATTAATTCGAGTATCCGTACACTTGCGGACACAACAAGTTTTTGGCGCCGTTGCCGGGGGCCTTAGTTTTTGTTGATATTAGAGATATTGAGATTATTGCTAGACTAGGTGTTTATTTTTCTATTTTTTTCTGTTTTTCTTGAAATCATTTGATCTATCTATTTTGCATGCGCAGGAGCCTTAGATCAGGACCACTTGTTCCATTGGATCTTGAAATTAACAAAACACTTAGAGTGCGCAGGAAGTTAAGACTGGAAGAGGATTTACAAGAAATATCATAGGAGATACAAGAAGAAATTGTGGAGATGGTGAATAACCAGAAAACATTGAGGGATTATGCAGCCCCTAATCCACAAGAAATCCACTTAAGCATTGCTAGACCGGCAATTGAGGCTAATAACTTCGAGATTAAGCCTTCTTTTCTCTCCATGATTCAACAGAATCAGTTTGGAGGATCTCTACTGGAAGATCCAAACCAACACTTGGCTTTGTTTTTAGAATTATGTAACACTATAAAAATTAATAGAGTTTCCAATGATGCACTTAGACTAAGATTATTTCCTTTTTCTCTTAGGGACCGGGCAAGAATATGGCTTCAATCACAACCAACCGGTACGTTAACAACTTGGGATCAACTGTCAAATTCCTTCTTGATGAAATACTTCCCTCCAAGCAAGACAATTCAATTGAGGAATCAAATCACAAGTTTCCAACAAAATGATGGAGAATCTTTCAGTGAGGCATGTGAGAGATTTAACGAATTACAACAGAAGTGTCCTCACCATGGCATTGAAGATTGAGCTTTATTGCATACTTTTTATAATGGATTATTATATAATACCAGACTGACTATAGATGCTGCCGCAGATGGAGCTCTGATGAGCAAAACAATTGATGCTGCTTTCAGACTACTAGAGGAGATGGCACTAAATCACAATCAATGGACTACTGAGAGAGGAGTACTTCACAGACCTTCTCAAGGTAAGAGTGAGAGTGATGGATAGCGATCCGTAGCAGAGAAGGTAGACTATTTGTGCAATAAGTTCAATTCTATGCAAACTGCTTCTATTTCTTCTATCACTTGTGAAGTTTGTGGTAATGATGGTCATATTTATGAAAAATTGTAGAATAGTTGTTGATCAAGGCCATGAACATGTGAATGCTATAGGGAATTATAATCAAGGTAGAACCAATGATCCATACTCTAACACTTATAACCCTGGATGGAGAAATCACCCCAACCTTTTATGGAGAAACAATAACAATGTAGGAGGAAACAATGAGAATAAAGGATACCAAAGATCATATCAGAATTTTAATCAAAATCAAAATCAAAATCAGAATTCAAATATTGAATCCATGCTTGAGAAGATAATGGCCAGCCAAAACCAATTCATGCAAACCAAAAATAAAGAAATTGAAGACCTTAAAGAAATGGTTAGTCAATTAGTTTCACAAGTAGGATCCTTGAATGCCCACAACAAAATTCTTGAAAATAAAATTGCACAACAAGATAGTGTACCTTACAGACCACCTGGAAAATTGCCTGCAAAATCTGAGATAAACCTTAGGGAGCACTGTAATGTCATTATAACTAGAAGTGGGAGACAACTAAGAGAACTTAAGGAAAAAGAGTCTCTTGATGATCATGATGAGGAATTAGAATTAGAAAAATCCTCTGAACATGATCAAACCCTACCTAGTTCAACACTCCAAAAGGGTGATGAACCTAAAGGGGATGTACCATGTAAAGAAGATAATTCTAAGTCTAATCTACCTCCACCCTATAGACCACCAGTGCCTTTTCCACAAAGGTTAGTTCAGAATAAACTAGACAAACAATTTGGTAAATTTCTTGATGTCCTAAAAAAGCTTTACATTAACATCCCTTTTACTGAAGCTATTTCCCAAATGCCATCTTATGCTAAATTTTTAAAAGAGATTTTGTCTAGTAAGAGAAAATTGGATGATTATGGCACTTGCACTGTAACTTTGACTGAAGATTGTAGTGCCATCATACAGAACAAATTGCCTCCTAAACTGAAAGATCCAGGTAGTTTTTCTATACCATGTTCTATTGGCACTATAGCTTTTAACCGAGCCTTATGTGACCTGGGTGCTAGCGTGAGTCTAATGCCTCTTTCTACTTACAGGAAACTAAACATTGGAGAGCTAAAGCCTACATCCATATCCTTACAGCTCGCGGATTCATCGGTAAAGTATCCTGTAGGTATATTAGAGAATGTTCCAATCAAGATAGGTGAGTTTTTCATACCTGTAGATTTTGTGGTATTAGATATGGAAGAAAATCACAAAAACCCTATAATTCTTGGTAGACCACTGTTAGCCACTGCTAAAGCAAACATAGATGTGAAAGAAAGAAAGATCACTCTTGATATCTGTGACAACAAAATTGAATTCAATCTTAATGATTCACTGAATAAACTTTCTTACTCTGGTTCATGTTGCAGTATTGAAATATTTGATGATGTTGTTATTGATGTTTCTAGTTTGTTTGATGAGACCTCAAATTCTGAAACTAACAATCTTTCTGAGGATATTGATAAGAAATTGCAGAAGAAAAAGGCAAGAAGAAAAAAAAAGAAGATCTAAGCTGAAAGACAAAGGAAAGAAAATCCTGAGCAAATTTAGAGACTTTTTCAAGGCTGAGCCTTATGTTATTCAAAGGGATGTCCAACCAAAAGAAAGATCAGAAGGGCGATTGAGAAGTTCACGATCAAATCCGAGTGTAAAAGGGTCAAGCTAATGACCTTTAAATTAGCGCTTCTTGGGAGGCAACCCAAGCTTTCTAACTTTAGTTTTGCTTTCTTTTATTTACTTTGTTTTCATTTTCTTTGAGAACTAATTTTTACAATTTTTTCTGTAGGAATCAAGATTTGGCACGAAATTACGGCACTATCGTAATATCCTTTATGGTACCGTAATCCCGGTTATTTTTGACCAGAGAGCTTTAACTCATTACGGTACCGCTGTGAATTTCTTTACGGTACCGTATTTTGTGACAAAATCTTCCCAAGAGTTAAGTCATTTTACGGCAGTACGGTAAATTTGTTTACGGTGCCGTAATTTTTGAATTTTTGAATTTTTAATTTTTAATTTTTTTAATTTTGAATTTTTCAAAAAAAAATCTCTGATCGATATTACGGCCCCACCGTAAAACTATTTACGGTACCGTAATGGACACTTGTTTCCGACCCGAGAGTTTTGACCCATTACGGTACTGGCATAAACATTTTAACGGTACCGTAATCTTTTCAATTTTTGAGCCGAAAGTTTTTACCCGCTACGGCACTGCCGTAATATTTGTTACGGGCGTAATTATATCCGCGACACGTGATAAACGTACCGTAAACCTAGGGTTCTTAGTGCCATTTTGAGCTTTTCTCGCTCGCTCGTGCACCGATCTTGGAGTTCCGACCTTCTCCGACCTTCGGAAGACACCGGCGACTCTTCCCGTCCAGTTATTTCCTCCGATTTGGTACTCTCTCGTCCGATTTCACTGTTTTAGCGAGTTTTGACCTAGATTCCGCCCCCTTTGCCCATGTGTTTTCGTTTCTCCATCATTTTTGGGGCTTCTTGTTTCTATCTGCTCGTGAGAGGATAGGCTACCGTTTCCTTCTTATTTTGAGAGATTTGAGCCGATTTCTAGAGAGATCTGAGTTGAAACGTGATGAACATGTTTAAGGTTTACTGTTTATAGTCACCCTTTTCGATTTTTCATTGATTTTTGAGTTCAAGCATGATTTTAAGTTGACATCTTACTTGATTAATGTTGTTGATGATGATTGGGAGTGTTATCTTTGCTTGCTTGCTATATACTTGCTATATCTATGTTGAATCTTAGTTGCAGCTTGTGATTGTAACAATGCCACCAAGAACCAAGGGACTTGTTGCCAAGAGAAAAGGAAAAGCACCAGCTGAGCCTTCCTTTCCACCCAACCCACACGGAATTTTGTTCAGAAATGAAATTCAGGCTACAAGATATAATCAACTAGTTGAGAGAAGAGTGATTGCCACCAAGTATGCTGATAAGAGAACCTTGGAGACATTGGGTTTGCATGAAGATGTCATGTGGATGTTTGAGCAAATCAAAGCCAAGAGATTCTTCCAAATGACACCACAAACATATATACCATTGGTGCTTGAATTTCTGAGTAGTTTTGATGTGCAGCTGTATGAGTATAGTGAAAGACATGCAGATGGTAATATCACCTTCCTCATGGCTAATGTAGAAAGGCAGCTGTCTATGCGAGACTTGAGAACCATCTTCCAATTTGGTACAGGAGGCCGCACATCAGTTTCAGTGGGGTATGCTGAGGATGTATTTTGGAACCAAATCACTAAAGAGACCCACTTTTCAGCACTTACTGCTAGGGCTTCAAAGATTTCCAATCCTTGCATCAAGTATGTCCACAGAGTTTTGGCCCACACTGTCTTTGGTAGAGGTGACAGTGATGGGATGGTGAGGCAAACTGAGTTGTTCTTTTTATGGAGCATGCTATTTGAATATCCCTTAGATGTTGCCTTTTTCTTCATGAAACACTTGGAAAAAGTTTCTAGGGCAAAAAAAGGAGCTATTGTGATAGGTGGTTTCATTACACCTATAGCCCTGTACTTAAGAGTTGAGCCATATGGGACAGAGATTGCAAGAGGGAGTCCAAGACTTGACTTGGAGTCTTGTATTGCAATGAAAATGGTGATAAGGGAAGGAGGTGATTTTTCACTGATTCTTAGACCTAGAGGACATAAGTTACCACTTCCATGCACTGAGAAGACCACAGTTAGAAACCAAGAGAACTAGAGGTTGGTTCCAGAAGATACCGACATTGCTATGCCGCCCCCTCTTAGTACTATACCACCACCACCAACCTGGGGTGGTAGTGATGATCCTTTTGAGATGGGCATGGAGCAGCCATCTGGAGCTGCAGATTCTTCCACCCATTAGACTTCTAATAGCAGATTCTCCAGTGCCTTCGACCCCGGATTTAGATATCTCTCCACTCAGCTGTACCGACAAGAGCAGAGGATGGAGAGAGTGATGAACACAATGAGTGACATGAGAGGTTCCATGAGCCAGATGACTGATTCTATGCATCACATGCATAAAGACATTGAAAATCTGAGTACCTACATGGAGGAGATGGGGAACTTCTTATACGAGCATTTCAATTTTCAGGACCCTAGGAGGAGTGGAGAGTATGGAGGGCACCAGAGAACACCACCTATTGATCCTATGGAGACCGCAGTGCAGAGCACCGAAGAGATAGGATATGATGGCGGTGAAGATTGGTAGAGTCTTGTGAGTATCTCTTTTCCCTTTTGTCTTTTGTCTTTCACTTTCTGTATCTTATTGATATTTTATGTGTTAAAGGGAAGGATGCTTCTTCTGCATATCTATGTCTACCGGCACTACTACTCTGTTTTTCATGCTTATGTTTTTGATCTTCGATGGGGTTGTATAATGATGTTGATGATTTATCTTCGATATGGTTGTATAATACTCGATGAAATTTTTGATGATGATATTCTTTTCAATATGGTTGTATTCACTTGATAATATTTTGATGATATGACATGTTAATATTTGATGATGATGAGTAAATTTTGATATGAATGGCCTTGATCTAACTTTTGAAATTATTGTATATGACTTGATTCATATTTGATGTTGATAAGTGAATTCAAAATTGAGATTAGAAATAGACCTATCATGTCAAATTTAGTTCTCTTATACATATATGCTTTTGAGATTTTTCATTGGTTGATAAGTGAGATTTTAAGGAGATATGTTGTTTGAAAAATTTTATTTAAAAGTGAAGCTACTTTTTGAATAAAATTTGTATATGAGTATGAAATTTTGAATTGATGTCAATTGATTAATCTCATTGAAGTTTTGTTTATTTTACTATTTGTTGGGAAGAAAGAGTCTAAAATCCACAAAAATAGTAAGTGACTCCCCTACTTGGCACTATGTAAAATTGACAGTGGTACCTAAGACGTGGATTGAAGTCTGAAAAAGAAAAAAAGAAATGATGAGAAGAATCGATTCACATAAATTCCGCTGTCTTTAGTAAAATTCTTTCTAAAAAGACATGAGTTCTATTACACTGACTATGTGGTGAGTGTACTCTAACTTCGTCACCAGAAAAAAGGTGGTAATCGAATTAGAGAATGTGAATAATGCATAAAGAAAAAAAATTAGAGTGGAAAAAGATTTTGGACACTCAATTCATGAAAACAAAAGTATGATAAATTTGAACTGAAAAATTGGATGAAGTCATGAGATTGAGATTCTATCTTTTATACAAGTTGCGAAGTTTTATTCAACTAAGTTGTGGATCTTGAGAATTGGATTTAGAAGATGATATATCTGCTTAAAATTTTATGATGCAATTAATGAGAATTTTTCATTAGTGATTGTGTGTTAGAAATTTATTTTCCATGAGAAAGTCTATGTCTATGACCAATTTTTGGAATTTTCTTGGTTTTTTGCTTGAGGACAAGCAAAGTTTGAGCCTTATGTGTTTGATGACACCGAAATTCATCGTAATTTTTATGCTATTTTGTTGGTGATTTTGTGTCATATTCATAGACTTTGCTTATTTTTATGCCCTTTTTATCAATATTTGCGAAATCTACACTTTTTTCTATTTTTAATGATTTTTAGGCAAAAAGACATATTTTCCAGTCAATTTCAAGCAATCCAAGTGCATAATTGAATTCACAACATCAAAAGGAGATCACACGTCAAATTTCAGAAAATTTGGAGCTTCAGAGCAAATTACGACACCCCCAACAAGACCTTTACGGTACCGTAATTTGGAATTTTTTTGGGCAGAAGATTTTGTATGATTACGGCACTACCGTAAACATCACTACGGTACCATATTTTGATTGTTTTTGATCAGAGAATCGATGGAGTTTATGGTACTGCCGTAAGGACTTTTACGGTATCGTAATTCGAGTCGATTTTCAACCCGAAAGATTGTTGACATTATGGCACTACCGTAAAACATGTTACGGTACCATAATTCTGAAAGTTTTCAACCTGAGAGTTTGCTGTCTAGATTATGGCACCATCGTAAAATCCTTTACGGCAGTAATTACAACCCAGTTTGCGATTTTCCCAGTCAACTCCGAAGCCCGATTTTTGCGTAGATGATTGCGATCGATCTAGGCCACTAAATATGTTTCTGTAAGAAGCAAAGAGGGAGCCATCACTGAGACGAAGACAAGCAGACCAAAAGCCCTAATTTTCATCCACCAAAGAGGGAGAAATCAACTTTGACACGTCCGCCTTACGGTTCACCGCCGGGAGGCCTCCAGCGCATCTTCGGCCGTGAAATTTGAGTGGAAGCTACGCATAGAGGAGGAGAAGGTGTCCCAGAAGTTTTAGCGTGATTGGAGATCCGAGAGAAGAGAAATCAACACAAATCCGAGCGCCGCCGCTGTTGCGCCAAGATTACGGCCGTAAACTTCTTTACAGCCGTACCGTAATTTTTCCTTCTTCTCTATTTTCGATTTCCTTCAACATGAATTATTGTAATCTTCCTTCCATTCAAGCTTAGACACTCTTTAGGACATGGGGAAGTAATTCACTTGAATTTTAATGACTAGATGACTATTTTTCCATTATTCTGTCACGTTTAATCTTAGCATGATAATTTTACTCATGTGGTAATTGATCTTAGACTCTTTTTAGATCCATATTATTGTGCATGTTTTAGAGTTTTTGCAATAGACTGAAAAGTAATTTGCTTGAGAACATGAAACCCTAGAATTGCATATTAGGAACCCTCTTAGGTTATTTCTTATTTGTTTAATTCTAGTAGATTAGTTGCCATGATAATGATATAAATCTAAAGATTGAGCCTAAGTTATCAAACATGGAGATCTTGTGCGAAAGCAAGGATCGGAATGTTGGAGAACCATGAGTAAAACTAGTATCGAGACTCGGATGCACGAAAGTGATCCTTGAGATTCCACTAGAGATTATCAACCTAGAATTCAGATGCACGAAAGTGATCATTGAGTTCTTCGTTTGATGATTTACTTATCCTTAGCTTGGGATAAATCTTGCGCGAGAGCGAGGATCGATCTCTGCATGGTTTTCTGCATGAAAGTGAGACAATCCTTTTATTAAAGTAAATTACATTTTTATCATGTTGACATTAAACTGACAAAATCATTATTCATGTCTAGTCATAGAAATTAGAGTGAATGAAACCTTAGTCCCAGCTTCTCTCTCTGATAATTCTGTTTCAGCGCTTTGGTCTTCGTTTGCTAGTTTACACTCTTTCGATTGCCTAGATATTGAAAAATCAATTAATCGGTACTCAGCAACATAGGTCCCTGTGGATTCGATACTTTCTTTATTACTTCGAGTATCCGTACACTTGCGGACACAACAGATATAGAGTCCACTTTCATGTTCAGCTGGCGGATCTACTCTTGTATGTTATCATATTGCTTCATTTGGTTCGTCATAAAGTCTTCCAGAATCATCTCTAATCTCGACTTTGGAGGAGGATCTGATTGTCTTGGGTTGGCAAGTGGGTATTGAAGTCCAGGAGGAGGCCTGAAATTGGAAGAATTTGGATTAGCAAAATTTGTAGGAGGAACTTGTCCTTGATTTAACCTGTAGGAGAAATTCGGGTGATTTCTCCATCTCGGATTGTATGTGCTTGAGTATGGATCGTTCTGGCTCCTAAAATTCCCAATAGTGTTGACTTGTTCAGCAGGGGCGCTTAAGATGTGGCAATCATTAGTGGAGTGTCCTGTCACTCCACAAACATCACAAGCCATAGAGTTAGATGTAGACACATTTATAAAATCAAGTTTAGACGAAATAGAATATACTTTTGCCATCAGGGATTCAATCGAGTTAGCATCAAACTTCCCTGAATTTCGAGTGTACTGTCCTCTCTCTCCAGACCACTGGTAGTGGTTGAGGGCCATGTCTTCAATTAAATCAACAGCCTCGTCATAGGTCTTCTTCATGAGTCCACCTCCAGCAGCAGCATCTATAGAGATTCTGGTATAATAGAGTAGTCCACTATAGAATATATGTATGATCACCCACTTCTGCAAACCATGGTGTAGGCACATGTGTAGTAGCTCCTTAAACCTATCCCATGCTTCGTACAAAAACTCTTTATCTCGTTGGGCAAAATTAGTGATTTGATTTCTGAGCTGGGCAATCTTGCTCGGTGGGAAGTATTTTGATAAAAAGGCTTGTGACAACTAGTCCCACGTCGTGATGGAGCCATGAGGCAAAGACTGCAACCACGCTCTAGCTCAATTCCTGAGGGAAAAAGGGAAAAGCCTTAGTTTAATATCATTGGGGGGAGCACCATTAATCTTAAGAGTGTCGCAGCATTTTAGAAAAATAGACAAGTGAAGGTTAAGATCCTTAGTGGCTGCTCCACTGAATTGATTCTATTTACAACATTTGTACAAGAGACAGCTTGATTTCGAAGTTGTTGGCTTTGATAGCCTATCGCGATATGCTCGAGTGCACACCAGAGATAGTGGGTGCTGTAAAGTCCTTCAAAGATCGGTTAGCTTCCATTGTTTGGTTGTCAGAAAATTATCCTTCAAGCTTTAGTCTTTTCAGATTCCTTCGAACCAAACAAAAGGTACGCTCTATCTCCGGGTCTACAGGTACAAGCTTACCTGTTCGAAAAATGTTCCTAGGCATAAACAAGTACCTTGACAAAAGAGTTAGCAGCAACCGCACCAGATAAAAACTACAACTAAAAATAAAATAAAATTAACTAAACAGAAAATTATCAAAACAAAAATAGAAGGAAAATCTAACTAAACCTAGTCTATTAACATCTCGATCATGTTAATATTGGCAAACCTAGTCCCCGGCAATGGCGCCAAAAACTTGATAGGTGGTCCGCAAGTGCACGGATTCTATCGCGTAATAAATAAGATCGATCCCACAGGGACTAGGGTCAAGTACTAACTAATCAGTCAATTAATAGCTAGGCGATAAAATAAGCGTAGGAGTGTCACTAATCCTATTGCAAGTAAGTAAACTAAAGCAAGTGAAAGCAAACAAAAGTGCAGATGGTTGTAAAGACTTCGAGAGAGAATTGGGGTTTTGGGTTTCACCTCATTGAAGCACGAAGGAAAGCTAGCGTTGATATCTAAATAAAACGTTATCTACGTTCTCAAGGTAATCATTCCTAAGGTACAGACACGGTCCGGTATCTAACTTAACCCATGTCTCCTACTTTCATGGCCTACTGGGTTAAGCAGATCCAATGGGTTCTATGAAGAATTAGGGTTCCTCGGGTGATTTCGAGTGCTTTCGTCAAACGAGATCACCAGTACAGTCTAAGGGGGTCCAATGGTATAGTTCACCTCTTAGTTCTTCCCATAACATCTAAAACATGAACATGGATGGCCAGTACACAATCATGAAATAAAACTTCCTAAACATGAATAAGAACGAAGATAAACTTAGATAAAAAGTAGATCAAACATCAACATTCAATATTCTTACAATGGGATATGCCCAAACCCAAAAAGAAAGTTACGCTACAAGTTCCATGGTTTAACATATTATAATCTTTCAAGAAATTCAAATCAAACTAGGGGGAAAGCTAGATCTACGAAGGGAGAATGCCGAGGACAATCTTCATCGTCGAAATAAGGGAAGAATCGAGCCCGAACACTCCGTCGATCGTGAAATCGCCTTCAAACCCTAGTTGTTGCCTCTTTCGCTCATTCTCCCCCAATCCTCCACGAAATCATGTGATTTCTGTCTCTGATCGTTTGTCGCCTAGTTGGGAAGGTGCCCCTCAAATTTCATTCTATTCCCCTCCAAAAATAGCAAGAAATCCCTGAAAAAACCGAGCAGGTGTCGAATTGGCGGAATGGTACACGGCCGTGTATCGATGCACGGGCATGCCCATGCATGGCTCAGGAAAGTCGAGTTGCAGCAATCACTTACTCTTCACGGCCGTGTATCTGTTGGTGTATATGCCCTAAAGACCAATGTATGGACATGGTCAGGCATTGTTTGAATGTACTTTGATAGAACTATTACTCTTTATATAGGCATGGTCGTTATTATGCAGACTTCTCTACCTGTGTTGATGTATTGAGTTGCATAAATAATGTCCCAGGAGTTTGGATTGGATTCATTCTCATAAGCTATCCCCAGACAAGGTACCTTAGCAGATATGGGACAGCTTTGGTACATGTGAGACTGGTGTATGGGCTGGTTATGTGCGGGGCACAGTAACGCAGACATACAGGTGCATTGGATGCATCGGAGTGATCCACCGTGAGGATTGACTTGTCTAGTCAACAAGTCAATCTCACATGCAAGAGGTTTGCATTGATCCTTAGACTTGAGGTATTCATGTCTAGATTTGATGATGGGTATGCTTTAATACAGTCTTACGTCTCTCCGTAATTGGGAGATCAAAACGACTGTCATTGGGCATGTCATAAGTCATGTAGAGACATGGATGACTAATAGTAGGATTTGCCCCTTCCTTATTGGAAGCATGATATCCACTCGGGGCGCCCCACCTTATTGGTGCATGACAGGAAAGTGTGGCCACACTTGTTGAGTCATGACCAATGCATTGGATAATAAACTTGAGACTAATCCAATGGCAGGATATCAGCTTAGGCAAAGGGATCTATAATGCAATGGGAATCCTCGTTGCTTGTTAGGAGTTGTTGCCATAATGACTTAAGTCCTATGACATGGGTAGTAGTGATGTGTTGCTAGATACCCCTCACTACTTATGATGTTTACATCATTGCCATCGTCATATGGATCCTACGGGGTCACACGCAATAGACTCTTGACGTTGCTTTAATCAGAAGCCTTATGATCAAGTTATTGGATAACTTGGATCCATTTGTAAGATTTCATCAGCACCAATGGGCCTAATGAGTTGGAAGAAAGTTATTGGAGCCAAACTTCATTTTTGGCAGGTTGACCCGAAATTGACCTTAATTGGTCACATTTGGATTAGGGTTGCATTGGATTAGATCCAATGGCTTAATCAACCCATGCCATGAAGTTTGGGCTAGCTCATTATCCAATGAGGCCCAATAATTAGTTGTCATGAAGAGAAATTGGCTTAAAAGGGTATAATGGGGAGAAATCTCACCCCATTGGCGCCTAGGGGCATAATGGGGTGAGGGAGGCGCTTTTGCTTCATTATGGAAGTAAAGAGCGCCTAGCCCTTCTTCCTTGGATGGAATACTTGCCTCTAAGGCAAGTCTTAGGGCTGATATGGCTTGAGAACTTTTATGGGAAGTTCCTAGGTGCATATGGATATAGGGAAGAGGTATATGGTAATGTCTTGGAGACTTACCTTACCTCAAACCCTAGTTTCTCCCAAGACACCACCCTAGCCGAATTCTTCATGCATGTTACGCCTAGCCACTTATCCTTTGATGGTAAGAATGCATTTGAGGCATGTCTTGGGCTGATATAGTGCTTGGACTTTTATGGATAGGTTGAATGAGGTTTATGGTAAAGTCTTGGAGACTTTCCTTGCCTCAAGACACCTCATCCTAGCCATACACTTGGCATGATCCTAGCCCTTGCCCAAACCGCCTCTAGTCCTATTTATAGGACCCATTGTCGCCCTCTCTAGTTGATGAACGCTTGGAGACATGAACACACATAGAGGGGCGAGAGCAAGGCAAAGGGCGACAACATCAAGGTGGTGCAACCCTTCTTCCTACTAGTGGCCGAAAGTCTTCTCCTTCCTCTCCTCTTGGCGTGACTTGGAGAAGGACTTGGTGGCGTGACTTCCTCTCAATCTTCCTCAAGGCCGAAGCTCTTCTTCTCCCTCTTCTCTTGGAGTGAAGAGGATAAGGAGTTGGCGGCATCTTCCTTGCACTTGGCGCATGAACCTTGGAGGTGGCGCAAGAATAGTGAAGGAACACAAAGGCTTGATTCTCTTCCCGAGGCTAGCACCAAGCGTGGAAGAGAGCAACGATCAAGGAGTCGACGCGTGGATACTTGTAGAGGGCGAACACTTGGGCGCCTTCAACATGGCTTCGACATCTAGACAAGCAAAAGAGGTACATCTCTAACACATCCTTGTGTCTTCTCTCTCGCATGGATCCTTGGGACCAGAATATGTTTCGGGTGTAATGATTCTTCCGCTGCGTCCTGGGACTGCAAAATTTTAAATTACACCCGGTATTCCCTAACAGTATCAATGCACAGTGAAATGTGGAAAAGTTGGTCGAGCTCTTCACAGCCGTGTATGGATACACGGGCATGCCCGTGTACAGCTCTGTCTAGTCTGGGAAGTCTGAGTCATACATGGCCATGTATCGATACACACCCTAGGACGTGAACTCTATAGCAGACTCCGATTAAGCTGAAATTTGACCGGTAGCTTCGTCTCATCATGAGAAATCGTCCTATGACTTCAGATCTTCGAGATTCCAATGATTTTAGGGTGAAATCCCTACATATCAAGAAAATAAGGAAAAAGTGAAGATTCTAAAGAATATGAAGCAATTACGTATATAAATGAGACATAGCATGCATTTTACTCTTAAATTATGATAGAAATAAGCCTTAAAACATCATATATTTGCATGCTATGACCCAGCCTAGCCCAAGCCCATGTCGTGCCAGGCCATACCATGCCTAGCCCACCTCTAGTTATGCACACACGGGCTCCTTGAGACTTCTTCTTCCACACCTAATGGTAGCCTTTGGGAAGAAGATCCACACCTTATGTTCTTCTTCTCAACTTGCGCCAACCTCAATCAAGCTGCGCGAAGAAGCATATGGAGTGATGGCGGCAAGGAGTAGGAAGCACTTCCACTTGTGCCAATGGTGATGATGACAGATGCCAAGGAGAGGAGATCTTCTCTTCTCTTCCACTTGCGCGAAAGCCTCTACAGCACTCACCTATGAAAATGCTCTCGCCAATTAAAGAGGAGAGGCGGCTAAGATTCTAAAGTGACAATGACTAGGGCTTGGAGGTGATAAGTGTGCGGTTAGGGTTGCTAGAATATGAGACACCATGATATGCACCCCTATGCCCCCTTATATAGAGTTTTAGTATGGGTCCTACTACTTAAGTCATGAATAAATTTAATAGATTTATTCCTATTAATTGAATATAAATATTCAATTATGCGTTTAAACTATGGACCCCTCTAGTTTATGTTTAAATCAAGTCGACAAGCCTCTGAATAAATTCGGTGCAATTTACATTACTTGACCTGTTGACTAGAACTAGTTAACTAAGGTCAAATATGGTCACTTGAAGGTCAATTGGGGTCAACTGATGTCAAAACGTAACATAACTCCATATGATTATCTCCGAATCATCAGATGCATCTGCTATGAATTAGACTCCCAAATTGATTCAAATTAACCAAATGACTCCATCAAAGGCTACCTAATCAATACGAGATCTCGAGTGTCTAGGTGTACGACCCTGTAGAATTCTCAGATGTTGGTAGTGATAACATCACGTCATCACAAGCAATGAGTGGCACCTAGCAGTACATCATTGTTATCCAAGTTATTATAATGGATGTCATTATCAACAGCCCCTAAACTGTGACAAAGTACCTGTACACTATTATCCTTTTGCCCATCTGATATCCAGATTGAACAAGTGTGTCATACTTGTTTGACCCATCTAATGGTCATGACTAAATTAGGTTCTCATCTGGGTATGGTCATATACTTTCAGTTATACATCCATCTGTGGGGCACCCAAGGATTTCAAGTTTCTACTTAAGGAAGGTGCAAATCCTATCTTGGCTCATTGAACCTCTCATATGGCTTATGATATATGCAATGACAACCGTTATGACTCCCCTGCTACAGCGGAGTGTTAGGTTGTATCAAAGTGCACCACTCACTATATAGAGATGTTAATGACCTCAAGTCAAGGACAAATATACCCCTGTTACTATGAGATTTAACTTGAGACACCAAGTCAAATCCTCATGGTGGGTTGGTCTAGTACATCTACCTCAATGTACCCATATGTCTGCATTAGCAATGCGTGTTCAACCAACATATATACTAGTCTCACATGCACCATAGTTGTTCCATATCCACTATGGTACTCAACCGGGGACAACTTATGAGACTAGATACAATTTATCTCTGGGTACATTGTATATGCAAATGTACATATGACACAGATATACCATATGCACAATAATGACAATGTTAGGATATGCAAAATATCACAAGTGAATGTGACACATATCGAAACAACCATAGATTATAGGGCATATACACCAACACTTGCATTGTCAGATGTGATCTTACGAGCTTTCCTCTTGAATGGCCTCTTTTGTTAGTGTATGAGCTCATTTAAGACTAGTTGATTATTTCTATTATTACTTAGCCAAGCCCCTTGAAGAGTTGTCTTACTTGCTCGGGCATAGGTACTATTAATTATCTATCGGCCTAGTTGGGTATCATGACGATTGAGGAGTATAAGCTAAGAGATTTTTGTAAGCATTAGAGTACATGGCAAGTCACTCACTCCTAAACATGGTATATTTGGGTGTAACTCTGTAAGCATACTTCACTGAACCCCTCCACAAGTAGTTTGCGAGTCCTTATGCTTATGCTTAAGTATCCATGATTAGATATTGTATTCTAGATTAGAGTTTAGATAATTCGAAAGAAGCTCTGCTGGTCTCAATGTAAAGTTTCTAGATAAAAAATTTACTCGGGACACTTAGCATCCCTTTGAGCAACAACCCACTTAAAAAAGAAGATCAAATAACCTCATTAATGGGGTCTAACTTGAGCACGTATATATGTCCCCATTTCTTGTCATCTAAAGTAAGTGATTTTATCCATAAACAATCAACTAATACCCTTCCATTTAAAGGAGCCCATGACATTCATCATCCATTAGGAAAAGTAGAAAAGAAGGAGTTGCAATATATCGTTCTCTTGAATCTTGAATCCTCAAAATAAAGGTGATGTCATAACTATAATTGTATGACTAATTGTTGAGCCATAGGTGAATGAAGCAATGAGTTTAATGGAGAGGTCACTCTTAGATGAAAGAATATAAGTTATAAGAACTCTTGACAGTTAGCTACCTACTCATTAGTGTTTTGAATGAGCACTCAGACAATTAGCATATTTTCACAATACCTTCAATAGTTTGAGAATCTTAGAATTTGGAGGATGATATGAAGGTCACAGCAAGACACTAGAATTTTCTTTTGTTGTTGAAGGTATTCCAAAAGGATTTAAGAGAGGAGTGGGCGAAGCCTTTTGAGGAAAAATCTAATTCATATGCAAGATGTTAACAAGCACCTCACTACATGTTTTGGTCCAAAGATGGCCTCATATTGTATTGTGTAGATGATCGAACAGTGCAATTGGTTGCTTTAAAATTTTTAAGGAGTCACCCTAAAAATTCTACTCGCAACATACAGACACATACCAAAGCATCAACTTACCATTGTGGTTATATAACAATAAGATAATTAAATCTAGAAGTAAATGTTGGAGATTGGAGAGGAAAATTGAAGAAGGGATTAGTTTCTAGAAAATTTCGGTAGCATTTTGTTTGGATTTTTGGTGGAGATGGAATAGGGCTACAGCTCTCTATTCCTATTTTTTACAAAACCTGCTCAACCACAAAAACAACACACACACAAAAGTTAACCTAGCTATTACAAAGTCACGTGACCCACATATGGTCAAAAGTCAACAACTTAAACAAACTACAAAACATATTACAAATTATATCTTTAACACCCCCTCTTAATTTGTAATGTTGAGTTGCCGCTTGAACTTATCGAACTTGTCTTTTGCAACGGCCTTTGTCATGAAATTAGCAACATTCTCATGTGTATTGATGTGCTTCAAATGAATTTCACATTTGCTTACAACATCACGAATGAAATGATGTCTTAGCTCAATATGCTTACTTCTAGCATGAAAAACTGGGTTCTTTGTCATAGCTATAGTTGACATGTTATCACACAATATCATTGTTGACTTTGTGACATTTTGTTGCAAATCCACAAGAATTCTTCTAAGCCAACTTGCTCCACATGCTGCTCTATTGCAGCCATATATTCAGCTTCAGCTGATGATAATGCCACAGTTTGTTGTTTCTTTGACCTCCGAGAGATCACATTTGAGCCAAGACAAAACACATAACCAGATGTGCTTCTTCTATCATCACTACTTCCTGCCCAATCACTATTAGTGAAACCAAATAATTCACATTTAGAATCTTTCACATACCTAATACCTTCTTTCTTTGTTCCCTTCAAGTATCTCAAGATCCTCTTTGCTGCAGATAAGTGTAATTTACTTGGATTGCTCATAAACTTTGAAACAACACTTACAGCTTGAACAATATCAAGTCTTGTGTTGGTAAGATATATAAGAGAACCAACCAAGCTTCTATAAGCATTTGCATCAACATCTTCTTTGTGATCAATTTGTTGCAATTTCTCATTCATATTCATTGGAGTACCAATAGGCTTGCAATTAGACATATTAAACTTTTGCAACAAGTCTTCAATATACCTTTCTTGAGATAAGAAGATGCCATCTTTTGATTGCTTGATTTGAAAACCCAAGAAATACTTCATAAGACCCAAGTCAGTCATCTCAAATTCTTTCATCATAGCTTTCTTGAAGTCTTCAACCATTGCTTCATTAGTTCCTGCATATATCAAGTCATCTACATAAAGACACACAATAAGAAAATCTCCTTTTTCTCCTTTCTTCACATATAGTGATGGCTCATTTGGGCTTCTATGAAAACCATAACTTAAGAAGTAAGAGTCAATCTTGGTATTCCAAGCTCGTGGAGCTTGCTTGAGCCCATATAATGCTTTATGAAGCCTATAAACTTTATCTTCCTTGCCTTTGACACAATAACCCTCAGGTTGCTTCACATAAACTTCTTCTTGCAATTCTCCATTCAAGAAGGCTGATTTCACATCAAGTTGATACACCTTCATCTCCAATTGTGCTGCTAAGGCAAGTACAGTTCGAATTGTTTCCATCCTTGCAACAGGAGCATAAGTCTCATTAAAGTCCACTCCAGGTTGTTGTGAATAGCCTTTAGCAACCAAACGTGCTTTGTACTTTTGAATATTTTCATCTTCATCATACTTGATTTTGTATACCCATTTTAAGCAAATAGCTTCTTTTCCCTTAGGAAGATCTGTCAATTCCCAAGCACAATTTTTCTTGATGCTCTCCATTTCTGCATTCATAGCTTTCCTCCAATTTTCTTCCTTTTGTGCATTTGAAAATTTATCTGGTTCATGCATTAAGAAAATAACATTACATGAAGCATATATATCTGCTAATGATCGATACCTTCTAGGAGGAGTTTCATTATCTTCATCATCATCTTCTGGTTGTTCTTGAATATTAGGAGCATCATGAGAAACTTTAGCATTTTCAGCTACTTGTTCACTACTTTCTTGTTGATTTTCTACAGTTGTAGTGTCATGTTGAAAACTGATTTCTTGATTTCCTTGTTGCAAGCTATCTTCTTCATTTTCCCATTTCCATTCTTCTAACTCATCAAAAATAACATCATGTGAAATTACCAACTTATTGTTGATTGGATTGAGAAGTTTATAGCCTTTGGATTCATCACTATATCCAATGAAGATGTACTTCTCCCCTTTCTTATCAAACTTCTCTCTTGCTTGAGAAGTTGTGAGTGCATAAGCAATGCATCCAAACACTTTGAGTTGATTAACCAACGGTTTTCTTTTATGCCAAGCTTCATATGGAGTCTTATTGCGAACTGCCTTTGTTGGAGAACGATTCAAGATATAAGCAGCTACATGAACTGCTTCAGCCCAGAATTGATTAGGAAGATTCTTTCCTTTTAACATACTTCTTGTCATTTCAACTATGGTCATGTTTTTTCCTTTCTACAACTCCATTTTGTTGAGGGGAATGGCTCACTGTGAGTTGTCTTTGAATTCCATGTTCTTTGCAATAATCTAGGAACTTCTTATAAATGAACTCTCCTCCACGATCAGTCCGGAGAGTCTTGATTTGACAACCACTTTGCTTTTCAACTAGTGCTTGAAAGTGTAAGAAGGTTGTAAAAGCATCTGATTTTTGCTCAAGAAAATAAAGTCATATCATCCTTGTATAATCATCAACAAAAAGAATGAAGTATCG
Organism: Costus lasius; assembly: GCA_027563935.2. NCBI lineage: Eukaryota > Viridiplantae > Streptophyta > Magnoliopsida > Zingiberales > Costaceae > Costus > Costus lasius. The sequence goes on from CM050451.1 coordinate 84,515,921, forward strand.
TTTGTTACCGAATGATGGAGTTTGTGTTGGACCACATAAATCTGCATGCACAAGCTCAAGAGGACTAGAAGCTCCCCAAGATGTCTTTGGAAATGGAAGCCGATGTAATTTTCCATAAACACAACATTCACAAGGTTTTTCATAACCTTGTATTTGTGGTAATCCAACAACCATTTTCTTTTGTTAAAGAAGTTGCAACCCTTTATAGTTTAAGTGTCCATAACGCAAATGCCAAAGTTGAGAATCATCAACAATTCTACTTTTCAAGGCAAAACTTTGCATTGTCTCTAGATTGATAGGAAAGAGGTTGTTCATGCTCATCTTCACAATAGCAACTATATGTTTTGTCTTCTTATCAAATATCTCACATTGATCATCATCAAAAATCAATCTATAACCTCTTTGCAACATTTGACCAACACTAAGAAGATTTTGAGTAATACTTGGAGAATAATGAACATTAAGAATACACTTTTCTTTACCTTCTTGAGTGTTGATTGAAATGACACCTTTGCCTTTTATATCCAAGTATTTGCTATCTCCAATTTCAACCCTTGAAGAAAAACTTTCATCTAGTTGTGAGAAGGCTTCTTTGTTGCCTGTAATGTGATTGCTACATCCAGATTCTAATAACCAAGTTTTTGAGCTTTCTTGTTGATCTTTTCCCAAATAAAGAGCATGATCATTTTCAACACATAAAAAGAGTTGGTCTTGATCTTGGTCTTCTTCATTTTCTTCTTCTTTTGAGAAATGTGCAACTTGTTTTCCATCATTTCTCTTTTTCTCTTTATACCGACAAATACTATATGAATGATAAGAATCTTTGCAAATAGTGAATCTAAAATGACAATCTCTAGTATGATAATTAGACTTCTTGCAAATAGTGCAAAATAAATTAGAGTTACCAGAATTTTGTGGGTGTTGAAAATCTTTTCTTCCTTCATTATGTTGGAATTGCCTTCTTCCTCCATGATGTTGAAAAGTTCTTCCTCCTTCACCTCTACCTCGACCTTGATTTGGGTTTGCACGACCTCTTGTAAATGTTCCTCTTCCTTGGGAGAAAGCACCTCTTTGCACATTCTTTCTTGAAAAACTCATTTTTGCTTGAAAAACTTGTTCTAATGGTTGATCAGAATACTTATTCAACCTTTGCTCATGAACTTCAAGTGAACCAACAAGCTCATACATAGAAAGCTTTGAAAGGTCTTTTGTTTCTTCAATTACTGCAACGATATGCTCAAATTTTTGTGGTAAGCTTCTAAGTATCTTCTCCACAATTTTTTTTTCTGGAATTACTTCATCAAGGCTTCTAATTTGATTCACAATTTCAGAAACTTTTGAAAAGAAATCTTTGACACATTCACCATCTCTCATTCTCATGTTGTCAAAATTCCTCCATAAATTTTGCAACTTGATGGAGATCACTTTTTCAGAACCTTGGAACTCATTCTTCAATGTTTCCCATGCATCTTTTGCTTTCTTTATACCAAGGATGCGAGAATAGATTGACTTGCTCACACCTTGTTGTATAATTCTCAATGCCATAACATTCTTTTTCACACTTTCTTTGTGCTCTTTCTCATTTGTTTCTAACTTTGAAGAACTACTTGATATTTCAAATTGTTTTTTATAACCATTCTCAATAATATCTCATAAATCTTGAGAAATAAATATTATTTCCATTTGAGAATTCTAAATATTATAGTGTTCACCATCAAATATTGATACTTGACTAGGAGAATATGCAAAAAAATGTGTTTGATGAAGCCATAGTTACCAATTAATTCTTTGGGGATTTTCTCGGCGAAGCTTCAACGCAAAGTTCCCTTTTTCTTCTTCAAATTGTCTTTTTCTTCATCCTCTCATTTCTCCTCAATTGGAATTTTGATTTCTTACCGTCACAGCAATTTCTCGAACAACTAGGAAATAGCAGCAACCAATTTTCAATCCAACTCCAATTCTTAATCCACAACTCCAATTTCTCGAATTCCGCGATGCTATCAAAATCCACAATCTGGATGTGGAAATTTTCAAGGATTTTGCTCACAGGCCTTCAAGTTTCCCCGCTTGAGGGTTGTAGAAATTTTTCTTTGGCGGATTCGAAAATGGAGGCGGACAAAGGTCTCAGGAATGACGAAAAAAAGGTGGATCAGCAACCGAAGATTTAATCTAACTGAAATCCAAGAGCCGCCCGCACAGAGTTGCTTCCGCTGGCGGTGATGACTATCTGTCAACTTCCCAATGGCGGCCGGCGGTGGAGATTCTGTTCCCAGAATCGAAGAAGCGGAAAAAATTTACTGGAGATTCTCCTTTTACGACATATGCGTGAGAAGCAGCGGCCATCGGCAAGCAGCAGCCATCGACGGAATCGGCTTTTTAGGGTTTTTGATTTTTCCTTTCTCGATCTCTTCCACGAGAATATTGGCTGTGATACCAAATTTGTTGAAGATTGGAGAGGAAAATTGAAGAAGAGATTAGTTTCTAGAAAATTTCGACAGCATTTTGTTTGGATTTTTGATGGAGATGGAATAGGGCTACAGCTCTCTATTCTTATTTTTTACAAAATCTGCTCAACCACAAAAACAACACACACATAAAAATTAATTTAGCTATTACAAAATCACGTGACCCATATATGATCAAAAGTCAACAACTTAAATAAACTACAAAACATATTATAAATTATATCTTTAACAGTAAACAAGTCAATGCCGTAGCATTAATCAGCAGTACATGCTGTTCTAGCAAAGAAAGTAGGCAGAATTATAAGACCATAAGAGGAGCATTGCATGTTGATGATTACAGTAAAGACACAGCAGCCAAGCATTGCAACCTTTGATATAATCTATATGTACTAGTGCAGCTGAGAAACTACGTGAAATCCACTTGCAGCAGCTATTAATTTCTTGTTCAATATATGTTTATATGGATCATCAGGGAACCCACCCCAGCATGAAATTGTTCTCCCCCACAGAGTTCCTGGGAATTGCAGCTTCGGGAGGAACAAACTGGTGATACCTGAAAAACATTAAAAAAAAAGGAAAAAAAAACAATGGTTTTGAGATCTGAGCTGCGAATTTGTAGAAGAAAAGAATTGGAAGGTACATATACAAGGAAGAGGTAGATCCACCGACCCTATATGCAGTGTAGGTTCACAATCCATGGAGCTAGATTGCAGTGGCTGCACAGAGAAAGAATTAATAGGTGCAGCAGTTCCATCAGGACACCATGATCCTTGAAGAGCTCTGAAGGTGGCACCTTCTGCCTCCAGCTGCATATATATATATATAGTTTAATCAGAATGAATTGATCTGCATTAACCTAATTATGAATTTTAACACTTGCCTGCTCTTTCAATTGCTTGTTTAGTTCACCAAGATGGCGCTCCTGCAAGCCACCATGCACAAATAATTATCAATAATTAAACTTATCTTTTGTTTGTTCAGTATGCTTACCTTCTTTCGAAGTTCTTCCATCTGGTCCAGCATCATTTGAGTCTGCGTCATATTAGATAAGTAAATAATGAAGCTTCTACTTTCGCTATTTCAATTCTTTTTTTCTTCAATGTAAAGATGGGAACTAAAAGCAGACTACTTAAAAGGGTTATAAATCAGATAAGCAAAGAATGTAACGGTGGAAAAGAGAGGATAATGACTTATTTCAAGTTTGAATTATCAAGAAAAGCTTAATTATTATCCTATATATCCTAAAATGAAACCAAGTTTGAACAGTCGCCAGAAATTGAAACTTAAAAAGGATTCATGATTTATAAATGAAAATATTCCAAATTTACAGTTCAGAAACTAGTTGGATAATTTTCAACATTTTAATGCGAGACTAAAGATTAATGAGGTGGGACAATTAATTGGCATCTTGCATTACTTCAAGATGAAACCCTAAAACTGAACTTTGCAGAAGTTTGCAAGAAGCTTTAGACAAATGAAATTTAGAATTAGTCTTCATGTCATAGATTGTTGTTGGATTCCCTAGGAACATTGTCAACACAGCAATACCAACTTTAAAAATAAGTTTTTTTTTTTAGAATTAAAGGTGCTAATTAGTATAGTAGTAAAAACCCTAGCTACACCACCTTTCTTTGCCTGGCTTGCGAGAGTGCAGATTCGAGTTGTCTTTCCAATTGCTGCAGTTCTTTCACACTCAAGGGACCAAGGTCTTCTCCTAGCAAGTGCCTTCACAAAGATGCAGTTAATATAAACTTCAAAGTTGGAGGACATAAATTCTGGTCAAAATGAGAACTAATTGGTTCTGAGATGAACACCAAACAATGATGCATATCGTCAGTAATATATAAGAAGATGAAGAAGAACCTCTGCGAGCGCTGTAGGGATTCAAACTTTGCCTTCAACTTGGACATTTCTTGATACCAGTTCTGTAATGTCATACAAGGCCAAAAGACACATTAAACATGAACAATAACAAGCAATCATCGATTAATCTCAAGATGAAGTAAGAACATTTGCTGCTTGATTAGGTTTCAGAACATCTAAGTAGCTAATAGAACTCATATAGAAAGTTACATCTTCCAAATTAAGAACCAAACCTGGGTATCACGATTGGCAGCGTTGGAGTCTGGTGAGGTGTAACAACAACGTTGATACCGCTCCAGTGTTTTGCTTGTTCTATAATATGTAAGCAATCCAATAGGCTATGAATTAGAATCAATTGATACATAAAAATAGATATAGGCTTGTAAAGTTTATCTTAATACTCCTGAAAACTTATGAGTAATTCATTGTATACCAATCTTTTGCAAGAGTTCTACATTTATAAACCTCTGAAATATATCAAATTTAGAGACAAAATTCAAAGAGAAATTAGATATAAGCTCAAAACTTTAGTTGGACAGTGATGAACAACCCTAACCTGTGCATAGTTTCTTTCAGAATCTACTGCGTGCATCCAAATTATTCTAAAATTTAGATTAAAATCATGTAGAGAAGTAGAGAAGTCCTATTTTCATTCCATATATACTATGGTCATTGAATTTTGTATACTTCTAAAAGAAAAAAAAACAATTGGTTTGCAAACCAAGAACTGTAACAAAGGAAAATTTTAACTAATTATTGAAGTTAAATTAAAGAACTTTATCCACTCAAGGGAGTTAAACCTTAGAGCATCATATTCACCGCAGAGTTATACCCAAGCATTTAGCAATGAAATACTTTATCTAGACACAAGGATCTAGAATTTACAATTGGTAATCCAAGAGCAAATCAGATTATATTTATCTATAGTTTCTACTAATTTGAATCATAGTTTTCATCTCGAAATGTAAATACTTTCATCAGAAAAGTTGTCTGGAAACATTATATTAAAGCAAATAGATAGCTAATGTGGAAATTATCATTTCTAATAGGTAATCACTTGTCTAATAAACATATTAACTACAAGAGATGCACAAAACTTAGGTTAAAAATGTTATATTGCATCAATTAATTAAGAAATTATGATTCTGAATTTGGAGATGAAAGCGCAGACTTCAAACGAAATAATTGTATATTAAACTTCAATTAAGGGCACACTAAATTGATTTGTCTTTTGAAGGCAATAATATTTGTGCATAAAAAAAATACGTTATTATCATAATTATAATAGGAATATATTAAGAGAGAGAGAGAGAGAGAGAGAGAGAGAGAGAGAGAGGGAAGAGAGCATTGCATCACTTTGGAAACAAATTAAGGTATTTTGAAGGGATTTAATTGTAATATGCAATACTTGAAAAGATGAATCAATGACTTGGATACCTATATTTATCTTTTTAAAATACAATCCTCAATCTACTTCTTTTAAGTATATATTTATTTTATTTCCTAAACATAAAGTCACTGCTCGAAGGGATTGAAATGAAAACAATTTTTCAAGGAACAGAAGTAGCTAATATTTTATTTTTTAAAAAAAACAAGATAAGCTGCAGAAACAATGAACTCCTTGAGTAAATACCATTCAAAGAAATTAAGTATGCTTCCTTTCCTAAAATTAGATCGTTCTAAACAATCCAACCAATTTAAGCTAGCAAAGCAAAACATAAGAAAAAGATTTTGTAAAGCAAGAATCGATCATTTGTGCATAATCAAAAGTAAAGAGGAGTAATCATTCTATTGCAACAAAAGGAAGCAACAAGAAGAGAGATGATGGAGCTCAGCAGAACCAAAAACCTCAAATTAGGAAGCCAGATCTCAAAGATGCAGCGCAGGCATATGCTAAATCCACAGAGAAATCTCTGTGGCTCAAGAAGTGGAGTCAGAGACCTAAAGAGAAGAGTAGAAAGAATAAGTTTTTCATTTCTTTTTTTTTTTCTTTTTTGGCTTCTCTCCCTTGGGGCTTCGGGAACTCATCTCGATCTCTCATGATCCATGCATGCGTCAGGGTTAGGGTTTTGGAAACCCGTGATCTCGGTGGCGACGCAGCAGCTAGTTATCACTAGAAGGGCACTATGGCACGGTCTGAAAGTCCGGGAACCCCAAAAGAAACGCCAGAGGATGCCATAAATATTAACTCAAACATGTTTCAAGGAAGATCGTTAAATTCTTCTGTACTCAAGAGGTGAAAAGAAAGATTATCCAAGTTAATCAAAGGCCTACTTATGCAGCAAAAAGGGGCCTTCACTTTCGTCTCCTCCTACTGCCTGTCACAGAAACGGCAAGAACAAGCCCCGTCAGATTGGTGGCTATGCCTCCTGCACTTCCAGCAGCAGCATATATATACCAATGAGCAGATCCAGCGACGATCTACTACGTACTCGCTTAGGTATTTGTTTATCGAGAGAAGAATGAAGAAGAAGGAAGGTTGATGATGGTCATGGACCAAGATGAGGAATACCCAGCGCTGCCGAACTCGTACAGCTTGCCGCGGCTGGAGAAGATGATGAGGGCGACTTCGGCGTCGCAGAGGACGGAGAGCTCGTAGGCCTTTTTGAGCAGGCCATTCCTCCGCTTGGAGAAGGTCACTTGCCGGTTGATCTTGTTCTCGATCCGCTTCAGCTCCACTCGCCCCCGCCCCATCGATCGATCTCGACTCGCCTCCTCCTGCTCCCCTCACAATCGCTGCCCTTATCTTTGCCGCACTACTGGCGGAGAGAGAGAGCGCTAAGACAATATTGGAGGTGACAGGGATGGGCCCCATCCAGCCCTGCTGTTGCCCATCCTTTTTTTTCTTTCTTCCTTTCTTCCTTTCTTCATCCTTTTTCTCACTTCGTCACGTTACTCAAGAACTTCACCTCACAAGCCTCACTGCTAATCAGTTCCTTAAAGCTCGATTCCTACTTAAAAAAAAAAAGCTCGATTCCTACTCAGACTTTTAGGTGCTAATTGTGCAGTCCAGGCATTAAAGTACTAGTTCTGAGATTACTAGGTTGAGGTCAGCCGGAGAGTTAGATTTCGTCCTAGATATGATGAGGTAACAAGCGGCACCCGAGAAAGAGCTCCCGGTCCACGAATCACATCTTGTCAATCCAGCCGAACTGTCAGTCCGGCCGTCCAACCCCCTCCAAGTTCGTACTTAGTGCCATTTGTTAATTATAGTTGGCGCCAAAACCTGAACCACCCCACATCCTTCCTCGTCACCCTCTGCTGCGGCCTAGATACCTCGCCGCAGCAGCAGTTGGTATTCGGATTTAGCAGCTACTTCGCATGCGGATCCAAGTAGCAAGCTTTTATTTTGCGATCAACATGACTTTGCAGTGGAATTTTCCATATCCAAGAAAAGAAGAACATAACGGGTAAGGTCCGAGTCCTTGGACCATTATGCAGGGAATTCAAAAGAAGATTGATAATTGTGGGAAAGGTGGATTGATGGCGGCCAACCTCCCCCTAACCTCTCTCTCTCTCTCTCTCTCTCTCTCTCTCTCTGTGGCGTATTTAGCAATGTGGCCCTCTGCCTTTTCCTCGCTCCTACGCTTTCAGCTCCTTGTTTCTTAGCTGCCTACGTGTGCAGCTGGACCACCCTATGAAATCTTACCACTTCCAAGAAAGCAGGGGCCGCAGATATTTTACATAATCTTGCAGAAGATTAGCCAATATCATGGAGGTGCTGGCCCTTCGCAGTACGAGGAATTCGTTATTGCACATAAAGGAAAAAAAGGAGATCTCAGATATGCATGTGATCTATAGCCTTAGGTATCTGAGATCCCTCCCTACCAAACCCAAATCTTGTTACAGCTACTGCGCAGGCCCTAGATCAAGAGTTCGCGTCCTCATTACCCATCACCTAACCCACCCTATACTTGCCTCAGCCACATAATCTAGTCCCCCGTCACTGTTCCTCTTTACTCCTCTCTCTCTCTCCTGGATTGCCAACATGCATGCGGCGCTATGGCATGCTCTCCTGCGTGCGCTATGGCATGATCTCCTGCGTTAGTAAGAGGCCACGATTAACTGCAGGGGCAATAATGGGAGCCATTACTGTAAGAAGGAAGCAGAAGCTGAGCTTTTTGGAGAGCATTAACTGCGCGTGGATGTGGTGGAGGTGATGTATTATAAGGCTGAGCCGAGCGGCTGAGTTGCTCCATCAGCAGTAGACGTCTGTCTTGCTGCGGCCGATCGAGGGACGTAACGTACGTACGCTTTGACGGTGCGCACACACGCATACTGCAGCTGCTGCATGGCCGTCAAGTCAGTCTATGCGGGCGTCCGCAGAAGAACATTATATCGTTTTTTTCGTTGCTCGGTCTGTGCTGCGGATACCATGTCAGCGTCGACAGCCGTTGGTCGATTTACTCGCACGTTTATTTTGACCTTCTTTATTTTAAAAAACTCGCCGTTGCATTTAATTTTTATTCCTTGTACAATATTCGGAATATGGAAATAAAATGCCGGTCGTATAATTATTAATTTTATGAGTAGCTAGCCATTGCACCATGGTAAAGTTAAGGGTGAGGCCTCATTCCAAACAGGCCGGGTTGGGCTGGCAGACGGGCTCAAGCCCACGATGAGGCATACGCGGCAGCCTATATCCACAAGTTCAGAATCGAAATCACACATCGCGATTTCATCGCGGTTCACCCAAGCAGCTGATCCATGCGAGACGAGCAGCAATCTCGGGCGCTGATACAGCCATGGACGGTGACGAGCTCTTCGGGCGGACCTGGGGTAGTATAAGCCGACGATGGCTTCGGCAAAATCACCGGCACGGGCACGCATGGCCTCATCTTCTCCACGGTCAAGGCATTTGGTCGAGAGAGGATTTTGCGGACGTGTGAAGAAGCAGCCGCTTGGCACAGCGAGCGATGCGAATGTGAGGCCGGCAGAGTCTCTTGGAGCAGACTTGGTCACGAACGCGTGAAGCGCGAACCAGGCAGCTTGATGGAGGATTCTAGAACAGAGAACGAAGCGCGTGGCTTTGTCAGCGATGCGAAGAGGACGTAGCACATGCGAGGAAGATGGACACGAAGCTTGTGGCAAGCGAGTCAAGCAAGGGCGAATCTATTCACGAGCGTCTCTCTTCCCTATAAGTGTCCAAGGAGCAGACGAGAAGAGGACCGGGGAGCGAGAGAGATCAAAGAGGTGGAATCTAGGAGCGAGTGAGGGCTTCTTGTTTCCACGAGCAGACAAGAGGTAGAGTGAAGAGATTCCGACGCCAGAGGGCGACGACAAGAGCTTTTGTAAGTTAACGATGAGCGAGGCCGCCAACGAGAGTGAGCGAGAGGAGAGGGAAGGTTTTGTACTTTGTATTTGAGAGACAAATAAGAGTAGGTTTCCCTTCCATTGTGTTTCTTCTCCGACGAGCCTCTCCGAGCTTTTCGGCGAGTTCCCCTGCCTCACGAGTTCAAATTCCTCTTCTCCTTCTTCACCATTGTCGGCGATGATGATCCAAGCAGCGGCACTTTCAACGGTGATAAAGTTTAGGGAGGAAGCGATGAGGCTTCTCCCTATCGCACACCGAACTCCCCTCCACCCCTTCCTTCTCTAGCAATGGCGGTGAAAGGAAATGAATGCAGGAGGCATTCATTCGACGCAGTGGCGGGCGAGATTCAAATGCAAGCGGGCATTCGAAATGAGGCCGAGATTCAATTTTGACTTCGATCAAAATTGAAATTGGGAACGTGATGTTGATTTCAGCGGCGAAATATGAAATCGAGTTAGGTGATTTTAATTTTTGGCGCTTAATTTGAGGGATTGGCTAACGTGGAGGGCAAGAGGGAAATAGGGCGTGACAAACCAATATCAGAGGCAAGTTTCGATGACCTGGTGACTCAAGAGGAACATTTGGCACGAGTAGAGTAGGTGCTTGGCCTAACGGGAGACAGGGAAGATGCTATTGTTCCCCAAGTAGAGAACTTGTAGCGAATGATGGAGCAACAAAGGTTACAAATTATTGCCCTCCAACAAACTTTAAAAGGGATGGCCGTGCCCCAACAATGTTTGGAAGGGGTGACGGCACTATGGGAGCAAGTAGCAGGCTTTGCAGTAGCACAATAGTAGGTACAGGCGGATCTCATGGTAATGCGCATGGCATTAGCATAGGCACAAGGGAGTGTACCCGTAGCAGCATCGATGGAGCAGGCAGCTCCTAAGCCGAGAGTTCGAATCCCAAAACCTGCGATGTTTGGAGGAGTCCGATCATCCAAAGAATTGAAAAATTTTCTTTGGGATGTGGAGCAATTCTTCGTCGTCAATCATGTCCCAGACTAGGAACTAGTGCAGGTGTGTACTGCATACCTCTCGGATGATGCAAAGCTTTGGTGGAGAACCAAAGTTGATTCGACATTAGGAGTAGTTGGTTGGACATGAGAGGTGTTCCAAGAGGAACTGTGGCAGCAATTTTTGCAGACCAGGCACGCGACGTGGTGAATTTGCTTAGACATACGGGCCCAATCCAGGAGTATGTCCAGGCTTATTCAGCACTCATGTTGGAGATATCGGACATGTCAGAGACAAACAGGTGATACCCCTTCCTCCGTAATCTTCAACCATGGGCGGAGGCTGAAGTCCGACGATGATGTGTCCACAAGTGCACGGATTTATCGAAGTAATAAAAAGATTATCATTCCCAACGAGGATTTGACGGTCAAGTACCGATTACACGGTCGATCTATAACTAGATAATTCAAATGGTGCTTTGTTTGGAAGCTTCTAGTACGAGAAAACAAAATGGTAGTTTTTAGAGTTTAAATCAATATACAAAAGGTCGGGACTCGGCGTTTCACAACACTGATAATTATGAATTATAGCAAAATAAATTTTTTTAACAAAAAATTATAGTGTTGAAAGGGATTTGTCTTAAGGTACAGATTACCTCCTCCCGAAGCATAATCCGGTATTTATTCATATCAATCCCCTACTCTCATGACAATTAACATGAATAGACCTATTATGTTATAGTTCAGTTTTCTTAGGGGTATAATTAAAAATTTTAGGGACCTAAATTTAATTTCTAAAAACTTATGGACCTAGATGTAAGAATGCCTATATAAATGGTAAACCCACAAAAGCTTTTCCCCCATTTCCCTTTTCTCCCTCTTTCTCCCGTGCGAACCCTAGCTGGTGGAAATTTTCACCAGCTGCTCCTCTCCTTCCATTTGAATGTGGAGTCTTGCCCTAGAAGGAGGTAGAGATTCCTTTTGGCCTTGATTCGCAGCACAAGATTCCTCCTTGCAGCACTAAGAAACTCCCTCCTGCTCTTCTCCTTGGCTAGACGGGTAAGGGGAGATTCTTCCCATTCCTTGCGTAAACCTTATTTTTTTCTTCTTCCTTCCATTTCCAGCTTCCTTAATGTGGGATTTGCTATTTATCTCCCTTGTTCTACTTCCTGCCAATTTACACTTGAGTAAACCCTAGCTGGTAATTCACATAGAAGTTAAGATTAGGTTAGGGGTTTATTTAAAGAGGTTAGATTAAAGCTAATGCATCTTCATTAGTAATAGTTCACCCTTTTTATCTCCTATTTTGTTAACTAAGGATATATGTTCATACGGTGATTGTGCATAGGATGGGAAATAAGTAAATTAATCTTGAGCTTTCTATTGAAATATAATTGATGGGATGTAAGGTAGATAAATAAGGAATTTAGCCTTTAAGGGATGAGAATGATAATGATAATGATGGTGATAAGTATGAAAGGCATATGTAATTTATTGAATGAATTATAATCATCTTCTCATGTTAATTATAAAGGGACACGTGGAGCTAGCATTGGATCGACACCTTGTTGAATGGTGGTATTAGTTGACTTCCTTAATCGGTAATTGAGAGTAAAGCTTGAGGTAGGAATCTCCTTCCTCCTTTGAGATCACGGTATTGTTTAATTAAAATTTTATACTTATTTAGTAATACCATGAATTCTTATTGCTCAACCCCTTGTTTTACCTTCTTAAGCTTCTTGGCACTCTTTGCATAAGTTTTTGGCATGTAGATGATTTAAATTTCGCAATGTAAGTACTATGTGTTAATCTTATGAATTGTGGTAATTTACCTTTGAGTGTGTATGCACATCTTGTATTCTTATTAGTCTTTGTATGATATTAGAGAGGCTAAGACATTATATTTTGAATTGTCGTGGCTTGTTGATCTGATACACTGGTCGGGTGGGACTAGTGGACCACTGTTGTGCTGTAGTTGCTGACTTATCATAGCGGACTATAGCTGCGCCGGCTTAGGGCTTACCACCGAGTTGCCTTTGGGTAACGTCGGGGATGCCAGGTGTTGGACGCAACACCCCCGGGCTGTCTTCGGGCAGTCGTTCCACTGTACGAGCTAACAGTGGAAAGACTCTATAAAGAGTGCGGCTCGTAATGAGTGTTAGTGGTCTTAGCTCGGTGATTTCACGACGTGTTTATGGATTCAGTTCATTATTGCTTTATATGATAATATATGGTATTCCATGTAACTTGGCTAGAAATGATATTGAATATGCTTTGACCTTGTTGATACATGCATCATATCTCTTTAAATTCCTACTTAGCATTTGTGCTAACTCCTATTGCCTTCTTCTCCAGTTTCAGGTCTTGGGTCTGAAGCCAATAGAGCTAGTTAGATAGCCATAGAAGTCCTCTTGGAAGAGAGGAGATTTTGATATCTTTTGTAAGCAACTCTAGCATGTAGTGTTTGAATTTTGTAACACCCAGATGGAAGGGTGAATTAATTTATTACTATGTTTAGTGATGAATGTGTTTTGGAAATGGATTAGCCTTGTTGATCAAGAAAGATTGTATTACTTTAGTCTGTTGATCACTTTTGTGACCCAACTTATTATGTAGTTATGAAATTGAGATATGTGGAATTGATGGATAAATTGAATTATTTAGTGGTTGATTTGTTTGTGTAATAAGCTAAATAGTTATACAGATTGTTAACAGGTAAATTGTTATGCCGCATATGGTTGCCGGCCGGTGATCACTTGTGGGGCGTGACATATTAAGTTATGTGAAAAATCATGAAATCCTTCAAACGAATCCAAACTACTCTCGTGATTGGATTCCTAGGTTTGAAAAGAATAGTTCTGACATTGCGATTCACCTCCCGGTCCTTCTCGTAACGTCTAAGACGTAAACATACTTGATCAGAATCAGATCAACTCTATAAAATTCATGTCAAAGATTTAAACAATAAGTTTAATCCATAAATCATCAATGGGCTACACCCCTAATCTCAAAAATAAGTTTACACGCTCATGTTCAAACCAAACATCATGTTCATCGATGAAAATTGCATGAAAACTCAATAAGATTACAAGAAAACACTAGAAAGGTAATTGAAAATCCTTATCCTCAATCTGGCGATGAAGATGGAATGCCCAATTCCTCCTTTGCGTGATCTTCCTACTCGAATTTTGCCCAGAAAGTTGATTTTCACTGTAGCCGCCACCTCTATTTGTGTTCGTGCATAGAAGCCCCTTTAAACCCTCCAAACTCCTTCCTTTTATAGTTTAATTAGTGTAGAATGTTGGGGTATGCCCTTAAGGCTAATGTTTGAGGCCTTGGGTTATTTTCAGTATCATGTATAAACTATGTATATGTTTTCTAAAGGCAATTGTTGTTATTCAGATTGTTGCATTATCTGCTGCTATATGTATACTTCTGAGTAATGTCTCAATCATGTTCAGCTGTGCTGACATTCAGAGTTGTCCTTAGTCGAGATATCTTGGTGAACATGAGACAGCCTTGATATGATGGAGACTAATATGTGTTCTAATCTTATAGGATGCTTCGAGTATGTAATAAGATTTAGACACATAGGTGCATTGGATGTACTGGACTGACCCTATTTAGGATATTCAATTGTTTGTCACAATGTGAATAAATCCTTATAAGCAAGCAAGTGGCATATTCCCTCTGACTTGAGATCACTTGTGTTTCTAAGTGATGATTGGCATTGTCTTGAGGTAGTTCAATATCATTTGAAAGATAATGGTTAAGGATTATCTTGGATAGTGGGCATGAATCATGTTAGGGCACTTATGATAGATAAAGGATTGCCCCTCCTAGTTGGAGTGTGATGTTCTACTGGGGCCCCCTCTGGATGAGATGGTTGAGAAAGTGTATGGCCATACCCAGATGACTATGTTCATCTAATCTAACCATTCTCATCGTGTTGGAATTACAGGCTTGACAAGCTTGTCCAACGAGAACATCCAGTGGCAAAGGGAACAAGTATGCTGGGTGAATTGGATTCACACTTGTGCTTTGGTTTGGGAGTAGTCTTGGAAGACTCTTTCCTTCATATCGGGAGACAGTGATGTGTTGCTAGATACCCCTCTCTGATCGTGATAACATAAGTTATCGTTACCGACAATGAAGGAAACCCTTAGGGTCGCACAATTTGATGATATGGCTTACTTTTGTCAGATCGTGTGGACTGGAATTATTCTAGTTCAGTTTAAAGCAATTTAAACTCTGATTGGAAGTGAGATCTAGTCTGATCATGTTTGATTGATTAGGGCATATGATCGGTAAGCTTCGATCGACAGAATTGATGCTTGATCGTAAAGATCAAGAGATTCATTGAGATGTGTGGTTAGATCTTGAACCATGAGGTTCAGAGAGATCAAGACCATGGCTGGTTCGATTTGGTTCTTGAACCAAATGAAATTGAACCGGTTCACTTATGTGAACGCATGGTTCAAAGGGGAGAGGAGTTTTCGATGGCTTCATGGGGACTTAAAGAAGGAGTTATGTACTTACTATATTTGGAAGTCGATTTTTCTTTTGGAATGCCCCACGTCTTCGAACGGTGAACGCCTCTCGCCCCTTTCTTCTCTCGTGTGTGTGTGTGTGGTTCGTCTTTACGATCAGCACCAGGGAGTTCGGCCAGCAAGAAGAAAAACATCTCATCACACGATCAAAGACTCCTTAGTGTCTTTGCTAGCACAAGGAGCACAAGGAAGAAGCAAACTTCATCTTGTGTGTGATTCCTTTGGAGAAGAAGCATTCGCCTCTTTCTTCCTCCAAGCCGCCACTCAAAGCATGGCAATGGTAATGTTCTAACCTATCTTTTCAAGGTTGATCATATGTTTAAGTCAAGCGATTTTGAAACCTAGCATTTCCGCCGCTGCACATTCTAGATGCGCATGTGACCTAGGTTTACCTACAATTTGGTATCAGAGCATGGTTTTGGCTTGATATATATGATTGCCGTCTTGTGATCCATGTTTGGTTTTATGCTTTGGATAGATCTTCATGATGCGCATGCTTTTTGTTGTCATGCGAAAATACATGCCACATGTTAGATGTATTTTGTTTACCTTTAAGCTTGCGCATATGATGTTGTTTGTTTGCGCTGTTCATACAAGTTTTCCTTTAAAACTTATCATCATGCGCGACCCTCACTAGATCTATCTAAGCGCCTGCTTTAAATACTTAGACGGGTTTACAATGTTGAAGTCGTTAGTCAAGTCTGGACCCAACAGCCTAATCAGACCATCTGACAGCCTGGATGGGGCGGCTGGATAGCACCTGTGCGCAAGCTATACAGGTGGCTATAGGCCGACTACAGAAGGGCATGTAGCGATGTCTGATTGAGGCGCCTAGTGAACGATCATGATTAAGGCCCGGGGTCACACCCGCTTGCCAGAAATCATGTGGGACGTTCAGCCCTTAAGGCATGCATAGTTGACCATGTGGTCGACGCAAGTCAGTTATGACTGGGTGCATGCAAGGGCAGTAGGTCTGACTTGGTCTAACGAGTGGATACCTGTTAATGGACCGTTGTAAGGTAGTAGGGCACATAAGGAAATAAAATTGATGCCATGGGTTTTTTCAAAAATTTTATTTCTATTTGGATCACATGTATGCATGTTTAACATGTTGAATGGGTGTTTATTTAATCTTATGTGGGCTGCCCTTATTTTGTGTGCTGTGCTGGGGCCTGCGTGCCTGGAATTAAATAGAAATTTGCTGTGATATGCGAATCACACTTTCATTTATGAAAATGTATAATTGACCTGCGTGTCAAACCATGTCTAGATAGTTTCAAAATGTATTTTGAGATGACATGAGTACACAGCACAAATGACAGATGCGCATGCAGCAATTGGCTTCTCTAGATAGGTGGTCTAGAGGTCGACTCTAGAACAGGTGCATACTACCTGATGGGCACATATGAGCTGCAGAGGGCGCTTGGGCCCGGGCTGGGCCAGATGAAGTGCCAGAGTCCCATAAAGAGCTCAAGTGAAGACTTTTGTAAAACTAAGGTTTTACTTAGGCTTTTATGGGCGTTTACCACATAAGATATTTGGTGCTTTCATTTACTGTTTTAAGTAATATTAGCACATGCATGCTTTAATCTTCTGCTATCACTATAGAATTTGCATGATAGTAAGAAGATAAAAGACCGTTAAAATCCAACGTCAATATCAAGCTCGATAGCCTTCTGACGCGAAACCTCACTGTTCTGACTATCGTTGGAGCCGTGTTGTACCCACTCAGTGGGCACGCCCAGCTATCTTCAGACGGTGCGCGATTACACCTACATGCTACAGAGAAGGGATTTATCGCTTCTCGTTGCTCAGCATAGCACGTGGTGGTCCAGGGAGTAGGTCAGGTCAGCTTGACCATATATGCTACATATTGAGCATATGATAGCTAGATGGAGGCAGCCATCTAAGGAATCAGAGACTGTGTTGTACCAACTCAGTTGGCACAGTCTTCTGGATTGCCTAGATGAAGGGGAATCGCAAGGGTTGGCAATTGGCATGGATAGCCTACCGGTGATTAGTGCTTGTACTCTCTGTGTATCTTATCTCGCCTGAGCGGGACGCGGAGATCAAGTATGAAAACTGGATCCCATCTCACTAAAAGAGTTTCACTCTTTCGGGCTGTTTTATTGGATTTTCAGTCAGATAAAATAGTGAGAAAAGAATCACTCTTAAGTCCTGGATTGATTCTAACATGGATACTGACCTTGTTGTTCTTGCTATGTTGTAGATTCCTGCAGCAACGAACACCACAGGGCTCAATTTGTGATCCATATTGGAAAAGGAGAAGTTTGCTGGGCCAAACTTCTCAGACTGGTACAGACAGCTTAAGATTGTACTTAAAGCTGAGAGGAAGCTGTATCTCCTTGAGTCGGCAATACCGGCTCAACCCGCTGTGAACGCCGCAAGGGCGGTTCGAGATGCTTATGAAAAGCACGTCAGTGATAGTACTGATGTCGCTTGGCTTATGCTTGCATCAATGACGCCCGAGCTCCAGCGTCAGCAAGAGGATTTGTCAGCTATTGATATTATAGCAAATCTCAAAATGCTGTATGCTGCACAGGCAAGGACAGAACACTATAACTTGACAAAACTTTTCTTTCATAGCAAACTGACTGAAGGGAGTCCAGTGGGAGCTCACGTACTCAAGATGATTGGGTACAAGGAGGCTCTAGAAAAACTAGGACATACCATCAATCAAGAACTTGTTGTAGATATTATCCTGCAGTCTCTCCCGGCCTCTTTCGATCCGTTCATCATTAATTTTAATATGAACAAAATCGACTGTACTCCGGCAGAGTTACTGAACATGCTCTGTACCACAGAGTAGACTCTTGAGAAGGGAAAGCCTTCATCCTCTGTCTTAATGGTTCCTTCAAGGAATAAGAAGAAGGGGAAGAAGGGCAAAACCCTTATCAAGAGCTACAACAAGGCTTTGAAACAAAAGGTGAAGCGGTCAAAGGACAACAGATGTTTCCATTGTGGCCAGCTGGGTCACTGGAAGAAGGACTGTAGAGCGCTCCAAGGAGAGAAGAAGGGAAGCAAGCCTTTCACTTCTGGCTCAGGTATTTACGTGACTGAAGTCATGGTAGCTTCTTCTATTTCATGGGTGTTGGACACTGCATGTGGAGTTCACATTTGTTCAAATGTGCAGGAACTCAAGAGAAGAAGACAGGTGGGACAGCATAAGGTGGACCTACGAGTTGGAAACGGGGTACGGGTTGCTGCTGTTGCTGTAGGGGAATATAACATCTCTTTACCATCTGGTTTTGTATTAGAACTTGACAATTGTTATTTTGTACCAAGCATAACTAAGAATATTATCTCTATTCCTACTCTTGTCAGGAAAGGTTTTTCTTTTGAATGCAAAACTTCACAGTGTTGTATTTCATATGATAATATTGTTTATGCAACTGGGTCGATTAACAATGGGTTATACATGTTGGACATGGAATGTTCTGTACAACAAATTGATAACAAGAAAGCCAAGCATACTGATGATAGCACCTTATTATGGCATAGTCGTTTAGGCCACATTAACAAGAAGCGTATTAAGCGGTTGCATGATCATGGACTGCTGGGATCATTCTCCTATGAGGAGTTTGATACATGCAAAGCTTGTTTAATGGGTAAAATGACGAAAACTCCTTTTTCTAATAAAGGTGATGAAGGTCCCCACAAGGGGGCGAAACCCTATCTCATAGGCGCATATGGGAATGAAGGCAGCGGAAAGGGGGTTTCTAGATCTTGCATGCTGTATGATTAACAAAAATGACCCAATTGCATATAGAGAAGGATCATACCATAGCCATTTCTAGATGGCGCCTTGGAAGTAAAGACCGAACTGGATCTTCTCCAGAGGTGACGCACACAATTGATGTCGCCTACTCCTCCTTGCGATCCTTGTGCTAGCAAGGCCCAAAGATGTCCTTGTCGAGTGGAAGGGAAGAGATGTCTTGGCTTGGCGATTTTTCTCCTCTTCTCGTCAAACCTTCACCACCCGAATGTTCTCTCGTCAAGAGCAAGAGACAAGGCGACGAACGAAGAGAGGAGAGGCGTGAACGTGAGATGTGGTCACGTAAGAGAAGTGCTATCTAAAAATAGCATGCCACTTCTCTTCATGCGATCATGGGTTTACCCATTCGCAAAACCACTTCACTTTTGAACCATGCGCTCATTTATGAGCCGGTTCATGTTGGTCTGGTTCAAAGACCAAATAAGCCAAGCGACATGGTCTAGACCAAATTAAACCCTAAGGCTCCAGATCTAACCGTTGATCTCCTGATGCTCTTGATCTCACCGATCCAGCATCCATTCTCTCAATCGAAGCTTACCGATCTTAAGCCCTAATCAATCAAACATGATCAGACCAGATCTCACTTACAATCAGAGATTAAATCCCTTTAAACTGAACCTGAACAATTCAGTCCACACGATCTGACTTAAGTAAGCCATATCATCAAATTGTGCGACCCTGAGGGTTTCCTTTAAATGTCGGTAACGATAACTCACGTTATCACGATCAGTGAGGGGTATCTAGCAACACATCACTGTCTCCCGATATAAAGAAAAGAGTCTTCCAAGACTACACCCAAACCACAGCACAAGTGTGAATCAACTCACAAGGCATGCATATTTCCTTTGCCACTGGATGTTCTTATTGGACAAGCGTGTCAAGCTTGTAACTCCAATATGATGAGCATGATTAGATCAGATGAACATAGTCATCTGGGTATGGCCATACACTATTCTCAATCATCTCATCCAGGGGGCCCCTTTAGAACATCACACTCCTTAAACAAGGAGACGGCAATCCTATGTCTATCACTAGTGCCCTAACCTGACTCAAGCTCACCATCCAAGATAGTCTATAACCATTATGTTTCAAATGATATTGAACTACCTCAAAACAATGACAATCATCATTTAGAAAACACAAGTGATCTCAAGTCAGAGGAAATGTGCCACTTGTCGCAATCAAGGAATATTCACATTGTGACAAGCAATTGAATATCCTAGTAGGGTCTGTCCAGTACATCTAATGTACCCATGAGTCTACATCTTATTCCATGCTCGAAGCATCCTATAAGATTAGAACACATATTAGTCTCAATCATATCAAGGTTGTCTCATGTTCACCAAGATATCTCGACTAAGGACTTTACTTCATGTCAGCCTAGCTGAACAGCTTTGAGACATTATTCAGAAGTACACTTATTACAGCAGACAAGGTAACAAACTGAATAACAACCATGCCTTTATAAACATAAAGTTTATACATGATACTGTTACAATCCCAAGGCCTCAAACATTAGCCTTAAGGGCATACCCCCAACAGGTGAAAGGGCTTCAGGTTTACTTGACCTAATTCACAGTGATGTGTGTGGGCCGTTTAGTAAACATGCCCGAGGTGGCTATTCATACTTCATTACTTTCACTGATGATTTCAGTAGGTATGGTTATGTCTATCTAATGAGACATAAGAGTGAATCTTTTGACAAGTTCAAAGAATTCAAAAATGAAGTACAGAATCAGTTAGGCCGAAATATCAAGGCACTTCGTTCAGATCGAGGTGGAGAATACTTGAGTCGTGAATTTACTGACTATCTGAAGGAGTGTGGGATTATCTCACAGCTCACTCCACCAGGAACACCGCAATGGAATGGTGTGTCCGAAAGGAGAAATAGAACCTTATTGGATATGGTTCGTTCTATGATAAGTCAGGCTACTCTACCTTACTCCTTTTGGGGATTTGCACTGGAAACAGTTGCAATGGTGCTAAACCGAGTGCCATCCAAGGCCGTTTCAAAGACGCCATATGAGTTATGGTATGGGAAACAGCCGAGCTTGACATTTATTAAAATCTGGGGTTGCGAGGCTTATGTGAAAAAGCTCGCATCTGGGAAACTGGAAAGCAGATCAAATAAATGTATATTTGTCGGTTACCCTAAAGAAACTAAGGGTTATTATTTCTATGATCCCAAAGAGAACAAAGTATTTGTTGCTCGAACGGCTATTTTTCTTGAGAAGGAATTTCTTCTGCAAGAAACCAGTGGGAAAGAAATAAAGCTGGATGAAATTCCAGAAGAGGGACAAAGTAGTCAAGCTCAGTTGGATGAGCCTGAGCCAATAGATCAGGTTAATGTTCAACCTGAGGCTCAGATATCACGGGAACCGCGTAGATCGGGAAGGATCCATCGTCAGCCTGAGCGCTATGACGGAGTCTACATCATTAATGATGAACCCCTCACTTATGCGGACGCGGTCAGTGGACCGGAATCAGCAAGATGGCTTGAAGCTATGCGAGCCGAGATGGACTCCATGTCAGACAACCAAGTCTGGGATTTGGTTGATCCGCCTCCGGGAATAATCCCTATAGGCTGTAAGTGGATCTTCAAGAAGAAGAAAGACATGGATGGTAACGTGGTTACCTATAAGGGCAGGCTAGTTGCGAAAGGTTTTAAACAAATCTACGGGATAGATTATGATGAAACTTTCTCTCCTGTAGCCATGTTCAAGTCCATTCGAATTATTCTCGCGATAGCAGCATATTATGATTATGAGATCTGGCAAATGGATGTGAAGACCGCTTTCCTTAATGGAAAATTGGAAGAGGATGTGTATATGACACAGCCTGAAGGTTTCATCAATCCATTAGAACGTCATAAGATATGCAAATTAAAGAAGTCCATTTATGGACTAAAACAAGCATCGAGAAGCTGGAATATTCGTTTTGATGAATCAGTCGGTGAATTTGGTTTCATCAAAAATGAAGATGACCCGTGTGCATATAAGAGGTTTAGTGGGAGCGTAATTACTTTCCTAGTCCTCTACGTCGATGATATTTTAATCATTGGAAACGATATTCCTGAACTACATGCAGTTAAGGCATGGTTAAGAAAATGTTTCCAGATGAAAGATTTAGGAGAAGCAGCATATGTATTAGGTGTGGAGATCTATAGAGATAGATCTAATAGGCTTCTCGGGCTGTGCCAGAGTATTTACATCGATAAGGTCCTGGAGAGATTCCATTTAGAAAATTCTAAAAGAGGATATCTTCCAGTCAGACATGGTCTGAATCTTTCTAAGAGCCAGTGTCCTCAAACACAGTCTGAGAAAGATGAGATGGACAATACTCCTTATGCTTCGGCTATTGGGTCCATCATGTGTGCGATGTTATGTACTCGCCCAGACGTCGCTTACGGGTTAAGCGTGACCAGTCGGTTCCAAAGTAATCCAGGGAAGGCACACTGGATTGCAGTCAAGAATATTTTGAAATATCTTTGGAGAACCAAAGATATGTTCTTGATTTATGGAGGTCAGGAAGAACTCAGTATTGAAGGATATACTGACGCTTCGTTCCAATCTGACCAAGATGATTTCCGATCGCAATCAGGCTATGTTTTTAGCTTGAATGGAGGAGCAGTGGTGTGGAAGAGTTTCAAACAATCAATTGTTGCTGATTCTACAACAGAAGCCGAGTATGTTGCAGCCTCAGAAGCATCAAAGGAGGCAGTATGGATTCGTAAGTTCGTTCAAGAACTTGGTGTTGTTCCTTCAAGTGCAGATCCATTGGTTATCTTCTGTGATAACACTGGAGCGATTGCACAAGCAAAGGAACCACGGTCACACCAGAAGTCCAAGCACATACAGAGAAGGTTTCATTTGATCCGTGAGATCATAGATCGAGGAGAGATCAAGATCTGCAAGATTCATACAGATGACAATCTAGCTGACCCGCTTACAAAGCCTCTGGCGCAGCAGAAGCATGAAAAGCACTGTAATAATATGGGTTTGAGATTACTCAACCATTAGTTTAAGTGCAAGTGGGAGATTGTTGGGGTATGCCCTTAAGGCTAATGTTTGAGGCCTTGGGTTATTTTCAGTATCATGTATAAACTATGTATATGTTTTCTAAAGGCAATTGTTGTTATTCAGATTGTTGCATTATCTGCTGCTATATGTATACTTCTGAGTAATGTCTCAATCATGTTCAGCTGTGCTGACATTCAGAGTTGTCCTTAGTCGAGATATCTTGGTGAACATGAGACAGCCTTGATATGATGGAGACTAATATGTGTTCTAATCTTATAGGATGCTTCGAGTATGGAATAAGATTTAGACACATAGGTGCATTGGATGTACTGGACTGACCCTATTTAGGATATTCAATTGTTTGTCACAATGTGAATAAATCCTTATAAGCAAGCAAGTGGCATATTCCCTCTGACTTGAGATCACTTGTGTTTCTAAGTGATGATTGGCATTGTCTTGAGGTAGTTCAATATCATTTGAAAGATAATGGTTAAGGATTATCTTGGATAGTGGGCATGAATCATGTTAGGGCACTTATGATAGATAAAGGATTGCCCCTCCTAGTTGGAGTGTGATGTTCTACTGGGGCCCCCTCTGGATGATATGGTTGAGAAAGTGTATGGCCATACCCAGATGACTATGTTCATCTGATCTAACCATTCTCATCGTGTTGGAATTACAGGCTTGACAGGCTTGTCCAACGAGAACATCCAGTGGCAAAGGGAACAAGTATGCTGGGTGAATTGGATTCACACTTGTGCTATGGTTTGGGAGTAGTCTTGGAAGACTCTTTCCTTCATATCGGGAGACAGTGATGTGTTGCTAGATACCCCTCTCTGATCGTGATAACATAAGTTATCGTTACCGACAATGAAGGAAACCCTTAGGGTCGCACAATTTGATGATATGGCTTACTTTTGTCAGATCGTGTGGACTGGAATTATTCTAGTTCAGTTTAAAGCAATTTAAACTCTGATTGGAAGTGAGATCTAGTCTGATCATGTTTGATTGATTAGGGCATATGATCGGTAAGCTTCGATCGGCAGAATTGATGCTTGATCGTAAAGATCAAGAGGTTCATTGAGATGTGTGGTTAGATCTTGAACCATGAGGTTCAGAGAGATCAAGACCATGGCTGGTTCGATTTGGTTCTTGAACCAAATGAAATTGAACCGGTTCACTTATGTGAACGCATGGTTCAAAGGGGAGAGGAGTTTTCGATGGCTTCATGGGGACTTAAAGAAGGAGTTATGTACTTACTATATTTGGAAGTCGATTTTTCTTTTGGAATGCCCCACGTCTTCGAACGGTGAACGCCTCTCGCCCCTTTCTTCTCTCGTGTGTGTGTGTGTGTGGTTCGTCTTTACGATCAGCACCAGGGAGTTCGGCCAGCAAGAAGAAAAACATCTCATCACACGATCAAAGACTCCTTAGTGTCTTTGCTATCACAAGGAGCACAAGGAAGAAGCAAACTTCATCTTGTGTGTGATTCCTTTGGAGAAGAAGCATTCGCCTCTTTCTTCCTCCAAGCCGCCACTCAAAGCATGGCAATGGTAATGTTCTAACCTATCTTTTCAAGGTTGATCATATGTTTAAGTCAAGCGATTTTGAAACCTAGCATTTCCGCCGCTGCACATTCTAGATGCGCATGTGACCTAGGTTTACCTACATAGAACCCATCTGGGAAGGTTTCGGCAAAGTATTCACGGCCACGAGTGTGAAAGTTGCATTTGACCTCTGTTTTACTCCAAATTTGACATACGGTCTCGTCTTTTCATCATGAATCACCTTGCGGCATCAAAACTCATAAAATCCATCATTTTGAGTGATATTCATGGCCCATGAAAGATTCATGAGTGCAACCGTGAATATTGCGTCTGGCCTCCATTTCATTCCGAATTTGATATGCGACCTTGTAATTTCCTCTAGAATCATGCTAGGCCTTAAAACTCACAAAATCTATTATTTTTATGCCATTTTGCTTGTATTTTCTTAAAAACTAAGAAAAGTGAAGATTTCATACAAAGTGAAGTAAAAACACTAAAATTTGGTATAAAATCATAAAATAAGCCCAAAATATCATATAAAACACAGGCAAAAATATGATGTAAATGCAACTCATCAAACGACATGTACCGCAGGACTAGAGAATGGCTGCAGTAATAGCCGAATCCCTCTTGGTTATGAGAGCTTCAGGTACGACTTCCTCAATAGCCGAATCCCTCTTGGTTATGTTGAAGTAATGCAAAAGGTTGTCGAACGCATAGGAAACAAGGTTGAGTACCAAAAAGTCTAAGTTTCAATAGCTAAGCGAATTGAGATAGTGTTTTGATGTCAATTAACGAGAGCAAGAAATCAGTGCAATGATGGGAAGAGTTTATATATGAGTGAAATCAGGGCTTTAGTATCCACCACACTGACGATTCTATTTGTGTTAAAGATGATCTATTATATGAATTCACAGTTTTGCATAAGGAACCTCCCCTAAGGTACAGGATGCCCCCTCTCGGTGGTACACGCTGGTGTTTATCTAGAACGGTCTCCTACTCTCGTGGTGGATTGTTCTAAACAAACCCTATGCACTCGATGGAAGGTTATGATGCCCTTGAGTCAAATCCAAGCACTCTCGTGTCATGGATTCACAAGTTTTACTAAGGGGTTCTATCGTCATGATCCTCCTCTCAGTATGAATTGTATCGGCAAAAACATTATAATACGTGGCTAGAAATAAGTGCAACAAAGTAAAGATATGCTCATATGAACGTTCAAATAATAGAATTGAAATAAGTATTGCAACTAGAGATCGTCAGCGGGCTTCAACCAAGCCCTGAATAGGTTTTACGCTATAAAATTCATAAAATCGCACAAAATTCTCTCTGTAAAGTTAGGAAAACTACAATCAAACATTTTTGAGGGGAAGGAGATGATGAACCGAACGGAATCTTCGAGAATCGTGGTGCTTCGACGGTCCAACCTCTCGAAATCACCTCTGAATCGTGTTGTCACCGCTTCCGTTTGCCTTCGCCTGTTTGTTCGCCGATTTCTCAATCATTAGGAAATTTCGGAAGGGGCTTTTATACCCTTTAGATTCGCCTCTGTGTCAGCTTTCCAAAACGTGTTTACTTGCCTTATTTGGACCTTTGTAGGGCTCAAAATCGACAGAAATTCGTGTAAGGGTCGGACTGCCGTATTACGATCACGGGTGAACCCCGCCGGGTTCACCAGGTGGTGAAGTCTCCTGTGCAGTCCCTGTAGACTAAGAAGCACTAGTGAACCCCACCAGGTTCACTAGGTGGTGAAGTGTAATTTAGACATCTACTAAAAATTCTTCCGAAAGAATCATGGGTGAACCCCGCCGGGTTCACCTATGAGTGAAGTGTTCTGTGAGTTTTGGTCATCAGCAAAAGCACCGGTGAACCCCGCCAGGTTCACCTGGCCGTATTTCTTAAAGTAACTTTGATTGAGCTCAAATTTGACATGCAGCTTCGTCTTCTTGTAAGGAATCACCCGACTTTAGAATCTTCAAAAGACTTTAAATTTGGGCAATTTCACGTAAAGTTTCATAAAAATAAGAAAAAGTGAAGATTCCAAAGCTTTTAAGTAAATATGTCTTAATGGAGCATAAAAACATTAAAATAGGCCTAAATTTATCATGGAATAATACCAAAAATTACTACTAAAATGCAAGACATCAAACACTCCCAGACTTAAATCTTTGTTTGTCCTCAAGCAATAAAATAAGATGAAATACATGATAGGTACGAGAGTAATCATTCATGTTGAAGCATGCATCCAAATTATAGAAACATCTACTAGTAATCCGATATCTAGTCAGAAGAAATCAAATGATTGGGTGTTTCGAGCGTTCAGCAGTTTGATCCCACAACTTCTAGAAGTCAAAGAACTTAGCCAGTAATAAACATAGAATTCAATCAAGCTTACACAATACTCATTGTATTCTAATTCATCCAAATCAAATCGTTGGGATTAACTCAAATGCATTATTTAGGATATGATACACTAATTATTGCATCAGACTTCAACTCATATCATTAGGTACCACTGCCAATTTTTTTGCAGTGCCAAGTAGAGGAGTCTCTCTTTAGATTTCAACTCATGTTCTTAGGTGCCACTGTCAATTTTTCATAGTGCCAAATAGAGGAATCTAAGAGTTTTTTTTTTTTAACATAAATGTAGTATATCAACATATCCTTTCATCTCTTAACAAATGTAGTGTCTTCCCAACAATAGAAAAAGACTAAAGGAACAAATATGTATATGACATCTTAATGTGAATCACATGTAAACTACATGCATGAATTGCTTAAGCAATTATTGAAGTATTCAACCCATTAATGATTGGTCTAAAACAATCCAAATCAGAAGATTTCAAAATCATAGAACATATGAATATGATAATAGAATATCTCTAACAAGGTGATACATTTAACAGGTCCTGATTATTCCTGATTAAGCATGCATTCAACTTTAGGAATTTGGCCTAGCTATCATAGGATCAAGATTATCATAATCAAACATGATAAACCAATGACTAAACTCTTAACGATAATATCACAATATCTCAAAATGACCATATGCATAACTCATTCACAATTCTCACAACAATATGAGGATCATAGCAAAATACCTAGATAAACTGTAAAATAAGTCCAAACACGTCATACACAATTGTCAAGGGGCCTGAAGATGTGGACCAGGCCCTCGAATAGTGGCATATAGATACAATGCCAAAATGAATCTCCAATTAGTCAAGTCAAGGACAAGTAGCAGAAACAAAAACCACAGCAAATCAGATAACAACATGGCAACAAAAGATAGTAAAACTAGAAAAGAGACAGCTCACCCACTCTAAATGTCACATACTCCTCTATGCGAAATCATGTACGTGAGAGGAGTCGGTGACAATGTGAGGGTCTGGGGAAGCTACCTCCTCTTGTGCGATTTAGAGCCAGAAGCCCGAGAGCTCTTGCCCTCATCGCGAGAGGTATAGTCAGTATCAGCCTCCTCATCCGAAGAGATGTCCATACGTGCCATGTTCTCTTCGGAGAGAAAAGAGAGCTGCTCATCCATAGCGGATAGCTTCTCCCAAACGGAGCCCATCATCTTGTGCTGTCTTTGCATGCCGGCCTCCATAGTCTCCCAACGAGAAGACTACTCCTGGCGCATGTAAGAGAGGGTGGAGTCTATCTGGTCCTACACCTCCCGCTGGTGATGCTGCTCCTCTCTTATTTCTTGTAGCATGGTCATCATGGAGCCAGTAGAGGAGGAGCCCCCAAATGGAAAGCATCTGGGACTAGAGGTGCGGTGTCCACAGGTTGGGGATCGGCAATGAGCTGGATACACCAGTTAGCTTGTACTTGTACGGTGGTGCGCTCGGGGTTCGGTAATGGAAGGGTGAACTGGCTTCCCTTAAACGTCAAGCAGTAAGAATCACCCCGGTGTATGATTAGCTTCATAGAAACACACGACTCGATCTCGAGCCGGTTGTTTCCAATTGCTTCCATAGTGCCATAGGGGATGACCCCCAAGGAAACTGCCAGTGGAGTAATTAACCCTCCCATAACTATCGCCCCCTTGCGAGAGTGGGCGACACGGCTGAATTGCTTCGCCAAGTAGAATCTTGAGTCCACCCTGAAACTATGCAGGATACACTATAAATAGAACAATTCAGATTAGCGGACCATACCATCACTTTCCCCACGCTCGAAGATGGCGTGAGCGAGGACATGGTGGACGTATCTGATAGCTAGGTTTCATATACTGGAAGCCTGTGTGATGCGTGCTGAGTAGATGTGTTCATTGGTGATTGATACGCTCCACAAGTGCACGAACTTATCGAAGTAATAAAAATAAGATATCGTTCCCAACGAGGATCAGGTGGTCAAGTACCGATTACACAGTCGATCTATATCTAGATGAATCAAATCATGGTTTTTGTTTTGTTTGGAAACTTCTAAAACAAGAAAACAAAAAGGTAGTTTTTAGGGTTTAAATCAATATGCAAAAGATTGGGACTCAGGGTTTCACCACACTGACAATTATGAATTATAGCAAATAAATTATTTGAATAGAAAATTATAATGTTGAAAAAGATTTTTCCTATGGTACAGATTACCTCCTCCCAGAGCGTAATCCGGTATCTAACTATGTTAACTCCCTACTCTCGTGACAGTTAACCTAACCAAACCCATTAAGTTCTATGAAAAGCTAGTTAAATCCTTCAGACGAATCCAATCTACTCCCGTGATTGGATTCGTAGATTCGATTGAAATAGTTCGGACGTTGCAATTCACCTCTCGGTACTTCTCGCAACATCTAATACGCAATTATACATGGCCAAGGTAAATTATGAAATAAACATGAATTCAATCAATTCATGATAATAAATTTATATAGAAAGAGTATGAATACAGATCAATTCATAATTGTCAGCGGGCTACATCCCTAATCCCGAAATAGAAATCTACTCACTCATGTTCGTAAAGTAAAACATGTTTGTACGATGAACAAGTAGAAATCTCATAAAATTTGCAAAGAAATCACTAAAACAACAATTTAACGTGCTTCCCCTCGATCTAACGATGAAGATGAAGTAATCAAACTAAACTTTTTCGTGAAATCTCACCGGAATCCGCTCGCAAATCGAATTTTACCCCTTGTCGTCACTGCCGATTGTTCCTCATCTGCAAAAGCTCTCCCAACCCCTGAAAAATCTGATCTTTTATGGCTAGGCTGGTTTGGAACCCCTCAAGGAACGTTTCTGTAATGTTTGGTTCAAATCCGGTTCGAATCGGTGGAGAATCGAGTGAAAAAACTCGTCAGGCAGCAATTTTCACGGTCCATGATGAGTTTACGGCCAAGGCCGTAAATCCTTCTGTGTGTACATGCCTTTGCTCATAAAAAGTTTCACGGACCGTAATTGATTTACGGCTTCACCCGTGAAAGTTTCTATTCGTTTCCATACTTAGCCGTTTTTCGCCTTTCGCTTGACGCCAAAATTACGGTCGACTCCATAATTACGACCAAGGCCGTAAATATTAAAATCTTCACTATTTTCGCTCCAAATTTAATATGAACACTCGTGATCTCCTCGGGAATAGTATTGTGGCTTTAAAACTCTCGAAATCCATCATTTTTATGTCGTTTTACCTACATTTTCAATAAAACCAAGAAAAGTGAAGTAAAAACACCAAAATTAGCACAAAATTATGCAATTAAGCTCAAAATATGAACTAAAATATAGGAAAAAATGTGGTATAAATACAACGCATCAAATACCTTAGACTTAGAATTTTGCTTGTCCATAAGCAATTCATGAATATGAATAAAGAATGTGAAGATAAGGAACACTCATCTGTTCTACCATCAATAAAGTTATCAGTATACATTTCAGGCAATCAAATTTTCAGAACTTAAACCATTTAAGAGAGATCACAGTAAGAACAAACCGTCAGGAATTTGCAATCCAAGAAAGATAAAATTCACAAGTCATGTTATAATGTTCAATCAACACATATCAAGCATCAAATACTTCCAAGTTTAATAAATCTCCTTTAATCAATAGATAGAGAATCATTTCAAGTCACTTGGTGAAACTATAAATAAGAGAAATGAAACTTAAAGTACAAATTTCTATCTATAAAAATACATATCGCCAAATTTCTATCCATAAAAATCAATATAAAATCAAAGGAAGATAAATGAAACTTAAAGTACAAAGATCATTATGCACATGTTGTTTAAACATATAACAATTCATATATAAACTTTATCAATACCAGGATCGATCTTACTCAACAATTTAAGTTTTCATGAAATCTCAAAAATTCTCTAAGTCATCAAATTAATTGCCCAAAAATGTTTTCTAAGTGCAAAATTGAGGATAAAACATATTTGATTATTCCTTAACAATCTTAAACATTCAAAATTCTTATCTATAAAACTTTGAAGGACTAGCAAAACATGAATAAGAACACCCTAGACTTAAATTGTTGCATATGTATAAACACTTTAAATGAATGGAGGATTTCTGAAAAATTTTATAAGAGTTCCCTTTGTATTATTGGAGAAACCTTGTACAATTATATCAAAAGTGTAAAATATAACTCAGAAAAATCCAGAAAATATACCATATCGTAGATATTCAAATTTTACATGGTAATCAAGTTTCAAACATCAAATATAGTCATGTGTTATCATCCAAATCACAGTTTACACTTCTAAGTTACTATTCATTCTAAATATCAAAACATATATATCAAAATCAATCTAGAATGCACAAACTCATAAACACAGCATCAAAAATCATCATATAGCATCCCAAACACATGATGAATATCAAATATATACAAAACCGTCCTATCTACACCATGTTCAGCATCTCTAGGGCCAATACCATCATGTATGTACAATATCAAACCTAATGTCAAAATATCTTATAATATCAAGATACAACTCACACACACAAAGAAAACATAAAATGCTGTGTGTGGCTGTATCAGTATCCAGTCTACTAAATCCTGTGCACAGATAGGATAGATGTGAGATCTCCTGCATAATATCAAAGAACAATCTTAAATGCATAAAAATGAAATGAAGATACATACAGAATCTATCAATCCGTCTCAGTATGCTCGGAATCCTCCTCCTCGTCTCTAGTATGTCGTGTTGATGAGGATGGGAGACGATGCCGTAATAGCTCCTCTATCGCATGTAAAGACTCGAGTGCCCTCGACTGTCCCTGCTCAAGGCGCGACATGTCGTCACGCATCCTCCTCTGCTCGGCTCGCATCTGCTCTAGGGAAGGGTCTGACCATGCTGAAGTAGATGGCTCGGCAGATGTGGACGGCCTATCAGCGGCGGATGGCTCGACTAGAGGAATATGCTCTGAAATCCTTGGCGGTGATGGAGGTGAAGCTATCTCTCTAGGACCTCCCCCACGAGTGGGATCCACGATCCAGTTTTGCTGAACATGAACCGTAGTACGGTTCATGTTCGGCAGCCTCATCGTGATATCAGTGCCTCTAAACATCAGATGATACGAGTTCCCAAGCCTCGTAATCATCATAATGGCGATGCAAGCATCCATGTCAAGTCTGGGATTGCCCTTTGCCTCATTCAACCCCGAGGGGTAAAAACTGAGGGCAAGAGCAATGGTGGTAATCATGCCTCCCAAGACCAAAACTCCTCTCCGCGCTCTAGCAGCCTTATGAATCTGCTTCATGAGGTAGAATGGGGTGCTGACACGGAATCCTGTCAACATGGCCCATAAAAGAACAACTCTGAAGATCTGACCATGCCATCGCTCTTTGCTCTCCCAAAAATAGTATGTGCAAGTACTTGATGTGCATATATGAAAAATGGGTTGGATAAACATGTAGCTCTGGTGGTCCTCGGATCAAATCTTCCCTCACCAGATATATCTCGCTAGAAAGTCCCATCAAAGTACTCGCGTGGGCGATATCTAGTATCATCCGAGGGGAACCCAAATATATGACCAAACTGGTCAAGCATAAGTACGTGGTCCCGGTTCCCCAACCGGAATGTCATCCTACCAGGATCACTGTCGTCATAGTTCCGCAATGAAATCTGGACAGAGCTGAAAACCTCCAAAGTCAGTTGAACATAGGGTGGATGCCTCTGATGATAAAAATCCTGCCACCCTATGTTCGTGAACATCCACTGGACGTCATCGAATAATCCTAGGTACTACAGTGTCTGGTCGTCCCAATATCGCATGCTAAGTACTTCCCGAGTGGACATAGCACGGTATCTCCTCTCCTACTCCGTACTCCTGTGTCTGATCTGACGTGGGTAAGGAGTAAGTGCAGGGGGTGGTGATCGCGCGCGTCTCCTCTCTGGTATCTCAGGCTCAGGAACAGCAGGAGACGGCTTAGAAGATGGCTCGGGGGAAGGCAAGTGAATCTCAGGTGATAGTGCTAGTGGTGATGATGCCGGTGCAGTGACTGGCATCTCAGTGGTATGTGGTGCCTCAGATGCTACTGGTGGTGCTGGCTCACTAACAACAGACAGCTCATGCACTACTCATGGAGGAGAGCGGAGCTCTGGTATATCCACTGAAATCTCCGGTAAGCCCGCAAATATCTCAGGAAATCCATCCTCCTAATCTGGCAATACTGGCGTAGCAGCCTCAGGGACAGGTAGATCTCCCTGGGCTGAGGAGGGTGATGGAATCTCAGGAGTCTATACAGTATCGTGTGGAGTGTCTACCTCCATGGTCTGAGTGTCGGAGGGGACTGCAGACTCTAGTAAATCAACGGGAGGTATAGATGTGGCGGACCTCTCTACATCCATTGGAGTGGCATCAACTACTATCGGTGCTGGCGCTGGGGGTGCTACAGATGTCTCTGTAGTCTCTGTAACTGGTGATAAAGGTCGGGTGACTCTCCTCTTCCAAGTGCTAGTAGCTCGACCGGTATGCTTCCTAGCGTACCGTCTAGCGATCCTCTGATCGCGGCTCTCTAGCCTATCAGTAGGCCTCTCTGATATGATCTCCAGCTCTGGAGAGCTGGCTGGCTCTGGCACTGCTGTCTATGATGTACTGGATTCTGAGGACGTGCTAGGAGCTGGGGACGTCCTCTTAATGCCGATCTCGTCGGAGACACTGGGATACACCCATGGAGTATCGGAGGGAGGATATAAGTCGAATGGTACAGCAGACTCCACGGCCGACATCTGTGCTAGCTCAAATCTCTCTGGGAGTACTCCATGAACCATCCCGTATCTAGGATATATAGGAGGTATGGTCCTCGTACACTCTCCTTCCTCACTGCCTCTCCTCGGAGCCATAATGACGATCAAAACAATCCAAAATATGCAAATGTATTTCAAAGACCGTAATGCTATAGTAACTTTAGAAATCGCCCGTGAAAACTCAGATGAAAATCGATCCAAAAACCCAATCCAAAGGCTCCAAATCCATGCTAGAAGTATGCAAATCTAGTGCTGAGATTGAAAATCAAGTTTATGAGGAGTTTGCTCACAAATCCGTGCAGAAATCGGCCTCGAATCTTTCAAAAAATGAACTCTGGCAGGTCGGCGGACGAACGGCGCTTCTTCACAAAATCTGGTGAAAATATGATGGATGATCACCGGAAACCACTCGTTGGAAATAGGGAGAGGTAGGTGGAAGGGTTTCGTCACCGCTCATGGAAGGAATCGTCAAAAATTGGCGAATTACGAGCATGGGCGTAAACCCTAAGTCGCCTATTAAGTTTAAACCGTAAGAATTTACGGTCCGTAAGAATTTACGGTCCGCTCTATGGGATGTCTATCGACTTCAAAAATATTTCCTTCATCGAATTTATCCTCCTTCACTTCAAGGGATTGACGAGAAGCTGCAAAATAAAGCTTCTTAGCCCTTAAAGAAAAATCATAAACCAATTTGCTGTCATTTGAACTTAACGTTAACTTCTCATGTAGCATATCTATTATAGCTCCTATACTTGCCAAAAATGGTCTACCTAGAATAATAGGTGATTTAGTGTCTTCTTTTATTTTAATAATCATGAAATCAGTTAAGATAGAAAACTTATCAACTTTAACAGACACATTCTCTAAAATTCTTAGAGGTTGCTGAACAGAACCATTAGCAAATTGAAGACAAATTTCAAAAGGTTTAAATTCTCCACTACCTACCTTCTCAATCATATATGAAGGCATCAAACTAACACTCGATCCTAAGTCACATAAAGCATTTTCAACAAAAAACTTACCAACATGGCAAGGAATTGAACCCAGTGGGGTTCACCCGTGATCTACGCCGAACACTTCACCACCTGGTGAACCCAGTGGGGTTCACCCGTGAAGGTGTCGGAACAACACGACCCCACTTGGTTTTTCGCTGATTCCCGGCCCGATTCAAGTCCAAATTTAACAAGTGAGGACTTTTTGGAAAGCTGACTCGAAGACGAATGAAAAGAATATAAAAGCCCTTATTTTTGTAGCAATCACATGACGAAGTGGCTAGGGTGGAAGAACACGGTGATTCGGCGACTTCGAGTGGATTTCTGGAGATTCGATCATCGAAACCTTGTGATTCTGGTTTACTCCTTTCGGTTCATTATCTCTTCCCTCCTAGAAACCTTTTCCTGTGATTTTCTTATGTTTAAAGAGAGGATCTTGAGCGCTTTGACGATGGTTGTAGCGTAAACCTATTTTCAGGGCTAGGTTGAAGCCCTCTGACGATTTTTGTTTGCAACTCATGTATTAACTTTGCTATTTGGATCATATCTTAAGCGTATTTCACTTGATGTATTTATTTCTTGATTTGTACTCTTGCCAAGTATTATCATGTTATAGTTGTTATAGTTCATAACAAGAGTAAGACCGTAACGATCGAACCTCTTTGTGAATCTTGTGAAGGCTCGACACGAAAGTGCTTGTTCTTCGCTCGAGGGTTCATAATCTACCACGGAACCCATTGGGTTTGTCGAAAATGGTCCACCGCGAAAGTTGGAGACGTTCTAGGCAAATACCGGGGTGTACACTCGAAAGAGGGCACCTTGTACCATAGGATAGATTCCTTACGCATATCTGGAAATCCAAATAACTGATATTTATTTTCCCTGATATTCTTAAGCCCTGAATACAGATCAATTCCCTGATATTCTCAAGCCCTCATATATTTTCCCTGCCGTAGTTGTTTGATTTCTTGTTTACTGTTCTGCTTAGTTTTAGTTTTCAAGTTCCAAAAACCACGATTTGATCAGCTTAGATTCCAAGAATTAGATTTTCTAGTACTCACCTTGTTCCCTGTGGGATCGATATCTTTTGTATTACTTCAACATTTCCGTGCACTTGCGGATAGTGTCAAAAGATAGCTAGATGTAGATTAGGGTCCTGATTTGGGGATCCCCCAAATTGATTTTGTTGGACCATGTCATCAATGCTGGCTTAAGCTCCAAATTGTTCGCCTTTACGTTGGGTCGAACTATGCTTGAATTAAACCCTTGAATATTTAGTACCGTGCAGTCCCTTAAAGATTAGTTGTTTGCCGCCATTACTCCTTCTTCAGAAATCTTTTGAGTGTGAAACTGCAATTTCCTTCGAAGGCGAAATGTACGCTCAATTTCTGAGTTTGCTGGAACTAAAGTACCTATTCGAGAATTTCTGGGCATACAATGTGTAAGTTGAGATAGAAAGTAAAATAATAATGAAAATGGAAGGAAAAGTAAAAAACCAATGCTAAAACAAAAGAAGAAAAAGTGCCTAGTCTCCTAACTTATCTAGAAGTCAAAATTAACTAGTCGTAATCCCCGGCAACATGCCAAAAAACTTAATACGTTCCGCAAGTACATAAAAAGATATCATTGCCAATGAGGATTACGTAGTTATGTAACAACTTTTTGACTTTTTTAAATATAGGCAAAAACTAATACGTGGTTGTGTTGAACTTCTAAGCACGAACAATTCAAAAGCAACATTAAAGAGGATTCAAATTCTAAAAGATTGGGATGTCATGGGTTCACCACACTGACAAGTATGAATCATTTAAAGATCACTCAATCAATAGAAAATAACTATCATGAAAGGAACTTTTCCTAATCTACATACTACCTCCTTCCAGAGCGTAATACGGTGTTTAATTAAGTTAACTCCCTACTCTCATGATAGTTAACCTAACTAAACCCATTAAGTTCTATGAAAATCTGGTTAAATCCTTCAGACGAATCCAATCTACTCCCATGATTGGATTCGTAGGTTCGATTGAAATAGATCGGACGTTGCGATTCTCCTCTTGGTACTTCTCGCAACGTCTAATACGAAATTATACGTGGGCAAGGTAAATTACGAAATAAACATGAATTCAATTAAATCATGATAATAAATTCATATAGAAAGAGTATGAATACAGATCAATTCATAATTGTAGTGGGCTATGCCCTTAATCCCGAACTAGAAATATACTCACTCATGTTCGTAAAGTAAAACATGTTTGTACGATGAACAACTAGGAATCTCATAAAATTTGCAAAGAAATAACTAAAACAACAATTTAACGTGCTTCCCCTCGATCTGAAAATGAAGATGAAGTAATCAAACTGATCTTTTTCATGAAATCTCGCCGGAATCCGCTCGAAAATTGAATTTCGTTGCTTGTCACTGCCGCCGATTGTTCTTCATCCGAAAGGCTCTCCCAACCCTTCAAAAATCTTATCTTTTATAGCTAGGCCAGTTCGTAAGCCCTCAAGGAATGTTTCTGCAAAGTTTGGTTCAAATCCGGTTTGAATCGGTGGAGAATCGAGTGAAAAAACTCGTCAGGCGGCAATTTTCACTGTCTGTGATAAGTTTACGGCCAAGGCCATAAATCTTTCTATGTGTTGACACTCACTGCAAGTACACGGTTATGTCGAAGTAATATAAAAGATGTCGAATCCCACATGGAACAAGGCTGAGTACCAGAAAATCCAAGTTTTAATAGCTAGGCGAATCGAAACGTGGTTTTGAGAACTAAAATAATCGAAAACGAGAAGATCAAAGCTACGACGGTAGAGAATAAATATGAGAGAGATATCAAGGCTTCGGTTTCCACCGTGATGACTACCTTAATCGCACTAGAAAAATATCAGTTATTTGGATTATTGGTTTGCACAAGGAATCTATCCCTAGGGTACAAGGTGTCCTCTCTCGAGTGTGCACCCCGGTGTTTGACTAAGACGATCTCCTACTCTCGTGGTGGATCATTTCAGATGAACCCAATGAGTTCTATGGCAGATTATGAAATCGTCGAGCGAAGACCAAGCACTCTCGTGTCGGGGTCTCGCAAGTTTTACTAAGAGATTCCACCCTTACGATCCTCCTCTCGGTATGAATCGTAACGGCTTAAACATGAAAATAATCGGCCAAGGCAAAATCATGATATATGCGCATCAAAGTAAATATGCTTAAAATACAATCCAAACAATAGAATTAAAATAGAGTTTGCAATTAAAATCGTCAACGAGCTTCAACCGAGCCCCGAAATAGGGTTTACGCTACAATTGTCATTGAAACGCTCAAAATCTCTCTTTTAATGGAAAAAAAACTACTAGGAAGCGAATCTAAGAGGAAGGAGACGATAAACCAAAAGTATCTAGAAGAAATCATGTTGATCTAAAGTCTCAATATCTGAAAATCCTCGAAAATGGCCTCGTTGCCGTGTTCTTCCACCCTACGCCGCTCGTCGCTTGATTTCCTCGATAGTTAGGTCACAAAAATTGGGGCTTTTATATTCCACGTGTTCTCCTTCGAATCATCTTTTTATAGAGTCCTTACTTGCCAAATTTGGATACCAAACGAGTTGGAAATCACTAAAAATCTGAGTGAGCGTCGAACTCGCGTGCGCTTGGGTTGGAATCACGGGTGAACCCCACCGGGTTCACCTGGCCGTGATTCGCTCTGTGGAGTTCTCGGCCAAAAGAAATATGGGTGAACCCCACTAGGTTCACCTGGCTGTGGTTTGTTCTGAGTAGTTTCAGCTGAACGGAATATAGGTGAACCTCGCCGGGTTCACCTAGCCGTGATTCTCTCTATGAGGAATCCTGTAGCCTGGCGAAAATGCTGGTGAACCCCGTGGGGTTCACCTGGCCGTATTTTTCATGCCAAATCCGATTTAGCCCAAATTCGATGTGTAGCTTTGTCTTTGTATAAGAAATCACCCTATGGTCTTAGAATCTTCAAAAAACGTCAAAATAGGGCAATTTTACCTGAAATTCCATAAAAAGGAAGAAAAAGTGAAGATTCCGAAGCTTTTAAACAAATAAGCCTTAAAAGAGTGTAAAACTATCAAAATAAGCTTAGATTTAACATGAAATATAAAGAAAAATTACTACTAAAATACAAGGCATCAAAATACTCCAGACTTAAATCTTTGCTTGTCCTCAAGTAATAAAATAAGATGAAATACATGATAGATACAAGAGCAATCTTTCGTGTCAAGGTATACATCCAAGTTAGAAAAATATTTAATGACAATCCAAGATCTAATCAGGATAAATTAAGTAAATGGTTTTTTGAGTGTTCAACAGCTTGATCCCACAATAACTAGATGTCAAACAACTTAGTAAGCAGCAAATATAGGATTCAATCAACACACAACACTCATGCAATTCCAATCCTTCCTAGTCAGATTGTTGGGGTTAACTCAAATGTTTCATCAGGGTATGATATACTGATTATTGCAATAGACTTCAACTCATAACCTTAGGTACCATTGCCAATTTTTCGCAATGCCAAGTAGAGGAGTCTTTTTCTGGGTTTCACTTCACATCTCTTAGATTTCAACTCATGTCCTTCAGTACCACTGCCAATTTTGCGTAGTGCCAAGTAGAGGAATCTAAGGGTGAGCGATATTTTTTTTTATTTTTGTGTCTAGCAGTTGATAACATATCCTTTTTAATAAATGCAGTGTCTCCCCAACAATAGAAAGGAATTCAAATAATAACTAAGCGAATATGTATCTCAATACGATTCTCATGTAAGTTGCAAGCTTAAGTTGATTAAACAGTCATGTCAATGTTTGACCCACTAATGAACAACTCAGAGTCAATCCAAATTACAAAATTTCAAAATCATAGAATATATGGACATGATCAAAAAGTATTTCTAACAAGAAGGTATTATCAACAATCATTGATTATTCCTAACCAATTATGCATTCGACTTAAAATTTTAAAATGGCTATCATAGGACAATTCATACACATAACTCACATGCAAACTCATGGAAAGATTTCGCACAGCATGTATGAAAAGCATAATAAACATGGCAGAATACTAACACAAGCAAACCAAGTAATGTCATACAACATTGTCACAAAGTGGGGCCTGAAGATGAGGACTAGGCCCACGAATATAATGGCATATAAGATACAATGCCACATAATATCCATCACAGAATAAAAGCATCAATCCAAACATAGCAAGTCATAGCCACATGAAGAAAGAAAGAAGAAACCGGAGTAAAGAAAGCTCACATACTCTAAAAGTTTGCATAGTCCTCTATGTAATACCATGATGTGAGAGGAGTGCATGATGATGCTGATGTTGATGGGAAGCTACCTCTGCTTGCGCGAGCGAGAGCCAGAAGTCTGGGAGCTTTTGCTCTTCCCGCGTGGGCTATAGTCAGGCTCGACCTCCTCGTCAGAGCAGATGTCCATGCGAGCCATGTTCTCCTCATTGATGAAGGCGAGGCGCTCATCTATCGCAGATAGCTTCTCCCACACCGATCCCATCATTTTGTGCTGTCTTTGCATGTGTGCATCTATAGACTCCCATTGAGTAGAATAGTCCTGCTGGATGTAGGAGATGGTGGTATCCATATGGTCTATAACTTCACACTAGTGAAGTTGCTCCTCCCTAATCTCCTGCAATACAGACATCATAGAGTCAAATTGTGAAGTGCCACCAAAGGAAAATGCGCCCGGTGCAAGTGGTGCAGTGTCAACGGGGTCAGGCTGTGGATCTTCAGTCTGCTGGATACGCCAGTTCCCTCGCACATGCACAGTGGTGCGCTCTGGGTTCGGTAAGGGCAGGCAAAATGGGCTCCCTTTGAACGTCATACAATAAGAGTCTCCTTTGTGAATAATCAGCTTCATGGAGACACAGGACTCGATCTCAATCCTGTTGTTGCCAGTAGCCTCTAATGTGTCGTTTGGAATGACGCCCAATGAAACTGCCAAAGGGGTGATCAAGCCGCCAATCACAATCGCCCCCTTCAAAGAACGGGCGACGCGACTGAACTGTTTTGCTAGATAGTACCTAGAGTCCACTCTGAGACTGTGAAGCATGCACTAGAG
This sequence comes from Costus lasius, assembly GCA_027563935.2. NCBI lineage: Eukaryota > Viridiplantae > Streptophyta > Magnoliopsida > Zingiberales > Costaceae > Costus > Costus lasius. Next base: position 84,556,701 of record CM050451.1, read on the forward strand.
ATAGAATAACTCTGTCTGTCGAACCATGCCGTCGCTCTCACTGCGGCCAAAGAGGGTATGAGCCAACACGCGGTGGACATACTTAATCACTGGGTTGCAAAGACTGGAGGCACGGGCCACACGAGTGGAGTAATTGTGTTCGTTGGTGATTGCGCTCCAGAAGCCCTGCTCACTGTACTCGGTAGGGACCTTGCGTACACCTGGTTCAGGAAAACCATAAATGTTGTGCAACTGAGAAAGAGTAAGGATATGCTCAATGTTACCCAAGCGGAAGGTCAGACGGCCTGGATCGTCCTCAAGAATCGGATCTACCTTCACTTCCAAAGAGCTCAAGAATTCTAGTGTAACACTAATGTACGTGGGAGAAAATAGCTATTGGAATTGCTCCCACCCTACGGCTACATACATCATGTCAACATCTTCTCTTAGCCCAAGCATCTGCAACGTGCCTCTGTTAAGGTATCTCGTGTTGAGCACTCAGTATTAACGCAGTGTCTGATAACGCTCCTCTTGCCCGGCGTTGCGAAAGATGATTCCAAGCTCGTTCGGGGGAGAGACGTATGGCTGTGGTCGACTGGTAGGTGTGCGTCCATGACACGATGATGAAGAACCTAGTGTGGCTGAAGATGGCCGGAAGTATGGAGGAGTCGGCGATGGCTCATACTCGTCGTCATCGGTCGCGGACGAGTCGGAGAATGCCTGCGGAGGTGCGGTCCTCATGGAAGCCATGGCTTTGGTTCTTTGAGGCATGCTGGCTAGAGATGATCGGAAGATGGCTATTGCACTTTGGTGGGAGAAAATCCGGTCGGAGATGCAAGGAAAAACGAAGGCGGCGGCGGATCGGTTGAAAAGCTCGAAGAACAGGTGAAGGGGAAATCCAGAATCAATTAGAGAAGATTCTTGTTCGGACGAAGGGGAAACCTGGATCAAATACTTGAAGACTTCCTTCGTGTTTTGAGAAGACGAGCGGGTGGCGCTATCGGTGGAAAAGTTGGCGAGATCGGGTGGTGGCGGCGGAAGCTCATGCGGTGCCCTAATTTCGGGAGAGCACGAGTTGGAATACTGGTGAACCCGCCCGGGTTCACCTGGCTGTGAAGGCTACTGGTCTTGGGATGTTGCTACAGAAGCACGGGTGAACCCGCTGGGGTTCACCAGCCGTGAAGTGTTCTGGACCGTTCCTGCGCAGACAGAAATACAAGTGAACCTGCCCGGGGTTCACCTGGCTATGAAATGCACTGATCACAATTCTGGATGCGCTGGTACAGTGCACTTCACGGGTGAACCCCATGGGGTTCACCAGGACGTGATGTGCACTGATCAACTCAAAAAATCCTGAAAAAAATTTGGAAAAATCCTCATGCGCTACATCTTCCTCATACAACATAAAGAGATATCAAATTAGTAGCAATCCCCTCTAGAAAAATAAAAATTAAATGAGAAAGAAATTAACAGCCTAGAAAATTGTCTAATCAACAAATAAAAACAACGCGGAGAGATAATGCATGAAAACTAAAACAATCAAACACTTGGGTTGCCTCCCAAAAGCGCTAGTTTAGGGTCGGTAGCTCGACCATAAGAGTTTTCAGAGTAGCAAATTCGTGGGGTTTGAAAGAGCAAGAGCTTCCTCTCTTTCGACCCGCTCATCTTCGAAGTAGTGCTTGAGGCGGTGCCCGTTAACTGTGAAACTGCCATTTCATTCTATCCAAATTGTGATGGCACCATATGGTTGAACTTTCTGAACTGTAAATGGACCGGACCATCTCATGCGAAGCTTTCCTGGAAATAGCCGAAGTCTTGAATTGAACAGAAGTACTTTATCCCCTTCACGAAATTCTTTCTTCACTATGCGCTTGTCATGCTAGAACTTTGTGCGTGCTTTATAGATCTTGGCATTTCTCATTTCACTGGCGTTCTTGACAGAGTCTGTTAGGGAAAGTTCTAGATCATTCACTCCTTTCCTGAAGGGCTCAACATGCTGTATAGCTTTTTCCACAATGTCCACGCTGCAGTATGTACCTGCAAGAGAAGGGTTTTTTAAGTTGTCGGTTAGATCAAATTGAATAACGTTGCCACAGATGTTCAAGGACAGTTTCCCATGCTTGACATCCATGACAGTGCCTGCAGTAGCAAGAAAAGGTCTCCCTAGAATGATAGGGAGCTTGCCATCTTCATCAATTTCCAAAATAATAAAATCAACAGGAATAAAGTAATCTCCTACTTTAACCGGTACGTCCTCTAAAATACCAACTGGTTGATGCACTGATTTATCTACAAACTGTATAGAAATATTAGTCGATCGCAATTCCCCTAAGTCTAGTCTTTTACAAAGTGACAATGGCATGAGGCTAACGCTTGCTCCTAGATCGCACAGAGCTCTCTGAAAGGACATCTCTCTAATCTGGCAGAGTATGGAGAAACTGCCTGGGTCTTTAAGCTTCTGAGGGAGCTTGTTCTGAATGATGGCGCTGCACTCCTCAGTAAGTGCAACGATCCCTTGATCCTCTAGCTTCCTCTTGTTTGATAAGATGTCTTTCAGAAATTTTGCATAAGTCAGCATCTGCGAAAGAGCATCAACGAAAGGGATGTTAATATATAGTTTCTTCAATACTTCTAAAAACTTACCGAACTGCTTGTCCAATTTAGCCTTGACAAGCCTATGTGGAAAAAGAATCGGTGGCTTATATGCAGGCGGTCCCACATAGGGCCGCTCCTCTTCAGTTGGTTCAGGTGCCACCGGTATTGCATCTGACTGTGGTACCACAAGTTCGGTAGTCAACTCATCTATCCTGTCATCGGTCGGCATCTTTGGATCCTCAAGTTGCTTGCTGCTCCGAGTGGAGATTGCATTGCAATGCTCCCTCAGGTTTACTTCTAGCTAGGATGGAAGCTTGCCTGATGCTCTGGAATATGAGCTAGCTTGCTGGGCTAGCTGACTCTCTAGCATCTTGTTGTGTGTCTCCAAGGAGTCCATCCTTGTCATCATAAGCTTCATCATGTCTGTCAGTCCTTCAAGTTGCTTGCTCAACTGTGAATCATTATTTGGCCTTGGTTGTGGGGGTGACGCATTGTAGTTCCTAGCCTGAAATCCTAATGGTCTAAAATTATTCTGTTGGGGCTGCCTGATATTTCCTTGTGGGGGTTGGGCTTGCTGTGAGGGTACTTGTCCAGGTTGCATTGGCTGAGTTGTTCGGTATGAGAAGTTCGGGTGATTGTGCCATCCTGGATTGTATGTGCTGGAATATGGATTGTTGTTGGGATTGAAATTTCCAACAGCATTCAATTGAACAGAGTGAACTGCAGCCATCTGTCCGTCTCATGCCTGACAATCTGCCCCTGCATGACCTGCAACTCCACAGACCTCACAAGAAATAGCGTTAACATCCATTGAATTAACAAACCAAGAATCAATCTTTCTAGTCAGATTATCCACCTTAGCCGTAAGAGCAGTCAGAGAGTCTAGGTCATACTTACCTGACTTCTTGGTAGAAGTACCTCTCTCAGATGTCCATTGGTGATGGTTGATCGTCATGTCCTCGAGGAGGTTTATTGCATCTTCAACTCTCCTATTCATCAAGGCGCCTCCTGCCGCAGCGTCCACCGTAAGTCTTGTGTTGTAATCCAAACCGCTATAGAACGTTTGGATTAAGACCCAAGTCTCAATTCTGTGATGTGGACACATTCTTTGGAGCTCTTTTAACCTCTCCCAAGCTTCATATAGGGATTCTCCATCTTTCTGCATGAAACTCGTTATCTAATTCCGCAACTGAATCGTCTTGGATGGAGGAAAGTACTTGGAGAGAAAGGCTTGAGAAAGCTCTGCCCACGTTCTTATTGAAGCAGAAGGTAGTGTGTGCAGCCAAGCTCTCGCTCTGTCCCCTCAAAGAGAAGGAAAACAATCGCAACCTGATAGCATCAGCAGGCAGACCGTTAATTTTCAGCATATCACAATATTCCAGAAAAATAGAGAGGTGCAGGTTGGGGTCCTCAAGAGGAGAACCACCAAATTAGTTTTTTGCACCATAGAAAGAAGAGCAGGTTTTATTTCAAAATTATTGGCCTCAACAGTGGGCCTCGCAGTCCCTGATTGAAAACCATGAGCGTAGGGAGCAGAATATTCTTTCAACATCCTATTGTTGTAGTTGTTCCCCATTGGTTGTGGTACTCGGTCATTGTTCATATCAAGCTGAATGTGATCCATATGATTTTCTCCTCCTGGATGGTTTATGACTTCTTTCTTCTGAATCTGATTTTGCTTCCTTCTTGTCCTGAAGGTACGCTCGATCTCAGGATCAATGTCAAAGAATGTACCTGCCCTAGAACTTTTTTGCATAAAAGGGTCAGTCAAAATTTTAGAGTTCTAAGTCAACGGGCAAATAGAGAGTAAAAGAAAATGGCAATGCAGTAAAGTAATAAAACTAACTAAAGCCTAGTCTACCAATTCTCAGAAGTATACTAATATCAACCGTTGTTCCCCGGCAATGGTGCCAAAAACTTGACACTCACTGCAAGTGCACGATTATGTCAAAGTAATATAAAAGATGTCGAATCCGACAAGGAACAAGGCTGAGTACCAGAAAATCCAAGTTTTAATAGCGAGGCGAATCGAAACGTGGGTTTGAGAACTTAAATAATAAAAAACGAGAAGATCAAAGCTACGATGGTAGAGAATAAATATTAGAGAGATATCAGGGCTATGATTTCCACCGCGATGACAACCTTAATCGCACTAGAAAAATATCAGTTATTTGGATTATTGGTTTGCACAAGGAATCTTTCCCTAGGGTACAAGGTGCCCTCTCTCGAGTGTACACCCCGGTGTTCAACTAAGATGATCTCCTACTCTCGTAGTGGATCATTTTAGATGAACCCAATGAGTTCTATGGCAAATTATGAAACCCTCGAGCGAAGACCAAGCACTCTCGTGTCGGGGTCTCGCAAGTTTTACTAAGAGATTCCAACCTTACGATCCTCCTCTCGGTATGAATCGTAACGGCTTAAACATGAAAATACTCAGCCAAGGTAAAATCATGATATATGCACATCAAAGTAAAATATGCTCACAATACAATCCAAACAATAGAATTAAAATAGAGTTTGCAATTAAAATCGTCAACGGGCTTCAACTGAGCCCCGAAATAGGGTTTACGCTACAATCGTCACTGAAACGCTCAAAATCTCTCTTTTAATGGAAAGAAAACTACTAGGAAGTGAATCTAAGAGGAAGGAGATGATAAACTGAAAGTATCTAGAAGAAATTGTGATGATCTGACGTCTCAATCTCTGAAAATGCTCAAAAATTGCCTTGTCGCCGTGTTCTTCCGCCCTATGCTGCTCGTCACTTGATTTCCTCAATAGTTAGGTCACAAAAATTATGGTTTTTATATTCCACACATTCTCCTTCAAATCAGCTTTCCACAGAGTCCTTACTTACCAAATTTGGATACCAAACGGGTTGGGAATCACTAAAAGTCCGAGTGAGGGTCAAACTTGTGTGCGCCTGGGTTGGAATCACGGGTGAACCCCGCCGGGTTCACCTGGCCGTGATTCGCTCTGTGGAGTTCTCAGCCAAAAGAAATATGGGTGAACCCCACCGGGTTCACCTGGCTGTGCTTTGTTCTGAGTAGTTTTGGCTGAACGGAATACAGGTGAACCTCGCCGGGTTCACCTAGCCGTGATTCTCTCTGTGAGGAATCCTGCAGCTTGGCGAAAATGCTGGTGAAACCTGGCCGTATTTTTCAGGCCAAGTCCGATTTAGCCTAAATTCGACATGTACCTTCGTCTTTGTATAAGAAATCACCCTATGGCCTTAGAATCTTAAAAAAACGTCAAAATAGGGTGATTTTACCTGAAATTCCACAAAAGCAAGAAAAAGTGAAGATTCCGAAGCTTTTAAGCAAATAAACCTTAAAAGAGTGTAAAACTATCAAAATAAGCCTAGATTTAACATAAAATATAAAGGAAAATTACTACTAAAATGCATAGCATCATGTGTACATGCCTTTGTTCATAGAAAGTTTCACGAACCGTAATGGATTTACGACTTCACCCATGAAAGTTTCTGTTCGTTTCCATACTTACCCGTTTTTCGCCTTTCACTCGATGCCAAAATTACGGTCGACTCCATAATTACGGCCAAGACTGTAAATGTTGAAATCTTCACTATTTTCGCTCCAAATTTGCCGTGTAAGCTTGTGATCACCTCGGGAATAGTATTGTGGCTTCAAAACTCTCGAAATCCATCATTTTTATGCCGTTTTACCTACATTTTCAATAAAACCAAGAAAAGTAAAGATTTTGTGCCAAGTGAAGTAAAAATACCAAAATTAGCACAAAATTATGCAATTAAGCTCAAAATATGATCTAAAATATAGGCAAAAATATGGTGTAAATACAACGCATCAAAATACCCTAGACTTAGAATTTTGCTTGTCCTCAAGCAATTCATCAATATGAATAAAGAATGTGAAGATAAGGAACACTCATCTGTTCTACCATCAATAAAGTTCTCATTCTACATTTCAGGCGAGCAATTTTTCAGAAATTAAACCATTTAAGAGAGATCATAGTATCTGTACAATAAAAGGTCCCGACCAATGACTTCTTAATTTTCCTGGAAACAGTCTGAGACGCGAGTTATACAGTAAAACCTTGTCTCCTTCAAAGAATTATTTCCTTGAAATTCACTGATCATGCCACTTCTTGGCGTGCTGTTTATATATTTGGGCACTCTCATAGGCCGAATTTCTGATCTCATCTAATTCATTTAATTGAAATTTCCTTCTTTCCTTAGCACTCTTTAGGTCATAGTTTAGCTTTTTCACCACCCAATAGGCTCTGTGCTCAAGCTCCATAGGTGAATGGCAAGATTTGCGATAAACAATTTGGAATGGAGACATACCTAAAGGAGTTTTGAAAGCTGTCCTATAGGCCCAAAGAGTATCATCCAGCTTCAGCGCCCAATCTTTTCTCACTCCTGACACTGTCTTTTCAAATATCCTCTATATTTCACGATTTGAAACTTTAGCCTGTCCACTCGTCTGGGGATGGTACAGTGTAGCAATTTTATGGTGTATCTCATATTTCCTTAATGACTCGAGCTTATTTTCAATGAAATGAGAGCCTCCATCACTAATCAGAACTCTGGGAACACCAAATCTAGGAAAAATTACCTTCTTAAACAATCTGGCTACAACTCGTGAATCATTGGTGGCTTCAGCAGATGCTTCAACCCATTTAGATACATAATTAACGCAGAGTAGGATGTATTTCTTTCCACATGAGGTGGGGAATGGGCCCATTAAATCTATTCCCCAAATGTCAAAAATTTCAACCTCTAAGATCCCGTGTTGAGGAAGTTCATCTTTTCTAGTGATATTACCAGCTCGTTGATATTTATCACAAGATTGGATAAATTTTCTAGCATCACGAAAAATTGTTGGCTAATAAAATCCTGCCTGGAGAATTTTGAATGTTGTCTTTGCTGCACTAGCATGTCCCCCATAAGGAGAAGAATAACAATGATATATCACATCATGGAACTCTTCCTATGGCAAACACCTTCTAAATAAACTATATGTGCATCGTCAATACAAATATGGTTCATCCTAGTAGAAGTGTTTAACATCTGACTTGAACTTCTTCTTCCCTTGAGATGTTAGATCAGAGGGCATAATGTTAGACACGAGATAGTTTTCAATATCCGCATACCATGGTGTTTCCTGTCTTATAATAGCAAATAGATATTCTTCTCTAAAAGAGTCATCAATCTCCAAATCATCTTCTATATCTTTTTCCTTTGATAGTCTAGATAAAGGATCTACCACTAAATTCTCCGCCCCTTTCTTGTCTTTTATCTCAAAATTAAATTCTTATAAGAGTAATATCCATCGAATCAGTCTGGGTTTTGCATCCTTTTTACTCACCAAGTATTTAATTACCGAATGATATGTAAAAACAACAACCTTGGAGTTAATGATATAAGAGCGGAACTTATTAAAAGCAAAAACTATGGCAAGAAGCTCCTTTTCAGTTGTCGCATAATTTGTTTGTGCCCTGTCTAAAGTCTTGCTGGCGTAATAAATGGCATGAAGTTTGTTATCCTTTCGCTGCCCCAACACTGCTCCCACAACTTGGTCACTTGCATTGCACATCAACTCATAAGGAAGTGTCCAGTCCGGTGGTTGCATGATGGGTGCAGAGACAAGAGCCTTCTTCAATTTTTCAAAAGCTTCGGTACAGTCCCTGTCAAAGTGAAAATCAACATCTTTAGCCAATAGATTTGTGAGAGGCCTCGCAATTTTAGAAAAATCTTTAATAAATCAACGATAAAACCTGGCGTGTCCCAGAAAACTTCGAATCCCTCTGACCAAAGTGGGTGGAGGTAATTTCTCTATGACTTCAATTTTGGCTTTAACCACTTCAATGCCTCTCTACGAAATAAGATGCCCAAGAATAATTCCTTCTTGAACCATAAAATGGCATTTCTCCCAATTAAGAACCAAGTTCACCTCCTCGCACCTCTGCAAGACACACGACAAATTAGACAAGCAATCATCGAATGAAGATCCATATACCGAAAAATCATCCATAAAATCATCCACAATATGTTCAATGAAATCAAAGAAAATGGTCGTCATGCATCGTTGAAAAGTGGCCGGCGCATTGCATAACCCAAAAGGCATGCGCCTATATGCGAAAGTCCCGTATGGACACGTAAAGGTAGTCTTCTCTTGATCTTGAGGATGAATAGGTATATGAAAAAAATCCTAAAAAGCCATCAAGAAAACTAAAGTAAGAATTTGTCGCCAATCGTTCAAGCATTTGGTCGATAAACGGAAGAGGAAAGTGGTCCTTCCAGGTGGCTTTATTTACCTTTCGGTAATCGATGCACATACGCCATCCGGTTACCGTTCTCATCGGAATCAATTCATTGTTTTCATTTCTTACTGTTGTAACTCCCCCTTTCTTTGGAACCACATGAACGGGACTAACCCATTCACTATCTGAAATTGGGTAGATCACTCCGGCATCCAGTAACTTCAGCACTTCCTTTTTTACCACCTCTTTCATGATTGGATTCAGCCGACGCTGATACTCAACAAAGGGTTTGCAATTTTCTTCAAGATAAATCTTGTGCATACACAAAGAAGGGTTAATCCCACATATATCATCTAAAGAATATCCAATTACCTTTCTGTGCTGATGAAGCTCATCAAGCAATTTTTTAGTCTGTACACAATCCAAGGCAGCATTGACAATCACCGGATATGTAGAATCTTCTCCCAAGAACTCGTATCTCAAATTAGGTGAAAGTGATTTGAGTTCCAATTTATTTGTTTTCAGCATTTCAGGTTTTACCAAAATAAGTCTCTCAATCTTGGCTTTGTGTGGCTCAATCTTCTCGCTTGAGTCCAATATCTTTGCATAAACTTGAGCTTTTCCCCCATATCTTCTTTATTTTCTCCTTTGACCATGCACACCTCCAGAGGATCTATTTTCCTTCTCAAGTCTTCCTCTTTTGTTTCCGGCTCCAAGGCATCAACATTAAAACAAGAATCTGTAAAAGAGGGCTTCTTAAGAGAAGAGGAAAGATCAAAATCAATGTTATTTTCGCCTATGTTCAGAGTTAATCTTCCTCCTTTCACGTCTATGACAGCGCCCGCAGTGGCTAAAAATGGTCTTCCTAGAACAATAGGCAATTTCGTGTCTTCCTCCATTTCTAGTACCACAAAATCTGCAGGTACAAAGAATTGACCAATTTTTATAGGAACATCTTCCAATATCCCCACAGGACGTTGAATAGATCGATCAGCAAGTTGCAGTGAGATGGTAGTTGGCTTCATGTCGCCTATGTCGAGTTTCTTGCAAATTGACAAGGGCATCAAACTCACACTTGCTCCCAAGTCATATAAAGCTCCTTCAAATGACATGTCGCCAATCTAGCATGCAATTGAGAAGCTCCCCGGATCTTTCAGCTTTTGGGAAATCTTGTTTTGTATTATCGCACTGCATTCCTCTATAAGTGCCACAGTTCGATATTCTTCAATCTTTTGTTTGTTGGATAATATGTCCTTTAGAAATTTCGCGTAAGTGGGCATCTGTGATAGAGCGTCTGTGATGGGGATGTTAATGTACAACTTCTTCAGCACCTCCAAGAATTTGCCAAACTGCTTATCCAACTTTGCTTTGGCTAATATCTGAGGAAAAGGGATAGGCAGAACATACACTGATGGCCCTACATAAACTTCCTCCTTCCCTTTCTCAACAGGCTTTTCCTTGTCAAGTTGAGATTCTTCGAATTGCTCTTTGTCAACTACAGGTGTGGGCTCCTCTTCAGGAATCTAGGGTTCATCCAATTGCTTACCACTCCTAATGGTTATTGCGCTATAGTGCTCTCTAGAATTCTCCTCATTTCTCCTTGAACTCCCTCCCACAGCTTTGTCTACAATACTTGCCTGCTGAGCTATCTCGTTCTCCAGCATCTTGTTGTGGGTAGCCAAGGCATCCACACGAGATGTCAGCTGCTTGATAGCATCAGCGAGGTCATCAGTGTTTTTCTTCTGTTGCATAACAAATCCTTCTAGCATGGTCTCCAAGTTTGACTTCTGGGGCTATCCATACTGTCTTGATTGAAAGCCCGGTATGACCAATTATTCTACTGAGGATACTGAGGAGGAGCTTGCCCCTGTCTGTTCTTGTAGGACAAGTTGGGGTGGTTCCTCCATCCTGGATTGTAGGTTGCAGAATATGGTTCATTCACTAGTCTCTGATTGAAATTCCCCAAGGCATTAACTTGCTCCTAATTAGAGTCTTCTTGAGATGAAGCTATAAATTAATAGTCAGATGAATTATGCCCTGTTACACCGCACACTTCACAAGAAACTGCATTAACGGCAACTGAGGGAAAGGAAAAAGAATCTAACTTCTTTGCCAATGAATCTACCTTTGCCGCAAGTGATGCCAAGGAATCGTTATGGTACTTACCAAACCCCATGGAAGTAGTACCTCACTCACTTGACCAGTGGTTATGGTTCATGGCCATATCCTCAAGTAGAGCGGTCGCCTCTTCCACGCCTTTGCTCATGATTGTTTCTCCAGCCGTAGCATCCACCATCAACTAGGTATTATAATCCAATCCATTATAAAAGATGTGGATTAGAACCCATGCTTGGAGTCCATGGTGTGGGCACATACGTTGGAGCTCTTGATGCGATCCCAGGCGTCATACAGTGATTCTCCCTATTATTGTCCAAAGCAAGTGATCCTGTTGCGCAGTTGAACAGTTTTACTAGGTGGGAAATATTTGTTCAAAAAAGCTCTGGAAAGCTTGTCCCAGGTAGTAATAGATCCTGCTGGCAACGAATATAGCCAAGCTCTTGCACGGTCCCTGAGAGAAAACGGGAACAATCTTAGTCTTATAGTGTCAGATGAAACTCCATTAACTTTGACAGTATCACAATATTCTAAAAAGACAGCTAGATGTAGATTAGGGTCCTGATTTGGGGATCCCCCAAATTGATTTTGCTGGACCATCGTCATCAACGCTGGCTTAAGCTCAAAATTATTCGCCTGTACGTTGGGTCGAACTATGCTTGAATTAAACCCTTGAATATTCGGTACTGCGAAGTCCCTCAAAGATTGGTTATTTGCCGCCATTACTCCTTCAGAAATCTTTTGAGTGTGAAACTGCAATTTCCTTTGAAGGTGAAATGTACGCTCAATTTCTGGGTTTGCTGGAACTAAAGTACCTATTCGAGACATACAATGTGTAAGTTGAGATAGAAAGTAAAATAATAATGAAAATGGAAGGAAAAGTAAAAAAACCAATGCTAAAACAAAAGAAGAAAAAGTGCCTAGTCTCCAAACTTATCTAGTAAGTCAATATTAACTAGCCGTAATCCACGGCAATGGCACCAAAAAACTTGATACGTTCCGCAAGTGCACGGAATTATCGAAGTAATAAAAAGATATCATTCCCAACGAGGATTATGTAGTTAAGTAACAACTTTTTGACTTGTTTAAATCTTGGCAAAAACTAATATGTGGTTGTGTTGAACTTCTAAGCACGAACAATTCAAAAGCAGCGTTAAAGAGGATTCAAATTCTAAAAGATCGGGATGTCATGTGTTCACCACACTGACAAGTATGAATTATTTAAAGATCACTCAATCAAAAGAAAATAACTATAATGAAAGGAACTTTTCCAAATGTACATACTACCTCCTCCTAGAGCGTAATACGGTGTTTAATTAAGTTAACTCCCTACTCTCGTGATAGTTAACCTAACCAAACCCATTAAGTTCTATGAAAAGCTGGTTAAATCCTTCAGACAAATCCAATCTACTCCCGTGATTAGATTCGTAGGTTCGATTGAAATAGATCGGACGTTGCGATTCACCTCTTGGTACTTCTCACAACGTCTAATTCGCAATTATACGTGACCAAGGTAAATTATGAAATAAACACGAATTCAATCAAATCATGATAATAAATTCATATAGAAAGAGTATGAATACAGATCAATTCATAATTGTCAGTGGGCTATGCCCTTAATCCCGAAATAGAAATTTACTCACTCATGTTCGTAAAGTAAAACATGTTTGTATGATGAACAAGTAGGAATCTCATAAAATTTGCAAAGAAATCACTAAAACAATAATTTAACGTGCTTCCCCTCGATCTGACGATGAAGATGAAGTAATCAAACTAATCTTTTTCATGAAATCTTGCCGGAATCCGCTCGGAAATCAAATTTTGCCCCTTGTCGCCGCTACCGATTGTTCTTCATCCGCGAAAGCTCTCCCAACCCCCGAAAAATCTGATTTTTTATAGCTAGGCCGGTTCAGAACCCTGAAGGAACGTTTCTACAAAGTTTGGTTCAAATCCGGTTCGAATCGGTGGAGAATCGAGTGAAAAAACTCGTCATGCGGCAATTTTCACGGTCCGTGATGAGTTTACGGCCAAGGCCGTAAATGTTTCTGTGTGTACATGCCTTTGTTTACAAAAAGTTTCACGGACCATAATGGATTTACGGCTTCACCCGTGAAAGCTTCTGTTCGTTTTCATACTTAGCCGTTTTTCGCCTTTCGCTCGATGCCAAAATTACAGTCAACTCCATAATTACGGCCAAGGCCGTAAATGTTGAAATCTTCACTATTTTCGCTCCAAATTTGACATGTAAGCTCGTGATCTCCTCGGGAATAGTATTGTGGCTTCAAAACTCTCGAAATCCATCATTTTTATGCCGTTTTACCTACATTTTCAATAAAACCAAGAAAAGTGAAGATTTTATGCCAAGTGAAATAAAAACACCAAAATTAGCACAAAATTATGCAATTAAGCTCAAAATATGATCTAAAATATAGGCAAAAATATGGTGTAAATACAACGCATCAATGATGGCCCCCCAGAAGACTTGCTCGTTGAACTCCTGTGGGGATACACGTGTGCAAGGCTCTGGAAAGCCATATACGTCGTGCAGCTGGGAGAGGGAAAGAGAATGTTCCATGTTGCCCAACCTGAAGGAGAGATGCCCAGGATCCTAGTGGATAATCATGTCAGCTTTAACCTCTATTGAGCTGAAGAATTCCAGTGTAATACCGATGTAGATAGGGGATGCCATCTGCATAAATTGTTCCCATCCAACGCTGGAGTTCATAGACTCCACATCCTCTAGGAGTCCTAGCATGCCAAAGGTCCCTCTATTAAGATAACGGGTATTGAGCACCCGTCGTTGGAGGAGAAGATTATACCGTTCCTCTTACTCAGCATTATGGAAGATGATGCCAAACTCGTTCGGTGGTGATGTGTAAAGCTAAGGTCGACTAGCGGAGGCATGTGGCTATCTAGAGATGAGGATCTCTCTCTCTCTGAACGGTTGGCGGTGGCGGTGGAGAATGCGATGGTGGTGATGGAGTGTACTTGTCATCATTGGCCGATGAGTCGAACACGGGGCGTGAGGTGTAGCGACGAGAAACCACCGCCTTGCGCCTTAGTGCCATGAAGATCAGGAAAAGGATTCTAAGATCTGTGATGTAGTTGCAAAGTAGGAAAAACCCGGTCAGAAGGAACAGCTGGAGGTCTGCAACAAGACGGAAGAGCGGGCGGCGGAAAGACTACGAGCAAAAAAGAAAACCAAAATCCGTTGCTAATCAGAGATAATTTGTACACAAACCTTGGGGGAAGCTCGGATCAGGGGAGCAGAAAGCGTCTGGAAGTGCTGAAGGGAAGTGATTTCACCGGGAGGTCGAAGCTCTAGAGCAGCAGGCCAGCGGCGCACGGGTTTGGTGGAAACCCTAGCCGTGTGCTGCCATAAATACGGGAGAGTAACGTTTAGAAGCATGGGTGAACCCCATGGGGTTCACCTACTAGTGAAGCTCTCTGGGAAATTCGGTGTTGGGGTATGCCCTTAAGGCTAATGTTTGAAGCCTTGGGATTATTTTAGTATCATGTATAAACTCTACGTTTATAAAGGCATTGGTTGTTATTCAGGTTGTTACATCATCTGCTGCAATATGTATACTTCTGAATAATGTCTCAATGCTGTTCAGCTTGGCTGACATGCAGTTTTGTCCTTAGTCGAGATATCTTGGTGAACATGAGACAGCCTTGATATGATTAAGACTAATATGTGTTCTAATCTTATAGGATGCTTCGAGCATGGAATAAGATGTAGACTCATGGGTACATTGGATGTACTGGACAGACCCTACTTGGGATATTCAATTGCTTGTCACAATGTGAATAATCCTTATATGCAAACAAGTGGCATACTTCCTCTGACTTGAGATCACTTGTGTTTCTAAATGATGATTGGCATTGTTTTGAGGTAGTTCGATATCATTTGAAACATAATGGTTATAGATTATCTTGGATAATGAGCATGAGTCATGTTAGGGCACTAGTGATAGATATAGGATTGCCGTCTCCTTGTTTGGAGTGTGATGTTCTATAGGGGCCCCCTGGATGAGATGATTGAGAAAGTGTATGGCCATACCCGGATGACTATGTTTCATCTGATCTAATCATTCTCATCATATTGGAATTACAGGCTTGACACGCTTGTCCAATAAGAACATCCAGTGGCAAAGGAAACATGTATGCCTAGTGAAGTGGATTCACACTTGTGCTGTGGTTTGGGTGTAGTCTTGGAAGACTCTTTCCTTTATATCGGGAGACAGTGATGTGTTGCTAGATACCCCTCACTGATCGTGATAACGTGAGTTATCATTACCGACATTTAAAGGAAACCCTTAGGGTCGCACAATTTGATGATATGGCTTACTTAAGTCAGATCGTGTGGACTGAATTGTTCTGGTTCAGTTTAAAGGAGTTTAAACTCTGATTGTAAGTGAGATCTGGTCTGATCATGTTTGATTGATTAGGGCTTGAGATCGGTAAGCTTCGATCGAGAGAATTGATGCTAGATCGGTGAGATCAAGAGCATCAAGAGATGAATGGTTAGATCTTGAACCTTATGGTTTAATTTGATCTAGACCAATGCTTGGCTTAATTTGGTCTTTGAACCAAATCTAATTGAACCGGCTCATCATGTGAGCGCATGGTTCAATGGGAGATAAAGTGGCGATCGGTTTAATTGTGTAAACGCATGAGCGTTAAGGGGTTTGCTATTTTTGGAAGTTGGTTTTCCAAAATAGAGTAACGCTTCCACGTTTGGGCATAACGCCTCACGTTCGAGGGCATTACTCTTCGCTCACTCGCCTCTTCCTCTTGACGACGCTCCTCTTTCGGTGATCTGCTTCACACAAAGAGAGGGAGTTCGAAAGCCAAGAAAAGCATCTCATCTCCTTCACACGGTTAGGAGACTTGGAGAACTTTGCTAGCACAAAGATCGACAAGGAGTAGGCGATCATACATCTTGTGTGCGCACGCTTTGGAGGAGAGCCACATCGCCCTCTTGCTTCCAAGTCGCCATCCAAGAAATGGCATTGGTATGTTTTTCGATTGATCTATACAAGTTCATGAAGTTGATCATATATTCATGCATGCGATTCCTTAAGAAACCCTAGCTTCCGCTATGCAAAAATATTCTACATGCGCATATTAGGGTTTCGCCCCCTTAGGGGAACCTTCAATTGGCATCAAAGCCATGTTGCTATGAATTATATGATTTCTTTTTGTGATCCATGCTTGTGTTTATGAGTAGATCTATGATCATGCCGAAACCTACATGTTTGTAGCTTTATCTTATGTTTGCGCATGATGAGTGTTGGCGCATATTACATGATGTTTTTGTCAAAACAACTTATCTTGCGCGACTCCATTTAGATCTAAGCGCCTACTTGAAAGACTTAGACGGGTTATTAGGGTTGAAGTCATCATCAAGTATAGACCCAACAGTCTGATCAGACCATCTGACAGCCTAGATGGGTCGACCAGATGGCACCTATGCGCAAGCATGAGGTGGCTATAGGTCGACTGCATACTGGGCGTGTAGCGATGTCTGATTGAGACAACCAGTGAACGCACATGAGTTAGGCCCGGGGTCACGCCCGCTTGCCAGAACTCATGAGTGTCGTTCAGCCCTTAACGCATGCATGTTTGTGAAGGTTCCCTTAGACAAGGGGGGGCGAAACCCTAATAGGCGCATCTTGGAGGATTTAAAGCAGCGGAGAGGGTTTCTAGATCTATTGCATGTTATATGATCAACAAAAACATTCTATAGAAAGAATGAGATTCATACCGATGCCATTTCTAGATGGCGACTTGGAAGCAGAAAGCGATGTGGCTTTCCTCCAGAGGTGACGCACACAAGATGAGTCTTGGCTCCTCCTTGTCGCCCCTTGTGCTAGCAAGGATCGTCCAAGTATCCTGATCGAATGAAAGGGATGAGATCTTCTTGGCGATTTCTTCCTTCTCCTTTGCGTTCACCTTCTTCACCACACGAGAGAGAGCTTGTGTCGACTCGTGGAGAGGCGAAGAGAGAAGAGGCGTGAAGAGGAAAACGTGAGGCGTGGTCACGTTTAGAGAAGTGCTCTCTAAAAATAGCATGCCACTTCTCAATATGCGATCATGGGTCTACCCCAATCGCAAATCTCTTATCTCATGAACCATCCGCTCACTTAATGAGCTGGTTCAATTCGGTTCGGTTCAAGAACCAATCAAGCCAAGCGATCCAGTCTAGATCATGATTAAACCCTAAGGCTCCAGATCTAACCGTTGATCTCTTGATGCTTCTGATCTCACCGATCTAGCATCCATTCTCTCGATCGAAGCTTACCGATCTCAAGCCCTAATCAATCAAACATGATCAGACCAGATCTCACTTACAATCAGAGATTAAATCCCTTTAAACTGAACCTGAATAATTCAGTCCACACGATCTGACTTAAGTAAGCCATATCATCAAATTGTGCGACCCTGAGGGTTTTCTTTAAATGTCGGTAACGATAACTTACGTTATCACGATCAGTGAGGGGTATCTAGCAACACATCACTGTCTCCCGATATAAAGGAAAGAGTATTCCAAGACTACACCCAAACCACGGCACAAGTGTGAATCAACTTCACCAGGCATGCAAATATCCTTTGCCACTGGACGTTCTTATTGGATAAGCATGTCAAGCTTGTAGCTCCAATATGATGAGCATGATTAGATCAGATGAACATAGTCACCTGGGTATGGCCATACACTATTCTCAATCATCTCATTCAGGGGGGTCCCTTTAGAACATCACACTCCTTAAACAAGGAGACGGCAATCCTTTATCTATCACTAGTGCCCTAACCTGATTCAAGCTCACCATCCAAGATAGTCTATAATCATTATGTTTCAAATGATATTGAACTAACTCAAAACAATGACAATCATCATTTAGAAACACAAGTGATCTCAAGTCAGAGGACATGTGCCACTTGTTGCAATCAAGGATTATTCACATTGTGACAACCAATTGAATATCCTAGTAGGGTCTGTCCAGTACATCCAATGTACCCATGAGTCTACCTCTTATTCCATGCTCGAAGCATCCTATAAGATTAGAGCACATATTAGTCTCAATCATATCAAGGCTGTCTCATGTTCACCAAGATATATCGACTAAGGACTTTATAGCATGTCAGCCCAGCTGAACAGCTTTGAGACATTATTCAGAAGAACAATTATTGCAGCAGATAACGTAACAAACTGAATAACAACCATGCCTTTATAAACATAAGAGTTTATTACATGATACTGTTACAATCCCAAGGCCTCAAACATTAGCCTTAAGGGCATACCCCAACAATCTCCCACTTGCACTTAATATAATGGTTGAGAAATCTCAAACCCATATTATTACAGTGCTTCTCATGCTTCTGCTGCGCCAGAGGCTTAGTAAGCGGGTCTGCCAGATTGTCATCTGTATGTACCTTGCAGACTTTGATCTCGCCACGATCTATGATCTCCCTGATCAAGTGAAACCGTCTCTGTATGTGCTTGGACTTCTGGTGCGACCGTGGTTCCTTTGCTTGTGCGATTGCTCCAGTGTTATCACAGAAGATAACCAAAGGATCTGCACTCGAAGGAACAACACCAAGTTCTCTCACGAACTTACGAATCCACACTGCCTCCTTGGATGCTTCCGAGGCTGCAACATACTCGGCTTCTGTTGTGGAATCAGCAACAGTTGACTGTTTGAAACTCTTCCACACCACTGCTCCTCCATTCAAGCTAAATACATAGCCTGATTGCGATCGGAAATCATCCTGGTCAGACTGGAACGAAGCGTCAGTATATCCTTCAATACTGAATTCTTCCTGACCACCATACATCAAGAACATATCTTTGGTCCTCCGCAGATATTTTAAGATGTTCTTGACTGCAATCCAGTGCGCCACACCTGGATTACTTTGGAATCGACTGGTCACGCTTAACCCGTAAGCGACGTTTGGGCGAGTACACAACATCGCATACATAATGGATCCAATAGCCGAAGCATAAGGCGTATTGTCCATTTCATCTTTCTCAGTCTGTGTTTGTGGATACTGACTCTTCGAAAGATTCAGACCATGTCTGACTGGAAGATATCCTCTTTTAGAATTCTCTAAATGAAATCTCTCCAGGACTTTATCGATGTAAGTACTCTGGCACAGCCCGAGAAGCCTCTTAGATCTATCCCTGTAGATCTTCACACCTAATACATAGGCTGCTTCTCCTAGATCTTTCATCTGGAAACATTTCCTTAGCCATGCCTTAACCGCATGCATTTCAGGAATGTCATTTCCAATGATCAAGATATCATCGACGTAGAGGACTAGGAAAGTAATCACGCTCCCACTAAACCTCTTATATACACACGGGTCATCCTCGTTCTTGACGAAACCAAATTCACTGATTGATTCATCAAAACGAATATTCCAGCTTCTAGATGCTTGTTTAAGTCCATAAATAGACTTCTTTAACTTGCATATCTTATGACGATCTGATGGATTAGTGAAACCTTCTGGTTGTGTCATATACACATTCTCATCCAGATTTCCATTAAGGAAAGCGGTCTTCACATCCATCTGCCAAATCTCATAATCATAATATGCAGCTATCGCGAAAAGAATCCGAATAGACTTAAACATAGCTACAGGTGAGAAAGTTTCATCATAATCTATCCCGTAGATTTGTTTGAAACCTTTCGCAACTAGCCTGCCTTTATAGGTAACCACGTTACCATCCATGTCAATCTTCTTCTTGAAGATCCATTTACAGCCTATAGGGATAACTCCCGGAGGCGGATCAACCAAATCCCAGACTTGGTTATCTGACATGGAGTCCATCTCGGCGCGCATAGCTTCAAGCCATCTCGCTGACTCCGGTCCACTGACCGCATCCGCATAAGTGAGGGGTTCATCATTATCAATGATGTAGACTCCGTCATAGCGCTCAGGCTGTCGACGGATCCTTCCCGATCTTCGCGGTTCCCGTGATATCTGAGCCTCAGGTTGTTCAATAACCTGTTCTACCGGCTCAGGCTCATCCAACTGTGCTTGAGCACTTTGTCCTTCCTCTGGATTCTCATCCAGCTTTATTTCTCTCCCACTGGCCTCTTGCAGAAGAAACTCCTTCTCAAGAAATATGGCCGTCCGAGCAACAAACACCTTGTTCTCTTTGGGATCGAAGAAATAATAACCCTTAGTTTCCTTAGGGTAACCGACAAAGATACATTTGTCAGATCTGCTCTCTAGTTTCCCAGAGGCGAGCTTTTTGACATAAGCCTCGCAGCCCCAGATCCTGATAAATGTCAAGCTCGGCTGTTTCCCATACCATAACTCATATGGAGTCTTAGAAACTGCCTTGGATGGCACTCGGTTTAGTACCTTTGCAGCTGTCTCCAGTGCAAAACCCCAAAAGGAATATGGAAGAGTAGCCTGACTCATCATAGAACGAACCATATCAAGTAACGTTCTATTTCTCCTCTCGGACACACCATTCCATTGCGGTGTTCCTGGCGGAGTGAGCTGTGAGATAATCCCACACTCCTTCAGATAGTCAGTAAACTCTCGACTTAGGTATTCTCCACCTCGATCAGAACGAAGTGCCTTGATATTTCGGCCAAGCTGATTCTGTACTTCATTCTTGAACTCTTTGAACTTGTCAAAAGATTCACTTTTATGTCTCATCAGATAGACATACCCATACCTACTGAAATCATCAGTAAAGGTAATGAAGTACTGATAGCCACCTCTGGCATGTTTACTAAATGGCCCACACACATCACTGTGTATAAGGTCAAGTAAACCTGAAGCCCTTTGACCTTTGTTAAGAAAAGGTGACTTCGTCATTTTACCCATTAAACAAGCCTTGCATGTATCAATCTCCTCATAGGAGAATGATCCCAGCAGTCCATGATCATGCAACCGCTTAATGCGTTTCTTGTTAATATGGCCTAAACGACTATGCCATAGCAAGGTGCTGTCATCAGCATACTTGGCTTTCTTATTATCAATGTTTTGTATAGAACATTCCATGTCCAACATGAATAAGCCATTATTAATTGAACCAGTAGCATAAACTATATTATCAATAGATAAAACACACTTTGAAATATTGCATTCAAAGGAAAAACCCTTCCTGACAAGAGCAGGAATGGAGATAATATTTTTAGTAATGCTGGGAACAAAGTAACAATTGTTCAGTTCTAATACAAGCCCAGATGGCAAAGAGATGAAATAGTCTCCTACAGCAACAGCAGCAACCCGTGCCCCGTTTCCAACTCGTAGGTCCACCTCATGCTGTCCCACCTGTCTTCTTCTCTTGAGTTCCTGTACATTTGAACAAATGTGAACTCCACATGCAGTGTCCAACACCCATGATATAGAAGAAGATGAAACCATGACTTCCGTCACGTAAATACCTGAGCCAGAAGCGATGCTTCCCCTCTTATCTCCTTGGAGCGCTTTACAGTCCTTTTTCCAGTGACCCAGCTGGCCACAATGGAAACATCTGTATTCCTTTGACCGCTTAACTTTTTGCTTCAGAGCCTTGCTGTAACTCTTGACAGGGGCCTTGCCCTTCTTCCCCTTCTTCTTGTTCCTCGAAGGAACCATCAAGACAGAGGTTGAAGGCTTACCCTTCAGAGTTTCCTCAGTAGTCAAGAGCATATTCAGCAGCTCTGCCGGAGTACAATCGATTTTGTTCATATTAAAGTTAATAATGAACGCATCGAAAGAGGGCGGGAGAGACTGCAGAATAATGTCTACAGCAAGCTCCTGGTTGATGGTATGCCCCAGTTTCTCTAGAGCCTCCTTGTGCCCAATCATCTTGAGCACGTGAGCTCCTACTGGGCTCCCTTCAGCCAGTTTGCTCTGAAAGAACAGCTTTGTCAAATTATAGCATTCTGTCCTCGCCTGTGCAGCATACAGCATCTTGAGGTTTGCTATCATGTCTATAGCAGACATATCCTCATGCTGACGCTGCAGCGGTGGCGTCATAGACGCTAGCATCAGGCAAGCGACATCAATGCTATCATTGACGTGCTTTTCATAAGCTTCCCGAACCGCCCTTGCGGCGTTCGGAGCGGGCTGAGGCGGTATCGCCGTCTCGAGGACATACAGTTTCCTCTCTGCCTTAAGAACAATCTTAAGGTGTCCGAACCAGTCTGAGAAGTTCGGCCCAGCAAACTTCTCCCTTTCCAGTAGGGATCGCACATTGAAGCTCATGGTGTTCGTTGCTGCAGGTATCTACAACAATGCAAGAACAGCAAGGTCAGTATCAATGTAAAGAATCAATTCAGGACTTAAGAATGATTCTTTTTCTCACTATTTTATCTGACTGAAAAATCCATTAAAACAGTCCGAAAGAGTAGAACTCTTTTAGTGAGATGGGATCCAGATTTCATACTTGGTCTCCGCGTCCCGCTCAGGCGAGATAAGATGCACAGAGAGTACAAGCACTAATCTCTGGTAGGCAGTCCGTGCCAATCGCCAACCCGTGCGATTCCCCTTCATCTGGGCAATCCAGCAGACTGTGCCAACTGAGTTGGTACAACACAGTCTCTGACCCCACAGATGGCTGCCTCCATGTGCTACCATATGCGCCACATATGTAGTCTACATGGTCAAGCTGACCCGACCTACTCCCTGGACCACCACGTGCTATGCTGAGCAACGAGAAGCGATAAATCCCTTCTCTGTAACACGCAGGTGTAATCCCGCACCGTCTGAAGATAGATGGACGTGCCCACTGAGTGGGTACAACACGGCTCCAACGATAATCAGAACAGTGAGGTTTCGCGTCAGAAGGCTTACGAGCTTGATATTTAGCGTTGGATTTTAACGGTCTTTTATCTTCTTCACTATCATGCAATTCCTATGGTGATAGCAGAAGATAAATAAATCATGCTGTTCTACTTATTTAAACAATAAAAGAAAGCATGGATCTTATGTGGTAAAAGCCCATAGCCTAAGTAAGACCTTAACTTAACTTAAGTCTTCACTTGCTTTTCTTCATGGGACTTTTGCTGCTCATCTGGCCCAACCCAGGGCCCAAGCGCCATCTGCAGCTCAGGTGCGCCCACCAGGGAAATTGCGCCTGGTCCCAGAGTCGAACCCTGGACCTCCCACCTGGTCAAGCCACTGCTGCATGCGCCAATGCCAAGTGTGCTCTGTGCTCTTGTCTGATTAATTTACAAATTAATCTATCTAGACAAGATTGACTCGCAGGTCAATAACATTTTATAAATTAAATGCAATGTGATGCGCAGATCACAATAAAAAGATAATTTACAAAATTAACCAGGCACGCAGGCCCCAGCACAGCACACATTAAAAACGGGCAGCCCACATAAGATTAAATAAACAAGCAAATGGCATCAATCAGCATGTGATCCAAACAAGAAATTAAAACTTTTGAAAACCCCATGGGATCATTTTAATTTCCTTATATGCCCTACTACCTTACAACGGTCCATCATCAGGGATCCACTCATCCAACCTAGTCAGATCCACTGCCCTTGCATGCACCAAGTCCTAACTGACTTGAGTCGACCAAAGGTCAACCATGCATGCGCCAGGGCCGAACAACCCTCATGAGTTCTGGCAAGCGGGTGTGACCCCGGGCCTAACTCATGTGTGTTCGTTAGTCGTCTCAATCAGACATCGCTACACGCCTGTCTGCAGTCGACCTATAGCCATCTCGTGCTTGCGCACAGATGCTATCTGGTCGACCCATCAAGGCTGTCAGATGGTCTGATCAGACTGTCTGGATCTAACCTAGGGGATGACTTCAACCCTAATAACCCGTCTAAGGGTTTAAAGCAGGCGCCTCTTAGATCTAATGAGAGTCGCGCAAGTTTTTGTTTTGTTTTGAAAACATAATGAAACAAGCGCCAAGAACATGCGCCAACATAAACATGTAACATGAAATATTTTTCGCATGAAACATCTACTATGCGCATGTTATAGATCTAAGCCTACTGATACTTTCGCATATATGGATCACACAGTCTTAAGCAATCATAGAAACATGCAAACAACTGCTCTGATACCAATTGAAGGTTCCCTTAGACAAGGGGGGGCGAAACCCTAATAGGCGCATCTTGGAGGATTTAAAGCAGCGGAGAGGGTTTCTAGATCTATTGCATGCTATATGATCAACAAAAACATTCTATAGAAAGAATGAGATTCATACCGATGCCATTTCTAGATGGCGACTTGGAAGTAGAAAGCGATGTGGCTTTCCTCCAGAGGTGACGCACACAAGATGAGTCTTGGCTCCTCCTTGTCGCCCCTTGTGCTAGCAAGGATCGTCCAAGTATCCTGATTGAATGAAAGGGATGAGATCTTCTTGGCGATTTCTTCCTTCTCCTTTGCGTTCACCTTCTTCACCACATGAGAGAGAGCTTGTGTCGACTCATGGAGAGGCGAAGAGAGAAGAGGCGTGAAGAGGAAAACGTGAGGCGTGGTCACGTTTAGAGAAGTGCTCTCTAAAAATAGCATGCCACTTCTCAATATGCGATCATGGGTCTACCCCAATCGCAAATCTCTTATCTCATGAACCATCCGCTCACTTAATGAGCTGGTTCAATTCGGTTCGGTTCAAGAACCAATCAAGCCAAGCGATCCAGTCTAGATCATGATTAAACCCTAAGGCTCCAGATCTAACCGTTGATCTCTTGATGCTTCTGATCTCACCGATCTAGCATCCATTCTCTCGATCGAAGCTTACCGATCTCAAGCCCTAATCAATCAAACATGATCAGACCAGATCTCACTTACAATCAGAGATTAAATCCCTTTAAACTGAACCTGAATAATTCAGTCCACACGATCTGACTTAAGTAAGCCATATCATCAAATTGTGCGACCCTGAGGGTTTCCTTTAAATGTCGGTAACGATAACTTACGTTATCACGATCAGTGAGGGGTATCTAGCAACACATCACTGTCTCCCGATATAAAGGAAAGAGTCTTCCAAGACTACACCCAAACCACGGCACAAGTGTGAATCAACTTCACCAGGCATGCAAATATCCTTTGCCACTGGACGTTCTTATTGGATAAGCATGTCAAGCTTGTAGCTCCAATATGATGAGCATGATTAGATCAGATGAACATAGTCACCTGGGTATGGCCATACACTATTCTCAATCATCTCATTCAGGGGGGCCCCTTTAGAACATCACACTCCTTAAACAAGGAGACGGCAATCCTTTATCTATCACTAGTGCCCTAACCTGATTCAAGCTCACCATCCAAGATAGTCTATAATCATTATGTTTCAAATGATATTGAACTAACTCAAAACAATGACAATCATCATTTAGAAACACAAGTGATCTCAAGTCAGAGGACATGTGCCACTTGTTGCAATCAAGGATTATTCACATTGTGACAACCAATTGAATATCCTAGTAGGGTCTGTCCAGTACATCCAATGTACCCATGAGTCTACCTCTTATTCCATGCTCGAAGCATCCTATAAGATTAGAGCACATATTAGTCTCAATCATATCAAGGCTGTCTCATGTTCACCAAGATATATCGACTAAGGACTTTATAGCATGTTAGCCCAGCTGAACAGCTTTGAGACATTATTCAGAAGTACAATTATTGCAGCAGATAACGTAACAAACTGAATAACAACCATGCCTTTATAAACATAAGAGTTTATTACATGATACTGTTACAATCCCAAGGCCTCAAACATTAGCCTTAAGGGCATACCCCAACAGTTTGGCCACTGGGTCGACTCAAGTCGGTTATGACTTGGTGCATGCTAGGGCAGTGGGTCTGACTTGGTCTGATGAGTGGATACCTATTAATGGACCGTTGTAAGGTAGTAGGGCACCTAAGGAAATAAAATTGAGCCCATGGGGATTTTCAAAAATTTTATTTTCTTATCTGGATCACATGTTGTTTGTATCACATGAATGAATGTTTATTTCATCTTATGTGGGCTGCCCAATTAATGTGTGCTGTGCTGGGGCCTGCGTGCCTGGATGTATTATTGTAAATTATTATTGTGATCTGCGCATCACATTTCAATTAATTTATAATGTGTAATTGACCTGCGTGTCAATCATGTCTAGATAGATTAAATTGTAATTTAATCAGACATGAGCACAGAGCACACATGGCAGAGGCGCATGCAGCAAGTGGCTTCACCAGTGGGAGGTCTAGGGTTCGACTCTAGGACAGGCGCATTTTACCTGGTGGGCGCACCTGAGCTGCAGTGGGCGCTTGGGCCCGGGTTGGGCCAGAGGAAATGCAAAAGACCCAAGAAGAGCTCAAGTGAAGACTTAAGTTAATTAAGGTCTTACTTAGGCTTAATGGGCTTTTACCACATAAGATCATCATGCTTTTAATTTACTGTTTCAGTAATGTAGTAACTGCATGATTTATTCTTCTGCTATCACCATAGGATTTGAATGATAGTAAGAAGATAAAAGGACCAATAAAATCCAACGCCAAATATCAAGCACGATAGCCTTCTGACGCGAAACCTCACTGTTCTGACTATCGTTGGGGCCGTGTTGTACCCACTCAGTGGGCACGCCCATCTATCTTCAGACGGTGTGTGATTACACCTGCGTGTTACAGAGAAGGGATTTATCGCTTCTCGTTGCTCAGCATAGCACGTGGTGGTCTAGGGAGTAGGTCGGGTCAGCTTGACCATGTAGGCTACATATTGAGCATATGGTAGCCATATGGAGGCAGCCATCTGTGGGATCAGAGACTGTGTTGTACCAACTCAGTTGGCACAGTCTACTGGATTGCCCAGATGAAGGGGAATCGCACGGGTTGGCGATTGGCAGGGATTGCCTACCAGAAATTAGTGCTTGTACTCTCTGTGCATCTTATCTCGCCTGAGCGGGACGCGGAGACCAAGTATGAAATCTGGATCCCATCTCACTAAAAGAGTTTTACTCTTTCGGACTGTTTTATTGGATTTTTCAGTCAGATAAAATAGTGAGAAAAGAATCATTCTTAAGTCCTGAATTGATTCTAACATTGATACTGACCTTGCTGTTCTTGCATTGTTGTAGATTACTGCAGCAACGAACACCACAGCCTTCAATGTGCGATCCCTACTGGAAAGGGAGAAGTTTGCTGGGCCAAACTTCTCAGACTGGTACGGACACCTTAAGATTATTCTTAAGGCTGAGAGGAAACTGTATGTCCTCGAGACGGCTATACCGCCTCAACCCGCTGGAATGCCGCAAGGGCGGTTCGGGAAGCTTTTGAAAAGCACGTCAATGATAGCATTGATGTCGCTTGCCTGATGCTAGCGTCTATGACGCCACAGCTGCAGCGTCAACATGAAGATTTATCTGCTATTGAAATAATAGCAAATCTCAAGTTGTTGTATGCTGCACAGGCAAGGACTGAATGCTACAATTTGACTAAACTTTTCTTTTAGAGCAAACTGGCTGAAGGGAGTCCAGTGGGAGCTCATGTACTCAAGATGATTGGGTACAAGGAGGCTCTAGAGAAACTGGGACACACCATCAATCAGGAGCTTGTTGTAGACATTATTCTGCAGTCTCTCCCGGCCTCTTTCGATCCATTCATTATTAATTTTAATATGAACAAGATCGACTGTACGCCGGCAGAGTTGCTGAACATGCTCTTGACTACTGAGCAGACTCAGTCTCGTGAGAAGGGAACGCCTTCATCCTCTGTCCTCATGGTTCCTTCTAGGAACAAGAAGAAGGGGAAGAAGGGCAAAGCCCCTGTCAAGAGCTACAACAAGGCTCTGAAGCAAAAAGTAAAGCGGTCGAAGGAATACAGATGTTTCCATTGTGGCCAGCTGGGTCACTGGAAAAAGGACTGTAAAGCGCTCCAAGGAGATAAGAAGGGAAGTAAGCCTTTCGCTTCTAGCTCAGGTATTTACGTGACTGAAGTCATGGTATCTTCTTCTTCTATTTCATGGGTGTTGGACACTACATGTGGAGTTCACATTTGTTCAAATGTATAGGAACTCAAGAGAAGAAGACAGGTGGGACAGCATGAGGTGGACCTACGAGTTGGAAACGGGGCACGGGTTGCTGCTGTTGCTGTAGGAGAATATCACATCTCTTTACCATCTGGTCTTGTATTAGAACTGGACAATTGTTATTTTGTACCGAGCATAACTAAGAATATTATCTCTATTCCTGCTCTTGTCAGGAAAGGGTTTTCCTTTGAATGCAAGATTTCAAAGTGTTACATTTCTTTTGATAATATTGTTTATGCTACTGGGTCAATTAACAATGGGTTATTCATGTTGGACATGGAATGTTCTATACAACAGATTGATATTAAGAAAGCCAAGTATGCTGATGACAGCACCTTGCTATGGCATAGTCGTTTAGGCCATATTAACAAGAAGCGCATTAAGCGGTTGCATGATCATGGACTGCTGGGATCATTCTCCTATGAAGAGCTTGATACATGCAAAGCTTGTTTATTGGGTAAAATGACGAAGTCTCCTTTTTCTAATAAAGGTCAAAGGGCTTCAGGTTTACTAGACCTCATTCACAGCGATGTGTGTGGGCCATTTAGTAAACATGCCAGAGGTGGCTATTCATACTTCATTACCTTTACTAATGATTTCAGTATGTATGGTTATGTCTATCTAATGAGACATAAGAGTGAATCTTTTGACAAGTTCAAAGAGTTCAAAAATGAAGTACAAAATCAGCTAGGCCGAACTATCAAGGCACTTCGTTCAGATCGAGGTGGAGAATACTTGAGTCATGAGTTTACTGACTATCTGAAGGAGTGTGGGATTATCTCACAGCTCACTCCGCCAGGAACACCGCAATGGAATGGTGTGTCCGAGAGGAGAAATAGAACATTACTGGATATGGTTCGTTCTATGATGAGTCAGGCTACTCTACCTTACTCCTTTTGGGGATTTGCACTGGAAACAGCTGCAAAGGTACTAAACCGAGTGCCATCCAAGGCCGTTTCAAAGACTCCATATGAGTTATGGTATGGGAAACAGCCGAGCTTGACATTTATTAAGATCTGGGGTTGCGAGGCTTATGTCAAAAAGCTCGCCTCTGGGAAACTGGAGAGTAGATCTGAGAAATGTATCTTTGTCGGTTACCCTAAAGAAACTAAGGGTTATTATTTCTACGATCCCAAAGAGAACAAAGTATTTGTTGCTCGGACGGCTATTTTTCTTGAGAAGGAATTTCTTCTGCAAGAGGCCAGTGGGAGAGAAATAAAGCTGGATGAGAATCCAGATGCAGGACAAAGTAGTCAAGCACAGTTGGATGAGCCTGAGCCAGTAGATCAGGTTACTGAACAACCTGAGGCTCAGATATCACGGGAACCGCGAAGATCGGGAAGGATCCGTCGACAGCCTGAGCGTTATGACGGAGTCTACATCATTGATGATGAACCCCTCACTTATGCGGATGCGGTCAGTGGACCGGAATCAGCGAGATGGCTTGAAGCTATGCGAGTCGAGATGGACTCCATGTCAGATAACCAAGTTTGGGATTTGGTTGATCCGCCTCCGGGAGTAATCCCTATAGGCTGTAAATGGATCTTCAAGAAGAAGATTGACATGGATGGTAACGTGGTTACCTATAAAGGCAGGCTAGTTGCGAAAGGTTTCAAACAAATCTACGGGATAGATTATGATGAAACTTTCTCTCCTGTAGCCATGTTCAAGTCTATTCGGATTATTCTTGCGATAGCGGCATATTATGATTATGAGATCTGGCAGATGGATGTGAAGACCGCTTTCCTTAATGGAAAATTAGAAGAGGATGTGTATATGACACAACCTGAAGGTTTCACTAATCCATCAGATCGTCATAAAATATGCAAATTAAAGAAGTCCATTTATGGACTTAAACAAGCATCGCGAAGCTGGAATATTCGTTTTGATGAATCAATCTGTAAGTTTGGTTTCATCAAGAATGAAGATGACCCGTGTGTATATAAGAGGTTTAGTGGGAGCGTGATTACTTTCCTAGTCCTCTACGTCGATGATATCTTAATCATTGGAAACGATATTCCTGAACTGCATGCTGTCAAAGCATGGTTAAGAAAATGTTTCCAGATGAAAGATTTAGGAGAAGCAGCCTATGTATTAGGTGTGAAGATCTACAGAGATAGATCTAAGAGGCTTCTCGGGCTGTGCCAGAGTACTTACATCGATAAAGTCCTGGAGAGATTCCATTTAGAAAATTCTAAAAGAGGATATCTTCCAGTCAGACATGGTCTGAATCTTTCAAAGAGTCAGTGTCCACAAACACAGACTGAGAAAGATGAAATGGACAATACGCCTTATGCTTCGGCTATTGGGTCCATTATATATGCGATGTTGTGTACTCGCCCAGACGTTGCTTACGGGTTAAGCGTGACCAGTCGATTCCAAAGTAATCCAGGGCAGGCACACTGGATTGCGGTCAAGAACATTTTGAAATATCTTCGGAGGACCAAAGATATGTTCTTGATATATGGAGGTCAGGAAGAACTCAGTATTGAAGGATATACTGACGCTTCGTTCCAATCTGACCAGGATAATTTTCGATCGCAATCAGGCTATGTTTTAGCTTGAATGGAGGAGCAGTGGTGTGGAAAAGTTTCAAACAGTCAATTGTTGCTGATTCCACAACAAAAGCCGAGTATGTTGCAGCCTCGGAAGCATCCAAGGAGGCAGTCTGGATTCGTAAGTTCGTTCAGGAACTTGGTGTTGTTCCTTCGAGTGCAGATCCATTGGTTATCTTCTGTGATAACACTGGAGCTATAGCTCAAGCAAAGGAACCATGGTCACACCAGAAGTCCAAGCACATACAGAGAAGGTTTCACTTGATCCGGGAGATCATTGATCGTGGCGAGATCAAAATCTGCAAGGTTCATACAGATGACAATCTAGCTGACCCGCTTACTAAGCCTCTGGCGCAGCAGAAGCATGAGAAGCACTGTAATAATATGGGTTTGAGATTTCTCAACCATTAGATTATGTGCAAGTGGGAGATTGTTGGGGTATGCCCTTAAGGCTAATGTTTGAAGCCTTGGGATTATTTCAGTATCATGTATAAACTCTACATTTATAAAGGCATTGGTTGTTATTCAGGTTGTTACATCATCTGCTGCAATATGTATACTTCTGAATAATGTCTCAATGCTGTTCAGCTTGGCTGACATGCAGTTTTGTCCTTAGTCGAGATATCTTGGTGAACATGAGACAGCCTTGATATGATTAAGACTAATATGTGTTCTAATCTTATAGGATGCTTCGAGCATGGAATAAGATGTAGACTCATGGGTACATTGGATGTACTGGACAGACCCTACTTGGGATATTCAATTGCTTGTCACAATGTGAATAATCCTTATATGCAAACAAGTGGCATACTTCCTCTGACTTGAGATCACTTGTGTTTCTAAATGATGATTGGCATTGTTTTGAGGTAGTTCGATATCATTTGAAACATAATGGTTATAGATTATCTTGGATAATGAGCATGAGTCATGTTAGGGCACTAGTGATAGATATAGGATTGCCGTCTCCTTGTTTGGAGTGTGATGTTCTATAGGGGCCCCCTGGATGAGATGATTGAGAAAGTGTATGGCCATACCCGGATGACTATGTTTCATCTGATCTAATCATTCTCATCATATTGGAATTACAGGCTTGACACGCTTGTCCAATAAGAACATCCAGTGGCAAAGGAAACATGTATGCCTAGTGAAGTGGATTCACACTTGTGCTGTGGTTTGGGTGTAGTCTTGGAAGACTCTTTCCTTTATATCGGGAGACAGTGATGTGTTGCTAGATACCCCTCACTGATCGTGATAACGTGAGTTATCGTTACCGACATTTAAAGGAAACCCTTAGGGTCGCACAATTTGATGATATGGCTTACTTAAGTCAGATCGTGTGGACTGAATTGTTCTGGTTCAGTTTAAAGGAGTTTAAACTCTGATTGTAAGTGAGATCTGGTCTGATCATGTTTGATTGATTAGGGCTTGAGATCGGTAAGCTTCGATCGAGAGAATTGATGCTAGATCGGTGAGATCAAGAGCATCAAGAGATGAATGGTTAGATCTTGAACCTTATGGTTTAATTTGATCTAGACCAATGCTTGGCTTAATTTGGTCTTTGAACCAAATCTAATTGAACCGGCTCATCATGTGAGCGCATGGTTCAATGGGAGATAAAGTGGCGATCGGTTTAATTGTGTAAACGCATGAGCATTAAGGGGTTTGCTATTTTTGGAAGTTGGTTTTCCAAAATAGAGTAACGCTTCCACGTTTGGGCATAACGCCTCACGTTCGAGGGCATTACTCTTCGCTCACTCGCCTCTTCCTCTTGACGACGCTCCTCTTTCGGTGATCTGCTTCACGCAAAGAGAGGGAGTTCGAAAGCCAAGAAAAGCATCTCATCTCCTTCACACGGTTAGGAGACTTGGAGAACTTTGCTAGCACAAAGATCGACAAGGAGTAGGCGATCATACATCTTGTGTGCGCACGCTTTGGAGGAGAGCCACATCGCCCTCTTGCTTCCAAGTCGCCATCCAAGAAATGGCATTGGTATGTTTTCCGTTTGATCTATACAAGTTCATGAAGTTGATCATATATTCATGCATGCGATTCCTTAAGAAACCCTAGCTTCCGCTATGCAAAAATATTCTACATGCGCATATTAGGGTTTCGCCCCCTTAGGGGAACCTTCATTCGGCACATTCAGAATTACGGATGTACCCCATGGGGTTCACCTACTGGTGAAGTTCTCTAGATGGTTTTGCACGGTTAGAAATACGAGTGAACCCCATGGGGTTCACCTGGCCGTGAAGACTTCTGGAAGAGTCCTGGAAAGCTTGAAATGCTATTCTCCATCCACGAACACCGAATCTACCAAGACGGCGCTAATTATTCTATGAAAACCCAATTTTTTGATGTGCACAGTAGACTTCACCGGTGAACCCCATGGGGTTCACCTAGCCGTGAAGTTCTCTGGAATGCTCAAAACTACTATCTCGAAAACCCTATCCTCCCAATAGGTTCCTACAACACAAAAAGACATACAATCAGCATAAATCCCCATATTACTACCTAAAACTAACCAAAACTAATAAACTAAAAGTGTCACGCCCCGGCGGGAAGCCGGCTATTTCTAGCTCAGGGTTCCCTAGGGAGATGACAATATTAGTAGGAACCAAAGAACTTACAATAATCACATATCCTTTATTAATTGAATAATCCAAATTTAACATCTACAGTTTTATAACACAAACTCTAAAACATACTATTCAAGATGTACATAAATCAACTGAAATAAAACTAAAATTACTATCTCAACTCGGGCTGGTATCTACTATCTATTCTATCCCTTCCAGACGCTAACTCTGTACCTGGAAGAGAAACAAAGGGAGTTAGCAAAATGCTAAGTAGGAATCAACAAATATGGTGAGGGAGTCAAATATCAAGATAATACAATGACTGGAACAACAATATATAAATAATATAAGAATGTCGTGCAAATCATCAAGCTGGCCAACAGATCTCACTTAAGAGCCGCACTCATTTTCAGAGTGTTTCCACTATTGCTCATGCAATGGAACGACTGTCTTAAACAGCCCGGTAGGTTGCGTCCAACCCTGACATCCGTAGTATTGTCCCGAGGGCAACTGACGGTGCCCTAACCTGCAAACAGATAGTCTGATACGCATCGGAACTATAACACACACACACACGGTGGCCATTGGAGAATAAATCATCCAGTCTAGAGGTCAATATATATATCATGACTTTAACATCACAGATATTCCACGATTTCCACAAACTCACATGTCAATATTATAGATACAAAATTGTTCAACCATGCTCATATGCCA
Source organism: Costus lasius (assembly GCA_027563935.2). NCBI lineage: Eukaryota > Viridiplantae > Streptophyta > Magnoliopsida > Zingiberales > Costaceae > Costus > Costus lasius. Next base: position 84,590,474 of record CM050451.1, read on the forward strand.
ATATATCAGATATCTCAGTACAGTTTTGTTAATCATGCATACAGAAATAGAATATGACCAATGGATAAGATAATTGAAGTCAATTGAATTTTAGAAACAAATCAAGGAGACGAAGCAATTAGATATCAGTGTCAATTAATTCTAACATATGCATCATATATCAAAACCAAAGGATTAAGAAGCAAGTCCTATAATTCTTGACACTGTAAGAAAGGAGTAGGATAAGATTCCTACCTCAAGCACTGTTATTCTGAATTCTTTTGAAAAGCCAATGAGTTGTTTATCAAACAATGCAAGCCGATTAATGGATCAACTACTCTGTAACATGAATTTGTACATAAACTCTATTAATAAGTATCCTAACTTGAAAACCAAGATTACCAACATGTAGAACACAACCCTAAACCCATAGAACCAATCTTAGATCAGGTAAACCGGACTTAAAACCCACTGAACCGAACAAAATTGCACTGAACCGATCAAATTCAACCTGAACCAAATTAACTGAGACTTAGAACTTAAATTTCACAAAATATGCAAGTCATCTAAAGACACACAGACTACCATTGGATAGCGAATTTCACAAGCTTTCCAACGGCTACCTGAACTAGCCAAGATTTGACCGAATTAGGGTCGAACCGGTCAAAATTCAAGAACTGAACCGAAATTGAAATTGAACCGCCCAATACTGTTGAACTAGTTCAATTCAATTCTAACTCAGCTGGTCAGGGTTTATTTCCAAATAAACCAGACGAAACCCTAAAATCAAAACGAACCGACCGCTCGCCCGCGCCACCCGATCGCTGCCGCGCAAGGCCGCCGGACTTGCGTCCGCTGTTTGCTCCGGCGAGCTCGCGAGGACGCGTCGAACATCGGATCGACTCCAAATTTGTCCAGAAGACTTCTAACAACGAAACAAAGCTCCTCGATGAACTGCGGTGAGATTTCGACGTCAGGTCGAAGCTCTCGAAATAGACGAAAGTATCGACAGTAGCACCGCCGCCATGGATACCCAAAACTTAACCAAAACCCACCAGAACTTCACGGAAACTTCAATACCTTGCTACGAAGCTGTATCGTAGCCCAGAATAGATAAATCGCCGTCGATAAAGGCACTGGAAGGCTGGACAGAAGGCAGGGCCGGTTAAACTCCGGCGACTGGTGTGAGCGTGATACCTCCCTCCTGACGGTGCGCCGAGGCATGAAGATGGTCTAGGGTTCGTATCTCACCAAAGGGAGCAGAAGACCTCTAATATAGAGGTAAAACATGTCCCAGACGGCGAGAACACGGCGGCGACTAAATCGCCGAGAATGTCGGGGAAGATGATGAGTTGACTCGGCCCCAAAATTCAAATTTAAACTTAAATCAAAAGAATCAAATCCGATTTAATATTAAACACGCAAACTGGCTCAGTGGTTCGGCGGAGCCAAGTTCGCTTGCGTGACGCAGGTTCGAATCCCCACGGATGCAGATTTTTCGTTTTAAGATAAATTCAAATCAAATCCTAAATAATTAAAACAAACGTGGTATACTAATAGTAATGAAAACATACCTCAGCGGTGAGGTTGCACGTGAAGACTTTGCACATCATGGGTTCGAATCCCAGCAAGTGTAAAATCAATTTTTATTATTAAAACTCAAATTTGAAAACCTTTTAAAAATTCAAAAAAATTCCAGAAAATCATAAAAATTCCTAAAATATAAATTCTTAATTTCTAAAATTAAATTTATAAAATTAAGGTTATAACAAAAAGTCCATGTACTAGTAACAGAAGGTAATACAACAAGAATTAAATAAGCAAGAACTTGGGTTGCCTCCCAAGAGTGCTAGTTTAAGGTCAATAGCTAGACCCATAGAGTTATTAAGTCATCAAGTCCACGGGGTCTGAAAGGGCAAGAACTTCCCCTTTTTTTGACCCGCTCATCCTTAAAGTAATGCTTGAGGCAATGCCCTTTTACAATGAAACTTCCTGTTCGTTCTGTCCAAATAGTGATGGCGTCATAAAGTTGCACATGCTATACCACAAAGGGCCCGGACCATCTTGCTCGAAGCTTCCCTGGAAATAATCGAAGTCTTGAGTTGAAAAGTAGCACTTTGTCTCCCACTTGAAATTCCTTCTTCACAATGCGTTTGTCATGCCAATACTTGGTGCATGCCGTGTAGATCTTGGAATTCTCATATGCAAAGAGGCGCATCTCATCTAGTTCGTCAAGTTGCAACTTTTTCCTCTCGCTGGCGCTTTTAAAATCGTAGTTGATTTGCTTGACAGCCCAAAACACCCTGTGCTCAAGTTCAACAGGTAAGTGATAGGATTTCCCATAAATAAGTTGGAAAGGAGACATACCGAGTGGTGTCTTGAAGGCGGTTCTGTAAGCCCATAAAGCATCGAGTAATTTCAATGCCCAATCCTTCCGGGATCTAGATACAGTTTTTTAAAGTATTTGTTTGATTTCTCTATTAGAAACCTCTACCTGACCACTAGTCTGAGGATGATAGGGCGTGACAATCTTGTGCTTTACACCATACTTCTTCAAAAGTGCTCCAAACTTCTGTTCAATGAAGTGGGATCCTCCATCACTTATCAAAATGCGTGGAACTTCGAACAGAGGTAAAATTGTTCACTTCATAAGCTTCATAATGACCCTAGAGTCATTAGTAGCCTCTGCAGATGCCTCAACCCATTTTGACACGTAGTCAACGGCAACAAGAATATACCATTTACCACATGAAGACGGGAAGGGTCCCATAAAATCGATCTGAAAGCGAACCTAGGTCACAAGCATTATTCAAAAAAAAAACAAAACTTGTTGCAGCGGAAATTCTAGGATCGCATGACATGAGCACATGATCAACCTTGTATAACTTGTATAGAGCAAGTTAGAGTATTACCATTGCCATGATGTAAGAGGCGGCTTGGAAGATGTAAGGGGCGAGCGCCTCTTCTCCAAAGAAGTCACACACAAGATGAGAAAAACTTTCTTCCTTTGTGTTCCTTGTGCTAGCAAAGACACCAAGGAGTCCTGATCGTTTCTTCAAAGGATGATGCGCGCCCTTAGCTGGTTGAGTTTCTCTTCCTTGCGTGAAGATGGTTCACACACGAGAACGAAGAGAGGAGAAAGGCGAGAGCAAGAAGCGAAAACCGTGGGGTGCGCACAAAGGGAAAAATTTGGCCACCACATATGGTAAGAACCGAAAGTGTAACTCCCTCCCTAACTCCCTTTAAGCGATCACTAACTCCTCTTAAATTGAACCATGCGTTCACAAGTGAACCGGTTCAATCTTAATTTGGTTTAAGCACCAAATCAAACCAGCCCTGGTTATAATCTTCTTTGAACCAAAATGGCTCAAGATCTAACCACACATCACATTGAACCGCTGATCTTTACGATCAAGCTTCAATCCTCCGATCAAAGCTTACCGATCACATGTCCCAATCAATCAAACATGATTAGACTAGATCTCACTTTTAATCAGAGCTTAAATTCCTTTAAAATGAACTAGAATAATTCCAGTCCACACGATCTGACATAAGTAAGCCATATCATCAAATTGTGCGACCCTAAGGGTTTCCTTCTGTCACATCCCGTTATCTTAACCCCAAACAAGCAACACAAATCATGAAAGAAACAGGATGTTTCATATAAGATCGATTCATATGCTAGGTAAAACCGAGTTCAAGAAAACACGATCTGAAAATTTCCACAAACCCATACATAAATATCCACAAAACACAAATCTCATAAATCACATAAGGGTACCTGCCACCACGCAATCCTTGCACTAGACATATGCAAGGCAACAGTTATATCAAATCCGATGGCATAAATACAATTCGATTCGAAATTCAAAGCAAAGCCACAAAGTCGATTTTATAAACTCATACCAAACACCGAAACCAGGCTGAGGCCCGCGGTGACACAAAAATCAAACTCATTTAACTGCCACAATCTGGCAACACAAATTTCACATAGTTCATGTGGTTCACACAAATTCACATAGTTCACATCATTCATATAGTTCGTATAACTCATATAGTTCGGCCACAACCGGCCTCATATTTAAGCACAAAAGTTCTTAAATATAATCACAGCAAACTAGCATAATGTCCACGCCAATGCTAACTCAAGAAATGCGCCCCTGCTCTATGCCTGAAAATAGTGAGGGGTGAGCTACACAGCCCAGTGAGTGGATAGTCTAAATCGACCATCCATAACATACATTCAAAAATATAGGCAGATTATTTTAAAAATCTTTAACAGAACATTATGTCAATATACAACGAGATTAAATACAGAAGTCATATAAACAGCCAGATGTACACACCAACATATAACAAACTCAGGTTCTAAGCAAACTCAGGTTCTAGAGTTATACTCTAAACCAACTAAACACACCAATACTTAGTTAACCTAGTTGTCCAGCATATTCAGTAGTGACCAATACGGTCTAACCCGGCTTTGGCCTAAGCACTGGGAGCGGCAAAATCTCGTGCAACACATAAACATGGACAGTGAGTAGAATCAAGAGGTGGCCCCCGCCAGGTCACGACGTGGCACTTTGCTCTAAAACACCCCATAAACACATCGATGGCTTGTGTGTAGATTCAAGAGGTGGCCCCCGCCGGTTCACGACGTGGCACTTTGCTCTACGACACCCCATATCACAAAAAGAGAGTGATGACATCAAGAGGTGGCCCCTGTCCGACCAAGACATGGCACTTTGCGTCAAAACCCGTTCTCCCAAAAGGTTCCTACTGGACAACAAACACATCTTATATCATATTTCATAAAGGTGGACTCCTAAGTGTCAACTAGACTCTAGGATAGTCATCACAATAATCACATCGGGCAGGCTGAACAACAACCCCCATCACAATAATCATAACAGGCAGGCTGAACATCAACCTCCTCACATATCAAATACAGGGCTGAAATTCAAACCCTTAACATATCACATAAGGACTATCCTATGAGTACACGGTTACACTTAGCCATAGTCCTAACCAACACATAACACATAATATTCAAAATTCACATAATCCATCACATGACACATATTGTTCAAAATTCACATAACCCATACTATTCGAAAATCACATAACATAACACATAATATTTCATATTCGAATATCACATAATATAGTGTAGTCCTTAGATTTCATGCTGATTAGTTTAGTCAAACCTTGCTATGTTATCACCCAAATTTCTCAAACAATTAAATAACAGGCTATACACCTAAATTAAATAACATGCTACACACCTAAATAAACAGTCATGGATTGTAATTAACACACATCCAAAAATCATTACAACACATATAACCCACGGTTTTACAACATGTCATCTATTTAAAATTTAAACTCTAGTTAACAAGAATGTCATGCTCAAAATTCACTAATTTAAAACTACCTAAATTCCATAACATCAACATAAAATTATAACATGTAATTGTCTTTATAATCCTCATGTAAACATGTTAATTTCGGTTTTTCATAAACAATACCAAATTTCGGTTGTCATGAATAATTTATCATAAATAATATCAAGATTTCGGATTATCATGAAAATTATCAAGAATTCGGTTTACATGAAAGAACATCTCAATTTTGGTTTTCATCCCCTAAATTCGGTTTTAACATGGTAGAAATTCCAAGAACTCAAATGTATCATGTCACAAACACAACTAAATTCATAGGTCAAACAAGACATTCCACTCACCTTGAACCGTGAACACTAAGGTGAAAAACTCTCCAAAAATTTCGTCTAAGGCTTGAAGTTCCACCAAGAATCGCCGCCAATGGAAGGAAACACCTCCAACACCAGAGATTCCGGCCAAGAGAGAAGGAAGATGAAGAAGAAAGGAATTTTTGCCTCCAAGCCTCCAAGAATCGCCCCAAGCCTCCAAGCCGTCGCCCAAGAATTTCCTTCAAGCCAAAAATCGCCAACTCTCCTACCCTAACCGAAATATCAATTTGAATTTTCGGTTTTTAATTCTTAACCCATTAACCCACTAATTCCAATAGGGTTTAACCCATTTAACTAATGATTTCGAATTTTTAAACCCAATATCATTTTATTTCATTGCAACCCAATAATCCAAAGTTTAAGTGAAAATCCAATAAGGTTTAAACTAACATCCAATAAGGATTAACGTCCAATAACTCCAATTAATTAACAATTAATTAACTTAAATTAACAAGCAATAAACTCTAATTAATTAACTGAAAATTAGCATCCAATGAGCTAGTTAATTAATTAACATTAATATCCAAAAATCTCTAATTTAATTAACTATAATTCATCAACCAAAATCTCTAATTAATTTATCATAAATTAACAATCAATACACAGGAATAATAACACAGTCAATAATTTTATTTAAATCAAAAATAAAGCTTACCAGGACTTAAGATCCTTGGATCTTACATCCCTCCCTCCTTATAAAGCTTTAGTCCTCTAAAGCTCAGCATCCATATCATCAAAGAGATAAGCATAGAATTTCCTCATATCAGCTTCAGTCTCCCAAGTCGCCTCCTCAACCGACTGATTTCCCCAGATAACCTTTACCAAAGGTATAGTCTTGTTCCTCAGAACTTTATCCTTTCTATCCACAATCCGAAGAGGTCTTTCCTCAAGTGTCAAGTCACTCTGAATCTGAAGAGGTTCCAACTCCAACACATGAGATGGATCAGGATGATATTTCCTCAAAGTAGAGACATGGAATACATTATGCACATGATCCAAAGCAGGAGGTAAAGCTAATCTGTAAGCCACTGGACCAATTCTCTCAATAATGTCAAAAGGGCCTACAAATCTAGGGCTCAACTTGCCCTTTCTGCCAAACCTCATAACACCCTTAGTAGGTGACACCTTTAAGAAAACATGATCCCCTACTACATACTCCAAGGGACGACGACGGTCATCAGCATAACTCTTCTGTCTGTCCCGAGCAATCTTCAGTTTATCCTGAATCTCTCTGACCTTATCAGTAGTCTCCTGTACTGCATCAGATCTCAAAATCATTCTGTCACCAGTTTCCTCCCAACACAAGGGAGTCCTACACCTTCTCCCATACAAAGCCTCATATGGAGCCATCTGAATACTGGAGTGGAAACTATTATTATAAGTGAACTCTATCAAAGATAGATCCCGATTCCACTCAGAACTCCAATCAACCACATAGGCTCTCAACAAATCTTCTAGAGTCTGTATAGTACGCTCCGTCTGGCCATCAGACTGAGGATGGTATGCTGTACTAAAACTCAACTTAGTACCCAAACCCTCCTGTAAGCTCTTCCAAAACCTGGACAGAAATCGAGAGTCCCTATCAGACACAATATCAACAGGCACTCCATGCAGCCTGACTATCTCATCAATGTATAATCTAGCCAGCCTCTCTAAAGGATAAGTCATCTTGATCGGGAGAAAATGGGCTGATTTAGTGAGTCTATCAACGATCACCCAAATAGCATCATGACCCAATCTGGTTCTGGGCAAACCACACACAAAATCCATACTGATGCATTCCCACTTCCACTCAGGAATAGGAAGGGGCTGCAACAAACCACCAGGCTTCTGGTGTTCAGCCTTTACAGTCTGACAAGTTAAACACCTAGAGACAAAATCATATACCTCTTTCTTCATGCCCGGCCACCAAAAACTCTTCTTGAGGTCCTGATACATCTTAGTCACGCCAGGATGTAGAGAATATTTGGAGTTATGGCTGTCCTCCAATATTTCTTTCCTCAAGCTCGGTTCCTCAGGGACACATACCCTTCCACGAAACCGAAGAATACCATCATCAGACAGGCTAAAATCCTGAACTGCGCCATCAACCAGACTATACCTGATCTGAACTAATTTCGGATCCACAGACTGCTGATCTCTGATCTTCTGCAACAAAGCAGACTGTACTCTGAGAAAAGCCACATAACCCGACTGAACTCTAGGAGAAACACTGATCCTGAGATCGCTGAACTCCTGCAGTAACCGCCACTCACTGACTCGTAAAGCAGCTACTGAAGTAACTGGATGTCTGCTCAGAGCATCCGCCACTACATTGGCCTTTCCAGCCTGATACTGAATGGAGAAGTCATAGTCTTTGATCAACTCCATCCATCTTCTCTGTCTCATGTTCAACTCCTTCTGAGTGAAGATATACTTGAGACTCTGGTGGTCAGTGAACAGATCAAACTCCTGACCCAACAAATAGTGACGCCATATCTTCAAAGCAAAGACTACGGCCGCCAACTCTAAATCATGAGTAGGGTAGTTCAACTCATACTCCTTCAGTTGTCTCGAAGCATAGGCTACTACAGAACCCTTCTGCATCAAAACACAACCCAACCCTTTGCCAGAAGCATCCGTATAAACAGTAAACCTTTCCCCATCACTAGGAATAATGAGGATTGGTGTACTAGTCAACCTTCTCTTTAGCTCCTGAAAGCTCTCCTCACACTTGTCATCCCAATTAAACTTGGCCTCCTTTCTGGTCAATTTAGTTAAAGGACCCGCCAGCTTGGAGAATCCCTCAACAAATCTCCGGTAGTAACCTGCTAGACCCAGAAAACTTCTGATCTCAGTAGCACTAGTCGGTCTTCCCCAATCAAGGATGGCTTGCACTTTAACTGGATCCACAGACACCCCTTGACCAGAAATCACATGTCCCAAGAAACTGATCTTCTCTAGCCAGAACTCACACTTACTAGCCTTGGCATATAACCGGTTTTTCCTCAGAACCTCCAGCACTCTGCGCAAGTCACTGACATGATCTGAAGTAGTCCGTGAGTATACCAAAATATCGTCTATAAAGACTACCACACAAGAGTCAAGCAATTCATGGAATACCCTGTTCATCAAATCCATGAAGACAGCAGGTGCATTCGTCAGTCCAAAAGGCATAACCAAAAATTCAAAATGCCCATACCTGGTCCTGAAAGCAGTCTTAAATATATCCTCATCCTTGACCCTCAGCTGGTAATACCCTGATCTCAGATCAATCTTAGAGAACACTGTCGCTCCCTGTAATTGATCAAATAGATCATCAATTCTGGGAAGAGGATACTTATTCTTGATAGTCACTTGGTTCAGTTGCCTGTAGTCTATACACATCCTCAGGGTTCCATCTTTCTTCTTTACAAACAGCACTGGCGCTCCCCAGGGAGAAGCACTAGGCCGAATGTACCCTTTCTCTAGCAATTCCTCCAGTTGTTTCTTAAGCTCGGCCAGCTCTGAGGTAGCCATGCGATAAGGATCTCTGGAGATAGGTGCCGTACCTGGCGCCAACTCAATGCCAAACTCCACTTCTCTAATCGGTGGCAAGCCTGAAAATTCTTCAGAGAACACATCAGGAAATTCTTTCACCACCGCCATCTGAGTCAAATCAGAGGTAGAATCATCCTGCACCTTAACATGCGCAAGATAACCCTTGCACCCATTAGCAAGTAACTTCCTGGCCTGCAGGAAAGATATTACATGCGGTCCTTGGTCCGACACTAGACCTCTCACAAAAATCCGACTCCCATCAAGCAGATTCAAGATGATTACTTTCTCAAAGCAATCCACAGTGGCATGATGTGCGGATAACCAATCCATACCTAGGATGACATCATAATCTTGCATGTCTAAGAGGATTAGATCTACCAGAAACTCATAACCCTCTACATGCACTACACAATTAGCACAAACAGTATCTGTAGATAATGATGTTCCTAAGGGAGTACTCACAGACACAACATAATCTAGCATCTTAGGTACAACAGGTAAACATGCAGCAAATCTAACAGATACAAAAGACAGATTTGCACCAGGATCAAATAAGATACGAGCTAACTGATCAAATACAAATAAGGTACCTTCCACGACGGATCGGGAAGCTCGTGTATCCTTCTCAGCCACAGCATAAACTCGTGTCTGGACTGTAGGCTTCTCTGCGCCTCTATTCTGCATCTCAAGCTCTTTGCAGTCTTTGACCATGTGCCCTGGTTTCTTACACCTGAAGCATACACCATTCTTCTTATGACAGTCTTTCACTAGATGTCCCTTGAGCCCACAATAATTACAAGTCCTATCCTCTGTGATACTGTTCTTTACATCTCTGACATCCCTGAACTGCTGCGGTGCATCCCTGGACTGCTGCGGTGCCTTGTAAGAGTAAGGCTTATACCTGCTCTTCTTGTAATCCTTATGCTTGGGGTACTTCTTACCCTTGCCGCCAATGCCATACTGAGGAGCTGCCGCCTCAACCGCAGGAATCACAGTCACGGCAACATGAGAACTCCTCTCAGCTATGTATCTCTCAATGGTGCGTGCTCGCCCAACAGTCTCAACATAGGTCTCCAAGTGCTGAGCACCAACCTGCTCTCTAATGTCCCATCTGAGACCTCTGAGAAACTTAGTAGCTCTCCTCTTTTCAGTGTTTATCAGGTGAGGAGCATACTTTCCCAATTTCGTGAACTGTAATTCATACTGGTCCACAGTCATATCACCCTGCTCCAGGTGAATAAATTCCACCTCTCGGTCCTCCACCAAACTATCTGGGAAGTACTTCTCGTTAAATCGAGACAAGAAGTAAGGCCAATCTACAGTCTCATGTCTTTCTTCGGCAAGTCTCACGACGCCCTTCCACCACTCATCTGCGTCAGCACGCATCATATAGGTGGTCAGACATAACTTATCTTCGTCCGAGCACCGCATAACTTGGAAAATCTTTTCCAAGCACAACTGCCAGTTCTCGGCAGTACTGGATTCTGAGCCCCCATAAAAAGAACTAGGACCCAGTTTCTGGAATTCACTCACAAGTGAAGCATAGCGCCTGTGAGCGCCCTCCTGAGAGTCATCCCCCACCGCTCGAGTAGTAGTCTGGGGTCTCTCTTGAGTCAGCTGCTGCAAAAGCTGCTGTTGTGCCTCTTGATGCTGAGTCTGCTGTTGCTGCAGCATCTGAGCTTGCCTCTCTATCATGGCACCTTGTTGCTGTACCATGCCAGTCAGAGCCTCAATAGTTCTCGTGAGGTTCGAAGGCTGCTCATCCTCGCCACTAGGGATTTCCTCTGGTTCGCACCATCTTAAATTCCTACACACACATGCCCTAGTCAGGAAAACAAACATAAACCTATCAGGTGTCTAGCAATACACAAACATGTTTTCCCCCCGAACTAAGTTTTAGCTAGCCAACTCCTCTGATACCATTCTGTCACATCCCGTTATCTTAACCCCAAACAAGCAACACAAATCATGAAAGAAACAGGATGTTTCATATAAGATCGATTCATATGCTAGGTAAAACCGAGTTCAAGAAAACACGATCTGAAAATTTCCACAAACCCATACATAAATATCCACAAAACACAAATCTCATAAATCACATAAGGGTACCTGCCACCACGCAATCCTTGCACTAGACATATGCAAGGCAACAGTTATATCAAATCCGATGGCATAAATACAATTCGATTCAAAATTCAAAGCAAAGCCACAAAGTCGATTTTATAAACTCATACCAAACACCGAAACCAGGCTGAGGCCCGCGGTGACACAAAAATCAAACTCATTTAACTGCCACAATCTGGCAACACAAATTTCACATAGTTCATGTGGTTCACACAAATTCACATAGTTCACATCATTCATATAGTTCGTATAACTCATATAGTTCGGCCACAACCGGCCTCATATTTAAGCACAAAAGTTCTTAAATATAATCACAGCAAACTAGCATAATGTCCACGCCAATGCTAACTCAAGAAATGCGTCCCTGCTCTATGCCTGAAAATAGTGAGGGGTGAGCTACACAGCCCAGTGAGTGGATAGTCTAAATCGACCATCCATAACATACATTCAAAAATATAGGCAGATTATTTTAAAAATCTTTAACAGAACATTATGTCAATATACAACGAGATTAAATACAGAAGTCATATAAACAGCCAGATGTACACACCAACATATAACAAACTCAGGTTCTAAGCAAACTCAGGTTCTAGAGTTATACTCTAAACCAACTAAACACACCAATACTTAGTTAACCTAGTTGTCCAGCATATTCAGTAGTGACCAATACGGTCTAACCCGGCTTTGGCCTAAGCACTGGGAGCGGCAAAATCTCGTGCAACACATAAACATGGACAGTGAGTAGAATCAAGAGGTGGCCCCCGCCAGGTCACGACGTGGCACTTTGCTCTAAAACACCCCATAAACACATCGATGGCTTGTGTGTAGATTCAAGAGGTGGCCCCCGCCGGTTCACGACGTGGCACTTTGCTCTACGACACCCCATATCACAAAAAGAGAGTGATGACATCAAGAGGTGGCCCCTGTCCGACCAAGACATGGCACTTTGCGTCAAAACCCGTTCTCCCAAAAGGTTCCTACTGGACAACAAACACATCTTATATCATATTTCATAAAGGTGGACTCCTAAGTGTCAACTAGACTCTAGGATAGTCATCACAATAATCACATCGGGCAGGCTGAACAACAACCCCCATCACAATAATCATAACAGGCAGGCTGAACATCAACCTCCTCACATATCAAATACAGGGCTGAAATTCAAACCCTTAACATATCACATAAGGACTATCCTATGAGTACACGGTTACACTTAGCCATAGTCCTAACCAACACATAACACATAATATTCAAAATTCACATAATCCATCACATGACACATATTGTTCAAAATTCACATAACCCATACTATTCGAAAATCACATAACATAACACATAATATTTCATATTCGAATATCACATAATATAGTGTAGTCCTTAGATTTCATGCTGATTAGTTTAGTCAAACCTTGCTATGTTATCACCCAAATTTCTCAAACAATTAAATAACAGGCTACACACCTAAATTAAATAACATGCTACACACCTAAATAAACAGTCATGGATTGTAATTAACACACATCCAAAAATCATTACAACACATATAACCCACGGTTTTACAACATGTCATCTATTTAAAATTTAAACTCTAGTTAACAAGAATGTCATGCTCAAAATTCACTAATTTAAAACTACCTAAATTCCATAACATCAACATAAAATTATAACATGTAATTGTCTTTATAATCCTCATGTAAACATGTTAATTTCGGTTTTTCATAAACAATACCAAATTTCGGTTGTCATGAATAATTTATCATAAATAATATCAAGATTTCGGATTATCATGAAAATTATCAAGAATTCGGTTTACATGAAAGAACATCTCAATTTTGGTTTTCATCCCCTAAATTCGGTTTTAACATGGTAGAAATTCCAAGAACTCAAATGTATCATGTCACAAACACAACTAAATTCATAGGTCAAACAAGACATTCCACTCACCTTGAACCGTGAACACTAAGGTGAAAAACTCTCCAAAAATTTCGTCTAAGGCTTGAAGTTCCACCAAGAATCGCCGCCAATGGAAGGAAACACCTCCAACACCAGAGATTCCGGCCAAGAGAGAAGGAAGATGAAGAAGAAAGGAATTTTCGCCTCCAAGCCTCCAAGAATCGCCCCAAGCCTCCAAGCCGTCGCCCAAGAATTTCCTTCAAGCCAAAAATCGCCAACTCTCCTACCCTAACCGAAATATCAATTTGAATTTTCGGTTTTTAATTCTTAACCCATTAACCCACTAATTCCAATAGGGTTTAACCCATTTAACTAATGATTTCGAATTTTTAAACCCAATATCATTTTATTTCATTGCAACCCAATAATCCAAAGTTTAAGTGAAAATCCAATAAGGTTTAAACTAACATCCAATAAGGATTAACGTCCAATAACTCCAATTAATTAACAATTAATTAACTTAAATTAACAAGCAATAAACTCTAATTAATTAACTGAAAATTAGCATCCAATGAGCTAGTTAATTAATTAACATTAATATCCAAAAATCTCTAATTTAATTAACTATAATTCATCAACAAAAATCTCTAATTAATTTATCATAAATTAACAATCAATACACAGGAATAATAACACAGTCAATAATTTTATTTAAATCAAAAATAAAGCTTACCAGGACTTAAGATCCTTGGATCTTACACCTTCAATATCGGTAACGATAACTTACGTTATCACGACCAGAGAGGGGTATCTAGCAACACATCACTGTCTCCCGATATGAAGGAAAAAGTCTTCCAAGACTACTCTCAAACTATAGCACAAGTGTGAATCTAATTCACTTGGCATACTTGTTTCCCTTTGCCACTGGATGTTCTCGTTGGACAAGCGTGTCAAGCCTGTGATTCCAACATGATGAAAATGGTTAGGTCAGACGAACATAGTCGTCTGGGTATGGCCATACACATTCTCAACCATTTCATCCAGGGGACCCCATTAGAACATCACACCCCAACTAGGAGAGGCAATCCTTTATCTATCACAAGTACCCTAACATGACTCATGCCCACTATCCAAGATAATCCTTAACCATTATATTTCAAATGATATTGAACTATCTCAAGATAATGCCAATCATCACTTAGAAACACAAGTGATCTCAAGTCAGAGGGAATATGCCACTTGCTTGCATACAAGGATTATTCACATTGTGACAAACAATTGAATATCCTAAGTAGGGTCAGTCCAGTACATCCAATGCACCTATGTGTCTAAATCTTATTCCATGCTCGAAGCATCCTATAAGATTAGAACACATATTAGTCTCAATCATACCAAGGCTGTCTCATGTTCACCGAGATATCTCGACTAAGGACAATACTGAATGTCAGCTAAGCTGACCATCATTGAGACATTACTCAGAAGTATACATACAACAGCAGATAATGTAACAATCTGAATAACAACAATTGCCTTTATATTGTTTATACATGATACTGAAAATAACCCAAAGCCTCAAACATTGGCGTTAAGGGCATACCCTAACAATCTCCCACTTGCACTTAATCTAATGGTTGAGGTATCTCAAACCCATATTGTTACAGTGCTTCTCATGCTTCTGCTGCGCCAGAGGCTTTGTAAGCGGGTCAGCTAGATTGTCATCTATATGAATCTTGCAGATCTTGATATCTCCTCGATCAATGATTTCACGGATCAAGTGAAACCTTCTTTGTATGTGCTTGGACTTCTGGTGTGACCGTGGTTCCTTCGCTTGTGCAATCGCTCCAGTGTTGTCACAGAAGACAACCAATGGATCTGCACTCGAAGGAACAACACCAAGTTCCTGAATGAACTTACGAATCCATACTGCCTCCTTTGATGCTTCTGAGGCTGCAACATACTCTGCTTCTGTTGTGGAATCAGCAACAATTGATTGTTTGAAACTCTTCCACACCACTGCTCCTCCATTCAAGCTAAAGACATAGCCTGATTGCGATCGAAAATCATCTTGGTCAGATTGGAACGAAGCATCAGTATATCCTTCAATACTGAGTTCTCCCTGACCTCCATAAATCAAGAACATATCTTAGGTTCTCCGAAGATATTTTAAAATGTTCTTGACTACAATCCAGTGTGCCTTCCCTGGATTACCTTGGAACCGACTGGTTACGCTTAACCCATAAGCGACGTCTGGGCGAGTACACAACATCGCATACATGATGGACCCAATAGCCGAAGCATAAGGCATATTGTCCATCTCATCTTTCTCAGACTGTGTTTGAGGACACTGGCCTTTTGAAAGATTCAGACCATGTTTGACTGGAAGATATCCTCTTTTAGAATTTTCTAAATGGAATCTCTCCAGGACCTTATCGATGTAAGTACTCTGGCACAGCCCGAGAAGCCTATTAGATCTATCTCTAAAGATCTTCACACCTAGTATATAGGTCGCTTCTCCTAAATCTTTCATCTGGAAACATTTTCTTAACCATGCTTTGACTGCATGCAGTTCAGGAATATCGTTTCCAATGATTAAAATATCATCGACGTAGAGGACTAGGAAAGTAATCACGCTCCCACTAAACCTTTTATATACATACGGGTCATCTTCATTTTTGATGAAACCAAATTCAGAAACTAATTCATCAAAACGAATATTCCAGCTTCGTGATTCTTGTTTTAGTCCATAAATGGACTTCTTTAATTTGCATATTTTATGACGTTCTGACGGATTAATGAAACCTTCAGGTTGTGTCATGTACACATCCTCTTCTAATTTTTCGTTAAGGAAAGCGGTTTTCACATCCATTTGCCAGATCTCATAATCATAATATGCTGCTATCGCGAGAATAATTCGAATGGACTTGAACATGGCTACAGGAGAGAAAGTTTCATCATAATCTATCCCGTAGATTTGTTTGAAACCTTTCACAACTAGCCTGCCCTTATAGGTAAGCATGTTACCATCCATGTCTGTCTTCTTTTGAAGATCCACTTACAGCCTATAGGGATTACTCCCGGAGGCGGATCAACCAAATCCCAGACTTGGTTATCTGACATGGAGTCCATCTCGGCTCGCATAGCTTCAAGCCATCTTGCTGACTCCGGTCCACTGACCGCATCCGCATAAGTGAGGGGTTCATCATTAATGATGTAGACTCCGTCATAGCGCTCAAGCTGACGACGAATCCTTCCCGATCTACGCGGTTCCCGTGATGTCTGAGCCTCAGGTTGAACATTAACCTGATCTATTGGCTCAGGCTCATCCAACTATGCTTGACTACTTTGTCCCTCTTCTGGAATTTCATCCAGCTTTATTTCTCTCCCACTGGCCTCTTGCAGAAGAAACTCCTTCTCAAGAAAAATAGCCGTTCGAGCAACAAATACTTTATTCTCCTTGGGATTGTAGAAATAATAACCCTTAGTTTCTTTAGGGTATCCGACAAATATGCATTTATCAGATCTGCTTTCCAGTTTCCCAGAGGCGAGCTTTTTGACATAACCCTCGCAACCCCAGATCCTGATAAATGTCAAGCTCGGCTGTTTCCCATACCATAACTCATATGGCGTCTTTGAAACGACCTTGGATGGCACTCGGTTTAGCACCTTTGCAGCTGTTTCCAGTGCAAATCCCCAAAAGGAGTAAGGTTGAGTAGCTTGACTCATCATAGACCGAACCATATCCAATAAGGTTTGATTCCTCCTCTCGGACACACCATTCCATTGCGGTGTCCCCGGCGGAGTGAGCTGTGAGATGATCCCACACTCCTTCAGATAGTCATTAAACTCATGACTCAAGTATTCTCCACCTCGATCTGATCGAAGTGCCTTGATATTTCGGCCTAACTGATTCTGTACTTCATTTTTGAATTCTTTGAACTTGTCAAAAGATTCACTCTTATGTCTCATTAAGTAGACATATCCATACCTACTGAAATCATCAGTAAATGTAATGAAGTATGAATAGCCACCTCTGGCATGTTTACTAAATGGCCCACACACATCACTGTGAATAAGGTCAAGTAAACCTGAAGCTCTTTCACCTTTATTAGTAAAAGGAGTCTTCGTCATCTTACCCATTAAACAAGCTTTGCATGTATCAAGCTCCTCATAGGAGAATGATCCCAGCAGTCCATAGTCATGCAACCGCTTAATGCGCTTCTTGTTAATATGGCCTAGACGACTATGCCATAACAAGGTGCTATCATCAGCATGCTTGGCTTTCTTATTATCAATTTGATGTACAGAACATTCCATGTCCAACATGTATAACCCATTGTTAATCGATCCAGTTGCATAAACAATACCATCAAATGAAATACAGCACTGTGAAGTTTTGCATTCAAATGAAAAACCTTTCCTGACAAGAGCAGGAATAGAGATAATATTCTTTGTTATGCTTGGTACAAAGTAACAATTGTCAAGTTCTAATACAAGTCCAGATGGTAAAGAGATGTGATATTCTCCTACAGCAACAGCAGCAACTCGTGCCCCGTTTCCAACTCGTAGGTCTACCTCATGCTGTCCCACCTGTCTTCTTCTTTTGAGTTCCTGCACATTTGAACAAATGTGAACTCCACATGCAGTGTCCAACACCCATGAAATAGAAGAAGCAACCATGACTTCAGTCACGAAAATACCTGAGCCAGAAGTGGAAGGCTTGCTTCCCTTCTTCTCTCCTTGGAGCGCTCTACAGTCCTTCTTCTAGTGACCCAGTTGGCCACAATGGAAACATCTGTTGTCCTTTGATCGCTTTATCTTTTGTTTCAAAGCCTTGTTGTAGCTCTTGATAGGGGCTTTGCCCTTCTTCCCCTTCTTCTTATTCCTTGAAGGAACCATCAAGACAGAGGATGAAGGCTTTCCCTTCTCAAGAGTCTGCTCTGTTGTGCAGAGCATATTCAGTAATTCTGCCGGAGTACAGTCGATTTTGTTCATATTAAAATTAATGATGAACGCATCGAAAGAAGCCGGAAGAGACTGCAAGATAATGTCTACAACAAGTTCTTGATTGATGGTATGACCCAGTTTCTCTAGAGCTTCTTTGTACCTAATCATCTTGAGTACGTGAGCTCCCACTGGACTTCCTTCAGTCAGTTTGCTATGAAAGAAAAGTTTTGTCAAGTTATAGCGTTCTGTCCTTGCCTGTGCAGCATACAGCATTTTCAGATTTGCTATAATATCAATAGCAGACAAATCCTCATGCTGACGCTGTAGCTCGGGCGTCATTGACGCAAGCATAAGGCAAGCGACATCAGTACTATCACTGACGTGCTTATCATAAGCATCTCGAACCGCCCTTGCGGCGTTCGCAGCGGGTTGAGCCGGCATTGCCGACTCAAGGACGTACAGCTTCCTCTCAGCTTTGAGGACAATCTTCAGCTGTCTGTACCAGTCTGAGAAGTTTGGCCCAGCAAACTTCTCCTTTCCAATATGGATCGCAAGTTGAGCCCCGTGGTGTTCGTTGCTGCAGGAATCTACAACATAGCAAGAACAACAAGGTCAATATCCATGTTAGAATCATTCCGGGACTTAAGAGTGATTCTCTTCTCACTATTTTATCTGACTGAAAATCCAATAAAACAGCCCGAAAGAGTCAAACTCTTTTAGTGAGATGGGATCCAGATTTCATACTTGATCTCCGCGTCCCGCTCAGGCGAGATAAGATGCACAGAGAGTTCAAGCACTAATCACTGGTAGGCAATCCATGCCAATCGCCAACCCGTGCGATTCCCCTTCATCTAGGCAATCCAGAAGACTGTGCCAACTGAGTTGGTACAACACAGTTTCTGATTCCTCAGATGGCTGCCTCCATATAGCTATCATGTGCTCAACTTGTAGCCTATATGGTCAAGCTTACCTGACCTACTTCCTGGACCACCACGTGCTATGCTGAGCAACAAGAAGCGATAAATCCCTTCTCTGTAGCATGTTGGTGTAATCGCGCACCGTCTGAAGATAGCTGGGCGTGCCAACTGAGTGGGTACAACACGGCCCCAACGATAGTCAGGACAGTGAGGTTTCGCGTCAGAAGGCAATCCTTAGCTTGATATTTACGTTGGATTTTAACGGTCTTTTTATCTTCTTACTATCATGCAAATTCTATAGTGATAGCTAAAGAATAAAACATACATGTGCTAATATTACTTAAAACAGTAAATAGAAAGCACCATTATCTTATGTGGTAAACGCCCATAAAATTTAAGTAAAACCCTAGTTTAACTAAAGTCTTTACTTGAGCTCTTTATGGGACTCTTGTACCTCATCCGGCCCAGCCTGGGCCCAAACGCCATCTGCAGCCCTAACGCGCCCACCAGATAGAATGCGCCTGTTCTAGAGTCGAACTCTAGTCCTCCCACCTAGTGACGCCAATAGCTGCAAACGCTTCTGCCATTTGTGCTGTGTGCTCATGTCTGATCAAATTACATTTTAAAAACTATCTAGACATGGTTTGACACGCAGGTCAATTATACATTTTAATAATTCAAATGTGACTCGCAGATCACATCAAATATATTAATTTCCAGGCACGCAGGCCCCAGCACAGCATACAAAATAGGGCAGCCCACATAAGATTAAATAAACACTCAATGTACACAATGCAACATGTTAAACATGTACAACATGTGATCCAATCAGAAATAAAATTTTCGAAAAAACCCATGGCATCATTTTATTTCCTCATGTGCCCTACTACCTTACAACGGTCCATTGACAGATATCCACTCGTCAGACCAAGTCAGACCCACTCCCCTTGCATGCACCCAGTCATAATCGACTTGCGTCGACCCAATGGTCGACTATGCATGCCTTAAGGGCTGAACGTCCCACATGATTTCCGGCAAGCGGGTGTGACCCCGGGCCATAATCATGATCGTTCACTAGGCGCCTCAAACAGACATCGCTACACGCCCTTCTGCAGTCGGCTTATAGCCACCTGTACAGGTTGCGCACAGGTGCTATCCAGCCGCCCATCCAGGCTGTCAGATAGTCTGATTAGGCTGTTGGGTCCATTCTTGACTAACGACTTCAGAACTGTTAACCCGTCTAAGTGTTCGAAGTAGGCGCACAGATAGATCTAGTGAAGTCGCGCATGAAGATAATTTAGTTTGAAAAACAACTATGATACATGCGCAAACTATGTATGTAATGATTCATCTAACATCATATGCGCAAGCTATGTATGTAAACTTTTCATCATGTAGTCGCATGTGAACATAAACCAGATCTACCCAATAACTTAAACATGGATCACAAGAAGGCAACCTTATGCATCAAGTCATAAAAACCTAGCGCTCTGATACCACTGAAAGCGAACCTAGGTCACAAGCATTATTCAAAAAAAAAACAAAACTTGTTGCAGCGGAAATTCTAGGATCGCATGACATGAGCACATGATCAACCTTGTATAACTTGTATAGAGCAAGTTAGAGTATTACCATTGCCATGATGTAAGAGGCGGCTTGGAAGATGTAAGGGGCGAGCTTCTCCAAAGAAGTCACACACAAGATGAGAAAGACTTTCTTCCTTTGTGTTCCTTGTGCTAGCAAAGACACCAAGGAGTCATGATCGTTTCTTCAAAGGATGATGCGCGCCCTTAGCTGGTTGAGTTTCTCTTCCTTGCGTGAAGATGGTTCACACACGAGAACGAAGAGAGGAGAAAGGCGAGAGCAAGAAGCGAAAACCGTGGGGTGCGCACAAAGGGAAAAATTCGGCCACCACATATGGTAAGAACCGAAAGTGTAACTCCCTCCATAACTCCCTTTAAGCGATCACTAACTCCTCTTAAATTGAACCATGCGTTCACAAGTGAACCGGTTCAATCTTAATTTGGTTTAAGCACCAAATCAAACCAGCCCTGGTTATAATCTTCTTTGAACCAAAATGGCTCAAGATCTAACCACACATCACATTGAACCCCTGATCTTTACGATCAAGCTTCAATCCTCCGATCAAAGCTTACCGATCACATGTCCCAATCAATCAAACATGATTAGACTAGATCTCACTTTTAATCAGAGCTTAAATTCCTTTAAAATGAACTAGAATAATTTCAGTCCACACGATCTGACATAAGTAAGCCATATCATCAAATTGTGCGACCCTAAGGGTTTCCTTCAATATCGGTAACGATAACTTACGTTATCACGACCAGAGAGGGGTATCTAGCAACACATCACTGTCTCCCGATATGAAGGAAAAAGTCTTCCAAGACTACTCCCAAACCATAGCACAAGTGTGAATCTAATTCACTTGGCATACTTGTTTCCCTTTGCCACTGGATGTTCTCGTTGGACAAGCGTGTCAAGCCTGTGATTCCAACATGATGAAAATGGTTAGGTCAGACGAACATAGTCGTCTGGGTATGGCCATACACATTCTCAACCATTTCATCCAGGGGACCCCATTAGAACATCACACCCCAACTAGGAGAGGCAATCCTTTATCTATCACAAGTACCCTAACATGACTCATGCCCACTATCCAAGATAATCCTTAACCATTATATTTCAAATGATATTGAACTATCTCAAGATAATGCCAATCATCACTTAGAAACACAAGTGATCTCAAGTCAGAGGGAATATGCCACTTGCTTGCATACAAGGATTATTCACATTGTGACAAACAATTGAATATCCTAAGTAGGGTCAGTCCAGTACATCCAATGCACCTATGTGTCTAAATCTTATTCCATGCTCGAAGCATCCTATAAGATTAGAACACATATTAGTCTCAATCATACCAAGGCTGTCTCATGTTCACCGAGATATCTCGACTAAGGACAATACTGAATGTCAGCTAAGCTGACCATCATTGAGACATTACTCAGAAGTATACATACAACAGCAGATAATGTAACAATCTGAATAACAACAATTGCCTTTATATTGTTTATACATGATACTGAAAATAACCCAAAGCCTCAAACATTGGCGTTAAGGGCATACCCTAACACGATCCCCCATATGTCAAAAATTTCCACTTCCAATATATCATTTAGAGGTAGTTCATCCCTTTTGAGAGATTTCCAGTCCATTGGCAACTGTCACAAGTCAAAGCAAAGTGCCGAGCGTCATGAAATATAGAAGGCCAAAATAAACCTGACTGTAAGACTTTGAAAGCTGTTTTAGCCGCCCCGACGTGTCCTCCATATGGTGAATAGTGGTAATGGGTCAGCACATCATGTATCTCTGCCTTAGGTATGCATTGCCTATATAATCCGTCAGCACACCACCGGTATAGATAAGGTTCATCCCAGTAATAAGATTTCACATCATGCAAGAACCTTTTCTTCTTATGAAAAGTAAGGTCAGGGGGAAGAATATTAGACACAATATAATTCACATAATCTACATACCATGGGACTTGCTGTTCTAACAAAGCATATAGATATTCTTCAGGGAATGCATGATTGATCTCCA
The DNA here is from genome assembly GCA_027563935.2 of Costus lasius. Classification (NCBI taxonomy): domain Eukaryota; kingdom Viridiplantae; phylum Streptophyta; class Magnoliopsida; order Zingiberales; family Costaceae; genus Costus; species Costus lasius. The sequence continues at coordinate 84,613,235 of CM050451.1, forward strand.
ACTCATCATCAGTCTTCTTTTCAGCATCACGTTCAATCCTGGAAAGATGGTCAGCCACAAGATTTTCACTCCCCTTCTTATCTCTAATCTCAACATCAAACTCTTGCAAGAGGAGAATCCACCAAATAAGTCTTGGCTTGGCATCTTTCTTGTTCACTAGATATTTGATAGCTGCATGATCAGTAAAAACAATTACTTTTGAATTTACTAAGTAAGAACAAAACTTATCGAAAGCAAAAATAATTGCAAGTAGTTCTTTTTCTGTGGTAGCATAATTCAACTGTGCATCATCAAGGGTTCTACTAGCATAATATATGGCATGTAGCTTTTTATTTTTCCTTTATCCTAAAACCACCCCCATGGCTTGGTCACTAGCATCACACATTAATTCAAAAGGTAGTGACCAATCTGGAGGTTGGATCACAGGTGCTGTAATCAAAGCTTCTTTGAGTTTCATAAAAGCTTCTTCACATTCCCTATCAAAAGAAAAGATAGAATCTTTAGCAAAAAGGTTAGTTAAGGGGCGAGCTATTTTAGAAAAGTCCTTAATGAATCTTCTATATCGGCATGTCCCAGAAAACTTCTAATTCTTTTCACTGTTGTAGGCAGCTTTAGATTTTCAATTACTTCAACCTTCGCTCTGTCCACCTCGATTCCACGCTCAGAGACCAAGTGCCCAAGAACTATGCCTTTCCGGACCATGAAGTGGCACTTCTCCTAGTTCAACACCAGGTTCACCTCTTCACATCTCTGCAAAACTTTAGAAAGGTTAGACAAACAGTGGTTGAAAAAAGAGCCATACACAGAGAAGTCATCCATGAATATATCCATAAAGTCCTCATTATAATATATAAATATTGCCATTATGATCGTTGGAATGTTGCAGGGTCATTGCAAAGGCCGAAGGGCATCCTCCTGTAAGCATATGTACCATAGGGACAAGTAAAAGTTGTTTTCTCCTGATCAACGGGATGGATGGGAATTTGGAAGAAACTTGTAGCAGAGTTCAACTTCTTGTAATCGATACACATCCTCCACCCTGTAACCGCCCGTGTGGGTATCAATTCATCTGCATCATTCTTAATCCCAATAACACCTCCCTTTATAGGTACAACATGTACCGGGCTCACCCAAGAACTATTTGATATCGGATATATGACTCTGAATTCTAAAAGTCTGAGCACCTCCTTCTTCACAACAACTTTCATATGTGGATTGAATCGGCATTGAAATTCCACAGAAGGGTTGCTATTGTCTTCTAATAAAATCCTGTGCATGCAAATAGAGGGGTTAATCCCTTTAATATCATCAAGTGAATAGCCAATTACCTTCTTGTGAAGACGGAGTTCTCCATGGAGTAGTTCGGTTTGCTCTTTATCCAATTATGCACTAACTATTACCGGGTATGTAGAATTGTCACCTAGGAATTCATATCTCAATGTGCTAGGTAGACTTTTGAATTCAAGATTCTTCTGCACTTCTTCTTCCTGGTTATCTGTTGGTGTCACATCCATGGTTGTGTCAGAATCATGAAGTGCAGTGTACTCTTTAGCTCTACCCTCAATGTCATGTTCCTCGATGTTGGTCAGGGTCAATTCAAGCGGAACTACCTCTTTCTTGTAGGGTTCAATTTACTGCACCGTTTTCTTCACAATATCTACACTACAGCATATACCTGCAAGATAAGGTTTTTTCAAAGAGTTAAACAAATCAAATTATATAACATTGTCACCGATGTTCAAATCCGGTTTTCCATTTTTGACATCGATGACGGCACCAGCAGTAGCAAGAAAAGGTCTCCCAAGAATGATAGGGAGTCTGTCATCCTCATCATTCTCATCAATTTCTAAGACAACAAAATCTACAGGAATAAAATAATCTCCAACTTTGATAGGAACGTCCTCTAAGATACCAACAGGGCGACGTACTGATCTATCTGACAGCTGTAAAGAGATATTAGTAGTTTTCAAATCGCCCAAATCTAGCCTTTTACATAATGACAATGGCATGAGGCTGACACTCGCTCCTAAATCATATAAGGCTCTCTGAAAGGTCACCTCCCCAATTTGGCATGGTATAGAAAAGTTGCATGGGTTCTGAGTTTCTAGGGAAGCTTGTTCTATATGATTGTGCTGCACTCCTCAGTGAGAGCAACTGTTCCTTGATCTTTCAGCTTCTTTTTGTTAGACAAGATGTCCTTCAGGAATTTGGCATAGGTGGGCATCTGCGAAAGGGCATCAACAAAAGGTATGTCAATATAGAGCTTCTTTAAAACTTCTAAGAACTTACCAAATTGCTTATCTAGTTTGGCTTTGACAAGTCTCTGTGGGAAGGGAATTGGAGGTTTGTAAGCAGTTGGCTCAACATAGGGCCATTCTCCCTCAGTTTGTTCTTGTGTCACCGATGTCATTCCATGGTTTAGATTTCTTGTCTCAGGCATTGCGTCTTCACCTCTGTCATCAGATGGCATCTTGGGGTCTTCAAATTGTTTTCCACTTCTAGTGGAGATCGCATTGTAGTGCTCTCTCGGGTTAATTTCAAGTTGTGATGGAAGTTTCCCTGGTGCCCTAGAGGATGAGCTAGCTTGCTGGGCTAGCTGATTCTCCAACATCTTGTTGTGAGTTTCCAAGGAATCCATCCTAGTCATTATGAGTTTCACCATATCAATCAGACCTTCAATTTGCTTACTTAGTTGAGAATCCATGTTTGGCTTTGGTGGTTGGTTGTAATTTCTGGCTTGAAATCCCAGTGGTTGTCTGTAATTTCCTTGTGGAGGCAAAAGATATCAAAGTAATAAAAAGATATCGTTCCCAACGAGGATTACGTAGTTAAGTACCGACTCTTCGATTTGTTTAAATCTAGGCAAAACAAATGAGTGGTTATGATGAACTTTTAAGCACAAACAATTCAAAAGCAGCTTTTTAGAGGATTCCAGTTCTAAGAGAATCAGGATTTCTGGGTTTCACCACACTAACTATTATAAATCTTATAAAGATAACTCAATCAATAGAAAATATCTATCATGAAAGGAACTTTTCCTAATGTACATATCACCTCCTCTCGGAGTGTAATACGGTATTTAATTAAGTTAACTCCCTACTCTCATGATAGTTAACCTAACTAAACCCATTAAGTTCTATGAAAAGTTGTTTAGATCCTTCAGACGAATCCAACCTACTCTTGTGATTGTATTCGAAGGTTCAATTGAAATAGATCGGACGTTGCAATTCACCTCTCGGTCCTTCTCGCAACGTCTAATGCGCAATTATACGTGGCCAAGGTAAATTATGAAATGAACACAACATCAATCAAATCATGGTGATAAATTCGTATAAAAAGAGTATTAATAAAGATTAATTCATAAAAGTCAGCGGGCTAAGACCTAAATCCTGAAACAAGGATCTACTCACTCATGTTCTTAAGGAAATACATGTTTATGTGATGAATAAGCATAGATCTAGTAAAAATCAAAAATAATTCACTAAGTCAACAATAAAATCGTCTTCTCCTTGATCTGTAGATGAGAAAGAGTCGATCAATTGTTGCTTTTGCGTGGAATCTCGCCAGAATATGCTCTGAAACCTTAATTTTGCTCTTGTCGCCGCCGCCTCTTGTGTTCATCTGAAAAAGCTCCTAAACCCTTGAAAAATCTGATCTTTTATAGTTAGACCGGTTTGGAACCCATTAAGGAACGGTTCTGCAAAGTTTGGTTCAAATCCGGTTCGAATCGGTGGAGAATCGAGTGAAAAACTCGTCGTGCGGACGTTTTCACGGTCCGTAACAAGTTTACGGCTGAGGCCGTAAGTGTCTCTGTGTGTACAGCCTTTTGTACACATAAAGTTTCACGGGCCGTAATGGATTCACGGCTTCACCCATGAAAGTTTCTATGCATTCCAAAATTACGGCTGAGCCATAATTACGGCCAAAGCCGTGAATGTTGATTTTTTCACTATTTTCGCTCCAAATTTGACGTGTAAGGTCGTGATCTCCTCGGGAATCATGCTTTGGCTTCAAAACTCGTGAAATCCTTCATTTTTGGGTGTTTTAACCTACATTTTCATAAAAACTAAGAAAAGTGAAGATTCTGTGCCAAGTGAAGTAAAAGCACCGAAATAAGCACAAAATCATGCAAATAAGCTCAAAATATGATCTAAAATATAGGCAAAAATATGGTGTAAATATAACACATCAAAATACCCTTGACTTAGAATTTTTCTTGTCCTCAAGCAATTCATCAATATGAATAAAGAATGTAAAGATAAGGAATGCTCATCAGTTTTACCATCAATAAAGCCCTTAGTCTATATTTCAGGCATGCAACTTTTTAGAACTTAGATCATTGAAGAGAAGTCATAGTGAAAATAAATCATCAAGAGTTTACAATCCAAGAAAGATTCACATACCATGTTATAATGTTTAGTCAACACATATCAAGCAATCAAATACTTCTTGGTTTAATAAATCTGCCTTAATCAATAGATAAAAGTTTACTTCAAATCATTTGGTGAAACTATAGATAAGAGATTTTTAGTGCAATTTGGTTTTTAAACTGTTATGTATCATAACATTGTTTAAAGTATACCGCAAAATAGTATAATTTAACTCATGGTTTCGATCTTAAGCCAAAGGAATTTTCCACTAAGCCCATAGCTTTCTCTTTTTCTTATTTTTTTTAGACTTCAACTTATGTCTTCGGTACCACTGCCAATTTTTTGCAGTGCCAAGTAGAAGAGTCAATTTTTTTTTATAAAAAGATGGAAAAAGCCGGCCAGTGTCAACCCATAACCTCAGATTATGCTACTAGAGGAGTTGGAGCAAATCTCAAGTTAAATATATAAATCACCAAATTTCTATGCTTAAAAATCACTATTAAATCAAAGGAAAATAAATTAAACTCAAAGTACGAAGATCACTATGCACATGTTGTTTAATCATATAACAATTCCTATGTAAACTTTATCAATACCAGAATCGATCTTACTCAACAATTTAAGTTTTTATGAAAATCTCAAAAACTCTCTAAGTCATCAAATTGAATGCCCAAATGCTTCCTAAGTTCAAAATTAAGGATAAAATGAGTCTGATTAATCCTTAACAACCTTAAACATTCAAAATTCATATCTATAAAATTATGAAGGACTAGCAAAATATGAAAAAGAAAGAACACCCTAGACTTAAATTGTTACATATGTATAAACACTTTAAATCAGTGAAGGATTTCAGAAAAAAAATTTGTAAGAGTTCCCTCTATATTATTGGCGAAACCCTATATAATTATATCAAAAGTGTGAAATACAGCTCAGAAAAATCCGAAAAATATACCATATCAAAGATATTCAAATTTTACATGGTAATCAACTTTCAAACATCAAATACCGTCAAGTTTTATCGTTCAAATCATAGTTTACCATATCAAATTACTATTCACTCAGAATATCAAGGCATGTATCAAAATTAGTCTAAAATTTCACAAACTCATCAACTAAGCATCCAAAACCATCATAAAGCATCACAATCACATGATGACTATCAAATGCAGGAGTCCCCTTCGAGGGGGAGCGAGAAAACCCTAATGGCGCATGTGTTACATCGCAGCGGAAATAGGGGTTTTAGGGATCATTATGCATGATATATATTCAACTATGAAAAACGATTACGAGTGCCAATAAGATTCATACCATCGCCATCTATGGATGAAGTATTGGAAGCAAGGAGCGAAAGGGATCCTCTCCCTAGTCGACGCACACACGATGAAGAATGGCCTCTCCTTGTCGTCTTTGTGCTAGCAAAGCTTCAAGGGTCCTTTGCGCATGGAGGGGATAAGATCCTTGGGCTTGTCGAAGAAGAAGTTCCTCTACCCTCGTCGAGAGAGTTTTTTCACACGAGAAGGAAGGAGACTTCGTTCAAGAGCGATGATCGCCAATAGAGTAAACACGTTGTAATGAACGTGGGCGTTGCTATCCAAAAATAGTAACCCATTACTCACTTCGGTTATGCGTTCACATGAAGTGAACCGCAATTCCTTCTCTTCGATTATTTGAACCAAGCGCTCATTACATGAGCTGGTTCAAGTGACTTTGGTCTAAGACCAAATCGGCCCAAGCAATGGTCGATCTTATTGAACCACAAGGTTCAAGATCACCGTTGATCTCTTGATGCTCTAGATCTCACTGATCTAGCATCATAACTCTCGATCGAAGCTTACCGATCTAAAGCCCTAATCAATCAAACATGATCAGACCAGATCTCACTCGCAATCAGAGCTTAACACCCCTTTAAACTGAACTAAACAATTCAGTCCACACAATCTGACTTAAAGAAGCCATATCATCAAATTGTGCGACCCTAAGGGTTTCCTTTAAATGTCAGTAACGATAACTCACGTTATCACGACCAGTGAGGGGTATCTAGCAACACATCACTGTCTCCCGATATAAAGGAAAGAGTCTTCCAAGACTTCACCCAAACCACAGCACAAGTGTGAATCCAATTCACTAGGCATGCATACTTCCTTTGCCACTTGATGTTCTTATTGGACAAGCCTGTCAAGCTTGTAACTCCAATATGATGAGCATGATTAGATCAGATGAACACTGTCACCTGGGTATGGCCATACACTCTCTCAATCATCTCATCCAGGGGGCCCTTATAGAACATCACACTCCTTAAACAAGGAGACGGCAATCCTATGTCTATCACTAGTGTCCTAACCTGACTCAAGCTCACCATCCAAGATAGTCTATAATCATTATGTTTCAAATGATATTGAACTACCTCAAAACAATGACAATCATCATTTAGAAAACACAAGTGATCTCAAGTCAGAGGAAATGTGCCACTTGTCGCAATCAAGGAATATTCACATTGTGACAAACAATTGAACATCCTAGTAGGGTCTGTCCAGTACATCCCATGTACCCATGAGTCTACATCTTATTCCATGCTCGAAGCATCCTATAAGATTAGAACACATATTAGTCTTAACCATATCAAGGCTGTCTCATGTTCACCAAGATATATCGACTAAGGACATAATAGCATGTCAGCCCAGCTGAACAGCTTTGAGACATTATTCAGAGGAACATATATTGCAGCAGACAATGTAGCTAACTGAATAACAACCATGCCTTTATAAACTTAAGAGTTTATTACATGATACAGATACATTCCCACAGGCCTCAAACATTAGCCTTAAGGGCATACCCCAACAATCTCCCACTTGCACTTAATCTAATGGTTGAGAAATCTCAAACCCATATTATTACAGTGCTTCTCATGCTTCTGCTGCGCCAGAGGCTTGGTAAGCGGGTCTGCCAGATTGTCATCTGTATGAACCTTGCATACTTTGATCTCGCCACGATCAATGATCTCCCTGATCAAATGAAACCGTCTCTGTATGTGCTTGGACTTCTGGTGCGACCGTGGTTCCTTTGCTTGTGCGATTGCTCCAGTGTTATCACAAAAGATAACCAAAGGATCTGCACTCGAAGGAACGACACCAAGTTCTCTCACGAACTTACGAATCCACACTGCCTCCTTGGATGCTTCCGAGGCTGCAACATACTCGGCTTCTGTTGTGGAATCAGCAACAGTTGACTGTTTGAAACTTTTCCACACCACTGCTCCTCCATTCAAGCTAAAAACATAGCCTGATTGCGATCGGAAATCATCCTGGTCAGACTGGAACGAAGCGTCAGTATATCCTTCAATACTGAGTTCTTCCTGACCACCATATATCAAGAACATATCTTTGGTCCTCCGCAGATATTTTAAAACGTTCTTGACTGCAATCCAGTGCGCCATACCTGGATTACTCTGGTAACGACTGGTCACGCTTAACCCGTAAGCGACGTCTGGGCGAGTACACAACATCGCATACATAATGGAACCAATAGCCGAAGCATAAGGCGTATTGTCCATTTCATCTTTCTCAGTCTGTGTTTGTGGACACTGACTCTTCGAAAGACTCAGACCATGTCTGACTGGAAGATATCCTCGTTTAGAATTCTCTAAATGAAATCTCTCCAGGACCTTATCGATGTAAGTACTCTGGCACAGCCCGAGAAGCCTCTTAGATCTATCCCTGTAGATCTTCACACCTAACACATAGGCTGCTTCTCCTAAATCTTTCATCTGGAAACATTTCCTCAGCCATGCCTTAACAGCATGCATTTCAGGAATGTCGTTTCCAATGATCAAGATGTCATCGACGTAGAGGACTAGGAAAGTAATCACGCTCCCACTAAACCTCTTATAAACACACGGGTCATCCTCGTTCTTGATGAAACCAAAATCAGTGACTGATTCATCAAAACGAATATTCCAGCTTCTTGATGCTTGTTTAAGTCCATAAATGGACTTCTTTAACTTGCATATCTTATGACGATCCGCTGGATTAGTGAAACCCTCAGGTTGTGTCATATACACATCCTCATCCAGATTTCCATTAAGGAAAGCTGTTTTCACATCCATTTGCCAGATCTCATAATCGTAATATGCAGCTATCGCAAAAAGAATCCGAATAGACTTAAACATGGCAACAGGTGAGAAAGTTTCATCATAATCTATCCCGTAGATTTGTTTGAAACCTTTCGCAACTAGCCTGCCTTTATAGGTAACCACGTTACCATCCATGTCAATCTTCTTCTTGAAGATCCATTTACAGCCTATAGGGATTATTCCCGGAGGCGGATCAACCAAATCCCAGACTTGGTTATCTGACATGGAGTCCATCTCGGCGCGCATAGCCTCAAGCCATCTCGCTGACTCCGGTCCACTGACCGCATCCGCATAAGTAAGGGGTTCATCATTATCAATGATGTAGACTCCGTCATAGCGCTCAGGCTGTCGACGGATCCTACCCGATCTTCGCGGTTCCCGTGATATCTGAGCCTCAGGTTGTTCAATAACCTGTTCTACCGGCTCAGGCTCATCCAACTGTGCTTGGTCACTTTGTCCTTCTTCTGGACTCTCATCCAGCTTTATTTCTCTCCCACTGGCCTCTTGCAGAAGAAACTCCTTCTCAAGAAATATGGCCGTCCGAGCAACAAAAACCTTGTTCTCCTTGGGATCGAAGAAATAATAACCCTTAGTTTCCTTAGGGTAACCGACAAAGATACATTTGTCAGATCTGCTCTCTAGTTTCCCAGAGGCGAGCTTTTTGACATAAGCCTCGCAGCCCCAGATCCTGATAAATGTCAAGCTCGGCTGTTTCCCATACCATAACTCATATGGCGTCTTAGAAACTGCCTTGGATGGCACTCGGTTTAGTACCTTTGCAGCTGTTTCCAGTGCAAAACCCCAAAAGGAGTATGGAAGAGTAGCCTGACTCATCATAGAACGAACCATATCTAGTAATGTTCTATTTCTCCTTTCGGACACACCATTCCATTGCGGTGTTCCTGGTGGAGTGAGCTGTGAGATAATCCCACACTCTTTTAGATAGTCAGTAAACGCATGACTTAGGTATTCACCACCTCGATCTGAGCGAAGTGTTTTGATATTACGGCCTAGCTGATTTTGTACTTCATTCTTGAACTCTTTGAACTTGTCAAAAGATTCACTCTTATGTCTCATCAGATAGACATACCCATATCTACTGAAATCATCAGTAAAGGTAATGAAGTACTGATAGCCACCTCTGGCATGTTTACTAAATGGCCCACACACATCACTGTGTATAAGGTCAAGTAAACCTGAAGCCCTTTGACCTTTGTGAGGAAAAGGTGACTTCGTCATTTTACCCATTAAACAAGCCTTGCATGTATCAATTTCCTTGTAGGAGAATGATCCCAGCAGTCCATGATGATGCAACCGCTTAATGCGTTTCTCGTTAATATGGCCTAAACGACTATGCCATAGCAAGGTGCTGTCATCAGCATACTTGGCTTTCTTAATATCAATTTGCTGTATCGAACATTCCATGTCCAACATGTATAACCCATTGTTAATTGAACCAGTTGCATAAACAATATTATCTAAAGACAAAATACACTTTGAAATATTGCATTCAAAGGAAAATCCCTTCCTGACAAGAGCAGGAATGGAGATAATATTTTTAGTTATACTGGGAACAAAGTAACAACTGTTTAGTTCCAATACAATTCCAGATGGTAAAGAAATGAAGTAGTCTCCTACAGCAACAGCAGCAACCCGTGCCCCGTTTCCAACGCGTAGGTCCACCTCATGCTGTCCCACCTGCCTTCTTCTCTTGAGTTCCTGCACATTTGAACAAATGTGAACTCCACATGCAGTGTCCAACACCCATGATGTAGAAGAAGAAAACATGACCTCAGTCACGAATATACCTGAGCCAGAAGCAAAGCTTCCCCTCTTGTCTCCTTGGAGCGCTTTACAGTCCTTTTTCCAGTGACCCAGCTGGCCACAGTGGAAACACCTGTATTCCTTGGACCGCTTCACCTTCTGCTTCAGAGCCTTGCTGTAATTCTTGACCGGGGCCTTGCCCTTCTTCCCCTTCTTCTTGTTCCTAGAAGGAACCATCAAGACAGAGGTTGAAGGCTTACCCTTCAGAGTTTCCTCAGTAGTCAAGAGCATATTCAACAGCTCTGCCGGCGTACAATCGATTTTGTTCATATTAAAGTTAATAATGAACGCGTCGAATGATGGCGGGAGAGACTGCAGAATAATGTCCACAGCAAGCTCCTGGTTGATGGTGTGCCCCAGTTTCTCCAGAGCCTCCTTGTGCCCAATCATCTTGAGCACGTGAGCTCCCACTGGGCTCCCTTCAGCCAGTTTGCTCTGAAAGAAGAGCTTAGTCAAATTATAGCGTTCAGTCCTCGCCTGTGCAGCATACAGCATCTTGAGGTTTGCTATAATCTGTATAGCTGACATATCCTCATGCTGACGCTGCAGCGGTGGCGTCATAGACGCTAGCATCAGGCAAGCGACATCAATGCTATCATTGACGTGCTTTTCATAGGCTTCCCGAACCGCCCTTGCGGCGTTCGGAGCGGGCTGCGGCGGTATCGCCATCTCGAGGACATACAGTTTCCTCTCTGCCTTAAGAACGATCTTAAGGTGTCCAAACCAGTCAGAGAAGTTCGGCCCAGCAAACTTCTCCCTTTCCAGTAGGGATCGCACATTGAAGTTCATGGTGTTCGTTGCTGCAGATATCTACAACAATGCAAGAACAGCAAGGTCAGTATCAATGTATAAGAATCGATCAGGACTTAAGAAAGATTCTTTTTCTCACTATTTTATCAGGCGTGAAAAATCCAGCAAAACAGCCCGAAAGAGTAGAACTCTTTTAGTGAGATGGGATCCAGATTTCATACTTGGTCTCCGCGTCCCGCTCAGGCGAGATAAGATGCACAGAGAGTACAAGCACTAGTTTCTGGTAGGCGTCCCAGCCAATCGCCAACCCGTGCGATTCCCCTTCATCTGGGCAATCCAGCAGACTGTGCCAACTGAGTTGGTACAACACAGTCTCTGATCCCACAGATGGCTGCCTCCATGTGCTACCATATGCGCCACATATGTAGCCTACACGGTCAAGCTGACCCGACCTACTCCCTGGACCACCATGTGCTATGCTGAGCAACGAGAAGGGATAAATCCCTACTCTGTAACACACAGGTGTAATCCCACACCCTCTGAAGATAGATGGACGTGCCCACTGAGTGGGTACAACACGGCTCCAACGATAATCAGAACAGTGAGGTTTCGCGTCAGAAGGCTTACGAGCTTGATATTTTAGCGTTGGATTTTAACGGTCTTTTATCTTCTTGCCTATCATGCAATTCCTATGGTGATAGCAGAAGATAATTTGATCATGCAATTCCAATATTTAAGCAATAAAAGAAAGCATGTATCTTATGTGGTAAAAGCCCATAGCCCTAGAAGACCTTAACCTAACTTAAGTCTTCATTTGCTCTTCATGGGTCTTTTGCTGCTCATCTGGCCCAAACCTGGGCCCAAGCGCCATCTGCAGCACAGGTGCGCCCACCAGGAATTTGCGCCTGGTCCCAGAGTCGAACCCTGGACCTCCCACCTGGTCCAGCCACTGCTGCATGCGCCTCTGCCAAGTGTGCTTTGTGCTCTTGTCTAATTAAATTACAAATTTAACTATCTAGACAAGAGTGACACGCAGGTCACTAACATTTATAAATTAAAACACAGTGATGCGCAGATCACAATAATTAATTTACAATTTAATACAGGCACGCAGGCCCCAGCACAGCACACAATTAATATGAGCAGCCCACATAAGACTAAATAGACAAACATATGCATCCAATCAGCATCATGTGATCCATCATAAAAATTAAAATTTTCGAAAACCCCTTGGGATCAATTTTAATTTTTTCCTTATTTCCCCTACAACCTTACAACGGTCCATTACTAGGGATCCACTCAACCAACCTAGTCAAATCCACTGCCCTTGCATGCACCAAGTCCTAACTGACTTGTGTTGACCATAAGGTCAACCATGCATGCGCCAGGGCTGAACGACCACACTGAGGTCTGGCAAGCGGGCGTGACCCCGGGCCTAACTCAGGTGCGTTCATTGGGTGTCTCAATCAGACATCGCTACACACCTGTCTGCAGTCGACCTATAGCCACCATAGGCTTGCGCCAAAGTGCTAACTGGTCGACCCATTCAGGCTGTCAGATGGTCTGATCAGACTGTTTGGATCTAACACAGGGGATGATTTCAACCCTAATAACCCGTCTAAGGGTTTAATGCAGGCGGCACTTAGATCTAATGGTGTGCGCGCAAGTCGTTTGAGTTTTTAAGAAAACATCAACAAGAACATATAGAAGCGCTACCTTACTACATGCGTCAACTACAATACACAACAAGTAAAGGTTCGCATGTAGCCTAGATCTAGCAATATGGCGCATACAAGGATCACAAATCACAGCAAACATATTATCATGCATTTTAACAGGCTCTGATACCAATTGCAGGAGTCCCCTTCGAGGGGGAGCGAGAAAACCCTAATGGCGCATGTGTTACATCGCAGCGGAAATAGGGGTTTTAGGGATCATTATGCATGATATATATTCAACTATGAAAAACGATTACGAGTGCCAATAAGATTCATACCATCGCCATCTATGGATGAAGTATTGGAAGCAAGGAGCGAAAGGGATCCTCTCCCTAGTCGACGCACACACGATGAAGAATGGCCTCTCCTTGTCGTCTTTGTGCTAGCAAAGCTTCAAGGGTCCTTTGCGCATGGAGGGGATAAGATCCTTGGGCTTGTCGAAGAAGAAGTTCCTCTACCCTCGTCGAGAGAGTTTTTTCACACGAGAAGGAAGGAGACTTCGTTCAAGAGCGATGATCGCCAATAGAGTAAACACGTTGTAATGAACGTGGGCGTTGCTATCCAAAAATAGTAACCCATTACTCACTTCGGTTATGCGTTCACATGAAGTGAACCGCAATTCCTTCTCTTCGATTATTTGAACCAAGCGCTCATTACATGAGCTGGTTCAAGTGACTTTGGTCTAAGACCAAATCGGCCCAAGCAATGGTCGATCTTATTGAACCACAAGGTTCAAGATCACCGTTGATCTCTTGATGCTCTAGATCTCACTGATCTAGCATCATAACTCTCGATCGAAGCTTACCGATCTAAAGCCCTAATCAATCAAACATGATCAGACCAGATCTCACTCGCAATCAGAGCTTAACACCCCTTTAAACTGAACTAAACAATTCAGTCCACACGATCTGACTTAAAGAAGCCATATCATCAAATTGTGCGACCCTAAGGGTTTCCTTTAAATGTCAGTAACGATAACTCACGTTATCACGACCAGTGAGGGGTATCTAGCAACACATCACTGTCTCCCGATATAAAGGAAAGAGTCTTCCAAGACTTCACCCAAACCACAGCACAAGTGTGAATCCAATTCACTAGGCATGCATACTTCCTTTGCCACTTGATGTTCTTATTGGACAAGCCTGTCAAGCTTGTAACTCCAATATGATGAGCATGATTAGATCAGATGAACACTGTCACCTGGGTATGGCCATACACTCTCTCAATCATCTCATCCAGGGGGCCCTTATAGAACATCACACTCCTTAAACAAGGAGACGGCAATCCTATGTCTATCACTAGTGTCCTAACCTGACTCAAGCTCACCATCCAAGATAGTCTATAATCATTATGTTTCAAATGATATTGAACTACCTCAAAACAATGACAATCATCATTTAGAAAACACAAGTGATCTCAAGTCAGAGGAAATGTGCCACTTGTCGCAATCAAGGAATATTCACATTGTGACAAACAATTGAACATCCTAGTAGGGTCTGTCCAGTACATCCCATGTACCCATGAGTCTACATCTTATTCCATGCTCGAAGCATCCTATAAGATTAGAACACATATTAGTCTTAACCATATCAAGGCTGTCTCATGTTCACCAAGATATATCGACTAAGGACATAATAGCATGTCAGCCCAGCTGAACAGCTTTGAGACATTATTCAGAGGAACATATATTGCAGCAGACAATGTAGCTAACTGAATAACAACCATGCCTTTATAAACTTAAGAGTTTATTACATGATACAGATACATTCCCACAGGCCTCAAACATTAGCCTTAAGGGCATACCCCAACATCAAATATATACAAAACCATCCTATCTGTACCAAGTTTAGCATCCTAAGGTCTAATACCATCATGAATGTACAATATCAGTCCTAATGTCAAACACCACATAATATCTAGATACAACACACACACACATAAAGAAAACATAAAAAACGTCGTGTGTGGTCATATCAGCATCAAATCCTCTAAATCAAAGCCTGTGCATAAATAAGATATATGTGAGATCTCATGCATAATATCAAAGGACTACTTCAAATTGCATGTAAAGAAAATAAGATACTCACAAAGCCATGTCAATCTGTCTCTGTGTGCTCGGAATCCTCCTCCTCTTCTCTAGTATGTCGTGTCGATGAAGGTGGGAGACGACGCCGTAATAGCTCCTCTATCATGCGTAAAGAGTCAAGTGTCCTCGACTGTCCCTGCTCCAACCGCGATATGTCATCGCGCATCCTCCTCTGCTCAACACGCATCTGCTCTAGAGATGGGTCTGGCCGTGCTGATGTAGATGGCCCGGCGGATGTAGATGGTCTGTCAGCGGCGGATGGCTTGACTGGAGGGATATGCTCTAAAATCCTCGGTGGTGAAGGAGGTGAAGCTGCCTCTCTAGGACCTCCCCTAGGGGTGGGATCCATGATCCAGTTCTACTGAACACGAACCATAGTATGGTCTATGTACGGCAACCTCATTGTAACATCATACCTCTGAACATCAGATGAGCTCCCAAGCCTCGTAATCATCTTAATGGCTACGCATGCGTCCATATCTAATCTGGGATTGCCCTTTGCCTCATTCAACCCTGAGGGGTCGATACCGAGGGCAAGGGCAATGGTGGTAATCATGAGGTAGAACGTGGTGCTAAGGCGTAATCTAGTCAACATAGCCCTTAAGAAAAATAGCTCTGAGGATCTGACCATGTCATCGCTCTCTACTCTCCCAAAAATAGTATGTGCAAGTACTCGATGCACATATCTGAAAACTGGGCTAGATAGGCGTGTGGCTCTGGCTGTCCTCGGATCGAATCCTCCCTCACCAGATATATCTCGCCAGAAAGTCCTCTCAGTGTACTCGCATGGGCAATATCCAGTACCGTCTGAGGGGAACCCAAATATATGACCAAACTAGTCAAGCGTCAGTACATGGTCCCGGTTCCCTAACCGGAACATCATCCTACCAGGATCACTGTCATCATAGTTCCTCAATGTAATATGGACTGAGCTGAAAAACTCCAAAGTCAGCTAATCATAGGTCGGATGCCTCTAGTGATAGAAATCTTGTCACCCTATGTTCGTGAACATCCACTGGACGTCATCGAACAATCCTAGGGATTGCAGTGTCTGGTCGTCCCATTATCTCATGCTAAGTACTCCCCGAGTGGACATAGCACGATACCTCCTCTCCTGCTCTCGACTCCTGTGTCTGATCTGTCGTGGGTAAGGAGTAAGTACAGGAGGTGGTGATTGCGCACGTCTCCTCTCTGGTATCTCAGGCTCTGGTATAGCAGGAGATGGCTCGGAAGATGAAGGCTTTGGGGATGGTAAGCGTATCTCTGGTGATAGTGCTGGCAATGCAGTAACTGGCATCTCAGTGGTATGTGGGGCCTCAAAAGCTGGTGGTGACACTGACTCAGTGGTAACAGATGGCCCATGCACAACGGATGGTGGAGAGTGGAGCTCTGGTATATCCACTGATATCTCCGGTAAGTCTACGATTATCTTCGGAGATCTATCCTCTGTATCTGGCAATACTAGCGTAGCAGCCTCAGGGATAGGTAAGTCTTCTTGAGCTGAGGATGGTGAGGGAATCTCTGGAGTCTGGACAATATCACGTGGAGTGTCCACCTCCATAGTCTATGTATCTGCAGGTGCTGCAAACTCTGATAAATCAGTAGGAGGCACCGGTGTGGCGGACTCCTCTACATCCATCGGAGTGGTATCAGCTACTCCTGGCGCTGGGGGTGCTACAGATATCTCAGCTGTCTCTACAACTGGTGATAAGGGTCTGGTAACTCTCCTCCCCCAAGTACTAGTAGCTCGACTAGTACACTTCCTAGCGTACCATCACGCGATCCTCTGATCGTGGCTCTCTAGCCTATCAGTAGGCCTCTCTGAGAAAATCCCCAGGTCTGGGGAGCTGGCTAGCTCGGGCACTGCTGTCTGTGATTTACTGGGTACTGACGATGTGCTAGGGCCTGGGGACGTCCTCTCAGTGCTAATCTCATCAGAGACACTGGGATACTCCCATGGTGTATCGGAGGGAGGATATAAGTCGAATGGTATCAGAGACTCCACTGCCGACATCTGTGCTAGCTCAAAACTCTTAGGGAGTACTCCATGGACCATCCTATTCCTAGGATATATAGGAGGGTATGGTCCTCGTACACTCTCCTTCCTCATCGCCCCATAGGGTCTGGTCCTC
Source organism: Costus lasius (assembly GCA_027563935.2). Taxonomy (NCBI): domain Eukaryota; kingdom Viridiplantae; phylum Streptophyta; class Magnoliopsida; order Zingiberales; family Costaceae; genus Costus; species Costus lasius. The sequence goes on from CM050451.1 coordinate 84,630,244, forward strand.
ACTGATCTCCTCGGAGCCATAGTATCGATCAAAGTAATTCAATGTATGCAAATATAGCTCAAAAATCGTGATGCAATAGTAACTATAAAATCACCCATGAAAACCGGGAGGGAAAAATGATCCAAAAATCCGATCTAAAGCCCTCAAACTAATGCTAGATTCATGCAAATCCAGTACTTAGATTGAAAATCAGGTTTTGGAAGAGTTTGCTCACAAATCTGTGCAGAAATCGGCGTCGAATCGGTCAAAAACAAGTTTTGTGTGTGCTGGCAGACGAACGGCGTCTTGTCGCAAAATCTGGTGGAAATCCGGTGGATGATCGCCGGAAAGCACTTGCTGGAAGTAGGAGAAGGTTCGTGGAAGGGTTTCGTCACCGTTTGTGGAAGGAATCGTCGAAAATCGGCGAGTTATGAGCGTGGGCGTAAACCCTAAGTCGCCCGTCAAGTTTAAATCGTAAGAACTTACGGCCTGTAATGTCTTCATGGCTTCGGCTGTAATTCTCCTTCAATGTACAGTACCAGCTATATTTAAAATTATGGCTGTGCGATATTCACGGGTTCGGCCATGAATTTGGTGCTTTGACCTTGGTCTCCTCTAGAAAAATCACAGAAAATTTTCAAAAAATTCCTGCACGCAAAACAACGAAGAGCGTTTTTCTTATAGACAAGTTCATCATAACATGCAGATAAAATTGATTACGAAAATTCAAAGCTAAATAACTAATCACGAAAAATTTAAAAAAAACTTAATGACAAAATGCTGAAATTAACAAAATTCAGAGCCTCTGGGTTGCCTCCCAGGTAGTGTTTATTTAAGGTCCTTAGCTTGACCAAAATAATGTTCATTGTCCTTCAGGTGGATATAAGACACAGTGAATAATAGGCAGCATTTGTTCTTCATGTTGGGAAACCCTAGGGATATTTTACAATTTTTCAGAGATAGACATTACAGATTACATTGCACAGCGGAAGAATATCCCTAAAATAGGCCGGTCCCAAAAACCCAGTGAAGATCATCATGCGAGGGAGTCGACACGATGAGATAGAAAGTAGCTAGAGCAAGAGAATGCCGATGTCGAGATAAGGGCTCAAGTGTTCGCCCTCTGCAGTCTCTCACACACAGATGCCTCGAGCTCTCTTCTTCCTCACCCGGTGCTAGCCTCGGGAAGAAGATCAAAGCCTTAGGGAGACCTCCAGTTCACTTGCGCCACCTTCTAGAGAAGTTGCGCCAAGAAGGATGAGGGAAGAAGACAAGCCGCCAAGCACCAATGCTCCTTGCACCAAGAGGAAAGGAGGAAGAAGACTTGCGGCTATGGAAGATGGAAGAGATGCGCCACCTGATGTTCACTTGCGCCCCTAATGTTGCTCATGTCAAGAGGAGGAAGAGCTCTCTCATATTCTGATGCAGTTGAGCAAGGGGCGGCAAGAAGATACATATAGGCACAATTCATGAAGATGAATTCGGCTAGGGCAAAAGAGAAGTGGGCGGCTAGGGTTTGTAAGGTGGCAATTAGGGTTAAGGATATGGAAAGACTCCAAGCCCTTTCCATAATTCCCTTCTAATCGCCCAAGACCTTCCAAACGAGTCTACCATGCCTCATGCACCCCAACCCTTGCCATAGAGGCAAGGTTACCATCCAAGGATCAAGGGGCAAGGCGCCATTAACTTCCTAATGAAGCAAAAGGCGCCTCCCTCACCCCATTGTGCCCCTAGGCGCCAATGGGTGAGACTTCTCCCCATTATACCCATTTAGCCCATTACTCCTTCATGACAACTTGTTATTGGGCCTCATTGGGTAATGAGTTAGCCCAAACTTCATTACGTGGGTTGATTAAGCAATTGGATCCAATCCAATGCAACCCTAATCCAAATGTGACCAACCATGGTCAAATTTGGGTCAACCTGCCAAAAATAAAGTTTGGCTCTAATAACTCTCTTCCATCTCCCAAATAGATCTGAGTTATCTAATAACTCGATCATAAGGCTTCCCGATCAATACGAGAACTCGAGTATCAAGGTGTGCAACCCTATAGGTTCCTCTAACGTTGGCAGTGCTGACCTAAGGTCACCACAAGCAGTGAGTGGCACCTAGCAGTGCATCGCTGCTACCCAAGTCATCGGAATGGATATCGACATCGACATCCCCATCATCACAACTAGGTACAGATGCATTATAGTCTCTTTGCCGAACTGATATTCGATTGGACAAGTGTGTCACAACTTGTTTTCACCCAATCACATGGTTATGACTAAATCAGGTTCTCACCTGGGTATGGCCATACACTTTCACTGATAGAACCATAGAGGAGCTCCATGGATATCAAGCTTCCCTTAGGAAGGGGCAAATCCTTTGTCTGTCCATTGACCTTCTCATATGGGTCGTGACATACTCAATGACAACTGTTATTACCTCCCAACTATGGCAAGGTGTTAGGTTGTATCAAAGCATGTCCCTAACCGTATAGAATGGTCAATGACCTAAAGTCAAGGGATCAATGCATCTCCTATCACTTATGAGGATAACTCATGACACCAAGTCATAGCCTCACAGCGGGTCGGTCCAGTATATCCACTACTGATATACCCATATGTCTGCGTTAGCACCTTGTGCCTAACCAGCCCATATACCAGTCTCTCAAGTACTAGAGCTATCCCATATCCACTCATGTATATCGACTAGGGACAACTATTTGAGTACAGATCCAATCTGTCTCCAAGGACATTATCATTTAAGTACATAATCGTAGATATAGAAAAACATTGATAACGACAATGCGAGAATGATATATAAATATCAGTGTCAAGTAGTACAAAGATGGATCAAAACTAGGTCCTATGGCATATACACCAACACTTCACGCCATTCTAGATCATTACATGGGTTTAACTTTAAAGTTTGTGATAACTCCCATGTTCCATCTTTCTTCTTCTTATCCCTCTCATGCTTTGCCCGAGAGAGAGGAAGTTTTAGCTCTCTTTGACCCCCCGGATTTGAAATTTTGAAAACTCTTATGGTCGAGCTACCGACCCTAAACTAGCGCTCTTGGGAGGCAACCCAAGTTTTTGCTTGATTTTAGTTTTTATGAATAGTTTCTCATTGATGATAGTTAATGTTTTAGACTGTTGTTTTGCTTTTCATTTTATTTCAGGTTTTCTAGAGGGAATGGCTACTAATTTGATGTCTCTTTATGATGTAGAATGAAGATGTAGCGCATCAGAATTTTTTGAGATTTTTCCAGGATTTTTCTGACTGAACAGTGCAAATCACGGCATGGTGAACCCCATGGGGTTCACCCGTGAAGTGCACTGTACATAGGCGCCTAGACTTTGTGACCAGTGAGTTTCACGGCTTGGTGAACTCCACGGGGTTCACCAGAATTTCTACACGCGCAAAGACACACCAGTGAGCTTCACAGGCAGGTGAACCCCACGGGGTTCACCATCTTTCCGGACTGCAGAAAACAACCAGTGAGCTTCACGGGTCGGTGAACCCCAGCGGGTTCACCCGTGCTTCTGTTACCTCAGCCCGACCACAGAGAACATCACGGGCTAGTGAACCTGGGCGGGTTCACTAGATTTTCAACTGCTGTTCAGCCATGCTAGGGCATGCGCACGAGTTTCCGCCGCCGCCTCCTGCACTCGACGAAGATCATCTGATCACGCCACCCTCTTGTCCTTCCAGCACACAGAGGAGGTTCCCAAGGGTTAGATCTAAGACTTCGTATCGGGTTTCTTCTTCGAACGACACTAGTTTTTCGTTCCGCCAGTTCTTCGGGTCTTTCTGCCAATTACCGCCGCCCTCCCAATTTCGACGAAGCCGACCAGATCACGCCACCTCCTCTCCCTCTTAGCACTTGAGGAAGATCCCCAGAGGTTTGCTCAAGTTTTTCCCTTCACCCAGTCAGATTTCTTCTTCGATCGATTCTGGATTTCCATTTCTCCACAGTTTCTTGAGATTCCGCCGATCTGCCGCCCGCCTATGTTTTCCATCACATCACCGGCCAGATCTTCTTCCTCAAAGCTTCCCTACTGATCTTGATCTATTTCAGCACCATGCCTCCACGAACAAAAGTAATGGCTGCCAAGCGGACCTCACGCCCTCAACAGGCGCTGTCCGATTCGTCCGGTACCGACGATGAGGAGTATGAGCCTACGCCTACACCTCCATCTCGCCGACCATCTTTGGCGGCGACTCTAGGCTCTTCTTCCTCTCGCCGTGGGCGCACTCCTTCTAGCCGATCATAGCCATATGCCTCTCCCCCGAACGAGTTCGGGATTATCTTTTGCGACGCCGACCAAGAGCAATGCTATCAGATATTGCGCCAGCGCCGAGTCCTCAACACAAGGTACCTTGATAGGGGGACATTGCAGATGCTGGGGATGTTGGACGATGTTGACTTGATGTATTCTGCAGTGGGTTTGGAGTAGTTCCAGTGACTATTTTCTCCCACCTATGTTGGCGTGACTTTGGAATTTCTGAGTTCTTTGGGAGTGAAGGCTGATCCTATTCTCGAGAACGATCCATGACATTTGACATTTCAGTTGGGTAACATCGAACATACCCTCACTCTCTCACAATTGCGTGGTATTTTCGATTTTCCGGAGCCTTGTGTTTGCAGGGTCCCCACTGAGTTTAGTGAACAAGGTTTTTGGGGTGCGATTACCAACGAGCACATCTATTCCGCTCGTGTGGCCCGTGCATCTAGCTTATGCAACCCTATGCTCAAGTATGTCCACCGCGTGTTGGCCCACACCTTATTTGGCCGCGGTGAGAGTGATGGTATGGTGCGGCAGACCGAGCTATTCTATCTGTGGTGTATGCTTCACAGTTTTTGAGTGGACTCTGGGTTTTATTTGGCAAAGCAGTTCAGCCGCCTCGCCCGCTCTCTGAAAGGGGCGATAGTGATTGGCGGTTTGATCACACCTCTAGCAGTTTCCTTGGGCGTTATTCCATATGGCACACTGGAAGCTACTGGCAACACGAGGCTTGATATCGAGTCTTGTGTCGCTATGAAGCTGATCGTTCATAGGGGAGACTCATACTGCATGACATTTAAAGGAAGCCAGTTTTGCCTGCCATTACCGAACCCAGAGCGCACGACAGTTAGAGTTCGAGGAAACTGGCGCATCCAGCCAGTTGAGAACTCACAGCCAGATCCAGTCGACACCGCACCACCAGCTGCAGGCGCCTTCTCTTTTGGTGGCACCTCCTCTCACGATTCTATGATATCTGTGTTGCAGGAAATTAGGGAGGAGCAGCTCCATCAAAGGGAGGTGATCGATCACATGAACACCACTATCTCTCACATGCAGCAGGACTACGTCGCTCGATGGGAATCAAATGAAGCTGGTATGCAACGCCAGCACAAAATGCTGAGCTCCATTTGGGGAAAGCTATCCGCCATGGATGAGCGCCTCACCTTTGTCTCTGAAGAGCACAGGGCTCAGATGGACATCTCCTCCGACAGCATTTTTCCTTCAGATGAGGAGGTAGAGCCAGATTATAGTGCGCGTGGGAAGAAGAAGAGCCCGAGCTCGAGAGCTTCTGGCTCTCGCTCGCGCAAAAAGAAGTAGCTGCCCCCGGATATCTATTTCAGCATCCACTTCTATCACATTATGGTATTGCATAGAGGACTATGCAAACTTTTAGCGTGGGTGAGCTTTCTTTACTCCGGTCTCTGCTTTTCCTTTCTTCATGTGGCTGTGATTTGTTGTGATGTTGGGAATTGATACTTTTCATTTTGAGATGGTTGGAAATTATGTGGCATTGTTTCTTATATGCCATTATATTCGTGGGCCTGGTCCACATCCTCAGGCCTCACTCTATGACAGTTATGTATGACACTTTGCACTTTACTTTCATGCTTATATCAGTACTTTGCTATGATGATTGTGATTACATGCTGTGAAAATCTTGAATGATGTTATGATGCTTATTATTCATGAATTCATGTGTCTATCATGAGACTTGTCCTATGAAAGCTATTTCAAAATTTTGAGTTGAGTGCATGATTAGTTAGGAATAATCAAAGAATTAAGTCTGGAGTAATACCTCCTTGTTAGAGATACTTTTTTGAACATGTCCATTTATTCTATGATTTTGAAATTTTGTGATTTGGATTGCTTTTAAGTTGTTCATTAGTGGGTCAAACATTTCTATGATTGTTTAATCAACTCAAGCTTGCAACTTACATGAGAATCGTATTGAGATACATATTCACTTTGTTATTCTTTGAATTCCTTTCTGTTATTGGGGAGACACTACATATGTTCAAAAAGAATGTGTTATCAACTGCTGATTAAAAAAAAAGATGAATCACCCTTTAGATTCCTCTACTTGGCACTGTGCAAAATTGGCAGTGGTACCGAAGGATATGAGTTGAAATCTAAGGGATGTGAAGTTGAAATCAATAAAGAGACTCCTCTACTTGGCATTGCGAAAAATTGGCAATGGTACCTAAGGTTATGAGTTGAAGTCTATTGCAATAATCAGTGTATTATACCCTGATGGAACAATTGAGTTAACCCCAACGATTTGAATAGGGAAGATTGGAATTGCATGAGTGTTATGTGTAGGCTTCATTGAATCCTATGTTTGTTGCTTACTAAGTTGACTAACATCTAGAAATTGTGAGATTAAACTGCTGAACACTTGAAACAACCATTTACTTGATTTCTTCTGATTTGGTTTTGGATTGTTATTAAATATTTCTCTAACTTGGATGTATGCCTCAACCCAAAAGATTGCTCTTATTCCCATCTTGTACTTCATCTTATTCTATTTGCTTGAGGATAAGCAAAGATTTAAGTCTGGAGTATTTTGATGCATTGCATTTTAGTAGTGTTTTTCCGTTGTATTTCATGTCAAATCTAGGCTTATTTTAACACTTTTATACTCATTATAGCCTTATTTCCTTCATATCTTCGGAATCTTCACTTTTTGGTACTTTTATGTAATTTCAGGTAAAAACACCCTTTTTTCAACATATTTTGAAGATTCTGAGGCCATGGGACGATTTCTCGTGTGAAGACGAAGTCACACGTCAAATTTGGGCTTAAATAGAGTTAGCCTCAAAAATATGGCCAGGTGAACCCCATGGGGTTCACCAGATTCTTCGCCAGGCTGCAAGAAACTTACAGAGAGAATCACAGCCGGGTGAACCCCATGGGGTTCACCATCCCGGTCGCCAGCCAGCAGAATTCGCAGAAAGCTTCACAGCCAGGTGAACCCCACCGGGTTCACCGGATTTCTTGAAAACTTCAACCGAAACCAGTCCAGAGGGAAGCACGGATGGGTGAACCCCATGGGGTGCACCGCGCTTCTATTTGCCCAAATTTACAGAATGAATCACGGCCAGGTGAAACCGGCAGGGTTCGCCCGTGATTCCAACTTGGGCGCGAACGAGACCGAGTTCCGCTCGGTTTTTCCATGATTTCTCACTCGTTTGGAGTCCAAATTTAGCAAGTGAGGTGTCTATGAAAAGCTCTTTTAGAGACGAACAGATGGACTATAAAAGCCTTAATTTTTATGCCATAGGGATCGAGATTCACATGAAGAAGTGGCACGGACGGAAGAACTCAGCGACAGAGGTGATTTTTGGAGATTTTCGGAGATTGAGACACACGATCATCATGATTTCTTCAGGATTCCTTCGGTTCATCATCTCCTTCCCCTTAGATTTGTTTTCTTATACTTTTCATTTCATTAAAAGAGAGATTTTGAGCGTTTCAATGACGATTGTAGCGTAAACCCTATTTCGGGGCTTAGTGGAAACCCTTTGATGATTTTAATTGCAAACTTTGTATCTATTTACGCTATTTGGTATGAATTGTCAGCATATTTTACTTTGATGTATTTATTTCGTGGTTTTACCTTGGCTGAGTAATATCGTGTGTTAGCCGTTACGATTCATATCGAGAGAAGGATCGTAAGGGTCGAACCTCTAAGTAAAACTTGCGAGACCTCGACACGAGAGTGCTTGATTTTCACTCGAGGATTTTCATAGTCTGCCATAGAACTTATTGGGTTTATCTTAGAACAATCCACCGCGAGAGTAGGAGGTTGGTCTAAAATGAACACCGGGGTGTATCACTCGAGAGAGGGCACCTTGTACCCTAGGGTTAGACTCCTTGTGCAAAACCAATAAACCAAATAACTAATATCTTTCTTGTGCGATTAAGATTATCATCGTGTTGTAAGCCGTAGCCCTGAATTCTCTCTTATATCTTTTCTCTACCGAAGTAGTTACACTTGTTTGTTTTCGATTTCCGTCTTCAAAAACCCACTTTTCGATTCGCCTAGCTATTAGGACTCGGACTTTCTAGTACTCAACCTTGTTCCCTGTGGGATTCGACATCTTTTATATTACTTCGACATATCCATGCACTTGCGGATCGTGTCAATTTCAAAAATATTTCCTTCATCGAATCTATCCTTCTTCAATTCAAAGGATTGACGGGAACCTGTAAAATAAAGTTTCTTAGCCCTTAAAGAAAAATCATAAACCAATTTGCTGTCATTTAAATTCAACGTTAGCTTCTCATGTAGCATATCAATTATAGCTCCTGTACTTGCCAAAAATAGTCTACCTAGAATAATAGGTGATTTAGTGTCTTCTTCCATTCTAACAATCATGAAATCAGTCAAGATAGAAAATTTATCAATTTTAATAGACACATTTTATAAAATTCCTAGAGATTGCTGAATAAATCCATTAGCAAATTGAAGGCAAGTTCTAGTAGGTTTAAATTCTCCACTACCTACTTTCTCGATCATATATGAAGGCATCAAATTAGCACTCGATCCTAAGTCACATAAAGCATTCTCAATAAAACACTTATCGACTTGGTAGGGAATTGAAATGTCTCCAGGATCTCTTACCTTGGTTATTTTTGTGTCCATACTTACCTGGTCACCTTTCACCTCAGACTCTCTGATATCAGATTTTCCTTGATCTGCTCCAAATAGCCTCTGGGAAAAGGGATTGGAGGAACATATGTAGGCGGACCTACATATTTCAACTCCTCCCCTTTCTCCTCATTGTTTTCTAATTCAGGAGTAATGTCCTCAAGTTTGTCCATAGAACCCTCGATAGATTCTCCATGTGAGTCATTATTTTTGCCACTCACAATAGTGACCGCATTACAATGCTCCCTAGGATTCATCTCAGGCTGTCCCGGTAGTCTCCCTATGGGTCTACTAGTAGAACTCGCTTGCTGAGCAATCTGATTCTCTAACATCTTGTTGTGGGTAGCCAAAGCATCCACATGAGATGTCAGCTGCTTGACCGCATTAGCGAGGTCATCAGTGCTCTTCTACTGTTTCATGAGAAATCCTTCTATCATGGTCTCCAAGTTTGACTTCTGGGGCTATCCATATTGTCTTGATTGAAAGCATGGTGGTGGCCTGTTATTCTGCTGGGGATACTGAGGAGGAGCTTGCCCTTGAATGTTCTTGTAGGACAAGTTGGGGTGGTTCCTCCATCATAGATTATAAGTTGCAGAATATGGATCATTCACTGGTCTCTGATTGAAATTCCCCAAGGCATTAACTTGCTCCTAATTAAGATTTTCTTAAGATGAAGCAATAAACTAACAGTCAGATGAATCGTGCTTTGTTACACCACACACTTCATAGGAAACTGCATTAACGGCAACTGAGGGAAAGGAAAAGAAATCTAACTTCTGTGTTAATGAATCTACCTTTGCCGCTAAAGATGTCAAGGAATCATTATGGTACTTACCAAATCCCATGGAAGTAGTACCTCGCTCACTCGACCAATGGTTATGGTTCATGGCCATATCCTCAAGTAGAGCTGTCGCCTCTTCCACACCTTTGCTCATGATTGTTCCTCCAGCCGTAGCGTCCACCATCAACTTGGTGTTATAATCCAATCCATTATAAAAGATGTGGATAAAACCCAAGCTTGGAGTCCATGGTGTGGGCACATACGCTGGAGCTCCTTGAATCGATCCCAGGCGTCATACAGTGATTCTCTCTCTTGTTGTTGATGACTCTAGATTTCATAGTATTTTTTGTACTTATTTAGTAGTCTTTTGAACTATAATGTTACTCTTTTGCCTTGTTTTTACACCTTTTATACCAAATACTTCAGAATCTACACAATCTTTGGTTGTTGATCAATTTCAGGTAAAAAGGCATTATTATCGCTAGTTTTCGAGCAATATCGATGCATGAACGAATTCTAAACATCAAGAGGAGTCTACACAACAAATTTCAAGCCAAAATACACCTTCTAGCTAAAATACGACACAACCGTATTTTCGGGTGGTCTTTCACGGTACCGTATTTTGCGACATTTTTGACTAGAGAGTCTCATCGGAATTATGGCACTACCATATTTAGCAGAAGAACTTTCACGGTACCGTATTTTGCAACATTTTTAACTAGAGAGTCTCATCAGAAATACGGCACTGCCGTGGACGTATACACGGTGCCATATAATTGGACGAATTTAACTAGAAAGTTTTGACAAAAATACGGCACGGCCGTATGAACCTTCACGGTGCCGTATTTTCTAACAATTCTGACCAGAAGTACTTGGCAAGAATACGGCACCACTGTATTTACAAGAAATATTCTCACGGCACCGTATTATTTGCCCAGAACTCACAGAATGAAATATAGTATTGCCGTATGAACCTTCACGGTGCCGTATTTTGGAATTCAGAATTCTGATTTTTTCGCCCGATTCTTGCAAAGACCATATCTTTTGATCCATACCTCCAATTAAGATCGGAAAGAGGCAGTGGACTCGCCTTTAAGAGACGAAAACACACAAAGTGAAAAAAAAAATTTTATACACGATTGAGGGAGAATTCAAAGAAATCGTCACCGCACTAGGGTTCATCGCCGTTCGCTGCACAGACAACCTCCGACCATGATTTTTGAGAAGAAGCTTCGCCTGAGGAAGAAGAACACACCACAAAAGTTTCGGCTTGAAAGGAGATCAATCGAGGGAGGAATCATCAAAAATGTGATCGCGACACTGTTCATCACGAAGTCAAAGACAAATTACGGGCTGCGATTTAATTGCAGCCCTATTTTGTAACTTTTACTCCTTTCTTACTATCTCCAATCATACTAAAAATCATGTTTTGCTATGATTCTTCCATCATGTTAGCTTAAATTCTTCTTGGGACAAGGGGGTGTTATTCTCTTGATATTTCAATGACTAGATAACTTTTCTCACATCAATATATCTTTGCTATGGTTATTTTACTCAAGTGATTTATTGCCTTCAACCGCTTTTAGTATCATGCTTTGACATGTTTTGGAGTTTTATGCTATGGACTGAGAAGATGATATCATAGAACTTGGAACCCTAGAATTTATTGTAAGAACTCATCGCAAGAGATTGATTGTGCTCTTATCTTTAGATTTTAGAAGTTTATTTCTTGTTATTGATATGACCTAGAATTTATTGTTGTTACAGACATGATAACGTGCTAGAGATAGACGTTAGATTGTTAGAAAGCCTTGAGTAAAACTTGTGAAACTAAGGTGCGAGAGTGCTTAGTTTTGCTTGAGATCTTGGTATTGAGATGGGATGCACGAGAGTGATCCTTAATCTCCTTAACCGAAATTCACTTATATTTAGCATTGAATTGATCTTGTGCGAGAGTGAGGATCATTCTTTGCAAACTAATTGTGCGAGAGTGAGTTAGTTTATTTGTTAAGTGAATTATATCTTAACCGTGACAGAGAAAAATTGATGATTCTTTAATTCTATTTAGTTATGAATATCAAGTTGAATGAACTCCTAGTCCCGATTCTCTCATCCTGATCTACTTCAATTTTAGTTTGATTGCTTTTTTTTTACACAATTCTCGATTCGCTTAGCTAATGAAAACTCAATTAGTCGGTACTTAACAACGAAGTCCCTGTGGTTCGATATCTTAATTATTACTTCGAGTATCCGTGCACTTGCGGACTACAACAAGTTTTTTGGTGCCATTGCTGGGGACTTCGGTTTTGTTGATATTGATATAATTGTTATTATCGCTTGACTAAGTTTTTATTTGTTTTTGTTTTTATTTTTATTTTTTATTTTTCACTACTTTCTGTGATAGATTCTGATTTCCTTTTAGCTCTACAAATTCTGAACTTTTCTAACCTTCTACTTGTGTATGCGCAGAAATCTTAGGTCAGGACCATTAGTTCTTCTTGACCCTGAAATTAATAAAACACTTAGACTGCGCAGGAAGTTGAGATTTGCAGAAGGAAGAGAAGAAGAATCCATCATGGCAGAAAGAAGAACGCTTAGAGACTATGCATCCCCAAATACATAAGGAATCCGTTCCAGCATCACTAGGCCTGCTATAGATGCAAACAACTTTGAGATCAAATCAGCGTTCTTATCGATGATTCAATAGAATCAGTTTGGAGGATCTCCTTTGGAAGATCCAAACCAACACTTATCCCTTTTCCTTGAATTTTGTGACACCATAAAGATTAATGGTGTATCTGACGATGCCCTCAGACTAAGACTGTTTCCTTTTTCTCTCAGGGACAGAGCAAAAGCCTGGCTTCATGCACATCCAACTGGAACGTTTACTACTTGGGAGCGCTTGTCAAACGCTTTCTTGCAGAAGTACTTTCCTCCCATTAAAATGATCTAGTTGAGGAACCAAATCACAGGCTTTGCCCAGAGAGATGGAGAATCAATGAGTGAAGCATGGGAGCGCTTTAATGAGCTCCAACGGAAGTGCCCCCACCATGGAGTGGAAAACTGGGTTTTAATTCAGACTTTCTATAAGGGTTTGCTTTACAATACACGCTTAACTGTTGATGCTGCTGCAGGGGGAGCATTGATGAACAAGACCATTGAAGATGCCCATGCCTTGATTGAGGAGATGACGCTAAATCACAACCAATGGGCTTCAGAGTGAGGAGTGCTTTATCGGCCTTCTCATGGTAAGAACGATGGTGATGGTTGGCGCTCTCTTGCATAAAAGGTAGATTCGTTATGTAACCGTTTTGATTCTTTTCAAATGCAAACCGCTTCTGTTTCTTCTGTTGTATGTGAAGTCTGTGGGAACAATGGACATTATGCTGAGGAATGCAAAGTTATAGTTGACCAAGAGAGTGAGCAAGTTAATGCTGTGGGGGTTTACAACCAAGCTAGATCTAATGACCCTTACTCCAATACTTACAATCCTGGTTGGCACAACCATCCTAACCTATCTTGGAAAAGTAACAATCAAACTAGTGGGCAAAATGATAATAGGGGGTATAACCAGAGACAGTCAAACCAGAGTCAACCCCAAAAATCTAGTTTAGAAGAGATGTTTGAGAGATTCATGGGTAATCAGATGAGCAAAAATGATGAGATTATAGAAACCCTTAAGCAGATAAACTCTAGGTTGGATGGTGTTGTTGCTCATAACAAGATGTTATAAACTCAGATAGCACAACAGGCTAATACACCTTATAGACCCCCTGGGAAGTTACCTGCAAAACCTGAACCAAATCCCAGGGAACATTGTAATGACATCATGACTAGGAGTGGTAGACAGTTGGAAGATCCAAGGGGACCCTTAGATGATGAAGAGGATGAGCCTAATGTTATGCCTAGTGAGGAACCTGTTTTGGAACCACAACCCACACGAGTGTAGCCCTTTCCTGATTCTTCTCCTTCTGAAGAGAATGGGTCTTCACAGAAAGGTGACATACCTTGTGAGGTTGAGGTACCCAGACCTAGTTCTCCACAGCCATATAGTACACCTATCCCTTTCCCCCAGAGGATCGTGCAGGCTAAACTAGATAGGCAGTTTGAGAAATTTTTGGAAGTGTTGAAAAAGCTGTACATTAATATTCCTTTTACTGATGCATTATCCCAAATGCCTACTTATACAAAGTTTTTAAAAGAAATCTTATCCAACAAAAGAAAAATTGAGGACTACGGTACTGTAGCACTAACTGAAGAATGCAGTGCTCTAATTCAAAACAAGTTGCCACCAAAGTTAAAGGATCCAGGTAGCTTCTCGATACCTTGTTCAATTGGTAATGTTGCTTTCGATCGAGCTCTATGTGATCTAGGGGCTAGTGTTAGTCTTATGCCTTTATCTGTGTGCAAGAAACTGGACATGGGAGCCCCTAAGCCGACTACAATTTCTTTGCAACTTGCCGATAGATCAGTGAAATATCCAGTAGGTATTTTGGAAGATGTTCCTATACAAGTTGGTAAGTACTTCATACCTGCTGGTTTTGTGGTACTTGAAATGGAAGAGGATGCCAAGATTCCTATTATTTTGGGTAGACCGTTCCTAGCCACTGCTGGAGCCCTTATTGATGTAAGGAACGGTAAACTTACTTTGAGAATTGGCAATGATGAGATTGAATTTGATTTGAATAACTCATTGAAAAAACCTGCATATGCTAGTTCTTGCTGCACTATCCATGCTATTGATGACACAATCTATGATGTTAGTTGCTTGTTTGATGATTCTTCTGTTGATGTTCCTCTTTCTGATTCTTTTTCTGACTCTTTTTCTAACTCCTTGGGAAGTTCTTGTGAAGAAATTGACAATTCTGGTTTTGAGAATGACTTTGATGATTTTGATGATGAAAAACATGACATTTTAGATTGTGCTACTTTTGATAATGAAAGTGAAAAGATTCCTAAAGTTGAACTGAAAGTTTTACCAGATAATCTTAGATATGAGTTCCTTGTTCCCAACTCCACCTACCCTATGATTGTAGATGCTCAATTAGATGCCAGGGAAACTGATCTTCTCTTGAAGGAACTAAGAACTCATAGAAAGGTAATTGGGTACACCATTGATGACTTGAAAGGGATTAACCCTTCCTTTTGCATGCACAGGATTCACATGGAGGATGAGTACAAGCCGCATGTGGACTTTCAGAGAAGACTCAATCTGTTCATGAAGGAAGTGGTGAAGAAGGAAGTACTAAAATTGCTAGATGCAGGTATTATCTACCCTATTTCAGATAGTAAGTGGGTAAGCCCTGTACACTGTGTTCCAAAAAAGGGAGGTGTCACTGTAATGAAAAATAAGGACATTGAATTGATACCTATTAGAACTGTCACTAGTTGGCGTATGTGTATTGATTATAGAAAATTAAATACTGCCACTAGGAAGGATCATTTTCCCTTGCCCTTCATTGATCAAATGGTTGAGAGACTAGCTAAACACTCATACTTTTGCTTTCTCGATGGGTATTCCGGATTTTTTCAAATTCTCATCCATCCTGATGATCAGGATAAGACCACTTTCACATGTCTATATGGCACTTTTGCTTATAGAAGAATGCCCTTTGGTTTATGCAATGCACCTGCCACTTTTCAGAGGTGCATGATGGCAATTTTTTCTGAATTTATTGAAGACTTCATGGATGTCTTTATGGATGATTTTTCAGTTTATGGTTTTTCCTTTGATGACTGTTTCGCTAATCTCTCTAGAGTTTTGCAGAGATGCGAAGAGACTAACCTTGTCTTGAATTGGGAAAAGTGTCACTTTATGGTTAGACAGGGGATCGTTTTGGGCCATCTTGTTTCAGAGAGAGGGATTGAAGTGGACAAGGCCAAGATAGAAGTGATTGAGAAGTTGGCACCACCCACCACTGTCAAGGAAATCAGGAGCTTCTTGGGACATACAGGGTTTTACAGGTGGTTCATCAGGGACTTCTCTAAACTTGCTAAAGCTTTAACAGATTTACTTTGTAAAGATGCCAAATTCTGCTTTGATGAGAAATGTCTATTTGCTTTTCAGGAATTGAAGAAGGCCTTGACATCAGCACCGATCATGCAGCCACCTGACTAGGAATTACCTTTCGAGCTTATGTGTGATGCCAGCGACTTTGCAGTGGGAGCAGTTCTAGGGCAAAGGAAGGACAAGAAGCCCTATGTGATCTCCTATGCCAGTAAAGCTCTAGATGAAACACAGAGAAACTACACCACCACTGAGAAGGAATTGTTGGCCATAGTTTTTGCATTTGACAAATTTAGATCTTACTTGATAAATTCAAAGATTATAGTGTACACTGATCATGCTGCAGTTAAATATTTGATGCAGAAGAAGGATAGTAAGCCAAGGTTGTTGAGATGGATTCTGCTTCTGCAAGAATTTGACCTAGAAATCAAGGATAAGAAAGGCACTAAGAATTTAGTTGCGGACCACCTTTCAAGGATGATGGTTGAAGATACAAAAGGTGATATTAATGATTCCTTTCCTGAGGAACAACTGATAAGAATTAAACGGATTAAGGCCCCTTGGTTTGCAGATATTATAAATTATCTTGTTGCAAAAATATTTCCTATTGATTTGAATTACCAAGACAAGAAAAGATTTTTAGCAAATGTTAAACACTATTTTTGGGATGAGCCTTATGTGTTCAAAAGATGTGCAGATGGAATATACAGGAGATGTTTCCCCGAAGAGGAAATGAAAGACATATTATCACAATGCCATGGATCATCATATGGAGGGCATGCTAGTACTGAGAAGACAGTTTTTAAGGTATTACAATCTGGATTTTATTGGCCCACATTGTTTAAGGATGCAAGAAATTTTATAATGTCCTGTGATAATTGTCAAAGGATGGGGAACATAATTAAAAGGTATGAAATGTCATTGTCCACCATACTTGAAGTTGAAATTTTTGATGTTTGGGGTATTGATTTCATGGGACCTTTTCCATCATCTGGAGGAAATAATTATATACTCATAGCGGTAGATTATGTTTCCAAGTGGGTAGAAGCCATTGCATCTCCTACTAATGACTCTAAGGTTGTGGTGAAATTGTTTAAAAGAGTTATCTTCCCACGGTTTGGAGTACCACGAGTGGTGATTAGTGATGGAGGATCCCACTTTATTGAACACAAGTTTTCAGCTTTACTTAGAAAATATGGGGTGAATCACAGAGTCGCAACACCTTATCATCCCCAAACAAGTGGACAAGTGGAGATATCTAATAGAGAAATTAAAGGGATATTGGAAAAGACAGTGTCAAGAACAAGGAAGGACTGGGCTCTTAAGCTTGATGATGCACTTTGGGCATACCGGATTGCTTTCAAGACACCAATAGGTATGTCACCATTTCAATTGGTTTATGGCAAGTCATGTCACCTTCCTGTAGAACTCGAGCATAAGGCATTCTGGGCGATTAGAGCATTAAATTTTGACTTGAAGCGTGCAAGTGAAAAGAGGAAACTGCAATTGAGTGAACTTGAAGAGATTAGACTCTCTGCTTATGAAAATGCAAAGATCTACAAGGAGAGAACCAAGAGATGGCATGATCGGCACATACTCAGAAAAGAATTTCAACCAGGTGACTTCGTTATCTTGTTTAATTATAGATTGAGACTTTTTCCTAGTAAATTGAAGTCTCGATGGTCTGGGCCTTTTCAGGTGAAGAAGACTTACCCGCACGGAGCCGTCGACATATGGAGTGAAGAGAAATGAGTGTTCAAGGTTAATGGACAAAGATTGAAGTACTACTATCATGGGGAACAAATTGAAGAATGGGAACATTATCTGCTTGATGAGATACAAACAAATCCAAGTGTGAATGGGTCAAGCTAAGGACCATTAAATTAGCGCTTCTTGGGAGGCAACCCAAGCAAAACTTTTTCTTTTTCTTTGATTTTGGTTTGTTTTTGCTTAGGTTTACTTTGTTTTGAGTTAACCCTTCCTTTTTTGATTTTTTGCGATTTTTTTGAGATTTTTTTGAATTTTGATTATAAAATACGGAAGTACCGTATTTTCTCAACGAACTCTCACGGTACCGTATTTCTGAACATTTTTGAATAAAGTTTTTTTTCATTTTACGGCAGTACCGTGGTCGCTTGCACGATACCGTACTTTTGGCCAGATTTAAATAGAAAGATTCTTACATTACACAGCGGTACCGTATTTTTAAGTAACGCTTTCACGGTACCGTATTTTTGGCCGTTTTAGAACAGAAAGTTTTTTTGGTTTTACGGCACTGCCATGGATTCTTGCACGGTACCGTAATTTTGAGGAATTTTTGACAGAATTTTTTTTGAAATTACGGCGGTACCGTATTTTCACATGGTGCCATATTTTCTGCATTTACCCGTACAAAACTTGTAGCCAAAATACGGCCCTGCCGTATTCATTATACGGTGCCGTAATTCCACCCGACCCCACGTATTCACGTGCCATATTTAGGGTTCGGCGCACTGTTCTTAGGGTTTCTTCTCCCGATTTCGCGTCGACTTTCTATTTTTCCTCAAGCATTCACTTCCCAAACCTTCGTGTGATCTTTCCCCTCAACTTTCATCCGATTCCAAGCAAAAATCATGACGATTTCGAGCTCGATCACGATTATTTTCGGGTCGCTGCACTGTTTTCTGCCGAGATTTTGCTTCTTCCGATTCCTCTCATCCAAGCGTAGATTTGCTTGCTTCCAGGTTCAGAAACCTTCGTGGGAGAAAGGAGATCACATTCCAAAAGGATCTGAAGCTCGATCTCAACTCAGAAATCTAGATTCTAAGCTTCAAATCCAGCCTGTTTTCCAGCCGCACGATTTTGGTAACGCAAGTTCCTCAAAATTTCCCCTGTTGTTCCTTATTTCTTTTTGCACTATAATATGGCACCTGCCAAAAAGTTGGAATCAAAGAAGAAAGGAAAGGCCCCCGCTAAACCTTAGATGCCACCACCGAATCCCTTTGGTATCGTGTTTAGGGATGCAGAACATGAGCAGAGATATAACATGCTGCTTACTCGATGCATCGTCAAAACAAAATACACTGATATTAGAGCTTTAGAACTCCTTGGACTGAAGGACGATGTGTTTTGGATGTATGACAGGGTAGGGTTGAGAGAATTTTTTGAGATTACGTCTGAAACTTACCTACCTATTGTTCTAGAAGTTCTAAGCAGCTTAGAGGTCAGTTGGGATGAATACATGGGTCACACCACCGAGGGAGAAATCAGATTTAGGATGATGAACGGAGAAAGAATGCTCACATTCAAAGAAATTCGACGCATATTTCACTTCCCACGGAAGGGGCGAACAGAACCACCCATTGGATTTATTGAGCATATCTTTTGGGACTAGATTTCTTCAGACAACAGGATTTCAACCTCAACAGCAAGAGCTTCGAAGATCTCGAATCCTTGCATTAAATATGCCCACCACATCCTTGCACATACAATATTCGGGCGAGGAGATAGTGTTGGTGTTGTCACTCACGCTGAATTATTTTTACTCTGGAGTATGCTTCATGGTTACACTGTAGATATAGCTTTCCTTTTCATGAGACACCTTAGTAAGGTGTCAAGGGCTAAGAAAGGGGCTATAGTGATAGGAGTTTTCCTTACTCCTATAGCACTACATCTTGGGATTGAGCCCTATGGGATCGAGGTTGCTCGAGGCAACTCCAGGATAGATATTGAATCATGCATTGCGATGAAGATGATTCAGCGTGATGGGGACACTTATAATTTGATACTTCAACCAGGCCTTCCCACATTGTCATTGCCTAACCCCGGACGGACCTCAGTGCAGAACCTTGAAAATTGAAAGCTATTACCCAGTTGCGTGTCTTATGCCACACCAGCGCCCGAGATATCGCTACCACCACAGCCTACTACTTGGGGTGATGACCCACTTGGTATGGGCATCGACTCCTCGCCACCTAGAGTCACCGAGCCACTACCGCATGGAGCCACCGCATCATCCTCTCAGCATGCAGCCCCATATCAGCGAGATTGGCAAAGTTACCGAGACCCTGGTTTCCAGACTATCTCCGCTCAGTTATATAGACAGGAGCAGCGTATGGAGAGGATAATGGGAGGCATTGGGAGGATTCATGAGCAGATCGGTCATGTTCACTCAGATGTCGAGGCATTAGGGAACTATATGGAGGACATGGGAAATTTTCTTTATGAACGCTTTGGATATGAAGACCCCAGGAGAGGTGGTATCTACGGCGATGCAGGTGAGGGAGCATCACACAACCCCATGGCTGTTGCCCTAGCTGAAGAGGACGAGGAGGAGACGCAATCGGACTAGGAAGATTTTGTGAGTATCCCGTTCTTAATTTCATGCCTTATTTGAGTTCACTAATTCATGTTGGTTTTAAACTCATGTAGGGGAGGATGACTTTGCAAACTTCTTGCCTCCTACTGCTACGGATTCTCATTTTTCTTTGCTATATGATTTCGATATGGTTGTACCAACATATTTAGAAGATTCGCTATGCTTTCTATTCGATTTGGTTGTATATGTGATATTTGATGTTCTGGATTGATGCTATGTGTTCGGTATACCATAAGATTTGTTTGGTATTTACTGGTTGTTGTTGATGCACTTGAGTGGTTTATTTATCTAAGAAAATACTGCCGTTATCATGCCAAAATTTTTCTTGATGATTTACATGTTGAAAAATTGAAATTAGGATTAGACCTATTATGATGAGTTTATTTCTCTAATACATATCTACCTTTTGAAAATTTTTCGTTGATCAATAGATGGAGTTTTGGATGAACATATTATCTGAGGAATTTGATTTTAGAGGGAAGTTACTTCTTTGAATAAAATCAGCATATGAGTTTAATTTTTGAATTGATATTGATAGATTAATTCAGTTGATGTTCATGCTATTTACTATTTGTTGGGAAAAGAGATTCCTTGATCCAAACAAAGTGAGAACTCCCCTACTTGGCACTGTGGGAAACCACAGTGGTACCGAAGGATATGGGTTGAAGTAATGAATAAAAGATGCATGTATCTATGTGGGTACATGTCCTGCGAGAAATCTATTCACATAAACTCCGCTATCCTTGGTAAACTGTTTCCAATAAGAGGATATGAGTTCTATTGCATTGGTTATGTGATCAATGCACTCTAATTTCGTCACCGGCAAAAAGGGTGGTAATCGAATTAGAGAGTGTGGATAAAAAAAAAAAAAAAAAAAAAAAGAGACAGAAGAGAGATGATGAATGATGATTATGAGTGGAAAAAGATCTTGGAACTCCTAATCCTGTAAACAAAAGTTAATGGTTATGAATTGAAAACTAGATAAGGTCTTGAGATTGATATTCCCTTTATGCAAGTTGTGAAGTTTTATTTAACTAAGTAATGAAACTTGAAAATCAAATGCAAAGGATGATATGTCTATTTGAAATTCCATAGAATGGTTAACGAAAGTTTTCATTGGTGATTGTGTTTTAGAAATTTATTCGTCATGAGAAAGTTTTCTCCTTCGATCAATTTCTTGATTTTTGCTTGAGGACAAGCAAGGTTTGAGCCTTATGTGTTTGATGACTCTAGATTTCATAGTATTTTTCGTACTTTTTTAATAGTCTTTTGAACCATAATGTTACTCTTTTGCCTTGTTTTTACACCTTTTATACCAAATACTTCGGAATCTACACAATCTTTGGTTGTTGATCAATTTCAGGTAAAAAGGCATTATTATCGCTGGTTTTCAAGCAATATCGATGCATGAACGAATTCTAAACATCAAGAGGAGTCTACACAACAAATTTCAAGCCAAAATACACCTTCTAGCTAAAATACGGCAATACCGTAGTTTCGGGTGGATCTTTCACGGTACCGTATTTTGCGACATTTTTGACCAGAGAGTCTCATCGGAATTACGGCACTACCGTATTTAGCAGAAGAACTTTCACGGTACCATATTTTGTGACATTTTTGACCAGAGAGTCTCATCAGAAATACGGCACTACCGTGGACGTATACACGGTGCCGTATAATTGGACGAATTTAACTAGAAAGTTTTGACAAAAATACGGCACGACCGTATGAACCTTCACGGTGCCGTATTTTCTGACAATTCTGACCAGAAGTACTTGGCAAGAATACGGCACCACCGTATTTACAAGAAATATTCTCACGGCACCGTATTATTTGCCCAGAACTCACAGAATAAAATACGGCACTGCCGTATGAAGCTTCACGGTGCTATATTTTGGAACTCAGAATTCCAATTTTTCCGCCCGATTCTTGCAAAGACCATATCTTTTGATCCAGACCTCCAAATTAAGATCGGAAAGAGGCAGTGGACTCGCCTTTAAGAGGCGAAAACACACAAACTGAAAAAAATAATTTTTATCCACGATTGAGGGAGAATTTGAAGAAATCATTGCCGCAATAGGGTTCATCACTGTTCGATGCACAGACCACCTCCGACCATGATTTTTGAGAAGAAGCTTCACCTGAGGAAGAAGAACACACTACAGAAGTTTCGGCTTGAAAGGAGATCAATCGAGGGAGGAATCATCAAAAACGTGCTCGTGACACTGTTCATCGCGAAGTCAAAGACAAATTACGGGCTGCGATTTACTTGCAGCCCTGTTTTGTAACTTTTACTCCTTCCTTACTATCTCCAATCATACTAAAAAATATGTTTTGCTGTGATTCTTCCATCATGTTAGCTTAAATTCTTCTTGGGACAAGGGGGTGTTATTCTCTTGATATTTCAATGACTAGATAACTTTTCTCACATCAATATATCTTTGCTATGGTTATTTTACTCAAGTGATTTATTGCCTTCAATCGCTTTTAGTATCATGCTTTGACATGTTTTGGAGTTTTATGCTATGAACTGAGAAGATGATATCATAGAACTTGGAGCCCTAGAATTTATTATAAGAACTCATCGTAAGAGATTGGTTGTGCTCTTATCTTTAGATTTTAGAAGTTTATTTCTTGTTATTGATATGACCTAGAATTTATTGTTGTTACAGACATGATAACGTGCTAGAGATAGACGTTAGATTGTTAGAAAGCCTTGAGTAAAACCTGTGAAACTAAGGTGTGATAGTGCTTAGTTTTGCTTGAGATCTTGGTATTGAGATGGGATGCACGTGGGTGATCCTTAATCTCCTTAACCGAAATTCACTTATATTTAGCATTGAATTGATCTTGTGTGAGAGTGAGGATCGTTCTTTGCAAACTAATTGCGCGAGAGTGAGTTAGTTTGTTTGTTAAGTGAATTATATCTTAACCGTGACAGAGAAAAATTGATGATTCTTTAATTCTATTTAGTTATGAATATCAAGTTGAATGAACCCCTAGTCCCGATTCTCTCATCCTGATCTACTTCAATTTTAGTTTGATTGCTTTTTTTTTACACAATTCTCGATTCGCTTAGCTAGTGAAAACTCAATTAGTCGGTACTTAACAACGAAGTCCCTGTGGTTCGATATCTTAATTATTACTTCGAGTATCCGTGCACTTGCGGACTACAACAGTTGTGCAAAACATGTAATCTTGCTAGGTGGGAAGTATTTGTTCAGAAAGGCTTTGGAAAGCTCGTCCTAGGTAGTAATAGATCCTGCTGGCAACGAATATAGCCAAGCTCTCGCACGGTCCCTGAGAGAAAAAGGGAATAATCTTAGTCTTATTGCATCAGATGAAATTCCATTAACTTTAACAGTGTCACAATATTCTAAAGAGACAGCTAGATGTAGATTAGGGTCTTGATTTGGGGATCCCCCAAATTGATTTTGCTGGACCATCGTTATCAACGCTGGTTTGAGTGCAAAGTTGTTCGCTTCTACATTGGGTCGGACTATGCTTGAATTAAAGCCTTGTATGTTCGGTACAACGAAGTCCCCCAAAGATTGATTGTTTGCCGCCATTGCACCTTCTTCAGAAATCTTCTGAGTCTGAAACTGCAATCTCCTTCGAAGGCGGAATGTACGCTCAATTTCTAACTTTGCTAACTAATGTACCTGTTCGATAATTCTAGGCGTACAACATGCAAGTCAAAACAGAAAATAAAATAACAGTCAAAAAGAAAAGAAAAGTAAAAACTAACACTAAAACAAAAGATAGAAAAGTGCCTAGTCTCCAAACTTATCTAATAAGCCAATATTAACTAGTCGTAATCCCCGGCAATGGCGCCAAAAAACTTGATAACTTTCCGCAAGTGCATAGAATTATCGAAGTAATAAACAGATATCGTTCCCAACGAGGATTACGTAGCTAAGTACCGACCCTTCGACTTGTTTAAATCTAGGCAAAACAAATGAGTGGTTATGATGAACTTCTAAACATGAACAATTCAAAAGCAGCTTTTTAGAGGATTCATGTTCTGAGAGAATTAGGATTTCTAGGTTTCACCACACTGACTATTATAAATCTTATAAAGATAACTCAATCAATAGAAAATATCTATCATGAAAGGAACTTTTCCTAATGTACATATCACCTCCTTTCAGTACGGTATTTAATTAAGTTAACTCCCTACTGTCGTGATAGTTAGCCTAACTAAACTCATTAAGTTCTATGAAAAGTTGTTTAGATCATTCAGACAAATCCAACCTACTCTCGTGATTGGATTCGAATGTTCAATTGAAATAGATCGGACGTTGCGATTCACCTCTCGGTCTTTCTCGCAACATCTAATCCGCAATTATACGTGGCCAAGATAAATTACGAAATGAACACAACTTCATTCAAATCATGATGATAAATTCGTATAAAAAGAGTATGAATAAAGATTAATTCATAAAAGTCAGTGGGCTAAGCCCTAAATCGCAAAACAAGGATCTACTCGCTCATGTTCTTAAGGAAATACATGTTTATGTGATGAATAAGCATAGATCTAGTAAAAATCGCAAAGAATTCACTAAGTCAACAATAAAACCATCTTCTCCTCGATCTGTAGATGAGAAAGAGTCAATCAATTGTTGCTTTTGCATGGAATCTCACAGGAATATGCTCTAAAACCTGAATTTCGCTCTTGTCGCCGCCGCCTCTTGTGTTCATCTGAAAAAGCTCCTAAACCCTCAGAAAATCTGATCTTTTATAGTTAGACCAGTTTGGAACCCATCAAGGAATGGTTCTGCAAAGTTTGGTTCAAATTCGGTTCGAATCGGTGGAGAATCAAGTGAAAAACTCGTCGTGCAGATGTTTTCACAATCCGTAACAAGTTTACGGCTGAGGCCGTAAATGTCTCTGTGTGTACAGCCTTTTGTACACATAAAGTTTCACGAGCCGTAATAGATTCACGACTTCACCCGTGAAAGTTTATGTGCATTCCAACACTTAGCCGTTTTTCGCCTTTCTCTCGACATCAAAATTACGGTTGAGCCATAATTACGGCCAAGGTCGTGAATGTTGATTTCTTCACCATTTTCGCTCCAAATTTGACATGTAAGCTTGTGATCTCCTCGGGAATCATGCTTTGGCTTCAAAACTCATGAAATCCTTCATTTTTCGGTGTTTTTACCTACATTTTCATAAAAACCAAGAAAAGTGAAGATTCCGTGCCAAGTGAAGCAAAAACACTGAAACAAGCACAAAATCATGCAAATAAGTTGAAAATATGATTTAAAATATAGGCAAAATGTGGGGTAAATACAACGCATCAAGAGGATTGAAGTTCTAAGAGAATCGGCGAGTGCCGGGGAGCAACTTTGGGCGGGGCGATTGTTGTGTCCGCAAGTGCACGGATACTTCGAAGTAATAAAAATATCGAACCACAAAGACCTACGTGTTAAGTATCAAATAGATGTTTTCTCACTAGCTAAGCAAGCCGAATATGATGGAAATAAACTATGCAGAAAAATATGCTAAAAGATGATCAGAGAGAGATAGACTGAGACTAGGGTTTCATCTACCTTAATTCCAATGACTAAAAGGAAATAAAGGGTATCAGTCTAATTCTAATATGACAAAGATATAATTTACTTGATAAAAGAATCATCTCGCTCTCACGCAGACAATCATAGAAAGGACCAATCCTCACTCTCGTGCAAGATCTATCCAATGCTGAAAATAAGTAAATCATTGAACAAAGAACTCGAGGATCAATCTCGTGCATCCGAATTCTAAGTCAACCATCTCAAGTGGAATCTCAAGGATCACTCTCATGCATCCTGAAACTCAACACAGGTTCTACTTAAGGTTTTCTGACGACTCGATACTCAATCTCTTGCAGCATCAAATCAAGTCTAACACAATAACTTATCATAGATTCAAATTATCAACATGGCAATAAAATCACTAAAAATCAGAATTCAAATAACAAACCTAATCTCTTATGATAAGTTCCAAACTCGATGATTTCTAGGGTTCCGAATTTCACAATCAACCTCTCGGTCTATTTCGCAAAATTCTAAAACATGCATAAAAATATAAACCTATGGAGAGTAAAAGACAAACATCACAGAAGTAGAATTATCATAACAAAACTATTCTGACAAAATAAAAGTTAACTAGTCATTACAAATCAAGGAAAATTACTCCCCATGTCCCATAAAAAGATCTAAGCTAGAATGGAGGAAAGATTACAATACACCATAGTTCAGATGATCAGAAATCAAAGAAAAAGGGAAGAAATTACATAACACGGTGTTGTAATCGAAATTACAGCACCGTAATTGCTTTGAAACTCGATGAATAGTGGCGGCACCCACTGTTTTGTTGATTTCTCCCTCGATCGGACTCCAAAAGCTCTGAAACTTCTGGTGTATGCTCTCCAACTCCAAACGAAGCTTTAGTGTAAAAATCACGGCCTGAGGAGGCCTCCACACCTCTCAGCGTGAAGCCAAAACCTAAGCTTCGTGCGTCTTCTCCTCTTAAAGATGAGTCCGCCACTTCTTTTGGATCTCAATTTGGACTTCTGGATCAAAAGATATGGTCTTTTTAATTTTGCGGCGAAAAACTCGGTGCTGGGTTTCAAAATATGGTACCGTATTCGGATTACGGCAGTGCCGTATTTTCCTTCTGTAAGTTCCGGGTAGCAAATACGGTACCGTGACAATGTTGCCCAATTATACGGCAGTGCCGTATTTTTGCTAAAACCTTCTGGTCAAAATTGCTACAAAATACACTACTATGTAGTTTCATACGGTAGTGCCGTATTCGTGTCAAACTTTTTTGGTCTAAAATGCTGAATAATATGGCACTATGTAGTTCCATATGGTAGTGCCGTATTTCACCCAAGTCTTCTGCTGAGAAATATGGTACCGTCAGAGTTTGTCCAGAAAATACGGTAGTTCTGTATTTTTGCAATTTAGCTCCGAATTTCATGAAAATTGATGGGTAGCTTCGTTTCGACGTCTGGAATCCATTGGTGTGCTCAAATCTTCCAAAATCCATCAAAATATGACACTTTTAACCTGAAAATGATCAAAAACAAGAAGTGGTGTAGATTCTGTAATATTTGACAATTATGGCTTAAAAACAAGCAAAACAGCATAATTATGACACAAAAACACACATGATATGACACAAAATATACTATGGATTTTGGTGTCATCAAACACATAAGGCTCATTGCTTGTCCTCAAGCAAATAAATAAGAACAATGCTAAGTATGGAAAATATGCTCTGTTATGAAAATTTAATTTCTAAAATATAATCACTCATGAAATGCTCCACTAACTTTTTGCACAAAATTTCAGATAAATACATCGGCCTCTGAAATTAATCTTTAAGATCTACAACTTTGATCAAATAAAACTTCGCAACTCGCATAATGAAAAGAATCTCAGTCTCATGATTTCACCTTTGTTTCAGTTTAAATCTATCATACCTTTGTTTACAGGAATAAATTCTCCAAGATCTTTTTCCACACAAAACCTCTCTTTTCTTGCCCCTCTCTTTCTTTTTTTTTTATTATTATTATTTTATTTCTGTATATACCCACATAGATACATACTTTTTATTTTGGACTTCAACTCTTGTCTTAGGTACCACTGTCAATTTTACACAGTGCCAAGTAGAGGAGTCATTGTTATTATTTGTCTTCTCTCTTTTTTTTATATAGACTTCAACCCATCTCTTAGGTACCACTGTCAATTTTACACAGTGCCAAGTAGGGGAGTCTCTCACTATTTTTGTGGATCCTGGATTCCCTCTTCCCAACAAATAGTAAGATAAATCAAACATCAACTAGGTTAATCAATTGACATCAATTCAAAAATTACACTCATATGCTTATTTTATTCAAGTAAGATGCTTCACCCTTAGATTCCATTCATCAAACAACATACCTACCCAAAAACCTTATGCATCAATCAATGAAGAATTTCAATAAGTAGATATATATTGAAAAAATAAATTCAGCATAATAGGTATATCTCTATTCATAGGCATGCATGCATGAACATTCATCATCATAGAAAAATCTACCCATCTCTCATCACATGGATTCAAGTCATAAAATTTTTAAACCTCAAAAATATCATCATCAATGCAAAAGGTGTGAAGCATGAAACTCAAACAATCATAATCAAAAGTAAAACATGATAGATTCAAGAGACCACATCGAATAGAAATCTTAGTGAGTGATATATCTAAAGTAAATTAGAGATGCAAACCATATGAAATAATCATGAATACAAGAGAGTGCAAAAGATACTCACAAAACTATATAGCAAGCTCTGACCGAAAATACATAAGGCTCAGACCAAAAATAGTGTCGGGGCAAATGCTACAAGGTCCAAAGGTGTGCCTTTTGAAAATTTTACCTGCACAAATTAAGATACATAAGACTTAGTTTTTTTTAAAAAAAAATAGTCTCTAAAATAATAATGATAGAAATGGTTTTCTCAAAGAATAATCAGAGATATCATCGATGGTCCAGAAGAGTGCTGGTGAAAAGAGTTGATGCAGCTGAGAAGCAGAGGGTGAATAGAGGCTAGCTGAAGAGCTGCTAGCGATGATGGTGGTGCCGACAGTAGAGTGAGTAATCTCTAGTGGCCTGCTAGAGACTACAATCCTGGAGGTGAGATCGTCGGCCTGTGGGCGGTGAGAAATAATGTTGCATAGATAAAAAAAAATCAGAGTCACTAATGAAGAGTCTGCTGCATAAATAAATAAAATAAATATAATCAATGTAAATAGAGGCAGATGAAGAAGCAAGAAGCCGCTGGTGATGCTCCGCAATAGGTGGAGGACAATTGCTCTTGAAGATTTCTGAATCTGGAGTCAAAAGAAGCAATAACAAGTAGAAAGCAAACCAAGTAGTTTTTGAATTTTTTATGAAAAGTAGCCATACCCTAGAATAAAATTTAATGATCCAAATAGAAAATGGACAGAACCAAGTTGTAGAATAAGACATGTTCTTTTCAGAGATATGAAAATTAAAGGATCAAAATCTATCAGGAATTTAGGGTATCAACAGAAAGAAGGCTACTCAGATTACAAAACTACAAAAACTGCACAAAAGTTAATCAAATTCGAAAGGTTGCCATATGTCCTAGAATTGTCAGAAAATATTTTTATGAAAACAATTAATCCACAAGATAGAATGACATACGAACTTCATATTCCAAGTGAAAAATCACGGTTTCAAGTCATTGAAGCACCTTAAAAACTCGCAGCAAAAGTGCTAATCAGATTAGTCAGAAGAAAACTGCTGCAGAAATTAATCAGAATCGAAAAGTTGCTAGGTGCTTTTGAATGATCCATGAACTTTAAAATTCAGTAAAAATATCTAGATGATAGAAAAAGATGAGTACTTCGTGATAGTGCAAGAGATCAAAAATTTTCGTAACCCAGTTTCTTAAAATCGCAGTGAGAAAACACCTACTCAAAAAAGTAAACTACAGATTTCAAATACGGTACCGTGCAATTCCTCATGGCAGTGCCGTAATGCATAAAAGTCTCGGGTCAGATATCAGCTGAAATATGGTACCGTGAAGATGATTACGGCACTGCCGTATTTTTCAAGAAATTTTTCAAAATTTTTGGATCAAAAATACGGTACCGTGAAAAAGCATACGGTACTACCGTAAAAGCCATAAAACATTCTGTACAAAAGTTGTCAAAAATATGGCACCGTGAAAGTTTAGCACAAAATTACAGTAGTGCCATAAAAAACTTGAAAGCTCTCGGGACCCAAATTACGGCAACGTGGAAGAGATTACGACAGTGTTGTATTTTGCGCACAGTTTTGTTTTTCCCTACAAAAATAAAAGAAAAGTTAATTTTAAAAATAAACTAAAATAATAGAAACTGAACTAAGCAAGAGGGCTTGGGTTGCCTCCCAAGAAGCGCTAATTTTAGGTCCATAGCTTGACCTAAACTCAAAAATCAAGGTGAAGCAAGTGAATCAGTTCCAAAGTAAATTGCATATAATTTTCTCTTTTTCCGCTGTCCAAAAAGCTTAGCCACTAATCTAAATATCCAAAATTTCATATAAATCAAGATTGACATGGCTTTCTCAAATATGCAGAAATCAAAATCAAAATTTTCAACTCCAATCAAAGGATATTCAATTATCTTCCTATGTTTATCAAAAAGTAAAATCATAAGTCCTTTCTTCAAATTTAAATCTTCAATTGCAATAGAAATAGGACTTTGATCAAAATAATTAAGCATTGGATCATCATAATAATAGTCTTTATGTCTCTCATTAGAATCCTTAATAAAACACACTTTCTCAAATAGATCAAAATTTTCAACAATAGATATGGGCAAAACATCAACATAGTGAGATTCATCAATTTTCACAATATTCAAATCCTTATCAATTTCCTCATGTTCATCATCAAAGAATTTAGCAATTTTAAAATCATCATTAATGTCAAGATGAGACTCTTCAAAATCAATTTCCTCATGCCTCCCCACAAATAATTCATCGTCAGAAGAGTCAAAATCAGAATCATATGAAAGATCATAATGAGATTTATCAATGTTCTCAATAGAATCAATGTTAACCACAAGAGATTTATCATTAATTTCAAAAATATCACCAAAATCACAGTGGGGTTCATCAATGTCTATAATTTTCAAACCTTCATCATGCTCATCAAATGTAACCATAAATAAGTTTTCATCAAAATCATAATTATCATTAAAAGAAGTTTTTTCAAAATCAATTTCCCCAACCTTTTCCTCAAATGAATCATCAGAAGAATCAATTTTACAATCAGGATCAGGATGAGATTCATTAATATTAACATAAGGCTCAATCTCAAAACAATCATAATCATAGGGGGATTTTTCTAAATCAAGTTTTTTGGTTTCCAAATCAAACTCAAATAAACAATCTTGCTGTGCTATCTGGGTTTCTAACATTTCAGTATGAGCACATATATCATCAAGCCTATGTTTATGGGTCTCATTCAAATCTTCATTTTGTTTCATGAATTTTTCAAACATCAACTCTAAATTAGATTTTCCAGTGTCTGCAAAATATGGTTCAGAAATATGGTTCGAGCAATCATTAGAAAAAAAAAGTTTGATGATTTTCCCATCTAGAATACTGATAAGATTCTTTCCATGATAAATTAGGATTTAAAAATGGGCAATAAGAGGAATAATGATCAAAATATCCACAAATATCACATCTAATAGAAGACAAAGATTTCTTGACATAGTGCATAAAAGAGTTAAATGTATCTTCTAGTGTGCTCAATGAATTATTTTCATACCTTCCTTGTGGCATATATTCCTCACCTTTTTCAGTTGCCCAGGAGTTGTGATAAAAAGACATATCTTCAAATATATCAGGAACAGAAAGATAATCCAACACCAATCAATCAAATTATGTTTTTTTCAGAATATATAAAAAAAATAGAAAATAATAAACACAAGAAGATTCACAAATTTCAGAAATACAAGCTCTGTCACAACTTGTGAAAATCCAAAACCTGCAAAAACAGAAAACAAAGTTAAATCTAAAATAAATGAAACTTAGTCTAGCAATACTAACAACTATTTTGATATTAACAAAACTAAGGTCCCCGGCAACGGCGCCAAAAACTTGTTGTGTCCGCAAGTGCACGGATACTTCGAAGTAATAAAAATATCGAACCACAGAGACCTACGTGTTAAGTATCAAATAGATGTTTTCTCACTAGCTAAGCAAGCCGAATATGATGGAAGTAAACTATGCAGAAAAATATGCTAAAAGATGATCAGAGAGAGATAAACTGAGACTAGGGTTTCATCTACCTTAATTCCAATGACTAAAAGGAAATAAAGGCTGTCAGTCTAATTCTAATATGACAAAGATATAATTTACTTGATAAAAGGATCATCTCGCTCTCGCGCAGAGAATCATACAAAGGACCAATCCTCACTCTCGTGCAAGATCTATCCAATGCTGAAAATAAGTAAATCACTGAACAAAGAACTCGAGGATCACTCTCGTGCATCCGAATTCTAAGTCAAACATCTCAAGTGGAATCTCAAGGATCACTCTCGTGCATCCTGAAACTCAACACAGGTTCTACTTAAGGTTTTCTGACGACTCGATACTCAATCTCTTGCAGCATCAAATCAAGTCTAACACAATAACTCATCATAGATTCAAATTATCAACATGGCAATAAAATAACTAAAAATCAGAATTCAAAGAACAAACCTAATCTCTTACGATAAGTTCCAAACTCGATGATTTCTAGGGTTCCGAATTTCACAATCAACTTGTCGGTCTATTTCGCAAAATTCTAAAACATGCATGAAAATATAAACCTATGAAGAGTTAAAGAAAAACATCATAGAAGTAGAATTATCATAACAAACATGTTCTGACAAAATAAAAGTTACCTAGTCATTACAAATCAAGAAAAATTACTCCTCATGTCCCATAAAAAGATCTAAGCTAGCATGGAGGAAAGATTACAATACACCATAGTTCAGATGATCAGAAATCAAAGAAAAAGGGAAGAAATTATATAACACGGTGTTGTAATCGAAATTACAGCACCGTAATTGCTTTGAAACTCGATGAACAGTGGCAACGCCCACTATTTTGTTAATTTCTCCCTCGATCGGACTCCAAATGCTCTGAAACTTCTGGTGTATGCTCTCCAACTCTAGACGAAGCTTCAATGTAAAATTCATGGCCTGGGGTGGCCTCCACGCCTCTCAGCGTGAAGCCAAACCCTAAGCACCGTTCTATCGATTTCTCTCTCCATACTGGTTAAAAATTAGTCCTTTCACTTTGTGCGTCTTCTCCTCTTAAAGACGAGTGTGCCACTTTTTTTGGATCTCAATTTGGACTTCTGGATCAAAAGATATGATCTTTTTAATTTTACGGCGGAAAACTGAGAATTCTGGGTTTCAAAATACAGTACAGTATTCGGATTACGGCAGCGCCGTATTTTCCTTTTGTAAGTTCCGGGTAGCAAATACGGTACAATGACAATGTTGCCCAATTATACGGTAGTGCCGTATTTTTGCTAAAACCTTCTTGATGTGGGGTGGAGACATGAAATATGGAATAGCATGAAAATTAAAATCTAAGGAAAACAAATATGCTAGTATGCAAGAACTAACGTGTTTTCAAAAATATGTTTTGGTATTTTATGATAAAAACTGGAAATTAATATGCATGCAAATCTACTAAGCAAACAAACAAGCAACTAGTTAACTTACTCTAACATGCTTTCAAAACAAATTAAAACTAGACATGTGATTAACTACTCTATGGCTAAGCATGCAATCTTAAACTAAACTATTTTAAACTAGAATTGAAAAACTAGGAGGGATGCTTACAGAGCGACCCTTGAGAATAGAAGAGTCGTATCGTCCCAGTCTTCAACAGTCCTACTCTGATGGAAGGAATTGCATCATTACAAACACTCCAACACATCAAGCCCAAACATACTTGGGTATAAAATATTAAATGTTCTTTTCAATGCTAAGATCAAGAGGGGAGGTTAAGCCTCCAAATTCCTCTTGCTAACAAGTTCAAACAAACTACTTAATCTATTCTAATTTGTGATGATGTGTTGCTCAAGTCTTGGATTGTAGGCCTTGTAACTTTCGGCCATGAATGATTCCTTGGAGATGTCTCATGTTATGGAGTCCCTTTTGATGCCGAGAGCTTCAACAAACAAAGAAGACATGTTAGATCATATTCAAGATTTAGATATCAAAGGAACAAGGGTAGAGTGTTTGGTTTGATATTGCAAGGGCTTTGGGGATGCGCCAAAGTGGGTGAAGGAATCCTTTGAGGAAGATGCGCCTTGATGATGGAGTGGGGATGTCCTTGCGCCAAGATGATGGAAAGTTGCGCCTCTTAATGTTGAGATGAAGGGCTTGCACATCCTACAACATGCAACAACAACGTAAGTGTAGATCAAGCAAACATAGATTAAAGAGAGAGTTAGAGATGCTTGTTGAATGTGTTGTTGAAGAGGACCTTGAGGAGAGCGGATGCCCCCCTTGTTGGGTGAAGAGGTTGAACTTGCGCCACTATGTGTAGAGAAGATATGTGCCACCAAGGTAGAAGAAGATACTCCTTGCGCAGATAGATGGTGAGATCGTTGAAGACTAGGTTAGCGAAGGGAACCTTGGCCTTTGGGGAGGAAGTGGAGATAGGTGACACAAGCACCTCAGAGGAGAAGGGGAAAGGGGAGGGCGACACAAGCACCCAAGGTTGCTAGGCAACTAATCGACATTTCATTCTCCAATCTTGCTACAAGTTCCATGCGATTACAAGAGTTTGTAGACATTTTCCTCAATGTTACAAAAGGGCAAATTAAGAAAGAAATACTAGTCTTCAATGCTTTGTCGAGGCAATGGCTCCTTTGATTGTGATTTGCCTTGAAAACTTCTCTTATTTGTTTGTAGAGATGGTGTGGCCGAATTTGCTTGAAGACTTTCTTGCATGTTCGGCTAAGGTGCTAGCTTTCCTTCCTTCTTTGGTTTGGGCGAATTCCTTTGGGGCTGAAGCTTTCAAATTCGAAATTCTTTCCTTGAATATCTTTCCTTGTTTGCAATGAGCGAGTGGATGGCTTTGAAACTTGCCATTTTTTTGTTGTGGCTGAATTCCTTCTTTGTTTGGTGAATTCTCCTTGCTTGCGCGACAAGAGAAGGTGGCAATCCTTCCTTCCTTGACCATGGACGAATTGCCTTGGTGATCTTCCCTTAATTGGATTCATGAGGTGGCATTACTTCTTGAATTGGCGTGGCTCCTTCCTTGCATGGTGTGAACGCAACTTGATTCCTTGATTTATGGGATTTGATGGAGAGCCTTTGAGTGAGCGCATACCCCTTGAGGATATGAGATTGGAACCAAATTCTTGGATGCCAATGTGGCATTATACTTCTATGCAAAGGTGAGTTGAAGTGCTTCATCTCAAGTCTTCACTTTGAACTTGGCTTTGAAGTGACTTGCCATAATTGGAGCTAGCTTTGTTGAGCTAGCCTTGAGCTTGTCCACATGACTTGTAAATGCTTATTACACTACTCCTACTAGGATGCAACATTATGCCATGCACTAATTCTAGTATGATGCAACATAATTTCCATAAAAGAAAATTACAAAATAAAGTATAAAACTTACCAAATGTAGCTACATGATGGATGCAATGCAAAGGTGCCTTAGGGTACCCATAAGCTAGGGTAGCCGTAAGCTCCTTTTATATTTTCTTGGGTCATGGTCTCTACCCCCATCACTTCTGGTCAAAATTGCTACAAAATACGATACCGTGTAGTTTCATACGGCAGTGCCGTATTCGTGTCAAACTTTTCTGGTCTAAAATGCTGAATAATACGCCACTATGTAGTTCCATACGGTAGTGCCATATTTCACCCAAGTCTTCTGCTGAGAAATACGGTACCGTGAGAGTTTGTCCAGAAAGTACGGTAGTGCCGTATTTATGCAATTTAGCTCCGAATTTCATGAAAATTGATGGGTAGCTTCGTTTCGACGTCTGGAATCCATTGGTGTGCTCAAATCTTGCAAAATCCATCAAAATATGGCACTTTTAACCTGAAAATGATCAAAAATAAGAAGTGGTGTAGATTCTGTAATATTTGACAATTAAGGCTTAAAAACAAGCAAAAGAGCATAATTATGACACAAAAAGACACATGATATGCCACAAAATATACTATGAATTTTGGTGTCATCAACGATCACACCCTTAGAGGTGGACACGCACAGTTCCTTAGGCGGTGCCGGGATCAATCGAATTTCCTGGTCATTATGGTCGAACACATAAGTGTTCGACCAGCCATAGTGGACCTGCATCTCTATCGTACAACCAAGGGCGTCTTAAGAGGACATGGGCAACATCCATGGCTGCCACATCACACCAAACTTTCTCATGATAGTCCCCAAAAGCAATGGGAACTTGACACCTATGGGTAACAAGAAGGCTTGATGCGTCGACTCATGCAATCGAGTAGGGCTTCGGGTGGGGCTCGAGGGGTAGACCAAAGCGAGTGATCGTGGTTCAGGAGACCACATTCAAACTACTTCCCCCATCAATGACAATCTTACATGAGTGCCCGTTGCACTTGATTTAAGTTGTAAAGATGCTTCTGCGCCTGCAATCCACGGAGGGCAGGGTTTGAACAAGGGTACACCGCGCAACCAAAGCCTGGCCGTGATGCTTGTACACGGCCATGATCAGTTCTACTGGAGCCTGCCAAAGTGATCACGGCCTGGCCGTGCTTCTCTTCCGCCAAAGTGTTCACGGCCTGGCCGTGATGGGATGCATGGTCATGACCACGTTCGCGTCTAGAATCACCAATTTTTCTGATTTCTGCCGATGTGATCATGGCTGGCCCGTTATCGTCTTCACAGCCATGACCAGGTGTGCCAGAGTTCGCCGAGCTCATCACAGCCAGCCCATCATGGGATGCATGGCCATGCTTACAACCTACAAACTTCGCCGAGGCCATCACACCCATGACGGGCTTCATGGCCTGCCCATGTTCAATGTGCAGAAAAGTTTGGTGTGCTATTTTCTCATCTGATTCGTCCCCTTCTTCAGTGCTAGCTTCTCTTGCATCAACGGTTGAATGGATTCCGTTGAGGCTGAAGAGGGGCTTATGATACCCACATAACGGTCAGGAGGCTATGAGGACCGTTGCAAATGTCGAACTTCGTGCAAAATAGGACCCATCTTCACTTTCAAGGCATTCACGGCCTAGGCGTGCTTGTGTTCACGGGTGTGAACGGATTTAGAGAAATCCTTTAATGCTGTCACGGCCTAGCCATGCTTGTGTTCACGGAATCTAGGAAATCCTATGACGCTATCACGGCCAAGCCGTGCTTCTCGTCACGGGAGTGACGGGGTGGGCGGATTTGTGCCAAGCTTGACACGGCAAAGGGCACAAGCATGCTAGGGGTAGTGATGGTCGGTGAGCTGATCACGGCCTAGCCGTGCTTCTCGTCACAGGCGTGACAGGGTGGGCAGATTTGTGCTGAGCTCGACATGGTAGGGGGCACGGCTGTGCCTAGGACCATCCTTTCATTCACATCTGGGGGTGACCATGTCACGGCCGTGAAGCTCTTCATAGCCTGGCCATGATGGGGTGCTGATCACGGCCGTGATCTCCTTCACGGCCTGGCTGTCATGAGTGGGGCAGACATCCATTTGGCCTGAAATTTTCGGTGTAGCCTCCTTGAATTCTGGGGAGTCTTCCCAGGTGTCTTCCAAGGGTGTTAGGCCACACCCATATACATCTATGACTTTGTCAATTCCCCCGAAATGGGGAGAGTTCGCTTCCAGAGAACAAGGCGTCGGCATGTCGTCGGAAGGGGCACCGGTGGGCAAGGGAGCATGGAATGGAATGAGGTCGGAGACGTTGAAGATCAGGCTAATGAGGGAGTCCTCCGGCAAGTCCAGGACGTAGGCATTGGCACCGACCCTTCACAGAACCATGCCATCGCAACACGCATGCAACTTCCAATTGGCTCTAGATCTTAGGCACTTAGGGTGGATACGCACGATCACACGCTCACCCTCCTCAAAATGGTGTGGCCTACGATGTTTGTTGGCCTCGGCTGCATACCAGGTATTGCTCAAGTAGATCCAGCAGTGGATCTCATCGTGTAAACCGGCGATATGAGATGCAAATGCATGCGCGGACTCATGGATAGAGGGGGAAGCAGGGACGTTATGCATATCAATAGGCTTCCTAGGTTGATGCCTGAGGAGAACTTGGAAAGGACTCAATCCAGTAGACCGGTTGAAGGTGCTATTGTATGCAAACTCTGCGATGGGGAGATGATTAGCCCAATGCCGTGGAAAGTGAAAGTTCCCTAAAGGGGGCGAAACCCTAAAGCATGCGCATATAAAAATATTTGCATGGGCGGAATCTAGGGTTTCCTAGGATCGCATGTATGAACATAGATCAACTTAAGAGTTTGTATAAATCAAGAAGGGGATCATACCAATGCCATTTCTTGGATGGCGTCTTGGAAGAAGAGGGCGATGTGGCTCTCCTCCAAAGGTGGCGCACACAAGATGGGTGATCGCCTACTCCTTGTCGTTCCTTGTGCTAGCAAGGATCTCCAAGTCTCCTGATCGCCTAAAGGAGATTGAGATGCTCTCTTGGTTTTCTTCTCTTCTCCTTTGCGTGAAGAACTTCCCACACGAGAGAGAGGCGTCGAGAGAAAGAGGCGAGAGGCGAAAAGAGATGCACCCACGAATGTAGAGGCGTGCTATCTATTTTGGAAACATGACTTCCAAAACTAGCAAGCCACTAACATCATGCGTTCATGCGTTCACTCCAAGTGAACCATCGCATTTTTTCTCTCCCCTTTGAACCATGCGCTCACTATGATGAGCCGGTTCAATTACATTTGGTTCAAGGACCAAATTAAACCAATGTTAAACCATAAGGCTCAAGATCTAACCATTCATCTCTTGATGCTCTAGATCTCACCGATCTAGCATCATTTCTCTCGATCGAAGCTTACCGATCTCAAGCCCTAATCAATCAAACATGATCAGACCAGATCTCACTTACAATCAGAGTTTAAACTCCTTTAAACTGAACCAAAACAATTCAGTCTACACGATCTGACATAAGTAAGCTATATCATCAAATTGTGCGACCCTAAGGGTTTCCTTTAAATGTCGGTAATGATAACTCACGTTATCACGATCAGAGAGGGGTATCTAGCAACACATCACTGGCTCCCGATATAAAGGAAAGAGTCTTCCAAGACTACACCCAAACCACAGCACAAGTGTGAACCCAAGTCACTTGACATATGTGTTTCCTTTGCCACTGGATGTTCTTATTAGACAAGCGTGTCAAGCCTGTAATTCCAATATGATGAGAATGATTAGATCAGATGAACATAGTCATCTGGGTATGGACATACACTTTCTCAATCATCTCATACAGGGGGCCCCTATAGAACATCACACTCCAATCAAGGAGACGGCAATCCTATATCTATCACTAGTGCCCTAACATGACTCATGCTCACTATCCAAGATAGTCTATAACCATTATGTTTCAAATGATATTGAACTACCTCAAAATAATGCCAATCATCATTTAGAAACACAAGTGATCTCAAGTCAGAGGAAATATGCCACTTGTTTGCATATAAGGATTATTCACATTGTGACAAGCAATTGAATATCCTAAGTAGGGTCTGTCCAGTACATCCAATGTACCCATGAGTCTACATCTTATTCCATGCTCGAAGCATCCTATAAGATTAGAATACATATTAGTCTCAATCATATCAAGGCTGTCTCATGTTCACCAAGATATCTCGACTAAGGACAAAACTGCATGTCAGCCAAGCTGAACAGCATTGAGACATTATTCAGAAGTATACATATTGCAGCAGATGATGTAACAACCTGAATAACAACCATTGCCTTTATAAACATAGAGTTTATACATGATACTGATATAATCCCAAGGCCTCAAACATTAGCCTTAAGGGCATACCCCAACAGAAAGTCTCCAGCTAAGCAGCACAGAAGGTTGCCCATGCTACGGTTCACTACCTCCGTCTGCCCATCAGTTTGGGGGTGGTACACGGAGGAGTACGTAAGTGTGTTGCTAAGGAGGGCCCAAAGGGACTTCTAGAAATGACCAACGAAATGGGTGTCGCGGTTAGACACAATGGTGAGTGGAAGCCCATGGAGGCGAACGATCTCCTTGACGTGCAATGTGGGAGGCATTGGCTGTCTTAGAACAGGGCACAAATTGAGCCATCTTGGAGAAGCGATCCACGACAACAAAGATGGAGTCATGGCGCGAGGCTGTGCGGGGCAAACCAAGAACGAAATCCATACTTATTTCAAGCCACGAACTAGGCAGGACCGGTAAAGGAGTCAAGAGACCGGTGTTGGGGGAGCCTAGGCTTGGCAAGCTAACAAGCGCCGCAGTGGCGAGCGACCTTATCTACATCCTTATGAAGAGTGGGCTAGAAGAACCATTCTTCGGCCAAGTCAAGGGTCTTATCTCAGCCATAGTGGCCGGTGGCACCACCGGTGTGGAGCTCAAGCAGGAGATGCTCACGCAAGGATGAGCGAGGAACACTGAGACGGTTACCGTAGATGAGGTAATCGTCATGAAGATGGTATGGCTGGTCTGGTGGGTCAGAGGCAAGGAGTCGAGTGAATACGGGCCTGAAATCGGGGCAATCCGCATATTCGTATTGGATGTAGTCAAAGGTGGTGACCGACGTGGATAGAACACAGAGCAGGGAATGAACGCGACTAAAGGCGTCGACCATGACATTGTCCTTACCGGCCTTGTGGGTGATCACAAACGTGTACTGCTGAAGGAACTCAACCCACTTCGCATGGCGAGGGGCGAGTTTCTTCTAGGCGTTGAGGAAGGAGAGAGCCTGGTGATCACTATAGAGGACGAACTCCGTGTGGAGGAGATAATGACGCCACTGCCGAAGGGACTGGCAATCGCGTAAAACTCCTTGAGCATCACTGGTGCACATCGTTCAACTTCTCACTAAAGAAGGAGATGGGGTGTTCCTTGATGCATCGCATTTTGGTAGTGTTTTTCCGCTGTATTTCATGCCAAATCTAGGCTTATTTTAATACTTTTATACTCATTATAGACTAATTTCCTTCATATCTTCGGAATCTTCACTTTTGGGTACTTTTATGCAATTTCAGGTAAAAACACCTTTTTTTGACATATTTTGAAGATTCTAAAGCCATGGGACGATTTCTCGTGTGAAGATAAAGTCACACGTCAAATTTGGGCTTAAATAGAGTTAGTCTCAAAAATATGGCCAGGTGAACCCCATGGGGTTCACCAGATTCTTCGCCAGGCTGCAGGAAACTCACAGAGAGAATCACAGCCGGGTGAACCCCATGGGGTTCACCGTCCCGGTCGTCAGCCAGCAGAGGTCCAGAATGCATCACGGCGAGGTGAACCCCACCGGGTTCACCGGTTTTCACTTTGGTCGAGATCTGTCTAGAGAGAAGCACGGACGGGTGAACCCCACCAGGTTCACTGCGCTTCTATTCGTCCGAACTCACAGAGGGAATCACGGGCAGGTGAACCCGGTGGGGTTCACCCGTGACAGGCGCGAACGAGATCGAGTTCCACTCGGTTTTTCCATGATTTCTCACTCGTTTGGAGTCCAAATTTAGCAAGTGATGTGTCTATGGAAAGCTCTTTCAGAGGCGAACGGATGGAATATAAAAACCCCAATTTTTATGCCCTATATATCGAGCATTCATGCAAAGAAGTGGCACGGATGGAAGAACTCGGCGACAGAGGCGATTTTTGGAGATTTTCGGAGATTGGGACACACGATCATCACGATTTCTTCAGGATTCCTTCGGTTCATTGTCTCCTTCCCCTTAGCTTCATTTTCTTTTTACTACACATGATCATCACGATTGAGACACACGATCATCATGATCATCACGATCATCACGCCGTTGCCGGGGAGCAACGTTTGATATTAGTATATTTCCGAGAATTGGTAGACTAGGCCTTAGGTTAGATTTTTTTGTTACTACTCTACTATTTTCTTTTTCTTTTTATTTACTTGCTATCTTAGAACTTTATAATTTTGACTGACCATTTTAAGTGAAGAAGTTCTAGGGTAGGTACATTCTTTGACATTGATCTAGAGATCGAGCGCACCTTCCGGACAAGAAGAAAGCAAAATCAAATTCTGAAGAAAGAAATCATGAACCATCCAGGAGAAGACAACCAAATGGAACACATTCAACTTGATGTGAACAATGACCGAGCACAACAACCAATGGGGAACAACTATAACAACAGGACATTGAAAGATTACTCAACACCTTACACTTACGGTTTTCAATCAGGAATTGCTAGGCCCGCTGTTGAGGCCAATGACTTTGAAATAAAACCTGCTCTTCTTTCTATGGTGCAACAAAACCAATTTGGTGGTTCTCCTCTTGAGGAGCCCAACATGCAACTTTCTATTTTTTTGGAATATTGTGATATATTGAAAAATTAATGGAGTGTCTGCTGATGGTATCAGGTTGCGACTATTTCCCTTCTCTCTGAGGGATAGGGCGAGAGCTTGGCTGCACACACTACCTGTTGCTTCAATAAGAACATGGGCAGAGCTTTCTCAAGCCTTTCTCTCCAAGTACTTCCCTCCGTCAAAGACAATTCAATTGCGAAACGAGA
The DNA here is from genome assembly GCA_027563935.2 of Costus lasius. NCBI lineage: Eukaryota > Viridiplantae > Streptophyta > Magnoliopsida > Zingiberales > Costaceae > Costus > Costus lasius. The sequence continues at coordinate 84,672,551 of CM050451.1, forward strand.
TAATAAGTTTCATGCAAAAAGATGGAGAATCCCTATACAAAGCTTGGGAGAGGTTTAAGGAGCTCCAAAGGATGTGTCCACATCACGGTGTTGAGACTTGGGTTTTGATCGAAACGTTCTACAGCGGTTTGGATTACAACACGAGGCTTACAGTGGACGCTGCAGTAGGAGGTGCTTTGATGAATAGGAGAGTGGAAGATGCAATGAACCTTCTCGAGGATATGGCAATTAACCATCACCAATGGACATCCGAGAGAGGTACTTCTACCAAGAAGTCTGGTAAGTATGACCTGGATTCTTTGACTGCACTTACTGCTAAGGTTGATAATTTGAGTAGGAAGCTTGACTCTTGGTCTGTTAATTCTATGGATGTTAACGCTATTACTTGTGAGGTCTGTGGAGTTGTAGGTTATGCAGGGGCAGATTGCCAGGTAAGAAATGGACAGATGGCTGCGGCTCATCCTAAGCAGTTGAATGCAGTTGGAAATTTCAACCAGAACAATAACCCTTATTCCAACTACTACAATCCAGGATGGCGCAACCATCTAAATTTCTCTTATCGGACAACTCAGCTGATTCAGCCTGGATAAGTTCCACCACAGCAAACCCAACCCCCACAAGGAAACTTTAGGCAACCCCAACAGAACAATTTCAGACCACCAGGATTCCAGGCCAGAAACTACAATGCACCGCCGCCACAACCACAACAGCCAAGACCCAACAATGATTCAAATCTGAGCAAGCAACTTGAAGGACTTACAGACATGATGAAGATGATGATGACGAGGATGGATTCCCTAGAAACACACAATAAAATGCTAGAAAGTCAGGTAGCCCAGCAAGCTAGTTCATCATCGAGAATACTAGGGAAGCTACCATCCCAGCCAGAAGTAAACCCGAGGGAGCAGTGCAATGCAATCTCCACTCGGAGCGGCAAGCAATTGGAAGACCTGAAGATGCCGACAGATGACAGGATAGAAGAGCCAATACCAGAACCTGTGGAACCGCATACTGATGTGACACCGGTGGCACCTGAGCTAGTTGAGGAGGAGCGGCCCTATGTGGGACCGTCAGCATATAAGCCACCAATTTCCTTTCCACAGAGGCTTGTCAAGACTAAATTGGACAAGTAGTTTGGTAAGTTTTTAGAGGTTTTAAAGAAACTTTATATTAATATCCCTTTCGTCGATGCTCTTTCACAGATGCCGACTTATGCGAAATTCCTGAAAGATATCTAATCAAACAAGAGGAAGATAGAAGATCAAGGGACCATTGCACTTACTGAGGAGTGCAGTGCCATCATCCAGAACAAACTCCCTCAGAAGCTGAAGGACCCAGGCAGTTTTTCCATACCCTGCCAGATTAGGGAGATGTCTTTTCAGAGAGCTTTATGCGATCTAGGAGCAAGCGTTAGCCTCATGCCACTATCACTATGTAAAAGGCTAGACTTAGGGGACCTGCAACCAACTAATATTTCCATACAGCTTGCAGACAGATCTGTACGCCACCTAGTTGGTATTTTAGAGGATGTACCTGTTAAAGTAGGAGATTACTTTATTCCTGCTGATTTTTTTGTCTTGGAAATTGATGAGGATGACAGGCTCCCTATCATTTTGGGGAGACCTTTTCTTACTACTGCAGGCGCTGTCATGGATGTCAAGAATGGGAAACTGTCTTTGAACATCTGTGGCAATGTTATTCAATTTGATTTAACTAACACTCTGAAAAAACCTTCTCTTGCAGGTACATGTTGCAGCATTGACATTGTGGAAAAAGCTATTCATGATGTTGAGCCGCCTGGGAGAAAAGTGGTACCATTGAAACTTGCGCTGACAAACCCCACTGAGAATGCCAGAAGCTACAAAGCACGCACCAAATTTTGGCACGACAAGCGCATAACAAAGAAAGAATTTCATGAGGGGGACAAAGTACTTCTGTTTAATTCAAGACTTCGATTGTTTCTAGGAAAGCTTCGAACGAGGTGGTCCGGTCCTTTCACAGTTTAGAAAGTTCAACCTTATGGTGCTATCACAATTTGGACAGAACGAACTGGAAGTTTCACAGTAAACGGGCACCGCCTCAATTATTACTTTGAAGATGAGCGGGTCGAGAAAGAGGAAGTTTTAGCTCTCTCAGACCCCCCAGATTTGAAACTTTGAAAACTCTTATGGTCGAGCTATCGACCCTAAACTAGTGCTCTTGGGAGGCAACCCAAGTTTTGCTTGATTTTTTTTTGTTTTTTATGCATAGGTTCTCATTGATGATAGTTAATGTTTTAGACTGTTGTTTTGCTTTTCATTTTATTTTAGGTTTTTTTAGAGGGAATTGCTTCTAATTTGATGTCTCTTTATGATGTAGAATGAAGATGTAGCGCATGGGAATTTTTCCAGATTTTTCCAGGATTTTTCTGACTGAACAGTGCAAATCACGGCCTGGTGAACCCCATGGGGTTCACCCGTGAAGTGCACTATACATAGGTGCCTGGACTTTGTGACTAGTGAGTTTCACGGCTTGGTGAACCCCACGGGGTTCACCAGAATTTCTACACGCGCAGAGACACACCAGTGAGCTTCACAGGCAGGTGAACCCCATGGGGTTCACCATATTTCCGGACTGCAGAAAACAACCAGTAAGTTTCACGGGTCGGTGAACCCCAGCGGGTTCACCCGTGCTTCTGTTGCATCCACCCAAACTCAGTAAACTTCACGGGCTGGTGAACCCGCCCGGGTTCACTAGAATTTTGAGTCGTGCTCAACCGAGTTAGGGCATCGCACGCGCAAGGTTTCCACCGCCCTCTAATCTCGGTGAAATCCCGTCGATTGCGCCTCTCTCCGATCTGCTCAAAACACAAAGAAGATCCTCAGGGCTTTGATTCGGATTTCCCTTTTCTGGTATCTTCTCTAAGCAAGTCGCGATCTCAGTTTTTGCGCATCCGCTGTTCTTCGAGTTTTTCAGCCGATCGCTGCCGCCTTTCCGATTTCAACGCCGCCGACCTGATCACGCCGCCTTCTCTACTCCATAGCACTTGAAGAAGATCTCTAAGGGTTTGATCCAGCTTTTCCCTTTTTCTGGTAGATCTTTGCTTCAAGCAATTAAGGATTTCAATTTCCGCTGATCCGCCACCTGCTCACGTTTCCTCACACCACCGGCCAGATCTTCTTCCCAACTGATCTTGATCAATTTCAGCACCATGCCTCCACAAACAAAAGTAATGGCTGCAAAGAGGACTTCACGCCCTCAACAGGCGCTGTCCGATTCGTCTGGCACCGACGATGAGGAGTATGAGCCTACGCCTACACCTCCATCTCGCCAACCATCTTCGACAGTGACTCCAGGCTCTTCTTCCTCTCGCCATGGGCGCACTCCTTCCAGCCGATCACAGCCATATGCCTCTCCCTCGAACGAGTTCGGGATCGTCTTCCATGACGCCGACCAGGAGCAACGCTACCAGATATTGCGTGAGCGTCGAGTCCTAAACACGAGATACCTTGATAGGGGGAGATTGCAAATGCTGGGGATGTTGGACGATGTTGACATGATGTATTCTGCAGTAGGTTTGGAGTAGTTCCAGTGATTATTTTCTCCTACGTATGTTGGCGTGACATTGGAATTTTTGAGCTCTTTAGAAGTGAAAGCTGACCCTATTCTTGAAGACGATCCAGGGAGTTTGACATTTCGACTGGGTAATATCGAGCACACTCTTACTCTCTCGCAGTTTCACATTTCGATTTTCCAGAGCCTTGTGTTCGCAGGGTCTCCACTGAGTTTAGTGAGCAGGGCTTTTGGGGCACGATTACCAACGAGCACATCTATTCCTCTCGTGTCGCCCGTGCGTCCAGCCTATGCAACCCTGTGATAAAATATGTCCACCGCGTGTTGGCCCACGCCTTATTTGGCCGCGGTGAGAGTGATGGTATGGTGCGGCAGACCGAGCTATTCTATCTATGGTGTATGCTTCACAGATTTCAAGTGGACTCTGGGTTTTATTTGGCAAAGCAGTTCAGCCGCGTCGCCCGCTCTTTGAAAGGGGCGATAGTGATTGGCGGTTTGATCACACCTCTGGCAGTTTCCTTGGGTGTTATTCCATATGGCACACTGGAAGCTACTAGCAACACGAGGCTTGATATCGAGTCTTTTGTCGCTATGAAGCTGATCGTTCATAGGGGAGACTCATACTGCATGACATTTAAAGGAAGCCAATTTTGCCTGCCATTACCGAACCCAGAGCGCACGACAGTCAGAGTTCGAGGAAACTGGCGCATCCAGCCAATTGAGGATGCATAGCCAGATCCAGTTGACACCGCACCACCAGCTCCAGACGCCTTCTCTTTTGGTTGCACCTCCTCTCACGATTCTATGATATCTGTGTTGCAGGAAATTAGGGAGGAGCAGCTCCATCAAAGGGAGGTGATCGATCACATAGACACCACTATCTCTCACATGTAGCAGGACTACGCCGCTCGATGGAAATCAAATGAAGATGGTATGCAACGCCAACACAAAATGCTGAGCTCCATTTGGGGAAAGCTATCCGCCATGGATGAGTGCCTCACCTTTGTCTCTGAAGAGCACAGGGCTCAGATGGACATCTCCTCCGACAGCGTTTTTCCTTCAGATGAGGAGGTTGAGCTGGATTATAGTGCGCGTGGGAAGAAGAAGAGCTCGAGCTCGAGAGCTTCTGGCTCTCGCTCGTGCAAAAAGAAGTAGCTGCCCCCGGATATCTATTTCAGCATCCACTTTTCTCATATCATGGTATTCAATAGAGGATTATGCAAACTTTTAGAGTGGGTTAGCTTTCTTTACTCCGGTCTCTGCTTTTCCTTTCTTCATGTGGATGTGATTTGTTGTGATGTTGGGAATTGATACTTTTCATTTTGAGATGGTTGGATATTATGTGGCATTGTATCTTATATGTCATTATATTCGTGGGCCTGGTCCACATCCTCAGGCACCACTCTATGACAGTTATGTATGACACTTTGCACTTTACTTTCATGCTCATCTTAGTAGTTTGCTATGATGATTGTGATTACATGCTGTGAAAATCTTGAATGATGTTATGATGCTTATTATTCATGAATTCATGTGTCTATCATGAGACTTGTCCTATGAAAGCTATTTCAAAATTTTGAGTTGAGTGCATGATTGGTTAGGAATAATCAAAGAATTAAGTCTGGAGTAATACCTCCTTGTTAGAGATACTTTTTGAACATGTTCATTTATTCTATGATTTTGAAATTTTGTGATTTGGATTGCTTTTAAGTTGTTCATTAGTGGGTCAAACATTTCTATGATTGTTTAATCAACTCAAGCTTGCAACTTACATGAGAATCGTATTGAGATACATATTCACTTTGTTATTCTTTGAATTCCTTTCTGTTATTGGGGAGACACTACATATGTTCAAAAAGGATGTGTTATCAACTCCTGATAAATAAAAAAAAACGAATCACCCTTTAGATTCCTCTACTTGGCACTGCGCAAAATTGGCAGTGGTACCGAAGGATATGAGTTGAAATCTAAGGGATGTGAAGTTGAAAAAAATAAAATGACTCCTCTACTTGGCATTGCGAAAAATTGGCAATGGTACCTAAGGTTATGAGTTGAAGTCTATTGCAATAATCAGTGTATCATACCATGATGAAACATTTGAGTTAACCCCAACAATTTGACTAGGAAGGATTGGAATCGCATGAGTGTTTTATGTAAGCTTGATTGAATCCTATGTTTGCTGCTTACTAGGTTGTTTGACATCTAGTATTGTGGGATCAAACTGTTGAACACTTGAGGCAACCATTTACTTATTTTCTCCTGATTAGATATTGGATTGCTATTAAATATTTTTCTAACTTGGATGTATATCTTGACACGAAAGATTACTCTTATACCAAACATGTATTTTATCTTATTTTATTGCTTGAGGATAAGCAAAGAATTAAGTCTGGAGTATTTTGATGCATCGCATTTTGGTAGTATTTTTCCGCTGTATTTCATGCCAAATCTAGGCTTATTTTAATACTTTTATATTCATTATAGCCTTATTTCCTTCATACCTTCGGAATGTTCACTTTTTGGTACTTTTATGCAATTTCAGGTAAAAACACATTTTTTTCAACATATTTTGAAGATTCTGAGGCCATGGGACGATTTCTCGTGTGAAGACGAAGTCACACGTCAAATTTGGGCTTAAATAGAGTTAGCCTAAAAAATACGTCCAGGTGAACCCCATGGGGTTCACCAGATTCTTCGCTAGGCTGCAGGAAACTCACAGAGAGAATCACGGGTTCACCATCCCGGTCGTCAGCCAGTAGAGGTCCAGAATGCATCACGGCCAGGTGAACCCCATCGGGTTCACCGGTTTTCACTTTGGTCGAGATCTATCCAGAGAGAAGCACGGGCGGGTGAACCCCACCGGGTTCACCGCGCTTCTATTCGTCCGAACTCACCGAGGGAATCACGGGCAGGTGAACCCGGTGGGGTTCACCCGTGATTCCAACCCAAGCGCGAACGAGACCGAGTTCCACTCGGTTTTTCCATGATTTCTCACTCATTTGGAGTCCAAATTTAGCAAGTGAGGTGTCTATGGAAAGCTCTTTCAGAGGCGAATAGATGGAATATAAAATCCCCATTTCTTATGCCCTAGATATCGAGCATTCATATGAAGAAGCGGCGTGGATGGAAGAACTCGGCGGCAATCTTTGGAGATTTTCGGAGATTGAGACACACGATCATCACGATTTCTTCAGGATTCCTTCGGTTCATCGTCTCCTTCCCCTTAGCTTCATTTTCTTATACTTTTCATTTCATTAAAAGAGAGATTTTGAGCGTTTCAATGACGATTGTAGCGTAAACCCTATTTCGGGGCTTGGTGGAAACCCTTTGATGATTTTAATTGCAAACTTTGTATCCATTTATGCTATTTGGTATGAATTATGAGCATATTTTACTTTGACATATTTATTTCATGGTTTTACCTTGGCCGAGTAGTATCGCGTGTTAGCCGTTACGATTCATATCGAGAGAAGGATCGTAAGGGTCGAACCTCTGAGTAAAACTTGCGAGACCTCGACACGAGAGTGCTTGGTCTTCGCTCGAGGATTTCATAGTCTGCTATAGAACTTATTGGGTTTGTCTTAGAACGATCCACTGCGAGAGTAGGAGGTCGGTCTAAAACGAACACTGGGGTGTATCACTCGAGAGAGGGCACCTTGTACCCTAGGGTTAGACTCCTTGTGCAAAACTAATAAGCCAAATAACTAATATCTTTCTTGTGCAATTAAGATTATCATCGTGGTGGAAGCCGTAGCCCTGAATTCTCTCTTATATCTTTTCTCTACCGAAGTAGTTGCACTTGTTTGTTTTCGATTTCCGCCTTCAAAAACCCACGTTTCGATTCACCTAGCTATTAAGACTCGGACTTTCTAGTACTCAACCTTGTTCCCTGTGGGATTCGACATCTTTTATATTACTTCGACATATTCATGCACTTGCGGAGCGTGTCATCCCTCCTGACTAAGTGTGCCACCAATGCCGGTACCGGAGGCATCGTAGGTGACCTCGAAAACCTTAGAGAAGTTTGGGAGCTTAAGGACGGGGGTCGTGGTCATGATATCCTTAAGGGCTAGGAATGCACGTCTAGCCGCGGGGGTCCACGAAAAGGTTGCATGTCTGGTGCAAGCCATCATGGGGAAAGCTATGGTGTTGAACCCCTTAATGAAGTGGTGGTAGAAGGTTGCGAGGCCAAGGAAGCTATGAACCTCGGTGAGGGACTCAGGTTTAGGCCACTGTCGAATGGCCTCGATCTTCATGGGGTTGACCATAAGGCCCTGGTCAAAGACAATGAAACCCAAGAACTGAACTTGGGTGTCCAAGAAAGCGCACTTCTTGGCATTAAGGAACAAACATTCCTTGCACAAGAGATCGAAAGTCAGCCTAAGGTGCTCAAGGTGATCAGCACGGGAGCGGCTGTAGATGATAGTGTCGTCAAAGTAGACGACGAGGAACTTCCCCATATAGGGTTTCAGCACATGGCTCATCAAATGCATAAAGGTTGAAGGGGCATTGTTGAGGCCGAAGGGCATAACCAACCACTCGTAGAGGCCGTCCTTCGTCTTGAAGGCCGTCATCCACTCATCCCCTTTGTAGATGCGGACTTGGTGGTAGCCGCTCCTAAGGTCGAGCTTGCTGAACCAACAGGACCCGGAAATAAGATCAGGCATGTCATCAAGTCACAGGATGGGAAATCGGTACTTGATGGTGATGTGATTGATTGCCCGGCAATCAATACACATCTGCTAAGATCCGTCCTTCTTGGGCATGAGAAGGGCCGGGATAGCGCAAGGGGTAAGGCTCTCACAGATGAAGCCTTTGGCGAGGAGGTCATCGACTTGACTCTTGAGCTCTGTGTGTTCAGTGGGGTTAAGGCGGTGGTGAGGCAAGTTGGGCAAAGATGCCCTGGGTACAAGGTCGATCACGTGCTGGATATCGCGGTCCGAGGGAAGGCCAGAAGGAAGGTCGACTAGAGAGATGTCCGAAAACTCTATTAAGAGGGTTGCGACTTCCTCAGGCACCGTGGGTGCTGGAGGCGGTGGGTCACAGGAAACCTCGTGCACCATAAGTGCATAGACCACCTCGGTCTCATGGGCCTCGCGGACAAGTGAACCGGGCCGCACAAGGGCGAGTCACTTAGGTGCAGGCTGAGTCAGCTGAGTGGGGGTGATGATCCCCTTGGACGTGGAGGCCTGCAGCTCCTTGGGCAGAGCCGGGGTCAAGCAGATTTTCTGCCCCCCGTGCTAGAAGATGTAGGTGTTGGAGCGCCCATAGTGGATGATGTCGCGGTCATAAAGCCATGGTCGGCCAAGGAGGACATGAGCGACGTCCATGGAGGTGATGACGCACCACACCTTATCGGAGTAGTCTCCAAAGTAGATGGGGACTTGGCAGCGGTGGGTGATAGGAAGGCTTGAGGCATCGACCTAAGCAATCGAGTAAGGCTTAGGGTGTGGTTCCAAGGCAAGGCCAAAATCGGTAACCGCAAACCTTGACACGACGTTGAGGCTGCTACCTCTGTCAATCATGATTTTATGCGAGTGACTATTACACTTGATGTAAGTGTAGAAGATACTCATGCGTTTCCAGTCTTCGGACGGAGGAGGGGAGCGGACTAGGGTGCAATGAACTACTGCCATGGTGGGTCGTGGGCTCAGCTCCTCATCCAAGTAGCTTTGCGGGGCAACCTCTTGGGCCGGAGGCGGGCCACGAGGCGCAGGGGGCTGAGGGTCGCAGTGCTCGGGTGCAATGTGCAGGGAGCGATGGGGGCAATCCCGATAGTGATTGGTTTGGTGACAGTGTCGGCACGGACTCAGGGGAACAGCCGAGAGGGGCACCTTGCCCTTCTCGTCCTAGGTTAAGCGGGGTGGAGGTGAATAATGGGGTGCATCCCGCAGGGGTTGACGGGGGCCAACGGGGGTCGGACGTGGCGGAGCGGAGCCTCAATCTGAGGTGGCGGGGCTTGTGCAGGAGGCACATAAATGGGTCGTCGCAAAGGGGTTGGCTCAACGCGATGGTGGCGAGAGCGCAAATCCTGCTCAATCTCGCGAGCATGATGGAAGACTAGGATGACCAAGTCCAGCCCATAAGTCGGTAAGGCTCGTCAGATCTCCTTGCGGAGACCATTTCGGAAACGGGATAAGGTGAACGCGGGGTCCTCCTTAAGGTTGCAGTGGATACCGAGCTCGTCGAAGCGAGTGTGGTACTCATCGACAGAGTTGGACCCTTGGGTGATGGCACAGTAGGAGTCGAGGAGACGCTCCCTATACGTGGGTGGGACATACTTTTCCTTAAGGTGATAGCACATCTCCTCCCACCGAGTGATAGGGGGTAAGTGCTGATCGACAAGTTGACGCTCGACGTTCGTCCAATACAATAAAGCGGGTCCGGTTAATAGGAGACAAATGTAACTGACCTTAAGGTGATCGGACATCGTACTGCACTCAAAATAGTTATCCACAGCCACAACCCAATCGAGGAAGACTCGGGGGGTCTAAGCTACCATTGAAAATCGGTGGGTCCATGCACATGAGCCGGCGGACCTCATCATCCTCACGGCTGTGTGGAGCGAGATGGCATGGAGGAGGAACCTCCTCAGCCCACGCGGACTCATCGGCAAATGGGTCAAAATGAGGGGACTCATTGGTGTGCATCTGCAGTGGGGCCAATGGGGGAGGAGCACTAAGCGAGGGCCAGCCCTTCGTGGGCTTAGACCGGAGTTCCACAACGCGACACGAGAGGTCCTGGACTGTGGTCATAAGGCACTGAATCATGACTTCCATCGCTTCAAAGCGCGTGGACAACGATTCCACCGACTCTACTCTAGATGGAGTACCTTCTTCATTTATAATGGGCACTTGACTAGTAGGGTTCTAATAGGGGGCTCCTGATCTAGTAGTCATGATGCATGGAATGCGAAATGTATGTAGAAAACAAATCCGAAAGAACCAGTATGAAATGCAGTGGAGAGACTAGCAAAACTAGACAAGAGTTAGCTTCAACCTTCCTCTGATACCAAATTTGACATAGCGGAACTTATGGGTGAGATGGTCCTTAGTTCAGTACTCTAAGGAGGGGGAGACGATGATGCTGAAATCGTTAGAGAGTTGAGAGACGAGGGAAGTGAAAGCACGTCAGAGGGAACCCGGGAAAACCAATGAAAATGTTGCCGCATAGATGCGACTTGAGCAATACCAGTGAGCCGGGAAACCAAGAACACGATTCTAATATCACGATTAACTAACCTCGCTTGTAGAGCCAATTTTTCTTTAGCATGCGTGCGTAGTTGGGGATCCTTCAAGGTGCAGCGAAAGGAGGGACATCCGCTTGTCTAAGACGGGGAAGCAGCTGTGCACGCAAGTGTTGGGTGCACAAGGGCTGATGCCGGGGTCGGGGAAGAAGCCGGAAAACACACGTAGATGCGAAGTGATTGAGAGAAGAGGTGCCCGGCACGCTTTGGAGATGCACCAGCCCTTTTGATTGAATTAGAAAACGTACAACAGGTGGAGCGAGAGAACTCACAACCGAGTCCCTCGGAGCTTACTGGACCTAGGCCTTACACGGGGAAGGCAACTACTACAACAAAACTGAAAATTGAACTAGTCCTCAGCCCTCTTTTATAGGTCAAGAGGGAAGGGGAGACACATGCAAAACACATGAGGGTTGTTAGAGAAGCCAACAACCCCTAACCTCCTAAAAGAGGGTCAAGATGCCCTCTAACAAACTAAAAGCAACAGCTAACTAGCTTCGCAAGGAATCTTCAGGGCACTGGCGCATGGGCCATCCTCGCGAGCCGAGTGGCGTGCTAAACCATCTCCGAGTAGGCCACCACAAAGCAACAAAATTTGCTGATTGTGGGCTGATTCTGCACGTTGTTGGCTGTCTCCTGGGCCGAGTTGAGGACTTAATTGTGGTAGTGGTCTGTCGGTGGCTTTTGAGGTGGTCCTCGGGGAAGGGTCGCCGTGGGGACCAATTGAATGGATTCAGTTGAGGCTGAAGAGGGGCTCACGATGCCCACATAATGGTCAAGAGGGCTGCGAGGACCGTTGCGAACATTGAACTTCGTGCAAAATAGGACCAATCTTCACTTTCGAGGCGTTCATGGCCTGGCCGTGCTTGTGTTCACGGGCATGAATGGAATATGGGAAATCCTTCGACGCTGTCACGGCCTAGCCGTGCTTGTGTTCACGGGCGTGAACGGAATCTGGGAAATCCTTCGACACTGTAATGGCCAAGCGGTGCTTCTCGTCACGAGCGTGACGGGGTGGGCGGATTTGCGCCGAGCTTGACACGGTAGAGGGCATGGGCGTGCCAAGGGCAGTTATGGTCGGCGAGCTGATCACAGCCTAGCCGTGCTTCTCGTCACGGGCGTGACGGGGTGGGCAGATTTGCACTAAGCTCAACATATTAGGGGGCACGGCCGTGCTTTTGTTCACGTCCGGGGGTGACCGTGTCACGGCCATGAAGCTCTTCACGACCTGGCCGTGATGAGGTGTTGAACTTGTCACACCTGTGCTTGAGGCTGTGTTGGGTTGTGCCGAGGGAATCACTGCTTAGCCGTGATAAGTGGAGCTGACCTCCGTTTGACTTGAAATTTTTGGTGTAGCCTCCTCGAATTCTGGGGAGTTTTCCCATGTGTCTTCCAAGGGAGTTAGACCACACCCATATACATCTATGACTCCGTCACGCAAAATTTCTATTTATATTTCGTTAATAATATAAATAATATTTAATTTGCAAGTAATAGATTTATGAAAAAAACAGCCTTGGCACGGCAGAGGGCATGGGCGTGCCAAGGGCAGTTATGGTCGGCGAGCTGATCACAGCCTGGCCGTGCTTTTGTTCACGTCAGAGGGTGACCGTGTCACGGCCATGAAGCTCTTCACGGCCTGGCCGTGATGAGGTGCTGAACTTGTCACACCTGTGCTTGAGGCTGTGTTGGGTTGTGCCGAGGGGATCATGGCTTGGCCGTGATAAGTGGAGCTGACCTCCGTTTGACTTGAAATTTTCGATGTAGCCTCCTCGAATTCTAGGGAGTTTTTCCATGTGTCTTCCAAAAGGAGTTAGACCACACCCATATAAATAGATTTATGAAAAAAACAATAAAAAAAAAATCGTGGACGGCCAGTGCGTGCGCCAACGGAACGTTCTTTCTACGTGGCCGGCAATGCTCGTTCGTCGCCTTCACCGGCTCCGATGACCGAAGGCCGACGAGTGAACTGATCTCCTCGAATGTTGGAGAACGTGCCCTAGCGGAGCTCTTTGAGGGCTAGGCCAGGCCCAAGAATCACCACCGGGAAGAACCCCATTTCTTTCGGCCATCGCCGTCAATTGGCTCTTCTCTCAGTTGGATAGGGCCTAGGGTTTCGTGGCGAAACCTGAGATGCTTCCCAGTGGTTCCATCAAAGTCTTAAATTGACACCGATCTTTCTCGGCAAGCAACAGGTACGCGCTTCCCCTCCGTTTAATTCATTTGCCTGTTTGTCTGCAGTTTGATTTGCCAAATTTGGGATTTCGTGTTGTTTTTCGGAGCGTTCGATCTGCGTGGACTTTGGGTTCTGTAAATTTGTGATTATGGCTTCGTCAGTTGATTGATTTGTAATCGAGTGTTATGCTTTCAAAGGATCGATTTTGTTTTGTTTTTTATTCGTTTGTTGCTGATTGTTCTGCGACAATTTGATCCTGAGTTCAAATTTCTGTGACAATTACCAAAAGTTATGCAGAAAACGTTCCTTTGAAAGGGTTTACTAGAACACTTTCTGCTTTTCTGAAATCTTACTGCCTCAATTCTGCTAATCGAAACCTTTTTTTTTTAATCCGGTAATGCGTGCACTATATTGTAACTAAAATGACGGCGGTTATCTTTCATTTTTGTTGATATATAATTAAGAAATGCTAAGTGATAATATGAAAGATGGTTTAAGTAATTATTAGTCTTCAGGTCCTATTGTTGTCTTGTGCTTGTTTAGTTGTTTCTGCTAGGCTAGATATAAAATCATGAGCTGACACAATGCTAAGCATCAATTTCATATGTATGGTAGCATGATAGTCTCTTCATCTTGTTTATGTTCTTTTTTCATCACTTTTGGTATACTCACTAATTTGAGACTGCCCATCTTGTTTATTTTTATGATTTACCTGTCATTTATAATTCTTTGAAACTTAATATATTTGTGGTAAGTTTTTTTTTTTTTTGCTTATTTTTACATATTTTAAATTTATTTTTAAGCAATCGAATCAATTTATGAAAGCTATCCAAGTTATCTAAGTGTGACCTAAATAAGCTCTGATTTAATAAGTCTCCTTATACTTTGGTGGCGGTAATTTATGGCATTTAGAATTTTTGTAATGCATTTTGAACTTACATTTAAGCAGGCACTTGTCCACTTTTACCTGAAGTGTCTGATTTTTATAAATGCACCATACATACAATACAAATTGTAGTAGTATCATATCAATTTCTGCTATTTCTTTTATTCTTTTATTTTTTTTATGCAGATTTAGTTTGGCACAGATTTCCTATTTGGCTTCTTAGCTATTATGGGATAACATAAATCAATATAGAACTGATAGATTTTTTTTTTAATTTAATTTTCAGATAAATTAAACAAAAACTATGATATTGTGTTTGTGCTCAAGGTTGCGTTTGTGATAATTTTCATACTCACATGTGGATGCTTTCTTTTGTCTAAAAAAAATATATTAATAACTTTTTATATTCTTACATTTGTACCGGAAGTTATATATATTTTTTAGCATTTCCTTTTTCCGAGGTAAGTCAAAATGCGTGATGGGACTTGTCAAATAATGAAGTACTGCATCCTGCAGGCCGCTGCAAGAGCGGCAGTTCTTTGACCAATTAAAAGAGAGAATCTTTTACTTGGTTACTTTTGTTTTTTTTTTCTTTGGAACAACTCACTTGTGACATCTGCAACATCATTCTCTGTTTTTCTTTCTCCGTGGAAGCTCCTCTCATCTTTCTATTGATTTCCAAATGGATATATTCTAGCAAAAAAAGTTAAGATTACAGAAAAAGCTACCAAGATTATAGAATAAAAACCACACTTTAGTGCATGATGAAGTTGACAACCAATTTATTTATTTCTCGCCCTCTCCAAATGAGAGATCCTAAAATCAATATAGCAAGATTTGTGAAATAGAACACCTTCTTCAGGCGATGATCATAAAAGGGTAAACATTGCCTATTATCTCACTTGTATATCATCCACATATGATATATATATTAGCATATGACATGGGACAACCCAAATCAAATTGACTAAATTTAAAATCTATTTAAACTAATAAAATTGATTCGGTTTGGTTTCGTTGTTTGTGATGAAGTAACTTCTAATACATCATAAAATTTTGTCATCAATTTCTAACTAAATTTGTTATGTCTTATATAGAATAACCTTTATAGGCATAACTTTTTTTTCATTTTTTTCACTTCATTATCTCCATTGTATGTATCATTTCCTAAAACTTGTGTTACCTTATCTTTAGGTGATTTCTCACTATATGTTATCTTGAACATACTAGAAACATGCATCACAAAATGTAGTAAAATAAAAATAATAGTTCTTCATCACAATCTATGTGAAGTTAAATACTTATCAATAGTTCAAAATTGTTCCTTTTAAGCATAACAACAAGAGCACTCAACCACCTTGTCTTTATAGTGTGCATACATGATCAAGTGAAGCCTCTTTTATCTACTCTATAGTATTAGCATCAAAAGGTAAAATCTCTTCTCTTTACTCATCTCATGTGTAGAAAGTAAAAAAAAAAAATCTCTCTAAATTCTTAGAGCAACACAACTTACTTTTGTATATACATAAGGCAACATCACATGCCCTCTTAACAAAAGTGGCACATGAAAATATAAAGTTTTTTTTTCATGATCTTGACGACACTTACCATAATTAGATTGATATTAGATGTCATCACTACCAAAAGTAATCATCATTCATGGTCCACGCCTCCATGTGGAACTATTTGATACACATCTCCATGCATGACACTTAGACTTGATCTAAAAATTTAAATTAAACACTTTAATTCAATTATACAAAAAGAAAGCATCATAACCAAGAGTTCAATACCATAACACGCTACTGGTATATGGTGATATCTATTACTATTATATTGCTTGACACCTTTTTATCCTTATCATGGGCCATTTGATCTTATGTATGACCCAATAAATCATTACAATGTTAGTAATGACAATATAATGTCATTTAATATCATAAATAGTGACTAGTATCTAGCAACTTATTGATGCAATTTAAATTGCAAGATGTCATAACTTGACGTAACTTTGTTTATGATAATGTTACCATGCAGGACTAGCTCCAACGTATTGATGCATCTCAAAGACAAGTGGCTTCAAACACCAAACACCTAAAGGAGGTGTCCAAACATGCAGGACCACTTCATGCACTATAAGTCGGCTTCCAAAGCCAGCTCCTAATACCACTTTAATGTGTCCACTCCAGAAAAGCACCACGCACCAACACTGCAAGCAAAAAATTCAAATTCAACATCCTTTGTGAAGATCTCACCAACTCCAACTGATCCATGGAGACCCTCTCTACCTTAAATAAGGAAAGAATTCAAATTTTGAACTCATCAAGTCACCAACTCACAACACCCTCCAACTATAGTGAAGCGAAGCTGGTTGCATATGAAGTTCATCTTCAAATCGCTAATCCAAATATGATTTACCAAGGATTAAGCAAGAAATTCCCCCCATTTATTAATGTTCATACTAGCTAGCTAAGTTATTAGTTACTCCAAGTGCCCACTTGTTTACAAGTACTTATAACATTGTATTTTTCTTGCATTATGAATGAATTCCTTTAGAAAATTGCGCTTTAACTACGTCATAGTGAAGCTACAACCCTCTCCCTTTGTGGAGTTGAGCTTCGAGATCTTTTCTTCTTCCTCGCTTCCTCTCAATTGAGTACAATCACTCTTTTTTATTTCTCTCTAAGCAAGTCACAAGGAAAGTTTGCGCCAACTACGTTTCCTCTGTTCTTTACTTACGTACAAATTAGAATTGATTATGAAGAGAGTTTGTGAGGACTTCCCTCGTTGCTTCTTGAATTGCCCAACATCATTGGCCAGAGGGGAAAACCTATACCTTATCGCTGCTCCTTCCACTGCAAAGAGGATGCAAACCCTCTTTTGCTTTGAGCTTTGCAATCTTCTCCTCAATCTTCATTATCAGTCAAATAGAAGATGATGCAGGAGGGCCCAACACTGATGGGGGGAAGATCTGGAAAGAAAAATACCCCCCCTAAAATTTTCTGCAAGGCCATCACAGGCAGGCCGTGAACACAGTCTTGGGCGTGATGGTCTCGGCGAGTTCCAGCAGACAGAACCATGGTCGTGCGCCCCAGCACAGGCCGGCCGAGAACGCCATGACAAATTTCCACAAACACAAGCACTGACGTGCGTTTGGACACGGGCAGGATGGCCAAGTTGTGAACATCTCGGCGAAATTCAGCAATCAGATGCACGGGGCGTGAACGCGATCACGGGCAAGACATGATCTCGGCGGAAAATAGAAAAATTGATGATTCCAGACACGAACACAGTCACGACCATGAGCACCTCTGCGGATTTTGACAAATCAAGGCGTGAAAAAGAGCACGGGCATGGACTCAACCTAGATTCCGGTCACGACCGTGAACTCCATCACAGCCAAGCCGTGAATGCCTCGGCAACTCCAAAACCACCCAGTCACGGCCGTGAACACCCCTGAAGCTACAGATCCACCATGAAGACCCCATTTCGACATATATCACCCTCCGTACATCACAATATGACCCAAACAAGCCCAACAAGGTGACGATCCCGGTGATCTCAATCCTCAAGTCAACCACCGGAACGCTATATGGGAGTTATCAGCCCACTATTAATCCATACCGAGGTCCTCTAGCCCATGGGCCTCTCCACTCGCCCCACCGAAGGTCCGGCCCAAGACGGATACCATAACCATCTGAACAATACAGCCCTAGAGCTAGCCTCCACTATGACGAACTAGCCCACGATCTCAAAATTCTACTGTTTTATCGTGGCTTGCTCCGAGCTCGTCTAGCTGCAAACGAAGCATCCGCATAACCAGGAATCAAGGACATGCACCAACTTCAACTTTAGTTGGTAGGAGTTTGTTTTGTTTTGTCTTATGTTATAGCTTGACCACTTTTTGGACTGCAAGAGTAGGTAATTGTTAGGATTTTTCCCCTTGTCTTATTCCCCCTCTCTTATCCTATAAAAGAGAAGGGTGGGTTAGCATTTAGTTTTAGTTCTCATGTGATAGTAGAGTGCCACGATTCTGAAGTCTATAAGGGTCTTGGTTGGTGCCTCGACTCGATTCTTAAGCTTGTAAGAGTTTTGGTCAGTGCCTCGACTCGGAAGTGTGTTCCAACTAGTGTTCCTGCATTACAAAAAGTAAATCTCACCGCCTCTGGTGGGTTAGGTTTGCCTATTTTTGGAATTCTATTGTGATTTTCCACTGTGTTCTTGCTTTCATCTCCCTCACCCACGAACATCCGTACATCGGAGGTGTGGAGCAATTTTCTATTCTTTGGTGTATTTTCAGACGCACAGGCCTGCGAGCTAAGGCACGATGATCCGTTGTCCCTCTATAGAACGTGTTGTGCTTAAAATTGCTAAGAGGCTAGTGAGTGAATTTCATATATTGGGTGCTGTCAGTTTTCTCTTGCCTTAGTGTTGCCTGAAATGAATTCACTGCTGATTTCTTCATGTTTCTTGCTGCACTTTCCTAGCGTGTTCACTTCCCTCATCTCAAGACCCTCTTACCTTTTTTTGTGCATCGTGTAAACCCCGTAGAGTACAGAATTATGGACCAACCTTCCTATTGTAGGTGCATCACTTCTGGTATCAGAGGAGTTGCGCGTTCAATTCCTATTATTCGCAGGATCCAACTCCATTGCATTTTCATACTTCGGCATAACTTTTGCGATTTCTGCATTCTATACTTAGTCTCTACCAAGTCCCCGAAACCCAAGAGTCAGTCTAGCCCTCGGAAGGGACTAGCACCCACTTAGAGTCTATGGCTGAGCTAGTGGCGTGAGTTAATGGGCTATTCGCGCAATTTGACGCACATGTGGGAATGACGGACACTGCAGTCCAACAGCTCTTGGCTGTATTTTGGGACCTCGTTGATCGCCTCAAATCATCGAAGCATAGGCATCTAAACTTGGCTACCCATCCTCCGTCCACACACCCAACTCTGACTACGGCGACCCTCGTTAGCCGCGCCCACAAGGCGCCGGACTTTCAAGGATGAATTCGGCCAACGTAGGCCTTATGAGACTCATGGAGGCCCGGTTCGTGAGGACGATCCATTTGATGAGGATGATGTTTGGGCCGCACAAAGGTCCCAAGCCCATAACCATTATGATCACCGTCGGAGGATGATGAGTTCCGTTGCATAGCCCGGGTGACCCCCGCACCCTTCGCGAGTGGTCTTAACCCCACACATTTTCTGGATTGGGTCGTGTCAGTTGATACGTATTTCGATTGGAGTGATTGTCCCCCACACATGCGCGTTCGATATGCGGGCACCTTGCTTGAGGGCCTTGCCTGTTTGCATTGGGCAAACGTAGAGTGCCAAAACAAGCAACATGCTCTCCCTCCTATCACTCGTTGGTATGAGATGAAGTATCATCTCCACGAGCGATATGTACTGCCCTCATATAGGCAACGAGTTTGGATCCCACTGACATCTGCACGCCGGGGGACCCCCTCTTAGCCATCATCGGGTCGAGCAACTCGAGCCTCGTTCTTGCCCACGCCTACTTGCGGTGACCCATAGCTTCCCTTTGCATCCGACCCCTGAATCCTCTGCTTCTCACCCCACGTGGGTGGAGAAGGGCAAAGCTCTGGTTATCGGTTCATCGGGCCGGGTGAATTGTTTCAATTACCTTCAACCGGGTCACTACTCTACGGATTGCCCCAAGAAGCCTGCCCTTGTGGATAAGAGTCACACCCGGGTAGCCACTATCACCCGCGAGCGTGCGGAGCATGACGTGGAAGCCGATTGCAACACGAGTGGTGATGAGTTGGGTCACCCCACACTTGTGGCTGTGTGATGTACCGTTGTCCAAACCCCACCCTCCGAGGATGAGAGGCGCATTAGTATTTTTATGACTTATATCAAGTGCAACGGGCACTCATGTAAGATCGTCATTGATGAAGGAAGTAGTTTGAATGTGGTCTCTGAGCCCCTACATATGTTTTCATATGAAAACATATGTGAGCCCCACATGCGGTACCCAGTACCCATGAATAAGAAGTAGACATAAAGACTTCAGCAACACAATACCTGAAGCAGATGGATTACATCCCTTCTTTTGTGCCATGCTCTTCTTGGGGCCTTAATCCATCCTGAAATTTTCATGCATTCCCAGTCTTCCGAAGTTTTAGCTTCGAAGAAACAGAACCATGGTCATTCCTAGATTTAGGCAAACACCCAGAAGATCCAACAACACTATCTTGATCACTATATGAAGTGCATGATGTGAAAAGACCTCGAAGATGTATGATGATGTCATAAATCCCCATCCCATCACACTCAACCTAGACCTCAGGGGTCATGTACTCTAAGACAAGAGCAGTGTACTGTTTATTATCATCACAATGTTCAAGATAGACATTCCACTCCCACCCTGTAGTAAAAAAAATACTGGGCTAGGATGGAGGTCTTTCAAGAAGATGCATCTTATTCTCTTGTTTCAGTATTTTGGACAATATTCTGAACCATCTTGTCCAATTTGTTCCATCTAGTTTATGTTTATAAAGTTTCAATATAAGATCAGGAGATGCCATTATCTACAATAAGCAAATAACCAAAATAAGTACTATGATAAAGCATTTAACATGGACTTAAATTAAATATTATGCTCCCACTATTTCCTAACAAGTTGATAACTCTCAAACTCAACTTGGAAATTAGTGAGTAGGATCCTAATTTCACATTAGGTCTCTGCGACTCACGAGGGTGACTTCGGGTGTACAGAGTGATCCCATGCTTCCTTAGGTAGGCATGCCAGCCAATTGTGCCATTCACAACTCCTCTTAGTTAAGACAGACTAGGCGTTCTGTGTCCAATGAGGGTTAGATACAACACAGAACCCTATCCTCTCAACAGCTGCCTATAGTGTTTCATCATGTTAGTGACATATGAAAACTAGTCAAGTATAACCTGATTGTTATGCCCAGGGCCAACCTGCGCCTCGCAAGGGCACATCTACACTTGTGGCAGACTAAGATGCGTATTGTCACCACGCGCCTTCCAAAGATAGATGGGTGTGTCTCACGATGGTGAGAAACAGTTCGTAGTCCATCGATCGATGGTTTGACGAGGGCTACACATCAGAAGGCTATCGACTTGATATTGCGAGGAGAGTTTATTCGTTAATTATTATTCTTTTCTAGAATGCAATTTTATGGTGGCAGCAAGAGGAAAAACATCACAGGCATGCTATGGACAAAATAATAAACCAACATAGGCATGCTAATATGGTCGATATGGTTATAGCCCTTTTCATACATATAACAGGTCACGAGCCATGTGACATGTTATCATGCATCCAAGGGTTGCGAGTCCTTTTAGCAGATCAGCCCATGCCCAAAGCTGAAAGCATGTTCCCTTCCTCCAACCGCAAATCCATCACCAAGCTTCCAAAGATGGTGCCACCCTGAATTCGGTTGAAGAAGACACCTTGTTGTCTTGATGAACCTTAACTTTTCTTATGAAAACCATTCTACATCTATTCTAAAACAAGATGAAAATTTTTACACCAAGATAGGGGGGGGGACCACACACTGGTGGCAGAAAAGTTTTACAAGCATTCATCGCAGGTGGAAACATCCTTCCACATCACAACACAGGTGGGCACTCGCTATGACCATATCAACCCATGGAAGGGACAAGTGGTGCATGTATTAAAATTTCAAAAATCTGTAACAATCAAATTTGAATTTCCCTATGCGCCAACTTCATCCAAAACACTCTCATAACCGAAATTATGCCAAAATTGAGATCAAGTTTCTTGATGATTTCACGACCCTATCAGTTGGCAATTTTGTCAGATCAAGAGACCCGGCCAGTCCGAAGACACAATGCCCGTCCTACGTGACAAAATTACATACGCCTTTGATCTTAAATCAATTAGAAACATAATCCAAAATCAGCCATAAAATTGATAAGAGAAGTTTGGATGAAAACGCTCTCTAGGTGAAACGCGCATGGAAGAAATAAAAATTTTTGAAAATTTTTTCACACAAGCGTATGTACACCTTGTGTTTCTCGCAAGTAGCTCTGATACCACTGTTGGGGAATACTGGGTGTAATTTTAAAATTTTGTAGTACTAAGATGCAGCGGAAGAAGCATTACACCCGAAACATATTCCTTTCCCAAGGATCCATGCGAGAGAGAGAACACAAAGATGTGATAGGGATGATACCTCTAATGCCACCTTCAAGGAAGTTGCGCCAAGAGGAGAAGGAGAGGATGCAGCCAACCACAAGTCTTCCTTGCTCCAAGAGAAGAAGTAGAAGAAGTGCTTCGGCTCTTAGGAAGAGGAAGAAGACACCAAGTAATCCTTCTTCTTGCGCCAAGGGAAGAGGAAGAAGAAAGGATGTTTGCAGCTTCAAGGAGGAAGAGAAGTTGCGCCAAGTAGTCTTGCTCTTCACTACTTGATTTGCTCACGCCTCTTGTCTCTTACTTTCAGGAATTGTTGTGTGTGTTTTTTAAGGCTCACACATGCATCTATTTTATAGATGCAAGAGGCAGTGAAACAAGAGAGGGTGGGCGTAACTCTTCAAGAGGAATTCGGCTAAGGGTTAGGGTTTGAGGGCAATTAGGGTTTTAGGTAAGGAAAGCCTCCAAGACTTTACCATAAACTTCATCCCCTCTTCCATATGCGCCCAAGACCTTATATAAAAGTCTAATAAGCCATATCAGCCCCAAGTCTTGCCATGAAGGCAAGCATACCATCAATGGACGAAGGGGAAGGCGCATAATGATTCTTAATGAAGCAAATTGTGCCACCCATACCCCATTATGCCCTTAGGCGCAAATGGGGTTGGGTTTCTCCCCATTATACCCTTTTAGCCAATTCTCTCTTCATGAGAACTTGTTATTGGGCCTCATTGGGTAATGAGCTAGCCCAAACTTCATTACATGGGCTGATTAAGCCATTGGATCCAATCCAATGCAACCCTAATCAAAATATGACCAATCTAGGTCAATTTTGGGTCAACCTGCCAAAAATGAAGTTTGGCTCGGATAACTCTCTTCCAACTCATTAGGCCCATTGGCGCTGATGAAATCTTCTAAATGGATCCAAGCTATCTAATAACTTGATCCCAAGGCTTCTGATTAATGCAACGTCAAGAGTCTATTGCGTGTGACCCCGTAGGATCCTAATGACGATGGCAATGATGATATAACATCATAAGTAGTGAGAGGTATCTAGCAACACATCACTACTACCCATGTCACAGGACTTAAGTCATCTGGCAACAACTCCATAACAAGCAACGAGGATTCCCATGTATTATAGATCCCTTTGCCTGAACTAATATCCTGCCTTTGGATTAGTCTCATATTTATTAATCCAATCTATTAGTCATGACTCAAATAGTATGGCCGTACATTCCTGTCATGCACCAATGAGGTGGGGCGCCCCAAAGTGGATATCATGCTTCCAATTAAGGAAGGGGCAAATCCTACTATTGGTCATCCATATCTCCATATGACTTATGATATGTCCAATGACAGTCGTTTTGATCACCCATTTACGGAGAGACATAAGACTGTATCAAGACATACTCATCATCATATCTAGACATGAATACCTCAAGTATAAGGATCAATGCAAACCTCTTGCACGTGAGATTGACCTGTTGACTCGACAAGTGAATCCTCACGGTGGGTCACTCCAGTGCATCCAATGCACTTGTATGTCCATGTTACTGTGCCCTGCAACTAACCAGCCCATACACCAGTCTCACATGCACCAATGCTATCACATTTCGACTAAGGCACATTGATTGAGGATTACTTTATGAGAATGGATCCAACCAAACTCTTGGGATATTATTTATGCAATTTCAATACATCAACGCAGGTAAAGCAATCTGCATAATAACGACCATGCCTTTATCAATATTATCAATTCTATCAAAGTACATTCAAATAATGCCGGACCATGTCCATACATTGGTCTGCAGGGCATAAACACTAACAATCTCCCACTTGCACTAAGACCAAGGGCAACTGAGTTCATTCAGTCCCATGTCTCTAGTATGACTTATTTAGCTTCCGCTGCGCCAGAGGCTTTGTCAGTGGGTCTTCTAAACTGTTATCTGTGTTTATTTCACAAGTTTGAACATCATCTTTATCAATGATCTCTAAGATCATATGATATCGTTGCAGTACATACTTGAATACTAAGTTCCTTTACTTATGCTATGGCCCCAGTAAAAATTATACTAGACCATCAAGCACCAGGGACTAAATCAAGTTCAATTGAATGAAGCTGCTTCCTTCACAGCCACAAGAAGCTGCAATGTACTTAGCCTTAATTGTAGAATTTGCCACTGTGGTTTGCATAAAGCTCTTCCAGCATACAACACCACATTAAGGCAAAATGCAAATCTTGGCAGTGAACCATAGTCATTAGACTAGAATAAAGTATCAGTGTACCCTTGTACACAAAGTCCTTCCTGTCTATCACAGACTAGACCTCAATCCTTTATACTTCCCAAGCATGAAGGATTGCTTTCACAGCTATCCAGTGTTTGAACACTAGGATCTGATTGAAACTTACTGGCCATGCTCCAAGCATTCGACACAAATGGTCTTGTGCATATTGCACAAATCATGATCTATTCAATACCCAATGTACCAGGATTACAGACTCATGTTATCTCTCACCTACTGTGTCAAAGGACATAGTATCTTTGAGAGAGTCAGACCATGCCTTCCTGGAAGGTATCAACTTTTGGAATCACCCAATATGAACCTCTCCAGAATCTCCTGGATGAACGTAGATTGACTGAGGGTAATGACTTTCTTGGATCCCTATAGATCCTCATGCCTAGCATATAGGCGGCATTCCCTAGGTCATTCTTCTCGAAATACTTCCCAAGCCTTGACTTCATCGCGTGAAGAGTTGGGATGTCATTTCATGTGAGGAGAATATCATCAATCAAGTAGAATAAGAAACACTATGATGCTCCCACTGACCTTCTTGTAAACATAGGCTCTTTTCAAGATGCTTGCATGATACCATGCATATCTTTATGGCCTCTGTATGAGAACCTTTCGGCCATTTCCATATAGACATTCTCTTTTAGACGTCTATTAAGAAAAGCAGATTTCATACCACGTCATAACAGAATATGCAATTACAACAAGCAGATACCTAATGGACTCAGACACAGCTATTGGTGAAAAATTTCATCACTATCCACCCAGTGGATTTTCCTGAAATTTTTATTCACTAGCTTGCCCTTATAGGTAACATTGTTACCTTCCATGTCTATCTTCCTTGAAGATCTATTTACAGCCTATGGGTGTTACCCCTTTGGCGGCTCAACCAAGTCCCACACTTGATTAGCAGACATGGAGTCCATTACGGTTCTCATGGTGCTTAGCCATTTCTTGGAATCTGGTCCATTGATCTCTTCCGCTTCCTCATAAGTCTTAGGTTCATCCTTGATAAAAAATCCGTCATGCCTACCACCTGTGTGAACATTTCGAATCCATCCAGACTTATGTGGGTCCTGTGTTACTTGAACCTTAGGTTGACTTTCAACCTACATGTGCGATTCTACTCTCCATTTGTGTCTAATTGTATTGTGGTTGATTTTGGACCTTGTCCTAATTAAATCTACTCCCACTAGCTTCTTTCAAAAGAAAAATCTCCTCAAGAAAGACAGCAGTTTGAGCAACAAATATTTTGGTCTCACCGGGATAGAAATAGCACTCTTAGAGCCCCCACAAACACACACTATGGAGTGTTAGAACAGTTACTTGCATGGCCTCTAATGGAAGTATATTTGCATGACTATTCCAAGATGGAACCACATCCAATGTGTTCCCTTTTCTTTCTTTGAATTTCACCACACAGTTGTGGTGTTCCAAGTAAGCTGTGAGATAACCCCATACTCCTTAGGATAGTCATCAAATTCCCCACTAATCACCTTGATCCAATCAAAGTGCTTTAATAGATTCTCTAATTTGATTTAGTAGTTCATTTCTTAACTTCTTGGATTTCTCCAAAGTTATGTGATGGATAAGACATATCCACACCTAATGAAGTATACAACACTTCCTTGTGCTTGTTTCCATGGGTCCACACACATTGCTATGTACAGATCTAACAAGCCACTTACCCTCCAATTGTTTATGGTAAAGGCAGCATCTGTCACATTGCCCATCAAACAAAACTCACATGTATCATAATCCTAAAAGGATAATGATCCCAATAGTCCAGGGACTTCTTGGTTGTGACATTTGTTTTATGGCCCACAAGTGACAATGCCATGAGAGCTTGTTGATTAAATCATTGTACTTGATCTATTCAGTGTTACATACAAAAGTACAAACTATTATCAATTGTACCACTTCTATAGAACATCCCAGATTTAAAGAAATACCATTTATTTCAAACTAAAAACCCATTCAAAATAATGGACAAGATGTTCTTTTACAATAGCTGGTACATAATAGCAAAGTTCTAGTTGAAGTCTTGAAGGCAATGAGATGATATCAACAACAACATCCAATGCTCCGTCCTAGACTCGAAAATCGATCCCACCAAGCCTCATTGTCCTACTTCTTCTGAGCCCCTGCATATGAAAACATATGTGAGCCCCACATGCGGTACCCAGTACCCATGAATAAGAAGTAGACATAAAGACTTTAGCAACACAATACTTGAAGCAGATGGATTACATCCCTTCTTCTGTGCCATGCTCTTCTTGGAGCCTTAATCCATCCTGAAATTTCCATGCATTCCTAGTCTTCCAAAGTTTTAGCTTCGAAGAAACAGAACCATGGTCATTCCTGGATTTAGGCAAACACCCAGAAGATCCAACAACACTCTCTTGATCACTAAATGAAGTGCATGGTGTGAAGAGACCTCGAAGATGTATGATGATGTCATAAATCCCCATCTCATCACACTCAACCTGGACCTCAGGGGTCATGTACTCTAAGACAAGAGCAGTGTACTATTTATTATCCTTACAATGTTCAAGATAGATATTCCACTCCCACCCTGTAGTAAAATAAATACTGGGCTGGGATGGAGGTCTTTCAAGAAGATGCATCATATTCTCTTGTTTCAGTATTTTGGACAATATTCTGAACCATCTTATCCAATTTGTTCCATCCAGTTTATGTTTGTAAAGTTTCAATCTAAGATCAGGAGATGCCATTATTGATAATAAGCAAATAAGCAAAATAAGTACTATGATAAAGCATTTAACAAGGACTTAAATTAAATGCTATGTTCCCACTATTTCCTAACTAGTTGATAACTCTCAAACTCAACTTGGAAATTAGTGAGTAGGATCCTAATTTCACACGAGGTCTCTGCGACTCACAAGGGTGAGTTGGGGTGCACAAAGTGATCTCATGCTTCCTTAGGTAGGCATGTCAGTCAATTGTGTCGTGCACAACTCCTCTTAGTTAAGACAGACTAGGCGTCTTGTGTCCAACGAGAGCTAGATACAACATAGAACCCTATCCTCTCAACAGTTGCCTCTAGTGTTTCATCATGTTAGTGACATATGAAAACTAGTCAAGTCTAACCTGATTGTTATGCACAGGGCCAACCTACACCTCGCGAGGGCACGTCTACACTTGTGGTAGACTAAGATGCGTATTGTCACCACGCGCCGTCCAAAGATAGATGGGTGTGTCTCACGAGGGTGAGAAACAGTTTACAGTCCACCGATCGATGGTTTGATGGGGGCTACACATCAGAAGGCTATCAACTGGATATTGCGAGGAGAGTTTGTTCATTTATTATTATTCTTTTCTAGTATGCAATTTTCCTATGGTGGAAGCAAGAGGAAAAACATCACAGGCATGCTATGGACAAAATAATAAACCAACATAGGCATGCTAATATGGTCGATATGGTCATAGCCATTTTCATACATATAACAGGTCACGAGCCATGTGACATGTTATCATGCATCCAAGGGTTGCGAGTCTCTTTAGCAGATCAGCCCATGCCAAAAGCCGAAAGCAAGTTCCCTTCCTCCAACCGCAAATCCATCACCAAGCTTCCAAAGATGGCGCCACCCTGAATTCGGTTGAAGAAGACACTTTGTTGTCTTGATGAACCTTAACCTATCTTATGAAAACCATTCTACATCTATTCTAAAACAAGATGAAAATTTTTACATCAAGATAGGGGGGGGGGACCACAAGCAGGTGGCAGAAAAGTTTTACGAGCATTCATCACAGGTGGAAACATCCTTCCACATCACAACACAGGAGGGCACTCGCTATGACCATATCAACCCATGGAAGAGACAAGTGGCGCATGTATTAAAATTTGAAAAATCCGTAACAATCAAATTTTAATTTCTCTATGCGCCAACTTCTTCCAAAACACTCTCATAACCGAAATTTTGCCAAAATTGAGATCAAGTTTCTTGATAATTTTAAGACCCTATCAGCTGGCAATTTTGTCAGATCAAGAGACCCGGCCAGTTCGAAGAGACAATGCCCGTCCTACTTGACAAAATGATGTGCACTTTTAATCTTAATTCAATTAGAAACATAATCCAAAATCAACCATAAAATTGATAAGAGAAGTTTGGATGAAAACACTCTCTAGGTGAAATGAGCATGGAGAAAGAAAAATTTTTGAAAAATTTTTACACACAAGTGTATGTACACCTTGTGTTTCTCGCAAGTAGCTCTAACACCACTATTGGGGAATACCAGGTGTAATTTTAAAATTTTGCAGTCCTAGGACGTAGCGGAAGAAGCATTACACCCCAAAACATATTCCTTTTCCCAAGGATCCATGCAAGAGAGAGAACATAAGGATGTGATTGGGATGATACCTCTAATGCTTGTCAAGTCGATGATGCCAAGTTGAAGACATTCAAGTGCTCGTCCTCTACAAGTATCCACGCGTCGAGCTTCACAGCGTTACTCCCTTCCACGCTTGGTGCAAGCCTCGGGGAGAGAATCAAAGCCTCGAGAGATCCTTCACTTCACTTGCGCCACCTTCAAGGAAGTTGCGCCAAGAGGAGAAGGAGAGGATGCGGCCAACCACAAGTCTTCCTCACTCCAAGAGAAGAAGTAGAAGAAGTGCTTCAGCCCTTAGGAAGAGGAAGAAGACACCAAGCAATCCTTCATCTTGTGCCAAGGAAAGAGGAAGAAGAAATGTTGCTTGCAACTTCAAGGAGGAAGAGAAGTTGCGCTAAGTAGTCTTGCTCTTCACTAGTTGATGTTGCTCACTCCTCTTGTCTCTTACTTTCGCGAATTGTTGTGTGTTTTTTTTAAGGCTCACACATGCATCTATTTTATAGATGCAAGAGGCGGTGAAACAAGAGAGGGCGGGCGCAAGTCTTCAAGAGGAATTTGGCTAGGGGTTAGGGTTTGAGGGCAATTAGGGTTTTAGGTAAGGAAAGCCTCCAAGACTTTACCATAAACTTCATCCCCTCTTCCATATGCACCCAAGGCCTTCTATAAAAGTCTCATAAGCCATATCAGCCCCATGTCTTGCCATGAAGGAAAGCATACCATCAATGGACGAAGGGGAAGGTGCATAATGCTTCCTAATGAAGGAAATTGTGCCGCCCATACCCCATCATGCCCTTAGCCGCCAATGGGGTTGGGTTTCTCCCCATTATACCTTTTTAGCCAATTCTCTCTTCATGACAACTTGTTATTGGGATTCATTGGGTAATGAGCTAGCCCAAACTTCATTACATGGGTTGATTAAGCCATTGGATCCAATCTAATGCAACCCTAATCCAAATATGACCAATCTAGGTCAATTTCGGGTCAACCTGCCAAAAATGAAGTTTGGCTCCAATAACTCTCTTCCAACTCATCAGGCCCATTGGTGCTGATGAAATCTTCCAAATGGATCCAAGCTATCTAATAACTTGATCCCAAGTCTTCTGATTAATGCAACGTCAAGAGTCTATTGCGTGTGACCCCGTAGGATCCTAATGACGATGGCAATGATGACAGAACATCATAAGTAGTGAGAGGTATCTAGCAATTGATTGGCTTCCGCAAGTGCACGGAATTATCGAAGTAATAAAAAGATTATCGTTCCCAATGAGGACTACGTAGTTAAGTACTGACCTTTTGACTTGTTTAAAGCTAGGCAAAACAGATGAATGGTTATGACAAACTTCTAAGCACGAACAATTCAAAAGCAGCTTTTAGAGGGTTCAAGTTCTAAGGGAATCGGGATTTCTGGGTTTCACCACACTGACTATTATGAATCTTATAAAGGTTACTCAATCAATAGAAAATATCTATCATGAAAGGAACTTTTCCTAATGTACATATCACCTCCTCTCGGAGTGTAATACGGTGTTTAACTAAGTTAACTCCCTACTCTCGTGACAGTTAACCTAACCAAACCCATTAAGTTCTATGAAAAGCTATTAAATCCTTCAGACGAATCCAACCTACTCTCGTGATTTGCTTCGAATGTCCAATTGAAATAGATCGGACGTTGCAATTCACCTCTCGGTCCTTCTCGCAACGTCTAAGACGCAATTATATGTGGCCAAGGTATATTACAAAATAAACACAACTTCAATCAAATCATGATAATAATTTTGTATAAAAAGAGCATGAATAAAGATTAATTCATAAAAGTCAGTGGGCTAAGCCCTAAATCCCGAAACAATGATCTACTCACTTATGTTCTTATGGAAATACATGTTTGTACGATGAACAAGTATAGATCTAGTGAAAATTGCAAAGAATTCACTAAGACAACAATAAAACCGGCTTCTCCTCGATCTAGAGATGAAGAAAAGTCGATCAATCGTTGCTTTTGTTTGAAATCTCATCAGAATTTCGCTCGAAAATCAACTTTCACCCTTGTCGCCACCGCCGCCTGTGTTCATCTGAAAAAGCTCTCTCTTTCTTTGAAAAATCTGATCTTTTATATTTGGACTAGTTTGGAACCCCTCAGTGAACGTTTCTGCAAAGTCTGGTTCAAATCCGGTTCGAATCGGTGGAGAATCGAGTGAAAAACTCGTCGGGAGAACGTTTTTACGCTCCGTAACGTGTTCATGGCCACGGCTGTGATTCTTTCTATGAGTACAGCCCTTATGTCACATAAACATGCATG
Source organism: Costus lasius (assembly GCA_027563935.2). NCBI lineage: Eukaryota > Viridiplantae > Streptophyta > Magnoliopsida > Zingiberales > Costaceae > Costus > Costus lasius. The sequence continues at coordinate 84,703,502 of CM050451.1, forward strand.
GCCCATAACGAATTTACGGCTTCACCCGTGAAAGTTTATGTGTATATCTATACTTAGCCATTTTTCGCCCATCGCTCGAACTCGAAATTACGGCCATCCCAGAATTACGGCCAAGAAAAGTGAAGATTCAGTGAAATCCTCACGGAATCAAGGCCGTAATTCTTGCGTTCTTCACTATTTCAACTCCAATTTCGACGTGTAAGCTCGTGATCACCTCAGAAATCATGCTTTGGCTTTAAAACTCGTGAAATCCTTCATTTTTGGGTGGTTTTACCTACATTTTCATTAAAACCAAGAAAAGTAAAGATTCTGTGCAAAGTGAAGTAAAAGCACCGAAATAAGCACAAAATCATGCAAATAAGCTCAAAATATGATCTAAAATATAGACAAAAATGTGGTGTAAATACAATGCATCGGCAACACATCACTACTACCCATGTCACAGGACTTAAGTCATCTGGCAACAACTCCATAACAAGCAATGAGGATTCCCATGCATTATAGATTCCTTTGGCTGAACTGATATCCTGCCATTGGATTATTCTTATATTTATTAATCCAATCTATTGGTCATGACTCGAACAGTATGGCCATACATTCCTGTCATGCACCAATCAGGTGGGGCGCCCCAAAGTGGATATTATGCTTCCAATTAAGGAAGGGGCAAATCCTACTATTGGTCGTCCATATCTCCATATGACTTATGATATGTCCAATGACAGTCGTTTTGATCATCCATTTACAGAGAGACATAAGACTATATCAAAACATACCTATCATCATATCTAGACATGAATACCTCAAGTCCAAGGATCAATGCAAACCTCTTGCATGTGAGATTGACCTGTTGACTAGACAAGTCAATCCTCACGGTGGGTCACTCCAGTGCATCCAATGCCTCTGTATTTCTTTGTTACTGTGCCCCACACCTAACCAGCCCATACACCAGTCTCACATGCACCAAAGCTGTCCCATATCGACTAAGGCACCTTGATTGGGGATTATTTTATGAGAATGGATCCAACCAAACTCCTAGGACATTATTTATGCAATTTCAATACATCAACGCAGGTAAAGCAATTTGCATAATAACGACCATGCCTTTATCAATATTATCAATTCTATCAAAGTACGTTCAAATAATGCTGGACCATCCACGTTCATGAGGATGATGAGTCAGGTCCTCAAGCCCTTCATTGGCAAGTTTCTGGTTGTCTATTTTGATGATATTCTGATATATAGTCGAACCCAAGATGAGCATTTAGAGTATCTTCACTCCACCTTCGACCTTCTGCGCATGGAGCGCCTCTTCCTTAACACGAAGAAGTGCGCCTTCATGACCACCCGAGTACACTTCCTTGGGTACATTGTGTACTTCCTAACTTCTCAAAAGTCTTCGCTTCGTTAGTGGAGACACTACCTTCTCCACCGTGAGTTTGTCCTATATACTGACCATCAAGCCTTGTCCTTCCTCAACACCCAAAAGAAGTTGGGTGCCCGCCTTGAGATATGGGTCGAGTATTTGCAACAACACTCATTTGTGATTAATCACAAGGCAGGAAAGGAAAACGTTGTCGTGGACACGTTGAGTTGTGTCCGAACCCTCCTATGTGTAATGCGCACGCGTGTTAACACGTTTGACCACGTTAAGGAGGAATAACCATCTTGCCCTAACTTTGGCGCCGCCTATGCTACCCTCACTGAGTCTTCTGACCCCGAGTCCCTGTTTCAGCTTTGTGAAGGGTACCTCTTTTTGGGGAATCACCTGTGTATTCCCCGATCTTCCCTTCACGACCAACTTTTGCTTGAGTTACATGTGGGTGGAGTTGCCAGCCATCACGACTGAGACAAGACCCTTGAGATGGAGGAGGAACGTCTGTTTTGGCCTTCCCTTCGCAAAGAAGTCGAACGCATTGTGCGCTACTATGGCACCTACCAACTAGCCAAGCGCTGGCCCCTGGATACAAGTCTCTACATCCCATTGCCTATTGCAGAAGGTCCTTGGCGTGACTTCAGCATGGACTTTGTCCTTGGGTTGCCCCGAACTTCATCTCTCTTTGACTCCGTCTACGTGGTTGTAGATTGGTTCTCAAAGATGGCCCACTTTATACCTTGTTCGCGGAATGCAGATGCTTCCCACGCAGCCTTCCCTTAACTATCATGTCCGATTGTGACACGCGCTTAGTGAGCCACTTCTGGTGCTCACTTTGGGCCTTCTTGGGCACCACCCTAAAGTTCTCCACGGCCTATCACCCCCAAACTGATGGGCAGACCGAGGTGGTTAACTGTAGTTTCGGTAACTAGCTACGTTGCCTCATTGGAGATTGATACCTTAAATTTTAGTAGTGATTTTTACTATTATTCCATGATGAATTTAGGCTTATTTTAATGATTTTACACTCCTTTAAGGCTTATTTAGTTAAAAACTTCAGAATCTTCACTTTTCATCCGTCTTATTGAATTTCAGGTAAAATCACCCAATTTTGAAGCCTTTTTGAAGAATCTAAAAGCATGGGGTGATTCCTTATGAGAAGACGAAGCTGCCCGTAAAATTTGGGCTCAATCGGAGCCTTCTCTGGACTTCACGGCCAGTGATCTTGCTGAAGGAAGGATTTTAGTGCGCACGTCACTGCCTAGTGAACCCGGCGGGGTTCACCGATGATGTCGAGATTTCTGAAAGCTGCCGCACACTTCACTGGCAGGTGAACCCCATGGGGTTCACCAGTGATCTCATCTGAAGATACCTGCACAGAAGTACACCGATAATTTCACTAGTAGGTGAACCCCACATGATTATTTCGTAACAAAAGAGCTTCGAGCACTTCACCATCTGGTGAACCCCGCGGGGTTCACCCGTGAAGGCATCAGAACAACACGACCCCCACTCGGTCTTTCGCTGATTCCCGGTCTGATTCAACTCCAAATTCAGCAAGTGAGGGCTTTTTGGAAAGCTGACTCGAAGACGAACATATAGTATATAAAAGCCCTAATTTCCATAACCTAATCATCGAGCAATCGGGCGATGAAGCGGCTAGGGCGGAAGAACACGGCGATTCGGCGACTTTGGGCAGATTTCTGAAGATTCGATCATTAGAACTTGGCAATCCTGTGTTCTTTCATTCGATTTTTTGTCTCCTCCCTCATAGAAACCTTTTCCTGTGATTTTCTTATGTTTAAAGAGAGGATTTTGAGCGCTTTGACGATGGTTGTAGCGTAACTTATTTTCAGGGCTCGGTTGAAGCCCTCTGACGATTTCCGTTTGCAATTCATGTATTAACTCTGTTATTTGGATCATATTTTAAGCATATTTCACTTGGTGCGTTTATTTCTTGATTTATACTCTAGCCAAGTATTATCATGTCATAGTTGTTACGGTTCATAACGAGAGTAGGACCGTAACGATCGGTAACGACCGAACCTCATTGTGAATCTTGCGAAGGCTCGACACGAAAGTGCTTGTTCTTCGCTCGAGGGTTCATAATCTACCACAGAACCCATTGTGTTTGTCCAGAGCAGTCCACCACGAAAGTAGGAGACGTTCTAGGTAAATACCGGGGTGTACACTCGAAAGAGAGCACCTTGTACCATAGGGTAGATTCCTTATGCATATTTGTAAATCCTTGTAACCGTTTTTTATTTATTAGCACAATAAAAATCATCAGAGTGGTGGAAACCTTTGCCCTGATATTCTCTCTCAGATATTTTCCCTACCGTTTGTGTTTGATTTCTTGCTTACGATTTCGCTTAATTTTAGTCTTTAAAGTTCTAAAAACCACAATTCGAGTAGCTTGGATTCCAAAGAATTAGACTTTCTAGTACTCACCTTGCTCCCTATGGGATCGATATCTTTTGTATTACTTCGATAACACCGTGCACTTGTGGTGCGTATCAGAGATCATCCGAGGTCTTGGGACATCATCCTTCCCATGGCAGAATTCACGTACAGCAGTACAGCCAATAAGTCTACAGGTCTCAGTCCCTTCCAAGTTGTCTTAGGCCATCAACCGCATAAACCCATAGACTTGCATGACCTGCCCATGGAGTCCCACCTCTTCGAGCATGCATACTCTTTTGCCCAGCATATAGCTAGCTTGTATGAGGAAGTTCGGCATCGTATCTTTTTGGGCAACACTCGCAATGCAATGAGGCCCAATGAGCATCGTAAGCCACACCATTTTTTTGTAGGTGAGTTGATGAGAGTTCGCATCCACCCCGAGCATGCCCCCAACCGAGCACATTTTAAGCTTCAGCCACGTTTCATGGGGCCTTATGCGATGGTGTGGCGGATTGGCTCCAATGCCTATGTCCTGGACTTACCCGAGAGGATGGGGATCAATCCTGTCTTCAATGTGGTGGATATCCTTCGCTTCCATGGCCCATTGGAGGAGCCCTTGGACACCGATGAGCCCCTTCCATCACAGGCAGGCCGTGAACATAGTCACGGGCGTGACAGTCTCGGTGAGTTCCAACAGACAGAACCACGACCGTGCACCCCAACATGGGCCAACCGTGAACGCCCATGGCAAATTTTGATGAACACAAGCACGGGCGTGCGTCTAGACACAGGTAGGATGGCCATGCTGTGAACATCTCGGTGAAATCCAACGATCAGATGCACGGGCGTGAACGCGATCATGGGCAAGCCATCATCTCCTCGGCGGAAAATGGAAAAATCGGTGATTCCAAACGCGAATGTATTCACGGCCGTGAACACCATCACGACCCAGCCGTGAACACCCTAGCGGATTTTGACAAATCAAGGCATGAAGAAGAGCACGGGCATGGACTACATCCAGATTCTGATCACGGCTGTGAACCCCATCACGGCCAGGTCATGAACGCCTCGGCAACTCCAGACTCACCCAGTCACGGCTGTGAACGCCATCACGGCCAAGCCGTGAACACCCCTGAAGCTACAAATCCGCCCTGAAGACCCCGTTTTGACGTACATCACCCTCCGTACTATATTTCCCCGTCACAATATGACCCAAAGGAGCCCAACAAGGTTATGATCCAGCGATCTCAATGCTCAAGTCAACCATTGGACCACTATATGGGAGTCATCAGCCCACTATTAATCCATACCGAGGTCCTCCAGCTCATGGGCCTCTCCACTCACCCCATCGAAGGCCCAGCCTAAGACGGGTACCACAACCATTTGAACAATATGGCCAAAGAGCAAGCCTCCACCGTGATGAACCAGCCCACGATCTCACAATTCTATTGTTTTGTCACGGCTTGCTCTTAGCTCTTCTAGCCGCCAAGGAAGCATCCGCACAACCAGGAATCAAGGACATGCGCCAGTTTCAACTTTGTTGGTAGGAGTTTATTTTTTTTTGTCTTATGTTGCAGCTTAACCACTTTTTAGGATGCAAGAGTAGGTAGTTGTTAGGATTTTTCCCCTTGTCTTATTCCGCCTCTCTTATCCTATAAAAGAGAAGGGTGAGTTAGCATTTAGTTTCAATTATCTTGTGATAGTAGAGTGCTCCAGTGATGCATCTACAAGTGCACAGATTTATCGAAGTAATAAAATAAAGATCATTCCCAACAAGGATCTGGCGGTCAAGTACCGATAATACGACTAGTTTAAATCTAGGTTAATCAAATCATGATTTTTGTGTGAACTCCTAAGTATGAAAGGCAACTGAGGTAGCGTTTTTGGATTAAAATTCAGTTTTAAAGGATCGGGACTCGGGGTTTCACCACACTGACAATTATGAACTCGATAAGGATAATTCTTTGAATAGAAAACTATAGTTATGAAAAGGGTTTTTCCTAAAGTATGGATTACCTCCTCCCGAAGTGTAATCTGGTATCTAACAATGCTAACTCTCTACTCTTGTGATAGTTAACGTAACTAGACCAATTAAGTTCTATGAAAAACCTTGAAAATCCTTCAAACGAATCCAAACTACTCTCGTGATTGGATTCATAGGTTTGAATAAAATAGTTCCGATGTTGTGATTCACCTCCCAGTTCTTCTTGCAATGTCCTAAATGCAACTATACTTGGCCAGAGTAAATTAAGAAATAGCTCAATTCTATTCAAATCAATGCTATAACAATCACAACAAAGAATAAAAACACAATTTTTGATCCATAATGTCAGTGAGCTACATTCCAAATCTCGAAATAAGGTTTTACTCGCTCATGATAAATGTTAACAGTATGTATATGAATATAATTTATATGGAATCTTATCAAAAGTATAAGATTTCACTAAGAAAATAAATAGAAAAGCTTCCCCTGAACCTGAAGACAAAGATGAAGCGATCAATTCTCTCTTTTGCGTGAATTCTCACCGAAAATTTGCCCAGAAATCAATTTTTGCCCTAGCCGCCACCTCTAATTGTGTTCGCCCAAAAAAGTCTCTGCTGCCCTCTAAAAATCCTACCTTTTATAGTTTTATCAGTTCGCAAACCATCAAGGAAGAATTCTGAAGAGTTTGGGTCAATTCGAGTTCGATTTGGAGTCGAATCGAGTGATAAACTCGAAAGGGCGGAAAACTCATGGTCATAAACAGTTTACGGCTAAAGCCGTTAAATGTTTCTGTGAATAAAGTGTTGTATATACAGAAAGATTCACGGCCTCAATCGTGAATGTTTCTGTGAACTTTTTTACTTAGATGCGATTTCACCCTTCGAATGCAAAACTCATGGCCAAGGCCGTGAATGTCGCGACTGACATTGTTTTCACCCCAAATTTGATTTGCGACCTCATAATTTCCTCGGGAATCATGCTATGTCTTCAAAACTCATGAAATCCATCAATTTTATGCCATTTTACCTGTATTTTCAATAAAACTAAGAAAAGTGAAGATTTTATACCAAGTAAAGTAAAAATACTAAAAATTGGTATAAAATCATGAAATTAAGCCTAAGTATCATATAAAACACAGGCAAAAACATGATGCAAATGCAATGCATAAAAATACCCTACACTTAAAGTTTTGCTTGTCCTCAAGCAATATGCTAATATGTATGGAGAATGTAAAGATAAGGAAACATCTGATTCGTTCTCTCCTTAATAACGACCCTAGTCTACAATCAAAGCAATTGATTTTTCAGAACTCAAGTAATTTTAAGAAAAATCATAATAGAAATAAATTCTCAAGAGCTTACAATCCAGGAAAGATTAAATTCACAAATCATGTCATATTATCCATTCTTCGCGTACTAAGTGTTAAATACTATTAACTTAATAAATCCACATTACTTTAATAGGCAAAAATTTACGTCAAAAATCTTGGTGATGTTAAAGATAGAGATTTTTAGAGCAATTTGGTCTTTAAATGGTTATATGCCCTTTCCTGTTAGCATCATAATATTGTTTAAAGTATACCACAATGCAGTATAATTTAACTCATAGTCTCAATCATAAAGTCAGCGGAGTTGTCCACCTGACCTACAACTTTCTCCCTCTCCTTTTTTTATATATATCATTTATGGAGAAAGCTAACCAATGACATGGTATTTAAGTCGTTATCGATCTTTCTGCAAGAGGGATAAATATTTATTTTTAAGATTTTCCCCTGTTACTTGATCGCAACAGACTTAAAGTATACCAACTTGTGGTATAATATAACTTATGACCTTAGATTACTCAACTAGAGGAGTTGGAGCAAATCTCAAATTAAAGAAAAATCACCAATTTCCTATTCATAAAAATTTATCATCAAGCAAAGATATATAAATTAAATTTCAAGTATAAAAATACTATACACACGTCACATGAATATATAACAATGCATACATGTATTTTATCAAAGCCAGAATTGAATTTACTCAATAATTTAAGTCCACATGAAATTTCAAAAATTTCCTAAGTTATCAAATCAAATACTCAAAATGTTTCCTAAGTTCAGAATTAAAGATAAAACAAACTTAATTTCCTTAATAATCATAAATGTTCAAGATACATGTCTATCAAGCTTGAAGAAAAGCTAAATATATGGGGACACCATAGACTTAAATTGTTGCATATACATAGACATTAAAATCAATGAATGATAGATTTTAGAAAATTTTTGCAAGAGTTCCCATTAAAATGTGAGCAAAACCCTGTACAGTTATATCAAAACAAGCAAAGATGACTTAGAAAAATCCGGAAACTATATTACATCATAGATATCAGTATTTTACACGGTAAACAAGTCTCAAATATCAAATACCATCATGTTTTATCATCTAAATCACGTTTACAAATATTCACAATGGATATGTCACAAGAATCACGGTATGTGATTGATTTATGGTTGCACCCATGATGATCTCGTTAAATACCTATTCTTCAAATAAAAATTTTCAAAAATTCCTACTTATAAAATAACTTATTAAAAGATTTTCCATCAATAAAAATTCATCAAATTATGCTGCAAAAATTTCTATAAAGAATTTAAGGAAAATAAAAAACTAGAACTAAGAATCACAAAAGTCAGAAATTTGGATTGCCTCCCAAAAAGCGCTTGTTTAAGGTCTTTAGCTTGACCATAGCAAGGTCTATGATTGTTCAGGTGGATCTGAGGCGTTGTAAATGATATGGAATTTTTCATCTTCAACCTTCTTTAAGTCGACTTCGACTTAAATCGGTCGTCTGTAATTGTGCCCATGTTCCATCTCCCTTCGCTTTGTCTTTTTCATTCTTTAAATAATCTTCTAGGGGGGTTTTGTTAACTTCCGATGTGTTATCTCCATAAGCCTTGCTTTCTTCATCTTTAATGTAATAGTGAGATTCTGCAAAAGAAAGCTTTTTAGTCTTAAAAGAAAAATCATACACTAGTTTATCCTTTCCAAAATTCAATGTGAGTTTCTCATTCATCATGTCAACAATAGCACCTGCGTTAGTCATAAACGGTCTTCTCAATATAATTAGTAACTCAGTGTTTTCTTCCATATCAACAATTCTAAAATCAGTTAAAATAGAATAGTTACCAACTTCAACGGAAACGTTTTCAATCATTCCAACAGATTGTTGAATAAAACCATTAGCAAATTGAAGAAAAGTTTTTATAGACCTCATATTTCCACTGTTGATCTTTCTAGAAACAGATAGGGGCATCAAACTTACACTTGCTCCTAGATTACATAAAGCTTGTTTAATAAAAATCTTACCAACTTGGCAGGGAATCGTTAAGATTCTAGGATCTTTTACTTTTTTAATCACTTTGGGCTTACTTACCTCACTGCCCTCTACCTTAAGTTTTGCAATGTCAAACTTTCCCAAGTTTGCTCTTACTAGCCTCTGAGGGAAAGGAACGAGTGGAACATATGCAAGTGGACCTATATAGAAATCTTCCCTCTCCTTCTCTACTAACATCTCTTCCTCAAGTGAAATCTCTTCAGGCTCCCTTTCCAAAACTTTAGGTGCAGGTTCTTCGTTAGGCGTCCGGGGCTCATCAATATATTCGCCATTCACAATAGTGATGGCATTACAGTGCTCCTTGGGGTTCATCTCTGGTTGGCCTGGAAGTTTATCCGTGGCCCTACTGGAGGTACTTGCCTGCTGAGCTATTTCGCTTTCCAACATCTTATTGTGGGTTGCCAAAGAATCCACTCGAGATATTAGATGCTTAATAGCATTAGAGACATCTTCGTTGTGCTTCTTCTGAGCAACAATGAATCCTTCCAAAAGAGACTCCAAGTTGGACTTCTGAGGCTGACTGAACTACCTAGACTGAAAACCTGGTGGCGGCCTATTATTCTGCTAATTATATTATGGAGGAACTTGCCCTTGGTTGTTCTTGTAAGACAAATTGGGGTGGTTCCTCTAGCTTGGATTATAGGTAGTTGAATAAGGGTCGTTCACCTATCTTTGATTATAGTTGCCTAAAGCATTGACCTGCTCCTATAGAGAATCATCATGTGGCGAAGCTAAAAGTTGACAATCAGTAGTGATATGACCTGAAACACCACAAACCTCACAAGAAATAGAATTAACTATAATTGAGATAAAAGTAAAAGAATCCAATTTCTGTGCTAGAGAATCTACCTTTGCAGCTAAAGATGTCAAGGAGTCATTGCTATACTTACAAACACCTATGGACATGGTACCTCGCTCATTGGACCAATGGTTGTGATTCATGGTCATGTCCTCAAGCAAAGTCATCGCATCTTCTACATTCTTGCTCATAATAGCTCCCCAACTGCAACATCCACTATGAGCTTTGTGCTGTAGTCCAATCCATTATAGAAGATACGGATTAGGACCCATTTCTCAAGCCCATGATGAGGACACATGTGCTGGAGCTCCTTAAAACGGTCCCAAGCATTATAAAGTAACTCTCCTTCTCTTTGTCCAAAGCAAATTATCATATTCTTCAGTTGAACTGTCTTGCTGCGTGGAAAGTATTTGGTCAGAAAAGCGTGTGAGAGTTCATCCCATGTAGTAATTGATCCAGTGGGAAGAGAATACATCCAAGCCCGTGCGCGATCCCTGAGAGAAAATAAAAATAATCTTTGTCTAACCGCATCAGAAGATACACTGTATCTTAACGGTGTCACAATATTCTAAAAAGATAGCAAAATGAAGATTAGGATCTTAGTTTGGGGAACCCCTAAATTGGTTCTACTGAACCATGGTCATTAGTGTTGGCTTAAGCTTGAAACTCTTTGCCTCCACATTTGGTCGAATGATGCTTGAATTAAAACCCTGTATGTTAGGCACTGCAAAATCCCTTAACGATTGATTGTTTGCCATCGTGCCTTCTTCTGAAGTCTTTTTAGTCTGAAACTGTAGTCTTCTTCAAAGATAGAATGTGCGTTCAATCTCTGGATCTTTAGGAAATAAAGTATCTGTATTTAAAACTCTAAGCATACAATGTGTTAATCAATAAAAAAATAAAACTAAAATAACAGAAAATAGCAATAAAGAAAAACTAAATGCTAAAACAAAAGAAAAATTCCTAGTCTCTAAACTTATCGATCAAATCGATATTGGCCAGCCTGATCCCCGGCAACGGTGCAAAAAACTTGATGCGTCTGCAAGTGCACTGATTTATCAAACTAATAAAATAAAGATAGTTCCCAACGAGGATCTGGCAGTCAAGTACCGATAATACGACTGGTTTAAATTTAGGTTAATCAAATCATGATTTTTGTGTGAACTCCTAAGTACGAAAGGCAACCGAGGTAACATTTTTGGGTTAAATTTCAGTTTTAAAGGATCGGGACTCGGGGTTTTACCACACTGACAATTATGAACTCGATAAGGATAAGTCTTTGAATAGAAAACTATAATCATGGAAGGGGTTTTTCCTAAAGTATAGATTACCTCCTCCCGAAGCGTAATCCGGTATTTAACAACTTTAACTCCCTACTTTCATGTCAATTAACGTAATTGGACCCATTAAGTTCAATGAAAAACCTTGAAAATCCTTCAAACGAATCCAAACTACTCCCGTGATTGCATTCGTAGGTTTGAATAAAATAGTTTCGATGTTGCGATTTACCTTCTGGTTCTTCTCACAATGTTCGAAATGCAACTATACTTGGCCAGAATAAATTATGAAATAACTCAATTCTATTCAAATCAATGCTATAACAATCACAACAAAGAATAAAAATACAATTTTCGATCCATAATGTCAGTGAGCTACATCCCAAATCCCGAAATAAGGTTTTACTTGCTCATGATAAATGTTAACAGTATGTATATGAATAGAATTTGCATTGAATGTTATCAAAAGTTCAAGATTTCAATAAGAAAATGATTTGAAAAGCTTCCCCTCAATCTGAAGACGAAGATTAAGTGATCAATCCTCTCTTTTGCGTGAATTCTCGCAAGAAATTTGCCCAGAAATCAATTTTTGCCCTAGCCACTGCCTTTGATTGTGTTCACCTGAAAAAGTCTCCGTTGCCCTCCAAAAATCTCACCTTTTAGAGTTTTATCGGTTCAAAACCCATCAAGGAAGAATTCTAGAGAGTTTGATTCAATTTTGGTTCGATTTGGAGTTGAATCGAGTGAAAAACTCTAATGGGAGGAAAAACTCACGGCTTGTAAACAGTTTACGGCTAAAGCTATAAATGTTTCCGTGAATAAAGTACTACATACACAGAAAGATTCACGGCCCGTGAAGGATTTACGGCCTTACTCGTGAATGTTTTTGTGAACTTTTTTAATTAGGTGTGATTTCACCCTTCGAACACAAAACTCACGGCCGGCCGAGAAACTAACAGCCAAGGTCGTGAATGCGCGTCTAACACTATTTTCGCCCTAAGTTTGATGTGTGACCTCGTAATTTTCTCGGGAATCATGCTATGGCTTCAAAACTCGTAAAATCCATCAATTTTATGCCATTTTACTTGCATTTTGATAAGTGATTTTTACACCATGTTTTTGCCTATGTTTTACATCATATTTTGGACTTATTTGTACAATTTTGTGTTACTTCTAGTGTTTTTATCTTACTTTGCACAGAATCTTCACTTTTCTTGGTTTTTGTGAAAATGTAGATAAAATGGCCTAAAAATGATGGATTTTGAGTGTTTTGAAGCCAAAGCATGATTCCCGAAGAGATCACGGGCTCACACGTCCAATTTGGGGAGAAAACGGTGAAGAACGAGACATTTACGGCCTTGGCCGTAATTGCTGATTCGGCCGTAAAAGCGACGACGAACAGAGGACGAATAAATAGAAACTTTCACGGGCAAGGCCGTAATTCCATCACGGGCCGTAAAAGTTTCTGTGACAAAAAGCATTATACACCAAAATAATTACGGCCGAAGCCGTAAACTCATCACCGACCGTAAAAGTTTCCGCCCCTCGTGTTTCTCACTCGATTCGACTCCAAACTGAACCAAAATTGAACCAAACTCTCCAGAAACCTTCCTAGACTGGTTCTATATTGATTAGACTATAAAAGAAAAGGTTTTGGAAGGGTTTCAGGGGCTTCTAGGCACGAAAATGAGAGGAGGCGGTGGCGATGGCGAGAATTGATTCCAGGGCAGAAAACGAACAAAAAAGCCGCGCAAAGGAAGAATTAGAGGGTTGATATTCATCTCCACGTCGAGGGGAAGCCTTTCTACTATCTTGTCTAGCGATTTCTTGTATTTTTATTGAGTTTCCATGCGATTTTCATCAATGAACAAGCTGTTTGTTATGAACATGAATGTGTAAACCCTTATTTCGGGATTTGGGGAATAGCCCATTGACGATTTATGGATTAAATACATAGTTTTGAATCTTTGACATGATCTTTTATAGATTTGATTTGATTAGAATTATGCTTATTTCGTGAATTACCCTGATCAAGTAATTTTACGTCTTAGACGTTGCGAGAAGGACCGGGAAGTGAATCACAACGTCGGATCTATTCTTTTCAAACCTGTGAATCCGATCACGGGAGTAGTTCGGATTCGCTTGAAAGATTACCATGGTTTTTCACATAACTTAATGGGTCTATTTATGTTAATTGCCACGGGAGTAGGGAATTAATGTAAATAGATACCGGGTTACGCTTCGGGAGGAGGTAATCTGTACCTTAGGAAAAATCCCTTTCAAAATTATAATTTTCTGATCAAAATATTTATTTGTAAATTTTATTCATAATCATCAACTGGGTGAAACCCTAGATCCTGAATTTATCCGAATTGATTTTTACCCGAACGCTCGCTTTTGCTTCTTTTTGTACTTAGAAGTTGCCAAAACAAAAACCACATATTGATTCGTCTAGATATAGATCAAATGTGTAATCGGTACTTGACCACCAGATCCTCGTTGGGAACGATAATCTTTTTATTACTTCGATAAATCCGTGCACTTGCGGATACCTATCACATTTTCAATAAAACCAAGAAAAGTGAAGATTCCATACCAATTAAAGCAAAAATATAAAAAATTAGTATGAAATCATGAAATTAAGCCACAGTATCATATAAAACACAAGCAAAAATATGATGTAAATGCAATGCCTCAAAAAGGTAAAATATCTTGGAAGCTTAACGATTCCCTGCCAAGTTGGTAAGATTTTTATTGAACAAGCTTTATGTGATCTAGGGGCAAGTGTAAGTTTGATGCCCCTATCTGTTTCTAGAAAGATCGACTATGGAAATATGAGGTCTATAAAAACTTTACTTCAATTTGCTAATGGTTCTATTCAACAATCTATTGGAATGATTGAAAACATTTATGTTTTGTTGATATGGAAAAAAACACTGAGTTACCAATTATATTGGGAAGACCGTTTATGGGTAGCGCAGGTGCTATTGTTGACATGATGAATGAGAAACTCACATTGAATTTTGGAAAGGATAAACTAGTGTTTGATTTTTCTTTTAAGACTAAAAAGTTATCTTTTGTAGAATCTCACTATTACATCAAAGATGAAGAAAGCAAGGCTTATGGAGATAACACTTTGGAAGTCGACAAAAACCCCCTAGAAGATTATTTGAAGCATGAAAAAGACAAAGGGAAGGGAGATGGAACATGGGCACAATTACAGACGACCGATTTAAGCCCACAAGTCGACTTAAAGAAGGTTGAAGATGAAAAATTCCATATCATTTACAACGCCTCAGATCCACCTGAACAATCATAGACCTTGCTATGGTCAAGCTAAAGACCTTAAACAAGCGCTTTTTGGGAGGCAACCCAATGTTTTTGAGTTTTATTAATTTTAGTACTTTCAGTCTTAGATTTTAATCTTCTTAGAATTTTTAGAGGTTTTAAACAGCGTTCTTTGATGAATTTTTATATCTGAAAATTCTTCTAAATAGGTTATTTTACGTGCAAGAATTTTTTAAAATTTTTTTGGAAATTCTTCATGATGAATGGAGTCTTGACGAAATTTTGACAGTCATGGCGATGAGTCACTTACGGGCAGTAGGTTTCATTTGTAAAGGGGCTAAGTCACAAACGTAATTACGGCCGAAGCCGTAAACCAGTCACGGACCGTGAGTTCTTTGGTTTTAAACTTAACTGGCGAAATTAGGGTTTACGCCCACCCTTGTAATACACCAATTTTCGCTTTGGCAACGAAATCCCTCTTCTAACTTTCCTCCACTGCCAGCGAGTACTTTCCGGCGATCTTTCACCGAATTCCGATCGGATTTCATGGAGAAGTGCTATCAGTCTGCTGACGCTCTTTTTTTTTGCCGATTTCAGCCCGATTTCTTCAAAATTTGTGAGCAGATCTTTCTCAGTTGATATTTTAGATTCTTTGCTTGATTTGAATACTTCTAGCATCGATTTCAAGATAGTTTACTTGGATTTTTGGAGAGATTTTGGCAGAACTTTAGACTGGCGATTTTCACAGTTACTGTAGCTTCAAGATTTGTGGTTAAACATAGCTTATTTGCGTTGGTTATACTGTGATATTATGGCACTGAGGAGATCTGTGAGGACTAGACCCTATGGGGTGATGATGACGAGTAGATATATTGGACCCGCCCCATGGTACATGTATAGAATAGTATATGGAGTCTTACCAAATACTTTTGAGTGGATCATCTATGGTGACTCGGAGCCCAAGACTCAGATGCAGACATCAGAGGCACCGAGTACACCTACTGCTCCTAGTACCTCATAGACTACATTTGAGCAAGTTAGCTCTGTAGAGTTAGAGATTACTTCTGAGAGGCTTGCTAATATGCCAGAGAAAGAATACAGAGATACCTGTAGCACCACCAGAGCCAGCTGCAGTGACTGTTGAGATGGAGCACACTGGCGAGTACCAGACGACTCCTACTCTGTTGGGTTAAAAGATGGTTCAATTTTAATTTCATATTAAAATGTCATGAGACCATTTCAAATTCACCTTATGGGTATATGGTTTTTTTATTGAAATGGGTTATGGTTTCCAATGAACGCAAGCATTCATTGTTAATTATCCCTAAATAGCTTTGGGCACCTTTGATTAAGAGATCTACACATATAAAATCAAATAAATATGTGATTGGAAGAACAATATCATTAATCATTCATAACATTTGCCAGAAAAGACTTACAATTTCAATACAAAGCTCATCATTAGCCAAATGATGACTAGATGATTAAATATCCAACATCTTGAGAGCTTGCAAATATTCGAACTTGATAAATACTTGGTCTCAATGACTTGTGAGTATTAGTTTGAATAAAAAGAGATTCATCTCCTTTAGGATGTGAAATAATTATTTAGCCTTAGCGTACAATTATTCTGTAATTGGAAATCCATTCCCTTGGGAAAGTGAGATAACTATTTAGCCTTAGCGTATAATCATCTCTTAATGATTTTTGTCCCCTTGAGGATATTGTGTAGTTATTTAGCCTTGGCATATAACTATGCTCTAACCAATGTTCATCCTCTTGAAGGCATAAGAAGATCTTTATTTCAATTGATAAATATTCGGCTTGTAAAAGGACACGTGAATATTTTCTATTTGAGTTCGATAGATATTCTTTTTGTGAATATCTATTTGATTTCAAGTTTGATGAATTTCAAGTTCGATTAATTTGATTTCAGCTGCGAATGATACTATAACAATATTGAGGAACTGCGCCCCGATACATAATATCGACGTACGCACCTCCCAAATAATACTGTTAGCACCATGCAACAGCTTAGAGAGTTGATGTATTCTTGATTAGCCTTTGAAAAGCTAAATGTTGAAAATATATGAGTGGGCCTTTTGGCCAAATATTCGAAATAGAATCATGGCCCTTGGACAGATTTTGGGATAGAAGAACGAGCCATTGGGCCAAATGTTCAAATTAAGCGAACGAGCCATTGGGCCAAATGTTCGAAATAGCCTGTGGAAGGCTAAAATGTCATAGGGCGAATATGTTATGAATAACCTTTAGAAGGCAAAAATATCAAAGATAACCTTTGATAAGCTGAAATAACATAGATAGCCTTTAAAAAGGCTAAAATGTCAGAGTTAGTCTTTGAAAGACCAAAATATCATAAATAGCTTCTGAAAGGGCTAAAATATCAAAAATAGCCTTTAGAAGGCTAAAATATTAAAAATAGCCTTTGGAAGGCTAAAATATCAGGGTTAGTCTTTGAAAGACTAAAATATCAGTCTTTGGAAAAGACTAAGATTATAGAAATAGCCTTTGAAAGGCTGATGTGTCAAAGATAGCCTGGAGAAGGCCAAAATATTAGAATTGGTCTTCATAGGAAAATTTGTATAATGTCGGTGTTGGAGATCATGCCTATTGGGAAACCCCGGGGATATTTTATAATTTTTACATAGAGATTACATTTGCACAGTGGAATAATATACCCAAAATAGGCTGGTCCCAAAAAACCCAGTGAAGATCGTCTTGCGAGGGAGTCGACACGATGAGATAGAAAATACCTTAGGAGCAAGATGAGGCCGATGTCTAGGTAGGCGCCTAAGCGTGTGCCCTCTGTACTCTCACACACACGGATGCCTCGAGCTCTCTTCTTCTACGCCCGGTGCTAGCCTCAGGAAGAAGATACAAGTCTTTATTCACCTTCTTAAATTCTTCCACCTTCAAAGGAAGATGCGCCAATGGAAGGAGGTGAGGAAGAAGATGCTGCTAAGCCTTCCAACTTGTTGCGCCAAGAGGAGGAAGGGAAGGAAGACTTGCAGCTAGAGGAAGGAAGATTTGCGCCACTCTCTTCTTGTTCTCGCCCCTTGGTGTGCTCACTCCAATGTTCTCATAATCAAGGGCTCTCACATGCATCTAGATATATAGATGCAAGAGGGGGCAGCAAGAATAAGGTGGGCACAACTCATAAGGGGAGGTGGCGGCTAGGGTATGATTGGTGTTGCAATTAGGGTTTTAGGTTATGGCAAGACTCCAAGCACTTTCCATAATCCCCTTGCAATCGCCCAAGACTTACCATAGAAGTCTATGATACCTTAGATGCCTCAACCCTTGCCATAGAGGCAAGGTTTCCATCTAAGCATGAAGGGCGGAGGCGCCAATTCCTTCCAAAGGAAGCAAGTTGCGCCAAGGTCACCCCATTATGCCCTTGGCACCAATGGAGTTGGTTTTTCTCCCCATTATACCCTTTTCGCCTATGCTCTCTTCATGACAACTAGTTATTGGGCCTCATTGGGTAATGAGCTTGCCCAAACTTCATTGCATGGGTTGATTAAGCAATTGGATCGAAGCCAATGCAACCCTAATCCAAATATGACCAACCATAGTCAATTTTTGGTCAACCTGCCAAAAATGAAGTTTGGCTCCAATAACTATCTTCCATCTCATCAAGCCCATTGGCGCTGATAAAATCTCCCAAATAGATCTGAGTTATCGAATAACTCAATTGTAAGGCTTCTCGATCAATGCGAGAACTCGAGTATCAAGGTGTGCGACCCTGTAGGTTCCTCTGACATTGGCAGTGCTGACCTAAGGTCACCACAAGTAGTGAGTGACACCTAACAGTGCATCGTTGCTACCCAAGTCATCGGAATGGATATCGAAATCGACATCCCCATCATCACAACTAGGTACAGATACATTATGGTCCATTTGCTTAATTGATATCCGATTGGACAAGTGTGTCATCACTTGTTTTCACCCAATCACATGGTCATGACTAAAACATGTTGTCACCTGGGTATAGCCATACACTTTTAGTCATAGAGTTCTTTGAGAAATGTCATGGGTGCAGTGAACCTCTTCAACAATGGACTTATCTGTTTCATTTTGTAGCTTTAGATAGTGGTTGGAAGATTTCAATGTCGGAGAGGATTTCATGGCAAAGATCCAGCAACAATTTTTGTAGTAGCGGATGGGGGAAGAGTTGTAGCAACAAGAATTTTGGTTCCATTGCTCTCGGGAGCTGAGCAATTTGACAGAACGGAGGCAAGCTTCTGTTATCTCGGAGAGAAAGAGGAGTGATGAACTGTAGTGACGAGGCTCATAACTCTGACTGAATCACCATCTATGCTGAGCTATGGTTAGCAAATTTCTTAAACAAGTAATTCATTCCCAAAGAGATAGTAGGGAGAAACTTCGGCAAGAAAGATTAAGCAGCGAGAATAGCGGCTGTATTATGGTAAAGAGATAAATAAAGCGGCGGCTATATTATTTTCCTTTTAATAAAGTTTTACCAAGTCAAACCGAATGACTTGGGCTGATTTGCATAAGGATTCAATCACAGTGAATTTGAAGGATTCGCGAAGCGTAGGAAAGGAGCCAATCAATTTTTTTTTTAAATCTTCAAAGTAGCTATTTTGATTCCCCTAGACATTATAGGCGGGGAAAAAGGTGATCAAGGTAAACTCATCTATCCTTCTGTTGTAAATTTTGCTTTTCAATTAGAAATTCTTTATGTTGCCTTCAATCTTCATAGTAACGAAGCCTCGTTAACTATCTGAGTTTGAAAAACTTATCTCATGATTTATAGATTGGTTTTATTTGCAAGAGTCTTCATCTCCATCAGCATTATTTGTTTAACCGAAGTTGATTTCTCTGTAAGCGATTTTATTTACCGGAGTTGTCTCTCCGTTAGATGGTTTAATTCAGCAGGGTTTTCCTTCTCCATCAGCGATTTTATTTACCGGATAGTTTTGTTATTGGAGTTTTCCTTCTTCGTTAGATAATTTTGTTTACTGGAGTTGTCTTTCCGTCAATAGTTTTGTTATCGGAGTTTTCCTTCTCCATGAGATGATTTTCAATGATGAAGAGAATGCGAGGAAGGAAGAACAGAAATTACCTTCATCATTATCTTCTCCTCTTTTCTTTTGTTCACTCTTGTCGTTGTTTTTTTTTATGCCGCTGAACTCGGTTACTTTTTTTTTACTGTCTCCCTCTCGGCTTCTCAATGAGTGTGTTGCCACAAGAAATAAAATTTATTTCTTCTTCTTCTTTCTGCCCAGCTGTCTCGCCGCAACCACCATCTTGTTGTGCTCGTTGTATTCACAGGAAGAGGAAGAGGAAGCCGAAGGCTTCTCTCGCCCCCTCTATTTTTTTTATTCGAATCTCCTCAGCATCTTTCTATCCGCTCCTACTTGTTGTAGTCATCTGCCCTTTTTTTGCCAGCCGCCATGAAAGGAATTACTTATTCCTTCACAAGGAGAGGAGGCCGAAAGCCTCCCTCTCATCTCTTTTTTTCTCTTCGAATCTCCACCCCGCCTCCATTCCCTATTTTTTAGGCCCTTCGACCACCAGGCTGGGCTAAATTCATGCAGGCTGGGTCGTGGCCCAAGCCCATGCTAAGGAGCAAGAAGCGAAGCCCGACAACGATGCAAAATGCTAGGTCAATGCCGATTAGACCAAGAGCCGCGTCAGCGTCTCCCTCGCCGAGCTGTTCGGACGTGGAGACATGAGGCCGAGTGACTTCGACGATTGCCGATGAAGCGGAGCTCGCAGGGGTGAAGGTCAAGGGCAACACGAATGCGACGAGCGGGTCTAGAGGAGAAGCAGCGCAAGGAAGATGCGGATGAGTGGCGTCTTCGGACTTCGGAAGATCCGGACGCGGCTTGCACAAGGGAGCTGCTAGCAGGGGACGCGGGCAACAGTCATCAGGCTCGCAGCAAAGACGTCTTCTTCAGCAGAGAAAGCGGGGATGCGGGCGAGATCTTCGACAGCATGGAATAAGGGATCACAGTGACTTCCTTCCTATAAATATCTCTGTCAGGCGGACGAGGAGGGGGGGAGCAAGCGCTGGGGAGCACCATTACCGGTGACGGTGAGGGCGCCATCGTCCCTTCCAGAGTGGGGGCTCTGATGCCGCCAGGGGGCGAGGTTTTGGCGTCTAGGGAGACGTTGATGAGCAAGAAAGCAGTAAGGGGGTTTCAAGCATTGTAACCAGCGTCTGGGGAGACAACCGGCAAGAGGAGCGAAGTGGGACAGGCGCGGGCGACGGGGATCATCGGCGGTGAGAGCTTGAAAGGTTTTTGTAGCTTTGAAGAATAGAAACCCAAGCTTTTCCCTATCTCTGTTCTTCCTTGTTTCCGGCGACATTTGGGTTCGACGTTTTCACCATCTCTGACGACATTTGGTGGGCTGCTCGGGAGCAGTGACGAGAGGCTGAGGGTGAAGAGGGCTCTCCACCCTGCCGGCATGCCTCCGTTCTTCGGTGGCAACGTACGAACGCGAGCGACAATGGCTGCGAGCTAAAGAAGACAATGGGCGAGACATGTCTGCATCGACGTTCGAAATGATGCAGATGTTGACTCGATCAACATTGATTCTGAAATCTGTATTCGGCAGGCGCGCGTGTATACGTTCGAGCGGGCGCTCAATTTGGTCAAATCAAAGACAAAATTAGGGTTTGATTGATTTGGGGTTGATTTTGGGGCCGGAAACCTAGGGTTTCAGCGAGTTATGGAGTTCTGCCGGAGAACCTTAGGCTGGGGCATGACAACAGGTATTAGAGGCAAGGTTATCGACAACGTTTTGACATAGCATGGGGATGCGAGGTTCAGCTAAGTTCAGCTAGGATGGTGAAGCAAGTTTTTTGTGGCCCCATGACCCACAGGTTTGAGATTACTAACAAGTTTGGTTGATGCAGGTTGCTGTAAGCATGACGATCCAGTGTGTTAGACCGTAAACTCTAATTTGCAGGTTGAGCGGAGTATCTGGGAGATGCGTTATGAACGTGACACTGTACGGATTGAGTTGGGCGGAGCACTATGGCGCGTGATGACTGGGACACAAGAGGTTGGGTAGAGTACCAGGGTGGTGTGATAGTACGTGAGCCTAGTTGTGTCATGTCAGGCGGAGTGCCGAATTCCATTCAACGTGGTGCAGCAGCATTCATCATCAAACTTGAGACTGGATACAAAACATTTGAACATTGGAGGGCTAGTGTTGGACCCATATCGAACATCGTGGGCGATGTTCAAATCAGGTGGGGGAGAATTGTTAGGCCCTTGGACCACCAGGCCAGGCCAAATTCAAGCGGGTTGGGCCGTGGCCCATGCCCGTGCGCTGGAGCAAGAAGCAAAGCCCGACAATGATACAAAATGCTAGGTCAATGCCGATTTGACCAAAAGCCGCGTCAGCATCTCCCTCGCCGAGCTATTCGGAAGTGGAGACGTTAAGCCGAGCGACTTCGACGATTGCCGATGAAGCGGAGCTCGCAGGGGTGAAGGTCAAGGGCGACGCGGAGGCGACGAGTGGGTCTAAAGGAGAAGGAGAGCAAGGACGCCGCTACGAGCGGCATCTTCGGACTTCGAAAGATCCGTACATGGCTTGCGCAAGGGAGCTTCAAGCAGGGGATGCGGACGCGAGGGACATGGGCAACGGTCGTCAGGCTCACAGCAAAGACGTCTTCTTCAGCAAAGAAAGTGGGGATGCAGGCAAGATCTTTGATAGCGAGGAACGAAGGATCGCAACGACTTCCTTCCTATATATATCTCTGTCAGGCGGACGAGGAGGGGGGGGGGGGAGAGACGACGACGGCAAGGGCACCATCATCCCTTCTAGAGTGGGGGCTCTGATGCCGCCAGGGGGCGAGGTTTCCGGCATCTAGGGAGATGCCGATGAGCGAGAAAGCAGTAAGGGGGTTTCAAGCGTTGTAACCAGCGTCTGGGGAGACGACCGGCGAGAGGAGCGAAGTGGGACAGGGGCGGGTGACCGGGGTCAGTGGCGGTGAGAGCCTGAAAGGTTTTTATAGCTTTGAAGAAGAGAATCGCAAGCTTTTCCCTATCTCTATTCTTCTTTGTTTCCGGCGACATTTGGGTTCAAGGTTTTCACCATCTCCGATGAGATCTGGTGAGCTGCTCGGGACCAGCGACGAGAGGCTGAGTGCGGAGAAGGCTCTCCACCCTGCTGGCACGCCGCCGTTCTCCGGTGGCAACGTACGAACGCGAGCGACAATGGGCGCGAGCTGAAGAAGATGATGGCCGAGACATGTCTGCATCGGCGTTCGTAACGATGCAGATGTTGACTCGGTCAACATTGATTCTAAAATCCGTATTCGGCAGGAGCGCATGAATACGTTTGAGCGGGCATTCAATTTGGTCAAATCAAAGTCAAAATTAGTGTTTGATTGATTTGGGGTTGATTTTGGGGTCGGGAAACCTAGGGTTTCGGTGCGGTATGGAGTTCCACCGGAGAACCTTAGGCTGGCGCATGACAACCGGTATCAGAGGCAAGGTTATCAACAAGGTTCCGACCGAGCATGGTGATGCGAGGTTCAGCCAGGATAGTGAAGCAAGTTTGTTGTGGGCCCATGAACCACAGCTCCGTGATTACTGACAAGTTTGGTTGATGCAGGTTGCTGTAAGCATGACGATGCAGTGCGTTAGATCGTAAACTCTAATTTGCAAGTTGAGTGGAGTATCTGGGGAGATGTGTTATGGATGTGACCCTGTACGGATTGAGTTCTGCGGAGCTCTATGGCGCGTTATGACTGGGACACAAGAGGTTGGGCGGAGTACAAGGGTGGTGCGATAGTAAGTGAGCCTGGTTGTGTCAAGTCAGGCGAAGTACCGAATTCCATGCAACGTGGTGCAGCAACATTCATCATCAGACTTGAGACAGGATATAAAAGATGTGAACATTGGAGGGCTAGTGTTCGACCCATATCGAACATCAGGGGCGATGTTCAAATCAGGTGGGGGAGAATTGTTAGCCTTTTGGACCACCAGGCTGGGCCAAATTCATGTGGGCTGGGCCGTGGCCCAAGCTCGTGTGCTAGAGTAAGAATCGAAGCCCGGCAATGATGCAAAATGCTAGGTCAATGCCAATTTGACCAAGAGCCGCGTCAGCATCTCCCTCGCTGAGCTATTCGGACGCGGAGACGTGAGGCCGAGCGACTTCGACAATTGCCGACGAAGCGAAGCTCGCAAGGGCGTAGGTCAAGGGCGACCGGAGGTGACGAGCAGGTCTAGAGGAGAAGGAGCACGAGGAAGGCGCGGACGAGCGGTGTCATTGGACTTCGGAAGATATGGACTGATGTGGGGTGGGAGCATGAAATATGAAATAGTATGAAAAATTAAAATCTAAGGAAAACAAACATGCTAGCATGAAAGACTAACGTGTTTTCAAAATAATATGTTTTGGTATTTTATGATAAAAACTGAAAATTATGCATGCAAATAAACTTCAATTCCTAAACATGGATTCTAACATGTAAAAACAAAACTACACTAAACATGTTGTTAACTTACCCTAGACTATGCATGCAACTAATATGAGGATAAGATTAAACATGCATAAATTACACTAAACATGCAACTCACAAGTCTACTACTAAGCATGAATTTGCAAGGAATAAAATACTACAATAATTTAAAGAAAACTCACCTTGCGATCCTTGAGAATAGAAGGACCATGACACCCCGATCTTCACCGGTCCTACTCTGATGGAAGGTGACGATTACACACAGGACATCAGAACAAGCCCACACATGCGTGGGTGAGTTTAAAAGTTAATATTAAAATGTCCAACAAGTTAAAGGGTCAAGAGGGAGGCTAGTCCTCCAAATTCTCTTGCTAACATTCAAAGAGACTAGCTATTAGGGCGGGGAAAGAGGGAATCGACTTGCGTGAAGAGTTCATCCTTGTTCCTTGCAGCCAATCCTACAAATCAGAAGCAAAGTGCAATAAGAAGTTCTTAACAATCAAGTAAGAGAAATCACAAAGAGTTGGAACACTTATCACAAGCTTGCGCCAAGATGAGGTTGGGAGAAGTGTCCTTTGAAGAGGTTGCGCCACAAAGATAGAAGAGGTTGCCTTGTGCCACTTATTGGTTGTAGAAGATGGATATGCGCCACTTGTTGGTTGAAGAAGATGAAGATGTGCCACAAGAGGGTCTAGGGAAGGTATGCGCTACTTGAAGATTGAAGAGGATGCTCCTTACGCAATGTTTGATGGAGAGATCTTTGTAGAAGAGGTTAGCAAAGGGAACCTTGGTCCTTGGGGAAGAAGAGAAGATAGGTGACACAAGCACCTCAGAGGAGAAGGGGATAGGGAAGGGCGACACAAGCACCCATAGTTCCTAGGAAACTACTCGACAATTTCACTATTCAATGGCTAATTCTTACATGCGAGATTACAAGTTTCATAGGCATTTGTTCAACGTTTACAGAAGAACAAAATAAGAAAGAAATTTGAGGCCTTTAATGACATGGAGTTGGCGCTTGCAATCTTTCCAAATCTTGACCAAGGGTTATGGAAATATTATGAATTTTGAAGGCTTGGTCGGCTTGAATAATGAGGGAGGAGCTTTGTGGCGAATTCTTCTATGCTTGGGCGAATTCCTTCGAGAACTTTCCATCCTTGGGTGGTGCTTGAATTACTTCCTCTTTGGCTTGGACAAATATGGAATCCTTTTGGTGGCTTTGGCGCATTCTCCTTTGCTTGGGCAAAAATTGCATTGAAGAGCTTCCTTAATTGGCTTCATGAGGTGGCAAACTCCTTTGGTGGCGATTTTTTTTCTTCCTTGATTTGAGGCTTGAATATTGGATCTTGATTAATTCTTCAATGATGTGTGCATATGAATTTTGGTGGCTGAAATCTTCCTTGATTGATGAGACATATAAATAAAGAGAGGTGAGATGAAGTGCTTCAACTCAAGTCTTCACTTTGAACTTGGCTTTGAAGTGACTTTCCATAATTGGAGCTAGCTTTGTTGAGTGAGATTTGAGCTAGCCTTGAGCTTGTCCACATGACTTGTAAATGCTTATCACACTACTCCTACTAGGATGTAACATTATGCCATGCACTAATTCTAGTATGATGCAACATAATTTCCATAAAAGAAAAATACAAAACAAAGTATAAAACTTACCAAATATAGCTACATGATGCATGCAATGCAAAGGTGCCTTAGGGTACCCATAGACTAGGGTAGCCTTAAGCTCCATTTATATTTTCTTGGGTCATGGTCTCTACCCCCATCACGGACGCGGCTTGCGCAAGGGAGCTTCGAGCAGAGGACGCAGATGCGAGGGACGCGGGCAACGGTCATCAGGCTTGCAGCAAAGACGTCTTCTTCAGTAGTGAAAGTGGGGACGCAGGCGAGATCTTCAGCAGTGTGGAATGAGGGATCACAGCGACTTCCTTCCTATATATGTCTCCGCCAGGCGGACAAGGAGAGGGGGGGGGGGGGAGCAAGCACTGGGGAATGCCACCACCGGCGACGGCGAGGGCACCGTCATCCCTTCCAGAGCGGGGGCTCTGATGCCGCCAGGGGGCAAGGTTTCTGGCGTCTAGGGAGACGCTGATGAGCGAGAAAGTTGTAAGGGAGTTTCAAGTGTTGTAACCGGCATCTGGGGAGATGACCGGTGAGAGGAGCGAAGTGGGACAGGGGCGGGCGACGGGGGTCGTCGGCGGTGAGAGATTGAATGGTTTTTGTAGCTTTGAAGAAGAGAAACCCAAGCTTTTCCCTATCTCTGTTCTTCCCTGTTTCCGGTGACATTTGGGTTCGAGGTTTTCACCATCTCCGGCGAGATCCGGTGGGCTGCTCAGGAGTAGCGACGAGAGGCTGAGGGGCAGAGAGTGGTCTCCACCCTGCCGGCACGCCTCCGTTCTACGGTGGCAACGTATGAACGTGAGCGATATCGGGCGCGAGCTGAAGAAGACGATGGCCTAGACATGTCTGCTTCAGCGTTCGAAATGATGCAAATGTTGACTCGGTAAACATTGATTCTGAAATCCGTATTCAGTAGGCACGCATGAATACGTTCGAGCAGGCATTCAATTTGGTCAAATCAAAGTCAAAATTAGGGTTTGATTGATTTGGGGTTGATTTTGGGGTCAGAAACCTTGGGTTTCGGCGTGGTATGGAGTTTCGTCGAAGAACCTTTGGCCAGGGCATGACACTATTCCTTTGGTAAGTTATTATTATTTTTTTTTTCAAAAGCCTTTGTTGCAGTAAACTTAACCGCATGCACAACTGCATAATTTTGAATTGCATGCTTCAATTGTAACCGCATATGCCATGTCATTGCATTGCACCTATATTTTCTTTTTTTACCAAGTCAAAATCCAAATTGTTGACTTGAACCAAAATCATTGATGGTAGCTTAGATCCGAAAGCAATAACTTATCATAAAATTACACACTCATTTTTTTTATGTTCCAACCAGATTGTGTACATGTCCCTTTTTCACATTGATTTTATTATAGTCAAAATGATCAAAGTTGACCAATCAATTTATCATAGTCAAGGCTCCTGTTTAGGCTAATTAATAATACTGAGATAATTAACACATTGTAAGAATAAATTTTGAACACCCTCCTTTCTCAAATAAGAAATTGAGAACAATCAATTTTTTTTTCAAGGGGAAATAAAAACACCTTCAACAAATGCCCCCCAACGGATTTGTCATGAGCAGTCTGCGTGTGCAAATCCATTGCACAATAGTACTCTGATTTTCTTATCTCATCATTTTAAATCTTTAAAATTTCTGGAGTGATTTTGTTTTCTCAGAAAAATTTATAACAGCAAACTGACGTGTTTCTAGCAAAGTCTATAGTCTTAAAACACTAAGGCAAATGTTTCTCAAATTCTTTCCAATTATGGCATGTGTATTCCTTATATTTCACTAATATTTTCTTCACAGAATATGCCTTTCACGTGGGTTCGACCTCTTAACATTCCTCTAGAGCACCCGACTGATGAGATGATTTCAAAGTACATAGAACAATATGATCCATGTAAATTTTTCAAGAAGAAAGATGGCACATGAGGCGTGATCAAATGTTAGAGTGACGAGATAGCTTTCGTGAGAGTTTTCCTCGTCATCCCTCCCTTCTAGTTCTTCCATAGGGCCACGTGCCCAACTTAGCACCGAATTATGAGCATTGGACACTAGTAGGACATGATACAATTGGGCTGAGAGATCATAAATCACATATTCATAGCCACGGCCCAGATCACTTTTTACTTCTCGAGCCAACTAATGATTCACATCGTGAGGAGAGAGTACAATTTTTAGGTTTAGACATAATTTTGGGGCGTCTTCCTAAGTGGACTTTGTGTTTAAAAATTCGAGGCAATATTACCTTTCATCTAGTGCACACTAAGTGGGCTAGATATATTCTGTGCACAAAGAGGGAAGTTCTTGGAAAAGCTGGGATAATTAATGCCATAATCTTATCAATGTTCAGCTATGAGTATGACACTAATCTATTAAAGGGAATTTTGGAACATTGGAACCCTTTGACCAATACTTGCTACATAGCTGATGAGGAGATTTTTCCAAGTCTATGGGAGATGAAAAATATATGTGGACTTCCAATGTTAGGAGCACGTTATGATGAGTTCGTCCCTGATGAACAAACATTATTCGGGGAGATTACTTTCGGCAAGTTCCAGTGTTCATCATCTTTGAAATTAATCTTTCAGTATTATTATAAATTGCATCAGAAGAAATTTGGAGTGGTGTCCATAAAAGATTGGATATTACATTTTATTGTTTCTGGTAAATCACCATTAGAGAGGGGATTTCCTTCTCCCTGCGATCCTTTTGGTGTTGGCTGAGAGGATATATCATCACGGGATTATGATCCTTCATCTAGGCCCAGAATTGCTACAAAGGACATGGATCGAAAGACGTTTCTCATTCCGTTTTTATCTTGCTGGCTATACTATTTTGTCATCCCTTATAAACATCAGAATCAAATTAGACCCGAGGTATTTATCATGGCTGATAAACTAGCAAATGGAATTCAAATATCCTTGGCACCTTCAGCCCTATTAAACTTATTTAGATCTTTAAGAAAGGCTTACACTAGTGATCCACCTGGTTCAAGAGACACTCTAATTCCCCTTCATTATTTATTTGGCTGGTTTAAACTGCAATTTCAGGGATTGTATAACACTGTTGTTTCTGAAAATATGAGATCCAAATTACCTTATTTGATTCATATAGCTGGGGCTTTTCTGGTACATTTGGTAAATTATAATGCACGTTTACTTTTTCGCAAATCAGAAACATTTGGTCACTCTCGTATTATTTTCTCCAACAAAAAGGGGTTTCTTTCAGTTGAGACAAAACATATTGATAGCGATTTTGAGATTTTGGAGGAGAAAAAGATTATTCCTCATGAATTTCTTATAAGCATCCGAGTCGGCTGGCTACTATTCAAGAGTGGTGATACAGCTTCTCTTGAAGCATACAACCATAATAGATGTGCTCGTCAGTTTGGCTATGATCAAGTTATTGTTGTGTTCGCAAGTGCACGGATACTCAAAATAATAAAAGATATCGAACCCACAGGGACCTACGTGTTAAGTACCAATGAGTCCAATTTATGAGACAATGAATCAACTTTAGCAGCTAAAGAACTTAAGGCATCCAGTTCAAACTTACTTGGCGCAATGGCCCTAGATGATGTACCTCATTGTTCTCTAGCCCATTGGTTGTGATTTAATGCCATGGCCTCTAACAGATTCATTGCATCATCGATTTTTTTGTTCATTAATGCTCCACCAGTGGCTGCATCTACAGTAAGACGTGTATTATAGTTAAGACCATGGTAAAATGTATGAACAATTACCCATTTTTCCAAGTTGTGGTGTGGACATAGACGTTGAAGCTCCTTGAATCGCTCCCAAGCTTCATACAGAGATTCCCCATCTTTTTGGGTGAAACCGGTGATCTAGTTTCGCAGTTGGACAGTTTTGCTTGGGGGAAAGTATTTTGAGAGAAACGCTTGAGAAAGTTGCTCCCAAGTTGTAAGCGATTCAGGTTGGAGAGAATATAGCCAGTTTCGAGCTCTATCCCGCAGAGAGATTGGGAAGAGTCATAGTCGTAGCGCATCGGTAGAAACTCCATTCATCTTCGTCGTGTCGTAGAACTCCAGGAAAATTGATAGGTGCATGTTTGGATCTTCAAAAGGTAGTCCTCCAAATTGGTTCTTCTGAACCATCGATAAAAGGAAGGGCTTTATCTAAAAGTTATTAGCCTCCACTGGAGGTCGAGAAATACTTGAGTGAAGACCCTGCGCATTTGGAGCAGCAAAATCCTTCAGAGTTCTATTATCGTTCGCCATCGTCAGATCGATAGGAATAGGTTCAATAATCCTCGATGATTCTCTAGCACTCAATTCCTTTAATCGCCTTCTACGATGAAACGTCCTCTCAATTTCTTGATCAAGTTCATACAGATCTTCAAGTCCACCTGATCGTAAACCTCTACGCATATAACAGTTAAGCACAAATAACAAAGATTGAAAGAAAAAACTAAATTACAATAACAAAGAAGCAAACAAAACAAAGAAACACAAAGAAACAAACAAAAACACAGAAACGAAAGCAATAACAAAAGAAACAAAACGTCTAGTCTACCAATTGTTAAATCACTTTGATATTGGTTGCTTGTCCTCGGCAACGGCACCAAAACTTGATGTGTGCCTTACCAACGCACAACTAACCGCAAGCATGACAGTTTCGTCGTGGCAGTACTTTAGATATCGATCCCACAGGGACAGTGATCAAGTACTAAGTAATTGTGAATCGATAGCTAGATAATCGATTGAATGATTCGAAATTGCGAAGAACGAAGTAAGCGAACTGAGTCAAGCAAGAGAAAGTTTTTGGTGTAAAAATAGGGCTAGAGATATCGGAACTTCGAGTTCGTCTCGTTGATGGATCTTATATTCAAACAAGTTAATATTATAGCAAGCAATTTAAAAAGCGCTTAAGGAAGTATCTAAAGGTACAGATTACCCTCTTTCGACGGGGTAATCTGGTGTCAATCTATACTGGCGTCCTACTTTCGTGGCTCACCGTGCCTAGATTAACCCATTGGGATCAGAGATACTATAAAATTCCTCATACAAATCCCGCCCCATTTCTTGGCAGCTCAGAGTATATCTGAACTAGCAAATCTAGCGTCGCAATTCACCTTTCAGTCCTTCTTGCAGCGCCTAAGAGAAGAAATTACGTGATCAAAGTAACTCTACCAGTAAAATAGCATAGAACAGATAAACACAAGATAAAATTTATACTTGCTATGAAATGACAAGTTCAAACAAAAGATACAAACAATGACACTACACCCTTAATTCCGACAAAGAGATTACACTATCATAGCGTCATTTGAATACAAATCTCTAGGGAAAGAAGAAACCAAAGTGAAGATAAAAGGTAGAAGATGGCAAACTCTTTGAGGAAGGGCAACAATTCTTCTTCTTCGGGTCTTCTAGAGTGGGCGCACAAGGATCTCTGATGACACCAAAATATATAGTACATTTTGTATCATTTTATATATCTTTTCATGCTCAATTGAAGTTTTTTTGCTTATTTTTATGTCAAAATTATCAAATATTGCAAAATCTACTTCTATTTTGCTTTTTCATGATTTTCAGGCAAAAAGGCACTATTTTGAGGCGTTTTCAAGCAAAATCGAAGACATAGAAGAGTTGCCATCATCAAGAGGAGATCACCCGACAAATTTTACGCAAAACAGAGTAACTCCCCGAAATACGGTAGTGCCGTAATATATATTACAATACCGTATTTTGGTACGATACCGTAATATCGAGCCACTGCCATAATTTGGAGAAATTCCGAATAGAAGATTTTGTTGATTTTATGGCACCATCGTAAATAATTACACAGGCCGTATTTTGGAGCGCTTCAGAACAGAGAGATTTACTAAAATTACGGCACTGCCGTAAACCATTTTACGGTGCCGTATTCCTCAGAGATTTCAGACCAGAGAACTCGTCCGATTTTATGGCACTACCAAAATAACTTTTACAGGCCGTAATTTTGACATAGGGTTCACAGAACTAAAATACGGCACTGCGGTAAAATAAAACACGGCCGTATTTTCTTCCTGGACGCGCGACTTTTTCGGGCTGAATCTTGCGTGGACCATAACTTTTGGTCTAGAGCTCCCAATTGAGACCTGAAAGTTGCTGAAGACTCGTCTTTAAGAGGAGAACACACACGAATTGAAAGCACAAATTTTTGTCCAGTATTGAGGGAGCAATCGACAGAGAGGTGCTTAGGGTTTGTCCTCACACCGAGAGGCGTAGAGGACCTCTCAGGCCATGATTTTCACTCAAAAGCTTCACCTAGAGGAGAGGAGGATACCCCAGAAGTTTCAAATCGAAAGGAGATAGAGTCAAGTTGTCAAACGTGGAGATCTTGCACGAAAGTGAGGATCGAAACGTTGGAGAACCATAAGTAGAACTTGTGTTGAGTCTCGGATGCACGAAAGTGATCCTTGAGATTCCACTTGAGACAATCAACATAGAATTCGGATGCACGAAAGTGATCTCGAGTTCTTTGATTGATGATTTACTTACCTTTAGCGTTGGGATAGATCTTGCGCGAAAGCGAAGATTGATCCCTGCAACGATTGTCGGCATGAGAGTGGGATAATCCCTTTATGAAGTAAATTAAGTCTTTATCATGATAAGATTAGTCTGACGACCTTTTATTTAAATCTAGTCATTAGAATCAAGGAGGATGAAACCCTAGTCCCAATGTTTCTCTCTGATTATCTCTACGCTCTTTTTATTGTTCACTTGCATTATAATCGATCGCTTAGCTAGTAAGAATACAACTATTTTATACTTAACAATAAGGTCTCTATGGTTCGATATCTTTCTTTATTACTCCGAGTATCCGTGCACTTGCTGATCACAACAAGTTTTTGGCGCCATTGCCAGGGATTAGTCCAAGGTGCATGCTAAACAACTTGGGATACAACAAGTTTTTGGCGCCGTTGCCGGGGACCTTAGTTTTGTTAATATCAAAATAGTTGTTAGTATTGCTAGACTAAGTTTTATTTGTTTTAGATTTAACTTTTTTTTTATTTTTGCAGGTTTTGGATTTTTCACAAGTTGTGACAGAACTGGGAATTTCTGAAATTTGTGAATTTACTTGTGTTTTAGATTTTTCTATTTTTTTATATATTCTAAAAAAAACAATTTGATTGATTGATGCTGGATTATCCTTTTGTTCTTGATAGACTTGAAAATATGTCTTTTTATCACAATTCATGGGCATCTGAAAGAGGCAAGGTATACATACCACAAGGTATAAAGATTATTCACGATGCACTCTTGCAGATATATTGAAATTTCACTCTATTCCTTCTATTAGATGCAATATTTTTAAATCTAATGATCATTATGCTTCTGAATGTCAATTTAGAAATCATGCAAATCACATTTCATCATGGTATCAAGATGATCAACATGATTCTAGATCTTTTTATGATGATTGCTCTGATCATGTTTCTAAACCATGCTTTGAGGGCACTGGAAATTCTAGCTTAGACTCGATGCTTGAGAAATTGAAGATCATAACAAATAGAAGTAAGGAAATTGAAAATCTTAAGGGGATGATTAGTCAACTTACTTCTCAAGTAGAATCTTTAACTGCTAATTCTAAAATTTTGGAAACCCAGAGAGCACAACAAGATTGTTTATTTGAGTTTGATTTGGAAGCTGAAAAACTTGATTTAGAAAAATCCCCCTCCGATTATGATTGTTTTGAGATTGAGCCTTATGTGAATATTCATGAATCTCACTCTAATTTTGATAATTGTGAAATTGATTCTTGTGCTAATTTATTTGTAGAAAATTTTGAGGAAATTGAAATTGAAAACCCCTCTTTTGAGGAAGTCGATTCTTTTGATGATGCATCATTTGTGGTTAATTCTGATGAAGGACATGTGGGGGTTGATTTAGAAAAATCTTATTCTGGTTTTGTTGGTAATTTTGAAATTGATAGATTATTTGATTGTGAGCATGAGGAAATTGATAAAAATTTGAATGTTACAAACACTAATGAATCTCACTCTGATATTTTTCCCATATCTTTTGTTGAATCTTTTGATGTATCTGAAATTTTGAGCTTTATTGAGGAATCTAATGAAAAACATAAAACTTATTTTGATGATCCAATGCTTATATCTTGTGATTAAAGTCCTATTGCAATTGAAGACATGAATTTGAAGAAAGGACTTATGATTTTGCTTACTGACAAATTTAGGAAGATTATTGAATATCCTTTTAGTATAGTTGAAAATTTTGAATATCTTGATTTCTGCATATTTAAGAAAGCCACTTTGATTGTGATTTATATGCAATTCTGGATTTTTGGATTAGTGGCTAATGTTTTTGGACAAAGAAAATGCAGAAAATTGTTTGCTCTTTACTTTGGAACTAATTCACCTACTTCACCATGATATTTGATTTTTGGTCATGCTATGAACCTAAAATTAGCGCTTCTTGGGAGGCAACCCAAGTACTTTTACCTTAGTTTAGTTTCTTTTATTTTAGTTTATTTTTAGAACTAATTTTTCTTCTCTTTTTGTAGGTGAAAACAAGTTTTGGCGCATAATACGGCACCGCCGTAATTAGTTTTACGGTACCGTATTTTTGGTCCGTTTTTGACATAAAGTTTTATGATTTTTACAGCAGGGCCGTAACATCTTTCACGTGCTGTAATTTTGAGTGATTTTCTTCCCGAGAGTTTTTGAAAAATACGGCAGTACCGTAATGTGCTTTACGGTGCCGTAATTTGATACCTGCTTTCTGCATTCTGCTTACTTGACTGGGTGTTTTCTCGCTGCGATTTTAAGAAACTGGGTTAGAAAAATTTTTGATCTTTGGCACCATGACGAAGTACTCATCGTTGTCTATCATCTGGAAATTTTTGCTGAATTTTAAACTCCATGGATCATTCTAAAACATATAGTATCTTTTCAATTCTGATTAATTTCTGCAGCGGTTTTTTCTGACTAATCTGATTAGCACTTTTGCAGCAAGTTTTTTCTGACTACTTTTCTTAAAAAATTCACTGGCTGCACTGTTTGCTTTTTATATGTTATAGCTTCTTTTGCCTCCAGATCCAGAAATCTTCAAGAGCAACTATCTTCCACCTCTAGCCACTACTGCATCTGCCTCAGACATCATTGTTTCTAGCCGTCGACACTGGATTATACCATCTGCAGATTCTTACTTCTTCTACTGTCTCTATTTCCATTGATTTGATTTATTTATGCAGCAGACTCTTTATTAGTGACTGAATTTTTTTTATCTATGCAGCATTATTTCTTGCACCACCGGCCGACGATCTCACCTCCAGGACTATATTCTCTAGCAGGCCACTAGAGATTACTCACTCTACTGTCGGCACCATCACCATCATTGCTAGCAGCTTTCCAGCTAGCCTCTGTTCCACTTTTGCTTCTCAGCTGCATTAGCTTTTTCCACCGGCATCCTCTTCAGACCTCTGCGACATCTCCGATTCTCCCTTGAGAAATTTATTTTTTATCATTACTATTTTTAGAGACTATTTTTAGACTAAGCCTTATGTATCTTAAATTGTACAGGAAAAATTTTCAAAAGGCACATCTATGGACCTAGCAGCATCTGCCCCAACACTATTTTTAGTCTGAGCCTTATGTATTTTTGGTCAGAGTTTGCTATATAGTTTTGTGAGTATCATTTGCACCCTCTTGTTCATGATTATTTCATATGGTTGCATCTTTGATTTACTTTAGATGTATCACTCACTGAGATTTCTACTCGATATGGTCTCTTGAATCTATCATTTTACACTTTTGAACATTATTGTTTTAGTTTGATGCTTCTACACCTCACATGCTTATCTTTCTTTTCGATGTGGTTGTATGATGATTATGATGATACTGATTTCTACTATTTCGATGGGGTTGTATTATGATATTTCGATATTCTGATGAGCTATCTTCGATATGGTTGTAGTATACATGATGATATATTTAGTGTTTACGATGATATTTTGTGATGATGATGAGTATATTCTTGTTTTATATTGTTGATGACTTAATTGATTGATGATGAATGGATTTAAATTCATGATTAGAGAAAAACCCTATCATGTTAGATTTATTTCTTCATTGCATATCTATTTTTGAAATTTGACATTGGTTGATGCATGAAATTTTGGGTAGATGTGTTATTTGAGAAATAAGATCTAAAGGTGAAACTATTCCTTTAAATAAAATGAGCATATGAGTATGATTTGTGAATTGAGATCAATTGATCAACCTAGTAGATGTTTAGTCTATTTTGCTATTTGTTGGGAAATAAGAATCCAAGATCCATAAAAATAGTGAGAGACTCCCCTACTTGGCACAATGTAAAATTGATAGTGATACCTAAGACATGGGTTGAAGTCTATGCATGAAAAATAATGAGAGATAAAAAAGAATAAGACTCCTCTACTTGGCACTATGCAAAATTGATAGTGGTATCAAAGATAAGAGTTGAAGTCAAAAATAAAAAGTGTGTATCTAAGTGGGTACATGCCATCTTTGCAAAAATAATCAAATACATAAAAAAAAAGGAAAAAATTATGTGTGAAAAAAAAGATCTTGGAAACCTAATTCCTGTAAACAAAAGCATGATAGATTTCAACTGAAAACTGGGTGAAATCATGAGATTGAAAATTCTATTTATTATATAAGTTGCAAAGTTTTATTTGATTGAGTTGTGGATCTAGAGGATTGAATTCTAAGAATGATATGTTTATTTGAAGTTTGTGAAACAATTGATGGAATTTTTCATTGATGATTGTATTTTAGAAATTTATTGAGCATGAAAAGGTTTATCTTTTAATCAACTTTTGATTTTTGCTTGAGGACAAGCAAAGTTTGAGCCTTATGTATTTGATGACACCAAAACATATAGTATATTTTGTATCATTTTATATATCTTTTCAAGCTCAATTGAAGATCTTTTGCTTATTTTTATGCCAAAATTATCAAATATTGCAAAATCTATTTCTATTTTGGTTTTTCATGATTTTCAGACAAAAAGGCACTATTTTGAGGCATTTTCAAGCAAAATCGAAGACATAGAAGAGTTGTCATCATCAAGAGGATTCACCCGACAAATTTCACACAAAACGGAGTAACTCTCCGAAATACGATAGTGCCGTAATATATATTACGGTACCGTATTTTGGTACTATACCGTAATATCGAGCCACTACCGTAATTTGGAGAAATTACGAACAGAAGATTTTGTTGATTTTACGGCACCACCGTAAATAATTACACGGGCCGTATTTTGGAGCGCTTCAGAACAGAGAGATTCACTAAAATTACGGCACTGCCGTAAACCATTTTACGGTGCCGTATTCCTCAGAGATTTCAGATCATAGAACTCGTTCGATTTTATGGCACTGCCATAATAACTTTTACGGGCCGTAATTGTGACACAGGGTTCACAGAACCAAAATACGGTACTGCCGTAAAATAAAACACGGCCGTATTTTCTTCTTGGACGCGCGACTTTTTCAGGCCGAATCTTGCACGGTCCATAACTTTGATCCAGAGCTCCAAATTGATATCCGAAAGTTGCTGCAGAGTCGTGTTTAAGAGGAGAACACACAAAAAGTGAAAGCACTAATTTTTATCTAGTATAGAGGGAGCAATTGACATAAAGGCGCTTAGGGTTTGTCCTTGCGCCGAGAGGCGTAGAGGACACGTCAGGCCGTGATTATTACTCAGAAGCTTTGCCTAGAGGAGAGGAGGATACCTCAGAAGTTTTGGATCGAAAGGAGATAGATCGGAAGAGAAATCGATGAAATCGGTGGTGACAGCACTGTTCATCGAGTTCTGCTGCAAATTACGGTGCTGTAATTTCATTACAACACCTGTTTTTGTAACTTTTATTTTTCCCTTCTTCGATTTTTGACACTTTGAAAACATGCTTTATTGTAATTTCTCTTCCATGCAAGCTTAAAAATATTTTGGGACATGGGTTGTAATCCCCTTGATTTTTAATGATTATATAACTTTTGATCTTCGTCAGAATAGTTTTATGATGATAATTTTACTTATGTGAATGATTGTACTTTGATTCTCCATAGATTGATGTTATTATTCATGTTTTAGAGCTCTCGCAATAAGGACCGAAAGGTGACTTGCTTGAGAACTTGGAACCCTAGAATTGCATGTTAGGAACTCTCTTAGGTTAGTTCATTATTATTTGATTTTAGTGATCTTATTGCCATGATGATAATTTGAATCTAGGGTAGGGTCGAGTTGTCAAACGTGGAGATCTTGCATGAAAGTGAGGATCGGAACGTTGGAGAACCATAAGTAGAACTTGTGTTGAGTCTCGGATGCACGAAAGTGATCCTTGAGATTCCACTTGAGACAATCAACTTAGAATTCGGATGCACGAAAGTGATCTCGAGTTCTTTGATTGATGATTTACTTACCTTTAGAGTTGGGATAGTTCTTGTGCGAAAGCGAAGATTGATCCGTGCATGATTATCTGCACGAGAGTGGGATAATCCCTTTATGAAGTAAATTAAGTCTTTATCATGATAAGATTAGTCTAACGACCTTTTATTTAAATCTAGTCATTAGAATCAAGGAGGATGAAACCCTAGTCCCAATGTTTCTCTCTGATTATCTCTACGCTCTTTTTATTGTTCACTTCCATTATAATCGATCGCTTAGCTAGTAAGAATACAACTATTTGGTACTTAACAATAAGGTCTCTGTGGTTCGATATCTTTCTTTATTACTTTGAGTATCTGTGCACTTGCGGATCACAACAAGTTTTCGGCACAGTTGCCGGGGATTAGTCCAAGGTACACGCCAAACAACTTGGGATACAACATGTTTTTGGCGCCGTTGCCGGGGATTAGCCTAAGGTACATGCCAAACAACTTGGGATACAACAATCTCTTTCTTCCTTCTCTGCTTTTGACCAAAGCTTTGACTTCTCACCAAGACTCGTCTCTCCCCTCTTGAAGAGAACCCAGCTCTCTTATATTGACCTCAAGGCGTCTCTTCAAATTCTGCATTAAATTCCCATCTATTAATGAATCTTAATTACGTGTCTCTTCAAATTCTGCATTAAATTCTCATCCATTAACTGTATGACTCTTCAAATTATTGACTTAATTTCTATTATGACTCTTGATGGCAAATAAATGATCTAAATAAATTCCTCATTTATGACTGTAACGGAAATGCATTAACTGCAGCCTCTTTAATTCTTGTAACCTTCAGACGATTAATGCTCATTTAATCCATGACAGCCGGTAATAAATTCTAGTAGCTGCGGATAAACTCTTGTGCCGGATGAATTCTTGCGGAGTCTGCGAGATTTCAGCCATGGGGTAGATTATGGCCGTGAGGCAGATTATGGCCATGCCCATAATTTCCGTGTAGAAGTCCGATTCGTTTCGAAATTTGCAAGCGAGCGGTAAGGCTTCGACTTGATTTGTGGTCATAGTCGCATCGTCAAAAATTGATGATTGGAAGATTGTGACTATGCTGAATTATGGCCGTGCCCGTAATCTCCTTGTCAAGGTCATCTTCATCCGAAAGGTTGTCGTTGAAGAAGTTATGGGCACGTCTTTGAAATATGATTATGCTCTCTTCAAAACGGGTCCATCGAGAAGCCAATCGGAAAATTATGG
The DNA here is from genome assembly GCA_027563935.2 of Costus lasius. Taxonomy (NCBI): domain Eukaryota; kingdom Viridiplantae; phylum Streptophyta; class Magnoliopsida; order Zingiberales; family Costaceae; genus Costus; species Costus lasius. The sequence continues at coordinate 84,742,754 of CM050451.1, forward strand.
TCATCGAGAAGCCAAAAATCAGAAATAATATCAGCACTTATCCACCCATCATCAAATTAGAATAAACATCAGATAGTGTAGTCCAATATCGGAACCAGGGGTGTAACAAACATCATAATAAGAAAATTTAAAAAGTGCCATCAAAATAAGTTTTGGAGCAGAACCCACAATCTCCCAGACTTAGATTATGCATAGTCTCTATGCATAGTATGTAAAGACCACAAAATTTAGAGAAATGGGTAGCAACACTCACAAGATTTGAGTGTAGCATTCATGATTTTGAGTTAAAACCTGCAAATTTGAGATTGATTTGACATCATGGGACCGAGGAGGTGAGTGAGGACTAGATCCTACGAGGCAGTGAGGAAGGAGAGTGTACGAGGACCGTATCCTCCTATGTATCCTAGATATAGGATGGTTTATGGAGTGCTCCCGGAGAGATTCGAGCTAGCATAGATGTTAGTCATGGAGTCTCTAATCCCATTCAGTTTGTATCTTCCTTCCGATACACCATGGGAGTATCCGCATGCTACATACGAGGTTGATACTGAGAGGGTGCCATTAGCTTCTAGCACACCCTCAGCTCCTAGTACATCATAGGCAGCAGTACCCCGAGCCAGTTAGCTCTCCAGACTTGGAGATCATATCAGAGAGGCCTGCTGATAGGCCAGAGAGCCATGACCAAAGGATTGCCAGCCAGTACTCTAGGAAGTGTACCGATCGAGCTACTACTACTTGGGGGAGGAGAGCCACTAGGCCATTATCACTAGTCCTAGAGACTACGGAGACATCTGTGGAACCCCCAACGCCAACATCTGCAGCAGTTGAGATGGAGCATGCAGTTGAGTCACAGACTGATGCTACTCCTATGGATATGGAGGAGTCTGCCACTCCAGAGCTTCCTTCTAATTTACTAGAGTCTGTAGTCCCTACTAACACTCAGACTATGGAGGTGGATGCTCCACACAATGTAGTTCAGACTCTTGAGATTTCCTCGCCATCTTCAGTACAGGGAGACGTACCTATCCCTGAGGCTGCTACACCAGAGCTGCCAGATATTGAGGAGGGATCTCCTGAGATATTTGCAGATTTAACGGAGATCTCGGTGGACATACCTAAGTTACAGTCTCCACCATCAGTTACACCTACAGCTCCTGAGACAACACTATTAGCATCCGAGGTACCACACATTTCTGAGGTGCCAGTTCTTGTACCGGCGTCAGTGTCGCTAGCACTTTCACCTGAGATACGTTTGCCTTCTCTTGAGCCATCTTCAGAGCATTCATAGGTTGTATCTTTAGAGCCATCATCACTTGAGCCGTCTCCTGCAGCTCCAGAGCCTGAGGTACCAGAGAGGAGAAGAGCGCGATCACCACCCCCTTTTCTTACTCCTTACCCACGACAGATCAGATATAGGAGTAGAGAGTAGGAGAAGAGATATCATGCTATGTCTACCAGAGAAGTACTTAGCACTAGATATTGGGATGACTAGACGCTGTAGTCCCTAAGATTGTTCAATGACATCTAGTGGATGTTCACGAACATAGGGTGGTAGGACTTTTATTATCAGAGGCATCCCACATATGTGCAGTTGACGTTAGAGTTTTTCAGCTTTGTCCAGATTACACTGCGCAACCATGACGATAGAGATCCTGAGAGGATGTCATTCCGGTTGGGGAATCGGGAGCATGTGCTAACTCTGGACCAGGTCGGTCACATTTTTGGATTTCTCCCAGATGGGACTAGACATTGCCCATGCGAATACTCTGACAGGACCTTCTAGTGAGATATATCTGGAGAGGGAGGATTTGATTTGAGGACCGCCAAAGCCACATGACTATCCAGCCCAGTATTTAGATATATACATCAGGTACTTGCACACACCATTTTAGGGAGGGCAGAGAGCAATGGCATGGTCAGATTCTTAGAGTTATTCTTCTTATGGGCCATGTTGATAGGATTCTACGCTAGCACCCCATTCTACCTCATGAAGTAGATTCATAAGGCAGCTAGGGCACTGGGAGGAGTTTTGGTTATGGGAGGCATGGTTACTACCATTGCCCTTGCCCTTGGTATTGACCCCTTGAGGTTGAATGAGGCTAAGGGAAATCCCAAATTAGATAAGGACACCTGTGTCGCTATTAAGATGATCACGAGGCTTGGGAGCTCATATCATTTGATGTTCAGGCATACGAATATTACCATGAGGTTGCCAAACATGAACCATACTACAATTTGTGTTTAACAGAACTAGATCATGGATCCCACACGTGGGGGAGGTCCTAGAGAGGCAGCTTCACCTCCATTATCGCCGATGATTTCAGAGCTTGCACCTCCAGTCGAGCCATCTGCCACTAATAGGCCATCTACATCTACCGGGCCGTCTACTTCAGCATCGCCAGATTCTTCCCTAGAGCAGATACGAGCCGAGCATCGGAAGATGCGTGATGACATATCATGCCTTCAGCAGGGACAGATGAGGACACTCGAGTCCTTACGCGCGATTGAGGAGCTGTTGTGGCGACGTCTCCCGTCTTCATCGACACGACCTACTAGAGACGAGGAAGAGGATTCCAAGCACATGAAGACAGACTGATAGACTTTGTGAGTATCTCTATTTCATTCTTATGCATTTAATATGATTCCTTGATATTATCTTATGATATCTCACATCTATCTTATTTGTGAACAGGATTTAGTAGATTTGGTGCCGATACAACCACACACAGCTCTTTTATGTTTTCTTTGTGTGTGTGTGTTGTATCTTGTTATTATATGATTCATATTTTTGGAGTTTTATTTGACACTTGATATTAGGGTTGGTATTGTATATAGATGATGGTATTGGATCTTAGGATGCTGAACATGGTATGGATGGTGCGGTTTTGTACATATTCGATATTCATCATGTGTCTGGGATACTCTGTGATGGTTTAAGATGCTGTGCTGATGATTTTACACATTTTTAGGTGATTTTGATATATGCTTTGATATTAAAAGTGAATAGTAACTCTGAAATAGTAAACTATAATTTTGATAGTGAAACATGATGGTATTTGATATTTGATACTAGCTTACTGTGTAGAATTTGAATATCTTCGATGTGACATAGTTTCTGAATTTTTCTGATTCATGTTTCGTTCTTTTGATATAATTGTACAGGGTTTCGCCAACATTACAAAGGGAACTCTTGCAAAATTTTTTATGAAATCCCGTATTCATTAATTTAATGTTCATACACATGCAACAATCTAAGTCTAGGGTGTTTTTCATGTTTTGCCATTCCTTTAAAGCTTTATACATATAAATTCTGAATGTTTATGATTTTTAAGGATACACCAGATTGTTTTCATCATCAATTTTAGACTTAGAAAGCTTTTTGGGCATTTAATTTGATGACTTAGAAAATTTTTGAGATTTCATGTAGACTTAAATTGTTGAGTAAGTTCGATTCTAGTATTGATAAAATTTATATACAGATTGTTATATGTTCAAACAACATGTGCATAGTGTTTTTGTACTTTAAGTTTAATTTATCTTCCTTTAGCTGATAGAAAGTTTTTATGTATATATATATATATATATATATATATATATATATATATATATATATATATATATATTTAATTTGAGATTTGCTCTGACTCCTCTGGTTGTATAATCTGAGGGTCATGAGTTACCACTAGCCGGCTTTCTCCAAATAAATAAAAAAAGAGAGAGAGAAAAGACTCCTCTACTTGGCACTGTGAAAAATTGGCAGTGGTACCGAAGACATGAGTTGAAGTCTAAATTAAATGAAAGAACAAAAAAAGAGAAAAAAAGAGAGAAGGGGAGAAAAAGAGAAAGCTGTAGGCTAAGTGGATAACTCCACTGACTTTAAGATCAAGACTATGAGTTAAATTATACTGCTCTGCGGTATACTTTAAACAATGTTATGACACATAACAATTTAAAGTTCAAATTTTATTAAAAATCTCTTATCTATAATTTCGCCAAATGAATTGAAGTAAATTTCTATCTATTAATTAAGAAGATTTATTAAGCCTAAAAGCATTTGATGCTTAGTACGTGTTGAAGGAATATTATGACATGAATTATAAATTTTATCTTTCTTGGATTGTAAATTCTTGATGATTCATTTTTACTGTGATCTCTCATAAATTATTTAACATCTGAAAGTTGCTTGCCTGAAATGTTGACTAAGAACTTTATTAATGAAAGAATAATTGAGTGTCCCTTATCTTTGCACTCTCTATGCATATCGATGTATTGCTTGAGGACAAACAAAATTCTAAGTGTAGGGTATTTTGATGTGTTATATTTACACCGCATTTTAACTTGCATTTTATATTGTATTTTAGGCTTAATTGCATGATTTTATGCTAATTTTGGTATTTTTACTTCACTTGGCACAGAATCTTCACTTTTCTTGATTTTATTGAAAATGTAGGTAAAAAGGCACAAAAATGATGGATTTCGTGAGTTTTAAGGCCATAGCATGATTCCCGAGGAGATCACAAGCTTACACGTCAAATTTGGAGCGATAATAGTGAAGATTTCAATTTTCACGGCCTTGGCCGTAATTCTGGGGTCGGCCATAATTTTGGCATTCGAATAGGGGCAAAATGCGGCTAAGTGTGGAAATCCACAGAAACTTTTACGGGTGAATCCATGAATCCATCACGGACCATAAAACTTTCTGTGTACAAAGGGTTGTATGCACAGAAACATTTACAGCCTCGGCCATAAACTCATTACGGACCGTAAAAACGTCTGCCCTTCGAGTTTTTCACTCGATTCGTCTCCAAATCGAATCGGATCCAAACCAAACTTTACAAAAACATTCCTTCATAGGTTCCGAACTGGTCAAGCTATAAAAGATTGGATTTTTTGAGGGTTAAGGAGGACTTTTCGGACAAAGATGATCATCGGCGGTGACTAAGGCGAAATTCCAATTTTTTATCAGATTCTGGCGAGATTTCACGCAAAAGAGAAGTTTGATCATCTCTTCTTCATCTTCAGATCAAGGGGAAGCTAGTTTAACTATTTTCTTAAAGAATTTCTTGCAATTTCGAGAAGAATTCATGTTTGTTCATCATATAAACATGTTGTTTCTTAAGAACATGAGCGAGTAAACCTTTATTTCGGGATTAAGGGCATAGCCCACTGACAATTATGAGTTAATTTGTATTTTTACACCTTTGATATGATTGTTTTATCATGATTTGATTCGAATTGTGTTTAACCCGTAATTTATATTGGCCACGTATAATTGCGATTTAGACATTGCGAGAAGTACCGGGAGGTGAATCGCAACGTCGGATCTATTTTAATCAAACCTATGAATCCAATCACGGGAGTAGTTTGGATTCATTTGAAGGATTTATTAGGCTTTTCATAGAACTTAATGGGTCTAGGTACGTTAATTGTCATGAGAGTAGGTAGTTAACGTAGTTAGACACCGGATTATGCTTCGGGAGGTGGTAATCCGTATATTAGGAAAAGTCCCTTTAATGATCATAACTTTCTGTTCAAAGAGTTATTTTTGTATGATTCATACTTGTCAGTGTGGTGAAACTATGAGTCCCGATCTTCCAGAATTTGAATCTCTCTTAATGCTATTTCCGATATTGCTCGTAGTTAGAGTTCAACACAAACCACTAATTGATTTTGCCTAGATTCAAATGAGTTGAAAAGTTGATACTTAATCACCTAATTCTCGAGGGAACGATCTTATTTTATTACTTTGATAAATCCGTGCACTTGCGGACGCATCATGTATCAACACAGCAATATATCCATCAGAGTTTTATAGAAATATCAAATAACACATCATCATCACAGAATCATCCACATACCCAAAGGAAAATAAAATCTCATATCTTCATAAAAGGTCAATGCTCAAAAAGAAACAAATTATCCAAACATAATTTTACAATCCAAAAGTCAGAATGCACCTACATGTGGTGCCGAATCACATCATCAACAAATATCATAATATAAGAGTACAACCAAATCGAATCAAAAGTCACAATTCATAAGAACACAAATATCAAAACGAGCAGCACCAGATGCAAGAAGTATGACTGTGTCATCCTTCCCTACAAAAATATGCATTGTCAATGATGTGTAAGAACAAATAAGGTGCAGGTAGGGAAAAAGGAATACTCACAAGCTCTACTCATTGGTGTTGGTATTTGCCTCCTTATTCTCTTCTTCAGCTGGAGCGGCCTCTTCCATACGGTTATTTTGATCATCTTCTTGACCCTCATCTCTATCTTCACCGCCGAACTTGTCGTAAAGAAAATTCACCATCTCCTCCACATAACTCCCCAAGTCCTCAATATCTTCATGTATGTGCTCAATGGCTTTAAGCACTCTCTCCATGAGGCGACCATAACGGTATATCTGTTGGTGTTTATGCGCTAAGACCTAGTTTTTGTCTATCTTTGTACTATTTCATACTGATATTTCTTATATATATCATTATGGCAATGTCATTATCATGCTTAGTTTGCATCTGCAACTAGGTTCCTCGTGATAATGTCCTTGGAGACAGATTGGATTTGTGCTCAAACTCTTCTCCCCAGTCGATGTACCTTAGTGGATATGGGACAGCTATGGTATTTGTGAGACTGGTATATGGTCTGGTTAGGCACGAGGTGCTAGCGCAGACATATGGGTATATCAATGGTGGATATACTGGACCGACCCGCTGTGAGACAATGACTTGGTGTCATGAGTTATCCTCACAAGTTATAGGAGATGCATTGATCCCTTGACTTGAGGTCATTGACTCTTCTATATGGTTAGGAACATGCTTTGATACAACCTAACACCTCACCATAGTTGGGAGGTCTTAATGGTTGTCATTGAGTATGCAATAACCCATATGAGAAGGTCAATGCACAGATAGAGGATTTGCCCCTTCCTGAGGAAAGTATGATATATCCTTCTTCTTACTTCAATTGAATAGAGGATAGGAACAAGAAACATACAATTTTCTTACTTTAAGAAAACATGTGCCATATATACATACAATTTGCAAAAATTGAAATACCATGTGAGCATAGAGAAAAGCATAGAAACATCGTTCGAGGCTCACAAATCGCTCTGATTCCACTATTGGGAAACTCCAGGGATATTTTATAAATTTTTCATCAAACAATATAATTGCACAGCAGAAGAATATCCTCGAAACAGACCGGTCCCAAAAACCCAGTGAAGATCGTCTTGTGAGGGTGTCGACACGATGAGATAGAAAATACCTAGAGTAAGAGGAGGTCGATGTCGAGGTAGGCGCCCAAGCGTGCGCCCTTCGCAGTCTCACACACACGGATGCCTCGAGTCCTCTTCTTCCACGCCCAGTGCTAGCCTCGGGAAGAAGATCCAAGCCTCAGGTCACCTTCTTCAATGCTTGCGCCACCTTCAAGGAAGATGCACCAATGGAGAAGATGGATAGAGGTGATGCCTCCAACTTTAAGTCCTTCTTGTGCCAAGAGAAGAAGGAGAAGATGAGTTGTGACTAGGAGGATGGAAGGTTGTGCCACTTGCTCTTTGCTCTCGCCCTTGTTGTTTTCACCAATACTTGATTGCATGAAGGGCTCTCGCATGCATGCTATTATATAGATGCAATAGAGGGGCGGCAACATAAAGGGTGGAGGCGCAAATACCATGAAGGATGCAGCTAGGGTTAGGGCATAGGAGCAATTAAGGTTAGGGTTATGGCAAGACTCCAAGCCTATTCCATAAACACCTTATATCATACTTCCCTCAGAAAGGGGAAAATCCTCTGTGTGTACATTGACCTTCTCATATGGGTTGTTGCATACTAAATGACAACTACTATGACCTCCCAACTATGCTTAGGTGTTAGGTTGTATCAAAGCATGTTCCTAACCATATAGAAGAGTCAATGACCTTAAGTCAAGAGATCAATGCATCTCATGTCACTTGTGGGGGTAACTCATGACACCAAGTCATTGCCTCACAGTGGGTCGGTCCAGTATATCCACCACTGATATACCCATATGTCTGCGCTAGCACCTCATGCCTAACTAGACCATATACAGTCTTACAAGTACCATAGCTGTCCCATATTGTTGTATTCCGCAAGTGCACGGATACTCGAAGTAATAAAGAAAGATATCGAACCACAGAGACCTTATTGTTAAGTATCAAATAATTGTATTCTCACTAGCTAAGCAATTGATTATCATGCAAGTAGATGATAGAAAGAACATGAAATCAGAGAGATAAACTGGGACTAGGGTTTCATCTGCCTTAACTTCAATGACTAGATATGAATAAAAGGTCGTCAGTCTAATTTTATCATGATAAAGACATAATTTACTTCATAAAAGGATTATCTCACTTTCGTGTAGATAATCATGTAGGGACCAATCCTCGCTTTCGCGCAAGATCTATCCCAACGCTGAAAATAAGTAAATTATCAAACAAAGAACTCAAGGATCACTTTCGTGCATCCGAATTCTAAGTTGATTATCTCAAGTGGAATCTCAATGATCACTTTTGTGCATCCGAGTCTCAACACAGGTTCTACTTATGATTTTCCAACGTTCCGATCCTTACTTTCATACAAGATCTTCCCGTTTGATAAAATAACTCAATCCTAGATTCTTTTTCTCAAACATGGAAATTATTATTCTAAAATTAGGAGATAAGAACTAACCTAATTTCTTATAGTGTGTTCCTATTATTCAATTTTAGGGTTCCAAGTTCTCAAGCAAGTCACTTTTCAGTCTATTGCGAAAACTCTAAAATCATACATGATAATAAGAAAACTATGGAGAATCATAGAGCAATCTATCATATAAGTAGAATCATCATAATAAAACTATTATGACGAAAATAAAAGTTATCTAGTCATAAGAAATCAAAGTGTACTCTTCCATGTTCCAAAATATGATTAAGCTAGCATAGTGAAGGAGTTACAATAATCCATGGTTTCAAAAGATCAAAAATCAAAGAGAAAAGAGAGTTTAAGAAAACACACCACGACTGTAATATAAATTACAGCCATAATTTGCATAAGGGGGCGCTGTGAACAGTGTTGGCGCCTCCTCTTTCATTCAAATCCATCATACTTTTGTTTATAGGAATTAGGTTTCCAAGATCTTTTTCCACACATATATTTTTTTATTCTTTTTTTATGTATTTTATTGTTTCTGCATAGATGGCATGTACCCACATAGATACATACTTTTTATTTTGACTTCAACTCTTTTCTTCGGTACTACTATCAATTTTACATAGTACCAAGTAGAGAAATCTTATTCTTTTTTTTTCTCTCATTATTTCTTTAGATATAGACTTCAACCCATGTCTTAGATACCACTATCAATTTTGCATAGTGCCAAGTAAGAAAGTCTCTCACTATTTTCATAGATCTTGGATTCTTCCTTCCCAACAAATAGCAAGACAGACTAAACATCTACTAGGTTGATCAATCGATATTAATTCAGTAATCATACTCATATGCTCATTTTATTTAAAGAAGTAGTTTCACCTTTAGATTTTATTCATCAAATAATACATCTGCACAAAATTTCATGCATCAACCAATGAAAAATTCCAAAAGCAGATATATATTAGAGAAATAAATTCAACATAATAGGTCTTGTCCTAATCACAAGCATGAATTCATTCATCATCATAGAAAAATCTACCCATCTTTCATCACATGGATTCAAGCCATCAAAAAATTTTAAGCATAAATAATATTAAAATCAATGCAAAAGGGTGAAGCATCAAACTCAAACAATCATGGTCAGAAGTGTAACATGATAGAATCAAGCAAACACATCGAATAGAAATCTCAGTGAGCAAATCAAGGATGCAACCATATAAAATAATCATGAATACAAGAGAGTGCAAACAATACTCACAAAACTATATAGCAAGCCTTGACCAAAAATACATAAGGCTCAGACCAAAAATAGTGTCGGGGCAGATGCTGCTAGGTTCAAAGATGTGCCTTTTGAAAATTTTACATGCACAATTTAAGGTACATAAGGCTCAGTTTAAAAATAGTCTCTAAAAATTAATATTGATAAAAAATAATTTTCTCCAAGAAGAATCAGAGATATCATTGGTAGTCCAAGAGAGTGCTGGTGGAAAGAGCTGATGCAGCTGAGAAGCAGGGGTGGAACAGATGCTAGCGGAAAAGCTGCTAGCAATGATGATGGTGCCGATAGTAGAGTGATGATGAGTAGTCTCCAGTGGCCTGCTAGAGTCTACAGTCGTGGTGGCGAAGTCGTCAGCCTGTGGATGTGAGAGATAGCACTGCAAAAAAATCAGTCACTAATGAGGGTCATACTGCAAAAATAAATAAAATCAATGAAAATAGAGGCAGTAGAAGACGTAAGAAGCTACTGATGGTATAATCCAGTGTCGACAGCTGGAAATAGCAGTGTTAGAGGCAGCTCGAGTGGTGGTGGTTAGGCTGTAGTTTCTGGTGGAAATCTGAAGACAAGGAGCTACTAATGTTGATGGAAAGCAATGCAGCCTATTGATTCAGTTACGAAAAGTAGCTATACCCAAGAATAAGATTTAATGATCCATAAAGAAAATAGATAGAACCATGAAGTAGAATAAAACTTGTTCTTTCCAAGTGTATGAAAATTAAAGGATAAAAATCTGTCAGGAATTTAGGGTATTAACAGAAAAAAGGCTAATCATATTACTAAATCAAAACTGCACAGAAGTTAATCAGATTCAAAAAGTTGTCATGCTTCCTAGAATGATCAGAAAATATTTTCATGAAAGCAACATATCCAAGGGATAGAATAAAACATGTACTTCCAATTTCACGTGAAAGATCAGAGTTTCAACTCATCAAAGAATCTTAAAAACTTGCAGCAAAAACGCTAATCAGAATAGTCAAAAGAAACTGCTGCAGAAATTAATCATTTACCAAACGATGATATGTGTTTTAGGATGATCCATGGACTTTAAAATTCAGCAAAAATATCTAAATAATAGACAAAGATGAGTACTTCCATGTCGTGCCAAAGATCAAAAATTTTCGCAACCCAGTTTCTTAAAATCACAGGAAGAAAACACCTAATCAGATAAGCAGAATGCAGTTTCGAAATTACGGGCATGAAATTCCTTATGGCAGTGCCGTAATTTGCACAAAATTCTTGGGTCAGAAATATGATGGAAATACGGTACCGTGAAAATGGTTACGGCACTGCCGTATTTTGCAAAGAACTTTCTGGTCAAAAATGCTCAAAAATACGGCACGTCAAATCGAAAACGATCAGAAATTACGGTACCGTAAAATTGCTTACATTAGTGCCGTAAATTAGCTGAAATTATGGCCCGTGAAAAAGATTACGGCAGTGCCGTATTTTGCCCAGAATTTGATTTTCCCTGCAAAAAGGAAAGAAAAATTAATTCTAAGAATAAACTAAAATAAAAGAAACTATGCAAAGTAAGAGTGCTTGGGTTGCCTCCCAAGAAGCACGCTAATTTTAGGTCCATAGCTTGACCAAAAATAAAATATCTTGGTGAAGCAAGTGGATCAGTACCATAGTAAATAGCATACAGTTTTCTGCATTTCCTTTGTCCTGAAAGTTTAGCCACTAATCCAAATATCCAAAATTTCATGTAAATCACAATCAACGTGGCTTTCTCAAATATGCAGAAATCAAAATCAAAAATTTCAAATCCACACAAATGATATTCAATAATCTTCCTAAATTTGTTAGTAAGCAAAATCATTAGTTCTTACTTCAAATTTATATCTCCAATTGCAATAGAATTAAGACTTAGATCAAAACATTCAAGTATTGGATCATTAAAATAATTTTTCTATCTCACATTAGATTCTTCAATAAAGCATAAATTTTCAAATAAATCAGAAGACATGGGTGATGACACCAAAATATATAGTATATTTTGTATCATTTTATATATCTTTTCATGCTAAATTGAAGATCTTTTGCTTATTTTTATGCTAAATTCATCAAATATTGCAAAATCTACTTCTGTTTTGGTTTTTCTTGATTTTCAGGTAAAAAGGCACTATTTTGAGGCATTTTCGAGCAAAATCAAAGATATGGAAGAGTTACCATCATCAAGAGGAGATCACTTGACAAATTTCACGCAAATTGGAGCAACCAACCAAAATACGGTAATGCCGTATTCTATATTACGGTACCATATTTTAGTACGATACCGTAATATCAGAGCACTGCCGTAAATTGGTGGAATTTCCGACCAGAAGGTTTAATTAAAAATACGGCACTGCTGTAAAACTTAACACTGCCGTATTTTGATGCGCAATTAGAACAGAGATAATTCCTTATTTTACGGCACTACCGTGAACTTTGACATGGGCCGTACTTTCCAGACGATTTCGACCAGAGAGTTCAGCCGATTTTACGGCAGTGCCGTGAACCATTGTACGGTACCGTATTTGCTGGACAATTCAGATCAGAGAATGCGAGCGATTTTACAGCACTGCCGTGAAATATTACATTGCCGTATTTTCATATTTGAACGCGACTCCACAGTCAATTTTGAAGCCCGATTTTTGCGGAGAAGATTGCGGACGAACCAGACCTTTAAATTTGATGCCATAAGAAGAAGAAAGAGAGCTTTCGACGAGAGGATCACAAAGACAGCAAAAGCTCCAATTTTCATCAACTGCATAGGGAGAAATCGAGTTACACGTCGCCGCCTAGGGTTCCACCGCCGCGACCAATCCAGAGCATCTCCGGCCGTGAAATTCATACTGATGCTTCGCCTGGAGGAGGAGACAACGTACCAAAAGTTTCAGAACGAAAGGTGATTAATTGGAGGAGAAATCGAGGAAAAAGGAGGCGCCGACACTGTTCACAGCACCCCCTTTGCAAAATACAGTTGTAATTTATATTACAGCTGTGGTGTATTTTCCTAAAACTTCTTTTCCTTTGATTTTTAATCTTCTGAAACAATGGAATATTGTATTTTTTTCACCATGTTAGCTTAAATACTCTTTGGGACATGGGGTAGTAATTCCCTTTGATTTTCTTAATGACTAGATACTTTTTGCTTTCATCATGATTATTCTACTTTGATAATTTTACCTATGCGATTATTGCTCTATGATTCTCCGTAGTTTACTTTTTGTCATCATAATTTAGAGTCCTCGCAATAAGGACCGAAAGGTGACTTGCTTGAGAACTTGGAACCCTAAAATTGATTAATAGGAACTCACCGTAAGAAATTAGGTTAAGTTCTTATTTCTTTATTTTAGTAAGTAGAATTGCCATGGTGATAATTATGAACCTATGATTGAGTTATTGTGTCAAACGTGGAGATCTTACACTAAAGTGAGGATCGGAACGTTAGAGAACCATAGGTAGAACTTGTGTTGAGACTCGGATGCACGAAAGTGATCCTTGAGTTTTCACTCGAGGCAATCAACTTAGAACTCGGATGCACGAAAGTGATCCTCGAGTTCTTTGTTTGATGATTTACTTATCATTAGCTTGGGATAAATCTTGCGCGAAAGCGAGGATTGGTCTCTGCATGGTTATATGCACGGAAGTTAGTTAATCTCTTTACAAAGTAAATTAGGCCTTTATCATAATAGAATTTGATTAATGAATATCCTTATATATCTAGTCATGAAAATTAAAGTGAATGAAACCCTAGTCCCAGTTTCACTCTGATAGTATATTCCCGTGTGTTTTCGATCTTTACTTTGCTTTTATTCGATTGCCTAGATAGGAAGAAATCAATTATTTGGTACTTGACAACATAGGTCTATGTGGGTTCGATATCTTTCTTTATTACTTCAAGTATCCATGCACATGCGAAGATAACAACAAGTGTGGTAACTCAACAAGTTTTTGGAGCCGTATCAGGGGGTGACAAGTCCCTGTGCACCATACGATAGGTTTTGGCTGCGACACCTGAAATAAGTCTACCTACTTGTATTCATAAGTGTGTCCTTTCGGATCACAATAAGTTTTTGGCGTCGTTGCCGGGGACCTTAGTTTTGTCAATATTGAAGATATTGAGAGTATTGCTAGACTAGGTTTTGTTTACTTTTTTTATTAGGTTTTTATTTTCTATTTATTTTCTATTTTTCTTGAAATCACTTGATCTATTTACTTTGTATGCGCAGGAGTCTTAGGTCAGGACCTCTTGTTCCAAAAGATCCAGAAATTAACAGAACCCTTAGAGTGCGTAGGAAATTGAGACTTGAAGAGGATTTACAAGAGACACAACAAGAGGAAGTGATAGTGATGGCGAATAATTAGAGAACACTTAGGGACTATGCAGCCCCTAATCCACAAGAAATTTACTTAAGCATTGCTAGACCAGCAATAGAGGCTAACAACTTTGAGATTAAGCCTGCTTTTCTTTCTATGATACAACAGAATCAGTTTGGAGGATCTCCTCTGGAAGATCCAAACCAACATCTTGCTTTATTTTTAGAACTAATGGAGTTTCTAATGATGCACTGAGATTGAGATTATTTCCTTTTTCTCTTAGAGACCGAGCAAGATCATGGCTACATCACAACCCACCGGTACCTTTACAACTTGGGATCAACTATTAAATTCTTTTCTGATGAAATACTTCCCTCCGAGCAAGACAATACAACTGAGAAATCAAATTACAAGCTTTCAACAGAAAGATGGAGAATCATTCAACGAGGCATAAGAGAGATTCAATGATTTACAACGGAAGTGTCCTCACCATGGCCTTGAATATTGGGTTTTATTGCATACCTTTTATAATGGATTGCCATATAATACCAGACTAACTGTTGATACTGCTGCAGGAGGAGCTCTTATGAGCAAAACGATTGATGCTGCTTTCAAACTGCTGGAGGAGATGACTCTAAACCATAATCAGTGGACTTCTGAGAGAGGAGTGCTATACAGACCTTCCCATGGTAAGAACGAAAACGATGGATGGCGTACCTTAGTAGAGAAGGTAGATTCTTTGTGCAACAGGTTCGATTCTTTTAAGATGCAAACTGCTGCTATTTCTTGTCTTGTTTATGATATTTATGGTAATGATGGTCATGTTTTTGAAAATTGTAGAGTTATTGTAGATCAGGGTAGTGAACATGCTAATGCTGTAGGGAACTACAATCAGAATAGAACTAATGATTCCTATTCTAGTACATATAACCCTGGATGGAGGAACCACCCCAACCTTTCATGGAAAAACAATAACAATGTGGGGGGAAACACAGAGAATAAAGGATATGAAAGACCAAATCAGAATTTTAATCAAAATCAAAATCAAAACCAGAATTCTAACATTGAGTCTATGCTTGAGAAGATGATGGCTAATCAAAATCAGTTCATGCAAAATAAAAGTAAAGAAATTGAAGATCTTAAGGAAATGGTTAGTCAATTAGCTTCACAAGTAGGATCCTTGACTGCCCACAACAAAATTCTTGAAAATCAAATTACACAACAAGCTTGTAGTTCTTATAGGCCCCCTGGGAAAGTGCCTGCTAAACCTGAACTAAACCCTCGGGAGCACTGTAATGCTATTATAACTAGAAGTGGGAAACAACTAGAAGAACCTAAAGGGAAAGTTGAACTTAATGAGAAAGAGTCTTATGATGATCATGATGATAAGTTAGAATTAGAGGAGTCTTCTAAACATGAACAAACCTTAACTAGTTTAACACCTCAAAAGGGTGATGAACCAAAAGGGGATGTGCCATGTAAAGAAGATGATTCTAAGTCTAATTTACCTCCACCCTATAGACCACCAATACCTTTTCCTCAAAGGTTAGTTCAAAATAAACTAGTCAAACAATTTGGCAAATTTCTTGAAGTTTTGAAGAAACTTTATATTAATATTCCGTTTACTGAAGCTATTTCTCAAATGCCATCTTATGCTAAGTTTTTGAAAGAAATATTGTCTAACAAGAGAAAATTAGATGATTATGGTACTTGCACTGTAACTTTGACTGAAGATTGTAGTGCCATTATACAAAACAAATTACCACAAAAACTGAAGGATCCAGGTAGTTTTTCTATACCTTGTTCAATTGGCACTATGGCTTTTGACCGAGCCTTATGTGATTTGGGTGCCAGTGTGAGTCTAATTCCTCTATCTATTTTTAGGAAACTAAACATTGGAGAGCTTAAACCTACATCTATATCTTTACAGCTCGCGGATTCATCGGTAAAGTATCATGTAGGTATATTACAGAATGTTCCAATAAAAATAAGTGAATTTTTCTTACATGCAGATTTTGTAGTTTTAGATATGGAGGAAAATCATAAGAATCTCATAATTCTTTGTAGACCACTCTTAGCCACTGTAGGAGCACATATTGATGTTAAAGAGGGAAAAATTACTTTTAAAATTTGTGAAAACATCGTTGAATTTGATCTTAATGATTCTTTGAATAAACTTTCATACTCTGGATCATGTTGTAGTATTGATATAATTGATGATGTTGTTTATGATGTTCAGAATTTATTTGATGAACCCTCAACTATTGAAACTAACAATTTTTCTGAGGATGTTGATAAAGTATTACAGGAAAAGAAAAACAAAATTTCTAGAAGAAAGAGAAAAAAGAAGAAGAAAATCTAGATTGTTTGACAAAGGAAAGAAAATTTGGAGCAAAATTGGAGATTGTTTCAAGGCTGAGCCTTATGTGGTTCAATGTGATGCCCAACCTAAAGAAAGATCAGAAGGGCAATTGAGGAATTCACGATCAAATCCGAGTGCAAAAGGGTCAAGCTAATGACCTTTAATTTAGCGCTTCTTGGGAGGCAACCCAAGCTTTCTAACCTCTATTTGTTTTCTTTTGCTTTAATTTCTACTTAGGACTAATTTTTTTTCTTTTATTTTTGTAGGTAAAACGAGATTTGGTGCAAAATATGGCACCACCGTAAAGTATATTACAGCACCGTATTTCCAATCCACTTTCGACTAGAGAGTTGTGATGAAATTACGGCACTGCCGTAAAACTTTACAAGGTACCGTATTGTGTAGCCAAAATCAACCCAAGAGTTTCCTCATTTTTACGGCACCATCGTAAATTATTTCACGGGCTGTATTTTCGCGAGATTTTTCTGACGAAATTTCTGAAGTTACCCCGATATTACGGTAGTACCGTAATTTATTTTATGGGTGTATATATTTTTTTTCTTATTTTCAAAAAAAAAGTAAAAAATTGATTTTTACTACTGTACCGTAAACGGTTTCACGGTACCGTAAATTTGAGTCATTTTTGAACAGATGATTGCCGAGATTTTACGGTGGTACCGTAAATTGTTACACAGTACCGTATTTTTGAACTAGTTTTAACCCGAGAGCTTCCGTGATTTTATAGCACTGCCATAAAACTTTACACGGCCGTATTTTGAATTCTGGCATGCGAGTCCTGTGCCATTTTTAGGGTTTTCAAGGGCTATTTTTAGGGTTTTTCCACTCGTTCTCGCACCGTTCTCACGTCTCCGACCTTCTTCGACCATCAGTGGACGCCAGCGACTCTTCTCATCCAGTCATTGCCGTCGATTGGGTACTCTTTTGCCCAATTTTACCATTTTAGTGAATTTACATGCAAGTTTCACCCCTTTCACTTGTTCTTCCTCGTTTCTTAACTGTTTGAAGAGATTTTGTTCGTAAATACTTCTTAGAGGACAGGTAACAATTTCCAGTTCAACTTTGGAGTTTTTAAACCGACTTGGAGAATGTATTGAGCGAGATTGAGCTTATACGCATGTTTTCCACTCTGTTTTCCACCCAGTTTTCCTCTGTTTTGATTTTAAAATGAATTTTTAGGAGTGATAGCTATGGTTGAACTGATGTTATCTGTGAACCTTACTTAGAATGAAAAATCATGTCATTATATTGCTATATCTGCATTAAACATGTAGTTTGCAGCTTGATGGTTTGAAATGGCACCAAGAACAGAGGCCATCTATCCAAGGAGGAAGGGGGAAAGCCCCAGCTGAACCTTCTCAACCTGAAAATCCACATGGGATAATTTTTAGAAATGAGATGCAGGAGTTGAGCCCTATGGAGTAGAATTGGCAAAGGGGAATGCAAGGCTTGATATTGAGTCCTACATGGCTATGAAAATGATTATTAGAGAGGGGGATGTTTTTTGTTTGGTCCTTGGACCAAATGTCCCTATTCTACCTTTACCCCATCCTAAAAAGACAACAATCAGAGATATAGCAAATTGGAAGTTATCTGCAAGTGCCGCCGAAGCAGCTTTCACACTGCCACTTAGCACCATTCCACCACCACCCACATGGGGTGGAAGAGGTGACCCCTTTGGCATGGAGTCACCCCATCATGATTCTTCACACCCTGCTGGTGATTCTTCACACACACCTAGAGGAGGATTTGCTAGCCACCATGATCCAGGATTTCAGGCACTATCAGCACAAATGTACAATCAAGAGCGCCGCATAGACAGAGTGATTGACTCCTTGGGGAGGGTGACTGAGTCTATTGGACACCTCCACCAGGATGTGGAGAGACTGTGCGACTGATGTGTTGCATTTATATAGTATTTTTGCCTATGTTTTACATCATATTTTGGACTAATTTGCACGATTTTGTGTTACTTCTAGTGTTTTTATCTTACTTTGCACAGAATCTTTACTTTTTTTGGTTTTATTGAAAATGTAGTTAAAAAGGCATAAAAATGAAGGATTTCAAGAGTTTTAAGGTCAAAGCATGATTCTCGAGGAGATCACGAGCCCACACATCAAATTTGGAGCAAAAATGGTGAAGAACGAGACATTTACGGCCTTGGCCATAATTGTGGATTCGGCCGTAAACACGACGACGAGCGGGAGGTGAAAATTGGCTAAGTATAAAAGTGCACCGAAACTTTCATGGGTGAAGCCGTAATTCCATCAAGGGCCGTAAAAGTTTCTGTGACCAAAAGCATTATACGCCGAAAGAATTACGGCCGAAGCCGTAAACACATCACGGGCCGTAAAAGTTTTCGCCTAATGAGTTTTTCGCTCGATTCTCACTAGTTTTGAACCGGATTTGAGCCAAACTTTGTAGAACCATTCCTTGATGGGTTCTAAACCGGTCTAACTATAAAAGATGGGATTTTGATCGGTTTAAGGGAGCTTCGACGGACGAAAGCGAACGGCGGTGGCGACAAGGGCGAAAACCTGGTTTCAAACATTTTTCCGGCGAGATTTCCCCTGAAGGCTACGACAGATCAGCCAATCCTCATCCTCGGATCAAGGAGAAGGCGGTTCTGTAGTCTTTTTAGAGATTTCTTGCAATCTTTTATGCATTTACTAGTTCATCACAACACCATGTATTTCCATATTAACATGAGCGAGTAGAACCTTTTGTCGGGATGATTGGGCGTAGCCCTTTGACTTTTATGAGTTAATCCATGTTTTTACTATTTTAATTAGAATTTATCTGCATGATTTAGTTGAAATTTTACCTATCTCGTAATTTACCCTAGCCAAGTATTTTACGTCTTAGACGTTGCGAGAAGGACCAGGAGGTGAATCGCAACGTCCGATCTATTTCAACTAGACCTACGAATCCAATCACGGGAGTAGTTTGGATTTGTCTGAAGGGTTAAACAAATGCTTCATAGAGCTTAAGGGGTTCAATTGGGTTAACTATCATGGGAGTAGTTAGTTAATCTAGTTGAATACCGTACTACGCTTCGGGAGGTGGTAGTATGCACCTTAGGAAGAGTTCCTTTCATGTTAGATAATTTCTGTGATTTAGTTATTCTTTTAACAACTCATAATTGTCAATATGGCGAACCCATAAATTCCTGACTCGTTAGAAACTGAACCCTTTAAAAAGCTGTTTTCGAGTTTGCATGTCCGTAAAAGTTTAGAAGAACCATTGATTTTGTCTGCCTGAATTCAAACAAGTCGAGAAGTCAGTACTTAGCTTCGTAGTCCTCGTGGGATCGATAACTTTTATTACTTCGATAAATCCGTACACTTGCAGATACCTATCAAGTTTTTTGGCGTCGTTGCCGGGGACTACGGATAGTTAATATTGACTAATTGATAAGTTAGGAGATTAGACATTTTTCTTTTCTTTTGCCATTAGTTTTTACTATTCTTTTCTTTTTATTGTTTGCTTACACGTTGTATGCCCAGAGTTTCTCGTGCAGGTGCTTTGCTTCCAGAAGACCCAGAAATTGAGCGCACATTCCGCCTTCTAAGGAGACTGCAGTTTGAGGCTAGAAAGAATTTTGAGAAAAGAGAGATGGCGGAGGACAATCATCATCAATCTTTGAGGGACTTCGCTGCACCTAATGTACAAGGGTTCAATCCAAGCGCCGTTCGACCCAACGTAGAGGCGAACAATTTCGAGTTAAAGCCAGCGCTAATGACGATGGTTCAGCAAAACCAATTTGGGGGTTCCCCAAATTCCGATCCGAATCTTCATTTAGCTATTTTTCTTGAATATTGCAATACAGTTAAAATTAATGGAGTTTCATCTGATGCCATAAGACTGAGACTATTTCCGTTTTCTCTCAGGGACCGTGCCAGAGCTTGGTTGTATTCGATGTCAGTAGGATCATTCACCACTTGGGAACAATTGTCCAGAGCATTCCTGAACAAATATTTCCCACCGAGCAAAACTGTTCAGCTGCGCAACAAGATCACGTGCTTTACACAGCAAGAGGGAGAATCGCTTTATGAGGCTTGGGAGCGTTTCAAGGAGCTCCAGCACATGTGCCCACATCATGGACTTCAAGACTGGATTTTAGTCCAAATCTTTTACAACGGTTTGGACTATAACAACAAAATGATGGTGGATGCTGCGGCTGGAGGAACGATCATGAGCAAGAACGTGGAAGAAGCAACTGCACTTCTAGAGGATATGGCCATAAACCATAACCAATGGTCAAGTGAGCGGAGCACTACTTCCACGGGATTTGGTAAGTTTCATGTTGATTCCTTGACATCACTGGCAGCTAAGGTAGATTCTCTAGTTCAGAAGATTGATTCCTTATCTCTTTCACCTAGTTCAATTAACATGGTTTCTTGTGAGGTATGTGGTGTAACAGGACACATTGCATCTGAATGCCGGATCATAACTTCTTCACAGGAGGAATCAGATCAAGAGCAAGTGAACACTGTGGGGAATTATAATTAGAGACCTGAAAATGACCCTTACTCTGCTACTTACAACCCAGGATGGAGGAACCATCCCAACTTGTCTTACAATCAAAATCAAGGGCAAGTTCCTCCTCAATATTCACAGCAGAATAATAAGCCACCACCAGGTTTCCAGCCAAGACAGTATGGGCAACCCCAAAAGTCGAGCTTTGATTCCATGCTGGAAGTTGTTATGAAACAACAGCAAAGGACTGATGATCTCGCTGATCAGATCAAGTAGCTGACATCTTGTGTGCAAGCTTTGACTACTCACAACAAGATGTTGGAAAATCAGATTGCACAGCAAGCAAGCACTGCCATTAGACCTCCAGGGAGATTACCAAGACAGCCTGAGATGAATCCTAGGGGGCACGTCAATGCAGTCACTGTAATGAATGCTGAAAATAAGGAGATACCTGAGGAATCTGTTGAGGAGTCTGTAGATCAGTCTATAAGCATTGTTCTAGAAGCAGAATATTGCAAGGAAGTAAGGGATGGAGAGAAATATGTATGCCCACCTGCATATGTCCCTCCAATTCCTTTTCCCCGGAGGTTGTTTAGAACAGAACAAAAGGGACATGAGACTGGTAAAATCGAGGTAAAGAAGGACCATGTAAGTCAGAACATTGAAATAACTAAGGTAAGAGACCTTGGGAGTATTTCGATTCCATGCAAGATTGGTAAGTTATCTGTTGAAAATGATTTGTGCGACATAGGAGCTAGCATTAGCTTGATATCATCACACTTGATTGAGAAAATAGATAGTGAAAGACTTAAACCCACTAACACATATGTTCAATTTGCTAATGGATTTGATCAGCAACCAACTGGTATATTGGAGAATGTAATAGTTAAAATTGATGAATTTTCTATCGTTACTGACTTTATGGTTGTTGATATGAAGGAAAATGTTAAGTTCCATGTCATTCTAGGAAGACCATTTTTAGCAAGCACAGGAGCTGTTATTGACATGTTGCATGAAAAACTTACTTTGAATTTGAATGATAGCAAGTTGATCCTTGATTTTTCATCCGAAGCTAAACGAATTAATTTTGCAGATTCCGATAAATCTCTAGGGGTGAAGGAGAATGACTTTGATAAAGGAAGTGATTTTGAAATCAATAGACGTCTCTCAGAAAATTGGGAAAAGCATGAAAAGGGGGAATCAAAGAAAGCTGAGACATGGACATTACCTAGAACTATAAAGTTAAATCTGTACAATGAACCGGAAACGTGTCAGGAGCAACAACTACCAATTATCCACTGCACCTTGTACCCACCAGAAGAGTCATGAACACTGTCTTGGTCAAGCTAAAGACCATAAACAAGCGCTTCCAGGGAGGCAACCCAGCAGCTCTGAATTTTCATTAATTTCAGAATACCTTTCTATTTTAGTTTTGAATTTTTCTTTATAAACCCTAGGAGCGTATTCTCAATTTTTTATTTTTGTTTTAAGCTTTCTCCATATCATTTGATGAACTATTACATACGGAAATTCTTCTGAATTCAATGTTTTATGTGCAGGAATTTTTCGGAGATTTTTGCGGATTTTTCTGAGGAAAAGCTTAGGTAAAACGCGACATTTATGGGTCAAGCCGTAATTATCGCGTAGCCGTGAACGCAAAGATGACTAAGTTAACGGGACATTGTATGCTAAGGTGAGTTTACGGCCCAAGCGGTGACGTGTTTACGGGCCGTAAGTTCTTGCGGTTTAAACCTCACGGGCGGTTTAGGGTTTACGTTTACGCTCGTAATTCGGCGATTTTTGACGATTCTTCCTACGAGCTGCGACGAAAACTTTCCACCAGTGTTCCTCCACTTCCAGAGAGTGCTTTCCAATGACCTTTCACCGGATTTCCATCAGATTTCGTGAAGAACAGACGCTCGTCCGCCGAGTCACCAAAACCCGTCTTCCAGCCGATTCAAGCTCGATTTGCGCACAGATTCGTGAGTTTTCTTTACTCTGACTTGTGATTCATCAGTAGAACTTGGATCACATACCTTTTGCACCGATTTGGAGTTATTTTGTTCGAATTCTGGGACAATTTCACTCACGACCTTCACGGCCAAATACCACGGTTACTGTAGTACCACGATTTTCGAGTTATGTTTACATATTTTGGATTGATCTACTTGATACTATGGCACTGAAGAGATCTGTGAGGTCTAGGCCCTCTGGGGCAGTGATGAAGAGGAGATATCCTGGGCCGGAACCACGTTACATGTATAGGATGGTGTCCGGAGTATTACCAGACACTTTTGAGAGGATAGTTTATCCTGACTCAGAGCCTGAGACCCATGCACAGGCATTAGAGGCTCCGAGTGCATCCTCAGTACCCAGCACATCACATATGCCACAGCCTGTTAGTTCTCCAGAGTTGAAGATTATTTCAGAGAGGTCTGCCGACAGGCCAGAGAGCCGCGATTAGAGGATCGCTAGACGGTACGCTAGGAAGCGTACCATGAGAGGCATGACTACACGAGGAGGTAGATCCACCAGGCTGTTATCGCTAGTGGTGGAGTCTGCAGAGACTTCAGTGGCACCCCCAGTGTCTGTACCCATAGCGACAGAGATAGAGCAGTCAGTGGCGATACAGACTGACATTACTCCTATGGATGTGGAGGGTCTTACTACACCAGTGCCTTCCACAGATATACTAGAGTACGCTGCTCCCACTGCTACTTAGGGCATGGAGGTGGACACTCCACACGATACAGTCCACACGCCTGAGATTGCATCATCCTCCTCAGCACAGGGAGACCTGCCTGTTCCTAAGGCTAGTACACCCATATTACCAGATCAGGAGGAGGCATCACCTGAGATATTTGCGGATTTACTAGAAATATCAGTAGACATACCGGAGCTCCTCTCTTCGCCATCGGTTGCACTTGAGTTTTCTACGACTCCTGAGACAGTTCCACCGCCAGTTTCTGAGATACCGCCGATGACACAGCCAGCACCACCATCAGTACCAGCATCGATATCACCAGAGATTCATTTGCCTTCACCAGAGCCATCATCGGGGCATTCTCTAGCTGTATCACCTGTGCCCTCCCCAGCTTCACCAGAGACTATTATTCCAAAGAGGATACGAACACGATCACCGCCTCCTGTCCTTACTCCTTATCCACGTCAGATCCATCACAGGAGTAGAGAGGTCGAGAGGAGGTACCGAGCTCTGTCCACTCGAGGAGTGATTAGCACCCGGTATTGGGACGACTAGGTACTGCAGTCCCTAGGATTGTTCGACGACATCCAGTGGATGTTCGCGAACACAGGGTGGTAGGATTTTTATCATCAGAGACATGCTACTTACGTACAACTGACCTTGGAGTTCTTCAGTACTGTTTAGGTTACATTGAGGAACCATGATGATGAAGACCCAGGAACTATGTCATTCCGGTTAGGGAACCGGGACCATGTACTTACTTTAGACCAGCTGGGTCACATTTTTGGATTCCCCGTGGATGCAACTAGACACCGCCCCCGTGAGTTTTCTGAGGGAGAATTTTGGCGGGATATATCTACTGAGAGGAGGTTTGACCCTAGGACTTCCAAAGCCTCGCATTTGTCCAGCCGAGTCTTCAGATACATACACCGAGTTTTGGCGCACACCATCTTCGGGCGGGCAGAGAGTGATGGCATGGTTAGGTCTACAGAGCTATACTTTCGATGGTCCATGCTGAGAGGTTTCAGAGTTAGCACTCCATTTTTCCTGATGAAGCAAATCCAGAAAGCCGCTAGAGCTCGGAGAGGAGTCCTTATTATGGGAGGCATGGTTACTACGATTGCTTATGCTCTCGGTATCGACCCCTTGGGGTTGAACGAGGCAAAAGGCAACCCAAGACTAGATATGGATGCATGTGTAGCTATTAAGATGATTACGAGGCTTGATAGCTCGTACCATCTTATGTTCAGGCACACAGAGGTTACCATGAGGCTGCCGAACATGAACCATACTATGGTTCGTGTTCAGCAGAATTGGATCGTGGACCCCACACGTGGGGGAGGTCCTAGAGAGGCAGCTTCACGTCCATCACTGCCGAGATTTACTGAGCACATTCCTCCAGTCGCCCCATCAGCCGCTGATCGGCCATCTTCATCTACCATACCGTCCACTTCAGCACGATCAGATCCTTCATTAGAGCAGATGCGAGCTGAGTAGAGGAGGATGCGCGATGACATATCGCGAATTGAGTAGGGACAGTCGAGGGCACTCGACTCTTTACGCGCGATAGAGGAGTTATTACGGCGTCGTCTCCCATCATCATCGACTAGACATACTAGAGACGAGGAGGACTCCGAGCATACAGAGACGGATTGATTGATTCTGTGAGTATCGTATTTCATTTTTTTTCTTTTCTTCGCACTTTGCAACTATGTTTTAATTTTAAGCATGTGATCTCACAATTATCTCATTCATGCACAGGATCTAGTAGACTCGTTGTCGATGCGACCGCACACAGCTCCTTTATGATTTATTTGTGTGTGTGTGTTGTATTGAGATATTATGCAATTCATTTTGATATTTGACATTTGACCTGGCATTGTATATATTAGACGGTATTTGACCTTAGGATGCTGAACATGATATGGTTGTGATGGTTTTGTGTACATCTGGTGTTCATCATATATCTGATGTGTTCTATGATGATTTTAGATATTTTGTTGATGCGTTTATGCATTTAAGAGCTATTCTGATACATATGCTTGATATTTAGAATGAATAGTAAGTGAGTTTGGTAAAACTATAAATTGACGAATGAAACTAGACGGTATTTGATATTTGAAGGTTGATTACCATGTAAAAATTGAATATCTTTGATGTGGTATATTTCCTAGATTTTTTCTGAGTCATGTTCACAATTTTGATATAACTGTACAGGGTTTCGCCAACAAATACAAAGGGAACTCTTGCAAAATCTTATCTGAAATTCTTTATTGGTTGAATATTTATATATATGCAATAATTTAAGTCTAGGGTATCCTTCATGATATGCTTATTCTTCAGAGCTTTATAAATATGTATTTTGAATGTTTATGATTGTTAAGGATAATCAAATTTATTTTACCCTTGATTTTGGACTTAGGAAACATTTTGAGTGATTAATTTGATGACTTAGGGAATTTTTGAGATTTCATGTAGACTTAAATTGTTGAGTAAATTCAATTCTGGTATTGATAAAATGCATATGTGAATTGTTATATGTTCAAACGACGCGTGCATAGTATCTTGTTACTTGATGTTTAATTTATCTATTTCTGCTTGATGAGATATTTTTATAAATAGAAATTTGGTGATTTATCTTTTTAAATTGAGATTTGCTCCAACTCCTCTAGTTGAGAAATCTAAAGTCATGAGTTGTATTATACCACGAGTTGGTATACTTTAAATCTGTTGCGATCAAGTATCAACAACGATTTAAATACCATGCCACTAACCGGCTTTCTCTAGAAAATAAAAAAAAAGAAACAAAAAGAGAAAAGACTCCTCTACTTGGCACTGTTAAATCTGACAGTGATACCTAAGACATGAGTTGAAGTCTAATAAAAAAAAATGGAGAAAAAGAGAAAGCTGTAGGTTATGTGGACAACTCCGCTGACTTTCATGATTGAGACTATGAGTTAAATTATACTACTATGTGGTATACTTTAAAATTGTTATGATGTTGACAGTAACAACATATAATAGTTTAAAGACCAAATTGCTTTAAAAATCTCTTATCTTTAACATCACTGAAATTCTTGAAGCAGAAATTGTATCTGTTGAGTAAGATAGATTTATTAAATTGAAAGTATCTGATATTTAGTGTGTGGAGAATGAATATTATGACATGAATTATGATTTTTATCTTTCTTGGATTGTAACCTCTTGAGAGTTTATTTCTATTATGATTTTTCTTTAACTACTTGAGTTTGAAATATTGATTGTTTAATCAGTGGACTAAAGATATTAGTAAGGGAAAAACAGATGAGTGTTCCTTATCTTTACATTCTTCATACATATTCTGGTATTGCTTGAGGACAAGCAAAATTCTAAGTCTAGGGTATTTTGATGTGTTGCATTTATATAGTGTTTTTGCCTATGTTTTACATCATATTTTGGACTAATTTGCACGGTTTTGTGTTACTTCTAGTGTTTTTATCTTACTTTGCACAGAATCTTCACTTTTTTTTTGTTTTATTGAAAATATAGGTAAAAAGGCATAAAAATGAAGGATTTCGAGAGTTTTAAGGTCAAAGCATGATTCTCGAGGAGATCACGAGCCCACACGTCAAATGTGGAGCAAAAACGGTGAAGAATGAGACATTTACGGCCTTGGCCGTAATTGTGGATTCGGCCGTAAACACGACGACGAGCGGGAGGTGAAAATTGGCTAAGTATAAAAGTGCACCGAAATTTTCACGGGTGAAGCCGTAATTCCATCACGGGCCGTAAAAGTTTCTATGACCAAAAGCATTATACGCCGAAAGAATTACGGCCGAAGCCGTAAACACATCACGGGCCGTAAAAGTTTTCGCCTGACGAGTTTTTCGCTCGATTCTCACTCATTTTGAACTGGATTTGAGCCAAACTTTGCAGAACCGTTCCTTGATGGGTTCTAAACTGGTCTAACTATAAAAGATGGGATTTTGATCGGTTTAAGGAGCTTCGACGGACGAAAGCGAACGGCGGCGGCAACAAGGGTGAAAACCTGGTTTCAAACATTTTTCCGGCGAGATTTCCCATGAAGGCGACGATAGATCAGCCAATCCTCATCCTCGGATCAAGGAGAAGGCGGTTCTGTAGGCTTTTTAGAGATTTCTTGCAATCTTTTATGCATTTACTAGTTCATCACAACACCATGTATTTCTATATTAACATGAGCGAGTAGAACCTTTTGTCAGGATGATTGGGCGTAGCCCTTTGACTTTTATGAGTTAATCCATGCTTTTACTATTTTCATTAGAATTTATTTGCATGATTTAGTTGAAATTTTACCTATCTCGTAATTTACCCTGGCCATGTATTTTACGTCTTAGACGTTGCGAGAAGGACCGGGAGGTGAATCGCAACGTCCGATCTATTTCAACTAGACCTACGAATCCAATCACGGGAGTAGTTTGGATTTGTCTGAAGGGTTAAACAAACGCTTCATATAGCTTAAGGGGTTCAATTGGGTTAACTATCACGGGAGTAGTTAGTTAATCTAGTTGAATACCGTACTACGCTTCGGGAGGAGGTAGTATGCACCTTAGGAAGAGTTCCTTTCATGTTAGATAATTTCTGTGATTTAGTTATTCTTTTAACAACTCATAATTGTCAATGTGGCGAACCCATATATTCCCGATTTGTTAGAAACTGAACCCTTTAAAAAGCTGTTTTTGAGTTTGCATGTCCGTAAAAGTTTAGAAGAACCATTGATTTTGTCCACCTGAATTCAAACAAGTCGAGAAGTCAGTACTTAGCTTCGTAGTCCTCGTGGGATCGATAACTTTTATTACTTTGATAAATCTGTGCACTTGCGGATACCTATCAGCGACCACATGGAAGACATGAGAAACTTCCTCTACGATCGATTCGGATATGAAGACCAAAGGTATTATGATTACTACGGTGATCAAGCTGCGAGGGACACTGAGGCGAGACGACCTGATGATGAGGAATAGATGTTTTGTGAGTATCGTCTTCCCTTACTTCTTTGCTAATACTTTATTTTCTATATCTTATTGATGTTTCATGTGATGAAGGGAAGGATGATGCTTCTACACCTCTATGACCCCCAACACTGCTATTCTGTTTCATATGCTTATCTTTCTTTTCAATGTGGTTGTATGATGATTATGATGACACTGATTTCTACTATTTCGATGGGGTTGTATTATGATATTTCGATGTTCTGATGATTTATTTTCGATATGGTTGTAGTATACATGATGATATATTTTTATATATTTTTTTGATGATATGATATTGTGATATTTGATGATGATGATGAGTATACTCTTGATTTATATTGTTGATGACTTGATTCATTGATGATGAATAAATTTAAATTTATTATTAGAGTCAAACCCTATCATGTTAGATTTATTTCTTCAATGCATATCTATTTTTGAAATTTGACATTAGTTGATGCATAAAATCTTGGGTAGATGTGTTATTTCAGGAATAAGATCTAAAGGTGAAACTACTCTTTTGAATAAAATGAGTATATGAGTATGATTTGAGAATTGAGATCAATTGATCAACCTAGTAGATGTTTAGTCTATTTTTTCTATTTGTTGGGAAATAAGAATCCAAGATCCATAAAAATAGTGAGAGACTCCCCTACTTCGCACTATGTAAAATTGATAGTAGTACCTAAGACATGAGTTAAAGTCTATACCTAAAAGATAATGAGAGAGAAAAAGAATAAGACTCCTCTACTTGGCACTATGCAAAATTGATAGTGGTACCGAAGAAAAGAGTTGAAGTCAAAATAAAAAGTATGTATCTAAGTGGGTACATGCCATCTATGCAAAAACAACAAAATACATGAAAAAGAAAAAAAAATGAATAAAAAAATATGTGTGGAAAAAGATCTTGGAAACATAATTCCTGTAAACAAAAGTATGATAGATTTGAACTAAAAATTGGGTGAAATCATGAGATTGAAAATTCTATTTATTATACAAGTTGCAAAGTTTTATTTGATTAAGATGTAGATCTAGAGGGTTGAGTTCTAAGAATGATATGTTTATTTGAAGTTTTGTGAAACAATTGATGGAATTTTTCAATGATGATTGTATTTTAGAAATTTATTAAGCATGAAAAGATTTATCTTTTAATCAATTTTTGATTTTTGCTTAAGGACAAGCAAAATTTGAGCCTTATGTATTTTGATGACACCAAAATATATAGTATGTTTTATATCATTTTATATATCTTTTCATGCTAAATTGAAGATCTTTTGCTTATTTTTATGCTAAATTCATCAAATATTGCAAAATCTACTTCTGTTTTGGTTTTTCATAATTTTCAAGTAAAAAGGCACTATTTTGAGGCGTTTTCGAGCAAAATCAAAGACATGGAAGAGTTACCATCATCAAGAGGAGATCACTTGACAAATTTCACGTAGATTGGAGCAACCAACCAAAATACGGTAGTGCCGTATTCTATATTACAGTATCGTATTTCCGTACGATACCGTAATATCTGAGCACTACCGTAAATTAGTGGAATTTCTTACCAGAAGGTTTAATGAAAAATACGGCACTGCCATAAAACTTAACACTACCGTATTTTGACACGCATTCAGAACAAAGATAATTCCTGATTTTACAGCACTACCGTGAACTTTGACACGGGCCGTATTTTCTAGACGATTTCGACCAGAGAGTTCAGCCGATTTTACGGCAGTGCCGTGAACCATTATACGGTACCGTATTTGCCAGACAATTCAGATCAGAGAACGCGAGCTATTTTATGGCACTGCCGTGAAATATTACACTGCCGTATTTTCATGTTTGAACGCAACTCCACAGTCAATTTTGAAGCCCGATTTTTTGCGGAGAAGATTGCGGACGAACCAGACCTTTAAATTTGATGCCGTAAGAAGAAGAAAGAGAGCTTTCGACTAGAGGATCACGAAGACACCAAAAGCCCCAATTTTCATCTACTGTATAGGGAGAAATCGAGTTACACGCCGCCGCCTAGGGTTCCACCACCGCTACCAATCCAGAGCATCTCTGGCCATGAAATTCATTCTGAAGCTTCGCCTGGAGGAGGAGACAATGTACCAGAAGTTTCAGAACGAAAGGAGATTAATTGGAGAAGAAATCGAGGAAAAAGGAGGCGCCGAGACTGTTCACAGCACCCCCTCTACAAAATATGGCTGTAATTTATATTACAGCCGTGGTGTATTTTCTTAAAACTTCTTTTACTTTTATTTTTAATCTTCTGAAACAATGGAATATTGTATTTTCTTCATCATGCTAGCTTAAACACTCTTTGGGACATGGGGGAGTAATTCCCTTTGATTTTCTTATTGACTAGATACTTTTTGCTTTCATCATGATTATTCTACTTTGATAATTTTACCTATGCGATTATTGCTCTAAGATTCTCCTTAGTTGACTTTTTGTCATCATAATTTAGAGTTCTCGTAATAAGGACTGAAAGGTGACTTGCTTGAGAACTTAGAACCCTAAAATTGATTAATAGGAACTCACCGTAAGAAATTAAGTTAAGTTTATTTCTTTATTTTAGTAAGTAGAATTGCCATGATGATAATTATGAACCTAGGATTGAGTTATTGTGTCATACGTGGAGATCTTGCACGAAAGTGAGGAACAGAACATTGGAGAACCATAGGTAGAACTTGTGTTGAGACTCGGATGCACGAAAGTGATCCTTGAGTTTCCACTCGAGGCGATCAACTTAGAACTCGGATGCATGAAAGTGATCCTCGAGTTCTTTGTTTGATGATTTATTTATCATTAGCTTGGTATAAATCTTGCACGAAAGCGATGATTGGTCTCTGCATGGTTATCTGCACGAAAATGAGTTGATCTCTTTACAAAGTAAATTAGGCCTTTATCATAATAGAATTTGATTAATGAATATCCTTATATATCTAGTCATGAAAATTAAAGTGAATGAAACCCTAGTCCCAGTTTCTCTCTGATAGTATTTTCCCATGTGTTTTCGATCTTTACTTTGCTTTTATTCGATTGCCTAGATAAGAAGAAATCAATTATTTGGTACTTGACAACATAGGTCTCTGTGGGTTCGATATCTTTCTTTATTACTTCGAGTATCCGTGCACTTGCGGAGATAACAACAAGTGTGGTAACTCAATAAGTTTTTGGAGCCGTATTAGGGGGTGATGATGACACCAAAATATATAGTATATTTTGTATCATTTTATATGTCCTTTCATGCTCAATTGAAGATCTTTTGCTTATTTTTATGCCAAAATTATCAAATATTGTAAAATCTACTTCAATTTTGGTTTTTCATGATTTTCAGGTAAAAAGACACTATTTTGAGTCATTTTCGAGCAAAATCAAATACATGGAAGAGTTACCATCATCAAGAGGAGTCCACATAACAAATTTCACGCAAATCAGAGCAAAAGACCAAAATATGGCAGTGCCATATTCTATATTATGATACCGTATTTCCGTACAATATCGTAATATCGGAGCACTGCCGTAATTTGGTGGATTTTCAGATCAAAAAGTTTTCCTGATTTTACAACACTACAGTAAACTATTTTACGGGCCGTATTTTCTAGAGATTTCAGACCAAAGAACTCGTCCGATTTTACGGCACGACCGTAATATATTTCATGGGCCGTAATTTTGACTCAGGGTTCATAGAACTAAAATACGGCACTGCCGTAATTTATTTTACGACCGTAATTTCATCCCAAATTCACGATTTTCGCGGACTGTTTGAAGCCCGAATCTTGCGCGGACCATATCTTTTGATCCAGACATCCAAATTGAGATCCAAAAGAGGCTGCAGACTCGTCTTAAAGAGGAGAAGATGCACGAAGTGGAAGCACAAATTTGTATATAGAATCGAGGTAGCAATCGATGGGGAGGGGCTTAGGGTTCGGCCTCACGCCGAAAGGCGTAGAGGGCATCTCAGGACGTCATATTTACACATAAGCTACATTTGGAGGAGGAGACAACAGGCAAGAAGTTTCAGAGCAAGAGGAGTCCAATTGGAGGAGAAATCAATGAAAGAGCGGCGCCGGCATTGTTCACTCGCATAATTACGGCTGTAATTTATATTACAGCTGTGTTGTGACGCTATTTCTCCCTTCTTTTCATTTTTTGTTCGTTCTAAACAATGGCTTGTTGTATTTCTTCTTCCATGCAAGCTTAAACATATTTGGGACATGGGGTGTAATCCCTTTGGTTTCTTAATGATTAGATAACTTTTACCTTCGTCAGAATAGTTTTATTATCATAATTTTACTTGTGTGAATAATTCTACTTTGATTCTCCATAGATTGATGTTATTATTCATGTTTTAGAGTTCTCGCAATAAGGACCAAAAGGTGACTTGCTCGAGAACTTGGAACCCTAAAATTGCAAGTTAGGAACTTTCCGTAAGAAATTAGGTTAGTTCTTAATTATTTGATTTTAGTGATCTTATTGCCATGTCTAATAATTTGAATCTAGGATGAATTATTGTGTTAGACTTGATTTGATCTTGCACAAAAGTGAAGATCGAGTAGTCGAAAAACCATGAGTAGAACTTGTGTTGAGTCTCGGATGCACGAAAGTGATCCTTGAGATTCCACTTGAGACAATCAACTTAGAATTTGGATGCACGAAAGTGAACTTTGAATTCTTTGATTGATGATTTACTTATCTTTAGCGTTGGGATAGATCTTGCGCGAAAGCGAGGATTGATCCCTGCATGATTGTCTGCACGAAAGTGAGATGATCCCTTTATGAAGTAAATTAAGTCTTTATCATGATAAGATTAGTCTGACGACCTTTTATTTAAATCTATTAATTAGAATTAAGGAGGATGAAACCCTAGTCCCAATGTTTCTCTTTGATTATCAGATTTCGTGTGTTTTCCATCATTGCTTTGCTATTATTCGGTTGCTTAACTAGTAAGAATACAACTATTTGGTACTTAACAATAAGGTCTCTATGGTTCGATATCTTTCTTTATTATTTCGAGTATCCGTGCACTTGCGGATCACAACAAGTTTTTGGCGGCATTGCCGGGGACCTTAGTTTTGTTAATATCAAAATAGTTGTTAGTATTGCTAGACTAGGTTTTATTTATTTTAGATTTAACTTTGTTTTCTGTTTTTGCAGGTTTTGGATTTTTAGAAGTTGTGACAGAATTGAGGATTTCTAAAATTTGTGAATTTACTTGTGTTTTAGATTTTCTATTTTTTTATATATTCTGAAAAAAAAATTCTAATTCATTGGTGTTGGATAATCTTTCTGTTCTTGATAGATTGAAGAGATGTCTTTTAATTACAACTCCTGGGCAACTAAAAGAGGTGAGGTATACATGCCACAAGAAAGGTATGAAGATGATTCACGATGCACTCTTGCAAATAAATTAAAATTTCACTCTATTTCCTCTATTAGATGTAATATTTGTAAATGTAATGATCATTATGCTTCTGATCGTCAATTTATAAATCATGCAAATCCCAATGCACCATGGTACCAAAACGATCAATATTCTTTTTATGATGATTGCTCAAACAATGTTTCTGAACCATACTTTGAGAAAACTGAAAAATCTAGTTTAGAGGTAATGTTTAAAAAATTCATGTCAAATCAAAATCAAATCATGACAAATAGAAGTAAGGAAATTGAAGATCTTAAGGGAATATTTGGTCAACTTGCTTCTCAGGTAGATTCTTTGACTGCTAATTTTGAAATTTTAGAAGCCCAGATAGCACAACAAGATTGTTTATTTGAGTTTGATTTGAAAACTGAGAAAATTGATTTAGAAAATTCCCCCTCTGATTATGATTGTTTTAATATTGAGCCTTATATGAATGTTAATGAATGTCACTCTGATTTTGATAATTGTGAAATTGATTTATCTGATAATTTATTTGTTGAAAAGTTTGAGAAAATTGATTTTGAAAAATCCCCTTTTGATTCTAGTGATATTTTTGAAATTGATTCTTTTGATGATATATCATTTGTGGTTAAATCTGATGGGCTTGATAAAGGTTTGAAAATTATAGACATTGATGAGCCCCACTTTGATTTTGGTGATATTATTGAAATTAATGATAAGTCTTTTGTGGTTGACTCTGATTCTATTGATTCTGATAAATCTCATTATGATTTTTTGTATGATTCTGATTTTGATTCCTCTGATGATGAATTATTTGTGAAAAAACATGAGGGGATTGATTCAGAATAGTCTCACTTTAATTTTGATGATAATTTTGAAATTGATAAGTTATTTGATGAAAGGATTAAGGAATTTGAAAAGAATTTGAATGAATCTCACACTGATGCTTTGCCCATGTCTTTTGCTTTATTTGAAATATTATGCTTTATTGAGGAATCTAATTTGAGACATAAAGAATATTTTGATGATCCAATGCTTATATCTTTTGATCAAAGTCCTATTGCAATTGAAAATATAAATTTGAAGAAAGGACTTATGATTTTACTCTCTGATAAATTTAGGAAGATCATTGAATATCCTTTATGTGAAGTTGAAAATATTGATTTTGATTTCCACATATTTGAGAAAGCCATGTCAATTGTGATTTATATGAAATTCTAGATATTTGGATTAGTGGCTAAACTTTTTGGACAGTGGAAAAGAAAGAAATTACATGCTATTTACTTTGGAACTGATTCACCTGCTTCACTATGAAATTTGATTTTTGGTCAACCTATAGACCTAAAATTAGCGCTTCTTGGAAGGCAACCCAAGCATTATCACTTAGCTTAGTTTGTTTTATTTTAGTTTATTTTTAGCATTAATTTTTCTTTTCTTTTTGCAGGGGAAAATAAAATTTTGCGCAAAATACGGCACTGCCGTAATCTGTGTTACGGTGCCATAATTTCGGTCTAATTTCATCCCGAGAGTTTTAGTCTTTTATGGCACTACCGTAAGATATTTTACGGTGCCGTAATTTGGGGTAATTTTTGTACATAAGGTTTTGTGTCTTTTACGGCAGTACCGTATGCTGTTTCACAGTACCGTATTTTAAAGCTGCATTCTTCTAACCTGACTAGGTGTTTTCTCGCTGCGATTTTAAGAAACTAAGTTGGGAAAAATTTTGATCTTTGGCACCATCACGAAGTACTCATCTTTGTCTATCATCTGGATATCTTTACTGAATTTTAAAGTCCATGGATCATTCTAAAACATATAGCATCTTTTCGATTCTGATTAATTTCTGTAGCAGTTTTCTTTTGACTATTATGATTAGCGATTTTGCTGCAAGTATTTGAGATGCTTTAATGACTTGAAACCCAGATTTTTCACTTGGAATATGAAGAACATGTGTCGTTCTATCTCGTGGATTAATTGTTTTCAAGAAAATATTTTATGATAATTCTAGGAAGCATGACAACTTTTCGAATCTGATTAACTTTTGTGCAGTTTTTTATTTTGTAATCTGATTAGCCTTCTTTCTGTTGATACCCTAAATTCCTGATAGATTTTGATCCTTTGATTTTCATACACTTGAAAAGAACAAGTTTCATTCTACTACATAGTTTTGTCTGTTTTCTTTTTGGATCATTAAATCTTATTCTTGGGTATAGCTACTTTTCATAAAAAATTTAGTTGTTGCACTGTTTGCTTTATACATGTTATAGCTTCTTTTGGCTCCAGATCTAGAAATCTTTAAGAGCAACTATCTTCCACCTCTAGCTACCATTGCATCTGCCTCTGACATCACTGTTTCCAGCTATCGACACTGGATTATACCATCAACAGACTCTTACTTCTTCTACTGCCTCTATTTCCATTGATTTGATTTATTTATGCAGCAGACTCTTCATTAGTGACTGATTTTTTTTTCTATGCAGCATTATTTATGGCACCCACCGGCCGACGATCTCACCTCCAGGACTGTATTCTCTAGCAGGCCACTAGAGATTACTCACTCTACTATCGGCACCATCACCATCATTGCTATGAGCTTTTCAGCTAGCCTCTATTCACCTCTGCTTCTCGCCTGCATCAGCCCTTTCCACCAGGACTCCTCTAGACCATTGATGATATCTCTAATTCTTCTTTGAGAAAATTATTTTTATCATTATTATTTTTTAGAGACTATTTTTAAACTGAGCCTTACGTATCTTAAATTGTGTAGGAAAAATTTTCAAAAGGCACATCTTTGGACCTAGCAGCATCTGCCCCAACACTATTTTTGGTCTGAGCCTTACGTAATTTTGGTCAGAGCATGCTATATAGTTTTGTGAGTATTGTTTGCACTCTTGTATTCATCATTATTTCATATGGTTGCATCTTTGATTTACTTTAGATGTATCACTCACTGAGATTTCTACTCGATATGGTCTCTTGAATCTATCATTTTACACTTTTGAACATTATTGTTTGAGTTTGATGCTTCTACACCTCTGTGACCGCCGCCACAGTTATTCTATTTCACATGCTTATTTTTCTTTTCGATGTGGTTGTATGATGATTATGATGATACTGATTTCTACTATTTCGATGGGGTTGTATTATGATATTTCGATATTCTGATGATTTATCTTCGATATGGTTGTGGTATACATGATGATATATTTTTATATTTCTTTGATGATATGATATTGTGATATTTGATGATAATGATGAGTATACTCTTGATTTATATTGTTGATGACTTGATTGATTGATGATAAATAAATCCAAAATCATGATTAGAGACAAACCCTATCATGTTAGATTTATTTCTTCAATGCATATCTATTTTTGAAATTTGACATTGGTTGATGCATGAAATTTTGGGTAGATGTATTATTTGATGAATGAAATCTAAAGGTGAAACTTCTCCTTTAAATAAAATAAGCATATGAGTATGATTTGAGAATTGAGATCAATTGATTAACCTAGTAGATATTTAGTTTATTTTTGCTATTTGTTGGGAAGGAGGAATCCAAGATCCATAAAAACAACAAGAGACTCCCCTACTTGGCACTATGTAAAATTGATAGTGGTACCTAAGGCATCGGTTGAAGTCTATGCATGAAAAATAATGAGAGATAAAAAAGAATAAGACTCCTCTACTTGGCACTATGCAAAATTGATAGTGGTGCCGAAGATAAGAGTTGAGGTCAAAATAAAAAAAGTGTGTATCTGATTGGGTACATGTCATCTATGCAAAAATAACAAAATACATGAAAAAGAAAAAAAATGAATAAAAAAATATGTGTGGAAAAAAATCTTGGAAACCTAATTCCTGTAAACAAAAGTATGATAGATTTGAACTGAAAATTGGGTAAAATCATGAGATTGAAAATTCTATTTATTATACAAGTTGCAAAGTTTTATTTGATTGAGATGTTGATCTATAGGGTTGAGTTCTAAGAATGATATGTTTATTTGAAGTTTTGTGAAACAATTGATGGAATTTTTCATTGAAGATTGTATTTTAGAAATTTATTGAGCATGAAAAGGTTTATCTTTTAATCAACTTTTGATTTTTGCTTGAGGACAAGCAAAGTTTGAGCCTTATGTATTTGATGACACTAAAATATATAGTATATTTTGTATCATTTTATATGTATTTTCATGCTCAATTGAAGATCTTTTGCTTATTTTTATGCCAAAATTATCAAATATTGCAAAATCTACTTCTATTTTGGTTTTTCATGATTTTCAGGTAAAAAAGCACTATTTTGAGGCATTTTCGAGCAAAATCAAATACATGGGAGAGTTACCATCATCAAGAGGAGTCCACATAACAAATTTCAAGCAAATCAGAGCAAAAGACCAAAATACGGCAGTGTCGTATTCTATATTATGGTACCGTATTTCCGTACAATACCGTAATATCGGAGCACTACCGTAATTTGGTGGATTTTCAGATCAGAAAGTTTTCCTGATTTTACGGCACTGCCATAAACCATTTTACAGACCATATTTTGTAGAGATTTCAGACCATATAACTCGTCCGATTTTATGGCACGGTCATAATATGTTTCACGGGCCATAATTTTGACTCAGGGTTCATAGAACTAAAATACGGCACTGCCATAATTTATTTTACAGCCATAATTTCATCCCAAATTCACGATTTTCGTGGACTGTTTGAAGCCTAAATCTTGCGCGGACCATATCTTTTGATCCAGACATCCAAATTGAGATCCGAAAGAGGCTGTGGACTTGTCTTAAAGAGGAGAAGAAGTAAAAAGTGGAAGCATGAATTTGTATATAGAATCGAGGGAGCAATCAATAGAGAGGTGCTTAGGGTTTGGCCTCACGCCGAGAGGCGTAGAGGGCACCTCAGGCCGTCATTTTTACACAGAAGCTTCATTTGGAGGAGGAGACAACAGCCCAAACGTTTCAGAGCAAGAGGAGTTCGATTGGAGGAGAAATCAATGAAAGAGCGGCGCTGACACTATTCACTTGCATAATTACGGCTGTAATTTATATTACAGCCGTGTTGTGACGTTATTTCTCCCTTCTTTTCATTTTCTGATCGTTCTAAACAATGGCTTGTTGTATTTCTTCTTCCATGCAAGCTTAAACATATTTGGGATATGGGGTGTAATCCCTTTGGTTTCTTAATGATTAGATAGCTTTTACCTTCGTCAGAATAGTTTTATTATGATAATTTTACTTGTGTGAATAATTCTACTTTGATTCTCCATAGATTGATGTTATTATTCATGTTTTAGAGTTCTCACAATAAGGATCGAAAGGTGACTTGCTTGAGAACTTGCAACCCTAGAATTGCATGTTAGGAACTTTCCGTAAGAAATTAGGTTAGTTCTTAATTATTTGATTTTACTGATCTTATTGCCATGTCTAATAATTTGAATCTAGGATGAATTATTGTGTTAGACTTGATTTGATCTTGCACGAAAGTGAAGATCGAGTCGTTGGAAAACCATGAGTAGAACTTGTGTTGAGACTCGGATGCACGAAAGTGATCCTTGAGATTCCACTCGAGACAATCAACTTATAATTCGGATGCACGAAAGTGATCTTTGAATTCTTTGATTGATGATTTACTTATCTTTAGCGTTGGGATAGATCTTGCGCGAAAGTGAGGATTGATCCCTGCATGATTGTCTGCACGAAGGTGAGATGATCCCTTTATGAAGTAAATTAAGTCTTTATCATGATAAGATTAGTCTGATGACCTTTTATTTAAATCTAGTCATTAGAATTAAGGAGGCTGAAACCCTAGTCCCAATGTTTCTCTCTGATTATCTGATTTCGTGTGTTTTCCATCATTGCTTTGCTATTATTCGATTGCTTAGCTAGTAAGAATACAACTATTTGGTGCTTAACAATAAGGTCTCTATTGTTCGATATCTTTCTTTATTACTTCGAGCATCCGTGCACTTGCGGATCACAACAGGTGACAAGTCCCTATGCGCCATACGATAGGTTTTGGCTGCGACACCTGAAATAAGTCTACCTACTTGTATTCATAAGTGTGTCCTTTCGGATCACAACAATGGGCAAAACATCAGAGTGAGATTCATCAATATTCACAATTTTCAAATCCTTTTCAAGTTCTTCACGCACTTCATCAATTTTAAAATTACTAACAAAATCAGAGTAAGATTTTTCTAAATCAGTCCCCTCATATCCTTCATCAGATTTAACCACAAATAATATATTATCAAAAGAATCAATTTCATAATTATCACTAGAATCAAAAGGAGATTTAACAAAATCAATTTACTCAAACTTTTCCACAAATAAATTATCAAATGAATCAATTTTACAATAATCAAAATCAGAGTGAGATTCATTAATGTTCACATAAGGCTCAATCTCAAAACAATCATAATCAGAGGGGGAATTTTCTAAATCAATTTTCTTAGTTTCCAAATCAAATTCAAATAAACAAGCTTGTTGTGCTATCCGGGCTTCTAACATTTCAGTATTAGCAGATATAGATTCTATTTGAGAAGCAAGATGACTAACTATCCCTTTAATATCTTCAATATTCTTACTTTGATTTGACATGAATTTCTCAAGCATGGATGGTAATCTAGATTCTTCAGTATCCTCAAAGTATGGTTCAGAAACATGATTTGGAGGAGTTAAAAATTGGCAATCAGAAGTATAATGATCAAAACATTCACAAATATCACATCTAACAGAAGAATAAGATGTCCTAGAAGGATGCATGTAAGAGTAAAATTTTATTTTATCTGCAAGAGTGCACAATGAATCATCTTCATACTTACCTTGTGGCATGTATACCTCACCTTTTTCAGTTGCCCATGAGTAATGATTAAAAGACATATCTTCAAATCTATCAAGAACAGAAAGATTATCCAACACCAATCAAAGAAATTAAATTTTTTATTTTTTTTTTCAAAATATATAAAAAACACAAAACACAAGCAAATAAAAAATTTCAGAAATCACAGCTCTGTCACAACTTGTGAATATCCAAAACCTGCAAAAACAAAAAACAAAGTTAAATCAAAAACAAATAAAACTTAGTCTAGCAATACTAACAACTATTTTGATATTAACAAAACTAAGGTCCCCGACAACGGCGCCAAAAACTTATTGTATTCCGCAAGTGCACGGATACTTGAAGTAATAAAGAAAGAAATCGAACCACAGAGACCTTATTGTTAAGTACCAAATAATTGTATTCTCACTAGCTAAGCAATTGGTTATAATGCAAGCAGATGATAGAAAGAACATGAAATCAGAGAGATAAACTGGGACTAGGGTTTCATCCACCTTAACTTCAATGACTAGATACGAATAAAAGGTCGTCAGTCTAATTTTATCATGATAAAGACATAATTTACTTCATAAAAGGATTATCTCACTTTCATACAGATAATCATGCAGGGGCCAATCCTCGCTTTCGCGTAAGATCTATCCCAACGCTGGTAATAAGTAAATCATCAAACAAAGAACTCAAGGATCACTTTCGTGCATCCGAATTCTAAGTTGATTATCTCAAGTGGAATCACAAGGATCACTTTCGTGCATCCGAATTCTAAGTTGATTATCTCAAGTGGAATCTCAAGGATCACTTTCATGCATCCGAGTCTCAACACAGGTTCTACTAATGGTTTTCCAATGTTCTGATCCTTACTTTCGCACAAGATCTTCCCGTTTGACAAAATAACTCAATCCTAGATTCTTTTTATCAAGCATGGCAATTTTTATTCTAAAATCAAGAGATAAGAACTAACCTAATTTCTTACAGTGAGTTCTTATTATTCAATTTTAGGGTTCCAAGTTATCAAGCAAGTCACTTTTCAGTCTATTGCGAAAACTCTAGAATCATGCATGATAATAAGAAAACTATGGAGAATCATAGAGCAATCTATCACATAAGTAGAATCATCATAATAAAACT
The DNA here is from genome assembly GCA_027563935.2 of Costus lasius. Taxonomy (NCBI): domain Eukaryota; kingdom Viridiplantae; phylum Streptophyta; class Magnoliopsida; order Zingiberales; family Costaceae; genus Costus; species Costus lasius. The sequence continues at coordinate 84,784,897 of CM050451.1, forward strand.
ATTCTGACGAAAATAAAAGTTATCTAGTCATAAGAAATCAATGTGAATTACTCTTCCATGTCCCAAAATATGATTAAGCTAGCATAATGAAGGAGTTACAATAATCCATGGTTTCAAAAGATCAAAAATCAAAGAGAAAAGAGAGTTAAGAAAACACACCATGGCTGTAATATAAATTACAGTCGTAATTTGCATAAGGGGGCGCTGTGAATAGTGTCGGCGCCTCCTCTTTTGTTGATTTCTCCTCCAATTGATCTTCTTTCGCTCTGAAACTTCTGGGGCGAGTTCTCCTCCTCTAGGCGTAGCTTCCCCTCAAATTTCACGGCCGGAGATGCACTGTGTGCTTCACAGCGGTGAAACCCTTGGCGGTAGTGTGGAACTCGATTTCTCTCCGTATGGTGGATGAAAATTAGGGCTTTTGCCCTTGGCGTGTTCTCCTCCTCCGAGGCCCTTTTTTTCTTCTCACGGCTTCGAATTTAAAGGCCTGGATCATCTTCGCAAAAATCGGGCTTCAAATTTGACCGTGGAAGTCGTGTTCAAAAATAGAATTACGGCCATGTTTTATGTTACGGCACTGCCGTAATTTCAGTCGCGTTCTCTGATCCAAAATCTCTGGCAATTACGGCACCATAATATAAGTTACGGCAGAGCCGTAAAATCATCTGAATTCTCTGGTCGGAATTGTCTGGAAATTATGGCCCGTGTAAATTCTTACGGCAATGCCGTAAAATCAGCAAATATCTCTGGTCTGAAGGCACTCCAAATTACGGTACCCTGAAAATTCTTACAGCAGTGCCGTAATTTGCATAAACTTTCTGGTCGGAAATTTCCCAAATTATGGCAGTGCTATGATATTACGATAGCGTATGAAATTACGGTACCGTAATATAGATTACGGCCCTGCCGTAATTTGGTTTATTGCTCCGATTTGCGTAAAATTTATCATGTAATCTCCTCTTGATGATGGTAACTCTTCTATGTATTTGATTTTGCTCGAAAACGCCTAAAAATAGTGCATTTTTGCCTGAAAATCATCAAAAACCAAAATAGAAGTAGATTTTGTAATATTTAATAAATTTGGCACAAAAATAAGCAAAAGAGCTTTAATTTAGCATAAAAAGATGTATAAAATGACACAAAATATACTATATAAATTAGTGTCATCACATATCCACTAAGGTACATTGATTGGGGACAAGAGTTTGAGCACAGATCCAATCTGTCTCCAGGGACATTATCATGTAGCAATATAGTCGCAGATGTAAACTAAGCATGATAATGACAATGCGAGAATGATATATACCAGAAATATCAGTATCAAGTAGTACAAAGATAGACCAAAACTAGGTCTTATGGCATAAACACCAACAATACCTCAGCAGATAGGGCCTAAAAGCTAGGATCATTGGCACTCGACCATCCTCTCTACTTTGGGGCAGCTCTGTGCGATGAGGATCCTGAAGCTCTGTGTGGTGGCGAATCCATGCTCATAACGAAGGGGTCATCACTACCACCCCAGGTGGGTAGTGGTGGTGGTACTGAGTCCAAAGGTGTTAGGAGTGGCATTGGCACTTGCACTTAGGAAAAGCTTCCAGTTTACTTGGTTCTGGACCGTGGTTTTCTCCTTGTTAGGTAATGGTAAAGTAGGAGCACCCGGTCCAAGAATCAAACAATAACTATCCCCTTCCCTAACAATATTTTCATTGCCACGCATGATTCAATATCAATTCTGGCATTCCCCTTAGCAACCTCAATCCCATAGGGCTCCACACCCAAAGAGAGTGCAATAGGAGTAAGGAAACCTCCTATAACAATTGCACCCCTCTTTGCTCGTGCCACTTAATCAAAGTGCTTAATTAAGAAAAAAGGCTAAATCTATTGGGTAGCCACGGAGCATGCACCAAAGAAAGTAAATCTTAGATTGACGGACCATACCGTCGCTATCACCTCGTCCGGAGACGGTATGTGCTAGAACTTGGTGTGTGTATCGTATGCAGGGGTTTGAGATGCTGGTCGCCCTAGCTGATGAAGGTGAAAATTTTGATTTTGAGGTGATCTGGTTCCAGAAGACATGCTCAATGAATCCTACTGGTACATGTGTGTGTCCTCCTCCCGGTAAGTGGAAGATAGCTCTGATGTCCCGGAGCGTGAGGCTCCTCTCAACATTAGCTAAGCGGAAGGTAATCTGACCTTTAGCCTGATGCTCAAAATATTCATGAAGCTCCATATCCAAACTACTCATGAATTCCAAAACCAATGGGAGATATGTCTGTGGTGAAATTTGGAAAAACCTCTTGGCTCTGTATTGATCAAACATCCAGTAAACATCATCATAAAGGCCTAGGATCTCTAAGGTACGCTTATCAGCATATTTTGTATTGACAACATGCTTGGTGAGCAGCTGGATATATCTTTCTTCTTGTATCTCATCCCTAAATGCAATCCTGTAGGGATTTGGAGGTGAAGGTGTAGGAGATTCAGCTAGGCACTTTCCTTTTTTTTCTTTGAGATGACTTGCTTCCTTGGTGCCATCTTAAATCAAAACAGTGTAATGCAAGATTGAAATAATGTTTAGAAAATAGAGTGCGTTACCAACAGGAAACACAGCTCAGCATGGAGTCTATAGCTCACAGACCTGAACCTTCTGGCTATTATCGGTCCTCCAAATGTCTTCAGGAAAGTATTCCTTCTCTATATGAAACTTCTGGAAGTAAGATTCGGCTGAAATGAGGCTCTGTTGATGAAAAATCAGAAGAGGCAAAAACTCAATGAATGAACGCCGGAAAGCCTATATTGAAACTAGAAAACGCTGGAATGAAGGTCGGAGATGGAGGGTAAAGATTGCCGGAGGGTTTGGGAGACAAGGGTGGATTGAAATCAAAGAGGCGACGCCGAATTGAAGGAAACCATGGGGGTGAAAAACACTAAAATACGACAGAAAACCCAAAAACGTGGCGGCTGAATCGTGTTGGGCCGACAGAATTACGGCCGTAATTTTTATTACAGCACTGCCATAAAACTCTTGGTAACATTTCAGCTCGAAATTACGGTCAAAAGGAAAATCACGGCACCCCTGTAAAATGCCAAAAAAATCCGTAATATGCTCTGTAAGAAAAATACTCCAAAATATGGGTGTGATAAAAATTACGGTACCACTGTAAAAGAGATTTTTTTATGACGAAATAAAATTACAGGTGTGAAAATTTTCACACCCCTACCGTAAAAGTTTCTGTAAAGATCCAACTCAAAATTATGGATGGAAAAAATAATTCTGGTAGTACCGCAAAACTTTTTGGCTGAAAATGATGCAAAATTATGGCCTGTAAAATTAATTACGGCCCTACCGTAATTCATAGAAAATTTCAGATTTTACTACAAAGAAAAGAAAAATTTGTATGCAAATAAATAAAATAAAATAAAAATTAAACTAAAGTAAGAGCGCTTGGGTTGCCTCCTAAGAAGCGCAAGTTTTAGGTCACTAGCTTGACCGCTCAGCACTTAAATCAGATCGAGGCTCCTTGAGTTGCAATTTCGTTCTTTCTTCATTTTGTTCGTCTTGGTTGTAATGTTTCAACCTTTGACCATTAACCTTGAATCCCCCTGTTTTATCGCTCCATATGTCCATAGCTCCGTAAGGATAAGTTTTCCGAACCTGAAAAGGCCCGGACCATCGAGACTTAAGTTTACCAGGAAAAAGTTTTAATCTTGAATTAATAAAAGAACAAAGTCACCTGGTTGAAATTACTTCCTGAGAATATATCGATCATGCCATGTTTTTATCTTCTCTTTGTATATCCATGTGTTTTCGTAAGCAGAAAGTCTAATTTCATCCAACTCGTTTAGTTGTAACCTTCGTTTTTCTCCCGTGTTCTTCTAGTTGAAGTTCAATCCTTTGATCACCCGGAACGCCCTGTGCTCGAGCTCTACAGGTATATGACATGATTTACCATAAACCAAGTGAAAAGGAGATATACCTATCGGTGTTTTGTAAGCATTCCTATATGCCCAAAGTGCATCTTCAAGTTTAGAAGCCCAGTCCTTTCTTGTTCGTGACACAGTTTTCTCCAAAATCCCCTTAATCTCTCTGTTTGATATCTCAATGACATGTCCCACAAGTGCACGGTTATGTTGAAGTAATACAAAAGGCGAACCCATAGGGAGCAAGGTTAAGTACCAAAAAATCTAAGTCTCAATAGCTAAGCAATTCGAAACGTGGTTTTGAGAGCAATAAGCGAAAATAAGTAATCAAATGCAACGACGAGGAGGTTATCTATATGAGAGCGATCGGGACTTCAGTATCCACCACACTAACGAATTTAACTATGATATAAGAGAACTATTACAAGAGTTCACAATTTTGCATAAGGAATCTTCCCTAAGATTCAGGATGCCCCCTCTCGGTGTTACACCCTGGTGCTTATCTAGAACATCCTCCTACTCTCACGGTGGGTCGTTCCAGATAAACCCAATGAATTCTGTGAAAAATTATATTACCCTCGAGTGAAAATCAAGCACTCTTGTGTCATGGAATCACAAGTTTTACCTAGGAGTCCCACTGTCACAATCCCCCTCTCGGTGGTGATTGCGCCGACTAATACACGATATTACGTGGCCAAAGCAACATCATGAAATAAGTGCAACAACATAAAATATACTCATATGAATATCCAAATAACAGAATTGAATTAAGATAGCATGAAAGAAATCGTCAGTGGGCTTCAACCAAGTCTCGAAAAGGGTTTTACGCTACAATCAACATCAAAACTCGCAAGAATCTCTCTAAAATGTGAAGAAAATTGCTACAAAATGTTTTTGAGAGAAAGGAGAGGATGAACTGAACAAGATCCCCAAAAATCGTGAAGATCTGACGCTCCAATCTCTCGAAATCACCCTGAAATTGCCTTGTCACCTCTTCCGCTCGCCCTAGCCGCTTTGCACGCTGATTTCTCTATGATTTGGAAATAATAGAAAGGGCTTTTATATTCTTTGGATTTGCCTCTCTATTAGCTTTCCAAAACATATCTCCTTGCCTTTTTGGACTTCTCTATAGTTCGGAATCGAAGGAAAACCGAGCGCGGGTCGAACTACAAAGTTACGATCACGGGTGAATCCCGTTGGGCTCACCAGATGGTGAAGTCTATTGTGCCGTTCTTTTAGATAAGAATCACCGGTGAACCCCGTCAGGTTCACCAACTGGTGAAGTGTACTGTATATCTCTGCGGAAACTTTCTATAAGAGAGTCACGGGTGAACCCCGCCGGGTTCACCAGGCTATGAAGCTTTCTGTCGAGTTTCGGACATTTAGTGAAAGCACCGGTGAACCCCGCCGGGTTCACCTGACCGTATTTTTTCATAGTAGCTCAAATTTGACCCAAATTTGACGTGCAACTTCGTTTTCACGTAAGGAATCACTCCATGACTTTAGAATCTTCAAAAGACTTCAAAATTTGGTGATTTTACTTGAAGGTCTATAAAAAAGGAAAAAATAAAGATTCTGAAGCAATTAAGTAAATAAGTCTCAATGGAGCATGAAAACATTGAAATAAGCCTAAATTTGAGATGGAATAATACTAGAAATTATTGTTAAAATGTAATGCATCAAATACTCACATACTTAAATCTTTGTTTGTCCTCAAGCAATAAAATAAAATAAAATACATGATAGGCATGAAAGTAATCGTTCCAGTCAAAAGCATTCTACCAAATCAGAAATTTTTTTGAAAAAATCCATGATTCAAAATAAAGAAGTCAAGTGATTAGAAGATGTCTAAATTGTCCATAAGTTAGGTCCTACAATTCCTAGAAATCAAGACATTCAGCTAAAAGCATACAAAGACCCAATTAAGCACACACATTACTTATGCATCTCCAAATCATCCAAAATCAACTTGTTGGCATAGAAACTGATGCACTATCGAAAAAAAAATACTAAATTGATAACTTCCCATTGTAACTAGGTGTCTGTTTAAGCTTTAAAATCATAGGATGATACTAGACTTCAACTCTTGTCTTAAGTACCACTGCCAATTTTTCGTAGTGCTAAGTAGAGGAGTCTCTCCTAGACTTCAACTCTTGTCTTAGGTACCACTGCCAATTTTTCACAATGCCAAGTAGAGGAGTCTCAGAGTTTTTTTTTTTTTTTGAACAGAAAACAAGAGAGCATGAGTAATCGTCTCCCAATAAGAGGCAAGGATTAAAGAAGTGAATAAGCAGATATGTACACTAATATGAAAGTGTGTGTATACCGTTAGCATGCAATCTTTGAATATTCTAAGCAATATGTGACCTTTACTAATTAACAACTTCAAACATACTAATCAAGAGGTTCTAAAATCACTGAATAGATGGACATGATCATAGAATATGTTCCAACTGGAAGGTGCATTCAAAAATTTATAATTACTCCATACCAAGCATGCATTCAATCTCAAACAATACACAAGGCTATCATAGGACCAAAAATAAAATCAAAATATATGCAATTTATCATACTTTACGCTATAGGCATCACCATCACAGAATGATATACCAAATCATCATAAGATAGAAGCAGGTGCATAGTGACATACCAACACAAGAAGATAGAAGTGTCACAATATAAGTACATCTAAGTCAGGACCTGAATGTGAGGCAGTAGGAATCAGCCCGGAGTATAATAAGCTTCATGGTGACGCATGACTTGATCTCGAGCCAGTTGTTTCCATTCGCTTCCATAGTAACGTAGGGGATAACCCCTAGGGAAACAGCTAGTGGGGTGATCAAACCACCCATAACAATAGCTCCCTTGCGAGAATGTGCGACTCGGCAAAATTGGTTTGCTAAGTAGTAGCCAGAGTCGACCTTGAAAGAATGCACCATACACCATAGGTAACATAATTCTGACTAGCGTACCATACCATTTCTTTCCCCATAGCCAAAAATAGTGTGGGCTATGATGCGGTGGACATATCGAATAGCTGGGTTGCAGATGCTGGATGCCCAGGTGACACGTGCAGAATATATGTGCTTGTTGGTGATTGCTCCCCAGAAGGCCTGCTCGCTGTACTCCATCGGTATCTTGCTCGTGCAAGGCTCCGGGAAACCATAAATGCCATGCAACTGTGATAGGGAAAGGGAATGCTCGATGTTTTCCATCCGAAAAGTGAGTCGCCCAGGGTCTTGATCGAGGATAGTATCAGCCTTCACGTCGATAGAACTGAAGAACTCAAGAGTGATCCCGACGTATGTGGGAGGCGCCGTATGCATGAATTGCTCCCAGCCGATGTTGGAGTACATGAACTCCACATCTTCAAGAAGTCCCAGCATGCTCAATGTTCCTCTGTCAAGGTAGCGAGTGTTTATCACTTTGCGATGGAGTAGCAGGTTGTATCTCTCCTCCTCCACATTGCGGAATATGATACCGAACCCGTTCGGTGGTCGAGCAGATGCTGGCGGCTGGCGAGAAGACGATGCTTGCCTATGTGCAGGAGGAGGCATTGGCTGATCGGTTTGACATGGTGGCTAAGGGGGATGCAAGGGCAGCGAAAGTGTGTACTCGTCGTCATCAGTGGACAAGTCGAACACTAGGCGTGGATTGTGGCACCGAGAAACTAATGTCTTGCATTTCGGTGCCATGAGAGAGTAAGAGAACTCACCAAGGATCGTAAACGGAGTCGCAGCGAAGCAATAGAATGGCAGGAGGAAGCTGGAGAGGCCGGCGGCAAAATGAAGTGCGAGAGGCGAAAAAAACTTTGAGCGGAAGAGAAAACCCAGAAATCATTGCGAATCAGTGATGTCGAGGGTGCAAACCTTGGAGGAATCGCAGATTTGGGAATAATAGATAGTCCAAAGGTGTCAAGGAGAGGGGAGATCGCCCACGGCAAGAGAATCGGGAGGAAAGAGGCTAGCGGCACAAGGGGCTGGGTCAAAACCCTACCCGTGACTTACCATAAATACGACAAAGGAATAATCGAAATCACTAGTGAACCCCTTCGGGTTCACCAGGCAATGAAGCTCTCTGGATGTTTTGGCTCAATCAGAAATACGGGTGAAACCCATGGGGGTCACCAGCCAGTGAAGTCTTCTGGATTCTTTCGCATGTTTAGAAATACGAGTGAACCCCATGGGGTTCACCTGGCCGTGAAGTCTTCTGGAAAAAACTGAACATCCCAAAGTAATATACTCCGTCCCAGATCACCGAATCCACTCTGTTGCCACAAATATTTATGTGAAAACCTAATTTTTCAGTACTCACAGTAGACTTCACAGGTGAACCCCATGGGGTTCCCCTGGTTGTGAAATCCTTTGTACAACACAAAAGTTTCCTCTCAAATTCTCTGTTCTCCAAATAAGTTCCTACAACATAAACGGACGCACAATCAGCAAAAATCCCCATAATATCACAAAAAACAAAGCAAAACTAGTCAACTACGAAGTTCATCTAATAACAACGAAAAAGAACACAGCAATAACTAAAGAATCAAAAATTTGGGTTGCCTCCCAAGAGCGCTAGTTTAAGGTCAATAGCTCAACCAAAAGAGTTTTCAAGTCACCCAGTCCGCGGGGTTTGAAAGGGCAAGAACAACCCCTTTCTCGGCCCATTCATCCTCAAAGTAATGCTTGAGTCAATGCCCGTTGTCAATGAAGCTTCCTGTGCGTTCTGTCTAGATAGTGATTGCGCCATAAGGTTGCACGTGTTGTACAACAAAGGGGCCGAACCACCTCGTTCGAAGCTTCCCTGGAAATAATCGAAGTCTGGAATTGAAAAGTAGCACTTTGTCCCCTGCATGAAACTCCTTCTTCATAATGCGTTTGTCATGCCAATGTTTTGTGCGTGCCTTGTAGATCTTGACATTTTCATATGCATAAAGGCTCATCTCATCCAACTCATCAAGTTGCAACTTTCTCCTCTCACCGGCGCTTTTGAAGTCATAATTAATTAGCTTGAAATGAGTTGGAAAGTGACATGATTTCTCATAAATGAGTTGGAAAGGAGACATACCTAGGGGTGTCTTGTAGGTGGTTCTATAGGCCCATAGAGCATCAGCTAATTTCAATGCCCAATCCTTCTGTGATTGCGATATAGTTTTCTCAAGTATTTACTTGATTTCTCTATTAGAAACCTCTACCTGACCACTAGTCTGAGAATGGTAGGGCGTTGCGATTTTGGGCTTTACCCCATACTTCTTCAAGAGTGCTCCAAACCTCTGTTTGATGAAGTGAGATCCTCCATCAAATTATCAAAATAGACGGAACTCCAAACTGGGGGAAAATCATTCACTTCATAAAATTCATAATGACCATGGAGTCATTAGTAGCCTCTGTGGATGCCTCGACCCACTTAGACACATAGTCCACAGCCACAAGAATGTACCATTTACCACATGAAGATGGGAAGGGTCCCATGAAATCAATCCCCCACACATCAAAGATTTTCACTTCCAGTATGTCGTTCAAAGGTAATTCATCCCTTTTAGAGATATTTCTAGTTCATTGGCAGCTGTCACAATTCAAAGCAAAATGTCTGGCATCATCAAATATAGAAGACCAAAATAAACCTAACTGTAGAACTTTGAAGGCAATTTTAGCTACCCCGGCATGTCCTCCATATGGTGAAGAGTGACAATGGGTCAGCACGTCATGGATCTTTCCCTCGAGGATGCATCATCTATACAATCCATTAGCATATTGCAGGTATAGATAAGGTTCGTCCCAGTAATAGGATTTCACATCATGTAAGAACCTTTTCTTTTTCTAAAAAGTAAGATCAGGGGGGAGAACGTTAGAGACAATATAATTCACAAAATCTGCATATCATGGTACTTGCTGTTCCAATAGTGCATATAGATGTTCTTCAGGGAATGAATCATTAATTTCCAACACTTCTTCAGGGTTCTTTTCAGCATCTCGTTTTAGTCTGGAAAGATGGCCAACCACAAGATTATCACCTCCCTTCTTATCTCTAATTTCAACATCAAATTCTTGTAAAAGAAGAATCCACCGAATAAGTCTTGGCTTGGCATCTTTCTTGTTAGCCAAATATTTGATTGTTGCATGATCAGTAAAAATAATTACTTTTGAATTAACTAAATATGAATGAAATTTATCGAAAGCAAAAACTATTGCAAGTAATTCTTTTTCTGTTGTGGCATAATTCATCTGAGCATCATCAAGTGTTCTACTAGCATAGTATATAGTATGTAGCTTTTTGTCCTTCTTTTGCTCCATAATTCATCTGACCACCCCCACGGCTTGGTCACTAGCATCACACATGAGTTCAAAAGGTAAAGACCAATCTAGAGGTTGGATTACAGGCGCAATAATCAAAGCTTCTCTGAGTTTCATGAAAGCTTCATCACATTCCCTGTCAAAACAGAAGATTAGTTAAAGGATGAGCTATTTGAGAAAAGTCTTTGATGAATCTTTTATAAAAATTGGTGTGTCCAAGAAAACTTCTAATTCCTTTCACTATTATAGGTAGTTTCAAATTTTCAATTACTTTAACCTTTGCTCTGTCCACCTCGATTCCATGCTCAGAGACCAAGTTTCCATGAACTATACCTTCCTGGACCATGAAGTGGCACTTCTCCCAGTTCAACACCAAATTCACCTCTTCACATCTCTGCAAAACTTTAGAAAGGTTAGATAAGCAATGGTTGAAAGAAGAGCCATACACAGAGAAATCATCCATGAATATATCCTTAAAGTCTTCATTGTAATCTGCAAATATCACGATCATTGCCTGTTGAAAAGTTGCAGGGGCATTGCAAAGCCCAAAGGGCATTCTCCTATAAGCGTGTGTACTATAGGGACAGGTAAAAGTAGTTTTCTCTTAATCATCAAGATGGATAGGAATTTGGAAGAAACCTGAAAATCCATCCAAAAAATAGAAATAAGAATTATGAGCTAGTTTATCTAACATCTGATCAATGAATGGTAAAAAAAAGTGATCTTTTCTTGTAGCAGTGTTCAACTTCATGTAATCGATACACATCCTCCACCCTGTAACTGTGTGTGTGGGTGTCAACTCGTCTGCATCGTTCTTGATTATAGTAACACCACCCTATAACAGTACAAATGTATCGGGCTCACCAATAACTGTTTGATATCGGATATATAACTCCTGCATCTAAAAGTTTGAGCACTTCCTTCTTCACAACTTTCTTCATATGCGGGTTAAGTCGGCGCTAGAATTCCACATAAGACTTGCTATTTTCCTCTAATAAAATCATATGCATGCAAATAGAGCGGTTAATCCCTTTAATATTATCAATTGAATAGCCAATTACCTTCTTGTGAAGACGGAGTTCTCCACAGAGTAATTCGGTTTGCTCTTTGTTCAATTTTGCATTAATTATTACCGAGTATGTGGAATTGTCACCAAGGAATTCATATCTTAAAGTGCCGGGTAGACTTTTGAATTCAAGCTTCTTCTGCCCTTCTTCTTTCTGGTCATCCTCTGGTATTGCATCCATGATTGGGTCAGCATCAAGAAGTACAGTTTACGCTTTAGCATTACCCTCAAAGCTTGTTCTTCGGTGTTGGTCAAGGTTAACTCAAGCGGATCCACCTCTCTCCTATAGGGCTCAATTTGCTACACAGTTTTCTTAACAATGTCCACACTATAGCATGTACTTACAAGAGAAGGTTTTTTCAAAGAATCACATAAATCAAATTGTATAACATTGTCATCGATGTTCAAATCCTGTTTCCCATTTTTGACATCGATAACAGCACCGACAGTAGCAACAAAAGGTCTCCCTATAATGATAGGGAGTCTGTCATCCTCATCAATTTCTAAGATAACAAAATCTACAGGAACAAAATAATCTCCAACTTTGATAGGAACATCCTCTAAGATACCGACAAGACGACAAATTGATCTGTCTACCAGCTGTAAAGAAATAATAGTACACTTCAAATCACCCAAATCTAGTTTTTTACATAATGAAAGAGGCATAAGGCTGACACTCGCTCCTAAATCGCATAAGGCCGACTGGAAAGTGATCTCCCCTATCTGACAGAGTATAGAAAAGCAGCCTGGGTCCTTTAGTTTCTGGGGAAGCTTGTTCTGTATGATTGCGATGCACTCCTCAGTAAGTGCAACCATTCCTTGTTCTTCCAACTTCCTTTTGTTAGATAAGATGTCCTTCAGAATGTTGGCATAAGTGTGCATCTATGAGAGAGCATCAACAAAAGGTATGTTAATATAGAGTTTCTTAAGAACTTCTAAGAACTTACAAAATTGCTTATCTAGTTTGGCTTTGACAAGTCTCTGTGGGAAAGGAATTGGAGGTTTGTATGCTGGTAGTCCCACATAGAGCCTTTCTTCTTCGGTTTGCTCATGTCTCACCGGTGTTTTCACATGGTTCGAATCTCTTATGTCAAGTGCTGCATCTTCTTCCCTATCATCAGATGGCATTTTGGGGTCTTCTAGTTGTTTGCCACTTCTACTGGAGATTGCATTGCAATACTCTCTCGGGTTGATTTCTGGTTGTGATGGAAGTTTCCCTAGTGCCCTAGAGGATGAGCTAGCTTGCTGGGCTAGCTGATTCTCCAGCATCTTATTGTGAGTTTCTAAGGAATTCATTCGTTACATCATTAGTTTCATCATATCAGTTAACCCTTCGATCTGCTTACTCAGTTGAGAATCCACATTTGGCTTCGGTGGTGGATTATAATTTATAGCTTAAAATCCTAGTGGTTGTCTATAGTTTTCCTACTGAGGCTGTCTGAAGTTTCCTTGTGGAGGTGCTTGCCCTAGTTGCACCGGTTGTGTAGTTCTATATGAGTAGTTTGGGTGATTTCACCATCCTAGATTGTAATTGTTGGAGTATGGGTTATTTATGGGATTCAAATTTCCAATTGCATTGATATGTTCAAGATGATTTTGAGTCAACTGGCATTCTGTACCTACATGGCCTGCAACTCCACACACCTCACAGGATATATAATTAGCATCAAACAAATTTATAGACCAATAATCAACTTTTCTAGTTAAAGTATCCACCTTTGTAGTAAGAGCAGTTAGAATATCAAGTTCGAGTTTACCTGTCTTCCTGGAAGGTGTACCTCGTTCTGAAGCCCATTGATGGTGATTCATTGCCATGTATTCCAGGAGGTTCATAGCATCTTCAACTACTCTATTCATTAAAGCTCCTCCGGCTGCTGCATCTACTGTGAGCCTTGTGTTGTAGTCCAGCCTATTATAGAATGTGTGAACCAAAACCCAAGTCTTTATTCCATGACGTGGGCACATTCTTTGCAGCTCTTTGAATCTTTTTCAAGCCTCATATAAAGATTCTCCATCCTTCTGCATAATGTTGGTGATCTGATTTCTCAGTTGAATTGTCTTGGAAGGAGGGAAGTATTTAGAAAGAAAGGCTTGTGATAATTCTGCCCATGTTTCTTATTAAAGCTAAAGGTATTGTATGAAGCCATGCTCTCGCTCTGTCCCTTAAAGAGAAGGAAAACAGTCTCAACCTGATAGCATCGGTAGAAATACTATTATTTTTTAATGTATCACAATACTCTAAAAATATAGCAAGATGCATGTTGGGGTCCTCAAGAGGAGAACCACCAAATTGATGTTATTGAACCATAGAAAGTAAAGTAGATTTAATCTCAAAATTATTGGCCTCTACAGTAGGCCTAGCAATTCCTGTTATATTCCATGAACATAGGGAGCAGCATAATCTCCTAGTGTTCTGTTATTGTTATTCCCCGCAGGTTGGGGTGCTTGATCATTGTTCAGTTCTAGCGGAATATGCTCCATTTGGTTTTGATATTCTTGTTGAAGTTGCTTGAGTTTTCTCCTTCTTCTGAATGTCCTCTCTATCTCAAGATCTATTTCAAAAAATTCACCCACCCTAGAGCTTATTTGCATAAAAAGATGTCAAACACAGTTGCAAAGCTTTAAGGCAAGTGACAGAAGGGTGAAAAGTAGTAAAGTAACATAAGTAACTAAACTTAGTCTACCAATCCTCAGAAATATACTAATATTAACAGTTGCTCCCCGGCAACGCCGCCAAAAACTTGACACGTCCCGTAAGTGCATGGTTATGTCGAAGTAATACAAAAGATTGTCAAACCCACAGGGAGCAAGGTTAAGTACTAGAAAATCTAAGTCTCAATAGCTAAGTAATTCGAAACGGGGTTTTGACAGCAATAAGCGAAAACAAGAAATCAAATGCAACGATGAGGAGGTTATCTATATGAGAGAGATCGGGTCTTTGATATCCACCACACTGACGAATCTAACTGCGATATAAGAGACCTATTACAAGAGTTCACAATTTTGCGTAAGGAATCTTCCCTAAGATTTAGGATGCCCCCTCTCGGTGGTACACCCTGATGCTTATCCGGAACAACCTCCTACTCTCGCAGTGGATCGTTCCAGATAAACCCAATGAGTTCTATGAAAAATTATATTACCCTCGAGTGAAAACTAAGCACTCTCGTGTCATGGAATCACAAGTTTTATCTAGGAGTTCCACTACCACAATCCCCCTCTCGGTGGTGATCGCGCCGGCTAATACACGATATTATGTGGCCAAAGAAAAATCATGAAATAAGTGGAGTAAGGTAAAATATACTCATATGAACATCCAAATAACATAATTGAATTAGGATAGCATGAATGAAATCATCAGCGGGCTTCAAACAAGTCCCAAAATGGCTTTTACACTATAATCAACATCAAAACTCACAAGAATCTCTCTAAAAGGTCAAGAAAATTGCTACAAAATATTTTTGAGAGGAAGGAGAGGATGAACCGAACAAGATCCCCAAAAATCGTGAAGATCTGACGCTCCAATCTCTTGAAATTGCCTCGAAATCACCTTGTTGCCTCTTCTGCTAGCCTAGCCGCTTCACGCACCGATTTCTCTATGATTTGGAAATAATAGAAAGGGCTTTTATATTCTTTGGATTCGCCTCTCTGTTAGCTTTCCAAAACGTGTCTCCTTGCCTTTTTTGGACTTCTCTATGGTTCAAAATCGAAGAAAAACCAAGCATGGGTTGGACTACAGAGTTACGATCACAGGTGAACCCCATCGGGTTCACTAGGTGGTGAAGTCTATTGTGTAGTTCTTTCTGGTAAGAATCACCGATGAACCCCGCCGGGTTCACCAGCTGGTGAAGTGTACTGTATATCTCTACAAAAACTTTCTATAAGAGAATCACGGGTGAACCCTGCCGGGTTCACCATGCTGTGAAGCTTTCTGTGGACTTTCGGACATCTAGTGAAAGCACCGGTGAACCCCGTTGGGTTCACCTGGCCGTATTTTTTAGAATAGCTCAGATTTGGCCCAAATTTGATATGCAGCTTCGTCTTCACGTAAGGAATCACCCCATGACTTTAGAATCTTCAAAAAACTTCAAAATTGGGCAATTTTACTTGAAGTTCCATAAAAAGAGAAAAAAAGTGAAAATTCTGAAGCAATTAAGTAAATAAGTCTAAATGGAGCATAAAAACATTGAAATAAGCCTAAATTTGAGATGAAATAATACTAAAAATAACTGTTAAAATACAAGGCATCACTCAACTTGTCCACTTGTTTGGGAATGATAAGGTATAGCAACTCTATGATTAACGCCATATTTTCTACGTAAAGCTGAAATTTATGTTCTATAAAGTGTGAGCATCACTAATCACAACTCTTGGCGTTTCAAACCGTGGAAAAATGATCTTCTTAAACAATTTCACAACTACTCTAGAATCATTACTAGGAGAAGCAAGAGCTTCAACCCACTTAGAAACATAATCTACTGCCACAAGAATGTATTTGTTACCTCTAGATGATGGGAACGGTCTCATGAAATCTATCCCCCAAACATTAAATATCTCAACCTCAAGTATAGTAGATAGTGGCATCTCATTCCTTCTGTTAATATTTCCTGTCTTTTGACATCTATCACAAGACAATATAAAATTTCTAGCATCCTAAAAAATTAAGGGCCAATAAAATCCAGATTGTAAAACCTTAAAAGCAATCTTCTGAGTACTAGCATGTCCTCCATAAGATGATCCATGACACTGAAATAGGATATCCATGATTTCTTCCTCAGGTACACATCTCCTAAAAATTCCATCTGCACATCTTCTAAATACATAAGGCTCATCCCAAAAATAGTGTTTTACCTCAGCTAAGAATTTCTTCTTTCCTTGATAACTCAAATCAACAGGAAAAACATTAGCAACTAAATAATTCACTATATTAGCATACCATGGAGCCTTGATCTGTTCAATGGCTAAAATTTGTTCATCATGAAAGGAATCATTAATTATGTCACCTTTATCAGCATCTATCATTATCCTTGAAAGGTGATATGCAACAAAATTTTATGTTCCCTTCTTATCTTTGATTTCCATATCAAACTCTTGCAAAAGTAAAATCCATCTAAGAAGGCGCGGTTTGCTATCTTTTTTCTGTATCAAATACTTTACCGCTGCATAATCTATATATACCACAACCTTAGAATTAATCAAGTATGACCTAAATTTATCAAAAGCAAAAACAATGGCCAAGAGTTCTTGTTTAGTAGTAGTGTAGTTCCTCTGTGTTTCATCTAAGGTTCGGCTAGTATAGTAGATAACATATGGCTTCTTCTCTTTCCTCTGACCAAGCACCGCTCCTACTGCATAATCACTAGCAGCACACATAAGCGCAAAAGGCAAACTCTAGTCTGGCGGCTACATGATGGACGCTGATATCAGAGCCTTCTTCAATTCCTAAAAAGCTGACAAACATCTTTCATCAAAAGAGAATTTAGCATCTTTACAAAGCAAATTAGTAAGTGGTCTAGTGAGTTTAGAAAAATCCTTGATGAAACGTCTATAGAATCCTGCATGCTCCAAAAAAACTTCTGATCGCCTCGACTGTGGTAGGTGGCATCAACTTCTCAATCACTTCAATCTTAGCTTTGTCAACTTCTATCTCTCTCTGTGACACTATTGTCAAACAATTTAGCCAAACAATTATCAAAATAAAAACCATAAACAGAAAAGTTATTCATAAAAACATCCATGAAATCCCCAATAAAACCTGAAAATATAGCAATCATACACCTCTGAAAAGTAGCAGATGCATTACACAAACCGAAAGGCATTCTTCTATAGGCAAAGGTACTATATGGGCATGTAAAAGTGGTCTTATCTTAGTCATCAGGATGGATGGGAATTTGGAAAAATATAGAATACCCATCTAAAAAACAGAAATAAGAATGATTAGCAAGCCTTTCAACCATTTGATCAATAAAAGGTAAGGGGAAATCATCTTTCCTAGTGGTTGCATTCAATTTCCTATAATCAATGCACATGCGCCAACTAGTTATTGTCCTAATAGGAATTAATTCAATATCTTTACTCTTCATCACAGTCACACCCCCTTTTTTAGGAACATAATGAACAGGACTAACCCATTTACTATTAGAGATAGGATAGATAATACCTGCATCAAGTAATTTCAAAACTTCCTTCTTCACAACTTCTTTCATAGAGGGGTTACGTCATCTTTGAAAATCCACATGTGGTTTATGTTCCTCCTCCATAAGAATCCTGTGCATACAAAAAGAGGGGTTAATTCCATTTAAATCATCAATAGAATATTTGATTACCTTCTTATGAATCCTCAACTCCCTTAGAAGCAAATTTGTCTTCCCTTCATTAAGCTATGCATCAACAATAACAGGGTAAGTAGAATTGGATCCAAGGAATTCATAACGAAGTTTATTTGGTAGAGATTTCAATTCAACTTTTCGAAATCTTTCTTCCTAATTTTCTTGGTCATCACTTAAAATGCAATATAATAAATCATGAGTTTCAGAACTAGGATCAGAATTAGAATTAGAATTAGAATGTTCATCAAACAAAGTATGAAGGTCATAATCAAAGTTGTTTACAGCATGAATACTATAACAAGATCCAGCATATGATGGTTTCTTCATAGATTTAGTTAAATCAAACTCAATTATATTTTCACCAATATTAAGAGTGAGTTTACTATTCTTTACATCAATGATTGCCCCTGCTGTAGCTAAGAACGGTCTACCAAGAATGATGGGAATTTTAGCATCCTCTTCCATCTCCAAAACTACAAAGTCCGCGGGAATAAAATACTTACCAACCTGAATTGGAACATCCTCAAGAATCCCAACAGGATACTTAACTGAACGATCAGCCAGCTACAAGGATATTGAAGTTAGCTTCTGCTCTCCCATATCTAGTTTCCTGCAAATAGACAAAGGCATTAGACTCACACTAGCCCCAAGATCATATAAGGCTCGATTAAAAGCCATATCTCCAATCAAGAAAGGTATAGAGAAGCTACCTGGATCCTTTAATTTTGGTGGCAATTTATTTTGAATGATGGCACTACACTCCTCAGTCAATGCCACAGTGCCATAGTCCTCTATTTTTCTTTTGTTAGACAAAATTTCTTTCAAGAATTTAGCATAAGTGGGCATTTGAGATAAAACATCAGTAAATGGAATATTAATATAAAGCTTTTGCAAAACATCTAAAAACATCTCAAATTGCTTATCTAACTTGGCTTGAACAAGTCTCTAGGGAAAGGGTATAGGAGGCCTATATGGAGCAGGTGAGCTAGGTCTAGGAACATCAGATTGACATGGCTCATCACCCTTATGAGGTGGGGAACTAGGGTGGGGCTACACATGTACAGGTAGTGTTCCTAAAATTGGCTCACTGCTAGGTTCAATGTCAGGCTCTTCCTCATCATCATTCTCAAGTCTACCCTTTGGTTCATCTAATTGTTTCCCCCTTCTAGTAGTTATAACATTACAATATTCCCTAGGGTTCAGTTCAGGTTTTGCAGGCAATTTTCCTGGGGGTCTATAAGATGTACCAGCTTGTTGTGCTATTTGGTTTTCTAAAATTTTATTGTGTACTATCAAAGATCCTACCTGAGAAGTAAGCTGATTAATCTCATCCCTTTGTTGTTTAATTTCTCCTCTAAGATCTCCAAAATCCCTACTGAGTTTTTCAAGTATAGATTCCAAACTAGAGTTCTAGGGCTAATTGTGATTTTATTGCCTCTGCTGGTAGCCTCTATTCTCAACCTGCCCCCTGTATTATTGTTATTCTTCAAAGACAAATTTGGATGATTCATCTATCCAGGGTTGTATGTATTAGAATAAGGGTCATTATTTCTACCTTGATTGTAACCCCTTACAACATTTACTTGTTCTACACCCTGTTCAGCAATAACCTTTCAATATTCAGAATAATGCCCTTGATTTCCACATATTTCACAGGTAACAGACAATGAAACCATAGCAGTTTGCATATGAAAAAAATCAAATCTGTTAACCAAAGAGTCTACCTTTTCAGCCAAGGTACGCTATCCATCATTTTCATTTTTACCATGTGGAGGACGATATAGCATTCCTCTTTCAGTAGTCCACTGATTATGGTTCAGAGCCATCTCCTCAATCAAAGTAAAAGCATCATCAATGGTCTTATTCATGAGAGCTCCTCCTGTAGTAGCATCAACAGTGAGGCAAGTACTATAAAGTAAACCATTATAAAAAGTATGAACCAAAACCCATTTTTCCAAGCCATGGTGAGGGCACGTCCGTTGTAACTCATTTTACTTAATGGGAAATACTTCATCAAGAAAGCATTTGAACCTTGTCCCCATGTGGTGAATGTTCCAGTCGGCTGGGACTGTAGCCAAGCACGTGCTCTGTCCCTAAGAGAGAAAGAAAATAATCCTAGTTTCAAAGCATCATCAAATACACCATTAATCCTAATAGTGTCACAATATTCACGAAAAAAAGAAAGATGCTGATTAGAATCTTTAAGTGGTGATCCTCCAAACTGATTCCGTTGTATCATTGATAGAAAAGCCGGTTTAATTTCAAAGTTATTAGCCTCAATTGCTAGCCTAGTTATGCTAGAGTGTATCCCTTGTGGATTCGGTGCTGCATAATCCTTAAGTGATGTTCTTTCAGCCATGATCAATTCTACTTCTTTCTTATCTTCAAATCTGAGTTTCCTACGCAATCTATGAATTTTATTAATTTCAAGATCAAAAGGAACTAATGGTCTTGACCTAAGGGTCCTACGCATAAACAAGTAGAAGAATCAAATAAACTCAGATTTTTAGAAAATAGCAGAAATAGAATAAAGAAAAATCACAGCTTATAGAAAATCCAAAACTAGCAAAAATAGAAAACAAAACTAAAACAAAGCTTAGTCTAGCAATACTATCAATTAACTCGATATTAACAAAACTAAGGTCCCGGCAATGGCGCCAAAAACTTGTTGTGTCCGCAAGTACACGGATACTCGAAGTAATAAAAGATATCGAACTCACATGGACCTACATGTTAAGTACCAAGTAATTGTGTTCTCACTAGCTAAGCAAATCAAATAAGTCGTAAGCGAACGATCAGAAATTATTATGGATTATTAGAGAGAGAAAATTGTGACTAGGGTTTTATCCTTCTTAATTTCAATGACTAGATAGAAATAAGTGTTCGTCGGTTTATTCTTATCATGATAAAGATGAATTTTTACTTATAAAGAAATTGCCTCCTCTCAAATGAACAATTTACACTAAACAACCTTCACTCTCGTGACTTACTATTTAGAGTTTAAAATAAGTAAATTGACAAGGAAAGTTAAAATCACTCTTGTGACTTAACTCTCAGTGTCAACATCTCAAGCAAAATTAAATATTCTCATATCTTAATTTCACAAGATTTACTTAAGGGGTTCCAACAATCCAAATCACCTCTCGGTACATATTTTCATGCCTATCTCAATAAAAATTCCTAGATTAGATTATCAATAAGAATTTATGCATCAAAACTCAGGAATTAAAAACAAACCTATTCTCATAGCATAAGTTCCTAAAACATAATTTAAGGGTTCTGAGTTTTGTACGTCACCTCTCAGTACATGTTACAAACTCTAAAACATGCTGATATTCTAAATCTAGAAAAGATTAAAGACAATTATCACAGAAGTAAAACTATCATATCAAAGAACAACTGACGAAATAAAAATTATCTAGTCATTAAGAAATTAAGAGGATTACACCCCTATCCCAAAAAGGTTTTTATGCTATCATGAAGAAAGAATTACAATAATTATTCATCTCAGAAATTTCAGAGTTTGAAGAAAAAGAAAATAATGTTACTGTGCACAGGGTGTAAAAATACTTCACAACCCATAATTTGATGAAGAACAGCAGCGTCTATCGATGAACAGTAGCCGCCACTACTCTTTTGCTGATTTCTCCTTCGTTTGAACTCCTCCTGATCTGAGACTTTCTGGATATCTTCTCTTCCACAAAGCACAGCTTCCCTCAAAATTTCGTCCAATAAGTGCAGCTTCCCTCAAAATTTCGTCGCCGGAGATGATCTGAATGCTTCACGGTGATGAACCCTAACGCGGCGACGCTTCTCTGATTTCTTCATCTGTTGTTGATCAAAATTAGTCCTTCCTGTCATGAAATCTTCTCCTCTTCTTATAAATCACTTCCCTTCCTTTCGATTCTAAAATCGTGTCCTAAATCTTCCGAAATAGGCTTCGAAAATTCGGCTATAGTAACTCGCGGAGGACTCGGACAAAGTCAGATGATAAATTAGAATTACGACCGTAATATTAATTATGGCAGTGCTGTAATTCGTTCTGTGTAAATTTCTGGAATAATTACAATCGAGGAAAATTCATATAGCAGTGTCGTAATTGCTTCAAATTCTCCTCTGATAAAATTATGACCATAATAAATTTTACAGCACTGCCGTAATTTGCTCTGTGCAAAATATCCCAACATTTACAGACAAGGAAAATAATCACGGTAGTGCCGTGATTCATTCTGTAGATTCAAGTAAAACCATGGCCGTAATAACAATTACGTCACTACCTTAATTTTGCTTTAAGCTCAGAATTGTTTGAAAATTGGCTGATAACTCCTTCTTGATGACTAGAATTCGTCTGTGCACTTAGATTATCCAAAATCCATCAAAATTAAGCCCTTTTTGCCTGAAATTAATTAAAAACAAGATGAGGTGTAGATTCTAAAATATTTGACAAATAAGGCTTAAAAACAAGCAAAAAAACATGAATATGACTCAAAAAGACTAAACAATCAATACAAAATATACCCGAGAGAAGTCTTAAATTCGATGGTCTTTCTAAAGATATATTTGTGATTGCGGAATGTTGGCTCAATTTGCTTCGTCTTGGGACTAACTCTTCTTACAGCATTCCATCTCATAAATGAGTTCCTAAGTGCAGCTTTAAGTACTTAACATGGCATGGCGCATATCTGAAAGCGTATTTTAGTCATCCTGTAATTGAAAGCTTTGGTTCTTCTCGTAAGTTACAAAAAGGCGCATCAAATAGTAGGACAGTCGTTCAACCAAGTTTCGATTTTGAACTAGATCTTTCTCAATCCTCATCAAATAAATGACGAAAGATATCCACTTCAGAAGGACAAAATATTCCAATCCAGGTAAATGACCTCATGACATTACTATTTATAAATATTTCCTTCTTGTTTGTGCCATGTTCATTTCAATTTGTAATACATTTTTCAGGATGTACCAGAACAAAGCAATGATCCATATGATCAAATGCCAGAAAATATATTGGAACCTTCATCAAGAGATAATGGGAAATCATTGCCTTCTCAAAACGATCCACAAGGACCCCTACAAGAAAATGAAATCATTGAGCCCATAGAGTCAAGTTAATAATTTTATTATATGATCCTTGTATCTCACTTTCCCTTATGACATGAAGGGATTTTAACATTCCCTTTTTTTTGCTAGGAGAAGAAAATATCAGTGCAGACATGGACCTTGCACAAAAAGATACTCAAGTTCAAGCCATGGACAACAACATAATTGGCATAGATGATCTTCCAGATATTTCAGCTCCCTTAGAGTTAAAACCAGTTTCTAGTGAATCATCAGACAGTGTAATTGGAACATTAAAAGGGAGTAAGTGTCTGTTTATATCAATATTCCGTCATTCTTTACCTCCTTACTCATACTTCAATGCATATCGTTACAACAAATTCTACTACAAAATCCAGAGCAACTAAGGAGATAGACACTCAAGAAAGTAAGTGTATAAACCAAATTGGTAATTCATATTTCTTTATCTTGCTACTCAAACCAAAATTGTATTACAGAATTAGATCTTCTTCCAACTATAGCTTCTGACGAGCCCTCTCATGGAGTTAGAGTCTTCCAGGATGGTACGTAAATATAAATGCTTACATCATAATTCTTCTCTCTTCTTAATTTCAAAATTTGTGTCAAATGTCCAAATGACTCAAGTGGCTAAAGAGAGTACTTTGCAAAGTGCAAAAGACATTTTGGCAAACAAATGTGACCTTTTCTTCCTTTAATGCTTTGAATATGTATATCCTAGCATATCCTTTAACTTCAATATTATGACAATCTCTTCACAGGCATATTAGATTCACAATCTTCACAGCAAGGCCCAGTTGCTACTACCACTCAAGTATCAAGAAAAGCTTGCCCCCTGTTAAAACATGCAGCTTGAGGTTTCATCACTGGTTATTTGAAGGCACTCGTTACAGCAAAAAGCTTTCCATTAGCAGACAACTTTCAGAATTCTTCAGAGACTATTTCAAACATCATGGTTAGCTTAGGGGCTTCACCAGATTCTTGGAAAGAATTAAGTCAGGAAATTTTGTCTTCTTCAAAACAAATAGAACTTGAGTACTCTCAGATACAAGACCAAAGCATTTCAGAATATAATTTGAAGGTAGCCAAGGCAGAAAAGTCATTGCATGATTTATGTACCATGAGGGAATCTTTAGAACATGAGAAGCAATCATATGTGGCATCTCGTCAAGATCTATCACTTGAGATAGAAAAGCTCGTGGAGGATATAACAGCACTCACAAAGAAAAAATATCTTATGGTTGTAGAGCTACAAAAGAAGCAAGATGGGCTATCAACTATTGAGGCAAAGGAGAAGGAAAGTCTTAAGGTGACTAAGAAATACCAAGAAGAAGTGACCAGTCTAAATGAATTGCACGAAAGTGCACACACTAAAGCCATATCAAAAATCAATGAGCAGAGGTCAATGCTCCAGCAAACCATTAGAGAATTTTTGCAAGATTCCTAGTTTTGAGTCTCGTTATTCATCTTTCCTTTACAACTATAATTTTGTATCAGTAGACTGCTGCATTTTAATTGAGGCTTCAATGCAAGGAGAAACAATCTCATTTTTGTAAAGTTGTTTGAAATTTGATATTCATTCACTGCATACAACTTGTCTCCAATATTCATGTATGTTTAGCATAATTCATTTTTGTTGAAGCTTCCATCGTCTAAGCCTTTCTGTGGATTTTGTCAGATGTTCTGAAATATTTCTTTGTCATATGATTGGAAATCCATCCATGTACTTTGATAGCTCAGAGTTAATTGTCGTGCTCACTCAATTGTCAAAATATATTCAATCATAAGCAATCAAGCTCTTTCTCTTCAAAAGACCATGCTGAATTTGAGATATCTAAATCATTTCACAACACCTTTAAGACGTTCTCATATAGCATCCAAATAAATCAATAGACTTCAAAAGGGAGCCATCCAATATTTCTAAGATGTCTATGCCTAATGCTTTGCCACAAGATTCCATGAGAGATCAGTTGTTAGTATGAGATGAACCTTGGGGCTCGAGGGGATATTAACCTTTTAATAAAGCATATGAGCTTTCTACCCAACAACCATTGACTAAACAATCTTCTTTCAATTCAATCAATTATTTCACTTGGCAATACACCCAAAAATTCTTCTGATATTCTGATAGTTTTTGAGAATAGGTGCCTAGGTGCCCCCAAGTTGAAGTGATTCCAACTAAACAACAATGTTGATATAAGTTCAACATCCTTAGTATAATTTACACCCTTTTATATTTCAGATTTCATAGAGGTGACATACCCATGTATTGTCATTGTTCTTTGACATGTTGCCCCCAATGAGATTATAACCAAAAGGTTTATCCATGAGTGAGAATACCTCAAAGGTCAATATCAAGTCAAACATTTCTTCAAGCCATCCATTTGATCAGAATATCATCTACTTTGAACTTTTGAACTTTCGAATGCATAACAGCCATCATAGACAATCTTGATGTCTTTGATCTTTCTAGTAGAAACTAGGTAATGATATTTGATTCAGATGGACCATTACCCTCAGCAATTTGATACTTGTTGCAGACTAAAGTTTGAATGATGTTCTTTCAAGAATGAAATGATGTTGTAAGGGTAGATCTCAAAGATGAAAAGGTGAAACCAGGTCCGACTGGGCATGCCAGAATTTGTTGGGTTAAAAAATAGTTCAATTTCAATTTCATATTAAAATGTCATGAGACCATTTCAAATTCACCTTATGGATATAAGGTTTTTTTATTTAAGGTTTGAATGATCTACCCTCAGCAATTCGATACTTGTTGCAGAGTAATGTTTGAATGATGTTCTTTCAAGAATGAAATGATTTTGTAGGGGTAGATCTCAAAGATGAAAAGGTGAAACCAGGTTCGACCGGGCGTGCCAAAATTTGTTGGGTTAAAGAATGGTTCAATTTCAATTTCATATTAAAATGTCATGAGACCATTTCAAATTCAATTTCAATTTCATATTAAAATGTCATGAGACCATTTCAAATCCACCTTATGGATATAAGGCTTTTTTTATTTAAGTGGGTTATGGCTTCTAATGAACGTAAGCATTCATTGTTAATTACCACTAAATAGCTTAGGGCACCTTTGATTAAGAGATCATTACATATAAAATCAAATAAAGACATGTGATTGGAAGAACAATATCATTTATCATTCAAAACATTTGCCAGAAAAGGCTTACAATTTCAGTACAAAGCTCATCATTAGCCAAATGATGACTAGATCATAAAATTTTGAAGATGATTGAATATCCAACATCTTGAGAGCTTACAAATATTCGAACTTGATAAATACTCAGTCTCAATGACTTGTGAGTATTAGTTTGAATAAAAAGAGATTCGTCTCCTTTAAGATGTGAAATAATTATTTAGCCTTAGTGTAGAATTATTCTGTAATTAGAAATCCATTCACATGGGAAAGTGAGATAACTATTTAGCCTTAGTGTATAATCATCTCTTAATGGATTTTTTCCCCTTAAGGACATAGAGCAGTTATTTAGCCTTGGCGTATAACTATGCTCTAACCAATGTTCATCCTCTTGAAGGCATAAGAAGATCTTCATTTCAATTAATAAATATTCGGCCGGTAAAAGGACATGTGAGTATTATCTATTTGAGTTCGACAGATATTCTTTCTGTGAATATCAATTTGATTTCAAGCTTGATGAATTTCAAGTTCGATAAATTTGATTTCAGCTGCGAATGATACTATAATAATATTGAGGAACTATGCCCCTATATATAGTATCGACGTACGCACCTCCTAAACAATACTGTTAGCACTATGCAATAGCTTAGAGAGTTGATGTATTCTAGATTAGCCTTTGAAAAGCTAAATGTTGGAAATGTATGAATGGGCCTTTTGGCCAAATATTCAAAATAGAATCATGGCCCTTGGACTGATTTCAGGATAGAAGAACGAGTCATTGTGTCAAACGTTCAAATCAAGTGAACGAGCCATTAGGCCAAACGTTCGAAATAGCCTATGGAAGGCTAAAATGTCATAGATAGCCTGCAAAGGGGTAATATGTCATGAATAACCTTTAGAAAGCAAAAAATATCAAAGATAGCCTTTGATAGGCTGAAATATCATAGACAGCCTTTAAAAAGACTAAAATGTCAGAGTTAGTCTTTGAAATACCAAAATATTAGAAATAGGGCCAAAATATCAGAAATAGCCTTTGGAAGGCTAAAATATCAGAAATAGCTTTGGAAGGTTAAAATATCAGAAATAGCCTTTGGAAGGCTAAAATATCCGGGTTAGTCTTTGAAAAACTAAAATATCAGAGACAGTCTTTGGAAAAGACTGAGATTATAGAAATAGCCTTTGAAAGGCTGATGTGTCAAAGATAGCTTGGAGAAGGCTAAAATATCAGAATTGTTCTTCATAGGAAAATTTGTATAATGTTGGTGTTAGATCATGCCAAGCCAAGTTTAAATCAATAATTGCTTCGGACTTGAAATAATATTTCAATGCTAGAGCTGATTTGGAAGATCTAGACCACAAAATATTTATTAAATCTGGATTGTCGTATTTGGATATTTGGACCATTAGATCCATAATGATCGAATCATCTGAGCTATTATTTATAGACTTAATCTAAGCCATTAGATCATCCCAGGACAAGATTGGATCGTTGGATCCAAATTTCCTTCATGTCACTGTGATGCATGCGAACAAAATTCGCCATGCACCTTTCTTCTTCGGTTTTCCATCGTTCGTCTGATAGACGCTCAGTTTCTCTAGGCAAGGACTTCCTGCATCTTGCTTGAGCAGTGGGCAAAACCTAACATCGGCTGGTAACGAATCGACGTCGAACAGAAGCCATAAAAGAAACATGATATTTCGTCCGAAACAGGGACAAAAATAGGGTTTCCGGAAAAGCTTTTGGCTCCGGCGATCCGGATGTCGGATGACCGGATCCTTTTCCCATAGATTCGCAGGCTCGTTGAGAGGATATGGCCAAATTTTTAGTTCGATCGGATGGCCAGATGTGGAGTTCGTCAAGAAGAACTTCAAAGGTATTTGTAACAAGCGAGAAGGAAAGGATTGCCGGAGAATCATTCGATTCTAGCGATCCAGCCGTCGGATGATTGGATACTTCTAGTCATAGGTCTGCACTTTCAAGGACAAAATGTGGTCAAAATCTCAGCATGATCCGATGGCCGAATGTTGAATTCTTTGAGAAGCAATGTCATGGGTGTAGTGAACCTCTTCACCAATGGACTTATCTATTTCGTTTCGTAGCTTCAGATGGTGGCTGGAAGATTTCGACATCAGAGAAGATTTCATGGCAAAGATCCAACAACAATTTTTGTAGTAGCGGATGGGGGAAGAGTTGTAGCAACAAGAATTTTGGTTCTATTGCTCTCGGGCACTGAGCAATTTGACAGAAAGGAGGCGACTTCGCTGCGGTGCCTGAACGTGCTCTCGCCTCACGCGTCTTCGCTTCATTCATCCTATGCTAGCAACAACCTAACACGAGAGAGCAGAGAAAGGAAGCGACTTCTTCGCCTCCCTCACCCGATTTGACTTCTCCGTCTGTCGCTTCCTTCGTCCCACGGAGCTCAAGGCCTACGTCGACGATGCCTCCCTCACCAGATTTGACTTCTTCGCCTCCGATTGCAAGTTCGACTACAACCTCACCCTCCCTCTACTATGACCGCATGGAGGCGCTGGTGTGGTACGGTGGGGATCAGTTCAGGTTCGTTACCCTTGCCCCGTTCTACTAGGGGCTCAAGACGACATCAGAGCTCCGGTCGGATTTCGTAGGGATGTAGCTGATGCTAGGGGATTCGGTGGGCACGACGTAAAACAGAGAGAAGGGAGAGGGATTCTACTACGTGGATGTGAAGGTGAACACCAAATTGAGGCTTAATGTTTGGATCTTTAAGATCCATTACAACCGGCAGCACATCGACTGTAGTTTGAAGCTACCAATGCCAGGCATCGCCGCCTCCTTCGAGCCGCCCAAGTGCCATGTCCACTTTTTCTAATCCTTCATACGCTTACTTGTTCATTCCATTCTTCATGTGCAGTTTGATTATTCTTAATTAGTTGTATTTTATTGTTGTGATATTAATTACGTGCCATTCTTTTTCTTTCGATTTTTTGTTCTTTTAGTATATTTTATTCTTACATTCTTCCCTTTTTATTAGTAATATATATGGAGATTTATTTAATAATATTAATGTATTATTATTAACAACTAAAATCTTTACCAATTAAATTAATTAACACCTTAAACAACACTAGTTAATTGAAAAAAGCTTTTAAAAAATTTTATTTAGTTAAAATTCTAACTATATATATAAATTTATTCTGCTAACCAGTACTAGTTATTTCCCAAACAGCTTATAACCTTCCCAACCAGTTACCTTTTAACCAGCAATTCTCTAGCTAGCAAAAGCTAGAAGCAGAATCAGCCCCAAACTAGCCCTAAGTTTTTGTGTGAATAAAATTTTGCAAGAATGATTTCTCCAGCCAATCAATTCCTACATTCTACTTGTAATAAAGTAATGCAAGTGACGATGAAGCTGTGTTGACGTTTCAGGTGTTGACAGGTGAGCGGAGCAAGAACTGTAGAGCAAAGTGCGAGAGCTACACCGAGTAGAGCATGAGAGTGACAACGAGCAATGTGCAAGAACGATGAGTGGAACATGAGAATGGTGAGCTATATATATATATATATATATATATAGAGAGAGAGAGAGAGAGAGAGAGAGAGAGAGCAAAGGCAAGTAGAGCATGAGAAAGCAAAGCTCGAGAATGAGGAAGGAAGATGTTTTGTCAGCTTGGTTGGGTAGTGTCATGCCCTATTTTCCTCCTCTCGTTTATGTCAACACCTCCTCCTCATACATTGCATCAGAATCAAAAACTTGCTATCTAATTTTGATTCTTACCTCGATTTTGGCCTTCCCTTGCTTGTTGACTCGGCCTCGTGCCTCGTTTCGAGCGTCGAAGCCCGCCCGCTTCAATGTCGCCCGCACGCATCAAACGAACGCCTCCTGCATTCGTTCTTTCTCCCGGAGAAGAACGGAGGAGCTCGGGCGTGTGGCAAGAGAGGAGCTCGCACCTCACCCTCAGCCCTCGTTGCTGCCAGAAGCAGCCGCTTGCTGGATCGTTATTGATGGCGGTGAAAGAGAAGAAGATGCCAGAGCACGCAGAGAAGAAGCGATAGGGGAAAACTCATCTTTATTCCCACGTAAAGATTACAAAAACCCCCTCCTGTCGGCGGCAGACCTTCACCGCCGACTTACAGTTGCTCACCAACGCCCTCTGCGCCGGAACTGTTCCCTCTCTTAGATCTCTCACTCTGGAAGGGCGGCGCTCGTCGTCGCTGGCTCGAAGCTCCCTTTCTCGAATCCTCCTCTCTACCAGGTTTGTCCACTCGTGAGACACTTATAGGGCAGAGGCGTTACTTGCCTCTGCTGTCTTCATTAGCGCCGGACTAGGTCTCCTCCTCCAAGTCTTCCTCCCTATGCGTGTGCTATGTCTGGAGATCTCTAGCTACTGTAGGAATCGCGACTGCATCCTCCATCGCCACTGAGCTCGTTGAAGTTGCCCCACCTCATGTCCGCATCCGAAGAGCTCACTGAGGGAATCGCTTGCCGCATCCTTCCCTGTCCTAAAGACCTCTGCTCGCTTCCGAAGGTGACGACACCGCTCGCGTCTCCCTCGTTAGCGCCGACGCGTCGTTTGCACATTCCTGACAAAATCGCCGCTCGCGATTTCTAATTTAGGCATCGTTGACCCAATTGTTGACTCCATTTGGGCTATGAATTTGGCTTCTCTAGCGTGGGCTTGGGGCGCCGTCCAACCGATCTCAATGTGGCTTGGCCCGAAGGAAATCTAGATATCACACTAAGCAACAAGAATTTTGGTTCTATTGCTCTCGGGCACTGAGCAATTTGACAAAAAGGAAGCGACTTCGCTGTGGCGCCTGAACGTGCTCTCGCCTCACACGTCTTCACTTCCTTCATCCTATGCTAGCAACAACCTAACACGAGAGTGCAGAGAAAGGATGTGACTTCTTCACCTCCCTCACCCGATTTGACTTCTTCGTCTGTCGCTTCCTTCGTCCCACGGAGCTCAAGGCCTACGTTGACGATGCCTCCCTCACCTGATTTGACTTCTTCGCCTCCGATTCCAAGTTCGACTACTGTTGTGTCCGCAAGTGCACGGATACTCGAAGTAATATTTTAGATATTGAACCACAGAGACCTATGTGTTAAGTACCAAATAGTTATATTCTCACTAGCTAAGCGATCGAATGATGAAAGTAAGCAATATGAAGATTGTATGAAATATCCGAGAGGAAGCATTGGGACTAGGGTTTCATCCACCTTAATATTTATGACTAGATATAATTAAAGGTTCATCAATCTATTTTTGTTATGGTAAAGATATAGCTTACTTAATAAATAAATTAACTTGCTCTCGCGCAGTCAATTTACAAAGAACGATCCTCACTCTCGTGCAAGATCTATTCAATGTTAAATATAAGTAAACTTTGATCAAAGAGATTAAGAATCACTCTCGTGCATTCCATCTCAGTATAAAGATCTCAAGCAAAACTAAGCACTCTCGCACCTTAGTTTTACAAGTTTTACTTAAGGTTTTCGAACAATTCAATATCTATCTCTAGCATATTTTCATATCTAAAACAGTAATAATTTCTATGTCAAAACATCAACAAGAAATAAGCATCTAAAATCTAAAAATAAGAACACAACCAATCTCTTGCGATGAGCTCCTACCATAAATTCTAGGGTTCCAAGTTTATGCGTATCATTTTCTCAGCCCATACACAAAAACTCTAAAACATGTTAATGCATGACACTAGAAATGGTTAAAGACAATAATCTCTTAAGTAAAATTACCATACCAAAAATATCATGATGGAAAAAAGATTATCTAGTCATTGAAATATCAAGGGGATTACTCCCTTTGTCCCAAAAGAAAGTTTAAGCTTGCATAGTGAAAACATTACAATACACCATAATTTCAGATGATCAGAATACAAAAGGGAAGAGGAAAAGTTACAAAGCACAATGCTGTAATTGAAATTACAGCACCGTAATAGGCTGGAAACGCGATGAACGGTGGCATCACCCACTGTTTTGTTGATTTCTCCCCTGATCAGACTCCTTTCGATCTAAAACTTCTGGAGTATCTTCTCCTTCACCAGGCGAAGCTTCAGTGTAAATTTCACGGCCTGAGGTGGTCTCTACGCCTCTCGACGTGAGGCCAAACCCTAAGCACCTCTCTATCGATTGCTCTCTCAATACGGGATAAAAATTGGCGCTTCCACTTCGTGCGTCTTCTCCTCTTAAGGACGAGTCCGCCACTTCTTTTAGATCTCAATTTGGACTTCTAAATCAAAAGTTATGGCCTGCGCAAGAATCAGCCCGAAAAAGTCGCGAATCTGGTTTAAAAATACGGTACTGTATTTGGATTACGGCAGTGCCGTATTTTCCTTCTGTAAGTTTTGGGTAGCAAATATAGTACCGTGACAATTTTGCCCAATTATACGGCAGTGCTGTATTTTTGCTAAAACCCTCTGGTCAAAATTGCTACAAAATACGGTACCGTGTAGTTCCATACGGTAGTGTCATATTCGTGTCAAACTTTTCTGGTCTAAAATGCTGAATAATACGACACCGTGTAGTTCCATACGGTAGTGCCGTATTTTACTCAAGTCTTCTGCTGAGAAATACGGTACCGTGAGAGTTTGTCCAGAAAATACGGTAGTGCCGTATTTTTGTAATTTAGCTCCGAATTTCATGAAAATTGATGGGTAGCTTCGTTTCAACGTCTGGAATCCATTGGTATGCTCAAATCTTCCAAAATCCATCAAAATATGGCACTTTTAACCTAAAAATGATCAAAAACAAGAAGTGGTGTAATTCTGTAATATTTGACAATTAAGGCTTAAAAACAAGCAAAAGAGCATAATTATGATACAAAAAGACACATGATATGACACAAAATATACTATGAATTTTGGTGTCATCAACTACAACCTCACTCTCCCTCTATTATGATCGCATGGAGGCGCTAGTGTGGTATGGTGGGGATCTGTTCAGGTTCATTACCCTTGCCCCGTTCTACTAGGGGCTCAAGACGACATCAGAGCTCCGGCCGTATTTCGCAGGGATGCAGCTGATGCTAGGGGATTCGGTGGGCACGACGTACAATAGAGAGAAGGGAGAGGGATTCTACTATGTGGATGTGAAGGTGAACACCAAATTGAGGCTTAATGTTTGGATCTTTAAGATCCATTACAACCGGCAGCACATCGACTGTAGTTTGAAGCTACCAGTGCCAGGCATCGTCGCCTCCTTCGAGCCGCCCAAGTGCCATGTCCACTTTTTCTAATCCTTCATACGCTTACTTGTTCATTCCATTCTTCATGTGCAGTTTGATTATTCTTAATTAGTTGTATTTTATTGTTATGATATTAATTACGTGCCATTCTTTTTTTTCTATTTTTTGTTCTTTTAGTATATTTCATTCTTACATTCTTCCCTTTTTATTAGTAATATATATGGAGATTTATAATATTAATGTATTATTATTAACAACTAAAATCTTTATCAATTAAATTAATTAACACCTTAAACAACACTAGTTAATTGAAATAAGCTTTTAAAAAAATTTTATTTAGTTAAAATTATAACTATATATATAAATGTATTCTGCTAACCAGTACTAGTTATTTCCCAAACAGCTTATAACCTTCCCAACTAGCTACCTTTCAACCAGCAATTCTCTAGCTAGCAAAAGCTAGAAGTAGAATCAGCCCCAAACTAGACCTAAGTTTCTGTGTGAATAAAAATTTTGCAAGAATGATTTCTCTAGCCAATCAATTCCTACATTCTACTTGTAATAAAGTAATGCAAGTGACGACGAAGCTGTGTTGAGGTTTCAGGTGTTGACAGGTGAGCGGAGCAAGAACTGTAGAGCAAAGTGCGAGAGCTACAGCGAGTAGAGCATGAGAGTGACAAAGAGCAATGTGCAAGAACGATGAGTGGAGCATGAGAATGGTGAGCTAGAGAGAGAGAGAGAGAGAGAGAGAGAGAGAGGCGAGTAGAGCATGAGAAAGCAAAGCTCGAGAATGACGAAGGAAGATGTTTTGTCAGCTTTGTTGGGTAGTGTCACGTCCTATTTTCCTCCTCTCGTTTATGTCAACACCTCCTCCTCATACATTGCATCAGAATCAAAAACTTGCTGTCTAATTTCGATTCTTACCTCGATTTTGGCCTTCGCTTGCTTGTTGACTCGGCCTCGTGCCTCGTTTCGAGCGTCGAAGCCCGCCCGCTTCGATGTCGCCCGCACGCATCAAACGAACGCCTCCTGCGTTCGTTCTTTCTCCCAGAGAAGAACGGAGGAGCTCGGGCGTGTGGCAAGGGAGCAACTCGCACCTCGCCCTCAGCCCTCGTTGCTGCTAGAAGCCGTCGCTTGCTGGATCGTTGTTGATGGCGGTGAAAGAGAAGAAGATGCCAGAGAACGCAGAGAAGAAGCGATAGGGGAAAACTCATCTTTATTCCCACGTAAAGATTACAAAAACCCCCTCCCGTCGGCGGCAGACCTTCACCGCCGACTTACAGTTGCTCACCGACGCCCTCTGCGCCGGAACTGTTCCCTCTCTTAGATCTCTCACTCTGGAAGGGTGGCGCTCGTCGTCACTGGCTCGAAGCTCCCTTTCTCGGATCCTCCTCTCTACCAGGTTCATCCACTCGTCAGACACTTATAGGGCAGAGGCGTCACTTGCCTCTACTGTCTTCATTAGCGCCGGACTAGGTCTCCTCCTCCAAGTCTTCCGCCCTATGCGTGTGCTATGTCTGGAGATCTCTAGCTTCTGTAGGAATCGCGACTGCATCTGCCATCGCCACTGAGCTCGTTGAAGCCACCCCACCTCATGTCCGCATCCGTAGAGCTCACTGAGGGAATCGCTTGCCGCATCCTTCCCTGTCCTAAAGACCTCTGCTCACTTCCGAAGGTGACGACGCCGCTCGCGTCTCCCTCGTTAGCGCCGACGCGTCGTTTGCACGTTCCTGACAAAATCGCTGCTCGCGATTTCTGATTTAGGCATCGTTGACCCAATTGTTGACTCCATTTGGGCTATGAATTTGGCTTCTCTAGCGTGGGCTTGGGCCGCCGCCCAACCGATCTCAATGTGGCTTGGCTCGAAGGAAATCTAGATATCACACTAAGCAAGATAGAAAGCCTTGCCAAAAGCACTCTAAAAATGACTTTGCATCAAATTAAAATTTCTGATTTAATTTGGTTTAATCGAAAAAGCACTGAGCGTTTGTTCTTGGTGTTGGAGATGTAGCGGAAAGAATAGAGGGAGGCTTGGGATTCAACTTCTAGCTGTCAGAGTGGTGGCGGGGCATGGAGAAGTAAATGAATCTTTCAGGTTTTTTTTTTTTTTTTTTTGACTATTTGACCGAGGGTTTGAAGGAATTATAGGAACGTGGATTGAGCTTACTTTGTGTGATCATAAATTAATCACACGAAAATATTTTCACAACTAAGAATTTTATTAAAAAAAATAATAGCTCAAAAGTTAAATAAATTAAACTAAGATTTAGCTATCAAACATCTAGAATAAAATTTCAAAAATAGACTCATGAAAATGTCACTCCAATAGGACTAGGTTAGCAATTTGACCCATCGGGTTCGGGTACTCTACTCAACCCGTTTTACATCGGGTTCCGGTATCCGTTTATCTAAATGGGATGAGTTCAGATTTAATAGATCAGGTTTTAATCGGGTTTGGGTTTAGGGATGCATGTACCCGATACCCGATACCCTGTTTTGATAATAACTATAAATATATAGTTTTTTACTATTAAAATATAAATAATAATAAAATAACTATTATATAAATATTGATTATTAGTAAAAATATAAAATAATAATAAATAGTTATTATATAAATATATTTATTATTATTTTAATTTTTAATATATTATAAAATATAAATAATAAATAATTTATATTTTATTTTATTGGGTACACGCGGGTATCCATTTAAATACCCGACCAAGGTTTGGGTTAAACAATAGGGTATTTGACCCGGGTTTGAGTAGCGGGTTTTCCTAATCGGATTGAGTTCAGGTTTTATATAGCAAGGCGGGTACCTGACCCATTGCCACTCCTAAGTAGGACCATGCGAAAAAAATTTCGCGACTGGGACCTAACCAAAGGAAAGTTAAGAAGAGTTGATAAAAAGTGTAGATCAAATTTTTTTTTCATAGATAAATTATATCTATGTAATTTACACATTTTTAACTATCCAACGGTATTAATATTATCGTGAATAGACTTATCCATAATAAAAAAAATATATTTTTGTGATCGTGGATAATCTATCTATGCTGTAGCATACTATATCCATGATTGGAAAAATATATATATATATTTATTAGATAAGCATATCCACCATAATATGGATACCGTTAGATAGATTAGAATATGTAGATTACTATAAATATAATTTATCCAAGGAAAAAAAATTTGTCCACGAAATTTATTTACCCTTTTCAACTTTCCTTCGATAAGGTCCGTGTCAAAGGAAATTTTTTCGTACCATGCTTGACTTCACACCATGGGCGAAGACTTGGCCTTTCTTCTTAGGGCCACCACCACTCGCTTTTCTTTGCTATTTATATGCGTTCACACTTCAGTCTTACTGTACATTTGTATTCTTATTTACAAGTTTCAATTTCTTTTTGCGAAAAAGGAACCCTCACTTTAAATATTTATATATGAGTCCTGCATGGCCCCACCACCATTCTAAGGGAAATTCAAATTTCCTTATAATTTCTGAAACTGGAAAAGTCTTCCTTCCTGCTGCTTGTTGAGTTGTGGGAGGCAAGCTGGGCGGGCCGCAACCGTTTCCACATAAACCAACATCTTCTCCCTCTTATGATTGCTGATTGCTATTAAAAAGTTCCCGTCACTGCCAAGGGCCATCTGCTTCCGGTTGCCTCACTTCTCTTCTTCTCACTTCTCCTCCTCATCCCATCCCTCTGCCTTTTCCCCTTCTCCTCCTCCTCGGATCTCGCCAGATCTCGTCTCCGGCCGGCGGGTGGATGGTCATGTCTTCGCAGGAGTACCTCGACAAGATGAAGCTCCGGCAGAGCTACCCGAACCTTTGGCACACTGATCTCATGGGCACCATCCAAGCAGACCTCCCCTGTAATGTTCCGCCAGTTTGCCCTTTTCCTACTATGGATATGGTTTCTCCATATAGCTCATGGCTAATGGCTTCCGATCCGCTTTGCAGTTTGCTGTCTGGCGGCCTGTTGGTAAGCCTTCGGTTTTTCGACTCTCCCGTTCTCCCCAACCTTGATTAGAAGATAAAATACACGAGACGAAACCTCAACTATCAGGACCAATTCTCTGTTCCCTCGATTTTTTCGGGCTTTGGCAGTTTATAGCTATGAAAACATTTCTCATAAGCATCCTTCGCATTACTAGGTCTCCGCATCATTCAATTTTTTTCGATCCTGTTCGCTGGTTTTCATTAGAGAAAAGAAAGGAATGAGAACAGTGAAGAGGTAAAAATATTGAATGCTGAAAGCAACGAAAAGTATCCCTGTGTCACATTGAAAGCCGACAAAGTTCTTTCTCGTGAACAAA
Source organism: Costus lasius (assembly GCA_027563935.2). NCBI lineage: Eukaryota > Viridiplantae > Streptophyta > Magnoliopsida > Zingiberales > Costaceae > Costus > Costus lasius. Next base: position 84,822,226 of record CM050451.1, read on the forward strand.
AATTGAAAAAGTATTGCAGAAATATGAAGTCGTCGTTCATGCATTTTTCTCCCAGTCATAGAAGGGCTTATTTTCCAGGAGAAGGTAAAATGGTGCCATGTGCACAGCGCTACCACTAGATTGAGATCTCAGGTGTAGCATATCATCTTGCAATCAAAACTCTTATGTGATTGCAAAGGAGCTTTTTCTTGCTTTAATCGTGTCGGATTTTTTTTTATTTGATGTAATTTCAAAGCAGTTTACAATGATCAAAAATTAATATTTTGTCATTTTCTGTGAATTCACAAGGAGGGATATTGAACTTGATGTTACTGATAAAGAGTGAAGGATCCTCACCTTTGTCTTTGCCATGTAATTCTTGTGGAAAATTCTTTACTCATCCCTCAGGCTGCCTAGAAAGTGAGACAAAATGAACGTCTGTATCATGTGAGCATGTCTTGGGGATTAGGAAATAGGATGCATACGCTCCATCTAATAGTACTTTTGCTTTACTCACTACGTTTTGGTTATATATGTTGCAGGCGTTAGAATTTTTATCATATCTGAACAAATAAAATGCTCCTCTGTCTTGCTTTTTTTTACGTTACTGTTGGTAGGAGTCTAAATCCAAAAGTTGAGATATTCTCTAACTCACTTCTCTCCTGTTATTAGCGGGCCATGCGTCTCATATATGCTCCGCAGAAGAGCTCTTTACAATGACATGTCAAGGTAATTTCAGGTCACAAATGTTCATATTTTGTCTTGGTCCAGGTTTATAATTTCCGTTTGTACTAATATATCAGTATTTACTTATATTGATACCATTTGATATACACATATATGAAGTTATAAACTAGATTCATACTAATCTTATTTCATGTATTGATATAGGATTAGGCTGATATATGCTAAGCTTACTGTTTGGGCACAAGCCAATTTTTAAATATTGAACTTTGTGATGCTTATAGGACTGACTCTAACCTCAACATTTCTACCTTTTCAGGTATGTCTGCTGTGGAGGTTACCTACCGTGCAGTGGGAAGTGTGGAGAAAGTCGATGCCCGGAGTTATGCCTTTTCACTGAGGTTGTGAATTTGAGATACTTGGGTTTCTGCCAATGGCTTGGATTGGCATTTCACTTCTTTTCTAATTTGGATCGTTGATATCTTGCACTAGTCCAGTGCTTCATCACCAAAAGAAAGTTCTTATTCTAAGATTAGAGAATTTAGTCTCAAAGGAAACAAGTAAATAATATTTTAGGTGTATAGTATTAAATTGGATTATTACCCCAATTAGGAGGTGTTAGTGATATATGTTATAGACATATATAATCAAGATTTGGCTCTGCATTAACACTTAACTGTATCTCATTTCAATCTGTTTAGATCTTGTTTGAAGTTGTCAATCCAGCTTCATTATAGATGCTCAAGAACTTGATTCAGAGGCATGGTGGAACCCCAGAGCCTTATTTTCTCTTTTCATTGATTTAAATACTTTAAATGCATACCAAAAAGAAGTTGATTTGATCCCTTTCAATTTAAAGAAATACATCTTATATGGTTTTCTTTATCTGATTTCCAGGCTCTATGCTGCTTTGGCACTTCTGTTGCCACAACTCGCTTCTTGCTTCAAGATGAGTTCAACATACAGACGACTCAGTGTGATAACTGCATAATTGTACTCCCTCAACCTCTTATTCTATTTTCTCCTCCCCCTCCATCTAAGCTAAAATGGACCACCACATGTGGCCTTATACCAGACAGCCCATTTGTAATGATCTATGACCACAAATCATGGGCCTGTTTACAGGCCCTAACCCATTGGACGGCTTATCAGATGCCGTAGAGAAAGGATAATAGTTCGATCACAAATTAATTACATATACTGCAGGCAACCATTTTTATTCTGCAACAACTTGCTTGCGTCTTTTCCATTGTCGTGATGATCATCGGAAGTCAGGAGATTCGAGAAACCGCCCAGATACTGTCCCTCATGTCCGACTGCGTCTACTGGACGTAAAATGACTGCTATTTAATTAATCTGTTATTGTGGGTTATTAATCGTTGTGTTAATTAAGATCGAATACTTACTTCATACAAATTTTTTTTCTTTGCAGAGTCTGCGCATGCATGCAGGTACTAATACTATTTGTGCTGCCACAAATTGCTTGTTTCCTTACCTACCAACTTCAGCTAATCAAAGCTTTGTGCGATGCAGACGCAGCACAAGATTGAGATGGATAAGCGAGATAGCCAGTTGCCACCAACAGAGATGGCTGTGCCTGCGCTCCAGCAGATGTCCCGCAGCCATTAGCCAAATCGAGCCGGTGCAGGAAATGCAGTATCATTTCACCTTGATCCTTCTTCAGTCAATATACAGTACCGCATATATACAACTATGCTTTTATGATAAAAGTGTTGTGGATCCCTTTAATCGATGTTACCTTGATCTATTTGGTAAATGGATTGCTAGATGGCATATGCGCACTGTCAATAGTTAAGATCTTTTCAAATATTTGAGCATGCGTAAGACTACTTAGTAGGAAAGATCTTTTCACATAAATGAGCATATTAAACTATGCTTAGTGTTAGGCCGAGGCACTGGCCCAAGCCAGCCCAGTTGGCTGCCCAAGCCTATATTTTCTTAGTGAAGCGGGTTAGCAGATTTTCGAGCGTAGATCGGGTCGGCTGGGCAAAGCTCTGTGTGGAGTTTAGTTAGGCGGACGGGCTAGGGCTACAGTGCCCTAGCTGACATGTGCAACACGTTCATCCAACACGAGTAGCGGCAGCGCGACTTCCCCTCTCCCCAATCTCCTTCTCTCCCTCAGCCATTGAGTGGCCTTGGTGAGGGCTTCTCCGGCAGTGGCAAGGGTTTCCAGCGGTCTCGGTGGTGTGGTGCGGCGGTACGGGATGCAGCGGGGCAACGGGCGGCGTCCCCTTTTGTTCTTCCTCTTCGGCATCACTGGTGGTGGATCCGGCGGTAGACGTCTACGGAGGTACAATTCTCCCCTCCTCCCGCTCCGGCTTCGTCCGGCAGGTAGGTTTCTGTCGGTGTGCGTCGTAGACTCACGCTTTCCTTCCCTCACTGTGTTCTTTTGAATCTCGGCGTTCCCGATGAGATCGAGGATGGCTGGTGAAGCTGGGCTCATCCGGCAAGGTTGGGGATTCGGTCCTCTTTTTGGTGGAATCCGGCGAGTGTGGGGGTTCAGCCCCCTTGTTTGGACGGCATTCGGCGCCTCCTTTGGTTCCGGCAAGGTTGGGCTCGGCCAGACGGTGCTCTAGCGAGTCTCAGGCGGGTCTCTGATGAGCCTTCGACTTTCGATTCGCTACTTCGGTTTCTGTGAACGCATCTCTCTCTGGTTTCCGAATGTGATTCCTTATTCCTCTCCGTTCGTATCTCCTTATCCTATTTCGGTCTTGATTACCGGAGCGCGCATTTAACGTCTTTCTCTACTTTTTTTAATAAGAAAGTTATAAAACTTATTTCATAAGGGCTCTAATTGAAAGAAACGACTAGCGCACTCCATTTGCATGTTTCAATTGTTTTTTTCTTCTCTCGCTTGGTTAGCTAGAGCGAGAACATAAGATGCAGAGGTGGGGGCTATGACTAGAGCCCCAGCCTCTGCATCTTATGTTCCCATTCTCGGCCCCATTCTTGGCCTACAATTTCCCTTCTGCGGCACTTTGCGCGTTGTGCTCCCGGCTAAGTTATCATTCTCGGTTGGCGATTCCTCTCCCCTCTTTGCGCTCCAGTCAAGTGCGCCGGCCTTGTGTGATGTGTTATTTGGCATGTGCCGGTTGAGTGTGTCGGACGTCTACGAGATATCTGTTCTAGCGAGAGAGTGAGCCTGACAGCCTACGTGTGGTTTGATTTGGTTTCGGGCGTGTGCCTAGCATCCTGCGTGACATCATTGTTTGCGTATGTGTGTGCTACCATCTACATGCGATTTTGCTACTATTCCGGTGTACCAAACTCTTACGCACATTGTGCTGGCATTGAGTCTCGGGTGATGTTCTCAGGTGGACTTTGGAGCTGGATCGTGCAGCGGTCCTTAGTAGGCACATGGCAGTTGATGACTCGTCGAGGCGCGTAGCCAGGTGGCCGCACTGGATAGGATGACGAGTACGTCAGGGATGTGCACTTGCCAGTCGCACCGAGATTAGTGGTTCGGCTGCTTAGCCCCTGTGTGGGTGTGCTTGGATGCGAGTTAAACGTTGACTCGCTTGTAAATTGTTAAAATTTTATTAGCATAATTCATGGTGTGAGACTAGTATTAGAGGCAAGTTCTGCCCATTCCAACTTGTACGTTGGCGTTGTACGTATTTGGTAGCGGTGATCATTACAATGATTACAAACATCCACAACATTGAGATGCTGGTGGAGACTATCGAACATAGTGGAGCTATGGCTCCTAAGATGTTGGCAAAGTTGGATTCGTCCAACAAGAGCCTCACGGCTCGTGTTACTTGTCTCCCCAGCGAAGGCATTCCTTATGCAGGTCGCGTAGCGGAAGCGCGTTACCGCAGCTTCTATAGCACCGACCGAGGCCAGGGGTGGCCATGGGGACTGTTGTGTGACAACATGTCCCGAAGGTCAGTTGATTGTACCTAGGGGATAGTACGATGTATCCCGGACATCAATCACTAATGTCATAGGACTGTTGTACGATGACTTATCTTGGAGAGCAGTTGATGGTGGTCATGGGACAATTGTGCGATGATGTGTCCCGGACACTAGCCGACGTCTTCATGGGATTGTCATGCGACGACACGTTCTAGGGACAGACCAATTATAGCCTAAGGAGTGTCATGCGATGACATGTCCTGAAGACCGGCCAAGAGTGGCCATGTGACCACCGTACGACGGATTGCACACGAGCCCGCATCCTTTTGTGGGGGTTGCTATGCTGAGGAAGTTGAGAACTTCCGATGAGAGTATTAGAAGTGTATTTCTAGAATACTCAGGTTCATGCTGAGGAGTAGGTACAAACTTATATCGCGTATCACTCTAGAGATGCAAAGTTGTGGTGGCGGACTGAGGCTGCACACAGTGTTTTAGGGTTTAATCCTACCCTTAAGCTTTTGTGAGGAGAGCTAAAAAATATGAGATCATGGATTAGTTCCTACCTGGGGAACTTGTCGTGGGTGGCATGGGGCACCCTAAAATGATTAAGGCAAACTGGGCCATACGGGACTATGTCCGACTGTATGCCTATGTGATGCTGGAGACGAGGGGTTCCTTTGTCAGCAACACCCTAGCGGTAAGGCTACGTAATAGAGGGGCAACCATTATGGCGATATGAGATGACGACTCTCCTTATGATGGAGAGGTCCCCTTGATGGTGAAGGATTTGTTGGGAAATTCTCCAGGATGTGATTGGAACTTCCTAAACACCTTCCCCTAAGGAGAGGGATCGATCATAAGATTGAGCTTGTGACGGTATCCACTCCTCTAAGGCTCCATACCGTATTTCTCCAATAAAGTTGGTTGAGCTTCGTTAGAAATTGAGTGGATTGCTGGAAGATGGGTTCATTCGGCCTACAGTATCGCCTTATAGAGCCCCGGTCCTCTTCTAAAAGAAGAAGAATGGGCCATTAAGGTTCTGGGTAGACTACAGAACCTTGAATATGATAACTGTGAGGGACTGTTATCTTATACTTCTTATCCTTGATTTGAAAGATCAACTAGGGAAAGTATAGGTTTTCCTGAGGCTAGACTTGAGGGCAGGTGATTGGCAAATTTGTTTTGCTAAGAGAAATGAATAGAAAATCATATGAGTAACCTGATATGAGTCCTTAAGTTCAAAGTGATGCCCTTTGAACTACTAAAGCCCCTTCTACGTTTTGTCATCTAATGAACAAGTGTTGAATCCTTTTTTAGATGACTACGTAGTTATATATTTAGATCATATCGTAGTTTGGTCCTCAAGCATTGAGGAACACCTACACCACAAAAAAGAAGTTGTCGACAAAATAGGCACGTCGGACGGAATTCTTGGGTGAATTCCAATTGCAAAGGGAGCACAAATCGAGTAAAATCGACGTGACTCCTAACATGCTTAGAAAAATTTATGCCCTTATGTGTTGTACCATGTCCAGAGTGGAAGGGGATCTGCTAGGAAGAATAAAAGTAGCCTCAGCTTTTGATAGGGAGGATCAAAAGCTAAGTTTAGTAGATTAGGTCAGATACGATCTGACACATTTATCTTGGTCCAGATGACATTATGCTGGCCAGAGGCAATAGGCCACTAGTCCCATCGATGGGTGAACTGTGCCGGGAGCTACTGAGGGAGCTCCATGATAGACTTTGGGCAAGGCATCCAGGACAAAAAGGGATAGTTGTCTTGTCAGCATGATTGTGCTATTAGCCCAATACGTGCGCAAACATTGGGATATATGTCCGCACTTACTGAAATGGCCAGGAAGGTAAGATCGATCAGAGACTAGAGGCAGGGTTGTTATAATCATTGGCTGCTCCCGAGACGTTCTGGATGAGGCTACCTAAGGACTTTATTGGTGTTTTCCTTACGTTTGACAAGGAGAGCTCAGTGTTAGTGGCGGTTGATAGATTCTCCAAGGATGGAGTCTTTACCCCAGCACCTGAGCCGTGTATAACAAAGCTTGCTATAGATCTATTCTTCCAAAATATGGTGAAATATTTTGATATCCTAGAGGATATCGTGAGCGATAAGGATGCCCTTTTTATTGGACGCTTTTGAACCACATTGTTCAATAAACATTAGTCTGAGTTAAGTTTCTCCATAGCTAATCATCCTCAGACAGATGGACAAACTGAGTGAGTGAATGTTCGATGCGTTGTATTTACATCATATTTTTGCCTATATTTTATGTGATATTTTGGGCTTATTTTATGATTTTATACTAATTTTTAGTGTTTTTACTTCACTTGGTATGGAATCCTCACTTTTCTTGGTTTTCATCAAAATGCAGATAAAATAGCATAAAAATGATGGATTTTGTGAGTTTTGAAGCCATAGCACGGTTCTCGAGTAAATTTTTTTGGTCGCAAAAAAAATTGGCGCGAAAATAGTGTTAGACGCGACATTCACCGCCGCAGCTATGAGTTTCTCGGCTAGCCGTGAGTTTTGCATTCAAGGGGTGAAATCGCAGCTAAGTAAAAAAATTCACAGAAACTTTCACAGGTAAGGCCGTGAGTATTTCTATGTCTTTATTCATAGAAACTTTCACAGCCGCAGCCATGAATAGCTTTTAGGCTGTGAATATTTCCACCCCCTTTGTATTTTTCACTCGATTCGACCTCGAATCGAGTCAAAATTGAACCAAACTCTCTATAATTCTTCCTTGAAGGGTTTCAAACCGATTAAACTATAAAAAAAAAAATTTCGGAGGGTAAAGAAGAACTTTTTGGGCAAACAAGAACACAGGCGGCGGCTAGGGCGAATCTCTGTTCCAGGGAAAAATTCCGGCGAGGATTCACGCAAAGGAGAGAATTGAACACTTCATCTTCATCTCTAGATCAAGGGGAAGTGTTTCTAAATATTTTCCTAGTGATTTCTTGTACTTTTGATAGAATTTAATGCGATATTCATCTATATTCATGCTGTACATGATGAATATGAGCGAGTAAACCTGTTTTCGGGATTAGGGATGTAGCCGACTACTCTTTATGAATTAAATATAGTATTTTTATTCTTTGTCATGATCATTATAGCATTGATTTGATTAGAATTGAGTTTATTCGATAATTTACTTTGGTCAAGTATGTTTGCATCTTAGACGTTGTGAGAAGGACCGGGAGGTAAATCGCAACGTCGGAACTATTCTTTTTCATACCTACGAATCTGATCACGAGAGTAGTTCAGATTTGTTTGAAGGATTTCTTGCTTTTTCATTGAACTTAATGGGCTTAGTTGCATTAATTGTCACGAGAGTAGGGAATTAGCGTAGCAAAGTATCGGATTATGCTTTAGGAGAAGGTAGTTTGTACCTTAGGAAAAATTCCCTTCCAAAGCTTTAATTATTTTGTTCAAAGATTTATTTTCATCAATTTCATAATTGTCAGTGTGGTGAAACCCTGAGTCCCGACCTTCTAAAACCTGATTTTTACCCCAAAACGCTACCTCTGCTTCTTTTCGTACTTAGAGTTCACATAAATTCACAATTTGATATGCCTAGATATAAATGAGTCATGTAATCGGTACTTGACCACCAGATTCTTGTTGGTAACAATATCTTATTTTATTACTTCGATAAATCCATGCATTTGCGGACGCATCAAGTTTTTAACGTCGTTACCGGGGATCAGGTCAGCCAATATCAATTTGATCGATAAGTTTATAGATTAGGCATATTTCTTTTGATTTTAGCATCTAGTTAGTTTTTCTTTTATAGTTATTTTCTAGTATTTTAACTTTTATTTTACTTGATTAACATTTTGTATGCCCAGAGCCTTAAATACAGGTACTCTATTTCCTAATGATCTAGAGATTGAACGCACCTTTTGCCTTTAAAGAAAATTACAGTTTTAGGCTAAAAAAGTTACAGAAGAGGGCGTGGCATGATGGTGAATAATCAGTCATTAGGGGATTTTGTTGTACCTAACATTCAGGGTTTTAATTCTAACATTATTCGACCTAATATGGAGGCGAACAACTTCGAGCTCAAACCAGCACTGATGACTATGGTTCAGTAGAATCAGTTTGGGGGTTCCCCAGCACAGATCCTAATTTTCATCTTGCTATTTTCTTAGAGTATTTGTGACACCGTTATGGTAAACGGTGTGTCTTCTGATGCAATAAGACTAAGATTGTTTCCATTTTCTCTCAGCGATCGCGCATGGGCTTGGCTATATTCTCTTCCCATTGGATCAATTACTACATGGGATCAGCTTTTACGTGCCTTTCTAACCAAATATTTTCCATCAAGCAAGACAGTGCAGCTGAGAAATATGATTACTTGTTTTGGACAAAAAGAAGAAGAATCACTTTATGACACTTGGGATCGTTTCAAGGAATTCTAGCGCGTGTGTCCCATCATAGGCTTGAGAAGTGGGTCCTAATCCAAATCTTCTACAATGGATTAGACTACAACAAAAAGCTCATGGTGGATGCTGTGGCTGGGGGAGCTATCATGAGCAAGAATGTAGAAGATGCAACAACCTTGCTTGAGGACATGGCCATAAATCATAATAATTAGTCTTGGATTGCTTAGCTTCTAAATATCAGAATAGTTGGTACTTGATCTAGCTCCCTGTGGGATCAACAATCTTTTATATTACTTCGATAACACCGTGTGCTTGCAGTGCGTATCAAGTTTTTAGCGTCGTTGCCGGGGATACGCACCGCAAGCGCACAATATTGTCGAAGTAATACAAAAGATTGTCGATCCCGTAGGGAGCTAGGTCAAGTACCAACTATTTTGATATTTAAAAGCTAGCAATTCAATTTTTTATGTTTTGCGAATAAAGTAAACTAATTCAACTATAAATAAAATAGAAAAAACAATGATAAAAATATGAAGGGTGTCTAATTGAGAGATATCAGGACTACGGAATTCACCACATTGACTGATCTATCTGAACTGGAATTTAGTTGATGCAAGAGTTTATCATTTTGCATAAGGAATCTCTCCTATGGTACAGGTTGCCCCCTCTCGGTTGGTACAACTTAGTATCTATCTAAAACAACCTCCTACTCTCGCGGTAGATCGTTTTAGATAAATCCATTAGGTTTGATGAAAGAATATGTTACCCTTGAGCGAATCTTAACTACTCTCGTGTTAAAAGTTTGCAAGTTCTACTTAGGGAATCTGCTAACACGATCCTCCTCTCGGTCAGGATCATGTCGACTAACACACAATACCACTTGATCAAGACAATATTATGAAATAAGTACAACTAAGTAAAATATGCTTAGATAAAACTCAAAATATCAAATAAGTTTAATTCATACAGAAGATCAAGTCAACAGGCTTAATCCGAGCCCCGAATAAAGATTTACGCTACAAAAGCCATACAAATCCGCACAAATCTCTCAAATCAATAAAGAAAACTAGAAACAAAGACTAAGGAGAGGTAGGAGAAGATGATGTAAATGTTTCCTCCTGATTTGTTGAAGATCCGTCGTGAAATCGCCCCAAAATCCTCTCCGGAAGCCCTTGTCGCCAGTCTACTCACCCTAGCTGCTTCATCCATTAATTGTCCTCCAAATATGGCACGAAAAAGAGGGCTTTTATGCCCAAAAGATTCGCCTGTCTCTTAGCTTTCCAAACATATTTTTTTTGCCTTTTTTGGATTTTTCTAGGGCCCGGAATCGAAGAAAAACCAAGTGAAGGTCAGTCTATGAAGTCGCGATCACGGGTAAACCCCACCGGGTTCACCCACTTGTGAAGTCTTCTGTACAGTTTCGTCAAGTAAGAATCACCGATGAACCCCACGGTGTTCATCTGGTTGTATTTTTTTTAAAGAAGCTCATATTGGGCCCAAATTTGATGTGTAGTCTCTTCTCATCATGAGGAATCACCCCATGACTTTAAAATCTCCAAAAAAGACTTCAAAAATGAGTGATTTTACCTGAAATTGCACAAACATATGGAAAAGTGAAGATTCCGAACAAAGCAAGTAAATAAGCCTGAAAATTATATAAATGCACTAGAATATGCCTTGTTTTGAGATAAAATAATATCAAAAAATACTACCAAAATCTAAGGCATCAAATACTCCCAGATTTAAATCTTTGCTTGTCCTCAAGTAATAAAATGAGATGAGACAACATATCAGGTATGAAATAAGTTATTCAAGTTGAAAGCATGCAACCAAGTTAGATATTTCCATGAGCTAACCATGATCCAGTTTGAGAAATCAGATGATGAGTCTATTAACAAGAGTTGAATCAAGCAGGTCCCATAATCTTTAAATGATAAGACATTCAGTTATGAGCATACAAAGAATCTAGTCTAGTATATGATGCAGGAGCAAGCAAGCCCATGAGCACACTTGAGGGCGACCCAAATCCCTTAGAAGACACTTGGGAAGACTCCCCAGGACGTGGGGAAGATACAACGCGAATTTCAGCACAATCGGAGTTCCTAGGGCCCCGACACGGCCAGGCCGTGCACCCCGTCACGGCCGTGACACGGTCGCCTAAAGACGCGAACGCCAAACACGGGCGTGACTCCAAGCACAGGCAAGCCGTGTTCGCTTCTATGGATTTCGACGACGCCAAGCACAGGCGTGACTCCAAGCACGGGCAAGCCGTGTTCGCTTCTGTGGATTTCGACGATCCCAAGCACGGGCGTGACTCCAAGCATGGGCAAGCCGTGTTCGCTTCTGTGGATTTCGACGACGCCAAGCATGGGCGTGACTCCAAGCACGGGCAAGCCGTGTTCGCTTCTGCGGATTGTGGTGACTCTGAACACGGCCGTGCTCATCATCATGGCCAGGCCATGTTCACCCCTAACGACTCATTACAGCCCCGACGACCTCACTTCGATGTGCACCGCCCCCCCCCCCCCCACCATTTTGCTCCACCCCATGACGATCCAAAGTAGCCCAACATGGTGGAAATCCGGTGATCCCAACGCCAAAGTAAGCCCCTAGACCGTTTCTTGGGCGTCATTAGCCCTCTTTCCATCCATACCGAAGTGGCGCAGCCCAAGGGCACTACAAGTCAACCCTCTGAAGATCCAACCCCGGGTGGGCCGCGTAATCTGATTAGCAACACGACCCAAGAACGAGCCGCGACGGTGGTGACCCAGCCCACAACATCAAAGTTATGCTGTCTTGTTGCCGTATGTTCAAAGCGCGTCTAGGCCGCACCCGTACAAGGACACAGAATGACGCCCACCCTTCCCCAAGGAATATTAGTTAGGAGTTTGTTACATTTTGTCTTTAGTTGCAGCTTGACCACCTTAGTGGCCTGCTAGAGTAGGTAGTTTGTTAAAGTTAAGTGTCTTGTGTGTATTTTGTCTTGTTCCCACCCATCTATTCTATAAAAGAGGAGGATGGGCTGTTATGTTTTTCAGTTATCTTGGAGTGGAGAGACCTCCTGGTGAGTTAGAGTCGCTAGCATTTGTAGAAGTCGAGCCGGAGCCTCGCCTTCGTCGTTGTTCGGGTCGAGGACGCCTCGATTCTAAGTTGTTTCCCGCTTTCAGCTTGAAGTAAATCCCACCCTTCTGGTGGGTCAGGTTCGCCTGTTTCTCATTTCCGTTGTGTGTTCCTTTGCTGCAATTTTCTCCTTTCACCCCACGTTGTTCCCTCTTCAGAAGCGTGGTTGGTTCTTGTGTTTTTTGGCTTGTTTTCAGCTACATAGGCCGGCGAGCTACGTCCTGCGCAATCGCTGCCCGTCGCGTGGCTGAACTTAACGTGCCAAGTGAGCTGCGAGGATTCCTTAAATTTTGCTTTGAGGTTAGTGTGCTGCGTTAATAGTTGGGTGTCATCGCTTTTCATTCGCATTAGTGTTGCCCTAATCGAACTCGTCGCCATTTTCGTCGCATTTTCTATCGGCTTCTCCTGCACTTTCCGAAGCGTCTCTCCTTCTCTCGTCTCATGACCCTCTCCCGTTTTACGTGCATTGTGTAAAATCCCTAGAGTACGGCTTAAGGACCCTCCCTCCTATTAGACGCTACATCAATTCTGGTATCAGAGGGCGTTGCGCGTTCGATTCTTATCGGGCGCACGATCCCCCCCCTTCATCGCATTGCATATTTCTGCATTCCTTCGGTGTTTTCAGCATCTCGCATCTCCCTTGTTTATGCATGGTGACTACGAGGTCACAAGTCATGTCCTCCCAATACCCCAACACTATCCTTGAAACCCAAGAGTCAGTCCAGCCTTTGGAAGGGGCTAACTCCCGTCTAGAGTCCTTGGGCGCGCTAGAGGCGCGAATTGATGCGCGGATTGATGCGAAGCTTGCTGCGTTGTTCGCACATGTGGACGCCCAACAAGCCCGCACCGATGCCAAGTTTGCTCAGGTTATGGATGGACTCCAACACCTCATTAGTCGCCTTGGACCCACGGAGCATGAGCACCCGCGCTCGGCAAACCCTTCGGTGTCCGCAAACCCAGCCCTTACTAGAAAGTTACCCCCTGTGGCTGCCCCTACCCAGCCGCGTGCCCATGAGGAAGATAGGGGTCGCACCCGAACGTTTGAGGTCCCTAGGAACCCCGCTCTTGGGGATGAGCCCCTAGAAGATGATGACGTATGGGCCGCCCAAGGCCCGCAGCCCAATGGCCATTTCGGCCACGCTTGGGCCGCACCCCGAACCCCAGCCCCCACACGCGTTGAGCGTCCCCGGGTGGACAACAGTTTCCTTCGCTATGTCCGACACACCCATGCGCCTTTCAAGGGTGGCCTTGACCCCCCTAAATTCCTCGATTGGGTCGTGTCCATTGACGCGTATTTTGATCTCACCCGAGTCCCACCCGACGCCCGAGTTTGGTATGTGTGCACCCTGCTAGAGGGCCCTGCACGTTTGTATTGGGAAAACGTGGAGCGCCAGAACGTGCAGCAGGCTTTACCCCCGATCACCGAGTGGGCGGAGATGCGTTACCGCCTCCGCGAGCGGTATGTCCCTGCCTCGTATAGGGAGCGTCTTCTTGACCAGTATAGCCGACTCCACTAGGGTTCTTGTTAGGGTATGCCCTTAAGGCCAATGTTTGAGGCTTTGGGATATTTTCAGTATCATGTATAAACAATATATATGTTTTATAAAGGCAATTGTTATTATTCAGATTGTTACATTATCTGCTGCTATATGTATACTTCTGAGTAATGTCTCAATGATGTTCAGCTTAGCTGACATTCAGTAATGTCCTTAGTCGAGATATCTTGGTGAACATGAGACAGCCTTGATATGATTGAGACTAATGTGTGCTCTAATCTTGTGGGATGCTTCGAGCATGGAATAAGATTAGACACATAGGTGCATTAGATGTACTGGACTTACCCTTCTTTGGATATTCAATTGTTTGTCACAATGTGAATAATCCTTGTATGCAAGCAAGTGGTATATTCCCTCTGACTTGAGATCACTTGTGTTTCTAAGTGATGATTGACATTGTCTTGAGGTAGTTCAATATCATTTGAAAGATAATGGTTAAGGATTATCTTGGATAGTGGGCATGAGTCATGCTAGGGCACTTGTGATAGATATAGGATTGCCTCTCCTGATTGGAGTGTGATATTCTAAGGGGCCCTTGGATGAAATGGTTGAGAATGTGTATGGCCATACCCAGGTGACTATGATCATCTGATCTAACCATTTTCATCATGTTGGAATCGCAGGCTTGACACGCTTGTCCAATAGGAACATCCAGTGGCAAAGGAAAACATGTATGCCAAGTGAATTAGATTCGCACTTGTGCTGTGGTTTGGGAGTAGTCTTGGAAGACTCTTTCCTTCATATCGGGAGACAGTGATGTGTTGCTAGATACCTCTCTCTGATCGTGATAACGTAAGTTATCGTTACCGACATTGAAGGAAACCCTTAGGGTCGCACAATTTGATGATATGGCTTGCTTATGTCAGATCGTGTGGACTGGAATTATTCTAGTTCAGTTTAAAGGAATTTAAACTCTGATTGTAAGTGAGATCTAGTCTAATCATGTTTGATTGATTAGGGCATGTGATTGGTAAGCTTTGATCGGGGATTGATTCTTGATCGTATTGATCAAGGGTTCAATGTGATGTGTGGTTAGATCTTGAGCCATTCGGTTCAAAGAGATTTTAGCCAGGGTTGGTTCGATTTTGTGCTTGGACCAAATGGTATTTGAACCGGTTCACTTGTGAACGCATGGTTCAATTGATGATGGAGGTTTTGATGGTTTAAATGGAAGTTATGGAGGTAGTTATTGTTTTTCGGTTTTTCCATATGGTGGCCGAACATACCTCTTGATATTAACCCCATGATTTTCGAGAGGGTGCTTCTCTCTTCTTCCTCTTAAGCGCATCGTCTCCACCCAAGAAAAATCCCAGCCGAGACACACATCTTCATCATAAGGGACGATCAGGACTCCTTGGTATCTTTGCTAGCACAAGGGACGCAAGGGAGGAAGTCTACTTCATCTTGTGTGTGATCTCTTTGGAGAAGAGGCACTCGCCCCTTTTCTCTTCCAAGCCGCCTCTCATATCATGGCACAGGTAAGTCTAAAAGGTTGATCATATGCTCGAGTTAAAGCGATTCATGGGATTCCTAGTTTTTCCGATGCAAGTTCGTTTCAGTCGCTTGTTAACTAGGTTCCCCCTTCAGTGGTATCAGAGCCAGGTTACTGGCTTGATGCATATGATTGCTATATTGTGATCCATGCTTGATATTGAAGCGCATGTTTCTGTTCTCATGCGATTGTATGATGTATGTTTACATTTCATAGCTTGCACATGTTATACTTGTTTTCACAAATACTTACCTTCATGCGCGACTCCATTAGACTGTTCTGTGCGCCTATTTTAAATACTTAGACGGGTTAGCAGGTTTGAAATCGTTTGTCAAGTATGAACCCAATAGCTTAACCAGACTATCTGACAGCCTGGATGGGCGGCTGGATAGCACTTGTGCGCAAGACGTACAGGTGGCTATAAGCCGACTGCGGAAGGGCGTGTAGTGATGTCTGTTTGAGGCAAAAAGATGAACGATCATGATAATGGCCCGGGGTCGCACCCGTTTGCCGGAAATCATGTAGGACGTTCAGCCCTTAAGGATGCATAGTGGATCATTGGGTCGACGCTAGTCAGTTATGACTAGGTGCATCCAAGGGCAGTGGGTCTGACTTGTTCTGACGAGTGGATACCTGTTAATGGACCGTTGTAAGGTAGTAGGGCACATAAGGAAATAAAATTGATGCCATGAGTTTTTGTTTGGATCACTTGTTGTACATGTTTTACATGTTGCCATGAATGATTGGACTCTAGTCGAGTACTTTTGGGTGTTTATTTAATCTTATGTGGGCTGCCCTTTTTGTATGCTGTGCTGGGGCCTGCGAGCCTGGAAATTAATATATTTGATGTGATCTGCGAGTCACATTTGATTTATTTGAATGTATAAATGACCTACGTGTCAATCTATGTCTAGATAGTTTTTTAAATGTAATTTCATCAGACATGAGCACACAGCACATATGGCAGAGCCGTTTGCAGCAATTGGCTTCACTAGGTGGGTGGTCTAGAGTTCTGACTCTAGAACAGGCGCATTCTGTCTGGTGGGCGCATTTAGGCTACAGATGGCGTTTGGGCCACATGAGGTACAAGAATGCCATAAGGAGCTCAAGTGAAGATTTAAGTCAAACTAGGGTTTTACTTATATTTTTATGGGCGTTTACCACATAAGATAATTATGCTTTCTATTTACTGTTTTAAGTAACATTAGCACATGTGTGTTTTATTCTTCTACTATCACTATAGGCTTTGCATGATAGTAAGAAGATAAAAGACCGATAAAATCCAACGTCAATATCAAGCTTTCAATTGCCTTCTGACGCGAAACCTCACTGTTCTGACTATCGTTGGGGCCATGTTGTACCCACTCAGTGGGCACGCCCAGCTATCTTCAGACGGTGCGAGATTACACCTACATGCTACAGAGAAGGGATTTATCGCTTCTCGTTGCTCAGCATAGCACGTGGTGGTCCAGGAAGTAGGTCAGGTCAGCTTGACCATATAGGCTACATGTTGAGCATATGATAGCTATATGGAGGCAGCCATCTGAGGAATCAGAGATTGTGTTATACCAACTCAGTTGGCACAGTCTTCTGGATTACCTAGATGAAGGGGAATCGCACGGGTTGGCGGTTGGCATGGATTGCCTACCAGTGATTAGTGCTTGAGCTCTCTGTGCATCTTATCTCGCCTGAGCGGGACGCGGAGATCAAGTATGAAATCTGGATCCCATCTCACTAAAAGAGTTTCACTCTTTTGGACTTTTATTGGATTTTCAGTCAGATAAAATAGTGAGAAAAGGAATCACTCTTAAGTCCTAGAATGATTCTAACATGGTTGCTGACCTTGTTGTTCTTGCTATGTTGTAGATTTCTGCAGCAACGAACACCACAGGGCTCAACTTGCGATCCATATTGGAAAAAGAGAAGTTTGCTGGGCCAAACTTCTCAGACTGGTACAGACAGCTGAGGATTGTCCTAAAAGCTGAGAGGAAGCTGTACGTCCTTGAGTCGGCAATACCGGCTCGACCCGCTGCGAACGCCACAAGGGCGGTTCGAGATGCTTATGAAAAGCACGTCAGTGATAGTACTGATGTCGCTTGCCTTATGCTTGCGTCAATGACGCCCGAGCTCCAGCGTCAACATGAGGATTTATCTGCTATTGAAATTATAGCAAATCTGAAATTGCTGTATGCTGCTCAGGCAAGGACAGAACGCTATAACTTGACGAAACTTTTCTTTCATAGCAAGCAGGCTGAAGGGAGTCTAGTTGGAGCTCACGTGCTCAAGATGATTGGGTACAAAGAAGCTCTAGAGAAACTGGGTCATACCATCAATCAAGAACTTGTTGTAGACATCATCTTGCAGTCTCTTCCGGCTTCTTTCGATGCGTTCATCATTAATTTCAATATGAACAAAATCGACTGTACTCCGGCAGAATTATTGAATATGCTCTGCACTACAGAGTAGACTCTTGAGAAGGGAAAGCCTTCATCCTCTGTCTTGATGGTTCCTACAGGGAATAAGAAGAAGGGGAAGAAGGGCAAAACCCCTATCAAGGCCTCCGCGCTGAGATCCGTCGAGCCCTACCTACGTATGGCTCGGAGACTTTCGACCAAACGTTCCAGCGTGCTCGAGACATCGAGCAAGATCTTCGCGCCACTGCCAGGCGCGTCGACTTGGTTCCCCCGCGGCGCCCCCATACGGGTGGTCGCCCACACCCTCACCCGCGACCTGAGCGTTCGGAGCCTCGTCCGGACCCACGACCCGTGCCCTCGACCCATCAGCCCTCTAGGCGTCCGCCCCTTGAGGCTACGCCCTCTCGGCCCACTTGGGAGGAGAAGGGCAAGGCCCCGATGGTTGGCACCTCGGGTTGCATTACCTGTTATAACTATTTGCAACTGGGTCATATGTCGTGAGAGTGTCCAAAGAAACAAACCCGAGCTGACACGGGTCCGGCTCGTGTCGTTACCATAACCCCCGCTGAGCACGACATCGAGGCGGAGTGTTACACTAGCGGCGAGGAGTCGGGTCCGTTTGCGCTTGTTGTTCGTTGCACCCTGGTCCAGCCCGCGCCCACCGAGGATTGGAGGCGCTCGGGCATTTTTACTACTTACATTAAGTGCAATGGGTACTCGTGTAAGATTGTCATCGACGGTGGAAGTAGCTTGAACGTGGTCTCTCGGACCGCGGTCACGCACTTCGGCCTTCCCCTTGAGCCCCATTCGAGACCCTACTCCATGGCTTGGGTCGATGCCACAAGCCTCCTGGTTACACACGAGTGTCACGTTCCCATCGCATTTGGGAACTACCGCGAAAAGGTCTTGTGCGACGTTGCGACTATGGATGTTGCCCACGCCCTCCTCGGCCGCTCATATGGCTGTACGATAGGGACGTAGTTCATTATGGTCGGTCGAACACCTATGTGTTCAACCATGACGAGCAGAAAATCCGGTTGATTGCAGCTCCTGCTAAGGAGCTCCGAGCGTCCACTTCTAAGGGTGTGATTACACCGTCGGTCCCGGTCCCTCAGCGTGCCCCTATGGTCTCCCTCATGCGCACCCCGGCGTTGGTTCGTGAGGCCCACGGGGCCAAGACTATCTATGCGCTCATGGTGCACGAGGTTCAGGATCCCGTCCCTTGTTTCGACCCGGCTCCTCCCATCGAGGTGTCTGCCCTACTAGCTGAGTTTACCGACATCAGCCCCAAAGACTTACCTCACGGTCTTCCCCCGGAGAGAGAGATTCAGCACGCTATTGACCTTATCCCGGGAGCACCCCTCCCAAACCTCCCCCACCATCACCTGAACCCTTCGGAGCACGCTGAATTGCAGCGTCAAATGGATGATCTCCTCACTAAGGGGTACATCCGTGAGAGCCTCAGTCCTTGCGCCGTCCCCGCGCTCCTTACGCCCAAGAAGGACGGGTCATGGCGCATGTGTGTTGACAGTCGTGCCATTAACCGAATCACCGTCAAGTATAGGTTTCCCATCCCTCGACTTGACGACATGTTAGACCAGATTTTTGGTGCGTCTTGGTTCTCCAAACTAGACCTCCGAAGCCGTACCACCAAGTTCGCATTCGTGAGGGCGATGAGTGGAAATCCGCGTTTAAGACCAAGGATGGTCTCTACGAATGGCTTGTCATGCCATTCGGCCTGTCCAATGCCCCCTCCACATTCATGCGCTTGATGAGCCAAGTCCTCAAGCCTTATATGGGGAAGTTTCTCGTTGTCTACTTCGACAATATCCTGATTTTTAGTCAGACCCGCGCTGCACACTTGGAGCATCTTCGCTCCACATTCGAACTCCTTCGCAAGGAACGCCTCTTCCTTAACACGAAGAAATGTTCCTTTCTGTCCAACAGCGTATACTTCTTAGGATACATTGTGTCCGATCAAGGACTGCCTATTGACCCTGCCAAAGTTGAGGCCATCCGGCATTGGCCCGAGCCTCGCACCGTGACTGATGTTCGTAGTTTCCTGGGTCTTGCCGGCTTCTACCGTCGGTTTATCCGGGGGTTTAGCACCATTGCCAGCCCCTTGACCCAACGCCTCTCCAAAGAAGACTTTGAGTGGACCCCCGCCACTCAGCGGGCTTTCGATGCGCTTAAGGATGCCCTGACCACTACCCCTGTTCTGCGCCTCCCCGACTTTTCGAAAGTCTTTGAGGTTGCGTGCGATGCCTCCGGTTCTGGCATCGGCGGTTCCCTCAGCCAAGAGGGCCATCCTGTGGCCTTCTTTAGTGAAAAACTGAACGCTGTTCGCCAGCGTTATTCGACGTACGATAAGGAGTTTTATGCGATAGTTCAGTCGCTCCGGCAGTGGCGACACTTCTTCTTCCTCGTGAGTTTGTCCTATATAGTGACCATCAGGTCTTATCTTTCCTCAACGCCCAGAAGAAACTCGGTGCCCGGCATGCCAAATGGGTTGAGTACTTGCAACAGTACTCTTTCGTTATCACCCACAAGGCGAATAAAGAAAACGTCGTCGCGGACGCATTGAGTCGCGTCCGGACCCTTTTATGTGTGATGCGCACCTGTGTCAATACATTTGACCATGTCAAAGAGGAATACACCACGTGTTCTGACTTTGGTGCCATCTATATCGCTTTGACCGAGTTCACCGACTCCGACTCCCCCTATCAGTTGTGCGAGGGTTATCTGTTTCTGGGGAATCACTTGTGCATTCCTCACTCTTTGCTTCGAGACCATCTTTTGCTCGAGCTTCATGCGGGCGGCATCGCCGGTCATCATGGCCGCGACAAGACCCTTGAGATGGCAGAAGAACGTCTTTTCTAGCCATCCCTCCAGAAGGATGTTGCGCGCATTGTGCGCCATTGTGGCATGTGTCAATTAGCCAAGCCCCGGCCGTCAAACACGGGTCTCTATACCCCATTGCTGGTGGCTTGCGGCCCATGGCGCGACCTGAGCATGGACTTCATCCTCGGGTTGCCACGAACCGCTTCCCGCTTTGACTCGATCTATGTCGTTGTCGATCGGTTCTCCAAGATGGTCCATTTCATCCCCTGTGCGCGCACTGCCGACGCGTCGCACGTTGCCTCCCTTTTCGTCCGCGAGATCGTGTGTCTTCACGGTCTTCCCTCCTCCATCGTGTCCGACCGCGACACGCATTTTGTGAGCCACTTCTAGTGCTCACTTTGGGCGATCTCACACACCACTCTAAAATTCTCCACCGACCGACGGGCAAACCGAGGTTGTTAACCGTAGCTTGGGCAATCTACTCCGTTGCCTTGTAGGCGACCACCCGAGGTCTTGGGATTCCATTTTACCTATGGCTGAGTTCGTGTACAATAGCGCCTCTAATAGGTCTACAGGTCTTAGTCCCTTCCAGATCGTCTTGGGCTATCAGCCGCGTAAACCCATCGACCTATATGACCTCCCCGTCGAGTCCCATGTCTCCCCGCATGCATACTCTTTTGCCCAGCATATTGCTAGTTTGCATGACGAAGTTCGGCATCGTATCTTTTTGGGCAACACTCGCAATGCAATGAAGGCCAACGAGCATCGTAGGCCACACCATTTTTCTGTAGGTGAGCTAGTGAGGGTGCGAATCCACCCCGAGCGTTTATCGAGTAGGGCACATTTTAAGCTCCAACCGCGCTACATGGGACCATATGCGGTGGTCCGCCGGATTGGCTCCAACGCCTATGAGCTTGACTTGCCTGAGGACATGGGGATTCACCCCATCTTCAACGTGGTGGACGTCCTTCCCTTTCACGGCCCATTGGAGGGGCCGTCTGACACCGACGAGCCACTGCCCCCAAGTTCTCCGGGGGAGAACTCTTCAGAGTACGCAGCGGAAGCTGATACAGGAGCAAGCAAGCCCATGAGCAGACTTGAGGGCGACCCAAATCCATTGGAAGACACTTGGGAAGACTCCCCAGGACGTGGGGAAGATACAGCGCGAATTTCAGCACAATCGGAGTTCCCAGGGCCCCGACACGGCCAGGCCGTGCACCCCATCACGGTCGTGACACGGTCGCCTGAAGACGCGAACGCCAAACACGGGCGTGACTGCAAGCACGGGCAAGTCGTGTTCGCTTCTGTGGATTTCGACGATGCCAAGCACGGGCGTGACTCCAAGCACGGGCAAGCCGTGTTCGCTTCTGTGGATTTCGACGATCCCAGGCACGGGCGTGACTCCAAGCACGGGCAAGCCGTGTTCGCTTCTGTGGATTTCGACGACGCCAAACACGGGCGTGACTCCAAGCACGGGCAAGCCGTCTTCGCTTCTGTGGATTGCGGTGACTCTGAACACGGCTGTGCTCACCATCACGGCCAGGCCGTGTTCGCCCCTAACGACTCATTACAGCCCCGACTGTTGGGAAACCCCGGGGACATTTTACAATTTTCAGAGTCATGACATACATTTTACGCAGCGGAAGAATGTCCCCGAAACAGGCCGGTCCCAAAAACCCAGTGAAGATCGCAAGCAAGGGAGTCGACACGATGAGTTAGGAAATACCTTAAGAGCAATGAAGAGCGATGCCGATGCAGGCGCCCAAGTGTGCGCCCTCTGCAGTCTCACACACACGGATCTCTTGAGTTCTTTTCTTCCACACTCGGTGCTAGCCTCGGGAAGAAAATCCAAGCCTTAGTTCTCTTCTTCAATGCTCGCGCCACCTCCATGGTAGAAGCGCCAATTGATGAAGAAGAGGGGAGAAGGGAGAATGCCGCCAAGCCTTTACTTCTCTTGCGCCAAAGGAGGAAGAAGGGAAGCTTGCGGCTAGAGTTTGATGGAAGAGGATGGTTGCGCCAATGCCCCATGTTCTCGCCCTCTTGATGTGTTCACGCCTTCGAGGATTGATCATCCAAAAGAGGGGGCGACTAGGGTCACATTTATAGGGCAAGAGGCGGTTAGGGTAATGGCTAGGATCATGACAAGTGTAGGGCTAGGATGAGGAGGTTTGAGACAAGGAAAGTCTCCAAGACATTTCCATAATTCTCATTCAACCTTTCCTTTTGTTCCCACGCCTTTCCTTGTGCGCCAAGGCCTTGCCTTGCGCCTCAAGCAATGCCATAAAGGCATTCATTCCATCCGAGCAAGAGAGGGGAGGCGCCCTTTACTTCCATAATGAAGCAAAGGCGCCAACATGACCCCATTATGCCCCTAGGCGCCTAATGGTTCATGTTTCTCCCCATTATACCCTTTTAGCCTCTCATCTCTTCATGAGAACTTGTCATTGGGCCTCATTGGATAATGAGCTAGCCCAAACTTCATTACATGGGTTGATTAAGCACTTGGATCCAATCCAATGCAACCCTAATCCAAATGTGACCAACCATGGTCAAATACGGGTCAACCTGCCAAAAATAAAGTTTGGCTCCAATAACATTCTTCCATCTCATCAGGCCCATTGGCGCTGATGAAATCTCCCAATTAGATCCGAGTTATCCAATAACTCGATCATAAGGCTTCCCGATCAATACGAGAACTCAAGTATCAAGGTGTGCGACCCTGTAGGTTCCTCTGACGTTGGCAGTGCTGACCAGAGGTCATCACAAGCAGTGAGTGGCACCTAGCAGTGCATCGCTGCTACCCAGGTCGTTGGAATGGATATCGACAACGACATCCCCATCATCGCAACTAGGTACAGATGCATTACAGTCTCTTTGCTGTACTGATATCCGATTGGACAAGTGTGTCACCACTTGTTTTCATCCAATCACATGGCTATGACTAAAACAGGTTCTCACCTAGGTATGGCCATACACTCTCAGTCATAGAACCATAAAGGAGCTCCATGGATATCATACTTCCCTAGGGAAGGGGCAAATCCTATGTCTGTCCATTGATCTTCTCATATGGGTCGTGACATGCTCAATAACAACCGTTATGACCTCCTAGCTACGGCAAGGTGTTAGGTTGTATCAAAGCAAGTCCCTAACCATATATAATGATCAATGACCTCAAGTCAAGGGATCAATGCATCTCCTGTCACTTATGAGGATAACTCATGACACCAAGTCATAGCCTCATAGCGGGTCTATCTAGTATATCCTCCAATGATTTACCCATGTGTCTGCGTTAGCACCACGTGCCTAACCAGCCCACATACCAGTCTCTCAAGTACCAGAGCTGTCCCATATCCACTCAGGTACATCGACTGGGGACAATTATTTGAGCACAGATCCAATCTGTCTCCAGGGACATTATCATGTAAGTACACAATCGCAGGTGTAGATAAACAATGATAACGACAATGCCAGAATGATATATAAATATCACTGTCAAGTAGTACATAAGTTGACCAAAACTAGGTCCTAGGGCATATACACCAACAATCTCCCACTTGCACTAAGACCTAGAAGTTGAGGAATCTCAACCCCATATCTCTAGCGTGACCATCATGCTTCTGCTGCGCCAAAGCCTTGGTCAATGGGTCTGCCAGATTGTTCTCTGTGTCTACTCTGCTAATCTTGACATCACCTCTGTCAATGATCTCTCTGATCAGGTGAAATCTTCTGAGTATGTGTTTGGATCTTTGATGAGACCGTGGTTCCTTGGCTTGTGCAATTGCTCCATTGTTGTCACAGTAGAGTTCAATGGGATCCATTGCACTAGGTACCACTTGAAGATCACATAAGAACTTCCTCATCCAAACAGCTTCCTTGGCTGCCTCAGAAGCAGCCACATACTCAGCTTCGGTTGTAGAATCTGCTATGGTGGATTGCTTGAAGTTCTTCCAACATACAGCGCCTCCATTTATCTTGAACACATAGCCGGCCTGCGATCTAAAGTCGTCGGGGTCAGACTGGAACGATGCATCAGTATAGCCCTGCATACTGAGCTCTTCCTGTCCCCCATAGACCAAGAACAGATCCTTAGTTCTTTTCAGATACTTTAGGATGTTCTTTACAGCCACCCAGTGCTGCAGACCTGGATTGGATTTGAAGGAACCCCTTTCAAGAGGGGGGGCGAAAACCCTATTAGGATGGCGCATAAAACCTTTTGCAAGCGGAAGAAGGGCTTTCATAGATCTTTATATCGCATATGATCAACTTAGATGGATATGAGAAGGATCCATACCGTCGCCATCTCTTGGATGGTATCTTGGAAGAAGAAAGCAAGAGAGATCTCCTCCAAAGGTTGTCGCACACAAGAGGAAGAAGGCCTACTTCTTTGGGGCGATTTGTGCTAGCAATGCTCCAAAGCTTCCTTGATCGTTTGAGGGACGAAGAGATGAAAACTTGGCCGAATCCTCTTGTCATCAACCTTCACGCCACCAGCCGTGAGTCGTCCAATGCCAAGAGCGAATTAGCGAGAGGAATAGAGAGGAGGCGTTGCAAGTGAACGTGGAAACGTTCCCACGTTGAAAACCGAAAGTTCCCAAAATAGCAAGCCTTGATTACATGCGTTATGCGTTCACCAAGTGAACCATGCGCAACTCTCTTCTCCCACCTGAACCTTGTGCTCAACCCATGAGCCGGTTCAAGATGTTTGGTTCAATGACCAAACCAAATCAGCCCAAACATTAAGTCTAGATCGAATTAGACCCTAAGGTCCTAGATCTGACCATTCATCTCCAGATGCTTCTGATCTGATCGATCTAGCATCAACACCCTCGATCGAAGCTTACCGATCTCAAGCCCTAATCAATCAAACATGATCAGACCAGATCTCACTTACAATCAGAGTTTAAATCCCTTTAAACTGAACCGAAACAATTCAGTCCACACGATCTGACTTAAGTAAGCCATATCATCAAATTGTGCGACCCTGAGGGTTTCCTTTAAATGTCGGTAACGATAACTTACGTTATCACGATCAGTGAGGGGTATCTAGCAACACATCACTGTCTCCCGATATAAAGGAAAGAGTCTTCCAAGACTACACCCAAAACACAGCTCAAGTGTGAATCCTTTTCACTAGGCTTCACTAGGCATACATATTTCCTTTGCCACTGGATGTTCTTATTGGACAAGCGTGTCAAGCTTATAGCTCCAATATGATGAGCATGATTAGACCAGATGAACACAGTCACCTGGGTATGGCCATACACTTTCTCAATCATCTCAGCCGGGGGGGCCCCTTTAGAACACCACACTCCTTAAACAAGGAGACGACAATCCTATATCTATCACTAGTGCCCTAACCTGACTCATGATCATTATCCAAGATAGTCTATGACCATTATCTTTCAAATGATATTGAACTACCTCAAAACAATGACAATCATCATTTAGAAACACAAGTGATCTCAAGTCAGAGGAGATGTGCCACTTGTAGCAAACAAGGATTATTCACATTGTGACAAGCAATTGAATATCCTAGTAGGGTCTGTCCAGTACATCCAATGTACCCATGAGTCTACATCTTATTCCATGCTCGAAGCATCCTATAAGATTAGAACACATATTAGTCTCAAGCATATCAAGGCTGTCTCAAGTTCACCAAGATATCTCGACTAAGGACTTAACTGCATGTCAGCCTAGCTGAACAACTTTGAGACATTATTCAGAAGAACATATATTGCAGCAGACAATGTAATTAACTGAATAACAACCATGCCTTTATAAACATAACAGTTTATTACATGATACTGTTACAATCCCAAGACCTCAAACATTAGTCTTAAGGGCATATCCCAACAATCTCCCACTTGCACTTAATCTAATGGTTGAGAAATCTCAAACCCATATTATTACAGTGCTTCTCATGCTTCTGCTGCGCCAGAGGCTTGGTAAGCGGGTCTGCCAGATTGTCATCTGTATGTACCTTGCAGACTTTGATCTCGCCACGATCTATGATCTCCCGGATCAAGTGAAACCGTCTCTGTATGTGCTTGGACTTCTGGTGTGACCGTGGTTCCTTTGCTTGTGCGATTGCTCCAGTGTTATCACAGAAGATAACCAAAGGATCAGCACTCGAAGGAACGACACCAAGTTCTCTCACGAACTTACGAATCCACACTACCTCCTTGGATGCTTCCGAGGCTGCAACATACTCGGCTTCTGTTGTGGAATCAGCAACAGTTGACTATTTGAAACTCTTCCACACCACTGCTCCTCCATTCAAGCTAAAAACATAGCCTGATTGCGATCGGAAATCATCCTGGTCCGACTGGAACGAAGCGTCAGTATATCCTTCAATACTGAGTTCTTCCTGACCACCATATATCAAGAACATATCTTTGGTCCTCCGAAGATATTTCAAAATGTTCTTGACTGCAATCCAGTGCGCCATACCTGGATTACTCTGGAATCGACTGGTCACGCTTAACCCGTAAGCGACGTCTGGGCGAGTACACAACATCGCATACATAATGGACCCAATAGCCGAAGCATAAGGCGTATTGTCCATTTCATCTTTCTCAGTCTGTGTTTGTGGACACTGACTCTTCGAAAGATTCAGACCATGTCTGACTGGAAGATATCCCCTTTTAGAATTCTCTAAATGGAATCTTTCCAGGACCTTATCAATGTAAGTACTCTGGCACAGCCCGAGAAGCCTCTTAGATCTATCCCTGTAGATCTTCACACCTAATACATAGGCTGCTTCTCCTAAATCTTTCATCTGGAAACATTTCCTTAACCATGCCTTCACAGCATGCATTTCAGGAATGTCATTTCCAATGATCAAGATGTCATCGACGTAGAGGACTAGGAAAGTAATCACGCTCCCACTAAACCTCTTATATACACACGGGTCATCCTCGTTCTTGATGAAACCAAAGTCAGTGACTGATTCATCAAAATGAATGTTCCAGCTTCTTGATGCTTGTTTCAGTCCATAAATGGACTTCTTTAATTTGCATATCTTATGACGATCTGATGGATTAGTGAAACCTTCAGGTTGTGTCATATACACATCCTCATCCAGATTTCCATTAAGGAAAGCTGTTTTCACATCCATCTGCCAGATCTCATAATCATAATATGCAGCTATAGCGAATAGAATCCGAATAGACTTAAACATGGCTACAGGAGAGAAAGTTTCATCATAATCTATCCCGTAGATTTGTTTGAAACCTTTCGCAACAAGCCTGCCTTTATAGGTAACCACGTTACCATCCATGTCAATCTTCTTCTTGAAGATCCATTTGCAGCCTATAGGGATTACTCCCGGAGGCGGATCAACCAAATCCCAGACTTGGTTATCTGACATGGAGTCCATCTCGGCTCGCATAGCTTCAAGCCATCTAGCTGACTCCGGTCCACTGACCGCATCCGCATAAGTGAGGGGTTCATCATTATCAATGATGTAGACTCCGTCATAACGCTCAGGCTGTCGACGGATCCTACCCGATCTTCGCGGTTCCCGTGATATCTGAGCCTCAGGTTGTTCAATAACCTGATCTACCGGCTCAGGCACATCCATCTGTGCTTGACTACTTTGTCCATCCTCTGGATTCTCATCCAGCTTTATTTCTCTCCCACTGGCCTCTTGCAGAAGAAACTCCTTCTCAAGAAATATAGCCGTCCGAGCAACAAAAACCTTGTTCTCCTTGGGATCGTAGAAATAATAACCCTTAGTTTCCTTAGGGTAACCGACAAAGACGCATTTCTCAGATCTGCTCTCCAGTTTCCCAGAGGCGAGCTTTTTGACATAAGCCTCGCAGCCCCAGATCCTGATAAATGTCAAACTCGGCTGTTTCCCATACCATAACTCATATGGAGTCTTAGAAACTGCCTTGGATGGCACTCGGTTTAGTACCTTTGCAGCTGTTTCCAGTGCAAACCCCCAAAAGGAGTAAGGTAGAGTAGCCTGACTCATCATAGAACGAACCATATCAAGCAACGTTCTATTTCTCCTCTCGGACACACCATTCCATTGCGGTGTTCCTGGCGGAGTGAGCTGTGAGATAATCCCACACTCCTTTAGATAGTCAGTAAACGCATGACTTAGGTATTCTCCACCTCGATCTGAGCGAAGTGCCTTGATATTTCGGCCTAGCTGATTTTGTACTTCATTCTTGAACTCTTTGAACTTGTCAAAAGATTCACTCTTATGTCTCATCAGATAGACATAACCGTACCTACTGAAATCATCAGTGAAGGTAATGAAGTACTGATAGCCACCTCTGGCATGTTTACTAAATGGCCCACACACATCACTGTGTATAAGGTCAAGTAAACCTGAAGCCCTTTGACCTTTGTGAGAAAAAGGCGACTTCGTCATTTTACCCATCAAACAAGCTTTGCATGTATCAATCTCCTCATAGGAGAATGATCCCAGCAGTCCATGTTCATGCAACCGCTTAATGCGTTTCTCGTTAATATGGCCTAAACGACTATGCCATAGCAAGGTGCTGTCATCAGCATACTTGGCTTTCTTATTATCAATGTTTTGTATAGAATTTTCCATGTCCAACATGAATAACCCATTGTTAATTGAACCAGTTGTATAAACAATATTATCATAAGATAAAACACACTTTGAAATATTGCATTCAAAGGCAAATCCTTTCTTGACAAGAGCAGGAATAGAGATAATATTTTTAGTAATGCTGGGAACAAAATAACAACTGTTTAGTTCCAATACAAGTCCAGATGGCAAAGAAATGAAATAGTCTCCTACAGCAACAGCAGCAACCCGTGCCCCGTTTCCTACTCGTAGGTCTACCTCATGCTGTCCCACCTGCCTTCTTCTCTTGAGTTCCTGTACATTTGAACAAATGTGAACTCCACATGTAGTGTCCAACACCCATGAAATAGAAGAAGATGAAAACATGACTTCAGTCACGAATATACCTGAGCCAGAAGCGATGCTTCCCCTCTTATCTCCTTGGAGCGCTTTACAATCCTTTTTCCAGTGACCTAGCTGGCCACAGTGGAAACACCTGTATTCCTTGGACCGCTTAACCTTCTGTTTCAGAGCCTTGCTGTAGCTCTTGACAGGGGCCTTGCCCTTCTTCCCCTTCTTCTTGTTCCTTGAAGGAACCATTAAGACAGAGGTTGAAGGCTTTCCCTTCAGAGTTTCCTCAGTAGTCAAGAGCATATTCAGCAGCTCTGCCGGAGTACAGTCGATTTTGTTCATATTAAAATTAATAATGAACGCATCGAATGAAGGCGGGAGAGACTGGAGAATAATGTCCACAGCAAGCTCCTGATTGATGGTATGCCCCAGTTTCTCTAGAGCCTCTTTGTGCCCAATCATCTTGAGCACGTGAGCTCCCACTGGGCTCCCTTCAGCCAGTTTGCTCTAAAAGAAGAGCTTCGTCAGATTATAGCGTTCTGTCCTCGCCTGTGCAGCATACAGCATCTTGAGGTTCGCTATAATTTCTATAGCCGACATATCCTCATGCTGACGCTGCAGCGGTGGCGTCATAGACGCTAGCATCAGGCAAGCGACATCAATGCTATCATTGACGTGCTTTTCATAGGTTTCTCGAACCGCCCTTGCGGCGTTCGGAGCGGGCTGCGGCGTTCGGAGCGGGCTGCGGCGGTATCGCCGACTCGAGGACATACAGTTTCCTCTCTGCCTTAAGAACAATCTTAAGGTGTCCGTACCAGTCCGAGAAGTTTGGCCCAGCAAACTTCTCCCTTTCCAGTAGGGATCGCACATTGAAGCTCATGGTGTTCGTTGCTGCAGGAATCTACAACAATGCAAGAACAGCAAGGTCAGTATCAATGTTAAGAATCAATCAGGACTTAAGAATGATTCTTTTTCTCACTATTTTATCTGGCTGAAAAATCCAGCAAAACAGCCCGAAAGAGTAGAACTCTTTTAGTGAGATGGGATCCAGATTTCATACTTGGTCTCCGCGTCCCGCTCAGGCGAGATAAGATGCACAGAGATGACAAGCACTAATCTCTGGTAGGCAGTCCCTGCCAATCGCCAACCCGTGCGATTCCCCTTCATCTGGGCGATCCAGCAGACTGTGCCAACTGAGTTGGTACAACACAGTCTCTGACCCCACAGATGGCTGCCTCCATGTGCTACCATATGCGCCACATATGTAGCCTACATGGCCAAGCTGACCCGACCTACTCCCTGGACCACCACGTGCTATGCTGAGCAACGAGAAGCGATAAATCCCTTCTCTGTAACACGCAGGTGAAATCACACACCGTCTGAAGATAGATGGACGTGCCCACTGAGTGGGTACAACACGGCTCCAACGATAATCAGAACAGTGAGGTTTCGCATCAGAAGGCTTACGAGCTTGATATTTAATCGTTGGATTTTAACGGTCTTTTATCTTCTTCACTATCATGCAATTCCTATGGCGATAGCAGAAGATAAACTAATCATGCAATTCTAATATTAAACAATAAAAGAAAGCATGGATCTTATGTGGTAAAAGCCCATAGCCTAAGTAAGACCTTAAATAAACTTAAGTCTTCACTTGCTTTTCTTCATGGGTCTTTTGCTGCTCATCTGGCCCAAACCAGGGCCCAAGCGCCATCTGCAGCTCTGGAGCCCCCACCAGGAATATGCGCCTGTCCCAGAGTCGAACCCTGGACCTCCCACCTGGTCAAGCCACTGCTGCAGGCGCCTCTGCCAAGTGTGCTCTGTGCTCTTGTCTGATTAATTTACATATTAATCTATCTAGACAAGATTGACTCGCAGGTCAATTACATTTTATAAATTAAATGCAATGTGATTCGCAGATCACAATATAAAGATTAATTTACAAAATTTACCAGGCACGCAGGCCCCAGCACAGCACACATTTAACATGGGCAGCCCACATAAGATTAAATAAACAGGCAATATGGCATCAAACATCAGCATGTGATCCAATAAGAAAACAAAATTTCGAAAACCGCATTGGCATCAATTTTAATTTTCTTATATGCCCCCACAACCTTACAACGGTACAATAATAGGGATCCACTCATCCAATCTAGTCAGATCCTGTGCCCTTGCATGCACCAAGTCCTAACTGACTTGAGTCAACCCAGTGGTCAACTATGCATGCACCAAGGGCTGAACAACCACGATGAGGTCTGGCAAACGGGTGTGAGCCCGGGCCTAACTCATGTGCGTTCAACAGACGTCTCAACCAGACATCGCTACACACCTATGATGCAGCCGACCTATAGCCACCTCTTGCTTGCGCAAGGGTGCTATCTGGTCGACCCATCTAGGCTGTCAGATGGTCTGATCAGACTAGTTGGATCTAACCTAGAGGATGACTTCAACCCTACTAACCCGTCTAAGGGTTTATAGTAGGCGCTTAGTCTAATGATAGGCGCGCAAGTGATATTCTTTTGATAAAACATCAACAACAAAGATCACAAAGATGCGCCTAGTTTGAAACATGCGCAAACATAAAACATGTGTAATCATATTCGCATGTAAGCTATAGATCTAAGCATGCAAACAAGGATCACAATATAGCATTAAGCAATCATATGCATAGATATAAACCTGCTCTGATACCAATTTGAAGGAACCCCTTTCAAGAGGGGGGGCGAAAACCCTATTAGGATGGCGCATAAAACCTTTTGCAAGCGGAAGAAGGGCTTTCATAGATCTTTATATCGCATATGATCAACTTAGATGGATATGAGAAGGATCCATACCGTCGCCATCTCTTGGATGGTATCTTGGAAGAAGAAAGCAAGAGAGATCTCCTCCAAAGGTTGTCGCACACAAGAGGAAGAAGGCCTACTTCTTTGGGGCGATTTGTGCTAGCAATGCTCCAAAGCTTCCTTGATCGTTTGAGGGACGAAGAGATGAAAACTTGGCCGAATCCTCTTGTCGTCAACCTTCACGCCACCAGCCGTGAGTCATCCAATGCCAAGAGCGAATTAGCGAGAGGAATAGAGAGGAGGCGTTGCAAGTGAACGTGGAAACGTTCCCACGTTGAAAACCGAAAGTTCCCAAAATAGCAAGCCTTGATTACATGCGTTATGCGTTCACCAAGTGAACCATGCGCAACTCTCTTCTCCCACCTGAACCTTGTGCTCAACCCATGAGCCGGTTCAAGATGTTTGGTTCAATGACCAAACCAAATCAGCCCAAACATTAAGTCTAGATCGAATTAGACCCTAAGGTCCTAGATCTGACCATTCATCTCCAGATGCTTCTGATCTGATCGATCTAGCATCAACACCCTCGATCGAAGCTTACCGATCTCAAGCCCTAATCAATCAAACATGATCAGACCAGATCTCACTTACAATCAGAGTTTAAATCCCTTTAAACTGAACCGAAACAATTCAGTCTACACGATCTGACTTAAGTAAGCCATATCATCAAATTGTGCGACCCTGAGGGTTTCCTTTAAATGTCGGTAACGATAACTTACGTTATCACGATCAGTGAGGGGTATCTAGCAACACATCACTGTCTCCCGATATAAAGGAAAGAGTCTTCCAAGACTACACCCAAAACACAGCTCAAGTGTGAATCCTTTTCACTAGGCTTCACTAGGCATACATATTTCCTTTGCCACTGGATGTTCTTATTGGACAAGCGTGTCAAGCTTGTAGCTCCAATATGATGAGCATGATTAGACCAGATGAACACAGTCACCTGGGTATGGCCATACACTTTCTCAATCATCTCAGCCGGGGGGGCCCCTTTAGAACACCACACTCCTTAAACAAGGAGACGGCAATCCTATATCTATCACTAGTGCCCTAACCTGACTCATGATCATTATCCAAGATAGTCTATGACCATTATCTTTCAAATGATATTGAACTACCTCAAAACAATGACAATCATCATTTAGAAACACAAGTGATCTCAAGTCAGAGGAGATGTGCCACTTGTAGCAAACAAGGATTATTCACATTGTGACAAGCAATTGAATATCCTAGTAGGGTCTGTCCAGTACATCCAATGTACCCATGAGTCTACATCTTATTCCATGCTCGAAGCATCCTATAAGATTAGAACACATATTAGTCTCAAGCATATCAAGGCTGTCTCAAGTTCACCAAGATATCTCGACTAAGGACTTAACTGCATGTCAGCCTAGCTGAACAACTTTGAGACATTATTCAGAAGAACATATATTGCAGCAGACAATGTAATTAACTGAATAACAACCATGCCTTTATAAACATAACAGTTTATTACATGATACTGTTACAATCCCAAGACCTCAAACATTAGTCTTAAGGGCATATCCCAACAGGATTGGTATCGGCTGGTTATGCTCACAGCATATGCCACATCTGGTCTAGTACATAACATTGCATACATGATCGATCCTACTGCCGAAGCATAAGGAATTCGACTCATGTCATCCCTCTCAGCCTGTGTTGTAGGACACTGGCTCTTTGAGAGAGTAAGGCCATGTCTCACTAGAAGGTATCCTTTCTTGGATTGCTCCATGTAGAACCTCTCCAGTACCTTATCAATGTAAGTAGTCTGACTAAGGGCCAGAAGCCTCTTGGATCTATCCTGGTAGATCCTCACGCCTAGAATATAGGCGGCCTCCCCTAAGTCTTTCATCTCGAAACACTTCCCCAACCATGTCTTCACAGCTTGAAGACTAGGGATGTCGTTTCCGATGAGCAGTATGTCATCAACATACAAGACCAGAAAAATTACCAAGCTCCCACTGAATTTTCTGTATACACAGGCGTCATCTTCGCTTTTGATAAAGCCATAATCTCTCACGGCCTCATCAAATCGAAGATTCCAACTTCGAGATGCTTGCTTTAATCCATAAATGGACCTCTTTAGCCTGCAGACCTTATTAGCCTCTGCAGGATGGATGAAGCCATCAGGTTGTGACATATACACATCCTCAGTTAGCTCCCGTTAAGGAACGCTGTCTTCACATCCATCTGCCATATCTCATAATCATGATATGCAGCTATAGCAAGTAGAATCCGAATGGATTTAATCATGGCAACTGGCGAGAAGGTTTCATCATAGTCCACCCCGTGGACTTGTTTAAATCCTTTAGCCACTAGTCTACCCTTGTAGGTAACTATATTGCCATCCATGTCTGTCTTCCTCTTGAAGACCCATTTACACCCTATGGGTTTTACCCCATCAGGCAGCTCAACCAAATCCTAGACTTGGTTAGCCGACATGGAATCCATCTCGGATCTTATGGCGTCAAGCCATTTCTCGGAGTCCGGTCCACTGACCGCCTCATCATAGGTTCTAGGTTCATCCTCAATGATGAAGATCCCATCGTGTTGGGTCGGTAGCGACCCATGCCTTTCAGGTGCACGACGAATTCTCCCAGACCTACGCGGAACCTGTGTCTGAGCCTCAGGTTGCCTAGCAACCGGTGCAGGTGGCTCAGATTCCATCTCTTTGTCTTGTGCTTGCACTTGGACCTCATCCAAGTCAAACTTCCTCCCACTAACTTCTTTCATAAGAAATTCTTTCTCTAGAAAGACAGCACCCCGAGCAACAAAAACTTTGTTCTCGGTTGGGACATAGAAGTAGTATCCTTTAGTTTCCTTAGGATACCCCACAAACACACACTTATTAGATCTAGGTTCTAGCTTGCTAGAATCCTGACGTTTGACATAAGCCTCACATCCCCAGATTCTGATAAACGTGAGATTAGGGCGTCTCCCACTCCACACCTCATATGGTATTTTGGAGACACTCTTAGATGGAACATTATTCAGTATCAGAGAAGCTATTTCTAGTGCATGCCCCCAGAATGATGAAGGTAGAGTTGCATGACTCATCATGGATCGAACCATATCCAATAAAGTTCGATTTCTCCTTTCAGACACACCATTCCATTGAGGTGTTCCAGGAGGAGTGAGTTGGGATATGATCCCACACTCTCTCAGATAGTCAAAGAACTCACCACTCAGGTATTCTCCACCTCGATCTGATCGAAGAGCTTTAATGGATCTTCCAAGCTGGTTCTCTACTTCATTCTTGAACTCCTTGAATTTCTCAAAGGATTCAGATTTATGTCTCATTAAGTAGACATAACCATACCTACTGAAGTCATCAGTGAAGGTAATGAAGTAGTTGTACCCTCCTCTAGCTTGTTTATTGAAGGGCCCACATACATCAGTATGTATGAGATCCAATAAACCTTCTGCCCTCTCACCAATCTTGGTGAAGGGCGCCTTTGTCATCTTCCCTAATAAACAAGGTTCACAAGTATCAAATTCCTCCAAGGAACTTGAATTTAACAATCCATTTGCATGGAGTTGTTGGATGCGATTCTTGTTTATATGGGCTAATCGACAGTGCCATAGGAAAGCACCAACTGAACCACTCAGTTTGGTCCTTTTATTGCTTATGTTACAAACAGAACTTTCCAGACCATTGCATAAAGTACCCTTCTCATAGAACATATTTGCAAATGAAAAAGAACAGGAGTTCTTATTTATTTCAAATTTAAATCCTTTCCTTGCCAAGCAAGGAATGGATACAATGTTCTTTGTTAGCGAAGGTACACAAAAGCAATTGTCTAGTTCTAATTAAAGTCCAGAACTCAAGGAGAGAGTCAAAATGCCTACAGCAACAGCAGCAACCTGTGCCCCATTTCCAACGCGTAGGTCAATCTCTCCAAGCCGCACCAATCTACTTTTCTTGAGCCCCTGCATATTTGTACAAATATGAGCTCCACATGCGGTATCCAATACCCATGACATAGAAGTAGAAAGATTGACTTCTGTAACATAGATACCTGAGCATGAAGACGAAGCCTTGCCTCTCTTCTTCTCATTCTGAAGTCGTACTATGTCCTTTATCATGTGAGGTGGTCCTCCACATGAGTAGCACTTATTATTCCTGACTCTCTCCATCTTTGTTTTCAATGTATTAGTTAAGCCTTTGGGCTTAACACACTGAATGTCTACTTTAGTAGGGTTGAGCTCAACCAATGCATCAAAGAGCTGCCTTAGACTAGAAATAATTTCAGAGGCACTCTTAGATTCATATTGCCCTCTTAGCTTGGGCGACATGTTGGTTAGCATCAATTGTGCAATCTCCAAAGTATCAGCTTGATGCTTATCATAAGCATCCTTCTCAGCCGTTGAGGCCAAGCATGGAAGTGGCTCAGGAATTGGCTTCTCAAGGACATATAGCTTCCTCTCGAGCTTGAGCACAATTCTCAAGTTCATATACCAATCCTTTAAGTTGGATCCAACCAAATTATCCCTTTCCAGGGTAGATTGTAGTGACCATCTGCCATTGTTCACAGCCATTGTTCTACAACAACCAAGAAATAGCAGATTAGTACTACCTCGAATCATTTAAACTGGACTTGTTTTAAATGATTTCTGCTCTCACTATTTTAAATTCGAATTGACAACCCACAAAGTCAATCGGGAAGTTTAAGACTTCCTAGTGAGATGGGATCCTTATTTCACATGAGGCTTCGCGTCCCACGAGGGTGGGATGAGATGCACAAAGTAACCCATGCTTCCTAAGGTGGGCGCGCCGGCCGATTGCTCCAAGCAACTCCCCTTGTTGAGACAGTCTGGGCATTTCATGTCCAGCGAGGGCTAGATACAACATGAAACCTTTACCTCTCAACGATGCCTCTAGACTTTCACCATGTGCCCAGCACATGTGAACTTCTAGTCAAGTCTATTCCTAACCGTTATGCCCAGGGCCAACGAGTTTCCTTGCGAAGGCACGCCCAGGTTAAAACTGGACTGGGGAAACCATTGCCACCACGCACTTTCTAAAGATAAGTGGGTGTGTCCCACGAGGGTGGGAAACAATTCACAACTCCACTGATCGATAGCTTAGTGAGGGCTACGCGTTAGAAGGCTACCAGACTTGATATTTTAATTGAGGGTTTTGTTTAAGGTCTCATCATCTCAGTTTTATCTTATGTCTATCATTACAGGCATGCAATCCTATAGTGATAACATAACGGTAAAACATTTCAGGCATGCTTCTGCAGATAATAATAAAAGCAGTAAAGGATGATGTGATCATATCCTATACAAGACATTGAACCAATCCATGCCATGAAATAGGTTCAACTCTTGTCCTAGAACTCAAGCCCCAAAAACTAGACCTAGCCTAGCCGACCTCTAGCTTGAACTTCAAGGTTGGCTCCAAGGTCCTTCTCTCATGGTTTAGCTCTCAAACCCTAGAGGTACACTTTAAAAGTTCCCCATAGGTTCGGCCAATGCCATGGTCTTCCTCCAAGGAAGGTGCGCCACCATGCAAGGGGCCAAGATAGCTAGCTCTCAAACTAAAAGAGGTTTGGCCAAGCTTTCTTGCGCCACCAAGCAACCAAGCACCAGCTTACATGCGCCACCTTGCATGCTTGCGCCATCAAGCAAGATGCGAGCATCAAGGTCCAAGAAGGATGCGCCTAGCCCTTAATCTTCCTCTTAATTTTTACAAAAATAATGAAAAAGATGGCACGCAGGCCGCACAAGGATACATCACAAGCATGCAAGTGGGGCATGACTCATGATCACAACATTATGCACAATCAAGGTATTTACTCATGCAATTCTACATGCTCATGAAAAATATAAAATCTGAAATTTTACTTTTTCATAAAATTAGTTTCTTTTCCTCATCTTCTTCTCACAAGTCTTTTGGTTTATTGCGATTTATTTTTCATGATGATTTTAGAGATCCTTTCGGTTGGCAATTTTGTCAGATCAAGAGACTTGGCCAGTCCGAAGACACAATGCCCGTCCTACTTGACAAAATTACGTGCGCCTTTGATCTTTAAATCAAACAAGAAAAATAATCTAAAAATCCAAAAGAGATTGAGAGGATGATAGAAACAAGAAACCCTAATTTTTCTACTTTTAGAAAAATCGTTTGCCATGCATCATGCTATTTATGAAAATAGAGATATGGCATGTGAGCATGGAAGAAAAGCATAAAACATCATTCGAGTCTTGCAAGTCGCTCTGATACCACTGTTGGGAAACCTCGGGGACATTTTACAATTTTCAGAGTCATGGACATACATTTTATGCAGCAGAAGAATGTCCCCGAAACAGGCCGGTCCCAAAAACCCAGTGAAGATCGCAAGCAAGGGAGTCGACACGATGAGTGAGGAAATACCTTAAGAGCAATGAAGAGCGATGCCGATGCAGGTTCCCAAGTGTGCGCCCTCTGCAGTCTCACACACACGGATTTCTTGAGTTCTTTTCTTCCACGCCTGGTGCTAGCCTCGGGAAGAAAATCCAAGCCTTAGTTCTCTTCTTCAATGCTCGCGCCACCTCCAAGGTAGAAGCGCCAATTGATGAAGAAGAGGGGAGAAGGGAGAATGCCGCCAAGCCTTTACTTCTCTTGCGCCAAAGGAGGAAGAAGGGAAGCTTGCGGCTAGAGTTTGATGGAAGAGGATGGTTGCGCCAATGCCCCATGTTCTCGCCCTCTTGATGTGTTCACGCCTTCGAGGATTGATCATCCAAAAGAGGGGGCGACTAGGGTCACATTTATAGGGCAAGAGGCGGTTAGGGTAATGGCTAGGATCATGACAAGTGTAGGGCTAGGATGAGGAGGTTTGAGACAAGGAAAGTCTCCAAGACATTTCCATAATTCTCATTCAACCTTTTCTTTTGTTCCCACGCCTTTTCTTGTGCGCCAAGGCCTTGCCTTGCGCCTCAAGCAATGCCATAAAGGCATTCATTCCATCCTAGCAAGAGAGGGGAGGCGCCCTTTACTTCCATAATGAAGCAAAGGCGCCAACATGACCCCATTATGCCCCTAGGCACCTAATGGTTCATGTTTCTCCCCATTATACCCTTTTAGCCTCTCATCTCTTCATGAGAACTTGTCATTGGGCCTCATTGGATAATGAGCTAGCCCAAACTTCATTACATGGGTTGATTAAGCACTTGGATCTAATCCAATGCAACTCTAATCCAAATGTGACCAACCATGGTCAAATACGGGTCAACCTGCCAAAAATGAAGTTTGGCACCAATAACATTTTTCCATCTCATCAGGCCCATTGGCGCTGATGAAATCTCCCAATTAGATCCGAGTTATCCAATAACTCGATCATAAGGCTTCCCGATCAATACGAGAACTCAAGTATCAAGGTGTGCGACCCTGTAGGTTCCTCTGACGCTGGCAGTGCTGACCAGAGGTCATCACAAGCAGTGAGTGGCACCTAGCAGTGCATCGCTGCTACCCAGGTCGTTGGAATGGATATCGACATCGACATCCCCATCATCGCAACTAGGTACAGATGCATTACAGTCTCTTTGCCGTACTGATATCCGATTGGACAAGTGTGTCACCACTTGTTTTCATCCAATCACATGGCTATGACTAAAACAGGTTCTCACCTGGGTATGGCCATATACTCTCAGTCATAGAACCATAAAGGAGCTCCATGGATATCATACTTCCCTAGGGAAGGGGCAAATCCTATGTCTGTCCATTGATCTTCTCATATGGGTCGTGACATGCTCAATAACAACCGTTATGACCTCCCAGCTACGGCAAGGTGTTAGGTTGTATCAAAGCAAGTTCCTAACCATATAGAATGATCAATGACCTCAAGTCAAGGGATCAATGCATCTCCTGTCACTTGTGAGGATAACTCATGACACCAAGTCATAGCCTCATAGCGGGTCTATCTAGTATATCCTCCAATGATATACCCATGTGTCTACGTTAGCACCACGTGCCTAACCAGCCCACATACCAGTCTCCCAAGTACCAGAGCTGTCCCATATCCACTCAGGTACATCGACTGGGGACAATTATTTGAGCACAGATCCAATCTGTCTCTAGGGACATTATCATGTAAGTACACAATCGCAGGTGTAGACAAACAATGATAACGACAATGCCAGAATGATATATAAATATCAATGTCAAGTAGTACATAAGTTGACTAAAACTAGGTCCTAGGGCATATACACCAACACCGATGACCTCACTTCGATGTGCACCGCCCCCCCTACCATGTTGCTCCACCCCATGACGATCCAAAGGAGCCCAACAAGGTGGAAATCCGGCGATTCCAACGCCAAAGTAAGCCCCCAGACCGTTTCTTGGGCGTCATTAGCCCTCTTTCCATCCATACCGAAGTGGCGTTGCCCAAGGGCACTACAAGTCAACCCTCTGAAGATCCAACCCCGGGTGGGCCGCGTAATCTGATTAGCAACACGGCCCAAGAACGAGCCGCGACGGTGGTGACCCAGCCCACAACATCAAAGTTCTGCTATCTTGTTGCCGTATGTTCGAAGCGCGTCTAGGCCGCACCCGTACAAGGACACAGAATCACGCCCACCCTGCCCCAAGGAATATTAGTTAGGAGTTTGTTACATTTTGTCTTTAGTCATAGCTTGACCACCTTAGTGGCCTGCTATAGTAGGTAGTTTGCTAAAGTTAAGTGTCTTGTGTGTATTTTATCTTATTCCCACCCCTCTATTCTATAAAAGAGGAGGATGGGCTGTTATGTTTTTCAGTTCTCTTGGAGTGGAGAGACCTCCTGGTGAGTTAGAGTCGCCAGTATTTGTAGAAGTCGAGCCGGAGCCTCGCCTTCGTCGTTGTTCAGGTCGAGGATGCCTCGATTCCAAGTTGTTTCCCGCTTTTAGCTTGAAGTAAATCCCACCCTTCCGGTGGGTCAGGTTCGCCTATTTCTCATTTCCGTTGTGTGTTCCTTCGCTGCGATTTTCTCCTTTCACCCCACGTTGTTCCCTCTTCGGAAGCGTGGTTGGTTCTTGTGTTCTTTGGCTTGTTTTCAGCTACATAGGCCGGCGAGCTACGTCCTGCGCAATAGCTGCCAGTCGCGTGGCTAAGCTTAACGTGCCAAGTGAGCTGCGAGGATTGCTTAAATTTTGCTTTGAGGTTAGTGTGCTGCTTTAATAGTTGGGTGCCGTCACTTTTCATTCGTATTAGT
This sequence comes from Costus lasius, assembly GCA_027563935.2. Taxonomy (NCBI): domain Eukaryota; kingdom Viridiplantae; phylum Streptophyta; class Magnoliopsida; order Zingiberales; family Costaceae; genus Costus; species Costus lasius. The sequence continues at coordinate 84,863,537 of CM050451.1, forward strand.
GTTGCCCTAATCGAACTCGTCGCCGTTTTCGTCGCGTTTTCTATCGGCTTCTCCTACACTTTCCGAAGCGTTTCTCCTTCCCTCGTCTCACGACCCTCTCCCGTTTTACGTGCATTATGTAAAATCCCTAGAGTATGGCTTAAGGACCCTCCCTCCTATTAGACGCTACATCAATTCTGGTATCAGAGGGCGTTGCGCGTTTGATTCTTATCGGGCGCACAATCTCCCCCTTCATCGCATTGCATATTTCTGCATTCCTTCGGTGTTTTCAGCATCTCGCATCTCCCTTGTTTGTGCATGGTGACTACGAGGTCACAAGTCATGTCCTCCCAATACCCGGACACTATCCCTGAAACCCAAGAGTCAGCCCAGCCTTCGGAAGGGGCTAACTCCCATCTAGAGTCCTTGGGTGCGCTAGAGGCGCGAATTGATGCGCGGATTGATGCGAAGCTTGCTGCGTTGTTCGCACACGTGCACGCCCAACAAGCCCGCACCGACGCCAAGTTTGCTCAGGTTATGGATGGACTCCAACAACTCATTAGTCGCCTTGGACCCACGGAGCATGAGCACCCACGCTCGGCAAACCCTCCGATGTCTGCAAACCCAGCCCTTACTAGAGAGTTACTCCCTGTGGCCGCCCCTACCCGGCCGCGTGCCCATGAGGAAGATTGGGACCGCACCCGAAAGTTCGAGGCCCCTAGGAACCCCGCTCTTGGGGATGAGCCCCTAGAAGGTGATGACGTATGGGCCGCCCAAGGCCCGTAGCCCAATGGCCATTTCGGCCACGCTTGGGCCGCACCCCAAACCCCAGCCCCCACACGCGTTGAGCGTCCCCGGGTGGACGACAGTTTCCTTCGCTATGTCCGACACACCCCTGCGCCTTTCAAGGGTAGCCTTGACCGCACCGAATTCCTCGATTGGGTCGCGTCCGTTGACGCGTATTTTGATCTCACCCGAGTCCCACCCGACACTCGAGTGTGGTATGTGCGCACCCTGCTAGAGGGCCCTGCACGTTTGCCTTGGGAAAACGTGGAGCGCCAGAACGCGCAGCAGGCTTTACCCCCGATCACCGAGTGGGTGGAGATGCGTTACCGCCTCTGCGAGCGGTATGTCCCTGCCTTGTATAGGCAGCGTCTTCTTGACCAGTATAGCCGACTCCACCAGGGTTCCAGTACCGTCGAGGAGTACCGTCTCACCTTCGAGACGCTCCAACTCCATTGCAACTTGCAAGAGGACCCCGAGCTATCCTTGTCCAAATATAGGAATGGCCTCCACGCTGAGATCCGTCGAGCCCTACCTACGTATGGCTCGGAGACTTTCAACCAAACGTTCCAGCGTGCTCGAGACATCGAGCAAGATCTTCGCGCCACTGCCAGGTGCGTCGATCTGGTTCCCCCGCGGCGCCCCCATACGGGTGGTCGCCCACACCCTCACCCGCGACCTGAGCGTTCGGAGCCTCGTCCGGACCCACGACCCGTGCCCTCGACCCATCAGCCCTCTAGGCGTCCGCCCCTTGAGGCTACGCCCTCTCGGCCCACTTGGGAGGAGAAGGGCAAGGCCGCGATGGTTGGCACCTCGGGTTGCATTACCTGTTATAACTGTTTGCAATCGGGTCATATGTCGCGAGAGTGTCCAAAGAAACAAACCCGAGCTGACACGGGTCCGGCTCGTGTCGCTACCATAACCCCTGCTGAGCACGACATCGAGGCGGAGTGTTACACTAGCGGCGAGGAGTCGGGTCCGTCTGCGCTTGTTGTTCGTTGCACCCTAGTCCAGCCCGCGCCAACCGAGGATTGGAGGCGCTCGGGCATTTTTACTACTCACATTAAGTGCAATGGGCACTCGTGTAAGATTGTCATCGACGGTGGAAGTAGCTTGAACGTGGTCTCTCGGACCGCGGTCACGCGCTTCGGCCTTCCCCTTGAGCCCCATCCGAGACCCTACTCCATGGCTTGGGTCGATGCCACAAGCCTCCTGGTTACACACCAGTGTCACATTCCCATCGCGTTTGGGAACTACCGCGAAAAGGTCTTGTGCGACGTTGCGACTATGGATGTTGCCCACGTCCTCCTCGACCGCCCATGGCTATACGATAGGGACGTAGTTCATTATGGTCGGTCGAACACCTATGTGTTCGACCATGACGAGCAGAAAATCCGGTTGATTCCAGCTCCGCCTAAGGAGCTCCGAGCGTCCACTTCTAAGGGTGCGATTACACCGTCGGTCCCAGTCCCTCAGCGTGCCCCCATGGTCTCCCTCATGCGCACCCCGGCGTTGGTTCGTGAGGCACACGGGGCCAAGACTATCTATGTGCTCATGGTGCGCGAGGTTCAGGACCCCGTCCCTTGTTCCGACCCGGCGCCTCCCATCGAGGTGTCTGCCCTGCTAGCCGAGTTTTGCTACATCAGCCCCGAAGACTTACCTCACGGTCTTCCCCCGGAGAGAGAGATTCAGCACACTATTGACCTTATCCCAGGAGCACCCCTCCCAAACCTCCCCCACCATCGCCTTAACCCTTCGGAGCACGCTGAATTGTAGCATCAAATGGATGATCTCCTCACTAAGGGGTACATCCGTGAGAGCCTCAGTCCTTGCGCCGTCCCCGCGCTCCTTACGCCCAAGAAGGACGGGTCAGGGTGCATGTGTGTTGACAGCCGTGCCATTAACCGAATCACCGTCAAGTATAGGTTTCCCATCCCTCTACTTGACGACATGTTAGACCAGATTTTCGGTGCGTCGTGGTTCTCCAAACTAGACCTCCGAAGCGGTTACCACCAAGTTCGCATTCGTGAGGGCGATGAGTGGAAAACCGCATTTAAGACCAAGGATGGTCTCTACAAATGGCTCGTCATGCCATTCGGCCTATCCAATGCCCCCTCCACATTCATGCGCTTGATGAGCCAAGTCCTCAAGCCTTATATGGGGAAGTTTCTCGTTGTCTACTTCGACAATATCATGATTTTTAGTCAGACCCACGCTGCACACTTGGAGCATCTTCGCTCCACATTCGAACTCATTCGCAAGGAACGCCTCTTCCTTAGCACGAAGAAATGTTCTTTTCTGTCCAACAGCCTATACTTCTTAGGATACATTGTGTCCGATCAAGGACTGTCTGTTGACCCTGCCAAAGTTGAGGCCATCCGGCATTGGCCCGAGCCTCGCACCGTGACTGAAGTTCGTAGTTTCCTGGGTCTTGCCGGCTTCTACCGTCGGTTTATCCGGGGGTTTAGCACCATTGCCAGCCCCTTGACCCAACGCCTCTCCAAAGAAGACTTTGAGTGGACCCCCCGCCACTCAGCGGGCTTTCGATGCGCTTAAGGACGCCCTGACCACTGCCCCTGTTCTGCGCCTCCCCGACTTTTCGAAAGTCTTTGAGGTTGCGTGCGATGCCTCCGGTTCTGGCATCGGCGGTTCCCTCACCCAAGAGGGCCATCCTGTGGCCTTCTTTAGAGAAAAACTGAACGCTGTTCGCCAGCGTTATTCGACGTACGATAAGGAGTTTTATGTGATAGTTCAGTCGCTCCGGCAGTGGCGACACTATCTTCTTCCTCGTGAGTTTGTCCTATATAGTGACCACCAGGCCTTATCTTTCCGCAACGCCCAGAAGAAACTCGGTGCCTGGCATACCAAATGGGTTGAGTACTTGCAACAGTACTCTTTCGTTATCACCCACAAGGCGGGTAAAGAAAACATCGTCGCGGACGCATTGAGTCACGTCCGGACCCTTTTATGTGTGATGCGCACCCGTGTCAATACCTTTGACCATGTCAAAGAGGAATACACCACGTGTTCTGACTTTGGTGCCATCTATAGGAGTAAGCAACAAGGAATTCTTACCTTAATGCAGAAAAGAATTGAGTTGCCTCACAAGAAGCGCTTTTTTAAGGTCATTAGCTCGACCATAGTGTTATTCATAGATCAAAATATAGGAGTAAGCAACAAGGAATTCTTACCTTAAAGCATCAAAAAATGATTTTGTCTATTTTTCCTTCATTAGTTACCTTGGTTGCTTCCCTGTGCAAATTTTCAAATTGTACCTTCTTTATGATGACCTGTTCAGTTGAATCAAGGAGTACAACAAAAGGTTGAGCTTTTTCAGTGTCCTTCACCTTCTCTTCAACTGCAAAACAAATATCTACAGGATCCACAAGCAATTTGTCAATCACAGCGTGGTTAACCACTTTCTCAACAACATCAATATTATGGCAAGACCCTACAAAATAAGGTATAACTTCAAGTGGTTTCTCATGTTCTATCTGCTCATTTAATTGTTCAGGTTGAAATGTCTCAGGAGATCTAATATCAGTGTCATGTGCATGCATCCTAGGATCCTTAAGTTGTTTCCTATTGCAAGTTATGTTTGTATTACAACATTCACTCTGGTTTATCTCAGGTTGAGATGGGAGTTTACTTGATGGGGGTAGAGACCACAAACCACGACGGTACAAGTGGGTTTACGATTGCCATAGACAAAGGCTTGGAGGCTCGCGATTAAGCTAGCAAGCTCAATCAATAAAGCTAGCTCAATAACAAAAGGACTATTTCAACCTCCCAATAAATTCAAGACGCTCAAGTTCACAATGTTCCAAGGAGATGCCGCATCAAAGTAGGTCTTGCATATGCACCAACCAATTCAGCCACATCCACACCTATGAGGCACGCAATATTGTTAGGCCCAAATAAGGATCGTCAAGGCCTAAGTCAAAACCCATCTTCAACGCTGAATTTTGCAACACACGTATGCAGCCAACAATGGAAGCTTTCCAACGTCTCCTTGCAGCCAACGCTCAATCTTCTTTGATGCAAAGATGGAAATTCCAACATCTCCTTGCAGCCATCTACGCCCAACACAAAGCTCCACAACGTCTCTTTTCTGGAGATGGAAAGAACAACGTTCACCTTCAGCGCTTCCCCTATATCTTACACGCATGTATCCTTGTAATCAGCAGAGATTTTGATGAATTGAAATAGTTTTCTTCCAATGGAATCAGATGTCCCCCATCCTCTTCCCCTCTGAGGTGCTTGTGTCACCTAGCTTTCCCCTCTTCTCCTTCTCTCCTTCTAACTCTCCGGCCCGCTGCAATCATCCACACAACTCAGCCAACTTCCAGATTTCTGAAATTTTGGAAGCTCGCCACCAACGATCGACTGGCCGGATCTCCAAGAGACTTCGGCCACAACTCCTCCTTCCCCTTACAAAGCTTCAGCCGCCGGCATCGCTCCATCTGCCTCCCCGATCGCCGGAATCGAACGGCAGATCCAAACCCCTATTTCCGCCCAGCTTCCGCCTCAGATCCGCCTTTCATCGTCGATCTACTCCGTCCGGCCATCTTTCACCCCCAAAGTCCGGCCACATCCTCTCATCTATGATAACAACCTCCACTTGTAGCAGGTTTAGATTTCGTCCACCATCCGGCGAACGGTGACCGCCCCTGCCACTCACGCACATCCCCTATTTCCGCCGAGCTCCCGCCCCAGCACGACTCTTCCGCGTGATTCTCCTCCGATCAACCACCATCCACCTGCTAACTCCGGCCACATCTCCGCCACCATCACATGGATCTCCAGATGTAACAGGTCCGGCGATCGTGCACCACCAGACGAACGCCGACGAGTCCTCCTCCGCTCTTGCGCAACATCCCCTGTTCCAGATTTCCCCTCTGCAGCCTACTTGAGTCTCCTGTTTGCTCTCCGTATTAATCTATCTAGCCTTCTTGACACAGGATTTTAATGCACTCCGACAAGCCTCCACCTCCATTCTTTGGTGCTAATAGCAAGCCTGAATCTTGTTCTACCCGATGAAGTAGTTCGATGAAACCCAGATTCATCAGATCTTCCTAAGACACCTTGGAACTTTTGATATCTGATACATTCTTGCATCTGTTTTAAAACTAATATGATTAGTGTTTTTCATGCAGGTGCTTTAAGCAATTGGTGGAGCAAAAGTCTAGAACCTTGACGTGACTACGAAGAACACATTTTGTTCCATCATTTGGAGTAGTCCACATATTTTAAGAATTTGGCGCAACTACAATCTTGGCGCTTGGCACAGAAATGAAGTACACATGTTGTTCTACCACTTGGACGAGTATAGCCGACTTCAAACTCATCTGATCAACATAGGAGACCTGCCAAGTTTTGAATAATAATATAAATCCTGCAACTGTTTGATCGAATATTCTGATTAGCTCACTTCTTGCAGATATTATAAATTTCTAACAGATCATCACCGTATAATATTTATGCCATTCAAAAGAACTAGTTTTGTTCTACATGCTAGTTTAATCGGTTTGAATTTTTGATTTATGGATTTTCCTACAACATATGTCTACTTTTGTAAATGATTAAAGTTGCCCAGGAACTCTAATAGCTATTTTCTTGCTGCATTCTAAATTTTGACTTTTTTTTTCAAAAATCCCAAAATAAATAATTGATTTTTACATCAGTAGTTTTACTCCACGCTTCCCCCCCCCCCACATCATTACTAGAGGCTCTTGTAAAGGTGCTAGCTTGATTAGCCAATTGGGTTTCCAACATCTTATTATGGGCCTCGAGAGCATCTAGTTTAGATGTTAGTTGCCTAATGCCTTCACTAAAACACTCAATTTTCTTGGTTTGTGCAGCCAAAGTCTCTAGTAGTGACTCTAGGTTACACTTTTGAGGTGACACAAACTGCCTCGGTTGAAATGCAAGAGGTTACCTGTAGCTAAGTTAGGAAATTGTGTTGGGATCGTTCTCATAGGAAAAATTTTCATAGTCCCACCAACTTGGATTATATGTATTGGAATATATGTCTAACTGTGGTCTAGGGTTGAGGTTCCAAAAGGTATTAGCTTGCTCTCCAAAAGGTTCAGGTTGTGAGATTCCTAATTGGCATTCAACGAAGCTGTGTCCTGAAATTTCATAAAATTCACAATAAGCATTAGTGGCTTCAACTAAATTGACAATAAAGGAATCTAACTTTCATCATAAATAGTCTACCCGTGCATCTAACAAGCTCAGTTTGTCTTAAATCATACTTACTTGGAGTTGTAGGTCTAGATAAGTTAACTCTCTCACCTAACCATTGACTGTGGTTGAGGGTCATATCCTCCAACAGGTTCATAGCATCATCCATAGTCTTGTCCATCAAAGCCCCACCAGCAGCTACATCAACAATAAGCCTTGTGTTATAATTTAGACCATTATAAAAAGTATGAACAATTACCCATTTTTGAAGTCAATAATATAGGCATATTCTTTGAAGTTCTTTAAATCTGTCTCATGCTTCATAGAGTGATTCCCCATCTTTCTGCATGAAACTTGTAATCTGAATCCTCTACTGAATTGTCTTACTAGGAGGAAAGTATTTAGACAAGAAAGCTTGTGAAAGCTCTTCCTATGTTCTGATTGAAGCAGATGGTATAATGTGCAACCACTCGCTAGCCTAATCCCTGAGAGAGAAAGGAAATAATCTTAGCTTAATTGCATTAGTAGAAACACCATTAATCTTAAAAGTTCACAATATTCTAAAAATATGGCCAAGTGCATGTAAGGGTCTTCTAGTGGAGAGCCTCCAAATTGGTTCTGTTGAACCATTGACAGTAGTGCAGGCTTGATCTCAAAATTGTTGGCTCCCACATTCGAGTGAACAATGCCCGATTATAAGTGTTGTATAGATGGAGCAGCATAATCTCTCAAAGTCTTGTTGTTCATATTTCCAGCAGCCAAAGGTACTCGGGCATTCTCCAGATTCAAATATAAAGGCTTCAAGATCTAGTCATACAGATCACCTGTTCTTAAGCTCCTTTGCAAAAAATATTGATTAAACACAATGATAAAGCTTAACAAAGGAAATAGCTAAAATAAAAATAAAAATAAAAAGGAAGAAAAAGAAAAATGCTTAGTCTACTAAATTTCATAAATTTATGAATATTGACCGAAGCTTCCCGATAATGGCGCCAAAAACTTGATACGCATCACAAGTGCATAGTGTTATCGAAGTAATATAAAAGATTATCGATCCCACAGGGAGCTATGTCAAGTACCAACTATTCTGATATTTAGAAGCTAAGCAATCCAATTTTTTATGTTTTGGGAATAAAGTAAACTAATTCAACTATAAATAAATAGGAAAAACAACGATAAAAATAATAAGGGTATCTAATTGAGAGATATCAGAACTACGAAATTCACCACATTGACTGATCTATTTGAACTGGAATTTAGTTAATGCAAGAGTTTATCATTTTGCATAAAGAATCTCTCCTATAGTACAGGTTGCCCCCTCTTGGTCGGTACAACCTGGTATCTATCTAAAACAACCTCATACTCTCGTGGTAGAACGTTTTAGATAAATCTATTAGGTTCGATGAAGGATTATTTTACCCTCAAGCGAATCTTAACTACTCTCGTGTTAAAAGTTCACAAGTTCTACTTAGGGAATCTGCTAACATGATCCTCCTCTCGGCCAGGATCGTGTCGACTAACACACAATACCACTTGATCAAGGCAATATTATGAAATAACTATAACTAAGTAAAATATGCTCAGATAAAACTCAAAATATCAAATAAGTTCAATTCATACAAAAGATCAAGTCAACGGGCTTCATCCGAGCCCCGAATAAAGGTTTTCGTTACAAAAGCTATACAAATCTGCACAAATCTCTCAAATCGATAAAGAAAACTAGAAACAAAGACTAAGGAGATGTAGGAGAAGATAATGCAAACATTTCCTCCTGATTTGATGAAGATCCATCACGAAATTGCCCCAAAATCCTCTCCGGAAGCCCTTGTCACCGGTCTACTCACCCTAGCAGCTTCGTCCATCAATTACTCTCCAAATATGACACGAAAAAGAGGGCTTTATGCCCAAAAGATTCACCTTTCTCTTATCTTTCTAAAACATTTTTTTACCTTTTTTGGATTTTTCTAGGGCCCGGAATCGAAGAAAAACTGAGTGAAGGTTGGTTTTTGAAGTTGTGATCACGGGTGAACCCCGCCGGGTTCACCCACCTTTGAAGTCTTCTGTACAGTTTCGCCAGGTAAGAACCACCGATGCACTCCACAGTGTTCACCTGGCCGTATTTTTCAATGAAGCTCGGATTAGGCCCAAATTTGATCTGTAGTCTCGTCTCACCATGAAGAGTCACCCCATGACTTTAAAATCTCCAAAAATAATCTGAAAATGAGTGATTTTACCTAAAATTGTACAAACACAAGGAAAAGTGAAGATTCCGAACAAAGCAAGTAAATAACCCTGAAAATTATATAAAATCACCAGAATATGTCTTGTTTTGAGATAAAATAATATCAGAAAATACTATTGTTGTTATCCGCAAGTGCACGAATATTTTGAAGTAATAAAATAGATATCGAACCACAGAGACCTACGTGTTAAGTACCAAATAGATGTTTTCTCACTAGCTAAGCAAATCGAATATGATGAAAGCACAAACGGAAAGTAAACTAAATATCTGAGAGAGAAACTGGGACTCGGGGTTCATCCACCTTGATTCTAATGACTAGAAAGAAATAAAGGCTGTCAATCAAATTTCATTATAATAAAGATGTAATTTACTTCATAAAAGGATCAACTTGCTCTCGCACAGTCAATCATACAAAGGACCAATCCTCACTCTCGTGCAAGATCTATCCAATGCTAAAAATAAGTAAATCATTGAACAAAGAACTCAAGGATCACTCTCATGCATCCGAATTCTAAGTTAAAAATCAAGTGGAAACTCAAGGATCACACTCGTGCATCCTGAAACTCATCACAAGTTCTACTTAAGGTTTTCCAACGTTCCGATCCTCACTCTCGTGCAGGATCTTCACGTCTAACACATTAACTCAATCCAAAGAATTAGAAAATCAACATGGCAATAAAGTCACTAAAAAATGAGAGTTCAAAGAACAAACCTAATCTCTTACGATAAGTTCCAAACTCAATGATTTCTAGGGTTCCAAATTTCACAATCAACCTCTCAGTCTATTTCGCAAAATTCTAAAACATGTTGATATTTATAAAACTAAGGAGAATCAAAGAACAATCAATCACAAAAGTAAAATTATCATAATAAAATTATCATGACAAAAGTTAATGTTTTCTAGTCATTAACAAACCAAGGGGATTACACCCCATGTCCCATAAAAAGATCTAAGCTTGCATGGTGAAAGGATTACAATAAACCATAATTTCAGAGGATTAGAAATTACAGCACCGTAATTGCCTTTGAACAGCGCTGTCACCGCTGTTTTATTGATTTCTCCTCTGATCGGACTCCAAACACTCTGAAACTTCTGGTGTATGCTCTCCTACTCCAAACAAAGCTTCGGTGTAAAAATCGCAGCCTGAGGTTGTCTCTACGTCTCTCGGCACGAGGCCAAACCCTAGATGCCTCTCTGTCGATTGCTCCCTTGATACTGGATAAACATTGGTCCTTTCACTTCGTGTCTTCTCCTCTTAAAGACCAGTCCGTAGCATTTTTCGGATCTCAATTTGGAGGTCTGGATCAAAAGATATGGTCCATGCAAGATTCGGGCCCATAAAACTCACGTTTTTAAATTGTAATTACGACTATAATGGTCTTTACGGCAGTGCCGTAATTTTTGCTCTGTGAATTATTTGTCAAGATTACGGGCCATAAAAATGGTTATGGCCGTGCCATATTTTCTTCTGTATGTTTCTGGACCAAAATACAGCCCGTAAAGATTATTACGGCAGTGCCGTAATATCTGAAATCTCTCGGGTGGAAAATCATCTGGAATTACGGCACCGTAAAGATGGTTATGGCGGTGCCGTAAAATCGTCTATATGAAAACTTCCCAAATTAAGGCAGGGCTCAGAAATTATGGCACTGTCTGGAAATTACGGTACCGTAATGGATATTACGACGCTACCGTAATTTGGGTTTTTGCTTGGATTTGCGTGAAATTTGTTGTGTATCTTCTTCTTGATGATGAGAATTCTTCTATGTAGTTGATTTTGCTCGAAAACACCTTAAAATTGTGCCTTTTTACCTGAAAATCATGAGAAACCAAAATAGAAGTAGATTTTGTAATATTTGATAAAAAAAGGCATAAAAATAAGCAAAGTAGTAATAATATGACACAAAAAGATATATGAAATGGCATGAAATTTACTATAAATTTCGGTGTCATCAACTACCAAAATACAAGGCATCACCAAGTAGTGGGTGCAAATTTGGGACAACGAAAGAATAACAAGCTTCATGTCATTTACTATGCCAGCAAAACTTTAGACGAAGCACAGATCAACTATACAATAACTAAGAAGGAGCTCCTTGCCATTGTGTTTGCTTTTAATAAATTTTGCTCCTATATTGTTAATTCTAAAGTTATTGTTTTTATAAATCATGCTGCAATAAAATACTTAGTGAATAAAAAAGATGCAAAACCTAGATTGATTCGGTGGATATTGCTCTTACAGGAATTTGACATTGAAATAAGAGATAGGAAAGGAGCAAAGAATTTAGTAGCGAATCATCTGTCTAGATTAACCAAGGAGAAAGATATGGAGGAAGATTTAGAGATTAATGACTCTTTTCTAGAAGAGTATCTTTTTTCTATTATAAGACAAGAGACACCATAGTATGCGGATATTGTTAATTTCCTTGTGTCTAACATTATGCCTCCTAATCTGACATCTCAGGGGAAAAAGAAATTTCATTCACATGTTAAATATTTTTTTCTGGGATGAACCATACTTGTATCGACGATGCGCTTATAGCTTATTTAGGAAATATTTATTAGAGGAAGAGATACCTGACGTACTTTCTCACTATCATTCTTCTCCTTATGGAGGACATGCCAATGCATCGAAGACAACATTCAAAATTCTCCAATTAGGTTTTTATTAATTAGCAATTACTAGAAGGGATGAACTTCCTCAACACGGTATTTTAGAGGTTGAAATTTTTGATGTTTAGGTAATAGATTTTATCGGTCCTTTTCCTAATTCATGTGGAAAGAAGTACATTCTTTTATATGTTGATTATCTAAGTGGGTAGAGGCATCTGCCGAAGCCACCAATGATTCACGTATTGTAGCCAAGATGTTTAAAAAGATAATTTTTCCTAGATTTGGTGTGCCCATAGTTCTGATTAGCGATGGTGGCTCTCATTTAATCGAATATAGGCTCAAGTCAATATTAAAAAAAAAATGGAGTACACCATAAAATTGCTACACCATATCATCCGCAGACGAGTGGATAGGTGAAGATCTCAAACCGTGAGATAAAGAAGATTCTTGAAAAGACTATGTCAGGGGCAAGGAAAGATTGGGCGCTGAAGCTTGATGATGCTCTTTGGGCCTACAGGACAGCTTTCAAAACACCCTTAGGTATGCCTCCATTCTAACTTGTTTATGGCAAATCTTGTCACTTACCCATGGAACTTGAGCACAGGGCCTATTGGGTGGTGAAAAGGCTGAATTATGACATAAAGACCACTGAAGAGAAAAGAAAATTCCAGTTTAATGAACTTGATGAAATATGGAATTCTACTTACGAGCATGTCTAAATATATAAAGAGCGCACCAAAAAGTGGCATGATTAGCGAATTTCAAAGAAAGAATTTATTGAAGGAGACAAAATCTTCTTATTTAATTCGCATCTTAGATTATTTCTAGGAAAGTTGAGAAGTCGATGGCAGGTACGAGTATTTCCATATGGCACAATTGAAATATCAAAAGAATGGCAAGAAAGCTTCAATGTGAATGGTCAACGTTTGAAACATTACTTCGAGCATGAACAAGTTGAAGAAGATGTGCACTTGATTTTATCTGATCGACCAAAACATCCTTAGTCATAGCTATAGTCGAGCTAATAACCTTAAACAAGTGCTTTTTGGGAGGCAACCCAAATTTCTGATTTTCATTATTCTTTTTAGTACTTTTAGTTTTGATTTTTGATTTTCTTTGAACTTTTAGAAATCTTTGGCTATGTGATTTGATGGATCTCTGTGATGGAAAATCTTATAATGAGTTGTTTTGTTTGGAGGAATTTTTGGACAATTTTTATGTAAAAGAAAGGTGATCAATGAGGTTTGAGATCTTTAATGTCCAGCTTCTTACAAACAGAGTGTGGCATCAAGCTGACACTAGCCCCTAAATCACACAAAAGCACGGTCAATAGACATATCACTAATCAAATAAGGAATAGAAAAACTCCCTGGATCTTTTAGCTTCGGTGGTAATTTATTCTGAATTATTGCACTGCACTCCTCAATGAGTGCGACCGTTCCATGCTCTTCCAACTTCCTCTTGTTGGACAAAATTTCTTTCAAGAACTTGGCGTATGAAGGCATATGCGATAATGCATCAGTGAAAGGTATATTAATATAAAGCTTTTTAAGTACCTCTAAAAATTTTCTAAATTGTTTGTCAAGTTTAGCCTTCGCGAATCTTTAAGAGAAAGGTATTGGCGGTTTGTAGGGAGGTAGTGGTACATAAACTGGTTTCGGCTCCCTATCTTGCAAAAATATTTCGCCATTGTTTCACTCTTCCTCTGTGGATTCAGAATTCTGCACCTTTTGGTCTTGCGTCATATCTAGTGCTCATGGCTCTTCTAATTGTTTCTCACTGCGTGTTGTAATGGCATTGTAGTGTGATGCATTACATTTACACCATTTTTTTGTCTATATTTTACAACATATTTTGGGCTTAATTGAATGATTTAATGTAATTTTTAATATTTTTTACTTCACTTTGCATAGAATCTTCACTTTTTCTAGTTTTTATGAAAATGTAGGTAAAAGGTCACAAAAATGATAGATTTTGAGAGTTTTGAGGTCATATTATGATTCTCGAAGAAATCACGAGCTAACACGTCGAATTTGGAGTTAAAATAATGAAGAATGTGGAAATTACGGCCTTGGCGGTAATTATGGATCAGCCGTAATTCTGAGTTCGAGCAGAAGGCGAAAAACGACTAAGTTAAAAAGCTCACAGAAACTTTCACGGGTAAGGCCATGAATCCATCACGGGCCGTGAATATTTCTGTGACTTAAGTGTTGTACACACAGAAGGATTTACAGCCGAGGCCGTAAACACATCATGGGCCGTAAAAATGTCCGCCTTTTCGGTTTTTCACTCGGTTCAACTCCAAATTGAACCAGAATTGAACCAAACTCTCCATAAACCTTCCTAGATGGGTTCTATAGGGATTAGACTATAAAAGGAAGGGTTTTGGTAGGGTTTCGGGGGCTTCTCGGCACGAAAACGTGAGGAGGTAACGGCGACAGCGAGAATTGATTCTAGGGCAAAACGACGGCGAGAGATCACGCAAAGGAGAGGATTTGATGCTTCATCTTCATCACCAGATCAAGGGGAAGAGTTCTAATTACTTTCCTAGTGTCTCTTTGCTTTATTTAAGAGAGATTACATGTTTAATTCATTGATGAACATGTTGTTTGCTTTGAACATGAACGTGTAAACCCTATTTTCGGGATTTTGGGGAATAGCCCGTTGAATGATTTATGGATTGAATTAGTTATTTAATTCATTGATATGATTTTTTATAGATTTGATTTGATTAGAATTGTGCTTATTCCGTAAATTACCCTGATCAAGTATTTTTTATGTCTTAGACGTTGCGAGAAGGACCGAGAGGTGAATCGCAACGTCTGAACTATTCTTTTCAAACCTGTGAATCTGATCACGAGAGTAGTTCGAATTCGCTTGAAGGATTACCATGATTTTTCATAGAATTTAATGGATCTATTTATGTTAATTGTCACGAGAGTAGGGAATTAATATAAATAGATACCGGATTACGCTTCGGGAGGAGGTAATCTGTACCTTAGGAAATATCCCTTTCAAAACTATATTTTTCTGTTCAAGGATTTATTTTTATTTAATTCATATTTGTCAACATGGTGAAACCCCGAATCCTGAATTTATCCAAATTGATTTTTAGCCAAAACCCTAAAACCATAATTTTATTTTATTGCATTAGAAGTTTCCAAAACAAAAGACATCATTTGAATCGTCTAGATATAGATCAATCGTGTAATCGGCACTTGACCGCCAGATCCTCGTTGGGAACGATAATCTTTTTATTACTTCGATAAATTCGTACACTTGCGGATCGCTATCAAGTTTTTGGCGCCGTTGCCGGGGATCACGGATAGTTAATATTGACTAATTGATAAGTTAGGAGATTAGGCATTTTTCTTTTCTTTTGCCATTAGTTTCTACTATTCTTTTCTTTTTCTTGTGTACTTACACGTTGTATGCCCAGAGTTTCTCATGCAGGTGTTTTGCTTCCGGAAGACTCAGAAATTGATCGCACCTTTCGCATTCGGAGGAGATTGCAATTTGCAACCAAAAAGATCTCTGAAGAAGGAGAGATGGCAGCGAACCAGAACAATCAATCTTTGAGGAACTTTGCGGCACCAAACATACAAGGGTTCAATTCTAGCATCATTCAACCTAACGTAGAGGCGAACAACTTTGAGTTAAAGCCGATGACGATGGTCCAGCAAAATCAATTTGGGGGTTCCCCAAATCAGGACCCAAATCTTCATTTAGCCATTTTTCTTGAATATTGTGACACTGTAAAGGTTAACATAGTTTCATCTGATGCGATTAGACTAAGATTATTCCCTTTTTCTCTCAGGGACCGTGCCAGAGCTTGGTTGTACTCGATGCCGGCAGGATCCATCACCATGTCGGAAGAGCTGTCCAAGGCATTTCTGAATAAATATTTCTCACCGAGCAAGACTGTCTAACTACGCAACAGAATCACAGCTTTCGCACAACAAGAGGGAGAATCACTCTATGACGCCTGGGAACGCTTCAAGGAACTCCAATGCATGTGCCCACACCACGGACTCCAGGAATGGGGTTTAATCCATATCTTCTATAATGGGTTGGATTATAACCCCAGATTGATGGTGGACGCTGCGGTTGGAGGCACAATCATGAGCAAAAACTTGGAAGACGCAATTGCTCTACTCGAGGATATGGCCATGAACCATAACCACTGGTCGAGTGAGCGGAACACTACTTCCACAGGATTTGGTAAGTATCATAATGATCCTCTGACATCACTAGCGGCAAAGGTAGATTCTTTGGTCCAGAAGTTTGATTCTTTATCTTTTCCATCGAGAGTAGTTTATGCGGTTTCTTGTGAGGTATGTGGTGTAACAAGACACGATTCATCTAAATGCTAAATAATAGCTTCGTCGCAAGAGGAGTCTAATCAAGAGCAAGCCAACGCTGTGGGGAACTACACTCAGAGACCTGCGAATGATCCATATTCTACAACCTACAATCCAGGATGGAGGAACCACCCCAACCTTTCCTACAAGAATAATCAAGGGCAAGTTCCTCCTCAGTATTCTCAGCAGAATAGGAGGGCACCACCGGGCTTTCAATGAAGGCAATACGGGCAGCCCCCGAAGTCAAACTTTGATTCCATGCTGGAAGTTGTTATGAAGCAACAAAAGAGAACCGACGACCTTGCTAACCAGATCAAGCAGCTGACATCTTGTGTGTAAGCTTTAACTACCCACAATAAGATGTTGGAGAATCATATCGCACAGCAAGCTAGTACGGCTAGCAGACCTATAGGGAGACTACCGGGACAGCCTGAGATGAACCCTAGGGAGCACATCAACGCAGTCACTGCAATAAGCGCCAAACATGACGAGACATCTAGAGAGCCCAATGAAGAACCTATTGATCTATCTGCAAGCAGTGTTTTCGATCAAGAAATTTGTGAGGAGAAAGGGGAAGAAGAGAAATATGTGGGAAATATGTGGGTCTGCCTGCATATGTTCCTCCAATACCTTTTCCCCAGAGGGTAAGAAAAACAGACCAGAGAAAACCTGAAGGCAGTAAGTTCAATGTAAACAGAAAACTGTTAGGGAATGCCGGGTGTAATTTAAAATTTTGCAGTCCCAGGACGCAGCGGAAGAAGCATTACACCCGAAACACATTCCTTTCCCAAGGATCCATGCGAGAGAGAAGACACAAGGATGTGTTAGAGATGTACCTCTTTTGCTTGTCTAGACGTCGAAGCCATGTTGAAGGCGCCCAAGTGTTCGCCCTCTACAAGTATCCACGCGTCGACTCCTTGATCGTTGCTCCCTTCCACGCTTGGTGCTAGCCTCAGGAAGAGAATTAAGCCTCAGGGTATCTTTACTTCTCTTGCGCCACCTCCAAGATGAAAGCGCCAAGAGGAGATGAGGAGGAAGATGATGCCGCCAAGTTGCTTCCTTTCTTCTTCTTTGCTTGCGCCACCTTCAAGCAAGGTACGCCTATGGCCAAGGAAGGGAGAGAGCTTGTGGCAAGGAGATGCCACCAAGCACTAAGAGTCCTTGCGCCAAGAAGAGAGGGAGAGGAAGAAATTGCGGCTCCAAGGAAGAAGTTTGCGCCAAGCTTTGATGTTGTCGCCCTTTGCCCTTGCTTTCACCCCTCTATGTGTGTTCACGTCTCCAAGAATTCATCATCTAGAGAGGGCGACAATGGGTCCTATAAATAGAACTAGAGGCGGTTTGAGCAAGGGCTAGGATCATGCCAAGTGTATGGCTAGGATGAGGAGTCTTGAAGTAAGGAAAGTCTCCAAGACTTTACCATAAACCTCATTCAACCTTTCCATAAAAGTCTAAACACTATATCAGCCCAAGACATGCCTCAAATGCATTCTTACCATCAAAGGCTAAGTGGCTAGGCGCAACATGCATGAGGAGTTTCGGCTAGGGTAAGGGTTTTGGGAGAAACTAGGGTTTAAGGTAAGGTAAGTCTCCAAGACATTACCATATACCTCTTCCCTATGTCCATATGCGCCTAGGAACTTCCCATAAAAGTTCTCAAGCCATATCAGCCCCAAGACTTACCTTAGAGGCAAGTATTCCATCCAAGGAAGAAGGGCTAGGCGCCCTTTACTTCCATAATGAAGCAAAGGCGCCTCCCTCACCCCATTATGCCCCTAGGCGCCAATGGGGTGAGAATTCTCCCCATTATACCCTTTTAAGCCAATTCCTCTTCATGACAACTAATTATTGGGCCTCATTGGATAATGAGCTACCCCAAACTTCATGGCGTGGGTTGATTAAGCCATTGGATATAATCCAACGCAACCCTAATCCAAATGTGACCAATCTAGGTCAATTTTGGGTCAACCTGCCAAAAATGAAGTTTGGCTCCAATAACTTTCTTCCGACTCATCAGGCCCATTGGCGCTGATGAAATCTTCCAAATGGATCCAAGTTATCCAATAACTTGATCCTAAGGCTTATGAATAAAGCAACGTCAAGAGTCTATTGCGTGTGACCCCATAGGATCCATATGACAATGGCAATGATGTAAACATCATAAGTAGTGAGGGGTATCTAGCAACACATCACTACTACCCATGTCATAGGACTTAAGTCATTATGGCAACAACTCCTAACAAGCAACGAGGATTCCTATTGCATTACAGATCCCTTTGCCTAAGCTGATATCCTGCCATTGGATTAATCTCAAGTTTATTATCCAATGCATTGGTCATGACTCAACAAGTGTGGCCACACTCTCCTGTCATGCACCAATAAGGTGGGGCGCCCCGAGTGGATATCATGCTTCCAATAAGGAAGGGGCAAATCCTACTATTGGTCATTCATGTCTCTACATGACTTATGACATGCCCAATGACAGTCGTTTTGATCTCCCAATTACGGAGAGACGTAAGACTGTATTAAAGCACACCCATCATCAAATCTAGACATGAATACCTCAAGTCTAAGGATCAATGCAAACCTCTTGCATGTGAGATTGACTTGTTGACTAGACAAGTCAATCCTCACGGTGGATCACTCCAGTGCATCCAATGCACCTGTATGTCTGCGTTACTGTGCCCCGCACATAACCAGCCCATACACCAGTCTCACATGTACCAAAGCTGTCCCATATCCGCTAAGGTACCTTGTCTGGGGATAGCTTAAGAGAACGGATCTAATCCAAACTCCTAGGACATTATTTATGCAACTCAATACATCAACGCAGGTAGAGAAGTCTGCATAATAACGACCATGCCTATATAAAGAGTAATAGTTCTATCAAAGTACATTCAAACAATGCCTGACCATATCCATACATTGGTCTTTAGGGCATATACACTAACAATCTCCCACTTGCACTAAGACCAAGGACAACTGGTGTTTAGTCAGTTCTAATGTCTCTAGTATGACCTTATTTAGCTTCCGCTGCGCCAGAGGCTAGGTCAGTGGGTTTTCCAGATTGCTATCTGTGTTTATTTTAACAAATTTGATCATCATCATTATCCATGATCTCTAAGATCAGATGATATGCTGCAGTACATACTTGAGCATTAAGTTCCTTCTCCTATGCTATGGTCCCAGTAAGAACTATACTGGACCATCAAGCACAATGAACTAGATCAAGTTCAAATGAATGAAGCTGCTACAAGGAGCTGCAATGTACTCAGCCTTATTTGTAGAATCTTGCCACTTTGGTTTGCATAATGCTCTTTCAGCATACAACACCATAACAAGGCAAAGCGCAAATCCTGGCTGTGATTAATAGTCACTAGACTGGAACGAAGTGTCAGTGTACCCCTGTACACAAAATTCTTTCCTGTCTATCATAGACTAGACTCCAATCCTTTATACTTCCCAAGTATATGTATAAGGATTGCTTTCACAGCTATCTAGTGTTAAACACTAAGATCTGATTGAAACTTGCTGGCTATGCTCCAAGCATTTGCCACAAATGGTCTTCAAAACATGATCCATCCTACATACCATGTATCAGGACTTTGGACCCATGTTAATACTCTCCAGCTGTGTCACAGGACACACATGTTTGAGAGAGTCAGACCATATCTTCCTGGAAGGTATCAATATTTGGAATCATCCAATATAAACCTCTCCAGAAACTCTTGGATGAACATAGATTGACTAAAGGACAATGACTTTCTTGGATCTCTATAGATCCTCATGCCTAGGATGTAGGCATCATTCCCTAGATCATTCTTCTCGAAATACATATCTTTCTTTTTCTTCACTATGTGAAGAGCTGAGATGTTATTCCATGTGAGGAGAATATCATCAATCATCTAGACAAGAAATACTACTAAGGTGCTCCCACTGATCTTCTTGTAAACACAGGCTATTTCAAACATGCTTGCATCATGCATATCTATATGGCCTTGATATGAAAACTTTCTGGCTATTTCTTTATAGATATCTTTTCAGATGTCCATGCAAGAAAAGCAGTTATCATAACAACATGCCATAATTGATCATGCAATCATAACAAGCAGATCCCTAATGGACTTAAAGCTCAGCTATTAGTGAAAATTTCATCATTATCCACCCAGTGGATTTGCCTGAAATTTCTGTTCACTACCTTGCCTTTTAAGGTAACAATGTTACCTTCTATGTCTATCTTCCTAGAAGATTTATTTATAGCTTGTGGGAA
Source organism: Costus lasius (assembly GCA_027563935.2). Classification (NCBI taxonomy): domain Eukaryota; kingdom Viridiplantae; phylum Streptophyta; class Magnoliopsida; order Zingiberales; family Costaceae; genus Costus; species Costus lasius. Next base: position 84,883,969 of record CM050451.1, read on the forward strand.
TTACCCCTTTTGGCAGCTCATCCAAGTCCCAGACTTGATTAGCAGACATGGAGTCCATTATGGTTCTCATGGCCCTTAGCCATTTCTTGGAATCTGGTCCACCGACCGCTTCCATTTCCTCATAAGTCTTAGGTTCATGCTTGATGAAAAATTCGTCATGCCCAGCATATCGAATCGATCCAGACTTATGTGGTTCCTGTGTTACTTGAACCTCAGGTTGACTTTCAACCTGTATGTGAGATTTTGTTCTCCATCTGTGTCTAATTATATTGTGGTTGATTCTGGACCTTGTCCAAATCTACTCCCACTAGCTTCTTTCAAAAGAAATACTTTCTCAAGAGAGACAGCAGTTTGAGCAACAAATATTTTGTTCTCCTTGGGATAGAATTAACACTCTACAGTGTACCACAAACACATACTTTTGAATCACTGCACATTACATTCCCAATTCCATTGAAGAAATGGGAAATTTGCAGTTCTCAACTCAAAAGCTAATTTAGACATTTTTCTTATGGAGTGGCAGTACATCTGTTTGCATGGCATCATTGTAGTATATTTGCATGACTATTCAAAGATGGAATCCACATCCAATGTGTTCCTTTTTCTTTCTTTGAAATTCACCACACAGTGGTGTACTTAGAAAGCTATGAGATAACTCCACACTTCTTAGGACAGTCATCAAATTCTCCACTAATCACCTTGATCCAATCAAAGTGCTTTAATAGATCCTTCAATTTGACTCAATACTTCATCTGTGAACTTCTTGGATTTTTCCAAAGTTCTTGGGTTGCGTAAAGCATACCCACAGCTAATGAAGTATATAACTCCTCTTAGTGCTTGTTTATATGGGTCCACTTACATTGCTGTGTAATAGATCCAACAAGCCACTATTCCTTCCACCCTTTACGGTGAAGGCAGCATCTGTCACATTGTTCCTTTGAGCTAGGCTCACATGTATCATAATCTGTTGGGGTATGCCCTTAAGCCTAATGTTTGAGGCCTTGGGATTGTAACAGTATCATGTAATAAACTCTTGTGTTTATAAAGGCATGGTTATTATTCAGTTTGTTACCTTGTCTGCTGCAATAAGTATACTTCTGAATAATGTCTCAAAGCTGTTCAGCTGGGCTGACATGCTATTATGTCCTTAGTCGATGTATCTTGGTGAACATGAGACAGCCTTGATATGGTTAAGACTAATATGTGTTCTAATCTTATAGGATGCTTCGAGCATGGAATAAGTTATAGACTCATGAGTACATTGGATGTACTGGACAGACCCTACTAGGATATTCAGTTGCTTGTCACAATGTGAATAATCCTTGAGTGCAACAAGTGGCACATTTCCTCTGACTTGAGATCCCTTGTGTTTTCTAAATGATGATTGTCATTGTTTTGAGGTAGTTCAATATCATTTGAGAAATAATGATTATAGACTATCTTGGATAATGAGCTTGAGTCATGTTAGGGCACTAGTGATAGACATAGGATTGCCGTCTCCTTGTTTAAGGAGTGTGATGTTCTAAAGGGGCCCCCTGGATGAGATGATTGAGAAAGTGTATGGCCATACCCAGGTGACAGTGTTCATCTGATCTAATCATGCTCATCATATTGGAGCTACAAGCTTGACACGTTGTCCAATAAGAACATCCAGTGGCAAAGGAAGTATGTATGCCTTGTGAATTGGATTCACACTTGTGCTGTGGTTTGGGTGTAGTCTTGGAAGACTCTTTTCTTTATACCGGGAGACAGTGATGTGTTGCTAGATATGTTGGGGTATGCCCTTAAGGCTAATGTTTGAGGCCTTGGGATTGTATCAGTATCATGTAATAAACTCTTGTGTTTATAAAGGCATGGTTATTATTCAGGTTGTTACCTTGTCTGCTGTAATAAGTGTACTACTGAATAATGTCTCAAAGCTGTTCAGCTAGGCTGACATGCTAAATGTCCTTAGTCGATATATCTTGGTGAACATGAGACAGCCTTGATATGATTGAGACTAATATGTATTCTAATCTTATAGGATGCTTCGAGCATGGAATAAGATGTAGACTCATGGGTACATTGGATGTACTGGACAGACCCTACTAGGATATTCAATTGCTTGTCACAATGTGAATGATCCTTGATTGCAACAAGTGGCACATGTCCTCTGACTTGAGATCACTTGTGTTTCTAAATGATGATTGTCATTGTTTTGAGGTAGTTCAATATCATTTGAAACATAATGGTTATAGACTATCTTGGATAATGATCATGAGTCAGGTTAGGGCACTAGTGATAGATAGAGGATTGCCGTCTCCTTGTTGAAGGAGTGTGGTGTTCTATAGGGGCCCCCTAGATGAGATGATTGAGAAAGTGTATGGCCATACCCAGGTGACTATGCTCATCTGATCTAATCATGCTCATCATATTGGAGTTACAAGCTTGACAGGCTTGTCCAATAAGAACATCCAGTGGCAAAGGAAACATGTAATGCCTAGTGAGTTGATTCACGCTTGTGCTGTGGTTTGGGTGAAGTCTTGGAAGACTCTTTCCTTTATATCGGGAGACAGTGATGTGTTGCTAGATACCCCTCACTGATCGTGATAACGTGAGTTATCGTTACCGACATTTAAAGGAAACCCTCAGGGTCGCACAATTTGGTGATATGGCTTACTTAAGTCAGATCGTGTGGACTGAATTGTTTGGGTTCAGTTTAAAGGGAAAGAGACTCTGATTGTAAGTGAGATCTGGTCTGATCATGTTTGATTGATTGGGGCTTGAGATTGGTAAGCTTCGATCGAGAGAGTTGATGCTAGATCGGTGAGATCAAGAGCATCAAGAGATGAACGGTTAGATCTTCAACCCTTTGGTTCAGAGTGAGATCTAGACCATGGCTTGGGCTGGTTTAATTTGGTTCTTGAACCAAATTGAAGTGGATTAAAGTTGCTTGAACCGGTTCACAAAGGGTGAACGCTTGGTTCAAGGCGTTAGGCGTTTTTGGTTTGGTTGTGGCGCATGGCTTCATATCTTCCATTTATGGAATGTAATGAAGGCGACTTCACCTTAACGCAAAAGCGTTTTGAACGCTCGACTTCACTCTTCTCTTCTCAACGTTCCTCTTGGGGGGCGAAAAGGATTCGGACGAGAAGGAGAAGAAGAAGGTTACACTCGCCAAGCTTCATCTCGAAACACCCTCACGCGACAAGGATTCTTTGAAGTGCTTTTGCTAGCACAAAGGACTCAAAGAGCAAGCTATCGTCATCGGTTGTGTGCGTCACCTTTGGAGAAGGAGCACTTGAACCTTTGCTTCCAAGGCATCATCAAATCGATGGCATTGGTATGATCTTTTAGATCTATTCCTCTTATACAAGTTGATCATATGCTTTTATGATTGCGATCCCATGAAGCCCTATCTTCCGCTTGCAAAACTCTATATGTGCGCCACAATCAGGGTTTCGGCTTCCCTCTTGAAAGGGGTTTTCTACAAGTTTCGGCCCCCCTCTTAAAGGGGTTTCTTCAATTGGTATCAGAGCATGCGGTTGTATGTAGAATCATATGATTGCTTGTTGATTTGTGATCCTTGTTTGTGTTTAACTAGTAGATCTAGTAGTTAGCATCTCGCGCATCTCATGTTTAGTAGTGAAAAATACATGTTGTATGTTTTTACTCCCTTGCGCACGCATATATGATGAAGGAGGGCGCATGTTGAATGATGTAGGTTTTCTTAAAAACTTAATCACTTGTGCGCCTCACTAGATCTAAGTGGCGCCTACAATAAACCCTTAGATGGGTTGATGGGGTTGAAGTCACCTCTATGTTGGATCCAATAGTCTGATCAGACCATCTAACAGCCTAGATGGATCGACCAGATGGCACCTGTGCGCAAGCACAAGGTGGCCATAGGTCGATTGCATCTTAGGCGTGTAGCGAGGTCTGGTTGAGACAACCAGTAAGAACACATGAGTTAGGCCCGGGGTCACACCCGCTTGCCAGAACTCATGAGGGTTGTTCAGCCCTTGGCGCATGCATGGTTGACCATTAGGTCAACGCGAGTCAGTTAGGACTTGGTGCATGCAAGGGACAGAGGATCTGACTAGATGGATGAGTGGATCCCTATCAATGGACCATTGTAAGGTTGTAGGGCTCATAAGAAAATTAAAATTGATGCCAATGGGGTTTTCAAAATTTTATTTTCTTGTTAAATGGATCACATGTTGATTTGATGCCATGTGCTTGTTTATTTAATCTTATGTGGGTTGCCCTTTTAATGTGTGCTGTGCTGGGGCCTGCGAGCCTGGTAAATTATTATTTTGTGATCTGCGAATCACAATTTTTAATTCATTTATAATGTGTAGTTGACCTGCGAGTCAACCTTGTCTAGATAGATTAAAATGTGTTTCAATCAGACAAGAACACAAAGGCACACATCCAAGAGGGGCATTCACCTGGTGGCGCACCTGAGGTGCTCTTGGCGTTAGGGCCCTGGGTTGGACCAGATGAAAGGCAAAAGACCCAAGAAGAGCTAGTGAAGACTTAAAATTAGGTTAAGGTCTTACTTAGGCTCTATGGGCTTTTACCACATAAGATCCATGCTTTCTTTTTATTCCTTATATAATTAGAACTGCATGAGTTTATCTTCTGCTATCACCATAGGGTTTGCATGATAGTTAAGAAGTTAAAAGACCGTTAAAATCCAACGCTAACATATCAAGCTCGTAAGCCTTCTGACGCGAAACCTCACTGTTCTGATTATCGTTGGAGCCGTGTTGTACCCACTCAGTGGGCACGTCCATCTATCTTCAGACAGTGCGGGATTTCACCTGCGTGTTACAGAGTAGGGATTTATCCCTTCTCGTTGCTCAGCATAGCACGTGGTGGTCCAGGGAGTAGGTCGGGTCAGCTTGACCATGTAGGCTATATATGTGGCGCATATGGTAGCACATGGAGGCAGCCATCTGTGGGATCAGAGACTGTGTTGTACCAACTCAGTTGGCGCAGTCTGCTGGATTGCCTAGATGAAGGGAAATCGCACGGGTTGGCGATTGGCTGGTACAGCCTACCAGAAATTAGTGCTTGTCATCTCTGTGCATCTTATCTCGCCTGAGCGGGACGCGGAGACCAAGTATGAAATCTGGATCCCATCTCACTAAAAGAGTGTTACTCTTTCGGACTGTTTACTGGATTTTTCAGTCAGACAAAATAGTGAGAAAAGAATCTTTCTTAAGTCCTGGATTGATTCTAGACATTGATACTGACCTTGCTGTTCTTGCATTGTTGTAGATTCCTGCAGCAACGAACACCATGAGCTTCAATGTGCGATCCCTACTGGAAAGGGAGAAGTTTGCTGGGCCAAACTTCTCAGACTGGTTCGGACACCTTAAGATCGTTCTTAAGGCAGAGAGGAAACTGTATGTCCTCGAGACGGCTGTGCCGCCTCAATCCGCTGCGAACGCCGCAAGGGCGGTTCGTGATGCTTATGAAAAGCACGTCAATGATAGCATTGATGTCGCTTGCCTGATGCTAGCGTCTATGACGCCACCGCTGCAGCGTCAGCATAAGGATATGTCGGCTATAGAAATTATAGCGAACCTCAAGATGCTGTATGCTGCACAGGCGAGGACAGAACGCTATAATCTGACAAAGCTTTTCTTTCAGAGCAAACTGGCTGAAGAGAGCCCAGTGGGAGCTCACGTGCTCAAGATGATTGGGCACAAGGAGGCTCTGGAGAAACTGGGGCATACCATCAACCAGGAGCTTGCTGTAGACATTATTCTGCAGTCTCTCCCGCCCTCTTTCGATGCGTTCATTATTAATTTTAATATGAACAAGATCGATTGTACTCCGGCAGAGCTGCTGAATATGCTCTTGACAACTGAGGAGACTCTGAAGGGAAAGCCTTCAACCTCTGTCTTAATGGTTCCTTCTAGGAACAAGAAGAAGGGGAAGAAGGGCAAGGCCCCTGTCAAGAGTTACAGCAAGGCTCTGAAACAAAAGGTGAAGCGGGCGAAGGACAACAGGTGTTTCCACTATGGCCAGCTGGGTCACTGGAAAAATGACTGTAAAGCGCTCCAAGGAGATAAGAGGGGAAGCATCGCTTCTGGCTCAGGTATAAATGTGACTGAGGTCATGTTATCTTCTTCTTCTATGTCATGGGTGTTGGACACTGCATGTGGAGTTCACATTTGTTCAAATGTACAGGAACTCAAGAGAAGAAGGCAGGTGGGACAGCATGAGGTAGACCTACGCGTTGGAAACGGGGCACGGGTTGCTGCTGTTGCTGTAGGAGACTATTTCATTTCTTTACCATCTGGCATTGTATTGGAATTAAACAATTGTTATTTTGTACCCAGTATAACCAAGAATATTATCTCTATTCCTGCTCTTGTCAGGAAAGGATTTGCCTTTGAATGCAATATTTCAAAGTGTGTTTTATCTTTAGATAATATTGTTTATGCAACTGGTTCAATTAACAATGGGTTATTCATGTTGGACATGGAATATTCTATACAAAACATTGATAATAAGAAAGCCAAGTATGCTGAAGACAGCACCTTGTTATGGCATAGTCGTTTAGGCCATATCAACAAGAAGCGCATTAAGCGGTTGCATGATCATGGACTGCTGGGATCATTCTCCTATGAGGAGATTGATACATGCAAAGCTTGTTTAATGGGTAAAATGACGAAGTCACCTTTTCCTAACAAAGGTCAAAGGGCTTCAGGTTTACTTGACCTTATACACAGTGATGTGTGTGGGCCATTTAGTAAACATGCCAGAGGTGGCTATCAGTACTTCATTACATTTACTGATGATTTCAGTAGATATGGTTATGTCTATCTAATGAGACATAAGAGTGAATCCTTTGACAAGTTCAAAGAGTTCAAGAATGAAGTACAGAATCAGCTAGGCCGAAATATCAAGGCACTTCGTTCTGATCGAGGTGGAGAATACCTGAGTCATGCGTTTACTGACTATCTGAAGGAGTGTGGGATTATCTCACAGCTCACTCCGCCAGGAACACCGCAATGGAATGGTGTGTCCGAGAGGAGAAATAGAACGTTACTTGATATGGTTCGTTCTTGTTGGGGTATGCCCTTAAGGCTAATGTTTGAGGCCTTTGGGATTGTAATAAGTATCATGTAATAAACTCTTGTGTTTATAAAGGCATGGTTATTATTCAGGTTGTTACCTTGTCTGCTGTAATAAGTGTACTTCTGAATAATGTCTCAAAGCTGTTCAGCTAGGCTGACAGGCTATATGTCCTTAGTCGAGATATCTTGGTGAACCTGAGACAGCCTTGATATGATTGAGACTAATATGTGTGCTAATCTTATAGGATGCTTCGAGCATGGAATAAGATGTAGACTCATGGGTACATTGGATGTACTGGACAGACCCTACTGGGATATTCCATTGCTTGTCACAATGTGAATGATCCTCGTAAGCAGCAAGTGGCACATGTCCTTTGACTTGAGATCACTTGTGTTTCTAAATGATGATTGTCATTGTTTTGAGGTAGTTCAATATCATTTGAAACATAATGGTTATAGACTATCTTGGATGGTGAGCTTGAGTCAGGTTAGGGCACTTGTGATAGATAAAGGATTGCCGTCTCCTTGTTTAAGGAGTGTGATGTTCTAAAGGGTCCCCCCCTGTATGAGAAGATTGAGATAGTGTATGGCCATACCCAGATGACTGTGTTCATCTGATCTAATCATGCTCATCGTATTGGAGTTACAGGCTTGACATGCTTGTCCAATAAGAACATCCAGTGGCAAAGGAAACATGCATGCCTCGTGAGTTTGATTCACACTTGTGCTGTGGTTTGGGTGTAGTCTTGGAAGACTCTTTCCTTTATATCGGGAGACAGTGATGTGTTTCTAGATACCCCTCACTGATCGTGATAACGAAAGTTATCGTTACCGACATTTAAAGGAAACCCTTAGGGTCGCACAATTTGGTGATATGGCTTGCTTAAGTCAGATCGTGTGGACTGAATTGTTTCGGTTCAGTTTAAAGGGATTTAATCTATGATTGTAAGTGAGATCTGGTCTGATCATGTTTGATTGATTAGGGCTTTAGATCGGTAAGCTTCGATCGAGAGAGATGATGCTAGATCGATGCGATCAGAAGCGTCAGATGATGAATGGTCAGATCTTGGACTTTGGGGTCTAATTTGATCTAGACTTAATGCTTGGGCTGATTTGGTTTCGCTATTGAACCAAGGGTATTGAACCGGCTCATGGGTTGAGCGCATGGTTCAAGAGGGAGAAGGAGTTGCGTTTGGTTCATGGAGACATGAACGCATGAACGCATACTCTTAATGGTTGCCATTTTTGGAAAGTTCCAAAATGAAAACGCATATGCGTTCATGGCTTGAAGTCTCCCTAATGTTTTTCGGTTACACCTCTCTCTTGTTGCTTGGTGGAAACGATTTTTGCTCTCGAGCAAGTGAGGGTGTTGACGAGAAGAGGAGGAACCGGCCAAGCAAAAGGAAGTCTTCATCTCTTCCCTACACTCGATCATTGACATCTTGGCACTTTTGCTAGCACAAGAGGTGCGCAAGTTGGGAGTCTTCATCGCCTTTGTGTGTGAACTTTTGGAGGAGATCAAAGTTGCTCTCTTCTTCCAAGCCGACCTCCAATCTATGGCTATGGTATAGATCTAAACTCATAGCTTCAAGTTGATCATATGGTTGTCATATACGATCTTTTAGAAACCCTCTTTCCGTCATGCATGCTAGATGCGCATGTTTAGGGTTTCACCCCCTTAATAAGGGTTTCTTACAATTGGTATCAGAGCTAGGCTTTCGATATGATCTATATGATTGCTTTGAAGTGTTTGTGATCCATACATGTTGCGCTTACTTGATGCTTTGTTTTCATGATGCATGGTTTACATTGGCAATGTTTGCGCTTGTATCATGGTTACATGAAGTTTGCGCTCCCCCTTGAAGGGGACCCCCTAAAGTTTGCGCTCCCCCTTGAAGGGGACTCCCCTTAGATCTAAGGGTTATCAATATGCTAGATATGAGATATATCTTATGTTCTCAAGTGAAGCATGTTGTTTTGTTTGTTTGCGCATGTTCTAGATGTTTTATAAAACTTACATCTTGCGCGCCTACTTAGATCTAAGGTGCCCCTACTATAAATCCTTAGATGGGTTGATGGGGTTGAAAGCATCTTCTAGGTTAGATCCAACTAGTCTGATCAGACCATCTGACAGCCTAGATGGGTTGACCAGATAGCACCTGTGCGCAAGCACAAGGTGGCTATAGGTCGACTGCATCAAGGGCGTGTAGCGAGGTCTGGTTGAGACAAATACTGAACACACATGAGTTAGGCCCGGGGTCACACCCGCTTGCCAAAACTCATGAGGGTGGTTCAGCCCTTGGCGCATGCATGGTTGACCATTAGGTCAACACGGGTCAGTTAGGACTCGGTGCATGCAAGGGCAGAGGATCTGACTAGATGGATGAGTGGATCCCTATCAATGGACCATTGTAAGGTTGTAGAGCACATAAGGAAATTAAAATTGATACCATGGGGTTTTTCAAAATTTAATTTCATGAATGGATCACATGTTGTTTTGATACCATATGCTTGTTTATTTAATCTTATGTGGGTTGCCCTAATGTGTGCTGTGCTGGGGCCTGCGTGCCTGGTAAATTACAAGTTAATATTATTGTGATCTGCGAATCACTTTTTTTATTAATTTATTGTATAATTGACCTGCGAGTCAAAGCTTGTCTAGATAGATCAAAATGTTTTTGATTAGACAAGAGCATGAAGGCACACATCCTAGAGGGGCATTCACCTGGTGGCGCACCTGAGGTGCTCTTGGCGCTAGGGCCCTGGGTTGGACCAGATGAGATGCAAAAGAGCTCAAGTGAAGACTTAAGTAAAATTAAGGTCTTTCTAGGGTTCATGGGCTTTTACCACATAAGATCATGCTTTCTATTTATTGCTTATATAATTAGAATTGCATGTGTTTATCTTCTGCTATAGCCATAGGATATGCCTGATAGTAAGAAGATAAAAGACCGTTAAAATCCAACGCTAACATATCAAGCTCGTAAGCCTTCTGACGCGAAACCTCACTGTTCTGACTATCGTTGGAGCCGTGTTGAACCCACTCAGTGGGCACGTCCATCTATCTTCAGACGGTGCGGGATTACACCTGCGTGTTACAGAGTAGGGATTTATCCCTTCTCGTTGCTCAGCATAGCACGTGGTGGTCCAGGGAGTAGGTCAGGTCAGCTTGACCATGTAGGCTACATATGTGGCGCATATGGTAGCACATGGAGGCAGCCATCTGTGGGATCAGAGACTGTGTTGTACCAATTCAGTTGGCACAGTCTGCTGGATTGCCCAGATGAAGGGGAATCGCACGGGTTGGCGATTGGCTGGGACAGCCTACCAGAAATTAGTGCTTGTCATCTCTGTGCATCTTATCTCGCCTGAGCGGGACGCGGAGACCAAGTATGAAATCTGGATCCCATCTCACTAAAAGAGTGTTACTCTTTCGGACTGTTTACTAGATTTTTCAGTCAGATAAAATAGTGAGAAAAGAATCTTTCTTAAGTCCTGGATTGATTCTGAACATTGATACTAACCTTGCTGTTCTTGCATTGTTGTAGATAACTGCAGCAACGAACACCATGAGCTTCAATGTGCGATCCCTACTGGAAAGGGAGAAGTTTGCTGGGCCGAACTTCTCTGACTGGTTCGGACACCTTAAGATCGTTCTTAAGGCAGAGAGGAAACTGTATGTCCTCGAGACGGCGATACCGCCGCAGCCCGCTCCGAACGCCGCAAGGGCGGTTCGGGATGCCTATGAAAAGCACGTCAATGATAGCATTGATGTCGCTTGCCTGATGCTTGCGTCTATGACGCCACCGCTGCAGCGTCAGCATGAGGATATGTCGGCTATAGAGATTATAGCGAACCTCAAGATGCTGTATGCTGCACAGGCGAGGACAGAACGCTATAATCTGACAAAGCTCTTCTTTCAGAGCAAACTGGCTGAGGGGAGCCCAGTGGGAGCTCACGTGCTCAAGATGATTGGGCACAAGGAGGCTCTGGAGAAACTGGGGCATACCGTCAACCAGGAGCTTGCTGTTGATATTATTCTGCAGTCTCTCCCGCCCTCTTTCGATGCGTTCATCATTAATTTTAATATGAACAAAATCGATTGCACGCCGGCAGAGCTGCTGAATATGCTCTTGACAACTGAGGAAACTCTGAAGGGTAAGCCTTCAACCTCTGTCTTGATGGTTCCTTCTAGGAACAAGAAGAAGGGGAAGAAGGGCAAGGCCCCTGTCAAGAATTACAGCAAGGCTCTGAAACAGAAGGTGAAGCGGTCGAAGGATAACAGGTGTTTCCACTGTGGCCAGCTGGGTCACTGGAAAAAGGACTGTAAAGCGCTCCAAGGAGATAAGAGGGGAAGCATCGCTTCTGGCTCAGGTATATATGTGACTGAGGTCATGTTATCTTCTTCTTCTATTTCATGGGTGTTGGACACTGCATGTGGAGTTCACATTTGTTCAAATGTACAGGAACTCAAGAGAAGAAGACAGGTGGGACAGCATGAGGTAGACCTACGAGTTGGAAACGGGGCACGGGTTGCTGCTGTTGCTGTAGGAGACTATTTCATTTCTTTACCATCTGGCATTGTATTAGAATTAAACAATTGTTATTTTGTACCCAGTACTACCAAGAATATTATCTCTATTCCTGCTCTTGTCAGGAAAGGATTTGCCTTTGAATGCAAAATTTCAAAGTGTGTTTTATCTTATGATAATATTGTGTATGCAACTGGTTCAATCAACAATGGGTTATTCATGTTGGACATGGAATATTCTATACAAAACATTGATAATAAGAAAGCCAAGTATGCTGATGACAGCACCTTGCTATGGCATAGTCGTTTAGGCCATATAAACGAGAAGCGCATTAAGCGGTTGCATGATCATGGACTGCTGGGATCATTCTCCTATAAGGAGATTGATACATGCAAAGCTTGTTTAATGGGTAAAATGACGAAGTCACCTTTTTCTAAGAAAGGTCAAAGGGCTTCAGGTTTACTTGACCTTATACACAGTGATGTGTGTGGGCCATTTAGTAAACATGCCAGAGGTGGCTATCAGTACTTCATTACCTTTACTGATGATTTCAGTAGGTATGGGTATGTCTATCTGATGAGACATAAAAGTGAATCTTTTGACAAGTTCAAAGAGTTCAAGAATGAAGTACAAAATCAGCTAGGCCGAAATATCAAGGCACTTCGCTCAGATCGAGGTGGAGAATACCTAAGTCATGCATTTACTGACTATCTGAAGGAGTGTGGGATTATCTCACAGCTCACTCCGCCAGGAACACCCCAATGGAATGGTGTGTCCGAGAGGAGAAATAGAACGTTACTTGATATGGTTCGTTCTATGATGAGTCAGGCCACTCTTCCATACTCCTTTTGGGGTTTTGCACTGGAAACAGCTGCAAAGGTACTAAACCGAGTGCCATCTAAGGCAGTTTCAATGACGCCATATGAATTATGGTATGGGAAACAGCCAAGCTTGACATTTATCAGGATCTGGGGTTGCGAGGCTTATGTCAAAAAGCTCGCCTCTGGGAAACTAGAGAGCAGATCTGACAAATGCATCTTTGTCGGTTACCCTAAGGAAACTAAGGGTTATTATTTCTACGATCCCAAGGAGAACAAAGTTTTTGTTGCTCGGACGGCCATATTTCTTGAGAAGGAGTTTCTTCTGCAAGAGGCCAGTGGGAGAGAAATAAAGCTGGATGAAAATCCAGAGGAAGGACAAAGTAGTCAAGCACAGTTGGATGAGCCTGAGCCGGTAGATCAGGTTATTGAACAACCTGAGGCTCAGATAACACGGGAACCGCGAAGATCGGGAAGGATCCGTCGACAGCCTGAGCGCTATGACGGAGTCTACATCATTGATAATGATGAACCCCTAACTTATGCGGATGCGGTCAGTGGACCGGAGTCAGCTAGATGGCTTGATGCTATGCGAGCCGAGATGGACTCCATGTCAGATAACCAAGTCTAGGATTTGGTTGATCCGCCTCCGGGAGTAATCCCTATAGGCTGTAAATGGATCTTCAAGAAGAAGATTGACATGGATGGTAACGTGGTTACCTATAAAGGCAGGCTAGTTGCGAAAGGTTTCAAACAAATCTACGGGATAGATTATGATGAAACTTTCTCACCTGTAGCTATGTTCAAGTCTATTCGGATTCTTTTCGCGATAGCAGCATATTATGATTATGAGATCTGGCAGATGGATGTGAAAACAGCTTTCCTTAATGGAAATCTGGATGAGGATGTGTATATGACACAACCTGAGGGTTTCACTAATCCAGCAGATCGTCATAAAATATGCAAGTTAAAGAAATCCATTTATGGATTGAAACAAGCATCTAGGAGCTGGAATATTCGTTTTGATGAATCAATCTCTGAGTTTGGTTTCATCAAGAACGAGGATGACCCGTGTGTATATAAGAGGTTTAGTGGGAGCGTAATTACATTCCTAATCCTCTACGTCGATGATATCTTGATCATTGGAAATGATATTCCTGAACTGCATGCTGTTAAAGCATGGTTAGGAAAATGTTTCCAGATGAAAGATCTAGGAGAAGCAGCCTATGTGTTAGGTGTGAAGATCTACCGGGATAGATCTAAGAGGCTTCTCGGGCTGTGCCAGAGTACTTACATCGATAAGGTCCTGGAGAGATTCCATTTAGAGAATTCTAAACGTGGATATCTTCCAGTCAGACATGGTCTGAATCTTTCGAAGAGTCAGTGTCCACAAACACAGACTGAGAAAGATGAAATGGACAATACGCCTTATGCTTCGGCTATTGGGTCCATTATGTATGCGATGTTGTGTACTCGCCCAGACGTCGCTTACGGGTTAAGCGTGACCAGTCGATTCCAAAGTAATCCAGGTTTGGCGCACTGGATTGCAGTCAAGAACATTATAAAATATCTGCGGAGGACCAAAGATATGTTCTTGATATATGGTGGTCAGGAAGAACTCAGTATAGAGGGATATACTGACGCTTCGTTCCAGTCGGACCAGGATGATTTCCGATCGCAATCAGGCTATGTTTTTAGCTTGAATGGTGGAGCAGTGGTGTGGAAGAGTTTCAAACAGTCAACTGTTGCTGATTCCACAACAGAAGCCGAGTATGTTGCAGCCTCGGAAGCATCCAAGGAGGCAGTGTGGATTCGTAAGTTCGTGAGAGAACTTGGTGTCGTTCCTTTGAGTGCTGATCCTTTGGTTATCTTCTGTGATAACACTGGAGCAATCGCACAACAAAGGAACCACGGTCGCACCAGAAGTCCAAGCACATACAGAGACGGTTTCACTTGATCCGGGAGATCATTGATCGAGGCGAGATCAAAATATGCAAGGTTCATACAGATGACAATCTGGCAGACCCGCTTACCAAGCCTCTGGCGCAGCAGAAGCATGAGCAGCACTGTAATAATATGGGTTTGAGATTTCTCAACCATTAGATTAAGTGCAAGTGGGAGATTGTTGGGGTATGCCCTTAAGGCTAATGTTTGAGGCCTTTGGGATTGTAATAAGTATCATGTAATAAACTCTTGTGTTTATAAAGGCATGGTTATTATTCAGGTTGTTACCTTGTCTGCTGTAATATGTGTACTTCTGAATAATGTCTCAAAGCTGTTCAGCTAGGCTGACAGGCTATATGTCCTTAGTCGAGATATCTTGGTGAACCTGAGACAGCCTTGATATGATTGAGACTAATATGTGTGCTAATCTTATAGGATGCTTCGAGCATGGAATAAGATGTAGACTCATGGGTACATTGGATGTACTGGACAGACCCTACTGGGATATTCCATTGCTTGTCACAATGTGAATGATCCTCGTAAGCAGCAAGTGGCACATGTCCTTTGACTTGAGATCACTTGTGTTTCTAAATGATGATTGTCATTGTTTTGAGGTAGTTCAATATCATTTGAAACATAATGGTTATAGACTATCTTGGATGGTGAGCTTGAGTCAGGTTAGGGCACTTGTGATAGATAAAGGATTGCCGTCTCCTTGTTTAAGGAGTGTGATGTTCTAAAGGGCCCCCCCCTGTATGAGAAGATTGAGATAGTGTATGGCCATACCCAGATGACTGTGTTCATCTGATCTAATCATGCTCATCGTATTGGAGTTACAGGCTTGACATGCTTGTCCAATAAGAACATCCAGTGGCAAAGGAAACATGCATGCCTCGTGAGTTTGATTCACACTTGTGCTGTGGTTTGGGTGTAGTCTTGGAAGACTCTTTCCTTTATATCGGGAGACAGTGATGTGTTTCTAGATACCCCTCACTGATCGTGATAACGAAAGTTATCGTTACCGACATTTAAAGGAAACCCTTAGGGTCGCACAATTTGGTGATATGGCTTGCTTAAGTCAGATCGTGTGGACTGAATTGTTTCGGTTCAGTTTAAAGGGATTTAATCTCTGATTGTAAGTGAGATCTGGTCTGATCATGTTTGATTGATTAGGGCTTTAGATCGGTAAGCTTCGATCGAGAGAGATGATGCTAGATCGATGCGATCAGAAGCGTCAGATGATGAATGGTCAGATCTTGGACTTTGGGGTCTAATTTGATCTAGACTTAATGCTTGGGCTGATTTGGTTTCGCTATTGAACCAAGGGTATTGAACCGGCTCATGGGTTGAGCGCATGGTTCAAGAGGGAGAAGGAGTTGCGTTTGGTTCATGGAGACATGAACGCATGAACGCATACTCTTAATGGTTGCCATTTTTGGAAAGTTCCAAAATGAAAACGCATATGCGTTCATGGCTTGAAGTCTCCCTAATGTTTTTCGGTTACACCTCTCTCTTGTTGCTTGGTGGAAACGATTTTTGCTCTCGAGCAAGTGAGGGTGTTGACGAGAAGAGGAGGAACCAGCCAAGCAAAAGGAAGTCTTCATCTCTTCCCTACACTCGATCATTGACATCTTGGCACTTTTGCTAGCACAAGAGGTGCGCAAGTTGGGAGTCTTCATCGCCTTTGTGTGTGAACTTTTGGAGGAGATCAAAGTTGCTCTCTTCTTCCAAGCCGACCTCCAATCTATGGCTATGGTATAGATCTAAACTCATAGCTTCAAGTTGATCATATGGTTGTCATATACGATCTTTTAGAAACCCTCTTTCCGTCATGCATGCTAGATGCGCATGTTTAGGGTTTCACCCCCTTAATAAGGGTTTCTTACAGTTCTATGATGAGTCAGGCTACTCTTCCATATTCCTTTTGGGGATTTGCACTGGAAACAGCTGCAAAGGTACTAAACCGAGTGCCATCCAAGGCCGTTTCAAAGACGCCATATGAATTATGGTATGGGAAACAGCCGAGCTTGACATTTATCAGGATCTGGGGTTGCGAGGCTTATGTCAAAAAGCTCGCCTCTGGGAAACTAGAGAGCAGATCTGAGAAATGTATCTTTGTCGGTTACCCTAAGGAAACTAAGGGTTATTATTTCTACGATCCCAAAGAGAACAAAGTATTTGTTGCTCGGACGGCCATATTTCTTGAGAAGGAGTTTCTTCTGCAAGAGGCCAGTGGGAGAGAAATAAAGCTGGATGAGAATCCAGAGGAAGGACAAAGTAGTCAAGCACAGTTGGATGAGCCTGAGCCGGTGGATCAGGTCATTGAACAACCTGAGGCTCAGATATCACGGGAACCGCGAAGATCGGGAAGGATCCGTCGTCAGCCTGAGCGCTATGACGGAGTCTACATCATTGATAATGATGAACCCCTTACTTATGCGGATGCGGTCAATGGACCGGAGTCAGCTAGATGGCTTGAAGCTATGCGAGCCGAGATGGACTCCATGTCAGATAACCAAGTCTGGGATTTGGTTGATCCGCCTCCGGGAGTAATCCCTATAGGCTGTAAATGGATCTTCAAGAAGAAGATTGACATGGATGGTAACGTGGTTACCTATAAAGGCAGGCTAGTTGCGAAAGGTTTCAAACAAATCTACGGGATAGATTATGATGAAACTTTCTCTCCTGTAGCCATGTTTAAGTCTATTCAGATTCTTTTCGCGATAGCTGCATATTACGATTATGAGATCTGGCAGATGGATGTGAAAACAGCTTTCCTTAATGGAAATCTGGATGAGGATGTGTATATGACACAACCTGAAGGTTTCACTAATCCATCAGATCGTCATAAAATATGCAAACTAAAGAAGTCCATTTATGGACTGAAACAAGCATCTAGAAGCTGGAATATTCATTTTGATGAATCAATCTCTGAGTTTGGTTTCATCAAGAAAGAAGATGACCCGTGTGTATATAAGAGGTTTAGTGGGAGCGTGATTACTTTCCTAGTCCTCTACGTCGATGATATCTTGATCATTGGAAACGATATTCCAGAAATGCATGCGGTTAAGGCATGGCTAAGGAAATGTTTCCAGATGAAAGATTTAGGAGAAGCAGCCTATGTATTAGGTGTGAAGATCTACAGGGATAGATCTAAGAGGCTTCTCGGGCTGTGCTAGAGTACTTACATCGATAAGGTCCTGGAAAGATTCCATTTAGTAAAATCTAAAAGGGAATATCTTCCAGTCAGACATGGTCTGAATCTTTCTAAGAGTCAGTGTCCACAAACACAGACTGAGAAAGATGAAATGGACAATACGCCTTATGCTTCGGCTATTGGGTCCATTATGTATGCGATGTTGTGTACTCGCCCAGACGTCGCTTACGGGTTAAGCGTGACCAGTCGTTTCCAAAGTAATCCAGGACAGGCACACTGGATTGCAGTCAAGAACATCTTAAAATATCTGCGGAGGACCAAAGATATGTTCTTGATATATGGTGGTCAGGAAGAACTCAGTATAGAAGGATATACTGACGCTTCGTTCCAGTCGGACCAGGATGATTTCCGATCGCAATCAGGCTATGTTTTTAGCTTGAATGGTGGAGCAGTGGTGTGGAAGAGTTTCAAACAGTCAACTGTTGCTGATTCCACAACAGAAGCCGAGTATGTTGCAGCCTCGGAAGCATCCAAGGAGGCAGTGTGGATTTGTAAGTTCGTGAGAGAACTTGGTGTTGTTCCTTCGAGTGTCGATCCTTTGGTTATCTTCTGTGATAACACTGGAGCCATCGCACAAGCAAAGGAACCACGGTCGCACCAGAAGTCCAAGCACATACAGAGACGGTTTCACTTGATCCGGGAGATCATAGATCGTGGCGAGATCAAACTATGCAAGTTTCATACAGACGACAATCTGGCTGACCCGCTTACCAAGCCTCTGGCGCAGCAGAAGCATGAGAAGCACTGTAATAACATGGGTTTGAGATTTCTCAACCATTAGATTAAGTGCAAGTGGGAGATTGTTGGGGTATGCCCTTAAGGCTAATGTTTGAGGCCTTGGGATTGTATCAGTATCATGTAATAAACTCTTGTGTTTATAAAGGCATGGTTATTATTCAGGTTGTTACCTTGTCTGCTGTAATAAGTGTACTACTGAATAATGTCTCAAAGCTGTTCAGCTAGGCTGACATGCTAAATGTCCTTAGTCGATATATCTTGGTGAACATGAGACAGCCTTGATATGATTGAGACTAATATGTATTCTAATCTTATAGGATGCTTCGAGCATGGAATAAGATGTAGACTCATGGGTACATTGGATGTACTGGACAGACCCTACTAGGATATTCAATTGCTTGTCACAATGTGAATGATCCTTGATTGCAACAAGTGGCACATGTCCTCTGACTTGAGATCACTTGTGTTTCTAAATGATGATTGTCATTGTTTTGAGGTAGTTCAATATCATTTGAAACATAATGGTTATAGACTATCTTGGATAATGATCATGAGTCAGGTTAGGGCACTAGTGATAGATAGAGGATTGCCGTCTCCTTGTTGAAGGAGTGTGGTGTTCTATAGGGGCCCCCTAGATGAGATGATTGAGAAAGTGTATGGCCATACCCAGGTGACTATGCTCATCTGATCTAATCATGCTCATCATATTGGAGTTACAAGCTTGACAGGCTTGTCCAATAAGAACATCCAGTGGCAAAGGAAACATGTAATGCCTAGTGAGTTGATTCACGCTTGTGCTGTGGTTTGGGTGAAATCTTGGAAGACTCTTTCCTTTATATCGGGAGACAGTGATGTGTTGCTAGATACCCCTCACTGATCGTGATAATGTGAGTTATCGTTACCGACATTTAAAGGAAACCCTCAGGGTCGCACAATTTGGTGATATGGCTTACTTAAGTCAGATCGTGTGGACTGAATTGTTTGGGTTCAGTTTAAAGGGAAAGAGACTCTGATTGTAAGTGAGATCTGGTCTGATCATGTTTGATTGATTGGGGCTTGAGATCGGTAAGCTTCGATCGAGAGAGTTGATGCTAGATCGGTGAGATCAAGAGCATCAAGAGATGAACGGTTAGATCTTGAACCCTTTGGTTCAGAGTGAGATCTAGACCATGGCTTGGGCTGGTTTAATTTGGTTCTTGAACCAAATTGAAGTAGATTAAAGTTGCTTGAACCGGTTCACAAAGGGTGAACGCTTGGTTCAAGGCGTTAGGCGTTTTTGGTTTGGTTGTGGCGCATGGCTTCATATCTTCCATTTATGGAATGTAATGAAGGCGACTTCACCTTAACGCAAAAGCGTTTTGAACGCTCGACTTCACTCTTCTCTTCTCAACGTTCCTCTTGGGGGGCGAAAAGGATTCGGACGAGAAGGAGAAGGAGAAGAAGAAGGTTACACTCGCCAAGCTTCATCTCGAAACACCCTCACGCGACAAGGATTCTTTGAAGTGCTTTTGCTAGCACAAAGGACTCAAAGAGCAAGCTATCGTCATCGGTTGTGTGCGTCACCTTTAGAGAAGGAGCACTTGAACCTTTGCTTCCAAGGCATCATCAAATCGATGGCATTGGTATGATCTTTTAGATCTATTCCTCTTATACAAGTTGATCATATGCTTTTATGATTGCGATCCCATGAAGCCCTATCTTCCGCTTACAAAACTCTATATGTGCGCCACAATCAGGGTTTCGGCTTCCCTCTTGAAAGGGGTTTTCTACAAGTTTCGGCCCCCCTCTTGAAAGGGGTTTCTTCAAGATACCCCTCACTGATCGTGATAACGTGGGTTATCGTTACCGACATTTAAAGGAAACCCTCAGGGTCGCACAATTTGATGATATGGCTTACTTAAGTCAGATCGTGTGGACTGAATTGTTCGAGATCAGTTTAAAGGGATTTAATCTCTGATTGTAAGTGAGATCTAGTCTGATCATGTATGATTGATTAGAGCTTGAGATCGGTAAGCTTCGATCGAGAGAATAGATGCTAGATCGGTGAGATCAGAAGCATCAAGAGATCGACGGTTAGATCTAGAGCCTTAGGGTTTAATTTGATCTAGACCATGTCGCTTGGCTTATTTGGTCTTTGAACCAGACCAAGATGAACCGGCTCATGGATGAGCGAGTGGTTCAAAATAAGAGGAGAGATTTGCGACTTGTGAACGTTGAGACGTGTTTGCTATTTTTAGATAGCATGTCTCTTACGTGACAACATCTCACGTTGGCTCTATGGTCGCTCATCACTCTCGCCTCTTGCCTCTTCTCGTGTGGCTTGCTCTCTCGTGAAGAAGAGTTTTGACGAAAAGAAGGAGGAAATCGCTAAGCAAGTTTTTCTCTTCCCTTCATACGATTGTGATACTTGGACGATCCTTGCTAGCACAAGGGACGACAAGAAGAAGCGCATTCTCATCTTGTGTGTGACGATTTGGAGAAGATCTCGTTTGATCTTTGCTTCCAAGGCGCCATCTAGAAATGGCCATGGTATGAATCGCATTCATTCTTGTTTACAAGTTATATCAAAGTTAATCATACTTCATGCACCGATTCTTTGAAACCCTAGTATCCGCTGCCCATGTTTCTGTTTGCGCCAGTTTAGGGTTTTTCCCCCTTAATCAGGGGACTTTCATAATCCTGAAAGGACAATGATCCCAATAGCCCATGGACCTTTGGATGTGACCATTGTTCTATGGTTCAAGAGACAATGCTATAAGAAGAATTTTATTGAATCATTAGATCTGATCTTGTGTTATATATAGAACCATAAACTATTGTCAATTGTATCATTTCAATAGAACATCTCAGATTAAAGAAAAATATTATTTATTATTTCAAACTAAAGTCCTTTCCAAAAGGAATGATGTTCTAATACATAAGCTGATACAATAATAGCAAAGTTCTATATAAAGTCTTCAAGGCAGTGAGATGATATCAACAGCAGCATCCAATGCTCCGTCCCTGACCCGAGAGTCGATCCCATCAAGCCTCTTCGTCCTACTTCTTTTGAGCTCCTGCACATGTAAAACATATGTGAGCCTCACATACGGTACCCAGTACCCATGAATAAGAAGTAGACAAAAGACCTCGGTAACACAATACCTGAAGCGGATGGATTACATCCCTTCCTCTTTGCCATGCTCTTCTTGGCCATCAATCCTCTTCGAAATACCCATGCATTCCCAGTCTTCCGAAGTATTAGCTTCGAAGATACAGAACCATGGTCTTTCTCAGATTCAGGCACACATTCTAAAGATCCAACAGAACTATCCTGATCATTGTCTATAGAGCATGGTGTGAAGAGACCTTTGAGATGTATGATTAGATCATAGATCCCCATCTCATCACATTCAACCTTGACCTCTGGGGTCATGCACTCTAAGACAAGAGCAGTGTACTGTTCGTTATCTTCACAATGTTCAAGATAGACATTCCACTCCCAGTCATTAGTGAAATATACACTAGGCTGGGATGGAGGTCTTTCAAGAAGATGCACCTTATTTTCTTGTTCCAGTATCTTGGACAAAATCTTGAACCATTTTGTCCAATTTGTCCCATCCAGTTTATGTTTATAAAGTTTCAATCTTAGATCAGGAGATGCCTTCTACAATAAGCAAATAAGTAGAGTAAGTACAATGATAAAGCATTTAATAAGGACTTTAAATTAAATGCTATGCTCCCACTGCTTCCAAAACAAGTTGAGAACTCTCTAACTCAACATGGAAATAGGTGAGTAGGATCCTAATTTCACATAAGGTCTTCGCGACTCACGAGGGTGAGTTGAGATGCACAGAGAGTCTCATGCTTCCTTAGGTAGGCATGCCAGCCAATTGTGCCATGCACAATTCCTCTTAGTTGAGACAGACTAGGCGCCTTGTGTCCAGCGAGGGCTGGATACAACACAAAACCCTATCTTCTCAACAGCTGCCTCTAGTAATTCATCATGTCAATGACATATGAAAAACTAGTCAAGTCTGGTCCTAACCGTTATGCCCAGGGCCAACAAATTTTCTTGCGAAGGCACGCCCAGGTTAAAACTGGACTGGGGAAATCATTGTCACCACACACCTTATAAAGATAAGTGGGTGTGTCCCACGAGGGTGGGAAACAGTTCACAACACCACCGATCGATAGTTTGATGAGGGCTACGCGTTAGAAGGCTATCGACTTGATATTGTATTGAGAGTTTTTGCATGTTTGTTTTATTCTTTTCTAGCATGCAGTTTTCCTATGGTTATGGCAGCAAAGGAAAAACATCACAGGCATGCTATGGACAAAATAATAAACCATCACAGGCATGCTATTTTTGGTTGATATGGTCATAGCCCTTTTCATACACATAACTTGTCACGAGCCATGTGACATGTTATTGTGCATCCAAGGGTTGCGAGTCCCTGAAGCAAATCAGCCCATGCCAGAAGCCGAAAGCTAGTGTCCTTCCTTCAGCCGCAAGTCCATCACCAAGCTTCTAAAGCTGGCGCCACTCTGATATCGGTTGAAGAAGACACCTTGTTGTCTTTGATGAACCTTAACCTATCTGATGTAAACAATTCTACATCTATTCTAAGGAAAGATGAAAATTTTATATCAAGAAGGGGAGAACCACACGCAGGTGGTAGAAAGATTTTACAAGCATTCATCACAGGTGGAAACATGCTTCCACATCACAAGAGAGCACTCGCTATGACCATATCAACCCATGGAAGAGACAAGTGGCGCATATATAAAATTTGAAAAACCGTAATAATCAAATTTTATCCCCTTATGTGCCAACTCCATCCAAATCACTCTCTTAATCAAATTTATGCTAAAATTGGGATCAAGTTTCATGATGATTTCATGGACCCTATCGGCTGGCAATTTTGTCAGATCAAGAGACTTGGCCAGTCCGAAGACACAATGCCCGTCCTACTTGACAAAACTACGTGCGCCTTTGGTCTTAAATCCATCATAAACACAATCCAAATTTCGGTCATAAAAATTGATGAAAGAAGTTTGGATGAAAGCGCCTTCTAGGTTAAACGCGCATGGATGAACGAAAAATTTTGCAAAATTTTTTCACACAAGCAAACGTACACCTTGTGTTTCTCGCAAGTAGCTCTGATACCACTGTTAGGGAATGCCGGGTGTAATTTAAAATTTTGCAGTCCCAGGACGCAGCGGAAGAAGCATTACACCCAAAACACATTCCTTTCCCAAGGATCCATGCGAGAGAGAAGACACAAGGATGTGTTAGAGATGTACCTCTTTTGCTTGTCTAGACGTCGAAGCCATGTTGAAGGCGCCCAAGTGTTCGCCCTCTACAAGTATCCACGCGTCGACTCCTTGATCGTTGCTCCCTTCCACGCTTGGTGCTAGCCTCGGGAAGAGAATTAAGCCTCAGGGTATCTTTACTTCTCTTGCGCCACCTCCAAGATGAAAGCGCCAAGAGGAGATGAGGAGGAAGATGATGCCGCCAAGTTGCTTCCTTTCTTCTTCTTTGCTTGCGCCACCTTCAAGCAAGGTGCGCCTATGGCCAAGGAAGGGAGAGAGCTTGTGGCAAGGAGATGCCACCAAGCACTAAGAGTCCTTGCGCCAGGAAGAGAGGGAGAGGAAGAAATTGCGGCTCCAAGGAAGAAGTTTGCGCCAAGCTTTAATGTTGTCGCCCTTTGCCCTTGCTTTCGCCCCTCTATGTGTGTTCACGTCTCCAAGAATTCATCATCTAGAGAGGGCGACAATGGGTCCTATAAATAGGACTAGAGGCGGTTTGAGCAAGGGCTAGGATCATGCCAAGTGTATGGCTAGGATGAGGTGTCTTGAAGTAAGGAAAGTCTCCAAGACTTTACCATAAACCTCATTCAACCTTTCCATAAAAGTCTAAACACTATATCAGCCCAAGACATGCCTCAAATGCATTCTTACCATCAAAGGCTAAGTGGCTAGGCGCAACATGCATGAGGAGTTTCGGCTAGGGTAAGGGTTTTGGGAGAAACTAGGGTTTGAGGTAAGGTAAGTCTCCAAGACATTACCATATACCTCTTCCCTATGTCCATATGCGCCTAGGAACTTCCCATAAAAGTTCTCAAGCCATATCAGCCCCAAGACTTACCTTAGAGGCAAGTATTCCATCCAAGGAAGAAGGGCTAGGCGCCCTTTACTTCCATAATGAAGCAAAGGCGCCTCCCTCACCCCATTATGCCCCTAGGCGCCAATGGGGTGAGAATTCTCCCCATTATACCCTTTTAAGCCAATTCCTCTTCATGACAACTAATTATTGGGCCTCATTGGATAATGAGCTAGCCCAAACTTCATGGCGTGGGTTGATTAAGCCATTGGATATAATCCAACGCAACCCTAATCCAAATGTGACCAATCTAGGTCAATTTCGGGTCAACCTGTCAAAAATGAAGTTTGGCTCCAATAACTTTCTTCCGACTCATCAGGCCCATTGGCGCTGATGAAATCTTCCAAATGGATCCAAGTTATCCAATAACTTGATCCTAAGGCTTATGAATAAAGCAACGTCAAGAGTCTATTGCGTGTGACCCCATAGGATCCATATGACGATGGCAATGATGTAAACATCATAAGTAGTGAGGGGTATCTAGCAACACATCACTACTACCCATGTCATAGGACTTAAGTCATTATGGCAACAACTCCTAAAAAGCAACGAGGATTCCTATTGCATTACAGATCCCTTTGCCTAAGCTGATATCCTGCCATTGGATTAGTCTCAAGTTTATTATCCAATGCATTGGTCATGACTCAACAAGTGTGGCCACACTCTCCTGTCATGCACCAATAAGGTGGGGTGCCCCGAGTGGATATCATGCTTCCAATAAGGAAGGGGCAAATCCTACTATTGGTCATTCATGTCTCTACATGACTTATGACATGCCCAATGACAGTCGTTTTGATCTCCCAATTACGGAGAGACGTAAGACTGTATTAAAGCACACCCATCATCAAATTTAGACATGAATACCTCAAGTCTAAGGATCAATGCAAACCTCTTGCATGTGAGATTGACTTGTTGACTAGACAAGTCAATCCTCACGGTGGATCACTCTAGTGCATCCAATGCACCTGTATGTCTGCGTTACTGTGCCCCGCACATCACCAGCCCATACACCAGTCTCACATGTACCAAAGCTGTCCCATATCCGCTAAGGTACCTTGTCTGGGGATAGCTTAAGAGAACGGATCTAATCCAAACTCCTGGGACATTATTTATGCAACTCAATACATCAACGCAGGTAGAGAAGTTTGCATAATAAGGACCATGCCTATATAAAGAGTAATAGTTCTATCAAAGTACATTCAAATAATGCCTGACCATGTCCATACATTGGTCTTTAGGGCATATACACCAAGAAAAACAGGTGACCAAGAACACTGAAATAACAAAGGTAAGAGACCCCGGAGATATTTCAATTCCATGCCAAGTTAGTAAGTTTACTGTTAAAAAGGCTTTGTGCGACGTAGGAGCTAGTATCAGCTTGATACCTGCATACTTGATTGAGGAAGTAGGTAGTGGAGAACTTAAACCTACTGAGACTTATATTCAATTTGCTAATGACTTTGATCAACAACCAATTGGTATCCTATAGAATGTAACAGTTAAAATTGATAAATTTTCTATCGTTACTAACTTTATGGTTGTTAACATGAAGGAAAACGCTAAGTTCCCTGTCATTCTAGGAAGACCATTCTTAGCAAGCACGGGAGCTATAATTGACAAGTTGCATGAAAAGCTTACTTTGAATTTGAATGATAGCAAGTTGATCTTTGATTTTTCAGCTGAAGCTAAACGAATTAATTTTGCAGGTCCCGATAAATCTCCAGGGGTGAAGGAGAACAAATTTGATAAACCCAGTGATTTTGAAATCGATAGACGTCTCTCAAAAAATTGGGAAAAGCATAAAGAGGGGGAATCGAAGAAAGTCGAGACATGGACACTACCTAGAACTATAAAGTTAAATCTATACAATGAACTAGAAAGGTGTCAGGAGCAACAATTGCCAATTATTCACTGCGCCTTATATCCACCAGAAAAGTCATGAACACTATCTTGGTCAAGCTAAAGACCATAAACAAGCGCTTCCTGGGAGACAACCCAGCAGCTCTGAATTTTCATTAATTTCAGCATATCTTTCTATTTTAGTTTTGAACTTTTCTTTATAAACCCTAGGGGTAGTTTCTTAAATTTTAATTTTTGTTTTAAGCTTTCTCCATGTCATTTGATGAACTATTACATACAGAAATTCCTCTGAATTCAATGCTTATTGTGCAGGAATTTTTCAGGGATTTTTGCGGATTTTTCTGATGAAAAGCCAAGTGAAAACGGGACATTTACAGGTCAAGCCGTAATTATCGCATAGCCGTGACCGCAAATAAGACTAAGCTAACGGGACACTGTACGCTAAAACTAGTTTACGGCCAAAACCGTTACATGTTTACAGGCCGTAAGTTCTTACGGTTTAAACCTCACGGGTGGCTTAGGGTTTATGTTTACGCTCGTAATTTGTCGATTTCCGATGATTCCTTCCACGAGCGGCGACGAAACCTTCCACCCCACCTTCCTCCACTTCCGGCGAGTGATTCCCAACCATTCTCCACAGGATTTCCACTGAAGATCGTGGAGAATCGCCGTCTGTCCACCGCTGTCGCTAGGGTCCATTTTTCGACCGATTCGGGCATAGATCCGTGAGTTTTCCGTGCTCAATCCCGAGATTCGTTATTTACACCTAGATTACGTATGCCTCGTTTCAATTTGGAGCTATTAGATTGGACTTTTGGATCAAGTTTTTGCGCCGTGTTCATGGTCGTCTCTCGTAGTTACTGTAGCATCACGATTTAGCGTTGATATTTGCATATATTTGGATCATTTGATCGACATTATGGCACCGAGGAGATCTGTGAGGTCTAGGCCCTATGGGGCAGTGATGAAGAGTAGGTATCCTAGACCAGAGCCAGGATACGTGTATAGGATGATTCCCGGAGTTTGTCCGGAGAGATTTGAGCGGATTGTTTATTCAGACTCGGAGCCTGAGACGCATGCACAGACACTAGAGGCTCCGAGGACGACTTTAGTGGCCAGTACATCACAGACGGTTGTGCCGGAGCCTATTAGTTCTCCGGAGCTAGAGATTATATCAGAGAGGCCTGCTGATAGGCCAGAGAGCCGCGATCAGAAGATCGCTAGACGGTACGCTAGGAAGCGTACCACGAGAGGCATGACTATGAGAGGAGGTAGGGCCACCAGGCCATTATCGCTAGTGGTGGACACTACAGAGACTTCGGAGGCACCCCCAGTGTTAGCACCCGTGGTGACAGAGATAGAGCAGTCAGTTGCGATACAGACTGACGTTACACCTATGGACGTGGAGGGTCTCACTACACCGGTGTCTTCCATAGATATACCAGAGTCTGCTGCTCCTACTGATACTCAGGGCATGGAGGTGGACACTCCACATGATACAGTCCACACACCAGAGATTGCATCACCCTCCTCAGCCCAGGGAGACCTACCTGTCCCTGAGGCGAGTACACCCATATTACAGGATCAAGAAGAGGCATCACCTATGATATTTGCGTATTTACCAGAGATATCAGTAGACATACCGGAACTCTGCTCTTCACCATCGATTGCACATGAGTCTTCTACATCTCCTGAGATAGTTCCACTGCCAGTTTCTGAGATACCACCGATGACACAGCCAGCACCAGCACCAGTATCAGTACTAGAGGTTCATTCGCCTTCACCAGAGCCATCATCAGGGCATCCCCCAACTGTATCACCAGTGCCATCATCACCTGAGTCCTCCCCTGCTTCACCAGAGCCTATTATTCCAGAGAGGAGATGTGTGCGATCACCGCCTCCTGTCCTTGCTCCTTATCCACATCAGATCCATCACAGGAGTAGAGAGATCGAGAGGAGGTACCGAGCTATGTCCACTTGAGGAGTGATTAGCACCCGGTATTGGGACGACCAGGTACTGCAATCCCTAGGATTGTTCGATGACGTCCAGTGGATGTTCGCGAACATAGGGTGGCAGGATTTTTATCATCAGAGGCATGCTACATACGTACAGCTGACATTGGAGTTCTTCAGTACTATTCAGATTTCAATGAGGAACCATGATGACGGAGACCCAGGGAGGATGTCATTCCGGTTAGGGAACCGGGACCATGTGCTTACTTTGGACCAGCTGAGTCACATTTTTGGATTCCCCGCGGATGCGACTAGACACCACCCCCATGAGTTTTCTGAGGGAGCATTTTGGCAGGAGATATCTACTGAGGGGAGGTTTGACCCTAGGACTGCCAGCGCCTCGCATTTGTCCAGCCCAATCTTCAGATACATACACCGAGTTTTGGCACACACCATCTTTGGGCGGGCAGAGAGTGATGGCATGGTCAGGTCTACAGAGCTATATTTTCTATGGGCCATGCTGAGAGGTTTCAGAGTCAGCACTTCATTTTTTCTGATGAAGCAGATCCAGAAAGCCGCTAGAGCTCGGAGAGGAGTCCTTGTTATGGGAGGCATGAATACCACGATTGCCATTGCCCTCGGTATTGACCCTTCAGGGTTGAAAGAGGCAAAGGGTAATCCCAGATTAGACATGGGATGCGTGTATGGCAATCAAGATGATTATGAGACTTGGTAGCTCGTACCATCTTATGTTCAGGCACACAGATGTTACCATGAGGCTGCCGAACATGAACCGCACTACGGTTTGTGTTCAGCATAACTGGATCGTGGATCCCACACGTGGGGGAGGTCCTAGAGAGGCAGCTTCACCTCCATCACCCCCGAGGGCTATAGAGCATATTCCTCCTGTCGCCCCATCAACCGCTGATCGGCTGTCTTCATCTGCCAGACCGTCTTCAGCACGATCAGATCCTTCATTGGAGCAGAGACGAGCCGAGCAGAATAGGATGCGAGATGACATTTCGCACTTGGAGCAGGGATAGTCGAGAGCACTTGACTCTTTACGCACGATAGAGGAGTTATTACGGTGTCATCTCCCTTCATCGTCATCGACTAGGCGCACCAAAGGCGAGGAGGAGGACTCTGAGCATACCGAGACAGATTGATTGAGTTTGTGAGTATTGCACTTCATTTTTACTTCCTGCCTAGTTATTTCTTGATTTTGTGTATATGATCTGATGGTTATCCTATTCATGCACAGGAATTAGTAGACTTGATGCCGATACGACCACACATAGCTGTTTTATGATTTCTTTGTGTGTGTGCGTTGTATCAAGATTTTGTGAGATCCATTTGGGATATTTGACATTTAACTGGGCATTGTATATATTAGACGGTATTTGACCTTAGGATGCTAAACATGATATGGTTGTGATGGTTTTATGTACATTTGGTATTCATTCCATGTTTGATGTGTTCTATAATGATTTTGGATATTTTGTTGATGAATTTATGCATTTGAGGGCTATTATGATACATATGCTTGATATTTAGAATGAATAGTAACTGAGTACAGTAAATTTGATTTGATTGATAAAACTAGACGGTATTTAATTTTTGAAACTTGATTACCACGCATAAATTGAATATATTTGATGTGGTATATTTTCTGGATTTTTCCGAGTCATATTTTCATTTTTTTGATATAACTGAACAGGATTTCACCAACAATTACAAAGGGGAACTCTTGCAAAATTTTTTCTAAAATTCTTTATTAGTTGAATATTTACACGCATGCAACAATTTAAGTCTAGGGTGTCTTCATGTATTTTGATTGCATTCAAGCTTTATGGGTATTTATCCTGAATGTTCATGATTGTTAAGGAATTATCAAATTTGTTTTATCCTTAATTCTAGACTTTGGAAACATTTTGAGTGATTGATTTGATGACTTAGGGAATTTTTAAAATTTCATGTAAACTTAAATTGTTGAGTAAATTCAATTCAGGTATTGATAAAATGCATATGTAAATTGTTATATGTTCATAGGACACATGCATAGTATCTTGTTACTTGAAGTTTAATTTATCTATTTCTGGTGGATGGAAATTTTTATGAATAGAATTTGGTGATATTTCTTTAAACTGAGATTTGCTCCAACTCCTCTAGTTGAGAAATCTTAAGTCATGAGTTAAATTATACCACCATTTGGTATACTTTAAAGCTGTTGTGATCAAGTAACAGAGGGAGAACTTTTAGAACAAATATTTAACTAGCTTAAATATCATACCACTAACCAGCTTTCTCCACAAAAAAAAAAGGAGAAAAGAGAGAGAGAGAGAGAGAGAGAGAGAGAGAGAGAGAGAGAGAGAGAGAGAGAATGACTCCTCTACTTGGCACTGCTAAATTTAGCAATGGTACCGAAGACATGAGTTGAAGTCTAATAAAAGAAAAAAAAAAGGAGAAAAAGAGAAAGCTGTAGGTTAAGTGGACAACTCTGCTGACTTTCATGATTGCGACTATGAGTTAGATTATACTACTCTGTAGTATACTTTAAACAATGTTATGACATATGACAGTTTAAACACCAAATTGCTTTAAAAATCTCATATTTTTAACATCACTAAGATTCTTGAACTAAATATTTATCTATTGAGTAAAATATATTTATTAAATTGAAAGTATGTGATATTTAGTGTGTGAAGAATGAATACTATGACATGAATTATGAATTTTATCTTTCTTGGATTGTAACCTCTTGAGAATTTCTCTCTATTATGATTTTTCTTGAATTACCCGAGTTTGAAAGGTTGATTACTTAATTTGTGGACTAGGATATTATTAGGGGCAAAAACAAATGAGTGTTCCTTATCTTTGCATTCTTTATACATATCAAGGTATTGCTTGAGGACAAGCAAATTTTAAGTCTAGGGTTTTTGATGCGTTGCATTTACACCATGTTTTTGTCTATATTTTACGTCATATTTCGGGCTTAATTGAATGATTTTATGTAATTTTTAATGTTTTTACTTCACTTTGCATAGAATCTTCACTTTTTTTGGTTTTTATGAAAATGTAGGTAAAATGGCACAAAAATAATGGATTTCGAGAGTTTTGAGGCCATATTATGATTCTCGAAGAAATCACGAGCTTACACGTCGAATTTGGAGTCAAAATAGTGAAGAATGTGAAAATTACAGCCTTGGCCGTAATTATGGACCAGCCGTAATTCTGAGTTCGAGCAAAAGGTGAAAAACGGCTAAGTTAAAAAGCTCACAGAAACTTTCATGGGTGAGGCCGTGAATCCATCACAAGCCATGAATATTTCTGTGACTTAAATGCCGTACACACAGAAGGATTTACGGTCGAGGCCGTAAACACATCACGGGCCGTAAAAATATCTGCCTTTTCGGTTTTTCACTCGGTTCGACTCCAAATTGAACCAAAATTGAACCAAACTCTCCAAAAACCTTCTTAGATGGGTTCTATAGGGATTAGACTATAAAAGGAAGGGTTTTGGTAGGGTTTTGGGGGCTTCTCGGCACGAAAACGTGAGGAGGTAACGGCGACGGCGAGAATTGATTCTACGGCAAAACGACGGCGAGAGATCATGCAAAGGAGAGGATTTGACGCTTCATCTTCATCACCAGATCAAGGGGAAGAGTTCTAATTACTTTCCTAGTGTCTCTTTGCTTTATTTTAGAGAGATTACATGTTTAATTCATCGATGAACATGTTGTTTGCTTTGAACATGAACGTGTAAACCCTATTTTCGGGATTTTGGGAAATAGGCCGTTGAATGATTTATGGATTGAATTAGTTATTTAATTCGTTGATATGATTTTTTATAGATTTGATTTGATTAGAACTGTGCTTATTCTGTAAATTACCCTGATCAAGTATTTTTACGTCTTAGACGTTGCGAGAAGGACCGAAAGGTGAATCGCAACGTCTGAACTATTCTTTTCAAACCTGTGAATCCGATCACGAGAGTAGTTCGGATTCGCTTGAAGGATTACCATGGTTTTTCATAGAACTTAATGGATCTATTTATGTTAATTGTCATGAGAGTAGGGAATTAATATAAATAGATACCAGATTACGCTTCGGGAGGAGGTAATCCGTACCTTAGGAAAAATCTCTTTCAAAACTATATTTTTCTATTCAAGGATTTATTTTTATTAAATTCATATTTGTCAATGTGGTGAAACCCCGAATCCTGAATTTATCCAAATTGATTTTTAGCCAAAACCCTAAAACCACCTTTTTATTTTCTTGCATTAGAAGTTTCCAAAACAAAAGACATCATTTGAATCGTCTAGATATAGATCAATCGTGTAATTAGTAGTTGACCACCAGATCTGTTGGGTCCCCTTCAAGGGGGAGCGCAAGGGGGTGAAACCCTAAAGGTGGCGCATGTCATTCTTTTGCAGCGGAAGTAGGGTTTCATGAAGATCAGATGCTATACATTCATATGATCAACTTTCAAGAAGCATGAAGATCGAAAGATAATCATACCGAAGCCATGTGTTGGATGGCGTCAAGGAATAAGAGACTCGAATGAAACTCCTCCAAAAGGTGCGCACACAAGGTGATGCCGCCTACTCCTTGAGATCCTTGTGCTAGCAAGGTGCTTCAAGGGTCTTTGATCGATTCAAGAGGATGAGATGTTTTCTCCACTTGGCCGAGAGCTCTCCAAGTCATGAAGAAAAAAATTTCCACACGAGAGAAGGGCGTCGAGAGGAATGGATGAAGCGTTGAGGCGTTGAGAAGAGGTGGCGCATTATGGCTTTCCAAAAATAGCAAGCCATGAAGCCATGCGCCCACTTCTTCAAAAACCGACCAAAACGTTTCTTAGCATTGAACCATGCGTTCATTGCCTTGAACCGGTTCAATCTAATTGACCCAACCCAATTTGGTTCAAATACCAAATTAAAACAGCCCAAGCCATGGTCTAGATTCCTCTGAACCAAATGGTTCAAGATCTAACCGTTCATCTTTGGATGCTTCCGATCTCACCGATCTAGCATCAATACTCTCGATCGAAGCTTACCGATCTCAAGCCCTAATCAATCAAACATGATCAGACCAGATCTCACTTACAATCAGAGTTTAAACCCCTTTAAACTGAACTCAAACAATTCAGTCCACACGATCTGACTTAAGTAAGCCATATCATCAAATTGTGCGACCCTAAGGGTTTCCTTTGAACGTCGGTAACGATAACTTACGTTATCACGATCAGTGAGGGGTATCTAGCAACACATCACTGTCTCCCGATATAAAGGAAAGAGTCTTCCACGACTACACCCAAAACACAGCACAAGTGTGAATCCAATTCACAAGGCATACATATTTCCTTTGCCACTGGATGTTCTTATTGGACAAGCGTGTCAAGCCTGTAGCTCCAATATGATGAGCATGATTAGATCAGATGAACATAGTCATCTGGGTATGGCCATACTCTTTTCTCAATCATCCCATCCAGGGGGCCCCTTTAGAACATCACACTCCTTAAACAAGGAGACGGCAATCCTTTATCTATCACAAGTGCCCTAACCTGACTCAAGATCATTGTCCAAGATAGTCTATAATCATTATGTTTCAAATGATATTAAACTACCTCAAAACAATGACATTCATCATTTAGAAACACAAGTGATCTCAAGTCAGAGGACATGTGCCACTTGTTACAATCAAGGATTATTCACATTGTGACAAGCAATTGAATATCCTAGTAGGGTCTGTCCAGTACATCCAATGTACCCATGAGTCTACATCTTATTCCATGCTCGAAGCATCCTATAAGATTAGAATACATATTAGTCTCAATCATATCAAGGCTGTCTCATGTTCACCAAGATATCTCGACTAAGGACTTTATAGCATGTCAGCCCAGCTGAACAGCTTTGAGACATTATTCAGAAGTACACTAATTGCTGCAGACAAGGTAACAAACTGAATAACAACCATGCCTTTATAAACACAAGAGTTTATTACATGATACTGATACAATCCCAAGGCCTCAAACATTAGCCTTAAGGGCATACCCCAACAATCTCCCACTTGCACTTAATCTAATGGTTGAGAAATCTCAAACCCATATTATTACAGTGCTTCTCATGCTTCTGCTGCGCCAGAGGCTTGGTAAGCGGGTCAGCCAGATTGTCATCTGTATGAACCTTGCAGATTTTGATCTCGCCACGATCTATGATCTCCCTGATCAAGTGAAACCGTCTCTGTATGTGCTTGGACTTCTGGTGTGACCGTGGTTCCTTTGCTTGTGCGATGGCTCCAGTGTTATCACAGAAGATAACCAAAGGATCTGCACTCGAAGGAACGACACCAAGTTCTCTCACGAACTTACGAATCCACACTGCCTCCTTGGATGCTTCCGAGGCTGCAACATACTCGGCTTCTTTTGTGGAATCAGCAACAGTTGACTGTTTGAAACTCTTCCACACCACTGCTCCACCATTCAAGCTAAAAACATAGCCTGATTGCGATCGGAAATCATCCTGGTCCGACTGAAACGAAGCGTCAGTATATCCTTCAATACTGAGTTCTTCCTGACCACCATATATCAAGAACATATCTTTGGTCCTCCGCAGATATTTTAAGATGTTCTTGACTGCAATCCAGTGTGCCTGTCCTGGATTACTTTGGAAACGACTGGTCACGCTTAACCCGTAAGCGACGTCTGGGCGAGTACACAACATCGCATACATAATGGATCCAATAGCCGAAGCATAAGGCGTATTGTCCATTTCATCTTTCTCACTCTGTGTTTGTGGACACTGACTCTTCGAAAGATTCAGACCATGTCTGACTGGAAGATATCCTCTTTTAGAATTCTCTAAATGGAATCTCTCCAGGACTTTATTGATGTAAGTACTCTAGCACAGCCCGAGAAGCCTCTTAGATCTATCCCTGTAGATCTTCACACCTAACACATAGGCTGCTTCTCCAAGATCTTTCATCTGGAAACATTTCTTTAACCATGCCTTAACCGCATGCATTTCAGGAATGTCATTTCCAATGATCAAGATGTCATCGACGTAGAGGACTAGGAAGGTAATTACGCTCCCACTAAACCTCTTATATACACACGGGTCATCTTCGTTCTTGATGAAACCAAATTCAGAGATTGATTCATCAAAACGAATATTCCAGCTTCTAGATGCTTGTTTCAGTCCATAAATGGACTTCTTTAACTTGCATATCTTATGACGATCTGATGGATTAGTGAAACCTTCAGGTTGTGTCATATACACATCCTCATCCAGATTTCCATTAAGGAAAGCTGTTTTCACATCCATCTGCCAGATCTCATAATCGTAATATGCTGCTATCGCGAAAAGAATCCGAATAGACTTAAACATGACTACAGGTGAGAAAGTTTCACCATAATCTATCCCGTAGATTTGTTTGAAACCTTTCGCAACTAGCCTGCCTTTATAGGTAACCACGTTACCATCCATGTCAATCTTCTTCTTGAAGATCCATTTACAGCCTATAGGGATTACTCCCGGAGGCGGATCAACCAAATCCCAGACTTGGTTATCTGACATGGAGTCCATCTCGGCTCGCATAGCTTCAAGCCATCTAGCTGACTCCGGTCCACTGACCGCATCCGCATAAGTAAGGGGTTCATCATTATCAATGATGTAGACTCCGTCATAGCGCTCAGGCTGTCGACGGATCCTTCCCGATCTTCGCGGTTCCCGTGATATCTGAGCCTCAGGTTGTTCAGTAACCTGTTCTACCGGCTCAGGCTCATCCAACTGTGCTTGACTACTTTGTCCTTCCTCTGGATTCTCATCCAGCTTTATTTCTCTCCCACTGGCCTCTTGCAGAAGAAACTCCTTCTCAAGAAATATGGCCGTCCGAGCAACAAAAACCTTGTTCTCTTTGGGATCGTAGAAATAATAACCCTTAGTTTCCTTAGGGTAACCGACAAAGATGCATTTCTCAGATCTGCTCTCTAGTTTCCCAGAGGCGAGCTTTTTGACATAAGCCTCGCAACCCCAGATCCTGATAAATGTCAAGCTCGGCTGTTTTCCATACCATAACTCGTATGGAGTCTTAGAAACGGCCTTGGATGGCACTCGGTTTAGTACCTTTGCAGCTGTTTCCAGTGCAAAACCCCAAAAGGAGTAAGGAAGAGTAGCCTGACTCATCATAGAACGAACCATATCAAGTAGCGTTCTATTTCTCCTCTCGGACACACCATTCCATTGCGGTGTTCCTGGCGGAGTGAGCTGTGAGATAATCCCACACTCCTTCAGATAGTCAGTAAACGCATGACTTAGGTATTCTCCACCTCGATCAGAACGAAGTGCCTTGACATTTCGGCCTAGCTGATTTTGTACTTCATTCTTGAACTCTTTGAACTTGTCAAAAGATTCACTCTTATGTCTCATTAGATAGACATACCCATATCTACTGAAATCATCAGTAAAGGTAATGAAGTACTGATAGCCACCTCTGGCATGTTTACTAAATGGCCCACACACATCACTGTGTATAAGGTCAAGTAAACCTGAAGCCCTTTGACCTTTGTGGGAAAAAGGTGACTTCGTCATTTTACCCATTAAACAAGCTTTGCATGTATCAATCTCCTCGCAGGAGAATGATCCCAGCAGTCCATGATCATGCAACCGCTTAATGCGTTTCTCGTTTATATGGCCTAAACGACTATGCCATAGCAAGGTGCTGTCATCAGCATACTTGGCTTTCTTATTATCAATATTTTGTATTGAACATTCCATGTCCAACATGAATAACCCATTGTTAATTGAACCAGTTGCATAAACAATATTATCATAAGATAAAACACACTTTGAAATATTGCATTCAAAGGAAAATCCCTTCCTGACAAGAGCAGGAATGGAGATAATATTTTTAGTGATACTGGGAACAAAGTAACAATTGTTTAATTCCAATACAATGCCAGATGGTAAAGAAATGAAATAGTCTCCTACAGCAACAGCAGCAACCCGTGCCCCGTTTCCAACGCGTAGGTCCACCTCATGCTGTCCCACCTGTCTTCTTCTCTTGAGTTCCTGTACATTTGAACAAATGTGAACTCCACATGCAGTGTCCAACACCCATGATATAGAA
Organism: Costus lasius; assembly: GCA_027563935.2. Classification (NCBI taxonomy): domain Eukaryota; kingdom Viridiplantae; phylum Streptophyta; class Magnoliopsida; order Zingiberales; family Costaceae; genus Costus; species Costus lasius. The sequence goes on from CM050451.1 coordinate 84,921,375, forward strand.
GAAGATGAAAACATGACTTCAGTCACGAATATACCTGAGCCAGAAGCGATGCTTCCCCTCTTATCTCCTTGGAGCGCTTTACAGTCCTTTTTCCAGTGACCCAGCTGGCCACAGTGGAAACACCTGTTGTCCTTCGACCGCTTCACCTTTTGTTTCAGCGCCTTACTGTAGTTCTTGACAGGGGCTTTGCCCTTCTTCCCCTTCTTCTTGTTCCTGGAAGGAACCATTAAGATAGAGGTTGAAGGCTTTCCCTTCAGAGTTTCCTCAGTAGTCAAGAGCATATTCAGCAGCTCTGCCGGAGTACAATCGATTTTGTTCATATTAAAGTTAATGATGAATGCATCGAAAGAAGGCGGAAGAGACTGCAGAATAATATCTACAGCAAGCTCCTGGTTGATGGTATGCCCCAGTTTCTCCAGAGCCTCCTTGTGCCCAATCATCTTGAGCACGTGAGCTCCCACTGGGCTCCCTTCAGCCAGTTTGCTCTGAAAGAAGAGCTTTGTCAGATTATAGCGTTCTGTCCTCGCCTGTGCAGCATACAACATCTTGAGGTTCGCTATAATCTCTATAGCCGACATATCCTCATGCTGACGCTGCAGCGGTGGCGTCATAGACGCTAGCATCAGGCAAGCGACATCAATGCTATCATTGACGTGCTTTTCATAGGCATCACGAACCGCCCTTGCGGCGTTCGCAGCGGGTTGAGGTGGCACTGCCGTCTCGAGGACATACAGTTTCCTCTCTGCCTTAAGAACGATCTTAAGGTGTCCGAACCAGTCTGAGAAGTTTGGCCCAGCAAACTTCTCCCTTTCCAGTAGGGATCGCACATTGAAGCTCATGGTGTTCGTTGCTGCAGGTATCTACAACAATGCAAGAACAGCAAGGTCAGTATCAATGTTAAGAATCAATCAGGACTTAAGAAAGATTCTTTTTCTCACTATTTTATCTGGCTGAAAAATCCAGCAAAACAGCCCGAAAGAGTAGAACTCTTTTAGTGAGATGGGATCCAGATTTCATACTTGGTCTCCGCATCCCGCTCAGGCGAGATAAGATACACAGAGAGTACAAGCACTAATCTCTGGTAGGCTGTCCCAGCCAATCGCCAACCCGTGCGATTCCCCTTCATCTGGGCAATCCAGCAGACTGTGCCAACTGAGTTGGTACAACACAGTCTCTGACCCCACAGATGGCTGCCTCCATGTGCTACCATATGCGCCACATATGTAGTCTACATGGTCAAGCTGACCCTACCTACTCCCTGGACCACCACGTGCTATGCTGAGCAACGAGAAGGGATAAATCCCTACTCTGTAACACGCAGGTGTAATCCCACACCGTATGAAGATAGATGGACGTGCCCACTGAGTGGGTACAACACGGCTCCAACGATAATCAGAACAATGAGGTTTCGCGTCAGAAGGCTTACGAGCTTGATATTTTAGCGTTGGATTTTAACGGTCTTTTATCTTCTTATCTATCATACAAACCCTATGGTGATAGCAGAAGATAAATTCATGCAATTCTAATTATATGATCAATAAAAAGAAAGCATGGTTCTTATGTGGTAAAAGCCCATAGCCTAAGTAAGACCTTAATATCACTTAAGTCTTCACTTGCTTTTCTTCATGGGACTTTTGCTGCTCATCTGGCCCAACCCAGGGCCCAAGCGCCATCTGCAGCTCAGGTGCGCCTACATGAAGATCCTCGTTGGGAACGATAATCTTTTTATTACTTCGATAAATCCGTACACTTGCAGATTGCTATCATAGTGCTCACGTGGGTTTACTTCTAGCTTCCCTAGTAATCTACCTATAAGCCTACATGAAGAACTAGCCTGCTAAGCTAAATGAGTTTCCAACATCTTCTGATGGGTCTCCATAGATTCTATCTTGGAAGTTAGATTCTTGATAGACTTACCAACATATCTAAATTCTTTCCTAAAATCATTGATTTGATGTTTGAAATCATCGTTCTACTTGGTCTGTGTGGCAATAAATGTCTCCATTAGAATTTCTAGGTTCGACTTCAAGGGAGTTTGAGGTTGAGGCTGATTGTACTATCTTTGCTAAAAGCAAGGGGCTGTCGATTGTTACCTTGAGGTGTTTGGTTTTGATTGCTCCTCCAAGAGAGATTGGGATGGTTCCTCCAACCAGAGTTGTAAGTGCTTGAGTATGGGTCATTCTGAGGTCTTCCATTATAATTCTCAATTACATTTGCTTGTTTAGAGTTGCATTCACCCTGTATAGAAACTCCCAACTGATAATCTTATGTATAATGTCCTGCATTACCACAAATCTCATATGAAATAGCATTAATAGTGGCAGGATTAAGATTTAAAGAATCAATTTTATTGGTTAGAGAATCAACCTTGGCGGCAAGCGAAGTGATAGCATCTAATTTATACCTACCTGACGCCTTAATAGATGGCCCTCTCTCACTTATCCATTGACAATGATTTAAAGTCATTTCCTCAAACAAATTAATTGCATCCTCCACACTCTTGTTCATGATTGCCCCACCAGCAGCAGCATCAATTGTCATACGAGTATTATAATTCAATGCATTATAGAATGTGTGAATGATTACCCACTTGTCGAGGCCGTGGTGTGGACACATCCTCTGAACTTCTTTAAATCGGTCTCACGCCTCGTATAATGATTCTCCTTCTTTCTGAACAAAGCTCGGGATTTGGTTCCTTAGCTGTGCAGTTTTGCTTGGGGGAAAGTATTCTGCTAGGAAAACATTTGAAAGTTGCTCCCAAGTCGTTATGGAACCTGACTGATGAGAGTGAAGCCATGTGTGAGCTCTATCCTTGAGAGAAAAAGGAAATAGTCTGAGTCTCAAAGCATCATTAGAAATGCCATTCTTTTTCAAAGTGTCACAATATTCAAGAAATATAGAAAGGTACATATTAGGCAAGCCTCCAAAGTAGTTCTGTTGAACCATAGAAAGTAGGGATGGAATGATTTCAAAATTGTTCGCCTCTATGCTGGGGCGAGTAATACTAGAGCGAACCCTTTGCATATTTGGGACTGCATAATCCCTTAAAGATCTCTGTTCTTCTACCGTCTAAGATTTAAGAATTTCTTTTGTTAATTGTTTTATACGTAGGCGAAAAGTTCGTTCTGGTTCCGGATCTTCCTCAAATAGCTTCCTAGAACACCTAGGCATAAATAATCAACAATTAGAGCTAAAGATGAAAAGCAGACAATTAATTCAAAAACATAAATAAACAGAATTAAATAAAATAAAAAGAAAATAAAAGTCCAATCTATCAATCCTTTGATTGAGTCAATATTGATGAAATTGGTCACCGGCAGCGGCGCTAAAAACTTGATGTGTTCCGCAAGTGCACGAACAAATCGAAGTACTAAAAATATCGATCCCACAGGGACCAATGACCAAGTACTGACTCTACTTAAGATCGTTAGCTAGACCAATCTCAAACGGAATGGTTTTTTTATCATAACTAAATTACAGAAATAGTAAAACAGACTTTGGTTGTAATCGATTTGATGGAAATTCAGGATTTCGGGTTTACCACTCTATGTTTCATGACTTATCTAATTATGAACATCTTAAAAAGGATTTACAATGTTGAAGGGGATTTATTTGCATGTATAGATTGCCCCCTTTTAGTAGTACAATCCGGTATCTATCCAACTTAATCCCCTACTCTCGTGGTTATTAACTCAGGATAGACCCAATGAGCTCTTGACAAATCTAGAAAATCCCTCAAGCCGATTCAAACTATTCTCATGTTCAAATCAACTTGTCCAAATATTGTAGGTCCGATGTCGCAATTCACCTCTCAGTACTTCTTGCGACATCTCTAATCATGTAAATTATGGCCAGTAATTAACATATAATTAATCACAACAATAATTGAATCAAACACAAATAAATTACTTCATAAGAAGATAACAAACAATCAAGTCATGAAAACATAGAGGGTTACACCCTAAATCCTGAATAAAGAGTTTATACTGAAATGTTCATCATGTTCACGATGTAAAAATCCATGTTTGATTTCAAAATTAGCAAATAAAAATAGAGATCAACTAAGAGAGAAGAATTCAAGGTTTCTAGATGAGAATCGACACCAATCAATTGGAAAATCAAAGCTTTCCGAGTAAAGAATCGCCGTCCACTGCCAGTCGCCCGTAATCTCGCCCCTTTGTCGAATCCCCCTTGAAAATTGGCTAAAAAGTCCTAATAATTTCTCCCAAGCTTCCTTATATATTTTTCCATCCTTAGAATAGGTTTCCCCCAAATTTTGGTGTGAAAAGGAATCAAATCGAGCGAGAAACTAAGTCAAACTCGGATCTGGCGAGTAACATTATGGCCGTGATAATAATTACAGATTGCTAGTAATTTTCTCTGTATGTTCTAGGAAATAACCGAAGAGAATTACAGCTGTGAATATAATCACAGCACTGCCGTAATTATTCCTGTGGATAATCTCGAAGAAATCACGACTATGAAAATAATCAGGGGTAGGCCGTGATTCCTTCTGTGAACTCTTAATTTTGTACCAAAGAAATTACAACCATGATGATTATCACAGGCGGACCGTAATTCTTTCTGTGTTTTCCCTTCAGATTACAGTTGAGATATAAATTACAGGTGGGCCATAATTTTGCAAATAAGCTCCGTTTTGCCTGAAAATTGATAGGCAGCTTTGTCTCGATGTCTAGAACCCATTCGTGCACTCGGATCTTCCAAAATTATCAAAATTTGGTCGTTTTTCCTTAAAATATGATAAAAGCAAAGAGAGGTGAAGATTCTGAACAAATAAAAATATTTAAATCAAATTAAGTGAAAATATGATTAAAAAAATAACAGAGATTATGTATAAAAATCATAGTAAAAATACTATATAAATACAATACTTCATTACATGAAATTCACTCAAGTCTTTGTGGAACTCACCAATTTGGACCTAAGGTATATTTGAAAATTAAAAGTTTAGGATACTACTGGCCTAGCATTGTACATGATTGCATTAAATATGCAAAGAGATGTCACTCATGTCAAGTGCATGGGGATTTAATTCATAAGCATCCTAATCCTCTTCATCCAACGATCTCGTCTTAGCCATTCGAGATATGGGGAAGTGACAATCGGACCAATCGAACCTCCGTCTTCTTTGGTAATCGTTTTATACTTGCAGCCACTGATTATTTTTCAAAATGGGTAGACGCTATCCTCTTAAAGGAAGTCAAAGATAACAATGTGATCAACTTCTTTCGTGAAAATATATTGAGTCGATTTGGAACTCCAAGAAGAATTACATCTGATAATGGGCATGCTTCTAAAAATTCCACTGTCTACAAATTTGCATATCGACATAAAATTGATTAGCAATATTCTCAATATATAATCCAAGGGCGAATGGATTGGCAAAAGCATTTAACAAAACTTTCTTTAAATTGCTAAAGAAGAATGCATCGAAGAAAAAAAGAGTTTGGCATCAGAAGGTGGTAGAAGTGCAATGGGCTTATAGGACTACTTATCGAACACCAACTCAATCAACACCTTATTCTTTGGTTCTTGGTGTCGAGGCAGTGCTCCCTCTCGAAATGGAAATACTATCACTAAGAGTTGCTATTCAACATGGTATGACAATTGAAGAAAACATGCAACTACAACTTGATGAATTAGATACTTTAGAAGATTAAATGCACAATAGAATTTGGAGCAATATCAAGCACAAATGTCTAGAGCTTATGAGAAAACGTGTATTCAAAGAAGGAGATCTTGTTTTAGTGTTGCGACAACACATGATAACAAAAAAAATGGCAAGAGGAAAATTCAATCCCAACTAGAAAGGGTCTTATTGTTGGGAAACCCCGGGGACATTTTACAATCTTTCAGAGTCATAGACATACATACATACATTGCACAGAGGAAGAATGTCCCCGAAACAGGCCGGTCCCAAAAACCCAGTGAAGATCGCAAGCGAGAGAATCGACACGATGAGTTAGGAAATACCTTAAGAGCGGTTTGGAGTGATGCCGATGTAGGCGCCCAAGTGTGCGCCCTCTGCAGTCTCACACACATGGATCTCTTGAGTTCTCTTCTTCCACGCCCAGTGCTAGCCTCGGGAAGAAGATCCAAGCCTTAGGGAGATGCTCCACTTCACTTGCGCCACCAAGAGGAAAGGATGCGCCAAGAGAAAAGGGAGCCAAACCAAGCCGCCAAGCACCAAAGCTCCTTGTGCCAAGAGGAAAGGAGAGACAAGCTTGCGGCTATGGAAGAAGGAAGAGGAAGTTACGCCCTTGCTCCTAGCTCTCGCCCCTCTTCTTGTGTTCACGCCTCCAAGGATCAATCATCTTAAGAGGGGGCGGCTGGGGTCACATATATAGGGCAAGAGGCGGTTAAGGGAAGGGCCAAGATCATGACAAGTGTAGGGCTAGGATGAAGAGGTTTGAGACAAGGAAAGTCTCCAAGACTTTACCATAAACTCCATTCAACCTATCCATAATCGCCCAAGTACCATATCAGCCCAAGACATGCCATAGAGGCATGCATTCCATCCAAGAAAGAGAGGGGAGGCGCCCTTTACTTCCATAATGAAGCAAATGCGCCAACATGACCCCATTATGCCCCTAGGCGCTTAATGGTTCATGTTTCTCCCCATTATACCCTTTTAGCCTCTTATCTCTTCATGAGAACTTGTTATTGGGCCTCATTGGATAATGAGCTAGCCCAAACCTCACCACATGGGTTGATTAAGCATTTGGATCCAATCCAATGCAACCCTAATCCACATGTGACCAATCATGGTCAAATACGGGTCAACCTGCCAAAAATGAAGTTTGGCTCCAATAACATTCTTCCATATCATCAGGCCCATTGGAGCTGATGAAATCTCCCAATTAGATCTGAGTTATCCAATAACTCGATCATAAGGCTTCCCGATCAATATGAGAACTCAAGTATCAAGGTGTGTGACCCTGTAGGTTCCTCTGATGCAGGCAGTGCTGACCAAAGGTCACCACAAGCAGTGAGTGGCACCTAGCAGTGCATCGCTGCTACCCAGGTCATTGGAATGGATATCGACATCAACATCCCCATCATCGCAACTAGGTACAGATGCATTACAGTCTCTTTGCCGAATTGATATCCGATTGGACAAGTGTGTCACCACTTGTTTTCATCCAATCACATGGCTATGACTAAAACAGGTTCTCACCTGAGTATGGCGATACACTCTCAGTCATAGAACCATAGAGGAGCTCCATGGATATCATACTTCCCTAAGGAAGGGGCAAATCCTTTGTCTGTCCATTGACCTTCTCATATGGGTCGTGACATGCTCAATGACAACCGTTATGACCTCCCAACTACGGCGAGGTGTTAGGTTGTATCAAAGCAAGTCCCTAACCATATAGAATGATCAATGACCTCAAGTCAAGGGATCAATGCATCTCCTATCACTTGTGAGGATAACTCATGACACCAAGTCATAGCTTCACAACCGGTCTATCCAGTATATCCTCCAATGATATACCCATGTGTCTGCGTTAGCACCACGTGCCTAACCAGCCCACATACCAGTCTCACAAGTACCATAGCTGTCCCATATCCACTAAGGTACATTGACTGGGGACTATAGTTCGAGCACAGATCCAATCTGTGTCCAGGGACATTATCATGTCAGTACATATGCGCAGATGTAAACAAACATAGATAATGACAATGCCAGAATGATATAAATATCAAAGTCAAGTAGTACATAAGTGGACCAAAACTAGGTCATAGGGCATATACACCAACAATCTCCCACTTGCACTAAGACCTAGAAGTTGAGGAATCTTAACCTCATATCTCTAGCGTGACCATCATGCTTCTGTTGCGCCAAAGCCTTGGTCAATGGGTCTGCCAGATTGTTCTCTGTGTCAACTCTGCTAATCTTGACATCACCTCTATCAATGATCTCTCTGATCAGGTGAAATCTTCTGAGTATGTGTTTGGATCTTTGATGAGACCGTGGTTCCTTTGCTTGTGCAATTGCTCCATTGTTGTCACAGTAGAGTTCAATGGGATCCATTGCACTAGGGACCACCTGAAGATCATATAAGAACTTCCTTATCCAAACGGCTTCCTTGGCTGCCTCAGAAGCGGCCACATACTCAGCCTCGGTTGTAGAATCTGCTATGGTGGATTGCTTGAAGCTCTTCCAGCATACAGCGCCTCCATTTATCTTGAACACATAGCCGGCCTGCGATCTAAAGTCGTCAGGGTCAGACTAGAATGATGCATCAGTGTAGCCCTACATACTGAGCTCTTCCTGTCCCCCATAGACCAAGAACAAATCCTTAGTTCTTCTCAGATACTTTAGGATGTTCTTTACAGCCACCCAGTGCTGCAGACCTGGATTGGATTGGCATCGGCTGGTTATGCTTACAGCAAATGCCACATCTGGTATAGTACACAACATTGCATACATGATTGATCCTACTGCCGAAGCATAAGGAATTCGACTCATGTCATCCCTCTCAGCCTGTGTTGTAGGACACTAGCTCTTTGAGAGAGTAAGGCCATGTCTTACTAGAAGGTATCCTTTCTTGGATTGCTCCAAGTTGAACCTCTCTAGGACCTTATCAATGTAGGTACTCTGACTAAGGGCTAGGAGCCTCTTGGATCTATCCCGGTAGATCCTTACGCCTAGAATATAGGCGGCCTCCCCTAAGTCTTTCATCTCGAAATACTTCCCCAACCATGTCTTCACAGCTTGAAGACTAGGGATGTCGTTTCCGATGAGCAGTATGTCATCAACATACAAGACCAGAAAAATCACCAAGCTCCTACTGAATTTTCTGTATACACAGGCATCATCTTCGCTTTTGATAAAACTATAATCTTTCACAGCTTCATCAAATCGAAGATTCCAACTTCGAGATGCTTGCTTTAATCCATAAATGGATCTCTTTAGCCTGCAGACCTTATTAGCCTCTGCAGGATGGATGAAGCCATCAGGTTGTGACATATACACATCCTCAGTCAGCTTCCCGTTAAGGAACGCTGTCTTCACATCCATCTGCCATATCTCATAGTCATGATATGCAGCTATAGCAAGCAGAATCCAAATGGATTTGATCATGGCAACTGGTGAGAAGGTTTCATCATAGTCCACCCCGTGGACTTGTTTAAATCCTTTAGCCACTAGTCTACCCTTATAGGTAACTATATTGCCATCCATGTCTGTCTTCCTCTTGAAGACCCATTTACACCCTATGGGTTTTACCCCATCAGGCAGCTCAACCAAATCCCAGACTTGGTTAGCCGACATGGAATCCATCTCAGATCGCATGGCGTCAAGCCATCTCTCAGAGTCCGGTCCACTGACCGCCTCATCATAGGTTCTGGGTTCATCCTCAATGATGAAGATCCCATCGTGTTGGGTCGGCAGCGACCCGTACCTTTCAGGTGCACGACGAATTCTCCCAGACCTACGCGGGACCTGTGTCTGAGCCTCAGGTTGGCTAGCAACCGGTGCAGGTGGCTCAGATTCCATCTCTTTGTCTTGTGCTTGCACTTGGACCTCATCCAAGTCAAACTTCCTCCCACTAACTTCTTTCATGAGAAATTTTTTCTCCAGAAAGACAGCACCCCGAGCAACAAACACTTTGTTCTCAGTTGGGACATAGAAGTAGTATCCTTTAGTTTCCTTAGGATACCCCACAAACACACATTTATCAGATCTAGGTTCTAGCTTGCTAGAATCCTGACGTTTGACATAAGCCTCACATCCCTAGATCTTGATAAAAGTGAGATTAGGGCATCTCCCACTCCACATTTCGTATGGTATTTTGGAGACACTCTTAGATGAAACATTATTCAGTATTAGAGAAGCTGTCTCTAGTGCATGCCCCCAGAATGAGGGAGGTAGAGTTGCATGACTCATCATGGATCGAACCATATCCAATAAAGTTCGATTTCTCCTTTCAGACACACCATTCCATTGAGGTGTTCCAGGAGGAGTGAGTTGGGATATGATCCCACACTCTCTCAGATAGTCAAAGAACTCACCGCTCAGGTACTCTCCACCTCGATCTGATCGAAGAGCTTTAATGGATCTTCCAAGCTGGTTCTCTACTTCATTCTTGAACTCCTTGAATTTCTCAAAGGACTCAGATTTATGTCTCATTAAGTAGACATAGCCATACCTACTGAAGTCATCAGTGAAGGTAATGAAGTAGTTGTACCCTCCTCTAGCTTGTTTATTGAAAGGCCCACACACATCAGTATGTGTGAGATCTAATAAACCTCCTGCCCTCTCACCAATCTTGGTGAAGGGCGCTTTTATCATTTTCCCTAATAAACAAGGTTCACAAGTATCAAATTCCTCCAAGGAACTTGAATCTAAAAATCCATTTGCATGGAGTTGTTGGATGCGATTCTTATTTACATGAGCTAATCGACAGTGCCATAGGAAAGCACCAACTGAACCACTCAGTTTGGTCCTTTTATTACTTATGTTACAGATAGAACTTTCCATATCCAAGATATATAGACCATTGCACAAAGTACCCTTCCCATAGAACATATTTGCAAATGAAAAAGAACAAGAGTTCTTATTTATTTCAAACTTAAATCCCTTCTTTGCTAAGCAAGGAATGGATACAATGTTCTTAGTAAGTGAAGGTACACAAAAGCAATTATCTAGTTCTAATTGAAGTCCAGAAGGCAAGGAGAGAGTCAAAACGCCTATACCAACAGCAGCAACCTGTGCCCCGTTTCCAACGCGTAGGTCAATTTCTCCAGGCCGCACCGATCTACTTTTCTTGAGCCCCTGCATATTTGTACAAATATGAGCTCCACATGCGGTATCCAATACCCATGACATAGAAGTAGAAAGATTGACTTCTGTAACATAGATACCTGAGCTAGAAGTTAAGGCCAAGCCTTTCTTCTCCTCATTCTGAAGCTGCTTGCAGTCCCTTCTCCAGTGACCTTGCTCGCCACAGTGAAAACACCTCTGGTCCTTTGACTTCTTCGCCTTTTTCTTCAGTGCTTTAGTAGGACCTCTGGCACTGCTCTTAGCACGTGCCTTACCCTTCTTCTTTATCTTCTTGGTCGCAGGGACCAAAAGAACAGAATTGGGTTTGGTCTTACCCATCTCACGCTCGGCTGTTTGGAGCATATTCATTAATTCCTCCCGTGTGCACTCAATCCGGTTCATGTTGAAATTAATAATAAACGGACTGAAGCTAGGGGGCGGGGAATGCAGAATAAGATCCACAACCAGCTCGTTGTCTATGGCATGTCCCAGTCTCCTGAGATGATCCACATTCCCAATGAGTTTGAGAACATGGGGTCTCACTGGTGCACCCTCAGACAACTTACACCGAAAGACTGCTTTGGCGGTGTCAAATCTCTCAATTCTTGCCTGAGCCTCGAACATCTGTTTCAGATGAGTGATCATCTGAAAAGCATTCTGCTCCTCATATTGCACCTGCAGTTCAGGTGCCATGCTGGCTAGCATAAGACATGCAACCTCCAAAGAGTCATCCTGATGCTTTCTATAAGCATCTCTGTCTGCCGTTTGGGCATTAGGCGGAGGAGGCGCAGGAAGAGCCTGTTCAAGGACATACAGCTTCTTCTCGAGCTTGAGGACTATCCTCAAGTTCCGATGCCAGTCCATAAAGTTAGTTCCAACTAACTTATCCTTATCAAGGAGTGATCGCAGTGATAATCCGCCAGTGTTTGTAGCCATTGTTCTACAACACCCAAGAAAAGCATATTAGTACTACTTCGAATCATTTAAACTGGACTTGTTTTTAAATGATTACTGCTCCCACTATTTTAAATTCGAATTGACAACCCACAAAGTCAATCGGGAAGTTTAAGACTTCCTAGTGAGATGGGATCCTTATTTCACATGAGGCTTCGCGTCCCACGAGGGTGGGATGAGATGCACAAAGTAACCCATGTTTCCTAAGGTGGGCGCGCCGGCCGGTTGCTCCAAGCAACTCCCCTTATTGAGATAGTCTGGGCATTTCATGTCCAGCGAGGGCTGGATACAACATGAAACCCTTACCTCTCAACGATGCCTCTAGACTTTCTCCATGTGCCCAGCACATGTGAACTTCTAGTCAAGTCCATTCCTAACCGTTATGCCCAGGGCCAACGAGTTTCCTTGCGAAGGCATGCCCAGGTTAAAACTGGACTGGGGAAACCATTGTCACCACACACTTCCTAAAGATAAGTGGGTGTGTCCCACGAGGGTGGGAACCAGTTCACAACTCCACTGATCGATAGCTTAGTGAAGGCTACGCGTTAGAAGGCTACTAGACTTGATATTTTATTATGAGGATTTTTAAAGTCTCATCAGTTTTATCTTATGTCTAACAATACAGGCATGCAATCCTATAGTGATGACATAACGATAAAATATTACAGGCATGCTTTTAGCAGATAAGGAAAGCAGTAAAAGATGATGTGATCAAAGCCCTTTCAAGACATTGAACCAACCCATGCCAAAAGGAAGTTCAACTCTTGACATAGGACTCAAGCCCCAAAAATTTAGACCTATCCTAGCCGCCCTCTATCTTGGTCTTCAAGGTTGGCTCCAAGGTCCTTCTCACATGGTTTAGCTCTCAAACCTTAAGGGTAGACCCCAAGGGTTCGGCCAATGCCATGGTCTTCCTCCAATGAGAATGCGCCACAATGCAAGAAGCCAAGTTAGCTAGCTTTCAAACCCAAGGGTTCGGCCATGCCTAACTTGCGCCATTAAGCAGGCTTGCGCCTCTTTCTTTGATGCTTGTTGCGCCACCATTCAAGGTATGCATGCGCCAAGTTCCAAGTACATGCGCCACCCTAATCTTCTTCTTAGTTAAAAGCAAAAAGAAAAGCGGCACGCAGGCCTCACGAGGATACATCACAGGCATGCAAAGGGGGCTTGACTAATGATCACAACATCATGCACAATCAAGGTATTTACTCATGCAATTCTACATGCTCATGAAAAACATAAAATCTGAAATTTTACTTTTTCAAAAAACTAGTCTCTTTTTCTCATCTTCTTCTCACAAATCTTTTGGTTAATTGCGATTTATTTTTCATGATGATTTCAGAGATCCTTTCGGCTGGCAATTTTGTCAGATCAAGAGACTTGGCCAGTCCGAAGACACAATGCCCGTCTTACTTGACAAAATTACGTGCGCCTTTAATCTTTAAATCAAACAAGAAAAATAGTCCAAAAATCCAAAAGAGATTGAGAGGATGATAGAAACAAGAAACCCTAATTTTTCCTACTTAGAAAAATCGTTTGCCATGCATCATGCTATTTACGAAAATAGAGATATGACATGTGAGCATGAAAGAAAAGCATAAAACATCGTTCGAGTCTTGCAAGTCCCTCTGATACCACTGTTGGGAAACCCCGGGGACATTTTACAATCTTTCAGAGTCATAGACATACATACATACATTGCACAGCGGAAGAATGTCCCCGAAACAGGCCGGTCCCAAAAAACCAGTGAAGATCGCAAGCAAGAGAATCGACACGATGAGTTAGGAAATACCTTAAGAGCGGTTTGGAGTGATGCCGATGTAGGCGCCCAAGTGTGCGCCCTCTGCAGTCTCACACACACGGATCTCTTGAGTTCTCTTCTTCCACGCCCAGTGCTAGCCTCAGGAAGAAGATCCAAGCCTTAGGGAGATGCTCCACTTCACTTGCGCCACCAAGAGGAAAGGATGCGCCAAGAGAAAAGGGAGCCAAACCAAGCCGCCAAGCACCAAAGCTCCTTGCGCCAAGAGGAAAGGAGAGAGAAGCTTGCGGCTATGGAAGAAGGAAGAGGAAGTTGCGCCCTTGCTCCTAGCTCTCGCCCCTCTTCTTGTGTTCACGCCTCCAAGGATCAATCATCTTAAGAGGGGGCGGCTGGGGTCACATATATAGGGCAAGAGGCGGTTAAGGGAAGGGCCAAGATCATGACAAGTGTAGGGCTAGGATGAGGAGGTTTGAGACAAGGAAAGTCTCCAAGACTTTACCATAAACTCCATTCAACCTATCCATAATCGCCCAAGTACCATATCAGCCCAAGACATGCCATAGAGGCATGCATTCCATCCAAGGAAGAGAGGGGAGGCGCCCTTTACTTCCATAATGAAGCAAATGCGCCAACATGACCCCATTATGCTCCTAGGCGCTTAATGGTTCATGTTTCTCCCCATTATACCCTTTTAGCCTCTTATCTCTTCATGAGAACTTGTTATTGGGCCTCATTGGATAATGAGCTAGCCCAAACCTCACCACATGGGTTGATTAAGCATTTGGATCCAATCCAATGCAACCCTAATCCACATGTGACCAATCATGGTCAAATACGGGTCAACCTGCCAAAAATGAAGTTTGGCTCCAATAACATTCTTCCATATCATCAGGCCCATTGGAGCTAATGAAATCTCCAAATTAGATCTGAGTTATCCAATAACTCGATCATAAGGCTTCCCGATCAATACGAGAACTCAAGTATCAAGGTGTGTGACCCTGTAGGTTCCTCTGACGCTGGCAGTGCTGACCAAAGGTCACCACAAGCAGTGAGTGACACCTAGCAGTGCATTGCTGCTACCTAGGTTATTGGAATGGATATCGACATCAACATCCCCATCATCGCAACTAGGTATAGATGCATTACAGTCTCTTTGCCGAACTGATATCCGATTGGACAAGTGTGTCACCACTTGTTTTCATCCAATCACATGGCTATGACTAAAATAGGTTCTCACCTTGGTATGGCCATACACTCTCAGTCATAGAACCATAGAGGAGCTCCATTGATATCATACTTCCCTAAGGAAGGGGCAAATCCTTTGTCTGTCCATTGACCTTCTCATATGGGTCGTGACATACTCAATGACAACTGTTATGACCTCCCAACTACGGCGAGGTGTTAGGTTGTATCAAAGCAAGTCCCTAACCATATAGAATGATCAATGACCTCAAGTCAAGGGATCAATGCATCTCCTGTCACTTGTGAGGATAACTCATGACACCAAGTCATAGCCTCACAGCGGGTCTATCCAGTATATCCTCCAATGATATACCCATGTGTCTGCGTTAGCACCACGTGCCTAACCAGCCCACATACCAGTCTCACAAGTACCATAGCTGTCCCATATCCACTAAGGTAGATTGACTAGGGACTATATTTCGAGCACAGATCCAATCTGTCTCCAGGGACATTATCATGTCAGTACATATGCGCAGATGTAAACAAACATAGATAACGACAATGCCAGAATGATATAAATATCAAAGTCAAGTAGTACATAAGTGGACCAAAACTAGGTCATAGGGCATATACACCAACACTTATGTGATAGAAAAAGTTTATGAAGCAGGAGCTTATCAATTAATAGATCAAGACGAAGAACACCCAATGCCGCCAATCAATAGTCACTTTTTCAAGAAATATCACATTTAAAGAAGCATGAAATGATGATAACCTCGACAACTAAAAATTCTTTGAGAACTCGGATTACTCTATCCTCTTAAAATAGTGAGCCATGCAAAGAACTTGAATGAAAATTGAATTTGGACAATGGATTTGTATGCACATGCTACTAATAACAAATCCATTGGGGGGCATTTGTTCAAGGTCAAAATTAAAATTGTGACCAAGTTGGGATTAATTCCAGTTTCTTTGAACGAAAGGATCACATTTCTAATGAAGTTTGGGTCAAATTTGAAATTAGATATTAGTATCCATTTTGTTGTAGTGACCAAATTGAGATTTTGACCCATTTGGGTTGAAATGATTTGGTTACGATTGTTACAAAGGTTGGGTCAAAATAGGTGATTTTGACCATGAATTGATGAGAAGCAATTGGTTGGCGAGAAATTTAAAAATAAATTATTTTCAATTAAAAAAATGGAAAGATGTGATATGCGGTTAGAAGGAGTTCGATAAGGCACAACTGACTAATGGTTAACAAGTGGTTAACAAATGAAAAAATAATATAAAAAAAAGAGAAGGGAAAGAAGGAGAAAGCTGATAGGCTATCTTTTCTAAATTTGGAACGCTAGAGAGATATCTGGCTAAAGCAAGGAAGGCTCAAAGTAGAAGAAGCGATAAAAGGTAAGTTTTCTATCTTCGCCCTCGTGACTCTCTTCCTCTATTTTTCCTTGATACCATCAATCACTGATGGAGAAGGAAAACTCCGGTTAAATAAACCACTTGATGGAGAGAAATCACTAACGGAGAAGGAAAACTCTAATAAAAAAATATTTCCATTGCCGGAGAAAGGAAAACTCCGGTTAACAAAAAGCATCTCAATGGGAAGACAACTCTGGTTAAACAAGTAACGTTGCCAGAGAAGGAAAACTCTGATTAACAAAAACCATTTGACAGAGAGACAACTCTGGTTAAGCAAATCATCCAACGGAGAAAGAAAACTCCGATAAAAAAATAATTAATGGAGAACACAAGAAAACTCTGATTTAACAAAAAAATCTCTCCACTTAGAGAATGCACTTTGAGAAGTAGACTGTGTTGCAACAAGGCTAGTTCTATTTTATCGGTTGACAATGTTCATCGTCGACAGTCAGCACGTCCCTTTGTTCTTTCATTTCCTTTCTGGCAACGAAGGAAGCGGTGAAGAGTGGGGCTTCGTCTCTTTCGATGATGAAAAGGATGAAGAAGAATAAATTCTACCCCTCCTCTCAACTCTTTTTCGGTGATGTGGAGGGAGTAAAACACAAATGAGAGGCTTTTAGACTACTCTTCTCTGGCAGTAACGAAGACATAAGAACACAATGAAAAAAAATTCATTATCTTCAATATACCATTCCTTAATAATGAACACAACATCTAGCCATCAGAACAAATTGAATCTTTGGGGACACCCTCTCCTCGAGCCTATGAACCTATGGCCAGAAGGATCCAGTCATCCGATGGTTGGATCACTGGAATCGAATGATTTTCTAGCGATCTTTTTTTGTCACCTGTTATAGATACTTTTGAGTTCTTCTTGATGAAATCGACATCCGGCTATTCGATCAAACCAAAAATTTGGCCACATCTTCTCCTCGAGCCTGCACACCAATAGACGAGTTGATCCATCCATTAGATGACAAGATCGCTAGAACTGAAAGCTTTTTCGGCGACCCTATTTTCATCCCTGTTTTGTACGAAAACCATGTGTTTCACTTTCGTTCGACTTCGACTCGTTATAGTCAGCATTAGGTTCCATCCACTAGTCCGACGAGATGTAGAGAGTCCTCGGCTAGAGCCACCGATTGTCTATCCGACGGATGGCGAAAAACTGAAGACGAACGATGGACGGCAAGCTCTATTCGCGTGTGTCACGAGCGCCATGAAGGAAATTATCAAATCCAACGATCCAATTTTGTCGAAGGGACGACCTAATGGCCCAGACATGTAGACAATTTAATTTGAATTAAAGTTAGCTTGATTCAAAACAAATCTAACCAAGGCAAATGATGTCAATCAAAATAAAATAAAAAAAAAGGGTTTAGCTTGAGTCAAATTGAAACCCAGTCAAATTTCCTTTTGAAACTAACCCAAATGTGAATTTGATTTTGACTTTGATCCAAACTCAAATTTGAAATGCATCCAATTAATGATGATCTACTCGATCCAACATGTCCCAGGTTATTATGAAACTTTATTTAATGAATGATTGATCTGATATAAACAAAAAAAGTGGAAAAACAAGAAAGATTTTTGATATATAGCATATTGTCAATAATATTGTTTGGAAGATGCATACGTCGATACTATGTATTGAGGCGTAGTCCTCAATATTATTACAATAGTTCTCGCAGCAATTTATGAAACTTGGAATTAGATAAATATTCACAGAAAGAATATTTACCGAAAGAATGAAAATAGAATAAGAAACATTCAGAAATAATAGAATTGTGAAAGATGAAATCAGATAAATATTCACAAAAAGAATATTTATCAAAGAAATAAAAAAATAAAAGAAAGAATTATGAAAGTTGAAATCAAATTATCGAAGAAATGAAAGAAGAAAGAAAGAATTGTGAGAGATAAAATTAGATAAATATTCACAGAAAGAATATTGATCGAATGAATGTAAGATGCAAAAAAGAATTGTGAAAGATAAAATAAAATAAGTATTCACAGAAAGAATATTTATCGAATGAATGAAATATGAAAGAAAGAATTATGAAAATTGAAATCAGATAAATATTCATAGAAAGAATATTTATTGTAAGGGTGTCACGGCATATTGTCAATAATATTGTTTGGGAGATGCATACATCGATACTAGATATCCGGGTGTAGTTCCTTAGTATTATTACAATATCGCTTGTAGCAACTTACGTAACTTGAAATCAGATAAATATTCATAGAAAGAATATTTATCGAATGAACAAAAGATCAAAGAAATAATTGTGAAAGAAGAAAGAAAGAATTTTGAAAGCTGAAATGAGATAAGTATTCACAGAAAGAATATTTATCATAGTTGAAATCAGATAAATATTCTTAAAAGAATATTTATCTAAAGAATGGAAGATGAAAAAAATATTGAAGAAATTGAAACGAATGAGAAATACAAAGAACATTCATTAGAAGCTAATTTCAAATAAATATTCATTGAAAGAATATTTATAAGAAAATGAAGGATGAAAGATATGAAAGCATGAAAATGGAATTGTATTGAAATTGTAAGCCTTTTATGGCAATTGTTATGAATGATATTGTTCTTCCAACTACTTATTTTTGTTTGGTTTGTATGTATGGATCTCTTAATCAAAGGTGCCCTAAGTCACTTAGAGGTAATTAATAATGAATGCTTGAAATTATTGGAAGCCAGAACTCACTAAAAAAAACCTTATATCTATAAGGTGAATTTAAAATGGTCCCTTGACATTTTAACATGAAATTGTAATTGAACCATTTTTGACCCAATAGAATGTGCATAATATATACAAAATACTATATTTCAAAATCTTCTCTTTCTCCAAAATTTCACTGTTCTCCCTTACCAAGGCCTTAAGCTTCCACTCAAGCACTTGCCTTATTATTACTCTGCCCTAAAATTCCCCCTTGTAAAATGTGGTATATGAGTTTTCATTGTCAAATTTAACAAACTCTCCAACTCTGGATAGCCCTAGGATGACTGTCACATCTTTAATGGTGAATTCTTCAAATATTTCATTAATAAGGAATCTTTTCCTTTGCTCATCCCAATTATTTCTCAAATACTCGATGCATAGCATATCCAAAGCTATGCTCAAGCCATCTAATAAATGGCCAAAGGGGGTCAGGGCCAACCTCCAAAGCAAATAGTTGCCCTCTAATATTTCTATAATGTACCTTCAGAATCTTGACATAGAGCACCTATTAAAGATCAGTCGCGTTATTTCTTTTATCTTTTTCTTCCCTCCTATCGAGTTGTGAGGCTTGCAAATATATTTATCACTGGCCATTGAACTAGAGCTGCTCATATTTCTAATTCTGTTCTAAATAAAGGTTTGTTAATGAAAATTAAAAGTCTATCAACTATAAAAATCTAGTCTGTCAATGAGACAATAAGATCAACTCAAGGTCTACAATCTCATATACCAGGTCTACTATCCCTAATTTAGGGTCTACTATTCTAAACTCAAGATCTACGATCCCTACTACTAGGTCTACTATCCGCAACTCAGGGTCTACTCCCAACTCAAGGTTTATGATCCCTACAACCAGGTCTACGATCCCCAACTCAAGGTCTACAATCCGATATACCAGGTCTACTATCCCCAACTCAGTGTATACGATCCAATAAACTAGGTCTACAATCCCTAGCTCAAGGTCTACAATCTGCAACTCAAGGTCTACGATCCCTAGCTCAAGATCTACAATCCCTACTCAAGCTCTATTATCCGTAACTCTAGGTCTACAATCTCCCCAACTCACAGTCTCTGATCCCTACTTCGAGGTCTACGATCTCTCCAACTCAAGGTCTACAATGCCATTTCTACCAGGTCTACTATCAGCTATAGAAACAATTTTAAAATATATAAAAATTTAGATTGTAAGTTATACCGAAATGAGATTGTAGTGTGTTGTTGCCAGAACAGGTCGCTGAAGGAGGTCACTGATAGGGATCCCGCAAGTGCATGGGTCTATCGAAGTAGTCAAATATCGATCCAATAGAGACTAATGGGCAAGTACCGACAGATCTCGAATTTACTAGCTGGACAAGGTTGAAGTTAGTGAAGTTTAAATGTTGAACTAATTAAATGAACCAAAATGTAAACAGAGGAATCATATGAGAGAAATTTGATGAAAGACACATCAGGATAAGGGTTCACCGCTTTGACTCCTTGCAACTTGATAATCGAACTCCAATGCCAACATCCTATCTAGTTTAAGGGATTCCGTCCCTGACATATAGGTCGTTCCCACTAATACCCTCATCCACTTCCACAGACTGGTTACCGATCTAATCCGTAAGGTTCTGACGTTCGAATGGCCTTGAGGTCTACCTAAACACGTCTAAGTTCCTAATACTTTTAGGGCGAGCACATGTTTACCAAAGGGGTCGCCCCTAGAATTCCTGATTTTTGAACCTCCACCTATGGAGTACCAGCTCAAGCGCTTCCTTTCGGGTGGTGCAGGCAAAGAGCACTTAGATAATCCAACACGCTGGCAAACTTTTGGTTTACCAGCCGCATCTTAAATCCTAATACTCACGCCAGGGGAGTACAGTTCGTCAAGGAGTTTTCCCTAGCCCCTGATCTATGAACCTTGCTCAGGAAAGTATAGACTCAAATGCCTCCTTTCGGGCAATGTAGGCAAAGGGTACAAACGGATTAGATAAACCCTTAACCAAATGGTTCCAACACGCGGGCAGACTTTTGGTCTTCTCATTGCGTCTAAGATCCTGATAGTCCCCCTAGGTGAGTACAGTTCATCAAGGGGTTTCCCCCCAGAATTCTTGTTTTATGAACCTCACTTGGGCAGCTGAAGGCTCAAGCTTCCCCTTTCAGGTAATGCAGGCAAGGCGCACACATAGAGTTAAGCAAGGATTTATGGCATTTGGAGTAAGATTATTACAACTAGTAAGTCATCAAAGGGTTACTCCACATCCTGATTTAAGGTTTAGCCTACAAAGCGCATGATGTTAGTATAAATAGTGTTCTTAAACATCACACACAATTGCAAGTTTGCGCAGGAATTACAAAAGAAATCTAAGATCATGCGATACTTTGCATAAGTTACACAATAAGCATGGCAAATCGAATGTAGTTTGAGGATCTTCCTTACAACTTGTTCCTGAGGTGTTCTACGCAAGAAAATCTTCAATGGTAGCAGATGCGCAGCCCCCCCTCTTTACTGTCATGGCCTTCTTCTCCAAAGCTCAGCACTTCTCTTGTATCCCCCCAACCTCCTTTTCCCTCAATCCTTTTCTGAAGTCTTTTATCTCCTCTCCTCCTAGTGGACTCTCTTCTTTTCCCCATCCTCTGCCAAAATCTTTTGCGCTATGTAAAATTCAAGATTCTGCCGAAAGGAGAAAGTCTTCATTGCTCTGCAAATGCTGCCAACCTTCACC
This sequence comes from Costus lasius, assembly GCA_027563935.2. NCBI lineage: Eukaryota > Viridiplantae > Streptophyta > Magnoliopsida > Zingiberales > Costaceae > Costus > Costus lasius. The sequence continues at coordinate 84,942,921 of CM050451.1, forward strand.
TTCACGCCATCATCATTATTCCAGCTGATTTCACCCTCTAAAGGCTGCTCTAGGGCTTTTTGTCAATGGGGGAGAAAGGACCTAGCTACCCTCAAGCTTCCCTCTACGATGTAGGACAGGGGTCTAAAACATTCAAACAACGATTTTCAAAATCCGTTTTGATAGATAAGTAGATAATAAGGGAAAACCGGATTTAAACTAACAAGATTTTGAGAAACTAATTTATTTTGTATTTTATAATAGTAAAGGAAAACCCGGGATTACAACTACTAAAAGCAGTAAATGATGAAATTAAACTTACAAAGCGACCCTTGAGAATTGAAGGATCGTATCTGTTGGGGTATGCCCTTAAGGCCAATGTTTGAGGCTTTGGGATATTTTCAGTATCATGTGTAAACAATATATATGTTTTATAAAGGCGATTGTTATTATTCAGATTGTTACATTATCTGCTGCTGTATGTATACTTCTGAGTAATGTCTCAATGATGTTCAGCTTAGCTGACATTCAGTATTGTCCTTAGTCGAGATATCTTGGTGAACATGAGACAGCCTTGATATGATTGAGACTAATGTGTGCTCTAATCTTGTGGGATGCTTCGAGCGTGGAATAAGATTAGACACATAGGTGCATTGGATGTACTGGACTGACCCTTCTTTGGATATTCAATTGTTTGTCACAATGTGAATAATCCTTGTATGCAAGCAAGTGGTATATTCCCTCTGACTTGAGATCACTTGTGTTTCTAAGTGATGATTGGCATTGTCTTGAGGTAGTTCAATATCATTTGAAAGATAATGGTTAAGGATTATCTTGGATAGTGGGCATGAGTCATGCTAGGGCACTTGTGATAGATATAGGATTGCCTCTCCTGATTGGAGTGTGATGTTCTAAGGGGGCCCTTGGATGAAATGGTTGAGAATGTGTATGGCCATACCCAGACGACTATGTTCATCTGATCTAACCATTTTCATCATGTTGGAATCGCAGGCTTGACACGCTTGTCCAACGGGAACATCTAGTGGTAAAGGGAAACATGTATGCCAAGTGAATTAGATTCGCACTTGTGCTGTGGTTTGGGAGTAGTCTTGGAAGACTCTTTCCTTCATATCGGGAGACAGTGATGTGTTGCTAAATACCTCTCTCTGATCGTGATAACGTAAGTTATCAATACCGACATTGAAGGAAACCCTTAGGGTCGCACAATTTGATGATATGGCTTACTTATGTCAGATCGTGTGGACTGGAATTATTCTAGTTCAGTTTAAAGGAATTTAAACTCTGATTGGAAGTGAGATCTAGTCTAATCATGTTTGATTGATTAGGGCATGTGATCGGTAAGCTTTGATCGGGGATTGATTTTTGATCGTGTTGATCAGGGGTTCAATGTGATGTGTGGTTAGATCGTGAGCCATTCGATTTAAAGAGATTTTAGCCAGGGTTGGTTCGATTTTGTGTTTGGACCAAATGGTGTTTGAACCGGTTCACTTGTGAACGCATGGTACATTTTAAGATGGAGGTTTCGATGGTTTAAGTGGGAGTTATGGAGATAGTTATTTTTTCGGTTTCACTATTTTGGTGGCCGAATATACCTCTCCTTGATCACCCACGTATTCAAGAGAGAACTCCTCTTCTTCCTTTTGAGTGGATCGTCTACATCCAAGAAAAGATATACCAGCCAAGACACACATCTTCCTTGCAAGGGACGATCAGGACTCCTTGTTATCTTTGCTAGCACAAGGGACGCAAGGGAGGAAGTCTACTTCATCTTGTGTGTGATTTCTTTGGAGAAGAGGCACTCGCCCCTTTTTCTCTTCCAAGCTGCCTCTCGTATCATGGCACAGGTAATGCTTTTACTTGTTCTATACGAGTTTGAAAAAGGTTGATCATATGCTCGTGATAAGCGATTCTTGGGATTCCTAGTTTTTCTGATGCAAGTTTGTTTTAGTTGCTTGTTAACTAGGTTTACTTATAGTGGTATCAGAGCCAGGTTTTCGGCTTGATGCATATGATTGCCTTCTTGTGATCCATGCTTGGGTAGATCTAATATTGATGCGCAAGTTTTCTGTTCTCATGCGAATAAATGTAATTCATACCTTGTGTTAGATGTATGTTTACATTACATAGCTTGCGCATATTATAGTTATTTTCACAAAGACTTACCTTCATGCGCGACTCCATTAGATATTTCTGTGCGCCTATTTTACATACTTAGACGGGTTAGCAGTTTTGAAATCGTTTGTCAAGTCTGAACCCAACAGCCTAACCAAACTATCTGACAGCCTGGATGGGCGGCTGGATAGCACTTGTGCGCAAGACGTACAGGTGGCTATAAGCCGACTGCGGAAGGGCGTGTAGTGATGTCTGTTTGAGGCAAAAAGATGAATGATCATGATACTGGCCCGGGGTCGCACCCGCTTGCCGGAATTCATGCAGGACGTTCAGCCCTTAAGGCATGCATAGTCGATCATTGGGTCGACGCTAGTCAGTTACGACTGGGTACATGCAAGGACAGTGGGTCTGACTTGTCCTGACGAGTGGATACCTGTTAATGGACCGTTGTAAGGTAGTAGGGCACATAAGGAAATAAAATTGATGCCATATATTTTTCTTTCACGTGTTGTACATGTTTTACATGTTGCCATGAATGATTGGACTCGAGTCGAGTAAATTTGAGTGTTTATTTAATCTTATGTGGGCTGCCCTTTTTGTATGTTGTGCTGGGGCCTGCGAGCCTGGAAATTAATATATTTGATGTGATCTGCGAGTCACATTTGATTTATTTGAATAATGTATAAATGACCTGCGTGTCAATCCATGTCTAGATAGTTTTTAAATGTAATTTCATCAGACATGAGCACACAACACATATGGCAGAAGCGTTTGCAGCAATTGGCTTCACTAGTTGGGTGGTCTAGAGTTCGACTCTAGAACAGGCGCATTTAGGCTACAGATGGCGTTTGGGCCGCATGAGGTACAAGAATGCCATAAAGAGCTCAAGTGAAGACTTTTGCTTGTTTCTAAAAGTCAAACTAGGGTTTTACTTATATTTTTATGGGCGTTTACCACATAAGATAATTGTGCTTTCTATTTACTGTTTTAAGTAATATTAGCACATGTATGTTTTATTCTTCTGCTATCACTATAGGCTTTGCATGATAGTAAGAAGATAAAAGACCGATAAAATCCAACGTCAATATCAAGCTTTCAATTGCCTTCTGACGCGAAACCTCGCTGTTCTGACTATCGTTGGGGCCGTGTTGTACCCACTCATTGGGCACGCCCAGCTATCTTCAGACGGTGTGAGATTACACCTACATGCTACAGAGAAGGGATTTATCGCTTCTCGTTGCTCAGCATAGAACGTGGTGGTCCAGGAAGTCGGTCAGGTCAGCTTGACCATATAGGCTACATGTTGAGCATATGATAGCTATATGGAGGCAGCCATCTGAGGAATCAGAGATTGTGTTGTACCAACTCAGTTGGCATAGTCTTCTGGATTACCTAGATGAAGGGGAATCGCACGGGTTGGCGAGTGGCATGGATTGCCTACCAGTGATTAGTGCTTGGGCTCTCTGTGCATCTTATCTCGCCTGAGCGGGACGCGGAGATCAAGTGTGAAATCTGGATCCCATCTCACTAAAAGAGTTTCACTCTTTCGGGCTTTTTATTGGATTTTCAGTCAGATAAAATAGTGAGAAAAAGGAATCACTCTTAAGTCCTGGAATGATTCTAACATGGTTGCTGACCTTGTTGTTCTTGCTATGTTGTAGATTCCTGCAGCAACGAACACCACAGGGCTCAACTTGCGATCCATATTGGAAAAAGAGAAGTTTGCTGGGCCAAACTTCTCAGACTGGTACAGACAGCTGAGGATTGTCCTTAAAGCTGAGAGGAAGCTATATGTCCTTGAGTCGGCAATACCGGCTCAACCCGCTACGAACGCCATAAGGGCGGTTCGAGATGCTTATGAAAAGCACGTCAGTGATAGTACTGATGTCACTTGCCTTATGCTTGCGTCAATGACGCCCGAGCTCCAGCGTCAACATGAGGATTTATCTGCTATTGATATTATAGCAAATCTGAAATTGCTGTATGCTGCTCAGGCAAGGACAGAACGCTATAACTTGACGAAACTTTTCTTTCATAGCAAGCTGGCTGAAGGGAGTCCAGTCGGAGCTCACGTACTCAAAATGATAGGGTACAAAGAAGCTCTAGAGAAACTGGGTCATACCATCAATCAAGAACTTGTTGTAGACATCATCTTGCAGTCTCTTCCGGCTTCTTTCGATGCGTTCATCATTAATTTCAATATGAACAAAATCGACTGTACTCCGGCAGAATTATTGAATATGCTCTGCACTACAGAGCAGACTCTTGAGAAGGGAAAGCCTTCATCCTCTGTCTTGATGGTTCCTTCTGGGAATAAGAAGAAGGGGAAGAAGGGCAAAACCCCTATCAAGAGCTACAACAAGGCTTTGAAACAAAAGGTGAAGCGGTCAAAGGACAATAGATGCTTCCATTATGGCCAGCTGGGTCACTGGAAGAAGGACTGTAGAGCGCTCCGAGGAGAGAAGAAGGGAAGCAAGCCTTCCACTTCTGGCTCAGGTATTTTCGTGACTGAAGTCATGGTTGCTTCTTCTATTTCATGGGTGTTGGACACTGCATGTGGAGTTCACATTTGTTCAAATGTGCAGGAACTCAAGAGAAGAAGACAGGTGGGACAGCATGAGGTGGACGTACGAGTTGGAAACGGGGCACGAGTTGCTGCTGTTGCTGTAGGAGAATATCACATCTCTTTACCATCTAGATTTGTATTAGAACTTGACAATTGTTATTTCGTACCAAGCATAACAAAGAATATTATCTCTATTCCTGCTCTTGTCAGGAATGGTTTTTTATTTGAATGCGGACCTTCACAGTGCTGCATTTCATTTGATAGTATTGTTTATGCAACTGGGTCGATTATCAATGGGTTATACGTGTTGGACATGGATTGTTCTGTACAACAAATTGATAATAAGAAAGCCAAGCATACTGATGACAGCACCTTGTTATGGCATAGTCGTCTAGGCCATATTAACAAGAAGCGCATTAAGCGGTTGCATGACCATGGACTGCTGGGATCATTCTCCTATGAGGAGCTTGACACATGCAAAGCTTGTTTAATGGGTAAGATGACGAAGACTCCTTTTACTAATAAAGGTGAAAGGGCTTCAGGTTTACTTGACCTTAGTCACAGTGATGTGTGTGGGCCATTTAGTAAACATGCCAGAGGTGGCTATTCATATTTCATTACTTTTACTGATGATTTCAGTAGGTATGGTTATGTCTATTTAATGAGACATAAGAGTGAATCTTTTGACAAGTTCAAAGAATTCAAAAATGAAATACAAAATCAGTTAGGCCGAAATATCAAAGCACTTCGATCAGATCGAGGTGGAGAATACTTGAGTCGTGAGTTTACTGACTATCTGAAGGAGTGTGGGATTATCTCACAGCTCATTCCGCCAGGAACACCGCAATGGAATGGTGTGTCCGAGAGGAGAAATCGAACCTTATTGGATATGGTTCGTTCTATGATGAGTCAGGCTACTCTACCTTACTCCTTTTGGGGATTTGCACTGGAAACAGCTGCAAAGATACTAAACCCAGTGCCATCCAAGGCCGTTTCAAAGACACCATATGAGTTATGGTATGGGAAACAGCCGAGCTTGACATTTATCAAAATCTGGGGTTGCGAGGCTTATGTCAAAAAGCTCGTCTCAGGGAAATTGGAGAGCAGATCTGATAAATGCATATTTGTCGGATACCCTAAAGAAACTAAGGTTTATTATTTCTACAATCCCAAGGAGAATAAAGTATTTATTGCTCGAACGACTATTTTTCTTGAGAAGGAGTTTCTTCTGCAAGAGGCCAGTGGGAGAGAAATAAAACTGGATGAAATTCCAAAAGAGGGACAAAGTAGTCAAGCACACTTGGATAAGCCTGAGCCAATAGATCAGGTTAATGTTCAACCTGAGGCTCAGACATCACGGGAACCGCGTAGATCGGGAAGGATTCGTCGTCAGCCTAAGCGCTATGACGGAGTCTACATCATTAATGATGAACCCCTCACCTATGCGGATGCGGTCAGTGGACCGGAGTCAACAAAATGGATTGAAGCTATGCGAGCCGAGATGGACTCCATGTCAGATAACCAAGTCTGGGATTTGGTTGATCCGCCTCCGGGAGTAATCCCTGTAGGCTGTAAGTGGATCTTCAAAAGGAAGAAAGACATGGATGGCAACGTAGTTACCTATAAGGGCAGACTAGTTGCGAAAGGTTTCAAACAAATCTACGGGATAGATTATGATGAAACTTTCTCTCCTATAGCCATGTTCAAGTCCATTCGAATTATTCTCGCGATAGCAGCATATTTTGATTATGAGATCTGGCAAATGGATGTGAAAACCGCTTTCCTTAACGGAAAACTGGAAGAGGATGTGTATATGACACAACCTGAAGGTTTCATCAACCCGTCAGAAGGTCATAAAATATGCAAATTAAAGAAGTCCATTTATGGACTAAAACAAGCATCGAGAAGCTGGAATCTTCGTTTTGATGAATCAGTTTCTGAATTTGGTTTCATCAAAAATGAAGATGACCCGTGTGTATATAAAAGGTTTAGTGGGAGCGTGATTACTTTCCTAGTCCTCTACGTCGATGATATTTTAATCATTGGAAACGATATTCCTGAATTGCATGCAGTCAAGGCATGGTTAAGAAAATGTTTCCAAATGAAAGATTTGGGAGAAGCAGCCTATATACTAGGCGTGGAGATCTATAGAGATAGATCTAATAGGCTTCTCGGGCTGTGCCAGCGTACTTACATCGATAAGGTCCTGGAAAGATTCCATTTATAAAATTCTAAAAGAGGTTATCTTCCAGTCAGACATGGTCTGAATCTTTCAAAGAGCCAGTGTCCTCAAACACAGTCTGAGAAAGATGAGATGGACAATACGCCTTATGCTTCGGCTATTGGGTCCATCATGTATGCGATGTTATGTACTCACCTAGACGTCGCTTATGGGTTAAGCGTGACCAGTCGGTTCCAAGGTAATCCAGGGAAGGCACACTGGATTGCAGTCAAGAACATTTTGAAATATCTTCGTAGAACCAAAAATATGTTCTTGATTTATGGAGGTCAGGAAGAGCTCAGTATCGAAGGATATATTGATGCTTCGTTCCAGTCTGACCAAGATGATTTTCGATCGCAATCAGGCTATGTTTTTAGCTTGAATGGAGGAGTAGTGGTGTGGAAGAGTTTCAAGCAATCAACTGTTGCTGATTCCACAACAGAAGCCGAGTATGTTGCAGCCTCAGAGACATCAAAGGAGGCAGTTTGGATTCGTAAATTCGTTCAGGAACTTGGTGTCGTTCCTTTGAGTGCAGATCCATTGGTTATCTTCTGTGATAACACTGGAGCGATTGCACAAGCGAAGGAACCACGGTCACACCAGAAGTCCAAGCACATACAGAGAAGGTTTCACCTGATTCATGAGATCATTAATCGAGGAGACATCAAGCTCTGCAAGGTTCATACAGATGACAATCTAGCCGACCCGCTTACAAAGCCTCTGGCGCAGCAGAAGCATGAGAAGCACTGTAACAATATGGGTTTGAGATACCTCAACCATTAGTTTAAGTGCAAGTGGGAGATTGTTGGGGTATGCCCTTAAGGCCAATGTTTGAGGCTTTGGGATATTTTCAGTATCATGTGTAAACAATATATATGTTTTATAAAGGCAATTGTTATTATTCAGATTGTTACATTATCTGCTGCTGTATGTATATTTCTGAGTAATGTCTCAATGATGTTCAGCTTAGCTGACATTCAGTATTGTCCTTAGTTGAGATATCTTGGTGAACATGAGACAGCCTTGATATGATTGAGACTAATGTGTGCTCTAATCTTGTGGGATGCTTCGAGCGTGGAATAAGATTAGACACATAGGTGCATTGGATGTACTGGACTGACCCTTCTTTGGATATTCAATTGTTTGTCACAATGTGAATAATCCTTGTATGCAAGCAAGTGGTATATTCCCTCTGACTTGAGATCACTTGTGTTTCTAAGTGATGATTGGCATTGTCTTGAGGTAGTTCAATATCATTTGAAAGATAATGGTTAAGGATTATCTTGGATAGTGGGCATGAGTCATGCTAGGGCACTTGTGATAGATATAGGATTGCCTCTCCTGATTGGAGTGTGATGTTCTAAGGGGGCCCTTGGATGAAATGGTTGAGAATGTGTATGGCCATACCCAGACGACTATGTTCATCTGATCTAACCATTTTCATCATGTTGGAATCGCAGGCTTGACACGCTTGTCCAACGGGAACATCCAGTGGTAAAGGGAAACATGTATGCCAAGTGAATTAGATTCGCACTTGTGCTGTGGTTTGGGAGTAGTCTTGGAAGACTCTTTCCTTCATATCGGGAGACAGTGATGTGTTGCTAGATACCTCTCTCTGATCGTGATAACGTAAGTTATCATTACCGACATTGAAGGAAACCCTTAGGGTCACACAATTTGATGATATGGCTTACTTACGTCAGATCGTATGGACTGGAATTATTCTAGTTCAATATAAAGGAATTTAAACTCTGATTGGAAGTGAGATCTAGTCTAATCATGTTTGATTGATTAGGGCATGTGATCGGTAAGCTTTGATCGGGGATTGATTCTTGATCGTGTTGATCAGGGGTTCAATGTGATGTGTGGTTAGATCTTGAGCCATTCGGTTCAAAGAGATTTTAGCCAGGGTTGGTTCGATTTTGTGTTTGGACCAAATGATGTTTGAACCGGTTCACTTGTGAACGCATGGTTCATTTTAAGATGGAGGTTTCGATGGTTTAAGTGGGAGTTATGGAGATAGTTATTTTTTTGGTTTCACTATTTTGGTGGCCAAATATACCTCTCCTTGATCACCCACGTATTCAAGAGAGAACTCCTCTTCTTCCTTTTGAGTGGATCGTCTACATCCAAGAAAAGATATACCAGCCAAGACACACATCTTCCTTGCAAGGGACGATCAGGACTCCTTGGTATCTTTGCTAGCACAAGGGACGCAAGGGAGGAAGTCTACTTCATCTTGTGTGTGATTTCTTTGGAGAAGAGGCACTCGCCCCTTTTTCTCTTCCAAGCTGCCTCTCATATCATGGCACAGGTAATGCTTTTACTTGTTCTATACGAGTTTAAAAAAGGTTGATCATATGCTCGTGATGAGCGATTCTTGGGATTCCTAGTTTTTCTGATGCAAGTTTGTTTTAGTTGCTTGTTAACTAGGTTTACTTATAGTATCACCCCATTCTTCACCGGTCCAACTCTGATGGAAGGTGTAGAAATGGTTAAGCATTACACACAAACACACAAAGGGATCCGAACAAGTCTCGGATTCATATTACACACTTAAATCAAGGGGGAGGCTAGTCCTCGCAAGTTCCCTTGCTAATATGAAATCTAACTAGAAGAGGGGGGGAAAGAGAAGCGGAGATGCGCCACCAATTTGCTTGTCCTCCTTGTGCCAACTACAAAATTAAAGAGTAGTGTAGATGCTATTCGGATCACAAGAGGAAACAAAACAAAGGAAAAGGCAGAAACTTAGCTTGCTTGGTTTGAAGATCCCTCCTTCTTGTTCCTTGCGCATCATGTCCTCTTGGAGAGTTCTTGGCATCAAGATGGAAGTTATGAGATGAAGAGCTCTCGGCTAGAAGATGCAAGGGAGGAGTCTTCTTAGAATTTTGGTGGAGAAGATGGAAGAAGAAGGGCTCAGCCCTTGGAAGAACACTACTACTACTACTAATGGCGACACTAATGTTTACCTGGGAAACTAGTAGGCAATTCTCATTTCATCAAAGCTAGAGAATACATGCGAGAGGGGTACATTTATAGGCAAGTGGGAGAGCTAGGGTAGGATGGTCAATTATCCCCTTGCGCTCCTTACAAAAATAGAGTGAAATTCGAAATTTGAAAGACAAGAGTTGGCGCAAATTGGTCTTGAAAGCTTTCCTTCTTTGATAATATTCCTTTGGCAAGATTTTAATGGCATTGGGCTGGCATTTGAGGTGGCTTTCCTTGCTTCTTGTGTTGGCGAGAAGCTCTCATCTTTGCTGAATGTTGGAGCATAAGTGAAGGATTCAAAAGTTGAATCCTTTCCATAAGTGCTTTGGGTGGCAAAACAAGATGGTAAGTCTCATTAAAGGCTCCCCTTTGATTGTGAAACTAGATTGGGGCTGATCTCGAATTCTTTCTTTGCTTCTTGCTTGCGCATCAAGTAGTCCTTTGAATTTTGAAAAGCATCCATAAGTGTTTGATGATGGAAACTTGAATTAATTGCTTGCTTTGATTGTGGATCTTGATTGCTGACCGAATCCTTGCTTGCTTGGGCTAGGCGCATATCTTGAATGGATGGAGGCTGAGGTGGCTGATTATCCCAAGGGAGAGGCACCCAAACAAATGAGGAAGTTGAGTTGTCAAGTGAACTCATCAAGGCTTGGGTTGAACTTGGAGTTGAAGTCTTCTTTCCTTCTTGGGCTGAGCTTGAGTTGAGTAGAACTTGATCTGAACTTGAGCAGATCTTGAGTGATGCTTGAGCTGATCCCTAGCTTGAATACCTGCCAAAAAAGTATAACCAATGCAAGGATGCACTATCCTACCATGATGCAAAAGTGCATAAGAGCTACATGCATTACAATGCACAACCTACTACAATTGGACTTGCCATAAATGACTATATGATGCATGGCTTTATTTGAAAACTTAAACTAACCTAAATGCCATGAAATGCAATGCAAAACAATCGAAAGCAAGTGAGCTCTAGGTGAATTCATGTTGAGGAGGTTTCCTCCGAGCCCAAGCGTGTCTCTTTAAATTAGGGCTGCTGCCTCCATCAGCTCTCCCCGGGTTGAAAAAATTCTCCTCTGGAGAATTGTCCTTGTACCCTTGGAGTAACATAGGGGCGGCCTTATCAAGTTCTTCCTCAAAGAGCCAATCCTCATCACCATTGAGGAATCTAACTCTGTAAGTCACTTGTATCTCTTCAGTGGTCAGTCGGGTTTGATCCCCAATGATAGCCTCAATCTCTAGCTCATGGTTGACATTTGAATCAGGCATAAAGAGGGGCTCTTGGTACAGAGGGGGATCCTCCTCATGGATAGGGGTGGGGATCTTGGGTTCAGGGTCTCCTACATTAGAGTACCTTTTCCGGCCATGCTTATTAGTACACTTAGGATAAAGCTTCATAGTGCTACTAAATTGGCTAGGCATAACAAAGTCTATGTGTTCAACAACATGTAGGGGAAGTAAAGCAGTATCAATGTTATTTAACCCTGAAGTCTTGAGACCAAGTTCTATAAGACAGGATCTATAGTTCAGAGGATGAGGATCTAAAAGTCCTAAGTCAAGAGATGGTTTAGAGGACTTAGGGTCTAGGTCAATTCCTAGCTTTGGAAACTCATAAGGGTCTAGGTAGGGTATGAGTGTTTCAGTAGGAGGCTCTATCTCAAGGGGTGGCTTTGGTTTGGGTTGTTCACCTAGGGCGGTTTCCTTAAGGACTATGGGGCATAAGGGTTGATCAGGTTGGGTGTCCCTAAGTAATTCTTGAGGTATCATCAGTTGGAGGGTTGTTTGGGTTGGTTTGGACTCAGCTATGACTCCCTTGTTGGTTGATGCTCTAAGTTCTCTAGGCATGGATGGTTTTAATTTGATCTTCTGACCTGAGTGGCTGAAAACATACGTGTTAGTCCGGGCATAGTGGACTACATTCATGTCATATAGCCAAGGTCTACCTAGTAGGATTTGTGCAACATCCATAGTGATGATGTCACACTAGACTCGTCCTTCATAATTACCAAACTGTAATGGGACAAGACTCCTATGGGTTATAGGCACACTTGTTTGATTGACCCAGGAGATATTGTAAGGTATTGGGTGAACCTCTACCTTAAGTTTGAACTTGGCGGCAGCAGAGTGGGAGACTGCGTTGAGGCTACTACCCCCATCTATCACTACTTTGCACATGTTTCCATTGCATTTCGTGTAAGTATGGAAGATACTAGTTCTTCGCCAGTCATCAGTGGGTGAGGGTTGGATCAAGTTACACCTAATGACTCCTAAGGTGTTTGGGGCTGATTCTTCATTACTGTCATACTCTAGTTCTTCAAAGACTTGACAATCAGAATCAGGGTCATTAAGGTCTTCAAGGCTAGGGGTTTGGGTTTCTTCTCCTAGGTACAAGACCCTTTTAGGGCAGTCTTTCATAAAATGTCCAGGTTGCCTACAAGCATGACATGTGACCCTAGATAGTTCTTGATAGCTAGAGGGCTTGGGTTTGGGAGTGCTAGAGCTAGAGGGATTGGTGGGTTTAGGAGTTGGGTTAGGGGTACTAACTTCTTTCCTAAAGGCATTCTTAATTTCTTGTTCTATTTCCTTAGCTCTAAGATGGGCGACCTCTATGGAGTCTATTTGGTAGTAGGCAAGGCCTTTCCTAATTCCATATCTGAGGCCATTCTTATACCTACTAAGGGCGCAAAGATAATGCAATCATGGTAATCATACCTCCGATGCAAATGTTGCCTTTCGATGCGTGGGCAACACAGAGGAATTGGCTGGCAAGGTGATATCCGGCATTGATCTGGCAATGATGAAGAAGTCCCCACAAACAGAGTAACTCCGGTTGGCACACAATCCCATCGCCATCTCGTGCGAAGATCATATGTGCGAGGATGTTACGGGCTACTTGATGCAAGGATTGGAAATGGCAGAAGCTCTGGCGTTGCACAGCGAATAGGATGTCATGGAAGAGATGCAGTGCCAAAATATATCCTCGTTGAAATTGGGTGGTCCAAATCTTGAAGCGTACGTCAGAAAAACAAATATGTCGTTCAAATCAGTGATGTGAGGTGGTATTCGTTGTTGGCAAGCCTAAATGTAATCAGGCCAGGATCGGTCTCAAGCGCTGATACTTTGACTTCTACTAAGCTGATGAACTCGAGTGTGAATGGTATGTAGGTGAGATGCACATATTGTAAGAATCTTCCCCAGCCGAATTGTCTGAACATCCATAGCAAGTCATCGAAGATGCCCAATGCAGCCAGTGAAGGTAGGTCAATATACCGGGTGTTGATGATGTGCCTGTTAGAGAGAACCTGATACCGCGCCGCTTGGTGATTGTCCCTCGTCTAGATTTCTAGTGGCGCAGCTGGTTACTGTGGTGGTTCTGGCCGCGGACTGGAAGTTCCTGCTGGACCCTTTCCGGTTGCTTTCTTGTGTGACGGCATGGCTGCTTGAGTGGAAGAGTCGAGGGTGCCGAGTGGTGTCGTTGAAATGCCGAAAGAGGAGCGGACGAAAAAAACAAAAGTCACGGCGAGGAAATAAGTGGAAACCTGGGAGTGAGAGCTCGTCGGAAGTGATCGGAGAAGTCACCGGTGAGTCGGTGGCTGGCGGTGAGGCAAGCGGCGACGACTTCGTGGGGCAGATAGTGGGGTCGGCGAGATGTATGGAAAGGGAAAAATCGGGAACCCTAGGTAGACAAATCGGGCAGAGCTTAAGTGAATATGATTAACGGGTCAGGTTGCCAGCAGACCCGTTAAGGCATTTTGAGGTTGCGCCCGATAATCTCGTTAGGACCTAATTAAGAAGTTCTCGCCGAAAGAATCTGTCGGGAAATCACAGTCGCTACTTTCATCGGTACCCAGTCGTGATCTTATCGCAGATTTTTGGCACTAGTTTTCACGGCCGTGACTTAAATCACTGGGTAGCCGTGATGTTCTCATCAATTTTATACACATTCTATCTTCGGAAAATTCTGCCCATGATTTTCATCATGACCCTCCTGTGATTTCTTCTGGAAGATTTCGCACAGATTTTATGGTCGTGGCCATAGTCACGGCTCTGTCGTAATATTCTCGGTGGATAAGTCTTTGTTTTGCCTCTTTGAAAAATCTCAATCACGATCTTCAGCATACCCCGGTCATGATTTCCTCATGTAATTTCTCTGTTGCTAATTACAGCTATGGCTTCAGTCACCTCCTTGCCGTAATTCTCTCGGCAAAATTTCTGATGTTGGATGAGTATAATCACAGCTAAGATTTTCATCAGGACCCGGCCGTGATTTTTGGAAAAATGACAGAAAATGTCTACCTCTATAGAATCAGCTTGGGATATTCCTATGTCATTTAAAATCAAATAGAAGCATCAAAAACCATAGCTAAATAGTCTAGAACATATGAAAACTAAGGCGAAAAACAAAGAAAAGGGCACAACAAGGCCCTCATACCACTTTCAACTATTAAGAATCGAATGCCAATGCTGGGGATAAGCAAGTAAACAGTAGATGAGCGTGTATAGTTTTCCAAGAGAACAGATTAAAACCAATCACTTCGAGTATAGCTTGCATCATTCTCGGTAAGCTGCCGCTTGTTAGGGACTCCCATGTTGACTTCAATATCAGTGTTTCGCTCTAGTGTTCGGTACTTGGTGGTTATTTACCGATCAAGTGTTCATGCGCTACCAGTAAGATTACCACCAACATTAGATATCAAGACATCAGAGCGAAGCAAAATGGAAACAGCTATAAGGAGGAAAACCAAACTTAGAGCAAAGAAAATCTAGATATTCTAAAATTGATTGATATCTCCGAGTGTCATTTTAATATATATAACAGATATATGAGATCACTAAGGATTTCAGACCAATCATCAAGAAAGCTCCTCAAAACATGCAAACTAAACTAAACTACACAAACCATGAAAGCAAGAAAGAAAGATGCTGAAAATAAATTCAACTAGAATAAGATGCTTGGATTGCTTCCCAAAAAGCGCTAATTTAAGGTCCGATAGCTTGACCATAGTCGGTGTTATCCTGGTGAGGGGCAATCAGCAAGGAGTAAGATGGTTTCCTCTGGTATCGGTTCATGCGGGACATAGTGTTTAAGTCACTGTTCGTTAACCTTGAATGTGCCGGTGGAATCACGAAAGATATCCACAGCGCTATGAGGATAGACTTTACGTATTACAAAGAGTCTCGTTCACTTAGTTCACAATTTACTAGGGAAAAGCTCAATCCTGGAGTTGAACAAGAGTACCATATCTCCTTCGTGAAATTCCCTTTTCATGATTCTTCGATCGTGCCATCTTTTAGTTCGTTCTTTGTAGATTCTAGTGTTCTCATAGGCTTCTTGCCGAAACTCATCAAGTTCATTGAGTTGAAGTTTTCTGGCATTGCCAGCTTGTTTCCCAACAAAATTCAATTGTCGTATCGCCCAAAAGGCTTTGTGTTCAATCTCTATTGGTAAGTGGCATAATTTAACATATATCAACTGGAATTGCGACATACCGATTTGGGTTTTGAATGTTGTATGGTATGCCCATAGAGTATCATCGAGTTTGAGTGACCAGTGCGTGTGAGTACACGATACGGTCTTCTCTAGAATGTGCTTTATCTCCCGGTTTAATATTTTTACAGTTGGGAAACCCTAGGGATATTATACAATTTTTGGCATTACAGATTACAAAAACGCAGCAGAAGATTATCCCCGAAATAAGCCAGTCCCAAAAACCCAGTGAAGATCGTCATGCGAGGGGGTTGACACGATGTGATAATAAATACCTAGAACAAGAGGAGGCCGATGTTGAGGTAGGCGCCCAAGTGTTCGCCCTCTGCAGTCTCACACACACGGATGCCTTGAGTCCTCTTCTTCCATGCCCGGTGCTAGCCTCGGGAAGAAGAACCAAGCCTTTAATTACTCCTTTGAACAATTGTGCCAACCTTGATGAAAGGATGCGCCAAGAGAGGAGAAAGGGAGATGATGCCGCCAAGCTCTCCTTTTAGTTGCGCCAAGAGGAAGTGAAGGAACAAGCTTGCGGCTATAGAAGAATAAGCCACCAACCCCTTGCTTCCCTTGCACCAAAGGAAGAGGAAGAGGAGAAGAAGAAGCTTGCGGCAAGAGGATGGAAGAAGGTTGTTGCGCCAAGACTCTTACTCTCACCCTTTGATGTTTTGCTCACACCAATTAATCCCTTCTTGTGCCTCACGCATATCTTTGATATATAGAGGCATGAGGGGCGGCAAGAATAAGGTGTGGGTGAAACTCATGAAGGGATAAGTCGGCTAGGGTAAGGGCAAGGTAGCAATTAGGGTTTGAGGTAAGGAAAGTCTCTAAGACTTTACCATAAATCTCATCCTCTTTTCCATATGCACTTGCCACTTACCAAATAAGTTCTACAAGCCATATGCGCCCCAAGCCTTGCCTTAGAGGCAAGCTTTCCATCCAAGGAACAAGGGGCAAGGCGCCTAAGCCTAAACCTTCCAAAGAAGCAAAAGATGCCCTCTCCTCCCCATTATGCCCTTAGGCGCCAATGGGGGGAGATTTATCCCCATTATACCTTTTTAGCCCATTATCTCTTTATGACAACTTGTTATTGGACCTCATTGGGTAATGAGCTAGCTCAAACTTCATTACATGGGTTGATTAAGCCATTGGATCCAATCCAATGCAACCCTAATCCAAAGTTGACCAACCATGGTCAAATACGAGTCAACTTGCCAAAAATGAAGTTTGGCTCCAATAACTCTCTTCCATCTCATCAGGCCCATTGGCGCTGATGAAATATCCCAAATAGATCCAAGCTATCCAATAACTTGATCATAAGGCTTCCCGATCAATACGAGAACTCGAGCATCAAGGTGTGCAACCCTGTAGGTTCCTCTGACGTTAGTAGTGCTGACCAAAGGTCACCACAAGCAGTGAGTCGCACCTAGCAGTGCCTCGCTGCTACCCAAGTCATCGAAATGGATATCAACATCGACATCCTCATCATCACAACTAGGTATAGAAGCATTACTGTCTCTTTGCTGAACTGATATCCGATTGGACAAGTGCGTCATCACTTGTTTTCACCCAATCACATGGTCATAACTAAATCAGGTTCTCACCTGGGTATGGCCATACACTTTCAGTCATAAAACCATTAAGGGCCCTGTGGATATCAAGCTTCCTTCAAGAAGGGGCAAATCCTTTATCTGTCCATTGACCTTCTCATATGGGTTGTGACATACTCAATGACAACTGTTATTACCTCCCAACTATGGTGAGTGTTGGGGTATGCCCTTAAGGCTAATGTTTGAGGCCTAGGGATTCTTTCAGTATCATGTATAAACTCTATGTTTATAAAGGCAATGGTTGTTATTCAGTTTGTTACATCATCTGCTGCAATATGTACACTTCTGAATAATGTCTCAATGCTGTTCAGCTTGGCTGACAAGTAGTTAAGTCCTTAGTCGAGATATCTTGGTGAACATGAGACAGCCTTGATATGATTGAGACTAATATGTGTTCTAATCTTATAGGATGCTTCGAGCATGGAATAAGATGTAGACTCATGGGTACATTGGATGTACTGGACAGACCCTACTAGGATATTCAATTGCTTGTCACAATGTGAATAATCCTTGTATGCGAACAAGTGGCATACTTCCTCTGACTTGAGATCACTTGTGTTTCTAAATGATGATTGGCATTGTTTTGAGGTAGTTCAATATCATTTGAAACATAATGGTTATAGACTATCTTGGATAATGATCATGAGTCAGGTTAGGACACTAGTGATAGATATAGGATTGCCATCTCCTTCATTGGAGTGTGATGTTCTTTAGGGGCCCCCTGGATGAGATGATTGAGAAAGTGTATGGCCATACCCAGGTGACTATGTTCATCTGATCTAATCATTCTCATCATATTGGATTTACAAGCTTGACACGCTTGTCCAATAAGAACATCAAGTGGCAAAGGAAACATGTATGTCTAGTGAGTTGATTCACACTTGTGCTGTGGTTTGGGTGTAGTCTTGGAAGACTCTTTCTTTTATATCGGGAGACAGTGATGTGTTGCTAGATACCCCTCACTGATCGTGATAACGTAAGTTATCGTTACCGACATTTAAAGGAAACCCTTAGGGTCGCACAATTTGATGATATGGCTTACTTAAGTCAGATCGTGTGGACTGAATTGTTTGGATTCAGTTTAAAGGGATTTAATCTCTGATTGTAAGTGAGATCTGGTCTGATCATGTTTGATTGATTAGGGCTTGAGATCGGTAAGCTTCGATCGAGAGAATGCATGCTAGATCGGTGAGATCAGGAGCATTAAGAGATGAACGGTTAGATCTTGAACCTTTAGGGTTTATTGTGATCTAGACCAAATTGCTTGGCTTAATTGGTCTTTGAACTAAACCCAAATTGAACCAGCTCATCAAGTGAGCGCATGGTTCAAGGGTGAAGAGGAATTTGCGATTGGGGTAAACCCATGGTCGCATGTTGAGGAGTGGCTTCTCTATTTTTAGAAGGCATGATCACTTACGTGACCACGCCTCACGTTACTCTCCTTTTCACGCCTATTGTCGCCTTGGCTCTTGCTCTCAACGTTTGAGCATTCTCATGGTTGAAGGGGTTGACAATAAGGAGGTCTCGCCAAGCAAAACTTCTTCTCTTCCCTTTCCATTCGAAAAAGGACTCCTTAGAACCTTGCTAGCACAAGGAGCACTAAGGGAGTAGGCGACATCATCTTGTGTGCGCACCATTTGGAGGAGAAGCGCTTGAGTCTCTTCTTCCTAGACGCCATCCAAGGAATGGCTTCGGTAAGAATCGATTCCTTCAGTCTTGTTTGCAATCGGTTTAAAAGTTGATCATATCTCATGCTATCGATCCCTAGAAATCCATTCCGCTGCTTTAAAACCTCCATATGCGCCAGTAGGGTTTCGCCCCCCTTGTTTAGGGGACTTTCAACTGGTATCAGAGCGCACAAGTTTTATACATGTTTTATGATTGCTTGATGCTTATTGTGATCCTTGTTTGTGCAATTCACTAGATCTAATGCTTACATGCGAAAAACGACATGATATGTTAGTTGGCGAAAACTTAATGTATATGTTTTCTTGGCGCATGTATCTTGGCGCATATTGGTTTTTCACAAAACTATATTACATGCGCGCCTACCATTAGATCAGAGGCGCCTACTGTAAACCCTTAGACGGGTTATTAGGGTTGAAGTCACAGTCTAGTCAAGATCCAACCAGTCTGATCAGACTATCTGACAGCCTAGATGGGTCGACCAGATGGCACCTCTGCGCAAGCAAGAGGTGGCTATAGGTCGACTCTGGACAGGCGTGTAGCGATGTCTGGTTGAGACAACCAGTGAACGCACATGAGTTAGGCCCGGGGTCATACCCACTTGCCAGAACTCATGAGGTCGTTCAGCCCTTGGCGCATGCATGGTTGACCATTAGGTCGACTCAAGTCAGTTAGGACTTGGTGCATCCCAGGGCAGTGGATCTGACTAGATCTGATGAGTGGATCCCTATTAATGGACCGTTGTAAGGTAGTAGGGCACATAAGGAAAATAAAAGTGATGCCAATGGGTTTTCGAAAATTTTATTTTCTTGATTGGATCACATGATGATTGTATACATGATGCTTGTTTATTTCATCTTATGTGGGCTGCCTATCTTAATGTGTGCTGTGCTGGGGCCTGCGTGCCTGGATGTTAATTTGTAAATTATTTAATGTGATCTGCGAATCACATTTTTAATTAATTTATAAAGTGTTTTTGACCTGCGTGTCAATCATGTCTAGATAGATTAAATTGTATTTTAATCAGACATGAGCACAGAGCACACTTGGCAGAGGCGCATGCAGCAGTGGCTTGACTAGGTGGGAGGTCCAGGGTTCGACTCTGGGACAGGCGCATTTACCTGGTGGGCACACCTGAGCTGCAGTGGGCGCTTGGGCCCTGGGTTGGGCCAGATGAGAAGAAAAAGCCCCATGAAGAAAGCAAGTGAAGACTTAAGTTAAAATTAAGGTCTTACCTAGGCTTATTGGGCGTTTACCACATAAGATCAGCATGCTTTCTACTTATTGTTTATATAATTAGAACTGCATGATTTAATCTTCTGCTATCGCCATAGGTTATGTATGATAGTTAAGAAGATAAAAGACCGTTAAAATCCAATGCTAAAATATCAAGCTCGTAAGCCTTCTGACGTGAAACCTCACTGTTCTGACTATCGTTGGGGCCGTGTTGTACCCACTCAGTGGGCACGCCCATCTATCTTCAGACGGTGCGGGATTACACCTGCGTGTTACAGGGAAGGGATTTATCGCTTCTCGTTGCTCAGCATAGCACGTGGTGGTCCAGGGAGTAGGTCGGGTCAGCTTGACCATGTAGGCTACATACTGAGCATATGTTAGCTATATGGAGGCAGCCATCTGTGGGGTCAGAGATTGTGTTGTACCAACTCAGTTGGCACAGTCTGCTGGATTGCCCAGATGAAGGGGAATCGCACGGGTTGGCGATTGGCAGGGATTGCCTACCAGAAATTAATGCTTGTACTCTCTGTGCATCTTATCTCGCCTGAGCGGGACGCGGAGACCAAGTGTGAAATCTGGATCCCATCTCACTAAAAGAGTGTTACTCTTTCGGGCTGTTTTGCTGGATTTTTCAGCCAGATAAAATAGTGAGAAAAGGAATCGTTCTTAAGTCCTGGATTGATTCTAAAACATTGATACTGACCTTGCTGTTCTTGCATTGTTGTAGATAACTGCAGCAACGAACACCACGAATTTCAATGTGCGATCCCTACTGGAAAGAGAGAAGTTTGCTGGGCAAAACTTCTCAGACTGGTACGGACACCTTAAGATTGTTCTTAAGGCTGAGAGGAAGCTGTATGTCCTCGAGACGGCTATACCGCCTCAACCCGCTCCGAACGCCGCAAGGGCGGTTCGGGATGCTTATGAAAAGCATGTCAATGATAGCATTGATGTCGCTTGCCTGATGCTAGCGTCTATGACGCCAGAGCTGCAGCGTCAGCATGAGGATCTATCGGCTATAGATATTATAGCTAACCTCAAGTTGCTATATGCTGCACAGGCTAGGACTGAACGCTACAATCTGACAAAACTTTTCTTTCAGAGCAAACTGACTGAAGGGAGTCCAGTGGGAGCTCACGTACTCAAGATGATTGGGTACAAGGAGGCTCTAGAGAAACTGGGACATACCATCAATCAGGAGCTTGCTGTAGACATCATTCTTCAGTCTCTTCCGGCTACCTTTGATCTTGTTCATATTAAAATCGGGAAGGATTCGTCGACAGCCTGAGCGCTATGATGGAGTCTACATCATTAATCATGATGAACCCCTCACTTATGCGGATGCGGTCAGTGGACCGGAATCAGCACGATGGCTTGAAGCTATGCGCGCCGAGATGGACTCCATGTCAGATAACCAAGTCTGGGATTTGGTTGTGTTGGGGTATGCCCTTAAGGCTAATGTTTGAGGCCTTGGGATTGTAAAAGTATCATGTAATAAACTCTTATGTTTATAAAAGGCATGGTTATTATTCAGGTTGTTACCTTGTCTGCTGTAATAAGTGTACTTCTGAATAATGTCTCAAAGCTGTTCAGCTAGGCTGACAGGCTATAAGTCCTTAGTCGAGATATCTTGGTGAACATGAGACAGCCTTGATATGATTGAGACTGATATGAGTGCTAATCTTATAGGATGCTTCGAGCATGGAATAAGATGTAGACTCATGGGTACATTGGATGTACTGGACAGACCCTACTGGGATATTCCATTGCTTGTCACAATGTGAATGATCCTTGTATGCAGCAAGTGGCACATGTCCTCTGACTTGAGATCACTTGTGTTTCTGAATGATGATTGTCATTGTCTTGAGGTAGTTCAATATCATTTGAAACATAATGATTATAGACTATCTTGGATGGTGAGCTTGAATCAGGTTAGGGCACTAGTGATAGATAAAGGATTGCCGTCTCCTTGTTCAAGGAGTGTGATGTTCTAAAGGGCCCCCCTTATATGAGATGATTGAGGAAGTGTATGGCCATACCCAGATGACTATGTGCATCTGATCTAATCATGCTCATCGTATTGGAGTTACAAGCTTGACCCGCTTGTCCAATAAGAACATCCAGTGGCAAAGGACACATGTATGCCTTGTGAATTGAGTCACACTTGTGCCATGGTTTGGGTGTAGTCTTGGAAGACTTTTTCCTTTATATCGGGAGACAGTGATGTGTTGCTAGATACCCCTCACTGGTCGTGATAACGAAAGTTATCGTTACCGACATTTAAAGGAAACCCTTAGGGTCGCACAATTTGGTGATATGGCTTGCTTAAGTCAGATCGTGTGGACTGAATTGTTTCGGTTCAGTCTAAAGGGATTTAATCTCTGATTGTAAGTGAGATCTGGTCTGATCATGTTTGATTGATTAGGGCTTGAGATCGGTAAGCTTCGATCGAGAGAGATGATGCTAGATCGGTGAGATCAAGAGCATTGTGAGATGAATGGTTAGATTGGAAACCTTAGGGTTTGGTTGATCTAGACCGATTTGGCTTGGGCCGGTTTGGTTTGGCTTTTGGTCCAAACACATTTGCTTTGAACCGGTTCAAGGGCTTGAACGCATGGTTCATTGTTTAAGGCGTTTTGTGGAGTTTAAGATCGGTTTAGAGATCTTAAACGCATGGCTTAATGTTTTTCCTAATTTGGAAAGTCATAAGCGCATGTCTCCTTGAACGCAAATGACAAGTGAACGCTCCATTCACTCTCGGCCTTCGCTTGCTCTCGTGACGAGACATTGGTGAAGGAGACGACATCTTGGAGAAAGGATCGGCCAAGCAAAGAAGTCTTCATCTCTTTCCTATACTCGATCAAAGACATCTTGGCATTCTTGCTAGCACAAGAGGTGCGCAAGTGAGGAGTCTTCATCACCTTTGTGTGTGAACTTTCGGAGGAGATCAAGTTTGCTCTCTTCTTCCAAGCCGACCTCCAACCTTATGGCTATGGTATAGATCTCAACTCATAGCTTCATGTTGATTATATAGTTCATATGCGATCTACTTGAAGCCCTTTGTCGCTATGCATGCTAGATGCGCATGTTTAGGGTTTCAACCCCTAATGTTTAGGGTTTCCTTCAATTGGTATCAGAGCGAGGCTCTCCATATGATCTATATGATTGCTAGAAGTGTTATGTGATCCATGCTTGTTGCGCTTACTTGATGCTTTGCTTTCATGATGCATGGTTACATGTACTTGTAGATTGCGCTTGTATCATGCTAACATGCAGCTTGCGCTTGTATCATGGGCTATGTATGCGCTCCCCCTTGAAGGGGACCCCCTCAAGTTTGCGCTCCCCCTAGAAGGGGACCCCCTTAGATCTAAGGGTTATCAACTTTGTTTGATGTTAGCGCATGTTCTAAGGTTTTTCTAAAACTTACATCTTGTGCGCTTGATTAGATCTAAGGTGCCACTACATTAAACCCTTAGATGGGTTGATGGGGTTGAAGTCACCACTAGGTTAGATCCAAGTCTGATCAGACCATCTGACAGCTCAGATGGGTTAACCTGATAGCACCTATGCGCAAGCACAAGGTGGCTATAGGTTGACTGCATCTAGGGCGTGTAGCGAGGTCTGGTTGAGACACTACTGAACACACTTGAGTTAGGCCCGGGGTCACACCCGCTTGCCAAAACTCATGGGGGTAGTTCAGCCCTTGGCGCATGCATGGTTGACCATTAGGTCAACTCGGGTCAGTTAGGACTCGGTGCATGCAAGGGCAAAGGATCTAACTAGATGGATGAGTGGATCCCCATCAATGGACCATTGTAAGGTTGTAGGGCTCATAAGGAAATTAAAATTGATGCCATGGGGTTTTCAAAACTTTTAATTTCAAGATGATTGGATCACATGTTGATTGAACCATATGCTTGTTTATTTAGTCTTGTGTGGGTTGCCCAATTGTGTGCTGTGCTGGGGCCTGCGTGCCTGGACTTAAAAATTGTAAATTAATTTGTGATCTGCGAATCACATTGTACTTAATTTATAATATGTTGTTGACCTGCGAGTCAACCTTGTCTAGATAGATCAAATGTACTTTGATTAGACAAGAACAAAGGCACACATCCAAGAGGGGCATTCACCTGGTGGTGCACCTGAGGTGCTCTTGGCGCTAGGGCACTGGGTTGGACCAGATGAGATGCAATGAAGCTCAAGTGAAGACTTAAGTAATCTTAAGGTCTTACTAGGGTTCATGGGCTTTTACCACATAAGATCATGCTTTCTACTTATTGCTAATAATTAGAATTGCATATTTATGTTTATCTTCTGCTATAGCCATAGGACATGCCTGATAGTAAGAAGATAAAAGACCGTTAAAATCCAACGCTGAAATATCAAGCTCGTAAGCCTTCTGACGCGAAACCTCACCTTTCTGACTATCGTTGGAGCCGTGTTGAACCCACTCAGTGGGCACGTCCATCTATCTTCAGACGGTGCTGGATTTCACCTGCGTGTTACAGAGTTGGGATTTATCCCCTCTCGTTGCTCAGCATAGCACGTGGTGGTCCAGGGAGTAGGTCAGGTCAGCTTGACCATGTAGGCTACATATGTGGCGCATATGGTAGCACATGGAGGCAGCCATCTCTGGGATCAGAGACTGTGTTGTACCAACTCAGTTGGCACAGTCTGCTGGATTGCCAAGATGAAGGGGAATAGCACGGGTTGGCGATTGGCTGGGACAGCCTACCAGAAACTAGTGCTTGTCATCTCTGTGCATCTTATCTCGCCTGAGCGGGACGCGGAGACCAAGTATGAAATCTGGATCCCATCTCACTAAAAGAGTGTTACTCTTTCGGACTGTTTACTGGATTTTTCAGTCAGACAAAATAGTGAGAAAAGAATCTTTCTTAAGTCCTGGATTGATTCTGAAACATTGATACTGACCTTGCTGTTCTTGCTTGTTGTAGATTCCTGCAGCAACGAACACCATGAGCTTCAATGTGCGATCCCTACTGGAAAGGGAGAAGTTTGCTGGGCCGAACTTCTCTGACTGGTTCGGACACCTTAAGATTGTTCTTAAGGCAGAGAGAAAACTGTATGTCCTCGAGACGGCGATACCGCCGCAGCCCGCTCCGAACGCCGCAAGGGCGGTTCGGGATGCCTACGAAAAGCACGTCAATGATAGCATTGATGTCGCTTGCCTGATGCTAGCGTCTATGACGCCACCGCTGCAGCGTCAGCATGAGGATATGTCGGCTATAGAGATTATAGCGAACCTCAAGATGCTGTATGCTGCACAGGCGAGGACTGAGCGCTATAATCTGACGAAGCTCTTCTTTCAGAGCAAACTGGCTGAGGGGAGCCCAGTGGGAGCTCACGTGCTCAAGATGATTGGGCACAAGGAGGCTCTGGAGAAACTGGGGCATACCGTCAACCAGGAGCTTGCTGTAGATATTATTCTGCAGTCTCTTCCGCCTTCTTTCGATGCGTTCATCATTAACTTTAATATGAACAAAATCGATTGTACGCCGGCAGAGTTGCTGAATATGCTCTTGACAACTGAGGAAACTCTGAAGGGTAAGCCTTCAACCTCTGTCTTAATGGTTCCTTTTAGGAACAAGAAGAAGGGGAAGAAGGGCAAGGCCCCTGTCAAGAATTACAGCAAGGCCCTGAAACAGAAGGTCAAGCGGTCGAAGGACAACAGGTGTTTCCACTGTGGCCAGCTGGGTCACTGGAAAAAGGACTGTAAAGCGCTCCAAGGAGATAAGAGGGGAAGCATCGCTTCTGGCTCAGGTATATATGTGACTGAGGTCATGTTATCTTCTTCTACTATTTCATGGGTGTTGGACACTGCATGTGGAGTTCACATTTTTTCAAATGTACAGGAACTCAAGAGAAGAAGGCAGGTGGGACAGCATGAGGTAGACCTACGAGTTGGAAACGGGGCACGGGTTGCTGCTGTTGCTGTAGGAGACTATTTCATTTCTTTACCATCTGGCATTGTATTAGAATTGAACAATTGTTATTTTGTACCGAGTATCACAAAGAATATTATCTCTATTCCTGCTCTTGTCAGGAAAGGATTTGCCTTTGAATGCAAGATTTCAAAGTGTGTTTTATCTCATGATAATATTGTGTATGCAACTGGTTCAATTAACAATGGGTTATACATGTTGGACATGGAAAATTCTATACAAAACATTGATAATAAGAAAGCCAAGTATGCTGATGACAGCACCTTGCTATGGCATAGTCGTTTAGGCCATATAAACGAGAAGCGCATTAAGCGGTTGCATGAACATGGACTGCTGGGATCATTCTCCTATGAGGAGATTGATACATGCAAAGCTTGTTTGATGGGTAAAATGACGAAGTCCCCTTTTTCTAACAAAGGTCAAAGGACTTCAGGTTTACTTGACCTTATACACAGTGATGTGTGTGGGCCTTTTAGTAAACATGCCAGAGGTGGCTATCAGTACTTCATTACCTTTACTGATGATTTCAGTAGGTATGGATATGTCTATTTAATGAGACATAAAAGTGAATCTTTTGACAAGTTCAAAGAGTTCAAAAATGAAGTACAAAATCAGTTAGGCCGAAATATCAAGGCACTTCGTTCTGATCGAGGTGGTGAATACCTGAGTCATGCGTTTACTGACTATCTGAAGGAGTGTGGGATTATCTCACAGCTCACTCCGCCAGGAACACCGCAGTGGAATGGTGTGTCCGAGAGGAGAAATAGAACGTTACTTGATATGGTTCGTTCTATGATGAGTCAGGCTACTCTTCCATACTCCTTTTGGGGTTTTGCACTGGAAACAGCTGCAAAGGTACTAAACCGAGTGCCATCCAAGGCAGTTTCAAAGACGCCATATGAACTATGGTACGGGAAACAGCCTAGCTTGACGTTTATCAGGATCTGGGGTTGCGAGGCTTATGTCAAAAAGCTCGCCTCTGGGAAACTAGAGAGAAGATCTGATAAATGTATCTTTGTCGGTTACCCTAAGGAAACTAAGGGTTATTATTTCTACGATCCCAAAGAGAACAAGGTTTTTGTTGCTCGGACGGCCATATTTCTTGAGAAGGAGTTTCTTCTGCAAGAGGCCAGTGGGAGAGAAATAAAGCTGGATGAGAATCCAGAGGAAGGACAAAGTAGTCAAGCAGAGTTGGATGTGCCTGAGCCGGTAAATCAGGTTATTGAGCAACCTGAGGCTCAAATATCACGGGAACCGCGAAGATCGGGTAGGATCCGTCGACAGCCTGAGCGCTATGACGGAGTCTACATCATTGATAATGATGAACCCCTCACTTATGCGGATGCGGTCAGTGGACCGGAGTCAGCTAGATGGCTTGAAGCTATGCGAGCCGAAATGGACTCCATGTCAGATAACCAGGTCTGGGATTTGGTTGATCCGCCTCCGGGAGTAATCCCTATAGGCTGTAAATGGATCTTCAAGAAGAAGATTGACATGGATGGTAACGTAGTTACCTATAAAGGCAGGCTAGTAGCGAAAGGTTTCAAACAAATCTACGGGTTAGATTATGATGAAACTTTCTCTCCTGTAGCCATGTTTAAGTCTATTCGGATTCTTTTCGCGATAGCAGCATATTACGATTATGAGATCTAGCAGATGGATGTGAAAACAGCTTTCCTTAATGGAAATCTGGATGAGGATGTGTATATGACACAACCTGAGGGTTTCACTAATCCATCAGATCGTCATAAAATATGCAAGTTAAAGAAGTCCATTTATGGACTGAAACAAGCATCAAGAAGCTGGAACATTCGTTTTGATGAATCAATCTCTGAGTTTGGTTTCATCAAGAACGAGGATGACCCGTGTGTATATAAGAGGTTTAGTGGGAGCGTAATTACATTCCTAATCCTCTACGTCGATGATATCTTAATCATTGGAAATGATATTCCTGAACTGCATGCTGTTAAGGCATGGTTAGGAAAATGTTTCCAGATGAAAGATTTAGGAGAAGCAGCCTATGTACTAGGTGTGAAGATCTACCGGGATAGATCTAAGAGGCTTCTCGGGCTGTGCTAGAGTACTTACATCGATAAAGTCCTGGAGAGATTCCATTTAGAGAATTCTAAACGTGGATATCTTCCAGTCAGACATGGTCTGAATCTTTCAAAGAGTCAGTGTCCACAAACACAGACTGAGAAAGATGAAATGGACAATACGCCTTATGCTTCGGCTATTGGATCCATTATGTATGCGATGTTGTGTACTCGCCCAGACGTCGCTTACGGGTTAAGCGTAACCAGTCGATTCCAAAGTAATCCAGGTTTGGCGCACTGGATTGCGGTCAAGAACATTTTAAAATATCTGCGGAGGACCAAAGATATGTTCTTGATATATGGTGGTCAGGAAGAACTCAGTATAGAGGGATATACTGACGCTTCGTTCCAGTCGGACCAGGATGATTTCCGATCGCAATCAGGCTATGTTTTTAGCTTGAATGGTGGAGCAGTGGTGTGGAAAAGTTTCAAACAGTCAACTGTTGCTGATTCCACAACAGAAGCCGAGTATGTTGCAGCCTCGGAAGCATCTAAGGAGGCAGTGTGGATTCGTAAGTTCGTGAGAGAACTTGGTGTCGTTCCTTCGAGTGCTGATCCTTTGGTTATCTTCTGTGATAACACTGGAGCCATCGCACAAGCAAAGGAACCGCGGTCGCACCAGAAGTCCAAGCACATACAGAGACGGTTTCACTTGATCCGGGAGATCATTGATCGAGGCGAGATCAAAATATGCAAGGTTCATACAGATGACAATCTGGCAGACCCGCTTACCAAGCCTCTGGCGCAGCAGAAGCATGAGAAGCACTGTAATAATATGGGTTTGAGATTTCTCAACCATTAGATTAAGTGCAAGTGGGAGATTGTTGGGGTATGCCCTTAAGGCTAATGTTTGAGGCCTTGGGATTGTAAAAGTATCATGTAATAAACTCTTATGTTTATAAAAGGCATGGTTATTATTCAGGTTGTTACCTTGTCTGCTGTAATAAGTGTACTTCTGAATAATGTCTCAAAGCTGTTCAGCTAGGCTGACAGGCTATAAGTCCTTAGTCGAGATATCTTGGTGAACATGAGACAGCCTTGATATGATTGAGACTGATATGAGTGCTAATCTTATAGGATGCTTCGAGCATGGAATAAGATGTAGACTCATGGGTACATTGGATGTACTGGACAGACCCTACTGGGATATTCCATTGCTTGTCACAATGTGAATGATCCTTGTATGCAGCAAGTGGCACATGTCCTCTGACTTGAGATCACTTGTGTTTCTGAATGATGATTGTCATTGTCTTGAGGTAGTTCAATATCATTTGAAACATAATGATTATAGACTATCTTGGATGGTGAGCTTGAATCAGGTTAGGGCACTAGTGATAGATAAAGGATTGCCGTCTCCTTG
This sequence comes from Costus lasius, assembly GCA_027563935.2. NCBI lineage: Eukaryota > Viridiplantae > Streptophyta > Magnoliopsida > Zingiberales > Costaceae > Costus > Costus lasius. The sequence goes on from CM050451.1 coordinate 84,972,247, forward strand.
TTCAAGGAGTGTGATGTTCTAAAGGGCCCCCCTTATATGAGATGATTGAGGAAGTGTATGGCCATACCCAGATGACTATGTGCATCTGATCTAATCATGCTCATCGTATTGGAGTTACAAGCTTGACCCGCTTGTCCAATAAGAACATCCAGTGGCAAAGGACACATGTATGCCTTGTGAATTGAGTCACACTTGTGCCATGGTTTGGGTGTAGTCTTGGAAGACTTTTTCCTTTATATCGGGAGACAGTGATGTGTTGCTAGATACCCCTCACTGGTCGTGATAACGAAAGTTATCATTACCGATATTTAAAGGAAACCCTTAGGGTCGCACAATTTGGTGATATGGCTTGCTTAAGTCAGATCGTGTGGACTGAATTGTTTCGGTTCAGTCTAAAGGGATTTAATCTCTGATTGTAAGTGAGATCTGGTCTGATCATGTTTGATTGATTAGGGCTTGTGATCGGTAAGCTTCGATCGAGAGAGATGATGCTAGATCGGTGAGATCAAGAGCATTGTGAGATGAATGGTTAGATTGGAAACCTTAGGGTTTGGTTGATCTAGACCGATTTGGCTTGGGCCGGTTTGGTTTGGCTTTTGGTCCAAACACATTTGCTTTGAACCGGTTCAAGGGCTTGAACGCATGGTTCATTGTTTAAGGCGTTTTGTGGAGTTTAAGATCGGTTTAGAGATCTTAAACGCATGGCTTAATGTTTTTCCTAATTTGGAAAGTCATAAGCGCATGTCTCCTTGAACGCAAATGACAAGTGAACGCTCCATTCACTCTCGGCCTTCGCTTGCTCTCGTGACGAGACATTGGTGAAGGAGACGACATCTTGGAGAAAGGATCGGCCAAGCAAAGAAGTCTTCATCTCTTTCCTATACTCGATCAAAGACATCTTGGCATTCTTGCTAGCACAAGAGGTGCGCAAGTGAGGAGTCTTCATCACCTTTGTGTGTGAACTTTCGGAGGAGATCAAGTTTGCTCTCTTCTTCCAAGCCGACCTCCAACCTTATGGCTATGGTATAGATCTCAACTCATAGCTTCATGTTGATTATATAGTTCATATGCGATCTACTTGAAGCCCTTTTTCGCTATGCATGCTAGATGCGCATGTTTAGGGTTTCAACCCCTAATGTTTAGGGTTTCCTTCAGGTTGATCTGCCTCCGGGAATAATCCCTATAGGCTGTAAATGGATCTTCAAGAAGAAGATTGACATGGATGGTAACGTGGTTACCTATAAAGGCAGGCTAGTTGCGAAAGGTTTCAAACAAATCTACGGGATAGATTATGATGAAACTTTCTCTCCTGTAGCTATGTTCAAGTCTATTCGGATTATTCTTGCGATAGCAGCATATTACGATTATGAGATCTGGCAGATGGATGTGAAGACCGCTTTCCTTAATGGAAAACTGGATGAGGATGTGTATATGACACAACCTGAAGGTTTCACTAATCCATCAGATCGTCATAAAATATGCAAGTTAAAGAAGTCCATTTATGGACTTAAACAAGCGTCAAGAAGCTGGAATATTCGTTTTGATGAATCAATCTGTGAATTTGGTTTCATCAAGAATGAAGATGACCCGTGTGTATATAAGAGGTTTAGTGGGAGCGTGATTACTTTCCTAGTCCTCTACGTCGATGATATCTTGATCATTGGAAATGATATTCCTGAAATGCATGCGGTTAAGGCATGGTTAAGGAAATGTTTCCAGATGAAAGATTTAGGAGAAGCAGCCTATGTATTAGGTGTGAAGATCTACAGGGATAGATCTAAGAGGCTTCTCGGGCTGTGCCAGAGTACTTACATCGATAAAGTCCTGGAGAGATTTCATTTAGAGAATTCTAAAAGAGGATATCTTCCAGTCAGACATGGTCTGAATCTTTCGAAGAGTCAGTGTCCACAAACACAGACTGAGAAAGATGAAATGGACAATACGCCTTATGCTTCGGCTATTGGGTCCATTATGTATGCGATGTTGTGTACTCGCCCAGACGTCGCTTACGGGTTAAGCGTGACCAGTCGATTCCAAAGTAGTCCAGGTAAGGCACACTGGATTGCGGTCAAGAACATTTTAAAATATCTGCGGAGGACCAAAGATATGTTCTTGGTGTATGGTGGTCAGGAAGAACTCAGTATTGAAGGATATACTGACGCTTCGTTCCAATCTGACCAGGATGATTTCCGATCGCAATCAGGCTATGTTTTTAGCTTGAATGGAGGAGCAGTGGTGTGGAAGAGTTTCAAACAGTCTATAGTTGCTGATTCTACCACGGAAGCCGAGTATGTTGCAGCCTCAGAAGCATCCAAGGAGGCAGTGTGGATTCGTAAGTTCGTTCAAGAACTTGGTGTTGTTCCTTCGAGTGCAGATCCTTTGGTTATCTTCTGTGATAACACTGGAGCAATCGCACAAGCAAAGGAACCACGGTCGCACCAGAAGTCCAAGCACATACAGAGACGGTTTCACTTGATCAGGGAGATCATAGATCGTGGTGAGATCAAGGTCTGCAAGGTTCATACAGATGACAATCTAGCTGACCCGCTTACTAAGCCTCTGGCGCAGCAGAAGCATGAGAAGCACTGTAATAATATGGGTTTGAGATTTCTCAACCATTAGATTAAGTGCAAGTGGGAGATTGTTGGGGTATGCCCTTAAGGCTAATGTTTGAGGCCTAGGGATTCTTTTAGTATCATGTATAAACTCTATGTTTATAAAGGCAATGGTTGTTATTCAGTTTGTTACATCATCTGCTGCAATATGTACACTTCTGAATAATGTCTCAATGCTGTTCAGCTTGGCTGACAAGCAGTTAAGTCCTTAGTCGAGATATCTTGGTGAACATGAGACAGCCTTGATATGATTGAGACTAATATGTGTTCTAATCTTATAGGATGCTTCGAGCATGGAATAAGATGTAGACTCATGGGTACATTGGATGTACTGGACAGACCCTACTAGGATATTCAATTGCTTGTCACAATGTGAATAATCCTTGTATGCGAACAAGTGGCATACTTCCTCTGACTTGAGATCACTTGTGTTTCTAAATGATGATTGGCATTGTTTTGAGGTAGTTCGATATCATTTGAAACATAATGGTTATAGACTATCTTGGATAATGATCATGAGTCAGGTTAGGACACTAGTGATAGATATAGGATTGCCATCTCCTTCATTGGAGTGTGATGTTCTTTAGGGGCCCCCTGGATGAGATGATTGAGAAAGTGTATGGCCATACCCAGGTGACTATGTTCATCTGATCTAATCATTCTCATCATATTGGAGTTACAAGCTTGACACGCTTGTCCAATAAGAACATCAAGTGGCAAAGGAAACATGTATGTCTAGTGAGTTGATTCACACTTGTGCTGTGGTTTGGGTGTAGTCTTGGAAGACTCTTTCCTTTATGTCGGGAGACAGTGATGTGTTGCTAGATACCCCTCACTGATCGTGATAACGTAAGTTATCGTTACCGACATTTAAAGGAAACCCTTAGGGTCGCACAATTTGATGATATGGCTTACTTAAGTCAGATCGTGTGGACTGAATTGTTTGGATTCAGTTTAAAGGGATTTAATCTCTGATTGTAAGTGAGATCTGGTCTGATCATGTTTGATTGATTAGGGCTTGAGATCGGTAAGCTTCGATCGAGAGAATGGATGCTAGATCGGTGAGATCAGGAGCATTAAGAGATGAACGGTTAGATCTTGAACCTTTAGGGTTTATTGTGATCTAGACCAAATTGCTTGGCTTAATTGGTCTTTGAACTAAACCCAAATTGAACCAGCTCATCAAGTGAGCGCATGGTTCAAGGGTGAAGAGGAATTTGCGATTGGGGTAAACCCATGGTCGCATGTTGAGGAGTGGCTTTTCTATTTTTAGAAGGCATGATCACTTACGTGACCACGCCTCACGTTACTCTCCTTTTCATGCCTATTGTCGCCTTGGCTCTTGCTCTCAACGTTAGAGCATTCTCGTGGTTGAAGGGGTTGACAATAAGGAGGTCTCGCCAAGCAAAACTTCTTCTCTTCCCTTTCCATTCGAAAAAGGACTCCTTAGAACCTTGCTAGCACAAGGAGCACTAAGGGAGTAGGCGACATCATCTTATGTGCGCACCATTTGGAGGAGAAGCGCTTGAGTCTCTTCTTCCTAGACGCCATCCAAGGAATGGCTTCGGTAAGAATCGATTCCTTCAGTCTTGTTTGCAAATCGGTTTAAAAGTTGATCATATCTCATGCTATCGATCCCTAGAAATCCATTCCGCTGCTTTAAAACCTCCATATGCGCCAGTAGGGTTTCTCCCCCCTTGTTTAGGGGACTTTCAGTGAGATGTTAGGTTGAAGGTTCCCCTAAGGGGGCGAAACCCTAAACATGCGTATATAATAAAACTTGCATGGGCGGAATCATAGGATTTCTAGGATCGCATGTATGAACATAGATTAACTTAAAGATTTGACACAAGGATCATACCATTGCCATTTCTTGGATGGCGACTTGGAAGCAGAGAACGATGCGGCTCTCCTCCAAAGCGTGCGCACACAAGATGGGTGATCGCCTACTCCTTGTCGATCCTTGTGCTAGCAAGGCTCCAAGGTCTCCTGATCACGTGAAGGGAGAAGAGATGATCTCTTTTGCTTGGTCGAGTCCTCCTCTTGTCGTCAACCTTCACACACGAGAGAGTGAGTTTTTCGTGAGCAAAGGGGGCGAGAGGCGAGAATAGGGAGACCTCTTCGAACGTGAGGCGTGGTCTCATTTTGAGATCATGGCTTCTAAAAATAGCAAGCCACCACATGCGATCATGTGTTCACACCAAGTGAACAATCGCAATTTCCTCTACCCTTGAACCATGCGCTTACTTGAGGAGCCGGTTCATTTCATTTGGTTCAAGGACCAAATTAAGCCAAGCCTTGATCCAGATCACATTAAACCAAAAGGCTTAAGATCTAACCATTCATCTCTTGATGCTCTTGATCTCACCGATCTAGCATCCAATCTCTCGATCGAAGCTTACCGATCTCAAGCCCTAATCAATCAAACATGATCAGACCAGATCTCACTTATAATCAGAGTTTAAATCCCATTAAACTGAACCAAAACAATTCAGTCCACACGATCTGACATAAGTAAGCCATATCATCAAATTGTGCGACCCTAAGGCTTTCCTTTAAATGTCGGTAACGATAACTCACTTTATCACGATCAGTGAGGGGTATCTAGCAACACATCACTGTCTCCCGATATAAAGGAAAGAGTCTTCCAAGACTACACCCAAACCACAGCACAAGTGCGAACCCAAGTCACTTGACATATGTGTTTCCTTTGCCACTGGATGTTCTTATTGGACAAGCGTGTCAAGCCTGTAATTCCAATATGATGAGAATGATTAGATCAGATGAAACATAGTCATCTGGGTATGGCCATACACTTTCTCAATCATCTCATCCAGGGGGCCCCTATAGAACATCACACTCCAATCAAGGAGACGGCAATCCTATATCTATCACTAGTGCCCTAACATGACTCATGTTCATTATCCAAGATAGTCTATAACCATTATGTTCCAAATGATATTGAACTACCTCAAAACAATGCCAATCATCATTTAGAAACAGAAGTGATCTCAAGTCAGAGGAAATATGCCACTTGTTTGCATATAAGGATTATTCACATTGTGACAAGCAATTGAATATCCTAAGTAGGGTCTGTCCAGTACATCCAATGTACCCATGAGTCTACATCTTATTCCATGCTCGAAGCATCCTATAAGATTAGAACACATATTAGTCTCAATCATATCAAGGCTGTCTCATGTTCACCAAGATATCTCGACTAAGGACAAAACTGCATGTCAGCCAAGCTGAATAGCATTGAGACATTATTCAGAAGTATACATATTGCAGCAGATACTGTAACAACCTGAATAACAACCATTGCCTTTATAAACATAGAGTTCATACATGATACTGAAATAATCCCAAGGCCTCAAACATTAGCCTTAAGGGCATACCCAAACAATCTCCCACTTGCACTTAATCTAATGGTTGAGAAATCTCAAACCCATATTATTACAGTGCTTCTCATGCTTCTGCTGCGCCAGAGGCTTTGTAAGCGGGTCAGCCAGATTGTCATCTGTATGAACCTTGCAGACTTTGATCTCGCCACGATCAATGATCTCCCGGATCAAGTGAAACCTTCTCTGTATGTGCTTGGACTTCTGGTGCGACCGTGGTTCCTTTGCTTGTGCTATTGCTCCAGTGTTATCACAGAAGATAACCAAAGGATCTGCACTCGAAGGAACAACACCAAGTTCCTGAACGAACTTACGAATCCACACTGCCTCCTTAGATGCTTCTGAGGCTGCAACATACTCGGCTTCTGTTGTGGAAGCAGCAACAATTGACTGTTTGAAACTTTTCCACACCACTGCACCTCCATTCAAGCTAAAAACATAGCCTGATTGCGATCGGAAATCATCCTGGTCAGATTGGAACGAAGCGTCAGTATATCCTTCAATACTGAGTTCTTCCTGACCTCCATATATCAAGAACATATCTTTGGTCCTCCGAAGATATTTCAAAATGTTCTTGACCGCAATCCAGTGTGCCTTCCCTGGATTACTTTGGAATCGACTGGTCACACTTAACCCGTAAGCGACGTCTGGGCGAGTACACAACATCGCATACATAATGGACCCAATAGCCGAAGCATAAGGCGTATTGTCCATTTCATCTTTCTCAGTCTGTGTTTGTGGACACTGACTCTTTGAAAGATTCAGACCATGTCTAACTGGAAGATATCCTCTTTTAGAATTTTCTAAATGGAATCTCTCCAGGACTTTATCGATGTAAGTACTCTGGCACAGCCCGAGAAGCCTCTTAGATCTATCTCTGTAGATCTTTACACTTAATACATAGGCTGCTTCTCCTAAATCTTTCATCTGGAAACATTTTCTTAACCATGCTTTAACCGCATGTAGTTCAGGAATATCGTTTCCAATGATTAAGATATCATCGACGTAGAGGACTAGGAAAGTAATCACGCTCCCACTAAACCTCTTATATACACACGGGTCATCTTCATTCTTGATGAAACCAAATTCACATATTGATTCATCAAAACGAATATTCCAGCTTCTTGATGCTTGTTTAAGTCCATAAATGGACTTCTTTAATTTGCATATTTTATGACGATCCGATGGATTAGTGAAACCTTCAGGTTGTGTCATATACACATCCTCTTCTAATTTTCCATTAAGGAAAGCGGTCTTCACATCCATCTGCCAGATCTCATAATCATAATATGCCGCTATCGCGAGAATTATCCGAATAGACTTGAACATGGCTACAGGAGAGAAAGTTTCATCATAATCTATCCCGTAGATTTGTTTGAAACCTTTCGCAACTAGCCTGCCTTTATAGGTAACTACGTTACCATCCATGTCAATCTTCTTCTTGAAGATCCACTTACAGCCTATAGGGATTACTCCCGGAGGCGGATCAACCAAATCCCAAACTTGGTTATCTGACATGGAGTCCATCTCGGCTCGCATAGCTTCAAGCCATCTCGCTGATTCCGGTCCACTGACCGCATCCGCATAAGTGAGGGGTTCATCATCAATGATGTAGACTCCGTCATAGCGCTCAGGCTGTCGACGGATCCTTCCCGATCTTCGCGGTTCCCGTGATATCTGAGCCTCAGGTTGTTCAGTAACCTGATCTACTGGCTCAGGCTCATCCAACTGTGCTTGACTAGTTTGTCCTTCTTCTGGATTCTCATCCAGCTTTATTTCTCTCCCACTGGCTTCTTGCAGAAGAAATTCTTTCTCAAGAAAAATAGCCGTCCGAGCAACAAATACTTTGTTCTCTTTGGGATCGTAGAAATAATAACCCTTAGTTTCCTTAGGGTAACCGACAAAGATACATTTCTCAGATCTGCTCTCTAGTTTCCCAGAGGCGAGCTTTTTGACATAAGCCTCGCAACCCCAGATCTTAATAAATGTCAAGCTCGACTGTTTCCCATACCATAACTCATATGGAGTCTTTGAAACGGCCTTGGATGGCACTCGGTTTAGTACCTTTGCAGCTGTTTCCAGTGCAAATCCCCAAAAGGAGTAAGGTAGAGTAGCCTGACTCATCATAGAACGAACCATATCCAGTAAGGTTCTATTTCTCCTCTCGGACACACCATTCCATTGCGGTGTTCCTGGCGGAGTGAGCTGTGAGATAATCCCACACTCCTTCAGATAGTCAGTAAACTCATGACTCAAGTATTCTCCACCTCGATCTCAGCGAAGTGCCTTGATATTTCGGCCTAGCTGATTTTGTACTTCATTTTTGAACTCTTTGAACTTGTCAAAAGATTCACTCTTATGTCTCATTAGATAGACATAACCATACCTACTGAAATCATCAGTAAAGGTAATGAAGTATGAATAGCCACCTCTGGCATGTTTACTAAATGGCCCACACACATCACTGTGAATGAGGTCAAGTAAACCTGAAGCCCTTTGACCTTTATTGGAAAAAGGAGACTTCATCATTTTACCCATTAAACAAGCTTTGCATGTATCAAGCTCCTCATAGGAGAATGATCCCAGCAGTCCATGATCATGCAACCGCTTAATGCGCTTCTTGTTAATATGGCCTAAACGACTATGCCATAGCAAGGTGCTGTCATCAGCATACTTGGCTTTCTTAATATCAATCTGTTGTATAGAACATTCCATGTCCAACATGAATAACCCATTGTTAATTGACCCAGTAGCATAAACAATATTATCAAAAGAAATGTAACACTTTGAAATCTTGCATTCAAAGGAAAACCCTTTCCTGACAAGAGCAGGAATAGAGATAATATTCTTAGTTATGCTTGGTACAAAATAACAATTGTCCAGTTCTAATACAAGACCAGATGGTAAAGAGATGTGATAAACTCCTACAGCAACAGCAGCAACCCGTGCCCCGTTTCCTACTCGTAGGTCCACCTCATGCTGTCCCACCTGTCTTCTTCTCTTGAGTTCCTGTACATTTGAACAAATGTGAACTCCACATGCAGTGTCTAACACCCATGAAATAGAAGAAGAAACCATGACTTCAGTCACGAAAATACCTGAGCCAGAAGCGAAAGAGTTGCTTCCCTTCTTATCTCCTTGGAGCGCTTTACAGTCCTTTTTCCAGTGACCAAGCTGGCCACAATGGAAACATCTGTATTCCTTCGACCGCTTTACTTTTTGCTTCAGAGCCTTGTTGTAGCTCTTGACAGGGGCTTTGCCCTTCTTCCCCTTCTTCTTGTTCCTAGAAGGAACCATGAGGACAGAGGATGAAGGCGTTCCCTTCTCACGAGACTGAGTCTGCTCAGTTGTCAAGAGCATATTCAGTAACTCTGCTGGCATACAGTCGATCTTGTTCATATTAAAATTAATAATGAATGGATCGAAAGAGGCCGGGAGAGACTACAGGATGATATCTACAACAAGCTCCTGATTGATGGTGTGTCCCAGTTTCTCTAGAGCCTCCTTGTACCCAATCATCTTGAGCACGTGAGCTACCACTGGACTCCCTTCAGTCAGTTTGCTCTGAAAGAAAAGTTTCATCAAATTGTAGCGTTCAGTCCTTGCTTGTGCTGCATACAGCATCTTGAGGTTTGCTATAATTTCTATAGCAGATAAATCCTCATGCTGACGTTGCAGCTGTGGCGTCATAGACGCTAGCATAAGGCAAGCGACATCAATGCTATCATTGACATGCTTTTCATAAGCTTCCCGAACCGCCCTTGCGGCGTTCGCAGCGGGTTGAGGTGGTATAGCCGTCTCGAGGACATACAGTTTCCTCTCAGCCTTAAGAACAATCTTAAGGTGTCCGTACCAGTCTGAGAAGTTTGGCCCAGCAAACTTCTCCCTTTCTAGTAGGGATCGCACATTGAAGGCTGTGGTGTTCGTTGCTGCAGTAATCTACAACAATGCAAGAACAGCAAGGTCAGTATCAATGTTAGAATCAATTCAGGACTTAAGAATGATTCTTTTCTCACTATTTTATCTGACTGAAAAATCCAGTAAAACAGTCCGAAAGAGTGAAACTCTTTTAGTGAGATGGGATCCAGATTTCATACTTGGTCTCCGCGTCCCGCTCAGGCGAGATAAGATGCACAGAGAGTACAAGCACTAATCTCTGGTAGGCAATCCCTGCCAATCGCCAACCCGTGCGATTCCCCTTCATCTGGGCAATCCAGCAGACTGTGCCAACTGAGTTGGTACAACACAGTCTCTGATCCCACAGATGGCTGCCTCCATATAGCTACCATATGCTCAATATGTAGCCTACATGGTCAAGCTGACCCGACCTACTCCCTGGACGACCACGTGCTATGCTGAGCAACGAGAAGTGATAAATCCCTTCTCTGTAACACGCAGGTGTAATCACACACCGTCTGAAGATAGATGGGCATGCCCACTGAGTGGGTACAACACGGCCCCAACGATAGTCAGAACAGTGAGGTTTCGCGTCAGAAGGCTTACGTGCTTGATATTTAACGTTGGATTTTAACGGTCCTTTTATCTTCTTACTATCATTCAAATCCTATGGTGATAGCAGAAGAATAAATCATGCAGTTACTAAATTACTGAAACAGTAAATTAAAAGCATGATGATCTTATGTGGTAAAAGCCCATTAAGCCTAAGTAAGACCTTAATAAACTTAAGTCTTCACTTGAGCTCTTCTTGGGTCTTTTGCATTTCCTCTGGCCCAACCCGGGCCCAAGCGCCCACTGCAGCTCAGGTGCGCCCACCAGGTAAAATGCACCTGTCCTAGAGTCGAACCCTAGACCTCCCACTGGTGAAGCCACTTGCTGCATGCGCCTCTGCCAAGTGTGCTCTGTGCTCATGTCTGATTAAAATACAATTTAATCTATCTAGACATGATTGACACGCAGGTCAATTACACTTTATAAATTAATTAAAATGTGATGTGCAGATCATAATAATAATTTACAAATAATACATCCAGGCACGCAGGCCCCAGCACAGCACACATTAAATATAGGCAGCCCACATAAGATTAAATAAACAATCATTCCTCATGTTATACAAACATCATGTGATCCATCCAAGAAAATAAAATTTTCAAAAACCCATTGGCTTCATTTTATTTCCTTATGTGCCCTACTACCTTACAACGGTCCATTAATAGGGATCCACTAATCAGACCTAGTCAGACCCACTGCCCTTGCATGCACCAAGTCATAACCGACTTGAGTCGACCTCATGGTCAACAATGCATGCGTGAAGGGATGAACGTCCCTCATGAGTTTAGGCAAGCGGGTGTGACCCCGGGCCTTACTCATGGGCGTTCATCTGGTTGTCTCAATCAGACATCGCTACACGCCTTTCAGCAGTCGACCTATAGCCACCTCATGCTTGCGCATAGGTGCCATCAGGTCGACCCATCTAGGCTGTCAGATGGTCTGGTCAGACATTTGGGTCTATACTAGATGATGACTTCAACCCTAATAACCCGTCTAAGTCTTTACAGCAGGCGCTTAGATCTAGTGAGGGGCGCGCAAGTCATGTTTTGAGAAAACTACAACAAGCGCCAACTTGCATGCAAGCGCCAATGTAAAACATACATGAAATTATCGCATGCTCTTTAGATCTAATCATATGCGCAAACAAGGATCACAAAAACAAGCAATCATATGCATCATACAAGGAAACCATGGCTCTGATACCAATTGAAGGTTCCCCTAAGGGGGCGAAACCCTAAACATGCGTATATAATAAAACTTGCATGGGCGGAATCATAGGATTTCTAGGATCGCATGTATGAACATAGATTAACTTAAAGATTTGACACAAGGATCATACCATTGCCATTTCTTGGATGGCGACTTGGAAGCAGAGAACGATGCGGCTCTCCTCCAAAGCGTGCGCACACAAGATGGGTGATCGCCTACTCCTTGTCGATCCTTGTGCTAGCAAGGCTCCAAGGTCTCCTGATCACGTGAAGGGAGAAGAGATGATCTCTTTTGCTTGGTCGAGTCCTCCTCTTGTCGTCAACCTTCACACACGAGAGAGTGAGTTTTTCGTGAGCAAAGGGGGCGAGAGGTGAGAATAGGGAGACCTCTTCGAACGTGAGGCGTGGTCTCATTTTGAGATCATGGCTTCTAAAAATAGCAAGCCACCACATGCGATCATGTGTTCACACCAAGTGAACAATCGCAATTTCCTCTACCCTTGAACCATGCGCTCACTTGAGGAGCCGGTTCATTTCATTTGGTTCAAGGACCAAATTAAGCCAAGCCTTGATCCAGATCACATTAAACCAAAAGGCTTAAGATCTAACCATTCATCTCTTGATGCTCTTGATCTCACCGATCTAGCATCCAATCTCTCGATCGAAGCTTACCGATCTCAAGCCCTAATCAATCAAACATGATCAGACCAGATCTCACTTACAATCAGAGTTTAAATCCCATTAAACTGAACCAAAACAATTCAGTCCACACGATCTGACATAAGTAAGCCATATCATCAAATTGTGCGACCCTAAGGCTTTCCTTTAAATGTCGGTAACGATAACTCACGTTGTCACGATCAGTGAGGGGTATCTAGCAACACATCACTGTCTCCCGATATAAAGGAAAGAGTCTTCCAAGACTACACCCAAACCACAGCACAAGTGCGAACCCAAGTCACTTGACATATGTGTTTCCTTTGCCACTGGATGTTCTTATTGGACAAGCGTGTCAAGCCTGTAATTCCAATATGATGAGAATGATTAGATCAGATGAAACATAGTCATCTGGGTATGGCCATACACTTTCTCAATCATCTCATCCAGGGGGCCCCTATAGAACATCACACTCCAATCAAGGAGACGGCAATCCTATATCTATCACTAGTGCCCTAACATGACTCATGTTCATTATCCAAGATAGTCTATAACCATTATGTTCCAAATGATATTGAACTACCTCAAAACAATGCCAATCATCATTTAGAAACAGAAGTGATCTCAAGTCAGAGGAAATATGCCACTTGTTTGCATATAAGGATTATTCACATTGTGACAAGCAATTGAATATCCTAAGTAGGGTCTGTCCAGTACATCCAATGTACCCATGAGTCTACATCTTATTCCATGCTCGAAGCATCCTATAAGATTAGAACACATATTAGTCTCAATCATATCAAGGCTGTCTCATGTTCACCAAGATATCTCGACTAAGGACAAAACTGCATGTCAGCCAAGCTGAATAGCATTGAGACATTATTCAGAAGTATACATATTGCAGCAGATACTGTAACAACCTGAATAACAACCATTGCCTTTATAAACATAGAGTTCATACATGATACTGAAATAATCCCAAGGCCTCAAACATTAGCCTTAAGGGCATACCCCAACATAGGTTGTATCAAAGCATGTCCCTAACCATATAGAATGGTCAGTTACCTCAAGTCAAGGGATCAATGCATCTCGTGTCACTTGTGAGGATAACTCATAACATCAAGTCATTGCCTCACAGCGGGTCGGTCCAGTATATCCACCACTGATATACCCATATGTCTGCGTTAGCACCTCGTTCCTAACCAGCCTATATACCAGTCTCTCATGTACCATAGCTATCCCATATCCACTAAGGTACATTGACTGGGACAACCATTTGAGCACAGATCCAATCTGTCTCTAGGGACATTATCATGTATGTACACAATCGCAGATGTAAACATACAATGATAACAACAATGCCAGAATGATATAAGAAATATCAGTATCAAGTAGTACAGAAGCTGGACCAATACTAGGTCTCAAGGTATATACACCAGTAATCTCCCACTTGCACTAAGGCCTAGAGGTTGAGGAACTTCAACCCCGTATCCCTAGCGTGACCATCATGCTTTTGCCGTGCCAAAGCCTTGGTCAGTGTGTCTGCTAGATTATTCTCTGTGTCAACTCTGCTAATCTTGACATCACCTCGATCAATGATCTATCTGATCAGGTGAAATCTCCTAAGTATGTGTTTGGACTTTTGATGAGACCGTGGTTTCTTGGCTTGTGCAATTGCCCCATTGTTGTCATAGTAGAGCTCAATGGGATCCACTGCACTAGGAACCACCTGAAGTTCATAAATGAACTTCCTTATTCAAACAACTTCTTTGGCTGCCTTAGAAGCGGCCACATACTCAGCCTTAGTTGTAGAATCAGCTATGGTGGATTGCTTGAAGCTCCTCCAGCATACAGCACCTCCATCCATCTTGAACAGATAGCCTGCCTGTGATCTGAAGTCATCAGGGTCAGATTGGAACGACGCATCAGTGTAGCCCTGAACACTAAGCTCTTCTTGCCGCCCATAGATCAAGAACAAATCCTTAGTTCTTCTCAGATATTTAAGGATGTTCTTCACAGCCACCCATTGCTGTAGACTTGGATTAGATTTGTATCGACTGGTTATGCTCTCAGTATAAGCCACGTCTAGTCTAGTACACAACATCGCATACATTATCGAGCCTACTACTGAAGCATAGGGCACTCGACTCAAGTCATCCCTCTCTGCCTGTACGGTGGGACACTGACTCTTTGAGAGAGCTAGGCCATGTCTCACTGAAAGGTATCCCTTCTTGGATTGCTCCAAGTTGATCCTCTCCAGGACCTTATCAATGTAGATACTTTGACTTAGGGCCAGGAGCCTCTTGGATCTATCCCGGTAGATCCTCACACCGAGAATATAGGCCGCCTGCCCTAAGTCCTTCATCTCAAAACACTTCCCCAACCATGTCTTCACAAACTGAAGACTAGGGATGTCATTTCCGATGAGTAGTATGTCATCGACAAACAAAACTAGAAAAGTCACCAAGCTCCCACTAAATTTTCTGTATACACTAGCGTCATCTTCACTTTTGATAAAGCCATAATCCCTCACAGCTTCATCAAACCGAAGATTCCAACTTTGAGATGCTTGCTTTAATCCATAAATGGATTTCTTTAGCCTGCAGACCTTATTGGCATCTGTAGGATGGATGAAGCCATCAGGCTGTGTCATATACACATCCTCTGTCAGCTTCCCATTAAGGAACGCTGTCTTGACATCCATCTGCCATATCTCATAGTCATGATATGCAGCTATAGCAAGTAGAATCCAAATGGATTTGATCATGGCAACTGGCGAGAAGGTTTCATCATAGTCCACCCTGTGGACTTGTTTGAATCCTTTAGCCACTAGTCTTCCCTTATAAGTAACTATGTTGCCATCCATGTCAGTCTTCCTCTTGAAGACCCATTTACACCCTATGGGTTTTACCCCATTAGGCAGCTCAACCAAATCCCAGACTTGGTTAGCTAACATGGAATCCATCTCGGATCGCATGGCCTCAAGCCATCTCTCGGAGTCTGGTCCACTAACCGCCTCATCATAAGTCCTAGGCTCATCCTCAATGATGAAGATCCCATCTGATGCAGGCACAAACAGGCCCATGAACACACTTGAGGGTGGCCCAATCCCTCCAAAAGACACTTGGGGAGACTCCCGAGGACCCCAGGAATTTTCCCCAGAATTTTCACCTAAGTCAGAGCTCCCCAGACCCTGACACGGCCAGGCTGTGCGCCCCATCACGGCCGTGACACGATCGCCCGAAGACGCAAACGCCGAACACGGCCGTGCTTCTGGTCACGGGCAGGCCGTGCTCGATTCGGTGGATTTTGGCAACGCCAAGCACGGGCGTGATTCCAGGCATGGGCAGGCCGCGCTCGATTCTATGGATTTCAGCAACGCCAAGCACGGGCGTGATCCCAAGCACGGGCAGGCCATGCTTGATTCTGTGGATCGCGTCGACTCTGAACACGACAGTGATCACTATCACGGCCAGGCCATGTTCGACCCTGAAGGCACTTTGCAGCCCCGACGACCCCACTTCGATGTGCACCGCCCCCCTACCATGTTGCTTGATAGGTGCCTAGATGGCTGCTACCGCAAGTGCACGGTCTATCGTGCAATA
The DNA here is from genome assembly GCA_027563935.2 of Costus lasius. NCBI lineage: Eukaryota > Viridiplantae > Streptophyta > Magnoliopsida > Zingiberales > Costaceae > Costus > Costus lasius. Next base: position 84,988,242 of record CM050451.1, read on the forward strand.
AAAAGATCGAACCCACAGGGACTAGGGTCAAGTACTAACTGATCGGTCAATTCGTAGCTAGGTTAACAATTAAGGGACAAATGGCTAAAATCCTAATGCAAGTAATTAAACTAAAACGGACTTAAATCAAACAATGCAAAGAGAAAAGCAAACGAGGTTTTAGATATATGAGAGATATTCGGGGTTTTAGGTTTCACCACACTGAAGCAAGCAGAAATATTAAGGTTTGATGTTTTAAATTGAGTTTTATCTTAGTTCTCAAGGTAATCCTTCCTAGGGTACAGACACGCTCCCTCTCAGGACACAGTCCGGTATCCGACTTAACCCAAGTCTCCTACTCTCGTGGCTTACCTAGGTTAAGTCGGATCCAATGGGATCTGTGAGGGATTAGGGTTCCTCGGGTGATTTCGAGTGCTCTCGCAACACGAAATCACCAGTCCAGTCTAAGGGATTCTGATGATCAAGGTTCACCTCTCAGTCCTTCCCTTGACATCTAAGACATGCATACGTATGGCCACCACATAAACACGAGATAAAACATCCTAAACATGAATACGAACAAAGATAAGTAAAGAAATATATAGATCAAACATCAATATCAAGCATTCTTACAGTGGGCAACGCCCAAACCCCGAAAATAGAGTTAAGCTACAGGATTCATCGTTAAATACATAAAATCTCTCATGAAGGTTGATTCAAACCAAAGGGAAAGGTAGATCCTTGATGGAAGAAGGTCCAGCATGAAGATCCACACCGGAACGACCAAGAAATCAAGTCGGAACAGTGTTGTCGCCCAAAAATCACCCCAAAACCCTAAGGTCTCACCATTTCGCTTCGTTCTCCCCAACTGCCTGATCAAATCCCCTAATTCTGGTCCCAAATCGTGCATATCCAAGTTGGGAAGGTCTCTCTAAATTTTTATTCAATTCCGTGCCAGGAATAGAAAGTTATGGCCGAAATCCCGAGCGCCTGTCAAAGCTGCGCAGGACGATGCATGACCATGTATCGATGCACGGGCACGCCCGTGCACGGCTCGGTTGAGATGATTCTGATGACTTACGATACACGGCCGTGCATGGATGCACACCCATGACCGTGCACTCTGTAGAAGGCTCCAATTGGGCTGAAATTTGGTGTGTAGCTTCGTTTCATCGTGAGAAATCGTCCCATACCTTCATATTCTCCAAATTCCATCAATTTTGAGGCCAAAAATCTACATTTTCATAAAATAAGGGAAAAGTGAATACTCTGAAGAATATGAAGCATTTGAGTGCATAAATGAGACAAAGCATGCATTTTACTCTAAAATAATAATAGAATTAAGCCACGAAATATCATATATTTGCATGTCATCAAAATACATCGGACTTAAAGTTTTGCTTGTCCTCAAGCAATTAAATTCTATAGAATACAATGATGACATGGAATGGGGAATCTCAATTAGCTCAACTAGGTCTAATAGGGTTATTGGTTAAACACAATAAGTCTTCAGGTTATAATGCAGTATGGAATGCAAATGAAACCAATAATTATGGATACAATCTATAGAACATGCAAAGTTACATTACCAAAAACCTTTACAGTGCATCCCACAGCAATGATATGATTGACCAAGTTTTCATAAAACATAACACTGTGTACTAAGTCATGGGAGAATAGAATCAGTACCACATAGTCCCTATGTGGTGCCTTTTTTTTTAGATACAAGCTATGACAGTGCCAAGTGCCAAGCTTTGCTTCGGTACCACTTCGGTACCACTGTCATTCTTATTTCATTGTGATGCAAAGAATGGTGCCAAGTGCATGTACAATGTGCAGTGTACAAGAACACTTCGGTACCACCATTATTATTTCTAACCCCCATGACAAAGTGCACAAAGAAAGTAAAGATAGAAACCAGAGGCAATCACGATCTACACTTGAGATGCATATCAAGGCTGAGGTAAAGTAGCAAGCATACTCTTCAAGATTCTACCAACAATGAATCAGGTTAATTACAACATTCAACTACAGTAAACCAAAGAATCATATGTGCAAACCATAACCATCATAAACCATAGACAAATAAAAGTTGAGATTCTCATCCCAAGCAATCAAGTAGTCATAGAACAAAGCAATACTAGAAGACAAAGCAAATAGCATAGAGGAAAGTAGGGTTTGGGCAAGACAGTAAAGATGTTGATACCACAAAATAACAAAGCATGCAAGAAATAGAAGCGACAAACTTAAAACTACCAAGAAGTGACTAAAGAAAACAAACAACTAGAATAAAGAAAACTACTGGAAAAATAGAAAGCTGACCAAGTGACGGGTGAAACTAAAGAAGTTCATCCCCAGCACCGACGGAGTCTCACCTGAAGCTCGTGGACAGACTCTAAAATGGAGGATTGTGTTCGTCCTTGGCGCTCCACTTCTATCTCAAGTTGGCGGATCCGATCATTTCCTTCATCGACAGACATGTGAGTCTCTTGCTGAGCATCCCGGACAAAGCGGATCATGGTCTCAATGCGGTCGAGCTGGGTAGAAGGGCGCTGCTGAGCAGGTTGTGGTGGTTCAGTTGCAAGAGGCACATCCACATCTTCAACTGCTTCCACTCTCCAGTTCCGCTGCTCTCGAATAGTAGTACGCGCAGGATTCGGCAGCGGTAGCTTCACATCGGTCCCGGGGAAGATCAAGCTATAAAGTTCACCTTCCTTCACTATCATCTGCATCAAGATGCAAGAATCAAGGTCAAGTCGGCAGTTGCCCCGTGCCTGCTCCATCTGGTAAGGATGAATCCTGACAGCATAAGCAAGTGGGGTAAGAAGTCCCCTGAAAGCTATTGCACCCTTCAGTGCCCTGGATACCTTCTGGAGTTGTCGGGCAAAGTGAAAAGCAGTGTTGAGGTGGACCCCATGCAGCATCGCCCAAAGAAACAGAAGCTCAGGTGCTCGGACAAGACCATCAGACTCCCCTCGGCCAAAAATAGTATGTGCTTGGACACGGTGCACATATTTCACCACAAGGTTCCTCAGGCAGGTGGCTCTGGCTGTCCTGGTGTCAAAGGGTCGGAAGCCAGTCAGGTTAGCCCAGAAGTCACTCGGTTTTAATTCAGGAGGTGTGTGGTGTGTCCCATCAGTAGGAAACCCATAAATAGAGTTCAGCTTTGTCAATGTAAGCATATATTCGGTGTTGTTGAGCCGGAAGGATAGACTGTCGTCATCATCATCAGTGTGAATGCTAGCATGAAACTCTATGGATGATAAGAACTCAAGTACAATAGGGATGTAGGTGGGATAGCAGATAGTGAAGAATTGCTCCCACCCGACGCGTTGGAATAGCCATTGTACATCTTCGTGGAAGCCCAAGGTGTTCAGCGTCACATGATCAAGGAATCGTGTCGTCACCACAGGTCAGCATGCAAGGGCAGTGAGCCTGGTAAGTTGCTCTGGATCTCGACAGATAATCCCATATGGCGTAGGCAGCGAGGCCGACGGTGGAAGAGGTTCAGCGGCGGCTTGAGAAATGGAGGACGCGTGATGCTTGGAAGTAGTCTGCTTTCGTCGAGATATTCTGGAGGCGTAGGATGGTGACAGGAAGGTAGCTAGTGTTGAAGAAGAGACCCCAGAGGTGTCGGAGATGAAGGAGGATGGTCGGCGGCGGTGGAATCGTGGGCGGCGACCGAAGCTAGGGCAGCGGCGAACAGCAACGGGAGTCACGGATCGGTGCTGGAAAGTTGGGGGAAATGGTCGCCGAAGGATGAGGAAGATGATGGAAGGTCGCCGGCAGTCAATCAGGCACTGGAGGCGGAAGATCTGGACAGCGGCAGCGGCGCTAGGGTAGCGTATACAGGTGTGTACGCGGCTGTGCAGGCGTCTCTCTTTTATAAAATGTCATGCACGGGTGTGTATGGAAACACGGCCCAGCCTGTGCAATGCTCGGTCTCTCCACGCATCTGAGTTCACTTACGATGCATGGCCGTGCATCGGTGCACGGGCATGCCCGTGCATGTCTAGGTCAAGTGCGGGCGCGGAAGCTTGGTATGCGTCACGGCTGTGCGCGCCTTCACACCCATGCCCATGCAGCGCTCGATCGCGCATTGGGAAGGATTAACCGAGCCGTGCATGGATGCACGGGTGCGACCGTGCATGGCTCGGTGATGCCTGAAAAATCTAAAAAAATTCCTATCAGCATGGTACAGCTTAAAAAGCATAAATATGAAATAAAAACTGGAAAACAAAAAAGTCTAAATGATGAAAATAAATGAGAAAGTAGAAATAGCAAACAGGAGGTTGTGTTGCCTCCCAACAAGCGCTTCTTTAGGGTCACTAGCTTGACCGTCATGGTGCTCATGGTGGGTCTGGGGGTGGTGGATCAGAGATATGTAAAATGACCCCTTTGTCGATGATGTCATATGCAAAGTAGAGTTTTAAGCGTTGGCCATTCACTTTAAAGTTTCTTGATCGCTGGCTCCAAATTTCAACAGCTCCATGCGGAAAAATCTTCTTCACAATAAATGGTCCAGACCATCTTGTCCTTAACTTCCCAGGAAAGAGTTTCAAATGTGAGTTAAACAGAAGGACATGATCTCCTACTTGGAAATTCTTTGTAACAATATGCTTGTCGTGCCATCGCTTTGTTCGTTCTTTATAGATCCTTTCATTGTGATATGCAGACAGACGGACTTCATCAAGTTCTTTGAGTTGGAGTTTCCTGTTATTGCCGGCACTCTAGAGGTCATAATTCAGCTTTCGGACTTTCCAATAGGCTCTGTGCTCAATTTCAACTGCGAGATGGCAGGACTTGCCATAAACTAGCTGATAGGGGGACATTCCCAGTGGGGTTTTGAAGGCTGTTCTATAAGCCCAAAGTGCGTCATCTAGTTTCAATGACCAATCAGTTCGTTAGAAGTTAACCGTCTTTTGTAAGATATTCTTTATCTCCCTGTTGGATACTTCCACTTGTCCGCTGGTCTGTGGGTGGTAAGGGGTTGCGACTTTGTGGGTTACCTCGCACTTCTTTAGTAGAGAGGCTAACTGGTGATTCAGGAAGTGAGAGCCTTCGTCACTTATCAAGACTCGCGGTATACCAAATCTGGGGAAGATAGTGCGCCTAAGCATTCAGGTCACCGCTTTAGCATCGAATGTGTGTTCGGCTGAGGCTTCTACCCACTTAGAGACATAATCCACGGCTACCAATATGCATCGATGTCCACAGGACGATGGGAATGGTCCCATAAAGTCCATCCCCCAAACATCGAAGATCTCTAGTTCCAAAATGTTGGTTAATGGTAACTCATCTCGTTTAGAAATGTTGCCTGATCGCTGACACTGATCACAATGAGTAATGAATCGCTAGGCATCCCGAAAAATGGTGTGCCAGTAAAGTCTGGATTGTAGTACTTTGAAGGCTGTCTTCGAAGCACTAGCGTGGCCTCCATAAGGAGATGAGTGGCAATGAAATAAGACATCCTGGACATCCTCTTCAGGTATGCATCGCCTAAAAAGGCCATCAGCGCATCTTCGAAACAAAAGAGGGTCATCCAAATAGTAGTGCTTCACGTCGTGTAGAAATATCTTCTTTTGCTGCCATGAAAGATCAAAGGGGACGACGTCAGACACTAAATAATTAACGAAGTCAGCATACCATGGGGTTTCAATTTCGGTTAGAGCCAAGAGATGTTCATCAGGGAAGTAGTTGTTGATGCCTTGACAGTTCACCTCTTCTTGTTCTTCATGTGGTAATCTGGATAAATGATCAGCTACCAGGTTTTCTGAGCCCTTCTTGTCACGGATTTCCAGATCGAATTCCTGTAGCGAGAGGATCCAGCGAATCAATCGTGGCTTTGTATCTTTCTTGGTTAGAAGGTACCTGATAGCTGCATGATCAGTGTATACGATTACTTTGAATCAATAACATAGGATCTAAATTTGTCAAAAGCGAAAATAATATCAAGGAGCTCCTTTTCCGTGGTAGCGTAATTGATTTGAGCTTCATTCAATGTCCGGCTCGCATAATAGATGACATGTAACTTGTTGTCGTCCCGTTGTCCTAACACTGCTCCGACTGCGAAATCGCTGGCGTCACACATGAGTTCGAATGGGAGTGACCAGTCTGGTGGCTGCATAATGGGGGCTGAGATCAGTGCTTTCTTTAACTTTTCAAATGAGGCCATGCAGTCCTGATCAAAGGAGAAAGAAACATCTTTAGCTAGCAGATTAGTCAATGGCTTAGGGATTTTAGAAAAGTCTTTTATAAAATGACGGTAAAAACCCGCATGCCCAAGAAAACTTCGGACTTCCCTTTCAGATGAAGGTGGTGGCATCTTTTCAATGACATCTACTTTGGAACGGTCGACCTCGATGCCGCGTTCTGAGATTAGGTGTCCAAGCACTATCCCCTCTCGCACCATAAAATGACACTTCTCCCAGTTTAAGATGAGGTTGACTTCTTCGCACCTTTTCAACACTTTAGAGAGGTTAGCCAAACAAATATCAAATGAAGTACCATAAACTAAGAAATCATCCATGAAAACATCCATCATATTTTCTATAAAATCAGAGAAAATTGAAACCATGCATCTTTGAAAAGTAGCTGGGGCGTTGCATAGCCCAAATGGCATTCGGCAGTAGGCAAATGTCCCATAAGGATAGGTGAATGTAGTCTTCTCCTGGTCTTCCGGATGGATAGGGATCTAGAAAAATCCTGAGAAGCCATCAAGGAAACAGAAGTGAGAATTCTTTGCTAGCCGCTCCAGCATCTAGTCAATGAATGGAAGTGGGTAGTGGTCCTTGCGCGTGGCTTTGTTCAACTTCCTGTAGTCGATGCACATGCGCCATCCAGTCACAGTGCGGGTGGGGATGAGTTCGTTGTTTTCATTCTTGACTACAGTAACCCCACCCTTCTTTGGCACAACGTGCACCGGACTTACCCATTCACTGTCTGAAATTTGGTAAATAACCCCTGCATCGAGTAGCTTCAATATCTCTTTCTTGACCACTTCTTTCATATTTGGATTCAAACGGCGCTAGAATTCCATAGAAGCTTTGCTGTTGCTTTCCAAGAAGATCCTGTTCATACAGAACGAAGGATTAATTCCTTTAATATCTTCTAATGAGTATCCAATTACCTGTTTATGGAGCCGCGGTTCTTTCAGTAGCTTCGTAGTCTCTTCTGCATTAAGGTCAGCACTAATGATGACAGGACAAGTAGAGTTAGCATCAAGGAATTCATATTTAAGATTATCAGGAAGTTGTTTGAATTCTAACTCCTTCTTTGTAGAAGGACCAGACTTAATCTCTCCAAGACTTTCAAACTGCGTTCTTTTGAATCTCTTAGAGTGAACAACTCCCAAACTTTCTACTTGAACTTGATCCTCATCAGGATCACTCTCTTGTCCATCATTCAGCAGACAGACTTCCCAAGTGTCCTCGGCGATTGGTGGAGTAGGTTCAGTGTTGTCCTCCATTGTGTCAATTTCGCAGCAGGCTCCTGCAAAAGATGGTTTCTTTAGAGCGGAAGATAAGTCAAATTCTAATTTCTCCTCACCGACATTCAGTGCCAATTTCCCATTTTTCACATCTATGATGGCGCCAGCGGTTGCAAGGAAAGGGCGCCCCAAAATGATGGGTAGTCGAGTGTCCTCTTCCATTTCTAGCACTACGAAGTCCGTGGGAATGAAAAAGTCTCCTACTTTTATCGGCACGTCTTCAATTATCCCGACTAGTTGGCGCACTGATCGATCAGCTAGTTGAAGGGATATAGAGGTAGGTTTCATCTCATTCATACCTAACTTCCTGCAGATAGATAAGGGAATTAAACTTACGCTAGCTCCTAAGTCATCAAAAGGCATATCCCCAATTTGGCAGGGAATAGAAAAACTCCCTGGGTCTTTCAGTTTGGCTAGAAGCTTATTCTGGAGGACGGCACTGCACTCTTCAGTCAGGGCAACTGTTCCCTGCTCCTCAATCTTTTTTTTCTTAGAGAGGATCTCCTTTAAAAACTTGGCGTACACCGGCATCTGTGAAAGAGCGTCAGTGAAAGGGATATTGATATAGAGTTTTTTTAGTACCTCCAAGAATTTTCTAAACTACCGATCCAATTTAGCCTTAGCTAGCTGCTGAGGGAATGGGATAGGCGGTTTGTACGGTGGAGGTGGAATGTAAACATTCTCATTTGGCGCACTCAAGCCTTGTTGTTCTTTTTCTGGATTAGCTACGGAGTCCTCTTCAGGTGTAGTTTCCTCAGATGAAATTGTCTTTGTTCTCTCCTTAGGTTCGGGCACCTTAGGGTTTTCTAGCTGGATTCCTCTCCTCGTCGTTATCGCATTACAATGCTCGCTGTGGTCAATTCTTTCTTGGATTGAACTGGTTCGTTGGTCAAGCTGTGTGATCTGGTTCTCCATTATTTTCTGGTGGGTTGATACAGAGTCCACTTTCATGTTTAGCTGGCGAATCTGTTCACTTATAGTATCATTGTGCATCATTTGAGTTGCCATGAAATTTTCCAACATCGATTCTAGTCTGGACTTCTGTGGAGGATCTTGTTGCCTTTGGTTGGCAGATGGATGTTGTATCCTAGGAGGAGGCCTGAAATTAGGAGAGAAGTTCTGATTAGAAAAATTAGCAGGAGGAACTTGCCCTTGATTTAACCTGTAGGAGAAATTCGGGTGATTTCTCCATCCCGGATTGTATGTGTTTGAGTAAGGGTCGTTCTGGTTCCTTAAAATTCCCAATGGCGTTGACTTGTTCAGAAGGAGCGCTCAGGATGTGGCAGTTATCAGTAGAATGCCCTGTCACTCCGCAAACATCACAAGTCAAAAAATTAGAAGTAGAGACATTAATAGAATATATCTTTGATGAAAGAGAGTCTACTTTTTCCATTAAAGAATCAATCGAGTTAGTATCAAACTTCCCTGAGTTTCGAGTGTGCTGGCTCCTCTCTCCTGACCACTGATAATGGTTGAGGGCCATGTCCTCTATCAACTCCATCGCATCATCATAATTCTTGTTCATTACTGCCCCACTAGCAGCAACATCTACAGAAAGTCTGGTCTGGTATAGCAATCCACTGTAGAAGGTGTGAATAATGACCCATTTCTGTAGACCATGGTGCGGGCACATCCTCAACAATTCTTTGAACCGATTCTATGCTTCATATAGGGACTCTCCTTCTCGTTGGGCAAAGTTGGTTATCTGATTCCTAAGCTGGGCGGTCTTGCTCGGTGGAAAATATTTTGATAGAAAAGCTTGCGATAGCTATTCCCATGTTGTGATTGATGCCTGCGGTAAAGACTGCAACCACGCCCTAGCTCGATCCCTGAGAGAAAAAGGAAAGAGTCTCAGTTTGATAGCATCAGGATGAGCGCCATTAATTTTTAAAGTGTCACAGCATTCTAAAAAGATAGATAAATGAAGGTTGAGATCATCAATAGCTGCTCCACTGAATTGATTCTGTTGCACCATCTGTACAAGTGATGGCTTGATCTCGAAGTTGTTAGCTTCGATAGCAGGCCACGATATGCTCGAGTGTACACCAGAGATGGTGGGTGCTGCAAAGTCCTTCAAAGAGCGATTGGCTTCCATCGTTTGAGCGTTAGAAAATTGTCCTTCAAGCTTAAGTCTTTTCGAATTTCGTCTGACTTGGCGGAAAGTACGCTCTATCTCCGAGTCTCCAGGTACAAGTCCCCCTGTTCGTGCAGTATTCCTAGGCATAAACAAGTACCTAGACAAAAGAGATTAGTATCACCGCACCAAATAGAAAATCTATAACTAAAAACAAAGAGTAAAGAAACAATAGGTAAACAAACTGAATAAAAAGAAAAAAAATGAAATCTAGCTAAACCTAGTCTACAAACTTGCTGATCGTGTTAATATTGGCAACCTAGTCCCTGGCAACGGCACCAAAAACTTGATAGGTGCCTAGACGGCTGCTACCGCAAGTGCACGGTCTATCGCATAATAAAAAGATTGAACCCATAGGGACTAGGGTCAAGTACTAACTGATTGGTCAATTCGTAGCTAGGTTAACAATTAAGGGATAAATGGCTAAAATCCTAATGCAAGTAATTAAACTAAAATAGACTTAAATCAAACAATGCAAAGAGCAAAGAAAACGGGGTTTTAGATATATGAGAGATATTCGGGGTTTTAGTTTTCACCACACTGAAGCATGCAGAAATATTAAGGTTTGATGTTTTAAATTGAGTTTTATCTTAGTTCTCAGGGTAATCCTTCATAGGGTACAGACGCGCTCCCTCTCAAGACACAGTCCGGTATCCGACTTAACCCAAGTCTCCTACTCTCGTGGCTTACCTAGGTTAAGTCGGATCCAATGGGATCTGTGAAGGATTAGGGTTCCTCGAGTGATTTCGAGTGCTCTCGCAACACGAAATCACCAATCCAGTCTAAGGGGTTCCGATGATCAAGGTTCACCTCTCAATCCTTCTCTTGACATCTAAGACATGCATACGTATGACCAGTACATAAACATGAGATAAAACATCCTAAACATGAATAAGAACAAAGATAAGTAAAGAAATATATAGATCAAACATTAATATCAAGCATTCTTACAGTGGGCTACGTCCAAACCCCGAAAATAGAGTTAAGCAACAGGATTCATCGTTAAATACATAAAATCTCTCATGAAGGTTGATTCAAACCAAAGGGAAAGGTAGATCCTTGACAGAAGAAGGTCCAGCATGAAGATCCACGCCGGAATGACGAAGAAATCAAGCCGGAACAGTGTTGTCGCCCAAAAATCACCCCAAAACCCTAAGGTCTCACCGTTTCACTTTGTCCTCCCCAACTGCCTGATTAAATCCCCTAATTTTGGTCCCAAATCATGCGTATCTAAGCTGTGAAGGTCTCCCTAAATTTTTGTTCAATTCCGAGCCAGGAATAGAAAGTTATGGCCAAAATACCGAGCGCCTATCAAAACAGCACGGGACAATGCACGGCCGTGTATCGGTGCACGGGCACGCCCGTGCACGGCTCGGTTGAGATGATTCTGATGACTTACGATGCACAGCTGTGCATGGATGCACACCCATGACCGTGCACTCTGTAGAAGGCTCCAACTAGGCTGAAATTTGGTGTGTAGCTTCGTTTCATCGTGAGAAATCGTCCCATACCTTCAGATTCTCCAAATTCCATCAATTTTGAGGCCAAAAACCTACATTTTCACAAAATAAGGGAAAAGTGAAGACTCTAAAGAATAAGAAGTATTTGAGTGCATAAAATGTGACAAAGCATGCATTTTACTCTAAAATAATAATAGAATTAAGTAACGAAATATCATATATTTGCATGTCATCATTGCTCCACCCCATGACGACCCAAAGGAGCGCAACAAGGTGGAAATCCGGTGATCCCAATGCCAAAGTAAGCCCCCGGACCATTTCTTGGGTGTCATTAGCCCTCTTTCCACCCATACCGAAGTGGCGCAGCCCAAGGGCACTACGAGCCGACCCCCTGAAGATCCAACCCCAGGTGGGCCGCGTAATCTGATTAGCAACATGGCCCAAGAACGAGCCGTGACGGTAGTGACCCAGCCCACAACATCGAAGTTCTGCTGTTTTGTTGTCGTATGCTCGGAGCACGTCTAAACTGCACCTGTACAAGGACACAGAATCACGCGGCCAGCTTCGGAGAATATTAGGTAGTTGTTATTCCTTGTCTTGTAGTTGCAGCTGACCACTTTTGTTGCCTGCAAGAGTTGGTAGGTGGTTAGAGTTGAGTGTCTCCAGTGTATTTTGTTTGTTCCCTCCCCTCTTATTCTATAAAAGAGGAGGTAGGGCTAAGTGTTATGCAGTTCTCTTTGGTGTTTGAGAGATCTCCTGGTGAGCTGAGAGTCGCCAGCGATTGTGGAGACAAGCCGGAGTCTTGCCTTCGTCGTGTTCAGGTTCGTCTCTTCGATTCCAAGTTATTTCGCTTCAGCTTGAAGTAAACCCTGCCCTTCTGGTGGGTCAGGTTCGCCTGTTTGTCATTCTCTTGCACATTTCTTTGCTGTGATTTTTCTCCATTCTCCTTCACCCACGGCTGTCCGTCCATCGAAGGCGTGGCATCTCTTGTCTTGGTTTGTTTCAGCTGCGTAGGCGCGTGAGCTGAACCCCGCACAACCGCAATCCCCCAACGCTGGCTAACCTTAAACGCGCTAAGAGAGCTGCAGGAATTCGCCAAATTTGCTACGAGGTTAGTGCGCTGTATTATTTAGTTAGGTGTCGTTCCCTTCATTCGCATTCGTGTTGCCCTAATCGAACTCGTCGCTATCTTCATCATGTTTTCTACCGGCTTCCCTGCACCTTTCCGACGTGTTTTCTCTTCCCTCGTCTCATGACCCTCTCCCGTTTTATCAAGCATTGTGTAAAACCCTAGAGTACGGCTTAAGGACCCCCACACCTATTAGTTGCTACATCAATTCTGGTATCAGAGGACGCTGCGCGTTCGATTCTTATCGTTCGCACGATCCCTCAGCATCGCATTGCATATTTCTGCATCCGTTTGGTGTTTTCAGCATTTTACCTTAGTCGTCTCCCCCTTGTTTGTGCATGGTGACTACATGGTCACAAATTATGTCGTCCCAATACCCAGAAACCATCCCCGAAACCCAAGAGTCAGTTCAGCCTTCAGAAGGGGCTAACATCTGGTTAGAGTCTATGGTTGCGCTTGAGGCGCGGATCGATGCAAAGCTTGATGCGCTGTCCGCGCGAGTGGACGCTCAACAAGCAAGCACACATGCCATGGTCCAGCAGATTTTGGCTGGGGTCCAACACCTTATTGGTCAACCCGGATCCGCGGAGCATGGTCACCCGAACATAGTTAACCCTCTGGTGTCCACAAACCCAACCCCCACTAGAGAGTTGCCCCCGATGGCCGCGCCCACACGACAGCGCACCCACGAGGATGAATGGGGTCACTCGCAACCTCATGAGGTCCCTAGGAACCCAAGTTACGGTGATGACCCCCTCGATGAGGATAATGTTCGGGCCGCACAAGGGCCCCAGCTCGATGGCCGTTTTGGCCACGCTTGGGCCACACCTCGAACCCCAGCCCATACCCACGTTGAGCGCCCCCGGGTGGATGATGATTTCCGTCGTTTCATTCGTAATACCCCTGCACCATTCACAGGTGGTCTTGATCCCACACAGTTCTTAGATTGGGTCGCGTCCGTTGACGCGTATTTTGATCTTAGCAATTGGCCTCCGCACTCGTGGGTTCGGTATGTGTGCACCTTACTTGAGGGGCCCGCACGTTTACATTGGGAAAACGTGGAGTGCCAAAATGCACAGCAGGCTCTTCCCCCGTTCACTGAGTGGCCGGAGATGTGGTATCGCCTCCGCGAGTGTTATGTACCCCCTTCGTATAGGCAGCGCCTTCTTGATCGGTATAGTAGCCTACACCAAGGGTCAGGAACTGTCGAGGAGTACCGACTCACCTTCGAGACGTTGCAACTCCGTTGCAATTTGCAAGAGGACCACGAGTTAGTTTTGTCGAAATTCAAGAATGGGCTCCGTGCGGATATCCGCCAAGCCTTACCCGCTTATGGATCGGAGTCCCTTGACCAGACTTTTCAGCGTACTCGAGACATCGAGCAAGACCTTCGCATCGCTGTAAGGCGCAATGACCTTGGCCCCCACAGGCGTCTTCATGCGGGAGGTCCCCCACAACCCCACCCGCGACTTGAGCGTCCGGAGCCTCGTCCAGACCCGCGACCCGCACCCCCGACCCTTCAGCCCCCTAGACGCCCGCCCCCTGAGGCTTCGCCTTCTCGGCCCACTTGGGAGGAGAAGGGCAAGGCCCTAGCGGTCAGAGCCTCTGGCCGTATTACCTGCTACAACTGTTTGAAGCCGGGTCACATGTCGCGTGAATGTCCCAAGAAACCCGCTCGAGCTGACACAGGTCCGGCTCGCGTTGCCACCATAACCCCCGCTGAGCACGATGTTGAGGCGGAGTGTTACACTAGTGGCGAGGAGTCGGGTCCGTCCACACTTGTCGTTCGTTGCAACCTTGTGCAGCCCGTGCCTACCGAGGATTGGAGGCGCTCGGGCATTTTCATGACTTATATTAAGTGCAATGGGCACTCGTGTAAAATCATCATTGACGGCGGTAGTAGCCTGAACGTGGTCTCTCGAACTGCGGTCACGCGTTTCAGCCTTCCCCTAGAACCCCACCCGAGACCTTACTCTATCGCCTGGGTCGATACCACGAGCCTTCCGGTCACCCACCAATGTCAGGTTCCTATCGCGTTTGGGAACTATCGTGAGAAGGTGTTGTGCGACATTGCGACTATGGACGTCGCCCACGTCCTCCTTGGCCGCCTGTGGTTGTACAATAGAGACGTAGTCCACTATGGCCAGTCGAACACTTATGTGTTCAACCACGATGAGCAGAAGATCCGCCTGATCCCAGCTCCGCCTAAGGAGCTTCGTGCGTCCACCTCCAAGGGCCTGATCATGCCCTCGACACCTGCCCTCTGCCTTCCCCCATGGTCTCCCTCATGCGCACCCCCGCATTGGTTCGCGAGGCCCATGCTGCCAAGATCGTCTATGCGCTCATGGTGCGCGAAGTACAGGACCCTGTCCCTTGCCCTGATCTGGCACCTCCTATTGAGGTGTCCGCCCTCCTTGCCGAGTTTAGTGATATCAGCCCCGAGGATTTGCCTCATGGCCTTCCCCCGGAAAGGGAAATTCAGCACGCGATTGACCTCCTCCCGGGAGCACCCCTCCCTAACCTGCCCCATCATCGCCTTAACCCTGCAGAACACGCTGAGTTACAGCGTCAGGTTGATGATCTCCTCACTAAAGGGTACATCCGCGAGAGTCTCAGCCCTTGCGCCCTTCCCGCACTCCTCACGCCCGAAAAGGACGGGTTGTGGTGCATGTGTGTCGATAGCCGCGCTATCAATCGGATCACTATCAAGTATCGGTTTCCCATTCCTCGGCTTGACGACATGCTGGATTTGATATCCGGCGCGTCGTGGTTTTCCATGCTCGACCTCCGAAGCGGATATCACCAAGTCCGCATTCACAAGGGCAACAAGTGGAAGACGGCGTTTAAGACCAAGGATGGTCTTTACGAATGGCTTGTCATGCCATTCGGGTTGTCCAATGCCCCATCTACATTCATGCGCTTGATGAGTCAGGTTCTTAGGCCATACATGGGCAAGTTTTTGGTTGTCTACTTCGATGACATTCTGATCTTTAGTCGGACCCGTGATGTAACCGTAGGAAAACACTACAAGTATCGCACGCGGGGACACACTTAATATAAACACAATTTATCTCCCCGGCAATGGTGCCAAAAACTTGATGTGATCCGAAAGGACACACTTATAAATACAAGTAAGTAGACTTATTTAAGGTGTCGCGGCCAAAACCTAAGTTTTGGCGCACAGGGCTATTGTCACTCCCTGACACGGCTCCAAAAACTTGTTGTCCTTAAACTTGTAGTGTCTGCAAATGCACGGATGCTCGAAATAATAAAGAAAAATATCGATCCCACAGAGACCTTATTGTTAAGTACCAAATAGTTGTATTCTAACTAGCTAAGCAATCGATTATAATGCAAGTGAACAATAAAAAGAGCGTAGAGATAATCAGAGAGATAAATTGGGACTAGGGTTTTATCCACTTTAATTTCAATGACTAGATATTAAGAAAAGGTCGTCAGACTAATTTTATCATGATAAAGACCTAATTTACTTCATAAAGGGATCATCTCACTTTCGTGCAGACAATCATGCAGGGACCAATCCTCGCTTTCGTGCAAGATCTATCCCAACGCTGAAGATAAGTAAATTATCAATCAAAGAATTCGAGATCACTTTCGTGCATCCGAATTCTAAGTTGATTGTCTCAAATGGAATCTCAAGGATCACTTTCGTGCATCCGAGTCTTAACACAAGTTCTACTTATGGTTCTCCAACGTTCCGATCCTCACTTTCGTGCAAGATCTCCACGTTTGACAACTCGACTCTACCCTAGATTCAAATTATCATCATGGCAATAAGATCACTAAAATCAAATAATTAAGAACTAACCTAAGAGAGTTCCTAACATGCAATTCTAGGGTTCCAAGTTCTCAAGCAAGTCACCTTTTGGTCTTTATTGCGAGAACTCTAAAATATGAATAATAACATCAATCTATGGAGAATCAAAGACAAATAATCACATAAGTAGAATCATCATAATAAAACTATTCTGACGAAAATAAGAGTTATCTAATCATTAAAAATCAAAGGGATTACACCCCCATGTCCCAAAGATGTTTAAGCTTCCATGGAAGGAAGATTACAATAATTCATGGTAAAGGAAATCAAAACAGAGAGAGAAAACAGTTTACGGTACGGCCGTAAAGATGTTTACGGCCGTAATCTGCGACGAACAGCGGCGGCGCACAGTTTTGTGTTGATTTCTCCTCCGTCTGTGCTCCTTTCCCCTTGAAACTTCTGGTGTATCCTCTCCACCTCCAAACGAAGCTTCTGTATAAAAATCATGGTGAGAGGTGCCCTCTACGCCTCTCGGCGTGAGGCCAAACCCTAACTGCCTCTCTCTCAATTTCTCTCTCAATTCTGGATAAAATTTTGTACTTTTACTTCATGTATCTTGTCCTCTTTAATACCAATCCGCAGCATCTTTCAGATCTCAATTTGGAGGTCTGAATCAAAAGATATGGTTCGCGCAAGTTTCGGGCCCCTAAAAATCGCGTTTTTGATTGGAAATTACGGCCGTAAACTATTTTATGGCAGTGCCGTATTTTAGTTCTGTGAACCCTGTGTCAAAATTACGGCCCGTAAAAGTTATTGTGGTAGTGCCATAAAATCTGATGAGTTCTCTGGTCTGAAATCTCTGATAAATACGGCACCGTGAAATGGTTTACGGTCGTGTCGTAAAATCAGCAAAAGTCACTGGTTTGAAACACTCCAAAATACGGCCGATGTAATGAAAGAACCCCTTAAATAAGGGGGGTCCCCTTCATGGGGGAGCATAACCCTTAGAGCATATGGCGCATAAAATTATTCTCTTGCGGAATTAGGGTTATAAGATCGATACGCATGCAAAAGATCAACTTGATAACAATAAGAAAACATTCATACCATTGCCATGGAAAGATGTTTCCTTGGAAGCAAAGATCAAAGTAGATCTTCTCCTTGTCGTCACACACAAGATGATGTTGCTATCTCTCTTGGTGCTCCTTGTGCTAGCAAGGTTCCAAGAGGTCTTTGTCGAGTGAAAGGAAAAGAGATGTCTTTCTCCTTGGCCGAATCCTCCTCAACCTTCAAGCGTCGCCGCACCCCAAGTCGAGAGGAAAAACTTGCGAGAGGAATAAGTGAATTGGCGAAAATAGAGAATACTCTATTTCGGATGAGTGCCCACTCGACATGGAGATCATGGTTACTAAAAATAGTAACCTCTCCTCATCCCAACGTTCACGCTATGTGAACTCGTCGCCCACTCTTCTCCCTATGAACCAAGCGCTCTTTTAGTGAGCTGGTTCAATTGGTTCGGTTTAAGAACCAACCAAGCCAAGCGACAAGGCCTAGATCAAATAAACCCTAAGGCTTTAGATCTAACCGTCGATCTCTTTAATGCCCCTGATCTGACCGATCTGGCATCCATTCTCTCAATCGAAGCTTACCGATCTCAAGCCCTAATCAATCAAACATGATCAGACCAGATCTCACTTACAATCAGAGATTAAATCCCTTAAAACTGAACCCAAACAATTCAGTCCACACGATCTGACTTAAGTAAGCCATATCATCAAATTGTGCGACCCTAAGGGTTTCCTTTAAATGTCGGTAACGATAATTCACATTATCACGATCAGTGAGGGGTATCTAGCAACACATCACTGTCTCCCGATATAAAGGAAAGAGTCTTCCAAGACTACACCCAAACCATAGTACAAGTGTGAATCATTTCACAAAGCATACATATTTCCTTTGCCACTGGATGTTCTTATTGGACAAGTCTGTCAAACTTGTAACTCCAATATGATGAGCATGATTAGATCAGATGAACACTGTCACCTGGGTATGGCCATACACTCTCTCAATCATCTCATCCAGGGGGCCCCTTTAGAACATCACACTCCTTAAACAAGGAGACGGCAATCCTATGTCTATCACTAGTGCCCTAACCTGACTCAAGCTCACCATCCAAGATAGTCTATAATCATTATGTTTCAAATGATATTGAACTAACTCAAAATAATGACAATCATCATTTAGAAAACACAAGTGATCTCAAGTCAGAGGAAATGTGCCACTTGTCTTATACAAGGAATATTCACGTTGTGACAAACAACTGAACATCCTAGTAGGGTCTGTCCAGTACATCCCATGTACCCATGAGTCTACATCTTATTCCATGCTCGAAGCATCCTATAAGATCAGAACACATATTAGTCTTAACCATATCAAGGCTGTCTCATGTTCACCAAGATACATCGACTAAGGACATAACAGCATGTCAGCCCAGCTGAACAGCTTTGAGACATTATTCAGAAGAACATATATTGCAGCAGACAATGTAACTAACTGAATAACAACCATGCCTTTATAAACAGAATAGTTTATTACATGATACTTGTGACATTCCCACAGGCCTCAAACATTAGCCTTAAGGGCATACCCCAACATGTAATTCTTTACGGTGGTGCCATAAAATCAGAAAAATCTTCTGGTCTAAAAACTCCCCAAATTACGGCAGTGCTCTGATTTTACGGTATCGTACGGAAATACGGTAGCGTAATATAAAATACGGCACTACCGTATTTTGGTCAGTTGCTTCGATTACGTGAAATTTGTCAGGTGATCTCCTCTTGATGATGGTAAATCTTCTATGTCTTCGATTTTGCTTGAAAACGCCTCAAAAAAGTGTCTTTTTACCTGAAAATCATGAAAAACCAAAATAGAAGTAGATTTTGCAATATTTGATAATTTTGGCATAAAAATAAGCAAAAGATCTTCAATTGAGCATGAAAAGATATATAAAATGATACAAAATATACTATATATTTTGGTGTCATCAAATACATAAGGCTCAAACTTTGCTTGTCCTCAAGCAAAAAATTAAAAGTTGATTAAAAGATAAACCTTTTCATGCTCAATAAATTTCTAAAATACAATCATCAATGAAAAATTCCATCAATTGTTTCACAAAACTTCAAATAAACATATCATTCTTATAATTCAAATGAATAGCAGTGGCGCACGGTATTGTGTTGATTTCTCCTCTCTCTGGGCTCCTTTCTCCTTGAAACTTCTGGTGTGTCTTCTCCACCTCCAAACGAAGCTTCTGTGTAAAAATCACGGCGAGAGGTGCCCTCTACGCCTCTCGGCATGAGTCCAAACGCTAACCACCTCTCTGTAGATTTCTCCCTCAATATTGGATAAAAATTCATGCTTTCACTTCGTGTGTCTTTGCCTCTTAAATATGAGTCCGTAGCATCTTTCGGATCTCAATTTGGAGGTCTGGATCAAAAGATATGGTCCGCGCAAGATTCGGACCCGTAAAAATCACGTTTTTGAATGAAATTACGGTACCGTAATGAATATTACAGCAGTGCCGTAATTTTGGCTCTGTGAAGTATTTGTCAAGATTACGGCCCGTAAAAATATTTATGGCCATGCCATATTTGCTTCTGTATGTTTCAGGACCAAAATACAGCCCGTAAAGATCATTACGGCAGTGCCGTAATCTCTGAAATATCGGGTGGAAAATCATCTAGCATTACGGCACCGTAAAGATTGTTACGGCAGTGCCGTAATCTCACGAAATTCTCTGGTCAAAATCTTCCCAAATTACGGCACCTCTCAAGGATTATGGTTGTACCGTAATTATGCGGTGTAATTACGGTACCGTAAAATCCATTAGGGGGTGTCGTAATTTGCTATGAAGCTCTCATTCTCCTGAAATTTGACGTGTGACTTCGTTTTGATGTCTGGAATCCATTGTTGTGTTCGAATCCTTCAAAATCCATCAAAATATAGTACTTTTTACCTGAAATTCATGAAAAATAAGAAATTGTGTAGATTCCGTGATTTTTAACAAATAATGCTTAAAAACAAGCAAAAGTTCATAAATATGACACGAAAAGATATATAAAATGACATGAAATTTACTATAAATTTTGGTGTCATCAAACACATAAGGCTCAAACTTTGCTTGTCCTCAAGCAAATAGATAGAATAAAGAACTCTACTATGGAAAATGTCTTTTCATGAAAAATAAATTTCTAAAATATAATCACTTATGAAATTTTCCACTAACTTTTTGCACAAAATTTCAAATAAATACATCGTCCTCTGAAATTAATCTTTAAGATCTACAACTTTGATCAAATAAAACTTCGCAACTCACATAATGAAAAGAATTTCAGTCTCATAAATTCACCCAAGTTTCAGTGTAAATCTATCAAACCTTTGTTTACAGGAATAAAGTCTCCTAGATCTTTTTCTACACAGAATCTTTCTTTTCTTCCCCCTCTCTTTTTTTTATTTTTTTAATTTTTGCATAGATAGCATATACCCACATAGATACATACTTTTTATTTTAGACTTCAACTCTTGTCTTCGGTACCACTGTCAATTTTACACAGTGCCAAGTAGAGGAGTCATTTTCTTTTTCTCTCATTCTTTTTTTTTTTTTACAGACTTCAACCCATTTCTTAGGTACCACTGTCAATTTTACACAGTGCCAAGTAGGGGAGTATCTCTCTTTATTTGTGGATCTTGGATTCTTTCTTCCCAACAAATAGTAAAATAGACTAAACATCAACCAAGTTAATCAATTGATATTAATTCAAAAATTACACTCATATGCTCATTTTATTTAAGAAAGATGCTTCACTCTTAGATTGCATCCATCATACAACATACCTACCCAAAACCTTATGCATCAATCAATGAATAATTTCAACAAGTAGATATATATTGAAGAAATAAATTCAACATAATAGGTATATCTCCATTCATAGGCATGCATGCATGAACATTCATCATCATAGAAAAATCTACTCATCTCTCATCACATGGATTCAAGTCATAAAATTTTTAAACCTCAAAAATATCATCATCAATGCAAAAGGTGTCAAACATGAAACTAAAACAATCATAGTCAAAAGTGTGACATGATAGACTCAAGCAACTTCATAGAATAGAAATCTCAATGAGTGATATATCAAAAGCTAATCAAAGATGCAAACCATATGAAATAATCATGAATACAAGAGAGTGCAAATGATACTCACACAACTATATAACAAGCTCTGACTGAAAATACATAAGGCTCAGACCAAAAATAGTGTCGGGCAAATGCTGCAAGGTCCAAGTATGTGCCTTTCGAAAATTTTGCCTGTAAATTTAAGGTACATAAGGCTCAGTCTGAAAATAGTCTCAAAAATAATAATGATAAAAATAATTTTCTCAATGGAGAATCAGAGATGTCGCCAGAGGTCTGAAGAGGATGCCGTTGGAAAAAGCTGATGCATCTGAGAAGCAGAGGGTGAACAGAGGCTAGCTGAAGAGCTGCTAGCAATGATGATGGTGCCGACAGTAGAGTGAGTAATCTCTAGTGGCCTGCCAGAGAATACAGTCCTGGAGGTGAGATCGTCGGTGGGTGGTGTGAGAGATAGCACTGCATAGATAAAAAAATCAGTCACTAATGAAGAGTCTACTGCATAAATAAATAAAATCAATAGAATAAGAGGCAGTAGAAGAAGTAAGAATCTGCATATGGTATAATCCAGTGTCGACGGCTGGAAACAGTGATGTCAGAGGCAGATGTAGTGGTGGCTAGAGGTGGAAGACAATTGTTCTTGAAGATTTCTGAATCTGGAGGCAAAATAAGCAATAACAGGTAGAAAGCAAACCGAGCAGTTTTTAAATTTTTTTATGAAAAGTAGTCATACCCTATAATAAAATTTAATGATCCAAAAGGAAAATGGACAAAACCAAGTTGTAGAATAAGATATGTTCTTTTCAGACGTAAAAAAATTAAAGGATCAAAATCTGTCAAGAATTTAGGGCATCAGCAGAAAGAAGGCTACTCAGATTACAAAACTGCAAAAACTGCACAAAGGTTAATCAAATTCAAAAAGTTGCCATGTGTCCTAGAATGATCAGAAAATATTTTCATGAAAATAATTCATCCACGGGATAGAACAACATATGTTCTTCATATACCATGCGAATAATCTGGGTTTCAAGTCATTAAAGCACCTTAAATACTTGCAGCAAAAATGCTAATCAGAATAGTCAAAAGAAAACTGCTACAGAAATTAATCAGAATCGAAAAGTTGTCATGTGTTTCAGAATGATCCATGGACTTTAAAATTCAGAAAAAATATCCAGATGATAGACAAAGATGAGTACTTCGTGATGGTGCCAAAGATCAAAATTTTTCCCAACCCAGTTTCTTAAAATCGCAGCGAGAAAACACCCAGTCAGATTAGAAGACTGCACAGTTGAAATTACGGGCGTAATGTTCTCTACGGCAGTGCCGTAATGTACAAAAAATATCGGGTCAGAAATATCCAAAAATACAGTACCGTAAAAACCAATACGGTACTGCCGTAATAGACTAAAACTCTCAGGATGAACTCAGATCAAGATTACGGCACCGTAAAGATGATTACGACAGTGCCGTATTTTGTGCAAAATTTTATTTTCCCTGCAAAAAGAATAGAAAAATTAATTCTAAAAATAAACTAAAATAAAAGAAACTAAACTAAGGTAAGAGTGCTTGGGTTGCCTCCCAAGAAGCGCAAATTTTAGGTCCATAGCTTGACCAAAACTCAAAAATCATGGTGAAACAGGTGAATCAGTACCAAAGTAAAGAGCAAACAATTTTCTGCATTTCCTTTATCCAAAAATTTTAGCCACTAATCCAAAAATCCAGAATTTCATATAAATCATGATTGACATGGCTCTCTCAAATATGAAGAAATCAAAATCAAAATTTTCAATTCTAATCAAAGGATATTCAATGATCTTCCTAAATTTATTAGTAAGCAAAATCATTAGTCCTTTCTTCAAATTTATATCTTCAATTGCAATAAGATTAGGACTTAGATCAAAAGATGCAAGTATTGGATCATGAAAATGGTCTTTCTGTCTCAAATTAGATTCCTCAATAAAGCATAAATTTTCAAATAAATCAGAAGATTGATCAATAGATATGGGCAAAGCATCAGAGTGAGATTCATTCAAATCCTTATCAAGATCCTCAAGTCTGACATCAAATAACTTATAAATTTCAAAATTATCATCAAAATCAAAGTGAGACTGTTCAAAATCAATTTCTCTATGTCTTTCCACAAATAATTCATCATCAGAAGAATCAAAATCAGAATCATACAAAAAATCATAATGAGATTTATCAGAATCAATAGAATCAGAGTCAACCACAAAAGACTTATCATTAATTTCAATAATATCACCAAAATCAAAGTGGGGCTCATCAATGTCTGTAATTTTCAAACCTTTATCAAGCTCATCCGATTTAACCACAAATGATATATCATCAAAAGAATCAATTTCAACAAAAGAGGGTTTTTCAAAATCAATTTTCTCAAACTTTTCTACAAACAAGTTATTAGAAGAATCAATTTTACAATCATCAAAATCAGAGTGAGATTTATTAAAGTTCACATAAGGCTCAATCTAAAAACAATCATAATTAGAGGGGGAATTTTCTAAATCAAGTTCTTCAGTTTCAAACTCAAATAAACAAGCTTGTTGTGCTAACTGGGTTTCTAAAAATTCAAAATGAGCAGATATAGATTCTACATTAGAAGCAAGCTGACCAATTATCTCCTTAAGATCTTCAATTTCCTTATTTTGATTTGTCATAAATTGGTTTTGATTTGACATGAATTTTTCAAGCATAGTTTCTAACCTAGATTCTTCATTGTCCTGAAAATAAGGTTCAGAAACATGATTAGAGCAATTATCCTAAAAAGAAGTTTGATTTTCCCAACCAGAATCATAATGATCATCTTGATAACATGAAGAATTAGAATTTTGAGGCATTAAAATATGGCAATCAGAACTATAATGATCAAAACATCCACAAATATCACAACTAATAGAAGAATAAGATGTCATC
Source organism: Costus lasius (assembly GCA_027563935.2). Lineage (NCBI taxonomy): Eukaryota > Viridiplantae > Streptophyta > Magnoliopsida > Zingiberales > Costaceae > Costus > Costus lasius. The sequence goes on from CM050451.1 coordinate 85,012,336, forward strand.
GTAGGATGCATATTTAAAGTGTCTAATTAACGAGAGATAAAATCTAACTTATCTTGAAGAGTGCATGATGAATCATCTTTATATGGCATGTATACTTCATCTCTTTCAGTTGCCCAGAAGTTATAATTGAAAGACATATCTTCAAATATATCAACAACAGAAAGACAATCCAACACAAATCAATTAAAATTTTTTTTTCAGAATATATAAAAAATAGAAAATATAAAACACAAGTAAATTCACAAATCTTTAGATATCACAGTTCTGTCATAACTGTGAAAATCCAAAACCTACAAAAACAAAAAACAAAGTTAAATCTAAAACAAATAAAACCTAGTCTAGCAATACTAACAACTATTTTGATATTAACAAAACTAAGGTCCCCGGCAACGACGCCAAAAACTTGATGTAACCATAGGAAAACACTACAAGTATGGCACGCGGGGACACACTTAATATGAACACAATTTATCTCCCCGACAACGGCACCAAAAACTTGATGTGATCCGAAAGGACACACTTATAAATACAAGTAGATAGACTTATTTATCTTCATATATCACAGTTCTGTCATAACTGTGAAAATCCAAAACCTGCAAAAACAGAAAACAAAGTTAAATCTAAAACAAATAAAACCTAGTCTAGCAATACTAACAACTATTTTGATATTAACAAAACTAAGGTCCCCGGCAACGATGCCAAAAACTTGATGTAACCGTAGGGAAACACTACAAGTATGGCACGCGGGGACACACTTAATATGAACACAATTTATCTCCCTGGCAACGGCGCCAAAAACTTGATGTGATCCGAAAGGACACACTTATAAAAACAAGTAGGTAGACTTATTTAAGGTGTCGCGGCCAAAACCTAAGTGTTGGCGCATAGGGCTATTGTCACTCCCTGACACGGCTCCATAAACTTGTTGTCCCTAAACTTGTAGTGTCCGCAAGTGCACGGATACTCGAAGTAATAAAGAAAAATATCGATCCCACAGAGACCTTATTGCTAAGTACCAAATAGTTGTATTCTCACTAGCTAAGCAATTGATTATAATGCAAGTGAACAATAAAAAGAGCGTAGAGATAATCAGAGAGATAAACTAGGACTAGAGTTTCATCCACTTTAATTTCAATGACTAGATATTAAGAAAAGGTCGTCAGACTAATTTTATCATGATAAAGACTTAATTTACTTCATAAAGGGATCATCTCACTTTCGTGCAGATAATCATGCAGGGACCAATCCTCGCTTTCACGCAAGATCTATCCCAACGCTGAAGATAAGTAAACCATCAATCAAAGAATTCGAGATCACTTTCGTGCATCCAAATTCTAAGTTGATTGTCTCAAGTGGAATCTCAAGGATCACTTTCGTGCATCCGAGTCTCAACACACGTTCTACTTATGGTTCTCCAACGTTCCGATCCTCACTTTCGTGCAAGATCTCCACGTTTGACAACTTGACTCTACCCTAGATTCAAATTATCATCATGGCAATAAGATCACTAAAATCAAATAATTAAGAACTAACCTAAGAGAGTTCCTAACATGCAATTCTAGGGTTCCAAGTTCTCAAGCAAGTCACCATTTGGTCTTTATTGCGAGAACTCTAAAACATAAATAATAACATCAATCTATGGAGAATCAAAGACAAACAATCACATAAGTAGAATCATCATAATAAAACTATTCTGACGAAAATAAAAGTTATCTAATCATTAAAAATCAAAGGGATTACACCCCATGTCCCAAAGATGTTTAAGCTTCCATGGAAGGAAGATTACAATAATTCATGGTAAAGGAAATCAAAACAGAGAGAGAAAATAGTTTACGGTACGGCCGTAAAGATGTTTACGGTCGTAATTTGTGATGAACAGCGGCGGCGCACGGTTTTGTGTTGATTTCTCCTCCATCTGGGCTCCTTTCTCCTTGAAACTTCTGGTGTGTCCTCTTGACCTCCAAACAAAGCTTCTGTGTAAAAATCACGGTGAGAGGTGCCCTTTACGCCTCTCAGCATGAGGCCAAACCCTAAACGCCTCTCTATCAATTTCTCCCTCAATACATGATAAAAATTCATTCTTTCACTTCGTGTGTCTTCGTCTCTTAAATATGAGTCCGTAGAATCTTTCAGATCTTAATTTGGAGGTCTGGATCAAAAGATATTGTCCGCACAAGATTCGGACCCGTAAAAATCACGTTTTTGAATGAAATTACGGTACCGTCGGTACCGTAATGAATATTATGGCAGTGCCGTAATTTTGGCTTTGTGAAGTATTTGTCAAGATTATGGCCCGTAAAAATGTTTACGGCCATGCCATATTTGCTTCTGTATGTTTCTGATGGGGGGCCAAGACCAGCTCCGCGGAGGTCCACTAGGGTCCGAAGGAAACATCTCAGGTTTGGGTTTCCTCTATAGGATCCTACTTTCCTTATTTGCATTGCATCGCATCATGATAGGTTAGATACACCCCCAATCCAACATGTAGTTACATGTAGGTTTTACTTTCCTGTTTAAATAAAATGTTGCATCATGGTTGGTTAGAAGCATAGCACGTGTAATGCATCTACAATACATAGGCAAAATTCAGCTCACCACTCACTCACCTAGTGAGCTCCAAAAAAAGGAAATTCAGCTTAAACTCAGTTCAACTCTCATCACTTGAAGACTTGAGTTGAAGGGGTTTCATCAATGCATCAAACTCTTGCCAAATTCAGCCCTGGGCGCCCACATCATTCCCTCAAAGAATCAGCCACAAGACAAGATCCACCAATCAATCCTCAAATCAAGGAAGCATTTAATATGGCGCCCAACACTTGGAGAAGTAATTCGAAATTTTCTTCTCAATTGGAAGCTCTATCAATGCTTAGAACCGCCCACTCATTCAAAGATCAATATGCGCCAGGCCTTGAATTCAAATTCGAAAACTTACCTTGAAGGAGATGGCCAAAGAAGGAAGGACAACTCAAGATTGTGTGCGCCAATTCAATGTATTTTCCCTTGCAATTATTTCCTGAATTTTCCTCCTTATTTGCTTGGGCGCCTAGGGGAAGAAATGACTCATGTAACCCCTAGATGCCTTGCCTATAAATTGTAGCCCTCATGCATCATTTTGCATAGCATAGTAATGAAATTTGTTGAGTAGTTGCCTAGCGAAATTCTGAGTGCTTGTGTCACTAAATCTTCTTCTCTTCTTCTATTCGCCACCATCACTTGCTCGCCCCTTATCTTGCCGAGACCATCCCCTCTTCAAGCTTGAAGGCCGAGACTTCCTCCTCAACAAAGCTTGATGAAAACTTTCCTTAAGGTCGAGATCCAACTTGAAGAAACCATTGAAGCCGAGAGTCTCTTGAAGAAGCTTCACTAAGATAGTGTTTTCCCTCTTCTCTATTATTCCTCTTCTTTACAAGTTTGGAAATCTAAACTTTGTAGGTAAGAAGGCACTCGGATTTGAAGGCCCTTAAGGGGCGCAAGCCCCTCTCTTCTCCCCCCTATTAGTTTAGTCTTGTGAATTGTCTAGGCAAGAGAACTTGGAGGCCTAACCTCCCTCTTGCACCTTTTGCTTGTAAAGCTTAATATTCTTAATAACTCCCCCACGTTTGTGTGGTTTGCTGTATTGCCTGTGTGTAACCGACACCTTCCATTAGAGTTGGACCGGTGAAGAATGGGAAGTAGATCCCTTCTATTCTCAAGGGATCCACTGTAAGTCTTCTTTAATATTCCAGTCATTTATTTTCTGCAATTTCATTCTTGCAAGTAGTTAATTTTGGTTTTCCTATATAAAATACAGAAACATCTATTTTCAAAAATCGTTAGTGTAATTCGGGTTTCTATTATCTTACTACAAAAAAAAAAATCTCTCTTTCAAAATCGTGATTGTTTCTTTTGTGTCTTGAGCCCACATCAGTTTGGTATTAGAGCATAGGCTCTAGAGTAGATTTTTAAGCCCAAAACTTATTTTTCTACTACTAGAACGATTCTTGTGGTTTAGGTTGTTTGACACAATTGATTCCATAACACACTAGGGTTCATACATTTTTTTCTGAAAAGATATATTCATTTCAAAACTGCATCATGCAAACTAGAACTAGAGCCCAACAAGAGAATCAACCCATGGATTTAACTGAGGCTATTAGACAACTTACACAAAAGTTAGATGGCATGCAAAATGATCTCCAAAACCTCAACACTAGGTTTGACACCTTTGAAACCCAACAAAGGACCCCAAGCCAACCTCCGAGCGAGGCAAACTTGGAACCTTTGGACCGCCAACCTACTCCCAATCCTATGGTAACTCCCCATACCGAGTGGAATGGGCAACTTGCTCAAACCCCACTCAACCAAAGACCTAGGAACTTTGATGTGCACCGTGCCGTCAAGCTTAACCCACCTGCTTTTAGTGGAACCCTAGATCCTAGGGAATTCATAGACTGGGTCACCCAGCTTGAGCGATATTTTGTGTGGAGCCAAGTTCCTGATCAAGACAAAGTGAACCTGGCAACATGTCTCCTAGAAGGATCAGCTAGGTTATACTGGACCCATGTAGAAAGAACACTCCAATACCCTATTGAGAGATGGGAGCACATGCACTTTCGGTTGAGAGAAAAGTATGTTCCTCAATACTATCGAAACAAGCTTCTCGACCAACTTAGCAGCCATACCCAAGGTAGTTCAAATGTCTCCGAATACATGACCAAATTAGAAGAGCTTCTCCTTAGATGTGAAATCACTGAAGACCCAAACCTCACCCTGAGTAGGTTTAAAAATGGCCTTAGACCAGATATCAAGAGAAGCCTAACCTATTACTAGATAGATAGCTTAGAAGTAGCCTACCAAAGAGCTCTAGAGGTTAAACAAGAAATTAAGACTAGAAGGGAGTTCACACCCAATATACCTTTCATTAGGACTTCCCAAACCAATTCTCCTAGCCCAAGTCAACCTCGACCTAGGCCAATTCCAACTGTAGAATCAAGTAAACCTCAACCCAAACCAAACCAAGCCATAGGAACCAGTAGATTTGTCTGCCACAACTGTAAACAGCCTGGACACATAGCTAGAGACTGCACCAAAAGGTTTCTCATCATAGAAGAAGACCCCTTAGAACCTGAGGCAACCCCTGAAGAAGAATTAGACCAAGATCCCAACCTTCAAAACATAGAATACCAAGATCATGACACTGATGACTTTGCCCAGAACACCCTAGGGGTAGTAAGATGCAACCTAGTCAAACCTATTTCCACTGAGGACTGGAGAAGGACAAGCATCTTCCATACTTACACCAAATACCATGGTCACATGTGCAAGGTTGTAATCAATGGAGGAAGCAGTGTCAATGTCGTCTCTCATGTAGCTGTGGTCAAGATTAAGCTCAAACTAGAACCACACCCGAATCCTTATAGCATTTCCTGGGTCAACCAAAATAGTGTACCCATCACCCATAGATGCCTTGTGCCCCTCCAATTCGGCACCTATCAAGGACAGATCTAGTGTGATGTCATCACCATGGACATCGCACAAGTCCTTTTGGGTCGCCCTTGGCTATATGACATGGATGTGATCCACTATGGTCGCACCAATACTTATGTCTTTAGCCAAGATGGGCAAAAGATTAGGTTGAAACCTACCCTACCCAAGGAGCTTAGAGCCTCAACCAATAAGGGTAAGATAGAGGAAACCAAGTCTAGTGATAGCAAGCCCACCATTCAACTCATCCGACCCCAAGCTTTCACTAAGGAAATTCAAGAGACCCAACCTATCTACTCCTTAGTCTTTAAGGAACCCAAACCTGACCAAGAGGATAAGCCACCCCCTGAGATAGAAGCCCTCCTCTCAGACTATAATGAGTTAACCCCAGAGGAGTTACCCATAGGCTTACCCCCTCTTAGGGACATTCAGCATAACATAGACATTGTCCCCGGCTCAACCTTACCCAACCTTCCCCATTATAGGATGAGCCCCACCAAACATGAGGAACTTAAAAGACAGGTAGATGACCTCCTATCCAAGGGACACATTAGGGAAAGCCTAAGCCCTTGCGCCGTCCCATGCCTTCTTATCCCAAAGAAGGATGGTAGCTGGCGCATGTGTATTGACTGTAGGGCTATCAATAAAATAACTGTGAAATATAGGTTCCCTATCCCAAGACTAGATGACATGCTAGATCTCCTTGTAGGATCCAAATGGTTTAGCAAACTTGACCTTAGGAGTGGTTATCACCAAGTAAGGATAAGGTTAGGGGATGAATGGAAGACCGCCTTCAAAATAAAAGATGGTCTATATGAGTGGTTGGTTATGCCCTTCGGGCTAACTAACGCCCCCTCAACCTTTATGAGATTTATGACCCAAGTGCTTAGACCCTATATAGGTAAATTCCTTGTAGTCTATTTTGATGATATCCTGATATACAGTAAGACTAAGGAAGAACACCTAGAACATCTAAGGAAGACCCTTGACCTACTTAGGACTGAGAAGCTATACATCAACTTTAAGAAGTGCTCTTTCCTCTCTCATAAGGTTGTCTTCCTTGGGTTTATTGTCTCTGAGTTAGGGTTACAAGCTGATCCTGCTAAGGTGCAAGCTATCTTAGATTGGCCTGAACCTAAGAGTCTCATTGAAGTTAGGAGCTTTCATGGTTTAGCCACCTTTTACCGTAGGTTTATCAGGAACTTCAGTGCCATAGTTGCCCCAATCACCAGTTGCATGAAACAAGGTGATTTTGCCTGGACCAAGTCTGCCAGTAAAGCCTTTGATGAACTCAAATCTTGGATGACTTCAGCCCCAGTTCTTAGGCTCCCAGATTTCAGCAAAGTCTTTGAGGTCGACTGTGATACCTCTGGCATAGGCATAGGTGGGACCCTCAATCAAGAAGGTCACACAATTGCCTTCTTCAGTGAAAAGCTGAACGAAGCCAGGCAGAAATACTCGACTTATGATAAGAGTTCTATGCTGTAGTCCAGACCCTTAGACACTTTAGACACTACCTTATTCATAACGAGTTCACCCTTAATAGTGAACATCAAGCCCTCTCTTATTTAAGTGCTCAAAAGAAACTTAACTTTAGGCATGCTAAATGGGTAGAATATCTTCAACGGTTTACCTTTGTGCTTAAACATAAATCTGGTATTGAAAATAAGGTAGCTGATGCCTTGAGTAGAGTTACTTTGCTTATCAATAAACTGCATGTTGAACTTATTGGCTTTGATCGCATGAAATCTGCTTATATTGATTGCCCTGATTTTTCTACTATATATCATGATTTAATCTAGATGCCCATAGTCATTCTCTGTATACCCTTAGGGATGGATACCTATTTCTTGGTCCGACACTTTGTGTGCCCAAGACTTCTATCTAGGACTTCCTAGTTTGGGAAATCCATGGAGGAGGATCTGCTGGGCACCACGGACGAGAGAAAACCCTAGCCTTGGTAGAGGAACGGTTCTATTGGTCGAACCTCTATAAAGATGTGGCCAAGGTAGCTAGACACTGCAAGACTTGCCAAACCACTAAGGTTCCGAAACATAACTTTGGGCTTTACACACCCCTTCCTATCCCTAGAGCCCCATGGCAAGATCTAAGTATGGATTTCATCTTAGGTTTACCTAGAACCCCCTCTAAGTATGACTCCATCTTTGTGGTTGTAGATAGGTTTACCAAGATGGCCCATTTCCTACCTTGTAGGAAAACCTCTGATGCTTCCTCCATAGCTCGCCTATTCTTTAAGGAAGTAGTTAGACTCCATGGTACCTGTAACGCCCCCTTAGAAATAACCCCAAACACAGACAGAATCCGCGGAAGATAGGGAACGTCACACACAATCAACAAGACAGATGCTAGGGAATAATAGCTTACAAAAAAACCGATACCAAAAATTTCGGCAGCATGTCCCCAGAAAAACTAAGGAAAATTCCTGTACATATTCCATAATACTACCAATTGGGTCAACATGCTGACCACAAACAGAAACACACCATTTCTAAATCAACATGCTCAATCCTTATCACAAAATCAAATTAATAAACCACGATAATCAATAATTCTAGATAAAACAGAATTCACCGAAAATAGGCTTAAGCCCTCGGTTTAACAGTCGTACCAAAACCAAATGCCAACCCGGCAACAATATCACAGTAATCGAGAAAGAAACAGCCACATCCGGCCAACATGTCCATGAACCAAAAATCATAAAACCTTGGCCACATCCGGCCCTCAAAATAGCACAGGCTCGCAGGCCCCAAAATATCAAGTCAGTAAACTAACATCCGCTCAGGCTGTAGGCTCCTGCCCTGTATTTGAAAATATTGGTGGGATGAGCTACACGGCTCAGTGAGTAGATAGTCTCATTCGACCATCCACGCATATACAATCAAAAATAGATGCAGATATCTTTTCAAAACTTTAACGGAAGATATCAAGTATGATACACAATAAAACCGAAATCATAAATCACAATCATTATCAGAAAACAATACGCCCACAATCCCGGGCAACAAGATCACAAATTGGCCTATCCGGCTAAACAGACTACGACTCACACAACTATTGTCCAGTGATTACAGAATTGACCCCGTGGGTCCAACCCGGCCCTCGTCAAGGCACTGAGAGTAACCTGCAGCAATGAATATCGGTGAGGTGTAGATTCAAGAGGTGGCCCCCGCCAGGTCACGACGTGGCACTTTGCTCTACGACACTCAACCACCCCCTTACCGGGAACACAAACAGAACAGAACGGGAGGTGAATGAATTCAAGAGGTGGCCCCCCGTCTGACCAAGACGTGGCACTTTGCTTCAAACACCCAACTCTCAAAAGGTTTATCACTTGGACAAAATACCCTTAACACAAACCGGAAACCTAAACCTCTAACCTGGTCACTAGACTCTAGAACAGTCCCTCCATTACCGGAAACATATCAGAATAGGATGGGTGGATTCTCCAACCCCAAATCAGAATGACTGTTCACTGAGTGCTCTAGTTAACCCTTAGGTTCAGTCCACACAAGTCTAGGACTCTTATCCTCAATCATACAACACGAACATTATCTTAGACATCACATCAATCGAGTTCAGGAAAGGTCCTTAGATTTCATGCAAGTATGGTTTAACCTTTTCTAAGTTATCATCAAAGGTTATCAATCAATATTTCATGTCATTACTTTCTACATACACCATTCAACTAAAAATACATATTAATGCAGAAAATACACCAAATTTCATCCACAGATAACATACATACAGAATATTACAGATTCATAGTTTTCTCCTAGTTCTTATAACAAAAGACAGAAATGCCCCTAGTTCAAAGTTTAAGTCATGCAGGAAAAGTTATCCAAAAATTTCGTAAAAATAGTCATTACGTCCCTCATGATCCCTAGATTCGTAATTTCAAGTTTTTCCCCAATTTAACTAGAAAATTTACTGAATTATCCCTCGGTCAATGTCAGTCAACAGAAATTTTTATTTCCAAAATTTCCCAAAAAAAAACTCTAGAATCCTCATATACCCAATATCATGAAAATAAGGTTTGCCCCAATTTTTACCCATACGTTTAGGCGTAATTTCATGATGAAGGGGCGAAATTCTCATTCAAGCCCTAATCTTCATGCAATTGAAAAATCCAAAGTTACATACATGTTCAATCAAGGTCTAATTGATGATTAGAAGTCTCAAAAATGAAAAGCCCTAATTTTCATGCAACTAGGGTTTCGAAATTTTTGGGGAAAAGCAAGAAAACGTGTACAATTTTGCAAGCATGAGTTCATATCATATTTCTAGACATTAATCCTCTCTAAATCATGCAACACCTTCAATATGCGTGAACTAGGTGAAGAGAAAATCCACTCACCTTCAATTTCATTTCTTCCAAGCCAACACCCTCACGCCTCCCCTCACACCACTCACGTCGCCGGAGCACCCAAGGACCGCCGGAATTCGCCTCCACCACCAATCGCCGCCGGCCACAAGAAGAGGAGAAGGAGAAGAAGAAGCCGCCACCTTCACCACCACTCGCCCAAGGGAGAAAATCGTGAGCAAAGAGGGAATTGAGGGAAAAACGTGAGTAAACCCTCACACTTTCGTTTTCTACCTCCAAAGAATCCAAACCCAATAGCAAGCATAAGTGGAAGATCCAATAACCCTTTAGTATAAGTTAATCTCCACCTCACCCTTATCAAGAGCTCTTACCCTTTTCTAATAGAAAGACACCACTAGCCTAGTGGTACACAGCACACATTCTACGCCTTAAGTCGCAGGTTCGAATCCTTTCCGCGACACATATTTTTACATATCAGGAAAATACACAAATCGATACATTATCTCATTAAAAAACTTCTACAAAAATGCTAAATAATCAAAACTTTATTTTTCTTACCTGCTAATAAATTTCCGGATCTTACATTCCTCCCCCCTTAAAAAGCTTTAGTCCTCTAAAGCTCATCACCCAAATCATCGAACAGCTGAGGGAACTCTCTTCTCATATCTGACTCTGTCTCCCAAGTAGCTTCTTCGATTGACTGGTTTCCCCAGATAACTTTTACAAGCGGTATTATCTTGTTCCTTAGGACTTTGTCTTTCCTATCCACAATCCTCAGTGGTCTCTCTACAAAAGTCAGATCACTCTGGATCTGCAGGGGAGCAGAATCAAGCACATGTGATGGATCTGCACAGTATTTCCTCAGAACTGACACATGAAATACATTATGAAGATGCTCCAGAGATGGTGGCAGAGCTAGTCTGTAAGCTACAGGACCAACCCTCTCTACAATATCGTAAGGTCCAACAAACCTCGGGCTCAGCTTTCCCTTCTTGCCAAACCGCATGACACCCTTGGTTGGTGAAACCTTCAGAAACACATGATCCCCCACCATAAACTCTAAGGGACGACGACGATCATCAGCATAACTCTTCTGCCTGTCCCGAGCAACCTTCAGTTTTTCCTGGATAACTCTGACTCTATTTGTAGCCTCCTGTACAGCCTCTGATCTCAAAATCATCCGGTCCCCCAATTCCTCCCAACTCAGAGGTGACCTGCACTTCCTGCCATACAGAGCCTCGTACGGAGCCATCTGAATACTGGAGTGAAAGCTGTTATTGTAGGTGAACTCTATCAGAGATAAATCACTGTCCCACTCAGAGCTCCAATCTACTACATAAGCCCTCAGTAAATCCTCCAAAGTCTGTATAGTACGCTCTGACTGACCATCTGACTGCGGATGGTAGGCGGTACTAAAACTCAACTTAGTGCCAAGACCCTCATGCAAGCTCTTCCAGAATCTGGAAAGGAATCTGGAATCGCGATCTGATACAATATCCACAGGCACTCCATGTAATCTGACTATCTCATCGATGTACAGCTTAGCCAGCCGATCGAGTGGATAAGTCATCCGAATAGGCAAAAAGTGTGCAGCCTTCGTGAGCCTGTCCACGATGACCCAAACCGCGTCATGCCCTCTCCTCGTCCGAGGCAGCCCACAGACAAAATCCATACTAATGCACTCCCACTTCCACTGCGGGATAGGGAGCTGCCGCAATAATCCCCCAGGCCTCTGGTGTTCGGCCTTCACAGTCTGACAGGTCAAACACCGAGATACGAACACCGCGACCTCCTTCTTCATGCCCGGCCACCAGAAATCCTTCTTCAAATCTTGATACATTTTTGTGACTCCGGGATGCAAGGAATACTTGGAGTTATGACCCTCCTCCAAGATCTCTCTCCTCAGACTAGGTTCCTCAGGGACACACACCCTTCCACGGAACCGCAGAATACTATCACCAGACAAGCTGAAATCCTCCACTGGCCCGGCAGCCAACCTCTCTCTGATCTGAACTAGACTCGGGTCTACCAGCTGCTGATCCCTGATCCTCTGTAGTAAAGCAGACTGAACCCGGAGAAAAGCCACATATCCAGACTGAACTCTGGGAGACACCTCAACCATGAGCTCTCGGAACTCCTGCAGTAACTGCCACTCACTGACCCTCAGTGCGGCTACAGAAGTAACTGGGTGTCTGCTCAATGCATCAGCTACCACATTGGCTTTCCCGGCCTGATACTGAATAGAGAAGTCATAATCCTTTATCAGCTCCATCCACCTTCTCTGCCTGATATTCAACTCCTTCTGAGTGAAAATGTACTTGAGACTCTGATGATCAGTAAATAAATCAAACTCCTGTCCCAAAAGATAGTGGCGCCATATCTTCAGTGCAAAAACCACTGCCGCCAACTCCAAGTCGTGTGTGGGATAGTTTAACTCATACTCCTTCAGTTGCCGCGAAGCATAAGCTACTACGGCCCCTTTCTGCATCAGGACGCAGCCAAGTCCTTTGCCTGAGGCATCAGTATAAATAGTAAACCTCTCCCCATCAGTAGGAATGATAAGGATGGGTGTACTGGTCAATCTCCTTTTTAACTCCTGGAAGCTTTCCTCACACTTCTCGTCCCAAACAAACTTAGCCTCTTTCCTGGTCAGCTTGGTTAAGGGACCCGCCAACTTGGAGAACCCCTCCACAAACCTCCTGTAATATCCTACTAATCCCAGAAAGCTCCGGATCTCTGTGGCACTAGTTGGTCTTAGCATACAACTAGTGTTTCCTCAGAATTGCTAGTACCCCGCGCAAGTCCCTAGCGTGATCCTGAGAAGTACGGGAGTATACCAGTATATCATCTATGAACACCACCACACAAGTGTCTAACAGCTCATGAAACACCCTGTTCATCAAATCCATAAAAACAGCAGGTGCATTGGTCAGTCCAAAAGGCATAACTACAAACTCGTAATGCCCATACCTGGTCCTGAAAGCAGTCTTCAGGATATCCTCATCCTTGACCCTGAGCTGATGGTATCCTGACCTCAGATCGATCTTGGAGAACACAGTGGCACCCTGCAACTGATCGAACAGGTCATCTATCCTCGGAAGAGGATACTTATTCTTTACCGTCACCTGATTTAACTGGCGGTAATCTATGCACATTCTCAGTGTTCTGTCCTTCTTCTTTACAAACAAGACTGGCGCTCCCCAGGGTGAAGCACTCGGTCTGATATAGCCCTTTTCAAGCAGTTCCTCTAACTGCTTCTTCAACTCAGCTAACTCTGAGGTGGCCATACGATAAGGAGCCTTTGATATTGGAGCTGTACCAGGCATCAGCTCAATACCAAACTCCACATCCCTGTGGGGAGGCAAACCTGAAAACTCATCTGAGAATACATCAGGAAACTCACAGACTACCTCTATCTGAGCTAAGTCTGGATCTGAGTCTTCTTGCACCTTAACATGTGCAAGGTATCCTTTGCACCCACTGGCTAGCAACTTGCTGGCATGCACAAATGATATCATATGTGGCCCTTGATCAGACACCAGGCCCCTTACCAGCAGATGACTCCCATCATGCAGATGCAGAGTAATAATCTTCTCAAAGCAATCTACTGTAGCGTGGTGAGAAGATAACCAATCCATGCCTAGGATCAAATCATAATCCTGCATGCCTAGCAGTATCAAATCAACTATAAACTGGTACTGCTCTACGTGAATAACACAGTCAGGGTAGACTATGTCAGTGGATAAACTATCCCCCAGGGGTGTACATATTGAAACTGTGTAATCTAGTACTCTAGGTGAGACAGGTAGTGTAGAAGCAAAATTAGCAGACAAAAAGGACAAATTGGACCCCGGATCAAACAAAATACGAGCTAACTGATCAAAAACATGTAAAGTACCTTCCACGACGGATCGGGAAGCTCGAGTGTCCTTCTCTGCCATAGCGTAGACTCTGGCCTGGACAGCTGGTCTATCGGTACCCCGGATCTGTGGCCCAGGCGCCGTGCAATCTTTCATCCTGTGCCCCACTTTCCCGCACTTGAAGCACGCCCCGGACTTCTTGTGGCAGTCCGCCCTCAGGTGACCCTTGGCCCCACAATGGTAGCAGACTCTGTCCTCTACCCGGCCATCAGTACCCTGCTGCTGTGGCTGAGATGTCTGCTGCGGTCTCTGAGTTCCCTTCCCCTGGTACGGTCTGTATCGATCTCTCTTCTGGTCCTTCCCCTTATGGTATTTCCTACTGCCTCCACCAGTCTGCTGGGGAACCGATGCCACAGCTATAGGGGCTACAACTAGGGCCGTCTCGGCCTGCTCCTCCAGGATGTACTTCTCCGCGGTGTGGGCACGATCCAGCATCTCAGCATAAGTCTCCAAGTGTTGCAGTCCTACCTTCTGTCTGATATCTCTTCTGAGACCCCTGAGAAATTTCTTAGCTCGCCTATCCTCAGTATTTATCAAATGTGGAGCATACTTCCCAAGCTTTGAGAACATCAGGTCATATTGATCCACTGTCATGTCTCCTTGTTCCAAGTGGATAAACTCCACCTCCCTATCCTCAACCATGCTAGTGGGAAAGAATTTCTCATTGAACCGGGACAAGAAGTATTGCCATGTCACCGATTCAGATCTGTCCACCGCGAGTCTCAGCTCACTCTTCCACCACACATCCGCGTCACCACGCATCATATAAGCGGCCAAACATAGTCTGTCCTCATCTGAACATCGCATCACTTGGAAGATCTTCTCCAAGCCGGAAAGCCAGTCCTCTGCCGTCCTGTAGTCTGGACTCCCATAAAAAGAGCTAGGGCCCAACCGCTGGAATTCACCCACAAGCAAGGCATAGCGCCTATGGGTGTCCTCCGGCAAGCTAACCCCCGGGCCCGATACACACAAATCAAAATTTACAAGCAAGTCAGTTTCTCAAACAAGTTTCCTAGCTGTCTAGTAATACACAAGAAAGGTTTTCCACCCCAATACAGCTATTATTAGCTAGCCCATTGCTCTGATACCATTCTGTAACGCCCCCTCAGAAATAACCCCAAACACAGACAGAATCCGCGGAAGATAGGGAACGTCACACACAATCAACAAGACAGATGCTAGGGAATAATAGCTTACAAAAAAACCGATACCAAAAATTTCGGCAGCATGTCCCCAGAAAAACTAAGGAAAATTCCTGTACATATTCCATAATACTACCAATTGGGTCAACATGCTGACCACAAACAGAAACACACCATTTCTAAATCAACATGCTCAATCCTTATCACAAAATCAAATTAATAAACCACGATAATCAATAATTCTAGATAAAATAGAATTCACCGAAAACAGGCTTAAGCCCTCGGTTTAACAGTCGTACCAAAACCAAATGCCAACCCGGCAACAATATCACAGTAATCGAGAAAGAAACAGCCACATCCGGCCAACATGTCCATGAACCAAAAATCATAAAACCTTGGCCACATCCGGCCCTCAAAATAGCACAGGCTCGCAGGCCCCAAAATATCAAGTCAGTAAACTAACATCCGCTCAGGCTGTAGGCTCCTGCCCTGTATTTGAAAATATTGGTGGGATGAGCTACACGGCTCAGTGAGTAGATAGTCTCATTCGACCATCCACGCATATACAATCAAAAATAGATGCAGATATCTTTTCAAAACTTTAACGGAAGATATCAAGTATGATACACAATAAAACCGAAATCATAAATCACAATCATTATCAGAAAACAATACGCCCACAATCCCGGGCAACAAGATCACAAATTGGCCTATCCGGCTAAACAGACTACGACTCACACAACTATTGTCCAGTGATTACAGAATTGACCCCGTGGGTCCAACCCGGCCCTCGTCAAGGCACTGAGAGTAACCTGCAGCAATGAATATCGGTGAGGTGTAGATTCAAGAGGTGGCCCCCGCCAGGTCACGACGTGGCACTTTGCTCTACGACACTCAACCACCCCCTTACCGGGAACACAAACAGAACAGAACGGGAGGTGAATGAATTCAAGAGGTGGCCCCCGTCTGACCAAGACGTGGCACTTTGCTTCAAACACCCAACTCTCAAAAGGTTTATCACTTGGACAAAATACCCTTAACACAAACCGGAAACCTGAACCTCTAACCTGGTCACTAGACTCTAGAACAGTCCCTCCATTACCGGAAACATATCAGAATAGGATGGGTGGATTCTCCAACCCCAAATCAGAATGACTGTTCACTGAGTGCTCTAGTTAACCCTTAGGTTCAGTCCACACAAGTCTAGGACTCTTATCCTCAATCATACAACACGAACATTATCTTAGACATCACATCAATCGAGTTCAGGAAAGGTCCTTAGATTTCATGCAAGTATGGTTTAACCTTTTCTAAGTTATCATCAAAGGTTATCAATCAATATTTCATGTCATTACTTTCTACATACACCATTCAACTAAAAATACATATTAATGCAGAAAATACACCAAATTTCATCCATAGATAACATACATACAGAATATTACAGATTCATAGTTTTCTCCTAGTTCTTATAACAAAAGACAGAAATGCCCCTAGTTCAAAGTTTAAGTCATGCAGGAAAAGTTATCCAAAAATTTCGTAAAAATAGTCACTACGTCCCTCATGATCCTAGATTCGTAATTTCAAGTTTTTCCTCCAATTTAACTAGAAAATTTACCGAATTACCCCTCGGTCAATGTCAGTCAACAGAAATTTTTATTTCCAAAATTTCCCAAAAAAAAACTCTAGAATCCTCATATACCCAATATCATGAAAATCAGGTTTGCCCCAATTTTTACCCATACGTTTAGGCGTAATTTCATGATGAAGGGGCGAAATTCTCATTCAAGCCCTAATCTTCATGCAATTGAAAAATCCAAAGTTACATACATGTTCAATCAAGGTCTAATTGATGATTAGAAGTCTCAAAAATGAAAAGCCCTAATTTTAATGCAACTAGGGTTTCGAAATTTTTGGGGAAAAGCAAGAAAACGTGTACAATTTTGCAAGCATGAGTTCATATCATATTTCTAGACATTAATCCTCTCTAAATCATGCAACACCTTCAATATGCGTGAACTAGGTGAAGAGAAAATCCACTCACCTTCAATTTCGTTTCTTCCAAGCCAACACCCTCACGCCTCCCCTCACACCACTCACGTCGCCGGAGCACCCAAGGACCGCCGGAATTCGCCTCCACCACCAATCGCCGCCGGCCACAAGAAGAGGAGAAGGAGAAGAAGAAGCCGCCACCTTCACCACCACTCGCCCAAGGGAGAAAATCGTGAGCAAAGAGGGAATTGAGGGAAAAACGTGAGTAAACCCTCACACTTTCGTTTTCTACCTCCAAAGAATCCAAACCCAATAGCAAGCATAAGTGGAAGATCCAATAACCCTTTAGTATAAGTTAATCTCCACCTCACCCTTATCAAGAGCTCTTACCCTTTTCTAATAGAAAGACACCACTAGCCTAGTGGTACACAGCACACATTCTACGCCTTAAGTCGCAGGTTCAAATCCTCTCCGCGACACATATTTTTACATAGCAGGAAAATACACAAATCGATACATTATCTCATTAAAAAACTTCTACAAAAATGCTAAATAATCAAAACTTTATTTTTCTTACCTGCTAATAAATTTCCGGATCTTACAGTACCCCTCTTACTATTGTGTCTAATAGGGATACTAGGTTTGTCAGCCACTTATGGAGAACCCTGTGGAAACTTCTAGGCACCAACCTAAAATTCTCCACTGCCTATCATCCCCAGACGGATGGTCAGACAGAAGTGGTCAACAGATCACTTGGGAGTATCCTTAGTGATGTAGGACGGGGAACTAAACCATTCAAATGACGCCTTTGAAAACTGGTTTTGATAAATAGCTAAATAATAAGGGAAAAACCGATGTTATGCTAACGAGGTTTGAGAAACTAATTTTTTTGTATTTTATATATAGAGGGAAAAACCGAGTTTAAACTAAGAACTGTAAATAAGAATTACACTAGAAAGCAGTAAATGCAGGAAGTAAGCTTACAATGCAGCCCTTGAGAATCGAAGGACTGTGCTTCCCGTTCTTCACCGGTCCTACTCTGATGGAAGGTGTAGGGTGGAGCTTACAAACATTCACAGAAAGATCCGTACAGGTCATGGATTTTAATACAAAAATAAAGGTGGTCAAAGGGGAGGTTAAGCCTCATAAGTTCCTTTGCTAGTCCTAAGTTATCTAGAGAGAAAGGGGAGGAGAAAGGAGGGAAGCGCCCCTCCTAGATCCACACCAAGCGCAAGCTACAAAGTTAGAAAACCAAGGATTAGTGTATGGAAATGTTCTTTAAGCAAAGAGAAGAAGCTAGAGAAAGAAACTTAGCCGCATTGGATGAAGACTTCATGTTGCCGAAAAGTGATGACTTCCTCTTCTTGCTCCAAACCGAGGATGAAGGAAGGGCCTCCTTGAAGTTGTGCACTCAAGGGAGGGATGAAACCTTCTTAGGGGTTCGGTGGAAGAGTTGAGAGAGGATGGAAAATCGGCTAATGGAAGAACTCTAACACCAACACAATTACTTAACCTAGGAAACTATTAGACAATATTATTTCATCAAAAGCTAATCGAAATACAAGGTGGAGACTATGTTTTTATAGGCGAGATGGGGGCTAGGGCAGGATAGTCATTAGCTTCCATGTGCCTATTACAAAGATGGATAGAGTTTGAATTGCAAAATTAAGAGGATGTTGGCGCAAATCCTCTTTGGGAGCTTCCTTATTTGGTGATCTCCTTTTGGCAATTCTTTAAATGCTTGGGCTGGTAAAAGGTGTCTTCTTATCCTTATGTTGGCGAGATGCTTGTTGGTGCATGGATAAGAGATTCAAAATTTGAATCCTTTCCATAAGAGAATGGGCGGCAACAAGAGATGGCAATTTCTCATAAATGTCTTCATAAATGCCCTCCTTTGATTTTGGATCTTGATGGATAATTCCTTTGATTTTGAATCTTGATGGATGAGGGATTTGAATTCATTCCTTGCTTGGACTAGTGGTTGGCGCATATCCCTTAGATGGATAATGAGGTGGCTGATTGCTCTATTGGAGAGGCGCCCAACAAATATAGAAAGTGAGCTAATACATGGCTTGAAGTGAGCTTGGGCTTTAAAGTCTTCTTTTCCTTTTCTGGAGCTGAACTTGATGAGTGGACCTTGAGTGACATTGAGCTAAAACTTGAGCTGCTCCTTACTTGAATGACCTGCCAAAAATGATCCAGATGCATGCATGCACTACCCTACCATGATGCAAGAGTACATAAAGTTTCATGACTTACAATGCACGACCTACTACAAGTGGACTTGCCATAAGTGACTACATGATGCATGGCTTTATTGAAAAGAAAATTACCCTAAATGCAATGCAAGAAAGGAGACTCTAAGGGAACCCATATCGAAGAGGTACCCTACGAGTCCGAGCAGATCTCCTCAGAGCAGGGCTACTGCCTCCATCAGCTCTCCCCGGGTTGACAGAATTCTCCTCTGGAGAATTATCCTTGTACCCTTGGAGTAACTCAGGGGCGGCTATAGCTAGCTCTGACTCAGGAAGCCATACCTCTTCACCATTAATGAGTCTAACTCGATAAAACATTTGTACCTCATCAGTGGTGAATCTGGTTTGGTCTTCGAGAATAGCCTCAATCTCCATCTTGTAGGTGTCATCTGGATCTGATATGGAGAGGGGCTCATGATAGAGGGTGAGATCCTCTACGTTGACGGTGGTGGGGATCCCCAGTTTAGGTGGCAGGTCGAGGACATAGGCATTGTCGTTGATTTTGTCTACGATGGTGAAGGGGCCTAGTCCTTTTGCTTCCAACTTGTGCCCTGTCCCGTGGATGCGCTCCTCACGTGCTCGTAGAATCACTTTATCACCTGTGGAAAATAACCTTTCTCGGCGATGTTTGTTAGCAGCTTCGCGATAATGATTAACAGATTCTAGCATTTTAGAAAATATTTTAGCATGCATTTGTGAAGTATGTAAAGCAAAGTCACGAGCAGGTAAAGAAGTCCTAAAGTGTTTGGGTAGAGGGAAGAGATCTATAGGTTTGTTGGGTTGATACCCTAGGTTGGCTTGGAAAGGGGAGAGACCTATGGTCTTGTTGACTGTACTGTTGTAGGAGAACTCGGTAGTGGGTAGGAGTTTATCCCAGTTGCCAGGATGTTCACTTACCAAACTCCTAAGGATACTCCCAAGTGATCGGTTGACCACTTCAGTCTACCCATCCGTCTGGGGATGGTAGGCTGTGGAGAACTTGAGTTTTGTTCCTAGAAGGCTCCATAGGGTTCTCCAAAAATGGCTTACAAACCTAGGGTCTCTATCAGACACTATAGTTAAGGGTGTCCCACGAAGCCTGACAACTTCTCTGAAGAAGAGTTTAGCAACATGGGAGGCATCAGTGGTTTTGGTGCAAGCTATGAAATGGGCCATCTTAGTAAATCTATCAACTACCACAAATATAGAATCATGTTTAGCTGAGGTTTGGGGTAGTCCTAAAATGAAATCCATACTAAGGTCTTGCCAAGGGGCTTGGGGAATAGGTAAGGGAGTGTACAGGCCAGGGCTGTGCTTATGGACTTTGGTGAGCTGACAAGTCCTACAATGCCTTACAACCTTAGCTACATCTTGGTAAAGGTTCGGCCAGTAGAACCGTTCCTCTACAAGGGCTTGGGTCTTATCTCGGCCGTGGTGCCCGGCAGACCCGCCTTCGTGTAATTCCCAAACAAGAAATTCTTGGATGGATGTCTTGGGCACACAAAGGGTTGGTCCAAGAAAGAGATACCCATCCCTAAGGGTGTAGAGAGGGTGACTTAATGGATCTTGACTAAGGTCAGCATATAAGGTAGAAAAATCAGGACATTCAAGATAAGCATCTTTCATGGAATCAAAGCAAGTAACTTCAACATGCATTTTGTTCAAAAGTAAAGTTACTCTACTAAGGGCATCTGCTACTTTATTCTCAGATCCTGATTTATGTCTAAGCACAAAAGTGTATTGTTGTAAATATTCGACCCACTTAGCATGCCTTGAGTTTAACTTCTTCTGAGCACTTAGATAGGAGAGGGCCTGGTGGTCACTATTAAAAGTAAACTCCCTATGGATGAGATAATGTCTCCAATACCTTAGAGCCTGGACTACAGCATAAAACTCTTTGTCATAGGTAGAGTATTTTTGTTTTGCCTCGTTGAGTTTTTCACTAAAGAAGGCTATGGGATGACCTTCTTGGCTTAGGGTTCCCCCTATGCCAACTCCAGAGGCATCACAATCTACCTCAAAGACTTTATTGAAGTCAGGAAGTCTAAGGACCGGGGCAGTAGTCATCTTATCCTTAAGTTCTTGGAAGGCTTTGCTAGCAGATTTAGTCTAGGAGAATTCACCTTGTTTTAGGCAACTAGTGATAGGTGCCACTGTAGAGCTGAAGCTCCTTATGAATCTCCTATATAAGGTAGCTAGGCCATGGAAGCTTCTGACTTCAGTGATGGTCTTAGGTTCAGGCCAGTCTATGATGGCTTGGATCTTGGATGGGTCGGCTTGAAGGCCATGCTCAGACACTATGAATCCTAAGAAGATCACACTATGGGACAAAAAGGAGCACTTCTTGAGATTGATATAGAGTTGCTCTTCCTTAAGAAGGTCAAGGGTCTTCCTAAGGTGCTCTAGGTGTTCCTCTTTAGTCTTACTATAGATGAGGATATCATCAAAGTAGACTACAAGGAATCTTCTAATGAAAGACTTTAAGACTTGGGTCATGAGTCTCATGAATGTGGAAGGAGCATTAGTCAAGCCAAAAGGCATGACTAACCATTCATAGAGACCATCCTTGGTCTTGAAAGCTATCTTCCATTCATCACCTAGCCTTATCCTGACCTGGTGGTATCCACTTCTTAAGTCAAGCTTGCTAAACCACTTAGAGCCAACTAACATGTCTAGCATGTCATCAAGTCTAGGAATAGGAAACCTATACTTGACTGTGATTTTGTTTATGGCTCTATAGTCTATACACATGCGCCAACTGTCATCCTTTTTAGGGGTGAGCAGAGCAGGCACGGCGCATGGGCTAAGGCTTTTTCTGATGTGTCCTTTCTCTAATAGGTCATCTACTTGCCTCTTAAGTTCTTGATGCTCGGTGGGGTTCATCCTATAGTGGGGCAGATTGGGTAGGGTTGAACCTGGGACAAGATCTATTGCATGTTGGATGTCCCTAAGAGGTGGAAGTCCTGTGGGTAGTTCTTTAGTGTAAGCTCACTATATTGTTCTAAGAGGGCTTCTACTTCAGGGGCTGGCTTACTTTCTTCTTCTTGGTTGACTTCCTTGAGGACTAAGGTAAATAAAGGTTGATCAGGCCTATAATCCTTAGGTCTCATGAGCTGAAGGGTTGGTTGTATGGTTTTGGTCTCTTCTATTTTTCCCTTATTGGTTGAGGCTTTAAGCTCTCTAGGCATAGAAGGTTTTAGCTTGATCTTTCGACCTGAATGACTAAAGACATAGGTATTAGTCCGACCGTAGTGGACTACATCCATGTCATATAGCCATGGTCTGCCTAGAAGGACTTGAGCGACATCCATAGTGATAACGTCACACCAAATTTGTCCTTCATGGTACCAAACTGTAAGGGAACTAGACTCCTATGGGTTACTGGCACACTCGACTGGTTGACCCAGGAGATGCTATAAGGGGTTGGGTGAGCTTCTATCTTAAGTTTAAACTTGGTAATAGCAGAGTGGGAGACAGTGTTGAGACTACTACCCCCATCTATCACTACTTTGCACATGTTTGCATTGCATTTCGTGTAAGTATGGAAGATACTAGTTCTTCGCCAATCATCCGTGGGTGAGGGTTTGATCAAGGTACACCTAACAACTCCTAAGGTGTTTTGGGTGGGCTCCTCACTACTATCATATTCATTGTCTTCTAGGATTTGGCAGTCAGAATCTGGGTCATTAATGTCTTCAAGTCTAGGGGTTTGGTTTTTCTCACCTAAGTATAAGACCCTTTTAGGACAGTCTTTCATATAGTGTCCATATTGTTGGCAACCATGGCATTTGACCCTAGATGGTTCTGGATAACTAGAGGGCTTGGGTTTAGAAGTACTAGAGCTTTGGGGTTGGGTTGGTCTAGGACTTGGTCTAGAGGCACTAAACTCTTTCCTAAAGGCAACCTTAAGTTCTTGCTCTATCTCCTTGGCTCTAAGATGGGCAACCTCTATGGAGTCTATCTGGTAGTAGGTAAGGCCCTTTCTAATCTCAGATCGGAGACCATTTTTATACCTGCTAAGGGTGAATAGAGGGTTTTCTCCTGGGTTTCCCCTAAGGAGGAATTCCTCAAAGCTAGCAGTGTATTGATCAACAGTCATAGATCCTTGGGTTAAGCTAGAAGCTTGGTCAAACAACTTACTCTGAAAATATGAGGAGACATATTTCAGTTTAAGTTGTTGGCGCATTTCTAGCCAAGTGTCTATGGGAGGTAGGTTGAGTTTCTCTTGGTTGTTCTCTACATTGGTCCAATACAACCTAGCATTTCCCTCAAGAAGGCACTTTGCAAGTCGGACTTTGCTGTGCTCAGGGATCATGCTCCACTCGAAATATTGTTCGAGCTTGGTTGTTCAATCCAAGAAGTCTCGGGGTTCTAAAGAGCCATTGAAGGTTGGGGGATTGAGTTTGATGGCGCAGTGGACATCATCCTCCCTAAATCTGGGTTGAGGTGGGGTTTGAGTAGGAGGTCCATTCCACATAGTTGGTTGGTGGGTTCCCGCATGGTTTGGATTGGGGTATCCATTCCATGTCGGTTGAGGATGGGTTCCTACATGGTTTGGATTAGGATATCCATTCCACATAGGTTGGGTGCCTGCACGGGTTGGGGTTTGATGCCCGTTCCACGCAGGTGGTTGTTGGGTGTCTACATGATGAGGGCTAGGTGGTGGTTCACTAGCATGGTTAGAAGACCTTTCCCTAAAATCATGGAACTCAGTGGTAAGTTGGTTAAGGCTTTGAGTAAGGGTCCCTATTTGCTCAGTCAAGAACTCAAACTTCTCATTCATGGCAGTATGATCCATTGTGGGATTTTGTTCCTGTTGTTGAGTTTTAGACCGAGTTTGCATGGGTGTTTTGAAAAATACAGGTTTTGAAAATAGAGCAAATGATAGATAAGTACGTAGTCAAGTTCTTTCAAACACCTAGTTCCAAAGACTGCTTAGAAGTAGAAAATTAAGTTTTAAGGCTTAAAAAAAATCTAGTCTAAGAGCCTAAGCTCTAATACCAAGCTGATGTAGGACGAGGAACTAAAGCATTCAAACGACGCCTTTGAAAACTGGTTTTGATAAATAGCTAAATAATAAGGGAAAAACCGATGTTATGCTAACGAGGTTTGAGAAACTAATTTTTTTGTATTTTATATATAGAGGGAAAAACCGAGTTTAAACTAACAACTGTAAATAAGAATTACACTAGAAAGCAGTAAATGCAGGAAGTAAGCTTACAGTGCAGCCCTTGAGAATCGAAGGACTGTGCTTCCCGTTCTTCACTGGTCCTACTCTGATGGAAGGTGTAGGGTGGAGCTTAGAAACATTCACAGAAAGATCCGTACAAGTCACGGATTTTAATACAAAAATAAAGGTGGTCAAAGGGGAGGTTAAGCCTCACAAGTTCCTTTGCTAGTCCAAGTTATCTAGAGAGAAAGGGGAGGAGAAAGGAGGGAAGCGCCCCTCCTAGATCCACACCAAGCGCAAGCTACAAAGTTAGAAAACCAAGGATTAGTGTAGGGAAATGTTCTTTAAGCAAAGAGAAGAAGCTAGAGAAAGAAACTTAGCCGCATTGGATGAAGACTTCATGTTGCCGAAAAGTGATGACTTCCTCTTCTTGCTCCAAACCGAGGATGAAGGAAGGGCCTCCTTGAAGTTGTGCACTCAAGGGAGGGATGAAACCTTCTTAGGGGTTCGGTGGAAGAGTTAAGAGAGGATGGAAAATCGGCTAATGGAAGAACTCTAACACCAACACAATTACTTAACCTAGGAAACTATTAGACAATATTATTTCATCAAAAGCTAATCGAAATACAAGGTGGAGACTATGTTTTTATAGGCGAGATGGGGGCTAGGGCAGGATAGTCATTAGCTTCCATGCGCCTATTACAAAGATGGATAGAGTTTGAATTACAAAATTAAGAGGATGTTGGCGCAAATCCTCTTTGGGAGCTTCCTTATTTGGTGATCTCCTTTTGGCAATTCTTTAAATGCTTGGGCTGGTAAAAGGTGTCTTCTTATCCTTATGTTGGCGAGATGCTTGTTGGCACATGGATAAGAGATTCAAAATTTGAATCCTTTCCATAAGAGCATGGGCGGCAACAAGAGATGGCAATTTCTCATAAATGTCTTCATAAATGCCCTCCTTTGATTTTGGATCTTGATGGATAATTCCTTTGATTTTGGATCTTGATGGATGAGGGATTTGAATTCATTCCTTGCTTGGACTAGTGGTTGGCACATATCCCTTAGATGGATGATGAGGTGGCTGATTGCTCTATTGGAGAGGCGCCCAACAAATATAGCAAGTGAGCTAATACATGGCTTGAAGTGAGCTTGGGCTTTGAAGTCTTCTTTTCCTTTTCTGGAGCTGAACTTGATGAGTGGACCTTGAGTGACATTGAGCTGAAACTTGAGCTGCTCCTTACTTGAATGACCTGCCAAAAATGATTCAGATGCATCATGCACTACCCTACCATGATGCAAGAGTACATAAAGTTTCATGACTTACAATGCACGACCTACTACAAGTGGACTTGCCAAAAGTGACTACATGATGCATGGCTTTATTGAAAAGCAAATTACCCTAAATGCAATGCAAGAAAGTGGACTCTAAGGGAACCCATATCGAAGAGGTACCCTGCGAGTTCGTGCAGATCTCCTCAGAGCAGGGCTACTGCCTCCATCACTTACAAGCCTAGTTGGAGAATACCCAGGCAACTGGGACAAGCTGCTACCCACAGCCGAGTTCTCTTATAACAGTGTGCCCAACCGAACCACCAGCCTTTCCCCCTTTCAAGCCAATTTAGGGTACCAACCAAATAAACCCATTGACCTCTTCCCTGCACCTAGGCATTTTCATGTTTCCATATCTGCTAGAGACTTAGCCTTTCATGTTTCACAGCTTCATCATGAGTTACATAGCACTATGCTAGATTCTGTTAATAGTTATAGTGATGATGCTAACAAGACCCCCAAGAAAGGGCATTTTCTGTAGGTGATCAGGTGATACTACGAGTCCGCGAGGAGCGAGTACAAGGACCTGGACGCAAGCTGGATGCAAAAGGGATCGGACCATTCAAGATCACGGGAAAGATCAGCAACAACGCCTACATCCTAGATCTACCACCCGATTTGGGGATCCCAGCCACTGTCAACGTAGAGGATCTCACACTTTACCACGAGCCACTTCCCCCTCCGGAGCCTGATGATAGCTGCGAGCCAGCCATTGACGCCATCCTGGAAGACCAGACTCGACTCACGCATGATGAGGTACAAGTCTTTTACCGAGTCCGATACACTTCTGGTGAGGAGGTTTGGCTTCTTGACGCTGAGCTTGTCCAAGCCAACCCAAAATTACTCCAAGGGTACAAGGATAATTCTCCAGAGGAGAATTTTTCCCACCCGGAGAGAAATGATGGGGGGCCAAGACCAGCTCTGCGGTGGTCCACTAGGGTCCGAAGGAAACCTCTCAGGTTTGGGTTTCCTCTATAGGATCCTACTTTCCTTATTTGCAATGCATCGCATCATGATAGGTTAGATCCACCCCCAATCCAACATGTAGTTACATGTAGGTTTTACTTTCCTGTTTAAATAAAATTTTGCATCATGGTTGGTTAAAAGCATAGCACGTGTAATGCATCTACAATACATTGGCAAAATTCAGCTCACCACTCACTCACCTAGTGAATTCCAAAAAAAGGAAATTCAGCTTAAACTCAGTTCAACTCTCATCACTTGAAGACTTGAGTTGAAGGGGTTTCATCAATGCATCAAACTCTTGCCAAATTCAGCCCTGGGCACCCACATCATTCCCTCAAAGAATCAGCCAAAAGACAAGATCCACCAATCAATCCTCAAATCAAAGAAGCATTTAATATGGCGCCCAACACTTGGAGAAGTAATTCAAAATTTTCTCCTCAATTGGAAGCTCTGTCAATGCTTAGAACCACCCACTCATTCAAAGATCAATATGCGCCAGCCCTTGAATTCAAATTCGAAAACTTACCTTGAAGGAGATGGCCAAAGAAGGAAGGACAACTCAAGCTTGTGTGCGCCAATTCAATGTATTTTCCCTTGCAATTATTTCCTGAATTTTCCTCCTTATTTTCTTGGGCGCCTAGGGGAAGAAATGACTCATGTAACCCCTAGATGCCTTGCCTATAAATTGTAGCCCTCATGCATCATTTTGCATAGCATAGTAATGAAATTTGTTGAGTAGTTGCCTAGCGAAATTCTGAGTGCTTGTGTCACTAAGTCTTCTTCTCTTCTTCTATTCACCACCATCACTTGCTCGCCCCTTATCTTGCCGAGACCATCCCCTCTTCAAGCTTGAAGGCCGAGACTTCCTCCTCAACAAAGCTTGATGAAAACTTTCCTTGAGGTCGAGATCCAACTTGAAGAAACCATTGAAGCCGAGAGTCTCTTGAAGAAGCTTCACTAAGATAAGTGTTTTCCCTCTTCTCTATTATTTCCTCTTCTTTACAAGTTCGGAAATCTATACTTTGTTTAAACTTTGTAGGTAAGAAGGCACTCGGATTTGAAGGCCCTTAAGGGGCGCAAGCCCCTCTCTTCTCCCCCCTATTAGTTTAGTCTTGTGAATTGTCTAGGCAAGAGAACTTGGAGGCCTAACCTCCCTCTTGCACCTTTTGCTTGTAAAGCTTAATATTCTTAATAACTCCCCTACGTTTGTGTGGTTTGCTGTATTGCCTGTGTGTAACCGACACCTTCCATCAGAGCTGGACTGGTGAAGAACGGGAAGTAGATCCCTTCTATTCTCAAGGGATCCACTGTAAGTCTTCTTTAATATTCCAGTCATTTATTTTCTGCAATTTCATTCTTGCAAGTAGTTAATTTCGGTTTTCCTATATAAAATACAGAAACATCTATTTTCAAAAATCGTTAGTGTAATTCGGTTTTCTATTATCTTACTACAAAAAAAAAAAGAAAATCTCTCTTTCAAAATCGTGATTGTTTCTTTTGTGTCTTGAGCCCACATCAATTTTGTGAATTGTCTAGGCAAGAGAACTTGGAGGCCTAACCTCCCTCTTGCACCTTTTGCTTGTAAAGCTTAATATTCTTAATAACTCCCCCACGTTTGTGTGGTTTGTTGTATTGCCTGTGTGTAACCGACACCTTCCATCAGAGTTGGACCGGTAAAGAACGAGAAGTAGATCCCTTCTATTCTCAAGGGATCCACTGTAAGTCTTCTTTAATATTCCAGTCATTTATTTTCTACAATTTCATTCTTGCAAGTAGTTAATTTCGGTTTTCATATATAAATACATAAACATCTATTTTCAAAAATCGTTAGTGTAATTCGGTTTTCTATTATCTTACTACCAAAAAAAAAATCTCTCTTTCAAAATCGTGATTGTTTCTTTTGTGTCTTGAGCCCACATCAGTTTCTGGACCAAAATATGGCCCGTAAAGATCATTACGGCAATGCCGTAATCTCTGAAATCTCTCGGGTGAAAAATCATCTAGCATTACAGCACCGTAAAGATTGTTACGGCGGTGTCGTAATCTCACGAAATTCTCTGGTCAAAATCTTCCCAAATTACGGCACCTCTTAGGGATTACGACTGTACCGTAATTCTATCGTGTAATTACGATACCGTAAAATCCATTACGGGGGTGCCGTAATTTGCTATGAAGCTCTGATTCTCCTAAAATTTGACGTGTGACTTCGTTTTGATTTCTGGAATCCATTGTTGTGCTCGAATCCTTCAAAATCCATCAAAATATAGCACTTTTTACCTGAAATTCATGAAAAATAAGAAATTGTGTAGATTCCGTGATATTTAACAAATAATGCTTTAAAAACAAGCAAAAGTTCATAAATATGACACGAAAAGATATATAAAATGACATGAAATTTACTATAAATTTTGGTGTCATCAACCCGCGATGAACACTTGGAGCATCTTCGCACCACTTTTGACCTACTGCGCAAGGAACGCCTCTTCCTTAACATGAAGAAGTGCGCCTTCCTGACCAACAGCGTGTATTTCCTTGGATACATTGTGTCCGACCAAGGTCTGTCTATTGACCCTGCGAAAGTTGAGGCCATCCGGCATTGGCCCGAGCCTCGCACCGTGACTAAGGTTCGTAGTTTCTTGGGTCTTGCAGGGTTTTACCGCAGGTTCATCCGTGGGTTCAGCACCATTGCCACCCCCTTAACCCAACGCCTCTCTAAGGACGACTTTGAGTGGACCCCTGCCGCTCAACGGGCTTTTGACGCGCTTAAGGATGCCCTGACCATCGCTCCTGTCTTGCGCCTCCCTGATTTCTCGAAAGTCTTCGAGGTGGCGTGCGATGCCTCCGGGTCCGGCATCGGAGGATCCCTTAGTCAAGAAGGCCATCCCGTGGCCTTCTTTAGCGAAAAACTAAACGCGATTCGACAGCGTTACTCCACGTACGATAAGGAGTTCTATGCGATCGTTCAGTCCCTCCGGCAATGGAGGCATTACCTCCTCCACCGCGAGTTCGTGTTGTATAGCGACCATCAGGCCCTCTCCTTCCTTAATGCCCAAAAGAAGTTGGGCGCTTGCCATGCTAAGTGGGTCGAGTACCTACAGAAGTATTCCTTCGTGATCAATCACAAGGCGGGTAAGGAGAACGTCGTCGCAGATGCCTTGAGTCGTGTCCGGACCCTCTTATGCGTGATGCGCACTCGCGTCAATACCTTTGACCATGTCAAAGAAGAGTACGCCACTTGCTCTGATTTTGGCGCCATCTACGCCGCCTTGACCGAGTCCACCAACCCCGACTCTCCCTACCAATTGTGCGAGGGTTACCTATTCTTGGGGAATCAGTTGTGCATTCCCCGTTCTTCGCTTCGAGATCATCTTTTGCATGAGCTTCATGCGGGTGGCGTCACCGGCTATCATGGCCGTGACAAGACCCTTGAGATGGCGGAGGAATGCCTCTTTTGGCCTTCCCTCTGCAAGGATGTTGAGGCATTGTGCGCCATTGTGGTACGTGTCAGTTGTCCAAGCCCCGCCCTTCGAACACGGGTCTCTACACTCCTTTGCAAGTGGCCAGCGGCCCGTGGCGCGACCTGAGCATGGACTTTGTCCTTGGGTTGCCTCGAACCACCTCCCGCCTCGATTCGATCTATGTCGTTGTTGATCAGTTTTCGAAGATGGCCCATTTTATCCCTTGTTCGCACACAGCGGATGCTTCCCACGTCGCACATCTGTTTGTCCGAGAGATCGTGCGTCTCCATGGCCTTCCCTCCACCATTGTGTACGACCGTGACACGCATTTTGTGAGCCACTTCTGGCGCTCACTGTGGGCCCTCTTAGGTACCACTCTGAAATTCTCTACGGCCTATCATCCCCAAACCGATGGGCAAACCGAGGTTGTTAACCGCAGTTTGGGCAATCTTCTCCGTTGTCTCATCGGGGACCATCCGAGGTCGTGGGATTCCATCCTACCCATGGTCGAGTTCGCGTACAATAGTGCTTCTAATAGGTCTACGGGTCTCAGCCCCTTCCAGATCGTTTCGGGCCATCAACCGCGTAAACCCATAGACCTGCATGACCTTCTCATGGAGTCTCACCTCTCCCTGCATGCATATTCCTTTGCTCAGCATATTACTAGTCTGCATGATGAGGTCCGGCGTCGTATCTTTTCGAGCAACATTCATAATGCAATGAAGGCCAATGAGCATCGTAGGCCACGTCATTTCTCTATAGGTGAGCTAGTGAGGGTGCGTATCCACCCCGAGCGTCTACCCAACAGAGCGCATTTGAAGCTTCAGCCGCGTTACATGGGACCTTATGCAATGATGCGGCGGATCGGCTCCAACGCCTACGTTCTGGACTTGCCCGAGGACATGGGGATCCACCCCGTCTTCAACGTGGTGGACCTCCTCCCCTTCTACGGCCCTTTGGAGGGCCCATCTGACGCCGACGACCCGCTCCCTCCTAGTTCTCTAGAGGAGAACTCATCAGATCACGCAGCGGAAGTTGATGCAGGCGCAAACGGTTCCATGAACACACTTGAGGGCAGCCCAATCCCTCCAAAAGACACTTGGGGAGACTCCCGAGGACCCCAGGAATTTTCCCCATAATTTTTACTTTAGTCAGAGCTCCCCAGACCCTGACACGGCCAGGCCGTGCGCCCCGTCACGGCCTTGACACGATTGCCCAAAGACGCGAACGCCGAACACGGCCGTGCTTCTGGTCACGGGCAGGCCGTGCTCGATTCTGTGGATTTCGGCAATGCCAAGCACGGGCGTGATTCCATGCACGGGCAGGCTGTGCTCGATTCTGTGGATTTCGGCAACGCCAAGCACGGGCGTGATTCTAGGCATGGGCAGGCCGTGCTCGATTCTGTCAATTTCGGCAACGCCAAGCACGAGCGTGATCCCAAGCACGGGCAGGTCGTGCTCGATTCTGTGGATCGCGTTGACTCTGAACACGGCCATGATCACTATCATGGCCAGGCCATGTTCGACCCTGAAGGCACTTTGCATCCCCGACGACCCCACTTCGATGTGCACTACCCCCCCCCCCCACCATGTTGCTCCACCCATGACGACCCAAAGGAGCCCAACAAGGTGGAAATCCGGCGATCCCAATGCCAAAGTAAGCCCCCGGACCGTTTCTTGGGCGTCATTAGCCCTCTTTCCATCCATACCGAAGTGGCGCAGCCCAAGGGTACTACGAGCTGACCCCCTAAAGATCCAACCCCAGGTGGGCCGCGTAATCTGATTAGCAACACGGCCCAAGAATGAGCCGCGACGGTGGTGACCCAGCCCACAACATCGAAGTTCTACTGTTTTGTTGTCGTATGCTCGGAGCGCGTCTAAACCGCACCCGTACAAGGACGCAGAATCACGCGACTAGGTTCGGAGAATATTAGGTAGTTGTTATTCCTTGTCTTGTAGTTGCAGCTTGACCACTTTTGTGGCCTGCAAGAGTTGGTAGGTGGTTAGAGTTGAGTGTCTCTAGTGTATTTTGTTTGTTCCCTCCCCTCTTATTCTATAAAAGAGGAAGTAGGGCTAAGTGTTATGCAGTTCTCTTTGGTGTTTGAGAGATCTCCTGGTGAGCTGAGAGTCGCCAGTAGTTGTGGAGACAAGCCGGAGTCTTGCCTTCATCGTGTTCGGGTCGAAGACGTCTCTTCGATTCCAAGTTGTTTCGCTTTCGGTTTGAAGTAAACCCCACCCTTCCGGTGGGTCAGGTTCGCCTGTTTGTCATTCTCTTGCACGTTTCTTTGCTGCGATTTTTCTCCTTTCTCCTTCACCCACGGCTATCCGTCCATCGGAGGCGTGCCATCTCTTGTCTTGGTTTGTTTTAGTTGCGTAGGCACGCGAGCTGAACCCCGCACAACCGCAATCCCCCAACGCCGGCTAAACTTAAACGTGCTAAGAGAGCTGCGGGAATTCGCTAAATGTGCTACGAGGTTAGTGCACTGTATTATTTAGTTGGGTGTCGTTTCCTTCATTCGCATTCGTGTTGCCCTAATCGAACTCGTCGCTATCTTTGTCGTGTTTTCTACCGGCTTCCCTGCACCTTTCCTACGCGTTTTCTCTTCCCTCGTCTCATGACCCTCTCCCGTTTTATCAAGCATTGTGTAAAACCCTAGAGTACGGCTTAAGGACCCCCACACCTATTAGTTTCTACATCACCATCGTGTTGGGTCGACAGCGACCCATTGTGTAAACCTGAGCTTCTCCAAGGGTACAAAGACAATTCTCCAGAGGAGAATTCTTCTCACCCCGGGAGAACTGATGTGGGACCAAGACAGGACCTTCGGAGGTCTAGTCGGGTTCGAAAGAAGCCCTCTAGGTTTGGCTACCCTAGCCCCTAGATAAAGCTTCCTTAGAACCCCATTTTGCTTATTTTTGTCTTAGATTAGGGTGCACCATGTGGTAGATTAGAACCACCCTCAAATTACACCATGTAGTTACATTTCTAGGTTCCGCCACTTATGTATGGTAGGTTAGTGCATGCAATTAATGTAATAGATTAGGTCAACTCCATTTTGGGAACACAAGTCAAATTAGGTCAACACAACTCAAAGTGGCACCAAGAGCCCATCAGCCATCTTGTGGAAGAATCAGCCCACCCACCTTATGGAGCATCACAACAACTACACCAAATCTCACCATCCTAGTTGGCATCCATGTGGGATTTGTCTTCACTCTCCAACCGCCTCTTTCCCTTTGGAGTAAAGGGGGACAATGCCAGCTATCCTCAGCTTTTCCAGCAGCCCTCATGAAGGTAATTGCGCCAGCCCATCAATGCAAGGAGCAGCCAGCACTCTACCACTACAACCGCATGATGTTGCCCCTCTAATTCTGGAAGTTCCTGCCACTATCTTCAACCGAAGCCACCAGGAGATCAGCCCGATCAGCAGCTCAGGATTTGCCATTACCCTTTGGAGAAAGGCTCCAAAAGAAGTACAAGGATGCCAGCCAACAAATGGAGAAAGGCTCAGCCCCATCAATGCGCCAGCTCAATGTGCAGAATTTCTTTTGGCTTGTTTGACTTGTGTATGCGCCAAGGGTTTGTCTCTCCCTTTGGCTGCTCATTATAACCTTGTAAACACTCTTGATGAAGGTTAGAGTTGAATATTTTGAGAAAAATCCAGAAGTGTGTCTTCTAGTGGTGTGTGTCACCTCAACTCTCCCCTCTTCCAAACCTTGCCGAGAGCTCATTTCCTCTTCCCCTCTTCAATCTTCTTCCACCACTTGCTCATGTCATGAAGCTGGAAGTTCACGCCACCTTCTCCCATCAGCCATGAAGAGTCTTCAGCCCAAGAGAAGGAGCTGGGCCAAACCGTGGCTCAAGATGGTGTCACCTACACCATGCCGAGACCAAGAATCCACCCCAAGTTAGCTAAGTCCCCTCTCTACCTTGGTTGTTGCTTTCTTGATGTTCCTTGAGCACCCATCTGCACTCACACAGAATTCTCACAGGTGGCGCAAGGCCCTCGAAGAGCATGCTAAGCGCATCCTCTCCCTTCCCCCTCTAAGCTAGTTAGTCCTTAACATGTTAGCAAGGGAACTTGGAGATTAGCCTCCCCCTTGATTGTTCTTGTAACGTGGCCTCTTAGTATTCTTTCAAACACTCACCCACGCATGTGTGGGAATGCTGTAATGTCATGAATGTAAGCTCATAGGGCCCTACTTCGTGTGATTCAACCATTGGACCGGTGAAGAACGGGAAGTACGCCCTTTCTATTCTCAAAGGGCGCAAGGTGAGCCTCTCCCTTAGTGTAGCGTTGTTTCATGTTCTAGATCGCATGCTAGGTTTCAAATTCAGTTTCATCACTTGTCTTAGACTTGCATGATAGGATTTAACTTCAGTTTATTACTCTCTTAGTTTCAGCTTTTACCTACAAAATACCAAAACAAACTATTTTCAACTACGTTAGCATAAAGGGTTTCATTAATCTATAGTTAACTAGCAAAATGTTTTCAAATCGCGTTGTTTGAATGCTTGCATGCTTGGTCCCCCATCATCTTGGTAACAGAGCTTAGGCTCTTAGAGTAGAATTTTACAAGACCAAACCTTAATTTTCTACTATAGGACGATTTTGGACCTAGGTGTTTGAAAGAATTTGACTACTATACTTTACCACCTTAGGACTAATTTCGAAAATTAAAGTTGTTTTCAAAATGGCTACTAGATCCGGTGCTCCCTATGGTCTTAATCAAGCTCTTGACCATGAGGTTAGCGCCCTTTCAATTGATATGGCTTCCATTAAAGACACTCTAGCAAGCCTTCAACACACCATAGGTGTCATAGACAATAGGCTTAACACCCTAGAGTCTAACTCTAAAATGGATCCTCCAAACACTAGTAGGCCTAATAGTGGATCCCACACAAGGGAACCAAATGACCTAGGACCACACTCTCAAACCCCTAGCGCCCACTCATGCTCAAGCCGAGTGGGAAGGGCCTCATGCCCAACAACCAGTCTACTATAGACCTAGGGACCATGATGTGCAACGTGCCATCAAGATCAACCCCCCTACCTTTAGTGGATCCCTTAACCCTAAGGAATTCCTAGATTGGTCTACCAAGTTAGATCAATACTTTGACTATAGTCTCATTCACAATGAAAGTAAGGTTAGGTTCACCAAGTGTTTACTAGAGGGACCTGCTAGACTCTACTGGACCCATGTTGAGAGAACCATAGAAAGGGATGGTAAGCCACCCATTGAGTCTTGGGATGAGATGAAACTCCTACTTAGGCAAAAGTATGTCCCTCCTGGCTTCATGCAAAAACTTAAGGATGAGCTCGGTAGTCACACTCAAGGATCCTCTACTGTAGAAGCCTATCAAACCAAGCTAGAAGAACTTCTCATTAGGTGTGAGGTCATTGAAGACCCAGGTATGATTCTAAGTAGGTTCAAGAATGGCCTTAGACCTGACATTAAGAGAGCTTTGACCTATTTCCAATTAGATACCCCGGAGATAGCTTATCAAAGGGCCATAGAGGTGGAGCAAGAACTTAAGAATAGGAAGGAGACCCTCCCTTCCTGACCTATCTATAGACCTGCTCCTATGCACCAACCTTCTAGCTCAACCCCCGCCAAGCCTAGACCTACCCAACCTATAGACAACTCCACCATCACTTGTTACAACTGTAGGCAAAGGGGACACCTTGCTAAGGATTGTACTAAGAAGGTCATGGTCCTAACTGAGGGAAACATAGACCCTGAACCCACCTTTGAGGGAGACCTTGACCAAGAGATTGAAGTCAATGACTATGATAGTAGTGATGACATCTTCAACACATTAGGGGTAGTTAGATGTACCCTTGTTAAACCTACCCCCACTGAGGACTGGCGTCGGACTAGCATCTTCCACACTTACACCAAAAGCCATGGTCACATGTGCAAGGTGGTAATTGATGGAGGAAGCAGTCTCAATGCTGTCTCCCACATAGCTGCCACTAAACTGAATCTTAAAATGGAGCCCCGACCTAGCCCTTACAACATTTCCTGGGTTAACCAAACTAGTGTTCCTGTGACCCATAGATGCCTTGTGCCTATCCAGTTTGGTACATATGAGGACAAGGTTTGGTGTGATGTCCTCACTATGGATGTAGCCCAAATCCTTTTAGGCCGCCCTTGGCTCTATGACATGGATGTTGTCCACTACGGTAGAACTAACACCTATGTCTTTAATCATAAGGATCAAAAGATTAGGTTAAAGCCTTCCCTTCCCAAAGAACTTAGAGCCACCACTAGTAAGGGTAAGGTAGAGGAGCCCAAGCAGAGTCAGCCCACTGTTCAACTAATAAGGCCCCAAGCCTTCACTAAGGAGATCATAGAAGACCAACCCCTCTATACCCTAGTCATCAAAGAGGCCAACCCTGAAGTAGAAGAGAAGCCTTCCCCAGAAGTAGAAGCCTTGCTCCAAGAATTTAGTGAGCTCATCCCCGAGGATCTCCCTGAAGGACTGCCACCTCTTAGGGATATACAGCATGCCATAGACTTAGTACCTGGATCCTCCCTTCCCAACCTACCTCACTATAGGATGAACCCTACTGAACATGAGGAGCTTAAGAGACAGGTGGATGACTTATTGTGTAAAGGTTATATAAGGGAAAGCCTAAGCCCCTGCTCCGTCCCAGCCCTTCTTACCCCAAAGAAGGATGGCAGCTGGCGTATGTGTATTGATTGTAGAGCTATTAACAAGATCACCATTAAGTATAGGTTTCCCATACCTAGACTTGATGATATGCTAGATATGTTAGTGGGATCCAAATGGTTTTCTAAGCTTGACCTTAGGAGTGGATACCACCAGGTTAGGATAAGAGAAGGGGATGAGTGGAAGACCGGTTTCAAAACAAAAGATGGTCTTTATGAATGGTTAGTCATGCCTTTTGGACTAACTAATGCCCCTTCCACATTTATGAGGCTCATGACCCAAGTGCTTAGGCCCTACATAGGTAAATTCTTAGTTGTATACTTTGATGATATACTTATCTATAGTAGGTCTCAAGAGGAGCACCTAGGGCACTTAAAGCAAACCCTAACCCTTCTTAGGAATGAGAAGCTCTATGTCAACCTGAAGAAGTGTTCTTTCCTATCCCCTAAAGTTGTCTTTCTAGGATTCATTGTTTCTGATTTAGGGCTTCAAGCTGATCCATCTAAGGTCCAAGCCATACTAGACTGGCCTGAGCCTATGACCCTTACTGAAGTTAGGAGTTTCCATGGCCTTGCTACCTTCTACCGTAGGTTCATATGGAATTTTAGCACCATAGTAGCTCCTATCACCAATTGCATGAAGCAAGGGGACTTTAGTTGGACCAAGTCAGCCAGTAGAGCCTTCACTGAACTTAAGAATAGGATGACCTCTACCCCTATTTTAAGATTGCCTGACTTTGGCAAGGTCTTTGAGGTTGATTGCGATGCTTCTGGCATTGGCATAGGTGGGACCCTCAGCCAGGAAGGTCACCCTATTGCCTTCTTTAGTGAGATGTTGAATGAGGCCAAGCAGAAGTACTGAACCTACGACAAAGAGTTCTATGCCGTGGTTCAATCTTTGAGGCATTGGCGGCACTACCTTCTCCACCATGAATTTACCTTAAATAGTGACCACCAAGCCCTGTCTTATCTTAGTGCCCAGAGGAAACTCAATGCTAGACATGCTAAGTGGGTAGAGTATCTCCAGCAGTACACTTTTATCTTAAAACATAAATCTGGAGTTAACAACAAAGTTGCCGATGCCTTAAGTAGGGTAGTCTTCATTTTACAGACTATGCATGCTGAGCTTGTAGGATTTGAGCATAAGAAAGCTGCCTATCTAGATTGCCCTGATTTTTCTGCTGTTTACACTGATATGACTAGAGATGTTATGAGTCACCCTCCATATGCCCTTAGGGATGGGTATCTTTTCCTTGGACCAACACTTTGTGTGCCCAAGACCTCGATCCGGGATTTCCTAATTTGGGAACTCCATGGAGGTGGGTCTGCTGGACACCACGGTCGAGAGAAGACCCGTGCCCTGGTAGAGGAGAGGTTCTTTTGGCCTAGACTCTACCGAGATGTGGCTAAGGTAGTTAGACATTGTGGGACGTGTTAGTCCACCAAGGTCCAAAAGCATAATTTTGGGTTGTACACCCCGTTGCCTATTCCCCAGGCCCCCTGGCAGGACCTAAGTATGGACTTTGTCTTAGGTTTGCCTAGGACTGCTGCTAGACATGACTCCATATATGTTGTTGTGGACCGGTTCACTAAAATGGCACATTTTATACCTTGCACTAAGACTACCGATGCCTCCCATATGGCCAGGCTCTTCTTTAGAGACATTGTTAGGTTACATGGCACCCCTCTCACTATAGTTTCTGATAGAGACACCAGGTTTGTTAGCCATTTCTGGAGGACACTATGGGCTCTATTAGGTACAAAACTGAAATTCTCAACGGCCTATTATCCCCAGACGGATGGGCAGACCGAAGTGGTCAACATATCACTTGGGAACATCCTTAGGAGTCTCGTAGTAGAACACCCCAGTGATTGGGATAAGCTATTACCCACAGCTGAATTCTCCTACAATAGTGTTCCAAATAGGACTACTGGTCTATCTCCCTTTCAGGCAAACTTAGGGTACCAACCTAATAAGCCCATTGATCTATTTGTTGCCCCTAAGCATTGTAAGACTTCTATTTCTGCTCGAGATTATGCTTTCCATATTTCGCAGTTACATCATGAGCTGTTTAGTAAGATTCAGGATTCTGTTAATCAATATCGTGATGATACTAACAAAAGCGCCGAGAGAAGGTATTTTCTGTAGGGGCATAGGTGATGTTGCGGGACCGTGAGGAGTGTATCCAAGGACACAGCCGCAAGCTGGACGCGAAGGGAATCGGGCCCTTCACCATTCTGAGGAAGGTCAACAACAACGCTTACGTCTTGGACCTACCGCCAGAATTGGGAATCTCCATGACTGTCAATGTGGAAGATCTGACGCTTTACCATCCGCCTCTCTCCATACAAGAACCGGACGTCAGCCGCGAGTGAGAGATTGAGGCCATACTTGAGGACCAGACCCGACTCACCCCCGACGAGGTACAGCTTTACTACCGTGTCAAGTTTGTTGATGGTGAGGAGGCCTGGCTCCCTGAGGCTGAGCTCGCTAGGTCTTCACCTGAGCTTCTCCAAGGGTACAAATACAATTCTCCAGAGGAGAATTCTTCTCACCCCGGGAGAGCTGATGTGGGACCAAGACAGGACCTTCGGAGGTCCGGTCGGGTTCGAAAGAAGCCCTCTAGGTTTGGCTACCCTAGCCCCTAGATAAAGCTTCCTTAGAACCCCATTTTGCTTATTTTTTCTTAGATTAGGGTGCATCATGTGGTAGGTTAGAACCACCCTCAAATTACACCATGTAGTTACATTTCTAGGTTCCGCCACTTATGTATGGTAGGTTAGTGCATGCAATTAATGTAATAGATTAGGTCAACTCCATTTTGGGAACACAAGTCAAATCAGGTCAACACAACTCAAAGTGGCACCAAGAGCCCATCAGCCATCTTGTGGAAGAATCAGCCCACCCACCTTATGGAGCATCACAACAACTACACCAAATCTCACCATCCTAGTTGGCATCCATGTGGGATTTGTCTTCACTCTCCAACCGCCTCTTTCCCTTTGGAGTAAATGGGGACAATGCCAGCAATCCTCAGCTTTTCCAGCAGCCCTCATGAAGGTAATTGCGCTAGCCCATCAATGCATGGAGCAGCCAGCACTCTACCACTACAACCGCAAGATGTTGCCCCTCTAATTCTGGAAGTTCCTGCCACTATCTTCAACCGAAGCCACCTAGAGATCAGCCCGATTAGCAGCTCAGGATTTGCCATTACCCTTTGGAGGAAGGCTCCAAAAGAAGTACAAGGATGCCAGCCAACAAATGGAGAAAGGCTCAGCCCCATCACTGCGCCAACTCAATGTGCAGAATTTCTTTTGGCTTGTTTGACTTGTGTATGCGCCAAGGGTTTGTCTCTCCCTTTGGCTGCTCATTATAACCTTGTAAACACTCTTGATGAAGGTTAGAGTTGAATATTTTGAGAAAAATCCAGAAGTGTGTCTTCTAGTGGTGTGTGTCACCTCAACTCTCCCCTCTTCCAAA
This sequence comes from Costus lasius, assembly GCA_027563935.2. Classification (NCBI taxonomy): domain Eukaryota; kingdom Viridiplantae; phylum Streptophyta; class Magnoliopsida; order Zingiberales; family Costaceae; genus Costus; species Costus lasius. The sequence goes on from CM050451.1 coordinate 85,052,510, forward strand.
CCCTGCCGAGAGCTCATTTCCTCTTCCCCTCTTCAATCTTCTTCCACCACTTGCTCATGTCCTGAAGCTGGAAGTTCACGCCACCTTCTCCCATCAGCCTTGAAGAGTCTTCAGCCCAAGAGAAGGAGCTAGGCCAAACCGTGGCTCAAGATGGTGTCACCTACTGTTCGTGTATATGCCCTAGGACCTAGTTTTGGTTCATCTTTGTACTACTTGACTCTGATATTCATATATATATCTTTCTGGTATTGTCGTTATCATTGTTTGTCTACACCTGCGATTGTGTACTTACATGATAATGTCCCTGGAGACAGATTGGATCTATGCTCAAATGATTGTCCCCAGTCGATATACCTGAGTGGATATGGGATAGCTCTGGTACTTGTGAGACTAGTATATGGGCTGGTTAGGCACAAGGTGCTAACGCAGACATATGGGTATATAAGTGGTGGATATACTGGACCGACCCGCTGTGAGGCTATGACTTGGTGTCATGAGTTATCCTCACAAGTGACAGGAGATGCATTGATCCCTTGACTTGAGGTCATTGACCATTCTATATGGTTAGGGACTTGCTTTGATACAACCTAACACCTCACCGTAGTTGGGAGGTAATAACGGTTGTCATTGAGCATGTCACGACCCATATGAGAAGGTAAATGGACAAACACAGGATTTGCCCCTTCCTAAGGGAAGTATGATATCCATGGAGCTCCTCTATGGTTCTATGACTGAAAGTGTACGGCCATACCTAGGTGAGAACCTGATTTAGTCATAACCATGTGATTGGGTGAAAACAAGTGGTGACACACTTGTCTAATCGGATATCAGTTCGGCAAAGAGACTGTAATGCATCTGTACCTTGTTGCAATGATGGGGATGTCGATGTCGATATCCATTCCGATGACTTGGGTAGCAGTGATGCACTGCTAGGTGCCACTCACTGCTTGTGGTGACATTTGGTCAGCACTGCCAACGTCAGAGGGACCTACAGGGTCGCACACCTTGATACTCGAGTTCTCGTATTGATCGGGAAGCCTTATGATCGAGTTATTGGATAACTCGGATCTATTTTGGAGATTTCATCAATGCCAATGAGCCTGATGAGATGGAAGGATGTTATTGGAGCCAAACTCCATTTATGGCAGGTTGACCCGAAATTGACCATGGTTGGCCACATTTGGATTAGGGTTGCATTGGATTGGATCCAAGTGCTTAATCAAGCCATGTAATGAAGTTTGGGCTACCTCATTATCCAATGAGGCCAAATAATAAGTTGTCATGAAGAGGCAATAGGCTAAAAGGGTATAATGAGGAGTAAGCCAAGCCCATTGGCGCCTAAGGGGCATAATGGGGTTTGGATGGCAAATTTGCTTCATTAAGGAAGCTTTATGCACCTAGCCCTCTCCCATTGATAGTGTGAATGCATTAAGGCATTGCTTGGGGTGTTGGTGTATATGCCCTAGGACCTAGTTTTGGTCAACTTATGTGCTACTTGACATTGATATTTATGTATCATTCTGGCATTGTCGTTATCATTGTTTGTCTACACCTGCGATTGTGTACTTACATGATAATATCCCTGGAGACAGATTGGATCTGTGCTCAAATAATTGTCCCCAGTCGATGTACCTAAGTGGATATGGGACAGCTCTGGTATTTGAGAGACTGGTATGTGGGCTGGTTAGGCACGTGGTGCTAACGCAGACACATGGGTATATCATTGGAGGATATACTGGATAGACCCGCTGTGAGGCTATGACTTGGTGTCATGAGTTATCCTCACAAGTGACAGGAGATGCATTGAACCCTTGACTTGAGGTCATTGACCATTCTATATGGTTAGGGACTTGCTTTGATGCAACCTAACACCTCGCCGTAGTTGGGAGGTCATAACGGTTGTCATTGAGCATGTCACGACCCATATGAGAAGGTCAATGGACAGACATAGGATTTGCCCCTTCCTTAGGGAAGCATGATATCCATGGAGCTCCTCTATGGTTCTATGACTGAAAGTGTATGGCCATACCCAGGTGAGAACCTGATTTAGTCATAACCATGTGATTGGGTGAAAACAAGTGATGACACACTTGTCCAATCGGATATCAGTTCGGCAAAGAGACTGTAATGCATCTGTACCTTGTTGCAATGATGGGGCTGTCGATGTCGATATCCATTCCGATGACTTGGGTAGTAGCGATGCACTGCTAGGTGCCACTCACTGCTTGTGGTGACATTTGGTCAGCACTACCAACGTCAGAGGGACCTACAGGGTCGTACACCTTGATACTTGAGTTCTCGTATTGATCGGGAAGCCTTATGATCGAGTTATTGGATAACTAGGATCTAATTGGGAGATTTCATCAGCGCCAATGGGCATGATGAGATGGAAGAATATTATTGGAGCCAAACTTCATTTTTGGCAGGTTGACCCGTATTTGACCATGGTTGGTCATATTTGGATTAGGGTTGCATTGGATTGGATCCAAGTGCTTAATCAACCCATGTAATGAAGTTTGGGCTAGCTCATTATCCAATGAGGCCCAATAATAAGTTGTCATGAAGAGGCAATAGGCTAAAAGGGTATAATGGGTAGGAAGCCAAGCCCATTGGCGCCTAAGGGGCATAATGGGGTTTGGATGGCAAATTTGCTTCATTAAGGAAGCTTTATGCGCCTAGCCCTCTCCCATTGATAGTGTGAATGCATTAAGGCATTGCTTGGGGCGCAAGGCTAGGCCTTGGCGCACAAGGCAAGGCTTGGTAGCTTATGGAAAGGTTGAATGAGGTTTGTGGTAAAGTCTTGGAGACTTTCCTTACCTCAAACCTTCTCATCCAAGCCATACACTTGTCATGATCTCAACCCTTGCCCTAACCGCCTCTAGCTCTTTATAAGTGACCCTAGCCGCCTGATGTAGGGGGGAAACGTGGAGTAAAACTACTGATGTAAAATTTAGTTATTTATTTTTTTTGAATTTTCAGAAAATAGCATATTCATGAAAGCAACTAGAATTCCAAGAGTTCAGAAAATTATTATTTAGCAAATAATGCTATGTATCATTGGCTGATCTATTGAGTCTGGATTCACGTGGACTACTCCAAATGATGGAACAAAATGTGTACTTCGTAGTCACGTCAAGGTTCTGGACTTTTGCTCCACCGATTGCTTAAAGCACCTGCACGAAAAACACTAATCAGATTAATTTTAAAGCAGATGCAGGAATATATCAAATATCAAAAGTTCCAAGGTGTCTTAGGAAGATATGATGAATCTGGGTTTCATCGAACTACTCCATCGGGTAGAACAAGATTCGGGCTTGCTATTAGCACCAAAGAATGGAGGTGGAGGCTTGTCAGAGTGCATTAAAATCCTGCGTCAAGAAGGCTAGACAGATTAATACGGAGAGCAAACAGGAGACTCAAGTAGGCTGCAGAGGAGAAATCTGGAACAGGGGATGTTGCGCGGGAGCGGAGGAGGACTCGTCGGCGTTCGTCCGGTGGTGCATGATCGCTGGACCTGTTACATCTAGAGATCCACGTGGTGGTGGCGGAGATGTGGCCGGAGTTAGCGGGTGGATGGTGGCTGATCGGAGGAGAATCGCGCGGAAGAGTCGTGCTGGGCGGGAGCTCGGCGGAAACAGGGGATGTGCGTGAGTGGCAGGGGCAGTCGCCGTTCGCCGGATGGTGGACGAAATCTAAACCTGCTACAACTGGAGGTTGCTATGGATGAGGTGAAGACGCAGCCGGAGTTTCTAGGCGGATGGTGAAGGTAAAGCTAGGTCACATGCGCATCTAGAATGTGCAGCGGCGGAAATGCTAGGTTTCAAAATCGCTTGACTTAAGCATATGATCAACCTTGAAAAGATAGGTTAGAACATTACCATTGCCATGCTTTGAGTGGCGGCTTGGAGGAAGAAAGAGGCGAATGCTTCTTCTCCAAAGGAATCACACACAAGATGAAGTTTGCTTCTTCCTTGTGCTCCTTGTGCTAGCAAAGACACTAAGGAGTCTTTGATCGTGTGATGAGATGTTTTTCTTCTTGCTGGCCGAACTCCCTGGTGCTGATCGTAAAAACGAACCACACACACACACGAGAGAAGAAAGGGGCGAGAGGCGTTCACCGTTCGAAAACGTGGGGCGTTCCAAAAGAAAATTTGACTTCCAAATATAGTAAGTACATAACTCCTTCTTTAAGCCCCCATGAAGCCATCGAAAACTCCTCTCCCCTTTGAACCATGCGTTCACATAAGTGAACTGGTTCAATTTCATTTGGTTCAAGAACCAAATCGAACCAGCCCTGGTTTTGATCTTATTGAACCAAGTGGCTCAAGATCCAACCACACATCTCTTGACGCTCTTGATCTCTTCGATCAAGCATCAATTCTCCTGATCGAAGCTTACCGATCATATGTCCTAATCAATCAAACATGATCAGACCAGATCTCACTTCCAATCAGAGTTTAAATTTCTTTAAACTGAACTAGAATAATTCCAGTCCACACGATCTGACAAAAGTAAGCCATATCATCAAATTGTGCGACCCTAAGGGTTTCCTTCATTGTCGGTAACGATAACTTATGTTATCACGATCAGAGAGGGGCATCTAGCAACACATCACTGTCTCCCGATATGAAGAAAAGAGTCTTCCAAGACTACTCCCAAACCATAGCACAAGTGTGAATCCAATTCACCCAGCATACTTGTTCCCTTTGCCACTGGATGTTCTCGTTGGACAAGCCTGTCAAGCCTGTAATTCCAACACGATGAGAATGGTTAGATCAGATGAACATAGTCATCTGGGTATGGCCATACACTTTCTCAACCATCTCATCCAGAGGGGGCCCCAGTAGAACATCACACTCCAACTAGGAGAGGCAATCCTATATCTATCACTAGTGTCCTAACATGACTCATGCCCACTATCCAAGATAATCCTTAACCATTATCTTTCAAATGATATTGAAGTACCTCAAGACAATGCCAATCATCACTTAGAAACACAAGTGATCTCAAGTCAGAGGGAATATGCCACTTGCTTGCTTATAAGGATTTATTCACATTGTGACAAACAATTGAATATCCTAAGTAGGGTCAGTCCAGTACATCCAATGCACCTATGTGTCTAAATCTTATTCCATACTCGAAGCATCCTATAAGATTAGAACACATATTAGTCTCCATCATATCAAGGTTGTCTCATGTTCACCAAGATATCTCGACTAAAGACAACTCTGAATGTCAGCACAGCTGAACATGATTGAGACATTACTCAGAAGTATACATATAGCAGCAGACAATGCAACAATCTGAATAACAACAATTGCCTTTAGAAAACATATGAAAGAACCCCTAAATAAGGGGGCGAAACCCTAGATAGGCGCATGTAATTTTTAAAGCAACGGAAAGGAGGGTTTCTAGGACCTTTGATGCATGTATTATTATCAACTTAAAAACCGATTGCACAAGAGATAAAATCATACCATTGCCATCGGTTTGATGGTGTCTTAGAATCAAAGACGCAAGTGCCTCTTCTCCTTAGATGACGCACACAATGAGAAGGCGACTACTTCCTTGGCGACTTTGTGCTAGCAAATCTTCAAGGAGTCCTTCGTATGGGGAAATGAGAGAGAGCTTGCTTGTTTTTCTTCTCGACTCTTCAAGGCGTGAAGAATAATGATCAACACGAGAGGAGGCGACGAGAATAGAGAGGAGGCCACACGATATGCGCTCCACACAAGACATGGAGACGTGGTTGCTAAAAATAGCCAACCTCACTCTTTCATGCGATCATGTGTTCATGCATTTTGAACCAATCGCATTTTCCTCTCTTCTTTGAATTGAACCAAGCGCTCATCCATGAGCCGGTTCACTTAAGTTTGGTTCAATAACCAAATAAACCAAGCAATCAGTCCAGACCACAATAAACACTTAAGTTCTTGATCTGACCGTCAATCTCTCGATGCTCCTGATCTGACCGATCTAGCATCCAATCTCTCGATCAAAGCTTACCGATCTCAAGCCCTAATCAATCAAACATGATTAGACCAGATCTCACTTACAATCAGAGATTAAATCCCTTTAAACTGAACCCGAACAATTCAGTCCACATGATCTGACTTAAGTAAGCCATATCATCAAATTGTGCGACCCTGAGGGTTTCCTCTAAATGTCGGTAACGATAATTCTCATTATCACGATCAGTGAGGGGTATCTAGCAACACATCACTGTCTCCCGATATAAAGGAAAGAGTCTTCCAAGACTACACCCAAACCATAGCACAAGTGTGAATCAATTCACAAGGCATGCATATTTCCTTTGCCACTGGATGTTCTTATTGGACAAGCCTGTCAAGCTTGTAACTCCAATATGATGTGCATGATTAGATCAGATGAACACAGTCACCTGGGTATGGCCATACACTTTCTCAATCATCTCATCCAGGGGGCCCCTTTAGAACATCACACTCCTTAAACAAGGAGACGGCAATCCTATGTCTATCACTAGTGCCCTAACCTGATTCAAGCTCACCATCCAAGATAGTCTATAATCATTATGTTTCAAATGATATTGAACTACCTCAAAACAATGGCAATCATCATTTAGATAACACAAGTGATCTCAAGTCAGAGGAAATGTGCCACTTGTCACATTCAAGGAATATTCACATTGTGACAAACAATTGAACATCCTAGTAGGGTCTGTCCAGTACATCCAATGTACCCATGAGTCTACATCTTATTCCATGCTCGAAGCATCCTATAAGATTAGAACACATATTAGCCTTGACCATATCAAGGCTGTCTCATGTTCACCAAGATATATCGACTAAGGACATAATTGCATGTCAGCCCAGCTGAACAGCTTTGAGACATTATTCAGAAGAACATATATTGCAGCAGACAATGTAACTAACTGAATAACAACCATGCCTTTATAAACATAACAGTTTATTACATGATACTGATACATTCCCATAGGCCTCAAACATTAGCCTTAAGGGCATACCCCAACAATCTCCCACTTGCACTTAATCTAATGGTTGAGAAATCTCAAACCCATATTATTACAGTGCTTCTCATGCTTCTGCTGCGCCAGAGGCTTGGTAAGCGGGTCAGCCAGATTGTCATCTGTATGAACCTTGCAGATTTTGATCTCGCCACGATCTATGATCTCCCTGATCAAATGAAACCGTCTCTGTATGTGCTTGGACTTCTGGTGCGACCGTGGTTCCTTTGCTTGTGCAATTGCTCCAGTGTTATCACAGAAGATAACCAAAGGATCTGCACTCGAAGGAACGACACCAAGTTCTCTCACGAACTTACGAATCCACACTGCCTCCTTGGATGCTTCCGAGGCTGCAACATACTCGGCTTCTGTTGTGGAATCAGCAACAGTTGACTGTTTGAAACTCTTCCACACCACTGCACCTCCATTCAAGCTAAAAACATAGCCTGATTGCGATCGGAAATCATCCTGGTCAGACTGGAACGAAGCGTCAGTATATCCTTCAATACTGAGTTCTTCCTGACCACCATATATCAAGAACATATCTTTGGTCCTCCGCAGATATTTTAAAATATTCTTGACTGCAATCCAGTGCGCCATACCTGGATTACCTTGGAAACGACTGGTCACGCTTAACCCGTAAGCGACGTCTGGGCGAGTACACAACATCGCATACATAATGGAACCAATAGCCGAAGCATAAGGCGTATTGTCCATTTCATCTTTCTCAGTCTGTGTTTGTGGACACTGACTCTTCGAAAGATTCAGACCATGTCTGACTGGAAGATATCCTCGTTTAGAATTCTCTAAATGAAATCTCTCCAGGACCTTATCGATGTAAGTACTCTGGCACAGCCCGAGAAGCCTCTTAGATCTATCCCTGTAGATCTTCACACCTAATACATAGGCTGCTTCTCCTAAATCTTTCATCTGGAAACATTTCCTCAGCCATGCTTTAACAGCATGCATTTCAGGAATGTCATTTCCAATGATCAAGATGTCATCGACGTAGAGGACTAGAAAAGTAATTACGCTCCCACTAAACCTCTTATATACACACGGGTCATCCTCGTTCTTGATGAAACCAAATTCGGTGACTGATTCATCAAAACGAATATTCCAGCTTCTAGATGCTTGCTTAAGTCCATAAATAGACTTCTTTAACTTGCATATCTTATGACGATCTGCTGGATTAGTGAAACCCTCTGGTTGTGTCATGTACACATCCTCATCCAGATTTCCATTAAGGAAAGCTGTTTTCACATCCATCTGCCAAATCTCATAATCATAGTATGCAGCTATAGCGAAAAGAATCCGAATAGACTTAAACATGGCTACAGGTGAGAAAGTTTCATCATAATCTATCCCGTAGATTTGTTTGAAACCTTTCGCAACTAGCCTGCCTTTATAGGTAACTACGTTACCATCCATGTCAATCTTCTTCTTGAAGATCCATTTACAGCCTATAGGGATAACTCCCGGAGGCGGATCAACCAAATCCCAAACTTGGTTATCTGACATGGAGTCCATCTCGGCGCGCATAGCTTCAAGCCATCTCACTGACTCCGGTCCACTGACCGCATCCGCATAAGTGAGGGGTTCATCATGATCAATGATGTAGACTCCGTCATAGCGCTCAGGCTGTCGACGGATCCTTCCCGATCTTCGCGGTTCCCGTGATATCTGAGCCTCAGGTTGTTCAATAACCTGTTCTACCGGCTCAGGCTCATCCAACTCTGCTTGGTCACTTTGTCCTTCTTCTGGATTCTCATCCAGCTTTATTTCTCTCCCACTGGCCTCTTGCAGAAGAAACTCCTTCTCAAGAAATATGGCCGTCCGAGCAACAAAAACCTTGTTCTCCTTGGGATCGTAGAAATAATAACCCTTAGTTTCCTTAGGGTAACCGACAAAGATACATTTGTCAGATCTGCTCTCTAGTTTCCCAGAGGCGAGCTTTTTGACATAAGCCTCGCAGCCCCAGATCCTGATAAATGTCAAGCTCGGCTGTTTCCCATACCATAACTCATATGGAGTCTTAGAAACTGCCTTGGATGGCACTCGGTTTAGTACCTTTGCAGCTGTTTCCAGCGCAAAACCCCAAAAGGAGTATGGAAGAGTAGCCTGACTCATCATAGAACGAACCATATCAAGTAACGTTCTATTTCTCCTCTCGGACACACCATTCCATTGCGGTGTTCCTGGCGGAGTGAGCTGTGAGATAATCCCACACTCCTTCAGATAGTCAGTAAACGTATGACTCAAGTATTCACCACCTCGATCTGAGCGAAGTGCCTTGATATTTCGGCCTAGCTGATTCTGTACTTCATTCTTGAACTCTTTGAACTTGTCAAAAGATTCACTCTTATGTCTCATCAGATAGACATAGCCATACCTACTGAAATCATCAGTAAAGGTAATGAAGTACTGATAGCCACCTCTGGCATGTTTACTAAATGGCCCACACACATCACTGTGTATAAGGTCAAGTAAACCTGAAGCCCTTTGACCTTTATGAGGAAAAGGTGACTTCGTCATTTTACCCATCAAACAAGCCTTGCATGTATCAATCTCCTTATAGGAGAATGATCCCAGCAGTCCATTATCATGCAACCGCTTAATGCGTTTCTCGTTAATATGGCCTAAAAGACTATGCCATAACAAGGTGCTGTCATCAGCATACTTGGCTTTCTTAATATCAATTTGCTGTATCGAACATTCCATGTCCAACATGAATAACCCATTGCTAATTGAACCAGTTGCATAAACAATATTATCTAAAGATAAAACACACTTTGAAATATTGCATTCAAAGGAGAATCCCTTCCTGACAAGAGCAGGAATGGAGATAATATTTTTAGTAATACTGGGAACAAAATAACAATTGTCTAGTTCCAATACAATGCCAGATGGTAAAGAAATGAAGTAGTCTCCTACAGCAACAGCAGCAACCCGTGCTCCGTTTCCAACGCGTAGGTCCACCTCATGCTGTCCCACCTGCCTTCTTCTCTTGAGTTCCTGTACATTTGAACAAATGTGAACTCCACATGCAGTGTCCAACACCCATGATATAGAAGAAGAAAACATGACCTCAGTCACGAATATACCTGAGCCAGAAGCGATGCTTCCCCTCTTATCTCCTTGGAGCGCTTTACAGTCCTTTTTCCAGTGACCCAGCTGGCCACAGTGGAAACACCTGTATTCCTTGGACCGCTTCACCTTTTGCTTCAGAGCCTTGCTGTAGCTCTTGACAGTGGCCTTGCCCTTCTTCCCCTTCTTCTTGTTCCTGGAAGGAACCATTAAGACAGAGGTCGAAGGCTTACCCTTCAGAGTCTCCTCAGTGGTCAAGAGCATATTCAGCAGCTCTGCCGGAGTACAATCGATTTTGTTCATATTAAAATTAATAATGAACGCGTCGAATGAAGGCGGGAGAGACTGCAGAATAATGTCCACAGCAAGCTCCTGGTTGATGGTATGCCCCAGTTTCTCTAGAGCCTCCTTGTGCCCAATCATCTTGAGCACGTGAGCTCCCACTGGGCTCCCTTCAGCCAGTTTGCTCTGAAAGAAGAGCTTCGTCAAATTGTAGCGTTCAGTCCTTGCCTGTGCAGCATACAGCATCTTGAGGTTCGCTATAATCTCTATAGCCGACATATCCTCATGCTGACGCTGCAGCGGTGGCGTCATAGACGCTAGCATCAGGCAAGCGACATCAATGCTATCATTGACGTGCTTTTCATAGGCTTCCCGAACCGCCCTTGCGGCGTTCGGAGCGGGCTGCGGCGGTATCGCCGTCTCGAGGACATACAGTTTCCTCTCTGCCTTAAGAACGATCTTAAGGTGTCCAAACCAATCAGAGAAGTTCGGCCCAGCAAACTTCTCCCTTTCCAGTAGGGATCGCACATTGAAGTTCATGGTGTTCGTTGCTGCAGGTATCTACAACAATGCAAGAACAGCAAGGTCAGTATCAATGTATAAGAATCAATCAGGACTTAAGAAAGATTCTTTTTCTCACTATTTTATCTGGCTGAAAAATCCAGCAAAACAGCCCGAAAGAGTAGAACTCTTTTAGTGAGATGGGATCCAGATTTCATACTTGGTCTCCGCGTCCCGCTCAGGCGAGATAAGATGCACAGAGAGTACAAGCACTAATCTCTGGTAGGCTGTCCCAGCCAATCACCAACCCGTGCGATTCCCCTTCATCTGGGCAATCCAGCAGACTGTGCCAACTGAGTTGGTACAACACAGTCTCTGACCCCACAGATGGCTGCCTCCATGTGCTACCATATGCGCCACATATGTAGCCTACACGGTCAAGCTGACCCGACCTACTCCCTGGACCACCATGTGCTATGCTGAGCAACGAGAAGGGATAAATCCCTACTCTGTAACACACAGGTGTAGTCCCGCACCGTCTGAAGATAGATGGACGTGCCCACTGAGTGGGTACAACACGGCTCCAACGATAATCAGAACAGTGAGGTTTCGCGTCAGAAGGCTTACGAGCTTGATATTTTATCGTTGGATTTTAACGGTCTTTTATCTTCTTCACTATCATGCAATTCCTATGGTGATAGCAGAAGATAAACTAATCATGCAATTCTAATATTTAAACAATAAAAGAAAGCATGAATCTTATGTGGTAAAAGCCCATAGCCCTAGTGAGACCTTAACTTAAATTAAGTCTTCACTTGCTCTTCATGGGTCTTTAGCTGCTCATCTGGCCCAAACCAGGGCCCAAGCGCCATCTGCAGCATAGGTGCGCCCACCAGGAATATGCGCCTGGTCCTAGGGTCGATCCCTAGACCTCCCACCTAGTCCAGCCACTGCTGCATGCGCCTCTGCCAAGTGTGCTCTGTGCTCTTGTCTAATTAAATTACAAATTTAACTATCTAGACAAGATTGACACGCAGGTCAATTTCACATTATAAATTAATTAAACTGTGATTCGCAGATCACAAAAATAAAAATTAATTTACAATTAACTCCCAGGCACGCAGGCCCCAGCACAGCACACATTAATAACGGGCAGCCCACATAAGAAGAAATAAACAAGCATATGCTACAACCAACATGTGATCCACTCATGAAAAATTAAATTTCGAAAACCCCTTGGGATCAATTTTAATTTTCCTTATTCGCCCTACTACCTTACAATGGTCCATTACTAGGGATCCACTCATCAGACCCAGTCAGATCCACTGCCCTTTCATGCACCAAGTCCTAACTGACTTGAGTCGACCATAAGGTCAACTATGCATGCGCCAGGGCTGAACAACCACAATGAGGTCTGGCAAGCGGGTGTGACCCCGGGCCTAACTCATGTGTGTTCATGAGTTGTCTCAATCAGACATCGCTACACACCTGTCTGCAGTCGACCTATAGCCACCTCAGGCTTGCGCCAAGGTGCTATCTGGTCGACCCATTCAGGCTGTCAGATAGTCTGATCAGACTGGTTGGATCTTGACTAGACTGAGATTTCAACCCTAATAACCCATCTAAGGGTTTACAGTAGGTGCCTTAGATCTAAGGTTATACGCGCATGTGATATAAGTTTTTGAGAAAAACATACAAAAACAAGCGCCAAGAACATGCGCCAAGTTCTGAATGTAACATGATATATTTTTCGCATGGAACATCTAATATGCGCATGTTATAGATCTAAGCATACTTATACATGGATCACAAAGTTTTAAGCAATCATAGAAACATGCAAACAATGGCTCTGATACCAATTGAAAGAACCCCTAAATAAGGGGGCGAAACCCTAGATAGGCGCATGTAATTTTTAAAGCAACGGAAAGGAGGGTTTCTAGGACCTTTGATGCATGTATTATTATCAACTTAAAAACCGATTGCACAAGAGATAAAATCATACCATTGCCATCGGTTTGATGGTGTCTTAGAATCAAAGACGCAAGTGCCTCTTCTCCTTAGATGACGCACACAATGAGAAGGCGACTACTTCCTTGGCGACTTTGTGCTAGCAAATCTTCAAGGAGTCCTTCGTATGGGGAAATGAGAGAGAGCTTGCTTGTTTTTCTTCTCGACTCTTCAAGGCGTGAAGAATAATGATCAACACGAGAGGAGGCGACGAGAATAGAGAGGAGGCCACACGATATGCGCTCCACACAAGACATGGAGACGTGGTTGCTAAAAATAGCCAACCTCACTCTTTCATGCGATCATGTGTTCATGCATTTTGAACCAATCGCATTTTCCTCTCTTCTTTGAATTGAACCAAGCGCTCATCCATGAGCCGGTTCACTTAAGTTTGGTTCAATAACCAAATAAACCAAGCAATCAGTCCAGACCACAATAAACACTTAAGTTCTTGATCTGACCGTCAATCTCTCGATGCTCCTGATCTGACCGATCTAGCATCCAATCTCTCGATCAAAGCTTACCGATCTCAAGCCCTAATCAATCAAACATGATTAGACCAGATCTCACTTACAATCAGAGATTAAATCCCTTTAAACTGAACCCGAACAATTCAGTCCACACGATCTGACTTAAGTAAGCCATATCATCAAATTGTGCGACCCTGAGGGTTTCCTCTAAATGTCGGTAACGATAATTCTCATTATCACGATCAGTGAGGGGTATCTAGCAACACATCACTGTCTCCCGATATAAAGGAAAGAGTCTTCCAAGACTACACCCAAACCATAGCACAAGTGTGAATCAATTCACAAGGCATGCATATTTCCTTTGCCACTGGATGTTCTTATTGGACAAGCCTGTCAAGCTTGTAACTCCAATATGATGTGCATGATTAGATCAGATGAACACAGTCACCTGGGTATGGCCATACACTTTCTCAATCATCTCATCCAGGGGGCCCCTTTAGAACATCACACTCCTTAAACAAGGAGACGGCAATCCTATGTCTATCACTAGTGCCCTAACCTGATTCAAGCTCACCATCCAAGATAGTCTATAATCATTATGTTTCAAATGATATTGAACTACCTCAAAACAATGGCAATCATCATTTAGATAACACAAGTGATCTCAAGTCAGAGGAAATGTGCCACTTGTCACATTCAAGGAATATTCACATTGTGACAAACAATTGAACATCCTAGTAGGGTCTGTCCAGTACATCCAATGTACCCATGAGTCTACATCTTATTCCATGCTCGAAGCATCCTATAAGATTAGAACACATATTAGTCTTGACCATATCAAGGCTGTCTCATGTTCACCAAGATATATCGACTAAGGACATAATTGCATGTCAGCCCAGCTGAACAGCTTTGAGACATTATTCAGAAGAACATATATTGCAGCAGACAATGTAACTAACTGAATAACAACCATGCCTTTATAAACATAACAGTTTATTACATGATACTGATACATTCCCATAGGCCTCAAACATTAGCCTTAAGGGCATACCCCAACAACATATACATAGTTTATACATGATACTGAAAATAACCCAAGGCCTCAAACATTAGCCTTAAGGGCATACCCCAACAATCTCCCACTTGCACTTAAACTAATGGTTGAGAAATCTCAAACCCATATTATTACAGTGCTTCTCATGCTTCTGCTGCGCCAGAGGCTTTGTAAGTGGGTCAGCTAGATTGTCATCTGTATGTACCTTGCAGATCTTGATCTCTCCTCGATCTATGATCTCACGGATCAAATGAAACCTTCTCTGTATGTGCTTGGACTTCTGGTGTGACCGTGGTTCCTTTGCTTGAGCAATCGCTCCAGTGTTATCACAGAAGATAACCAATGGGTCTGCACTTGAAGGAACAACACCAAGTTCTTGAATGAACTTACGAATCCATACTGCCTCCTTTGATGCTTCTGAGGCTGCAACATACTCGGCTTCTGTTGTAGAATCAGCAACAATTGATTGTTTGAAACTGTTCCACACCACTGCTCCTCCATTCAAGCTAAAAACATAGCCTGATTGCGATCGGAAATCGTCTCGGTCAGATTGGAACGAAGCGTCAGTATATCCTTCAATACTGAGTTCTTCCTGACCTCCATAAATCAAGAACATATCTTTGGTTCTCCGAAGATATTTCAAAATATTCTTGACTGCAATCCAGTGTGCCTTCCCTGGATTACTTTGGAACCGACTGGTCACGCTTAACCCGTAAGCGACGTCTGGGCGAGTACATAACATCGCATACCTGATGGACCCAATAGCCGAAGCATAAGGCGTATTGTCCATCTCATCTTTCTCAGACTGTGTTTGAGGACACTGGCTCTTCGAAAGATTCAGACCATGTCTGACTGGAAGATATCCTCTTTTAGAATTTTCTAAATGGAATCTCTCCAGGACCTTATCGATGTAAGTACTCTGGCACAGCCCGAGAAGCCTATTAGATCTATCTCTATAGATCTCCACACCTAATACATAGGCTGCTTCTCCTAAATCTTTCATTTAGAAACATTTTCTTAACCATGCCTTAACTGCATGTAGTTCACGAATATCGTTTCCAATGATTAAAATATCATCGACGTAGAGGACTAGGAAAGTAATTACGCTCCCACTAAACCTCTTATATACACACGGGTCATCTTCATTTTTGATGAAACCAAATTCACAGACTAATTCATCAAAACGAATATTCCAGCTTCTCGATGCTTGTTTGAGTCCATAAATGGACTTCTTTAATTTGCATATCTTATGACGTTCTGATGGATTTGTGAAACCTTCAGGCTGTGTCATATACACGTCCTCTTCCAGTTTTCCATTAAGGAAAGCGGTCTTCACATCCATTTGCCAGATCTCATAATCATAATATGCTGCTATCGCGAGAATAATTCGAATGGACTTGAACATGGCTACAGGAGAGAAAGTTTCATTATAATCTATCCCGTAGATTTGTTTAAAACCTTTCGCAACTAGCCTGCCCTTATAGGTAACCACGTTACCATCCATGTCTTTCTTCTTTTTGAAGATCCACTTACAGCCTATAGGGATTATTCCTGGAGGCGGATCAACCAAATCCCTGACTTGGTTGTCTGACATGGAGTCCATCTCGGCTCGCATAGCTTCAAGCCATCTTGCTGATTCCGGTCCACTAACCGCGTCCGCATAAGTGAGGGGTTCATCATTAATGATGTAGACTCCGTCATAGCGCTCAGGCTGACGACGGATCCTTCCCGATCTACGCGGTTCCCGTGATATCTGAGCCTCAGGTTGAACATTAACCTGATCTATTGGCTCAGGCTCATCCAACTGAGCTTGACTACTTTGTCCCTCTTCTGGAATTTCATCCAGCTTTATTTCTCTCCCACTGGCCTCTTGCAGAAGAAATTCCTTCTCAAGAAAAATAGCCGTTCGAGCAACAAATACTTTGTTCTCTTTGGGATCGTAGAAATAATAACCCTTAGTTTCTTTTGGGTAACCGACAAAGATACATTTATCTGATCTGCTCTCCAGTTTCCCAGAGACGAGCTTTTTGACATAAGCCTCGCAACCCCAGATTTTGATAAATGTCAAGCTCGGCTGTTTCCCATACCATAACTCATATGGCGTCTTTGAAACTACCTTGGATGGCACTCGGTTTAGCACCTTTGCAGCTGTTTCCAGTGCAAATCCCCAAAAGGAGTAAGGTAGAGTAGCCTGACTCATCATAGAACGAACCATATCCAATAAGGTTCTATTTCTCCTTTCGGACACACCATTCCATTGCGGTGTTCCTGGTGGAGTGAGCTGTGAGATGATCCCACACTCCTTCAGATAGTCAGTAAATTCTCGACTCAAGTATTCTCCACCTCGATCTGAACGAAGTGCCTTGATATTACGGCCTAACTGATTCTGTACTTCATTTTTGAATTCTTTGAACTTGTCAAAAGATTCACTTTTATGTCTCATTAGATAGACATAACCATACCTACTGAAATCATCAGTAAAAGTAATGAAGTATGAATAGCCACCTCTGGCATGTTTACTAAACGGCCCACACACATCACTGTGAATAAGGTCAAGTAAACATGAAGCCCTTTCACCTTTATTAGTAAAAGGATTCTTCGTCATTTTACCCATTAAACAAGCTTTGCATGTATCAAGCTCCTCATAGGAGAATGATCCCAGCAGTCCATGATCATGCAACCGCTTAATGCGCTTCTTGTTAATATGGCCTAAACGACTATGCCATAGCAAGGTGCTGTGATCAGCATACTTAGCCCTTTTATTATCAATTTGTTGTACAGAACATTCCATGTCCAATATGTATAACCCATTGTTAATCGATCCAGTTGCATAAATAATATTATCATATGAAATACAACACTGTGAAGTTTTGCATTCAAAAGAAAAACCTTTCCTGACAAGAGCAGGAATAGAGATAATATTCTTAGTTATGCTTGGTACAAAATAACAATTGTCAAGTTCTAATACAAAACCAGATGGTAAAGAGATGTTATATTCCCCTACAGCAACAGCAGCAACCCGTGCCCCGTTTCTAACTCGTAGGTCCACCTCATGCTGTCCCACCTGTCTTCTTCTCTTGAGTTCCTGCACATTTGAACAAATGTGAACTCCACATGCAGTGTCCAACACCCATGAAATAGAAGAAGCTACCATGACTTGAGTCACGTAAATACCTGAGCCAGAAGTGAAAGGCTTGCTTCCCTTCTTCTCTCCTTGGAGCGCTCTACAGTCCTTCTTCCAGTGACCCAGCTGGCCACAATGGAAACATCTGTTGTCCTTTGACCGCTTCACCTTTTGTTTCAAAGCCTTGTTGTAGCTCTTGATAAGGGTTTTGCCCTTCTTCCCCTTCTTCTTATTCCTTGAAGGAACCATTAAGACAGAGGATGAAGGCTTTCCCTTCTCAAGAGTCTGCTCTGTGGTACAGAGCATGTTCAGTAACTCTGTCGGAGTACAGTCAATTTTGTTCATATTAAAATTAATGATGAACGGATCGAAAGAGGCCGGGAGAGACTGCAGGATAATATCTACAATAAGTTCTTGATTGATGGTATGTCCCAGTTTTTCTAGATTCTCCTTGTACCCAATCATCTTGAGTACGTGAGCTCCCACTGGACTCCCTTCAGTCAGTTTGCTATGAAAGAAAAGTTTTGTCAAGTTATAGCGTTCTGTCCTTGCCTGTGCAGCATACAGCATTTTGAGATTTGCTATAATATCAATAGCTGACAAATCCTCATGCTGACGCTGGAGCTCAGGCGTCATTGACGCAAGCATAAGGCAAGCGACATCAGTACTATCACTGACATGCTTTTCATAAGC
Organism: Costus lasius; assembly: GCA_027563935.2. NCBI lineage: Eukaryota > Viridiplantae > Streptophyta > Magnoliopsida > Zingiberales > Costaceae > Costus > Costus lasius. Next base: position 85,070,731 of record CM050451.1, read on the forward strand.
ATCTCGAACCGCCCTTGCGGCGTTCGCAGCGGGTTGAGCCGGTATTGCCGACTCAAGGACATACAACTTCCTCTCAGCTTTAAGTACAATCTTAAGCTGTCTGTACCAGTCTGAGAAGTTTGGCCCAGCAAACTTCTCCTTTTCCAATATGGATCGCAAATTGAGCCTTGTGGTGTTCGTTGCTGCAGGAATCTACAACATAGCAAGAACAACAAGGTCAGTATCCATGTTAGAATCAATCCAGGACTTAAGAGTGATTCTTTTCTCACTATTTTATCTTACTAAAAATCCAATAAAACAGTCCGAAAGAGTGAAACTCTTTTAGTGAGATGGGATCCAGTTTTCATACTTGATCTCCGCGTCCCGCTCAGGCGAGATAAGATACACAGGGAGTACAAGCACTAATCACCGGTAGGCTATCCATGCCAATCGCCAACCCGTGCGATTCCCCTTCATCTAGGCAATCCAGAAGACTGTGCCAACTGAGTTGGTACAACACAGTCTCTGATTCCTTAGATGGCTGCCTCCATCTAGCTATCATATGCTCAATATGTAGCATATATGGTCAAGCTGACCTGACCTACTCCCTGGACCACCACGTGCTATGCTGAGCAACGAGTAGCGATAAATCCCTTCTCTGTAGCATGTAGGTGTAATCGCGCACCGTCTGAAGATAGCTGGGCGTTCCCACTGAGTGGGTACAACACGGCTCCAACGATAGTCAGAACAGTGAGGTTTCACGTCAGAAGGCTATCGAGCTTGATATTGACGTTGGATTTTAACGGTCTTTTATCTTCTTACTATCATGCAAATTCTATAGTGATAGCAGAAGATTAAAGCATGCATGTGCTAATATTACTCAAAACAGTAAATGAAAGCACCATTATCTTATATGGTAAACGCCCATAAATGCCTAAGTAAAACCCTAGTTTTACAAAAGTCTTCACTTGAGCTCTTTATGGGACTCTGGTACTTCATCTGGCCCAGCCCGGGCCCAAATGCCCTCCAGGCAGTATGCGCCTGCTCTAGAGTCGAACTCTAGACCTCCCACCTGGTGAAGCCACTGACTGCGCGCCTCTGCCATGTGTGCTCATGTGCTCATGTCTAATCAAATTACATTTTAATCTATCTAGACATGGTTTGACACGCAGGTCAATTATACATTTTCATAAATTAAAGTGTGATTCGCAGATCACAGCAAAATTTATATTTAATTCCAGGCACGCAGGCCCCAGCACAGCACACAAGATAAGGGCAGCCCACATAAGATTAAATAAACACCCATTCAACATGTTAAACATGCATACATGTGATCCAAATAGAAATAAAATTTTTGAAAAAACCCATGGCATCAATTTTATTTTCTTATGTGCCCTACTACCTTACAATGGTCCATTAACAGGTATCCACTCGTTAGATCAAGTCAGACCTACTGCCCTTGCATGCACCCAGTCATAACTGACTTGCGTCGACCACATGGTCAACTATGCATGCCTTAAGGGCTGAACGTCCCACATGATTTCTGGCAAGTGGGTGTGACCCCGTGCCTTAATCATGATCGTTCACTAGGCGCCTCAATCAGACATCGCTACACGCCCTTCTGCAGTCGGCCTATAGCCACCTGTCTTCTTGCGCACAGGTGCTATCCGGCCGACCCATCTAGGCTGTCAGATGGTCTGATTAGGCTATTGGGTCCAGACTTGACTGACGACTTCAACATTGTTAACCCGTCTAAGTATTTGAAGTAGGCTTTTAGATAGATCTATGTGAGGGTCGCGCATGATGATAAATTTTAAAGGAAAACTTCTATGAACAGCGCAAACAAACAACATCATATGCGCAAGCTTAAAGGTAAACAAAATACATCTAACATGTGGCATGTATTTTCGCATGACAACAAAAAGCATGCGCATCATGAAGATCTATCCAAAGCATAAAACCAAACATGGATCACAAGACGGCAATCATATATATCAAGCCAAAACCTCCCTCTGATACCAATTGAAGGTAAAGCTAGGTCACATGCGCATCTAGAATGTGCAGCGGCGGAAATGCTAGGTTTCAAAATTGCTTGACTTAAACATATGATCAACCTTGAAAAGATAGGTTAGAACATTACCATTGCCATGCTTTGAGTGGCGGCTTGGAGGAAGAAAGAGGCGAATGCTTCTTCTCCAAAGGAATCACACACAAGATGAAGTTTGCTTCTTCCTTGTGCTCCTTGTGCTAGCAAAGACACTAAGGAGTCTTTGATCGTGTGATGAGATGTTTTTCTTCTTGCTGGCCGAACTCCCTGGTGCTGATCGTAAAAACGAACCACACACACACACGAGAGAAGAAAGGGGCGAGAGGCATTCACCGTTCGAAAACGTGGGGCGTTCCAAAAGAAAAATCGACTTCCAAATATAGTAAGTACATAACTCCTTCTTTAAGCCCCCATGAAGCCATCGAAAACTCCTCTCCCCTTTGAACCATGCGTTCATATAAGTGAACCGGTTCAATTTCATTTGGTTCAAGAACCAAATCGAACCAGCCCTGGTTTTGATCTTATTGAACCAAGTGGCTCAAGATCCAACCACACATCTCTTGACGCTCTTGATCTCTTCGATCAAGCATCAATTCTCCTGATCGAAGCTTACCGATCATATGTCCTAATCAATCAAACATGATCAGACCAGATCTCACTTCCAATCAGAGTTTAAATTGCTTTAAACTGAACTAGAATAATTCCAGTCCACATGATCTGACAAAAGTAAGCCATATCATCAAATTGTGAGACCCTAAGGGTTTCCTTCATTGTCGGTAACGATAACTTATGTTATCACGATCAGAGAGGGGTATCTAGCAACACATCACTGTCTCCCGATATGAAGGAAAGAGTCTTCCAAGACTACTCCCAAACCATAGCACAAGTGTGAATCCAATTCACCCAGCATACTTGTTCCCTTTGCCACTGGATGTTCTCGTTGGACAAGCCTGTCAAGCCTGTAATTCCAACATGATGAGAATGGTTAGATCAGATGAACATAGTCATCTGGGTATGGCCATACACTTTCTCAACCATCTCATCCAGAGGGGGCCCCAGTAGAACATCACACTCCAACTAGGAGAGGCAATCCTATATCTATCACTAGTGTCCTAACATGACTCATGCCCACTATCCAAGATAATCCTTAACCATTATCTTTCAAATGATATTGAAGTACCTCAAGACAATGCCAATCATCACTTAGAAACACAAGTGATCTCAAGTCAGAGGGAATATGCCACTTGCTTGCTTATAAGGATTTATTCACATTGTGACAAACAATTGAATATCCTAAGTAGGGTCAGTCCAGTACATCCAATGCACCTATGTGTCTAAATCTTATTCCATACTCGAAGCATCCTATAAGATTAGAACACATATTAGTCTCCATCATATCAAGGTTGTCTCATGTTCACCAAGATATCTCGACTAAGGACAACTCTGAATGTCAGCACAGCTGAACATGATTGAGACATTACTCAGAAGTATACATATAGTAGCAGACAATGCAACAATCTGAATAACAACAATTGCCTTTAGAAAACATATACATAGTTTATACATGATACTGAAAATAACCCAAGGCCTCAAACATTAGCCTTAAGGGCATACCCCAACAGATGGTGGCCGGTTGGAGGAGAACGATGTCGAAAAGCGAATCTAGGGAGTAAGCATGGCGGAAACAGGGGATGGCGTCGGAGTTTCGATTCCGGCCATCGGTGAGGTGGATGGGCAGATCCCGACGGCTGATGCTTCGTCAAGGAAAGGAGGAGTGGTGGCCGAAGTCTCGTGGAGATCCGGCCGGTGGATCGTTGGCGGCTAGCTTTCGAAGTTTCAAAACTGGGTGTGGTTGACGTGTGCGGGTGTTTGCAGCGAAGTAGAGAGTTTGAGGGAGAAGAGGAGATTAGAGGGAAAGGAGAAGAAGACTTGGTGACACAAGCACCTAGAGAGGGGGGGAGGAAGACATCCGATAGAGGAAGAAAACTATTTCCATCAATTCATTCAAAATTCTGTCTGCTACAAGGTTTTAAGCGAGATACATATAGGAGAACTTTAGAGATGTTGCAGGGAGAGACGTTGCTATTTCCTTCCACGGCAGCAGAGAGACGTTGGAGAGATGTGAACGTTGCAGCTTCCATCTTGAGCAGCAAGGGGGAAAACGTTGAAGATTTCCTTCGCTGCAGCTTCCATATTTGCAGCGTTGAGTGTTGACTGAAGTTGACACTGGCTGGCGTGTCACGAGAGCTTTAGCTGGCTGACGCATGATTTGTTTGGTTTGCCATTGATGCAGGTCACGTTTTGGAATTGATTCGCGCAACTTATTGAGCTTGAATGTCTTGAGTTTATTGAGTGGTTGAAGTACTCCTCTACTAATTATTGAGCTAGCTTTATAAGTGAGTTTGCTAGCTTATTCGTAAGACTCTGAGCCTTTGTTTATGGCAATCGTAAACTCCATTTGTACCTTCTTGGCCTATGATCTCTGCCCCCATCATTTCTCCCCGGGTGAAAAAAATTCTTCCCCGAAGAATTGTTCTTGTGGCGATGGAGAAATTTTGGAGAGGCAAGAGCTAATTGTTCCTCCAGGATTTGAATCTTCAAATTGTTGTCAGCATCACAGCATATTGTCTTGTTGCTTTTTGTCCACGGTCCAAACTGCATATCAAGGGTACATGCATTGAATTCCCTTTCTCGGTCGTACTCATTAGTAAAATTGTCATAGAAAATCACAAGACTTTGAAAAGAACAAGGAATGATGAAATCAATATATTCAACTTCAATAAGTGCAAAGTTCAAAGCATGTTTGAGTTCATTATGTTTTGTTGATACTAATGGAGGCTTAAGGGTGTGGGTAGAAGGACCTAAAAGACAAGATTCAAGGATCATAGGGTCCTGGAAAAGATTTTCTATGTCTAGGGGTTGACCTAAAGGTTGAGGATTAGGATCCAGGTCAAGCTCAAAAGGATCTAACTTAGGTTCCATGTGAGGTTCAAGAAGACCTATGGGTTTGGGTTCAACTGGATTTTTAGGCAAGTCATCTATAGGTTTGCTAGAGGTAGTGCTAAGGTCAAGTTGAGAACCTGTGGGTATGGACCCTAAAATTGAAGGTAATGGCTCTATTTGACACTTAGGTTGAGACAAGTCTACAGTGGGCAACTCAGGGGTAGTTTGACTCTCAGACAAGTCAACTATGGGTTCTTTAGCTAGATTGCTAGACTCAAGTTGAGGACCTGTGGGTATGGGCCCTAAAATTGAAGGTTGAGGTATGGGTTCTACCTCATGGTTTGCCTCTTGAGTTTCACATGTCTCATCTGGACTTGTTTTGGTTTCTAAGGTAGGCTTTGAGGTTTGTTCTCTAAGCTCTAAAGGGGTTGGACTCTTTTGTTCTTTTTGCAAGGATTGCTCTATACGACTCTTTATCTCTTGTAACATCTCATTACACTGTTCACTTAGGCTTTTAGGGTAAATGATGTGTTCCAAACCTTTATGTATGAAGCTATAGTAGCAAGGTTTACTAAAATAATATCCCTGAAAATCATGCATAAATTCATTGCCTAATAAAATGTCAAAGCCTTCTAAACTCATCACATCACACCAAATTTCAGTTCTAATATTGTCTAACTAGATGGGAACTAAACATTGAAAGTCAATTAAAGTTTTAGTATAGTCTTCCCAAGTTATGACATAAGGGTAATCATGTTTTTGTATCGTGAGGCCAAAGTGTTCAAGTGATCTAATAGATATAACATTGAACTTAACTTGATGATCTATAATAGTTTTACCTTTATAACCATTACACCAAACATGAGTTGTAAAACTATTAGACCTATGTGTGAGAACCTTATAGTTATCCCTTTTAGATACAAGTTCTTTTTTTGTTGTAATTTCCCTTTGATAATAGTGATGCACCATGATGTGTTATGAGTAGTTTGGGGTGCAACTAGTGTTTTAAGCAAGATTTTTTTTTTCTAGCAAATAAATTAACACACGTGCAAAAGCAAAGAACACTTAAACATGAGAGCATAAACTTTTTTTTTTTTATGCAAACAAACTTCAACTAGCAAATAACCTTAAAAATGCAAACAATATAGCAAGAACAACTAGGCATGGAAGCAAAAACTAAGAATGATTTTTTTTTCTTGGGTGCAAATATACAGCAAATTAATTAACTAACATGCAAAATAAATACCAAGAAACATGAAAGCATGTATTTTTTTTTTTTGGCAATGGGCAAGCAAAGGATCGTGTAAGCAGACAAGAGTTGCTTACAACCTGGCTCTGATACCAAACTGATGTAGGGGGGAAACGTGGAGTAAAACTACTGATGTAAAATTCAGTTATTTATTTTTTTTGAATTTTCAGAAAATAGCATATTCATGAAAGCAACTAGAATTCCAAGAGTTCAGAAAATTATTATTTCGCAAATAATGCTATGTATCATTGGCTGATATATTGAGTCTGGATTCACGTGGACTACTCCAAATGATGGAACAAAATGTGTACTTCGTAGTCACGTCAAAGTTCTGGACTTTTGCTCCACCGATTGCTTAAAGCACCTGCACGAAAAACATTAATCAGATTAATTTTAAAACAGATGCAGGAATGTATCAAATATCAAAAGTTCCAAGGTGTCTTTTAAGATCTGATGAATCTGGGTTTCATCGAACTACTCCATCGGGTAGAACAAGATTCGGGCTTGCTATTAGCACCAAAGAATGGAAGTGGAGGCTTGTCAGAGTGCATTAAAATCCTGCATCAAGAAGGCTAGACAGATTAATACGGAGAGCAAACAGGAGACTCAAGTAGGCTGCAGAGGAGAAATCAGGAACAGGGGATGTTGCGCGGGAGCGGAGGAGGACTCGTCAGCGTTCGTCCGGTGGTGCATGATCGCTGGACCTGTTACATCTAGAGATCCACGTGGTGGTGGCGGAGATGTGGCCGGAGTTAGCGGGTGGATGGTGGCTGATCGGAGGAGAATCGCGCGGAAGAGTCGTGCTGGGCGGGAGCTCGGCGGAAACAGGGGCGGTCGCCGTTCGCCGGATGGTGGACGAAATCTAAACCTGCTACAACTGGAGGTTGCTATGGATGAGGTGAAGACGCAGCCGGAGTTTCTGGGCGGATGGTGGCCGGTCGGAGGAGAACGATGTCGAAAAGCAAATCTAGGGAGTAAGCATGGCGGAAACAGGGGATGGCGTCGGAGTTTCGATTCCGGCCATCGGTGAGGTGGATGGGCAGATCCCGGCGGCTGATGCTTCATCAAGGAAAGGAGGAGTGGTGGCCGAAGTCTCGTGGAGATCCGGCCGGTGGATCGTCGGCGGCGAGCTTTCGAAGTTTCGAAACTGGGTGTGGTTGACGTGTGCCGGTGTTTGCAACGAAGTAGAGAGTTTGAGGGAGAAGAGGAGATTAGAGGGAAAGGAGAAGAAGACTTGGTGACACAAGCACCTTGAGAGGGGGGGAGGAAGACATCCGATAGAGGAAGAAAACTATTTCCATCAATTCATTCAAAATTCTGTCTGCTACAAGGTTTTAAGCGAGATACATATAGGAGAACTTTAGAGATGTTGCAGGGAGAGACGTTGCTATTTCCTTCCACGGCAGCAGAGAGACGTTGGAGAGATGTGAACGTTGCAGCTTCCATCTTGAGCAGCAAGGGGGAAAACGTTGAAGATTTCCTTCGCTGCAGCTTCCATATTTGCAGCGTTGAGTGTTGACTGAAGTTGACACTGGCTGGCGTGTCACGAGAGCTTTAGCTGGCTGACGCATGATTTGTTTGGTTTGCCGTTGATGCAGGTCACATTTTGGAATTGATTCGCGCAACTTATTGAGCTTGAATGTCTTGAGTTTATTGAGTGGTTGAAGTACTCCTCTACTAATTATTGAGCTAGCTTTATAAGTGAGTTTGCTAGCTTATTCGCAAGACTCTGAGCCTTTGTCTATGGCAATCGTAAACTCCATTTGTACCTTCTTGGCCTGTGATCTCTGCCCCCATCACCGCCCCCTCTTGAGAGGTTACAATCCTTAGAGGCGTGACAACAAGAGGAGGGGCGAAAGCAAGGGCTTGAAGGGCGACAACACCAAGAAGTGGCACATCTTCTTCTTCCTTCTAAACCCTAGCCGCAAGCTTCTTCCTTCTCTCTTGATGCAAGGAACTTGATGCTTGGCGGTTTCCCTCTCCCTCATCCTTCTTCATCTTTGGCGCATCTACCTTGGAGGTGGCGCATACTTTGAAGAAGGAACACAAGGCTTGGATCTTCTTCCCGAGGCTAGCACCGGGCGTGGAAGAAGAGAACTCAAGAGATCCGTGTGTGTGAGACTGCAGAGGGCGCACACTTGGGCGCCTGCATCGGCATTGCTCTACATTGCTCTTAAGGTATTTCCTAACTCATCGTGTCGACTCCCTTGCTTGCGATCTTCACTGGGTTTTTGGGACCGGCCTGTTTCGGGGACATTCTTCTGCTGCGAAAAATGTATGTCTATAACTATGAAAATTGTAAAATGTCCCCGGGGTTTCCCAACAGTGGTATCAGAGGGACTTGCAAGACTCGAACGATGTTTTATGCTTTTCTTCCATGCTCACATGCCATATCTCTATTTTCATAAATAGCATGATGCATGGCAAACGATTTTTCTAAAAGTAGAAAAATTAGGGTTTCTTGTTTCTATCATCCTCTCAATCTCTTTTGGATTTTTGGACTATTTTTCTTGTTTGATTTAAAGATCAAAGGCACACGTAATTTTGTCAAGTAGGACGGGCATTGTGTCTTCGGACTGGCCAAGTCTCTTGATCTGACAAAATTGCTAGCCGAAAGGATCTCTGAAATCATCATGAAAAATAAATCACAATTAACCAAAAGATTTGTGAGAAGAAGATGAGAAAAAGAGACTAGTTTTATGAAAAAGTAAAATTTTAGATTTTACGTTTTTCATGAGCATGTAGAATTGCATGAGTAAATACCTTGATTGTGCATAATGTTGTGATCATGAGTCAAGCCCCTCTTGCATGCCTGTGATGTATCCTTGTGCGGCCTGCGTGCCATCTTTTTCATTATTTTTGTAAAAAATTAAGAGGAAGATTAAGGGCTAGGCGCATCCTTTTTGGACCTTGATGCTCGCATCTTGCTTGATGGCGCAAGCATGCAAGGTGGCGCATGCAAGGTGGTGCTTGGTTGCTTGGTGGCGCAAGAAAGCTTGGCCAAACCTATTTTGGTTTGAGAGCTAGCTATCTTGGCCCCTTGCATGGTGGCAGACCTTCCTTGGAGGAAGACCATGGTGTTGGGGTATGCCCTTAAGGCTAATGTTTGAGGCCTTGGGATTGTATCAGTATCATGTAATAAACTTTTATGTTTATAAAGGCATGGTTGTTATTCAGTTTGTTACATTGTCTGCTGCAATAAGTGTACTTTTGAATAATGTCTCAAAGCTGTTCAGCTAGGCTGACATGCAGTGAATGTCCTTAGTCAAGATATCTTGGTGAACATGAGACAGCCTTGATATGATTGAGACTAATATGTGTTCTAATCTTACAGGATGCTTCGAGCATGGAATAAGATGTAGACTCATGGGTACATTGGATGTACTGGACAGACCCTACTAGGATATTCAATTGCTTGTCACAATGTGAATAATCCTTGATTGCAACAAGTGGCACATTTCCTCTGACTTGAGATCACTTGTGTTTCTAAATGATGATTGTCATTGTTTTGAGTTAGTTCAATATCATTTGAAACATAATGGTTATAGACTATCTTGGATGGTGAGCTTGAGTCAGGTTAGGGCACTAGTGATAGATATAGGATTGCCGTCTCCTTAATTGGAGAGTGATGTTCTAAGGGGCCCCCCTGGATGAGATGATTGAGAAAGTGTATGGCCATACCCAGATGACTATGTTCATCTGATCTAATCATGCTCATCATATTGGAGTTACAGGCTTGACATGCTTGTCCAATAAGAACATCCAGTGGCAAAGGAATTATGCATGCCTGGTGAATTGGATTCACACTTGTGCTGTATTTTGGGTGTAGTCTTGGAAGACTCTTTCCTTTCTATCGGGAGACAATGATGTGTTGCTAGATACCCCTCACTGATCGTGATGACGTGAGTTATCGTTACCGACATTTAAAGGAAACCCTTAGGGTCGCACAATTTGATGATATGGCTTACTTAAGTCAGATCGTGTGGACTGAATTGTTTGGGTTCAGTTTAAAGGGATTTTAATCTCTGATTGTAAGTGAGATCTGGTCTGATCATGTTTGATTGATTAGGGCTTGAGATCGGTAAGCTTCGATTGAGAGAATGGATGCTAGATCGGTGAGATCAGGAGCATCAAGAGATTAACGGTCAGATCTTAAGCCTTATGGGTTTATTATGATCTGGACTGATTGCTTGGTTTATTTGGTTATTGAACCAAAGTCAAGTGAACCGGCTCAATGGATGAGCGCATGGTTCAAGGGTGAATTGGATTTGCGATTGGGTAAACCCATGATCGCAACTTGAGAAGTGACTTGCTATTTTTAGATAGCACTTCTTCTAATCGTGGCCATGCCTCACGATAGCCTCTATTCACGCCTCTCCTCTTGGTTCATCGCTCGCTCTAGTTTTTGACGAGAGAACACATTTTCGTGTGTAAAAAAAAAAAAACCTGGTAGACGACAAGGAGAAAAGACGCCAAGCAAGAAAGAACTCTCTCTTCCCTTCAAGCGATCAAGACACCTTGGACGATCCTTGCTAGCACAAGGAGCACCAAGGAAGGAGCGCATCTTCATCTTGTGTGCGAGACTTTGGAGAAGAGGCGCTTGCATCTTTTGCTTCCAAGACGCCATCTAGAAATGGCTATGGTATGAATCGTTTTCATTCATGCAGAGTTTTATAAGTTGATCATAACGCATGCAAAGATCGTAGAAACCCCTTTCCGCTGCATCTTAACCTCCATATGCGCCTATAGGGTTTCGCCCCCCTTAGTTATAGGGGACCATCAATTGGTATCAGAGCGAAGTTAATGCACGTCAATGATAGCATTGATGTCGCTTGCCTGATGCTAGCGTCTATGACGCCACCGCTGCAGCGTCAGCATGAGGAAATGTCGGCTATAGAGATTATAGCGAACCTCAAGATGCTGTATGCTGCATAGGCGAGGACAGAACGCTATAATTTGACAAAGCTGTTCTTTCAGAGCAAACTGGCTGAAGGGAGCCCAGTGGGAGCTCACGTGCTCAAGATGATTGGGCACAAGGAAGCTCTAGAGAAACTGGGGCATACCATCAATCAGGAGCTTGCTGTAGACATTATTCTGCAGTCTCTCCCGCCCTCTTTCGATGCGTTCATCATTAACTTTAATATGAACAAAATCGATTGTACTCCAGCAGAGCTGCTGAACATGCTCTTGACTACTGAGGAGACTCTCAAGGGAAAGCCTTCGACCTCTGTCTTAATGGTTCCTTCTAGGAACAAGAAGAAGGGGAAGAAGGGCAAGGCCCCTGTCAAGAGTTACAGCAAGGCTCTGAAACAGAAAGTTAAGCGGTCAAAGGAATACAGATGTTTCCACTGTGGCCAGCTGGGTCACTGGAAAAAGGACTGTAAAGCGCTCCAAGGAGATAAGAGGGGAAGCATCGCTTCTAGCTCAGGTATTTACGTGACGGAAGTCATGGTTTCATCTTCTTCTATTTCATGGGTGTTGGACACTGCATGTGGAGTTCACATTTGTTCAAATGTGCAGGAACTCAAGAGAAGAAGGCAGGTGGGACAGCATGAGGTGGACCTACGCGTTGGAAACGGGGCACGGGTTGCTGCTGTTGCTGTAGGAGACTATTTCATCTCTTTGCCATCTGGAATTGTATTAGAACTGAACAATTGTTATTTTGTTCCCAGCATTACTAAAAATATTATCTCCATTCCTGCTCTTGTCAGGAAGGGATTTTCCTTTGAATGCAATATTTCAAAGTGTGTTCTTTCTTTGGATAATATTGTTTATGCTACTGGTTCAATTAACAATGGGTTATTCATGTTGGACATGGAATGTTCTATACAAAACATTGATATTAAGAAAGCCAAATATGCTGATGACAGCACCTTGCTATGGCATAGTCGTTTAGGCCATATTAACAAGAAACGCATTAAGCGGTTGCATGATCATGGACTGCTGGGATCATTCTTCTATGAGGAGATTGATACATGCAAAGCTTGTTTAATGGGTAAAATGACGAAGTCACCTTTTCCTCACAAAGGTCAAAGGGCTTCAGGTTTACTTGACCTTATACACAGTGATGTGTGTGGGCCGTTTAGTAAACATGCCAGAGGTGGCTATCAATACTTCATCACCTTCACTGATGATTTCAGTAGATAAGGGTATGTCTATTTAATGAGACATAAAAGTGAATCTTTTGACAAGTTCAAAGAGTTCAAGAATGAAGTACAAAATCAGCTTGGCCGAAATATCAAGGCACTTCGTTCTGATCGAGGTGGAGAATACCTAAGTCGAGAGTTTACTGACTATCTAAAGGAGTGTGGGATTATCTCACAGCTCACTCCGCCAGGAACACCGCAATGGAATGGTGTGTCTGAGAGGAGAAATAGAACGTTACTTGATATGGTTCGTTCTATGATGAGTCAGGCTACTCTTCCATATTCCTTTTGGGGATTTGCACTGGAAACAGCTGCAAAGGTACTAAACCGAGTGCCATCCAAGGCAGTTTCTAAGACTTCATATGAGTTATGGTATGGGAAACAGCCGAGCTTGACATTTATCAGGATCTGGGGTTGCGAGGCTTATGTCAAAAAGCTCGCCTCTGGGAAACTAGAGAGCAGATCTGACAAAAACATCTTTGTCGGTTACCCTAAGGAAACTAAGGGCTATTATTTCTACGATCCCAAAGAGAACAAGGTATTTGTTGCTCGGACGGCCATTTTTCTTGAGAAGGAGTTTCTTCTGCAAGAGGCCAGTGGGAGAGAAATAAAGTTGGATGAGAATCCAGAGGAAGGACAAAGTGCTCAAGCACAGTTGGATGAGCCTGAGCCGGTAGAACAGGTTACTGAACAACCTGAGGATCAGATATCACGGGAACCGCGAAGATCGGGAAGGATTCGTCGACAGCCTGAGCGCTATGACGGAGTCTACATCATTGATAATGATGAACCCCTAACTTATGCGGATGCGGTCAGTGGACCGGATTCAGCTAGATGGCTTGAAGCTATGCGAGCCGAGATGGACTCCATGTCTGATAACCAAGTTTGGGATTTGGTTGATCCGCCTCCGGGAGTTATCCCTATAGGCTGTAAATGGATCTTCAAGAAGAAGATTGACATGGATGGTAACGTGGTTACCTATAAAGGCAGGCTAGTTGCGAAAGGTTTCAAACAAATCTACGGGATAGATTATGATGAAACTTTCTCACCTGTGGCCATGTTTAAGTCTATTCGGATTCTTTTCGCGATAGCAGCATATTATGATTATGAGATTTGGCAAATGGATGTGAAAACAGCTTTCCTGAATGGAAATCTGGAAGAGGATGTGTATATGACACAACCTGAAGGTTTCACTAATCCATCAAATCGTCATAAAATATGCAAATTAAAGAAGTCTATTTATGGACTTAAACAAGCATCGAGAAGCTGGAATATTCGTTTTGATGAATCAGTCAGTGAATTTGGTTTCATCAAGAACGAGGATGACCCGTGTGTATATAAGAGGTTTAGTGGGAGCGTGATTACATTCCTAGTCCTCTACGTCGATGATATCTTGATCATTGGAAATGACATTCCTGAAATGCATGCGGTTAAGGCATGGTTAAGGAAATGTTTCCAGATGAAAGATTTAGGAGAAGCAGCCTATGTATTAGGTGTGAAGATCTACAGGGATAGATCTAAGAGGCTTCTCGGGCTGTGCCAGAGTAGTTACATCGATAAAGTCCTGGAAAGATTTCATTTAGAGAATTCTAAAAGAGGATATCTTCCAGTCAGACATGGTCTGAATCTTTCGAAGAGTCAGTGTCCACAAACACAGACTGAGAAAGATGAAATGGACAATACGCCTTATGCTTCGGCTATTGGGTCCATTATGTATGCGATGTTGTGTACTCGCCCAGATGTCGCTTACGGGTTAAGCGTGACCAGTCGGTTCCAAAGTAATCCAGGTATGGCGCACTGGATTGCAGTCAAGAACATTTTAAAATATCTGCGGAGGACCAAAGATATGTTCTTGATATATGGTGGTCAGGAAGAACTCAGTATTGAAGGATATACTGACGCTTCGTTCCAGTCTGACCAGGATGATTTCCGATCGCAATCAGGCTATGTTTTTAGCTTGAATGGAGGAGCGGTGGTGTGGAAGAGTTTCAAACAGTCAATAGTTGCTGATTCCACAACAGAAGCCGAGTATGTTGCAGCCTCGGAAGCATCCAAGGAGGCAGTGCGGATTCGTAAGTTCGTGAGAGAACTTGGTGTCGTTCCTTCGAGTGCAGATCCTTTGGTTATCTTTTGTGATAACACTGGAGCAATCGCACAAGCAAAGGAACCACGGTCGCACCAGAAATCCAAGCACATACAGAGACGGTTTCACTTGATCCGGGAGATCATTGATCGTGGCGAGATCAAAGTCTGCAAGGTTCATACAGATGACAATCTGGCAGACCCGCTTACTAAGCCTCTGGCGTAGCAGAAGCATGAGAAGCACTGTAATAATATGGGTTTGAGATTTCTCAACCATTAGATTAAGTGCAAGTGGGAGATTGTTGGGGTATGCCCTTAAGGCTAATGTTTGAGGCCTTGGGATTGTATCAGTATCATGTAATAAACTTTTATGTTTATAAAGGCATGGTTGTTATTCAGTTTGTTACATTGTCTGCTGCAATAAGTGTACTTCTGAATAATGTCTCAAAGCTGTTCAGCTAGGCTGACATGCAGTGAATGTCCTTAGTCAAGATATCTTGGTGAACATGAGACAGCCTTGATATGATTGAGACTAATATGTGTTCTAATCTTATAGGATGCTTCGAGCATGGAATAAGATGTAGACTCATGGGTACATTGGATGTACTGGACAGACCCTACTAGGATATTCAATTGCTTGTCACAATGTGAATAATCCTTGATTGCAACAAGTGGCACATTTCCTCTGACTTGAGATCACTTGTGTTTCTAAATGATGATTGTCATTGTTTTGAGTTAGTTCAATATCATTTGAAACATAATGGTTATAGACTATCTTGGATGGTGAGCTTGAGTCAGGTTAGGGCACTAGTGATAGATATAGGATTGCCGTCTCCTTAATTGGAGAGTGATGTTCTAAGGGGCCCCCCTGGATGAGATGATTGAGAAAGTGTATGGCCATACCCAGATGACTATGTTCATCTGATCTAATCATGCTCATCATATTGGAGTTACAGGCTTGACATGCTTGTCCAATAAGAATATCCAGTGGCAAAGGAATTATGCATGCCTGGTGAATTGGATTCACACTTGTGCTGTATTTTGGGTGTAGTCTTGGAAGACTCTTTCCTTTCTATCGGGAGACAGTGATGTGTTGCTAGATACCCCTCACTGATCGTGATGACGTGAGTTATCGTTACCGACATTTAAAGGAAACCCTCAGGGTCGCACAATTTGATGATATGGCTTACTTAAGTCAGATCGTGTGGACTGAATTGTTTGGGTTCAGTTTAAAGGGATTTTAATCTCTGATTGTAAGTGAGATCTGGTCTGATCATGTTTGATTGATTAGGGCTTGAGATCGGTAAACTTCGATTGAGAGAATGGATGCTAGATCGGTGAGATCAGGAGCATCAAGAGATTAACGGTCAGATCTTAAGCCTTATGGGTTTATTATGATCTGGACTGATTGCTTGGTTTATTTGGTTATTGAACCAAAGTCAAGTGAACCGGCTCAATGGATGAGCGCATGGTTCAAGGGTGAATTGGATTTGCGATTGGGTAAACCCATGATCGCAACTTGAGAAGTGACTTGCTATTTTTAGATAGCACTTCTTCTAATCGTGGCCATGCCTCACGATAGCCTCTATTCACGCCTCTCCTCTTGGTTCGTCGCTCGCTCTAGTTTTTGACGAGAGAACACATTTTCATGTGTAAAAAAAAAAAAAACTGGTGGACGACAAGGAGAAAAGACGCCAAGCAAGAAAGAACTCTCTCTTCCCTTCAAGCGATCAAGACACCTTGGACGATCCTTGCTAGCACAAGGAGCACCAAGGAAGGAGCGCATCTTCATCTTGTGTGGGAGACTTTGGAGAAGAGGCGCTTGCATCTTTTGCTTCCAAGACGCCATCTAGAAATGGCTATGGTATGAATCGTTTTCATTCATGCAGAGTTTTATAAGTTGATCATAACGCATGCAAAGATCGTAGAAACCCCTTTCCGCTGCATCTTAACCTCCATATGCGCCTATAGGGTTTCGCCCCCCTTAGTTATAGGGGACCTTCACATGGCATTGGTCGAACCTATGGGAAACTTTTAAAGTGTACCTCTAGGGTTTGAGAGCTAAACCATGAGAAGGACCTTGGAGTCAACCTTGAAGTTCAAGCTAGAGGTCGGCTAGGCTAGGTCTAGTTTTTGGGGCTTGAGTTCTAGGACAAGAGTTGAACCTATTTCATGGCATGGATTGGTTCAATGTCTTATATAGGATATGATCACATCATTCTTTACTGCTGTTATTATTATCCACAAAAGCATGCCTGTAATGTTTTATCGTTATGTTATCACCATAGGATTGCATGCCTGTAATGATAGACATAAGATAAAACTGAGATGATGAGACCTTAAACAAAAACCCTCAATTAAAATATCAAGTCTAGTAGCCTTCTAACGCGTAGCCCTCACTAAGCTATCGATCAGTGGAGTTGTGAATTGTTTCCCACCCTCGTGGGACACACCCACTTATCTTTAGAAAGTGCGTGGTGGCAATGGTTTCCCCAGTCCAGTTTTAACCTGGGCGTGCCTTCGCAAGGAAACTCGTTGGCCCTGGGCATAACGGTTAGGAATGGACTTGACTAGAAGTTCACATGTGCTGGGCACATGGTGAAAGTCTAGAGGCATCGTTGAGAGGTAAGGGTTTCATGTTGTATCCAGCCCTCGCTGGACATGAGATGCCCAGACTGTCTCAACAAGGGGAGTTGCTTGGAGCAATCGGCCGGCGCGCCCACCTTAGGAAACATGGGTCACTTTGTGCATCTCATCCCACCCTCGTGGGACGCGAAGCCCTGTGTGGAATGAGGATCTCATCTCACTAGGAAATCTTGGATTTCTCGATTGACTTTGTGGGTTGTCAATTCGATTAAAAATAGTGGGAGCCATGGTCATTTAAAACATGTCCAATTTAAATGACTCGAAGTAGTACTAATCTGCTATTTTTTGGTTGTTGTAGAACAATGGCTATGAACAATAGCAGTTGGTCGCTGCAATCTACCCTGGAAAGGGATAAGTTGGTTGGATCCAACTTACAGGATTGGTATATGAACTTGAGAATCGTGCTCAAGCTCGAAAGGAAGCTTTATGTCCTTGAACGTCCTTTTCCTGACCCACTTCCATGCTCGGCCTCAGCGGCTGAGAGGGATGCTTATGATAAGCATCAGGTTGATACTTTGGAGGTTGCTAACCAACATGTCACCTGAATTTAGAGGGTGATAAGAATCAAAGAGTGCCTCTGAGATTATTTTAATCTAAGGCAGCTCTTTGATGAATTGGTTGAGCTCAATCCTCCTAAAGTTGATATTCAGTGTGTTGAGCCAAAAGGCTTGACCAAGGAACTGGAATTAAAGATGGATATGATCAGGAATAATAGGTGCTATTCATGTGGAGGGCCACCTCACATGTTGAAGGACATGTTGCAACTTTAGAATGAGGAGAAGAAAGGCTAGGCCTTGTCTTCATGCTCAGGTATTTATGTTACCGAAGTCAACCTCTCTACTCCTATGACATGGGTATTGGATACCGCATGTGAAGCTCATATTTGTACAAATATGCAAAGGCTCAGAAAGGGTAGATCGGTAAGGCCTAGAGAGATTGACCTACGGATAGGTAACAGGGCACAAGTTGTTGCTGTTGCTATAGGAGTTTCTCTCCCTGCCTGTAGGACTTCAGTTAAAGCTAGACAATTGCTATTATGTACCTTCCCTTACCAAAACATTGTATCCACTCCTTGCTTGGCAAAGAAAGGATTTAGGTTTGAAATAAAAGAGAACTTATGTTCTTTTTCTTTTGCAAACATGTTTTATGGGAAGGGTACTTTGTGCAACGGTCCGCATGTCTTGGACATGGATAGCTCTATTTGTAACATAAATAATAAAAGGACCAAACTGAGTGGTTCAGTTGGTGCTTTCCTACGGCACTGTCGATTAGCCCATATAAATAAGAATCGCATCCAACAACTCCATGTAAATGGATTGTTAGATTCAAGTTCCTTAGAGGAATTTGATACTTGTGAACCTTGTTTATTAGGAAAAATGACAAAGGCTTCACCAAGATTGGTGAGAGGGCAGAAGGTTTATTAGATCTCAAACATACTGATGTGTGTGGGCCCTTCAATAAACAAGCCAGAGGAGGGTACAACTACTTCATCGCGTTTACTGATGACTTCAGTAGATATGGTTATGTCTATGTAATGAGACATAAGTCTGAATCCTTTGAGAAATTTAAGGAGTTTAGACATGAAGTAGAGAACCAGCTTGGTAGATCCATTAAGGCTCTTCGATCAGATCATGGTGGAGAGTACCTGAGCAGTGAGTTCTTTGACTATTTGAGAGAGTGTGGGATCATATCCCAACTCACTCCTCCTGGAACACCTCAATGGAATGGTGTGTCTGAAAGGAGAAATCGAACTTTGTTGAACATGGTTCGATCTATGATGAGTCATGCAACTCTACCTCCCTCATTCTGGGGACATGCACTTGAGATAGCTTCTCTAATACTGAATAATGTTCCATCTAAGAGTGTCTCAAAGATTCCATACGAGGTATGGAGTGGGAGACGCCCTAATCTCACTTTTATCAAGATCTGGGGATGTAAGGCTTATGTCAAACGTCAGGATTCTAGTAAGCTAGAACCTAGATCTGATAAGTGTATGTTTGTGGGGTACCCTAAGGAGACTAAGGGATTACTACTTCTATGATCCCACCGAGAACAAAGTTTTTGTTGCTCGGGGTGCTGTCTTTCTTGAGAAAGAATTTCTCATGAAAGAAGTTAGTGGGAGGAAGTTTGACTTGGATGAGGTCCAAGTGCAACCACAAGACAGACAGATGGAACCTGAGCCACCTGCACCGGTTGCTAGGCAACCTGAGGCTCAGACACAGGCCCTATGTAAGTCTGGGAGGATTCGTCGTGCACCTGAGAGGTATGGGTCGCTGCCGACCCAACGCGACGGGATCTTCATCATTGAGGATGAACCCAGAACCTATAATGAGGCGGTCAGTGGACCGGACTCCGAGAAATGGCTTGACGCCATGTGATCCGAGATGGATTCCATGTCGGCTAACCAAGTCTGGGATTTGGTTGAGCTGCCTGATGGGGTAAAACCCATAGGGTGTAAATGGGTCTTCAAGAGGAAGACAGACATGGATGGCAAAATAGTTACCTATAAGGGTAGACTAGTGGCTAAAGGATTTAAACAAGTCCACAGGGTGGACTATGATGAAACCTTCTCACCGGTTTCCATGATTAAATCCATTCGGATTCTGCTTGCTATAGCTGCATATCATGACTATGAGATATGGTAGATGGATGTGAAGACAGCGTTCCTTAACGGGAAGCTGACTGAGGATGTGTATATGTCACAACCTGATGGCTTCATCCATCCTGCAGAGGCTATTAAGGTCTGCAAGCTGAAGAGATCCATTATGGATTAAAACAAGCATCTCGAAGTTGGAATCTTTGATTTGATGAAACCGTGAGAGATTATGGCTTTATCAAAAGCGAAGATGACGCCTGTGTATACAGAAAATTCAGTGGGAGCTTGGTGATTTTTCTGGTCTTGTATGTTGACGACATACTGCTCATTGGAAATGACATCCCTAGTCTTCAAGCTGTGAAGACATGGTTGGGGAAGTGTTTCGAGATGAAAGACTTAGGGGAGGCCGCCTACATTCTAGGCGTGAGGATCTATCGGGATAGATCCAAGAGGCTCTTGGCCCTTAGTCAGAGTACCCACATTGATAAGGTCCTGGAGAGGATCAACTTGGAGCAATCCAAGAAAGGATACCTTCCAATGAAAGATGGCCTTACTCTCTCAAAGAGTCAGTGTCCTACAACACAGGCTGAGAGGGATAACATGAGTCGAATTCCCTATGCTTCGGCAGTAGGATCGATCATGTATGCAATGTTGTGTACTAGACCAGATGTGGCATATGCTGTAAGCATAACCAGCCGATACCAATCCAATCCAAGTCTGCAGCACTAGGTGGCTGTAAAGAATATCCTTGAGTATCCTGAAAGGGACTAAGGATTTATTCTATAAAGTCTACGGGGGACAGGAAGAACTCAGTGTGCAGGGCTTCACTGATGAGTCGTTCCAGTCTGATCCTGACGACTTCAGATCGCAGACCAGCTATTAGTTTAAGATGGTTGGAGGTGCTGTATGCTGGAAGAGCTTCAAGCATTCCACCATAGCTAATTCTACAACCGAAGCTGAGTATGTGGTTGCTTCTGAGGCAGCCAATGAAGCCGTTTGGATCAGGAAGTTCTTTTCTGAACTTCAGGGGGTTCCAAGTGCAATGGATCCCATTGAGCTCTACTATGACAACAATGGGAACTGCACATACTAAGGAACCACGGTCTCATCAAAGGTCCAAACACATACTCAAGAGATTTCGCCTGATCAAAGAGATCATTGGTCGAGGTGATGTCAAGATTAGCAGAATTGACACAGAGAGCAATCTAGCAGACCCACTGACCAAGGCTTTGGCACAGCAGAAGCATGATGGTCGTACTAGAGATATGGGGTTGAGGTTGCTCAACCTCTAGGTCTTAGTGCAAGTGGGAGATTGTTGGTGTATATGCCCTAAGACCTAGTTTTGGTCAACTTATGTGCTACTTGACATTGATATTTATATATCATTCTGGCATTGTCGTTATCATTGTTTGTCTACACCTGAGATTGTGTACTTACATGATAATGTCCCTGGAGACAGATTGGATCTGTGCTCAAATAATTGTCCCTAGTCGACCCAGTTGATAATCGACCCAGTTGAATAAACAATACTATCAAATGAAATACAGCACTGTGAAGTTTTGCATTCAAATGAAAAACCTTTCCTGACAAGAGCAGGAATAGAGATAATATTCTTTGTTATGCTTGGTACAAAATAACAATTGTCAAGTTCTAATACAAGTCCAGATGGTAAAGAGATGTGATACTCTCCTACAGCAACAGCAGCAACTTGTGCCCCATTTCCAACTCGTAGGTCCACCTCATGCTGTCCCACCTATCTTCTTCTCTTGAGTTCCTGCACATTCGAACAAATGTGAACTCCACATGCAGTGTCCAACACCCATGAAATAGAAGAAGCAACCATGACTTCAGTCACGAAAATACCTGAGCCAGAAGTGGAAGGCTTGCTTCCCTTCTTCTCTCCTTGGAGCGCTCTACAGTCCTTCTTCCAGTGACCCAGCTGGCCACAATGGAAGCATCTGTTGTCCTTTGACTGCTTTATCTTTTGTTTCAAAGCCTTGTTGTAGCTCTTGATAGGGGTTTTGCCCTTCTTCCCCTTCCTCTTATTCCTAGAAGGAACCATCAAGACAGAGGATGAAGGCTTTCCCTTCTCAAGAGTCTGCTCTGTGGTGCAGAGCATATTCAATAATTCTGCCGGAGTACAGTCGATTTTGTTCATATTGAAATTTATGATGAACGCATCGAAAGAAGCCAGAAGAGACTGCAAGATGATGTCTACAACAAGTTCCTGATTGATGGTATGACCCAGTTTCTCTAGAGCTTCTTTGTACCCAATCATCTTGAGCACGTGAGCTCCGACTGGACTCCCTTCAGCCAGCTTGCTATGAAAGAAAAGTTTCGTCAAGTTATAGCGTTCTGTCCTTGCCTGAGCAGCATACAGCAATTTCAGATTTGCTATAATATCAATAGCAGACAAATCCTCATGCTGACGCTGGAGCTCGGGCGTCATTGACGCAAGCATAAGGCAAGCGACATCAGTACTATCACTGACGTGCTTCTCATAAGCATCTCGAACCGCCCTTACGGCGTTCGCAGCGGGTTGAGCCGGCATTGCCGACTCAAGGACGTACAACTTCCTCTCAGCTTTAAGGACAATCCTTAGCTGTCTGTACCAGTCTGAGAAGTTTGGCCCAGCAAACTTCTCCTTTTCCAATATGGATCGCAAGTTGAGCCCTGTGGTGTTCGTTGCTGCAGGAATCTACAACACAGCAAGAACAACAAGGTTAGCAACCATGTAAGAATCATTCCAGGACTTAAGAGTGATTCTTTTCTCACTATTTTATCTGACTGAAAATCTAATAAAAAGTCCGAAAGAGTGAAACTCTTTTAGTGAGATGGGATCCAGATTTCATACTTGATCTCCGCGTCCCGCTCAGGCGAGATAAGATGCACAGAGAGCCCAAGCATTAATCACTAGTAGGCAATCCATGCCACTCGCCAACCCGTGCGATTCCCCTTCATCTAGGTAATCCAGAGGACTGTGCCAACTGAGTTGGTACAACACAATCTCTGATTCCTAAGATGGCTGCCTCCATATAGATATCATATGTTCAACATGTAGCCTATATGGTCAAGCTGACCTGACCGACTTCCTGGACCACCACGTGCTATGCTGAGCAACGAGAAGTGATAAATCCCTTCTCTGTAGCATGTAGGTGTAATCTCACACCGTCTGAAGATAGCTGGGCGTGCCCACTGAGTGGGTACAACACGGCCCCAACGATAGTCAGAACAGTGAGGTTTCGCGTCAGAAGGCAATTTAATGCTTGATATTGACGTTGGATTTTATCGGTCTTTTATCTTCTTACTATCATGCATAGCCTATAGTGATAGCAGAAGAATAAAACATGCATGTGCTAATATTACTTAAAACAGTAAATAGAAAGCACAATTATCTTATGTGGTAAACGCCCATAAAAATTTAGGTAAAACCCTAGTTTAACTTATAGAAACAAGCAAAAGCCTTCACTTGAGCTCTTTATGGCATTCTTGTACCTCATGCGGCCTAGCCCGGGCCTAAACACCATCTGCAGCCTAAATGCGCCTGTTCTAGAGTCGAACTCTAGACCACCCACCTAGTAAAGCCAATTGCTGCAAACTCCTCTGCCATATGTGCTGTGTGCTCATGTCTTTTGAAATTACATTATTAAAAACTATCTAGACATGGATTGACACGCAGGTCATTTATACATTCAAATAAAACAAATGTGACTCGCAGATCACACCAAATATATTTATTTCCAGGCTCGCAGGCCCCAGCGCAGCATACAAAAAAGGGCAGCCCACATAAGATTAAATAAACACTCAAATTTACTCGACTGGAGTCCAATCATTCATGGCAATATGTAAAACATGTACAACACTTGAAAAACCCATGGCATCAATTTTATTTCCTTATGTGCCCTACTACCTTACAACGGTCCATTAACAGGTATCCACTCGTCAGAACAAGTCAGACCCACTCCCCTTGGATGCACCCAGTCGTAACTGACTAGCGTCGACCCAATGATGGACTATGCATCCTTAAGGGCTGAACGTCCTACATGATTTCCGGCAAACGGGTGCGACCCCGGGCCATTATCATGATCGTTCACCTTTTTGCCTCAAACAGACATCACTTCACGCCCTTCTGCAGTCGGCTTATAGCCACCTGTACGTCTTGCGCACAAGTGCTATCCAGCCGCCCATCCAGGTTGTCAGATAGTCTGGTTAGACTGTTGGATTCAGACTTGACAAACGATTTCAAAAACTGCTAACCCGTCTAAGTATTTAAAATAGGCGCACAGAAAAATCTAATGAAGTCGCGCATGAAGGTAAGTTTTGCAAGAAAACATTTATAGCATGAGAACAGAAAACATGCGCATCAATATTAGATCTACCAAAGCATGGATCACAAGAAGGCAATCATATGCATCAAGCCAGTAACCTGGCTCTGATACCACTGAAGGAAACCCTAGTTATGCAGGCGACTAAAAATTTGAATCAGAGAAACTAGGAATCCCAAAAATTGCTTTAACTCGAGCATATGATCAACCCTTCTTCCAACTCGTATAGAACAAGTAAAAGCATTACCTGTGCCATGATATGAGAGGCGGCTTGGAAGAAGAAAGGTGCGAGTGCCTCTTCTCCAAAGAGATCACACACAAGATGAAGTAGACTTCCTCCCTTGCGTCCCTTGTGCTAGCAAAGATACCAAGGAGTCCTGACCGTCCCTTGCGTTGAAGATGTGTGTCTCGGCTGGGATTTTTCTTGGGTGGAGACGATGCGCTTAAGGGAAGAAGACGAGAGCTCTCTCGGAAATCATGGGGTTGATTTTAAGAGGTATGTTCGGCCACCTTATGGAAAAACCGAAAAACAATAACTACCTCCATAACTTCCATTTAAACCATCGAAACCTCCATCTTCAATTGAACCAGGCGTTCACAAGTGAACCGGTTCAAATACCATTTGGTCCAAGCACAAAATCGAACCAACCCTGGCTAACATCTCTTTGAACCGAATGGCTCAAGATCCAACCACACATCACGTCGAACCCCTTGATCAATACGATCAAGTATCAATCGCCGATCAAAGCTTACCGATCACATGCCCTAATCAATCAAACATGATTAGACTAGATCTCACTTCCAATCAGAGTTTAAATTCCTTTAAACTGGACTAGAATAATTCCAGTCCACACGATCTGACATAAGTAAGCCATATCATCAAATTGTGCAACCCTAAGGGTTTCCTTCAATGTCGGTAACGATAACTTACGTTATCACGATCAGAGAGAGGTATCTAGCAACACATCACTGTCTCACGATATGAAGGAAAGAGTCTTCCAAGACTACTCCCAAAACATAGCACAAGTGCGAATCTAATTCACTTGGGATACATGTTTCCCTTTGCCACTGGATGTTCCCGTTGGACAAGCGTGTCAAGCTTGCGATTCCAACATGATGAAAATGGTTAGATCAGATGAACATAGTCGTCTGGGTATGGCCATACACATTCTCAACCATTTCATCCAAGGGCCCCCTTAGAACATCACACTCCAAACAGGAGAGGCAATCCTATATCTATCACAAGTGCTCTAGCATGACTCATGCCCACTATCCAAGATAATCCCTAATCATTATGTTTCAAATGATATTGAATTACCTCAAGACAATGCCAATCATCACTTAGAAACACAAGTGATCTCAAGTCAGAGGGAATATACCACTTGCTTGCATACAAGGATTATTCACATTGTGACAAACAATTGAATATCCAAAGAAGGGTCAGTCCAGTACATCCAATGCACCTATATGTCTAATCTTATTCCACGCTCGAAGCATCCCACAAGATTAGAGCACACATTAGTCTCAATCATATCAAGGTTGTCTCATGTTCACCAAGATATCTCGACTAAGGACAACACTGAATGTCAGCTAAGCTGAACATCATTGAGACATTACTCAGAAGTATACATACAGCAGCATATAATGTAACAATCTGAATAACAACAATTGCCTTTATAAAACATATATATCGTTTATACATGATACAGAAAATAGCCCAAAGCCTCAAGCATTGGCCTTAAGGGCATACCCTAACAATCTCCCACTTGCACTTAAATTAATGGTTGAGGTATCTCAAACCCATATTGTTACAGTGCTTCTCATGCTTCTGCTGCGCCAGAGGCTTTGTAAGCGGGTCAGCTAGATTGCCATCTGTATGAACCTTGCAGAGCTTGATGTCTCCTCGATTAATGATCTCACGGATCAGGTGAAACCTTCTCTGTATGTGCTTGGACTTCTGGTGTGACCGTGGTTCCTTTGCTTGTGCAATCGCTCCAGTGTTATCACAGAAGATAACCAATGGATCTGCACTCGAAGGAACGACACCAAGTTCCTGAACGAATTTATGAATCCAAACTGCCTCCTTTGATGCCTCTGAGGCTGCAACATACTCGGCTTCTATTGTGGAATCAGCAACAATTGATTGCTTGAAACTCTTCCACACCACTGCTCCTCCATTCAAGCTAAAAACATAGCCTGATTGCGATCGGAAATCGTCTTGGTCAGACTAGAATGAAGCATCAGTATAGCCATCAATACTGAGCTCTTCCTGACCTCCATAAATCAAGAACATATTTTTGGTTCTGCGAAGATATTTCAAAATGTTCTTGACTGCAATCCAGTGCGCCTTCCCTGGATTACCTTGGAACCGACTGGTCACGCTTAACCCGTAAGCGACGTCTGGGCGAGTACACAACATCGCATACATGATGGACCCAATAGCCGAAGCATAAGGCGTATTGTCCATCTCATCTTTCTCAGACTGTGTTTGAGGACACTAGCTCTTTGAAAGATTCAGACCATGTCTGACTGGAAGATAACCTCTTTTAGAATTTTCTAAATGGAATCTTTCCAGGATCTTATCGATGTAAGTACTCTGGCACATCCCGAGAAGCCTATTAGATCTATCTCTATAGATCTTCACACCTAGTATATAGGCTGCTTCTCCCAAATCTTTCATTTGGAAACATTTTCTTAACCATGCCTTGACTGCATGCAGTTCAGGAATATCGTTTCCAATGATTAATATATCATCGACGTAGAGGACTAGGAAAGTAATCACGCTCCCACTAAACCTTTTATATACACACGGGTCATCTTCATTTTTGATGAAACCAAATTGAGAAACTGATTCATCAAAACGAATATTCCAGCTTCTCGATGCTTGTTTCAGTCCATAAATGGACTTCTTTAATTTGTATACTTTATGACCTTCTGACGAGTTGATGAAACCTTCAGGTTGTGTCATATACACATCCTCTTCCAGTTTTCCATTAAGGAAAGCGGTTTTCACATCCATTTGCCAGATTTCATAATTAAAATATGCTGCTATCGCGAGAATAATTCGAATGGACTTGAACATGGCTACAGGAGAGAAAGTTTCATCATAATCTATCCCGTAGATTTGTTTGAAACCCTTCGCAACTAGTCTGCCCTTATAGGTAACTACGTTACCATCCATGTCTTTCTTCTTTTTGAAGATCCACTTACAGCCTATAGGGATTATTCCCGGAGGCAGATCAACCAAATCCCAGACTTGGTTATCTGACATGGAGTCCATCTCGGCTCGCATAGCTTCAATCCATTTTGTTGACTCCGGTCCACTGACCGCATCCGTATAAGTGAGGGGGTCATCATTAATGATGTAGATTCCGTCATAGCGTTCAGGCTGACGACGAATCCTTCCCGATCTACGCGGTTCCCGTGATGTATGAGCCTCAGGTTGAACATTAACCTGATCTATTGGCTCTGGCTCATCCATCTGTGCTTGACTACTTTGTCCCTCTTCTGGATTTTCATCCAGCTTTATTTCTCTCCCACTGGCCTCTTGCAGAAGAAACTCCTTCTCAAGAAATATAGCCGTTCGAGCAACAAATACTTTATTCTCATTGGGATTGTAGAAATAATAACCCTTAGTTTCTTTAGGGTATCCGACAAAGATGCATTTATCAGATCTGCTCTCCAGTTTCCCTGAGGCGAGCTTTTTGACATAAGCCTCGCAACCCCAGATTTTGATAAATGTCAAGCTCGGCTGTTTCCCATACCATAACTCATATGGTGTCTTTGAAACAGTCTTGGATGGCACTCGGTTTAGTATCTTTGCAGCTGTTTCCAGTGCAAATCCCCAAAAGGAGTAAGGTAGAGTAGCCTGACTCATCATAGAACGAACCATATCCAATAAGGTTCGATTCCTCCTCTTGGACACACCATTCCATTGCGGTGTCCCCGGCGGAGTGAGCTGTGAGATGATCCCACACTCCTTCAGATAGTCAGTAAACTCACGACTCAAGTATTCTCCACCTCGATCTGATCGAAGTGCTTTGATATTTCGGCCTAACTGATTATGTACTTCATTTTTGAATTCTTTGAACTTGTCAAAAGATTCACTCTTATGTCTCATTAAATAGACATAATCATACCTACTGAAATCATCAGTAAAAGTAATGAAGTATGAATAGCCACCTCTGGCATGTTTACTAAATGGCCCACACACATCACTGTGAATAAGGTCAAGTAAAGCTGAAGCCCTTTCACCTTTATTAGTAAAAGGAGTCTTCGTCATCTTACCCATTAAACAAGCTTTGCATGTATCAAGCTCCTCATAGGAGAATGATCCTAGCAGTCCATAGTCATGCAACCGCTTAATGCGCTTCTTGTTGATATGGCCTAGACGACTATGCCATAACAAGGTGCTGTCATCAGCATGCTTGGCTTTCTTATTATCAATTTGTTGTACAGAACATTCCATGTCCAACATGTATAACCCATTGATAATCGACCCAGTTGCATAAACAATACTATCAAATGAAATACAGCACTGTGAAGTTTTGCATTCAAATGAAAAACCTTTCCTGACAAGAGCAGGAATAGAGATAATATTCTTTGTTATGCTTGGTACAAAATAACAATTGTCAAGTTCTAATACAAGTCCAGATGGTAAAGAGATGTGATACTCTCCTACAGCAACAGCAGCAACTCGTGCCCCGTTTCCAACTCGTAGGTCCACCTCATGCTGTCCCACCTGTCTTCTTCTCTTGAGTTCCTGCACATTCGAACAAATGTGAACTCCACATGCAGTGTCCAACACCCATGAAATAGAAGAAGCAACCATGACTTCAGTCACGAAAATACCTAAGCCAGAAGTGGAAGGCTTGCTTCCCTTTTTCTCTCCTTGGAGCGCTCTACAGTCCTTCTTCCAGTGACCCAGCTGGCCACAATGGAAGCATCTGTTGTCCTTTGACTGCTTTATCTTTTGTTTCAAAGCCTTGTTGTAGCTCTTGATAGGGGTTTTGCCCTTCTTCCCCTTCCTCTTATTCCTAGAAGGAACCATCAAGACAGAGGATGAAGGCTTTCCCTTCTCAAGAGTCTGCTCTGTGGTGCAGAGCATATTCAATAATTCTGCCGGAGTACAGTCGATTTTGTTCATATTGAAATTTATGATGAACGCATCGAAAGAAGCCGGAAGAGACTGCAAGATGATGTCTACAACAAGTTCCTGATTGATGGTATGACCCAGTTTCTCTAGAGCTTCTTTGTACCCAATCATCTTGAGCACGTGAGCTCCGACTGGACTCCCTTCAGCCAGCTTGCTATGAAAGAAAAGTTTCGTCAAGTTATAGCGTTCTGTCCTTGCCTGAGCAGCATACAGCAATTTCAGATTTGCTATAATATCAATAGCAGACAAATCCTCATGCTGACGCTGGAGCTCGGGCGTCATTGATGCAAGCATAAGGCAAGCGACATCAGTACTATCACTGACGTGCTTCTCATAAGCATCTCGAACCGCCCTTACGGCGTTCGCAGCGGGTTGAGCCGGCATTGCCGACTCAAGGACGTACAACTTCCTCTCAGCTTTAAGGACAATCCTCAGCTGTCTGTACCAGTCTGAGAAGTTTGGCCCAGCAAACTTCTCCTTTTCCAATATGGATCGCAAGTTGAGCCCTGTGGTGTTCGTTGCTGCAGGAATCTACAACACAGCAAGAACAACAAGGTTAGCAACCATGTAAGAATCATTCCAGGACTTAAGAGTGATTCTTTTCTCACTATTTTATCTGACTGAAAATCCAATAAAAAGTCCGAAAGAGTGAAACTCTTTTAGTGAGATGGGATCCAGATTTCATACTTGATCTCCGCGTCCCGCTCAGGCGAGATAAGATGCACAGAGAGCCCAAGCATTAATCACTGGTAGGCAATCCATGCCACTCGCCAACCCGTGCGATTCCCCTTCATCTAGGTAATCCAGAGGACTGTGCCAACTGAGTTGGTACAACACAATCTCTGATTCCTAAGATGGCTGCCTCCATATAGCTATCATATGTTCAACATGTAGCCTATATGGTCAAGCTGACCTGACCGACTTCCTGGACTACCACGTGCTATGCTGAGCAACGAGAAGTGATAAATCCCTTCTCTGTAGCATGTAGGTGTAATCTCACACCGTCTGAAGATAGCTGGGCGTGCCCACTGAGTGGGTACAACACGGCCCCAACGATAGTCAGAACAGTGAGGTTTCGCGTCAGAAGGCAATTTAATGCTTGATATTGACGTTGGATTTTATCGGTCTTTTATCTTCTTACTATCATGCATAGCCTATAGTGATAGCAGAAGAAAAAAACATGCATGTGCTAATATTACTTAAAACAGTAAATAGAAAGCACAATTATCTTATGTGGTAAACGCCCATAAAAATTTAAGTAAAACCCTAGTTTAACTTATAGAAACAAGCAAAAGCCTTCACTTGAGCTCTTTATGGCATTCTTGTACCTCATGCGGCCTAGCCCGGGCCTAAACACCATCTGCAGCCTAAATGCGCCTGTTCTAGAGTCAAACTCTAGACCACCCACCTAGTGAAGCCAATTGCTGCAAACTCCTCTGCCATATGTGCTGTGTGCTCATGTCTTTTGAAATTACATTATTAAAAACTATCTAGACATGGATTGACACGCAGGTCATTTATACATTCAAATAAAACAAATGTGACTTGCAGATCACACCAAATATATTTATTTCCAGGCTCGCAGGCCCCAGCACAGCATACAAAAAAGGGCAGCCCACATAAGATTAAATAAACACTCAAATTTACTCGACTGGAGTCCAATCATTCATGGCAATATGTAAAACATGTACAACACTTGAAAAACCCATGGCATCAATTTTATTTCCTTATGTGCCCTACTACCTTACAACGGTCCATTAACAGGTATCCACTCGTCAGAACAAGTCAGACCCACTCCCCTTGGATGCACCCAGTCGTAACTGACTAGCGTCGACCCAATGATCGACTATGCATCCTTAAGGGCTGAACGTCCTACATGATTTCCGGCAAACGGGTGCGACCCCGGGCCATTATCATGATCGTTCACCTTTTTGCCTCAAACAGACATCACTTCACGCCCTTCCGCAGTCGGCTTATAGCCACCTGTACGTCTTGCGCACAAGTGCTATCCAGCCGCCCATCCAGGCTGTCAGATAGTCTGGTTAGACTATTGGGTTCAGACTTGACAAACGATTTCAAAAACTGTTAACCCGTCTAAGTATTTAAAATAGGCGCACAGAAAAATCTAATGAAGTCGCGCATGAAGGTAAGTTTTGCAAGAAAACATTTATAGCATGAGAACAGAAAACATGCGCATCAATATTAGATCTACCAAAGCATGGATCACAAGAAGGCAATCATATGCATCAAGCCAGTAACCTGGCTCTGATACCACTGAAGGAAACCCTAGTTATGCAGGCGACTAAAAATTTGAATCAGAGAAACTAGGAATCCCAAAAATTGCTTTAACTCGAGCATATGATCAACCCTTCTTCCAACTCGTATAGAACAAGTAAAAGCATTACCTATGCCATGATATGAGAGGCGGCTTGGAAGAAGAAAGGTGCGAGTGCCTCTTCTCCAAAGAGATCACACACAAGATGAAGTAGACTTCCTCCCTTGCGTCCCTTGTGCTAGCAAAGATACCAAGGAGTCCTGATCGTCCCTTGCGTTGAAGATGTGTGTCTCGGCTGGGATTTTTCTTGGGTGGAGACAATGCGCTTAAGGGAAGAAGACGAGAGCTCTCTCAGAAATCATGGGGTTGATTTTAAGAGGTATGTTCGGCCACCTTATGGAAAAACCGAAAAACAATAACTACCTCCATAACTTCCATTTAAACCATCGAAACCTCCATCTTCAATTGAACCAGGCGTTCACAAGTGAACCGGTTCAAATACCATTTGGTCCAAGCACAAAATCGAACCAACCCTGGCTAACATCTCTTTGAACCGAATGGCTCAAGATCCAACCACACATCACATCAAACCCCTTGATCAATACGATCAAGTATCAATCGCCGATCAAAGCTTACCGATCACATGCCCTAATCAATCAAACATGATTAGACTAGATCTCACTTCCAATTAGAGTTTAAATTCCTTTAAACTGGACTAGAATAATTCCAGTCCACACGATCTGACATAAGTAAGCCATATCATCAAATTGTGCGACCCTAAGGGTTTCCTTCAATGTCGGTAACGATAACTTACGTTATCACGATCAGAGAGAGGTATCTAGCAACACATCACTGTCTCCCGATATGAGGAAAGAGTCTTCCAAGACTACTCCCAAAACACAGCACAAGTGCGAATCTAATTCACTTGGGATACATGTTTCCCTTTGCCACTGGATGTTCCCGTTGGACAAGCGTGTCAAGCTTGGGATTCCAACATGATGAAAATGGTTAGATCAGATGAACATAGTCGTCTGGGTATGGCCATACACATTCTCAACCATTTCATCCAAGGGCCCCCTTAGAACATCACACTCCAAATAGGAGAGGCAATCCTATATCTATCACAAGTGCTCTAGCATGACTCATGCCCACTATCCAAGATAATCCCTAATCATTATGTTTCAAATGATATTGAACTACCTCAAGACAATGCCAATCATCACTTAGAAACACAAGTGATCTCAAGTCAGAGGGAATATACCACTTGCTTGCATACAAGGATTATTCACATTGTGACCAACAATTGAATATCCAAAGAAGGGTCAGTCCAGTACATCCAATGCACCTATGTGTCTAATCTTATTCCACGCTCGAAGCATCCCACAAGATTAGAGCACACATTAGTCTCAATCATATCAAGGTTGTCTCATGTTCACCAAGATATCTCGACTAAGGACAACACTGAATGTCAACTAAGCTGAACATCATTGAGACATTACTCAGAAGTATACATACAGCAGCAGATAATGTAACAATCTGAATAACAACAATTGCCTTTATAAAACATATATATCGTTTATACATGATACAGAAAATAGCCCAAAGCCTCAAGCATTGGCCTTAAGGGCATACCCTAACAGGCAAACGATTTTTCTAAGTAGGAAAAATTAGGGTTTCTTGTTTCTATCATCCTCTCAATCTCTTTTGGATTTTTTGGACTATTTTTCTTGTCTGATTTAAAGATCAAAGGCGCACATAATTTTGTCAAGTAGGACGGGCATTGTGTCTTCCGACTGGCCAAGTCTCTTGATCTGAAAAAATTTCCTGCCGAAAGGATCTCGGAAATCATCATGAAATATAAATCGCAATTAACCAAAAGATTTGTGAGAAGAAGATGAGAAAAAGAGACTAGTTTTATGAAAAAGTAAAATTTCAGATTTTATGTTTTTCATGCGCATGTAGAATTGCATGAGTAAATACCTTAATTGTGCATGATGTTGTGATCATTAGTCAAGCCCCCCTTTGCATGCCTGTGATGTATCCTTGTGCGGCCTGCGTGCCATCTTTTTCTTTATTTTTGTAAAAAATTAAGATGAAGATTAGGGGGTGGGTGCATCCTTCTTGGACCTTGATGCTCGCAAATTGCTTGATGGCGCAAGCATGCAAGGTGGCGCATGCAAGTTGGTGCTAGCTTGCTTAGTGGCGCAAGTTAGGCATGGCCGAACCCTTGGGTTTGAGAGCTAGCTAACTTGGCTTCTTGCATTGTAGCGCATCCTCATTGGAGGAAGACCATGGCATTGGCCGAACCTATGGGGAACTTTTAAAGTGTACCTCTAGGGTTTGGGAGCTAAACCATGAGAGTAGGATGTTGGAGCCAACCTTGAAGTTCAAGCTAGAGGTCGGCTAGGCTAGGTCTTGGGGCTTGAGTTATAGGACAAGAGTTGAACCTCCTTCATGGCATGGATTGGTTTAAAGTCTTGAATAGGATATGATCACATCATTCTTTACTGTTTTTATTATTATCTGCAGAAGCATGCCTGTAATGTTTTATCGTTATGTTATCACTATAGGATTGCATGCTTATAATGTTAGACATAAGATAAAACAGAATTGATGAGACCTCAAAAACCCTCAAATAAAATATCAAGTCTAGTAGCCTTCTAACGCGTAGCCCTCAACAAACTATCGATCAGTGGTGTTGTGAACTGTTTCCCACCCTCGTGGGACACACCCACTTATCTTTAGGACGTGTGCGGTGACAATGGTTTCCCCAGTCCAGTTTTAACCAGGGCGTGCCTTCGCAAGGAAACTCGTTGGCCCTGGGCATAACGGTTAGGAATGGACTTGACTAGATTTTCATATGTGCTGGGCACATGATGAAACTCTAGAGGCATCGTTGAGAGGTTAGGATTCATGCTGTATCCAGCCCTCGCTGGACATGAAATGTCTAGACTATCTCAATAAGGGAAATTGCTTGGAACAATCGGCCGGCGTGCCCACCTTATGAAGCATGGGTCACTTTGTGCATCTCATCCCACCTTCGTGGGACGCAAAGCCTCATGTGGAATGAGGATCCCATCTCACTAGGAAGTCTTAAACTTTCCGATTGACTTTGTGGGTTGTCAAGTCGATTAAAATAGTGGGAGCCATAATCATTTAAAACAAGTCCAGTTTAAATGATTAGGAGTAGTACTAATTTGCTGTATCTTGGTTGTTGTAGAACAATGGCTGTGAACAATGTGATGTAGGGTGGAGACACGAAAAATGATACTAACTAAAGTCCGATTATTATTTTTTTTTAATTTCAAAATAAAGTGCAAAAGTCAGAAAACAGTTAGAAAATAGCAAATAGATTTCAGTGCTACGAAATATCATTTACGAGAAGTTGTCATGTCTTTCGGACTGATCCATTGTAGCTTCAGTTGGATCAACTCGTCCCTCTCGTAGAGCAAAGTGAGTTCTTCCTCGTGACGCCAAAGATCAAGATTTTGGTGGCGCCGATTGCTTAAAATACCTGTGAAAACAAACATATTCAGATTAGCGAACAGGAAGTTGAAGCAGGAAATTCATGGAGATCAGAAACAGGGAACGCAAGGTTTGCGTCGTTTATCGACGCTCAAACGTGGATTCCTCGTCGGAGGATTTAGAAGCAAGGAGGAGATGAGGCGGCGTCGGTATCATCGGAACACCGACGGCTGGTGGTGGGGCGAGGCGAGGGAGGCAACGCAGGCGGAGGCGGGGACGCGCTGTTCAGCAGAACAGGGGAGACGCGCGTGTGGAGCAGAGGTGGCCGCCGTTCGTCGGGTGGTGGCCATTCGCCGGACCTGCTACAACTGGAGGTTGGTATGGTTGTGGGGACGACGTGGCCTGAGTTTGAGGTCGAATGGTGGCCGGTCGGAGGAGGGCGATGAGGAAAGGCGGAGCTGGGGCGGAAGACTGGCGGAAACAGGGGAAATGGAAAGAAGAACAGGGCACGTCGCCGGACGGCCGGTAGTGCACGGACACCGAAACTGCTACGACTGGGAGTTGATGAGGTTGTGGTGACGACGTGGCCCGAGTTTCGTGGTGGATGGTGGCCGGACGGAGGAGAACGGTGCTGGAAGACGGCACTAGGGCGGAAGGCTGGCGAGAACAGGGGATTCGAACGGACGTTCGATTCCGGTGATCGGACCGGAGGATTGGCGGATGCCGTCCGCTAGAGCTTCATCTTGGGGAGGAGGAGTGATGCCCGACGTTTTGTGAGGATCAGACCAGCGGATCGTCGGCAGCGTGCTCACAATCTTTCGAAAATCTGGAAAATGGCTGAGATGAGCGGATGAATGCAGCGGAGCAGGAGAGTTAATGGAGAGGGATTAGAGGAGATGAAGGGAAAGCTAGGTGACACAAGCACCTCAGAGAAGACAAGGGAAAGAGACATCCGATGCCATTAGAAGGAAAACTATTTCTTCATTCAACAAGTCTACCGATTACAATCGTTAAAGAGATACATATACGCTAGAGCATGGAGAGACGTTGCAGGTGATTGAGAGACATTGCTATTTCCTTATTCGGCACCAAGAGACGTTGAGGAGCTTTGAGCGAAGTTGGCAGCCAAGTGACGTTGGAGTTTCCTTTTTCTCTTGGCTGAGCGAATGTAACGTTGGAGCTTCCTTTTTTGCTCTATTGAAGATGATGCGTTGGCTGCAAATGTGGGTTGCAAGGTGCAGCGTTGGAGATGGGCTTGAATGCCTTGGGCCTCTTTTATTCTTGAAGTAGTTCCTCCTATTATTTGAGCTAGCTTTATGAGTGAAGCTTTGCTAGCTTATTTGTGAGCTTAGCTAGCTTATTTGTGAGCTTGTAAGCCATTGACTAAGGTACTCGTAGACTCCACTTATACCTACGTGGCTTATGGTCCCTGCCTCCATCATTTCTCCCCGGGTGAAAATAATTCTTCTCCGAAGAATTGCACTTGTGTAGGTTGAGAAGTTCTGGAAGGGCGAGAGTCAGTTGCTCCTTAAGGATCTGAAACTTCCAAGTGTTGTCAGCATCACAACATATTGTCTTGTTGCTCGTCCACGGTCCAAGCTGCATATCAAGGGTACCTGCATTGAATTCCCTTTCTCGGCCATATTTATTAGTAAATTTGCCATAGAAAATCACAGGACTTTGAAAAGAACAAGCGATGATGAAATCAATATACTCAATTTCAATAAGAGCAGAGTGCATAGCATGTTTGAGCTCATTATGTTTTGTTGGTTTCAAAGGTGGCTTAAGGGTGTGGGTAGAAGGACCTAAAAGACAAGATTCAAGGATCATAGGGTCCTGGAAGAGATTTTCTAAGTCTAGGGGTTGACCTAAAGGTTGAGGATTTGGATCCAGGTCAAGCTCAAAAGGATCTAACTTAGGTTCCATGTGAGGTTCAAGAAGACCTATGGGTTTGGGTTCAACTGGATTTTTAGGCAAGTCATCTTTAGGTTTGCTAGAGGTAGTGCTAAGGTCAAGTTGAGAACCTGTGGGTATGGGCCCTAAAATTGAAGGTAATGGCTCTATTTGACACTTAGGTTGAGACAAGTCTACAGTGGGCAACTCAGGGGTAGTTTTGTAACATCCCTCAGAAACACACCCCACACGCATACAAGTAAAATACGGGGTTTCGAAAATTTTTTACTCTTCCATTAAAACACAAGAAGAAAGCGGCATCGAAGGACATTACTACGGAACAGAAAACCGCACAGAACTGAATAGGATCGATTACTAGGAAATAGAAATCCGGAAATCCAGAAAAAAAATCCGGCAGCAAGTATTCTAAACTACTGCTGCACAGACACACATATCTTGTAACAACAACAAACGTCCACACTACACATATGTGGAATTTCAGAAATATACAGAACTGATTATTCAGATACTAAAATAAACAACACAAATTTCTGAAATTCCACATATGTGTAGTGTGGACGTTTGTTGTTGTTACAAGATATGTGTGTCTGTGCAGCAGTAGTTTAGAATACTTGCTGCCGGATTTTTTTTCTGGATTTCCGGATTTCTATTTCCTAGTAATCGATCCTATTCAGTTCTGTGCGGTTTTCTGTTCCGTAGTAATGTCCTTCGATGCCGCTTTCTTCTTGTGTTTTAATGGAAGAGTAAAAAATTTTCGAAACCCCGTATTTTACTTGTATGCGTGTGGGGTGTGTTTCTGAGGGATGTTACAGATGGTATCAGAGCGATTTTACTAGCAATTTGAAACCCCGTATTTTACTTGTATGCGTGTGGGGTGTGATTCTGAGGGATGTTACAGATGGTATCAGAGCAATATTACTAGCAATTAGAAACTCCGGGGAAGGAAAGCTCTGTTTGTGTATTGCTAGAAACCAAGATAGGATCTGATCCGTGATTGAATATTGGTTGTTATTCTACCGTGTTATGTGATGCAGGTACAAAAAAAAAATGGTGTGACCAAGATCTAGCAGTAGCAACAGTGATCAATAGTCTGATCTGAGGCAGGCCATGGAGGCTATGACTGCTATGATGCAACAACAGAACGCATTCATCCAGCAGCAAACTCAGATGATGCAGCAGCAGCAGGCGCAGCACATGGAGGTTCAGCAACAGTTATTGCAGCGGCTGTCGCAGACACAGCCTCAGTCACAGTCACAACCGGCTGGACACTGTGTGGGTGGCGCTGGTTCTCCTCTGGGTGATGGCGCACATCAACGATATGCTCGGTTGGTTCGAGAGTTTCAGCATCTGAACCCGACTACATTTTATGGTAGTCCGGGGCCCAGAGCGGCTGAGGATTGGCTGTTGGCACTGGAAAAGATTTTCCAGGTTTTGCGCTGTGATGATGCAGACAAGCTATGTTTATCTGTCTTCATGTTGCGTGGAGATGCCGAAGACTGGTGGAAGGGAGTCGTCAGACTGGCGGCAACTGAATCCAGCGTTGTTGATTGGCAGTACTTCATGATGAAGTTCAATGCCAAGTTTTTCCCCTCTAGCTTATCTGAGGAGCACGAGGTGGAGTTTATTCATCTTGAGCAGGGCGACCTGACGGTGGATCAGTATGAGGCCACATTCGCTCGGTTGTCGGGGTATGCTCCTCACTTAGTCAACACCGAGGAAAGAAGAGCCAAGAAGTTTCAGCGGGGTTTGAGGAAAGACATCAGGACAAGGGTAGCTATGCTACACTTGGAGTCTTATGCTGAAGTGGTAGACAGGGCTCGCACTGCTGAGAGGTGCATTGCTGAGATGGCTGTTGATACTATTTCAGTCACTGCATCCGCCCCTACTTCTGTGACTTACGCACCCACTCTGGGTGGTAAGGATAAGAAGAATTTCAAGAAAGAGAAGAAAGACAATAAGGGCAGATACAAACCTTATCAGAAGCCAGCCAGCACAGTTTCTCAGAATGGCAAGAAGTGTCTCCACTGTGGGAGCACTAAACATCAGGATAACGAGTGCTACAGGAAGACTGGCGCTTGCTTCAGATGTGGTAAGGTGGGGCATATGATTAAGGACTGTCTTATGCCGGATGCTAGAGGACAGGGTGAGAAGCCTACTGTGCAGACTCGCGTGTATGCCATCGCGGAGAGGGATGCTTCGGCTTCGAAGTCTGTGGTGGAAGGTACACTTTATGTGTTTAGTTCTTTGGCACGCATTCTTTTTGATCCTGGTGCCAATTTATCCTTTGTGTCTGCATGTTTTGCACTATGTCTGCCTGTGTTGCCTAGGATACTTGATTTCTGTATTTCTGTTCATACACCTATGGGTGAGGCCGTATCTACAGATATAACATATCCTGACTGTTTGATTAAGGTTGAAGGATATGATTTACCTATTGATTTGATTAGTCTTCCTATGAAAGACTATGACATCATTCTGGGCATGGATTGGCTGTCTGCCTATCATGCTACTTTAGATTGTTTTGAAAAGTTAATTACTCTGCATCTAAGTGATGGACAGCAACTGGTTATCCAAGGCCGGATTTCAGAACAGGAGCCTTTGGTGATATCTCATCTGCAGGCCAGGAAGCTTTTAGCCTAGGGCTGCAAAGGGTACCTGGCGCATGTCAAGGTGCAGACTGAGCCTGATTTGGATCTGGCTAAAATTCCTGTGGTAAGAGAGTTTGCTGACATCTTCTCTGATGATTTATCTGGGTTACCACCCAGCAGAGAAGTTGAGTTTGGTATCGAGTTGTTGCCAGGCACGGCACCGATATCTAAAGCTCCTTACAGGATGGCAACTTCAGAACTGACAGAGCTGAAGAAGCAACTGGAAGAACTATTAGAGAAGGGGTATATTCGACCCAGTGTTTCTCCATGGGGAGCACCTGTGTTATTTGTGAAGAAGAAGGATGGTACGTTGCGCATGTGCATCGATTACCGTCAACTCAACCAAGTGACTGTTAGGAATAAGTACCCATTACCCCGTGTTGATGATCTCTTTGATCAGTTGCAGGGTGCTACTGTATTCTCTAAAATTGACCTGAGGTCTGGCTATCATCAGCTGAGAGTTCAGGAGGAGGATGTACCTAAAACTGCATTCAGGACCAGGTATGGGCACTATGAGTTTCTTGTTATGCCCTTTGGACTGACAAATGCCCCTGCGGTGTTTATGGATCTGATGAACAGGGTATTTCATGAGCTTCTGGACAAATGTGTTGTCGTCTTCATTGATGATATTCTGATCTACTCCAAGAATGCGCAAGATCACTCTCAAGATTTGC
This sequence comes from Costus lasius, assembly GCA_027563935.2. Taxonomy (NCBI): domain Eukaryota; kingdom Viridiplantae; phylum Streptophyta; class Magnoliopsida; order Zingiberales; family Costaceae; genus Costus; species Costus lasius. The sequence continues at coordinate 85,110,875 of CM050451.1, forward strand.
GCAAGGTGCTGGAGATTCTGCGGCTGAAGCAGCTGTATGCTAAGGCCAGCAAATGTGAGTTCTGGCTATATCAGATTGGCTTTCTGGGCCACATTATTTCTGGCCAGGGTGTGTCTGTGGATCCAGTGAAGGTGGAGGCCATTCTTCACTGGGGAAGACCAACTACAGCGACTGAGGTCAGAAGTTTTCTAGGCTTAGCTGGATACTACCGCCGCTTTGTGGAGGGTTTTTCCAAGCTAGCTGGTCCTCTGACTAAGCTAACTAGAAAGAATTTGAAGTTTGAGTGGTCTGATAATTGTGAGTCTAGTTTTCAGGAACTGAAAAGGAGACTGACCAGTGCTCCTATCCTCATCGTTCCCTGTGATGGAGAAAAGTTCACTGTGTACACTGATGCCTCTGGTAAGGGTCTGGGTGCTGTACTGATGCAGCAAGGAAAGGTAGTTGCTTATGCTTCAAGGCAACTCAAAGACTATGAGGTAAACTACCCCACTCATGATCTGGAGTTGGCAGCTGTAGTTTTTGCCTTGAAGATCTGGAGGCACTATCTGTATGGACAGACATTTGAATTGTTTACAGATCACCAGAGCTTGAAGTATATCTTCACTCAGAAAGAGCTGAATATGAGACAGAGACGATGGCTTGAATTGATAAAGGATTATGACTTCACCATCCAATATCAGTCTGGTAAAGCCAATGTGGTGGCTGATGCTCTTAGTCGGTATCCTGTGACTCAGATAGCTGCACTGCGAGTCCAGGAGTGGCGACTATTGCAGGAGTTCAGTGACATGCATCTGAGTGTGACTCCGGGTGAGAGAGGCGGTCTTCTAGCTTCTCTCAGGGTTCAGTCAGAGTTACTGCAGAGATTGAGATCAGGGCAGCAATCAGATCCGGATATTTTACGGTGGAAAGAGAGGTCTGAGCAAGGCTGGGTGGATAATTTCAGTATGTCGGATGATGGTCTCCTCAGATTCCGTGGAAGGGTCTGTGTTCCTGAGGACCCTGAGTTGAGAAATGAAATTCTTAAGGAAAGTCATTGCACTAAGTATACCGTTCATCCTGGTAGTACCAAGATGTATCAGGATCTGAAAAAGACTTTCTGGTGGCATGGTATGAAGAAGGATGTGCATTTGTTTGTGTCCAGATGTTTGACTTGCCAAACCGTGAAGGCTGAGCATCAGAGGCTGGGCGGTTTGATGCAGTCTCTCCCTATTCCTCAGTGGAAGTGGGAGCATATCAGTATGGACTTTGTGTGTGGACTGCCCAATACCAGAAGGAATCATGATGCCGTATGGGTGATTGTGGACAGACTCACGAAGTCAGCTCACTTCTTACCGATCAAAATGACTTACAGTTTGGATCGGTTAGCAAAACTGTACATCGATGAGATTGTCAGATTGCATGGAGTTCCCTTGGACATTGTCTCTGACCGTGATCCTCGATTTCTGTCCAGGTTTTGGAAGAAATTACAGGAAGATTTGGGAACTAATCTGAGTTTCAGCACTGCATATCATCCTCAATCTGATGGTCAGACAGAGAGAACTATTCAGACACTTGAGGATCTTCTGAGATCTTATGTGGTTGACTAGTCTGTTGAGTGGGATCTGGACTTATCACTGATAGAGTTCACCTACAACAATAGCTTTCACTCTAGCATACAGATGGCTCCGTATGAGGCCCTATATGGGAGGAAATGCAGAACACCTATATGCTGGGAGGAAACTGGGGACAGAACAGTGCTAAGGTCGGATGCTGTTCAGGAAGCCACTGAGAAGATCAGAGAAATTCAGAGAAAGATGAAGATTGCTCAGGATAGACAGAAGAGTTATGCTGATGTGAGGCAGCGTCCTCTTGAGTTTTTGGTGGGAGAGCATGTTTTCCTAAAGGTCTCACCTATGAAAGGGGTGATGAGATTTGGGAAGAGGGGAAAATTGAGTCCCAGGTACATTGGTCCCTTTGATATCATTGAGAGGGTTGGACCTGCGGCATACCGAGTTGCTCTGCCCCCATCACTGGAACACCTCCATAATGTGTTCCATGTATCTGCACTCAGAAAATATTGTTCTGATCCTTCTCATGTTCTAGAGTTGGAACCTCTTCAGCTTGAAGAGAATAGGACTTTTGTGGTGAAACCTCTCAGAATTGAAGATAGAAAAGAGAAAGTGCTGAGAAATAAGGTTATTCCACTTGTGAAAGTCATCTGGGGAAATCAGTCTGTTGAAGAAGCCTCTTGGGAGGTTGAAGCAGATATGAGAAAGGAGCATCCTCATCTGTTCAGTGACGGGCTTGGTCAGCTTTAGAGGACTAAAGCTCTATAAGGGGGGGAGAATGTAACACCCTCGATTTTTCTGAATTATGATTTAAGGTTAGAAATTCTGTTTCTGTATTTTTATCTGTTAAAATTTTGGGATTTTTGCCTAAGTGTAGGAATTTTTCCTACAGGGCAAAAATAATTATTTTGGTTGGGGATTCGAACCCTCAACCTTGATTCTTTGCTCCTGGAATTCTTTCCACCATGGTGGCGCACATTTCTGATGTTATTGGAGTGGCGCAGGGTGGTTAAGCCCAGGTAAGCCCATAAAACCGATTTTTCACTTAAGTTAACTGGGTTATTGGATCTTGGATCCGTTTGGGGTGGGAGAAAAAGAGGGATTGCGTGAAGGCTCCTCTCCCTCACGACTTTTGTTGATTTTTCTTGCCCTAGCCGCCTTTGGTTGTCGCCCCTCACTGTGCTTGGCGCCTCCTGAGATTTCTGACGCTGGTGGTGGCAGACTGGTGGTGGACGAACTTCCTGGTGATCCTTTGTCTTGGCGTTTTTCTCTGTGGATGATTTTTCTGGTGAGTAATTCGATCCTAAGGAGTCTAATCCTCTAAATTGTAGATTATTTTAATTAAAATTCGTTATTTGCAATGATTATCCGTATGGGGTCGAATTCAAATATTTATAGGGTTTTAAAATCCTGTTCTGCTGAAATCTGCATTCTCTAATCTGACCTTTGTGTACTATAACCCCAATATCTCATGGCCTATAGATCCAAATTGCACGAAATAAATTTTGTATGAAACTAGATACATTCGGCTTTAATTTGAATATGATATCGACCATATCCGAACTGTATTCGTATTTCAATCTGTATTGCAATCTAGCTGTACAAAATCAGTTTTCTGGAAATCTGGATTTCGACCTTTATGTGTTCGAACCATCATATCTCCCTAGGTATAGCTCGAAATCTTGTCAAATCAGTTTTATTAGAAAGTAGACTCAAAGGGGTTCAATTTGACTACCATGTCGTCTATTTTCTGTTAGTTATTGGATCTGAAATTTGTGTCGCAATTCTGATATACGAATCTGTTTTCTGAAATTCTGAAATCCCGACCTTTCTATGTTCGAACACCCATATCTCCCCGGTTATAACTCCAAATCCGACGGATTCAGTTCAATTGGAAAGTAGATTCAAACAGCTTTATTGTGAATATCATATTGCCTATTTTAGGTTACTTACTCGGTCTGAAACATCTGTTGCAAGTATGATATATTAATCTTTTTTTTTCTGAAACATCTGTTTAATTGTTTGTTATGTGAAAAATTTCTATTATGTATATATATATGTTGTGAATTTTCTGAAACTTTGAATGTGTTATAACCTTTGTGAGAACATAGAATGGTTTGACATGAATTAAGGATAGTTGCATGAAATCTAAGGAATTCAAGGAATTCACTCATATATTACTTCTGGTTGATGGTAAAAATTATGAAGTGTGTTCAGCTTTGATTTTCTGCAAAATTGTAATTTTGTTAAGGACTGGATATTAGGGTGTGTCATTTTCTGGTTTGTGAGACACTTTGGGCATGATGTGAGAATTGAGTGGTGGTTAGTCCTACTCCTCCGTTTCAGCATGATCTGTTCTGTAAAAATTATGCCCTAGTGTAGCACTCTTCCGTGTCCTTACCCTCCTTCTGTGGCGCTGTAATGGTGCTGATAGTCTACTACGACCCTTGAGACACTAGTGAAGGGTAGATGTGAGCTGGTCTCACCTTCCGTTCTCCCTCCACTATTTCTGTTCTGTTCTGGGTATTGGAGGCCAGAGTGCCACGTCCTGACAAGACGGGGGCCACCCACTGATACCTCCTCTACCAGTATTGGAGGCCAGAGTGCCACGTCCTGACAAGACGGGGGCCACCCACTGATACCTCCTCTACTATTCTGTTTCTGATATGCATGCATGTCTCGTCCTCGGCAGAGGTGGGGTCAGACCTTCTGTGGTCATCAGACCTTCTGTGGTCTTCAGGCCTTCTGTGGCCTTTCTGTTTCCGATGTAGACTATCCGTTTGGATTCTGAAAATTCTTATTTTCTGTCTGTCAGCTCTGATTTCTGTAGTTCTGTTTCGATCTGTTCTGTCTGTCAGCTCTGATTTTCTGTAGTTCTGTTCCGATCTGTATTATAGATGTGTTGGGCGGTGTGATTAGTTGGAATGGGTTGGTAGACTTATATCCTACTTCATGCTTGATGCCTATTGTTATAAGTGTCTGAATTTGATTATGTTTTGTTTCTGATATGAGTGTGCATGTTAAGTGTCTTATCTGCAAGCATGATATTTTTGATGTGTACTATGGATGGCTTTTAGTGTCTTTTACTCACTGAGCTTTTTAGCTCACCCCCGTTGTTTAAATATTTTCAGGTGAGACATCAGGACAGTGATTGCTACAGCTACTTAAGTTGTCATGATGCTAAAGTTTTATATAATTTATAAGAGTTGTTTTCTAAAGATCTATCAGGCCTGCGTGCCTAACTTACTTATATGACACGTTTTATCTCCTGAGGGCTTATGCCTGTTTTCAGGATATTATAATATAGTTGTCTCGTTTTATTGTTGGATACGAGTTTTGGAGTCATGAGAATTGAAATTGTTTTTATTCTGAGATGTATAACCGAATTATTATTGTGATTGGTGTCTGAATAATCAGTTTATGCAATATTTCCGAAATTTGTGTTCTCCACATATGTGTAGTGTGGACATCTGTTTTGTTTCCAGGATATGTGCGTCTGTGCAGCAGTAATTAGTATACTTGCTGCCGTATTTTTTTTGGATTTCCGGATTTCTATTTCCTAGTAATCGATCCTACTCAGTTCTGTGCGGTTTTCAGTTCCGTAGTAATGTCCTTCGATGCCGCTTTCTTCTTATGTTTTAATGGAAGAGTAAAAATTTTTAAAACCCCGTATTTTTACTTGTATGCGTGTGGGGTGTGATTCTGAGGGATGTTACAGATGGTATCAGAGCGATTTTACTAGCAATTTGAAACCCCGTATTTTACTTGTATGCGTGTGGGGTGTGATTCTGAGGGATGTTACAAGTTTGACTCTCAGACAAGTCAACTATGGGTTCTTTAGCTAGATTGCTAGACTCAAGTTGAGGACCTGTGGGTATGGGCCCTAAAATTGAAGGTTGAGGTATGGGTTCTACCTCATGGTTTGCCTCTTGAGTTTCACATGTCTCTTCTTGACTCGTTTTAGTTCCTAAGGTAGACTTTGAGGTTTGAACAAGTTTTTGTTGGAGTGGTTGGCTTTGTGTTCTAGGTTGGTCAAGTCCTTTCCTATTTGTTGCCTTAATATGTTGTTCTACCATACTAGCTATTTGGAAAGCTTCTTCTATTGTGTGTATGGGGTAGTAGGTGAGACCCCTCTTAATCTCAAAGTTAAGACCATCTATAAACCGGTTACGCACAACCCAAGGATGTTCTCTAGCTCTACTCCTATGGTTGAGGGTCTTAAACTTTAGAATGTATTCAGCTACAATCATGTTCTTTTGTGTAAGAAATCTTTTAGGGAGACAGGAAGGATCATATTTTTCTCTGAGTTTATGAAGCATGTCATCCCATCTCTCAATGGGTAGCAGATTGTCTCTTTCCAAGGTTTGTTCAACAGTGGTCCAGTAATATCTAGCAGATTCTTGTAAAAGTAACTTGGTGAACCTAACTTTGCAATGTTCAGGCATGGCAGTAAAATAGAAATAATGCTCAAGTTTTGTTGACCAGTCATTAAAATCCTTAGGGTTAAGAGACCCGCTAAAGGTAGGGGGTTGGAGTCTAGTGGCCATGGAATATTTGAAAACACAATATAATCCTTTGAAAATAGAGCTCCCTAAGATGGTTGAAATGATTTGGGCTAGTATGAAAAGATAAATCTGAGATAAAACAAACTACAATGCAAAAGCAATAAAGATGAAAACACATAATAAGTTTTCTTTTCTTTTTATTTTATTTATTTATTTATTTATTTTCAATGCAAACAAACTGCAACTAGCAAATAATGTGCAAACAACTAAGCATGAATCACAAAGCAAAAACTAGGACAGAATTTTTTTTTTTTTAAGGAAATAAACAGCAATTACTTAACTAACATGCAAACATAATACAAGAAACATGAAAGCATGTAATTTTTTTTTTAATGCAATGAGCAAAGCAAAGATCGGGTGGGCAGACAAGAGTTGCCCACAAACCTGCTCTGATACCAAACTGATGTAGGGTGGAGACACGAAAAATGATACTAACTAAAGTCCGATTATTATTTTTTTTTAATTTCAAAATAAAGTGCAAAAGTCAGAAAACAGCTAGAAAATAGCAAATAGATTTCAGTGCTACGAAATATCATTTACGAGAAGTTGTCATGTCTTTCGGACTGATCCATTGTAGCTTCAGTTGGATCAACTCGTCCCTCTCGTAGAGCAAAGAGAGTTCTTCCTCGTGACGCCAAAGATCAAGATTTTGGTGGCGCCGATTACTTAAAATACCTGCGAAAACAAACATATTCAGATTAGCGAACAGGAAGTTGAAGCAGGAAATTCATGGAGATCAGAAACAGGGAACGCAAGGTTTGCATCGTTTATCGACGCTCGAACGTGGATTGCTCGTCGGAGGATTTAGAAGCAAGGAGGAGACGAAGTGGCATCGGTATCGTCGGAACACCGACGGCTGGTGGTGGGGCGAGGCGAGGGAGGCAACGCAGGCGGAGGCGGGGACGCGCCGTTCAGCAGAACAGGGGAGACGCGCGTGTGGAGCAGAGGTGGCTGCCGTTCGTCGGGTGGTGGCCGTTCGCCGGACCTGCTACAACTGGAGGTTGGTATGGTTGTGGGGACGACGTGGCCTGAGTTTGAGGTCGAATGGTGGCCGGTCGGAGGAGGGCGACGAGGAAAGGCGGAGCTGGGGCGGAAGACTGGCGGAAATAGGGGAAATGGAAAGAAGAACAGGGCGCGTCGCCGGACGGCCGGTAGTGCACGGACGCCGAAACTGCTACGACTGGGAGTTGATGAGGTTGTGGTGACGACGTGGCCAGAGTTTCGTGGTGGATGGTGGCCGGACGGAGGAGAACGGTGCTGGAAGACGGCACTAGGGCGGAAGGCTGGCGAGAACAGGGGATTCGAACGGACGTTCGATTCCGGTGATCGGACCGGAGGATTGGTGGATGCCGGCGGCTAGAGCTTCATCTTGGGGAGGAGGAGTGATGCCCGACGTTTTGTGAGGATCAGACCAGCGGATCGTCGGCGGTGTGCTCACAATCTTTCGAAAATCTGGAAAATGGCTGAGATGAGCGGATGAATGCAGCGGAGCAGGAGAGTTAATGGAGAGGGATTAGAGGAGATGAAGGGAAAGCTAGGTGACACAAGCACCTCAGAGAAGACAAGGGAAAGAGACATCCGATGCCATTAGAAGGAAAACTATTTCTTCATTCAACAAGTCTACCGATTACAATCGTTAAAGAGATACATATACGCTAGAGCATGGAGAGACGTTGCAGGTGATTGAGAGACTTTGCTATTTCCTTATTCGGCACCAAGAGACGTTGAGGAGCTTTGAGCGAAGATGGCAGCCAAGTGACATTGGAGTTTCCTTTTTCTCTTGGCTGAGCGAATGTAACGTTGGAGCTTCCTTTTTTTCTCTGTTGAAGATGATGCGTTGGCTGCAAATGTGGGTTGCAAGGTGCAGTGTTGGAGATGGGCTTGAATGCCTTGGGCCTCTTTTATACTTGAAGTAGTTCCTCCTATTATTAGAGCTAGCTTTATGAGTGAAGCTTTGCTTGCTTATTTGTGAGCTTGTAAGTCATTGACTAAGGTACTCGTAGACTCCACTTATACCTACGTGGCTTATGGTCCCTGCCTCCATCACAATGGCAGATGGTCACTGCAATCTACCCTGGAAAGGGATAAGTTGGTTGGATCCAACTTAAAGGATTGGTATATGAACTTGAGAATTGTGCTCAAGCTCGAGAGGAAGCTATATGTCCTTGAGAAGCCAATTCCTGAGCCACTTCCATGCTTGACATCAGCGGCTGAGAAGGATGCTTATGATAAGCATCAAGCTGATACTTTGGAGGTTGCACAATTGATGCTAACCAACATATCGCCCGAGCTTAGAGGGCAATATGAATCTAAGAGTGCCTCTGAAATTATTTATAATCTAAGGCAGCTCTTTGATGCATTGGTTGAGCTCAACCCTCCTAAAGTAGACATTCAGTGTGTTGAGCCCAAAGGCTTAACTAAGACATTGAAGATAAAGATGGAAAGAGTCAGGAATAATAAGTGCTACTCATGTGGAGGACCACCTCACATGATAAAGGACATAGTACGACTTCAGAATGAGAAGAAGAGAGGCAAGGCTTCGTCTTCATGCTCAGGTATTTATGTTACAGAAGTCAACCTTTCTACTTCTATGTCATGGGTATTGGATACCGCATGTGGAGCTCATATTTGTACAAATATGCAAGGGCTCAAGAAAAGTAGATCGGTACGGCCTGGAGAGATTGACCTACGAGTTAGAAACGGGGCACAGGTTGCTGTTGTTGCTGTAGGAGCTTTGACTCTCTCCCTGCCTTCCGGACTTCAATTAGAATTAGATAATTGCTATTATGTACCTTCGCTTACTAAGAACATTGTATCCATTCCTTGCTTAGCAAAGAAGGGATTTAAATTTGAAATAAATAAGAACTCTTGTTCTTTTTCATTTGCAAATATGTTCTATGGGAAGGGTACTTTGTGCAATGGTCTATATATCTTGGATATGGAAAATTCTGTATGTAACATAAATAATAAAAGGACCAAACTAAGTAGTTCAGTTGGTGCCTTCCTATGGCATTGTCGATTAGCCCATATAAACAAGAATCGCATCCAACAACTCCATGCAAATGGATTGTTAGATTCAAGTTCCTTAGAGGAATTTGATACTTGTGAACCTTGTTTATTAGGGAAAAAGACAAAAGCACCCTTCACCAAGGTTGAGGGCAGGAGATTTATTAGATCTCATACATACTGATGTGTGTGGGCCTTTCAATAAACAAGCCAGAGGAGAGTACAACTACTTCATCATGTTTACTGATGACTTCAGTAGATATGGTTATGTCTATCTGATGAGACATAAGTCTGAATCCTTTGAGAAATTTAAGGAGTTTAGACATGAAGTAGAGAACCAGCTTGGTAGATCTATTAAGACTCTTCGATCAGATCGTGGTGGAGAGTACCTGAGCGGTGAGTTCTTTGACTATCTGAGAGAGTGTGAGATCATATCCCAACTCACTCCTGCTGGAACACCTCAATGGAATGGTGTGTCTGAAAGGAGAAATCGAACTTTGTTGGACATGGTTCGATCTATGATGAGTCATGCAACTCTACCTCCCTCATTCTGGGGACATGCACTTGAGACAGCTTCTCTAATACTGAATAATGTTCCATCTAAGAGTGTCTCAAAGATTCCATACGAGGTATGGAGTGGGAGATGCCCTAATCTCACTTTTATCAGGATCTGGGGATGTAAGGCTTATGTCAAACGTCAGGATTCTAGCAAGCTAGAACCTAGATCTGATAAGTGTATGTTTGTGGGGTACCCTAAGGAGACTAAGGGTTACTACTTCTATGTTCCCACCGAGAACAAAGTTTTTGTTGCTCGGGGTGCTGTCTTTCTAGAGAAAGAATTTCTCATGAAAGAAGTTAGTGGGAGGAAGTTTGACTTGGATGAGGTCCAAGTGCAAGCACAAGACAAAGAGATGGAATCTGAGCCACCTGCACCGGTTGCTAGGCAACCTGAGGCTCAGACACAGGTCCCGCGTAGGTCTGGGAGAATTCGTCGTGCACCTGAAAGGTACGGGTCGCTGCCGACCCAACACGATGGGATCTTCATCATTGAGGATGAACCCAGAACCTATGATGAGGCGGTCAGTGGACCGGACTCCGAGAGATGGCTTGACGCCATGCGATCCGAGATGGATTCCATATCGGCTAACCAAGTCTGGGATTTGGTTGAGCTGCCTGATGGGGTAAAACCCATAGGGTGTAAATGGGTCTTCAAGAAGAAGACAGACATGGATGGCAATATAGTTACCTATAAGGGTAGACTAGTGGCTAAAGGATTTAAACAAGTCCACGGGGTGGACTATGATGAAACCCTCTCGCCAGTTGCCATGATCAAAGCCATTCGGATTCTGCTTGCTATAGCTGCATATCATGACTATGAGATATGGCAGATGGATGTGAAGACAGCGTTCCTTAACGGGAAGCTGACTGAGGATGTGTATATGTCACAACCTGATGGCTTCATCCATCCTGCAGAGGCTAATAAGGTCTGCAGGCTAAAGAGATCCATTTATGGATTAAAGCAACCTTCTCGAAGTTGGAATCTTCGATTTGATGAAGCCATGAGAGATTATGGCTTTATCAAAAGCGAAGATGACGCCTGTGTATACAGAAAATTCAGTGGGAGCTTGGTGACTTTTCTGGTCATATATGTCGATGACATACTGCTCATCGGAAACGACATCCCTAGTCTTCAATCTGTGAAGACATGGTTAGGGAAGTGTTTCGAGATGAAGGACTTAGGGGAGGCCGCCTGCATTCTAGGCGTGAGGATCTACCGGGATAGATCCAAGAGGCTCTTGGCCCTTAGTCAGAGTACCCACATTGATAAGGTCCTGGAGAGGTTCAACTTGGAGCAATCCAAGAAAGGATACCTTCCAGTGAGACATGGCCTTACTCTCTCAAAGAGATAGTGTCCTACAACACAGGCTGAGAGGGATAACATGAGTCGAATTCCCTATGCTTCGGTAGTGGGATCAATCATGTATGCAATGCTGTGTACTAGACCAGATGTGGCTTATGTTGTAAGCATAACCAGCCGATACCAATCCAATCCAGGTCTACAGCACTGGGTGGCTGTAAAGAATATCCTTGAGTATCCTGAAAAGGACTAAGGATTTATTCTATATGGTCTATGGGGGACAGGAAGAGCTCAGTGTGCAGGGCTTCACTGATGAGTCATTCCAGTCTGATCCTGACGACTTCAGATCGCAGACCGGCTATTTGTTTAAGAAGGTTGGAGGTGCTATATGCTGGAAGAGCTTCAAGCAATCCACCATAGCTAATTCTACAACCGAAGCTGAGTATGTGGTTGCTTTTGAGGTAGCCAATGAAGCCGTTTGGATGTGGAAGTTCTTTTCTGAACTTCAGGTGGTTCCAAGTGCAATGGATCCCATTGAGCTCTACTATGACAATAATGGGAACTGCACATGCTAAGGAACCACAGTCTCATCAAAGGTCCAAACACATACTCAGGAGATTTCGCCTGATCAGAGAGATCATTGATCGAGGTGATGTCAAGATTAGCAGAGTTGACACAGAGAGCAATCTAACAGACCCACTGACCAAGGCTTTGGCGCAGCAGAAGCATGATGGTCGTACTAGAGATATGGGGTTGAGGTTGCTCAACCTCTAGGTCTTAGTGCAAGTGGGAGATTGTTGGTGTATATGCCCTAGGATCAAGTTTTGGTCCATCTTTGTACTACTTGACTCTGATATTCATATATATATCTTTTTGGCATTGTCGTTATCATTGTTTGTCTACACCTGCGATTGTGTACTTACATGATAATGTCCCTGGACACAGATTGGATCTGTGCTCAAATGATTATCCCCAATCGATGTACCTGAGTGGATATGGGATAGCTCTGGTACTTGTGAGACTAGTATATGGGCTGGTTAGGCACAAGGTGCTAACGCAGACATATGGGTATATAAGTGGTGGATATACTGGGCCGACCCGCTGTGAGGCTATGATTTGGTGTCATGAGTTATCCTCACAAGTGACAGGAGATGCATTGATCCCTTGTCTTGAGGTCATTGACCATTCTATATGGTTAGGGACTTGCTTTGATATAACCTAACACCTCACCGTAGTTGGGAGGTAATAACGGTTGTCATTGAGCATGTCACAACCCATATGAGAAGGTCAATGGACAGACACAGGATTTGCCCCTTCCTAAGGGAAGTATGATATCCATGGAGCTCCTCTATGGTTCTATGACTGAAAGTGTACGGCCATACCCAGGTAAGAACCTGATTTAGTCATAACCATGTGATTGGGTGAAAACAAGTGGTGACACACTTGTCCAATCAGATATCAGTTCGGCAAAGAGACTGTAATGCATCTGTACCTTGTTGCAATGATGGGGATGTCGATGTCGATATCCATTCCGATGACTTGGGTAGCAGTGATGCACTGCTAGGTGCCACTGACTGCTTGTGGTGACATTTGGTCAGCACTGCCAACGTTAGAGGGACCTACAGGGTCGCACACCTTGATACTCGAGTTCTTGTATTGATCGGGAAGCCTTATGATTGAGTTATTGGATAACTCGGATCTATTTTGGAGATTTCATTAGCGCCAATGGGCCTGATGAGATGGAAGGATGTTATTGGAGCCAAACTCCATTTATGGCAAGTTGACCCGAAATTGACCATGGTTGGCCACATTTGGATTAGGGTTGCATTGGATTGGATCCAAGTGCTTAATCAAGCCATGTAATGAAGTTTGGGCTAGCTCATTATCCAATGAGGCCCAATAATAAGTTGTCATGAAGAGGCAATAGGCTAAAAGGGTATAATGGGGAGGAAGCCAAGCCCATTGGGGCCTAAGGGGCATAATGGGGTTTGGATGGCAAATTTGCTTCATTAAGGAAGCTTTATGCACCTAGCCCTCTCCCATTGATAGTGTGAATGCATTAAGGCATTGCTTGGGGCGCAAGGCTAGGCCTTGGCGCACAAGGCAAGGCTTGGTAGCTTATGGAAAGGTTGAATGAGGTTTATGGTAAAGTCTTGGAGACTTTCCTTACCTCAAACCTTCTCATCCAAGCCATACACTTGTCATGATCTCAACCCTTGCCCTAACCGCCTCTAGCTCTTTATAAGTGACCCTAGCCGCCCCCTCTTGTGATGATGCATATTCCTTAGAGGCGTGACAACAAGAGGAGGGGCAAAAGCAAGGGCTTGAAGGGCGACAACACCAAGAAGTGGCGCATCTTCTTCTTCCTTCCAAACCCTAGCCGCAAGCCTCTTCCTTCTCTCTTGACGCAAGGAACTTGGTGCTTGGCGGTTTCCCTCTCCCTCATCCTTCTTCATCTTTGGCGCATCTACCTTGGAGGTGGCGCATATTTTGAAGAAGGAGCACAAGGCTTAGATCTTCTTCCAGAGGCTAGCACCGGGCGTGGAAGAAGAGGACTCGAGGCGTCCATGTGTGTGAGACTGTAGAGGGCGCACGCTTGGGCGCCTATCACGACATCGACCTCATCTTGTTCTAAGGTATTTCCTAACTCATCGTGTCGACTCTCTTGCTTGCGATCTTCACTGGGTTTTTGGGACCGGCCTGTTTCGGGGACATTCTTCCGCTGTGCAATGTATGTATGTATGCTTATAACTCTGAAAAATTGTAAAATGTCCCCGGGGTTTCCCAACACCTACACCATGCCGAGACCAAGAATCCGCCCCAAGTAAGCTAAGTCCCCTCTCTACCTTGGTTGTTGCTTTCTTGATGTTCCTTGAGCACCCATCTGCACTCACACAGAATTCTCACAGGTGGCGCAAGGCCCTCGAAGAGCATGCTAAGCACATCCCCTCCCTTCCCCCTCTAAGCTAGTTAGTCCTTAACATGTTAGCAAGGGACCTTGGAGATTAGCCTCCCCCTTGATTGTTCTTGTAACGTGGCCTCTTAGTATTCTTTCAAACACTCACCCACGCATGTGTGGGAATGCTGTAATGTCATGAATGTAAGCTCATAGGGCCCTACTTCTTGTGATTCAACCATTGGACCGGTGAAGAACGGGAAGTACGCCCTTTCTATTCTCAAAGGGCGCAAGGTGAGCCTCTCCCTTAGTGTAGCGTTGTTTCATGTTCTAGATCGCATGCTAGGTTTCAAATTCAGTTTCATCACTTGTCTTAGACTTGCATGATAGGATTTAACTTCAGTTTATTACTCTCTTAGTTTCGGCTTTTACCTACAAAATACCAAAACAAACTATTTTCAACTACGTTAGCATAAAGGGTTTCATTAATCTATAGTTAACTAGCAAAATGTTTTCAAATCGCGTTGTTTGAATGCTTGCATGCTTGGCCCCCCATCATTATCCCTTTCCAGAGTAGATCGCAGTGACCATCTGCTATTGTTCGTAGCCATTATTCTACAACAACTAAGAAACAGCAAATTAGTACCACTTTTAGATCATTTAATCTAGACTTGTATTAAATGATCATGGCTCCCACTATTTTAAATCGAATTGACAACTCACAAAGTCAATCGGGAAATCTTGGATTTTCTAGTGAGATGAGATCCTTATTTGACATGAGGCTTTGCGTCCCACGAGGGTGGGATGAGATGCACGAAGTAACCCAAGCTTCTTAAGGTGGGCACGCCGCCCGATTGCTCTAAGCAATTCCCCTTATTGAGACAGTCCAGGCATTTCATGTCCAGCGAGGGCTGGATACAACATGAAACTCTTACTTCTCAACGATGCCTCTAGAGTTCCACCATATGCCCAGCACATGTGGAAATCTAGTCAAGTTCATTCCTGACCGTTATGCCTAGGGCCAATGAGTTTCCTTGCGAAAGCACGCCCAGGTTAAAACTGGACCGGGGAAACCATTGTCACCACACACCTTCAAAAGATAAGTGGGTGTGTCCCACAAGGGTGGGAAACAGTTCACAACACCACTGATCAATAGTTTAATGAGGGCTACGCATTAGAAGCCTACTAGACATGATATTTTGAGCGAGGGTTTTTGAGGTCTCATCATCTGAGTGTTATCTTATGTCTACCATTATAGGCATGCAATCGTATAGTGATGACATAACGATAAAACATCACAGGCATGCTTTGCTTTAGCAGATAATGAAAGTAGTAAAAGGATGATGTGATCAAAGCCCATTCAAGACATTGAACTGACCCATGCAAAAAGGGGTTCAATTCTTGACCTAGGACACAAGCCCCAAAGACTAGACCTAGCCTAGCCGACCTCTAGCTTGATCTTCAAGGTTGACTCCAAGGTCCGCTTGATCTTCAAGGTTGGCTCCAAGGTCCACCATATCATGGTTTAGCTCTCAAACCTTAGAGGTACTTTTATGGAAACCCTAGAAGCACACTCTATGGTTTGGCCAATGCCATGGGTCCTCATCCAAGCAAGGTGTGCCACCTTGCAAGCCACAAGATGTATAGCTCTCAAGCCCTAGGGCTCAGCCAATGCATCTTGCGCCCCTTATGCAAGGAGTTTGATGCGCCACCCAGTTTGCATGCATGCGCCAAAGTACATCAAGGATGTGCCCCCTAATCTTCTTCTTGAATGTTACAAAATAAAAGAAAAAGAATGGCGGCACGCATGCCTCATAAGAATACATCGCAGGCATGCATGGGGCTTAACTAGTGATCACAACATCATGCACAAACAAGTACTTACTCATGCAATTCTACATGCTCATGAAAAACATAAAATCTGAAATTTTACTTTTTCATAAATCAAGTTTCTTTTCCTCATCTTCTTATCACAAATCTTTTGGTTATTTGCGATTAAGTTTTATGATGATTTTATAGACCCTATCAGCTGGCAATTTTGTCAGATCAAGAGACTCGGCCAGTCCGACGACACAATGCCCGTCCTACTTGACAAAACTACGTGCGCCTTTTGATCTTAAATCAATCACAAAAATAATCTAAAAATCCAAAAGAAATTGATTAGAGGATAGGAACAAGAAACCATAATTTTTCCTACTTAGAAAAATCATGCGCCATGTAAATATGCAATTTGCAAAAATTGAAACATGGCATGTGAGCATGAAAAGCATGAAAGAACATCGTTCGAGGCTCGCAAGTCGCTCTGATACCACTGTTGGGAAACCCCGGGGATATTATACAATTATTGGCACTACAGATTACAAAAATGCAGTGGAAGAATATCCCCGAAACAGGCCAGCCCAAAAACCCAGTGAAGATCGTCATACGAGGGGGTCGACACGATGTGATAGTAAGTACCTAGAACAAGAGGAGGCCAATGTCGAGGTAGGCGACCAAGTATTCGTCCTCTGCAGTCTTGCACATACGGATTCCTTGAGTCTTCGGTGCTAGCCTCGAGAAGAAGATCCAAGCCTTTAATTACTCCTTTGAACACTTGCGCCAACCTTGATGAAAGGATGCGCCAAGAAAGGAGATAGGGAGATGATGCCGCCAAGCTCTCCTTCTAGTTGCGCCAAGAGGAAGTGAAGGAACAAGCTTGTGGCTATATAAAAATAAGCCACCAAGCCCTTGCTTCCCTTGCACCAAAGGAAGAGGAAGAGGAGAAGAAGAAGCTTGCGGCAAGAGGATGGAAGAAGGTTGTTGCGCCAAGACTCTTACTCTCACCCTTTGATGTTTTGCTCACACCAATTAATCCCTTCTTGTGCCTCTCGCATATCCTTGATATATAGAGGCATGATGGGCAGCAAGAATAAGGTGTGGGCGCAACTCATGATGGGATAACTCGGCTAGGGTAAGGGCAAGGTAGCAATTAGGGTTTGAGGTAAGGAAAGTCTCCAAGACTTTACCATAAACCTCATCCCCTTTTCCATATGCGCTTGCCACTTACCAAATAAGTTCAACAAGCCATATGCGCCCCAAGCCTTGCCTTAGAGGCAAGCTTTCCATCCAAGGAACAAGGGGCAAGGCGCCTAAACCTTCCAAAGAAGCAAAAGGCACCCTCTCCTCCCCATTATGCCCTTAGGCGCCAATGGGGGAAGATTTATCCCCATTATACCCTTTCAGCCCATTATCTCTTCATGACAACTTGTTATTGGGCCTCATTGGGTAATGAGCTAGCCCAAACTTCATTACATGGGTTGATTAAGCCATTGGATCCAATCTAATGCAACCCTAATGTAAATTTGACCAACCATGGTCAAATACGGGTCAACCTGCCAAAAATGAAGTTTAGCTCCAATAACTCTCTTCCATCTCGTTAGGCCCATTGGCGCTGATGACATCTCCCAAATAGATCCGAACTATCCAATAACTTGATCATAAGGCTTCTCGATCAATACGAGAACTTGAGTATCAAGGTGTACGACCTAGAGGTTCCTCTGACATTGGCAGTTGATGCGGGAGCATTTTCACAAGATATTTGACTTAATTTTGACTTAGTCAAATTTTGCATAATTATTATAAACCTTGATTGAACAGACTTAGTCAATGTTTATGTCTAAATTTTGAATGCAATTCTAGTTTTCATAATGAGGCACTAATCTCTTGAAATTATTGATGATTACATGAGACCAAGCCAAGTGGATGCACACATCAAGTCTAGTTCAAGCTCAAGCCAAGAAAGTTTCAGCTCAAGCTCAATGGGATTTCAGCCCAAATTGCAGCCCAAATCCAAAGCCTTCTCATCTCAAGACAAAAGAAATGAGCTGCTCGTTGCAGCTTAATTGAAGAAGGATTGCGCGTGAGGGGAGAGCCGCCAATGGAGAAAGGAGCAGCTTGCTTTACCAAGGAAGCAAGAGCAGCTTACTCAAAGAGGAAATGAACGTTGGAGACTTGCCTTGAACGTTGCAGCCAACGGTCACAAGCAGCTTCCAGCACATCTCCTTCCTGTGTTCTATAAGATGTAATCTCGTCAATGTATTTACCAGTTTTTAGACAAGATCTTGAAAATGAATGGAAATGGTTTTCGTTTCTCTCTATCGGATGTTTCTTCCTCTCTTCCTCTGGTAGCTGAAGCTTCCATGGATTTGGAACTTCTTCACTATCGTCTCCTCTACTCTTCCATGGACTTGGAATCTCTACCGTGCTGCATCCTTCTCATCGCTACGCTATCCATCTTCCACCTCTACCACGCTTAAACAACCTTCCGCCGCTGTCACATTCCACACCCAGCTTCCAGCCGAGTCCAGCCTTGGACTCTCCGTTCGCCTTGCCGCCAGCGACGATCCAACTGATGGATCATCCTCAAACTTCAACCACGCCTTCTACAGTTCTAGTCGAACCCCCAACTGGAGGGATCGCCACATCCGACGTCTGGATCGCCGGAATCGGAAGATTTCCGGTGACGCCTCAGCTCACGCCCCTGCTTCTGCCCTTCTCCACTGATCGCCGTCGATCTCCTCCGATCAGTCACCGATCGATCCCAAACTCCGGCCACCAGTTCACCTTGGTCTGGAGAACTTCTAGTTGTAGCAGGTCGGGAGATTTTGCCATCTCCGATGATCTCCGGCAACCTCTACATCCTCGCGCGTCATCCCCTGTTTCCGCTAGAAGCAGGCCCGCATTAGCACCGCCCGCCTCCTAGCGCCCAGGCGTCACTGCCGGCCGCTGACCAGCCGGAATACATCTCTGCAGCCTCGGCTACTCATCCCCATGACTCTACAGCCTCCATCGTCGACAGCTCACGCCCCGACTCCCCGCTGTTCCCATCTGCTACTGTTTGTTTCTTTACCTAGATTTAACTTGATTAGCATTTTTAATGCAGGTAATTAACGTGCTAGGGGCCACTGAAACACCTGACGCTCTATACAACTTGGAAGAACATGTCTTGATCTTCATCCTGGACGACTTGGTTTCAACCGAGCGCCAACAGATCAACCTACGCATCCAAGCAAATTAAGCTGTTTGATAAAATTTCTGTGTTGATTTTCTTTGCTGATCTGATTAACTATTTTCTTGGAGATGCCCTATTTGACTAACTCATAATGATTCTTCATTTTTGCTACGCCTAAAAACAACAATATTCAGTCTTCTACGTGGTTTTACTAATTTTCATTATGGATCCCTAGAACCATCTCTAAGGCATAACTACTTTTGATAATTTTCTTGCCCTGCATTTTTTGCTGCTGATTGAGTTTGATATTTTTATTTCAAAATATAAAAATTCTAATCATGTGTTTGCCCACCACATCAGCAGTGCTGACCAAAGGTCACCACAAGCAGTGAGAGACACCTAGCAATGCATCGCTGCTACCCAAGTCATAGGAATGGATATCGACATCGACATCCCCATCATCGCAACTAGGTACAGACGCATTAGAGTCTCTTTGCCGAACTGATATCCAATTGGACAAGTGTGTCATCACTTGTTTTCACCCAATCACATGGTCATGACTAAATCAGGTTCTCACCTGGGTATGGCCATACACTTTCAGTCATAGAACCATTAGGGGACCTTGTGGTTATCAAGCTTCCTTCCGGAAGGGGCAAATCCTCTGTCTGTCCATTGACCTTCTCATATGGGTCATGACATACTCAATGACAACCGTTATTACCTCCCAACTATAGTGAGATGTTAGGTTATATCAAAGCATGTCCCTAACCATATAGAATGGTCAATGACATCAAGTCAAGGGATCAATGCATCTCTTGTCACTTGTGAGGATAACTCATGACACCAAGTCATTGCCTCACAGCGGGTTGGTCCAGTATATCCACCACTGATATACCCATATGTCTGTGTTAGTACCTCGTGCCTAACCAGCCCATATACCAGTCTCTCATGACCATAGCTGTCATATATCCACTAAGGTACATTGACTGGAGACAACCATTTCAGCATAGATCCAATCTGTCTCCAGAGACATTATCATATATGTACACAATCAGAGATGTAAACATACAATGATAACGACAATGTCATAATCATATAAGAAATATCAGTATCAAGTAGTACAGAAGCTGGACCAATACTAGGTCTTAGGGCATATACACCAACATCCACTTGGCCGCTAGTCTGAGGGTGGTAAGTAGTGGCCACTTTGTGTGTTACACCATATCTTTTGTGAAGTGATTCAAATCTCCGCTCGATGAAGTGAGATCCACCATTGCTTTTTACAAGGCGGGGCATTCCAAATCACAGAAATATCAATTTCTTGAAAAATATGAGAACTACTTTGGAGTCATTTGTTGGTGCGGCCAAGGCTTTGACCCATTTGGAGACATAATCAACTCCAACCAAAATGAATCTGTTACTACATGAAGATGGAAATGGACCCATAAAGTCGATACCCCATACGTCAAAAATCTCGATTTCAAGAATGGTATTAACAGGCATCTCATTCCTTCGCGATATTCTACTTGTCCTTTGGCAGCGATCACAAGATTGGACGTAATTCTTCGCGTCCTTGAATAGGGTCGGCCAAAAGAATCCACATTGGAGGAGTTTATAAGCTGTTTTCATACCACTGCAGTGCCTTCCGTAAGAAGAAGAATGACATTGGAACAATACATATGAAATCTCTTCTTCTAGTAAGCATCTTCGAATGATACAATAAAAATGGATCGTCCCAATAATAATATTTTGCATTTGATACAAACTTCTTTTGCTGCTGGTATGTGAGACCTGGAGGCATAATACTGGCTGCCAAGAAATTTACCAAATCGGCATACCATGGTGTCTTTATTGTGGTGACGGCTAGCAGGTTTTCATCTAGGAACGCATCATCGATCTCTCCTTCCAAATTGCTCTCGGAAGTGGATGTCAAGCGGGATAGATGGTCTGTTACTAGATTATCGGCTCCCTTCTTGTCTTTGATCTGTATATCAAATTCTTGCAACAATAATATCCACCTGATTAATCGTGGTTTTGCGTCCTTCTTCGTCATAACGTATTGAATCGCTGCATGATCTGTATAAATAGTAATGCGCGAGTCAATTATATATGATCGAAACTTGTCAAAAGCAAAAAACTATGGCTAAAAGTTCTTTTTCTGTCGGGGCATAATTGCTCTGTGCTCCATCAAGCGTTCGGCTAGCATAATAAAAGGCGTGTGTCCGGTTGTCTTTCCACTACCCCAAAACGGCGCCTACTGCATAGTCGCTGGCATCGCACATAAATTCGAAGGGTAGCGACCAATCTGGAGGTCGCATTATGGGAGCAGAGATCAACGCTTTCTTTAGTTGCTAAAACGCGTCCATGCAATTCTAGTTAAAAATAAATGAAACATCCTTAGCAAGTAGAGATGTTAAAGGCCTAGCAATTTTAGAGAAATTCTCAATGAAGCGTCTATAAAAGCCTGCATGTCCTAGGAAACTTCTTATTGCTCCGACAAAGTTTGGAGGTGGCATTCTTTCCATCACATCGATTTTTGCTTTGTTGACTTCGATCCCGCACTCCGATATCAAATGACCTAGGACAATCCCTTCTTTTACCATAAAATGGCATTTCTCCCAATTTAGCACCAGGTTCGTCTCTTCGCAACGCGAGAAGTCATCCATAAAGATGTCCATGATGTCTTCAATGAAATCCGAGAAGATTGCCATCATGCACCGCTGAAAGGTAGCTGGCGCATTATATAAACCAAACGGCATACGCCAATAAACGAAGGTGCCGAAAGGGCATATGAATGTTGTTTTTTGTTGGTCATCGGGGTGTATCGGTATTTTGAAAAAACCTGAGTAGCCATCCAAGAAACAAAAATAAGAGTTAGTGGCTAATCTCTCAAGCATTTGATCAATAAAGGGAAGAGGAAAATGGTCCTTGCGGGTGGGCTTGTTCAGTTTCCAATAATCTATGCACATACGCCACCCGGTAACAGTTCGTGTCGGGATCAACTCATTATCCTCGTTCTTTACTACCATCACTCCTCCTTTCTTTGATACAACGTGTACTGGACTTACCCATAGGCTATCTGAAATAGGGTAAATAATCCCTGCGTCCAATAGTTTTAGGACTTCCTTTTTCACTACCTCTTTCAGGTTCAGATTTAGTCATCATTGGTATTCAATAGATGGTTTGCTGCCATCTTCGAGGCATATCCTATGCATGCAAAAAGAAGGGTTAATACCCTTTATATCTTCCAAAGTGTAGTCAATTACCTTCTTATGTTTTCGCAGTTTATCGAGGAGAAGGTTTGTTTGTTCTGAATCGAGGTAGGCAGCTACAATAAGAGGGTAAGTTGAATTCTCACCCAAAAATTCATACCTGAGATTGCTCGATAAGGATTTGAGCTCTAAGTCCATTTGTTTACTGACCTCAGATTTTGGCGCTAGTAACTCCTCAAGTTTTTCTATACCCGGCTCAACTTCGGTGCTCAAGTCAAGAATATGGGCATAAGCATGAGCCTCCTCTTTCTGCTCCTCGTCATCTACATTTGTCAGGCAAACCTCAAGGGGGTCGACATCTGTCCGAGGAATGTGGGGCAAATTCTGCTCATCATTAAGGACTCTGATACTACAGCAGGAGTTTGTAAAAAGAGGCTTCTTCAGATTTTTGATTATATCAAATTCAATAGTTTCCTCACCTATGTGTAGTATCAACTTCTCATTATTAACATCGATTATACCACCAGCAGTTGCCAAAAATGGTCTGCCCAGTATTATAGGAAGCTTGGAGTCTTCCTCCATTTCGAGTACAATGAAATCAGCTGGAATAAAAAATTTACTGATCTTAATTGGCACATCCTTTAGAATTCCTACCGGATGTCGTACGAAACGGTTGGCCAATTGCAACGAGACTTTTGTTGGCTTGAGGTCTCTGATATCCAGTTTCTTGAAAAAAGAGAGTGGCATCAGACTTACACTGGCACCAAGGTCGCACACAGCATGGTTGAAAGGGGTGTTTCCAATTAAGCATTGGATGGTAAAGCTGCCTGAGTCCATCAACTTTGGCGGTAATTTGTTTTGGATGATTGCACTGCATTCCTCAATCAATGCCACTGTGCCATGTTCCTCCATCTTTCTTTTATTAGATAAGATTTCCTTCAAAAACTTAGCATATGATGGCATTTGAGATAAAGCATCGGTAAATAGTATATTAATATATAATTTCTTCAAAACTTATAAAAATTTACTGAACTGCCGATCAAGTTTTGCTTTTGCCAATCTCTGGGAAAATGGAATGGGTGGTTTGTAAGGTGGTGGTGGAACATAGACAGGTTCTCTCTCCCTCACGTGTGGTTCATTTTCAAGAACAGGTTCCTCTAGTTCTTGAGTTTTGGCCTCACTCTCACAATGGTCATCCTTAGGCATTTCTGGCTCGTCAAGCTATTTACCACTACGCGTGGTAATGGCATTGCAATATTCTGTAGGGTTTGTTTCAGGCTGTCCAGGTAATCTGCTTGGTGGTCTAGTAGATGTGCTGGCTTGCTGGGCCACCAGGTTTTCTAGTATCTTTTGGTGTATGGTTAAGCCCTTGATTGCTTCTAAGATACTTTCTATTGCCTTTGTTTGCGTTGACACAAAGTTGTCAAAGTGTGACTCTAAGGTTTGCTCCTGCAGTATCGTGTTAGTATTTGGTTGGGGTGGCGAGTCGAATTGCTTAGGTTGATACCCGACGTTGGGTGGGTGAAATCCAGGAGGTTGCCTA
Source organism: Costus lasius (assembly GCA_027563935.2). Taxonomy (NCBI): domain Eukaryota; kingdom Viridiplantae; phylum Streptophyta; class Magnoliopsida; order Zingiberales; family Costaceae; genus Costus; species Costus lasius. The sequence continues at coordinate 85,134,492 of CM050451.1, forward strand.
TAGTTTGATGGCTAGGCTGCATTATTTTTTCTATAGGAAAAGTTGGGATGATTCTTCCACCCAGGTTTGTAGGTGTTATAAAAAGGATTATTTTGAACTCTCTGGTTAAAATTACCTACAGTGTTTAATAAAGCGGGTAGGGGGTATTGGGATACCAAATTCCCTAATTGGCAAGTATCAGAAAGGTGACCTTCCACTCCACAAATTTCACACATAGCAGAGTTAGAAACAGTAGGATGCAAATTCATAGAGTCAAGCTTATGAGATAATGCATCTACTTTTGCAGCAAGAGAACTAAGAGCGTCGATTTCACACTAACCGGCTTGCCATGATGAAGTACCTCTCTCGCTCGACCATTGGTAGTGATTGAGCGTCATTTCATCGATCAAATTGTAGGCATCATTAATTTCTTTGTTCATCAAAGCTCCACTGGTAGCTACATCAACGATAAGACGAGTGTTATAAAGCAAACCGTTATAAAAGGCATGTACCAATACCCATTTCTCGAGGTCGTGGTGAGGGCACATTCGTTGCAATTCCTTGAAATGATCCCACACCTCGTATAATGATTCGCCATCCTTTTTAGAAAAATTGGTAATCTGGTTTCTCAGTTGCGCGATTTTGCTCGGAGGGAAATATTTTGCCAGGAAGGCATGTGAGAGTTGTTCCCATGTGGTAATGGATCCAGATGGTAAAGAATGTAACCAAGCTTGCGCCCTATCGCTAAGTGAAAATGGAAAAAGTCGAAGCCACAAAACGTTAATAGTTACACCATTCATTTTAAGAGTGTCACAATATTCAAGAAAAACAGATAAATTCATATTCGAATCCTAAGTAGGGGATCCACCAAATTGGTTTTGCTATAACATCAACAGAAGCGACAGTTTTATCTCGAAGTTATTCACCTCTATTGGTGGACGTGCAATGCTGGAATAAAATCCTTGGATGTTAGGTGCTGCAAAGTCTCGAAGCGACTTGTTAGCGTCCATGATTGATGTCTGTGAATCCTTTTCGGGTTGAAGTTTCTGAAGCTTCTTGCGACGCCAAAACGTTCTTTCAATTTTCGAATCAAATGGTATTACAGGTTCCGGCCGTGGATTTCTATGCATAAACTAAAATTCTAACAAGGTAAGTAATTCGTTAAGTCAAGAAAGGTGTAAATGAAATAAATAAAAGATAGTATATTAACATAAAATGAAGCTAAAAGTGTCTAGTCTAGTAATTCCTAAATCTGGTCAATATTGCCGATATTAGTCCCCCGGCAACGGTGCCAAAAACTTGATAGAGATCCCTCAAGTGCATGGGTCTATCGAAGTAGTAAAATATCGATCCCATAGGGACTAATGGGCAAATACCGACAGATCTCGAATTTACTAGCTGGACAAGGTTGAAGTTGGTGAAGTTTAAATGTTGAACTAATTAAATGAATGAGAATGTAAACGAAGGAATAGTACGAGAGAAATTTGATAAAAGACACATCAGGATATGGGTTCACCGCTTTGACTCCTTACAACTTGATAATCGAACTCCATTGCCAACATCCTATCTAGTTTAAGGGATTCCGTCCCTAACGTGCAGGTCATTCCCACCGATACCCTCATCCACTCCCACGGACTGGTTACCGATCTAATCTGTAAGGTTCTGACATTCGAATGGCCTTGCGGTCTACCTGAACACGTCTTAGTTCCAAATACTTTTAGGGCGAGCACAGGTTTACCAAAGGGGTCCCCCCCCCCTAGAATTCCTGGTTTTTGAACCTCCACCTACATAGTACCAGCTCAAGCGCTCCCTTTTGGGTGGCACGGGCAAAGGGCACTGAGACAATCCAACACGCTGGCAAACTTTTGGTTTACCAGCCGCATCTAAAATCCTAATACTCATGTCAGGGGAGTACAGTTCATCAAGGGGTTTTCCTTAGCCCCTGATTTATGAACCTCGCTTAGGAAAGTATAGGCTCAAACGCTTCCTTTCGGACAATGTAGGCAAAGGGTACAAACGAATTAGATAAACCCTTAACCAAATGGTTCCAATGCACGAGCGGACTTTTGGTCTTCCCGATGCGTCTAAGATCCTGACAGTCCCCCTAGGTGAGTACAGTTCATCAAGGGGATTCCCCTCAGAATTCTTGGTATATGAACCTCACTTGGGTAGCTGAAGGCTCAAGCATCCCCTTTCAGGTAATGCAGGCAAGGCGCACACATAGGGTTAAGCAAGGATTTAGGGCATTTGGAGTAAGATTATTACAACTAGTAAGTCATCAAAGGGTTACCCCACATCCTGATTTAAGGTTTAGCCTACAAAGCTCATGATGATAGTATAAACAGTGTTCTTAAACATCACACACAATTGCAGGTTTGTGCAAGAATTACAAAAGAAAGCCAAGATCATGCGATACTTTGCATAAGTTACACAATAAGCATGACAAATCGAATGTAGTTTGAGGATCTTCCTTACAACTTGTTCCTGAGGTGTTCTACGCAAGAAAATCTTCAATGGTAGTAGATGCGCAGCTCCCCTCTTTACTGCCATGGCCTTCTTCTCCAAAGCTCAGCACTTCTCTCATATCCCCCCCCCCCCCCCAACCTTCTTTTCCCTCAATCCTTTTCTGAAGTCTTTTATCTCCTCTCCTCCTTGTGGACTCTCTTCTTTTCCCCATGCTCTGCCAAAAACTTCTATGCTCTGTAAAATTCCAAATTCTACCGAATGGAGAAAGCCTTCACTGCTCTGCAAATGCTGCCAGCCTTCACCTTCACGCCATCATCATTATTCCAGCCGATTTCACCCTCTAAAGGCTGCTCTAGGGCTTTTCATCAATGAGGGAGAAAGGACCTGGCTGCCCTCAAGCTTCCCCCCCCCCCTAGGTTGGGTTAAAGAAACTTGGGTTAAAATCATGGTTTCGAAATCGGTGGGTCTGCGATCACGGGCATGATTCTGGTCGTGACCTGGTCATGATTGGTCAGTTGCAGTTTCAGGCGCAGAGGTGAGTCACAAGCATGATTCTGATCATGACCCGGTCATGATTTTCAACAGAGGCTCCAATAATCCCAAAAATCTCCAGTTAGAACCTTCTTGGATTAGGAGGAGTTCCTCTAGCCTCAAAAGTCTCATAATCCACCCTCTTTGTAGTCGTTTTGACCTGAAAACGTGAAAATACCAAAAGAGGTGTAGATTCCATAGATGTATAGTAATTAAGGTAATTACAGGACATAAGCTATGAAATGGAGATGATTCTGTTAGTAAAATCATACATAAAAAGCTATATAGATTTGTATCAACAGTCACCAGAGAAGGATGCTGGAGGTGCTTGGAATGTGAACTCACTGGATAAGAAATGAAACAAATGGTCAAATGTAGAGACTCATCAGATATCAAAATAATAGTGGTTTCTTACCTAGAATACTGGTCGCATTAGGGTTTGGGTGAGAACTAGAATCAAATGGCCAACAAGGAGCAAGTCCAATGACGACAACGAGAGAGAGCACATGGCTTTTCGGGGAAGGCAACGAGAGAGACGGCGAGCAATGGCAGCGAAGGGAGAGACAATGGGCGACAGGAGGTGATGACACCGAAATTCATCGTAATTTCTATGCTATTTTGTTGGTGATTTTGTGTCATATTCATAGACTTTGCTTTTTTTTATGCCCTTTTTATCAATATTTGCGGAATCTACACTCTTTTCTGTTTTTAATGATTTTTAGGCAAAAGGCATGTTTTTTAGTCGATTTTGAGCAATCCAAGTGCATAATTGAATTCACAACATCAAAAGGAGATTACACGTCAAATTTCAAAAAATTTGGAGCTTCAGAGCAAATTACGGCACACCCAACAAGACCATTACGGTACCGTAATTTGGAATTTTTTTGGGCAGAAGATTTCGTATAATTACAGCACTACCGTAAACATCACTACGGTGCCGTATTTTGGATTGGTTTTGATCAGAGAATCGATGGAGTTTACGGTACTGCCGTAATGAACTTTACGGTACCGTAATTCGGGTCAATTTTCAACCCGAAAGATTGTTGACATTATGGCACTGCCATAAACCATGTTACGGTACCATAATTCTAGAAGTTTTCAACCCGATTACGGCAGTACCGTAAAATCCTTTACGGTCGTAATTACAACCCAATTCGTGACTTTCCCGGTCAACTCCGAAGCCCGATTTTTGCATAGATGATTGCGATTGATCCAGGCCACTAAATACGCTTCTATAAGAAGGAAAGAGGGAGCCAACACCGAGATGAGGACAAGCAGACCAAAAGCCCTAATTTTCATCCATCAGAGAGGGAGAAATCGAGTTTCACACGTCCGCCTTAGGGTTCGCCGCCGGGAAGCCTCCAACACATCTCTGGCCGTGAAATTTGAGTGGAAGCTACGTATAGAGGAGGAGAAGGTGTCCCAGAAGTTTCAGTGTGATTGGAGATCCGACAGAGGAGAAATCAACACAAATCTGAGCACCGCCGCTATTGCGCCAAGATTACGGTCGTAAACTTCTTTATGGCCGTACCGTAATTTTTCGTTCTTCTCTGTTTTTGATTTCCTTCAACATGAATTATTGTAATCTTCCTTCCATGCAAGCTTAGACACTCTTTGGGACATGGGGGAGTAATTCACTTGAATTTTAATGACTAGATGACTATTTTTCCATTATTCTATCACGTTTAATCTTAGCATGATAATTTTACTCATGTGGTAATTGATCTTAGACTCTTTTTAGATCCATATTATTGTGCATGTTTTAGAGTTTTCGTAATAGACTGAAAAGTAATTTGCTTGAGAACTTGGAACCCTAGAATTGCATATTAGGAACCCTCTTAGGTTAGTTCTTATTCGTTTAATTCTAGTAGATTAGTTGCCATGATAATGATATGAATCTAAAGATTGAGCCTAAGTTATCAACGTGGAAATCTTGTGCGAAAGCAAGGATCGGAACGTTGGAGAACCATGAGTAAAACTAGTATCGAGACTCGGATGCACGAAAGTGATCATTGAGATTCCACTAGAGATTATCAACCTAGAATTCGGATGCACGAAAGTGATCCTTGAGTTCTTCGTTTGATGATTTACTTATCTTTAGCTTGGGATAAATCTTGTGCGAGAGCGAGGATTGATCTCTGCATGGTTGTCTGCATGAAAGTGAGACCATCCTTTTATTAAAGTAAATTACATCTTTATCATGTTGACATTAAACTGACAAAATCAATATTCATGTCTAGTCATAGAAATTAGAGTGAATGAAACCCTAGTCCCAGCTTCTCTCTCTGATAATTCCGTTTCAGCGCTTTGGTCTTCGTTTGCTAGTTTGCACTCTTTTGATTGCCTAGATAGTGAAAAATCAATTATTCGATACTCAGCAACATAGGTCCCTGTGGATTCGATACTTTCTTTATTACTTCGAGTATCCGTACACTTGCGGACACAATAAGTTTTTGGCACTGTTGCCAAGGACTTTAGTTTTTATTGATATCAGAGATATTGAGATTATTGCTAGACTAGGTGTTTATTTTTCTATTTTTTTCTGTTTTTCTTGAAATCACTTGATCTATCTATTTTGCATGCACAGGAGCCTTAGATCAGGACCACTTGTTCCATTGGATCCTGAAATTAACAAAACACTTAGAGTGCGCAGGAAGTTAAGACTGGAAGAGGATTTACAAGAAATATCACAGGAGATACAAGAAGAAATTGTGGAGATGACAAATAACCAGAAAACATTGAGGGACTATGCAGCCCCTAATCCACAAGAAATCCACTCAAGCATTGCTAGACCAGCAATTGAGGCTAATAACTTCGAGATTAAGCCTGCTTTTCTCTCCATGATTCAACAGAATCAGTTTGGAGGATCTCCACTGGAAGATCCAAACCAACACTTGGCTTTAGTTTTAGAATTATGTGACACTATAAAAATTAATGGAGTTTCCAATGATGCACTTAGACTAAAATTATTTCCTTTTTCTCTTAGGGACCGGGCAAGAATATGACTTCAATCACAACCAACTGGTACTTTCACAACTTGGGATCAACTGTCAAATTCCTTCTTGATGAAATACTTCCCTCCAAGCAAGACAATTCAACTGAGGAATCAAACCACAAGTTTCCAACAAAAAGATGGAGAATCTTTCAGTGAGGCATGGGAGAGATTTAATGAAGTACAACGGAAGTGTCCTCACCATGGCATTGAAGATTGGGTTTTATTGCATACTTTTTATAATGGATTATTATATAATACCAGACTGACTGTAGATGCTGCCGTAGGTGGAGCTCTGATGAGCAAAACAATTGATGTTGCTTTCAGACTGCTAGAGGAGATGGCACTAAATCACAATCAATGGACTACTGAGAGAGGAGTACTTCACAGACCTTCTCAAGGTAAGAGTGAGAGTGATGGATGACGATCTATAGCAGAGAAGGTAGACTTTTTGTGCAATAAGTTCAATTCTATGCAAACTGCTTCTATTTCTTCTATCACTTGTGAAATTTGTGGTAATGATGGTCATATTTCTGAAAATTGTAGAATAGTTGTTGATCAGGGCCATGAACATGTGAATGCCATGGGGAATTATAATCAAGGTAGAACCAATGATCCCTACTCTAACACTTATAACCCTGGATGGAGAAATCACCCCAACCTTTCATGGAGAAACAATAACAATGTAGGGGGAAACAATGAGAATAAAGGATACCAAAGATCAAATCATAATTTTAATCAAAATCAAAATCAAAATCAGAATTCAAATATTGAATCCATGCTTGAGAAGATAATGGCCAACCAAAACCAATTCATGTAAACCAAAAATAAAGAAATTGAAGACCATAAAGAAATGGTTAGTCAATTAGCTTCACAAGTAGGATCCATGAATGCCCACAACAAAATTCTTAAAAATCAAATTGCACAACAAGCTAGTGTACCTTATAGACCCCCTGGAAAATTGCCTGCAAAACCTGAGATAAACCCTAGGGAGCACTGTAATGCCATTATAACTAGAAGTGAGAGACAACTAAGAGAACTTAAGGAAAAAAGAGTCTCTTGATGATCATGATGAGGAATTAGAATTAGAAAAATCCTCTGAAGATGAACAAACCCTACCTAGTTCAACACTCCAAAAGGGTGATGAACCTAAGGGGGATGTACCATGTAAAGAAGATAATTCTAAGTCTAATCTACCTCCACCCTATAGACCACTAGTGTCTTTTCCACAAAGGTTGGTTCAGAATAAACTAGACAAACAATTTGACAAATTTATTTATGTCCTGAAAAAGCTTTACATTAACATCCCTTTTACTGAAGCTATTTCCCAAATGCCATCTTATGCTAAATTTTTAAAAGAGATTTTGTCTAGTAAGAGAAAATTGGATGATTATGGCACTTGCACTGTAACTTTGACTGAAGATTGTAGTTCCATCATACAGAACAAATTGCCTCCTAAACTGAAAGATCTAGGTAGTTTTTCTATACCATGTTCTATTGGCACTATGGCTTTTGACCGAGCCTTATGTGACCTGGGTGCTAGCGTGAGTCTAATGCCTCTTTCTAGTTACAGGAAACTAAACATTGGAGAGTTGAAGCCTACATCCATATCCTTACAACTCGCGGATTCATCGGTAAAGTATCCTATAGGTATATTAGAGAATGTTCCAATCAAGATAGGTGAGTTTTTCATACCTGCAGATTTTGTGGTATTAGATATGGAAGAAAATCACAAAAACCCTATAATTCTTGGTAGACCACTGTTAGTCACTGCTAAAGCAAACATAGATGTGAAAGAAGGAAAGATCACTCTTGATATCTGTGACAACAAAATTTAATTCAATCTTAATGATTCACTGAATAAACTTTCTTACTTGGTTCATGTTGTAGTATTGAAATATTTGATGATGTTGTTATTGATGTTTCTAGTTTGTTTGATGAGACCTCAAATTCTGAAACTAACAATCTTTCTGAGGATATTGATAAGAAATTGCAGAAGAAAAAGGCAAGAAGAAAGAAAAGAAGATCTAAGCTGAAAGACAAAGGAAAGAAAATCCTGAGCAAATTTAGAGGCTGTTTCAAGGCTGAGCCTTATGTTATTCAAAGAGATCCCCAACCAAAAGAAAGATCAGAAGAGCGATTGAGGAGTCCACAATCAAATCCGAGTGCAAAAGGGTCAAGCTAATGACCTTTAAATTAGCGCTTCTTGGGAGGCAACCCAAGCTTTCTAACTTTAGTTTTGCTTTCTTTTATTTACTTTGTTTTAATTTTCTTTTAGAGCTAATTTTTACAATTTATTTTCTTTTTTGTAGGAATCAAGATTTGGCGTGAAATTACGGCACTACCGTAATCTCCTTTACGGTACCGTAATCTCGGTTATTTTCGAACAGAGGATTTTAACCCGTTATGGTACTACCATAAGTATGTTAACGGTACCGTATTTTATGACAAAATCTTCCCGTAAGTTTTCTTATTTTTACGGCACTACCGTAACTTGCTTTACGTGCCGTAATGTTTGAATTTTAAATTTTGAATTATTCTGTCAAAAAAAAAATCTCTGATCGATATTATAGCCCCACCGTAAAACTATTTACGGTACCGTAATGGACACTTATTTCCAACCCGAGAGTTTTGACCCATTACGGTACTGGCGTAAACATTTTAACGGTACCGTAATCTTTGCAATTTTTGAGCCAAAAGTTTTTTACCATTACAGCACTGCCGTAAACATTGTTACGGGCGTAATTATATCCGCGATGCACGATAAACGTGCCATAAACTTAGGGTTCTTAGTGCCATTTTGAGCTTTTATCGCTCGCTCGTGCATCGATCTTGGAGCTCCGACCTTCAGAAGACACCGGCGACCCTTCCCGTCTGGTGATTGCCGCCGATTTGGTACTCTCTCGTCCGATTTTACTGTTTTAGCGAGTTTTGACCTAGATTCTTCCCCCTTTGCTCGTGCATCTTCGTTTCTCAGTCATTTTTGGGGATTCTTGTTTCCATCTGCTCGAGAGAAGATAGGCTACCATTTTCTTGTTGTTTTGAGAGTTTTGAACCAATTTCTAGGGAGATCTGAGTTGAAACGTGATGAATGTGCTTAAAGTTTACTGTTCACAGTCGCCCTTTTCGATTTTGCAGTGATTTTCTGAGTTCAAGTATGATTTTAAGTTGACATCTTACCTGATTAGTTTGTTGATGATGATTGGGAGTGTTATCTTTGTTTGCTTGCTATATATTTGCCATATCTATGTTGAATCTTAGTGCAGCTTGTGATTGTAACAATGCCACCAAGAACCAAGGGACTTGTTGCCAAGAGAAAAGGAAAGGCACCAGCTGAACCTTCCTTTCCACCCAATCCTCATGGCATTGAGTTTAGAAATGAGATACAAGCTGCAAGATACAATCAACTGGTTGAAAGAAGAGTAGTTGCCACTAAGTATGCTGATAAGAGAACATTGGAGGCATTGGGTTTATATGAGGATGTCATGTGGATGTTTGATGAGATCATAGCCCAAAAATTCTTCCAGATAACTCCGTAGACATATCTGCCACTTGTTCTAGAATTTTTAAGCAGTTTCGATATGGAGCTTAACACTTATCCTACTAGGCATTAGGATGGTGAGATCACCTTTCGTATGGCCAATGAAGAGAGGAAGCTATCTATGAGAGATTTGAGGACTATCTATCAGCTTGGTAATGGAGGGCACACCTTTGTTTCATCTGGGTATGCTGAAGATGTATTCTGGAACCAGATCACTCAAGAAAACAACTTTTCTGCACTTACTGCCAGGGCATCATAGATTTCAAATCCCTGCATCTGATATGTCCATAGAGTTTTAGCCCACACTGTCTTTGGTAGAGGTGACAGTGATGGGATGGTCAGACAAACAGAGTTGTTTTTCCTCTGGAGCATGTTATTTGGATACCCTTTGGATGTTGCTTTCTTTTTCATGAAGCATATTGAGAAGGTCTCTAGGGCAAAGAAAGGTGCTATTGTGATAGGTGGTTTCATTACACCTATAGCACTCTACTTGAGAGTTGAGCCATATGGGACACAAGTTGCAAAAGGGAGTCCAAGACTTGACATGGAGTCTTGCATAGCAATGAGGATGATAGTGAGGGAAGGACATGGATTTTCATTGATCCTTGGATCAGGAGAGCAGAAGTTGCCTTTGCCATGCATAGAAAAGACAACAGTGAAGAATCATGCAAATTGGAGTTTGAGCCCAGAAGATGCTGACTATGCGATGCCACCACTGCTGAACACTGTACCACCACCACCTTGGGGTAGCAGTGATGATCCTTTTGGGATAAGCACAGAGCAGCCACCTCAGGGACCATCAGGTTCTTCCACACACCCAGACTCAGGCAGAGGATTCTCCAGTACTTATGATCCAGGATTCAGATATCTCTCCACTCAGTTGTACCGTCAGGAGCAGAGGATGGAGAGAATGATGAGCACAGTGAGTGATATGCGAGGCTCCATGAGCCAGATGCAAGATTCGATGCATCACATGCATCAGGACATTGAAAATCTCAGCACCTACATGGAGGAGATGGGGAACATCTTATACAAGCGTTTTGATTTTCAGGACCCTAGGAGGAGTGGAGAGTATGGAGGACACCAGAGAACACCACCTATTGATCCTATGGACACCGTAGTGCAGAGCACCGAAGAGATAGGATCTGATGGCGGTGAAGATTGGTAGAGTCTTGTGAGTATCTCTTTTCCCTTTTGTCTTTTGTCTTTCACTTTCTGTATCTTATTGATATTTTATATGTTGAAGGGAAGGATGCTTCCTCTGCATATCTGTGTTCGCCGGCACTACTACTCTATTTTTCATGCTTATCTTTTTGATCTTCGATGGAGTTGTATAATGATGTTGATGATTTATCTTCGATATGGTTGTATAATACTCGATGAAATTTTTGATGATGATATTCTTTTCAATATGGTTGTATTCACTTGATAATATTTTGATGACATGACATGTTAATATTTGATGATGATGAGTAAATTTTGATATGAATGGCCTTGATCTAACTTTTGAAATTATTGTATATGACTTGATTGATATTTGATGTTGATAAGTGAATTCACAATTGAGATTAGAAATAGGCCTATCATGTCAAATTTATTTCTCTTATACATATCTGCTTTTGAGATTTTTCATTGGTTGATAAGTGAGATTTTAGGGAGATATGTTGTTTGAAGAATTTTATTTAAAAGTGAAGCTACTTTTTGAATAAAATTTGCATATGAGTATGAAATTTTGAATTGATGTCAATTGATTAATCTCATTGAAGTTTTGTTTATTTTACTATTTGTTGGGAAGAAAGAGTCCAAAATCCACAAAAATAGTAAGTGACTCCCCTACTTGGCACTGTGTAAAATTGACAGTGGTACCTAAGACATGGGTTGAAGTCTAAAAAAGAAAAAAAGAAATGATGAGAAGAATCTATTCACATTAACTCCGTTGTCTTTAGTAAAATTCTTTCTAAAAAGACATGAGTTCTATTACACTGACTACGTGGTGAGTGTACTCTAACTTCGTCACCAGAAAAAAGGTAGTAATCGAATTAGAAAATGTGAATAATGCAAAAAAAATAAATAAATAAATATACGTATCTATGAGAAAGAAAAAAATTAGAGTGGAAAAAGATTTTGGACACCCAATTCCTGTAAACAAAAGTATGATAACTTTAAACTGAAAATTGAATGAAGTCATGAGATTGAGATTCTGTCTTTTATACAAGTCGCGAAGCTTTATTCAACTAAGTTGTGGATCTTGAGAATTGGATTTAGAAGATGATATATCTGTTTAAAATTTTATGATGCAATTAATGAGAATTTTTCATTAGTGATTGTGTGTTAGAAATTTATTTTCCATGAGAAAGTCTATGTCTATGACCAATTTTTGGAATTTTCTTAGTTTTTGCTTGAGGACAAGCAAAGTTTGAGCCTTATGTGTTTGATGACACCGAAATTCATCGTAATTTCTATGCTATTTTGTTGGTGATTTTGTGTCATATGAAGGGTCCCCTTCAAGGGGGAGCGCATGCATATGAAACCCCTTTCAAGAGGGGGGCGAAAAACCCTTTAGGGTGGCGCATCAAAACTTTCAAGCGGAAGCTAGGGTTTTCATGGATCTTAGCAAGATAATATGATCAACGAGATGGAGTTTAGATCTTTACCAAAGCCATGAAGAAGATGGCGACTTGGAAGAGAAAGATCGAAAGGGATCTTCTCCCTAGTTGACGCACACAAGATGATGTGCTTGCTCCTTGGAGATCCTTGTGCTAGCAAGGTCCTTCAAGGGTTATCGTATGCAAGGGATGAGATGATCCTTTGGCCGAGAGCTCCTTGTCCAAAACCACCTTCTCGTCGATCACCCTCAAGCGAAAGATGCAAGGCGTTGAGACCAGCCTTCCACGTTACCACATGGAAGCGTTTTTCTTTCATTATCGAAAACCGCCTTCCAAAATAGGTAAGTCTCAATGGCTTAAGCGTTCACTCCAAGTGAACGTTCGAAACTTCCTTGCATTGAACCTCTCATTGAACCAAGCGATCACATAGTGAACCGGTTCAATTAGAGTTGGTTCAAAACGCAAATTGAGCCAAGCCACTTGGTCTAGACCATATCAAACCCTAAGGTTCCAGATCCAACCGTCCATCTCCTGATGCTCTTGATCTCACCGATCTAGCATCAACTCTCTCGATCGAAGCTTACCGATCTCAAGCCCTAATCAATCAAACATGATCAGACCAGATCTCACTTACAATCAGAGTTTATTTCCCTTTAAACTGAACCCAAAGAATTCAGTCCACACGATCTGACTTAAGTAAGCCATATCATCACATTGTGCGACCCTAAGGGTTTCCTTTAAATGTCGGTAACGATAACTTACGTTATCACGATCAGTGAGGGGTATCTAGCAACACATCACTGTCTCCCAATATAAAGGAAAGAGTCTTCCAAGACTACACCCAAAACACAGCTCAAGTGTGAATCAAACTCACGAGGCATGCATGTTTCCTTTGCCACTGGATGTTCTTATTGGACAAGCATGTCAAGCCTGTAACTCCAATACGATGAGCATGATTAGATCAGATGATCATAGTCATCTGGGTATGGCCATACACTATCTCAATCATCTCATATAGGGGGGCCCTTTAGAACATCACACTCCTTGAACAAGGAGACGGCAATCCTATATCTATCACTAGTGTCCTAACCTGACTCATGATCATTATCCAAGATAGTCTATAATCATTATCTTTCAAATGATATTGAACTACCTCAAAATAATGACATTCATCATTTAGAAACACAAGTGATCTCAAGTCAAAGGACATGTGCCACTTGATGCATACAAGGAATATTCACATTGTGACAACCAACTGAATATCCTAGTAGGGTCTGTCCAGTACATCCAATGTACCCATGAGTCTACATCTTATTCCATGCTCGAAGCATCCTATAAGATTAGAACACATATTAGTCTTAACCTTATCAAGGCTGTCTCATGTTCACCAAGATATCTCGACTAAGGACTTATAGCCTGTCAGCCTAGCTGAACAGCTTTGAGACATTATTCAGAAGTACTCTCATTACAGCAGACAAGATAACAACCTGAATAATAACCATGCCTTTTATAAACACAAGAGTTTATTACATGATACTTATACAATCCCAAGGCCTCAAACATTAGCCTTAAGGGCATACCCCAACAATCTCCCACTTGCACTTAATCTAATGGTTGAGAAATCTCAAACCCATATTATTACAGTGCTTCTCATGCTTCTGCTGCGCCAGAGGCTTGGTAAGCGGGTCTGCCAGATTGTCATCTGTATGAACCTTGCATATTTTGATCTCGCCTCGATCAATGATCTCCCGGATCAAGTGAAACCGTCTCTGTATGTGCTTGGACTTCTGGTGCGACCGTGGTTCCTTTGCTTGTGCGATTGCTCCAGTGTTATCACAGAAGATAACCAAAGGATCTGCACTCGAATGAACAACACCAAGTTCTCTCACGAACTTACGAATCCACACTGCCTCCTTGGATGCTTCCGAGGCTGCAACATACTCGGCTTCTGTTGTGGAATCAGCAACAGTTGACTGTTTGAAACTCTTCCACACCACTGCTCCACCATTCAAGCTAAAGACATAGCCTGATTGCGATCGGAAATCATCCTGGTCTGACTGGAACGAAGCGTCAGTATATCCCTCTATACTGAGTTCTTCCTGACCACCATATATCAAGAACATATCTTTGGTCCTCCGCAGATATTTTATAATGTTCTTGACCGCAATCCAGTGTGCCAAACCTGGATTACTTTGGAATCGACTGGTCACGCTTAACCCGTAAGCGACGTCTGGGCGAGTACACAACATCGCATACATAATGGACCCAATAGCCGAAGCATAAGGCGTATTGTCCATTTCATCTTTCTCAGTCTGTGTTTGTGGACACTGACTCTTCGAAAGATTCAGACCATGTCTGACTGGAAGATATCCACGTTTAGACTTCTCTAAATGGAATCTCTCCAGGACTTTATCGATGTAAGTACTTTGGCACAGCCCGAGAAGCCTCTTAGATCTATCCCGGTAGATCTTCACACCTAACACATAGGCTGCTTCTCCTAGATCTTTCATCTGGAAACATTTTCCTAACCATGCTTTAACCGCATGCAGTTCAGGAATATCGTTTCCAATGATTAAGATATCATCGACGTAGAGGATTAGGAATGTAATTACGCTCCCACTAAACCTCTTATATACACACGGGTCATCTTCGTTCTTGATGAAACCAAACTCAGAGATTGATTCATCGAAACGAATATTCCAGCTTCTAGATGCTTGTTTCAATCCATAAATGGATTTCTTTAACTTGCATATTTTATGACGATCTGCTGGATTAGTGAAACCCTCAGGTTGTGTCATATACACATCCTCATCCAGATTTCCATTAAGGAAAGCTGTTTTCACATCCATCTGCCAGATCTCATAATCGTAATACGCAGCTATCGCGAAAAGAATCCGAATAGACTTAAACATGGCTACAGGTGAGAAAGTTTCATCATAATCTATCCCGTAGATTTGTTTGAAACCTTTCGCAACTAGCCTGCCTTTATAGGTAACCACGTTACCATCCATGTCAATCTTCTTCTTGAAGATCCATTTACAGCCTATAGGGATTACTCCCGGAGGCGGATCAACCAAATCCCAGACTTGGTTATCTGACATGGAGTCCATCTCGGCTCGCATAGCATCAAGCCATCTAGCTGACTCCGGTCCACTGACCGCATCCGCATAAGTGAGGGGTTCATCATTATCAATGATGTAGACTCCGTCATAGCGCTCAGGCTGTCGACGGATCCTTCCCGATCTTCGCGGTTCCCGTGTTATCTGAGCCTCAGGTTGTTCAATAACCTGATCCACTGGCTCTGGCTCATCCAACTGCACTTGACTACTTTGTCCTTCCTCTGGATTCTCATCCAGCTTTATTTCTCTCCCACTGGCCTCTTGCAGAAGAAATTCCTTCTCAAGAAATATGGCCGTCCGAGCAACAAAAACCTTGTTCTCTTTGGGATCGTAGAAATAATAACCCTTAGTTTCCTTAGGGTAACCGACAAAGATGCATTTCTCAGATCTGCTCTCCAGTTTCCCAGAGGCGAGCTTTTTGACATAAGCCTCGCAACCCCAGATCCTGATAAATGTCAAGCTAGGCTGTTTCCCATACCATAACTCATATGGCGTCTTTGAAACTGCCTTGGATGGCACTCGGTTTAGTACCTTTGCAGCTGTTTCCAGTGCAAAACCCCAAAAGGAGTATGGAAGAGTAGCCTGACTCATCATAGAACGAACCATGTCAAGTAACGTTCTATTTCTCCTCTCGGACACACCATTCCATTGCGGTGTTCCTGGCGGAGTGAGCTGTGAGATAATCCCACACTCTTTCAGATAGTCAGTAAATTCTTGACTTAGGTATTCTCCACCTCGATCAGAACGAAGTTCCTTGATATTTCGGCCTAACTGATTTTGTACTTCATTTTTGAACTCTTTGAACTTGTCAAAAGATTCACTTTTATGTCTCATTAGATAGACATACCCATATCTACTGAAATCATCAGTAAAGGTAATGAAGTACTGATAGCCACCTCTGGCATGTTTACTAAATGGCCCACACACATCACTGTGTATGAGGTCAAGTAAACCTGAAGCCCTTTGACCTTTGTTAGGAAAAGGAGACTTCCTCATTTTACCCATCAAACAAGCTTTGCATGTATCAAACTCCTCATAGGAGAAAGATCCCAGCAGTCCATGATCATGCAACCGCTTAATGCGTTTCTCGTTTATATGGCCTAAACGACTATGCCATAGCAAGGTGCTGTCATCAGCATACTTGGCTTTCTTATTATCAATGTTTTGTATAGAATTTTCCATGTCCAACATGTATAACCCATTGTTAATTGAACCAGTTGCATACACAATATTATCTACAGATAAAACACACTTTGAAATATTGCATTCAAAGGCAAATCCTTTCCTGACAAGAGCAGGAATAGAGATAATATTCTTGGTGATACTCGGTACAAAATAACAATTGTTTAATTCCAATACAATGCCAGAGGGTAAAGAAATGAAATAGTCTCCTACAGCAACAGCAGCAACCCGTGCCCCGTTTCCAACGCGTAGGTCTACCTCATGCTGTCCCACCTGCCTTCTTCTCTTGAGTTCCTGTACATTTGAACAAATGTGAACTCCACATGCAGTGTCCAACACCCATGAAATAGAAGAAGATGAAACCATGACTTCCGTCACGTATATACCTGAGCCAGAAGCGATGCTTCCCCTCTTATCTCCTTGGAGCGCTTTACAGTCCTTTTTCCAGTGACCCAGCTGGCCACAGTGGAAACACCTGTTGTCCTTGGACCGCTTGACCTTCTGTTTCAGAGCCTTACTGTAGTTCTTGACAGGGGCCTTGCCCTTCTTCCCCTTCTTCTTGTTCCTAAAAGGAACCATTAAGACAGAGGTTGAAGGCTTGCCCTTCAGAGTTTCCTCAGTAGTCAAGAGCATATTCAGCAGCTCTGCCGGCGTACAATCGATTTTGTTCATATTAAAGTTAATGATGAACGCATCGAAAGAAGGCGGAAGAGACTGCAGAATAATATCTACAGCAAGCTCCTGGTTGACGGTATGCCCCAGTTTCTCCAGAGCCTCCTTGTGCCCAATCATCTTGAGCACGTGAGCTCCCACTAGGCTCCCCTCAGCCAGTTTGCTCTGAAAGAAGAGCTTCGTCAGATTATAGCGTTCTGTCCTCGCCTGTGCAGCATACAGCATCTTGAGGTTCGCTATAATCTCTATAGCCGACATATCCTCATGCTGACGCTGCAGCGGTGGCGTCATAGACGCTAGTATCAGGCAAGCGACATCAATGCTATCATTGACGTGCTTTTCATAGGCATCATGAACCGCCCTTGCGGCGTTCGCAGCGGGCTGCGGCGGTATCGCCGTCTCGAGGACATACAGTTTCCTCTCTGCCTTAAGAACGATCTTAAGGTGTCCGAACCAGTCAGAGAAGTTCGGCCCAGCAAACTTCTCCCTTTCCAGTAGGGATCGCACATTGAAGCTCATGGTGTTCGTTGCTGCAGGAATCTACAACAATGCAAGAACAGCAAGGTCAGTATCAATGTTCAGAATCAATCCAGGACTTTAAGAAAGATTCTTTTTCTCACTATTTTGTCTGACTGAAAAATCCAGAAAACAGTCCGAAAGAGTAACACTCTTTTAGTGAGATGGGATCCAGATTTCATACTTGGTCTCCGCGTCCCGCTCAGGCGAGATAAGATGCACAGAGATGACAAGCATTAATTTCTGGTAGGCTGTCCCAGCCAATCGCCAACCCGTGCGATTCCCCTTCATCTGGGCAATCCAGCAGACTGTGCCAACTGAGTTGGTACAACACAGTCTCTGACCCCACAGATGGCTGCCTCCATGCACTACCATATGCGCCACATATGTAGTCTACATGGTCAAGCTGACCTGACCTACTCCCTGGACCACCACGTGCTATGCTGAGCAACGAGAAGGGATAAATCCCTACTCTGTAACACGCAGGTGTAATCCCGCACTGTCTGAAGATAGATGGACGTGCCCACTGAGTGGGTTCAACACGGCTCCAACGATAGTCAGAACAGTGAGGTTTCGCGCCAGAAGGCATTACGTGCTTGATATATTAGCGTTGGATTTTAACGGTCTTTTATCTTCTTAACTATCATACAAGGCCTATGGTGATAGCAGAAGATAAACACATGCAATTCTAATTATTTAAGCAATAAATAGAAAGCATGATCTTATGTGGTAAAAGCCCATGAACCCTAGTAAGACCTTAATTTTACTTAAGTCTTCACTTGAGCTCATTTGCATCTCATCTGGTCCAACCCAGGGCCCTAGCGCCAAGAGCACCTCAGGTGCGCCACCAGGTGAATGCTCCTCTGATGTGTGCCTTTGTGCTCTTGTCTAATCAAATACAATTTGATCTATCTAGACAAGTTTGACTCGCAGGTCAATTATACATTATAAATTAAGTACAAATGTGATTCGCAGATCACAAAATAATTTACAAGTTTGATTCCAGGCACGCAGGCCCCAGCACAGCACACATTTAACATGGGCAGTCCACATAAGAATAAATAGACAAGCATCATGGCATCAATCATCATGTGATCCAATCAAGAAATTAAATTTTTGAAAACCGATAGGCATCAATATTAATTTCCTTATGTGCCCTACAACCTTACAATGGTCCATTGATAGGGATCCACTCATCCATCTAGTTAGATCCTGTGCCCTTGCATGCACCGAGTCCTAACTGACCCGAGTTGACCTAATGGTCAACCATGCATGCGCCAAGGGCTGAACCACCTTCAAGAGTTTTGGCAAGCGGGTGTGACCCCGGGCCTAACTCAAGAGTGTTCATTGGTTGTCTCAACCAGACCTCGCTACACACCTTTGATGCAGTCAACCTATAGCCACCTCATGCTTGCGCACAGGTGCTATCTGGTCAACTCATCTAGGCTGTCAGATGGTCTGATCAGACTAGTTTGATCCATTCTAGATGAAGCTTTCAACCCTATCAACCCATCTAAGGGTTTATTATAGGTGCATCTTAGATCTAGTTGGGCGCGCATGTCATTTAGGGTTTTGTGAAAAACAACAACAACATGCTATAACCGCAACCTACATACATGCGCAAATAGAAACATACTATCATCTAGTATACACGCATGAAGAGTTAACATATGTCAAACAAGATCAACATACATGTAGATGCACAACCAAGGATCACAAAAATTATCTCACGCAATCATATTACCAAGCTTCAACATCGCTCTGATACCAATTGAAGGGTCCCCTTCAAGGGGGAGCGCATGCATATGAAACCCCTTTCAAGAGGGGGGCGAAAAACCCTTTAGGGTGGCGCATCAAAACTTTCAAGTGGAAGCTAGGGTTTTCATGGATCTTAGCAAGATAATATGATCAACGAGATGGAGTTTAGATCTTTACCAAAGCCATGAAGAAGATGGCGACTTGGAAGAGAAAGATCGAAAGGGATCTTCTCCCTAGTTGACGCACACAAGATGATGTGCTTGCTCCTTGGAGATCCTTGTGCTAGCAAGGTCCTTCAAGGGTTGTCGTATGCAAGGGATGAGATGATCCTTTGGCCGAGAGCTCCTTGTCCAAAACCACCTTCTCGTCGATCACCCTCAAGCGAAAGATGCAAGGCGTTGAGACCAGCCTTCCACGTTACCACATGGAAGCGTTTTTCTTTCATTATCGAAAACCGCCTTCCAAAATAGGTAAGTCTCAATGGCTTAAGCGTTCACTCCAAGTGAACGTTCGAAACTTCCTTGCATTGAACCTCTCATTGAACCAAGCGATCACATAGTGAACCGGTTCAATTAGAGTTGGTTCAAAACGCAAATTGAGCCAAGCCACTTGGTCTAGACCATATCAAACCCTAAGGTTCCAGATCCAACCGTCCATCTCCTGATGCTCTTGATCTCACCGATCTAGCATCAACTCTCTCGATCGAAGCTTACCGATCTCAAGCCCTAATCAATCAAACATGATCAGACCAGATCTCACTTACAATCAGAGTTTATTTCCCTTTAAACTGAACCCAAAGAATTCAGTCCACACGATCTGACTTAAGTAAGCCATATCATCACATTGTGCGACCCTAAGGGTTTCCTTTAAATGTCGGTAACGATAACTTACGTTATCACGATCAGTGAGGGGTATCTAGCAATACATCACTGTCTCCCGATATAAAGGAAAGAGTCTTCCAAGACTACACCCAAAACACAGCTCAAGTGTGAATCAAACTCACGAGGCATGCATGTTTCCTTTGCCACTGGATGTTCTTATTGGACAAGCATGTCAAGCCTGTAACTCCAATACGATGAGCATGATTAGATCAGATGATCATAGTCATCTGGGTATGGCCATACACTATCTCAATCATCTCATATAGGGGGGCCCTTTAGAACATCACACTCCTTGAACAAGGAGACGGCAATCCTATATCTATCACTAGTGTCCTAACCTGACTCATGATCATTATCCAAGATAGTCTATAATCATTATCTTTCAAATGATATTGAACTACCTCAAAATAATGACATTCATCATTTAGAAACACAAGTGATCTCAAGTCAAAGGACATGTGCCACTTGATGCATACAAGGAATATTCACATTGTGACAACCAACTGAATATCCTAGTAGGGTCTGTCCAGTACATCCAATGTACCCATGAGGCTACATCTTATTCCATGCTCGAAGCATCCTATAAGATTAGAACACATATTAGTCTTAACCATATCAAGGCTGTCTCATGTTCACCAAGATATCTCGACTAAGGACTTATAGCCTGTCAGCCTAGCTGAACAGCTTTGAGACATTATTCAGAAGTACTCTCATTACAGCAGACAAGATAACAACCTGAATAATAACCATGCCTTTTATAAACACAAGAGTTTATTACATGATACTTATACAATCCCAAGGCCTCAAACATTAGCCTTAAGGGCATACCCCAACATCATATTCATAGATTTTGCTTATTTTTATGCCCTTTCTATCAATATTTACAGAATTTACACTCTTTTTTGTTTTTAATGATTTTTAGGCAAAAAGACATGTTTTTAGTCGATTTCGAGCAATCTAAGTGCATAATTGAATTCACAACATCAAAAGGAGATCACATGTCAAATTTCAGAAAAATTGGAGCTTCAGAGCAAATTACGGCACCCCCAGCAAGACCTTTATGGCACCATAATTTGGAATTTTTCTAGGCAGAAGATTTCATATAATTACAGCACTACCGTAAACATCACTACGGTGCCATATTTTGGATTGTTTTTCATCAGAGAATCGATGGAGTTTATGGTACTGCCGTAAGGAACTTTACGGTACCGTAATTCGAGTCGATTTTTAACCCGAAAGATTGTTGACATTACGGCACTGCCATAAACCATGTTATGGTACCGTAATTCTGGAAGTTTTCAACCCGAGAGTTTGCTGTCCAGATTACGGCACCACCGTAAAATCCTTTACGGCCGTAATTACAACCCAGTTCGCGACTTTCTCGGCCAACTCCGAAGCCCGATTTTTGCGTAGATGATTGCGATCGATCCAGGCCACTAAATACGCTTCTGTAAGAAGGAAAGAGGGAGCCATCACTGAGACGAGGACAAGCAAACCAAAAGCCCTAATTTTCATCCATCAGAGAGGGAGAAATCGAGTTTCACATGTCCGCCTTAGGGTTCGCCGCCGGGAAGCCTCCAGCACATCTCTGGCCGTGAAATTTGAGTGGAAGCTACGCATAGAGGAGGAAAAGGTGTCCCAGAAGTTTCAGCGTGATTGGAGATCCGACAGAGGAGAAATCAACACAAATCCGAGCGCCACCACTGTTGCGCCAAGATTACGGCCGTAAACTTCTTTACGGCCATACCGTAATTTTTCCTTCTTCTCTGTTTTCGATTTCCTTCAACATGAATTATTGTAATCTTCCTTCCATGCAAGCTTAGACACTCTTTGGGACATGGGGAGTAATTCACTTGAATTTTAATGACTAAATGACTTTTTTTCCTTTATTCTGTCACGTTTAATCTTAGCATGATAATTTTACTCATGTGGTAATTGATCTTAGACTCTTTTTAGATCCATGTTATTATGCATATTTTAGAGTTTTCGCAATAGACTGAAAAGTAATTTGCTTGAGAACTTGGAACCCTAGAATTGCATATTAGGAACCCTCTTAGGTTAGTTCTTATTCGTTTAATTCTAGTAGATTAGTTGCCATGATAATGATATGAATCTAAAGATAGAGCCTAAGTTATCAAATGTGGAGATCTTGTGCGAAAGCAAGGATCGGAACGTTGGAGAACCATGAGTAAAACTAGTATCGAGACTCATATGCACGAAAGTGATCCTTGAGATTCCAGTAGAGATTATCAACCTAGAATTCGGATGCACGAAAGTGATCCTTGAGTTCTTCGTTTGATGATTTACTTATCTTTAGCTTGGGATAATCTTGTGCGAGAGCGAGGATTGATCTCTGCATGGTTGTCTGCATGAAAGTGAGATAATCCTTTTATTAAAGTAAATTACATCTTTATCATGTTGACATTAAACTGACAAAATCATTATTCATGTCTAGTCATAGAAATTAGAGTGAATGAAACCTAGTCCCAGCTTCTCTCTCTGATAATTCCGTTTCAGCGCTTTGGTATTTGTTTGCTAGTTTGCACTCTTTCGATTGCCTAGATAGTGAAAAATTAATTATTCAGTACTCAGCAACATAGGTCCCTATGGATTCGATACTTTCTTTATTACTTCGAGTATCCGTACACTTGCGGACACAACAGGAGGCGAAAGGGTTCTTAGGGCGAGACTAGAAAGGGTTTCTCGCAGGGTTTTGGGTTTTGGTGAGAGAGAGCAGAGCAGAAACTAAAATTTCATTAACTAGGGTTAAGGGGGAACATGCTAACGGAGACAGACATGCGATAGTAACAGCGGGAGACTGATGTAGGAGAAGCTAGCACTGAAGAAGGGGAATATCTAGACAAGAAACACCCCCCCCCCCCACCCACCCAATTTTCTACGAGCTGATCACAGGCAGGCTGTGAAGACCATAACGGGTGTGACAGCCTTGTAAAAAAAATGCAAACTGCAGCCGCGGATAGAAGCATGGTCGTGAACGCTATCACTATCAAGCCATGAATGCCTCAGTGGATTCCAGCATACAAGATCACGGCCGTGAACACGATCAGGGTAAGCTATGATCTCCTTTGCAAGAATTGAGAAAAATGGTGATCCTGGACACGAACCCCGATCATAGCCACGAACACAATCACGGGGCAGGCTGTGATCTGCTCGGCAAAAAAATCAAAAAATCATGGATCCCAGATGCGAACCAAAGCACGGGCGTGAACACATTCATGGCCCGACTGTGAATGCCGCGGCGACTTTGGAACCCCCGGTCATGGCCGTGAACACCATTAGGGCCAGGCCATGATCCCCACTGAAGCTGCAGATTCACCCCGACGGTCCCTTTTTGACGTGCATCAACCCCCATACCATGTTCATCCATCTCAGGAGAACCCGAAAGTGCTCGACAAAGTGACAATCCAGTGATCCCAACGCTCAAGCCAACTGTCAGACTGATACATGGGGATAATTAGCCCACTCTCGGCCCACACCGAGAACCTCTAGCCCATGGGTCTCCCCACCGGCCCACCGAAGGCCCAGCCCAAGATGGATATCATAACCATCTGAATAACACAACCCAAGAGCAAGTTTCCATCGTGATGAACCAGCCCACAATCTCAAAATTTTGCTACTTTGTCGCAGCTTGCTCCGAGCTCGTCTAGCGGACTAGCTGCCATATGCCCAAGAATCAAAGGACATGCGTAGAAACTTCAGCTGTAGTTGGTAGTTGGTAGGATTTGGTTCCATTTTATCTTATGTAGCAGCTTGACTTCTTTTTTATGGTTAGGGTAGGTAGTTGTTGAGATACTGCCCTTGTCTTGTTCCCCTCTTCTTATTCTATAAAAGAGAGGGCTGGGCTAGTGTCTTCTTCAGTTCTCTAGTAGTGATTAAGTACTCAAAGTGTGTGCTGAGGAATAGTGGTTGGTGCCTCGACTCCAAAGTGTGCGTAAGAGTGGAGGTCAGTGCCTCGACTTCGAAGTTTGTGGCGATAATTGAGTTCCATTCAGGGTATTAGATCCTTGTTTCAGCCTCGACTTCTCGCGTGTACCACTCCGTTTGCAAGAAGTAAATCCCACCACCTCCGATGGGTCAAGTTCGCCTATTTTCATAAATATGCTATGTTCTTTCCGGTGTGTTTGCATTCCCTTTCACTCCCTTCAGCCTCGACTTCTCGCGTGTACCACTCCGTTTGCAAGAAGTAAATCCCACCACCTCCGATGGGTCAAGTTCGCCTATTTTCATAAATATGCTATGTTCTTTCCGGTGTGTTTGCATTCCCTTTCACTCCCATAAGCATCTGTACGTCGGAGGTGTGGAACGATTTCTATCTCTTTAGTGTGTTCACAGGGTCATAGGCGCGTGAGCCAAGCCCCGCAAAACTGCTATCCCCTAAAACTTGCTGCACCTAAAGATTGCTCACTAAGAGGTTAGTGAGTGAAATTTCATATATTTGAGTATCGCTGTTCCTCTCGCATTTGTGTTGCCTCGAAACGTATTCGCCATTGCATTCCTCATGTTTTCTACTCACTTTCCGTGGGTTTTTGCTTCCCTCATCTCAAGACCCTCTCATATATTCTGAGCATCGTCTAAACACCCTAAAATATGAAACTAAGGATCATCTCTTCAACAGTAGCTACATCAGAGACGGGCGAGAAGCAGGCATGGAGAGCATTGGGATTCATGTCACTGCCACATGACTTCAAGATTCGTGGACGGAAGATGATGGCACCTAACTTAAAAATTCTAGCTGGGTGCCCAACTTAGCCATTTTTTCCTTCCATTCCCCCGCTCTAGTCCTTTGTCAAAATCGATACTTCACCAAGCTCTGTCCCTCCGTCTTCTTCCCATCTCTGCAGCCATTAGCAGACATGTCACTGGCAAACAAAGTGCTGCAAACCAAACCCAAACCCAGTTACCCAGACATAACAAGAGGCGCTATCGACACACAGCGTGGCGCCGCCACTCATCCTGCACACTTTCATTTTAGTTAGCGGCCTCGGATTTCTTCCCATGCTAGTGGCATAATCGTGAGCATCCGAAATGAGATGACAAAAAATATTCTTCCGCGTCTCACTAGTCAAATTATCAATGAATCTCCAGAATCTGACACGAGCAGCCTACAAAAGCGTGAAACAGATCGCCATCGTGAAAAAAAAAAACATAATGATTCTTTGTAACTCCTGCGAGGCCACCAAGGCTGCTACGAATGATCAAATGTGCTGTCGCTTACTAGAGGAAATGCGACCATGTGATTGCCAGCCAGCACCTGAACTCTGAAGGGTGCATACGTCGGGTCAGCTTCCTCCTTTACCCTCTCGCTCTGCATATGATGGTGAAAGCAATTAGTCACTCATGTGGTTCACCGGATACATGGTACATGGTGCACAGGATGTGTCACGAGACGCTAGTCTTTCGCAGCTTGCAGGCCACATGAGGAGGTGCCCTCTGCCCCCGTGATGCCAGGACAAGAACCACTAATTGAAGACTAGAGTTGGCTGCGAGGTAACTCACTCCCAAATGCATGCCAAGCTATACGTCTGTTTCCGAGCTCAGGATCATGTGATCAACAGTAAAGAATCGTCCACTTGCGGGCTTTTTATTGCTTCTAGGACTTTCCTCCACGCACTTGGGGGTTCTGCTGACCTGTTGCTTTTGGGTCCTCTAATGAAATTGAAGGAGATGATACCAGGACAAAAAGTAGATGGCAAATCCTTTGTTGTCATTACCTTTCTACCTACTGCTGCAATAGTTGCATTACCGGATTCACATCAGGCCCATTGAGATTTAGTGATCGCCTTTCTACCAAGTGCTATAATAGGAGCTTGAGGAGCATCAAAGAACCATCAATTGTAGTTTTATGCCAGCTCTCCAACACTGTTTTGCGACTGCGAGGTTCACTTTCCGCCATTAGACAAGAGGAGCTGGAAAAAAAATTGAGGTTTGGGAGGTGAGCTGGGAGCGTACTCTTTGAGAAATGGGTTTCCCCATTGGCTACTCAGAGCTGCTGCTGCCCAGAGTCCTCCTCCATGTAGCCTTACCTCTCGGTTACGTGCGACAATTCATCTTCCGTGCCTTTACTTCAGTCGGCCTAGGCGACCTCCTCGACGCCGATGCCCTGTGGCCCGAGAACAGCAGTTACAGTCAGCTCGATCACCACCATAACGAACGGCTCCAGAGGCGCCCACGATTCCGGTGGCGGTCGGTGACGATGATCCAGGAGACCCTCCCAGTGGTGCGGTACGAGGAGCTCGCGGAAGAGGCGGCGGATTGGAACCACATCGGGGGTAGCTGCGTTGTCTGCCTGAACGAGTTCGAGGCGGTGGAGGAGGTCCGCCGGCTGAGCAACTGCCGCCACGTCTTCCACCGAGGCTGCCTCGACCGGTGGCTGGATCACGAGCAGCGCACGTGCCCGTTGTGCCGCGCGCCGCTCCTGCCAGACGAGGCAGCGACCGCCTTTGATGACCAAATGTTGGTCTCCGCCGGCGTGCCGGACTCGTACTATGACGATTTATCCTCCGTTCCTTTTTCTTCTTCGACCGCGCCGCCAAGTCCAACTGTACACTCCTTCCGCATCAGCTATTCTCTGCCTCCTAATGGCGCAACTTTACTAGAGTGAGACGACGACGATAGATTTGGATTTTGGCCAATTGTACAAAAAAGAATGGAGCTGCAAGTGAACGGGAGGAACAGAGTTGAACATAAAAATGACTAGTTTTGTAATAGAAAAAAAGCGAGTAAAGAAAATTAGAAGAGGAGAGAATCAGCACCACTTTCTCTACCTCTTCGCAGTTTGAATTTGTTATGCAGGGTTGAGTACCAGCTCATTTTCTTCTTTTGCTTCTCTGTAAATTTGGGGATAAAGTATCAAATAAACATATACAAGTTTATTGTATCATGTGTGAACGATCCAAAACGAACTTGAAGATGGCCTCAGTTTCCATGAATAATCCCAGTGAAAGAGAGCTAATCTTACGCTTTGATGATTGACTTGGTATACATGCTAACTATTCTCACGTTGGTGATGCATCATAATATGCAGATCTACCTCTGTTCGTTGTATAACTCTTGAGGCTACGTTTTATCTATCTTTTTTTTTTCTAGTTTTCAGAGGCGAATAAGTGCTGATTGAAAAGATACTGGCCGAAAAAGTTTCTAAGATATTTGGATACACAGCTTTTAATTAGGTATTATAATATATCTAAATTTTCTATTAATAAAAAATATTTTTTTATTAAAAATATTACTAAAATAAAAAACTATAAGACTAAACATGTATTAAAAATAATAAATAATTCTATTATGAGTTATATTATTAATTTTTTAATAATAATTAAAATATATATTAATAATATTATAGGTTATACTACTAAATATCTTTAAAATAAATAAAATATTTATTAAAAATATTACCTATATAAAAATAAAGTTACTAAATTTTTATTAATAATAATTTAAAATATTTTAAATAATATTAAATATATTTTATTGATAAGGTCACGAGAGAAAAAGGAAAAGCTGAAAGCTAGAAGCTGCCATAGCTTCTTAGCTACAGTATAAATTCTCTACTAGGCTAAAAAGGCTAGTTACCCAAATAACTTGGAAAGGCAACTCCTATGAGGCACACTTGCACAAGAAGCTAATAAAACAGGGGGGCCAAATGCAGCCTGAATCGTGGGAGATCCATGGCCAGCCATTTGCATATTACGGTAGCCTGATGGCTTTGATCTTGTACCATAGTATTCCCTTTTTTAAAAGTTATCTCTACAGAGCAATCATCAATATCAGCATGTTACACATATAAACCATCTTAAAATTCTTACTAGAGAAGCATCAACATTGAAACAACGTGCCTCAAACCGTTATGCAGATACTGATAAATGGCACTTCTCTATCACTCTGAACTGCATAAGATTGAAATTCAAAATTCCCTTCACCACACAAAATATCAATCTAAAATTTGTCTACTGATGACATCAAGTTTATGTTAGTGGTAGACATGTAAATATTAGTTAATTTGTAATTAGCTGTAAATATATTTTACTATTTTACCCTTATGTATTAAACTCATACCCGTTTAGGGTTTTCTATAAATTAAAAGAAAAACTACTGAGATAGGGGGACTTTCAGTTTTATAATTTTGTCATAGTATCAGAGCTTCTCTAGGGTTGCGGTGACCTTCTCTTCCTTAGGCGGCCTTCTGTTCTGGCGGAGTTTCTTGGTGACGTCCATCTTTGGTTTACCTGGCGAAGGTCTTTGGCGTTTTTCCTTGGCAGTGCATCAATTTTTGACGCGCATCAATTTCAACGACGTGTTTTAGATTTTTTTTGGTTCGTTTTCGGTGGCGAGAGATCACCACCCTTTGGATTTTGGTGTCTCTGTCTAAGATTTGTGAGTTCGAAAGACACGCGTGCGATCTCTTTCAGCGTGACGCGGGCGGGCATCGATGATTTCTTGGCAGTGTGAGATTCCTTTTCGGCGACGAAGGAATTAATTGGCCGGAGGTGCTCCCTGCGTCCTTCAGCGGACGTGTGCGCTCGGCGGAGGTTGAAGAGTGCGTCCTTCAGCGGACGCGTGCGCTCGGTGGAGGTTGAAGACGAACGTGGATTAGCAACGGAATTTATTTGAGGATGCGTGCGGCGTGCTAATCCGCTGCCGATTTGATTTCACTTGCGTTCAGCGGACGCGTGCGGTCAAATTTCAAGGCGGACATAAATCTGAGTCAAAATCGGCGGCGCCAATTCGAGGGTAAGCAGTGAATTGGCGGCTAACGTCAGTGCGACTGATTTTCCAATTGACCAGAGCGTTGATTTCGGTGGCTGCAGCAAAATCAAATTCTTAAGGGGCGGACGACAGATTTTGGCGTCGACAGATTTTTTGGCTTCTTTCGGCGGTAGATTTTAGGGAGCGGTTTTGTGGCGTGAGCAGCAGCAATTTTTCCAAAATTAATTTCTAACGCAGCAGCAAAATTTATTTTGGCGTGTCTCAGTCTGCAGTGAGTCTTTTCAGATCTCTGATTTTTTATTGCTTAATTATTCTTATATCCATGGAGAATTTTCTTAGCAAAACATCGACAGAAACTCTATCTATGAGATTTACTGGCAAAAATTATACTGCATGGGAATTTCAATTTAGGATTTTTTTAAAAGGAAAGGGGCTATGGGGTCATATAGATGGATCATCTTCTATTTCTAAAAATGACAGTGAATCTAGTACTTGGGAATTGAATGATGCTAGAATTATCTCTTGGATCCTAGCATCTATTGAACCTCATATGGTGAATAATTTACGCTCCTTTAGTACTGCAAAGGAGATGTGGGATTATTTGAAACGCATATATCATCAGGATAATACAGCAAGGAGATTCCAACTAGAACTTGAAATTAGTAAAGTTACATATGACAATATGTCTGTTCAGGAATTTTATTCAAGTTTTATGAATCTATGAAGTGAATATACTAGTATCATTTATTCTGGTGTTCCTAAAGAAGCTTTGGCAAGTTTGCAACAAGTTCATGAAGTCAGTATGCGTGACCAATTTTTAATGAAATTGAGACCTGAATTTGAGGCGGCTCGAGGTGGATTACTTAATAGATACCCTGTTCCGTCTTTAGATATTTGTCTTGGTGAGCTTCTGTGTGAAGAGCAACGTCTAGCCACTCAATCTGTCATTAGTGAGACTCATGGGACTTCAGAGGTTGTCAATGTAGCTTATGCAGCACAAGGTAAAAATCGAGGCAAGGGACAGATACAATGCTATAGTTGTAAGGAATTTGGTCATTTGGCTAGAAATTGTAGCAAGAAATTTTGTAATTATTATAAACAAAAAGGACATATTATTAAGGATTGCCCAACTCGTCCAGAAAATAGAAGGGCAAAGGTTTACAAAGCAGTGCACACTAATATGCCAGATTCCACTGCTTCTGTAACTGTTTCTGAGGCTATTCCTATGGCTACAGGTCAAAATCAAGTGATTATGACTCCTGAGATGGTCCAGCAGATGATTCTTTCTGCTTTCTCTGCTCTTGGTCTTCAAGATCGTGGTAAGCAAACTTCATCTACTTGGTTTGTTGATTCTGGTGCATCTAATCATATGATTGGCTTTCCGGATTTCTTATAAAATTTACATCCTTATACTGGTCGATATCATATTCAAGTAGCCAATGGCAGTAGCCTTCCAATTACTGCTGTTGGTGACATTGGTCACACTTTTAGTCATG
Organism: Costus lasius; assembly: GCA_027563935.2. Classification (NCBI taxonomy): domain Eukaryota; kingdom Viridiplantae; phylum Streptophyta; class Magnoliopsida; order Zingiberales; family Costaceae; genus Costus; species Costus lasius. The sequence goes on from CM050451.1 coordinate 85,164,958, forward strand.
TTTTTGTTGCTCCAAATTTATCAACTAATTTGATATATGTTGGTCAGCTTGTGGAGAATCACTGTGATGTTTATTTTTCTCGTGATGGTTGTGTTGTACAGGATCAGGCTTCGGGGAAGGTGATCGCGAAGGGTCCTAGAGTGGGCAGATTGTTTCCATTGCATTTTTTCATTCCCAGATCTTTAGCCTTATCTTCTGTTATCATTGATAGTAAAGTTGAACTTTGGCATAAACGTTTAGGCCATTCAAATCATGTAATTTTGTCTAACTTAATAAAACGTGGATTTGTTGGCAACAATTTAAATTCTGCCTTGACATTTAATTGTGCTACATGTAAACTTGGAAAGAGTAAAACTTTGTCTTTTCCTAATTCTGGTAGACGTGCAAAAGTGTGCTTTGATGTGATACATAGTGATGTTTGGGGTATCAGCCCTGTTATCTCTCATAGTCACTACCGTTATTTTGTAACATTTATTGATGATTATAGTCGATTTACATGGATATATTTTCTGCACACTAAATCTGAGGTCTTTCGGGTATTTCAAAGCTTTGTTGCTCTTATTGAGAATCAGTTTTCTACGCGCATTAAGATTTTGCGCACTGATAATGGTGGCGAATATTTGTCGCGTGAATTTCAGATTTATTTGCAAGAAAAAGGCATTATATCACAGAGGTCTTGTCCTTATACTCCTCAGCAAAATGGGATGGCTGAACGCAAGAATCGTCATTTATTAGACATGGTTCGTACTCTCCTCTTACAGTCCTCCGTGCCATCCAAATTTTGGGTTGAAGCGTTGACTACTGCTGTGTACTTGATTAATCGTTTACCATCTCAACACTTGGGATTTGATTCTCCATTTTATCGTCTTTTTGGCATTTATCCGGATTATCATATGCTTCACACATTTGGATGTGTTGTTTTGTTCATTTACTTCTTCATGAACGACACAAACTTACTGCTCAATCTGTTCGATGTGCATTTATGGGTTATTGTTCTAGTAAAAAAGGCTATGTCTGTTATGATCCTACTATTAATCGCATGCGTATCTCTAGGAATGTTATTTTTTTTAGGAAGAATATTATTTTCAGCAGCAAGTTTTCTCTACCTCGCCGATTCTTCTTCCTGATTTTGAAGAAACATCACAATCTACTGGGCGGTTTATACCTGGTATGGTCTATCAGCGACGATGAACGGTATCTCCTCATACTACTCTTGAAAGTGATCCAGAGGTTCAAGTTCATACTGAGCCTGATATTGTGCATCCCAGGCGTTCCTCTCGCAATATTAAGCCTCCTGATAGGTATGGTTTTTCAGCTACTCTATCTAATACAGTCATACCCACTTCTTATGCTCAGGCTTCTACATAAGCATGTTGGGTAAATGATATGCGTGAGGAACTTCAAGCTCTTCAGGAGAATCATACTTGGGACATTGTTTCTTGTCCAAGTGATGTTAAACCAATTGGCTGTAAATGAATATATTCTATTAAGTTGAAGGCAGATGGTTCTCTTGATCGGTATAAAGCTCGATTGGTGGCTCTTGGTAATAGGCAGGAATATGACATTAATTATGAGGAGACTTTTGCTTCTGTTGCTAAAATGACAACTGTTTGTCTTGTACTTGCTATTGCTGGTTCTCAAGGGTGGCCTTTACATCAGATGGATGTTAAAAATGCATTTTTACATGGTGATTTAAAAGAGGAGATATATATGACTCCTCCCTCAGGACTATTTTCTACTTCTTCTTCTGATGTCTGTAAGCTGAAACGATCTCTCTATGGATTGAAACAAGCGCCCCGTGCATGGTTTGATAAGTTTCGATCTACTCTTCTTGACTTCTCATTTACTCAAAGTCAATATGACTCATCTTTATTTTTTTGCAAGACTTCTATTGGTATTGTTATTCTTTTGGTATATGTTGATGATATTATTATCACTGGATCTGACTTATCCTTAATATCAAAATTTCAAGATCATCTTCAGCAATGTTTTCATATGAAGGATTTAGGATCTCTGCACTATTTTTTGGGTCTCGAAGTTTCTCGTACATCAAATGGCTTTTTTCTACATCAACATAAATATATTGAGGACTTACTCAATCTTGCTGGTCTTCCAGAGGGTCGATCAGTGGATACTCCATTAGAGGTGAATGTTAAATATTGTCAGAATGATGGGACGTTTCTTTCTGATCCTTCTTTTTATCGACAACTTGTAGGCAGATATTTCTTTTGCTGTTTAACAAGTGAGTCAATTCATGCAGGCCCCTACTCATATCCATTTAGCTGCGGTTCGTCGTATTCTGCGTTACTTAAAAGGGACTTCTACCACGGGTCTTCATTTTCCAACTATATTCTTCGCTTCGCTTGGTCACTTATAGTGATGCTGATTGGGCTGGTTGTTCTGACACACGACGTTCTGTTACTGGTTGGTGTATGTTTCTAGGTGATTCTCTTATTTCTTGGAAAAGTAAGAAGCAAGATCGGGTATCGAAGTCCTCTACTGAGTCAGAATATAGAGCTATGTCTTCCGCTTGTTCTGAGATTATTTGGCTACATGGATTGTTAGGGGAGCTTGGGTTTCCTCAACTCGAGCCTACTTCTTTGCACGCTGATAATACTAGTGCCATTCAAATTGCTGTGAATCCCGTATATCATGAGCGCACCAAACACATTGAAGTTGATTGTCACTATATTTGTGAAGCTTACGATTCTAATCTTCTTACTCTTCCACACATTACCACATAACTTCAAATTGCTGATATCTTTACTAAAGCTCTTTCCAAGCCTTGTCATCAGTTCTTAGTTAACAAATTGATGCTTATTCATCATGCCGCATCAATTTGAGGGGGGATGTTAGTGGTAGACATGTAAATAATAGATTTGTAAATATTAGTTAATTTGTAATTAGCTGTAAATATATTTTACTGTTTTACCCTTGTATATTAAACTCATACCCGTTTAGGGTTTTCTATAAATTGAAATGAAAGCTGCTGAGATAGGGGGACTTTCAGTTTTATAATTTTGTCAGTCCATACAACCAGAAAGTCCAGAACTAAACCAGATTACAAGTTCAAGAGAATTCATGAGCAGATCCTCATCCGTATCAATGTTGAACTCTACCAAAAGGGGAAGCATTTCTTTTTAGCTAACCAAAACTACATAGTGCAATCATACAGCAATTATGTAAGGCACATAAATCATTGCAACTTTGGATGCCATATGACTACAAGTATCACAAATAAATGGAGCTCGAGTCTGAAGCTAATATCCGAACAGGCTATTAACCTGGGGTTCTCTTTTTGCAGAAAACATGTGATTTCAGGTCCAACATGACAACATACAACCGTCAATATCTTACCTGAATTGCTTTTCATTACAGTAATGGCCCACCAGCAGTCCAATACTAAGCACTTTGTGCTAAGATTTTGAATTTCAGTCCGGTACAATATATAGGGTATGTACCGGACATACCAACATATGAAAATTTTAATACTAGATATACTTACATTACTAGTCCTGATTCTTCTCGACCAATATGTATCAAAACAATCAGTTGATTTGGAATCGTTTTTAAAACATTGCTTTGTGCCACTCTGTCATCACAGATTTGCTCGAGGATTCATCAACACCAAACACATTAGGAACCTGCACTGCATCTTGCTGAATGAAGCTAGCCCCAACAATCAACAAGCTATCTTCAGTATACACTTTCAGGTACCTGAACTTGTCCTAATGCTGTCGCTCTCACTCTTTAATAAAGTTTCCCAAGAATAACCTTAATTATTAAAGCCAATGAAACTCATATTGAAGAATCAATGTCTGCATTCTTCATCATTCCCTTAATTTGTCATGCATCCAGACCACATTACTTGCATGAGCACTCCAATGTGTATATAACCAAATCACCTTACAAGCAGTGTAGGTCATAGCTCGGTATTTTACTCTAACACTAGAGAATTCAAACACATTTTATGTCATATTCCTCCATGGCATTAGATTTCTTTTTTTAACATGGGTACAATAGCCTAAAGAGCACTTTTTTCTCATATACAGAGCTGACATTATCTATTCTTTTTATATAATATGCACCTTCTTGAAGACTCCATGAGATGCTGAAGAATATGAATCAAAACATCCCAGTGATACTATTTCGCTAAATTGACGGACCACTCATTTTCAGGTAAAAAGATAGATCTTGTTAGCTAAAAGTGGTATAAATTAGTTTGTCAACCAATTGATAAAATCGTATAGGGTCTCAAAAGCTATATCATCAAGAAACCATATAATTTGTCTAGGAATAATAGCAAAATCAAGTGGTTTGAAACCAAAATACTAATTTCTTTCAAGAGACCCAATAGATACGTTTATTAAGACATAACTATTCCTTTATAATTGTAAGCAGTTTTAACTCCAAGAAAATAGTAAATTCGTCATAAATCCTAAATTATAAATCATGCCTGGATGTATTTTTCTCAAAAATTCTGTGAATCACTACTGAAGAAGAAATCATCCACATATGTAACAAAGAAAGACACAATTCCACTAGCGCTAATCTCATTTGATGCTTGATAGAAATTGTAAACTATACTAGAGTTTGCCTCAACATAGATAAATTTCTTAAGATGATAAGTTTGTTCTTGTCGTTAACAACACAATTTGGAATTTTTACTCCGTGTAAGCTACCTCAGATAAGTAACCACAAAGGAAAACATTTTTTGTATTCAATTGAAACATACATCATTCTTGATTAACAAGGAAGAAAAATACCTTGACTGAATTCAACTATGAAATTGGTGAGAAATGAGAATGACTCAATGTAATCACTAGTTCACTACGACTGCTCTTTGTGAAGCTCTTAGCAACTAATCTTATACTCTTTCATTGTACAATCAATCACATATTTGATAGTAAAACTCATCTACAAGCAGCAGGGCAAGAAATGCTCAAAGGAGAACAAACACCCAAGTGTTACAAGAAATGGAAACATTCATGTCTTCATGGATAATTTACTTTCATTGATGATCATATATAGCCATAAGTTCTAGATATAGAAATCAGAAACAAAAATGGCAAAAAGGCATGTTAAAAAACAAGTGCTAGATCATAAGAAACCACATAAATGTCAGATCTTCGCTTGTAACAATAGGAAGGTTAAGGTTTCACAAAAGGTGATAAATCCATAAATTAAGGCATAAACTAAGGATCTTGAACATAGAGTGGCATAGGCATTAAAAAAAGAAGGAATCGAGGAAGGGTAATAAGATACGTCTTCAAAAAAAGAAATGTAATATCAAAAGAAACAAAGTTCCATCAAAATATAGGATCATAAATGTGATAAGCTTAGTTCTTGCTCTATCAATACGTTGGGATATAAAAAAGGTTGCAGATTAGGATTTCATTTAATTATTATGGTTATTGGGGTTTTGACTATGTCTAGATTAATAAATACTAAGCCTGAGTCATTAAAGCCTATATATGGGCTTACTAAGTCGTGTAAAGGAGTAATGTATGTAACATGACGTAATGTTACTTTAATTTAATCTCTTATTCTCATGCTCCAACATGGTACCAAAATTTGTTTTAAAGATTTGCACACACCTCTCATCTCTTTGGTACTTTGCTTCTCTTGCATCTCAATTGTCTCCTTTGTCCTATCTCCAAGACAAGGATTGCATCTTTGTAAAAATTGTTTATCTCTTGAATCTTTGGTATTTCCCTAGTGCCTCAATCATCTCCTTTGTCCTTTCCACAAGACAAAAATTATGCCTTGCAAAAGTTGTTCTATCTAGAGTCTCAATGCTTCTCCACTCCAATATGTTGCTTCTTGTGCATCTCAATTATCTCCTCTGCCTTCTCTTTAAGATGTGCATCTCAATTATCTCCAATGCCTTCTCTTTAAGACGAGGAGTATGCCTCTACAAGAGTTATTCTTTATGGAGTCCGGCAACATCTCCCCTCTCTAATAATTTGCATCTCTCCAAAAAAAAAGGAGCACGGCTATGCAAAAGTTGTTCTCTCCAAAGTCTATTGTGGCATAGATGAAAGCAATTCGATAATTTTTTAGAAAAAATGAACAAATTGTACATCAATATACCATTTACTGATGCACTATCATAGATGCCTACCTATGCAATGTTTTTGAAGAACATCCTTTTGAATAGAAGGAAGCTCAAAGGACAGGTACCATAGCACTAATTGAGGAGGAGTGCAGTGCTATAATCCAAAATAATCTTCCTCAAAACTAAAAGATCCGAGCAACTTTTCTATTCCTTGTCGAATAGGGGATATGTCTTTTGAAAATGTCCTCTATGATTTAGGTACAAGTGTTAGCCTAATGCCATCTTCTTTTTCTTAGGAAATTGTACATATGAGACATTAAGTAAATGGCTATCTCCTTGCAATTTGCTAATAGATCTGTATGAAATCCGGTTGGAATTTTGGAGGATGTCCCAATCAAGGTTGGAGATTTCTTTATACCAGTTGACTTCATTGCAATCAAAATGGAAGAAGATGCAAAGCTACCTATCATTTTAGTTAGACCTTTCTTAGCTACCGCTAGAGCGGTGATTGATGTGAAAAACGGAAAACTTTTGCTAAACATCAGGAAGTAGGTTATAGAATTTGATTTATCTGCTAGCTTGAAGAAACCTTCTTTCGCAAGTTCTTGCTATAGTATGGATGTTGTTGAGGAAGTGGCTAGCCAAGCTACACTAGTGGATCAATTATGGATCCTTTAGAAGTTTGTCGTACAGCTGAATAAGAAGTGGAGGAAATGAAAAAGCTCAAGCTTTTGTGAAACTCCAAGATTCTACTGAACCAATCAACCCAAAGAAGGTAAAATCTAAAAATCTTTATGAAGGAGCAACCAAGGTAATTATGCAGAAGCATCCAAACAACCACAAAGATCCAAAAGCATTAGAAGACAACCAGTCAAATATGGGTATCCAGTGCTAGCTTCACTATGAGACAACTTATTGAAGGCCCATCATATTGATCATGCTTTATGTTTTGTTCTAATCATTAGCATCATCTTGCATTGCATGTAGTTAAGTAGCTTAGGAATTTTAATTTTCTTTATATAATTTTAAATTCTTAGAATTTGTAATAGGTTGTAACTTAGGGTAGGATGCATTGCATATGTAATCATACAAGCCACCTCATTACCCAAAGTGTCACAATATCTCAGCTGCCACATCATCGTACGCCACATCAGCTAACATCTAGCCAACAACAGCAGAATTCCAAGAGTTCTTGAGATAAGCAGCAAGTACCATGTCACCACTTTGCCACATCACCTTGCCAGGTGACCAACCACAACAACACTCTATTGGCCAACAAAACAAAAACAACAAATTGCAGCAGCTTTCACAAATAAAAAAAATCCACCTTCCATTGATCCAATAGGGAGTATGCATGAAGAGAGGATGAATTAATGAGCACTGACACCTCAACCAGCCAATGCATGTCAAAGAACCGCCCATGACATCCAATGAAAGAAGAAGAGCCTCCTCTTTCAGCCAAAGAAAGCATCGTCCTCCAATGCATGAAGAGGAGCCAGCTAAAGGAACCAATGAAAGACAAGAAGAACCAAGTGAATCCAAGCCTTCCGTTGAAAATTCACTAATTGATCACCATTGATGAGAGAATCGTTGAGGGCAAGAGGTGAGAAAAGAAATGTAACGTTGGGGGATTAGGTTATAAACGCTTGTATTCTACTTCATTCCATATTGCATCTTAATGAAAAAATTCTGAAAAATTATGTTGAGTACTTAGTAGTTTAGTGACCGAATTCTCCTAGCAACATCCTCCCTCCTCCTGCGTTCCCACTTTGAGAGTTCAATCTGCTTTCCAGGTCTTGAGCCTCTTCCAAGTGAAGCTTGGAGAAGGAGGACTTGGCGTCACAAAGAAAATATGAACAAGACCCCCCTAAGGATACATTGTTAGTTTACAAGGTTATTGGGGCTTGTATTACTCCCAACTTTGCTGCTAAAACATTATTGTAGGATACTTAATTTCCCCATTCTTAGCCTCAACGCTAAGATCCGAGAGCATAGACAAAGAAAGGGGTTTGGCCCGTTCCCTTCAAGGGCCCTGGGTAACTTCTGTCCATTTCCATTTCTTCGAATAGTTCTTACTGTTTTCCTCATTTATAAGCTGTAGTTTCTGTTGTAAGGAAGATCTACATACCTTAGGTTGATCTAGGAAGTCTAAACTAATAATTAGGATCCTTATTTTAACCCCCTCCATCAGTGGTATCAGAGCAGCCCTAAGGTGCTCCTTGTGTTGCACATTCTTCAACTTACTGGAATTTCTGAGTTTTGGAACCATCTTTGTGCTGATTTAGACTGCTGACTCCAAGCAGAACTATAACTGATATAGTTGCTGTGAGGAGTGGTCAGATTTCTTCATGTTTTGGTAGAGGATAAACTCCTCAACTCCAAATTTCTGAATCTGAATTGTTTTAATCTTGGTACAAGTTCTGAAATCTGTGGAGGCTATCTAACTTGATAGCTAGTATTCAAAGCATCCCACGTTCATGCATAATCTGAGCACAGCAAACTACAATTGCTGTTGGCTTTTACAAGTTTTAAGAATACGTTGAAAATCTGAAGTACTGTACATACCAATACCGAACAGGACTGTGGTATAAATTCAGATTTTTTTCAGCTGCTCATCTCTGTTTTATGTTTTGGAAATTTCTGAAGACTGTCTTACATTATGGATGAGCTTCAACTATTTCCAGTTTCCTCTTCAAATCTGAACCTAACAAATTGCAATTTTTGTGGTTCACTGAAGTTGACAGTTGAGTTTTCCTGAATCTAAAATTTTGTGCTGAAATTCAGATTTAAGCTGTTGTTTGATTAAGTTCAGAGCTGAACAATCTGGAGACTATCTTACCTAGTGGGTAGGTTTTCCAAACACTTTAAGCTAGCGCATAGGCTGGACGCAGCAAGCTGCAATTGCTACAGTCTGAAAACTGATTTGTCAGAACCTGAAATTACTGTACGATACTGTTCATTACAATACCGCACAAGCTGTATTGAAAGTTAAATATCAGCTACTGCATCTGAACTCTTATTTTAACCTAAGTAAATTGGGGACTACCTTTATCTGATAGGTTTCTTTACAAGTTTGCTCAAGGCTTGCACAGTAGATAGAGTACAGCCAATAGTTGTGATCCCTATTTCACCAAGTTTAGCCGAGACCTGTTGAAGCCTAACTTCACTCTAAAGATCAGATCAGAGTCCTTGGTAATTATCTTCTGTTCAAAGATCAAACCAAGTATATCAGCCTACACAAGTGGTGGTTACAGCATAATCAATTGCTGTGAGCCATCAACAGGATTGGTTCAAACAGTCATTACAAACGGAATAAAAAAGCCTGTCAGAGATGAATTCATCTAAAGGTGACAACTGAGTTTTTTTTAAAAGGATGGTGCGCACTAGGAGCAATCTTGGTATAGATGATCCTGAAGTTGAACAAAACTCACTTGCTAAAATAAAAGAAATGCTGAAAGCCTTAAGTATGAGAATGGATAAAATGGAGTCTAGTGTTCAAAATCAGTCAAGAAGACCACCCACACCTCATAATGAAGATGATTTATTTTACCTCAAGAGGAGCTAAGTAGAGCCTATACTTCACCACCTAGACGGACCCAAGAACCAATGTGGAACAAGGACCTAGCAGAAATGAACCTAGACAACAACATAGAAATAATTAGGAACAAGGGTATAACACTAGAAATCCACATTTGAGAGTCACTCCACCTAGTAAAACTGGTTTGGAATACCTGCATGATAGAGAATACCACTATAGGACTAGGGAAGAAGATGAGGTTTTAAAGACACTTAGAATGAGTCCCCCACTCTTCGATGGAAGTTCTGACACAAAGGCATATTTAGATTGGCAAACCCTAGTTGAGCAATATTTTGAGTGCCGCACCATACCTGAGAGGAGAAAATTTGGTTTGTCTGATTCCTTCGAAGAGAGTCAGCCCAATTATTTTGGAACAACCTAGAAGGACAAGTAGATAGAAGGGGAATGCCCCCAATAACCACTCGGGGTGATATGAAGTAGAAGCTTAGTGAAAAATATGTTTCACCATATTATAGTCAAAGGTTGTATGACCATCTTTCTAGATTAACCTAGGAAAATGACAATGTAGCTGAGTACATGGCCAAGCTAGATGACTTTTTGATCAAATGTGACTTAAATGGGGAGCCATGATTAACCATGAATAGGTTCAAAGGAGGATTAAGGTCTGAAATTAGGAGAGCCCTAGTATATAATCCCACTGAAATCATCCAAGATGCTTTTCAACTAGCTAGTGACATTGAGTATGAACTTAAGCAACATAGGTTCTCTCAACCTAGCTCTAAGGTTCAAACTCCCTAGCTCACTAACAACACTAGGGCACCCAATCCTAGTATACCCAACAAGGATAAAACCCCTTCACATCAAAACAGTAAAAGATCACCTGTTATAAATGCTCACAACAAGGACACCTAGCTAGAGATTGTCAAAATAAAACCCTACTCATAACTGAAGATCCTATAGACCTTTAACCAGAGTTAGAGGACCCCGAGGAAGATGTGTATGTAGTAGAATATAATAGTGAAGATGACCTTGTTTCTCCCATGATAGTTGTTGTTAGATGTAGTTTTATTAAGAACACACCTTCTGAGGATTGGAAGAGAACTAGCCTATTCTATACCTGCACTAAGTGTAATGGAAATGTTATAAGATAGTCATAGACAGTGGAAGCAGCTTAAATGTCATATCCAAAAATCCAACAACAAAATTTGAACTCAATGTAGAAAATCACCCCAAACCCTACGGTATCACTTGGGTAGATCAGTCCAATATTTCAGTGACACATAGGTGTTTTGTACCATTACAACTGTCTTCATATCAAGGAAAAATTTGGTGTGATGTAACTATCATGGATGTAGTTGATGTACTCCTAGGAAGACCTTGGTTATATGACCTAGATGTCACCCATCATTGAAAAAGTAACACTTATGAATTCACGCACAATAATAAGAAAATCAATCTGGTCCCTAGTCTGACATGTGAACCTCGAGCCTCTCATACTAAGGGAAAAAACTGTTGAGCAGAAATACACTATCTCCCTACTTAGAGTCTAATCATTTCTTATAGAAGCACAAGAAACTAAGTTAATATACACCATAGTAGTCAAAAGTGTAGAAGAAGCCTCAATGAGTGAAACACCTCTTGACGTGCTTAGGTTTCTAGAGGAATATCATGAGATTACCCTGAGGAGCTCCTGAAAGAACTCCCACCAGAACGTAGCATTCATGCTATTGATATGGTACCAGGGGCAACTTTACCACATCTACCCCATTATCGCATGAGTCCAACGGAGCATGACAAACTTCGAAAGCAAGTTGATGAGCTTTTAGATAAAGGACTTATTTGAGAAAGCTTGAGCCCTTATGCCATACTAGCTCTTCTTACTCCTAAGAAGGATGGTACTTAGCGCATGTGTATAGACTGCAAAGCCATCAATAAAATCATGGTCAAATAATGATTCTCTATTCCTTGACTCGACGATCTACTTGATATGCTTGCTGGCTCGGTTTGGTTTACCAAGCTAGATCTACATAGTAGCTACCTTCAAGTAAAGATTAGGAAAGGGGATGAATGGAAAATGATAGTCAAGACTACTGATGGATTATATGAATGACTGATGATGCCTTTTGGACTTACCAATGCTCTATCAACTTTCATGCAATTAATGAATGGTGTGTTGAAACCATTCCCTGGAAAATTTATAGTGGTCTACTTTGATGACATTCTAATCTTTAGCAAGAATCAAAGTGAGCATCTAGAGCACATCAAGGACACACATGAAATTTTAAGAAAAGAGAAGCTAATTCTTAATCTCAAAAAATGTCTTTATGGTCAAGGAAATCAAATTTTTGGGGTTCATCATTTCTGATATGGGGCTCAAAGTGGATCGTGCTAAAGTCAAAGCTATAGTTGACTGGCCTACACCCACCACCATCACAAAAGTAAGGAATTTCCATGGGTTAGCAACTTCTATAGGTGGATTATCCGTCAGTTTAGTACCCTTGTGTCACCTATCGTTGGTTGTATGCAAAAGGGAAAATTTGAATGGACATCTTTAGCTGAAAGGGCTTTTCAAGAGTTAAAAATCAAAATCACTTCTACTCCAGTATTAAGAATGTCAAACTTTAGTAAAGTTTTCATGGTTGACTATGATGCATTTGGGGCAGGCATAGTAGGAAGTCTAAGTAAAGATAGGCACCCAATTGCATTCTTTAGTGAAAAATTAAATGAAACACAGAAAAGTACTCAACTTATGATAAAGAGTTTTATGCTGTTGTACAATCTCTAACACATTGGCAACACTATTTGATCCATAAAGAATTTATTCTTAATAGTAACCATCAAGCTCTTGTTTATCTTAGTACTTAAGTCAAATTAAATCCAAGACATGCTATGTGGGTCAAGTTTTTGCAACAATATACTTTTGTCCTCCAACACAAATCTAGAACCTAGAATAAAGTTGCTAGTGCCTTAAGTAGGGTCACTCTTATGTTTCAAACTCTTAAAGTGTATGATACTAGATTTGACTGTCTAAAAGAAGAATATGCCTCCTGTCTTGATTTCAGTAAAATTTTTCAAAGGGCCTCCAACGATCCACACTCACTGAAAGAATACTCCATAAAAGATGGGTTTTTTACTTAAAGGGAATAAATTTTATATTCTAAGAACATATGTGAGAGACTTTTTAATTTGGGAAATAAATGGGGGAGGGACTGCAGGCTACCATGGTAAGGATAAGACTAGTGTTTTATTTGAAGAAAGATTTTATCGGCTTACCATAGGGAGGGATATCGTTAAGATAGTTGGATATTATCACACTTGTCAAGTATCAAAAACTCACAAACAAAATACTGGACTATGTACTCCTTTACCCATCCCTGAGGGGCCTTAGCAGGACTTGAGTATGGATTTTGTCATAGGATTTCCCAGAACTAGCTCTCATCATGATTCAATATTTGTGGTTGTTGATAGGTTTTCAAAAATAGTACATTTTATCCCATGTAAGACTACTGATGCTTCACATGTTGCTAGACTTTTCTTCAAGGAAGGAAATTATACGTTTACATGGTCTTCCTCTCATTATTATTTCAAACAATGACACTAAATTTGTTAGTAATTTTTGGTGAACATTATGGAAGTTGTTGGAACTAAGTTAAATTTTTCTATTGCTTACCATCCACAAACAAATGGATAGACAAAAGTTGTAAGCATATCCCTAGGCAATATTTTGAGATGTCTTATAGGGGAACACCCAAGAAATTGGGACAAGCTATTACCTACTACTGAATTTACTATTAACAGTGCTATCAATGAACTATTGGGTTTAGCCCTTTTCAAGTCACTTTAGGATATCAACCAAGGAAACCCATAGATTTTGTTCCTTTACCTGCCTCATTTAAAGCTTCACAATCCGCTCTTTTTTTGCTCAGCATATTCTAAAAATTCATTATGAAGTAAAAAAACAAATAGCTAAGAACACTTTAAAATATCAAATAACTGCAAATGCTCATAAAAGACGTGTATCTTTCGAAGATGGGAATTTGATAATTTTCAAGAATAGGAAAGAGAGACAGGAAGTAGGAAACCATAAACTACAAGCCAAGAAAATAAATTACAATGCTTACGCACTTAATCTACCCCCCAAGCTTAATATACATCCCACAAGTGAACATTGAAGACCTCATTCCATACAATGAGACAATAGCCATTGAATTTCCTTCCAAGACAACGTCAGAAGTAAAAGCCATCATTGAGGAGCAGCAAAGATTCACTCAACAACGAACCATGACATATTATCTCATACAAAGGAAGGACCATACTGAAACCTGGATGCCTGAAGAAAAAGTTCAACAAATGATGCTAGAGATGTTAAAGACCTTCAGATTAAATTCTCCGAAGGAGAATTCTTTGACCCTCGGGAAAGCTGATGCAAAAGCATCCAAACAATCACGAAGATCCAAACACATTAGAACACAACCAGTTAGATATGGTATCCAGTGCCAGCTTCACTATGAGCCAACTCATTGAAGACCCATCATATTGATCATACTTTATGTTTTGTTCTAATCATTAGCATCATCTTGCATTGCATGTAGTTAGGTGGCCTAGAAATTTTAATTTTCTTAATGTAATTTTACATTCCTAGAATTTGTAGTAGGTTGCATTGCATATGTAACAATACAAGCCACTCATTCCCCAAAATGTCACAATACCTCAACTGCCACATCATCACATGCCACATTTGCTAACATCCACCCAAAAATAGCAGCATTCCAAGGATACTTGAGACAAGTAGCAAGTACCATGTCACCACTTGGCCATGTCACCAACCACAACAACACTCTATTAACCAACATAACAACAACAACAAACTGCAACAGCTTTTCAGAAATAAAAAAAAAATCCACCTTCCCTTCATTCAATAGGGAGTATGCATGAAGAGGGGATGAACTAATGAGCATTGACACCTCAACCAGCCAATGCATGTCAAAGAACGGCCCATGACATCCAATGAAAGAATAAGAGCCTCCCTTTTTAACCAATAAAACATCAAATCCAGTCCTCCAATGCATGAAGAGGAGACAACCAAAGGAGCCAATGAAAAACAAAAAGAACCAAGTGAATCCAAGCCTTCCATTCAAAATTCACTAAATGATCACCATTGATGAGAGAATCATCGAGGCAAGAGGTGAGAAAGGAAATGTAACAATGGGGGATTAGGTTATAAGCACTTGTATTCTGCATCATTCCATATTTCATCTTTATGAAGAAATTCTAAAAAATGGTGTTGAGTACTTAGTAGTTTAGTGACCGAAACCTCCTTACAGCTTCCTCCCTCCGGCATTCTCGCTTTGAGAGTTCAGTCTTCTTTCCTAGTCTTGAGCCTCTTCCCTTCATACACAGCTGGAACTTGAAGAAGAATTAGACATGAAGCTTGGAGAAGGAGAACCCGACATCACAAAGAAAATATGAACAAGACCCCCTAAGGATACATTGTTAGTTTACAAGATGCTTGGGGCTTGTATTACTCCCAACCTTGCTGCTAAAACATTATTGTAGGATACTTAATTTCCCCATTCTTAACCTCAACATCCAGATCTAGGAGCATGGACAAAGAAAGGGGTTTGGCCCCTTCCCTAAAGGGGCCCCTTGGTAACTTTTGTCCATTTCCATTTCTTTGAATAGTTCTTATTGTTCTCCTCATTTGCATGCTATAGTTTCTATTGTAAGGAAGAGCTACATACCTTAGGTTGATCTAGGAAGTCTAAACTGATAATTAGGATCCTTATTTTAACCCCCTCCATCAAGTAATTGACGAAAGAAAATTAGAATTGAAAACTTTGCCTAATGATTTAAGGTACGAATTCCGTGGTGCTAATTCTACTTTGCCTATGAGACACCTAGAACTCTTACTTGCTAAGTTGAGATTACATAGAAAGGTAATTGGATATTTATTGGATGACATTAAAGAGATTGACCCTTCTATGTGTATGCATAAAATTTTTCTAGAATCCAATAGCAACTCTTATGTAGAATTTCAATGCTGTCGTAATCCAAGCATGAAAGAGGAGGTCAAGAAGGAGATTCTAAAAATTTTGCATGCAGGGATCATATACCTAATTTCTAACAGCTAGTGGGTTAGCCCGATACATGTAGTCCTGAAGAAGGGAGGTATTACAGTCAAGCGAAATGAGGACAATGAGCTTATTCCAATACAAACAGTAAGCAGGTGGAGGATGTGTATTGACTATAGGAAGCTGAATAAAATTATGTGAAGGGACCATTTTTCCTTGTCTTTCATTGATCAGATGCTTGAATGTCTCACCCATAATTCTTATTTTTTGCTTTCTTGATGGATTTTCTAGATTTTTGCAGATTCTTATTCACCTTGAAGACCAAGAAAAGACTATATTCACTTATCCATATGGTACATTTGCTTATAAGAGAATGTCATTTGGGCTATGCAACACCCTAGTGACATTTCAATGATGCATGATGGTAATATTCTCTAACTTTAACAAGGATTTTATGGATATATTTATAGATGATTTTTTCATTTATGGCCATTATTTTGAAGCTTACTTGTCTAACTTGTCTAAGGTTTTACAGTATTGCAAGAAAGTCAACCTTTGTCTAACTTGTCTAAGGTTTTACAGTATTGCAAGATAGTCAACCTTGTGCTAAAGTAGGAGAAGTATTATTTTATGGTGCAAGAAGTAATAGTCCAAGGACATCTAATTTATGAGCACAGAATTGAAGTGGATTGAGCAAAAGTCCAAGTGATTGAAAAGATGAATCCACTAACCTCAGTTAAAGGAATCCGTAGTTTCTTAGGACATGTTGGATTCTATAGGCACTTCATCAAAGATTTTTCTAAAATAGTTGGACCTTTGACAAACTTGCTTTCTAAAGATGCTGAGTTTTCTTTTGATCAGGACTATATGACGGCTTTTAAGAAGTGAAAGGAAGCACTAATTTCATCACAGATTGGGACTATATGCCATCGTCTTTGCATTTGATAAGTTTCGTTTATATTTGATTGACTCTAAAATTATCATTATTACTAATTATGCAGCCATCAACTATTTGATGAGAAAGAGTGACACAAAGCCCTAACTGATTTGTTGGATTCTTCTTCTACAAGAATTTGACATAGAAATTTGTGATAAAAAGGGAGCTGATAAATTTTTTGATTGACCATCTATCTCGTCTTGTTTATGCGAAAGAATTTGGAGCCAAAGAGAACTTGGAAATTAATGATACATTTCCAGAGGAATGTCTTCTAAAGATTGTGGCACAACAAGCACCTTGGTATACTGACTTTGTGAATTTTCTTATTGCTGACATTCTTCCTCCTAAACTCCCTTTTTAGTAAAAAAAAATATATATTTGATGTGAGGAACTACTATTGGGATGATCCCTATCTCTTTAGACGCTATGCTAATGGACTCCTTAGGCAATGTATCCCCAAGGAGGAAATATATGGTGTGCTCATACATTGTCATTCTTCTCCTTATGGTGGTCATGCAAGTGCACCAAAGAAAGAGTTCAAAGTTATGCAATCTAGCCCACTATTTTTCGTGATGCAAGGAGTTTTATCCTAACTTGTGATCATTGCTAAAGGAGAGGTAATATCTCAAGAAGAGATGAACTTCCTCTAACCAACATTCTGGAAATCGAGATATTTAATGTATGGGGTATATACTTTATGGGCTCTTTTCCTCTATGATGCAACTACGATTGGGAGGGATGGTCCTTAGTTCTGTACTCTAGGGTGTTTAGACAATGCCCGAAAAACGTGAGAGGGTCTTGAGACGAGGAAAGTGAAAATGCACAGAAATGCAGCAGAAAACACAAGGAAAACAGCAAAGAATTCATTACGGGGCAACACAAATGCAAGAGGAGCCAAGCGACATCCAAATATATGAAATTAACTCACTAACCTCTCAGCGAGCAACTTAAGCGCAGCATGTATTCTTGGGCAACATCGGGTTAGCTGGGGTCAACTCATGCGCCTATGAACCTGTGAACACACCATGAAGCAGGAGATTGTCCCACGCCTCCAATGTATGGATACTCAAGGGGTGAGGGGAAGTGCAAGCACAGAACACTATGGAATTTGAAAACAGGAGAACCTGACCCACAAGAGGTAGTGGGATATACTTTCTTGCAAACATGAAGGAGTACACGTGAGGAGTCGAGGCCGGCTCAAGGATCCAACACCCGGATTGTAACTCAATCGTCGCCACAAACTCAGGAAGCAAGGCACCGACCTTTGCTTCTACACGCTTTGAATTCGAGGCACCAACCAAGACGTCTATAGCACTCTACCACTGCTAGAGAACTGAGGAGTTATTGGGAAACCCCTGAGATATTTTAAAATTTTATATAAATATTATAGATACGCAGCGGAAGTATATCCCCGAAACAAGCCAGTCCCAAAAACCCAGTGGATCTTGTTCTTACAAGGGAGTCGACATGATGAGAGAAAAAAAGTACCTATGAGCAATGTAGAGCGATGTCGATGTAGGCGCCCTAAGCGTATGCCCTCTGCAGTCTCACACACGCGGATGCCTCGAGTCCTCTTCTTCCACACCCAGTGCTAGCCTCAGGAAGAAGATCCAAGCCTTAGAGTGTTCTCCAATTCACTTGTGCCAACCTTGAAGGAAGGATGCGCCAAGATGATGGAGAAGGAGATGATGCCACCTAGCTCTTCTTCAAGTTGCGCCAAGAGAAGGAGTAGACCTGCGGCAAAGGATGATTATGCCACCAAGCCCTTTGCTTCTCTTGTGCCAAAGGAAGAGGAAGAAGAGAAGATGCTTGCAGCTAGAAGATGGAGGAAGAGTTGCGCCAACAATGCTTGCTCTTGCTCTATAATTGTTCACGCCATCAAAATCATATCTTGCTCTCGCATATATCTGATATATCGAGGCAAGGGGCGGCCAAGCAAGGGTTAAAGGCACATGACATATGAAGGAGTCGGATAGGGTTAAGGGGAGGGAGCAATTAGGGTTAGAGGTAAGAAAAGTCTCCAAGGCTTTACCATAAACCTCTCCCCCTCTTCCATATGTGCCAAGGACATATTATACAAGTCCATTCAGCCATATTTGCCCCAAGCCTTGCCTTAGAGGCAAGCCTTCCATCCAAGGAACAAAGGGGGAGGCACCAAAAGCTTCCTAATGAAGCATTAAGCACCTACTTATCCCCATTAAGCCCCTAGGCGCCAATGGGATAAGTTTCCTCCCCATTATACCCTTATGCCCTATTCTCCCTTCATGACAACTTGTTATTAGGCCTCATTGGATAATGAGCTAGCCCAAACTTCATTGCACAAGTTGATTAAGCCATTGGATTCAATCCAATGCAACCCTAACTCAAATGTGACCAACCATGGTCAATTTCGGGTCAACCTACCAAAAATAAAGTTTGGCTCCAATAACTCTCTTCCATCTCATCAGGCCCATTGGCACTGATGAAATCTCTCCAATAGATCCGAGCTATCCAATAACTGGATCATAAGGCTTCCCGATCAATGTGAGAACTCGAGTATCAAGGTGTGCAACCTTGTAGGTTCCTCTGACGTTGGCAGTGATGTCCTAAGATCATCAAAAGCAGTGAGTGGCACCTAGCAGTGCATCGTTGCTACCCAAGTCATCGAAATGGATATCCACATTGACATCCCCATCATCGCAACTAGGTACAAATGCATTACAATCTCTTTGCTAAACTAATATCCGATTGGACAAGTGTGTCACCACTTGTTTTAACCCAATCTCATGGTCATGACTAAATCAGCTTTGCACCTGGGTATGGCTATATGCTTTCAGTCATAGAACCATAGGGGGGCCCATGGATATCAATGACAACCGTTATGATCTCCCAACTATGGTGAGGTGTTAGGTTGTATCATAGCATGTCCCTAACCATATAGAGTAGTCAATGACCTCAAGTCAAGGGATCAATGCATTACCAGTCACTTGTGAGGATAACTCATAACACCAAGTCAGTGTCTCACAGCGGATCAGTCCAGTATATCCACTACTGATATACTCATATGCCTGCATTAGCACCTCGTGCCTAACCAGCCCATATACCCCCATATACCAGTCTCACAAGTACCAGAGTTGTCCCATATCCACTTAGGCACATCGACTAGGGACAAGAGTTTGATTACAGATCCAGCCTATCTCCAAGGGCATTATCATGCAATAACACAATCGCACATGTAAACTAAATATGATAACGACAATGCCAGAATGATATATAAGAAATATCAATGTCAAGTAGTACAAAAGATAGACCAAAACTAGGTCTTATGGCATAAACACGGACAATCTCCCAGTTACACTTAGACCTAGAGGTTGACGAACCTCAACTCCATGTCCCTCGTATGACCATCATGCTTCTGCTATGCAAAAGCCTTGGTCAGTGCATCTGCTAGATTGTTCTCTCTGTCAACTCTATTAATTTTGACATCACCTCGATCTATGATCTCTCAGATCAGGTGAAATCTTTTAAGTATGTGTTTGGACCTTTGATGAGACTGTGGTTTCTTTACCTGTGCAATAGCCTCATTGTTGTCACAGTAGAGCTCAATGGGATCCATAGCAATTGGAACCACCTGAAGCTCAGAAATGAACTTCCTTATCCAAATGGCTTCTTTGGCTGCCTCAGAAGTGACGACATACTCAGCCTCGATTGTAGAATCAGCAATGGTGGATTACTTGAAGCTTTTTAGTAAACAGCGCCTCCATTCATCTTGAACACATAGCCTGCCTGCGATCTGAAGTCATCAGGGTCAGACTGGAATGACACATCAATGTAGCCCTAAACATTGAGCTCTTCCTATCCCTCATAGACCAAGAATAGATCCTTAGTTCTTCTTAGATACTTCAAGATGTTCTTTACAGCCACCTAGTGCTGCAGACCTGGATTGGATTGGTATCGGCTAGTTATGCTCACAGCATAAGCCACGTCTGGTCTAGTGTACAACATTGCATACATGATCGAGCCTACTGTCGAAGTATAGGGTACTCGACTCATGTCATCCCTCTAAGCCTGTGTGGTGGGACACTGACTCTTTAAGAGAGTAAGGCCATGTCTCACTGGAAGGTATCCCTTCTTGGATTGCTCCAAGTTGAACCTCTCTAGGACCTTATCAATGTAGGTACTCTGACTAAGGGCCAGGAGCCTCTTGGATCTATCTAGGTAGATCCTCACGCCTAGGATATAGATGGCCTCCCCTAACTCCTTCATCTCGAAACACTTCCCTAACCATGTCTTCATAGACTGAAGACTAAGGATGTCATTTCTAATGAGCAGTATGTCATCAACATACATGACCAAAATAGTCACCAAGCTCCCATTGAATTTTCTGTACACACAGGCATCATCTTTACTTTTAATAAAGCCATAATCTCTCACAGCTTCATCAAACCAAAGATTCCAACTTCGAGATGCATGCTTTAATCTATAAATGGATTTCTTTAGCCTGTAGACCTTATTGGCTTATGTAGGATGGATGAAGCCATCAGACTATGTCATATACACATCCTCTGTCAGCTTCCCGTTAATGAACGCTGTCTTAACATCCTTCTACCATATCTCATAGTTATGATATGTAGCTATAGCAAGCAGAATCCTAATGGATTTGATCATAGCAACTAGCGAGAAGGTTTCATCATAGTCCACCCCGTGGACCTATTTGAATCTTTTAGCCATAAGTCTACCCTTATAGGTAACTATGTTGCCATCCATGTCAGTCTTCCTTTTGAAGACCCATTTACAGCCTATGGGTTTTACCCCATCGGGTAGCTCAACCAAATCCCAGACTTGCTTAGTTTATATAGAATCCATCTCGGATCGCATGGCCTTAAGCCATCTCTCGGAGTCCAGTCTAGCGACCGCCTTATCATAGGTCCTGAGTTCATCCTCAATGATAAAGTTCCCATCGTGTTGGGTCGGCAGCGACCCATACCTTTCAGGTGCACGACGAATCCTCCCAGACCTATGTAGGATCTGTGTTTAAGCCTCAGGTTGCACAGCAACCGGTGCAGGTGGCTCAAGTTCCATCTCTGTGTCTTGTGGTTACACTTGGACCTTGTCCAAGTTAAACTTCCTCCCACTAACTTCTTTCATAAGAAATTCTTTCTCTAGAAAGATAGCACCCCGAGCAACAAAAACTTTGTTCTCAATGGAAACAAAGAAGTAGTATCCTTTAGTTTCCTTAGGATACCCCACAAACACACATTTATCAGATCTAGGTTCTAGCTTGCTAGAATCCTGACATTTGACATAAGCCTCACATCCCAAGACTCTGATAAAAGAGAGGTTAGGGCATCTCCCACTCCATACCTCATATGGAATCTTGGAGACACTCTTAGATGGAACGTTATTTAATATGAGAGAAGCTGTCTCAAGTGCATAACTCCAGAATGAAGGTGGTAGAGTTACATGACTCATCAAAGATCGAACCATGTCCAACAAGGTTCAATTTCTCCTCTCAGACACACCATTCCATTGAGGTGTTCCAGGAGGAGTGAGTTGGGATAGGATCCCACACTCTCTAAGATAGTCAAAGAACTGACCGCTCAGGTACTCTCCACCACGATTTGATCAAAGAGTTTTGATGGATCTACCAAGCTGGTTCTCTACTTCATATCTCAACTCCTTAAATTTCTCAAAGGATTCAGATTTATGTCTCATCAAATAGACATAACTATATATACTGAAGTCATCAGTAAATGTGACGAAGTAGTTATACTCTCCTCTAGCTTGTTTACTGAATGGCCCACATACATCACTATGTATGAGATCCAATAAACCTCCTGCCCTCTCACCAGTCTTGGTGAAGGGCGCTTTTGTCATCTTCCCTAATAAACAAAACTCACATGTATCATACTCCTCCAAGGAGCTTGAATCTAACAACCCATTTATATGGAGTTGTTGAATGCGATTCTTGTTTATATGGGCTAATTGACAATGCCATAGGAAAGCACCAACTAAACCACTCAGTTTGACCCTCTTATTATTTATGTTGCAAATAGAGCTATCCATGTCTAAGACATATAATCCATTACAAAGAGTACCCTTCCCATAAAACATATTTGCAAATGAAAAAGAACAAGAGTTCTCCTTTATTTCAAATTTAAATCTTTTCTTTACCAACGAAGGAATGGATACAATGTTTTTAGTAAGCAAAGGTACATAATAGCAATGATCTTGCTCTAACTGAAGTCCAAAAGGCAGGGAAAGAGTCAAAACTCATACAGCAACAACAGCAACTTGTGCCCCGTTTCCAACCTGTAGGCTAATCTCTCTAGGCCACACTGATCTACTTTTCTTGAGCCTCTGCATATTTGTACAAATATGAGCTCCACATAAGGTATCCAATACCCATGACATAGAAGTAGAAAGGTTGACCTTGATAACATAAATACCTTAGGTTGAAGACGAGGCCTGTTGGGAAACCCTGGGGATATTTTATAATTTTTCAGAGATAGACATTACTGATTACATTGCACAGCAGAAGAATATCCCCGAAACAGGCCGGTCCCAAAAACCCAGTGAAGATCGTCAAGCGAGGAGGGTTGACACGATGTGATAGAAAATACCTAGAGCAAGAGAATGTCGATGTTGAGGTAGGCGCCCAAGTGTTCGACCTCTGCAGTCTCACACACACGGATGCCTCGAGCTCTCTTCTTCCACGTTTGGTGCTAGCCTCGGGAAGAAGATCCAAGCCTTTGTTCCTCGTTCTTCAAGCCTTGCGCCACCTTCAAGAGAAGTTGCGCCAATAGAAGAGAAGGAAGAGTAGAAGCCTCCAAGTCCAAGAGTTCCTTGCGCCAAGAGGGAAGGAACGGAAGAAGACTTGCGATCACTAGGAGGGAAGAGATGCGCCACCCCTTGCTCTCGCCCCCTTACTTGCTCACGCCTTCAAGAGAATTAGTGTATCAAGAGGGGGCGACAAGGGGTCTCTTTTATAAGAGCAAGAGGCGGTTTGGGATGGGTGCAGATCATGACAAGTGTGCGGTTAGGAAGAAGGGGTTGATAATTAGGGTTTGAGGTAAGGAAAGTCTGCAAGACTTTAGCATAAACCTCTTCCACTAATCCATATGTGCCCCAAGAGTTTCCTTAGAAGCTCTCAAGCCTTATCAGCCCCAAGACTTGCCTTAGAGGCAAGCATACAATCAAAGGCATAAGGTCTAGGAGCATAATGCTTCTAAATGAAGCAAAAGGCGCCTCCTTCACCCCATTATACCCCTTAGGCGCCAATGGGGATGTTTTCTCCCCATTATACCCTTTTAGCCCATTACTTCTTCATGACAACTAGTTATTGGGCCTCATTGGGTAATGAGCAAGCCCAAACTTCATTGCATAGGTTGATTAAGCCATTGGATCCAATCCAATGTAACCCTAATCCAAATGTGACCAATCTTGGTCAATTTCTGGTCAACCTGCCAAAAAATGAAGTTTGGCTCCAATAACTCTCTTCCATCTCATCAGGCCCATTGGCGATGTTGAAATTTCTAAAATAGATCCGAGTTATCCAATAAATCGATCATAAGGCTTCCCAATCAATACGAGAACTCAAGTATCTTGGTGTGCGACCCTATAGGTTCCTCTGACATTGGCAGTGCTGACTTAAGGTCACCACAAGTAGTGAGTAGCACCAAACAGTGCATCGTTGCTACCCAAGTCATCGGAATGGATATCGATATTGACATCCCCGTCATCGCAACTAGGTATAGATACATTACAGTCCCTTTGCCGAACTGATATCCAATTGGATAAGTGTGTCATCACTTGTTTTCACCCAATCACATGATCATGACTAAATCAGGTTTTCACCTGGGTATGGCTATACACTTTCAGTCATAGAACTATAGAGGAGCTCCATGGATATCATGCTTCCCTTAGGAAGGGGCAAATCCTTTGTCTGTACATTGATCTTCATATATAGGTTATGACATACTCAATGACAGCCTTTATAACCTCCCAACTACGGCGAGGTGTTAGGTTGCATCAAAGCATGTCCCTATCCATATAGAAGAGTTAATGACCTCAAGTCTAAGGATCAATGCATCTCCTATCACTTGTGAGGATAACTCATGACACCAAGTCATTGCCTCACAGCAGGTCTGTCCAGTATATCTACCACTGATATACCCACATGTCTGCGTTAGCACCTTGTGCCTAACCAGCCTATATATCAGTCTTACAAGTACCAGAGCTGTCCCATATCCACTCAGGTATATTGACTGGGGACAATCATTTGAGCACAGATCCAATCTGTCTCCAGGGACATTATCATGTAAGTACACAATCATAGTTGTAAACAAACAATGATAATGACAATGCCAGAATGATATAAATATCAGAGTTTAAGTAGTACAAAGGTTGACCAAAAGTAGGTCTTAGGGCATATATCCCAACAATTTCCCACTTGCACTTAGACCTAGAGGTTAAGGATTCTCAACCCCATATCCCTGGCATGACCATCATGCTTCTGCTACGCCAAAGCCTTGGTCAGTGGATTTGCTAGATTGCTCTTTGTATCAACTTTGCTAATCTTGACATCACCTCGATCAATAATTTCTCTGATCAGGTGAAATCTCCTGAGTATGTGTTTGGACCTTTGATGAGACCGTGGTTCCTTTGTCTGTGCAATGGCTCCATTGTTGTCACAATAGAGCTCAATGGGATCCACAGCAGTTGGAACCACCTGAAGTTCAGAAATGAACTTCCTTATCTAAACAGCTTCTTTGGCTACCTCAGAAGCGGACACATACTCAGCCTCGGTTGTAGAATCTGTTATGGTGGATTGCTTGAAGCTCTTCCAGCATACAGCGCCTATATTCAATTTGAACACATAGCCGGCCTATGATCTAAAGTCATCAGGGTTGGACTGGAACGATGTATCAGTGTAGCCCTGAACACTGAGCTCTTCCTGTCCCCCCGTAGACCAAGAACAAATCCTTAGTTCTTCTTAGATACTTCAGGATGTTCTTTACAGCCACTCAGTGATGCAGACTTGGATTGGATTGGTATCGGCTGGTTATACTCACAGCATAAGCGACATCTGGTCTAGTATACAACATTGCATACATGATCGATCCCACTGCCGAAGCATAGGGAACTCGACTCATTTCATCCCTCTCAGCCTGTGTGGTGGGACACTGGCTCTTTGAGAGAGTAAGGCCATGTTGGGGAATGCCGGGTGTAATTTAAAATTTTTGCAGTCCCAGGACGCAGCGGAAGAAGCATTACACTCAAAACACATTCCTTTCCCAAGGATCCATGCGAGAGAGAGAACACAAGGATGTGATAGGGATGATACCTCTAATGCTTATCAAGATGATGATGCCAAGTTGAAGACGCTCAAGTGCTCATCCTCTACAAGTATCCACGTGTCGACCTTCTCAATGTTGCTCCCTTCCACGCTTGGTGCTAGCCACGGGAAGAGAAGTTCATCTCTTGGAAACTCCTTCTTTTTCTCTCTTTGTTCTTCACGTTAACAAGTCCCCTTGCTTGGAGACTCACGGCCAAACAAACCTGAAGAAGGATGGTGGCACAACACTAGGAGAAGAGGTCGGCTAGGGCTTGAAAGCTTGCGCAACTTCAAGTAGAAGTTGCCTTGCTCTCAGCTTGCATAGATGTCTAAAGAGAGGGGCGCATACCCCTTCTTTTATAGCTTTTCAAGCCTCCACCTCCCCCTCCCCTTTCGTTCTATGGAATGGCGCAATTCCTCTAGGGAATTTTCCCTAATAGTTCAGCCGCCACTAGCCTTGAATTTGCACAAGAATAAGGCTTGGAAAGTACCAAGCTTCTTTCCAAATTAAGAGCTAGACTTTGAGTTGAATTCATTAGGACTTACCATATATGTTCTTGGCGCAATTCCTCCAAGGATTTGCCGCAAGAACTCAGCCACCTAATCTCTTGAATTGGCACAAACATAAGCATAGAAACAATCTAGCTTCTTGCCATATCAAGAGAGGATATTTGAGTTCTTATCATATGAGGACTTACCATATATACATGGCTGATTTCTTGGTTGAATAAGTCAATCCATACACGCCATTATATTTGCCCCACTCGTCCAAGAGAGTTTCCAATTGAAGAAACCGAATTCCATAAGGATTAATCCATGGCAATTGGCGCAAATTCCATATATGGAATTATATCATGCGCCAAGCATGAATCCTACTCCTATCAGGATTCCAATCGTGCCTCAATTTGATTTAATCCACAATCTCTAATTGGATTTGGATTTCAACACTAATTAGGCCCATGAATAAAATCCTTATTGGATTGGGATTTGCACCCAACACAATGGGCCTCATCCAAATCCAATCCTCATTTAGGATTTGAATCCTAGTTGGATTAGGATTTGCGCCCAACCACTATGGGCCTTATCCACATCCATATTCTCATTAGGATTTGAATCCTAATTGGATTAGGATTCGCACTCCTAGTAGAATTAGGATTCCAACTCCTAATTAAAATAGGATTCCAACTCCAAGTTGGATTAAGATTCTAACTCCTAATTAGATTAGGATTCCAACTCCAAGTTGGATTAGGATTCCAATTCCTAATAGGATTAGGATTCCAACTCCTAATAAAATTAGGATTTGAATCCAACATGGTTTATAGTCCCAAGTCCAAGTCCAACTCCCATACAGAGTACAAACTTGACCAAGATATACATAAACCCATGAATCCCAATTAGACTCTGATTCAACCATGAATCTTTCTTGGACTTAGAATTATAATGAACTCAAATATATATTCCAAGATATCCAGATCATAAAACAACGTCAAGTGTCTATTACGTGTGACCCTGTAGGATCCATATGATGATGGTAATGATGATAAAACATCATAAGTAGTGAGAGGTATCTAGCAACACATCACTACTACCTATGTCATAGGACTTAAGTCATCTGGCAACAACTCCCTAACAAGCAACGAGGATTCCCATGCATTTTAGATCCCTTTGCCTAAATTGATATCCCGCCATTGGATTTAGTCTCATATTTATTAATCCAATCTATTGATCATGACATAAACAGTATGACCATACATTCCCATCATGCATCAATGAGGTGGGGCGCCCCAAAGTGGATATCAAACTTCCAATCAAGGAAGGGGCAAATCCTACTATTGGTCATCCATATCTCTATATGACTTATGATGTGCCCGATGACAGTCGTTTTGATCACCCAATTATGGAGAGACATAAGACTGTATCAAAGCATACCCATCATCATATTTAGACATGAATACCTCAAGTCTAAGGATCAATGCAAACCTCTTGCATGTGAGATTGACTTGTTGACTAGACAAGTCAATCCTCACGGTGGGTCACTCCAGTGCATCTAATGCACCTATATGTCTGCATTGCTGTGCCCCGCACCTAACCAGCCCATACACCAGTCTCACATGCACCAAAGCTATCCCATATCGGCTAAAGCACCTTGACTGGGGATTACTTATGAGAATGGATCCAACCAAACTCCTGGGATATTACTTATGCAATTCAATACATCAACGCAGGTAAAGCAATCTACATAATAACGACTATGCCTTTATTAATAATATCAATTCTATCAAAGTACATTCAAATAATGCCGGACCATGTCCATACATTGGTCTGCAGGGCATAAACACTAACAATCTCCCACTTGCACTAAGACCAAGAGCAAGTGAGTTTATTCAATCCCATGTCTCTAGTATGACTCATTTAGCTTCTGTTGCGCCAGAGGCTATGTCAGTGGGTCTTCCAGATTGCTATCTGTGTTTATTTCGCAATTTTGAACATCATCTTTACCAATGATCTCTAAGATCAGATGATATCGCTGCAGTACATACTTGAGTGCTAAGTTCCTTTGCTTATGCTATGGCCCCAGTAAGAATTATACTGGACCATCAAGCACCAGGGACTAAATCAAGTTCAAATGAATGAAGCTACTTCTTTGGCTGCCACAAGAAGCTGCAATGTACTCAGCCTTAATTGTAGAATTTGCCACTGTGGTTTACCTAATGCTCTTCCAGCACACAACAGCACAACAAGGCAAAACGCAAATTCTGGCTGTGAACTATAGTCATTAGACTGGAACGAAATTCTTCCTATCTATCATAGACTAAACCTCGATCCTTTATACTTCCCAAGTATTTAAGGATTGCATTCACAGATATCCAGTGTTGAACACTAGGATTTGATTGAAACTTACTGTCCATGCTCTAAGCATTTGCCACACATAGTCTTGTGCATATTGCACAAAACATGATCTATCCTATACCCAATGTACTAGGATTATAGACTCATGTTTACTACTCTCTAGCTGTGTCAAAGCACATAGCACCTTTGAGAGAATCAGACCATGTCTTCTTGGAAGGTATCAATTTTTGGAATCACCCAATATGAACCTCTCCAGAATCTCTTGGATGAACGTAGATTGACTAAAGGGCAATGACTTTCTTGGATCCCTATCTATAGATCCTCATGCCTAGGATGTAGGCATCATTCCCTAGATCATTCTTCTCGAAATACTTCCCAAGCCTTGACTTCACTGCGTGAAGAGCTGGGATGTCATTTCATGTGAGGAGAATATCGTCAACCATGTAGAACAAGAAATACTATGATGCTCCCACTGATCTTCTTATAAACACAGGCCTTTTTCAAGATGCTTGCATAAGACCATGCATATCATTATGGCCTCTATATGAAAACCATTCAGCTATTTCCATATAGACATTATCTTCCAGACGTCTATTAGGAAAAGCAGTTTTCATAACAACACGCCATAACAGAAAATGCAATTATAACAAGCAGATACCTAATGGACTCAAACCAAGCTATCGGTGAAAATTTTCATAACCATCCACCTAGTGGACTCGCTTGAAATTTCTTTCACTAGCTTGCCATTATAGGTAACATTGTTACCTACCATGTCTATCTTCCTTGAAGATCCAATTACAGCCTATGGGTGTTACCCCCTTTGGCGGCTCAATCAAGTTCCACACTTGATTAGCAGACATGGAGTCCATTACGGTCCTCATGGCGCTTAGCCACATTTCTTGGAATCTGGTCCACTGACTTCTTCCATTTCCTCATAAGTCTTAGGTTCATCCTTGATGAAAAATTCGTCATGCCCATAACCTGTGAGAGCATTTCGAATCCATCCAGACTTATGTGGTTCCTGTGTTTCTTGAACCTCAGGTTGACTTTCAACTTGCATATGCGATTTCCTTTCCATCTGTGTCTAATTGTTTGTGGTTGATTTTGGACCTCGTCCCAATCAAATCTACTCCCACTAGCTTCTTTCAAAAGAAATATCTCCTCAAGAAAGACAGCAGCTTGAGCAATAAATATTTTGTTCTCATTGGGATAGAAATAGCACTCTTAGTGCCCCACAAACACACACCATGGAGTGTCAGAATAGTTGCTTGCATGGCCTCAATGAGGAAGAAGATTTACATGACTCTTCAAAGATGGAACCACATCCAATGTATTCCTCTTTCTTTTTTTGAATTTCACCGCAACAGTTGTGGTGCTCCAAGTAAGCTGTGAGATAACCTCACACTCCTTAGGACAGTCATCAAATTCCTCATTAACCACCTTGATCCAATCAAAGTGTTTTAATAGATTCTCCAATCCGATTCTGTACTTCACTTCTTAACTTCTTGGATTTTTCCAAAGTTATGTGTTGGATAAGACATATCCACACCTAATGAAGTATATAATACCTCCAAATGCTTGTTTCCATGGGTCCACACACATTGCTGTGTAATAGATCCAACAAGCAACTGACACTTCCACCATTCTTGGTGAAGGCAGCATCTGCCATCTTGTTCATTAGACAAGACTCACATGTATCATAACCCTGAAAGGATAATGATCCCAATAGTCCATAGACTTTTGGATGTGACTTTTGTCCCATGGCCCAAGAGACAATGCAAAGAGATGGTATTGATTGAATCATTGGATTTGATCTATTTAGTGTTACACACAGAACTACAAAATATTATCAATTGCACCACTACTATAGAACATTCCAGATTTAAAGAAATACCATTTATTTCAAATTGAAAATCCATTCAAAACAATGGACATAATGTTCTAATACAAAAGCTGGTACATAATAGCAAAGTTCTAGTTGAAGTCTTGAAGGCAGTGAGATGATATCAACAGCAGCATCCAATGCTCCGTCCCTAACTCCAAAGTCAATCCCACCAAGTCTTATTGTCCTACTTCTTTTGAGCCCCTGTATATGAAAATATATGTGAGCCCCTCATGCGGTGATGGAGGCAGTAGCCCTGCTCTGAGGAGATCTGCTCGGACTCGTAGGGTGCCTCTTTGATATGGGTTCCCATAGAGTCCCCTTTCTTGCATTGCATTTAGGGTAATTTGCTTTTCAATAAAGCCATGCATCATGTAGTCACTTATGGCAAGTCCACTTGTAGTAGGTAGTGCATTGTAAGTCATGAAACTTTATGTACTCTTGCATCATAGTAGGGTAGTGCATGCATGCATTAGGATCATTTTTGGCAGGTCATTCAAGTAAGGAGCAGCTCAAGTTTTAGCTCAATGTCACTCAAGGTCCACTCATCAAGTTCAGCTCCAGAAAAGGAAAAGAAGACTTCAAAGCCCAAACTCACTTCAAGCCATGTATTAGTTCACTTGCTATATTTGTTGGGCGCCTCTCCAATAGAGTAATCAGCCACCTCATCATCCATCTAAGGGATATGCGCCAACCACTAGTCCAAGCAAGGAATGAATTCAAATCCATCATCCATCAAGATCCAAAATCAAAGGAATTATCCATCAAGATCCAAAATCAAAGGAGGGCATTTATGAAGACATTTATGAGAAATTGCCATCTCTTGTTGCCGCCCATGCTCTTATGGAAAGGATTCAAATTTTGAATCTCTTATCCATGCGCCAACAAGCATCTCGCCAACATAAGGATAAGAAGACACCTTTTACCAGCCCAAGCATTTAAAGAATTGCCAAAAGGAGATCACCAAATAAGGAAGCTCCCAAAGAGGATTTGCGCCAACATCCTCTTAATGTTGTAATTCAAACTCTATCCATCTTTGTAATAAGCGCATGGAAGCTAATGACTATCCTGCCCTAGCCCCCATCTCGCCTATAAAAACATAGTCTCCACCTTGTATTTCGATTAGCTTTTGATGCAATAATATTGTCTAATAGTTTCCTAGGTTAAGTAATTGTGTTGGTGTTAGAGTTCTTCCATTAGCCAATTTCCCATCCTCTCTCAACTCTTCCACCGAACCCCTAAGAAGGTTTCATCCCTCCCTTGAGAGCACAACTTCAAGGAGGCCCTTCCTTCATCCTCGGTTTGGAGCAAGAAGAGGAAGTCATCACTTTTCGGCAACATGAAGTCTTCATCCAATGCGGCTAAGTTTCTTTCTCTAGCTTCTTCTCTTTGCTTAAAGAACATTCCCCTACACTAATCCTTGGTTTTCTAACTTTGTAGGTTGCGCTTGGTGTGGATCTAGGAGGGGCGCTTCCCTCCTTTCTCCTCCCCTTTCTCTCTATATAACTTAGGACTAGCAAGGGAACTTGTGAGGCTTAACCTCCCCCTTGACCACCTTTATTTTTGTATTAAAATCCGTGACCTGTACGGATCTTCCTGTGAATGTTTGTAAGCTCCACCCTACACCTTCCATCAGAGTAGGACCGGTGAAGAATGGGAAGCACAGTCCTTCGATTCTCAAGGGCTGCACTGTAAGATTACTTCCTGCATTTACTGCTTTCTAGTGTAATTCTTATTTACAGTTCTTAGTTTAAACTCGATTTTTCCCTCTAATATATAGAATACAAAAAAAAATTAGTTTCTCAAACCTCGTTAGCTTAACATCGGTTTTCCCTTATTATTTAGCTATTTATCAAAACCAGTTTTCAAATGCATCATTTGAATGCTTTAGTTCCCCGTCCTACATCATGCGGTACCCAATACCCATGAATAAGAAGTAGTCATAAAGACTTCAGTAACACAATACCTGAAGCAGATGGACTACATCCCTTCTTGTGTGTCATGCTCTTCCTGGGGCCTTAATCTATCCTAAAATTTCCATGCATTCTCAGTCTTCCGAAGTTTCAGCTTCGAAGAAATAGAACCATGGTCATTCCTGGATTTAGGCAAACACCCAGAAGATCCAACAACACTCTCTTGATCACTACTTGAAGTGCATGGTGTGAAGAGACATCAAAGACGTATGATGATATCATATGTCTCCATCTCATCACACTCAACCTGGACCTCAGGGGTCATGCACCTTAAGACAAGAGCAGTGTAATGTTTACTATCTGCATAATGTTCAAGATAGACATTCCAATCCTCCTCTGTACAAGAATAAGGATAGGGCAGGGATGGAGGTCTTTCAAGAAGATACACCACATTCTCTTGTTCTAGTATTTTGGTCAAAATTCTTAACCATCTTGTCCAATTTGTTCCATCTAGTTTATTTTTACGAAGTTTCAATCTAAGTTCAGGAGATGGAATCATCTACAATAAGCAAATGAGCAAAATAAGTACTATGATAAAGCATTTAACAAGGACTTTAAATTAAATGCTATGCTCCCACTATTTCTTTAGCAAGTTGATAACTCTCAAACTCAACTTAGAAATCTGTGAGTAGGATACTAATTTCACATGAGGTCTCCGCGACTCACGAGGGTGAGTTGGGGTGCACAGGATGATCCCATGCTTCCTTAGGTAGGCATGCCAGCCAATTGTGCCGTGCACAACTCCTCTTAGTCAAGACAGACTAGGCGCCCTGTGTCCAGCAAGGGTTGGATACAACACAGAACCCTATCCTCTCAATAGCTGCCTCTAGTGATTCATCATGTCAGTGACATATGAAAGACTAGTTAAGTCTGATCCTAACCGTTATGCCTAGGGTCAATGAGTTTCCTTGTGAAGGCACGCCTAGGTTAAAACTGGACTGGGGAAACCATTGTCACCACACACCTTCTAAAGATAAGTGGGTGTGTCCCATAAGGGTGGTAAACAGTTCACAACACCACTGATCAATAGTTTGATGAGGGCTACGCATTAGAAGGCTTATCGACTTGATATTACGGGGAGAGTTTATTCATTAATTATTATTCTTTTCTAGCATGCAATTTTTCTATGGTGGCAGCAAAAGGAAAAACATCACAGGCATGCTATGGACAAAATAATAAACCATCACAAGCATGCTAATATGGTCGATATGGTCATAGCCCTTTTCATACATATAACATATCACGAGCCATGTGATATGTTATCATGCATCCAAGGGTTGCAAGTCCCTTTAGCAGATCAGCCCATGCAAGAAGCCGAAAGCAAGCATCCCTTCCTCTAACCGCAAATCCATCACCAAGCTTCCAAAGCTGGCGCCACCCTGAAATCGGTTGAAGAAGACACCTTGTTGTCTTGATGAACCTTAACCTATCTTATGAAAACAATTCTACATCTATTCTAAAACAAGATGAAAATTTTTACATCAAGATAGGGGGGAGAACCACACGCAGGTAGCAGAAAGATTTTACAAGCATTCATCACAGGTGGAAACATGCTTCCACATCACAACATAGGAGGGCACTCGCTATGACCATATCAACCCATGGAAGAGACAAGTGGCACATATATAAAATTTGAAAAATCAGAATAATCAAATTTTATCCCCTTATGCACCAACTCCATCCAAAACACTCTCTCAAGCGAATTTATGCTAAAATTCAGATCAAGTTTCATGATGATTTCATGGACCCTATCGGCTGGCAATTTTGTCAGATCAAGAGACCCGGCCAGTCCGAAGACACAATGCCCGTCCTACTTGACAAAACTAAGTGAGCCTTTGGTCTTAAATCCATCATAAACACAATCCAAATTTCGGCCATAAAAAACGATAAGAGAAGTTTGGATGAAAATGCCTTCTAGGTGAAACGCGCATGGATGAAAGAAAAAATTTTTGAAAATTTTTTCACACAAGCATATGTACACCTTGTGTTTCTCACAAGTAGCTCTGATACTGCTGTTGGGGAATGCCGGGTGTAATTTAAAATTTTTGCAGTGGCAGGTTGCAGCGGAAGAAGCATTACACCCAAAACACATTCCTTTCCCAAGATCCATGAGAGAGAGAACACAAGGATGTTATAGGGATGATACCTCTAATGCTTGTCAAGATGATGATGCCAAGTTGAAGATGCTCAAGTGCTCGTCCTCTACAAGTATCCACGCGTCGACCTTCTCAACGTTGCTCCCCTCCATGCTTGGTGCTAGCCTCGGGAAGAGAAGATCATCTCTTGGAAACTCCTTCTTTTTCTCTCTTTGTTCTTCACGTTAACAAGTCCCCTTGCTTGGAGACTCTCGGCCAAACAAAGCTGAAGAAGGATGGTGGCGCAACACTAGGAGAAGAGGTCGGCTAGGGCTTAAAAGCTTGCGCAACTTCAAGTAGAAGTTGCCTTGCTCTCAGCTTGAATAGATGTCTAAAGGGGCGCATACCCCTTCTTTTATAGCTTTTCAAGCCTCCACCGCCCTTCCCCTTTCCTTCTATGGAATGGCGCAATTCCTCCAGGGAATTTGCCCTAATAGTTCAGCCGCCACTAGCCTTGAATTTGTGCAAGAATAAGGCTTGGAAAGTACCAAGCTTCTTGCCAAATTAAGAGCTAGACTTTGAGTTGAATTCATTAGGACTTACCATAAATGTTCTTGGCACAATTCCTCCAAGGATTTGCCGCAAGAACTCAGCCACCTAATCTCTTGAATTGGCGCAAACATAAGCATAGAAACAATCTAGCTTCTTGCCATATCAAGAGAGGATATTTGAGTTCTTATCATATGAGGACTTACCATATATACATGGCTGATTTCTTGCTTGAATAAGTCAAGCCATACACGCCATTATATTAGCCCCACTCGTCCAAGAGAGTTTCCAATTGAAGAAACCGAATTCCATAAGGATTAATCCATGGCAATTGGCGCAAATTCCATATATGGAATTATATCATGCGCCAAGCATGAATCCTACTCCTATCAAGATTCCAATCTTGCCTCAATTTGATTTAATCCACAATCCCTAATTGGATTTGGATTTCAACACTAATTAGGCCCATGAATAAAATCCTTATTGGATTGGGATTTGCGCCCAACACAATGGGCCTCATCCAAATCCAATCCTCATTTAGGATTTGAATCCTAGTTGGATTAGTATTTGCACCCAACCACTATGGGCCTTATCCACATCCATATTCTCATTAGGATTTGAATCCTAATTGGATTAGGATTCTCACTCCTAGTAGAATTAGGATTTCAACTCCAAGTTGGATTAAGATTCTAACTCCTAATTAGATTAGGATTCCAACTCCAAGTTGGATTAGGATTCCAATTCCTAATAGGATTAGGATTCCAACTCTTAATAAAATTAGGATTTGAATCCAACATGGTTTATAGTCCCAAGTCCAAGTCCAACTCCCATACAGAGTACAAACTTGACCAGGATATACATAACCCCATGAATCCCAATTAGACTCAGATTGAACCATTAATCTTTCTTGGACTTAGAATTAGAATGAACTCAAATATATATTCCAAGATATCCAGATCATAAAACAACATTAAGTGTCTATTGCGTGTGACCTCGTAGGATCCATATGACGATGGTAATGATGATAAAACATCATAAGTAGTGAGAGGTATCTAGCAACACATCACTACTACCCATGTCATAGGACTTAAGTCATCTGGCAACAACTCCCTGATAAGCAACGAGGATTCCCATGCATTCTAGATCCCTTTACCTAAACTGATATCCTGCCATTGGATTTAGTCTCATATTTATTAATCCAATCTATTGATCATGACATAAACAGTATGGCCATACATTCCCGTCATGCATCAATGAGGTGGGGCGCCCCAAAGTGGATATCAAACTTCTAATCAAGGAAGGGGCAAATCCTACTATTGGTCATCCATATCTCTATATAACTTATGATGTGCCCGATGATAGTCGTTTTGATCACCCAATTACGGAGAGACATAAGACTGTATCAAAGCATACTCATCATCATATTTAGACATGAATACCTTAAGTCTAATGATCAATGCAAACCTCTTGCATATGAGATTGACTTGTTGACTAGACAAGTCAATCCTCATGGTGGGTCACTCCAGTGCATCTAATGCACCTGTATGTCTGTGTTACTATGCCCTGCACCTAACCAGCCCATACACCAGTCTCACATACACCAAAGCTGTCCCATATCGGCTAAGGCACCTTGACTGGGGATTACTTATGATAATGGATCCAACCAAGCTCCTGGGACATTACTTATGCAATTCAATACATCAACGCAGGTAAAGCAATATGCATAATAATGACCATGCCTTTATTAATAATATCAAATCTATCAAAGTACATTCAAATAATGCTGGACCTTGTCCATACATTGGTCTGCAAGGCATAAACACTAACAGGCCATGTCTTATTGGAAGGTATCCTCTCTTGAATTGCTCCATATAGAATCTTTTTAGGACCTTATCAATGTAGGTACTTTGACTAAGGGCGAGGAGCCTCTTGGATCTATCCCGGTAGATCTTTACGCCTAGTATATAGGCAGCCTCCTCTAAGTCTTTCACTTCGAAACACTTCCCCAACCATGTTTCCACAGACTGAAGACTAGGGATGTCGTTTCCAAAAAGCATTATGTCATCGACATACAAGACCAGAAAAGTCATTAAGTTCCCACTGAATTTTCTATATACACAGGCGTCATCTTCACTTTTGATAAAGCCATAATCTCTCACAGCTTCATCAAAGTTTCACAAAAATAAGAAAAAGTGAAGATTCCGAAGCAATCGAGTAAATAAGCCTAAAAATTACATAAAAGCACTAGACTGCCTTGTTATGAGATAAAATAATATCAGAAAATACTACCAAAATACAAAGCATCAAATACCCCCAGACTTAAATCTTTGCTTGTCCTCAAGCAATAAAATAATATGTAACACATAATAGGTATGAAAGAAGTTATTCAAGTTGAAAGCATACAACCATGTCAGATATTTCCATGAGCGAACCATGATCCAGTTTGAGAAATGAATGATGAGTAACAAGAATTGAATCAAGTAGGTCCCACAATCTTTAAATGATAAGGCATTCAACTATGAGCATACAAAGAAATCTAGTCTAGCATACATACTACATTCACCAATTCAATTAATCCAAAATCAAATGTTGGGGTCAGACATAATTGTGTTATTGCAAGACAAACTTTATCACCTCTTATTTTATTTAGGTAGCAAGACAAGTTAACAAAACTGATGGTAATCATTTTTTTTTGACTTCAACTCATGTCTTCAGTACCACTGCCAATTTTTTGCAGTGTCAAGTAGAGGAGTCTTTTGACTTCAACTCATATCTTTGGTACCACTGCCAATTTTTCGCAGTGCCAAGTAGAGGAGTCTTTTGACTTTAACTCATATCTTCGGTAACACTGCCAATTTTTCACAGTGCCAAGTAGAGGAGTCTTTTTTTTTCCTTTTTGAGGTCACACTTGTGATCATCACCCAACAGATAATATGTTATCATTGAATAAATGAACAAGTCTATATGTTTCTACAGAAAAACATATGTATGCTACTAGCAAGCCATCCTTACTCAATTTCAGATATGTGACCCATCGATTCAACATTCTCAAACATTCCCATCAAAGGATTTCAGAAACTTAGAATAATTGGACAGGATCATAAAAGATATCATGACCAGGTGGTGCATTCAGCATATCATAACCATTTCACACCATGCATGGAATCAGTCTCAGTGTTTATTCAAGGCTATCATAGGATCACAACATTATCAAATATATTGAGGTGTATATTTTAGTGTATCAATAAATCATCAACTCATCAGGAAGAGCATGTCATCAAGAGTAATACAATATCAGCCATACAAAATACCTGAATCAAACTCATTGCAGAATAATAGCATCACAGAATCACAAATACATCATAATCCAGGCAAGAATATCCAAATAACTTGTCATCATAAATCCTCAGCATAAAAAAATGCACATCATAACACAATAGCATCATAAAACCAAATCACAGAGGTGTCATAAAAAATGTCTCATCCACACATAACAATATATACAAAGAGTAGCATCACAATCAAATCATAAAGTGTCAAGTACCATAGCATTACAACATGAATAAAATATCATAAAAATGTCATAAAACCACCATAGTATCAGTACAAAAGAGTATCAGTAGCAAAATAGAATATTATATCAGTAAATAATAGCCTAAAAAAAGAGTATTACAACATAGATTACCAAATCATTAGCAGAGTAGTATATCTATATCATCAGATTTTTAGCACATCCATATGTCCCAGAATCATCAGCATGTATGATGAAGTCATCAACAGAGTAATCCTAACATCAAAGTGTTATAGTATCACCACAGCATCATCATCACAAAATCAGAGTCAAATAGAGCATAGCTATCATCACAACATAGTCAAAATATCACAGTCATGTATCACAGACATAGCAAAAGTCAGAGTCAGTCAGAATATAATTCAAAATGAATAGTTAGAAGACTGAGCTTTAGAAGGAACAAGCATCAGAATCATTCCCTCCTCACATAAAAATTTGCATAGTCCTCTATGCAATCAATGTGTCGTGAGAGCGTGGGGGGAAATAAGAAAAACTAATACTCATTTATGCCTCTTATGCTTAAAGTCCTCGTCATCAGAGTTCATTTCAGTACCTTCCTTCTAGGGGTCATCTTCATCATCATCACCATCTCTTGAAATCTCATCATCTCTTCATGAAGTTCACCTTGGCACCTTTACTCTTCCTTTAAAAGTCTTATCACAGCGTGATGATCAAAAAGCTCCAAAACTTTGATTTTTGGGTATTCCTACAATGATAAGAAAGAAAAATCATCCGCATTCTAATACAAGGCAAAACAAACTACATAACTTCAAAAATCAAAAGACTAATTAAATAAAACACGCAATGCAAAAGTAAAGGAAAGCAGAAAAGACTTGGGTTGCCGCCCAAGAAGAGCTTGTTTAAGGTCATTAGCTTGACCGTAGTGTTATTCATAGATCAGAATGTATATGTAAGCAACAAGGAATTCATACCTTAAAGCGCCAGAAAATGATTTTAAGTCTATTTTACCTTCATCAGTTACCTTGGTTGCTTCCTTATGCAGATTTTCAAATTGTACCTCCTTTAGGATAATCGGTTCAGTTGAATCAAGGAGTATGGCAAAAGGTTGAGCTTTTTCATTATCCTTCACCTTCTCTTCAGCTACAAAACAAGCATCTATAGGATCCACAAGCAATTCGTCAATCAAAGCATGGTTAACCACTTCCTCAACAATATCAACATTAT
The DNA here is from genome assembly GCA_027563935.2 of Costus lasius. Taxonomy (NCBI): domain Eukaryota; kingdom Viridiplantae; phylum Streptophyta; class Magnoliopsida; order Zingiberales; family Costaceae; genus Costus; species Costus lasius. The sequence continues at coordinate 85,204,963 of CM050451.1, forward strand.
GACAAGACCCTACAAAACAAGTTATATCTTCTGGTGATTTCTCATGTTCTATCTCCTCTTTTGATTGATCAGATTGAAATGTCTCGGGGGATCTAATCTCAGTGTCATGTGCAGGCATCCTAGGCTCCTCAAGTTGTTTCCCATCGCAAGTTATATTTGTATTACAACATCCACTCGGGTTTATTTCAGGTTGAGATGGTAGTTCACTAGAGGCTCTTGTATATGTGCTAGCTTGATTAGCTAATTGGGTTTCCAACATCTTATTATGGGCCTCGAGAGCATCTAGTTTAGATGTTAGTTGCCTAATGGTTTCACTAACACTCTCAATTTTCTCGGTTTATGTAGCCATAAAAGTCTCTAATGGTGACTTTAGGTTAGACTTTTGAGGTGGCACAAATTGCCTCGGTTGAAATGCAAGAGGTTGCCTATAGCTAAGTTGGGAAATTGTGTTGGGATTGTTCTCATAGGAAAAATTTTCATAATCCCACCAACTTGGATTGTATGTATTGCAATATGGGTCTAACTGTGGTCTAGGGTTGAGATTCCAAAAGGTATTGGCTTGCTTTCCAAAAGGTTTAGGTTGTGAGATTCCTAATTGGCATTCAACAAATCTGTGTCCTGAAATTCCACAAAATTCACAATAGGTATTAGTGGCTTCAACTGAATTGATAATAAAGGAATTTAACTTTTGTGATAAAGTATCTACCTTCGCAGCTAACAAGCTCAATTCATGCAAATCATACTTACTTGGAATTGCAGCTTTATATGAGTTAACTCTCTCACCTGACCACTAACTGTGATTGAGGGTCATATCCTCTAGCAGGTTCATGACATCATCCACAGTCTTGTTCATCAAAGCCCCACCAGCAGCTGCATCAATAATATGCCTCGTGTTATAACTTAGACCATTAGAAAAGGTGTGAACAATTACCCATTTTTGAGGTCCATGATGTGGGCATATTCTTTGAAGTTCTTTAAATCTGTCTTATGCTTCATAGAGTGATTCCCCATCATGTAATCTAAATCTTCAACTGAATTGTCTTACTAGGAGGGAAGTATTTAGACAAGAAAGCTTGTGAAAGTTCTTCCCATGTTCTGATTAAAGCAGATGGTATAGTGTGCAACCACGCTCTAGCCTGATCCCTGAGAGAGAAAGGAAATAATCTTAGCTTAATTGCATCAGTAGAAACACCATTAATCTTAAAAGTGTCACAATATTCCAAAAATATGTCCAAGTGCATATAAGGGTCTTCTAGGGGAGAGCCTCTAAATTGATTTTGTTGAACCATCGATAGTAGTGCAGGCTTGATCTCAAAACTGTTGGCTTTCACATTCGGACGAACAATGCCCAATTGTAAGTGTTGTATAGATGGAGTAGCATAATCTCTCAAAGTCTTGTTGTTTATATTTTCAGCAGCCAAAGGTACTCGGGCATTCTCCAAATTCAAAGATAAAGGCTTCAAGATCTAGGTCATACAGATCATATGTTCTTAAGCTCCTTTGCAAAAAAAATATTGATGAGACACAATGATAAAGCTTAAGAAAGGAAATAGCTAAAATAAAAATAAAAAGGGAGAAAAAGAAAAATTCTTAGTCTACTAAATTTTAGAAATTTGTTAATATTGACCGAAGCTCCCCGGCAACGGCGCCAAAAACTTAATACGCACCGCAAATGCACGGTGTTATCAAAGTAATATAAAAGATTGTCAATCCCACAGGGAGCTAGGTCAAGCACCAACTATTCTAATATTTAGAAGCTAAGCAATCCAATTTTTTGTGTTTTGGGAATAAAGTAAATTAACTCAACTATATATAAAATAGGAAAAGCAACGATAAAAATATGAAGAGTGTCTAATTGAGAGATATCAGGACTATGGAATTTACCACATTGACTGATCTATATGAACTGGAATTTAGTTGATGCATGAGTTTATCATTTTATATAAGGAATCTTTCCTAAGTTACAGGATGCCCCCTCTCAGTGGTATACTCTGGTGCTTATCTGGAACGGTCTCCTACTCTCACGGTGGATCGTTCCAGGTAAACCCAATGAGTTCTATAAAAAATTATGTTGCGAAAACCAAGCACTCTCGTGTCATGGATTCACAAGTTTTACCTAAGGGTTCCACCACCACGATCCTCCTCTCGGTATGAATCGCGTCAGCTAATGCACAATATTACTTGATCAAGGTAATATTATGAAATAAGCACAACTAAATAAAATATGCTCAGATAAGACTCAAAACATCAAGAAAGTTTAGTTTATACAATAGATCAAGTCAAAGGGCTTCATCCGAGCCCCAAATAAAGATTTACGCTATAAAAGCCATACAAATCCACACAAATCTCTCAAATCAACAAAGAAAACTAGAAACAAAGACTAAAGAGAGGTAGGAGAAGATGATGCAAATGTTTCCTCCAAGTTTGGTGAAGATCCATCACGAAATTGCCCCAAAATCCTCTCCGGAAAGCCCTTGTCACCGGTCCACTCGCCCTAGCCACTTCGTCCATCTATTGCTCTCCAAATATGGCACGAAAAAGAGGGCTTTTATGCCCAAAAGATTTGCCTCTCTCTTAGCTTTCCAAAACATATTTTTTTTTTACCTTTTTTGGATTTTTCTAGGGCCCAAAATCGAAGAAAAACTAAGTGAAGGTCGGACTGCCCAATTATGATCATGGGTGAACCCCGTCGGGTTCACCTGGTGAAGTCTACTGTGCAGTTCTATCGAGAAAGAATCACCGGTGAACCCAGCCGGGTTCACCAGGTGGTGAAGTATATTGTTGATTTCTGTGTAGATTTCCTCAGAGAGAATCACGGGTAACCCCGCTAGGTTCACTAGGTGGTGAAGTCTTCTGTGAACTTTTGGACATCCGGTGAAATACTGGTGAACCCCGTGGGGTTCACCTGGCATATTTTCCAAAGTAGCTCCAATTGGGCCCAAATTTGACATGCAGCTTCGTTTTCACGTAGGGAATCACCCCATAACCTTAGAATCTTCAAAGGACTTCAAAATTGGATGATTTTACCTGAAGTTACACAAAAAAAGGAAAAAGTGAAGATTCCAAAGCAATCGAGTAAATAAGCCTGAAAATTATATAAAAGCACTAGAATATGCCTTGTTTTGAGATAAAATAATATGAGAAAATACTACCAAAATACAAGGCATCAAGTTGCACTATGTGCTTCATCACGTGAGGTGTCCCTCCACATGAGTGGCACTTGTTATTCCTAACCCTTTCCATCTTTATCTTCAATGTCCTAGTTAAGCCTTTTGGCTCAACACATTGACTCTTTACTTTAGGAGGGTTGAGCCAAACCATCTGATTAAGGAGCTGCTTAAGATTAGAGATAATCTCAGAGGCACTCTTCAATTCATATTGCCCTCGAAATTCAGGTGACATGTTGGCTAGAATCAAATTAGCAACCTCCAAAGTATCAGGCTGATGCTTATCATAAGCATCCTTCTCAGCTGCTGAGGTGGAGCATGGAAGTGGCTCAGGAATAGGCTGCCCAAGGACATAGAGCTTCCTCTCATGCCTGAGTACAATCCTTAAGTTCACATACCAATCCAGTAAGTTGGATCTAACCAACTTGTCCTTCTCCAGGATAGATCGTAGTGACCATCTACTATTGTTCATTGCCATTATTCTACAATAACTAAGAAATGCAGATTAGTACTACTTCGAATCATTTAATCTGGACTTGTATTAAATAATCGTGGCTCCCACTATTTTAATCGAATTGACAACCCACAAAGTCAATCAGGAAATTTGAGATTTCCTAGTGAGATGGGATCCTTATTCCATATGAGGCTTCGCATCCCACGAGGGTGGGATGAGATGCATAAAGTGACCTATGCTTCTTAAGGTGGGCGCGCCAGCTGATTGCACTTGGCAACTCCCCTTATTGAGACAGTCTAGGCATTTCATGTCCAACGAGGGTTGGATACAGCATGAAACCCTAACATCTCAACGATGCCCCCAGAGTTCTATCATGTGCCCAGCACATGTGAAAAACTAGTCAAGTCCATTCCTAATTATTATGCCCAGGGCCAACGAGTTTCCTTACAAAGGCATGTCCAGGTTAAAACTGGATTGAGGAAACTATTGCCACCACACACTTTCTAAAGATAAGTAAGTGTGTCCCACGAGGGTGGGAAACAGTGCACAACACCATTGATCGATAGCTTGATGAGGGCTACGAGTTAGAAGGCTACTAAACTTGATATTTTTGATTGAGAGTTTTTGAGGTCTCATCCTCTTAGTTTTATTTTTTGTCTAACATTACAGGCATGCATTCCTATAGTGGTAACAACAAGATAAAACATCACAGGCATGCTTCAACAAATATGGAAAGCAGTAAAGGATGATGTGGTCATACCCTAATCAACACATTGAACCAACACATGCCAAAGGTGGGTTCAATGCTTGACCTAGGAAACAAGCCCCAAGACTACACCTAACCTAGCCGCACTCTATCTTGATCTTTAAGGTCGGCTCCAAGGTCATCCTCACAATGGTTTAGCTCTCAAACCCTAGAGGTACCCCTAGGGAAACCCTAGAAGCACCCTCATAGGTTCGGCCAATGCCATGGTGCCTCCTTCATGAGTGATGTGTCACCATGCAAGGGCCAAGAAAGCTAGCTCACAAGCCCAAAGGCTCGGCCATGCCATCTTGCGCCACTATGCACATATGTGCCACCCATCTTGAAGGTTGTTGCGCCACTATGCAAGGTGCGCAAGCTTCAAGCATGCGCTAAGGGTCCAAGTAGTATGCGCCCCTAATCTTCTCTTCATGATTACAAAACAAAAAGAAAAAGAAAGGCGGCACGTAGGCTTCATAAGGATACAACATAGGCATGCTAAGGGGCTTGTCTAATGACCACAACATCATGCACAAACAAGGCACTATCTCATGCAATTCTATATGCTCAAGAAAAATATAAAATCTGAAATTTTACTTTTTCATTAAAACATATCTCTCTTTCTTCACCTCTTATCACAAATATTTGGTTCTTTGTTTCTCTCAAGAGTCTACAAGAGGCATACCCGTTGCCCTCCTTGCAATCCCTAATTTGCTGAGATTAGGGCAATCACCTAGTCCATGCCCTGCATAATCTCAACAAGTCTCTCATGATGGGTCTATTCCACCATGAGAGGAGCAATTTTCTCTTCCACATATGGGTCTATCCCAGTCATGTGAAGAGAGCGAAGAACCAAAAGATATTGAATAGAGGCAAGAAACAAGAAACTTACAATTTTTCCTACATAGAAAAAACTGTGGTCATGCATATGAAATTTTTTGAAAATTCTATATGACATGTGAGCATAGAAAAGCATAGAAAACATCGTTCGAGGCTCGCAAGTTGCTCTGATACCACTGTTGGAAAACCCTGGGGATATTTTAAAATTTTATATAAACATTACAGATACGCAACGGAAGCATATCCCCGAAATAGGCTAGTCCCAAAAACCCAATGGATCTTGTTCTTGCGAGGGAGTCGACACGATGAGAGGAGAAAGTACCTATGAGCAATGTAGAGCGATGCCGATGTAGGCGCCCAAGCGTGCGCCCTCTGCAATCTCACACACATTGATGCCTCGAGTCCTCTTCTTCCATGCCCAGTGCTAGCCTCGGGAAGAAGATCCAAGCCTTAGAGTGTTCTCCAATTCACTTGTGCCAACCTTGAAGGAAGGATGCGCCAAGATGATGGAGAAGGAGATGATGCCGCCAAGCTCTTCTTCAAGTTGCGCCAAGAGAAAAAGGAGTAGACTTGCAGCAATGGATGATTATGCCTCCAAGCCCTTTGCTTCTCTTGCGCCAAAGGAAGAGGAAGAAGAGAAGATGCTTGTGGGTAGAAGATGGAGGAAGAGTTGCACCAACAATGCTTGCTCTTGCTCTACAATTGTTCACGCCATCAAAATCATATCTTGCTCTCGCATATATCTGATATATCGAGGCAAGGGGTGGCCAAGCAAGGGTTAAAGGTGCATGACATATGAAGGAGGTGGCTAGGGTTAAGGGGAGGGAGCAATTAGGGTTAGAGGTAAGGAAAGTCTCTAAGACTTTACCATAAACCTTTTCCCCTCTTCCATATGTGCCAAGGACTTACTATACAAGTCCATTCAGCCATATTTGCCCAAAGTCTTGCCTTAGAGGCAAGCCTTCCATCCAAGGAACAAAGGGGGAGGGGCCAAAAGCTTCTTAATGAAGCATTAGGCGCCTACTTATCCCCATTAAGCTCCTAGGCACTAATGGGATAAGTTTCCTCCCCATTATACCCTTATGCCCTATTCTCCCTTCATGACAACTTGTTATTGGGCCTCATTGGGTAATGAGCTAGCCTAAACTTCATTGCACAAGTTGATTAAGCCATTGGATCCAATCCAATGCAACCCTAGCTAGCCCAAACTTCATTGCACAAGTTGATTAAGCCATTAGATCCAATCCAATGCAACCCTAACTCAAATGTGACCAACCATGGTCAATTTCGGGTTAACCTACCAAAAATGGAGTTTGGCTCCAATAACTCTCTTCCATCTCATCAGGCCCATTGGTGCTGATGAAATCTCCCAAATAGATCCGAGCTATCCAATAACTCGATCATAAGACTTCCTGATCAATATGAGAACTCGAGTATCAAGGTGTGCGACCCTGTGGGTTTCTCTGACATTGGCAGTGATGTCCTAAGATCATCACAAGCAGTGAGTGGCACCTAGCATTGCATCGCTGCTACCCAAGTCATCGAAATGGATATCGACATCGATATCCCCGTCATCGCAACTAGGTACAGATGCATTATAATCTCTTTGCCAAACTGATATCCGATTGGATAAGTGTGTCACCACTTATTTTAACCCAATCTCATGGTCATGATTAAATCAGGTTTGCACCTGGGTATGGCCATACACTTTCAGTCGTAGAACCATAGGGGGGGCCCATGGATATCAAGCTTCCCTCAGAAAGGGGCAAATCATCTGTCTGTACATTGACCTTCTTATATGGGTCATGACATACTCAATGACAACCGTTATGACCTCCCAACTATGGTGAGGTGTTAGGTTGTATCAAAGCATGTCTCTAACCATATAAAATAGTCAATGACCTCAAGTCAAGGGATCAATGCATCACCAATCACTTGTGAGGATAACTCATGACACCAAGTCAATGCCTCACAGCGGGTTGGTCTAGTATATCCACCACTGATATACTCATATGCCTGCATTAGCACCTCGTGCCTAACCAGCCCATATACCAGTCTCACAAGTACCAGAGCTATCCCATATCCACTCAGGCACATCGACTGGGGACAAGAATTTGAGCACAGATCCAATCTGTCTCCAGGGACATTATCATGTAAGAACACAATCACAGATGTAAACAAAACATGATAACGACAATGCCAGAATGATATATAAGAAATATCAATATCAAGTAGTATAAAAGATAGACCAAAACTAGGTCTTAATACATAAACACCAACAGGAGTATGCTAACCCAGCCCTCTCTTTTATAGAACAAGAGGGGAATAAGACAAGGGTAGCATCTCAACAACTATCTATTCTAACCATCAAAAAGGTAGTCAACCTGATACATAGGACAACAAGGAATAAAAATCCTACCAACTACCAACTACTACTGAAGCTTCTATGCATGTCCTTGATTCTAGGGGAGTACGACAGTCGTCCAACGCACTAGGTTGGAGTAAGCTGCAACGAAATAGGATAACTTCGAAATTGTGGGCTGGTTCATGACGGTGGAGGCTTGCTCTTGGGCCTTGTTGTTTAGATGGTTGTGGTATCCGTCTTGGGTCGGGCCTTCGGTGGGTCGAGTTGGGAGACCCATGGGCTGGAGGATCTCGGTGTGGATTGAGAGTGGTCATGATGGGACTCAAGACCATGCTTCTGTCCGTGACTGGAACTCGAGTTTTTCACTGAAGCAATCACACATGTGATGGTCTTCACGGCCTGCCCATGATCAGCTCGCAGTAAATTCTAGGGGGGGTGTTTTTTGGTCTGGATCTTCTCCCTCTTTAGTGCTAACTTCTCCTGCATCAATCCCACCCCCCCCAGTTTGAAGAGTTCTCCTCCGGAGAACTAGGGGGAAGGGGTTCGTCGATATTTGTGGGCTCTTCCAATGGGCTGTGGAAGGGAAGGATGTCTGCTACATTGAAGACATGTTTGATCCCTATGCTCTCAGGCAGGTCCAAGACATAGGCATTGGAGCCAAACCGCCACACCACCGCATAGGGCCCCATGTAACATGGCTGGAGCTTAAAGTGTGCTTGGTTGGATACACACTTGGGGTGGATACACACCCTCACCAATTCACCTACAGCAAAATGATGGGGCCTATAGAGTTCATTGGCCCTCAATGCATTGCGAGTGTTGCCCAAAAAGATTCGATGCCAGACTTCCTCATGCAAGCTAGAAATATGATGTGCAAAGGTGTATACATGGTCAGAAAGGTGAGACTTCATGGGAAGATCATGCAAGTCAATGGGCTTACGGGATGTTGACCAAGGGGGACCTGGAAGGGACTTAAACCTGTAGACCGATTAACCACACTATTGTAAGCAAACTTAGCTATGAGGAGCACATTGTCCCAAGTCATAGGGTGATCACTGACAAGACAACGGAGCAAATTGCCTAAACTCCAGTTCACAACTTCAGTTTGCCCGTCGGTTTGCGGGTGATTGATGACTCAAAAATTCGTAGTAAATTTTATATTAATTGTATAATCTTTTTGAGTCACAATTATGCTCTTTTGCTTGTTTTTAAACTTATTTAGTCAATTATTTTGGAATCTATACATCTTCTTGTTTTTTTTATCATTTTCAGGTAAAAAGGGCTTATTTCCAATAGATTTGAAGAAATTGGAGGCCGGAAATAGAATCAACATGAAATTTCAAGCTCAAGGGTCAATTTTGGAATTTTTCTGATTTCATACCCCTGTGAAAAATGAACTAAAATTTTCAGAGGGGTGTGAAAATATTAATTTGGAGGAAAACAGTCACCGCCGCCCGAGTCTTCCGCCGCCGCCCCTATTTTTGAATTTTTTGAAGCTAAAGTAAGGAGATCCTGGGCACGATTTCAAAATCTAAAAAAACCGAGCCCTTCTATAAATCGAGGAGAAGACTTGAAGACAGGTATCATTCATTACCATCGAGAATTGAGAGAGAAATCGAGAGAGGCACCGCTAGGGCTCAGCCTCACATCGATAGGCGTAGAGGCCACCCCTGGCAGCGAAATTTTCAGAGAAGCTTCATCTGGGGGAGGAGAAGACACACTAGAAATTTCAGATCTAAAGGAGTTCAAACAAAGGAGAAATCAGAGGAAGAAATTTCAATTGGAGGAAGAAATTTCAACTGGAGGAAGAAGTTCGTGAGTTACTGTAGTAGCGTACTGTAGCAAGTGTATTGTTGCAAAACATTGTAGTTTCTTTTTAATTCTATAATGATTGGATGATTTTTACTTTATTACTTATTTTTTGAATGATAATTTTGCCTCTGTGATTTATTTGCTTTTAAATTATTATTTGCATGTTTTAGGGTTTGTAATATGGACTAAGAGGTGATTTACAAACCTGGAACCCTTAGATTAGATCTAGAAACCTAGACTACGAGAGTAGCTAAGTTCTAGAACCCTAATTTATAATACTTATTTTACATGTGAGCATTGATTCCATTGTTTCAGACATGATAATATGGACCGAGAGGTGATTTTGATTGTTAGAGCCCCTTAGGTAAAACCTGTAAAATTAAAATATGAGATTATTTAATTTTACTTGAGAAGTAGACTTTGAGAGTTAAACCACGAGAGTGATTTTAATTTTCTTTGTCTGGTTTACTTTTATTTAACACTGAGTAGCAAGTCACGAGAATGAAGGCTGTTCTGTGTAAATTGGACGTCCGAGTGGAGACAATTTCTTCTTTAAGTAAACTTTTCTTTATCATAATTTCAATAACTAATAAAAATTTTATTATATCTATTCATGAGAATTAAAAGTGACGAAACCTTAGTCTCAGTTTTCTCTCTCCAATTTCCGACGATAAATTTCGTTATTTCGTTATTTTGTTTTTGCATCATACCCATCGTACATCGATCATTTAGCTAGTAAGAATTCAACTGTTTGGTACTTAACATGTAGGTCTCTGTGGGTTCGATATCTTTTTATTACTTCAACGTATCCATGCACTTGCAGACACATTAGTGATAGTCGGTGGAAAACTTTAGGTTGGTGCCTAAGAGGGCCCACAGTTAGCTCCAGAAGTGGCTCACAAAATGGGTGCCTTAATCAGACACAATGGTCAACGGTAGACCATGAAGGCATACAATCTCTTTGACAAAGAGTTGGGTCACGTGGGAGGCCTCGGATATTCGATAACAAGGGATGAAATAGACCATTTTGGAGAAACGGTCCACAACAAAGTAGATCGAGTCAAAACGTGATGCGGTCCGAGGCAACCCAAGGACAAAGCCCATGCTAAGGTCATGCCATGGGCCTTCAAAGACGGGCAATAGGGTGTAAAGGCCCATATTTGGTGGACTGGGCTTGGCCATTTGACACGTGCCGCAATGGCGAAAATTTGCTCCACGTCCCTACATAAGGATGGCCAAAACAGACGTTCCTCAGCCAACTCATAAGTCTTGTCATGGCCATGGAGGCCGGTGACATTGCAACCATGCAACTCAAGTAAAAGGTGGTCTCTAAGGGACAAATGAAGGAAGCACAGGCAGTTCCCCAGAAAGAGATATCCCTCACTAACAGAGTCATAGAAGCATATGGGTGTGACCTAACACCCCTGGAAGATACCTCAGAAGACTCCCCAGAGTCCGAGGAGGCTACACCGACAATTTCAGGACAAATGGACGTCTGCCCCACTCATCATAGCCAGGCCATGAAGGAGATCATGGCCATGATCCCCTCAGCGCAACCCAACACGGCTTCAGGCACAGGTGTGATGACTTCAGCATCCCATCACAGCCCGGCCGTGAAGAGCTTCACGGCCATGACATGGTCACCCCCGGATGCAAACAAAAGCTTGGCCCTAGGCACGGCCGTGCCCCCTGTCGTGATGAGCTTGGCACAAAATTGCCCACCCCATCATGCCCGTGTCAAGAAGCATGGCCAGGCCATGATCAGCTCGCCGCTCGTCACCATCCCTGGCACACCCGTGCCCCCTACCGTGACCAGCTCAGCACAAAACTGCCCACCTTGTCATGCCCATGATGAGAAGCACGGCAAGGCCATGACAGCGTCGAAGGATTGCATAGACTCTGTTCATGCCCGTGAACACAAGCACGGCCAGGCCGTGAATGCCTCGGAAGTGAAGATGGGTCCTATTTTGAATGAAGTTCGACGTTCGCAACGGTCCTCATAGCCTCCTGGCCGTTATGTGTGCCTCATGAGCCCCTCTTTAGCCTCAACGGAATCCGTTCAACCAGCCCCATGGTTACCCTTCCCCGAGGACCACCTCAAGAGCCATTGATGGACCGCTACCATAACCAAGTCCTCAACTCGACCTAGGAGACGGCCAATAAAGTTCAAAATCAGCCCACGATCAGCAAATTCTGCTATTTCGAGGCGGCCTACTCGGAAATGGTTTAGCGCACCATCCGGCCCGGACAACGGCCCACAAAATTTGATCCATGTGCTAGCCATCCTGAAGATTCCCTGCAAAAGTTGTTAGTGTTGCTTTTAGTTTGTTAGAGGGCATCTTGACCCTCTTTTGGGAAGTTAGGGGTTGTTGGTGTTGGAAACCTTGGTCACAAGCATCATTCAGAAACTTGTTGTAGCGGAAATACTAGGTCATCATAGAATCGCATGGATTGAGCACATGATCAACCTTATAAAACTTGTATAGAACAAGTTAGAGTATTACCATTGCCATGATGTAAGAGGCGGCTTGGAAGATGAAAGGGGGCGAGTGCCTCTTCTCCAAAGATGTCACACACAAGATGATGTCGACTTCCTTGTGTTCCTTGTGCTAGCAAAGACACCAAGGAGTCTTTAATCGTGTCTTGGAGAGGAAGATGTGCACTCTTGGCTGGTCGAAGTTCTTCCCTTGCGTGAAAAAGATCCACACGAGAGAGAGCCGAAAAGAGGAAGAAAAACGAGAGCTCTTCTGGAAACCGTGAGAGAGAGAGAGAGACCAAGAAGGAATGTTCGGTTACCACATATGGTAAGAACCAAACATGTAACTCCCTCCTTAACTCCCATTCAACCCATCGAAAACTTCCCTCTTAATTGAACCATGCGTTCACTAATGAACCGGTCCAATTTCGAATTGGTTCAAGCATCAAGTCGAACCAGCCCTGGTTATGATCTCTTTGAACCATATGGCTCAAGATCTAACCACACATCTCATTGAACCCCTGATCTTTACGATCAAGCATCAATCCTCCCGATCGAAGCTTACCGATCATATGCCCTAATCAATTAAACATGATTAGACTAGATCTCACTTCCAATCAGAGCTTAAATTCCTCCAGTTCACACGATCTGACATAAGTAAGCTATATCATCAAATTGTGCAACCCTAAGGGTTTCCTTCAATGTCGGTAACGATAACTTACGTTATCACGATCAGAGAGGGGTATCTAGCAACACATCACTGTCTCCCGTTATGAAGGAAAGAGTCTTCCAAGACTACTCCCAAACCACAGCACAAGTGTGAATCTAATTCACTTGGCATACATGTTTCCCTTTGCCACTAGATGTTCCCATTGGACAAGCATGTCAAGCCTGCGATTCCAACATGATGAAAATGGTTAGATCAGACGAACATAGTCGTCTGGGTATGGCCATACACATTCTCAACCATTTCATCCAGGGGGCCCTTTAGAACATCACACTCCAACTAGGAGAGGCAATCCTATATCTATCACAAGTGCCCTAACATGACTCATGCCCACTATCCAAGATAATCCTTAATCATTATCTTTCAAATGATATTGAACTACCTCAAGATAATGCCAATCATCACTTAGAAACACAAGTGATCTCAAGTCAGAGGGAATATACCATTTGCTTGCATACAAGGATTATTCACATTGTGACAAACAATTGAATATCCTAAGTAGGGCCAGTCCAGTACATCCAATGCACCTATGTGTCTAAATCTTATTCTATGCCCAAAGCATCCTATAAGTTTAGAACACATATTAGTCTCAATCATATCAAGGCTGTCTAATGTTCACCGAGATATCTCGACTAAGGACAACACTGAATGTCAGCTAAGCTGAACATCATTGAGACATTACTCAGAAGTATACATACAACAACAGATAATGTAACAATCTGAATAACAACAATTGCCTTTATAAAAACATATATATATAGTTTATACATGATACTGAAAATAACCCAAGGCCTCAAACATTAGCCTAAGGGCATACCCTAACAATCTCCCACTTGCACTTAAACTAATGGTTGAGAAATCTCAAACCCATATTATTACAATGCTTCTCATGCTTCTGCTGCGCCAGAGGCTTTCTAAGCGGGTCAGCTAGATTGTCATCTGTATGAATCTTGCAGATCTTGATGTCTCCTCGATCAATGATTTCACGGATCAAGTGAAACCTTCTCTGTATGTGCTTGGACTTCTGGTGTGACCGTGGTTCCTTCGCTTGTGCAATCGCTCCAGTGTTATCACAGAAGATAACCAATGGATCTGCACTTGAAGAAACAACACCAAGTTCCTGAATGAACTTACGAATCCATACTGCCTCCTTTGATGCTTCTGAGGCTGCAACATACTCGGCTTCTGTTGTGGAATCAGCAACAATTGATTGTTTGAAACTCTTCCACACCACTGCTCCTCCATTCAAGCTAAAAACATAGCCTGATTGCGATCGGAAATCGTCTTGGTCAGATTGGAACGAAGCATCAGTATATCCTTCAATACTGAGTTCTCCCTGACCTCCATAAATCAAGAACATATCTTTGGTTCTCCGAAGATATTTTAAAATGTTCTTGACTGCAATCCAGTGTGCCTTCCCTGGATTACCTTGGAACCGACTGGTTACGCTTAACCCGTAAGCGACGTCTGGGCGAGTACACAACATCGCATACATGATAGACCCAATAGCCGAAGCATAAGGCGTATTGTCCATCTCATCTTTCTCAGACTGTGTTTGAGGACACTGGCTTTTTGAAAGATTCAGACCATGTCTGACTGGAAGATATCCTCTTTTAGAATTTTCTAAATGGAATCTCTCCAGGACCTTATCGATGTAAGTACTCTGGCATAGCCCGAGAAGCCTATTAGATCTATCTCTAAAGATCTCCACACCTAGTATATAGGTCGCTTCTCCTAAATCTTTCATCTGGAAACATTTTCTTAACCATGCTTTGACTGCATGCAGTTCAGGAATATCGTTTCCAATGATTAAAATATCATCGACGTAGAGGACTAGGAAAGTAATCACGCTCCCACTAAACCTTTTATATACACACGGGTCATCTTCATTTTTGACGAAACCAAATTCAGAAACTGATTCATCAAAACGAATATTCCAGCTTCTCGATGCTTGTTTTAGTCCATAAATGGACTTCCTTAATTTGCATATTTTATGACGTTCTGATGGGTTAATGAAACCTTCAGGTTGTGTCATGTACATATCCTCTTCTAATTTTCCGTTAAGGAAAGCGGTTTTCACATCCATTTGCCAGATCTCATAATCAAAATATGCTGCTATCGCGAGAATAATTCGAATGGACTTGAACATGGCTACAGGAGAGAAAGTTTCATCATAATCTATCCCGTAGATTTGTTTGAAACCTTTCGCAATGTTGGTGTATATGCCCTGCAGACCAATGTATGGACATGGTCAGGCATTGTTATGAAAGTACTTTGATAGAATTATTAAAGGCATGGTCGTTATTATGCAGACTTCTCTACCTGCGTAGATGTATTGAGTTGCATATATAATGTCCCAGGAGTTTGGATTGGATCCATTCTCACAAGCTATCCCCAGTCAAGGTACCTTAGCAGATATGGGACAGCTTTGGTACATGTGAGACTGGTGTATGGGCTGGTTAGGTGCAGGGCACAGTAACGCAGACATACAGGTGCATTGGATGCACTGGAGTGATCCATCGTGAGGATTGACTTGTCTAGTCAACGAGTCAATCTCACATGCAAGAGGTTTGCATTGATCCTTAGACTTGAGGTATTCATGTCTAGATTTGATGATGGGTATGCTTTAATACAGTCTTACGTCTCTCCGTAATTGGGAGATCAAAACGACTGTCATTGGGCATGTCATAAATCATGTAGAGACATGGATGACTAATAGTAGGATTTGCCCCTTCCATATTGGAAGCATGATATCCACCTCGGGGCGCCCCACCTTATTGGTGCATGACAGGAATGTGTGGCCACACTAGTTAAGTCATGACCAATGCATTGGATAATAAACTTGAGACTATTCCAATGGCAGGATATCAGTTTAGGCAAAGGGATCTAGAATGCATGGTAATCCTCGTTGCTGGTTAGGAGTCGTTGCCATAATGACTTAAGTCCTATGACATGGGTAGTAGTGATGTGTTGCTAGATACCCCTCACTACTTATGATGTTTACATCATTGCCATCGTCATATGGATCCTACGGGGTCACACGCAATAGACTCTTGACGTTGCTTTAATCAGAAGCCTTTGGATCAAGTTATTGGATAACTTGGATCCATTTGGAAGATTTCATCAGCGCCAATGGGCCTGATGAGTTGGAAGAAAGTTATTAGAGCCAAACTTCATTTTTGGCAGGTTGACCCGAAATTGACCTAGATTGGTCACATTTGGATTAGGGTTGCATTAGATTGGATCTAATGGCTTAATCAACCCATGCCATGAAGTTTGGGCTAGCTCATTATCCAATGAGGCCCAATAACTAGTTATGAAGAAGAGGTATAAGCAAATAAGGGTATAATGGGGAAGAATTTCACCCCATTGGCGCCAAGGGCATAATGGGGTGAAGTGGGCACATGTTGCTTCATAAGGAAGCATTAGGTGCCTCCCCTTTGATCCCTTGATGGTATCTTGCCTCTATGGTAAGTATTGGGGCTGATATGGCTTGATGGCTCTTTTGGAAAGAGCATAGGCGCATATATCAAGTGGGATAAGATTTATGGAAAAGTCTTGGAGACTTTCCTTATCTCCAAACCCCAATTCACCCCAAACTATTTGCTTGGCCGAATTCTTCATGCTTGTTGCGCCTAGCCCTTCTCCTTGGATGGAAAGAATGCCTCTAAGGCATGTCTTGGGCTGATATGGCTATTGGGCAAATAAGGATAGGTTGAATGAGGTTTATGGCAAAGTCTTGGAGACATTCCTTACCACAAACCCCTCTCATCCTAACCGCCCACTTGGCATGATCCTAGTCATTGCCCTAGCCGCCCCTTGTCCTATTAATAGGACCCTTGCCGCCCTCTCTTGTTGGTTGTTGGTCGACTTCTTGGAAGAGTGAACCAACGTAGAGAGGCGTGAACAAGGCTAGAGGGCGACAACATCATCTTGGCGCAATCCTTCTTCCAACATGTAACCGCAAGTCTTCTCCTTTCTATCCTCTTGGCGTGACTTGGAGAGGGACTTGGCGGTGTAATCTCCTCTTAATCTTCCTAAGGGCCGAAACTCCTCATCTCCTTCTTCTCTTGGAGAGAATAGGACAAGGAGTTGGCGGCTAACATCTTGTGCTTGGCGCAACTTCTCTTGAAGGTGGCGCAAGTGAAAAGAAGGCTTGATTCTCTTCCCGAGGCTAGCACCAAGCGTGGAAGGGAGCAACGATCAAGGAGTCGACGCGTGGATACTTGTAGAGGACGAACACTTGGGCGTCTTCAACTTGGCACCTTCATCCTAACAAGCAATAAAGGTACTAACCCTAACACATCCTTGTGTTCTCTCCCTCGCATGGATCCTTGGGACTGGAATGTGTTTCGGGTGTAATGCTTCTTCCACTGCGTCCGGGGACTGCAAAATTTTAAATTACACCCGGCATTCCCTAACAGTGGTATCAGAGCTACTTGCGAGAAACACAAGGTGTACGTTTGCTTGTGTGAAAAATTTTTGGAAAATTTTTCTTTCATCCATGCGCGTTTCACCTAGAAGGCGCTTTCATCCAAACTTCTTTTATCATTTTTATGGTCAAAATTTGGATTGTGTTTATGATGGATTTAAGACCAAAGGCGCACGTAGTTTTTGTTGGGGTATGCCCTTAAGGCTAATGTTTGAGGCCTTGGGATTGTAACAGTATCATGTAATAAACTCTTATGTTTATAAAGGCATGGTTGTTATTCAGTTTGTTACGTTATCTGCTGCAATAATTGTACTTCTGAATAATGTCTCAAAGCTGTTCAGCTGGGCTGACATGCTATAAAGTCCTTAGTCGATATATCTTGGTGAACATGAGACAGCCTTGATATGATTGAGACTAATATGTGCTCTAATCTTATAGGATGCTTCGAGCATGGAATAAGAGGTAGACTCATGGGTACATTGGATGTACTGGACAGACCCTACTAGGATATTCAATTGGTTGTCACAATGTGAATAATCCTTGATTGCAACAAGTGGCACATGTCCTCTGACTTGAGATCACTTGTGTTTCTAAATGATGATTGTCATTGTTTTGAGTTAGTTCAATATCATTTGAAACATAATGATTATAGACTATCTTGGATGGTGAGCTTGAATCAGGTTAGGGCACTAGTGATAGATAAAGGATTGCCGTCTCCTTGTTTAAGGAGTGAGATGTTCTAAAGGGGCCCCCCTGAATGAGATGATTGAGAATAGTGTATGTCCATACCCAGGTGACTATGATCATCTGATCTAATCATGCTCATCATATTGGAGCTACAAGCTTTACATGCTTGTCCAATAAGAACGTCCAGTGGCAAAGGATATTTGCATGCCTGGTGAAGTTGATTCACACTTGTGCCGTGGTTTGGGTGTAGTCTTGGAAGACTCTTTCCTTTATATCGGGAGACAGTGATGTGTTGCTAGATACCCCTCACTGATCGTGATAACGTAAGTTATCATTACCGACATTTAAAGGAAACCCTCAGGGTCGCACAATTTGATGATATGGCTTACTTAAGTCAGATCGTGTGGACTGAATTATTCAGGTTCAGTTTAAAGGGATTTAATCTCTGATTGTAAGTGAGATCTGGTCTGATCATGTTTGATTGATTAGGGCTTGAGATCGGTAAGCTTCGATCGAGAGAATGGATGCTAGATCGGTGAGATCAGAAGCATCAAGAGATCAACGGTTAGATCTGGAGCCTTAGGGTTTAATCATGATCTAGACTGGATCGCTTGGCTTGATTGGTTCTTGAACCGAACCGAATTGAACCAGCTCATTAAGTGAGCGGATGGTTCATGAGATAAGAGGTTTGCGATTGGGGTAGACCCATGATCGCATATTGAGAAGTGGCATGCTATTTTTAGAGAGCACTAAACGTGACCACGCCTCACGTTTTCCTCTTCACGCCTCTTCTCTCTTCGCCTCTCCACGAGTCGACACAAGCTCTCTCTCGTGTGGTGAAGAAGGTGAACGCAAAGGAGAAGGAAGAAATCGCCAAGAAGATCTCATCCCTTTCATTCGATCAGGATACTTGGACGATCCTTGCTAGCACAAGGGGCGACAAGGAGGAGCCAAGACTCATCTTGTGTGCGTCACCTCTGGAGGAAAGCCACATCGCTTTCTGCTTCCAAGTCGCCATCTAGAAATGGCATCGGTATGAATCTCATTCTTTCTATAGAATGTTTTTGTTGATCATATAGCATGCAATAGATCTAGAAACCCTCTCCGCTGCTTTAAATCCTCCAAGATGCGCCTATTAGGGTTTCGCCCCCCCCCCTTATCTTAGGGAACCTTCAATTGGTATCAGAGCAGTTGTTTGCATGTTTCTATGATTGCTTAAGACTGTGTGATCCATATATGCGAAAGTATCAGTAGGCTTAGATCTATAACATGCGCATAGTAGATGTTTCATGCGAAAAATATTTCATGTTACATGTTTATGTTGGCGCATGTTCTTGGCGCTTGTTTCATTATGTTTTCAAAACAAAACAAAAACTTGCGCGACTCTCATTAGATCTAAGAGGCGCCTGCTTTAAACCCTTAGACGGGTTATTAGGGTTGAAGTCATCCCCTAGGTTAGATCCAGACAGTCTGATCAGACCATCTGACAGCCTTGATGGGTTGACCAGATAGCATCTGTGCGCAAGCACGAGATGGCTATAGGTCGACTGCAGACAGGCGTGTAGCGATGTCTGATTGAGACGACTAACGAACACACATGAGTTAGGCCCGGGGTCACACCCGCTTGCCAGAACTCATGAGGGTTGTTCGGCCCTGGCGCATGCATGGTTGACCTTTGGTCGACTCAAGTCAGTTAGGACTTGGTGCATGCAAGGGCAGTGGATCTGACTAGGTTGGATGAGTGGATCCCTGATGATGGACCGTTGTAAGGTAGTAGGGCATATAAGGAAATTAAAATGATCCCATGGGGTTTTCAAAAGTTTTAATTTCTTGTTTGGATCACATGCTGATTGATGCCATTTGCTTGTTTATTTAATCTTATATGGGCTGCCCGTTTTTAATGTGTGCTGTGCTGGGGCCTGCGTGCCTGGTTAATTTTGTAAATTATCTTTTTATTGTGATCTGCGCATCACATTGCATTTAATTTATAAAATGTTATTGACCTGCGAGTCAATCTTGTCTAGATAGATTAATTTGTAAATTAATCAGACAAGAGCACAGAGCACACTTGGCATTGGCGCATGCAGCAGTGGCTAGACCAGGAGGGAGGTCCAGGGTTCGACTCTGGGACCAGGCGCAATTTCCCTGGTGGGCGCACCTGAGCTGCAGAAGGCGCTTGGGCCCTGGGTTGGGCCAGATGAGCAGCAAAAGACCCATGAAGAAAAGCAAGTGAAGACTTAAGTTAATTAAGGTCTTACTTAGGCTATGGGCTTTTACCACATAAGATCTATGCTTTCTTTTATTGTTTAAATAAGTAGAACAGCATGATTTATTTATCTTCTGCTATCACCATAGGAATTGCATGATAGTGAAGAAGATAAAAGACCGTTAAAATCCAACGCTAAATATCAAGCTCGTAAGCCTTCTGACGCGAAACCTCACTGTTCTGATTATCGTTGGAGCCGTGTTGTACCCACTCAGTGGGCACGTCCATCTATCTTCAGACGGTGCGGGATTACACCTGCGTGTTACAGAGAAGGGATTTATCGCTTCTCGTTGCTCAGCATAGCACGTGGTGGTCCAGGGAGTAGGTCGGGTCAGCTTGACCATGTAGGCTACATGTGTGGCGCATATGGTAGCACATGGAGGCAGCCATCTGTGGGGTCAGAGACTGTGTTGTACCAACTCAGTTGGCACAGTCTGCTGGATTGCCCAGATGAAGGGGAATCACACGGGTTGGCGATTGGCAGGGACTGCCTACCAGAGATTAGTGCTTGTACTCTCTGTGCATCTTATCTCGCCTGAGCGGGACGCGGAGACCAAGTATGAAATCTGGATCCCATCTCACTAAAAGAGTTCTACTCTTTCGGGCTGTTTTGCTGGATTTTTCAGCCAGATAAAATAGTGAGAAAAAGAATCATTCTTAAGTCCTGAATTGATTCTTTACATTGATACTGACCTTGCTGTTCTTGCATTGTTGTAGATACCTGCAGCAACGAACACCATGAGCTTCAATGTGCGATCCCTACTGGAAAGGGAGAAGTTTGCTGGGCCGAACTTCTCAGACTGGTTCGGACACCTTAAGATTGTTCTTAAGGCAGAGAGGAAACTGTATGTCCTCGAGACGGCGATACCGCCTCAGCCCGCTCCGAACGCCGCAAGGGCGGTTCGGGAAGCTTATGAAAAGCACGTCAATGATAGCATTGATGTCGCTTGCCTGATGCTAGCGTCTATGACGCCACCGCTGCAGCGTCAACATGAGGATATGTCTGCTATAGACATGATAGCAAACCTCAAGATGCTGTATGCTGCACAGGCGAGGACAGAACGCTATAATTTGACAAAGCTGTTCTTTCAGAGCAAACTGGCTGAAGGGAGCCCAGTAGGAGCTCACGTGCTCAAGATGATTGGGCACAAGGAGGCTCTAGAGAAACTGGGGCATACCATCAACCAGGAGCTTGCTGTAGACATTATTCTGCAGTCTCTCCCGCCCTCTTTCGATGCGTTCATTATTAACTTTAATATGAACAAAATCGATTGTACTCCGGCAGAGCTGCTGAATATGCTCTTGACTACTGAGGAAACTCTAAAGGGTAAGCCTTCAACCTCTGTCTTGATGGTTCCTTCGAGGAACAAGAAGAAGGGGAAGAAGGGCAAGGCCCCTGTCAAGAGTTACAGCAAGGCTCTGAAGCAAAAAGTTAAGCGGTCAAAGGAATACAGATGTTTCCACTGTGGCCAGCTGGGTCACTGGAAAAAGGACTGTAAAGCGCTCCAAGGAGATAAGAGGGGAAGCATCGCTTCTGGCTCAGGTATTTACGTGACGGAAGTCATGGTTTCATCTTCTTCTATATCATGGGTGTTGGACACTGCATGTGGAGTTCACATTTGTTCAAATGTACAGGAACTCAAGAGAAGAAGACAGGTGGGACAGCATGAGGTGGACCTACGAGTTGGAAACGGGGCACGGGTTGCTGCTGTTGCTGTAGGAGACTATTTCATCTCTTTGCCATCTGGGCTTGTATTAGAACTGAACAATTGTTACTTTGTTCCCAGCATTACTAAAAATATTATCTCCATTCCTGCTCTTGTCAGGAAGGGTTTTTCCTTTGAATGCAATATTTCAAAGTGTGTTTTATCTATTGATAATATAGTTTATGCTACTGGTTCAATTAATAATGGGTTATTCATGTTGGACATGGAATGTTCTATACACGCGATTGATATTAAGAAAGCCAAGTATGCTGATGACAGCACCTTGCTATGGCATAGTCGTTTAGGCCATATTAACAAGAAACGCATTAAGCGGTTGCATGATCATGGACTGCTGGGATCATTC
Source organism: Costus lasius (assembly GCA_027563935.2). Lineage (NCBI taxonomy): Eukaryota > Viridiplantae > Streptophyta > Magnoliopsida > Zingiberales > Costaceae > Costus > Costus lasius. The sequence goes on from CM050451.1 coordinate 85,227,001, forward strand.
TCCTGTGAGTAGATTGATACATGCAAGGCTTGTTTAATGGGTAAAATGACGAAGTCACCTTTTCTTAACAAAGGTCAAAGGGCTTCAGGTTTACTTGACCTTATACACAGTGATGTGTGTGGGCCATTTAGTAAACATGCCAGAGGTGGCTATCAGTACTTCATTACCTTTACTGATGATTTCAGTAGGTATGGGTATGTCTATCTGATGAGACATAAAAGTGAATCTTTTGACAAGTTCAAAGAGTTCAAGAATGAAGTACAGAATCAGCTTGGCCGAAATATCAAGGCACTTTGTTCTGATCGAGGTGGAGAATACCTAAGTCGAGAGTTTACTGACTATCTGAAGGAGTGTGGGATTATCTCACAGCTCACTCCGCCAGGAACACCGCAATGGAATGGTGTGTCCGAGAGGAGAAATAGAACGTTACTTGATATGGTTCGTTCTATGATGAGTCAGGCTACTCTTCCATATTCCTTTTGGGGTTTTGCACTGGAAACAGCTGCAAAGGTACTAAACCGAGTGCCATCCAAGGCAGTTTCTAAGACGCCATATGAGTTATGGTATGGGAAACAGCCGAGCTTGACATTTATCAGGATCTGGGGCTGCGAGGCTTATGTCAAAAAGCTCGCCTCTGGGAAACTAGAGAGCAGATCTGACAAATGTATCTTTGTCGGTTACCCTAAGGAAACTAAGGGTTATTATTTCTTCGATCCCAAAGAGAACAAGGTATTTGTTGCTCGGACGGCCATATTTCTTGAGAAGGAGTTTCTTCTGCAAGAGGCCAGTGGGAGAGAAATAAAGCTGGATGAGAATCCAGAGGAAGGACAAAGTGCTCAAGCACAGTTGGATGAGCCTGAGCCGGTAGAACAGGTTATTGAACAACCTGAGGCTCAGATATCACGGGAACCGCGAAGATCGGGAAGGATCCGTCGACAGCCTGAGCGCTATGACGGAGTCTACATCATTGATAATGATGAACCCCTCACTTATGCGGATGCGGTCAGTGGACCGGAGTCAGCGAGATGGCTTGAAGCTATGCGCGCCGAGATGGACTCCATGTCAGATAACCAAGTCTGGGATTTGGTTGATCCGCCTCCGGGAGTTATCCCTATAGGCTGTAAATGGATCTTCAAGAAGAAGATTGACATGGATGGTAACGTGGTTACCTATAAAGGCAGGCTAGTTGCGAAAGGTTTCAAACAAATCTACGGGATAGATTATGATGAAACTTTCTCACCTGTAGCTATGTTTAAGTCTATTCGGATTCTTTTCGCGATAGCAGCATATTATGATTATGAAATTTGGCAAATGGATGTGAAGACCGCTTTCCTGAATGGAAATCTGGATGAGGATGTGTATATGACACAACCAGAAGGTTTCACTAATCCATCAGATCGTCATAAGATATGCAAGTTAAAGAAGTCTATTTATGGACTTAAACAAGCATCTAGAAGCTGGAATATTCGTTTTGATGAATCAATCAGTGAATTTGGTTTCATCAAGAACGAAGATGACCCGTGTGTATATAAGAGGTTTAGTGGGAGCGTGATTACTTTCCTAGTCCTCTACGTCGATGATATCTTGATCATTGGAAATGACATTCCTGAAATGCATGCGGTTAAAGCATGGCTAAGGAAATGTTTCCAGATGAAAGATCTAGGAGAAGCAGCCTATGTATTAGGTGTGAAGATCTACAGGGATAGATCTAAGAGGCTTCTCGGGCTGTGCCAGAGTACTTACATCGATAAAGTCCTGGAGAGATTTCATTTAGAGAATTCTAAAAGAGGATATCTTCCAGTCAGACATGGTCTGAATCTTTCGAAGAGTCAGTGTCCACAAACACAGACTGAGAAAGATGAAATGGACAATACGCCTTATGCTTCGGCTATTGGATCCATTATGTATGCGATGTTGTGTACTAGCCCAAACGTCGCTTACGGGTTAAGCGTGACCAGTCGATTCCAAAGTAATCCAGGTATGGCGCACTGGATTGCAGTCAAGAACATCTTAAAATATCTGCGGAGGACCAAAGATATGTTCTTGATATATGGTGGTCAGGAAGAACTCAGTATAGAAGGATATACTGACGCTTCATTCCAGTCTGACCAGGATGATTTTCGATCGCAATCAGGCTATGTATTTAGCTTGAATGGAGGAGCAGTGGTGTGGAAGAGTTTCAAACAGTCAACTGTTGCTGATTCCACAACAGAAGCCGAGTATGTTGCAGCCTCGGAAGCATCCAAGGAGGCAGTGTGGATTCGTAAGTTCGTGAGAGAACTTGGTGTTGTTCCTTCGAGTGCAGATCCTTTGGTTATCTTCTGTGATAACACTGGAGCAATCGCACAAGCAAAGGAACCACGGTCGCACTAGAAGTCCAAGCACATACAGAGACGGTTTCACTTGATCAGGGAGATCATAGATCGTGGCGAGATCAAAGTCTGCAAGGTACATACAGATGACAATCTGGCAGACCCGCTTACTAAGCCTCTGGCGCAGCAGAAGCATGAGAAGCACTGTAATAATATGGGTTTGAGATTTCTCAACCATTAGATTAAGTGCAAGTGGGAGATTGTTGGGGTATGCCCTTAAGGCTAATGTTTGAGGCCTTGGGATTGTAACAGTATCATGTAATAAACTCTTATGTTTATAAAGGCATGGTTGTTATTCAGTTTGTTACGTTATCTGCTGCAATAATTGTACTTCTGAATAATGTCTCAAAGCTGTTCAGCTGGGCTGACATGCTATAAAGTCCTTAGTCGATATATCTTGGTGAACATGAGACAGCCTTGATATGATTGAGACTAATATGTGCTCTAATCTTATAGGATGCTTCGAGCATGGAATAAGAGGTAGACTCATGGGTACATTGGATGTATTGGACAGACCCTACTAGGATATTCAATTGGTTGTCACAATGTGAATAATCCTTGATTGCAACAAGTGGCACATGTCCTCTGACTTGAGATCACTTGTGTTTCTAAATGATGATTGTCATTGTTTTGAGTTAGTTCAATATCATTTGAAACATAATGATTATAGACTATCTTGGATGGTGAGCTTGAATCAGGTTAGGGCACTAGTGATAGATAAAGGATTGCCGTCTCCTTGTTTAAGGAGTGAGATGTTCTAAAGGGGCCCCCCTGAATGAGATGATTGAGAATAGTGTATGGCCATACCCAGGTGACTATGATCATCTGATCTAATCATGCTCATCATATTGGAGCTACAAGCTTTACATGCTTGTCCAATAAGAACGTCCAGTGGCAAAGGATATTTGCATGCCTGGTGAAGTTGATTCACACTTGTGCCGTGGTTTGGGTGTAGTCTTGGAAGACTCTTTCCTTTATATCGGGAGACAGTGATGTGTTGCTAGATACCCCTCACTGATCGTGATAACGTAAGTTATCATTACCGACATTTAAAGGAAACCCTCAGGGTCGCACAATTTGATGATATGGCTTACTTAAGTCAGATCGTGTGGACTGAATTATTCAGGTTCAGTTTAAAGGGATTTAATCTCTGATTGTAAGTGAGATCTGGTCTGATCATGTTTGATTGATTAGGGCTTGAGATCGGTAAGCTTCGATCGAGAGAATGGATGCTAGATCGGTGAGATCAGAAGCATCAAGAGATCAACGGTTAGATCTGGAGCCTTAGGGTTTAATCATGATCTAGACTGGATCGCTTGGCTTGATTGGTTCTTGAACCGAACCGAATTGAACCAGCTCATTAAGTGAGCGGATGGTTCATGAGATAAGAGGTTTGCGATTGGGGTAGACCCATGATCGCATATTGAGAAGTGGCATGCTATTTTTAGAGAGCACTTCTCTAAACGTGACCACGCCTCACGTTTTCCTCTTCACGCCTCTTCTCTCTTCGCCTCTCCACGAGTCGACACAAGCTCTCTCTCGTGTGGTGAAGAAGGTGAACGCAAAGGAGAAGGAAGAAATCGCCAAGAAGATCTCATCCCTTTCATTCGATCAGGATACTTGGACGATCCTTGCTAGCACAAGGGGCGACAAGGAGGAGCCAAGACTCATCTTGTGTGCGTCACCTCTGGAGGAAAGCCACATCGCTTTCTGCTTCCAAGTCGCCATCTAGAAATGGCATCGGTATGAATCTCATTCTTTCTATAGAATGTTTTTGTTGATCATATAGCATGCAATAGATCTAGAAACCCTCTCTGCTGCTTTAAATCCTCCAAGATGCGCCTATTAGGGTTTCGCCCCCCCTTATCTTAGGGAACCTTCAGTTTTGTCAAGTAGGACGGGCATTGTGTCTTCGGACTGGCCGGGTCTCTTGATCTGACAAAATTGCCAGCCGATAGGGTCCATGAAATCATCATGAAACTTGATCCCAATTTTAGCATAAATTTGATTGAGAGAATGCTTTGGATGGAGTTGGCGCATAAGGGGATAAAATTTGATTATTCCGGTTTTTCAAATTTTATATATGCGCCACTTGTCTCTTCCATGGGTTGATATGGTCATAGCGAGTGCCCTCCTGTGTTGTGATGTGGAAGCATGTTTCCACCTGTGATGAATGCTTGTAAAATCTTTCTACCACCTGCGTGTGGTTCTCCCCCTTCTTGATGTAAAATTTTCATCTTTCCTAAGAATAGATGTAGAATTATAAGATAGGTTAGGGCTTCATCCTGACAACAAGGAGCCTTCTTCAATCGAAATCAGAGTGGCGCCAGCTTTGGAAGCGTGGTGATGGATTTGCGGTTGGAGGAAGGGATGCTTGCTTTCGGCTTCTGGCATGGGCTGATCTGCTAAAGGGACTCGCAACCCTTGGATGCACAATAGCATGTCACATGGCTCGTGACAAGTTATGTGTATGAAAAGGGCTATGACCATATCGACCAAACTAGCATGTCTGTGATGGTTTATTATTCTGTCCATAGCATGCCTGTGATGTTTTTCCTTTGCTGCCATAACCATAGGAAAACTGCATGCTAGAAAAGAATAAAATCAACATGCAAAAACTCTCATTGAAATATCAAGTCAATAGCCTTCTAACGCGTAGCCCTCATCAAACTATCGATCGGTGGTGTTGTGAACTGTTTCCCACCCTCGTGGGACACACCCACTTATCTTTAGAAGGTGTGCGGTGACAATGATTTCCCCAGTCTAGTTTTAACCTGGGCGTGCCTTCGCAAGGAAATTCGTTGGCCCTGGGCATAACGGTTAGGACCAGACTTGACTAGTTTTTCATAAGTCACTGACATAATGAATCACTAGAGGCAGCTGTTGAGAGGATAGGGTTCTGTGTTGTATCCAGCCCTCGCTGGACACAGGGCACCTAGTCTGTCTTAACTAAGAGGAATTGTGCGCGACACAATTGGCTGGCATGCCTACCTAAGGAAGCATGGGACTCTCTGTGCATCTCAACTCACCCTCGTGAGTCACGGAGACCTCGTGTGAAATTAGGATCCTACTCACATATTTCCAAGTTGAGTTTTGGGAGTTATCAACTTGTTAAGGAAATAGTGGGAGTATAGCATTTAATTTAAAGTCCTTGTTAAATGCTTTATCATAGTACTTATTTTGCTTGTTTGCTTATTGTAGATGATTCCATCTCCTGAACCTAGATTGAAACTTCTTAAAAATAAACTGGATGGAACAAATTGGACAAGATGGTTCAGACTTTTGTCCAAACTTCTAGAACATGAGAATATGGTCTATCTTCTTGAAAGACCTCCAACCCAGCCCTGTATATATTTTTGTACAGAGTGGGAGTGGAATGTCTATCTTGAACATTGTGTGGATAGTGAACATTACACTGCTCTTATTTTGAGGTGCTTGACCCCTGAGGTCCAGGTTGAGTGTGATGAGATGGGGATTTATGATATGATCATACATCTTCGACGTCTCTTCACACCGGGCACTTCAAATAGTAATCAAGAGAGTGTTGTTGGATCTTCTGGGTGTTTGCTTGAATCCAAGAATGACTATGGTTCCGTATCTTCGAAGCTAAAACTTCGGAAGACTGGGAATGCATGGAAATTTCAGGATGGATTAAGGCCCAGGAAGAGCATGGCACAAAAGAAGGGATGTTATCCATCTGCTTCAGGTATTGTGTTACTGAGGTCTTTATGTCTACTTCTTATTCATGGGTACTGGGTATCGCATGAGGAGCTTACATATGTTTTTCATATGCAGGAGCTCAAAAGAAGTAGGACAATAAGGCTTGGTGGGATCGACTTTCGAGTCAGGGACGGAGCATTGGATGCTGCTGTTGATGTCATCTCACTGCCTTGGAGACTTTATCTAGAACTTTGCTGTTATGTACTAGCTTTTGTATTAGAACATTATGTCCATTATTTTGAATGGATTTTCAGTTTGAAATAAATTGGTATTTCTTTAAATCTGGAATGTTCTATAGTAGTAGTACAATTGATAATAGCTTGTAGTTCTATGTGTAACACTGAATAGATCAAATCCAATGATTCAATCAATACCATCTCTTTGCATTGTCTCTTGGGCCATAAGACAAAAGCCACATCCAAAAGTCCATGGACTATTGGGATCATTATCCTTTAAGGGTTATGATATATGTGAGCCTTGTCTAATGGAGAAGATGACAGATGCTACCTTCATTTAGGAAGAAGAGAGAGGTTAGTTGCCTGTTGGATCTAGTGCACAGCAATGTGTGTAGACCCATGGAGACAAGCACTAAGTGGTATACTTCATTAAGTTGGGATATGACATATCCAACACGCAACTTTGGAGAAATCCAAGAAGTTAAGAAATGAAGTATAGAATCGAATTGGAGAATCTATTAAAACCCTTTGATTGGATCAAAGTAGGAAGTAAAGAATTTGATGACTATCTTGAGGAGTGTGGGGTTGTCTCACAGCTTACTTGGAACACCACAACTGTGTGGTGAAATTCAAAGAAAGAAAAGGGAACACATTGGATGTGGTTCCACCTTTGAATAGTCATGCAAATTTACTTCCTTTAGAGGCCATGCAAGCAACTATTCTGACACTCCATAGTGTGTGTTTGTGGGGCACTAAGAGTGCTACTTTTATCCCGATGAGAACAAAAATATTTGTTGCTCAAACTGCTGTCCTTCTTGAGGAGATGTCATTTTGAAAGAAGCTAGTGGGTGTAGATTTGATTAGGACAAGGTCCAAAAATCAACCACAATACAGTTAGACACAAATGGAGAGTAGAATCACACATGCAGGTTGAAGGTCAACCTGAGGTTCAAGTAACACAGGAACCACATAAGTCTGGATCGATTCGATATGCTAGGCATGACGAATTTTTCAAGGATGAACCTAAAGACTTATGAGGAAATGGAAGCGGTCAGTGGACCAGATTCCAAGAAATGGCTGAGCGCCATAAGAACCATAATGGACTCCATGTCTGCTAATCAAGTGTGGGACTTGATTGAGCCGCCAAAGGGGTAACACCCAGAGGCTGTATGTGGATCTTCTTGGAAGATAGACATGAAAGGTAACATTGTTACCTATGATGACAAGCTAGTGAATGAAATTTCGGATAAGTCCACTGGGTGGATAGTGATGAAATTTTTCACCGATAGCTTTGTTTGAGTCCATTAGGTATCTACTTGTTATAATTGCATGTTCTGTTATAGCGTGTTGTTATGAAAATTGCTTTTCTTAATGGACGTCTGGAAGAGGATGTCTAGATGGAAATAGCCAAAATATTTTCATACAATCGCCATAAAGATATGTATGGTATTATACAAGTATCCTGTGTTTACAAGAAGATTAGTGGGAGCATCATAATGTTTCTTGTTCTAATTGATTGACGATATTCTCCTCACTTGAAATGACATCCCAACTCTTCACGCGGTGAAGTACAGGCTTGGAATGTATTTCGAGAAGAATGACCTAGGGAATGCAGCCTACATCCTAGGCATGTGGATCAACTGGGATCCAAGAAAGTCATTGCCCTTTAGTCAATCTACGTTCATCCAAGAGATTCTGGAGAGGTTCATGTTGGATCATTCCAAAGGATGATACCTTCCAGAGAGACATGGTCTGATTCTCTGCATGATGCAATGTCTTTTGACACAGCAGGAGAGAGACAACATGATTCTATAGTCCTAATACATTGGGTATAGGATAGATCATGTTTTGTGCAACTAGCACAAGACTATGTGTGGCGAATGCTTGGAGCATGGCCAGTAAGTTTCAATCAGATCCTAGTGTTTAAACACTGGATAACTGTGAAAGCAATCCTTCGTACTTGGGAAGTATAAAGGATTGAATTTTAGTCTGTGATAGACAGGAAGAACTTTGTGTACTGGGTACACTGACACTTCGTTCCGGTCTAATGACTATCGATCACAGTCAGGATTTGCTTTTTGCCTTGATGTGGTGTTGTTGGCTGAAAGAGCTTTATGCAAACTGCAGTGGCAAATTCTACAATAAGGCTGAGTACATTGCAGCTTCTTGTGGCAGCCAAGGAAGCAGCTTCATTCATTTGAACTTGATTTAGTCCCTGATGCTTGATGGTCCAGTATAGTTCTTACTGGGGCCGTAAAGGAACTTAGCACTCAAGTATGTACTGCAGCGATATCATCTGATCTTGGAGATCATGGATAAAGATGATGATTCAAACTAGTTAAAATAAACACAGATAGCAATCTGGAAAAACCCACTGACGTAGCCTCTGGCGCAGCGGAAGCTAAATAAGTCATACTAGAGACATAGGAACTGATTAAACATCAGTTGCCCTTGGTCTTAGTGCAAGTGGGAGATTGTTGGTGTATATGCCCTGCAGACCAATGTATGGACATGGTCAGGCATTGTTATGAAAGTACTTTGATAGAATTATTAAAGGCATGGTCGTTATTATGCAGACTTCTCTACCTGTGTAGATGTATTGAGTTGCATATATAATGTCCCAGGAGTTTGGATTGGATCCATTCTCACAAGCTATCCCCAGTCAAGGTACCTTAGCAGATATGGGACAGCTTCGGTACATGTGAGACTGGTGTATGGGCTGGTTAGGTGCAGGGCACAGTAACGCAGACATACAGGTGCATTGGATGCACTGGAGTGATCCATCGTGAGGATTGACTTGTCTAGTCAACGAGTCAATCTCACATGCAAGAGGTTTGCATTGATCCTTAGACTTGAGGTATTCATGTCTAGATTTGATGATGGGTATGCTTTAATACAGTCTTACGTCTCTCCGTAATTGGGAGATCAAAACGACTGTCATTGGGCATGTCATAAATCATGTAGAGACATGGATGACTAATAGTAGGATTTGCCCCTTCCATATTGGAAGCATGATATCCACCTCGGGGCGCCCCACCTTATTGGTGCATGACAGGAATGTGTGGCCACACTAGTTAAGTCATGACCAATGCATTGGATAATAAACTTGAGACTATTCCAATGGCAGGATATCAGTTTAGGCAAAGGGATCTAGAATGCATGGGAATCCTCGTTGCTGGTTAGGAGTCGTTGCCATAATGACTTAAGTCCTATGACATGGGTAGTAGTGATGTGTTGCTAGATACCCTTCACTACTTATGATGTTTACATCATTGCCATCGTCATATGGATCCTACGGGGTCACACGCAATAGACTCTTGACGTTGCTTTAATCAGAAGCCTTTGGATCAAGTTATTGGATAACTTGGATCCATTTGGAAGATTTCATCAGCGCCAATGGGCCTGATGAGTTGGAAGAAAGTTATTAGAGCCAAACTTCATTTTTGGCAGGTTGACCCGAAATTGACCTAGATTGGTCACATTTGGATTAGGGTTGCATTAGATTGGATCTAATGGCTTAATCAACCCATGCCATGAAGTTTGGGCTAGCTCATTATCCAATGAGGCCCAATAACTAGTTATGAAGAAGAGGTATAAGCAAATAAGGGTATAATGGGGAAGAATTTCACCCCATTGGAGCCAAGGGCATAATGGGGTGAAGTGGGCGCATGTTGCTTCATAAGGAAGCATTAGGCGCCTCCCCTTTGATCCCTTGATGGTATCTTGCCTCTATGGTAAGTATTGGGGCTGATATGGCTTGATGGCTCTTTTGGAAAGAGCATAGGCGCATATATCAAGTGGGATAAGATTTATGGAAAAGTCTTGGAGACTTTCCTTATCTCCAAACCCCAATTCACCCCAAACTATTTGCTTGGCCGAATTCTTCATGCTTGTTGCGCCTAGCCCTTCTCCTTGGATGGAAAGAATGCCTCTAAGGCATGTCTTGGGCTGATATGGCTATTGGGCAAATAAGGATAGGTTGAATGAGGTTTATGGCAAAGTCTTGGAGACTTTCCTTACCACAAACCCCTCTCATCCTAACCGCCCACTTGGCATGATCCTAGTCATTGCCCTAGCCGCCCCTTGTCCTATTAATAGGACCCTTGCCGCCCTCTCTTGTTGGTTGTTGGTCGACTTCTTGGAAGAGTGAACCAACGTAGAGAGGCGTGAACAAGGCTAGAGGGCGACAACATCATCTTGGCGCAATCCTTCTTCCAACATGTAACCGCAAGTCTTCTCCTTTCTATCCTCTTGGCGTGACTTGGAGAGGGACTTGGCGGTGTAATCTCCTCTTAATCTTCCTAAGGGCCGAAACTCCTCATCTCCTTCTTCTCTTGGAGAGAATAGGACAAGGAGTTGGCGGCTAACATCTTGTGCTTGGCGCAACTTCTCTTGAAGGTGGCGCAAGTGAAAAGAAGGCTTGATTCTCTTCCCGAGGCTAGCACCAAGCGTGGAAGGGAGCAACGATCAAGGAGTCGACGCGTGGATACTTGTAGAGGACGAACACTTGGGCGTCTTCAACTTGGCACCTTCATCCTAACAAGCAATAAAGGTACTAACCCTAACACATCCTTGTGTTCTCTCCCTCGCATGGATCCTTGGGACTGGAATGTGTTTCGGGTGTAATGCTTCTTCCGCTGCGTCCTGGGACTGCAAAATTTTAAATTACACCCGGCATTCCCTAACACGCAACTAGCCTGCCCTTATAGGTAACTACGTTACCATCCATGTCTTTCTTCTTTCTGAAGATCCACTTACAACCTATAGGGATTACTCCCGGAGGTGGATCAACCAAATCCCAGACTTGGTTATCTGACATGGAGTCCATCTCGGCTCGCATAGCTTCAAGCCATCTTGCTGACTCCGGTCCACATACCGCATCCGCATAAGTGAGGGGTTCATCATTAATGATGTAGACTCCGTCATAGCGCTCAGGCTCACGACGAATCCTTCCTAATCTACGCGGTTCCCGTGATATCTGAGCCTCAGGTTGAATATTAACCTGATCTATTGGTTCAGGGTCATCCAATTGTGCTTGACTACTTTGTCCTTCTTCTGGAACTTCATCCAGCTTTATTTCTCTCCCACTGGCCTCTTGCAGAAGAAATTCCTTCTCAAGAAAAATAGCCGTTCGAGCAACAAATACTTTATTCTCTTTGGGATCGTAGAAATAATAACCCTTAGTTTCTTTAGGGTATCCGACAAATATACATTTATCAGATCTGCTCTCCAGTTTTCTAGAGGCGAGCTTTTTGACATAAGCCTCGCAACCCCAGATTTTGATAAATGTCAAGCTCGGCTGTTTCCCATACCATAACTCATATGGTGTCTTTGAAACGGCCTTGGATGGCACTCGGTTTAGCACCTTTGTAGCTGTTTCCAGTGCAAATCCCCAAAAGGAGTAAGGTAGAGTAGCCTGACTCATCATAGAACGAATCATATCCAATAAGGTTCGATTCCTCCTCTCGGACACACCATTCCATTGTGGTGTTCCTGGCGGAGTGAGCTGTGAGATGATCCCACACTCTTTCAGATAGTCAGTAAACTCACGACTCAAGTATTCTCCACCTCGATCTGATCGAAGTGCCTTGATATTTCGGCCTAACTGATTCTGTACTTCATTTTTGAATTCTTTGAACTTGTCAAAAGATTCACTCTTATGTCTCATTAAATAGATATAACCATATCTACTGAAATCATCAGTAAAAGTAATGAAGTATGAATACCCACCTCTGGCATGTTTACTAAATGGCCCACACACATCACTGTGAATAAGGTCAAGTAAACCTGGAGCCCTTTCACCTTTATTAGAAAAAGGAGTCTTCGTCATCTTGCCCATTAAACAAGCTTTGCATGTATCAAGCTTCTCACAGGAGAATGATCCCAGCAGTCCATGGTCATGCAACCGCTTAATGTGCTTCTTGTTAATATGGCCTAGACGACTATGCCATAACAAGTGCTGTTATCAGCATACTTGGCTTTCTTATTATCAATTTGTTGTACAGAACATTCCATGTCCAACATGTATAACCCATTGTTAATCGACCCAGTTGCATAAACAATATTATCATATGAAATACAGCACTATGAAGTTTTGCATTCAAATGAAAAACCTTTCCTGACAAGAGTAGGAATAGAGATAATATTCTTTGTTATGCTTGGTACAAAATAACAATTGTCAAGTTCTAATACAAATCCAGATGGTAAAGAGATATAATATTCTCCTACAGCAACAGCAGCAACTCGTGCCCCGTTTCCAACTCGTAGGTCCACCTCATGCTGTCCCACCTGTCTTCTTCTCTTGAGTTCCTGCACATTTGAACAAATGTGAACTCCACATGCAGTGTCCAACACCCATGAAATAGAAGAAGCAACCATGACTTCAGTCACGAAAATACCTGAGCTAGAAGTGAAAGGCTTACTTCCCTTCCTCTCTCCTCGGAGCGCTCTACAGTCCTTCTTCCAGTGACCCAGCTAGCCACAATGGAAGCATCTGTTGTCCTTTGACTGCTTCACCTTTTGTTTCAAATCCTTGTTGTAGCTCTTGATAGGGGTTTTGCCCTTCTTCCCCTTCTTCTTATTCCCTAAAGGAACCATCAAGACAGAGGATGAAGGCTTTCCCTTCTCAAGAGTCTGCTCTGTAGTGCAGAGCATGTTCAGTAATTCTTGAAGGTCCCCTACAAGGGGCGAAACCCTAAAACATGCGCTAAACAAAACTTGCATGGGCGGAATCTAGGGTTTCCTAAGATCGGACAGCATGTATTATGATCAACTTTAACAACAGAAAAGGAATTCATATCGAAGCCATATGAAGGATGTCGCCTTGGAAGCAAGAGAACAAAAGAGGTCTCCTCCAAATCGTCACACACAAGATGATGTCGCTTTCTCTTTTAGTGCTCCTTGTGCTAGCAAGGTTCCAAGAGGTCTTGATCGAATGGGAGGGAAGATGATCTCCTTGCTTGGCGAAACTTTCTCCTCTTGTCGTCTTAGCTTTTTCACACGAGAATGCTTCTCCAAAGAAAACCAAGGAGGCGACAAAGGCGTGAAGAGGCGAGAGAGAGGCGACGTGAGATCATGGACACGTTTGAGAACATGCTATCTAAAAATAGCAAAGTCCAAACGTTCATGCGACCATGCATTACCCCAATCGCAAATGCCTCACCACCTGAACCATGCGCTCATCCAATGAGCTGGTTCAAATCGATTTGGTTCAACAACCAAATAAACCAAGCAATTAGTCCAGATCATAATAAACCACTGAGGCCTAAGATCTGACCGTTGATCTCTTAATGCTCTTGATCTGACCGATCTAGCATCTATTCTCTCGATCGAAGCTTACCGATCTCAAGCCCTAATCAATCAAACATGATTAGACCAGATCTCACTTTTATTCAGAGAGTAAATCCCTTTAAACTGAACTCAAACAATTCAGTCCACACGATCTGACTTAAGTAAGCCATATCATCAAATTGTGCGACCCTAAGGGTTTCCTCTAAATGTCGGTAACGACAACTTACGTTATCACGATCAGTGAGGGGTATCTAGCAACACATCACTGTCTCCCGATATAAAGGAAAGAGTCTTCCAAGACTACACCCAAACTACAGCACAAGTGTGAATCCAATTCACAAGGCATGCATATTTCTTTTGCCACTGGATGTTCTTATTGGACAAGCGTGTCAAGCTTGTAGCTCCAATATGATGAGCATGATTAGAACAGATGAACACAGTCACCTGGGTATGGCCATACACTTTCTCAATCATCTCATCCAGGGGGCCCCTTTAGAACACCACACTCCAATTATAGAGACGGCAATCCTTTGTCTATCACTAATGCCCTAACCTGACTCAAGCTCACCATCCAAGATAGTCTATAACCATTATGTTTCAAATGATATTGAACTACCTCAAAACAATGACAATCATCATTTAGAAACACAAGTGATCTCAAGTCAGAGTAAATGTGCCACTTGTTACATTCAAGGATTATTCACATTGTGACAAGCAATTGAATATCCTAGTAGGGTCTGTCCAGTACATCCAATGTACCCATGAGTCTACATCTTATTCCATGCTCGAAGCATCCTATAAGATTAGAGCACATATTAGTCTCAATCATATCAAGGCTATCTCATGTTCACCAAGATATCTCGACTAAGGACTTCACAGCATGTCAGCCCAGCTGAACAGCTTTGAGACATTATTCAGAAGTACACTTATTGCAGCAGATAATGTAACAAACTGAATAACAACCATGCCTTTATAAACATAAGAGTTTATTACATGATACTGATACAATCCCAAGGCCTCAAACATTAGCCTTAAGGGCATACCCCAACAATCTCCCACTTGCACTTAATCTAATGGTTGAGAAATCTCAAACCCATATTATTACAGTGCTTCTCATGCTTCTGCTGCGCCAGAGGCTTAGTAAGCGGGTCTGCCAGATTGTCATCTGTATGAACCTTGCAGACTTTGATCTCGCCACGATCAATGATCTCCCTGATCAAATGAAACCGTCTCTGTATGTGCTTGGACTTCTGGTGCGACCGTGGTTCCTTTGCTTGTGCGATTGCTCCAGTGTTATCACAAAAGATAACCAAAGGATCTGCACTCGAAGGAACAACACCAAGTTCTCTCACGAACTTACGAATCCATACTGCCTCCTTGGATGCTTCCGAGGCTGCAACATACTCGGCTTCAGTTGTGGAATCAGCAACAGTTAATTGTTTGAAACTCTTCCACACCACCGCTCCTCCATTCAAGCTAAAAACATAGCCTGATTGCGATCGGAAATCATCCTGGTCAGACTGGAACGAAGCGTCAGTATATCCTTCAATACTGAGTTCTTCCTGACCACCATACACCAAGAACATATCTTTGGTCCTCCGCAGATATTTTAAAATGTTCTTGACCGCAACCCAGTGCGCCATACCTGGATTACTTTGGAACCGACTGGTCAGGCTTAACCCGTAAGCGACGTCTGGGCGAGTACACAACATCGCATACATAATGGATCCAATAGCCGAAGCATAAGGCGTATTGTCCATTTCATCTTTCTCAGTCTGTGTTTGTGGACACTGACTCTTTGAAAGATTCAGACCATGTCTGACTGGAAGATATCCTCTTTTAGAATTCTCTAAATGAAATCTTTCCAGGACTTTATCGATGTAAGTACTCTGGCACAGCTCGAGAAGCCTCTTAGATCTATCCCTGTAGATCTTCACACCTAATACATAGGCTGCTTCTCCTAAATCTTTCATCTGGAAACATTTCCTTAACCATGCCTTAACCGCATGCATTTCAGGAATGTCATTTCCAATGATCAAGATGTCATCGACGTAGAGGACTAGGAAAGTAATCACGCTCCCACTAAACCTCTTATATACACACGGGTCATCCTCGTTCTTGATGAAACCAAATTCACTGACTGATTCATCAAAACGAATATTCCAGCTTCTCGATGCTTGTTTAAGTCCATAAATAGACTTCTTTAATTTGCATATCTTATGACGATCTGATGGATTAGTGAAACCTTCAGGTTGTGTCATATACACATCCTCTTCCAGATTTCCATTAAGGAAAGCTGTCTTCACATCCATTTGCCAGATCTCATAATCGTAATATGCTGCTATCGCGAAAAGAATCTGAATAGACTTAAACATGGCTACAGGTGAGAAAGTTTCATCATAATCTATTCCGTAGATTTGTTTGAAACCTTTCGCAACTAGCCTGCCTTTATAGGTAACCACGTTACCATCCATGTCAATCCCGTGATGTCTGAGCCTCAGGTTGTTCAATAACCTGATCCACCGGCTCAGGCTCATCCAACTGTGCTTGAGCACTTTGTCCTTCCTCTGGATTCTCATCCAGCTTTATTTCTCTCCCACTGGCCTCTTGCAGAAGAAACTCCTTCTCAAGAAATATGGCCGTTCGAGCAACAAATACCTTGTTCTCTTTGGGATCGTAGAAATAATAACCCTTAGTTTCCTTAGGGTAACCGAAAAAGATACATTTTTCAAATCTGCTCTCTAGTTTCCCAGAGGCGAGCTTTTTGACATAAGCCTCGCAGCCCCAGATCCTGATAAATGTCAAGCTCGGCTGTTTCCCATACCATAACTCATATGGCATCTTAGAAACTGCCTTGGATGGCACTCGGTTTAGTACCTTTGCAGCTGTCTCCAGTGCAAATCCCCAAAAGGAATATGGAAGAGTAGCCTGACTCATCATAGAACGAACCATATCAAGTAACGTTCTATTTCTCCTCTCGGACACACCATTCCATTGCGGTGTTCCTGGCGGAGTGAGCTGTGAGATAATCCCACACTCCTTTAGATAGTCTATAAATTCTCGACTTAGGTATTCACCACCTCGATCAGAATGAAGTGCCTTGATATTTCGGCCTAGCTGATTCTGTACTTCATTCTTGAAGTCTTTGAACTTGTCAAAAGATTCACTTTTATGTCTCATCAGATAGACATAACCATACCTACTGAAATCATCAGTAAAGGTAATGAAGTAAAGATAGCCACCTCTGGCATGTTTACTAAATGGCCCACACACATCACTGTGTATAAGGTCAAGTAAACCTGAAGCCCTTTGACCTTTATGAGGAAAAGGTGACTTCGTCATTTTACCCATTAAACAAGCTTTGCATGTATCAATCCCCTCAAAGGAGAATGATCCCAGCAGTCCATTATCATGCAACCGCTTAATGCGTTTCTCGTTAATATGGCCTAAACGACTATGCCATAATAAGGTGCTGTCATCAGCATACTTGGCTTTCTTAATATCAATATTTTGTATAGAACATTCCATGTCCAACATGAATAACCCATTGTTAATTGAACCAGTAGCACAAACAATATTATCTAAAGAAAGAACACACTTTGAAATATTGCATTCAAAGGAAAATCCCTTCCTGACAAGAGCAGGAATGGAGATAATATTTTTAGTAATGCTGGGAACAAAGTAACAACTGTTTAGTTCTAATACAAGTCCAGATGGTAATGAGATGAAATAGTCTCCTACAGCAACAGCAGCAACCCGTGCCCCGTTTCCAACTCGTAGGTCCACCTCATGCTGTCCCACCTGTCTTCTTCTCTTGAGTTCCTGTACATTTGAACAAATGTGAACTCCACATGCAGTGTCCAACACCCATGAAATAGAAGAAGAGGATATCATGACTTCCGTCACATAAATACCTGAGCCAGAAGCAAAGCTTCCCCTCTTATCTCCTTGGAGCGCTTTACAGTCCTTTTTCCAGTGACCCAGCTGGCCACAGTGGAAACATCTGTATTCCTTTGACCGCTTAACTTTTTGCTTCAGAGCCTTGCTGTAACTCTTGACAGGGGCCTTGCCCTTCATCCCCTTCTTCTTGTTCCTAGAAGGAACCATTAAGACAGAGGTCGAAGGCTTTCCCTTCAGAGTCTCCTCAGTAGTCAAGAGCATATTCAGCAGCTCTGCCGGAGTACAGTCGATTTTGTTCATATTAAAGTTAATGATGAACGCATCGAAAGAGGGCAGGAGAGACTGCAGAATAATGTCTACAGCAAGCTCCTGATTGATGGTATGCCCCAGTTTCTCTAGAGCCTCCTTGTGCCCAATCATCTTGAGCACGTGAGCTCCCACTGGGCTCCCTTCAGCCAGTTTGCTCTGGAAGAACAGCTTTGTCAGATTATAGCGTTCTGTCCTCGCCTGTGCAGCATACAGCATCTTGAGGTTCGCTATAATCTCTATAGCCGACATATCCTCATGCTGACGCTGCAGCGGTGGCGTCATAGACGCTAGCATCAGGCAAGCGACATCAATGCTATCATTGACGTGCTTTTCATAAGCTTCCCGAACCGCCCTTGCGGCGTTCGGAGCGGGCTGAGGCGGTATAGCCGTCTCGAGGACATACAGTTTCCTCTCTGCCTTAAGAACAATCTTAAGGTGTCCGTACCAGTCTGAGAAGTTCGGCCCAGCAAACTTCTCCCTTTCCAGTAGGGATCGCACATTGAAGCTCATGGTGTTCGTTGCTGCAGGTATCTACAACAATGCAAGAACAGCAAGGTCAGTATCAATGTTAAGAATCAATCAGGACTTAAGAATGATTCTTTTTCTCACTATTTTATCTGGCTAAAAAATCCAGCAAAACAGCCCGAAAGAGTAGAACTCTTTTAGTGAGATGGGATCCAGATTTCATACTTGGTCTCCGCGTCCCGCTCAGGCGAGATAAGATGCACAGAGAGTACAAGCACTAATCTCTGGTAGGCTGTTCCAGCCAATCGCCAACCCGTGCGATTCCCCTTCATCTGGGCAATCCAGCAGACTGTGCCAACTGAGTTGGTACAACACAGTCTCTGACCCCACAGATGGCTGCCTCCATGTGCTACCATATGCGCCACATATGTAGCCTACATGGTCAAGCTAACCCGACCTACTCCCTAGACCACCACGTGCTATGCTGAGCAACGAGAAGCGATAAATCCCTTCTCTGTAACACGCAGGTGTAATCCCGCACCGTCTGAAGATAGATGGACGTGCCCACTGAGTGGGTACAACACGGCTCCAACGATAGTCAGAACAGTGAGGTTTCGCGTCAGAAGGCTTACGAGCTTGATATTTTAGCGTTGGATTTTAACGGTCTTTTATCTTCTTAACTATCATGCAATTCCTATGGTGATAGCAGAAGATAAACTCATGCAATTCTAATTATAAAAGCAATAAATAGAAAGCACGCTGATCTTATGTGGTAAAAGCCCATTAAGCCTAAGTAAGACCTTAACCTAACTTAAGTCTTCACTTGCTTTTCTTCATGGGTCTTTAGCTGCTCATTTGGCCCAAACCAGGGCCCAAGCGCCATCTGCAGCTCAGGTGCGCCTACCAGGGAAAATGCGCCTGTCCCAGAGTCAAACCCTGGACCTCCCGTGTGGTCAAGCCACTGCTGCATGCGCCTCTGCCAAGTGTGCTCTGTGCTCTTGTCTGACTAATTTACAAATTAATCTATCTAGACAAG
Organism: Costus lasius; assembly: GCA_027563935.2. Classification (NCBI taxonomy): domain Eukaryota; kingdom Viridiplantae; phylum Streptophyta; class Magnoliopsida; order Zingiberales; family Costaceae; genus Costus; species Costus lasius. Next base: position 85,246,269 of record CM050451.1, read on the forward strand.
ATTGACTCGCAGGTCAATTACATTTTATAAATTAATTAAACTGTGATTCGCAGATCACAAAAATAAGAATTAATTTACAATAAAATTCCAGGCACGCAGGCCCCAGCACAGCACACATTAAACATGGGCAGCCCACATAAGATTAAATAAACATACATATGGCATCATACATCATTTGATCCAATCATGAAAAATAAAATTTTGAAAAACCCCATTGAGATCAATTTTATTTTTCCTTATGTGCCCTACTACCTTACAACGGTCCATTACTAGGGATCCACTCATCCGACCTAGTCAGATCCACTGCCCTTACATGCACCAAGTCCTAACTGACTTGAGTCGACCAAAAGGTCAACAATGCATGCGCCAAGGGCTGAACGACCACAATGAGGTCTGGCAAGCGGGTGTGACCCCGGGCCTAACTCATGTGCGTTCATAGGTTGTCTCAATCAGACATCGCTACACGCCTGTCTGCAGTCGACCTATAGCCATCTCTTGCTTGCGCACAGATGCTATCTGGTCGACCCATCAAGGCTGTCAGATGGTCTGATCAGACTGTTTGGATCTAACTCAGGGGATGACTTCAACCCTAATAACCCGTCTAAGGGTTTAAAGCAGGGCCTTAGATCTAGTGTAAGTCGCGCATGTGATATAGTTTTTTTTGAGAAAAACAAGAATGCGCCAACATACATGCGCCATAGACTAACACATTCAAGTTTCGCATGTGCAACAACTTAAAATGGAATTTTCGCATGTCAACTAGATCTAAGCATACTTGCGCATATGGATCATAAAAGGCTTTAAGCAATCATAAAAACATGCATCAACCTGGCTCTGATACCAATTGAAGGTCCCATACAAGGGGCAAAACCCTAAAACATGCGCTAAACAAAACTTGCATGGGCGGAATCTAGGGTTTCCTAAGATCGGATAGCATGTATTATGATCAACTTTAACAACAGAAAAGGAATTCATACCGAAGCCATATGAAGGATGTCGCCTTGGAAGCAAGAGAACAAAAGAGGTCTCCTCCAAATCGTCACACACAAGATGATGTCGCTTTCTCTTTTGGTGCTCCTTGTGCTAGCAAGGTTCCAAGAGGTCTTGATCGAATGGGAGGGAAGATGATCTCCTTGCTTGGCGAAACTTTCTCCTCTTGTCGTCTTAGCTTTTTCACATGAGAATGCTTCTCCAAAGAAAACCAAGGAGGCGACAAAGGCGTGAAGAGGCGAGAGAGAGGCGACGTGAGATCATGGACACGTTTGAGAACATGCTATCTAAAAATAGCAAAGTCCAAACGTTCATGTGACCATGCATTACCCCAATCGCAAATGCCTCACCACCTGAACCATGCGCTCATCCAATGAGCTGGTTCAAATCGATTTGGTTCAACAACCAAATAAACCAAGCAATTAGTCCAGATCATAATAAACCACTGAGGCCTAAGATCTGACCGTTGATCTCTTAATGCTCTTGATCTGACCGATCTAGCATCTATTCTCTCGATCGAAGCTTACCGATCTCAAGCCCTAATCAATCAAACATGATTAGACCAGATCTCACTTTTATTCAGAGAGTAAATCCCTTTAAACTGAACTCAAACAATTCAGTCCACACGATCTGACTTAAGTAAGCCATATCATCAAATTGTGCGACCCTAAGGGTTTCCTCTAAATGTCGGTAACGACAACTTACGTTATCACGATCAGTGAGGGGTATCTAGCAACACATCACTGTCTCCTGATATAAAGGAAAGAGTCTTCCAAGACTACACCCAAACTACAGCACAAGTGTGAATCCAATTCACAAGGCATGCATATTTCTTTTGCCACTGGATGTTCTTATTGGACAAGCGTGTCAAGCTTGTAGCTCCAATATGATGAGCATGATTAGAACAGATGAACACAGTCACCTGGGTATGGCCATACACTTTCTCAATCATCTCATCCAGGGGGCCCCTTTAGAACACCACACTCCAATTATAGAGACGGCAATCCTTTGTCTATCACTAATGCCCTAACCTGACTCAAGCTCACCATCCAAGATAGTCTATAACCATTATGTTTCAAATGATATTGAACTACCTCAAAACAATGACAATCATCATTTAGAAACACAAGTGATCTCAAGTCAGAGGAAATGTGCCACTTGTTACATTCAAGGATTATTCACATTGTGACAAGCAATTGAATATCCTAGTAGGGTCTGTCCAGTACATCCAATGTACCCATGAGTCTACATCTTATTCCATGCTCGAAGCATCCTATAAGATTAGAGCACATATTAGTCTCAATCATATCAAGGCTGTCTCATGTTCACCAAGATATCTCGACTAAGGACTTCACAGCATGTCAGCCCAGCTGAACAGCTTTGAGACATTATTCAGAAGTACACTTATTGCAGCAGATAATGTAACAAACTGAATAACAACCATGCCTTTATAAACATAAGAGTTTATTACATGATACTGATACAATCCCAAGGCCTCAAACATTAGCCTTAAGGGCATACCCCAACAATTCTGCCGGAGTACAGTCGATTTTGTTCATATTCAAATTAATGATGAACGCATCGAAAGAAGCCGGGAGAGACTGCAAGATGATGTCTACAACAAGTTCTTGATTGATGGTATGTCCCAGTTTCTCTAGAGCTTCTTTGTACCCAATCATCTTGAGTACATGAGCTCCCACTGGACTTCCTTCAGTCAGTTTGCTATAAAAGAAAAGTTTCGTCAAGTTATAGCATTCTGTCCTTGCCTGTGCAGCATACAGCATTTTCAGATTTGCTATAATATCAATAGCAGACAAATCCTCATGCTGACGCTGGAGCTCGGGCGTCATTGACGCAAGCATAAGGCAAGCGACATTAGTACTATCACTGACGTGCTTCTCATAAGCATCTCGAACCGCCCTTGCGGCGTTCGCAGCGGGTTGAGCCGGCATTGCCGACTCAAGGACGTACAGCTTCCTCTCAGCTTTGAGGACAATCTTCAGCTGTCTGTACCAGTCTGAGAAGTTTGGCCCAGCAAACTTCTCCTTTTCCAATATGGATCGCAAGTTGAGCCCTGTGTTGTTCGTTGCTGCAGGAATCTACAACATAGCAAGAACAACAAGGTCAATATCCATGTTAGAATCATTCCAGGACTTAAGAGTGATTCTTTTCTCACTATTTTATTTGACTGAAAATCCAATAAAACAGCCCGAAAGAGTAAAACTCTTTTAGTGAGATGGGATCCAGATTTCATATTTGATCTCCGCGTCCCGCTCAGGCGAGATAAGATGCACAGAGAGTTCAAGCACTAATCACTGGTTGGCAATCCATGCCAATCGCCAACCCGTGCGATTCCCCTTCATCTAGGCAATCCAGAAGACTGTGCCAACTGAGTTGGTACAACACAGTTTCTGATTCCTCAGATGGCTGCCTCCATATAGCTATCATATGCTCAACTTGTAGCCTATATGGTCAAGCTGACCTGACCTACTTCCTGGACCACCACGTGCTATGCTGAGCAACGAGAAGCGATAAATCCCTTCTCTGTAGCATGTAGGTGTAATCGCGCACCGTCTGAAAATAGCTGGGCGTGCCCACTGAGTGGGTACAACACGGCCCCAACGATAGTCAGAATAGTGAGGTTTCGCGTCAGAAGGCAATCGATAGCTTGATATTTACGTTGGATTTTAACGGTCTTTTATCTTCTTACTATCATGCAAATTCTATAGTGATAGCTGAAGAATAAAACATGCATGTGCTAATATTACTTAAAACAGTAAATGAAAGCACCATTATCTTATGTGGTAAATGCCCATAAAACTTAAGTAAAACCCTAGTTTAACAAAAGTCTTTACTTGAGCTCTTTATGGGACTCTTGTACCTCATCCGGCCCAGCCCGGGCCCAAACACCATCTGCAGCCCAAATGCGCCCACAAGACAGAATGGGCCTGTTCTAGAGTCGACCTCTAGACCACCCACCTAGTGAAGCCAATTGCTGCAAGCGCTTCTGCCAAATGTGCTGTGTGCTCATGTCTGATCAAATTACATTTTAAACTATCTAGACATGGTTTGACACGCAGGTCAATTATACATTTTAATAAATTAAATGTCATTCGCATATCACACCAATATATTCTTTCCAGGCACGCAGGCCCCAGCACAGCATACAAAATAGGGCAGCCCACATAAGATTAAATAAACACTCAATATACTCAATGCAACATGTTAAACATGTACTACATGTGATCCAAATAGAAATAAAATTTTAGAAAAAACCCATGGCATCAATTTTATTTCCTTATGTGCCCTACTACCTTACAACGGTCCATTAACAGATATCCACTCGTCAGACCAAGTCAGACCCACTGCCCTTGCATGCACCCAGTCATAACTGACTTGCGTCGACCCAATGGTCGACTATGCATGCCTTAAGAGCTGAACGTCCCACATGATTTCCGGCAAGCGGGTGTGACCCCGGGCCATAATCATGATCGTTCACTAGGCGCCTCAAACAGACATCGCTACACGCCCTTCTGCAGTCGGCTTATAGCCACCTGTACAGCTTGCGCACAGGTGCTATCCAGCCGCCCATCCAGGCTGTCAGATAGTCTGATTAGGCTGTTGGGTCCATACTTGACTAACGACTTCAAAACTGTTAACCCGTCTAAGTGTTTGAAGTAGGCGCTGTAGAGTCCCCTTCAAGGGGGAGCGCAAGGGGGTGAAACCCTATGGATGGCGCATCTTTGAGATTTTTTAAGCGGAAGCAAGGGTTTCAAGGGATCGGCTGCATGATATATGATCAACTAACATAAAGCTTGATAAAATCAACAAAGGATCATACCAATGCCATAGTTTTGATGGCGCCTTGGAAGCAAAGGCGCAAGTGCTCCTTCTCCAAAGAGGACGCACACAAGAGGATGAAGATGGCTACTTCTTGGTGTTCTTTGTGCTAGCAAAGACCTCCAAGGTGTGCTTGTCGCATGAAGGTGATGAGAAAAAACTTGGCCGAGCCTCCCTCCTCTAACTTGTCGTCGACTCTCTCCCATACCAAAGTGGAGATGCGATTAGAGCAAGAGGAGAAGCGTTAGGCGTTTCGCTTAGGAGATGGCGTTACATGACTTCCAATTATGGAAAGTCATGAAGCCATACGCTCCCACTCCAAGCAAACCGCCCAAAACGCCTTATGGATTGAACCGTGCGTTCACCCATGTGAACCGGTTCAATCCAAATTGGTCCAAACCAATTTGGTTCAAAGACCTCATGAAACCAGCCCAAGCCATGGTCTAGATCTCTCTGAACCAAAATGGTTCAAGATCTAACCGTTGATCTCTTGACGCTTCTGATCTCACCGATCTAGCATCACTACTCTCGATCGAAGCTTACCGATCTCAAGCCCTAATCAATCACACATGATCAGACCAGATCTCACTTACAATCAGAGTTTAAATCCCTTTAAACTGAACCGAAACAATTCAGTCCACACGATCAAACTTAAGTAAGCCATATCATCAAATTGTGCGACCCTAAGGGTTTCCTTTAGATGTCGGTAACGATAACTAACATTATCACGATCAGTGAGGGGTATCTAGCAACACATCACTGTCTCCCGATATAAAGGAAAGAGTCTTCCAAGACTACACCCAAACCACAGCACAAGTGTGAATCCACTTCACTAGGCATACATGTTTCCTTTGCCACTGGATGTTCTTATTGGACAAGCGTGTCAAGCCTGTAGCTCCAATATGATGAGCATGATTAGATCTGATGAACATAGTCACCAGGGTATGGCCATACACTTTCTCAATCATCTCATAAGGGGGGCCCCTTTAGAACATCACACTCCTTCAACAAGGAGACGGCAATCCTATATCTATCACTAGTGCCCTAACCTGACTCATGATCATTATCCAAGATAGTCTATAATCATTATCTTTCAAATGATATTAAACTACCTCAAAACAATGACATTCATCATTTAGAAACACAAGTGATCTCAAGTCAGAGGACATGTGCCACTTGTTACAATCAAGGATTATTCACATTGTGACAAGCAATTGAATATCCTAGTAGGGTCTGTCCAGTACATCCAATGTACCCATGAGTCTACATCTTATTCCATGCTCGAAGCATCCTATAAGATTAGAATACATATTAGTCTCAATCATATCAAGGCTGTCTCATGTTCACCAAGATATCTCGACTAAGGACTTTATAGCATGTCAGCCCAGCTAAACAGCTTTGAGACATTATTCAGAAGTACACTAATTGCAGCAGACAAGGTAACAAACTGAATAACAACCATGCCTTTATAAACACAAGAGTTTATTACATGATACTGATACAATCCCAAGGCCTCAAACATTACCCTTAAGGGCATACCCCAACAATCTCCCACTTGCACTTAATCTAATGGTTGAGAAATCTCAAACCCATATTATTACAGTGCTTCTCATGCTTCTGCTGCGCCAGAGGCTTGGTAAGCGGGTCAGCTAGATTGTCATCTGTATGAACCTTGCATATTTTGATCTCGCCACGATCAATGATCTCCCGGATCAAGTGAAACCGTCTCTGTATGTGCTTGGACTTCTGGTGCGACCGTGGTTCCTTTGCTTGTGCGATTGCTCCAGTGTTATCACAGAAGATAACCAAAGGATCTGCACTCGAAGGAACGACACCAAGTTCTCTCACGAACTTACGAATCCACACTGCCTCCTTGGATGCTTCCGAGGTTGCAACATACTCGGCTTCTGTTGTGGAATCAGCAACAGTTGACTGTTTGAAACTCTTCCACACCACTGCTCCACCATTCAAGCTAAAAACATAGCCTGATTGCGATCGGAAATCATCCTGGTCCGACTGGAACGAAGCGTCAGTATATCCCTCTATACTGAGTTCTTCCTGACCACCATATATCAAGAACATATCTTTGGTCCTCCGCAGATATTTTAAGATGTTCTTGACTGTAATCCAGTGTGCCGGTCCTGGATTACTTTGGAAACGACTGGTCACGCTTAACCCGTAAGCGACGTCTGGGCGAGTACACAACATCGCATACATAATGGACCCAATAGCCGAAGCATAAGGAGTATTGTCCATTTCATCTTTTTCAGTCTGTGTTTGTGGACACTGACTCTTCGAAAGATTCAGACCATGTCTGACTAGAAGATATCCTCTTTTAGAATTCTCTAAATGGAATCTCTCCAGGACTTTATTGATGTAAGTACTCTGGCACAGCCCGAGAAGGCTCTTAGATCTATCCCTGTAGATCTTCACACCTAATACATAGGCTGCTTCTCCTAGATCTTTCATCTGGAAACATTTCCTTAGCCATGCCTTAACCGCATGCATTTCAGGAATATCATTTCCAATGATCAAGATGTCATCGACGTAGAGGACTAGGAATGTAATCACGCTCCCACTAAACCTCTTATATACACACGGGTCATCCTCGTTCTTGATGAAACCAAACTTAGAGATTGATTCATCAAAACGAATATTCCAGCTTCTAGATGCTTGTTTAAGTCCATATATGGACTTCTTTAACTTGCATATTTTATGACGATCTGATGGATTAGTGAAACCTTCAGGTTGTGTCATATACACATCCTCATCCAGATTTCCATTAAGGAAAGCTGTCTTCACATCCATCTGCCAGATCTCATAATCGTAATATGCAGCTATCGCGAAAAGAATCCGAATAGACTTAAACATGGCTACAGGTGAGAAAGTTTCATCATAATCTATCCCGTAGATTTGTTTGAAACCTTTCGCAACTAGCCTGCCTTTATAGGTAACTATGTTACCATCCATGTCAATCTTCTTCTTGAAGATCCATTTACAGCCTATAGGGATTACTCCCGGAGGCGGATCAACCAAATCCCAGACTTGGTTATCTGACATGGAGTCCATCTCGGCTCGCATAGCTTCAAGCCATCTAGCTGACTCCGGTCCACTGACCGCATCCGCATAAGTGAGGGGTTCATCATTATCAATGATGTAGACTCCGTCATAGCGCTCAGGCTGTCGACGGATCCTTCCCGATCTACGCGGTTCCCGTGATATTTGAGCCTCAGGTTGTTCAATAACCTGTTCTACCGGCTCAGGCACATCCAACTGTGCTTGACTACTTTGTCCATCCTCTGGATTCTCATCCAGCTTTATTTCTCTCCCACTGGCTTCTTGCAGAAGAAACTCCTTCTCAAGAAATATTGCTGTCCGAGCAACAAATACTTTGTTATCTTTGGGATCGTAGAAATAATAACCCTTAGTTTCCTTAGGGTAACCGACAAAGATGCATTTCTCAGATCTGCTCTCCAGTTTCCCAGAGGCGAGCTTTTTGACATAAGCCTCGCAACCCCAGATCCTGATAAATGTCAAGCTCGGCTGTTTCCCATACCATAACTCGTATGGAGTCTTAGAAACTGCCTTGGATGGCACTCGGTTTAGTACCTTTGCAGCTGTTTCCAGTGCATATCCCCAAAAGGAGTATGGAAGAGTAGCCTGACTCATCATAGAACGAACCATATCAAGTAACGTTCTATTTCTCCTCTCGGACACACCATTCCATTGCGGTGTTCCTGGCGGAGTGAGCTGTGAGATAATCCCACACTCCTTCAGATAGTCAGTAAACGTATGACTCAAGTATTCTCCACCTCGATCAGAACGAAGTGCCTTGACATTTCGGCCTAGCTGATTTTGTACTTCATTTTTGAACTCTTTGAACTTGTCAAAAGATTCACTTTTATGTCTCATTAAATAGACATACCCATACCTACTGAAATCATCAGTAAAGGTAATGAAGTACTGATAGCCACCTCTGGCATGTTTACTAAACGGCCCACACACATCACTGTGTATAAGGTCAAGTAAACCTGAAGCCCTTTGACCTTTGTTAGGAAAAGGTGACTTCGTCATTTTACCCATTAAACAAGCTTTGCATGTATCAATCTCCTCATAGGAGAATGATCCCAGCAGTCCATGATCATGCAACCGCTTAATGCGCTTCTTGTTAATATGGCCTAAACGACTATGCCATAACAAGGTGCTGTCATCAGCATACTTGGCTTTCTTATTATCAATGTTTTGTATAGAATATTCCATGTCCAACATGAATAACCCATTGTTAATTGAACCAGTAGCATAGACAATATTATCAAGAGTAAGATAACACTTTGAAATCTTGCATTCAAAGGAAAATCCCTTCCTGACAAGAGCAGGAATGGAGATAATATTTTTAGTGATACTGGGAACAAAGTAACAATTGTTTAATTCCAATACAATGCCAGATGGTAAAGAAATGAAATAGTCTCCTACAGCAATAGCAGCAACCCGTGCCCCGTTTCCAACGCGTAGGTCTACCTCATGCTGTCCCACCTGCCTTCTTCTCTTGAGTTCCTGTACATTTGAACAAATGTGAACTCCACATGCAGTGTCCAACACCCATGAAACAGAAGAAGATGATATCATGACCTCAGTCACAAATATACCTGAGCCAGAAGCAATGCTTCCCCTCTTGTCTCCTTGGAGCGCTTTACAGTCCTTTTTCCAGTGACCCAGCTGGCCACAGTGGAAACACCTGTTGTCCTTCGACCGCTTCACCTTTTGTTTCAGCGCCTTACTGTAGTTCTTGACAGGGGCTTTGCCCTTCTTCCCCTTCTTCTTGTTCCTTGAAGGAACCATTAAGACAGAGGTTGAAGGCTTTCCCTTCAGAGTTTCCTCAGTAGTCAAGAGCATATTCAGCAGCTCTGCCGGAGTACAATCGATTTTGTTCATATTAAAGTTAATGATGAACGCATCGAAAGAAGGCGGAAGAGACTGCAGAATAATATCTACAGCAAGCTCCTGGTTGATGGTATGCCCCAGTTTCTCCAGAGCCTCCTTATGCCCAATCATCTTGAGCACGTGAGCTCCCACTGGGCTCCCTTCAGCCAGTTTGCTCTGGAAGAACAGCTTTGTCAGATTATAGCGTTCTGTCCTCGCCTGTGTAGCATACAGCATCTTGAGGTTCACTATAATCTCTATAGCCGACATATCCTCATGCTGACGCTGCAGCGGTGGCGTCATAGACGCTAGCATCAGGCAAGCGACATCAATGCTATCATTGACGTGCTTTTCATAGGCATCACGAACCGCCCTTGCGGCGTTCGCAGCGGGTTGAGGCGGCACAGCCGTCTCGAGGACATACAGTTTCCTCTCTGCCTTAAGAACGATCTTAAGGTGTCCGAACCAGTCTGAGAAGTTTGGCCCAGCAAACTTCTCCCTTTCCAGTAGGGATCGCACATTGAAGCTCATGGTGTTCGTTGCTGCAGGAATCTACAACAATGCAAGAACAGCAAGGTCAGTATCAATGTTTAGAATCAATCCAGGACTTAAGAAAGATTCTTTTCTCACTATTTTATCTGGCCGAAAAATCCAGCAAAACAGCCCGAAAGAGTAGAACTCTTTTAGTGAGATGGGATCCAGATTTCATACTTGGTCTCCGCGTCCCGCTCAGGCGAGATAAGATGCACAGAGATGACAAGCACTAATTTCTGGTAGGCTGTCCCAGCCAATCGCCAACCCGTGCGATTCCCCTTCACCTGGGCAATCCAGCAGACTGTGCCAACTGAGTTGGTACAACACAATCTCTGACCCCACAGATGGCTGCCTCCATGTGCTACCATATGCGCCACATATGTAGCCTACATGGTCAAGCTGACCCGACCTACTCCCTGGACCACCACGTGCTATGCTGAGCAACGAGAAGCGATAAATCCCTTCTCTGTAACACGCAGGTGTAATCCAGCACCGTCTGAAGATAGATGGACGTGCCCACTGAGTGGGTACAACACGGCTCCAACGATAGTCAGAACAGTGAGGTTTCGCGTCAGAAGGCTTACGAGCTTGATATTTTAGCGTTTGGATTTTAACGGTCTTTTATCTTCTTACTATCAGGCAAATCCTATGGCTATAGCAGAAGATAAATAAATCATGCTGTTCTACTTATATAAACAATAACAGAAAGCATGGATCTTATGTGGTAAAAGCCCATAGCCTAAGTAAGACCTTAAGATACTTAAGTCTTCACTTGCTCTTCTTGGGTCTTTAGCATCTCATCTGGTCCAACCCAGGGCCCTTGCACCAAGAGCACCTCAGGTGCGCCACCAGCTGAATGCCCCTCTGGGATGTGTGCCTTTGTGCTCTTATCTAATCAAAATACATTTTGATCTATCTAGACAAGTTTGACTCGCAGGTCAATTATACAATAAATTAATTAAAAAGTGATTCGCAGATCACAATAATATTAATTTACAGGTTTAATTCCAGGCACGCAGGCCCCAGCACAGCACACATTAAATTGGGCACCCACATAAGAATAAATAAACAAGCATAGGCATCAATCAACATGTGATCCAATTAAAAGAAAATAAAATTTTGAAAACCCCATTGGCATCAATTTTAATTTTCTTATGTGCCCTACAACCTTACAACGGTCCATTGATAGGGATCCACTCATCCATCTAGTTAGATCCATGCCCTTGCATGCACCAAGTCCTAACTGACTCGAGTTGACCTAATGGTCAACCATGCATGCGCCAAGGGCTGAACAACCTTCAAGAGTTCTGGCAAGCGGGTGTGACCCCGGGCCTAACTCAAGAGTGTTCACTGGTTGTCTCAACCAGACCTCGCTACACGCCTGTGATGCAGTCGACCTATAGCCACCTCGTGCTTGCGCACAGGTGCCATCTGGTCGACCCATCTAGGCTGTCAGATGGTCTGATCAGACTAGTTTGATCTAATCTAGGGGATGACTTCAACCCCATCAACCCGTCTAAGGGTTTACAGTAGGCGCAACTTAGATCTAATCATAGGCGCGCAAGTGAAGGTTTGATAAAACAATAACATAAACCTAGCGCCACCATCAAGTCATGCCGCAAGCATGAACAAACAACATGCGCCAACATAAGTGTATTATATCTTATTTTTCGCATGATGAAACAATTAGATCTAATCACTTGCGCAAGCATGGATCACAAGAGCAAACATAGCAATCATATTAGCATGCATAAATCCAGCTTTGATACCAATTGTAGAGTCCCCTTCAAGGGGGAGCGCAAGGGGGTGAAACCCTATGGATGGCGCATCTTTGAGATTTTTTAAGCGGAAGCAAGGGTTTCAAGGGATCGGCTGCATGATATATGATCAACTAACATAAAGCTTGATAAAATCAACAAAGGATCATACCAATGCCATAGTTTTGATGGCGCCTTGGAAGCAAAGGCGCAAGTGCTCCTTCTCCAAAGAGGACGCACACAAGAGGATGAAGATGGCTACTTCTTGGTGTTCTTTGTGCTAGCAAAGACCTCCAAGGTGTGCTTGTCGCATGAAGGTGATGAGAAAAAACTTGGCCGAGCCTCCCTCCTCTAACTTGTCGTCGACTCTCTCCCATACCAAAGTGGAGATGCGATTAGAGCAAGAGGAGAAGCGTTAGGCGTTTCGCTTAGGAGATGGCGTTACATGACTTCCAATTATGGAAAGTCATGAAGCCATGCGCTCCCACTCCAAGCAAACCGCCCAAAACGCCTTATGGATTGAACCGTGCGTTCACCCATGTGAACCGGTTCAATCCAAATTGGTCCAAACCAATTTGGTTCAAAGACCTCATGAAACCAGCCCAAGCCATGGTCTAGATCTCTCTGAACCAAAATGGTTCAAGATCTAACCGTTGATCTCTTGACGCTTCTGATCTCACCGATCTAGCATCACTACTCTCGATCGAAGCTTACCGATCTCAAGCCCTAATCAATCACACATGATCAGACCAGATCTCACTTACAATCAGAGTTTAAATCCCTTTAAACTGAACCGAAACAATTCAGTCCACACGATCAGACTTAAGTAAGCCATATCATCAAATTGTGCGACCCTAAGGGTTTCCTTTAGATGTCGGTAACGATAACTAACGTTATCACGATCAGTGAGGGGTATCTAGCAACACATCACTGTCTCCCGATATAAAGGAAAGAGTCTTCCAAGACTACACCCAAACCACAGCACAAGTGTGAATCCACTTCACTAGGCATACATGTTTCCTTTGCCACTGGATGTTCTTATTGGACAAGCGTGTCAAGCCTGTAGCTCCAATATGATGAGCATGATTAGATCTGATGAACATAGTCACCAGGGTATGGCCATACACTTTCTCAATCATCTCATAAGGGGGCCCCTTTAGAACATCACACTCCTTCAACAAGGAGACGGCAATCCTATATCTATCACTAGTGCCCTAACCTGACTCATGATCATTATCCAAGATAGTCTATAATCATTATCTTTCAAATGATATTAAACTACCTCAAAACAATGACATTCATCATTTAGAAACACAAGTGATCTCAAGTCAGAGGACATGTGCCACTTGTTACAATCAAGGATTATTCACATTGTGACAAGCAATTGAATATCCTAGTAGGGTCTGTCCAGTACATCCAATGTACCCATGAGTCTACATCTTATTCCATGCTCGAAGCATCCTATAAGATTAGAATACATATTAGTCTCAATCATATCAAGGCTGTCTCATGTTCACCAAGATATCTCGACTAAGGACTTTATAGCATGTCAGCCCAGCTAAACAGCTTTGAGACATTATTCAGAAGTACACTAATTGCAGCAGACAAGGTAACAAACTGAATAACAACCATGCCTTTATAAACACAAGAGTTTATTACATGATACTGATACAATCCCAAGGCCTCAAACATTAGCCTTAAGGGCATACCCCAACAGGCGCACAGATAGATCTAGTGAAGTCGCGCATGAAGATAAGTTTAAAACACAACTATGATATGCGCAAACTATGTATGTAAACATTCATCTAACATCACATGCGCAAACTATGTATGTAAACATTGTATCATGTTGTCGCATGTGAAACTAAACAAGATCTATCCAAAAATCAAGTATGGATCACGGCAATCATATGCATCAAGCCATAAAAAAAAAAACTTCGCTCTGATACCATTGTTGGAAACCTTGGTCACAAGCATCATTCAGAAACTTGTTGTAGCGGAAATACTAGGTCATCATAGAATCGCATGGATTGAGCACATGATCAACCTTATAAAACTTGTATAGAACAAGTTAGAGTATTACCATTGCCATGATGTAAGAGGCGGCTTGGAAGATGAAAGGGGGCGAGTGCCTCTTCTCCAAAGATGTCACACACAAGATGATGTCGACTTCCTTCCTTGTGTTCCTTGTGCTAGCAAAGACACCAAGGAGTCTTTAATCGTGTCTTGGAGAGGAAGATGTGCACTCTTGGCTGGTCGAAGTTCTTCCCTTGCGTGAAAAAGATCCACACGAGAGAGAGCCGAAAAGAGGAAGAAAAACGAGAGCTCTTCTGGAAACCGTGAGAGAGAGAGAGAGACCAAGAAGGAATGTTCGGTTACCACATATGGTAAGAACCAAACATGTAACTCCCTCCTTAACTCCCATTCAACCCATCGAAAACTTCCCTCTTAATTGAACCATGCGTTCACTAATGAACCGGTCCAATTTCGAATTGGTTCAAGCATCAAGTCGAACCAGCCCTGGTTATGATCTCTTTGAACCATATGGCTCAAGATCTAACCACACATCTCATTGAACCCCCGATCTTTACGATCAAGCATCAATCCTCCCGATCGAAGCTTACCGATCATATGCCCTAATCAATTAAACATGATTAGACTAGATCTCACTTCCAATCAGAGCTTAAATTCCTCCAGTTCACACGATCTGACATAAGTAAGCTATATCATCAAATTGTGCGACCCTAAGGGTTTCCTTCAATGTCGGTAACGATAACTTACGTTATCACGATCAGAGAGGGGTATCTAGCAACACATCACTGTCTCCCGTTATGAAGGAAAGAGTCTTCCAAGACTACTCCCAAACCACAGCACAAGTGTGAATCTAATTCACTTGGCATACATGTTTCCCTTTGCCACTAGATGTTCCCATTGGACAAGCATGTCAAGCCTGCGATTCCAACATGATGAAAATGGTTAGATCAGACGAACATAGTCGTCTGGGTATGGCCATACACATTCTCAACCATTTCATCTAGGGGGGCCCTTTAGAACATCACACTCCAACTAGGAGAGGCAATCCTATATCTATCACAAGTGCCCTAACATGACTCATGCCCACTATCCAAGATAATCCTTAATCATTATCTTTCAAATGATATTGAACTACCTCAAGATAATGCCAATCATCACTTAGAAACACAAGTGATCTCAAGTCAGAGGGAATATACCACTTGCTTGCATACAAGGATTATTCACATTGTGACAAACAATTGAATATCCTAAGTAGGGTCAGTCCAGTACATCCAATGCACCTATGTGTCTAAATCTTATTCTACGCCCGAAGCATCCTATAAGTTTAGAACACATATTAGTCTCAATCATATCAAGGCTATCTAATGTTCACCGAGATATCTCGACTAAGGACAACACTGAATGTCAGCTAAGCTGAACATCATTGAGACATTACTCAGAAGTATACATACAACAGCAGATAATGTAACAATCTGAATAACAACAATTGCCTTTATAAAAACATATATATATAGTTTATACATGATACTGAAAATAACCCAAGGCCTCAAACATTAGCCTTAAGGGCATACCCTAACAGTTGGCTTCTCCAGCAACCCTCATGTGATTTTCATGTGCCACCCCTCCCTCTTGATCTATAAAAGAGCGATGAGGGCTAGTTCCTTTTCAGTTCATGTTGTAGTAGCAGTTTCCTTCTTGCGAAGCCTAGGTCTAGCATTAGCTCCGAGAGCCTCGCCTGTGAGCACCTCTCGCCCTGTACTCCTTTGCATTTCAATCAAAAGCACCACGCGACACCAACTCGCGCGGGATCCTCTTTATTTTATCCATTGCGTTCTAAGACGTGTGCATTTCTACCCTTAAGCAACTCGCCGCTTGATGCCTTGCATTTTGGTAGTAATTTTGATGGTCTTTCATGATAAATCTAGGCTTATTTTGACACTTTTATACTCTTTATAGGCTTATTTCCTTCATATCTTCGGAATCTTCACTTTCTGGTGTTTTTGTGGAATTTCAGATAAAATCACCCTTTTTCGATGTATTTTGGAGATTCTAAGGCCATGAGACGATTTCTTATGCGAAAAAGAAGCTACACATCAAATTTGGGCCAAAATGGAGTTAGCCTAAAAAATACGGCCAGGTGAACCCCACGGGGTTCACCATCTCAGTCGCCAGCCAGCAGAACTCACAGAGAGCTTCACGGCCGGTGAACCCCAGCAGGGTTCACCAGAATTCCTTTTGGCCAAAAATAGTCCAGAGCAAAGCACGGCCAGGTGAACCCGACGGGGTTCACCACGCTTCTTTCACCAGACCTCACAGAATGAATCACGGCCAGGTGAACCCGGCGGGGTTCACCCGTGATTCTGATCCAGGCACGCGCGAGACTGACCTTTACTCGGTTTTTCTATAATTTCTCACCCGTTTGGAGTCCGAATTTGGCAAGTGAGGTGTCTATGGAAAGCTCTTTCGAAGGCGAACGCACAGGACATAAAAGCCCTAATTTTATTGCCTTAATTATTGAGGAATCACACGATGAAGTGGCGCAGGTGGAAGAACAAGGCGACAACACGATTCCGGGGCAATTTTTGGAGATCTGATCATCGGAGCGTCACGTTCTTGCGGATTTGCTTCGGTTTATCCTCTCCTATACCTTAGAAACTCTTCCTTGTTATCTTCCTATGTTAAAAGAGATATTTTTAATCGTTTCAATGATGATTATAGCGTAAACCCTATTTCAGGGCTTGGTTGAAACCCGTTGACGAATTTAATCGCAAACTTTATCTTTATTATATTATTTGGATTGTGTTGTGAGCATATTTTACTTTGAAGTATTTATTTCGTGATTTTACCTTGGCCGAGTACTTTCACGTGTTAGTCGTTACGATTCATATCGAGAGAAGGATCATAAGGGTGGAATCCCTTAGTAAAACTTGTGAGATCTCGACACGAGAGTACTTGGTCTTCGCTCGAGAGTTTTATAATCTGCCATAGAACTCATTGGGTTCGTCTTAGAATGAACCACCGCGAGAGTAGGAGATAGATCTAAGCTGAATACTGGGGTGTACACTCGAGAGAGGGCACCTTGTATCTTGGGGTTAGATTCCTTATGCAAATCAATAATCCAAATAACCGACATCTGCCTTGTGCGATTAAAGTAGTCATCGTGGTGGAAACCAAAGCCCCGATATCTCTCTCATATTTACTTCCTACCGTCGTAGCGTTGTTTACTTGTTTTCGATTTCTGCTTTGAAAACCCAATTTCGATTTGCCTAGCTATTAGGACTCAGATTTTCTGGTACTCAACCTTGTTCCCTGTGGGATTCGACATCTTTTATATTACTTCGACATAACCGTGCACTTGCAGGACGTGTCAAGTTTTTGGAGTCGTTGCCAGGGAACAAAAGTTGATATTAGTATACTTCCGAGAATTGGTAGACTAGGCCTTAGGTTAGATTTTCTTTACTGCACTGTTATTTTCTTTTTCTCTTTAGTTACTTGCTGTCTTAGAACTTTATAATCTTGACTGACCATTTTATCCAAAGAAGTTCTAGGGTAGGTACATTCTTTGACATTGATCCAGAGATCGAGCGCACCTTCAGGATAAGAAGGAAGCAAAATCAAATTCTGAAGAAAGAAGTCATGAACCATCCAGAAGGAGAAAATCAGATGGAGCACATTCAGCTTGATGCGAACAATGACCGAGTACCACAACCAATGGGGAACAACTATAACAACAGGACATTGAAAGATTATTCTACTCCCTATGCTTATGGTTTTCAATCAGGAATTGCTAGGCCCACTGTTGAGGCCAAAAACTTCGAAATAAAACCTGCTCTTCTTTCTATGGTGCAACAAAATCAATTTGGTGGTTCTCCTCTTGAGGACCCCAATATGCACCTCTCTATTTTTCTGGAATATTGTGATATGTTGAAAATTAACGGTGTGTCTGCTGATGCTATCAGGTTGCGACTATTTCCCTTCTCCTTGAGGGACAGAGCGAGAGCTTGGCTGCACACACTATCTGTTGCTTTGATAAGAACATGGGCAGAGCTTTCTCAAGCCTTTCTCTTCAAGTACTTCCCTCCATCAAAGACAATTCAATTGTGAAATCAGATAACGAGTTTCATGCAAAAGGATGGAGAATCCCTATACGAAGCTTGGGAGAGGTTTAAAGAGCTCCAAAGGATGTGTCCACATCACGGAGTTGAGACTTGGGTTTTGATCCAAATGTTCTACAGCTGTTTGGATTACAACACAAGACTTACAGTGGACGCTGCAACAGGAGGCGCTTTGATGAATAGGAGAGTTGAGGATGCAATGAACCTTCTCGAGGACATGGCGATTAACCATCACCAATGGACATCTGAGAGAGGTACTTCTACCAAGAAGTCAGGTAAGTATGACCTTGACTCTTTGACTGCACTTACGGCTAAGGTGGATAATTTGACTAGAAAGCTTGACTCTTGGTCTGTTAATTCGATGGATACTAACTCTGTTTCTTGTGAGGTCTGTGGAGTTGTAGGTCATGCAGGGATAGATTCCTAGGTAGGAGATGGACAGATGGCTGCGATCAACTCTGAGCAATTGAATGCTGTTGGAAATTTCAACTCCAACAACAATCCATACTCCAACACATTCAATCCAGGGTGGCACAACCATCCAAATTTCTCTTAACGGACAACTCAACCAATTCAGCCTAGACAAGTTCCACCACAACAAGCCCAGCCCCCACAAGGAAACTTTAGGCAACCCCAACAGAACAATTTCAGACACCAGGATTTCAGGCTAGGAACTACAATGCACCACCACCACAACCAAGGCCCAATAATGATTCAAATCTGAGCAAGCAACTTGAAGGACTTACAGACATGATGAAGATGATAATGACAAGGATGAACTCCCTGGAAACACACAACAAAATGCTAGAGAGTTAGCTAGCCCAGCAAGCTAGCTCGTATTCCAGAGCGCCAGGCAAGCTTCCATCCCAACTAGAGGTAAACCTGAGGGAGCATTGCAATGCAATCTCCACTCGGAGCGGCAAACAACTCGAAGACCCAAAGATGCCGACTGATGATAGGACAGATGAGTTGACTACCGGACATGTGGAACCACATTCAGATGCAACACCGATGGCACCTGAACCAGCTGAAGAAGAGCGGCCCTACGTGGGACCGCCTGCATACAAGCCACCGATTCCTTTTCCACAGAGGCTTGTCAAGGCTAAATTAGACAAGCAGTTCGGTAAGTTTTTAGAAGTATTAAAGAAACTTTATATTAACATCCCTTTCGTTGATGCTCTTTCGCAGATGCCGACTTACGCAAAATTCCTGAAAGACATCTTATCAAACAAGAGGAAGCTAGAGGATCAAGGGACCATTGCACTTACTGAGGAGTGCAGCGCCATCATTCAGAACAAGCTCCCTCAGAAGCTTAAAGACCCAGGCAGTTTCTCCATCCCTGCCAGATTGATGAGATGTCTTTTCAGAGAGCTTTGTGCGATCTAGGAGCAAGCATTAGCCTCATGCCATTATCACTTTGTAAAAGGCTAGATCTAGGGGATTTGTAACCAACTAGTATTTCTATACAGCTTGCAGATAGATCTGTGCGTCACCCAGTTGGTATTTTAGAGGACGTACCTGTTAAAGTAGGAGATTACTTTATTCTTGCTGAATTTATTATTTTGGAGATTGATGAGGATGACAGGCTCCCTATCATTCTAGGGAGACCTTTTCTTGCTACTGCAGATGCTGTCATGGAAGTCAAGAATGGGAAACTGTCTTTGAATATCTGTGGCAACGTTATTCAATTTGATTTAACTAACACATTGAAAAAACCTTCTCTTGTAGGCACATGCTACAGTATTGACATTGTGGAAAAAGGCACACAAAATGTTGAGCCCTACAGAAGAGAAATGGAATCACTGGGACCCACCCTGACAAACCCCACTAAAGATGCCAAGAGCTACAAAGCACACACCAAGTTTTGGCATGACAAGCGCATTGCAAAGAAAGAATTTCATGAGGGAGACAAAGTACTTCTATTCAATTCAAGACTTCAGCTATTCCCAGGAAAGATTCGCATGAGATAGTCTGGTCCTTTTACAGTTCAGAAAGTTCAACCATATGGTGCCATCACAATTTGGACAGAACGAACTGGAAGTTTCACAGTCAACGGGCACCGCCTCAAGCACTACTTTGAAGATGAGTGGGTCGAAAGAGAGGAAGTTCTTGCTCTCTCAAACCCCACAAATTTGCAACTCTGAAAACTCTTATGGTCGAGCTACCGACCTAAACCTAGCGCTCTTGGGAGGCAACCCAAGTTTTGATTGATTTTAGTTTTTATGCATAATTTTTCATTGTCATTAGTTAGTGTTTTAAAATGTTGTTTTGTTTTTCATTTAATTTTAGTTTTCTAGAGGGGATCGCTACTAATTTAATGCCTTTGTATGTTGTAGGAGGAAGTTGGAGCGCATGAGAATTTTTTCAGATTTTTCTAAAATTTTTTGAGTTAATCAGTGCAAATCACGGCCTGGTGTGGTTCACTCGTGAAGAGCATTGTAAAGGCGCTTCCAATTCTGTGACCAGAACGTTTCATGGGCAGGTGAACCCCACGGGGTTCACCGGTATTTCTTTCTGCACAAAACTGATCAGAGGACTTCACGGGCAGGTGAACCCCACGGGGTTCACCAGTATTCTATCTTCGCAGGAACCATCCAGTGAGCTTCATAGGCAGGTGAACCCCACAGGGTTCTCCATCTTTCTGAAAATTCGAAAATCCCCAGAATGCTGCACGGCTCGGTGAACCCGAGCAGGTTCACCCGTGCTTCTGTCGCATCAGCACCCGACCTAGTATATTTCATGGGCTGGTGAACCCGGGCGGGTTCACTGGAATTTCAACCTGAGTTCACTCGAAGCTAGGGCACACGCGCACGTATTTCCGCTGCCGCCCCCAAATCTCGCCAAGATCCCTTCGATCCCGCAGCTCTTCCTTCTTTCCAAATACAGAGGAGATCTTTCCGGGTCAGATCCGAGCTTCCTTACAAGCGGGACGAGTTCTGCTTCAACTTTGTCCCTGATTCTCGCGACGCAAGATTTCACGTATTTCCGCCGCCGCTTCCCAATTTCGACCAAGACAACCAAATCACGCTGCCTTCTCTCGTTCTCAACACTCAAAGGCGATCTCTCAGGTTCTGTTAAGATTCCTAGCAAGCATCTTTCGCACCGGATTTCTGAGTCGCCTGCTCTTCGAGTTCCTTTCTCTGCCGATCCGCCGCCGCCTGCGTTTTTCCTCAAGCCACTAGCCAGATTTTCTCGCATGAAGGCTAACCAAATCTACTCCTCAAGGCTTCCCTATTGTTCTTGATTGTTGTGTCCGCAAGTGCACGGATACTTCGAAGTAATAAAAATATCGAACCACAGAGACCTTATTGTTAAGTACCAAATAATTATTTTCTCACTAGCTAAGCAAACCGAATATGATGAAGTAAAATATGCAGAAAACACGCTAAAAGATGATCAGAGGGAAAAACTGGGACTAGGGTTTCATCTACCTTAATTCCAATGACTAGAAGGAAATAAAGGATGTCAGTCTAATTCTGATATGACAAAGATATAATTTACTTGATAAAAGGATCATCTCGCTCTCACGCAGACAATCATACAAAGGACCAATCCTCACTCTCGTGCAAGATCTATCCAATGCTGAAAATAAGTAAATCATTGAACAAAGAACTTGAGATCACTCTCGTGCATCCGAATTCTAAGTCAAACATCTCATGTGGAATCTCAAGGATCACTCTCGTGCATCCGAGTCTCAACACAGATTCTACTTAAGGTTTTCCAACGTTCCGATCCTCACTCTCGTGCAGGATCTTCTCGTCTAACACAATAACTCAATCCAAAGAATCATAAAATCAACAAGGCATTAAAACTCTCTAAAAATTAGAATTCAAAGAACAAACCTAATCTCTTACAATAAGTTCCAAACTCGATAATTTCTAGGGTTCAGAATTTCACAATCAACCTCTCAGTCTATTTCGCAAAACTCTAAAACATGCTGATGTTTATAAAACTAAGGAGAATTAAAGATAATCATCACATAAGTAAAATTTGATGGAGGCAAGGACCACAGGCCAAGAAGCTACAAATGGAGTCTATGAGTACCCTAGTCAAAGGCATGGAGGTCGCGAATAAGCTAGCATGAACAATGACAAAAGCTAGCAGAATAATAGAAGAACTATTTCAACCACTCCAAAAGAGGCCCAAGGCATTCAAGCCCACGTATCAGGTTCGGCGTCTGTGCATCACTGGCCGTCTGGCGAGGAGCCCTGCAACTCGCGCACCAACCCCTGTTTCCGCCCTAGTCCTGCCTTTCACCATCTTCCTCCTCCGACCGGCCACCATCCACCCCGAAACTCCGGCCATGCCCAGTCATCAATCATATCAACCTCCAGACGTAGCAGTTCCGGCGATCGTGCACCACAGGACGAACGCCGATGATCCCTACTCCGATCCCGCACTTCCCCTGTTCGGTTGAACATCCGCTTCTCTGCTTCCGCCTGTACTCCGACGCCGTCCTCGCCTCCTCCGCCACCTCTCGTCGGTGCTCTGACGTCTTCAACATCATTCCATCTCGACTCTATGCTGCCGACAGACGATCCAAGTCCCAGCGCCGTTGATCAGCGCTTGCCTCCATCCCTCTGTTTTCCAGACTCCCTTATCTCCTGTTTATCTACTCTACTTTAAAACTTAACTGATTAAGCTTCTTCTTGCAGGTATTCAACGTGCTTGGACGTGACAGAACCCCTGATCTCTGATACAATCATGAAGAACAGGTGCTTTAAGCAATCGGTGTAACAAAGGTCTTGAACTTTGGTCAGATAATGAAGCACACATCTTGCTCTTTCATTTGGACCAGATGATGTGAGCCAAAATTCAACATATCAACTTAGGAAGCCTAGCAAACATTGATGTCTAATACAATTCCTGCACTAATTTATTGTCTGATCTGATTAACTATTTTTGTTGCAGATATCTTACTCGCATGAAAGATTCGGAATCCCAAATTTTGATTGATTCATAAGAACTAATTTAGTTCTACAACGTGGTTCATTTAGTTTGAATATTGGATAATTGGAACCCATTATTTGACAGGACTACTTTTCTTAACTTATTATTTCTATAGTCCTAGAATTCTGGTTGCTTTATGAAGTTTTGATGAATAAATAAATTGATTTTTTAATTAGTAGTATTTTAATTAGTTAAATTTCATGTTCTTAATTAGTAGCATTGTCACACGCTTCCGTCCTACATCAAAATTACCATAACAAAACTATCATGACAAAAGAAAAGAAATCTAGTCATTAAGAAGTTAAGGGGATATCACCCCATGTCCCAAAATATGTTTAAGCTTGCATGGAGGAAAAAATACAATAAGCTATAGTATCAAAGTGTTCAGGAATCAAAGAAGAAGAAGAAACAACGTTACAACACGGCTGTAATAGAAATTACAGCCGTAATATGCATGTGAACTCATGGTGAATAGTGCTAGTGACGCTCCTTTGTTGATTTCTCCTCCGTCTGAGCTCCTTTGGCCTTGAAACTTCTGTGGTGTCCTCCTCTCCTCCAGACGAAGATTTTGTGTAAAAATCATGGCCGGAGGTGCCCTCTACGCCTCTCAGCTCAAGGCCAAACCCTAACTGCCTCTCTATCGATTGCTCTCCGAATACTAGATAAAATTTTTTTTCCCACTTTTTGCATCTTCTCCTCTTAAGGACGAGTTCAGAAAATCTATCGGATCTCAATTTGGAGCTCTGGATCAAAAGTTATAGTCCGCGCAAGATTCGGACCCGTAAAAATCATGTTTTTGGGCCCAAAATACGGTACCGTGAAAGTTTTCACCAAAAATACGGTAGTGCCGTATTTTTGCCAAAAATTTCTGGTTAAAACTGTAGGAAATTACGGTACCGTGTAATTTCACACGGTAGTGCTACATTTTGCCCAAACTGACTCTGATTCACATGAAATTTGGCAGGTAGCTTCGTTTCGACGTCTAGAATCTATTGGTGTGCTCAAATCTTCCAAAATCCATCAAAATATGGAACTTTTAACCTGAAAATGATCAAAAACAAGAAATGGTGTCGATTCTGCAATATTTGACAAATAAGGCTTAAAAATAAGCAAAGTAACATAAATATGACACAAAAAGACCAATGAAATGACACAAAATATACTATGAATTTTGGTGTCATCATTGATCTTCACCACCATCATGCCTCCACGAACCAAGGTCATGGCTGCCAAGAAGACCGTGCGGCCGACACCAATGTTCTCAGACTCGTCCGCCACCGACGATGAGGAGTACGAGCCAACGCCTACACCTCCATCTCACCGACCATCTTCGGCTGCGCCAGGCTCCTCTTCCTCTCGTCATGGGCGCACATCTGCCAGCCGACTGTTAGGGAATGCCGGGTGTAATTTTAAAATTTTGCAGTCCTAGGACGCAGCGGAAGAAGTATTACACCCGAAACACATTCCTTTCCCAAGGATCCTTGCGAGTGAGAGAACACAAGGATGTGTTAGGGTTAGTACCTTTATTGCTTGTTTAGATGTCGAAGCCATGTTGAAGGCGCCCAAGTGTTCGCCCTCTACAAGTATCCATGCGTCGACTCCTTGATCATTGCTCCCTTCCACGCTCGGTGCTAGCCTTGGGAGGAGAATCAAGCCTTCACTTCCACTTGCGCCACCTTCAAGAGAAGTTGCGCCAAGGAGGGGATAGGGAAGATGATGCCGCCAAGGACTTCCCTCTTCTTCTTTGCTTGCGCCACCTCCAAGGTGCGCCTATGGCCAAGGGACGATGAGGGCTTGTGACAAGAAGACGCCACCAAGCACAAAGAATCCTTGCGCCAAGAAGAAAGGAAGAGGAAGAACTTGCGGCTCCAAGGAAGAAGTTTGCACCACCTTGTTGTCGCCCTTTGCTTTGCTCTCTCTCCCTTCTATGTGTGTTCACGCCTCCTTAAAGTCCAACCATGGAAGGGGCGGTAAGGGGTCCTATAAATAGGACAAGAGGCGGTAAGGCAATGGCTAAGATCATGCCAAGTGGGCGGCTAGGATAAAGGGGTCTTGAGGTAAGGAAAGTCTCCAAGACTTTACCATAAACCTCATTCAACCTATCCTAATTTGCCCAATGGCCATATCAGCCCAAGACATGCCTTAGATGCATGCATTCCATCCAAGGGAAGGGCAAGGCACAACAAGCATGAGGAGTTTCGGCTAGGGTAAGAATTTTGGGAGAAACTAGGGTTTTAGGTAAGGTAAGTCTCCAAGACATTACCATATACCTTACCCTACTATCCATATGCGCCCAAGCTCTTTCCAAAAGAGCCATCAAGCCATATCAGCCCCAAGACTTACCTTAGAGGCAAGTATTCCTTCCAAGGAAGAAGGGCTAGGTGCCCTTTACTTCCATAATGAAGCAAAGGCGCCTCCCTCACCCCATTATGCCCCTAGGCGCCAATGGGGTGAGATTTCTCCCCATTATACCCTTTTAAGCTAATTCCTCTTCATGACAACTAATTATTGGGCCTCATTGGATAATGAGCTAGCCCAAACTTCATGGCATGGGTTGATTAAGCCATTGGATCTAATCCAATGAAACCCTAATCCAAACGTGACCAATCTAGGTCAATTTTGGGTCAACCTGCCAAAAATGAAGTTTGGCTCCAATAACTTTCTTCCAACTCATCAGGCCCATTGGCGCTGATGAAATCTTCCAAATGGATCCAAGTTATCCAATAACTTGATCCAAGGCTTCTGATTAAAGCAACGTCAAGAGTCTATTGCGTGTGACCCCGTAGGATCCATATGACGATGGCAATGATGTAAACATCATAAGTAGTGAGGGGTATCTAGCAACACATCACTACTACCCATGTCATAGGACTTAAGTCATTATGGCAACAACTCCTAACAAGCAACGAGGATTCCCATTGCATTACAGATCCCTTTGCCTAAGCTGATATCCTGCCATTGGATTAGTCTCAAGTTTATTATCCAATGCATTGGTCATGACTCAACAAGTGTGGCCACACTCTCCTGTCATGCACCAATAAGGTGGGGCGCCCCAAGGTGGATATCATGCTTCCTCGGAAGGAAGGGGCAAATCCTACTATTGGTCATCCATGTCTCTACGTGACTTATGACATGCCCAATGACAGTCGTTTTGGCCTCCCAATTACGGAGAGACGTAAGACTGTATTAAAGCATACCCTTCATCAAGTCTAGACATGAATACCTCAAGTCTAAGGATCAATGCAAACCTCTTGCATGTGAGATTGACTTGTTGACTAGACAAGTCAATCCTCACGGTGGATCACTCCAGTGCATCCAATGCACCTGTATGTCTGCGTTACTGTGCCCCGCATCTAACCAGCCCATACACCAGTCTCACATGTACCGAAGCTGTCCCATATCTGCTAAGGTACCTTATCTGAGGATAGCTTATGAGAATGGATCTAATCCAAACTCCTGGGACATTATTTATGCAACTCAATACATCAACGCAGGTAGAGAAGTCTGCATAATAACGACCATGCCTATATAAAGAGTAATAGTTCTATCAAAGTACATTCAAACAATGCCTGACCATGTCCATACATTGGTCTTTAGGGCATATACACCAACAATCTCCCACTTGCACTTAGACCAAGGACAACTGATGTTTAGTCAGTTCCAATGTCTCTAGTATGACCCATTTAGCTTCCGCTGCGCCAGAGGCTGGATCAGTGGGTTTTTCCAGATTGCTATCTGTGTTTATTTTAACAAATTTGATCATCATCCTTATCCATGATCTCTAAGATCAGATGATATGCTGCAGTACATACTTGAGCATTAAGTTCCTTCTCTCATGCTATGGTCCCAGTAAGAACTATACTGGACCATCAAGCACTATGAACTAGATCGAGTTCAAATGAATGAAGCTGCCTGCTTGGCTGCCACAAAGAGCTGCAATGTACTCAGCCTTATTTGTAGAATTTTGCCACTTTGGTTTGCATAATGCTCTTTCAGCATACAATCACCATAACAAGGCAAAGTGCAAATCCTGGCTGTGATCAATAGTCACTAGACTGGAACGAAGTGTCAGTGTACCCCAGTACACAAAATTCTTTCCTGTCTATCATAGACTAGACTCCAATCCTTTATACTTCCCAAGTATATGTATAAGGATTGCTTTCACAGCTATCTAGTGTTAAACACTAAGATATGATTGAAACTTGCTGGCTATGCTCCAAGCATTTGCCAGAAATGGTCTTCAAAACATGATCCATCCTACATACAATGTATCAGGACTTTGGACCCATGTTAATACTCTCCAGCTGTGCCATAGGCTACAACATCTTTGAGAGACTTAGACCATATCTTCCTGGAAGGTATCAGTGTTTGGAATCATCCAATATAATCCTCTCCAGAAACTCTTGGATGAACATAGATTGACTAAAGGGCAATGACTTTCTTGGATCTCTATAGATCCTCATGCCTAGGATGTAGGCATCATTCCCTAGATCATTCTTCTCGAAATACATATCAAACCTTTTCTTCACCATGTGAAGAGCTGAGATGTTATTCCTCATGAGGAGAATATCATCAATCATCTAGACAAGAAATATTATTAATAAGGTGCTCCCACTGATCTTCTTGTAAACACAGGCTTTTTCAACCATGCTTGCATAACATCATGCATATCTATATGGCCTTGATATGAAAACCTTCTGGCTATTTCCTTATAGATATCTTTTCAGATGTCCTTGCAAGAAAAGCAGTTATCATAACAAGATGCCATAATTGATCATGCAATTACAACAAGCAGATCCCTAATGGACTTAAAGCTCAGCTATTGGTGAAAATTTCATTATTATCCACCCAGTGGATTTGCCTGAAATTATTGTTCACTAGCTTGTCTTTTAAGGTAACAATGTTACCTTCCATGTCTATCTTCCTAGAAGATTTATTATAGCCTGTGGGAATTACCCCTTATGGCAGCTTATCCAAGTCCCAGACTTGATTAGCAGACATGGAGTCCATTATGGTTCTCATGGCCCTTAGCCATTTCTTGGAATCTGGTCCACCGACCGCTTCCATTTCCTCATAAGTCTTAGGTTCATGCTTGATGAGAAATTCGTCATGCCCAGCATATCGAATCGATCCAGACTTATGTTATTCCTGTGTTACTTGAACCTCAGGTTGACTTTCAACCTGTATGTGAGATTTTGCTCTCCATCTGTGTCTAATTATATTGTGGTTGATTCTGGACCTTGTCCAAATCAGATCTACTCCCACTGGCTTCTTTCAAGAGAAATACTTTCTCAAGAGAGACAGCAGTTTGAGCAACAAATATTTTGTTCTCCTTGGGATAGAATTAGCACTCTATAGTGCACCACAAACACATACTTTTTGAATCACTGCACATTACATTTCCAATTCCATTGAAGAAATGGGATATTTGCAGTTCTTAACTCAAAAGCTAACTTAGACATTTTCTTATGGAGTAGCAGTACATCTGTTTGCATGGCAACATAGTAGTATATTTGCATGACTTACTCAAAGTTGGAACCACATCCAATGTGTTCCTTTTCTTTCTTTGAAATTTACCACACAGTGGTGTACTAAGAAAGCTGTGAGATCACTCCACACTTCTTAGGAAGGTCATCAAATTCTCCACTAATCATCTTGATCCAATCAAGGTGCTTTAATAGATCCTTCAATTTGACTCAATACTTCATTTGTGAACTTCTTGGAATTTTCCAAAGTTCTTGGGTTGCGTGAGGCATACCCACACTCAATGAAGTATATATAACTCCTCTTAGTGCTTGCTTGCATGGGTCCACTTACATCGCTGTGTAATAGATCCAACAAGTCACTACTCCTTTCCACCCTTTTGGTGAAAGCAGCATCTGTCATATTGTTCCTTTGAACTAGGCTCACATGTATCATAATCCTGAAAGGACAATGATCCCAATAGTCTATGGACTTTCGGATGTGACCATTGTTCTATGGTTCAAGAGACAATGCTATAAGAGGAAGTTTATTGAATCATTAGATCTGATCTTGTGTCACATATAGAACCACAAACTATTGTCAATTGTATCACTTCAATAGAACATCTCAGATTAAAGAAAAATATTATTTATTATTTCAAACTGAAGTCCTTTCCAAAAGGAATGATGTTCTAATACATAAGCTGATACAATAATAGTAAAGTTCTATATAAAGTCTTCAAGGCAGTGAGATGATATCAACAGCAGCATCCAATGCTCCGTCCCTGACCCGAGAGTCGATCCCATCAAGCCTCTTCGTCCTACTTCTTTTGAGCTCCTGCACATGTAAAACATATGTGAGCCTCACATATGGTACCCAGTACCCATGAATAAGAAGTAGACAAAAGACCTCGGTAACACAATACCTGAAGCGGATGGATTACATCCCTTCTTCTTTGCCATGCTCTTCTTGGCCATCAATCCTCTTCGAAATACCCATGCATTCCCAGTCTTCCAAAGTATAAGCTTCGAAGATACAGAACCATGGTCTTTCTCAGATTCAGGCACACATTCTGAAGATCCAACAGAACTCTCCTGATCATTGTCTATAGAGCATGGTGTGAAGAGACCTTTGAGATGTATGATTAGATCATAGATCCCCATCTCATCACATTCAACCTTGACCTCCGGGGTCATGCACTCTAAGACAAGAGCAGTGTACTGTTCGTTATCTTCACAATGTTCAAGATAGACATTCCACTCCCAGTCATTAGTGAAATACACACTGGGCTGGGATGGAGGTCTTTCAAGAAGATGCACCTTATGTTCTTGTTCCAGTATCTTGGACAAAGTCTTGAACCATTTTGTCCAATTTGTCCCATCCAGTTTATGTTTATAAAGTTTCAATCTTAGATCAGGAGATGCCTTCTACAATAAGCAAATAAGTAAAATAAGTACTATGATAAAGCATTTAACAAGGACTTTAAATTAAATGCTATGCTCCCACTATTTCCAAAACAAGTTGAGGACTCTCAAACTCAACATAGAAATGAGTGAGTAGGATCCTAATTTCACATGAGGTCTCCGCGACTCACGAGGGTGAGTTGAGATGCACAGAGAGTCCCACGCTTCCTTAGGTAGGCATGCCAGCCAATTGTGCCACGCACAATTCCTCTTAGTTAAGACAGACTAGGCGCCCTATGTCCAGCGAGGGCTGGATACAACACAGAACCCTATCCTCTCAACAGCTGCCTCTAGTGATTCATCATGTCAGTGACATATGAAAAACTAGTCAAGTCTGGTCCTAACCGTTATGCCCAGGGCCAATGAATTTCCTTGCGAAGGCACGCCCAGGTTAAAACTGGACTGGGGAAATCATTGTCACCACACACCTCCTAAAGATAAGTGAGTGTGTCCCACGAGGGTGGGAAACAGTTCACAACATCACCGATCGATAGTTTGATGAGGGCTACGCGTTAGAAGGCTATTGACTTGATATTTTAATGAGAGTTTTGCATGTTCGTTTTATTCTTTTCTAGCATGCATCTTTCCTATGGTTATGGCAGCAAGGAAAAACATCACAGGCATGCTATGGACAAAATAATAAACCATCACAGGCATGCTATTTTTGGTCGATATGGTCATAGCCCTTTTCATACACATAACTTGTCACGAGCCATGTGACATGTTATTGTGCATCCAAGGGTTGCGAGTCCCTAAAGCAGATCGGCCCATGCCAGAAGCCGAAAGCATGTGTCCTTCCTTCAGCCGCAAGTCCATCACCATGCTTCCAAAGCTGGCGCCACTTCTGACTCCGATTGAAGAAGACTCCTTGTTATCAAGATGAAGCCTTAACCTATCATATAACTCTACATCTATTCTAAACAAGATGAAAAATTCTTTTACAACAAGATAGGGAGAGAACCACACGCAGGTGGAAAAAGATTTTTACAAGCATTCATCACAAGTGGAAACATGCTTCCACATCACAACACAGGAGGGCACTCGCTATGACCATATCAACCCAATCAAGTGGCGCATGTAAAATTTGAAAATCCGGAAAAGTCAAATTTTAGCACCTTATGCGCCAACATCATCCAAAGCACTCTCTTAACCAATTTTATGCCAAAATTTAGATCAAGTTCCATGATGATTTCATAGACCCTATCGGCTGGCAGTTTTGTCAGATCAAGAGACCCGGCCAGTCCGAAGACACAATGCCCGTCCTACTTGACAAAACCTACGTGCGCCTTTGGTCTTAAATCAAGCATAAACAAGATTCAAGTTTCGGCCATAAAGTTGAGAAGAGAAGATTGGATGAAAAACGCTTTCTAAGTGAAACGCGCATGGATAGAAGAAAAATTTTCCAAAAATTTTTCACACAAGCAAACGTACACCTTGTGTTTCTCGCAAGTAGCTCTGATACCACTGTTAGGGAATGTCGGGTGTAATTTTAAAATTTTGCAGTCCTAGGACGCAGCGGAAGAAGTATTACACCCGAAACACATTCCTTTCCCAAGGATCCTTGCGAGTGAGAGAACACAAGGATGTGTTAGGGTTAGTACCTTTATTGCTTGTTTAGATGTCGAAGCCATGTTGAAGGCGCCCAAGTGTTCGCCCTCTACAAGTATCCACGCGTCGACTCCTTGATCGTTGCTCCCTTCCACGCTCGGTGCTAGCCTCGGGAGGAGAATCAAGCCTTCACTTCCACTTGCGCCACCTTCAAGAGAAGTTGCGCCAAGGAGGGGATAGGGAAGATGATGCCGCCAAGGACTTCCCTCTTCTTCTTTGCTTGCGCCACCTCCAAGGTGCGCCTATGGCCAAGGGACGATGAGGGCTTGTGACAAGAAGACGCCACCAAGCACAAAGAATCCTTGCGCCAAGAAGAAAGGAAGAGGAAGAACTTGCGGCTCCAAGGAAGAAGTTTGCACCACCTTGTTGTCGCCCTTTGCTTTGCTCTCTCTCCCTTCTATGTGTGTTCACGCCTCCTTAAAGTCCAACCATGGAAGGGGCGGTAAGGGGTCCTATAAATAGGACAAGAGGCGGTAAGGCAATGGCTAAGATCATGCCAAGTGGGCGGCTAGGATAAAGGGGTCTTGAGGTAAGGAAAGTCTCCAAGACTTTACCATAAACCTCATTCAACCTATCCTAATTTGCCCAATGGCCATATCAGCCCAAGACATGCCTTAGATGCATGAATTCCATCCAAGGGAAGGGCAAGGCGCAACAAGCATGAGGAGTTTCGGCTAGGGTAAGAATTTTGGGAGAAACTAGGGTTTTAGGTAAGGTAAGTCTCCAAGACATTACCATATACCTTACCCTACTATCCATATGCGCCCAAGCTCTTTCCAAAAGAGCCATCAAGCCATATCAGCCCCAAGACTTACCTTAGAGGCAAGTATTCCTTCCAAGGAAGAAGGGCTAGGCGCCCTTTACTTCCATAATGAAGCAAAGGCGCCTCCCTCACCCCATTATGCCCCTAGGCGCCAATGGGGTGAGATTTCTCCCCATTATACCCTTTTAAGCTAATTCCTCTTCATGACAACTAATTATTGGGCCTCATTGGATAATGAGCTAGCCCAAACTTCATGGCATGGGTTGATTAAGCCATTGGATCTAATCCAATGCAACCCTAATCCAAACGTGACCAATCTAGGTCAATTTTGGGTCAACCTGCCAAAAATGAAGTTTGGCTCCAATAACTTTCTTCCAACTCATCAGGCCCATTGGCGCTGGTGAAATCTTCCAAATGGATCCAAGTTATCCAATAACTTGATCCAAGGCTTCTGATTAAAGCAACGTCAAGAGTCTATTGCGTGTGACCCCGTAGGATCCATATGACGATGGCAATGATGTAAACATCATAAGTAGTGAGGGGTATCTAGCAACACATCACTACTACCCATGTCATAGGACTTAAGTCATTATGGCAACAACTCCTAACAAGCAACGAGGATTCCCATTGCATTACAGATCCCTTTGCCTAAGCTGATATCCTGCCATTGGATTAGTCTCAAGTTTATTATCCAATGTATTGGTCATGACTCAACAAGTGTGGCCACACTCTCCTGTCATGCACCAATAAGGTGGGGCGCCCCAAGGTGGATATCATGCTTCCTCGGAAGGAAGGGGCAAATCCTACTATTGGTCATCCATGTCTCTACGTGACTTATGACATGCCCAATGACAGTCGTTTTGGCCTCCCAATTACGGAGAGACGTAAGACTGTATTAAAGCATACCCTTCATCAAGTCTAGACATGAATACCTCAAGTCTAAGGATCAATGCAAACCTCTTGCATGTGAGATTGACTTGTTGACTAGACAAGTCAATCCTCACGGTGGATCACTCCAGTGCATCCAATGCACCTGTATGTCTGCGTTACTGTGCCCCGCATCTAACCAGCCCATACACCAGTCTCACATGTACCGAAGCTGTCCCATATCTGCTAAGGTACCTTATCTGGGGATAGCTTATGAGAATGGATCTAATCCAAACTCCTGGGACATTATTTATGCAACTCAATACATCAACGCAAGTAGAGAAGTCTGCATAATAACGACCATGCCTATATAAAGAGTAATAGTTCTATCAAAGTACATTCAAACAATGCCTGACCATGTCCATACATTGGTCTTTAGGGCATATACACCAACACCGACCACAGCCCTATGTCTCTCCCCTGAATGAGTTCGGGATCATCTTTCGGAATGCCGAGCAAGAGGCACGGTATCAGACGCTGCGGCAACGTCGCGTGCTCAACACGTGGTATCTAGACAGAGACACGCTGCATATGCTTGGGATGCTAGAGGATGTAAACATGATGTATGCAGCAGTGGGTTGGGAACAGTTCTAGCAGCTTTACTCCCCCACTTATGTTGGCGTGACATTGGTATTTCTGAGCTCTTTGGAAGTACAGGCAGACCCTATTCTCGAGGATGACCCAGGCCGCCTGTCCATCGTCTTGGTAATATCGAGTATATCCTTACTCTATCACAGTTACGCAGTATTTATGGTTTTCCTGAGCCGTGTGCATGCAAGGTCCCACCCGAGTACTGTGAACAGAATTTCTGGGGAGCAATTACTAACGAGCACATCTACTCTACTCGCGTGGCCCGTGCCTCCAGTCTTTGCAACCCGGTCCTCAAATATGTCCACCGCGTATTGGCCCATACCCTCTTTGGCCGCGGTGAGAGCGACGGCATGATCAGTCAGACAGAATTTTTCTATCTCTAGTGCATGCTACACAGTTTCAGAGTCGACTCTGGGTATTATCTAGCAAAGCATTTCAGCCGCGTTGCCCGTTCTTTGAAGGGGGCAATTGTGATTGGCGGTTTGATCACTCCCTTGGCGGTTTCCTTAGGCATCATCCCCTACGGCACATTGGAAGCTACTAGCAGCAACAGGCTCGACATTGAGTCTTGTGTCGCCATGAAGCTAATCATTCACAAAGGCGATTCATATTGGATGACATTCAAAGGGAGCCCATTCTGCTTACCCTTGCTGAACCCAGAGCACACATCAGTCAGAGTCCGTGGAAACTGGCGTATCCAACCAGTTGAGGACGCACAGCCAGATCCCGTCGACACTGCACCACCAGCACCTGACGCCTTTTCTTTTGGTGGCACCTCTTATCACGATTCTATGATGTCTGTATTGCAGGAAATTAAAGAAGAGCAACTCCATCAACGGGAGATGATTGATCACCTAGACACCACCATTACCCATATCCAGCAGAACCAATGTTCGCATTGGGAGTCCATGGAAGCACACATGCAGAGACAACACAAGATGATGTAATCCGTCTGGGAGAAGATATCGATCATGGACGACCGGCTATCCGCACTCTCCGAGGAAACAACAGCTCGCATGAATATTTCTTCCGACAAGGAGGCCGAGCCCGACTATAGCGCACGTGGGAAGAGCAAGAGCTCCCGAGCTTCTGGCTCTCGCTCGCGCAAGCGGAGGTAGCTACCCATCAGAGTCAGCATCGTCATCCACTCCTCTCACATCATGGTATTGCATAGAGGACTATGCAAACTTTTAGAGTGGGTCAGCTTTCTTTACTCCGGTCTCTACTTCCTTTCTTCATGTGGCTGTGATTTGTTGTGATGTTGAGGATTGATACTTTTATTCTGTGACAGTTAGATATTATGGCATTGTATCTTATATGCCATTCTATTCGTGGGCCTAGTCCACATCTTCAGGCCCCACCTTGTGATAGCTTTGTATGACATTACTTTCCTACTTATGACCGTATTCTGTTATGATAATTATGATTTTCATACATGCTGTGAATTTTGAAATGTCAAGGTTGTCATGATAGCTTATCATTCTTGAGTTTACTTGTCCATCGAGACTTGTCCTATGAAGGCTATTTCAAAAAATTTAGATTGAATGCATAATTGGGTAGGATGATCAAAGAATTAAGTCTGGAGTAATACCTCCTTGTTAGAGATACTTTTTGATCATGTCCATTTATTCTATGATTTTGAAATTTTGTGATTTGGATTGGTTTGAGTTGTTCATTAGTGGGTCAAACATTTCTATGATTGTTTAATCAACTCAAGCTTGCAACTTACATGAGAATCATATTGAGATACATATTCACTTAGTTATTCTTTGAATTCCTTTCTGTTATTGGGGAGACACTACATGCATTCAAAAAGGATGTGTTATCAACTGCTGATATAAAAAAAAAATATATATATCACCCTTAGATTCCTCTACTTGGCACTGCGCAAAATTGGCAGTGGTACCGAAGGACATGAGTTGAAATATAAGAGATGTGAAGTTGAAATCAATAAAGAGACCCCTCTACTTGGCATTGCGAAAAATTGGCAATGGTACCTAAGGTTACGAGTTGAAGTCTATTGCAATAATCAGTGCATCATACCCTGATGGAACAATTGAGTTAACCACAACGATTTGAATAGGGAGGATTGGAATTGCATAAGTGTTATGTGTAGGCTTGATTGAATCCTATGTTTGCTGCTTACTAGGTTGTTTGGCATCTAGAAATTGTGGGATGAAACTCTTGAACACTTTGAAACAACCATTTACTTGATTTCTCCTGATTAGATTTTGGATTGTTATCAAATATTTCTCTAGCTTGGATGTATGCCTCAACCCAAATGATTGTTCTTATACCTATCTTGTATTTCATCTTATTTTATTGCTTGAGGACAAGCAAAGATTTAAGTCTGGAGTATTTTGATGCCTTGCATTTTGGTAGTAATTTTGATGGTCATTTCATGATAAATCTAGGCTTATTTTGACACTTTTATACTCTTTATAGGCTTATTTCCTTCATATCTTCGGAATCTTCACTTTTTGGTGTTTTTGTGGAATTTTAGGTAAAATCACCCTTTTTCGATGTATTTTGGAGATTCTAAGGCCATGAAATGATTTCTTATGTGAAAACGAAGCTACACATCAAATTTGGGCCAAAACAGAGTTAGCCTAAAAAATACGGCCAGGTGAACCCCACGAGATTCACCATCCCAGTCGCCAGCCAGCAGAACTCATAGAGAGCTTCATAGCCGGGTGAACCCCAGCGGGGTTCACCAGAATTCCTTTTGACCGAAAATAGTCCAGAGCAAAGCACGGCCAGGTGAACCCAGCGGGGTTCACCGCGCTTCTTTCGCCAGACCTCACAGAATGAATCACAGCCAGGTAAACCCGGCGGGGTTCACCCGTGATTCTGATCGAGGCACGTGCGAGACCGACCTTTACTCGGTTTTTCCATGATTTCTCACCCGTTTAGAGTCCGAATTTGGCAAGTGAGGTGTATATGGAAAGCTCTTTCGAAGGCGAACGCATAGGACATAAAAGCCCTAATATTATTGCCCTAATTATCAAGTAATCACACAACGAAGTGGCATGGGCAGAAGAATAAGGCGACAACACGATTTCGGGGCGATTTTTGGAGATCTGATCATCGGAGCATCATGATTCTTACAGATTTGCTTCAGTTTATCCTCTCCTATCCCTTAGAAACTCTTCCTTGTGATCTTCCTATGTTAAAAGGGAGATTTTTGAGCGTTTCAATGATGATTGTAGCGTAAACCCTATTTCGGGGCTTGGTTGAAACCCATTGACGAATTTAATCGCAAACTTTATCTTTATTATATTATTTGGATTGTGTTGTGAGCATATTTTACTTTGAAGTATTTATTTCATGATTTTACCTTGGCCGAGTACTTTCACGTATTAGCCGTTACGATTCATATCGAGAGAAGGATCGTAAGGGTGGAATCCCTTAGTAAAACTTGCGAGACCTCGACACGAGAGTGCTTGATCTTCGCTCGAGGGTTTTATAATCTGCCATAGAACTCATTGGGTTCGTCTTAGAACGATCCACCGCGAGAGTAGGAGATCGATCTAAGCTGAACACCGGGGTGTACACTTGAGAGAGGGCACCTTGTACCTTAGGGTTAGATTCCTTGTGCAAATCAATAATCCAAATAACCGACATCTGCCTTGTGCGATTAAAGTAGTCATCGTGGTGGAAACCAATGCCCCATTATCTCTCTCATATTTACTTCCTACCGTCGTAGCGTTGATTACTTGTTTTTGATTTCTGCTTTCAAAACCCAATTTCGATTCGCCTAGCTATTAGGACTCGGATTTTCTGGTACTCAACCTTGTTCCCTGTGGGATTCGACATCTTTTATATTACTTCGACATAACTATGCACTTGTGGGACGTGTCACCGCTCCTCTCCCCCGACTGTGTCTAAGGCGGGCAAACGCACCTCTCTTCGCTGCATCATGAAGGAATCCCAGTTGCGCGCACATGCTAAGAAAAATTGGCTCAACAAGTAAGGTTAGTAGTTTGAGAGTTTAGCATCGTGTTCTTGGCCTTTTTGACACACTGGTATTGCTCAAGTCGCATCTTCGCTGCCACATTTTCATCGGTTTTCCTGGGTTTACCCTCGACGCACTTTTGTTTCCCTCATTTCCTGACCCTCTCATGGTTTCAGCATCATCGTCTCCATCTCCTTAGAGTACTGAACTAAGGACCATCCCTCCCATAAGTTCCGCTTGATCATTTTGGTCTTAGAACCAGGATGGAGCTAATTCTTGTTTAGCTCCGCCGATCTCTCCACTGCATTTCATATCGGTTCTTTCAGATTTGTTTCCAGCATACATATCGCATACCCTGCATCATGACAACTATATTAGGAGCCCCTTACCAGAATCCCACTTTCCAAATGCCTGTAACGAATGAAGAAGATACTCCCTCTAGGGTAGAGTCGGTCGAATCACTGTCCACACGCTTTGAAGTGATGGAAGTCATGATTCAGCGCCTTATGACCATGGTTCAGGACCTCTCGGACCGCGTGGTGGAACTCCGGTCTAAGCCCACGGAGGGCCGACCCTTGCTTAGTGTTCCTTCCCCATTGGCCCCGCTGCACATGCACGCCAACGAGTCCCCCCATTTTGACCCATTTGGTGATGAATCCACGTGGGCTGAGGATGTTCCTCCCCCACGACGCCCCACCCAGTGCAGCCGTGAGGACGACGAGGTCCGCCGGCTTACGTGCATAGATCCCCCGATCATCAATGGTAGCTTAGACCCCCGCGTCTTCCTTGATTGGGCTGCGGCCGTGGACAACTACTTTGAGTGGAGT
The DNA here is from genome assembly GCA_027563935.2 of Costus lasius. Taxonomy (NCBI): domain Eukaryota; kingdom Viridiplantae; phylum Streptophyta; class Magnoliopsida; order Zingiberales; family Costaceae; genus Costus; species Costus lasius. The sequence goes on from CM050451.1 coordinate 85,285,006, forward strand.
GTGATGTCCAATCACCTTAAGGTCAACTATTTCATCTCTTACTAACTGGACCCGCTCAGTTGTATTGGCCGAATGTTGAGCACCAACTTGTAGACCAGCACCTTCCCCCTATCAATCCATGGGAGGAAATGTGCTATTGCCTCAAGGAAAAGTATGTCCCACCCACATATAGGCAACGTCTCCTCAACTCCTATTGTGCCATTTCCCAAGGGTCCGACTCCGTCGACGAGTACCACACTCACTTTGACGAGCTCGGTATCCGCTGCAACCTTAAGAAAGACCCCACTTTCACCTTATCCCATTTCCGGAATGGTCTCCGTGAGGAGATCCAGTGCGCCTTACCGACCTATGGGTTGGACTCGGTCATCCTAGTCCTCCATCATGCTCATGAGATTGAGTAGGATTTGTGCTCTCACCACCATCGTGTTGAGCCAACCCCTTTGCGATGATCCATTTATGCGCCTCCGGCGCCAGTCCCGCTTCCTCAGTTTGAGGCTCTGCCCCGTCCGACCCACGCTGGTCCTATTGATCCCCGCAGGATGCACCCCGTGATGCGCCTCCACCCCACTTGACCTAGGACGAGAAGGGCAAGGCGCCCATCTCGGCTGTTCCCCCAGGTCAATGCCGACATTGTCACCAAACCGGTCACTTCAACAGGGATTGCCCCCATCGTTCCCTGCACATTGCACCCGAGCGTCGCAACCCTCAACCCCCTATGCCTCGCAGCCCACCTCCGGCCCAAGAGGTTGGCCCACAATGCTACTCAAATGAGGAGCTGAGCCCACGACCCACCATGGCGGGCGTTCGTTGCACCCTATTCCACTCCCCTCCTCTGTCCGAGGACTAGAAATGCACGAGTATCTTCTACACTTACATCAAGTGTAACGGTCACTCATGCAAAATCGTGATTGATGGAGGTAGCAGCCTCAACATCGTGTCGAGGTCCACGGTTACCCATTTTGGACTCACTTTACAACCACACCCTAAGCCTTACTTGATTGCTTGGGTCGATGCCTCGAGCCTTCCCATCACCCACCGCTGCCAAGTCCCCATCTGCTTCAGGGACTACACTAACAAGTTGTGGTGCGACGTCACCTCCATGGATGTCGCCCATGTCCTCCTTGGCCATCCATGGCTCTATGACTGCGATATCGTCCACTATGGGCGCTCCAACACTTACATCTTCCAGCACGGGGGATGAAAAATCTGCTTGACCCTGGCTCTACCCAAGGAGATGTGGGCTTCCACCTCGAAGGGGATCATCACACCTACTCCGCTGACCCAGCCTGCACCTAAGTCGCTCGCTTTTGTGCGTCTTGGTTTACTAGTCCACGAGGCCCATGAGACCAAGGTGGTCTATGCTCTCGTGGTGCATGAGGTTTCCTACGACCCACCCCTTCTGGCACCCATGGTGCTCGAGGAAGTCGTGTCCCTCTTGACGGAGTTTTCGAACATCTCTCTGGTTGACTTTCCCTCCGGCCTTCCCCCGGACCGCGTTATCCAGCACGTGATCGACCTTGTACCCGGGGCATGTTTGCCCAATTTGCCTCACCATTGCCTTAACCCCACTGAGCGCACGAAGCTTAAGATGCAAGTTGATGACCTTCATGCCAAAGGCTTCATCCGTGAGAGCCTTAGCCCTTATGGTGTCTCGGCCCTTCTCACGCCTAAGAAGGACGGATCTTGGCGAACGTGCATTGATTGCCGGGCAATCAATCGCATCACCATCAACTATTGGTTTCCCATTCCGCGACTCGACGACATGCCCGATCTCATATCCGGGTCATGTTGGTTCAGCAAGCTCGACCTTCGGAGCGGCTACCACCAAGTCCGCAATAGCGAAGCGGATGAGTGGAAGACAGCCTTCTAGACGAAAGATGGCCTCTACGAGTGGTTGGTTATGCCCTTCGGCCTCACCAACACCCCTTTGACTTTTATGCGTTTGATGAGCCAAGTGCTGAAACCCTACATGGGAAAGTTCCTCGTCGTCTGCTTTGACGACATTATCATCTACAGCCGTTCCCCGCTGACCACCTTGAGCACTGATAGCGATCCGCAAGTGCACGGATTTATCGAAGTAATAAAAAGATATCATTCCCAACGAGGACTACGTAGCTAAGTACTGACTTCTTGATATGTTTGAATTTAGACGGAATCAATCTTTGGTTGTTCTAACTTCTACGCAAGACACAAACTCAGAAACAGCTTTTAAGGGACTTGATTTCTAAAATATTGGGATTTCATGGGTTCGCCGCACTGATAAACATGGATCATGTAAAAATAACTCAGTAAATAAACTTATCTATCCTGAAAGGTACTTTTCCTATTGTACATACTACCTCCTCTCGGAGTGTAGTACGGTATTCAATCAGGTCAACTCCCTACTCTCGTGACAGTTAACCTAATTAAACCCCTTGAGTTCTATGAGAAGTAGGTTAATTCCTTCAGACGAATCCGAACTACTCTTGTGATTGGATTCGTAGGTTTAATCGAAATAGATCAGACGTTAGCGATTCACCTCTCGATCCTTCTCGCAACGTCTAAGGCGTAAAGTTACTTAGCCAAGGTAAATTACGCGACACATGCAATTTCAATCAAATCAGAATAAAAAATTTATATTAAAAGAGCAGAAGTATAATGCGATCCATGCAAATCAGTGGGTTATGCCCAATTAATCCCGAAAAAGTATCTACTCGCTCATGATATTAAAGAAATACATGATGTTTTTGATGAACAAGTAAGAACTCATGAAAAATTGCAAGAAATCGCTAAAAAGACTATAGAACTGCCTTCTCCTTAATCTGAGAATGAGGATTAGTCAATCGATCGTCACTTTCAGAGAGAATCTCGTCGGAATATGCTTAGAAATTGTGTTGTCGCCTCTATCGCCGCCGCCGTTTGTCTTCGTCCCAAAAGAAGCTCCCTAAACCCGATCAAAATTTGATCTTTTATAGCTGGACCAGTTTGGAACCCATTAAGGAACAGTTCTGCAAAGTCTGGATCAAATCCGGTTCGAACCAAGTGAGAAACGAGCGAAAAACTCGTCGGGCGAAAGTTTTTACGGCCCATGATGAGTTCACGGCTGAGGCTGTGAATGTTTCTGTGCTCAATGGTCTTCGGTCAAAGAAAGTTTCATGGTTTGTAATTGAACTACGGCCTCACCCGTGAAAGTTTCTGTTCACTCCAACACTTAGCCGATTTTCACCTCCCGCTCATCGTCGCTTTTATGACCAAGGTCGTAAATGTCTTGTTCTTCATTGTTTTCGCTCCAAATTTGACGTGTAGGGTCATGATCTCCTCAGTAATCGTGTCTTAACTTCAAAACTCTCGAAATCCTTCATTTTAATGCCATGTTATGTATATTTTCATAAAAACCAAGAAAAGTGAAGATTCTATGCAAAGTAAGATAAAAACACTAAAAGTAACACAAAATCATGCAAATAAGCCCAAAATATTATCTAAAACGTAGGCAAAAACATGATGTAAATGCAATGCATCAAAATACCCTAGACTTAGAATTTTTGCTTGTCCTCAAACAATGCATCAATATGTAAAGAAAATGTAAAGATAAGGAACACTCATTTGTTTTTGCCCCTAATAACATCCTTAGTCCACAAATTAAGTAATCAATCTTCCAAACTCGGGTAATTCAAGAAAAATCATAATAGAGATAAATTCTCAAGAGGTTACAATCCAAGAAAGATAAAATTCATAATTCATATCATAGTAATCATTCTTCACACACTAAATATCAGATACTTTCAATTTAATAAATCTATCTTACTCAATAGAAAAAAATTTATTTCAAGAATCTCGGTGATGTTAAAAATAAAAGATTTTTAAGGCAATTTGGTCTTTAAACGGTTATATGCCCTTTCCTGTTAGCATCATAACATTGTTTAAAGTATACCACAAAGCAGTATAATTTAACTCGTAGTCTCAATCATGAAAGTCAGCGGAGTTGTCCACTTGACCTACAGCTTTCTCTTTTTCTCCCCTTTTTTTTTTTGGAAAAAGCTGGTCAATGGCAAGGTACTTAAATCGTTATCGATACTTGATCACAACAGACTTAAAGTATACCACATCGTGATATAATATAACTCATGACTTTCAGATCACTCAACCAGAGGAGTTGGAGCAAATCTCAGATTAAAGATATACCACTAATTTTCTATTCATAAAAATTTCCATCAAGCAAAAATAGGTAAATTAAACTTCAAGTAACAAAATACTATGCATGTGTCATATGAACTCATAACAATTCACATATGTATTTTATCAATACCAGAATTGAATTTACTCAACAAATTAAATCTACATAAAATTTCAAAAATTCCCTAAGTCATCAAATTAAATGCCTAAAATGCTTCCTAAGATCAAAATCAAGGGTAAAACAAATATGATCATCCTTAAAAATCATAAACATTCAAAATACATATTTGTAAAACCTCGAAGGATAAGCATATCATGAAGGACACCCTAGACTTAAATTGTTGCATATATGTAAATATTCAACCAATGAAGAATTTCAGAAAAATTTTGCAAGAGTTCCCTTTGTGTTTGTTGGCGAAACCCTGTACAGTTATATCAAAAGTGAGAATTAAAGCTCAGAAAAAATCTGAAAAAATTACCATCTCGAAGATATTCAATTTTTACATGATAATCAACTTTCAAATATCAAATACCGTCTAGTTTCACTAATCAAAACATAGTTTACCAATACTCACAAAGATTCACTTCAAAGTTTACAATTTTAGAACAATTCACTGTGTTGTCGGCAATTCCCTTGCCCATCAACTTGCTTCATCACGAAAAGAATTTTTCCAAATCTCCTAAAAATAAAATTTTCAAGTTACAATAGGCTCTAAAATTAAATCAAAACAAAAATGAGTAATAGAAGTCAGGAATATGGGTTGCCTCCTATAAAGCGCTTGTTTAAAGTCATTAGCTTGACCATGACCATGTTCAAGAATCTCCTGATGAATTGGAGAGAATCAAATACAGGTCTTCTTCAACTTTCTCCCCCTCGAAATAATGCTTTAAACATTGCCCATTCACCTTAAAACCTTCTTGTCCTTCTTTTGATATCTCCACAGTGCCATATGGGAACACTTTCTGAACTATATAGGGCCCTGACCATCGGCTTCTCAATTTTCCAGGGAATAGCCTCAGACGTGAGTTATACAGCAGAACTTTATCTCCTTCAAAAAATTCCTTCCTAGAAATCCGCTGATCATGCCACCTCTTGGCCCGTTCTTTATATATGCGAGAGCTTTCATAAGTAGAATTCCTAATTTCATCTAATTCATTCAATTGAAACTTCCTTCTTTCTCCAGCACTCTTCAAATCATAGTTCAGTTTTTTCATTGCCCAATAAGCTTTGTGCTCAAGTTCCACAGGTAAATGGCAAAATTTGCCATAAACTATTTGGAACGGAGACATACCCAAAGGAGTTTTGAAAGTTGTCCTATAAGCCCAAAGAGCATCATCCAATTTCATCGCCCAATCCTACCTTGCTCCTGACACAGTTTTCTCAAGTATCCTCTTAATTTCTCAATTCGAAACCTCAGCTTGTCCGCTAGTCTGCGGGTGATACGGTGTAGCAACTTTATGGAATACTCCATATTTCCTTAATAATGCTTCAAATTTATTCTCAACGAAGTGAGAACCTCCGTCACTGATCAAGACTCTAGGAACACCAAATCTGGGAAAAAATATCTTCTTAAACAACCTGGCTACAACACGTGAATCATTAGTGACCTCAGCTGTTGCTTCGACCCATTTAGACACATAATCAACACAAAGGAGGATATATTTCTTCCCGCAGAAAGTAGGGAATGGACCCATAAAATCAATTCCCCAGACATCAAAAATTTCGACTTCCAAAATTCCATGCTGAGGAAACTCATCCTTTCTAGCAATGTTACCTGCGCGCTGGCATTTATCACAGGATTGAATAAACTTCCTAGCATCACGAAAGATTGTTGGCCAATAGAACCCTGACTGGAGAATTTTGAATACTGTTTTGGCGCACTGGCATGCCCCCCATAGGGAGAAGAATGACAGCGAAAAAGTACATCATGAATTTCTTCTTCTGGCAGGCATCTTCGAAACAAACTATCTGCACATCGACGATATAAATATGGATCATCCCAATAAAAATGCTTAACTTCGGCCTTGAATTTCTTCTTCCCTTGAAATGTCAGATCAGGCGGCATGATGTTAGACACCAGATAATTTACAATATCCGCATACCATGGCATCTCTTGTCTTGTGATAGCATATAAATATTCCTCTTGAAATGAATCATTAATCTCCAAATCGTCCTTTGCGTTTTCCGCCTTGGTCAGTCTAGACAAATGGTCTGCTACTAAATTTTCTACCCATTTCTTGTCTTTTATTTCAAAATCAAATTCTTGTAGTAGCAGTATCCATCGAATCAACCTAGGTTTGGCATCCTTTTTATTCACCAGATACTTGATCGCTGAATGGTCTGTAAAGACAACAACCTTAGAGTTAATAATATAAGAGCGGAATTTATTAAAAGCAAAAACAATGGCAAGAAGCTCCTTTTCAGTTGTTGCATAATTTATTTGTGCCTCATCTAAAGTCTTGCTGGCATAGTAGATTGCATGGAGTTTGTTATCTTTTTGTTGCCCCAACACTGCCCCCACAGCTTGATCACTTGCATCGCACATCAACTCATAAGGGAGTGACTAGTCTGGTGGTTGCATGATGGGTGCAGAGACAAGAGCCTTCTTCAGTTTCTCAAAAGCTTCAGTACCATCCCTGTCAAAATGAAAATCAACATCTTTAGCCAGTAAATTTGTGAGAGGCCTAGCAATTTTAGAAAAATCTTGAATAAATCAATGATAAAACCTGGCATGTCCCAGAAAACTTCGAATCCCTCTGACTGATGTGGGCGGAGGTAGTTTCTCAATAACTTCAATCTTGGCCTTGTCTACTTCAATGCCTCTCTATGAAATACGATGCCCAAGAACAATCCCTTCTCGAACCATGAAGTGACATTTTTCCCAATTAAGAACCAAGTTCACCTCCTCGCATCTCTGCAAGACACGTGATAAATTAGTTAGACAATTATCGAAGGAAGATCCATACACTGAAAAATTGTCCATAAATACGTCCATAATATTTTCAATGAGATCGAAAAAAATGGCCATCATGCAACGTTGAATGGTGGCCGGCGCATTGCACAATCCGAAAGGCATGCGTCTGTATGCAAATGTCCCGTATGGGCATGTGAAGGTGGTCTTTTCTTGATCTTCCGGGTGAATGGGTATCTGGAAGAATCCCAAAAAACCATCAAGAAAACTAAAGTAAGAATTCATTACCAATCGCTCAAGCATTTGGTCGATGAAAGGAAGAGGAAAGTGGTCCTTCTGGGTGGCCTTATTTAGTTTCCGGTAGTCGATACACATGCGCCACCCAGTTACCGTTCTCATCAGAATCAACTCGTTGTTTTCATTCCTTACAGTGGTGACACCCCCTTTCTTTGGAACCACATGAACAGGGCTAACCCATTTACTGTCAGAAATTGGGTAGATCACTCCTGCATCAAGCAACTTGAGAACTTCCTTCTTTACCACGTCTTTCATGATAGGATTCAGACGACGTTGATACTCAATAGAAGGGTTGCAATTTTCTTCCATGTAGATTCTGTGCATACACAAAGATGGCATAATTCCAGGTATGTCATCCAATGAATATCCAATTACCTTTCTATATCGTCGGAGCTCCTTAAGCAATCTCTCTGTTTGAATTTTATCCATGTCTTCACTCACTATTACTGGATATGTAGCATTTTCCCCTAGGAATTCGTATCTCAAATTTGGTGGGAGCACCTTGAGTTCTAATTTATTTGTCTTCACTGATTCGGGTCTTATCAGGATAAGCCTCTCAATTTTTTCTTTATGTGACTCAAGAGTCTAGGCTGAATCCAATATCCTGGCGTAACTCTGAGCTTCTTCCCTCGTATTCTCATCATCTCCCACTTCGATCAGGCAAACTTCCAGCGGGTCTATTTCCTTTTTGAGATCTTCCACTCTTGGTTCTAATTCTGAAGTGTCAAAATTAAGGCAGGGATCTGCAAAGGAGGGCTTCTTAAGGGAAGAGGAAAGATCAAATTCAATATTATTTTCACCAATATTCAAGGTTAACCTTCCTCTCTTTACATCGATGACAGCGCCTGCAGTGGCCAAAAATGGCCTTCCCAAAATAATTGGCAGTCTCAAGTCTTCCTCCATTTCTAACACTACAAAGTCCGCAGGCACAAAGAATTGACCGACTTTTATGGGAACATATTCCAATATTCCAACGGGTCGTCAGACCGATCGGTCTGCCAACTGTAAAGTAATTGTGGTAGGTTTCATGTCACCCATGTCAAGTTTTCTGCAGATCGACAGAGGCATCAGACTGACACTTGCACCCAGGTCGCATAAAGCTCCTTCAAAGGACATGTTGTCAATCTGACAGGGAATGGTGAAGCTTCCTGGGTCTTTCAATTTTTGAGAAATTTTGTTCTGTATTATTGCACTGCATTCCTCTGTAAGTGCCACAGTACCAGTTTCTTTAATCTTCCGCTTATTAGAAAGTATATCCTTTAAAAACTTTGCATAGGTAGACATCTGTGATAAGGCATCAGTGAAAGGAATATTGATGTACAACTTTTTCAATACCTCCAGGAATTTGCCAAACTGCTTATCCAATTTTGCTTTGGCTAGTCTCTGAGGAAAGGGAATGGGCGGTATGTACGCAGGTGGTCCTACATATCTTTCCTTCTCTCCCACAGCGACCTTTTCCATATCAAGATGTGGTTCTTCAGGCTGCTCCTTATCAACTACAGGCGCAATCTCTTCTTCAGGCACCTGGGGTTCATCCAACTACTTACCACTCCTGGTAGTTATTGCGCTGCAGTTCTCTCTGGGGATTATTTCAGGCTGTCCTGGTAATCTCCCTATGGGTCTACTAGCAGTACTAGCTTGCTGTGCAATCTGGTTCTCCAACATCTTGTTGTGGGTAGTCAGGGCTTGCACACTAGATGTCAGTTGCTTGATCTGGTCAAAAAGGTCATCAGTTCTCTTCTGTTGTGTCATAACAACCTCCAGCATGGTCTCATAATCCGACTTTTGGGGCTGCCCATACTATCTTGGCTGGAAACCCGGTGGTGGCCTATTATTCTGCTGAGAATATTGAGGAGGTACTCGCCCTTGATTTTGCTTGTAGGACAAGTTTGGGTGGTTCCTCTATCCTGGGTTGTATGTTGCAGAAAATGGGTCATTTGCAGGTCTCTGATTGTAATTCCCAACAGTATTTGCTTGCTCTTGATTTGATTCCTCTTGTGCAGAAGTTATGATTTGACATTCAGACGCATTGTGCCCTTTTACACCACATACCTCACAAGAAACCACATTAATTAAACTTGATGAAAAAGATAAAGAATCAATCTTCTGAACTAAAGAATCTACCTTAGCTGCCAGTGATGTCAAGGAATCATTGTGATACTTACCAAATCCCGTGGAGGCAGCGTTCCGCTCACCTGACCAGTGGTTATGGTTCATGGCCATATCCTCCAGAAGAGTAGTTGCTTCTTCCACGTTCTTGCTCATAATTGTTCCTCCAGCTGCAGCGTCTACCATCAATTTGGTGTTATAATCCAATCCATTGTAAAAGATTTGGATTAAAACCCAGTCCTGAAGTCCATGGTGTGGGCACATGCGCAGGAGTTCCTTGAATCTTTCCCAAGCGTCATACAACGATTCTCCCTCTTACTGTGAAAAGCATGTGATTCTGTTGCGCAATTGAACAGTTTTGCTCGGTGGGAAATATTTGTTCAAAAATGCCCTGAATAGCTGTTCCCAATTGGTGAATGATCCTGCTGGCATCGAATACAACCAAACTCTGGCACGGTCCCTGAGAGAAAATGGAAATAGTCTTAGTCTTATAGCATCAGATGAAACTCCATTTATTTTGACTGTATCGCAGTATTCAAGAAAAATGACTAAATAAAGATTTGGGTCCTGATTTGGGGAACCCCCAAATTGATTTTGCTGGACCATCGTCATCAGCGCTGGCTTTAACTCGAAGTTGTTCACCTCTATGTTGGGTCGAACGATGCTCGAATTGAACCCTTGTACATTTGGTGCCGCGAAGTCCATCAAAGATTGATTGTGGTTGTTTTCCGCTATCTCTCCTTTTTCAGAATTCTTTCTAGTCTCGAATTGCAATCTCCTTCAAAGGCAGAATGTGCGCTCAATTTCTTGGTCTTCTAGAAACAAAGCACTTGCATGAGAGATTCTGGGCATACAACGTGTAAGTCGCCAATAAAAAAAAGAAAACTACAAAGACTAATATAAAGAAAGAGAAAAATGCCTAATCTCCGAACTTATCAATTAGTCAATATTAACTATCCGTAATCGCCGGCAACGGCGCCAAAAACTTGTTAGCGATCCACAAGTGCATGGATTTATCGAAGTAATAAAAAGCTATCGTTCCCAACGAGGACTACGTAGCTAAGTACTGACTTCTTGATATGTTTGAATTTAGGCAGAATCAATCTTTGGTTGTTCTAACTTCTACGCACAACATAAACTCAGAAACAACTTTTAAGGGACTTGATTTCTAAAATATCGGGAATTCATGGGTTCGCCACACTGATAAACATGGATCATGTAAAAATAACTCAGTAAATAAACTTATCTATCTTGAAAGGTACTTTTCCTATTGTACATACTACCTCCTCTCGGAGCGTAGTACGGTATTCAATCAGGTCAACTCCCTACTCTTGTGACAGTTAACCTAATTAAACCCCCTGAGTTCTATGAAAAGTAGGTTAATTCCTTCAGATGAATTCGAACTACTCTCGTGATTGGATTCGTAGGTTTAATCGAAATAGATCAGACGTTAGCGATTCACCTCTCGGTCCTTTTCACAACGTCTAAGGCATAAAGTTACTTGCCCAAGGTAAATTACGGGATACATGCAATTTCAATCAAATCAGAATGATAAATTTATATTCAAAGAGCAGAAGTATAATGCGATCCATGCAAATCAGTGGGTGATGACATGCAAATATATGATATATCGTGGCTTAATTCTATTATTATTTTGGACTAAATTGCATGCTTTGTCACATTTATGCACTTAAATGCTTCATATTCTTCAGAGTCTTCACTTTTCCTTTGTTTCATTGAAATATAGGTATTTTACCTCAAAGTTGATGGAATTTGGAAGATATGAAGATATGAGACGATTCCTCATGATGATATGAAGCTACACGAGAAATTTCAGCCCAATCGGAGCCTTCTACAGGATGCACGGTCGTGGGTGTGTACCCATGCACGGTCGTGCATGATCTGACTATTCCAGGCTTCACCGAGCTGTACACGGACATGGCCATGCATCCATGCATGGCCATGAAGAATAAGTTTTTGAGTCACCGAGCGTACACGGGCATGCCCGTGCATCCATGCACGGCCATGCATCGCCTCGCGCAGCTTCGACAAGCGCCCGGTTTTTCCCCCATAACTTTCTATTCCTGAAGCGGAATTGAACAAAATTTTAGGGAGACCTTCCTAATTAGCTACGGACGTTTTGGGACCGGAATCATCAGATTTGATCAAGTAGTTACAGAGAACGAAAGGAAACGGCGACAACCTAGGGCTTTTGGGTGATTTTTGGGGCGACAACACTGTTCTGGCTCATTTTCTTCGTCGTTCCAGCGTGGATCTTCGTGCTAGACCTTCTTCTATCAAGGATCTGTCCTCCCCTTTGGTTTGATTTAATTATTGTGAGAGATTTCATGTATTTAACGATGAATCTTGTAGCGTAAACTCATTTTCGAGGTTTGGGCGTAGCCCACTGTATGAATGTTGAATGTTATGAATTGATATATATATATTTCTCTATTTGTCTTTGTTCTTATTCATATCTAGGATGTTTTCATTCATGTTTATGTACTGGCCATATGTATGCATGCTTTGGATGCTGTGGGAAGGACTGAGAGGTGAACCACAGTCATCGGAATCCCTTAGACTGGACTGGTGATTACGTTTAGCGAGAGCACTCGAAATCACCCGAGGAACCCTAATTCTTCATAGAACCTATTGGGTCCACTTAACCCGGTAAGCCACGAGAGTAGGTGACTTGGGTTAAGTTGGACACCAAACCGTGTCCTGAGAGGGAGCGCGTATGTACCCTAGGAAGGATTACCTTGAGAACTTAGATAAAACCTAATTTAAAATATCAAACCCTAATAATTCTGCATGCTTCAGTGTGGTGAAACCTAAAGCACCGAATCTCTCTCATAGTTTTAAAACCCTGTTTGCTTTGCTCTCTGTTCTGTTTGCTTTCAATCCGCTTTAGTTTAATTAATTGCACTAGGATTTTAGACATTTCTCCCTTAATTGTTAACCAAGCTATTAGTTGACTGATCAGTTAGTACTTGACCCCTAGTCCTCATGGGATCGATACTTATTATATTGCGCGATAGACCGTGCACTTGCGGTAGCAGCCGTTCGGGCCTCTATCAAGTTTTTGGTGTCGTTGCCGGGGACTAGGTTGCCAATATTAACACGATCAGAATATTGATAAACTAGGTTTAGTTAGATTTTGCTTACTTTATTTTATTCTTTCTATTTTCTATTTATTTGCTTTTTGTTTTAGTTGAAGTTTTTATTTAGTACGGTTCTACTAATCTTTTTCTGTCCAAGTACTTGTTTATGCCCAGGAATACTGTGCGAACAGGGAAACTTGTACCTAGAGACCCAGAGATAGAGCGTACCTTCCGTCTGGTCAGAAGAAATTTAAAAAGACTGAAGCTTGAAGGACAATTTTTTGACAGTCAAACAATGGAAGCCAACTGCTCTCTGAAGGACTTTGCAGCACCCACCATCTCTGGTGTGCACTCGAGCATATCGCAACCGGCTATCGAAGCTAACAACTTCAAGATAAAGCCGTCACTTGTACAGATGGTGCAACAGAATCAATTCAGTGGAGCAGCCACTGATGATCCTAACCTTCATTTATCCATCTTTCTAGAATGCTGCAACACTTTAAAAATTAATGGTGCTCATCCTGACGCTATCAAACTGAAACTCTTCCCTTTTTCTCCCAGGGATCGAGCTAGGGCGTGGTTGCAGTCTTTACCGCAAGCATCAATCATGACGTGGGAACAGCTATCGCAAGCTTTTCTGTCAAAGTATTTCCCACTAAGAAAAACCGCCCAGCTCAGGAATCAGATAACCAACTTTGCCCAACGAGAAGGAGAGTCCCTGTATGAAGCGTGGGATAGATTCAAAGAATTACTGAGGATGTGCCTGCACCATGGTCTACAAAAATGGGTGATCATTCACACCTTCTACAGTGGATTGCTATACTAGACCAGACTTTCTGTAGATGCTGCTGCTGGTGGGGCACTAATGAACAAGAATTATGATGAAGCGATGGAGTTGATAGAAGACATGGCCCTCAACCATTATTAGTAGTCAGGAGAGAGGAGCCAGCCAGTTTGAAGTTCAGGGAAGTTTGGCATGAATATGATTAATTCCCTAGTAGTAAAAGTAGATTCACTTTCTTGTAAACTTGATTCTATTAATGTATCTACTTCTAACTCTGTGACTTGTGATGTTTGTGGAGTGACAGGACATTCGGCTGATGATAGCCAAATCTTGAGTGCTCCCTCTGAACAAGTCAACGCTATCGGAAATTTCAGGAACCAGAACGACCCTTACTCGAACACATACAATCCAGGATGGAGAAATCAACCGAATTTCTCCTACAGGTTAAATCAAGGGCAATTACCTACTGCTAACTTTTCTAATCAGAACTTCTCTTCTAATTTCAGGCCTCCCCCTGGAATACAACATCCATCCGCCAATCAAAGGCAACAAGATCCTCCACAGAAGTCCAGATTAGAGTCTATACTGGAAAATTTCATGGCGAGCCAGTTGAAGCACAACAACTCAATAACTGAGCAAATCCGCCAGTTGAACATGAAAGTGGACTCTGTATCAACCCACTCGAAAATGATGGAAAGCTGGATCACGGAGCTGGACTAGCGAACCAGTTCATTGTCAAGACACCCAGGAATGCTTCTAGCTCAACCTAAAGCAAATCCGATAGACCAATGCAATACCATCATGACATGCGGAGATGAGAAATTAAAGGACTCTGAGGTTGAAAATATGGAAGATGGAAAAAAGGGAAAATCGAAAAGCCAGGAAGAGGAGCCTAATCATGAGATTCCTGACTCACCCAACACTGAAACGGTGATGGTAGTTGCTGAAAATTCTAAAAATTCCATACATAAGTAGCTACCTCTCAAAGTTGAAGACCCTGGTAGTTTTGATATACCGTGCAAGATTGGGAACATTGCATTCGATAGAGCACTCTTAGATTTAGGGTCTGGAGTCAGCATCATGTCGGTCGTCACTTTTGAGAAGCTAAACTTGGGAACTCTCAAATTGACATCTCAAGTTTTGCGGTTTGGAAACAGCTCTAGACTTCACCCACTCGGGATCGCTGAGGATGTACCATTGCAATTTAAAGGAATAATTATCCCGGTAGACTTTGTGATTCTGGACATAGCCGAGAACCCAACTTTCCCTCTTATACTGGGCAGACCATTCCTCATCGCGATCAGAGTTATAATCGATGTCCCACACAGGATAATGACTTTTTGCATTGACGGGAACAATATGTCATTTGATTTTCCTACTACTAATGACAAATTCCGTTTTCCAAATTCCAAGGAGAGCAGAGCAGTAGTGTCGGAAAGTGCCGCACAATCAAGAAGCAAGATGGAGCTTTTCCCAGAAACCTTTCCTGAACACTTTGGAGATAGACCCTACGACTCGACTGGTATTGGAGGAGACAAGATGGTGGCCACAATGATACCACTGAAGATGCCACTAAAGCCGATCTAAAGAAAAAGATATCGGGATTGTTTAGAAATGGAATTTTAGTTGATTTTGGGACAGCTTATGTGTTTTACTACTCTATTATTTCATGTTCTGTCAAGACAGTTAGAGAGAAACTGTTATATCTCATGCTCGTTTTAATAGGTACATTTCAAGGGAAACAACGAAAGCAGAGGCTCCATGCCACCTATTTAGCCTCACCACCACCAGACCCACCATGAGCATCATAATGGTCAAGCTAGTGACCCTAAAGAAGCACTTGTTGGGAGGCAACCCAACCTCTTTCTCACTCTTTTACTTTTGCTTTCTTATTTTTTTCATACCTTAGACCTTGTTATTTTTTAGTTTTTATTTCATATTCATGCTCTTTAAGCTGTACCATGCTGATGAAAAAATTTTCTGGATTTTTCAGGAATCACTAAGCCATGCACGGTCTCACCCGTGCATCCATGCACGGCCGTGCATGGCTCGGTTAACTCTTCTGCACAAGCGACCGAGCGCTGCACGGGCAGGGGCGTGAAAGCGCGCACGGCCGTGATGCATAATGAGTTTCACACCCGCACTTCACCGAGACGTGCGCCCGTGCACCGATGCACGACCGTGCATCGTAAGTGAACTTTTGCGACTGAGCGTTGCACGGGCTGGGTTGTGTACGCGTGCACACCCGTGCATGATTTTCTTATAAGGAGCGCCGCTTGAACAGCCATGTACACATCCATGTACGCAACCCTAGCGCCACTGCCGCCATCCAGATCTACCGCCTCCGGACTCTTTCCCCCAAGTTTCCAGCGTGGATCCGTGCATCCTACCGCCGAACGCCCCTGCCCTAGTTTCGGTCGTCGCCCGCGCATCCGCCGTCGCTGACCATCCTCCCTCATCCAAACACCTCGGGAGCCGCCTCCACAGCACCTGCTATCTTCCCATCACCCTCATACGCCTTCAAGATGTCTCGTCGGAAGCAAGTCACTTCCAAACACCGAGCCTCCTCTTCCAGTGCCGCCATCGTCCAACAGCCACCGCCAGCCTTGTTGCCTACTCCGTATGGTATCATCTACAAAGATCCTGAGCAACTGGCTAAGCTCAAAGCCCTCTCACGTCGGCTGGTGGTCACCACAAGATTCTTGGATCATGCTACGCTGAACACTCTAGGCTTTTACGAAGATGTGCAATGGCTATTCCAACGTGTAGGCTGGGAGCAATTCTTTACTATCTACTATCCCACCTACATCCCTATTGTACTGGAGTTCCTATCTTCCATGGAGTTCCATCCTAGCATCCACTCTGATGATGATGATGGCAGTCTTTCCTTCCGGCTCAACAACACTGAGTTTGTGCTTACGTTGACAGAGCTGAATTCTATCTATGGCTTTCCTACAGATGGGACGAGAACACCAACCGAATTTAAAGCAAGCAACTTCTGGGCCGACTTGACTAGCTTCTGACCCTTTGACACCAGGACAACTAGGGCCACCTGCCTGAGGAAACCCGTGGTGAAATATGTGCACCATGTCTTGGCACATACTTTTTTCGGCAGAGGAGAATCTGACGGTCTCGTTTGAGCTTCTGAGCTTCAATTCTTATGGGCGATGCTGCATGAGCTTCCAAGCAACTCCAGAAGGTATCTAGGGCGCCGAATGGTGCCATTGCTCTCGGGGGACTTCTTACCTCACTGGCCTTTGCAGTAGGGATTCATCCCTACTAGATGGAACAAGCCCGGGGCAACAGCCAACTCGATCTTGATTCCTGCATCTCCATTCGGATGATAGTCAAGGAGGGAGAATTCTACAGTCTAGTCTTCCCCGGGAGCGATGTTAAGCTACCATTGCCAAATCCCGCACGCACCACAGTCCGCGAGCAGTGAAACTAGAGAGTTGAGGCAATCGAGGATCATGACGTGCCTCTTGTGACTGAGCCTCCACCCCCTTCGCAGCGGCCCTCTACCCAGCTTGACCGCATTGAGACAATGATCCGGTTTGTCCGTGACGCCCAGCAAGAGACTCACCTGTCTGTCGATGCGGGCAACGACCGGATTCAACATCTTGAGACTAAAGTTGAGCGCCAAGGACGAGTACAATCCTCTATTTTAGAGTCTGTGCATGACCTTCAGGCGAGACTTCGTCGGCGCTGGGGATGAGCATCATCGGATTCACCATCACTTGGTCAGCTTTCTGTTTTTCCAGTAGTTTACTTTAGTTGTTAGTTTTCATTTGTCAGCTTCTATTAGTTTACTTTCATTCTTAGTTGCATGTTTTAATTTTCCTAGTTGTATCAACATCTTAAGTGTCTTACCCAACCCCTACCTTTATGCTATTTGCTTTGTCTTATGGTATTGCATTGTTCTATGAGTACTTCAATGATTGGAATGGGAATCTTGACTTTTCTTTGCTAACGGTCTATGATGGTTTTGGGTTGCACATATGATTCTTTGGTGTAATGTAGTTGATTGATGTAATTAAATCAATTCATTATTGGTATGATCTCGCAGAGTGTGCTTGTTATTTCATCTTATCCTTGATATGCATCTCATATGTAGTGATTGATTGAATCTCGCTTCATATCTCTACTTCATTTGTGCACTTTGTCATGGGAGTCAGAAATAATAATAGTGGTACCGAAGTGTTCTTGTACATTGCACATTGTATTTCCACTTGGCACTATTCGTAGCATCTAAATGAAAAAGGGGATAGTGATACCTAAGTTCATTGTTTATCACACTTGGCACTAACCCCACAGTTTTAAATAATGACAGTGGTACCGAAGCAAAACTTGGCACTTGGCACTGTTTAGGATTCTCTAAAAAAAAAAAGGCACCACATAGTGACTATGTGGTACTGATGCTATCTTTCCCATGACTTAATGCACAATTACCCCCTGTTTTGAATGCTTGATCAATCATATCATTCATGTGAAATGTATTGTATAGGTTTTTCATAAGGTAACTTTGCATACTCTAATAGATTACATTCATGATAATTGGTTTAATTTGCTTTCCATACTGCATTATAACCTGAAGACTTGTTGTGATTAACTTACAACCTAATTAGACCACTTTAAGCTAGTTGAGATTCCCCATTTCATGTCATCACTGTGTTCTAGACAATTCAATTGCTTGAGGACAAACAAAACTTTAAGTCCGATGTATTTGATGACATGCAAATATATGATATATCGTGGCTTAATTCTATTATTATTTTGGACTAAATTGCATGCTTTGTCTCATTTATGCACTTAAATGCTTCATATTCTTCAGAGTCTTCACTTTTCCTATGTTTTATTGAAATGTAGGTATTTTGCCTCAAAATTGATGGAATTTGGAAGATATGAAGATATGGGACGATTCCTCATGATGAGATGAAGCTACACGAGAAATTTCAGCCCAATCGGAGCCTTCTACAGGATGCACGGTCGTGGGTGTGTACCCATGCACGGCCGTGCATGATCTGACTATTCCAGGCTTCACCGAGCCGTACACGGGCATGGCCGTGCATCCATGCATGGCCGTGAAGAATAAGTTTTTGAGTCACCGAGCCATACATGGGTATGGACGTACATCCAAGCACGGCCGTGCATCGCCTCACGCAGCGTCGATAGGCGCCTGGTTTTTCGCCCATAACTTTCTATTCCTGAAGCAGAATTGAACAAAATTCTAGGGAGACCTTCCTAACTTAGCTACAGACGTTTTGGGACTGGAATCAATGGATTTGATCAAGTAGTTACAGAGAACGAAAGGAAACGGCGACAACCTAGGGCTTTTGGGTGATTTTTGGGGCGACAACACTGTTCTGGCTCATTTTCTTCGTCGTTCCAGCGTGGATCTTCGTGCTAGACCTTCTTCTATCAAGGATCTGTCCTCCCCTTTGGTTTGATTTAATTATTGTGAGAGATTTCATGTATTTAACGATGAATCTTGTAGCGTAAACTCATTTTCGAGGTTTGGGCGTAGCCCACTGTATGAATGTTGAATGTTATGAATTGATATATATATTTCTCTATTTGTCTTTGTTCTTATTCATGTCTAGGATGTTTTCATTCATGTTTATGTACTGGCCATATGTATGCATGCTTTAGATGCTGTGGGAAGGACTGAGAGGTGAACCACAATCATTGGAATCCCTTAGACTGGACTGGTGATTTTGTTTAGCGAGAGCACTCGAAATCACCTGAGGAACCCTAATTCTTCATAGAACCTATTGGGTCCACTTAACTCGGTAAGCCACGAGAGTAGGTGACTTAGGTTAAGTTGGACACCGGACCGTGTCCTGAGAGGGAGCGCATCTGTACCCTAGGAAGGATTACCTTGAGAACTTAGATAAAACCTAATTTAAAATATCAAACTCTAATAATTCTGCATGCTTCAGTGTGGTGAAACCTAAAGCCTGAATCTCTCTCATAGTTTTAAAACCCCGTTTGCTTTGCTCTCTGTTCTGTTTGCTTTCAATCCGCTTTAGTTTAATTAATTACACTAGGATTTTAGATATTTCTCCCTTAATTGTTAACCTAGCTATTAGTTGACTGATCAGTTAGTACTTGACCCCTAGTCCTCGTGGGATCGATACTTATTGTATTACGTGATAGACCGTGCACTTGCGGTACCAGCCGTTCGGGCCTCTATCAGTGGGTTATGCCCAATTAATCCCGAAAATGTATCTACTCGCTCATGATATTAAAGAAATACATGATGTTTTTGATGAACAAGTAAGAACTCATGAAAAATTGCAAGAAATCGCTAAAAAGACTATAGAACCGCTTTCTCCTTAATCTGAGGATGAGGATTAGTCGATCAATTGTCACTTTTAGAGAGAATCTCGCTGGAATATGCTTAGAAATTGTGTTGTCTCCTATATCGCCGCCGCCACTTGTCTTCGTCCCAAAAGAAGCTCCCTAAACCCAATCAAAATTTGATCTTTTGTAGCTGGACCGATTTGGAACCCATCAAGGAACGGTTCTGCAAAGTTTGGCTCAAATCCGGTTCGAACCAAGTGAGAAACGAGCGAAAAACTCGTCGGGCAGAAGTTTTTACGGCCCGTGATGAGTTCACGGCTGAGGCTGTGAATGTTTCTGTGCTCATGGTCTTTGGTCACAGAAAGTTTCACGGTCCGTGATTGAATTACGGCCTCACCCATGAAAGTTTCTGTTCATTCTAACACGTAGCCGATTTTCACCTCCCGCTCGTCGTCGCTTTTACGACTGAATCCACAATTACGGCCAAGGCTGTAAATGCCTCGTTCTTCACTGTTTTCACTCCAAAGTTGACGTGTAGACTCGTGATCTCCTCGGTAATCATGTCTTAACTTCAAAACTCTTGAAATCCTTTATTTTAATGCCATTTTACCTACATTTTCATAAAAACCAAGAAAAGTGAAGATTTTGTGCAAAGTAAGATAAAAACACTAAAAGTAACACAAAATCACGCAAATAAGCCTAAAATTAAACATAGGCAAAAACACGATGTAAATGCAACGCATCAAGCACCTTAGGTTGACTTTCGATCTCTTGCGCAAGGAACGTCTATTCCTTAACACCAAGAAGTGCGCATTATTTGACACCCAGGTTCAGTTCTTGGGTTTCATCATTTTGGATCAGGGCCTTATGGTCGACCCCACGAATATCGAGGCCATTATCAAGGTCCGTAGCTTCCTTGGCCTCGCAGCCTTCTACCGCCATTTCATTAAGGGGTTTAGCACCTTTGCTTCCCCTATGACGGCTTGCACCAAACATGAGGCCTTCTCTTAGACACCCGCAGCTAGACGTGCATTCCTAGCCCTTAAGGATATCATGACCTCTGCCCCTGTCCTTCGGCTACCGGACTTCTCCAAGGTCTTCGAGGTCACCTGCGATGCCTCCTGTACTAGCATCGGTGGCACACTTAGTCAGGAAAGCCACCCCATCGCCTTCTTCAGCGAGAAGCTAAATGAAGTGCACCAGAGATACTCCACCTACGACAAGGAGTTTTACGCGATTGTCCAGTCCCTTCGGCAATGGAGTCATTATCTCCCCCACACGGAATTCGTCCTCTATGGGGATCACCAGGCTCTTTCCTTCCTTAATGCCCAGAAGAAGCTCGCCCCTTACCATGTGAAGTGGGTTGAGTTCCTTCAACAGTAAACGTTTGTGATCACCCACAAGGCCGGTAAGGACAATGTTGTGGCCGACGCCCTTAGTTGCGTCTGTTCCCTGCTCTATGTTCTGTCCGCATCCATTATCGTCTTTGACCACACCCACGATATGTACGCGGCTTGCCCCAATTTCGGACCCGTGTTCACTCGGCTCCTCGCCTTTGACCCACCGGACCAGCTCTACCATCTTCATGACGGTTACCTCGTCTACGGTAACCGTCTATGTGTTCCTCGCTCATCCTTGCATGAGCATCTCTTGTTTGAGCTTCACGCCGATGGTGCCACCAGCCACCATGGCCATGATAAGACTCCCAACTTCACCGAAGAATGGTTCTTTTGGCCCACTCTTCGTAAAGATGTAGATCAGGTCGTTCGCCACTGCGGCGCTTGCCAGCGCGCCAAGCCTAGCCCCCCCCCCCCCCCAACACTGGCCTCTACACTCCCTTATCGATTTCGCTCGGTCTGTGGCTTGAGATAAGCATGGATTTCGTCCTCGGTTTACCCCGCATGGCCTCGCGCCACGACTCCATCTTTGTTGTCGTGGATCACTTCTCCAAGATAGTACACTTTGTGCCGTGTTCTAAGACGGCCGATGCTTCCCACATTGCCCGTCCGCCTCCATGGGCTTCCCAGCACCATTGTGTCCAACTACGACACTAAGTTCGTCGGTCATTTCTGGAAGTCCCTTTGGGCCCTACTTGGCACCACGCTCAAGTACTCATCTTCATACCACCCACAGACAGATGGGCAAACGGAGGTAGTGAATTGTAGCTTGGGTAACCTTCTACGTTGCTTAGCCAGTGATTTTCCACGACATTGGGTTGATCATCTCCCCATCGCAGAATTTGCGTACAATAGCACCTTCAACCGGTCTACTGGATTTAGTCCTTTCCAAGTTCTCCTTGGGCATCAACCTAGAAAACCTATTGATATGCATAACGTCCCTGCTCTCCCTTCTATCCATGAGTCCGCTCATGCATTTGTCTCTCATATCGTGGGTTTACATGATGAGATTCACCACCGGATCTACTTGAGCAATACCCGGTATGCAGCTGAGGCCAACGAACATCATAGGCCACACCATTTTGAGGTGGGTGAGCGTGTGATGGTGCGTATCCACCATGAGTGCCTGAGGTCTAGAGCCAATTAAAAGTTGCATGCACATTGCAACGAGCCCTACACGGTTCTGCGAAGGTTCAGTGCCAATGCCTATGTCCTCGACTTGCTGGAGGACTCCCTCATCAGCCCGGTCTTCAACGTCTCCGACCTTGTTCCATTCCATGCACCCCTTGCCCACTGGTACCCCTTCCGACGACATGATAGCTTCTTGTTCTCCAAAGGAAAATCTCCCCACTGTGGGAGAATTGACGGAGTCATAAAAGCATATGGGTGTGACCTAACACCCCTGGAAGATACCTAGGAAGACTCCCTAGAGTCCGAGGAGGCTACATCGACAATTTCAGGCCAAATGGACGTCTGCCCCACTCATCACGGCCGGGTCGTGAAGGAGATCACGGTCGTGATCCCCTCAGTGCAACCTAGCACAGCTTCAGGCACAGGTGTGATGAGTTCAGCTTCCCATCACGGCCCGGTCATGAAGAGCTTCATGGCCATGACACGGTCACCCCTGGATGCGAACAAAAGCACGGCCCCAGGCACAGCCATGCCCCCTACCATGACGAGCTCGGTGCAAAATTTCCCACCCCATCATGCCCATGTCAAAAAGCATGACCAGGCCGTGATCAGCTTGTTGCCCATCACTGTCCCTGGCACACCCATGCCCCCTACCATGACCAGCTCGGCGCAAAACTGCCCACCCCATCATGCCCGTGACGAGAAGCACGGCCAGGCCATGACAACGTCGAAGGATTGCACAGACTCGCTGGTATTGCTCAAGTCGCATGCTAAGAAAAATTGGCTCTACAAGTAAGGTTAGTAGTTTGAGAGTTTAGCATCATGTTCTTGGCCTTTTCAACTCGTTGGTATTGCTCAAGTCGCATCTTCGCAGCCACATTTTCATCAGTTTTCTCGGGTTTCCCTCCGACGTGCTTTTGTTTCCCTCGTCTCCAGACCCTCTCATGGTTTCAGCATCATCATCTCCATCTCCTTAGAGTACTGAACTAAGGACCATCCCTCCGATAAGTTCCGTTGCGTCAAGGCGCAAGTAGATAGTGCCAAAGTCTGGACAACTCAGGTACTCATCCTTAACGTGGTCAAAGGTGTTGACGCGAGTGCGCATCATGCACAAGAGGGTTCGGATGCGGCTCAGCGTGTCCGTAATGACATTTTCTTTTCTCGCCTTATGGTTGATCACGAACGAGTACTGCTGCAAATACTCGACCCATTTCACATGGCGGGCACTGAACTTCTTTTGAGCACTCAAGTAGGACAATGCCTGGTGGTTGCTACACAACATAAACTTGCGGTGGAGGCGGTAATGCCGCCACTGCCGTAGCGACTAGACTATGGCGTAAAATTCCTTATCATAGGTCGAATAATGCTATGGGGCAACATTCAGTTTCTCACTAAAGAAGGCAACATGGTGGCCTTCCTGACTAAGGGTACCTCCAATCTCAGTACCGGAGGCATCACAAGCAACTTCGAATACTTTCCAAAAATCTGGGAGTTGTAAGACAGGGGCAGTCGTAAGGGCATCCTTAAGAACATCGAAAGCGTGTTGAGTGGCGGGTGTCCACTCGAAGTCTTCCTAAGACAAGCATTGGGTCAATGGGGTTGCAATCGTGCTGAACCCTCGGATGAAGTCACGGTAAAACCCCGCAATGTTGGGAAACCCCGGGGACATTTTACAATTTTTCAGAGTTATAAGCATACATACATACATTGCACAGCGGAAGAATGTCCCCGAAATAGGCCGATCCCAAAAGCCCAGTGAAGATCGCAAGTAAGAGAGTTGACACGGTGAGTTAGGAAGTACCTTGAAGCAAGGAGAAGCCGATGTTGTGATAGGTGCCCAAGCGTGCGCCCTCTGCAGTTTCACACACACGGATGTCTCGAGTCCTCTTCTTCCATGCCCGGTGCTAGCCTCGGTAAGAAGATCGAAGCCTTAGGGAGATGCTCCACTTCACTTGCACCACCAAGAGGAAAGGATGCGCCAAGAGAAGATGAAGAGGAGAGGAAGCCGCCAAGAGCTTTCTTCACTTGCGCCGAGAAGAAGAAAGGAAGAAGACTTGCTGCTTGATGGAAGGAAGGAAGAGGTTCTGCCACCTTTGTCCCTTGCTCTCGCCCCTCTTGATGTGTTCACGCCTCCAAGGAAAAATACTTACAAGAGGGGACAGCTAGGGTCACATATATAGGGCAAGAGGCGGTTAGGGAAAGGGCTAGGATCATGACAAGTGTAGGGCTAGGATGAGGAGGTTTGATGCAAGGAAAGTCTCCAAGACTTTACCATAAACTTCATTCAACCTATCCATAATTGCCCAAGCACCATATCAGCCCAAGACATGCCTTAAAGGCATTCATACCATCAAGGGAGAAGGGCTAGGCACCAATTGCTTCCTTAATGAAGCAATTTTGCCACCCTAACCCCATTATGCCCCTTAGGCGCCAATGGGGTTGGGCTTCTCCCCATTATACCCTTTTAGCCTCTTTTCTCTTCATGAGAACTTATTATTGGGCCTCATTGGATAATGAGCTAGCCCAAACCCCATTACATGGGTTGATTAAGCACTTGGATCCAATCCAATGCAACCCTAATCCACATGTGACCAATCATGGTCAAATACGGGTCAACCTGCCAAAAATGAAGTTTGGCTCCAATAACTATCTTCCACCTCATCAGGCCCATTGGCGCTGATGAAATCTCCCAATTAGATCCGAGTTATCCAATAACTCGATCATAAGGCTTCCCGATCAATACGAGAACTCAAGTATCAAGGTGTGCGACCCTGTAGGTTCCTCTGACGCCGGCAGTGCTGACCAAAGGTCACCACAAGCAGTGAGTGGCACCTAGCAGTGCATCGCTGCTACCCAGGTCATTGGAATGGATATCGATATCGACATCCCCATCATCGCAACTAGGTACAGATGCATTACAGTCTCTTTGCTGAACTGATATCCGATTGGACAAGTGTGTCACCACTTGTTTTCATCCAATCACATGGCTATGACTAAATCAGGTTCTCACCTGGGTATGGCCATACAATATCAGTCATAGAACCATAGAGGAGCTCCATGGATATCAAGCTTCCCTAAGGAAGGGGCAAATCCTTTGTCTGTCCATTGACCTTCTCATATGGGTCGTGACATGCTCAATGACAACCATTATTACCTCCCAACTACGGCAAGGTGTTAGGTTGTATCAAAGCATGTCCCTAACCATATAGAATGGTCAATGACCTCAAGTTAAGGGATCAATGCATCTCCTATCACTTGTGAGGATAACTCATGACACCAAGTCATAGCCTCACAGCGGGTCTATCCAGTATATCCTCCAATGATATACCCATGTGTCTGCGTTAGCACCACATGCCTAACCAGCCCACATACCAGTCTCACAAGTACCATAGCTGTCCCATATCCACTAAGGTATATCGACTGGGGACTATGGTTTGTGCACAGATCCAATCTGTCTCTAGGGACATTATCATGTTAGTACATATGCGCAGATGTAAACAAACATAGATAATGACAATGGCAGAATGATATAAATATCAAAGTCAAGTAGTACATAAGTGGACCAAAACTAGGTCCTAGGGCATATACACCAACACGCAAGACCAGAAAGCTACATACCTCAGAAATAGTGTGAGGTTCGGGTTAATGTCGGATAGCCTCGACTTTGGTGTGGTCAACAGAGAGAGCCTGGTCAGACACAATATATTCGAGAGAGTGAACCCGGGTGGTCATGAGGTGCTCCTTCCGTAGGAGGTCGAAGGTAGAGCGAAGATGCTCTAAGTGCTCGTCTCGGGTCTAACTAAAGATTAGGATGTCGTCAAAGTAGACGACCAGAAATTTTCACATATAGGGCTTGAGGACTAGACTCATCAAGTGTATGAAAGTGGACGGGGCATTTGACAACCCAAAGGGCATAACAAGCCACTCATATAGACCATCATTGGGCTTGAATGCAGTTTTCCACTCATCGTCCTTGCGAATGCGGACTTAGTGATATCTGCTTCGGAGGTCGAGCTTGGAAAACCAAGATGAACCGGACACTAAGTCTAACATATCATCAACCCTAGGTATGGGGAACCTATACTTGATGGTAATCCGATTAATGGCGTGACTATCAATGCACATGCGCCATGACCCATCCTTCTTGGGTGTGAGTAGCGCGGGGACAGTGCATGGACTTAAGCTCTCATGGATATATCCCTTGGTGAGGAGACCGTAATGGACTACATCTCTACCATACAGCCAGGGACAGCCTAGCAGGACGTGGGCGACATCCATAGCCACCATGTCGCACCATACCTTCTCACGGTAGTCCCCAAAATTGATGGAAACTTGGCATCGATGGGTGACCAGAAGACTTGACATGTCGACCCATGCAATCGATTAGGGTTTCAGATGGGGTTCAAGGGGGAGACCAAACCGGGTGATCGTGGTACGAGAGACCATGTTCAAAATGCTACCCCTGTCAATGACGATCTTACACGAGTGCCTGTTGCACTTAATGTAAGTCGTGAATATGCTAGTGCACCTCCAATCCTCGGAGGGTGGGGTTTGGACAAGGGTGCACTGCACAACCGCAAGTGTGGGGTGACCTGACTCATCACCACTCGGATAGCACTCGGCCTCAACATCGTACTCTACATGCTCACGGGTAATAGTGGCTACATGGGTGTGACTCTTGTCTGCAAGGGCAGACCGTTTGGGGAAATCCTTTGAGTAGTGACCGGGTTGTAGGCAATTAAAGTAGTTCACCCGACTCAACGAACCTTGAGCCTGATCCTTGCCCTTCTCCTCCCATATGGGGCTAGAGGCAGAAGTCTCTGGGGCTGCGCGCCTAGGGGAACTGTGGGCCATAGGCGCAGGATGTGGGTCCAAATAGGGCTCGGGTCACTCAGCCCGAGGATGGGAAGGCGGGGGTCCACCGACGTGAGGCCACAGATGGGATCCAAACTCACTATGCCTACCCGCAGCACACAGGTCATGCTCAATGTCTCGAGCATGCTGGAAGGTCTGATCTAGCGTCTCTGAACCATAAGCAGGTAGGGCCCATCGGATGTCCGAGTGGAATCCAATCTTAAATTTGGACAGCACTAGTTCAGGGTCCTCGTGCAACTTGCACCAGAGCTGTAACGTATCGAAGTTCAAGCGGTATATGTCTATGGTACCCGATCCTTGGTGTAGGCTACTATATTGGTCGAGAAGGCGCTGCCTATAGGAAGGGGGTATGTATCGTTCACGGAAGTAATACTTCATCTACTCCCACTGCGTGATGGGAGGGAGGGTGTGTTGCTTTATTTGGTGCTTCACGTTTGCCAGTGCAAATGAGCAGGACCTTCTAGCAAGGTACATGATGACACCAAAATTTATAATATATTTTGTGTCATTTCATTAGTCTTTTGTGTCATATTTATGCTCCTTTGCTTATTTTTATGCCGTTTTTATCAAATATTGCAGAATCTACTTCTATTTTGGTTTTTGATGATTTTCAGGTAAAAAGGCACGATTTTAAGGCGTTTTCAAGCAAAATCAGATACATAGAAGAATTCTCATCATCAAGAAGAGGTTACATGACAAATTTCATGCAAATCGAAGCCACAACCCAAATTACGACAGTGCCGTAATTAATATTACGGTACAGTATTTTCATAGTAGGGCCGTAATCATTTTCACTACCGTATTTTGGGGTGATTTTCATATAGAAAATTTTGGAGAAATTATGGCACTACCGTAAGAAAAATCATAGGCCGTAATTCCAGATGATTTTGCACCCGAGAGATTTGAGGAAAATACGGCACTGCCGTAAGAAATTTCACGGTGCTGTAATTCTAGATTATTTCTTTACCGAGAGTTCTTGTAGAAATTACGCCAATGCTGTAACGGATTCCACAGCCATAATTCCATCTTGAACAGCCGACTTTCACGGTCAAATTGAAGTCCGATTTTTGCGCGATCGATTGCGGACGATCCGAGGAGGAGGGCACGGGGAGAGCGAAAGCCCTAATTTTGATCCACTGTCGAGAGAGAAATCAAGGGAGACGCCCTTAGGGTTCGGGCTCATGCCGAGAGGTGTGGAGGCCATCTCAGGGCATGATTTTCACAAGGAAGCTTCGCCTGGAGGAGGAGAGGATACCTTGAAGTTTTAGAGCAAAAGGAGATCATACGGAGGAGAAATCAACGAAAGAGCGAGTGCCGGCACTATTCACTCACAAGATTACGGCTGTAATTTCCATTATAGCCGTGCTGTGAAGTTTATTTCTCCTTTCTTTTGATTTCTGATCGTTCTAAACTATGGATTATTATAATTCTTCTTCCATGTTAGTGTTGGTGTATATGCCCTAGGACCTAGTTTTGGTCCACTTATGTACTACTTGACTTTGATATTTATATATATCATTCTGGCATTGTCATTATCAATGTTTGTTTACATCTGCGCACATGTACTGACATGATAATGTCCCTGGAGATAGATTGGATCTGTGCTCAAACTATTGTCCCCAGTCGATGTACCTTAGTGGATATGGGACAGCTATGGTACTTGTGAGACTGGTATGTGAGCTGGTTAGGTACGTGGTGCTAACGTAGACACATGGGTATATCATTGGAGGATATACTGGAAAGACCCGCTGTGAGGCTATGACTTGGTGTCATAAGTTATCCTCACAAGTGACAGGAGATGCATTGATCCCTTGACTTGAGGTCATTGATCATTCTATATGGTTAGGGACTTGCTTTGATACAACCTAACACCTCGCCGTAGTTGGGAGGTCATAACGGTTGTCATTGAGCATGTCACGACCCATATGAGAAGGTCAATGGACAGACATAGGATTTGCCCCTTCCTTAGGGAAGTATGATATCCATGGAGCTCCTCTATGGTTCTATGACTGAGAGTGTATGGCCATACCCAGGTAAGAACCTGTTTTAGTCATAGCCATGTGATTGGGTGAAAAACAAGTGGTGACACACTTGTCCAATCGGATATCAGTCCGGCAAAGAGACTGTAATGCATCTGTACCTAGTTGCGATGATGGGGATGTCGATGTCGATATCCATTCCAATGACCTGGGTAGCAGCGATGCACTGCTAGGTGCCACTCACTGCTTGTGGTGACCTTTGGTCAGCACTGCCAGCGTCAGAAGAACCTACAGGGTCGCACACCTTGATACTTGAGTTCTCGTATTGATCGAGAAGCCTTATGATCAAGTTATTGGATAACTCAGATCTAATTGGGAGATTTCATCAGCACCAATGGGCCTGATGAGATGGAAGAATGTTATTGGAGCCAAACTTCATTTTTGGCAGGTTGACCCGTATTTGACCATGGTTGGTCACACTTGGATTAGGGTTGCATTGGATTGGATCCAAATGCTTAATCAACCCATAGGATGAAGTTTGGGCTAGGTCATTATCCAATGAAGCCCAATAACAAGTTCTCATGAAGAGAAGAGAGGATAAAAGGGTATAATGGGGAGAAACCCAACCCCATTGGCGCCTAAGGGGCATAATGGGGTTAGGGTGGCAAAATTGCTTCATTAAGGAAGCAATTTGCGCCTAGCCCTTCTCCCTTGATGGTATGAATGCCTTTAAGGCATGTCTTGGGCTGATATGGTACTTGGGCAATTATGGAAAGGTTGAATGAAGTTTATGGTAAAGTCTTGGAGACTTTCCTTGCATCAAACCTCCTCATCCTAGCCCTACACTTGTCATGATCCTAGCCCTTTCCCTAATCGCCTCTTGCCCTATATATGTGACCCTAGCCGCCCCCTCTTATATGATTCATCCTTGGAGGCGTGAACATAAGAAGGGAGCGAGAGCAAGGAGCATTGGCGCAATCTCTTCCTCTTCCATCAAGTGGCCGCAAGCTTCTCCTTCCTTACCACTTGGCGCATCTTTCTCTCTTGGTGGCGCAAGGTGGTTGGAGCATCTCCCTAAGGCTTGGATCTTCTTCCCGAGGCTAGCACCGGGCGTGGAAGAAGAGGACTCGAGGCATCCGTGTGTGTGAGACTGCAGAGGGCGCACAGTTGGGCGCCTATCACGACATCGACCTCATCTTGCTCTGAGGTATTTTCTAACTCATCGTGTCGACCCCCTTGCATGCGATCTTCACTGGGTTTTTGGGACAGACCTATTTTGGGGACATTCTTCCGCTGTGCAATGTATGTATGTGTCTCTGAAAAATTGTAAAATGTCCCCGGGGTTTCCCAACAGTGGTATCAGAGGGACTTGCAAGACTCGAACGATGTTTTATGCTTTTCTTTCATGCTCACATGCCATATCTCTATTTTCGAAAATAGCATGATGCATGGCAAACGATTTTTTCTAAGTAGGAAAAAATTAGGGTTTCTTGTTTCTATCATCCTCTCAATCTCTTTTGGATTTTTGGACTATTTTTCTTGTCTGATTTAAAGATCAAAGGCGCACGTAGTTTTGTCAAGTAGGACGGGCATTGTGTCTTCGGACTGGCCAAGTCTCTTGATCTGACAAAATTGCCAGCCGAAAGGATCTCTGAAATCACCTTGAAAAATAAATCGCAATTAACCAAAAGATTTGTGAGAAGAAGAGGAGAAAAAGAGACTAGTTTTAATGAAAAAGTAAAATTTCAGATTTTATGTTTTTCATGAGCATGTAGAATTGCATGAGTAAATACCTTGATTGTGCATAATGTTGTGATCATTAGTCAAGCCCCCCTTTGCATGCCTGTGATGTTTCCTCGTGAGGCCTGCGTGCCGCTTTTCTTTTTGCTTTTAAGAAGACTAGGGTAGCGCATGTACTTGGAGCTTGGCGCATGCATGGAGTTGGCGCACCTTGGATGGTGGCGCAACAAGCATCAAGGAAAAGGCGCAACCTTGCTTGATGACACAAGTTAGGCATGGCCGAACCCTTGGGTTTGAGAGCTAGCTAACTTGGCATCTTTCATTGTGGCGCATTCTCCTTGGAGGAAGACCATGGCATTGGCCGAACCTTTGAGGTCTACCCTTAAGGTTTGAGAGCTAAGCCATGAAGAAAGGACCTTGGAGCCCACCTTGAAGACCAAGATAGAGGGCGACTAGGATAGGTCTATCTTAGGGGCTTGAGTCCTATGTCAAGAGTTGAACCTCCTTTTGGCATGGGTTGGTTCAATGTCTTGAAAGGGCTTTGATCACATCATCTTTTACTGCTTTCCTTATCTGCTAAAAGCATGCCTGTGATGTTTTATCATTATGTTATCACTATAGGATTGCATGCCTGTATTGTTAGACATAAGATAAAACTGATGAGACCTTAAAAACCCTCATAAAATATCAAGTCTAGAAGCCTTCTAACGCGTAGCCCTCACTAAGCTATCGATCAGTGGAGTTGTGAACTGGTTCCCACCCTCGTGGGACACACCCACTTATCTTTAGAAAGTGTGTGGTGACAATGGTTTCCCCTGTTGGGGTATGCCCTTAAGGCTAATGTTTGAGGCCTTGGGATTGTATCAGTATCATGTAATAAACTCTTATGTTTATAAAGGCATGGTTATTATTCAGGTTGTTACATTGTCTGCTGCAATAAGTGTACTTCTGAATAATGTCTCACAGCTGTTCAGCTAGGCTGACATGCAGTTAAGTCCTTAGTCGAGATATCTTGGTGAACATGAGACAGCCTTGATATGGTTGAGACTAATATGTGTTCTAATCTTATAGGATGCTTCGAGCATGGAATAAGATGTAGACTCATGGGTACATTGGATGTACTGGACAGACCCTACTAGGATATTCAATTGCTTGTCACAATGTGAATAATCCTTGATTGCAACAAGTGGCACATGTCCTCTGACTTGAGATCACTTGTGTTTCTAAATGATGATTGTCATTGTTTTGAGGTAGTTCAATATCATTTGAAACATAATGATTATAGACTATCTTGGATGGTGAGCTTGAGTCAGGTTAGGGCACTAGTGATAGACAAAGGATTGCCGTCTCCTTGTTTAAGGAGTGTGATGTTCTAAAGGGGCCCCCTGGATGAGATGATTGAGAACAGTGTATGGCCATACCCAGGTGACTATGTTCATCTGATCTAATCGTGCTCATCATATTGGAGCTACAAGCTTGACACGCTTGTCCAATAAGAACGTCCAGTGGCAAAGGATATTTGCATGCCTGGTGAAGTGGATTCACACTTGTGCTGTGGTTTGGGTGTAGTCTTGGAAGACTCTTTCCTTTATATCGGGAGACAGTGATGTGTTGCTAGATACCCTCACTGATCATGATAACGTAAGTTATCGTTACCGACATTTAAAGGAAACCCTCAGGGTCGCACAATTTGATGATATGGCTTACTTAAGTCAGATCGTGTGGACTGAATTATTTGGGTTCAGTTTAAAGGGATTTAATCTCTGATTGTAAGTGAGATCTGGTCTGATCATGTTTGATTGATTAGGGCTTGAGATCGGTAAGCTTCGATCGAGAGAATGGATGCTAGATCGGTGAGATCAGAAGCATCAAGAGATCAACGGTTAGATCTGGAGCCTTAGGGTTTAATCATGATCTAGACTGGATCGCTTGGCTTGATTGGTTCTTGAACCGAACCGAATTGAACCAGCTCATTAAGTGAGCGGATGGTTCATGAGATAAGAGGTTTGCGATTGGGGTAAACCCATGATCGCATATTGAGAAGTGGCATGCTATTTTTAGATAGCACTTCTCTAAACGTGACCACGCCTCACGTTTCTCCTCTTCACGCCTCTTCTCGCCTCGCCTCTCCACGAGTCGACACAAGTTCTCTCTCGTGTGGTGAAGAAGGTGAACGAAAAGGAGAAGGAAGAAATCGCCAAGAAGATCTCATCCCTTTCATTCGATCAGGATACTTGGACGATCCTTGCTAGCACAAGGGGCGACAAGGAGGAGCCAAGACTCATCTTGTGTGCGTCACCTCTGGAGGAAAGCCACATCGCTTTCTGCTTCCAAGTCGCCATCTAGAAATGGCATCGGTATGAATCTCATTCTTTCTATAGAATGTTTTTATGTTGATCATATAGCATGCAATAGATCTAGAAACCCTCTCCGCTGCTTCAAATCCTCCAAAATGCGCCTATTAGGGTTTCGCCCCCCTTTGTTGTAGGGGTTCATTCATCCCCAGTCCAGTTTCAACCTGGGCGTGCCTTCGCAAGGAAACTCATTGGCCCTGGGCATAAACGGTTAGGAATGGACTTGACTAGAAATTCACATGTACTGGGCACATGATGAAAGTCTAGAGGCATCGTTGAGAGGTTAGGGTTTCATGATTCAGCCCTTGCTGGACATGAAATGCCCAAGACTGTCTCAACAAGGGGAGTTGCTTGGAGCAACCGGCCGGCGCGCCCACCTTAGGAAACATGGGTTACTTTGTGCATCTCATCCCACCCTCGTGGGACGCAAAGCCTCATGTGAAATAAGGATCCCATCTCACTAGGAAGTCTTAAACTTCCCGATTGACTTTGTGGGTTGTCAATTTGAATTTAAAATAGTGGGAGCAGTAATCATTTAAAACAAGTCCAGTTTAAATGATTCGAAGTAGTACTAATATGTTTTTCTTGGGTGTTGTAGAACAATGGCTACGAACACTGGCGGATTATCACTGCGATCACTCCTTGATAAGGATAAGTTAGTTGGAACTAACTTTATGGACTGGCATCGGAACTTGAGGATAGTCCTCAAGCTCGAGAAGAAGCTGTATGTCCTTGAACAGGCTCTTCCTGCGGCTCCTGCGCCTAATGCCTGAACGGCAGATAGAGATGCTTATAGAAAGCATCAGGATGACTCTTTGGAGGTTGCATGTCTTATGCTAGCCAGTATGGCACCTGAACTGCAGGTGCAATATGAGGAGCAGAACGCTTTTCAGATGATCACTCATCTGAAACAGATGTTCGAGGCTCAGGCTAGAACTGAAAGATTTGACACCGCCAAAGCAGTCTTTCGGTGTAAGTTGTCTGAGGGTGCACCAGTGAGACCCCATGTTCTCAAACTCATGGGGAATGTGGATCATCTCAGGAGACTGGGTCATGCCATAGACAACGAGCTGGTTGTGGATCTTATTCTGCATTCCCTGCCCCCTAGCTTCAGTCCGTTTATTATTAACTTCAACATGAACCGGATTGAGTGCACACGAGAGGAATTGATGAATATGCTCCAAACAGCCGAGCGTGAAATGGGTAAGACCAAACCAAATTCTGTTCTTTTGGTCCCAGCGACCAAGAAGATAAAGAAGAAGGGTAAGGCACGTGCTAAGGGCAGTGCCAAAGGTCCTACCAAGGCACTGAAAAAAAAGGCAAAGAAGTCAAAGGACCAGAGGTGTTTTCACTGTGGCGAGTGAAAGAACCCCTTAAATAAGGGGGGTCCCCTTCATGGGGGAGCATAACCCTTAGAGCATATGGCGCATAAAATTATTCTCTTGCGGAATTAGGGTTATAAGATCGATACGCATGCAAAAGATCAACTTGATAACAATAAGAAAACATTCATACCATTGCCATGGAAAGATGTTTCCTTGGAAGCAAAGATCAAAGTAGATCTTCTCCTTGTCGTCACACACAAGATGATGTTGCTATCTCTCTTGGTGCTCCTTGTGCTAGCAAGGTTCCAAGAGGTCTTTGTCGAGTGAAAGGAAAAGAGATGTCTTTCTCCTTGGCCGAATCCTCCTCAACCTTCAAGCGTCGCCGCACCCCAAGTCGAGAGGAAAAACTTGCGAGAGGAATAAGTGAATTGGCGAAAATAGAGAATACTCTATTTCGGATGAGTGCCCACTCGACATGGAGATCATGGTTACTAAAAATAGTAACCTCTCCTCATCCCAACGTTCACGCTATGTGAACTCGTCGCCCACTCCTCTCCCTATGAACCAAGCGCTCTTTTAGTGAGCTGGTTCAATTGGTTCGGTTTAAGAACCAACCAAGCCAAGCGACAAGGCCTAGATCAAATAAACCCTAAGGCTTTAGATCTAACCGTCGATCTCTTTAATGCCCCTGATCTGACCGATCTGGCATCCATTCTCTCAATCGAAGCTTACCGATCTCAAGCCCTAATCAATCAAACATGATCAGACCAGATCTCACTTACAATCAGAGATTAAATCCCTTAAAACTGAACCCAAACAATTCAGTCCACACGATCTGACTTAAGTAAGCCATATCATCAAATTGTGCGACCCTAAGGGTTTCCTTTAAATGTCGGTAACGATAATTCACATTATCACGATCAGTGAGGGGTATCTAGCAACACATCACTGTCTCCCGATATAAAGGAAAGAGTCTTCCAAGACTACACCCAAACCATAGTACAAGTGTGAATCATTTCACAAAGCATACATATTTCCTTTGCCACTGGATGTTCTTATTGGACAAGTCTGTCAAACTTGTAACTCCAATATGATGAGCATGATTAGATCAGATGAACACTGTCACCTGGGTATGGCCATACACTCTCTCAATCATCTCATCCAGGGGGCCCCTTTAGAACATCACACTCCTTAAACAAGGAGACGGCAATCCTATGTCTATCACTAGTGCCCTAACCTGACTCAAGCTCACCATCCAAGATAGTCTATAATCATTATGTTTCAAATGATATTGAACTAACTCAAAATAATGACAATCATCATTTAGAAAACACAAGTGATCTCAAGTCAGAGGAAATGTGCCACTTGTCTTATACAAGGAATATTCACGTTGTGACAAACAACTGAACATCCTAGTAGGGTCTGTCCAGTACATCCCATGTACCCATGAGTCTACATCTTATTCCATGCTCGAAGCATCCTATAAGATCAGAACACATATTAGTCTTAACCATATCAAGGCTGTCTCATGTTCACCAAGATACATCGACTAAGGACATAACAGCATGTCAGCCCAGCTGAACAGCTTTGAGACATTATTCAGAAGAACATATATTGCAGCAGACAATGTAACTAACTGAATAACAACCATGCCTTTATAAACAGAATAGTTTATTACATGATACTTGTGACATTCCCACAGGCCTCAAACATTAGCCTTAAGGGCATACCCCAACAATCTCCCACTTGCACTTAATCTAATGGTTGAGAAATCTCAAACCCATATTATTACAGTGCTTCTCATGCTTCTGCTGCGCCAGAGGCTTGGTAAGCGGGTCTGCCAGATTGTCGTCTGTATGAACCTTGCATACTTTGATCTCGCCACGATCAATGATCTCCCTGATCAAATGAAACCGTCTCTGTATGTGCTTGGACTTCTGGTGCGACCGTGGTTCCTTTGCTTGTGCGATTGCTCCAGTGTTATCACAAAAGATAACCAAAGGATCTGCACACGAAGGAACAACACCAAGTTCTCTCACGAACTTACGAATCCACACTGCCTCCTTGGATGCTTCCGAGGCTGCGACATACTCGGCTTCTGTTGTGGAATCAGCAACAGTTGACTGTTTGAAACTCTTCCACACCACTGCACCTCCATTCAAGCTAAAAACATAGCCTGATTGCGATCGGAAATCATCCTGGTCAGACTGGAACGAAGCGTCAGTATATCCTTCAATACTGAGTTCTTCCTGACCACCATATATCAAGAACATATCTTTGGTCCTCCGCAGATATTTTAGAATGTTCTTGACTGCAATCCAGTGCGCCAAACCTGGATTACTCTGGTAACGACTGGTCACGCTTAACCCGTAAGCGACGTCTGGGCGAGTACACAACATCGCATACATTATAGAACCAATAGCCGAAGCATAAGGCGTATTGTTCATTTCATCTTTCTCAGTCTGTGTTTGTGGACACTGACTCTTCGAAAGATTCAGACCATGTCTGACTGGAAGATATCCTTTCTTAGAATTCTCTAAGCGAAATCTCTCCAGGACCTTATCGATGTAAGTACTCTGGCACAGCCCGAGAAGCCTCTTAGATCTATCCCTGTAGATCTTCACACCTAACACATAGGCTGCTTCTCCTAGATCTTTCATCTGGAAACATTTCCTCAGCCATGCCTTTACAGCATGCATTTCAGGAATATCGTTTCCAATGATCAAGATGTCATCAACGTAGAGGACTAGGAAAATAATCACGCTCCCACTAAACCTCTTATATACACACGGGTCATCCTCGTTCTTGATGAAACCAAATTCAGTGACTGATTCATCAAAACGAATGTTCCAGCTTCTCGATGCTTGTTTAAGTCCATAAATAGACTTCTTTAACTTGCATATTTTATGACGATCTGCTGGATTAGTGAAACCTTCAGGCTGTGTCATATACACATCCTCATCCAGATTTCCATTAAGGAAAGCTGTTTTCACATCCATCTGCCAAATCTCATAATCATAATATGCAGCTATCGCGAAAAGAATCCGAATAGACTTAAACATGGCTACAGGTGAGAAAGTTTCATCATAATCTATCCCGTAGATTTGTTTGAAACCTTTCGCAACTAGCCTGCCTTTATAGGTAACCACGTTACCATCCATGTCAATCTTCTTCTTGAAGATCCATTTACAGCCTATAGGGATAACTCCCGGAGGCGGATCAACCAAATCCCAAACTTGGTTATCTGACATGGAGTCCATCTCGGCGCGCATAGCT
Source organism: Costus lasius (assembly GCA_027563935.2). Lineage (NCBI taxonomy): Eukaryota > Viridiplantae > Streptophyta > Magnoliopsida > Zingiberales > Costaceae > Costus > Costus lasius. The sequence continues at coordinate 85,322,741 of CM050451.1, forward strand.
TCAAGCCATCTCGCTGACTCCGGTCCACTGACCGCATCCGCATAAGTGAGGGGTTCATCATTGTCAATGATGTAGACTCCGTCATAGCGCTCAGGCTGTCGACGGATCCTACCCGATCTTCGCGGTTCCCGTGATATCTGAGCCTCAGGTTGTTCAATAACCTGTTCTACCGGCTCAGGCTCATCCAACTGTGCTTGACTACTTTGTCCTTCGTCTGGATTCTCATCCAGCTTTATTTCTCTCCCACTGGCCTCTTGCAGAAGAAATTCCTTCTCAAGAAATATGGCCGTTCGAGCAACAAAAACCTTGTTCTCCTTGGGATCGAAGAAATAATAACCCTTAGTTTCCTTAGGGTAACCGACAAAGATACATTTGTCAGATCTACTCTCTAGTTTCCCAGAGGCGAGCTTCTTTACATAAGCTTCGCAACCCCAGATCCTGATAAATGTCAAGCTTGGCTGTTTCCCATACCATAACTCATATGGCGTCTTTGAAACTGCCTTGGATGGCACTCGGTTTAGTACCTTTGCAGCTGTTTCCAGTGCAAAACCCCAAAAGGAGTATGGAAGAGTAGCCTGACTCATCATAGAACGAACCATATCTAGTAATGTTCTATTTCTCCTTTCGGACACACCATTCCATTGCGGTGTTCCTGGCGGAGTGAGCTGTGAGATAATCCCACACTCTTTTAGATAGTCAGTAAATGCATGACTTAGGTATTCACCACCTCGATCTGAGCGAAGTGCCTTGATATTACGGCCTAGCTGATTTTGTACTTCATTCTTAAACTCTTTGAACTTGTCAAAAGATTCACTTTTATGTCTCATCAGATAGACATACCCATATCTACTGAAATCATCAGTAAAGGTAATGAAGTACTGATAGCCACCTCTGGCATGTTTACTAAAAGGCCCACACACATCGCTGTGTATAAGGTCAAGTAAACCTGAAGCCCTTTGACCTTTGTGAGGAAAAGGAGACTTCGTCATTTTACCCATCAAACAAGCTTTGCATGTATCAATCTCCTTATAGGAGAATGATCCCAGCAGTCCATGATCATGCAACCGCTTAATGCGTTTCTCGTTTATATGGCCTAAACGACTATGCCATAGCAAGGTGCTGTCATCAGCATACTTGGCTTTCTTAATATCAACATTATGTATGGAACTTTCCATGTCCAACATGAATAACCCATTATTAATTGAACCAGTTGCATGAACAATATTATCAAATGATAAAACACACTTTGAAATATTGCATTCAAAGGAAAATCCCTTCCTGACAAGAGCAGGAATGGAGATAATATTTTTAGTTATACTGGGAACAAAGTAACAACTGTTCAGTTCCAATACAAGTCCAGATGGTAAAGAAATAAAGTAGTCTCCTACAGCAACAGCAGCAACCCGTGCCCCGTTTCCAACGCGTAGGTCCACCTCATGCTGTCCCACCTGCCTTCTTCTCTTGAGTTCCTGTACATTTGAACAAATGTGAACTCCACATGCAGTGTCCAACACCCATGAAACAGAAGAAGAAAACATGACCTCAGTCACGAATATACCTGAGCCAGAAGCAAAGCTTCCCCTCTTATCTCCTTGGAGCGCTTTACAGTCCTTTTTCCAGTGACCTAGCTGGCCACAGTGGAAACACCTGTATTCCTTGGACCGCTTCACCTTTTGCTTCAGAGCCTTGCTGTAGTTCTTGACCGGGGCCTTGCCCTTCTTCCCCTTCTTCTTGTTCCTTGAAGGAACCATCAAGACAGAGGTTGAAGGCTTACCCTTCAGAGTCTCCTCAGTGGTCAAGAGCATATTCAGCAGCTCTGCCGGAGTACAATCGATTTTGTTCATATTAAAATTAATAATGAACGCGTCGAATGAAGGCGGGAGAGACTGCAGAATAATGTCCACAGCAAGCTCCTGGTTGATGGTATGCCCCAGTTTCTCTAGAGCCTCCTTGTGCCCAATCATCTTGAGCACGTGAGCTCCCACTGGGCTCCCTTCAGCCAGTTTGCTCTGAAAGAAGAGCTTTGTCAAATTATAGCGCTCAGTCCTCGCCTGTGCAGCATACAGCATCTTGAGGTTCGCTATCATGTCTATAGCAGACATATCCTCATGCTGACGCTGCAGCGGTGGCGTCATAGACGCTAGCATCAGGCAAGCGACATCAATGCTATCATTGACGTGCTTTTCATAGGCTTCCCGAACCGCCCTTGCGGCGTTCGGAGCGGGCTGCGGCGGTATCGCCGTCTCGAGGACATACAGTTTCCTCTCTGCCTTAAGAACGATCTTAAGGTGTCCAAACCAGTCAGAGAAGTTTGGCCCAGCAAACTTCTCCCTTTCCAGTAGGGATCGCACATTGAAGTTCATGGTGTTCGTTGCTGCAGGTATCTACAACAATGCAAGAACAGCAAGGTCAGTATCAATGTATAAGAATCAATCAGGACTTAAGAAAGATTCTTTTTCTCACTATTTTATCAGGCGTGAAAAATCCAGCAAAACAGCCCGAAAGAGTCGAACTCTTTTAGTGAGATGGGATCCAGATTTCATACTTGGTCTCCGCGTCCCGCTCAGGCGAGATAAGATGCACAGAGAGTACAAGCACTAGTTTCTGGTAGGCAGTTCCTGCCGATCGCCAACCCGTGCGATTCCCCTTCATCTGGGCAGTCCAGCAGACTGTGCCAACTGAGTTGGTACAACACAATCTCTGACCCCAACAGACGGCTGCCTCCATGTGCTACCATATGCGCCACATATGTAGACTACACGGTCAAGCTGACCCGACCTACTCCCTGGACCACCATGTGCTATGCTGAGCAACGAGAAGGGATAAATCCCTGCTCTGTAACACACAGGTGTAATCCCGCACCGTCTGAAGATAGATGGACGTGCCCACTGAGTGGGTACAACACGGCTCCAACGATAATCAGAACAGTGAGGTTTCGCGTCAGAAGGCTTACGAGCTTGATATTTTAGCGTTGGATTTTAACGGTCTTTTATCTTTATTACTATCATTCAATCCCTATGGTGATAGCAAAAGATAAATCTATCATGCATTTCTAATATTTATGCAATAAAAGAAAGCATGTGTCATATGTGGTAAAAGCCCATAGCCCTAGTGAGACCTTAACCTAACTTAAGACTGCACTTGCTTTTCATGGGTCTTTTGCTGCTCATTTGGCCCAAACCTGGACCCAAGCGCCATCTGCAGCTCTGGTGCGCCCACCAGGAAATGCGCCAGGTCCTAGGGTCGAACCCTAGACCTCCCACCTGGTCCACCCATTGCTGCATGCGCCTGTGCCAAGTGTGCTCAGTGCTCTTGTCTAATTAAATTACAAATTTAACTATCTAGACAAGAGTGACACGCAGGTCACTTACATTTATAAATTAAAACCCAGTGATTCGCAGATCACAATAATTAATTTACAATTTTAATACAGGCACGCAGGCCCCAGCACAGCACACAATTAATACGGGCAGCCCACATATGACTTAAATAGACAAACATATGTATCAAATCAGCAAACATGTGATCCATGATAAAAATTAAAATTTTCGAAAACCCCATGGGATCAATTTTAATTTTTTCTTATTTGCCCTACAACCTTACAACGGTCCATTACTAGGGATCCACTCATCCAACCTAGTCAGATCCACTGCCCTTGCATGCACCAAGTCCTAACTGACTCGAGTCGACCAAAGGTCAACTATGCATGCGCTAGGGCTGAACGACCACACTGAGGTCTGGCAAACGGGAGTGACCCCGGGCCTAACTCAGGTGCGTTCATTAATCGTCACAATCAGACATCGCTACACACCTGTCTGCAGTCGACCTATAGCCACCATAGGCTTGCGCCAAGGTGCTATCTGGTCGACCCTTTCAGGCTGTCAGATGATCTGATCAGACATGATTGGATCTAACCTAGGGGGTGACATCAACCCCAGTAACCCGTCTAAGGGTTTACAGTAAGGTCTTTAGATCTAGCATTAGTCGCGCAAGTGTATAAGTTTTGAAAAGAAAACTACAACTTAGAAGCGCCAACTAACATGCGCAAGATAAACATATAGACAAGATTTTCATCATGTAACTTTCGCATGTTGAAGATCTAAGCATACATTCGCATATATGGATCACGCAAATCATCAAGCAATCAAGATAACATGCATTCAACCTGCTCTGATACCAGTTGAAAGAACCCCTTAAATAAGGGGGGTCCCCTTCATGGGGGAGCATAACCCTTAGAGCATATGGCGCATAAAATTATTCTCTTGCGGAATTAGGGTTATAAGATCGATACGCATGCAAAAGATCAACTTGATAACAATAAGAAAACATTCATACCATTGCCATGGAAAGATGTTTCCTTGGAAGCAAAGATCAAAGTAGATCTTCTCCTTGTCGTCACACACAAGATGATGTTGCTATCTCTCTTGGTGCTCCTTGTGCTAGCAAGGTTCCAAGAGGTCTTTGTCGAGTGAAAGGAAAAGAGATGTCTTTCTCCTTGGCCGAATCCTCCTCAACCTTCAAGCGTCGCCGCACCCCAAGTCGAGAGGAAAAACTTGCGAGAGGAATAAGTGAATTGGCGAAAATAGAGAATACTCTATTTCGGATGAGTGCCCACTCGACATGGAGATCATGGTTACTAAAAATAGTAACCTCTCCTCATCCCAACGTTCACGCTATGTGAACTCGTCGCCCACTCCTCTCCCTATGAACCAAGCGCTCTTTTAGTGAGCTGGTTCAATTGGTTCGGTTTAAGAACCAACCAAGCCAAGCGACAAGGCCTAGATCAAATAAACCCTAAGGCTTTAGATCTAACCGTCGATCTCTTTAATGCCCCTGATCTGACCGATCTGGCATCCATTCTCTCAATCGAAGCTTACCGATCTCAAGCCCTAATCAATCAAACATGATCAGACCAGATCTCACTTACAATCAGAGATTAAATCCCTTAAAACTGAACCCAAACAATTCAGTCCACACGATCTGACTTAAGTAAGCCATATCATCAAATTGTGCGACCCTAAGGGTTTCCTTTAAATGTCGGTAACGATAATTCACATTATCACGATCAGTGAGGGGTATCTAGCAACACATCACTGTCTCCCGATATAAAGGAAAGAGTCTTCCAAGACTACACCCAAACCATAGTACAAGTGTGAATCATTTCACAAAGCATACATATTTCCTTTGCCACTGGATGTTCTTATTGGACAAGTCTGTCAAACTTGTAACTCCAATATGATGAGCATGATTAGATCAGATGAACACTGTCACCTGGGTATGGCCATACACTCTCTCAATCATCTCATCCAGGGGGCCCCTTTAGAACATCACACTCCTTAAACAAGGAGACGGCAATCCTATGTCTATCACTAGTGCCCTAACCTGACTCAAGCTCACCATCCAAGATAGTCTATAATCATTATGTTTCAAATGATATTGAACTAACTCAAAATAATGACAATCATCATTTAGAAAACACAAGTGATCTCAAGTCAGAGGAAATGTGCCACTTGTCTTATACAAGGAATATTCACGTTGTGACAAACAACTGAACATCCTAGTAGGGTCTGTCCAGTACATCCCATGTACCCATGAGTCTACATCTTATTCCATGCTCGAAGCATCCTATAAGATCAGAACACATATTAGTCTTAACCATATCAAGGCTGTCTCATGTTCACCAAGATACATCGACTAAGGACATAACAGCATGTCAGCCCAGCTGAACAGCTTTGAGACATTATTCAGAAGAACATATATTGCAGCAGACAATGTAACTAACTGAATAACAACCATGCCTTTATAAACAGAATAGTTTATTACATGATACTTGTGACATTCCCACAGGCCTCAAACATTAGCCTTAAGGGCATACCCCAACAGCGAGCAGGGTCACTGGAGAAGGGACTGCAAGCAGCTTCAGAATGAGGAGAAGAAGGGCTTGGCCTTAACTTCTAGCTCAGGTATTTATGTTACAGAAGTCAATCTTTCTACTTCTATGTCATGGTTATTGGATACCGCATGTGGAGCTCATATTTGTACAAATATGCAGGGGCTCAAGAAAAGTAGATCGGTGCGACCTGGAGAGATTGACCTACGCGTTGGAAATGGGGCACAGGTTGCTGCCGTTGCTGTAGGCGTCTTGACTCTCTCCTTACCGTCTGGACTTCTATTAGAACTAGATAATTGCTTTTGTGTACCTTCACTTACTAAGAACATTGTATCCATTCCTTGCTTAGCAAAGAAGGGATTTAAGTTTGAAATAAATAAGAACTCATGTTCTTTTTCATTTGCAAATATGTTCTATGGGAAGGGTACTTTGTGCAATGGTCTGTATATCTTGGATATGGAAAGTTCTATCTGTAACATAAGTAATAAAAGGACCAAACTGAGTGGTTCAGTTGGTGCTTTCCTATGGCACTGTCGATTAGCCCATATAAACAAAAATCGCATCCAACAACTCCATGCAAATGGATTGTTAGATTCAAGTTCCTTGGAGGAATTTGATACCTGTGAACCTTGTTTATTAGGGAAAATGACAAAGGCACCCTTCACCAAGATTGGTGAGAGGGCAGGAGGTTTATTGGATCTCATACATACTGATGTGTGTGGGCCTTTCAATAAACAAGCCAGAGGAGGGTACAACTACTTCATTACCTTCACTGATGACTTCAGTAGGTATGGATATGTCTACCTAATGAGACATAAATCTGAGTCCTTTGAGAAATTCAAAGAGTTCAAGAATGAAGTAGAGAACCAGCTTGGAAGATCCATTAAAGCTCTTCGATCTGATCGAGGTGGAGAATACCTGAGTGGAGAGTTCTTTGACTATCTGAGAGAATCTGGGATCATATCCCAACTCACTCCTCCTGGAACACCTCAATGGAATGGTGTGTCTGAAAGGAGAAATCGAACTTTATTGGATATGGTTCGATCTATGATGAGTCATGCAACTCTACCTCCCTCATTCTGGGGGCATGCACTTGAGACAGCTTCTCTGATACTGAATAATGTTCCATCTAAGAGTGTCTCCAAAATACCATACGAGGTATGGAGTGGGAGACGCCCTAATCTCACGTTTATCAGGATCTGGGGATGTGAGGCTTATGTCAAACGTCAGGATTCTAGCAAGCTAGAACCTAGATCTGATAAGTGTGTATTTGTGGGGTATCCTAAGGAAACTAAAGGATACTACTTCTATGTCCCAACCGAGAACAAAGTTTTTGTTGCTCGGGGTGCTGTCTTTCTAGAGAAAGAATTTCTTATGAAAGAAGTAAGTGGGAGGAAGTTTGACTTGGATGAGGTCCAAGTGCAACCACAAGACAAAGAGATGGAATCTGAGCCATCTGCACCGGTTGTTATACAACCTGAGGCTCAGACACAGGTCCCACGTAGGTCTAGGAGGATTCGTCGTGCACCTGAGAGGTACGGGTCGCTGCCGACTCAACACGATGGAATTTTCATCATTGAGGATGAACCCAGAACCTATGATGAGGCGGTCAGTGGATCGGACTCCGAGAGATGGCTTGACGCCATGCGATCCGAGATGGATTCCATGTCGGCTAACCAAGTCTGGGATTTGGTTGAGCTGCCGGATGGGGTAAAACCCATAGGGTGTAAATGGGTCTTCAAGAAGAAGACAGACATGGATGGAAATATAGTTACCTATAAGGGTAGACTAGTGGCTAAAGGTTTTAAACAAGTCCACGGGGTGGACTATGATGAAACCTTCTCGCCAGTTGCCATGATCAAGTCCATTCGGATTCTGCTTGCTATAGCTGCATATCATGACTATGAGATATGGCAGATGGATGTGAAGACAGCGTTCCTTAACGGGAAGCTGACTGAGGATGTGTACATGACACAACCTGATGGTTTCATCCATCCTGCAGAGGCTAATAAGGTCTGCAGGCTAAAGAGATCCATTTATGGATTAAAGCAAGCATCTCGAAGTTGGAATCTTCGATTTGATGAAGCTGTGAGATATTATGGCTTTATCAAAAGCGAAGATGACGCCTGTGTATATAGAAAATTCAGTGGGAGCTTGGTGATTTTTCTGGTCTTGTATGTCGATGGCATACTGCTCATCGGAAACGACATCCCTAGTCTTCAAGCTGTGAAGACATGGTTGGGGAAGTGTTTTGAGATGAAAGACTTAGGGGAGGCCGCCTATATTCTAGGCGTGAGGATCTACCGAGAAAGATCCAAGAGGCTCCTGGCCCTTAGTCAGAGTACCTACATTGATAAGGTCCTTGAGAGGTTTAACTTGGAGCAATCCAAGAAAGGATACCTTCCAGTAAGACATGGCCTTACTCTCTCAAAGAGCCAGTGTCCTACAACACAGGCTGAGAGGGATAACATGAGTCGAATTCCTTATGCTTCGGCAGTAGGATCGATCATGTATGCAATGTTGTGTACTAGACCAGACGTGGCATATGCTGTAAGCATAACCAGCCGATACCAATCCAATCCAGGTCTGCAGCACTGGGTGACTGTAAAGAACATCCTAAAGTATCTGAGGAGAACTAAGGATTTGTTCTTGGTCTATGGGGGACAGGAAGAGCTCAGTATGCAGGGCTATACTGATGCATCATTCCAGTCTGACCCTGATGACTTTAGATCGCAGGCCGGCTATGTGTTCAAGATAAATGGAGGCGCTGTATGCTGGAAGAGCTTCAAGCAATCCACCATAGCAGATTCTACAACCGAGGCAGAGTATGTGGCCGCTTCTGAGGCAGCCAAGGAAGCCGTTTGGATAAGGAAGTTCATATCTGATCTTCAGGTGGTTCCTAGTGCAGTGGATCCCATTGAACTCTATTGTGACAACAATGGAGCAATTGCACAAGCCAAGGAACCACGGTCTCATCAAAGATCCAAACACATACTCAGAAGATTTCACCTGATCGGAGAGATCATTGAAAGAGGTGATGTCAAGATTAGCAGAGTTGACACAGAAAACAATCTGGCAGACCCATTGACCAAGGCTTTGGCGCAGCAGAAGCATGATGGTCACGCTAGAGATATGGGGTTAAGATTTCTCAACCTCTAGGTCTTAGTGCAAGTGGGAGATTGTTGGTGTATATGCCCTAGGACCTAGTTTTGGTCCACTTATGTACTACTTGACTTTGATATTTATATATATCATTCTGGCATTGTCATTATCAATGTTTGTTTACATCTGCGCACATGTACTGACATGATAATGTCCCTGGAGATAGATTGGATCTGTGCTCAAACTATTGTCCCCAGTCGATGTACCTTAGTGGATATGGGACAGCTATGGTACTTGTGAGACTGGTATGTGAGCTGGTTAGGTACGTGGTGCTAACGCAGACACATGGGTATATCATTGGAGGATATACTGGAAAGACCCGCTGTGAGGCTATGACTTGGTGTCATAAGTTATCCTCACAAGTGACAAGAGATGCATTGATCCCTTGACTTGAGGTCATTGATCATTCTATATGGTTAGGGACTTTCTTTGATACAACCTAACACCTCGCCGTAGTTGGGAGGTCATAACGGTTGTCATTGAGCATGTCACGACCCATATGAGAAGGTCAATGGACAGACATAGGATTTGCCCCTTCCTTAGGGAAGTATGATATCCATGGAGCTCCTCTATGGTTCTATGACTGAGAGTGTATGGCCATACCCAGGTAAGAACCTGTTTTAGTCATAGCCATGTGATTGGGTGAAAAACAAGTGGTGACACACTTGTCCAATCAGATATCAGTCCGGCAAAGAGACTGTAATGCATCTGTACCTAGTTGCGATGATGGGGATGTCGATGTCGATATCCATTCCAATGACCTGGGTAGCAGCGATGCACTACTAGGTGCCACTCACTGCTTGTGGTGACCTTTGGTCAACACTGCCAGCGTCAGAAGAACCTACAGGGTCGCACACCTTGATACTTGAGTTCTCGTATTGATCGAGAAGCCTTATGATCAAGTTATTGGATAACTCGGATCTAATTGGGAGATTTCATCAGCACCAATGGGCCTGATGAGATGGAAGAATGTTATTGGAGCCAAACTTCATTTTTGGCAGGTTGACCCGTATTTGACCATGGTTGGTCACACTTGGATTAGGGTTGCATTGGATTGGATCCAAATGCTTAATCAACCCATAGGATGAAGTTTGGGCTAGGTCATTATCCAATGAAGCCCAATAACAAGTTCTCATGAAGAGAAGAGAGGATAAAAGGGTATAATGGGGAGAAACCCAACCCCATTGGCGCCTAAGGGGCATAATGGGGTTAGGGTGGCAAAATTGCTTCATTAAGGAAGCAATTTGCGCCTAGCCCTTCTCCCTTGATGGTATGAATGCCTTTAAGGCATGTCTTGGGCTGATATGGTACTTGGGCAATTATGGAAAGGTTGAATGAAGTTTATGGTAAAGTCTTGGAGACTTTCCTTGCATCAAACCTCCTCATCCTAGCCCTACACTTGTCATGATCCTAGCCCTTTCCCTAATCGCCTCTTGCCCTATATATGTGACCCTAGCCGCCCCCTCTTATATGATTCATCCTTGGAGGCGTGAACATAAGAAGGGAGCGAGAGCAAGGAGCATTGGCGCAATCTCTTCCTCTTCCATCAAGTGGCCGCAAGCTTCTCCTTCCTTACCACTTGGCGCATCTTTCTCTCTTGGTGGCGCAAGGTGGTTGGAGCATCTCCCTAAGGCTTGGATCTTCTTCCCGAGGCTAGCACCGGGCGTGGAAGAAGAGGACTCGAGGCATCCGTGTGTGTGAGACTACAGAGGGCGCACAGTTGGGCGCCTATCACGACATCGACCTCATCTTGCTCTGAGGTATTTTCTAACTCATCGTGTCGACCCCCTTGCATGCGATCTTCACTGGGTTTTTGGGACGGACCTGTTTTGGGGACATTCTTCCGCTGTGCAATGTATGTATGTGTCTCTGAAAAATTGTAAAATGTCCCCGGGGTTTCCCAACAGTTAGCTTAGATATCTTTTGGGACATGGGGTGTAATCCTCTTGAATTGACTAGATAACTTTTACTTCGTCAGTATAATTTTGATATGATAATTCTGCTTTTGTGACGATTGTCTTTAATTCTCCGAAGATTTATATTATTAGCATGTTTTAGAGTTTTCGCGATATGGACCGAGAAGTGATTTGCTTGAGAACTTAGAACCCTAGAATTGAAAGCTAGGAGCTTACCGTAAGAAATTAGGTCTGTTCTTATTTCTCGATTTTAGAAATATAATTACCATATTGATAATCTAAATCTAGGATTGAGTTAATATAATAAACATGATGGTACTGTGAAAGATCAAGTATCGGATCGTTGGAGAACCATAAGTAGAACCTGTGTTGAGATTCGGATGCACGAAAGTGATCCTTGAGTTTCCAGTTGAGATTATTGACTTAGAATTCGGATGCACGAGAGTGATCCTTGAGTTCTTTGTCAATGATTTACTTATATATAACATGAATAAATCCTACACGAGAGTGAGGATTGGTTCTTTGTAAATTGTATGCGCGAGAGTGAGATAATTTCTTTATGAAGTAAATTATATCTTTATCATAATAAAATTTGATTGACGAACATCTATTAATATCTAGTCATGGAAATTAAGGTGGATGAAACCCTAGTCACAGTTTCTCTCTTAGATATTTCGTGCGCTTTCCTATCGTTTACTTGCATCATATTCGATTTGCTTAGCTAGTGAGAAAACAACTATTTGGGACTTAACACGTAGGTCTTTGTGGTTCGATATCTTTTATTACTTCAAAGTATCCGTGCACTTGCGGACACAACAAGTTTTTGGCACCATTGCCAGGGACCTTAGTTTTGTTAATATCAAAATAGTTGTTAGTATTGCTAGACTAAGTTTTATTTGTTTTAGATTTAACTTTGTTTTATGTTTTTGCAGGTTTTGGATTTTCACAAGTTGTGACAGAACTGTGATATCTAAAAATTTTGAATTTGCTTGTGTTTTTATTCTGAGAAAAATAAAAAAAAATTATTTTTGATTGATTGGTGTTGGATAATCTTTCTGTTCTTGATAGATTTGAAGATATGTCTTTTAATCACTACTCGTGGGCAACTGAAAGAGATGAGGTATACATGCCACAAGGTAAGTATGAAGATGATTCATTGTGCACCCTTGCAGAAAAGATAGATTCTTTTGCTTATAAAATGAACTCTTGTATGCACCCTATTAGGGCATCTTATTCTTCTATTAGATGTGATATTTGTGGATGTTTTGATCATTATACTTCTGATTACCAAATTTTAATTTCTCAAAATCCCAATTCACCATGGTATCAAGATGATCAATATTATTCTAGATGGGAAAATCAAACTTCTTTTTATGGTGATTGCTCAAACTATATTTCAGAACCATGCTTTGAGGACACAGAAAAATCTAGCTTAGAGTTAATGTTTGAAATGTTCATGAAACAAAGTGAGGAGTCACATGAAACATTTAAACAATGAATTTTGTGATGGATAATATGAGTGCTCATATTGAAATACTAGAAACCCAAACAACACAACAAGCTTGTTTATTTGAGTTTGATTTGGAAACTGAGGAAATTGATTTAGAAAAGTCCCCCTCTGATTTTGATTGTTTTGAAATTAAGCCTTATGTGAAATTAATGAATCTCACTCTAATTTTGATAATTGTAAAATTGATTCATTTGATAAATTATTTGAGGAAAAGTTTGAGGAAATTGATTTTAAAAAATCCCCTTTTGATTTTAGTGATAGTTATGAAATTGATTCTTTTGATGATATATTATTTGTGGTTAAATTTGATGAAGGATATGAGGAAACTGATTTAGAAAAATCTTACTCTGATTTTGTTGATAATTTTGAAATTGATAAATTATTTGATGATGTGCATGAGGAACTTGATAAGGATTTGAATATTACAAACATTGATGAATCTCACTCTGATGTTTTGCCCATATCTACTGTTGAACCTTCTGATTTATTTGAAAAAGTATTCTTTATTGAGGAATCTAATGTGAGACAGAAAAACTATTTTGATGATCCAATACTTGAATCTTTTGATGGAAGTCCTACTGCAATTGAAGATATAATTTTGAAGAAAGGACTAATAATTTTGCTTACTGATAAATTTAAGAAGATATTGAATACCCTTTGAGTGGAATTGAAAATTTTGATTTTAATTTTTGCATATTTAAGAAAGCCATGTCGATTGTGATTTACATGAAATTTTGGATGTTTGGATTAGTGGCTAAACTTTTAGGATAACGAAAATGCAGAAAATTGTATGCTATTTACTATAGTACTGATTCACCTGCTTCGCCATGAAATTTGAGTTTTGGTCAAGCTATGGACCTAAAAACTAGTGCTTCTTGGGAGGCAACCCAAGCATTTTTTTTAGTTAGTTTCTTTTATTTTAGTTTATTTTTAGAATTAATTTTTCTTTTCTTTTTATAGGAAAAATTAAAATTTTGCACAAAATATGACACTGCCGTAATCATTTCCACGGTACCGTAATTTTGGTCCATTTTTTACTAGAAACTTTTGAGCGTTTTACGGCACTACCGTAAGAAATTTTATGAGCCGTAATTTGGGGTAATTTTTGAACAGAAAGTTTTTTGGTTTTTACAGCAGTACCGTAATAATTTTCACCGGCCGTAATTTTGCTTGAAAATTTTTCCGAGAGTTCGGCATCTTTTACGGCACTACCGTAATAAATTTTACGGTACCGTATTTGCGGTCCGTTTTCACTTTAACGCGCCGTAATTCTGAGTATTTTCTTATCCGAGAGTTTTTCAAAATTTTGTGAAAAATACGACAGTACCGTAATGTTTTTCACGGTACTGTAATTTTAGCCAATTTTTGACCCAAAATTTTTAATTTTTACGGCAGTGCCGTAACTATTTTTACGGTGCCGTAATTCCATCATATTTTTGAGCCGATAATTTTCTGTATATTACAGCATGGCCGTAAGAAATATTACGCTTGTAATTTGAAACCTGCATTCTGCTTATCTGATTAGGTGTTTTCTCACAGTGATTTTAAGAAACTAGGGTGGTAAAATTTTTGATCTTTGACACGAACATGAAGTACTCATCCTTGTCTATTATTTGGACATTTATGCTAAATTTTAAAGTGCATAGATCATCCTATAACACATAACATCTTTTGGTACTTGATTAATTTCTGCAATAGTATTGTTTGACTGATATGATTAGCGTTTTTGCTGCAGATTTTTAAGATGCTTTGATGAGTTGAAACTCTGATCTTTCACTTGAAATTGGAAGTACATGTTTCGTTTTATCTTGTGGATTAGTTATTTTTATGAAAATATTTTCTGATCATTCTAAGAAGTATAGCAACTTTTCAAATCTGATTAACTTCTATGCAGTTTTTAATTTTGTAATATGAGTAGCCCTCCTTCTGCTGATACCATAAATTCCTAACAGATATTGATCCTTTAATTTTTATATGCCCAGAAAGAACAAGTTTTATTCTACTACATGGTTCTATCTATTTTCTTTATGGATCATTAAATCTTATTCCTGGGAATAGCTACTTTTCGTAACTGAATCAGTAGGCTGCTCTGCTTATCCTTGGACATCAGTAGCTTCTTCTCCAGATTTGCAGTGCCTCTGATTACCAGCCACTGCAGCTGCCTCTAACACCACTATTTCTAGCCGTCGACACTAGATTTTACCACTAGCAGCCTCTTACTTCTTCTACTACCTTTGTTTCCATTGATTTTATTTATTTTTGCAGTAGGATCTTCATTAGTGACTCTGATTTTTTTTTATTTATGCAGCATTATCTCTCGCAGCCCACCAGCCGACGACTTTGCCTCTAGGACTGTAATATCCAACTGGCCACTGGAGACTACTCATCATCACTCTACTATCGGCACCATCATCTTCATAGCTAGCAGCTCTTCAGCTAGCAGTTATTCCACCTCTGCTTCTCGCCTGCATCAGCACTCTCCACCAGCACCTTCTTCGGACCTCCAGTGATATTTCTGATTACCCTTTGAGAAAAATATTAATTTTTGATAAAGTTATAGACTATTTTTGATCTGAGCCTTATGTATTTAAAAATTGTGCAGGAAAATTTTCAGAAAGCACATCTTTGGACCCAGCCACATCTGGCCTGACGCTACACCCCGGACGATGATTGAGTTTGCTATATAGTTTTATGAGTATTGTTTGCACTTTCTAGTGATCTTATTCGGTATGATTGTATGGTATTGCTACCTGCTTTCTTTTGCTATTTTCTATTATTGTATCACTCACCGAGATTTCTATTCGATGTAGTTGCTTGAATCTATTATTTTACACTTTTGACTATGATTGTATGAGTTTCATGCTTCACACCTTTTGCGTTGATTTTGACATTTTTGATGCATAAAGAAAGTTTTTATGACTTAAATCCATGTGATAAGAGATATGTGGATTTTTCTATGATGATGTTTTTGCATGACAATGCCTACGAATGGAGATATACCTATTATGCTAAATTTATTTCTTTAATATATATCTACTTATTGACATCCTTCATTGATTGATGCATAAGGTATTTGGGTAGGTATGTTGTTTGATGAATGCAATCTAAGAGTGAAACATCTTTCTTGAATAAAATGAGCATATGGGTGTAATTTTTGAATTGATGTCATTTGATTAACCTAGTTGATGTTTAGTTTATCTTACTTTTTGTTGGGAAAAAGAATCCAAATAACTACTAGTGCACGGAATTATCGAAGTAATAAAGAAAGATATCGAACCATAGAGACCTTATTGTTAAGTACCAAATAACTGCTTTCTTACTAGCTAAGCAAATCGAATATGATGCAATAATCAACGAAAAGAGTGTAAAGTAAATCAAAGAGATAAATATGGGACTAGGGTTTCATCCACCTTGATTTCAATGATTAGATATAAATAAAAGGTCGTCAGTCTAATTTTATCATGATAAAGACTTAATTTACTTCATAAAGGGATCATCTCACTTTTGTGCAGACAATCATGCAGGGATCAATCCTCGCTTTCGCGCAAGATTTACCCCAATGCTAAAGATAAGTAAATCATCAATCAATGAACTCAAGGATCACTTTCGTGCATCCGAGTTCTAGGTTGATAATCTCTAGTGGAATCTCAAGGATCACTTGTGCATCCGAGCCTCAACACTAGTTTTACTCATGGATCTCCAACGTTCCGATCCTCACTTTCATGCAAGATCTCCACGTTTGACAAATAGACATCGATCTATAGATTCATGTAATAATTATGACAATTATTCTACTAGAATAGATCAAGTTGGATCTAACCTAAGGAAGGGTTCCTAACATGCAATTCTAGGGTTTTGAATTCTCAAGCAATTACCTTTCAGTTAATAGCGAAAATTCTAAAAACATGATTAGTAACATGGATCTATAGAGAGTCTAAGCACAAATATCACATCAGCAAAATCATCATAATAAAACAATTCTGACGAAAATAAGAGTTATCTAATCATTAAGAAATCAAAGTGAATTACACCCATATCCCAAACATGTTTAAGCTTGCATGGAGAATAAAATACAATAATTCATGGCGATCAGAAATCAAAAATCAAAGGAAAAAAAGAGTTAAGAAAATACAGCACGGCAGTGAAATATTTCACAGCCGTATTTTGCAATTTCAATGATGAATAGTGTCAGCGCCTCTTCTTTCTTTGATTTCTCTTCCAATTGATCTCCTTTTGCTCTGAAACTTCTGTGATGTCCTCCTCTCCTCCCGGCAAAGCTTCTGCGTGAAAATCATGGCCGGAGGTGTCCTTTATGCCTCTCGGCGTGAGGCCAAACCCTAGACACCTCTCTGTCAATTGCTCCCTCGATACTGGATAAAAATTCCCCCTTTTACCTCGTGTGTGTTCTCCTCTTAAAGACTAGTCTGCAGAAACTTTCGGATCTCAATTTGGAGCTCTGGATCAAAAGTAATGGTCTGTGCAAGTTTCGGATCCGTAAAAATCATGTTTTTGAGTGTAATTGCGGCACCGTGAAATAGTTTACGGCAGTGCCGTAATTTCGGCAAGTGTCTCTGTTCTGAAGCGCTCCAAATTACGGTAGTGTAATTTCTTATGGCGGTGAAAGGTTGATGATGTGCGCATATGCTTCCAGTTCCAGCAATCCAGCAATGATCGTTGGTCCAAGTTGTCAAGGATTTGCGTAAGGGAATGGCAGGTTAACGTTCAGCGGGAAGATGATTTGAAGGGCCACCAGGCTCACCTTCAGGTGGATGGGAAGAGGGGCCAAAGGCTCACCCTCAAGGACACAAGGGGCCTTCCGGCTCACCCTCAACACAAGCAACAAGGGCCTTCCAGCACTCCTCGACAAGCACAGGCTAACGCAGGTTTTTCTCAGAAATTTCAACTTAGTGCAAGTGTAAAACTACAAGGACTTTAAACCTTGTTTCCCAACGTTACAAATTGCTAATGACTCTTGGCCTTCTTTGCTTGTTGACAGCTCTTGGTGTTGCATAAATTGATTGGTGGTTGTGGGCGGCTTTGGTTCTGAGCTGGGAAATGTTTCTTGCACATGCTGATTAGTTTGCATGCGGTCTTGAGCTGGCGGTGGTATTAGTTGCCATGCATGTGTTTGAAACTGTTGTTGACAAGTTGGCTGATGTTAGAGAGGTTGACTGTTGTTGAGGTGGCTAACGTCATTGATTGTTGTGGAAGTTTGCTTGCGGCCTTAGTATGAGTGCTAGGAGAACATGGGTGCCCTGTAGGTGCCTTACATGTGATAAAAACCTAGGCTATAACACCCTATTGCATAAACTACAAAATAAAAACAAAAGCTTGAAAGTAAATCCTAGGCTACATCCTAACTACAATGATAACTTAAGAGTTTAAGCACAAAATTGTCCAGAACTAGTCCTACAAACATCAAGACTAGCTTGGACTACAAGTCATAAGTTTATCAAAGTTAAGCAACTGATAAATGAAAGTAAAATAAATAAGTGTTCAGCATAGCAATTTCTATGAACGAAGTTCTTCAAGGGGTCCTCCCATAGCGGATTGGGGGCTTCTTGATTCTTTTGGATCTTCGTAGTAATGCCCCTGCATTAGCTTTCTCGGGGGTGGCAGAATTCTCCTCCGGAGAATTAAATTTGAAGTCCGCTAGTTGGTCCGGTAGGAGTTGTTGTGCTTCGTCTTCCGGTACCCAATGTTCGGTGTGATCGCTCCACTTGATAAGATAGTATCGCTGAACTCCATCGGTTGTGAAACGTTGCTGCTCCTCTAGGATGTTGCAGGCTTGTGGTGGCATGGTGAGAGGCAAGATGGGAACCAACTTCCTGTACAATGTGAGGTCCTCCACGTTTACCGTTGGGTGAATCCCAAGGGCGGGTGGAAGGTCCAAAGTGTAGGCGTTGTCATTGATTTTCTTGATGACTCGGAAGAGTCCCATTCCTCGTGGTTGTAGCTTGCTATTGGCGCCTTGCTGCCTTTCCTTCCTGTTCCTAAAAATCACCAAGTCTCCTTCATGAAAAGAGTAATGACGTCTATGAGTATTAGCTGCATCTTGATATTTAAGAGTATGTTTAGCAATGTTGTCCTTGACTTCATTGTGGATTTTCACAATATGTTGAGCAAAAAAAAGGGCTGAATGATTGGTCTTGAAGGGTGAGGGCAAAGGCGCAAGGTCTATAGGCTTACGGGGCTGATATCCTAGATTGATTTGGAATGGGCTGGCACCGGTTGTCCTATTCACCACACTGTTAAATGCAAATTCAGCGGTGGGTAATAACTTGTCCCAAGTACCCGGATGTTCCCCAACAAGGCATCTCAAAATATTTCCCAATGATCGATTTATCACCTCTGTTTGCCCGTCGGAGTGAGGGTGGTATGCTGTTGAAAAATTCAGTTTTGTCCCCAAGAGTTTCCATAGAGTAATCCAAAAATGTCCTACAAACTCGGTATCATGATCTGAGACGATGGTATATGGTAAACCATGTAAACGGACCACCTATCTAAAAAACAACCTAGCAACATGGGAAGCGTCTGTGGTTTTACTACAAGGTATGAAGTGTGCCATTTTAGAGAACCGGTCTACCACCATGAAGATAGAGTCATGGTGAGCACTAGTTTTGGGTAAACCAAGCACAAAATCCATGCTCAAGTCTTGCCAAGGACCTTCCGGTATAGGTAGAGGCATGTAATGTCCGGTATTATGCTTGCAGGTTTTGGCCACTTGGCAAACTTGGGAATGACTCACAATCTTTGAAACGTCCTTATAGATAGATGGCCAATAGAATCTCTCTTCCACTAAAGCTTGAGTTTTATCTCTTCCATGATGACCTGCGGTTCCCCCTCCATGTAACTCCCAAACCAGAAAATCCCTTATAGAAGTGCGAGGGATGCACAGCTTTCCCTCCTTGAACAAGAACCCGTCATGAATAGAGTAAGTAGTGGTCGGTAGTGGGGATTCTTTAGTATCATTGAAAATGCTTTTGAAATCTGGACAGCACACATATTCCTCCTTAATCCTATCAAAGCCAACAACCGAAACTTGTAGGGTATTCAATATTAAGACCTTACGGCTCAAGGCATCAGCCACCTTATTATGAACTCCTACTTTGTGCTTTAGGACAAAAGTATACTGCTGTAGGAATTCTACCCACTTGGCATGTCTAGGATTCAATTTGACCTGGCTACTAAGGTATATCAAAGCTTGGTGATCACTATTAAGGATAAACTCCTTGTGTATCAAATAGTGTCTCCAATGCTTCAGAGCTTGAACCACCGCATAGAACTCTTTGTCATATGTGGAATACTTTTGCCTAGTATCATTAAGCTTTTCACTAAAGAAGGCGATAGGGTGTCCATCTTGACTAAGAGTCCCTCCTATCCCTACCCCAGATGCGTCACAATCAACCACGAAGAGTTTACTAAAATCGAGCAGCCTGAGTATGGGAGTAGTGGTAAATCTCTTCTTCAACTCTTGGAAGGCCTTCTCGGCCATGGGTGTCCACTCAAACCTACCTTGGCGTAAACAATTTGTGATGGGAGCTACTAGAGTGCTAAAGTTATAAATAAACCTCCTATAGAAAGTAGCAAGCCCATGGAAACTCCTAGCTTCGGTTAAGGTAGAGGGAGAGGGCCAATCTAGTATAACATTGATCTTGGATGGAGCAGCTTTCAGCCCTTGATGGCTGATGATAAACCCTAGGAATTCCACCTCTTGTGTCAAGAAAACGCATTTTTTGATATTCAATAACAATTGTTCCTTCTTTAGAAGATCAAGGGTAGATTTGACATGCTCTAAGTGTTCCTCACTTGTCTTGATAAAAATCAAAATATCATCAAAGTAGACCACTAAAAATCTTCCAATGTATGGCTTCAAGATTTGATGCATTAGCCTCAGCCTTTTGAGCTCAGCCTGCTCAGTAGGACTCATACGGTAATGGGGTAAATGTTGGGAAACCCCGGGGACATTTTACAATTTTCAGAGTTGTAGACATACATTTTATGCAGCGGAAGAATGTCCCCGAAACAGGCCGGTCCCAAAAACCCAGTGAAGATCTCTTGCGAGGGGTTCGACACGATGTGATAGTAAGTACCTTTAAGCGATTAGAAGCCGATGTCGATGAAGGCGCCCAAGTGTTCACCCTCTGCAGTCTCGCACACATGGATTCCTCAAGTTTTCTTCTTCCTCGCCCGGTGCTAGCCTCGGGAAGAAGATCCATGCCTTAGGAGAGTCCTCCAAGCAACTTGCGCCACCACCAAGATGTGATGCGCCAAGGAGATGGAAGGAGAAGGGAACGCCGCAAGCCTTCTTGTTCCTTTGCGCCAAGGAAAGGAAGAGGAGAAAGATGAAGCATGCTTGCGCCCTTGATGGAAGAAGAACTCTAAGCTCTCCAAGCCGTCGCCCTCTAATGCTCCACGCCTCCAAGGAATTAGCATCATGAAGAGAGGGGGCGGCAAGAGCTTATTTATAGGAGCAAGAGGCGGTTAGGGGAGAAAGGCAAGTGTTGACAATTAGGGCATGATTCTAGGAGATTATTTAATTAAGTATACTAATTAAATCTCCACTCCCATATGCGCTTAAGACTTGCCAAAGCAAGTATCAGCCATATGCGCCCATATAATGCCATATGAGGCATCAATCCCATCTATGCGCCTAGACCTAGTCAAGGCAATATAATGGATTGCCTAATGTGGCTTGGGCGCAAGTCCTAATCCAATTAAGACTCTAATTATGTTAATAATCAGCCCACAATTGTCAAACACAATCCAATCAATTATCTTGGGTGATTTAATCACCTAGGAGATACCAAACAAGGCATAGGCACAAATTCTAGTCCAACTAGAATCCCATATGCGCCTATCCTATTAATTCATCCCCATTATACCCTTCAAGCCTCATAGCCCTTCAATACAACTTATTATCAAGCCCAACTAAACAATGGGCCAAGCCCAAAGTCCATTATGCATGTTAACCAAGCTATTGGATCCAATCCAATTTAACCCATGGTCAAATGAGGTTAACCATGGTTAATTTGATCACTATGCCAAAAACGGAAGTTGGCTCTAATAAGTTTCTTCCATCTCATCAGGCCCATTGGCGCTGATGAAATCTCCTAAATAGATCCGAGTTATCCAATAACTCGATCTAAAGGCTACCCGATCAATATGAAAACTCGAGTATCAAGGTGTGCGACCCTGTAGGTTCCTTTAACGCTGGCAGTGCTAACCAAAGGTCATCACAAGCAGTGAGTGGCACCTAACAGTGCATCGCTGCTACCCAGGTCATTGGAATGGATATCGACATCGACATCCCCATTATCGCAACTAGGTACAGATGCATTACAGTCTCTTTGCCGGACTGATATCCGATTGGACAAGTGTGTCACCACTTGTTTTCATCCAATCACATGGCTATGACTAAATCAGGTTCTCACCTGGGTATGGCCATACACTCTTAGTCATAGAACCATAAAGGAGCTCCATGGATATCATACTTCCCTAAGGAAGGGGCAAATCCTATGTCTGTCCATTGACCTTCTCATATGGGTCGTGACATGCTCAATAACAACCGTTATGACCTCCCAACTACGGCGAGGTGTTAGGTTGTATCAAAGCAAGTCCCTAACCATATAGAATGGTCAATGACCTCAAGTCAAGGGATCAATGCATCTCCTGTCACTTGTGAGGATAACTCATGACACCAAGTCATAGCCTCACAACGGGTCTATCCAGTATATCCTCCAATGATATACCCATGTGTCTGCGTTAGCACCATGTGCCTAACCAGCCCACATACCAGTCTCTCAAGTACCAGAGCTGTCCCATATCCACTGAGGTACATCGACTGGGGACAATTATTTGAGCACAGATCCAATCTGTCTCCAGGGACATTATCATGTAAGTACACAATCGCAGGTGTAGAAAAACAATGATAACGACAATGCCAGAAAGATATATGAATATCAGAGTCAAGTAGTACATAAGTTGACCAAAACTAGGTCCTAGGGCATATACACCAACAGTAAATGGGGTAGGGTGGCACCTGGTACTAGGTCTATGGCATGTTGCACACTCCTTTCGGGTGGGAGTTCACTTGGCAATTCACTAGGGATGATAGACTCGTAATCTTTAAGTAGTTTAGCTATAATGGCCGGCTGCTCTTGTGGGATTTCAGAATTACTGGGTTGGACAAGTAAAGTGTAGATGGTGTCGGTTTCCCTAGTGGCTTGAAGAAATGGGTGGATTCTTAGTAGGGTGATAGTCTTCTTGTCATCAATGGTTTTTCCTTTCTTATGGGATGCTCTCAGCTCTCGTGGAAGGCTAGGAATAAGTGTAATCCGTTTGTTATTAGCCCTAAATTCATATGTGTTACTCCTCCCATAATGAATAACATCGAAATCATATAACCATGGCCGGCCAAGGAGAACATCAGCCACATCCATCTCTATCACATCACATGAAATATGACCCTGATAAGTGGCTAGGACTAAAGGAACCTTGCATCTAAAAGCTACAGGAATGTTTGTCTTATCAACCCAGGAAATGCTATAAGGTGATGGGTGCTTTTCTGGCTCCAAACCAAATTTACTCACAGCTTGCTTAGAGATAATGTTAAGGCTACTTCCACTGTCTATGATGATCTTACACACTTTACCATTACATTGGGTGTAGGTGTAGAAGAGACTAGTTCTCTTCCAATCCTCAGCATGAGCATTTTTGATGTATACACATCTCATAATGGCCATAGTAGAGGGGGGTTCCTCTTCACTGTTATATTGAGGGGCATAATCCACATCTTCTATTTCTCCTCCTTCGGGTTCATCCTCTTCAATCTCTTCTATGAGTAACGTCTTCTTAGGGCAATCTTTAGCAACATGACCCGGCTGGGAGCACTTATAACAAGTAAGCTTAGTATCTGGTGAGCTTGCAGGTCTCCTATCTCTAGGGTTATCTTCTACTACAGGTGCCTTAGCTGGTAAGGGGTTGGGCCTAGATGGGTTTGACGTTGAGTAGATGCTGATTTTAGGTTGTGGAACCCTCATTTGTTGTATATCATATTCAATTTCCATAACAAAATGGTAAGCTTCTTGCAAGGTCTCACATCTATTGTGTATCAAAGCCCTCTTAATGTCAGCCCTAAGTCCACCTTTGAACCTATTTAAGGTCAGCCATAGATCTTCTTGTAGGTTGCACTTAATCACAAGGTCCTCAAACTTACTCACATACTCGGCAGCAGTGTCGTTTCCTTGGACTAACCTAGAAAGCTGGTCATAAATCCTGTGCCTATAGTTAGGAGGAACATACTTTTCCCTTAGCTTCCACTTCATGTCACTCCAATTAGTGATAGGTGGTATGCCACTCCTAGCTAACTTCAGTTCTACGCTATTCCAATACATTTGGGCTGATCCTCTTAAAAGGAATTTAACACATTGCACCTTTTTCGCTTCAGGTATCCTTCCCCACTCGAAATATTGTTCCACTCGAACTTGCCAATTCAGAAATTCTTGAGTATCTAAACCTCCTTCAAACACGGGTGAGTTGACTCTAATGACTCTAGACATATCATCTTCCTCCTTACCATAAGTTGGGGTTCTACTGAAGGGTTCTTCTAGCTATGGCTCATCTAAAATGGAAGTAGTACTTCTTGGATTGGTGGGTCTATAGTTATTTACATCCTCTTTTTCAGGTCTGTAGGTTGCTCGGTTGTCCTGGGTGGGTCTGCTAGTCCCTTCCCCCCACATGCTTTCAGTAGGTCTCCTAGGGGAAGCAATAGTGACGGAGTCATAGACGCCAATGAAGAGAGCTCATTCCCTCATGGAGACACTTGGGAAGACTCCCCAGGGCTGGAGGAAGAAGCCCCCCAAATTCCGGCACAAACGAGGCCCAGCAGCCCCCGACACGGCTACGCCGTGCACCCAGACATGGCCGTGACACGGTCAACTGCAGACGCGAACACCGACATGGCCATCGCCACGGCCGTGCTGCCGACCGTGCATGTCTCGGGCCAACCAGCGGCCAACAAGCACGCCCGTGCCGCCGAGCACACCCCAGCCGTGCATGTCTCGGGCCAACCCGCCGCTGACAAGCACGCCCGTGCCACCGAGCACACCCCAGCCGTGCATGTCTCGGGCCAACCCGCCGCCGACAAGCACGCCCGTGCCGCCGAGCACGCCCCAGCCATGCATGTCTCGGGTCAGAATGCAGATGCGGAGCACGACTGTGACCATCGACACGGCCAGGCCGTGCTTAGCCCCAGAAAGCCAAAAGAGGTTGTTTTCCACCCCGTTCGATGCTCGCAGCAGTCCTCGCATCCCCCGGACCATTTTGTGGGTGTGATGAGCCCTTCTACAGCCACAACTTGCCCAATCTGCTCCAACAATGTGGCTTCTCCGGCCTCAATGACGTCCCTTCATCCGCTGCACATCACTCAAAGGCCAATCTAAGACCCGGCAGCCGATCGTGACCATTCCGCTGACCATTACAACAACCGGGTTCTCAACTCGGCCCAAGAAACCGCCAACAACGTCCAGAACCATCCCACCATTAGCAAGTTCTGCTGCTTCATGGTAGAATGTTCGGAGATGGTGTAGTGCCACTTGGGCCCGGACAACGGCCATGTCGACGACTCTTCCGCCCGACGCTTCACGCCACATCAGGGATTCTATCAGAATAGTTGGTAGCTGTCTACTTTTAGGTTGTTAAGAGGGAATATTGACCCTCTTTAGTTTGTTATGGGGTGGTTGGCTTCTCTAACCGCCCCACATGTTTTTTTTTGTGACCCTCCTCCCCTCTTGTTCTATAAAAGAGGGCTGGGGGGTTGTGTGTCTTCTTTAGTTATTGTTGTAGTTTGCACCTTCCCCCACGCGAAGGCCTTAGGTCTAGCAAAACTCCGAGGAGCTCGCCTAGAGTTCCTTCGACCCGTGTAACCGTTGTACGCTATTTTTCTACTTTCAATCAAAACACCTGGCGAATCCCTCCCCAGGGCGCTGAGACCTTTGTAATTTCATCCTGCTGTGTTTGTGTCTTGGGCGAGCAAAGTAGCCGGTTGCCGTAGCATCGTGAAGAATGTGCGCGCGTGTGCATGCTCCTGAAAATTGGCTATGCGATCGAGGTGAGTATTTTCCATTAGTAATTCGATCTGTGGTATCTCTTCCACTCCGAGTGTTGCTCAAGTTACATCTTGCACTATTCCATCGGGTTTTCTCCGCAGGTTTTCACCGATCGTGCATGTTTCTTTTCCCTCATCTCAAGACTCTCTCTCGGATTTCTGCATCATAGTCTCCCCACAGTAGAGTATTGCTCTAAGGAAACCGTCCTACACATCCGCTGTGTCAAATTTTGGTATCAAAGGGAGGTTGGGGCTAACTCTTGTCTAGCCCCACCGATCTCTTCATTGCATTTCATTCGGCTTCTCTGGTTTTGTCTTCCACATACACACGCATCTTCAACATCATGACAACTAGATCAGGCACCTCTTACCAAAACCCATCCACCCAAGTGCCCGTTTCGGCTAAAGAAAGTCCTCTCCCTAGGATAGAGTCGGTCAAAGCACTGTCGACACGCTTGGAAGCGATGGAGACCATGTTTCAGTGTCTAATGTCATCAGTCCAACATCTCACGGACCAAGTCATGGAACTCCGGTCTAAGCCCGCTGAGGGTCAGCCCTTGCGAAGTGTTCCGCCCCCTTTGGCCCCGTTGCGCGTGCAGGCCCTTGATTCTCCCTGGTTTGACTCATTTGCTGACGAGTCCGCGTGGGCTGAGGAGGCCCCTCTCCCACGTCGCCCACTTTTGCGCAGCCGTGAGGACGACGAAGTCCGCTGGCTCACGCGCATTGACCCTCCGATCTTCAATGGTAGTCTTGACCCCCACACCTTCCTTGATTGGGTGGCTGCGGTAGACAATTATTTCGAGTGGAGTGCCATGTCCGACCACCTCAAGGTCAGCTACGTGCGTCTTTTACTCACCAGCCCCGCGTGGTTGTATTGGACCAACATGGAGCGTCAACTTGTTAATCAGCACTTGTTAATCAGCACTTGTATTGTGCCATCGCCCAAGGTTCCGACTCCGTCGACGAGTACTACACTCGTTTCGACCAGTTAGGCATTAGATGCAACCTTAAGGAAGACCCAGCCTTCACTTTGTCCCGCTTCAAGCGTGGTCTTCGCGACGAGATTCGTCGCATGCTGCCATCTCATGGCCTTGACTCGGTCGTCTTGACCCTACACCACGCTCGAGACATCGAGCGGGACCTGCGTTCCGCACGCACTCGCGCGGAGTCGGGTCCTCTGCGTCGTCCCGTGTATGCGCCCCCGGCACCGGGTCCGCCTCCTCGCACATAGACAGCCCCTCATCCGCACCATGCGGGCCCCCATCGGGCCCCACGTGACGCTCCCCACGACGCGCCACCTCCATGCTTGACTTGGGAGGAGAAGGGCAAGGCACCCGTCTCCACTGTTCCGCCCGGCCCTTGCCGCCATTGAGGACAAACCGGTCACTTCAACTGAGATTGTCTGCGTCACTCCTTGCACATCGCAATCGCCCCACGCGACCCTTACCCGCAGCCCGTCGTCCCTCTCGCGCCCCCTTTGACGCAAGAGGTTGGCCCACAATGTTACTCCGACGAGGAGTCTGGCCCGCACCTGGCCTTGGTAGTCTACTGCACCCTTGTCCATACCCCTCCTCCTTCCGAGGACTGGAAGCGCACGAGTATCTTCTACACTTACATCAAGTCCAATGCGCACTCGTGCAAAATTGTGCTCGATGGAGGTAGTAGCCTCAACGTCGTCTCATGGACGGCAGTCACCCATTTCGGCCTCGCACTCGAGCCTCACCCTCGGCTGTATTCGATCGCCTGGGTCGATACGTCTAGTCTTCCCATTACCCACCGATGTCAGGTCCCCATATACTTCGATGATTATTCGGAGAAGGTGTGGTGCGACGTCACTTCCATGGACGTCGCCCACGTCCTTCTTGGCCGCCCATGGCTTTACGACCGTGACATGATCCATTACACTTGATCCAACACTTACGTCTTCCACCACGGGGGACGTAAGATCTGCTTAACTCCAGCTCCGCCTAAGGAGCTGCGGGCTTCCACGTCCGAGGGCGTCATCACGCCCTTACCTCCAGCCCCACCCGCGCCCAAGGCCGTTACCTTGGTCCATCCTAGCTCCCTTGTCTAGGAGGCCCATGAGACCAAAGTGGTCTATGCTCTCATGGTCCGTGAGGTCTCTCCAATACCCCCGCCTCCTCTAGCACCTTTGCCAACGGAGGTCGCTGCCTTGCTCAGTGAGTTTTCAGACATCTCCCCGGTTGATCTTCTTGTCGGCCATCCACCGGAACGTGACATCTAGCATGTCATCGATCTCGTCCCCGGGGCATCTTTTCCCAATCTGCCCCATCATTGTCTTAACCCCACCAAGCACACAGAGCTCAAACGCCAAGTGGATGACCTTCTCACCAAAGGGTTCATCCGAGAGTGCCTCAGTCCTTGCGCTGTCCCGGCCCTTCTCACCCCCAAGAAGGATGGATCTTGGCGGATGTGTATTGATTGCCGTGCAATCAATCGCATCACGGTTAAGTATCGATTTCCCATTCTGCGCTTAGACGACATGCTTGACCTCATTTCCGGCATGTGTTGGTTTAGCAAGTTAGACCTTCGGAGCAGCTACCACCAGGTCCACATCCGTGAGGGCGACGAGTGGAAAACGGCCTTCAAGATGAAGGACGGCCTCTACGAGTGGCTTGTGATGCCCTTCGGGCTTACCAACGCACCCTCGACGTTCATGCGTCTCATGAGCCAGACCCTTCGGCCTTATATCGGGAAATTCCTGGTCGTCTACTTTGACGACATCCTCATTTATAGTCGTACCCGGGACGATCACCTCGAGCACCTCTGGTTGACCTTTGACATTCTGCGCAAGGAACGCTTGTTCCATAACGCCAAGAAGTGCTCTTTCCTTGAGTCCCAGGTCGAGTTTCTAGGATTCATAGTGTCCGACCAAGGACTCATGGTTGATCTCACGAAAATCGAAGTCATTCGCCAATGGCCGGAGCCCGAGTCCATCACTGAGGTTCATAGCTTTCTCGGCCTCGCAGCCTTCTACCGCCGCTTCATTAAGGGTTTTAGCACCATCGCTTCCCCCATGACGACTTGCACCAAACACGAGACCTTCACCTGGACCCCCGCGGCTTGTCGTGCCTTCATCGCCCTTAAGGACATCATGACCTCGGCCCCGGTCCTTCGTCTCCCCGACTTCTCGAAGGTTTTTGAGGTCGCGTGCGATGCCTCCGACACCGGCATCAGTGGTACCCTTAGTCAGGAGGGCCACCCCGTTGCCTTCTTCAGCGAGAAACTGAACGAAGTGTGACAACGATAGTCCACCTATGACAAGGAGTTCTTCGCCATCGTCCAGTCCCTCCGACAATGACGTCACTATCTCCTACATAAGGAGTTCATCTTGTTTAGCGATCACCAAGCCCTTTCCTTCCTCTCTGCGCATAAGAAGCTCATCCCTCGCCATGCGAGGTGGGTCGAGTTTCTCCAACAATACACCTTTGTGATCACTCACAAGGCCAGGAAGGAGAATGTGGTTGCTGACGCCCTTAGTCGTGCCTGGTCCCTGTTGTGTGTCTTATCCACCTCGATCCCAATGTTGGATCACGTCCGCGACGAGTACACTGACTACCCTGATTTTGGCCCGACCTTCGCCCGGCTCCCTCGGACCTGCCTTACCACGTCCATGATGGTTACCTCGTGTACGGTAACCGCTTGTGTGTTCCCCGATCCTCTCTTCGTGAGCACCTCCTGCTCGAGCTGCATGCTAGCGGTGCCACCGGACACCACGGTCGTGATAAGAACCTTGCTTTGGCCGAAGAATGCTTCTTCTAGCCCACTCTTTGTAAGGATGTCAATAGGGTCGTTCGCCACTATGGCACGTGCCAACGTGCCAAACCCCGTCCTGCTAACACCGGCCTCTACACCCCACTCCCCGTTCCTAGGCGTCCTTGGCTGGACATTAGCATGGACTTCGTCCTCGGCCTTCCCCGCACGGCCTCGCTCCACGACTCCATCTTTGTTGTCGTGGATCACTTCTCTAAGATGGCACATTTTGTGCCTTGTTCCAGGACGGCCGATGTGATGGAGAGGCCAACCCTACCCTTAGAAGGTCTGGTAGGGCTAAAAGGAAGCCCATCAGATATGGCCTTTCCTCCTAGGTCACCCTTCTTTCCTTATTTGCACTTTCCATATTTGCAATTTGCTTTGAATAAGCTCTAGTGCACCTTGTAGTTTCCTTATTAGGTCATGCATTACCTTCTAGAATAGTCTACTGGTTTTTGTGTCAATAATTGGGCAGGTTAAAGCCCAGCTCAAGGGGAAGCTAAAGAGGCTCAACCTAAGCCACTCAAGTGGAGCTCCAATTATGGAAATAAGCACTTCAACACCTTAACAAGAGACTTCAAGTTGAAGGAGCTTACATTGAATGAAGCTCCACCTTCCAAATCAGCCCAAGGCGCCACCTTTGGAGGGGAATTCGAATGCAACGAAGAACTAGCCCTCCTCTTACCATTTGTGCCAAGCCTTCAATGCGCCTCTATCAAGATCCACAAATCAGGGAGAGAATTAATGAGAACAAATGTGTTCACACCTTGTTTGGAAAGAGATCACCGAATACTCACCCACAAAAGAATCCTCTCAACGTTTGAATCAAGCCAACAAAAGGAAAGAGACCAAGAGGATTCGGCCACAAGAAAGCTCCATCAAAGAAAGAATTCAAAATTCAAATTGCTAAAGGAAATGTTTTAATTGAGCATTAACTTCTTCCATATCTTTGTAATTGCGCCTAGGGTGAATTGTCACCCTTGCCCATGGCTTGTTGAGCCTATAAGTTGTAACCCTCTTCTCATTGTCGAATTAGTTGCCTAGATTGAAAATTCAAAGTGTTAGCAATGGTGCTTGTGTCGCCAAGACCCTTCTACCTCCCTCTCCTCTAAAGGGCCGAGCCCTTTCCCTTCACCTCTTCTTCTCTAGTCGAAAGTTCTAATCCCCCATCACCTTCAAGATCTTTCCAAGTGCAAGCAAACTCCTTCAAGCCATTGGTGTGGATGCAAACTTGGGGCCGAGAGCAAAATTGAAGAAACCATCAAAGCTAAGTGTTCTAACTCTTTGTGATGTTTCTTCCTTTCCTCAAGAGCACTTTCCTACACTAAGTTGAACTATTGATTGTAGGTTGGCGCAAGATTTGGGAGGCCTCCTTGGCGCAAGTGTTCTCTCTTCTTTTTTCCCCTCCTCTCCTTAGTTAAAGTGTTAAGGGAATTTGTGAGGCTCAACCTCACCCTTAATTCTTGATCTGTAATATGAATCCGTGGGATGTGCGGATCTTGCTTGTCTGTGTTTGCTTGTAATGATGCAACTCCTTCCATCAGAGTAGGACCGTTGAAGACCGGGGAGTCACGATCCTTCTATTCTCAAGGATCGCACTGTGAGTATTCCTTCTAGTAATTTCAATTCATAGATTAAGAGTCATTTCAGTTTGTAGTTTCAAAGTAATCTAGTTTTCGGGTTTTCTCTACTTATAAAATACAAAAAAATAGTTTTCAATTTCGTTAGAAGTAATCCGGTTTTCTTATCTTACAAAATACAAAAAAAAACTACTTTCTCAAAGCGTTGTTTGCATGCATCGTGTTTGTGGATGATCCCCACCTCCATCAGTTTGGTATCAGAGCCTATCTTAGAATAGATTTTTAGCCTCAAAACTAATTTTCAACTTCTAAGACTTTTCTTGGACCTAGGTGTTTTAAAGAAAGTGGTTTTTTCATAATCTGCTACTATACTTATCATATTACTCTTAGTAGCCTTATTTTCAAAACTACTCTCTTTCAAAACTACTACCACAATGACCACTAGATTTGGTGCAAACTACAATAATCACCCTGAAACTGAACCTAATGAGACTACTAGGATGTATCAAATGATAATGGAAAGGTTTGACCAAATGGACACTAGGATTCAAAATTTAGAAACCCGTAGAGGCTCTAGATCTCCTAGTCGCCCCTCAAGTGAACCCATCCTAGAACAACCCACTCGAAACCATAGGGATTTTCCTAGGGAAGACCAAGAACCTGAATGGGATGAGCCACGTGCTCAACCCTACCGTAGACCTAGGGAGGATGATGTGCAACGCAACATCAAACTCACACCCCCAACCTTTAGTGGTTCCCTTGACCCTAGAGAGTTCTTAGATTGGGTTGACAAGCTTGAACGATATTTTGATTGGAGCATGATGCCTAATCGATCTAAGGTTAGGTTCACCCGTTGTCTCTTAGAGGGTACAACTAGTTTATACTGGACAAGTGTAGAGAGGAACCAAGAAGTGTTTAGGCGCCCTCCTATTGAGAGATGGGAAGAGATGCGAGACAAGCTTAGGGAAAAGTATGTCCCTCCCTACTTCCAACTCAAAATAATTGATGAAGCCATGAGCCTAGTACAAGGTAGCCAATCTGTCACTGATTACACCACTAGGTTTGATGAGCTCCTTTTAAGGAGTGGCATCCATGAAGAGTCCCATGTTTCCCTTAGCAGATATAAGAATGGACTTAGACCCGAGATCAAAAGAGGAATGACCTATTTCCAAATAGAGTCTAGAGAAATCGCCTACCAAAGAGCTTTAGAGGTAGAGGAAAACCTTAAAAGAGCTTTTAGGAGAGAGTTTAGTTCCCCTAGAACATATCCTAAGACACCTACATCAAACCCCTCAAGCTCCCAACCCAAAGCCCCAACATCAACACCCTCTAGACCTAGAACTATCCAAGAACCTAGAGTCACTTGCCATGCTTGTCACCAAGTAGGACATTACATGAAAGACTGCCCCAAGAGAGTCCTATACTTAGGTGAAGAGAAACATGAGGAAACCTATGAGGAAAACCATGAAGAAACCCATAACCTGTTGGTGTATATGCCCTAAAGACCAATGTATGGACATGGTCAGGCATTGTTTGAATGTACTTTGATAGAACTATTACTCTTTATATAGGCATGGTCGTTATTATGCAGACTTCTCTACCTGCGTTGATGTATTGAGTTGCATAAATAATGTCCCAGGAGTTTGGATTAGATCCGTTCTCTTAAGCTATCCCCAGACAAGGTACCTTAGCGGATATGGGACAGCTTTGGTACATGTGAGACTGGTGTATGGGCTGGTTATGTGCGGGGCACAGTAACGCAGACATACAGGTGCATTGGATGCACTGGAGTGATCCACCGTGAGGATTGACTTGTCTAGTCAACAAGTCAATCTCACATGCAAGAGGTTTGCATTGATCCTTAGACTTGAGGTATTCATGTCTAGATTTGATGATGGGTATGCTTTAATATAGTCTTACGTCTCTCCGTAATTGGGAGATCAAAACGACTGTCATTGGGCATGTCATAAGTCATGTAGAGACATGGATGACCAATAGTAGGATTTGCCCCTTCCTTATTGGAAGCATGATATCCACTCGGGGCGCCCCACCTTATTGGTGCATGACAGGAAAGTGTGGCCACACTTGTTGAGTCATGACCAATGCATTGGATAATAAACTTGAGACTAATCCAATGGCAGGATATCAGCTTAGGAAAAGGGATCTGTAATGCAATAGGAATCCTCGTTGCTTGTTAGGAGTTGTTGCCATAATGACTTAAGTCCTATGACATGGGTAGTAGTGATGTGTTGCTAGATACCCCTCACTATTTATGATGTTTACATCATTGCCATCGTCATATAGATCCTACGGGGTCACACGCAATAGACTCTTGACGTTGCTTTATTCAGAAGTCTTTGGATCAAGTTATTGGATAACTTGGATCCATTTGGAAGATTTCATCAGCGCCAATGGGCCTGATGAGTTGGAAGAAAGTTATTGGAGCCAAACTTCATTTTTGGCAGGTTGACCCAAATTTGACCTAGATTGGTCACATTTGGATTAGGGTTGCATTGGATTAGATCCAGTGGCTTAATCAACCCATGCCATGAAGTTTGGGCTAGCTCATTATCCAATGAGGCCCAATAATTAGTTCTCATGAAGAAGAATTGGCTTAAAAGGGTATAATGGGGAGAAATCTCACCCCATTGGCGCCTAGGGGCATAATGGGGTGAGGGAGGCGCCTTTGCTTCATTATGGAAGTAAAGGGCGCCTAGCCCTTCTTCCTTGGATGGAATACTTGCCTCTAAGGTAAGTCTTGGGGCTGATATGGCTTGAGAACTTTTATGGGAAGTTCCTAGGCGCATATGGACATAGGGAAGAGGTATATGGTAATGTCTTGGAGACTTACCTTACCTCAAACCCTAGTTTCTCCCAAAACCCTTACCCTAGCCGAAACTCCTCATGCATGTTGCGCCTAGCCCTTCTCCTTGGATGGAAAGAATGCCTCTAAGGCATGTCTTGGGCTGATATGGCCATTGGGCAAATTAGGATAGGTTGAATGAGGTTTATGGTAAAGTCTTGGAGACTTTCCTTACCTCAAGACTCCTTTATCCTAGCCGCCCACTTGGCATAATCCTAGCCATTGCCCTAACCGCCCCTTGTCCTATTAATAGGACCCTTGTCGCCCCACTAAAAGGTTGATTCGTGTGGACAACATCTAGGAGGGGTGACATATCTCTTGGAGAGACTTGGAGTGCAAGGGGCGAGAGTAAATAAGGCTTGGCGCAAATTTCTTCCTTGGAGCTGCAAGTTCTTCCTCTCCCTCTCTTCTTGGCGCAAGGACTCTTAGTGCTTGGTGGCATCTCCTTGCCACAAGCTCTCTCCCTTCCTTGGCCATAGGCGCACCTTGCTTGAAGGTGGCGCAAGCAAAGAAGAAGAAGGAAGCAACTTGGCGGCATCATCTTCCTCCTCATCTCCTCTTGGCGCTTTCATCTTGGAGGTGGCGCAAGAGAAGTAAAGATACCATAAGGCTTGATTCTCTTCCCGAGGCTAGCACCAAGCGTGGAAGGGAGCAACGATCAAGGAGTCGACGCGTGGATACTTGTAGAGGGCGAACACTTGGGCGCCTTCAACATGGCTTCGACATCTAGACAAGCAAAAGAGGTACATCTCTAACACATCCTTGTGTCTTCTCTCTCGCATGGATCCTTGGGACTGGAATGTGTTTCGGGTGTAATGCTTCTTCCGCTACGTCCTGGGACTGCAAAATTTTAAATTACACCCGGCATTCCCTAACATAACCCAGATTCTGGATGCATGATATGTGAAGAGTTAGTCTATGATAGTGGTGAAGAGCAAACCCAAGATACCTTAGGAGTGGTTACGTGCACCCTTATCAAGCCTACCCCAACTGAGGACTGGTGTAGGACAAGTATTTTCCACACCTACACGAAATGCAATGGCAACATGTGCAAAGTAGTGATAGATGGGGGAAGTAGTCTGAACGCAGTCTCCCACACAGCCTTAGTGAAGTTCAACCTTAAGGCGGAACCGCACCCTAGTCCATATAGCATATCTTGGGTCAACCAGTATAGTGTCCCAGTTACCCATAGGTGCTTAGTGCCTCTTCAGTTTGCCATCTACCAAGGCAAGATTTGGTGTGACGTCATAACCATGGATGTCGCCCAAGTCTTACTCGGTCGCCCTTGGTTATTTGATATGGATGTTATCCACTACGGTCGGACTAACACCTATGTCTTTAGCCATGATGGGCAAAAGATCAAACTAAAGCCTTCCATGCCCATGGAACTTAAGGCTTCCACTAATAAGGGTAGGATAGAAGAACCTAAGGAACCCAAACCTACCATCCAACTCATAAGGTCCCATGCCTTCACCCAAGATTGCTTAGAGTCCAAACAAGTGTACTCCCTAGTCATTAAGGAAACCAACCCAGATGAGGAGTCACCTATACCCATAGAAGTTGAGACCCTACTCTCAGGGTACTCTGAGCTCACTAGAGATGAACTTCCCAATGGCCTACCTCCCCTTAGAGAAATCCAACATGCCATAGACCTTGTCCCAGGTTCCACTCTCCCACACTTGCCTCATTATAGGATGAACCCAACTGAGCATCAAGAGCTCAAGAGGCAAGTAGATGAACTTCTAGATAAAGGTTTCATTAGGGAAAGCCTTAGCCCATGTGCAGTCCCAGCCCTTCTTACCCCAAAGAAGGATGGAAGCTGGCTCATGTGTATAGACTGTAGGGCAATGAACAAGATAACCATCAAATATAGATTTCCCATCCCAAGATTAGATGACATGCTTGACATGCTGGTAGGTTCTAAGTGGTTTAGCAAGCTAGACCTTAGAAGTGGATACCATCAAGTTAGGATAAGACTTGGGGATGAGTGGAAGACAGCCTTTAAGACTAAGGATGGTGTATATGAGTGGCTAGTCATGCCCTTTGGTCTCTCTAATGCCCCTCAACCTTTATGAGATTAATGAACCAAGTCTTGAAGCCTTATATAGGAAGATTCTTAGTAGTTTACTTTGATGACATCCTAATTTATAGCAAGACCCAAGAAGAACACATGGAACACCTTAGGAAAACCCTAGACTTACTTCAAGAAGAAAAGCTATACCTTAACCTGAAAAAATGTTCTTTCCTCTCCCCTAAGGTTGTCTTCTTAGGCTTCATAGTATCTGACCAAGGACTTCAAGCTGACCCTAGCAAGATCCAAGCCATCTTAGACTGGCATGAACCCCAAACCTTAACTGAAATTAGGAGCTTCCTGTTGGGGTATGCCCTTAAGGCTAATGTTTGAGGCCTTGGGATTCTTTCAGTATCATGTATAAACTCTTATGTTTATAAAGGCAATGGTTGTTATTCAGTTTGTTACATTGTCTGCCGCAATAAGTGTGCTTCTGAATAATGTCTCAATGCTGTTCAGCTTGGCTGACATGCTGTAATGTCCTTAGTCGAGATATCTTGGTGAACATGAGACAGCCTTGATATGATTGAGACTAATATGTGTTCTAATCTTATAGGATGCTTCGAGCATGGAATAAGATGTAGACTCATGGGTACATTGGATGTACTGGACAGACCCTACTAGGATATTCAATTGCTTGTCACAATGTGAATAATCCTTGTTTGCAACAAGTGGCACATGTCCTCTGACTTGAGATCACTTGTGTTTCTAAATGATGATTGTCATTGTTTTGAGGTAGTTCAATATCATTTGAAACATAATGGTTATAGACTATCTTGGATAATGATCATGAGTCAGGTTAGGACACTAGTGATAGATATAGGATTGCCGTCTCCTTGATTGGAGTGTGATGTTCTAAAGGGGCCCCCTGAATGAGATGATTGAGAAAGTGTATGGCCATACCCAGGTGACTATGATCATCTGATCTAATCATGCTCATCATATTGGAGTTACAAGCTTGACACGCTTGTCCAATAAGAACATCCAGTGGCAAAGGAAACATGTATGCCTCGTGAAGTGGATTCACACTTGTGCTGTGGTTTGGGTGTAGTCTTGGAAGACTCTTTCCTTCATATCGGGAGACAGTGATGTGTTGCTAGATACCCCTCACTGATCGTGATAACGTAAGTTATCGTTACCGACATTTAAAGGAAACCCTTAGGGTCGCACAATTTGATGATATGGCTTACTTAAGTCAGATCGTGTGGACTGAATTGTTTTGGTTCAGTTTAAAGGAGTTTAAACTCTGATTGTAAGTGAGATCTGGTCTGATCATGTTTGATTGATTAGGGCTTGAGATCGGTAAGCTTCGATCGAGAGTATTGATGCTAGATCGGTGAGATCAAGAGCATCAAGAGATGAACGGTTAGATCTTGAACCATTTGGTTTGATTGGATCTGAGCCTATGCTGGTTTGATTTGGTTTTTGAACCAAATTCAATTGGACCGAATAAATAGAACCGGTTCACATAAGTGAACGCTTGGTTCAATTGGAGAAGGATTGTTTCGATGGTTCACTTGGGTGAACGCATGAAACATTGAGGAGTTACTAATTTTGGAAGTCGGTTTCCAAATTGGAAACGCTCCCACGTAGTAACGTTGCTCGCCCATTATTCTCCATTGATTCCTCTCGTGTGAAGGCTCTCTCGAGGCTAGGAGGAAAACATTCGGCCAGCAAGACTTCTTCT
Source organism: Costus lasius (assembly GCA_027563935.2). Lineage (NCBI taxonomy): Eukaryota > Viridiplantae > Streptophyta > Magnoliopsida > Zingiberales > Costaceae > Costus > Costus lasius. The sequence continues at coordinate 85,360,302 of CM050451.1, forward strand.
TCGACATCTCCTACACGCGATTAGGATTCTTGAAGGTCTTTTGCTAGCACAAAGGACAACAAGGAGAAAGCCATCTTCACCTTGTGTGCGTCGCTTTTGGAGAAGAAGCATTTGATTCTTTCTCTTCCAAGCCGCCTCCTTACTCATGGCCATGGTAACGCATCTCTATGCTATCGTTTTAAGTTGATCATATGAATATCACATGAGATCCTTTGAAACCCTTGCTTCCGTTGCAAATGAACTATATGCGCCACCTATTAGGGTTTCGGCCCCCCTCCTTTTAGGGGACCCTTCACTTCCATGGTCTAGCTGCTTTCTATAGGAGATTCATCAGAAGCTTTAGCACCATAGTGGCCCCTATAACCAATTGTATGAAACAAGGTGAGTTTAGTTGGCCTAAGTCTGCTAGTAGAGCCTTTGAAGAACTTAAGGCTAGAATGACCACTGCCCCAGTTTTAAGGTTGCCTGACTTTTCTAAAGTTTTCATAGTGGATTGTGATGCCTCAGGAGTAGGTATAGGAGGTACCCTTAGTCAGGAGGGCCACCCAGTAGCCTATTTTAGTGAAAAGTTAAATGAGGCTAAGCAGAGATATACCACTTATGATAAGGAGTTCTATGCTGTAGTTCAATCTTTAAGGCACTGGAGACACTACCTAATACATAATGAATTTATTCTGAATAGTGACCACCATGCTTTATCTTTTTTAAGTGCTCAAAAGAAATTAAATGCTAGGCATGCTAAATGGGTAGAATATCTTCAATAGTATACTTTTGTTTTAAAACATAAGTTTGGAACTGAAAATAAAGTTGCTGATGCTTTGAGTAGAGTAACTTTACTTGTGCAAAAATTATCTGTTGAAGTAGTTGGATTTGATCACATGAAGCATGAATACTTAGAATGCCCTGATTTTTCAAGCATATATTCTGAGCTTAGCATATACCCTTTGAGTCATCCCCTCTATACCCTAAGGGATGAGTTTTTGTTTCTTGGGCCAAAGTTGTGCATTCCCAAGACCTCAATCCGAGACTTCCTTGTTTGGGAGATCCACGGAGGAGGGTCTGCCGGGCACCATGGCCGGGACAAGACTCAAGCCTTAGTAGAGGAATGGTTCTTCTGGCTGAACCTCTATAGGGATGTGGCTAAGGTTGTCAAACATTGTAGGACCTGTCAGACAAGTAAAACTCAGAAACATAACTTTGATCTGTACACACCCCTACCCATTCCTCAAGCACCCTGGCAAGACCTTAGCATGGATTTCATCTTAGGTTTACCAAGGACTCCCTCTAGACATGACTCTATTTTTGTCGTTGTGGATAGGTTTACCAAGATGGCACACTTTATACCTTGCAATAAAACCACAGATGCATCACATGTAGCTAGGTTATTCTTTAAAGAAGTTGTTAGACTTAGAGGTACCCCTCTGACTATAGTATCTGATAGGGATTCCAGGTTTGTTGGACATTTCCGGAAAACCCTGTGGGCTATGTTGGGAACAAAACTCAAATTCTCCACGGCCTATCATCCTCAGACGGATGGGCAAACCGAAGTGGTCAACCGATCACTTGGGAGCATTTTGAGGAGTTTGGTGGGAGAGCATCCAGGCACGTGGGATAAGGTGTTACCCATTGCCGAGTTCTCCTACAACAGTGTTGTCAACAAGACCACAGGATTATCCCCCTTTCAAACCAACTTAGGGTACCAGCCTAGAAAGCCTGTTGACTTATTTCCTTTACCTAGGCACTCTCATGTTTCTATGTCTGCTAGAGATTTTGCTACTCACATGTCACATTTGCATCACGAAATACATTGCCAAATGCTTGATGCTGTTAATTCTTATTGCAAGAGTGCTAACAAGAAACGCCGAGAAAGGAAATTTTCTGTAGGTGAATAGGTTATACTGCGGGTCAGGGAGGAGCGCATCCATGGATCTGGCCGCAAGTTGGACGCAAAGGGACTCGGACCCTTTACCATTGTGGAAAAGATCAACGATAATGCCTACGTCTTGGATCTACCACCGGACTTGGGGATCCCCACCACTATCAACGTGGAGGATCTCACACGCTATGAGGAGCCGGTACTCATTGAGGAGTTGACTGACAGGCTCGAGCCACAGAGCATACTTGAGGATCAGACCCGACTAACCCCGGATGAGGTACAAGTATTTTATCGTGTTAAGTTTGTTTCGGATGAGGAGGCTTGGCTTCCTGAGAGTGAGTTGGCACAGGCCACCCCATAGTTGCTCTAAGAGTACAAGGATAATTCTCCAAAGGAGAATTTTTCCCACCCGGGGAGAAATGATAGAGAGGTCAACCCTACCCTTAGAAGGTCTGGTAGGGCTAGGAGGAAGCCCATCAGATATGGCCTTTCCTCTTAGGTCACCCTTCTTTCCTTATTTGCACTTTCCTTATTTGCAATTTGCTTTGAATAAGCTCTAGTGCACCTTGTAGTTTCCTTATTAGGTCATGCATTACCTTCTAGAATAGTCTACTGGTTTTTGTGTCAATAATTGGGCAGGTTAAAGCCCAGCTCAAGGGGAAGCTAAAGAGGCTCAACCTAAGCCACACAAGTGGAGCTCCAATTATGGAAAGAAGCACTTCAACACCTTAACTAGAGACTTCAAGTTGAAGGAGCTTACATTGAATGAAGCTCCACCTTCCAAATCAGCCCAAGGCGCCACATTTGGAGGAGAATTCGAATGCAAGGAAGAACCAGCCCTCCTCTTACCATTTGTGCCAAGCCTTCAATGCGCCTCTATCAAGATCCACAAATCAGGGAGAGAATTAATGAGAACAAATGTGTTCACACCTTGTTTGGAAAGAGATCACCGAATACTCACCCACAAAAGAATACTCTCAACGTTTGAATCAAGCCAACAAAAGGAAAGAGAACAAGAGGATTCGGCCACAAGAAAGCTCCATCAAAGAAAGAATTTGAAATTCAAATTGCTAAAGGAAATGTTTTAATTGAGCATTAACTTCTTCCATATCTTTGTAATTGCGCCTAGGGTGAATTGTCACCCTTGCCCATGGCTTGTTGAGCCTATAAGTTGTAACCCTCTTCTCATTGTCGAATTAGTTGCCTAGATTGAAAATTCAAAGTGTTAGCAATGGTGCTTGTGTCGCCAAGACCCTTCTACCTCCCTCTCCTCTAAAGGGCCGAGCCCTTTCCCTTCACCTCTTCTTCTCTAGTCGAAAGTTCTAATCCCCCATCACCTTCAAGATCTTTCCAAGTGCAAGCAAACTCCTTCAAGCCATTGGTGTGGATGCAAACTTGGGGCCGAGAGAAAAATTGAAGAAACCATCAAAGCTAAGTGTTCTAACTCTTTGTGATGTTTCTTCCTTTCCTCAAGAGCATTTTCCTACACTAAGTTGAACTATTGATTGTAAGTTGGCGCAAGATTTGGGAGGCCTCCTTGGCGCAAGTGTTCTCTCTTCTTTTTTCCCCTCCTCTCCTTAGTTAAAGTGTTAAGGGAATTTGTGAGGCTTAACCTCCCCCTTAATTCTTGATCTGTAATATGAATCCGTGGGATGTGCGGATCTTGCTTGTCTGTGTTTGCTTGTAATGATGCAACTCCTTCCATCAGAGTAGGACCGTTGAAGACCGGGGAGTCACGATCCTTCTATTCTCAAGGATCGCACTGTGAGTATTGTTGGGGTATGCCCTTAAGGCTAATGTTTGAGGCCTGTGGGAATGTCACAAGTATCATGTAATAAACTATTCTGTTTATAAAGGCATGGTTGTTATTCAGTTAGTTACATTGTCTGCTGCAATATATGTTCTTCTGAATAATGTCTCAAAGCTGTTCAGCTGGGCTGACATGCTGTTATGTCCTTAGTCGATGTATCTTGGTGAACATGAGACAGCCTTGATATGGTTAAGACTAATATGTGTTCTGATCTTATAGGATGCTTCGAGCATGGAATAAGATGTAGACTCATGGGTACATGGGATGTACTGGACAGACCCTACTAGGATGTTCAGTTGTTTGTCACAACGTGAATATTCCTTGTATAAGACAAGTGGCACATTTCCTCTGACTTGAGATCACTTGTGTTTTCTAAATGATGATTGTCATTATTTTGAGTTAGTTCAATATCATTTGAAACATAATGATTATAGACTATCTTGGATGGTGAGCTTGAGTCAGGTTAGGGCACTAGTGATAGACATAGGATTGCCGTCTCCTTGTTTAAGGAGTGTGATGTTCTAAAGGGGCCCCCTGGATGAGATGATTGAGAGAGTGTATGGCCATACCCAGGTGACAGTGTTCATCTGATCTAATCATGCTCATCATATTGGAGTTACAAGTTTGACAGACTTGTCCAATAAGAACATCCAGTGGCAAAGGAAATATGTATGCTTTGTGAAATGATTCACACTTGTACTATGGTTTGGGTGTAGTCTTGGAAGACTCTTTCCTTTATATCGGGAGACAGTGATGTGTTGCTAGATACCCCTCACTGATCGTGATAATGTGAATTATCGTTACCGACATTTAAAGGAAACCCTTAGGGTCGCACAATTTGATGATATGGCTTACTTAAGTCAGATCGTGTGGACTGAATTGTTTGGGTTCAGTTTTAAGGGATTTAATCTCTGATTGTAAGTGAGATCTGGTCTGATCATGTTTGATTGATTAGGGCTTGAGATCGGTAAGCTTCGATTGAGAGAATGGATGCCAGATCGGTCAGATCAGGGGCATTAAAGAGATCGACGGTTAGATCTAAAGCCTTAGGGTTTATTTGATCTAGGCCTTGTCGCTTGGCTTGGTTGGTTCTTAAACCGAACCAATTGAACCAGCTCACTAAAAGAGCGCTTGGTTCATAGGGAGAGGAGTGGGCGACGAGTTCACATAGCGTGAACGTTGGGATGAGGAGAGGTTACTATTTTTAGTAACCATGATCTCCATGTCGAGTGGGCACTCATCCGAAATAGAGTATTCTCTATTTTCGCCAATTCACTTATTCCTCTCGCAAGTTTTTCCTCTCGACTTGGGGTGCGGCGACGCTTGAAGGTTGAGGAGGATTCGGCCAAGGAGAAAGACATCTCTTTTCCTTTCACTCGACAAAGACCTCTTGGAACCTTGCTAGCACAAGGAGCACCAAGAGAGATAGCAACATCATCTTGTGTGTGACGACAAGGAGAAGATCTACTTTGATCTTTGCTTCCAAGGAAACATCTTTCCATGGCGATGGTATGAATGTTTTCTTATTGTTATCAAGTTGATCTTTTGCATGCGTATCGATCTTATAACCCTAATTCCGCAAGAGAATAATTTTATGCGCCATATGCTCTAAGGGTTATGCTCCCCCATGAAGGGGACCCCCCTTATTTAAGGGGTTTTTTCAAGTATTCCTTCTAGTAATTTCAATTCATAGATTAAGAGTCATTTCAGTTTGTAGTTTCAAAGTAATCTAGTTTTAGGGTTTTCTCTACTTATAAAATACAAAAAAATAGTTTTCAATTTCGTTAGAAGTAATCCAGTTTTCTTATCTTACAAAATACAAAAAAAAAAAAAACTACTTTCTCAAAGTGTTGTTTGCATGCATCATGTTTGTGGATGATCCCCACCTCCATCACGATGCCTCTCACATCGCGCACATCTTCGTTCGCAAAATTGTGCGCCTCCATGAACTCCCCCTCGCCATTGTGTCCGACCGCGACACCCGGTTTGTCGGTCATTTTTGGAAGTCCTTGTGGGCCCTCCTTGGGACTACTCTTAAGTTTTCCTCTGCGTACCACCCGCAGACGGATGGTCAAACGGAGGTGGTAAACCGTAGCTTGGGCAACCTGTTGCATTGTTTAGCCAGTGACTTCCCATGCCATTGAGCTGAGCATCTCCCCATTGCTGAGTTCGCGTATAACAGCGCCTCCCATCACTCTACGGGGCTAAGCCCTTTCCAGGTCGTTCTTGGGCACCAACCCAGGAAACCCATTGACATGCATAACGTCCCTCCTCCTCCATCCATCCTTGAGTCTGCATACACTTTTGCATCGCATATCGCGGGTTTACACGATGAGATTCGCCGTCGGATTTTTTTGAGCAACACCCGGTATGCGGCTGAGGCCAACGAGCATCGTAGCCCACGACACTTTGAGGTTGGTGAGCTGGTTATGGTGCGCATCCACCCTGAGCATTTGACATCGCGAGCCAACTGGAAGTTGCATGCACGCTGCGCCGACCCCTACACGGTCCTACGGCGATTAGGGGCCAATGCTTACGTACTTGACCTTCTAGCGGACTCCCACCTCAGCCCCATCTTCAACGTCGCTGACCTCCTGCCCTACTATGCGCCCCTTCCCTCCGCTTCTACCTTCACCGATCCTGTTCCGCTTTATTCTCTGGAGGAGAATTCTTCCCCCCACCCCCCCTCGGGATACTTGACGGAGTCATAGACGCCAATGAAGAGAGCCCATTCCCTCATGGAGACACTTGGGAAGACTCCCCAGGGCTGGAGGAAGAAGCCCCCCAAATTCCGGCACAAACGAGGCCCTGCAGCCCCTGACACGGCCAGGCCGTGTGCCCAGACAAGGCCGAGATACGGTCGACTATAGACGCGAACACCGACACGGCCATCGCCACAGCCATGCCGCCGACCGTGCACGTCTTGGGCCAACAAGCACGCCCGTGCCACCGAGCATGCCCCAGCCGTGCATGTCTCGGGCCAACCCGCCGCCGACAAGCATGCCCGTGCCACCGAGCACGTGTTGGAGTATGCCCTTAAGGCTAATGTTTGAGGCCTTGGGATTGTATAAGTATCATGTAATAAACTCTTATGTTTATAAAGGCATGGTTATTATTCAGGTTGTTACCTTGTCTGCAATAATAAGTGTACTACTGAATAATGTCTCAAAGCTGTTCAGCTAGGCTGACAGGCTCTATGTCCTTAGTCGAGATATCTTGGTGAACATGAGACAGCCTTGATATGATTGAGACTAATATGTGTGCTAATCTTATAGGATGCTTCGAGCATGGAATAAGATGTAGAATCATGGGTACATTGGATGTACTGGACAGACCCTTCTAGGATATTCAATTGTTTGTCACAATGTGAATAATCCTTGATAGCAGCAAGTGGCACATGTCCTTCGACTTGAGATCACTTGTGTTTCTAAATGATGATTGTCATTGTTTTGAGGTAGTTCAATATCATTTGAAACATAATGATTATAGACTATCTTGGATGATGAGCTTGAGTCAGGTTAGGACACTAGTGATAGATAAAGGATTGCCGTCTCCTTGTTCAAGGAGTGTGATGTTCTAAAAGGCCCCCCTGTATGAGATGATTGAGATAGTGTATGGCCATACCCAGATGACTATGATCATCTGATCTAATCATGCTCATCATATTGGAGTTACAGGCTTGACATGCTTGTCCAATAAGAACATCCAGTGGCAAAGGAAACATGCATGCCTCGTGAGTTTGATTCACACTTATGCTGTGGTTTGGGTGTAGTCTTGGAAGACTCTTTCCTTTATATCGGGAGACAGTGATGTGTTGCTAGATACCCCTCACTGATCGTGATAACGTAAGTTATCGTTACCGACATTTAAAGGAAACCCTCAGGGTCGCACAATTTGATGATATGGCTTACTTGAGTCAGATCGTGTGGACTGAATTGTTTCGGTTCAGTTTAAAGGAGTTTAAACTCTGATTGTAAGTGAGATCCAGTCTGATCATGTTTGATTGATTAGGGCTTGAGATCGGTAAGCTTCGATCGAGAGTATTGATGCAAGATCGGTAAGATCAAGAGCATCATGAGATGAACGGTTAGATTGGAAACCTTAGGGTTTGGTTGATCTAGACCGATTGGCTTGGTTTGGTCTTTGAACCAAATTGGTTTGGACCAATTTGGATTGAACCGGTTCACATGGGTGAACCCATGGTTCGATCCATAAAGCGTTTTGGGTGGTTTGCTAGAAGTGAGAACGCATGGCTTAATGGATTTTCCATTTTTGGAAAGTCATTGAGCGCATGTCTCCTTGAAACGCCAAATCGGCTTGAAGGCTCATTGAACTCTTGTCTCCTTGCTCTTGCTCGACGCGACTTGAGAGAATTCGGGTGTGGACGACAAGAGAAGGACCGGCCAACCAAAGGAAGTGATCATCTCTTCTCTTTACTCGATCAAGGACAACTCTTGGAACCTTGCTAGCACAAGGAGCACCAAGGAAGTGAGCGCATCCTCATCTTGTGTGCGCATCTTGTGGAGGAGACCCCTATTCGATCTCTTCTTCCAAGCCGACCTCCAACTCTATGGCTATGGTATAGATCTAACTCATTCAAGTTGATCATATGCTCATGCTAAAATCGTTGAAAACACATGCTTCCGCTTGCAAAGTTATGCGCCACCCCCTTTGTGTTTTCGCCCCCCTCTTGAAAGGGGTTTCACATGCTTGCGCTCCCCCTTGAAGGGGACCCAACAATTGGTATCAGAGCCATGTTGAAGCATGTTAATATGATTGCTTGATATTTCCGTGATCCATGTTTGCGCATCTTCATGTATGCTTAGATCTTGTTCACATGCGAAAATTGACATGCTATTTCTCCATGCGAAAGTAAGATGTTTACTTATCTAGGCGCATGTTGTTTGTTCATGATGTCGCATGTCTTGAGTTGGCGCTTAGTTTATGTTGTTTTATCAAACAAAACCCTAACTTGCGCGCCTATGACTAGATCTAAAGTGCCACCTACTATAAACCCTTAGAGGGGTTGATGGGGCTGAAGTCACCTCTAGGTTAGATCAAACTAGTCTGATCAGACCATCTGACAGCCTAGATGGGTTGACCAGATAGCACCTGTGCGCAAGCATGAGGTGGCTATAGGTTGACTGCATCAAAGGCGTGTAGCGAGGTCTGGTTGAGACAACCAATGAACACTCTTGAGTTAGGCCCGGGGTCACACCCGCTTGCCAGAACTCTTGTTGGTTGTTCAGCCCTTAGCGCATGCATGGTTGACCATTAGGTCAACTCGGGTCAGTTAGGACTCGGTGCATGCAAGGGCACAGGATCTAACTAGATGGATGAGTGGATCCCTATCAATGTACCATTGTAAGGTTGTAGGGCACATAAGGAAGTTAAAATTGATGCCTATGGGGTTTTCAAAATTTAATTTCTTGATTGGATCACATGATGATTGAGACCATGTGCTTGTTTATTTATTCTTATGTGGGTTGCCCTATTGTGTGCTGTGCTGGGGCCTGCGTGCCTGGTTAATTATAAGTTAATATTATTGTGATCTGCGAATCACATTTTTATTAATCTATTGTATAATTGACCTGCGAGTCAAAGCTTGTCTAGATAGATCAAAATGTTTTTGATTAGACAAGGGCATAAAAGCACACATCCAAGAGGGGCATTCAGCTGGTGGCGCACCTGAGGTGCTCTTGGCGCTAGGGCCCTGGGTTGGACCAGATGAGATGCAAAAGAGCTCAAGTGAAGACTTAAGTAAAATTAAGGTCTTACTAGGATTCATGGGCTTTTACCACATAAGATCATGCTTTCTATTTATTCCTTATATAATTAGAATTGCATGTGTTTATCTTCTGCTATCACCATAGGACTTGCATGATAGTGAAGAAGATAAAAGACCGTTAAAATCCAACGCTAATATATCAAGCACGTAATGCCTTCTGGCGCGAAACCTCACTGTTCTGACTATCATTGGAGCCGTGTTGAACCCACTCAGTGGGCACGTCCATCTATCTTCAGACAGTGCGGGATTACACCTGCGTGTTACAGAGTAGGGATTTATCCCTTCTTGTTGCTCAGCATAGCACGTGGTGGTCCAGGGAGTAGGTCAGGTCAGCTTGACCATGTAGACTACATATGTGGCGCATATGGTAGTGCATGGAGGCAGCCATCTGTGGGGTCAGAGACTGTGTTGTACCAACTCAGTTGGCACAGTCTGCTGGATTGCCCAGATGAAGGGGAATCGCACGGGTTGGCGATTGGCTGGGACAGCCTACCAGAAATTAATGCTTGTCATCTCTGTGCATCTTATCTCGCCTGAGCGGGACGCGGAGACCAAGTATGAAATCTGGATCCCATCTCACTAAAAGAGTGTTACTCTTTCGGACTGTTTACTGGATTTTTCAGTCAGACAAAATAGTGAGAAAAAGAATCTTTCTTAAAGTCCTGGATTGATTCTGAACATTGATACTGACCTTGCTGTTCTTGCTTGTTGTAGATTCCTGCAGCAACTAACACCATGAGCTTCAATGTGCGATCCCTACTGGAAAGGGAGAAGTTTGCTGGGCCAAACTTCTCTGACTGGTTCGGACACCTTAAGATCGTTCTTAAGGCAGAGAGGAAACTGTATGTCCTCGAGACGGCGATACCGCCGCAGCCCGCTGCGAACGCCGCAAGGGCGGTTCGTGATGCCTATGAAAAGCACGTCAATGATAGCATTGATGTCGCTTGCCTGATGCTAGCGTCTATGACGCCACCGCTGCAGCGTCAGCATGAGGATATGTCGGCTATAGAGATTATAGCGAACCTCAAGATGTTGTATGCTGCACAGGCGAGGACAGAACGCTATAATCTGATGAAGCTCTTCTTTCAGAGCAAACTGGCTGAAGGGAGCCCAGTGGGAGCTCACGTGCTCAAGATGATTGGGCACAAGGAGGCTCTGGAGAAACTGGGGCATACCGTCAACCAGGAGCTTGCTGTAGATATTATTCTGCAGTCTCTTCCGCCTTCTTTCGATGCGTTCATCATTAACTTTAATATGAACAAAATCGATTGTACGCCGGCAGAGCTGCTGAATATGCTCTTGACTACTGAGGAAACTCTGAAGGGCAAGCCTTCAACCTCTGTCTTAATGGTTCCTTTTAGGAACAAGAAGAAGGGGAAGAAGGGCAAGGCCCCTGTCAAGAACTACAGTAAGGCTCTGAAACAGAAGGTCAAGCGGTCCAAGGACAACAGGTGTTTCCACTGTGGCCAGCTGGGTCACTGGAAAAAGGACTGTAAAGCGCTCCAAGGAGATAAGAGGGGAAGCATCGCTTCTGGCTCAGGTATATACGTGACGGAAGTCATGGTTTCATCTTCTTCTATTTCATGGGTGTTGGACACTGCATGTGGAGTTCACATTTGTTCAAATGTACAGGAACTCAAGAGAAGAAGGCAGGTGGGACAGCATGAGGTAGACCTACGCGTTGGAAACGGGGCACGGGTTGCTGCTGTTGCTGTAGGAGACTATTTCATTTCTTTACCATCTGGCATTGTATTGGAATTAAACAATTGTTATTTTGTACCGAGTATCACCAAGAATATTATCTCTATTCCTGCTCTTGTCAGGAAAGGATTTGCCTTTGAATGCAATATTTCAAAGTGTGTTTTATCTGTAGATAATATTGTGTATGCAACTGGTTCAATTAACAATGGGTTATACATGTTGGACATGGAAAATTCTATACAAAACATTGATAATAAGAAAGCCAAGTATGCTGATGACAGCACCTTGCTATGGCATAGTCGTTTAGGCCATATAAACGAGAAACGCATTAAGCGGTTGCATGATCATGGACTGCTGGGATCTTTCTCCTACGAGGAGTTTGATACATGCAAAGCTTGTTTGATGGGTAAAATGACGAAGTCTCCTTTTCCTAACAAAGGTCAAAGGGCTTCAGGTTTACTTGACCTCATACACAGTGATGTGTGTGGGCCATTTAGTAAACATGCCAGAGGTGGCTATCAGTACTTCATTACCTTTACTGATGATTTCAGTAGGTATGGATATGTCTATCTAATGAGACATAAAAGTGAATCTTTTGACAAGTTCAAAGAGTTCAAAAATGAAGTACAAAATCAGTTAGGCCGAAATATCAAGGCACTTCGTTCTGATCGAGGTGGAGAATACCTAAGTCGAGAATTTACTGACTATCTGAAAGAGTGTGGGATTATCTCACAGCTCACTCCGCCAGGAACACCGCAATGGAATGGTGTGTCCGAGAGGAGAAATAGAACGTTACTTGACATGGTTCGTTCTATGATGAGTCAGGCTACTCTTCCATACTCCTTTTGGGGTTTTGCACTGGAAACAGCTGCAAAGGTACTAAACCGAGTGCCATCCAAGGCAGTTTCAAAGACGCCATATGAGTTATGGTATGGGAAACAGCCTAGCTTGACATTTATCAGGATCTGGGGTTGCGAGGCTTATGTCAAAAAGCTCGCCTCTGGGAAACTGGAGAGCAGATCTGAGAAATGCATCTTTGTCGGTTACCCTAAGGAAACTAAGGGTTATTATTTCTACGATCCCAAAGAGAACAAGGTTTTTGTTGCTCGGACGGCCATATTTCTTGAGAAGGAATTTCTTCTGCAAGAGGCCAGTGGGAGAGAAATAAAGCTGGATAAGAATCCAGAGGGAGGACAAAGTAGTCAAGTGCAGTTGGATGAGCCAGAGCCAGTGGATCAGGTTATTGAACAACCTGAGGCTCAGATAACACGGGAACCGCGAAGATCGGGTAGGATCCGTCGACAGCCTGAGCGCTATGACGGAGTCTACATCATTGATAATGATGAACCCCTCACTTATGCGGATGCGGTCAGTGGACCGGAGTCAGCTAGATGGCTTGATGCTATGCGAGCCGAGATGGACTCCATGTCAGATAACCAAGTCTGGGATTTGGTTGATCCGCCTCCGGGAGTAATCCCTATAGGCTGTAAATGGATCTTCAAGAAGAAGATTGACATGGATGGTAACGTGGTTACCTATAAAGGCAGGCTAGTTGCGAAAGGTTTCAAACAAATCTACGGGATAGATTATGATGAAACTTTCTCTCCTGTAGCCATGTTTAAGTCTATTCGGATTCTTTTCGCTATAGCTGCATATTATGATTATGAGATCTGGCAGATGGATGTGAAGACAGCTTTCCTTAATGGAAATCTGGATGAGGATGTGTATATGACACAACCTGAGGGTTTCACTAATCCAGCAGATCGTCATAAAATATGCAAGTTAAAGAAATCCATTTATGGACTTAAACAAGCATCTAGAAGCTGGAACATTCGTTTTGATGAATCAATCTCTGAGTTTGGTTTCATCAAGAACGAGGATGACCCGTGTGTATATAAGAGGTTTAGTGGGAACGTAATTACATTCCTAATCCTCTACGTCGATGATATCTTAATCATTGGAAACGATATTCCTGAACTGCATGCGGTTAAAGCATGGTTAGGAAAATGTTTCCAGATGATAGATCTAAGAGGCTTCTCGGGCTGTGCCAAAGTACTTACATCGATAAAGTCCTGGAGAGATTCCATTTAGAGAAGTCTAAACGTGGATATCTTCCAGTCAGACATGGTCTGAATCTTTCGAAGAGTCAGTGTCCACAAACACAGACTGAGAAAGATGAAATGGACAATACGCCTTATGCTTCGGCTATTGGGTCCATTATGTATGCGATGTTATGTACTCGCCCAGACGTCGCTTACGGGTTAAGCGTGACCAGTCGATTCCAAAGTAATCCAGGACAGGCGCACTGGATTGCAGTCAAGAACATTATAAAATATCTGCGGAGGACCAAAGATATGTTCTTGATATATGGTGGTCAGGAAGAACTCAGTATAGAGGGATATACTGACGCTTCATTCCAGTCAGACCAGGATGATTTCCGATCGCAATCAGGCTATGTCTTTAGCTTGAATGGTGGAGCAGTGGTGTAGAAGAGTTTCAAACAGTCAACTGTTGCTGATTCCACAACAGAAGCCGAGTATGTTGCAGCCTCGGAAGCATCCAAGGAGGCAGTGTGGATTCGTAAGTTCGTGAGAGAACTTGGTGTTGTTCCTTCGAGTGCAGATCCTTTGGTTATCTTCTGTGATAACACTGGAGCAATCGCACAAGCAAAGGAACCACGGTCGCACCAGAAGTCCAAGCACATACAGAGACGGTTTCACTTGATCCGGGAGATCATTGATCGAGGCGAGATCAAAATATGCAAGGTTCATACAGACGACAATCTGGCTGACCCGCTTACCAAGCCTCTGGCGCAGCAGAAGCATGAGAAGCACTGTAATAATATGGGTTTGAGGTTTCTCAACCATTAGATTAAGTGCAAGTGGGAGATTGTTGGAGTATGCCCTTAAGGCTAATGTTTGAGGCCTTGGGATTGTATAAGTATCATGTAATAAACTCTTATGTTTATAAAGGCATGGTTATTATTCAGGTTGTTACCTTGTCTGCAATAATAAGTGTACTACTGAATAATGTCTCAAAGCTGTTCAGCTAGGCTGACAGGCTCTATGTCCTTAGTCGAGATATCTTGGTGAACATGAGACAGCCTTGATATGATTGAGACTAATATGTGTGCTAATCTTATAGGATGCTTCGAGCATGGAATAAGATGTAGAATCATGGGTACATTGGATGTACTGGACAGACCCTTCTAGGATATTCAATTGTTTGTCACAATGTGAATAATCCTTGATAGCAGCAAGTGGCACATGTCCTTCGACTTGAGATCACTTGTGTTTCTAAATGATGATTGTCATTGTTTTGAGGTAGTTCAATATCATTTGAAACATAATGATTATAGACTATCTTGGATGATGAGCTTGAGTCAGGTTAGGACACTAGTGATAGATAAAGGATTGCCGTCTCCTTGTTCAAGGAGTGTGATGTTCTAAAAGGCCCCCCTGTATGAGATGATTGAGATAGTGTATGGCCATACCCAGATGACTATGATCATCTGATCTAATCATGCTCATCATATTGGAGTTACAGGCTTGACATGCTTGTCCAATAAGAACATCCAGTGGCAAAGGAAACATGCATGCCTCGTGAGTTTGATTCACACTTATGCTGTGGTTTGGGTGTAGTCTTGGAAGACTCTTTCCTTTATATCGGGAGACAGTGATGTGTTGCTAGATACCCCTCACTGATCGTGATAACGTAAGTTATCGTTACCGACATTTAAAGGAAACCCTCAGGGTCGCACAATTTGATGATATGGCTTACTTGAGTCAGATCGTGTGGACTGAATTGTTTCGGTTCAGTTTAAAGGAGTTTAAACTCTGATTGTAAGTGAGATCCAGTCTGATCATGTTTGATTGATTAGGGCTTGAGATCGGTAAGCTTCGATCGAGAGTATTGATGCAAGATCGGTAAGATCAAGAGCATCATGAGATGAACGGTTAGATTGGAAACCTTAGGGTTTGGTTGATCTAGACCGATTGGCTTGGTTTGGTCTTTGAACCAAATTGGTTTGGACCAATTTGGATTGAACCGGTTCACATGGGTGAACCCATGGTTCGATCCATAAAGCGTTTTGGGCGGTTTGCTAGAAGTGAGAACGCATGGCTTAATGGATTTTCCATTTTTGGAAAGTCATTGAGCGCATGTCTCCTTGAAATGCCAAATCGGCTTGAAGGCTCATTGAACTCTTGTCTCCTTGCTCTTGCTCGACGCGACTTGAGAGAATTCGGGTGTGGACGACAAGAGAAGGACCGGCCAACCAAAGGAAGTGATCATCTCTTCTCTTTACTCGATCAAGGACAACTCTTGGAACCTTGCTAGCACAAGGAGCACCAAGGAAGTGAGCGCATCCTCATCTTGTGTGCGCATCTTGTGGAGGAGACCCCTATTCGATCTCTTCTTCCAAGCCGACCTCCAACTCTATGGCTATGGTATAGATCTAACTCATTCAAGTTGATCATATGCTCATGCTAAAATCGTTGAAAACACATGCTTCCGCTTGCAAAGTTATGCGCCACCCCCTTTGTGTTTTCGCCCCCCTCTTGAAAGGGGTTTCACATGCTTGCGCTCCCCCTTGAAGGGGACCCAACAGCACGCCCCAGCCGTGCATGTCTCGGGCCAACCCACCGCCGACAAGCACGCCTGTGCCGCCGAGCACGCCCCAGCCGTGCATGTCTCGGGTCAGAATGCAGATGTGGAGCACGACCGTGACCATCGACATGGCCAGGCCGTGCTTAGCCCTAGAAAGCCAAAAGAGGTTGTTTTCCACCCCGTTCGATGCTCGCAGCGGTCCTCGCATCCCCCAGACTATTTTGTGGGCGTGATGAGCCCTTCTACAGCCACAACTTGCCCGATCCGCTCCAACAATGTGGCTTCTCCGGCATCAACGACGTCCCTTCATCCGCTGCACATCACTCAAAGGCCAATCCGAAACCCGGCAGTCGACCGTGACCATTCCACCGACCGTTACAACAACCGGGTTCTCAACTCGGCCCAAGAAACCGCCAACAACGTCTAGAACCAGCCCACCATTAGTAAGTTCTGCTGCTTCGTGGCAGCGTGTTCGGAGATGGTGTAGTGCCACTTGGGCCCGGACAACGGCCACGTCAACGACTCTTCCGTCCGACGCTTCGCGCCACATCAGGGATTCTATCAGAATAGTTGGTAGCTGTCTACTTTTAGGTTGTCAAGAGGGAATATTGACCCTCTTTAGTTTGTTACGGGGTGGTTGGCTTTTCTAACTGCCCCACATGTTTTTTTTTGTGACCCTCCTCCCCTCTTGTTCTATAAAAGGGGGCTAGGGGCTGTGTGTCTTCTTTAGTTCTTGTTGTAGTTTGCGCCTTCCCCCACGTGAAGGCCTTAGGTCTAGCAAAACTCCAAGGAGCTCGCCTAGAGTTCCCTCAACCCGTGTAACTATTGTACACTGTTTTTCTGCTTTCAATCAAAACACCCGGCGAATCCCTCCCCAGGGCGCCGGCTCCTTTGCAATTTCATCCTGCTGTGTTTGCATCTTGGGCGAGCAAAGTAGCCGGTTGCCGTAGCATCGTGAAGAACGCGCGCGCGTGTGCATGCTCCTGAAAATTGGCTATGCGATCGAGGTGAGTATTTTCCATTAGTAATTCGATCGGTAGTATCTCTTCCGCTCCGAGTGTTGCTCAAGTTACATCTTGCACTATTCCATTGGGTTTTCTCCGCGGGTTTTCACCGATCGTGAGTGTTTCTTTTCCCTCGTCTCAAGACCCTCTCTCGGATTTCTGCATCATAGTCTCCCCACAGTAGAGTATTGCTCTAAGGAAACCGTCCTACACATCCGCTGCGTCAAATAGGCTGCTGGGAAGTCCCTTCTATTGGAAAGTCAGTTTCAGGTTCAGGGTGACTGGCATTATACCAAGGGGTAACTTCTAGTTGTCCCACCCTTGAGTCCAATCTATCTAAGGATTTTTTTCATAGCTGTAGAGTCGGCTTTCATTTCAGCTAGCATGGCTATGACATCAGCTATGGTTGCAGTTTCAGGTGCAGGGTTTTGGTTAGCGGGGGTGTTTCTGTTACGCGCCATGGTGAGAAATTAATCCTCACAAATGGCAAATGGTAGCAGGTTACAGTAGTAAATTAACATAGGCAGCAAATGAACGCAGGTAATTAGTAATCAGATAAGTGAACCAATACATGCAACTGGAAACACAAATATGATAGCCAAATGGAAACACAAACTTGAATTAATCCGTAGCAGGGGTATCGCAGTCAGCAATCACACAAGTCAGGTTTCACAGAACAGCAGATAAACCAAATGGTAAGCTACAGTAACTTCAGGGAATACAGGTGACAATAAATGGTTCTTAGTTCAGATGAGGGAATAACAGGTAATCCAGTAGCAGGTGATGTACTTAATTATGAGCAGATATCAGAAATGAAAAATCCAGCGAGCAAACAAACCAGCAGTAATTGGAAAGCTCGGAACTCGACAGCACAGCTTATAGAAAACCACAGAGGCAAACAGTAAACAGCTACAGTTACGTACAGGATTCAGAATTATAAGCAAGCAAAGTTCAGTTCATCAAGATTTGATGCGAGACTACAGTTCCAGATGATTCAACGACACAAATCTATCAGTGAGATGCACACAGAAATCAGATAACCAATGTTTAAGTTCCGACAGAGGAATTTTAGTGAACAACTACAGTGCAGAGAAATTAGCAAGTATAGTTTTCAAAACTTTGTTCTCAAAATGAAACAGATTAACAGGGTATGAATGAGAGCACTTAAGGGTTGCTCTGATACCACTAATGTAGGATGAAAAATCCTAAGCCCAAGGAACCCCTTAAGTATGTGGCTCTAGTGTGATTTCAGTTGATTAAAATCAGATGATGCGCAGATGGTTTTGGAAATTTAAGCATGCAATTAGATTATAAGAGAGTAAAGGATCGAAAACACCTCGAGTCCCCTTGAAGGAAGGGGACCAAACCCCTTCGTGATCTTCAGTCACTGGCCTTCGGAAATGATCTCACGATGAAAGGTTGATGATGTGCGCATATGCTTCCAGTTCCAGCAATCTAGCAATGATCGTTGGTCCAAGTTGTGAAGGATTTGCGTAAGGGAATGGCAGGTTAACGTTCAGCGGGAAGATGATTTGAAGGGCCGCCAGGCTCACCTTCAGGTGGATGGGAAGAGGGGCCAAAGGCTCACCCTCAAGGACACAAGGGGCCTTCCGGCTCACCCTCAACACAAGCAATAAGGGCCTTCTGGCTCACCCTCAACACAAGCAAAAGGGCCTTCCGGCACTCCTCGACAAGCACACGCTAACGCAGGTTTTTCTCAGAAATTTCAACTTAGTGCAAGTGTAAAACTACAAGGACTTTAAACCCTGTTTCCCAACGTTACAATTTGCTAATGACTCTTGGCCTTCTTTGCTTGTTGACAGCTCTTGGTGTTGCGTAAATTGATTGGTGGTTGTAGGCGGCTTTGGTTCTGAGCTGGTAAAAGTTTCTTGCGCATGCTGATTAGTTTGCATGCAGTCTTGAGCTGGCGGTGGTATTAGTTGCCGTGCATGTGTTTGAAGTTATTGTTGACAAGTTGACTGATGTTAGAGAGGTTGACTGTTGTTGAGGTGGCTAACGTCTTTGATTGTTGTGGAAGTTTGCTTGCGGCCTTAGTATGAGTGCTGGGAGAACATGGGTGCCCTATAGGTGCCTTACATGTGATAAGAACCTAGGCTATAACACCCTATTACATAAACTACAAAATAAAAACAAAAGCTTGAAAGTAAATCCTAGGCTACATCCTAACTACAATGATAACTTAAGAGTTTAAGCACAAAATTGTCCACAACTAGTCCTACAAATATCAAGACTAGCTTGGACCACAAGTCATAAGTTTATCAAAGTTAAGCAACTGAGAAATGAAAGTAAAATAAATAAGTGTTCAACATAGCAATTTCTATGAATGAAGTTCTTCAAGGGGTCCTCCCATAGCGGATTGGGGGCTTCTTGATTCTTTTGGCTCTTCGTAGTAATGCCCCTGCATCATACACGAACAGGGGTTTGACTCGAAATGCAATGTGGAAGATGCAAAAATTGTGCAGAAATATGACGATGCAACGGAGTTGGACCGTACGAACAATAAGAATTGAACGCACAACTTGCCTCTGATACCATAATTGATGCTGCTACGAGTGGGAGGGATGGTCCTTAGTTCCGTACTCTATGGTGTTTAGACAATGCCCGGAAAACGTGAGAGGGTCTTGAGATGAGGGAAGTGAAAACCCATGGAAATGCAGCAAAAAACATGAGGAAAACAGTGGAGAATTCATTTCAAGGCAACACAAATGCAAGAGGAGTAAGCGACACCCAAATCTACGAAATTAACTCACTAACCTCTCAGCGAGCAACTTAAGCGTAGCACGTCTTCTTGGGGAAGAGCTATTAGCGAGGGTCGGCTCGCAGACCTATGAGCCTGTGAACACACCACAATGTAGGAGATCGTCCCACACCTCCGACGTACGGATACTCATGGGGTGAGGGAAAGTGCAAGCACAGAACACGGTGGAATTTGAAAACAGATGAACCTGACCTACAGGAGGCGGTGGGATTTACTTTCTTGCAAACAAGAAGGAGTACACGCGAGGAGTCGAGGCCGGACCAAGGATCCAACACTCAGATCGGAACTCGATTGTTACCACAAACTCAAGAAGCAAGGCACCGACCTTTGCTTCTACATGCTCTGAAGTCAAGGCACCAACCACGATGTCTACAGCACACTAGGAGCACTCTACCACTGCTAGAGAACTGAGGAGTATGCTAACACAACCCTCTCTTTTATAGAATAAGAGGAGGGGAACAAGACAAGGGTAGCATCTCAACAACTACCTATTCTAATCATTAAAAAGGTAGTCAACCTGATACTTAAGACAAGAAGGAATAAAAATTCTACCAACTACCAACTACTACTGAAGCTTCTGTGCATGTCCTTGATTCTGGAGGAGTACGGCAGTCATCCATCACACTAGCTCAGAGCAAGCCGCGACAAAACAGCATAACTTCGAAATTGTGGGCTGGTTCATGACGGTGGAGGCTTGCTCTTGGGCTATGTTGTTCAGATGGTTGTGGTATTCATCTTGGGCCGAGCCTTCGGTGGGTCAAGTTGGGAGACCCATGGGCTGGAGGATCTCGGTGTGAACTGAGAGTGAGTTGATGACTCCCATATATTGGTCCAGTGGTTAACTTGAGCATTGGGATCGCCAGATCATCACCATGCTGGGATCCTTCGGGTCCTCTTGGGATAGGGAAATGTGGTACGGAGGGCGATGTACGTCGAAACAGGGCCAATGAGGTGAAATGGCATCTTTAGGGGAGATCACAGTCGGGCTGTGATGGTGTTCACGGCCGTGATCTAGTGGTTCAAAGGTCGCCGAGGTGTTACGGCCTAGCCGTGACAGTGTTCATGCCCATGTTTTGGTCCATGTCTGGGATCTGCGATTTTCTGACTTTTTGCCTAGGGGATCACGGCCTACCCGTGATCATGTTCACGGCCGTGATCTTGTATGCTGGAATCTGCTACAACCTTCATAGCCTGGCCATGATGGGACTCATGGTCATGCTTTTGTCCACGACTGGAACTCGAGTTTTTTGCCAAAGCCGTCATGCCTGTGATAGTCTTCATGGCCTGCCCGTGATCAGCTCGTAGGAAATTGTGGGGAGGGGGATTCTGGTCCAAATCTTCCCCCTCTTCAGTGTTGGCTTCTCCTGCATCACTCTATCATGTGAAAACAAATATATTATGGTTGAAGTGGACTATGTCTTGAAATGGGTAGAATCCTTAGCTGAAGCTACAAATGACTACAAAATAGTGATAAAGATGCTCAAAAAGATTTTTTTTTTCAAATTTGGAGTCTCGAGAGTTCTCATAAGCAATGAAGGTTCACACTTTATCGAGCAGAGATTTGCCTCTCTTTTGTAGAAATATGGAGTAACACACAAGATTGCAACGCCCTATCATCCACAAACCAGCAGTCAAGTGAAAATTTCTAACAGATAGATAAAAAAATTATGGAGATCATATCAAATTCAAGGAAGGATTAGGCCTTAAACTCCATGATGCACTTTGGATCTATAGGACAAGATATAAAACCCCCTTAGGTATGTCTCTATTCAAATTGATATATGGTAAGTCTTGTCACTTACCAGTTGAACTTGAGCACAGTGCATACTAGCAAGTAAAAATGTTGAATTAAACTTGATGAGCGCTAAAGAGAAGAGAAAGCTCCAACTGAATGAACTTGATATTTGCTTATGAAAATACAAGGATTTAAAAGGAATGAACTAAATGATGGCACGATCAACATATCTCAATAAAGGAATTTCAAGAGGGAAACCAAGCACTGTTATTCAAATCAAGATTAAAGCTATGTCCAAGAAAGCTTAGAACAAGATGGTCATACCCTTTTCTAAGTTAGACAATTTACCCTTTTAGAGCTATTCAAATTTGGAGTGAGAGCACTAGTAGTTTTAAAGTCAATGGCCAAAGATTGAAGCGGTACCACTAAAATGACACAATAGAGAGAGGTGTCACTCAAACCCTCTCTGACCCACACTCTACAATATGACCCTCATGCAACTAACTACATGCTGCTTATGGCAAGTTAATCTCACAATGGCAGAGGTGCATTTATCCTTCAACTTGAGTTAGTTGGCATCTCTAAATGGTAAGTGATATGCTTTGATACAACCTAATGTCTTGCCATAGCATGAGGGTTATAACAGTTTTCATTAGGTGTATCATGAGTCATATGAGAGGTTCAACTGACCAAGAGAGGATTTGCCCCTTTCTTAAATGAAAGCTTAATATCCATGGGCCCCAAATGGTTGTATGACTGAAAGTGTATGGTCATACCTAGGTGAAAGTCTGATTTAGTCATGAACATTAGATTGAGTTAAATAAGTGTGACACACTTCTCCAATTAGGATATTATTTTGGCAAAGGGACTATAGTGCAAAGTTACTTTGTTGTAATTTAGGGGATGTCAATAATGACAACCATTCTAATGACTTGGGTAGCAGCGATGTGTTGCTATATACCCCTCACTACTTGTGATAATCATCATATCACCACTACCAACATCAAATGAACCTATAGGGTCGCACACCTAGACACTCAAGATCTCATATTGATCAGGTAGCCTTAGATCGAATCATGTTATGATTCAAATCAGTTTTGGAGATTGATGCATCTCGGATGCGTCTAATGAGATAGAGAACTTTATTTAGAGCTAGATTTCATTTTGATATAGTTGACCTCTAGTTGACCTTTGAATGACCATATTTGACCTCAGTTGACTAGGTCATAGTCGACGGGTCAAGTGATTAAAAATGCACTGAATTGATTCGGTAGCTTGTTGGCTTGATTTAGTGAAATCTGAAGGGGTCCATGGGCTAGGCGCATATTTAAATATATTTATATTCAAATAATGAATAAATTAATAAATTTATTTGTGCCTTAAGTGATGGGACGCACCTCTATTCTTCCATATATAGGGGCTTGGGGCTAGGTGCATAATGTGTGTTCTCATAACAACCCTAGCCACATCAACCCTAGATGCTCTTCTCTCTTGAATCCGTCACTCCTTCTCATGATGTCTTCTCCTTGGTGCAAGTTGAAGAGGGCAACAAGTGAAGAGGGAATTCATCCTTGGCGGAAGCTTCATCCCTTGGCGCAAGGTGGTGAGCAGCTTAACATCACTTAGGCACATCTTCCTTGAATATTGGTGTCAAGTGGAGCTCTCCCTTAGGCGTGGATCTCTGCTCTCAAGACTAGCACTAAGCATAGAGGCAAAGGGATCTCGAGGAGCCCATATGTGCGAGAATGTAGAGGATGCTCCCTTGCACGTCTAAAGTCATCATCACCCACCACTTTTCACACTATAAATGTACCTAAAATTCTATTACACTCAATTGGTTTCTCTCCTAAGGCGATCTTCTATTGTTTTTGTGGAAATCTATTTCAGGTC
This sequence comes from Costus lasius, assembly GCA_027563935.2. Classification (NCBI taxonomy): domain Eukaryota; kingdom Viridiplantae; phylum Streptophyta; class Magnoliopsida; order Zingiberales; family Costaceae; genus Costus; species Costus lasius. The sequence continues at coordinate 85,383,493 of CM050451.1, forward strand.
ATCACTTCCGTTGTTTGTTTTAAAATTTTAAATTGGCCTAGGGTTTCCGAACAACTAGTTACCCTATTAATGTTGGCCTCATTATAAAATATCACAAAGGATCGACTTTCGATATATGCTTAATTTTATGTTTGAGTAGATAATGCCTCAATTTTTTGATTGCAAAGACTAGAGCTAAACACTGCTTTTCAATAGGAGAGTAAAAAATTTATGCTTTTTACAAGAGTCATCCCAAATAAATAGAGCATCCATCTTGGTTAATTTTGAGAAAGGATGAATTCATCTAGATAAATTAAAAATGAATCTTCTAATATAAGCTAAGTGCCCTTGAAATGATCTGAGTTCTTTGAGATTTCTTAGGGGTTGACATATTGGTGATTGCCTTTATTTTTTATGGATCTATCTCAATTCTTCTATGTTTTACAATAAACCTAGGGAAACCCTAGAAGCACCCTCATAGGTTCGGCCAATGCCATGGGCATCCTTCAAGGATGATTCGCCACCAAGTAAGGGCCATCAAGGAGGGGTGCTTCTTGCGCCACCATGCAAGGTGCGCAAGCAAGCATGCATGCGCCTATCTTCAGGTGATGTGCGCCATCCTAATCTTCATCTTAATTAAAAGCAAAAAGAAAAGTGGCACGCAGGCCTCACAAGAGTACATCACAGGCATGCAAAGGGGCTTGACCAATGATCACAACACCATACACAATCAAGGCATTACTCATGCAATTCAACATGCTCATGAAAAACATAAAATTTTAAATTTTACTTTTTCATAAAACCAGTTTCTTTTTCTCATCTTCTTCTCACAAATCTTTTAGTTATTCTCAATTAATTTTCATGATGATTTCAAAGATCCTCTCGGCTGGTAATTTTGTCAGATCAAGAGACCCGGCCAGTCCGAAGACACAATGCTCGTCCTACTTGACAAAACCACGTGCGCCTTTGATCTTTAAACCATGCAAGAAAAATAACCCAAAAATCCAAAAGAGATTGAAAAGGTGATAGAAACAAGAAACCATAATTTTTCCTACTTTTAGAAAAAACGTTTGCCATGCAATTTTCAATTTTTGAAAATTGAAATATGGCATGTGAGCATGAAAAATATGAAAAGCATGAAAAACATCGTTCGAGTTTCGCAAGTCGCTCTGATACCACTGTTGGGAAACTCCGGGGATATTTTACAATTTTTCAGAGGTTTATGGTCACAAATACATTGCGCAGCGGAAGAATATCCCCGAAACAGGCCAGTCCCAAAAACCCAGTGAAGATCATCAAGCGAGAGAGTCGACATGATGTGATAGAAAATACCTTAATGCAAGGTGAGGCCGATGTCAACGAAGGCGCCCAAGTGTGCGCCCTCTGCAGTCTCACACACACGGATTGCTCAAGTCCTCTTCTTCCACGCTCGGTGCTAGCCTCGGGAAGAAGATCCAAGCCTTGGGGAGATCACCACTTCACTTGCGCTACCTTCTAGAGAAGTTGCGCCAAGGAGTCAAGGATCTTATCTTCAAGGATCTTATTATAGTAAACCTTGGTGTTATAGTTTTATTCAACATGGTTTGCAACGCATAATTCACCCTAGAAGCCTAGAGTCAAGAAAAGCTTTGGACAATGACCTTTTTGACAAGTTGGGTGAGCAGGTTAAGGACGCATGTGAAACACTTGAAAAGATTCGGCTTATGGAGCAAACCTTGCATAAAAAAAATAAGAGTTCAACTCCTTTAGAGCTACAAGAACAAACCTTAGAACTTACTTTGGAGGCCAACCCATGTCTTGATAAAACCACTGAATTTGAAGAAGCAAGTCATGAAGAGCCAAACCTTCAAGTAGAACCTATACCTTCACTTTCAATTTTAGGGCCAATACCTTCACCTTCAATTTTAGGGCCCATACCCATAGGTTCTCAACTTGAGCTTAGCACTACAATTAGAGAGCCTAAAGTGGAACCCAAACCCATAGGTCCTCTTGAATCCAAATTTGAACCTAAGTTGGAGCCTTCTGAACTTGATCTGGATCCTAATCCTCAACCTTTAGGACAACCCCTAGATTTAGAAAATCTCTCCCAGGACCCTATGATCATTGAATCTTGTCTTTTAGGTCCATCTACCCATACCCTTAAGCCACCATTAGGATCAAAGACACATCATAAACTCCAACATGGTTTGCTCTCTACACCTATTGAAGTTGAGTATATTGATTTCATCATTCCCTGTCCTTTCTTAAATCCTAGGATTCTCTATCACAAACTTACTAATGTGTTTGGCCGAGAAAGGGAATTCAATGCAGGTAACCAACTTGGACCATGGACATGGAACAATGAAACAACATGCTATGATGCTGACAACATTTCGAAGCTTCAGATTCTTAAGGAGCAGCTAACTCTCGCCCCTCAAGAACTTCTCCACCACCACAAGAACAATTCTTCGGGGAAGAATTATTTTCACCCGGGAAGAACTGATGGAGGCAGCAAGCACAAGCCACGAAGGTATAAATGGAGCCTGAGATTACCTTAGGCTAACGCTGGGAGGCTTCTCAAATAAGCTAGCATGTTCAATTCTAAAGCTAGCTAAATAATGGATAATAGCTACTTCACCCATCGAAGACTCTCAAGTTCAAGCTCACTAAAGAAGAAGTTGTTGCATCCCATAAATGATGACTTGCATGAGCACCAACCTGTCCAGCCACATCCACGCCAAGCATCAATCCAACCATGTATGGACCAGCTCTAAATCTGCCAAATGAGGATCTGGTGATGCGCCAGCCCACTCATTGCCAGCAAGCATTCATCTTCAACGAAGGAAGCTGCAACGCACCTCATATGGAATCTTCAACGTCTCTTCTTACTGATCAAAATTGGAAATAACAACGTTCGGCAGCAACGTCTCTATCTTCTCACTATATGTATCTCTTTCGCATGCATCAATGTAACAACGTTTTGATGAATTTGAATCTATGAAGTAGTTTTCTTAGTATAGTTCCTCTTCTATCGGATGCTCTCCTCCTTCTTCTCCTTCTAGGGCCGAGCCCTCCTCTCCTCCTTTCTTCCTCTATCTCTACCCTCTCCTTCTTCCAGAAATCAAGCCAACCAGTCACGGTTCCCTGTTCCCAGAATCCCAAAATTTTGAGAGCTCGCCGCCGACGATCCACCGGTCGGATTCTCATGAAACTTCGGCCATCACTCATCCTCCCCAAGATGAAGCCACTGCCGCCGACATCCGCCCATCCACCCATCTGATCACCGGAATCAAACTTCTGTTCGAATCCCCTGTTCTCGCCAGCCTTCCGCCCTAGTTCCGCCGTTCATCGTCGCTCTCCTCCGACCGGCCACCATTCGACTCGAAAATCCGGCCACCTCTTCGCCATCACCGCAGAAACCTCCAGTAGTAGCAGGTTTGGGGTTCATGCCCTACCGGCTGAACAACGGCCGACCCTGTTCTGCTCGCCAGCCTTCCCCTGTTCCGTTCGACAACCCGCGTCGTCACCCGCCTCCGCCAGTGCTCAGACGCCATCCTCGCCTCCTCCACCAGCTGTTCGTGCTTCGACGATATCAACGCCACCTCGTCCTCCTTCATCCCCTATGCCTCTGACGAGCAACCCATGCTCCGGCGTCGTTGATCGGCCCACGCCCTGTTTCTACATATCCTCCTATTTCCAGCTATAGTTTCTACTTTGCTAATGGTTAACCTTGTTCTTGCAGGTAGTTTAAGCAATCTGGGCAACAAAAGTCATGAATTTTGCACGATTAGGAAGAACAAATCCTGTTTTATCAGTTGTACCAGTCAAGCCGAACTCAAATTCAACATATCAACCAAGGATACCTGGCAACTTTTGATAACTAATACATTTCCTGCAATTGTTTCATCGACTAATCTGACTAGCCCTCTTTGTGCAGGTGTTTTAAGCAATCGATGTAACAAAGGTCTTAAACTTTGGTCAGATAATGACACACACATCTTGTTCTTTCATGTGGACTAGTTGATGCAATCCTAGGTTCAACGGTTCAACCTATGAGGCATTGCAACAATTGCTATCTGAAACAGTTCAGTGCAGTTTTAATTTTCCAATCTGATTAGCTATATGGTTGCAGTGATTATATATGCCTGATAGTTCATCACACTATAATTCTTACACAATTTTAAAGAACTACTTTTGTTCTACATCTTGGTATAATAGGTTCAAATTTTAGATATATGGATTTTCCTACAAGGCATAGTTACTTTTTATAAATGATATTCTTCAGTAGCACTGAATTCTGACTGATTTATGAATTTTGGTTTCTCTAAAAATAAAATAAAATAATAATAATTTAATTTTAAATTAGTATCATTGTCACACGCTTCCGTCCTACATCAAACCATGTCAAACAGAGTTCGATTTCTCCTTTCAGACACATCATTCCATTGAGGTGTTCCAGGCGGAGTAAGTTGGGATAGAATCCCATACTCTATTAGATAGTCAAGGAACTCACCATTCAGGTACTTTTATTATTTATGTTACAAATAGAGTTATCTATAATCCATTGCATAAGGTACCCTTCATATTTGCAAATGAAAAAGAACATGAGTCATCTTTTATTTCAAATTTAAATTCCTTCCTTGCAAAGCAAGAAATAGATATAATGTTTTGGTAAAAGAAGGTACATCATAGCAATTATTCAACTCTAATAGAAGTCCAGAAGGCAGGGAGAGAGTCAAAATTCCTACAGCAACACAAGCAACCTGTGCCCTGTTCTCAACACGTAGGTTATTCTCTCTAGGCCACACCAATCTATTTTTCTTGAACCCCTGCATATTTGTATAAATATGAGCTCCACATGCGGTATCCAAACCCATGACATAAAAATAGAAAAGTTGACTTCAGTAACATAATTACCTGAGCTAGAAGCTAAGGCCAAGCCTTTCTTCTCCTCATTCTGAAGTTGCTTGCAGTCCCTCCTCCAGTGACCCTGCTCGCCACAGTGGAAGCACCTCTGGTCCTTTGACTTCTTCGTCTTTTTCTTCAGTGCCTTGGTAGGACCCTTGGCACCGCCTTTGGCATGTGCCATACCCTTTTTCTTCATCTTCTTGGCCGTAGGGACCAAAAGAACAGAATTAGGTTTGGTCTTTACCATCTCACGCTCGGCTGTCTGGAGCATATTCATCAATTCCTCCCGTGTGCACTCAATCTGGTTCATATTGAAATTTATGATAAACGGACTAAAGCTAGGGGGCAGGGAATGCAGAATAAGATCTACAACCAGCTCGTTATCTATAGTGTGTCCCAGCCTTCTGAGATGATCCACGTTCCCAATCAACTTGAGAACATGGGGTCTCACTGGTGCACCCTCAGATAACTTACACCGAAAGACTGCTTTGGCGGTGTCAAATCTCTCAGTTCTAGCCTGAGCCTTGAACATCTGTTTCAAATGAGTGATCATCTAAAAGGCATTCTGCTCCTCATATTGCACCTGAAGTTCAGGTGCCATAGTGGCCAGCATGAGACATGATACCTCCATAGAGTCATCCTGATGCTTTCTAAAAGCATCTCTATCTGCCGCTCGGGCATTAGGCGGAGGAGGCACCGGAAGAGCCTGCTCTAGGACATACAGCTTCTTCTCGAGCTTGAGGATTATCCTCAAGTTCCGATGCCAGTCCATAAAGTTGGTTCCAACCAACTTATCCTTATCAAGGAGTGATTGCAATGTCAATCTGCTATTGTTCGTTGCCATTGTTCTACAACAGTCAAGAAATAGCAGATTAGTACTACTTCAAATCATTTAAATTGGACTTGTTTTAAATGATCGCGACTCCCACTATTTTAATCGAATTGACAACCCACAAAGTCAATCGGGAAATCTGAGATTTCCTAGTGAGATGGGATCCTTGTTCCTCACACGGCCTCGCGTCCCGCTAGGGCAGGATGTATTGCACGAGGTGATGCATGTATCTCAAGGTAGGCACGCCAGCCAATTGCAACTTAGCAATTCCCCTTCTCAAGACAGTTCAAGCATTTTGTGCCTAGCTAGGGCTGGAATAGCACAAAACCCTAACTTCTTGAGGCTGCCTCTAGAGTTCCATCATGTGGCCATCACATATGAAAAACTAGTCAAGTCTATCCTGACTGTTATGCCCAGGGCCAACGAATTCCTTGCAAAGGCGCATCCAGGATTTTAACTGGACTGGGGAAAACATTGTCACCACACGCCTCCTAAAGATAGATGGGTGTGTCCACTAGGGTGGAAACAATGCACAGCACCATCAATCGATAGTTTGACGAGGGCTACGCGTCAGAAGGCTACTAGACTTGATATTTGAATGAGGGTTTTGAGGTCTCATCAATTCAGTTTTATCTTATGTCTAGCATTACAGGCATGCAATCCTATAGTGATAACATAAAATAAAACATCATAGGCATGCTTTAGCAGATATGGAAAGCAGTAAAGGGATGATGTGATCATAGCCTATTCAAGACATTGAACCAACCCATGCCAGAAGAGGTTCAACTCTTGACCTAGGACTCAAGCCCCTAAAGACCTAACCTAGCCGACTTCTATCTTGGTCTTCAAGATCGGCTCCAAGGTCCTCCTCACCATGGTTTAGCTCTCAAACCATAGAGGTAGTTCTAGGGAAACCCTAGAAGCACCCTCATAGGTTCGGCCAATGCCATGGGCATCCTTCAAGGATGATTCGCCACCAAGTAAGGGACATCAAGGAAGGGTGCTTCTTGCGCCACCATGCAAGGTGCGCAAGCAAGCATGCATGCGCCTATCTTCAGGTGATGTGCGCCATCCTAATCTTCATCTTAATTAAAAGCAAAAAGAAAAGTGGCACGCAGGCCTCACAAGAGTACATCACAGGCATGCAAAGGGGCTTGACTAATGATCACAACACCATGCACAATCAAGGCATTACTCATGCAATTCAACATGCTCATGAAAAACATAAAATTTTAAATTTTACTTTTTCATAAAACCAGTTTCTTTTTCTCATCTTCTTCTCACAAATCTTTTAGTTATTCGCAATTAATTTTCATGATGATTTCAAAATCCTCTCGGCTGGTAATTTTGTCAGATCAAGAGACCCGGCCAGTCCGAAGACACAATGCCCGTCCTACTTGATAAAACCACGTGCGCCTTTGATCTTTAAACCATGCAAGAAAAATAACCCAAAAATCCAAAAGAGATTGAAAAGGTGATAGAAACAAGAAGCCATAATTTTTCCTACTTTTAGAAAAAAAAAAAACGTTTGCCATGCAATTTACAATTTTTGAAAATTGAAATATGGCATGTGAGCATGAAAAATATGAAAAGCATGAAAAACATCGTTCGAGTTTCGCAAGTCACTCTGATACCACTGTTGGGAAACCCCGGGGATATTTTACAATTTTTCAAAGGTTTATGGACACAAATACATTGCGCAGCGGAAGAATATCCCCGAAACAAGCCAGTCCCAAAAACCCAGTGAAGATCGTCAAGCGAGAGAGTCGACACGATGTGATAGAAAATACCTTAATGCAAGGTGAGGCCGATGTCAACGTAGGCGCCCAAGTGTGCGCACTCTGCAGTCTCACACACACGGATTGCTCAAGTCCTCTTCTTCGACGCCCGGTGCTAGCCTCGGGAAGAAGATCCAAGCCTTGGGGAGATCACCACTTCACTTGCGCTACCTTCTAGAGAAGTTACGCCAAGGAGGAAGAGGAGAGAAGACAAGCCGCCAAGCTCCAAAGGTCCAAGCGCCAAGAGGAAAGGAGGAAGGATGCTTGCGGCTAGGGTATGGAAGGTGTTCGCCCAAGCCTTCTTTGTTCTCGCCCTCAAGAGCTAGAACTCGCCACCTCTCTTGATCACGCCTCCAATGAATAAGTATCTTGAGATGGACAGCTTGGGGTGTTATTTATAGGGCAAGGGGCGGCTTAATGTGTGGCCACCATTCAAATTGAATGTGCGGCTAGGAGAGATTTTAGGGAGTTAAGTCCTAGTCCAATTAGGACTTAATTTGGGCGGTTAGATCATGTCATAATCCAATTAGGACTCTCATGAACGGTTTGATCATGTGGGCGGTTTGATCAAGTTTAATTCCTAATCTAATTAGGATTTGATCAAGCCCAAGTCCTAATCCAACTAGGACTTTCAATGGGCGGTTTGAACAAGTCCTAATCCAATTAGGATTTGATTATTTATTTAATTAATTGAATCCTAATCCAATTAGGACTCTAATTAATTCAAATAAATCAGCCCATTAAACCTCATAAATTAGGACTCTAATTAATTCAAATAATTAGTCCCAAGATTAATTTCAAACCTCATGATGCATAGGCACTAACCCTAGTCTAGCTAGGGTTAATCACACGCCATGCACACGCCATCCCTTTTCTCCTCCTTAACCCCATTAAGCCCAACTTATCAATGGGCCCAGCCCAATGTCCATTATGCATGTTAACCAAGCCCACGGATCCAATCCAAATTTAACCCTAGGTCAAATTGGGCTAACCATGGTTAATATGCCGTAAATGGAAGTTGGCCCCAATAAATTTCTTCCATCTCATCAGGCTCATTGGCGCTGATGAAATCTCCAAAATAGATCCGAGTTATCCAATAACTCGATCATAAGGCTTCCCGATCAATACGAGAACTCGAGTATCAAGGTGTGCGACCCTGTAGGTTCCTCTGACGTTGGCAGTGCTGACCTAAGGTCATCACAAGCAGTGAGTGGCACCTAGCAGTGCATCGCTGCTACCCAAGTCATCGAAATGGATATCGACATCGACATCCTCATCATCGTAATCAGGTACAGATGCATTACAGTCTCTTTGCCGTACTGATATCCGATTGGACAAGTGTGTCACCACTTGTTTTCATCCAATCTCATGGCTATGACTAAATCAGGTCTAACCTGGGTATGGCCATACACTTTCAATCATAGAACCATAGAGGAGCTCCATGGATATCATGCTTCCCTTAGGAAGGGGCAAATCCTATGTCTGTGCATTGACCTTCTCATATGGGTCGTGACATGCCCAATGACAACCGTTATTACCTCCCAACTACGGCAAGGTGTTAGATTGTATCAAAGCATATCTCTAACCACATAGAATGGTCAATGACCTCAAGTCAAGGGATCAATGCATCTCCTATCACTTGTGAGGATAACTCGTGACACCAAGTCATTGCCTCACAGCGGATCGGTCCAGTATATCTACCACTGATATACCCATATGCCTGCGTTAGCACCTCGTGCCTAACCAACCCATATACCAGTCTTACAAGTACCATAGTTGTCCCATATCCACTAAGGTACATTGACTAAGGACAATAGTTTGAGCACAGATCCAATCTGTCTCCAGGGACATTATCATATAAGTACATGTTCGCAGATATAAACAAATAATGATAACGACAATGCCAGTATGATATAAATATCAATGTCAAGTAGTACAAGTAACGGACCAGAATTAGGTCCTTAGGGCATATACACCAACATAAACATATTTTGGGCTATGGGGAGTAACCCCTTGATTTAGCTTCTAGTAATGCATGTTTAATTTTTTTTTTTAGGGTTTGTTAAAGTTGATTACATATGTTATTGTGCTTTTAATTAATTATTTTTTAATATATTGTATTTTATGGGGGTTGTGACATGAATTAAAAGGAGGGTAATGACTCAAAAAGTTATAGTAAATTTTATTTGCCCATATTACCTTTTTGAGTCATCTTTTATGTATTTTTGCTTGCCTTTTGAATTAAATAGGTCATTTAGTTTGAAATCTATAAAATTTTTATTTTTAGATGCATATTTTTATGTATATTCAAGCTAAGTGGACCAAGAGCTAAAATTGGAGATAATTTAGAGCTCAAATGGATCAACAAAGGGCAAATTTGGGAAACTGACTCATGATCACAAGGTTGTGATCATTTACACAGCAGCCATCATAGCCCTGTGATTACAAAATAGGGTAGAACCAGTGAAGTAAGTCTTCTGGCCTTCACCCTAACTCAATTTTTTTTAGTTTTAAACACAAATTCCTCGGTCCAAAGACTAAATCAAAGAGGAAGAAAGGATTACTAAAGACAAGGAGAGGCTAATTTCACATTATCATGTGCTCACGAAGGAAATCAACTAAGAAATCACAATCGGTGCCGCTACGATTCGAGCTTATGCCGAGAGGCATACTGAGCATCTCCAACAATGAAACTTGGAGGAGAGTTTGCATCGAAGAGGACAAGACTCATGCAAGATTTCAGGAAGAAAGGGGCTCAGAACCGGGAGAAATCAATGATAGAAGTCATGTTCCTTGGAGAATGAAAGTAGCAGCTATAGCAAGATTCTATTTTTGCTATCACAGGGTTGTGACAATTCGTCACACCCCAATGATTACAATGAAGTGAACGAAATTTTTGTTTAAATTTTATTTCACTTCCTTGATTTGTGAAACTCCTACTTAATGGATTATTGTTGTGAAATCATATCTTTGGTTGCGTAAGTCTTTTATTCGAGATTGAGGGAGTAACCCTCTAATGTTTTGATGACTTAATTAATTTTTTTTTTTTTTACATTGTCAGTTGTCTAGTTTTTCTAATTCCGCCTTTGTGATTTATTACAATTGTAATTATCTACACTTATGTTGTTGCATGTCTTAAGAGTTATAACATGAGCTAAGAGGTGACTTACAAACCTGGATCCCTTTGTTTACACCTTTAGATTTAGACTACGAGAGTAGCTAGGTCTTAGATCTATTCATTGAAATTAACTCTACATAAAATTAATCTAGTTTTTATAATTGCTTTTGTTTCATACAAAATAATTACACTGAGAGATGAATTAAATTGTTAAAAACCCTTAGGTTGAATTTGTGAATTAAGCTACGAGAGTAATTGAATATCACTTGAGAGTAGGACCCAAGAATTAAGCCACGAGAGTGAATCTTAATTTTATTAGGAACTAAAATTACCCTGGAACTTAATTACTAAAACGACAAGTCTCGAGGGTAAAGGTTGGATTAGTATGAGTTGAGCATGAGTGGAGACAACTCTTTCTTAAGATAATTTCTCTTTAGCACAACTTGAACAACTGACATAGATATTTATTGTAATTATTTGTGATAAAAAATTATTGTAGTGAAACCTTGTCCTAGATTTTTCCTCCTTAAATCATTAAAATCATTTGCCTTCTATTTTATCTTAAAATTATCAATTTTCTTAGCTGGTAAGAACAAAATTTATTGGTACTTAACACATAGGTCTCTATGAGTTCAATATCATCTAGTACCTCGACATAACCATGCACTTGCGGACACAGGACCTAGGTTTTATTAATATCAATTTGATTATTAATATTATTAATCTAAGCACCTTTTAAATTTTTTTTCTACATTTATTTTTAATTTTTTATAGATTTTTCTAGAATTGTTACTCTATCACAAGGCTATGATGAAAAATCACATGGCTGTGAACACACAGATTTCTAAAAAATTTGTTTTGTTTTTATTTCTTTTTATGTTTTGTTCTTACTAAAAATCCCAAAAAACACAAAAAGATTTGCTTATTTTGGGAGGTTAAAAAATTTGAAAATTAAAATTTTTTGATATCACACCCCTATGACAATTTGTCATAGGACTGTGATTGTGACTGATCTATTTTGATTTCTAATTTTGAGCTTTCTATTTTGTTTAAAATTTTCTAAAAAATCATAAAATTCTTTTAGTCTTATTTTAAAGTGCTAAGACTAAAAAAATCAGAATTTCTGAGTTTTTTAATATTTTATGTTTCCATCATCACACCCCTTTGATAATTTGTCACAGGCCTGTGATCATGTAGGTTAAAAATTTTTTCTGATTCTTTTGAAAAATCTGAGTTTACCCAAGCACTTTTCTTCTGTTTATGCGCAGGACTCATAGGTCTAGATAGCCTTTTCCTCTAGACCATGAGATCGGAAAAACTTTTAAATTGCGTTGGAAATTTAGATTTTAAAAAGGAGAAGAACCAACTATGGAAAGAAGAAGATCATTCAAATTTTATGCAGCACCTAATCTACAGAGAGTTCACCTAGCATAGCTAGGCCGACAGTTGATGCTAATAATTTTAAGATTAAGACAACTAAATTGTTATCAATGATTCAGTTTGGAGGATCCCACTTGAGGACCCTAACCAGCATTTATTTTTTTTCTTAAATATTATAACACCATTAAAATTAATGATGTATATGGTGATGCATTAAAGCTAAGATTATTTCCTTTTTTTCTTAGGAATCGGGCACTCGCTTGGCTTCAATCCCAGCCATCTGGAATATTTTCAACTTGGGATCAACTATGGCACCATTACACGACCTAGAAAAATGGGTTTTAATTAACAGTTTTAATAATGGGCTTCTTTATAGTACTTGTTTATCTGTTAATGCTGCTGTAGGAGGAGCTCTTATGAATAAGAGCATTGATGATGCCTACAATCTGATTGAGGAGATAACACAAAATCACAACCAATAGACCAGTAAGAGAGGGGTAGTGTATGAGCTGCAAGGTAAGTATGAAAATGACACATTGGATACCATCACTGAAATGATATATTTTTTAACAAACAAATTAGATATTTTTAATATGCAATATGCTATAGCATCTTCATCTATTGTTTGTGATATATGTGAGAATGTTGGGTGGGTATTCTTTTGTGGATTGTAAGGTAATTACTGAATAGGGTTCTAAACAGATTAATGCAGTAGGTAATTTCAATTAAAAACAAATTAATTACCCATACTCTAGCAGTTATAACCTTGGGTAGAGGAATCATCCTAATTTATCTTGGAGAAACAATCAGAATTTTGGGGGACAAGTAGAAAATAGAGGGTATCAACAGAGGCAATACAATCAACCCCAAAAATCATATTTAGAATTCATGCTAGAAAAATTCATGACAAATTAGAGCCAAAAAAATTGAAGATCTTAAGGGGGTAATTAAACAACAAGAGGAAAACATTAACCAGCTTTCTTCTAAGGTAGATACCTTATCCACACATAATAGGATGCTAGAAAATCAATTGGCATAGCAAGCTAGCACATCATCTTATAGTGCCTTAAGAAAATTGCATGCTAAACTTGAGTTAAAACCTAGAGATCACTGTAATACTATAACTACTTGGAGTGAAAAACAGTTAGATGAACCAAGGGTTAGACATGAAGATGGTGAGGGGGAAGAGCCTAATACTAAACCTAGCAGTGAGCCCACCTTAGACACGCTACTTGTTGTTGTGTAACCCGCTGCTTGTTCGCCGTCATAGCCCGCCATCACGGGGTTGTGACAAGCAACCCTAGTCGACTGTACCTTGACCTAGCTCTCATTCTTTATATAGGCCTCCAATACCTTTTTTTCTAGAGACTTGTTCAAGCAAAATTAGACAAATAATTTGGGAAATTTTTGGATCTTTTGAAAAAAAAATTATATATTAATATTCTTTTTAGTGATACTTTATCTCAAATGCCCGCTTATGCAAAATTTTGAAAAAGATTCTATCAAACAAAAGAAATTTAGAAGACTATGGCACTATGGCATTGACTAAGGAATATGATCTTGGTGCTAGTGTAAGTTGCCATCAAAATTGAAGGACTATCATTCAAAATAAATTGTCATCAAAATTAAAAGATCCAGGTAGTTTCTCTATACCATGTTTAATTAGGGATACTTCTTTTGATAGAGTTTTACGTGATCTTGGTGCTAGTGTAAGTTTAATGTCTTTATCTATTTGAAAGAAACTTGACATGGGTGAGCCTATGCCGACTTCTATATCTTTATAGCTCGCTAATCAATCAGTCAAGTATCTCATTAGCATTCTAGAAGATGTCCCCATTCAGGTAGGTAAATTCTTCACCTCAATAGATTTTGTGGTATTAGAGATGGAGGAGGACTCCAAAATCCCCATCATCCTTGGAAGGTCGTTCTTAACACTACATGAGCAATTAGTGATATAAGGAATGGTAAGCTTACTTTGAACATTGGGCAGAATACATTTGAGTTTGATTTTTCAGAGACCATGAAGAAACCCTCTTATACAGGATCTTACTATAGTGTAAATACTATAGATGATATTGTAAATGATGTACATACTTTGTTTGATGAACAGATTGATTCTGAGTGTTGTGTAAATTGTGTAGATAATTGTTCTTTTGATTTAGAATTTTATTGCATGTTGAGTCTGAGCAGAAACCCTAGGCAGTAGGAGTTCAAAAAATTAAACTTAAAACTCTGCCAGTCAATTTAAGGTATGAATTTTTAGGGCCTAACTCCATCTATCATGTCATTATTAATGTGCTATTCTATTGATGAGCTCGAGAAGGCAATATGCTATTCTATTGATGACTTAAAAGGGATTAATCCCTCTTTTTGTAGGCATAGGATACTCATGGAAGAAGACTACAAGCCTTTGTGGATTTTTCAAAGGCAGCTTACCCCTAGAAGAAGGTACTCAAATTACTTGATGCGAGTATTATTTATCCTATCTTTGATAGTAAATGGGTAAGTCTGGTTCACTATGTTCCTAAGAAAAGAGGAGTTATTATTGTAAAAAATAAAGATAATGAGCTATAATCCCTACTCGGAGCCATCACTAGTTGAGACGAGAGTTGAGGAGGAGGAGGAGACTTTGTTGTGGCTTTGACGAGTAGACGACGAGTGACAAGAACTCGTAGACGATTAGAGTAGTAGGCACAAAATGAGAAGATGTCATCATCGCATGATTGCTTCGAATAGCACTTGGGAGTTTGGGAGTTGGTTGGTTGGTGGCAAGATTAGGAATTTTAGGGTTAATTTAGTAAGGAGAGATAGAAAGTCAGTAGATGGTACTGTATGGAGATGGTGAGTCGACAAGCGACGTCACGAGGTTAGGGATTTAGGGTTTGGATGAGACTCGAGAGTGGAGAGGTGTGAGAAGTTGAGGGATTTTGAGTTTTATACATTCGAGTAATGGGTTATAGGGTTAATGGGCCCTAGGTAATGGGTTATGGTACTGCTAATTAAAATTATATATATATAATCGATCATGAGGTTCACATAATGGGTATTCAATCTATACTATATGAACTCGACTTGGATAGTACATAGCTACCCATACCCAAATTGAATTTGTTTAATATGTATCTGATTATCTATATTCGGGTTTACATAAGTTAAGTACATGTGAAAAATCAACTCAACTGCCATCCCTATGTTTGTTTGCCTCCATTAGCGTAAGAAAATATATACAAATATAATTTTGCTCTCATATGCTCTTGGGTCTTAGATCTACCACTGGGTACTCAATTTAGATTCGAATATCAAGTTTTTATAAATTAGGTCAAGTTCAAGTATTGAGTAAAAAAATAGTGTCTAACCCATTGTCTTTCCTGTTTAATAACCTTTTATTGTGCATCACAATCTCCAGACTTATGGACAGTGCTCCTTAATAAAAAATTATAAATATTTAAATATTATTTTAAAAATAAATAAAAATTATAATATTAATTAAAGGTTAAATTAAATAGTATAAGATAATGAAAAAAAATAAAAAGTGTTTTTAAAGAAAATATTTTTTCTTAATAATAAATTATATATATAATGGAATAATTTTTTAGACAAGCATGAAATTTATTTATAACAGGAGTTTATTTTATATTAATGCACATCTTTCGAAATTGAGTCGCAGTACTAGTCAATAATTTGTTTGTATTAGTAGTAATTTTTGTAAATAGTAATTTTTTTATAGATAACCATGTCTTAAAAATATAAAACTTTCTGAAGTACTATCCTCTTTCACAACATAATAATAATAACGCAATATATCCGAATATAGTTTTAAATAAATTTTTATCATATTATATTGGCTATATAAATAATAATAATAATAATAATAAATAAATGCACATCTGTACAACAGTATTAAATATTTGCTTATTTTTCAATAGGGTGAGTAAAAATTCAATAAAAACTAAATTTATCAAAGTTATTAAGAAAATGTAAATTTAGTTTAGTATATACAGTGATATTTTTTTTGATATTCTGTATTTAACAACGGTAATAATAAATATTTTTTTGGTCAAATGTTTTGAGATGATATATACAATAAAATATTATTTTTTAATTTTAGTAATTTACTAAAATGATCAATACATTCGGTAATTACCAAGCGAGCGCTCACCGCATAATTTTCAACACGTGCGGCGGCCGAAGCTTTTCTATGATCAACGGCTCAGATCGATGCGACCATTCAAGCAAACTCTAGGGTTTCTCTCCACCGCTCTGTGCTTCGCTATATAAAATGCTTGTGCGAGCAGCGCCTTCAATCCCGTCCCTTCTCTCTCTCTTTCCGCTAGCTTGCGTTGGTTCGACTACAAACCACCTCTGCGTTTGTAACTTCCTTTATTGTTGCTAGGGTTCGTTGATTCGATTACGATGAAGAATTCAGGATCTTGTGCGCCGGAGTCGGATTCACCCTTCGCTGCCGGTGACACAAACCGTCTAAGAAGATCCTGAGTCTCTACAATGCACCTCTGCATTTATAATTTCCTTTCTTGTTGCTGGATTTCTTTGATTCGATGGCGATGACGAGATCAAAATTTTGTGCGCCGGAGACGGATTCACCCGTCGCTGACGGTGACACAAACCCTCTAAGAAGTTCTTAGCCTTGCCGTCGTTTCTTATTCATAATTTGACTTCTCGATATTTTTTTTCTCTTGTTTAATTTCTTCTATGTTATTGGTTTCTCCTGTTAAAAGAAAAAGCGAGTTTGATAATTTGGGGTGATGAGATGATGTGAAAGTTCATGGTCTGTCAATCCACTGACATGTCCGTGATGTTTCTCATGATATCCCGACAGGTTCTGATCATCCTCCACAGACTCATCTTGTTCAATGTGTTCTGTTTTTCCGCTGGATTTATTGTTATTTTTCTTTTGCGAATTGATTTCGTGCACAATCATCAAGGAACATTTTTTTTCTCCTGGTAATGTTCATGAATTATTCATTATTTAAAAGATTTTTTTTTCAATTTCCTTCTACATTTTGGAGATAATATCAAAATGGATTCTTTTAATTTCAGTATCTTTGGCAAATGTCGAAAACCATATTTGCGATCTCTTGGTCTTTTTCCTTCTGTGCTTTGATAAGACACTGATTTTTCTATGGATTTTGTGTTCTACGGGCCGCCTCCACATGATTTAATATGCCACCGAAACACTATTGGAATATTATTCAATTGTAATTATTATATAAATTAATAATTATTTTTGCGATTGTTGATAGTCTTAGTATTTTCGTTGACATGCCTGATTTTAATAGGGTACAGTCCATTTGTTTAGAAAGATATATCATATTTTATTGTTAACAGACCTTTATTCTAGCATATACCATATTTATCATTGACAATATTTAAATTTTAGTTTCATAGTATTTGAAAGAGATCGTTTCATAGTATTTGAAATCTACCTATACTAAATATAAATGTAGGACTATAATGAATGAATCGCATAAAAAGGAATTAACACATAGAGGGGAGTGAATTGTGTATTAAGTAATTTTTTTTGTGTAACTTTATTATTTTCTTTCAATTTTGATAAAAGAGAATGAAGATAATTATAATAATTAAGATAAAGTTATGTTACGAAGAAGAACTATACTTATGAGATTTAGCTAATAACTAATGTTACTAATTTATAAGCAGGAAATTTAAAGCGATACAAATAAGCAATGCAAACAAGTGATTTATACTGATTCGGTTTTAATTTCTACATCCACTACCTAGGCTCTCTACTTAGGATTTCAAACACACTACTAGTTTTATTTTTTTCTTTAATTGAGGTTTACACTAAATGGTTTCACCCTTTTCCCAAGGGAACCATTTCTCTAAACCCTAAATGGAAGAAGTAAAATAAACTAATTATGAGGTCTTTCCAAGAGTACCTTCAACACTTAATAAAATATAATAAGTTCAATGCAAGAATTAAAATACAAATTAAGAGGGGAAATAAATGTTCATTCAAAGCCAAGACTCCTTTTGATGAATTTTCTTAGAGTGTTTGAGTTTCTTTTTTGAAAAAGCTCTTTTAAACGATGAGGGCTCTAAAAAAATTTCTAGGCTTTTTTCAAAAGAGTTTATCATTGAGATTTCAAAAGAGCTATTTATGGTACAAATAGTTTAGAAGATCATCTAAAAAGGTTCTAGGGCTTAAAAAAAAATATTTGTATATAGTTTTTTTTGAGATTATAAACGGCTAGATTTAAAAAAAATAGCTGTTGGAGGTCGAAAAAGCTTGGTTTAGGCCTATTTGGGCCAATTCAACCTGGTTTGGTTCGGCCAGGTTCGGACTGCATATTTTGTTCAAATTTATTTAGCTCGTTTGAGCTTATTTGAAGTCCGAATTGAATACCGTTTAAATCGTTGAAAAGCTTAGAAAGTCTACTTTCTAAATATACTAGTTTCATAAAATTTTGGCAAGGAAAAATATAGTTTTAGGGCTAAATACTATAGCAAGGTCAAAAATATAAAAGTTTTAGTTCAATGATATGGGTAAATTTTAGGAAACAAGAAATAATTTAAACACTTCATATTTATCTAAAGAATAAAAAATAAAATTATAAGAAATAAGTCTTAATCACCATAAGAGTTCAATCTCCTTCTTAATGTAGATAAAAGTTGAAATGAACTTGAGCTTGAACTTCATAAATCATCTATTATCTTCAACCTAAATAAGATACTTAAAAAATAATGTTAGTAAAATGGTTTGTTATTATCAAAACATATTGGAATATTTTAAAAACCAAGATAATAAAACCTTGGGCCAACAATCTCCCCCTTTTTGATAATGACAAACCATGTCAATAAAGAGCATATAGTAAACATAGAGTATCTACTTCCCCTACAAATATGGATCCTATGCATTTATCAAAATTATATATAAAGACTTCCCCTATTTATGTGGACATATAACATATAAGATGCTTTTGAAAATATTTCCAAAGTTTCAATATAAGCTCTCCTCCTTTTGGCATTATAAAAAAGAGAAGATGCATGAATAGAAAAAAACATCAACATTTCTTAAATTGTAGCAATCAACTAAAGGAAGTTAGTATACATTATTTTAGAAATGGTTGACTACATATACCTAATTGCATTCTCAAACTATAAAAACTTTCCTCATTCAAAGGTTTAGTAAAAATATCTACTAATTGCTTATCTGTAGGAATATAACATAATGATATGTCATTTTTCATTATATGATCACGCAAGAAATGATGTCTTAAGTCTATATGTTTTATGCGTGAATGCAAGATAAGATTCTTAGATAGATTTATTGCACTAGAGTTATCACAATAAATAGAGGTACACCTATAAGATAAATCATAATCTAAAATAGTTTATTTCATCCAAAGAATTTGTGCACAATAACAACCTACAGCAATATACTCAGCCTCTGTTGTTGAAAGTGTCACAGGGTTTTGTTTCTTAGAAAACCAAGAAACTAAACTCATTCCTAAGAATTGACAACATCCACTAGTACTTTTTATATCAATTATACAACCAACAAAGTCAGCATCAGAATAACCATAAAGTTCAAAGTTTTTGTTATTAGGGTACTAAAAATACGTTTTACTGCACTTAAATGTGACTCCTTAGGACAAGATTAAAACCTGGCACATAAACATGTACTAAATATTATATCGGGTCTACTTGCAATTAAATAAAGTAAACTATCAATCATACCTCTGTATCACTTTTGATCTACCATTTTACCATTCTCATCTACATCAAGCTTGGTGCATGTGCTCATAGGAGTTGGTGTAGCTTTAGCATTTTCCATACCAAACTTCTTGAGAATCTCTTTTGCATATTTGGATTGGTTAATAAAGACATCATGTGTTGTTTGCTTTATTTGAATTCCAAGAATGAAACTAAGTTCACCCATCATACTCATCTCAAATTTATTTTGCATGCAATTTGCAAACCACTTACATAAAAATTCATTAGTAGCACCAAAAATGATATCATATATATAAATTTGAACTAGTAATATGTCATCATTTTCATGTTTAGTAAAAAAAGAAATGTCAACTTGTCCAACTAAATGTCACCAAACTAAACGTAATTGATGACTGGTTTACCATTAGCCTAAAAAAATTAACAAGCTCTCCTAATTCAGGAGTTTTAATAGTAAAAAAGAAAGAAGGATCTTTAGCTTGTCTCTCCTTTAAAAAATTTAAAATACTATTCTTTTCTTTACTATCAATGTTTTTCAGTTTTATTTTTTAATATAATTTATAATATCATCTCTTATGATATTCCTTGTTACCAGAATCAGCATTAGTCTATAAGAGCACGTTGAAAGGTAAGACTTTTCTATGTGATCTTATTTGGATTAGTTATTGGATGGTCATGATTAATCTCAACCCTGGATAATGTCCAAATATTATCAATTGAAATTTTTAAGTCAACCCAGACCATATAGTTTGTTCTTGTCTCAGCTTGTGGTTTCTTAGACACGTGAGATATTTGTGCTTATTTCAACCATTGCATGCTGCAAGCAAATGAATGATATTTCAAACTACCATTTTTGTAATACTTTAGATATAATTATGAATACTAAAACTCAGTCTTTTGGTATACTCATTATGAAAATTGTGTACTGTAATTTCACCATTTAATACTATACCAATAATTAGAATCTCATAGGGACAACCAATTTCTCCAACAACAGAATCTTTAGATTTCTCAACATCCTTAAAAAAAGTAATGTATTAACCTACTCATTTTGTGTGTAAATATACAGCAAAAATAATCATAATTCTTACTAACTCTTCAATGTTGGGGTTAGTACCAGATGACCTCATATTTACTTCATCTTTTGACATTATTAAGGACTGTCCCAAAAATTTTTGGCCTATCAATGAAAAATTTATTTTTGTCAATGAATTTATGTCTGTCAATGAAAATTTAAGGTATGTCAACAAAAAATTAAGGTATGTCAACGAAAAATTAAGGGTTGTCAACGAAAATTTAAGATATGTCAATGAAAATTTAAGTTATGTCGATGATAAATTAAGGCATGCCAATGAAAATTTAAGGCATGTCAATGAAAATGTAAAGTTTTGTCAAATAAAAAAATAAGGTATGTTAATAAAAATTGAAGGTTTGTCAACGATAAAATATGGCCGGTCAACGATAAAATATGATTTGTTAACAATAAAATAGGGTTTGTCAATGAAATTTTATGGTATGTCATCTATAACATATGGTTTGTTAACAATAAAATAGGGTATGTCAATAAAAATTTATAGTCCGTCAATGATAAAATAAGGTCAACATAATAAAGATTTGGTTTGTCAATAAAAATTTAAAGTCTATTAATGATAAATATAGTTTGTGTACTAAAATGTAAGGTATGTGGTTTGTCAACAAAAAAGTTTGACTTACTAGATAAAATCCAGTTTGTCAATGAAAATTTAAGTCTATTAATGATAAAAACAAATAAAGCCTTTGCCAAAACAAGGACAAAGGTGCAAGTAGGGAAGAATCGCCGATCGCGCTGAGTTAGAGCACAAAGCGAGCTTTGGGGATGAAAGAAAGGGCGCAGTGTGGGATTTTTTTGGTGGAAAAGAGATTAAACCCTAACTAGGGTTAAGTGGGCGGCGGTAACGGGCTAGCAAGTGGCTGGTGATGGGCG
The DNA here is from genome assembly GCA_027563935.2 of Costus lasius. Taxonomy (NCBI): domain Eukaryota; kingdom Viridiplantae; phylum Streptophyta; class Magnoliopsida; order Zingiberales; family Costaceae; genus Costus; species Costus lasius. The sequence continues at coordinate 85,405,143 of CM050451.1, forward strand.
AGAAACTGTGGTGGAGAGTATCAAGATTCCCACTTTCACCGCATAGCTTTAAGATGCGTGAAACACAGATTAGGGTAATAGCAAGGTCAGCCCATCCGGGCGGCCCAATGAAGTTCGTGAATCCAATCACCTCTGGTTACAGCGGCGTCCTGGCCGACTGACGATTAGAGTAGAGATTTTTTTGTCGATTTAAGGTGCCTTCCGCCACCACAGCTTGGCCGAGCGCACGCTAATGGCGGCGTTGTTGGCTGCCGTTGCTTTTCCTCCATCTGCTGGCGTTCTCTGCCAAACTCCTCTTTCTTCCGTTTCTTCCGGGACAAATAGGGCCCCTTTCGCGAAGACGCCCTCTTCACTTTCGTGGTCTTCGTCCATTCCGCTCGTCCAGATCTCCTCTCCGCTGCTGTGCAAATCACCCTTTCCGGTCCCGCGGAACCGCCAGGTCAGTATGCCTTCTTTATATTTGCATTGTTGGTTGATTGGCATTTACTGATGAGATGTCATAGACTTTTCTTGGTTGGCCTTTACTGATGAGTGGAATTAGGGTTTAGGTTTTTGGAAATTTGTGCTTTTGTAACGATATGAAGGTTGCTAGCAAATAGAAATTTTTTTCTCAATAGTTTGAGCAGCAGTCAATCCAGTTAAGAAACCATACTCCTGCAGCTGCTTGTTGAACTGCTGGAAGAATTTGGTTAAATAAAATTTTAAAAGAGCCTATCCGTTCAAAAAAATTTAGGTGAAGAAAGGAGAATGTCATGTGAAACATGGATCGAAGTGGATTTTTTTTTTAAAAAAAAAACCATTAGCTTTTTTTAAAACTTAGCAGTATGATCCGTGACGGGATTTCAATCTACACCATTCTTCTTGCTTGGAGTCTTAGTCTGGCATGTAGTTGTCTTTGTTGATAATTGGTATTAATAATCTAAATGTGATTAGTTTTTTACTGTATTATGTGCATGAAAGTTGCTGGCTTGTCAATTACTTGTTAATTGTGATAGTAACGGAGATAGGAACCTTGAAATTCTCTTTTTTTCCATGTGATATCGGAAGGCCTTTCCATTTCCCTTTATGGTTTGTGCTAGTATAGCAAACGCTGAGTTTGGACAGATTAAAATATTTACATACATGGTAACTAGATACTTGCATGTTCAAATGAAAAAGGTCAACCTGATTAATTTTGAGATCATTATCATTAACTTGTCTTTCTATCTTTATTAAGCTGACAGGATTCACAATATTTACTTGCTCAGCACTATCCCCTTGCTGTATTTATAGTCCTCGTTCCTTCCAAAATAGCATTCTGCAGTGATCTTCGCGTCTTGTTAATTTTCAAATCTAATTCAGCACAAGCTTTAGAGACCTCACCTAGTATAGTGTTCTTACCAGTAATTGATACAGGAATCTAAAACAATACTCGGTTTGCAGTGTCTAAATTGGTATACAATTTTTATGTTTATCTTAGTTGTGCTACAATTTTTATGTTTATGCTACTTCAAACATTGATTCTCAATTTGTAGGTTGGTATTGCCCAAGCAGCATGGACCCGCAGATCAAGGGGCGAAGCAGAAAAGAGACCCAATAGAAAGTCATGGAAACAGAGAACAGACATGTACATGCGGCCTTTCTTGCTAAACGTGTTCTTCTCTAAGAGATATATTCATGCAAAAGTTGTGCACAGGGGAACAAGTAAAGTTATCTCTGTAGCAAGCACCAATGCAAAGGATCTCAGGAATACTTTGCCATCCCTGACCGACAATGATGCTTGTAGGACCATAGGACAACTGATCGCCGAAAGATCCAAGGAAGCGGATGTATTTGCAATAGCTTATGAACCAAACAAAAACGAGAGAATTGAGGGCAAGCTTGCGATTGTACTAGACACAATAAAAGAAAATGGGATCATTTTTGTCTAGATTACCTTTTTAACTACTTGTAAAGCTCGCAAAATGTACCCTCGTATGGATTACTGTATCTTAATTCGTCTTTTTATATTTTATTTAATTTATTCAATACTCAAAAAATTTGTTCAAATTAGATGTCAAGTGTATTAATTTACTCTTCGATCTTTTTCATTGTTTATCTCTGAAAGAAAATAAAAAATAGATTTATCTAAAGTTATTTATGAGAACACAGTGTTGGTGCGTTTCAAGAAACATTGATCTACTTTTCTTGTTTAACCGATGGCATAATCATACTTCGACGTGTCCCTATGATTTTACTTGTTCAAACCCAAAAAAGAAGGAAATGGCTACATGTTTGTACAGTTGAGTTTGCATAGCGTGTTCCTTTGAATTATGATTAAGATTGGCAAAAATATATATATATATCTAAATTCAAGTTGATCCCATTTTAATGAGAAAAATTGATTTGACTGAATTTCTAATTGCACTCAAGTACAATCTGAAATTTACAGAATAGAATAAATTTTATTATTTATTTATCATCTAGAATAATCCATAATACTTTTCCTATCTTATATAACTATTTTATTTTAGCTAAATATTTTTTATTTTTTAATTAATAAAAAAAGAGTGACTCAAAGTTGGACACATCTACGGGTACTGATTTCCTAGTAGAGTTGCGTTTGGATTCGGCACATACATTCTTTTCTTTTTTTTTTTTTTGTAAAAAAAAACGTTTTTTTACGTAAACTTTTCATTCAAATACCTCCTAATATTTCTTGTTATTTTCAGAAACTTTTGACTGCCATGTTGAATGAATTTGTCACAGTTAGTTATATTGATGTTCTTTTATTTATTCATCTTAATAATCACGTAATCCAACTGTTTTAATTATTTCAAACCTTTTTCTTTTTATGTGAGTTATTTTAATTTTATTTTTTTATATGTTTATATTTTTTTTTACAAACAAACATATATAATATAATTAATATCATATTATCATCATAAAATCTTATCGAAATACTTGAATCATAATAGGAGATCTTATGCTTGTAAGGAAAGGATAAGATAATATGGCTTTTTATGTTAAAATAGAATTTGATAGGATTTTTTTTTTAAAAAAAAAAATTTCTTGAATGCTCAAGTCAGTTTGACCTAGAAGCTTCGCTCACGAATGTAAGAAGGGGTCAACTCGTTTGACTTTGACTAGTACCAAACCGACCTCAATCTTCCATACATTAGCAACGTCAACGACGGGTTCAACACGAGCAAAGCCAGCCGTGAGGCTGAGGATATAACAGATGCGGGAATCGATTGCCCAGTCAAAGAAGCAGAAAATTTTCAATTCCTAGTTTGATCAATTGATCCTCGTATGGAGAAGGAGAGACGCAGCAGAGATCATGAGATGACGTGCACGCGCCACCCCTTCGAGAGCGGCGTCGGCGTCTGCGCCACCTGCCTCCGCGAGCGGCTCCTAGAGCTCACCGCCTCACCTGCGCCACCATCGCCTGCCCGCCGCCACGGGAAGGCCTCGCTTCCCACCCTTCCGTTTACCCAGGTTGCCCCCTCCTCTGCCGCCGGCTCCGCCCGGTTCTCCTCCGTTCTCTCGACTTTCTTCGGCCGCCACGGCCGCGGTGGCCAAGACAAGAAGCCCCAGCGGTCGAGCTCCTGGCTGTCGGCTCTCCTCCGCAGCGGCCCGCGGAAGCAGATGTCGCGCTTGTTCTCCGCCGCGGACGCCGCTGGGTGCCCCCCGGGGACGCTGCGCGAGAGCGAGGAGCGAAGGGGCGGGTGCGACGCAGAGCCGGCGATGCGCCCGAAGCCGTGGCGGATGAGGAGGGCGGCGACGGAGCACGGCCGACACGAACAGAGGGGCCTGGCGGAATTCGCCAAGTGCTTCGGTCCGATGGTGACAGCGAGCCCGTGCCGGCAGCAGACCCGGTCGGGGGAGCTCAGGTTCTCGAGAGAGAAACGGAGGGCCACGGCCGGCGCGCCTCAAGGCTGCCACGCGTCGAGCGGAGAGCCGGCGGAGTACCAAGACAGGTCGCGGAAGCTGGCGCAGTTGGACCGGTGATTCCGTTGAGAGTGACAGCGCCGGGCAGAAGAAAAATGAAAGGTTTGTTTTTAAAAACTGACTGTGCTACAATTAATCTTGATAAAAAAAGAATAATTAATTTTGTACATACATGCGTGTAAAATATTTTACATATAATTATTGTTGTTCTTTGTGGACACAAGCAATATATAGAATTGAATAATTGCTTTGCTAATTGATTATGATTTTCTTATTGCTTATAGTCAACAAGAAACTTTCATATTGAAGAATTGCATAGTACATAAAGATTTTAAGAATGGATATGTTGCTATTGTGTGTACAAGTTGATAGAGCACATCCTATTCTTCAACTGACGGAAACAATTAATTATTTGAGCTTGAAAAAGAGAGGGAGGGTTATATGAGAGGCTTGAGCCATTGAAATCCTTTTTCATGCCCGCACCTAATCTGCTACGGAGCAACCATGACACAAACATGAAGACTACGTTTTGGGTGCTCCATGTTTTAGTATATTAAAGTAATTGTGAAAGTAAAAGAGAATTAAGTTTTATTAAAAACAATTAGATAATTAGAAAACTATATCCATGTTGAAATAAGTCATACTATTTGAGTATTTAAATTGTTATATTTTTTTATAATCATATTTATCAAATTCAATTAATTAGATTACTCGAATGTTGCATTTAAGGTCATTAAAGTATAAGATGCTAGGTTATTAAACTATTAGATTTATTGCCTACAATAATATGTCAAACACCTCGAAAAATATATATATATATTTGTAAAATTTAATATCAGCAACCAAATTATGATGAGTTTAATGGTTTGGTGGGCTAATTATAATAAAAATAATGTATCGATCTATTCCCAATATAAAAGGATTCCTTGGCAACTATATAATCAATTTGCGCAAAGGAACTACACATAATTTCTTAATTTTAAAAGAATTAATTATAGAGAGAGATGGTAATTTTAAAATAACATGGAGTAATTATAAATGATAGTTAGAACACAAACCAAATTAGAAAAATGAAGCTGTGCTGCTTATTTTTCCATAAAATCGTACGTTACTACGAACACCTCCCAGCAATTGAATAAACAGAAAACACAATCCCTAAACTAGTGAAAAATAAAGTTATGTTGCTTACTTTTCTATAAAATCGTACGTTTGCATCGAGAATTTTTGAAATCAAAAGAATATATACCAAATTAAATGTTACATTATTCCACGTTACTAAGAACACCTCCCAGCAATTGAATAAACAGAAAACACAAACCCTAAACTAGTGATAATCTGTAGCATATGAAAAAATTGCTACTGCACAATAGAACAAAACGACTTATACAAAGCCCCCTGAAGAACCATCTCTTCCTATGTTTGCTGATGCAGTTTTATAAGATGAATGGATAAGACTTAAGAGTAGATACAACAAATTATAAATGAAAAGTGATGAGCTCAACAACTACAACCCCCGGACTGTGACTGCGACTGATTCGAATTGGCGTTCGTGGCCTTCAGATTTACATCAACCATGTCTTCCTGTTTCGCTGAAGAAAGATTTTCCATGCCTGGAAGAGCAGCGGCGATCTTTCGAAACAAAGCCTGAAAGAGCCAGGCAGCTGTTAGCGATCACCACAATGAAGGATGCCAAACATAATCAACTGAGAGGAATAACAACAAATTCCTTAAATTTTGATACAGGAGTCGAATTCCCTCGTATAGTTAAATATATTGTTAAACTCAGTAGCAGAACCTATATTTGCACAAACAAATCAAACACGTTCCCACTCAAAAAGTGACATCATATCACAAGTATATTCCACTTGTTTAAGGTCCTTCAGCGAGGTGATGGGGTTTGCAACTTGAGAAGAAAATATTCACCACACGACGTATGATATTTGCACTTTGTTCAAGGAATGCTGAATGTAATTTTCTATTCCTAGGTTGAGAGGAAAATAATTTTTCACAAATAGCTGAGTTACCTTTATATTGAAGCCTGCTTTTGCACTCGTTTCTATGAACATGACACTAAGTTCCTGTGCCTTGGCTTCTCCTTCCTCTATTGAGACTTGCCTGTTCCAAACAACATAACCAAATTATGATATCAAGATTTACTATTGAAATTCCAATCTTGAAACCTCATGCAAGGACCGATAAATCAAGTTGATATATAATGATAAGAAGACATTAAGTTAGCCGTGTTACTTACAAGGCAAAACAATTTTGAGATGCCCCCTCTACTAGAATTAAGGATATAATGGCAGGAAAATTTATTAGTCTGTGGTATTAGCCTGTATAAACAAGTGTAACAGAGATTTTAACAAGATTTTGACTATATAGAGCTAGCCATCATTCTAGCAATAGTGGCATTCTCCCAAATGGCAAAACTCGTACTAGTTAGAGACAGGTTTCTTCCTTCCTTCTCCAAAAATAATAAAAATGATCAATAGAATTTTACTTCCATCATTGAGGAAACAGTTACAAAGTGTTGCACAATGTTAGAATACTGAAGCTGTGATTCCTCATGGTCTTGAGCTCATTACTATAGTAGAACAATAAAATAAGATCTCCTTTCAGGTGTAATACTTTTGGTGCTTAGCACCGAAGCAAGGAGCATCACAGTATAACCATCAAGAAAGATCTTAGTACAACAAGACCTTTACAGTTGATTCCCAGAAAACGAGCATCACATTGCTTCCTGTATTAGTCGACTCTAAGTTTGCTTTATCTATTGTCATTACAGTTTCATTTGATTCTCTAAAGGAATTTTATAGTTTAACACAACTTTAAGAGTTATGATAAATGGTAATCGGCTAGTTGCATAACTTTTATTTCGGTTTTTATCAAAACAAATTGTAGCATCTGATACATAGCATGTTAGGTATTTCATTACTTTAGAAAAACGAATACTTCAAGATTCTCAGATGGTTATTTGATTGTGGGCACTTCCACACACAAAAAAAACCCGGATTTGACATCAATTGAACAATGTCAGGCTGATAATACATTATGCATCTCTGTATATATCATCATTTTTGACTGAATTGCTGCATCTGTTCCTGCCTAACAGGTTGATTTTGTCCTGATGGTCTTAGGCATGCAGCCGTAGGTGAAATGTAGGATCCAACGTAACTACAATCTTGTTAAACTTATCTCGATAAAAACTGGATCTGGTCAGGTAGCAACCATGTCATACTCTTCTCAGATAATTGCGCCGTTCAAATTTAGAACCGGTTTACTAAAATTGAGGTTCTTCAAGTTATTCTGATCCATTGGAACTGACTTATTAACTGCCTGCTTTCTTTGTACTTTTTAAGTCATTCTCTCATGAGAGAACGTGTTAATGTCAGCTTTCGTGATCATTACTAATGTGCTCTCCGTAAGAAAGTAACAGTACAATATTATATTGTATTCTATATGGATTTATCTATTTCATGATGACATATCTATAATGGGGATTAAAATAATGCAATTAAGTAGCATACATCAAAAGCAAGCACAAGCCACTAGATCATTACATCTTTAACTTATTCAACAGCATCAAATCACATCGACTATATACATGCAAATTTGACTTTCTACACATTTATTACCAAAATCAACATGCATCATAAATCTTGTAATTGGAATTTTACCATGCATGCATTTATTTACTTGTAATCCGCACATATGGAACCCTTGTACGCAAATGTCATAACTGGCCACTCGCAAGAAGTCTAGAGACTCCCATGTGATTGAGCCTTGAACTGAGAAGACTCAATTAATCCACATATTTGGAAGAGTATCTCCCTACTAAATCCAAGGAAGAAGATAAGAACCGAAGAAAATTACAAAGTCCCTATGCCTGGAAGCTCTTTGCCATGCAATCCAAGCCAATTCCTCAAGGTGAGTTCTCGAGGATCCAAAAGGTTGGAGCAAACTCCCAAGAAGACTTAAAATGTTTATTAAGTGGCCATATCCCCCCATCGTTCTCTTAGCTCTTCAGCCTCCCTTCCATTATATGTCATGCTTTCATGTATTTGAGAATATGACAAACTGAAATGAGCCTTAATGCTTAGAGCATGGCTTCCCTCTTCTCTACTAGGCATCAAGACCGGCCTAGCTTTCCCCTTTCCATGGCTTCAGCAAAGTCTCCTCCTCCCCCTTCCCTTTAGGGATTCTAAATTGGCCCTACTTCCCTTCATATATCCCCTCCCTAGTTAACAAACAAAGAACTGGAGAAAAAAAACTCAAGTGATCCGCAAGTAACAAACAAGTTCTTTCCTCCTCAAGTGAGCAAGCTTCCAAGACGCAACTGTTGTTCTACACATCTAGAACTACCCTCCCACTTCTTCCACGATATCCATAGCAAGCTCACCTCAACAACTATTTCAAGAATAGAATTTTACTTCCAAGAATTCTGTGCACGCCAAGTTTATAAGCTCTAATAGCTACTCTATCTCTCTTCATACGTTTGATCTCCTCTTGTTTCTGTTTAGAGCTTGTAAAGGGCATTTCGAGGTGTTGTCTCCTCCCTCTAGGTCTTGAAAATTGTAACCTAAACAGGGCTTGTCATTGCATCCTTATCTGCTACACATGTTGACCGAATCAAGATTTGGCGTGGTAATTGATCAGTTCCTTCCACCTCCTGCACATAGTTTCTACTTTTTTAGTTTGCTTTCTAATGATGATTGCTCTTTGAGATTGATTGCCAGTGTAATTCAATTATGTGCCATGCACTACTCAATGAATATTCTGCACCTTACATTTCTGCTCAAATTTGCTTTCAAACCTACTTCCTCAATAGCCACATTTCCATTAAATCGCCCCACATCAACTAATTAAGCAAAAGAACTCAAGAACTTGCTATCAACACACATAGTAGTATAGTACAATAGTAGATATTATAAAATTTCGTGTATTGTACTTATCAAGCTAAAGAATTCATAGAACATGCTATAAGTAGTTGTTATAAAATTTTGAAATCACCAATTACCTCTTGTCAACAAGGTCTGTTTTGTTTCCGACAAGGACGACAATAACATCAGTCCCCCTCTCTGTTCGCACCTCTTCAATCCACTTTGAAGTATTTAAAAATGATTGTCGGCCTACATCATAGCAAATAAATTAATAAAATGAAGTTCCACTGTTCCAATAAGCTTGTATCGAACAACTTGATTTAGACAATATGGCTATAGTTTAAGCATAGCTCCTGAACTATGGCGGTGGGAACTCAATGAAAGGAAATAATTGGTTGCGTTATTTGAACAAATCTTGTCAAATACCGAGTAAGATTTACCAAAGGAAACATACTTGCAACATCATAAACGATGACCGCAACTGATGAGTCTCGAATGTAACTTGGGATGAGGCTTCTAAATCTCTCCTGCCCAGCTGTATCCCTATAATTGATTTACATTCATAAATGAGAGAATATTTTGGATAGAACAAGTTCCTAAATGATCAAACAAGAGACTATATATGTATATATACTATAAAAATGATTCTGATATCTAATTTGTAAGAACACAAATTTATGCAAGACTCCTAGATATAGTTTTTGTTTACTAATATATTCGGAGCATTTTCCAACCAAAATCCATTCATTATCACGATTGCCAATTCTTATTTGAGAAGATGAAATAATGTTAGCTAGTTACGCTAGTACTGTGAGCAAAAGCCTAATATTCATTTAATTTCTCTCAAATAGAAACAAAAATCAAGGAATGTAGCTACTTTTCAAGCTTCAAGTAATGCAAGAGAAGCTGAGGCATTACATGGGTAGGATTGTTTTTCTGTCTTCATCATGGAAGAAAATAGAAACAGGGTTGAATATCTATTTGGTTGTTGTTTTCTGCAAAATAGAAACAGAAAACTAAAAAAATTCACAAAAGTTTTCTCAAATTTATGAAGGAAACTGAAAACAACTAAGAGATGTTTTCTGATTTTCAATTTCAGTTTTGATAGAAAACACTATGTGGTAGCATACTTGCAACTTAATTAAACCAAACTAAACACATTTTTTTAAAAAACTAAATATTCTAATATGAGGTGGCAAGCATGTAAATTGTTTGAGCTCAAACAAACATGTTTTGTTAAGTCTGAAAACTTGAAAACTAAATATTATAAAACTAGAAACTATTTCATTTTAACCAAAGATGGGGAAAAACTCTCACAACCGAACACCACATAAGAATCGAGATTTTGGCTGACAAGTATAATCGCAAGATACTTGAACACAGAAAATTCTATTGGTTAAAATCAAGAATATAATGAAAAGTTCAAATCACAGACAACTGCACAGAGCATGTTCAATTATGATATGCACAAAACCTTCGTGCATTGTAATACCTGGTTGAACAATAAAGATTAAAATACATCGGACTGAATGTTTTATGTAAACAATTTTGGAACATGAAGGTCAATGAATCAGAAAGATAAATGGTTGTAATGGAAAAGGTGAAAGACCATCATAGCCATCTTAGTATATCTTCTATGATACAATTGAATAACAGTAAAATCATCACTGCTCTCTGATAATGATGTTTATCTCAATCTCTTCCACCTACAAAGGAGAAACACATACAAGATCCTATCATTCAAGCTTATCATGAGATGTTTATAGATTCATCAAGTGTCCAAATATATTGGATAAGGAAAATTTTTCCTAGGCGGGGACGCCGCCTAGGATTGTTGAGTAGGGTTCAATCTAACCCTTGATTTTTCTTTAAAAATTGTGCAGCATTGATTCATCAAGTGTTGCACGATTTCCAAAGCAATAGCAAGGGTTTAGATCAAGACAAAAAAATTTTCCAGGATAAGAATATATACACATTGTCATCTAAAAACTACATTTGGCCGATACAGGTTGTACTACCCAGAATAGAAAGGTACATATAGTCCGATAATGGACTGGTACAACATACAAACTAGTATCGTAAACCTTAGTTTTAGTTTCGTTTCTTCTCTCATTAGTTAGGTCATAACAAAAAAGTTACTTCTATACATTTCCTTTAAAAGATAACTTACTTTTTAAAAGTTAAGTTGTTTTTCACCTAGATGCATCCCCAAAAACTACCCTCAAAGAGTAATCGGATGTCAACAAGTATAGCAGGAACTAGTACCACGAGTAGAAACAGACATTCAATGATAACCATTTTTTCATTTAATACAAGCTAAGAAGAAAAGAGCATTTATGAAGAAGTGCATGGAATTCAATATTTAGAAGAGAGAAAATTTTACCATAATTGTAGTCTGACTGTTCGATCTTCAAGGTACATAGTCTTAGATAGAAAGTCAATGCCAATTGTAGCCTGTTCAGCGTATTATCTTTAGGATTTCTAGATTGCTAGTCGCATTAAAAATCAAAACAAGAACATGAACATAAGCTTGCATTAGTTTAGGTAAAATTAGTTGATTATACTTCCTTATCATGGGTGAATAAGTAAATTAATTCCATTTGAGAAGTGAGAAATATTGAGAAAGCCAAGAATGTGAAATGTCTTTATTTCCCATTTTGACCATTGTAAAAAGGACTTTTCCATGCAATAAATTCATAAACTCTATGGATGTGGAGATGCTTATCAGAAGGTATTGTATCAAGCCTATTTGGGTGCTTTAGGCTCCTAGTTTGAGTGGATTTGCAGCGTCTGAAGACTATTTATATGGCACATGTTGATAGGGACAGTGGATACATTTAAACTTTTCAGAGAGACTTTATTAAGAACCAAAAAAAGCCATGTTTGTTTTCTCTCCTGCATGCCCTGTATAGTCTATTCTTTCTCCAAATCTTTGCAATAGATTAATTTGTTGAAACATAATTGCTTTCTCCAGTGGCACTGTTGTGTCTAGAACTTATTCTGTTGTTGCTTTGCAAATAGAATCTTTTACATTTCAATATTTCATGAAAGTATTACTTTCCTGCTATCAATACAACTAGTTGAAGCAAAAATAGATCAAAAAGTTCAAGCTTACAATTAGGGCACCAGCCTTTTAAACAAGACAAAGGGTTAACGGGTAAGGATAACTTAAACCCGTTAACTCGGTAAGGAGAACAAAACAATTAACTCTAATAAAGCTCTAACACAACTAATTTAGTTATCTCCTTTGCTTGCGTAGTAAGTGAATAAATTTGTGCAATAGGAAAAAATCATGAACCAAAGTTGGCTACAGCATATTCTGTCCGCAACAATTCAAAATTAAATTTCCTGCATATCACTTCTGCTTTATCCTAAAGGACTGACATACCAGCATATCCGAGGGAATAAAAGGGGAAAATTGCTCCATGAAAGTACCATACAAAATTTTTGGTGTAAATATTATCGAACTAAATAAAGAAAATCATATTTTTATTTTTAAATAAACATAATAAAAAATGATGAAAGTAGATAAGAGTCAGAGGTTATTATATTTTTTCATAAGGCAAAGATTTAATTCTTATGTGGCTTCAATTTGATGTTCTATCCTAAGATATAATAGTGTTAATTATGCAAGTTCAATCTCATCTTCTATCAAAAGATATAATAGTGTCACTTCTCTATTAGCGTTGATGGTGGAAAATTTTGCCTCATGGACTTTTCAGTGTTAAGCAACTAAAATGGTAATTTAATAAGAATAATTTAGACTTGAGGAGAACTCTAGGTATAAAGAAACAAGAGTAGGGAGGAGCACTATTCCTAAATACAAGTGTCTTAGATTGAAAGAGAATCCCCAGGGAAAACACATCTTTCTAATACCACTTGAAAATATATTTTAAATTTATTAAACAAAAGTAGACGAAGAAACATCACATGTTCTTAAACAAAGAAATAAAGCTTTAAAAATAAAAAACACAAAATGTAACCATATAAAATGTTCTACAAAATTTGATTTTTTTTTTTAGTATAAAACATCAACGATTAATAACAAAATTTAAAAATTTGAAACATATTAATAAAAGGTTTGCTCATTGCTTACACCATGCAGTCAAAGAATAAACTTGCTCAACATACTTATCACTTAGTACACATTTATACCATAAGGAGTATAATAAATCAAATTTAAACTGTCGCTTTTGGTCAAATTTAAAATGATGCATAAATAGTACATGATAGCTGCAATAGGAGATTGTCCGTTTTTGATCTTGTAGGAACATCTTAACCAGGAAATAAAAAACCGATCTATACTGCCTAGTAAGGCCAATATATTAGTGCATTCGGTATTTCTATAGCATAGTGTCACTTCGTCCAATATCACTTACCAAGATAGTATGGACTCAGACTTTAAACCTTGACCTTAATATTCATGAGAGTTGATAGGAGTATCTTGTGACTTAGTTGTGACTTATGACCATATATGAATACCTCATATAGAAGCCCCCATTGTGACGTGTCTAGTGTCATATTATTCAAATTGTTTTTAAAATTTTAAAACTCTTCCTATCCAGTACACGAGAGCACAATAATCACCATAGAAATGATATAATCAGAGTCTCAATGCACAAAGCATTTTACAATTTTCTAGGGTACTTTTTCAACTAATAAGTTAGCTTATCATTATCTACTAAATCTTCTTCCATACATTGTCTATCACAAAGTCAGATTGCCATTATAGGAAGTTTCTTTGGATCATTTCTATTTCTCCTAAATATATTATGATCTTAGTCTTATTAAAATTAGTGTTTTTGAAAAGCATCTTTTCTTGTTTAACTATCATCTTCTCTATAGCACTTTCAAGTTTCAACAAAAAAGATCATCAGGATCACATTCTAAGCAACCTATATTAGGTTATTTAATAGATAGAATATTAGTATACTTATTAATAAAGGTCTAATCCCAAATTACTCAAAATAATATTTACTACAATAGGGTCCTTTAATAAATACATGTAATTATCCTTCCTTCCATTCATAAAGATAATTTTTCCTTTTTCATCTTGGTACTAAAGTCAAGTTCACAACCCTAACCCCTCTTCCCCTAAGCTGCTTGTTCCATAAATTCCTAGCTACTTCACCTTTGCTGCCCTTTTCCTGTATTGCAACTGACGTACACCAATCTCTGTTGCCTATCTGCCCCTGCATCATCTGCAGATTCTGCTCTAGTTCCTACAGCCAATATGTTAGCCCTTGCAACTTGTGCCGCCTCTATGCTATCTACAGTCTCGTGTTGCACTTACAGCCTCTTGTACTGACTCTTGTGTCCTACAGTTGGCTTTCTCTACTAGCCCTCTTATCAGCCCACTACTTCCCTCCACACTCCAATAGTCACAAGACTCACAACAACCTCTCTACTTCCTTTCTTTCGCTTTTCATTCCATTCTCTTTTTCACTGGGGTTGAGCATATAAAAAATCTCATAATAACCTTAGGGTATTCCTGTTTCGTTGATATCAAGTATGAATTTCTCTAGCTCTCTCAACAAACTCTCCTTCCCTTGGTGTATTACAATTAAATTTAATGCTGTCAACTATATTCTCAAGGCATGAAAACTTTGATTCTTTCTTGAATTGCACAAAGAACTTCATTATTTTCACTCACCTACTCTTGATGTAATAGCCTTCTGCATTGCCAAGTAAACTTCATATTATGTTGTCCTTACTTGGCTTCTCAAGATGTTTCTACTTAGTATTGCACCTAGTAAAAAAACTAGCTTATCATACTATTTTCAGACCTGAAATTTCCTCCGGAATAGAATTTTTCAATCAACATATTCAAAATTCAGATAAATTCTCAAAATATTTCATTAATCAAGAAAAATTTGACAAAGGACTTTTCATGAGAGAAACAATCATCAAAATATGTTCCTGTAAGTATCGAACAGACATGAAAGTTTTGGTACCGGATGTACTGACTTCACATAGTACTAGACTGGATTCTTCTCGGACCGGTCTTTCAAACATTGATGTAGAGATCTATAGTGGAAGGTCTCCCGCAAGTTTTGCACTTGTATGGGAGAAAACCTTATCACTTGGAAAAGCTACGTATAGATACTCAATATAGTGAAAGGAGGATACAATGTTAAGATGCATACAACATTGAGACGATGTGACCTATGGATAGAGTAATGTCCAAAAAATCTTAACACTTTTCACTAACTCTAGAAATCAACTTGTAAATATATTCACCAATTACTTGCATCTAATTACATTATCAATTTTTGTACAAAAGTAGACATGATTGATATCTCTACTCTAGCTTGTTGGGAGTGATAGAATAGTTTATTTAATAGGAAGAATATTAGTATGTTTAGTAATATAAGTTTAGTCCTATATATTGTTTGGAATTATAGTTATAGAAATGAGGTGCCACTATAAATACATTTAGTATCCTTCTTTTTTATTTGGACAAATATAATCTTTCCACCTTTTGGTTGTCTTTAATATGGCAATCAATTAGATGTCTGATTATATATCACAATCATAAGCACATAACAATAATAATAATTGAAAACCTCATATTTTTCAAGGAATACTAATATACTTAAAAAAGGATATCAAATGAAGTATAAAATTAGTTAAGCATTCACATGTATGTCCAAATTATAGTTGCATTAGTGCAATCATATGAACCCCATGTTTATAATTAAAAGGAAATAATGATAAAGGTTATTATGAAGTTGCATTGATACATATCATGTGAAAATAATTGAACTCAGATTTTATATAACACTATCAATTTATCCTATCACATGGTTTCACATTTCATACAATTTTAATTACGAACTTTTTTAATAAAAAATGCGAATAAAAGTTCACTCATGAGAATCATAAAACTAACATGATTCCTTGCTACCTTTTGGGTGTCATTATAGAAAATATTTTTTAAAATTATTAAAATAAAATTGTTGCCCTTGTATTTAAAGATTCATTATGTATGCACAAAAAATATAGAATGATATTTAATTCAAACCTTATGAATATATATCCATACAAAATACATACTTATGAGGGTTTCTCAAGTTTGCAAATTTTAAAATTAGAATTTAGAAGCCATGTAGAAGAAAATTTGTGCAATATGTTTTGCGGTGCAAATTTGTTGCATTATAGGAGTCATTGGCTTCATGATGTCAACATGTTAAAGCATACAACATAATTAATTATGTTGAGTAAAAAATGCAATGCTCTAAGAATATACAATTCATATTTGTTATAAGCAACATTTAGAGAGAAAGAAAGATTGCAGATGAAAAGATGTGCCTTTCCTCACACTTCAGCTACCATATACAATGCAACAAAAATCCATAATACACTAATTGAGCCATATTCAATCATAATACATTATATTTGTGCCTTGAAAACAAAAGTTAAACAAGGATGTTCAGGGGTTTAGAAAATAAATGTGCTAGAATGGAAAAGTCAACAAAAGAAGAACGAAAATAATAAGCAATCTCATTCCTTGAATTTATTCCAAATTTTAATAATTGAAACAATAATTATTTAATTGAATTAGAATGTTAGCATAATGTTGTAGATCAGTCATTCAGAACTGATACCATCTTGTGATATAATCACTTGCTCAAAATTTATTTTGTCTTGATAATCAAAAACATCGAGCACCAATTAAGTCAAAATTAATTAATTACAAGTTTTACATAAGAAACATATAAATTTGACTAATATAATTAAACCTTCGTCTAATAGTATTGTTGTAAATATTTTCAAATCATAATAAACCAATCAAAAAAATTGAATATAATGAAGTAGGAAGCTACAAAATGGAATTAGAAACAATGAGAAACTATCATAAGGCAAATCTTCAAATCTTGTGTGAGTTCAATCAGATATTTTGCTCCAAAGTACAACTGATGCCGCTTTCTCTATTGATGGCAACTATGGAAAGACCTATTTACAGGATTTTTTAGTGTTAAAATATAGAAAAACTCAAACTTATGAGGGAAACCTTAAGATTGAAGTAAGAAGGGGATGCAGGAGTGCTTGGTCATAAGTATGAGAAACCTTAAGAAGAGAACCTCAAAATTAAGGCAAGAATAGGAACACTTGACCCTTTGTATGAGTTTCTCAAAAGGAAATAGAGGACCAATATTTGTAACAAGAAACATTCATTCTCATTGCTATACAAAATAAATTAAAATTAAGATAAAAAGAATGCATATATTTAATATAATTTAATACAAAAAAACTCAAACTTGAGAGAAAGCCTCAATAATGAAGAAACAAGATAAGGGTCGACCGGTCGAGTACTTGCCCAGAAATGAGATGGGAGAATCCAAACGGTGAAGAAGCATCCATTGTCAATCCATTCTTTAAAATTATTTAAATTAATAAAAAAAACAAAATAAATGAAGGGATGCATATTTTAAAAGAAATAATGAAGTTTAAGGAAAAACAGATGGTCAAAAGATAAAAGCACATCAAACTCTTCATAAATTGTATAATTAATTAAAAGCACCACTAGTTTCTCGTATTAAATCCATTCTAGTCGGAGTTGTCCCTCGGAAAATTTTCTGATAAAATACAGCCCCATTCTCCTCCACTAGACCACCCCAACTTCCCAGATGCCTGACAAGATACAATTCGAGGGAGATACCTACAGCCATCTATACTATGTTGGATCCTAAAACTTCAAGACAAAGAAAATAACTAATTTGAATTAAATACTATAGAAAGATGCCCAGCACCCGAAGCCTAAATTTGTTGTAGGTGGAGAGATGCTACAATCAATCATCTGTCTCAGCCTTCTAAGGAACGATGAAAAAGAACCGAAGCCAATGAAACCCAGATCTTGTATTTCCACAAAAAGCACTGAGCACAGAGATCTACCTGATAGGTGTTGTCAAACTTGTCGTACATGAATCTGGTGATGATGCTCGTCTTACCCGCGGACTGATCCCCCAGGAACACCAGCTTGTATTTGGCAAGCGCCGATACCGGAGCCATTGCGATCTTAAAAATAGATAGAATGCGATGGGGATTGGGGAGGACGAGGCGATCAAAAAAAGAGAAAAGAGTTGGAAGCGAGGGCGGGGAGAGATCTAAAACGAGACGAACTTATTTCCGTTATATTCGCTGCGGGCTCAGAGGGCCGCGATCCGTGAAAACGCGTCGCCGGTTATGTTTGGTGTTCCGCTGGAACAGTTTGAGACGCGGAAGGTTTATATCATAAAGTAGCAGTTTTTTCCTCTGTATCAAAGCCACAAAGCGCTTCTATTTTCTGTTTCCTGTTTCATTAAAAAACACTCGAATTTAGAAAATTTTCAAGACTCCCAGTATTTTCATAAAAAACTAAAGAAATAATGAAAACATAGATTCACTGTAATTTCTATTCTTTTCTCCTAATTTTTTTTTAAAAAAATATAGACTTTTGAATGTTTATATTAAAAAGAAAAAAGTTAAGAAAAAATTAAGAAAGAAAAATAAAAAAAAATTTTAAAATTTTAGGCTCTGTATCTTTGGACAAAATTCATAAGAAAAACATATTTAATTTAATAGAAAAAATAGCAAATTTAATATATATTTTTTTTTCATTTGGATTTCCTCTTAAAAAATAGTAAATTAATAGTATTTTGTCCCATTATCATGCCAGTTGGGTTGCTAGTGAGAAGTTGAGATCCTAGACCTCTTGAATAAAATCCAAGCTATTATAAAATAAATATAATCCAAGCGATTATCACGACTACATAGACTAATAGACATCATAGACCATCAAATTAACAAGTTCTGTATATTCGGTCATTCATAGTTATGTTTCATGATTTACAAGCTAAAACATTGTATCAAGCCCACGTCTATTTATTTTAATTTTGGTTTGGTCTATAGTTAGATAGAGTTAATCGCATATGATGTAGAGTTGGGTAGAGCTAATCGCATATGATGTATTGCATTGAATCAAATTTGGAGTTTTATGGCCTGCTTTATTGGGGAGAAAATAGGGGAGAAAGAATAAAAATATTATTTTTTTTCTAGTTTTATTGAATGGGGTGATTTGGAGAGAAAGAAAAAAAATAAAAATTTTCTCTTATTTTTGTTTCTCCCCAAATCGGGGAGAAAACAAAACTCTCACACACGCTGCTGGCTCCTGTCCCTTCCCGATGTTACCACTTCCCTTCCCAATGTCGACGTCTCCAAGCGAGGAGACCTTACCGAAGCCCTCCGCCTCTACGCCGCCGCCAGCTACGCCACTCCCCTCTCCCTCCACCACTTCAATGTTCTCCTCTACCTTTGCTCCTCCTCCGCCAGCCCCTTGTTTGCAAGCGCCGACTCCCCCTTCACCTTCAGCCTGCCTGCTACCGCAAGCACTTCCTCTACCTTTGCCCCATGAAAACGATGCGGTTGTTGACCAGCTTCACCATGAGCAAGGAGTTGAGGGCAGTGGAGTTGCTGAGCTTGGCCACCTAGTCGGCGGTGGAGAGGACATCGGAGTAGAAGTTAGCGGAGATGGCAAAGTGATTGGGAGAGAAGCAGGAGGGGACGAGGGAGGAAGGAAGGTACAAGGGAGCAGCGGAGAGGTTGGCCTGGAAATCAACAAGGTAGGCGGTGGAGTGGGCTCGTGGGGGAGGCAGAAGAGGCCGGTGTCGTGGAGGCGCTGGGCAAGGCATGAGGTTTTGTCCCAGGGAAGGTGGAGCCGTTGGTGGGGTCCATAGGGCACGTGAATCTCACGTGTTTGGCTATTCTTTCCTCCCGTATTACTTTCTTTCTCCTTTTACAATATTTTTACTTTTCTTCACCCACAACAAAATAGAGCCTTAAGGAAAAAAAATTAAAAATCTGTATATTATTTTTATCGAATATTTATTTTAATTTATTTTATTTGCTCAAACACTTAATCATTATTATTAATAAATTATAATTAATGTTGATGGTATTTTTATATTCTTTTTACAAAATTTATCGAATTCACATGCTACTATAAATTGTGGCGGAGCACTACATATGATGTAGAGCATAGCCACTATGTCATCGCTCGCCTGACATGGACAAGGAGGCTATGATCCACATCGCTTGGTGTTAGCCCAGGGATCATTGGGCCAAACAAAAGAGACTTGGGCCTACCCAAATCCAAGCTCACGTGGTAAGTGCCAAATTGAAGCCCACCTCAACCGGTCAACAGGTGCCGTTGACCCAAAATCCACGAATTCGGCGCTCGTTTTACCCACGTGCGCGTCTCCTTCACCGCCTTCATCGGATGGCAATGTCCACTGTTGCGGGCGATGCGAGAAGACGTCAGCAGAGGACACGGATGCAGGCGACTTCCTCTACGATGATGTAGGCAGCAAAAGAAGTGGGCGCAATTAGGGTACTTGCGAGCGATGCAGAGCTCGAAGGCAGCGGCCTTCCTTTAAGAGGCGTGGCGAGGCAGCGAAAGGGGGCATCATCAGCTTCACCAAATCTTGGAGTGAGCGAAAGGGTGCGGCAAACTTTCAGCGTCTGGGGAGACGTCGGTGAGCGATTGTGAGAGCAAGCATTGAGAGATTGTAACCGGCGACGGGGGTCGCCGATGAGGGAGGGAAGAGGGGCGTCGCCGACCAGGGGGTCGACGACAAGAGTAAGGGAGAGATCTTGTAAGTTTTGAGTAATAAACGAAGCTTCCTATTCTTCCACCAACTTTCCCCTGTTTCTTGAAGTTTGTTTGTTGTGATTCCAGCGACATCAAGACTGAAGGAGGAGACGAAGCGCGTCTTCCCCTGTTGGCACATCCTCCTTCGGCGAAAGGCAGCAACATGGCCGGCGAAACGAACGTAGGCCTGCATTCAGAGTGCAGCAATGGAGACGAATGCGATTAGCGTTCGAACCGAGGCAACATTGACTTTAGTCAATAATCATATCAGCGGGTGAAATCGAATTCGGCATGACATCAGTGAACCAAATTATCAAAGTGACGCACGGCGGAATTAGGGCATTGACTGGTAGAGATTTGGACTTTGGTCAAAATCAGAGGTAAAACTTAATTTAGGTTTTTGGTTTTCTGAATTAGGGTTAGGGTTTTCCGTTTGCTTCTTCGATTTGGGAATTCGATTTTGGATGACAATTAGGGTTTCCTATTCGGGGGTGATTTTGCACCCGGAAATCCTAGGGTTTCATGCCCGGTTTGGTGTTCCGTCGGACTACCTTAGGCCGGGGCATGACAATTGGTATCAGAGCCAGACTGTGGGCCCATAACCCACAGACATTAGAGGAGACTGTTGGTGTATATGCCCTAGGACCTAGTTTTGGTCCACTAATGTACTACTTGACTTTGATATTTATATCATTCTGGCATTGTCGTTATCTATGTTTGTTTACATCTGTGCATATGTACTAACATGATAATGTCCCTAGAGACAGATTGGATCTGTGCTCGAACTATAGTCCCCAGTACATGTACCTTAGTGGATATGGGACAGCTATGGTACTTGTGAGACTGGTATGCGGGCTGGTTAGGCACGTGGTGCTAACACAGACACATGGGTATATCATTGGAGGATATACTGGATAGACCCGCTGTGAGGCTATGACTTGGTGTCATGAGTTATCCTCACAAGTGACATGAGATGCATTGATCCCTTGACTTGAGGTCATTGACCATTCTATATGGTTAGAGACTTGCTTTGATACAACCTAACACCTCGCCGTAGTTGGGAGGTCATAACGGTTGTCATTGAGCATGTCACGACCCATATGAGAAGGTCAATGGACAGACAAAGGATTTGCCCCTTCCTAAGGGAAGTATGATATTCATGGAGCTCCTCTATGGTTCTATGATTGAAAGTGTATGGTCATACCCAGGTGAGAACCTGATTTAGTCATAGCCATGTGATTGGATGAAAACAAGTGGTGACACACTTGTCCAATCGGATATCAGTTCGGCAAAGAGACTGTAATGCATCTGTACCTAGTTGTGATGATGGGGATGTCGATGTAGATATCCATTCCAATGACCTGGGTAGCAGCGATGCACTGCTAGGTGTCACTCACTACTTGTGGTGACCTTTGTCAGCACTGCCGGCGTCAGAGGAACCTACAGGGTCGCACACCTTGATACTTGAGTTCTCGTATTGATCGGGAAGCCTTATGATCGAGTTATTGGATAACTCGGATCTAATTGGGAGATTTCATCAGCGCCAATGGGCCCGATGAGATGAAAGAATGTTATTGGAGCCAAACTTCATTTTTGGCAGGTTGACCCGTATTTGACCATAGTTGGTCACATTTGGATTAGGGTTGCATTGGATTGGATCCAAATGCTTAATCAACCCATGTGATGAAGTTTGGACTAGCTCATTATCCAATGAGGCCTAATAACAAGTTGTCATGAAGAGGAAATAGGCTAAAAGGGTATAATGGGGAGAAGCCCAACCCCATTGGCGCCTAAGGGGCATAATGGGGTTAGGGTGGCAAAATTTCTTCATTAAGGAAGCAATTGGCGCCTAACCCTTCTCCCTTGATGGTATGTATGCCTTTAAGGCATGTCTTGGGCTGATATGGTGCTTAAGCAATTATGGATAAGTTGAATGAGATTTATGGTAAAGTCTTGGAGACTTTCCTTGCCTCAAACCTCCTCATCCTAGCCCTACACTTGTCATGATCCTAGCCCTTGCCCTAACCGCCTCTTGCCCTATATATGTGACCCTAGCCGCCTCCTCTTGCAAGTATTCATCCTTGGAGGCGTGAACACATCAAGAGGGGCAAGAGCAAGGAACAAAGGTGGCGCAACCTCTTCCTCTTCCATCAAGTGGCCGCAAGTCTTCTTCCTTTCTTCTTCTTGGCGCAAGTGAAGAAAGCTCTTGACGGTTTCCTCTCCTCTTCATCCTCTTTGGCGCATCCCTCCTTGGTGGTGGCGCAAGGTGATTGGAGCATCTCCCTAAGGCTTGGATCTTCTTCCCGAGGCTAGCACCGGGTGTGGAAGAAGAGGACTCAAGAGATCCGTGTGTGTGAGATTGCAAAGGGCGCACACTTGGGCGCCTGCATCGGCATCACTCCAAACCGCTCTTAAGGTATTTCCTAACTCATCGTGTCGACTCTCTTGCTTGCGATCTTCACTGGGTTTTTGGGACCGGCCTGTTTCGGGGACATTCTTCCACTGTGCAATGTATGTATGTATGCTTATAACTCTGAAAAATTGTAAAATGTCCCCGGGGTTTCCCAACAGTGGTATCAGAGTGACTTGCAAGACTCGAACGATGTTTTACGCTTTTCTTTCATGCTCACATGCCATATCTCTATTTTCGTCAATAGCATGATGCATGGCAAACGATTTTTTCTAAATAGGAAAAAATTAGGGTTTCTTGTTTCTATCATCCTCTCAATATCTTTTGGATTTTTGGACTATTTTTCTTGTTTGATTTAAAGATCAAAGGCGCACGTAATTTTGTCAAGTAGGACGGGCATTGTGTCTTTGGACTGGCCAAGTCTCTTGATCTGACAAAATTGCCAGCTGAAAGGATCTCTGAAATCATCATGAAAAATAAATCGCAATTAACCAAAAGATTTGTGAGAAGAAGATGAGGAAAAGAGACTAGTTTTATGAAAAAGTAAAATTTCAGATTTTATGTTTTTCATGAGCATGTATAATTGCATGAGTAAATACCTTGATTGTGCATGATGTTGTGATCATTAGTCAAGCCCCCTTTGCATGCCTGTGATGTATCCTTGTGAGGCCTGCGTGCCGCTTTTCTTTTTGCTTTTAACTAAGAAGAAGATTAGGGTGGTGCATGTACTTGGAGCTTGGCGCATGCATGAAGCTTGCGCACCTTGGATGGTGGCGCAACAAACATCAAAGGAAGAGGCGCAAGCTTGCTTAGTGGCGCAAGTTAGGCATGGCCGAACCCTTGGGTTTGAGAGCTAGCTAACTTGGCTTCTTGCATGGTGGCGCATCTTCCTTGGAGGAAGACCATGGCATTGGCCGAACCTTTGGGGTCTACCCTTAAGGTTTGAGAGCTAAACCATGTGAGAAGGACCTTGGAGCCAACCTTGAACACCAAGATAGAGGGCGGCTAGGCTAGGTCTATTTTAGGGGCTTGAGTCCTATGTCAAGAGTTGAATCTCCTTTTGGCATGGGTTGGTTCAATGTCTTGAAAGGGCTTTGATCACATCATCTTTTACTGCTTTCCTTATCTGCTAAAAGCATGCCTGTGATGTTTTATCGTTATGTTATCACTATAGGATTGCATGCCTGTATTGTTAGACATAAGATAAAACTGATGAGACCTTAAAAACCCTCATAATAAAATATCAAGTCTAGTAGCCTTCTAACGCGTAGCCCTCACTAAGCTATCGATCAGTGGAGTTGTGAACTAATTCCCACCCTCGTGGGACACACCCACTTATCTTTAGAAAGTGTGTGGTGACAATGGTTTCCCCAGTCCAGTTTTAACCTAGGCGTGCCTTCGCAAGGAAACTCGTTGGCCCTGGGCATAACGGTTAGGAATGGACTTGACTAGAAGTTCACATGTGTTGGGCACATGGTGAAAGTCTAGAGGCATCGTTGAGAGGTGACAACAATGGAGCAATTGCACAAGCTAAGGAACCACGGTCTCATCAAAGATCCAAACACATACTCAGGAGATTTCACCTGATCAGAGAGATCATAGACAGAGGTGATGTCAAGATTAGCAGAGTTGATACTGAGAACAATCTAGCAGATCCACTGACCAAAGCTTTGGCACAGCAGAAGCATGATGGTCACGCTAGAGATATGGGGTTGAGATTCCTCCACCTCTAGGTCTTAGTGCAAGTGGGAGATTGTTGGTGTATATGCCCTAGGACCTAGTTTTGGTCCACTTATGTACTACTTGACTTTGATATTTATATCATTTTGACATTGTCGTTATCTATGTTTGT
The DNA here is from genome assembly GCA_027563935.2 of Costus lasius. Lineage (NCBI taxonomy): Eukaryota > Viridiplantae > Streptophyta > Magnoliopsida > Zingiberales > Costaceae > Costus > Costus lasius. Next base: position 85,429,823 of record CM050451.1, read on the forward strand.
TTACATCTGTGCATATGTACTAACATGATAATGTCCCTAGAGACAGATTGGATCTGTGCTCGAACTATAGTCCCCAGTCGATGTACCTTAGTGGATATGTGACAGCTATGGTACTTGTGAGACTGGTATGTGGGCTGGTTAGGCACGTGCTGCTAACGCAGACACATGGGTATTTCATTGGAGGATATACTGGATAGACCTGCTGTGAGGCTATGACTTGGTGTCATGAGTTATCCTCACAAGTGACAGGAGATGCATTGATCCCTTGACTTGAGGTCATTGACCATTCTATATGGTTAGGGACTTGCTTTGATACAACCTAACACCTCGCCGTAGTTGGGAGGTCATAACAGTTGTCATTGAGCATGTCACGACCCATATGAGAAGGTCAATGGACAGACAAAGGATTTGCCCCTTCCTAAGGGAAGTATGATATCCATGGAGCTCCTCTATGGTTCTATGACTGAAAGTGTATGGCCATACCCAGGTGAGAACCTAATTTAGTCATAGCCATGTGATTGGATGAAAATAAGTGGTGACACACTTGTCCAATCGGATATCAGTTCGGCAAAGAGACTGTAATGCATCTGTACCTAGTTGCGATGATGGGGATGTCGATGTCGATATCTATTCCAATGACCTGGGTAGCAGCGATGCACTGCTAGGTGCCACTCACTACTTGTGGTGACCTTTGTCAGCACTGCCGGTGTCAGAGGTGTTGGTGTATATGCCCTAGGACCTAGTTTTGGTCCACTTATGTACTACTTGACTTTGATATTTATATATATCATTCTGGCATTGTCATTATCAATGTTTGTTTACATCTGCGCACATGTACTGACATGATAATGTCCCTGGAGATAGATTGGATCTGTGCTCAAACTATTGTCCCCAGTCGATGTACCTTAGTGGATATGGGACAGCTATGGTACTTGTGAGACTGGTATGTGAGCTGGTTAGGTACGTGGTGCTAACGCAGACACATGGGTATATCATTGGAGGATATACTGGAAAGACCCGCTGTGAGGCTATGACTTGGTGTCATAAGTTATCCTCACAAGTGACAGGAGATGCATTGATCCCTTGACTTGAGGTCATTGATCATTCTATATGGTTAGGGACTTGCTTTGATACAACCTAACACCTCGCCGTAGTTGGGAGGTCATAACGGTTGTCATTGAGCATGTCACGACCCATATGAGAAGGTCAATGGACAGACATAGGATTTGCCCCTTCCTTAGGGAAGTATGATATCCATGGAGCTCCTCTATGGTTCTATGACTGAGAGTGTATGGCCATACCCAGGTAAGAACCTGTTTTAGTCATAGCCATGTGATTGGGTGAAAACAAGTGGTGACACACTTGTCCAATTGGATATCAGTCCGGCAAAGAGACTGTAATGCATCTGTACCTAGTTGCGATGATGGGGATGTCGATGTCGATATCCATTCCAATGACCTGGGTAGCAGCGATGCACTGCTAGGTGCCACTCACTGCTTGTGGTGACCTTTGGTCAGCACTGCCAGCGTCAGAAGAACCTACAGGGTCGCACACCTTGATACTTGAGTTCTCGTATTGATCGAGAAGCCTTATGATCAAGTTATTGGATAACTCGGATCTAATTGGGAGATTTCATCAGCACCAATGGGCCTGATGAGATGGAAGAATGTTATTGGAGCCAAACTTCATTTTTGGCAGGTTGACCCGTATTTGACCATGGTTGGTCACACTTGGATTAGGGTTGCATTGGATTGGATCCAAATGCTTAATCAACCCATAGGATGAAGTTTGGGCTAGGTCATTATCCAATGAAGCCCAATAACAAGTTCTCATGAAGAGAAGAGAGGATAAAAGGGTATAATGGGGAGAAACCCAACCCCATTGGCGCCTAAGGGGCATAATGGGGTTAGGGTGGCAAAATTGCTTCATTAAGGAAGCAATTTGCGCCTAGCCCTTCTCCCTTGATGGTATGAATGCCTTTAAGGCATGTCTTGGGCTGATATGGTACTTGGGCAATTATGGAAAGGTTGAATGAAGTTTATGGTAAAGTCTTGGAGACTTTCCTTGCATCAAACCTCCTCATCCTAGCCCTACACTTGTCATGATCCTAGCCCTTGCCCTAATCGCCTCTTGCCCTATATATGTGACCCTAGCCGCCCCCTCTTATATGATTCATCCTTGGAGGCGTGAACATAGGAAGGGAGCGAGAGCAAGGAGCATTGGCGCAATCTCTTCCTCTTCCATCAAGTGGCCGCAAGCTTCTCCTTCCTTACCACTTGGCGCATCTTTCTCTCTTGGTGGCGCAAGGTGGTTGGAGCATCTCCCTAAGGCTTGGATCTTCTTCCCGAGGCTAGCACCGGGCGTGGAAGAAGAGGACTCGAGGCATCCGTGTGTGTGAGACTGCAGAGGGCGCACAGTTGGGCGCCTATCACGACATCGACCTCATCTTGCTCTGAGGTATTTTCTAACTCATCGTGTCGACCCCCTTGCATGCGATCTTCACTGGGTTTTTGGGACGGACCTGTTTCGGGGACATTCTTCCGCTGTGCAATGTATGTATGTGTCTCTGAAAAATTGTAAAATGTCCCCGGGGTTTCCCAACAGTGGTATCAGAGGGACTTGCAAGACTCGAACGATGTTTTATGCTTTTCTTTCATGCTCACATGCCATATCTCTATTTTCGAAAATAGCATGATGCATGGCAAACGATTTTTTCTAAGTAGGAAAAAAATTAGGGTTTCTTGTTTCTATCATCCTCTCAATCTCTTTTGGATTTTTGGACTATTTTTCTTGTCTGATTTAAAGATCAAAGGCGCACGTAGTTTTGTCAAGTAGGACGGGCATTGTGTCTTCGGACTGGCCAAGTCTCTTGATCTGACAAAATTGCCAGCCGAAAGGATCTCTGAAATCACCTTGAAAAATAAATCGCAATTAACCAAAAGATTTGTGAGAAGAAGAGGAGAAAAAGAGACTAGTTTTCATGAAAAAGTAAAATTTCAGATTTTATGTTTTTCATGAGCATGTAGAATTGCATGAGTAAATACCTTGATTGTGCATAATGTTGTGATCATTAGTCAAGCCCCCCTTTGCATGCCTGTGATGTTTCCTCGTGAGGCCTGCGTGCCGCTTTTCTTTTTGCTTTTAAGAAGACTAGGGTAGCGCATGTACTTGGAGCTTGGCGCATGCATGGAGTTGGCGCACCTTGGATGGTGGCGCAACAAGCATCAAGGAAAAGGCGCAACCTTGCTTGATGACACAAGTTAGGCATGGCCGAACCCTTGGGTTTGAGAGCTAGCTAACTTGGCATCTTTCATTGTGGCGCATTCTCCTTGGAGGAAGACCATGGCATTGGCCGAACCTTTGAGGTCTACCCTTAAGGTTTGAGAGCTAAGCCATGAAGAAAGGACCTTGGAGCCCACCTTGAAGACCAAGATAGAGGGCGACTAGGATAGGTCTATCTTAGGGGCTTGAGTCCTATGTCAAGAGTTGAACCTCCTTTTGGCATGGGTTGGTTCAATGTCTTGAAAGGGCTTTGATCACATCATCTTTTACTGCTTTCCTTATCTGCTAAAAGCATGCCTGTGATGTTTTATCATTATGTTATCACTATAGGATTGCATGCCTGTATTGTTAGACATAAGATAAAACTGATGAGACCTTAAAAACCCTCATAAAATATCAAGTCTAGAAGCCTTCTAACGCGTAGCCCTCACTAAGCTATCAATCAGTGGAGTTGTGAACTGGTTCCCACCCTCGTGGGACACACCCACTTATCTTTAGAAAGTGTGTGGTGACAATGGTTTCCCCTGTTGGGGTATGCCCTTAAGGCTAATGTTTGAGGCCTTGGGATTGTATCAGTATCATGTAATAAACTCTTATGTTTATAAAGGCATGGTTATTATTCAGGTTGTTACATTGTCTGCTGCAATAAGTGTACTTCTGAATAATGTCTCACAGCTGTTCAGCTAGGCTGACATGCAGTTAAGTCCTTAGTCGAGATATCTTGGTGAACATGAGACAGCCTTGATATGGTTGAGACTAATATGTGTTCTAATCTTATAGGATGCTTCGAGCATGGAATAAGATGTAGACTCATGGGTACATTGGATGTACTGGACAGACCCTACTAGGATATTCAATTGCTTGTCACAATGTGAATAATCCTTGATTGCAACAAGTGGCACATGTCCTCTGACTTGAGATCACTTGTGTTTCTAAATGATGATTGTCATTGTTTTGAGGTAGTTCAATATCATTTGAAACATAATGATTATAGACTATCTTGGATGGTGAGCTTGAGTCAGGTTAGGGCACTAGTGATAGACAAAGGATTGCCGTCTCCTTGTTTAAGGAGTGTTATGTTCTAAAGGGGCCCCCTGGATGAGATGATTGAGAATAGTGTATGGCCATACCCAGGTGACTATGTTCATCTGATCTAATCGTGCTCATCATATTGGAGCTACAAGCTTGACACACTTGTCCAATAAGAACGTCCAGTGGCAAAGGATATTTGCATGCCTGGTGAAGTGGATTCACACTTGTGCTGTGGTTTGGGTGTAGTCTTGGAAGACTCTTTCCTTTATATCGGGAGACAGTGATGTGTTGCTAGATACCCCTCACTGATCGTGATAACGTAAGTTATCGTTACCGACATTTAAAGAAAACCCTCAGGGTCGCACAATTTGATGATATGGCTTACTTAAGTCAGATCGTGTGGACTGAATTATTTGGGTTCAGTTTAAAGGGATTTAATCTCTGATTGTAAGTGAGATCTGGTCTGATCATGTTTGATTGATTAGGGCTTGAGATCGGTAAGCTTCGATCGAGAGAATGGATGCTAGATCGGTGAGATCAGAAGCATCAAGAGATCAACGGTTAGATCTGGAGCCTTAGGGTTTAATCATGATCTAGACTGGATCGCTTGGCTTGATTGGTTCTTGAACCGAACCAAATTGAACCAGCTCATTAAGTGAGCGGATGGTTCATGAGATAAGAGGTTTGCGATTGGGGTAAACCCATGATCGCATATTGAGAAGTGGCATGCTATTTTTAGATAGCACTTCTCTAAACGTGACCACGCCTCACGTTTCTCCTCTTCACGCCTCTTCTCGCCTCGCCTCTCCACGAGTCGACACAAGTTCTCTCTCGTGTGGTGAAGAAGGTGAACGAAAAGGAGAAGGAAGAAATCGCCAAGAAGATCTCATCCCTTTCATTCGATCAGGATACTTGGACGATCCTTGCTAGCACAAGGGGCGACAAGGAGGAGCCAAGACTCATCTTGTGTGCGTCACCTCTGGAGGAAAGCCACATCGCTTTCTGCTTCCAAGTCGCCATCTAGAAATGGCATCGGTATGAATCTCATTCTTTCTATAGAATGTTTTTATGTTGATCATATAGCATGCAATAGATCTAGAAACCCTCTCCGCTGCTTCAAATCCTCCAAAATGCGCCTATTAGGGTTTCGCCCCCCTTTGTTGTAGGGGTTCATTCAATTGGTATCAGAGCCTGGTTTCATGCATGTTTTATGATTGCTTGAGCCATTTGTGATCCATATTTGCGCAAGTATGCTTAGATCTTCTTCTTGTTAACATGCGAAATATACATGATGTATGATTATATATAGGTTGCGCATGTATCATGTTATTATGGCGCTTGTTAATGTTTTCGTCAAAAAAAAAACAAATATCACTTGCGCGCCTCATTAGATCTAAGTTGCGCCTACTGTAAACCCTTAGACGGGTTGATGGGGTTGAAGTCATCCTCTAGGTTAGATCCAATAGTCTGATCAGACCATCTGACAGCCTAGATGGGTCGACCAGATGGCACCCATGCGTAAGCATGTAGTGGCTATAGGTCGACTGCATCACAGGCGTGTAGCGAGGTCTGGTTGAGACAACTGATGAACGCATATGAGTTAGGCCCGGGTTCACACCCGCTTGCCAGAACTCATGATGGTTGTTCAGCCCTTGGCGCATGCATAGTTGACCACTGGGTCGACTCAAGTTAGTTAGGACTTGGTGCATGCAAGGGCAGTGGATCTGACTAGACATGATGAGTGGATCCCTATCAATGGACCGTTGTAAGGTAGTAAGGGCATATAAGGAAAATAAAATTGATGCCAATGGGGTTTTCAAAATTTTATTTTCATGGTTGGATCGCATGTTGATTGATGCCATGTGCTTGTTTATTTATTCTTATGTGGGCTGCCCGTGTTTAATGTGTGCTGTGCTGGGGCCTGCGTGCCTGGAAATTATTTTGTAAATTAATTTTAATTGTGATCTGCGCATCACATTGCATTTAATTATAAAGTGTAATTGACCTGCGTGTCAATCTTGTCTAGATAGATTAATTTGTAAATTAATCAGACAAGAGCACAGAGCACACTTGGCAGAGGCGCTTGCAGGAGAGGCTTGACCAGGTGGGAGGTCCAGGGTTCGACTCTGGGACAGGAGCATTTACCTGGTGGGCGCACCTAAGCTGCAGTTGGCGCTTGGGCCCTGGTTTGGGCCAAATGAGCAGCTAAAAGACCCATGAAGAAAAGCAAGTGAAGACTTAAGTTAATTAAGGTCTTACTTAGGCTATGGGCTTTTACCACATAAGATCCATGCTTTCTTTTATTGTTTAAATAAGTAGAACAGCATGATTTATTTATCTTCTGCTATCACCATAGGAATTGCATGATAGTGAAGAAGATAAAAGACCGTTAAAATCCAACGCTAAAATATCAAGCTCGTATGCCTTCTGACGCGAAACCTCACTGTTCTGATTATCGTTGGAGCCGTGTTGTACCCACTCAGTGGGCACGTCCATCTATCTTCAGACGGTGCGGGATTACACCTGCGTGTTACAGAGAAGGGATTTATCGCTTCTCGTTGCTCAGCATAGCACGTGGTGGTCCAGGGAGTAGGTCGGGTTAGCTTGACCATGTAGACTACATATGTGGAGCATATGGTAGCACATGGAGGCAGCCATCTGTGGGGTCAGAGACTGTGTTGTACCAACTCAGTTGGCACAGTCTGCTGGATTGCCTAGATGAAGGGGAATCGCACGGGTTGGCGATTGGCTGGGACAGCCTACCAGAGATTAGTGCTTGTACTCTCTGTGCATCTTATCTCGCCTGAGCGGGACGCGGAGACCAAGTATGAAATCTAGATCCCATCTCACTAAAAGAGTTCTACTCTTTCGGGCTGTTTTGCTGGATTTTTCAGCCAGATAAAATAGTGAGAAAAAGAATCATTCTTAAGTCCTGATTGATTCTTAACATTGATACTGACCTTGCTGTTCTTGCATTGTTGTAGATACCTGCAACAACGAACACCATGAGCTTCAATGTGCGATCCCTACTGGAAAGGGAGAAGTTTGCTGGGCCGAACTTCTCAGACTGGTTCGGACACCTTAAGATTGTTCTTAAGGCAGAGAGGAAACTGTATGTCCTCGAGACGGCTATACCGCCTCAGCCCGCTCCGAACGCTGCAAGGGCGGTTCGGGAAGCTTATGAAAAGCACGTCAATGATAGCATTGATGTCGCTTGCCTGATGCTAGCGTCTATGACGCCACCGCTGCAGTGTTAGCATGAGGATATGTCGGCTATAGACATGATAGCAAACCTCAAGATGCTGTATGCTGCACAGGCGAGGACAGAACGATATAATCTGACAAAGCTGTTCTTTCAGAGCAAACTGGCTGAAGGGAGCCCAGTGGGAGCTCACGTGCTCAAGATGATTGGGCACAAGGAGGCTCTAGAGAAACTGGGGCATACCATCAACCAGGAGCTTGCTGTAGAAATTATTCTGCAGTCTCTCCCGCCCTCTTTCGATGCGTTCATTATTAACTTTAATATGAACAAAATCGATTGTACTCCGGCAGAGTTGCTGAATATGCTCTTGACTACTGAGGAGACTCTGAAGGGAAAGCCTTCAACCTCTGTCTTAATGGTTCCTTCTAGGAACAAGAAGAAGGGGAAGAAGGGCAAGGCCCCTATCAAGAATTACAGCAAGGCTCTGAAGCAAAAAGTCAAGCGGTCAAAGGAATACAGATGTTTCCACTGTGGCCAGCTAGGTCACTGGAAAAAGGACTGTAAAGCGCTCCAAGGAGAAAAGAGGGGAAGCTTTGCTTCTGGCTCAGGTATTTACGTGACGGAAGTCATGGTTTCATCTTCTTCTATATCATGGGTGTTGGACACTGCATGTGGAGTTCACATTTGTTCAAATGTACAGGAACTCAAGAGAAGAAGACAGGTGGGACAGCATGAGGTGGACCTACGCGTTGGAAACGGGGCACGGGTTGCTGCTGTTGCTGTAGGAGATTATTTCATCTCTTTACCATCTGGACTTGTATTAGAACTAAACAGTTGTTACTTTGTTCCCAGCATTACTAAAAATATTATCTCCATTCCTGCTCTTGTAAGGAAGGGGTTTTCCTTTGAATGCAATATTTCAAAGTGTGTTCTTTCTCATGATAATATTGTTTATGCAACTAGTTCAATTAACAATGGGTTATTCATGTTAGACATGGAATGTTCTATACAAAATATTGATATTAAGAAAGCCAAGCATGCTGATGACAGCACCTTGTTATGGCATAGTCGTTTAGGCCATATTAACAAGAAGCACATTAAGCGGTTGCATGATCATGGACTGCTGGGATCATTCTCCTATGAGGAGATTGATACATGCAAAGCTTGTTTAATGGGTAAAATGACGAAGTCTCCTTTTCCTAATAAAGGTCAAAGGGCTTCAGGTTTACTTGACCTTATACACAGTGATGTGTGTGGGCCATTTAGTAAACATGCCAGAGGTGGCTATCAGTACTTCATAACCTTTACTGATGATTTCAGTAGATATGGGTATGTCTATCTTATGAGACATAAAAGTGAATCTTTTGACAAGTTCAAAGAGTTCAAGAATGAAGTACAAAATCAGCTAGGCCGACATATCAAGGCACTTCGTTCTGATTGAGGTGGAGAATACCTAAGTCGAGAGTTTACTGACTATCTGAAGGAGTGTGGGATTATCTCACAGCTCACTCCGCCAGGAACACCGCAATGGAATGGTGTGTCCGAGAGGAGAAATAGAACCCTACTTGATATGGTTCGTTCTATGATGAGTCAGGCTACTCTTCCATATTCCTTTTGAGGATTTGCACTGGAAACAGCTGCAAAGGTACTAAACCGAGTGCCATCCAAGGCAGTTTCTAAGACGCCATATGAGTTATGGTATGGGAAACAGCCGAGCTTGACATTTATCAGGATCTGGGGCTGCGAGGCTTATGTCAAAAAGCTCGCCTCTGGGAAACTAGAGAGCAGATCTGACAAATGTATCTTTGTCGGTTACCCTAAGGAAACTAAGGGTTATTATTTCTTCGATCCCAAAGAGAACAAGGTATTTGTTGCTCGGACGGCCATATTTCTTGAGAAGGAGTTTCTTCTGCAAGAGGCCAGTGGGAGAGAAATAATGCTGGATGAGAATCCAGAGGAAGGACAAAGTGGTCAAGCACAGTTGGATGAGCCTGAGCTGGTAGAACAGGTTACTGAATAACCTGAGGCTCAGATATCACGGGAACCGCGAAGATCGGGAAGGATCCGTCGACAGCCTGAGCGCTATGACGGAGTCTACATCGTTGATAATGATGAACCCCTCACTTATGCGGATGCGGTCAGTGGACCGGAGTCAGCGAGATGGCTTGAAGCTATGCGCGCCGAGATGGACTCCATGTCAGATAACCAAGTCTGGGATTTGGTTGATCCGCCTCCGGGAGTTATCCCTATAGGCTGTAAATGGATCTTCAAGAAGAAGATTGACATGGATGGTAACGTGGTTACCTATAAAGGCAGGCTAGTTGCGAAAGGTTTCAAACAAATCTACGGGATAGATTATGATGAAACTTTCTCACCTGTAGCTATGTTTAAGTCTATTCGGATTCTTTTCGCGATAGCAGCATATTATGATTATGAGATCTGGCAAATGGATGTGAAAACAGCTTTCCTGAATGGAAATCTGGATGAGGATGTGTATATGACACAACCAGAAGGTTTCACTAATCCATCAGATCGTCATAAGATATGCAAGTTAAAGAAGTCTATTTATGGACTTAAACAAGCATCTAGGAGCTGGAATATTCGTTTTGATGAATCAGTCAGTGAATTTGGTTTCATCAAGAACGAGGATGACCCGTGTGTATATAAGAGGTTTAGTGGGAGCGTGATTACTTTCCTAGTCCTCTACGTCGATGACATCTTGATCATTGGAAATGACATTCCTGAAATGCATGCGGTTAAGGCATGGTTAAGGAAATGTTTCCAGATGAAAGATCTAGGAGAAGTAGCCTATGTATTAGGTGTGAAGATCTACAGGGATAGATCTAAGAGGCTTCTCGGGCTGTGCCAGAGTACTTACATCGATAAAGTCCTGGAGAGATTCCATTTAGAGAATTCTAAAAGAGGGTATCTTCCAGTCAGACATGGTCTGAATCTTTCGAAGAGTCAGTGTCCACAAACACAGACTGAGAAAGATGAAATGGACAATACGCCTTATGCTTCGGCTATTGGGTCCATTATGTATGCGATGTTGTGTACTCGCCCAGACATCGCTTACGGGTTAAGCGTGACCAGTCGGTTCCAAAGTAATCCAGGTATGGCGCACTGGATTGCAGTCAAGAACATTTTAAAATATCTGCGGAGGACCAAAGATATGTTCTTGATATATGGTGGTCAGGAAGAACTCAGTATAGAAGGATATACTGACGCTTCGTTCCAGTCAGACCAGGATGATTTCCGATCGCAATCAGGCTATGTTTTTAGCTTGAATGGAGGAGCGGTGGTGTGGAAGAGTTTCAAACAGTCAACTGTTGCTGATTCCACAACAGAAGCCGAGTATGTTGCAGCCTCGGAATCATCCAAGGAGGCAGTGTGGATTCGTAAGTTCGTGAGAGAACTTGGTGTTGTTCCTTCGAGTGCAGATCCTTTGGTTATCTTCTGTGATAACACTGGAGCAATCGCACAAGCAAAGGAACCACGGTCGCACCAGAAGTCCAAGCACATACAGAGACGGTTTCATTTGATCCGGGAGATCATTGATCGTGGCGAGATCAAAGTCTGCAAGGTACATACAGATGACAATCTGGCAGACCCGCTTACTAAGCCTCTGGCGCAGCAGAAGCATGAGAAGCACTGTAATAACATGGGTTTGAGATTTCTCAACCATTAGATTAAGTGCAAGTGGGAGATTGTTGGGGTATGCCCTTAAGGCTAATGTTTGAGGCCTTGGGATTGTATCAGTATCATGTAATAAACTCTTATGTTTATAAAGGCATGGTTATTATTCAGGTTGTTACATTGTCTGCTGCAATAAGTGTACTTCTGAATAATGTTTCACAGCTGTTCAGCTAGGCTGACATGCAGTTAAGTCCTTAGTCGAGATATCTTGGTGAACATGAGACAGCCTTGATATGGTTGAGACTAATATGTGTTCTAATCTTATAGGATGCTTCGAGCATGGAATAAGATGTAGACTCATGGGTACATTGGATGTACTGGACAGACCCTACTAGGATATTCAATTGCTTGTCACAATGTGAATAATCCTTGATTGCAACAAGTGGCACATGTCCTCTGACTTGAGATCACTTGTGTTTCTAAATGATGATTGTCATTGTTTTGAGGTAGTTCAATATCATTTGAAACATAATGATTATAGACTATCTTGGATGGTGAGCTTGAGTCAGGTTAGGGCACTAGTGATAGACAAAGGATTGCCGTCTCCTTGTTTAAGGAGTGTGATGTTCTAAAGGGGCCCCCTGGATGAGATGATTGAGAATAGTGTATGGCCATACCCAGGTGACTATGTTCATCTGATCTAATCGTGCTCATCATATTGGAGCTACAAGCTTGACACGCTTGTCCAATAAGAACGTCCAGTGGCAAAGGATATTTGCATGCCTGGTGAAGTGGATTCACACTTGTGCTGTGGTTTGGGTGTAGTCTTGGAAGACTCTTTCCTTTATATCGGGAGACAGTGATGTGTTGCTAGATACCCTCACTGATCGTGATAACGTAAGTTATCGTTACCGACATTTAAAGGAAACCCTCAGGGTCGCACAATTTGATGATATGGCTTACTTAAGTCAGATCGTGTGGACTGAATTATTTGGGTTCATTTTAAAGGGATTTAATCTCTGATTGTAAGTGAGATCTGGTCTGATCATGTTTGATTGATTAGGGCTTGAGATCGGTAAGCTTCGATCGAGAGAATGGATGCTAGATCGGTGAGATCAGAAGCATCAAGAGATCAACGGTTAGATCTGGAGCCTTAGGGTTTAATCATGATCTAGACTGGATCGCTTGGCTTGATTGGTTCTTGAACCGAACCGAATTGAACCAGCTCATTAAGTGAGCGGATGGTTCATGAGATAAGAGGTTTGCGATTGGGGTAAACCCATGATCGCATATTGAGAAGTGGCATGCTATTTTTAGATAGCACTTCTCTAAACGTGACCACGCCTCACGTTTCTCCTCTTCACGCCTCTTCTCGCCTCGCCTCTCCACGAGTCGACACAAGTTCTCTCTCGTGTGGTGAAGAAGGTGAACGAAAAGGAGAAGGAAGAAATCGCCAAGAAGATCTCATCCCTTTCATTCGATCAGGATACTTGGACGATCCTTGCTAGCACAAGGGGCGACAAGGAGGAGCCAAGACTCATCTTGTGTGCGTCACCTCTGGAGGAAAGCCACATCGCTTTCTGCTTCCAAGTCGCCATCTAGAAATGGCATCGGTATGAATCTCATTCTTTCTATAGAATGTTTTTATGTTGATCATATAGCATGCAATAGATCTAGAAACCCTCTCCGCTGCTTCAAATCCTCCAAAATGCGCCTATTAGGGTTTCGCCCCCCTTTGTTGTAGGGGTTCATTCATCCCCAGTCCAGTTTCAACCTGGGCGTGCCTTCGCAAGGAGACTCATTGGCCCTGGGCATAAACGGTTAGGAATGGACTTGACTAGAAATTCACATGTACTGGGCACATGATGAAAGTCTAGAGGCATCGTTGAGAGGTTAGGGTTTCATGATTCAGCCCTCGCTGGACATGAAATGCCCAAGACTGTCTCAACAAGGGGAGTTGCTTGGAGCAACCGGCCGGCGCGCCCACCTTAGGAAACATGGGTTACTTTGTGCATCTCATCCCACCCTCGTGGGACGCAAAGCCTCATGTGAAATAAGGATCCCATCTCACTAGGAAGTCTTAAACTTCCCGATTGACTTTGTGGGTTGTCAATTCGAATTTAAAATAGTGGGAGCAGTAATCATTTAAAACAAGTCCAGTTTAAATGATTCGAAGTAGTACTAATCTGTTTTTCTTGGGTGTTGTAGAACAATGGCTACGAACACTGGCGGATTATCACTGCGATCACTCCTTGATAAGGATAAGTTAGTTGGAACTAACTTTATGGACTGGCATCGGAACTTGAGGATAGTCCTCAAGCTCGAGAAGAAGCTGTATGAACAGGCTCTTCCTGCGGCTCCTGCGCCTAATGCCCGAACGGCAGATAGAGATGCTTATAGAAAGCATCAGGATGACTCTTTGGAGGTTGCATGTCTTATGCTAGCCAGCATGGCACCTGAACTGCAGGTGCAATATGAGGAGCAGAACGCTTTTCAGATGATCACTCATCTGAAACAGATGTTCGAGGCTCAGGCTAGAACTGAAAGATTTGACACCGCCAAAGCAGTCTTTCGGTGTAAGTTGTCTGAGGGTGCACCAGTGAGACCCCATGTTCTCAAACTCATTGGGAATGTGGATCATCTCAGGAGACTGGGTCATGCCATAGACAACGAGCTGGTTGTGGATCTTATTCTGCATTCCCTGCCCCCTAGCTTCAGTCCGTTTATTATTAACTTCAACATGAACCGGATTGAGTGCACACGGGAGGAATTGATGAATATGCTCCAAACAGCCGAGCGTGAAATGGGTAAGACCAAACCAAATTCTGTTCTTTTGGTCCCAGCGACCAAGAAGATAAAGAAGAAGGGTAAGGCACGTGCTAAGGGCAGTGCCAAAGGTCCTACCAAGGCACTGAAAAAAAAGGCAAAGAAGTCAAAGGACCAGAGGTGTTTTCACTGTGGCGAGCAGGGTCACTGGAGAAGGGACTGCAAGCAGCTTCAGAATGAGGAGAAGAAGGGCTTGGCCTTAACTTCTAGCTCAGATATTTATGTTACAGAAGTCAATCTTTCTACTTCTATGTCATGGGTATTGGATACCGCATGTGGAGCTCATATTTGTACAAATATGCAGGGGCTCAAGAAAAGTACATCGGTGCGACCTGGAGAGATTGACCTACGCGTTGGAAATGGGGCACAGGTTGCTGCCGTTGCTGTAGGCGTCTTGACTCTCTCCTTACCGTCTGGACTTCTATTAGAACTAGATAATTGCTTTTGTGTACCTTCACTTACTAAGAACATTGTATCCATTCCTTGCTTAGCAAAGAAGGGATTTAAGTTTGAAATAAATAAGAACTCATGTTCTTTTTCATTTGCAAATATGTTCTATGGGAAGGGTACTTTGTGCAATGGTCTGTATATCTTGGATATGGAAAGTTCTATCTGTAACATAAGTAATAAAAGGACCAAACTGAGTGGTTCAGTTGGTGCTTTCCTATGGCACTGTCGATTAGCCCATATAAACAAAAATCGCATCCAACAACTCCATGCAAATGGATTGTTAGATTCAAGTTCCTTGGAGGAATTTGATACCTGTGAACCTTGTTTATTAGGGAAAATGACAAAGGCACCCTTCACCAAGATTGGTGAGAGGGCAGGAGGTTTATTGGATCTCATACATACTGATGTGTGTGGGCCTTTCAATAAACAAGCCAGAGGAGGGTACAACTACTTCATTACCTTCACTGATGACTTCAGTAGGTATGGATATGTCTACCTAATGAGACATAAATCTGAGTCCTTTGAGAAATTCAAAGAGTTCAAGAATGAAGTAGAGAACCAGCTTGGAAGATCCATTAAAGCTCTTCGATCTGATCGAGGTGGAGAATACCTGAGTGGAGAGTTCTTTGACTATCTGAGAGAATCTGGGATCATATCCCAACTCACTCCTCCTGGAACACCTCAATGGAATGGTGTGTCTGAAAGGAGAAATCGAACTTTATTGGATATGGTTCGATCTATGATGAGTCATGCAACTCTACCTCCCTCATTCTGGGGGCATGCACTTGAGACAGCTTCTCTGATACTGAATAATGTTCCATCTAAGAGTGTCTCCAAAATACCATACGAGGTATGGAGTGGGAGACGCCCTAATCTCACGTTTATCAGGATCTGGGGATGTGAGGCTTATGTCAAACGTCAGGATTCTAGCAAGCTAGAACCTAGATCTGATAAGTGTGTATTTGTGGGGTATCCTAAGGAAACTAAAGGATACTACTTCTATGTCCCAACCGAGAACAAAGTTTTTGTTGCTCGGGGTGCTGTCTTTCTAGAGAAAGAATTTCTTATGAAAGAAGTAAGTGGGAGGGAGTTTGACTTGGATGAGGTCCAAGTGCAACCACAAGACAAAGAGATGGAATCTGAGCCATCTGCACCGGTTGTTATACAACCTGAGGCTCAGACACAGGTCCCACGTAGGTCTAGGAGGATTCGTCGTGCACCTGAGAGGTACGGGTCGCTGCCGACTCAACACGATGGAATTTTCATCATTGAGGATGAACCCAGAACCTATGATGAGGCGGTCAGTGGACCGGACTCCGAGAGATGGCTTGACGCCATGCGATCCGAGATGGATTCCCTGTCGGCTAACCAAGTCTGGGATTTGGTTGAGCTGCCTGATGGGGTAAAACCCATAGGGTGTAAATGGGTCTTCAAGAAGAAGACAGACATGGATGGCAATATAGTTACCTATAAGGGTAGACTAGTGGCTAAAGGTTTTAAACAAGTCCACGGGGTGGACTATGATGAAACCTTCTCGCCAGTTGCCATGATCAAGTCCATTTGAATTCTGCTTGCTATAGCTGCATATCATGACTATGAGATATGGCAGATGGATGTGAAGACAGCGTTCCTTAACGGGAAGCTGACTGAGGATGTGTACATGACACAACCTGATGGTTTCATCCATCCTGCAGAGGCTAATAAGGTCTGCAGGCTAAAGAGATCCATTTATGGATTAAAGCAAGCATCTCGAAGTTGGAATCTTCGATTTGATGAAGCTGTGAGAGATTATGGCTTTATCAAAAGCGAAGATGACGCCTGTGTATATAGAAAATTCAGTGGGAGCTTGGTGATTTTTCTGGTCTTGTATGTCGATGACATACTGCTCATCGGAAACGATATCCCTAGTCTTCAAGCTGTGAAGACATGGTTGGGGAAGTGTTTTGAGATGAAAGACTTAGGGGAGGCCGCCTATATTCTAGGCGTGAGGATCTACCGAGAAAGATCCAAGAGGCTCCTGGCCCTTAGTCAGAGTACCTACATTGATAAGGTGCTTGAGAGGTTTAACTTGGAGCAATCCAAGAAAGGATACCTTCCAGTAAGACATGGCCTTACTCTCTCAAAGAGCCAGTGTCCTACAACACAGGCTGAGAGGGATAACATGAGTCGAATTCCTTATGCTTCGGCAGTAGGATCGATCATGTATGCAATGTTGTGTACTAGACCAGACGTGGCATATGCTGTAAGTATAACCAGCCGATACCAATCCAATCCAGGTCTGCAGCACTGGGTGACTGTAAAGAACATCCTAAAGTATCTGAGGAGAACTAAGGATTTGTTCTTGGTCTATGGGGGACAGGAAGAGCTCAGTATGCAGGGCTATACTGATGCATCATTCCAGTCTGACCCTGACGACTTTAGATCGCATGCCGGCTATGTGTTCAAGATAAATGGAGGCGCTGTATGCTGGAAGAGCTTCAAGCAATCCACCATAGCAGATTCTACAACCGAGGCAGAGTATGTGGCCGCTTCTGAGGCAGCCAAGGAAGCCGTTTGGATAAGGAAGTTCATATCTGATCTTCAGGTGGTTCCTAGTGCAGTGGATCCCATTGAACTCTATTGTGACAACAATGGAGCAATTGCACAAGCCAAGGAACCACGGTCTCATCAAAGATCCAAACACATACACAGAAGATTTCACCTGATCAGAGAGATCATTGAAAGAGGTGATGTCAAGATTAGCAGAGTTGACACAGAAAACAATCTGGCAGACCCATTGACCAAGGCTTTGGCGCAGCAGAAGCATGATGGTCACGCTAGAGATATGGGGTTAAGATTTCTCAACCTCTAGGTCTTAGTGCAAGTGGGAGATTGTTGGTGTATATGCCCTAGGACCTAGTTTTGGTCCACTTATGTACTACTTGACTTTGATATTTATATATATCATTCTGGCATTGTCATTATCAATGTTTGTTTACATCTGCGCACATGTACTGACATGATAATGTCCCTAGAGATAGATTGGATCTGTGCTCAAACTATTGTCCCCAGTCGATGTACCTTAGTGGATATGGGATAGCTATGGTACTTGTGAGACTGGTATGTGAGCTGGTTAGGTACGTGGTGCTAACGCAGACACATGGGTATATCATTGGAGGATATACTGGAAAGACCCGCTGTGAGGCTATGACTTGGTGTCATAAGTTATCCTCACAAGTGACAGGAGATGCATTGATCCCTTGACTTGAGGTCATTGATCATTCTATATGGTTAGGGACTTGCTTTGATACAACCTAACACCTCGCCGTAGTTGGGAGGTCATAACGGTTGTCATTGAGCATGTCACGACCCATATGAGAAGGTCAATGGACAGACATAGGATTTGCCCCTTCCTTAGGGAAGTATGATATCCATGGAGCTCCTCTATGGTTCTATGACTGAGAGTGTATGGCCATACCCAGGTAAGAACCTGTTTTAGTCATAGCCATGTGATTGGGTGAAAACAAGTGGTGACACACTTGTCCAATCGGATATCAGTCCGGCAAAGAGACTGTAATGCATCTGTACCTAGTTGCGATGATGGGGATGTCGATGTCGATATCCATTCCAATGACCTGGGTAGCAGCGATGCACTGCTAGGTGCCACTCACTGCTTATGGTGACCTTTGGTCAGCACTGCCAGCGTCAGAAGAACCTACAGGGTCGCACACCTTGATACTTGAGTTCTCGTATTGATCGAGAAGCCTTATGATCAAGTTATTGGATAACTCGGATCTAATTGGGAGATTTCATCAGCACCAATGGGCCTGATGAGATGGAAGAATGTTATTGGAGCCAAACTTCATTTTTGGCAGGTTGACCCGTATTTGACCATGGTTGGTCACACTTGGATTAGGGTTGCATTGGATTGGATCCAAATGCTTAATCAACCCATAGGATGAAGTTTGGGCTAGGTCATTATCCAATGAAGCCCAATAACAAGTTCTCATGAAGAGAAGAGAGGATAAAAGGGTATAATGGGGAGAAACCCAACCCCATTGGCGCCTAAGGGGCATAATGGGGTTAGGGTGGCAAAATTGCTTCATTAAGGAAGCAATTTGCGCCTAGCCCTTCTCCCTTGATGGTATGAATGCCTTTAAGGCATGTCTTGGGCTGATATGGTACTTGGGCAATTATGGAAAGGTTGAATGAAGTTTATGGTAAAGTCTTGGAGACTTTCCTTGCATCAAACCTCCTCATCCTAGCCCTACACTTGTCATGATCCTAGCCCTTGCCCTAATCGCCTCTTGCCCTATATATGTGACCCTAGCCGCCCCCTCTTATATGATTCATCCTTGGAGGCGTGAACATAGGAAGGGAGCGAGAGCAAGGAGCATTGGCGCAATCTCTTCCTCTTCCATCAAGTGGCCGCAAGCTTCTCCTTCCTTACCACTTGGCGCATCTTTCTCTCTTGGTGGCGCAAGGTGGTTGGAGCATCTCCCTAAGGCTTGGATCTTCTTCCCGAGGCTAGCACCGGGCGTGGAAGAAGAGGACTCGAGGCATCCGTGTGTGTGAGACTGCAGAGGGCGCACAGTTGGGCGCCTATCACGACATCGACCTCATCTTGCTCTGAGGTATTTTCTAACTCATCGTGTCGACCCCCTTGCATGCGATCTTCACTGGGTTTTTGGGACGGACCTGTTTCAGGGACATTCTTCCGCTGTGCAATGTATGTATGTGTCTCTGAAAAATTGTAAAATGTCCCCGGGGTTTCCCAACAAGAGGAACCTACAGGGTCGCACACCTTGATACTTGAGTTCTCATATTGATCGGGAAGCCTTATGATCGAGTTACTGGATAACTCGGATCTAATTGGGAGATTTCATCAGCGCCAATGGGCCCGATGAGATGAAAGAATGTTATTGGAGCCAAACTTCATTTTTGGCAGGTTGACCCGTATTTGACCATGGTTGGTCACATTTGGATTAGGGTTGCATTGGATTGGATCCAAATGCTTAATCAACCCATGTGATGAAGTTTGGGCTAGCTCATTATCCAATGAGGCCCAATAACAAGTTGTCATGAAGAGGAAATAGGCTAAAAGGGTATAATGGGGAGAAGCCCAACCCCATTGGCGCCTAAGGGGCATAATGGGGTTAGGGTGGCAAAATTACTTCATTAAGGAAGCAATTGGCGCCCAGCCCTTCTCCCTTGATGGTATGTATGCCTTTAAGGCATGTCTTGGGCTGATATGGTGCTTAGGCAATTATGGATAGGTTGAATGAGATTTATGGTAAAGTCTTGGAGACTTTCCTTGCCTCAAACCTCCTCATCCTAGCCCTACACTTGTCATGATCCTAGCCCTTGCCCTAACCACCTCTTGCCCTATATATGTGACCCTAGCCACCCCCTCTTGCAAGTATTAATCCTTGGAGGCGTGAACACATCAAGAGGGGTGAGAGCAAGGAAAAAAGGTGGCGCAACCTCTTCCTCTTCCATCAAGTGGCCGCAAGTCTTCTTCCTTTCTTCTTCTTGGCGCAAGTGAAGAAAGCTCTTGACGGTTTCCTCTCCTCTTCATCCTCTTTGGCGCATCCCTCCTTGGTGGTGGCGCAAGGTGATTGGAGCATCTCCCTAAGGCTTGGATCTTCTTCCCGAGGCTAGCACCGGGTGTGGAAGAAGAGGACTCAAGAGATCCGTGTGTGTGAGACTGCAGAGGGCGCACACTTGGGCGCCTGCATCGGCATCACTCCAAACCTCTCTTAAGGTATTTCCTAACTCATCGTGTCGACTCTCTTGCTTGCGATCTTCACTGGGTTTTTGGGACCGGCCTGTTTCGGGGACATTCTTCCGCTGTGCAATGTATCTATGTATGCTTATAATTGTGAAAAATTGTTAAATGTCCCTGGGGTTTCCCAACAGAGACAATACGGCTACTTCACCCGCGAAGGTGAAGATCGGTTGGAAGTTGCAAAAGATCACCCACACAGTCAGAGGGTCATCAGAGGACGTGTGGCCCAACCAGGACAAAGGTAAAGCCAAGGTGGCAGCTAAACCTAAAGAGATGATGAACCAGGGTGATCGCATAACACAGATCGAGAAAGTGCTCGGTCTGACTGGTGAAGGGGACAATGCGATGGTTCCCCAGGTGGAGATTCTTCAGTGGATAGTGGAGCAACAGAGGTTGCAGATCGAGAGTCAGAGGTTGCAGATCGAGGCTCTGCAGCAGACTCTAGAGAGTCTGATTGACTTGCCAGGGCAGATGATCCGCATGCGAGAGGAGATGCAGGTCGAGATCGTCGTACTGCGTTTGGCCCTAACGCAGGTATCACGATCGACAACGATGGTGGAGTAGGAGGCTCCCAAGCTGAAGGTTCGCATCCCTAAGCCAGTGACGTTCGGGGGGGCCTAATCGTCTAGAGAGGTAGAAAATTTTATTTGGGATATGGAACAATTGTTTTCTACCAACCATGTTCCAGCAAGAAAACGAGTGCAGGTGTGCATCGCCTACCTTACAGCCTGGCGAGAAACTTTGGTGGAGGACCAAAGTCAGCTCGACGTCGGGGCTACTAGTTGGCCTTGGGAGACCTTCCGTGAGGAATTGCGGCAGCAATTTCTTCCCGAAAACTCGGCGGATCAGGCACGTGGTAAAGTGGATCGGCTGAGGCACACTGGGTCGATCCAAGAGTACGTCAGGGCATTCTCCGCGTTGATGTTGGAGCTACCAGACATGGCGAAAGGTGACAGGAAGTATTTCTTCATCCGGAACCTTCAACCATGGGTGGAAGCGGAGGTTCGATGGCATTCCCCACTAGACTGGAGGGCGGCTGCGGCGGTGGCTATGTCCTTGGTGAATAACAGAAATTTCAAATCCACACCACCAAAGAAATCCAGGTCACCACCGAAGGCTAGAGTTCCAGAGAGGGGTAGACCCTTTCCCCGGCATGATAGAGGTTCACTGGGACGACGAGAGCCAAATTGTCATGCCCCGGCGGGAAGCCAGCTATTTCTAGCATAGGGTTCCCCAGGGAGTAACAATATTGATAGGAACCAGAGAACTACAATAATCCAATATCATTTATTTAATAAACAATCCAATCTTAACATCTACAGTTTTATAACACAATATCTGAATACAACTATCCAAATTATCAACTGAAATAAAATACAAAGACAAACTATCTCAACTCGGGCTGGTATCTGCTATCTACTCTATCCCTCCCAGACGCTAATTCTGTACCTGGAAGAGAAACAAAGGGGGTTAGCAAAAATGCTAAGTAGGAATCAACAAATATGGTGAGGGAGTCAATTAACAAGATAATACAATGACAATAACAACGATATACAAATAATATAAGAATGTCGTGCAAATCATCAAGCTTGGCCAATAGATCTCAATCATGAGCCGCACTCATTTTCAGAGTGTTTCCACCATCAGCTCACACAGTGGAACGACTATCATAAATAGCCTGGTGAATGTTGCGTCCAACATCTGACATCCGTAGTATTATCCCGAGGACAACTGGCGGTGCCCTAACCGGCAAATAGATAGTCTGATATGCGCCGAAACTATAAAACACATAAACAGGCCACTGGAGAATAAATCATCCAGTCCAGAGGTCAATATATCACGATAGATATCATAGATTTTCAACGGTTTCCACATACTCATGTGTCAACATCACAGATACATAACTGTTCAACCATGCTCATAAGCCAATAAATCAGATATCTCAACACAGGTTTGTTAACCATTGATACAAAAGCAGAATATGACCAAATAAACAAGATAATTGAGGTCAACAGGAATTCAGAAACAAACCAAGCAGACGAAGCAATCAGATATCAGTGTCAATTAATTCTATCATATGCATCATATATCAAGTCAAAGGATTAAGTAGCAGATCCTATTAATGACACTGTAAGAAAGGAGTAGGGTAAGATTCCTACCTCAAATGCTGATATTCTTAATCCCTCTGAAATCACAGTATCTTCCTTTCTTCACTGAATAATTTAAATAAAATATCCATTAATATCTATCATATGCATCAATCTATAACTTTACCCTCACCCCTAATTTCCTATTAAATCAAATTTATCTCAAATTATCTACCATATAATTTTCCCCCAACATAGAAAATTAGATTTTACTAATTTATTCACAAAAATGAATTTAAAATAAAATTAGGTTTCTCAACTTATTCTCTAAAACCGAATTTAAAAATAATTAAACTAAATTAATTAATAAAATCAAAACTTACCTTTACCTCTACTGCGATAGTGACATTCGACGCGGAACGAACGAAGTCGTTCGTTCGTCCGTTCGTCTTGTGGGGGAAGGATTACCGGTGCTCGCCGGAGAAGGAATTACCGGCGCTCACCGCCAGAATCGTCGCCGCCGGCGAGAGAGAGAGAGAGAGAGAGAGAGAGAGAGAGAGAGAGAGAGAGAGAGAGAGAGAGAGAGAGAGGAGAAGTCACCGCAGCTGAGAAAGGAAACAGCCGCCGCCGCCGCTAGGGAGGAAACAGTGCCGTCTGGAGGAGAAATCCACCGGAAGGAGGAAGAAGGCTGCAGCCGCCGCTGGAAGAGGAGTCGCCGCCGAGAAAAGGATGACTCGCTGCCGCTGACAGAGGGAGGGGGTGGAGGCAGCGTCTGGCATAGAAAACCCACTGCTCGCTGAAGAATTTGTCGCTCGCCGCAGAGGACTCGTCGCCGCTTCTGAACCAGCCGCACGCGTCCGAAATCTCGTCGGACAAAGGGTGCTGCACCAAGGGGAGGCAGGGAAAGACGCGAACGCAGTGTTCGCGGACGCTCGCGGCTGCCACTGACGGGAAAGACGCGAACGCAGTGTTCGCAGGGGAAGAAACAGGGGAGAGAAAGTACGGTGCACGAGGGGATTAAGGTTAAATTGATAAGGATTAAGGGAGGAGGGTTTAGGGTATTATTTATAGGGAATTATAGAAGGATTAGGGCATCAATTGTAGGAAACTTTCAAAATTTAAATTTCAAATAAATCTAAGTATATAAATAAAACTTAGGTTATAACATTTCTCTTTATAAAAATAATCCATAAATCTTAAAAATTTAAAGAATGCCCCTAATATTTTTAATTATATTCAGATATACAAAAAATAAAATAAAAATAAATTTCAGGTTATAACACAAATCGTCCTGCGGGAAGGACGAATGCAGAATCGAAGTCATAGGGTTGCTTCTTGTGCGGTGGTCCTCACTGGATGAGGGAGTGCCCCACAAGACAGAAGATTATGGCTATCGTGACACAGGAGTCAACTGAGGAAGCTGAAACCAACACCGAGGAGGTGAGAGTCGGTGCACTACAGGTAACTCCGAACACTGCCACGGGGGCGCAGCAGTGTCGGATTGGGTACATCAGAGCAATGGTTGCGAGAGATCCGTCCATGAAAGACATCGAGGGCGATGTCTAAGTTGGACGGGGGAGAATTGTTAGGCCTAGGGATCATTGGGCTAAACAAAAGGGACTTGGGCCTGGCCCAAATCCAAGCTCACGCGGTAAGTGCCAAATTGAAGCCCACCTCAACCGGTCAACAGGTGTCGTTGACCCCAAATCCATGAATTCGGCGCTCGTTTCAGCCACGCACGCGTCTCCTTCACCGTCTTCATCGGATGATGGAGTCCATTGTTGCCGGCAACGCAAAGGATTCAGCGGGCGACGGGAGAAGACGTCAGTAAAGGACACGGACGCATCCGACTTCCTCTACGACGACGTAGGCAGTGAAAGAAGCGGGCGTAGTTAGGGTACTTGTGAGCGATGTGGAGCTCGAAGGTGTAACGCCCTCGATTTTCTGAATTACGATTTAAGGTTAGAAATTCTGTTTCTGTATTTTTATCTGTTAAAATTTTGGGATTTTTGCCTAATTGTAGGACTTTTTCCTACAGGGCAAAAATAATTATTTTCGTTGGGGCTTCGAACCCTCAACCTTGACTATTTGCTCCTGGAATTCTTCCACCATGGTGGCGCATATTTCTGTGTTATTGGAGTGGCGCATGGTGGTTAAGCCCAGGTAAGCCCATTAAAGCCGATTTCCACTTAAGTTAATTGGGTTATTGGATCTTGGATCCGTTTGGGGTGGAAAAAAAAAAAAAAAAAGGGGGAAAATTCGTGAGAGCTCCTCTCCCTCACGATTTTTGGTTTGTTTCTTGCCCTAGCCGCCTGTGTTGTCGCCCCTCACTGTGCTTGGCGCCTCCTGCAAATTTCTGACGCTGGTGGTGGCAGACTGGTGGTGGACGAACTTTCTGGAGATCCCTGATCCTCTGTTTTGGCGTTTTCTCTGTGGGCGATTTTTTCTAGTGAGTAATTCGATCCTAAGGAGTCTAATCCGCTAAATTTTAGATTATCATTCAATTAAAATTCGTTATGGTCGAATTCAAATAATTATAGGGTTTTAAAATCCTGTTCTGCTGAAATCTGCATTCTCTAATCTGACCTTTGTGTACTATAACCCTAATATCTCATGGCCTATAGATCCAAATCGTATGAAACAAATTTTGTATGAAACTAGACACATTCGGCTTTAATTTGAATATGATATTGACCATATCAGAGCTGTATTTGTATTTCAATCTGTATTGCAATCTAGCTGTACAAAATCAGTTTTCTGGAAATCTGGATTTCGACCTTTATGTGTTCGAACCATCATATCTCCCTAGGTATAGCTCGAAATCCTGTGAAACCAGTTTTATTAGACCGTAGGCTTGAAGAGCTTCATTTTGACTCCCATAACGCCTATTTTCGATTAGTTATTGGATCTGAAATATATGTCGTAATTCTGATATATGAATCTGTTTTCTTGAAATCTGAAATTCTGACCATCCCATGTTCGAACCCTTATATCTTCCTGCCTACAATTCGAAATCTTGTGAAACCAGTTTTATTGGAAACTAGATTCAGAGAGATTCATTTTGAATACAATATTGACTAGCTTTGGTTCGAAATTGGACCAAAAATATATGTTGCAATCTGACAATATAAATCTGCTATGTTTTGGTTAGACGAAAATTCCCTTGTGAGAAAAATTTATCCTGTATGGTTTAATCTCTTAAATTGTGGTCTGTAGTTCTTCTAAAATTTATTTGCTTGATGAGAAATTTTAGAGAAAACAAAATTGGGGATTTAACTAAGAACTTAGGAATTTTTGAAAATCATGGTTCGAGCCAATTTTGGGGCTTTTGTCAATTTTCTTCACAAACGTGTAATTAAAATTATCTGTAGTGGGGGACTGAAATTATTTACATGAAATTTGTACGTTCTGTTAAGGTTCTGAAAGTGGCGCCCCTTACAGTAATTTTATAGCTCACGGTTTTAGGAATTTTGAGGAGATTATTTCATGAATAATTTCTGTTCTGTATTTAAATGTTTGTTATATGAATAATTTCTGTTCTGTATTTAATTGTTTGTTATGTGGATATTTCCTGTTCTGTTTATATGTTGTGAAGTTTCTGAAAACCTTGAATGTGTTAAAACATTTGTGAGAACATAGAATGGTTTGACATGAATTAAGGTTAGTTGTAAGGAATTCACTCATATAATTTCTGTTCTGTGTTTAAGGACTGGATATTGGGGTGTGTCATTTTCTGGTTTGTTAGACTTTGGGCATAATGTAAGAATTAAGTAGTGGTTGATCCTACTTCTCCGTTTCAGTATAATCTGTTCTGTAAAATTATGCCCTAGTGTAGCACTCTTCCGTGTCCTTACCCTCCTTCTGTGGCGCTGTAATGGTGCTGATAGTCTACTATGACCCTTGAGACACTATTTCTGTTCCGTTATAGGTATTGGAGGCCAGAGTGCCACGTCCTAACAAGACGGGGGCCACCCACTGATACCTCCTCTACCATTCAGTTCTGGGTATTGGAGGCCAGAGTGCCACGTCCTAACAAGACGGGGGCCACCCACTGATACCTCCTCTACCATTCAGTTCTGGGTATTGGAGGCCAGAGTGCCACGTCCTGACAAGACGGGGGCCACCCACTGATACCTCCTCTACCATTCTGTTCTGGGTATTGGAGACCAGAGTGCCACGTCCTGACAAGACGGGGGCCACCCACTGATACCTCCTCTACCATTCTGTTCTGGGTATTGGAGACCAGAGTGCCACGTCCTGACAAGACGGGGGCCACCCACTGATATCTCCTCTACCATTCTGTTTCTGATATGCATGCATTGTCTCGTCCTCGGCAGAGGTGGGGTCAGACCTTCTGTGGTCATCAGGCCTTCTGTGGCCTTTCTGTTTCCGATGTAGACTATCCGTTTGGACTCTGAAAATTCTGATTTTCTGTCTGTCAGTTCTGATTTCTGTAGTTCTGTTTCGATCTGTATTTAGATGTATTAGGCGGTGTGGTTAGTTGGTATGGGTTGGTATATTCATATCCTACCTGCTTGAAGCCTATTGTTACAAGTATCTGTATTTGATTGTGTTTTGTTTCTGATATGAGTGTGCATGTTAAGCTGATTTATTTTATCTGTTAAATAAAAGAATTTCAACTTAAGTATGATATTTTTGATGTGTACTATGGATGACTTTTAGTGTCTTTTACTCACTGAGCTTTTTAGCTCACCTCCGTTGTTTAAATGTTTTCAGGTGAGACATCAAGACAGTAACCGCTACAGCTAATTGTTATGATGCTAATGTTTGATGTAATTTCTAAGAATTTTCTTCTAAAAATTTATCAGGCCTGCGTGCCTAATTTGTTATGACTTATGTGACACGTTTTATCTCCTGAGGGCTTATGCCTGTTTTCAGGATATTATATTATAGTTGTCTCGTTTAAATTATTGGATACGAGTCTTGGATTCTTTTAGTGAATTGGTTCTTATTTTGAAATGTCCGATTTGAGATGTGTAACCGAATTTGTGTTGTTTTAGTATCTGAATAATCAGTTCTGCATATTTCTGAAATTCCACATATGTGTAGTGTGGACATTTGTTGTTGTTACATGTGTGTCTGTGCAGCAGTAGTTTAGTATACTTGCTGCCGGATTTTTTCTGAACTTCCGGATTTCTATTTCCTAGTAAATCGATCCTATTCAGTTCTGTGCGGTTTTCAGTTCCGTAGTAATGTCCTTCGATGCCGCTTTCTTCTTGTGTTTTAATGGAAGAGTAAAAAATTTTTTTGAAACCCCGTATTTTACTTGTATGCGTGTGGGGTGTGATTCTGAGGGATGTTACAGATGGTATCAGAGCAATATTACTAGCAATTAGAAACTCCGGGGAAGGAAAACTTTGTTTGTGTATTGCTAGAAACCAAGTTAGGATCTGATTTGTGATTGAATATTGGTTGTTATTCTACTGTGTTATGTGATGCAGGTAAAAATGGTGCGACCAAGAGCTAGCAGTAGCAACGGTGATCAACAGTCTGACCTGAGGCAGACCATGGAGGCTATGACTGCTATGATGCAACAACAAAACGCATTCATCCAGCAGCAAACTCAGATGATGCAGCAGCAGCAGGCGCAGCACATGGAGGTTCAGCAACAGTTATTGCAGCGGCTGTCGCAGACACAGTCTCAGTCACAGGCACAACCGGCTGGTTCTTCTCTGGGTGATGGCGCACATCAACGATATGCTCGGTTGGTTCGAGAGTTTCAGCACCTGAACCCAACTGCATTTTATGGTAGTCCGGGGCCCAGAGCAGCTGAGGATTGGCTTTTAACACTGGAAAAGATTTTCCAGGTTTTGCGCTGTGATGATGCAGACAAGCTATGTTTGTCTGTCTTCATGTTGCGTGGAGATGCCGAAGATTGGTGGAAGGGAGTTGTCAGACTGGCGGCAACTGAATCCAGAGTTGTTGACAGGCAGTATTTCATGATGAAGTTCAATGCCAAGTTTTTCCCCTCTAGCTTATCTGAGGAGCGCGAGGTGGAGTTTATTCATCTTGAGCAGGGTGACCTGACGGTGGATCAGTATGAGGCCACATTCGCTCGGTTGTCGGGGTATGCTCCTCACTTAGTCAACACCGAGGAAAGAAGAGCCAAGAAGTTTCAGCGGGGTTTGAGGAAAGATATCAGGACAAGGGTAGCTATGCTACACTTGGAATCTTATGCTGAAGTGGTAGACAGGGCTCGCACTGCTGAGAGGTGCATTGCTGAGATGGCTGCAGATACTATTCCAGTCACTGCACCCGCCCCTACTTCTGTGACTTACGCACCCACTCTGAGTGGTAAGGATAAGAAGAATTTCAAGAATAAGAAGAAAGATGATAAGGGCAGATACAAACCTTATCAGAAGCCAGCCAGCACAGTTTCTCAGAATGGCAAGAAGTGTCTCCACTGTGGGAGCACTAAACATCAGGATAATGAGTGCTACAGGAAGACTGGCGCTTGCTTCAGATGTGGTAAGGTGGGGCATATGATTAGAGACTGTCCTATGCCGGATGCTAGAGGACAGGGTGAGAAGCCTACTGTGCAGACTCGCGTGTATGCCATCGCGGAGAGGGATGCTTCGGCTTCGAAGTCTGTGGTGGAAGGTACACTTTATGTGTTTAGTTATTTGGCACGCATTCTTTTTGATCCTGGTGCCAATTTATCTTTTGTGTCTGCATGTTTTGCACCATGTCTGCCTGTGTTGCCTAGGATACTTGATTTCTGTATTTCTGTTCATACACCTATGGGTGAGGCCGTATCTACAGATATAGCATATCCTGACTGTTTGATTAAGGTTGAAGGTTATGATTTACCTATTGATTTGATTAGTCTTCCTATGAAAGACTATGACATCATTCTGGGCATGGATTGGCTGTCTGCCTATCATGCTACTTTAGATTGTTTTGAAAAGTTAATTACTCTGCATCTAAGTGATGGACAGCAACTGGTTATCCAAGGCCGGATTTCAGAACAGGAGCCTTTGGTGATATCTCATCTGCAGGCCAGGAAGCTTTTAGCCCAGGGCTGCAAGGGGTATCTGGCGCATGTCAAGGTGCAGACTGAGCCTGATTTGGATCTGGCTAAAATTCCTGTGGTAAGAGAGTTTACTGACGTCTTCTCTGATGATTTATCTGGGTTACCACCCAGCAGAGAAGTTGAGTTTGGTATCGAGTTGTTGCCAGGCACGGCACCGATATCTAAAGCTCCTTACAGGATGGCAACTTCAGAACTGACAGAGCTGAAAAAGCAACTGGAAGAATTATTAGAGAAGGGGTATATTCGACCCAGTGTTTCTCCATGGGGAGCACCTGTGTTATTTGTGAAGAAGAAGGATGGTACTTTGCGCATGTGCATCGATTACCGTCAACTCAATCAAGTGACTGTTAGGAATAAGTACCCATTACCCCGTATTGATGATCTCTTTGATCAGTTGCAGGGTGCTACTGTATTCTCTAAAATTGACCTGAGGTCTGGCTATCATCAGTTGAGAGTTCAGGAGGAGGATGTACCTAAAACTGCATTCAGGACCAGGTATGGGCACTATGAGTTTCTTGTTATGCCTTTTGGACTGACAAATGCCCCTGCAGTGTTTATGGATCTGATGAACAGAGTATTTCATGAACTTCTGGACAAATGTGTGGTCGTCTTCATAGATGATATTCTGATCTACTCCAAGAATGCGCAAGATCACACTCAGGATTTGCGCAAGGTGCTGGAGATTCTGCGGCTGAAGTAGCTGTATGCTAAGGCCAGCATGAAGAGTCCCCTTCAAGGGGGAGCGCAAGCGGATAAAACCCCTTTCAAGAGGGGGGCCGAAACCCTAAGGGAGGGGGCGCATGCAAGTTTGCTAGGGTTTCAATAATGCAATCGACTTATATGCACATATAATCAACTTTGATAGATTGATTAGAATGGTAGCGATTCATACCATGGCCATCGCTTAGATGGTGTCTAGGAAGTAAAGAGAACGATGGGGTTCTCCTCCAAAGCGCCACACACAAGATGAACAATGGCTTGCTCCTTGGACGCTCCTTGTGCTAGCAAGGTTCTCCAAGTGACCTTGTCGTGTGAGAAGGGATGAAGAAGGTTGAGAGAACAAGCTTGGGCGAGAGCTACTTGCGCAAAAACTTCCTTGTCGTCCGAAGCCACACCTCACCACTCGACAAGAGTGAATGGAGAAGAGGAGCGCTTACGTTACAAGGTGGAAGCGTTAAACCGACTTCCACATAAGGCAAGTCCTCAATGCATGCGTTCATGCATTGAACCATCTAAACCTTCTCTCATTCGAACCAAACGTTCACCTAGTGAACCGGTTCAAATCAATGGGTTTGGTTCAAAACAATTAACCCAAGCTATTTGGTCTAGATCACATTGAACCCTAAGGCTCAAGATCTAACCGTTCATCTCCTGATGCTCCTGATCTCACCGATCTAGCATCATCTCTCTCGATCGAAGCTTACCGATCTCAAGCCCTAATCAATCAAACATGATCAGACCAGATCTCACTTATAATCAGAGATTAAATCCCTTTAAACTGAACCCAAACAATTCAGTCCACACGATCTGACTCAAGTAAGCCATATCATCAAATTGTGCGACCCTGAGGGTTTCCTTTAAATGTCGGTAACGATAACTTACGTTATCACGATCAGTGAGGGGTATCTAGCAACACATCACTGTCTCCCGATATAAAGGAAAGAGTCTTCCAAGACTACACCCAAACCATAGCACAAGTGTGAATCCATTCACAGGGCATACATATTTCCTTTGCCACTGGATGTTCTTATTGGACAAGCATGTCAAGCCTGTTGCTCCAATATGATGAGCATGATTAGATCAGATGAATACAGTCACCTGGGTATGGCCATACACTTTCTCAATCATCTCATTCAGGGGGGCCCCTTTAGAACATCACACTCCTTAAACAAGGAGACGGCAATCCTTTATCTATCACTAGTGCCCTAACCTGACTCATGATCATTATCCAAGATAGTCTATGATCATTATCTTTCAAATGATATTGAACTACCTCAAAATAATGACATTCATCATTTAGAAACACAAGTGATCTCAAGTCAAAGGACATGTGCCACTTGTAGCATACAAGGATTATTCACATTGTGACAAGCAATTGAATATCCTAGTAGGGTCTGTCCAGTACATCCAATGTACCCATGAGTCTACATCTTATTCCATGCTCGAAGCATCCTATAAGATTAGAACACATATTAGTCTCAATCATATCAAGGCTGTCTCATATTCACCAAGATATCTCGACTAAGGACATATAGCCTGTCAGCCTAGCTGAACAGCTTTGAGACATTATTCAGTAGTACACTTATTACTGCAGACAAGGTAGCAACCTGAATAATAACCATGCCTTTATAAACATAAGAGTTTATTACATGATACTGTTACAATCCCAAAGGCCTCAAACATTAGCCTTAAGGGCATACCCCAACAATCTCCCACTTGCACTTAATCTAATGGTTGAGAAATCTCAAACCCATATTATTACAGTGCTTTTCATGCTTCTGCTGCGCTAGAGGCTTGGTAAGCGGGTCAGCCAGATTGTCGTCTGTATGAACCTTGCATATTTTGATCTCGCCACGATCTATGATCTCCCGGATCAAGTGAAACCGTCTCTGTATGTGCTTGGACTTCTGGTGCGACCGTGGTTCCTTTGCTTGTGCGATTGCTCCAGTGTTATCACAGAAGATAACCAAAGGATCGACACTCGAAGGAACGACACCAAGTTCTCTCACGAACTTACGAATCCACACTGCCTCCTTGGATGCTTCCGAGGCTGCAACATACTCGGCTTCTGTTGTGGAATCAGCAACAGTAGACTGTTTGAAACTCTTCCACACCACTGCTCCACCATTCAAGCTAAAAACGTAGCCTGATTGCGATCGGAAATCATCCTGGTCCGACTGGAATGAAGCGTCAGTATATCCCTCTATACTGAGTTCTTCCTGACCACCATATATCAAGAACATATCTTTGGTCCTCCGCAGATATTTTAAGATGTTCTTGACCGCAATCCAGTGCGCCACACCTGGATTACTTTGGAACCGACTGGTCACGCTTAACCCGTAAGCGACGTCTGGGCGAGTACACAACATCGCATACATAATGGACCCAATAGCCGAAGCATAAGGCGTATTGTCCATTTCATCTTTCTCAGTCTGTGTTTGCGGACACTGACTCTTCGAAAGATTCAGACCATGTCTGACTGGAAGATATCCTCTTTTAGAATTCTCTAAATGAAATCTTTCCAGGACTTTATCGATGTACGTACTCTGGCACAGCCCGAGAAGCCTCTTAGATCTATCCCTGTAGATCTTCACACCTAACACATAGGCTGCTTCTCCTAGATCTTTCATCTGGAAACATTTTCCTAACCATGCTTTAACAGCATGCAGTTCAGGAATATCGTTTCCAATGATCAAGATATCATCGACGTAGAGGACTAGGAAAGTAATCACGCTCCCACTAAACCTCTTATATACACACGGGTCGTCCTCGTTCTTGATGAAACCAAACTCAGAGATTGATTCATCAAAACGAATATTCCAGCTTCTAGATGCTTGTTTAAGTCCATAAATGGACTTCTTTAACTTGCATATTTTATGACGATCTGATGGATTAGTGAAACCTTCAGGTTGTGTCATATACACATCCTCGTCCAGCTTTCCATTAAGGAAAGCTGTCTTCACATCCATCTGCCAGATCTCATAATCATAATATGCAGCTATTGCGAAAAGAATCCGAATAGACTTGAACATGGCTACAGGAGAGAAAGTTTCATCATAATCTATCCCGTAGATTTGTTTGAATCCTTTCGCAACTAGCCTGCCTTTATAGGTAACTACGTTACCATCCATGTCAATCTTCTTCTTGAAGATCCATTTACAGCCTATAGGGATTACTCCCGGAGGCGGATCAACCAAATCCCAGACTTGGTTATCTGACATGGAGTCCATCTCAGCTCGCATAGCATCAAGCCATCTAGCTGACTCCGGTCCACTGACCGCATCCGCATAAGTGAGGGGTTCATCATTATCAATGATGTAGACTCCGTCATAGCGCTCAGGCTGTCGACGGATCCTTCCCGATCTTCGCGGTTCCCGTGATATTTGAGCTTCAGGTTGTTCAGTAACCTGATCTACCGGCTCAGGCTCATCCAACTGTGCTTGACTACTTTGTCCTTCCTCTGGATTCTCATCCAGCTTTATTTCTCTCCCACTGGCCTCTTGCAGAAGAAACTCCTTCTCAAGAAATATGGCCGTCCGAGCAACAAACACCTTGTTCTCCTTGGGATCGTAGAAATAATAACCCTTAGTTTCCTTAGGGTAACCGACAAAGATACATTTCTCAGATCTGCTTTCTAGTTTCCCAGAGGCGAGCTTTTTGACATAAGCCTCGCAACCCCAGATTCTGATAAATGTCAAGCTTGGCTGTTTCCCATACCATAACTCATATGGCATCTTTGAAACGGCCTTGGATGGCACTCGGTTTAGTACCTTTGCAGCTGTTTCCAGTGCAAAACCCCAAAAGGAGTATGGAAGAGTAGCCTGACTCATCATAGAACGAACCATATCAAGTAACGTTCTATTTCTCCTCTCGGACACACCATTCCATTGTGGTGTTCCTGGCGGAGTGAGCTGTGAGATAATCCCACACTCCTTCAGATAGTCAGTAAACGCATGACTCAAGTATTCTCCACCTCGATCAGAACGAAGTGCCTTGATATTTCGGCCTAGCTGATTTTGTACTTCATTCTTGAACTCTTTGAACTTGTCAAAAGATTCACTTTTATGTCTCATCAGATAGACATAACCATACCTACTGAAATCATCAGTAAAGGTAATGAAGTACTGATAGCCACCTCTGGCATGTTTACTAAATGGCCCACACACATCACTGTGTATAAGGTCAAGTAAACCTGAAGCCCTTTGACCTTTGTTGGGAAAAGGTGACTTCGTCATTTTACCCATTAAACAAGCTTTGCATGTATCAATCTCCTCATAGGAGAATGATCCCAGCAGTCCATGATCATGCAACCGCTTAATGCGCTTCTTGTTAATATGGCCTAAACGACTATGCCATAGCAAGGTGCTGTCATCAGCATACTTGGCTTTCTTATTATCAATGTTTATTATGGAATATTCCATGTCCAACATGAATAACCCATTGTTAATTGAACCAGTTGCATAAACAATATTATCACAAGATAAAACACACTTTGAAATATTGCATTCAAAGGCAAATCCTTTCCTGACAAGAGCAGGAATAGAGATAATATTTTTAGTGATACTCGGTACAAAATAACAATTGTTTAATTCCAGTACAATGCCAGATGGTAAAGAAATGAAATAGTCTCCTACAGCAACAGCAGCAACCCGTGCCCCGTTTCCAACGCGTAGGTCTACCTCATGCTGTCCCACCTGCCTTCTTCTCTTGAGTTCCTGTACATTTGAACAAATGTGAACTCCACATGCAGTGTCCAACACCCATGAAATAGAAGAAGAAGATAACATGACCTCAGTCACATAAATACCTGAGCCAGAAGCGATGCTTCCCCTCTTATCTCCTTGGAGCGCTTTACAGTCCTTTTTCCAGTGACCCAGCTGGCCACAGTGGAAACACCTGTTGTCCTTGGACCGCTTCACCTTCTGTTTCAGAGCCTTACTGTAGTTCTTGACAGAGGCCTTGCCCTTCTTCCCCTTCTTCTTGTTCCTGGAAGGAACCATTAAGACAGAGGTTGAAGGCTTTCCCTTCAGAGTTTCCTCAGTAGTCAAGAGCATATTCAACAGCTCTGCCGGTGTACAATCGATTTTGTTCATATTAAAGTTAATAATGAACGCATCGAAAGAGGGCGGAAGAGACTGCAGAATGATGTCTACAGCAAGCTCCTGGTTAATGGTATGCCCCAGTTTCTCCAGAGCCTCCTTGTGCCCAATCATCTTGAGCACGTGAGCTCCCACTGGGCTCCCTTCAGCCAGTTTGCTCTGAAAGAAAAGCTTTGTCAGATTATAGCGTTCTGTCCTCGCCTGTGCAGCATACAGCATCTTGAGGTTCGCTATAATCTCTATAGCCGACATATCCTCATGCTGTCGCTGCAGCGGTGGCGTCATGGACGCTAGCATCAGGCAAGCGACATCAATGCTATCATTGACGTGCTTTTCATAGGCATCACGAACCGCCCTTGCGGCGTTCGCAGCGGGTTGAGGCGGCACAACCGTCTCGAGGACATACAGTTTCCTCTCAGCCTTAAGAACGATCTTAAGGTGTCCGAACCAGTCAGAGAAGTTCGGCCCAGCAAACTTCTCCCTTTCCAGTAGGGATCGCACATTGAAGCTCATGGTGTTTGTTGCTGCAGGAATCTACAACAATGCAAGAACAGCAAGGTCAGTATCAATGTCTAGAATCAATCCAGGACTTAAGAAAGATTCTTTTCTCACTATTTTGTCTGACTGAAAAATCCAGTAAACAGTCCGGAAGAGTAACACTCTTTTAGTGAGATGGGATCCAGATTTCATACTTGGTCTCCGCGTCCCGCTCAGGCGAGATAAGATGCACAGAGATGACAAGCACTAATTTCTGGTAGGCAGTCCCAGCCAATCGCCAACCCGTGCGATTCCCCTTCATCTGGGCAATCCAGCAGACTGTGCCAACTGAGTTGGTACAACACAGTCTCTGATCCCGCAGATGGCTGCCTCCATGCGCTACCATATGCGCCACATATGTAGCCTACATGGTCAAGCTGACCCGACCTACTCCCTGGACCACCACGTGCTATGCTGAGCAACGAGAAGCGATAAATCCCTTCTCTGTAACACGCAGGTGAAATCACACACCGTCTGAAGATAGATGGACGTGCCCACTGAGTGGGTACAATACGGCTCCAACGATAATCAGAACAGTGAGGTTTCGCGCCAGAAGGCTTACGAGCTTGATATGTTAGCGTTGGATTTTAACGGTCCTTTTATCTTCTCAACTATCATGCAATCCCTATGGTGATAGCAGAAGATAAATAAATCATGCTTTTCTACTTATTTAAACAATAAAAGAAAGCATGCATCTTATGTGGTAAAAGCCCATAGCCTAAGTAAGACCTTAATTTATCTTAAGTCTTCACTTGCTTTTCATGGGTCTATTGCCTCTCATCTGGTCCAACCCAGGGCCCTAGCACCAAGAGCAGCTCAGGTGCGCCCACCAGCTGAATGCGCCTCTGCAATTGTGCTCTGTGCTCTTGTCTAATCAAATACATTTTGATCTATCTAGACAAGCTTGACTCGCAGGTCAAATATACAATAAATTAATGAACAATGTGATTCACAGATCACAATAAAATTAATTTACAATTTACCAGGCTCGCAGGCCCCAGCACAGCACACATTAAGGGCAACCCACATAAGATAAAATAAACAAGCATATGGCATCAATCAATCATCATGTGATCCCTTACAAAGAAAATAAAATTTTGAAAACCCCATTGGCATCAATTTTAATTTTCTTATGAGTCCTACAACCTTACAATGGTCCATTGATAGGGATCCACTCAACAATCTAGTTAGATCCATACCCTTGCATGCACCAAGTCCTAACTGACTCGAGTTGACCTAATGGTCAACCATGCATGCGCCAAGGGCTGAACAACCCTCATGAGTTCTGGCAAGCGGGTGTGACCCCGGGCCTAACTCATGTGTGTTCAATGGTCGTCTCAACCAGACCTCGCTACACGCCTGTGATGCAATCGACTTATAGCCACCTTGTGCTTGCGCACAGGTGCCATCTGGTCGATCCATCTAGGCTGTCAGATGGTCTGATCAGACTAGGTTGATCTAAACTAGATGCTGCTTTCAACCCCATCAACCCATCTAAGGGATTATAGTAGGAGCATTAGATCTAATAGGCGCGCAAGGTAAGTTTTTCTTTGAAAACAATGACAAGCGCTAACCACAAACATTATACATGCGCAAATCAAGATAAACCTACATCTAGGAGCTTAAACTAGCATGTAGTTTATTTCGGCATGTACATAGATCTATACTTTGCAAGCGCAAACAAGGATCACTCAAAGCAACCATATGATTCACATAAGATCCTAGCTCTGATACCAATTGAAGAGTCCCCTTCAAGGGGGAGCGCAAGCGGATAAAACCCCTTTCAAGAGGGGGGCCGAAACCCTAAGGGAGGGGGCGCATGCAAGTTTGCTAGGGTTTCAATAATGCAATCGACTTATATGCACATATAATCAACTTTGATAGATTGATTAGAATGGTAGCGATTCATACCATGGCCATCGCTTAGATGGTGTCTAGGAAGTAAAGAGAACGATGGGGTTCTCCTCCAAAGCGCCAAACACAAGATGAACAATGGCTTGCTCCTTGGATGCTCCTTGTGCTAGCAAGGTTCTCCAAGTGACCTTGTCGTGTGAGAAGGGATGAAGAAGGTTGAGAGAACAAGCTTGGGCGAGAGCTACTTGCGCAAAAACTTCCTTGTCGTCCGAAGCCACACCTCACCACTCGACAAGAGTGAATGGAGAAGAGGAGCGCTTACGTTACAAGGTGGAAGCGTTAAACCGACTTCCACATAAGGCAAGTCCTCAATGCATGCGTTCATGCATTGAACCATCGAAACCTTCTCTCATTCGAACCAAACGTTCACCTAGTGAACCGGTTCAAATCAATGGGTTTGGTTCAAAACAATTAACCCAAGCTATTTGGTCTAGATCACATTGAACCCTAAGGCTCAAGATCTAACCGTTCATCTCCTGATGCTCCTGATCTCACCGATCTAGCATCATCTCTCTCGATCGAAGCTTACCGATCTCAAGCCCTAATCAATCAAACATGATCAGACCAGATCTCACTTATAATCAGAGATTAAATCCCTTTAAACTGAACCCAAACAATTCAGTCCACACGATCTGACTCAAGTAAGCCATATCATAAAATTGTGCGACCCTGAGGGTTTCCTTTAAATGTCGGTAACGATAACTTACGTTATCACGATCAGTGAGGGGTATCTAGCAACACATCACTGTCTCCCGATATAAAGGAAAGAGTCTTCCAAGACTACACCCAAACCATAGCACAAGTGTGAATCCATTCACAGGGCATACATATTTCCTTTGCCACTGGATGTTCTTATTGGACAAGCATGTCAAGCCTGTTGCTCCAATATGATGAGCATGATTAGATCAGATGAATACAGTCACCTGGGTATGGCCATACACTTTCTCAATCATCTCATTCAGGGGGGCCCCTTTAGAACATCACACTCCTTAAACAAGGAGACGGCAATCCTTTATCTATCACTAGTGCCCTAACCTGACTCATGATCATTATCCAAGATAGTCTATGATCATTATCTTTCAAATGATATTGAACTACCTCAAAATAATGACATTCATCATTTAGAAACACAAGTGATCTCAAGTCAAAGGACATGTGCCACTTGTAGCATACAAGGATTATTCACATTGTGACAAGCAATTGAATATCCTAGTAGGGTCTGTCCAGTACATCCAATGTACCCATGAGTCTACATCTTATTCCATGCTCGAAGCATCCTATAAGATTAGAACACATATTAGTCTCAATCATATCAAGGCTGTCTCATATTCACCAAGATATCTCGACTAAGGACATATAGCCTGTCAGCCTAGCTGAACAGCTTTGAGACATTATTCAGTAGTACACTTATTACTGCAGACAAGGTAACAACCTGAATAATAACCATGCCTTTATAAACATAAGAGTTTATTACATGATACTGTTACAATCCCAAAGGCCTCAAACATTAGCCTTAAGGGCATACCCCAACACAGCAAATGTGAGTTCTGGTTACATCAGATTGGCTTTCTGGGACACATTATTTCTGACCAGGGTGTGTCTGTGGATCCAGTGAAGGTGGAGGCCATTCTTCACTGGGGAAGACCAACTACAGCGACTGAGGTCAGAAGTTTTCTGGGCTTAGCTGGATACTACCGCCGTTTTGTGGAGGGTTTTTCCAAGCTGGCTGGTCCTCTGACTAAGCTAACTAGAAAGAATTTGAAGTTTGAGTGGTCTGATGATTGTGAGTCTAGTTTTCAGGAACTGAAAAAGAGACTGACCAGTGCTCCTATCCTTATCATTCCCTGTGATGGAGAGAAGTTCACTGTTTACACTGATGCCTCTGGTAAGGGTCTGGGTGCTGTACTGATGCAGCAAGGAAAAGTAGTTGCTTATGCTTCAAGGCAACTCAAAGACTACGAGGTAAACTACCCCATTCATGATCTGGAGTTGGCAGCTGTAGTTTTTGCCTTAAAAATCTGGAGGCACTATCTGTTTGGACAGACATTTGAATTGTTTACAGATCACCAGAGCTTGAAGTACATCTTCACTCAGAAAGAGCTGAATATGAGACAGAGGCGATGGCTTGAATTGATAAAGGATTATGACTTCACCATCCAATATCAGTCTGGTAAAGCCAATGTGGTGGCTGATGCTCTTAGTCGGTATCCTGTGACTCAGATAGCTGCACTGCGAGTCCAGGAGTGGCGACTATTGCAGGAGTTCAGTGACATGCATCTGAGTGTGACTTCGGGTGAGAGAGGCGGTCTTCTAGCTTCTCTCAGGGTTCAGTCAGAGTTACTGCAGAGATTGAGATCAGGGCAGCAATCAGATCCGGATATTTTACGGTGGAAAGAGAGGTCTGAGCAAGGCTGGGTGGATAATTTCAGTATGTCGGATGATGGTCTCCTCAGATTCCGTGGAAGGGTCTGTGTTCCTGAGGACCCTGAGTTGAGAAATGACATTCTTAAGGAAAGTCATTGCACTAAGTATACCGTTCATCCTGGTAGTACCAAGATGTATCAGGATCTGAAAAAGACTTTCTGGTGGCATGGTATGAAGAAGGATGTGCATTTGTTTGTGTCCAGATGTTTGACTTGCTAAACCGTGAAGGCTGAGCATCAGAGGCCGGGCGGTTTGATGCAGTCTCTCCCTATTCCTCAGTGGAAGTGGGAGCATATCAGTATGGACTTTGTGTGTGGACTGCCCAATACCAGAAGGAGTCATGATGCCGTATGGGTGATTGTGGACAGACTCACGAAGTCAGCTCACTTCTTACCGATTAAAATGACTTACAGTTTGGATCGGTTAGCAAAACTGTACATCGATGAGATAGTCAGATTACATGGAGTTCCTTTGGACATTGTCTCTGATCGTGATCCTCGATTTCTGTCCAGGTTTTGGAAGAAATTATAGGAAGATTTGGGAACTAATCTGAGTTTTAGCACTGCATATCATCCTCAATCTGATGGTCAGACAGAGAGAACTATTCAGACACTTGAGGATCTTCTGAGATCTTATGTGATTGACTGGTCTGTTGAGTGGGATCTGGACTTATCACTGATAGAGTTCACCTACAACAATAGCTTTCACTCTAGCATACAGATGGCTCCGTATGAGGCCCTATATGGGAGGAAATGTAGAACACCTATATGCTGGGAGGAAACTGGGGACAGAACAGTGCTAAGGTCTGATGCTGTGCAAGAAGCCACTGAGAAGATCAGAGAAATTCAGAAAAAGATGAAGATTGCTCAGGATAGACAGAAGAGTTATGCTGATGTGAGGCGGCGTCCTCTTGAGTTTTTGGTGGGAGAGCATGTTTTCCTAAAGGTCTCACCTATGAAAGGGGTGATGAGATTTGGGAAGAAGGGAAAATTGAGTCCCAGGTACATTGGTCCCTTTGATATCATTGAGAGGGTTGGACCTGTGGCATACCGACTTGCTTTGCCCCCATCACTGGAACACCTCCATAATGTGTTCCATGTTTCTGCACTCAGAAAATATTGTTCTGATCCTTCTCATGTTCTGGAGTTGGAACCTCTTCAGCTTGAAGAGAACATGACTTTGGTGGTGAAACCTCTCAGAATTGAAGATAGAAAAGAGAAAGTGCTGAGAAATAAGGTTATTCCACTTGTGAAAGTCATCTGGGGAAATCAGTCTGTTGAAGAAGCCTCTTGGGAGGTTGAAGCAGATATGAGAAAGGAGCATCCTCACCTGTTCAGTGACGGGCTTGGTCAGCTTTAGAGGACTAAAGCTCTATAAGGGGGGGAGGATGTAACGCCCTCAATTTTCTGAATTACGATTTAAGGTTAGAAATTCTGTTTCTGTATTTTTATCTGTTAAAATTTTGGGATTTTTGCCTAATTGTAGGACTTTTTCCTACAGGGCAAAAATAATTATTTTCGTTGGGGCTTCGAACCCTCAACCTTGACTATTTGCTCCTGGAATTCTTCCACCATGGTGGCGCATATTTCTGTGTTATTGGAGTGGCGCATGGTGGTTAAGCCCAGGTAAGCCCATTAAAGCCGATTTCCACTTAAGTTAATTGGGTTATTGGATCTTGGATCCGTTTGGGGTGGAAAAAAAAAAAAAGGGGGAAAATTCGTGAGAGCTCCTCTCCCTCACGATTTTTGGTTTGTTTCTTGCCCTAGCCGCCTGTGTTGTCGCCCCTCACTGTGCTTGGCGCCTCCTGCAAATTTCTGACGCTAGTGGTGGCAGACTGGTGGTGGACGAACTTTCTGGAGATCCCTGATCCTCTGTTTTGGCGTTTTCTCTGTGGGCGATTTTTTCTAGTGAGTAATTCGATCCTAAGGAGTTTAATCCGCTAAATTTTAGATTATCATTCAATTAAAATTCGTTATGGTCGAATTCAAATAATTATAGGGTTTTAAAATCCTGTTCTGCTGAAATCTGCATTCTCTAATCTGACCTTTGTGTACTATAACCCTAATATCTCATGGCCTATAGATCCAAATCGAATGAAACAAATTTTGTATGAAACTAGACACATTCGGCTTTAATTTGAATATGATATCGACCATATCAGAGCTGTATTTGTATTTCAATCTGTATTGCAATCTAGCTGTACAAAATCAGTTTTCTGGAAATCTGGATTTCGACCTTTATGTGTTCGAACCATCATATCTCCCTAGGTATAGCTCGAAATCCTGTGAAACCAGTTTTATTAGACCGTAGGCTTGAAGATCTTCATTTTGACTCCCATAACGCCTATTTTCGATTAGTTATTGGATCTGAAATATATGTCGCAATTCTGATATATGAATCTGTTTTCTTGAAATCTGAAATTCTGACCATCCCATGTTCGAACCCTTATATCTTCCTGCCTACAATTCGAAATCTTGTGAAACCAGTTTTATTGGAAACTAGATTCAGAGAGCTTCATTTTGAATACAATATTGACTAGCTTTGGTTCGAAATTGGACCAAAAATATATGTTGCAATCTGACAATATAAATCTGCTATGTTTTGGTTAGACGAAAATTCCCTTGTGAGAAAAATTTATCCTGTATGGTTTAATCTCTTAAATTGTGGTCTGTAGTTCTTCTAAAATTTATTTGCTTGATGAGAAATTTTAGAGAAAACAAAATTGGGGATTTAACTAAGAACTTAGGAATTTTTGAAAATCATGGTTCGAGCCAATTTTGGGGCTTTTGTCAATTTTCTTCACAAACGTGTAATTAAAATTATCTGTAGTGGGGGATTGAAATTATTTACATGAAATTTGTACGTTCTGTTAAGGTTCTGAAAGTGGCGCCCCTTACAGTAATTTTATAGCTCACGGTTTTAGGAATTTTGAGGAGATTATTTCATGAATAATTTCTGTTCTGTATTTAAATGTTTGTTATATGAATAATTTCTGTTCTGTATTTAATTGTTTGTTATGTGGATATTTCCTGTTCTGTTTATATGTTGTGAAGTTTCTGAAAACCTTGAATGTGTTAAAACATTTGTGAGAACATAGAATGGTTTGACATGAATTAAGGTTAGTTGTAAGGAATTCACTCATATAATTTCTGTTCTGTGTTTAAGGACTGGATATTGGGGTGTGTCATTTTCTGGTTTGTTAGACTTTGGGCATAATGTAAGAATTAAGTAGTGGTTGATCCTACTTCTCCGTTTCAGTATAATCTGTTCTGTAAAATTATGCCCTAGTGTAGCACTCTTCCATGTCCTTACCCTCCTTCTGTGGCGCTGTAATGGTGCTGATAGTCTACTACGACCCTTGAGACACTATTTCTGTTCCGTTATAGGTATTGGAGGCCAGAGTGCCACGTCCTAACAAGACGGGGGCCACCCACTGATACCTCCTCTACCATTCAGTTCTGGGTATTGGAGGCCAGAGTGCCACGTCCTAACAAGACGGGGGCCACCCACTGATACCTCCTCTACCATTCAGTTCTGGGTATTGGAGGCCAGAGTGCCACGTCCTGACAAGACGGGGGCCACCCACTGATACCTCCTCTACCATTCTGTTCTGGGTATTGGAGGCCAGAGTGCCACGTCCTAACAAGACGGGGGCCACCCACTGATACCTCCTCTACCATTCAGTTCTGGGTATTGGAGGCCAGAGTGCCACGTCCTGACAAGACGGGGGCCACCCACTGATACCTCCTCTACCATTCTGTTCTGGGTATTGGAGACCAGAGTGCCACGTCCTGACAAGACGGGGGCCACCCACTGATACCTCCTCTACCATTCTGTTCTGGGTATTGGAGACCAGAGTGCCATGTCCTGACAAGACGGGGGCCACCCACTGATATCTCCTCTACCATTCTGTTTCTGATATGCATGCATTGTCTCGTCCTCGGCAGAGGTGGGGTCAGACCTTCTGTGGTCATCAGGCCTTCTGTGGCCTTTCTGTTTCCGATGTAGACTATC
This sequence comes from Costus lasius, assembly GCA_027563935.2. Taxonomy (NCBI): domain Eukaryota; kingdom Viridiplantae; phylum Streptophyta; class Magnoliopsida; order Zingiberales; family Costaceae; genus Costus; species Costus lasius. The sequence goes on from CM050451.1 coordinate 85,473,867, forward strand.
CGTTTGGACTCTGAAAATTCTGATTTTCTGTCTGTCAGTTCTGATTTCTGTAGTTCTGTTTCGATCTGTATTTAGATGTATTAGGCGGTGTGGTTAGTTGGTATGGGTTGGTATATTCATATCCTACCTGCTTGAAGCCTATTGTTACAAGTATCTGTATTTGATTGTGTTTTGTTTCTGATATGAGTGTGCATGTTAAGCTGATTTATTTTATCTGTTAAATAAAAGAATTTCAACTTAAGTATGATATTTTTGATGTGTACTATGGATGACTTTTAGTGTCTTTTACTCACTGAGCTTTTTAGCTTACCTCCGTTGTTTAAATGTTTTCAGGTGAGACATCAAGACAGTAACCGCTACAGCTAATTGTTATGATGCTAATGTTTGATGTAATTTCTAAGAATTTTCTTCTAAAAATTTATCAGGCCTGCGTGCCTAATTTGTTATGACTTATGTGACACGTTTTATCTCCTGAGGGCTTATGCCTGTTTTCAGGATATTATATTATAGTTGTCTCGTTTAAATTATTGGATACGAGTCTTGGATTCTTTTAGTGAATTGGTTCTTATTTTGAAATGTCCGATTTGAGATGTGTAACCGAATTTGTGTTGTTTTAGTATCTGAATAATCAGTTCTGCATATTTCTGAAATTCCACATATGTGTAGTGTGGACATTTGTTGTTGTTACATGTGTGTCTGTGCAGCAGTAGTTTAGTATACTTGCTGCCGGATTTTTTCTGAACTTCCGGATTTCTATTTCCTAGTAAATCGATCCTATTCAGTTCTGTGCGGTTTTCAGTTCCGTAGTAATGTCCTTCGATGCCGCTTTCTTCTTGTGTTTTAATGGAAGAGTAAAAAAAATTTTTGAAACCCCGTATTTTACTTGTATGCGTGTGGGGTGTGATTCTGAGGGATGTTACAGAAGGTGGTGGCCTTCCTTTAAGAGGCGTGGCGAGGCGGCAAAAGGGGGCATCATCAGCTTCACCAGATCTTGGAGTGAGCGAAAGGGTGCGGCAAACTTCCGGCGTCTGGGGAGATGTCGGTGAGCGATTGCGAGAGGAGCATTGAGAGATTGTAACTGGCGACGGGGATCACCGGCAAGGGAGGGAAGAGGGGCGCCGCCGACCAGGGGGTCAACGACAAGAGTAAGGGAGAGATCTTGTAAGTTTCGAGTAATAAACGAAGTTTCCTATTCTTCCACCAACTTTCCCCTGTTTCTCGACGTTTGTTCGTTGCGATTCCGGCGACATCAAGACTGAAGAGGAGACGAGGCGCGTCTTCCCCTATCGGCACATCCTCCTCCGGCAGAAGGTAGCAACGCGGTCAGCGAAACAAATGCAGGCTTGCGTTCGGAGCACAACAATGGAGATGAACGTGATTAGCGTTTGAACCGAGGTAATGTTGACTTCGGTCAACAATCATATCAGCGGGTGAAAATGAATTCGGCAGAATTCGATTTAGAGCATTGATGTCGGCTTGACGTCAGCGAACCAAATTATCAAAGCAACGCACGGCGGAATTAGGGCGTTGACTGGGAGACATTTGGATTTTGGTCAAAATCAGAGGTAAAACTTAATTTAGGGTTTTGGTTTTCTGAGTTAGGGTTAGGGTTTTCCGTTCGCTTCTTCGATTTGGGAATTCGATTTGGACAATAATTAGGATTTCCTATTCGGGGGTGATTTTGCACCCAGAAATCCTAGGGTTTCATACCCAGTCTGGTGTTCCGTCGGACTACCCTAGGCCGAGGCGGGACACTTGGTGTCACACCCTAGTTAGATCAGCCTAAAAACAACGCTTATCCGCTGTCTTAGAGCCGTCCGGCGGAACACCGGAACGCAACGCTCTCTAGGGTTTCCTGCCCCAAATCAGAAACCCTAATCTCCCGATTTAATTTTATCCCCAAATTACAATTCGCACGAAGAAACCCTAATCCCAATTTAGAAATCGAACCCTAAAATTTAATACCTCAATTTGATTTTGACCCGAGAGTCAAAATCACCGCACTTGCCCAAATTTCGCCGCTAGATTTGATTTTCGGATGCTAACATCGCGCCTGACGTTAGCCACCAAATCGATTCTGCCGTCGTCGAATTAATCCCCTTGCTGACGTTGCAATTACGTCAGCGTCGATTTCGATTTCATTTTTGAATCGAAATCCGATTTCTCCGTTGACCGCTATGCCGCCGTTGACTCACGTTGCCTGCCTCATTTTGAATGCCCGTGCGTTCGAAACCAACACTCGTCTTCCACCTCAGAGCCCCGCCGGCGTCGCCTCTGCTACCGAGCACTGCCGCGCCCGCAAGCTCGCCTGAAAGACGCGTGCTGGAAGGGGAAAGGCCGCCTGCCTTTCTTCCCAACCTTAGTCATTGTCCGGCTGTCGCCTGCTATCAGAAATCACCGCCGAGTGGAAGAACAGAGGAAGACACTAGGATTTGAGAAGAGAGCTTGATTAACCCAATAAAAGCTACAAAACTTCTCTCCGACGGAGCCCTCGACCCCTCCCTCGCCGACGATCCCCTGATCATCGGGTACAATTCTCTATGTCGCCTCCCATCGCTCGAAGCCCTACGCACAATCACCCTCTCGCTCGTTGCTTCCCAAGCTATCTATGGAGGTTGATGGTGAAGATGCTCTCTGACGGTAGCGGAGAAGATCCCGATGCTCCTCTCCTTCGATCGACTTTATAGCCGCTTGCTTGAGTTAGGAAGTCCGCCGCCCTCGCCTCCTGTCCGAGATCTTTGTGACGCCACAAGCCCTGTCAGCGCCCCCTTCTGTCGCGCCTCGCATCCGAGCAACACGGAGAAGGTAATGAAATCATCTCCGCGCGTTGTCCGCGTCGCCCGGGGAAGTTGCCGTCGCCGCCTGCTTTCACTCCAATGTCCGGATCTTCCGCTGGAGGCTACGCCTAGAGACCTCAGACGAGGTCTCGCTCGTCCAATGAACTCGGCGAGGACGCGTTCAAAGCCGCATCTGAATTCCCGTTCGATTTCGTCGTTGACTAGCCAAAATCGAATGCTATTTGATGTTTTGGGCTCCTGCGTGGAATTTGGGCCATAGGGCTTGGGCTTGGGCCAAACCAGCCTGACCCAGGCCTGACAATTCTCCCCTACCCAATTTTGACATCGCCCTCGATATCTGTCACGGGCGGATCTTGAGCAACTATTGATCCGATCCTCAAAGCACCGATCCTACACTGCTGCGCTCCCGTGGCAGAGTGTGGAACTACCTGCAGTGACCCAATCTGTAGTTGCTCGATTTCCTCAGTCTCCTCGACTGGATCCTGTGCCGCCATTGCCATGAGCTTTTGCCTGGATGGGCAGTCCTTCACCCAGTGAGGACCGCCACACATAAAGCAACCCTGTGGCTTTTGCTCTCGTCGTCCCGGTGAACCCCTGTTCTACCGGTGAAAGGGCCTACCCCTCTCTGGAACCCTAGCTCCCAGCGATGTTCATAGGGAGCCACGCTTCGGTGGTGACCGTTGCTTCTTTGGTGGTGATGTCTTGAATTTCCGATTATCCGCCAAAGACTCCGCCACCGCCGCAGCCGCCCTCCAGTCTGGTGGTGAGTGTCGCCTGACCTCTGCCTCCGCCCAAGGTTAAAGGTTTCGGAGGAAGCAGTACTTCCTGTCTCCCTCCGCCATGTCTGGAAGCTCCAACATTAGGGTAGAGAAAGCCCTGACGTACTCCTGGATCGAGCCGGTATGTCTCAGTCGATCCACTTTGCCATGAGCTTGGTCCTCCGAGTTTCTGGGAAGAAACTGCCACCGCAGTTCCTCGTGGAAGGCCTCCCATGGCCAACTAGTAGCCTTCGATGTAGAGCTAACTTTGGTTCGCCACCAAAGTTTTGCGTCGCCAGTGAGGTATGCGATGCACATCCGCACCCGATCTTCTTCTGGAACATAGTTAGCAGAAAATAGTTGTTCCATATCTCAAATAAAGTTTTCTACCTCTCTGGATGATCGAGGCCCCCCGAACATCGCTGGCTTAGGTACTCATACTTTTAGCTTGGGAGCCTCCTGCTCCGCCGTTGTTGCCAACCGCGATGCTTGTGCTAGGGCTAAGCGCAGCACCTTAATCTCTGCTTGCGTGTCCTCTTTCATGCGGGACATCTCCCCTGATAGATGGATCAGACTGTCAATAGTCTGCTACATGCGTGTCATCCCTACTTGTTGTTCCTCACGCATCTTGACCATCTGCTATGGCAGGTCGAGCAGACTCTCCAGGGCCTGTTGCAAGTTTTCAATTTGCAACCTCTGTTGCTCCACTATCCTCTGGAGTCTCTCCATCTGGGGAAACACCACCGTGTCCCTATCACCCATCATACCGAGCATTTGCTCGATCTCCGCTATGCGATCGCCTTGATTCAACATCTTTTCAGGTTTAGCCGTCTCCTTGGCTTTACCTTTGGGCCAGACGTCCTCTGACGCTCCCCTGGCTAAGTGGGTGATCTTCTGAAACTTCAAGCCCTTCTTCACCTTCACTGGTGAAGATGTCGTGTTCACTGGAACACGTTAACCGGCTCTGATACCTGTTGTCACGCCTCGGTCGGATCAGCCTAAAAACAACGCTTATCCGCTATCTTAGGGCTGTCCGGCGGAACACCGGAACGCAACGCTCTCTAGGGTTTCCGGCCCCAAATCAGAAACCCTAATCTCCCGATTTAATTTTATCCCCAAATTACAGTTCGCACGAAGAAACCCTAATCCCAATTTAGAAATCGAACCCTAAAATTTAATACCTCAATTTGATTTTGACTCGAGAGTCAAAATCACGCACTCGCCCAAATTTCGCTGCTCGATCTGATTTTCGGATGCTGACGTCACGCCTAACATCAGCCACCAAATTAATTCTGCCGTCGTCGAATTAATCCCCTTGCTGACGTTGCGATTACGTCAGCGCCGATTTCAATTTCGTTTTCGAATCGAAATCCGATTTCTCCATTGACCACCACGCCGCCGTTGACCCACGTTGCCTGCCTCGTTTCAAACGTCCATGCGTTCGAAACTAACACTCGTCTTCCACCTCAGAGCCCCGCCGGCGTTGCCTCTGCTACCAAGCACCGCCGCGCCCACGAGCTCGCCGGAAAGACGCGTGCCGGAAGGGGAAAGGCCGCCTGCCTTTCTTCCCAACCATCATCATTGTCCGGCTGTCGCCTGCTGTCAGAAATCACCGCCGAGTGGAAGAACAGAGGAAGACACGAGGATTTGAGAAGAAAGCTTGATTAACCCAATAAAAGATACAAAACTTCTCTCCGACGACTCCCATCGTCGCCCTCGACCCTTCCCTCGCCGACAATCCCCTGATCGTCGGGTACAATTCTCTCTGTCGCCTCCCATTGCTCGAAGTCCTACGTACAATCACCCTCTCTCTCGTTGCTTCCCAAGCTATCTGTGGAGGTCGATGGTGAAGATGCTCTCTGACGGTGGTGGAGAAGATCCCGATGCTCCTCTCCTTCGATCGGCTTTATAGCCGCTTGCTTGAGTTAGGGCGTCCGCCGCCCTCGCCTCCTGTCCGAGATCTTTGCGATGCCACAAGCCCTGTCAGTGCCCCGCTTCTATCGCGCCTCGCGTCCGAGCAACACGGAGAAGGAGATGAAATCATCTCCGCACGTTGTCCGCGTCGCCCGGGGAAGCTGCCGTCGCCGCCTCCTTTCACTCCAGCGTCCGGATCTTCCGCTGGAGGTTGCGCCCAGAGACCTCAGACGAGGTCTCGCTCATCCGACGAACTCGGCGAGGACGCGTTCGAAGCCGCATCTGAATTCCCGTTCGATTTCGGCGTTGACCGGCCGAAATCGAATGCTATTTGATGTTTTGGGCTCCTGCGTGGAATTTGGGCTATAGGGCTTGGGCTTGGGCTGAACCGGCCTGACCCAGGCCTGACAATTGGTATCACCAATAGGGATTTGCAATTTATGTAGTTAACCGCCGACTCTAGTTGTTTTTCATTCCTGCTGCAGCATGCTATGCGTTGAAGCATCAACGTCACTGATCTCCACTTTTGGAATAAACCCAGCAACGTAAGTAACTAAGCAACACAAGTATCTCATCTTTGTACTCAATGCTACTGTCATCATTCTGTTGAAGTTTTATTTGTAAAATCTCAAAAAGTCCCTCACAAAGTCTCAAAATAAATTACATTTTATTTAATTCACCCGTTTAATTTATTCTACGTGTTTAGTTCATTATTAAGGCTAATAATTTGCCTTAATAGCTAGCCGTTGTGTTGAGTAATGCTAACACCATAACTTCAAGAGTTTTGTTATTATATATCTATTTGCATTAGATTTATATTAAATCTAAAATATTTCTGTGCTTACATTTTAACCTTATACATTGATCTAATTAAACTCAAACTCAAATTGCATACTTGTGAACTGGAGAGTAGTTGTTAGTCTAAAATTTTCATATAGACCTTTATTTAAATAGAAATTAAAACAAAGATTATAAAGCAATAAAATTTAAAAAATATATTAAAAAGAAAGTTAGAATGACAGAACCCGGAGACGCGTTGCGGCTTGTCCTTAGGTGAAAGTCTAGGCTCTCGTGTGAGTTAAATACGGATTGAACACCCAGGATACAACCGGGTATTCTTCTCCTGTGGGCACGACCACGGAGAAGTTGATCAGATGCCCTTTCAACAATAAGCAGCAAAAATCAGAAGAATCCAAGAAATAGAAAGAAATGAAGAAGAAAGAAGAAAAGGGAAAGAGAAACCACTCTCTCACCATGTCGTTAAGAGTTTTTTTTAACAAGCTTATAAAAGCTTGTTAACAAAATAGTAACGTTAGCATATAATGCTAACATTAACTTTTTTAAAAAAAAATTATTCGAACAATCCCCCACAAAATTAAAAAAAAAAATTCTGAATATAATTAAACTTAACAAGATAATTAAAAAAATTTAAATTGCTGCTCATGCTTATATCATACGGTCAGTAAAGTGCATTTAAAAGCATAACCTTTACTTAGTGAAAATGTTTCTATCTGAAGGAAAGATAGTGAACTAGTGTTGAACTACTTTCCTTTGACCCAGACTTCAACAAATCCACACATAATACAAAGTTTGTCCGATCGCGGGGTTGCGCATTTTTGGCCGTGTGCGTGTATCTTCATCAGAGCTTCTAAGGATTGTCCATGTCCTCAACTGCGGCTGTATACAGACTCTCTCATATAGGAAGTTCCCTATAAGGGATGAGTGTAGAGGCTCATCTTATGGTAATTAACCACTTTGAGAAGTTTTCCTTACCTCTACAATAAGAAACACAAAATGTATCCTCATGAATGAGAGTGTAGAGTATCAACTCTATCACATAAGTATTTTTATACACCATAGTGTTTTATAATTTTTATTTTTCAAAGTGCTTCCCGGCCAATCAATTAGCCTGTTATTACCACATTGAACCTCCTTCAAGAGATCTTCTATCACAGAGGTTGGGTTCCCACCGCTGAGAGGCCTATTTTCAGACTAATCTAATTCCTATCGATACTTCCAAGATTATAATCTTGGGCAAGCTTTGGTCTAGCCAATAGCTTTGTTGTGCTCAGTCTTTATAAAAGAAAGAGCTGCAACTTTTTATGAGTCAAGCCATTTATAGACTTATGTCTAAGTTTTAATATGGCTACTCTTATTTTTTTATATAAAAAGTCTATTGTTGCTTTAGAATTTTAATTTATTTTATTTTATCTTTGAATCTTTTACTTTTAGTTCAAATATATGTTATTTTTGAATTCAGAGAAAGAAAGGATTTTTTTTAAGTAGCAATTAGGCCTAATTATTTAATTAGGCTTTTGGTTGGTTGCTCTTATCATAAAGCAAAGCCATTTTATTTAAATTTTTTATGACTTTAAATTATTTTCAAAGTCATTTTAATTTTAAGGGAATTAAATTTTTTAAATAATTTTCCTCCATGAGAATTATTTTAATCATAATCATCATATATATTTAATTCCTTATGAACATAGTTTTCATGATGTTCATTTTGACAAATATGGAGATTATTTCCATTAAGCATATTATGATAATATTTACATTATGAATATCATGATCACCATTTGCATGTACATCAATTTTATATGTACATCAAGTGTATTTCTAAACTGTATATTATCACCATTATATTTTATATTATGTCTATATTTTGTGCCTGTAAATATTAGTTTAATATTTAGATTACCCATTATGCTCGTTCTTATTTGGCCTAAGCCAAAATAAATTAAATCAGATGATCAAATCAGATACAATTATAAGTTATACTATAAACTAGGCTAGTCCCCACATTTAGGATCACTTGCCTAATTTATAAATGACATTATCATTTTATGAGAATCAATATTAAAATAATCATTATAAGCATTATGATTATTATGCACAACAGGTTCAATATGCACATTATGTTTATGATGTGCTTGATATCCTTTATCAATAATATTATGAACTTTATGCACATTAGTTTATTAAGTGCATTTTATTTTTTTTATGTTCATGACTTTTTTTTATTCACATGTACATTTTTTTTATTGTGTACATTAAGTGCATTTCCATTATGAATAGTGTAAAAACTATGCATTTAATTTTAAATTCGAATACATTATTTATGTACAATGTGAACATTAGTATCATTATAAATGACAAATCTGGTTTGGGGAAGTCTTTAATCTCATTTTCTACACCTTCTAGATAAGGATTTGGAATGAATTAGCATATGTTTATGTGTACTTGTGTGATGAGCATGGATCTTGTAGCTTAGTGATAACACCAAAATTCATAGTAATTTTGTGTCATTTCATTAGTCTTTTTGTGTCATATTTATGCTCCTTTGCTTATTTTTAAGCCTTATTTGTCAAATATTGCGAATTTACACCATTTCTTATTTTTGAAGATTTTTAGGTAAAAAGTGCCATATTTTGATGGATTTTGGAAGATTTGAGCACACCAATGGATTTCAGACGTCGAGACGAAGCCGCCCGTCAATTTTCATACAAATCAGAGCATATTTGAAAAATACACCCCTGCCGTAATGGAAATTACAAGTATAATTTTTTGCCCAGAAATACACCACTACCGTAATGATTTTTATGGGCCATAATTTTGGCCCAGAAATCCACAGAAGAAATTACGGTACTGCCGTAAGGAATTCCACAGGCCGTAATTTTGGTCTAGAAATTTACAGAAGAAAATACGGCACTGTCATAATATTTTTCATGGTCTGTAATTTTGACCCAAAAACACACAGAACCAAAATACGGCACTGCTATAATCAAAATTACGACCGTAATTATGTTTTTGGCCGAGTCTTTCGCGGACACTCAAAAGCCCGATTTTTGCAATGCAATATCTGGAGATCTACTGCACCAATTGAAAAACGGTAAAAATGGGTCTCTTCTATAAATCGAGGAGAAGATTTGAGGACAAGAGGAATCGAATTTCGTGAAGAATCGAGGGAGAAATAAGAAAGGGCGTTTCTAGGGCTCGGCCTCTCGCCGAGAGGCGTAGAGGCCATCTCAGACCGCAAAATTTACAAGGAAGCTTCGCCTGGAGGAGGAGCGGATACCCCAGAAGTTTCAGAGCGAAAGGAGAACGATCGGAGGAGAAATCAACAAAAGAAGGAGTGCCCGCACTGTTCACACGTGAAATTACAACTGTAATTTTCATTACAGCCATGCTGTAAAGTTGATTTCCCCTATGGATTATTGTAATTCTCCATCTATGCTAGCTTAGACATCCTTTGGGACATGGGGTGTAATCCCCTTGATTTCTTATGACTAGATAACTTTTACTACGTCAGTATAATTTTGAGATGATAATTCTGCTTTTGTGACGATTGTCTTTAATTCTCGATAGTTTCATATTATCATCACGTTTTAGAGTTTTCGCAATATAGACTGAAAGGTGATTTGCTTGAGAACTTGGAACCCTAAAATTGAATATTAGGAACTCATCGTAAGAAATTAAGTTAGTTCTCATTTCTCAATTTTAGAAGTATAATTGCCATGTTGATAATCTGAATCTAGGATTGAGTTACTGTGATAAACGTTGGAAGTATTGCAAGAAATTGAGTACCGGAACGTTGGAGAACCTTAAGTAGAACTTGTGTTGAGATTCGGATGCACGAAAGTGATCCTTGAGTTTCCACTTGAGATTATTAACTTAGAATTCGGATGCATGAAAGTGATCCTTGAGTTCTTTGTTGATGATTCACTTTTATTTAACAATCGAATAGATCCTGCACGAAAGTGAGGATTGGTTCTTGTAAATTGTCTGCGCGAAAGCGAAATGATTTCCTTATTAAGTGAATTATGTCTTTATCATATTGAAATTAGACTGACGAACATATATTCATATCTAGTCATGGAAATTAAATTGGATGAAACCCTAGTCCCAGTTTTCTTTTCTGATTATCTGCACGCTATTTGATCATTTATTTACATCATATTCGATTTGCTTCTCTAGTGAGAAAATAATTATTTGGTACTTAACAATAAGGTCTCTGTGGTTCGATATCTTTTATTACTTCGAAGTATCCGTGCACTTGTGGACACAACACTTAAACTTTAAATCAGGATTTGGGGAAGCCCTTTGATGATTTTATGATTATAATAATCTTACTCTAAGTGCTTTCAATCCTTACTTAACCTTATTTGTGCGCTTTGCCTACGTTACCCGAGAGGGAATGCTTGAGCCTACATTCTTCTGGGTGAGGTTTGTAAATCAGGGGATCTAGGGGAAACCCATTGACGAACTATACTCACTCAGAGTGATTGTTTGGATCCTAGATGCGTCAGGGAGGCCAAGAGGTCGTCCTCATGTTGGAATCATTCGGTTCAGGGTTTATCTAATCTATTTTGTACCCTTTGCCTGTGTTACCCGAAAGGACGCACTTGAGCCAATATTTTCCTGAGCGAGATTTGTAAATCAGGGGCTGGGCGAAACCCATTGATGAACTGTACTCCCCTAGGGCGAGTATCAGGATCCTAGAGGCGATGGGAAGGCCGAAAGGTCGTCCGCTGATAGGGCCTAGACAGGCTGCTACCGCAAGTGCACGGTTTATCACATAATATAATAAGATCGAACCTACAGGGACTAGGGTCAAGTACTAACTGATCAGTCAACTCGTAGCTAGGTTAACACTTAAGGGAGAAATGGCTAAAATCCTAGTGCAAGTAATTAAACTAAAGCGAATTAAGAACAAACAGCGTAGAGAGCAAAGCAAACGAGATTTTAAATCTATGAGAGAGATTCGGAGTTTTAGGTTTCACCACACTAAAACATGCAGAATTATTAGAGTTTGATGTTCTAATCAAGCTTTATCTAAGTTCTCAAGGTAATCCTTCCTAGGGTACAGATGCGCTCCCTCTCAGGACACGGTCCGGTATCCGCCTTAACCCAAGTCTCCTACTCTCGTGGCTTACCAGGTTAAGTCGAATCCAATGGGATCTGTGAAGGATTAGGCGTTCCGATGACTGTGTTTCACCTCTCAGTCCTTCCCACAGCATCTAAGACATGCATACATATGGCCAGTACATAAACATGAGATAAAACATTTTAGGCATGAATAAGAACATAGATAAGTAAAGAAATATATAGATCAAACCATAGTATTCAACATTCATACAGTGGGCTACGCCCAAACCCCGAAAGGTGAGTTTACGCTACAAGATTCATCATTAAATACATGAAATCTCTCATAAAAGTTGATTCAAACCAAAGGGAGGGGTAGATCCTTGATGAAAAAAGGTCCAGCGCGAAGATCCACGCCGGAACGACGAAGAAATCGAGCCGGAACAGTGTTGTCGCCCAAAAATCACCCGAAAAACCCTAGGTTGTCGCCGTTCCCTTCGTTCTCCTCAACCGCTCAATCAAATCCGATGATTCCAGTCCCAAAATGTGTGTATCCTAGTTGGGAAGGTCTCCCTGAAATTTTGTTCAATTCCGAGCCAGGAATAGAAAGTTATGGCCGAAATACCAAGCGCCTGTCATGCAGGACACAGGACGATGCACGACCGTGTATCGGTGCACGGGCACGCCCGTGTACGGCTGGGTTAGGACGATTCTGATGACTTACGATGCACGGTCGTGCATGGATGCACACCCATGACCGTGCACTCTGTAGAAGGCTCCATTTGAGCTGAAATTTGGCGTGTAGCTCCGTCTCATCATGAGAAATCATCCCATACCTTTAGATTCTCCAAATTCCATCAATTTGGAGGACAAAAATCTACATTTTCATAAACAAGGGAAAAGTGAATACACTGAAGAATATGAAGCATTTAAGTACATAAATGAGACAAAGCATGCATTTTACTCCAAAATAATAATAAAATTATGTCACGAAATATCATATTTTTGCATGTCATCAAAATACATCAGACTTAAAGTTTTGCTTGTCCTCAAGCAATTAAATTGTCTAGAATACGATGATGACATGGAATAGGGAATCTCAAATAGCTCAACTAGGTCTAATAAGGTTATTGGTTAAACACAATAGGTCTTCAGGTTATAATGCAGTGTGGAAAGTAAATTAAACCAATTATCATGGATACAATCTATAGAACATGCAAAGTTACATTACCAAAAACCTTTACAGTGCATCTCACAGCAATGATATGATTGATCAAGCTTTCAAAAAGCATAACACTGTGTACTAAGTCATGAGAGAATAGCATCAGTACCACATAGTCCCTATGTGGTGCCTTTTTTTTAAGGATATGATAGTGCCAAGTGCCAAGCTTTGCTTCGGTACCACTTCGGTACCACTATCATTGATGAAAACTATGAGGTCAGTGCCAAGCATGATTGATAAGGAACTTAAGTACCACTAACCCTTTTTTTCATTGTGATGCAAAGAATAGTGTCAAGTGGATGTACAATGTGCAGTGTATTAGAACACTTCGGTACCACCATTATTATTTCTAATCCCCATGACAAAGTGTACAAATAAAGTAGAGATAGAAACCAGATACAATCACTTTCTACACATGAGATGCATATCAAGGCTAAGGTAAAGTAACAAGCATACTCTTCAAGATTCTACCAATAATGAATCGGGTTAATTACATCAATCAACTACAGTAAACCAAAGAATCATATGTGCAAACCATAACCATTATAGACCATTGGCAGATAAAAGTCAATATTCCCATCCCAAGCAATCAAGTAGTCATAGAACAATGCAATACTAGAAGACAAAGCAAATAGCATAAAGAAAAGTAGGGGTTGGGCAAGACACTAAAGATGTTGGCATAACTAACTAACATAGCATGCAAGAAATAGAAGCGACAAACTTAAAACTACCAAGAATTGACTAAAGAAAACAAACAACTAGAATAAAGAAAACTACTGGAAAACAGAAAGCTGACTAAGTGACGGGTGAAACCAAAGAAGCTCATCCCCAACGCCGACGCAACCTCGCCTGAAGGTCATGCACAGACTCTAAAATAGAGGTCTATACTCGTCCTTGGCGCTCAACCTCAGTTTCAAGATGTTGAATCCGGTCATTGCCTGCATCGATAGACAGGTGAGTCTCTTGCTGGGCGTCACGGACAAACCGGATCATAGTCTCAATGCGGTCGAGCTGGGTAGAAGGGCGCTGCTGAGAAGGTTGTGGTGGTTCAGTTGCAAGAGGCACATCCTCGTCCTCAACTACTTCTACTCTCCAGTTCCGCTGCTCTCGAACAGTAGTACGTGCATGATTTGGCAGTGGTAACTTCACATCGTTCCCGGGGAAGATTAAGCTGTAAAGTTCACCTTCCTTCACTATCATCTGCATCGAGATGCAAGAATCAAGGTCAAGTCGGCAGTTGCCTCGGGCTTGCTCCATCTGGTAAGGATGAATCCCTACTGCATAAGCAAGTGGGGTAAGCAGTCCCCCGAGAGCTATTGCACCCTTCGGTGCCCTTGATACCTTCTGGAGTTGTCGGGCAAAGTGAAAAGTAGTGTTGAGGTGGACCCCATGCAGCATAGCCCAAAGAAACTGAAGCTCGGACAAGAACATCAGACTCCCCTCGACCAAAAATAGTATGTGCTAGGATATAGTGCACATATTTCACCACAGGGTTCCTTAGGCAGGTGGCTCTAGTTGTCCTGGTGTCAAAGGGTCGGAAGCCAGTTAGGTCGGCCCAGAAGTTGCTTGCTTTAAACTCAGTTGGTGTGAGGCGCGTCCCATCCGTTGGAAAACCATAGATTGAGTTCAGCTCAGTCAATGTAAGCACATATTCGGTGTTGTTGAGCCGGAAGGATAGACTGCTATCATCGTCATCAGTGTGAATGCTGGCATGAAACTCCATGGATGATAAGAACTCCAGTACAATGGGAATGTAGGTGGGGTAGCAGATGGTGAAGAATTGCTCCTAGCCCATACGTTGAAAGAGCCATTGTACATCTTCCTGGAAGCCTAAGGTGTTCAGCGTCGCATGATCGAGGAATCGTGTTGTCACCACCGGTCAGCGTGAGAGTGCGGTGAGCCTAGCAAGCTGTTCAGGATCTCGGGAGATGATCCCATATGGCATAGGCGGCAAGGCTGGCGGCAGAAGAGGTTCAGCGGTGGCTTGAGAAGAGGAGGACGCGCGATGCTTGGAGGTGGGTTGCTTGCGCCGAGACATCTTGACTGTGTCGGAGAAGGATAGGAAGACAGCCGGTGCTGAGGAGGAAGCTTCAGAGGCGTCGACGATGATGAAGGAAGGTCGACGGCGGCAGAATTGCAGGCGGTGACAGAAGCTAGGGCAGTGGCAGACGGCGTCGTGAGGCACGGATCGGGCGTGGAAAGTTGGGGGAAAGGGTCGTCAGAGGATGGAGAAGATGATGGGAGGTCGCCGACGGTCGATCGGGCACCGGAGGCGGTGGATCTGGACGGCGGCGGCGGCGGCAGCTAGGGTTTCGTACATGGGTGTGTACAAGGCTGTGCAAGCGGTGACGCCTATAAGAAAATTGTGCACGGCTATGCACGTATACATACCCCGACCCGTGCAGCTCTCAACCTGATCTCAGCAACAAAGTTCACTTACGATGCATGGCCGTGCATGGATGCACGGGATTGACCGTGCATGGTTCGGTCAAGTGCAGATGTGAAACGTCTTACGCGTCACGCCCGTGCACGCCTTCACGCCCACGCTCGTGCAGTGCTCGGCCTCACGTTGGGAGGAGTTTACCGAGCCGTGCACAGCCGTGCATGGATGCACGGGTGCGACCGTGCATGGCTCGGTGATGCCTGAAACATCCTGAAAAATTCCCATCAGTGTGGTACAGCTTAGAAAGCACAAAAATGAAATAAAAACTGAAAAATAACAAAGTCTCAAACATGAAAATAAATAAGAAAGCGAAAGTAGAGAGTGAGAAAGAGGTTGGGTTGCCTCCCAACAAGCGCTTCTTTAAGGTCACTAGCTTGACCAGCGTGATGCTTATGGTGGGTCTGGAGGTGGAAGATCAGAGATATGTAAAGAGACCCCTTTGTCAATGATGTCATGTGCAAATTAGAGTTTTAAACGTTGGCCATTCACTTTGAAATTTCCTGATCACTGGCTCCAGATTTCAACAGCTCCATGTGGGAAAATCCTCTTCACAATAAATGGTCCAGACCATCTTGTCCTTAACTTTCTTGGGAAGAGTTTCAAACATGAGTTAAACAGAAGGACATGATCTCCTACTTGGAAATTCTTTGTAACAATGTGCTTATCATGCCATCGTTTCGTCCGTTATTTGTAGATTCTTGCATTGTGATATGCAGACAGACGGATTTCATCAAGTTCATTGAGTTGGAGTTTCCTATTATCGTCGGCACTTTAGAGGTCATAATTTAGCTTTCGGACTGCCCAATAGGCTTTGTGCTCAACTTCAACTGGGAGATGGTGATGACACCAAAATTTATAGTAAATTTCATGCCATTTTATATATCTTTTCGTGTCATATTTATAAACTTTTGCTTGTTTTTAAGCATTATTTGTTAAATATCACGGAATCTACACAATTTCTTGTTTTTCATGAATTTCAAGTAAAAAGTGCTATATTTTGATGGATTTTGAAGGATTCGAGCACAACAATGGATTCCAAACATCAAAACGAAGTCACATATCAAATTTCAAGAGAATCAGAGCTTCATAGCAAATTACGGCACCCCCGTAATGGATTTTACGGTACCGTAATTCCACCATAGAATTATGGTACGGCCGTAATCTCTAAGAGGTGCCGTAATTTGGGAAGATTTTGACCAGAGTTTTCATGGCAAATACGGCACTGCCGTAATCTTCTTCACGGTGCCGTAATGCTAGATGATTTTTCACTCGAGAGATTTCAGAGATTACGGCACTGCCGTAATGATCTTTACGGGCCGTATTTTGGTCCAGAAACATATAGAAGAAAATATGGCACGACCGTAAATATTTTTATGGGCCATAATCTTGACAAATACTTCACAGAGCCAAAATTATGGCACTGCCATAATATTCATTATGGTACCGTAATTTCATTTAAAAACGTAATTTTTACGGGTCCGAATCTTGCGCGGACCATATCTTTTGATCCAGACCTCCAAATTGAGATCCAAAAGATGCTACGGACTCATCTTTAAGAGGAGAAGACACACGAAGTGGAAGAATGAATTTTAATCTAGTATTGAGAGAGTAATTGATAGAGAGGTGGTTAGGGTTTGGCCCTGCATCGAGAGGCATAGAGGACACCTCAGGCCACAATTTTCACACAGAAGCTTCGTTTGGAGGTGGAGAGGACATACCAAAAGTTTCAAAGCAAAAGGATCTCAGACGAGGGAGAAATCGACAAAGGAGCATCACCGGCACTGTTCGTCCCAGATTACAGCCGTAATCACTATTGCAGCCGTAATCACAATTGCAGCCGTAATCACTATTACAGCCGTAATCACTATTAACAGGTATCCACTCGTCAGAACAAGTCAGACCCACTGTCCTTGCATGTACCCAGTCTTAACTGACCAGCGCTGACCCAATGATCGACTATGCATGCCTTAAGGACTGAACGTCCTACATGAATCTCGGCAAGCGGGTGCGACCCCGGGCCATTATCATGATCGTTCATCCTTTTAGTGAGATGGGATCCAGATTTCATACTTGATCTCCGCGTCCCGCTCAGGCGAGATAAGATGCACAGAGAACTCAAGCACTAATCACTGGTAGGCAATCCAATGCCACTCGCCAACCCGTGCGATTCCCCTTCATCTAGGTAATCCAGAAGACTGTGCCAACTGAGTTGGTACAACACAATCTCTTATTCCTCAGATGGCTGCCTCCATATAGCTATCATGTGCTCAACATGTAGCCTATATGGTCAAGCTGACCTGACCGACTTCCTGGACCACCACGTGCTATGCTGAGCAACGAGAAGCGATAAATCCCTTCTCTGTAGCATGTAGGTGTAATCTCACACCGTCTGAAGATAGCTGGGCGTGCCCACTGAGTGGGTACAACACGGCCCCAACGATAGTCAGAACAGTGAGGTTTCGCGTCAGAAGGCAATTGAAAGCTTGATATTGACGTTGGATTTTATCGGTCTTTTATCTTCTTACTATCATGCAAAGCCTATAGTGATAGCAGAAGAATAAAACATACATGTGCTAATATTACTTAAAACAGTAAATAGAAAGCACAATTATCTTATGTGGTAAACGCCCATAAAAATATAAGTAAAACCCTACTTTGACTTAAATCTTCACTTGAGCTCTTTATGGCATTCTTGTACCTCATGCGGCCCAAACGCCATCTGTAGCCTAAATGCGCCCACCAGACAGAATGCACCTGTTCTAGAGTCGAACTCTAGACCACCCACCTAGTGAAGCCAATTGCTGCAAACGCTTCTGCCATATGTGCTGAGTGCTCATGTCTGATGAAATTACATTTAAAACTTTCTAGACATGGATTGACTCGCAAGTCATATATACATTATTCAAATAAATCAAATGTGACTAGCAGATCACATCAAATATATTAAGTTCCAGGCTCGCAGGCCCCAGCACAGCATACAAAAAGGGCAGCCCACATAAGATTAAATAAACACTCAAAAATTACTCGACTCGAGTCCAATCATTCATGGCAACATGTAAAACTTTTACAACACGTGAAGGAAAAATATATGGCATCAATTTTATTTCCTTATGTGCCCTACTACCTTACAACGGTCCATTAACAGGTATCCACTCGTCAGAACAAGTCAGACCCACTGTCCTTGCATGTACCCAGTCTTAACTGACCAGCGCCGACCCAATGATCGACTATGCATGCCTTAAGGACTGAACGTCCTACATGAATCTCGGCAAGCGGGTGCGACCCCGGGCCATTATCATGATCGTTCATCCTTTTTGCCTCAAACAGACATCACTACACGCCCTTCCGCAGTCGGCTTATAGCCACCTGTACGTCTTGCGCACAAGTGCTATCCAGCCGCCCATCCAGGCTGTCAGATAATCTGGTTAGGCTGTTGGGTTCAGACTGGACAAACGATTTCAAAACTGCTAACCCGTCTAAGTATTTAAAATAGGCGCACAGAAACATCTAATGGAGTCGCGCATGAAGGTTTGTGAAAACAACTATAATATGCGCAAGCTATGTAATGTAAACATACATCAAACACAAGGTAAGGATTACATGTATTGGCATGAGAACAGAAACATGCGCATATCATATGCATGGATCACAAGCATGGATCACAAGAAGTCAATCATATGCATCAAGCCGAAACCTCGCTCTGATACCACTGAAAGAAGACCTAGTTAACAAGCGACTAACAACAAGAACTTGCATCGGAAGAACTAGGAATCCCAAGAATCGCATATCATGAGCATATGATCAACCTTTTGAAACTCATATAGAACAAGTAAAAGCATTACCTGAGCCATGATATGAGAGGCGGCTTGGAAGAGTAAAAGGGGCGAGTGCCTCTTCTCCAAAGAAATCACACACAAGATGAAGTAGACTTCCTCCCTTGCGTCCCTTGTGCTAGCAAAGACACCAAGGAGTCCTGATCGTCCCTTGCAAGGAAGATGTGTGTCTCGGCTGGAGTTTTGGATGGAAACAGTCCACTCAAGAGGAAGAAGAAAGAGATCCTCTTCTCGAAACCGTGGGTGATTAAAGAGAGGTATATTCGGCCACCAAGATAGTGAAAACCGAAAATATAACTATCTCCATAACTCCCACTTAAACCATCGAAACCTCCACCTTAAATTGAACCATGCGTTCACAAGTGAACCGGTTCAAACACCATTTGGTCCAGACACAAAATCGAACCAACCCTGGCTAAAATCTCTTTGAACCGAATGGCTCAAGATCTAACCACACATCACATTGAACCCCTTGATCAACACGATCAAGAATCAATCCCCGATCAAAGCTCAACAATCACATGCCCTAATCAATCAAACATGATTAGACTAGATCTCACTTCCAATCAGAGTTTAAATTCCTTTAAACTAAACTAGAATAATTCCAGTCCACACGATCTGACATAAGTAAGCCATATCATCAAATTGTGCGACCCTAAGGGTTTCCTTCAATGTCGGTAATGATAACTTACGTTATCACGATCAGAGAGAGGTATCTAGCAACACATCACTGTCTCCCGATATGAAGGAAAGAGTCTTCCAAGACTACTCCCAAACCACAGCACAAGTGCGAATCTAATTCACTTGGCATACATGTTTCCCTTTACCACTGGATGTTCCCGTTGGACAAGCGTGTCAAGCCTGCGATTCCAACATGATGAAAATGGTTAGATCAGATGAACATAGTCGTCTGGGTATGGCCATGCACATTCTCAACCATTTCATCCAAGGGCCCCCTTAGAACATCACACTCCAACTAGGAGAGGCAATCCTATATCTATCACAAGTGCCCTAGCATGACTCATGCCCATTATCCAAAATAATCCTTAACCATTATCTTTCAAATGATATTGAACTACCTCAAGACAATGCCAATCATCATTTAGAAACACAAGTGATCTCAAGTCAGAGGGAATATACCACTTGCTTGCATACAAGGATTATTCACATTGTGACAAACAATTGAATATCCAAAGAAGGGTCAGTCCAGTACATCCAATGTACCTATGTGTCTAATCTTATTCCACGCTCGAAGCATCCCACAAGATTAGAGCACACATTAGTCTCAATCATATCAAGGCTGTCTCATGTTCACCGAGATATCTCGACTAAGGACAATACTGAATGTCAGCTAAGCTGAACATCATTGAGACATTACTCAGAAGTATACATACAGCAGCAGATAATGTAACAATCTGAATAATAACAATTTCCTTTATAAAACATATATATTGTTTATACATGATACTGAAAATGGCCCAAAGCCTCAAACATTGGCCTTAAGGGCATACCCTAACAATCTCCCACTTGCACTTAAACTAATGGTTGAGGTATCTCAAACCCATATTGTTACAGTGCTTCTCATGCTTCTGCTGCGCCAGAGGCTTTGTAAGCGGGTCAGCTAGATTATTATCTGTATGAACCTTGCAGAGCTTGATGTCTCCTCGATTAATGATCTCACGGATCAGGTGAAACCTTCTCTGTATGTGCTTGGACTTTTGGTGTGACCGTGGTTCCTTCGCTTGTGCAATCGCTCCAGTGTTATCACAGAAGATAACCAATGGATCTGCACTTGAAGGAACAACACCAAGTTCCTGAACGAATTTATGAATCCAAACTGCCTCCTTTGATGTCTCAGAGGCTGCAACATACTCGGCTTCTATTGTGGAATCAGCAACAGTTGATTGCTTGAAACTCTTCCACACCACTGCTCCTCCATTCAAGCTAAAAACATAGCCTGATTGCGATCGGAAATCGTCTTGGTCAGACTGGAATGAAGCATCAGTATATCCTTTGATACTGAGCTCTTCCTGACCTCCATAAATCAAGAACATATTTTTGGTTCTGCGAAGATATTTCAAAACGTTCTTGACTGCAATCCAGTGTGCCTTCCCTGGATTACCTTGGAACCGACTGGTCACACTTAACCCGTAAGCGACGTCTGGGCGAGTACATAGCATCGCATACATGATGGACCCAATAGCCGAAGCATAAGGCGTATTGTCCATCTCATCTTTCTCAGACTGTGTTTGAGGACACTGGCTCTTTGAAAGATTCAGACCATGTCTGACTGGAAGATAACCTCTTTTAGAATTTTCTAAATGGAATCTTTCCAGGACCTTATCGATGTAAGTACGCTGGCACAGCCCGAGAAGCCTATTAGATCTATCTCTATAGATCTCCACACCTAGTATATAGGCTGCTTCTCCCAAATCTTTCATTTGGAAACAATTTCTTAACCATGCCTTGACTGCATGCAGTTCAGGAATATCGTTTCCAATGATTAAAATATCATCGACGTAGAGGACTAGGAAAGTAATCACGCTCCCACTAAACCTTTTATATACACACGGGTCATCTTCATTTTTGATGAAGCCAAATTCAGAAACTGATTCATCAAAACGAATATTCCAGCTTCTCGATGCTTGTTTTAGTCCATAAATGGACTTCTTTAATTTGCATATTTTATGACCTTCTGACGGGTTGATGAAACCTTCAGGTTGTGTCATATACACATCCTCTTCTAGTTTTCCGTTAAGGAAAGCGGTTTTCACATCCATTTGCCAGATCTCATAATCAAAATATGCTGCTATCGCGAGAATAATTCGAATGGACTTGAACATGGCTACAGGAGAGAAAGTTTCATCATAATCTATCCCGTAGATTTGTTTGAAACCTTTCGTAACTAGTTTGCCCTTATAGGTAACTACGTTACCATCCATGTCTTTCTTCTTTTTGAAGATCCACTTACAGCCTACCGGGATTACTCCCGGAGGCGGATCAACCAAATCCCAGACTTGGTTATCTGACATGGAGTCCATCTCGGCTCCCATAGCTTCAATCCATTTTGTTGACTCCGGTCCACTGACTGCATCCGCATAGGTGAGGGGTTCATCATTAATGATGTAGACTCCGTCATAGCGCTCAGGCTGACGACGAATCCTTCCCGATCTACGCGGTTCCCGTGATGTCTGAGTCTCAGGTTGAACATTAACCTGATCTATTGGCTCAGGCTTATCCAAGTGTGCTTGACTACTTTGTCCCTCTTTTGGAATTTCATCCAGTTTTATTTCTCTCCCACTGGCCTCTTGCAGAAGGAACTCCTTCTCAAGAAAAATAGCTGTTCGAGCAATAAATACTTTATTCTCCTTGGGATTGTAGAAATAATAACCCTTAGTTTCTTTAGGGTATCCGACAAATATGCATTTATCAGATCTGCTCTCCAGTTTCCCTGAGGCGAGCTTTTTGACATAAGCCTCGCAACCCCAGATTTTGATAAATGTCAAGCTCGGCTGTTTCCCATACCATAACTCATATGGTGTCTTTGAAACGGCCTTGGATGGCACTCGGTTTAGTATCTTCGCAGCTGTTTCCAGTGCAAATCCCCAAAAGGAGTAAGGTAGAGTAGCCTGACTCATCATAGAACGAACCATATCCAATAAGGTTCGATTCCTCCTCTCGGACACACCATTCCATTGCGGTGTTCCTGGCGGAGTGAGCTGTGAGATAATCCCACACTCCTTCAGATAGTCAGTAAACTCACGACTCAAGTATTCTCCACCTCGATCTGATCGAAGTGCTTTGATATTTCGGCCTAACTGATTCTGTATTTCATTTTTGAATTCTTTGAACTTGTCAAAAGATTCACTCTTATGTCTCATTAAATAGACATAACCATACCTACTGAAATCATTAGTAAAAGTAATGAAATATGAATAGCCACCTCTGGCATGTTTACTAAATGGCCCACACACATCACTGTGAATAAGGTCAAGTAAACCTGAAGCCCTTTCACCTTTATTAGTAAAAGGAGTCTTCGTCATCTTACCCATTAAACAAGCTTTGCATGTGTCAAGCTCCTCATAGGAGAATGATCCCAGCAGTCCATGGCCATGCAACCGCTTAATGCGCTTCTTGTTAATATGGCCTAGATGACTATGCCATAACAAGGTGCTGTCATCAGTATGTTTGGCCTTCTTATTATCAATTTGTTGTACAGAACATTTCATGTCTAACATGTATAACCCATTGATAATCGACCCAGTTGCATAAACAATACTGTCAAATGAAATACAGCACTGTGAAGGTCCGCATTCAAATAAAAAACCTTTCCTGACAAGAGCAGGAATAGAGATAATATTCTTTGTTATGCTTGGTACGAAATAACAATTGTCAAGTTCTAATACAAATCCAGATGGTAAAGAGATGTGATATTCTCCTACAGCAACAGCAGCAACTCGTGCCCCGTTTCCAACTCGTAGGTCCACCTCATGCTGTCCCACCTGTCTTCTTCTCTTGAGTTCCTGCACATTTGAACAAATGTGAACTCCACATGCAGTGTCCAACACCCATGAAATAGAAGAAGCTACCTGTTGGGGTATGCCCTTAAGGCTAATGTTTGAGGCCTTGGGCTATTATCAGTATCATGTATAAACTATGTATATGTTTATAAAGGCAATTGTTGTTATTCAGATTATTGCATTATCTGCTGCTGTATGTATACCTCTGAGTAATGTCTCAATGATGTTCAGCTTTGCTGACATTCAGAGTTGTCCTTAGTCGAGATATCTTGGTGAACATGAGACAGCCTTGATATGATTGAGACTAATATGTGTTCTGATCTTATAGGGTGCTTCGAGCATGGAATAAGATTTAGACACATAGGTGCATTGGATGTACTGGACTGACCCTACTTAGGATATTCAATTGTTTGTCACAATGTGAATAAATCCTTATAAGCAAGCAAGTGGTATATTCCCTTTGACTTGAGATCACTTGTGTTTCTAAGTGATGATTGACATTGTCTTGAGGTAGTTCAATATCATTTGAAAGATAATGGTTAAGGATTATCTTGGATAGTGGGCATGAATCATGTTAGGACACTAGTGATAGATATAGGATTGCCTCTCCTAGTTGGAGTGTGATGTTCTAAAGGGGCCCCCTGGATGAGATGGTTGAGAAAGTGTATGGCCATACCCAGATGACTATGTTCATCTGATCTAACCATTCTCATCGTGTTGGAATTACAGGCTTGACATGCTTGTCCAACGAGAACATCCAGTGGCAAAGGGAACATGTATACTGAGTGAATTGGATTCACACTTGTGCTGTGGTTTGGGAGTAGTCTTGGAAGACTCTTTCCTTCATATCGGGAGACAGTGATGTGTTGCTAGATACCCCTCTCTGATCGTGATAACGTAAGTTGTCGTTACCGACATTGAAGGAAACCCTCAGGGTCGCACAATTTGATGATATTGCTTACTTATGTTAGATCGTGTGGACTGGAATTATTCTAGTTCAGTTTAAAGCAATTTAAACTCTGATCGGAAGTAAGATCTAGTCTGATCATGTTTGATTGATTAGGACATATGATCAGTAAGCTTCGATCGGGAAAATTGATGCTTGATCGTAGAGATCAAGAGGTTCATTGAGATGTGTGGTTAGATCTTGAACCATGAGGTTCAAAGAGATCAAGACCATGGCTGGTTCGATTTGGTCCTTGAACCAAATGGAATTGAACCGGTTCACTTAAGTGAACGCATGGTTCAAAGGGGAGAGGAGTTTCGATGGCTTCATGGGGAGTTAAACACTTACTATATTTGGAAGCCGATTTTTCTCTTGAGAAACGTCCCACGTTTTCGAACGTATGAACGCCCCTCTCGCCCCTTGCTCCTCTCGGGTTTTTGGTTCGTCTTCACGCCAAGAGAGGGAGTAGTGCGGCCAGCAAGAAGAGGACATCTCCTCACACGATCATAGACTCTTTGGATCTTTGCTAGCACAAGGATTACAAGGAAGAAGCGAAAATCCATCTTGTGTGTGATTCCTTTGGAGAAGAGCCGCTCGCCCTTTTTCTTCCAAGCCGCCTCTCATGGCCATGGTAACATCCTCACTTGTTCTATACAAGTCTTCATATGTTGATCATATGTTTAAGTCATTCGATTTTGGACCTAGTCATGCGAAAAATTTTATATGCGTATGTGACCTAGGGTTACTTTCACTACCATGACTTCAGTCACGAAAATACCTGAGCCAGAAGTGGAAGGCTTACTTCCCTTCTTCTCTCCTCGGAGCGCTCTACAGTCCTTCTTCCAGTGACCCAGCTGGCCACAATGGAAGCATCTGTTGTCCTTTGACCGCTTCATCTTTTGTTTCAAAGCTTTGTTGTAGCTCTTGATAAGGGTTTTGCCCTTCTTCCCCTTCTTCTTATTCCCAGAAGGAACCATCAAGACAGAGGATGAAGGCTTTCCCTTCTCAAGAGTCTGCTCTGTAGTGCAGAGCATATTCAATAATTCTGCCGGAGTACAGTCGATTTTGTTCATATTGAAATTAATAATGAACGCATCGAAAGAAGCCAGAAGAGACTGCAAGATGATGTCTACAACAAGTTCTTGATTGATGGTATGACCCAGTTTCTCTAGAGCTTCTTTGTACCCTATCATTTTGAGTACGTGAGCTCCGACTGGACTCCCTTTAGCCAGCTTGCTATGAAAGAAAAGTTTCGTCAAGTTATAGCGTTCTGTCCTTGCCTGAGCAGCATACAGCAAGTTAGTCAATGGTCTAGCAATTTTAGAAAAGTCTCTTATAAAACGGCAATAAAAGCTGGCGTGCCCAAGAAAACTTCGAACTGCCTTTTTAGATGAGGGCGGTGGCATCTTCTCAATGGCGTCTACTTTGGACCTATCAACTTCGATGCCCCGTTTCGAGATCAGATGTCCAAGCACTATCCCTTCTCGCACCATAAAATGGCACTTCTCCCAGTTTAAGACGAGGTTGACTTCTTTGCACCTATTCAACACTTTAGAGAGATTAGCTAAACAAATATCAAATGAAGTACCATAAACTGAGAAATCATCCATGAAGACATCCATTATATTTTCTATGAAATCCGAAAATATTGAAACCATGCATCTTTGAAAGGTGGCGGGGGCGTTGCATAGCCCAAATGGCATTCGGCAGTAAGCAAATGTCCCATAAGGGCAGGTGAAGGTAGTCTTCTCCTGGTCTTCTGGATGAATAGGAATCTGGAAAAATCCTGAGAAGCCATCAAGGAAGCAAAAATGAGAATTCTTTGCTAGCCGCTCAGCATCTGGTCAATAAAAGGAAGTGGGTAGTGGTCTTTGCGCGTTGCTTTGTTCAGCTTCTTGTAGTTGATGCACATGTGCCAACCAGTCACAGCGTGGGTGGGGATAAGCTCGTCGTTCTCGTTCTTGACCACAGTGACCCCACCTTTCTTAGGCACGACATGCACCGGACTTACCCATTCACTGTCTGATATTGGGTAAATAACCCCCACATCAAGTAATTTCAATATCTCCTTCTTGACCACTTCTTTCATATTTGGATTTAATCGGCGCTGGAATTCCACCGAAGCTTTACTGTTGCTCTCCAAGAAAATCCTGTGCATACAGAACAAAGGATTAATGCCTTTAATATCCTCCAATGAGTATCCAATTACCTATTTATGGAGCTGCAATTCTTTCAGTAGCTTCGCAGTCTCTTCTGCATTAAGGTTAGCACTAATGATGACAGGACAAGTAGAGTTAGCATCAAAGAATTCATATTTAAGATTATCAGGAAGGGGTTTGAACTCTAACTCCTTTGCAGAAGGATCAGACTTAACCTCTCCAAGACTTTCAAACTGCGTTCTTCTGAATCTCTCAAAGTGAACAACTCCCAAACTTTCTACTTGGACCTGATGCTTATCAGTATCACCCTCATGTTCATCATTCAGCAGACAGACTTCCCAATTGTCTTCGGCGGTTGGAGGGGTAGGTTCAATGTTGTCCTCCATTGTATCAACTTCGCAGCAAGACCCTGCAAAAGATGGTTTCTTTAGAACGGAAGACAAGTCAAATTCTAATTTCTCCTCACCAACATTCAGTGCCAATTTCTCATTTTTCACATCAATAACGGCGCCGGAGGTTGAAAGGAAAGGGCGCCCTAGAATGATGGTTCCATTTCTAGCACTATAAAATCCGCAGGGATAAAAAAAATCACCCACTCTTATCGACACGTCTTCAATGATCCCGACCGGTCGGCGTACTGATCGATCAGCTAGTTGAAGGGATATAGAGGTAGGCTTCATCTCATCCATGCCTAACTTCCTGCAGATAGATAAGGGAATTAAACTTACGCTAGCTCCTAAGTCACATAAGGCTCTATCAAAAGGCATATTCCCAATTTAGCAGGGGATAGAAAAACTCCCTAGATCTTTCAGTTTAGGTGGAAGCTTATTCTGGAGGACGGCACTGCACTCTTCACTCAAGGCAACTATCTCTTGCTCCTCAATCTTTCTTTTATTAGAGAGGATCTCCTTTAAAAACTTGGCGTATGCTGGCATTTGTGAAAGAGCGTCAGTGAAAGGAATATTGATATAGAGTTTTTTTAATACCTCCAAAAATTTTCCAAACTGCTGATCCAATTTAGCCTTAGCTAGTCGCTGAGGGAATGGGATAGGCGGTTTGTATGGTGGAGGTGGAATGTAAACATGCTCTTTCGGTGCATTCAAGCTTTGCTGTTCTGTCTCTGGGTTAACTGCAGAGTCCTCTTCAGGTGAAATTTCCTCGGATGATGTTGGTCTTGTCCTCTCCTTGGGTTCGGGTACCTTAGGGTCTTCTAGCTGGATTCCGCTCCTCGTCGTTATCGCATTACAATGCTCGTTGTGGTTAATTATTTCCTGGATCGAACTGGTTCGTTGGTCAAGCTGCGTGATCTAATTATCCATCATTTTTGAGTGAGTAGAGATAGAGTCCACCTTCATATTCAGCTGACGAATCTGCTCACTTATAGATTCATTGTGCTTCATTTGAGTCGCCATGAAGTTTTTCAACATTGACTCTAACCTAGACTTCTGTGGAGGATCTTGTTGTCTTTGGTTGGCAGATGGATGTTGTATTCCAGGGGGAGGCCTGAAATTAGAAGAGAAGTTCTAATTAGAAAAATTAGCAGGAGGAATTTGCCCTTTATTCAACCTGTAGGAGAAATTCGGGTGATTTCTCCATCCCGGATTGTATGTGTTCGAGTAGGAGTCGTTCTGGTTCCTGAAATTCCCAATAGCATTGACTCGTTCAGAGGGAGGACTCAAGATGTGGCAATCATCAGAGGAATGTCCTGTCACTTCACAAGTCATAGAGTTAGAAGTAGAAACATTGATAGAGTCAAGTTTATTAGAAAGTGAATCTACTTTTGCTACTAGGGAATTAACCATATTCATGTCAAACTTCCCTGAACTTTTAACTGGTTGGCTCCTCTCTCCTGACCACTGATAATGGTTGAGGGCCATGTCCTCAATCAACTCCATCGTATCATCATAATTTTTGTTCATTAGTGCTCCACCAGCAGCAGCATCTACAAAAAGTCTGGTCTGGTATAGTAATCCACTGTAGAAGGTGTGGATGATCACCCATTTCTGCAAACCATGGTGCGGGCACATCCTCAATAGTTCTTTGAACCGATCCCATGCTTCATACAGGGACTCTCCTTCTCGTTGGGCAAAATTGGTTATCTGATTCCTGAGCTGGGTGGTTTTGCTTGGTGGGAAATACTTTGACAGAAAAGCTTGCGATAGCTGCTCCCACATTGTGATTGATGCCTGCGGTAAAGACTGCAACCACACCCTAGCTCGATCCCTGAGAGAAAAAGGGAAGAGTCTTAGTTTTATAGCATCAGGATGAGCACCATTAATTTTTAAAGTGTTGCAGCATTCTAAAAAGATAAATAAATGAAGGTTAGGATCGTTAGTGGCTACTCTACTGAATTGATTCTGTTGCACCATCTGTACAAGTGATGGCTTGATCTCGAAGTTGTTAGCTTCGATAGGAGGCCGCAATATGCTCGAGTGCACACCAGAGATGGTGGGTACTGCAAAGTCTTTCAGAGAGCAGTTGGCATTGGCTTCCATCATTTGGTTGTTAGAAAACTGTCCTTCAAGCTTCAGCCTTTTTAAGTTTCTTCTGACCAAACGGAAAGTACGCTCTATCTCCCGGTCTCCAGGTACAAGTTCCCTTGTTCGCGCAATATTCCTGGGCATAAACAAGTACCTAGACAAAAGAGATTAGTAGCACCATACCAAATAAAAAATACAACTAAAAACAAAGAGTAAAGAAATAATAGGTAAACAAACCGAATAAAAAGAAACTGAAATCTAACTAAACCTAGTCTACAAATTTTCTGATCGTGTTAATATTGGCAACCTATTCCCTGGCAACGATGCCAAAAACATGATAGGGCCTAAACAGGCTGCTACCATAAGTGCACGGTCTATCGCGTAATATAATAAAATTGAACCCACAGGGACTAGGGTCAAGACTAATTGATCGGTCAACTCGTAGCTTGGTTAACACTTAAGGGAGAAATGGCTAAAATCCTAGTGCAAGTAATTAAACTAAAGCGAATTAAGAACAAGCAGTGCAGAGAGCAAAGCAAATGAGATTTTAAATCCATGAGAGAGTCTCGGGGTTTTAGGTTTCACCACACTGAAACATGCAGAATTATTAGAGTTTGATGTTCTAATCAAGCTTTATCTAAGTTCTCAAGGTAATCCTTCCTAGGGTACAGACGCGCTCCCTCACAGGAAACGGTCCAGTATCCGCCTTAACCCAAGTCTCCTACTCTCGTGGCTTACCGGGTTAAGTCGAATCCAATGGGATCTGTGAAGGATTAGGGTTCCTCGGGTGATTTCGAGTGCTCTCGCTAAACGAAATCACCAGTCCAGTCTAAGGGGTTTCGATGATAGTCTTGACCCTAGTCCCTGTGGGTTCAATTTTATTATATTACGCGATAGACCGTGCACTTATGGTAGCAGCCTGTTTAGGCCCTATCATGTTTTTGGCATCGTTGCCGGGGAATAGGTTGCCAATATTAACACGATCAGAAAATTTGTAGACTAGGTTTAGTTAGATTTCAGTTTCTTTTTATTCGGTTTGTTTACCTATTATTTCTTTACTCTTTGTTTTTAGTTGTATTTTTTGTTTGGTATGGTGCTACTAATCTCTTTTGTCTAGGTACTTGTTTATGCCCAGGAATACTGCGCGAACAAGGGAACTTAGGGGGAGCGAAACCCTAGATAGGCGCATAACAAAAATTTTGAGCGGAAGCAAGGGTTTCTCATGATCTTTTGCATGTCATATGATCAACTTTCATGAACTAGTATAGATCAGAAAAGATTCATACCATGGCCATCGCTTTGATGGAGCTTTGGAAGAAGATCGCAAAAGGGCTCTCCTCCGAAGGTACCGCACACAAGAAGATAGATGGCGCCTCCTTGTTGATCCTTGTGCTAGCAAAGATCTTCAAGTCTCCTTGTCGAATGGAAGGGAAGAGGAGATGTTTTTTCTTGGCCGAGAGCTCCTTGTCGTCAACCCCTTCGATCACACGAGAGTGTATCCGTCAAGAGGAATGGGCGACCAATTTTAGCGAAGAGAAGTGAACGTGAGGCGTTGAGAGGCTATTTTGGAAACCGCCACTTCCAAAAATAGCAAGCCTTCACTTCATGCGTTGATGCATTCACCCAAGTGAACCGAACGCACATTCTTCTCCCCTTTGAACCATGCGCTCACGTATGAGCCGGTTCATATTGGTTTGGTTCAAAAACCAATCAAGCCAAGCCTTTAGTCCAGATCAAATTAAACCCTAAGGTTCCAGATCTGACCGTTCATCTCTTAATGTTCCTGATCTCACCGATCTAGAATCATCTCTCTCGATCGAAGCTTACCGATCTCAAGTCCTAATCAATCAAACATGATCAGACCAGATCTCACTTACAATCAGAGTTTAAATCCCTTTAAACTGAACCAAAATAATTCAGTCCACACGATCTGACATGAGTAAGCCATATCATCAAATTGTGCGACCCTAAGGGTTTCCTTTAAATGTCGGTAACGATAACTTATGTTATCACGATCAGTGAGGGGTATCTAGCAACACATCACTGTCTCCCGATATAAAGGAAAGAGTCTTCCAAGACTACACCCAAACCACAGCACAAGTGTGAATCCACTTCACGAGGCATACATGTTTCCTTTGCTACTGGATGTTCTTATTGGACAAGCGTGTCAAGCCTGTAGCTCCAATATGATGAGCATGATTAGATCAGATGATCATAGTCACCTGGGTATGGCCATACACTTTCTCAATCATCTCATTCGAGGGGGCCCCTTTAGAACATCACACTCCAATCAAGGAGACGGCAATCCTATATCTATCACTAGTGCCCTAACCTGACTCATGATCATTATCCAAGATAGTCTATAACCATTATGTTTCAAATGATATTGAACTACCTCAAAACAATGACAATCATCATTTAGAAACACAAGTGATCTCAAGTCAGAGGACATGTGCCACTTGTTGCAAACAAGGATTATTCACATTGTGACAAGCAATTGAATATCCTCGTAGGGTCTGTCCAGTACATCCAATGTACCCATGAGTCTACATCTTATTCCATGCTTGAAGCATCCTATAAGATTAGAACACATATTAGTCTCAATCATATCAAGGCTGTCTCATGTTCACCAAGATATCTCGACTAAGGACATAGAGCATGTCAGCCTAGCTGAACAGCATTGAGACATTATTCAGAAGCACACTTATTGCAGCAGACAATGTAACAAACTGAATAACAACCATCGCCTTTATAAACATAAGAGTTTATACATGATACTGAAAGAATCCCAAGGCCTCAAACATTAGCCTTAAGGGCATACCCCAACAATCTCCCACTTGCACTTAATCTAATGGTTGAGAAATCTCAAACCCATATTATTACAGTGCTTCTCATGCTTCTGCTGCGCCAGAGGCTTGGTAAGCGGGTCTGCCAGATTGTCATCTGTATGAACCTTGCAGATTTTGATCTCACCATGATCAATGATCTCCCGGATCAAGTGAAACCGTCTCTGTATGTGCTTGGACTTCTGGTGCGACCGTGGTTCCTTTGCTTGTGCGATTGCTCCAGTGTTATCACAGAAGATAACCAAAGGATCTGCACACGATGGAACAACACCAAGTTCCTGAACGAACTTACGAATCCATACTGCCTCCTTAGATGCTTCTGAGGCTCTAACATACTCGGCTTCTGTTGTGGAATCAGCAACGATAGACTGTTTGAAACTTTTCCACACCACTGCTCCACCATTCAAGCTAAAAACATAGCCTGATTGCGATCGGAAATCATCCTGATCAGATTGGAATGAAGCGTCAGTATATCCTTCTATACTGAGTTCTTCCTGACCTCCATAAATCAAGAACATATCTTTGGTCCTCCGAAGATATTTCAAAATGTTCTTGACTGCAATCCAGTGCGCCTGACCTGGATTACTTTGGAATCGACTGGTCACGCTTAACCCGTAAGCGACGTCTGGGCGAGTACACAACATCGCATACATAATGGACCCAATAGCCGAAGCATAAGGCGTATTGTCCATTTCATCTTTCTCAGTCTGTGTTTGTGGACACTGACTCTTTGAAAGATTCAGACCATGTCTGACTGGAAGATATCCTCTTTTAGAATTCTCTAAATGGAATCTCTCCAGGACTTTATCGATGTAAGTACTCTGGCACAGCCCGAGAAGCCTCTTAGATCTATCTCTGTAGATCTTCACACCTAATACATAGGCTGCTTCTCCTAGATCTTTCATCTGGAAACATTTTCTCAACCATGCCTTAACAGCATGCAGTTCAGGAATATCGTTTCCAATGATTAAGATATCATCGACGTAGAGGACTAGGAAAGTAATCACGCTCCCACTAAACCTCTTATATACACACGGGTCATCTTCATTCTTGATGAAACCAAACTCACTGATTGATTCATCAAAACGAATATTCCAGCTTCTTGATGCTTGTTTAAGTCCATAAATGGACTTCTTTAACTTGCATATTTTATGATGATCTGATGGATTAGTGAAACCTTCAGGTTGTGTCATATACACATCCTCATCCAGTTTTCCATTAAGGAAAGCGGTCTTCACATCCATTTGCCAGATCTCATAATCGTAATATGCTGCTATCGCAAGAATAATCCGAATTGACTTGAACATGGCTATAGGAGAGAAAGTTTCATCATAATCTATCCCGTAGATTTGTTTGAAACCTTTCGCAACTAGCCTGCCTTTATAGGTAACCATGTTACCATCCATGTCAATCTTCTTCTTAAAGATCCATTTACAGCCTATAGGGATTACTCCCGGAGGCGGATCAACCAAATCCCAGACTTGGTTATCTGACATGGAGTCCATCTCGGCTCGCATAGCTTCAAGCCATCTAGCTAACCCCGGTCCACTGACCGCATCCGCATAAGTAAGGGGTTCATCATTATCAATGATGTAGACTCCGTCATAGCGCTCAGGCTGTCGACGGATCCTTCCCAATCTTCGCGGTTCCCGTGATATCTGAGCCTCAGGTTGTTCAATAACCTGTTCTACTGGCTCAGGCTCATCCAACTGTGCTTGACTACTTTGTCCTTCTTCTGGATTCTCATCCAGCTTTATTTCTCTCCCACTGGCCTCTTGCAGAAGAAATTCCTTCTCAAGAAAAATAGCCGTCCGAGCAACAAATACCTTGTTCTCTTTGGGATCGTAGAAATAATAACCCTTAGTTTCCTTAGGGTAACCGACAAAGATGCATTTCTCAGATCTGCTCTCTAGTTTCCCAGAGGCGAGCTTTTTGACATAAGCCTCGCAACCCCAGATCTTAATAAATGTCAAGCTCGGCTGTTTCCCATACCATAACTCATACGGAGTCTTTGAAACTGCCTTGGATGGCACTCGGTTTAGTACCTTTGCAGCTGTTTCCAGTGCAAATCCCCAAAAGGAGTAAGGTAGAGTAGCCTGACTCATCATAGAACGAACCATATCTAGTAAGGTTCTGTTCCTCCTCTCGGATACACCATTCCATTGCGGTGTTCCTGGCGGAGTGAGCTGTGAGATAATCCCACACTCCTTCAAATAGTCAGTAAACTCTCGACTTAGGTATTCACCACCTCGATCTGAGCGAAGTGCCTTGATATTTCGGCCTAGCTGATTCTGTACTTCATTTTTGAACTCTTTGAACTTGTCAAAAGATTCACTCTTATGTCTCATCAGATAGACATAACCATATCTACTGAAATCATCAGTAAAGGTAATGAAGTATGAATAGCCACCTCTGGCATGTTTACTAAATGGCCCACACACATCACTGTGTATAAGGTCAAGTAAACCTGAAGCCCTTTAACCTTTATGAGGAAAAGGAGACTTCGTCATTTTGCCCAATAAACAAGCTTTGCATGTATCAATCTCCTCATAGGAGAATGATCCCAGCAGTCCATGATCATGCAACCGCTTAATGCGCTTCTTGTTAATATGGCCTAAACGACTATGCCATAGCAAGGTGCTGTCATCAGCATACTTGGCTTTCTTATTATCATTGTTTTGTATAGAACATTCCATGTCCAACATGAATAACCCATTGTTAATTGATCCAGTAGCATAAACAATATTATCTAAAGAAAGAACACACTTTGAAATATTGCATTCAAAGGAAAATCCTTTCCTGTCAAGAGCAGGAATAGAGATAATATTCTTGGTAATGCTAGGTACAAAATAACAATTGTTTAGTTCCAATACAAGTCCAGATGGTAATGAGATGTAATATTCTCCTACAGCAACAGCAGCAACCCGTGCCCCGTTTCCAACTCGTAGGTCCACCTCATGCTGTCCCACCTGTCTTCTTCTCTTGAGTTCCTGTACATTTGAACAAATGTGAACTCCACATGTAGTGTCCAACACCCATGAAATAGAAGAAGAAGATATCATGACTTCAGTCACAAAAATACCTGAGCCAGAAGTAATGCTTCCCTTCTTGTCTCCTTGGAGCGCTTTACAGTCCTTTTTCCAGTGACCCAGCTGGCCACAATGGAAACACCTGTATTCCTTCGACCGCTTAACCTTTTGTTTCAGAGCCTTGTTGTAACTCTTGACAAGGGCTTTGCCCTTCTTCCCCTTCTTCTTGTTCCTGGAAGGAAACATCAAGACAGAGGTTGAAGGCTTTCCCTTTAGAGTCTCCTCTGTAGTCAAGAGCATATTCAGCAACTCTGCCGGAGTACAATCAATCTTGTTCATATTAAAATTAATAATGAACGGATCGAAAGAGGCCGGGAGAGACTGCAGAATAATGTCTACAGCAAACTCCTGATTGATGGTATGCCCCAGTTTCTCTAGAGCCTCTTTGTGCCCAATCATCTTGAGCACATGAGCTCCCACTGGACTCCCTTCAGCCAGTTTGCTCTGAAAGAAAAGCTTGGTCAAATTATAGCGCTCAGTCCTCGCCTGTGCAGCATATAGCATCTTGAGGTTTGCTATCATTTCTATAGCAGACATATCCTCATGCTGACGCTGCAGCTGTGGCGTCATAGACGCTAGCATCAGGCAAGCGACATCAATGCTATCATTGACATGCTTTTCATAGGCTTCCCGAACCGCCCTTGCGGCGTTCGGAGCGGGTTGAGGCGGTATAGCCGTCTCGAGGACATACAGTTTCCTCTCAGCCTTAAGAACGATCTTAAGGTGTCCGTACCAGTCTGAGAAGTTTGGCTCAGCAAACTTCTCCCTTTCCAGTAGGGATCGCACATTGAAGCTCATGGTGTTCGTTGCTGCAGGAATCTACAACAATGCAAGAACAGCAAGGTCAGTATCAATGTTTAGAATCAATCCAGGACTTAAGAAAGATTCTTTTCTCACTATTTTATCTGACTGAAAAATCCATTAAAACAGTCCGAAAGAGTAAGACTCTTTTAGTGAGATGGGATCCAGATTTCATACTTGGTCTCCGCGTCCCGCTCAGGCGAGATAAGATGCACAGAGAGTACAAGCACTAATTTCTGGTAGGCAGTCCCTGCCAATCGCCAACCCGTGCGATTCCCCTTCATCTGGGCAATCCAGCCGACTGTGCCAACTGAGTTGGTACAACACAGTCTCTGATCCCACAGATGGCTGCCTCCATATAGCTCACATATGCTCAGTATGTAGCCTACATGGTCAAGCTGACCCGACCTACTCCCTGGACCACCACGTGCTATGCTGAGCAACGAGAAGCGATAAATCCCTTCTCTGTAACACGCAGGTGAAATCACACACCGTCTGAAGATAGATGGACGTGCCCACTTGAGCTCTTCTTGGGTCTTTTGCCTCTCATCTGGCCCAGCCCAGGGCCATAGCGCCCAGTGCAGCTCAGGTGCGCCCACCAGGTAAATGGCGCCTATCATAGGGTCGAACCCTAGACCTCCCACCTGGTCGAGCCACTGCTGCATGCGCCTCTGCCATGTGTGCTCTGTGCTCTTGTCTGATTAAAATACAATTTAATCTATCTAGACAAGATTGACTCGCAGGTCAATTACACTTTATAAATTAAATGACATGTGATGCGCAGATCACAATAAATATTAATTTACAATTTAATCCAGGCACGCAGGCCCCAGCACAGCACACATTAATTGGGCAACCCACATAAGATGAAATAAACAAGCATCATGGCATCCATTCAACATGTGATCCATCAACCAAATAAAATTTTTCAAAATCCCATTGGAATCAATTTTATTTTTCTTATGTGCCCTACTACCTTACAACGGTCCATTAATAGGGATCCACTCATCATGTCTAGTCAGATCCACTGCCCTTGCATGCACCAAGTCCTAACTGACTTGAGTCGACCCAATGGTCAACCATGCATGCGCCAAGGGCTGAACAACCCTCATGAGTTCTGGCAAGCGGGTGTGACCCCGGGCCTAACTCGTGAGTGCTCACTGGTCGTCTCAACCAGACCTCGCTACACGCCTGTCTGCAGTCGACCCAAAGCCACCTCGTGCTTGCGCACAGGTGCTATCTGGTCGACCCATCTAGGCTGTCAGATGGTCTGATCAGACTATTTGGATCTAGACTCGACTGTGACTTCAACCCTACTAACCCGTCTAAGGGTTTACAGCATGCGCTTATAAATCTAGATGGAGCGCGCAAGATATATATGTTTTGGTAAAAACAACATTAACAAGCGCCAACATAAAACATGCGCCAACATGAGTAAAAACATACAAGCATGTATTTTCGCATGTTAACTCTAGATCTATTCATAAGCGCATTCATGGATCAAACATGAAGATCAAGCAATCATATGAACAAGCAATAACCGCATGCTTTGATACCAATTGTAAGGGTCCCCTTCAAGGGGGAGCGAAACCCTAGATAGGCGTATAACAAAAATTTTGAGCGGAAGCAAGGGTTTCTCATGATCTTTTGCATGTCATATGATCAACTTTCATGAA
This sequence comes from Costus lasius, assembly GCA_027563935.2. Taxonomy (NCBI): domain Eukaryota; kingdom Viridiplantae; phylum Streptophyta; class Magnoliopsida; order Zingiberales; family Costaceae; genus Costus; species Costus lasius. The sequence continues at coordinate 85,511,217 of CM050451.1, forward strand.
CTAGTATAGATCAGAAAAGATTCATACCATGGCCATCGCTTTGATGGAGCTTTGGAAGAAGATCGCAAAAGGGCTCTCCTCCGAAGGTACCGCACACAAGAAGATAGATGGCGCCTCCTTGTTGATCCTTGTGCTAGCAAAGATCTTCAAGTCTCCTTGTCGAATGGAAGGGAAGAGGAGATGTTTTTTCTTGGCCGAGAGCTCCTTGTCGTCAACCCCTTCGATCACACGAGAGTGTATCCATCAAGAGGAATGGGCGACCAATTTTAGCGAAGAGAAGTGAACGTGAGGCGTTGAGAGGCTATTTTGGAAACCGCCACTTCCAAAAATAGCAAGCCTTCACTTCATGCGTTGATGCGTTCACCCAAGTGAACCGAACGCACATTCTTCTCCCCTTTGAACCATGCGCTCACGTATGAGCCGGTTCATATTGGTTTGGTTCAAAAACCAATCAAGCCAAGCCTTTAGTCCAGATCAAATTAAACCCTAAGGTTCCAGATCTGACCGTTCATCTCTTAATGTTCCTGATCTCACCGATCTAGAATCATCTCTCTCGATCGAAGCTTACCGATCTCAAGTCCTAATCAATCAAACATGATCAGACCAGATCTCACTTACAATCAGAGTTTAAATCCCTTTAAACTGAACCAAAACAATTCAGTCCACACGATCTGACATGAGTAAGCCATATCATCAAATTGTGCGACCCTAAGGGTTTCCTTTAAATGTCGGTAACGATAACTTACGTTATCACGATCAGTGAGGGGTATCTAGCAACACATCACTGTCTCCCGATATAAAGGAAAGAGTCTTCCAAGACTACACCCAAACCACAGCACAAGTGTGAATCCACTTCACGAGGCATACATGTTTCCTTTGCCACTGGATGTTCTTATTGGACAAGCGTGTCAAGCCTGTAGCTCCAATATGATGAGCATGATTAGATCAGATGATCATAGTCACCTGGGTATGGCCATACACTTTCTAATCATCTCATTCGAGGGGGCCCCTTTAGAACATCACACTCCAATCAAGGAGACGGCAATCCTATATCTATCACTAGTACCCTAACCTGACTCATGATCATTATCCAAGATAGTCTATAACCATTATGTTTCAAATGATATTGAACTACCTCAAAACAATGACAATCATCATTTAGAAACACAAGTGATCTCAAGTCAGAGGACATGTGCCACTTGTTGCAAACAAGGATTATTCACATTGTGACAAGCAATTGAATATCCTCGTAGGGTCTGTCCAGTACATCCAATGTACCCATGAGTCTACATCTTATTCCATGCTCGAAGCATCCTATAAGATTAGAACACATATTAGTCTCAATCATATCAAGGCTGTCTCATGTTCACCAAGATATCTCGACTAAGGACATAGAGCATGTTAGCCTAGCTGAACAGCATTGAGACATTATTCAGAAGCACACTTATTGCAGCAGACAATGTAACAAACTGAATAACAACCATCGCCTTTATAAAAATAAGAGTTTATACATGATACTGAAAGAATCCCAAGGCCTCAAACATTAGCCTTAAGGGTGTTGGGGTATGCCCTTAAGGCTAATGTTTGAGGCCTTGGGATTCTTTCAGTATCATGTATAAACTCTTATGTTTATAAAGGCAATGGTTGTTATTCAGTTTGTTACATTGTCTGCTGCAATAAGTGTGCTTCTGAATAATGTCTCAATGCTGTTCAGCTAGGCTGACATGCAATGAAGTCCTTAGTCGAGATATCTTGGTGAACATGAGACAGCCTTGATATGATTGAGACTAATGTGTGTTCTAATCTTATAGGATGCTTCGAGCATGGAATAAGATGTAGACTCATGGGTACATTAGATGTACTGGACAGACCCTACTAGGATATTCAATTGCTTGTCACAATGTGAATAATCCTTGTTTGCAACAAGTGGCATAATGTCCTCTGACTTGAGATCACTTGTGTTTCTAAATGATGATTGTCATTGTTTTGAGGTAGTTCAATATCATTTGAAACATAATGGTTATAGACTATCTTGGATGATGATCATGAGTCAGGTTAGGGCACTAGTGATAGATACAGGATTGCCGTCTCCTTGTTTAAGGAGTGTGATGTTCTAAAGGGGCCCCCCTGGATGAGATGATTGAGAAAGTGTATGGCCATACCCAGGTGACTATGTTCATCTGATCTAATCATGCTCATCATATTGGAGCTACAGGCTTGACACGCTTGTCCAATAAGAACATCCAGTGGCAAGGGAAACAAGTATGCCTTGTGAAATAGATTCACACTTGTGCTGTGGTTTGGGTGTAGTCTTGGAAGACTCTTTCCTTTATATCGGGAGACAGTGATGTGTTGCTAGATACCCCTCACTGATCGTGATAACGTAAGTTATCGTTACCGACATTTAAAGGAAACCCTCAGGGTCGCACAATTTGATGATATGGCTTACTTAAGTCAGATCGTGTGGACTGAATTGTTTTGGTTCAGTTTAAAGGGATTTAAACTCTGATTGTAAGTGAGATCTGGTCTGATCATGTTTGATTGATTAGGGCTTGAGATCGGTAAGCTTCGATCGAGAGAGTTGATGCTAGATCGATGAGATCAAGGGCATCAAGAGATGAACGGTTAGATCATGAACCTTAGGGTTTTAGGTGATCTGAACCAAGGCTTGGTTTGATTTGGTCTTTGAACCAAATTGGGTTGAACCGAATGGCTTGAACCGGTTCACATAGGTGAACGCATGGTTCAAAGGCTTGATGGCGCTTTGGGCGGTTTGCCTTGAATGAGCGCATGGTTCATGAATGCGTGAACGCATGAAGTGAAGTTTTTTACTATTTTTGGAAGAGGCGTTTTCCAAAATAGTTAACTCACCTCACGTTCGAGAGCACTCATCCTATTCTCGCCCTTTTTGCCTCTTCCTCTCGACGTCTTCGCGTGTGAAGAAAAGGGTGGACGACAAGGAGAGACTCGGCCAAGCTAGAGACATCATCTCTTCTCCCTCAAGCGATCAGGATTCTTGGAGCCTTGCTAGCACAAGGAGCAACAAGGAGTAGGCTAAGTCTCATCTCGTGTGCGCACACTTTGGAGGAGAACCTCATCGTCCTCTTGCTTCCAAATCTCCATCCAAGCGATGGCCATGGTATGAATCTCTTCCAATCTATGCAAGTTTATATAAGTTGATCAATGAAACATACATGCGATCATTGAAACCCAAGCTTCCGCAATGAAAAATTTTACACATGCGCCTATTAGGGTTTCGCTCCCCCTTGAAGGGGACTTTCAAGTGGTATCAGAGCAGGTTCTATGTATGTTCATTTGATTGCTTATTTGTGATCCTTGTTTGCGCTTGCTAAGAGTAGATCTAATTACATGCCGAAAACTACATGCTAGTTTGAGAACTTAGATGTATGTTTATTTATGATTTGCGCATGTATGATGTGTTGGCGCATGCTATAGAGTTTTATCAAAACTTAACTTGCGCGCCCCTACCTTAGATCTAAGCGCCTACTATAAACCCTTAGACGGGTTGATGGGGTTGAAGTCATCCTCTAGGTTAGATCCAAATAGTCTGATCAGACCATCTGACAGCCTAGATGGGTCGACCAGATGGCACCTATGCGCAAGCATGAGGTGGCTATAGGTCGATTGCATCACAGGCGTGTAGCGAGGTCTGATTGAGACAACCAGTGAACGCACATGAGTTAGGCCCGGGGTCACACCCGCTTGCCAGAACTCATGAGGGTTGTTCAGCCCTTGGCGCATGCATGGTTGACCATTAGGTCAACTCAAGTCAGTTAGGACTTGGTGCATGCAAGGGCAGAGGATCTGACTAGATATGATGAGTGGATCCCTATCAATGGACCGTTGTAAGGTTGTAGGGCACATAAGAAAATTAAAAATTGATGCCAATGGGTTTTCAAAAATTTTATTTTCTTGTTAAAGGATCACATGTTGATTGGATGCCATGATATATGTTTATTTCATCTTATGTGGGTTGCCCTTTTAATGTGTACTGTGCTGGGGCCTGCGAGCCTGGATTAAAATTGTAAATTAATTTTTATTGTGATCTGCGAATCACTTTTTAATTAATTTATAAAATGTAATTGACCTGCGAGTCAATCTTGTCTAGATAGATTAAATTGTAATTTAATCAGACAAGAGCACAGAGCACACTTGGCAGAGGCGCAGCAGCTTGAGGCTTGACCAGGTGGGAGGTCTAGGGTTCGACCCTATGACAGGCGCATTTACCTGGTGGGCGCACCCGAGCTGCAGTGGGCGCTTGGGCCCTGGGTTGGGCCAGATGAGAAGCAAAAGACCCATGGAAAGCTCAAGTGAAGACTTAAGTGAAAATTAAGGTCTTACTTAGGGTTAATGGGCTTTTACCACATAAGATCATCATGCTTTCTTTTATTGTTTAAATAATTAGAATTGCATGATTTATTTATCTTCTGCTATCACCATAGGGTTTGCATGATAGTTAAGAAGATAAAAGACCGTTAAAATCCAACGCTATAATATCAAGCACGTAAGCCTTCTGACGCGAAACTTCACTGTTCTGACTATCGTTGGAGCCGTGTTGTACCCACTCAGTGGGCACGTCCATCTATCTTCAGACGGTGCGGGATTACACCTGCGTGTTACAGGGAAGGGATTTATCGCTTCTCGTTGCTCAGCATAGCACGTGGTGGTCTAGGGAGTAGGTCGGGTCAGCTTGACCATGTAGGCTACATATGGGGCATATGATAGCACATGGAGGCAGCCATCTGTGGGATCAGAGACTGTGTTGTACCAACTCAGTTGGCACAGTCTGCTGGATTGCCCAGATGAAGGGGAATCGCACGGGTTGGCGATTGGCAGGAATAGCCTACTAGAAATTAGTGCTTGTACTCTCTGTGCATCTTATCTCGCCTGAGCGGGACGCGGAGACCAAGTATGAAATCTGGATCCCATCTCACTAAAAGAGTGTTACTCTTTCGGACTGTTTTAATGGATTTTTCAGTCAGACAAAATAGTGAGAAAAGAATCATTCTTAAGTCCTGGATTGATTCTAAACATTGATACTGACCTTGCTATTCTTACATTGTTGTAGATTCCTGCAGCAACGAACACCATGAGCTTCAATGTGCGATCCCTACTGGAAAGGGAGAAGTTTGCTGGGCCAAACTTCTCAGACTGGTACGGACACCTTAAGATTGTTCTTAAGGCTGAGAGGAAACTGTATGTCCTCGAGACGGCTATACCGCCTCAACCCGCTGCGAACGCCGCAAGGGCAGTTCGCGATGCCTATGAAAAGCATGTCAATGATAGCATTGATGTCGCTTGCCTGATGCTAGCGTCTATGACGCCACCACTGCAGCGTCAGCATGAGGATATGTCTGCTATGGAAATCATAGCAAACCTCAAGATGCTATATGCTGCACAGGCGAGGACTGAGCGCTATAATTTGACTAAGCTTTTCTTTCAGAGCAAACTGACTGAAGGGAGTCCAGTGGGAGCTCATGTGCTCAAGATGATTGGGCACAAAGAGGCTCTAGAGAAACTGGGGCATACCATCAATCAGGAGCTTGCTGTAGACATTATTCTGCAGTCTCTCCCGGCCTCTTTTGATCCGTTCATTATTAATTTTAATATGAACAAGATCGACTGCACACCGGCAGAGTTGCTGAATATGCTCTTGACTACAGAGGAAACTCTAAAGGGAGAGCCTTCAACCTCTGTCTTGATGTTTCCTTCTAGGAACAAGAAGAAGGGGAAGAAGGGCAAAGCCCCTGTCAAGAATTACAACAAGGCTCTGAAACAAAAGGTGAAGCGGTCGAAGGAATACAGATGTTTCCACTGTGGCCAGCTGGGTCACTGGAAAAAGGACTGTAAAGCGCTCCAAGGAGAAAAGAAGGGAAGCATCGCTTCTGGCTCAGGTATATTTGTGACTGAGGTCATGATATCTTCTTCTTCTATTTCATGGGTGTTGGACACTGCATGTGGAGTTCACATTTGTTCAAATGTACAGGAACTCAAGAGAAGAAGACAGGTGGGAAAACATGAGGTGGACCTACGAGTTGGAAACAGGGCACGGGTTGCTGCTGTTGCTGTAGGAGACTATTACATCTCATTACCATCTGGACTTGTATTGGAATTAAACAATTGTTATTTTGTACCTAGCATTACCAAAAATATTATCTCTATTCCTGCTCTTGTCAGGAAAGGATTTTCCTTTGAATGCAATATTTCAAAGTGTGTTATTTCTTTAGATAATATTGTTTATGCTACTGGTTCAATTAACAATGGCTTATTCATGTTGGACATGGAATATTCTATACAAAATATTGATAATAAGAAAGCCAAGTATGCTGATGACAGCACCTTGTTATGGCATAGTCGTTTAGGCCATATTAACAAGAAGCGCATTAAGCGGTTGCATGATCATGGACTGCTGGGATCATTCTCCTATGAGGAGATTGATACATGCAAAGCTTGTTTAATGGGCAAAATGACGAAGTCTCCTTTTCCTCACAAAGGTCAAAGGGCTTCAGGTTTACTTGACCTTATACACAGTGATGTGTGTGGGCCATTTAGTAAACATGCCAGAGGTGGCTATTCGTACTTCATTACCTTTACTGATGATTTCAGTAGATATGGGTATGTCTATCTAATGAGACATAAGAGTGAATCTTTTGACAAGTTCAAAGAGTTCAAAAATGAAGTACAGAATCAGCTAGGTCGAAATATCAAGGCACTTCGTTCTGATCGAGGTGGAGAATACCTAAGTCGAGAATTTACTGACTATCTGAAGGAGTGTGGGATTATCTCACAGCTCACTCCACCAGGAACACCGCAATGGAATGGTGTGTCCGAAAGGAGGAACATAACCTTATTGGATATGGTTCATTCTATGATGAGTCAGGCTACTCTACCTTACTCCTTTTGGGGTTTTGCACTGGAAACAGCTGCAAAGGTACTAAACCGAGTGCCATCCAAGGCAGTTTCAAAGACGCCATATGAATTATGGTATGGGAAACAGCCGAGCTTGACATTTATTAAGATCTGGGGTTGCGAGGCTTATGTCAAAAAGCTCGCCTCTGGGAAACTAGAGAGCAGATCTGAGAAATGCATCTTTGTCGGTTACCCTAAGGAAACTAAGGGTTATTATTTCTACGATCCCAAAGAGAACAAGGTATTTGTTGCTCGGACGGCCATTTTTCTTGAGAAGGAGTTTCTTCTGCAAGAGGCCAGTGGGAGAGAAATAAAGCTGGATGAGAATCCAGAGGAAGGACAAAGTAGTCAAGCACAGTTGGATGAGCCTGAGCCAGTTGAGCAGGTTATTGAACAACCTGAGGCTCAGATATCACGGGAACCGCGAAGATCGGGTAGGATCCGTCGACAGCCTGAGCGCTATGACGGAGTCTACATCATTGATCATGATGAACCCCTCACTTATGCGGATGCGGTCAGTGGACCGGAGTCAGCTAGATGGCTTGAAGCTATGCGAGCCGAGATGGACTCCATGTCAGATAACCAAGTCTGGGATTTGGTTGATCCGCCTCCGGGAGTTATCCCTATAGGCTGTAAATGGATCTTCAAGAAGAAGATTGACATGGATGGTAACGTGGTTACCTATAAAGGCAGGCTAGTTGCGAAAGGTTTCAAACAAATCTACGGGATAGATTATGATGAAACTTTCTCTCCTGTAGCCATGTTCAAGTCTATTCGGATTATACTTGCGATAGCGGCATATTATGATTATGAGATCTGGCAAATGGATGTGAAGACAGCTTTCCTTAATGGAAAACTGGATGAGGATGTGTATATGACACAACCTGAAGGTTTCACTAATCCATCAGATCGTCATAAAATATGCAAGTTAAAGAAGTCCATTTATGGACTTAAGCAAGCATCTAGAAGCTGGAATATTCGTTTTGATGAATCAATCTGTGAATTTGGTTTCATCAAGAATGAAGATGACCCGTGTGTATATAAGAGGTTTAGTGGGAGCGTAATTACTTTCCTAGTCCTCTACGTCGATGATATCTTAATCATTGGAAACGATATTCCTGAACTGCATGCTGTTAAAGCATGGTTAAGAAAATGTTTCCAGATGAAAGATTTAGGAGAAGCAGCCTATGTATTAGGTGTGAAGATCTACAGGGATAGATCTAAGAGGCTTCTCGGGCTGTGCCAAAGTACTTACATCGATAAAGTCCTGGAGAGATTTCATTTAGAGAATTCTAAAAGAGGATATCTTCCAGTCAGACATGGTCTGAATCTTTCAAAGAGTCAGTGTCCACAAACACAGACTGAGAAAGATGAAATGGACAATACGCCTTATGCTTCGGCTATTGGGTCCATTATGTATGCGATGTTGTGTACTCGCCCAGACGTCGCTTACGGGTTAAGCGTGACCAGTCGATTCCAAAGTAATCCAGGTCAGGCGCACTGGATTGCGGTCAAGAACATTTTGAAATATCTTCGGAGGACCAAAGATATGTTCTTGATATATGGAGGTCAGGAAGAACTCAGTATTGAAGGATATACTGACGCTTCGTTCCAATCTGACCAGGATGATTTCCGATCGCAATCAGGCTATGTTTTTAGCTTGAATGGAGGGGCAGTGGTGTGGAAAAGTTTCAAACAGTCTATCATTGCTGATTCCACAACGGAAGCCGAGTATGTTGCAGCCTCGGAAGCATCTAAGGAGGCAGTGTGGATTCGCAAGTTCGTTCAGGAACTTGGTGTTGTTTCTTCGAGTGCAGATCCTTTGGTTATCTTCTGTGATAACACTGGAGCAATCGCACAAGCAAAGGAACCACGGTCGCACCAGAAGTCCAAGCACATACAGAGACGGTTTCACTTGATCCGGGAGATCATTGATCGTGGCGAGATCAAAATCTGCAAGGTTCATACAGATGACAATCTGGCTGACCCGCTTACCAAGCCTCTGGCGCAGCAGAAGCATGAGAAGCACTATAATAATATGGGTTTGAGATTTCTCAACCATTAGATTAAGTGCAAGTGGGAGATTGTTGGGGTATGCCCTTAAGGCTAATGTTTGAGGCCTTGGGATTCTTTCAGTATCATGTATAAACTCTTATGTTTATAAAGGCAATGGTTGTTATTCAGTTTGTTACATTGTCTGCTGCAATAAGTGTGCTTTTGAATAATGTCTCAATGCTGTTCAGCTAGGCTGACATGCAATGAAGTCCTTAGTCGAGATATCTTGGTGAACATGAGACAGCCTTGATATGATTGAGACTAATATGTGTTCTAATCTTATAGGATGCTTCGAGCATGGAATAAGATGTAGACTCATGGGTACATTAGATGTACTGGACAGACCCTACTAGGATATTCAATTGCTTGTCACAATGTGAATAATCCTTGTTTGCAACAAGTGGCATAATGTCCTCTGACTTGAGATCACTTGTGTTTCTAAATGATGATTGTCATTGTTTTGAGGTAGTTCAATATCATTTGAAACATAATGGTTATAGACTATCTTGGATGATGATCATGAGTCAGGTTAGGGCACTAGTGATAGATACAGGATTGCCGTCTCCTTGTTTAAGGAGTGTGATGTTCTAAAGGGGCCCCCCTGGATGAGATGATTGAGAAAGTGTATGGCCATACCCAGGTGACTATGTTCATCTGATCTAATCATGCTCATCATATTGGAGCTACAGGCTTGACACGCTTGTCCAATAAGAACATCCAGTGGCAAGGGAAACAAGTATGCCTTGTGAAATAGATTCACACTTGTGCTGTGGTTTGGGTGTAGTCTTGGAAGACTCTTTCCTTTATATCGGGAGACAGTGATGTGTTGCTAGATACCCCTCACTGATCGTGATAACGTAAGTTATCGTTACCGACATTTAAAGGAAACCCTCAGGGTCGCACAATTTGATGATATGGCTTACTTAAGTCAGATCGTGTGGACTGAATTGTTTTGGTTCAGTTTAAAGGGATTTAAACTCTGATTGTAAGTGAGATCTGGTCTGATCATGTTTGATTGATTAGGGCTTGAGATCGGTAAGCTTCGATCGAGAGAGTTGATGCTAGATCGATGAGATCAAGGGCATCAAGAGATGAACGGTTAGATCATGAACCTTAGGGTTTTAGGTGATCTGAACCAAGGCTTGGTTTGATTTGGTCTTTGAACCAAATTGGGTTGAACCGAATGGCTTGAACCGGTTCACATAGGTGAACGCATGGTTCAAAGGCTTGATGGCGCTTTGGGCGGTTTGCCTTGAATGAGCGCATGGTTCATGAATGCGTGAACGCATGAAGTGAAGTTTTTTACTATTTTTGGAAGAGGCGTTTTCCAAAATAGTTAACTCACCTCACGTTCGAGAGCACTCATCCTATTCTCGCCCTTTTTGCCTCTTCCTCTCGACGTCTTCGCTTGTGAAGAAAAGGGTGGACGACAAGGAGAGACTCGGCCAAGCTAGAGACATCATCTCTTCTCCCTCAAGCGATCAGGATTCTTGGAGCCTTGCTAGCACAAGGAGCAACAAGGAGTAGGCTAAGTCTCATCTCGTGTGCGCACACTTTGGAGGAGAACCTCATCGTCCTCTTGCTTCCAAATCTCCATCCAAGCGATGGCCATGGTATGAATCTCTTCCAATCTATGCAAGTTTATATAAGTTGATCAATGAAACATACATGCGATCATTGAAACCCAAGCTTCCGCAATGAAAAATTTTACACATGCGCCTATTAGGGTTTCGCTCCCCCTTGAAGGGGACTTTCAAAGGGCATACCCCAACAGGTTAGGATCGTTAGTGGCTGCTCTACTGAATTGATTCTGTTGCACCATCTGTACAAGTGATGGCTTGATCTCGAAGTTGTTAGCTTCGATAGCAGGCCGCAATATGCTCGAGTGCACACCAGAGATGGTGGGTGCTGCAAAGTCTTTCAGAGAGCAGTTGGCATTGGCTTCCATCATTTGGTTGTTAGAAAACTGTCCTTCAAGCTTCAGCCTTTTTAAGTTTCTTCTGACCAAACGGAAAGTACGCTCTATCTCCCGGTCTCCAGGTACAAGTTCCCTTGTTCGCGCAGTATTCCTGGGCATAAACAAGTACCTAGACAAAAGAGATTAGTAGCACCATACCAAACAAAAAATACAACTAAAAACAAAGAGTAAAGAAATAATAGGTAAACAAACCGAATAAAAAGAAACTGAAATCTAACTAAACCTAGTCTACAAATTTTCTGATCGTGTTAATATTGGCAACCTATTCCCCGGCAACGATGCCAAAAACATGATAGGGCCTAAACAGGCTGCTACCATAAGTGCACGGTCTATCGCGTAATATAATAAAATTGAACCCACAGGGACTAGGGTCAAGACTAATTGATCGGTCAACTCGTAGCTTGGTTAACACTTAAGGGAGAAATGGCTAAAATCCTAGTGCAAGTAATTAAACTAAAGCGAATTAAGAACAAGCAGTGCAGAGAGCAAAGCAAACGAGATTTTAAATCCATGAGAGAGTCTCGGGGTTTTAGGTTTCACCACACTGAAACATGCAGAATTATTAGAGTTTGATGTTCTAATCAAGCTTTATCTAAGTTCTCAAGGTAATCCTTCCTAGGGTACAGACGCGCTCCCTCACAGGAAACGGTCCAGTATCCGCCTTAACCCAAGTCTCCTACTCTCGTGGCTTACCGGGTTAAGTCGAATCCAATGGGATCTGTGAAGGATTAGGGTTCCTCGGGTGATTGCGAGTGCTCTCGCTAAACGAAATCACCAGTCCAGTCTAAGGGGTTTCGATGACTGTGGTTCACCTCTAAGTCCTTCCCACAGCATCTAAGACATGCATACATATGGCCAGTACATAAACATGAGATAAAACGTCCTAGGCATGAATAAGAACATAGATAAGTAAAGAAATATATAGATCAAACCATAGTATTCAACATTCATATAGTGGGCTATGCCCAAACCCCGAAAGGTGAGTTTACGCTACAAGATTCATCGTTAAATACATGAAATCTCTCATAAAAGTTGATTCAAACCAAAGGGAGGGGTAGATCCTTGATGAAAGAAGGTCCAGCACAAAGATCCACGCCGGAACGATGAAGAAATCGAGCCGGAACAGTGTTGTTGCCCAAAAATCGCCCGAAAAACCCTAGGTTGTCGCCATTTCCCTTTGTTCTCCTCAACTGCTCAATCAAATCCAATGATTCTAGTCCCAAAACGTGCATATCCAAGTTGGGAAGGTCTCCCTGAAATTTTGTTCAATTCTGAGCCAGGAATAGAAAGTTATGGCCAAAATACTGAGTGCCTGTCATGCAGGACGTGGGACGATGCACGGCCGTGTATCGGTGCACGGGCACGCCCGTGTACGGCTCGGTTAGGATGATTCTGATGACTTACGATGCACGGTCGTGTATGGATGTACACCCATGACCGTGCACTCTATAGAAGGCTCTGTTTGAGCTGAAATTTAGCGTGTAGCTCCGTCTCATCATGAGAAATCGTCCCATACCTTCATATTCTCCAAATTCCATCAATTTTGAGGCCAAAAACCTACATTTTCATAAAACAAGGGAAAAGTGAAGACACTGAAGAATATGAAGCATTTGAGTACATAAATGAGACAAAACATGCATTTTACTCTAAAATAATAATAAAATTATGTCACGAAATATCATATTTTTGTATGTCATCATCCGCGTGTTGGAATCTCATTGTGCCCTTTGCCTGCATTGCCCGAAAGGGAGCGCTTGAGCCTATACTCTCCTGGGGAGGTTCGTAAATCCAAAAATCTGGGGGGACCCCTTTTGATAAACCTGTACTCGCCCTGTGAAAGTATTGGGGCCTTAGACGTGTCAGGTAGGCCGAAAGGTCGTCTGTGCGTCAAAACCATATGGATTAGACCGGTAACCTATCCATGGGAGTGGATAGGGTTATCGGTGGGAGCAACCTATACATTTGGTACTGATTTCCTTAAACTAGATAGTAAGTTAGTCATGGAGTTCGATTATTCACTCATAAGAGATCAAAGAGGCGAACCCATATCCTGATTTATCTTTCATCCAAGTTCTCTCGCACAATTCCTACCGTCTACGTTCTTACTCATTTAATTAGTTCAGCATTTAAATCTCACCAATTTCTATTCTAGCTAGCTAGTAAATTTGAGATCAGTCAGTACTTACCCATTAGTCCCTGTGGGATCGATATTTTACTACCTCGATAGACCTGTTCACTTATGGGACACCTATCAAGTTTTTGGCACCGTTGCCGGGGACTATTTTTGGCAATATTGACAAGATTGAGAAGTTGCTAGACTAGACCTTTTTATTTTATGTAATTTTTGTTTCTTGTGGCTGAATTCTTCCTATCATCTAGAATTTCTGAATTTTCAAAATAAAATGTTACCTTATGTTTTATGTGATATTTGTGGACGTACATGTCATTCTACTCATGAATGCCAATTGGGGATTCCATTTTCTATTAATCCGTACTCTAGCATGATGCTTGATTCATCAAATATCAATCTTGCAATGTTACCTTATGCTTATTGTGATATTTGTGGATGTATAGGTCATTTTTCTTATAAATGCCAATTAGAGATCCCATTTGCCATTGACCTATACTCTGACACCTATGATTTGGATTGGGGAAACAACCCAAACTACTTTTACGAGAGTGACTCAAACCCTATGCCGCAAATGAATTTTATAGAATCTGCATATTTCCACCAATGGCAATTCAATCAACCTCAAAAATCAAACTTAGAAATTAGGATTGAGAACTTTATTGTTGCTCAAACTAAGCAAATTGACAGTATAATTGAAGCAATCAAAGAGCTAAGCTCCAGGGCAGATGCTTTGACTACACTCAACAACATGTTGGAAAATCCAATAAGTCATCACCTTAACAGAACCCATGGGAGAATTAGTGGAGCCTCAAGTGAAGATTAGTGGGTTAGGTGAGGGTGAATTGGAGAGTAGTTTGGATTGGAAAGAATCAAACACTAACATCATAAAATGTTGACAAAGAGGAACCAATGTGCGTTTTATTGCCACCGTATGAATCATTGATTCCTTTTCCCCAAAGTTTGATAGAAGTAAAAGCTAATAAGCGATTTGGGTTATGCTACAACAAAGAAATCTTGAATAAAGTAGTTGAGAAAATTCCTGTGACCCAGATCAACAAAGACCCATTGGCAATTGATGATGATGATGAGGTGACTAAAATTGATATTTAAGTAAACTCCCAACTACAAAACTTAAATCCAACTATCGATGCAGAAAAGGGAGGAGCTGAGACACTTGACAACATTAACCTTGAGATAAGTGAAAATCTAAAATTTGAATTTGAATATGTCCAAAGACTGAGGATATTTAACATGACAGTGATCATCTTGCTATTGAAACACGTGATATTTATTTTGGTGAGAATTCTTTCTGGATGACAAAAAGGTCGGAGACTTTATGCACTTTACTATGCTAGTGACCCACCAGCAACACCATGATATTCAAGCATTGGTCAAGCTAAAGACCTTAAATAAGCGCTTCTTGGGAGGCAACCCAAGCATCTTACTCTAGTTGATTTTATTTTCAGTATTTTGTCCTTCTTTACTTTCATGGTTTGTGTAGCTTAGTTATATTCACATGTTTTGATGAGTTTCCTTGATGATTGGTCTGAAATCCTTGTTGATCTTATTATTCTGTTATGTCTCGGAATGACACTAGGAGGTATTGATCAATTTTAAAAATCCTACTTTTATCTATTCCAGATTTGGCCTTCCTCCTAATTACAGTTTCTGCTCTACTCTACATCAAAGTTCTGATATATGATAATGATGATAACCTTATAGCTATGCAGTTCCTCCATTCTGCACTTTTGGTAGCAAATCACAACATTCAATAACTTCAATTCTTGAAGAGCACAGGAAGCCCTTTCATGCTGAATGCACAGACCTATGTTGGCTACACCAAAGAACAAGCAATGATTATGACTCTCGCTGACCATCACATACCAGGATGACACAAGCTATGGTCAAGCTGATGACCCTAAATTAGCTCTCTTGGGATGTAACCCAAGTTCGTCCTTTGCTTACTTATTTATTTTCAGCATTGACATTTAGTTTGTAGTTGTTTTGGGAGTGTTATGTTAGCCTTGTTGTGCTTTTCATTACTTACATTGTTTGTCATTTTGGTTTTCATATGTTCCTAATTATTTTGCTATGATTATTGATGTTTCTGCTTGTTTTGTATGATACAGGTGTATCCCTCAACTAATCCAAAGGAGATAGGCGTTTTCGCTTGTTTTTCTAGAAATCATGGGCGAGTCATGATGAAAATCTTGACCGTGATTATCATTGAGCCTACATAGAAATTTCGTTGAGAGCATTATGGACAAGCTGTGACAGTGGTCACGGCCGTAAAATCGGTGCAGAAACTTTGACAAGGGGATAACAACTAAGTCATAATGAAAATCGTGACTGGGATTTCTTGAAGACAAAATATAAAAATTTTGATGATAGCATTACGGCCAACCTATGATTGAAATCACAGGCGTAATAGACAACATCAAAATATTGCGAGAGAATCACGACCGAGTGATGATGAAAATCTTGACTGTGACATCTGTGAAGAAATTTCGACGAGAGCATCACGCAGAGTTGTCACCGTAGTCATGGCCGTAAATGTGGATACATAATTTTTACAAGGAAATCACGACCAAGTCATGATGGAAATCTTGACCGGGATTTTTATAAAGCTGAATGAAGAAATATCACCGAAAGAATCACGGTAGGGGTTGTGACTTTGGTCACGGCCGTAATAGCTACGTGCAAAGGTCAACCAAAGAGGATAATGATCGGGTCATGATAAAAGTCGCGGGCGTGATTCTTAAACTACTGTCAGATCCTAACTTGCCGCTCGACCTATCATGCTTCTATACTTAATGCTGCCCAACAAATTCACTAAGGGTTATGGTTCCTCCAAAGAACTCGTGAGGCCCACCCGCTCTGCCCCACCAAGTTGCCACTGCTCACTTTTTCGGCGACCCCTTTGACCTCGTTCAGCGATCTCTACATTGTAAGTTTTCCATCTTCATTTTGTCGAACTCTCTGTTACGATAACCTACTCTTCAGTGCTTCACGGGAACAACATTCTTTCAACTTTCTGGCTTCTTCGATTGATTCTTCTACCTCAACCATGCCGCCAGGAAAGAAGTTGACGGGCGAGCGACCGGCCGGCGCTTCCCGTCCAACTCCTCCACCGCCACAGCACCTAGGTCCAATAGAGATACAAATACGTGACAAGCTCCAAGTTGCTCATTACCAGGTCCTTTCTTGTTACCGGGTCATCAACACCAGGCATCCTGCATCGGACCTCCCAACTTCAACGAAGATGCCTTCTAGAGATGCATATCATCGATGACCTCCTACTCCCTACAAAGTGCCCAAGCATCCACGATCTCAATTTCGGGACAGCACCGACTGGCGTCTGCACCCAAATCCCACTGCTCCAAAGGATTCTACCACACCAATCGACATGGATTTTGGCTCTTCCTTTGGTGCCCAACCGAAGACTGCCACTTGTCCTTCTACTGATGATATTCTATAGCTTATTCACTAGGACTAGCTTACGCGGGGGAAGCAAATTGCATACCTGATTGAGGTCACACATTCCTGCGAGATGTTTCTTCACACGTACCTCTCAGAATATCCTTCCTCGAAGAGGATGACCAAGACGAGATGGTCTATATCTCAGACTCATCCCCATCCGACGACGACGATGCCTCGGATGAATGCAGCAAGTAGAACTACACTTTTATAAGTCTCTCCCTCCTCTACCCCTTTATACATATTTTGTGCATCGAGGACGATGCATTCTCTAGCTTTGGGGGAGATTTGCATATTTTGGCTATTATCATGACATATTTTGATATTGTAGGGACATCGTGCTTAAAACTTTATTTAAAACCTTTCTGTTATATACTGTTTAAACATCGTATTTGATGTTTTAAAGATGTTATTGTCAGTGCTTTAACTATGACATTTTAAATTTGCTAATGAACTATTTCAAGTTAGTTCGAACCAGGTTGAATATGCTATCTCAACCATGCTATTTGAACACATGAACTTGTTGCATATCATTTTTTAAAAAATTGATGATTGAACTATTTCATTCATGGTTAGATTTATCTCCTGCTACTCGCTTACCATAATCCTGTGTTGAAAATATTCTATGCACCCCCACTACTTTAAAAGAATAAATTTTACATCATATTTATTACACAAAGCCGACAAAGCTTCATTTTCTTATGACTCAATAATATGCTGAATGATATATTCTAGTCACTTGATTCCTTATATATTGAACACTTTATGATCGAACATCGATTAGCTTCGTATCTAGGTATAATCTAAGCTTTTACATGTGTACTGTATGCTTGGATAGAGATAGATAGAATCACTCACCACACTTGTTCCTCTTGATAGCTTCTGGTAGCTTTTGGTATTGGTTTTGGTTTACGCTCCTCTAACTTGGCACTGCAAAGAGAAGGAAAAAAGAAAAAAAAAGAGAGAAGAAAGAGCAGTGGTACTGAAGTTATGACTTGGCACTACAAAACAAAAGAAATAAAGACAATAGTGGTACCGAAGTTACGACTTGGCATTGCTGACAAAAGGAAGAAAAAGGAATGAGCAGTGGTACCGAAGTTGTAACTTGGCACTGCAAAAGCAAAACAAAGGAAAAGAAGTAGTGGTACCGAAGTTTTAACTTGACACTGCACACAAAAAGAAAAAAAATACAGTGGTACCGAAGTTACGAGCGTTGACCTTTACTGATACTTTGTAAAGTTTACCTTTACTTGGGCACTCAAGTGGATTTTGACTCGTGTGGTGGGTAAATTTCTGACATCGATATCCGACTTATAGTACAAATGTTGTCAATAGATTTAACCTCGATACCTATTTTTTTTTGCCAAGGGCAAGAAATTGATTGAAATTATCAAAAATTATAGGTACAGGTATTGTCAACCACTCTCTCCCTAATCCTAACACAGGTTCTAGGAAAATTCGGCAGAGTCTCCCCTGCAAATCTAGCGCATGGATCCTGCTTTACATTCTATCACCATTAACAACACTCAAAAACAAAACAAAACACCAGAATGAGCAAACGAAAGAGGAGAAAAACAGGGTTTAATGCATAACGCCATACAACCCCCAGCAATACAATTGTAACAGAAAAAACCCTGTGGCAGCATTTGCAAGGGTGGCCTGCACTCCAGCTAAACGATCCGGAGAGAGCGTCCAGCGGGTGAACTTGGCATGTTTTTTCCGAGCACCAGCTTTATTTCTTCCGCACTTGTGATATGCAGTGGCCTCGTGTGATATTCTGCTATGCAAACCAGTTATCACACAGCTTATTCTCTAGATCTTCTTATGATAGATTTGTTACCTCCATCTCTTATCCTCTCATTAAAAGCAATCTTAGCCATAGCAGACACCTGCGGAGAACAACAGAACCTGCAAAGGAAAAGATTGTTAGCCGTAGAAGATAGAATTTGTTGTCATATGTCCCTCAGCCTTCTCTTCCAAACCCCAAAACCGGAACACAGCCCTTTGCATACATTTCCGCCTGCCAAGGCTACCGACCCGCCAAGGCCAAGGATAGACTCCTGGAAGGTAGCATGGCTCGTTGAAGAACCCGAAAAATAGTAGAATGGCTAATATGAAGCGTAATCCCCCCAAATATCTAAGAAGGCCTGGACATGGGGATTGTTTGTGGCTTGGGGAATATAGCTATTAATTTTGGCTTTAACATCCACGATTAGATGATTTATAAACTCCTTGGGACTGTGGTTTTGGGAATCCATAATCTTTGCATTTCGAAAGTGCCAGATGTAGTAACAGGCTCCCGATAGCATAAGCTTCTTAATGTAAATCTGAACCTTTCCCATCTGCTGAACATGAGTACTTGATAATTGCATTAGAGCCCCTTCGCAAGTATCTGTATTGAAGTCTATACCGCACTTCCTGGAGATTATGTTCTGGTAATCTGTAAGGGCTTCGCATCTTAGAAATAGGTGGTCCATAGTTTCCGAAGATGCTTGACATAGCTGGCAGGTTGGAGTGGGCACGATCCCCTACTCATGGAGGCGCGCCCTTGTACTGAGGCGGGCGTGGCAAACTAACCAGATGAGGAAAGAGTAGCGCGGAATGTGTCCTTTAAACCAAGCTGATTTTTCCAGATCACCTCCAAGCCTTGGACTTGGCATTCATATGCGGTTTTGAGGGTGAATTCCCCGTGAGTAGTGCGGTTCCAATAAATGAGGTCGAAGTGTAGATTAGAGTGGATCTAGACTTGAGGAATAGTTACATAGATCTCTATAAGTCTCAGTGATCTGGGGCGCGGAACCACCCAAGTTTGGTTTCTAATTAAGGAGCTAAGCTGAGTATTCTTTTCAGGGGGAATTCCAAAACGAACATCCTCTACCAGATCAAGAAGAATATATGGCTTGAGCCAAGGGTCTAGCCATAATTTTGTGGACTCCCCATTTGCAATCTTGTATCCTATCAGTTGGATGCATGTGTCGCGCACATTGAGCAGGTCACGAACCGGCCAGGGAGCACGCCTAGGGAATTTGACTGACCAGATGGTGTCAGTTTTTATATAAATCTCGTGGATCCATTTCACCCATAAGGATTTTTTATTTTGGATGATGTTCCATAGATGTCTCATAATAAAAGCTTGGTTTAGTTTTTTAATATCTCTTAGGTCCAGCCCTCCTAATGCCTTGGGCTTAGTGATATTCATCCAGGCAACTTTAGCTACCCCTTTCCTTTCACCCATCGACCAAAGAAATTTTGTGAGAGCAGAGTTTAGCTTAGAGATGACCCCCATAGGAAGTTTTAGTGCATTACACCAGAAATTGATATTCCCGTAACACATTGATTTTATTAATTCAATGCGTCCGGCATATGAAACACATTTAGCTCTCCAGGTAGATAAGTAGCCGACGATTTTTTCAATCAACGGCATGCAATCCCGGGCTTTAATGGGCTTACTCGTGATCGGAATCCCCAGGTATCTAAATGGTATCGAGCCCCTTTGAATGTTAAGAGTAGAGGCAATTTGTGATTGGATGCTTTGACCTGTTGATCATCAAGCCGGTATTCCGATAGAAATTCTCAAGCACAGTATTAATGGAATTGGCAGATGAGGGGGAGGCTTCACAGAATATGATTACATCGTCCGCGAACTGAAGGTTCGTGATACCCAGTTTTTTGCACTTTTTATGCGGAATAAGCTGCCCATTTGTTAGCTTCTCGGATAGGAGATCCGAGAGATATTGCATGATAATAATGAGTAGATAAGGTGAAAGGGGGCAGCCTTGGCGAAGCCCTCTGGTCCCTTTAAATAATCCTACATCTTCCCCATTAATGTTTATCGTGTAAGAGGGGGAGGAGATGCAGGTGATGATCCTCGACGCGAAGTCCACCGGAAAATTGTAGGCTTTTAGAGCATATTCGATTGCTTCCCACCTGACCAAATCAAAGGCTTTATGGATATCAAGTTTTAAAGCCATACGGGGGGAACCGCGCTTTTCATGAAAACCACTTAGAATTTCCTGGCATAACATGATATTTTCCTGGATTGATCTGCCCGGAATAAACGCATGTTGGTTTAGATCAATGATCTCTGGGAGGACAGTCCTAAGCCGTGTAGCCAGGAGCTTAGCAATGAACCGGTAAGTCATTTGACAGACCGAAATGGGTCTAAACTCTGCAAAAGATGAAGGATTAGGAGTTTTTGGAATGAGAGTTAGGTAAGTAATGTTCACCCTTTTAAGTAGATGGCCGTGGTGCAGGAAATCCAAAATAGCTCCGGTAACATCGTCTTTGATTATTTCCCAAGAGGCTTTAAAGAAGGTAGCATTAAACCCATCAACGCCGAGAGCCTTTAAACCATTTGCCTTCTTCACAACATTTAGAACTTCTTTGGCCGAGAAGTGGGATGCAAGGAAGAGAGAAGAGGCGTCCGAGAGCGACTTATTAACGTGGAAGTTAAGCTGGAGAGGTTCCAAAGTCGGTCCAAGGAGTTCTTGGAAAAACCTCACAGCCTCCTTAGAAATGCTTTCACCTAAAACAAAGATCCCTTTGGAGTTTTGTATAGACGAGATAGAGTTACGAATGCGCCTGGTTTTCATCAAATTATAGAAATACGAAGTGTTAGAATCCCCCAATGAAATAATCTAGTCTCTAGAGAGCTGCTTTAACGCCGATTCTTCCTGCAGCCAAAATTCTTTTATTTTTCCTTGATAGTGCTTTTCAAGAGCGCCCAAAGCTAGGTCCTGAGGAGTAGACTGGAGCTGGATTTGAATAATCTGAAGCTGGTTGGTATTTTCTCTTAGATCAGCTTCCTTATTAGCTCTTATATTCCGGGCCCAGCATTTTAACCCCTGCTTGACCTTTGCCAGCTTTTGGCAAAGGACAAACATTGGCATACCGGTAGTGTTGCAGGAATTCCAGAGGGACTCAATAGTTGGTGCAAGAGTGGGGTGCAGGAGCCAATTGTTGAAGAATTTAAAACGGGCACCCTTCCTGGGAGGACTAGTGCCAAAGAGGATGATGGCTGGTGAGTGATCGGATATGGAGGGATTAAGAAAAATGGCTTCCGCCATGGGAAACTTATCAATCCAGGCCCTTGTAGCCATGACACTGTCCAGCTTACACCAAATGCGATTTGGGCCGATCTGAGAATTTGACCAAGTATAGTAGGAACCTCTAAATTTTATGTCCATAATATCGAGAGCTGCCCGCGTCTCAATGTTTTGGAGGATCTCGAGATCATTGTGAACAGACCCACCCTTTTTATCCTCCAGAGAGAAGAGCATATTAAAATCTCCGACCATCACTAAGGGACCATAATATCGATACCTAGCTTTACATTTTGACATCTTTACAATCTCAGTGCTTTATGCATCTTGTGACTAGATTATGTCTTAGCATTTTTAGATCATTAAGAAATATGACTTTAGTTAAAACATTATTGTCCTGATTATTTCTTATCATTTCTTTTGCTTGAGGACAAGCAAAGATTTAAGTCTAGGGGTATTTGTTAACACAAATTTATATAGCATTTTACATGTGATTTTACTGACGGAATCTTCTCTATTTCATGATTTACATCCCATAATTGCCTTAATTTCAATACAACTATGGAATCTACACCTCGATTTGCATTTTCATGTTTTCAGGTCAAAACGACCACAAAACGGGTGGATTTTGTGACTTTTGGGATTGGAAGAACTCTTCCTAATTTAAGAAGGATCTAATTAGAGATTTTTGGATTTATTAGAGTCCCTGTCGAGAATCATGACCGGGTCATGATCGGAATCATGCCTGTGACTCATCTCTGCACCTGAAGCTATAACTGATTAATCTTGACCAGGTTATGACCAAAATCACGCCCGTGATCGCAAACCCGTTTGTTTCGAAACCGCAATTTTAACAGGGTTTCTTCAACTTAACCTAAGGAGAGGAAGGAGGGCAACCAGGTCCTTTCTCCCCCATCGACTAGAAGCCCTAGAGCGGCTTTTAGAAGGAGAAATCAGTTAAAAGAATAATGATTGCGTGAAGGAGCAGGCTGGCAGCATTTACAGGATATGGGGAAGATGTAGTGAAGGCTTTTTCTCTGCTGAAAAGTTGCAGCAGCTTTTCAGAATCTGGAAAAGGGTAGCAGCCCACTAAGGAGAGAAATAAAAGCCTTGGAGAAAGAATGATTGAGGAGAGGATCGTAGACAAGGGGAACGCGGCTGAACTTGGAGAGAAGCCAAGGGAGAAGGGGTAAAATCCAGTGCAGGGCAAGAACAAAGACATCTTTTGCAATGCTTGGAGAAGAAGAAGAACTTCCCAAAACTCTTGGCTGATCATCTCAAGCATCAAATCTGGTCTGGGGAAGTCTTCAATCTCATTTTCTACACCTTCTAAAAAAAGATTTGGAATGAATGAGCATATCTTTATGTGTACTTGTGTGATGAGCATGGATCTTGTAGCTTAAACTTTAAATCTGGATTTGGGGAAGTCCTTTGATGATTTTATGATTGTAATAATCTTACTCTAAGTGCTTTCAATCCTTGCCTAACCTTATTTGTGCGCTTTGCCTGCGTTACCCGAGAGGGAACGCTTGAGCCTACATTCTTCTGGGTGAGGTTTGTAAATCAGGGGATCTAGGGGAAACCCATTGACGAACTATACTCACCCAGAGTGATTGTTTGAATCCTAGACGCGTCGGGGAGGCTGAGAGGTCGTCCGTATGTTGGAATCATTCGGTTGAGGGTTTATCTAATCCGTTTTATACCCTTTGCCTGCGTCACCCAAAAGGGAGCATTTGAGCCTATATTTTCCTAAGTGAGGTTTGTAAATCAGGGGGTGGGGGAAATCCATTGACGAACTATACTCCCCTGGTGTGAGTATCAGGATCCTAGACGTGATGGGTAGGCCGAAAGGTCATCCGCGCATCGAAATCTCGCTGTACCCTTTGCCTACGTTGCTCGAAAGGGAGTGCTTGAGCCTATACTCCCGTGGGGAGGTTTGTAAATCAGAAAATCTGGGGGAACCCCTTTTGATAAACATGTACTCGGCCTGCAAAAGTATCAGGGCCTTAGACGTGTCAGGTAGGCTGAAAGGTCATCTGTGTATCATAACCATATGGATTAGACCGGTAACCTATCCATGGGAGTGGATAGGGCTATCAGTGGGAGCAACCTATACATTGGGTACAGATTTCCTTAAACTAGATAGGAAGTTAGTCGTGGAGAACGATTATTCACCAATTTCTCGCACAATTCCTGGCGTCTACGTTCTTACTCCTTTAATTAGTTCAGCTTTTAAATCTCACCAATTTCGATTCTATCTAGCTAGTAAATTTGAGATCAGTCAGTACTTACCTATTAGTCCCTGTGGGATCGATATTTTACTACTTCGATAGACCCGTGCACTTGCTGGACACCTATCAAACCCACGTGAGCATTGTAATGCTATCACGATGCGCAGTGGGAAACAGTTGGAAGGGCCACGGGCACCAGACACAATGTAAGACCAAGAGGTGCATAATTTGGAATCCGCAGAAGAAGAGGGAAATAATGGTGAAACAACTTCTCAAGATAGGGAGCCGGAACCAGCTTATCTACCACCACCTCCATACAAATCATCAATTCCTTTCCCTCAAAGATTGGCGAAGGCTAAACTTGATAAGCAATTCAGAAATTTTTAGAGGCACTCAAAAAGCTTTACATTAATATTCCTTTTACTGATGTTTTATCGCAGATGTCTTCTTACGCCAAATTTTTGAAATAAATTTTATCCAACAAGAGGAAGTTGGAAGGACAGGGTATGGTTGCACCCACTAAGGAGTGCAGTGCAATTATTCAGAATAAATTGCCACCAAAACTTAAGGATCCAGGGAATTTTTCTATTCCTTGTTTGATTGGTGATATGACTATTGACCGTGCTTTGTGTTATTTAGGGGCTAGTGTTTGCTTGATGCCACACTCTATTTGTAAAAAGCTGGACATTGGAGATTTGAAGCCCACTTCCATTTCACTTCAATTAGCCGACCGCTCTATGCAACATCCGGTAGGTATTCTTGAAGATTTGCCTATCAAGGTTGGTAAGTTCTTTATTCCTGCCGATTTTATTGTCCTCGAGATAAAGGAAGATTCTAGACTTCCCATAATATTAGGTCGCCCTTTTCTGGTGACAGCTGGAGCTATGATAGATGTTAAGAATGGGAAACTTACTTTTAAAATAGGTGAGGATTCTATAGATTTTGATCTGACAAAAAATCTAAAGAAACCTTCTTTTGCAGGATCTTGCTGCAGTGTTGAAGTCTTGGAAGAGACTTTACCAATGACCATTGATTCCAGGGAAAAGAAAGATCCACTCGAAGTGTGCCTAACCAAGGGTGATTGCAGCGATGAAGAGGAGGAGGTAAGTTCTTATTCTGAATTATTAAATTCTGCATCACCACTTGAGCCCAACAAGTTGAAAAAGGAAGAACACTTGAGCATGATATAAGGTAAATTCGATGAAGAAAAATGTATGAATTTAAATCACTCCCAAGCAACCTCAGATATGAATTTCTTGGAGAGAACTCTACTTTTTCTGTGATTATTAATGCAAATCTTGATTCATCTCAAACTGCTAGGCTTTTAGATGAACTTTGGCAACATAGAAAGGTGATTGGCTATACCCTTGATGATATTAAAGGAATTAATCCTTCTATTTGTATGCACAGAATATTTTTAGAAGAGGGGAGAAAGCCAACAATTGAGTATCAGAGAAGGCTCAACCCGAATACGAAGGAGGTAGTGAAGAAGGAGATTCTGAAACTCTTAGATGCTGGAGTTATCTACCCTATCTCTGATAGCCAGTGGGTGAGCCTGGTGCATGTTGTGCTGAAAAAGGAGGGATTACCGTTTTGAGAAATGAAAACAACACTCTTATTCCGACAAGAACGGTAATAGGGTAGTGGATGTGCATTGACTATCGGAAGTTGAATGCTAACACCTGAAAAGATCACTTTTCCCTTCTTTTTATTGATCAGATGTTAGAACGTTTAGCTTGTAATTCTTATTTTTATTATCTTGACGGATATTCTGGTTTCTTTCAGATTCCCATTCATCCCTAGGATCAGGAGAAGACGACGTTCACGTGCCCGTATAGTACTTTTGCTTATCCCCGCATGCCATTTGGGTTGTGTAATGCGCGTGCTACTTTCCAATGTTGTATGATGGCTATATTTTCTGATCTCATCGAGGATATTATGGATGTGTTTATGGACGATTTTTTTGTTTATGGTTCTAATTTTGATATTTGCCTATCTAATTTATCACGAGTTTTACAATGATGTGAAGAATTTAATTTAGTTTTGAACTGGGAAAAGTGTCATTTTATGGTTAATGAAGGTATTATTTTAGGACACTTAATTTCTAATCATGGTATTGAGGAAGATAGGGCAAAGGTGGAGGTGATTGAGAAATTGCCACCACCATCTTCTGTTAAAGGAATTAGGAATTTTCTTGGTCATGCTAGTTTTTATAGATGCTTTGTTAAAGATTTTTCAAAAATTGCTAGACCTCTTACTTTATTACTTAGATAATATATTCCTTTTGTTTTTGATCAAGATTGTATGACTGCTTTTGTGAAACTCAAAAAGGCCCTAACCACAACATCAATTATTCAACCGCCTGACTAGTCACTTCCTTTTTAGTTGATGTGTGATGCCAGCGACCATACCATAGGGGTTGTTCTTAGGCAACAAAAGGAGAAGAGGTTACACTCTATATATTATGCGAGCCGGACACTAGATGATGCGCAGATTAACTATGCAACAACAAAGAATGAGTTTTTAGCAATTGTTTTTGCATTTAATAAATTTAGATTTTATTTGATTGACTCTAAAGTTATTGTTTACACAGATCATGCGGCTATCAGATATCTTCTGAGTAAGAAAGATTTGAAGCCAAGGTTGATCAGATGGATCCTTTTGCTGCAGGAATTTGACTTAGAGATCAAGGATAAGAAGGGCGCAGAGAACTTTGTTGCTGATCATTTATCGCGCCTTTTAAGAAGACAGAGTGCAGAAAGTTACCGAACATGATATTGATGACGCCTTATCTGACAAGCATCTCTTTGCTATTATAAAGATTAATGCTCTATGGTATGCAAACTTTGTGAATTTTTTGGTAACTGACATTTTACCCGCTGATTTGAATTATCAGGGACGGAAGAGATTTCTATTAAAAGTAAAGCATTATTTCTAGGAGCATCCTTTTCTATTTAAAAGATGTGCGGATGGAATATACAGGAGATGTCTGCCAGAGGAAGAGATTAGAGATGTGCTCTTTCATTGTCATAGTTCTGCTTATGGAGGACATTCCAGTTCATCTAATACTGCTTTCAAAGTGCTTCGATCAGATTTTTTCTGGCTCACTCTTTTTAAGGATGCTTGGAACTTTGTTCTGTCTTGTGAAGAATGCCAACGGACAGGAAATATATCGAGATGAGATGAGATGCTAGTGAGTAATATTTTAGAGATAGAGATTTTTTATGTCTAGGGAATTCATTATATGGGTCCCTTTCCAACCTCGTGTGGTAATAAATATATTCTTATGGCAGTTGATTATGTGTCAAAGTGGGTTGAAGCTGTAGCGGCTCTGATGCGTTGCATTTTTATCATGTTTTTGCATATATTTTACATGATATTTTGGGCTTAATTGAATGATTTTATGTAATTTTTAATGTTTTTACTTCACTTTGCACATAATCTTCACTTTTCTTGGTTTTTATAAAAATGTAGGTAAAATGGCGTAAAAATGAAGCCATATCATGATTCCCGAGGAGATTACAAGCTTACACGTCAAATTTGGAGTCAAAATGGTGAAGATTTTGATTTTCACGATCTTGTCCGTAATTCTAGGCTCAGCCGCAATTTTGATTTTCACAGAAACTTTCACGAGTGAAGCTGTAAATCCATTACGGTCCGTGAAACTTTTTGTGAACAAAGGCATGTAAACACAGAAGCTTTTACGGCCTTGGCCGTAAACTTATTACGGGCCATGAAAACATCCGCCCGTCGGGTTTTCTCACTCGATTCGACTCCAAATTGAACCAGAATTGAATCAAACCTTGTAGAAACCTTTCTAGATGGGTTCTATACTGATCAAACTATAAAAGGAAGGGTTTTGGAGGGTTTTAGGGGGCTTCTATAGATGAAAACAAATGGAGGCGGCGGCGGCAAAAATCACTTCTATGGGAGAATTCGATCAGGAAAGCCGCGCAAAAGAAGAATTGGATGCTTTATCTTCGTCTCCACATCGAGGGAAAGCTTTTCTAATTACTTGTCTAGCGATTTCCTATAATCTTCTTAGGTTTTCATGCGATTTTCATCGATGAACATACTATTTTCTATAAACATGAACGTGTAAACCATATTTCGGGATTAGGTGTGTAGCCAGATGACGATTCATGGATTAAATCTATTGTCTTAAATCTTTGTCATGATTTTTATAGAATTGATTTGATTAGAATTGTGTTACTCCATAAATTACCCTGATCAAGTAATTTTACGTCTTAGACGTTACGAGAAGGACCGAGAGGTGAATCATAACATTAGATATATTCTCTTCAAACCTACGAATCCGATCACGGGAGTAGTTCAGATTCGTTTGAAGGATTCACATGATTTTTCATAGAACTTAATGGGTCTAATTACGTTAACTGTCATGAGAGTAGAGAATTAGCGTAGTTAGATACCAGATTACGCTTCGGAATGAGGTAATCTATACCTTAGGAAAAATCCCTTTCAATATTTTAATTTTCTATTCAAAGGTTTATTTTTATTGAGTTCATAATCATCAGCGTGGTGAAACCCCGAATCCCGATTCTCTCCATATTGATTTTTACCCAAAAATGTTACCTCTATTTCTTTTAATTTTGTACTTAGAAGTTTCCAAAAAAAAAACCACGATTTGATTCGTCTAGATATGGATCGACCGTGTAATCGATACTTGACCACCTGATCCTCGTTGGGAATGATATCTGTCTTTTATTACTTCAATAAATCCGTGCACTTGCGGAAGTTTTTGGCACCGTTGTCGGGGATCAGGCTAGCCAATATTGATTTAATTATGAGATTTATAGACTAGATATTTTTTTAATATTTTAATTTTTATTTTGTTTTTGTTTTTGTTTTTTTTGTTTCTTTGTTTTTTGCATTTTTTTAGTTAGTTTATTTTATTTTCCTCTTTTTGGATTAACACGTTGTATAAACAGGAGAACTCAAAAAAATCACTAGACTACATATTTTAAGCTTTGTTTTGCATTCTTGTTTTACATTTTGTATTTTTAAATTTTATTGCAAATATAATGTTTAACCAATGTCAATGGTCGAATCAGAGGTATGTGCCACCGACAATGATAAGAGAATATGGTACTGATGTATCAGAATCTCATTTAGAAAAGGTAAATTCTTTTATTCAACATACTGATTATTTGAGCATGCAATGTTATAAATTGAAATATGTTATTTGCGATATTTGTGTGGATATCATGGGCATCATTTTACTTAATATCAATTAGGAATTCCTCCATGCCTTAAATCTTGCCCTAGTGCCTACAATCCAAGTTGGGAGAACCATCAAAACTATTTTTATTAGAATGACCCAACATTTATTCCACAATCAGACTCTAGTCAACTTCAAGAATCCAACCTAGAAGCAATGCTTGACAACACTCTAGCTGATATGACTAGACAAAGTAAGGAACTTCATAGAAAGATTTATGGCACTGAGAAAAATGATATAGAGGAAGAAATCTATGGTGAATCTGAGAATTTTTCAGAGTTAGAAAAATCACTAATGGATTATGATTTAACTTCTTCAAATTTTAATGATTTTGAAAATTCTTAATGCCCTTCCTCAACATTCTACCAGCCACCTAGTCCCCTCTCACATAATGAAGTGTCTTGCAACACAAATATTTGGGACATGTTTGAAGAGAAATTTGAACTATTGGAGTCTTGTGAGAAGAAAGATGATGAATTTAATGATCCTCAAATAAGAAGTAGTGATATAGAAGGGGATGAATTTGATAGTGTGAGGATGGAATACCCCACTGAAGAGAAAGAAATTGAAGAAAAAGATGAGGAAGAGGATCCTAAGCATATTACACCACCACTACCATGTGAACCATTAATTCCTTTTCTTGAGAGAAATCCATTAGAAATTTGCATGACATATGAGGAAGGTGATGATTTTAAGGATAATGATGATGAGGTAGCTGAATTATTATTTGATGCAAATCCAACCACAGATACCAAAAGATGATAACACATGAGATTCTTGATCGCATTGACATTGATGTAAGAGAAAAACCAAATTTGAAATTTGAAAACTTCTTGATCAATCTAAGGTATAAATTCTTTGATTTTTTTAATTCTAGTATTCTTCCAATTGCTGATACAAATTTGAAGGAAGAATGCATGATTTTACTCTTGGATAAATACAGAAAAATTATTGAGTATTCTTTGCATGACTTTAACTTTTGTTTTTGTATGCATGTACTAGTCACTGCAACATGGATCCACCTATTTCACTGGATATATACTTTGGTGGGAACACTCTTGAGATGGAGGAAAAGAAAAAGATTATATGCTCTCTACTATGGCACAGACTCACCAACTCTACCATGACATGAAGCTATGGTAAAGCTAATGACCTTAAACAAGCGCTTTTTGGGAGGCAACCCAAATTTTTGATCTTTACCACTCTTAGTTTGAGTTTTTGATTTTTCTTAGATTTTTAGGAATTTTTGCAGCATGATTTGATAAATCTTTATTCATGGAAAATCTTTTAATAAGTTGTTTTATATGCAGGAAATTTTTGAAAATTTTTACAAGAAGAACAAGCACCAAACGAGACATTCACGGGTGCAGCCATGAGTTACTCACGGACTGTGAATCCTGCGGCATCTTCTTTGTGAGCATATTAAATGCTGATTTGATTGATGAAACGTGATGGTATTTGATGTTTGAAACTTATTCACAGTGGAAAATATTGATATCTATGTTGTGATATAGTTTCTTAATTTTTTATGAGTCATGTTTGTATATTTTGATATAACTGCACAAGATTTCGCTCATATTATAAAGGGAACTCTTGCAAAATTTTTCTAAAATCTATCATTCATTGATTTTAATGTTTATATATATGCAACAATTTAAGTCTAGAGTGTCCTCATATATTTTGCTTTTTCTTCAAAGCTTTATAGATATGTATTTTGAATATTTATGATTTTTAAGGGTAATCAAATTTGTTTTGTCCTTAATTTTAAAGTTAGGAAACATTTTGAGTGATTGATTTGATGACTTAGGAAATTTTTGAAATTTCATGTGGACTTAAATTGTTGAGTAAATTCAATTCTGGTATTGATGAAATTTATACATATAATGTTATATGTTCGAACGACACGTGCATAATATCTTTATACTTTAAAGTTTAATTTATCTATTTTTGCTTGATGGGAATTTTTATGAATAGAATTTGGTGATATTTCTTTAAATTTAGATTTGCTCCAACTCCTCTAGTTGAGAAATCTTAAGTCATGAGTTAAATTATACCATCGTTTGGTATACTTTAAATCTGTTGTGATCACGTAACAGAGAGGGAACTTTTAAAACAAATATTTAACCCTTTTGCAGAAAGATCAACAACGATTTAAATACCATGCCACTGACCGGCTTTCTCCAAAAATTAAAAAAAAAAGAGAAAAAAAAGAGAAAAAAGAAGAGAATAAAAATGGAGAAAAAGAGAAAGTTGTAGGTTAAGTGGACAACTCCGCTGACTTTCATGATTGAGACTATGAGTTAAATTATACTACTCTGTGGTATACTTTAAACAGTGTTATGATGCTAACGGTAAATAGCATATAACAGTTTAAAGACCAAATTGCTTTAAAAATCTCTTATCTTTAACATCACCAAGATTCTTGAAATAATTTTTTATCTATTGAGTAAGATAGATTTATTAAACTGAAGTATTCGATATTTAGTGTGTGAAGAATAAATATTATGACATGAATTATGAATTTTATCTTTCTTGAATTGTAACCTCTTAGGAATTTATTTCTATTATGATTTTTCTTGAATTACTTGAGTTTGAAAGATTGATTGTTTAATTTGTGAACTAAGGATGTTATTATGGGCAAAAACAAATGAGTGTTCCTTATCTTTACATTCTTTATACATATCAAGGTATTGCTTGAGGACAAGCAAACTTTTAAGTCTAGGGTTCTGATGCGTTGCATTTTCATCATGTTCTTGCCTATATTTTACATGATAGTTTGGACTTAATTGAATGATTTTATGGAATTTTTAATGTTTTTACTTCACTTTGCACAGAATCTTCATTTTTCTAGGTTTTTATGAAAATGTAGGTAAAAAATGACGTAAAAATAAAGGATTTCACGAGTTTTCAAGCCATATCACGATTCCCGAGAAGATTACGAGCTTACACGTCAAATTTAGAGTCAAAACGGTGAAGATTTTGATTTTCACGGCCTTGGCCGTAATTCTGGCCTCGGCCATAATTTTGGCGTTCGAACGGGCATAAAACGGCTAAGTTAAAAAGCTCACAGAAACTTTTACGGGTGAAGTAGTAAATCCATTACGGTCCGTGAAACTTTCTGTGAACAAAGGCATGTACACACAAAAGCTTTTACGGCCTTGGCCGTAAACTTATTACGGGCCGTGAAAACATCCGCCAGTCGGGTTTTCTCACTTGATTCGACTCCAAATTGAACCAGAATTGAACCAAACCTTGTAGAAACCTTCCTAGATGGGTTCTATACTGATCAAACTATAAAAGGAAGGGTTTTGGAGGGTTTGAGGGGGCTTCTATAGACGAAAATGATCGGAGGTAGCAAAAATCACTTCTAGGGCAGAATTCGATTAGGAAAGCCGCGCAAAGGAAGAATTGGATGCTTCATCTTTGTCTCCGCATCAAGGGAAAGCTTTTCTAATTACTTGTCTAGCGATTTCTTGTAATCTTCTTAAGTTTTCATGCGATTTTCATTGATGAACATGCTGTTTTCTATAAACATGAATGTGTAAACCTTATTTCAGGATTAGGGGTGTAGCCTGTTGACGATTCATGGATTAAATCTATTGTCTTAAATCTTTGTCATGATTTTTATAGAATTGATTTGATTAGAATTGTGTTACTCTGTAAATTACCCTGATCAAGCAATTTTACGTCTTAGACGTTGCGAGAAGGACCGAGAGGTGAATCACAACGTTAGATCTATTCTCTTCAAACCTACGAATCTGATCACGGGAGTAGTTCAGATTCGTTTGAAGGATTCACATGGTTTTTCATAGAACTTAATGGGTCTAATTACGTTAACTGTCACGAGAGTAGGGAGTTAGCGTAGTTAGATACTGGATTACACTTCGGGAGGAGGTAATCTGTACCTTAGAAAAAATCCCTTTCAATACTTTAATTTTCTATTCAAAGGTTTATTTTTATTGAGTTCATAATCATCAGCATGGTGAAACCCCGAATCCCGATTTTCTCCATATTGATTTTTACCCAAAAACGTTACCTCTATTTCTTTTAATCTGTGCACTTCGAGATGAGATGTCACTGAGTAATATTTTAGAGATAGAGATTTTTGATGTCTAGGGAATTGATTATATGGGTCCCTTCCCAACCTCATGTGGTAATAAATATATTGATGCAGGAGCATACCGCATGAAGGAAGGGGAAAATCTGGTCCCAATGGTGCCCCAAAAATTTTCCACAGAAAGTTCCATGGAGTACCCAGCGATGGAAGCCACGCCCCGTGAGTTCTGCGGACAACTACTGGATACTTCACACACCCAAGTCAAGTTTTCCACAGAAAGTTCCTCGGGGCACCCAGCGACGGAAACCTCACCCCGAGAGTCCTGCAAACAACCTCCTGAAGATTCACATGCACAAGTTAGAATTTCCACAGAACGTTCCTCGGGGTACCCAGCGACGAAAACCTTGCCCCAAGAGTCCCGCAGACAATTACGTGAAGTCTGGGAAACCCCAGGGATATTTTACAATTTTCGGAGATAGAAATTACACAAATACATTGCACAGTGGAAGCAATATCCTCGAAACGAGTCAGAGCCAAAAACCTAGTGAAGATCGCATGCGAGGGAGTTGACACGATGAGATAGAATATACCTTACAGCAAGATGAGGCCGATGTCGAGGTAGGCGCCCAAGCATGCGCCCTCTGCAGTCTCACACACACAGATGTCTCGAGTCCTCTTCTTCCACGCCCGGTGCTAGCCTCGGGAAGAAGATCCAAGCCTTGTATCACCTTCTTCAAGTTGCGCCACCCTCCAAGAGTATGCGCCAAGGATGAAGAAGGATGGGAAGAGGAAAGCCGCCACTCTCTCAAGCCCTTCTTGCACCAAGAGAAGAAGGAGAGGAAGAAGAACACTTGCGGCTAGGGTTTGATGGAAGATGCGCCTCTTTCCCTTGCTCTCGCCTCTCTATGTGTTCTCACGCCTCCAAGGAGTAGAATGCAAGAGAGGTCTAGGACCTCTTATATAGAGCAAGGGGCGACTAGGGTTAGGGCTAGGCGCATAATGAAGCAACTTTGGCCATCCTAACCCCATTATACCCCTTAGGCGCCAATGGGGTTGTTATTGGGCCTCATTGGGTAATGAGCAAGCCCAAACCTCATTGAATGGGTTGATTAAGCAATTGGATCCAATCCAATGCAACCCAAATCCAAATGTGACCTAACCATGGTCAAATTCGGGTCAACCTGCCAAAAATGAAGTTTGGATCCAATAACATTCTTCCATCTCATCAGGCCTATCGGCGCTGATGAAATCTCCCAAATAGATCCGAGTCATCCAATAACTCGATCATAAGGCTTCCTGATCAATACGAGAACTAGAGTATCAAGGTGTGTGACCCTGTAGGTTCCTCTGACGTTGGTAGTGCTGACCTAAGGTCACCACAAGCAGTGAGTGGCACCTAGCAGTGCATCGCTGCTACCCAAGTCATCGGAATGGATATCGACATCGACATCCTCATCATCGCAATCAGGTACAGATGCATTACAGTCTCTTTGCCGAACTGATATCCGATTGGACAAGTGTGTCACCACTTGTTTTTATCCAATCTCATGGTTATGACTAAATCAGGTCTCACCTGGGTATGGCCATACACTTTCAATCATATAACCATAGAGGAGCTCCATGGATATCATGCTTCCCTTAGGAAGGGGCAAATCCTATGTCTGTCTATTGACCTTCTCCTATAGGTCGTGACATGCTCAATGACAACCGTTATTACCCCCCAACTACGGCGAGGTGTTAGGTTGTATCAAAGCATGTCTCTAACCATATAGAATGGCCAATGACCTCAAGTCAAGGGATCAATACATCTCCTATCACTTGTGAGGATAACTCGTGACACCAAGTCATTGCCTCACAGTGGGTCGGTCCAGTATATTCACCACTGATATACCCATATGTCTGCGTTAGCACCTCGTGCCTAACCAGCCCATATACGAGTCTCACAAGTACCAGAGTTGTCCCATATCCACTCTGGTACATCGACTGGGGACGATCATTTGAGCACAAATCCAATCTGTCTCCAGGGACATTATCATGTAAGTACATAATCGCAGATATAGAGAAACATTGATAATGACAATACCAGAATGATATATATAAATATCAAAGTCAGGTAGTATAATAATGGACCAAAACTAGGTCCTAGGGCAAATACACTAACATGAAGGTTCCTAGGCACAAGTCAGGTTTTCCACAGAAAGTTCCTCGGGTCACCCAGTGACAAAAACCTCACCCCAAGAGTTCTACGGACAACTTCCTGAAGATCCACAGGCACAAGTCGGAAATCCCACAGAATGTTCCTCGGGTCAACCAGCGACGAAAGCCACACCCCGTGGGTCCTGCAGACAGCTACCCGAAGCTGCAGAACTGCCCCGACGACCCCATTTCGACGTATACAACCCACCCTACCATGTTACTTCACCTCATGAAGACCCAAAGGAGCCTAACAAGGTAGTTATCCGGTGATCCCAATGCCCATCTCACCCACCGGACCGCTTCGTGGGTGTGATCAGCCCACTCTCCATCCACACCGAAGTGACCCGGCCCAAGGACGCTACAAGCCAATCTCCGAAGGGCCCAACCCCAGATGGGCCTCACAACCACATCAGCAACACGGCCCAAGAAAAGGCCACGATGATCATTACGCAGCCCAGTACTTCAAAATTCTGTTACTTTGTCGCGATGTGCTCTAAGCATGTCTAACTATTGTCGCAACCACCTAGTACGCTGAAGAACCAAAGGACCTGCGCCCCTGCAGGAGTAGATGGTAGTTGGTAGGATTTTATTCTGTTTTATCTTTTTGTGGCAGCTTGACCACTTTTTGGTTGTTAGTTGTTGAGATGCTACCCTTTTGTCTTGTTTACCCCTCCTTATCTTATAAAAGAGAGGGTCTGGCCAGCATTCTCCCTTAGTTCTCTTAGAGGTAGAGTTCTCCTGGTGAGCGAGTGTGCCTCCAGCTTGTATGGAAGACGAAGTAGCCTCGTCTTCAGGGTTTGTAAGAGTCGGCGACCGGTGTCTCGACTCGAAGTGTTTCCTGCTTTTTGAAGATTAAATCCCACCGTTCCGGGTGGGTCAGGTTCGCCTATTTCTACAC
The DNA here is from genome assembly GCA_027563935.2 of Costus lasius. Lineage (NCBI taxonomy): Eukaryota > Viridiplantae > Streptophyta > Magnoliopsida > Zingiberales > Costaceae > Costus > Costus lasius. Next base: position 85,547,451 of record CM050451.1, read on the forward strand.
ATTTTTTCTAAGTTGTGTTTTCATTCGCCCTCTCACCCACGAGCATCCAAGCGTCGGAGTCGTGGAAGGTTTCCCTGTTCGTTGGTTTGATCGCAGGTGCATAGGCGCGCGAGCTGACCTCGCAATCCGCAAACCCCATTTGTGTTGTGCTTAAAATTGCTCTAGAGGTTAGTGAGTGAATTTCAGTAATTTTGGGTGCCGTTGGATTTCTCTCGCATTAGTATTGCCTCGAAACGAATTCGCGCCGATTTCTCGTGTTTCTTGCTATACTTTCTGAGCGATTTGACTTCCCTCGTCTCAAGACCCTCTCATGATTTATGTGCATTGTGTAAACACCGTAGAGTACGGCATTAAGGACCAACCCTCCTATAGTCCCTGCATCATTTTTGGTATCAAAGCCAAGTTGTGCGATCAATCTTCATTGTTCGCGCGATCCATACTTAGTCATATTTCTACACGTTTTCAGCATTTTTCTGCATCCTGCATTTCCCCTTGTTTGTGCATGGTGACCACAAGGTCACAAGTTATGTCGTCCCAATTTCCAAAAACCCTCCCTAAAACCCAAGTGTCGGTCCAACCCTCGGAAGGGAGTAGAACCCATTTAGAATCTTTGGCTGCGCTTGAAGCGCGTGTAGACGCCAAGTTGGATACGCTGTCCACGCGCTTGGAATCCCACGAAGGGAATACAAATGCGATGTTTCAGCAAATTATGGCTGGGATCCATAGCCTCACAAGTCGCCCTGAGCCATCGGAGCATAGGCGCTCCAACCCGGTTAATCCACCTCAGTCTGCACACCCAGCCCCACCGACTAGAGAGTTGCCTCCAATGACCGCGCCCCCGCGACCGCAAGTCTTCGAGGATGAGTCTGGTCACCTGCGACCTCATGCGGTCCATTCGTTGTTATGTACTAACTAATTGAGTTTTCACTAGCTAAGCAAATCGAGGGTTGTGTAAATAGCAATCGAACTGTAATCAAAGTAAATCAGAATGAGAGAATCAGGACTAGGGGTTCATTCGTCTTAATATTCATGACTAAATATGATTAAAGATTTATCAATTTATCTTTGTTATGGTTAAGATATAATTCACTTGATAAACAAACTAACTCACTCTCGTGTAGTTAGTTTACAAGGAACGATCCTCACTCTCGTGCAAGATCAATTCAATGCTAAATATAAGTGAATTTTGGCTAAAGAGATAAAGAATCACTCTCGTGCATTCTACCTCAATACCAAGATCTCAAGCAAAACTAAGCACTCTCGCACCTTAGTTTGGCAGGTTTTACTCAAGGCTTTCTAACAATCTAACATCTATCTCTAGCATGTTATCATGTCTAAAACAACAATAAATTCTAGGTCATAACATTAACAAGAAATAAGCTTCTAAAATCTATGGGTAAGAACACAACCAATCTCTTGCGATGAGCTCTTATAATAAATTCTAGGGTTCCAAGTTCTATGATATCATCTTCTCAGTCCATAGCATAAAACTCTAAAACATGTTAATGCATGATGCTAAAAACGATTGAAGGCATAAATCACTTGAGTAAAATAATCATAGCAAAGATATATTGATGTGTGAAAAGTTATTTAGTCATTGAAATATCAAGGGAATAACACCCCCATGTCCAAGAGGAGTTTAAGCTAGCATGGTGAAGAAGTTATAATATTCCATGGTTTTAGAGAGTCGAAAATCAAAGGAAGAGAAGAGTTTAGAAAATACAGCACGGCTGTGAAATATTTCACAGCCGTATTTTGCAAGTTGAAACGGTGAACAGTGTCGGCGCCTCTTCTTTCTTTGATTTCTCTTCCAATTGACCTCCTTTCGTTCTAAAACTTTTGGTACGTTGTCTCCTCCTCCAAGCGAAGCTTCAGTATGAATTTCGCTGTTTGAGATGATCTGGATTCGTCGCGATGGCGTAACCCTAGGCGGCAGTATGAATTGTGATTTCTCTCTGTCGAGTGGATGAAAATTAGGGCTTTTTGTGTTGTCCTCTTCCTCTCGTTGGTTGCCTCCTTTTTGCTTCTTACAGCATCAAAGTTAAGGGTCTAGATCACTCGCAATCGTCTCCGCAAAAATCGGGCGTCGAAATTGACCTGGGAGTCGCGTTCAAAAATAGAAATACGGCAGTGTAATAGTTCACGGCCCTGCCGTAAAATCGGCTGAACTTTCTGGTCAGAAACGTCTGGAAAATACAGCCCGTGAAATAGTTTACGGCCCTGCCGTAAAATCGATCGAGTGTTCTATTCTGAAAGTGCTGGGAAATACGGCACTGTAATATGGTTCACGGCACTGCCGTAATATCAGCTGAACTCTCTGGTCGATAACGTCTGAAAAATACGGCCCGTGAAATAGTTTACGGCAGTGCCGTAATTTCAGTAATGGTTTCTGTTCCGAAAGTGCTCCAAAATATAGCCGTGTAATTCTTTACGGTGGTGCCGTAAAATCCGGGAAGTTCTCTGTTTGAAAAATCACCAAAATACGGTCGTGCTCTCGATAATACGGTAGCCGCGAAAAATACGGTACCGTATTATAAATATGGCACTGCCGTATTTTGGTCTTCAGCCTCGATTTGCGTAAAATTTCTTGTGTGACCTCTTCTTGATGTTGAGAATTCTTCTATGTATTTGATTTGCTCGAAAACACCCTAAAATGGTTCCTTTTTGCCTGAAAATCATGAAAAACCAAAATAGAAGTAGACTTTGCAATGTTTGATGGATTCAGCATAAAAACAAGTAAAAGATCCTCAATTTAGCATGAAAAGGTATCTATAATGATACAAAATATACTATATATTTTGGTGTCATCAAAATACATAAGGCTCAAACTTTGCTTGTCCTCAAGCAAAAATCAAAATTTGATTAAAAGAATAACCTTTTCATGCTCAATAAATTTCTAAAATACAATCATCAATGAAAAATTCCATCAATTGTTTCACAAAACTTCAGATAAACATTTCATTCTTAGAATTCAACCCTCTGGATCCACAATTCAATCAAATAAAACTTTGCAACTCGTATAATAATTAGAATTTTCAATCTCAAGACTTCACCCAATTTCAGTTCAACTCTATCACGCTTTTGTTTACAGGAATTAGGTTTTCAAGATATTTTTCCACACATAATTTTTTCCCCTTTTTTTGTATTTGATTATTTTTGTAAAGATGGCATGTACCCACTTAGATACACACTTTATTTTTGACTTCAACTCTTATCTTCGGTACCACTATCGTAGAGGAGTCTTATTCTTTTTATCTCTCATTATTTTTCATGCATAGACTTCAACCCATGTCTTAGGTACCACTATCAATTTTACATAGTGCCAAGTAGGGGAGTCTCTCATTGTTTTTATGGATCTTGGATTCTTATTTCCCAACAAATAGCAAAAATAGACTAAACATCTACTAGGTTGATCAATTGACATAAATTCACAAATCATACTTATATGCTCATTTTATTTAAAGGAGTAGTTTCACCTTTAGATTTTATTCCTCGAATAACACATCTACCCAAAATTTCATGCATCAACCAATGTTAAATTTCAATGATAGATATGCATTGAAGAAATAAATCTAACATGATAGGTTTCTCTCTAATCACAAATATGGGTCCATCCATCATCAATTAATCAAGTCATCAACAATATAAAACAAGAATATACTCATCATCATCATCAATGAAAATTTTTCAAGATAGAAGCAACAAGCAAAGTAAATCACATGTGTCCAACAATCTCAAGAAAAATAATATCATCATCGCATGGTACAACCATATCAAAAAGTAATCATCAGTGTAATCATTATTATTGTACAACCACATCGAAAATATAAGCATGTCAAGAATAGCAGTGGGGGCGGTCGTAGAGCATCATCCTTCCCTTCATCATATGAAACAACAATAAGATATAGAAAAATATAGCATAGAAAAGAAATAAAGGTTGATAATACTCACAAAGCATCTACTCATCGCCATCTGATCGTGTGGCCTCAGAGTCTCTTGCAGCAGTCTCCATGGGATCATAGTATGGCGTCCCTACTTGATCCCCTTCATATCCATAGTTTCTATGATCTACATAACCAAAACGGTCATAAAGGAAGTTGTCCATGTCTTCCATATGATTACACAATCTCTCCATATCCCTATAGATGTATCCCAGAGTCTCTTGCATCCCATCCAGGCGGCGTTCTTGGTTGTACATCTGTGCTGTGAGCGCCTAAAAACCTGGACCGTGATGGCTAGCAAAACCACTCCTCATCCCATGTGAGGAAGTACCAGCAGGCTGCGAAGAATCATGAGGAGGTGACTCCATCCCATAGGGATCACCCCTTCCACCCCAGGTGGGTGGCGGTGGAACTGTATCTAGCGGTGGAGTAGAAGCTGCCTTAGCCGCACTAGGAGATAACTTCCAGTTGGCTCTTTCTCTGACCGTGGTCTTCTCGATGTGAGGTAAGGGTAGAGGAGGGATATTTGGTCCAAGGACCAAACAAAAAATGTCACCTTCTCTAATAATCATCTTCATTGCTATGCAAGACATAGCAAGACTCAATGTCTAGTCTTGCATTCCCTTTTGCCAGCTCAGTTCCATAGGGCTCTATCCCAAAATATCTAGCTATAGGAGTGACCAAGCCTCCTATCACCACAGATCCCCTGCTCGCTCGGGCAACTTTGTCCATCTATTTTATCATGAAGAAAGCCACATCAATAACAAATCCATTGAGCATCCCCCAAAGAAAATAGAGTTCATGTTGACGGACCATGCCGTCGCTATCTTCCCTTCCAAACACAGTGTGTGCTAGAACCCTGTGGGCATATTTAATACAAGGGTTCTTGATCTTGCTGGCTCTAGCAGAAACGGCATAGAAATGACTCTCATCTGTAATTTGGTTCCAAAAAATGCCCTCCATGAATCCAAGAGGTATCTCAGTATATCCTCCTGTTGGGATATGCCCTTAAGGCTAATGTTTGAGGCCTTAGGTTATTTTCAGTATCATGTATGAACTATGTTTATAAAGGCAATTGTTGTTATTCAGATTGTTACATTATCTGCTATATGTATACTTCTGAGTAATGTCTCAATGGTGTTCAGCTTAGCTGACATTTAGTGTTGTCCTTAGTCGAGATATCTCGGTGAACATGAGACAGCCTTGATATGATTGAGACTAATATGTGATCTAATCTTATAGGATGCTTCGAGCATGGAATAAGATTTAGACACATAGGTGCATTGGATGTACTGGACTGACCCTATTTAGGATATTCAATTGTTTGTCACAATCTGAATAATCCTTATATGCAAGCAAGTGGCATATTTCCTCTGACATGAGATCACTTGTGTTTCTAAGTGATGATTGGCATTATCTTGAGGTAGTTCAATATCATTTGAAAGATAATGGTTAAGGACTATCTTGGATAGTGAGCATGAGTCATGTTAGGGCACTAGTGATAGATATAGGATTGCCTCTCCTAGTAGGAGTGTGATGTTCTAAGGGGCCCACTGGATGAGATGGTTGAGAATGTGTATGGCCATACCCAGACGACTATGTTCGTCTGATCTAATCATTTTCATCATGTTGGAATCACAGGCTTGACACGCTTGTCCAACGAGAACATCCAGTGGCAAAAGGAAACATGTATGCCAAGTGAATTAGATTCACACTTGTGCTGTGGTTTGGGAGTAGTATTGGAAGACTCTTTCCTTCATATCGGGAGACAGTGATGTGTTGCTAGATACCCCTCTCTGATCGTGATAACGTAAGTTATCATTACCGACATTGAAGGAAACCCTTAGGGTCGCACAATTTGATGATATGGCTTACTTATGTCAAATCGTGTGGACTGGAATTATTCTAGTTCAGTTTAAAGGAGTTAAACTCTGATTGGAAGTGAGATCTAGTCTAATCATGTTTGATTGATTAGGGCATATGATCGGTAAGCTTCGATCGGGAGAATTGATACTTGATCGTACAGATCAAGAGGTTCAATGGAATGTGTGGTTAGATCTTGGGCCACTTGGTTCGATGAGGTCATAACCAGGACTGGTTCGATTTGGTACTTGAACCGAATGAATTGAACTGGTTCACTTAGTGTGAACGCATGGTTCAATTAAGAGGAGAGTTTCGAATGCTTTATGGGGAGTTAAGAAGAGGAAGTTACTTTTCGGTTTTGCCATATGAGATGGTAACCGATCTTTCCTTTTTTTTTTGGACTCTCTCCCTCACGGTTTCGAATGTAACTCTCCCTTCCTCTTGGCTTTTGCTCTCTGGGGGTAGATCGGCTTCACGCAAGGCGAGAGGAAGATCGGCCAAGGGGTGCACATCTCCTCTCCAAGTCACGATCAAAGAATCCTTGGTGACTTGCTAACACAAGGAGCGCAAGGAAGGAAGCCTATCTCATCCTGTGTGTGATACCTTTGGAGAAGTGGCACTCGCCCCCTTTCTTCTTCCAAGCCGCCACTCACTTCATGGCAATGGTAACACTCTAACATGTTTTTATAAGTCTTCAAGGTTGATCATAGTTCCAAGTCATGTGATTTAATGGATTCCTAGTATTTCCGCCACACAAGTTTTCGCATGTGACCTAGGTTTCCACTACAATTGGTATCAAAGCAGGTTTTTGGCTTGATACATATGATTGCCAACTTGTGATCCATGTTTGTTTGTTTTGTTTTGAGTAGATCTTCATGATGCGCATACTTTTGTTCTCATGCGAAAATACATGCCATATTGTTCATACCATATGTTAGATGTATTTTCATTCAAGCTTGCGCATGTGATGTTAGTTTGCGCATTTCATAGATGTTTTCAGTCAAAAACTATCTACATGCGCGACCCTCACTAGATCTATCTATGCGCCTACTTCAAATACTTAGACGGGTTAACAGTGTTGAAGTCGTTAGTCAAATCTGGACCCAAGAGCCTAATCAGACCATCTGACAGCCTGGATGGGGCGGCCAGATAGCACCTGTGCGTAAGCTATACAGGTGGCTATAAGCCGACTGCAGAAGGGGGTGTAGCGATGTCTGTTTGAGGCGCTTAGTGAACGATCATGATTAAGGCCCGGGGTCACACCCGCTTGCCAGAAATCATGTGGGACGTTCAGCCCTTAAGGCATGCATAGTTGACCATGAGGTCGAGGCAAGTCAGTTATGACTAGGTGCATGCAAGGGCAGTGGGTCTGACTTGTACTGACGAGTGGATACCTGTCAATAGACCGTTGTAAGGTAGTAGGGCACATAAGGAAATAAAATTGATGCCATGGGTTTTTCAAAAATTTTCATTTCTGTTTGGATCACATATATGCATGTTTAACATGTTGATTGGGTGTTTATTTAATCTTATGTGGGTTGCTCTTATTTTGTGTGCTGTGCTGGGGCCTGCGTGCCTGGAATTAATTATTTTGGTGTGATCTACGAATCACATTTTGTTTTATGAAAATGTATAATTGACCTGCGTGTCAAATCATGTCTAGATAGTTTTAAATGTAATTTGATCAGACATGAGCACACATCACACATGGCAGAAGCGCATGCAGCAATTGGCTTCACCAGGTGGGAGGTCTAGAGTTCGACTCTAGAACTGGCCCATTCTATCCAGTGGGCGCTTTTGGGCTGCAGATGGCGTTTGGGCCCGAGCTGGGCCAGATGAAGTACCAGAGTCCCATAAAGAGCTTGAGTGAAGACTTTTGACAAACTAGGGTTTTACTTAAGTTTTTATGGGCGTTTACCACATAAGATAATGGTGCTTTCATTTACTGTTTTAAGTAATATTTGCACATGTATGTTTTATTCTTCTGCTATCACTATAGAATTTGCATGATAGTAAGAAGATAAAAGACCGTTAAAATCCAACGTAAATATCAAGCTATCGATTGCCTTCTGACGCGAAACCTCACTGTTCTGACTATTTTTTGGGGCCGTGTTGTACCCACTCAGTGGGCACGCCCAGCTATCTTCAGACGGTGCGTGATTACACCTACATGCTACAGAGAAGGGATTTATTGCTTCTCGTTGCTCAGCATAGCACGTGGTGGTCCAGGAAGTAGATCAGGTCAGCTTGACCATATAGGCTACATGTTGAGCATATGATAGCTGTATGGAGGCAGCCATCTGAGGAATCAGAGACTGTGTTGTACCAACTCAGTTGGCACAGTCTTCTGGATTGCCTAGATGAAGGGGAATCGCATGGGTTGGCGATTGGCATGGATTGCCTACCAGTGATTAGTGCTTGAACTCTCTGTGCATCTTATCTCGCCTGAGCGGGACGCGGAGATCAAGTGTGAAATCTGGATCCCATCTCACTAAAGGGTTTTCACTCTTTCGGGCTGTTTTATTGGATTTTCAGTCAGATAAAATAGTGAGAAAAGAATCACTCTTAAGTCCTGGAATGATTCTAACATGGATACTGACCTTGTTGCTCTTGCTATGTTGTAGATTCCTGCAGCAACGAACACCACAGGGCTCAATTTGCGATCCATATTGGAAAAGGAGAAGTTTGCTAGGCCAAACTTCTCAGACTGGTACAAACAGCTAAAAATTGTCCTCAAAGCTGAGAGGAAGCTGTATGTCCTTGAGTCGGCAATACCGGCTCAACCCGCTGCGAACGCCGCAAGGGCGGTTCGAGATGCTTATGTGAAGCACGTCAGTGATAGTACTGATGTCGCTTGCCTTATGCTTGCATCAATGACGCCCGAGCTCCAGCGTCAGCATGAGGATTTGTCTGCTATTGATATTATAGCAAATCTCAAAATGTTGTATGCTGCACAGGCAAGGACAGAACGCTATAACTTGATGAAACTTTTCTTTCATAGCAAACTGACTGAAGGGAGTCCAGTGGGAGCTCACGTACTCAAGATGATTGGGTACAAAGAAGCTCTAGAGAAACTGGGACATACCATCAATCAAGAACTTGTTGTAGACATCATCTTGCAGTCTCTTCCGGCTTCTTTCGATGCGTTCATTATTAATTTTAATATGAACAAAATCGACTGCACTCCGGCAGAATTACTGAACATGCTCTGTACCACAGAGCAGACTCTTGAGAAGGGAAAGCCTTCATCCTCTGTCTTAATGGTTCCTTCACGGAATAAGAAGAAGGGAAAGAAGGGAAAAACCCCTATCAAGAGCTATAACAAGGCTTTGAAACAAAAGGTGAAGCGGTCAAAGGATAACAGATGCTTCCATTGTGGCCAGCTGGGTCACTGGAAGAAGGACTGTAGAGCGCTCCAAGGAGAGAAGAAGGGAAGCAAGTCTTTCACTTCTGGCTCAGGTATTTTCGTGACTGAAGTCATGGTTGCTTCTTCTATTTCATGGGTGTTGGACACTGCATGTGGAGTTCACATTTGTTCAAATGTGCAGGAACTCAAGAGAAGAAGACAGGTGGGACAGCATGAGGTGGACCTACGAGTTGGAAACGGGGCACGGGTTGCTGCTGTTGCTGTAGGGGAATATAACATCTCTTTACCATCTGGTTTTGTATTAGAACTTGACAATTGTTATTTTGTACCAAGCATAACGAAGAATATTATCTCTATTCCTGCTCTTGTCAGGAAAGGTTTTTCTTTTGAATGCAAAACTTCACAGTGTTGTATTTCATATGATAATATTGTTTATGCCACTGGGTCGATTAACAATGGGTTATACATGTTGAACATGGAATGTTCTGTACAACAAATTGATAATAAGAAAGCCAAGTATGCTGATGACAGCACCTTGTTATGGCATAGTCGTCTAGGCCATATTAACAAGAAGCGCATTAAGCGGTTGCATGACCATGGACTGCTGGGATCATTCTCCTATGAGGAGTTTGATACATGCAAAGCTTGTTTAATGGGTAAGATGACGAAAATTCCTTTTACTAATAAAGGTGAAAGGGCTTCAGGTTTACTTGACCTTATTCACAGTGATGTGTGTGGGCCATTTAGTAAACATGCCAGAGGTGGCTATTCATACTTCATTACTTTTACTGATGATTTCAGTAGGTATGGTTATGTCTATTTAATGAGACATAAGAGTGAATCTTTTGACAAGTTCAAAGAATTCAAAAATGAAGTACAGAATCAGTTAGGCCGAAATATCAAGGCACTTCGATCAGATCGAGGTGGAGAATACTTGAGTCGTGAGTTCACTGACTATCTAAAGGAGTGTGGGATCATCTCACAGCTCACTCCGCCAGGAACACCGCAATGGAATGGTGTGTCCGAGAGGAGGAATAGAACCTTATTGGATATGGTTCGCTCTATGATGAGTCAGGCTACTCTACCTTACTCCTTTTGGGGATTTGCACTGGAAACAGCTGCAAAGGTGCTAAACCGAGTGCCATCCAAGGCTGTTTCAAAGACACCATATGAGTTATGGTATGGAAAACAGCCGAGCTTGACATTTATCAAAATCTGGGGTTGCGAGGCTTATGTCAAAAAGCTCGCCTCTGGGAAACTGGAGAGAAGATCAGATAAATGTATATTTGTCAGATACCCTAAAGAAACTAAGGGTTATTATTTCTACGATCCCAAAGAGAATAAAGTATTTGTTGCTCGAACGGCTATTTTTCTTGAGAAGGAATTTCTTCTGCAAGAGGCCAGTGGGAGAGAAATAAAGCTGGATGAAATTCCAAAAGAGGGACAAAGTAGTCAAGCTCAGTTGGATGAGCCTGAGCCAATAGATCAGGTTAATGTTCAACCTGAGGCTCAGACGTCACGGGAACTGCGTAGATCGGGAAGGATTCGTCGTCAGCCTGAGCGCTATGACGGATTCTACATCATTAATGATGAACCCCTTACTTATGCGGATGCGGTCAGTGGACCGGAGTCAGCAAGATGGCTTGAAGCTATGCGAGCCGAGATGGACTCCATGTCAGATAACCAAGTCTGGGATTTGGTTGATCCGCCTCCGGGAGTAATCCCTATAGGCTGTAAGTGGATCTTCAAAAAGAAGAAAGACATGGATGGTAACGTGGTTACCTATAAGGGCAGGCTAGTTGCGAAAGGTTTCAAACAAATCTACGGGATAGATTATGATGAAACTTTCTCTCCTGTAGCCATGTTCAAGTCCATTCGAATTATTCTCGCGATAGCAGCATATTATGATTATGAGATCTGGCAAATGGATGTGAAGACCGCTTTCCTTAATGGAAAACTGGAAGAGGATGTGTATATGTCACAACCTGAAGGTTTCATTAATCCATTAGAACGTCATAAAATATGCAAATTAAGGAAGTCCATTTATGGACTTAAACAAGCATCAAGAAGCTGGAATATTCGTTTAGATGAATCAGTTTCTGAATTTGGTTTCATCAAAAATGAAGATGACCCGTGTGTATACAAAAGGTTTAGTGGGAGCGTGATTACTTTCCTAGTCCTCTACGTTGATGATATTTTAATCATTGAAAACGATATTCCTGAACTACATGCGGTCAAGGCATGGTTAAGAAAATGTTTCCAGATGAAGGATTTGGGAGAAGCGGCCTATGTATTAGGTGTGGAGATCTATAGAGATAGATCTAATAGGCTTCTCGGGCTATGCCAGAGTACTTACATCGGTAAGGTCCTGGAGAGATTCCATTTAGAAAACTCTAAAAGAGGATATCTTCCAGTCAGACATGGTCTGAATCTTTCAAAGAGCCAGTGTCCTCAAACACAGTCTGAGAAAGATGAGATGGACAATACGCCTTATGCTTCGGCTATTGGGTCCATCATGTATGCGATGTTATGTACTCGCCCAGACGTCGCTTACGGGTTAAGCGTGACCAGTCGGTTCCAAGGTTATCCAGGGAAGGCACACTGGATTGCAGTCAAGAACATTTTGAAATATCTTTGGAGAACCAAAGATATGTTCTTGATTTATGGAGGTCAGGAAGAACTCAGTATTGAAGGATATACTGACGCTTCGTTCCAATCTGACCAAGACGATTTCCGATCGCAATCAGGCTATATTTTTAGCTTGAATGGAGGAGCAGTGGTGTGGAAGAGTTTCAAACAATCAATTATTGCTGATTCCACAATAGAAGCCGAGTATGTTGCAGCCTCAGAAGCATCAAAGGAGGCAGTCTGGATTCGTAAGTTCGTTCAGGAACTTGGTGTTGTTCCTTCGAGTGCAGATCCATTGGTTATCCTCTGTGATAACACTGGAGCGATTGCACAAGCCGAAGAACCACGGTCACACCAGAAGTCCAAGCACATACAGAGAAGGTTTCACCTGATCCGTGAGATCATTGATCGAGGAGAGATCAAGCTCTGCAAGGTTCATACAGATGACAATCTAGCTGACCCGCTTACAAAGCCTCTGGCACAGCAGAAGCATGAAAAGCACTGTAATAATATGGGTTTGAGATTTCTCAACTATTAGTTTAAGTGCAAGTGGGAGATTGTTGGGGTATGCCCTTAAGGCTAATGTTTGAGGCCTTAGGTTATTTTCAGTATCATGTATGAACTATGTTTATAAAGGCAATTATTGTTATTCAGATTGTTACATTATCTGTTGTATGTATACTTCTGAGTAATGTCTCAATGGTGTTCAGCTTAGCTGACATTTAGTGTTGTCCTTAGTCGAGATATCTCGGTGAACATGAGACAGCCTTGATATGATTGAGACTAATATGTGATCTAATCTTATAGGATGCTTCGAGCATGGAATAAGATTTAGACACATAGGTGCATTGGATGTACTGGACTGACCCTATTTAGGATATTCAATTGTTTGTCACAATCTGAATAATCATTATATGCAAGCAAGCGGCATATTTCCTCTGACTTGAGATCACTTGTGTTTCTAAGTGATGATTGGTATTATCTTGAGGTAGTTCAATATCATTTGAAAGATAATGGTTAAGGACTATCTTGTATAGTGAGCATGAGTCATGTTAGGGCACTAGTGATAGATATAAGATTGCCTCTCCTAGTAGGAGTGTGATGTTCTAAGGGGCCCCCTGGATGAGATGGTTGAGAATGTGTATGGCCATACCCAGACGACTATGTTCGTCTGATCTAATCATTTTCATCATGTTGGAATCACAGGCTTGACACGCTTGTCCAACGAGAACATCCAGTGGCAAAAGGAAACATGTATGCCAAGTGAATTAGATTCACACTTGTGCTGTGGTTTGGGAGTAGTCTTGGAAGACTCTTTCCTTCATATCGGGAGACAGTGATGTGTTGCTAGATACCCCTCTCTGATCGTGATAACGTAAGTTATCGTTACCGACATTGAAGGAAACCCTTAGGGTCGCACAATTTGATGATATGGCTTACTTATGTCAGATCGTGTGGACTGGAATTATTCTAGTTCAGTTTAAAGGAGTTAAACTCTGATTGGAAGTGAGATCTAGTCTAATCATGTTTGATTGATTAGGGCATATGATCGGTAAGCTTCGATCGGGAGAATTGATACTTGATCGTACAGATCAAGAGGTTCAATGGGATGTGTGGTTAGATCTTGAGCCACTTGGTTCGATGAGGTCATAACCAGGACTGGTTCGATTTGGTACTTGAACCGAATGAATTGAACTGGTTCACTTAGTGTGAACGCATGGTTCAATTAAGAGGAGAGTTTCGAATGCTTTATGGGGAGTTAAGAAGAGGAAGTTACTTTTCGGTTTTGCCATATGAGATGGTAACTGATCTTTCCTTTTTTTTTGGACTCTCTCCCTCACGGTTTCGAATGTAACTCTCCCTTCCTCTTGGCTTTTGCTCTCTGGGGGTAGATCGGCTTCACGCAAGGCGAGAGGAAGATCGGCCAGGGGGTGCACATCTCCTCTCCAAGTCACGATCAAAGAATCCTTGGTGACTTGCTAGCACAAGGAGCGCAAGGAAGGAAGCCTATCTCATCCTGTGTGTGATACCTTTGGAGAAGTGGCACTCGCCCCCTTTCTTCTTCCAAGCCGCCACTCACTTCATGGCAATGGTAACACTCTAACTTGTTTTTACAAGTCTTCAAGGTTGATCATAGTTCCAAGTCATGTGATTTAATGGATTCCTAGTATTTCCGCCACACAAGTTTTCGCATGTGACCTAGGTTTCCACTACACCTCCTGTGCTCAACTCAAAGATATCTCTTACTTCTTGCAATGTAAGCTTCCTCTCCTCATTAGCTAATCTGAAAGTGATCTCCCCTTCTGTAGGTCCATTCGAAAATTCCCTTAAGTCAATTATTAAGCTGCTCAAGAACTCCATAACAAGTGGTAGATAAGTATGCGGAGTCATCTGGAAGAACTGCTTAGCCTTGATCCTCTCAAACATCCAAAGCACGTCCTCATAAAGCCCCAAGGCTTCCAATGTTCTTCAATCAGCATACTTAGTGTTGATGATTTTTCTTTCTAAAATTTTGTTGTATCTGGATTCCTGCATTACATTTCTGAAGATTATCCCACGAGGTTTCTGTGATTGAGATGATTCAGCAGGGGCTTTCCCCTTTCTTCTTGGACAAATTGACTTTGTTCTTGGTGCCATGAGTATGAACTCAAGCTGCAATTTTCATTTTAATGCAAATACAGCAAATATATTACATTGTATCATACTCTCAACATCATCAGAAATGTTAATCAAGTTCATTGGAGACAAAAATCAACTTAGAACTCAGGCTTAAACTCAAGAAAACAGAGTAAACGTCAATAAACAGTAACTTTGAGTAGGTTCAGTGTACTTCAGTTCAAATCGGTGACAGAAATCAGTTTAAATTCTTCCAAATAGCAAAGGATCGATAGCCTATCCTCTAAAGGGTAAATGAAAAAAAGAATCACTCAAAATGGTTGAGAAATGCGTGAAAACGAGTGAAAGGGGCGAAACTTGATAAAAACTCGTCAAATCTATAAAATCGGTGAAATGAGTACCTAATCGACGACGAAAGCTGAACGGGAAAGGTCACCGGCATCCCCAGGTGGTCGGAGATGATCAGAAATCCAAGAACGGCTCAAAAATGAGTGAGAACGAGGGTAAAAACCTTAAAAACGGTCTGGTCAAAACCCTAAATACGGCACAGAGTTCGCGTGTCAGGAAACGAAATACAACAGTGTAATGTCTTACGGCACTACCGTAAAATTACGACTACTCTCGGGTTAAAGCTAGATCAAAAATACAGTACCGTAAAGCAGTTTACGGTACTGCCATAAAATCTCGGCAGTGTTCTGTTCAAAAATGACTCAGAAATACGGTACCGTGTAATCCGTTATGGTACTGCCGTAAAAATCAAGGAGCGAATTTTTTTTTGTGTAAAATACGGTACCGTAAACTAACTTATGACAGTGCCGTAAAAATGAGGAGACTCTCTGGTTGATTCGTGCAACGAAATACGGTACCGTGTAAGTGTTTACGGTAGTGCCGTAATTTCGTCACAACCCTCTGGTGGAAAGTGAACCGAAAATACGGTACCGTAACAAACTTTACGGTAGTACCGTATTTTGCATCAAATCATGATTTTCCTACAAAAATAAAAGAAAAATTAGTCCTAAGAAAAAATTAAAACAAATAGAGGTTAGAAAGCTTGGGTTGCCTCCCAAGAAGCGCTAATTTTAATGGTCCTTAGCTTGACCCTTTCACTCTCGGATCTGCTTGTATTTCATCAAGTAGATAATTCTCCCCTTCTTCAATCTGATTTCCGTGATAGTAGTGTTTCAATCTCTGTCCATTAACTTTGAATACTCCTTTCTCTTCACTCCATATGTCGACGGCTCCGTACGGATAAGTCTTCTTCACCTGAAAAGGCCCAGACCATCGAGACTTAAGTTTACTAGGAAAAAGTCTCAATCTAGAATTAAACAAGAGAACGAAGTCACCTGGTTGAAATTCTTTTCTGAGTACATGTTGATCATGCCATCTCTTGGTCCTCTCCTTGTAGATCTTTGCATTTTCATAAGTAGAGAGTCTAATTTCATCAAGTTCACTCAATTGTAGTTTCCTCTTTTCACTTGCACTCTTCAAGTCAAAATTTAATGCTCTGATTGCCCAGAATGCTTTATGCTCGAGTTCTACAGGAAGGTGACATGATTTTCCATAAACCAATTGAAATGGTGACATACCTATTGGTGTTTTGAAAGTAGTCTGGTATGCCCAAAGTGCTTCAACGAGCTTGAGTGCCCAGTCCTTCCTTGTTCTTGACACTGTCTTTTCCAATATCCCTTTAATTTCTCTGTTAGATATCTCCACTTGTCCACTTGTTTGGGGATGGTAAGGTATTGCAACTCTATGATTTACCCCATATTTTCTAAGTAAGGCTGAAAATTTGTGTTCAATAAAGTGGGATCCTCCATCACTAATCACAACTCATGGTACTCCAAAGCGTGGGAAGATAACTCTTTTAAACAGTTTCACCACAACCCTAGAATCATTAGTGGGAGAAGCAATGGCTTCTACCCACTTGGAAACATAATCTACCGCCACGTGTATATAATTATTCCCTCCAGATGATGGAAAAGGTCCCATGAAATCAATACCCCATACATCAAAAATTTCAACTTCAAGTATGGTGGACAATGGCATCTCATTCCTTCTATTTATGTTCCCCATCCTTTGATAATTATCACAAGATATTATAAAATTTCTTGCATCCTTAAATAGTGTGGGCCAATAAAATCCAGATTGTAGTACCTTGAAAACTGTCTTCTCAGTACTAGCATGCCCTCCATATGATGATCCATGATACTGCGATAATATGTCTTTCATTTCTTCTTCGGGGATACATCTCCTAAATATTTCATCTGCATATCTTTTGAACACATAAGGCTCATCCCAAAAATAGTGTTTAACATCTGCTAAAAATCTTTTCTTGCCTTGGTAACTCAAATCAATAGGAAATATATTAGCAACTAGATAATTTACAATATCTGAATACCAAAGGGCCTTAATTTGTTCAATCCTCATCAGTTGTTCCTCAGGAAAGGAATCATTAATATCACCTTTTGTATCTTCTACAATCATCCTTGAAAGGTGGTCTGCAACTAAATTCTCAGTTCCTTTCTTATCTTTGATTTCCATATCAAATTCTTGCAGAAGCAAAATCCATCTCAACAACCGTGGCTTACTGTCCTTCTTTTGCATCAAATATTTAACTGCAGCATGATCAGTATATACTACAACTTTTGAATTTATCAAGTAAGATCTGAATTTGTTAAATGCAAAAACTATAGCCAACAACTCCTTCTCAATAGTGGTGTAATTCCTCTGTGTTTCATCTAAAGCTTTACTGGCATAAGAGATCACATAAGGCTTCTTTTCCTTTCTTTGCCCTAGAACTGCTCCCACTGCAAAATCACTAGCATCACACATAAGCTCGAAGGGTAACTCCCAGTCAAGTGGTTGCATAATAGGTGCTGATGTCAAGGCTTTCTTCAGTTCCTGAAAAGCAGACAGACATTTCTCATCAAAGCAGAATTTTGCATCTTTACAAAGTAAATCAGTCAGGGGTTTAGCAAGTTTAGAGAAGTCCTTGATGAACCTCCTGTAAAACCCTGCATGTCCCAAAAAGCTCCTAATCTCCTTGACAATGGTGGGTGGTGCCAACTTCTCAATCACTTCTATCTTGGCCTTGTCCACTTCAATCCCTCTCTCTGAAACAAGATGACCCAAAACTATCCCCTGTCTAACCATAAAGTGACATTTTTCCCAATTCAAGACAAGGTTAGTCTCTTCGCATCTCTGTAAAACTCTAGATAGATTAGCCAAGCAGTCATCAAAAGAAAGACCGTAGACAGAGAAATCATCCATAAAAACATCCATGAAATCTTCAATAAACTTAGAAAAAATCGCCATCATACACCTCTAAAAAAGTAGCAGGTGCATTGCATAAACCAAAGGGCATTCTTCTATAAGCAAAAGTACCATATGGACATGTAAAGGTGGTCTTATCTTGATCATCAGGATGAATGGGAATCTAAAAAAATCTGGAATATCCATCAAGAAAACAAAAGTAAGAGTGTTTAGCAAGTCTCTCAACTATTTGATCAATGAAAGGCAAGGGAAAATGATCCTTCCTAGTGGCAGCATTTAATTTTCTATAATCAATACACATACACCAACTAGTGATAGTTCTAACAGGTATCAATTCATTATCCTTATTTTTCATTACAGTGACACCTCCCTTTTTAGGAACACAGTGTACAGGACTTACCCACTTACTATCTGAGATAGGGTAGATAATACCTGCATCAAGCAATTTTAGTACTTCCTTCTTCACCACTTCCTTCATAGATGGGTTGAGTCTTCTCTGAAAATCTACATGCAGCTTGTGCTCATCCTCCATGTGAATCCTGTGCATACAAAAAGAAAGATTAATCCCCTTCAAGTCATCAATGGTGTACCCAATTACCTTTCTATGAACTCTCAACTCCTTTAAGAGCATATCAATTTCCCTGGCATCTAGTTTAGTATCCACAATCACATGGTAGATGGAGTTAGGACCAAGAAATTCATATCTAAGGTTATCAGGTAAAATTTTCAACTCAATTTTTGGAATTTTTTCATGTTCATCATCAAAAGTAGTACAATCTAAAATATTGTGTTTTTCATCATCAAAATCATTCTCAAAACCAGAATTATCAAATTTTTCACAAGAATTTTCCAAGGAATCAAAAAAAGAGTCAAAGAAAGAATCAGAAAAAGAAGCATCAACAGAAGAATCATCAAACAGACAACTAACATCATAGACTGTGTCATCAATAGCATGAATAGTGCAACAAGAACTAGCATATGCAGGTTTTTTCAATGAATTATTTAAATCAAACTCAATCTTATCGTTGCCAATTCTCAAAGTAAGTTTACCGTTCCTTACATCAATAAGGGCTCCAGCAGTGGCCAAGAACGGTCTACCCAAAATAATAGGAATCTTGGCATCCTCTTCCATTTCAAGTACCACAAAGTCAATAGGTATGAAGTACTTACCAACTTGTATAGGGACATCCTCTAGAATACCTACTGGATATTTTACTGATCGATCGGCGAGTTGCAAAGAAATTGTAGTTGGCTTGGGAGCTCCCATATCCAGTTTCCTGTACACAGACAAAGGCATCAGACTCACACTAGCTCCCAAGTCACATAAGGCTCGATTGAAAGCAACATTCCCAATTGAACAAGGAATATAGAAACTACCTGGATCCTTTAATTTCGGTGGCAACTTGTTTTGAATAAGAGCACTGTATTCTTCAGTTAGTGTCACAGTACCGTAGTCCTCAATTTTTCTTTTGTTAGATAAAATTTCTTTTAAAAATTTTGCATAAGTAGGCATTTGGGATAATGCATCTGTAAAAGGAATATTAATGTATAACTTTTTCAACACTTCCAAAAATTTCCCAAACTGCCTATCTAGCTTATCTTGCACAATCCTCTGGGGAAAAGGGATAGGTATCCTATATGGCTGTGGTGAACTAGGTCTAGGTTCCTCAACTTCACAAGGTAAGTCACTTCTCTGTGAAGATTCCTTCTCCTTAGAAGGAGAAGAATCAGGAAGGGATTGCCCTAGTGTGGGCTGTGGTTCCAAAACTGGTTTCTCACTAGGTATGACATCAGGCTCAACCTCTTCATCATCTAATGGTCCCCTTGGATCTTCCAATTGTCTCCCACTCCTAGTTATGATGGCGTTACAATGTTCTCTAGGGTTTGGTTCAGGTTTTGCAGGTAACTTCCCTGGGGGTCTATAAGGTGTATTAGCCTGTTGTGCTATCTGAGTTTCTAACATTTTATTATGCACAACAACACCATCTAACCTAGAGTTTATCTGCTTAAGGGTCTCTGTAATCTCATCATTTTTGCTCATCTGCTTACCCATGAACTTCTCAAACATCTCTTCTAAACTAGATTTTTGGGGTTGGCTCTAGTTTGACTGTCTCTGATTATACCCTCTATTCTCATTTTGCCCGCTAGTTTGATTGTTACTCTTCCAAGACAGGTTAGGATGGTTCCGCCAGCTAGGATTGTAGGTATTGGAGTAAGGGTCATTGGATCTACCTTGGTTGTAACCTCCCACTGCATTAACTTGCTCACTCTCCTGGTCAACAATAACTGTGCACTCCTCAGCATAGTGCCCATTGTTCCCACAAACTTCACAAACAACAAAAGATACAGCAGCGGTTTGCATTTGGAAAGAATCAAAACGGTTGCATAATGAATCTACCTTTTCTGCAAGAGAACGCAAACCATCACCATCGTTCTTACCCTGACAAGGCCGATGAAGCACTCCTCTCTCCGAAGCCCACTGGTTGTGATTTAGCGCCATCTCCTCAATCAAAGCATGGGCGGCATCAACAGTCTTGTTCATCAATGCTCCTCCTGCAACAGCATCAACAGTTAAGCGTGTGTTGTAAAGCAAACCATTATAGAAAATTTGAAATAAAACCCAGTCTTCCACTCCATGGTGGGGCCACTTCTGTTGAAGCTCATTGAAGTGTTCTCATGCTTCACTCATTGATTCACCATCTCTCTGAGCAAAGCCTGTGATTTGGTTCCTCAACTGGATCATCTTACTAGGAGGAAAATACTTCTGCAAGAAGGCGTTTGACAACCGCTCCCAAGTAGTGAACGTCTCAGTCAGATGTGCATGAAGCCAAGCTTTTGCTCTGTCCCTGAGAGAAAAAGGAAACAATCTTAGTCTAAGGGCATCGTTAGATACACCATTAATCTTTATAGTGTCACAAAATTCAAGGAAAAGGGATAAGTGTTGGTTTGGATCTTCCAAAGGAGATCCTCCAAACTGATTCTGTTGGATCATCGATAAGAACACTGGTTTGATCTCAAAGTTATTTGCATCTATAGCAGGCCTAGTGATGCTGGAACGAATTCCCTG
This sequence comes from Costus lasius, assembly GCA_027563935.2. Classification (NCBI taxonomy): domain Eukaryota; kingdom Viridiplantae; phylum Streptophyta; class Magnoliopsida; order Zingiberales; family Costaceae; genus Costus; species Costus lasius. Next base: position 85,568,206 of record CM050451.1, read on the forward strand.
TGTATTTGGGGCTGCATATTCTCTAAGTGTTCTCCTCTCTGCCATGATGGATTCTTCCTCTCTTACTTCGGCAAATCTCAATTTCCTTCGCAGTCTAAGTGTTTTATTAATTTCAGGATCAAAGGGAACTAATGGTCCTGGCCTAAGATTTCTGCGCATAAACAGGTAGAAAGTCAGAAAAGTTCAAAAATTGTAGAGCTTAAAAGAAAATCAGAATCTATCACAGAAAGTAGTAAAAAAAATAAAAAAAAAACAAAAACTCAATCTAGTGATAATAACAACCATATCAATATCAACAAAACCGAAGTCCCCGGCAACGGCGTCAAAAACTTGTTGTGTCCGCAAGTGCATGGATACTCGAAGTAATATTTAAGATATCGAACCACAGGGACTTCGCTGTTATGTACTAACTAATTGAGTTTTCACTAGCTAAGCAAATCGAGGGTTGTGTAAATAGCAATCGAACTGTAATCAAAGTAAATCAGAATGAGAGAATCGGGACTAGGGGTTCATTCTTCTTAATATTCATGACTAAATATGATTAAAGATTTATCAATTTATCTTTGTTATGGTTAAGATATAATTCACTTGATAAAAAAACTAACTCACTATCGTGCAGTTAGTTTACAAGGAACGATCCTCACTCTCGTGCAAGATCAATTCAATGCTAAATATAAGTGAATTTTGGCTAAAGAGATAAAGAATCACTCTTGTGCATTCTACCTCAATACCAAGATCTCAAGCAAAACTAAGCACTCTCGCACCTTAGTTTGGCAGGTTTTACTCAAGGCTTTCTAACAATCTAACATCTATCTCTAGCATGTTATCATGTCTAAAACAACAATAATTTCTAAGTCATAACATTAACAAGAAATAAGCTTCTAAAATCTATGGGTAAGAACACAACCAATCTCTTGCGATGAGCTCTTACAATAAATTATAGGGTTCCAAGTTCTATGATATCATCTTCTCAGTCCATAGCACAAAACTCTAAAACATGTTAATGCATGATGCTAAAAATGATTGAAGGCATAAATCACTTGAGTAAAATAACCATAGCAAAGATATATTGATGTGAGAAAAGTTATTTAGTCATTGAAATATCAAGAGAATAACACCCCCATGTCCCAAGAGGAGTTTAAGCTAGCATGGTGAAGAAGTTACAATATTCCATGGTTTTAGAGAGTCGAAAATCAAAGGAAGAGAAGAGTTTAGAAAATACAGCACGGTTGTAAAATATTTCACAGCCGTATTTTGCAAGTTGAAATGGTGAACAGTGTCGGTGCCTCTTCTTTCTTTGATTTCTCTTCCAATTAACCTCCTTTCGTTCTAAAACTTCTGGTACGTTGTCTCCTCCTCCAGGCGAAGCTTCAGTATGAATTTCGCTGTCTGAGATGATCTGGATTCGTCGTGATGGCGTAACCCTAGGCGGCAGTATGAATTGTGATTTCTCTCTGTCGAGTGGATGAAAATTAGGGCTTTTTGTGTTGTCCTCTTCCTCTCGTTGGTTGCCTCCTTTTTGCTTCTTACAGCATCGAATTTAAGGGTCTGGATCACTCGCAATCGTCTCCGCAAAAATCGGGCGTCGAAATTGACCTGGGAGTCGCGTTCAAAAATAGAAATATGGCAGTGTAATAGTTCACGGCCCTGCTGTAAAATCGGCTGAACTTTCTGGTCGGAAACGTCTGGAAAATACGGCCCGTGAAATAGTTTACGGCCCTGCCGTAAAATCGATCGAGCGTTCTGTTCTGAAAGTGCTGGGAAATACGGCACCGTAATATGGTTCACGGCACTGCCGTAATATCGGCTGAACTCTCTGGTCGGTAACGTCTAGAAAATACGGTCCGTGAAATAGTTTACGGCAGTGCCGTAATTTCAGCAATGGTTTCTGTTCCGAAAGTGCTCCAAAATACGGCCGTGTAATTCTTTACGGTGGTGCCGTAAAATCCGGGAAGTTCTCTATTTGGAAAATCACCAAAATACGGCCGTGCTCTCGATAATACGGTAGCCGCAAAAAATACGGTACCGTATTATAAATACGGCACTACCGTATTTTGGTCTTCAGCCTTGATTTGCGTAAAATTTCTTGTGTGACCTCTTCTTGATGTTGAGAATTCTTCTATGTATTTAATTTGCTCGAAAACACCCTAAAATGGTGCCTTTTGCCTGAAAATCATGAAAAACCAAAATAGAAGTAGACTTTGCAATATTTGATGGATTCAGCATAAAAACAAGTAAAAGATCCTCAATTTAGCATGAACATGTATCTATAATGATACAAAATATACTATATATATTGGTGTCATCATGACCCAAGTTCTCAAGCCCTACATGGGCAAGTTCCTGGTCGTCTACTTTGATGACATTCTAATTTTTAGTCGGTCCCGAGAGGAGCACTTGGAGCATCTTTGCTCCACCTTCGACCTCCTTCGGAAGGAGCGCCTCTTCCTTAACACGAAGAAGTGGGCCTTCATGACAAATCGAGTCCACTTCCTTAGTTACATCATTTCGGATGAGGGTCTTTCTATTCACCCGGCTAAAGTTGAAGCCATCCGACATTGGCCAGAACCCCGCACGGTGTCCGAGGTCCATGCTTTTTGGGCCTCGCGGGCTTTTACTGCCATTTCATTCGGGGTTTCAGCACGATTGCATCCCCGCTGACCCAACGTCTGTCCAAGGATGACTTTGAGTGGACCACAGCCACTCAATGTGCCTTCGACGCCCTTAGGGATGCCATCACGACCGCACCTGTCTTGCGCCTCCTGGACTTCTCCAAAGTCTTTGAGGTTGCTTGCGACGCCTCCGGTACTGGGATTGGAGGTACCCTTAGCCAAGAAGGTCACCCTGTCGCCTTCTTTAGTGAGAAGTTGAACGCTGTCCGGCTGCGTTATTCGACCTACGACAAGGAGTTTTATACCATCGTTCAGTCGCTTCATCAGTGGAGGCACTACCTCCTCCACCGTGAGTTTGTCTTGTACAGCGACCATCAAGCCTTGTCCTTCCTTAGTGCCCAGAAGAAATTGGGCACCCGCCATGCCAAGTGGGTCAAGTACTTGCAACAGTACTCCTTTGTGATTAATCACAAGGCGGGTAAGGAGAATGTCATCGCGGACGCTCTGAGTCGTGTCCGCACCCTTCTGTGTGTGATGCGCACCCGCGTCAACACCTTTGACCACGTCAAGGAGGAGTACGCCACGTGCTCCGACTTCGGCGCCATCCACACTGCCTTGACTGAGTCCCCTGACCCCAAGTCCCCCACCAATTGTGCGAAGGCTATCTTTTCTTGGGGAACCGCTTGTGCATTCCCCGCTCGTCGCTTCGTGATCATCTTTTGCTTGAGCTGCACGCGGGTAGTGTCGCCGGCCATCACAGCCACGACAAAACCCTTGAGATGGCGGAGGAACGCTTCTTTTGGCCCTCCCTCCGCCGGGACGTTGAGCATATTGTGCGCCATTGCAGCACATGCCAAATGGCTAAACCTCGCCCCACGAACACCGGCCTTTACACTCCGTTGCCGATTGCTGACAGTCCTTGGAATGACCTTAGCATGGACTTTGTCTTAGGGCTACCCTGCACCGCATTGATGACACCAAAATATATAGTATATTTTGTATCATTTTATATATCTTTTCATGCTCAAGTGAAGATCTTTTGCTTATTTTTATGCCAAAATTATCAAATATTGCAAAATCTACTTCTATTTTGGTTTTTCATGATTTTCAGGTAAAAATGCACTATTTTGAGGCATTTTCAAGCAAAATCGAAGACATAGAAGAGTTACCATCATCAAGAGGAGATCACCTGATAAATTTCACGTAAATCGGAGCAACTGACCAAAATACGGTAGTGCCGTATTTTATTTTACGGTACCGTATTTCTGTACGATACCGTAAAATCAGAGCACTGCCGTAATTTGAGGAGTTTTTAGACCAGAAGACTTTCCTGATTTTATGGCACCACCGTAAAGAATTACATGGGCCGTATTTTGGAGCGTTTCAAACCAGAGACTTTTGCTGATTTTACGGCACGGCCGTAAACCATTTCACGGTGCCGTATTTATCAGAGATTTCAGACCAGAGAACTCATCAGATTTTACGGCACTACCACAATAACTTTTACGTGCCGTAATTTTGATACAGGGTTCACATAACCAAAATACAGCACTGCCGTAAAATAGTTTACGACCGTAATTTCCATTCAAAAACGTGATTTTTACGGGACCGAAACTTCCGCGAACTATATCTTTTGATCCAAACCTCCAAATTGAGATCCGAAAGATGTTGTGGACTGGTCTTAAAGAGGAGAAGACACAAAAAGTGAAAGTATGAATTTTTATCTAGAATTGAGAGAGCAATCGAGAGAGAGCCGGTTAGGGTTTGGCCTCACACCGAGAGGCGAAGAGGGCACCTCTCACTGTGATTTTTACACAGAAGCTTCGTTTGGAAGTTGAGAGGACACGCCAGAAGTTTCAAGGGGAAAGGAGCCCAGACGGAGGAGAAATCAACACAAAACTGTGCGCCGCTGTTGTTCATCGCAGATTACGGCCGTAAACATCTTTACGGCCGTACCGTAAACTATTTTCTCTCTCTATTTTGATTTCCTTTACCATGAATTATTGTAATCTTCCTTCCATGCAAGCTTAAACATCTTTGGGACATGGGGTGTAATCCCTTTGATTTTTAATGATTAGATAACTCTTATTTTCGTCAGAATAGTTTTATTATGATGATTCTACTTATGTGATTGTTTGTCTTTGATTCTCCATAGATTGATGTTATTATTCATGTTTTAGAGTTCTCACAATAAAGACCGAAAGGTGACTTGCTTGAGAACTTGGAACCCTAGAATTGCATGTTATGAACTCTCTTAGGTTAGTTCTTAATTATTTGATTTTAGTGATCTTATTGCCATGTTGATAATTTGAATCTAGGGTAGAGTCAAGTTGTCAAACGTGGAGATCTTGCACAAAAGTGAGGATCAGAACGTTGGAGAACCATAAGTAGAACTTGTGTTGAGACTCGGATGCACGAAAGTGATCCTTGAAATTCCACTTGAGACAATCAACTTAGAATTCGGACGCACGAAAGTGATCTCGAATTCTTTGATTGATGATTTACTTATCTTCAGCGTTGGGATAGATCTTGCGCGAAAGCGATGATTGGTCCCTGCATTATTGTCTGCACGAAAGTGAGATGATCACTTTATGAAGTAAATTAAGCCTTTATCATGATAAAATTAGTTTGACGACCTTTTCTTAATATCTAGTCATTGAAATTAAAGTGGATGAAACCCTAGTCCCAGTTTATCTCTCGGTTATCTCTACGCTCTTTTTATTGTTCACTTGCATTATAATCGATTGCTTAGCTTGTGAGAATATAACTATTTGGTACTTAACAATATGGTCTCTGTGGGATCGATATTTTTCTTTATTACTTCGAGTATCTGTGCACTTGCGGACACTACAAGTTTAGGGACAATAAGTTTTTAGAGCCGTGTCAGGGAATGACAATAGCCCTGTGCGCCAACACTTAGGTTTTGGCCGTGACACCTTAAATAAGTCTACCTACTTGTATTTATAAGTGTGTCCTTTCGGATCACAACAAGTTTTTGGCGCCGTTGCCGGGGACCTTAGTTTTGTTAATTTCAAAATAGTTGTTAGTATTGCTAGACTAGGTTTTATTTGTTTTAGATTTAACTTTGTTTTCTGTTTTTGCAGGTTTTGGATTTTCACAAGTTGTGACAAAACTGTGATTTCTGAAATTTGTGAATTTGCTTGTGTTTTATCTTTTTCTTTTTTTTATATATTCTGAAAAAAAAAATAATTTGATTGATTGGTGTTGGATTATCCTTCTGTTCTTGATAGACTTGAAAATATTTCTTTTTATCACAATTCATGGGCATCTGAAAGAGGCAAGGTATACATGCCACAAGGGGAGCATAAAGATTATTCACGATGCACTCTTGCAGATATATTGAAATTTCACTCTATTCCTTCTATTAGATGCAATATTTGTAAATCTAATGATCATTATGCTTCTGAATGTCAATTTAGAAATCATGCAAATCACAATTCATCACGGTATCAAGATGATCAACATGATTCTATATCTTTTTATGATGATTGCTCTGATCATGTTTCTAAACCATGCTTTGAGGACACTGGAAATTCTAGCTTAGAGTCGATGCTTGAGAAATTGAAGATCATAACAAATAGAAGGAAATTGAAAATCTTAAGGGGATGATTAGTCAACTTGCTTCTCAAGTAGAATCTTTAACTGCTAATTCTAAAATTTTGGAAACCCAGAGAGCACAACAAGATTGTTTATTTGAGTTTGATTTGGAAGCTGAAAAACTTGATTTAGAAAAATCCCCCTCTGATTATGATTGTTTTGAGATTGAGCCTTATGTGAATATTCATGAATCTCACTCTAATTTTGATAATTGTGAAATTGATTCTTTTGCTAATTTATTTATAGAAAATTTTGAGGAAATTGAAATTGAAAACCCCTCTTTTGAGGAAGTTGATTCTTTTGATGATGCATCATTTGTGGTTAATTCTGATGAAGGACATGCGGGGGTTGATTTAGAAAATCTTATTCTGGTTTTGTTGGTAATTTTGAAATTGATAAATTATTTGATTGTGAGCATGAGGAAATTGATAAAAATTTGAATATTACAAACACTGATGAATCTCACTCTGATGTTTTGCCCATATCTTTTGTTGAATCTTTTGATGTATCTGAAAATTTGAGCTTTATTGAGAATCTAATGAAAGACATAAAACTTATTTTGATGATCCAATGCTTATATCTTGTGATCAAAGTCCTATTGCAATTGAAGACATGAATTTGAAGAAAGGACTTATGATTTTGCTTACTGACAAATTTAGGAAGATTATTGAATATCCTTTTAGTAGAGTTGAAAATTTTGAATATCTTGATTTCTGCATATTTAAGAAAGCCACTTTAATTGTGATTTATATGCAATTCTGGATTTTTGGATTAGTGGCTAAACTTTTTGGACAAAGAAAATGCAGAAAATTATTTGCTCTTTACTTTGGAACTGATTCACCTGCTTCACCATGAGATTTGATTTTTGTTCAAGCTATGGACCTAAAAATTAGCTCTTCTTGGGAGGCAACCCAAGCACTCTTGTTTAGCTTTGTTTCTTTTATTTTAGTTTATTTTTAGAACTAATTTTTAATCTCTTTTTGTAGGCGAAAACAAGTTTTGGCGCATAATACGGCACCACCGTAATTAGTTTTACGGTACCGTATTTTCAGTCCATTTTCGACAGAAAGTTTTATGATTTTTACGACAGGGCCGTAACATCTTTCACGTGCCGTAATTTTGAGTGATTTCCTTCCCGAGAGTTTTTTGAAAAATACGGCAGTACCGTAATGTGCTTTACGATGCCGTAATTTGGAACCTACTTTCTGCATTCTGCTTACTTGACTGGGTGTTTTCTCACTGCGATTTTAAGAAATTGGGGTGGAAAAATTTTTGATCTTTGGCACCATCATGAAGTACTCATCTTTGTCTATCATCTGGATATTTTTGCTGAATTTTAAAGTCCATGGATCATTCTAAAACATATAGTATCTTTTCGATTCTGATTAATTTCTGCAGTAGTTTTTTCTGACTAATTTATTTATAGAAAATTTTGAGGAAATTGAAATTGAAAACCCCTCTTTTGAGGAAGTTGATTCTTTTGATGATGCATCATTTGTGGTTAATTCTGATGAAGGACATGCGGGGGTTGATTTAGAAAATCTTATTCTGGTTTTGTTGGTAATTTTGAAATTGATAAATTATTTGATTGTGAGCATAAGGAAATTGATAAAAATTTGAATATTACAAACACTGATGAATCTCACTCTGATGTTTTGCCCATATCTTTTGTTGAATCTTTTGATGTATCTGAAAATTTGAGCTTTATTGAGAATCTAATGAAAGACATAAAACTTATTTTGATGATCCAATGCTTATATCTTGTGATCAAAGTCCTATTGCAATTGAAGACATGAATTTGAAGAAAGGACTTATGATTTTGCTTACTGACAAATTTAGGAAGATTATTGAATATCCTTTTAGTAGAGTTGAAAATTTTGAATATCTTGATTTCTGCATATTTAAGAAAGCCACTTTGATTGTGATTTATATGCAATTCTGGATTTTTGGATTAGTGGCTAAACTTTTTGGACAAAGAAAATGCAGAAAATTATTTGCTCTTTACTTTGGAACTGATTCACCTGCTTCACCATGATATTTGATTTTTGTTCAAGCTATGGACCTAAAAATTAGCTCTTCTTGGGAGGCAACCCAAGCACTCTTATTTAGCTTTGTTTCTTTTATTTTAGTTTATTTTTAGAACTAATTTTTAATCTCTTTTTGTAGGCGAAAACAAGTTTTGGCGCATAATACGGCACCACCGTAATTAGTTTTACGGTACCGTATTTTCAGTCCGTTTTCGACAGAAAGTTTTATGATTTTTACGACAGGGTCGTAACATCTTTCACGTGCCGTAATTTTGAGTGATTTCCTTCCCGAGAGTTTTTTGAAAAATATGGCAGTACCGTAATGTGCTTTACGATGCCGTAATTTGGAACCTACTTTCTGCATTCTGCTTACTTGACTGGGTGTTTTCTCACTGCGATTTTAAGAAATTGGGGTGGAAAAATTTTTGATCTTTGGCACCATCATGAAGTACTCATCTTTGTCTATCATCTGGATATTTTTGCTGAATTTTAAAGTCCATGGATCATTCTAAAACATATAGTATCTTTTCGATTCTGATTAATTTCTACAGTAGTTTTTTCTGACTAATTTATTTATAGAAAATTTTGAGGAAATTGAAATTGAAAACCCCTCTTTTGAGGAAGTTGATTCTTTTGATGATGCATCATTTATGGTTAATTCTGATGAAGGACATGCAGGGGTTGATTTAGAAAATCTTATTCTGGTTTTGTTGGTAATTTTGAAATTGATAAATTATTTGATTGTGAGCATGAGGAAATTGATAAAAATTTGAATATTACAAACACTGATGAATCTCACTCTGATGTTTTGCCCATATCTTTTGTTGAATCTTTTGATGTATCTGAAAATTTGAGCTTTATTGAGAATCTAATGAAAGACATAAAACTTATTTTGATGATCCAATGCTTATATCTTGTGATCAAAGTCCTATTGCAATTGAAGACATGAATTTGAAGAAAGGACTTATGATTTTGCTTACTGACAAATTTAGGAAGATTATTGAATATCCTTTTAGTAGAGTTGAAAATTTTGAATATCTTGATTTCTGCATATTTAAGAAAGTCACTTTGATTGTGATTTATATGCAATTCTGGATTTTTGGATTAGTGGCTAAACTTTTTGGACAAAGAAAATGCAGAAAATTATTTGCTCTTTACTTTGGAACTGATTCACCTGCTTCACCATGAGATTTGATTTTTGTTCAAGCTATGGACCTAAAAATTAGCTCTTCTTGGGAGGCAACCCAAGCACTCTTGTTTAGCTTTGTTTCTTTTATTTTAGTTTATTTTTAGAACTAATTTTTAATCTCTTTTTGTAGGCGAAAACAAGTTTTGGCGCATAATACGGCACCACCGTAATTAGTTTTACGGTACCGTATTTTCAGTCCGTTTTCGACAGAAAGTTTTATGATTTTTACGACAGGGCCATAACATCTTTCACGTGCAGTAATTTTGAGTGATTTCCTTCCCGAGAGTTTTTTGAAAAATACGACAGTACCGTAATGTGCTTTACGATGCCGTAATTTGGAACCTACTTTCTGCATTCTGCTTACTTGACTGGGTGTTTTCTCACTGCGATTTTAAGAAACTGGGGTGGAAAAATTTTTGATCTTTGGCACCATCACGAAGTACTCATCTTTGTCTATCATCTGGATATTTTTGCTAAATTTTAAAGTCCATGGATCATTCTAAAACATATAGTATCTTTTCGATTCTGATTAATTTCTGCAGTAGTTTTTTCTGACTAATCTGATTAGCACTTCTGCAGCAAGTTTTTAAGATGCTTAAATAACTTGAAACCCAGATTTTTTGTATGGTATATGAAGAACATGTGTCGTTCTATCTTGTGGATTAATTGTTTTCATGATTTTATTTTCTGATCATTTTAGGACACATGGCAACTTTTTGAATCTGATTAACTTTTGTGTAGTTTTTGTAGTTTTGTAATCTGATTAGCCTTCTTTCTACTGATGCCCTAAATTCCTGATAAATTTTGATCCTTTGATTTTCATACGTCTGAAAAGAACATATCTTATTCTATTACATGGTTCTGTCCGTTTTCTTATTGGATCATTAAATCTTATTTTTGGGTATGGCTACTTTTCTTAAAAAATTCACTGGCTGCACTGTTTGCTTTCTACATGTTATTGCTTCTTTTGGTTCCAGATCCAGAAATCTTCAAGAGCAACTATCTTCCATCTCTAGCCACCACTGCATCTGCCTCTGACATCACTGTTTCCAACCGTCGACACTGGATTATACGATCTGTAGATTCTTACTTCTTTTACTGCCTCTATTTCTATTGATTTGATTTATTTATGCAGCAGACTCTTCATTAGTGACCGATATTTTTTTATCTATGCAGCATTATTTTTAGCACCCACCGGCCGACGATCTCACCTCCAGGACTGTATTCTCTAGCAGACCACTAGAGATTACTCACTCTACTGTCGGCACCATCATCATCATTGCTAGCAGCTTTTCAGCTAGCCTCTGTTCCACTTTTGCTTCTCAGCTGCATCAGCTTTTTCCACCGGCATCCTCTTCAGACCTCTGGCAACATCTCTGATTCTCTCTTGAGAAAATTATTTTTATCATTATTATTTTTAGAGACTATTTTTAGACTGAGCCTTATGTATCTTAAATTGTGCAGGTAAAATTTTCAAAAGGCACATCCTTGGACCTCGCAGCATCTACCCCGACATTATTTTTGATATGAGCCTTATGTATTTTCAGTCAGAGCTTACTATATAGTTTTGTGAGTATTGTTTGCACTTTCCTGTGATTATTTGATTTGATATGATTATCTACACTTTTCTTCTCTTAGATCTATCACTTTACATCTCATGATTGTTGAGTTTGATGCTTCTACACCTCTGTGACCACATGCTTATTTTTCTCTTTGATGTGGTTGTATTATGATTATGATACTGATTTCTATTATTTCGATAGGGTTGTATTATGATATTTCGATATTCTGATGAGCTATCTTCGATATGGTTGTAGTATACATGATGATATATTTAGTGTTTACGATGATATTTTGTGATGATGATGAGTATATTCTTGTTTTATATTGTTGATGACTTGATTGATTGATGATGAATGGATTCAAATTCATGATTAGAGAAAAACCCTATCATGTTCGATTTATTTCTTCAATGCATATCTATCTTTGAAATTTGACAGTGGTTGATGCATGAAATTTTGGGTAGATGTATTATTTGAGGAATAAGATCTAAGGTGAACCTATTCTTTTGAATAAAATGAGTATATGAGTATGATTTGAGAATTGAGATCAATTGATCAACCTAGTAGATGTTTAGTCTATTTTGCTATTTGTTGGGAAATAAGAATCCAAGATCCATAAAAATAGTGAGAGACTCCCCTACTTGGCACTATGTAAAATTGATAGTGGTACCTAAGACATAGGTTGAAGTCTTGAAAAATAATAAGAGATAAAAAGAATAAGACTCCTCTACTTGGCACTATGCAAAATTGATAATGGTACCGAATATAAGAGTTGAAGTCAAAAATAAAAAGTGTGTATCTAAGTGGGTACATGCCATCTTTACAAAAACAAACAAAATGCAAAAAAAAAAAAATTATGTGTGGAAAAAGATCTTGGAAACTTAATTCCTATAAACAAAAGCATGATAGATTTGAACTGAAAACTAGGTGAAATCATGAGATTGAAAATTCTATTTATTATACGAGTTGCAAAGTTGTATTTGATTGAGTTGTGAATCTAGAGGATTGAATTATAAGAATGATATGTTTATTTGAAGTTTTGTGAAACAATTGATGGAATTTTTCATTGATGATTGTATTTTAGAAATTTATTGAGCATGAAAAGGTTTATCTTTTAATCAACTTTTGATTTTTGCTTGAGGACAAGCAAAGTTTGAGCCTTATGTATTTGATGACACCAAAATATATAGTATATTTTGTATCATTTTATATATCTTTTCATGCTCAATTGAAGATCTTTTGCTTATTTTTATGCCAAAATTATCAAATATTGCAAAATCTACTTCTATTTTGGTTTTTCATGATTTTCAGGTAAAAAAACACTTTTTTGAGGTGTTTTCAAGCAAAATCGAAGACATAGAAGATTTACCATCATCAAGAGGAGATCACCTGACAAATTTCACGTAAATCGGAGCAACTGACCAAAATACGGTAGTGCTGTATTTTATATTACGGTACCGTATTTCCGTACGATACCGTAAAATCAAAGCACTGCCCTAATTTGGGGAGTTTTTAGACCAGAAGATTTTTCTGATTTTAAAGCACCACCGTAAAGAATTACACGGGCCGTATTTTGGAGTGTTTCAAACCAGAGACTTTTGCTGATTTTACAACACGACCGTAAACCATTTCACGGTGCCGTATTTATCAGAGATTTCAGACCAGAGAACTCGTCAGATTTTACGGCACTACCATAATAACTTTTACGGGCCGTAATTTTGACACAGGGTTCACAGAACCAAAATACGGCACTGCCGTAAAATAGTTTACGGCCGTAATTTCCATTCAAAAACGTGATTTTTACGGGCCCGAAACTTGCGCGAACCATATCTTTTGATCCAGACCTCCAAATTGAGATCTGAAAGATGCTGCGGACTGGTCTTAAAGAGGACAAGATACATGAAGTGAAAGTACGAAATTTTATCTAGAATTGAGAGAGCAATTGTGAGAGGCGGTTAGGGTTTGGCCTCACGCCGAGAGGCGTAGAGGGCACCTCTCACCATGATTTTTACACAGAAGCTTCGTTTGGAGGTGGAGAGGATACACCAGAAGTTTCAAGGGGAAAGGAGCCCAGACGGAGGAGAAATCAATACAAAACTGTGCGCCGCCGCTATTCGTCGCAGATTACGGCCGTAAACATCTTTACGGCCGTACCGTAAACTATTTTCTCTCTCTGTTTTGATTTCCTTTACCATGAATTATTGTAATATTCCTTCCATGCAAGCTTAAACATCTTTGGGACATGGGGTGTAATCCCTTTGATTTTTAATGATTAGATAACTCTTATTTTCGTCAGAATAGTTTTATTATGATGATTCTACTTATGTGATTGTTTGTCTTTGATTCTCCATAGATTGATGTTATTATTCATGTTTTAGAGTTCTCGTAATAAAGACCGAAAGGTGACTTGCTTGAGAACTTGGAACCCTAGAATTGCATGTTATGAACTCTCTTAGGTTAGTTTTTAATTATTTGATTTTAGTGATCTTATTGCCATGATGATAATTTGAATCTAGGGTAGAGTCGAGTTGTCAAACGTGGAGATCTTGCACGAAAGTGAGGATCGGAATGTTGGAGAACCATAAGTAGAACTTGTGTTGAGACTCGGATGCACGAAAGTGATCCTTGAGATTCCACTTGAGACAATCAACTTAGAATTCAGATGCACGAAAGTGATCTCGAATTCTTTGATTGATGATTTACTTATCTTCAGTATTGGGATAGATCTTGCGCAAAAGCGAGGATTGGTCCCTGCATGATTGTCTGCACGAAAGTGAGATGATCACTTTATGAAGTAAATTAAGTCTTTATCATGATAAAATTAGTCTGGCGACCTTTTCTTAATATCTAGTCATTGAAATTAAAGTGGATGAAACCCTAGTCCCAGTTTATCTCTCTGATTATCTCTACGCTATTTTTATTATTCACTTGCATTATAATCGATTGCTTAGCTAGTGAGAATACAACTATTTGGTACTTAACAATAAGGTCTCTGTGGGATCGATATTTTTCTTTATTACTTCGAGTATCCGTGCACTTGCTGACACTACAAGTTTAGGGACAACAAGTTTTTGGAGCCGTGTCAGGGAGTGACAATAGCCCTGTGCGCCAACACTTAGGTTTTGGCCGCGACACCTTAAATAAGTCTACCTACTTGTATTTATAAGTGTGTCCTTTCGGATCACAACAAGTTTTTGGCACCGTTGCCGGGGACCTTAGTTTTGTTCATTTCAAAATAGTTGTTAGTATTGCTAGACTAGGTTTTATTTGTTTTAGATTTAACTTTGTTTTTTGTTTTTGCAGGTTTTGGATTTTCACAAGTTGTGACAGAACTATGATTTCTAAAATTTGTGAATTGCTTGTGTTTTATCTTTTTCTATTTTTTTATATATTCTGAAAAAAAAAACAAGTTGATTGATTGGTGTTGGATTATCCTTCTGTTCTTGATAGACTTGAAAATATGTCTTTTTATCACAATTCATGGGCATCTGAAAGAGGCAAGGTAAACATGCCACAAGGGGAGCATAAAGATTATTCACGATGCACTCTTGCAGATATATTGAAATTTCACTCTATTCCTTCTATTAGATGAAATATTTGTAAATCTAATGATCATTATGCTTCTGAATGTCAATTTAGAAATCATGCAAATCACAATTCATCATGGTATCAAGATGATCATGGAGTCCGGCCGTCAGCCACGTAAACCCATTGACTTGCATGACCTGCCCATGGAGTCCCATCTTTCCGAGCATGCATACTCTTTCTCTCAGCATGTAACTAGCTTGCATGAGGAAGTTCGACATCAAATCTTTTTGGGCAATACTTGTAATGCTACGAGGGCCAACGAGCACCGTAGGCCACAACACTTTTTTGTAGGTGAGCTGGTAAGGGTGCGCATCCACCCTGAGTGTGTCTCCAACTGAGCACATTTTCAGCTTCAGCCACGATACATGGGACCTTATGCGGTGGTACGAAGGATCGGCTCCAACGCCTATGTGCTGGATCTACCCACGAACATGGGCATTCATCTAGTCTTCAACGTGGCGGACCTCCTTCCCTTCTATGGTCCTTTGGAGGAGCCATCAGACCCTGACGAGCCGCTACCCCCTAGTTCTCCGGAGGAGAACTCCTCAGAGCGCGCAGTAGAAGCTGATGCAGGAGCATACCTCATGAAGGAAGGGGAAAATCTGGCCCCAATGGTGCCCCAAAAATTTTCCACAGAAAGTTCCACGGGGTACCCAGCGACGGAAGCCATGCCCCGTGAGTCCTGCGGACAACTACCGGATACTTCACACGCCCAAGTCAAGTTTTCCACAGAAAGTTCCTCAGGGCACCCAGCGACGGAAACCTCACCCCGAGAGTCCTGCAAACAACTTCCTGAAGATTCACATGCACAAGTCAGAATTTCCATAGAAAGTTCATCGGGGTACCCAGTGACGAAAACCTCGCCCTGAGAGTCCCGCAGACAACTACGTGAAGGTTCCCAGGCACAAGTCAGGTTTTCCACAGAAAGTTCCTCGGGTCACCCAGTGACGAAAACCTTGCCCCGAGAGTTCTACGGACAACTTCCTGAAGATCCACAGGCACAAGTCAGAAATCCCACAGAATGTTCCTCGGGTCAACCAGTCAACCAGCGACAAAAGCCACACCCCGTGGGTCCTGCAGACAGCTACCCGAAGCCGCAGAACTGCCCCGACGACCCCATTTCGACGTATACAACCCACCCTACCATGTTGCTTCACCTCATGAAGACCCAAAGGAGCCCAACAAGGTAGTTATCCGGTGATCCCAACGCCCATCTCACCCACCGGACCGCTTCGTGGGTGTAATCAGCCCACTCTCCATCCACACCGAAGTGACCCGGCCCAAGGACGCTACAAGCCAATCCCCGAAGGGCCCAACACCAGATGGGCCTCACAACCACATCAGCAACACGGCCCAAGAAAAGGCCGCAACGATTGTTAAGCAGCCCAGTACTTCGAAATTCTGCTGCTTTGTCGCGATGTGCTCCGAGCGCATCTAACCGTTGTCGCAACCACCTCGTACACTGAAGAACCAAAGGACCTGCGCCGGATGACACCAAAATATATAGTATATTTTATATCATTTTAGATATCTTTTCATGCTAAATTGAGGATATTTTACTTGTTTTCATGCTAAATTCATCGAGTATTGCAAAAAGGCACTATTTTGGGCGTTTTTAAACAAAATCAAAGACATGGAAGAGTTACCATCATCAAAAGGAGGTCACACAAGAATTTTCACGCAAATTGAGGCTAAAGACCAAAATACGGCAGTGCCATAAGGGATTTTATGGTATCGTATTTTTCACTGTTACCGTATTATCGAGATCACGGTCGTATTTTCGTGATTTTCCAAACAGAAGGTGTTCACGAAAATACGGCACCGCCGTAAGGATTTACACGGCCGTATTTTGGGGCACTTTTTGAACAGAGACTTTTGCCAAAATTACGGCA
This sequence comes from Costus lasius, assembly GCA_027563935.2. Lineage (NCBI taxonomy): Eukaryota > Viridiplantae > Streptophyta > Magnoliopsida > Zingiberales > Costaceae > Costus > Costus lasius. The sequence goes on from CM050451.1 coordinate 85,584,694, forward strand.
CTACCGTAAAGAATTACATGGGCCGTATTTCCCCGATGAATCCGACCAGAGGGTTCAGCCAATTTTACGGCACTACCGTAAACCAAATTACGGTGCCGTATTTTCCAGCGTTTCTAGAACAGAACACTCAGCCAATATTACGGCACTGCCGTAAATTATTACACGGCCGTAATTAGGGCTGAGCATTCGGTAATTACCGATTACCGATTTACCGATTACCGACTTTACCAAAATATTTTTTCTTTTACCGTTACCGTTACCGAAAGTGATATTACCGATCGGTAATTTACCGATTTACCGACCGGTAAAAATCGGTAAATTACCGAATTTTACTTGTTATTGGTCATTTCATATTACGCTTAACTGAAAGAAAATAATTAATATGTGCAGAAAATGCAGGACAATGGAAAATGATCTCAGCATTCCAATAGCTGTCCCCATAGCAGTTGCATCGCATGTATTTGATTTCAATGGTAGCAGATGCAGATAATAGAAAGGAAAAGATAAAGATTAGCTGAAAGAAAATTAAAGAAGAACAATCAAGACAACAAAGGCTAGCATCACATTTCGTTGCCAAAGAAGAGCTTCAGTGAAACCCTGAAAATTTGATCCAGCTTCCATATCTCGATTTTAACCTCAAAAATAATATAAGCCGTATGTATCTTTTTGACATGCTAACCAAAATTTGGAAACAAAAAGAGAGCACGCAGTACATTTACTGATTTAAGATCCAAGAGGAGTCTCAATCTCTAATCTGTTGGGGTATGCCCTTAAGGCTAATGTTTGAGGCCTTTGGGATGATTTCAGTATCATGTATAAACTATGTATAAGTTTATAAAGGCAATGGTTGTTATTCAGGTTGTTACATTATCTGCTGCTGTTATGTATACTTCTGAATAATGTCTCAATGGTGTTCAGCTTGGCTGACATTAGCATTGTCCTTAGTCGAGATATCTTGGTGAACATGAGACAGCCTTGATATGATTGAGACTAATATGTGTTCCAATCTTATAGGGTGCTTCGAGCATGGAATAAGATGTAGACACATAGGTGCATTAGATGTACTGGACAGACCCTACTTAGGATATTCAATTGTTTGTCACAATGTGAATAATCCTTATATGCAAGCAAGTGGCATATTTCCTCTGACTTGAGATCGCTTGTGTTTCTAAATGATGATTGGCATTGTCTTGAGGTAATTCAATATCATTTGAAATATAATGGTTATAGATTATCTTGGATAATGAGCATGAGTCATGTTAGGACACTAGTGATAGATATAGGATTGCCTCTCCTTGTTGGAGTGTGATGTTCTAAAGGGGCCCCCTGGATGAGATGATTGAGAAAGTGTATGGCCATACCCAGATGACTACGTTCATCTGATCTAATCATTTTCATCATATTGGAATTACAGGCTTGACACGCTTGTCCAATGAGAACATCCAGTGGCAAAGGAAACATGTATGTCAAGTGAATTGGATTCACACTTGTGCTATGGTTTGGGTGTAGTCTTGGAAGACTCTTTCCTTCATATCAGGAGATAGTGATGTGTTGCTAGATACCCCTCTCTGATCGTGATAACGTAAGTTATCGTTACCGACATTGAAGGAAACCCTTAGGGTCACACAATTTGATGATATGGCTTACTTATGTCAGATCGTGTGGACTGAATGGTTTTGGTTCAGTTTAAAGGAGTTTAAACTCTGATTGGAAGTGAGATCTGGTCTGATCATGTTTGATTGATTAGGGCTTGAGATCGGTAAGCTTCGATCGGGAGAATTGATGCTTGATCGATGAGATCAAGAGCATCAAGAGATGTGTGGTTAGATCTTGAGCCATCTGGTTCATATGAGATCTAGACCATGGCTTGGTTTGATTTGGTCTTTGAACCAAATGCAATAGAACCGGTTCACATAAGTGAACGCATGGTTCAAAGTGAGAAGACGTTTTGGTTGGTTCGAAAACATGGGCGCATGGCTTGATGACTTTCTATTTTTGGAAGCCATAAGCGTTCCCACGTTGGATAACGCCTCAACGCCTCCCTCTCTCTCGAATGAATGCTTCTCCTCTCGTGTGTGTGTCGAGGCTCCACGAAAGAGAAGAGGTAGAGAGTTTTTGCTTAGCCAAGAAGAAGAACATCTCATCTTCTCCTACACGTTGAAGGACACCTTAGAACTTTGCTAGCACAAAGAAGAAAAGGGAGTAGCCATCGTCACCTTGTGTGCGACTGCTTTGGAGGAGAGCCGCTCGCCCTCTATATTCTTCCAAGTCGCCATCCAAATAATGGCCATGGTAACATCCTATCTTCTCATTGCAAGAACTAATAGTTGATCATATGTTCATGCCATGCGATCTTCATGAAACCCTTGTTTTCGCCCATGAAAAATTTTATATGCGCCTGAATTAGGGTTTCGCCCCCCCTTTCATAATCCACAGATCAGCAATAAGCTTTCGAAAGCTAGAGAATGATACCAGAGTACCAAATGGGCGGCGGTCCGGTGGAAGTGCGGAACTCGGAAGCTAGAGAATGCTACCAGAGTACCAAAGGGGCGGTGGTCCGGCGGAAGTACAGGACAACAGGACGGGACGACGCCTCGAGCCCTCGACGAGACAAGCACGACTGCTGACAACACGAGTCGACGCGACGAAGATGAAGTCACAAAGGGGCGGCGGTTTGGCGGAAGTGCGGAACTCGGAAGAGCGGCTGCGATTTGCGAGAGTCGAGACTCGAGAAGTCGAGAGTCAAGACATTAGGGATTTAGGGTAAAATTAAAAGTCAAAATCAGAGCATCAGACATTCGGAATCGGATGACACTCACGAGCCGAGGAAATCAACGGTCTTCGGCTCAAAATATTTTTTAAAAAAATAAAATATATATATATTCGGTAAATCGATAAATTTACCGAAACGAAAAAATTTTACCGCACTGATTACCGATTACCGAATATCCTTAATTCTATTACTGTTACCATTACTGTTACCAAATTTACTGAACCAATTTTACCTTTACCTTCGGTAAATTCGGTAAAAATCGGTAATTACCGATTTATGCTCAGCCCTAGCCATAATTCCCAGTCAAAATCGCGAGTCTTCCGCGGCTGAAACTTGTTCGGACCATAACTTTTGATCCAGAGCTCCAAATTAGAATCCGAAAGTTTCTTTGGACTCGTCTTTAAGAGGGGAAGGCGTACGAAGTGGAAGGAAGAACGTTTATCCAGATTTGAGGGAGCAATCAACAGAGAGGCGGTTAGGGTTTGTTCTCATGCCGAGAGGCGTAGAGGGCACCTTAGGCTGTAATTTTCATGCATAAGCTTTTCCTGGAGGAGAGGAAGACACCACAGAAGTTTCAGAGTATTTGGAGTCTGGTCGGAGAAGGAATCAACGAAACAGCGGTGACAGCGCTATTCATCGAAGCAAATTACGGCTGTAAAGGATTTTACAGCCGTGTTGTAACGTTGTTTCTCCTTTCCTTTCATTTTCTGATCATTCTAAGACCATGATTTATTGTATCTCTTCCTTCATGCAAGCTTAATATTGTTTTGGGACATGGGGTGTAATCCCCTTGATTCTTAATGATTAGATAATCTTCTTTCTCGTCATGATAATTTTGTCATGATAATTTTGCTCATGTGATATTTGTGCTTAGACTCTCTATAGATCCACATTACTAATCATGTTTTTAGAGTTTTCGCTATTGACTGAAAGGTAATTGCTTGAGAACTTGGAACCCTAGAATTGCATGTTAGGATCCCTTCATTAGGTTAGATCTAATTTGATCTGTTCTAGTAGATTAATTGCCATGATAGTAATATGAATCTATGGATCGAGTCTATTTATCAAACATGGAGATCTTGCACGAAAGTGAGGATCGGAACGTTGGAGATCCATGAGTAAAACTAGTGTTGAGGCTCGGATGCACGAAAGTGATCCTTGAGATTCCACTAGAGATTATCAACCTAGAATTCGGATGCACGAAAGTGATCTTGAGTTCTTTGATTGATGATTTACTTATCTACAGCATTGGGACAGATCTTGCGCGAAAGCGAGGATTGGTCCCTGCATGATTGTCTACACGAAAGTGAGATAATCCCTTTATGAAGTAAATTAGGTCTTTATCGTAGCAAGATTTGATTGACGAACCTTTATTTATATCTTATCATTGAAATTAAGGTGGATGAAACCCTAATCCCATGTTTATCTCTCTGTTTATCTAACACTCTTTCTATTTACTTTCATCATATTCGGTTCACTTAGCTAGCGAGAAAACAATTATTTGGTAATTAACAATAAGGTCTCTGTGGATCGATATTTTTATTACTTCAATAATTTCGTGCACTTGCGGAATCCTATCAAGTTTTTGGCACTGTTGTCGGGGATTAGTCCAAGGTACACGCGTGCCAGACTTGTAGTGTTCCCTTACGGGCTATCAAGTTTTTGGTGCCGTTGCCGGGGATTAGTCCAAGGTACATGCGTGCCGGACTTGTAGTGTTCCCTTTCGGGCTATCAAGTTTTTGGCGCCGTTGCCGGGACCTTAGTTTTGTTAATATCAAAATAGTTGTTAGTATTGCTAGACTAAGTTTTATTTGCTTTATATTTAACTTTGTTTTCTGTATTTGCAGGTTTTGGATATTCACAGTTGTGGCAGAACTGTGATTTCTGAAATTTTTATTTGCTTGTGTCTTTATATATTCTGAAAAAAAAAATTTGATTGATTGGTGTTGGATTATCTTTCTGTTCTTGATAGATTTGAAAACATGTCATTTAATCACAACTCCTAGGCAACTGAAAGAGGTGAGGTATACATGCCAAAAGGTAATTCTCTTGTAGATCAATTTAACTCTTATATGCAATCTTGTTCTTCTGAATATTGCGTTATTTGTGGATATCCTGATCATTGTTCCTCTGATTGCCCATTTTTAAAACCAAATTTATCATGGCAAGAACAAGATCGATTGTATTCTAGATGGAAAAACCAAACTTCTTTATATGATGATTGCTCTGATCATGTTTCTGAACCACAATTTGAATTTGATACTGAAAAACTTGAATTAGAAAATTCCCCTTGTGATCATGATTGTTTTGAGATTGAGCCTTATGTGAATATTATTGAATCTCACTCTGATTTTGATGATTGTAGAACTGATTCATCTGCTAATGTATTTGAGGAAAAGATTGAGAAAATTGAAATTGAAGAACCTTCTTTTGATGATAATTCTGATTTTGATAATATCTTGTTTATGGTTAAATCTGATGAGCATGATGAAGGTTCAAAAATTATAGACATTGATGAGCCCCACTTTGATTTTGGTGATATTTTTGAAATTAATGATAAATCTCTTGTGGTCAACTATGATTCTATTAATTCTTTTTCATATGATTCTGATTTTGACTCTTCTGATAATGAATTATTTGTGGGGAAGCATGAGAAAATCGATTTTGTAGAGTCTCATCTTGATTTTGTTGATAATTTTGATATTGATAGATTATTTGATGACAAACATGAGGAACTTGAAAAGGATTTGAATGAATCTCACCATGATGTTTTGCCCAAAGCTATTGTTAAAAATTTTGATCTATTTGAAAATTTGTGCTTTATCGAGGAATCTAATGAAAGACATAGACATTATTTTGATGATCCAATACTTGAATCTTTTAATCTAGGTCCTTTTGTTATTGCCATTGAAAATATTAATTTGAAGAAAGGACTTATGATTTTACTTTTTGATAAGCATAGGAAGATCATAAAGATTACTTTGAGTGGATCTGAGAATTTTAATTTCTGCAAATTTGAGAAAGACACATTAATCATGATTTATGTGAAATTCTGGATATCTGGATTTGTGGCTAAACTGTTTGGAAAAAGGAAATGCAGAAAATTATATGCTTTATATTTTGGAACCGATTCACCTGCTTCACCATGATATTGATTTTTGGTCAAGCTATGGACCTAAAATTAGCGCTTCTTGGGAGGCAACCCAAGCACTTTTATCTTAGTTTAGTTTCTTTTATTTTAATTTATTTTTAGAATTAATTTTGCTTTTATTTTTGTAAGAAAATCAAATTTTGTGCAAAATACGGCACAGCCGTAATGTAGTTTACGCCCGTAATCTGCTCTGATTTCTTTTCCGAGAGTTTTTAGTATTTTACGGCGGTACCGTATTTCTTTTACGGTACCGTATTTTCTGGCCTTTTTTACTTTACGTGCCGTAATCTTGAGTGTTTTCTTTTCAAAAATTTTTTGAAAAATACGGCAGTACCGTAAGGAATTTCACGGTACCGTATTTCCTGATTATTTCTTACCCGAGAGTTCTTTGCAAATTACGGCACTGCCGTAACGCATATTACGGTACCGTATTTGTAAACTGCTTCCAGTTATTGAGTAGGTGTCTTCTCGCATTGATTTTAAGAAACTGGGTTACGAAAATTTTTAATTTTTAGCACGACATGGAAGTACTGATCTTTGTCTATTATTTGGATATTTTTGCTGAATTTTAGAATCCATGGATCTTTCTGAAACACATAGCAACTTTTTGATTCTGATTAGATTCTGTGCAGTTTTTCATTTTGTAATCTGAGTAGCCTTCTTTCTGCTGATACCCTAAATTCCTGAAAAATTTTGATCCTTTATTTTTCACATACCTGGAAAGATCAAGTTTTATTTTACTTCATGGTTTTGTCTATTTTCTGTTTGGATCATTAAATCTTATTCTTGGGTATGGCTACTTTTCATAAAAAAATTCAAAAACTGTTTTCTACCTGTTATAGCTTCTTCTCCATATTTACATCCAGCACTAGCTACCACTGCATCTGCCTCTGACATCACTGTTTCCAGCCGTCGACACTGGATTATACCACCTACATATTCTTATTTCTTTTGCTGCCTCTTATTCCATGATATTATTTATTTATGCAGTGGACTTTTCATTACTGACTCTGATTTTTTATGTGCAGTATTATCTTCCATAGCCCGACGATCTCACCTCCAGGACCGTATTCTCTAGCAGGCCATTAGAGATTACTCAACCTTATGTCGGCACCATCACCATCATTGCTAGTAGCTTTTCAGCTAGATCTGTTCCACCAGCACTCTTCTGGACCCTCGATGATATCTCTGATTTTTCTTTGAGAGAATTATTTTTATTTTTATTATTTTTGAGACTGTTTTTGATCTGAGCCTTATGTGAGCCTTATGTACCTTAAATTTTGCAGAAAATTTTCAAAAGGCACATCATTGGACCCAGCTGCACTAGCCTGACAATGATTAAGCATGATCTATATGGTTTTGTGAGTATCACTTGCACTCTCTTATTAATGACTATTTCTTGTAGTGCATCTTTGACTTTATACTACTTATTGGGTTTCTCTTGAAAAATGATTTTATGGAACTCATTGTTTTGATGATGATATTATTCAAATTTGTTGTTAAAATTGATATAAGCATATGATCCACTTTCTACTATATGATGGCATGATTTATTGATAAAATTTCTATTGATAAAATATCTTCCTTGATGATGTGAGTATTTATACTTGTAATTGGAGAAAAACCCTATCATGTTAGATTTATTTCTTCAATGCATATCTATCTTTGAAATTTGACATTGGTTGATGCATGAAATTTTGGGTAGATGTGTTATTTGAAGGATAAAATCTAAATGTGAAACTATTCCTTTAAATAAAATGAGCATATGAGTGTAATTTTTAATCGATGTCAATTGATTAGCCTAGTTGATGTTTGGTCTATTTTACTATTTGTTGGGAAGGAAGAATCCATGATCCATAAAAAAAATAGTGAGAGACTCCCCTACTTGGCACTGTGTAAAATTGACAGTGGTACCTAAGAGATGGGTTGAAGTCTATAAAAAATTTGAAAGTGAAAAAGAATAAGACTCCTCTACTTGGCACTGTGTAAAATTGACAGTGGTACCGAAGACAAGAGTTGAAGTCAAAAAAAAAAGTGTGTATCTATGTGGGTACATGCCATTTGTTCAAAAACTAAAAAGAGAGAGAAAGAGCAAGAAAAGAAAAATTCTGTGTGGAAAAAGATCTTGGAGACTTAATTCCTGTAAACAAAGGTATGATAGATTTAAACTAGAACAAAGGTGAAATCTTGAGACTGAGATTTTTTTTATTATACAAGTTGCGAAGTTTTATTTGATTGAGTTGTGGATATAGAAGGTTGAGTTCTAAGAATGACTTGTTTGCTTAAAGTTTTATAAAGCAATTGATGGAATTTTTCATTGATGATTGTATTTTAGAAATTTATTGAGCATGAAAAGGTTATTCTTGTGATCAAATTTTGATTTCAAAATTTGATTTTTGCTTGAGGACAAGCAAAGTTTGAGCCTTATGTGTTTAATGACACCAAAATATATAGTATATTTTGTATCATTTTAGATATCTTTTCATGCTAAATTGAGGATCTTTTACTTGTTTTCATGCTAAATTCATCGAGTATTGCAAAGTCTACTTCTATTTTAGTTTATCATGATTTTCAGGCAAAAAGGCACTATTTTGGGCGTTTTTAAGCAAAATCAAAGACATGGAAGAGTTACCATTATCAAGAGTAGGTCACATAAGAATTTTCACGCAAATCGAGGCTAAAGACCAAAATACGGCAATGCCATAAGGGATTTTACGGTACCGTATTTTTCACGGCTATCGTATTATCGAGATCACAGTCGTATTTTGGTGATTTTCCAAACAGAAGGTTTTTGCGAAAATACGGCACCGCTGTAATGATTTACACGGCCGTATTTTGGGGCACTTTCTAAACAGAGACTTTTGCCGAAATTACGGCACTACCGTAAAGAATTACACGGGCCGTATTTCCCCGACGAATCCGACCAGAGAGTTCAACCGATTTTATGGCACTGCCGTAAACCAAATTACGGTGCCGTATTTTCCAGCGTTTCCAGAACAGAACACTCAGCCAATATTACGGCACTGCTGTAAATTATTACACGGCCGTAATTCCCAGTCAAAATCACGAGTCTTCCGCGGCTGAAACTTGTTCGGGCCATAACTTTTGATCTAGAGCTCCAAATTAGGATCCGAAAGTTGCTGCGGACTCGTCTTTAATAGAGTAAGGCGTACGAAGTAGAAGGAAGAACTTTTGTCTAGATTTGAGGGAGCAATCAACAGAGAGGTGGTTAGGGTTTGTTCTCACGCCGAGAGGCGTAGAGGGCACCTCAGGTCGTAATTTTCAAGCAGAAGCTTTGCCTGGAGGAGAGGAAGACACCATAGAAGTTTCAATGCTTTTGGAGTCTGATCGGAGGAGGAATCAATGAAACAGCGGTGATAGCGCTGTTCATCGAAGCAAATTACGGCTGTAAAGGATTTTACAGCCGTGTTGTAACGTTGTTTCTCCTTTCCTTTCATTTTCTGATCATTCTAAGACCATGATTTATTGTATCTCTTCCTTCATGCAAGCTTAATATTGTTTTGGGACATGGGGTGTAATCCCCTTGATTCTTAATGATTAGATAATCTTCTTTCTCGTCATGATAATTTTGCCATGATAATTTTTCTCATGTGATATTTACGCTTAGACTCTCTATAGATCCACGTTACTGATCATGTTTTTAGAGTTTTCTCTATTGACTGAAAGGTAATTGCTTGAGAACTTGGAACCCTAGAATTACATGTTAGGATCCCTTCAATAGGTTAGATCTAATTTGATCTGTTCTAGTAGATTAATTGCCATGATAGTAATATGAATCTATGGATCGAGTCTATTTATAAAACGTGGAGATCTTGCATGAAAGTGAGGATCGAAACGTTGGAGATCCATGAGTAAAACTAGTGTTGAGGCTCGGATGCACGAAAGTGATCCTTGAGATTCCACTAGAGATTATCAACCTAGAATTCGGATGCACGAAAGTGATCTTGAGTTCTTTGATTGATGATTTACTTATCTACAGCATTGGGACAGATCTTGCGCGAAAGCGAGGATTGGTCCCTGCATGATTGTCTGCACGAAAGTGAGATAATCCCTTTATGAAGTAAATTAGGTCTTTATCGTAGCAAGATTTGATTGACGAACCTTTATTTATATCTTATCATTGAAATTAAGGTGGATGAAACCCTAGTCCCATGTTTATCTCTCTGTTTATCTTACGCTCTTTCTATTTACTTTCATCATATTCGGTTCACTTAGCTAGCGAGAAAACAATTATTTGGTAATTAACAATAAGGTCTCTGTGGATCGATATTTTTATTACTTCGATAATTCTGTGCACTTGCGAAATCCTATCAAGTTTTTGGCATCGTTACCGGGGATTAGTCCAAGGTACACGCGTGCCAGACTTGTAGTGTTCCCTTACTTGCTATCAGCGCCCCTGCAGGAGTAGATGGTAGTTAGTAGGATTTTATTCTGTTTTGTCTTTTTGTGGCAGCTTGATCACTTTTTGGTTGTTAGTTGTTGAGATGCTGCCCTTTTGTCTTGTTTACCCCTCCTTATCTTATAAAGAGAGGGGCCGGCCAGCATTCTCCCTTAGTTTTCTTAGAGGTAGAGTTCTCCTGGTGAGCAAGTGTGCCTCCAGCTTGTGTGGAAGACGAAGTAGCCTCGTCTTCAGGGTTTATAAGAGTCGGCGACCGGTGTCTCGACTCGAAGTGTTTCCTGCTTTTCGGAGATTAAATCCCACCGTTCTGGGTGGGTCAGGTTCGCCTGTTTCTACATGTTTTTTCTGAGTTGTGTTTTCATTCGCCCTCTCACCCATGAGCATCCAAGCGTCGGAGTCTTGGAAGGTTTCCCTGTTCGTTGGTTTGATCGCAGGTGCATAGGCGCGCGAGCTGACCTCGAGATCCGCAAACCCCATTCGTGCTGTGCTTAAAATTGCTCTAGAGGTTAGTGAGTGAATTTCAGTAATTTTGGGTGCCGTTGGATTTCTCTCGCATTAGTATTGCCTCGAAACGAATTCACGCCGATTTCTCGTGTTTCTTGCAATACTTTCCTAGCGATTTGACTTCCCTCGCCTCAAGACCCTCTCACGATTTATGTGCATTGTGTAAACACCGTAGAGTACGGCATTAAGGACCAACCCTCCTATAGTCCCTGCATCATATATTCTTATGGCAGTTGATTATGTGTCAAAGTGGGTTGAAGCTGTAGCGGCTCCGACCAATGATTCTCGCATGGTCATCAGGCTATTCAAAAAGGTAATATTTTCAAGGTTTGGGGTTCCAAGAGTTGTAATAAGTGATGGTGGATCCCACTTTATAGAACATAAATTCTCTGCACTATTGAGCAAATATGGGGTGAGACATAAAGTATCTACTCCTTACCACCCGCAAACAAGTGGCCAAGTAGAAGTTTCTAATAGAGAGTTGAAGAGAATTCTTGAAAAAACTGTTTCTAGATCAAGGAAAGATTGGTCCATGAAGCTTGACGATACATTATGGGCATACTGGACTGCATTTAAGACTCCAATTGGTATATCACCTTATCAACTTATATATGGAAAATCATGTCACCTCCCGGTTGAATTGGAACATAAAGCTTATTGAGCGATAAAGACTTTGAATTATGATTTTAAAACCACTGGGAGAAAAGAAAATTACATATTGATGAACCTGAAGAGATCAGGATGAATGCGTATGAGAGTGCAAGGATTTACAAAGAGAGAACCAAGAAATGGCATGACCACCAAATTGTTAGAAAGAATTTTAGAGAAGGTGACCTCGTTTTACTATTCAATTCTAGATTGAAGCTCTTTCTTGGAAAACTTAGGACAAGATGGTCAGGCCCTTTTAAGGTTATCAAGGTTTATCCTTATGGCACTATTGAGATTTGGAGTGAAAGAGCAGGAAACTTCATAGTTAATGGTCAATGTTTGAAACATTACTATGTATCTGAACCAATTGAAGAGGGCGTCACACAGAAGCACTCAGATCCTCCACCTCTAGAAACATGATGATGATCTTCGGTCGGGCTAATGATAGGACCTAGACGGCTGCTACCGCAAGTGCACGGTCTATCACGTAATAAATAAGATCGAACCCACAGGGACTAGGGTCAAGTACTAACAAATCAGTCAATCAATAGCTAGGTTAATGATTAATGGAGAAAATTACTAATGTCCCAGTGCAAATGATTAAACTAAAGCGAATTAAGAACAAGCAGCGCAAAGAGCAAAGCAAATGAGACTTTTAATCTATGAGAGAGATTCGGGGTTTTAGGTTTCACCACACTGAAACATGCAGAATTATTAGAGTTTGATGTTCTAATCAAGCTTTATCTAAGTTCTCAAGGTAATCCTTCCTAGGGTACATGTTGGTGTATATGCCCTAGGACCTAGCTTTGGTCAACTTATGTACTACTTGACATTGATATTTATATATCATTCTGGCATTGTCGTTATCATTGTCTGTCTACACCTGCGATTGTGTACTTACATGATAATGTCCCTGGAGACAGATTGGATCTGTGCTCAAATTATCATCCCCAGTCAATGTACCTTAGTAGATATGGGACAACTATGGTACTTGTAAAACTGGTATGTGGGCTGGTTAGGCACGGGGTGCTAACGCAGACACATGGGTATATTATGGGAGGATATACTGGATAGACCCGCTATGAGGCTATGACTTGGTGTCATGAGTTATCCTCATAAGTGACAGGAGATGCATTGATCCCTTGACTTGAGGTCATTGATCATTCTATATGGTTAGAGACTTGCTTTGATGCAACCTAACACCTTGCCGTAGTTGGAAGGTCATAAAGGTTGTCATTGAGCGTGTCACGACCCATATGAGAAGGTCAATGGACAGACATAGGATTTGCCCCTTCCTTTGGGAAGCTTGATATCCATGGAGCTCCTCTATGGTTCTATGACTGAAAGTGTATGGCCATACCCAGGTAAGAACCTGATTTAGTCATAGCCATGTGATTGGGTGAAAACAAGTGGTGACACACTTGTCCAATCGGATATCAGTTCGGCAAAGAGACTGTAATGCATGATTACCTAGTTGCGATGATGGGGATGTCGATGTCGATATCCATTCCAATGACCTGGGTAGCAGCGATGCACTGCTAGGTGCCACTCACTGCTTGTGGTGACCTTTGGTCAGCACTGCCAGCGTCAGAGGAACCTACAGGGTCGCACACCTTGATACTTGAGTTCTCGTATTGATCGGGAAGCCTTATGATCGAGTTATTGGATAACTCGGATCTTATTGGGAGATTTCATCAGCGCCAATGGGCCTGATGAGATGGAAGAATATTATTGGAGCCAAACTTCATTTTTGGCAGGTTGACCCGTATTTGACCATGGTTGGTCACATTTGAATTAGGGTTGCATTGGATTGGATCCAAGTGCTTAATCAACCCATGTAATGGAGTTTGGGCTAGCTCATTATCCAATGAGACACAATAACAAGTTCTCATGAAGAGATGAGAGGCTAAAAGGGTATAATGGGGAGAGACCCAACCCCATTGGCGCCTAAGGGGCATAATGGGGTTAGGGTGGCAAAATTGCTTCATTAAGGAAGCAATTGGCGCCTAGCCCTCTTCCATTGATGGAATGCATGCCTTTAAGGCATTGCTTGGGGCGCAAGGCAAGGCCTTGGCGCACAAGGAAGGCGTGGAGCTTAATGAGGAAAGGTTGAATGAGAATTAAGGAAATGTCTTGGAGACTTTCCTTATCTCAAACCTCCTCATCCTAGCCCTACACTTGTCTTGATCCTAGCCCATACCCTAACCGCCTCTTGCCCTATAAATGAGACCCTAATCGCCCCCTCATAATAACGATCGACTCTTGAAGGCGTGAATACAAGAGGAGGGGCGAAACCAAAGGTTTGAAGGGCGACAACTTCAAGAAGTGGCGCATCTTCTTCTTCCATCAAACCCTAGCTGCAAGCTTCATCCTTTCTTCCTCCTTTGGCGCAAGAGACTTGAAGGCTTGGCGGCATTCTCCTTATTCCTCTCTTCTTCATCAATTGGCGCTTCTACCTTGGAGGTGGCGCAAGTACTGAAGAGGGAGCACAAGCCTTGGATCTTCTTCCCGAGGCTAGCACCGGGCGAGGAAGAAGAGAACTCAAGAGATCCGTGTGTGTGAGACTGCAGAGGGCGGACACTTGGACGCCTACATCGGCATCGCTCTCTTCTTTGCTATAAGGTATTTCCTAACTCATCGTGTCGACTCCCTTGCATGCGATCTTCACTGGGTTTTTGGGACCGGCCTGTTTCGGGGACATTCTTCCGCTGTGCAAATATGTATGTCCATGACTCTAAAAATTGTAAAATGTCCCCGGGGTTTCCCAACAGTACAGACGCGCTCCCTCTCAGGACACGGTCCGGTATCCACCTTAACCCAAGTCTCCTACTCTCGTGGCTTACCAGGTTAAGTCGAATCCAATGGGATCTGTGAAGGATTAGGATTCCTCGGGTGATTTCGAGTGCTCTCGCTAAACGAAATCACCAGTCCAGTCAAAGGGGTTCCGATGACTGTGGTTCACCTCTCAGTCCTTCCCACAGCATCTAAGACATGCATACATATGACCAGTACATAAACATGAGATAAAACGTCCTAGGCATGAATAAGAACAAAGATAAGTAAAGAAATATATAGATCAAACCATAGAATTCAACATTCATACAGTGGGCTACGCCCAAACCCCGAAAGGTGAGTTTACGCTACAATATTCATCATTAAATACACAACATCTCTCATAAACGTTGATTCAAACCAAAGAGAGGGGTAGATCCTTGATGAAAGAAGGTCCAGCACGAAGATCCACGCTGGAACGACGAAGAAATCGAGCCAAAATAGTGTTGTCGCCCAAAAATCACCTGAAAACCCTAGGTTGTCACCGTTCACACTCGTTCTCCACAACTGCTTGATCAAATCCGGTGATTCTAGTCCCAAAACATGCGTATCCCAATTGGGAAGGTCTCCCTGAAATTTCATTCAATTCTGAGCCAGGAATAGAAAGTTATGGCCGAAATACCGAGCACCTGTCATGCAGGACGCGGGATGATGCACGGCCATGTATCGATGCACGGGCACGCCCGTGTACGGCTCGGTTAGGATGATTCTGATGACTTACGATGCACGGCCGTGCATGGATGCACACCATGACTGTGCACTCTATAGAAGGCTCTGTTTGAGCTAAAATTTGGCGTGTAGCTCCGTCTCATCATGAGAAATCATCTCATACCTTCAGATTCTCTAAATTCCATCAATTTTGAGGCCAAAAACTTACATTTTCATAAAACAAGGGAAAAGTGAAGACTCTGAAGAATATGAAGCATTTGAGTACATAAATGAGACAAAGCATGCATTTTACTCCAAAATAATAATAGAATTAAGTCACAAAATATCATATTTTTGCGTGTCATCAAAATACATCGGACTTAAAGTTTTGCTTGTCCTCAAGCAATTGAATTGTCTAGAATACGATGATGACATGGAATAGGGAATCTCAAATAGCTCAACTAGGTCTAATAAGGTTATTGGTTAAACACAATAGGTCTTCAGGTAATAATGCAGTATGGAAAGCAAATTAAACCAATTATCATGGATACAATCTAAAGAACATGCAAAGTTACATTACCAAAAACCTTTACAGTGCATCTCACAGCAATGATATGATTGATCAAGCTTTCAAAAAGCATAACACTATGTACTAAGTCATGGGAGAATAGCATCAGTACCACATAGTCCCTATGTGGTGCTTTTTTTTAAGTAAAGAAATATATAACAGTGCCAAGTGCCAAGCTTTGCTTCGGTACCACTTCGGTACCACTGTCATTGATGAAAACCATGGGGTCAGTGCCAAGCATGATTGACAAGGAACTTAGGTACCACTAACCCTTTTTTTTTCATTGTGATGCAAAGAATAGAGCCAAGTGGATGTACAATGTGCAGTGTATAAGAACACTTCGGTACCACCATTATTATTTCTAACCCCCATGACAAAGTGCACAAATAAAGTAGAGATAGAAATCAGATACAATCACTTTCTACACATGAGATGCATATCAAGGCTAAGGTAAAGTAATAAGCATACTCTTCAGGATTCTACCAATAATGAATCGGGTTAATTACATCAATCAACTACAGTAAACTAAAGAATCATATGTGCAAACCATAACCATCATAGACCATTGTCAGATAAAAGTCAAGATTCTCATCCCAAGCAATCAAGTAGTCATAGAACAACGCAATACTAGAAGAAAAAGCAAATAGCATAAAGAAAAGTAGGGTTTGGGCAAAACACTATAGATGTTGGCATAACTAACTAACAAAGAATGCATGAAATAGAAGTGACAAACTTAAAACTACCATGAAGTGACTAAAGAAAACAAACAACTAGAATAAAGAAAACTACTGGAAAAATAGATAGCTGACCAAGTGACAGGTGAAACGAAAGAAGCTCATCCCCAACGCCGACGCAGCCTCGCCTGAAGGTCATGCATAGAGTCTAAAATAGAGGACTGTACTCGTCCTTGGCGCTCAACCTCAGTCTCGAGCTGTTGAATCCGGTCATTGCCCACATCGACAGACAGGTGAGTCTCTTGCTGGGCGTCGCGGACAAATTGGATCATAGTCTCAATGCGATCAAGCTGGGTAGAAGGGCGCTGCTGAGAAGGTTGTGGTGGTTCAATTGCAAGAGGCACATCCTCATCCTCAACTGCTTCCACTCTCTAGTTTCACTGCTCTCGAACAGTAGTACGTGCAGGATTTGGCAACGGTAACTTCACATCGCTCCCGGGGAAGATCAAGCTGTAAAGTTCACCTTCCTTCACTATCATACGCATCGAGATGCAAGAATCAAGGTCAAGTCGCCAGTTGCCCCGGGCTTGCTCCATCTAGTAGGGATGAATCCCCACTGCATAAGCAAGTGGGGTAAGAAGTCCCCCGAGAGCAATGGCACCCTTCGGCGCCCTCGATACCTTCTGGAGTTGCTTGGTGAATTGAAAGGCAGTGTTGAAGCGGACCCCATGCAGCATCGCCCAAAGAAACTGAAGCTCAGATGCTCGGACAAGACCATCAGACTCCCCTCGACCGAAAATAGTATGTGCTAGGACACGGTGCACATATTTCACCACAGGGTTCCTTAGGCAGGTGGCTCTAGTTGTCCTGGTGTCAAAGGGTCGGAAGCCAGTCAGGTCGGCCCAGAAGTTGCTTGCTTTAAACTCAATTGATGTGAAGCACGTCCCATCAGCAGGAAAACCATAAATAGAATTCAGCTCTGTCAATGTAAGCACATATTCGGTGTTGTTGAGCAGGAAGGATAGACTGCCGTCATCATCATCAGTGTGAATGCTAGCATGAAACTCCATGGATGATAAGAACTCCAGTACAATGGGAATGTAGGTGGGGTAGCAGATGGTGAAGAATTGCTCCCAGCCCATACGTTGAAAGAGCCATTGTACATCTTCGTAGAAGCCTAAGGTGTTCAGCATCGCATGATCGAGGAATCGTGTCGTCACCACCGGTCGGCGTGCAAGGGCAGTGAGCCTGGTAAGTTGCTCTGGATCTCGATAGATAATCCCATGTGGAGTGGGTGGCAAGGCTGGCGGCGGATGAGGCTCGGCGGCGGCCTAGGAAGTGGACGCTCGATGCTTGGAGCTGACTTGCTTCCGTCAGGACATGCTGGAGGCGTAGGAGGGTGACAGGAAGGTGGCAGGTGCTATGGAGGGAGCTTTTGGAAGTATTTGGATGAGGGAGGATGGTCGACGGCGGCGGATGCGTGGGCGGTGACCGAAACTAGGGCAGCGGCAAACGGTGGCGACAAGCACGGATCGACGCCGAAAAGTTGGGGGAAAGGGTCGTCAGAGGATGGAGAAGACAGTGGGAGGTCACCGACGGTCGATCGAGCACCGGAGGCGGCGGATCTAGACGGCGATGGCAGCGGCTAGGGTTTCATACACAGGTGTGTACGAGGTTGTGCAGGAGTCTGTTTTTTATGAAGTGTCGTGCACGGGTGTGTACCAATACATGGCTCAGCCCATGCAGCTCTCGGTCTCTGGAAGCATCTGAGTTAACTTATGATGCACGGGCGTGCATGGGTGCACGGGTGCGACCGTGCATGGCTCGGTGATTCCAGAAAAATCCAGAAAAAAATTCCATCATCATGGTACAACTTAGAGAGTATGAATATGAAATAAAAACTGAAAAATAACAAAGTCTAAATGATGAAAATAAATAAGAAAGTAGAAGAGTGAACAAGAGGTTGGGTTGCCTCCCAACAAGCGCTTCTTTAAGGTCACTAGCTTGACCAATACTTGAAGATTATGGTGTTGCTGGTGGGTCACTTGCATAATAAAGTGCATGTAGTCTCCTGCCTTTTCGTTGTCCTGAAAGCATTCTCACCAAAACAAGTATCATATGTTTCACTAGCAAGTTGATCACTATCAAGTTAAGTATCCTCAGTCTAGGGACAAATTTAAATTCACATTTCAGATGTTATCTTACCTCTGGGTTGATCTTGTCAAGTGTTTCAGGTTGTACCTTATATGTATCACTAGCGGGATGTAAGTCCTATAGTTGGGAGTTTACCTGAATACCAGTTTCAGGCACCTCATCATCATCATCAATCATGTAAATTTCCAAAGAATCTTTGTTGATCTGGGGGACATGAATTTCCTCAACCACTTTGTTCAACATTTCTATGTTATAGCATAACCTAAACCTCTTATCAGTTTTAATCATCAATCTCTGAGGAATAGGAATCAGTGGTTTAGACAGAGGTGGTAAAATGCACACTAGCTCCTCTTCAACATTTATGATATTAGTGTTTAATTTGTTCTCATCCAAATAACTCTCCAATTCACCCTCACTGAACTCGCTACTCTTTACTTGAGGCTCCTCTGACTCTGCCATGGGTTTGGCTAAGGAGATGGATTGCTGTTCAAGCTGGATAATCTGGGTCTCCAATATTTTTGAGTATGTAGCCATGTTGCAATAAAGTGTGGCCATGGAATCCACCTTCAAATTCAGCTGGCGAATGGACTCATTTATAGTATCATTGTGCTTCATCTGATTTACCATGAAATTCTCTAGCATCAACTCTAATCTAGGTTTTTGAGGAGGATCCGGTTGTCTTTGATTGACAAATGGAGGTTGCATTCCGGGAGGAGGCCTGAAAGTAGAAGAAGAGTTTGGATTAGAAAAATTTTCATGAGGGACTTGTCCTTGGTAAAAGCTGTTGGGAAACCCCGGGAACATTTTACAATTTTTCAGAGACATATACATACATTGCACAGCGGAAGAATGTCCCCGAAACAGGTCCGTCCCAAAAACCCAGTGAAGATCGCATGCAAGGGGGTCGACACGATGAGTTAGAAAATACCTCAGAGCAAGATGAGGTCGATGTCGTGATAGGCGCCCAAGCGTGCGCCCTCTGCAGTCTCACACACACGGATGCCTCGAGTCCTCTTCTTCCACGCCCGGTGCTAGCCTCGGGAAGAAGATCCAAGCCTTAGGGAGATGCTCCAACCACCTTGCGCCACCAAGAGAGAAAGATGCGCCAAGTGGTAAGGAAGGAGAAGCTTGCGGCCACTTGATGGAAGAGGAAGAGGTTGCGCCAATGCTCCTTGCTCTCGCTCCCTTCTTAAGTTCACGCCTCCAAGGATGAATCATATAAGAGGGGGCGGCTAGGGTCACATATATAGGGCAAGAGGCGATTAGGGCAAGGGCTAGGATCATGACAAGTGTAGGGCTAGGATGAGGAGGTTTTATGCAAGGAAAGTCTCCAAGACTTTACCATAAACTTCATTCAACCTTTCCATAATTGCCCAAGTACCATATCAGCCCAAGACATGCCTTAAAGGCATTCATACCATCAAGGGAGAAGGGCTAGGCGCAAATTGCTTCCTTAATGAAGCAATTTTGCCACCCTAACCCCATTATGCCCCTTAGGCGCCAATGGGGTTGGGTTTCTCCCCATTATACCCTTTTATCCTCTCTTCTCTTCATGAGAACTTGTTATTGGGCTTCATTGGATAATGAGCTAGCCCAAACTTCATCCTATGGGTTGATTAAGCATTTGGATCCAATCCAATGCAACCCTAATCCAAGTGTGACCAACCATGGTCAAATACGGGTCAACCTGCCAAAAATGAAGTTTGGCTCCAATAACATTCTTCCATCTCATCAGGCCCATTGGTGCTGATGAAATCTCCCAATTAGATCCGAGTTATCCAATAACTTGATCATAAGGCTTCTCGATCAATACGAGAACTCAAGTATCAAGGTGTGCGACCCTGTAGGTTCTTCTGACGCTGGCAGTGCTGACCAAAGGTCACCACAAGCAGTGAGTGGCGCCTAGCAGTGCATCGCTGCTACCCAGGTCATTGGAATGGATATCGACATCGACATCCCCATCATCGCAACTAGGTACATATGCATTACAGTCTCTTTGCCGGACTGATATCCGATTGGACAAGTGTGTCACCACTTGTTTTCACCCAATCACATGGCTATGACTAAAACAGGTTCTTACCTGGGTATGGCCATACACTCTCAGTCATAGAACCATAGAGGAGCTCCATGGATATCATACTTCCCTAAGGAAGGGGCAAATCCTATGTCTGTCCATTGACCTTCTCATATGGGTCGTGACATGCTCAATGACAACCGTTATGACCTCCCAACTACGGCGAGGTGTTAGGTTGTATCAAAGCAAGTCCCTAACCATATAGAATGATCAATGACCTCAAGTCAAGGGATCAATGCATCTCCTGTCACTTGTGAGGATAACTTATGACACCAAGTCATAGCCTCATAGCGGGTCTATCCAGTATATCCTCCCATGATATACCCATGTGTCTGCGTTAGCACCCCGTGCCAAACCAGCCCACATACCAGTCTTACAAGTACCATAGTTGTCCCATATCTACTAAGGTACATTGACTGGGGATGATTATTTGAGCACAGATCCAATCTGTCTCCTGGGACATTATCATGTAAGTACACAATCGCAGGTGTAGACAGACAATGATAACGACAATGCCAGAATGATATATAACTATCAATGTCAAGTAGTACATAAGTTGACCAAAGCTAGGTCCTAGGGCATATACACCAACAATCTCCCACTTGCACTAAGACCTAGAAGTTGAGCAATCTCAACCCCATATCTCTAGCGTGACCATCATGCTTCTGCTGCGCCAAAGCCTTGGTCAATGGGTCTGCTAGATTGTTATCTGTGTCTACTCTGCTAATCTTGACATCACCTCTGTCTATGATCTCTCTGATCAGGTGAAATCTTCTGAGTATGTGTTTGGATCTTTGATGAGACTGTGGTTCCTTGGCTTGTGCAATTGCTCCATTGTTGTCACAATAGAGTTCAATGGGATCCACTGCACTAGGAACCACCTGAAGATCAGATATGAACTTCCTTATCCAAACGGCTTCCTTGGCTGCCTCAGAAGCGGCCACATACTCTGCCTCGGTTGTAGAATCTGCTATGGTGGATTGCTTGAAGCTCTTCCAGCATACAGCGCCTCCATTTATCTTGAACACATAGCCGGCCTGCGATCTAAAGTCGTCAGGGTCAGACTGGAATGATGCATCAGTATAGCCCTGCATACTGAGCTCTTCCTGTCCCCCATAGACCAAGAACAAATCCTTAGTTCTCCTCAGATACTTTAGGATGTTCTTTACAGTCACCCAGTGCTGCAGACCTGGATTGGATTGGTATCGGCTGGTTATGCTTACAGCATATGCCACGTCTGGTCTAGTACACAACATTGCATACATGATCGATCCTACTGCTGAAGCATAAGGAATTCGACTCATGTCATCCCGCTCAGCCTGTGTTATAGGACACTGGCTCTTTGAGAGAGTAAGGCCATGTCTTACTGGAAGGTATCCTTTCTTGGATTGCTCCAAGTTAAACCTCTCCAGGACCTTATCAATGTAGGTACTCTGACTAAGGGCCAGGAGCCTCTTGGATCTATCTCGGTAGATCCTCACGCCTAGAATATAGGCGGCCTCCCCTAAGTCTTTCATCTCAAAACACTTCCCCAACCATGTCTTCACAGCTTGAAGACTAGGGATGTCGTTTTCGATGAGCAGTATGTCATCGACATACAAGACCAGAAAAATCACCAAGCTCCCACTGAATTTTCTATATACACAGGCGTCATCTTCGCTTTTGATAAAGCCACAATCTCTCACAGCTTCATCAAATCGAAGATTCCAACTTCGAGATGCTTGCTTTAATCCATAAATGGATCTCTTTAGCCTGCAGACCTTATTAGCCTCTGCAGGATGGATGAAACCATCAGGTTGTGTCATGTACACATCCTCAGTCAGCTTCCCGTTAAGGAACGTTGTCTTCACATCCATCTGCCATATCTCATAGTCATGATATGCAGCTATAGCAAGCAGAATCCGAATGGACTTGATCATGGCAACTGGCGAGAAGGTTTCATCATAGTCCACCCCGTGGACTTGTTTAAAACCTTTAGCCACTAGTCTACCCTTATAGGTAACTATATTGCCATCCATGTCTGTCTTCTTCTTGAAGACCCATTTACACCCTATGGGTTTTACCCCATCAGGCAGCTTAACCAAATCCCAGACTTGGTTAGCCGACATGGAATCCATCTCGGATCGCATGGCGTCAAGCCATCTCTCGGAGTCCGGTCCACTGACCGCCTCATCATAGGTTCTGGGTTCATCCTCAATGATGAAAATTCCATCGTGTTGAGTCGGCAGCGACCCGTACCTCTCAGGTGCACGACGAATCCTCCCAGACCTACGTGGGACCTGTGTCTGAGCCTCAGGTTGTATAACAACCGGTGCAGATGGCTCAGATTCCATCTCTTTGTCTTGTGGTTGCACTTGGACCTCATCCAAGTCAAACTCCCTCCCACTTACTTCTTTCATAAGAAATTCTTTCTCTAGAAAGACAGCACCCCGAGCAACAAAAACTTTGTTCTCGGTTGGGACATAGAAGTAGTATCCTTTAGTTTCCTTAGGATACCCCACAAATACACACTTATCAGATCTAGGTTCTAGCTTGCTAGAATCCTGACGTTTGACATAAGCCTCACATCCCCAGATCCTGATAAACGTGAGATTAGGGCGTCTCCCACTCCATACCTCGTATGGTATTTTGGAGACACTCTTAGATGGAACATTATTCAGTATCAGAGAAGCTGTCTCAAGTGCATGCCCCCAGAATGAGGGAGGTAGAGTTGCATGACTCATCATAGATCGAACCATATCCAATAAAGTTCGATTTCTCCTTTCAGACACACCATTCCATTGAGGTGTTCCAGGAGGAGTGAGTTGGGATATGATCCCAGACTCTCTCAGATAGTCAAAGAACTCTCCACTCAGGTATTCTCCACCTCGATCTGATCGAAGAGCTTTAATGGATCTTCCAAGCTGGTTCTCTACTTCATTCTTGAACTCTTTGAATTTCTCAAAGGACTCAGATTTATGTCTCATTAGGTAGACATATCCATACCTACTGAAGTCATTAGTGAAGGTAATGAAGTAGTTGTACCCTCCTCTGGCTTGTTTATTGAAAGGCCCACACACATCAGTATGTATGAGATCCAATAAACCTCCTGCCCTCTCACCAATCTTGGTGAAGGGTGCCTTTGTCATTTTCCCTAATAAACAAGGTTCACAGGTATCAAATTCCTCCAAGGAACTTGAATCTAACAATCCATTTGCATGGAGTTGTTGGATGCGATTTTTGTTTATATGGGCTAATCGACAGTGCCATAGGAAAGCACCAACTGAACCACTCAGTTTGGTCCTTTTATTACTTATGTTACAGATAGAACTTTCCATATCCAAGATATACAGACCATTGCACAAAGTACCCTTCCCATAGAACATATTTGCAAATGAAAAAGAACAAGAGTTCTTATTTATTTCAAACTTAAATCCCTTCTTTGCTAAGCAAGGAATGGATACAATGTTCTTAGTAAGTGAAGGTACACAAAAGCAATTATCTAGTTCTAATAGAAGTCCAGAAGGCAAGGAGAGAGTCAAGACGCCTACAGCAACAGCAGCAACCTGTGCCCCATTTCCAACGCGTAGGTCAATCTCTCCAGGTCGCACCGATCTACTTTTCTTGAGCCCCTGCATATTTGTACAAATATGAGCTCCACATGCGGTATCCAATACCCATGACATAGAAGTAGAAAGATTGACTTCTGTAACATAGATACCTGAGCATGAAGACGAAGCCTTGCCTCTCTTCTTCTCATTCTGAAGTCGTACTATGTCCTTTATTATGTGAGGTGGTCCTCCACATGAGTAGCACTTATTATTCCTGACTCTTTCCATCTTTATTTTCAATGTTTTAGTTAAGCCTTTGGGCTTAACACATTGAATGTCTACTTTAGGAGGGTTGAGCTCAACCAATGCATCAAAGAGCTGCCTTAGACTAGAAATAATTTCAGAGGCACTCTTAGATTCATATTGCCCTCTTAGCTCGGGCGACATGTTGGTTAGCATCAATTGTGCAATCTCCAAAGTATCAGCTTGATGCTTATCATAAGCATCCTTCTCAGCTGCTGAGGCCAAGCATGAAAGTGGCTCAGGAATTGGCTTCTCAAGGACATATAGCTTCCTCTCGAGCTTGAGCACAATTCTCAAGTTCATATACCAATCCTTTAAGTTGGATCCAACCAACTTATCCCTTTCCAGGGTAGATCGCAGTGACCATCTGCCATTGTTCATTGTTCTACAATAACCAAGAAACAGCAGATTAGTACTACTTCGAATCATTTAAACTGGACTTGTTTTAAATGATTACTGCTCCCACTATTTTAAATTCGAATTGACAACCCACAAAGTCAATCGGGAAGTTTAAGACTTCCTAATGAGATGGGATCCTTATTTCACATGAGGCTTCGCGTCCCACGAGGGTGGGATGAGATGCACAAAGTATCCCATGTTTCCTAAGGTGGGCGCGCCGGCCGGTTGCTCCAAGCAACTCCCCTTGTTGAGACAGTCTTGGGCATTTCATGTCCAGCGAGGGCTGAATCATGAAACCCTAACCTCTCAACGATGCCTCTAGACTTTCATCATGTGCCCAGTACATGTGAATTTCTAGTCAAGTCCATTCCTAACCGTTTATGCCCAGGGCCAATGAGTTTCCTTGCGAAGGCACGCCCAGGTTGAAACTGGACTGGGGAAACCATTGTCACCACACACTTTCTAAAGATAAGTGGGTGTGTCCCACGAGGGTGGGAACCAGTTCACAACTCCACTGATCGATAGCTTAGTGAGGGCTACGCGTTAGAAGGCTTCTAGACTTGATATTTTATAAGGGTTTTTAAGGTCTCATCAGTTTTATCTTATGTCTAACAATACAGGCATGCAATCCTATAGTGATAACATAATGATAAAACATCACAGGCATGCTTTTAGCAGATAAGGAAAGCAGTAAAAGATGATGTGATCAAAGCCCTTTCAAGACATTGAATCAACCCATGCCAAAGGAGTTTCAACTCTTGACATAGGACTCAAGCCCCTAAGAAAGACCTATCCTAGCCGCCCTCTATTTTGGTCTTCATGGTTGGCTCCAAGGTCCTTCCTTCATGGCTTAGCTCTCAAACCTTAAGGGTAGACCTCAAAGGTTCGGCCAATGCCATGGTCTTCCTCCAAGGAGAATGCGCCACAATGAAAGATGCCAAGTTATTTAGCTCTCAAACCCAAGGGTTCGGCCATGCCTAACTTGTGCCATCAAGCAAGGTTGCGCCTTTTCCTTGATGCTTGTTGCGCCACCGTCCAAGGTGCGCCAACTCCATGCATGCGCCAAGCTCCAAGTACATGCGCTACCCTAGTCTTCTTAAAAGCAAAAAGAAAAGCGGCACGCAGGCCTCACGAGGAAACATCACAGGCATGCAAAAGGGGGGGCTTGACTAATGATCACAACATTATGCACAATCAAGGTATTTACTCATGCAATTCTACATGCTCATGAAAAACATAAAATCTGAAATTTTACTTTTTCATTAAAACTAGTCTCTTTTTCTCCTCTTCTTCTCACAAATCTTTTGGTTAATTGCGATTTATTTTTCAAGGTGATTTCAGAGATCCTTTCGGCTGGCAATTTTGTCAGATCAAGAGACTTGGCCAGTCCGAAGACACAATGCCCGTCCTACTTGACAAAACTACGTGCGCCTTTGATCTTTAAATCAGACAAGAAAAATAGTCCAAAAATCCAAAAGAGATTGAGAGGATGATAGAAACAAGAAACCCTAATTTTTTCCTACTTAGAAAAAATCGTTTGCCATGCATCATGCTATTTTCAAAAATAGAGATATGGCATGTGAGCATGAAAGAAAAGCATAAAACATCGTTCGAGTCTTGCAAGTCGCTCTGATACCACTGTTGGGAAACCCCGGGGACATTTTACAATTTTTCAGAGACACATACATACATTGCACAGCGGAAGAATGTCCCCGAAACAGGTCCGTCCCAAAAACCCAGTGAAGATCGCATGCAAGGGGGTCAACACGATGAGTTAGAAAATACCTCAGAGCAAGATGAGGTCGATGTCGTGATAGGCGCCCAAGCGTGCGCACTCTGCAGTCTCACACACACGGATGCCTCGAGTCCTCTTCTTCCACGCCCGGTGCTAGCCTCGGGAAGAAGATCCAAGCCTTAGGGAGATGCTCCAACCACCTTGCGCCACCAAGAGAGAAAGATGCGCCAAGTGGTAAGGAAGGAGAAGCTTGCGGCCACTTGATGGAAGAGGAAGAGGTTGCGCCAATGCTCCTTGCTCTCGCTCCCTTCTTAAGTTCACACCTCCAAGGATGAATCATATAAGAGGGGTTGGCTAGGGTCACATATATAGGGCAAGAGGCGATTAGGGCAAGGGCTAGGATCATGACAAGTGTAGGGCTAGGATGAGGAGGTTTTATGCAAGGAAAGTCTCCAAGACTTTACCATAAACTTCATTCAACCTTTCCATAATTGCCCAAGTACCATATCAGCCCAAGACATGCCTTAAAGGCATTCATACCATCAAGGGAGAAGGGCTAGGCGCAAATTGCTTCCTTAATGAAGCAATTTTGCCACCCTAACCCCATTATGCCCCTTAGGCGCCAATGGGGTTGGGTTTCTCCCCATTATACCCTTTTATCCTCTCTTCTCTTCATGAGAACTTGTTATTGGGCTTCATTGGATAATGAGCTAGCCCAAACTTCATCCTATGGGTTGATTAAGCATTTGGATCCAATCCAATGCAACCCTAATCCAAGTGTGACCAACCATGGTCAAATACGGGTCAACCTGCCAAAAATGAAGTTTGGCTCCAATAACATTCTTCCATCTCATCAGGCCCATTGGTGCTGATGAAATCTCCCAATTAGATCCGAGTTATCCAATAACTTGATCATAAGGCTTCTCGATCAATACGAGAACTCAAGTATCAAGGTGTGCGACCCTGTAGGTTCTTCTGACGCTGGCAGTGCTGACCAAAGGTCACCACAAGCAGTGAGTGGCACCTAGCAGTGCATCGCTGCTACCCAGGTCATTGGAATGGATATCGACATCGACATCCCTATCATCGCAACTAGGTACATATGCATTACAGTCTCTTTGCCGGACTGATATCCGATTGGACAAGTGTGTCACCACTTGTTTTCACCCAATCACATGGCTATGACTAAAACAGGTTCTTACCTGGGTATGGCCATACACTCTCAGTCATAGAACCATAGAGGAGCTCCATGGATATCATACTTCCCTAAGGAAGGGGCAAATCCTATGTCTGTCCATTGACCTTCTCATATGGGCCGTGACATGCTCAATGACAACCGTTATGACCTCCCAACTACGGCGAGGTGTTAGGTTGTATCAAAGCAAGTCCCTAACCATATAGAATGATCAATGACCTCAAGTCAAGGGATCAATGCATCTCCTGTCACTTGTGAGGATAACTTATGACACCAAGTCATAGCCTCATAGCGGGTCTATCCAGTATATCCTCCCATGATATACCCATGTGTCTGCGTTAGCACCCCGTGCCAAACCAGCCCACATACCAGTCTTACAAGTACCATAGTTGTCCCATATCTACTAAGGTACATTGACTGGGGATGATTATTTGAGCACAGATCCAATCTGTCTCCTGGGACATTATCATGTAAGTACACAATCGCAGGTGTAGACAGACAATGATAACGACAATGCCAGAATGATATATAACTATCAATGTCAAGTAGTACATAAGTTGACCAAAGCTAGGTCCTAGGGCATATACACCAACAAAAGCTGTAGGAGAAATTCGGGTGATTTCTCCCTCTTAGATTGTACGTGCTCGAATAGGGATCATCCTGATTTCTGAGGTTCCCGATAGCATTAAACTGTTCAGATGGAGTGCTCAAAATGGGGCGATCATCAGCAGCATGTCCTGACACTCCACAAACATCACAAGAAAGATATGGTAATAATACAGGATTGATATATTCATAAGTACTAGAACATGGGTGAATTGAAAATGGACTCCCCAATTGACATTCATCAGAAAAATGACCTGTACATCCACAGATATCACAAGAAACATACAGTAACAATGCAGGGTAGATACTTGATGAATCAAACATCATGCACATTAATCAAGTGAAAACTTTGAAGAAAAATTTAGAAACTCTAGATGATAGAAAAAATTCAGCCACAAGAAACAAAAATTATATAAAATAAACATAAAAGAAAAGAAAAATCTAACTAAACCTAGTCTATTAATCTCCTGATCATGTTAATATTGACAACCTAGTCCCCGGCAACGACGCCAAAAACTTGATAGGGCCTAGACAGGCTACTACCGCAAGCACACGGTCTATCGCGTAATATAATAAGATCGAACCCACAGGGACTAGGGTCAAGTACTAACTGATCAGTCAACTCGTAGCTAGGTTAATGATTAATGGAGAAAATTACTAATGTCCTAGTGCAAATCATTAAACTAAAGCGAATTAAGAACAAGCAGCGCAGAGAGCAAAGCAAACGAGATTTTAAATCTGTGAGAGAGATTCGGGGTTTAGGTTTCACCACACTAAAACATGTAGAATTATTAGAGTTTGATGTTCTAATCAAGCTTTATCTAAGTTCTCAAGGTAATCCTTCCTAGGGTACAGACGCGCTCCCTCTCAGGACACGGTCCGGTACCCGCCTTAACCCAAGTCTCCTACTCTCATGGCTTACCGGGTTAAGTCAAATCCAAGAAGGATTAGGATTCCTCGGGTGATTTCGAGTGCTCTCGCTAAACGAAATCACCAGTCCAGTCTAAGGGGTTCCGATGACTGTGGTTCACCTCGCAGTTCTTCCCACAGTATCTAAGACATGCATACATATGGCCAGTACATAAACATGAGATAAAACGTCCTAGGGATGAATAAGAACAAAGATAAGTAAAGAAATATATAGATCAAACCATAGAATTCAACATTCATACAGTGGGCTACGCCCAAACCCCGAAAGGTGAGTTTACGCTACAAGATTCATCGTTAAATACATAAAATCTCTCATAAAAGTTAATTCAAACAAAAGGGAGGGGTAGATCCTTGATGAAAGAAGGTCCAGCACGAAGATCCATGCCGGAACAACGAAGAAATCGAGCCAGAACAGTGTTGTCGCCCAAAAATTTCCCAAAAACACTAGGTTGTCGCCGTTCACACTCGTTCTCTACAACTGCTTGATCAAATCAGGTGATTCTGGTCCCAAACACATGCGTATCCCAATTGGGAAGGTCTCCCTGAAATTTTGTTCAATTCCGAGCCAGGAATAGAAAGTTATGGCCGAAATACCGAGCGCCTGTCATGCAGGACGCGGGACGATGCACGGCCGTGTATCGATGCACGGGCACGCCCGTGTACGGCTCGGTTAGGACGATTCTGATGACTTACGATGCACGGCCGTGCATGGATGCACACCCATGACCATGCACTCTGTAGAAGGCTCCGTTTGAGCTGAAATTTGGCGTGTAGCTCCGTCTCATCATGAGAAATTGTCTCATACCTTCAGATTCTCCAAATTCCATCAATTTTGAGGCCAAAAACCTACATTTTCATAAAATAAGGGAAAAATGAAGACTCTGAAGAATATGAAGCATTTGAGTACATAAATGAGACAAAGCATGCATTTTACTCCAAAATTATAATAGAATTAAGTCACAAAATATCATATTTTTGCATGTCATCAGCTAACGACATTAAACTTAGCGCTTCTTGGGGGGCAACCCAAGCACTCTTACTTATTTCCTTTATTTTTACTTATTTTGTTAATTTTCTAGTACTAATTCTTGTTTTTCTGTTTTGTAGGAGTGTTCTAAGTTGATTTTACGTCGAAACGGTGATTTTAGGAGTTTACGTAAAAATTATGATAGAGCCGTGACTATTTTCACAGCCGTGATGTGCATACTGTTCATCCGTGAAAAACTTTCATAGCCATATTTCAAAAAAAAATGGGCATGCTATGATTTATATCACGCCCATATTTTGGATTGCTTATGGCACAAAAAAGTTTTACGAGTATAGCCATATTTATTTTCACACCCATGATTTGATGAAGTTTTGTTACAAAAACATTCATGGTGGTGCCATGAAATTTTTCACATTCGTGACTTTATCTAGTTTTTGTACAGAAAGTTGCACGGGTGGTGCCGCGAAAAAGTTCATGGCCGTAATTCTTAATTTTTCTATACAGAATATTTCACGGGTGGTGCAGTGAAATATTTCATGGCCGTGATTCTATTCGCTTATATATAAACCCCGACCGTGTCTTTAGGGTTTTCAACCGTGATTCACTTGCATCTGCGCTGACTCTTCGATTCAAGATTCTTCTGACCTTCCAAAGCCTCCGGCGACCTCTTCTGGTGGTATTTCTACCGTCTCCGACCAAGATCCTGGTGTCTCGGGGTGTCATTTCGTCTCAAAATAGTGTTTTTCCGCCATTTTCCACCGGAGCTCGTTTCTCATCGTTCGTGCTTCACCGGAGCCACCACTTTCCTTCCAGAGCTTTGTTCGGGATAGAAGATCAATCCTAAGGAGTTTTGTGCACTGATTTCACTCAGAAGTACTAGATTGAAGCATCACATTTAAGATATTTTCAGCCCTGTTTCAGCGCTAGTAACGTACCCTGTTTCCAGTCTTCTTTCTTCATTTGAATACATCAATTTGATTGAAATGGCACCAAGAAGAAAGCAAGTTGTTAGCAAGAAAAGGAAAAGCTCCAGCCTCTGCTCCAACACCAACACCTTCTCAAAATCCATATGGCATTATTTTCAGAAATGATGCACAAGAAGCAAGATACAACAATCTCCTTACAAGATGCATCATTAACACCAAATATGCTGATAGACGCACATTAGAACTCCTCGGTCTTTATGAGGATGTGACATGGATGTATGAGCAGATTTTAGCAAAGAGATTCTTCGAGAGTCACCCACCGACCTATATTCCTCTGGTTTTGGAGTTTATGAGCAGTCTAGAAGTTGAGCTACACCCATACCACGATTAGGAAGAGGAAGGTCACCTTACTTTCCACCTTGAAAATATTGAGAGGAGCCTCATGCTCCAAGACATTAAAGCCGCATTGTAGATACCTAGAGGAGGAGTTGCATACCCATCACGGGATTATATTGAGAATGCCTTCTGGGATCAGATCACACCGGAATATCACTTTTCAACAAAGAATACAAGAGCTATGAGCATCTCCAACCCTTGCATCCGATACGTTCATAGAGTTCTTTCACATACCGTCTTTGGACGAGGTGAAAGCGATGGTATGGTTCGACAATCTGAACTCTGTTTTTTATGAAGCATGCTGCATGGGTATCCTTGGATGTTGCTTATTTCTTAGTAAAGCAATTTGATAAGGTTGCATGTGCAAAGAGAGGCGCTATTGTAATAGGGGGTTTCATTACTCCTATTGCACTCTCTTTGAACGTGGACCCATATGGGATTGAAATGGTGAAAGAAAATCCAAGATTGGATATTGAATCCTGTACTGCGATGAGGATGATAGTTAGGGAGGGAGAAACATATTGTTTGATTTTAGGACCAAACTGTCCAACTCTGCCACTGCTGAACAAGGAAAGAACTATAGTCCAAGATCAAGCAAATTGGAAAATTCCTCCTGATGCAGCTGCTAGACTTGCCCCTGACCCACTTGATTCAGTACCGTCTCCACCTTCTTTTGGAGGGGCTGATTTTAATTTTTATGGGATGGAAGATGAATCACCTCCCACTGGAGCTGGTTCTTATTCTCATGGTGCAGCACAGCCTTCAAGGTATTAGTCCACTGCTCAAGATCAAGGATTCCAAGCATTATCTGCAAAAGCATACCAACAGGGATGCCTCTTGGAAAAGGCACTTGATATTATCTAGGATGTGCGCGATGATGTTCATGATGTAAAGGAATTTCTGTGGGAATAATTCTATTCTGAAGAGGAGGGAGATCTGGATGAGCCCATGGGAGATGCTGCCCCTTATGAGGATGAGGAGACCGATACCGACGCAAATGATTAGTGCTTTGTGAGTATCCCTTTTTCCTATCTACTCTTTGTTTATTCTTATACATTATAGATTATGCGTTTCCTTTTGTAGGAAAGGGTGACACAGTCATGCCTTTTGCGTCTGGAGCTCCTCGATTTCATATTTTGTGTTTTTTATATATTTTGGATTTTATTCGGATGATGGATTGTATAACTTTGATGAGTTTGTGATGGTATTTGGCGCCATGTGTAGGCGCATCTGGATGATTTTATTTAATATGGTTGTATTTAGATATTAAGATATTTAGATGTTAAGTGAATTCGTTATCTATTTGAGGAATTAGGATAATTTTTGTGATTTGGCTATCATGTGAACGTAGATGTTGAATTTGGTTATTATGTGGATTTCTATAGGTAATGATGAATGTTTTGTCTAGTATTGATGAATGATGAGTACTTCTTTTTGATGATGAATGATGTGGATTTTGTTGTTCATATATATATCAATGCCTGTGAATGAAAATATTCTTCTTGTGTAAAATTTATTTCTTCAATATATATCATGTCATTTTAATTTTTTCATCAATTGATGCATGAGATTTTGCTAGATATATTATTTGATGAATGAGATTTAAGGGTGAAGCAATTTTTTTTCGAATAAAATGAGTATATTAGTAAAATTTGATGAATTGACGTTAATTGATTAGCCTAGTGGAAGTTTAAACCATTATGCTATTTGTTGGGAAGAAAGAATCCAAAATCCAGAAATAAAAAAAAAAAGAGAAGAAGAAGACTCCTCTACTTGGCAGTGGTACCGAAGACATGAGTTGAAGTGCAAATAAAAAGAATGTAGCTATGTGGGTACATGCCAAGAAAATCCGGTTGACATTAACTTCACTATCTTTGACTTTGAATCGTAATTTAGAGAATGTACTCTAAATACGTTGGCTAGGTGTTCATGTACTCTATTAGCCAATAAGATATGAGTTCTAATACGTTGGCTAGGTGTTCAATGTACTCTAAATACGTCACCAGGAAAAAAGGTGGTATTCAATTTAGAGAATGTCAACAGCAAAAATATATATAAAAGAAGGGAGAAAAGATTTTAGAGATCCTATTCCTGTATGCAAAAATATATATAAAAAAAAAGAGAAAAGATTTTAGAGATCCTATTCCTGTAAACAAAAACATTGGAGGTTTAAAATGAAATATAGGTGAATACATGAAATTGAGATTATATTTATTATACGAGTTGCGAAATTTTATTTGATTAAGATTGTGAATCTTAAGAATTAAATTCTAAGAGCAATGTATTTGTCTGAAATTTTATGTATCATGAGTTGGGAAATTTATATGAATGATGTTATTCTAGAAATTTATTTTGCATAAATAAGCTCTCTTTTCATACTCGACATTATTCTTTGGTCTATGCATTTACTTGAGGACAAACAAAAGTTTAAGTCTAGGAAGATTGATGTCTCATATTTATATAATATTTTTAATATACTTTTTATGCATAATCTCTCCTGTTTTTACCATATTTTCACTTATTTTGACTTAAATCCTTTTGTTCGTTCGAAATCTTCTCCTTTCCTTGCTTTTATCATATTTTAGGGAAAATAACCAAAGCTTTGATAGATTTTGAAGCATCCGAGTGCACGAATGAGTTTCTGACATCGAGACGAAGCTGCCTGTCAATTTTTAGGCAAAACGGAGTTTGTATGAAGAATCACGGCCTTGCCGTGATTATAATCATGGCTGTGATCTGAAGCAAACGTGATTAAAATCATGGCCGTAGTTTATTTGGTGCAAAATTTTGAAAGTTCACAGAAAGAAGCACGGCCCAACCATGATTATTTTCATGGCTATGATTTCATGAAAATTTTCCTTAGAAAGTTTCACAGCAGTGTCGTGATTATCTTCACGGTTGCAACTTTATTCCAAAATACACAGAAGGAATCATGGGCGGTCCCATGATTATAATCACGGCCGTGATTTTATCTACCAAATACGATTTTTACTCGGTTTCTCGCTCGATTTGATTCCTTTTCGCACCGAAATTTAGGAAAAACCTATTCTAAAGATGGAGAGCTATATAAGGGAGCTTTGGACAGATTATTAGGACTTTTTAGTAGATTTTGAAGATGAAATCGACAAAGAGGCGAATTTTAAGTTGGAAGGCGGCGAACGATGTTTCTTCACCGGAAAATCCTTGTTTTTTTGATGGATTAGCGTTGATCTTCATCAGGAAGCCTCGAATTTCTTCCTCCTAGTTGATTTCGTATTTTATTCATCAATTTTGTAATCAAACATGGAATTTTATACTGTGAACATAGATACCATGATAGCTTAAACTCTTTATTTAGGATTAAGGGTTTAACCTTCTGTGTTTTCATGACTTAATCATTTGTTATCTTCTTTCAAAGTAATTTACTTGTGTTAGATTCAACTATTGTTGTGTTATTTATATGTTAATTAGTAGTCATGATTTGCATGTCTTAGACATCACAAGAAGTATTGAGAGGTGAATTACGATGTCGGATCTATAATTTTTGGACAAGCTCATTCGATCACGAGAGTAGTTCGAATATACTTGAGAGATTAATTTAAACTATAGATTTGTCAAGAACCCATTGAGTCTATCTTGAGTTAATAACCATGAGAGTAAGGGATTAATTTGGATAGATACTGTACTGCTGAGAGGGGGCAATCTGTACACGTGGATAAATCTCCTTTAACACAATAAATCCTTCTTAAGATGTCTTTAATTAGAAAAGTCATGAAACATAGAGTGGTGAACCGAAAATCCTGAATTTCTATAAATTTGATTACTTTCGTGTCGTGTTTTGCTATTCATACACCTTAGTTTAGATCAAATCTAACCCTTTTCAAATCTGTCTAGCTAACAATTCTAAATAAGATTAGTACTTGGTCATTCCTTTTCAAATCTGTCTAGCTAACAATTCTAAATAAGATTAGTACTTGGTCATTAGTCCATGTGAAATCGATATTTTTATTACGTCGACATTGCCGTGTACTTGCGGACGACATCAACTATAAACCATATAGTGCCGTGAGGTTTGCTCCAAGTTTATCAATTTGCTCCAAGTTTATCAAGTTCTGTTTGTTACAAACTCCTCAATCAAAGCTTATCTGTTTGGAAGCATTGCTGAACTTCTTGTTTTCCTCTTCTGAGTTTATGGAAATTTTGTTCTGAGTTTCTGATTTAAGGAGGCCTTCAAACATCTCACTAATAAACAGATTTAAAGGTTCTCTAGCTGCATAGACTTCAGACCCAGTAACGAACATTGCTGCTGGCTGAACA
Organism: Costus lasius; assembly: GCA_027563935.2. NCBI lineage: Eukaryota > Viridiplantae > Streptophyta > Magnoliopsida > Zingiberales > Costaceae > Costus > Costus lasius. Next base: position 85,620,444 of record CM050451.1, read on the forward strand.
TTTCTGCGTTGCTGAATTTCTGCTGAATTTTCGGGTTCCGCGTTTACTAAATTTCTGGTGCTGGATAGCTTTCAATCCATAGATCCAAGCAGCACTATAACTCATATAGCTGCTGTGAGGCTTCATCACTTGTATATCAAGTTCGGTTGAGGACAAGCCCCTCAACCCATACGCTGATCTGTTTAAGCTTGTCGGGTTCTGTTTCTGAAAATCCTGTTGCATCTTTGTTTCTGACCTCTTGCTTTACTGCTTTGAATTGTCTGAACCGAGAGGATCTCCAACTATCTCATCAATAGATAGAGTTAAGGATCCTCTAGCTGCACAAACCTGAGCTACAGCAAGAGCCAGTGCTGTTGCCGAGAGTTTGCTCAAGAAAGGGCAGAAATCTGGTTACTGTTACGTACTAGATTTCTGATTTCAGGTTGCATTTGTGTGTGGGCGAAGGAGTCAAGGCTATATAAGTTCCCACATAGGCTTCAGCACTCCCCTACTTTGTTTCCATATGCAAAACCACAGCAAAATCAGTTGCTATTTGGTTTTGGAAAATTCCGAAACAAGGCTGAATTTTATTCTGATTTCACTGTTGCATTTCATCTGACTCTTGTGTTGATGCCTTTCTGAATATTGTGTTAAGGTTTCTGGAGGTTATCTTAAACCCTAGATAAACTACTGAACCCTCCGTTGGAGCAAGTATGAACCTTGCAAGCACCATTGCCAGGAGCAATAATCCTGAACTCCAACTCTGTTTGCTGAATTTTCTGTAGCTTTCCAGGGGTTTACAGCATTCCAAGTGGCTGTGAAACCTCTGGGTAAACTCAGGTTTATTTAGGTTGCAAGGGGCTGCCAATACTCGTTAGTCTTTGCGAGTGAAGGGTGCTTGAGGTTGTTTCCATCAATAAGCAACACCCAAGTCACCAGTCCTTGAACTTACACAGGAGATTTCTGATTTTGTACTTACTGTAGCTTACCACTTCTAGCTGCATTCTGATTTTTTTTTTTTTGCCGATTGTTTTTCTGAGCTGAAGTAGTTGGAGGCTATCCTACCTGGTGGATCAATCTATCCAAACGCTTCAGGCTTGATCAAAACTAAACACAGCAGCTTGCAATTGTTGTGGATCACTTGAGATCAAGGGCTGATTTCTGTTTTGTGCTGATTCCTGCTAAATCTGATTTCCATTATACGCTGAGTTCTGAATAGCATCTGAGTTTTCATCCTATGAGCCTAACTAATCAGCTGGAAGATGAATCAAAATGTGGGTTGCTGAATCTTTATAAGAACCTATCAGCCACACTTCTTTCCAAGTCAAAATTCTGCACTTACCCCACTACAATTGCTCAAATTTTATTGCTGGAATTGAGTGATCTGCAACTTGTTAGTGACTCTACTATGCTGATAACTTATATATCTGCTCTCAACATTCATGATTGTGCGTCACATAAAATCTGAACATTTGCAACTTGTATGCTCATTTACATGCCCTATAATTGTTGAACTTATTTTGAATGTGCTGCTGCAAATTTTGGGGACTGCACACTTGCTGAATCTGAAACTTGCTTGCTGTAGTTTTGCTATATATTCTCCTTCAAGTTGCTGTTACATTAAGACAACATGTCAAGAGGACCAAATCGATATAATGATCAGACCTATACCCAATCATATGAACAAACCCATGCCTACACTCATGATTACATCGCTAGGGTGGCCTGTGAACCTAGAGATACAAACCATCATAGGAGTAACCCTAGTTTTCATGATTCAAAAAAAGAACAAGCTACAAAATCTGATATACTCAAAATGGTTGGGGATATGATAGCAAGAGTGGATAGGATAGAGGAGAATTCTCGAAATCAACAAACTCCTACCCCAAATAACGAAATTGAGCATAGTTTGCCTAGGATAGCCCCTCCCTTATTTGATGGTAGCACCAGTACCCAAGGATACCTTTGGCAAATTCTAGTGGAGCATTACTTCGAATACCATGCCATACCCAATAGAAATGAAGCCAAGTGTGCCCGGTTCTTACTTAGAGGGTCGGCTCAATTATATTGGGATAATCTAGAGAAACAAAGGGAGTGGAAAGGGTTAGGGCCTCTAACTACTTGGGAATACATAAAATTAAAACTAGGTGAAAAGTACATCTTCTATGGGCAAAGGGCTTATGATTATAAGAGAACATATATAGCACCTAATTGTAATGAAACCTTAAATGATTGGACCCAAGGGAATGATTCGGTGGAAAGATATATGAAAAGGTTTGATGACTTAAATTTAAATTTTAAATTCTTTGAAGAAATATGGAAGCATACAAATCTATTTATAAGAGGATTAACAGAAGAAATTAGGAAGTCCCTAGTATACCGCTCAATTAGAAATATAGATAATGCCTACCACCAAGCACATAGGATTGAGTATGCTATTGAGATGGCTCGGGAGAGGCGAGTTAAAAATGATTGGTCTGCAATAAAGGATCTGTGTCAACAAGCTATAAACTTAGTTGCCCAAGAAATTGAAAAAGAAAAAGAAGAAAACATCTACGATCCCAACTATACTAGTGAGGAAGACCTTGACCCACAAGATGAGGAAGTTGACCTTGGGCAAACTGAACTAGAATCGCTTCAGGATCTCCCTAATGCCATTATTTCTAAGACTGGGGTAGAGTCTAAAGTGGAGGTTCTTGTGATTGACCAGATCAAGATTCCCCACTTTAATAAAATTAATGAGCTAAACCAAAATTTGATTCCTCAAGGACCTATACTTTGCCATAGGTACCCACTAGGACCATCTCTATTACCATCACTCTTAGGTCCTGGACCTTTAGGCCATGTTTACTTGGACGAAAAAGAGGAAGGGAAGGATGGATTATACCTTTTTTCCATCGTTTACTTGGGCGGACGGAAAATTGACAGAGGAAAATGGGAAGGAAAAATAGGGCATTTTCCTTCGTTTCTCAATCCGCCCAAATCGGGCGGATTGCTCACTGCTTGCTTCGCTAGAAACTTATAACATTTTAAGAAAGTTATGTGTTTATTTTTTTTATATTTTAATTTTATAATTTTTAATAATACTAAATAATATTTAATAATATTTAGTAATTTTTATAATTTTTAATAGTATTAAATAATATTTAGTAATTTTCATATTATATAGTAGTATTAATAATAATTTTATAATATTAATAGTAATTATGTAATATGAGTAAAAAGATAAACATTAAGGGTGTATATATAAATCCATCAAATTATCCATCCTTTTAAGTAAACACAAAGAAAGAAAACTTCTAACATATTCCATCCATCTATTTTTCCTTTTCTTCCTTTTTTCCTTTCCTTTACATAATCCATCCGTCCAAGTAAACATGGCCCAACATCCTTATCCTTATCCTTACCTAAACATGAAACATTAGCATTAAGCCCATATAAACCCCTAGCGGATAACCTTAGGCAAGCTGAACTTGAACCACTTCTTGACCCACCTAGCACCAAACCCTCTATTCACCCATCCTCAGAGCCACCACCCTTAAACCCTAAGCATGATCACAACTCACCCTTAGAAGAATCCCAGCTCATCCCCACAACTACAAAAGAAATTCATGAGAAAACAATACAACTGACTTCTGAAATACCATTACTTTTAGGGAATGAAGCTAATAAACCATTCCTTGACATTCCTAGGGGGCTTAAACTACTACCAAGATGCTTTTAACACGGGTTCTTATTTTGATAAGACAATGACAATACATATGCCACACATAGAATTATCTTTTGCTTTAAGTGAAAAGTTGCACGGTAAGGTTTTTCATGAACTAGACATTGGCTTAATCTTTCTTGCTCTTTTTGTGAAACCTAGTTATGTTGAATCGTGTTATCATAATATTGACTTAATTCCACCTGACTTGAGTATGCAATTTGATATTTGTGAACCCATTTTGTACCCATTCTCCATTACCCAAAGTATGTGAGTAATTATTAGATGATTTGTTGGCACTTGACTAAGGATAAACACAATTTCTCAAGGGGATATCCAATGAATGAAAAAGTAGCTTTATTTCTGAATCTCATTTCTTTCAAAGCTGTCACCTATCAGTATTATGTCTTCAAGTTTCATATTGGTATTACACGTGAGGACACAAGTACTTCCAAATAACTTTCTATCATTTATAGGGATGAGAAAGACAAGAAAAATCAAGATAACCTACACACGGAAGGGATGGCCACCAAAGCTGATGCATGATTATAGAGGAAAGGAGACCCACCCACAGTGTTCTGCTCGAGATGACTACTACACTTTGGGTTGGCCACCAGAAGATACAAGCGAGAATCTCAATGCTAATTCTTCGAAGAAGAATTCTTTTACCCCCCAAGAGAGCTGATGCAGAGCATCTCATGGAAGATCTCCAATTTTGGGAACTTAATGTATTTTGGCTTTGCTTTTACATTTCAGCATTTTGTATCACTTCATATGCCTCGGGTAGCTTTAGGGAGGGTAGCCTAGTTTGTTTTTATTTCAAGTTATTTATTTTCTTAGAGAATGTAGTAGGTTGCATTAGCCTAGGCTTGAGTGCATGTATTGGCACAAGACACCTCACCCCTCTCAACCAGTCCACTTGAGCAACCCAAAACCAGCACATGGGGCACCACATTCGACCCAATTGGCCAATCCAGGGCCCATCAAACTGATGTCCAGCTTCAATACAAATGAATAGCAAGAATGGGCCACATTTCGGTCAAATTTGTCAACATGTGGAACCAGCACAGTCCAGCATGCGACAAGAGGGATTGCCATCTCTTAATTACCAGGAGGAAACCTGCATTAATGGTCTACAAGCAAGCTGATTTGCTTGCCCAAAGGAGGAAGGTTTCAGCTAGCAGCCAAAGGAAGAAACTGCACACAGCAACCCACAAGGAAAGTTGCTTGCACGCCCAAATGAGCAAACCTGCACCTTGCGCCAGTCCTTGCTTACTTCAGCAACTTTGAACAAAGACTTCAGCTAGCAAACAAGAGGGATTGTAACGTGTTGGGAATCCCCGGGCTAAAAGAAAACGAAAACAGCGGAAGCGAGCCCGAAACGAGATTCCTAATTCAACAATAAGGACCGTCTTACGAAGAATACAAAGGATGTGAAGAGGGTAGTACCTTATCAAGCAACTTTTAGGAGCGGCCGATGATGAAGACGCGCAAAGGCCCGTCCTCTGCAATCGCGCACACACGGACTCCTCTAGTCCTCTAGCCTTCTCAACTTGCGCCAACGCCAAGGAGAAGAAGGGGTGTTGGCGACAAGGAGTGGGTAGCACTGCCACTTGTCCCAACCTTTGATGCCGAAAAACTTTTATTTGTTGTCACCTCTCACTCCAAGGAGCAGAGGGGAGGCGACAACTAGAGGCAAGAGAAGAGTTTGGTACAAAATATCTCCCAGGTGGGCCTCTCTATTTATAATAGTAGAGCCAGATGCACACTGGAGATCTTTCCCATATGGGATAATGAGCATAGGCGTTTATTCACAATTAAGTGTCATGAGTTCGAATCCCCGCAGAAGCAATTAATTGTAAATTGCGCCCAAGCTTATTAATTAGCCAAGAGAAAAATTCTCTTGCCAATTAATAATTTTATTTTATTCACGTGACTAAAGTGTCAAGCCCAAACTTGCACCTAGACCCTTGTTTGACTCATTTTGACAACACAGGTCAACAGAGGTCAAATGTGGTCCACTAGAGTCAACTAGTGGTCAACAATGAACTAAAATAAAATATCATCTCCTCTATAAAAGTCTCAAAGCATCAGTTCCCCAAAAAGATCCGAATCACACAATGATTCGATCAGAGGCTAAACGATCAGTATGAGAACTCGAGTGTCAAGGTGTGCGACCCTGTAGGTTCTTCAGACGTTGGCAGTGATGACTAAATCATCACAAGCAATGAGTGGCACCTAGCAGTACATCATTGCTACCCAAGTCATCAGAATGGTGTCATCATCGACATCCCCTAAAACTGCGATAAAGTACAAGTGCAGCTTTGTCCTTTTGCCAACTGATGTCTAGATTGGGCAAGTGTGTCACACTTGTTAATCCCAATAATATGGCATGACTAAATCAGGTTCTCACCAGGGTATGGCCATACACTTTCAGTCATCCATATAGGGGCGCCATGAACAATCAAGTTTCCCCGTAAGGAAGGGGCAAATCCTCTATTGGCACATTGAATCTCTCATACGGCTTATGACATACCCAATGACAACCGTTATGACTTCCCTTTTACGGCGAAGCATTAAGTTGTATCACAGTACATCAATCACTATATAGAGATACCAATGCCCTCAAGTCTAGGACAAGCGCAACTCTGTCACTGTGATATTCATCTCGTGACACTGAGATGAATCCTCACGGCGGGTCGATCCAGTATATCTCCCTTGATATAACCATATGCCTGCGTTAGCAACCCGTGCTCAACCAGCGCATATACTAGTCTCAAGCGAATCATAGCTGTCCCATATCCACCATGATTCTCGACCCGGGATAAACACAGAGACTAGATAAAATCTATCTCTTAGGGACATTGTATATGCAAATGTACATATGCATAGATGTACACCCTTGATATACCCATATGCCTGCATTAGCAACCCATGCACAACCAGCGCATATACTAGTCTCAAGCGAATCATAGCTGTCTCATATCCACCATGATTCTCGACCAGGGATAAACACAGAGACTAGATAAAATCTATCTCTTAGGGACATTGTATATGCAAATGTACATATGCGCAGATGTACAACTCTGCATAACAATGACAATGTCAGGATAACTCATCTATCAACTAGATGTGATGCACAAATCCCAAGGACCATCCTGAGGTCCTAGGGCATAAACACTAACATAAAGTTGGACGGAGGAGGTTTAAAGACCTTGTACTTTGGGTTTGGGAGGTAGTCTAATCATTTATGAAAAAAAATATAGAAGCGTGAGCTTTGTGTTTTTGTGGTGCTTATCACCGAATACCCTTCTCTTCCCCTCTCTTCCTCTAGTGACTGAGTGCCTCTCTTCTTCTTCCCTCTTCTCTTCACCACCGAGACTTCCCCTTCTTCTCTTCAACCTTCATGTGAGTGAGCTTGAGCATTGGGTGTTGAAGGCTGGACGTGAAGGACCATTGGAGAACATAAACTTGGCAGCTCCCTTGAAGCCCATGGCTGTTGGTTGAAAAACTGAACAAGACCACTTAAGGACCCTTGTTAGTCTAGGAGAACCTCAATGTCAAGATTCAGGAGCATGGGGATTCAAAGAAAGGGAGTTTGGCCCCCTTCCCTAAAGGGGACCTTGGGTAACATCTTCTCTCTTCCTCTCTATGTTTGTTGTGATAAACCTGTGCTTTCCTGTTTACCCCAAAGAGCTACTTACCTTAGGTGATCTAGGACCCTTTTGGACTGAACTTAAGACCCCTAAATCCTGTCTTACATTAATAGTTTGAAGACTTGCCAATTCTATTTTTCTACTCAGTGCATCTGCCACAACGTTGGACTTCTCAGGCTTGTATTCCCATATCATCTCAAATTCTGCCAAGAAATCTTGCCATCGAGTTTGCTTTGGGGATAATTTCTTCTATATCTGAAAATAACTTAACGTTGTTGGTGTGTATGCCCTGAGACCTAGTATCGGTCCATCTTTTGTACTACTTGACATAGATATATATATCATTCTAGCATTGTCATTATAAATGTTTGTCTACATCTGCGATTATGTACTTACATGATAATATCCATGGAGACATATTGGATCTGTGCTCAAATGGTTGTCCCTAGTCGATGTACCTGAGTGGATATGGGACAGCTCTGGTACTTGTGAGACTAGTATATGGGCTGGTTGGGCACGAGGTGCTAATGCAAACATATGGGTATATCAGTGGTGGATATACGGACCGACCGGCTGTGAGGCTATGACATAGTGTCATGAGTTATCCTCACAAGTGACAGGAGATGCATTGATCTCTTGACTTGAGGTCATTGACCATTCTATATGGTTAGGGACATGCTTTGATACAACCTAATACCTCGCCGTAGTTGGGAGATAATAACAGTTGTCATTGAGCATGCCACGACCCATATGAGTGAAAGTCCCCTTAACAAAGGGGGCGAAACCCTAGATAGGCGCATATGGAGGTTTTCATGCAGCGGAAGGGGTTTCTAGGATCTTTTCATATTATATGATCAACTTATAAGTGATTTCAAATAAGAATCAAGGAATCGATTCTCACCAAAGCCATTGCTTGGATGGCGTCTAGGAAGAAGAGACTCAAGCGCTTCTCCTCCAAATGGTGCGCACACAAATGATGTCGCCTACTCCCTTAGTGCTCCTTGTGCTAGCAAGGTTCTAAGGAGTTCTTGTCGAGTGAAAGGGATGAGAAGATTTTTCCTTCTTGGCTGAATCCTCACGAAGCTTCAAGGTGTCGCCACACACGAAAACGTCAAGAGGAATCTCGGGAAAGGCGAGAATAGAACTCACTTCTATTCGAACGTGAAGCGTGTCTCATGTGGAGATCATGGTTTCCAAAAATAGAAACCCACATACGCTTAAACGTTCACGCCAAGTGAACTAGTCGTTACACCCTCTCCCCTTGAACCATGCGCTCACTTGATGAGCTGGTTCATTTTGATTTGGTTCAAAAACCAATCAAGCCAAGCCTTTAGTCCAGATCAAATTAAACCCTAAGGTTCCAGATCTAACCGTTCATCTCTTGATGCACCCTGATCTCACCGATCTAGCATCCATTCTCTCGATCGAAGCTTACCGATCTCAAGTCCTAATCAATCAAACATGATCAGACCAGATCTCACTCACAATCAGAGATTAAATCCCTTTAAACTGAACCCTGACAATTCAGTCCACACGATCTGACTTAAGTAAGCCATATCATCAAATTGTGCGACCCTGAGGGTTTCCTTTAAATGTCGGTAACGATAACTTACGTTATCACGATCAGTGAGGGGTATCTAGCAACACATCACTGTCTCCCGATATAAAGGAAAGAGTCTTCCAAGACTACACCCAAACCACAGCACAAGTGTGAATCCACTTCACGAGGCATACATGATTCCTTTGCCACTGGATGTTCTTATTGGACAAGCGTGTCAAGCCTGTAGCTCCAATATGATGAGCATGATTAGATCAGATGAACATAGTCACCTGGGTATGGTCATACACTTTCTCAATCATCTCATCCAGGGGGCCCCTTTAGAACATCACACTCCTTAAACAAGGAGACGGCAATCCTATATCTATCACTAGTGCCCTAACATGACTCATGATCATTTTCCAAGATAGTCTATAACCATTATGTTTCAAATGATATTGAACTACCTCAAAACAATGACAATCATCATTTAGAAACACAAGTGATCTCAAGTCAGAGGACATGTGCCACTTGTTGCAAACAAGGATTATTCACATTGTGACAAGCAATTGAATATCCTAGTAGGGTCTGTCCAGTACATCCAATGTACCCATGAGTCTACATCTTATTCCATGCTCGAAGCATCCTATAAGATTAGAACACATATTAGTCTCCATCATATCAAGGCTGTCTCATGTTCACCAAGATATCTCGACTAAGGACATATAGCATGTCAGCCTAGCTGAACAGCATTGAGACATTATTCAGAAGTACACTTATTGCAGCAGACAATGTAACAAACTGAATAACAACCATTGCCTTTATAAACTTAAGAGTTTATACATGATACTGAAAGAATCCCAAGGCCTCAAACATTAGCCTTAAGGGCATACCCCAATAGACTGCCCCTGGCACTAATTCTATAGCATGGTCGATGTCCCTTCTAGGTGGTAACACCTTAGGCATCTCAGGGGGAATCACATCTTTGAATTCATGCAACAGGCCCCCAATCGGTGCAGGTAGCTGACTAATCCGATCACCCAAAGTGAGTTCCGCCGCCCCGATCTCAACTCCATGAACCTGTCGGCTACTAGAACTAGGAAGGTTGATCAAGTCTCCCATATGTCCCCTCATCTGTCTAGTTCTGGAATCAATCTCAGGAATAGATTCTACTACTCGGACATGAGCCAAATAAGTAGTCTCTCCACGTCGTATCCCCTTTGCAAGGACTGAAGCTGCAATCACCTCCTTGCCCTTGTTGCTCTTCTCTACCTTACCCATCGAATGACAAGGAAGAAAGCAAGGTGCCTTCTCATCTAGTATCTGCAACCCATTTAAGTGAGGCATGGGGATTGCTTTGGCCCTCCTAAGCAAATCCATCCCTATGATGACATCAAAATCATCTAAGGCTGTCACCATAGCATGTACTCTCCCTGCCCATGGTCCCAATTTCACAGGCACGTCATATGAAACTCCAAATGCCTTTCTCAGGTCTGCGTTAACAGTCTTCACACTGGTATCACACTGGCTAGTCTTAAGTCTCAACTAGTCCTTCACTCTGTCTGAGACAAACACATGTGTAGCTCCAGTGTCTACCATAGCTGCTATAGATGTACCATTCAGCTCCACATCCACATACATCAGGGGTGAAGACCGCGCACTGACATTTGCAATCACTAGTGGATTAACAGAAACTGATGCGCTTCCCTGGTCTTTCTGTCCTTTCTCCCCATCTACTGTCACTAAAGTACTTATGATCTTTCTGGTAGGACAGTCTCTCATCATATGTGGTCCATAGCAAATAAAGCACTCTATCTTCTTCTTTGTGCTAGGCTCAGCAGTCCTCTTCGGCTGAGGCTGATAGTGCTTCTTCTGTGGGCTTTTCTGCTGGTACACTACTGCTTTTCCTTTTCCTTTCCAATTTTGTGCATTCTTCTTCTGTGGCTATCTATTCTGAACTGGTGGTTTGTTTTGGGTAGCTGGTCTAGCTCCCTGAGCTGTCATAGTAGGACGAGGTGCTCTCATGTCTACTAATCCATCAGCTGCTACGACTGCCTCCCTATAGGTAGTCACTGACTGGCGTCTAACCTCTGCAAGTGCCCATGGCTGTAATCCTCCTAGGAAGTCATGGAACTTCTCTTCTTCGCTCTTGTTAGGTATTTCAAGCAATAGGGTAGCAAATTGCTTGACATACTCTCTAACAGTGCCAGTCTGCCTCAAATACCTCAGAGTCATCCTAGCATCATGTAAGGTATTGACTGGTCTAAACTGAGCCCTCATCTCAGTTTTCATATCATCCCATGAGGCTATCTCTGGGTTATCTCCCTCTGTCCTGGGAGCAATAGAGGTTCTCCACTATAATTTGGCATCCCCACGCAGGTAGGATGCACAGACCTCTATCCTATCTTCATCAATGACTCCTGCTGCTCTAAAGTAGTGCTCCATGTCAAAGATGAAGTTATCCAACTCTTTTGCTACTCTAGCTCCAGCAAAAGTAACTGGGTCGGGAATATGGCGTCTGGCAGGCTGCATAAACTGTGGTGCAGGTGGAGTAGATGGGTGGGAAGCCACCTGTGCCACCAACAATCTCAGTGCAGTGACCTCTGTAGTAGCTGTCGCTAAATCCTGCGCCAGAGTGCTAATCCTCCCATCAGTGTAATCTCTATACTGATGGAACATCTCCATCAATGCCTCTAGGCGCTCAGAAAGAGGCTCTCCCTGCCACTCAGAATCTGCATCTAAGTCAATAGCGTCCTCCAATCTAGAGAACCGCTCCTCGAACTGTGCCATACTCCTGGTCCTGGGTGCAATGGTGTGCTGCTCTGTGGTGTCCTATGGATCGGCTGACTGAATGGAGTGCTCCTATACTCTCCTGGCCAGAACTGATCGATTAGAAGGAAGTACTGAGGTCTTATGCCCCGGCGCTAAGCACCGACGTACGCAACACCCAAACAGCAATCCAACTAACGTCTATATCCTGGTGGTCCAGACTCGTGCTGAGCTATCGCTCTGATACCACTTTGTCAGGCCCGGTCGGATAAACCCCGGACCGGCGTTTATCCGTTGCCTTAGGGTTGTCCGGCGGAACACCAGAGCGCAGACTTCCTAGGGTTTCCGGCTAATTTTCCTCCCCAAATCCCGCTTAGTAAGCAAACTATTCATTAACTTGGTGAGCCGATTTGCAACGTGGCCCAATATATTAAAATGCTTAAGCCCAAGTTAACAATAGTGAGCCCACTAAACCTTATATGTCATATAATTCCCTCCCACTTCCAATGTGGGACTAAACTTGAGCCTAAGCCACCATCCGGCCCACTGGGTTAGGCCTACTGAGCTCTGAGCTGAACCGGGTGAACCCGGGCCTAACAATTCTCCCCCACCTGATTTGAACATCGTCCTCGATGTTCGATGCGCGCTGAACACTGGCTCTCCAATGTTGATGTCCTCTATCTCTTGTCTTCAGTTTGATGATGATTGTTTGCTGCACCATGCTGCATGGAATTGGCGCCCCCTTGGCTTGACACAACTAAGCCACATATTCACCCCCTGGTGCTCTGCCTGACCTCCTGTGTCCCAGCCGTCTCGCCATAGTGCTCCCGCCGAACTGAATGCAAACAGGGTCACGTCCGTAGCGCATCTCCCCAGATGCTCCGCTCAACCTGTGGCCATTGAGTTCACGGTCTAACGCACTGCATCATCATGCTTACAGTAACCTCCATCGTCAAACTCTGTCAAGGATAATCTTGGACCTGTGGGTCATGGGCCCACAGCAATCTTGTTGTTGGTTACAATCCCACATGGCACACTACATGTCACGCCCTAAATTTCATGCTAAATTTTTGCCATAAAATTCTGAGCGTGATGGCGCAATCTACACACCCTCTGTGTAAATTGCCAGCCAACACTCTATATGCGGAATAACCAAGATCTCTAGTGCTGACAAAAGCTCCTCTAAATCCACTGCGCTCTCAGGGCTGAGCTCTGATGGTACTGAGCTCCAAGGCTGATATGATGGAACTGAGTCCTAGCCTTCTCCTAACCCTAGACCTAGGTCAATAAGTGGCGGGTGGCAAGCACATGTTACTTCTCAACCCCTTATGCGCACATAATGACGGCCTTAAACTTAAGCGCCCTGTAATTTGACACACACACAGCGCTGGCAGTCACAAGTAAAGGGCACTAGACATATGCCCAAAACCCTAATACAGATATCAACAACTACACAGCGAGCGAGTTCCTTGCACAAGCACGGCGCTTGCACAAGTCACAAGCTAAACACACCGGACAATAAAATCACAACCCCTCCAAGGACACAACCTCGGGTATGAGCAGAATATCTCTTCCAATGTGGATAGAGATACTAACAATAAGCTATCAACACTACTCAATGAAACATGAGGTTCATACAATGTTCATACAAGTTAATAACTCAAAGCAAGTAAAGTATACCACTCCAACGCTAGTGATGAAGTGATGATGGAATTCAGCCCTCTCCTCCTCAAGGTGGCCGAATCCTTCCAAAAGCCCCTCAAGTGCAAGCCCTTGAGGGTTCCACCCTAGAGTCGCCCCTCTAGGTGGTTTTGATGCTTCAATGTGTTCCTTAGCTCCAAGGAACACTTCAGCCCTCCAATGGACAGCAAGGTGCCGCCCCCAAGTGTGGATGGTGGAAAGTGGTGGCGCCACCAAGAGTGATGACCGCCGGCCCTCTCCAAGCTCCTCCAAACCGATTCCTCTCCTCCAAAGGGACCTAAGCCGAGAGCTCCTCCAACAAGTGCAGCTCTCGTCCAAGGGTGGTAGATGGTGAACCGAGAGCTCCCTCAAGCTCTCCTCAAGGTCAGCAAGCTCCTCTTGCCTCAAGAAGCAAGCAAGGCCGAGAGCTCCCTCAAGCTCTCCCCAACAATGGTGGCCGAATAAGAGCTCCTCTCTCAAGCAACTCGCCACCAAGCTGAACCGAGTGGGAATGGAGTGGAAGATGGCGATGAAGCTCCCCCAAGCTCTCGCCAAGCTCCTCCAACAATCGGCCAAGGAAGATGAAGGTGGATGAAGAATCGCCCCTCACTCCAATGTCGCCTCTCCCAAATCCAATCCGATTTCTTTCTTGAGTGAGATCCCCAATTTGTTGTGGTCTTTTGTCAATAAGCCCTTATGCTTTATGAATACTTTAAGAGATGGCGCCACCTCTTTCTTTTAGCTAATGACCCAAGCTCGGGTTGGTCCTCTCATGCAACATAAGTCTTTGGCTCTCCATAGGTCTTGGGTTCAAATCTTGCCCATGACATATTTTTTTGCCAAGCTTGTACACCTCTATACAAGCCTAAATAATGCGCCATGGTCCATGTAGCCTTCTACATTGAACCTTACATTTTTGCAAGTGCATGCTCCTTGCCATGTACCTACAAAACATCATAACACAAGGTTAGTGACGTAACTTCACTACTTCTCATGTTCTCCTTCAACTTTACCCCCTTCATCCCTACTCATAACCTCCATGAGTCCATGGGAAAGGCGGGGTAGTACCCCAAAGTACCCCGGGCGTCACAATTCTCCCCCACCTGAATTAGCATTCGCCCTCGATGCTAGGTACCTCTCGTACTGTCTCAACAATCCTTCATACTGTTCCAAATCCGTGGCTTTTTCCCAAGTTGCATATTCAACTGTCTCGTCCAACCATTGGACTAAAAATTCAGTCTTTCGCCCACTGGGCCCACTAGATGCATAGACTCTATGGTCTAGAATCTTCAATGGTTTCCTGCTATACTCAATTTTCCCTTGGGCTGGTTGCCTTCTTTCCACTCCACGGTCTGGATGTCTACTATCAGGATGATACTTCTTCAATAGACTGACATGAAATGTAGGATAAAACTGCAGCCATGGTGGTAACTGAAGTCTATAAGCAACAGCTCCAACCCTCTTAATGATCTTGAAAGGCCCTTCATACCTTCTCACAAGACCTCTATGATAAGTGTGTGTTTTAGTCTTTCTCCACATCTGTGGGGTGAGTTTGAGTAACACAAGATCCCCCACATCAAACTCAAGATGCCTCCTGTCTCTATTAGTATACTGTACCATCCTATTTCTTGCTTCCTGCAAGCTATCACGAGCTTCCTGCCATAGCTCGGTTCTATCTTCAACAAATTTAGTAGCTGCCTGGCATTTCCCCTCCAACGTCTTATTCAATGTATCCACGGGTGTCATAGGCTGCCACCCTAACACTGTCTCAAAAGGACTCTTCCCTGTGGCAGAAGAGACTTGGATATTGTATGCAAACTGGGCTGTATCCAACAGTCTAATCCAATTCTTCTGAGTCGAATAAACAAAATGTCTGAGATACCCCTCAATCAAAGCATTGATCCTCTCTGTCTGACCATCAATCTGTGGATGGTATGCTGTTGACATTTTCAAATCAGTACCCAATTTCTTGAACAACGAAGACTAGAATCTCCCAGTGAACCTAGGATCTCTGTCACTAATGATCTCCCTGGGTAAACCAAAATGTCTAACCACATGTGTCATAAACAGATTAGCCGTCACCTCCGCAGTACACAGCTCCAGTGCAGGTGCAAACACAGCATATTTTGAACATCTATCAACAACCACAAACACATATGCCATTCCTTCCACACGGGGGAAAATGGGTGATGAAATCCATGGACACAGAATCAAACGGTTTCTCTGGAATAAGCAAAGGCTGTAACAGTCCTGCCTCCTTTTTCCTCTCAACCTTGTCTTGTTGGCAGACAAGACAAGTCCTCACATAATGCTCTACGTCCTCCTTCATCCCCGGCCAGTACCAAGCTCTACTCAATAAAGAAAACATGCGCTTCCCTCCTGGGTGACCAGCCCAGACTGTATCATGATACTCACGCATGAGGCCAAATCTGACATCCCCAGATGAATGTACATAAGGCCTACCACCTCGTGCCATGATCAGTCCATCATCACTTAAGTAGAAGCGTCGAGTAGTTCCCTCTTTTATCTTCGCCACTAACTTCATATAAGACTGATCTGCACTCATGGTGTCTCTAATCAACTGAATTACTTTGCTCACAGCATACGACATAGCACAAACATAAGATATGGAGGTAACTCTGCTCAATGCATCTGGAACCTGATGAATGCGCCCTGGCTTGTGTTCCCAATCAAAGTCAAACTCAGCTAATTGCTCTTGCCATCTGGCCTGTCTGGCAGATAATTTCTTCTGAGTTTGGAAAAAAGTATTGGCCACATTATCAGCTTTCACTGTGAACTTGTTTCCTAACAAGTACACCCTCCATAGCTTTAAACAGTGTACCACTGCTAGCATTTCTTTCTCGTGAGCTGAGTAGTTCATTTCGGCACTTTTTAACTTCCTGCTCTCGAAAGCTACTGGTCTGTTGGGGTATGCCCTTAAGGCTAATGTTTGAGGCCTTGGGATTGTATCAGTATCATGTAATAAACTCTTGTGTTTATAAAGGCATGGTTATTATTCAGGTTGTTACCTTCTCTGCTGCAATTAGTGTACTTCTGAATAATGTCTCAAAGCTGTTCAGCTGGGCTGACATGCTATAAAGTCCTTAGTCGAGATATCTTGGTGAACATGAGACAGCCATGATATGATTGAGACTAATATGTATTCTAATCTTATAGGATGCTTCGAGCATGGAATAAGATGTAGACTCATGGGTACATTGGATGTACTGGACAGACCCTAGTAGGATATTCAATTGCTTGTCACAATGTGAATAATCCTTGTTTGCATCAAGTGGCACATGTCCTCTGACTTGAGATCACTTGTGTTTCTAAATGATGATTGTCATTGTTTTGAGGTAGTTCGATATCATTTGAAACATAATGATTATTGACTATCTTGGATGGTGAGCTTGAGTCAGGTTAGGGCACTCGTGATAGATACAGGATTGCCGTCTGCTTGTTCAAGGAGTGAGATGTTCTAATGGCCCCCCCCCTTATGAGATGATTGAGAAAGTGTATGGCCATACCCAGGTGACTATGTTCATCTGATCTAATCATGCTCATCATATTGGAGCTACAGGCTTGACACGCTTGTCCAATAAGAACATCCAGTGGCAAAGGAAACATGTATGCCTAGTGAAGTGCATTCACCCTTGTGCTGTGGTTTGGGTGTAGTCTTGGAAGACTCTTTCCTTTATATCGGGAGACAGTGATGTGTTGCTAGATACCCCTCACTGATCGTGATAACGTTAGTTATCGTTACCGACATCTAAAGGAAACCCTTAGGGTCGCACAATTTGATGATATGGCTTACTTAAGTCTGATCGTGTGGACTGAATTGTTTCGGTTCAGTTTAAAGGGATTTAAACTCTGATTGTAAGTGAGATCTGGTCTGATCATGTGTGATTGATTAGGGCTTGAGATCGGTAAGCTTCGATCGAGAGTAGTGATGCTAGATCGGTGAGATCAGAAGCGTCAAGAGATCAACGGTTAGATCTTGAACCATTTTGGTTCAGAGAGATCTAGACCATGGCTTGGGCTGGTTTCATGTGGTCTTTGAACCAAATTGGTTTGGACCAATTTGGATTGAACCGGTTCACATGGGTGAACGCATGGTTCGATCCATAAGGCGTTTTGGGCGGTTTGCTTGGAGTGGGAGCGCATGGCTTCATGACTTTCCATAATTGGAAGTCATGTAACGCCATCTCCTAAGAGAAATGCCTAACGCTTCTCCTCTTGGTCTAATCGCATCTCCACTTTGGTAGGAGAGAAGGTGTTGACGCCAAGGAAGAGGAGGGAGGCTCGGCCAAGCTTTTTCTCATCACCTTCATGCGACAAGCACACCTTGGAGGTCTTTGCTAGCACAAAGAACACCAAGAAGTAGCCATCTTCATCCTCTTGTGTGCGTCCTCTTTGGAGAAGGAGCACTTGCGCCTTTGCTTCCAAGGCGCCATCGAAACTATGGCATTGGTATGATCCTTTGTAGATTTTATCAAGCTTTATGTTAGTTGATCATATATCATGCAGCCGATCCCTTGAAACCCTTGCTTCCGCTTAAAAATCAAAGATGCGCCATCCATAGGGTTTCACCCCCTTGCGCTCCCCCTTGAAGGGGACTCTACAATTGGTATCAGAGCCATTTATGCATGCTAATATGATTGCTATGTTTGCTCTTGTGATCCATGCTTGCGCAAGTGATTAGATCTAGTTGTTTCATCATGCGAAAAATAGGATATAATACACTTATGTTGGCGCATGTTGTTTGTTCATGCTTGCGGCATGACTTGATGGTGGCGCTAGGTTTATGTTATTGTTTTATCAAACCTTCACTTGCGCGCCTATGATTAGATCTAAGTTGCGCCTACTGTAAACCCTTAGACGGGTTGATGGGGTTGAAGTCATCCCCTAGATTAGATCAAACTAGTCTGATCAGACCATCTGACAGCCTAGATGGGTCGACCAGATGGCACCTGTGCGCAAGCACGAGGTGGCTATAGGTCGACTGCATCACAGGCGTGTAGCGAGGTCTGGTTGAGACAACCAGTGAACACTCTTGAGTTAGGCTCGGGGTCACACCCGCTTGCCAGAACTCTTGAAGGTTGTTCAGCCCTTGGCGCATGCATGGTTGACCATTAGGTCAACTCGAGTCAGTTAGGACTTGGTGCATGCAAGGGCATGGATCTAACTAGATGGATGAGTGGATCCCTATCAATGGACCGTTGTAAGGTTGTAGGGCACATAAGAAAATTAAAATTGATGCCAATGGGGTTTTCAAAATTTTATTTTCTTTTAATTGGATCACATGTTGATTGATGCCTATGCTTGTTTATTTATTCTTATGTGGGTGCCCAATTTAATGTGTGCTGTGCTGGGGCCTGCGTGCCTGGAATTAAACCTGTAAATTAATATTATTGTGATCTGCGAATCACTTTTTAATTAATTTATTGTATAATTGACCTGCGAGTCAAACTTGTCTAGATAGATCAAAATGTATTTTGATTAGACAAGAGCACAAAGGCACACATCCCAGAGGGGCATTCAGCTGGTGGCACACCTGAGGTGCTCTTGGCGCAAGGGCCCTGGGTTGGACCAGATGAGATGCTAAAGACCCAAGAAGAGCAAGTGAAGACTTAAGTATCTTAAGGTCTTACTTAGGCTATGGGCTTTTACCACATAAGATCCATGCTTTCTGTTATTGTTTATATAAGTAGAACAACATGATTTATTTATCTTCTGCTATAGCCATAGGATTTGCCTGATAGTAAGAAGATAAAAGACCGTTAAAATCCAAACGCTAAAATATCAAGCACGTAATGCCTTCTGACGCGAAACCTCACTGTTCTGACTATCGTTGGAGCCGTGTTGTACCCACTCAGTGGGCACGTCCATCTATCTTCAGACGGTGCTGGATTACACCTGCGTGTTACAGAGAAGGGATTTATCGCTTCTCGTTGCTCAGCATAGCACGTGGTGGTCCAGGGAGTAGGTCGGGTCAGCTTGACCATGTAGGCTACATATGTGGCGCATATGGTAGCACATGGAGGCAGCCATCTGTGGGGTCAGAGATTGTGTTGTACCAACTCAGTTGGCACAGTCTGCTGGATTGCCCAGATGAAGGGGAATCGCACGGGTTGGCGATTGGCAGGGACTGCCTACCAGAAATTAGTGCTTGTACTCTCTGTGCATCTTATCTCGCCTGAGCGGGACGCGGAGACCAAGTATGAAATCTGGATCCCATCTCACTAAAAGAGTTCTACTCTTTCGGGCTGTTTTGCTGGATTTTTCAGCCAGATAAAATAGTGAGAAAAAGGATCTTTCTTAAGTCCTGGATTGATTCTATACATTGATACTGACCTTGCTGTTCTTGCATTGTTGTAGATTCCTGCAGCAACGAACACCATGAGCTTCAATGTGCGATCCCTACTGGAAAGGGAGAAGTTTGCTGGGCCAAACTTCTCAGACTGGTTCGGACACCTTAAGATCGTTCTTAAGGCAGAGAGGAAACTGTATGTCCTCGAGACGGCTGTGCCGCCTCAACCCGCTGCGAACGCCACAAGGGCGGTTCGTGATGCCTATGAAAAGCACGTCAATGATAGCATTGATGTCGCTTGCCTAATGCTAGCGTCTATGACGCCACCGCTGCAGCGTCAGCATGAGGATATGTCGGCTATAGAGATTATAGCGAACCTCAAGATGCTGTATGCTGCACAGGCGAGGACAGAACGCTATAATCTGACAAAGCTTTTCTTTCAGAGCAAACTGGCTGAAGGGAGCCCAGTGGGAGCTCACGTGCTCAAGATGATTGGGCACAAGGAGGCTCTGGAGAAACTGGGGCATACCATCAACCAGGAGCTTGCTGTAGATATTATTCTGCAGTCTCTTCCACCTTCTTTCGATGCGTTCATCATTAACTTTAATATGAACAAAATCGATTGTACTCCGGCAGAGCTGCTGAATATGCTCTTGACTACTGAGGAAACTCTGAAGGGAAAGCCTTCAACCTCTGTCTTAATGGTTCCTTCCAGGAACAAGAAGAAGGGGAAGAAGGGCAAAGCCCCTGTCAAGAACTACAGTAAGGCTCTGAAACAGAAGGTAAAGCGGTCAAAGGACAACAGGTGTTTCCACTGTGGCCAGCTGGGTCACTGGAAAAAGGACTGTAAAGCGCTCCAAGGAGACAAGAGGGGAAGCATCGCTTCTGGCTCAGGTATTTACGTGACGGAAGTCATGGTTTCATCTTCTTCTATTTCATGGGTGTTGGACACTGCATGTGGAGTTCACATTTGTTCAAATGTACAGGAACTCAAGAGAAGAAGGCAGGTGGGACAGCATGAGGTAGACCTACGCGTTGGAAACGGGGCACGGGTTGCTGCTGTTGCTGTAGGAGACTATTTCATTTCTTTACCATCTGGCATTGTATTGGAATTAAACAATTGTTATTTTGTACCTAGTATCACCAAAAATATTATCTCTATTCCTGCTCTTGTCAGGAAAGGGTTTTCCTTTGAATGCAAGATTTCAAAGTGTTATCTTACTCTTGATAATATTGTCTATGCTACTGGTTCAATTAACAATGGGTTATTCATGTTGGACATGGAATATTCTATACAAAACATTGATAATAAGAAAGCCAAGTATGCTGATGACAGCACCTTGTTATGGCATAGTCGTTTAGGCCATATTAACAAGAAGCGCATTAAGCGGTTGCATGATCATGGACTGCTGGGATCATTCTCCTATGAGGAGATTGATACATGCAAAGCTTGTTTGATGGGTAAAATGACGAAGTCACCTTTTCCTCACAAAGGTCAAAGGGCTTCAGGTCTACTTGACCTTATACACAGTGACGTGTGTGGGCCATTTAGTAAACATGCCAGAGGTGGCTATCAGTTCTTCATTACATTTACTGATGATTTCAGTAGATATGGTTATGTCTATCTAATGAGACATAAGAGTGAATCTTTTGACAAGTTCAAAGAGTTCAAGAATGAAGTACAGAATCAGCTAGGCCGAAATATCAAGGCACTTCGTTCTGATCGAGGTGGAGAATACTTGAGTCATACGTTTACTGACTATCTGAAGGAGTGTGGGATTATCTCACAGCTCACTCCGCCAGGAACACCGCAATGGAATGGTGTGTCCGAGAGGAGAAATAGAACGTTACTTGATATGGTTCGTTCTATGATGAGTCAGGCTACTCTTCCATACTCCTTTTGGGGATTTGCACTGGAAACAGCTGCAAAGGTACTAAACCGAGTGCCATCCAAGGCAGTTTCTAAGACTCCATACGAGTTATGGTATGGGAAACAGCCGAGCTTGACATTTATCAGGATCTGGGGTTGCGAGGCTTATGTCAAAAAGCTCGCCTCTGGGAAACTGGAGAGTAGATCTGACAAATGTATCTTTGTAGGTTACCCTAAGGAAACTAAGGGTTATTATTTCTACGATCCCAAAGAGAACAAAGTATTTGTTGCTCGGACGGCAATATTTCTTGAGAAGGAATTTCTTCTGCAAGAGGCCAGTGGGAGAGAAATAAAACTGGATGAGAATCCAGAGGAAGGACAAAGTAGTCAAGCACAGTTGGATGTGCCTGAGCCGGTAGAACAGGTTACTGAACAACCTGAGGCTCAGATATCACGGGAACCGCGTAGATCGGGAAGGATCCGTCGACAGCCTGAGCGCTATGACGGAGTCTACATCATTGATAATGATGAACCCCTCACATATGCGGATGCGGTCAGTGGACCGGAGTCAGCTAGATGGCTTGAAGCTATGCGAGCCGAGATGGACTCCATGTCAGATAACCAAGTCTGGGATTTGGTTGATCCGCCTCCGGGAGTAATCCCTATAGGCTGTAAATGGATCTTCAAGAAGAAGATTGACATGGATGGTAACATAGTTACCTATAAAGGCAGGCTAGTTGCGAAAGGTTTCAAACAAATCTACGGGATAGATTATGATGAAACTTTCTCTCCTGTAGCCATGTTTAAGTCTATTCGGATTCTTTTCGCGATAGCTGCATATTACGATTATGAGATCTGGCAGATGGATGTGAAGACAGCTTTCCTTAATGGAAATCTTAATGAGGATGCGTATATGACACAACCTGAAGGTTTCACTAATCCATCAGATCGTCATAAAATATGCAAGTTAAAGAAGTCCATTTATGGACTTAAGCAAGCATCTAGGAGCTGGAATATTCGTTTTGATGAATCAATCTCTGAGTTTGGTTTCATCAAGAACGAGGACGACCCGTGTGTATATAAGAGGTTTAGTGGGAGCGTGATTACATTCCTAGTCCTCTACGTCGATGACATCTTGATCATTGGAAATGATATTCCTGAAATGCATGCGGTTAAGGCATGGCTAAGGAAATGTTTCCAGATGAAAGATTTAGGAGAAGCAGCCTATGTATTAGGTGTGAAGATCTACAGGGATAGATCTAAGAGGCTTCTCGGGCTGTGCCAGAGTACTTACATCGATAAAGTCCTGGAGAGATTTCATTTAGAGAATTCTAAAAGAGGATATCTTCTAGTCAGACATGGTCTGAATCTTTCGAAGAGTCAGTGTCCACAAACACAGACTGAAAAAGATGAAATGGACAATACGCCTTATGCTTCGGCTATTGGGTCCATTATGTATGCGATGTTGTGTACTCGCCCAGACGTCGCTTACGGGTTAAGCGTAACCAGTCGTTTCCAAAGTAATCCAGGACAGGCACACTGGATTGCAGTCAAGAACATCTTAAAATATCTGCGGAGGACCAAAGATATGTTCTTGATATATGGTGGTCAGGAAGAACTCAGTATAGAAGGATATACTGACGCTTCGTTCCAGTCGGACCAGGATGATTTCCGATCGCAATCAGGCTATGTTTTTAGCTTGAATGGTGGAGCAGTGGTGTGGAAGAGTTTCAAACAGTCAACTGTTGCTGATTCCACAACAGAAGCCGAGTATGTTGCAGCCTCGGAAGCATCCAAGGAGGCAGTGTGGATTCGTAAGTTCGTGAGAGAACTTGGTGTCGTTCCTTCGAGTGCAGATCCTTTGGTTATCTTCTGTGATAACACTGGAGCAATCGCACAAGCAAAGGAACCACGGTCGCACCAGAAGTCCAAGCACATACAGAGACGGTTTCACTTGATCCGGGAGATCATTGATCGTGGCGAGATCAAAATATGCAAGGTTCATACAGATGACAATCTAGCTGACCCGCTTACCAAGCCTCTGGCGCAGCAGAAGCATGAGAAGCACTGTAATAATATGGGTTTGAGATTTCTCAACCATTAGATTAAGTGCAAGTGGGAGATTGTTGGGGTATGCCCTTAAGGCT
Source organism: Costus lasius (assembly GCA_027563935.2). Lineage (NCBI taxonomy): Eukaryota > Viridiplantae > Streptophyta > Magnoliopsida > Zingiberales > Costaceae > Costus > Costus lasius. Next base: position 85,644,098 of record CM050451.1, read on the forward strand.
AATGTTTGAGGCCTTGGGATTGTATCAGTATCATGTAATAAACTCTTGTGTTTATAAAGGCATGGTTATTATTCAGGTTGTTACCTTCTCTGCTGCAATTAGTGTACTTCTGAATAATGTCTCAAAGCTGTTCAGCTGGGCTGACATGCTATAAAGTCCTTAGTCGAGATATCTTGGTGAACATGAGACAGCCATGATATGATTGAGACTAATATGTATTCTAATCTTATAGGATGCTTCGAGCATAGAATAAGATGTAGACTCATGGGTACATTGGATGTACTGGACAGACCCTAGTAGGATATTCAATTGCTTGTCACAATGTGAATAATCCTTGTTTGCATCAAGTGGCACATGTCCTCTGACTTGAGATCACTTGTGTTTCTAAATGATGATTGTCATTGTTTTGAGGTAGTTCGATATCATTTGAAACATAATGATTATTGACTATCTTGGATGGTGAGCTTGAGTCAGGTTAGGGCACTCGTGATAGATACAGGATTGCCGTCTCCTTGTTCAAGGAGTGAGATGTTCTAATGGCCCCCCCCCCCTTATGAGATGATTGAGAAAGTGTATGGCCATACCCAGGTGACTATGTTCATCTGATCTAATCATGCTCATCATATTGGAGCTATAGGCTTGACACGCTTGTCCAATAAGAACATCCAGTGGCAAAGGAAACATGTATGCCTAGTGAAGTGCATTCACCCTTGTGCTGTGGTTTGGGTGTAGTCTTGGAAGACTCTTTCCTTTATATCGGGAGACAGTGATGTGTTGCTAGATACCCCTCACTGATCGTGATAACGTTAGTTATCGTTACCGACATCTAAAGGAAACCCTTAGGGTCGCACAATTTGATGATATGGCTTACTTAAGTCTGATCGTGTGGACTGAATTGTTTCGGTTCAGTTTAAAGGGATTTAAACTCTGATTGTAAGTGAGATCTGGTCTGATCATGTGTGATTGATTAGGGCTTGAGATCGGTAAGCTTCGATCGAGAGTAGTGATGCTAGATCGGTGAGATCAGAAGCGTCAAGAGATCAACGGTTAGATCTTGAACCATTTTGGTTCAGAGAGATCTAGACCATGGCTTGGGCTGGTTTCATGTGGTCTTTGAACCAAATTGGTTTGGACCAATTTGGATTGAACCGGTTCACATGGGTGAACGCATGGTTCGATCCATAAGGCGTTTTGGGCGGTTTGCTTGGAGTGGGAGCGCATGGCTTCATGACTTTCCATAATTGGAAGTCATGTAACGCCATCTCCTAAGAGAAACGCCTAACGCTTCTCCTCTTGGTCTAATCGCATCTCCACTTTGGTAGGAGAGAAGGTGTTGACGCCAAGGAAGAGGAGGGAGGCTCGGCCAAGCTTTTTCTCATCACCTTCATGCGACAAGCACACCTTGGAGGTCTTTGCTAGCACAAAGAACACCAAGAAGTAGCCATCTTCATCCTCTTGTGTGCGTCCTCTTTGGAGAAGGAGCACTTGCGCCTTTGCTTCCAAGGCGCCATCGAAACTATGGCATTGGTATGATCCTTTGTAGATTTTATCAAGCTTTATGTTAGTTGATCATATATCATGCAGCCGATCCCTTGAAACCCTTGCTTCCGCTTAAAAATCAAAGATGCGCCATCCATAGGGTTTCACCCCCTTGCGCTCCCCCTTGAAGGGGACTCTACATGGTCTACCATCCTGTACCAACACTCCTCCCAATGCTCTATCAGATGCATCTGTGTGAACCTCAAAAGCTAAGGAAAAGTCTGGTAACCTCAGGACTGGTTCTGAAGTCACCTGTAACTTCAGTCTATCAAATGCGGTTTGGTGCTTGGCCTCCCAAGCCCAAGTGACGTTCTTCCTCAAAAGGTCAGTCAAAGGCGCTGCTATCTTGGAATAGTCCTTGATAAATCGCCTATAAAAGTTAGCTAGTCCCAAAAATGACCTTAATGTGCTAACTGAAGTAGGTGCAGGCCACTCCTCAATGGCTCTAATCTTGCCAGAATCCATGTGAACCTGACCTCCACCAACAACATGCCCCAGAAATTCCACTTCACTGCGCGCAAACTCACACTTCTCCAGCTTCAGACATAACTGATTCTGCCTTAGCACTGTTAAGACCTCTCCTAAGTGCTCTCTATGCTCTTCCATATTGGCAGAATAGATGACAATATCATCTAAGTAAACAACAACAAATTTGTCCAAGAACGGATGCAGAATGTTGTTCATCAAATTGCAGAAAGTAGCTGGTGCATTGGTCGGCCCAAATGGCATAACCAAGAACTCATAAGATCCATATCTAGTTACACAGGTAGTCTTAGGCTCATCCCCTTCAGCAATTCTCACCTGCCAATACCCAGATCGATGGTCTAATTTTGTAAACACCTTTGCATGCACAAGGCGGTCTATCAAATCCTGGATCAATGGAATAGGATATGCATTCTTCTCCGTTACTTTGTTCAATGCTCTATAGTCAATACACATCCTTAGACTTCCATCCTTCTTTTTCTGGAATAGCACAGGTGCTCCATAAGGTGCTTTTGAAGGCTGAATAAACCCCGACTCAAGTAATTCATCTAGCTGCTTCCTCAACTCAACTAGTTCAGATGGTGGCATTCTATAAGGTGACTGTGCTGGTGGGACTGCCCCTGGCACTAACTCTATAGCATGGTCGATGTCCCTCCTAGGTGGTAACACCTTAGGCATCTCAGGGGGAATCACATCTTTGAACTCATGCAACAGGCCCCCAATCGGTGCAGGTAGCTGACTAATGCGATCACCCAAAGTAAGACTCGCCGCTCCTATCTCAACTCCATGACCTCCACGGCTACTGGAACTAGGAAGGTTGATCAGGTCTCCCACATGTCCCCTCGACTGCATCAGTCTAGAATCAATAATAGGAATGGATTCCACCACTCCGACGTGTGCCAAATAGGTAGTCTCGCCACGCCGAATCCCCTTTGCAAGGACTGAGGCTGCAATCACCTCCTTGCCCTTGTTGCTCTTCTCTACCTTACCCATCGAATGACAAGGAAGAAAGCAAGGTGCCTTCTCATCCAGTATCTGCAACCCATTTAAGTGAGGCATGGGGATTGCTTTGGCCCTCCTAAGCAAATCCATCCCTATGATGACATCAAAATCATCTAAGGCTGTCACCATAGTATGTACTCTCCCTGCCCATGGTCCCAATTTCACAGGCACGTCATATGAAACTCCCAATGCCTTTCTCGGGTCTGCGTTAACAGTCTTCACACTGGTATCACACTGGCTAGTCTTAAGTCTCAACTGGTCCTTCACTCTGTCTGAGACAAACACATGTGTAGCTCCAGTGTCTACCATAGCTGATATAGATGTACCATTTAGCTCCACATCCACATACATCAGGGGTGAAGACCGCGCACTGATATTTGCAATCACTAGTGGATTAACTGAAACTGATGCGCTTCCCTGGTCTTTCTGTCCTTTCTCCCCATCTACTGTCACTAAAGTACTTATCATTTTCCTAGTAGGACAGTCTCTCATCATATGTGGTCCATAGCAAATAAAGCACTCTATCTTCTTCTTTGTGCTGGGCTCAGCAGCCCTCTTCGGCTGAGGCTGATAGTGCTTCTTCTGTGGGCTTTTCTGTTGGTACACTACTATTTTTCCTTTTCCTTTGCTACTCTAGCTCCCGCAAAAGTAACTGGGTCGGGAATATGGCGTCTGGCAGGCTGCATAAACTGCGGTGCAGGTGGAGTATGTGGGTGGGAAGCCACCTGTGCCACCAACAATCTCAGTGCAGTGACCTCGGTAGTAGCTGTTGCTAAGTCCTGTGCCAGAGTGCTAATCCTCCCATTAGTGTAATCTCTATACTGATGGAACATCTCCATCAATGCCTCTAGGTGCTCAGAAAGAGGCTCTCCCTGCCACTCAGAATCTGTCTCTAAGCCAATAGCGTCCTCCAGTCTGGAGAACCGCTCCTCAAACTGCGTCATACTCCTGGTCCTGGGTGCAATGGTGTGCTGCTCTGTGGTGCCCTGCGGATCAGCTGAATGAATGGAACGCTCTTGTACTTGCTTAGCCAGAACTGATCAATTAGAAGGAGTTACTGAGGTCTTACGCCCCGGTGCTAAGCACCGACGTACGCAACACCCAAACAGTAATTCAACTAACGTCTATATCCTGGTGGTCCAAGCTAGCACTGACGTACGCTCTGATACCACTTTGTCACGCCCTAAATTTCGTGCTAAATTTTTGCCTTAAAATTCTGAGCGTGATGGCGCAATCTACACACCCTCTGTGTAAATTGCCAGCCAACACTCTATATGCGGAATAACCAAGATCTCTAGTGCTGACAAAAGCTCCTCTGAATCCACTGCGCTCTCAGGGCTGAGCTCTGATGGTACTGAGCTCTAAGGCTGATCTGATGGAAATGAGTCCTAGCCTTCTCCTAACCCTAGACCTAGGTCAATAAGTGGCAGGTGGCAAGCACATGTTACTTCTCAACCCCTTATGTGCACTTAATGACGGCCTTAAACTTAAGCACCCTGTAATTTGACACACACACAGCGCTGGCAGTCACAAGTAAAGGGCACTAGACATATGCCCATAACCCTAATACAGATATCAATAACTACACAGCGAGCGAGTTCCTTGCACAAGCACGGCGCTTGCACAAGTCACAAGCTAAACACACCGGACAATAAAATCACAACCCCTCCAAGGACACAACCTCGGGTATGAGCAGAATATCTCTTCCAATGTGGATAGAGATACTAACAATAAGCTATCAACACTACTCAATGAAACATGAGGTTCATACAATGTTCATACAAGTTAATAACTCAAAGCAAGTAAAGTATACCACTCCAACGCTAGTGATGAAGTGATGATGGAATTCAGCCCTCTCCTCCTCAATGTGGCCGAATCCTTCCAAAAGCCCCTCAAGTGCAAGCCCTTGAGGGTTCCACCCTAGAGTTGCCCCTCTATGTGGTTTTGATGCTTCAATGTGTTCCTTAGCTCCAAGGAACACTTCAGCCCTCCAATGGACAGCAAGGTGCTGCCCCCAAGTGTGGATGGTGGAAAGTGGTGGCGCCACCAAGAGTGATGACCGCCGGCCCTCTCCAAGCTCCTCCAAACCGATCCCTCTCCTCCAAAGGGACCTAAGCCGAGAGCTCCTCCAACAAGTGCAGCTCTCGTCCAAGGGTGGTAGATGGTGAACCGAGAGCTCCCTCAAGCTCTCCTCAAGGTCAGCAAGCTCCTCTTGCCTCAAGAAGCAAGCAAGGCCGAGAGCTCCCTCAAGCTCTCCCCAACAATGGTGGCCGAATGAGAGCTCCTCTCTCAAGCAACTCGCCACCAAGCTGAACCGAGTGGGAATGGAGTGGAAGATGGCGATGAAGCTCCCCCAAGCTCTCGCCAAGCTCCTCCAACAATCGGCCAAGGAAGATGAAGGTGGATGAAGAATCGCCCCTCTCTCCAATGTCGCCTCTCCCAAATCCAATCCGATTTCTTTCTTGAGTGAGATCCCCAATTTGTTGTGGTCTTTTGTCAATAATGCCCTTATGCTTTATGAATACTTTAAGAGATGGCGCCTCCTCTTTCTTTTAGCTAATGACCCAAGCTCGGTTTGGTCCTCTCATGCAACATAAGTCTTTGGCTCTCCATAGGTCTTGGGTTCAAATCTTGCCCATGACATATTTTTTTGCCAAGCTTGTACACCTCTATACAAGCCTAAATAATGCGCCATGGTCCATGTAGCCTTCTACATTGAACCTTATATTTTTGCAAGTGCATGCTCCTTGCCATGTACCTACAAAACATCATAACACAAGGTTAGTGACGTAACTTCACTACTTCTCATGTTCTCCTTCAACTTTACCCCCTTCATCCCTACTCATAACCTCCATGAGTCCATGGGAAAGGCGGGGTAGTACCCCAAAGTACCCCGGGCGTCACAATTCTCCCCCACCTAAATTAGCATTCGCCCTCGATGCTAGGTACCTCTCGTACTGTCTCAACAATCCTTCATACTGTTCCAAATCCGTGGCTTTTTCCCAAGTTGCATCTTCAACTGTCTCGTCCAACCACTGGACTAAAAATTCAGTCTTTCGCCCACTAGGCCCACTAGATGCATAGACTCTATGGTCTAGAATCTTCAATGGTCTCCTGCTATACTCAATTTTCCCTTGGGTTGGTTGCCTTCTTTCCACTCCACGGTCTGGATGTCTACTATCAGGATGATACTTCTTCAATAGACTGACATGAAATGTAGGATAAAACTGCAGCCATGGTGGTAACTGAAGTCTATAAGCAACAGCTTCAACCCTCTTAATGATCTTGAAAGGCCCTTCATACCTTCTCACAAGACCTCTATGATAAGTGTGTGTTTTAGTCTTTCTCCACATCTGTGGGGTGAGTTTGAGTAACACAAGATCCCCCACATCAAACTCAAGATGCCTCCTGTCTCTATTAGTATACTGTACCATCCTATTTCTTGCTTCCTGCAAGCTATCACGAGCTTCCTGCCATAGCTCGGTTCTATCTTCAACAAATTTAGTAGCTGCCTGGCATTTCCCCTCCAACGTCTTATTCAATGTATCCACGGGTGTCATAGGCTGCCACCCTAACACTGTCTCAAAAGGACTCTTCCCTGTGGCAGAAGAGACTTGGATATTGTATGCAAACTGGGCTGTATCCAACAGTCTAATCCAATTCTTCTGAGTCGAAGAAACAAAATATCTAAGATACCCCTCAAGCAAAGCATTGATCCTCTCTATCTGACCATCAGTCTGTGGATGGTATGCTGTTGACATTTTCAAATCAGTACCCAATTTCTTGAACAACGAAGACCAGAATCTCCCAGTGAACCTAGGATCTCTGTCACTAATGATCTCCCTGGGTAAACTAAAATGTTTAACCACATGTGTCATAAACAGATTAGCCGTCACTTCCGCAGTACACGGCTCCAGTGCAGGTGCAAACACAGCATATTTTGAACATCTGTCAACTACCACAAACACAGATGCCATTCCTTCCACACGGGGAAAATGGGTGATGAAATCCATGGACACAGAATCTAACGGTTTCTCTGGAATAGGCAAAGGCTGTAACAGTCCTGCCTCCTTTTTCCTCTCAACCTTGTCTTTTTGGCAGATAAGACAAGTCCTCACATAATGCTCTACGTCCTCCTTCATCCCCGGCCAGTACCAAGCTCTACTCAATAAAGCAAACATGCGCTTCCCTCCTGGGTGACCAGCCCAGACTGTATCATGATACTCACGCATGAGGCCAAATCTGACATCCCCAGATGAATGTACATAAGGCCTACCACCTCGTGCCATGATCAGTCCATCATCACTTAAGTAGAAGCGTCGAGTAGTTCCCTCTTTTATCTTCGCCACTAACTTCATATAAGACTGATCTGCACTCATGGTGTCTCTAATCAACTGAATTACTTTGCTCACAGCATACGACATAGCACAAACATAAGATATGGAGGTAACTCTGCTCAATGCATCTGGAACCTGATGAATGCACCCTGGCTTGTGTTCCCAATCAAAGTCAAACTCAGCTAATTGCTCTTGCCATCTGGCCTGTCTGGCAGATAATTTCTTCTGAGTTTGGAAAAAAGTATTGGCCACATTATCAGCTTTCACTGTGAACTTGTTTCCTAACAAGTACACCCTCCATAGCTTTAAACAGTGTACCACTGCTAGCATTTCTTTCTCGTGAGCTGAGTAGTTCATTTCGGCACTTTTTAACTTCCTGCTCTCGAAAGCTACTGGTCTACCATCCTGTACCCACACTCCTCCCAATGCTCTATCAGATGCATCTGTGTGAACCTCAAAAGCTAAGGAAAAGTCTGGTAACCTCAGGACTGGTTCTGAAGTCACCTGTAACTTCAGTCTATCAAATGCGGTTTGGTGCTTGGCCTCCCAAGCCCAAGTGACGTCCTTCCTCAAAAGGTCAGTCAAAGGCGCTGCTATCTTGGAATAGTCCTTGATAAATCGCCTATAAAAGTTAGCTAGTCCCAAAAATGACCTTAATGTGCTAACTGAAGTAGGTGCAGGCCACTCCTCAATGGCTCTAATCTTGCCAGAATCCATGTGAACCTGACCTCCACCAACAACATGCCCCAGAAATTCCACTTCACTGCGCGCAAACTCACACTTCTCCAGCTTCAGACATAACTGATTCTGCCTTAGCACTGTTAAGACCTCTCTTAACTGATTCTCCAGCTTCAGACATAACTTATTGGGTTCCCACATGTGCTGAGGCACTATCTTATGGCAACCACATAAACTTGAGGCAACAGAATCCGAAGGCAACACAATGATACAACAATCCGATTAAGGCAACCGATAAATTTTCTAAAAACGGCAAGTAAAATATTTATTGAAGTGATTCAACCAAGCACCCCGCCAGTATATTATTAATAAAGCAAGATTACAAAGACATTTTAAGGACTCTAAACAGACATTAAGTAGACACTGGACCTAGGGACTTGATGGAGAGGGCAGGTGTGTGGAACCTTGCAATTTTAGAGTTGTGAGTTGTCACAAGAACGCATTTAACCAAGCACTACCACCCCTCTCAATACTATCCCACCTATACAAACTAGTGGGTGTGAGTAAAAGGCTTCATAAGTCTCCGCTGGACTAATTTTACACATTTGAGACATCTATCCTGAAGCACTTGTGAAAATAGTCCCTACACTCAAATTCCATGCCCCGGCACAATCCCCTGAGCATGGCATGATCCCCAGAACCAAAAGACATGTCACACATGTGCTAATACCTACTTTACATAGAATTACCCTAAATACATAGAACTAAGACAAAAAAACACATCGTTAGGGTCGGGTAATATAGTTTTACACCTCATATCTTTCGCACATTGACACTACAACGGCGAATTCATGTGGAACGCCAAACTACAAATAGCTATTAAAATCTCAACATTCGCTATTTAATTTTTTTAGTCAGCAAAAAAAAAATGACAATAATTTGATTTATCAATTATAACAAAAAAAGACAGTGAATTTAATTTGGTAAATTTGATAATGATAATAGTTTTAGTAATTTTATTTTACTATTATTAAGTTTTTTTTATAATGATAATAATAAATATTTTTTTGATTTGGTAATTTTTGAGATTACTTAAATAATATATATAATATTATATAAAGTTAGTTTAACTAGTAAGATATTTGGGATTGAGTATATATATATATGTATACAATTTATTTTTAGTTTGATAATAATACATTTTTAACATAATCTATATTTTTAATAATATAAAAAAAAGATTGTTGAAATTAATAATTTGGTAATATACCTATATTAGTGATTTACCAAATCAGTCAATATGCTAAGGTAATATTTGGTAATTTTCTAAATTGGTCTTTGAAAAGTAATAAAAATTATAGTTTGATAAATTTTATAATTAGTCATTACTAAATCTTTGTTGCTTCGCACATTATGGGTGCGTTTGGAGCTGTGGGCCAGCAGCTTCTGCGGGCGCGACCCGTTATTTTTGAGAATCCATGTCGTTTGGTCCCCAGCTTCTTGGGCGCAGCCTGAGAATTTTTACTGTAGCTGGCCAGCCGAGTGAATCCAGCTTCTTCCGCCCGCCGAATCGCACGCATCGCCCTGCCTCGACCTCGCTTTGCCGCATCAGCTTCGATCCTTCCGCCAAGCTCCAAAGCTTCAATCCTTCCGCTGAATCAAGCTTTGATCCTTCCGCCAAAGCTCCAAAGCATCAGCTCCTCTTCCGCCGAAGCCAAAAGATGACCGCTTCCCTCTCCACCGCCAAGCTCGTTGCCCCTGTACCCCTATCCTCCAGCGGAAGCCAAATGATGGCCGCTTCCCTCTCCACCGCTAAGCTCATCGCCCCCGTACCCTATCCTTTGCTGCCGCCCACCTCCAGCGCTGACCTCCTCTGCCTCCAGGCGCCTCGCCATCTCTAGCTCCTGCGCCTCCAACTCTGGCTCTAGCCCCAGCTCCTTGCGCTGCCTCTGCCGATCGTCCCCTCCAGCTCCATCACTTCCAGCTCGCAACTGTAGCTCCGGCGGGCGGTGACGAGGCTGCTGGACGAACTTGTGTGTCATGTTCTGCAACGGGAAGAAGAGCGAGTACACAGAGAAGTGAGAGGCGACAGCGGAGAACTTGGCGGTGCCTGAGACGCTCCGGGCGGTGTCAATGGGGGTGGGGGTGATGCCGGGGAGGTCACAATCGGAGGGGCCGGACGGGGAGATGGCGTACGGTGTTAATGTATTTGCTATTTATTTTATATAATTACATCAAACAAGTAGTTTATCCAAATAGTCTTCAGCTTATCCAGCCAGCTCTGGTCAAACTAGCTCTAGTCAAACCAGCACAAGCTATAAACTCCCACAACCACAAATTGGCCCTATGTCACATTCTATCAAGGGCAAGCAGTGGGTGTAAGGGGAGAGCATCAAAAATATTTGAGCGAAATTTATTTTTTTTAAAAAAAGAGTCTCTTTCTTTTCTTTTTATTTTCTATTAAAAAATAGGATGTAAGTGAATACTAAGCAAACACAATTATTTCCTTTGAACGATATAGAGAAAAATAGATTTTCTCCTTTTTCCTCTACTTTCTATCTAAAAAAATAGAATGTAAGTGAATACTAAACAAACTCAATGATAACCTTACACCCTAGTGAAGACAAATGAAGACATGTGATAATGGATGTGATGCAGGAGCATTTTTCACATGATATATTTGACTTAATTTTCACATTGTTAAACTTTCCATCTTCATTGAATTTTGAGTTAGTCAATATATCTGTGTTAAATTTTGATTTATGGGCATATGAATTGTTATATTTCTAATGTGACACTAATCCCTTGAAATTATTGATGATATGTAATCGATATGAGACCAAGGCAACTAGATGCACACATCAAACTCAAGTCAAGTCAACCTCAAAGTGCAAATCAATGATTGGATTGATTGCCAACAAGATGCTCAAAGAATATTTCAGCCATCCAAGATTCATCAAGATCAATCAAGAGCCATAGGTCAACACCAAAGAAAGAAGTGAGGCAAGATGTTTTCTCTCTTGCCCATTTGCTTAGCTCAAAGAGGCAAATAGACATTGATCCATGAGACAAAGCTAGAAACGTGCCTTGGGTCTAAGAAACCTTCAGCTGCCAAAGACATGCACCGCTTTCTTGAAGAAGAAGCAACCAACAACGGATAGAAGAATGGAAGGCAGCCTACTTGAAGATGAAGCAACCAGGCCAACGGCTATAAACTGGATTTCTTGCTACTATAAACACGTATCCCTCGCATGTAATCAGTAGTTGACGAATTTTGAAACTGAATGGAAATGGTTGTCGTTTGATTCTATCGGATGTTTCCTTCTCTCCTCTAATCCCCCATGGATCTGGGATCTCCTCCCCTTCCCCAGCTGAACACCACCCACCTTCCATCACTTCCATGTTCAAGCCAACTTCCGCTGTTGTCGCAAGTCACCACTGTCGCAAGCGACGCTGCCTGCTGAATCCTTTCGTCACGCACTTCCCTAGATGTCACCGTTCTTCCACCTCCACCACGTTTAATCAAGCCTCCATCGCTGTCGCGAACCATCTCTACTGCAAGTCACTCTACCTCCGCCTGGATCCAACCTTGGACTCCTATTCGCCTCGACGCCGGCGACGATCCACACGACGGATCGTCCCCAAAATCCAGCCACCCATCCTCCCTTTCGGACCGAACCCACAATTAGCCGGATCGCCCCATCCACCGGCTGGATTACCGGAATCAGGAAGATTTCCGGCGACGCCCTAGCTTACGCCCCTATTCCGCCCCATCTCCACTGATCGCCGTCGACCTCCATCGACCAGCCACCGAGCGCTCCCAAACTCCGGCCACGAGCCCACCCTGACCGGAGGAGCCTCCAGCTGTAGCAGGTCGGAACTTCGTGTCATGATGGACGATCGCCGGCAGCCTCTGCATCCTCCCGCATCATCCCCTGTTGTCGCCAGAAGCTGGGCCGCGTTAGCGCTACCCGCCTCCTAGCGTCTAGGCGCCACCGCTGGCCGGCCGTCAGACTGGAATACGTCCCTGCATCCTCGAGCTACCCTTCCCCACGCCTCTACAGCCACCACGTCGACCAGCTCGCGCCCGATTCCCCGCTGCTTCATGAGAACACAGCCGAGACTCTATTACTGTTCACATTTCTGCATTTTGTTTTAACTTGATTAGCGTTTTGTAATGTAGGTAATTAACGTGCTCGGTGATACTGAAGTACCTGATTCTTCTACGATTGGGAAGAACGTGATTTGCTCTACATCCTGAATTACTTGGGGCAGCTGAGCATTATCAGATCAACCTGCGCATCAAAGCAAATGACCCCTCCTACATCAGGATGACTAAACGTTTGAATGTAATGTGGAGACATCAAGATGATAATCAATGAGACCCATGAGCCCCACTTGACATCTCGAACACGCTCGACTTCTCGGGCTTTCTAGTTCGATACTTACGTATCCTAAGTACCCAAGGATTAGGCCGCTACCTAGTCACTATCACTCAATTTCTCATCCCTGTCACCTTTTTCTAGCACTCTGTTAAGTTCCTTGCCGGCTTACCCTCATTCCTCAGCGTCATAATTAGTTTCAAATGTTCCAACTACTGTTGAGGACTCCTGTAGGCTAGACCTGTGTGCGGTTGCACTTTTGCACCTTGTTTTGTGACTCGTGCCCTTGCTGCATGGGGCATTTTATAAGGAGTTGGTCTTTCTAAATATTTTAAAATACTTAATACATTACAGTCGGATAAATTTTCTAGGGACCCGTTGAAAGTCATGCTTTACTTTGATATTATATGGATAGAGATAACACAAGGTAATGAAAGCATGAATTAATCTAATTTCTTCTTTTAGATATAGGCATCAAAGTTTATCAAGAATTCATGGTGTAGATTAGAACACGGATGACAATAATAGTTAAAAGATTGATTTCCAAGGGAACTCAGTGAGTATTTTGCAAATTCGTTACCGTGGACATCAACTTCAATTCACTGCTTAAAAAAAATTTTAGGTTATTTTTCTAGTTAATTTAATTTTTATTTTATGAAAATATTACTAAGGTGCTCAAGATTAAAGTGGCTATGATAATTTAGCTACCATATAGCCCGAAAAAAGTATAGAGAGAAATATTTTTGTAACCGCCCAGTAATGTGTGACAATTCCAAAAATGTTATTACCCCACCGCTAAAAGATTTAGATGCATAAGTACTTAGGGCCAGTTTGGGATTACTTCTACTTTTAGTTTCTGCTGGTTGGGAAAATCTGATTTTAGCTTCTACTGGCTGGGAAAGTATTTAGCTATTTGGTTCAACAGTTGTTTGGTTAAACTCTTTTAATTTTCTTAATTAATCGCCCTCTTAATTAATCACCCTTTTAATTAATTGCCCTTCATAGTCGACACCCTCCGCTTCGACCCCTTCCACTCCGTCACCGAGATGCGCCCCGCTCCCTCGACGCTTTCCACTCCCTCAATGAGACGCGCCCTGCCGACCTCCTCGGGGTGAAGGAGGAGGTGAAGGTGGAGGAGGAGGAAGGCAGGGTCCTCCTGATCAGCGGCGAACACAGGCAAGGCGAGTAGCGTCCTCACCACAAACGTGAAAGGCGTGAGCGAGCGGCTTTGGCGGACACAGCGGCGACCGATTCTGGCAGGGATCGAGGGCAAAGACGGTGCTGGCGCGACGTTCGTGAACAGGAGAGGCGGCTTCAAGGATCTCGTTGCTTCGGCGATTTCTTCAGATGTGACCAAATCCAGCGAGGAGGACGGAGCCCTCTGCACGCGTCAGGATCAGGTGGCAAATGCGGTCCATTCAGCAGAGACACCTTCGGGCGGATGAGGAGGTGGAGGTTCGCTCGGTGGAAGAGGTGGTGGCTAGATCTAGACGATGGCTGCTGGAGCTGGGAGGCGGCGGAAGGAGTTGATCTGGACGCAGAGGCTGGAAGCAGGCGAGGAAAGGAGCTGTAGGGTGCTAGAAGTCGAAGGTCGACGGTAGGCTGGGAGCAGGGAGCTGCATCGGCTGGAGCAGGCGGAGATCGGCGAGGAGCAGGAGGTCGGCGAGGCGGTGGAGGTCGGCGGCCGGCGAGGTCTGTAGGTCGGCGAGGAGCAGGATTGCGCCTCCGGAGCAGGATTGGCAGCGTCGAGGAGCAGGATCACGTCTCAGGAGCAGGATTGGCAGCATTGAAGCTTTTCGCGAGGAGAGAGACGAGCGTGACGAGCTTCTGATTCCCCACAGAAGCACCTATTCGGCTGCTTCTCTCGGCCAGCGAAAAACGCTGGTGCGCCCAACAGTAGCCACCCCAAACATCTGTTTTGGACTAAAATCAGCTGGCCGAACCCGCAAAAGCGAGCAGCCAGCAGCACCAAATGAAGCCTTAATATGCCAAAATCCCACACCTCAATAGAGGATATCAATACCTCTCACTTGAGGCTCCCATTTTATATTGTGTAGCCTTCACAACTGCATAAGTTCATAATTAAGATTTGAAAATCAGCTTAATATGCATATATTACACACGTGATAAAAATTTAATAGGAAGAGAAATAATAGAGAAAAATTAGTTAAATAAAAAAGAAACATTATATATCCATTAACTTATATGTAAAGATGTCAACGAGTCGGATACCCATGAGTTTTGGCCAAACCTGAACCCGACCCGACCCAAACCCAAACTCGACTAAACCCGAGTCGGGTATTTAAACGGGTACCCGTTTAATTTAAAATATTTATTTTTAAATTATTTTTATAAAATATAACTATAAAATAATATTATCAATAATAAATATATTTATTAAAAATTATTTTATTATATAAATATAAAAATTTATTTTTTATTATATATTAATCGGTATCGAGTACCTGAACCCGTGAAAGTAAATCAGAACCTAACCTGATTAGCAAATTAGGTACCCGGACCTGCCATAAATAGGTCGGGTCGATCAGATACTCGTGAGTTTGGTACCCAATGACTCCCCTGCTTATATGATTGTGCCATATCTTTGAGTATATATTACCCTACTTGTATTCTCTTCTTATATTGCTAATTCATCGATTATATATTATCATACTTACTTTCTCTTCTTATATTGCTAGTTCATTCACTCTTTCACATGTCATACGTTGAATGATAGTGGGTCTGTTTGAGAGTGTGGATAAAATTGTAGGGTGGATTCGGAACGCGCTGCAATACAAAAAAAAAAACAAAAAACGCTTGCTTTTTACCAGCATTGCAACGAGGAACCACGTCAACTCTCGTAGACCTACGGGTCACACCAATATCAATCTATAGTATTTTTTATAGCCAACAATATTGTGTGCAACCCCATCACACTCCTAAACATACCCAAGTTACATGGTAGAGCTCCACCTGTTTCCTTTCTTTCATAGCAATATTCAAACAAGTAAATACGTATTCCAATCAGATTCTCGTCACTTAATCACTGTACACCATTGAATGTAGAATCTATTGTCAACATCATATTCCGACTTCTTAAACTATTGAAATAGACAATTAAACACGATTACACCAACATGCGCGGACGGTGCGGTGCTTATATGAATTGCGGGACGGTTCGTGGAGCCACGTACGTACGTACGCTGGCTCATTTCAGATGACCCTACATCCGGGCTCAGCCGCACAAGTGTCACAATTGTTCGTCTCCGTTACTGTGGTACTGCCACTTAAAACGACGTAACACGAGATAACGTAGAAAATTGAACGAGATCGATAACAGCACGAAACGACATATTTTGGATTCATGGTAAGTCGGTGCTGCTGACGCTTTTATAGTGTTAATTAAACAAAACGACATCACCATACGCTTGAATCGTACATATCGTTTTCCGTTATCATGCGATGCATGTCTCTCTGCTTTACAAAATAATCATTCGGAAGAAATGGAGTCAACGAGTCTCACCCACTCTTGCGCGCTTGTTGTTTTTACTAGTCGATGCAGGAAAGCGAGAACACGATGACTACCTTTTTCTTCATCGGGTAATAAATTAACGTTTCATAAATGAATTACTACGATAACGGCTTTAGTTAGATGCGGCAATGAACAATTGCCAAAAACAGCATGATCAGCCGTTCAGCGTACTTCCGGCACCGGGACTCGTAGAGAAATCTTATGCGGGACGATTCGCTGGGGGAATCCTAACCGCCCACGTGGGATATACGGGAGATCGCGTGCCACATTAAAAAGAGACGCGGACGATCAAGCTAGCCACGTATGCGGAAGACAGCGGGTCGCCAACGAGGCCGTCGCAGTTGGAATCGGCACGACCATTATCGGCAGTGACGAGCAGCGAAGTGGTGGAGTTTTGTTTGGGAGGCCCTCCTCGGCGATCTTGTACCGCGAGGGCGGCGAAACAAGTGGCGGAGCTGCCGGTGTCTGTCACAGTGAAGTGAAGCGGGGTGGCAGGGAGTGACAAGAGGCGAAGATTCTAGGGTTCTCGCTCGCTTCGGATCTGCAGCTCCGTGTCGGTTCTTGAATCGGGGTGAGGTGATGGCCCTCTCGTGCTCGTTGTCCTGTCTGATCGGACCTAGTTTTCTCGATTTTCACGAAATTTGTTTGTCGTTCGGATAAGAGTTTTTGTTGACGCCTCGCGATTTCGCATTCTCTTGCTGCGAATCTTGGGTGGCATTTTTAGTTTGTTTTGATGTGGTTTCGAGGAAATTGGTCGAGTTGTTCATCTTTGTGATATCTCTCTTGTGTCATTGGATCTTATTCTTTCAATTCGTGGTCCATTATTTGTTTTAAAAGATTGCTTGTGGAATTTGTATTGGCTGCTAATCTCCAGCAGTTCTTGTATCCTCGTATCTCCCTTCTTTATAGGCTATTTTTGAGTGGAATATGCTATGTAAATTGTGGCATACTGTTGGTTCACTGGTTCACATTACACTATGGTTACATCAAGAAAGGCGAGGGAGAAAATTAAATTAATGAACCTGAATGCTACCTTCTTGAATTCGGGCTTTCCAGAATTTTGCTCCGGTCTCTATGTTATTAAGATTGGTCATCCAATTCATAAGAATCAAGTTTCACTACCTGCTGTGATAGGATACTGGCTTAATGAACACTGTTTTTGCACAATATAACTGGGATAAGCTCATGTGGTCATTGATTGAGCGTTAATTTAGTCTGGTTTAAATTAGCTTAAAAGCAGATTGGCACGCCATAAATCATTCCAATAAAAAGAAGTAAAGTTTGATAAACACTTGATTCCTTTTCCATTGTAGTCCCATTTATTATGGACCTGAACCTATTCAGATTAGCACCTAAATATAGTAATTATATTTGACTAAAATCATCTGAAACATAGCAACTATATTTTTCCACAGCCATTGCACAGACCCTCTAAAGCGTCTTGGAATGCATATTATGAATATTGGAATGACAACGATAAATATTTCCTTGTAGGAGGGCTAATATTCACGTCATATGTTATCAAAATTTTGTTATGCTTACATACAACAATGATTTTTAGATCATTCATAAGATAAAATTAGTTTGGTTTGCTTGTTTCTTACTTTCTTCATGAGCATCACTTCTTAGACCTCTAAGGTTTCAAGAAATTCAACTCTCTCATGAAGCAAATTTCTCAAGTGCTCCTCTCGTCAAGATGAAGCTGGTTAAAGCGTTCTTTTTTTTTTTTTAATTCATTTGCAGATCACTCAGATAAACAGATAACTTGTTTGATTAAGGTTTTCACAGTCAAGTAAATTCATGCGCATCTGATGTGAGAGATAATGAACTTTCAATAATTTTCTCTTATGTATAAATTCCTTGTTTACATGTTTTATTCATTTCCTGAGTTTCTGCTTGAGGTATTATATAAGTGTTGAACTTTTGATGTTTGTCAGTAATAATGAGTTCAAATACTTGTAATTCTAATTTTGAGTTCTTGCTTGTGAAGCATTTGCTTGTTTGTTCTCATGAGTTTTCAAATCATAGAACAGCACATATAGAATCACGAGTTCAAACTATATCAAATTACATCTGTTTTTTGAAGACAGTTAAGTTTCTCATTTGATTTTTGTGATCCATTATAGTTTGATCTATTTCAAGCACAAGAACACTTCTGCATCATTTGGAAGCACTTATGGAATCATGGAGGTGATACAGCTTGAGTATTATTTCTGAAGTCTCTTATATGAGCAGAAGAAGAGTTAAAATCTAGAATTCTTGCTTAACTGAAGCTATCTCATGCATCAAGGAGCGCAAAAAGGAAATAAACAACTGAAAAAGCAAAATCTGATTTTGCAAGTTTATGGTAGGGAGATAACTAATTTATTCAGTATGCTTTATGTTCTTTTAGATTGCCACATGTTGTACTAAAATATGATGCTTATGCTGATATTTTACAGGAAAAGTTCTCATCTTTGTGCTTTTATTCGGATTTGAGGATTCTGTGGTTAAGGGCTTGACTTCTGAAACCTTACCTGTGGAATCTTCGGAACCGCTGCTAACTGAAACAAACAGTAACACCAAAATACCCAGTAACGAAGATCCATCCTGTATATCATATCTAGATAATTCTGGGTCTTGCAAGGACTTCAAGGGGTTTGGCACTTTTAACACTACTTGTGTACTGAACTCTAGTTTGTATCTGGATGGTGACCTTTGTGTGTATGGGTCAGGAAGCATAGAAATCAACCGACATGTTTCTATCATATGCCCTTTTAAAGGGTGTTCAATTGTCTTTAACCTATCTGGAAATGTTAACATTAGTGAACATGTAAAGGTGATAGCAGGTTCCATTAGTTTTGCTGCTAGGAATCTTGCTTTGGCTCACCATGCAACAATAAACACAACTTCTCTAGGTGGACCACCACCTTCCCAGACAAGTGGTACTCCTATCGGCTATGATGGTGCTGGTGGTGGGCATGGGGGTCGTGGTGCTTCATGCCTAACAAGTAACAAGACAAATTGGGGTGGCGATGTTTATGCTTGGTCAACATTATCCAAGCCATGGAGTTATGGAAGTAAGGGAGGTAGCAGATCTGCTGAAAAGCAGTATGGAGGTGATGGTGGTGGGCGTACTGAGTTCAAAATCAATGATACATTGCAAGTGGATGGATCAGTGATGGCAGAAGGCGGCAATGGGGGTCTGTTAGGAGGAGGTGGATCAGGAGGAAGCATCATTATCCATGCACTAAAGCTGTGAGTATTGCTGCAACCTTCTGCATATTTATTTTTCTTTCCTTTATGATTCCTTTTTGCTATTAGTTATACTTTTGACTTCTGACATGGCTACCTCTAAAGAAACCTTAATAATTTTGTTTCTAATTGTAATTCATGGATTATATGTGATATGTCTATTATCATGATGGAATTCATTTATGATTAATTATTTTCAAATTATTCTATCTGCACTTGTGTATTCAAGATTGAATAGCCCTCTTTAATATGGAAGATATTCCTACTATTTTAAACTTGTGTTTAAGATCACTAATTGCTTCTTCATCCTAATAGTATAGATTATTTCCTTTGGAGCTAAATCTAGGAGCAGCACAAAGGATACATGTTCCCATCTTGTCAATAAACTTTATTCAACTGATTGGTTATTTTATGGTAATGAATTTTACTCTTTTTCTTGTAACTCATGTCGGCACATTATCTCACCTTAAACAAGTAAAGTAATATATTTTTTATGACTGCAACTGATTTTGTTTCTTTTAGAGGAACTTTCAGTTCCATGAGCTTCTATTGCTCAGAAAACTTTGCACAATGCCTAATAAATGTTATTAGATGTCATTTTGATAAAAGGAATAAATAACTTGATAGTTCATGATTCATCATAGGTAGGATTGTAATAGGTTAGGAAAACTTAGCTCTGTAAAATTACTTTCACAAAGTTTTGGTAACATGAAGCAAGGGGAAAAATATAGGGGATGCAGATTTTCTTATCCTTGTTATTAAGAATGGGAAATGATGTTTAAAGCGAGATTAAAGATTCTTATTCTTCTTTTTCTTATGCATGTAGGGCTCTGCCGTGTTGGGTTATGACTTCTTTATTCTTAGCTTCTGTCTTTTATAGTTGAAACCTTTCTTTTCTTCCAACTTGGTATCATAACCAGGATTTTTTTTCCTTCCTTTGCTGCTGCTGCCTACCTCTTCCTTCCATAGATTTCGTACTGCCCATGTGCCATTATTTGTTGCCCATCCTTTTCCTCTTTTTTTTTTTTCTCTCTCTTTAGGTGTTTATTTTTGCTAGCACGATGTGGAAACTAATGGCTTCTTCTCCTTTTACTTTCCTTTTTACCTTGTAAGGGGGTTCTCTTTTGGAATGAGGGTTATGATATAATCTTGTTCTTTAATCCTGATAAACCTCTTCTGATCCTTCTTGTGTCTTTATTCTCTGTTTGATTTCCTTTGAAAGAGCAAGAAAAATGTGGTGTCTAGATCAGGCTATGAAGCTAAATAAAGAGCTTTCTCATAGTGCACACAATGTAGCTAAAAAATTGCAACTAGATTGTAGCCTTCCTTGCACAAGTCCAATGACCATATTATGTTATAATTATTTAGCTATTTACATTGTTAGTAATCTTTGTTTCATGAGAATATAAAGGATAAGAAGTTGGCTATCACTTTGTAAGAAAAGTTGTGCTTAAATAGCAAATTTATATTTCCTAAGATAGAAGAATATATCGCAGACATATTTAAAAGGGCTATCTATTCTACACATTTTTGCACATTATATTATAAGTTGGCATGTTTGACATTTATGATCCAACTTGAGAAAGTGTTAGAGGTTATAGTGTATGACAATGTTATTATCTATTTAGGGCCTTATTTGATAGTTGTCTTATTGAGATTATACCCTTTATAACTTCTTTATACTTGTAACATCTATCCTCTAATTGTAACCTTTCCTTTTAACCAACTATATGTATTATGGTATTTCCTTCTAACCTTGTTAATTTTAACAATAATTAATCAATTGATCATTAAAGTAAAGGAAAAATTGCTTGATTACACCACAAAGATTGTTGGTTCTAGGAGTGGATGGTGGGGGACATGAGATTGACTTATTAAAGATTTCACCATCAATATACTATAATTTTATTATAATATTTTACGACAATGCACTCTCTTTAAATTTAAAACTAACAAATATATAACTATTAATATACTATTACTATGTTATATTATTTAATATAACTAAAATTATGCTACTTGTAAACTATTCAAAATTTTAGTACAAATCATGTAATATATTATATAATTATATATATGGTTATAATTATCTATTTATATATCTATGTATATTTGAATTAATATATTTGTTACGGACTTGCTACTTGGTTGATATTCTGACGCTCAAGTTGTTCACTGAATTTTTAAGTACCAAGCTACTCCTTAAAAGAACACTAGGTTTTGCTGTTCAACTTTGCTATTTCTACACAAATGTGAGATAGATTTAATGCTTGATATATGGAATTTTGACATATTAGCCAATTTTGCTCTTCAGCTTTGACATATTAGCCAACCATTTGGAGTGGTTTTATAACAACCATAAAGTTAGCCATTGGAATTTGTAATGCTTGATATATGGAATTTTGAACCAAAACATGGTCTGTGCTAATTGGCATATAACTTAATCATCTCAATATAAACTTTGAAGTTTAAAGTATTATGTAGCGGAACTCAAGGTTTGAAAACCCAGTTTGAGACATGGTACTGGTCTATGCTAAGATCATATGTACTAGTTTGTACTAGACAAGAGTGGACAAGTCATGGGAGAGCGGGGAAGAAGAAGAAAGAAGTGGTGCTCTTCTTTGTCTGCTTGCATCCAGAAGAAGAAGTGGTGTTTCGGTGGAAGCTCACTCACAACTTCATCACTAAGAATCTAGCTGCATTCCTTTCTTTTCCCTATGGATTCCGTCCAAGGAAACAAGGCCTTAAATTTATGTAATTAACTTCTTCGACTCAACAAAAATGGGATACTTTCATGACAAATCTAATTCTGTTAGGATATGGTGGATTAAAATTATGGAAAGAGGAGAGCTGAAGCTTTGTTTGAAGAAGAAGAGAAGTGTTTCAAGGAAGCAGCGAAAGCTCGCACGCTGTGAGCAAAGGCAAGAATGGCCAAAACTCATGTGTTACGAGTAGGGAGCCACCTCCTCCTTCCTCCATTCTTCTTCTTCTTCTTTTGTTCCACTCGGTGTCAGCCACTCTGATAGTCCAATACTCATTGGTCCATGTACCATCCCTATTTGGACCGATACAAAACTAGCTGGATTGATACAAAACCAGCTGTTCCAGTTGGTATGGATCAGTTGTTTAAATGTTAGTGTGATTAGTGTTTCTATCAAGTATGATTTTCATCATTGGCGTCATACTCTTGCAAGACATCTTTGAGGCACATAGTTTTAGCACGTATCCACTCTTGTTTTACCATTCTTGTCTGTGAAGAAAAACATTGCACATTTTCATTTTCCCCATACTTTAGCTTCATGTAATATTTTTTTTGCAGCAAGGTTTTGGTATTTATGCTAAATTGTTGATATTTCATTTTAACAGTAGCAAATAATAGTGTCTCTTAGAGTTATACAATTGTATGTTTATGAGTCCTTTCATTCCATGCTCAGGAAGGGGAATGGTAGGATAAGTGCTGCTGGTGGGAGCGGATGGGGTGGAGGTGGTGGCGGGCGAATCTCTCTAGAGTGTTACAGCGTGCAAGATGTCAAGATCACAGCTCACGGTTTGTAGTATTTGATGCATTTTGCAATACTATGCCTTTTATGAAATATCTTGTTGAGTAATATATTAGACTCAACTAATTCTTCCTGAAGGTTATTTTGCCAATACAAAGAATTATTTGGGTTCCTTTTTAACTAAGTATTCTGTTAGCAAAAAACTTTGAAGATCTTTGTTAATTGTTGAATAATCTGGCACTGAGGATGCTAAATATCAACTGAATATTTTCACCTTCCTCTTCCTTACACGAGGAATACTGAAAACCATGGTTGCCAAAAGCGTGATATGACCCTGTGGATCAATACGTGGGTTTGCTCTTGAATTACACGTTGAATGGTGGAATCAGTGAGTTATTATATGTAAGGATGAAGACCGGGGACAAGTAGACTAGAAATGTGAGAGGAAGAGGATGGACAAGTAGAAGTAGAATGGGAATAAAAAAGAGGTCCTGATGATTTTATTGGGATGGAGAAGAAAAGGAAGAGAACAAAGAGAAGGCAAGAAGGGTGTGTCGCTGCTTTCTGTAGCGCACATTGAGGAGACATTTGTGCAGATTCCACAGCATGTTTTGGGTCTGATGTTAGGAATAGTTCAAATAGCCCCTTAAACTATGTTAACTTGGTCAAGTATACGTTTGGTGAGGGTCAAGAGGGATACGGAGGTGGAGGAAGATGATGGAGAAGCAAATAATGTAA
The DNA here is from genome assembly GCA_027563935.2 of Costus lasius. Classification (NCBI taxonomy): domain Eukaryota; kingdom Viridiplantae; phylum Streptophyta; class Magnoliopsida; order Zingiberales; family Costaceae; genus Costus; species Costus lasius. The sequence continues at coordinate 85,667,523 of CM050451.1, forward strand.
AAGAAAAAGAAAAAGAAAAAGAGGGAGGTGCAGAGAAAGTTGTTTAGCCCTTTAAAGTAAGTCAATTTTTGCTCTCAAATTTAATATACCACTTACAGGGCACAAAGTTCTAGTTCTTTCTTCATTTAAGGAAATATACTAAGTACTTCAGTTTCTTTTAAAATTTTTGAACATAACAAGATAATATACTTACATATCTCGTTTCAAGCACTAAAACTTGCTGTGATTTAAATGCACTTTATTTTTTAATTTTTTGAACTTATGAACATACTAACTTCTGTAGTCTGCACATTAATTTTTTGTTTTAAGCACCATGTTAGTGCTTAAAGTCACTTTTTTTTTAAGTTTTGGTTTTGAACTTACCAATGTATTGACTATATGTAAAGCATATATTTTAAACAGGCTTATAAAATTAAACTAATCTATACTTCATTTATTAATATTACAGTTATGATGAGTAAACTTTTAAATAGTATATTGTATGTCAAATAATAAATTAATATTTAAACTTATAATTCAGCACATATATAAAATTTCACTAATTAATTTTAATTATAATGCAAGTTCTTATGATCCTATGATCCAAGCTAAAGACTTATTACCCTCTTTGGTGGAAAAGCTAGTCTGGCAATGATATTGTGGAACATATTCCCTCCAATAGGCAACTCCATGGTTTGTCTATAGCTAACTCTCAAGAACACCTGAAATTTGGCTGATTTTTTGCTTTATATATAAGGCATAAATGTATTTACTAGTGCGTACTCTTTTCTACATCTCTGTTTTTCAACCTATTTTATGACGCTTTCTCTCACTAACGGCTGAAAAATCTAATGTAAATCTTAAATCTTAAATTTTTGTATTTTGGAATTAAATTATCTGCTATCAAGTTTTCTATTTTGTTGCATAGATTTTTTGAGGCTTCTAACACAACTTATATGTTGCATCAGGTGGTTTAAGTATTGGCTGTCCTGAGAATTCTGGTGCAGCTGGCACAATTTATGATAATACATTACAGAGCCTCAGGGTCAGCAATGACAACTTCACAACACACACTGAAACTCCACTTCTTGATTTTCCAATGACAATACTTTGGTCCAATGTTTATGTTGAGTGCAATGCGAAAGCTTTGGTTCCATTACTCTGGACAAGAGTGCAGGTAGCCTTCTTTTATGTATTATCATTTTGCTAATTCTTATTGTCTTATGCGCTTGTGTCCTTGGATTATTTAGTTATTTGTCTATGCTTATGTTGTCATACTTAAATTTAATTTGAATATATTATTTCTTGTAAGCTCATCTTTTGCGTTGTAATGAGATTATACTTGTAGATGATGACTTGGACTTTAGGAAATCATTAGCCATTATGGGTGGGGATGAGAACTTTTTTAGGGAACTTGATAGCCATTATAGGCGAGTATGAGAAAAACATTTTTAGGAAATGGCCATTATAGATGAGGATGAGAAAAAGCAAGTGTTTGTCATGGTTTTTTTCGAAAGGGTTAGTTTCCCATTTAGGTTTTTAGAGATTTTCAAAGATCTAGCCAAAGTCTCTGATGCAAGATAATTTGACCTTATAACTTCCTTGAGGCAATTTATGAATTTTACAAGATTCTCCTATGGAAGCTTTTGTTAAGGAAAAAAAAAGACGATTACTATCTAATATAAGTTAATATTATATTTAGTTTGAATTTGAATAACTACTATGGTAGAAATAAGGAAAAGAAACTTTTGTACTAGTTATTTTTTACTGTGGTAGAAATAAATTTTATTGAAAAATTTAAGGAAAACAAATCTGATTCAACCTTCTATCTTTTTTCTAACTAATATTTGCTAATTATTTGTTAAAGAACACCAATTAACAGCTAAACTGTGTTCTTCGTATCAGTACGTATCTCAGAATTGGCTGGTGAATTTGCTCTTTCATGTGCTTGCTAGTTGCTACTTTACTTTGTTGATGCATAATAATCTATGATTTATGTTACAGCCATTTATCTGCTTATCGGTTTACGGCATTTCCTCTTTTGGCATAACAATTGAACATTCTAAGTGTCAGCATTCTTTATGTAAGCTGGCCATTCCAATCAACTAATCGTGCTTGTAATTGTGCATTCCACGAAATGGCTGTAACATAGATTACATTATTAAATACGTTTGCTTTTTTTATTTCCGTATTATTTTGCTAATTCTCCAATGGTTCCCGAGATCCATTCCACGAAAGCCCATTTTCCTTAAATTATTTGTGTATGCACTATGTCCTTTCATGGTTAGTGCTTAATAATATTTTTCTGAAGTTTTGTTAGAATCACAAATATGATAAGTTGATGTCCCTTTTGCAAATTATGAAGATCTATTGCATAGGTAGACTCTTGACACATATTTGACGAATTTATCTCTCCTGTTTTAGTGCCTGTGTGTTATGTATAAAGATCTAATTTAGTCTACAAACTAGTTAATAAGAGTTTAGATATTAATTTGACACTGCTTTTTGTTAATCTATAAAAACGTTTATGGAGGACTGTCCCACCTGGTACCTTTCTTAAATTAATAATGAAGAAAGATATACTGATCCTACTAATCCATGATTGCATACCATCCAATACAACTGCGTGCTTGGTTTTGTGAACCGGTTGCTCATTGATGCCCAACAGATTATTTCGAGTCCAGTCCATAAATGTTTGTCTTTATCTATTGTTTCTTTTACAATCCTACTTAATTTTAGGCACTATGAATGATATACGTTGTACTATGTTAGACTTTATATTTTTCTGCTGTTATGTGAGATTGTTGATGTATGCTGTTATTTCTGTATTTTTGATTTATTGGGATATATAACTATATTTTTTTCTTTTGTATTTGTTGTAAAAGGTGAGAGGTCAAATTAAACTAATAGAAGGTGGCAGCATTTGCTTTGGATTGTCAGATTATCCCGTTTCAGAGTTTGAACTTGTTGCAGAGGAGCTTCTGATGAGTGATTCTATTATAAAGGCATGCATTTTTTTTTACAATTATAACTCCTGCAAGCACGATTCATTTGCACTATTCGTCTGGTCATTGTTGCTTTTCTCTTCCTATTTTATTTGTTGAATAGGTTTCATGGTAGGGTGACATTATGTTCTGAGAGGTATGAGAAGAACAATTATTGCAACCTTTATCGAGGGATAGCAACTTCATCAACCATGTCAATCACTCACCTAAAAATTTCCATATCAGAGGCATAATTATTGACCAACACATCACATGAATTGCGTAACATTACAAGACAAGAATTATTCTAAATCATGCCCAAGATAATTCTTTGTATGCTTTTTCCTACTATTACGGGGGCATTAGCAACAACCCTATCATGTTGTGCTAACACTGCTTTTAGGACCCGAGCATAAGCATTTTTACAAATAGTAAATTCATCCTATCCAGTAGGAATTATATGCACTCATGCGTGTACCACACTTCATTTTGGTTCTTGAAATTCTTTTCAAAAGCATCATTCCAATAAAAGATTATGAGGAAGGTGTAATAAACCGATAAACTTTTTATAGAATGTCAGTGTTACACAATAGGCCCTAAAACTTTTATTCTCATGAATAAAGTTGGGTTTCCCCAATGTTATAGCTTCAATATTTTGTGGCTCCATTGCTATGACATATCCTAGAAAATTGACTTGTGCAAGCTAAAATTTCACTTATTTCATTACTTTTCTTGTTTGGAAGTACCAAGTGTTGGTTTAAAATGCTTCATATTCTTAAGAAGGCAAGTGGTGAAGGAAGGATTTGATCCTAGGATCTATTTTGTAAAACTATGATCTTTGCTAATTATCTAATGGTTCATCTCAAAAATCTACCAATGTCATAATTAATTACTACCATAAATGTGCTAATAAAATCTTGAAATACCTTGTTTATTAAATCCATAAACACATCAGACACATTAGTCGTCCTTCATTATAACAATTTGGGAGTAGGGGCGACAATTAAACACAACCTAGTCGAGTACTCTACTTGACCTAACCCACATATGGCGGGTTTTAGTACTCAATTAGTTAATTAGGATTGGTTTTGGTTTGATTCGTGTTTAATTTTAAGAGTATGCATATTTGATAATTTTATTAAAAATATTAAAAATATCATAATTGTACCAAAAAATTTCCACCAGATATTCATAAAATAATTATTATATGAATATATGAACATATTTTGATTTATAAAATTTTATTTTGTAGAAGAATTTAAAACTAAAAGATGAAAAATAAAATTAAAAATGGAATGAATACCTGTGGGTACGTTTGAAATATCTAAGTTTATATGGTCAATAAGTTGAAGGTATTGCCACATTTATGGAGCAATTATCCATTTAAAGAGCCCATAGTCTTAATGTTTTGATAAGATCATTTTTTCTAGTGTGTAGCTTCAATTTGCATTGCCTTATTTATCTATTTTTAGTGAAACATTGTCATATTTATGCTCTCTAAGTTGGAGTTCCTCTTCTTCTTGAAGGTTTATGGAGCATTTAGGATGTATGTGAAAATGCTGCTTATGTGGGACTCCAGAGTCCAGATAGATGCCGGTGGAAATAGTGATGTTAGCACGTCTATGCTAGAAGCCAGAAATTTAGTTGTTCTCAGGGTAAGCTAGCTCCATTATCTTTCTTAAAAGGGCCTATTTTAAGTTGATATCTGCTCGTCTTCTCAGTGCTAAGTTATGAATCCTTGTGGCAGCATAATTCTATCATTTCCTCGAATGCTGATTTGGGTGTCTATGGACAAGGGCTTCTCAAATTATCAGGACACGGTGACGGAATCAAAGCTCAGAGACTTTTCCTGTCATTATTTTATAACATTGAAGTAAGCATTTTCTTGCTCAATTCTGTTTTGAAAATTAGTAATAATTACTTGCAGTATCTGCATTGTTTTTATTTATTTGGATGCTTGTAGGCTGTAGTGTGCTGTCATCAAGAAGAATAATTAATGGCTAGTAGTATCCTTCACAAAAATGATAATTAAAGATACAAAATTAGTTTTGCTTAATGAGGAAAATAATGTTCTAAAACATTCTTACAAAACCCAAGCGTTTCAAAATTTTTGTGGTGGCGTGCTGTGATCATGGGCAATGATATTAGATGGGCGTTCAGAGACATTTAAGTATTTATTTTTATGACTGAGCTTGATATGTACTCTAATGAAGAATTGATCATAACTAATAAATGGGATGGTGGGTTGCATAATCTTCGTACCTAAATGCTTGATGCCCTGTGATCAAATCAAGGTTCAAAAACTTAGTCTGGATGCCCTGTGATTAAATTAAGGTTCAAAAACTTAGTCTGTGACCATGTACTAATATTCGATAGAAACAGATAGAACAAACACTACTTGCGCAAGAAAAGTTGCTTGCAGCAGGAGCAGTGAAAGGAGGAAGGAGGAAGTGGAAGAAGTTACTCGTAGAGGGAGCAATTGAGGAAGCATGAAGAAGAAGAGGGAGTAGGAAGTGGCATCTATTTGTGCTCATGTTCGTCACTCAGCTGAGAGCCATCTCATGCCTCTCATGCTTGCGAACGAAGAGGAGGAAAAGTCGGCAAGTCCTTTTGTCTGCCACTTTGCTATTCTTCTCTTGCTCCTCTTTTGTCTACTTGTGCACTCCTCTGACCTTGGCACAAACTGATTGTACCGGTTTCTAAAACCTTAGATTGAATCAAAAATCTTTTTTGTTTTGGAGTTTGAAGGGAAGGATGGGAGGGTGCATATCTTCTCTTTCAAAGGTTCACTTAAAGATGTAGGATATACAAAGGTTCCACATATCTTTGGTGTGTTTTGTCTTTAAGCATGGAAAATTAGCTAATGGGACAACTAAGCTATGAACTTATTTAAGATTTTTTGGTAGCTTGATGTCATGTGTATCATGATACCAAATTAGTTCCCACAATGGGCCAACTAGAAAGTGTTAAAGACTAACTTATAATTTTTTAATTGTTTATATTGTTATTGCATATTTTAATGAAAACTATATTGTCTATGATAGGCTTCAAGAGAATTTGACTTCGGCGATCAATATATTTTTGTTGACTTGGTGTTGGTGCAAGGTGTACCCTCTTAAGGGGTGGAAGTGAAGTGGATATGGGATGGCCAATGTTTTAAAAACCAGTCCACACTAACTGGTTTTTTCGGTACATATTGGTTCGAGAATAATTTCATCCGGTACCATGCTATATCGGTACATTCGGTATCAAAACTTTTGTCGATACGTCGGGACTGCTATACTGCACCGGACTGCAATTCAAAACCTTGGGGACAGATCCACATCTAAACCTCTTATAGCAAATTTGAAATTTCTAATATGCACTGTATTCATTTCTTTGGTAATCTAATCCAATTTCATCTGCCAATGGTGGTTTGGATTGGGTGGATTTTCTTATAAGCAATACCAAATTATAATGAGGGATTAATAATTAAACTAAGATAAATTTATCAAATATCAAAGTGAAGTGTATGATAACAATTAGTTCATGTAGAATTACAAGAGTAGCTAAATCTCTTGAGAGATCATATAAGTCCCCAACTAAACATAAGAACGGTAGTACATAAATCAACAAATGGAAAAATCATCAACACAAGACAACCTGAGTTCCCACTTAGAATATGTATATATATGCATATACATGACACAATTTTGATAGGCTGATTGATGGAGCAGATTGAGTTTGGTGGATTTTAAGTTCTCATTTGCATTTGCAAAAGTGGAGCAGATTTGGCTGATTTTCTTTCACTCCGAGGAGGAGGAGAGAAGGAAGCAAGGAGAAGGAGAAGGAGAGAAGGAAGCTTCCGTTATAAGAGGAAGGATTTCCTTCTTCCTCCCTTTTTCTTCTTCTTCTGCTCCCCTTTTTCTACCGGAGTGCCTGCATTGACAAATAGGTTCTGATCAGTTAACATGACAAATCCCCAAAAAATTCTAGTTACTATAGCTTACTGCACCTAGTGTCTTTATCTCTAGAGAAAAATATACCTTGTGCTAATTATACTGGTCATACATTTCAGCGTAATGATAATACTGTAGAGTAATCCAATCCTATAATGTCACATGTATCTCATTGCTAAACATGATAGCCCTTTTGGACCTTTGGTTTGAGGTGTTGTCAGTGTATTCAAGTGATGTAGGGTGGGAACACATGTGATAGGCTAGCAGGCAAACAATGCATTTTCAAAAATAGTTTTTTTTTGTATTTTTATAAATAGGGAAATCCAAAAATTACTTCTAGTGAGATTTGGAAAATAATGTTTTGTATTTTTATAAATAAAATTCAAAACTAAGATTACACTATTGAAAGCGGTAAATGCATGAAATAAAACTCATCTAGCACCCTTTGAGAATTGAAAAGACGGCTGGAATTCGGTCTAATAGTGGAAAAGCAGACAAATAGGGCAATGCTGGGTGAGTTTTAAAGTTAAATATCAGTCCAATTTCAACCAAACCTCAAGAGGGAGGTTAAGCCTCCAAATTCTCTTGCTAGACAAAGCTTAGACTAACTAAGAGAGAGGGGAAGAAGGAGATTTGCACCAACACAAGCTGGGTTTCAATCCTTCTTTATAGCCTTGTTCCAATGTCTTGTGAGCGCAAGAAACCATAAATAAGCATTCAAACACTAGAAGAAGAAGGGAATTTAGCAGATTTTCTTGGAGCAACATTTCAGCTTAAAATTCTGCACAGTTTTGAAAAGCTGGAATTTGTGCAGAGAGCAGGCTTCTTCTTCTATAGATGTCTTGCTTGGATATTCTACACAGATCTTTGAAATTGTGCAAAGAGCTGGGACTTCTCTTTGCTGCAGACGTTTGCTTGATGAGGATTAAGCAGCAGGGGAGGATTCGGCTGAGGAGAAATTGGAGTGAAGAAGAGCAGAAATGTGGCTCGGCTCTTAGAGGAAGAGAGGGGAAGGGGGGGAGAACACCATCCAAATCCATGGACTTCTAGGAAACTAATAAACAATTCATTCAACAATGCCATGTATGAGATGAGTACAGCATTATATCGGCAGCAACTAAGGGTGGGCAAGGTGGTCATTTTCCCCTTGCGCGGTTGCGCCCACTACAAAGTTGTAAGAAAAAAAATTAGCTTAATGCAGGGAATGAACCAGCCTTCCTCATTGGTGTGAAAAGCATTGACGGCTTGGAAATCATGCTTACTGTGTGGCCGGTCATATCATGGAAGAATTTGAATCTCTTGGCTGGAATTGGATGCTATTGCCTTGAATGGTGAATGGCTGTAAATTTTGGAGATTTGGCCGAGAGTCTTGAATTGAATTGAGCTGCTCTTTTGGTGAATATCTTGGAAGAATTTGAATCTCTCGGCTGGAATTGGATGCTATTGCCATGAATGGTGAATGACTGGAAATATTTGGAGATTTGACTGAGAGTCTTGAATTGAATTGAGTTGCTATTTTGTTTTACGGTGATTGTTTGGATTTCCTTGAATTGGCCAGCAATTGAGTTGATTGCTGGTTAGAAATTGAATTTCATTCCAATGGGAGGCTTGAGCGTTGGAAAGGCTATGATTTGGAGATTGACTTTACTCTTTAAGCAGTGGGGCGGTGAGCAGCTTTCCTTCTTAGAATGTAAAAGCAATCAATGGCTGAATTTGAATTTGTTTGCTGGCCTTGGCAATTTTATGGCTGATGTGGATGATTCTTTCAAATGATGATGTCGGCCAACAATTTAAGAAGTTGGGTTTGGAAGTCTTTCATCTTGAGTATTTGAATTTGAAGCCTTCTTTCCACCGTTGAAGCTAGCTCTAGTGAGGTGAGTGAGCTAGCTATTTCTAGCTGTTGCGGAACTGCCTGGATGTAAAATGAAATGTTATGAGCTAGTCCTATCATGATGCATGAATTATATATGTATATATATATATATATAGTATGGTATTAACCCTTGCATCAGTACTCATATAAGGTTGTATGGGTAAAACGGACTGGTTTCTTAAACCCTATATTGAACAAGCATGTATATTGTATCATATCCTATAGTTTATTATATTTCAAATTTTTGTATTTATGTTGGTGAAAACCTTATTACTTGGATAAGTAAAAAAATAATGTGCTCACACAATGCAGTTGTGATTATTTGACCATGCATAAACTACTTAAGAATAATGGGGTTATGTAATTTGTTCATGGGCTATAGTATAAAGTATAAACAACCCTAGGCCACTGACTATCTGATTTATGGTAATATATTTACTACTTACATTGTAGCAATTATGTCTTCCATGAAAGAATGAAACAACCTGTTGCCATTTTGTTTTTGATGTTGTGATATCCAAGCAAAACATCTCATGTTTTAAAGATTAACTTGCAAGTTATTTTCACCAATTCACTTTCATGTTTTTGTTTACTATGTATGTCAATTCTCCAACTTCTGGGGGATTGTTAGATGTTATTTGTATGAGACTGAGTTGTCTCGTGTTTCATACATCCATGTTTAGGTAGTTATGGTTTCTTTTACAACTCTTTTGGTAATCAATCATATTTTCCCCAAGAAATGACTCGCTTAAATACTAAAGGATTTAAGTTGTAAGAATTTGGATGTAAGAGAAACATAAATAGTTTATAAATTAGAATATGAGTGGCTGTGCTGCTGGTAAAGTTTAATAATCACAGTTATTACTAGGAAAAAATGATTTTTAAGAGAGCGGAATAGTTAGAATCTCTTCTCTCGGTCAATCTGATGATTCTCCTCGATTACTTTTTTGTGATTGTGCATTTGCGGCTTCTATTATTTAGTAATATTTTCTTTAACCTTCTTTTTATTGAAATAAGATATAACTGCAGCTATGTTCTATTCTCATTTCTTGTTAATATAATCTGTTCATTTCTGAATAGGTTGGGCCGGGTTCTCTACTACAGGCTCCATTAGATGAAAATGTCCGAAGCAGTATGTAAGTTTAGATGAAAGTTTTGTGAAGTATGAAAGCAATTTTCAAACTGATTTTGTGATCTGTCTTTATCAGGGCTACTCAATCACTCTGTGAAAGTCAAACATGCCCAAAAGAATTGCTCATGCCTCCTGATGATTGCCATGTGAATGATTCTCTATCTTTTACTTTACAAGTAAGATATTCATATTCCACAATTTTTCCATGTGAATTGCTCTTTCTGTACATCGGCCTTCAAATAATCTCAATTATTTCAATGAAAATAATTAACTTATAGAATTTTTTGAATATCTTGATAATTGGATACAAGTCTGAATTCATAAGTGGAGTTCTGCTGTTTGTTGCATTTTACACAATTTGAGGGGCGCCTTGTAGTTGAAATTTGTTGGTTCTTCAATATAAACCTCATTTACAAAGCATTTGCAGTAGAACTATAAATGCAAACCTTTGAAGTGTTAGGAAAACTTTGCATTACTAGATACTGTTATGCTTTTAATGTTGCAAATCCGGTGTTCCTTCGTTTTTTACACTCCATTGCTTCTTAATTCTGTCATTTCTTGTTTTCCTCACATGTTGCAACTTTTGGTAAATTGTGTTACTATTGTATTATGCTGATTTGTAGATATGTCGTGTTGAGGACCTTACCATCAGTGGTACAGTTCGAGGTAGCATCATTCACATTCATCGGGCTAGGACTGTTACAATTGCTGCTGATGGCATTATAAGTGCCTCAGAATCAGGTGATGCTGCTTTTTCCATTTGATGATGTAATCAAAACTCAATATCTTTATCAAGGGATTAGATGATTGACTCATACTCAAAAAGAAGAACAATGCATTGTGACCAATATTTTAAATCTCGGTCCATACCACCCGGTATGGATGGTACGAACTGGTTCAAGCAATATCTAGTCCGGTACGATGATGTGTTCTCGTACAAACTAGTCTATGATTGGATTGGTACACTGAATCTCAGTTTTAGAACCTTGACTGTAACAATGAAAATTAAAAATCTATGCTTTACTTATGTGACTTCTTGATTACATCATTTTCTAGGTTGCAAAGATGGCATTGGGAAAGGGAAGTTTTTAAAATATGGAGCAGGAGGTGGTGCTGGACATGGTGGGAAAGGTGGATCTGGATTTTATAATGGCCTGCTAATTGATGGTGGTCGAAGATATGGTGATGCAGATCTTCCTTGTGAGTTAGGAAGTGGGAGCAGTGGCTCCAGCGAGTCACTAGAAAATGTTGCTGGAGGAGGAATGATTGGTAACTTGTTTTACTTGTAACAAGTCTTCTAGATGTTGCTATTGTTTTGGTGTTACATTACAAGATTTTGTTTCCAGCTGTCTCTTGTTGGAATACTTTGAAGCATTACCAGAATAAATTGATTTTTCGTACCATAGAATAAAAAATCAGTCCGTACTGCATACATAATGGTCTAACCTTGGTTTAACCTTGCAAAAGGCAACGTCAATATCATATAAATAATACCTACTCCCTTGAGAAAACCTAATAGTACTAATCGGTTCCACCATCATATGCTGGTGACCAATATATAGTACCTACTCGCTTGAGAAAACCAATGTTCGTCAAGTTATTGCTAATAGTGGCGATTATTGAGCAGTTTTTATTGTAATGTCATGCAGAGCAACACTATCAAACTTGAGTTTTATATTATAGAATGGTGATTATGAAGAATTAAGAGACAAATGAATTCCATGGGGGTATGGAGACAAATTCCTCCCCTCTAAAAAAGTCATTTGCAAATAGCTAGAATTAAATCTAGCCATTTGACAATGATTTGATGCTCCACCGGCTAGGAGTCTAGCAGCTGAGATGGTAATGCTCCGTTCCAATTGATGTTGGTGTTGTGATACAAGCCCCATTTGTAGTGGGTCTGATTACTAGCTATTGGTCAGACTGGTATGAATTACTTATACCCGATTGTATGGAGTATGGATTGTTTTTTAATTTCTCATGCGTTGGATTCACTGTCTTCTCTCAATTAGAAAGAAACATGGCTTTGTCTTGGTCAAGCCATGTATCACAGGCCATTGCTACGATCAACAAGCAATTAAATGAACATTTTAATGGATAACTTAAAATTGTGCAAATCAGAAAGTCTTTAAGAAATATAAAAATTAATAATCTCTTCCTTAAGCTAAAGCATGAAGATTTTATAAGCATTGTCTTATGGTTTTAATACTTTTCGAGGTAGAACTTCAAGTTTTACATTGTATTTAAGCTGTCCAATTTAAGTTAGATCTGACATATATACATTTGTTTTAAATACTAAAGAAAAACGTTGAGTCTAGACTAACAAGTCAAGCACACATTTGCAATTCCATAAATTTTTTGGAACACGAAAACTTTGAAAAAGATGGAAATATAACATTTATCCCCGAAGGTCATTACTGAGCAGCAATAAATGAAAAAGAAATATAAGTAAAGCAGAACCATGAGGTCAGTAACGTGAATCTTCTCATTGAGAAAGTCTAGATCTAGATCTATCCCTTAGAGGGAAAGGCCCATTTCATATGGTACGGTTGTGGATGGAAGGCTTCAAACACCCGCATACTATGCTTTGCAGCCATATATGTTCTAGCTTTTCAGCAGGCTTTGTTCACACTTCAGTTCGGATCAGTGCCCAGGAGGACCACCACTTTTTTGTGATTTTACCCGCTTGCTATGCATAGAATTTATCTTTATGCTCAACCTGACGAGTCCTTTCATTCATGTACTTGAAGGTTTGTTGCCTTATTTAATAATATTGGAATGTTTTTAAGTTTTACCTTAGTTTGAACTTGAAGATTTAGAAGTTCAGCAATTTTAGGTCGACACAACATGAATTTTATTGATATATACAAGCGTATATATAAGCGACTTGATCATATTTAATGTATGTAAAAAAAAAAAAGAAAAGCAAATTTGCAACATTAATATTTTTAGAAAAGAAGTTTTACTTGTTCTAATTCTGACAAAACCACATCTTAACTATGGAAATTTAGTCTACTACTGTTTTAAGGATGGCTTGAGCTAATCTTAAAATTCTTTAAAAGGTACCAGATTTGCTGATTTTTAAAAACATTCTTCAAAATAAAGCGCACTGTTGAACATGTGTTTGCTACTGAAGAACACATCGACATTTGCTGGAGCCTGCTTTATTGTTGTTCTTTGGTTGTTAAAATTCAAAGCTCTCGACTTTTCCTGCTTTCTCTTCTTATAACTTGCTTACAGAAATGCAAAGAAGCAAGATCAAATTTTTATTTGCAATTAATATCTCATTATTATGTTTTTAGATCTCAATCCATGCTGGTGTCCTTGTCAGCTCTTAGGTTGGTACATACCGTGCATACTGATACACAGTACCTAATATATGAATAGACTAACGTAGGAGTCCATATACTGGTTCAATTCCCATCTGTACCAAGCTTAATTCCTGGCAAAGACTAAAATTAAAATCCAAGCTCACCATAATTTTTTGTTCCCCACAAATAATATTTCTACAATATTTCTTCACCTACTATCTAGCTTATTTCATAGAATAAAACATTGGTCCATAACACCCCAAGGCTGGTACGGTTGTTATATATATATATATAAAATTGGTACTCATGCAACTATATCTTGAACCTTGACTTATTTATCTTTCCCCTATTCCTGTAACTCATGATTTTTTGCTGTGATTGTATGAATCCCCTAACATCATTCACTTATCAACCTTCAGTTAGTTCTTGGCCACGCATGAATTTTTGTTTTTCTATGTGCTAGGGGATCTATTTTGTCCCTTTCTTATATTACTATCAACTTGATGACTGATGTATCATTGTCTTTTTATTTTAGTTATGGGGTCCATCAAATGGCCACTTTCTAGATTAGATATATATGGCTCTCTACGGGCGGATGGTCAAAGCTATGTCAAATCATCAATGAACTATAATGGGACAGTGATGGGTGGTGTTGGTGGTGGTTCTGGTGGTACAATACTTCTCTTCCTTCAATTTCTTGTACTCGAGGAAAATTCATCTTTGTCAGTAGCTGGTGGTAACGGTGGCCCAGCTGGTGGTGGTGGTGGAGGTGGTGGAAGAATTCACTTTGATTGGTCTAATATTGCTACAGGCGATGAATATGTTCAGATTGCTTCCCTTAATGGCACAATTAAGTCCAGGTATGACGAGGTTTTTTGTTCGTGTATACTCATTTTCTATAGTTTATTTTGCATCAATTGGCTGATTAGCTTGACTAAAACACATTGCACGTTACTCAACTAAACTCGGGCAGGTTCCTCCATTGCAAGAAAACAAACTATTTTCATGAGTCAAATCTTGGTCAACTTGGTTGCATAGGAACAATCCAAGCCTATTGAAGTATCTCTTCTTAATCCATTGATTTATTGCCCTGTGCATAAATTTAAATCCTTACATTTGGTTTATTCTTTTGCACTACATATTACTGAACTGCTTACTAAAATTATGAGCAAGGTAACCAACAGAATCGATTTTTGTAAAGTCGTCACTAACAAGAAATGTTGAGTTGTCTCTTTTGATACAGGAGAATAAGTACTATTGTTTCTCCCGCTGTCTGTGCAGCACATTGGCAGTGCCCCTTGACTCGATCAAGAGGAGCTTTGTGCCAATCCACCATCTCTTCTATCTTTCTCTTGTCATTTAGAATCTTTGTATAAGAATTCGTAAGGTCTAGCCTCCCCTCTTATAAATTGTTTACGCCTCTATAAGTTGATTCAAATTTGTAAATCTACAAGTGAAGAAGGGGAATGTTAAAGAACTAGAAGTAGGCCTTTTCTATCTTAAAGTGCTAGAAGTGAGTTCTAATTTATGCAAAATATTTCATGTAGTTTCTCATATTTCTTTTTGTTGTTTGTTTGATTGTTTGTGGACACCCTATGTTTTCATATTGTTATTAACAAATTATTTTCCAAATCATCTTTGCTGTACTTATAATTTTAAATGTTGTGGCACTCTATATCAACATGCATCACAAGTAAAACTAGGAATATCCCGTAGAAACAAATTATTTGGTTAAAGCAGAGGAATGGTGACAAATTGACAATGCTATTGAAAAATTCAATTGGTGATGGTAACTGAATGAGATTGGTAGGGTCAATCTGATCGAAAATAGATGCTATGCATCCCCACCAATCGTTGGCCTTGTTTGTATATACTAGAAGGTACAATTGATGAGATAAAATGTTATAAGCATTGAAGAGTTTTTGTAAGAGAATAAATAGACAAAAGATTCGCAGGAAAACTGAGAGTATAATGCATATCATATAATTTTGTACAAGAGGAAGTAACAATGGACGTTGCACCATGAACATGTATTGTAGAGCCATTGGCTATGTTAATATAGTCTATAAATTGTAAAGTGTAGAGATATGCAAATTACCTGTCATATGAGCTAAAGCCCTTGAATTTAGAATCTTAGGTACAGAGGAAGAAGTTAGAGAACTTATACCTGAGATCATAAAAGAATTAGCTATGCATGAAGAGCCTATAACTGATGCTTAAAGTAATCTCTCACAGTCTGGAGTGGGTATAGTAGTCATGGGGGCAAGTCAGTAGTAACCAACTTAACCTGAGTTGGTAGCCCAAATCCTTTCACAAGTCAATCTGTAAGGAAAATACACTCAAGGCGTTTGGCTTGATTAGTTTTTTCTCCTCTTTAACTAAATTCTTTGTTTGAGATAAGCGTAATGGCCTTTGTATTAATAATGGTGCAATTTTCATCAGAAGAATTCTTAAGATCTTTTACTTTCATAAGCATGTTGAAGGCATCTTCAGTATCAGGCATTGTATTATCTAGAAATAGATGATTACCAGAAAATCCTGGTGTTGCTTGATATTGTCACTATTATTTGTAATTGGAGGTTGATGTATTTGTAATTAATATTCCATACCAATTTGCTCGTAATAGAGTGATATATCCAAAAGGCTTTATCATTTTTCTTATGATTAAATAGTTCTTTATAGAGAGAATATACTAACATTATTCTATGAAGAGTAAGTTAGTGTAGAGAATTCTATATTTCTTTTGTTATGAATATTATTTTCATACTGTATTTGAGCCATGTGACCACCCCATTGTATGCCATCTCGATATACTGATAGTAATATCTATTTGCTTTTGCTACTTTTGATGGAAAGGCTCTAGATCATCATTATCTATAGTAGTTAATCTGCCATTTCTTCAATGGAGCCCCAAAAGACTCCAATGTTGTCTTGGCCACTAGTAGATACTGTATGCAAAGTTGTCAAGAACTCATTTTAGATCTTACAATCTTACAACACAAATAGACTAAACGATCTAGAATGTGGGTAGGATTTTGGCAGACGGAGGTATTGTAAGATCTCCAATTTCGCTTATAGGATCTCTTATCCTATAATGTATTCTGATTCTACAACAGAGGTGACTAACTGTTAAAAGCCTCCAATCAGTAAACTTGCTAAAATGCTAACGTGAGCCGCAAGTTATTTAATTAATTATATTTTATTATACTAATAAAATATAAGTGTTTCATTTTGCTTTCTCTATTCATTGCCTCTAATGACCAACAATAGTTAAACATTATCACTAACCTATCTTGTAGTAGATTCTTTTGATGATTTACCATCGACAAACATCTTTAATCAATGACTATGCCGAACATCTTTGATAAATGACTATGATGAACATCTTTGATAAATATTCTAATGAGCATTTAAAAAACCGTTGTAAGTCTGGTACGAACCGGTCTGGCGGGCGGGTGGTTCCGGCGCAAAGCCTCGAAGCACGGCTCCGGGCGGAACGACGGCGGGTGGCAATGGCAGCAGCAGTGGTAGAAGGAGGCTAACGACGGTTGGAAGCCAGAGCTTCCAGCAGCGCTAGAAGCTTCGATTGAAGCTTCTGCTTTTGGCGGCGCTGGAGTTTCCAGGGTCACCCGCTGCTCGCCACTTCCAGCCCACTGCCGCCGTTGTCGTTGCTATCGTTCGGTACGGGTTCGACAGCTCACCGGACCGAGCTGCTGAACCGGATTTTCAAACTTTGATTCTAACAAATGCTTCAACAAATAGCCCAATCATCAACTATTAAAAGGTATAACTTGCGTATTTCCTAATTTCATTGTTCTTGCTGTCATCTTTATCATTTTTATCATTGTTCCTATTGTTTTTGTTAGTGATATTCCTTTTGTGTCATCGTAAGTTAGCTTTAATTCATTAAGTTACATCTTTATTTAACTTCATTGAGTTCACTACAGTATATAGATCTTCAAGAGTTCATTATATATTGTTATCATCTTTATGAACTCATTTTTTTATCTTAAATTCATGACAAGTAATTTTTAATTGTAGAATTAAAATATCGTGTTGGACAATTGTGATATCTCTTAATTCCTAATTATTTAGGGCCTATGTGGATTTTTTTTATTATTGAGTTACATTTGGTAAATATTGCTAATGCACTAGTTAAATTCATATTTGCTACTTAGTTATCTAATTTGTTTGTTACTGGTTGGTATTAACATAGTAAATGTCCTCTTTTATATTTAGGTTGGTGACAAAATAGTAAATATATTAGTAGTTGATGCATGCTAGACATTTATTATTTTCTATTACTTGTTACTTGTTAAAAAATCTATATTACTTTTAATATATGAATAAATAGATCTTTGCCCATTCGGTAGGATCTTATGATCTAATCCTGCAAAACTTTTATTGTTTTTATGTAGGATCTCTATCCTAATAACTTTGGCTCTATACGTTCTAATGCATCCATGCATACTCATGCTTTAGTTATATGATGTGTAGTTAATTTCAATCTTACCGCACTTTTGCTGTGCCACTATTGACCTTGAAAGTACATTTCATGCCATCAAACCATGAATAGCCAACTCTATCTTGATATTCTCAATGACTTCATATCCGCAGCCTTAGTATTGAACATAATCGGCAGGGCTCCAACATGCATTCATTTGTCGATCCAAAATGATTTTTAATAGTTCATAAAATGCTATGCAAATCTTTTGTGGTACTTAGGAACATTTTGAGTTAGGAAAGCTACTAGTATTGTTTGACACAAATGGTGGCTCGTCTTAAATGCGGCGAATGCAATACCAATATTTTCAAATGATAATGTCATTCCGAATTAACATTTTGGTCTTCAGGAGTCGAATGGTGATTATAATCAATTATATTAGGGTATGAGAACTTAGAGAGTGAGAATTTAGAGTGATAAGAAGGTTTGAGTATCTATGAAGTTTTGGAGGTTTCTATAGAAGAGAAACATGAATAAAACCATTGTCAATGGCTAGAAATGAATCTAGTCATTTCCAATAGCTGGAATTTTCAATAATATTTTATTATTTTTCATTTAACAATATATTTTATATTTTTTATAAGTAGAATATGTCTTCCAAGATGTACTAGAAGGATGGTCGCTGATTTAGAAGTTGTTTGAGGTGCCCTATCTCGATATACTAATTTTCAACGAGATACAATTTTGAGATTGTATTTTTCCAATTAAAATCTATATGGGTGCCAGTATAAACTTGCTTTTATATTTGTGATGCATATGGTTATTTGTTAACATGAGTTCCATATATGATGATTAAGGTTTACAAAGCTAGTTTGGATCAGTGTATCGGCCAGTGTACTTGTCGGTATTTACACTGTGGGTACGGAGAGGATGAGGCAAGCAGCTGCCTCTGTGTAGCTCATCACTTGTCCGTAGGCATGGGAAAAACTAGGAAAAGAGGGAGCGAGGGTGTTTGCAAAGCGAGGAAGGAGGGTGCTCAGTGGCTTTTTGTGTTGGGGGAGAGAGAAGGTATGCTTCCACCTTGTTTCTGCCTTGGCCTTGTTCTCTGCCTTCGCCTTGTCTCTATCTGTGAGGAGGGGGAAGGGGGAAAGGGTCGGGAGAGAGAAGATATGAGGTATCTACCTTCGCCCTTCTTCCTCTATCTCTGCCTATCAAATTGATAGGGTGAAGGGTAAAGGGTTGGGAGAGAGGTCTACAGCATCTTTCTCTTCCTCTACCTTTCTTTGCCTCTGCATTTGCTTCGCTCAGTACCTGATGTTGTATCATACCCATCTCATATGGGATTCTTTTCTGCAGTAATTTACATGTTGTTTCTGGCATTTTTGACATATATATTTTATGGTTTAAAGAAAATTATTTCCTTTGTTAATCTAAGACTTTTAACAGCTTTTCATAATTTGATTTTCTAATTTGTCTCAATTGTATTTTACAGCGGCGGCGTTGGAAGAAATGGTGGATATGATGGGGAGGATGGAACAATTACTGGGAAAAAGTGTCCGAAGGGACTGTATGGCACATATTGTAATGTATGTTCAGTTCACAAATCGTATATTTGTTCATTTTTCATTTACAGTTTAGATATCTAAATAACAGTTTCACTCGTTTGAAGTTCAAAATTTTAACCAAATCTCTATGTTTGTTTGATTTTTCATTTATGTTTTGTCTTTTAGGTTTTCTATTTTAGACTGTGGGTTATCATACTTGCTTATACATTAGATTAAAGCTTCGTGTTCCTTTCAATTTCTGATATTAATTATTGAAAAATAAGCATGCAAAGAGTTAGTCCATTGAATTTGGGAAAAATATTAAACAAGAGGGAGAACATATATAGGACAAAGGTTCTTGTATTCTTGTGCCACTGAATGCAACTAAGAAAACAGGAAAAAGAAAATTGAGTCATGTATAATAATTCAAACAAAAGTATTGGTGACTAACATTTTCTGTGTAGATATCTAAGGCTGCCTGCACAGAAAATGATTGGGAAATTTCAATTTCTGTTGATGTTATTTTATTCTTGTTATCATAATTGTAGATAATTTGGAAATGGTTGTCCTGTTTGACATGCTTGTCAGAAATACTAGAATTGCAGAATTTCTCGTTTCCTATGGCAACGAGATCCTACAATGAAATATGTGCTGCTACTCTGATATGCATGGATATATTAACAGAGGTGTCCATCAGGAAATAATACAACTTGGAATTGTACAATATGCTTCAATGGTTATAATGGCTGACATTTGGAAAAAAAACAATAATGAATGGATTGCTGGTGGTGATTTTTTTAATATTTTTTTATATCATTAAGGTTTTAAATCTCGGCCCGTACCTCTTGATGATACTAGTAAATACTAATAATAAAATATTATATATATAGTACCAGCCTTTTACTGATGCAAGGGTGCGGTGCATGGCCGCCCGTACCAAATAGTATGGATTGGCTTTTAAATTTTTGTGCATAATGTTAGAGCAAGGTTCAAAGAACTGTACTTCGGTATAGCATCGGTCCGGTGGCCGTCCGGTCCCAGAACAGCCATTGGAGCACGGCTCGTAGGTGAATAGTGGAGGGAGGAAGCGGTCGGCGCTAGTGGCAGCTTGAAGCTTCCGGTGGCAGCTGAAGATGCCTAGCCTTTCGCCTGGTTTACCGGTACAGTACCGGTATTGTACCGGTCCGATCGAGTCGCCGGACCAGTTTTACAATCCTTACGTCAGAGTCAACATTCTAGCCATCATTAGATGCCATAGAATGTGAATTATAATTAGTGAGAATGCAGAAAAAATTGAGGGAGTTGTGAATATTTGAGAATATTTAAAAGTGTTGTGCGCGTAAAATGAGGTCTATGAGGATATATATGGAGAGAAAAAAACCCTTCTCTCCCTTAAAAAATAAGCTTGAGGTGGCTGGAATATGGCTATTGACATGTTTTTTTAAAGCACCAATAGCCAAGTTCCTATCTGTTGGAATTGATATTGATGAGTATCAGCCGATATATTGTGAAAATCAGCCCTAGATGTCTAGAATGGAATATAGCCCATGGTACTTTTTTTTCACAGCATCATTAGCTAGATTCCTAGTTATTAGAACCAAGATTTAGAATCTCAGGACCAATGTAGAAGTCTTGTCTCGAACTGGTGTATATCGGATGTATTAGCACTACACCATACTAGTACTGGATGTATCGTTACCTATTGATAATTTTAGTACCATTTGTAGGTGCTTTGTACTGCTTGCAACAACAATTCCAATGCATGGATCTGGTATATATCGGGCTTGTGTACTGCCTTTACTAGGTGGTATGAATCAATTATAATTCTTGGTGTAAATCATAGTTGTAAAAGTCGTTGGGACTTGGGCGGTATAGGTAATATGTACAAGTCCGAGATTAATCTAATACAAGTACATATATTGGTATGTCTAGTACTGATACAGTATAACGTTCATATGTTTAGTATGTAGGAATTACCAATTCAAGAGAAAACCAATATATTTGGTACATGGAAATCTTAAACATTGGTATAAACTATATATAAATGCAAAACCAAAGAGTTGTTTATAGACCGGTAAAATTAGAATGATAAAATAAGTCATTTCACATGTTAAAATTAGAATGTACGATGTGCTAGAGTTAAATGTTAGATTGAGTCATTACTGTTTCAAATTGCTTAAAGCTATCTTTTCTACCTTTGACCACCACACCTATCACCCTTTTTCCCTCTATACATTTGTTTGTTTTCATTTATTACAAGTTGTATGTAGGCAATCACACATTATCTATCGCCTTTAGCTAGCCTCATTTCCTCTCTCGTCCTTAGGTTTGGGTATGTTCATCCTCTCCTTAACATTAAAATCTTGTCTGTTGCCTCTCCTCATAGCTAGGATGTCTGGACTTTTATTGTTCTTTGTTGATTTTGAAGCTTATATTTCTTAAGGTATTATTGTCAAAATTCTTGGTGTTAACTATCTCCTCCGGAATCGAGTATTATAGTTTTTCATCATTATGCATGGTAAACTCTTGTATATCGACATTCTTTTGTCAGACGTCCTATATCCTAAATTTCTAGTTTTGGAAACCTCTAGCTATGCCGTTCTCTTATGATTCCCCAGGAGTCTTCTGTGCCAAAGAAATGGAAACCTCTAGCTATGCCGTTCTCTTATGATTCCCCAGGAGTCTTCTGTGCCAAAGAACTGTAAGAAGTCTTAAGAAAAATTTGTTACCTTGAGAATAACACGGTTAAGACCTACACCATACATGAAAAATTGTTCAATATAAAGCAAAGGAAGTTGACTTCTCTTGCATTAATAATCCATGCTTCATCTTGAGGGATGCGCTTTGTATAGTAACCCCATGTTGACAACATTATAGCCTTTGAATCAACACCTAAAGTTTTGTCTTTATTTCTCTTTAGCCTTAATGATTACTATAATATACTCACAACCATCTCAGTCGATACTATTTTGCCTAACTTCGAGCGTCTAGTGATAGGAGGCCAGCCTTTAGGTTCTATACTTGTGTTGGAGAAAATTTAGTCGTTTGAAAAAGAACAAGAAAACTTAGTGTGATTACATAGTTTAGTGCAGAAGCTCAGTTTGGGACTGTAATTTACACCAACTTTGGTTTTACTCAAGAAGTGCCAATGACCATCCACTATTGAAATATAACTTTTATTGATTAAAGCAAATTGAATTGAATTACCTGATTATTAGAGGTGATGTATTTTTCAATAAGATTTGCTCTACTTTCCCCGTAGTGTAAAAATTTGGTTTGAATGGCAATACGGTCCGATCTTGTACCCATATATATACACACGTAATATTTTAGTAGTTCAACCTATGTTACTATCATATGTCGGTACCAGGGTGCACTTGTAAGAACTAGTCTTTAAATTCTTGTTTCCACATCATATAATCAAACTTATAACATTTTCACTAAACCTCTTTCATCTCAATGCCTTGTTACTCGTGTAACAAAAAGTCATGATTATAAGGTTTTAAATCTTGTTTCGTGTTGGTGTGCATCAATCCACTAGTATACTCTTATTACTGATCCATTGTTGGACAAGTACTTATGCCCCAGTACAATTTTTAAAACCTTGTGATTAGCATCTATACTCAATCTGAGAGGAATTTTAGAATGATAATGTTAGGACAAGAAAATGCGACATGTTGAGTTAAAATGAGAGTCACTACGATATGTTTGAATTAGAATAAGTCGTTAATCGTTATCATTCATTTTGCTTGAGCAATATATGTACTCCATTATTCGTATATAGAATCAAACTTATAAAATTTTCATGTAACCTCTTTCATCTCAAAGCCTTTGTTACTCCGTGTAAATAAAAGTCATGATTACAAGGTTTTAAATCTTGGTTTATCCTGGTGTATCAATGCAATGTTTGGGTGGTGAGTATAGAATATATGAATACGTAACTATATTGGTACCATTTGCATTGACACACAACTGTTCCAATACCGATCATACTAAAACACAAGTATACTATTGCTGATCTATTGTTGGACCAGTATTTATACCCCAGTGCAATTTTTAAAACCTTGTGATTAACATCTATGCTCAATTTGAGAAGAATTTTGGAATCATAATGTTAGGACAAGTATGACATGTTAGAGTTGAAAATGAGAATCACTAATGTTTGAAGTGGAACTAGTCGTTTTCATTCATTTCAAATTTCTTGATCAATATATATGTACTCCATTATTCATATATAGAGGTAACTTATAATTGGGAAAATTGATGAAAAAATGACACGCCATTGGAATTGTGGTGTTTTCTTGTACGTAAGATTTAATTACTTTTGTACTTTGAAGTATATGATTAATCTCTCGGTATCTGTTGTTCAGTAGCTATTGGATCTCTTGTGATCACAATAGTAGCTATTGGATCTTATACTTTGAAGTATAAGATTTAATTACTTTTATTTTATGCTGTCTGTTTCTAATTTTTCTATGTTTGTGGTTCATAAATGATCTAAATAGTGCTGGACTTAGGTAACTATGAAAATTGCAACACATAAAATTTATCCTTGAAGGATGGTCATAGATTCATAGTAATCATTGAGTCTAATTGTAAAAGAGCTGAGCTGATTTTAGACACTTGTAGTATGTGTTGCAACTAGGTTTTTAATACCAGCTCATATTTGCTGGTAGCAAGGAATCAAATCCCAGTCTGACCATGGGCCATTACCAATTTTGGTACTTGTTACTAGTATAGTTATGGAATATATATATATATATATATATATATATATATATATATATATATATATATATATAGTTTGGTATTGACCAACATTTTGAAAATCAGTCCGTTTCGGCTAATTTTCTCAATCTGTATTGGTCCGAATAGGGACAAGTAGTAGAACCGACGGGGGATTAGTGGAAGAGGAACTAGAAGTAGTAGAAGAGGGAGAAGAACAAACTGGTCATGAGCGGTGGAGGCAGTTGCGAGTGGCAGGGGCAGACGTGGAGGTAGAGGCATTGGTGGAGGCTGGAGTGGACATAGCAGTGGAGGCGGGAGTGGGCGCAGGGGTAGAGGCAGGAGCAGACACCAACGGTACCTCTTTTTCTTCTTCCGCTGCTCTGCCCAGTTCTATCAGTATTTGTCTGGTACAGACCGCTATGTATTCCATATCGAATTTTCAAACCTTAGTATCGATCGATAGCATTCGTACCTCTTTCTCTTCTTCTTTTTCCTCGGTTCCATCGATTTTTGTTTGGTACAAACCGCTATGTACCGGTACACCATTTAGTATCGAATTTTCAAATCTTGGTACCAACTGATACCATTCGTACCCTATGTTGTATCAATGGTATGGTGCGGTACCATACCAGTCCGAGTATGGACTAGTACCATATTTTGGATTGGATTTTTAAAACTTGACCGATATACAAACCAAGTTAGAATTATGGTATCAGAAACTGTTCCATACGGGCGATATAGCCGGTTTATATCAGTCCGAGCATATATTGATACCAGTTAGTACCAACGATTTTAATTACATATATATAATTAATTAATTAATTAAAATCAGTTGGTACCAACTAATACAATTCAATATCTTGATCCTTGGTTGGAACTAACTATAGTGTATATCAAGGTATCGTATAAATAAGTGTATATATATATATATATACACACACATATATATGCACACATGCACACTAATTGGTATTGTACTGGGCAGCACAGCCAATTTGTATTGGTCGGATTAATGATTGATATGCAAACCAAGGTTGTATCGGAGCAAAAGCTTCGTTCACCGCTTCCTCTCACTATGAGTAGCGGTGTCATTGCACTCATGGTCGCACTCGCTATGAGTTGTTGCCTTCTCCTCTGTTGCTTTTGCTACGCTTGGTTCTGTTTGGTATGGACTGGTTTGAGCTTGGATTGGAATACCGACTTGGACCGGTAATTGAAACTCGGTTACTGACCAGTATTATTGGTATTATACCAATAGATACTAGTACATAATAGTCCTAGATATGTATACTAGTATACACCAATTTTTAGAACTTCTATCCAAACTTCTATTGTGCCTTATTGTTTTATTCACTAGAGATAGTTATCACTAATTACCAGTGTTATCAATAACGGATCGCGGAAAATAGCGGAAAGCTAAAAATCCGCAATATGATATAGCGGATTGTGTTGCGGGCAAATAGCGGAAGTCATATAACGGTTAAAATATATATTATATACATAAAAATTTAAGTATAATATTTGAAATATATGTTATATATCTAATAAATTAAGCTGCATAAAAATAAAATAAAATATATAATAAAAGATAACATATTACTAACTCAATTCAAATCATAATTTTAATTTCTCAAACTTAAAAAACATAATAATGCAATCCTATCCGCTATAGCGGTGCTATAGCATTTCATAGCGGATTGCTTAAAAACCGCTAGAGCGCGGCTATTGCGGCTATTTAACAACACTGCTAATTACTCAATTATCTTGAATCAAGTTAATGATCTTTTCTGGAGATATATGTCTACATAATATTTGTTGTCATCTATTGTGTGAACATATTTTCAGGAATGCCCAATAGGCACATTCAAGGATATAATTGGATCTAATTCATCACTTTGTATGCCGTGTTCTCTAGATGTGCTTCCCAGTCGAGCAACCTTTATATACGTGAGAGGTATTTTCTTTCTATATATAGTGCGTTCTTGGGAAGAAAGTTTAGTTTTGTAATAGCTTTAAAAAATTTCATAATTTTGTCCCTTTCGAAGTAGATTTCATGTCTTTGATAACTAAGGCTAATCTACTTTTACCAGGAGGTGTTACACAGCCACTTTGTCCCTATAAATGCCTATCGGAGAAGTACAAGATGCCAAACTGTTACACTCCCCTTGAAGATTTGATGTATACATTCGGTGGACCATGGCCTTTTGCTATCCTCTTATCATTACTTCTGATTCTATTAGCCCTTCTATTAAGTGCTTTAAGAATCAAAATGATTGGAAGTGATATTTCTTGTCGGCCTGCAAGTTCTGCCCAACATGATGCATCTGATTCTTTTCCATATCTACTATCCCTAGCAGAGGTATACCTGTGCATACAATTTGTTTAAGAAAAAGACAGTGAGTTGAGCACTTTTTCCTCACATATATGTTCTCATTTTGGCAAAAATGGTAGCATAATATTTCCTATTATGTAATCTAGGTCCCTGGGACTAACAGAGCAGAAGAAACGCAAAGCCATGTGCACAGGATGTACTTCATGGGTTCAAATGCATTCAGAGAACCTTGGCATCTCTCTTATTCTCCACCTAATGCAATTATTGGAATTGTGTAAGAGAGCTTCTTATTTAGCAAAGATTGAGCACTGTAAATTTGCATGCCTTGTGTGGTTCTCTTATGCCTTAGAGCATATATGCCTTCTTTTTCTTAAAAAAGGCAAGTGATAATGAGTGATGAAGGCGGGATTTCATCTAATTAGGTCTTTACACTAATTTTATATGCCTTTAATTTATGTAAAAACTCCAAGTCTTGGTCTTGTTATATCTTACATGGGTTTTATCTCCCTCCCAGACAATTCTGCAGAACGTGTACATGATCATCCTTAGGCACAGAGACAATTCTATGATTGAACTCAGAATCCAACCTTGATATAGGAATAAACGAGATATATATCTTTCTTCAAAGATAATATAGGGAAAACAATCAAAGAAATAGGGTGTAACATGTCAAATATGCTGGTAGAGAATAAGAAAATAAATGACATACTCAATCATATTTTACATTTAAGTTGATACGCACTATCATAGAAATAAAAACAACAGAATTCATTCAAACATACATTGATTAATAGTTTCATACCATAACTAGCATGTAAAAATTCCAGGAATATTCCTGGAATTAATAGTTACAAAGTTAGAAATTAAGAATGCGTTTGAGCAATCAGTATTCACCTTTTTTCAGTGACAAATAATTTATCCTTTCACATTATTGTGGTTTTCCCCAGCATGAACATAATTCCAGGAATATTTCTCCCATCATCAATAACAAATATGCTTTATCTGCTAATAGGTCAACTTATTACATTCCAACTATTAGTCAATCGAAAAGCCATCAACTATACAATATAGATACCAAATGCTAATCATTTTCTTTCCAGCTCTGGACAACAATAAAATCCAACTTGCCATCTAAATTTGGACAGAAGTCCAACCCTTCTGCCGAAGATTGGATGGGAAATTTCCTTCCTTATGTCCACAATTGAAAACAAAATAGGACCAATTGGCCCTCTTAAACCTCATACTAATCAGTACAAATGAACTGTAGATAGTGTCCGTCATAACTCTGCAAAAATTTACTCACCTAGTATCAAAGCATTAAGACTGTACCGGCATTCCAAACTTAAGTCCATAATCTCTTCATTTCTCAAGGCGACCATACAAAATCTGAGTATAAAACACAATTACAAACTGTGGCATAAGAAAATTTTATTCTTAATAAATTCATTACGAAATCTTCAAAATTAGGTTAAAAATACCCTTCCTATTTAAAGAAACGTGATCTCCTATTCCTCTTTTTGTCCCTCACTGGAAACTTACCTAATTGCTGTTCCTCTTCCTCTCCTAATGTTGTAGTCGAAATGCATTATAAAGAAGAAATGAGATGTCAACTATATTGAGAGAGAGTGAGGTTAGTTGATAGATAGCTACCCACCAACACCATTCATTTCACTATTTTAAATTTATATGTAATTCATTAAAGTTTAAATAAATTAAAGTATTAAACTAATGGTCATGCCTTAGTCTCGTGAATTGTCTTTTATTTAAATACCACATGGGCATAGTTACAATAGTCCCTATTATTTACAATAGCTCCATCTCCGGTGATTATTTGTTGTAAAATTTCATGTCATAATAGGTTTTGTTACAAGATATGACCCCTGGTTAAACTTGTAATTAATGTACAGTTGGACACATTTTGTAAATACTTAAAATTGTCTAAGAGATATGCTAGTGAAGAATTAGAACAAGTGATTTCATTAACTTTGAGCTGGGTTTTTGATAACTTTTACCCAAGGCGTATTGCATGACATGGTTTAAAGTATTAGTGATAGTAAGCTTGATGTCTATTGATTCCAGAACCAGAACATAGACCCATACATACTAGGTCCAAAGAATAGTGGGTGAGACTAGCACACTCAACGAACCATGTGTCAGTATGTCTACTATGTTTAATTGAATATTAGTATGTGCTAGTCTAAACCATGACTAGAACACTAGCTCATGTTGGAACTTTAAAATTTAAACCATATTACAAAACATGTCGAGACAAGTATAGTTCCACGAGTGGCATCATGAATTGAAGTATCAAATGACAATATTTCTCTTTAGACCATCACAAGATTATCTGGATTAACTTCCATCGAGAGCATTATTAGTAAATATAGTTATTCTTTGAATTGCTCAAAACAATTACTAATTACCAGCTATTTCATTTCAATGTTGTACATAGAAGCTTGTTCCAATACAACGACTAGGATAATACAAACCTAGATTCATAACTAAACCCTTCATTCTTCCCTAATTAAAATTTCTTCTAGCTACTGAATGTTCTAAATCTACAGCATAGTATTTACCACCCGATACAATTGGCACACAATGGTCCCATCTTGTACTGGTACAAAGTTGGTACCATATATGTATATATGCGTTTTTTAGTAGTACTGTCCAGGACATGTCAGTATGGCAATGGATCGGTACATAGGTATGAATGGGTAATTAACACTTTGATCTACAATATGATACATTTTGTATTTTTAGGGCGATACACGGTTGAACACTATGCATGATACTTGTTGACAAGTTTGCAGAAGAGTAATGACACATCTGGATATTTTTCTATACACTTCTGTTGATAATACTTCTAATTGAATACAATCCACCAGGTATGAAGATGCTTTCAATAGGTTCATTGATGAGGTAAATTCTGTTGCTGCATATGAATGGTGGGAAGGGTCTGTACATAGCATACTTTCACTTCTTGCATATCCATGTGCTTGGTCCTGGAAGCAATGGCGTCGAAGAAAGAAAATTCATCGACTCCAAGAGTATGTCAAATCAGAATATGACCACTCATGCCTTCGCTCTTGCAGATCACGAGCTCTTTACAAAGGGATGAAGGTTAGATTTATTTCTTGTAAGTTGACATATTTTGGGTGTTAAAAATAAAAGTTGAATATGGTAAAAATCCCCAGTCATAGTTTTCTAGATTAAGAACATATGAACTGTAAGTTATGGAATTATGGCCTTTACACTTGAAAAGGGTGGACATGGCCTTATTATTTAGAACAATAAGATTAGTTGCACAAAGTAATGGCATCAGAATCCTTCCTTGTGACTCCCTCTTTGGCAGTGTGTGTATACCATTTTAGATTTATTCAACATGTAAATTTACCACATGTTGATAAAATTAGTTTTTGTGTTCAACTTCTGTTTTGTATCAATGAATCCATGCGTCATATGTATCGAATCTCTTATTTATAGTGAATAACTTTACTCTAGTGTAGCCTCATTCGTTAGTAATTGATGAGAGCAGGTTGGGTCCATTATAATCAATTGGTCCGACCTGAACTGAAATTAGCTGCGTTTTCTACTGAAAAATTTGATCATAAGTTAATGTTATTTATGTGATGAAGGATATCAACTGATAAGCAAGCATCGTGAAACTTTTTTTTCTTCATGTTTTAAAACAATTAACCATTTGATCCTTGTGTGTTCCACTTAATTTCAATAAGGAGCATAGTTGAGTTACTATAAGATACTTTTGCAATGTCAAAATTTTATAGATTTAAACTTACTAGCTGAACTCCTGATAAAAATCTAATGGACCTTAATTCAATTCATGATGATCCTTATAATACTAAAAATAAATTAAGATGAGTGGAGCTTAACTAGAGCAAGATATTTGCCTAGATTTCTATCATATTTGAACCTGCTATGACTTGCTATAGACGTAAAACCCTTTTTGGATTCAGGATGCAAGTTACAACAAGTTGAATTAGACAAAACGAGGACAATATGTTGCATATGTGGATGACACTTGATATATCACTAAAGAGAGGCTTGCTTATATCAATGATCGTAATAGATAAATGGCAACAATGATTATCACAGAATATCTGATTGCAAAGATAGTAGCTAATAAGGTAGAAAATACAACAAGATTTGGTATGACAAGCGTCATTTCCAAAGTGTTACATTATGGTGTAATCATAGTTATCCTGCCATGTGTTCTAACTTTTGGAGTTTTTAACATTTTCTTAAGATTTGGAATTATTGCTGGGTTTAAATTAAATCATAATTGCAGATGAGATGCGCATAGAGCTCTCATCCCTTTGTGCATGTAAAACACAATGGCACATGCTGAGGGATAGTAGTGTTGACAACACGCAAGTAAAGTGTGATCAATAACCAATCTATGCTTGTGCAAGAGAATAGAGTCAGATGTCAATTTGCATGCGACAATAAGATTCTCTTGTTCTTGCATATGAGAATAAGAAGAGTTGCACATAGATGAGAAGTATTGCTTAGTACTCCAAAAATCTACTGGAGTGAGTGTGAGTAGAGGTGAAGCATTACAGCATTGGCTTTCATGAGGTGTTAGAGTGCTAGAGTTGGAGAAGCATGTGAGTTGTGGCCTCACGATGCTTATATTGTTTTGGTAAAGAGAACAGCAATAAAGAGAAAAAAAAAGGCATGCAAGGATGTCGATGAAGTGAAAAAGTGCATAAGGAGTTCGATAGTATTTTAAGGGTCATAGAGAATCTTTTTAGGGCTTGGTCAAGATAGGAGGTGGAGAAGCAATATTAGAGAGGACTTTGGGGCAAAGCTGTCATCACTTAGCAAGGGAGCTATGGATAAGAGACAAGGAGGTGGTATATTGTAGAGTGAGCAATAACCACTCGTTGGTGCACAAAAAAGTTGAGCTATAGTTGCTCTACCGGTAGAGGAGGTGGCGGTGCTTCTCTATTTTTTGTTAAGCATGTGAGAGAAGGATTGTGGGTTGTTGTTGATGACTATTCGATGAGGGTATTGCAAGAGGTCTCTTTTGGATCACATTCCAATAGCAAGTTAGTATACAAGAAGCTAGAGTTATTATCATATGGGTATGATTATGTGATGTCTCTTAAGAAGTGACTTGCATACGTTAATGATAAATTAATAGATTGAGGTGTTAAGATCTATGGACTGTGCACCATGTACATGTATAATAAAATGCATTTGTGCATGTAGACATACACGCATTGCAGTAATTAATCGTATATAATTTAATCTTTTATTTATTTATTATCATCTAAATAATTAAAGTATGGAGGGGGCTTTTAATTATGTGTAGAATCCCCGGAGGCATAATTGTCTTATCAATGATGGGCTGATAAATAATTATGTTCATTATGTTTTTCCTATATAAAGGTGGGGTCCCTGATTGAGGTGTAAAAGTTGTCGAGAGATTTTCATCTGGTTCCATTAGCCCCCCCCCCCCCCCCCATCTTTCGTGAACAATGACACAATCAATTAGAAGATCACTCTAATCAAATCAACTGATCTAATGGAATCTGGTATGTCTTCATATAGTTATTTTTTTCATACAATTTATGTTCAAGATCTATGGCATGATCTAACAATTGGTATCAGAGCGAGGTTAGTCTTGTCTTATTTCATTTGGAAAATTTTTTTAGATGTGATATATGCTTTAGAACAAAATCAAGGATGATAATTTTTCCGTATCTTCACGAATAAAAATTTTTTCCCTTGATTTTGTGGTTTTGTGGATATATTTTTTGTCGCATTACGACATTGTTGGTCGGCAGCACACAGCAAGGGCTTTTGCCCTAATTGTTGCGTGGGGTCTCCATTCGGTGCAGACATTTATTTCATTTACTGATGCTTTATTTCAAATGCCCACTTATGCAAAATTTTTAAAAGAGATTATGTCAAACAAGAGAAAAATAGAGGACTACGACACTGTGGCATTGACTGAGGAGTGTAGTGTCATAATTCAAAACAAATTGCCACCTAAATTAAAAGATCTAGGCAGCTTCTCTATACCTTGCTTAATTGGAGAGGAGGGTTTTGACTGAGCCTTATGTGATCTTGGGGTAGCGTGAGTCTAATGCCTTTATCTGTTTGCAAGAAATCCTACCATGGAGGCGCCCTTCTCAATTTCTCCTTTGATTTTTGATAAAAACTCGCGATATTTGGCTTGAAATTTTCTCCTCGATTTATAGAAGGGTTCTGTATTTTTAGATTTTGAAATCGTGCCCTAGATCTCCTCAATTTGGCTTTGAAAAATTCAGAAATAGGGGCGGTGGCGAAAGACTCGGGCGCGACAGCTTAATTCTCCCAAATTAATATTTTCACACCCCCATGAAAATTTTAGTTCATTTTTCACACGGGTGTGAAATCAGAAAAATTTCAAAATTGACCCCCGAAATTTTATGCTGATTCCATTTTCAGACTTCTTTAAATCTATTGAAAATAAGTCATTTTTATTTGAAAATGATGAAAAACAAGGAGAGGTGTAGATTCCGAAATAATCTAACTAAATAAGTTTAAAAACAAGCAAAAGAGGATACTTATGACTCAAAAAAATTATATAATTAATATAAAATTTACTACGAATTTTTGAGTCATCAGCATTCATCAAAACTCTCCTTCCACTGTTCAGTGTTGGCTGCTGATCCTTTTGCTCCTGGATGCTAACGAAATCTGGAAGGACTTTGTTCTTTTCTTTTTATTGATGGCAGAAGGATCAACGCCACCTCCCTGCCCTAATCTGGATGCGCCACCACTGGGTTTGTGCCCAAATCTAGATCGACGCCTCTTGATGCACATGATTTTGTCGACGGACTCGACACATGTAGGGCTTTGGCCCTAATTGGATTCGTCGCTGATGCTCTGCCATTTGGATGAGGCGAGCATGTGCGATATTTGGTCGAACGACGAGAAGCCTACAGGAATCAACGAGTGGCGTTCCTCTTCGGTCGGCTAGATCTGCTATTTGGCGTTGGAGTTGTTGCCACCGGGCTCTCGCCATTCGGTACTGGCGAGATGAGTGGCGGCGTGCTGGAAGAGCACAATTAGGGCTACGAGTGGATGATGCTAGCGAGCTTTTGCCATTCGGTACTGGCGAGGCAAGGCAGAGTTGGCAATGTGCAGGAAGGGCACGAGATGTGGTTGCTCATGTTTGTCATTCATCGTCGTCGTCGTCTTTGTTCCAGTTGCCCATCCTTGCAAGCCTCCCCGAGCATTGACGAGCCAGCAACGCGTCTCCCAATTAGGCGGCTTCGATCGAACGACGAACGGCTGCTAGATACGTGCAACGTGATTTCAGCGAGGACCGTGTGGTGTGCGATACACGATATTATGGAATTTCATTTTCCAATTTCGAATCCTAACTTTTGAATCCAATTTGGAATTTAAGTTTTCGAATCCAATTAGGAATTTTCAGTTTTGGATCCAATTTGGAATTTCCGCTTTCGGATCTAATTTTTTAAGTTTTCGAATCAGATTGAGAATTTCGCAGTTTATCATTTGTTTTATTATTTTTTGCATAATTAACTAGAATTAGAAAAATAAAATTTTATATTCATATGAATTAATTATGCTTCTTTCATGCTAGTAGAATTTTTGTATATAACTAAATATGTTTTAATGTTCATGCATGTTATTAGAACATTATCATATTTTTTGAGCATCATGAGTTAGAAATAAATACATAATCTTGTTTACTATGTCATTATTTATATGCTCAATTCATATACATGTTATACACTTCATCTGGTAGTGATTAATTTTGGGCAATCCTAGTTGAACATACTTAATCATCTATTTAAAATAGTTTTCATAGTATAGTCCCTAAAGTGATCTCTACTGTAAAAATTTTTTTAGCTATAGATAATTAAGTTAAATTGTACTTAATTTTTGGTTTTTTATAATATTGTCACCAAAGTGACCTCTTTTGTATAAAACTTTTTGATAATAAAAATTAAGTAAAAGTGTATCTATTTTTCATGCGAGCAATCTGTCGACCCAAAGGCGACGATTGTTTGGCAGAAAAATTACATACACATTAAGTAATGAGTGTGATGATTATTAGATGTCCGTTGTGAGTATTTAGTCAGCCCAAAGGAAGGCTAAGTATTTAACTAGATCTTATCATCAATACTCGATTACTGTGCAAAGATAATCAAATGGTAAATTAATTCTTTGTCCAAAGGTTAGATTTAATATTACTCTAATTATCTTAAAAACGGGATTGTATTATTATTCACAACTACTTGTTATTTGCACATGTGGGCTTATTGTGTTTTGTAATTGGTTCTCTTCACAGTTAACATGATGATTAATGCTTCCGTTGTTACTGCCAATGCAAACCACATTCCTTTTTGAATAATTCACCTTTTGGTCTTGTTAGTTCTAAAGTTAATTTAGTTTCAATTCCTAGAAACACTTTGTGGTTAGATTCTGGAGCTACAACCCACATATGTATTTCTATGCAAGGTTGCCTAAACTCTAGAAAGTCTAGTGATGAACAAAAAAATTTATCTATATGGGGCTGGTAATCCAGTAGAAGTTTTAGGCATAGAGACATTTCGGTTATTGTTAAATACTGGTTCCTTTATGGAATTAAAAAATACATTTATGATACGTCTTTTATACTGAATTTGGTTTTAGTTTTTGTATTAGACAAAAAGGTTTTGTTTGTTCATTTGGTAAAAAAAATATAGTGTTTATCTCAATTCTAAATTTGTTGGAACTAGTTATTTATCTGGCATTAATAATCATCTTTTAAGATAGTAAATTCATATGATGAGTCCCATAACACTGAAACTAGATGCACTCAGACAAAAGTTATCAACAAAATTTTTTTTCTCTATATGGCATAAGCATTTGGGTCACATCTCCAAAAAGGAGAATTGACATGCTTAAGTTAGAGGGGATTCTTGAGAAACTTAATGATTCAAGTTTGGATAATTGGGTTGAATGCATAAAAGTTGAAACTACTAACAAAAGTGAAATTAATAACTTTTTTGTAAGACACTTTGAAAAGTCAAGAGGTTTTAAATTCTATAATCTTAAAACTAGAATTTTTTTTTTGAGACGAAAACTGCTAGATTTTTTTAGGATGTTGAGTTTGAGAGGAAGATAAGACTAATGACTTTGTGTTAGAAGAGGAATCAATTAATATTCTCCTATAGCTGTTGTTGATCATGATCAAGTTTTTATTTTAAATATCATTCAACAATAACATTTAGAAGACAATGTTGACCTTCCTACCCATCAAAAATATCCAACTGTGCCTCAAACTAGTGTTTATGAGGAGCATGAGGATCAAACTCAACAAACTCGAACTCAAAATGAACTAGAGCCTTTAAGGAGATCCACAAAAGATAGGAGAAGTGCAATTTCTAGTGATTATGTTGTATTTATCTAAGAATATTAAAATAATATTGATTCAGTGGGCGATGATCCACTCACCTTACATGAAGTAATTAATTGTTATAATGCTCAAAAGTGGATCGATCCCATCGGTGAAGAAATTCAATCTATGAAAAATAATGTTTGAGATCTTGTACCACT
This sequence comes from Costus lasius, assembly GCA_027563935.2. Taxonomy (NCBI): domain Eukaryota; kingdom Viridiplantae; phylum Streptophyta; class Magnoliopsida; order Zingiberales; family Costaceae; genus Costus; species Costus lasius. The sequence continues at coordinate 85,703,370 of CM050451.1, forward strand.
GCCCGAAGAAGTGATATCTGTTGGTTGTAAATAGATTTTTAAAACCAAAAGGTATTCAAAAGGCAATGTGGAAAGATTTAAAGCATATCTTGTCGCTAAGGGTTTCACCCAAAGGGAAGACATTGACTATAAAGAGTCTCTCTTCGGTTTCATCAAAAGACTCTTTTAGAATAATTATGACTTTAGAAGCTCATTTTGATCTTGAGCTTCATCAAATGAATGTTAAGACAACTTTTCTCAATGGTGACATTAAGGAAACAATTTATATGTTACAACGAGAAAGATTAGATTAAGATAAGACTAATCAATTGGTTTGTAAATTGAAGAAATCCATTTATAGGCTCAAGCAAGCTTCTCGTCAGTGGTACCAAAAATTTCATCAAGTAATTATCTCATTTGGTTTTGAGTTGAATACTATTGAAGATTGTGTGTACCATAAGTTTAGTGGGAGTAGATATATTTTTCTGGTTTGATATGTGGATGATATTTTATTTGCCGGTAGTGATATGCGATTGCTTCAGGATACTAAGAAATTTCTTTCAAAATAATTTGAAATGAAAGATCTTGGTGAAACATCTTTTGTCATAGGGATCTAGATTCATCGTGATCATTAACAAGGAATCTTAGGATTATCACAAAAGAGTTATGTTGAAAAAATATTGCAATGGTTTGGCATGAAAAATAGTAGACCACTTGAAACCCTTGTAGCTAAAGGAGATAAATTCAGTTTTAAGCGGTGTCCAAAGGGTGAAATTGATTCAAAATTTATGGAAAATATCCCTTATGCGTCGGTAGTAGGGAGTTTGATATATGCACAGGTCTGCACTCGTTCTGACTTTCCATACATTGTTGGAATGCTTAATAGATATTAAAGTAATCTTGAAAGAGAACATTGACTTGCAAGCAAAAGAGTTTTCATATATTTATAAAAACATAAAAGATTATATGCTCACTTATAGGAAGTCAGACAGATTTGAGATCGTTGGGTTTTCTGCTTCTGACTTTGCTGGATGCTATGACAGTTGTAAATCGACATCAGGTTACGTCTTCACTTTAGTCGGAGGTGCAATATATTGAAAAAGTGTCAAGTAGACACTAATTGCATCTTCCACTATGGAGGCAGAATTCTTTGCATGTTTTGAGGCATCCAATCATGCTCTTAGGCTGCGAAATTTTATTTTAAGATTGCGAATTGTTGAAGGTATAGAAAGACTACTCAGGTTATATTGTGACAACAGAGCTACAGTCTTGTTTTTAAACAACAATAGGAGCTCTTTCAGGTCTAAGCATATAGACATCGTGTTCCTTATTGTAAAAGAAAGAGTTTAGAGCAGTTGTATTTCCATTGAGCTTATAGGAACAAACTCTATGTTTACAGACCCACTCACTAAGGCATTGACGCCGAAGGCTTTTCATCAACATGTTAAAAATATGAGCGTTGTCCGTAATGTCTTTTAATCGGTGAGTTGGTATGTTTGTTGATATATGTAATTATTTTCAATTTTCATTTGCTCTGAACTTTTGATCTCATTTGGTTAAAGTTGGACTAGTTGGAAATAAAACGTTACATTGTCACATTATGTTGTTTCCATACTATACATCTATACTAGATTTATCATGTAGTCGAGTCCTGCATGTGATCACTGTGGGTCTAATTGACGAATAGCTTCAATGACTGCTCCTTTGGTTTTTGTATTAATGAGACTGATGGATGAGATTGATTTAGATGATATTTATATAGTTATGTGCATATAAAGATTGTTTTAGATATTTATATGTGGTTGAAGGTTTTATTGTGTAAATATATGGCTATCTCGTCTAAGTGGAAGATTGTTAGGATCTATGGACTGTGCACCATGTACATGTATAAAAAAATGCATTTGGGCATGTAGACGTACATGTGTTGTAGTAATTAATCATATATAATTTAATCTCTTATTTATTTATTATCATCTAAATAATTAAAGTATGGAGGGGGTTTTTAATTATGCGTAGAATTTCTGGAGGCATAATTGTCTTATTTATGATGGACTGATAAATTATTATATCCATTATATTTTTCCTATATAAAGGTATAGTCCCTGATTGAGCTTTATAAGTTGTTCAAGTTCCCATTAGCTAGAAGACTCCAGACAAATCAATTGATCTAATGGAATCTAGTACGTCTTCATATAGTTATTTTTTCCATACAATTTATGTGCAAAATTTATAACATGATCTAACATGAGGGTAATTAATATTTTCCATACATATGAGTCCAATCCTATGCTAATGCATGGGTAGTAGTGATCGATACCATTTGGTATGTACCAATATTAAGGTTTGAAATAGTGGTCCGAGACACTATAGGCCAGTTCGGCCCAGCTTCGAGTGACTGGAGAAGTGCTGTTTATAAAGATGCTGAAGAAGTTCTAAGGGTGTTTGGATGCATAGCTTGTGGTTAGGTTATTCTGTTTGTACTGTGTTGTGCTGTTAATATTCTTAAAAATATACTAATAAACATGTTACTCATATGAAAATATTATAATAAATTTGATCAGATCTTCTGGTGTGAATTTTAGTTTCCAATATGGATTTTAACCTCTGCCAATTATTCGGCATCCAATGTGACAGCTTCCGATTGTAATGTATACATTTGCTAAGTCTTTAAAGATTGGACATGCAAAAATTCTTGATTTTTGTGCTTGGACAATACATAGTCCGCATGGGAAGTATTTAAATAGAACTATGATTAATTGTCAGGAATGTAAGCCATTGTCCTCCAAATATTTAACCAAACAAATATTTGTTATCCAAATATTTAACTAAACAAATATTTGCTATGTGAAAAAATAATAATTGTGTACACTTTTGAAGGTATAGGCCAAAACATTTTCCATCTCCAATTTACTGACATGAGGACCATGAGAAACATGAATTGAACCACAAGGAAAAGAACAAAAAAATCAAAAAGGACATGAGTTAAGAGTTCTAGCTTACTTGTCTCGTAGAAGTTTTTAGGACTACACATTTTCCCTTCCTTTGAGAATCCAAATCAATATTCGCACCATCTTCTTCAGGATTCGTCCTTGATGGCGGCTGCTGAGCTTCGACGCTAAACTTCAATGACAGAGCTCGGCAGTTGCGAGAGGTCGACGACTTTCTAGCTTCGTCCTTGATGGTGGTTGCGAGAGGTGATGGAGCTCGACAGCTGTGAGAGGTCGACGACGGCAAGCTTCAATTGCTCCTGAGCTTCGACGGGTAGAACATGGTCTCACAATTGCTAAAAGCTTCGACAACGAAGACAAGAAGGTGAGTGATGCTAGAGCGAACGTGCGAAGAGAAAGGGGCGAGTGACGAAGAGAACGGGGCGAGCAAAGAGAAAGGGCGAATGGCGGCAATGAGTCTCTGATGCTAATCGAGCGAATGACGGCGGCGAGTCTCTAACACTAATCAAGTGAACGGGCAGAAAGGGGAGATCTAACGAGAAGCATGGTGAGGATTGGGAGAAGCAGCCTTAGGCTCGCTTCTCCTAAATAGTACAACTTATCCGTTTCGAGCCAAGAAGCTGAAGACCCAAACGCGCAAGCTTTTTAACTACAGTGAAATTCTGCTGGCCGCAACCCTTATAAGCTTGGCCAAACGGGGCCTATGTTTTCTGACGAAACTAGACAGAACCAAGCTGCACATGGAAGGAGCAGTAGAGGAGGAAGAAGAAGAAGAAGAGTAGAGGAGGAAGAAGAGAAGAAGAAGAAGAAGAGTAGAGGAGGAAGAAGAGAAGAAGAAGAAGAAGAAGAAGAAGAAGAAGAAGAAGAATAAGAAGAAGAAAAGGAGTTGGAGTAGCAGACTTGGCAAGCGGCGGTAAGCAGCTTCTCGTTCTCGTTCTCCTTCTCCTTCTTTGGTGGACTAAGTGAGGCGGATGCAGCAAGTGGCAGAAGTGGGTTTTCCTCCTCTTTCTTCTTTTTCTTCTTTTCCTCATCTCTCTTTTCGCTCGGCTCACAAACATTCCATGCATCGGTCCCTTCTCGGGTTTTCCTCCTCTTTCTTCTTTTTCTTCTTTTCCTCTTCTCTCTTTTCGCTCAGCTCACAAACATTCCATGCATCGGTCCCTTCTCGAACCAGTACAAACTAGCTATACTACCGAGTTTGAACCGATTTTTCAAACGCTGACCAATACAATTGTATAGATTGAAATTGAAACCTTAATTAAAAATAGTTAAATGATGACAATTATATGGTAGAAAATATGAAAGAAAATATAATAGCTAATAAGAGATTTTAATAATATCGTAATTGATGAGGTTTGATATTAGTGATACTTCCATAATGATGTTGTTATACTTGTGGGCATTTAAAATGCAAAAAAAAGAAAAGAACTGATGGGAAAAGGAGAAAAAAGAAAAATATAAATTTGTATTCTTCAAGTAGGCCAAGATTATAATTTTCTTTTTTTATTCTTTTTTCTTTGTTGTTCTCAATCAATAATGAATAGTTTAGTTTCTTTGTGTTTCTCTACCTGCTATAGAAAACTTTGTAAAAAGTAAGTTATCTTATTAAAATTGTTATACACGACATATTTCGTTCTTGTCAGCAAGGTTTTTAAAACCACTCCCGCTGCTACTCCCACTCCCACTTCCGCTCAAAAAGTCAAAGGTTGCTCCAAGCTCCAGGCAGACCGCAAGCAGGAAGTGGAGCTTCCTCCTCTTGCTACGCCAAAGCTCCAAGTGGAGCTCCTCTTGCTTCTCTGCCTCCGACTGTAGTACCATGCTCCGACACAGGGTCCAAGCTCGGTGGCTCATCAAACTAGTATCAGACTGAAATTTCGGCTGGTAGAAACTTTAAACGACGGTCAGCAGTATAGTCAGCAGTATGCACTAGTCTAGTCAACCTGTTTTAAAGCTTTGCTCCTCAGTACTAGTCAACCTGTTTTAAAGCTTTGCTCCTCAGTACTAACAATGAATTTCTGAATAATGCGTAGAAATCATATATTTTTATATATACCAGTAAACTAGTACGGTCAGCAGTATGCACTAGTCTAGTCAACCTGTTTTAAAGCTTTGCTCCTCAGTACTAACAATGAATTTCTGAATAATGCGTAGAAATCATATATTCTTGTTATCGTCTTGCAATTGCCTAATTTTGTAGGTTGGTTCGACACCTGATTTGATGGTTGCCTACATTGATTTCTTTCTCGGTGGGGATGAAAAGAGGCTCGACGTGGCCTCCACTGTCCTGAAGAGATTTCCTATGTGCATAGTGTTTGGTGGTGATGGAAGCTATATGTCTCCTTATTATCTCTATAGCGATACATTATTGACTAATCTTCTTGGTCAGGTATGTGCTCTGTCTGCAATTTCTGTTTTGCATCCTGATCAACCATTCTCTTTTTTTGGCAGCTTACTTACAGTATGTTTATATATTCGTAGTATGTCTCAACAGCAATCTGGAACAGACTTGTCTCTGGTTTGAATGCTCACCTTAGAACAGTAAGACAAGGATGCATTCGTTCTGCATTGCGTCCTGTCGTTTCTTGGATAAATAGTCATGCCAATCCTCAACTTGAGCGCCATGGTATAAAACTTGAACTAGGTTGGTTTCAGGCAACAAGTTCTGGTTATTACCAACTGGGTGTCTTGGTAGCTCTTAATGAGTATTTCTTCCATAATGGGTACCAGTCAGGTTTGAAAGATACAATTGACAGTCCAAGAAGTGGCAAATACATGTAAGCACAGTTTGGAACACTTCTACGCTACTAGTAAAATTAATTTTCTTTATAGACATTCATCAATTTTTTATGTGCTTTTTGCAGGAAAACTCTTCCTATTTCGAATAGAAGTTCTAAGCAATTACAGGAATGTCAACCTTGCACTAGCCATACAACATCATCCAAGAGGTTGACTGGAGGAGTAAATGGTGGGATAATAAATGACATAACATTAAAATCATTGGATTATAGAAGGGACTACCTGTTCCCATTTTCTCTTTTACTACAAAATGCCAGGCCTGTGGGTTTCCAGGTAACCACAATAGTATTAAAGGACTAGTCAAGTTTTAATGTTCAGGCGCAATTTATGATTCATTATACCCATTATGCGAGGTTGAAATGGCTGTTTATTTATTTCAGGAAAGCTTGCAGCTTCTCATCTGCATCATGCTTTTGGCAGATTTTACTGTTACCATTCTCACACTGGTTCAATTTTATTGGATATCAATTGGGGCTTTTCTTGCTGTCTTGCTTATACTTCCTTTATCGCTACTCTCTCCTTTTCCAGCAGGACTGAATGCTTTATTCAGTCGAGGACCAAAACGATCTTCACTTGCTCGTGTATATGCACTCTGGAATGTTACTTCAATAGTAAATATTGTAAGTTATGCTTAATAGGTTAATTATTTTGGGTAAAACCATGAATAACCTAGTAGCATTGTGTATTTTAGTGTTGAAATTCTGTCGAGCTTGTTCTTAGCTTTTCATCAAAAGAACCATGCAATATGAGATTGTGCTTTTTGCTCATACATCATTGGTGGTTTATGATGTCTTGTTTTTCCTCATGCCCTGATTGGCACTGAGCCCTAACGATGTGGCTGTATATTCTTGGCAAATTAAGAATTTCCATGATTCTCATATGTTAAGATGGATAATAAATAGTTACCAGAAACAATGCAAGCAAGGACAATTGTGCTCTTTTAGCTGATTATTAGTCTTCAAGCATTTTTCCGTCAGGATCAAAGGAGATTCCAAGATTAAATATTGTAGCAAACTTTCAGAGAATCATGGGTTTGTATGAAAGAATCAATGGAGGCATGTTTTTTTCATTCAATAGTTAGTTTTGCACCCTCTATAAGTTAAATAATTGACAGTTAGCACTGTCTCAAAGGATATTAACAAGATTCTCTTGTAGAAATGTTAATAATTTTAAAATTAAGTTAAAAAAAAACTCGAACCCATGTTCATATAGGACTTTGTATGATTCAAATGTTGACTTAAATGAAGTTAAAAAAACTCACTATTCATTTTTCACGTTTTTCGAGTGCTGCTGGTTATTTCAGGTTAGCAAAAGTTCTGTTCTTTCGAGTAAAGTTGGAAACGGTGATGATTCATTATTTTTACTAATTCATTATTTTCGTCATATTTTTAGTAATTCAAATGGCCTGTAACCAAGGTTTCTTGTATTGTTTGGTACTTTGGTTTGTTTATGATTTTTGATTTATTGCAGATTGTAGCATTTGCTAGTGGAATTTTATACTATGGCTCAGAATTTGGTGGTTCACTTGACACATCCAAGTTAAGGTGCTACGTCATCTCTGATTGCCACATTTTTTATCAACAGTTTGTAGATTATTTTGCTTGCAGGAAAAAGATACTCTGCTTTCTACTCAAAATCTAGAGTCACTTCTATGGTGTTAGTTTCAACTCATTATATTCTTTTTATATGCATTTAGACAATATATTTATGGATTTTGATAGTGTATAGATACGCAACAGTATGCGTACCTGAACAAGTTTTGATGTCATTTTGTTTACTTCTGTGGATAGGGAGGACAATGGATGGTGGCTTCTGCTGATAGTCCTTTTTCTAATCAAGTCAGTACAAGCCTGCTTGGTGAATTGGCACGTTGCAAATTTAGAGATCCAAGACCTATCCTTATTTAGTTCAGATCCAGATAAATTCTGGGCAATGTGAGTTTCATCTGAAGGGATCTGAACCAGTTACTAGTATAGCGGGGTCGTTTGCCACAGCCGAATTGGCAGTGGTTGCCAGCTTTTTTGCGGTTCCCTAATGTATATATCTCTCCATGTTAAATATCCAAAGGTTTTGTTTGGTTTTTGGTTTCCATCAGTCGTCGGTGAATGACAAATTGGCACTGTGAAGCTCACTTTCAGTAGGGCACTCCATTTATAGGAAGTACAGTGATTGGCTTCATCTGTATGTGATCTTGAATTAACGTTGAGCTTCTTCATGTATTGAAGCTTCACTTTGCCATTATCAGACCGCCGCTTCTACCAAAACTTCCGCTTCATTGTTTATAGTGATATTCATAGCTGCGGTAGCTCAATGTATAGCTAGAGGCGTTAGCATATTGTCAAGTGTGTTCAAGTAGGTTTTGCAAGGTGTGTGTGGACATGCCCTATTGATTTCATTTAACAGGTCAGTCCTCTTGCTGTGAATGTTATATTGTGGTATACCTTATTTTCCGGTTGTAACCTTTCCAACTGTGAGAATGTTTTTTCATAGCGTTTGATTGTTAATGTGAACAAATAGCATCACCATTATGGTGTATAGTGTATAATATTAAGCAAATTTTTTTTACTTTGGGGCGGATGTTCATTGGGTGTCTATTTGAGTCCGTAAGGAGAATATGATATAGGAGAAAAAAATCCTAGCAAGTGAATCTTTAAGATTCACATTTTTAACAAATCTGATTAATGTGACTCTGCCAAAGACGCCTCGATAAGATCAGTGCTGAGGGTTTGAGGGTTTTTTTCTCATGATGTAGCAACTAAGATACTTGGTTACTCTTCCCTGTCTGTATTTTAATAATAAAATATATACAGGTCAACTGCTGTTGATATTTCTCTTTTTAGTCTGCATTATATGCATCATTCAACACTAACGAAAAGAATTGCTAAGGTTGTCATCATCATGTAAGCATGTTTATGGTTATTACATTGATGCAAGTTTTCCAGGCTTGATTTCAGGAAACCGATGCACTTAAGACTTATGGTCATATATGCACGTAGCTTGTCACCAACATACGATGCATATTCTTGTGAGAAACGATAGCAACAGTAGGAAAGGCATTGCATTCCCCTTTCTTTCTTTTTCAGTTCTATCAATAAAGTATTGAATGAAGACACAGAAAAAGCAAATGCTCATTACCAGCATCAGCCCCATGGCACTTAAATGAGCTGCAGGTAAGCAAGCTGTGTAAGAAAGCAGGTATTAATGTGAGCATTAAACTATCAGCCTCCCTCTCAGTGGCCTGGTCACAGACTATTCAATTCAGCCGCCAACTATTCTCCTCTCCTACCCTTTTAATTTCCTCTCCTGCTATTCATCCACTTGCGACTGCACACAGCTCCCACACAAAAAGGAAAAACACAATCTGAAGCTTAGAAGTATACATTTTCTGTGTTTGGGTACTGTGAATGTAACGAAGTTTTACTCTCCACCCTCTCGGGAACCAGCAAAAAGAAGAAGGAATGCAGAGAATAATTCTCCACACTGCGAAAAGAAAAAACATTTTCAAGGAAAACACATTTTGTTTTCTCTACTCTCTTTACACCAGCCCAGCTGTGGGTCCCACTGGCATACCTCATTTCTAAGTCGTACGATTGAAGGAGAAAATTTTCGCCGAAGGGACCCTTTGGTGCGTGATCGCAGAAGGGTCCCTTGATATTCCAGGCATGCATCTTAAAGCATTATCTAGTACATGAAAAAATGTCAATGTATATGATGGTAAGTTGTCGGATCCTGCGTAACTGTGTTGACGGAAAGAATAAAAAAAGTAACGTTTAGTCAATGTTACCGCTCGATTAGGGTAAATATTTGAGCCCACTCTTTCCAGGCGAAAAATTTCACCCGCCCGCTCTCGTTCATGTAGCATCGAGGCGATCTCCGGTGATCAAAACGCCCTCGCCCTCTCCCTCTCCGTCTCCGGCGATCAAAACGCCCTCGCCCTCGCACTCTCCCTCTCCGGTGATCAAAATGCCCTGCTCCGTCTCCGGTGATCAAAACGCCCTCTCCCTTTCCATCCTTGTCTCCGTCGTCAGCTGATCAAAACGCCCTCTCCGTTGTCCACTCCGGCAAGATCGAGAGGAAAATAGTAGAAACCTAGAGCTTCTGCACCGTGGAGGTGGCTAGCGGTTGCTAGAGGAGTTCCCCTCTCTTCTCGCCTTCGATCACATCATCTTTCATGGCAAGCTTGATTGTTTTGGTTTCCTCTCCAAAGAGTTCACGCTCTTCTTGAACTCTTTGAGTTTGGTTTCTTTGGTTAATTTCTTCGTTAATTCTACTTCTCCTCTTTTGGTTCTTTAAATTGTTTACTACCCCTTTTTGTTTAGTTGTTACTATTTGTGTTCATTGTGGGATGATAATGCTTCAGTGGCTCAAGCAAGGCCATCTTCAATTCTTTACTATGTTCCCGTGCCTTATCAAGGCTTTCCAAAAGGCCCAGCCGCAACACTTAATCAGATGGGTGGCGTATGTATTTACCTGCGGCTTCTTGTTTGGATGGCATGTTCATGACAAAGCATCTCTTCATTTTACAATCCCACTAGCTATAATTTCAATGGATAGCCTAGATGATGCTAGACATTATTTCTTGCTGTCAATAGATAGGCAAAACTGCTCTTGAAGATCCTTTTTCTATTCAGTGGTTTTCTTATTGATATATTTTTCTTCATATGTAATGTAGTTATTAGATGAAAGTTCATACTTTTAAGCTGCACAAATTTCATCTCAAGAGGGTTTCAATTATTCTCAACCTAGTAATGAAAAATAATTTTCTCTGACAAGCAATGTAAAGAAGATGTATTTTGCAATGTGAAGACCATTGTGTTTGAGTGAAACAATATTGTAATTAATAGAATGAACTATTGTTGTAATGAGTAATGTGAAGACCTGTGTCATTTGATTAAGTGTCATTTGAGCACGTAGGGTATTATTTATTTTGTGTTGTGGTAAAAACAGACTGACTAAACATTTCTTTGTGGTATTATTTATAAATTGATTGCGCAAGACCCTTTTGTGTCATTTGAGCACGTATGTAGGAGTTTTAATTTTCTTTGAGTCTGTTTAATGGATCTTCAACTCATTCTAGGTGAAATGAGCTAATAAAGATAATCATCTTCCTTTTTTTGAAACTAATAGTAGAGGATTCATGTTGTTCTATTTAGGAAGGATCTACAATTTTGCCTTCCAACTGCAATTTAATTCTTAAAAATAGAATCTTTTTTTTTTGTAAATGATGGTTACAGTTTTTTAAGTAAAACTTTTCAATCTCAGAATTTTTATTTAGCTTCTATTTATCTTCTATTGTTCACTTTCTATTATGCCTCTTTTTTCTTCCAAAATTCATGAACATGGAATTGTTAGTAACTAGGACGATATGAAGATTTGGCATCATACCTTCTATAATGAGCTTCGTGTAACGCCAGAAAAACGCCCTGTTCTTCTCACAGAAGCCCCTCTCAATTCTAAAGCTAACAGGAAGAAGATGACACAAATTATGTTTGAATCTTTTGATGTCCAAGCTATGTATCTAGCTATCCAAGCTGTATTCTCACTTTATGCTAGTGGACGAACCACATGATTGAACTCTTGTTGTAACGACTGATTGCAGTTTATGTAACTGATTACAATTTATATAATGGATTGATAGTAGTGTTTCTGGTATTATAACTCTATGTATTGAACCTGAATTTTCATACTTTGATAGTAGTGTTCCGTGTAATGACAGCAGTGTAATGATACTGTAACATCGTGTAATGATATTGTAACATCATGGACTGTAATATATCGTGTAATGATATTGTAACGTTGTGTAATAACATTGTAATATTGTGTAATGATACTGTAATATCATGAAATGAAATTGTAATATTGTGTAATGACATTGTAATATTGTGTGATGATACTATAATATCGTGTAATAATATTGTAATATTGTGTAATTATAAAACATCACTTACAAGACCAGTTTATAAAATATTAATCTGCCACAATCAACACTTACAAAATATTAATCTGCCACAATCAACACTATCACTTATAAAAACATCACTTACAAGATCAGTTTACAAAGATGATTGCTATACACTAGTGTCTGTTGTAACTGATATACATGAAACAACATCTCTTACAAAACACTAACACTTACAAAACATCACAATCAAAACCATCACTTACAACACTATCTCAAATGGATAAGCTGCAAATACACAACTTGAATGCATCTTTTCCCTAGGTTTTTCATCTTTGTACACAACGAGGGATCTATTGGTATCAATTCTGCAGCAACAAACACATAATAAATCCAATAATATTCATCAATTCGGACAGTCAAGAAAACAGAATACATTTTTTCAAAGAAGAGCTATATGAAAACATAAAGAAACATAAAAAATAGTCATTACAACAAAAAGTTCAATCCATAAGGTTGCAATTACTCATTACAATAATAGTTCAATCCACAGCTTAAAGTTCAATCCATAAGGTTTGCTAGAAGCATATGCAAGCGGAGAAGCACTAAACATAGAAAAAGGGTCTTCAAGAGCAGTTTTGCCTACCTATTGACAGCAAGAAATAATGTCCAGCATCATCTAGGCTATCCATTGAAAATATAGCTAGTGGGATTGTAAAATGAACGGATGCTTTGTCATGAACATGCCATCCAAACAAGAAGCCGCAGGTAAATACATACGCCACCCATCTGATTAAGTGTTGCGGCTGGGCCTTTTGGAAAGCCTTGATAAGGCACGAGAACATAGTAAAGAATTGAAGATAGCCTTGCTTGAGCCACTGAAGCATTATCATCCCACGGTGAACACAAATAGTAACAACTAAACAAGAAGGGGTAGTAAACAATTTAAAGAACTAAAAGAGGGGAAGTAGAATCAACGAAGAAATTAACCAAAGAAACCAAACTCAAAGAGTTCAAGAAGAGCGTGAACTCTTTGGAGAGGAAACCAAAACAATCAAGCTTGCCATGAAAGATGATGTGATCGAAGGCGAGAAGAGAGGGGAACTCCTCTAGCAACCACCAGCCACCTCCACGGTGCAGAAGCTCTAGGTTTCTACTATTTTCCTCTCGATCTTGCCGGAGTGGACAACGGAAAGGGCGTTTTGATCAGTTGATGACGGGGAGAGGGCGTTTTGATCAGCTGACGACGGAGACAGGGATGGAAAGGGAGAGGGCGTTTTGATCACCGGAGACGGAGTAGGGCATTTTGATCACAGGAGAGGGAGAGTGCGAGGGCGAGGGTGTTTTGATCACCGGAGATCGCCTTGATGCTGCGCGAACGAGAGCGGGCGGGAGAAATTTTTCGCCTGGAAAGAGCGGGCTCAAATATTTACCCTAATCGAGCGGTAACGTTGACTAAACGTTACTGTTTTTTATTCTTTCCGTCAACACAGTTATGCAGGATCCGACAACTTACCATCGTATGCATTGACATTTTTTCGTGTACTAGATAATGCTTTAAGATGCATGCCTGGAATATCAAGGGACCCTTATGCGATCACGCGAAAATTGCGAAATCGTGTCAATTGTTTTATTCGAAAGAAGCTTCGGTGGCGGCACCATTGCTAAATCACGGCTATGCCCCTACGAGCCACCGGTAGAAGGCGTAGTAACCGCCCTCCTCTGCCTCCCGCCGCGCGCTCCCTTCCAAGTCCCACGCCTGCCGGCTGCCGCCGTCGCCTTCGAATCGGTGGCTCCATCGCCCTGATAAGCGCAGCGACGAAAAAGATGACGACGCCGACGAGGCCAGCCGATCCACGTACTCCTTCAGCCACCCTCGTCCTCCCCCTGCCACCTCTGCCACCCCATCCCCAGGTGCGGCTGCCTCCGGGTCCGCAGTGGGATCCCCCCGCTTCTCCACCTTCGCAGTATGCCTCGCGATCCGGGCCACCACCGCCTCCACCTCCTCCTCTACCATATACTCGAAAGACGACCCTATCGAGTACGTCCTCGAATGCGTCGGTAACGCCTGAAGATGAGATGACGGTGGCGGGTTTCCCGGTTCTTCCGTTGAGGAGATCCTTCTCCGGCTTACACTACCGATCTCGACACGGAAGCTTCCGGATCGGGAGCTGTCCCCTTCGCCGGAGATGGGAGGCGGCGCCGATTGCGGCATCGACAGGAGGGGCGGAGCTGGGAGGGAAATGGAGGCGCGGCAGAGCGGGCAAGAAGTGGTGGTCCGTAACCAAGGGTCGACGCATGAGGAGTGGAAAGCATGGCGGCAGGCCGGGAGAAGGCGGAGTTCGTCGTGGGGGCGGAAGGGGCATAGACAGACGGCGCAGTCTAGCGAGGATTTTGGCAGCGAGGCTAGGGCAGAGGCCAAAGTGAACACGGGAAGGGATTCAATGAGCGCCGCATTCTCTCCGCCGAAGACGGCGGAATCCGCCGTGTCGGAAGAAAAGGCAAGGGAGGCAGAGCGCGGAACGACGAGCGGCTGCGGAAACGCGGCGACCGCAGAGGAAGAGCGGCCGCGGCATGAAAGGAAGCGGAGGAGGAGATGAATGGAGAGAGAGGCGACGACAACAACGGCGATGATGGCGGCGATTATGAGCAAGCTCGGGCTGAGAGATAGTGAAGACGAGGGTGCAGCGGGTGGATGGTTATCAGGCTCGATTGCCGAAGGCAGGGTTTCGAGCGGCGGTGGAGGAGGAAGCAAGTCCATGGCAGAAGAAGAGGAGGGCGGGCGAAAACGTGAGAATTGGAGCTAGAGGGCGAGCTTTGTTTTGTCGGGTCATTTATGGAGTATTTTGCTCTACATTCTTTCTAACGCTTGTTTGTGCTGTCTCCTTCCATTAATTTTTTTTTGTTATTTCCCCCACCTCATTCATTCCAATAAACAAAAAAAAAATTAAAAAGTATTTTTTTTTAAAAAAAAAACCTTATAATCATATGTAAAATATTATCAACCCTTATGATATTCAATTGCTAATAATTTCACAATGAATAATATTATTAGAGAGCTATACCTATTGCAAAGCAATTGTACTTTTCCACATTTAACTATTCCTCCATGATGGCCAACATAGCACAATTTCTTTTTTGTTATTACATGAAAAAAAATATATGATTATAAAAAATATTGTCTATTTAATTAATCAAAGTTAAAACAAAATTATATTTACTAAGCAATTAGTTGGCCTCACAACAGCTTTAGTTAAAACAAAATTTTAATTATTCCTTGTTAATTAGTTCAACTAGTAAAAATTTTAGCTCTTGATAATAAGCTTGGGAGGTCTGAGTCCTATTTTGAATAATTATTTAGCTATGTCAATAAAAAAAATTAAGCTTAATTATGTAAAAAACGTAGCCTAATAGGCCATGATCATCATTAAGTAAAGCCTATTTACCTCTATGTGCTGGATTTATTTATCACTTGGCTTAGCTGGTTGAGATGAGTTGACTTGACCTAATAGGCCATGCTCCTCATAAAGTCAAAAGTACCAGCTTGGCTAGCTGATGCTAAACTGATGAGAAAATTAAGTTTTAATGCAGTGACTGCTGCAGTGGAGATGTAATTAAATCCCAGAAACACATGCCAGTGCAAATGAAGTGATAACAGAGCTGGTAGGAATCAGCTTCTCAACATCAAGAAAAGAATGATATCCACTGCTTGGGTGTCATTCTCCAGAGCAGTCCCAAGAATTCATTTTAGTTAGGTAAGGCTGCTTTGAGCATGCTTGCCTGTGCTTCTTGAATGAAGGAATTTAAGTAATGAATTGATTAATTGCTTCCCTCGGAGGAGAGGAAGAG
Organism: Costus lasius; assembly: GCA_027563935.2. NCBI lineage: Eukaryota > Viridiplantae > Streptophyta > Magnoliopsida > Zingiberales > Costaceae > Costus > Costus lasius. Next base: position 85,718,841 of record CM050451.1, read on the forward strand.
AAGTGGCACCTGCTTCGCATCATAAACTACTGCCATCTCGAATGTTTAATCTGCGTTTTCTTATTAGCGTTGATGAGTAACAACCGAGCAGAAGAGAACAGATCAGGAGGAATCTGCTTGCAGCTTTTTTTTGGTTTGTTTGAGCCTGCAGTTGATTAACAAATCAATTAGGGAGTGGAGTAATATGCACTTTTCGTATTTTTCTTGAGCTCCTCTTCTCATCATCTTGAGACCAAGAAGGGCCACCGTGTTAGCAAGAAATCATTTGCTGGTAGCCGGTGGTGGATTCAGGACCCAAAGGTATATGAGGGCAAAAAAATTTAAGGGGGCAAATAAATAAAATATATGTGTTGAGTGGGGGCAATATATGTTTAATTTTTCTCTACACTTAATTCTGACTATATATGATCAATGGTAAAATTAAAAATGAGTGGGGGCATTTGTCCACACTACCTTACATGTGGCTCCACCACTGCTGTATGTAAGAGTGTTTAGTGTTGGCTAGAAAACCCATACCTGACCCGACCTAACTCGACCTGACGTTGACGGGAAAAACTCGAGTTGACCGGGGGTCAAGTCGGGTTCAAAGAAAACCTGACTAACAAAAATCGGGTTGGGGTTGGGTATGGTATTATAGATATCCATCCCGACCTCGAACACGACCCGTACCCAATAGTTAAAATTACTATTTTACCCCTAGTTATTTTATATGTATGTAACTTAACCTAATTCCCTCCCAAATCTCAATCCCTTTAGTCGCTTGCAGCATACATTTTCTAGGGTTTGTGATAGCTTTTTTGTAATGTGAATGTGATAATGTGATAGCTTTTCTATTTGATTTTAAAGTTTTGATGTTTAAGATAGGTTTTTTGTGATGTGAATATGATGAAATTTTAGATAGAATTTCTATCGACTATAATTATCGTTGAAAGACCTTTTGTCAACTGTAATTATTGTTGATAAATCTTCTATCAACAATAATTATTATTGATAAACCTTAATTTATTATTGACAAACCTTCTATCAATCATAATTATTGTTGACAGACCTTAAGTTATTATTGACAAATCTTCTATCAACTATAATTATCGTTGATAGACCTTCTATCAACCATAATTATCGTTGATAGAAGGTTGACAGATTTTTTGTCAACTATAATTATTGTTGATAGACCTTCTATCAACTATAATTATCGTTGACAGACCTTAATTTATTATTGACATATCTTAATTTATTATAAATTAAGGTTTGTCAAAAATCATTATAGTTGATAGACCTTAATTTATTACTAATATATCTTAAATTAAGGTTTACTAACAATAACTATAGGTCAATGATAATTATGGTTGATTGAAGGTTTATTAATATTTTAAGTTAAAGAAATCTCGAGATATGATGCATAATTAAATTTTGTTATGTTGGATATAGTTGAGTTATGAAGATTTTTCTTTTATGATGATTTTTTTGTGGTCGTTTATTAATCTAAAATTTATTTTTTAAAAAAGTATTTCATGTAGGATTTGTAAGTGACTAAGTTGTGATTTTAATTGTGATAAGATTATCTTATGAGTTTTCTACGGGTTTTTTTCCCTGGCGGGGTTAGGTTTTCTGCAGGCACTGACGGGGTTGGGTTACCCCACAGGTACCCGATTTCCCGACAGGGACAAGATTGGAATTGATTTTCTCAAACCCGATGGGGGCAAGAGGTGGGTATGGGGTATGGAGTTCGGGGTCGGGGTCGGTACTACCCGCCCTGATGCCATCCCTAGGTGTCAGGCCTGGTTTAGCCGGTCTAGGCCTATGGACTCTTGGGCCGGGCCAAGCCCAAATACACACCAAGGCCCACTTAGCAGGACTGAAATTGGAGAGAGATTGGGCTGGTCAACGTCGGCACGGGATTTCGGCGAGCTCTGCAACGGCTTCCTCGAGATTCGGACAACGCAGAAGAGGAAGCGGGCAACGAGGCAGAGGTGGCTTCCTCCCGACCTTCCCGGACGACGCAGACGGTGGGCGACAGATTCGGCACAAACCAGAGAGGCGGCCGAGTCCTGAGGTGTTCGCGAGATACGGACGCAGGGTAGCGCGATTTCCTCGGACGAGAGGCACGAAGCTCTCGGACACGGCGGGGTCGACAGGCAACGCAGACGCGCGGAAGAAGCGGACTCGGAAGGCGCGATCCGAGCGGAGAAGAGGAAAGGCGGTGGCTTTTCACTATAAATCCAGCCGAGAGGGTCGAGCGGTGGGGGTGCGCAGGGGCGACACCACAGAGGACAGCGGAGAGAGCGCCACCACCAGGCGACGGTGGGCACCATCGTCCCCTTCCAGGGCAGAGGCCCTGATACCGGTTCCGAAGGGAGCTGATGCCGACGCCAGCGGGCGTCGATGCTGGCGTCGGGGGACGTCGAGGGACGAGAGTGAGTGACCGAGAGATTGTAATTGTCGGCGAGTGCGCCGACGGCGAGGGAGGGGAAGCGGGCACCGGCCGGGATGTCGGCAACTAGAGGAAGAGAGATTCTATAGCTTCTAAGCAGTGAATAAAGTTCCTCTTCTCCACCTTCCCCTGTTCTCTGCATCTCTGCCGCGGCGGCGGCATTTCTAGGTGATTACGACCACTTGGGGGCCGACGGCAGGTGGCTGTCGGGCAGCTTCTGGTCGGCGACAACGAGTGGCCGGGGACGAGTTCTCGAGCACAGGCGGTGCTCGGGCAAGGCAACAACGCAGGCGGCGTCGATGCAAACGAAGAAGACGACTCGGTGTTCGAGGCGCGAGTCAACAGAAATGGGCGGTCAACGCTCGAATCGAACGAAATCGATTTGGAGCGCTGATGTCAGTGGACGTCAGCAATGGAGTGACGCGCGCAGCCGAAATGATCGAGGGCTGACGTCACGCCGACGTCAGTATGAGCATAATTTTGACTTCGGTCAAAATTAGAAAAGGTGATTGGAATTAGGGTTTTCCGGACTTTCCTGATTTGGGGAAAGAAATTTACCGGTTCCGAAGGGAGCTGATGCCGACGCCAGCGGGCGTCGATGCTGGCGTCGGGGGACGTCGAGGGACGAGAGTGAGTGACCGAGAGATTGTAATTGTCGGCGAGTGCGCCGACGGCGAGGGAGGGGAAGCGGGCACCGGCCGGGATGTCGGCAACTAGAGGAAGAGAGATTCTATAGCTTCTAAGCAGTGAATAAAGTTCCTCTTCTCCACCTTCCCCTGTTCTCTGCATCTCTGCCGCGGCGGCGGCATTTCTAGGTGATTACGACCACTTGGGGGCCGACGGCAGGTGGCTGTCGGGCAGCTTCTGGTCGGCGACAACGAGTGGCCGGGGACGAGTTCTCGAGCACAGGCGGTGCTCGGGCAAGGCAACAACGCAGGCGGCGTCGATGCAAACGAAGAAGACGACTCGGTGTTCGAGGCGCGAGTCAACAGAAATGGGCGGTCAACGCTCGAATCGAACGAAATCGATTTGGAGCGCTGATGTCAGTGGACGTCAGCAATGGAGTGACGCGCGCAGCCGAAATGATCGAGGGCTGACGTCACGCCGACGTCAGTATGAGCATAATTTTGACTTCGGTCAAAATTAGAAAAGGTGATTGGAATTAGGGTTTTCCGGACTTTCCTGATTTGGGGAAAGAAATTTACCGGAAACCCTAGGGAGTTCGCGCTCTGGTGTTCCGCCGGACGGCCCTAAGACAACGGATAAGCGCTGTTTTTAGGCCGATCCGACCGGGGCGTGACAATAGGTATCAAAGCCAAGATTCAGCCATGATGGTGAATCAGAAAGATCCGAGAGGCGGCGACCATCATTACCAGTGACGAGGAGCGTCGTCCTTCCAGGGCAGGGGCCCTGATGCCAACACCAGAGGATGTTGATGCCAATGCATAAGGGCATTGATGTCGGCGCTAGGGGCGTCGATGCCGGTGTCAGGGGACATCGAGGGAGAGCTCTGTAAGAGCTGAGTGATTGTAACCAACAGCAAGATCACTTCCCGGAGCAGGAGGCTCTGATGCCATCACCAGGAGGGTGATGAAGAGGGGTCAGCGAGGCCCTTTCCAAAGCAGGAGGCTTTGATGCCATCACCAGGAGGGTGATGAAGAGAGGTATGCGAAACCTCTTCCTGGAGCGGTAAGCTCCGATGATAACGTCAGGAGGGCATTCAACGAACATCGAGGACGATGTTCAAATCAGGTGGGGGAGAATTGTCAGGCCTGGTTTAGCCGGTCCAGGCCTATGGACTCTTGGGCCGGGCCAAGCTCAAATACACACCAAGGCCCACTCAGCAGGACTAAAATTGGAGAGAGATTGGGCTGGTCAACGTCCAATGTTGACCGCCCCAAATCGGAGGAAGGCGGCTTCAAAAGCGAGCATCGGGCAGGCACGGGATTTCGGCGAGCTCTGCAACGGCTTCCCCGAGATTCGGACAACGCAGAAGAGGAAGTGGGCAACGAGGCAGAGGCGACTTCCTCCCGACCTTCCTGGACGACGCGGACGGTGGGCGATGGATTCAGCACAAACCAGAGAGGCGGCCGAGTCCTGAGGTGTTCGCGAGATACGGACGCAAGGCAGCGCGATTTCCTCGGAGGAGAGGCGCGAAGCTCTCGGACACGGCGGCGTCCGAACCCGGCGGAAGACGCGGGGTCGACAGGCAACGCAAACGCACGGAAGAAGCGGACTCGGAAGGCGCGATCCGAGCAGAGAAGAGGAAAGGCGGTGGCTTTTCACTATAAATCCAGCCGAGAGGGTCGAGCGGTGGGGGTGCGTGGGGGCGACACCATAGAGGACAGCGGCGAGAGCGCCACCACCAGGTGACAGCGGGCACCGTCGTCCCCTTCCAGGGCAGAGGCCCTGATATCGGTTCCGGAGGGAGCTGATGCCGATGCCAGCGGGCGTCGATGCCGGCATCGGGGGACGTCGAGGGACGAGAGTGAGTGACCAAGAGATTGTAACCGTCGGCGAGTGCGCCGACGGCGAGGGAGGGGAAGCAGGCATCGGCCGGGATGTCGGCGACGAGAGGAAGAGAGATTATGTAGCTTCAAAGCAGTGAATAAAGTTCCTCTTCTCCACCTTCCTCTGTTTTCTACATCTCTGCCGCGGCGGCGGCGTTTCTAGGTGATTACGGCCACTTGGGGGCCGACGGCAGGTGGCTGTCGGGCAGCTTCTGGTCGGCGACAATGAGTGGCCGGGGACGAGTTCTTGAGCACAGGTGGTGCTCGGCCAAGGCAACAACGTAGGCGGCGTCGATGCAAACGAAGAAGATGACTCGGCGTTCGAGGCGCGAGTCAACGGAAAGGGGCGGTCAACGCTCGAATCGAACGAAATCAATTTGGAGCACTGACGTTAGTGGACGTCAGCAATGGAGTGACGCGCGCGGCCGAAACGATCGAGGGCTAACGTCACGCCGACGTTAGTATGAGCATAATTTTGACTTCGGTCAAAATTAGAAAAGGTGATTGGAATTAGAGTTTTTCGGACTTTCATGATTTGGGGAAAGAAATTGACCGGAAACCTTAGGGAGTTCGCGCTCCGGTGTTCCGTCGGACGGCCCGAAGACAACGGATAAGCGCTGTTTTTAGGCCGATCCGACCGGGGCGTGACACTAGGTGTCAGGCCCTGGGATTTCCGGTTCGGCCCAGGCCCAGAAACCAAGCCCAACGCAAAGGAAAAAGGATCGAAGCCCGATTGGAAGAGGAATCGGCGCGGTCAATGTTTGATTTTGACCATCCAATTTAGGAAACGGACGGCGTCTTCCCCGCGACATTCGGACGTAGTCTTTGCGGAGCTCGTGAGGCGGCTTCGTCGTCATCTCCGAGAGACTTGGACAACGACGCCAAAGGACGCGGGCGAGGTCTTCGGTGCCGTCTCCTCGATTTGGAAATGGACGTGAGCTCGTCGCGAGACGCAAACGAGAGCGGAGGAAGCGGACGCGGCTGGCGGCGAGAAAAGCGGAGCTGAGGCAGCGCTATTCCTCGTTAAAAGGGGACTTCCCGAAGTGAGCAGGGACGATGGATGGGGAGCGAAAGCTTGAGAGCTGAGATCAAGAGCTGCGAGCGAAAGAGGAGAACCGGCGAGCGAGCTCTGTGAGCGGCAGCGACGCCGACGCTGAGAGGGAGAGAGACGAGAGGTGAAGGGTTTTTGTAACTTTGATTTACGAAGGAATAAAGTGAAGCGTTTCCCTTCCCCTTGTGCTTCTTCTCCGACGAGCGGGCTCTTCTCTTGGTTTCCCTATTCTGAGATTTGGTGGCGCTTCCCAGTGTTCCTGGCGATAGTGGACGTCCCCGGCGACTATCCCCGAGTCGGTGACGAGGAGGCAGAGTCCGAGACGCAGGCAGCGTCTCTCCTTTCCGGCGGCACGCGGCGACCACGAACGAAGCGAACGAAACCTTCGTTCGGCTTCGCGAGGAAGACGACGGGCGTGCGATTCGAGACATCAACGTGGTCAACGGACGGAAGCGCGAGGCGGAAATCCTTCGGCGAAATTGAATTCGAGCGGCTGACGTGTGGTGACGTCAGCGCGAACAAAATTGGATTTCGAATTTCAACCGAAACAGTGGTTCGGAGCGACGGACGAAAACTGGGGCTGACGTCACGCTGACGTCGGCATCCGAATTGATTTGGGCGAGAAATTGGTCAATGTTAAGGTTTGACTTTTGATTAGGGTTAGGGTTTCTCGTGCGAATTGTAATTTGGGGAAAAAAGTGAGTGGGGAACTAGGGTTTCAAATTCGGGGCGAGATTTACCTGGAAACCTTAGCGCGATCACGTTCTGGTGTTTCGCCGGACTACCCTGAGACAGCGGATAAGCGCCGGTTCAGGGCTGATCCGACCGGGACGTGACAACAGGTATCAGAGGTAAAGTGATCCAGTAGCATGGTGAATCAAGGAGACAGTATCGCGTGAATCGAGCAGGTGCTTGGTTTGATAGGAAACAGCAAAGATGCGGTAGTTCCTCGAGTGGAGGACCTCCATCGCACGATAGAGGAGCAGAGGCTGCAGATCCTTGCCCTCCAATAGACTTTGGCTGGAGTAGTGGAGGCTCCCCAAAATGTTGAAGGCATGGCAGCCCTACAAGAACAAGTAGGGGCTTTGCAAGGACAAGTGACAACGTTGGCAACGCAGGTAGCCAACACCACGGCAACTCAGCAACAGATATTGGCGGACCTCGCGGTGATGCGCATGGCATTGGCGCAGGCACAAGGAGGTGCCCGTACAGCAGCCAGGGCGGAGTATGGGGCTCCCAACGGCAACGGGAAGGTTCGCACCCCAGAACCTGCAGTGTTCAAGGGGACGAGATCAGCGAAAGTATTGGGTAACTTCCTTTGGGATATGCAATAATACTTTGAGGCTAACCATGTTTCAGACCAGGAGAAGGTGAGGGTGTGCACAGCATATCTCTCAGATGATGCAAAACTCTGGTGGAGAACCAAAGTTGATTCTACATCAGAGGCGGCTAGTTGGACATGGGAGGTGTTCCGAGAGGAACTGCGGCAGCAGTTCCTTCCCGGAAACTCGGTGGACCAAGCGCGAGAGGCGATGGATCGGCTAAAGCACACAGGAGCGATCCAGGAGTATGTTAGGGCATTCTCCGCGCTGATGTTGGAGCTACCTGAGATGGCGGAGGGAGATAGGAGGTACTTCTTCCTCCGGAATCTCCAAACATGGGCGGCGATGGAGGTCCGATGACATGCGCCGCAAGACTGGAGGACGGCTGCAGCTATAGCGGAGTCTCTCGTGGACCAGAGGACTTCGGGAACGACCTTTCAGAGAGCACAAAGGTCGCCCCCGAAGCGACCATCTCCACCCAGACCTAGAGCGCCAGAGAGAGAGAGACTCTCTCCCCGGCGGAACGGAGGTCAACCGGCACGGCAGGAGCAGACCCGACCTGCAGAGAGAGGGCAGGGTCAACTAAGACCGATTGCCTGCTTCTTATGCAAAGGACCGCACCGGATATGCGATTGTCCGGACCGACAACGATTGAACGCAATTGCAGCGATTGTGCATCGAGAGCTAGCTGAGAAACCGGCGGTGGTTGATGACGAACCAGTAGAGGCTCAGATAGGAGGTATGTACATTGCCTCAGTGGTCATAGGAAAATCTTCATCGATTTCCTCAGGTGTAGACGCAGGGCCGAAAGACATAGTCGGCCAAAGCAACATCGAACAGAAGATGAGCTCCGGAGATGCGAGACTTCCGCAGGGAACTCGGACATGGGCGCAGGCGGCATCTTCGGCGAGTGAGGGGGACGCAAAGACGACGTCTCCCCCACCGGCTTCTTCAGGCAAAGGTTGTGGAGCAAAGGAAGCAGCGACAACAAAGAAGACCTTTCCCTATAGATCTTTTGCCGAGCGATTGAAGGAAAAGCAGGCTAAAGGTCCAGATTGGTTTAAGAAAGATCTCTGTGGAGCAAAACTCTATGGAGATAAAACTCTTGAAGAATGCCGACGTGAGGAAGAGACCTACGAGGCTAATCGTGCCGAACAGGAGCGGTGGCTAGCCGCCAGGCGTTGAGCAGCATGCCTGCGCCGGACATCGAGGGCGATGTCCAAATTGGGCGGGGGAGAATTATCAGGCCCTGGGATTTCCGGTTCGGCCCAGGCCTAGAAACTAAGCCCAACGTAAAGGAAAAAGGATCGAAGCTCGGCTGGAAGAGGAATCGGCGCGGTCAACGTTTGATTTTGACCATCCAATTTAGGAAACGGACGACGTCTTCCCCGCGACATTTGGATGCAGGCTTTGCAGAGCTCGTGAGGCGGCTTTGTCGTCGTCTCTGAGAGACTCGGACGACGACGCCAAAGGACGCGGGTGAGGTCTTCGGTGTCGTCTCCTCGATTTGGAAACGGACGCGAGCTCATCGCGAGATGCAAACGAGAGCGGAGGAAGCAGACGCGGCTGGCGGCGAGAAAAGCGGAGCTGAGGCGGCGCTATTCCTCGTTAAAAGGGGACTTCCCGAAGAGAGCAGGGACGATGGATGGGGAGCGAAAGCTTGAGAGCTGAGATCAAGAGTTGCGAGCGAAAGAGGAGAACCGGCGAGCGAGCTCTGTGAGCGGCAGCGACGCCGACGCTGAGAGGGAGAGAGACGAGAGGTGAAGGGTTTTTGTAACTTTGATTTATGAAGGAATAAAGTGAAGCTTTTCCCTTCCCCTTGTGCTTCTTCTCCGACGAGCGGGCTCTTCTCTTGGTTTCCCCTGTTCTGAGATTTGGCGGCGCTTCCCAGTGTTCCTGGCGACAGTGGACATCCCCGGCGACTGTCCCCGAGTCGGTGACGAGGAGGCGGAGTCCGAGACGCAGGCGGCGTCTCTCCTTTCCGGCGGCACGCGGCGACCACGAACGAAGCGAACGAAACCTTCGTTCGACTTCGCGAGGAAGACGACGGGCGTGCGATTCGAGACGTCAACGTGGTCAACGGACGGAAGCGCGAGGCGGAAATCCTTTGGCGAAATTGAATTTGAGCGGCTGATGTGTGGTGACATCAGCGCGAACGAAATTTGATTTCGAATTTCAATCGAAACAGTGGTTTGGCGCGATGGACGAAAACTGGGGCTGACGTCACGTTGACGTCGGCATCCGAATTGATTTGAGAAAGAAATTGGTCAACGTTCAGGTTTGACTTTTGATTAGGGTTAGGGTTTCTCGTGCGAATTGTAATTTGGGAAAAAAAGTGAGCGGGGAACTAGGATTTCGAATTCGGGGTCAGATTTACCCGGAAACCCTAGCGCGATCATGTTCCGGTGTTCCGCCGGATTATCCTGAGACAGCGGATAAGCGCCTATTCAGGGCTGATCCGACCGGGGCGTGACACTAGGAGTGTTTGGAGGAAATTTTAAATCTTGTCCTACTTTAAACTATTACTATTGCTACAGTGTCATATGTTAATCTGTTGGCCATTACGATCACACTTTAACCTGCCATGGGCGATTATTAATCATTGCGTACTAATGTGCAATGGATTTGAGTAGTTCGGAATAATTTCAAATTATTAAAATTAATTTTTGATAAGTTAAGTTTCACTTGCAAAAGGTCATCCAAAATTTTAATCGTCGGAATAATCCCAACAACTTAGTGAGTTTTTTTTTTTTTTTCATTTTTATTTTTGATTGCTCGTTGGGTAATCCGATTGATCTCTTTACAATTGTGCCTCATAGGAGAGAAATACTAATATATCTTAAGTATTCAATCTATATTTAACTTGTACTAAAGAGTGAATTATAACCTCCAAATTCTAATTTTTTCAACACTCGATGTTATTCTTGATTAACTTAATCGGACTCCATCAGTTTCCATTTGAGCATTCTTTCTACAGTGATCTTTCGGCTGGAGGATCGAGAACAAATCTAAGTTAGACCGCCATCCACATCGTCTACGTATGATTCTGAACTGTGATGGCAAAAAATTCTGAACTTGGCAGCTTCAACAATCATTCAAAGCTCACATGGATAGCCTAATGAACATGAATTAAAAGAAAAAAAGCAAGTCAACTTCCCTCGTCGAGTCAAGAGATAAATTGCAACCCCCCTCGCCCATTGTTTCATTAATGTGAGACAGGGACAGTGCTCCCTTGACTTAACTATTTTCCTTGCAAGTCCAAAACCTTCACTATCACTGTCTTAAGTGCTAATTATGATAAGTCCAGTGCATATTGATTCTAAATTAAACTTATTCAATTTTAGGTGTATTTTTTATCAAAAAAAAAATCTTGCAGGTTTTGAATTTTGCATAATGATTCCTCATGTTCCTAACAATTTTCAAAACCTCTCTATATATATTCGAATTGAATTTGCTACCATGAGTTATATTTCTATTTTGTTTTTTACTCACTAAAATTAGAGATAATTATAACTCTATAGATGGTTAATAACTATTAAACAATTAAATACCAACTCAAGATAAAACTTAATTTTGGGGTAATTTATGGTGGAGTAAAATAAAAAATATTAATAATCAAATTAATGGCAATAGACTCAATAATCTATTATGCATTTGATGGCTCTCCTTTTGCTTTCTAGAACTAAATAATTGGTATTTACTGTCATTCAACTAATATTTCCATCATTTACTATTGTAAATGTAGATATTTTTGGCATACTCTAGAGTAGAAAGCCTAGACTTGTAAAGTAAGGTAGTACACTCTTGATTACTCAATAGATTAGCATTCACACCTAAACTTTGGAGCGCTTGGATATGATTGGAGTGCCCACGAGTCTCAATCACTTAACTAATCACACAGGAGATTATGACCTGAATCACACAGGAGATTATATAAGATAAACTATAAGGACCCAAGTCTTATCTATAGAGAGGTGCTCTAGTGCTTTCCCATATAAGTGCCTATTAATGCCTCATTTAATGGTGTATTTCTATATTTTCAATATCCACTTATGTTATTAAGTTTAGTAATCTCTATATTTACTTGAGTATCAAAGGAAGAACACCTAAGAAAAATCCTAAACCCCCTTTGTGTTGGTACCAAGAAGCCTTCAACAATGGCACAACAAGCTCTTCACTAACTTTGGGTCCATCATCTCAATAATGAATGAGCTCATAGTCTCGATTGAAATGACAAATTCAATCCACATGGTAATCTTTTCCTACAAAATTTTCACTATGGATAGGATTATTTGTTATAATTCAACTAATAAGAATATTGACATATTAATTTGCTAGGACTAAAATAACATAGTCCAATTAAAATACTTAAAAAGAAATTCATAAATCAAAATATCACATCTATGCTGCCAAATTAACATTTGGCTAAAACTATCATCTGACAACATTGCATCTGAAATATTCTCCTGATAAGTAAGATACATATCATCACCAGCCAATTAAATTTTCTATTTATATATAAAAATTGCAAACAACACAAGAGCTCAGAACAAATTAAAAAATGGCCCCTGCTTGGCCTGCAGCTAGACATGCCTGGTTTCACAAATGGAAGTCATCATTTGTCCTCAGATGACAGCAGCAGCCTTTCTCATTTTGTGCTGGGGTTGTTTGTGCAAATGTGACGCAGTTAGAAATTAAACTATGCTTGATCCTAATAATCTAAATAAAAAATTTTCACAAAGACCCCTATAAATATTCATTCTAAAATTTGTAATCCCCGCAAGCTCTGGCTCCTCCTTGTACACTGCAATGATGACCTGTTTCACTAGTGCAGCGTTTGGTCTCACTTCTTTTTTAGTTTCTTCCGAGCCTCATGATGATCAACAACAACAAAAAGAAAAAAAATACATCAAACCATTGCTTTTGCTGTACTTGTAAAGCTTTTTCTGCAGAGGAAAGAACACGAGAATTCGGGGAGAAGCATGCTCGGCCCACAAGAAAGATTATTCTTTTGGCTGTAGGGCACTCCAGTTTGGTCTCAATTTTCACAGAGATTTCTAGTTTAGTCCACAAAATTTTTGTAATTATATTAATTTGACTTATAATGTTTTTCAAGATTTTTGTACTTTGATTCTTAAAATATACAGTCCATTTAAAACCATGACTGCAAACCACCGCCTTAAACTTTAGTATTTCTAGTATTTTTTTTTTTGGTTTATATTTTAGGTAACCAAACATTTGAGTTGTAAATGTTGGTTGCAGCATTTATGTTTCTATTTTTAGGTAATCAAACCTGTCCTTTATTATCCAGCTATATTCAAGAAAAAAATTAGACAAAATGATATCGCGATGCGCATTGAGCATACAATTGCAGGCAAATTTATAATTTCATGCAGTAAAATAATAATAATAATAATAATAATTTACAGCATTTTAAGTGAGACAATTTTTAGCTCTTTAATTCTGATCTCATAATTTACTACTAATTTCCTAATCCACATACAACTTGATAAGTCAACTATGAAACTTTCAACAGCATTGACCAATCTAGATGGTGCTCTCGCTCACCTAAACTCATTTGGTTTATGTGGAAATTACCTCCCAAGGGGATTGAAGGCTGTGTGTTCTTCTAAGCATCAGAGACTTGCAAGATAGGTCAACTCCATCAAGCTTTAGTTTCTCTTCTTTGCCAAGACGATTGAGCTTAAGAACTTGCCACGAAGAATGGTGTTGACTTTAGGGACACTGGAACGAAGTCAACGGTGATTAAATGAAATGAACTTCAATTTAGGGATGAATAACGTTACGTGCGGGCTTCAAAATCCTTAGGTGAACGAACGATGAACCCAATTTAAGTAGATGGAGACTTCATAAATCATGTGATTTGACTTTGATCTTTCACATGGCTTCTTCTGAATTGATGTTTTTATTTTTATTTTTATTTCAATAATTTAGTCTTCATCAGCCCTTGTTGTATAATTCCTGTACAAATTTCACTTGCCACTTTATTCTCACCGGAATGGAAAAGATAAATGTTAGTAGATTTCACTTGATTTACAATATTCTGGTCTTATTTGGGGCTGCTGTACTTTTGCAGCCAATGCTAATGGGAGGTGAGAACAGTAGTGGGGTGTTTGGGATTCCTGTGCTACTTGGGAGAAAACTATACACGTAGCCCCACCAAACTTTCTTAGCCCCTGGTAACTCACACGCCTCCAGCATCGGTGCCACATAGGTGGAGGGATGGGGGCTTGTGGGTCGTGAAAGCAGCTAGGGCCTTAGTTTATCAAAGTAGAGGTGTGCAGTTAACACTTCACAACTGAAGCAGAAAGACACTTAACAAAGAAAAAAAAAACTAAAGAAATAAACAATGATAAGGTAGCTCTGTGTTTTCAGTTAATCAAAAGAGTTAAGGCTTGTTTGCCCCATTCCACGTAGCTTTTAAGGCAGAGGCTATGAGAAGTCAGGATTTTTAGCCTCTACCAACTTATGCTTTTTTACCTTATTATTATGCCTTGAAATCTACAGGCCTTAGTATGCAATTTGCTACCTACGTACAACTAACAAAGAAGAGCACCTTTGTGAGGCTGCATATAGGAGGATTTGATCGATAAAATTTGCTAATCCATGCGCAACAAAAACAAAGAAAAGGCACCTTCAAGAGCTTGTTCAGCAGCATACCTAGTGAGTAGTGACAGCAAGAAATAAAGTGCTGCATCACATGAGCAATCCGTTGAAACTGTAGCGAGTGGAACTGTAAAAATGAAGTGATACTTTCTCATGGACCAGCTAAAGAAAGAAGAACTGCAGGAAAATGCATATGAATCCATCTGACTAGGTGTGTTGGCTGGGGTTTTGGAAAGCTTTAATGAGAGATGAAGATACGCCAGATATGCCGTCACCAGCAAAGGTTATCAATGGAGTAACCTGTCAACCCAGAAGTTTGAAGATGTCAGATCAGAACAAAAATTTGAACATTCAACTGTGCTTAGTGAATGATGATTGGTATATGATAAGGATACACAAAACAGCAGGTCAAATAGATAAGATATTCCCAAATGTTGAATAAAACATAAGTGACATGATACTTTTATCCACCAAACTGGTATTTACTGACTTTGGCTCACAGATCTAGATACATTAACTCAGTTTTTCCAAATGTAGTTGTTTTCACACATGCAACAAGTCTCAAATGGTTACTTACAGGATGTATGAGCAGAGTAGGTGGTAAGATGGTGCCGAACTATGTAAAGGAGTTCCTTATTTTTCCAGTCTAAAACATCAGTATAATGATGGTTATAGAATCGACCAATGTGCAATCTAACACAATCCTCTTCATTGTCACTCTACCAATCATTATTGCCACATCAGAAAACAATGATACTCAGCTGTAGCAATCCGAAGAAAGATGCTCCTGGATATATGAACAGTGAAAGATACCACTGAACGCATGTTTTATCTAGTAGAGAATGAAAGAATCCTTTGCTTGATTGCACCAATCACCCACTGTGTTCCTTGGAGGCTTTTTAAAGCACAAGGTGAATGAATTGTTTACCTTATGCTTCTTGTGAGAAGTCGTTTATTATTCACCAGGCTTTTGCATATAAAATGTTTATTTCACAAGACTATCAAGATGATTAGGGCAATCAAAGATGAGCTTGATGAGTTCTATTGGTCAGGGCTAAAAGTAAATCTTCTAAAATCAAAACTGTTATGTGCTAATTGCAATAATGTTTTGCTAAGTCTTAGCTAACAAACATCCTTGGTATGCCGGTTGGTAGCTGCCTATCCATTATCCAGGTGTTTCACTAGTCACTAAAAGAATTACTTTGAAGATTATATTCCACTTATGGGATCAATAGCCAAGTGTATCATGAACCGGAAGAGAAATGCTTGTCCTTCGTTATAGAGTGGACTTAACTCAATACACTTATATGGTTATATCATATTTTTAGTGTGCCTCATTCAAGCTTCCTCATATAGTTATTAAATGACTTAAATAGTTTTTAGCATATTTTTGTGGAGCTTGGAGTCATCATAAGGTATAGCAGGATAATATGGCAAAACACTAGTTGAAGGGGCTAAGCTTGCAAAAGCTCCAAGGCATAAATATGGCATTTCTAATGAGGTAAATTGTGGGCATTGCTTTAGAAAATGACATGCTACAGATGAATTGGATTTTAACAAGTAGCAAAAAAATTAATAAAAAAAAAATTCTCCATTTGGGCTGGCTCATACCTTTCTCATGTTCTTGGTGCTATCAAAGCATTCTGCTCTCGAATAAGTGGGCAGTAGATCCAAAATTTAACACCTTGATCTATTAACTTTCACTACATTAAGTTTGATGAAATTAAATCAAATATAGTTAATTTAAACCATACTCATTACGAGATTAGAAAAGGAAAGAATATGAGAGATGTTCAACAAGACTAGAGAGTACCAAGTTCTTAAGTACCGTTACATGCTAGTAAACTAGTCCACTATCAAACAGGTATGTACAAATCGATACTAGTTCGTTCCAACATATGGTACCAACGGTACCAATAATTACCACTAATATATATATAATCGGGGGATATAGAAAGGTATTTGAATTCTTAGAAAAATCATGTTTCCTTCCCTTTGCAACTGTAGCCAAAAAAGACTTAATTCTTCCCCTTGAACAATTAAGAGAGAAAGCTGAAATAAAAAGAAAGGAGAAAGGGTTAAGAAGAAAAAGAGGAAAAATGACATACATATATAAAAGAAGGCATGGGAAAGAAGAAAAAAAAAAGAAAGAAAAGAACAAGAAATGAGAGAGAAAGATTGGCATCCTCTTCACATGGTTCCAATGTAGCAAATTAGGAAACAACATTCACATCCTTCTTGTGAACCTTCAATCATGAAAAACAAAAAAAAAATGACACTTGCATACATCACACAAGCATTTAGTCACAATAAATCAAAAACTAATTTTCACACCCTCCACATAAAGTTGAGTCAATATATATATATATATATATATATATATATATATAAACATATATATGGTACCGACCTTGGACTAACATGGATACAAGGTTGCACTGGTACATATTACCAGACGATATAGAAAGGCATTTGAATTCTTGGAGAGGATCATGTTTCCTTCCCTCTAGCTAAAAAGTTCCACAAAAGACTTAATTCTTCCCCTTGAACAATTAATTAGGGGAGGAGACTGAAATAACAAGAAAGTGTTAAGAAGAAAAAGAAGAAAAAACTGACATAAAAAGAAAGAGAGCATGGGAAAGAAGAAAAAAAAGAAAGAAAAAAAAACAAGAAATGAGAGAGAAATTAATAAAGAAGAGGAAAAAAATATAAAAGCAAAAAAAAGAGTGATAGAAACAATTTAAAAAATTATAAAGAAATGATGATTGCATCTTTCTAACATGGTTCCAATGTAGCAAATTAGGAAACAGCATTCACATCCTTGTGTGAACCTTTAATCATGAAAAACCAAAAAATAACATTTGCATCCTTCACATACGAATTTAGTCACAATGAATCAAAAAAAAATTTTCACACCCTTCAGATGAAGTTGAGTCACAACAAACAAAGAAATCATATCTATGTCCTTCACTTGAATTTTGAGTCATAACAAATCAAGAAACGATGCTCACCTCCTTCTATGCAAAGCTTGCATTACAAAAATAAAAAATAACATCCACGTCCTTCATGTACACATTAATTAGATAATTTGTGGAACCATCTTCTATGGCTTTATTAAAGTCTATAAATTGTTTTGTATAGTTTGCATACTAACTATCCTTAGAGCAACATATACAAAGGGTGCTCCATGTAGACTTCTTTAGAAAGATTCTCTAAAAGAGGCATTGTTAATGTCCATTGGATAAAGTTGTTAATCAAGATTGATAGCCAGGGAGAAAGTACTTGCACATAGCTCAACTTAGCTATAGGTAAAAAAGTGTCAAAATGGTCAGCCCCCAAGTATGTGTAAATCCTTTGCAGCCTTATACTTGTCCATTATGCAATTATGTTTTAGCCTTTTCAAATTCACCTTATAAAAATAAAACTTTTTATTTTAATGGGTTCTGGCTTCCAATGAGTGCAAGCACTCATTGTTAATTACCCCTAAAAATTAGGGCACCTTTGATTGAGAGATATATGTTATGAAATAAAATAAAATAAAATGGCTAAAAAATATAATTCATTAAATATTAAATCAAAAATACATGATGATTTCAAAAAGAAAAATGACAAAAGAGAAAAGTCTTCGTCAACTTGGATGATTTGTGTTTGCCAAATACCCAGCCTTGCAATAACTTGTTGGATATTTTGGATTCAGAAGGGATCCGGTCTTAATGATTCGTCATATGTTCACTTTGAGAAATACCCGGCCTCAAAGGCTTATTGGGTAAAGATATCCGGTCATGACGGCTTGTTAGATATTTGATTTAAAAAATATCCGGCTTTGCGGCGTGTGGGATATTTGATTTGAAAAAAATATCCGGCCTTGCGGCATGTTGGATATTTGATTTGAAAAAAAATCCGACTTTGCGGCGTGTTGGATATTTTATTTGAAAAATTACCCGGCCTCAACGGCTTGTTGGGTAAAGATATCCGGCCTCAACGGCGTGTTGGGTAAAGATATTCGGCCTTGCGGCATATTGGATATTCGATTTGAGAAATTACCCGACCTTAATGGCTTATTGGGTAAAGATATCCGGCCTTGCGGTGTGTTGGATATTCGATTTGAGAAAATTACCCGGCCTTGCGGCTTGTTGGATAATTTAAATTTGAAAAATATCCGGCCTCACGGCGTTTTAAATATTTAAATTTGAGAAAATTACCCTCAAAACTGATATGCATTTATCATAAGTCACGGAGAAAAATTTGAATTGTGTTGTAACAATGTTGAGGAACTACGCCCCGATATGAAGTATTGACGTACGCACCTCCCAAACAACGTTATTAACAATACGCATCAGACATTTATCATCCACGACTATGTTTGAATGAGTGAAGTGCATGAGTTGAGTGAAAGAGCCACTGGGCTAAACGTTCGAGGTTTTGTGTAAATGGGCCGGTGGGTCAAACATTCAAGATTTGAATAAACGGGCCGATGGGCCAAGCGTTTAAAATTTGATGAACAGAATTTGGTGAATGGGCCAATGGGCCAAACATTTGAAATTTGCATAAATGGGCTGATGGGCCAAACATTTAAAATTCGTATGAACAGGTCATAGGACTAATCGTTCAACTTTGATGAATGAGCCGATGGGCTAAACATTCAGAATTTGATAGCAGATTTATAAATCTACTTAGATCTAGGCTTCTAATCAAAAATCTGAGATCAAATTCAGAAAGATCTGACTTGATTTGGTAAGAGTCGATGTTCGGATCATTTTGAGAAGTCATCCGATTAGCCGAGATTCGGGAGAATTAATTTCAGCCGTTGAAAGTTTGATTCATAGATCTGCTTTGATCTAGATCTCTGATCAAAAATCCAATGGCGGATCTGGAAAGATCTGAGCCACATTTGTATGGATCAATATGCAGATCACTTTGAAAGCCATCTGATCAGCTTAGATTCATGTAAATTAATCTTAGCCGTTGAATGTTTAATTTGCAAATCAGTTTAGATCCGGTTCTCTGATTGACAATCTGAAGGTGGATCTGAAAAGATCTGACAAAATTTGATAAGGATCGCTATTTGGATCATCTTGGGAGCCATCCAATTGGCTGATATTTATGCAAATCAATTTTAGTCGTTCAAAGTTTGATTCGCGGGTCTGCTTAGATCCAGGCCTCTGATCAAAGATTAGAGATCAAATTTAGGAAGATCATGCTCAATTAAGTAAGTATCACCATTTGAATCATTTTGGAAATCATTTGATTGGCTGAGATTTGTGCAAATTAATCTTAGCCGTTGATTGCATTTAGACCAATCTCACCATGACTCTTCATTTAAATTAGCAGATATGCTTCAATTCGAGTCTCGGATCAAAGTTCCAATATCATATTTAGGAAGATCATGTTCAATTTGATAGGGATTAACTCCTTGATCATGTCAGAAGTTAACCGATTGACTTAGATATGCTCAGATCAATTGCAAACCGTTGATTTAGATTTAGATCGATTTATCATGACCGTTCATTTAAATTCGCAGATCTGTATCCATACAAGTCTCGATCGTTGACTTTTCAATTGATTGACCGTGATATGCTTTAATTATTTACAGTCCTGCATTTGTTTTATATTCAGATCTGAACCGTAGAATAGATTTGAATATGAACTGTTGGATTTAAAACGAACAGATCTAGACTGTTGGATTTAGATTTTTAAATCGAATTGATCTCAACCGTGTGATTTCGCGTGAAGCGATCTGGAGCGTTGATATTATTTGGATCTTGACTGTCGATTTGAACAAAGTAAATATCAATTGTTGGATTTAATTTTTTGATCTCAACTGTTGGATATTAGTTGAAGTAATCTAGGACGTTGGTTTCTTTTGGATCTCGACCATTGATTCTTATGGACCCATCTCAGCCGTCCATCATTTCTTTTGACTCTCTCGATGACGGCGGTGGCGGCGGACGAAACTAGGGTTCGTCACCGCCGGCTGCTTGCCGCTCCTCCGTCCAATTAACTTCAAGGGTACCTTCTCTATGTCCAGAGGCACTCGTGGCCGGAGTTTGGTGCCTTACAGTGAGGTATTGGCAGCGAATCGAAGAGATCGACGGAAACAGGGTCGCCGGCATTAATTTGTTCGGTTTCAGCGATCTGGCCGTCACGATCCTTCCGGTCATCAATACGCATGACCCAGGGGAAGGTGTGGCCGAAGTTTGAGCACGATCAGATACTTTGATTCAATAAAAGGATTGTTTGAATATTCGATGTTGAGTGAAGGATGGGGACGAGCATGCCTTATATTGGTCAACTCTCAATTTTGACTTGATTCAATTGGCTGTAATCGGATTCAAACTCTGATTTTCTCAATCTCTGATTTTTTGTATGCTGTGGAGTTCACACCTAATCTCTCTTGTAGAGTTTCTTCGTCAGAATGATTTATTTCAGAGTTGTCTCTCCATCATGGTGTATTTTATTTTGGAGTTGTCTCTCCATCAAAATAGATGTTTATTTCAGACTTGTTTCTCCATCATGGGGGTGTTTATTTTGGAATTGTCTCTCCATTAAGATATATGTTTATTTCGAAGTTGTCTCTCCATTATGAGGGTGTTTATTTCGGAGTTGTCTCTCCATCAAAGTGTGTGTTGTTTCATCTGTCTAGCCTTTCTTTTATAAGAGATGGGTGAACAAAATTTATTATTATTTTTATTTGGTTTTGTATTTTATTATTATTTTATTATTTTTTATTTACTATTTTTATTTGATTTTATTTTTTATTATTTTTTAATATGCGCCTACTCATTCCCCCCTCTCTTAACCGCAAACTTGGTTTTATTTTTTATTTATTTATTTATTTGCTATTTTGGTTTTGCTTATTTTCTTTCCTTTTTTTAATCCAAATTTCCCTCTCATTTATTTTATTTTTTTCTTATTTTTTTATTTTTTTATATTTTTATATTTTTATTTTTTTTAATAAAAATAATTGGTCCAACATTAATTATTTATACCCACTTATAACTAATTAGCCTTATGCAGCATTGGTGCTTTAGTCACCTAGATCATTGAGGCACCAAGTGTTTAAAGTCTCTTGGCCTTAGTATCCCTTCACCTACTCCAATCAAGAACTGCCCCATGACTAAGCCTAATAGATCCAACATCAACCCCACTTACAGCTATGCCATTCGCCCATACTAGCATTAGATGGAGTCACATAAGCACACATGATATTGAAGAACCAAGCACAAGTAGATGCCTACAAATAGCCCATCCAGTAATATATTCCAAGTTCTACTCCCTATCTCCTCACACTGCTTATTCTACACTTAATTTCAGTTCAGCATAGAGCAATATTAGTTCAGCATAAAGCAATATTAGTACAACGTAAGCATTGAAGGGAAGCCTCCTAAAAAAACCTTAGCCTCCCTCTTCATCCAAGTACCTCAAGGTACTCACCGAAGGAGCATCAAACCCATCGATGACCTCGGATTTGTCCTGGCAATAAGAACCAGTCAACTTTAGTCTCGCCAATCGGGCGATATAAATTTGATCCTCGTCACCATCTAGGTATGCATTCTCATTCCTTACAAAGTATAACAAGAAAGAAATGTAGTGCTACCACATAAGTTCAGCATATATTTTACAAGCATAATCCCTTTATGACTGATTTGGACTGAGCAGCAGAAAAGAGGGAACGCTAAATGATTGAGAAATTGAGTTACTAAATTGCAATCTGTCTACGACCTTTCTATCTGGATTTTAACAAAAAAATAAATAAAATAAAAAGTCTACTTGAAACATTCTGGAATTTGCAAGACAAACATCCAATTTTGCAATCACAGCTTTCAATTAAATGCAGATCAATTTCAAGATATCTTATTCTTACAATATTCAGACAAAATAGAGTTTACTCTGTAAAAGAAACCTCAGCTCGCCTGTCCACACTACAAGAATGCACCGAATGCTGCGGCAAAGACGACTCCCGCCACGGCGACCATGGTCGGAAAACGCCTCGACGCCTCCCACGGGCCGCCTCGGCAACAATGCCTAAGAAGACAAACGAATCAAAGGGATGCATCGACCAAGAAGATCAGGGCTCCTTGAAAGGCGAATCCCCCATCAACATCCGTCCCCTCCTCCAGGAAGGAGTGAGAGATGGATGATCACGAGGACAGTTTAAAATTGAAATATATGTGCACAATTTATAATTTTGTGACAATATATCTATTATTAGAAATAAAATAAATCAATAATAAACAAAGTAAATAATTGAGATAACAAGTGAAATCTTTATTTATTTTCTTTCTATATTCCCATACAAAAAGGGATGCTCTATTTATAGCAACCCAAAAGATTTATAATTTATGATTAATAAATATATAAGTTAATTATGTTATATAAGTTTCAAGTTTATAAAAACTAAAGAGAATGAATGGACATTTACAATATTATTCATAACACTCCCTCTTGGATGTCCATTATAAAAGAATATGCCTCGTTAAAACCTTTATTAGGAAAAACCCTGTGGGACAAAAACCTAATAAAGGAAAAAGAGTACACTATATTTGTAAATGTCAATTGATATCTTTGAGTCTACGAAGCCCAATATTATAGACAAGTTTTTCAAATATTATAGCAGAAAGTGCCTTGGTAAATATAGCCACAAGTGTATGATTGTTGGAATCATTTTTGTGAAATATGTTTTGTTCTATCTCCTTTAATGTACCATTTTTTTTAACTGGGCAATACATACAGTATTATCCTCGTGTATGATTATTGGAATCATTTTTTTGAAGATAAGCCACAAGTGTTATGTATGTGTTGAATCATAGATCTCAACCGAACACATTCTCGACTTGCCTCATGTAGAGCTAAAATTTCTGCATGATTAGAAGATGTGGATGCTATGGTCTATTTCATAGACCGCAATGATATAGTTGTTCCACCACATATAAATAAATAACCTATTTGTGATTGATCATTATGAGGATCAAACAAATAACCTGCATCTGCATAACCAATTAAGTTTGACTCGGGCACTTTTGAGTAAAACAAACCCATAGATATTGTTCTTCTAAGATAGCAAAGTATGTGCTTAACTCCATTCCAATGCCTTCGCATAGGTGAAGAACTATGTCTTGCTAATAAATTAACAGTAAATGATATATCAGGCCATGTATAATTAGCAAGATATATTAGTGCTCCAATTGCACTAAGGTATGGTACTTCAAGACCAAGTAGTTCTTCATCCTTTTCTTGAGGTCTAAAGAGATCTTTGTTCATATCTAATGATCTTAGAACCATTGGAGTGCACAACGGATGTGACATGTCCATATAAAATCGTTTTAGCACCTTTGCTAAATAAACATTTTGATGTATAAAAATTCCTTTATTTAAGTATTCAATTTGTAATCCAAGATAAAATTTTGTCCTTCCTAGATCTTTTATCTCGAATTCTTTCTTTAAATAATTTATAGTTTTTAGAAGCTCTTCAGAAGTTCCAATAATATTTAAGTCATCAACATAAACAACAATTATATCCTTCTTTTAGGAAATATTCACTAAGGCGATTATACCACATATGTCCAGACTGTTTTAGCCCATAAAGAGATTTATTCAATTTGATTGAATAATCTTCTCGTGAACATAAATTATATGCTTTAGGAAGATTAAAACCTTCAGGTAGCTTCATATAAATATCATTATCTAGAGATCCATATGAATAGGCTGTAACAACATCCATTAGATGTAAATCAAGTCCTTCTTGTGCTACTAGACTAATTAAGTATCGAAAAGTACTTGCATCAACCATAGGTGAATATGTTTCTTCAAAATCAATGCCAGGTCTTGTGAAAAACCTTTAGTAACAAGTCGTGCTTTATATCTTACAATTTCACCATTCTCATTTCGTTTTCGTACAAAAACCCACTTATATCCTACTAGCTTTACACCTTTAGGTGTACGAACTACAGGTCCAAAAACTTTTCATATAGTAAGAGAATTTAATTCCGCTTCAATTGCATTTTTCTATTTTGGCCAATCTTCTCTTTGTTTGGAATATGAAATAAACATTGGTTCATGATCCTCATTATCATTTATAATATTAAACGCTATATTATATGCAAAAACATTGTTAACGTTGACTTCATGTCGATTCCAGTGTATTCTATTCATGACATAATTTATTGAGATCTCTTTATTTTCACAAATTTCAGTTTCCTATGTTTCTTCTGGAATTGGAATATTGATTATGTCAGAGAACTCTTTTGGAGTTATTACATCCTCGATTCGGCCATCTTGATTTTTAGCTCCTTTTCTTATTCGAGAATTTTTATCTTTGGAACCGATGGGTCTGCCACGCTTCATGCATGCATGAGACTCATTTGCGATACTAGATTTTTCAATAGGAAAATTAATTTTTATTGGAGCATTAGCAGCTAGTATATATGACTTAGTTACTCTTTTTGGGTCAGTAAATGTATCTGGTGATTGTTGGCTAAGCTTTGTAAATAAATTATCTTTTGAATTTCTAATTCGTATTATTTTGTACGAAGATCAAGATGAGATAATGACAATTCATTCCAACTAATCTCTTTTTCCAACTGCTTCTTTTCTCCCCATAATGTCGGGAAATTTGATTCATCAAAATGACAATCGGCAAATCGAGCCATGAATAAATCTCCTATTAATGATTCAAGATACTTTATTATAGATGGAGACTCATATCCAATATATATTCCCAACCTTCTTTGAGGACACATCTTAGTGCATTGTGGTGGAGCAATTGAAACATATACAACACATCCAAAAATTCTTAGATAGGAAATATTAGATTCCTGGCCAAAAACTAGTTGTAAATGGGAGAACTTATGATAGCTTATTAGCCTGATGCGAATCAATACTGTAGCATGCAAGATTGCATGTCCCCAAGTAGAATTTGGAAGCTTTGATCTCATAAGCAATGGTCTTGCAATCAATTGTAAGCACTTAATGAATGATTCTGTAAGTCCATTTTGTGTATGAACATGTGCTACTGGATGTTCAATATCAATTCCAATAGACATACAATATTCATTAAAAGCTTGAGATGTAAATCCACCAGCATTATCAAGCCGTATTTTCTTAATTGGATAATCAGGAAATGAGCTTTTAGTCAAATTATTTATGCAAGCAATCTTGCAAACGTCTGGTTGTGGGTTGATAATAAGCAAATATGTGACCATCTAGTTGAAGCATCAATTAAAACCATAAAATATCTAAATGGTCCACATGGTGGGTGTATTGGTCCATAAATATCACCTTATATATGTTCTAAAAATGCAAGAGATTCAGTCCGAACTTTGACTGGTGATGGTCAAATTATCAACTTTCCTTGGGAACAAGCAGCACATGAGAAATTATTGAATTGAAGAATCTCCTGGCTCTTCAATAGGTGTCCACATGAATTTTTAATTATTTTTTGCATCATAATAAATCTGGGATGGCCCAACCAATCATGCCAAATAAAGAATTTCTTATGATCTGTAAACGTCTGGTTTACAATATTATGTATGTTGGGTCAAAAAGTGTTACATTAAAATGTAATATGACTATTTTCAAATTCACCTTAAATTAATAAGGCTTTTTATTTTAATGGGTTCTAGCTTCCAATGAACGCAAGCATTCAATGTTAATTACCCCTGAAAATCAGGACACCTTTGATTGAGAGATCTATGTTATGAAATAAAATAAAATAAAATGGCTGAATAAAATAATTCATTAAACATTGTAATGAAAACACACAATTGAATTCAAAAAGAAAATGACAAAAGAGAGAAGTCTTTGTCAACTTGGGTGATTGGTGTCTGAGGAGATATTCGGCTTCAATAGCTTGTTGGATATTCAATTTGACATGTGCTCGGTCTTAATGACTTGTAAGCATTTGAGTTCAACATGTGCTCGGTCTTGACGACTTGTGAGCATTTGAATTCGACATGTGCTTGGTCTTGATGACTTGTGAGCATTTGAATTCGATATGTGCTCAGTCTTGACGACTTGTGAGCATTTGAATTTGACATGTGCTCGGTCTTGATGACTTGTGAGCATTTGAATTTGACATGTGCTCGATCTTGACGACTTGTGAGCATTTGAATTCGATAAATATTTAGCCTTGCGGCGTGTTGGATATTCGATTTGAGAAATTACCTAGCTTCAACGGCTTGTTGGGTAAAGATATTCGGCCTTACGGTGTGTTGGATATTCAATTTGAGAAATTACCCGGCCTCAACGGCTTGTTGGGTAAAGATATCCGGCCTTACAGCGTGTTGGATATTCGATTTGAGAAATTACCTAGCTTCAACGGCTTATTGGGTAAAGATATCCGGCCTAGCGGCGTGTTGGATATTTCAGTCTTAATAAACACAATATCATATTGAGGAGTTACGTCCTGATGGTAAACGTCGACATACACACCTCCCAAATAATATTTTATTGTAAAAATTAATTCTTTATCTGACCTTGATGACTTATTGGATATTTAATTTGAAAGATATCCGGCCTTGATAGCCTGTGGGATATTTCAATTTCAATTGGCTCGGATCCTGTTCATAGCTTTGCTTCAATCCATCATTCGGATAAAAAATCCGACATCATATTTAAAAAATATCAGATTTGATTTAGTAGGGATCAACGCCTTGATCATGTCAAAAGTCAATCGATTGGCTACGACTCAAGTGAATTAATTTCAACCGTTGCATGTTTGATTTGTAGATCTGCTTTGATCCGGATCTCTGATCGAAAATCCAAGGAGGGATCTGGAAAGATCTGATCCAAATTTATAGGGATCAATATTCGGATCACTTTGGAAGACATCCGATTGACTTAGATATACTCAAATCAATTTCAGCCGTTGGTTTCATATTTGATCAAAACTCATCCTGACTGTTCATTTATATTTGCAGATCCACTTCAATTCAAGTTTCAGATCAAAGATCCGATATCATATCCGCGTTCTATTTGATAGGGATCAACTCCTTGATTATGTCAAAAATCAACCGATTGACTTAGATATGCTCAAATCAATTTCAGCCGTTGATTTAGATTTAAATCTAATTTATCACGATCGTTCATTTAAATTTATCGATTTGCTTCAATCTGGGTCTCGGATCGAAAATCCAATATCATATTTGGAACGATTAGGTTCGATATAGTAGGGATTGACACCTTGGTCATGTCGAAAGTCAACCAATTGACCTAGATATGGTCAGATCATTCTCAGCCGTTCGTTTTTATATTCAAATCTGAACCATTGTTTTGATTTGAAAGGATCCAGACCGTTGGATATATTTTGTTTGATCTGATTCGTCTGATCAACTTTGAAATGATCTGGAGCATCGGATTGATTTCAAATCTGAAGTGTTGATTTAAAGTGGATGAATCATAGTCGTTGGATTCATTTTATTTGACTAGAGTGATCTAAGCCATCGGATCAAGGCTGAAATAATCTGAAGCGTTGATCTATTTCGGATCTGGACCGTTGGTTTAATTTATAAGAACCTCAGCCGTTGGATTCAAGTTTTTGATCTCAACCGTTGGATATTAGTTGGAGTAATCTGGACCATTAGACTTGGGAAGATCGTGACTGTTGATCTATTTTGACGAATCCCAGCCGTCCATTCAATCCCACGTTTCTCTCTCATCGATGGCGGTGGCGAACGAAACTAGGGTTCGTTCACCGCCGGTGACTCGCTGCTCCTCCGGCCAATCAGCTCTGGGAGTACCTTCTTGATGTAGAGGGGGACGTGTGGCCGGAGTTTTGCACGGTCCGGTGGAGTATCGGCGACGAATCGAGGCTTTTGGCCAGAACAGCGCCGCCGGCTCCAATTCGCTCAATTCCGCCGGATCCTTTCGTCTGTGGGTTCTCACACTCGGGGAGAAGATGTGGCTGAAGTTTAGTCTTGATCGATTGGCTGGATCTGATGTAATAATCATCTGAAAATTCTGGTGCAGAGGGACCGTCGGCTGTGTAATGAACAGTATTTTCCTTTTTTTTTTGAATCGATATTTTTTTACTAGAGTATCATTCTCTAGGATTTAGTCCGGAGATTACTCTCCACAAAAGTGATTTTCGTAAGAGTATCCTCTCCGATTTGATATGGAGTTCACTCTCTGCAAAAGTGATTTTCGTAGGAATATCCTCTCCGATTTGATATGGAGTCCATTCTCCGTAAAGGTGATTTTCGTAGGAGTATCCTCTCCAATTTGATATGGAGTTCACTCTCCATAAAGGTGATTTTCGTAGGAGTATCCTCTTCGATTTGATATGGAGTTCATTCTCCGCAAAAGTGATTTTCGTAGGAGTATCCTCTCCGATTTGTTATGGAGTTCACTGTTGGGAAACCCCGGGGATATTTTACAATTTTTCAGAGTTTTATCAACACAAATAGATAGCACAGTGGAAGAATATCCCCGAAATAGGCCAGTCCCAAAAACCCAGTGAAGATCGTCAAGCGAGAGAGCCGATACAATGAGATAGAAAATACCTTAAAGCAAGATGAGGCCGATGTCAAGGTAGGCGCCCAAGCGTGCGCCCTCTGCAGTCTCACACACATGGATGCCTTGAGCCTCTTCTTCCACGCCCGGTGCTAGCCTCGCGAAGTGTTGGGGTATGCCCTTAAGGCTAATGTTTGAGGCCTTTGGGATGATTTCAGTATCATGTATAAACTATGTATAAGTTTATAAAGGCAATGGTTGTTATTCAGGTTGTTACATTATCTGCTGCTGTTATGTATACTTCTGAATAATGTCTCAATGGTGTTCAGCTTGGCTGACATTAGCATTGTCCTTAGTCGAGATATCTTGGTGAACATGAGACAGCCTTGATATGATTGAGACTAATATGTGTTCCAATCTTATAGGGTGCTTCGAGCATGGAATAAGATGTAGACACATAGGTGCATTGGATGTACTGGACAGACCCTACTTAGGATATTCAATTGTTTGTCACAATGTGAATAATCCTTATATGCAAGCAAGTGGCATATTTCCTCTGACTTGAGATCGCTTGTGTTTCTAAATGATGATTGGCATTGTCTTGAGGTAATTCAATATCATTTGAAATATAATGGTTATAGATTATCTTGGATAATGAGCATGAGTCATGTTAGGACACTAGTGATAGATATAGGATTGCCTCTCCTTGTTGGAGTGTGATGTTCTAAAGGGGCCCCCTGGATGAGATGATTGAGAAAGTGTATGGCCATACCCAGATGACTATGTTCATCTGATCTAATCATTTTCATCATATTGGAATTACAGGCTTGACACGCTTGTCCAATGAGAACATCCAGTGGCAAAGGAAACATGTATGTCAAGTGAATTGGATTCACACTTGTGCTATGGTTTGGGTGTAGTCTTGGAAGACTCTTTCCTTCATATCGGGAGACAGTGATGTGTTGCTAGATACCCCTCTCTGATCGTGATAACGTAAGTTATCGTTACCGACATTGAAGGAAACCCTTAGGGTCGCACAATTTGATGATATGGATTACTTATGTCAGATCGTGTGGACTGAATGGTTTTGGTTCAGTTTAAAGGAGTTTAAACTCTGATTGGAAGTGAGATCTGGTCTGATCATGTTTGATTGATTAGGGCTTGAGATCGATAAGCTTCGATCGGGAGAATTGATGCTTGATCGATGAGATCAAGAGCATCAAGAGATGTGTGGTTAGATCTTGAGCCATCTGGTTCATATGAGATCTAGACCATGGTTTGGTTTGATTTGGTCTTTGAACCAAATGCAATAGAACCGGTTCACATAAGTGAACGCATGGTTCAAAGTGAGAAGACGTTTTGGTTGGTTCGAAAACATGGGCGCAAGGCTTGATGACTTTCTATTTTTGGAAGCCATAAGCGTTCCCACGTTGGATAACGCCTCAACGCCTCCCTCTCTCTCGAATGAATGCTTCTCCTCTCGTGTGTGTGTCGAGGCTCCACGAAAGAGAAGAGGTAGAGAGTTTTCGCTTAGCCAAGAAGAAGAACATCTCATCTTCTCCTACACGTTGAAGGACACCTTGGAACTTTGCTAGCACAAAGAAGAAAAGGGAGTAGCCATCGTCACCTTGTGTGCGACTGCTTTGGAGGAGAGCCGCTCGCCCTCTATATTCTTCCAAGTCGCCATCCAAATAATGGCCATGGTAACATCCTATCTTCTTATTGCAAGAACTAATAGTTGATCATATGTTCATGCCATGCGATCTTCATGAAACCCTTGTTTTCGCCCATGAAAAATTTTATATGCGCCTGAATTAGGGTTTCGCCCCCCTTTCAATTGGTATCAGAGCTAGTGTTTTGGCTTGATCCATATGATTGCTTATTTTGTGATCCATGCGGTTTAAAAGTAGATCTAAACATGACTTGCGCATGTTATAAATCATCATGCCAACATACATGCTAGACATTAGATGTGTTTTGGTTTTTACTTAAGTTGCGCATGATATTTGTTTTGCGCATGTTGAAGAGTTTTTATCAAACACTTATGATCTTGCGCGCCCCTCACCTAGATCTCTAAAGCGCCTACTTGATATACTTAGACGGGTTACTAGGGTTGAAGTCGTCAGTCTAGTCTGGACCCAACAGCCTGATCAGACCATCTGACAGCCTAGATGGGTCGGCCAGATAGCACCTATGCGCACGCATACAGGTGGCTATAGGCCGACTGCAGAAGGGCGTGTAGCGATGTCTGATTGAGGCGCCTAGTGAACGATCATGATTAAGGCCCGGGGTCACACCCGCCTGCCAGAAATCATGTGGGACGTTCAGCCCTTAAGGCATGCATAGTTGACCACTAGGTCAACACAAGTTAGTTATGACTGGGTGCATGCAAGGGCAGTGGGTCTGACTTGGTCTGATGAGTGGATCCCTATTAATGGATCGTTGTAAGGTAGTAGGGCACACAAGGAAATAAAATTGATGCCATGGGGTTTTTCAAAAATTTTATTTTCTGATTGGATCACATGTATGCTTATTTAACCTGATTAGGTGTCTATTTAATCTTATGTGGGCTGCCCTAATTTGTGTGCTGTGCTGGGGCCTGCGTACCTGGAATTAATTGTAAATTTTTATTGTGATCTGTGTATCACACTTTAATTTATAATAATGTACAATTGACCTGCGTGTCAATTCATGTCTAGATAGATTAAAATGTAATTTGATCAGACATGAGCACAGAGCACACATGACAGAAGCGCTTGCAGTCAGTGGCTTCACCAGGTGGGAGGTCTAGAGTTCGACTGATGGGCGCATTTGAGCTGCAGAGAGGGCACTTGGGCCCGGGCTGGGCCAGATAAAGTGCAAGAGACCCATAAAGAGCTCAAGTGAAGACTTGTGTAAAACTAGGGTTTTTACTTAGGCTTTTATGGGCATTTACCACATAAGATCATTGTGCTTTCTATTTACTGTTTAAGAAATATTAGCACATGCTTGATTTATTCTTTTGCTATCACCATAGATATTGCATGATAGTAAGAAGATAAAATGGACCGTTAAAATCCAACGTCAAATATCAAGCACGAAAGCCTTCTGATGCGAAACCTCACTGTTCTGACTATCGTTGGGGCCGTGTTGTACCCACTCAGTGGGCACGCCCATCTATCTTCAGACGGTGTGTGATTACACCTGCGTGTTACAGAGAAGGGATTTATCGCTTCTCGTTGCTCAGCATAGCACGTGGTGGTCCAGGGAGTAGGTCAGGTCAGCTTGACCATGTAGGCTACATATTGAGCATATGTTAGCTATATGGAGGCAGCCATCTATGGAATCAGAGACTGTGTTGTACCAACTCAGTTGGCACAGTCTGCTGGATTGCCCAGATGAAGGGGAATCGCACGGGTTGGCGATTGGCATGGATAGCCTACCAGTGATTAGTGCTTGAACTCTCTGTGCATCTTATCTTGCCTGAGCGGGACGCGGAGACCAAGTATGAAATCTGGATCCCATCTCACTAAAAAGAGTTTTACTCTTTCGGGCTGTTTTATTGGATTTTTCAGTCAGATAAAATAGTGAGAAAAGAATCATTCTTAAGTCCTGGATTGATTCTAACATGGATACTGACCTTGTTGTTCTTGCAATGTTGTAGATTCCTGCAGCAACGAACACCACAGGGCTCAATCTGCGATCCATACTGGAAAAGGAGAAGTTTGCTGGGCCAAACTTCTCAGACTGGTACAGACAGCTTAAGATTGTTCTTAAGGCTGAGAGGAAACTGTATGTCCTTGAGTCGGCAATACCGGCTCAACCCGCAGCGAACGCCGCAAGGGCGGTTCGGGATGCTTATGAGAAGCACGTCAGTGATAGTACTGATGTCGCTTGCCTTATGCTTGCGCCAATGATGCCAGAGCTCCAGCGTCAGCATGAGGATTTATCTGCTATTGATATTATAGCAAATCTCAAGATGCTGTATGCTGCACAGGCAAGGACTGAACGCTATAACTTGACGAAACTTTTCTTTCAGAGCAAACTGACTGAAGGGAGTCCAGTGGGAGCTCACGTACTCAAGATGATTGGGTACAAGGAGGCTCTAGAGAAACTGGGACACACCATCAATCAGGAACTTGTTGTAGACATTATCCTGCAGTCTCTCCTGGCCTCTTTTGATCCGTTCATTATTAATTTTAATATGAACAAGATCGATTGTACTCCGGCAGAGTTACTGCTGTACCACAGAGCAGACTCTTGAGAAGGGAAAGCCTTCCTCCTCTGTCTTGCTGGTTCCTTCAAGGAACAAGAAGAAGGGGAAGAAGGGCAAAGCCCCTATCAAGAGCTACAACAAGGCTCTGAAACAAAAGATAAAGCGCTCAAAGGACAACAGATGTTTCCATTGTGGCCAGCTCGGTCACTGGAAGAAGGACTGTAAAGCGCTCCAAGGAGAGAAGAAGGGAAGCAAGCCTTTCACTTCTGGCTCAGGTATTTACGTGACTGAAGTCATGGTAGCTTCTTCTATTTCATGGGTGTTGGACACTGCATGTGGAGTTCACATTTGTTCAAATGTACAGGAACTCAAGAGAAGAAGACAGGTGGGACAGCATGAGGTGGACCTACGAGTTGGAAACGGGGCACGGGTTGCTGCTGTTGCTGTAGGACAATATAACATCTCTTTACCATCTGGTTTTGTATTAGAACTTGACAATTGTTATTTTGTACCGAGCATAACTAAGAATATTATCTCTATTCCTGCTCTTGTCAGGAAAGGATTTTCTTTTGAATGCAAAACTTTAAAGTGTTGTATTTCATTTGATAATATTATTTATGCTACTGGCTCAATTAACAATGGGTTATACATGTTGGACATGGAATGTTCTGTACAACAAATTGATAATAAGAAAGCCAAGTATGCTGATGACAGCACCTTGCTATGGCATAGTCGTTTAGGCCATATTAACAAGAAGCGCATTAAGCGGTTGCATGACCATGGACTGCTGGGATCATTCTCCTATGAGGAGCTTGATACATGCAAAGCTTGTTTAATGGGCAAAATGACGAAGACTCCTTTTTCTAATAAAGGTCAAAGGGCTTCAGGTTTACTTGACCTTATTCACAGTGATGTGTGTGGGCCATTTAGTAAACATGCCAGAGGTGGCTATTCATACTTCATTACTTTTACTGATGATTTCAGTAGATATGGTTATGTCTATCTAATGAGACATAAGAGTGAATCTTTTGACAAGTTCAAAGAGTTCAAAAATGAAGTACAGAATCAGCTAGGCCGGAATATCAAGGCACTTCGATCCGATCGAGGTGGAGAATACTTGAGTCGAGAGTTTACTGACTATCTGAAGGAGTGTGGGATTATCTCACAGCTCACTCCGCCAGGAACACCGCAATGGAATGGTGTGTCCGAGAGGAGAAATAGAACCTTATTGGATATGGTTCGTTCGATGATGAGTCAGGCTACTCTACCTTACTCCTTTTGGGGATTTGCACTGGAAACAGCTGCAAAGGTACTAAACCGAGTGCCATCCAAGGCCGTTTCAAAGACTCCATATGAGTTATGGTATGGGAAACAGCCAAGCTTGACATTTATCAAAATCTGGGGTTGCGAGGCTTATGTCAAAAAGCTCGCCTCTGGGAAACTAGAGAGCAGATCTTATAAATGTATCTTTGTCGGTTACCCTAAAGAAACTAAGGGTTATTATTTCTACGATCCCAAAGAGAACAAAATATTTGTTGCTCGAACGGCTATTTTTCTTGAGAAGGAATTTCTTCTGCAAGAAGCCAGTGGGAGAGAAATAAAACTGGATGAAAGTCCAGAAGAGGGACAAAGTAGTCAAGCTCAGTTGGATGAGCCTGAGCAAATAGAACAGGTTGATGTTCAACCTGAGGCTCAGATATCACGGAAACCGCGTAGATCGGGAAGGATTCGTCGACAGCCTGAGCGCTATGACGGAGTCTACATCATTAATGATGAACCCCTCACCTATGCGGATGCGGTCAGTGGACCGGAATCAGCAAGATGGCTTGAAGCTATGCGAGCCGAGATGGACTCCATGTCAGATAACCAAGTCTGGGATTTGGTTGATCCGCCTCCGGGAGTAATCCCTATAGGCTGTAAATGGATCTTCAAGAAGAAGATTGATATGGATGGTAACGTAGTTACCTATAAGGGCAGGCTAGTTGCGAAAGGTTTCAAACAAATCTATGGGATAGATTATGATGAAACATTCTCTCCTGTAGCCATGTTTAAGTCCATTCGGATTATTCTCGCGATAGCTGCATATTATGATTATGAGATCTGGCAAATGGATGTGAAGACCGCTTTCCTTAATGGAAAACTGGAAGAGGATGTGTATATGGCACAACCTGAAGGTTTCATCAATCCATCAGATCGTCATAAAATATGCAAATTAAAGAAGTCTATTTATGGACTAAAACAAGCATCGAGAAGCTGGAATATTCGTTTTGATGAATCAGTTTGTGAATTTGGTTTCATCAAAAATGAAGATGACCCGTGTGTATATAAGAGGTTTAGTGGGAGCGTGATTACTTTCCTAGTCCTCTACGTCGATGATATCTTGATCATTGGAAACGATATTCCTGAACTGCATGCGGTCAAAGCATGGTTAAGAAAATGTTTCCAGATGAAAGATTTAGGAGAAGCAGCCTATGTATTAGGTGTGCAGATCTATAGAGATAGATCTAATAGGCTTCTCGGGCTGTGCCAGAGTACTTACATCGATAAAGTCCTGGAGAGATTCCATTTAGAAAATTCTAAAAGAGGATATCTTCCAGTCAGACATGGTCTGAATCTTTCTAAGAGCCAGTGTCCTCAAACACAGTCTGAGAAAGATGAAATGGACAATACGCCTTATGCTTCGGCTATTGGATCCATTATGTATGCGATGTTGTGTACTCGCCCAGACGTCGCTTACGGGTTAAGCGTGACCAGTCGATTCCAAAGTAATCCAGGGAAGGCACACTGGATTGCAGTCAAGAACATTTTGAAATATCTTCGGAGGACCAAAGATATGTTCTTGATTTATGGAGGTCAGGAAGAACTCAGTATTGAAGAATGTACTGACGCTTCGTTCCAATCTGACCAAGATGATTTCCGATCGCAATCAGGCTATGTTTTTAGCTTGAATGGAGGAGCAGTGGTGTGGAAGAGTTTCAAACAATCAATTGTTGCTGATTCCACAACAGAAGCCGAGTATGTTGCAGCCTCGGAAGCATCCAAGGAGGCAGTGTGGATTCGTAAGTTCGTTCAGGAACTTGGTGTTGTTCCTTCGAGTGCTGATCCATTGGTTATCTTCTGTGATAACACTGGAGCAATAGCACAAGCAAAGGAACCACGATCACACCAGAAGTCCAAGCACATACAGAGAAGGTTTCATTTGATCCGTGAGATCATAGATCGTGGAGAGATCAAGATCTGCAAGGTTCATACAGATGACAATCTAGCTGACCCGATTAGTAAGCCTCTGGCGCAGCAGAAGCATGAGAAACACTGTAATAATATGGGTTTGAGATTTCTCAACCATTAGATTAAGTGCAAGTGGGAGATTGTTGGGGTATGCCCTTAAGGCTAATGTTTGAGGCCTTTGGGATGATTTCAGTATCATGTATAAACTATGTATAAGTTTATAAAGGCAATGGTTGTTATTCAGGTTGTTACATTATCTGCTGCTGTTATGTATACTTCTGAATAATGTCTCAATGGTGTTCAGCTTGGCTGACATTAGCATTGTCCTTAGTCGAGATATCTTGGTGAACATGAGACAGCCTTGATATGATTGAGACTAATATGTGTTCCAATCTTATAGGGTGCTTCGAGCATGGAATAAGATGTAGACACATAGGTGCATTGGATGTACTGGACAGACCCTACTTAGGATATTCAATTGTTTGTCACAATGTGAATAATCCTTATATGCAAGCAAGTGGCATATTTCCTCTGACTTGAGATCGCTTGTGTTTCTAAATGATGATTGGCATTGTCTTGAGGTAATTCAATATCATTTGAAATATAATGGTTATAGATTATCTTGGATAATGAGCATGAGTCATGTTAGGACACTAGTGATAGATATAGGATTGCCTCTCCTTGTTGGAGTGTGATGTTCTAAAGGGGCCCCCTGGATGAGATGATTGAGAAAGTGTATGGCCATACCCAGATGACTATGTTCATCTGATCTAATCATTTTCATCATATTGGAATTACAGGCTTGACACGCTTGTCCAATGAGAACATCCAGTGGCAAAGGAAACATGTATGTCAAGTGAATTGGATTCACACTTGTGCTATGGTTTGGGTGTAGTCTTGGAAGACTCTTTCCTTCATATCGGGAGACAGTGATGTGTTGCTAGATACCCCTCTCTGATCGTGATAACGTAAGTTATCGTTACCGACATTGAAGGAAACCCTTAGGGTCGCACAATTTGATGATATGGCTTACTTATGTCAGATCGTGTGGACTGAATGGTTTTGGTTCAGTTTAAAGGAGTTTAAACTCTGATTGGAAGTGAGATCTGGTCTGATCATGTTTGATTGATTAGGGCTTGAGATCGGTAAGCTTCGATCGGGAGAATTGATGCTTGATCGATGAGATCAAGAGCATCAAGAGATGTGTGGTTAGATCTTGAGCCATCTAGTTCATATGAGATCTAGACCATGGCTTGGTTTGATTTGGTCTTTGAACCAAATGCAATAGAACCGGTTCACATAAGTGAACGCATGGTTCAAAGTGAGAAGACGTTTTGGTTGGTTCGAAAACATGGGCGCAAGGCTTGATGACTTTCTATTTTTGGAAGCCATAAGCGTTCCCACGTTGGATAACGCCTCAACGCCTCCCTCTCTCTCGAATGAATGCTTCTCCTCTCGTGTGTGTGTCGAGGCTCCACGAAAGAGAAGAGGTAGAGAGTTTTCGCTTAGCCAAGAAGAAGAACATCTCATCTTCTCCTACACGTTGAAGGACACCTTGGAACTTTGCTAGCACAAAGAAGAAAAGGGAGTAGCCATCATCACCTTGTGTGCGACTGCTTTGGAGGAGAGCCGCTCGCCCTCTATATTCTTCCAAGTTGCCATCCAAATAATGGCCATGGTAACATCCTATCTTCTTATTGCAAGAACTAATAGTTGATCATATGTTCATGCCATGCGATCTTCATGAAACCCTTGTTTTCGCCCATGAAAAATTTTATATGCGCCTGAATTAGGGTTTCGCCCTGCTTTCACGAAGAAGATCCAAGCCTTGGGAGAGCCCTCCAAGAGACTTGCGCCACCACCAAAGGGAGATGCGCCAAGAACAAGGAGGAAGAAGGAGATGCCGCCAAGAACAAGTTCACCTTTCGCCAAGGAGAAGGGAAGATGAACACTTGCGGTTTGATGGAAAGGATGGAGCCACTCGCCCTCACTTGATCGCCCTCTCAATTGATCACGCCTTCAAGAGAAATTAGTGTGTTGAGAGGGGCGGCCAAGGTCTCTATTTATAGAGACCATAGGCGGTTTACTTGTGGACTCAATTCAAACAAATTGGGTGGCTAGGAGAAGAAGTAGGAATTTAAATCCTAATCTAATTAGGACTCATGTGGGCGCCTTGATCATGTCCTAATCCTATTATGATTTACATGGACGATTTGATCAAGACTAGTCCTAATCCAATTAGGACTTAAGTGGGCGACTTGATCAAGTCCTAATCCAATTAGGACTCAAGGGGCGGTTTGATCAAGATTCAAATTAAGCTTTGAATCAAGTCCTAATCCAATTAGGACTCTAATTATTTATTTAATTAATTGAATCCTAATCCAATTAGGACATTAATTAATTCAAATAAATCAGCCCATTTAATCCCACAAAAATAGGACTCTAATTAATTAATTAATTAGCCCTTATTTTAACATGATCAATTAAACTCACATGAGGTATAAGCGCTAACCCTGGTCTAACTAGGGTTAAGCATGCGCCATCCCTTTTCTTCTCCTTAAGCCCATTAAAGTCAACCTTTTCAATGGGCTCAGCCCAAGGTCCATTTTTCAGGTTAATCAAGCCCTTGGATCCAATCCAATTTAACCCACGGTCAAATTGGGCTAACCATGGTTAAAATGCCGTAAATGGAAGTTGGCTCCAATAAGTCTCTTCCATCTCATCAGGCCCATTGGTGCTGATGAAATCTCCAAAACAGATCCGAGTTATCCAATAACTCGATCATAAGGCTTCCTGATCAATACGAGAACTCGAGTATCAAGGTGTGCGACCCTGTAAGTTCCTCTGACGTTGGCAGTGCTGACCTAAGGTCACCACAAGCAGTGAGTGGCACCTAGCAGTGCATCGCTGCTACCCAAGTCATCGGAATGGATATCAACATCGACATCCCCATCATTGCAACCAGGTACAGATGCATTACAGTCTCTTTGCCGAACTGATATCCGATTGACCAAGTGTGTTACCACTTGTTTCTATCCAATCTCATGGCTATAACTAAATCAGGTCTAACCTGGGTATGGCCATACACTTTCAGTCATAGAACCATAGAGGAGCTCCATGGATATCATGCTTCCCTTAGGAAGGGGCAAATCCTATGTCTGTACATTGACCTTCTCATATGGGTCGTGACATGCCCAATGATAACCGTTATTACCTCCCAACTACGGCAAGGCGTTAGGTTGTATCAAACCATATCCCTAACCATATAGAACGGCCAATGACCTCAAGTCAAGGGATCAATGCATCTCCTATCACTTGTGAGGATAACTCGTGACACCAAGTCATTGCCTCACAGCGGGTCGGTCTAGTATATCTACCACTGATATACCTATATGCCTGCATTAGCACCTTGTGCCTAACCAGCCCATATACCAGTCTTACAAGGACCATAGCTGTCCCATATCCACTAAGGTACATTGACTAGGGACAATAATTTGAGCACAGATCCAATCTGTCTCCAGGGACATTATCATATAAGTACATGTTCGCAGATGTAAACAAATAATGAGAACGACAATGCCAGTATGATATAAATATCAATGTCGAGTAGTACAAGTAACAGACCAGAATTAGGTCCTTAGGGCATATACACCAACAATCTCCCTCTTGCACTAAGACCTAGAGGTTGAGAAATCTTAACCCCATATCTCTAGCGTGACCATCATGCTTCTGCTGCGCCAAAGCCTTGGTCAATGGGTCTGCTAGATTGTTCTCTGTGTCAACTCTGCTAATCTTGTCATCACCTCTGTCGATGATCTCTCTGATCAGGTGAAATCTTCTGAGTATGTGTTTGGATTTTTGATGAGACCGTGGTTCCTTGGCTTGTGCAATTGCTCCATTGTTATCACAGTAGATTTCAATGGGATCCACTACACTGGGAACCGCCTGAAGTTCAGAAATGAACTTCCTAATCCAAACAGCTTCTTTGGCTGCCTCAGAAGCGGCCACATACTCAGCTTCGGTTGTAGAATCAGCGATAGTGGATTGCTTGAAGCTCTTCCAGCACACAGCGCCTCCATTCATCTTGAACACATAGCCGGCCTGCGATCTAAAGTCGTTAGGGTCAGACTGGAAAGATGTATCAGTGTAGCCCTGCATACTGAGCTCTTCCTGCCCCCCATAGACTAGGAACAAATCCTTAGTTCTTCTCAGATACTTCAGGATGTTCTTTACAGCCACCCAGTGCTGTATTCTAGGATTGGATTGGTATCGGCTGGTTATGCTCACAGCATAAGCCACATCTGGTCTAGTACACAACATTGCATACATGATCGATCCTACTGCCGAAGCATAGGGTACTCGACTCATGTCATCCCTCTCAGCCTGTGTAGTGGGACACTGGCTCTTTGAGAGAGTAAGGCCATGTCTCACTGGAAGGTACCCTTTCTTGGATTGCTCCAGGCTAAACCTCTCCAGGACCTTATCAATGTATGTACTCTGACTAAGGGCTAGGAGCTTCTTAGATCTATCCCTATAGATCCTCATGCCTAGGATATAGGCGGCTTCCCCTAAGTCTTTCATCTCAAAACACTTCCCTAACCATGTCTTCACAGCTTGAAGACTAGGGATGTCGTTCCCGATAAGCAGTATGTCATCGACATACAAGACCAGAAAATTCACCAAGCTCCCACTGAATTTTCTATATACACAGGTATCATCTTCGCTTTTGATAAAGCCATAATCTCTCACAGCTTCATCAAATCGAAGATTCCAACTTCGAGATGCTTGCTTTAATCCATAGATGAATCTCTTTAGCCTGCAGACCTTATTGGCCTCTGCAGGATGGATGAAGCCATCAGGTTGTGTCATATACACATCCTCAGTCAGCATCCTGTTAAGGAAAGCTGTTTTTACATCCATCTGCCATATCTCGTAATCATGATATGCAGCTATAGCAAGCAGAATCCTAATGGATTTGAACATAGCAACTGGCGAAAAGGTTTCATCATAGTCCACCCCGTGGGCTTGTTTGAATCCCTTAGCCACTAGTCTACCTTTATAGGTAACCACGTTGCCATCCATGTCTGTCTTCTTCTTGAAGACCCATTTACACCCTATGGGTTTTACCCCATCAGGTAACTCAACCAAATCTCAGACTTGGTTAGCTGACATAGAATCCATTTCGGATCTCATGGCATCAAGCCATTTCTCGGAGTCCAGTCCACTGACCGCCTCGTCATAAGTCCTGGGTTCATCCTCAATGATGAAGATCCCGTCATGTTGGGTCGGCAGCAATCCATACCTCTCAGGTGCATGACGAATTCTCCCAGACCTACGTGGGGCCCGTGTCTGAGCCTCAAGTTGCCTAGCAACTGGTACAGGTGGCTCAGGTTCCATCTCTATGTCTTGTGGTTGCACTTGGACCTCGTCCAAGTCAAGCTTCCTCCCACTAACTTCTTTCATGAGAAATTCTTTCTTTAGAAAGACAGCATCCCGAGCAACAAAAACTTTGTTTTCGGTGGGAACATAGAAGTAGTAACCCTTAGTTTCCTTAGGGTACCCCACAAACACACATTTATCAGATCTAGGTTCTAGCTTGCTAGAATCCTGACATTTGACATAAGCCTCACATCCCCAGATCTTGATAAAGGATAGATTAGGGCGTCTCCCACTCCATACCTCGTATGG
Organism: Costus lasius; assembly: GCA_027563935.2. Classification (NCBI taxonomy): domain Eukaryota; kingdom Viridiplantae; phylum Streptophyta; class Magnoliopsida; order Zingiberales; family Costaceae; genus Costus; species Costus lasius. Next base: position 85,760,341 of record CM050451.1, read on the forward strand.
AATCTTTGAGACACTTTTAGATGGAACATTATTCAGTATTAGAGAAGCTGTCTCTAGTGCATATCCCCAGAATGAGGGAGGAAGTGTTGCATGAATCATCATACATCGAACCATGTCCAACAGAGTTCGATTTCTCCTTTCAGACACACCATTCCATTGAGGTGTTCGAGGAGGAGTGAGTTGGGATAGAATCCCACACTCTCTCAGATAGTCAAGAAACTCACCACTCAGGTACTCTCCACCATGATCTGATCGAAGAGCCTTAATGGATCTACCAGGCTGGTTCTCCACTTCATTCTTGAACTCCTTGAATTTCTCAAAGGATTCAGATTTATGTCTCATCAAGTAGACATAACCATACCTACTGAAATCATCAGTAAAGGTAATGAAGTAGCTGTGTTCTCCTTTGGCTTGTTTATTGAATGGCCCACACACATCGCTATGTATGAGATCCAACAAACCTCCTGCCTTTTCACCTGTCTTGGTGAATGGCGCCTTTGTCATTTTCCCTAACAAGGCTCACATGTATCAAATTCCTCCAAGGAACTTGAATCTAACAATCCATTTGCATGGAGTTGTTGAACGCGATTCTTGTTTATATGGGCTAATCGACAATGCCATAGGAAAGCACCAACTGAACCACTCAGTTTAGTCCTTTTATTATTTATGTTACATAGAGAGTTATCCATGTCCAAGACATATAGTCCATTGCATAAGGTACCCTTCCCATAAAACACATTTGCAAACGAAAAAGAACAAGAGTCCTCTTTTATTTCAAATTTAAATCCTTTCCTTGCCAAGCAAGGAATAGATACTATGTTTTTGGTAAGGGAATGTACATAATAGCAATGATCTAACTCCAACAGAAATCCAGAAGGCAGGGAGAGAGTTAAAACTCCTACAGCAACAACAGAAACCTGTGCCCCGTTTCCAACTCGTAGGTCAATCTCTCCAGGCCGCACCGATCTACTTTTCTTGAGCCCCTACATATTTGTACAAATATGAGCTCCACATGCGGTATCCAATACCCATGTCATAGAAGTAGAAAGGTTGACTTCAGTAACATAAATACCTGAGCATGAAGACGAAGCCTTGCTTCTCTTCTTCCCATTCTGAAGTCGCACCATGTCCTTTAACATGTGAGGTGGCCCTCCACATGAATAGCACTTGTTATTCCTGAGCCTTTCCATCTTTATTTTCAGTTCCTTAGTCAAGCCTTTTGGCTCAACATACTGAATTTCTACTTTAGGAGGATTGAGCCTAACCAATTCATCAAAGAGCTGCTTTAGATTAGAAATAATCTCAGAAGCACTCTTTAATTCATATTGCTCTCAAAGCTCGGGCGACATGTTGGTTAGCATCAATTGTGCAACCTCCAAAGTATCAGCCTGATGCTTATCATAAGCATCCTTCTCAGCTGCTGAGGCCGAGCATGGAAGTGGGTCAGGAATAGGTTGCTCAAGGACATAGAGCTTCTTCTTAAGCTTGAGCATAATTCTCAAGTTGATATACCAATCCATCAAGTTGGATCCAACCAACTTGTCCTTTTCCAGAATAGATCGCAGTGTTAATCCGCCGGTGTTCGTAGCCATTGATTCTACAACAACCAAGAAAAGTAGATTAGTACTACTTCAGATCATTTAAACTGGACTTGTTTTAAATGATCATGGCTCCCACTATTTTAATCGAATTGACAACCCACAAAGTCAATCGGGAAGATAAAGACTTCCTAGTGAGATGGGATCCTTATTTCACATGAGGCTTCGCGTCCCACGAGGGTGGGATGAGATGCACAAAGTAACTCATGCTTCCTAAGGTGGGCACGCCGGCCGATTGCTCTAAGCAATTCCCCTTATTGAGACAGTCTAGGCATTTCATGTCCAGCGAGGGCTGGATACAGCATGAAACCCTAACCTCTCAATGATGCCTCTAGACTTTCATCATGTGCCCGGCACATATGAACTTCTAGTCAAGTCCATTCCTAATCGTTATGCCCAGGGCCAACGAGTTTCCTTGCAAAGGCACGCCCAGTTAAAACGGACTGGGGAAACCATTGCCACCACACACCTTCTAAAGATAAGTGGGTATGTCCCACGAGGGTGGGAAACAGTTCACAACACCACTGATCGATAGCTTGATGAGGGCTACGCATTAGAAGGCTACTAGACTTGATATTTTGAGTGAGGGTTTTTGAGGTCTCAATTAGTTTTATCTTATGTCTAGCATTACAGACATGCATTCCTATAGTGATAACATAACGATAAAACAATACAGGCATGCTTTAGCAGATAAGATAAGCAGTAAAAGAATGATGTGATCATGACCTATTCAAGACATTGAACCAACCCATGCCAAGAAGGAGGTTCAACTCTTGACCTAAGACTCAAGCCCCAAGAACTAGACCTAACCTAGCCGACCTCTATTTTGAACTTCAAGGTTGGCTCCAAGGTCCTCCAAGGGTGAATCGCCATCTTCCAAGGTCCAACATAGCTAGCTCACAAGACCTAAGGCTCGGCCATGCTATGCTTGCGCCACCAAGCAAGCTCGCACTATCTTGCATGTGCCACCAATCCAAGTAGGGTGCTTGTTGCGCCACCATCCAAGATGCACCACCAAGCTCTTTCCCTTAATCTTCATCTTACTTTTACAAAAATAAAGAAAAAGATGGCACGCAGGCTGCACAAGGATACATCACAGGCATGCAAGGGGGCTTGACTCATGATCACAACATTATGCACAATCAAGGTATTTACACATGCAATTCTACATGCTCATGAAAAACATAAAATCTGAAATTTTACTTTTTCATAAAATCAGTTTCTTTTCCTCATCTTCTTCTCACAAATCTTTTAGTTATTCGTGATTAATTTTCATGATGATTTCAAAGATCCTCTCAGCTGGTAATTTTGTCAGATCAAGAGACTCGGCCAGTCCGAAGACACAATGCCCGTCCTACTTGACAAAACCACGTGCGCCTTTGATCCTTAAATCATGTAAGAAAAATAACCCAAAAATCCAAAAGAGATTGAAAAGATGATAGAAACGAGAAACCCTAAATTTTTCCTACTTAGAAAAATCGTTTGCCATACATCATGCAATTTTTGAAACTTGAAATATGGCATGTGAGCATGAAAAGCATGAAAAACATCGTTCGAGTTTCGCAAGTCGCTCTGATACCACTGTTCGGAAACCCAGGGGATATTTTATAATTTTTTAGAGTTTTATCAACACAAATACATAGCACAGCGGAAGAATATACCAGAAACAGGCCAGTCCCAAAAACCCAGTGAAGATGGTCAAGCGAGAGAGTCGACACGATGAGATAGAAAATACCTTGAAGCAAGATGAGGCCGATGTCAAGGTAGGCACCCAAGCGTGCGCCCTCTGCAGTCTCACACACATGGATGCCTCGAGCCTCTTCTTCCACTCCCGGTGCTAGCCTCAGGAAGAAGATCCAAGCCTTGGGAGAGCCCTCCAAGAGACTTGCGCCACCACCAAAGGGAGATGCGCCAAGAACAAGGAGGAAGAAGGAGATGCCACCAAGAACAAGTTTACCTTTCGCCAAGGAGAAGGGAAGATGAACACTTGCGGTTTGATGGAAAGGATGGAGCCACTCGCCCTCACTTGATCGCCCTCTCAATTGATCACGCCTTCAAGAGAAATTAGTGTGTTGAGAGGGGCGGCCAAGGTCTCTATTTATAGAGACCATAGGTGGTTTACTTGTGGCCTCAATTCAAACAACTTGAGTGGCTAGGAGAAGAAGTAGGAATTTAAATCCTAATCTAATTAGGACTCATGTGGGCGCCTTGATCATGTCCTAATCCTATTAGGATTTACATGGACGGTTTGATCAAGACTAGTCCTAATCCAATTAGGACTTAAGTGGGCGACTTGATCAAGTCCTAATCCAATTAGGACTCAAGGGGTGGTTTGATCAAGATTCAAATTAAGCTTTGAATCAAGTCCTAATCCAATTAGGACTCTAATTATTTATTTAATTAATTGAATCCTAATCTAATTAGGACTCTAATTAATTCAAATAAATCAGCCCATTTAATCCCACAAAAATATGACTCTAATTAATTAATTAATTAGCCCTTATTTTATCATGATTAATTAAACTCACATGAGGTATAAGCGCTAACCCTGGTCTAACTAGGGTTAAGCATGCGCCATCCCTTTTCTTCTCCTTAAGCCCATTAAGCTCAACCTTTCCAATGGGCCCAGCCCAAGGTCCATTTTTCATGTTAACCAAGCCCTTGGATCCAATCCAATTTAACCCATGGTCAAATTGGGCTAACCATGGTTAAAATATCGTAAATGGAAGTTGGCTCCAATAAGTCTCTTCCATCTCATCAGGCCCATTGGTGCTGATGAAATCTCCAAAACAGATCCGAGTTATCCAATAACTCGATCATAAGGCTTCCCGATCAATACGAGAACTCGAGTATCAAGGTGTGCGACCTTGTAGGTTCCTTTGACGTTGGCAGTGCTGACCTAAGGTCACCACAAGCAGTGAGTGGCACCTAGCAGTGCATCGCTGCTACCCAAGTCATCGGAATGGATATCGACATCGACATCCCCATCATCGCAACCAGGTACAGATGCATTACAGTCTCTTTGCCGAACTGATATCTGATTGGCCAAGTGTGTCACCACTTGTTTCTATCCAATCTCATGGCTATGACTAAATCAGGTCTAACCTGGGTATAACCATACACTTTCAGTCATAGAACCATAGAGGAGTTCCATGGATATCATGCTTCCCTTAGGAAGGGGCAAATCCTATGTCTGTACATTGACCTTCTCATATGGGTCGTGACATGCCCAATGATAACCGTTATTACCTCCCAACTACGGCAAGACGTTAGGTTGTATCAAAGCATATCTCTAACCATATAGAATGACCAATGACCTCAACTCAAGGGATCAATGCATCTCCTATCACTTGTGAGGATAACTCGTGACACCAAGTCATTGCCTCACAGCGGGTCAGTCCAGTATATCTACCACTGATATACCCATATGCCTGCGTTACCACCTTATGCCTAACCAACCCATATACCAGTCTTACAAGTACCATAGCTGTCCCATATCCACTAAGGTACATTGACTAGGGACAATAGTTTGAGCACAGATCCAATCTGTCTCCAGGGACATTATCATATAAGTACATGTTCGTAGATGTAAACAAATAATGAGAACGACAATGCCAGTATGATATAAATATCAATGTCGAGTAGTACAAGTAACGGATCAGAATTAGGTCCTTAGGGCATATACACCAACATTCACTCTCCGTGAGAATAGTGTGAGGAAGAAGAAAAGGGATAGAAATATATACCTATGTACAGAAAAAAATCTCTCTGCAGTGTTCTTCGTGACATTAGCGTTTGGATGTAAAAAAAATTCCTCTTCGTAATGTCAGCAGCGTCTGGACGTGTCAGATTTTTCTTGTCTTTTTCTTTGTGTGTGAGAGGCACCCCTTTTTATATTATCTCCCTTACTATTTTAATACAATAAATAAATAGGTTTATTTGCTATCAAGCTTCCCACGATCAAATCATTTTGCTATTTTTTTCATCGCACCACAATTAGCTTTTTAAATTCTACATATGCTATTTTAAATCCCATGTGCCACTTCATCAAATATTTTTTTATTATATTTTTTTTACCTTCGAAGGCTCCCACGTTGTAGCTTTCTCCTCTCTAATTTTTGTGCATTCCATCATCTAATTGTAGCTTTCTCACTCGTTTAATTTTTTTAGGCAATTAATTAATAACTAATTGATTAATTAATCAATTAATTAATTTCACTCTTTTTTTGCCTAGAACAATGTATTTCAATTGTTTTAATATAAGTGTAGTACAATCCTAAAGAAAATATAGGTAATTTTTTTAATATATATTTTTGACTTGATATAAGTCTCGTGATATACAGGAATTCAATATTCCTTTCATTTGTTGTTTCGATATGATATCTATTTCGGTGGATATCTTTAAAGCTTAATAAATTCCTTTGAGACTTTGTAGAATATAATGCATTATCAATGTGTAATTTAGTTTCACCATATAATAATATATTAGCTCTTCCGGAGCCTTCAATTATCTTTGTACTTCCAGATATAGTATTAACATAAGCTTCTTGCATTGTTAAATAAGAGAATTATTTTTTTATCCTTGAGAATTGTGTGAGTTATTGCACTATCAAAGAGACAAATATCTTCATTATTGATATTGGTGCCAACCAAAGGAATACTCATTCTTCATTGAAAAATAAAAGTCCATATTAGAAAAATTCTACTAGAGAAAACAAGGTATTTTAAAAGATAACAAAATTTATTATTTTATTAAATGAAAAAACAACATATTAAGATAAGACATCAATATATAAGAAATTATTTTTGAACACTACACTCTCCAATTAAATAATTATTTTTTTCTTCTGGATTGGCAAAGAAATCAGCAATGTCTAGATGAGTAATGTCTATATGGTCATAAAACTACCATCTTCATAAGCAAAATTTGTCTCTATCTTTTTCTCTTTATTTTACAATGATTCTTGGTAAAGATCAACGAGATGTTTTGGTGTATGGCAAGTATATGACCAATGACCTTTTCCACCACAGCGATAGCATATATTTTCAATATGTTTGCTATTCTTCATACCCTTTTCTTTATCATTATTTTCATTATTTTTCTGTTTTCGGTGAAAAACAATGTTCTTGGAATGTTTACCATGACTATATCCATATCCATGACCATGACCATGACCACGACCACAATCATTGGCACGACTATAACCACGATCACGAGTTTGCTCAGCAGAATATTGGTTGTGAGTTGCTACATTCACTTCTGGGAATGGAGCAATGCAGTTGGACGAGACTCATGATTTTTCATTAAAAGCTCATTATTTTGTTCAGCCACAAGAAGACAAGAAATCAATTCAAAATATTTCTTAAATCCTTTTTCTCGATATTGCTACTGCAGGAGCACATTAGATGCATGGAAAGTGGAAAATGTTTTCTCTAACATGTCATTATCAGTGACATTTTCCCCATATAATTTCAATTGAGAAGTAATCCTAAATATTGTAGAATTATACTCACTTACTGTTTTAAAATCTTGTAAACATAAATGCATCCAATCATAATGAGCTTTTGGAAGAATTACCGTTTCTTGGTGGTCATATCTTTCTTTTAAATTATTCCAAAGAACAAGTAGGTCTTTTAATCCTTCATGGAGATGATGATGAAGGAAAATCATAGCTTTAGCTTTATTTTAATTAAATGTTTCATTTCCTTCTTTAATAGTATCTCCAAGGCCATTTGCATCTAAATGAATTTCTGCATCTAGCACCCAAGATAAATAATTCTTCCCCGTAATGTCAAGAGCCACAAACTCAAGTTTTGCATGATTTGACATATTAAATACTATCATAAAATTATAAAAACAAGTTAGATAATATTCAATATTATTTAGATAAAAATCTAATGATTAATAAATAAATAAAAGTAGTTAGCATCATATCATATTTTAAATACAAAACTAAGAGAAAAATAAATAAATAAAAGTAGTTGCATCATATCATATTTTAAATACAAAACCAAAAGAAAAATAAATAAATAAATGTTATACCTGTATAGACCTTTCTTGATTAGAGCCTTGTGCTGATAACGTATTAGAAATAAAACAAACCAATAATAAACAAAGTGAATGATTGAGATAACAAGTGAAAGCTTTATTTATTTCCTTTCTATATTCCAATACAAAAAGGGATGCTCTATTTATAGCAACCCAAAAGATTTATAACTTATGATTAATAAATACATAAGTTAATTATGTTACATAATTTTCAAGTTTATAATCAAACTAAACTAAAAGAGGATGAATGGACATCCACAATATTATTCATAACATCTATTTCTCTTCCTAGAAATATTGATGCCACCATATTTTTGGCCTAGGAAGGGGAAAAAAAGTTCAAAGCGGGGACACAGCTCCCACCGGTGGCCCCATCCACCCTTTCATAGTGTTTTGGGATTCGTGCTTTCACGTATCTCTAAACACTTTTTATAACTTAGACGGTGGATGGTGCCACTACTTGGAGTAGGGGCATCGCTCTTGTTGTCATTTTTTTTTTCTCATCAATAAACATCTTTAGTTTTATCAATGATTGTTATTTGATGTTTGCATCTTTGCAAAATCTTTGATGTTATAGTAAAGAATTAAATTTATTTTGTCATATCCAATATTTGTATATAACTAAATATGATTAGTTTATGATGTTCTTGTTCATAACTAAGACTTTTATAGCTGTGTTGAATTATACTGTACTATATTGTATTATGATAATTTGAGTTGTGGTAAAAATTTTTTTTACAATTGTTATCTACTGTCATAATTTAAAATTATTTGATAAATTTTTTAAACTAAAATGTATATACATATTATTTTAAAATTTTATAACCTCATTTTAGAATAATATTATAAATAAATAATATTTCTATTAAAGTAAAATTCAAATAAAATTGAGAATTGCCAAAATTTGCAGAAGAATTCTATTAAAGTAAAATTTAAATATATAGTGAGCATTAGGATACATCCACAAAATAAAAAAAATAATGTCTCATATGTCCCTCATCTCTTATGTTATTACCTGCATCATTCCTTTCCCCTTTCCATTAAAGCACGAGCAATTTTAGTTTGTAATTCATCCATCTCCCTTGAACCATTTTTTGCTAGTCCTTCATATGCTTTATAGTGTGTTATATCAATTAAAACATTTGCAGGAAGATAATTATGATTATAAATATGAGATCTTCTCATAAAATTATTCAATGCAATAGTCATAATAAGTCTCTCTGCATTTAAAAAAAATGATGATATATTATGTAAGATTTTAAACCTTACTTTCCAAACACCAATATTATGCTCAAGACAACCTCAAAGCAACGAATGGGGCTTATAAAAATGCTCTTGCATCTCTACCGGTGGTCCACCATGATGAAAACCATGAGGATGATATCGTGCTCCTCCCTTATATGGTGTGATATATCCTTTTACTTAAGGATAACCAACATTAACTAAATAATATTTTCTTGTAAGTATGCATTGTAACTAATAATGTTAATCACATATTTATGACCAAAATACTTATATTAAATTTAAAACATGTAATAAACAAATATAATTATCATGTGTTGGTTATGGAAAATTCATATCATGAGTGATGACATAATTTAATATACATGAATCATATTATTGCCTTTCTATCTAACAAGTGTAAGACTGCATTGTGTATCAAAATTACAAACATCTAATATATTTTGGATTGGAACTACTTTCCTCCCAATAAACATTATTTGGTCTTTAAATGATGTCTTCAAATGATACACATGCATGCACATGTGTGTCATCTCATGCTCCAATGCAATCCTAATAAAATATAAATAAGTTTATCAAATAATACTGATAAATAAATTTAAGTAGTAATAATAGACGAATAAAATGCATTCTATAGAGAATTTCAATAAAATAAGGCATACATCGATTGTTAATTAAGATCTTCGGAGGTATGTCTTTAAATTCGGGATTAGCATGTTTTATCATGTTCCCAGCAAATCCTTCTTTCATTTTCCGTAATGCTTCAACAAAGCATCTATTAATAGTTTCAAGTGAAAATATTCACTTGCATTCTTAAATAATGTATCCAATGCAACTATATATAGAAACAATGCTACTTTCTCAACTACGAACATTCTACGTGATGATTCTAGTCCATATTTGTTTTACATCTCACCACATAACCTTAAAAAGTCACTAGCTGACATTCTAAATATATTTAAACACCTTCATTCATGTCCATTTAGTATTTCATGCAGCCACTATAAACCCGTCTGAAAATTTACATGGCAAAGTTTTTTATGTAAATACTTAAGGAAATATTTAGCAATACAAGCAACTGTACTTGATACTTCTAGCATAAATTCTTCTTCAACCTTGTTAATTGATTGAACATCCATATCTATTATAACAAAAGATAAATTATCAATCAAAATGAAAAATGTAATAAACCACATCTTCAAATATTCATATTCAGTACATTATCATAAATAACACATATGATTAATTAAAACATCTAAAGTCATTACAATAAGAATCAAATTATCTTAAAACATAAGAATATAATAGAATACCAAACAAATTGTCTTAAACCATCCAAATGCATTATAATACTGGTGGGCTCGCCGCAAGTGCACGATCTATTGAAGTAATATATAGATATTATTCTACAAGGACCAATGGCCAAGTACCAGTAACCTTAGGATCATTATCTAGATGAGTAAAAAATGAAGTGAATTTAAAATCTAACTAAATTGTCTTCGAGTTCACCACTCTGTGTCAAATAACTACAATAGCTATGATCAACCTAATGAAGTATTTTACTATGTTGATTGTTGAAGGGGATTTATCCGAGTGTACGAATTGCCCCCTTTCAGCGGTACAACCCGGTGTCTACCCGAGTTAATTCCCTACTTTCGTGGTCATTAACTCAAAATAAACCCATTGAGCTATTGATAAATCATATAATCCCTCATATCAATTTTATTTACTTTCATGATAAAATCAACTTGTCAAATACTACAGATCTGACATCGCAATTTACCTCTCAGTACCTATTGTGATATCTAACAATATGCTAATCGTGGCCAAGGATCAACACATAATTAAGTACAATAATATTCAAATCTAGTACATGTAAATTACTTTAAAAAGATAAAAATCATATATTGAGTTATAATTACATAGAGGGCTATGCCCTAGTCTTGAAATAGTATTTACGTTAATATGTTCATCATTTCAGCACAAGAAAAATTCATGTTCTCGATTACAATTGGCAAATAAATGATGAAATCAGCAAAAGATGATAAAACTAAGGCCCCCTCGTGAAGATTGATTCAAAAAACGAAGAAAGAAGACTTCCAACTAAGAAGAACAGCTCTTATTGCCACCCAGTCACCCTAGCTTCCACCCCTTGTCGAAAATTCATTTGAAAACTTGCCAAAACTCCTTGAAACCTTCTAAAAACTTTCTAATAACCTTTAGGACCTTCAAAAGATGTTTTCCTCAAATTCTAGCTCGAAAACGAGCCAAATCGGGCAAGAAATGAGCTTAAAATCGCAACTGGCAGACAAAATTACGGCCACGATAATTATCACAGGCGGACCATAATCTTGTCAGTGGCTTTCAATGGGGTGAGTCCGAAAAAATCACGGGTGGGATAATTTTCACAAGTGGGCCATAATTTTTGGGAAGCTCCGATTTGCATGAAATTTTATGGGCAACATCGTCTTGGTGTCCAGAATTCATCCGTTTGCTCGGATCTTTTAAAATCCATCAAAAATTAGTCATTTTTCTCTGAAATATAACAAAAGTGAATAGAAGTGAAGATTTTGAATAATAACAAGAATTTAGGTCAAAATGAGTAAGAATATGATAGAAACGGGAGATTTTTTTTCAATAAAAGCATACTGAAAATACTATATAAATGCAAGACATCAAATACTAAACTAGTTATCTTAAACCATCCAAATACGAATCATATTGTCTTAAAACATCCAAATTCATTATAAATTATAAATATAGAGTGACTATGCAAATTAATTGGCCTTACTATATTTATACCTAAGTCATCCCATTTTCTCTTCCACTGTTCCAAGTGCATATATGCTTCTCTTTTGATCTTCTCCTCTAGTAAATTAATAGCAAACAAATACAATTGTCTATCATCCTTAAGCTCTAGAATAGTTTTAAGATCAACTATTACTTCTCCTATGTTAGTACCAAGTGGATCCACTAGTCTGAAAGTCGCACTTGTCTTACTCTCGACACTTTGGACTAAAGACCTGATGTCCTCTCTTACCTTAGAAGCACTACTAGTCTTTCTTGTTGCCATTTTTACCCATTTTAGTGCCTTTTTAATTGGAAAGTTTCTACATGGTGCATCATCACTTATCCTTTGTTTTTCTTTCTTAGAAATATTTTTTTGGGGGCCACCACCAAGTGTATCATCTAAAGTCTTATCTAGTGCTCATAATTTGAATCCCCTGCCTCAAAATTAATTGTGTCAACATTGAATGGAGAGAATTGCAAGAGAAGTTTTCTTGCACTTTGTTCTGTGACGGTGACTACGCATAATCTCCGATAGCCAAAATATCTCCAAATATTATTTAAAATTTAGAAAATAATTTAGGTTCTATTCCTTATTTTTTGAACTTGGCAAAACTAGAATTAACATTCAAGAAAAAAAAAAGTAGTCAATAATTAAGTAGTGTATACAAAAAGAACAAAAATGAATAAATAGATGTATAAATAGTACCTTAATTTTTTTTGTTCCCACTATTCTTCATTTGCCTCAATTGTTCCCTTATATGTATTCTAGGTGTTACATGATGACATGCAAAAATATGATATTTCGTGACTTAATTTTATTATTATTTTGGAGTAAAATGCATGCTTTGTCTCATTTATGCACTTAAATGCTTCATATTCTTCAGAGTCTTCACTTTTCCTCTGTTTTATTGAAATATAGGTATTTTACCTCAAAATTGATGGAATATGGAGAATCTGAAGGTATGAGATGATTTCTCATGATGAAACAAAGCTACACACCAAATTTCAGCCCAATCGGAGCCTTCTACAGAGTGCACGGTCATAGGTGTGTATCCATGCACGGCCGTGCATCGTAAGTCATCAGAATCGTCCTAACCGAGCAGTACACGGGCGTGCCCGTGCACCGATACACGGCCGTGCATCGTCCCGTGTCCTGCATGACAGACGCTCGGTATTTGGGCCATAACTTTCTATTCCTAGCTCGGAATTGAACGAAATTTCAGGGAGACGTTCCCAACTAGGATACGCACATTTTGGGACCAAAAGCATTGGATTTGATCAAGTGGTTGAGGATAACGAAGTGAAACGGTGACAACCTAGGGTTTGGGGTGATTTTCTGGGCGACAACATTGTTCCGGCGCGATTCTTCTTTCGTTATGACGTGGATCTTCGTGCTGGACCTTCTTCCATCAAGGATCTACCCTTCCCTTTGGTTTGAATTCATTTACATGAGAGATTTGATGTATTTCATGATGTATAGGATAGCGTAAACTTTCTTTTCGGGGTTTGGGCGTAGCCCACTGTATGAATGTTGAATACTATGATTTGATCTATATATTTCTTTACTTATCTTTGTTCTTATTCATGTCTAGGATGTTTTCATTCATGTTTATGTACTGGTCATATGTATGCATGCCCTAGATGGTGTGGGAAGGACTGAGAGGTGAACCACAATCATCGGAATCCCTTAGATTGGACTGGTGATTTCATGTTGCGAGAGCACTCAAAATCACCCGAGGATCCCTAATCCTTCATAGAACCCATTGGATCCACTTCACCCGGTAAGCCACGAGAGTAGGAGACTTGGGTTAAGTCAGATACCAGACTGTGTCCTGAGAGGGAGCACGTCTGTACCATAGGAAGGATTACCTTGAGAACTTAGATAAAACTCAACTGGAATATCAAGCTTTATTACTTTTTCATGCTTTAGTATGGTGAAACCCAATACGCCGAATCTCTCTCATAGATTTAAAACCCCGTTTGCTTTGCTCTCTGTTTTGTTTGCTTTCAATCCACTTTAGTTTAATTAATTGCACTAGGATTTAGACATTTCTCCATTAATTGTTAACCTAGCTATTAGTTGACTGATCAGTTAGTACTTGACCCCTAGTCCTCGTGGGATTGATACTTATTGTATTACGCGATAGACCGTGCACTTGCGGTAGTAGCTGTCTAGGCCCTATCAAGTTTTTGCCGTCATTGCCGGAGAATGGGTTGCCAATATTAACACGATCAGAAAATTGATAGACTAGGTTTAGTTAGATTTCATTTTCTTTTTATTCGGTTTGTTTATCTATTGTTTCTTTATTCTTTGTTTTTAGTTGTAATTTTTGTTTGGTGCAGTGCTACTAATCTCTTTTGTCTAGGTACTTGTTTATGCCCAGGAATACTGCGCGAATAGGGGAACTTGTACCTGGAGACCCGGAGATAGAGCGTACTTTTCGTTTGGTCAGAAGAAACTTAAAAAGGCTGAAGCTTGAAGGACAATTTTCTGACAGTCAAACGATGGAAAGCCAATCGCTCTTTGAAGGATTTTGCAGCACCCACCATCTCTGGTGTGCACTCGAGCATATCGCGGCCTGCTATTGAAGCCTACAACTTCGAGATCAAGCCATCAATTGTATAGACGGTGCAACAGAATCAATTCAGTGGAGCAGCCACTGACGATCCTAACCTTCATTTATCTATCTTTTTAGAATGCTGCGACACTTTAAAGATTAACAGTGCTCATCCTGATGCTATCAAACTAAGACTCTTCCCTTTTTCTCTCAGGGATCGAGCTAGGGCGTGGTTGCAGTCTTTACCGCAGGCATCAATCACAACGTGGGAACAGCTATCGCAAGCTTTGCTGTCAAAGTATTTCCCACCAAGCAAAACCGCTCAGCTCAGGAATCAGATAACCAATTTTGCCCAATGAGAAGGAGAGTCCCTGTATGAAGCATGGGATCGGTTCAAAGAACTATTGAGGATGCGCCCGCACCATGGTCTACAAAAATGGGTGATCATCCACACCTTCTACAGTGGATTGCTATACCAAACTAGACTTTCTGTAGATGCTGCTGTTGGTGGGGTATTAATGAACAAAAATTATGATGATGTGATGGAGTTGATTGAGGACATGGCCCTCAACCATTATCAGTGGTTAGGAGAGAGGAGCCAACCAGTTAAAAGTTCAGGGAAGTTTGACATGAATATGATTAATTCCCTAGTAGCAAAAGTAGATTCACTTTCTAATAAACTTGACTCTATCAATGTTTCTACTTCTAACTCTATGACTTGTGATGTTTGTGGAGTGACAGGACATTCCTTTGATGATTGCCACATCTTGAGTGCTCCCTCTGAACAAGTCAATGCTATTGGGAATTTCAGGAACCAGAACGACCCCTACTCGAACACATACAATCCGGGATGGAGAAATCACCCGAATTTCTCCTACAGGTTGAATCAAGGGCAACTGCTAATTTTTCTAATTAGAACTTCTCTTCTAATTTTAGGCCTCCTCCTGGGATACAACATCCATCTACCAATCAAAGACAACAAGATCCTCCTCAGAAGTCTAGGTTAGAGTTAATGTTGGAAAACTTCATGGCAACTCAAATGAAGCACAATGACTCTATGAGTAAGCAGATTCGCCAGTTGAATATGAAGGTGGACTCTGTCTCCACTCACTCAAAAATGATGGAAAGCCGGATCACAGAACTGGACCAATGAACCAGTGCCTTGTCTAGACACCCAGGAATGCTTCCAACTCAACTGGAAGCAAATCCGAGAGATCAGTGCAATGCCGTCATAACAAGTGGCGTTGAGCAATTGGAGGAATCTGAAGCTGAACACGTGGGAGATGAAGAGGAAGAATCTATAAGCCAGGAAGAGGAACCTCGTCATAAGACTCTCAACACACCCCACGCTAAAATGGTAATAGTCGCTGCTGAGAACTCTAAAGATTCCACACACAAGCAGCTACCTCTCAAAGTTGAAGACCCTGGTAGCTTCGATATACCATGCCTTATAGGTGATACTCTATTCGATAGAGCACTTTTGGATTTAGGCTCTGAAGTTAGCATCATGTCGGTCATCACTTTTGAGAAGCTAAACTTGGGAACTCTCATTTCCACATCTCAAGTTTTGCAGTTTGGAAACGGCTCTAGACTTCACCCACTTGGGATTGCTAAGAATGTACCATTGTGATTTAAAGGAATAATTATCCCGGTAGACTTTGTGATTCTGGACATAGCCGAGAACCCAACTTTCCCTCTTATATTGGGTAGACCATTCCTCACCACGATCAGAGCTATAATCGATGTTCCACACAAGATAATGATTTTTCGCATTGATGAGAACAATATGTCATATGGTCTTCCTGCTATTAATGACAAATTCTATTTTCCAGGTTCTCGGGAGAGCAGAGCAGTGGTGAGCAAAAGTACTACACAGTCAAGGAGCAAGATGGAGATCCTCCCCGAAGCTTTCCGTGAACACTTTGGAGACAGACCCGACGAACCGATTGGTCTAGGAGGAGACAAGATAGTGGCTATGATGACGCACACTGATGATGCCACAGGAGCCGATTTAAAGAAGGAGTCGGAGCCATTTAGAGATAAAATTTTAGTTGACCTTGGGACGGCCTATGTGTTTCACCATTCTGTTAATCCATGTTCTGTCAAGACACTTAGAGAAGAACTATTATATCCCATGCTTATTTTAATAAGTGCTATTCGGGGGGCAACAATGGAAGCAAAGGCTCCACGCAACATACTTAGCTTCTCCACCACCAGATCCACCATGAGCATCATGATGGTCAAACTAATGACCCTAAAGAAGCACTTGTTGGGAGGCAACCCAACCTCTTGTTTGCTATTTTTACTTTCTTATTTATTTTCATGCTTTAGACTTTTTTATTTTCCAGTTTTTATTTCATATTTATGCTCTATAAGCTGTACCATGCTGATGAAAATTTTTTTGGATTTTTCAGGAATCACCGAGCCATGCACGGTCGCACCCGTGCATCCATGCACGGCCGTGCACGGCTCTGTAAACTCCTCCCAACGCGAGGCCGAGCGCTGCACGGGCGTGGGTGTGAAGGCGTGCACGGGCATGACACGTAATAGGTTTCGCACCCGCACTTGACCGAGCCATGCACGGTCGCAACCGTGCATCCATGCATGGTCGTGCATCATAAGTGAACTCTGTTGCTTTGATCAGGCCGAGAGCTGCACGGGTCGGGGTATGTATGCGTGCACAGCCATGCACGATTTTCTTATAAGCATCACCGCTTGCACAGCCTCGTACACACCCGTGTACGAAACCCTAGCCGCCACCGCCGCCGTCCAGATCCGCCGCCTCCGGTGCCCGATCGATCGTCGGCGACCTCCCATCATCTTCTCCATCCTCCGGCGACCCTTTCCCCCAACTTTCTGCACCCGATCTGCACCTCATGACACCGTCCGCCGCTGCCCTAGCTTCTGTCGCCGCCCGCGATTTCGCCGCCCGTGATTTCGCCGCCGCCGACCTTCCTTCTTCGTCGCCGACGCCTCTGAAGCTTCCTCCTCAGCACTGGCTGTCTTCCTATCCTTCTCCTACACCATCAAGATGTCTCGGCGCAAGCAACCCACCTCCAAGCATCGCGCGTCCTCCTCTTCTCAAGCTGCCGCTGAACGTCTTCCGCCGCCAGCTTTGCCACCCACTCCATATGGGATTATCTGTCGGGATCCAGAGCAACTTACCAAGCTCACTGCCCTTGCATGCCGACCTGTGGTGACGACATGATTCCTTGATCATGCGACGCTGAACACCTTGGGCTTCTACGAAGATGTACAATGGCTCTTTCAACGCATGGGATGGGAGCAATTCTTTACTATCTACTACCCCACATACATTCCCATTGTATTGTAGTTCTTATCATCCATGGAGTTTCATGCTAGCATTCACACTGATGACGATCACGGCAGCCTATCCTTCCGGCTCAACAATACTGAGTTTGTGCTTACATTGACTGAGCTGAACTCAATCTATGGTTTTCCTACGGATGGGACAAGACTCACACCAACTGAGTTTAAAGCAAGCAACTTCTGGGCCGACCTGACTGGCTTCCGACCCTTTGACACTAGGACAGCTAGAGCCACCTGCCTGAGTAACCCTATGGTGAAATATGTGCACTGTGTCCTAGCACATACTATTTTCGGTCGAGGGGAGTCTGATGGTCTTGTCCGAGCATCTGAGCTTCAGTTTCTTTGGGCTATGCTGCATGGGGTCTGCCTCAACACTGTTTTTCACTTTGCCCGATAACTCCAGAAGGTATCAAGGGCACCGAAGGGTGCAATAGCTCTCGGGGGACTTCTTACCCCACTTGCTTATGTAGTAGGGATTCATCTCTACCAAATGGAGCAAGCTCGGGGCAACTGCCGACTTGACCTTGATTCTTGCATCTCGATGCAGATGATAGTGAAGGAAGGTGAACTTTACAGCTTGATTTTCCCCAGGAGCGATGTGAAGTTACCGCTGCCAAATCCTGCACGTACTACTATTCGAGAGCAGCGGAATTGGAGAGTGGAAGCAGTTGAGGATGAGGATGTGCCTCTTGCAACTGAACCACCACAACCTTCTCAGCAGCGCCCTTCTACCTAGATTGACCGCATAGAGAGTATGATCTGATTTGTCCGCGACGCCCAGCAAGAGTCTCACCTGTCCTTTGATGTAGGAAATGACAGGATTCAACATCTTGAGACTGAAGTTGAGCTCCAGGGATGAGTACAGTCCTCCATTTTAGAGTCTGTGCATGAGCTTCAGGCGAGGCTATGTCGGCGTTGGGGATGAGCTTCTTTGGTTTCATCCATCACTTAGTCAGCTTTCTATTTTTCCAATAGTTTTCATTATTCTAGTTGTTTGTTTTCTTTAGTCACTTCTTGGTAGTTTTAAGTTTGTCGCTTTTATTTCTTGCATGCTTTGTTATTTTGTGGTATCAACATCTTTAGTGTCTTGCCCAAACCCTACCTCTCTTTATGCTATTTGCTTTGTCTTCTAGTATTGTATTGTTTTATGACTACTTGATTGCTTGGGATGGGAATCTTGACTTTTATCTGCCAATGGTCTATAATGGTTATGGTTTGCACATATGATTCTTTGGTTTACTATAGTTGATTGATATAATTAACCCGATTCATTATTGGTAGAATCTTGAAGAGTATGCTTGTTACTTTACTTTAGCCTTGATATGCATCTCATGTGTAGAAAGTGATTGTATCTGGTTTCTATCTCTACTTTACTTGTGCAGTTTGTCATGGGGGTTAGAAATAATAATGGTGGTACCGAAGTGTTCTTGTACACTGCACATTGTACATCCACTTGGCACTATTCTTTGCATCACAATGAAAAAGAGGGTTAGTGGTACCTATGTTCCTTGTCAATCATGCTTGGCACTGACTCGATGGTTTTCATCAATGATAGTGGTACCAAAGCAAAGCTTGGCACTTGGCACTGTCATATCCTAAAAAAAAAAGGCACCACAGAGGGACTATGTGGTACTGATGCTATTCTCCCATGACTTAGTACACAGTATTATGCTTTTTGAAAGCTTGATCAATCATATCATTGCTGTGAGATGCACTGTAAGGTTTTTGGTAATGTAACTTTACATGTTCTATAGATTGTATCCATGATAATTGGTTTAATTTACTTTCCATATTGCATTATAACATGAAGACTTATTGTGTTTAACCAATAACCTTATTAGACCTAGTTGAGTTATTTGAGATTCCCTATTCCATGTCATCATTGTATTCTAGACAATTCAATTGCTTGAGGACAAACAAAACTTTAAGTTCGATGTATTTTGATGACATGCAAAAATATGATATTTCGTGACTTAGTTTTATTATTATTTTGGAGTAAAATGCATGCTTTGTCTCATTTATGCACTCAAATGCTTCATATTCTTCAGAGTCTTCACTTTTCTTCTGTTTTATTGAAATATAGGTATTTTACCTCAAAATTGATGGAATTTGGAGAATCTGAAGGTATGAGACGATTTTTATGATGAAACGAAGCTACACACCAAATTTCAGCCCAATCTGAGCCTTCTACAGAGTGCACGGTCATGGGTGTGCATCCATGCACGGCCGTGCATCGTAAGTCATCAGAATCGTCCTAATTGAGCCGTACACGGGAGTGCTCGTGCACCGATACACGGCTGTGCATCGTCCCGCGTCCTGCATGACAGACGCTCGGTATTTCGGCCATAACTTTCTATTCCTGGCTCGGAATTGAATGAAATTTTAGAGAGACGTTTCCAACTGGGATACACACGTTTTGGGACCAAAATCATTGGATTTGATCAAGTGGTTGAGGAGAACGAAGCGAAACGGCGACAACCTAGGGTTTGGGGTGATTTTCTGGGCGACAACATTGTTCCGGCGCGATTCTTCCTTCGTTCTAACGTGGATCTTCGTGCTGGACCTTCTTCCATCAAGGATCTACCCTTCCCTTTGGTTTGAATTCATTTACATGAGAGATTTGATGTATTTCACGATGTATACGATAGCGTAAATTTTCTTTTCGGGGTTTGTCGTAGCCCACTGTATGAATGTTGAATACTATGGTTTGATCTATATATTTCTTTACTTATCTTTGTTCTTATTCATGTCTAGGATGTTTTCATTCATGTTTATGTACTGGCCATATGTATGCATGCCCTAGATGGTGTGGGAAGGACTGAGAGGTGACCACAGTAATCGAAATCCCTTAGATTGGACTGGTGATTTCGTGCTACGAGAGCACTCGAAATCACCCGAGGATCCCTAATACTTCACAGAACCTAGATCCACTTCACCCGGTAAGCCACAAGAGTAAGAGACTTGGGTCAAGTCGGATACCAGACCGTGTTCTAAGAGGGAGCACGTATGTACCCTAGGAAGGATTACCTTGAGAACTTAGATAAAACTCAAATGGAATATCAAGCTTTATTACTTCTTCATGCTTCAGTGTGGTGAAACCCAATACCCTGAATCTCTCTCATAGATTTAAAACCCCGTTTGCTTTGCTCTCTGTTTTGATTGCTTTCAATCCACTTTAGTTTAATTAATTGCACTAGGATTTAGACATTTCTCCATTAATTGTTAACCTAGTTATTAGTTGACTGATCAGTTAATACTTGACCCCTAGTCCTCGTGGGATCGATACTTATTGTATTACGTGATAGACCGTGCACTTGCGGTAGCAGCCGTCTAGGCCCTATCATTACACTCCGGTCGGATCAGCCCTAAACTAGCCCTAAACTGGTGTCTTAGGGTTGTCCGGCGGAACACTAGAGCGCGAACTCCCTAGGGTTTCCGGGCAAAATTCTCCCCTAATCAGAAAACCCTAACTCCCCGTGCAAAATTAATCCCCAAATTACAGATCGCACGAAAAACCCTAACCCTAATTAGAATTATACCTCTCTGGTCAACGATTTTGATGTTGACCCACTAGTCAAAATTGCCGCTGTAGTTCGATTAATTCTCCCTGCTGACGTCAGCGCTCCAATCCTTCTGTCGCGCGATTAATTTTTGGTCGCCGAATTCGTTTCGATTTCGAAATCAAAATCTGCTTTCGATTTTGACTCGGTTGCCGCCCAACGCTGACTCAGCTTCGTGCCTCGTTTCGAATGCCGACCAGTGCGTTCGAAACACTCCGCTCCATCTTCGTCTTCCTCGAGCTGAGCTCGACGCCGCCTGCGTCTGAGTGCCTCGCCGGGGAAGGAAGCGCACTGAGATGGGAAGGCCGCCTACCTCCCCTTGACTTCCCTTCGCCGGTCGTGAACCACCTCACCGTCGGAACCGACGGAGATCAACACCGCGAACACGAAACAGGAGAGGAAGAAGGTGAAGCTTTATTCCACTATCAAGTTGGCTACAACCTCCTGTTTCTACGTCGTCGGCCCCCTGGCCGGCGACCCCTCTCCCCTCCCTCACCGTCGACCCACCGGTCGCGATTACAATCGCTCAAACTCCCCTAAACTCTGCTGATGGTCGCTCTCCTCTCCTCAATCGAACTCGCCACCAGGAGGTGATTGAAGAAGCTCCCCTACTCCTCGTCTCGCTGCCGCTTTAATGAGAAGAGCGCCGCCTCCTCTTCTCCAGATTTAGGGCGTCCGCCGCCCTTTGTTGTCACCAGACCCGTGTCATCCGGAGCCGGGATCCTCGAGTTGCCTTGAAGCCGCTACGCTCGCTTCCGCGTCCGTTGCACATGGTGAAGATGAAGCCGAGGCTTCGTTCGATTTGGGGTCAAACTTTAGAGTTGACCGAGCTCCTCCCTTCTTTGGGCTTCGATTTGGGCCTGTGTTTGGGCTTAGGCCAAACCGGCTTGACACAGGCCTGACAATTCTCCCCCGCCCAATTTGGACATCGCCCTCGATGTCTGTCGTCGGTGGATCTCTTGCCACCATTTCTCCGATCCTCAAAGCACCGATCCGACACTGCTGCGCTCCCGTGGTAGTGTGTGGAACTAGCTGTAGTCTACCAATCCTCACCTACTTGATGTGATCTTCAACTTCCTCAGCTGGTTCCTGCGCTACCATTGTCATGAGTTTCTGCCTAGACGGACAATCCTTTACCTAGTGAGGTCCGCCGCACAAGAAGCAACCCTGTGGCTTTGGCTCTCGTCAGCCCGGTGAACCCCTGTTCTGTCAGTGAAAGGGCCTCCCTCTTTCTGGAACTCTATCCTTCGGGTGGGTCCATGGTGACCCGCGCTTCAGTGGTGTCCTGGATTTCCTTGGTGGTGCTGGTCTGAACTTCTGATTATCCACCAAGGATTCGGCCACCGCCGCCGCTGCCCTCCAATCTGGTGGTGAGTGTCGTCGGACCTCCGCCTCTGCCCATGGCTGAAGGTTCCGGAGGAAGAGATACCTCCTGTCATCCTCCTCCATACGTGGAAGCTCCAATATCAATGCAGAGAATTACCTGACGTACTCCTGGATCGACCCAGTGTGCCGCAGCCGATCCACCTTTCCATGTGCTTGGTCCGTCGAGTTGCCGGGAAAAAACTGCCACTGTAGTTCCTCACGGAAGGCCTCCCAAGGCCAGCTAGTAGCCCCCGATATCAAGCTGACTTTGGTTCGCCACCAAAGTTTCGCGTCGCCTATGAGGTATGCGATGCACACCCGCACACTGTCTTCTTCTGGAACACGGCTAACAGAGAACAACTGCTCCATGTTCCAGATGAAGTTCTCCACTTCTTAGGACAATCGGGCCCCCCCGAACGTCGCTGGCTCGGGTACTCGTACCTTCGGCTTAGGAGCCTCTTGCTCTGCCGGTGCTGCTGTCGATCGCGATACTTGCGTTAGGGCTAAACGCAATACCGTGATCTCTGCATGCATATCGTCCTTCATGCGAGCCATCTGCTCCGGCAGATCGATCAGACCCTCCAGAGTCTGTTGCAGGAACTCGATCTGCAACTTCTGAGTCTGGATATACAATCTTTGAGCCTCCACTGTACTCTGAAGACTCTCGATCTGGGGAATCATCCCGTCGTCCCCAGCACTAGCCAGACCTAGCACCTGCTCAATCTGTGTGATACTATCACCGTGATTCGCCATCTCTTCAGGTTTAGCCGTCTCCTTGGCTTTACCTTTGTCCTGCTTGGGCCAAACGTCCTTTGACGCTCCTCTGGCCATGTGGGTGATCTTCTGAAATTTCAAACCTTTCTTCACCTTCGTAGGTGAAGGTGCCATGTTCGCCATCACACGTTAGCCTGCTCTGATACCAAGTGTCATGCCCCGGTCAGATCAGCCCTAAACTAGCCCTAAACTGGTGTCTTAGAATTGTCTGGCGGAACACCAAAGCGCGAACTCCCTAGGGTTTCCGGGTAAAATTCTCCCATAATCAGAAAATCCTAATTCGCCGTGCAAAATTAATCCCCAAATTACAGATCGTACGAAAAACCCTACCCCTAATTCTGAAATCCAAACCCTAATTAGAATTATACCTCTCTGGTCAATGATTTTGATGTTGACCCACTGGTCAAAATTGCCGCCGCCGTTCGATTAATTCTCCTCGCTGACGTCACGCCGATGTCAGTGCTCCAATCCTTCTGCCGCGCGATTAATTTTCGGTCGCTGACGTTGCACCGACGTCAACCGCCGAATTTATTTCGATTTCGAAATCGAATTCGTAATTTCGATTTTGACTCGGTCGCCGCCCAACACTGACTCAGCTTCGTGCCTCGTTTCGAACGTCGGCCAGCGCGTTCGAAACGCTCCGCTCCGTCTTCGTCTTCCTTGAGCCGAGCTCGACGCCGCCTGCGTCTGAGCGCCTCGCCGGGGAAGGAAGCGCACTGAGATGGGAAGGCCGCCCACCTCCCCTTGACTTCCCGTCGCTGGTCGTGAACCACCTCTCCGCCAGAACCGACGGAGATCAACACCGCGAACACGGAATAGTAGAGGAAGAAGGTGAAGCTTTATTCCACAATCAAGTTGGCTACAACCTCCTGTTTCTACGTCGTGGGCCCCCTGGCCGGCCACCCCTCTCCCCTCCCTCACCGTCGACCCACCGGTCGCGATTACAATCGCTCAAACTCCCCTAAACTCTGCTGATGGTCGCTCTCCTCTCCTCAATCGAACTCGCCGCCTGGAGGTGATTGAAGAAGCTCCCCTACTCCTCGTCTCGCTGCCGCTTTAAGGAGAAGAGCGCCGCCTCCTCTTCTCCAGATTTAGGGCGTCCGCCGCCCTTTGTTGTCACCAGGCCTGCGTCGTCCGGAGCCGGGATCCTCGAGTCGCCTTGAAGCTGCTACGCTCGCTTCCGCATCCGTCGCACTCGGTGAAGACGAAGCTCGATTTGGTCAAACTTTAGAGTTGACCGAGCTCCTCCCTTGTTTGGGCTTCGATTTGGACTTGTGTTTGGGCTTGGGCCAAATCGGCCTGACCCAGGCCTAACACTAGGGGTTTTCATGATTCAGTTAACCGAATCGTGACTCTAAATCTTATCCCGAACTGATTAGAACGGTTCGACTACATTACAAACCGTTCCCGAACCAAAAAATCAGTTAACCGGTTTTTTGGTTCGGTTAACTACCGGTTTTTGGTTAACCAATTAAGAAATTTTTTTTTTCCAATAATATTAAATATAAAATATGTAAAATACAATCTGTATATAATATTAAATATTATTATTTGATAATTAAATATGTAAAATAATTAATTTTTAAATTATAGTCAATAGATTTCGAACTCATAATCGACTATCTTATAAAGTAATGCCTAACCATTGCACTAAATGAATAATTAAATTATAAACTTCGGTTATATATATACATATATTCAGTCGGTTCGGTTAACCGGTGAAAATTTTTTCCCCAAACCGTAACCGAACCGAACCATAAATTTATAAGCTAAAAACCAACCATGAATTGAATCGATTAATTCGGTTAACCATCCGAGCGGTTCGGTTCGATCGGTTAACTACGATCTATCGATTTTCTGATTTTTTTGAACAGCCCTAATGTATTTTATCCTAGACTAATCTTTTTTTTGATCAATTGCCTCTATTTTTTCATGTATTATTCAATTGATTTTGCTTATTTTTTTAATTGTATTTTCTTGTACTTACAGTTTGTTATTTTCTGTAACTACCCTCAAACATTAAAGTGAATACTAAGATGCATCTTGTTATAAATTGCTTCAATACATAGGTTACAAAAAAATAAAAGTGTTCTTTTTATTTTGCTTTAGCTTTTCCCTTAATACTTTGGTTACAAGTTACATTACTTTCGATTTCCATCTAATAACTTTCAAAACTAATTGAATAGTAAACTTTTCCTGTGACCCAAAAAAGAAAGAAAATTTTACCACATAACATTTCAATGTCATAGACCTAACATTCCATACAATGTGATATATCTGGATATCAAGTTATTATAATATATATATATATATATTTCAGGTCACATATTTTCTAGAGATTTATTTCACACAAAAATAAGATGAGCTAAGCTACCTACACATTATTTTAAAGCTCAGCCCAATTAAGCGCACAAACAAAATCAATGCAACATATACTTCCAAAAGGAGAAAGAGTAGTGGAAGATATAGAGAACAAGGGATTATCTGAATAAATTGAACGAGTAACACAGGATGATTTAAGGCGAATGAGTACAACAGCTTTGATTAGCGAGATCACGAACAAGTAGAACAATAGAGATCTGGAGTAGCAGTGGTGAGATTCTAGGCAAAGGAGAGGCTAACAACCAGTGAAGACGAAGGAAATCTAGCTGAAAAAATCAAGGCGACATCATCGGGAAAAAGGGGCGTGACTAGTGAAGATGAAAAAAAATCTAGCGAAAGAAACAACGTTTTAGGTTTTCTGAAAAAGCAAAAGCTGAAAAAGTTTCTTTTCTGCTTTTTCAGCTTTTTGACTGTTTTTCAACTTTTATGTGCTTCAACTTTACGTTACCAAATGCAAACCGTAACTTTTTGCACTAAAAAAGGCAGCTTAAAGCACCTATGAAACAAAACTTAGGTTGCGTTTAGGATTGTAGTGTAGGTCATAAAGTGATGTGTTGTAAGATTGAAAGCCGTAGATTATAAAAGCGATGGTTGAAAAAAATAATATAAAATAATAATATAAAAATAATATTTTCTTCCAGTGACGCCGCCGCTCTCCTTCTACTTCTGTCCAGCCGCTGGGCACCGTCCCTTCACTGCTCCGTCCACCTCGCCCCGCTCGTGCGGTTCTCCACTCTCCTTCCGCCGCCGTCCAACTGCTGAGCGCCGTCCACTTCGCCCCGCTCGCCGACCTTCCCCTTCCCTGCTCGCCCAACCACGCGACCGGCTCACGACTCCCCACCTCCGCCGTCGCCGCCACTTGCGTCCCTTCATTCCTCCGTCCACCTTGCCCCGTCCACCTGATGAATGACGAGGGTTGCTGGGTGAGAATGGGCTAGCGACGAACGAGGAGAGTGGAGCTTCGGGTTCGACGACGCCCTCCCTCCCTCCCAGCGTCCTCTCACTTGGCGGGGGCAGCGTAGGGCGTCGACGGCGTGGGGGTGCCAAGGAGGGCGGTCTCTCCTTCTC
Organism: Costus lasius; assembly: GCA_027563935.2. NCBI lineage: Eukaryota > Viridiplantae > Streptophyta > Magnoliopsida > Zingiberales > Costaceae > Costus > Costus lasius. The sequence goes on from CM050451.1 coordinate 85,787,057, forward strand.
CGCCGCTACTAGGTAGTGAACCCCTTCGGTTCGATGAAGAAGAAACGCCCGGGAGAGACTGCAACGTGCTCAAACCCTTCTTGAAAGCCGTCCGCTCCACACCCATGCAACCTACAGGGAGAGACCTGCAGGCCAAGCCGGGCGAAAAACGCCCGGTCCATGTTAGTCAACGCACGTAAGCAGCCTCTAAGTGCCCTTAGTGCCAAACATTTTTTACTTCTTTGACCGACGCCCTACGCGACTGGCAGCTCCGCCTACAACGCCAAACGCAGCCTTAGTCTAAATGAATATAATTTAAAGAAAACCTTGACTTTGATTTGACATAGAATTTTCATTAAGTAGACTCAATTAAATCCATATAGAACTTGAAATTGACTCAATATAACTAGATTTGATAATCATGTGAATGACATGGTTGAATTAGTTTAATAATTTTCAAGTAAAGTAGAGTATAAATTATATTTATGAGCTTTAGTTACCCTTATATGAACCTAAATTGGAGAAATGACATATTTGGGATAAATTTTAGTCATTATATTATATTAAAGTTATACTAATTATGGTTTACTAAGTTAAGTTTGAGATAATTATGGTAATGATTTAGTATTTTAGTTCCTTTACCAATGGCATCTATGTTTTATTAATCATAATCGCCATATTGTATATTTTGATATTCTTCATTGAACTACGTACTCAAATCTTTATTAATTTTTAGTAAGGTAAAAAATGACACACCAAGGGGAAATCCCACTCAACTAATCAAACAGTGAAAAAAAAAAGAGGAAGATTGATTACCTTGAATCTAAGGTCTATTTAGCCTCACTATTAATAGCTTTATAACTATGTTAAATTATGCTATGCTGTGCTGCACTATACTATACTGTCAAAATTTATAAGATGTTTGATTAATAATTTTTTAACTGTTATCAAAATTTAAAATAATAAATAAATATATTATTTTAAAATATTTAAAATTATAATATATTTTATTTTTCTTTAGTATGATAATTTTGAATTATTTAAAATAATAATACTTAAAATTTTAAACAAAATAATGTAAATTACTTTTTTAAGAAGCAGAAGCTGCAAAAATATCAAATTATAGCTTTTTTACTGCTTTTTTCTGTTTCTGCTTTTCATTACCAAATACTTTTCTTTCTCCTTTCTACTTAAAAATTAATTAAAAACAGCTTAAAAAAAGGCCAAACAGAGCCTAAATTTCTTAGAACATTCAACAATCCCTATTAACAAAGTGATAAAAAAGTCAATGTGTTGACCCTTCTATCCCTCCTCACATTGTGGTCTCACTTGACAACTCGGGTGCATCCATAAGCTTAGCGTCTAGAAGGTCAATTCAACCCAAAATCCTTAGGCTACATAATTGGCTCTTGGAAATTGCTATGTGATCTAATCTCCTAGGAGCACATAAGGATGGTCTTTCTAAATCTAAAATACCTTGATCAAATACTTCACCAGTAGTGAAAGTTTACTTATGTTGGACGATGGACTATATGAAAGAGCGTGCCAATGTTAATAGTGGTAAAGCCAAATGATGATGGATCTTGCATCAAATGCGCCTTCTACTTCTTCTTGGAGGCCTAGCTAGTGGAAGTCACATATGAGTTTGTTCTCTTACACATTCACGGACCTCACCTAGAAAGGACTATCTTAGTCCTTAGGAAAAAAAAAAGGCCTAACATGCTAATTAGACCTGCTTAAGAAAGCTAGGCAAAACATCTCGATGTAAACCCTTAGGTAGAAGGTCGGCATTAAATCCTAAGTCAATATCACCTAAGAGAAGGATTAGTAAAAATCAAACAAGTTGCCTAAGTTCAACAAGCACAATTGTGAGGCTCAGGGGACAGGTGTCCCCGAGCACGTGGCCATGGAGTTGCACTAGAGGAAGACGCGACTTTTGGCCAAGCGAATCGGGTCGTGCAGGCGGGTAGGAGGCTTGAATCCAAGCGAAGAACCAGATCCAATTTGGTCCTCGGCGATACGTGCGGAGGCGCAAAAAGAAGTCCGGAGGACCCATGCGAAGGCGGTGGCATGTAGAGCCGGACATGGCAGGTGGGCTTCGGCATGGGGCAAGTCACCTTGGAACGTATGGGAGTTGACCAGAAAGAAAGAAAAGAGAGGGAAGAAAGGGAAGAGGGAAAGAACAGAAGACAAGAGGAAGAAATCGTCTTAGAGCTTCCATTCGGCTCCCCGACGGCGATCCTACCTCGTCCGACGAGTCCGACCCAACGGGAGTGACACGGCGGGTGACTAAGGCAGCAAAGGCAACGGGACGACACAAGGCCACCTTCCTGATCTCAATGGACCAGACGAAGGCATAGAGGTGCTGCACATCTGTGGAGTGGTGAGATCAGAGAGATTGTATAGAGGGAGAAAGGAGGATTTTATGTAGCTCTTGATTTGGTAATAAAGAGTGAAAATTTTCCTTCCGTCCGGATTGTGTTGGTGTCGAGGTTGAGCTCTATTCGCCGGAGGCGTGGGTCGCCGAGAAGAAGAGAGGCTAAGGGAAGTTTGCATGAACTTCCTGCCGCTGTTAACTCCTGAGCCCGAATGACTCAAGTCAACCTTAGGGTGCTGACATTGGTTGACTTAGAGAAAAAAAAAGGAGGCGAAGGCGAGGTCAGGTTCAAATGTGACAGAAATTGGTATCAGAGGGGGCATTGACGACGATTGTCCTGCGGGCTTCCAATGGTATAGTATCGGTGGCAGAACGATTGACCTGGATAGAGGTGTTGCTGGCCTGACCGGCGATGCGGAAGACTAGGTGTTGGTCTCGCAAGTTGAAGACTCGGTTCGGCGAGCCGAGATGCAGCAGCAACAGATCGCCCTATTGTAGGACTCAGTGACGAGGTTGATGGTGGTGCAAGAGAGAGCACCACGAGTTGCATTTACATTATGTTTTTACTTATGTTTTATATAGTATTTTAGGCTTAATTACATAATTTTATACTAATTTTTAGTATTTTTTATTTCCTTTGGTATGAAATTTTTACTTTTCTTAGTTTTTGTAAAAATACAGGTAAAATCACATAAAAATAATAAATTTCATGAGTTTTGAAGCCATGACATGATTCCCAAGGAAAAGACAAAGCCGTACGTCAAATTTGGAGTAAAATAGGGGGTCAAACACTAAATTCATGGTCACAGCCGTGAGTTCTTCATGAGCCGTGAGTTTCGCACTTCAGGGAGCAGTTTTGTGGCTAAGTAAAAAAGTTCACAAAAACTTTCACGAATGAGGCCATGAGTCCTTCATGAGCTGTGAGGTTTTCTATGTACACAGACTTTTCTTCATAAAAACTTTCACGACCGCAGCCGTAAACAATTCACGGGCCGTGAGTACTTCCACCCCACTCGGTTTTTCGCTCGATTTGGCCTCGAATCGAGTCGAAACATAACCAAACTTTGCAGAAGCCTTCCTAGATGGGTTCTAGACCGATTAAAGTATAAAAGGAAAGATTTTTGGAGGGTTAGAGTTATAGGTGAAGATGAACATAGGCGGCAGCTAGGGCAAAAATCGATTTTTGGGCAGAATTCCAGTGAGAGATCACACAACGGAGGGGATTTGACGCTTCATCTTCATCACCATATCAAGGGGAAGAGTTCTATTTACTTTCATAGTGTCTCTTTGCAATTTAATTGAGATTACATGTTGAATTCATCACAAAACATGCTGTATTCGATGAACATGTCCACTTAAACTTTATTTCGGGATTTGGGATGTAGCCCACTGACGATTTATGGATTAAATTTATTGTCTTAAATCTTTGTCATGATTTTTATAGAGTTGATTTGATCAGAATTGTGTTTATTTTGTAATTTACTTTGGCCAAGTATGTTTATGTCTTAGATGTCGCGAGAAGGACCGGGAGGTGAATCACGACATTAGATCTATTCTTGTCAAACATGTGAATTCGATCACGAGAGTAATTCGGCTTCGCTTGAAGGATTTCATGATTTTTCATAGAACTTATGAGTCTATTTATGTTAATTGTCACGAGAGTAAGGAATTGATGTAAATAGATACCGGGGTTACACTTCGGGAGGAGGTAATTTGTATATCACGAAAAATCTCTTTCAACACTTTAATTTTCTGTTCAAAGCTTTATTTTCATTAAATTCATAGTCGTCAATGTGGTGGAATCTCGAGTCCCGACTTTTTCCGCATAGATTTTCACACAAAACGGTACCTTTATTTCTTTTCGTACTTAGAAGCTTCAAAACAAAAACCACAATTTGATTCGTCTAGATATAAACAAATCGTGTAATCGGTACTTGATCGCCAGATCCTCATTGGGAACGATCTTATTTTATTACTTCGATAAAATCATGCACTTGCGGCAGCATCAACCACCAAGTTGTTGGTGATGAGGGGCACGTTGGCAACAGTCGGCATTTCACGAGTTGAAGTAGAGGTTGATGACAGAGCCTGTCTTGGTCCTCCCCGATTTTCGATGGCCATTCAAGATCCACACTGATGCGTTGGACCAGGTGATAGGGGGCATCATGATGCAGCAATATACGATGCATGAGAAAGAAATGTTGGTGGCCCTTCACTGCTTGAGGGTGTGGCACATTTATGTGCTAGGAGCGGCCTTTGTGGTACGCACCGACAATGCGGCCAACACTTCTTCACCACTCAGCCGAAGCTGTCAGCCCGTCAGGCTAGATGGTAGGAGTATGACGGAGTCAAAAATGCCTTTAGGGGTGATCCAATACCCCTGGAAGACACCTGGGATGACTCCCTAGGTTGGGACGAAACTTCGCAAGAAATTTTGATTCAGAAAGCCATCTGCTGCCCTGAACATCGCCAAGCCATGATGGTAGACATGGCCAGACTGTGACAGTAGACACAGCCATGACGGGCTCGCTCCATGAAGGCGATGCAGGCACAGCACCTCCCACGCCCGTTCCCGCAGCCGTGTCTGGCTCGGCGGGATCCAGTTGACCTGAACACGGCCAGGCCGTGATCAAGAGCACGACCATGACACGGTCGGGCGAAAATGCGAATGTAGACACGGCCCTCGACACGCCCGTGACGAGCTCGGCGGAAACCGGGACACCCCATCACGGCCGTGACAGGAAGCATGGCAAGGCCGTGATCAGCTCGCCGCAAGACACCGCACCGATCGCCCCCGTGTCTCCTGCAGTGTTCAACCTGGTGCCACCCCATCACGCCCGTGATGGCAAACACGGCTAGGCTGTGAACGCCTCGAAAGTGGGCCTGGGTCCAATTTTTCAAGAGCTTCGACGATCACAACGATCCTCCCACCCTCCAGATCGTTATATGGGCCTGGTAAGCCCATCCTCTAGCTCAACGCCGTCCATCCAACCCATTCCCATGGCAAGCCTTCCCTGCAGGCCATCACAAGAAGCCGCTGCCGATCGCTATCACAACTGGGATCTTAACACCGAGTTCTCAACACTGCTCAAGAGATCGCCAACAATATCCAGAATCACCCTACTATCAGCAGGTTTTGCTGTTTCGTGGCGGCCTGTTTGGATATGGTGTAGCACCCATTTGGGCCCGGACAACGGCCCGCGAAGGAGTCCCTTGCACCTGAAGCCATGCGCCAGCCCATGGAATCACCTGCAGAATAGTTCGTAGTTGCTTAGTCCTAGTTTGTTAGAGGGCATCTTTACCCTCTTTAGGAAGTTAGAGAGTGGTTGGCTTCTCCAACTCCCTCATTTGTTTCTCATGTGACCCTCTACCCCTCTTGTTCTATAAAAGAGGGCTGAAGGTTTTGTGGTTTATTAGCTTTGTTGTAGAAGTAACCTTCCCCCACGCGAAGGTCTAGGTCCAACAAACTCCGAGGAGCTCACCTTGAGTTCCCTCGCTCTCTTGTACTGCTTTTCTGCTTTCAATCAAAACACCTGAAGAACCCACAACAGGCTTTGGGTACTTTTCATTTTAATCCCCTGCGTTAGCATCTTGGGCGAGCGGTGCCCCTTCCTCGTAGCATCGTGAAGGTTTTGCATGCGCGTGCTTGCAAGGAAAAATTGGCTCCGCGAGAAAGGTGAGTATTTTCCATTAGTAATCGATCTGTGGTTCTCTTCGCCCTGGGTATTGCTCAAGTACGTCTTACGGTTCTCATCGTCTTTCCGAGGCTTTCACCGATCGCTCGCATTTTCTTCCCTCGTCTCAAGACCCTTTCCCGTTTTCGGCATCATGGTCCCCCCCTCCTTAGAGTACTGAACTGAGGACGCTCCTAACGTTCCGTTGCGTTAATTTTGGAATCAGAGAGAGGTTGAAGCTAACTCTTGTCTAGCTTTGCTGGTCTCTTCGCTGCATTCATTCAGTTCTCCGGGTTTGCTTTCTGCATTCATACTTGCATTTTCCTGCTTCATGACCACTAGATCAGGAACCTCCTATCAAAACCCACATGCTCAAGTACCCGCTACGACTGAAGAAAGTACTCCGCCTAGGGTAGAGTCGGTCGAGTCGCTCTCCATGCGTATAGAAGCGATGGAAGTCATGTTTCAGCGCCTTATAGCATCGGTCCAACTCTTAACGGAACAAGTTGTGGAACTCCGAGCTAAACCCGCCGAGGGTCAGCCCTCTCTTAGTGTTAACCCTCCGTTGGCCCCGCTGCGCATGCGCGCCAACGAGTCTCCCTGCTTTGACCCATTTGGTGACGACTCTGTGTAGGCTGAGGACGCGCCTCCCCTACGACGTCCGACCGCGTGTAGTCGTGAGGACGATGAGGTCTGCCGGCTCATGTGCATTGACCCACCTATCTTCAACGGTAGCCTTGACCCCCGCGCCTTCCTTGATTGGGCTGCGGCTGTAGACAACTATTTTGAGTGGAGTGCCATGTCCGACCACCTTAAGGTCAGCTACGTGCGTCTTTTATTAACCGGGCCCGCTCTGTTGTGTTGGATGAATGTAGAGCGCCAACTTGTTGACCAGCGTCTTCTCCCCATCACTCGATGGGAGGAGATGTGTTACCGGCTTAAGGAGAAGTATGTGCCCCACACCTATAGGCAGCAACTCTTAGACTCCTATTGTGCCATAACCTAGGGCTCCGACTCCGTCGACGCGTATCACACTCACTTCGACGAGTTGGGCATTCGGTGCAACCTCAAGGAGGATCCCGCTTTCACCTTGTCCCGCTTTAAGCGTGGTCTCCGTGATGAGATCCGCCGCGCGCTGCCCACTCATGGGCTTGATTCGATCATCTTGGTCCTTCACCATGCTCACGAGATCGAGCAGGATCTACGTGCCACACACCACCGTGTGGAGTCAGGTGCCCCGCGTCGTGTTGTCTATGCGCCTCCGGCGCCAGCCCCGCCACCTCGTTTTGAGGCTCCCCCTCGTTCAAACCATATGGGCCCCCGTCGTCCCCCGCGAGACGCTCCCCATGAGGCACCTTCCGCCTCGCTTGACTTGGGATGAGAAGGGCAAGGCGCCATCTAGACCAGTCTGCCCGGCCCTTGTCGTCATTGCAGCCAAACCAGCCACTTCAACTGGGATTGCCCGCGTCGTTCCCTACACATCGCGGCTGCACCGCAAGATCCTCGCCCACAGCCTGTTGCTCCTCCTAGGCCCCCTCCGGCCTTGGAGGTTGGCCCCCAGTGCTACTTCGATGAGGAGTCGAGCCCGTGACCCACTATGGCCGTTGCGCACTGCACTCTTGTCCACTCCCCTCCTTCGTCAGAGGATTGGAAATGCACGAGTATCTTCTACACTTACATTAAGAGTAACGGGCACTCATGCAAGATAGTCATCGACGGAGGCAGCAGTCTCAACGTCGTGTCACGAACTGCGGTCACTCGTTTTAGCCTCACCCTTAAACCACACCCGAGACCATATTTGATCGCTTGGGTCGATGTGTCTAGCCTCCCCATCACCCACCAGTCCCAGGTCCCCATTTACTTCGGTGATTACACAAATAAGGTGTGGTGTGACGTCACCTCTATGGACATCACCCATGTCCTTCTTGGCCGCCCTTGGCTCTATGACCGCGACATCGTCCATTACGGCCGTTCCAACACTTACGTCTTCCAACACGGGGAACGTAAGATTTGTTTGACCCCCGTCTCCGCCTAAGGAGTTCCGGGCCTCCACGTCCAAGGGTATTGTCACACCTTCACCTCCAACTTAGTCCGCACCTAAGGCAGTCGCCTTGGTCCGACCCAGCTCCCTTGTCCATGAAGCCCATGAGACCAAGGTGGTCTATGCCCTCATGGTGCGCGAAATCTCCCACGACTCCCCTCCTCTGCCGGCCCCTTTGCCGACGGAAGTCACCGCCCTCTTGGCCGAATTCTCCAACATCTCCCCGGTTGATCTCCCTGTTGGTCTTCCCTCAGATTGCGACATCCAACATGTCATCGACCTTGTCACCGAGGCGTCTTTACCCAACCTGCCCCATCACCGTCTCAACCCCACCGAGCACACGGAGCTCAAACGGCAAGTTGATGACCTTCTTGCCAAGGGTTTCATTCGCGAGAGCCTCAACCCCTGCGCCATCCCTGCCCTCCTTACGCCTAAGAAGGATGGTTCGTGGCGGATGTGCATTGATTATCGCACAATCAATCGCATCACCATCAAATACCGTTTCCCATTCCGCGCCTGGATGACATGCTTGACCTCATTTCCGGTGTGTGTTGGTTGAGCAAGCCGGACCTCCAGAGCGGCTACCACCAAGTCCTCATCCGTGAGAGTGACGAGTGTAAGATGGCCTTTAAGACGAAGGACGGCCTTTACGAGTGGCTGGTCATGCTCTTTGGGCTTACCAACGCGTCATCCACATTCATGCGTCTTATGAGCCAGGTCCTCCGCCCCTACATGGGGAAGTTTCTGGTCGTCAACTTTGACGACATCCTGATTTATAGCCGCACCCACGCTGACCACCTTGAGCACTTACGTTTGACGTTTGACATCTTGCGCAAGGAACACTTGTTCCTTAAAGCTAAGAAGTGCTCTTTCCTCGAGCCCCAGGTTCAGTTTCTAGGCTTCATCGTGTCCGACCAGGGTCTCATGGTCGACCCTTCCAAGGTCGAGGCCATTCGCCAATGGCCGACACCCGAGTCCGTCACCAAGGTCCGCAGCTTTCTCGGCCTCGCTGCTTTCTATCATTGCTTCATCAAGGGGTTCAGCACCATCGCTTCCCCTATGATGGCCTGCACCAAACATGATGCCTTTCTATCACTGCTTCATCAAGGTGTTCAGCTTCTTCGCCCTCAAAGACCTCTTGACCACGGCTCTGGTCCTTCGCTTCCCTGACTTCTCGAAGGTTTTCGAGGTGGCCTGCGATGCATCTGGCATCGGCATTGGTGGCACCCTTAGTCAAGAGGGTCACCCGGTCGCCTTCTTCAGCGAGAAGCTGAACGAAGTACGCCAATGGTACTCCACCTACGACAAGGAGTTCTACACCCTTGTCCAATCCCTCCGACAATGGCATCACTACCTCCTACACAAGGAGTTCATTCTCTTTAGTGACCATCAGGCCCTCTCCTTCCTAAACGCCCAAAAGGAGCTTGCCCCTCGCCACGCGAAGTGGGTTGAGTTTCTCTAGCAGTATACCTTCATCATCACCCACAAGGCCGATAAGGACAACGTGGTGGCCGATGCCCTCAGCCGTGTCCGTTCCTTCCTTTGCGTCCTGTCCACGTCCGTCCCCACCTTGGCCCACATCCGCGACGAGTACGCGGACTGCCCTAACTTTGGGCCTATGTTCACTCGGCTACTTGCCGCTGACCCCCCGGACTTACCCTACCGCCTCCACGATGGCTATCTAGTGTACAGTAACCAGTTGTGTGTTCCCCGCTCCTCCCTCCATGAGCACCTACTGATCAAGCTTCACGCCGGTGGTGCCACTAAGCACTATGGCCGTGACAAGACCCTTGACTTGGCCGAAGACCACTTCTTCTGGCCCACTCTTCGTAAGGATGTAGACAGGGTCGTCCGCCACTATGGCATGTGCCAACGTGCCAAACCCCGCCCCGCTAACTCTGGGCTGTATACCCCGCTACCTGTGCCCAAGAGTCCGTGGTTAGACATTAGCATGAATTTCATCCTTGGCCTCCCTCGCACGGCCTCGCGCCACGACTCCATCTTCGTTGTCGTGGATCATTTCTCTAAGATGGCACACTTCGTGCCTTGTTCTAAGACGGCTGATGCATCGCACATCGCGCATCTTTTCGTTAAGGAAATCGTTCAGCTCCATGGCCTCCCTCTCACCATCGTGTCTGACTACAACACCCGATTCGTCGGTCATTTTTGGAAGTCCTTGTGGGCCATCCTTGGGACCACTCTCAAGTTCCCATCCGTGTATCACCCACAAATGGACGGTCAAACGGAAGTGGTGAACCGTAGTTTGGGCAATCCCCTGCGGTGCTTAGCTGGTGACTTCCCATGCCATTGGGCTGACCACCTTCCCATTGCGGAATTCGCATATAACAGTGCGTTCCACTGCTCGACCGGGTTGAGTCTTTTCCAAGTCATTCTCGGGCACCAACCTAGGAAGCCGATTTACATGCATAATGTTCCTCCTCCCCCCTCGATCCATGAGTCCGCCCATGCATTTGTATCTCATCTCTCGAGCTTGCATGATGAAATTCGTCGCCGGATTTACTTGAGCAACTCCTGGTATGCTGTTGAGGCTAACAAGCATCATAGGCCACATCACTTTCAGGTTGGGGAGCTTGTTATGGTGCGTGTCCACCCTGAGAGGTTGAGGTCGTGGGCCAATTGGAAATTGCATGCACGCTGCGACGGTCCCTACATGGTTCTATGGCGGGTGGGCAACAACGCTTATGTCCTCGACCTCCGGAGGACTCCCTCATTAGCCCTGTCTTCAATGTTGCCAACCTCCTGCCCTACCATGCGCCTCTTCCCACCGACGCCCCCTCTCATGCCCTACTGCCCCCTTGTTCTTCAGAGGAGAATTCTTCCCACCCGGGGCAATTGACAGAGTCAAAAATGCATTTAGGGGTGTTCCAATATCCCTGGAAGACACCTGGGATGACTCCCCATGTTGGGATGAAACTTCGCCAGAAATTTTGATTCAGAAAGCCATATGCCGCCCTGAACACGGCCAGGCCATGACGGTAGACATGGCCATGACGGGCTCGCTCCAAGAAGGCGACGCAGGCACGACACCTCCCACGCCTATTCTCACAGCCATGTTTTGCTCGGCGGGATCCAGTCGACCTGAACACGACCAGGCCATGATCAAGAGCACGGCCGTGACACGGTCGGGCAAAAATGCGAACGCAGACACGGCCCTCGACACGCCCGTGACCACCACCGTGACGAGTTCGGTGGAAACCGGGCCACCCCATCACGGCCGTGACAGGAAGCACGGCAAGGCCGTGATCAGCTCGCCGCAAGACACCACACCGGTCACCCCAATGTTGATGGAGGTGGGATCACTCACAAATAAGGGTACATGCAAACAACGCTTTAAGAAAATATTTTTTTGTATTTTTTTGATAAAACCCAAATTTACTTCTAACGGAGTTGGAAGATATATTTTGTATTTTATAAATAGAGAAAACGACACTAAGTTACTTAAGACTACTAAAGAAAGAGCACTTTAAACTACGAATTGAAAGACTAGTAGGAATACTCACAGTGCGATCCTTGAGAATAGAAGGATCGTATCGTCCCGGTCTTCAACGGTCCTACTCTGATGGAAGGTATTGCATCATTACAAACAAACACAGACAAACGAGATCCGCACACACCACGGATTCATATTACAAATTAAAACTAAGGAGGAGGTTAAGCCTCACAAGTTCCCTTAACACTTTAACTAAAGAGAGAGAGAGGGGGAAGAAGAAAAGCCATGCGCTTAGGGAAGAATCCTTCAAGTTCTTGCGCCACCTTCAAACAAAATTCAGATTAGTGTAGAACCAAGCTCTAAAGATTTAAAGAAGGTGAAGGGGAAAGAACTTAGCCGAAGAGGTCTTCTTGATGCAAGTCTCCTTGTTGGCCGAAAGTGTTGAAGTTTCAAGAGGCTCTTGAAGCTTTGCCGAGACTAAGGTTGGAGATCCTTCTTTAGGGCTCGCCAAAGATGTATAAGAGATCCTTCAAGGAGTTGGATGCGTTGAGGACTTGAGAAGAAGGGGGAGAAGGGAAAGGGCTCGGCCCTTTAGAGGATAGGGGAAGGTAGAAGATTCTTTAGGCGACACAAGCACCAATGCTAACACAAGGTTTTTTTCATCTAGGAAACTAATAGACAAAGAGAGGGGAGGTTACAATTTATAGGCTCAACAAGCCATGGGCAAGGGTGACAATTCACCCTAGGAGCAAATCACAACATTATGGAGGAAATTAATGCTCAATTAAAACATTTCCATCCTCAATTTTGAATTTCAAATTCTTTCTTTCTTGTAGCCGAATTCTCTTGGGCTCCTTCCTTCTTTGCTTGGATGAGATGGCGCTTCTTGCATTGGACTCATTTGAATTCGAAAACCTTCCTTCAAGATGCATGGGCGGCTAAGAGGTTTCCAAAGGTGATTCCACAAATTGGGGATCTAGATGGTGATCCCTTGATTTGTGGATCTTGATTGATCCTTGATGGCTAGGCGCATTGAAGACTCTTTAATTGGTAAGTGTGGGCTGGTTCTTCAATTCGAATTAATCCTCATATTATGTGGCGCCTTGGGTTGATTTGGAAGGTGGAGTTGCATTTAATGTAAGCCCCTTGGAGTCTCTAGTTAAGTGTTGAAGCGCTTCCTTCCATATTTGGAGCTCTACTTGAGTGGCTTAGCTTGAGCTTCCTAGCTTCCCTTGAGCTGGGCTATAACCTGCCCAATTATTGACACAAAGACCAGTAGACTATTCTAGGAGGTAATGCATGACCAAATAAGGAAACTACACAGTGCACTAGAGCTTTATTCAAGGCAAATAAGGAAAGTGCAAATAAGGAAAGAGAGGTGACCTAGGAGGAAAAGCCATATCTGATGGGCTTCCTCCTAGCCCTTCCAGACCTTCTTGGGGCAGGGTTGGCCTCTCCATCATTTCTCCCCGGATGGGAAGAATTCTCCTCTGGAGAATTATCCTTGTACCCTTGGAGTAACTCCGGAGCGGCCTGTGCCAACTCTTTTTCGGGAAGCCAAGCCTCCTCACCCGACACAAATTTAACACGATAAAACACTTGTACCTCGTCTGGGGTGAGTCGGGTCTGATCTTCAAGTATGCTCTGTGGCTCGAGCCTGTCAGTCAACTCCTCGATGAGTACCGGCTCCTCATAGTGTGTGAGATCCTCCACGTTGACAGTGGTGGGGATCCCCAGGTCCGGTGGTAGATCTAAGACGTAGGCGTTGTCATTGATCTTTTCTACAATGGTGAATGGTCCGAGTCCTTTGGCGTCCAACTTGCGGCCAGATCCATGGATGCGCTCCTCCCTGACCCGCAGTATAACCTGTTCACCTACAGAGAATTTCCTTTCTCGGCGTTTCTTGTTAGCACTCTTGCGATAGGAATTTACAGCATCAAGCATTTGACAATGTATTTCGTGATGTAAATGGGACATGTGAGTAGCAAAATCTTTAGCAGACATAGAAACATGAGAGTGCCTAGGTAAAGGAAATAAATCAACAGGTTTTCTAGGTTGGTACCCTAAGTTGGCCTGAAAAGGGGATAATCCTGTGGTTTTGTTGACAACACTATTATAGGAGAACTCGGCAATGGGTAACAGCTTATCCCATGTGCCTGGATGCTCTCCTACCAAACTCCTCAAAATGCTCCCCAGTGATCGATTGACCACTTCGGTCTGCCCATCCGTTTGGGGATGATAGGCCGTGGAGAATTTGAGTTTAGTTCCCAACATAGCCCACAGGGTCTTCCAGAAATGTCCAACAAACCTGGAATCCCTATCAGAAACTATAGTCAGAGGGGTACCTCTATTCTTAACAACCTCTTTAAAGAATAACCTTGCCACATGAGATGCATCTGTGGTTTTGTAACAAGGTATAAAGTGTGCCATCTTGGTAAACCTATCCACTACGACAAAAATAGAGTCATGTCTGGAGGGAGTCCTTGGTAAACCTAAGATGAAGTCCATGCTAAGGTCTTGCCATGGTGCTTGAGGGATGGGTAGGGGTGTGTATAGACCATAGTTATGTTTCTGAGTTTTTCTGGTCTGACAGGTCCTACAATGTTTGACAACCTTAGCCACATCCCTATAGAGGTTCGGCCAGAAGAACCGTTCCTCCACTAAGGCTTGAGTCTTGTCCCGGCCATGGTGCCCGGCAGACCCTCCTCCGTGGATCTCCCAAACAAGGAAATCTCGGATTGAGGTCTTGGGAACGCACAACTTTGGCCCAAGAAACAAAAACTCATCCCTTAGAGTATAGAGGGGATGACTCAAGGGGTCTATGCTAAGCTCAGAATATATGCTAGAAAAATCAGGACATTCTAAATATTCATGCTTCATGCGATCAAATCCAACTACTTCAACAGATAATTTTTGCACAAGTAAAGTTACTCTACTTAAAGCATCAGCAACTTTATTTTCAATCCCAGACTTATGTTTCAAAACAAAGGTGTACTGTTGAAGGTATTCTACCCATTTAGCATGTCTAGCATTTAATTTTTTTTGAGCACTTAGAAAAGATAAAGCCTGGTGATCACTATTTAGAATAAATTCGTTATGTATAAGATAGTGTCTCCAATGCCTTAAAGATTGAACTACAGCATAGAATTCCTTATCATAGGTGGTATATCTTTGTTTAGCCTCATTTAATTTCTCGCTAAAATAGGCTATGGGGTGACCTTCCTGACTAAGGGTACCTCCTATTCCTACTCCTGAGGCATCACAGTCCACTATAAAAACTTTAGAGAAGTCAGGTAATCTTAGGACTGGGGCAGTGGTCATTCTAGACTTAAGCTCCACAAAAGCTCTACCAGCAGACTTAGGCCAACTAAACTCACCTTGTTTCATACAATTGGTTATAGGGGCTACTATGGTGCTAAAGTTTCTAATGAATCTTCTATAGAAAGCAGCTAGACCATGGAAGCTCCTAATCTCAGTCAAAGTTTTGGGTTCAGGCCAGTCTAAAATGGCTTGGATCTTGCTAGGGTCAGCTTGGAGTCCTTGGTCAGACACTATGAATCCTAGGAAGACAACCCTAGGGGAGAGGAAAGAACACTTCTTCAGGTTAAGGTATAACTTTTCTTCCTTATGTAGATCTAGGGTTTTCCTAAGGTGTTCCATGTGTTCTTCTTGGGTCTTGCTATAGATTAGGATGTCATCAAAGTAAACTACTAAGAATCTTCCTATATAAGGCTTCAAGACTTGATTCATTAATCTCATAAAGGTTGAGGGGGCATTAGAAAGACCAAAGGGCATGACTAGCCACTCATATAAACCATCCTTAGTTTTAAAAGCTGTTTTCCACTCATCCCCAAGTCTTATCCTAACTTGGTGGTATCCACTTCTAAGGTCTAGCTTGCTAAACCACTTAGAACCTACCAGCATGTCAAGCATGTCATCTAATCTTGGGATGGGAAATCTATACTTGATGGTTATCCTGTTCATTGCCCTACAGTCTATGCACATGCGCCAGCTTCCATCCTTCTTTGGGGTAAGAAGGGCGGGTACTGCACACGGGCTAAGGCTTTCCCTAATGAAACCCTTGTCTAAAAGTTCATCTACTTGTCTTTTGAGCTCTTGATGCTCAGTGGGGTTCATCCTATAGTGGGGCAAGTGTGGGAGAGTAGAACCCGGGACAAGGTCTATCGCATGTTGGATTTCTCTAAGGGGAGGTAATCCATTGGGAAGTTCATCTCTAGTGAGCTCAGAGTACCCTGAGAGTAGGGTCTCAACTTCTAGGGGTATGGGTGACTCCTCATCTAAGTTGGTTTCCTTAATGACTAAGGAGTACACCTGCTTGGACTCTAGGCAGTCCTGGGTAAAGGCATGGGGCCTTATGAGTTGGATGGTAGGTTTGGGTTCCTTAGGTTCTTCTATCCTACCTTTATTGGTGGAAGCCTTAAGTTCCTTAGGCATGGAAGGCTTCAGTTTGATCTTTTGCTCATCATGGCTAAAGACATAGGTGTTAGTCCGACCGTAGTGGATAACATCCATATCATATAACCAAGGGCGACCGAGTAAGACTTGGGCGACATCCATGGTTATGACGTCACACCAAATCTTGCCTTGGTAGATGGCAAACTGAAGGGGCACTAAGCACCTATGGGTGACTGGGACACTAGACTGATTGACCCAGGATATGCTATAGGGATTGGGGTGCGGTTCTGCCTTAATGTTGAATTTTACTAAGGCTGTGTGAGAGACCGCGTTTAGACTACTTCCCCCATCTATCACTACTTTGCACATGTTGCCATTGCATTTCGTGTAGGTGTGGAAAATACTGGTCCTACGCCAGTCCTCGGTTGGGGTAGGTTTGATTAGGGTGCATCTAACCACTTCTAAGGTGTCGGGGGTTTGCTCTTCACCACTATCATAAACTAGTTCTTCATAAATCATACATCCAGAGTCAGGGTTATGGGTTTCCTCATGGTTTTCCTCATAGGTTTCTTCACATTTTTCTTCACCTAAGTACAGGACTCTCTTGGGGCAGTCTTTCATATAGTGTCCTACTTGGCGGCAAGCATGGCAGGTGACTCTAGGTTCTTGGATAGTCCTAGGTTTAGAGGGTGTTGATGTTGGGGCTTTGGGTTGAGAGCTTGAGGGGCTTGAGGAGGGTGCCTTAGGATAAGTTCTAGGGGAACTTAACTCTCTCCTAAAAGCTCTCTTTATGTTTTCTTCTACCTCTAAGGCTCTTTGGTAGGCGACTTCCCTAGATTCTATTTGGAAATAGGTCATTCCTCTTTTGATTTCGGGTCTTAGTCCATTCTTGTACCTGCTAAGGGAGACATGGGATTCTTCATGGATGCCACTCCTTAAAAGGAGCTCATCAAACCTAGTGGTATAATCGGTGACAGTTTGACTACCTTGGACTAGGCTCATGGCTTCATCAATTATTTTAAGTTGGAAGTAGGGAGGGACATATTTTTCCCTAAGTTTGTCTCGCATCTCTTCCCATCTCTCAATAGGAGGGCGCCTAAACAATTCTATGTTCTTCTCTATGCTCGTCCAGTATAACCTAGCAGTACCTTCTAAAAGACATCGGGTGAACCTAACCTTAGACCGGCTAGGCATCATGCTCCAGTCAAAATATCGTTCGAGCTTGTCTACCCAATCTAAGAACTCTCTAGGGTCAAGGGAACCACTAAAGGTTGGGGGTGAGAGTTTGATGTTGCGTTGCACTTCATCCTCCCTAGGTCTGTGGTAGGGTTGAGCATGTGGCTCCTCCCATTCAGGTTCTTGGTCCTCCCTAGGAAGATCTCTATGGTTTTGGGTGGGTGGTTCTAGGATGGGTCCATTTGAGGTGTGACTAGGGGTTCTAGAGCCTCTATTAGTTTCTAGGTTTTGCATCCTTGTTTCCATTTGGTCAAACCTCTCTACCATCATTTGATACATCCTATCAATTCTGTCAGGTTCAGTTTCAGGGTGGTTATTGTAGTTTGCACCAGATCTAGTAGTCATTGTGGTAGTAGTTTTGAAAGAAGAGTAGTTTTAAAAATAAGGCTACTAAAAGTATTACGACAAGTATAGTAGCAGATTATGAAAACCACTTCTTTAAAACACCTAGGTCCAAGAAAAGTCTTAGAAGTTGAAAATTAGTTTTGAGGCTAAAATTCTATTCTAAGATAGCTCTGATACCAAACTGATGGAGGTGGGATCACTCACAAATAAGGGTACATGCAAACAACGCTTTAAGAAAATATTTTTTTGTATTTTTTTGATAAAACCCGAATTTACTTCTAACGGAGTTGGAAGATATATTTTGTATTTTATAAATAGAGAAAACGACACTAAGTTACTTAAGACTACTAAAGAAAGAGCACTTTAAACTACGAATTGAAAGACTAGTAGGAATACTCACAGTGCGATCCTTGAGAATAGAAGGATCGTATCGTCCCGGTCTTCAACGGTCCTACTCTGATGGAAGGTATTGCATCATTACAAACAAACACAGACAAACGAGATCCGCACACACCACGGATTCATATTACAAATTAAAACTAAGGGGGAGGTTAAGCCTCACAAGTTCCCTTAACACTTTAACTAAAGAGAGAGAGAGGGGGAAGAAGAAAAGCCATGCGCTTAGGGAAGAATCCTTCAAGTTCTTGCGCCACCTTCAAACAAAATTCAGATTAGTGTAGAACCAAGCTCTAAAGATTTAAAGAAGGTGAAGGGGAAAGAACTTAGCCGAAGAGGTCTTCTTGATGCAAGTCTCCTTGTTGGCCGAAAGTGTTGAAGTTTCAAGAGGCTCTTGAAGCTTTGCCGAGACTAAGGTTGGAGATCCTTCTTTAGGGCTCGCCAAAGATGTATAAGAGATCCTTCAAGGAGTTGGATGCGTTGAGGACTTGAGAAGAAGGGGGAGAAGGGAAAGGGCTCGGCCCTTTAGAGGATAGGGGAAGGTAGAAGATTCTTTAGGCGACACAAGCACCAATGCTAACACAAGGTTTTTTTCATCTAGGCAACTAATAGACAAAGAGAGGGGAGGTTACAATTTATAGGCTCAACAAGCCATGGGCAAGGGTGACAATTCACCCTAGGCGCAAATCACAACATTATGGAGGAAATTAATGCTCAATTAAAACATTTCCATCCTCAATTTTGAATTTCAAATTCTTTCTTTCTTGTAGCCGAATTCTCTTGGGCTCCTTCCTTCTTTGCTTGGATGAGATGGCGCTTCTTGCATTGGACTCATTTGAATTCGAAAACCTTCCTTCAAGATGCATGGGCGGCTAAGAGGTTTCCAAAGGTGATTCCACAAATTGGGGATCTAGATGGTGATCCCTTGATTTGTGGATCTTGATTGATCCTTGATGGCTAGGCGCATTGAAGACTCTTTAATTGGTAAGTGTGGGCTGGTTCTTCAATTCAAATTAATCCTCATATTATGTGGCGCCTTGGGTTGATTTGGAAGGTGGAGTTGCATTTAATGTAAGCCCCTTGGAGTCTCTAGTTAAGTGTTGAAGCGCTTCCTTCCATATTTGGAGCTCTACTTGAGTGGCTTAGCTTGAGCTTCCTAGCTTCCCTTGAGCTGGGCTATAACCTGCCCAATTATTGACACAAAGACCAGTAGACTATTCTAGGAGGTAATGCATGACCAAATAAGGAAACTACACAGTGCACTAGAGCTTTATTCAAGGCAAATAAGGAAAGTGCAAATAAGGAAAGAGAGGTGACCTAGGAGGAAAAGCCATATCTGATGGGCTTCCTCCTAGCCCTTCCAGACCTTCTTGGGGCAGGGTTGGCCTCTCCATCAAATGTCTCCTGCAGTGTTCGACTCGGCGCCACCCCATCACGCCCGTGATGGCAAACACGGCCAGGCCGTGAACGCCTCGAAAGTGGGCCTAGGTCCAGTTTTTCAAGAGCTTCGACGATCGCAACGATCCTCCCACCCTCTAGATCGTTATGTGGGCCTGGTAAGCCCATCCTCCAGCTCAACACCATCCATCCAACCCATTCCCATGGCAAGCCTTCCCCGCGGGCCACCATAAGAAGCCACTGCCGATCGCTATCACAACCAGGTTCTCAACACCGCTCAAGAGACCACCAACAATATCCAGAATTAGCCCACTATCAGCAAGTTTTGCTGTTTCGTGGCAGCCTGTTCAGTGATGGTGTAGCACCCATATGGGCCCGGATAATGGCCCGCGAAGGAGTCCCTTGCGCTTGAAGCCATGCGCCAGCCCATGGAATCTCCTGCAGAATAGTTGGTAGCTGCTTAGTCCTATTTTGTTAGAGGGTATCTTGACCCTCTTTTAGGAAGTTAGAGGGTGGTTGGATTCTCCAACTCCCTCATGTGTTTCTCATGTGACCCTCTACCCCTCTTATTCTATAAAAGAGGGCTGAAGGCTTTGTGTTTTCTTAGCTTTGTTGTAGAAGTAACCTTCCCCCACGCGAAGGTCTAAGTCCAGCAAACTCTGAGGAGCTCACCTAGAGTTCCCTCACTCTCTTGTACTGCTTTTCTGCTTTCAATCAAAGCACCCGAAGAACCCACAGTGGGCTTCGGGTCCTTTGCATTTTAATCCCCTACGTTAGCGTCTTGGGTGAGCAGTGCCCCTTTCTCGTAGCATCGTGAAGGTTCTACGTGCGCGTGCTTGCAAGGAAAAATTGGCTCTGTGAGAAAGGTGAGTATTTTCTATTAGTAATCGATCTGTGGTTCTCTTCGCACTGGGTATTGCTCAAGTACGTCTTGCAGTTCTTATTGTCTTTCTGAGGCTTTCACTGATGATAGGCCCAAAAGCTAGATAAGTTTTCCATAAGTGCACGGGTCTATCGAAGTAGTAAAATATCGATCCCACAGGGACTAATGGGCAAGTACCGACAGATCTCAAATTTGTTAGCTAGACGATGTCGAAGTTGGTGAAGTTTAAATGTTAAACTAATTAAATGCACAAGAGCGAAAATGGAGGAATTGCACGAGAGAATTTTATTGGGGAGAAGCATTAGGATATGGGTTCGCCGCTTTGACTACTCATTACTGAATAGTCAAGCTCCATTGCCGTAATCTTTATCCAGTTCAAGGGATTCAGACCCTGATGTCCAGGTCACTCCCATCAATACCCCAATCCATTCCCATGGACACGGTTATCAGTCTAATCTGAATGGTTCCAACACGCAGATGACCTCTCGGCCTGCCTAGCGCGTCTGAGAACCTCGTAATCCCCGAAAGTGAGTATAGATCCACAAGCGAGTTTTCTTCCTAGCGATAATGATTGACAAACCTCACTTTGACAACTAGAGGCTCAAGCATCCCCTTCCGGGTAATGCAGGCACAGAGTACATGCAGATCAGATAAACCCTCAACCATAGGGTTCTGATGCGCGGTCGGACTTTCGTCTCCCCGACCCGTCTAATGCCCTCGTGATCCTCGAAAGTGAGTACAGATCCACAAGTGAGTTATTTCTCCTAGAGATACTGATTAACTAACCTCACTCTGGCAATCAGAGGCTCAAGCATCCCCTTTTAGGTAGTGCAAGCAAAGAGCACACAAACGGTTAAGTAAAAACTAGGGCGTTTGGAGCAAGGCTATTACAACTAGTGAGTCATCAAAAGGTTCCCCCAAATCCTGATTTAGAATTTAGCCTACCATGTTCATGATGAAAGCACAAACTATGACATTAAACATCTCATACATGTGCAGGTTTATGCAGCAATTACAAGAGGAAGGTAAGATCTTATGATACTTTGCTAAGATTGTACAAATAGTGCAGCAAATTGAATGTAAGCACAAGATCTTTCTTACAAATTTATCCTTAGGGAGCTCACGCAACAAGTGTCTTTAATAGATGCAGATGCACAGCCTCTCTTTCCTGCAATCGCCTTCTTCTTCCTAGTGCCGCTTCCACCCGTGCGATCCTCTCCCCTCTGAAAATCCCCCTTTTCTCTCTTCTATCTCCTCTTCTCCTGATGTGCACTCTTTCTCTTCTGCAGTGCCAAGCCGTAGCTTCGGTACCACTGCCTTTTTTTCTTTTGATTTGCAGTGCCAAGTCACAACTTCGGTACCACTGCCCTTCTTTTCTTTCACTTTCTTTTCTTTTAGTGGCAGTGCCAAGTCAAGACTTCGGTACCACTGCTCTTTTTCTTTTTTTTCTTTTTGTTGGGCAGTGCCAAGTTGTAACTTCGGTACCATTGCCTTTTGTTTTCTTCTTTTCTTTCTCTCTATATCTTATACGGTGCCAAGTTAGAGGAGCTCGAACCAAAACCATTACCGAGAGTTACCAAGAGTGGTAAGTGTGTATCAAGTGGTTTGGTTTATAATTATCCAAACAAAATAGTACTCATGTTGGGATACAGATGCTTCCTAGATGCAAGCCTAACAAAGTTCAAACCTTAAGTGTCCAGTGAATAAGGAATCAAGTGACTAGATGTGTTGTTTGGCATGAAAGATGCTCTCAATGTAGTGTGGGAGTATAAATCGATCATAGATTAGGTAAATGAATCAATCATGAATGAGGTATCTTTAATCAATAATTTTGAAAAATTTCAGCTAGAATCTTCTTTTGGATTTTGTGTGTTTAGGCAATAATAGTCAATAAAGTTCAAGCCTTATCAATAAAGTCATGATGAAAGCATATCAGGAAGGTGTAGACATAATAGAAATACAATCATGACAATGTCCTTGCAAAGTTGAAATGTCCAGACAGTAACACATCATAAAAATAAAACGTCATGAAAGTGGAGCATAATATCAAAATGTTCCTCATGTTTGACATGTGTTCAGTAGTAAAGGAGTTCAATGTTTTGGTAGGATTGGTGTACCATTACATTAGGCAGTAACAGTTTAACAGTACATACAACAGCATAGCATGAAAACATGAAAAAGTCATCACGATGACCCCATCAAAATGTGTAAATCTCCCCCAAAATAAAATGTTGCATCGTCCTCGATGTAGATAGTATAGATATGTATCAAAATAGATGGGGAAGACTTACTAAAGTGCAGTCCCACTCGCTGCACTCTGCCGGGTCATCGTCGTCGTTGTCAGCTTCATCAGAGGAGTCTGTGACATGGATGGTGTCATCAGCGTCTTCATCTTCATCCCGCGGTGGTGGTGGTGCCATGTTGGAGTGGAGGAAGATCTCAATCGACTTCACTGTTTCTACCAAGGTTGCGAGCTGCTTCCCCTGGTGAATCTGTTCCTAGCAGAGCAGATGGAGCATGTCGTCAGTAGAAGGGCGTGCTGCAGTTCGAGGCTGTCCTCCAATAGAGAAGCTGGGGTCGACGTCGAGTGGTGTGGTCTGGTCGTCTGGCATCGCGGGCTCCGGATGAAGGCGCCAGTTGGCGCTATCTCTAATATCAGTCCGTGCGGAGCTTGGAAGTGCCATGGTGGTGGTGGTATCTGCAAAGATGAGGTGGTAAATGTCTCCTCGCCTGGTAATCATCTTCATCGAGAGAAGGTGCTCGAGGTCCAGTCGCCTACTGCCCACCGCCTCCAGCTATCCGTAGGGGTTGTGTCCCAGTGATAGGCTGATCATAGTGATGATGACACCAAAATTTATAGTAAATTTCATGCCATTTCATGAGTATTTTTGTGTCATATTCATGCTCTTTTGCTTATTTTTATGCCTTTTATATCAATTATTGTGGAATCTACACCTTTTCTGGTTTTTGATGATTTTCAGGTAAAAAGGCACTTTTTTAGGCGTTTTCAAGCAAATTCAGATGCATGGATGAATTCTCACAATCAAGAGAAGATTACATATCAAATTTTACGCAAATTGGAGCTTCACACCAAAATATGGTAGTGCCGTAATCCAAATTACGGTACCGTGGTTTCATTGAACCTACAGAACAAACCACGTCACTACCGTAATTTCCGAATGCTGCCGTATTTTGGGACGATTTTGTACAGAAAGTTTTGCAAGAATTACGGCACTACCGTAATAGATTTCACGGGCCGTATTTCGAGTTGACTTTTCACCCGAGAGATTTGATGAAAATACGGCACTACCATAATGGATTTCATAGTACCATAATTCCGGATGATTTCTGTACCGAAATACTCTTCTAAAATTACGGCACTGCCGTAATGGTTTTCACGGCCGTAATTACAACCCAGATTCGCGATTTTCACAGACTATTTAAAGCCCAATTCTTACGTGGATGATTTCGGACAATCCAGTCCATCAATTGAAGATCCGTAAGTTGATAAATACTCGTCAGATCAAGGAGAGGAGACACGCATGAAAAGCCCTAATTTTCATCCACGTTCAAGGGAGAAATCAGAGTTTTTGCCGTCGCCTTAGGTTTCGCTGCCGGGAAGAGTACAGTGCATCTCCGGCTGAGAAATTTGAGGGGAAGCTGCGTCTAGAGGAGAAGAAGATAGTCTAGAAGTTTCAGAACGAAAGGAGATCGATCGAAAGAGAAATCAACAGAAGACTCGTCGCGAGCACTGTTCATCGCCGGAAATTACGGCTGTAATTTTCATTACAGCTGTGTCGTTAAGTTTATTTCCCCTTTTTCTTCGATTTCTGATCATTAGAAACCATGGATTATTGTAATTCTTCAACTATGCTAGCTAAAACTCTTTATAGGACATGGGGGAGTAGTTCCCCTTAATTTCTTAATGACTAGATTATTTTTACTTTCATCATGATGATTTTACTATGATAATTCTACTTATGTGATGATTGCCTTTAATTCTCCATAGATTCATATTGTTAGCATGTTTTAGAGTTTTTGCAACGTGGACTGAAAAGTGATTTGCTAAGAACTCAGAACTCTAAAATTGAATATTAGGAACTCATTGTAAGAAATTAGGTTTGTTCGTATTTCTCGATTTTTGAAGTATAATGTCATGTTAATAATCTGAATCTAAGATTGAGTTATTGTGATAAACATGATGATACTGTGAGAAATCAAGTGTCGGATCATTGGAGAACCTTAAGTAGAACCTGTGAAAATTATAGTATGAAAGTATGTAGTTTTCACTTGAGATAATTGACTTAGGATTTGGATGCATGAAAGTGATCTTTGAGTTCCTTGTCAATGATTTACTTATATTTAACATCGAATAAATCCTGCATGAGAGTGAGGATTGGTTCTTTGTAAATTGTCTGTGTGAAAGCGAGATGATTTCTTTATGAAGTGAATTATATCTTTATCATAATAAAATTAGACTAACGAACATCTATTCATATCTAGTCATGGAAATTAAGGTGGATGAAACACTAGTCCCAGTTTCTCTCTCTGATATTTTCGTGTAACTTTCAATAGTTTGCTTGATATTTTCGACTGCCTAGCTAGTGAGAAATTCATTATTCGGTACTTGACAAACGAGGTCTCTGTGGTTCGATATCTTAATTATTACTTCGAGTATCCGTGCACTTGCGGTCACAACAAGTTTTTGGCGCCATTGCCGGGGACCTTGGTTTTTGTCAATATTGAAGATATTGAAAGTATTGCTAGACTAGGTTTTGTTTTTTTTCCTATTTATGTTCTATCTTTCTGTTCTTTTCTGTTTACTTGAGTTATTTGATCTATCTGCTTTAGACTGCATAGGAAATTTAGATCTGATGGTGGACCGGAGATCACTTAGGGACTATGCAGCCCCTAACCCATAGGAGATACACTTTAGCATCGCCAGACCAGCTATTGAGGCTAATAATTTCGAGATTCAATCCTACTTTCTTGTCTATGATCCAGTAGAATCAGTTTGGAGGATCACCAATTGAAGATCCTTATCAACATTTATATCTTTTTCTTAAATATTGTGAGACCATTAAAATTAATGGAGTTCCTGACGATGCATTAAAACTAAGATTATTTCCTTTTCCTCTCAGGGACCGAGTGTGTTCTTGGCTACATTCTCGACCTATCAGTACCTTCACCACATGGGAATAACTATCAAATGCTTTCTTGATGAAGTACTTTCCACCCGGCAAAACCATCCAGTTGAGAAACCAAATTACAAGCTTTACACAGAAGGATGGCGAATCCTTTAGCGAGGCATGGGAGCGTTTCAACGATTTACAACGGAAGTGTCCTCACCACGGCCTTGAAAATTGGGTTTTAATTCATATATTTTATAAAGGCCTACTTTATAATACCCGTCTGATTGTTGATGCTGTTGCAGGAGGAGCCCTCATGAGCAGAAAAATTGAAGATGCTTTCACCTTATTTGAAGAGATGTCCCTGAACCATAACCAATGGCTCCTGAAGAAGGAATGCTATATTGTCATCAACATGGTATGAATGAGAATGAGGGATGGCGAACCTTGAGTGAAGAGGTAAATTCTTTTAGTGTAGAGTCCATGCTTGAGAAGTTTATGGCTAGTCAATATCAATTAATGACAAGTCAAAATAAAAAGATTGAAGATCTTAAGGGATTGGTTAGTCATCTTACCTCTCAAGTAGGATCCTTAGCTGCTTACAATAAAGCTCTAGAAGATCAAATACCTGAATTGGACCCTAGGGAATATTGTAATGCTATCATTACTAGGAGTGGAAGACAATTTTATGAGCCAAAAGGGATAGTTGAAGATAAAGAAAAAGAGCCTAGTAATGAACATGATCATGAATTAGACTTAGAAAAATCTTCTAAGCATGAGCAGTCCCAAACTAGTTTGTCATCTCACCAAGGTGATGAACCTAAAGGTGATGTGCCATGTCAGAATGATATTTCTAAACCTAATTCTCCCTCACTATATAGGCCACCTATACCCTTTCCCCAAAGGTTAGTGCAAGAAAAATTAGACAAGCAATTTGGGAAATTTCTTGATGTTTTGAAAAAGCTTTACATTAACATTCTATTTACTGAAGCTTTATCTCAAATGCCCACATATGCTAAATTTTTGAAAGAAATTTTGTCTAATAAAAGAAAGATAGAGGACTATGGTACTGTGGCTCTTACTGAAGAATGTAGTGCTATTATCCAAAGCAAGTTGCCACCGAAATTAAAAGATCCAAGTAGTTTCTCTATACCTTGTTCTATTGGAAGCATGGGTTTTGACCGAGCCTTATGTGATTTGGGTGCCAGTGTAAGCCTAATGCCACTATCTATTTGCAGGAAACTGGACATTGGAGAGCTCAAACCAACCTCAATATCTTTACAGCTCGCTGATTCATCGGTAAAGTATCCTGTTGGTATTTTAGAGAATGTTCCAATCAAAATAGGTGAGTATTTTATTCCAACTGATTTTGTAGTCCTTGAGATGGAAGAAAGTCATAAAAATCCTATCATACTCAGTAGACCCTTTCTAGCCACTGCAGGAGCACTTATAGATGTTAAGAAAGGAAAACTCACACTAAATATAGGAGAAAACATAATTGAGTTTGAATTGGCAGATTCATTGAACAAACTTTCATATTCAGGATCATGTTGTAGTGTTGATGTAGTAGATAATATTGTTAGTGATGTGCACAATTTATTTGATGAATCCTTTAATATTGAAACTAACACTTTTTCTGAGCATATGGATAAGAGATTTCAGGAGAAAACACATCCTATTTCTAAAAAAAGGAAGAAGAAGAGGCCAAGGAGAAAAATAGGCTCAAAATTACTTGATCAAGGAAGAAATTTTCTAAGTAAAATTGGACACTGTTTCATGAATGAGCCTTATGTTATCAAAAGTGGCGCACAAGCCAAAGGAAAATCAGAGTGGCAACTAAAGAAATCAAGATCAAATCCGAGTGCACAACGGTCAAGCTAATGACCTTTAAACAAGCGCTTCTTGGGAGGCAACCCAAGCACTCTTTCTTTAGTTTATTCTCCTTTATTTTACTTGGTTTTTATTTTTTCTCTTAGAACTAATTTTTCTTCTCTTTTGTAGGTAAAATCGAATTTTGGTGTAAATTACGGCACTATCATAATGAAAATTATGGTGCCGTATTTCCAGTCTGTTTTCGACCAGAAAGTTGAGATGAGATTACGGCACTGCCGTAAGTTTTTTCACGTGCCGTATTTTTGCTCTAAAATCGACCCGATAGTTTTATAGCTTTTACGGCACTACCGTAATCTTTTACACGGGCCGTATTTTCACGAAATTCTTGACCCGAGAGTTTCTACGCTTCAATCCGTATTACTCTAATACCGTAAATATTTTTACGGTACAGTAATATTTCATTAAAAAAAAGGAGAAAGAGGGGTTCAGAGCCGAGGACACAGTGGAGATTAGATCCGATGCTGATGAGTAGAGTTTTGGAGAGATTACTCCTCCAATCTTTTGTGTCCGCCATCGCTATCTTGCTTACTCTCATTTGATTACTTAATCATTCGATGTTGTTGTATAATATTTTGATATTGATATTGATTTCGATTGGGTTGTATTACAATTGATGATATTTTGCTATTGAGCACCTTGTAGAGATGCATACTTGATGATATAATGACTTGTATGATTTGAATTCTGAATGAGTATATGTTATTCTTGTCGATATGCTTATTTTGTGGCCTAGTCTGTTTTTAAAGAAAATTCTTATTGATATTATGATTTTCTTGATGGAGAATTTGTTCATGAATGTGATTAGGACTAGACCTATTATGTTGAATTTATTTCTTTAATATATATCTGCCTAATGGAGTTTTTCACTAATTGATGAATAAAATTTTGGGTAGACATGTTATTTGATGAATTTGATTCAAAGTAAAGCTACTTCTTTAAATAAAATTAGCATATGAGTATGATTTTTGAATTGATATTGATTGATTAATTCAGTTGATGTTCACACTATTTGCTATTTGTTGGGAAAAGAGATTCCATGATCCAAATAAAGTGAGTGATGACTCCCTTACTTGGCACTACGCAAAATCGGCAATGGTACCAAAGACATGGGTTGAAGTCAAAATGAGAGAAAAAGAAAAATCAAGAGAATGACTCCTCGTATTGGCACCGTGTTGATTTGCGGTGGTTCCTAAGTTAAGAGATGAAGTTCGGAAAAAAAAAAACATGTATCTATTTGAATACATACCATGAGAGAAATCGTTTCACATCAACTCCGCTATCATTTGATATGAGTTCTATTACATTGATTATGTGATCGATGTACTCTAACTTCGTCATCAGAAAAAAAAGGTGGTAATCGAATTAGAGAATGTGAACGATGCATAAAAGGGAGGAACTAAGAAATTATGAGTGGAAAAAGATCTTGGAAATCCTATTCCTGTAAACAAAAGTATGATAGTTTTGAACTGAAACTGGATGAAATCTTGAGATTAAAATTCTATTTATTGTACAAATTGCAAAGTTTTATTTGATTAAGTTGTAGACCTTGAGGATTGAATTCAAAGGATGGTATATCTATTTAAAATTTTATGAAACAATTGGTGAGATTTTTCATTGGTGATTGTATTTTAGAAATTTATTCTTCATAAGAAAGTCTTTTCCTTTGATCAATTTTTGATTTTTGCTTGAGGACAAGCAAAATTTGAGCCTTATGTGTTTGATGACACCAAAATTTATAGTAAATTTCGTGCCATTTCATGAGTATTTTCGTGTCATATTCATGCTCTTTTGCTTATTTTTATGCTTTTTTTATCAATTATTGCGGAATCTACATCTTTTCTGGTTTTTGATGATTTTCAGGTAAAAAAGGCACTATTTTTAGGCATTTTCAAGCAAATTCAGATGCATGGATGAATTCCCACCGTCAAGTGAAGATTACATGTCCAATTTCACGCAAATTCGAGCTTCACAGCAAAATACGGTAGTGCCGTAATCCAAATTACGGTACCATGGTTTCATTGCACCTATAGAACAAATCATGGCACTACCGTAATTTTCGAGTGCTGTCGTATTTTGGAACGATTTTGTATAGAAAGTTTCGCAAGAATTACGGCACTGCCGTAATGAATTTCACGGGCCATATTTCGAGTTGACTTTTCACCTGAGAGATTTGATGAAAATACGGCACTACCATAATGGATTTCACGGTACCATAATTCCAGATGATTTCTGTACCGAAACATTCTGCTGAAATTACAGCATTGCCGTAATGGTTTTCACGGCCGTAATTACAACCCAGATTCGCGATTTTCACAGACTGTTTGAAGCCCAATTCTTGCGTGGTTAATTTTGGACAATCCAGTCCATCAATTGAAGATTCGTAAGTAGATAAATACTCGTCAGATCAAGGAGAGGAGACACACACAAAAAGCCCTAATTTTCATCCATGTTCGAGGGAGAAATCAGAGTTTTTGCCGTCGCCTTAGGTTTCGCCACTGGGAAGCATACAGTGCATCTCCAGCCAAGAAATTTGAGAGGAAGCTGCGCCTAGAGGAGAAGAAGATAGTCCAGAAGTTTTAGAATGAAAGGAGATCGATCGGAAGAGGAATCAATAGAAGACTCATCATCAGCACTGTTCATCGCCGAAAATTACGGCTGTAATTTTCATTACAGCCGTGTTGTTAAGTTTATTTCCCCTTTTTCTTCGATTTCTGATCATTAGAAACCATGGATTATTGTAATTCTTCAACTATGCTAGCTTAAACTCTTTATGGGACATGGGGGAGTAATTCTCCTTAATTTCTTAAAGACTAGATTATTTTTACTTTGGTCATGATGATTTTACTATGATAATTCTACTTATGTGATGATTGCCTTTAATTCTCCATAGATTCATATTGTTAGCATGTTTTAGAGTTTTTGCAATATGGACTGAAAAATGATTTGCTAAGAACTCGGATCCCTAATATTGAATGTTACGAACTCATCGTAAGAAATTAGGTTTGTTCTTATTTCTCGATTTTAGAAGTATAATGTCATGTTAATAATCTGAATCTAGGATTGAGTTATTGTGATAAACATGATGATACTGTGAGAAATCAAGTATCAGATCGTTGGAGAACCTTAAGTAGAACCTGTGAAAATTATAGTATGAAAGTATGTAGTTTTCATTTGAGATAATTGACTTAGGATTTGGATGCACGAAAGTGATCTTTGAGTTCCTTGTCAATGATTTACTTATATCTAACATTGAATAAATCCTGCATGAGAGTGAGGATTGATTCTTTGTAAATTGTCTGCATGAAAGCGAGATGATTTCTTTATGAAGTAAATTATATCTTTATTATAATAAAATTAGACTAACGAACATCTATTCATATCTAGTCATGGAAATTAAGGTAGATGAAACCCTAGTCCCAGTTTCTCTCTCTAATATTTTTGTGTAACTTTCGATAGTTTACTTGATATTTTTGACTGCCTAGCTGGTGAGAAATTGATTATTCGATACTTGACAAACGAGGTCTCTGTGGTTCGATATCTTAATTATTACTTTGAGTATCCGTGCACTTGCCGACACAACAAGTTTTTGGCGCTGTTACCGGGGACCTTGGTTTTTGTCAATATTGAAGATATTGAAAGTATTGCTAGACTAGGTTTGGTTTATTTCCTATTTATGTTCTATCTTTCTGTTCTTTTCTGTTTACTTGAGTTATTTGATCTATCTGCTTTAGACTGCACATGAAATTTAGATCTGATGGCGGACCGGAGATCACTTAGGGACTATGCAGCCCCTAACCCACAGGAGATACACTTTAGCATCGCCAGACCAGCTATTGAGGCTAATAATTTCGAGATCAATCCTGCTTTCTTGTCTATGATCCAGCAGAATCAGTTTGGAGGATCACCAATTGAAGATCCTTATCAACATTTATATCTTTTTCTTGAATACTGTGACACCATTAAAATTAATGGAGTTTCTGACGATGCATTAAAACTAAGATTATTTCCTTTTCTCTCAAGGACCGAACGCATTCTTGGCTACATTCTCGACCGACCGGTACCTTCACCACATGAGAACAACTATCAAATGTTTTCTTGATGAAGTACTTTCCACCCGACAAAACCATCCAGTTGAGAAACAAAATTACAAGCTTTACACAAAAGGATGGCAAATCCTTTAGCGAGGCATGGGAGCATTTCAACGATTTACAACAGAAGTGTCCTCACCACGGCTTTGAAAATTGGGTTTAATTCATATTTTTTTTTTATAATGGCCTACTTTATAATACCCGTATGATTGTTGATGCTGCTGCAGGAGGAGCCCTTATGAGCAGAACCATTGAAGATGCTTTCACCTTATTTGAAGAGATGTCCCTGAACCATAACCAATGGGCTCCTAAAGAAGGAATGCTATATTGTTATCAACATGGTAAGAATGAGAATGAAGGATGGCGAACCTTGACTGAAGAGGTAAATTCTTTTAGTGTTGAGCCCATGCTTGAGAAGTTTATGGCTAGTCAAAATCAATTAATGACAAATCAAAATAAAAAGATTGAAGATCTTAAGGGATTGGTTAGTCCTCTTACCTCTCAAATAGGATCCTTAGCTACTTACAATAAAACTCTAGAAGACCAAATACCTGAATTGGACCCTAGGGAACACTGTAATGCTATCATTACCAGGAGTGGAAGGCAATTATATGATTCAAAAGGGAGAGTTGAAGATAAAGAAAAGAGCCTAGTAATGAACATGATCATGAATTAGACTTATAAAAATCTTCTAAGCATGAGCAGTCCCAAACTAGTTTGTCATCTCACCAAGGTGATGAACCTAAAGGTGATGTGCTATGTCAGAATGATATTTCTAAACCTAATTCTTCCTCACCATATAGGCCACCTATATCCTTTCCCCAAAGGTTAGTGCAAGTAAAATTAGACAAGCAATTTGGGAAATTTCTTGATGTTTTGAAAAAGCTTTACATTAACATTCCATTTACTGAAGCTTTATCTCAAATGCCCACATATGCTAAATTTTTGAAAGAAATTTTGTCTAATAAAAGAAAGATAGAGGACTATGGTACTGTGGCTCTTACTGAAGAATGTAGTGCTATTATCCAAAACAAGTTGCCACCGAAATTAAAAGATCTAAGTAGTTTCTCTATACCTTGTTCTATTGGAAGCATGGCTTTTGACCGAGCCTTATGTGATTTGGGTGCCAGTGTAAGCCTAATGCCACTATCTATTTGCAGGAAACTGGACATTGGATAGCTCAAACCAACCTCAATATCTTTACAGCTCGTTGATTCATTAGTAAAGTACCCTATTGGTATTTTAGAGAATGTTCCAATCAAAATAGGTGAGTATTTTATTCCAACTGATTTTGTAATCCTTGAGATGGAAGAAAGTCATAAAAATCCTATCATCCGTGGTAGACCCTTTCTAGCCACCGTAGGAGCACTTATAGATGTTAAGAAAGGAAAACTCACACTAAATATAGGAGAAAACATAATTGAGTTTGAATTGGTAGATTCACTGAACAAACTTTCATATTCAGGATCATGTTGTAGTGTTGATGTAATAGATAATATTGTTAGTGATGTGCACAATTTATTTGATGAATCCTTTAATATTGAAACTAACACTTTTTCTGAGCACATGGATAAGGGATTTCAGGAGAAAACACATCCATTTTCTGAAAAAAAGGAAGAAAAAGAGGCTCAAAATTACTTGATCAAGGAAGAAAATTTCTAAGTAAAATTGGACACTGTTTCATGAGTGAGCCTTATGTTGTCAAAAGTGGCGCACAAACCAAAGGAAAATCAGAGTGGCAACTAAAGAAATCAAGATCAAATCCGAGTGCAGAACGGTCAAGCTAATGATCTTTAAACAAGCGCTGCTTGGGAGGCAACCCAAGCACTCTTTCTTTAGTTTATTCTCCTTTATTTTACTTGGTTTTTATTTTTGCTCTTAGAACTAATTTTTCTTCTCTTTTGTAGGTAAAATCAAATTTTGGTGTAAATTACGGCACTATCGTAATGAAAATTACGGTGCCGTATTTCTAGTCTGTTTTCGACCAGAAAGTTGAGATGAGATTACGACACTGCAGTAAGTTTTTTCACGTGTCATATTTTTGCTCCAAAATCAACCCGATAATTTTATAGCTTTTACGGCACTACTGCAATCTTTTACATGGGCCGTATTTTCATGAAATTTTTGACCCGAGAGTTTCTGCGCTTCAACCCGTATTATGGTAGTACCGTAAATATGTTTACGGTACCATAATATTTCATAAAAAAAAGGAGAAAGAGGGGTTCAGAGCCGAGGACACCATCGCTATGCTGATGAGTAGAGTTTTGGAGAGATTACTCCTCAAAACTTTTGTGTCCACCATCGCTATCTTTCTTACTCTCATTTGATTGCTTAATCATTCGATGTGGTTATATAATATTTTGATATTGATATTGATTTCGATTGGGTTGTATTACAATTGATGATATTTTGCTATTAAGCACCTTGTAGAGATGCATACTTGATGACATAATGACTTGTATGATTTGAATTCTGAATGAGTATATGCTATTCTTGTTGATATGATTATTTTGTGGCCTAGTCTGTTTTTGAAGAAAATTCTTGTTGATATTATGATTTTCTTGATGGAGAATTTATTCATGAATGTGATTAGGACTAGACCTATTATGTTGAATTTATTTCTTTAATATATATCTGCCTAATGGAATTTTTCACTGATTGATGAATAAAATTTTGGGTAGACATGTTATTTGATGAATTTGATTTAAAAGTAAAGCTACTTCTTTAAATAAAATTAGCATATGAGTATGATTTTTGAATTGATATTGATTGATTAATTCAGTTGATGTTCACACTATTTTCTATTTGTTGGGAAGAGAGATTCCATGATCTAAATAAAGTGAGTGATGACTCCCTTACTTAGCACTGCGCAAAATTGGCAGTGGTACCAAAGACATGGGTTGAAGTCAAAATGAGAGAAAAAGAAAAATCAAGAGAATGACTCCTCGTCTTGGCACCGTGTTGATTTGCGGTGGTATCTAAGTTAAGAGTTGAAGTTCAAAAAAAAAAAACATGTATCTATGTGAGTAAATACCATGAGAGAAATCGTTTCACATTAACTCTGCTATCTTTTGATATGAATTCTATTACATTGATTATGTGATCGATGTACTCTAACTTCATCACCAGAAAAAAAAGGTGGTAATCGAATTAGAGAATGTGAACGATGCATAAAAAGGAGGAACTAAAAAATTATGAGTGGAAAAAGATCTTGGAAATCCTATTCCTGTAAACAAAAGTATGATAGTTTTGAACTAAAATTGGATGAAATCTTGAGATTGAAATTCTATTTATTGTACAAGTTGCGAAGTTTTATTTGATTAAGTTGTGGACCTTGAGGATTGAATTCAAAGGATGGTATGTCTATTTAAAATTTTGTGAAACAATTGGTGAGATTTTTCATTGGTGATTGTATTTTAGAAATTTATTCTTCATAAGAAAGTCTTTTCCTTTAATCAATTTTATATTTTTGTTTGAGGACAAGGTTTGAGCCTTATGTGTTTGATGACACCAAAATTTATAGTAAATTTCGGGCCATTTCATGAGTATTTTCGTGTCATATTCATGCTCTTTTGCTTATTTTTATGCTTTTTTTTATCAAGTATTGTGGAATCTACATCTTTTTTGGTTTTTGATGATTTTCAGGTAAAAAGGCACTATTTTTAGGCGTTTTCAAGTAAATTCGAGCTTCACACCAAAATACGGTAGTGCCGTAATCCAAATTACGATACCGTGGTTTCACTGCCCCTACAGAACAAACCACGACACTACTGTAATTTCCGAGTGCTGCCGTATTTTGGGACGATTTTGTACAGAAAGTTTCGCAAGAATTACGGCACTGCCGTAATGGATTTCATAGGCCGTATTTCGAGTCGACTTTTCAACCGAGAGATTTGATGAAAATATGGCACTACCGTAATGGATTTCACGGTATCGTAATTCTGAATGATTTCTGTACCGAAAACTTCTGTTGAAATTACAGCACTGCCGTACCACGGCCGTAATTACAACCCAGATTTGCAATTTTCACGGACAGTTTGAAGCCCGATTCTTGCACGGATGATTTCAGACAATCCAGTCCATCAATTGAAGATCTGTAAGTTGATAAATACTCGTCAGATCAAGGAGAGGAGACACACATGAAAAGCCCTAATTTTCATCCACGTTCGAGGGAGAAATCAGAGTTTTCGTCGTCGCCTTAGGTTTCGCTGTTGGGAAGCGTACAGTGCATCTCCGGCTGAGAAATTTGAGGCGAAGCTGCGCCTAGAGGAGAAAAAGATAGTCCAGAAGTTTCAAAATGAAAGGAGATCGATCGGAAGAGGAATCAACAGAAGACTCGTCGCCAGCACTGTTCATCGCCGAAAATTACGGCTATAATTTTCATTACAGCCGTGAAGTTAAGTTTATTTCCCCTTTTTCTTCGATTTATGATCATTAGAAACCATGGATTATTGTAATTCTTCAACTATGCTAGCTTAAACTCTTTATGAGACATGGGGGAGTAATTCCCCTCAATTTCTTAATGGCTAGATTATTTTTACTTTCGTCATGATGATTTTACTATGATAATTCTACTTATGTGATGATTGCCTTTAATTCTCCATAGATTTATATTGTTAGCATGTTTTAGAATTTTTGTAATATGGACTGAAAAGTGATTTGCTAAGAACTCGGAACCCTAAAATTGAATGTTAGGAACTCATTGTAAGAAATTAGGTTTGTTCTTATTTATCGATTTTAGAAGTATAATGCCATGTTAATAATCTGAATCTAGGATTCAGTTATTGTGATAAATATGATGATACTGTGAGAAATCAAGTATCGGATCGTTGGAGAACCTTAAGTAGAACCTGTGAAAATTATAGTATGAAAGTATGTAGTTTTCACTTGAGATAATTGACTTAGGATTTGGATACACGAAAGTGATCTTTGAGTTCCTTGTCAATGATTTACTTATATTTAACATTGAATAAATCTTGCATGAGAGTGAGGATTGGTTCTTTGTAAATTGTCGGCGCGAAAGCGAGATGATTTCTTTATGAAGTAAATTATATCTTTATCATAATAAAATTATGACTGATAAATATCTATTCATATCTAGTCATGGAAATTAAGGTGGATGAAAACCTAGTCCCAGTTTCTCTCTCTGATATTTTCGTGTAACTTTCGATAGTTTGCTTGATATTTTTGACTACCTAGCTAGTGAGAAATTGATTATTCGGTACTTGACAAACGAGGTCTCTGTGGTTCGATATCTTAATTATTACTTCGAGTATCCGTGCACTTGTGGACACAACAAGTTATCATCCCGCCGATATAGATATTACCCTTCTGCGCATGGGCAATGCGCATAAACTGCCGGGCAAGGTGGTATCCAGCATTGATTTGGAATTGTTGTAGAGTAATTCAGGCTGGCGGACAATCCCATCTCCATCCCTTGTGTAGATCGAGTGCGCCAGCAAACGATGCGCATACCTGATGCATGGATTTGAGATAGTGGAGGCTCTAGCATTTCTTGGCAAGTAAGCTATCATAGACGAAATACAATGCCAGAAGATGTCCTCGTTGAAGTTAGGCGGACTGAGTCTGGATGCGTACGTTGGGAAGCCAAAGATATCGTTCAAGTCTGCAACGGTGAGGCGGTATTTGGTGTTGGCGAGCCTGAATGTAATCAGGCTAGGATCAGTCTCAAGAGTCGACACCTTGACTTCCACAGAACTAAGAAACTCGAGTGTGAAGGGGATGTAGGTGGGCTGCATGTATTGTAGGAAGCGTCTCCAACCGAATTGTCTAAACATCTAGAGCAGATCATTAAAAATCCCCAATGCAGCTAGTGATGGAGGATCTATGTAACAAGTGTTGATGATGCGTCTGTTAGAGAGCACTTGATAACGGGCGGCTTGGTGATTATCCCTCATTTGAATCTCTGGTGACGCAAATTGATAATGGTAGGGTTACGGAGGCTTTTATGGATGAAAACGAACAGAGGCAACGGCGGCGGCGAAAATCAGTTCTAGGGCAGAATTCGAAAAGGAAAGCCACGCAAAGGAAGAATTGGATGCTTCATCTTCATCTCCAAATCAAGGGGAAGCTTTTCTAATTACTTGTCTAGCAATTTCCTGTAATCTTCTTAGGTTTTCATGCAATTTTTATCGATGAACATGCTGTTTGTTTTGAACATGAACATGTAAACTCTTTTTCGGGATTTGGGAAGTAGCCTGTTAATTGATTTATGAATTGCATCTTTTGCATGAATGTTTGTTAAGAATATTATTGAATTGTACGTATCCCGCTTTAATACTCTGGACAAGTTTTATTGTGTTTGAGACGTCGCGACAAGGACTAGGGAGTGAATCGTGACGTCGAATCCATTCTTGTCAAACCTATGAATCCAATCACGGGAGTAGTTTGGATTCGTTTGAAGGATTTACATGATTTTTCATAAAACTTAAAGGATCTAATTGCGTTAATTGTCACAAGAGTAGGGAATTAATGTAATTAGGTACCAGATTACGCTTTGGGAGGAGGTAATCTGTACCTTAGGAAAAATCCCTTTCAACGCTTTAATTTTTTGTTCAAAGGTTTATTTTTATTAAATTCATAATCGTCAGCGTGGTGAAATCTCAAATCCTGATTTTATCTAAATTGATTTTTACCCAAAACGCTATATCTGTTTCTTTTTAATTGTACTTAGAAGCCTCCAAAACAAAAACCACAGATTTGATTCGTTTAGATATAGATCGACTGTGTAATCGGTACTTAGAAGCCTCGTTGGGAACGATATCTTATTTTATTACTTCGATAAATCTGTGCACTTGCGGACGTATCAAGTTTTTGGCGCTGTTGCCGGGGATCAGGCCAACCAATATCAATTTAATCGTGAGATTTATAGACTAGACATTTTTTATTATTTTATTTTTATTTTTGTTTTTGTTTTTATTTGTTTTACGTATTCTTTTTCTTTATAGTTAGTTTATTTTATTTTTCTCTTTTTGGATTAACAAGTTGTATGAATAAGAGAACTCAGAAATCACTAGATTATATATTTTGAGCTTTATTTTGTATTTCCTGTTTTACATTTTGTATTTATGAATTTTATTGCGTAACTTGAAAACAACATGGCGTTCAATCAATATCAATGGTCAAATGAGTGGTATGTGCTACCGATGATGACAAGAGAATATGGCACGAATACATTTCAATCGCTTGCGGCAAAGGTAAATTCCTTTACTCAACACACTAATTATTTAAGCATGCAATATTCTAAGTTGAAATATGTTATTTGTGATATTTGTGGATATCATGGGCATCATTATACTGAATGTCAATCCTTTAACTCATGTCCTAGTACTTATAATCCAAGTTGGGAGAACCATCAAGACTTACTTTATCAGAATGACCCAATCTTTATTCCATAATCACACTTTAGTCAACCTCAAAAATCCAATCTAGAAGCCATGCTTGAAAACTCTTTAGCTGATATGAAAAAACAAAGTGAGGAACTTCGTAGTATAATTTATGGCACTGATAAAAATGATATAGAGGAAGAAATCTATGATGAATCTAAGAATTTTTTAGAGTTGGAAAAGTCACTGGTCGTGACTACAGTCACATATTATGATTTTCCTTCTTCAAATTCTCAAGATTTTGAAAATTCTAACCCTTCCTTAGCACTTTACCAGCCATCTAGTCCCCTCTCACATAACATAGTGCCTTGCAACACATATACTTGGGATACATTTGAAGAAAATTTTGAATTTTTGGAGTCTTGTGAGAAGCAAGATGAAGAATTTAAGGATCCTCAAGTAAGAACTAGCGAGATAGAAGGGGATGAATTTGATAGTGTTATGATAAAATACCCCATTGAAGAGAAAGAAATTGAGGAGAAAGATGAAAAAGAGGATTCTGTGCATATTCCACCCCCACCACTATATGAACCATCCATCCCTTTTCTCCAGAAAAGTTCATTAGAAATTTGCATGATAGATGATGAAGGAGATAATTATAAGGATAATGATGATGAGATGGATGAACTATTATTTGATTCAATTCCAACCACACGTACCCAAATGATGATAACACATGAGATTCTCAATCACATTGACATTGAGGTAAGTGAAAAACCCAAAATAAAATTTGAAAACTTCTTGATCAATCCAAGGTATGAATTCTTTGATTTTAATTCTAATCTTCTTCCAATTGCTGATATAAGTCTAAAGGAAGAATGCATGATATTACTCTTGGATAAATGCAGAAGAATTATTGGGTATTCTTTGCATAACTTTAATTTTTATTTTTGTATGCATGTAATGGCCACTACGACATGGATCCACCTGTTTAATTGGATATATACGTTGGTGGGCACACTCTTAAGATGGAGGAAAAGTAAAGATTATATGCTCTCTATTATGGCACTGATTCACCAACCCCACCATGACATGAGGTTATGATCAAGCTAAACAAGCGCTTTTTGGGAGGCAACCCAATTTCTAACTTTTGTGATTCTTGGTTTTAGTTTTTGATTTGCTTTAGATCTTTAGGAATTTTTGCAGCATGATTTGATGAATTTTTATTCTTGAAAAATCTTTTAATAAGTTATTTTATATGTAGGAAATGTTTGGGGAATTTTTATTTGAATGAAAGATGTTCAACAAGGTGTTCACGGGTGCAGCCGTGAATCACTCACGGACCGTGAATCTTGCGGCATCTTCTTTGTGAGTATATTAAATGCTGATTTGATTGATGAAACGTGATGGTATTTGATATTTGAAACTTATTCACAGTGGAAAATATTGATATCTATGTTGTGATATAGTTTTTTTATTTTTTTTATTTTTTTTTTCGAGTCACGTTCGCATGTTTTGATATAACTGAACAGGATTTCACTCATGTTTTAAAGGGAACTCTTGCAAAATTTTTCTAAAATCTATTATGACTTGAATTAATCTTTATCTATATGCAACAATTTAAGTCTAGGGTGCCCCCATGTTTTTTTCTTTTCTTCTAGCTTTATAGGTATATATTTAGAATGTTTATGATTTTTAAGGATAATTGAATTTGTTTTATCTTTAATTCTAGACTTAGAAAACATCTTGAGTATTTGATTTGATGACTTAGGAAATTTCTGAGATTTCATTTAGACTTAAATTGTTGAGTAAATTCAATTCTAGTATTGATAAAATACATTTATGAATTGTTATATGTTCATGCGACACATGCATATTATTTTTGTACTTGAAAGTTTAATTTATCTATTCTTGCTTAATGGAAAATTTTTATGAATAGAATTTGGTGATGTTCCTTTAATTGAGATTTGCTCCAACTCCTCTAGTTGAGAAATCTTAAGTCATGAATTATATTATACCATCGTTTGGTATACTTTAAATCTGTTGTGATCAAATAACAGAGGGAGAATTTTTAAATAGATATTTATCTCTCATGCAGAAAGATCGATAACGATTTAAGTACCATACCCTTGACCAGCTCTCTCTAAAAAAAAGGAAATAAAGAAAAAAAAGAAAAAAAGAAGAGAATAAAATGGAGAAAAAGAGAAAGGTGTAGGTCAAGTGGACAACTCCGCTGACTTTTCATGATGAAAACTATGAGTCAAATTATACTGCTTTGCAGTATACTTTAAACAATGTTATGATGCTAATAGGAAAGGGCATATAACCGTTTAAAGTTCAAATTGCTTTAAAAATCTCTTATCTTTAATATCACTGAAATTCTTAAAATAGAAATTCTTAAAATAGAAATTTTTATCTGTTGAGTGAATTAGATTTATTAAAATGAGAGTATTTGATACTTAGTGTGTGAAGGATGAATATTATGACTTGAATTATGGATTTTATCTTTCTTGGATTGTAAACTCTTGAGAATTTATCTCCATTATGATTTTTCTTAAATTACTTGAGTTTTGAAAATTTGATTGCTTAAAATGTGGACCAAGTATTTTATTAAGGGGAAAACAGATGAGTGTTCCTTATCTTTACATTCTTTATACATATTAGAATATTGCTTGAGGACAAGCAAACTTTTAAGTCTAGGGTATTTGATGAGTTATATTTACATCACATTTTTGCCTATATTTTAGATCATATTTTGGGCTTAATTGAATGATTTTATGCAATTTTTAATGTTTTTACTTCACTTGGCATAGAATCTTCACTTTTCTTAGTTTTTATGAAAATATAGGTAAAATGGCTCAAAAATGATGGATTTTATGAGTTTTGAAGCCATAGTATGATTCCTTAGGAGATTACGAGGTTGCACGTCACATTTAGAGTCAAAACGATGAAGAACGTAACTTTCACAGCCTTGGCCGTAATTATTCCGGCCGGCCGTAAATTTGGCGTTCGAAGGGCAAAAAATGACTAAGTTAAAAAGTCCACAGAAACTTTCACGGGTGAGGCCGTGAAGCCTTCACATTCCATGAAATTTTCTGTGTACAAAAGGGTTTATTCACATAAACATTTACGGCCTCATCCGTAAATACTTTACGGGCCATGAATATTTCTGCCTCTTTGTGTTTCTCACTCGATTCGACTTCAAATTGAACCAGAATTGGACCAAACTCTCCAGAAACCTTCCTACATGGATTCTATACTGATTAAACTATAAAAGGAAGGATTTTGGTAGGGTTTCGGGGGCTTTTACTGACAAAAATGAACAGAGGCACCGGTGGCAGCGAAAATCACTTCTAGGGCAGAATTCGAAGAGGAAAGCCACGCAAAGGAAGAATTGGATGCTTCATCTTCGTCTCCAGATCGAGGGGAAGCTTTTCTAATTACTTGTCTAGCGATTTCCTGTAATCTTCTTAGGTTTTCACGCAATTTTCATCGATGAACATGCTATTTGTTTTGAACATGAACATGTAAACTCTTTTTCGGGATTTGGGAAGTAGCCTGTTGATTGATTTATGAATTGCATCTTTTGCATGAATGTTTGTTAAGAATATTATTGAATTGATTTGATTAGAATTGTATGTATCCCGCTTTAATACTCTGGACAAGTTTTATTGCGTTTGAGACGTCACAAGAAGGACCGGGAGGTGAATCACGATGTCGGATATATTCTTGTCAAACCTACGAATCCAATCACGGGAGTAGTTTGGATTCGTTTGAAAGATTTACATGATTTTTTTATAGAACTTAAAGGATCTAATTGCGTTAATTGTCATGAGAGTAGGGAATTAACGTAATTAGGTACCGGATTATGCTTCGGGAGGAGGTAATCTATACCTTAGGAAAAATCCCTTTCAATGCTTTAATTTTCTGTTCAAAGGTTTATTTTTATTAAATTCATAATCGTCAGCGTGGTGAAACCCCAAATTCTGATTTTATTTGAATTAGTTTTTACCCAAAACACTATATATGTTTCTTTTTATTTGTACTTAGAAGTCTCCGAAACAAAAACCACATATTTGATTCGTCTAGATATAGATCGTCCGTGTAATCGGTACTTGACCGCCAGATCCTCGTTAGGAACGATATCTTATTTTATTACTTCAATAAATCTGTGTACTTGCGGCCGTATCAGGAGGCGTGAGACAGCCTGGAGGAGGCGGTACGTCAGATGGAATACTACGCTAATCGAAGCCGCTACGAGGAGGAGTTCCACCCAGGTGACCGGGTTCTCCTAAAAGTCACTCCAAAGATGTGGAAACACATCCCGGCCAAGCGAGTCCTCCGCAGCCTCGTCCCTAGATACGATGGCCCCTTTCGGGTCATCAGCCGGGTGGGCATGGTGGCTTACCCGCTCAAGCTCCCTAAACAACTCAAGATGCAACTGGTCTTCCATGTCTTGTTCCTCAAATGCTTCCACAAAGATCCGGATGAAGGTCGAGTGCAACGGGTCCACGTGCCACTAACCATCTGCAGGCAATTCAACTACAAGCTCAACCGTGTGCTCGATTGCCACACGAGGGGAACCCATGCCGGCAACCACTTGACCGAGTTCCTTGTACAGTAGCAAGGAGCAGCGGAGTCCACGTGGGAGAAGGCTAGAGTTCTCTGGCAATTCAAGAAGTTGCTGATGGATTTCATGGCGAGCAGGGGTCGAGGGCTGCATCCGTTTCGGAAGGGGGAGGATTGTGAGGCTCGGGGGACCGGTGGGTCCCCGAGCTCGTGGCCACGGAGTCGCGCTAGAGGAAGACGTGACTTTCGGCCAAGCAGATCGAGTCGTGCAAGCAAGTAGGAGGCCCGAATCCGAGCGAAGAACCGGATTTGATTTGGTCCTGGGCGGTACACACGGAGGCGCGAAAAGAAATCCGGAGGACCCATGCGAAGGCGACGGGACACAGAGCCGGACACGGCAAGTGGGCTTTGGCATGGGGCAACTCACGTTGGAACATATAGTTGACCAAAAAGAAAGAAAAGAGAGGGAAGAGAGAAAGAACATAAGACAGGGGGAAGAAATCGTCT
This sequence comes from Costus lasius, assembly GCA_027563935.2. Classification (NCBI taxonomy): domain Eukaryota; kingdom Viridiplantae; phylum Streptophyta; class Magnoliopsida; order Zingiberales; family Costaceae; genus Costus; species Costus lasius. The sequence goes on from CM050451.1 coordinate 85,830,785, forward strand.
TAGAGCTTCCATTCGGCTCCCCGGCGGCGGTTCCTACCTCGTCCTACGAGTCCGACCCAATGGGATTGACGCGGTGGGCAACTAAGGTAGCAAAGGCAATGGGACGACACGAGGCCACCTTCCCAATCGCAACGGACCAGACGAAGGCACAGAGGTGTTGCACGTCCGTGGAGTGGTGAGATCTGAGAGATTGTATAGAGGGAGGGGTTTTATATAGCTCTTGATTTGATAATAAAGAGTGAAAATTTTCCTTCCGCCCAGCTTGTGTTGGTGTCGGGGTCGAGCTCCGTTTGCCAGAGGCGTGGGTAGTTGAGAAGAGGCGTGGGTAGTTGAGAAGAAGAAAGGTTGAGGGGCGAATTTCTTGCCGCTGTTGACTCCTGAGCTCGAACAACTCAAGTCAACCTCAGGGTGTTGACATGGGTTGACTTAGAGAAAAAAAAAAGAGGCAAAGGCGAGATCGACTTCGAGCGTGACAACAACCCTCTTGGAGTTCTTGGAGGATCAACTTATATCAAATGCCCACAATGACCTCAAACAAAGACTTGTAAACAAATCTTGCTTCCTTCATCAACCCCTTAGGGATGAATATCCAAGAATGGGGAATTCAGTTTTGTGCCTTTCAAGGATGCTTATGGCCACAATGTTAAGCCCAATATTGAATTACATACTATATATTCGTAAGGAAGTCAACCTTTGGATGAGCTAGGGGCCATCTCAAATCAATGTTGATATCAACCAGAAGCAAACCTCAAGAAAAAGGTACCAACATTAACAATTTAAGACCATTAGAAGGGATGTATACAATATTGCACAATATTAACAAGTTGCATTCTTATTCACAAAATAAAATAAGATATTACATGTCATAAACACATCTACTGCTTCTCCACTCATTTGCCCTTCCCCGGAATTTTTCAACTGCAATTACTCTGTTTGCTCTAGGAAATATCAATGAGAAAAGCAATCTGTACAACCATCAGCCTTGACTGCACTGTTGATGGGAGACAACTGAGAATCGTACTAGCGTGAAACAGAGGAACATTCGACGTACATCCACAACAAACTCACTGGCGTCGTTAATCTAAATTTTTAGCTTGGTCACAGTGGGTGTAATGCTGATTCTAGCCACAACATGTCTCGGTGAAGGATTGGCTACATCTTTGGGTTCGGTCTGTTTACACGATTGCCCAAACTAAATATGGAGAAAAATTGAAGTAGAATTATTGTAGCGAGGAACTACGTCTTGATACTTAATATCAACCTACCACCTTCAAAACAACACTATTAATAGCAACCATTCATGATTTCATTCTTCAACAATAGTAGCGATGATGACTTTTGCAAGGGGACGATAAAAATAGTGGTCAGGATGCTTCCCTAGGTCACCAGCAAATTGTAGTACACATCCAAAGATTGCTAACATATAATACAAAAAAAATAGCAATCATTTCATTCCACCGGATGCAACAATTAATTACATTGAAACCATTCATCATATTTCACATATAAAAACCATTTGTTTGATTTCAGTTGCTTCACAATCAAACGATCCAACAGCATTCAGTAGTAAATGAATAGAGATAAGAACCAGAAATTTATCTTGGAACAAATAAGAAAATAAATTTTAAAATGAAAATAAAAAATTCTCAAAGATGGCAAGACAAAATTACAAAGAGCACATATGTATTGACATTTTGTTAAAATAGATGACACTTCTAAATTATTATAGAGGGCATTCAAATACACAACCGAACCATAAAATACAGCATGCAACTCTGACGGCAAAACAATCTTAATACGCATGTCGAAAATTTGCCTTTTGTTCAGCTACTGCGCATATGCTTCTAATCTCTCTGAATACGATAAGGTGACAACATCATGTAGCAATGTCATCGACTGCAGAATGGAACACGAAACTTGGAAAAGTTGTAGTTATGTCCCTGCATATTTGGCATCAAGACACTCATTTATTCAGCATTTATACTAAGAGCAAAAATCTTATGGGGATTCAATTAAACTTGAGTTACTTGAGTACCTAACTTGAACCAACCCATTTAAGTGGGTTCGAGATACCTAACTAGTTAATTCAACCTATTTATAGTGGGTTAGAGATACCTAATTAGTTAATTAGATTCAGGATGTTAATTAAACCTGAGTTAGTAACTCGGGTTCGGGATATCAATTAAACGTGATATCGAATTGAAAATATTAACTAATTTTACTAAAATCCTCCACCAATTAATCATAAAATAATTATTATATAAATATATAAAAATTTAGTTTATAACGTTATATATTTACATAAAAAATTAATATATAAAGTTATATATTTATATAAAAAATAAAAATAAAAAATAAAAAAATTATAGAATTAGGTACCCGTTTAAGCAGTCAAGGGTTAGAGTTATATAATAAGAAACCAGGTTTGTGTATCTAAGTAAAAAATCGATTGCCTAAGATGTTGCCCTTCTTACTTAATATCTAAGCAATCATCATATTGCTCTCAAAGTTATAACAATGAAAAAAAAACTTTTACATGCATGGTTGCCACTAGAGCAGCCTAAGATACACAATTTTCAAACTTTGTGGCTTCAGTTACCTGAGATACGGAAGGGTCATGATCTTCATTAACGATGGATTTCGAGAAACAAAATTTTCCCATTCTGTTTTATCTATTTTTCCGTCCTGATTAACATCAGCTTCCTGGAATGTCTGCATGAAACATATACTAAGCATGAGAATTGAAAAGTTACATTCCACAATAAATATTGAATACCTTGTCTAAAATTATCTCCACAGTCTCATCAGATAATCTCATTTCTGATTCAGATAGCAGAGCTATCAGCATCTGTTTTACCTGCGCAACCAAGATCAAAGTTCTAAGGACGATTTGATGTCAATGTAATAAATGAAATGGCACCAGATTACGAGTGCAAGGACAATACGAGAAAGTAAACTACTGTTATATATAGGAATCAGTACATTTATATGTGTTCCACGAACAGCATGAGATCAATATATCAAATTAACTATTAAGAAAAAACTTGAGATTTTTAAAATGTAATGTTTACAACAAGTTGGCTACATTTCATCAATTTCCATCCTAACCCTCAAACCTATTTTATGATAAGAGGCAAAACAGTTCATCACCAAAACTCAATGTAAAGTCATATATATATATATATATATATATATATATATATATATATATATATATATATATATATATATAGTCTCAACTCTGCGTTTGATGATTTGATGATTGCCCTTGGACTTCATCTAAGTCAAATTCAGTCCCACTGGCTTTTCTTAGTTTATTCTCAATGAAGAGAAAACGCAAGCTAACAAATACTTTGTTCTTCATGGGATGTTAAAAGTAGTATCCCATAATTTCTTTAGGATACCCCATGAACACACACTTATCAAATTTGACATCCAGAGTTTTGGTGTTTAACAAATGTCTCACAACCCCAGATCTTGATAAAGATAGGTTGAGTGTCTCCTAATCCATAACTCATTATAAATCGAACTATATCAAGTAGGCTTAGTTCTTCCTTTAAATATCATTTCATTAAGCCATTCCAAAAAAAGGATGAGCTGCAAGATGATCTCATACTCTTTAAAATAGTCATCGAACTCAGTACTCATTCATTCACCACCTCAAACCAATAGTACACAAACCATTCACAGGTTATGAAGCTACCTCTTTACGTTCGATAAAGCCAGTACCAGCCAGATCATAAAGCTTGAAGGAAACTGTAAAATCACATTTTTTTTATTAGTGACTTAAAGGCAAGTCCAAAAACTAAAAAAAGGCAAACTTACAGTCGATCTTTTCTTCCTTTGGAGCATTTGGGTGAAAAACATTGAGAGAATGGACAAAATCCCCAAAATCAATAACTCCCTTTTGCTTGACATCAAATAGATCAAAGATCTGCATTTGAGATTTGCAATTGGTAGCTAGAAAACTAATATTCAGTAATATAAAGAACGTTAGTCAGCAGTAAATAATATCAACAGATCTTAGTCATCAGATATTCAGATTTAAATAAGGAAACCTTTCATCATTTTTTAATGGGGAAACCAAGAGTGAAATGCAACTCACCGATGGCGAGATTAGATTGTGATAGTTGAGAGAAAAATTAGTTCCATGCAGCTGAAAGGTCATACGAGGTTTACATAGACCAGCACACGTTCAAAGGAGATAGAAAATGGTGGTGATGGAAACAAGTGAATTATGAGTAAGAGGAAGAGGTATTAAGGCATTTGCACTAAGGGAAAATGTGCTGTAGATGAAGACAAAATTGTATAAAAATAAATAAATCCCAAAGAAGGTAACTTCAACAAAGACATACTGTCTATGAGCTAGTGGAACAAGCAATAGAATTTTTTGAGTATGTATCCAATAAAGATACACCACAGAGAGCAAAAACTAAACTTATCATAATATGAACCCAGGAAGTGAACAAAGTAATGCAAGAAAAACTGGTAGTGAAACAGAAAAAAAGTACAAATAGAGAAAAACTGGCCTGTAAAACAACAAAATGATTAACGAGGATGGAAGTATTAATAAAAATGTCACTGTAATATGATGTATGCATGTGCACATGGAACATCATAGCATATACCATATCAATGAGATCTATTTTTACACCCAAAATGAAATAGCTAAAAAGTGAAAGTAAACCATATATTCAAGGGATTATATAAAATTGGATCTGTATTTCTTGAAGAAATATTTAAAAAAAGATCACGACTACTAGCCTTACTTTTCAACAAATACACTTAAGGCATGCAAGAGTAATTACCTATAAACATACCAAAATAGTGATATCCAAGGTATAAGTCACATGACTAGATCACCAAATGTTACAATGTACTAACTCAAAAAGTGAGTTACATTGTTTAGCATAAAAATAAAATATTTGTGATGATGTTTGCATAACTAACAAGCCTCATAAAGAAAGACAAAAACATATGCAAGAGACAAATTATTTAATTTTAAGTGGTGATGGGTGATCTAAATGACAGTATCTTTAGCATAAAATTGTAAAGGGTAATAGATGGTAAAGAAATCAAGAAAGAGAATATTTACAATGAAGTAGAGATCATTTGGTTGATGTCCCCTTGCAATCTTTGTGTTCATTCTCAGATCTTAAAAGCCGAAATGGGTGAGAAAATTCACTGAATAATCTAAAGATTAATAATTGTACTAATTGATAAGAAATCTATAGAAAATATAGGAACATATATACATCATGTAGAGGAATGGCAAAAGATGTGCAAATAGTCTGATCCATGAATAGATTTTGAAGGACCATTGGCAATAGAAATAGATGGTAATTGAGACACAAGTGCATATCATAAACGTATGATCATATGTCATGTCAGAAGAGGCCCCAAAGATAAGAACTACAAGGTAGAAGAGAAGGCTAAGGAAGCTATAAGAACACATGGAAAGCATAGCAACAAATGTTGAAAAAGAGGTCATCAATGACAAGAGGAGCCTCTCATACTTGACAACAAAGATAGCAACAATTACAGCAAGTGTCAAAAGCAAGCAATGCAACAGCAAGCACCTTAGTTGAGGTGGTCAGCTAGACTTTTTCCAATAACATTCAGAAGGATGGTTAAAATGACCTTCGCAAATGCATGGATGGTAAGTCACAGCTTCCACCATATCAGGTTGGAATGACTATCATAAGAACCAAATGTGTCAACAACAAAGAGCAAGAGTAAGCAATAGCAAGGGGGCATTCTCAATGATCTCGTAGCAGAAATGAGAGCAATTCTTGAGGTCTAAAACAACAACACCCATGAAAAATAGTTCCAAGTAGCAAATAAGGGTCATTAAAGCCAAAAACCAACTTGATCACAAGAAAAACATCATGTTGCTTGAGAAGTTTTATAAGTTGAGCGATTGGGGAATGATTGATTAATCCAAATTGGCCTTCAAAAGAGAGTAATTCTCTTGGAGAGATTGATCCTCCTACTTTATGTTGAAGAGCTCCACATGCAACATGTAAATGAACACTGTTCTGCTTGAGATATTATATATATTGTGTAATTATACATCTTCTTGGCAGTGAACAGGCACATGATAGTGCTCTGAATATAAAGATCCTCGTTATTTAGGAGCCAAGAAAGGATGGCATATGAAGTTTGTCAAAGCTATGTAGGAGACATTTTGAGCATCAGAAGCAAGTGAGTTAAGCTGATGGAGTTTTCCATGCAATTAGATGAAGAATCAAAGTGCTCGTGCCAAAAGAAATAGTTAGCGTCATCAAATTTAATAGTCGTACAATGTGGAAAGGAAAGCTTAGGACCATAAAGCAAGAAAGAGATTCCTACTCAATATCAATCAAGAAGGATAAAGAAGACCCCAAGGAGAAAGGATAGATGTAAAGTGGAGTATGTGTTAATTGTGAGAAGATGATCACCAAGTAAAAAGGAAGAAAAGGCTCAAAGGCTGGGAGAGTAAAAGAGGAAGAGGGAGGGATAGGGGTGTTGGTGGCTGTCTAGGTTTAGGGGTGACGATGATAAGCAGAATTGGCAACTAGAGTTAGAGGAACTTTGATCCTGAACCAAGTTGAGAGAGAATAATTTTATTCAATTAAAAATACAAGGTTTATACAGACCAACAAACATTAATAATCAAACCAATGTGAGATTTATCTACTTGCATTGGTCTATCAGTGGAAATGGCTCAAAACAATTCAACGAATATCGCACATTAATTTGTTCCCTAAATCATGATAAAAAAGTCAAATTCAAGTGCCTCAATTGGACGGTGATAACTATAAATACTACACGTGGACATAAACAAGAAAGTCTTGTTAACATAGTACCCGATTTGCAAAAAGGTTTTCTTTTTTTCCACTCTTAAATAGTGCAAGCTGAAATTCTTCCTGCAAAAACATAATATGAAATCCAAAACGATTTAAATTCAACTAGTTGATCGTATGTGATTCACAAGGAAAGCAGCAACAACATCTAAATTAGTAATCAGCATATTGAACTTGATATGCGAGAAACATGTGCGGAACTCTCCAAGATCTTTTATTAATTCAGTTATATAATCAAAAGTTCAAAAGTAAAGAGGTATAAAACAAGCTTTACTAATAACAAATACATTTATAGTGGAAACCAACCATCTTGTTCGGCCTTATCCTCACAATCAACCTAAGACTAATATATGGGTATTCTTATTTCATTTTAAGTAGATAATATACAGTTAGATAGTTGTAAAACTAGCAAGGAGTTGGTTTAGCAATATTTCCATGAAGGCTCAAACTCTCATTTTTTATATTGCAGGTTGTGGTGCATGCAGTCATTTATCTTCATCCAAAAATAATGCAATGTCTACTTATCTTGCTGTCTCTCTACTCACATAAGGAGGACAAATGGTCAACCCATATCAAATGTGAATTAAGCATATTCACAGAAGTTGCTAGATTAATAAGTAGAAAAGGTTGAAGTAAAGAATATCACCTCTCACTACTGAAAATTTTTATAAAATCAAACAATAATGAAAAGCAAGATCTTTGACCATGAAATCATAAATTATTTGTTACAGTAGTATGGTAACACTTAATCAACTAACTGAGAAGCTGGTCACAGCCCCACAACTTTTCACAAGAGAACATGCAAGGACTTCCCCGGTCCTAGAATCAATTTTCATCTACAAGACTACAATCAGCTAAACCTAAGCAGAGCATGAATTATTCATTTTAGCAACAATAGAGAGCTGCGATTCCTATTTGCCATTTTACAGGGAAAACGATGCCTTCATAATAAAATCATTCTTTCCACATCGACACACAAGATTCAAGTAGGAAGTCTAACAGACATATAGGCAGGATCTTCTTAAATTTGCCTTTGAACAAACATCATCAGCAGTGTACCAAAGAGAGCAGGAATTAGTAACAGATTGTGTTTTACCTTGTTGATCAATCCATCATCTATAACAGAACTGCTAATGCTCTTGAACAGCTCAAACAGTGCCTCAACTTCGCTTACAGTGACTATAGCGTTAGAACACAGGTAAGTAGTGGCAATGTCTATTTTTCACAAAATCAAGAAAAATTTATAATGACACACTCGGATCAAAATGATGTCTCATACTGGAATACTTATGCTTCAATAATCACTTGAAAATAACAATAACAGGTCAAAAAGCACAATAACAGCGAAAGTCATAATATGTTTGACAAGTTAACATAAGTTCTTATTTATACCAGGAGCAGTGCATAAGTGTGAGTAAATAAGTAGGAAACTTTGATTATTTCCATTGATGAAAAATAATGGGAGCTCAGCGCTAGCTCACCTTAACTAAAGAATTACTACTTCAAAGATAACCGAAAGGGGAAAATTGCATGTTTGTAACATCAAGATGCCAACCCGATTGGAGAGCCAAAAAATTGCAGAAGATGCAAGTATATAGTAACGTGAATCTAATATTTTTCTGACCAACAATTCCATTTCCTGGCTGATTACACTAAGCATGTATTTTAGGGATAAAGTCAAATTATGAAGGATGATAAAGATGATCGCTTCAGTATCTAACATCTTGAAGTAATTAGTTTGGAAAACAAGGAACAAACTTGACTATCTTCCAAATAAAAGCAAAGAGGAACCTAGTTCCGGAAGGTAAAACGAAAAATAGTAACATGAAATTGGATTTACAAAAAAAAATGAAATATTCACTAACAAGCTGTCTGCGAAGCAAGAAGAACAGGGTCCTCATATCCCGGGAATTGTCTTCGACTCGTCGACTGGAAACAACCCATTTATATTGACCAATTGCCCACGGGAGACTTTAGTCACACTTCACATCATCATAATCCAGCCGATTCATCTGAAAGTAAAGGAGAGAAGGCAATTGTAAGTTTATAACCATTCACCAATTCTACAGATGGGAAGTTGACTAAGTCTTCTTAATCGTATCGAACAACAGCCATATGAAACCTTACAATAAAGAAAAGATAAGATTTGCCCAAAGAAAGAAGATAACAATAGCAGAATGATGATAATGCAAATGAATAACTAAAAGTGGTGGAACCAATTGTTACTCTTATGAAATCTTTATAGAACTAAATCGAGAAAAGAATCAGGACAAGATCCTCCAAGTACAGAAAGGACAAGAGAGCAGCGATCGTTCCTCCATTGATTCAGCACCAAATTGAAAAATAATCAAACACCCCTAAAAGCCAATCAGTGATCTAAAGAAGAAGGAAGAGTGCCAACCGGACGGGATTCGACGAGGAACTCGCCAGAAGGCACGAGATCGAGATCGAGATCGTCCCGAGACGAGACCGCCGAAAGGTCCGCGGATCGGACGGCAGGTTCCACACCCTTTTTGTTCTCCCGATCCCTGACGGTTCTTTCGCTGGTTCACAACTTCACATTCTTCCGACGGCGGCCGCGAGGCGCTCTTCACGTGAACTGACTCCATGGGCCCCAGTCAAGTACGCCACTGATTGGGGGGTAAACAGACGAGCCATTAGTTGCCTCGGCCAAAGCCGGTATCGGAGACCCAGTTTTAAAATTTGCAACAAAGGGGAAATTTCCACCTTAGCCCATAACTTCTCTCTGTTTTATTTCTTCTTACCTTTATATTCGGAATTTATTTTTCTTGATTAAGCATCTTTTACGGGGATCCCTCAATCTTGCAGTTGCATCCATAATTAGTCGAAATTCTCAATAAAATCCAAATAAAATTGTGTCGCGAGGCAGCAAGTGCCACGTGGTGGTCCAGCGCCGACGCTGAACTCCGTTTGGACTCGATCGTGCTGAAGTCGCCGCTTTTTGAAATTGTGGCCGGTGGCGCTGGTTGATGGACGCTTAAACTTTATCTTAGCCATGTACCACGAGAATCTGGCGAATACTTAAGAGAGTACAAAGAAGGGTATTCACTTTCAAATAAGAATGTAATTTCCAAAAATGAAGAGATGTTGTGCGTCCACGTTGCAGTGGGGCACAAGAACAAATAACGTGGCATGCCAGGTGTCACCCCCCGATCGGATCAGCCCTAAACTGGTCCTAACCGATGTCTTAGGGTTGTCTGGCGGAACACCAGAGCGTGAACTCCCTAGGGTTTCCGGACAAAATTTCAACCTAAATCTGAAACCCTAACTCCCCCGAACGATTTTAATCCCCAAATTACAAGTCGCACGAAAAACCCTAACCGTAATTAGGAAAATTGAAACCCTAAATCAATTACCTCCTCTGATTTTGACCTTAGTCAAAATCAAATGCGCCGAATCGAAATCTCCGCACCGCTCGAAAGAATTTCGGTCGTTGATGTCAGATTGTGTCAGCCCTCCAAATTCCGTCGCGCGAAATCGAATCGCATTTCGTCGCCCGCCTTCCGATTTTGACCCAATCAAAATCGGAAGCGTTGTTTACTGTGTACTCTGCTTTCGAAGTTGCTCGCGTCGTTCTCCGCCGAGCACCACCGCCTCGCTCTTGGCTCACCAGAGTAGTGCAGGCTGGCAGGGAAAGGTTGTCACCTTCTCCTCAGCCTTCCGCCACCAACCGGGCAGCCGTCCGCTGCCGGAGCTCGTCACCGCCGCAGAAACACGCTGAAATCGACTGGAATAGGGGAATAAATTGGAGAAGAGGAAAAGCTTCGATTTCACGGTTTCAAGCTACAAAAACCTCCTCTCAGGCTCACCGCCGACCTCTGTCGAACGACACCCCACTCCCTTCCCTCGCCGGCGACCACTGTCGTCGGTTACAGTCGCTCAAACCTTGCTCTCAGTTCTTCGTCGGTTACCCCACTGATCCTCCTTTTAACGAAGGAGATCGTCCGCGTCGCCCGCCAAAATCGGTCGCCGCTTGCGGATCCTCTTCTGTGTCCGACTTTCACGGAGAGGACGACGTCTCCGCCTCTCCCCTTGAAAGCCTGGTCGTGCCGCCAAGCTTCACGCGCAGCCAGCTCCCGTCCACATCCGAGATTCTCGCCGAGGACCTCATCTTCAACCACTCCTCTTTCAGCTGCTGCCAGCACTCGTCGAAGGTCCCGCATCGTCCGCCGACTTTCTCACTGATGCCGCGTCCGAGCTGGCCCTCTCGCGCGTCTTCCGGTGGAGAGCTCGCGCCCGAGCTCAATGAGGATGCCGCTGGAGAATCCGCTCCGCGCACGCGTTCCTCTCCCGAGTCAACATCGCTGGTTGACCGGGCGGTTTCTTTTTGGTTTTCGGCGCCGCATGGATGAGTGTCGTGTGGGCTTGGACCTGGCCTTGGCCTAGTGGGCTCTAGGCTGAACTAGGCTGAACCAGGCCTGACACCAGGTATACAGTAACAGACCTGTCACTACTCACTATCATATCGTGGGGGTTTAATTTTGGGTTACCCATAAGTAGGGTTACCAAAAATATTTACAAATCTCATTTTGACAAGAAATGGTTTAGATATTCGTAAGAGTATTTTTTTATTTAAGTGGGATTTGACTCTAAAAGCTTACATCAAATTTTTACTGATTTTTCTTGTGATCCATAAGAGTATTTGATTCCTTGAAGTGGTTGAGTTTGCGATTATTTTTTTTCTAAGCTCCTTCGATGTTAGGTGTGACTCCCTGTATTATATAAATATAATTTTTTTTACTAAATTAATTATTACAATAAATATATAGCCACACAGGGCCTAAATTTAACAAAGTCTCACGTAGGAGACTAATTTAGCAATTCATTCAGGTTCAGCACAACCGTCAGGAATGCACTCGCGCGCGCCCCTCAGCCTCCGAAGGGTTCCGACCTTCATCCAGCTTAGGAAAGAGAGAGGAGAGAGAAAAGCCACATAAGCATATAAGAAATAATAGGAAAATAGGGAATTATACCTTAGTTGGATTGGATCCCCAATTCTGGGTCCAAAACCCAAGTTCCTGATTTCGGGTCCACACTTGAAATTTTGTCGCTGTGTCCGAGATTTGAAGCCCACTGCCGCATTCACGTTGGAATGAAGGGACTCCGCGTCTTCGTTCGACGAACGCGTGCACAGCCACGCTCCCGGTCAACAGCGTCCTCCCGACCTCCCTTCCGGCGAGTGAGCGTCTCACCTCTCGGCTTAGTGTCCAAAAGCGAAAGGGCATTTGCATTCGAGACTCGAAGCTGCGTTCACGTCGATGATAAAGAATGTCGCATCTTCCTTCCGATGAACGCGTGGCTGTCGCGTTTACGCTCGTGTCCTCCGACGAACGACGTTCACCACCCTTCCTTCTGTCTGGTGAACACGTGATACCCGTTCGAGCTAGACGTTAGCCCAAGGTCAGTGGCCTGGGCTCACTAGAGTCCCTGAGGAAGAAATGGGGCGATGGGAAGAAGGAAGAGGTCGCAGGGGGAACTCGACATCGACTTTGCTCCGAACCTCACCACCCACCCCACCGGAGCAACCAAACGAGGGTGGCCGCTTGCCTTCACCGAAATTGCCGAATTGTCGGCGAAGGAAGGTACAAAAGAGATAGACTGACCAAGGTTCATCCTCAACCTTGCCAACCGGCAAAATTTCCTTGTTGTTCTGATTCCTCTCTCGTCGTTGATTCTCCTCTTAGTCGAGCCCCTTTGTCTTCCTTTTTTTGAGCTCGCTACCTTGTACCTTTATAGGCAATTCGGGTCGAATCCATCTTGCCCAACTCCTCATCTCTGACACTCATCCGGACACAGCTGTTGGCTCCACGCGATAGCGACCGATGCTAGGCGGCGCCCATGCTGGGCTGAAGCCTCGCCCATACCTCCCTACACTACTAATATCATGCATATATATAGTACATTGTGGCTTAGTTTTATTATTATTTTGGACTAGAATGCATAGCTTTGTCTCATTTATTTGCTTAAATACTTCATATTCTTCATAATCTTTATTTTTCCTTAGTTTTATTGAAATGTAGGGATTTTCGCCCAAAATTGATAGATTTTGAAGATTTGAAGATATGGAACGAATTTTTATGATAAGACGAAGCTGCATATCAATTTTTAAATTAAACAAAGCCTTCTACAATCTTCATAGGCATGGCTGTACATCTATGGATGAGTGGCAGCGGTTTCACCACTACTTGGTTAGCTTTTATAGTTCTAGTAGTTTTTATTCTGCTCTTAGAAGTATCGTAGTAAGTTTGTTTTTTTTCTTTCATGCATTATTTTATCTTTCTTATTGTTCCAGCACCTTAGGTATCTTTGCCCATCCCTTATTATGATATTTGCTTTGTCCTTGGAATTGCATTATTTTATGAGTACTTGAATGATTGGATTGGGAATCTTGACTATTTTTAGAAGTCTACATTGGTTATAGTTTACACACACGTCTTTTTGTTTAATGCAGTTGAAGGATTTAATTAACTTAATTTGTTATTTTTACGATCCTAAAGAGTATGCTTGTTGTTTTACCTTGACTTTGATATGCATCTCATGTATAATGATTACTTGTATCTTGACTTCATAATTCACATATTATTATATATTTTGTCATGGGAATCAGAAATAATAACAATGGTACCGAAATATCATCGTACATAGTACTTTCACTTGGCACTATTCTTAGCATTTAAATATAGAAAAAAAAAGGGTGACAGTGGTACCTAAGCAAATCATGTATCTAGCTTGGCATTGTCCCCTGTCCAGTAATAATAGCAATGGTGCCAAAGCTATGGTGTTCCTCTTCATTCATCTAGCTTGACACTGTTTAAAAAAAAAGACACCACATAGACACTATGCGGCACCGATGCTATTTTCTCATGACCTAATATACAACCACTTGTTTTATGAATGCTTGATCAAAGATATCTTATGTGTGAGATTGTTGGGGTATGCCCTTAAGGCTAATGTTTGAGGCCTAAGGATTGTATCAGTATCATGTAATAAACTCTTATGTTTATAAAGGCATGGTTATTATTCAGTTTGTTATATTATCTGCTGCAATAGATATACTTCTGAATAATGTCTCAATGCTGTTCAGCTAGGCTGACATGCTATATGTCCTTAGTCGATGTACCTTGGTGAACATGAGACAGCCTTGATATGGTTAAGACTAGTATGTGTTCTAATCTTATAGGATGCTTCGAGCATGGAATAAGATGTAGACTCATGGGTACATTGGATGTACTGGACAGACCCTACTAGGATATTCAATTGCTTGTCACAATGTGAATATTCCTTGATTGTATCAAGTGGCACATTTCCTCTGACTTGAGATCACTTGTGTTTCTAAATGATGATTGTCATTGTTTTGAGATAGTTCAATATCATTTGAAATATAATGATTATAGACTATCTTGGATGGTGAGCTTGAGTCAGGTTAGGGCACTAGTGATAGACATAGGATTGCCGTCTCCTTGTTTAAGGAGTGTGATGTTCTAAAGGGGCCCCCTGGATGAGATGATGAGAAAGTGTATGGCCATACCCAGATGACTGTGTTCATCTGATCTAATCATGCTCATCATATTGGAGCTACAAGCTTGACACGCTTGTCCAATAAGAACATCCAGTGGCAAAGGAAATATGTATGCTTAGTGAAGTTGATTCACACTTGTGCTGTTTTTGGGTGTAGTCTTGGAAGACTCTTTCCTTTATATCGGGAGACAGTGATGTGTTGCTAGATACCCCTCACTGATCGTGATGACGTGAGTTATCGTTACCGACATTTAAAGGAAACCCTCAGGGTCGCACAATTTGATGAAATGGCTTACTTAAGTCAGATCGTGTGGACTGAATTGTTCAGGTTCAGTTTAAAGGGATTTAATCTCTGATTGTAAGTGAGATCTGGTCTGATCATGTCTGATTGATTATGGCTTAAGATCGGTAAGCTTCGATTGAGAGAATGGATGCTGGATCGGTCAGATCAGGAGCATCAAGAGATTGACGGTCAGATCAAGAGCCTTTGGGTTTAATTGAGATCTAGACCATATTGCTTGGTTTATTTGGTCTTGGGCCAAACCGAAATGAACCAGCTCATTACATGAGCGCATGGTTCAATTGAAGAGGAATTTGCGTTGAGGGAAAAATTCATGGTCGCATGAATTGTTGGCTTTCTATTTTTAGAAAGCATGTCACAACGTGACCACCTCTCTCTCACGTCGCCTCTTCACGCCTTTGTCGCCCTCTCTTGGCTTGGACGAGTAGAGATATCTCGTGTAGAGAAGTTGAGACGACAAGAGGAAAGTTTTTGCCAAGCAAGGAGTTGCTCTCTCCCTTTCCTTTTCGATCAAAGACACCTTGGACGATCCTTGCTAGCACAAGGGACGACAAGAAGCAAGCCGTCGCTCATCTTGTGTGTGACGATTTGGAGGAGACCTTCGTTGTTCTCTTGCTTCCAAGGCGCCATCTAGAAATGGCCATGGTATGAATCGCATCTTCTCTATTCATGCTTCAAAAGTTGATCATATAATGCATGCTCATCGATTCTATGAAACCCTTGAATCCGCTGCCCATTTTTGTTTGCGCCACTTTAGGGTTTCGCCCCCTATGTGGGAACCTTCAATTGGTATCAGAGCAAGGTTACATGCATATTTATATGATTGCTTTGATTTTGTGTTCCATGAATGCTTAGATCTATATCATGCGTAAATTTATCATGTTAACTTGTATCATGCCGAAACCTATTTTATGTTTCATTTGCGCATGTATGTTGGCATGTAGGCGCATCTTTGTTTTATCAAAACTATATGACATGCGCGACTCACTATAGATCTAAGGCCTTACTGTAAACCCTTAGACGGGTTATTAGGGTTGAAGTCATCCCCTAGGTTAGATCCAATAGTCTGATCAGACCATCTGACAGCCTTGATGGGTTGACCAGATAGCACCTGTGCGCGAGCATCTGGTGGCTACAGGTCGACTGCAGACAGGCGTGTAGCGATGTCTGATTGAGACGAATAGTGAACACACATGAGTTAGGCCCGGGGTCACACCCGCTTGCCAGATCTCATGAGGGTTGTTCAGCCCTGGCGCATGCATGGTTGACCTTTTGGTCGACTCAAGTCAGTTAGGACTTGGTGCATGCAAGGGCAGTGGATCTGACTAGGTTGGATGAGTGGATCCCTAGTAATGGACCGTTGTAAGGTTGTAGGGCAAATAAGGAAAAATAAAATTAATCTCAGTGGGGTTTTTTCAAAATTTTATTTTTCATGATTGGATCACATGCTGATTGGATGCCATATGTATGTTTATTTAATCTTATGTGGGCTGCCCGTTTAATGTGTGCTGTGCTGGGGCTTGCGTGCCTGGAATTTTATTGTAAATTAATTCTTATTTTTGTGATCTACGAATCACAGTTTAATTAATTTATAAAATGTAATTGACCTGCGAGTCAATCTTGTCTAGATAGATTAATTTGTAAGTTAATCAGACAAGAGCACAGAGCACACTTGGCAGAGGCGCATGCAGCAGTGGCTTGACCAGGTGGGAGGTCCAGGGTTCGACTCTGGGACCAGGCGCATTTTCCCTGGTGGGCGCACCTCAGCTATAAATGGCGCTTGGGCCCTGGTTTGGGCCAGATGAGCAGCTAAAGTCCCATGAAGAAAAGCAAGTGAAGACTTAAGTATCTTAAGGTCTTACTTAGGCTATGGGCTTTTACCACATAAGATCCATGCTTTCTTTTATTGTTTAAATAAGTAGAACAGCATGATTTATTTATCTTCTGCTATCACCATAGGAATTGCATGATAGTGAAGAAGATAAAAGACCGTTAAAATCCAACGCTAAAATATCAAGCTCGTTAGCCTTCTGACGCGAAACCTCACTGTTCTGATTATCGTTGGAGCCGTGTTGTACCCACTCAGTGGGCACGTCCATCTATCTTCAGACGGTGCGGGATTACATCTGCGTGTTACAGAGAAGGGATTTATCACTTCTCGTTGCTCAGCATAGCACGTGGTGGTCCAGGGAGTAGGTCGGGTCAGCTTGACCATGTAGCCTACATATGTGGCGCATATGGTAGCGCATGGAGGCAGCCATCTGTGGGGTCAGAGATTGTGTTGTACCAACTCAGTTGGCACAGTCTGCTGGATTGCCCAGATGAAGGGGAATCGCACGGGTTGGCAATTGGCTAGGGCAGCCTACCAGAGATTAGTGCTTGTACTCTCTGTGCATCTTATCTCGCCTGAGCGGGACGCGGAGACCAAGTATGAAATCTGGATCCCATCTCACTAAAAGAGTTCTACTCTTTCGGGCTGTTTTGCTGGATTTTTCAGCCAGATAAAATAGTGAGAAAAAGAATCTTTCTTAAGTCCTGATTGATTCTTAACATTGATACTGACCTTGTTGTTCTTGCATTGTTGTAGATACCTGCAGCAACGAACACCATGAGCTTCAATGTGCGATCCCTACTGGAAAGGGAGAAGTTTGCTAGGCCGAACTTCTCAGACTGGTACGGACACCTTAAGATCGTTCTTAAGGCAGAGAGGAAACTGTATGTCCTCGAGACGGCGATACCGCCTCAGCCCGCCCCGAACGCCGCAAGGGCGGTTCGGGAAGCCTATGAAAAGCACGTCAATGATAGCATTGATGTCGCTTGCCTGATGCTAGCGTCTATGACGCCACCGCTGCAGCGTCAGCATGAGGATATGTCGGCTATAGAAATTATAGCGAACCTCAAGATGCTGTATGTTGCACAGGCGAGGACAGAACGCTATAATCTGACAAAGCTTTTCTTTCAGAGCAAACTGGCTGAAGGGAGCCCAGTGGGAGCTCATGTGCTCAAGATGATTGGGCACAAGGAAGCTCTAGAGAAACTGGGGCATACCATCAATCAGGAGCTTGCTGTACACATTATTCTGCAGTCTCTCCCGCCTTCATTCGACGCGTTCATCATTAACTTTAATATGAACAAAATCGATTGTACTCCGGCAGAGCTGCTGAATATGCTCTTGACTACTGAGGAAACTCTGAAGGGAAAGCCTTCGACCTCTGTCTTAATGGTTCCTTCTAGGAACAAGAAGAAGGGGAAGAAGGGCAAGACCCCTGTCAAGAATTACAGCAAGGCTCTGAAGTAGAAGGTAAAGCGGTCCAAGGAATACAGATGTTTCCACTGTGGCCAGCTGGGTCACTGGAAAAAGGACTGTAAAGCGCTCCAAGGAGATAAGAGGGGAAGCTTCGCTTCTGGCTCAGGTATTTTTGTGACTGAGGTCATGTTTTCTTCTTCTATATCATGGGTGTTGGACACTGCATGTGGAGTTTACATTTGTTCAAATGTACAGGAACTCAAGAGAAGAAGGCAGGTGGGACAGCATGAGATGGACCTACACGTTGGAAACGGGGCACGGGTTGCTGCTGTTGCTGTAGGAGACTATTTCATTTCTTTACCATCTGGACTTCTATTGGAACTAGACAATTGTTACTTTGTTCCCAGTATTACTAAAAATATTATCTCTATTCCTGCTCTTGTCAGGAAGGGATTTTCCTTTGAATGCAATATTTCAAAGTGTGTTTTATCTTTAGATAATATTGTTTATGCAACTGGTTCAATTAACAATGGGTTATTCATGTTGGACATGGAATGTTCTATACAAAATATTGATATTAAGAAAGCCAAGTATGCTGATGACAGCACCTTGCTATGGCATAGTCGTTTAGGCCATATTAACAAGAAACGCATTAAGCGGTTGCATGATCATGGACTGCTGGGATCATTCTCCTATGAGGAGATTGATACATGCAAGGCTTGTTTAATGGGTAAAATGACGAAGTCACCTTTTCCTCACAAAGGTCAAAGGGCTTCAGGTTTACTTGACCTTATACACAGTGATGTGTGTGGGCCATTTAGTAAACATGCCAGAGGTGGCTATCAGTACTTCATTACCTTTACTGATGATTTCAGTAGATACGGGTATGTCTATTTAATGAGACATAAAAGTGAATCTTTTGACAAGTTCAAAGAGTTCAAGAATGAAGTACAGAATCAGCTAGGCCGAAATATCAAGGCACTTCGTTCTGATCGAGGTGGAGAATACCTAAGTCATGCGTTTACTGACTATCTGAAGGAGTGTGGGATTATCTCACAGCTCACTCCGCCAGGAACACCCCAATGGAATGGTGTGTCCGAGAGGAGAAATAGAACGTTACTTGATATGGTTCGTTCTATGATGAGTCAGGCTACTCTTCCATACTCCTTTTGGGGATTTGCACTGGAAACAGCTGCAAAGGTACTAAACCGAGTGCCATCCAAGGCCGTTTCAAAGACGCCATATGAGTTATGGTATGGGAAACAGCCAAGCTTGACATTTATCAGGATCTGGGGCTGCGAGGCTTATGTCAAAAAGCTCGCCTCTGGGAAACTAGAGAGCAGATCTGACAAATGTATCTTTGTCGGTTACCCTAAGGAAACTAAGAGTTATTATTTCTTCGATCCCAAAGAGAACAAGGTGTTTGTTGCTCAGACGGCCATATTTCTTGAGAAGGAGTTTCTTCTACAAGAGGCCAGTGGGAGAGAAATAAAGTTGGATGAGAATCCAGAAGAAGGACAAAGTGCTCAAGCACAGTTGGATGAGCCTGAGCCGGTAGAACAGGTTATTGAACAACCTGAGGCTCAGATATCACGGGAACCGCGAAGATCGGGAAGGATCCGTCGACAGCCTGAGCGCTATGACGGAGTCTACATCATTGATCATGATGAACCCCTCACTTATGCGGATGCGGTCAGTGGACCGGAGTCAGCGAGATGGCTTGATGCTATGCGAGCCGAGATGGACTCCATGTCAGATAACCAAGTCTGGGATTTGGTTGATCCGCCTCCGGGAGTTATCCCTATAGGCTGTAAATGGATCTTCAAGAAGAAGATTGACATGGATGGTAACGTGGTTACTTATAAAGGCAGGCTAGTTGCGAAAGGTTTCAAACAAATCTACGGGATAGATTATGATGAAACTTTCTCACCAGTAGCTATGTTTAAGTCTATTCGGATTCTTTTCGCGATAGCAGCATATTATGATTATGAGATCTGGCAAATGGATGTGAAAACAACTTTCCTGAATGGAAATCTGGATGAGGATGTGTATATGACACAACCAGAAGGTTTCACTAATCCATCAGATCGTCATAAGATATGCAAGTTAAAGAAGTCTATTTATGGACTTAAACAAGCATCAAGAAGCTGGAATATTCGTTTTGATGAATCAGTCACTGAGTTTGGTTTCATCAAGAACAAGGATGACCCGTGTGTATATAAGAGGTTTAGTGGGAGCGTGATTACTTTCCTAGTCCTCTACGTCGATGATATATTGATCATTGGAAATGACATTCCTGAAATGCATGCGGTTAAGGCATGGTTAAGGAAATGTTTCCAGATGAAAGATCTAGGAGAAGCAGCCTATGTGTTAGGTGTGAAGATCTACAGGGATAGATCTAAGAGGCTTCTCGGGCTGTGCCAGAGTACTTACATCGATAAAGTCCTGGAGAGATTTCATTTAGAGAATTCTAAAAGAGGATATCTTCCAGTCAGACATGGTCTGAATCTTTCAAAGAGTCAGTGTCCACAAACACAGACTGAGAAAGATGAAATGGACAATACGCCTTATGCTTCGGCTATTGGGTCCATAATGTATGCGATGTTGTGTACTCGCCCAGACGTCGCTTACGGGTTAAGCGTGACCAGTCGGTTCCAAAGTAATCCAGGTCAGGCACACTGGATTGCGGTCAAGAACATCTTAAAATATCTGCGGAGAACCAAAGATATGTTCTTGATATATGGTGGTCAGGAAGAACTCAGTATTGAAGGATATACTGACGCTTCGTTCCAGTCTGACCAGGATGATTTCCGATCGCAATCAGGCTATGTTTTTAGCTTGAATGGAGGAGCAGTGGTGTGGAAGAGTTTCAAACAGTCAACTGTTGCTGATTCCACAACAGAAGCCGAGTATGTTGCAGCCTCGGAAGCATCCAAGGAGGCAGTGTGGATTCGTAAGTTCGTGAGAGAACTTGGTGTTGTTCCTTCGAGTGCAGATCCTTTGGTTATCTTCTGTGATAACACTGGAGCAATCGCACAGGCAAAGGAACCACGGTCGCACCAGAAGTCCAAGCACATACAGAGACGGTTTCATTTGATCAGGGAGATCATTGATCGTGGCGAGATCAAAGTCTGCAAGGTACATATAGATGACAATCTGGCAGACCCGCTTACTAAGCCTCTGGCGCAGCAGAAGCATGAGAAGCACTGTAATAATATGGGTTTGAGATTTCTCAACCATTAGATTAAGTGCAAGTGGGAGATTGTTGGGGTATGCCCTTAAGGCTAATGTTTGAGGCCTAAGGATTGTATCAGTATCATGTAATAAACTCTTATGTTTATAAAGGCATGGTTATTATTCAGTTTGTTATATTATCTGCTGCAATAGATATACTTCTGAATAATGTCTCAATGCTGTTCAGCTAGGCTGACATGCTATATGTCCTTAGTCGATGTATCTTGGTGAACATGAGACAGCCTTGATATGGTTAAGACTAGTATGTGTTCTAATCTTATAGGATGCTTCGAGCATGGAATAAGATGTAGACTCATGGGTACATTGGATGTACTGGACAGACCCTACTAGGATATTCAATTGCTTGTCACAATGTGAATATTCCTTGATTGTATCAAGTGGCACATTTCCTCTGACTTGAGATCACTTGTGTTTCTAAATGATGATTGTCATTGTTTTGAGATAGTTCAATATCATTTGAAATATAATGATTATAGACTATCTTGGATGGTGAGCTTGAGTCAGGTTAGGGCACTAGTGATAGACATAGGATTGCCGTCTCCTTGTTTAAGGAGTGTGATGTTCTAAAGGGGCCCCCTGGATGAGATGATGAGAAAGTGTATGGCCATACCCAGATGACTGTGTTCATCTGATCTAATCATGCTCATCATATTGGAGCTACAAGCTTGACACGCTTGTCCAATAAGAACATCCAGTGGCAAAGGAAATATGTATGCTTAGTGAAGTTGATTCACACTTGTGCTATTTTTGGGTGTAGTCTTGGAAGACTCTTTCCTTTATATCGGGAGACAGTGATGTGTTGCTAGATACCCCTCACTGATCGTGATGACGTGAGTTATCGTTACCGACATTTAAAGGAAACCCTCAGGGTCGCACAATTTGATGAAATGGCTTACTTAAGTCAGATCGTGTGGACTGAATTGTTCAGGTTCAGTTTAAAGGGATTTAATCTCTGATTGTAAGTGAGATCTGGTCTGATCATGTCTGATTGATTAGGGCTTAAGATCGGTAAGCTTCGATTGAGAGAATGGATGCTGGATCGGTCAGATCAGGAGCATCAAGAGATTGACGGTCAGATCAAGAGCCTTTGGGTTTAATTGAGATCTAGACCATATTGCTTGGTTTATTTGGTCTTGGGCCAAACCGAAATGAACCAGCTCATTACATGAGCGCATGGTTCAATTGAAGAAGAATTTGCGTTGAGGGAAAAATTCATGGTCGCATGAATTGTTGGCTTTCTATTTTTAGAAAGCATGTCACAACGTGACCACCTCTCTCTCACGTCGCCTCTTCACGCCTTTGTTGCCCTCTCTTGGCTTGGACGAGTAGAGACATCTCGTGTAGTGAAGTTGAGACGACAAGAGGAAAGTTTTTGCCAAGCAAGGAGTTGCTCTCTCCCTTTCCTTTTCGATCAAAGACACCTTGGACGATCCTTGCTAGCACAAGGGACGACAAGAAGCAAGCCGTCGCTCATCTTGTGTGTGACGATTTGGAGGAGACCTTCGTTGTTCTCTTGCTTCCAAGGCGCCATCTAGAAATGGCCATGGTATGAATCGCATCTTCTCTATTCATGCTTCAAAAGTTGATCATATAATGCATGCTCATCGATTCTATGAAACCCTTGAATCCGCTGCCCATTTTTGTTTGCGCCACTTTAGGGTTTCGTCCCCTATGTGGGAACCTTCATGAGATGTGCTATTAAGGTTTCTGGTATTGTCAACTTTGCATACTTCAATAGATTGTATTAGTAATATTTGATTTAATTTGCTTTCATTGCTGCATTATAACTTGAGACTTGTTGTGGACCAAATTATAACCTTGCCAGATACTATATTTAGTTGATTGAGATTCCTTATTTCATTTCATCACTGTGTTCTAACAATTCAATTGCTTGAGGACTAGCAAAATTTTAAGTCCGATGTATTTTGATATCATGCATATTTATAGTACATTGTGGCTTAGTTTTATTATTATTTTGGACTAGAATGTATAACTTTGTCTCATTTATTTGCACAAATACTTCATATTCTTCAGAATCTTCACTTTTCCTTGGTTTTATTGAAATATAGAGATTTTGGCATAAAATTGATGGATTTTGGAAGATTTGAAGATATGGAATGACTTTTTATGATGAGATGAAGTTGCATATCAATTTTCAGATTAAACGGAGCCTTCTGCAATCTTCACGAGCATGGCCGTGCATCGATGCATGACCGTGTATGACCCTGCATTTTCAGATTTCACCGAGACCTTCACGGGCAAGCCCATGCATCCATGCACGGTCGTGAAGAACTCGGTTCCAATTTCTAGACTTCGACGAAAAGTTCATAGGCATGCCCGTGCATCCATGCACGGCCGTGAAGACTCCAGAAGTGCAGTTTCAAATTTTGCCAATGTCTTCACAAGCATGCCTGTGCATCCATGCACGACCGTGAAGACTCCTGCCTATTCGACACTCGTTCGGTTTTTTACCTGATTCTTGCTATTTTTGGAGTAGAATTTGGGCAAATTTGGAGGGGAGCTTCCTAACTGGGGAGGCGACATTTTGGGACAGAAATCATGTCGTTTCGTAGAGCCAATCAAGAGAATTTGTGAAAAGGGCGACAACTAGGGTTTTGGTGAAAACCTTGATGGCGGAGGCTGTTCGGGCACGATTTCTTTCTCATTTTGACGCTGAAGATCGTGCTCCACCCTCTTCCATCATAGATCTAGCCTTCCCCCGGTTTGATTTGATTTTTCTTTAGAAATTTAATGTATTCTATGATAAAAGTTGTAGCATAAACTTATTTTCCGGGTTTGGGCGTAGTCTGCTATAAGGATGTTGGTTAATGATGCTTAATTAATACTTTGATTTAGTTTATTATTGTTCTTATTCGATCATAATCATAATTATTTCATATTATTGCACTGGGCATGCTTTCGTAGGTTTAAGACGTTGTGAGAAGGACTGAGAGGTGAACCATAGCATTAGAACCCTTAGGATTGAACTTGTAATTTCGACCACAAAAGTAGGTCGAAATTACTCGAGGAGTTAATAATTCTTCACAGAACTCATAGGATCTACTTAACCCAATAGCAACGAAAGTAGGAGATTTGGGTTAAGATAAATACCGGAACGTAGCCTAAGAGGAGATGATATGTACACTAGGAGGAATTTCCTTAAGAGCATAGATTAAACAAATTAAAAGCTTTAGCATCATCTTTCCATTATTCTTCAGTATTGAAACCTAAAACCTTGATTTTCTCTCAAGATTTTCACACCTTCGTTTGCTCTTGATTTGTTCAAATTTACTTTTTTTGCATTAGGATATTAGTAACTCTCATCGTTATTTGATCACCTAGCTTTCAATAGACTGATTAGTTAATACTTGACTCCCTAGTCCCTATGGGATCGATACTTTTTATTGCGCGATAGAACCGTGCACTTGTGGTACAACCTATCAGCCGCACGTCCACGCAGTCACCCAGCTCCACTACTCGATCCACTAGATCGAACGCGGTTGCCTTGCGTTGGTCGGGCCTGGTCGCGTCTGTTGAAGTGATGTTGCCGTTTGACGCCTGGTGAGACCATGCTGTGCATGTCGCTCTTCTCATCCAGTCTCCGTTGCCACTACCTGATGCTGGACGAGTTGATTCATCTTCGCCGGACGATGATCAGACTGAATGCCCTGTGTCCAGTCACCATCGTCGCCTGCTTTAGAGTTGACACTTCGATTAGCGCGGTGTTGCCTCCTGGCGATGATCCTCGCCCGGTGTCACCTTCGGTCATCGGAGACGTTGCCAACGACGGCTTCGGTCATGGCAGGCGAAACTGGTTTCACTCGATTTTTCCCCAATTCGGCATTCCGATTTTATCTCCCGTGATTTGGGTCTGGGGACAATTTTGACCTAGTCAACGGCCCAATTCACTGGGCCGGGTCTACTGGGCCTTTGGGCCTAACATTAGGCTCAAGGGCAAAAGCAATTTTGAAGCACAAGGTCTCCCTATTAGTATGCTTAGAATTCTCTTGGTAGATATATAAGTGGTTTTGGGTTTTATTATGAAGGGTAAATTGAATTTGTGGATTATATAATGGTCCTACCAATATAAAAATAAATAGCATATATTAAAGTTGAAGTTTGTGGATTTATGTGGTGACCTTGTAGTTTGACCATGAAATCTTTAGCTTGGTCCTCAATTACATTACAATTCTTTGAGATTTTAGATTGTATTATTAGAGGATCAATCAATTTCACAACTTTTGTAAATTTTTAAATATATATATAGATTGCCTTGAATGAGTGTTCTAATCCCCCGTGAACATGTACACAAGGAAGAAAAGGAGGAGGGAATAAATTAAAAGTTAGAAGAAAAGCTATAATTGTGTTTAATAGGACAGACGAAAAATAAATGAGCAAAAATAGAAGGAAAGTGAGAGAGGAAATAGTTTTATTTGCTTTTCACCTAAATTGGACAAAAAATCGGGCAAAAAGTAGATTTGTCCTTCTAATGCCTATTTTCACAATTCTTTTTTTTATGTCTGCTCTCCCTCTCATACTTCTCTTGCAATATTCTTTACCGTCGTCGTCATTGCCATCATCACTGTCATTGTCATCGCCATCACCGTCATCATCATCTCAATCGCCGCCTCTTCACTATCACCTCTCACCTCTCATTGCCGCCTCTTCATTGTTGCTGCTTTTTCACCGTCGTCTCTCATTGGCGTCGTCGGCATAAAAATAAAAAGATGTGATATGTTTAATAATCTTTCTAACTTTTTTCTCTCTAAATGAACACAAAGAGGGAAAATCTAATTATTTCGTTTCTTCTTTATTTTTTCTTCTTTTTTACTTTCCTTTCCTTTCAACTTTCTTTCTTTCCTACTAAACATAGCAAATGTTAAGATTTATATACTTTGCTCCCAATATATGCATGCATACATATTATTGAAGGTGAAGATGGAATACTTCCTCCAAGATCAAGGTGGACTTTGTATCCTTGAACTCAATTCTTTCCATTAAGGGGATGGGAGGGATCTTTTGTTTTTGGCTCGTAAGTATGAAGTGGATCATCGAGGAAGATAATGTCACCCCTAAAGTTCACATTAATCATTTGGTATGGGTAATAAAGAAAATATAAGTCTATTATTTCATAATATCTTATAGTATATCTTGTGAGTGGAAAACAAAGTGAGCCGATGTAGATATGTTTATTTCTTCTTATCCTCTTTTATTTGTTGTAACTTAAGTATAAGTTTGTTTATAAGTAAACATTTTTGAACACGGACAAGAATATGACTGTGTTTGAGTCACATGCCAAAGAAAACCTTGGTCATAGAGATCACGAAGAAGACTACAAATCACAAACCCAATACTGTGTTTAATAGGGTGGAAAGGAGAGGTGAAATGATGGATTTTGGATTTTTTTTTCCCCTCATTTACTAAGCAGATGAAAAATAGAGGAAGAAAAGTGGGAAGAAAACTCACCTAGATTTCCTTCATTTTTTGATCCAACCAAATTGGGTGGAAAATTGATTGTGCCTCCATGCTACTGCATCTTCCTTCACTGTCGTCATCTCACATGTTCACTATCGCCGCTTCGCCCACTTGTCGCTGCTCGCTTGCATATTTTTCATTGCCACTTTGCTCGCTCGTCATTGCTTGCTAGCCTGCTCAAAGCTATCACCTCGCCTGCTAGACACCGCTTGCTAGCTCGACGCTGCCGCTTGACTGCCTCGCCTGTTCACTGTCACCACTTCGCTAGCTCACCTGCTTGCCATCGCCGCTTCACTCGCTTGCCGTTGCTTGCTAGCCCGCTCAAAGTTGCCGCCTTGCCCGATCGATGCAGCCTCTTGACTGCCTTGCCCATTCACAGTCACCTTTTCACCCGCTCACCTGCTCGCCATCGCTGCTTCACTCACTTGCTATTGCTCGCTAGCCAACTCAAAGCTGTCATCTCGCCCGCTTGATGCCGCTCACTTGCTAGACGCTGCCGCTTGACCACCACACCTGTTCACCATCATTGCTTCGCCCGCTCACCTGCTCGCCATTGCCGCTTCGCCTGCTCGACGTGACCGCCTAGCCCATTCACTGTCACCGCTTCACTCACTTGCCTGCTTGCCGCTACACCGGCTCACTTGCTTGTCGTCTCCGCTTTGCCCACTTGTCACTGGTCGCCTGCTTGATGCTGCTGCCTAGCCGATTCGCCATCATTGCTTTGCCCACTCGCTTTCCCACTCACCTTTGCTCGCTCACACGCTTGCCTCCATTGCCAACTCCTGTCTTCCCTGTTCATATGACATTGGGCACGTGAGTTTCATGTGACCCTGTTTTCCTCCTCTCTTTTTTCCTTTTCTTTTTTTTCCTTTCTCTGCTTTTCTTTCTATCCAAGTAAACAATGTGTAAAGGTATCCACAATGAATAAACTAATCCAACTAATTTATATAGTATTGTTGCACCTCAACTTTTACATCCTTAGATGGCTCTAGTGGAGTAGGCAAGGAAGAACAAAAGTACATACCCCCTATACTTATCCTCAATCAATAAGAGCAATGACCTAGAAAACCT
Source organism: Costus lasius (assembly GCA_027563935.2). Lineage (NCBI taxonomy): Eukaryota > Viridiplantae > Streptophyta > Magnoliopsida > Zingiberales > Costaceae > Costus > Costus lasius. Next base: position 85,858,518 of record CM050451.1, read on the forward strand.
CAAGGTATCCAAAACTCTTGTCTAACCAAGCTCTAACCAGGCTCCCTAGGGAATAATAGTAAATCCCCTCACCTATTTACTAACTATCATGGGAAATTTTTCTTTTATCTAGAAACCTTGTCTCGAGACTAGTAAGACTTATTTCAAAGCCCCCAAGCTCTAATCTAGAATAAAACATCGAATTATGGACACTTAAGTAGAAGCACTAGGCCTCTCAATCACCCGTGCCAAGGAGAGGTTCAGTGACTCATAGCCTTTATGAGTACACTTATAGAAATCACACTGATGACACCGAAATTCATCGTGATTTCTATGTCATTTTATTGATATTTATGTGTCATATTCATAGACTTTGCTTGTTTTTATGCCATATTTTATCAATATCTGCGGAATCTACACTCTTTTCTGTTTTTGATGATTTTCAGGCAAAAAGGCATATTTTTCAGTCGATTTCGAGCAATCCAAGTGCATAATCGAACTCACAACATCAAAAGAAGATCACACGTCAAATTTCAAAAGATTTGGAGCTTTAGAGGAAATTACGGCACCCCCAACAAATGCTTTACGGTACCGTAATTTGGAGCTTTAATCGGGCAGAGAATCGATGAACGTTACAGCACAGCCGTAAATATCTTTACGGTGCCGTAATTAATAGGCATTTTTGGACAGAGACTTTGAGACGCTTACGGCACTACCATAATCCTCTTTACGGCACCGTAATTCTAGTCGATTTTCCACCCAAGAGATTGTTCACATTACGGCACTACTGTAAAGAATAATAAGGTATCGTAATCCCAGAAGAATTTCACGCGAGAGCTCGCTGTCAAGATTATGGCCATGCCGTAAGAATCATTACAGTCGTAATTTCATCGCTGCTCGCGACTTTCCCAATCAACTCCGAAGTCCGATTTTTACGTAGATGATTTTGAACGATCCAGGCGTTTAAAAGGGAAGCTGTAAGAAGGAGAAAGGGAGCCATCGACGAGACGAAGCCAAGCACACCAAAAGCCCTAATTTTGATACACCGGCCAGAGAGAAATTAGAGTTCACTCCGCCGCCTAGGGTTCCACCGCCGCGACCAATTCCGGGCATCTCCGGCTGTGAAATTTGAGTGGAAGCTACGCATAGAGGAGAAGAAGACACCCCTGATGTTTCAACATGATCAGAGATCAGACGGAGGAGAAATCACCAGAAAACTGAGGCGCCGCCGCTATTCGCCCAGATTACGGCCATAAACATCTTTACGGCCGTACCATAATTTTTACTCCTCCTCTGTTTCAATTTTCTTCATCATGAATCATTGTAATCTTCCCTCTATGATAGCTTAAACCTCTTTTGGGACATGGGGGAGTAATTCACTTGAGTTTTAATGACTAGATAACTATCTTTCTATTATTTCATCTTGTTTAATCTTAGCATGATGATTTTACTCATATGATGTTTAGTCCTTAGACTCTCCTCAGATCTATCTTACTATTTGTGTTTTAGAATTTTCGCTATTGACTGAAAAGTAATTGCTTGAGAATTTGGAACCCTAGAATTGCATGATAGGAACTCCTTTTAGGTTAGTTCTTGTTTGTTTGATTCTAGTAAGCTAACTGTCATGATAATAATATAAATCTAGGATTGAGTCTAAGCTTTCAAACGTGGAGATCTTGTGCGAAAGCAAAGATCGGAATGTTAGAGAACCTTGAGTAAAACTAGTGTCGAGATTCGGATGCACGAAAGTGATCCTTGAGATTCCACTAGAGATTATCGACTTAGAACTCGGATGCACGAAAGTGATCCTTGAGTTCTCAGTTGATGATTTACTTATCATTAGCATTGGGATAACTCTTGCGCGAGAGCGAAGATTTATCCCTGCATAATTGTCTGCACGAAAGTGAGATAATCCTTTTATTCAAGTAAATTGCATCTTTGTCATATTGAAATTAAACTGATGAAATCTCTATTCATGTCTAGTCATAAAAATTAAAGTGAATGAAACCCTAGTCCCAGCTTCTCTCTCTAATAATTCTGTTTAGCGCTTTGGTCTTCGTTTGCTAGTTTACACTCTTTCGATTGCCTAGATAGTGAAAAATCAATTATTCGGTACTCAGCAGCATAGGTCCCTGTGGATTCGATACTTTCTTTATTACTTCGAGTATCCGTACACTTGCGGACACAACACACACCAACTAAAAATCTCTTAGCCTGCACTCCTCACTCATCGTAATACCCAAATTGGGCCAACAAACAAATAACAGTACATGCTTGCAAGAGCAAGCAAAGACGACCCTTCGAGGGGCTAGACTGAATAATACTAGATAATAACAACCAGCCCTGAACGGGCTCACATACTAAGCAGAAGAGGTTGATTTAGTAGAAAGCCCGGAAGAACTCAACCGTGATGCAAATACGATAGTTAGATTCAAAACCTGAGGATGTTAGATATTACCCTTGTAATGTGTCACACCCCTAGGATAATCATGAAATTTAATAATTGTTTTCCTGTTTAGTATACTTCAATTTCCTAGGATTTAAAACATATCAAATGGAGAGATTTAAAATGTTAAGTAACCTCAACACCCTATTTATCTACTTCTAGGGTTGCAACAATACTATTAATCAAATGCAAACAACCATCAAACTATTATCCAATAAACTCATATTGAACGTTCTACTTCAATACATACAACTACTAACTCAGAAGGAGAGATCAAAGATCAAATTCATTTACACAAACACAAGTTAACATTGTATTATCATTTTACAAAATGGATCTAACTTCTCTACACACTCAAAATAATATATACAAGAGCATCTCAGCTCATCAAACTAAACAAGAGCCTATAAGCATTTAGTCCTTTAGCATTTATTCAATTGCCCCAAGGATAAGCAAACATAAGCTAACCTGTATAATATATAAAATCAAAAGAGTGAGCTATGAAAACTAAACAAGATCTATCTTGCCCATGGCACAAAATATATTTGTGTTACTTCTTAGAACATAGATTTCATGGTAGGGCATTACAATTAAATTTGACAAAAGAGATATCTCAAATCTTACTAGAAAGACATCAAAAGCATGAAGAACAAAGAGCATCAATTTAACACAACAACACATATATCCAGTAATGGTTGAAAAATCATGTTCATTAAGCCCATAAACACAACTGGAGCATTAGTCAAACCAAATGGCATCACTAAAAACTCATAATGGCCATACCAAGTTCTAAAAGTAGTTTTTAGAATGTCATCCTTCTTAATCTATAATTGGTAGTAGCCAGACCTCAAATCAATTTTGGAAAAGACTAAGAGTAGAACATGATTTTGTAATTAACCTTATTTAACATTCCATGCTCTTGATTTTGGTGACTTGATCAGTTTCCTTTCCTGGAATTATGAATATTAGTTAATTATGGGCTTTGTCAATTTGTCATTGTGGACCAAATGTTCCTGAACCTTTGATACTTTATCCATAATCATGTTGTAAGGGCAATTATTTGGAATGCAACAATATCACTAAGTTGATCATTTTGATTATGTTATGACACATTTGTCTTTTGGCCCTTTCAACTTTAGTGGGAAAATGATTTGATCCCATTTATGGGAATTACGTGATAGATGTGGAACTAAGTGCTACATGGAGTAAAGTGCCACATTAGAAATTGAGTCCATGGGAGCCACCTCTAGAGTCCCTCCATTCACAATTGGTTGGGCGTGATCCCTTTGCCGGCTTTTGCTTTGTGGGCTATCCTAGACGTGGGTTAGTCTTGCTTCTAGATGTGGAGGACTTTGTTTTGCTTTGTTCCTACTACTCTTTCTATGAGGCTTTGATATTCTTAAGTTAATGATATTATCACTAGTTGTCATATGATCCTTATGATATTATCTTTTGGTTCTATGTTGTTTTGTTTTGATACCATGAGTTCGTGATATTATCATTTGTTCCTATGATTGCGTAATTCTTGCTAGGCTATTCTTAAGAATTGTGCCCCCTGTAATTGATCAAATAAATCATCTATTCTAGTAAGTGGATACTTGTTCTTAATTGTCATCTGATTCAATTGTCTATAATCAATACAAAGTCTCATTGTTCCATCTTTCTTCTTCACAAATAGCATTGGTGCACCCCATGGTGTGACACTAGGTCGAATGAAACCTTTATCCAATAAGTCCTACAATTGGTTCTTCAATTCTATCAATTCTAATGGTGTCATTCTATAAGGTGCTTTATATATAGGTGTTGTGCTTAGATATCTCAAATCTTACTAAAAAGACATCAAAAATATGAAGAACAAAGAGCATATGAATAGCCTAGCAAGAACTACGTAATCATAAGAACAAATGATAATATCACGAACTCATGGTATCAAAACAAAACAACATAGAACCAAAAGATAATATCATAAGGATCATATGACAACTAGTGATAATATCATTAACTTAAGAATATCAAAGCCTCATAGAAAGAGTAGTGGGAACAAAGCAAAACAAAGTCCTCCACGTCTAGAAGCAAGACTAACCCACGTCTGGGATAGCCCACAAAGCAAAAGCCGGCAAAGGGATCGCGACCAACCAATTGTGAATGGAGGGACTCTAAAAGTGGCTCCCATGGACTCAAGAGGTGGCCCCCATTTAGATTTTGAACATAATTTTTTGTGTCAAAATATTATATTTTTAAACCATGAATTTAGGGCATATGGTAGAAACTTGCCTTAAGCAAATTTGAGCTTTCTCTAATTCCTCTTCTTCACTTCACAACCTTCACCAATTCTTCCCTAGTCTAAACAAAAGTTGCTGGTAACACTCTATTTTTTTCCCTTATTATTCCTTCATTTTACCTCATTAGTCACCCCTAAGAATGAGGTGTCTCCACTTGGTCAATCCCACTCTCATGCAAGCTTGAGGTGGCTTGAAAAGACAAGCATAATGTGTTTTAACTTCATTCATTTAACTTAAGTAATTATTTTCTTTCTCTCTTTTTTTAACTTCACAAACTAATGAGTTATTTTCAATATGCATTTTATTCTATATTTTTCATTGAACATCTTATATGGTTGAACATACACTTTAGTCCTTTTCTTTATACACTAGTCCCCTTGAGCTCTTAATATGGGTATTTATCTTTAACTACTTAATAATCTTCATAATCATGTTAAAGATAAATCATGGATATCACATAACATGCCTCGCTCCTCGTGGCTCAGACCATTGAAGAAGTCAGTGCTATATGCTGATATGTGTACAACCAATTAGCACATGATCCATGCAAATCGCGTGACTCAAGCCCAACTAGCCCACCCACGTGAAGCTCACGCAAATAGCAACTCATGCCCGCCATCCGCATGAGGTTGCTCGTGTCCAAGCTGCTCACGCGCATTCACCCAGCCATCCGCACTGAGATTTGCATGCAAGCAGCCACTCGTCACCGGATTCACATCGCCGGCGTTGTCAGGTCCCAATCAGAACCCTAGCCATCGTCACAGGATTGAACCCTAGGTCTGTCGCCATCTAATTTGAGTAGCATGCATGCTGTCAAAGGCATCACCTCGTTGCTTGCCGCAACCCCAGAATTTGCCGCCTCGAATGGGATCACTGCTTATGTTGATGCTGATTCACCTAAGAGCTCCGTCGATGAGGACGAGGGTAGCAGCGTCAAGGATGAGCCGCCACGCAGGTTGACACTTCTATCTCTTTCCTCTATTGCAGCCGATGTCCACATGTGATGAACAATTTCTTGCACACATGGATGCTTCTCGCTGTTAGGTTATATATAGGTGTTGTGTATGGGGACTTATTTCTGTTAGCTTTCTTTGCTTACAGACTTCATTGACTTATTAGATATAGCTTTCTTTGCTTTCCTCCGGATTAGTGCACGGGATTGTTCAATGTTCAGCGATCGGTGATGACACGGGCGACAGTGGTGGAATGGGAAAACGCCAAAGGCGGAGCAGCGAGTGAAGTCCTGATGGGGACATAAAAGATAGACCCAAAAGATCTACAAGGGCCCAACGAAAGCCGGCCCGCTACTGCTTGGATATTTAAATTTATTATTATTATTATTTTAATTAGATATTTGTATTAGGGCATTATTTTATTTTTATTTTGAATTTTAGAAATTCCTATTAGTATTTGGATTTGCTAAATTTAGCTATGGTAAGTCTCTATTTAAACTTTGTAATCCCGAAAGGGAACATTCAACTATGGCTTAGTTGAAATTTTTGTTACATTATTCTCGCTTTGGTGTTAGCCGTGAGGTCTACAATTTCATCCACGTTCTACCCTTTCGCTAAAATTTCAGCCGCAATTACTTGCCTTCGCCTTCTTCGTCGCCCTGATTAATCCTAATCACCACAAAGCATCGCCGCCCCCTTCATCCATCCCCGGGTCCGACGCCTCAACGTCCGCCACCGTCTCCCACGAAACCAGTCGCCATTTTCCCTCTCCATCTAAAAATTCCATGTCGCCGTTCCAGCCCTAACGCCTCCAGCCGCCATCTCCACTTGGACTGAAATCATCACCGTCCTCAACCTTCCGCCGCCCTCCACAAATTCCTCCAAATACCAGTGAACCCTAATTTTCCCTTCTCTCCACCATTAATTCCACCGCCATTATATCCGCTGACCACCTCCACGTTCGCTCCAAAACTTCACCCGCTGTCACCTTCTCTTTCGCCTTTGAACTCTGTTCATCAGCCGCGCCCCTTTCATCCTCGATTTCTTCCGCCACCTCCATCTCTACCCACGCCAACCCTCTGCATCATCCCGCTGCCAAGCCTCCACGCATACCAACACCCGTCGAACCCCAAACCTCCCTCGCACCTCAAGAGTCCGCACGCCGCTCGTTCGCCGCCTCCATCTTCGTCATCACCGAAGCGTGCCTCCCATCCAACCGCTGCCATCTTCTCCAAACGTTTGCCAAGCCTCTTCAACCATACTTCTTCCTCCCTATTTGTTGATTTCGCGCAACATTCTCCTCGCCTGCGACCCTAACACCTAGTCACTTCATCATCTGGGCAGAAGCATCTCCCCACCTCTTCGCGTCTTCCCCTGCAGCCGTTCACTGACGAGTTCTTCGGCTTTAGCACCCCTTGAGAAATTCGGCGCTTCCTTTCTCTCTTGCCGGTCGATTTCATCCGCAGAAGAACACTCGCTGTTCTCTTCATGGCCTTCAAGCTTCAATCGACGCCTCTGCACAGTCGCAGCCGTTCAACGTTGCAGCGCCCTGCCAGATCTCGCTGGACGTCTTCCCCCACCAACCTAGCCGCTGTCTTTCTTCAATCCCGCCACCCTGTCGTCAGGACGCCGACGCTAGCATCTACGGGCATCGCCAACCACCAAGCCAACACCGTAGACGACATCGCCAGTACTTCCTCTATCCAGATCATCGCTAACATCTGCTCAACGCCGACGTCTTCTTTTGATTCGACACCAGCCTCGCGGAAAGAAGGACGAGCAAGTTAATTCTCGCTGCGTATAACTTAAGATCGACCCATTAAAAAGGTACAAATTCTTAAATTTTTAGCATCCTAATTTAGATAATTTTCACTTATTAATGATAATAGTATCTGCCCTATACTTCTGAGTACATGCTTAATAGAATTTTCACTTAATTATTGAGAGCATATCTATTTAATTGATTAAGAACTTATTTATTTAGTGTTTGCATTGTGATTTTAGATTTGTCTGTGCCTAAAATTAGTAATAAAGTTTAACTATTACCTTATGATGGGAATTTACTAACTCATTCCATATTTCCACCCTACGTAAGTCCCGTTAGCATCGAGGCTAAAGTTGGCGGGGAAAGACGCTTTTTCCTTCCAAGCTCATACACAGTTTCCAGAAAACTCCAATCGCAGGAGAGATCGCCGAATGTGAGATCGGAGGCGGAAACCCTAGCGAGTGTGGAAGGATGGAAGAAGATGGGGGCATCCCGTACTTGTGGGGCAGATGCTGTCTCCGGCATTCATAGTGGGACGGAGGAGATCTTGTAGGAACAAGAATGAAATAGGGGTTAGGGAGGGCGGAATCCGCCGGAGGAAGGAGCGACAACGTGCGGAGACGGAAGCTGTGCGGCAGAGCCGCAGAATTCAAGAAAATAAAATGACGGCGAGAAACCGTCTAACAATTGTAGGATCTGATACTATGTTTATTGATCAAGATTCGCCAAAAAAAAAACAAAATTGTTTTTTCCCCTTGTATGATTGTTGGGGTGGTTTTGTTCAAACACTCGATTCATCAACTTTCGCTTTGCTTGAAAGTGGAAAGCAGAAAGAGGAAAGCTACTGTCACCAAACATGACATCAAGTGAATGGTGCCACAAGGTAATAGTTAAACCTAAACTTTTGTCACTTAATTTTGTGTTGTGCAAGTTTCTTCTAGCTTAGCTTACCCAACAAGTTTCTTTCGAATTTGTTCTTTAGTAATCATTTTTAATATATTTTTTTTTAATTTTACGCGCTACAATATCTGAAAAAAGAAAAAAAAAACAGTTGATGAATTGTAATGCTTGCCTTCCACACTTGCTATGGGAGCCTTATCTAGTGAACTTTTTTGGGACGCTTGACTTCCAGGGGACGTTCAAAGCTCTCCCCTACGACGTGATACTTGCCGTCCACGTGTATGTTGAATTCAGAATTCCTACTTGCAAGTCAATTCTTCTAAAATTAACTTAATGCATGTCCATTTCTCTGATTTCTGCTTGTTTCAAATTGCATGACTAAATTCGCTAAAAGAAATGGGCGGTGCATTATTTGACTAAATTGGTGCCAAATGTTGGGCCGCTCTTATTTAAGTTGGAGAACTAGATAAGTGATATATTAAATATCTAATAACTAAAATATTTCTGGCGCTGATATTGCATTCTTGTCCATATTTACCAAGATGATAAATTTTAAGTTTACTACTAAACTCAATCTTGTACCAGATCCTGACCGAACCAGGTCGCGCCAAAACAATCCATCGCTACGCTGCTATTACAGTTGGCTCTGCTCTGCTACGCGATATTCTCGTACAGAGCGGCTTTGCTGAAGGGACCTTGTATTATAAAAGATGGCGACCAAAACCCAATCGCCACGCCCACCTCGTCGTCCCTCAACGCGTGTCACTGTCGTGACCGACGACGCCTCTCCTTCCACCGGAACGTGTCCTTGCCTAGGCTATTTTTTCTAGGCGCCGCGGGCTTGTCAGTGGTCGCTTGATTCGAAGCAATTCTGACTTCTGCAGCAGGAAGCGGCCTTCCTCGTCGGGCGGGTTTGGTGGGATGGAGAGGTACGAGTCGCTGAAGGAGCTGGGAGCCGGGAATTTTGGGGTGGCGAGGTTGGTGAAGGATAGGAGGACGGGGGAGCTCGTTGCGGTCAAGTATATTGAAAGGGGGAAGAAGGTATGCGCAGAATACTGTGTAAAATTTGTATCTTTGTTGTTGAATGGTGCCGCCGGTTTGCTATTCTTGATGGGTTTCGATCCCAAAGTTTGCAACGTTCTTGTTGGAGACTTGAATTGAGAGGTAGGTCCATGACTACTAGTTGTTCCTTTCTTTTTGCGTAAACCAGGTAAGAATCAAAGCAATTCGTCTCGATAGCAATTGAAGGAGTTACAAGAAGAAAAATAAACAAAAGGAGTAGATATGGGAAAGGAAAGGGGAAATTTTCTAGCAATTCTTGAGGGTTTTTCAGTTTGTTGTTTCTGATCTTTAATGGAATTGAGTGTTTTTGAGGCTTTGAATGTCTTTTTCTTGCACTTCTTGTGTGGAATTTGCTTTTTTGCATTACTGTGAAGCTAAACCTTTTCCATTTCCTTTTCGTCAGATTGATGAGCATGTCAAGAGAGAAATAATTAACCACAGGTCCTTGCGGCATCCAAACATTGTGCGGTTTAAGGAGGTAGGAAATTGTCTTGGGTCTCGTATTTGCATATCTAGTTAAGTGTGTGTGTATATATATGTATATATATATATATATATATATATAGATATAGAATTGTTCCATCTATTGATATAGAGTCAGGCAGGCATGCTGTTATTTAAGACTGGTAAGATTACTCATTATTATTTTGTGAAATACATGAACAATGATTCGGTCTTGTTTTCTTTTTTCCTTTTCTTGAACTTGCCATGTGAATATTCATCTTCTGTAGTTGATCATAGAAAAGCAAGAAGAAAGTTGCATACTGAAATCTCACAAGCATGTGAAACATTGGACGGATGGTATTAACTTTTACTTTAGTAGATAATATTGATTAATGCTTTTTCGACCATCAGTCAGCTTCTTTTTCTTCTTTTACACAATCTTTTGTTCATCATTAGTTCGTGATTTACTCTATGCCGAATCGGGTTTTATGCATATTAGATTGCACTAGGATGGCTTTTGCACCAACCCTCTTATCAAGTGTTGACCCTGGGCCATGTGCTATTCTCAGTTCCTTTATTCTGTTTTATCATTTGTCCATTCAACATTATTAATTTCGCTCATGTTACATTATTAATTTCACTCATGTTTTACTAGGAATTCCAAAGGCTTGGTAATATTTAGACATCAGGAAACTACTGAAATGCCTCTTGATGCCTGATCAGTTCTAACTGTCTCTTTCTGCATAAAGCAGTTTGGACCCAGCTTTGCACAGTTCATTTATATACTGTAACCGACTATGAAATTGGATTCACATTCGATGTATATGGAGTATATTTAAGAAACCTATCAAAAACAGTGCTTCCCACTTACTGATTAGTTTATAAAACAAATGTTAATGTTTCTTCATACGTGCAATTGTAGTCTGTCATTAGTACTTTTTTGAGGAACCCAGGGATGCATATAATGCTCGTTTTTGCTGATATCAGATGGATATTTGCAGGTTGTGCTGACACCAACACACCTAGCTATAGTCATGGAGTATGCTGCTGGTGGAGAACTCTTTGAGAGGATATGCAATGCGGGTCGGTTTAGCGAAGATGAGGTTGTTTAAACTCATCAATACAAGCTCATTCATGCACAATCAAAGGGTTTTTTTTTTATAATCCTAAACTTCATTTCTTCATTATGGCTTCTTTTGTTTATTAGATTTTCTTCTATAATCAACAGGCAAGATACTTCTTTCAACAACTGATATCAGGAGTCAGTTATTGTCATTCTATGGTATGTATTTGAATCATTTCACAGTTCAGTGAAAAGTTACTGAGTAGTATTTGTGCTCTTGTAGGAAATCTGTCATCGTGATCTTAAACTCGAGAACACTCTCTTGGATGGTAGTCCTACACCACGCGTTAAAATATGCGACTTTGGGTACTCAAAGGTACATACCCCTACTCTCAACTTTATATATGTCAATTTCAATTGCTTATGCTATTGGTTTACTTGTGCTCGTTGGTTGGCAGTCTGCTTTGTTGCATTCACAGCCCAAGTCAACCGTGGGAACTCCAGCTTACATTGCACCAGAGGTACTATCAAGAAAAGAATATGATGGGAAGGTAACTCTCACTATTCTTAGTGTAATATTCAGATATTTCAGTATTAGATTTCTGTGTCAAGTATGAGCAAATTAAAGTATAATTTAGCCTATACACATACGCTTCCAACTTATGCTAGGAAAGTTGGAACTTGGAATTGAGGATAATGTTATTCCTTTTTATGTGTATTGAAATGTGGATTTTCTTGCTTTAAATTTACCAAATGCTTCATTGTGGGACAGGAATACATTCACAAACCATACTAAAAGTGCACACATGCAAAGGAGGAATTCTTTCTAACATATGTGACTTCGTAGTTGCATTTAAACTTCACAACAACTTAAGAATTTTAGTTTCCGCGAGTTAAGAGTAGAGTTGTGTAGTTCAGATTTCTATATTTGTAATTCAAATTATCAAAATTGTTTGCCAAGTTATTGGCAATGAAACTATATGGTTATGAATAATTGAGTTAATTTGGGACTTCTCAGAAAGAAAGAATCCTGCATTAGGTTTGTGTATTATTCTTGGATATCAAAGATGGTATAGGTGTGTCGAATGCTCCATCTACAATTAATTGCTCAAACTTCATAGTTCTTAGCTGATAGTCTCCTCCATCATTACCGCTTTTAATACTGCATTTAGTCATCTTTTTGGCACCCATTGATTTCTGTTGTGACCATGGTTTTAATTTTCACTCGAATGCCCCATGCTGTGAGCATCTTAGATTCTTAGTGCAATCTGCTAAAATGGGTCGATGACAAAGAAAAGGTGGAGGCTTGTTGGTTCTGTTGACTCTCGTTAGTTCTCGTGTTTCGATGACATGCTGTTTCTTGTGCTTTTTCCTCTCATGTCGTGATAACTGTTGTGTTACTTACATTAACCTTGTGTTCTAGACTTTCTAGCATTTTCAGTTTTGGAATCCCAGGTTCAAGAACTACACAGCTTTAAATGTTTCTTATTTTCACGAAGTCACTGACATGACGTTCTTCGCATCTTAGATTGCAGATGTTTGGTCTTGCGGTGTCACATTATATGTAATGTTAGTTGGCTCATACCCATTTGAGGATCCTGAAGATCCCAAAAACTTCCGGAAGGCTATTAGTGTATGTTCTCACAATAAGATCCTTTATTCAGTGGATCTCTTAGGATTAACAAATAGTCAAAATGATAATGTTCTTGAAACAGAGGATCTTAAGTGTCAAGTACACAATTCCAGACTATATTCGTGTATCTCCAGAGTGCAGACAACTCCTGTCTCAGATATTTGTTGTCGACCCATCAAAGGTGATACATTTTTTATGGTCTATTCCATTGAACAGCCACTTGGGTGATATTAATTGCATAATGTTTGCCTGTAGAGGATCACAATTCCGGGAATAAAAAAGCATCCTTGGTTCCTGAAGAACTTGCCCAAAGAAATAATAAATGGCGAAAACACAAATGTCGAAGCTGAGCATGATCGGCCCTCTGAGAGTGTGGAAGAGATAATGCGAATCATTGACCAGGCAAAAGAACCGGAAGATCGTCCTGCGGCGGCCAGCAGTTCAGCTTTGGATTCGGTGGCAATGGATGCTGAGACTGGAGCGGAGAGCACTGGCGACATTTTGGAACGTGTTTGACTTCTGAAGTTGTCGCTCCAAATTGTGCACGAGGCAACGTACATGTACAGTATCTGTAACTGCGTGGATTGTGAATCTCATGGATTCGACTGAGGGAATTTCCATTAGTCCTATTGCTTTGATTTTAAACATCAAAATTCACATGGGATAATCATTTGCTTCGATGATTTTGAGCCTTCCATGCACCATAAGACTTGAAAACTGCAGCTCCATTGACGTAATATAATATTGAATGAATGCATAGAAGATACACTACTCTTGATTTTTGAAATAAGATACTGTTTAGACACGCTTGTTTTTTAGTGCATTTTAACTTATAAATAATTTTAATTGTTGCACATTATTATATTTATAAATATTACTTTTGACCTACAATGCAGCACTTTTTTAAAAGCATGTTTCAACCATGCTGCGTACTTAACGCTTTGTTTACCGGCACAAATGGAAAATAGGAACGACGGAAAAAGAAAGGGAAAGAAAATAATATAGGATGAAAAAATTGATCATGTGATCAAATAGGAACGGGAAGAGGGGAGACGGAAGGTGACGGAAGAGGTAGTGGTGGCGAGCGGATGTCTAGCTGGCGAGTGGTGCAAGCTGGTGAGCGGAGGCGTCAAGCGAATGACGAGCTACGAGCGGGCAGTGAGCATCGTGAGGACGCGGGCGAGTAGCGGCGAGCATCATGCGGACCTGGGCAAGCAGTGGCGAGTAGATGACTAGCGACGGGCGGTGAGCGTTGAGAGGATGCGGGCAAGCAGTGGCGAGCGTTGTGCGGACTTGGGCGAGCAGCGACGAGCAGCTGCCAGCGGGTGGGGAGGGAAGACGAGCGACTAGCAGCTAGCGGGCGACGAGTAGATGTCGAGCAGCCAGCGGACCATGAGCATCGGGCAGACGACGAGTGTAGCAGCAAGGAAGACGATGGAGACGGCCTCGTTTGGGGAAGACGATGGCGAGTAGAGGGAAGAAGACGGCGGTGACTAGTAGCTAGCAGACGACGAGCGTAGCAATGAGGAAGACGATGGAGGCGGCCTCGTTTGGGGAAGACGATGGCGAGCAGAGGGAAGAAGACGGTGGATGGCGAGCGGAAGGAAGAAGATGCGGTTGGCGAGCGAAGTGGTGTGAAAAGGGCGCAAGACGTGTTTTCGCTCGATTCGGGCGGATCACAGAACAGCGGAAAACTAGGGTTAAATCCATCCTCTATTCCATTCGTTGGTTTCCATCCTTACTGGTATACAACAGATTTTTATCTTTTTCATCCTTTCCATCCTGATTTTTGTCCTGGTAAACAGGGTGTAAGTGTACCCTTCATCCCATTCTCTTGTTGCCTCTTTACTCATCCCCACTCTACGCCGGGCATATCACTAATCCTAGCATTACACGCCAAATTTTTCAGTTTGAAAATCCAGGAGGTGATGGTACAAAGAAGGCTTCATCAGCCCGGTGCAATCTTTGCACAACGAGGGGTACGTAAAGTATACCGTCCCCTGACTTTAGTGCTTGTGCTCCCGATCGAACCTTGTGTTTTGTTGGAGGGGAAGAAAAGTAGAAAAAAGAGAAAAAAATAAAAGGAAAAAAAATGGGTGGGAAGAAATTAAAATCACATGAATTTCACATGACCACGTTTGAGAAGGAGATGGAGCTTGCGGCAGCAGCAACAACAACAGTAGCGGGGCGACCTTGCGGCAGTGGCGTCAGTGGGGCAACCTAGCGGTGGCAGTGTCAACGGGGCGAGCTTGTAGAAGGGAGTGGGGCGAGCTCACAGTTGCTACGGCAACAGGGCGAGCTTGCGACTGGGGAGGTCATGGCGGCAACGTGAGCTCGCGGCCGCTATGAAAGCAGGGTGAGCTCATGGCGGGGGAGCTCACGGCTGCAATAGAAGTAGGGCGAGCTCGCGACGGCGGGAGTGGGGCAAGCTCACGGTAGCAACGGAGGGGGAGCTTGCAACCACTGTGGCAATAGGGCGAGCTCACGGCTGGGGAGCGAGTGGCAACGAGAGCGGGGCAAGCTCGCGGTAGGAACGGAGGGGGAGCTCACAGCTACTACGGTAGCAGGGTGAGCGAGCGACGGAGGGAGCTCACGGCAACAACGGCGGATGAGGTTGTGGCGACAATGGAGGGGATGCTCGCAGCGGTGGGAGTTCACGGCGACAACTGTGGACGAGCTCGTGACGGTTGGAGCTCACAACAACTATTGCAGTAGGACAAGCTAGTGGGTTGGAGATTGCAAAGAGGAAGCAACAGGCAGGCATGTGATTTTTTAGCATTGATTTTTTTTCTTTTTTTTTCCGATTTGGAGAGAAACAAAAATATGAAAAAAGTTTCCTATTTTTCTTTTCCTCTAAATCTGTCTGCACAACAAAACAGTGAAAAAAAATTTCTTTCTTTTCTCTTAAAAAAACACAATCTAGTTGTAGACGACTAAGTACAATGCTCCCCTAATTGGGTTGCCTACGGATTAGTGCACCAAAGATGAGTGCAGAGCATGCAAGCCAAAGAGTGTAGAAGGTGGGAATCAGTGGATGATCCCGCCCCTTACTCTTGGCGGTGGTGGAAATCTCTAAAATTCATTTCAAAATGCAAAGCGATGACCATAAATCAAAAATCAAAGTAATAACATGAAGATCGTAGCGCACTTATAGAATTACAGTACACGAAGGACTCACAAGAACAACACCACAATAACACACCAAACTAAGAGAAAATACCAACAACTCATAAAATCTGTTGATACACAAAATCTCTTATGTTGGCCACATGCCAATTTCAATTCACTCAAGTTCTACACAATGAATCAATACAAAACACAATGTAGAAAATTACCTAAGAAGATCAAGGTGATCCCCTTAGCCCGTCACCGAAAGTAAGTCTCGATGTCATCTCGTCAAAGCTTTGAGTGATTTTTCCTTGAATAATGGCTACGCAAATCTCCAAATAGCTGTTGTCCTCTTGAGTCTTGTCCAAGAAGAAGATCACTGAAGAGCCTAGATATCGCTATTGCTGGAGAAGATGAAGTCGCACCCCTTTTGTTCGCCCTTGGTAGTGCTCTCGGCCAAGGAAAGGGGAAGATCTGTGCTGCCTTGCGCAAACCTCCCACATCCACTTGGTTGTTGTTCATGTATAGGAAGTTAGAGCCACCTTTCTATTGTAGTTGTCATGTCTGGGTAGTGGTGTGATAGATCACAGCGTCGAGGCAAGCGTCCCAGCCTAAACATGCTCACAAGACTCTATCCATTGTAACTTCACCCTACATTGGCCCCCAGGTGGGAATGCTATAATACCCTCAAAAAGAAAAAGAAAAAAAATTGTTCATTATGATTTTGTATCTACCTGTACGGTAAATCTTAGCAAATATGGATCCTGGATACATATTGCCATTTTTTTACGATGTTTTTAGTAATTGAATTACCATCATCTAGGGGGTGTGACAAATGCTGCAATCCATCAACCAAGAATGACCAGCCCACCTCGTTGGTGTTTGATAAGTCCCACAAGTGCACGGAGCTATCAAAGTAGTAAAATATCTATTCCACATGGACTAATTGAAAAGTACCGACTAATCTTAAATTCACTAGGTAAACAATATCAAAAATAGTGGGATTTAATTGACTAAGCTAATTTTGTAGGCAAGCATGGAAACAACAGAAGTTATGCGAGAAGAAGTTGGATAAAAGGTAAATCAGGACATGGGTTCACCACATTGATACTGTATGAAGGAATAACCAAATTCCCAAACTATCCTCCCACCTAGTTTAAGGGAATTCATACCAAAGGTATAGGTTGCCCCCTCTCAACGGCACAATCCAGTATTCACTTAGAGCAACTTCCTACTTTCATGGTTTGCTACTCCAAGATGAACCCAATGCACTCATGACGAATATAACTCCCTCCAATAAACCTCCCCAACTTTTGTGGCTCGGTTTATCGGTTTAACCCATATGACTCCAACACAATGAATAGCCTCTCGGTTCTACTCGTTGCATCTGAGATCAAACATTGTTCTTTCAAGCAATGCAAACAATGAGCATAATAAGGGTTAAATAAACCTAGCTAGGGTTCAAAGAAAGATTATAATCATTCCAAGCACAAAACATACAATGGGTTCCCCCAAATCTTGATAAGAGTTCAAGCTACAACATTCATGTTTAACATACAAGTGCACCTTAAAACAAGTTCATACATTCCAAGGTCTTGCAAATATTTCTTAGGAGATCAAATTAGGAACTTCCCTTAAATAAAGTACACGCTAGGTAAAATCAATAGCAAGTTGGGAGTTCTGCCTTACAAATCTTTCCTCCAAGTGCTGTGTAGAATAAATATGTGTTCCTTCCTTGCGTAGAATTTTCTAGCATCACCCCTTGCTTGGCTTCTTCTCCTCTCGATCAAGTCTCTTGTCGAAATGAAAAGGAAATAACACACGGGGGGGGGGGGGGGGGGGGGGAGTGAATTGTGTGTTGATCAATTTTTTTTATAACTTTATGATTTTCTTACAATCTAGATAAAAGAGAATGAAGATAACTTTAATAATTGAGATAAAACTATATTATGAAGTAGGACTATACTTATGAGATTTAGCTAACAACTATTGTCACCAATTTATAAGCATGAAATTCAAAGCAACACAAATAAGCAATGCAAACAAGTGATTTATTGTGGTTCAGCCCCAATGCCTACATCCACTAACTAGGCTCCCTACCTAGGATTTCAAACACCTCACTAGTTTTATTTTCTTCTTTAATTGAGGTTTACACTAAGTGGTTTCACCCTTCTCCCAAGGGAACCACTTCTCTAAACCTTAAATACAAGAAGTAAAATAAACTAACTAACTATGAGGTCTCTTCCAAGAGCACCTCCAACACTTAGTAAAATACAACAAATTCAATGCAAGAACTAAAACACAAATCAAGAGGGGAAAGAAATGCTCATTCAAAGCCAAGACTCCTCTTGATGAATTTCTCCTAGAGTGCTTGAATTCCTCTTTTGAAATAGCTCTTTTTGAATGATGAGGGCTTCAAAAAGATTTCTAGGCTTCAAGATCTTCAAGAGAGTTTATCATAGAGATTTCAAGAGAAAAGGAAGCTCTTTAGGGCACCAATGGTTTGGAAGATCATGAGAAAGGGTTCTAGGGCTTTTGAGAATGTTTTTATATCATTTTTTGGGGTTACAAACGGCTAGAATTGAAGAAATAGCCGTTGGAGGTCGAAAAGGCTCGGTTTGGGCCTGTTTGGGCCAATTCAGCCCGGTTCGGTTCGGCCTGCTTTGGATTGCATTTTTTGTTCAAATTGATTTGGCTTGTTTGAGCTCATTTGAAGTCCAAATTGAGTGCCGTTTGAATCGTTGGAAAGCTTAGAGAGTCTACTTTCTAAATATACTAGTTTCAAAAAATTTTGGCAAAGAAAAATATAGTTTTTGGGTTAAATACTACAGAAGGGTCAAAAGAATGAAAGCTTTGGTTCAATGATATGGGTAAATTTTGGGAAACAAAATAATCAAGGGTCTATTCAAGTAATTTTGGTGGAAAGAGCTATCAAATAAGAAGTAATTTAAAAACTTTACATTTATCTAAAGAATAAAAAATATAAAACTATGAGAAATAAGTCTTGATTACAATAAGAGTTCAATCTCCTTAATGTGAATGAAAGTTGAAATGAACTAGAGCTTGAACTTTATAAATCATCCACCATCTTCAACCTAAATAAGATACTCAAAAGATAATATTAGTAAAGTGGTTTGTTATTATCAAAACATATTGGAATAGATTAAAGACCAAGATAATAAAACCTTGGGCCAACAATCTCCCCCTTTTTGATAATGACAAACCATGTCAAGAAAGAGCACATAGTAAACATAGAGTATCTACTCCCCCTACAACTATGCATCATATGCATTTATCAAAATTGTAGATAAAGACTTTCCCTATTTATGTGGACATATAAAATTTAAGATGCTTTTGAAAATATTTCCAAAGTTTCAATATAAGCTCTCCCCCTTTTGGCATCATCAAAAAGAGAGGATGCATGAATATAAGCTCTCCCCCTTCTACCAAAAAGAAGTTAGTATACATTATTTTGGAGATGGTTGACTACATATACCTAATTGCATTCTCAAACTACTAAAACTTTCCTCATTCAAAGGTTTAGTAAAAATATTTGCTAATTGCTTATCTGTAGGAACATAACACAATGATATGTCATTTTTCATTACATGATCATGCAAGAAATGATGTCTTAAGTCTATATGTTTTGTGCGTGAATGCAAGATAGGATTCTTATATAGATTTATTGCACTAGAGTTATCACAATAAATAGAGGTACAACTGTAAGATAAATCATAATCTAAAAGAGTTTGTTTCATCCAAAGAATTTGTGCATAACAGCAACCTACAACAATATACTCAGCCTCTGTTGTTGAAAGTGCCACAGAGTTTTGTTTCTTAGAAAACCAAGAGACTAACCTCATTCCTAAGAATTGACAACACCCACTAGTACTTTTTCTATCAATTCTATAACCAACAAAGTTAGCATCAGAATAACCATAAAGTTCAAAGTTTTTGCTATTAGAGTACCAAAGACCAAAATTAATAGTTCCTTTAATATATCTAAGAATACGTTTTACTGTACTTAAATGTGACTCCTTAGGAAAAAATTGAAATCTGGCACATAAACATGTACTAAACATTATATTAGGTCTACTTGCAGTTAAATAAAGTAAACTACCAATCATACCTCTATATCTCTTTTGATCTACCACTTTACCATTCTCATCTACATCAAGCTTAGTACATGTGCTCACAGGAGTTGGTGTAGCTTTAGCATTTTCCATACCAAACTTCTTGAGGATCTCTTTTGCATATTTGGATTGATTAATGAAAATACCATGTGTTGTTTGCTTTATTTGAAGTCCAAGAATGAAACTAAGTTCACCCATCATACTTATCTCAAATTCATTTTGCATGTAATTTGCAAATCACTTACATAAAGATTCATTAGTAGCACCAAAAATGATATTAGCTACATAATTTTGAACTAGTAATATGCCATCATTTTCATATTTAGTAAAAAGAGAAATGTCAACTTTTCCAACTTTAAAACCATGATCAATTAAAAACAAAGAAAGTCTTTCATACCAAGCTCTAGGAGCTTGCTTTAAACCATATAAAGCCTTCTTCAATTTAAAAACATGATTTGGAAATTCAAAATTCTCAAAGCCAGGTGGTTGCTCAACATAAACTTCTTCATTAATGAAACCATTTAAAAATGCACTTTTCACATCCATTTGATAAAGTTTTAATCCTTTGAAACTAGCAAAAGCCAAAAGTATTCTAATAGCTTCTAAACTTGCTACATGAGCATATGTTTCATTATAATCAATTCCTTCCTCTTGGTTGAAACCTTGGGCCACTAAGTGTGCCTTGTTTCAAACCACTAGGCCGGACTCATCTAGTTTATTTCTAAAAACCCATTTAGTTCCAATCACAGTTTGATTACAAGGTCTAGAAACTAATGTCCATACATCATTTCTTATAAATTGATTTAATTCATCATGCATGGCTAAACCCAAAATTCATCTTTTAAAGCATCATCAATACATTTAGGTTCTACTTGAGAAATAAAAGCAACATGTTCACATAAATTTTGAAGTGAAGAATGAGTTACCACACCCTTTGAAGGTTCTCCAAGTATTTGCTCCATAGGATGATCTTTTAAGAACTTATAATCCTTTGGAAGAGGTTGATATATGTCAACTTTTTCCACTTGATCTTGATATGGATTACCTTGTACGCCTTAAAATTCTTGATCATCATTAGATACTTCAATAGTGTCATGATTGTTCTCAAGTTTAAGCTCCTCTATTCTTTCATTGATGTCAACTCCTTTAACAACTCTTGAAACATTGTTAGATTCATCAAATGTCACATGCATAGATTCTTCAACTATTAAAGTTCTACAATTATAAATTCTATATGCTTTACTAGTAGAAGAATAACCAAGAAATATTCCTTCATCAGACTTAGAATCAAACTTACATAATGGATATTTAGTATTTAAAATAAAGCATTTACAACTAAAAACTCGAAAATATGCAATATTTGGGGATCTATTAAACCAAAGTTCAAAAGGTGTTCTTTTTAAAATAGGTCTAATTAAAACACGATTGAGAACATAACAAGATGTATTTACCGCTTCGGCCCAAAAATATTTAGGTAAATTATTTTCACTAATCATAGATCTAGCCATTTCTTGCAAATTTCTATTTTTTCTTTCAACTACACCATTTTGTTGTGGAGTTCTAGGGCAAGAAAAGCTATGTAAGATACCTAAATCATCACAAAATTTTAAAAATAAATCATTTTCAAATTCTCCTCCATGATCACTACGAATTTTTGAAATCATGTAACCTTTTTCATTAGAGACTCTCTTAGTGAATTTTTTGAAAAATTCAAAAGCCTCATTTTTCTTAGCAAGAAAGTAAACCCAACTAAATCTAGAAAAATCATCAACAAGAACATAAGCATAAAGTTTACCACCAAGACTAGAAACATTACATGGTCCAATTAAATCTATATGAACTAATTCAAGTGGTTTAGATGTAGTTACCTTGTTAATAGAAGAAAAAGAAGCTTTCATTTGCTTATCCTTTTAGCATGCATCACACGACTTGTCTTTTTGAAATTTGATTTTTGGAATTCCTTTCACAAGTTCCTTTCTTGAAAGCTTTTGAATTAAATCCATGTTAGCATGCCCAAGTCTACGGTGCCATAGCCAAGATAAATCTTCTACACATGCTAAGCACTTCACATTAGGGTTAGGCAAAATATTCAAATTAAGTATATAAATATTATCTATTCTATTTCCAATAAAAGAGACATCATTTGAATATGAATTTTTAATCAAGCATTTTGTTGTTTCAAAAGTAACATTGTAACCTTTATC
This sequence comes from Costus lasius, assembly GCA_027563935.2. NCBI lineage: Eukaryota > Viridiplantae > Streptophyta > Magnoliopsida > Zingiberales > Costaceae > Costus > Costus lasius. The sequence continues at coordinate 85,880,490 of CM050451.1, forward strand.
ACAAAGTTGAGATACACTAAGTAAATTATGCGTTAAACCATCTACTAAAGGAACATTGTCAATAATAGGGTAAGGATTTATACCAATAGTACCAATGCCAATTATCTTACCCTTGGCATTATCACCAAATGTTACCATACCACCTTCTTTACTTGATAGTGTTGCAAATAGATTTATGTCTCCTGTCATATGTTTTGAGCAACCACTATCAAGAATCCAATCACTTCTATTTTGTTGTAGTTGGTTCTCCACCTACAAGAGATGGAAATAAAACTTTAGGTACCCAAATTTCTTTGGGTCCTTGATGGTTAGAGACTTTAGGAATCCATAATGTATGTTTAGATCCTTTCTTGCTAGGGCAATTATGAATTCTATGTCCATATCTACCACAAAAGAAGCAATGCCCATTAAAGTATATAGAAGCATATGAGCTAGAATGAACACAATTTTTATGAACATGCTTAAGATGTGTGTTATGTGTTTTGACATGATAAGTAACACCATTATGAATATTCTTTTTAGATTTTGAATACAATAAAGACAATTATTTTCTCAACACTAATAATTTAATGCTTTTGCTTGAGAAATAAGAATGACATTATCATTTTTTACACTAAGCAAGGTATTATGTAGTTCATCCTTTTCTTTGACAAGAGAATCTTTTTCCTTTTTCAATACTTTATGTTTTGTATGAAGGCTCTTAAATTCATCATACAACTCATGAAATGCATTTTCTAGTTCTTCATAAGAATAATCACATTCATCAAGAGATTTAGAAGTTACCTCATCACCTAATGCCATGAAACATAAGTTAGCTTTTTCTTCTTGATCATCTTCGGAAGAAGAAGCTTCACTTTCATCCCAATTTGCTAATAATGCTTTTCTCTTCTTTTTATCTTTCACATTTGAAGCCTTCAAAAGTGGACAATCTCTCTTAATGTGCCCCAGTTTGTTGCACTCACAACATGTCAAGTCATCCTTTGAGAACTTCTTCTTGTTACCCTTTCTCATAAAAAATTTCTTGGATCTTTTTACTAAGAATGCAATCTCTTCTTCATCATTACTTTCATCACTTGAGGGTGCTTGAAGAGTAGCCTTCAATGCAATAGATCTCTTTTTAGACTCTTTCTCATATTCAACATGTGATTTCATTTGAATCTCATGAGTCATAAGAGACCCAATAAGTTGGTCCATGGCAAACTTCGAGAGATCTTCGGCTTCTTGAATTGCAATAACCTTTGCCTCCCAAGCTTTAGGTAATGATCTTAATATTTTTCTTACCATATCTTCCTCTTTGAATGGCCTTCCAAGAGAAATGAGACTATTAGTAATATTAGTAAACCTTGTATACATATCGGTAATAGTCTCATCAGAAACCATTTTAAATAACTCATAATCATGCATCAACATACTAATTCTAGATTCTTTCACTTGAGAGGTACCTTCATGGGTTACCTCAAGCATATGCCAAATTGCATGAGCACTAGAACATGTAGAAATGCGATTAAATTTATTTTTGTTTAATGAACAATAAAGAACATTCATAGCTTTAGCATTCAAAGTGTGTAACTTTCTTTCTTCTTGAGACCAAGTAGTACTAGGTGTTGAGGGTGATTTATAATCATTTTCAATCATCTCCCAAATATCTAATCCAAGTGATTGAAGAAAAATTTTCATTCTACATTTCCAATAGGTATAGAGTGTACCATCAAACATAGGTGGACAAGTAGTAGAGTGTCTTACAACATGTGAAGATGATGCATCAAAAGTAGCCATAGATAACTATAGGAAAAACAGTTAAGTTTAAACCTATAAACCAAGCTCTGATACTAAATGAAAAGGAAATAACACACAAGGGGGGGGGGATGAATTGTGTGTTGAGCAATTTTTTTTATAACTTTATGATTTTCTTACAATCTAGATAAAAGAAAATGAAGATAACTTTAATAATTGAGATAAAACTATGTTATGAAGTAGGCCTATACTTATGAGATTTAGCTAACAACTATTGTCACTAATTTATAAGCATGAAATTCAAAGCAACACAAATAAGCAATGCAAACAAGTGATTTATAGTGGTTCGGCCCCAATGCCTACATCCACTACCTAGGCTCCCTACCTAGGATTTCGAACACCCCACTAGTTTTATTTTCTTCTTTAATTGAGGTTTGCACTAAGTGGTTTCACCCTTCTCCCAAGGGAACCACTTCTCTAAACCCTAAATACAAGAAGTAAAATAAACTAACTAACTATGAGGTCTCTTCCAAGAGCACCTCCAACACTTAGTAAAATACAACAAATTCAATGCAAGAACTAAAACACAAATCAAGAGGGGAAATAAATGCTCATTCAAAGCCAAGACTCCTCTTGATGAATTTCTCCTAGAGTGCTTGAACTCCTCTTTTGAAATAGCTCTTTTTGAATGATGAGGGCTTCAAAAAGATTTCTAGGTTTCAAGATCTTCAAGAGAGTTTATCATAGAGATTTCAAGACAAAAGGAAGCTCTTTAGGGCACCAATGGTTTGGAAGATCATGAGAAAGGGTTCTAGGGCCTTTGAGAATGTTTTAATATCATTTTTTGGGGTTACAAACGGCTAAAATTGAAGAAATAGCCATTGGAGGTTGAAAAGGCTCGGTTTGAGCCTGTTTGGGCCAATTCAGCCCGGTTCGGTTCAGCCTGCTTTGGACGGTATTTTTTGTTCAAATTGATTTGGCTTGTTTGAGCTCATTTGAAGTTCAAATTGAGTGCCGTTTAAATCGTTGGAAAGCTTAGAGAGTCTACTTTCTAAATATACTAGTTTCCAAAAATTTTGGCAAGGAAAAAAAATATGATTTTAGGGTTAAATACTACAGAAGGGTCAAAAGAATGAAAGCTTTGGTTCAATGATATGGGTAAATTTTAGGAAACAAAATGATCAAGGGTGTATTCAAGTAATTTTGGTGGAAAGAGCTATCAAATAAGAAGTAATTTAAGCACTTTACATTTATTTAAAGAATAAAAAAAATAAAACTATGAGAAATAAGTCTTGATCACCATAAGAGTTCAATCTCCTTAATGTGGATGAAAGTTGAAATGAACTTGAGCTTGAACTTCATAAATCATCCACCATCTTCAACCTAAATAAGATACTCAAAAGATAATATTAGTAAAGTGGTTTGTTATTATCAAAACATATTGGAATAGATTAAAGACCAAGATAATAAAACCTTGGGCCAACAATCCCCCCCTCTCCAAAGTCCCTCCAAGCTTGTATCTTCCCTCCTCTATCCACTTGATTTCTCCTTGTCGCCCAGTGGTCCAACGATTACCCAAAATACACTACTATCGCTTCTTCCCCAGATCCTACCATTAAGCCCCTCGCTTCTTCCTAACGTAACTTCCCTAATGATGGAAGTTTTTCCTCCAAAACTTCCTTCTGATGGCTACTGATCAAGGGGGAGAAGTTATAGAGTTGCCCTCCTCCTTCTCCTTTAGTTTGGTAAAGAAAACTAGGATTAAAAATATCAGTTTCAAAATAGGCGGGTCCACGATCATGTGCGTGATTCCGATCATGACTCGGTCATGATTTGCTTGATTTTCATTTCCAGGCACAGAAGCACATCATGGTCATCATCCCGATCATACAAGAAGGGCACTATAGTATTTTCATTTCCAAGCACACAGGCACAGAAGCACATCATACCAGAAGGGCACTATAGTGTTAGGAGATTTTGTTACTCCTATTGCACTTTCTTTGAATGTGAAACCATTTGGGATTGAGACAGCAAAGGAAAATCCACAGATAGTTATCGAATCATGTACTGTGATGTATCGTATTCACATAGTATTTTTACTATAATTTTTATATATAATCTCTCCTATTTATATCATATTTCCACTTAATTTGACTTACATCCTTTTGTTTGTTCAGAATCTTCACTTCTCTTTGCTTTTATCAAATTTCAGGAGAAAATCACCAAATTTTGGCTGATTTTGAAGAATCTGAGCACATAGTTGAATTCCAGATATCGAAACAAAACTACCCATCAATTTTCTAGCAAAACGGAGCTTGTTCGGAAATTACGGCCCACCTGTAATAAATATCATGGCCATAATCTGAAGGGAAAGCATGGCCATAATTTGGGAAAGCATGAAAACAATTACGGCAGGGCCGTAATTATAATCACATACGTAATTTCTTCTTGATTTTTCATAGAGAGAATTACGGCAATGCAGGCTTACCCGTGATTATTTTCACAACTGTGATTTCCAAAAAAATTCACATAGAAAGAATTACGGGTGTGCCGTATTTATTTTCACGGTTGTAATTCCGTGACAAGAATACACAGAAATAATTACGGGCATGTCGTAATAAATGTCACGGCCATGATTTTATCTGCCAATTCTGATTTTCACTCGATTTTTTGCTCGATTTGATTCCTTTTCACACCAAAATTTGGAAAAACCTATTATAAGGGTGGAGAACTATATAAGGGAGCTTTGGACAAATTATTGGGACTTTTTGGCTAATTTTTGAGAGAGGATCGACGAAGAGGCGACTTCTAGGGTGACAGACAGCGATTAGTGTTTCATCACCAGAAAAGCCTCAATTTTTTGACGGATTGGCATTGATCTTCATCAGGAAGCCTCGAATTTCTTCCTCCTAGTTGATTTCATATTTTATTTGTCAAATTTATAATCAAACATAGATTTTTACATTGTGAACATGATGAATATGTCAGCGTAAAACTCTTTATTCAGAATTGAGGGTGTAGCCCTCTATGTTTTCATGATTTGATTGTTTACTATCTTCTTATGAAGTAATTTGCTTGTGTTAGATTCAATTATTGTTGTGTTAATTACATGTTAATTACTAGCGATGGTTTGCATACTTTGAGATGTCGCAAGAAGTACTGAGAGGTGAATTGCGACGTTAGATCTACAATATTTGAACAAGTTAATTCGATCACGAGAGTAGTTCGAATAGACTTGAGGGATTTTACAGATTTATCAAGAACCCATTGGGTTTATCTCAAGTTAATAACCACGCGAGTAGGGGATTAATTTGGATAGACACCTGATTGTACCGTTGAGAGGGGGCAATATGTACATGCGGATAAATCCCCTTCAACACAATAAATCCTTCTTAAGATATTCTTAATCAGAAAAGTCATAAAACATAGAGTGGTGAACCCAAAATCTTGAATTTTCATAAATTTGATTACTTCCATATCATGTTTTGCTATTCATACATCTTAGTTTAGATCAAATCCAACTCTTTACCGATTTGTCTAGCTAACGATCCTAAGTAAAGTCAGTACTTGGTCATTGGTCCTTGTGGGATAGATATTTTTATTACTTCGACGTTGCCATGCACTTGCGAACGACATCAAGTTTTTGGCGCCGTTGCTGGGGACCAATTTCACCAATATTGACTCAATCTAAGGATTGATTGAAGTAGGACAAGATTATAAGGGTTGAAAATAAGATCATCTCTAGGTATGAAGCTCAAAAACCACAAGGAATTTAAAGCCCTAAGCATGTGGTTCTAGTAAAATAAACAAACAAGTAAAGAAGAAGAAGAGAAAAGGGTAGAAGTCACCTATGGCCCCTATTAGGGAAGGGGCCTAAACCCCTTTCTTTGTTCACGCTCCCAGATCTTGGCGATGAGGTTTATAATTGGGGGGGGGGGGGGTTGATTAAACATCCTACAAATTTAGATAACTAGGGGAGGACGAAAATACAAATGTCTCAAACTCCCCTTAAACTACAATAGAGAGATCCTTTGGGGTCTTGGTGAAGGCTTCGAAGTTGGTCCCTTTGATTGGCGTTGAAGAAAGTTGGAGACCAGCATGTAGATGGCGTCATTGCACAAAGAACTTCAAGGAGAGAAAGATAGCTTTGGTGGAGAAGAAGAAGAGAAGAGAGGATGGAGCTCTCGACACTTCTAGAGGAAGAGATGGGGAAGAGGGGGTAACTTCGGTTGGAGTCCACCAACCCTAACAAGCATGCACTCAACACATAGTTTCTTTTTCTCAAAATGGATAGACTAAGTGCAATGTGAAAAATACAAGGCTTATAACCCTCTTTCCCTCAACGACATGATTGCCCTCAAATCTAATCTAGGGTGGAGCTTCTTTAGTTTGAATTTGGATGGTGAGGATGATGGAATCCTCCAAGCAATCTCATTGGAGGAAGTGGGCGGCTGCATGCTATTTACTCCTTGCTTGTAACCGAAGTAAGCTTGATGGAAAACTCGTTGAAGAGGTGGAGGTTGTGGCATTGATTGGCGCATGTTTTTGGTGGTTGAGGAGATGGGGGACCAATGCATTGAGAAGGGATGGTGTTCTCGTTGAAGAGGTGGGGACCAAGGCTTTGAGAAGAGGTGGAGTTTTGGCAGGCATTGATTGTGGAGGAGGCGTTCTTGTCATGCATTGGTCACTTGTGAAGAGGTGCTTGATTTGAATAGCTTGTGACCGAATGTGGCTTTCTCTCTTTGCATGTTGACTTTGCTTGATGGGAGGCTTTGACATGAAGATGTTGACTTGACTTGCATGTAGACTTGTCTTTGCTTTTGATGATTGACTTAACTAGATGAGGTCACTGTTGACTTGACTTTGAGGGTTGAGTGTTTTGAGGGATCAAGGGTGCCTTGTTGTGAGTTACAGGTGCAATAAACCCTAGGCTAAAGCAACCTATTACATCAACTAGGAAATTAAAACACTTGAAAGAAAATAAAATCCTAGGCTACCCTACCCTAAAACAAGATAATTGAAAGTAATAGTAAACATAACTGAATCCTTGAAGATGCTCCTGCATCATTGATAGACTAGACCTTTGTTTTCTTTTATTTGTTATTTAACTCTATTTAATTATATTTTTTTTCTGAAATTTTATTTTCCATCTTCAGTTTAACTTGTTAATTGTTTATGCCCAGGTGTTCCAGAAAACTATTTAAGGAAGATCTAGAACTAGAACGAACTTTTCGCCTGCGCAGAAAACAGTTAGCAAAGGAAATTTTAACGTCTAAAATGGGTGATCATAGAACTTTAAAGGATTATGCAAACCCAAACCTACAAGGGGTTCGCTTCAGTATTGCTCGCCCCAACATTGAAGCGAATAATTTTAAAATCAAGCCATCTTTACTTTCCATGGTTCATGTTGGGAAACCCCGGGGACATTTTACAATTTTCAGAGTCATGGACATACATTTTACGCAGCGGAAGAATGTCCGCAAAACAGGCCAGTCCCAAAAACCCAGTGAAGATCGCAAGCAAGGGAGTCGACATGATGTGTTAGGAAATACCTTAAGAGCAATGAAGAGCGATGCCGATGCAGGCGCCCAAGTGTGCGCCCTCTGCAGTCTCACACACACGGATCTCTTGAGTTCTTTTCTTCCACGCCCGGTGCTAGCCTCGGGAAGAAAATCCAAGCCTTAGTTCTCTTCTTCAATGCTCGCGCCACCTCCAAGGTAGAAGTGCCAATTGATGAAGAAGAGGGGAGAAGGGAGAATGCCGCCAAGCCTTTACTTCTCTTGCGCCAAAGGAGGAAGAAGGGAAGAAGCTTGCGGCTAGGGTTTGATGGAAGAGGATGGTTGCGCCAATGCCCCTTGTTCTCGCCCTCTTGATGTGTTCACGCCTTCGAGGATTGATCATCCACAAGAGGGGGCGACTAGGGTCACATTTATTGGGCAAGAGGCGGTTAGGGTAAGGGCTAGGATCATGACAAGTGTAGGGCTAGGATGAGGAGGTTTGAGACAAGGAAAGTCTCCAAGACATTTCCATAATTCTCATTCAACCATTCCTTATTGTGCCCCACGCCTTTCCTTATGCACCAAGGCCTTGCCTTGCGCCCCAAGCAATGCCATAGAGGCATGTATTCCATCCTAGGAAGAGAGAGGAGGCGCCCTTTACTTCCATAAAGAAGCAAAGGCGCCAACATGACCCCATTATGCCCCTAGGCGCTTAATGGTTCATGTTTCTCCCCATTATACCCTTTTAGCCTCTCATCTCTTCATGAGAACTTGTTATTGGGCCTCATTGGATAATGAGCTAGCCCAAACTTCATTACATGGGTTGATTAAGCACTTGGATCCAATCCAATGCAACCTTAATCCAAATGTGACCAACCATGGTCAAATACGGGTCAACCTGCCAAAAATGAAGTTTGGCTCCAATAACATTCTTCCATCTCATCAGGCCCATTGGCGCTGATGAAATCTCCCAATTAGATCCGAGTTATCCAATAACTCGATCATAAGGCTTCCCGATCAATACGAGAACTCAAGTATCAAGGTGTGCGACCCTGTAGGTTCCTCTGACACTGGCAGTAGTGACCAGAGGTCATCACAAGCAGTGAGTGGCACCTAGCAGTGCATCGCTGCTACCCAGGTCATTGGAATGGATATCGACATCGACATCCCCATCATCGCAACTAGGTACAGATGCATTACAGTCTCTTTGCCGAACTGATAGCCAATTGGACAAGTGTGTCACCACTTGCTCTCATCCAATCTCATGGCTATGACTAAAACAGGTTCTCACCTGGGTATGGCCATACACTCTCAGTCATAGAACCATAAAGGAGCTCCATGGATATCATACTTCCCTAGGGAAGGGGCAAATCCTATGTCTGTCCATTGATCTTCTCATATGGGTCGTGACATGCTCAATAACAACTGTTATGACCTCCCAGCTACGGCAAGGTGTTAGGTTGTATCAAAGCAGTCCCTAACCATATAGAATGATCAATGACCTCAAGTCAAGGGATCAATGCATCTCCTGTCACTTATGAGGATAACTCATGACACCAAGTCATAGCCTCATAGCGGGTCCATCCAGTATATCTTCCTATGATATACCCATGTGTCTGCGTTAGCACCACGTGCCTAACCAGCCCACATACCAGTCTCTCAAGTACCAGAGCTGTCCCATATCCACTCAGGTACATCGACTAGGGACAATTATTTGAGCACAGATCCAATCTGTCTCCAGGGACATTATCATGTAAGTACACAATCGCAGGTGTAGACAAACAATGATAACGACAATGCCAGAATGATATATAAATATCAATGTCAAATAGTACATAAGTTGACCAAAACTAGGTCCTAGGGCATATGCACCAACAATCTCCTACTTGCACTAAGACCTAGAAGTTGAGGAATCTCAACCCCATATCTCTAGCGTGACCATCATGCTTCTACTGCGCCAAAGCCTTGGTCAATGGGTCTGCTAGATTGTTCTCTGTGTCTACTCTGCTATTCTTGACATCACCTCTGTCAATGATCTCTCTGATCAGGTGAAATCTTCTGAGTATGTGTTTGGATCTTTGATGAGACCGTGGTTCCTTGGCTTGTGCAATTGCTCCATTGTTGTCACAGTAGAGTTCAATGGGATCCATTGCACTAGGCACCACTTGAAGATCACATAAGAACTTCCTTATCCAAACAGCTTCCTTGGCTGCCTCAGAAGCAGCCACATACTCAGCTTCGGTTGTAGAATCTGCTATGGTGGATTGCTTGAAGCTCTTCCAGCATACAGCGCCTCCATTTATCTTGAACACATAGCCGGCCTGCGATCTAAAGTCGTCGGGGTCAGACTGGAACGATGCATCAGTATAGCCCTGCATACTGAGCTCTTCCTGTCCCCCATAGACCAAGAACAGATCCTTAGTTCTTTTCAGATACTTTAGGATGTTCTTTACAGCCACCTAGTGCTGCAGACCTGGATTGGATTGGTATCGGCTGGTTATGCTCACAGCATATGCCACATATGGTCTAGTACATAACATTGCATACATGATCGATCCTACTGCCGAAGCATAAGGAATTCGACTCATGTCATCCCTCTCAGCCTGTGTTGTAGGACACTGGCTCTTTGAGAGAGTAAGGCCATGTCTCACTGGAAGGTATCCTTTCTTGGATTGCTCCATGTAGAACCTCTCCAGTACCTTATCAATGTAAGTAGTCTGACTAAGGGCCAGAAGCCTCTTGGATCTATCCCGGTAGATCCTCACGCCTAGAATATAGGCGGCCTCCCCTAAGTCTTTCATCTCGAAACACTTCCCCAACCATGTCTTCACAGCTTGAAGACTAGGGATGTCGTTTCCGATGAGCAGTATGTCATCGACATACAAGACCAGAAAAATCACCAAGCTCCCACTGAATTTTCTGTATACACAGGCGTCATCTTCGCTTTTGATAAAGCCATAATCTCTCACGGCCTCATCAAATTGAAGATTCCAACTTCGAGATGCTTGCTTTAATCCATAAATGGACCTATTTAGCCTGCAGACCTTATTAGCCTCTGCAGGATGGATGAAGCCATCAGGTTGTGACATATACACATCCTCAGTCAGCTTCCCGTTAAGGAACGCTGTCTTCACATCCATCTGCCATATCTCATAGTCATGATATGCAGCTATAGCAAGCAGAATCCGAATGGATTTAATCATGGCAACCGGCGAGAAGGTTTCATCATAGTCCACCCCGTGGACTTGTTTAAATCCTTTAGCCACTAGTCTACCCTTATAGGTAACTATTTTGTCATCCATGTCTGTCTTCTTCTTGAAGACCCATTTACACCCTATGGGTTTTACCCCATCAGGCAGCTCAACCAAATCCCAGACTTGGTTAGCCGACATGGAATCCATCTCGGATCGCATGGCGTCAAGCCATCTCTCGGAGTCCGGTCCACTGACCGCCTCATCATAGGTTCTAGGTTCATCCTCAATGATGAAGATCCCATCGTGTTGGGTCGGTAGCGACCCATACCTTTCAGGTGCACGACGAATTCTCCCAAACCTACGCGGAACCTATGTCTGAGCCTCAGGTTGCCTAGCAACCGGTGCAGGTGGCTCAGATTCCATCTCTTTGTCTTGTGCTTGCACTTGGATCTCATCCAAGTCAAACTTCCTCCCACTTACTTCTTTCATAAGAAATTCTTTCTCTAGAAAGACAGCACCCCGAGCAACAAAAACTTTGTTCTCGGTTGGGACATAGAAGTAGTATCCTTTAGTTTCCTTAGGATACCCCACAAACACACACTTATCAGATCTAGGTTCTAGCTTGCTAGAATCTTGACGTTTGACATAAGCCTCACATCCCCAGATCCTGATAAACGTGAGATTAGGGCGTCTCCCACTCCACACCCCGTATGGTATTTTGGAGACACGCTTAGATGGAACATTATTCAGTATCAGAGAAGCTGTTTCTAGTGCATGCCCCCAGAATGATGAAGGTAGAGTTGCATGACTCATCATGGATCGAACCATATCCAATAAAGTTCGATTTCTCCTTTCAGACACACCATTCCATTGAGGTGTTCCAGGAGGAGTGAGTTGGGATATGATCCCACACTCTCTCAGATAGTCAAAGAACTCACTACTCAGGTATTCTCCACCTCGATCTGATCGAAGAGCTTTAATGGATCTTCCAAGCTGGTTCTCTACTTCATTCTTGAACTCCTTGAATTTCTCAAAGGATTCAGATTTATGTCTCATTAAGTAGACATAACCATACCTACTGAAGTCATCGGTGAAGGTAATGAAGTAATTGTACCCTCCTCTGGCTTGTTTATTGAAGGGCCCACATACATCAGTATGTATGAGATCCAATAAACCTTTTGCCCTCTCACCAATCTTGGTGAAGGGTGCCTTTGTCATCTTCCCTAATAAACAAGGTTCACAAGTATCAAATTCCTCCAAGGAACTTGAATCTAACAATCCATTTGCATGGAGTTGTTGGATGCGATTCTTGTTTATATGGGCTAATCGACAGTGCCATAGGAAAGCACCAACTGAACCACTCAGTTTGGTCCTTTTATTGCTTATGTTACAAACAGAACTTTCCATATCCAAGATATATAGACCATTGCATAAAGTACCCTTCCCATAGAACATATTTGCAAATGAAAAAGAACAGGAGTTCTTATTTATTTCAAATTTAAATCCTTTCCTTGCCAAGCAAGGAATGGATACAATGTTCTTTGTTAGCGAAGGTACACAAAAGCAATTGTCTAGTTCTAATTGAAGTCCAGAAGGCAAGGAGAGAGTCAAAACGCCTACAGCAACAGCAGCAACCTGTGCCCCGTTTCCAACGCGTAGGTCAATCTCTCCAAGCCGCACCAATCTACTTTGCTTGAGCCCCTGCATATTTGTACAAATATGAGCTCCACATGCGGTATCCAATACCCATGACATAGAAGTAGAAAGATTGACTTCTGTAACATAGATACCTGAGCTAGAAGTTAAGGCCAAGCCTTTCTTCTCCTCATTCTGAAGCTGCTTGCAGTCCCTTCTCCAGTGGCCCTGCTCGCCATAGTGAAAACACCTCTGTTCCTTTGACCTCTTCGCCTTTTTCTTCAGTGCTTTGGTAGGACCTCTGGCATTGCTCTTAGCACGTGCCTTACCCTTCTTCTTTATCTTCTTGGTCGCAGGGACCAAAAGAACAGAATTGGGTTTGGTCTTACCCATCTCTCGCTCGGCTGTTTGGAGCATATTCATCAATTCCTCCCGTGTGCATTCAATCTGGTTCATGTTGAAGTTAATGATAAACGGACTGAAGCTAGGGGGCAGGGAATGAAGAATAAGATCCATAACCAGCTCGTTGTCTATGGTGTGTCCCAGTCTCCTGAGATGATCCACATTCCCAATGAGTTTGAGAACATGGGGTCTCACTGGTGCACCTTCAGACAACTTGCACCGAAAGACTGCTTTGGCGGTGTCAAATCTCTCAGTTCTAGCCTGAGCCTCGAACATCTATTTCAGACGAGTAATCATCTGAAAAGCGTTCTGCTCCTCATATTGCACTTGCAGTTCAGGTGCCATACTGGCTAGCATAAGACATGCAACCTCCAAAGAGTCATCTTGATGCTTTCTATAAGCATCTCTGTCTGCCGTTCGGGCATTAGGCGGAGGAGCCGTAGGAAGAGGCTGTTCAAGGACATACAGCTTCTTCTCGAGCTTGAGGACTATCCTCAAGTTCCGATGCCAGTCCATAAAGTTAGTTCCAACTAACTTATCCTTATCAAGGAGGGATCGCAGTGATAATCTGCCAGTGTTCGTAGCCATTGTTCTACAACACCCAAGAAGAACAGATTAGTACTACTTCGAATCATTTAAATTGGACTTGTTTTAAATGATTTCTGCTCTCACTATTTTAAATTCGCATTGACAACCCACAAAGTCAATCGGGAAGTTTAAGACTTCCTAGTGAGATGGAATCCTTATTTCACATGAGGCTTCGCGTCCCACGAGGGTGGGATGAGATGCACAAAGTAACCCATGCTTCCTAAGGTGGGCGCGCCGGCCGATTGCTCCAAGCAACTACCCTTGTTGAGACAGTCTGGGCATCTCATGTCCAGCGAGGGCTGGATACAACATGAAACCTTTACCTCTCAACGATGCCTCTAGACTTTCACCATGCGCCCAGCACATGTGAACTTCTAGTCAAGTCCATTCCTAACCGTTATGCCCAGGGCCAACGAGTTTCCTTGCGAAGGCACGCCCAGGTTAAAACTGGACTGGGGAAACCATTGCCACCACGCACTTTCTAAAGATAAGTGGGTGTGTCCCACGAGGGTGGGAAACAATTCACAACTCCACTGATCGATAGCTTAGTGAGGGCTATGCGTTAGAAGGCTACCAGACTTGATATTTTAATTGAGGGTTTTTGTTTAAGGTCTCATCATCTCAGTTTTATCTTATGTCTATCATTACAGGCATGCAATCCTATAGTGATAACATAATGGTAAAACATTTCAGGCATGCTTCTGCAGATAATAAGAGCAGTAAAGGATGATGTGATCATATCCTATACAAGACATTGAACCAATCCATGCCATGAAATAGGTTCAACTCTTGTCCTAGAACTCAAGCCCCAAAAACTAGACCTAGCCTAGCCGACCTCTAGCTTGAACTTCAAGGTTGGCTCCAAGGTCCTTCTCTCATGGCTTAGCTCACAAACCGTAGAGGAATACTTTTCGAAGTTCCCATAGGTTCGGCCAATGCCATGGTCTTGCGCCACTAAGCAGGTTTGCACCTCTTGCTTGTTGCATTACCATCCAAGGTATGCATGCGCTAACCTCCAATCACATGCGCCACCCTAATCTTCTTCTTAGTTAAAAGCAAAAAGAAAAGCGGCACGCAGGCCTCACGAGGATACATCGCAGGCATGCAAAGGGGGCTTGATTAATGATCACAACATCATGCACAATCAAGGTATTTACTCATGCAATTCTACATGCTCATGAAAAACATAAAATCTGAAATTTTACTTTTTCATAAAACTAGTCTCTTTTTCTCATCTTCTTCTCACAAATCTTTTGGTTTATTGCGATTTATTTTTCATGATGATTTCAGAAATCCTTTCGGCTGGCAATTTTGTCAGATCAAGAGACTTGGCCAGTCCGAAGACACAATGCCCGTCCTACTTGACAAAATTACGTGCGCCTTTGATCTTTAAATCAAATAAGAAAAATAGTCCAAATATCCAAAAGAGATTGAGAGGATGATAGAAACAAGAAACCCTAATTTTTCTACTTTTAGAAAAATCGATTGCCATGCATCATGCTATTTACGAAAATAGAGATATGGCATGTGAGCATGGAAGAAAAGCATAAAACATCGTTCGAGTCTTGCAAGTCCCTCTGATACCACTGTTGGGAAACCCCGGGGACATTTTACAATTTTCAGAGTCATGGACATACATTTTACGCAGCGGAAGAATGTCCCCGAAATAGGCCGGTCCCAAAAACCCAGTGAAGATCGCAAGCAAGGGAGTCGACATGATGAGTTAGGAAATACCTTAAGAGCAATGAAGAGCGATGCCGATGCAGGCGCCCAAGTGTGCGCCCTCTGCAGTCTCACACACACGGATCTCTTGAGTTCTTTTCTTCCACGCCCGGTGCTAGCCTCGGGAAGAAAATCCAAGCCTTAGTTCTCTTCTTCAATGCTCGCGCCACCTCCAAGGTAGAAGCGCCAATTGATGAAGAAGAGGGGAGAAGGGAGAATGCCGCCAAGCCTTTACTTCTCTTGCGCCAAAGGAGGAAGAAGGGAAGAAGCTTGCGGCTAGGGTTTGATGGAAGAGGATGGTTGCGCCAATGCCCCTTGTTCTCGCCCTCTTGATGTGTTCACGCCTTCGAGGATTGATCATCCACAAGAGGGGGCAACTAGGGTCACATTTATAGGGCAAGAGGCGGTTAGGGTAAGGGCTAGGATCATGACAAGTGTAGGGCTAGGATGAGGAGGTTTGAGACAAGGAAAGTCTCCAAGACATTTCCATAATTCTCATTCAACCATTCCTTATTGTGCCCCACGCCTTTCCTTATGCGCCAAGGCCTTGCCTTGCGCCCCAAGCAATGCCATAGAGGCATGCATTCCATCCTAGGAAGAGAGGGGAGGCGCCCTTTACTTCCATAAAGAAGCAAAGGCGCCAACATGACCCCATTATGCCCCTAGGCGCTTAATGGTTCATGTTTCTCCCCATTATACCCTTTTAGCCTCTCATCTCTTCATGAGAACTTGTTATTGGGCCTCATTGGATAATGAGCTAGCCCAAACTTCATTACATGGGTTGATTAAGCACTTGGATCCAATCCAATGCAACCTTAATCCAAATGTGACCAACCATGGTCAAATACAGGTCAACCTGCCAAAAATGAAGTTTGGCTCCAATAACATTCTTCCATCTCATCAGGCCCATTGGCGCTGATGAAATCTCCCAATTAGATCCGAGTTATCCAATAACTCGATCATAAGGCTTCCCGATCAATACGAGAACTCAAGTATCAAGGTGTGCGACCCTGTAGGTTCCTCTGACACTGGCAGTAGTGACCAGAGGTCATCACAAGCAGTGAGTGGCACCTAGCAGTGCATCGCTGCTACCCAGGTCATTGGAATGGATATCGACATCGACATCCCCATCATCGCAACTAGGTACAGATGCATTACAGTCTCTTTGCCGAACTGATATCCGATTGGACAAGTGTGTCACCACTTGCTTTCATCCAATCTCATGGCTATGACTAAAACAGGTTCTCACCTGGGTATGGCCATATACTCTCAGTCATAGAACCATAAAGGAGCTCCATGGATATCATACTTCCCTAGGGAAGGGGCAAATCCTATGTCTGTCCATTGATCTTCTCATATGTGTCGTGACATGCTCAATAACAACTATTATGACCTCCCAGCTACGGCAAGGTGTTAGGTTGTATCAAAGCAAGTCCCTAACCATATAGAATGATCAATGACCTCAAGTCAAGGGATCAATGCATCTCCTGTCACTTATGAGGATAACTCATGACACCAAGTCATAGCCTCATAGCGGGTCCATCCAGTATATCTTCCTATGATATACCCATGTGTCTGCGTTAGCACCACGTGCCTAACCAGCCCACATACCAGTCTCTCAAGTACCAGAGCTGTCCCATATCCACTCAGGTACATCGACTAGGGACAATTATTTGAGCACAGATCCAATCTGTCTCCAAGGACATTATCATGTAAGTACACAATCGCAGGTGTAGACAAACAATGATAACGATAATGCCAGAATGATATATAAATATCAATGTCAAATAGTACATAAGTTGACCAAAACTAGGTCCTAGGGCATATACACGAACAGTTCAGTAGAACCAGTTTAGAGGCTTGCTGTCTAAGGATCCTAATATGCACCTTTTTATATTTCTTGAATACTATGATACTTTGAAAATGAATAGTGTTTCTAATGATGCTCTGAGACTCAGACAGTTTCCTTTTTCTCTCAGGGATAGGGCTCGTGCATGGCTTCACTCTCATCCGCCAGGTTCCATAACAAATTGGGAGGAGCTCTACAATGCTTTTCTAGCAAAATATTTTCCACCAAGTAAGACTACATAGTTAAGGTACTAGATCACGAGCTTTGTTCAAAAAGAAGGAGAATCATTGTACGAGGTGTGGGATCGATTTAAAGAATTCTAGAGGATGTGTCCACACCACGACCTTGACAAATGGGTAATCATTCACACATTCTATAATGTATTGAATTATATTACTCGTATGACAGTTGATGCTGCTGCCGGAGGGGCGATCATGAACAAGAGTGTGGATGATGCAATTAATCTGTTTGAGGAGATGGCCTTAAATCATTGTCAATAGGTAAGTGAGAGAGGGCCATCTGCCATGGCGTCAGGTAGGTATGACTTAGATGCTATCACTTCGCTTGTCGCCAAGGTTGACTCTTTAAACAACAAAATAAACTCTTTAAGTTTTAATCCTGCCACTGTTAATGCTATTTCATGTAAGATTTGTGGTAATACAGAATATTATAAACAGGAATGTTAGTTGGGAGTTTCTATACAAGGTGAGTGCGACTCTGAACAAGTAAATGCAATTGGGAATTATAATGGAAGACCCCAGAATGACTTATACTCAAGCACTTACAACCCTAGTTGGAGGAACCACCCCAATCTTTCTTGGAAGAGTAATCAGAACCAAGCACCTCATAACAACAATCGATAACCCCTGATTTTCAACAAAGACAGTACAACCAACCTCAAGCACCCTAGATGTCTAACTTGGAAATTGATGCGGGAGCATTTTGACATAATATTTGACTTAATTTTGACTTTGTCAAATTTTGTATAATTATTGTAAACCATGATTGAATATAGACTTGGTCAATGTTTATATCTAAATTTTAATTTTATTAGAATACAATTCTAATTTTCTTAATAAGGCATTAATCTCTTAAAATTATTAATGATTACATGAGACAAGCCAAGTGGATGCACACATCAAGTCTAGTTCAAGCTCAAAGGGATTTGAGCCCAAATTGCAGCCCAAATCCAAAGCCTTCTCAAGACTAAAGAAATGAGTTGAATAAGGATTGCGTGTGTGTGTGTGTGTGTGGGGGGGGGGGGGGGGGGGGGAGCCGCCAATGGAGGAAGGAGTAGCTTGCTTTACCAAGGCATTAAGAGCAGCCTACTCAAAGAGGAAATGAACGTTGGAGACTTGCCCTGAACGTTGCAGCCAACGGTCACAAGCAACTTCCAGCACATCTCCTTCCTGTGTTCTATAAGATGTAATCTCGTTAATGTATTTACCAGTTTGTAGACAAGATTTTGAAAATGAATGGAAATGATTTTCGTTTCTCTCTATCGGATGTTTCTTCCTCTCTTCCTCTGGTAGCTGAAGCTTCCATGGGCTTGGAACTTCTTCCGTACCCCTTTTGCTAGTATTCCATGGATTTTGAAGCTCTACCCTACCACATCCTTCTCATCGCTACGCCATCCATCTTCCACCTTTCCCACACTTAAACAACCTTTCGCCGCTGTCGCAATCCACACCCAGCTTCCAGTCGAGTCCAGCCTTGGACTCTTCGTTCGCCTCGCAGCCGGCGACGATCCGACCGACGGATCATCCTCAAATTTCAACCATGCCTTCTACACTTCTAGTCGAACCCACAGCCAGAGGGATCACCCCATCCGACGTCTAGATTGCCAGAATCGGAAGATTTCCGGTGACGCCTCAGCTTTCCACCCCTATTTCCGCCCAACTTCACTGATCGGCGATGATCTCCTCCGACCGGCCACCATTTGCTCCCAAACTCCAGCCACTACTTCACCGACGTCAGCGCAACCTCTAGCAGTAGCAGGTATGGAGTTCGTGCACTGCCGGATGTCCGGCGACCGTCCCTGCTCCGTCGCGTCCTCCCCTATTTCTTCAAAATAGGGCAGTGTCCACGCTGCTCAGCTCCACCGACCGTACACTGCCGATTACCCCGGAAGTCTTCGCCAGACCGCCGGCGACATCAGATACACCATTAATTTTTATGGTATCACAAAATTCCAGAAAGAGAGATAAGTGTTGATTTGGATCCTCCAGAGGAGATCCTCCAAATTGGTTCTGTTGGATCATTGACAGGAACGTTGGTTTAATCTCAAAGTTGTCTGCATCAATTGCAGGCCTAGTAATGCTGGAACGAATTCCCTGTGTGTTCGGGGTTGCATAGTCTCTAAGTGTTCTTCTCTCCGCCATGATGGATTCTTCTCCACTCTGTTATGCAAATCTCAATTTCCTACGCAATCTAAGAGCTCTATTAATTTCAGGATCAAAAGGAACTAATGGTCCTAACCTAAGATTTCTGCGCATAAACAAGTAGAAAGTCAGAAAAGTTTAGAAATTAAAGAACTTTAAAAGAAAATTAGAATCTATCACAGAAAATACTAAAAACGAAAACAAAAAAAAGTTAGTCTAGCAATACTATCAATTATGTCAATATCAACAAAACCAAGGTCCCCGGCAATGACGCAAAAAACTTGTTGTTCTCTGCAAGTGCACGGATACTCGAAGTAATAATTAAGATATCAAACCACAGAGACCTCGTTGCCAAGTACTGACTAATTGAGTTTTTACTAGCTAAGCGAATCGAGAATCGTGAGAATAGCAATCGAACGGTACACGAAAAAGTCAGAATGGGAGAATTGGGACTTGGGGTTCATCTATCTTAATATTTATGACTAGACATGATTAAAGATTCATCAATCTATTTTCGTTATGGTTAAGATATAGTTTACTTAATCAAGAAATTAACTCGCTCTTGCGCAGTCAATTTACAAAGAATAATCTTCACTCTCGTGCAAGATCAATTCAATGTTAAATATAAGTAGACATTGATCAAAGAGATTAAGAATCACTCTCGTGCATTCCATCTCAATATCATGATCTCAAGCAAAACTAAGCACTCTCGCACCTTAGTTTCACAGGTTTTACTTAAGGCTTTCTAACAGTCTAACATATATCTCTAGCATGTTTTCATGTCTGAAACAATAATAATTTCTAGGTCATAACATCAACAAGAATTAAACTTCTAAAATCTAAAGATAAGAACGCAACCAATCTCTTGCGATGGGTTCTTATTATAAATTCTAGGGTTCCAAGTTCTATGATATCATCTTCTCAGTTCATAGCATAAAACTCTAAAACATGTTAATGCGTGATACTAAAAATGATTAAAGGCATAAATCACTTAAGTAAAATAACCATAGCAAAAGTATATTTGTGAAAGAAAAGTTATCTAGTCATTGAAATATCAAGAGAATTAAACCTCCATGTCCCAAGAGAAAATTAAGCTAGCATGATGGAAGGTTCACATCAAAACATAGTTTTAGGATAATTATAAACAGTAAGGAAGGAGTAAGAATTACAAATCAGGGCTATAACCGAATTACAGCCCGTAATTGCCATAGTCAAATAAAATTTCACAACTTGTATAATAGATAGAATATCAATATCAAGACTTCTTCCATTCTCAATTCATAACTACCAACTTTTGTTTACAGGATTAGGGTTTCCAATATCTTTTTGCTCTCAATTCATATCCCCATTTTTTTTTCAACACAATCTCTAATTCAATTATCACCTTTTTTCCCGGTGACGAAATTAGAGTGCATTGATCACATAACCAATGCAATAGAACTCATATCCTCTTAGTAGAGAGAATTTACCAAGGATAGCGGAGTTTATGTAGTCAATTTCTCTCATGGCATGCATCCACGTAGATACATACTTTTTTCCATTTATTACTTCAACCCATATCCTTCGGTACCACTGTAAATTTGTACAGTGCCAAGTAGGGGAGTCCTCGCTTTATTTGGATCAAGGAATCTTTCTTCCCAACAAATAGCAAATAGCATAAATATCAACCGACTTAATCTATCAATATCTATTCAAGAATTATACTCATATGTTGATTTTATTCAAAGAAATAGCTTCACCCTAAAATTAAACTCAGCAGACAATATGTTCACCGAAAATACCATTTATCAATTAATGAAAAATCTCAATAGGTAGGTATGTATTAGAGAAATAAATCCATCATGATAAGTTCAATCCTAATCATAATTTTTAACATGTACACCATCAAGAAAAATTTTGGCATGATAACGACAGCATTTTCATAGATAAATCAACCACAAAAGTGTGACAATAACTATCATCATTAACAAAATATTTAGTAAATTTCATAGTATTTAGAGTATCAATCCAGAATCATCAAAATATCTAATACAACCACATCGAACAGGAAGCATAGTAAATCATTCAAATATGTCAGTACAACCCAATCGAAACCATATAGTAATAGAAACTAAGAGGCGAGAATCCGTAGCAGTAGGAGACAAGAAGTTTGATAAGGTTATTGATGACACCAAAATTTATAGTAAATTTCATGCCATTTTATATATCTTTTTGTGTCATATTTATGAACTTTTGCTTGTTTTTAAGCATTATTTGTTAAATATCACAGAATCTACACAATTTCTTATTTTTCATGAATTTCAGGTAAAAAGTGCTATATTTTGATGGATTTTGAAGGATTTGAGCACAACAATGGATTCCAGACATCAAAACAAAGTCACACGTCAAATTTCAGGAGAATCAGAGCTTTATAGCAAATTACGGCACTCCCGTAATGGATTTTACGGTACCGTAATTCCACCAGCCATAATCCCTGAGAGGTGCCGTAATTTGGGAAGATTTCGACCAGAGAATTTCGTGAGATTATGGCACCGCCGTAACAATCTTTACGGTGTCGTAATGCCAGATGATTTTCCACCCGAGAGATTTCAAAGATTACGGTACTGCCGTAATGATCTTTACGGGCCGTATTTTGGTCTAGAAACATACAGAAGCAAATACGGCACGACCGTAAATATTTTTACAGGCGGTAATCTTGACAAATACTTCACAGAGCCAAAATTATGGCACTGCCATTATATTCATTACGGTACCGTAATTCCATTCAAAAGCACGATTTTTACGGGTCTGAATCTTGTGCGGACCATATCTTTTGATCCAGACCTCCAAATTGAGATCCGAAAGCAAGATGCTGCGGAGTCGTCTTTAAGAGGAGAAGACACACGAAGTGGAAGAAAGAATTTTGATCCAGTATCGAAGGAGCAATCGACAGAGAGGTGGTTAGGGTTTGGCCTCGCGCTGAGAGACGTAGAGGGCACCTCTCGCCGCGATTTTTACACATAAGCTTCGTTTGGAGGTGGAGAGTACATACCAGAAGTTTCAAAGCAAAAGGATCTCAGACGAGGGAGAAATCAACAAAGGAGCATCACCGGCATTGTTCGTCCCAGATTACGGCCGTAATCACTATTACAGTCGTACCATAATTTGTTCTCTCCCTCTGTTTTGATTTCCTACACCATGGATTATTGTACCTCTTCTTCCATGCACGCTTAAACACTTTTTGGGACATGGGGTGTAATCCCCCTTGATTTTTAATGATTAAATAACTTTTTATCTTCGTCAGAATAGTTTTATTATGATGATTCTACTTATGTGATTGTTTATCTTTGATTCTCCTTAGATTGATGTTATTATTCATGTTTTATAGTTCTCGCAATAAGGACCGAAAGGTGACTTGCTTGAGAACTTGGAACCCTAGAATTGCATGTTAGGAACTCTCTTAGGTTAGTTCTTAATTATTTGATTTTAGTGATCTTATTGCCATGATGATAATTTAAATCTAGGGTAGAGTCGAGTTGTCAAACGTGGAGATCTTGCACGAAAGTGAGGATCGGAACGTTGGAGAACCATAGGTAGAACTTGTGTTGACTCTCGGATGCACGAAAGTGATCCTTGAGATTCCACTTGAGACAATCAACTTAGAATTTGGATGCACGAAAGTGATCTTTGAATTCTTTGATTGATGATTTACTTATCATTAGCCTGGGATAGATCTTGCGCGAAAGCGAGGATTGGTCTCTGCATGATTGTCTGCACGAAAGTGAGATGATCCCTTTATGAAGTGAATTAAGTCTTTATCATGATAAGATTAGTCTGGCGATCTTTTATTTATGTCTAGTCATTAGAATCAAGGAGGTTAAAACCCTAGTCCCAGTTATTTCTCTCTGATTATCTTTTTAGCATACTTTTCTACATAGTTTACTTCCATCATATTCAACTTGCTTAACTAGTGAGAAAACATCTATTTGGTACTTAACACATAGGTCTCTGTGGTTCGATATTTTTATTACTTCGAAGTATCCGTGCACTTGCGGACACAACAAGTTTTTGGCGTCATTGCCGAGGATTAGTCCATGGTACACGCCAAACAACTTGGGATACATCATGTTTTTGGCGCCGTTGCCGGGGACCTTAGTTTTGTTAATATCAAAATAGTTATTAGTATTGCTAGACTAGGTTTTATTTGTTTTAGATTTAACTTTGTTTTCTGTTTTTGCAGGTTTTGGGTTTTCACAAGTTGTGACAGAACTGTGACTTCTAAAATTTGTGAATTTGCTTGTGTTTTATATTTTCTTCATTTTTCTTATATTTTTTTAAAAAAACAAAAACAAAATTTGATTGATTGGTGTTGGATTATCTTTCTGTTCTTGATAAGTTTGATAAATATGTCTTTTCATCACAATCCATGGGCATCTCAAGGAAGTAAGGTATACATGCCACAAGGTAAGCATGAAGATGATTCACGATGCACTCTTGCGGACATATTGAAATTACACTCTATTCCTTCGATTAGATGCAATATTTGTAAATGTAATGATCATTATGCTTATGAATGTCAATTTAGAAATCATGCAAATCCCAATTTACCATGTTATCAAGATGATTATTATTATCCTAGTTGGGAAAATCAATATTCTTTTTATGATGATTGGTCTGATCATGTTTCTGAATCATACTTTGAAGACACTGAAGAATCTAGGTTAAAATCCATGCTCTAAAAGTTCATGTCAAATCAAAACCAAATAATGATAAATCGAAGTAAGGAAATTGAAAATCTTAAGGGAACAATTAGTCAGCTTGCATTTCGTGTAGAATCTTTAACTGCTAATTCTGAAACTTTAGAGACCCAGATTGCACAACAAAATTGTTTATTTGATTTTGATTTGGAAACTAAAAAACTTGATTTAGAAAATTCCCCCTCTGATTATGATTGTTTTGAGATTGAGCCTTATGTGGATATTAGTGCATCTCACTCTGATTTTGATGACTATAAATCTGATTTATCTGATAATTTATTTGTTGAAAAGTTTGAAAAAATTGATTCTGAAAAATCTGCTCTTGATTCTAGTGATAGTTTTGAAATTGATTCTTTTGATGAAAACTTATTTATGGTTAAATCTGATGAGATTTATAAAGGTTTAAAATCTACAGACATTGATGGACCCCACTTTGATTTTGGTGATATTGTTGAAATTAATGATAAGTCTTATGTGGTTAACTCTCATTCTATTAATTCTGTTGTGAACATTGACAAATCTCATTATGATTTTTTTTATGATTCTGATTTTCACTCTTCTGATGATGAATTATTTGTGAAAAGGTATGAGGGGACTGATTTTGAAAAATCTCACTCTGATCTTGATGATGATTTTGGAATTGATAAATTATTTGATGAAGTGCATAAGGAACTTGAATATGATTTGAATTTTAAAAACACTGATGGATCTCATTCTGATGTTTTGCCCATATCCACTGTTTAATCTTTTGATTTTATTGAAAATTTATGTTTTATTGAGGAATCTTATGTGAAAGAGAAAAATTATTTTGATGATCCAATACTTATATATTTTGATCAAAGTCCTACTCTTGTGTTAATTGAAAATATAAACTTGAAAAAAGGACTTATGATTTTGCTCACTAACAAATATAGGAAGATCATTGAAAATCTTAATTTTGACTTCCGCATATTTAAGAAAGCCACGGTGATTGTAATTTACATGAAATTCTGGATATTTGGATTAGTGGCTAAACTTTTTGAACAGCGGAAAAGGAGAAAATTGTTTGCTCTTTACTTTGGTACTGATTCACCTGCTTCACCATGATTTTTGATTTTTGGTCAAGCTATGGACCTAAAATTAGCGCTTCTTGGGAGGCAACCCAAGCATTTTTACTTAGCTTTGTTTCTTATATTTTAGTTTATTTTTAGAATTAATTTTTCTTTTCTTTTTGCAGGTAAAATTTGTTTTTGCGCAAAATACGGCACTGCCGTAATCATCTTTACGGTGCCGTAATATTGATCTGAGTTCATCCCAAGAGTTTTAGTGTATTACGGCGGTACCGTATTGGTTTTTACAGTACCGTAATTTTTGAATTTTTGAATTTTTGAATTTTGAATTTTGAATTTTTGAATTTTTCAAAAAACAAACAAAAGAAATTTCTGACTGATTTTACGGCAGTACCTAAAAAATTATTACGGTACCGTATTTCCTGTATAATCTGATCCGAGAATTTGTGTCAATTACGGCACTGCCGTAAAGAACATTACGCCCGTAATTTTTGAACTGCTTTCTGCTTATCCGAGTAGGTGTTTTCTCGCTGCGATTTTAAGAATCTGGGTCATGAAAATCTTTGATCTTTGGCACCATCACGAGTTACTCATCTTTGTCTATTATCTGGATATTTTTTCTGAATTTTAAAGTCCATGGATCATTCTAAAACACCTAGCATCTTTTCGATAATGATTAATTTCTACAGCAGTTTTCTTTTGACTAATCTGATTAGCACTTTTGCTGCAACTTTTTAAGATGCTTTAATGACTTGAAACCTGGATTTTTCGCATGGAATATGAAGAACATGTGTCATTCTATCTTGTGGATTAATTGTTTTCAAGAAAATATTTTCTGATCATTCTAGGACACATAGCAACTTTTCGAATTTGATTAACTTTTGTGCAGTTTTTACAGTTTTGTAATTTGAGTAGCCTTCTTTCTGCTGATGCCCTAAATTCATAACAGATTTTGATCCTTTAATTTTCATACGTCTGAAAAGAACATATCTTATTCTACAACTTGGTTCTGTCCATTTTCTATTTGGATCATTAAATTTTATTCTAGGGTATGGCTACTTTTTATAAAAAATTCAAAAACTGCTCGGTTTGCTTTCTACCTGTTATTGCTTATTTTGCCTTCAGATTCAGAAATCTTCAAGAGCAACTGTCTTCCACCTCTAGCTACCACTGCATCTGCCTCTGACATCACTGTATCCAGCCGTCGACACTGGATTATACCATCTGCAGACTCTTACTTCTTTTGCTGCCTCTTATTCTATTGATTTTATTTATTTATGCAGCAGACTCTTCATTAGTGACTGATTTTTTTTCTCTGCAGTGCTCTCTCTCACACCCACCGGCCGACGATCTCACCTCCAGGATTGTATTCTCTAGCAGGCCACTAGAGATTACCCACTCTACTGTCAGCACCATCATCATCATTGCTAGCAGCTTTTCAGCTAGCCTCTGTTCACCCTCTGCTTCTTGCCTGCTCGACTCTTTCCACCGGCATCCTCTTCAGACCTCCGGCGACATCTCTGATTCTCCCTTGAGAGAATTATTTTTATCATTACTATTTTTGAGACTATTTTCAGACTGAGCCTTATGTACCTTAAATTTACAAGTAAAATTTTCGAAAGGCACATATTTGGACCTTGCAGCATTTGCTCGACACTATTTTTGGTCTGAGCCTTATGTATTTTCGGTCAAAGCTTGCTATATAGTTTTGTGAGTATTGTTTACACCCTCTTGTATTCATGATTATTTCATATGGTTGCATCTTTGATTTGCTTTTGATATATCACTCATTGAGATTTCTATTCTATGAAGTTGCTTGAGTCTATCATGTCACACTTTTGACTATGATTCTATGAGTTTCATGCTTCACACCTTTTGCATTGATGATGATATTTTTGATATTTAAAAATTTTATGACATGAATCCATGTGATGAGAGATGGGTAGATTTTTTATATCATGATGAATGTTCATGCATGCATGCCTATGAATGGAGATAAACCTATTATGTTAAATTTATTTCTTTAATATATATCTACTTGTTGAAATTCTTCATTGATTGATGCATAAGGTTTTTGGGTAGGTATGTTGTTTGATGAATGCAAACTAAGAGTGAAGCATCTTACTTGAATAAAATGAGCATATGAGTGTAATTTTTGAATTGATGTCAATTGATTAACCTAGTTGATGTTTAGTCTATTCTACTATTTGTTGGGAAGGAAGATTCCAAGATCCACAAAAATAGTGAGAGACTCCCTTACTTGGCACTGTGTAAAATTGACAGTGGTACCAAAGGACATGGGTTGAAGTCTCTACAAAAAAATAAGTGAAATAGAAAAAGAACATGACTCCTCTACTTAGCACTGTGTAAAATTGACAGTGGTATCGAAGATAAGAGTTGAAGTCCAAATAAGAAGTGTGTATCTATGTGGTTACATGCCATGAAAAAGACATAAAAAAGAAGAGAGAAAAAAGAAAAAAATTTGTGTGGGAAAAGATTTTGGATGTCCTATTCCTGTAAACAAAGGTAAGATAGATTTAAACTGAAAATTGGGTGAAATCATGAGACTGAGATTCTGTTTATTATGCGAGTTGCGAAGTTTTATTTGATCAAAGCTGTGAATCTTAAAGGCTAAATTCAGAGGATGATGTATTTATCTGAAATTTTGTGCAAAAAGTTAGTGGAAAATTTCATGAGTGATTATATTTTAAAAATTTATTTTTCATGAAAAGACATATTTTCCATAGTAGAGTTCTTTATTCTATCTATTTGCTTGAGGATAAGCAAAGTTTGAGCCTTATGTGTTTGATGACACCGAAATTTATAGTAAATTTCATGCCATTTTATATATCTTTTCGTGTCATATTTATGAACTTTTGCTTGTTTTTAAGCATTATTTGTTAAATATCACGGAATCTACACAATTTCTTATTTTTCATGAATTTTAGGTAAAAAGTGCTATATTTTGATGGATTTTGAAGGATTCGAGCACAACAATAGATTCCAGACATCAAAACGAAGTCACACGTCAAATTTCAGGAGAATCAAAGCTTCATAGCAAATTACGGCACCCTCGTAATGGATTTTACGGTACCGTAATTCCACCACAGAATTACGGTATAGCTGTAATCCCTGAGAGGTGCCGTAATTTGGGAAGATTTCGACCAGAGAATTTCGTGAGATTATGGCACCACCGTAACAATCTTTACGGTGTCGTAATGCCAGATGATTTTCCACCCGAGAGATTTCAAAGATTACGGTACTGCCGTAATGATCTTTACGGGCCGTATTTTGGTCTAGAAACATACAGAAGCAAATACGGCACGACCGTAAATATTTTTACAGGCGGTAATCTTGACAAATACTTCACAGAGCCAAAATTATGGCACTGCCATTATATTCATTACGGTACCGTAATTCCATTCAAAAGCACGATTTTTACGGGTCTGAATCTTGTGCGGACCATATCTTTTGATCCAGACCTCCAAATTGAGATCCGAAAGCAAGATGCTGCGGAGTCGTCTTTAAGAGGAGAAGACACACGAAGTGGAAGAAAGAATTTTGATCCAGTATCGAAGGAGCAATCGACAGAGAGGTGGTTAGGGTTTGGCCTCGCGCTGAGAGACGTAGAGGGCACCTCTCACCGCGATTTTTACACAGAAGCTTCGTTTGGAGGTGGAGAGGACATACCAGAAGTTTCAAAGCAAAAGGATCTCAGACGAGGGAGAAATCAACAAAGGAGCATCACCGGCATTGTTCGTCCCAGATTACGGCCGTAATCACTATTACAGTCGTACCATAATTTGTTCTCTCCCTCTGTTTTGATTTCCTACACCATGGATTATTGTACCTCTTCTTCCATGCATGCTTAAACACTTTTTGGGACATGGGGTGTAATCCCCCTTGATTTTTAATGATTAGATAACTTTTTATCTTCGTCAGAATAGTTTTATTATGATGATTCTACTTATGTGATTGTTTATCTTTGATTCTCCTTAGATTGATGTTATTATTCATGTTTTATAGTTCTCGCAATAAGGACCGAAAGGTGACTTGCTTGAGAACTTGGAACCCTAGAATTGCATGTTAGGAACTCTCTTAGGTTAGTTCTTAATTATTTGATTTTAGTGATCTTATTGCCATGATGATAATTTAAATCTAGGGTAGAGTCGAGTTGTCAAACGTGGAGATCTTGCACGAAAGTGAGGATCGGAACGTTGGAGAACCATAGGTAGAACTTGTGTTGACTCTCGGATGCACGAAAGTGATCCTTGAGATTCCACTTGAGACAATCAACTTAGAATTTGGATGCACGAAAGTGATCTTTGAATTCTTTGATTGATGATTTACTTATCATTAGCCTGGGATAGATCTTGCGCGAAAGCGAGGATTGGTCTCTGCATGATTGTCTGCACGAAAGTGAGATGATCCCTTTATGAAGTGAATTAAGTCTTTATCATGATAAGATTAGTCTGGCGATCTTTTATTTATGTCTAGTCATTAGAATCAAGGAGGATGAAACCCTAGTCCCAGTTATTTCTCTCTGATTATCTTTTTAGCATACTTTTCTGCGTAGTTTACTTCCATCATATTAAGCTTGCTTAGCTAGTGAGAAAACATCTATTTGGTACTTAACACATAGGTCTCTGTGGTTCGATATTTTTATTACTTCGAAGTATCCGTGCACTTGCGGACACAACAAGTTTTTGGCGTCATTGCCGGGGATTAGTCCAAGGTACATGCCAAACAACTTGGGATACATCATGTTTTTGGCGCCGTTGTCGGGGACCTTAGTTTTGTTAATATCAAAATAGTTGTTAGTATTGCTAGACTAGGTTTTATTTGTTTTAGATTTAACTTTGTTTTCTGTTTTTGCAGGTTTTGGGTTTTCACAAGTTGTGACAGAACTGTGATACATAAGTTATTCTTCCCTACACAAGTTATTCTTCCCTACACAAGAACAGGATCGATATGAATCTGTAAACTCAAATAAGGATGAGAATAGGAATGAGATACTCACAAAATCTTACTCATCCGAATGCGTCTCCTCCTCATCACCTTCAGCTTCAGCAGCATCCATGGGATCATGAGAAACTCTCTCACCTGCATTGCCGTAGATACCACCTCTCCTGGGGTCCTCATAGCCGAAACGTTCATAGAGAAAATTCCCCATGTCTTCCATATAATTTCCCAATGCCTCGGCATCCAAGTGAAGGTGACTTATCTGATCGTGTATCCTCCCTATGCCACCTATCACCCTCTCCATACACTACTCCTGCCTATACATCTGCCCCGACAGAGTCTGAAACCCTGGGTCTCGGTAACTCTGGCAATCTCTTTGATCTGGAGCTGCGTGATGCGAGGATGATCCGGCGGCTCCATATGATGACGGCTCGGTGGCTTTGGGTGGTGAAGAGTCAATGCCCATACCAAATGGGTCATCACCCCAAGCAGGAGGTGGTGGTGGCACTGATGTCTCCAGTGTAGGTGTGGCATAAGATACACAGCTCAGTGATAATTTCCAATTCTCAACGTTCTGAACTGAGGTCCGTCCGGGGTTAGGTAATGGCAATGTGGGGAGTCCAGGTTGTAAGATCAAATAATACATGTCACCATCTCGCATAATCATCTTCATTGCAATGCATGACTCGACGTCTATCCTTGCATTCCCTCTAGCAACCTCAATCCCATAGGGCACAATCCCCAAGTGTAGTGCTATAGGAGTAAGAAACCCTCCTATCACTATAGTTCCCTTCTTGGCCCTTGATACTTTACTTAGGTGTCTCATGAAAAAGAAAGCGATATCTACTGTATACCCATGAAGCATACTCCAAAGAAGGAATAACTCAGCGTAAGTGACCATACCATCGCTGTCTCCTCGCCCGAATATGGTGTGTGCAAGAACGCGGTGGGCTTATCTGATGCAGGGATTCGAGATTCTTGAAGCTCTCACTGCTGATGCTGAAAATCGAGTCTCTGATGAGATTTGGCTCCAAAAGATGTGCTCAATGAATCCAATGGGTAGTTCAATGCGTCCCTTCTGTGGGAGATGGAATATATGTCGAATTTCCATTAATGAGAGCTTCTTTTCTTCATTGACCATTCTAAATCTGATTTCTCCCTGAGCTGTATTATCCATATACTCATCCCAACTTACTTCTAAGCTACTAAGAAACTCCAAAACAACAGGTAGATAGGTTTCAGGTGTCATGTCAAAAAATTGTCTTAAACCTGCTTTGTCATACATCCAAAGCACATCATCCTTCAATCCTAGGAGTTCCAAAGCTCTGATGTCGGTGTATTTGGTCTTTACAATGCGTCGGGTGAGCAGCATGTTGTACCTCTGCTCTTGGGCCTCATCCCTAAAAAAGTTACCAAATGGATTTGATGGTGGCACTGGAATCTCAGCGGGGGCCTTCCCTTTCTTCTTTGATATCATTCTCTTGATGGGTGACATTATAATGTGCAAGGGAAACAGGAAATCTACTGAAGAAAATCGAAACTAAAAGTGTTACCAAAAGGGCTGCGCAGGCTGAAAACAGGGCTGGATTCAAGCTTCAGATCTGGATTTCTGGGTTGAGATCGATCTTCAAATCAACTTGGGGAATGATCTTCTATCTCCCTCGAAGCTTTATGAACTTGAAATCAACTTGATCGACGCCTGGACGAGAGAAGATGAGCGGGGCGAAATCGCGACGTAAAAGCTGCAGTGCACCAGCATGCGAGCTCGATCGAGCTTGAATTGTCCAAATCTCTGCTAGAAATCGGATGGAAATTGCAAAGAAAGGTTGCACGAGGGTTAGGGAAACAAGAACTCGAAGAAATTTGAGAAGTTGGCGTGAAATCGGATGAAAGAAGCCTTGGAACAGTGCGCCGAACCCTAAATATGGCACATGAAAACGTGGGGTCGGAAACATTACGGTACCGTAAAGTGATTACAGCAGTGTCGTAAAGTGGCTACAGGTTCTGTGCAAGAAAACGTGGCAAATAATGGTACCGTTAAGCAATTACGGTAGTGCCGTAATTCTCATAAATTCTCTAGTCAAAATCGTCCAATAATACGGTACCGTGAAAAATACCACGGTACTGCCGTAAAATCCAAAAACTTCCTGTTCGAAAAACAGACAAAAATATGGTATCGTCACTTTTTCTACGGTAGTGACATAATCCTTGTTTTCTCTCTGTAAAGAATCAACACGAATTACGGTACCATATTAAAATTACGGTAATGCCGTATTTTGTAAAAAAAAAGGCTAAAAATCACTAAAAATTGCCAAAAACGAGAAAAAGAAGAATTAACCCTAAACAAAACAAATTAAGCCATAAACTAACCAAAAACAAAGGAAAAAGAAAAAAAAATTGTTTGGGTTGCCTCCCAAGAAGCGCTAATAATTTAATGGTCGTTAGCTTGACCTTTCTGCACTCAGATTTGTTCGTGGTTCATCAAGTAGATAATTTTCTCCTTCTTTGATTTGCTCTTCATGATAGTAGTGTTTCAATCTTTGTCCATTAACCTTGAACACTCCTTTCTCTTCACTCCATATATCGACGGCTCCGTATGGATATCTCTTCTTAACCTGAAAAGGTCCAGACCATCGAGACTTAAGTTTACTAGGGAAAAGCGTCAATCTAGAATTAAACAAAAGAACGAAGTCACCTAGTTGAAATTCCTTTCTGAGTATGTGTCGATCATGCCATCTCTTAGTCCTCTCCTTATAGATCTTTGCACTTTCATAAGTAGAGAGCCTAATCTCATCAAGCTCGCTCAGTTGCAATTTTCTCTTTTCACTTGCGCTCTTTAAGTCAAAATTCAATGATCTAATTGCCCAGAACGCTTTATGCTCGAGCTCTACAGGAAGGTGACATGATTTACCATAAATCAATTGAAAAGATGATATACCTATTGGTGTTTTGAAAGCAATTCGGTATGCCCAAAGTGCATCATCAAGCTTGAAAGCCCAGTCCTTCCTTGTTCTTGACACTGTTTTTTTCCAATATCCCTTTAATTTCTATGTTAGATATCTCCACTTATCCACTTGTTTGGGGATGGTAAGGTGTTGCTACTCTGTGATTCACCCCATATTTTCTAAGCAAAGCTAAAAATTTGTGTTCAATAAAGTCGGATCCTCCATCACTAATTACAATTCGTGGTACTCCAAAGCATGGGAAGATAATTCTTTTAAACAATTTTACCACAATCCTAGAATCATTAGTAGGAGAAGTAATGACTTCTACCCACTTGGAAACATAATCTACCGCCACAAGTATATATTTATTTCCTCCAGATGATGGAAACGGTCCCACAAAATCAATCCCCTAGACATAAAAAATTTCAACTTTAAGTATGGTGGACAATGGCATTTCATTCCTTCTATTGATGTTCCCCATCCTTTGACAATTATCACAAGACATTATAAAATTTCTTGCATCCTTAAATAAGGAGGGCCAATAAAATCCAGATTGTAGCACCTTAAAAACAGTCTTCTCAGTACTAGCGTGCCCCCCATATGATGATCCGTGACACTGTAATAATATATCTTTGACTTCCTCTTCGGGGATACATCTTCTAAATATGCCATCTGCACATCTCCTAAATACATAAGGCTCATCCCAAAAATAATGTTTAACATCAGCTAAAAATCTTTTCTTGCCTTGGTAACTTAAATCAATAGGAAAGATATTAGCAACAAGGTAATTCACAATATCTGCATACCAAGGAGCCTTAATTTGATCAATCCTCATAAGTTGTTCCTCAGGAAAGGAATCATTGATATCACTTTTTTCATCTTCTATAATCATCCTTGAAAAGTGGTCTGCAACTAGATTCTCAGTTCCTTTCTTGTCTTTGATCTCCAGGTCAAATTCTTGTAGGAGCAAAATCCATCTCAACAACTGCGGTTTACTGTCCTTTTTCTGCATCAAATACTTAATCGCTGCATGATCGGTATACACCACAACTTTTGAATTTATCAAATAAGATCTGAATTTATCAAATGCAAAAACTATAGCCAATAACTCTTTTTCAGTGGTAGTGTAGTTCTCTGTGTCTCATCCAAGGCTTTGCTAGCATAGTAGATCACATAGGGTTTCTTCTCTTTTCTTTGCCCTAGAACTGCTCCCAGAGCAAAATCACTGGCATCGCACATGAGTTCAAAAGGTAACTCCCAGTCAGGTGGCTGCATGATAGGTGCTGATATCAGGGCTTTCTTCAATTCCTGAAAAGCAAGCAAACACTTCTCATCAAAGCAGAATTTGGCATCTTTACAAAGTAAATCAGTGAGTGGCTTAGCAAGTTTAGAGAAGTCCCTGATAAATCGCCGGTAAAACCTTGCATGTCCCAAAAAACTTCTAATCTCCTTAATGGTGGGTGGTGCCAATTTCTTAATTACTTCAATCTTGGCCTTGTCCACTTCAATCCCTCTCTCTGAAATAAGGTGACCCAAAACTATCCCTTGCCTAACCATAAAGTAACACTTCTCCCAGTTAAGGACAAGGTTAGTCTCTTCACACCTCTGTAAAACACGAGATAAATTAGCCAAGTAGTCATCAAAGGAAAAACCATAAATAGAAAAATCATCCATGAAAACATCCATGAAATTTTTAATAAATTCAGAAAAAATTGCCATCATACACCTCTGAAAAGTCGCAGGTGCATTGCACAATCCAAAAGACATCCTCCTATAAGCAAATGTACCGTATGGGCAAGTAAAGGTGGTCTTATCCTAATCATCAGGATGAATAGGAATTTGAAAAAAAATCCAGAATACCCATCAAGAAAACAAAAATAAGAATGTTTAGCAAGTCTCTTAACCATCTGATCAATAAAAGGCAAAGAGAAGTGATCTTTCCTAGTGGCAGTATTTAATTTCCTATAATCAATGCACATACACCAACTAGTAACTGTTCTAACAAGTATCAATTCATTATCCTTATTTTTCATAACTGTGACACCTCCCTTTTTAGGAACATAATGTACAGGACTTACCCACTTACTATCAGAGATAGGGTAGATAATACCTACATCTAGCAATTTTAATACTTCCTTCTTTACAACTTCTTTCATAGGTGGGTTGAGTCTTCTTTGAAAATCTACATGCGGCTTGTGCTCCTCTTCCATATGAATCCTGTGCATACAAAAAGAAGGATTAATTCCTTTCAAGTCATCAATGGTATACCCAATTACCTTTCTATGAATTTTCAATTCCTTCAAGAGTAGATCAGTCTCCCTTTCATCTAATTGAGCATCAACAATCACAGGGTAGATAAAGTTAGGACCAAGAAATTCATATATAAGATTATTAGGCAAAGCTTTCAACTCAACTTTAGAAATCTTTTCCTTTTCATCATCAAATGTAGCACAATCCAGAATATCATGTGTTTCATCATCAAAATCATCATCAAAATCAGAATTAAAATCAGAATGATCAATTTTATCACAACAATTTTCTAAAAAATCAGAACAAGAATCAGAAATAGAAACATCAACAGAAGAATCATCAAATAAACAACTAAGATCATAAACCATGTCTTCAACAGCATGAATGGTATAGCAAGAACTAGCATATGCAGGGTTTTTTAAAGAATTATTCAAATCAAACACAATTTTATCATTGACTATTCTTAAAGTAAGTTTTGTTGGTGTATATGCCCTAAAGACCAATGTATGGACATGGTCAGGCATTGGTTGAATGTACTTTGATAGAACTATTACTCTTTATATAGGCATGGTCGTTATTATGCAGACTTCTCTACCTGCGTTGATGTATTGAGTTGCATAAATAATGTCCCAGGAGTTTGGATTGGATCCATTCTCATAAGCTATCCCCAGACAAGGTACCTTAGCAGATATGGGACAGCTTTGGTACATGTGAGACTGGTGTATGGGCTGGTTAGGTGCGGGGCACAGTAACGCAGACATACAGGTGCATTGGATGCACTGGAGTGATCCACTGTGAGGATTGACTTGTCTAGTTAACAAGTCAATCTCACATGCAAGAGGTTTGCATTGATCCTTAGACTTGAGGTATTCATGTCTAGATTTGATGATGGGTATGCTTTAATATAGTCTTACGTCTCTCCGTAACTGGGAGATCAAAACGACCGTCATTGGGCATGTCATAAGTCATGTAGAGACATGAATGACCAATAGTAGGATTTGCCCCTTCCTTATTGGAAGCATGATATCCACTCGGGGCGCCCCACCTTATTGGTGCATGACCGGAAAGTGTGGCCACACTTGTTGAGTCATGACCAATGCATTGGATAATAAACTTGAGACTAATCCAATGGCAGGATATCAGCTTAGGCAAAGGGATCTGTAATGAAATAGGAATCCTCGTTGCTTGTTAGGAGTTGTTGTCATAATGACTTAAGTCCTATGACATGGGTAGTAGTGATGTGTTGCTAGATACCCCTCACTACTTATGATGTTTACATCATTGCCATCGTCATATGGATCCTACGGGGTCACACGCAATAGACTCTTGACGTTGCTTTAATCAGAAGCCTTAGGATCAAGTTATTGGATAACTTGGATCAATTTGGAAGATTTCATCAGCGCCAATGAGCCTGATGAGTCGGAAGAAAGTTATTGGAACCAAACTTCATTTTTGGCAGGTTGACCCGAAATTGACCTAGATTGGTCACATTTGGATTAGGGTTGCATTGGATTAGATCCAATGGCTTAATCAACCCACGCCATGAAGTTTGGGCTAGCTCATTATCCAATGAGGCCCAATAATTAGTTGTCATGAAGAGGAATTGGCTTAAAAGGGTATAATGGGGAGAAATCTCACCCCATTGGCGCCTAGGGGCATAATGGGGTGAGGGAGGCGCCTTTGCTTCATTATGGAAGTAAAGGGCGCCTAGCCCTTCTTCCTTGGATGGAATACTTGCTTCTAAGGCAAGTCTTGGGGCTGATATGGCTTGAGAACTTTTATGGGAAGTTCTTAGGCGCATATGGACATAGGGAAGAAGTATATGGTAATGTCTTGGAGACTTACCTTACTTCAAACCCTAGTTTCTCCCAAGACACCACTCTAGCCGAAATTCCTCATGCATGTAGCACCTAGCCCCTTAGCCTTTGATGGTAAGAATGCATTTGAGGCATGTCTTGGGCTGTTATAGTGTTTAGACTTTTATGGATAGGTTGAATGAGGTTTATGGTAAAGTCTTGGAGACTTTCCTTACTTCAAGACACCTCATCCTAGCCATACACTTGGCATGATCCTAGCCCTTGCTCAAACCGCCTCTAGTCCTATTTATAGGACCCATTGTCGCCCTCTCTAGATGATGAATTCTTGGAGACGTGAACACACATAGAGGGGCGAAAGCAAGGGCAAAGGGCGACAACATCAAAGCTTGGCGCAAACTTCTTCCTTTGAGCCGCAATTTCTTCCTCTCCCTCTCTTCTTGGCGCAAGGACTCTTAGTGCTTGGTGGCATCTCTTTGCCACAAGCTCTCTCCCTTCCTTGGCCATAGGTGCACCTTGGTTGAAGGTGGCGCAAGCAAAGAAGAAGAAAGGAAGCAACTTGGCGGCATCATCTTCCTCCTCATTTCCTCTTGGCGCTTTCATCTTGGAGGTGGCGCAAGAGAAGTAAAGATACCCTAAGGCTCGATTCTCTTCCCGAGGCTAGCACCAAGCGTGGAAGGGAGCAACGATCAAGGAGTCGACGTGTGGATACTTGTAGAGGGCGAACACTTGGACGCCTTCAACATGGCTTCGACGTCTAGACAAGCAAAAGAGGTACATCTCTAACACATCCTTGTGTCTTCTCTCTCGCATGGATCCTTGGGAAAGGAATGTGTTTCGGGTGTAATGCTTCTTCCGCTGCGTCCTGGGACTGCAAAATTTTAAATTACACCCGGCATTCCCTAACAGTGGTATCAGAGCTACTTGCGAGAAACACAAGGTGTACATCTGCTTGTGTGAAAAATTTTTCGTTCATCCATGCGCGTTTAACCTAGAAGGCGCTTTCATCCAAACTTCTTTCATCAATTTTTATGGCCGAAATTTGGATTGTGTTTATGATGGATTTAAGACCAAAGGCGCACGTAGTTTTGTCAAGTAGGACGGGCATTGTGTCTTCGGACTGGCCAGGTCTCTTGATCTGACAAAATTGCCGGCCGATAGGGTCCATGAAATCATCATGAAACTTGATCCCAATTTTAGCATAAATTTGATAAAGGGAGTGCTTTGGATGGAGTTGGCGCATAAGGGGATAAAATTTGATTATTACGGTTTTTCAAATTTTACATATGCGCCACTTGTCTCTTCCATGGGTTGATATGGTCATAGCGAGTGCCCTCCTGTGTTGTGATATGGAAGCATGTTTCCACCTGTGACGAATGCTTGTAAAATATTTCTACCACCTGCGTGTGGTTCTCCCCTTCTTGATGTAAAATTTTCATCTTTCCTTAGAATAGATGTAGAATTGTTTACATGAGATAGGTTAAGGTTCATCAAAGACAACAAGGTGTCTTCTTCAACCGATATCAGAGTGGTGCCAGCTTTGGAAGCTCGGTGATGGACTTGCGGCTGAAGGAAGGACACTAGCTTTCGGCTTCTGGCATGGGCTGATTTGCTTCAGGGACTCGCAACCCTTGGATGCACAATAACATGTCACATGGCTCGTGACAAGTTATGTGTATGAAAAGGGCTATGACCATATCAACCAAAATAGCATGCCTGTGATGGTTTATTATTTTGTCCATAGCATGCCTATGATGTTTTTCCTTTGCTGCCATAACCATAGGAAAACTGCATGCTAGAAAAGAATAAAACAAATATGCAAAAACTCTCAATACAATATCAAGTCGATAGCCTTCTAACGCGTAGCCCTCATCAAACTATCGATCGGTGGTGTTGTGAACTGTTTCCCACCCTCGTGGGACACACCCACTTATCTTTAGAAGGTGTGTGGTGACAATGATTTCCCCAGTCCAGTTTTAACCTGGGCGTGCCTTCGGAAGGAAATTTGTTGGCCCTGGGCATAACGGTTAGGACCAGACTTGACTAGTTTTTCATATGTCATTGACATGATGAATTACTAGAGGCAGCTGTTGAGAGGATAGGGTTTTGTGTTGTATCCAGCCCTCGCTGGACACAAGGCGCCTAGTCTGTCTCAACTAAGAGGAATTGTGCATGACACAATTGGCTGGCATGCCTACCTAAGGAAGCATGAGACTCTCTGTGCATCTCAACTCACCCTCGTGAGTCGCGGAGACCTTATGTGAAATTAGGATCCTACTCACCTATTTCCATGTTGAGTTAGAGAGTTCTCAACTTGTTTTGGAAGTAGTGGGAGCATAGCATTTAATTTAAAGTCCTTATTAAATGCTTTATCATTGTACTTACTTTACTTATTTGCTTATTGTAGAAGGCATCTCCTGATCTAAGATTGAAACTTTATAAACATAAACTGGATGGGACAAATTGGACAAAATGGTTCAAGATTTTGTCCAAGATACTGAAACAAGAAAATAAGGTGCATCTTCTTGAAAGACCTCCATCCCAGCCCAGTGTGTATTTCACTAATGACTGGGAGTGGAATGTCTATCTTGAACATTGTGAAGATAACGAACAGTACACTGCTCTTGTCTTAGAGTGCATGACCCCAGAGGTCAAGGTTGAATGTGATGAGATAGGGATCTATGATCTAATCATACATCTCAAAGGTCTCTTCACACCATGCTCTATAGACAATGATCAGGAGAGTTCTGTTGGATCTTCAGAATGTGTGCCTGAATCTGAGAAAGACCATGGTTCTGTATCTTCGAAGCTAATACTTCGGAAGACTGGGAATGCATGGGTATTTCGAAGAGGATTGATGGCCAAGAAGAGCATGGCAAAGAGGAAGGGATGTAATCCATCCGCTTCAGGTATTGTGTTACCGAGGTCTTTTGTCTACTTCTTATTCATGGGTACTGGGTACCGTATGTGAGGCTCACATATGTTTTACATGTGCAGGAGCTCAAAAGAAGTAGGACGAAGAGGCTTGATGGGATCGACTCTCGGGTTAGGGACGGAGCATTGGATGCTGCTGTTGATATCATCTCACTGCCTTGAAGACTTTATATAGAACTTTGCTATTATTGTATCAGCTTATGTATTAGAACATCATTCCTTTTGGAAAGGACTTCAGTTTGAAATAATAAATAATATTTTTCTTTAATCTGAGATGTTCTATTGAAGTGATACAAATGACAATAGTTTATGGTTCTATATGTAACACAAGATCAGATCTAATGATTCAATAAAATTCCTCTTATAGCATTGTCTCTTGAACCATAGAACAATGGTCACATCCAAAAGTCCATGGACTATTGGGATCATTATCCTTTCAGGATTATGATACATGTGAGCCTAGTTCAAAGGAACAATATGACAGATGCTGCCTTCATCGTAAAGGATGGAAGGACTATTGGCTTGTTGGATCTATTACACAGCAATGTAAGTGGACCCATGTAAACAAGCACTAAGAGGAGTTATATACTTCATTAGGTGTGGGTATGCCTTACGCAACCCAAGAACTTTGGAAAAATCCAAGAAGTTCACAAATGAAGTATTGAGTCAAATTGAAGGATCTATTAAAGCACCTTGATTGGATCAAGATGATTAGTGGAGAATTTGATGACTATCCTAAGAAGTGTGGAGTTATCTCACAGCTTACTTAGTACACCACTGTGTGGTGAATCTCAAAGAAAGAAAAAGGAACACATTGGATGTGGTTCCATCTTTGAATAGTCATGCAAATATACTACTATGATGCCATGCAAACAGATGTACTGCTACTCCATAAGAAAATGTCTAAGTTAACTTTTGAGTTGAGAACTGTAAATATCCCATTTCTTCAATGGAATTGAGAATGTAATGTGCAGTGATTCAAAAGTATGTATTTGTGGTGCACTATAGAGTGCTAATTCTATCCCATGGAGAACAAAATATTTGTTGCTCAAACTGCTGTCTCTCTTGAGAAAGTATTTCTTTTGAAAGAAGCTAGTGGGAGTAGATTTGATTTGGACAAGATCCAGAATCAACCACAATATAATTAGACACACATGGAGAGCAAAATCTCACATATAGGTTGAAAGTCAACCTGAGGTTCAAGTAACACAGGAATAACATAAGTCTGGATCGATTCGATATGCTGGGCATGACGAATTTTTTTTCATCAAGCATGAACCTAAGACTTATGAGGAAATGGAAGCGATCGGTGGACCAGATTCCAAGAAATGGCTAAGGGCCATGAGAACCATAATGGACTCCATGTCTGCTAATCAAGTCTGGGACTTGGATGAGCTGCCAAAAGGGGTAATTCCCACAGGATATAATAAATATTCTAGGAAGATAGACATGGAAGGTAACATTGTTACCTTAAAAGACAAGCTAGTGAACAATAATTTCAGGCAAATCCACTGGGTGGATAATGATGAAATTTTCACCAATAGCTGAGCTTTAAGTCCATTAGGGATCTGCTTGTTATAATTGCATGATCAATTATGGCATCTTGTTATGATAACTGCTTTTCTTGCATGGACATCTGAAAAGATATCTATAAGGAAATAGCCAGAAGGTTTTCATATCAAGGCCATATAGATATGCATGATGTTATGCAAGCATGTTTGAAATAGCCTGTGTTTACAAGAAGATCAGTGGGAGCACCTTAATAGTATTTCTTGTTCCAGATGATTGATGATATTCTCCTCACATGGAATGACATCTCAGCTCTTCACATGGTGAAGAAAAGGAAGATATGTATTTCGAGAAGAATGATCTAGGGAATGATGCCTACATCCTAGGCATGAGGATCTATAGATAGAGATCCGAGAAAGTCATTGCCCTTTTAGTCAATCTATGTTCATCCAAGAGTTTCTGGAGAGGTTTATATTAGATGATTCCAAATATTAATACCTTCCAGGAAGATATGGTCTGAATCTCTCAAACATGTTGTGTCCTGTGACACAGCTGGAGAGTATTAACATGGGTCCAAAGTCCTGATACATGGTATGTAGGATGGATCATGTTTTGAATAATATACTCAAGACCATTTGTGGCAAATGCTTGGAGCATAGCCAGCAAGTTTCAATAAGATCTTAGTGTTTAAACACTAGATAGCTGTGAAAGCAATCCTTATATATATACTTGGGAAGTATAAAGGATCGGAGTCTAGTCTATGATAGACAGGAAAGAATTTTGTGTACAAGGGTACACTGACACTTCATTCCAGTCTAGTGACTATTGAACACAGCCAGGATTTGCGCTTTGCCTTGTTATGGTGTTGTATGGTGAAAGAACATTAAGCAAACCAAAGTGGCAAGATTCTACAAATAAGGCTGAGTACATTGCAGCTCCTTGTGGCAGCCAAGGATGCAGCTTCATTCATTTGAACTTGATCTAGTTCATAGTGCTTGATGGTCCAGTATAGTTATTACTGGGACCATAGCATAGGAGAAGGAACTTAATGCTCAAGTATGTACTGCAGCATATCATCTGATCTTAGAGATCATGGATAAGGATGATGATCAAATTTGATAAAATAAACACAGATAGCAATCTGGAAAAACCCACTGACCTAGCCTCTGGCGCAGCGGAAGCTAAATGGGTCATACTAGAGACATTGGAACTGACCAAACATCAGTTGCCCTTGGTCTTAGTGCAAGTGGTAGATTGTTGGTGTATATGCCCTAAAGACCAATGTATGGACATGGTCAGGCATTGGTTGAATGTACTTTGATAGAACTATTACTCTTTATATAGGCATGGTCGTTATTATGCAAACTTCTCTACCTGCGTTGATGTATTGAGTTGCATAAATAATGTCCCAGGAGTTTGGATTGGATCCATTCTCATAAGCTATCCCCAGACAAGGTACCTTAGCAGATATGGGACAGCTTTGGTACATGTGAGACTGGTGTATGGGCTGGTTAGGTGCGGGGCACAGTAACGCAGACATACAGGTGCATTGGATGCACTGGAGTGATCCACTGTGAGGATTGACTTGTCTAGTCAACAAGTCAATCTCACATGCAAGAGGTTTGCATTGATCCTTAGACTTGAGGTATTCATGTCTAGATTTGATGATGGGTATGCTTTAATACAGTCTTACGTCTCTCCGTAACTGGGAGATCAAAACGACCGTCATTGGGCATGTCATAAGTCATGTAGAGACATGAATGACCAATAGTAGGATTTGCCCCTTCCTTATTGGAAGCATGATATCCACTCGGGGCACCCCACCTTATTGGTGCATGACAGGAAAGTG
This sequence comes from Costus lasius, assembly GCA_027563935.2. Classification (NCBI taxonomy): domain Eukaryota; kingdom Viridiplantae; phylum Streptophyta; class Magnoliopsida; order Zingiberales; family Costaceae; genus Costus; species Costus lasius. The sequence continues at coordinate 85,923,541 of CM050451.1, forward strand.
TGGCCACACTTGTTGAGTCATGACCAATGCATTGGATAATAAACTTGAGACTAATCCAATGGTAGGATATCAGCTTAGGCAAAGGGATCTGTAATGTAATAGGAATCCTCGTTGCTTGTTAGGAGTTGTTGCCATAATGACTTAAGTCCTATGACATGGGTAGTAGTGATGTGTTGCTAGATACCCCTCACTACTTATGATGTTTACATCATTGCCATCGTCATATGGATCCTACGGGGTCACACGCAATAGACTCTTGACGTTGCTTTAATCAGAAGCCTTAGGATCAAGTTATTGGATAACTTGGATCAATTTGGAAGATTTCATCAGCGCCAATGGGCCTGATGAGTCGGAAGAAAGTTATTGGAACCAAACTTCATTTTTGGCAGGTTGACCCGAAATTGACCTAGATTGGTCACATTTGGATTATGGTTGCATTGGATTAGATCCAATGGCTTAATCAACCCACGCCATGAAGTTTGGGCTAGCTCATTATCCAATGAGGCCCAATAATTAGTTGTCATGAAGAGGAATTGGCTTAAAAGGGTATAATGGGGAGAAATCTCACCCCATTGGCGCCTAGGGGCATAATGGGGTAAGGGAGGCGCCTTTGCTTCATTATGGAAGTAAAGGGCGCCTAGCCCTTCTTCCTTGGATGGAATACTTGCTTCTAAGGCAAGTCTTGGGGCTGATATGGCTTGAGAACTTTTATGGGAAGTTCTTAGGCGCATATGGACATAGGGAAGAAGTATATGGTAATGTCTTGGAGACTTACCTTACTTCAAACCCTAGTTTCTCCCAAGACACCACTCTAGCCGAAATTCCTCATGCATGTTGCACCTAGCCCCTTAGCCTTTGATGGTAAGAATGCATTTGAGGCATGTCTTGGGCTGTTATAGTGTTTAGACTTTTATGGATAGGTTGAATGAGGTTTATGGTAAAGTCTTGGAGACTTTCCTTACTTCAAGACACCTCATCCTAGCCATACACTTGGCATGATCCTAGCCCTTGCTCAAACCGCCTCTAGTCCTATTTATAGGACCCATTGTCGCCCTCTCTAGATGATGAATTCTTGGAGACATGAACACACATAGAGGGGCGAAAGCAAGGGCAAAGGGCGACAACATCAAAGCTTGGCGCAAACTTCTTCCTTTGAGCCGCAATTTCTTCCTCTCCCTCTCTTCTTGGCGCAAGGACTCTTAGTGCTTGGTGGCATCTCTTTGCCACAAGCTCTCTCCCTTCCTTGGCCATAGGTGCACCTTGCTTGAAGGTGGCGCAAGAAAAGAAGAAGAAAGGAAGCAACTTGGCGGCATCATCTTCCTCCTCATCTCCTCTTGGCGCTTTCATCTTGGAGGTGGCGCAAGAGAAGTAAAGATACCCTAAGGCTCGATTCTCTTCCCGAGGCTAGCACCAAGCGTGGAAGGGAGCAACGATCAAGGAGTCGACGCGTGGATACTTGTAGAGGGCGAACACTTGGGCGCCTTCAACATGGCTTCGACGTCTAGACTAGCAAAAGAGGTACATCTCTAACACATCCTTGTGTCTTCTCTCTCGCATGGATCCTTGGGAAAGGAATGTGTTTCGGGTGTAATGCTTCTTCCGCTGCGTCCTGGGACTGCAAAATTTTAAATTACACCCGGCATTCCCTAACAAGTTTACCATTCCTTACATCGATAAGTGCTCCAGCAGTGGCTAAGAACGATCTACCAAGAATAATAGGAATTTTGACATCCTCCTCCATTTCAAGTACCACAAAATCAATGGGTATAAAATACTTACCAACTTGGATATGAACATCCTCTAGAATACCTACTGGATATTTTACTGATCGATCGGCGAGCTGTAAAGATATTGAAGTGGGTTTAGGAGCTCCCATATCCAGCTTCCTGCACACAGATAAAGGTATTAGACTCACACTAGCTCCTAAATCACATAAGGCTCGGTTGAAAGCAACATTCCCAATTGAGCAAGGAATAGAGAAACTACCTAGATCCTTTAATTTTGGTGGCAACTTGTTTTGAATAAGAGCACTGCATTCTTCAGTTAGTGTCATAGTACCATAGTCCTCTATATTTCTTTTATTGGATAAAATTTCTTTTAAAAATTTTGCATATGTAGGCATTTGAGACAGTGCATCAGTAAATGGAATATTAATATATAACTTTTTCAACACTTCCAAAAACTTTCCAAACTGCCTATCTAACTTAGCTTGCACAATCCTCTAGGGAAAAGGGATAGGTGTCCTATATGGTGGTGGTAAACTAGGTCTAGGTATCTCAACTTCACAACGTAAGTCACCATTCTGTGAAGGCTCATCCTCCTTAGAAGGAGAAGAGTTGGGATGGGACTGTACTTGTGTGGGTTGTGATTCCAAAACCGGTTCATTACTAGGTAAAACAATAGGCTCCTCCTCATTATCATCTAATGGTCCCCTTGGGTCTTCTAACTGTTTTCCACTCCTAGTTCTGATGGCATTACAATGTTCCCTAGGGTTAGGTTCAGGTTTTGCAGGTAATTTCCCTGGGGGTCTATAAGGTGTACTAGCCTGTTGTGCTATCTGTGTTTCTAACATCTTATTATGAGCAACAACACCATCCAACCTAGAGTTGATCTGCTTAAGACTTTCTGAAACTTCCTCATTTTGCTTCATCTGGGCTCCCATGAATTTCTCAAACATATCTTCTAAACTAGATTTTTGGGGTTGACTTTGAATTGGTTGTCTCTGATTATACCCTCTATTCTCATTTTGCACATTAGCATGATTGTTACTTCTCCAAGACAAGTTAGGATGGTTCCTCCAACCAGGGTTGTAGGTATTAGAGTATGAGTCATTATTTCTACTTTGATTGTAACCCCCTACTGCATTAATTTGCTCACTACCCTAATCAACAATAACTTTACACTCTTCAGCATGGTGCCCTTGGTTCCCACAAACATCACAAGTAACAGAAGAAATAGTAGCAGTTTCGATCTAAAAAGAATCAAAGTGATTACACAGAGAATCTACCTTTTCTGCAAGAGAACGCCAACCATCATCATCATTCTTACCATGAGGAGGGCGATACAACACTCCTCTCTCTGTAGTCCACTGGTTGTGATTTAGCGCCATCTCTTCAATCAAAGCATAGGCATCCTCAACGGTCTTCTTCATTAGTGCTCCTCCTACGGTAGCATCAACTGTTAAGCGAGTGTTGTAAAGTAAACCATTATAAAAAATTTGAATTAAAACTCAATCTTCTAATCCATGATGAGGGCACTTCCGTTGTAACTCATTGAAGCGCTCCCATGCTTCACTAAGTGATTCACCATCTCTTTGAGCAAAGCTTGTGATTTGATTCCTCAACTAGATCATCTTACTGGGTGGAAAGTACTCAGCAAGAAGGCATTTGACAACCTCTCCCAAGTAGTGAATGTTCCAGTTGGATGTGAATGTAGCCAACCTTTTGCTCTGTTCTTGAGAGAAAAAGAAAACAATCTCAGTCTAAGAGCATCATCAGATATCACCATTAATTTTTATGGTATCACAAAATTCAAGAAAGAGAGATAAGTGTTGATTTGGATCCTCAAGAGGAGATCCTCCAAATTGGATCTGTTGGATCATTGACAGGAACGCTGGTTTAATCTCAAAGTTGTTTGCATCAATTGCAGGCCTAGTAATGTTGGAACGAATTCCCTGTGTGTTCGGGGCTGCATAGTCTCTAAGTGTTCTTCTCTCCGCCATGATGGATTCTTCTCCACTCGGTTATGCAAATCTCAATTTCCTACGCAATCTAAGAGTTCTATTAATTTCAGGATCAAAAGAAACTAATGGTCATAACCTAAGATTTCGCGCATAAACAAGTAGAAAGTCAGAAAAGTTCAGAAATTAAAGAACTTTAAAAGAAAATTAGAATCTATCATAGAAAATACTTAAAACAAAAACAAACAAAAACTTAGTCTAGCAATACTATCAATTATATCAATATCAACAAAACCAAGGTCCCCGGCAACAGCGCCAAAAACTTGTTGTTCTCCGCAAGTGCACGGATACTCGAAGTAATAATTAAGATATCGAACCACAGAGACCTTGTTGCCAAGTACTGACTAATTGAGTTTTTACTAGCTAAGCGAATCGAGAATCGTGAGAATTGCAATCGAATGGTACACGAAAAAGTCAGAATGGGAGAATTGGGACTTGGGGTTCATCCATCTTAATATTTATGACTAGACATGATTAAAGATTCATCAATCTATTTTTGTTATGGTTAAGATATAGTTTACTTAATCAAGAAATTAACTTGCTCTCGCGCAGTCAATTTACATAGAATAATCTTCACTCTCGTGCAAGATCAATTCAATGTTAAATATAAGTAGACATTGATCAAAGAGATTAAGAATCACTCTCGTGCATTCCATCTCAATATCATTATCTCAAGCAAAACTAAGCACTCTCACACCTTAGTTTCACAGGTTTTACTTAAGGCTTTCTAACAGTCTAACATCTATCTCTAGCATGTTTTCATGTCTGAAACAATAATAATTTCTAGGTCATAACATCAACAAGAATTAAACTTCTAAAGATAAGAATGCAACCAATCTCTTGCGATGGGTTCTTATTATAAATTCTAGGGTTTCAAGTTCTATGATATCATCTTCTCAGTCCATAGCATAAAACTCTAAAACATGTTAATGCGTGATACAAAAAATGATTAAAGGCATAAATCACTTAAGTAAAATAACCATAGCAAAAGTATGTTGGTGAAAGAAAAGTTATCTAGTCATTGAAATATCAAGAGAATTACACCCCCATGTCCCATGAGAAAATTAAGCTAGCATGATGGAAGGTTCACATCAAAACATAGTTTTAGGATGATTAGAAACAGTAAGGAAGGAGTAAGAATTGCATAGTTGAGAGGCATCGTTGAGAGGTTGGAAACAAGCTATTAGGGTTTCGCCCCCCTTTTTAGGGGACTTACACTCTAGAGGCATCGTTGAGAGGTTGGGGTTTCATGCTATATCCAGCCCTCGCTAGACATGAATTGCATAGACTGTCTCAATAAGGGGAGTTGCCAAGTGCAATCGGCTAGCAAGCCTACCTTAAGAAGCATGGGTTACTTTGTGCATCTCATCCCACCCTCGTGGGACTTGAAGCCTCATGTGAAATAAGGATCCCATCTCACTAGGAAATCCTGGATTTCCCAATTAACTTTGTGGGTTGTCAATTCGATTAAAATAGTAGGAGCCATAGTCATTTAAAATAAGTTCAGTTTAAATGGCTTGAAGTAGTACTAATCTGCACTTCTTGGTTGTTGTTGATCAATGGCTATGAACAATAGCGGATTGTCACTGCGATCCCTTCTTGAGAAGGAGAAGTTGGTTGGATCCAATTTCATGGACTGGCATCTGAACTTAAGGTTAGCCCTCAAGCTCGAGAAGAAGCTGTATGTCCTTGAGTAGCCTCATTCTGTGGCTCCTACCCCTAATGCCCGAGTGGCAGACAGGGATGCTTTTAGAAAGCATCAGGATGAGTCTTTGGAAGTAGCATGTCTCATGCTAGCCACTATGGCACCTGAGCTTCAGGTGCAATATGAGGAGCAGAGTGCTTTTTAGATGATCACTCATTTGAAATAGATGTTTGAGGCTCAGGCTAGAACTGAGAGATATGACGCTGCCAAAGCATTCTTTCGGTGCAAGTTATCTAAGGGTGCACTAGTGGGACCCTATGAGCTCTAGATGATTGGGCATGTGTCTCATCTCAAGAGACTGGACACACAATAGATAACAAGCTAGTTGTGGATCTTATTCTACAGTCTCTGCCCCCTAGCTTTAGTCCGTTTATTATAAATTTTAACATGAACAAGATTAAGTGCACTAGGGAGGAACTGTTGAATATGCTCCAAACGACCGAGCGAGAGATGGGTGAGGCCAAGCCCAATTCTGTTCTTTTGGTCCCTGCGACCAAGAAGATGAAGAAGAAGGGTAAGGCACGTGCTAAGGGTAGTGCCAAAGGTTCTACCAAAGCACAGAAGAAAAGGGCTAGGAAATCAAAGGAACAGAGGTGTTTCCACTGTGGTGAGCAGGGTCACTAGAGGAGGGACTACAAGCAACTTCAGAACGAGGAGAGGAAAAGCAAGTCCTTGTCTTCTAGCTCAGGTATTTATGTTACTGAAGTCAACCTTTCTACTTCTATGTCATGGGTATTGGATACTGCATGCGGAGCTCATATTTGTATAAATATGCAGGGGCTCAAGAAAAGTAGATCGGTACGACCTAGAGGGATTGACCTACGAGTTAGAAACGGGGCACAGGTTGCTGCTGTTGCTGTAGGAATTTTAACTCTCTCCCTGCCTTCTGGACTTTAGTTAGAGTTAGATCATTGCTACTATGTACCTTTGCTTACTAAGAACATTGTATCCATTCCTTGCTTGGCAAAGAAAGGATTTAAATTTGAAATAAAGGAGAACTTTTATTCTTTTTTATTTGCAAATATGTTTTATAGGAAGGGTACTTAATGCAATGGTTTATATGTCTTAGACATGGATAGCTCTATTTGTAACATAAATAGTAAGAGGATCAAACTGAGTGGTTCAGTTGGTGCTTTCGTGGTAGAGAGAATCTGAGCGGTGAGTTCTTTGACTATCTTAGAGAGTGTGGCATCCTATCCCAACTCACTTCTCCTGGAACACCTCAATGGAATGGTGTGTCTGAAAGGAGAAATCAGACCTTGTTAGACATGGTTCGATCTATGAGGAGTCATGCAACTCTACCACCCTCATTTTAGGGTCATTCACTTGAGAGAGCTTCTCTCATATTGAATAACGTTCCATCTAAGAGTGTCTCCAAGATTCCATATGAGGTATGGAATGGGAGGCGCCCTAACCTCTCTTTTATTAAGATATGAGGATGTGAGGCTTATGTTAAACGTTAGGATTCTAGCAAGCTTGAACCCAAATCTGATAAATGTGTGTTTGTGGGTATCCTAAGGAAACTAAAGGATACTACTTCTATGTCCCTATCGAGAACCAAGTTTTTATTGCTCGGGGTACTGTTTGTGTTTCTAGAGAAAGTATTTCTCATCAAAGCAGTCAGTGGGAGAAAGTTTGACTTGGACGAGGTCCAAGTGCAGCTACAAGACACAGAGATGGAACCTGAGCCACCTACACCAGTTGTTAGGCAGCCTGTGGCTCAGACACAGGTCCCACGTAAGTCTGGGAGGATTCGTCATGCACCTGAGAGGTATGGGTCGCTGCTGACCCAACACAATAGGATCTTCATCATTGAGGATAAGCCCAGGATCTATGATGAGGCGGTCGCTGGACCGGACTCGGAGAGATGGCTTGATGCCATGAGATTCGAGATGGATTATATGTCAGCTAACCAAGTCTAGGATTTGGTTGAGCTACCTGATAGGGTAAAACCCATAGGCTGTAAATGAGTCTTAAAGAAGAAGACTGATATGGATGGCAACATAGTTACCTATAAAGGTAAACTAGTGGCTAAAGGATTCAGATAGGTCCACGGGGTGGACTATGAAGAAACCTTCTCGCCAGTTGCCATGATCAAATCCATTAGGATTCTGCTTGCTATAGCTGCATATCATGACTATGAGATATGACAAATGGATGTTAAGACAGCGTTCCTTAACGGGAAGCTGACAGAGGATGTATATATGACACAACCTGATGGTTTTATCCATCCTACAGATACCAATAAGGTCTACAGGCTAAAGAAATCCATTTATGGAATTAAAGCAAGCATCTCGAAGTTGGAATCTTTGATTTGATGAAGTTGTGAGAGATTATGGCTTTATCAAAAGCGAAGATGACGCCTATGTGTACAAAAAATTCAGTAGAAGCTTGGTGACTTTTCTGGTCTTGTATGTAGGGGTGGCAAAAATACCCATCGGGTTAGGGTACCCGACCCGACCCGTTTAAGTCGGGTTCGGGTACCCGTTTAATCAAATGGGACGGATATGGGTTTACTCTATATTACCCGTGTCGGGTTCGGGTTTGACACCACGGGTACCCGAAACCCGATTTCATTAACCCATGTATCTTACTCACTTACACGCACGGCTGCCGAATCCAATTCACCTCTTGCCCTAAATCGACTGAGGAAATATCACCGAATCCTATTCACCCCATTCACCTCTTGACCTAAATCGACTGAGGAAAAATCGCCGCCTCGCCAGCGCCCGTCGACCAGCAGCCACCTCGCCAGTAGTCGTCCTCCACTCCTCCAGCAGCCACCTCGCAAGTTGCCTCCCCTCTCAAGTCCCCACAAAGCTGGAAGACAGGAACGAAGGCAGAGCCCTCAGCGTCGGGCCCTCATCCAAAACCCTCCCGGAAACCTATCGTCCACCATGGCTGCGCCCCTCGACGCCCTTGTCAGATCCCATCCGTCTCTTTCGTCCCTTTCACAGAGCCATTTCCTCCATCGATCCCACCTTCAGCGACCAAGCCCCCTCTCCCCCGCCGCCTCCCTCTTCCGCCAACGCTCCTACCTGTCGTTCCAGGAGTCTCCTCAACTATTTGCTTAGCTATTGTGTAAGAACGAGGCTCTGTTTTATACATATGATTATGGAATTTGTTTTATCTCCGACAGAGATCTCGAAGTTATGTTTTGATCACCTCTTGGAAATTTTATTGTTCTTGCCGTCGCAAGTTATCCCTGCAACTCTTTTTTTACAAAATAGTAGGTTTCTTGTAATTTTTGGACATCAATGATCCAGAAATCTACCTCGCGAATTTAGAAAGATCTTGAATGTTTTTAAGAATATTTGCAATGCGAAAAAAATACTGTGTACCCCATATTGCTTTTCCTTTTTACTCCTTGTTCTTACAAGCTTACATTATGTTAGATGCTCGTTTGATTATCCATATCATTACCCAATAGTTAATCTCGAATCACAGCAAATTTTTGCATAGTTGCAACCCGCACTTTGTATGTATTCGAGTACCCGCGGGTACCCGTTTAAGTACCCAACTCGTGGTCGGGTCTTATAATAGGATACCCGACCCGGGTTCGGGTACTGGATAGTGTTAATCGGGTCGGATTTGGGTAGTGATAGAAAAGCCGGGTACCCGACCCGTTGCCACCTCTACTTGTATGTCGATGACATACTACTCATCGGAAATAACATCCCTAGTCTTCAGTCTGTGAAGACATGCTTGGGGAAGTGTTTCGAAATGAAGGACTTAGGGGAGGCCGCCTATATCCTAGGCGTGAGGATCTACTAGGATAGATTCAAGAGGCATCTGGCCCTTAGTCAAAGTACCTACACTGATAAGTTCTTGGAGATGTTCAACTTGGAGTAATCCAAGAAAGGATACCTTCTAGTGAGACATAGCCATATTCTTTCAAAGAGCCAGTGTCCCATCACACAGGCTATGAGAGATGACATGAGTTGAGTACCCTATGCTTCGGCAGTAGGTTTGATCATGTATGCGATGTTGTATACTAGACCAGATGTGGTTTATGCTGTGAGCATAACCAGCCAATACCAATCCAATCCAGGTCTACGACATTGAGTGGCTGTAAAGAACATCCTGAAGTATCTGAGAAGAACTAAGGATTTGTTCTTGGTCTATGGGGGATAGGAAGAGCTCAGTGTTCAGGGCTACACTGATGCGTCGTTCTAGTGTGACCTTAATGACTTCAGATTGCAGGTAGACTATGTGTTCAAGATGAATGGAGGCGTTGTTTGTTGGAAAAGCTTCAAGTAATCGACCATAGCTAATTCTACAACCGAGGTTGAGTATGTCGCCGCTTCGGAGATAACCAAAGAAGCCATTTTGATAAGAAAGTTCATTTCTGATCTTCAGGTGGTTCCAATAGCTGTGGATCCCATTGAACTCTATTGTGACAATAATGGGCCTATTGCACATGCAAAGGAACCACGGTCTCATCAAAGGTTCAAACATATACTCAGAAGATTTCACCTAATCAGAGAGATCATTAACTGAGGTGATGTCAAGATTAGTAGAGTTGACACTGAGAACAATCTAGTAGACCCACTGACCAAGGCTTTGGCGCAACAAAAGCATGATAGTCATACAAGGATATAGGGTAGAGGTTCCTAAACCTCTAGGTATAAGTGCAAGTGGGAGATTATTGGTGTTTATGCCATAAGACCTAGTTTTGGTCTATCTTTGTACTAATTGACATTGATATTACTTATATATATCATTCTGGCATTGTCATTATCATGCTTAGTTTACATCTGTGATTGTGTTCTTACATGATAATGTCCCTGGAGATAGATTGGATATATGCTCAAACTCTAGTCCCCAGTCAATGTACCTTAGTGGATATGGGATAACTATGGTACTTGTGAGACTGTTATACGGGCTGGTTAGGCACGAGGTAGACATATGGATATATCAGGGGCAGATATACTGGACCGACCCACTGTGAGGCAATGACTTGGTGTCCTCACAAGTGACAGGAGATGAATTGATCCCTTTACTTGAGGTCATTGACTCTTCTATATGGTTAGGAACATGCTTTGATATAACCTAACACATCACCGTAGTTGAGAGGTCATAACGGTTGTCATTGAGCATGCAACGACCCATATGAGAAGGTCAATGTACAGATAAAGGATTTGCCCCTTCCTGAGGGAAGCTTGATGTCCATGGGGACCCCCTATGGTTCTATGACTGAAAGTGTATAACCATACCAGGTGAAAGCCTGATTTAGTCATGACCATGAGATTGGGTTAAAACAAGTGGTGACACTTGTCCAATCAGACATCAATTTGTCAAAGAGACTGTAATACATCTATACCTAGTTGCGATAATGGGGATGTCGATGTCGATTTTCATTCCGATAACTTGGGTGGTAGTGATGCACTGCTAGGTGCCACTCATTGCTTATGATGACCTTAGGTCAGCACTGTCAATATCATAGGAATCTACAGGGTCGCATACCTTGATACTCGAGTTCTCGTATTGATCGGGAAGCCTTATGATTGAGTTATTGGATAGCTCGGATCTATTTGAGAGATTTCATCAGCGTCGATGGGCCTGATGAGATGGAAGAGAGTTATTGGAGCCAAACTTTATTTTTGGTAGACTGACCCAAAATTGACCATGGTTGGTCACATTTGAGTTAGGGTTGCATTGGATAGGATCCAATGGCTTAATCAACTTGTGCAATGAAGTTTGGGCTAGCTCATTACCCAATGAGGCCCAATAACAAGTTGTCATGAAGAGATAATGGGCTAAAAGGGTATAATGGGGAGTAACCCAACCCCATTGGCGCCTAAGGGCATAATGGGGTGTGGGTGGCACAAATTGTTTCATATGGAAGCAATTGGCACCTCCCCTTTGATCCTTGGATGATATGCTTGCCTCTGTGACAAGTCTTGGGGCTAGTATGGCTTGGGGGGCATCTTTGGTATGTCCTTGGTGCATATGGATGAAAGGAAGGGGTTTATGGAAAGCTCTTGGAGAGTTTACTTAACCCTAATACTAATTGCTCGAAACCCTAACCCTAGCTGCATGCTTCATGAGAATTGTGCCTACACCATTGCCTTGCTGCCCCTTATCTCTATATATGTGAATATATGCGAGGGCCATAGTGCATGCATTAACAGGAGCAAACTAAAGGGCGTGAGCAATAGCAATTGATACTTGGCAGCTTCCCTACCTCTATCTTCCTCTTTGCGCATCCTCTCCTCTTGGTGGCGCAAGTGAAGTGGAGATCATCCCAAAGGCTTGGATCTTCTTCTCGAGGCTAGCACCTAGCGTGGAAGAAGAGGGCTCGAGGCATCCGTGTGTGTGAGACTACACGCATGCTTGGGCGCCTACATTGACTTTGCTCCTTATTGCTCTAGGTACTCTCTAACTACATCATGTCGACCCCCTCGCAAGATGATCCATTGGGTTTTTGGGACTGGCTCGTTTCGGGGATGTGATTCTGCTGCGTTTGTTATGAATGAAAAATTTTTAAAATATCCTCGGGGTTTCCCAACATCGCGCCTGAGTGTCGCGACCCTCAGCCCCCTGCACCACGCGGCCCATTTGCGGCCCAACAGGTTGGCCCACAGTGTTACTCGGACGATGAGTTGAGTCCATAGCCCACCATGGTGGTTGTACGCTCCACTCTCGTCCACACCCTGCCGCCGTCCGAGGACTGAAAACGCACGAGTATCTTTTACACTCACATTAAGTGTAATGGTCACTCGTGCAAGATTGTGATCGATGGAGGCAATAGCCTCAACGTTGTGTCGAGATCCACCGTCACATGTTTTGGCCTCACCATGGAACCTCACCCCAAGCCCTACTCGATTGCTTGGGTCGATAGCTTGAGTCTTCTCGTCACCCACCACTTCCAAGTTCCCATCTACTTCAGGGATTACACTGACAAAGTATGGTGCGGCGTCACTTCCATGGATGTCGCCCATGTCCTTCATGGCCGACCTTGGCTCTACGACTGGGATATCATGCACTACGGTCGTTCCAACACCTACGTCTTCCAAGGACCTCATCACACCCCCTCAGCCGACCCAATCTGCGCCAGCCCAGGTCGCCCTCGTGCAGCTCAGTTCTCTTGCCCATGAGGCCCATGAGACCCATGAGACCAAGATGGTTTATGCTCTCATAGTGCGCGAGGTTTCCTGCGACCCACCCCTTTCAGCACCCGCAGTGCCCGAGGAAGTCGCAGCCCTCTTGACTGAGTTTGTAGACATTTCCCCTGTCGATCTCCCAACTGGCCTCCCACAGGATCATGACATTTAGCACGCCATTGATTTAGTCTCTGGGGCATCTTTGCCCAACTTGCCTCACCACCACCGTAACCCCACTGAGCACACGGAGCTCAAGAGGCAAGTTGATGACCTCCTTGCCAAGGGCTTCATCCATGAAAGCCTTAGCCCACGTGCTGTTCTGGCCCTTCTTACACCTAAGAAGGACAGCTCTTGGCGGATGTGTATTGATTGCCGGGCAATTAATCACACCACTGTCAAGTATAGGTTTCCCATCCCGCGACTTGACGACATGCTCGAACTTATATCCTGGTCATGTTGGTTTAGCAAACTTGACCTTCAGAGTGGCTACCACCAAGTCGGCATCCGTGAATGGGATGAGTGGAAGACAGCCTTCAAGATGAAGGATGCCCCCTCCACCTTCATGCGCCTCATGAGTCAAGTCTTCAAACTATACATGGGGAAATTTCTTGTCATCTACTTTGACGACATCCTCATCTATAGCTGCACCCGTGCCGACCACCTTGAGCACCTCCGCTTGACCTTCGACATCTTGCATAAGGAACGCTTGTTCCTTAATGCAAAGAAGTGTACTTTTCTGGACACCCAGGTTTAGTTCCTGGGTTTCATTGTGTCTGACCAAGGTCTTATGGTCGACCTTGCCAAGGTAGAGTCCCTTCGTCAATGGCCTGAACATGAGTCAGTCACCGAGGTCCGTAGCTTTCTCGGCCTCGTGGCCTTCTACCGCCATTTCATCAAGGGGTTTAGCACCATCACCTCCCCTATGACGGCATGCACCAAACACGAGGACTTCGCCTGGACCCCCGCAGCTAGGTGTGCATTCCTAGCCCTTAAGGACATCGTAACTTCTGCCCCCGTTCTTAAGCTCCCCGACTTTTCCAAGGTCTTTGACGTCGCCTGCGATGCTTACGGCATCGGCATCGATGGCACACTTAGCCAAGAGGGCCACCCCGTTGCCTTCTTCAACGAGAAGTTGAACGAGGTATGCCAGCGTTACTTCACGTATAACAAGGAGTTTTACGCAATTGTCCAAGCCCTTCGGCAGTGGCATCACTACCTCTTCCATACCGAGTTCATCCTCTATAGTGATCACCAGGCCCTTTCATTCCTTAATGCCCAGAAAAAGCTCGCCCCTCGCAAAGCGAAGTGGGTTTAATTTCTTCAACAATATACCTTTGTGATCAACCACAAGGCCGGTAAGGACAATGTCGTAGCCAACGCTCGTAGTTGCGTCTGCTCCCAATTTTGTGTATTGTCGATGTCCATTCCCACCTTCGACCACATCTGCGATGAGTGATGTCCATTCCCACCTTTGACCACATCTGCGATGAGTACGCGGACTACTTCGACTTCGACCTTATTTTCGCTAGACTCCTTGCCTCCGACCCACCGGATTTGCCCTACCGCATTCACGATGGTTACTTGGTCTACGGTAATCGATTGTGCGTTCCCCGTTCTTCCCTGCGCGAGCACCTCCTATTCGAGCTCCATGCCAGTGGTGCCACTGGGAACCATGGCCACAATAAGACCCTCGAATTAGCCAAAAATCGTTTCTTTTGGCCCACTCTTTGTAAGGATGCCGCTAGGGTAGTTCACCACTGTGGCACATGCCAACGTGCCAAACCCCGGCCTCCTAATACCGGCCTCTACACCCCCTACCTATTCCCCATGGTCCATGGCTCGAGATTAGAATGCACTTCATTCTCGGTCTACCCCCCATGGCCTCGCGCCATGACTCCATTTTCGTTGTTGTGGATTGCTTTTCCAAGATGGCACATTTTGTGCCATGTTATAAGACGGCCGATGCCTCCCACATCGCTCATCTCTTTGTTAAAGCGATAGTCCGCCTTCATGGGCTGCCCCTCACCGTCGTTTTCGACCATGACACCCGGTTCGTCGATGACTTCTGGAAGTCCCTTTGGTCATTATTTGGCACCACGCTCAAGTACTCGTCTGTGTATCACCCGTAGACCAATGGCCAAACGGAGGTAGTGAACCGTAGTTTGGGCAACCTCCTGCGTTGCTTAGCCGGTGACTTTCCAAGCCATTGGGCTGACCACCTCCCCGTTACGGAGTTTGTGTATAACAGCGCCTTCAACCGGTCTACTGGGTTGAGTCCTTTCCAAGTTCTGCTCGGGCACTAGCCTCGCAAACCCATCGACATGCATAACATCCCTGCTCCCCCTTCCATCCATGAGACTATATACGCATTTGCATCCAACATTGTGGGTTTACACGATGAGATTCACTGTCGGATCTTCTTGAGCAATACCCGGTACGCAGCTGAGGCCAATGAGCACCATAGGCCACACCATTTTCAAGTGGGTGGGCAAGTCATGGTGCGTCTCCACCCCGAACGCAAGTGGGGTGGAGCCAACTGGAAATTGCATGCGCGTTGCGATGAGCCCTACACCATTCTATGAAGGGTTGGCGGCAACGCCTACATCCTCGACTTGCCGGCGGACTCCCTCACCAGCCCTATCTTCATCGTCACCGACCTCCTTCCGTTCCATTTACCCCTGCCTTCAGGTGCACCGCCCGACGATATACCAGCCCCTTCTTCTCCAAAGGAGAATTCTCCCCAAAAATTGACGGAGTCATGAAAGCATATGGGTCTGACCCAACACCCCAAGAAGGCACCTGGGAGGCCTCTCTAGAGGATAAGGAAGACACCCAAAAATTTTCAACCCAAACAGAAAACTACAGCTGAAATTACGGCCGTGGAAAATTCCACAGCATTGCCGTAAAAGTTTCTGCTGAGAATTCAGCCAATTCCACGGCCGTGGAAAATTCCACACCCCTGCCATGGAAATGCCCAGAAACTTCTGCCCAGATTCCAGCCAAAATTACAGTCGTGGAAAATTCCACACCCATGTCGTGGAAATGCCCAGAAACTTCTGCCCAGATCCCAGCCAAAATTATGGCCGTGGAAAATTCCACACCCCTACTGTGGAAATGCCCAGAAGTGCAAAAGAGCTCCGTTTTGCCCGCTGTTCGTCGCTTACAATGTTCCTCACGCCCGCCTAACCGATATGTGGGGATCCTCAGTCCATCTACCTCCTCAACGGAGTCCCTGCACCCTATTCCCATGGCAAATCTTCCCCATGGACCATCACAAGAGTCAATGACGGACCGTTACCACAACTGGGTCCTCAACTTAGCCTAACAGATGGCCAACAACGTACAGAATCAACCCACGATCAGCAAGTTTTTCTGTTTTGTGGCAACTTGCACTGAAATGGTCTAGCACGTCAAACTCGGCCTGGACAACGGCCCATGAAGCTTGGCCCATGCGCCAGCTTCCCCCTCAAGATGCCCTGCTAGAGTTGGTAGCATCTACTTTTAGTTTGTTAGAGGGTATCTTGACTCTCTTTTAGGAAGTTAGAGGTTGTTAGCTTATCCAACAATCCTCAGGTGTTTTGCATGTGTTTTCCCCTCCCTCTTGATCTATAAAAGTGGGTTGAGGGCTAGTTCTTCTTCAGCTTTGTTGTAGTATAAACCTTCCCCCACGCGAAGGTCTAGGTCCAGCAAACTCCGGGAGACTCGCCTGTGAGTTCTCCTGTTCCGTCCTCTTTCTGTACTGATTTCATTTCAATCAAAAGGGCTGGAGTAACACTGAATCACTCCGGGCACCTCTTTCGGTCTACTCCTTGTGATGTGACTATTCCGCACCTGAACGCTCGCCTGCACCCTGCCTTGGTGCCTAGCCTTGCAGCACCTCCCTAGATGAGCGGTTGCTCCCTCTCTTTTGGAATGGTGAAGGGATCCAACTGCGCACTTGCAAAAGATCAGTTGGCTCTACAAGCAAGGTTAGTGATTTTGAGTTGTAGTTGTGCCTTGGCTTTCTCGACTCACTAGTATTGCTCAAGTTGTGTCTCAGCGGCACGGTTCTATCGGTTTTCCCGGGTTTCCCTCTGACGCAATTTTCTTTCCCTCATCTCAAGACCCTCTCATGCTTTCTACATCATTGTTTCCACCTCCATAGAGTATGGCTTTAAGGACAATCCCTCCTATACATTCCGCTGCGTCAATAAGCAAAACACAATAATAATTTCCCTTAAGAAGATAGGCAAGAAATACACTATACACAGCAAGGAAAATGTCCGACACTATATAGGAGCCAAAGCTTTGAAGCCACCTCGCTTAGATATCAGTTGTCACACCCTAAATCTTTTGCTTTCGAAATGTAGGAAATCTAGGAGGTGATGGCATGAAGTGGACTTCATCCGCCCTCTTTGCGCAATAAGGGGGTACGTGAATTATACCCAGCACTCCCCCACTTAGGTTGCCTGCATATTAGTGTTGGTGCATATGCCCTTTGACCCGTTGTTGGTCTTTCTTTTGTACTACTTGGCATTGATATCTTATATATTTCATTTTGGCATTGCCATTATTATGCTAAGTTTACATCTGCGTTCTTTGAATACTTGCATAATGATGTTCCTAGAGACAGATTGTATCTGTGCTCAAATTCTATCCCAAGTCAAGTACCTGAGTGGATAAGGGACAGCTCTGGTACATGTGAGACTGGAATATGGGCAGGTTAGGCGCATGGTGCTTACGCAGACATATGGGTATATGAGTGGTAGATATACTAAATCAACCCGCTGTGAGGCTCTAACTTGGTGTCATGAGTTAATCTCACAAGTGATAGGAGATGCATTGATCCTTTGACTTGAGGTCATTCACTCTTCCATATGGTTATGTACATGCTTTGATACAATCTAACACATTACCATAGTTGGGAGGTTATAACGGTTGTCATTGAATATGTCAAGACCTATGTGAGAATATCAATAGACAGATATAGGATTTGCCCCTTCCTAATGGAAGCTTGATATCCATGGGTGATGTGTTCCACAAGTGCATGGACAAATCAAAGTAATAAAAATATCAATCCCACAGGGACCAATGACCAAGTACTGACTCTACTTAAGATCGTTAGCTAGACAATTTAGGAAAAAGAGTGGTTTTTTATCTTAACTAAACTGCAGAAGAAGTAAAACAGACTTCGGGTGTAATCAATTTGATGGAAATTCAGGACTTCGGGTTTACCATTCTATGTTTCAAGACTTTTTATAATTAAAAGTATCTTAAGAAGGATTTAACTGTGTTGAAGGAGATTTATCCGCATGTACAGATTATCCTCTCTCAGCAGTACAATCCAGTATCTATTTGAATTAATCCCCTACTCTCGTGGTTATTAATTCAAAATAAACCCATTGAGTTCTTGATAAATCTAGAAGATCCCTCAAGCCGATTCGAATTACTTTCGTGTTCAAATCAACTTGTCCAAAAATTGTAGATCCGACATCGCAATTCACCTTTCAGTACTTTTTGCGACGTTTCAAGACATGCAAATTATAGCTAGTAATCAACACATAATAAGCACAACAATTATTGAATCTAATATAAATTAATCACATCATAAGAAGATAACAATAGTCAAGTTATGAAAACATAGAGGGTTACACCCTGAATCCTGAATAAAGAGTTTACGCTGACATAGTAATAATATCAACGTTGTAAGAATCCATGTTTTAATTCAAAATAGGCAAATAAATATGAAATCGACAAAGGAAAATAAGAATCAAGGCTCCCAGATGAAGATCGACGCCAGCTAGCCAGAAAATCGAAGCTTTTCCGGTCAGAAATCAGAGATCGCCGCCGTTTGCCCTAGCTATCGCCTCTTCGTCAAATTCTCTTTGTAAATCGGCCAAACAATCCCAATAATCGGTCCAAAGCTTCCATATATAGTTCTCCACCCTTAGAATAGATTTTTCCCAAAATTCGGTGTGAAAAGGAATTAAATTGAATGAAAAACTGAGTCAAATTTGAAACTGGTAGACGAAAATATGGCTGTGATAATAAATACGGCAGTGCCTTATTTCTTCTGTGTCTTCCGGAATTACATCCTGGCAGAAGTACACGTAAAAATAAATACGGCCCGACTGTATATCTTTCTGTAGATATTCTGAAACAAAATACGGCTGTATTTTTTATCACTGGCGGACCGTATTTCTTTTTGTGGATTTCTGGGACAAAAAATACGTCTGTGATAATTATCGCAGCTAGTGCCGTATTTCTCTCTATGCTCTTCCAAAAATACGGCCGTGATAATAAATATGGCAGTGCCGTTTTTTTCAAATAAGCTCCGATTCGTATGAAATTTGATGGGTAGCTTCGTCTTGACTTGTAGAATTCATTTGTGCACTTGGATTCTTCGAAATCTACCAAAATTTTGTCGTTTTTGCTTGAAACATGCTGAAAGTGAAGAGAGGTGAAGATTCCAAACAAACAAAAGGATTTAAGTCGAAATAAGTGAAAATGTGTTAAGAATAGGAGAGATTATGCATAAAAAGTATAGTAAAAATACTATGTAAATACGAGACATCAAATCTTCCTAGACTTAAACTTTTGCTTGTCCTTAAGCAAATAAATAGACCAAAGAACAATGTTGAGTATGGAAAATATAACTCTCTTATGAAAAATAGATTTCTAGAACATAATCACTCATAAAAATTTTCAACTCACACTACATAAAATTCAGATAAATACACTATTCTTAGAATTTAATCCTTAAGATTCACATTTTAATCAAATAAAATTTCGTAACTTGTATAATAAACAGAATCTCAATCTCATGACTTCACCTTCATCTCAGTTTAAATCTATAATACTTTTGTTTACAGGAATATGATATCCAAAATCTTTTTCTCCATAATTTTTTTTATTTTGCTTTTGACATTCTCTATATCAAATACCATCTTTTTTTTCTGGTGATGAATTTAGAGTACATTAACCACTTAGCTAATGTATTAGAACTCATATCTTATTGGCTAGTAGAATTGAGATTCATGGCCTAAGATAGAGCAGTTAATGTCAAATAACTTTTCTTTGGCATGTACTCACATAGATACATACTTTTATTTGGACTTCAACTCTTGTCTTCGGTACCACTACCAATTTTTCGCAGTACCAAGTAGAGGAGTTAGTCTCTTTTTTTTTTTATTTGGGATTTTGGATTCTTTCTTCCCAACAACTAGCATAATAGGTCAAACATCAACTAAGGCTATTCAATTAATGTAAATTCAACATATCATACTCATATGCTCATTTTATTTGAAAAAAAATTGCTTCACTCTCAAATTGCATTCATCAAATAACATATATACCAAAATCTCATGCATCAATTGATGAAAAATTTACATGAGAAGATTTACATTGAAAAAATAGATTCAACACAAGAGACATATTTCTATTCACAAACATTGCTATATGAATATCCATGAATTTAAATCCGACACACATCATTCATCAATACAAAACAAACCATTCGTCAACATCATTAGACATCACATCCACAATAATAGAAATAGAAAGTAAGCATCCAATCACATAATATCATCATCACAATATCTAAGTACCATGCCCAAATCCACACACATGCAGCATCTACATATGACGCCAAAATCAGAATACATCCAATCATGCGCCTACACATGGCACCAAATAACATCATGTCATCACAGTAATAGAATATAGCAAAATGTTATACAATCTAGTGAAATGAGTAGCACAAAGTAAATAGAAATAGGAATATAAAAACATATATCTTCCCCTACAAAACGAATGCATCGTCCTCAATGCAATAAGCATAGAATGAGAGAGTAGGAAAAAAGATACTCACAAAGGGCTAATCATCAGCGTCGGTGTCTGTCTCTTCGTCATTCTTCTCGCCAGAAGAAGCTTCCTCCATATTCGCATCTAGGTCCCTCTCTTCATCACTGCAGAAGTGATCCCCAGAAAGGCCTTAATATCCTGGACGTCGTCATGCACATCCTGGATAAAATCAAGCGCTCTCTCCAAAAGACGTCCTTGTCGAAACACCTTTGCAGACAAGGCTTGGAAGCCTACATCCTAGGCAGAAGACCAACCCCTCTGAGGTTGTGCTGCACCGTGAGAAGAAGACCCAGCTCTATGTGGTGGAGAATCCATACTCATCCAAAAGGGATCGCTACTACCACCCCAGGTGGGTGGTGATGGTACTGAGTCTAGTGGTGTAGGAACATCTATAACAGCTGCATCAGGAGGAATTTTCCAATTCAATTGATTACCAACCATAGTTCGTTCTCTGTTTGGAAAGAGCAAGATTGGAAAATTCTATCCAAAAACAAGGGAAAAGATATCCCCCCTCTTGGACAACCATCCTCATCGCTACACATGACTCCAAGTTAATCCTACAATTCCCCTTTGCAGTCTCTACTCCAAATGGATCTACATCCAAAGCACGTGCTAAGGTGGTGACAAATCCTCCCAAAACTATAGCGCCCTTCTTGACGCGTGCAACTTTATCAAACTGCTTAACAAGATAATATGCCACATCTATAGGATAACCATGAAGCATGCACCATAAGAAAAAAAGTTTAACATATCGGATCATACCATCGCTCTCACCTCGCCCAAAGATGGTATGTGAGATAACCCTATGCACGTATCGTAGACAAGGATAAGACATACTAGTCGCTCGTGCCGTCTTTGTTGAATAGTCTGAATTTGAAGTGATTTGATACCAAAAAGCATTCTCAATGTATTCCTGTGGCGGATGTACACACCCTCCTGATGGTAAGTGGAAGATAGCTCTAATATCCTTGAGCGTCTGACTCCTTTCAATATTTGTAAGTCGAAAAGTAAGGCGACCTTTCACCTCTTGATAGTGGTAATCATGGAGTTCGACCTCCAAACTGCTGAGAAACTGTAGGACTAAGGGAATGAATGTTTGCGTCTAACTCTGGAAAAACCTTAACCATAAGATTTGCTCAAACATCCAATATACATCTTCATGAAGCCTAAGGATCTCCAAAGTACGCTTGTCTACATATTTAGTGTTTGCAATCCTCCTTGTAAGAAGATGATTATACCTGGCTTCCTGTGCATCATCTCTGAAGATACTACCATATGGATTTGGAGGTGGTGGCGGTGCTACAGAAGCTAGTGTTTTACCTTTCCCTTTGCTTACTACTTATTTCTTTCTTGGTGCCATTTCAAATAATAAGGTGAAATAAATTAAACTTCAGAAGTTGAGAAAAGAGGCGTTACCCAAAACTGTAGTAGGGCACCGAAAACAGAACAAGTTTTCTGAACACGCCACTCAAATGTGATCTTTCAGGGTGAAATTGATCTCTAAAAAGTTCAGGGGAAAGATCTTCTAGCTTAATCGAAGCTTTAGAAAGCGAATAGCAGCTCAAACAAAACTCTGACGGCGAGAAATAAAGACCGGCGGAACTCGACGGAAATCTATTTTCTAGACCAAATCTAGGCTTTGAACCACCGGAATGTGGCTCGGAGATGACCGAAAATTGATCGGCGAAGGTCGTCAGGCGATTTGGAAGGTTGGAAGAAGCCTGATCTGAAGAAACGACACAAATGAGAGAAGAAAATGGAAAAAACCCTAGAAAATACGGTCGGGTATATATATAAGTGAATGAAAATACAACTATGAAAATAAATATAGCCATGCCGTGAAACGTTCTGTAAAGAAAACCAATAAAAATACACCCGTGAAAAGAAATACGGCAGTGCTATAAAACATTCTGTAAGGAAAACTAATAAAATTATGGCCATAAAATTAAATATGGCACCCCCATAAAACATTCTATAAAGAAATTTTCTAAAAGTACAAGTGTCAAAATGAATACGGTACCCTCGTAAATTTTTTTTTTTAATCTACATATGGGTGTGTCATGAAATACACCGCACCCATAATTCATTCTGTTTCACAGTAACACAAAAATACGGCCATAAAAATAACTACGGCAGGGCCATATTTTTTGCGTAAACTTCTAAAATCATTGTTTTAACGTAAAATCGACTCAGAACACTCCTACAACATAGAAAAATAAGAATTAGTACTAGAAAAACTCAAAAATAAGCATAAACAAAGTAAATCAAATAAGAAAAATAAGAGAAAGAGTGCTTGGGTTGCCTCCCAAGAAGCGCTAAGTTTAATGTCGATAGCTCGACCAAGAATCATAATTATTATGCTAGCGGTGGAGGATCTGAAAGCTTTTGGTTGACACCTTCTTCAATAGGTTCTGACATATGATAATGTTTTAGGTATTGACCATTAACTGTGAAGTTTCCTATTCTTTCACTCCAAATTTCAATAGCGCCGTAAGGATAAACTTTAACAACCTTGAAAGGACCTGACCACCTCGTTCTAAGTTTCCCAGGAAAAGAGCCTTAATCTAGAGTTAAAAAATAAAACAAGATCACCTTCCTAAAAATCCTTTCTGACGATGTGGCGGTCATGCCACTTCTTAGTTCTTTCCTTGTAGATCCTTGCGCTCTCATATGCATTCATCCTGATTTCTTCCAGTTCATCAATTTGTAACCTCCTTTTCTCCCCCATGGATTTCAAATCATAATTTAAAGTCTTTATTGCCCAATAAGCTTTATGTTTCAATCGGGAGATGACATGATTTACCATATACAAGCTAATAAGGTGATATACCAATTGGAGTCTTAAATGCAGTCCGGTATGCCCATATTGTATTGTCCAACTTCATGGACCAATCTTTCCTTGACCAAGAAACAGTTTTTCCAAGATTCTTTTTTAATTCTCTATTGGAAATTTCTACCTGGCTACTTGTTTGCGGGTAATAAGGAGTTGATACTTTATGCTTCACCTCATGTTTACTCAACAGTGCAGAGAATTTTTGCTCTATAAAGTAGGATCCACCATCACTTATAACAACTCATGGAACTCCAAACCTCGGAAATATTATCCTTCTGAATAACTTGATAACTATGCGAGAATCGTTGGTAGGCACCACTATAGCTTTGACCCACATTGACATGTAATCAACTGCTATAAGGATGTACTTATTACCACATGAGGTAGGGAAGGGACCCATATAATCAATTACCCACACATCAAATATCTCTATTTCCAAAATATTAATTAGTGGCATCTCATCACGTCTAGATATGTTTCCTGTCCGCTAGCATTCTATTGTGTACGCAAGTGCACGAATACTCGAAGTAATAAAAGATATCGAACCACAGGGACATAAGTGTTAAGTACCGAATAATTGTTTTCTCACTAGCTAAGCAAATCGAATACGATGTCAGCAAACGATCGGAAAGTGTACGGATTATCAGAGAGAGAGAATTGAGACTAGGGTTTCATCCACCTTAATTTCAACGACTAGATAGAAATAAGTGTTCGTTAGTTATTTCCAAACATAATAAAGATGAAATTTACTTAAAAAAAATAATCTCGCTCGCAACAAAAATTTACAAAGAACAACCATCGCTTTCGCAACTGATCATTTAGTGTTAAAAATAAGTAAATCTTGACAAAGAGAGTTTGAAATCACTCTCGTGGCTTAACTCTCAGCGTCAATATCTCAGGCAAAACTAAATATTCTCATATCTTAGTTTCACAAGTTTTACATAAGGTTTTCCAACAATCCAAAATCATCTTTCGATGTATATTTTCATGTCTAACTCAATAAAATTTCCTAGATCAGATTATCAACAAGAATTATACTTCAAAAATCAAGAATTAAGAACAAACCCAATCTCTTAGCATAAGTTCCTAAATCATAATTTTAGAGTTCCAAGTTTTGCAAATCACCTTTCAGTACATATTACAAAACTCTAAAACATGCTGATAATTGAAACTAGAAAAGATCAACTGACGAAAATAATCACCTTTAAGTAAAATTATCATATTTTAGAACAACTGACGAAAATAAAGATTATCCAGTCATTAAGAAATTAAGGGGATTACACCCCCTGTCCCAAAAGGTATTTACGCCATCTCAGAAAATCAAAATTCAAAGGGGAAGGAAATAGGTTACTGTATAAAAGGCTGTAAAAAGAATTACAGCCCGTAATCTTGTTGAAAACACGCTATGAATAGTGCAGCGCCCACATTTTCGCTGATTTATCCTCTGATCGAACTCCTTTTGCTCTGAAACTTTCTTTGTATGTTCTCCTTCCTCAGGCGTAACTTCCCTGCAAGTTTCGTCACAGATGATGGTCTGTACACTTCTCTGTGATGAATCCTAACGTGGTGGCGAGCTTGATGATTTCTCTCTAAATCGTGGATAAAAATTGGGGCTTTTCTTCTGAGATCTTCTCCTCTTCTTATAGATCACTCTCCTTCTTACGGTTTTTGAAATCGTGGTCTAGATCCCCCGGAATCGTCGTCGAAAAACTCGGTGAACTGCAACAGCGGAAGACTCGGGCAAATGTGGCCGCCTGGGTTATAATTACAGCCCGTGAAGATAATTATGGTAGTGCCGTAATTTCTTCTGTACAATATCTTGAAATAATTATGAGCTGTAATAAAATCTACGGTAGTGTCATGTTTAATTATTCATGCTTCAAATCTAACTTGATGAGATTATGGCCGTAATAAATTTTACGGCAGTGCCGTGATTTCCTCTGGACAAAATTCTTCAGAAATTATGGCAGAAGAAATAAATCATATTAGTGCCATGGTTTATTCCGTAGGACCCAGTAAAACCATGGTCATAATTATAATTGCGGCACTACCATAATTTCGCTGAAGATTCAGTTTTTCTTGAAATTTGACATGTAATCTCCTCTTGATGATTAGAATTCGTCTATGCACTCAGATTGCTTGAAAATCCATCAAAAGAAGCCTTTTGCCTGAAATTGATCAAAGACTAGAAAATGTATAGATTCTAAAATATTTGACAAATAAGGCATGATAATAAACAAAAGAGCATGAATATGACTAACAATGACTAATCAATCAATATAAAATATACTATGAATTTTTGAGTCATCAAAATACATAAGACTCAAACTTTGCTTGTCCTCAAGCAAATAAAGAAATCAATGCTGATCATGGAGGATAAACTTTCTTATGGAAAATAAATTTCTAAAAATATAATCACTCATGAAAAATTCCACCAAAAGCTACATAAAATTTCAAATAAATATATTGTTTTTTCCAAAATTAATCCTCAAAATTCACAACTTAGTTAAATAAAACTTCGCAATTTGTATAATAAATAAAATTTCAATCTCATGAGTTCACCCAGTTTTAGTTCAAATCCATAATACTTTTGTTTACAGGAATAGGATCTCCAAAGTCTTTTTCCACTCAAATTTTCTCTCTCTCCTCTCCTTTTTTATCTTTGACATTCTCTAAATCGATTACCACCTTTTTTCTGGTGATGAATTTAGAGTACATCAACCATGTAGCCGATGTAATAAAACTCATATCTTTGTTTTGGTAGAAAGAATCTTACCTTAAGACAGCGGAGTTAATGTCAAATGATTTTATTTTTTCATGGCATATACCCATATAGATACACATTTATTATTTGAACTTCAACTCTTGACTTTGGTACCACTGCAAATGCAGTGTCAAGTAGAGGAGTATTTCTCTTTTTCTTCTCTGTCTCCCTTTTTTATCCTGACTTCAACCCATATCTTCGGTACCACTGCTAATTTTTCGCAGTGCCAAGTAGGGGAGTCACTCTCTCTTTTTTAGATCTTGGAATCTTTCTTCCCAACAAATAGCAAAATAGACCAAGCATCAACTAGGTTAGTCACTCAATCATCAATTCAGAAATCATACTCATATGCTCATTTTATTCAAGAAAGTAGTTTCACTCTTAGATTGCATTCATCAAACAATATACCTACCCAAAACCTCATGCATCAATCAATGAAAAATTTCAACAGGTAGATATATATTGAAGAAATAATTTTGAAATAATGGGTTTATCTCCAATCACAGACATTGACATTCATCATCAAGAAAATAATCACATTGTCTCAATAGTAATTTCACAAAAGTAAACCACGCTGGATATCATCACAGCTATATATCAAGATACCACATAGAGCAAGAACCACAAGTATCATGATAGAAAGACAGTGCATATGTCAGGAGTAAGACACATCATTCAGAATTATACAATGCAAAATGTACCTACACATGGTGCCAAATCACAACATCATGAAAAAAGTATCATAATATCATGGTACAACCAGATCGAACTAAAATTTCAGAATATAAAACATAAAATCGAGGATCATCGGGCAGCAGACACAAGAAGTATGACTGAGTCATCCTTGCCCACAAAAATATCGATCATCAATAGAGTATAGAGATAAATAAAACATAGATAGGAGAAGAGGATACTCACACAACTTTAATTGTCCGCATCAGAGTCTGTCTCCTCATTTCCTTCATCAGCGGGGGCAGCATCCATAGGATCGTCATGATGGTCTCCTTGATCTGCATCATGATGCGTTGCATTTTCATCATGTTTTGCCTATATTTTAGATCATATTTTGGGCTTAATTGAATGATTTTTTATAATTTTTAATGTTTTTACTTCACTTTGCATAGAATCTTCACTTTTCTTGGTTTTCATGACAATGTAGGTAAATTGGCTCAAAAATGATGGATTTTGGGAGATTTGAAGCCATAATACGATTCCCGAGGAGATTACGAGCTTACACGTCAAATTTGGAGCGAAAACAATGATCGCTACTTTCATGGCCTTGGCCGTAATTTTGGGGCCGGCCGTAAATCTGGTGTTCGAACGGGCGTAAAACAGCTAAGTTAAAATATACACAGAAACTTTCACAGGTGAGGCCGTGAATCCATCACAGACCGTGAAACTTTTTGTATGCAAAAGGACTTATTCACAGGCAGATTACTGCCACTGCCGTAAATACATTACGGACCGTAAAAACGTCCGCCCTTTCGGTTTTTCACTCGATTCGAACCCAAATCGAACCAGAATTGAACCAAACTCTCCAGAAAACTTTCTAGATGAGTTTTATACTGATTAGACTATAAAAGGAAGGGTTTTGGAAGGGTTTCGGGGGCTTCTATGCACGAAAATGAATGGAGGCGGCGACAATGGCGAAAATCACTTCCAGGGCAGAATTCGTTCAGGAAAGCCGCGCAAAGGAAGAATTGGATGCTTCATCTTCGTCTCCACATTGAGGGGAAGCTTTTCTAATTACTTGTCTAGCGATTTCCTGTAATCTTCTTAGGTTTTCATGCAATTTTCATCGATGAACATGCTATTTGTCATGAACATGAACGTGTAACCCTGTTTTCTGGATTTGGGGTGTAGCCCGTTGAAGATTCATAGATTAAATATATTGTCTTAAATCTCTGTCATGACTTTTATAGATTTGATTTGATTAGAATTGTGTTTATTTTGTAAATTACCCTGATCAAGTAATTTTACGTCTTAAACGTTGCAAGAAGGACCGAGAGGTGAATCGCAACGTCAGATCTATTCTTTTCAAACCTACGAATCCGATCACGAGAGTAGTTCGGATTCGTTTGAAGGATTCCAAGGTTTTTCACATAACTTAATGGGTCTATTTATGTTAATTGTCATGAGAGTAGGGAATTAATGTAAATAGATACCGGATTACGCTTCGAGAGGAGGTAATCTGTGCCTTAGGAAAAATCCCTATCAAAACTATAATTTTCTGATCAAAGATTTATTTTTATTAAATTCATAATCATCAGCGTGGTGAAACCCCAAATCCTGATTTTATCCGTATTGATTTTTACCCGAACGCTCACTTTTGCTCCTTTACGTACTTTGAAGTGTCCAAACAGAACAAAATCACATTTTGAATCGTCTAAATATAGATCGATCGTGTAATCGGTACTTGACCGCCAGATCCTCATTGGGAACGATAATCTTTTTATTACTTCTATAATTCCGTGCACTTGCGGAGCGTACCAAGTTTTTGGCGCCGTTGTCGGGGATCAGCTCAGTCAATATTGATTTAATCGTGAGATTTATAGACTAGACATTTTTTTATTTATTTTTATTTTTATTTCTTGTTTTGTTTTTGTTTTTATTTTTCTTATTTTATTTGTTTTTTATTTTTTTATAGTTATTTTATTTTTCTCTTTTTGGATTAACACGTTGTATGAACAGGAAAACTCAAAAATCACTTGACTACATATTTTAAACTTTATTTTCCATTCTTGTTTTATATTTTGTATTTCTGAATTTTATTGAAAATATGATGTTTAACCAATGTCAATGGTCAAATCAGGGGTACGTGCCACAGACAATGACAAGAGATTATGGCATGGATGTCTCAGAATCTCTTTTAGAAAAGGTAAATTCTTATATTCAACATACTGAATATGTAAACATGTAACTTTATAAATTGAAATATGTTATTTGTGATATTTGTGGATTTCATGGGCATGATTTTACTAAATGTCAATTAGGGATTCCTCCATGCTTTAACTTATGCCCTAGTACCTATAACCCAAGTTGGGAGAACCATGAAAACTTGTTTTATCAAAACAACCCAACATTTATTCCACAATTAGATTTTAGTGAACCTCAAAAATCCAGCTTAGAGGATGGAATCCATGATAGATCTGAGAATTTTGTAGAGTTGGAACAATCATTAGTCATGACTCCTGATTATGATTTACCTTCTTCAAATTTTGATGATTTTGAAAATTCCAACCCTTCCTCTGCACTTTACCAGCCATCTAGTCCCCTCTCACATATTGAAGTGCCTTGCAACACAAATACTTGGGACATGTTTGAAGAGAAATTCGAATTTTTTGAGTCTTGTGAAAAGAAAGATGATGAATTTAAGGATCCTCAAGAAAGAACTAGTGAGATAGATGGTGATGAATTTGATAGTGTGAGGATGAAATACTACATTGAAGAGAAACAAATTGAGGAAAAAAAATGAGAAAGAGAATCCTGAGCATATTACACCACCACTACCATGTGAACCATCAATTCCTTTTCTTGTGAGAAATCTATTAGAAATTTGCATGACAGATGATGAAGGAGATGATATTGAGGATAATGATGATGAGGTAACTAAAATATTATTTGATATAAATTCAACCACAGATACCCAAAAGTTGATAACATATGAGATTCTTGATCACATTGGCATTGAGGTAAGTGAAAAACCCAAAGTAAAGTTTGAAAATTTCTTGAACAATTTAAGGCATGAATTTTTTTATCTTAATTTCAGTCTTCTTCCAATTTCTAACAAAAATCTAAAGGAAGAAAATATGATTTTACTTTTCGATAAATATAGAAAAATTATTGAGTATTCTTTGCATGACTCTAACTTCTATTTTTGTATGCATGTACTGGACACTGCAACATGGATCCACCTATTTAACTGGATATATTTGGTGGGCACACTCTTGAGACAAAGGAAAAGAAGAAGATTATATGCTCTCTACTATGGCACAGATTCACCAACTCTACCATGACATGAAGCTGTGGTCAAGCTAATGACCTTAAACTAGCGCTTTTGGGAGGCAACCCAAATTTTAATTTTTACTACTCTTAGTTTTAGTTTTTGATTTTCTTAAAATTTTTAGAATTTTTGCAACATGATTTGATGAATTTTTATTGATGGAAAATCTTTTAATAAGTTGTTTTATATGTAGGAATTTTTTGGAAAATTTTTACATGAAGAATAGTTGTTAAACGAGACATTCACGGGTGTGAGTCACTCACAGACCTTGATTACTGCGATATCTTCTTTGTGAGTATATTTAAATGTGATTTAGATGATGAAACATGACAGTATTTGATGTTTAAAACTTGTTTACCATGTAAATTGTTAATATCAATGATGTAATACAGTTTCTTAATTTTTTATGAGTCATGTTTGCATATTTTGATATAACTGCACAGGATTTTGCCCACATTTCAAAGGGAACTCTTGCAACATTTTTTTTTTTCTGAAATCTATCATTCATTGATTTTAATGTCTATGTATATGCAATAATTTAAGTCTAGGGTGTCCTCATATATTTTGCTTTTTTTTTCAAAGCTTTATAGATATGTATTTTGAATGTTTATGATTTTTAAGGGTAATCAAATTTGTTTTGTCCTTAATTTTAAAGTTCGTAAACATTTTGAGTGATTGATTTGATGACTTAGGAAATTTTTGAAATTTCTTGTGGACTTAAATTGTTGAGTAAATTAAATTCTGGTATTGATAAAATTTATACATAGATTGTTATATGTTTGAACGACACGTGCATAGTATCTTTATACTTGAAAGTTTAATTTATCTATTTTTGCTTGATGGAAATTTTTATTAATAGAATATGGTGATATTTATTTAAGTGAGATTTGCTCCAACTCCTCTAGTTGAGTAATCTAAGGTCATGAGTTATACTATACCACGAGTTGGTATACTTTAAATCTGCTACGATCAAGTATCGATAACGATTTAAGTACCATGCCACTGACCGGCTTTCTCTAGAAAAAAAAAAGAGAGAGAGAGAAAAAGACTCCTCTACTTGGCACTGCGAAAAATTGGCAGTGGTACCTAAGACATGAGTTGAAGTATAATAATAAAAAAAAAAGAGAGAAAAAAAGAATCTATTGGTTAAGTGGACAACTCCGCTAACTTTCATGATTGAGACTATGAGTTAAATTATACTACTTTATGGTATACTTTAAACAATGTAATGACACATGACAGTTTAAAGACCAAATTGCATTAAAAATCTCTTATCTTTAACATCGCTGAGATTCTTGAAATAATTTTTTGTCTATTGAGTAAGATAGATTTATTAAATTGAAAGTATCTGATATTTAGTGTGTGAAGAATAAATATTATGACATGAATTATGAATTTTATCTTTCTTGGATTGTAACCTCTTGGGAATTTATCTCTATTATGATTTTTCTTGAATTACTTAAGTTCTGAAAAGTTGATTGCTTGAAATGTGGACTAAGAACTTTATTAAAGAGAGAACAAATGAGTGTTCCTTATCTTTATATTCTTTATACATATCAAGGTATTGCTTGAGGACAAGCAAAATTCTAAGTCTAGGGTATTTTGATGCGTTGCATTTTCATCATGTTTTTGCCTATATTTTAGATCATATTTTGGGCTTAATTGAATGATTTTTTACAATTTTTAATGTTTTTACTTCACTTTGCATAGAATCTTCACTTTTCTTGGTTTTCATGAAAATGTAAGTAAGTTGGCTAAAAAATGATGGATTTTGGGAGATTTGAAGCCATAATACGATTCCCGAGGACATTACGAGCTTACACGTCAAATTTGGAGCGAAAACAGTGAAGATCACTACTTTCACGGCCTTGGCCGTAATTTTGGGGCTGGCCGTAAATCTGGTGTTCGAACGGGCGTAAAACGGCTAAGTTATAATATACACAGAAACTTTCACGGGTGAGGCCGTGAATCCATCATGGACCGTGAAACTTTCTGTGTACAAAAGGACTTATTCACAGACAGAATTACGGCCGCAGCCGTAAATACATTACGGACCGTAAAAACGTCTGCCCTTTCAGTTTTTCACTCGATTCGACCCAAATCGAACCAGAATTGAACCAAACTCTCTAGAAACCTTTCTAGATAGGTTCTATACTGATTAGACTATAAAAGGAAGGGTTTTGGAAGGGTTTCAGGGGCTTCTACACACGAAAATGAACGGAGGCGGCGACGACGACGAAAATCACTTCCAGGGCAGAATTTGATCAGGAAAGCCACGCAAAGGAAGAATTGGATGCTTCATCTTCGTCTCCACATTGAGGGGAAGCTTTTCTAATTACTTGTCTAGCAATTTCCTATAATCTTCTTAGGTTTTCATGCAATTTTCATCGATGAACATGCTGTTTGTCATGAACATGAATGTGTAACCCTATTTTCTAGATTTGGGGTGTAGCCCGTTGACGATTCATGGATTAAATATATTGTCTTAAATCTTTGTCTTGATTTTTATAGATTTGATTTGATTAGAATTATGTTTATTCCATAAATTACCCTGATCAAGTAATTTTACCTCTTAGACGTTGCGAGAAGGACCGAGAGGTGAATCGCAACGTCAGATCTATTCTTTTCAAACCTACGAATCCAATCACAAGAGAAGTTCGGATTCGTTTGAAGGATTCCAAGGTTTTTCACAGAACTTAATGGGTCTATTTATGTTAATTGTCATGAGAGTAGGGAATTAATGTAAATAGATACCGGATTATGCTTTGAGAGGAGGTAATTTGTACCGTAGGAAAAATCCCTTTCAAAACTATAATTTTCTGATCAAAGATTTATTTTTAATAAATTCATAATCGTCAGCATGGTGAAACCCCAAATCCTAATTTTATCCGCATTGATTTTTACCCGAACGCTCGCTTTTGCTCCTTTTTGTACTTTGAAGTGTCCAAACAAAACAAAATCACATTTTGAATCGTCTAGATATAGATCGATCATGTAATCGGTACTTGACCGCCAGATCCTCGTTGGGAATGATAATCTATTTATTACTTCAATAATTCCGTGCACTTGCCGAGCGTATCACATCACCACCATTGTCACCACCATCTCCGTAACCGAACCTATCATAAAGAAAGTTCCCCATTTCCTCCATATAAGTCCCCAGCTCTTCCACATCCTCTTGAATATGCCCGATGGCATCAAGCGTCCTCTCCATGAGGCATCCCATACGGAATACTTTAGTAGAAAGAGCTTGAAAACTAGGATCATGAGCGCTCGACCATCCTCTCTGATCTCGAGCAGCTCTACGTGAAGAGCCTGCAGCTCGGTGTGGTGGAGAATCAGCAGTTCTATGTAGCGGCGAATCCATACTCATGCCGCTTGGGTCATCACTGCCACCCCAGGTGGGTGGCGGCAGTACTGAATCCAATGGTGTGGGGTTGGCGGCTATGACAACATCTGGTGAAAGCTTCCAGTTAGCTTGATTCTGGACTGAAGTCTTCTCAATGTTTGGTAGTGGTAAGGTGGGAGCACCCGGTCTAAGAATCAAGCAATAGATGTCCCCTTCTCTTGCAATCATCTTCATCGCCACACATGACTCAATATCTATTCTGGCGTTTCCCCTCGCTACCTCAATTCCATAGGGCTCAACTCCTGAAGAGAGTGCTATAGGAGTAAGAAAACCTCCTATGACAATAGCACCCTTCTTTGCCCTTGCAACCTTATCTAAGTGCTTGATTAAAAAGAATGCTAGATCTACGGGGTATCCATGAAGCATGCACCAAAGAAAGTAAAGTTCGGACTGGCGTACCATACCATCACTATCTCCTTGTCCGAAAACTGTATGAGCCAAAACATGGTGCACATATTTGATGCCGGGGTTCGAGATGCTTGTTGCTTTTGCTGATGATGGTGAAAAATGGGACTCTGAGGTGATCTGGTTCCACAATACATGCTCAATAAATCCAACTAGAATGTGCGTTTGTCCCCCTCCCGGTAAGTGAAAAACAGATCTGATGTCTCAGAGCGTGAGGCTCCTCTTAAGATTAGCCATGCTAAAAGTAATGTCACCTTCAGCATGCTAATCAGTATATGATGAGTTGCATTTACATCGTGTTTTTGCCTATGTTTTAGATAATATTTTAGGCTTATTTGCATGATTTTGTGTTACTTTTAGTGTTTTTATCTTACTTTGCACAGAATCTTCACTTTTCTTGGTTTTTATGAAAATGTAGGTAAAGTGGCATAAAAATAAAGAATTTTGAGAGTTTTGAAGTTAAGACACGATTACCGAGGAGATCACGAGCCTACACGTCAAATTTGGAGCGAAAATAGTGAAGAACGAGACATTTACGGCCTTGGCCATAATTGTGGATTCAGCCGTAAAAGCGACGATGAGCGGAAGGTGAAAATCGGCTAAGTGTCGGAATGAACAGAAACTTTCACAGGTGAGGCCATAATTCCATCACGGACTGTGAAACTTTCTGTGACCGAAGACCATTGAGCATAGAAACATTCATGGCCTCAGCCATGAACTCATCACGGGCCATAAA
Organism: Costus lasius; assembly: GCA_027563935.2. Lineage (NCBI taxonomy): Eukaryota > Viridiplantae > Streptophyta > Magnoliopsida > Zingiberales > Costaceae > Costus > Costus lasius. The sequence goes on from CM050451.1 coordinate 85,958,083, forward strand.
AACTTCCGCCCGACGAGTTTTTCGCTCGTTTCTCACTTGTTTCGAACCGGATTTGAGCCAAACTTTGCAAAATCATTCCTTGATGGGTTCCAAACCGGTTCAGCTATAAAAGATCAAATTTTGATTAGGTTTAAGGGGCTCTTTCAGATGAAGACAAGCGGCGGCAGCGATAGAGGTGACAACACGATTTCTAAGCATATTCCGGCGAGATTCTCTCTGAAAGTGACGATTGATCGACTAATCCTCATCCTCAGATTAAGGAGAAGGCGGTTCTATAGTCTTTTTAGCGATTTCTTACAATTTTTCATGAGTTCTTACTTGTTCATCAAAAACATCATGTATTTCTTTAATATTATGAGTGAGTAGATACTTTTGTCGGGATGATTGGGCATAGCCCATTGACTTTTATGAGTTAATCCATGCTTTTACTACTTTCATTAGAACTTATATTCATGATTTAGGCATTGCAAGAAGGACCGAGAAGTGAACGGTCCTTCTCGCAACGTCCAACCTATTTCAATTTGACCTACGAATCCAATCACGAGAGTAGTTTGGATTCGTCTGAAGGGTTTAACCAACTCTTCATAGAACTTAAGGGGTTTAATTAGGCTAACTGTCTCGAGAGTAGAGAATTAATCTAATTAAATACCGTACTACGCTCCGAGAGGAGGTAGTATGTATCATGGGAAGAGCTCCTTTCATGATAGATAATTTCTGTGATCTAGTTATTCTTTTTAACAACTCATGACTATCAATGTGGCGAACTCATAAAATCCCGATTCTTTAGAAATCGAATCCCTTAAAAGCTGTTTCTGAGTTTGTGTCGTGCGTAGAAGTTAGAACAACCAAAGATTGATTCCGCCTAAATTCAAACTTATCAAGAAGTCAGTACTTAGCTACGTAGTCCTCATTGGGAATGATATCTTTTTATTACTTCGATAAATCCGTGCACTTGCGGATACCTATAAAGTTTTTGGCGCCGTTGCCGAGGACTACAGATAGTTAATATTGACTAATTAATAAGTTTGGAGATTACGCATTTTTATTTTGCTTTATATTAGTCTTTATAGTTTTCTTTTTTATTGGCGACTTACACGTTGTATGCCCAGAATCTCTCGTGCAGGTGCTTTGTTTCCAGAAGACCCAGAAATTGAGCGCACATTCCGCATTCGAAGGAGATTGCAATTCGAGACTAGAAAGAATTCTGAAAAAGAAGAGATGGCGGAAAACAACCACAATCAATCTTTGAGGGACTTCACTGCACCAAATGTACAAGGGTTCAATTCGAGCATCGTTCGACCCAACGTAGAGGCGAACAACTTCGAATTAAAGCCAGCGCTGATGACGATGGTCCAGAAGAATCAATTTGGGGGTTCTCCAAATCAGGACCCAAATCTTCATTTAGCTGTTTTTCTTGAATACTGCGATATAGTCAAAATAAACGGAGTTTCATCTAATGCTACAAGACTAAGACTATTTCCATTTTCTCTCAGGGACCATGCCACAGCTTGGTTATATTCGATGCTAGCAGGATCATTCACCACTTGGGAACAGCTATCCAGGGCATTTTTGAACAAATATTTCCCACTAAGCAAAACTGTTCAACTGCGCAACAGAATCACGTGCTTTTCACAGCAAGAGGGAGAATCATTGTACGACGCTTGGGAAAGATTCAAGGAACTCCAGCGCATGTGCCCACACCATGGACTTCAGGACTGGGTTTTAATCCAAATCTTTTACAATGGATTGGATTATAACACCAAATTGATGGTGGACGCTGCAGCAGGAGGAACAATTATGAGCAAGAACGTGGAAGAAGCAACTGCTCTTCTGGAGGATATGGCCATGAACCATAACCACTAGTCAGGTGAGCGGAACGCTGCCTTCACGAGGTTTGGTAAGTATCACAATGATTCCTTGACATCACTGGCGGCTAAGGTAGATTCCTTAGTTCAGAAGATTGATTCTTTATCTTTTTCATCAAGTTCAGTTAATGCGGTTTCTTGTGAGGTATGGGGTGTAACAGGGCACAATGCGTCTGAATGTCAAATCATAACTTCTGCACAAGAGGAATCAAATCAAGAGCAAGCAAATGCTGTGGGGAATTACAATCAGAGACCTGCGAATAACCCATTTTCTGCAACATACAACCCAGGATGGAGGAATCACCCAAACTTGTCCTACAAGCAAAATCAAGGTCGAGTACCTCCTCAATATTCTCAGCAGAATAATAGGCCACCACCGGGTTTCCAGCTAAGACAATATGGGCAGCCCCAAAAGTCGGATTATGAGACCATGCTGGAGGTTGTTATGACACAACATAAGAGAACTGATGACCTTTTTGACCAGATCAAGCAACTGACATCTAGTGTGCAAGCCCTGACTACCCACAACAAGACGTTGGAGAACCAGATTGCACAATAAGCCAGTATAGCTAGCAGACCCACAGGGAGACTACCAGGACAGCCTGAGATGAATCCCAGAGAGCACATTAACGTGGTCACAGTAATGAATGCCAAGTATAACGAGACACCTGAAGAACCTATTGAGGAGTCTATTGATCAGTCTACAATCATTGTCTTTGATATGGAGTACTGCAAGGAGACAAGGGAAGAAGAGAAATATGTAGGCCCGCCTGCATATGTCCCTCCAATTCCTTTTACCCAGAGGTTGTTTAGGATAGAACAGAGAAAACATGATATTGGTAAGCCAGAGACAGAGAAAGACCAGGTAAGTCAGAACATTGAAATAACAAAGGTAAGAGATCCTAGAGATATTTCAATTCCATGCAAGATTGTCAAATTTTCTGTTGAACATGCTTTGTGTGACATAGGAGCTAGTATTTGCTTGTTACCATCACATTTGATTGAGAAATTAGGAAGCGGGGAGTTTAAACCCACCGACACTTACGTTCAATTCGCTAATGGTTTTAATCAGCAACCGATTGGTATATTAGAAAATGTAACAGTTCAAATTGATAAATTTTCTATTGTTACTGATTTTATGGTTGTTAGCATGAAAGAAAATGTTAAGTTTCTTGTCATTCTAGGAAGACCGTTCTTAGCAAGCACTGGAGCTACAATTGACATGTTGCAAGAAAAGCTTACTCTGAATTTGAATACTAGCAAGTTGGTCTTCGATTTTTCATCAGAAACTAATAGAACTAATTTTGCAGGTTCCGATCAATTTCCAGAAATGAAGGAGGACAATTTTGATAGAGGAAGTGATTTTGAAGTTGACAGACGTCTCTCAAGAAGTCAGGAAAAGCATAAAAGGGATGAGTTGAAGGAGGCCGAGACATGGACACTACCTAAAACTTTAAAGTCAAATCTGTATAATGAATTGGAGAGGCATGAGGAGCAACAATTGCCAATTATTCACTGCGCCTCATATCCACCAGAAGAGTCATGAGCATTGCCTTGGTCGAGCTAAAGACCGTAAACTAGCGCTACTTGGGAGGCAACCCAGAGGCTTTGAATTTTCATTAACTTTAGTTTGTTTTTCTTTTGAGTGTGAATTTCATTTTTCATTATAGTTCATAGGGTTTATCTTTTGGTTTTATTTCATATTTTGTTGGTGTTATCTGATGAACTCTTTTATATGAAAATTTTTCTAAAACTGGTGTTTTATGTGCAGGAATTTCTCAGGGATTTTTTGAGGATTTTTCTGATGAAAAGCCAAGTCAAAATGCGAACTTTACGGGTGAAGCCGTAATTATCGCAGAGCTGTGACTCAATTATGACTGAGTTCAGCATGACACTATACACTTAAGCGGGTTTACGGCCGAAGCCGTGACACACTTACGGACTGTAAGTTCTTATGGTTTAAACTTCACAAGCAACTTAGGTTTTACGGTCACGCTCGTAACTCGCCGATTTTCGATGATTCCTTCTACGAGCGGCGACGAAACCTTTCCACCTGCCTTCTTCTACTTCTAGCGAGTGATTTCCAGCTATCTTCCACCGGATTCCGTCGGATCTTTTGAAGAACTGCCGTGCGTCCGCCGACCCGCCAGAACTCGTCTTTGTGCCAATTCAAGCCTGATTTTCACACAAATTTGTGAGTTTTCTTCGCTCTGGCTTGTGATTCATCAGTTGTACTTAGATTACATACACATAGCACCGATTTGGGGCCATTTAGATCAGACTTTTGAGACGATTTCTCGCCTGGTCCTCACGGGCGATTTTTGAAAATACTATTGCACTTCGATTTTTGGATTAAAATCGCATATTTGGATTATTTGGATTGTCTGATTGATATTATGCCACCAAGGAGATCAGTTAGGACCAGACTCTATGGGGCGGTGAGGAAGGAGTGTGTACGAGGACCGTACCCTCCTGTTTATCCTAGGTATAGGATGGTCCATGGAGTACTCCCGGAGAGATTTGAGCTGCATCAGATGTCGACAGTGGAGTCTCTGATACCTCTTGACTTATTTCCTCCCTTCGACATGCCTTGGGAGTATCCCAGTGTTTCTAATGAGCTTGGTACTGAGAGGACATCACCAGCTCCTAGCACGTCTTCTATTCCCAGTACATCACAGACAGTAGTGCCAGAGCCTGTTAGTTCTCCAGAGTTGGAGATTATTTCAGAGAGGCCTGCTGATAGGCCAGAGAGCCGAGATTAGAGGATCGCCTGATGGTATGCTAGGAAGCGTACTGGTCGAGCCACTAGTACTTGGGGGAGGCGGACCACCAGACCTATATCACCAGTTGTGGAGATTGTAGAGACTCTAGTGGTACCCCCAGTATCTGCACCTGTAGATCCAGAGATAGTGCATTTGATGGAGATGCAGACTGACGCTGTACCGATGGATGTAGAGGGTTCAGCCACACCAGCACCTTTCACAGATATACCAGAGTCTGCTATTCCTGCAGATACTCAGGCTATAGAGGTGGATACTCCATAGGACATAGTCCAGACTCCAGAGATTGCATCACCCTCCTCAGCCCAAGGAGATCTGCTTGTCCCTGAGGCTAGTACACCCATATTGCCATATCAAGAGAAGGGATCGCCTGAGACATTTGCGGATTTACCAGAGATATCCGTGGACATACCAGAGCTCCATTCTTCACCATCGGTAGCACTTGAGTCCTCTACGACTCCTGAGACAGTCCCACCACCAGTTTCTGAGATACCATCGATGACACAGCCAGCACCCATACCAGTAGCACCAGTACCATCGCCAGAGATTCGTTTACCTTCACCAGAGCCATCATCAGGACATTCTCCAACTTTATCACCAGAGCCATCATCACTTGAGCCATCTCCTGTTATTCCAGAGCCTATCATTCCAGAGAGGAGACGCGTGTGATCACCGCCTCCTGTCCTTACTCCTTATCCACGTCAGATCCGTCACAGGAGTACAGAGGTCGAGAGGAGGTACCGAGCCCTATCCACCCGAGGAGTGATTAGCACACGGTATTGGAACGACCAGGTACTGCAGTCCCTAAGATTGTTTGACGACGTCCAGTGGATGTTCGCGAAGATAGGGTGGCAGGATTTTTATCATCAGAGACGTTCCACCTATGTACAGCTGACCTTGGAGTTCTTCAGTACTGTTCAGATTACACTGAGAAACCATGATGACGGAGACCCAAGGAGGATGTCATTCCAGTTGGGGAACCGGGAGCATGTACTTACTTTGGACCAGCTGGGTCATATTTTTGGATTCCCCTCGGATGTGACTCGACACCATCCTCATGAGTTTTCAGAAAGGACTTTTTGGCAGGAGATCACTGGTGAGTAGGGATTTGACCCTAGGACTGCCAGGGCCACACGTCTGTCTAGCCCAGTTTTTAGATATATACACTGAGTACTGGCACACACCATCTTTGGGCGAACGGAGAGTGACGGCATGGTCAGGTCTACAGAGCTATTCTTTCTATGGGCCATGCTGAGAGGTTTCAGAGTTAGCACTTCATTTTTCCTGATGAAGTAGATCCAGAAAGCTGCTAGAGCTCATAGAGGAGTCCTCGTGATGGGAGGATTGATCACTACGATTGCCCTTGCCCTCGGTATTGACCCCTCGGGGTTGAACGAGGCAAAGGGTAATCCCAGATTAGACATAGATGCATGTGTTGCCATTAAGATGATTACGAGGCTTGGGAGCTCGTATCTTTTGATGTTTAGAGGCTCAGATATTACGATGAGGTTGCCGAACATGGACCGCACTACGGTTTGTGTTCAGCAAAATTGGATTGTGGATCCCACATGTGGGGGAGGTCCTAGAGAGGCAGCTTCACCTCCATCACCGCCGAGATCTATAGAGCATATTCCTCCAGTCGACCTATCAGCCGCTAATCGGTCGTCTTCATCTGCTAGACCGTCCACTTCAGCACGATCGGATCCTTCATTGGAGCGCATACGAGCAGAGAAGAGGAGGATGCGCGACGACATATCGCGACTTGAGCAGGGACAGTCGAGGGCACTCGACTCTTTATGCGCGATAGAGGAGTTATTACGTACCAGAGACAAGGAGGATTCCGAGCACACAGAGATTGATTGATTGATTTTGTGAGTATTATACTTCATTTTTACGCGCTTTGCGGTTATGGTTTGATTTTATGCATGTGATCTCACAATTATCTCATCTATGCACAGGATCTAGTAGAGTCGTTGCCGATGCGACCACACACAGCTATTTTATGATTTATTTGTGTGTGTGCATTGTATTGGGATAGTATGTAATTCATTTTGATATTTCTAGATGATATTTGATATTTGACTCGATATTGTATATATTAGATGGTATTGGACCTTAGGTTGCTGAACCCGACTTGGATGTGATGGTTTTGCATATATTTGGTACCCATGATGTGTCTGGTATGTTATGTGATGATTTTAGATGCTGTGTTGATGAGTTTATGCATTTTAGAGTGATTTTACTATATACTTTGATATTTAAGGTGAATAGTAGCCTGAAATGGTAAACTGTGTTTCTATTGATAAAACTAGACGGTATTTGAACTCTGAAAGTTGATTACCATGTAAAACTTGACTATCTTCGATTTGGTACATTTTCTGGATTTTCTGAGCTATATTTGATGCTTTTGATATAACTGATCAGGGTTTCACCAACATTATAAGGGGAATTCTTGCAAAAATTTTCTGAAATCTATCATTCATTGATTTTGATGTTTATGTATACGCAACAATTTAAGTCTAGGGTGTTCTTCATGATATGCTTATCCTTCAAGGCTTTATAGATATGTATTTTGAATGTTTATGGTTTTAAGGATACACAAATTTATTTAATCCTTAATTTCAAACTTAGGAAACATTTTGAGTGATTGATTTGATGACTTAGGAAATTTTTGAAATTTCATGTGGACTTAAATTGTTGAGTAAATTCAATTCTGGTATTGATAAAATGCATATGTGAATTGTTATATGTTCATAGGACATATACATAGTATCTTGTTATTTGAAGTTTAATTTATCTATTTCTGAAAATTTTTATGAATAGAAAATTGGTGATATATCTTTAAATTGAGATTTGCTACAACTCCTCTAGTAGCATGATCTGAGGTCATAAGTTAACATTGACCGGCTTTCTCCTGAAATAAGAAAAAAAAAAGAGAAAAAAAAAGAAAAAAAAAAGAAGAGAAAAAAAGGGAGAAAAAGAGAAAGTTGTAGGTTAAGTGGACAACTCCGCTGACTTTCATGATTGAGACTATGAGTTAAATTATACCACTCTGTGGTATACTTTAAACAATGTTATGCTGCTAACAGGAAAGGGAATATAACCGTTTAAATACCAAATTGCTTTAAAAATCTCTTATCTTTAACATCACCGAGATTCTTGAAATAAATTTTTGTCTATTGAGTAAGATGGTTTTATTAAATTGAAAGTATCTGATATTTAGTGTGTGAAGAATGGATATTATGACACAAAATGTGAATTTTATCTTTCTTGGATTGTAACCTCATGGGAATTTATTTCTATTATGATTTTTCTTGAATTACTAGAGTTAGAAAGATTAATTATTTAATTTATGTGACTAAGGATGTTATTAGGGGTAAAAGCAAATGAGTGTTCCTTATCTTTACATTCTTTATTTATATTGAGGTATTGCTTGAGGACAAACAAAATTTTAAGTCTAGGGTATTTTGATGAGTTGCATTTACATCGTCTTTTTACCTATGTTTTAGATAATATTTTGGGCTTATTTGCATGATTTTGTGTTACTTTTAGTGTTTTTATCTTACATTGCATATAATCTTCACTTTTCTTGGTTTTTATGAAAATGTAGGTAAAATGGCATTAAAACGAAGAATTTCGAGAGTTTTGAAGTTAAGACACAATTACCGAGGAGATCACGAGCCTACACGTCAAATTTGGAGCGAAAACAGTGAAGAACGAGACATTTACGGCTTTGGCCGTAATTGTGGATTCAGCCGTAAAAGCGACGACGAGCGGGAGGTGAAAATCGGCTAAGCGTCGGAATGAACAGAAACTTTCACGGCTGAGGCCGTAATTTCATCACGGACCGTGAAACTTTCTGTGACCGAAAACCATTGAGCATAGAAATATTCACGGCCTCAGCCGTGAACTCATCACGGGCCGTAAAAACTTCCGCCCGACGAGTTTTTCGCTCGTTTCTCACTTGTTTCGAATCAGATTTGAGCCAAACTTTGCAGAACCGTTCCTTGATGGGTTCCAAACCGGTCCAGCTATAAAAGATCAAATTTTGATCGGGTTTAAGGGGCTTTTTCGGACGAAGACAAGCGGCGGCGGCGATAGAGGCGACAACGCGATTTCTAAGCATATTCCGGCGAGATTCCCTCTGAAAGTGACGATTGATCGACTAATCCTCATCCTCAGATTAAGGAGAAGGCGGTTCTATAGTCTTTTTAGCGATTTCTTGCAATTTTTCATGAGTTCTTACTTGTTCATCAAAAACATCATGTATTTCTTAAATATCATGAGTGAGTAGATACTTTTGTCGGGATGATTGGGCGTAGCCCATTGACTTTTATGAGTTAATTTATGCTTTTACTACTTTCATTAGAACTTATCTTCATCATTTAGTTGAAATCGCACTTATTTCGTAATTTACCCTGGCCAAGTAGGTTTACGTTTTAGGCATTGCGAGAAGGACCGAGAGGTGAATCGCAACATCCGACCTATTTCAATTAGACCTACGAATCCAATCACGAGAGTAGTTTGGATTCGTCTGAAGGGTTTAACCAACTCTTCATAGAACTTAAGGGGTTTAATTAGGTTAACTGTCACGAGAGTAGGGAGTTAATCTCATTAAATACCGTACTATGCTCCGAGAGGAGGTAGTATGTATCATGGGAAGAGTTCCTTTCATGATAGATAATTTTTGTGATTTAGTTATTCTTTTTAACAACTCATGACTGTCAATGTGGCGAACCCATGAAATCCCGATTCTTTAAAAATCGAATCCCTTAAAAGTTGTTTCTGAGTTTGTGTCGTGCATAGAATTTAGAATAACCAAAGATTGATTCCACCTAAATTCGAACATATCAGGAAGTCAGTACTTAGCTACATAGTCCTTGTTGGGAACGATATTTTTTTATTACTTCGATAAATCCGTGCACTTGCGGATACCTATCAGTATACTCATGTAGCTCCATATCCATACTATTAAGAAACTCCAAAACCAAAGGGAGATAGGTCTACGGTGAAATCTCAAAGAACTTTTTGACTCTAATTTGGTCAAACATCCAAAATACATCATCATAGATCCCTAAAATCTCTAAAGTGCGCTTATCTGCATACTTCGTGTTCACTATTCATCTAGCAAGCAGTTGGTTATACCTAGCCTCCTATATCTCATCTCTAAACTCAATCCCATAGGGATTTGGAGGCGAGTCTAAAGAAGACTCAACTGGAGCCTTGCCCTTCCTCATTGAAACAACTTGCTTGATTTTGGGTGCCATCTTGAGCTAGGCAGTGCAATGTAAGCAGGAAGTAGATTTTGCAAATGAAAACTTGTCACCTGCGCTGAAACAGAGTCGCACGTGGAGTCAAAATACCACTCCAAATCTGAATCTCTGGTAGAAATCAATCCCCTAAACTCTTCAGGAATGTTGTTCTCCTCCTCACAAAACTATCTGGAAGCAAAAACATGCTCAATTGAAGCTTAGTCGATGAGAATCGAAGCAAGCAAAAGTCTCAACGGATGAACGCGGGTTGAGCTCGTTCGAAGCTTTAAATCACTTCAATGTCGAACTGGAATGGTCAGAGACTTGTCGGAAACAACTGGAGAGGATCGCCTGAGATTTCTAGAAGGAAAGATTAGCTAAAATCGAAGAATTGAACGTTCGGTTGACAGAAAACGGAAAGAGGCAAAAATCGCACGAATGAGCCCCAGAAATACCAGATCGGGCTAGGAAATACCTGATCGAAGGTTTGAGATGATCGGAAAGGGTCGTCGGAGCGAGCTAAAAACTCAAGGGTGGTGCTGGATCAAGTGAAAATACGGGAGAGAAACCCTAAATCACAGCAGAAACCCTAAAAATATGGCAGAAAAATCATGTAGGGCCGACACAATTACGGCCATAATTGTTCTTATGGCACTGCCATAATTCTCTCTAGTTCAAAATCGATTGAAATTACAGCCCGTGAAGAAAATAACGGCACCCCTATAAAATTTTTAGGAAAATTTTCAAACAAAATTACGCTCATGAAATTAATTACGGTACTGCCATAATTGTTTCTGGAAGATAAACGCTCGAAAACACGGGTCGTGATAAAATTTACGGTACTACCGTAAAAGAGAGACTTTTTTTGTGAAATAAAACAACATATGTGAAATATTCCACACCCCCTACCATAAAATATTCTAGAGAAAACTAGCTAAAAATTACGGCCCGTAAAAGAAATTACAGTTGTACCATAAAACTTTCTAGAAAGAAACAAGTCAAAATTACAGATGGTAAAAATTATTACGGTAGTGCCGTAAACGCGCAAATTCTTTTGGAAAGAAATAGCCAAAAATTACAGCCAGTGAAAATCCTTATGGTAGTGCCGTGAAAGTTTCTAGTTGAAATTAACCTAAAATTATGGCCTGTAAAAATAATTATGGCCCTACCATAATTTACGAAAAATTTCAAAATTTCCTACAAAAAGAAAAGAAAAATTAATACTTAAAAATAAACTAAAGTAAAAAAAACCAAACTAAATAAGAGTCCTTGGGTTGCCTTGCAAGAAGTGCTGATTTTTAGGTCATTAGCTTGACCACTCTGCACTCAGATCTGATCGAGGTTCTTTAAGTTGAAATTTTGTTCTTTCTTCATTCTATTCCTCTTGGAAATAATGTTTCAATCTCTGACCATTAACCTTGAATTCCCCCGTTTTGTCGCTCCATATGTCTATAGCTCTGTAGGGATAAGCTTTCCGAACCTGAAAAGGTTCGGACCATCGAGACTTAAGTTTACTAGGAAAAAGTTTTAATCTAGAATTAAATAAAAGAACAAAGTCACCTGGTTGAAATTCCTTCCTGAGAATGTGTCGATCATGCCATTGTTTAGTCCTCTGTTTATAAATCCTCGCATTTTCGTAAGCGGGGAGTCTAATCTCATCTAGCTCATTCAATTGTAATCATCGTTTTCCCCCGCGTTCTTCAAGTCAAAATTCAATGCTTTGATTGCCCAGAATGCCTTATGCTCGAGCTCTACAGGTAGATGACATGATTTACCATTAACCAACTGAAAAGGAGACATACCTATCGGTGTTTTGAAAAGCTTAGAAGCCCAATCCTTCTTGTTCTTGACACAGTTTTTTTTCCAAAACCCCCTTGATCTCTCTGTTTGTTATCTCAACTTTCCACTTGTTTGGGGATGATATGGTGTTGCAACTCTATAATTTACCCCATACTTTCTAAGCAAGGCTGAAAATTTATGTTCTATAAAGTGTGAGCCTCCATCACTAATTACAACTCGTGGTATTCCAAACCGTGGAAAGATGATTTTTTTGAACAATTTCACAATAACTCTAGAGTCGTTAGTAGGAGAAGCAAGAGCCTCAACCCACCTAGAAACATAATCTACTGCCACAAGTATGTATTTGTTATCTCCAGATGATGGGAACGGTCCCATAAAATCTATTCCCCAAACATCAAATATCTCAACCTCAAGAATAGTAGGACAGTGGCATCTCATTTCTTCTATTAATATTCCCTATCTTTTGCCATCTATCACAAGACAATATGAAATTCCTAGCATCCTTAAAAATTGAGGGCCAATAAAATCCAGATTGTAAAACTTTGAAAGCAGTTTTTTGAGTACTAGCTTGCCCTCCATAAGATGATCCATGACATTGAAATAATATATTCATGATCTCTTCCTCAGGTAGACATCTCCTAAAAATCTCATCTGCACATCTTCTAAATACATTAGGCTCATCCAAAAAATAGTTCTTTACCTCAGCCAAGAATCTCTTCTTTCCTTGATAACTCAAATCAAGGGGAAAAATATTAGCAACTAAGTAATTCACAATATCGGCATACCATGGAGCCTTGATTTGTTCAATGGCTAAGAGTTGTTCTTCAAGGAAGGAATCATTAATTACATCACCTTTATTAGTATCTACTAATATCCTCGAAAGATGATCTGCAACAAAGTTTTCTGATCCCTTCTTGTCTTTGATTTCCAAATCAAACTCTTGTAATAACAATATCCATCTAAGAAGACGCGGTTTACTATCTTTTTCCTACATCAAGTATTTCACCGCTACATGATCTGTGTACACCACAACCTTAGAATTAATTAAGTATGATCTGAATTTATCAAAAGCAAAAACAATGGCCAAAAGTTCTTTCTCTGTGGTAGTGTAATTTCTCTGTGTCTCATCCAAGGTCTTGCTAGCATAATAGAGAACATAGGGCTTCTTCTCTTTTCTTTGACCAAGGACTGCTCCTACTACATAATCACTAGAGTCACACATGAGCTCGAAAGGCAAACTCCAGTTCGGTGGCTGAATGATGGGTGCTGATATCAGAGCCTTCTTCAATTCTTGAAAAGCAGACAAACATCCTTCATCAAATGAAAACTTAACATCTTTACAAAGTAAATTAGTAAGTGGTCTAGCAAGTTTAGAGAAATCCTTAATGAATCGTCAGTAGAATCCTGCATGTCCTAAAAAACTTCTGATCTCCTTGATGGTAGTGGGCGGCTCCAACTTCTCAATCACTTCTACTTTGGCTTTGTCAACCTCTATCCCTCTTTCTGAAATTAGGTGTCTCAAAACTATCCCCTACCTAACCATGAAATGACACCTTTCCCAGTTAAGCACAAGATTAGTTTCTTCACACCTCTGTAAAACTTGAGATAAGTTAGCCAAACAATCATCAAAATAAAAACCATATACAGAAAAGTCATCCATAAAATCCTCAATAAAGTCCGAAAATATAGCAATCATACACCTCTGAAAAGTGGTAGGTGCATTACACAAACCAAAAGGCATTCTCCTATAGGCAAAGGTACCATATGGGCAAGTGAAAGTGGTCTTATTTTGGTCATCGGGATGGATGGGAATTTGGAAAAATCCAGAATACCCATCTAAGAAATAGAAGTAAGAATGATTAGCAAGCCTCTCAACCATCTGATCAATAAAAGGTAAGGGAAAGTGGTTTTTCCTAGTGGTTGCATTCAATTTCCTATAATTTATGCACATGCGCCAACTAGTTACTGTCCTAACAGGAATTAGTTCATCATCTTTATTTTCCATAACAGTTACACCCCCTTTTTTTATGAACATAATGAACAGGACTTACCCATCTACTATCGGAGATAGGATAGACAATACATGCATCAAGTAATTTCAAAACCTCCTTCTTCACAACTTCTTTCATAGAGGGGTTAAGTCTTCTTTGAAAATCCACATGTGACTTATGTTCCTCTTCCATAACAATCCTGTGCATACAAAAAGAGGGGTTAATTCCCTTTAAGTCATCAATAGAATGCCCAATTACCTTCTTATGAATCCTCAACTCCCATAGAAGCAAATCTGTCTCCCTTTCATTAAGTTGTGCATCAACAATAACAGGGTAAGTAGAGTTGGGTCCAAGAAATTCATAGATTATTAGGCAAAGATTTCAGTTCAATTTTGGGACTTTCTCTTCCTGATTTTCTTGCTCATCACAAATAGTGCAACCTAGTAAATCATGAATTTCAATATCAAAATTAGAATTAGAATTAGAATCAAACTTAGAATCACAATCAGAATAAGAAGGCTCCTCAAACAAAGCATTAAGATCATAAACATGGTCATCCACAACATGAATACTACAACAAGATCTAGTATAAGATGGTTTCTTCATGGATTCATTCAAATCAAACTCAATTTTGTTATCACCAATATTAAGAGTGAGTTTACCGTTCTTTACATCAATAATAGCTCCTGCTATAGCTAAGAACGGTCTACCAAGTATGACAAGAATTTTGGAATCTTCCTCCATCTCTAAAACTACAAAATCTGCTGGAACAAAATACTTACCAACCTGGATTGGAACATCCTTAAGAATCCCAATAGGATACTTAACTGAACAATCAGCGAGCTGCAAAGATATAGAAGTTGGTTTCGGCTCTCTCATGTCCAGTTTCCTGCAAATAGATAAAGGCATTAGACTTACACTAGCACCTAGATCACATAGGGCTCGGTCAAAAGGCATATTCTCAATCAAACAAAGTATAGAAAAACTACCTGGATCCTTTAATTTTGGTGGCAATTTATTTTGAATGATAGCACTACACTCCTCAATTAAAGCCACAATACCATAGTCCTCTATTTTCCTCTTGTTAGACAAAATTTCTTTCAAAAACTTAGCATAAGTGGGCATTTGAGACAAAGCATCAATAAAAGGAATATTAATGTAAAGCATTTTCAAAACATCAAGAAACTTTCCAAATTGCTTGTCTAACTTGGCTTGAATTAGTCTCTAGGGAAAAGGTATAGGAGGTCTATAAGGAGCAGGTCAACTAGGTCTAGGAACATCAGGCTGACTTGGCTCATCACCTTTAGCTTCATTAGCCATACGGGGTGGCGAAATAGTATGGGACTGCACATGTACAGGTGGTGTTTCTAAGACTTGCTCACTGTTAGGTTCAATTTTAGGCTCTTCCTCATCATCATCAAATCTACCGCTTGGTTCATCTAACTAGCATTACAATGTTCCCTAGGGTTTGGTTTAGGATTAGCGGCAATTTCCCTGGGGGTCTATAAGATGTGCTGGCTTGTTGTGCTATTTGATTCTCTAGAATTATATTGTGAGCTGTTACAAATCCTACTTGAGAAGTAAGCTGATTAATCATATCCTTTTGTTGCTTAATCTCATCCATAATTTTCTCCAATTTCTGATTTTGGTTTGACATTAATTTTTCAAGCATGGACTCTAAACTAGAGTTCTGGGGCTAATTTTGATTTTGTTGCCATAGTTGGTATCCTCTATTCTCACCCTGTCCCCCTACATTATTGTTACTTTTCCAAGACAAATTTGGGTGATTGCTCCATCCAGGGTTATATGTACTAGAGTAAGGGTTATTTGTTCTACCTTGATTGTAACCCACTACAGCATTTACTTGTTCTACACCCTGATCAGCAATGACCTTACACTCTTCAGGATAATGTCCTTGGTTACCACAGATATCACAAATAGCAAATGAAACCACAGCAGTTTGCATTTGAAAAGAATCAAATCTATTACACAAAGAGTCTACCTTTTCAGCCAAGGTACGCTAACTGTCATTCTCATTTTACTATGTGGAGGACAATATAGCACTCCTCTTTCAGTGGTCCACTGGTTATGGTTCAAAGCCATCTCCTCAATCAAAGTTAACGTGTCGTCAATGGTCTTGTTCATTAGAGCTCCTTCTGCAGCAGCATCAACAGTAAGACAGGTATTATAAAGTAAACCATTGTAGAAAGTATGAATCAAAACCCATTTTTCTAAGCCATGGTGAGAGCACTTCCGTTGTAATTCATTGAAACGCTTCCATGCCTCAATCAAAGACTCACCATCCCTCTGTGCAAAACTAGTAATCTGATTCTTCAACTGGATCATTTTACTTGGTGGGAACTACTTCATCAAGAAGACATTTGAAAGTTGATCCCATGTGGTGAATGTTCCTGTTGGTTGAGAATGTAGTCATGCACGTGCTCTGTCCCTAAGAGAAAAAGGAAATTGTATTAGTTTCAATGCATCACTAGATACCCCATTAATTTTAATGGTATCACAAAATTCCAGAAAAAGAGCAAGATGTTGATTAGGATCCTCGAGAGGTGATCCTCCAAACTGATTCTACTGTATCATAGATAGAAAGGCTGGTTTGATTTCAAAGTTGTTAGCCTCAATCGTCGGTCTAGCAATGCTAGAGTATATTCCTTGTGGATTTAGTTCTGCGTAATCCCTATGTGATCTTCTTTCAGCCATGATTAATTCTTCTTCCTTCTTCTCTTTAAATCTGAGTTTCCTGCGCAATCTCAAAGTTTTATTAATTTCAGGATCAAAAGGAACTAGTGTTCCTGACCTAAGTGTCCTGCGCATGCAAAAGTAGAAGAATCAAATAAACTTAGAATTTGCAGAAAATAGCATAAAACAGAAATAAATCCCTGCTTTTGAAGATTCAAAAACTAGCAAAAACAGAAAACTAAAAGCAAAGCTTTGTCTAGCAATACTATCAATTATTTTGATATTAACAAAACTAAGGTCCCCGGCAACAGCGCTAAAAACTTGTTGTGTCCACAAGTTCACAGATACTCGAAGTAATAAAAGATATCGAACAACAGGGACATACGTGTTAAGTACCAAATATGTCACACCCATAGAGGATGGTAATTTCATAATATAAAAAAATTTTAACAATATGTATCCAGGATCAAAACATAATAACCTGATCAACGTAACTTATAAAATTTACTTTCCAACATCTAGGAGGTAACAACAATTCAAATAGTCATTCAAAATTTCTCATTCTATTAATCAAAATCCTTTTACATCATAAAAACCATACATCCTATTCCAAAACCATAGTATTTATTCAATATAACTCACACTTATATTACAAACATCAAAAGGAATATCATACATGAGTCATTGAACTTTACAATATTTCACAACCATATTATCTCACACACAAGTCATGGATCTTCTCACACTTATCATACAAACATACTAACAACTTCATACATTAGTCATTAATGTTTACATGCCCAAAACATAAAACCACAACTCAGTATCTTCTTAAACTGTCCACATAAACTTGTAGCCCAAAGCTAACCTGTAAAGAGGTTAGAATGCAAGGATTGAGCAAGAATGCTCAGCAAGTAAATAAGATGCCAAAAAGGAGAAGTATTCATAATAGATCTCTACATGGTTCCATAAGTAATATCAAATGGAAACGTAATAGTGACATGGTAAGCAATATTGGCATGGTAAGCATATCAAAAAGTAGAAATCCAAAGAGGCAGATAATTACATGATAAGCATAAACAACAAATATAAGAATCAACCCAAAGTAACATAGAGTCACATGGTAAGCATAACGATCATAAGAATCAATCCAAAGAAACATAGAGTTACATAGCACATAGCAAAGTGGGGAATCACATATAACATAATCTTCCACGTCTGGAAGCATATCCCACCCTCGTTAGGGTGAAACTCAAACACATGCCGGCTAGAGCTATCATGGCTCCCCATATCAGAGATAGTGGGATTCAAGAGGTGGCTCCCATGGATTCAAGAGGTGGCCCCCATTATTGCTAATGTGGCACTTTGTTCCACAACTATCAATCTCTTCCCATTTCTGGGCTCATAGTCTGTTCCCTTTCGGGCTCATAATGTTATTCCCATTAGCATTCATACAATAACAAATGGAAACATACCAAAATGGGTTTATTGATATATGTATCAAACCCTCAAAGATGTGAACCTTAAAGTTCATACATGAGATACATGTTGCTGATATACTCATTTCCAAATGGAAGAGACATTAGTATCAATAAGCTCCACATAGAAGACTTTATATGGAAGATACACATAGGAATGGTCATGTAACCCAAAATCAGAAATTTAGAGCTTGTTGCCCACGAACATTACATTCTTCATAAGATACCATTTGGTATGATATTTATGTCAAAACAAAGGTTTTCGAGTCTAGTTTTCACGAAAACAAATTTGACTTGAAATGGAGCTCAATACATGAAGTTATGAGCTTTGAAGTAGCAAGAGGTCAGAATCAGGACAATGATATTTCCAGATTTAAAGGGTTAAGTTCAAAAATTGAGTATAATTTCATTTCGGATCCAAATCATACAAATGAAAATTTGGTAGCACTACTATCACAAAATCTGGATATATAGCTCACTCACTAGATAAAGGTCCAAAGAGCAAAAGCAGATTTTCTGGGTCAGAATGGGCTGAGGAAACAAGGTCGATAACCTCTTCTAAAATACTCAATAGCCAACCCAAAAGAAAGATAATTAAGTCTTCTTTAAATGAATCTGATTTTATACTATTTGGATCATAGAGTCAAAAGTTATGAGCTTTTGAATGAAGAAAGGTCAAGTTTACTTTACAAAAACATTCCTTGTCTTAGAACAAAACATTGATCATTCTTCCAAGGGCCGAATTGAATAAAATCGTGGAAATCAGAATCAAATTGAAATCACAATTGGCATAGAAGATAATTTCTCATAAAGTTGAAGCAATAGGCAAATTTCACAAAGAAAGATAGAAGTACTTGCCTAAGAAGCCAAGATCAATCTCTACTTTGCTTTCTCCCCTATGTCTTTCTAGTCCCTTTCCTTAAGCTCTCGTTCTACCAAGTTTTGGAACGAGCAAAACAAAAGAAATCTCAAATTTTCCATACTTATCTTCTCATGCATGAAGGGTTGAGGTGTACGCATGAGGGCAATTCCAATAGCATGAGGTGGCAAGTTTCTCATTTCCACTCAACTTCACAAGTTCTCATCCACTTAACCTCATAACTCTCTTCCATTCTCAACACCTAGTATTCAAGTTCTTCCATAAGGAGAAGCACTACAATAAAAAGAGCATAGTATTTACAACAAAAGCATTATGACAATTTTACCCCTTTTGTGAGGGTATTATAGAATAATTATTTTCTCACTAGCTAAATAAATCGAATACGATGTCAGCAAACGATCAGAAAGTGTATGGATTATCAGAGAGAGAGAATTGAGACTAGGGTTTCATCCACCTTAATTCAACCACTAGATAGAAATAAGTGTTCGTTAGTTTATTCCAAACATAATAAAGATGAAATTTACTTAAAAAAGGAAATTGTGTCGCTCTCGTGACAACAATTTACAAGGAACAACCTTCGCTCTCGCAACTGATTATTTAGTGTTAAAAATAAGTAAACCTTGACAAAGAGAGT
This sequence comes from Costus lasius, assembly GCA_027563935.2. Taxonomy (NCBI): domain Eukaryota; kingdom Viridiplantae; phylum Streptophyta; class Magnoliopsida; order Zingiberales; family Costaceae; genus Costus; species Costus lasius. The sequence continues at coordinate 85,977,457 of CM050451.1, forward strand.
TTAAAATCACTCTCATGGCTTAACTCTCAACGTCAATATCTCAGGCAAAACTAAATATTCTCATTTCTTAGTTTCACAAGTTTTACTTAAGGTTTTCGAACAATCCAAAATTATCTTTCGATGTATATTTTCAGGTCTAACTCAATAAAATTTCCTAGATCAGATTATCAACAAGAATTATACTTCAAAAATCAAGAATTAAAAATAAACCCAATCTCTTAGCATAAGTTCTTAAACCATAATTTTATGGTTCCAAGTTTTGCAAATCACCTTTCAGTACATATTACAAAACTCTAAAACATGCTAATAATTGAAACTAGAAAAGATCAAAGACAATAATCACTTAAGTAAAGTTATCATATTTTAGAACAACTGACGAAAATAAAGATTATCCAGTCATTAAGAAATTAAGAGGATTACACCCCCTGTCCCAAAAGGTATTTACGCTAGCATGATGGAAATATTACAGTAAGAATACATCTCAGAAAATCAAAATTCAAAGGGGAAGAAAATAGGTTACTGTATACAGGGCTGTAAAAAGAATTACATCCCGTAATCTTGTTGAAAACACGCTATGAATAGTGCGACGCCCACATTTTCACTGATTTCTCCTCCGATCGAACTCCTTTTGCTCTGAAACTTTATGTGCATGTTCTCCTTCCTCAGGTGTAACTTCTCTACAAGTTTCATCGCAGATGATGGTCTGTACACTTCTCAGTGATGAACCCTAGCACGGCGGTGAGCTTGATGATTTCTTTCTGAATCGTGGATAAAAATTGGGGCTTTTCTTCAGAGATCTTCTCCTCTTCTTATAGATCACCCCCCTTCTTACGGTTTTTGAAATCATGGTCTTGATCTCCCGGAATCGTCATCGAAAAACTAAGTGAATAGTAACAGCGAAAGACTCGGGCAAACGCAGCCGCTTGGGTTATAATTACGGCCCGTGAAGATAATTGCGATAGTGCCATAATTTCTTCTGTACAATATCTTGAAATAATTACGGGCTATAATAAAATCCACGGTAGTGCCGTGTTTAATCCTTCATGCTTCAAATATGACTTGATGAGATTACGGCCATAATAAATTTTACGGTAGTGCCGTAATTTCCTCTGGACAAAATTATTCATAAATTACGGTAGAAGAAATAAATCATATTAGTGTTGTGGTTTATTCCGTAGGACCCAGCAAAACCACGGCTATAATTATAATTATGACACTACCGTAATTTCGCTGAAGATTTGGATTTTCTTGAAATTTAACATGTAATCTCTTCTTGATGATTAGAATTCGTCTATGCACTCAGATTGCTCAAAAATCCATCAAAAGGAAGCCTTTTACCTGAAATTGATCAAAAACTAGAAAAGATGTAGATTCTGAAATATTTAACAAATAAGGCATGAAAATTAGCAAAAGAGCATGAATATGACTCAAAAAGACTAATCAATCAATATAAAATATACTATGAATTTTTGAGTCATCACTTTCATCACAGGAAAGAACAAAATTCCAAGCATCTTTAAACAGAGTCATCCAAAAGAAACTTGACTAAAGCACTTTGAAAGCAATCTTAGATGAACTAGCATGTCCTCCATAAGCAAAACCATGGCAATGAAAAAGTACATCCTTAAGCTCTTCCTCTAGCAAACATCTCCTATATAACCCACCTGCACATCTCTTAAATAGAAAAGGATCCTCCTAGAAGTAATGTCTTGCTTCTGACAAAAATCTCTTTCTACCCTGATAATTCAAGTCACTAGGCAAAATATCAAACACCAAATAGTTTACAAAATTAGCATACCACATAGCATCAATCCTTGCGATAGCAAAGAGATGCTCGTCAGGAAAGGCGTCATCAATCTCATGCTCGATAACTTTCTGCACTCCATTTTCCTAAACAAGGCGCGACAAATGATCAGCAACATAGTTTTTCGCACCTTTTTTATCTTTGATCTCCAAATCGAACTCTTGCAGTAGAAGGATCCATTTGATCAACCTTGGTTTTGAATCCTTTTTACTCATAAGATACCTAATGGCTGCATGATCTGTGTAAACAACTACTTTAGAGTCAACAAGATAATATCTAAATTTATTGAATGCAAAAACAATAGCTAGAAACTCCTTCTCTATGGTTGCATAATTGATCTGCGTGTCGTCCAATGTCCGACTCACATAATATATAGCGTGCAACCTCTTCTCTTTGCGTTGTCCAAGAATAGCCCCTATGTCATAGTCACTGGCATCACACATCAGCTCAAAAGGATGCAACTAGTCAAGCGGTTGAATTATGGGTGCTGTGGTAAGAGCCTTCTTGAGGTTTTGAAAAGTAATCATACAATTCTCATCAAAAATAAAAGGAACATCCTTACCAAGTAATAAAGTAAGAGGTCTAGCAATTTTTGAAAAATCTTTAACAAAGCGTCTATAAAAACCAGCATGACCAAGAAAACTCATAATTCCCTTAACAGAAGATGGTGGTGGCAATTTTCAGTCACCTCAACCTTTGCCCTATCTATTTCAATACCACGATTAGAAATCAAGTGCCCTAAAACAATACTTTCATTAACCATAAAGTGACAATTTTCCCAATTTAAAACCAAATTAAACTCTTCACAATGTTCTAACACACATGATAGATTATATAGACAAATATCAAAATCAAAACCATATATAGAAAAATCATCCATAAAAACATCCATAATTTCCTCAATAAGATCAAAAAATATAGCCATCATGCAACGCTGAAAAGTAGCGGATGCATTGCAAAGTCCAAACGGCATGCGGCAATAAGCAAAAGTGTCATATGGCCATGTGAATGTCGTCTTCTCTTGGTCTTCCGGATGAATAGGAATCTGAAAGAAACCAGAATATTCAACAAGATAACAAAAATAAGAATTACAAGCTAAGCGTTCAAACATCTGGTCAATAAAAGGAAAGGGAAAATGATCTTTTCGGGTGATGGCATTCAACTTCCGATAGTCAATGCACATCCGCCACCCTGTTACCGTCCTCATCGAAATAAGAGTGATGTTTTCATTCTTCATCACAGTAATCCCTCTTCGGCACAACATGCACTGGCCTCACCCACTAGCTGTCAGATATGGGATAGATGACTCTAGCATCTAGGAGTTTAAGAATCTCTTTATTCACTACCTCCTACATGTTTGGGTTGAGCCTCCTCTGATACTCAATTGATGGCTTACTCCGTTCTTCTAAAAATATTCTGTGCATACAAATAGAAGGATTAATTCCTTTTATATCATCAAGGGTATAGCCAACCACTCTCTTATGTTGCCGAAGTTCATTTAAAAGCCTAGCAGTTTGAGAAGCATCAAGATTTGTATTAATAATTATAGGAAAAGTAGAGTTCTCTCCAAGAAATTCATACTTGAGTTTACTTGGGAGAGTTTTAAATTCATACCTTTTTCCTTCATCAGGTTTACCTTCGTGCATGCTCAAGTGTTCTTCTTTCAACTTTTTGGTCTCAAGTTGTGATACAGAATTTAACAATGAAGAATATGAGCTTATCCCCTCCTCTTCATCACTATCATCACCTTTGACACAACACACTTCAAGCAGATCCTTTTCCATCCTAGAATCAATGGTCATCGGTGAAGTGTCTTCCAAGACTTCAATACTACAATAGGATCCTGCAAAAGAAGGCTTCTTTAAATTTTCTGTCAAATCCAAATCTACAAAATCCTCACCTATCTTAGTGAGCCTCCCATTCTTAATATCAATCATGGCTCCAGCTGTCGCCAAAAAGGGGCGACCTAAAATTATGGGAAGTCTAGAATCTTCATCCATTTCGAGGACAACAAAATCAGCAGATATAAAGAACTTACTGACCTTAATAAGCACATCCTCTAAGATACCTACCAGATGCCGTATAGAGTGGTCGGCTAGCTATAAAGAAACAGAAGTGGGCTTAAGATCTCCAATGTCCAGCTTCTTACAAACAGAATGTGGCATCAAGCTGACACTAGCCCCTAGATCACACAAAGCACGGTCAATAGACATATCACCAATCAAACAAGGAATAGAAAAACTCCCTGGATCCTTAAGCTTCGGTGGCAACTTATTTTGAATTATTGCACTGCACTCTTCAGTGAGTGCGACCGTTCCATGCTCTTCCAACTTCCTCTTGTTGGACAATATCTCTTTCAAGAACTTGGCATATGAAGACATCTGTGACAAAGCATCAGTGAAAGGTATATTAATATAAAGCTTTTTAAGTACCTCTAAAAATTTTCTAAATTGTTTGTCAAGTTTAGTCTTCGCCAATCTTTGAGGGAAAGGTACTAGCGGTTTGTAGGGAGGTGGTGGTACATAAACTGGTTCTGGCTCCCTATCTTGCAATGATGTGTCGCCGTTGTTTCCTATTCCTCTGTGGATTCAGAATTCTGCACCTCTTGGTCTTGCGTTGAATCTGGTGCTCGTGGCTCTTCCAATTGTTTCCCACTGTGTGTTGTAATGGCATTGCAATGCTCACGTGGGTTTATCTCTGGCTTCCCCGGTAGTCTACCTGTAGGCCTACTTGAAGAGATAGCCTGCTGAGCTATTTGAGTTTCCAACATCTTTTGATGGGTCTTCATAGATTCCACCTCAAAAGTCAAATTCTTGATAGACTCACTAACATGTCTAAATTTTTGCCTGAAATCATCAAATTGATGCATGAAATTGTCATTCTGCTTGGTCTGTGTGGCAATAAATGTCTCCATCATAATTTCCAGGTTTGACTTCTAAGGAGCTTGAGGTGGAGGTTGGTTGTACTGTCTTTTCTGAAAGCCAGAGTGCTGTCGATTATTACCCTAAGGTGCTTCATTTTGATTGCTCCTCCATGAAAGACTAGGATGGTTCCTCCAACCAAGGTTGTAAGTGCTTGAGTATGGGTCATTCTGAGGTCTTTCATTATAATTCCCAATTACATTCGCTTATTCAGAGTCGCACTCACCCTGTGTAGAAACTCCCAACTGACAATCTTGTGTATAATGTCCTGCATTACCACAAATCTCACACGAAATAGCATTAACAGTGGTAGGATTATGACTTAAAGAATTAATTTTACTAGTTAAAAAATCGACCTTAGAGGCAAGCGAAGTGATAGCATCTAAGTCATACCTACCTGCCACCTTAGTAGATGGCCCTCTCTCACTTACCCATTGATAATGATTCAAAGCCATCTCTTCAAACAAATTAATTGCATCATCCACACTCTTGTTTATAATTGCCCCACTGGCGGTAGCATCAGCTGTCATACGAGTATTAAATTCAATGCATTATAAAACGTGTGAATGATTACTCACTTATCGAGGCCGTGGTGCGGACACATTCTCTGAAGTTCCTTAAATCGGTCCCACGCCTCGTACAATGATTCTCCTTCTTTCTAAGCAAAGCTCGTGATCTGGTTCCTGAGCTGTGCAGTTTTGCTTAGAGGAAAAGTTTTTGCTAGTAAAGCATTGGAAAGTTCCTCCCAAGTTATTATGGAACTTGGCTGATGAGAGTGAAGCTATGCACGAGCCCTATCCTTGAGAGAAAAAGGGAAAAGTCTGAGTCGAAGAGCATCATTAGAAACACCATTCATCTTTAAAGTATCACAATATTCAAGAAATATAAAAAGATGTATATGAGGATCCTTAGATGGCAAGCCTCCAAACTGGTTCTGTTGAACCATAGAAAGTAGGGATGTCTTGATTTCAAAATTGTTCACCTCAATGTTGGGATGAGTAATACAAGAGCGAACCCCTTGCAAGTTTGGGTTTGCATAATCCTTCAAAGATCTCTAATCACCCATCATAGATTTTAAGATCTCTTTTGCTAATTGCTTTTTGTGCAAGTGAAAAGTTCTCTTCAGTTCAAGATCTTCCTCAAATAGCTTCCTGGAACACCTGGGCATAAATAATTAACAAGTTAAACTAAAGATAAAAAATAGACAATCAGTTCAAAGAAAAACTATAGATAAATAGAGTTAAATGACAAGTAAAAAGAAACAAAAGTCTAGTCTATCAATCCTTAGATTGAGTCAATATTGATGAAATTAGTCCCCAGCAAAAGTGCCAAAAACTTGATGTGTTCTGCAAGTGCACGGACAAATCGAAGTAATAAAAATATCAATCCCACAGGTACCAATGACCAAGTACTAACTCTACTTAAGATCGTTAGCTAGACAATTTAGGAAAAAGAGTGGTTTTTATCTTAACTAAACTGCAGAAGGGGTAAAATGGACTTTGGGTGTAATCAATTTGATGAAAATTCAGGACTTCGAGTTCACCACACTATGTTTCATGACTTTTTATAATAAAAAGTATCTTAAGAAGGATTTACTGCGTTGAAGGGGATTTATCCGCATGTACAGATTGCCCCCTCTTAGCAGTACAATCTGACGTCTATTTGAATTAATCCCCAACTCTTGTGGTTATTAATTTGAAATAAACCCAATGAGTTCTTGATAAATCTAGAAGATCCCTCAAGCCGAATTACTCTCGTATTCAAATCAACTTGTCCAAAAATTGTAGATCCGACATCGCAATTCACCTCTTAGTACTTCTTGTGATGTTTCAAGACATGCAAATTATGGCCAGTAATCAACACGTAATAAGCACAACAATTATTGAATCTAACACAAATTAATCACTTCATAAGAAGATAACAATAGTCAAGTCATTAAAACATAGAGGGTTACACCCTAAATCCAAAATAAAGAGTTTATGCTGACATAGTAATAATATCAACGTTGTAAGAATCTATACTTCATTATAAAATTGGCAAATAAATATGAAATCAACTAAAGAAGACAAGAATTAAGGCTCCTTGATGAAGATCGATGCTAGCTAGCCGGAAAATCGAAGCTTTTCTGATCAGAAATCAAAGATCGCCGCTGTTCGACCTAGCTCTCACCACTTTGTCAAATTCTCCTTGTAAATTGGCCAAAAGGTCCCAATAATTGGTCCAAAGCTTCCTTATATAGTTCTCCACCTATTGACACAGATTTATATAGAGTTTTACACGTTATTTTACTAATGAAATCATCCTCATTTACGACTTTAAGTCTCCTAATTTCTTTTATTTGGATACATTTGTGGAATTTACACATCTCTTGGTATTTTTAGTTTTCAGGTCTAAACGAGCACAAAGAGGATGGATTCTGGAACTTTTGCAGTAGAGGAGCTCGTCCTGACTCAAGATGATCCAAACTGGAAGATTTCGGATTCATTGAAGCCTTAGTCAAAAATCACGACCGGGTCCCGACCAGAATCATGCCTGCGACTCGTCTCCGCACTTAAGCTGTAAGCAATAAATCACGACCGACTCACAACCAAATTCTCGGCCGAGATCGCGGACCCACCTGTTACGAAATCACGATTTTAGCCTAGATTTCTTCAATCTAACCTGAGGAAAGCCTAAAGGGCACTTAGGACTTTCCTCCACTGTTGACAAAGGAGGCGTGGAGCAGCTTTCGGCGGTGGATTTGGTCACAAAATCACGATTTCATGAGAAGGCTGCGGCGTTGCAGGGCATGGAGGATGGTGGCAAAGTCTTCTCTTGTTGGAAAATGGCAGAGGCTGTGGCAGCTTTAGCAGGGTATGGGAAGAAGGAGAAAACGCAGAAGGGAGAAGGATAAAAGGGTGAAAAGGAGAGAGGAGAAGGATTCTTGGGATCGCTCGGCAGGGGGATTCGCACGGTAGAGGAGAAGTGGCAAGGCATGAGGAGGAAGGGAAGGAAGAGCCACGCATCAGCACTTATTGAAGATATCATCTTACGTGAGCGTCATAGGGATAATTTGTCAGAAAGATCTTAGATTTGCACTCAATTTGCTACGCTTATTGTATAATCTTTGCAAGATATAGCATGATCTTACCTCTCTATTACAACTCCTGTGCAAATCTGGTATTACACTTAATGTTTATGTTTGAGTACGTTGATTACGCTTTCACCAAGAACATGTTAGGCTAAACACCAAATCAGGATGTGGGGTAGCCCTTGATGAATTACTAGTTGTAATGGTTTGACTATATTGCTCCAAAGTTCTTGCTTGACCTTATGAGCACGCATTTCCTGCGTAACCCCAAAGAGTATGCTTAACCTTTAATTACTTGAGTGAGATTTGTTAATTAGTATCTCTAGGAGGAAAACTCACTTGCGGATCTGTACTTACTCATGGGACTATAGGAAGCATTATCCGGAAGGATACGCTTGAGCCTTGAATCACTCGAGTAAGGTTTGTTAATTAGTATCTCTAGGAGGCATGCCTCGCTTGCGGATCTGTACTTACTCGTGTGATTATAAGGAGCTTAGACGCAGCGGAGAGACTCCAGTCCGACCGTACGTCAGATCTATTCGGTTGAGGATTTATCCATTTCGTTGGTGTGCTATGCCTACACTACACGAAAGGGGGTGTTTGAGCCTTTAATCACCTCGAGTGAGGTTTATTCATCAGCATCTCTAGGAGGCACGTCTCGCTTGCGGATCTCTACTCACTTGCTGGGGATGTAAGGAGCTTAGACGCTACGGAGAGACTCCCGTCCGACCACACGTCAGAACCCTACGGACTGGACCAATAACTTAGTCTATGGGAGCATACGAGATTATTGGAGGGAGCAACCTGCACAATAGACGGTTGAATCCCTTGAATTGTTAGGACATCGATAATAGAGTCAGACTATCCAACTGTAAGGAGTCAATGTGGTGAACCCATATCCTGATGCATCCCCTCATTAAAACTCTCTCGTGCAATTTCCTCTGTTTACATTTCTGCGCATTTAATTATTTCGTTATCTTAAACTTCTCCAATTTCGACATCGTCTAGCTAGCAAATTCGAAACCTATCAGTACTTGCCCATTAGTCTGAAAGTGGGGGGCGAAAACCCTGAACGCATGCGCTTCTAAAATTTGCATGGGCGGAAATAGGGATTTCATGAAGATCGCATGTGGCATGAACATATGATTAACCTTATGTTTGCAAAGATCAAGTTGTGATCTTACCAAAGCCATTGTTTGGATGGCGACTTGGAAGCAAGAGGGCAAGCGGCTCTCCTCCAAAGTGGACGCACACAAGGTGATGATGGCTTTCTCCCTTGGCGTAAACCTTGTGCTAGCAAAGCTCTTCAAGGAGTCCTCGATGCGTGAAGGAGATGAGATGCTTTTCTTGGCTGACCGAATCTCCTTCTTGGCGTGAAGACAACCCAAGACGAGAGGAGAAGAGGCGAGAGCACGATGACGTTCGAACGTGGGAGCGTTTCTTTTCTCAAAGAAAAACGCCTTCCAAATATAGTATGTTCACAACTCCACTTGAAGCCACCACTTAAAGCCATCGATAACTCCTCTCCTCTTTGAACCATGCGTTCACATAAGTGAACCGGTTCAATTTAATTCGGTTCAATTGCATTTGGTTCAAAGACCAAATCAAACCAGCATTGGTTCAGATCTTGTCAAACCAAATGGCTCAAGATCTAACCATTCATCTCTTGATGCTCCTGATCTCATCGATCAAGCATCAATTCTCTCGATCGAAGCTTACCGATCTCAAGCCCTAATCAATCAAACATGATCAGACCAGATCTCACTTACAATCAGAGTTTAAACTCCTTTAAACTGAACCAAAACAATTCAGTCCACACGATCTGACATAAGTAAGCCATATCATCAAATTGTGCGACCCTAAGGGTTTCCTTTAATGTCGGTAACGATAACTTACGTTATCACGAACAGAGAGGGGTATCTAGCAACACATCACTGTCTCCCGATATAAAGGAAAGAGTCTTCCAAGACTACACCCAAACACAGCACAAGTGTGAATTCAATTCACTAGGCATACATGTTTCCTTTGCCACTGGATGTTCTCGTTGGACAAGCGTGTCAAGCCTGTAACTCCAACATGATGAGAGTGGTTAGATCAGATGAACATAGTCATCTGGGTATGGCCATACACTTTCACAACCATCTCATACAGCGGGCCCCTTTAGAACATCACACTCCAAACAAGGAGAGGCAATCCTATATCTATCACTAATGCCCTAACATGACTCATGCCCATTATCCAAGATAATCTATAACCATTATATTTCAAATGATATTGAACTACCTCAAGACAATGCCAATCCTCATTTAGAAACACAAGTGATCTCAAGTCAGAGGAAATATGCTACTTGTTTGCACATAAGGATTATTCACATTGTGACAAGCAATTGAATATCCTAAGTAGGGTCAGTCCAGTACATCCAATGTACCTATGAGTCTATATCTTATTCCATGTTCGAAGCATCCTATAAGATTAGAACACATATTAGTCTCAATCATATCAAGGTTGTCTCATGTTCACCAAGATATTTCGACTAAGGACAATACTGCATGTCAGCCAAGCTGAACACCATTGAGACATTATTCAGAAGTATACATATAGCAGCAGATAATGCAACAACCTGAATAACAACTATTGCCTTTATAAACATAGAGTTTATACATGATACTGATAACAACCCAAGGCCTCAAACATTAGCCTTAAGGGCATACCCCAACATAGTCCCTGTGGGATCGATATTTTATTACTTCGATAGGCCCGTGCACTTGCGGGAAATGCCTACTATATTTGTAGGCGCTATCGCCACCCATAGAATAGGTTTTCCCCAAAATTTGGTATGAAAAAGAATCAAATCGAGCGAAAAATCGAGTCAAACTCGAAATTGGCGAACGAAAATATAGCCGTCATTATAAATACGGCGGTGTTGTATTTTCTTCTATGTCTTCCGGAATTACATCATGGCAGAAATACGGCCGTGAAAATAAATATGGTTTGACCGTATTTCTTTTTATGGATTTTCTGAAACAAAACATGGCCATATTTTTTGTCACCGACGGGCCGTATTTCTTTTTGTGGATTTCTGGGATAAAAAAATACAACTGTGATAATTATCACAGCTAGTGCTGTATTTCTCTCTGTGCTCTTCCAAAAATACGGCCGTGATAATAAATATGGCAGTGTCGTATTTTTCAAATAAGCTCTGATTCACACGAAATTTGATGGGCAGCTTTGTCTTGACTTATAGAATTCATCTATGCACTTAGATTCTTCAAATTCTACCAAAATCTGGTTGTTTTTGCCTGAAACATATTGAAAGTGAAAAGAGGTGAAGCTTCTGAACAAACAAAAGGATTTAAGTCAAAATAAGTGAAAATATGTAAGAATAGGAGATATTATGCATAAAAAGTATAGTAAAAATACTACGTAAATACGAGACATCAATGGGGCACCCCCTATGGTTCTATAACTGAATGTGTATGGCCATACCCAGGTGAGAACCTGATTTAGTCATGACCATGAGATTGGGTGAAAATAAGTAGTGACACACTTGTCCAATCGGATATCAGTTTGCAAAGGGACTGTAATGCACTAGTACCTTATTGCAATAATGGGGATGTTGATATTGATATCCATTCCAAAGACTTAGGTAGCAGCGATGCACTACTAGGTGCCACTCACTACTTGTGATAACCTAAGTTCATCACTGCCAACGTCAGAGGAACCTACAGGGTCGCACACCTTGATGCTCGAGTTTTCATATTAATCGGGCAGCTTTCGGATCGAGTTATTTCATAACTCAGATCTATTTGGGATACTTCATCAGCACCAATGGGCCTAATGAGATGGAAGAAGCTTATTAGAGCCAAACTCCATTTTTGGCATATTGACCCAAATTTTACCATGGTTAGCCTCATTTGACCTTAGGTTAAATTGGATTGGATCCAATGACTTGGTTAACATGCATAATGAAGTTTGGGCTAGACCCATGACCTAATAGGGCCTACTAATAAGTTGTCATGAAGAGATAAGTGGGCTAAAGGGTATAATGGGGAATATTATATGGCATAGGCGCATGAGGACTCCTAATTGGATTAGGAGTGGCGCCTATAGCCATGATTGGTATCTTCCAAGTGATTATATTCATATTGGATTTGATTTAATCACATGAGACATTAATTGGAAGATAATAGGTGCATGTGGGCTGATTATTGGCATAATTAGACTCCTAATTGGATTAGGATTTGCGCTCATACCTCATTAGACAATCCATCATGATGCTTTGACTAGGTCTTGGCGCATGCATGGAATAATTGTCTCATTAGGTATGGATTGGGCGCATATGGCATGGGCTTGCTTAGGCAAGGCTTAGGCACATATGGGATTAAGTATTTGATTAATCTAATTGATTGAATAATTCACTTAATCCAAGCCCTAATCGCCCACACCTTCCATATACCCTAAACCACCTCTTCAATTTATAAAAGAGACCGTTGCCGAACCCTTCGGTACATATGATGACACTAAAATATATAGTATATTTTGTATCATTTTATATATCTTTTCATGCTAAATTGAAGCTCTTTTGCTTATTTTTGTGCAAATTTATCAAATATTGCAAAATCTACTTTTATTTTAGTTTTTGATGATTTTCAGGTAAAAAGGCACTATTTTTAGGCGTTTTCAAGCAAAATCAAATACATGGAAGAGTTACCATCATCAAGAAGAGGATACATGACAAATTTCAAGTAAAATGGAGCCACGAACCAAAATACGGCAGGGCCGTAATATATATTACGGTACCGTATTTTCATATGCTGCCGTAATATCAGAGCACTGCCGTATTTTGGCTAATTTTTCATCAGAAGATTTTACAAAAATTATGGCACTGCCGTAAGAATTTACACGGGCCGTAATCTGAAGCGCTTTCAAACCAGAGATATTCACTGAAATTACGGCACTACCGTAAACCATTTTACGGGCTGTAATTTCCAAACGTTTTCAACCAGAAAATTTTATGGAAATTATGGCACTGCCGTAATATTTTTCACAGGCCGAAATTTTAACTCGGGGTTCACAGAACCAAATTATGGCACTGCTGTAATTTAAATTACGGCCGTAATTTTAACCTAGACACGCGAGTTTCTCGGGCCCGATTCTTGCGCATATCATATCTTGAGATCTGGACATCCAAATTGAGATCTGAAAGAAGTTGCAGACTCGTCTCGATGAGGAGAAGATAAAGGGACCAAAAGCCCTAATTTTTATGACCTATCGAGGGAGAAATCTACAGAGAGGTTCTTAGGGTTCGGCCTCGTGCCGAGAGGCGAAGGGACCATCTCAGATAGTGATTTTGACACAGAAGCTTTGCCTGGAGGAGAAGACAACACACTAGAAGTTTTAGAGTAAAAGGAGTTCGATTGGAGGAGAAATCAACCAAACAGCAGGCGCCAGCATTGTTCACTCACAAATTACGGCTGTAATTTCCATTACAGCCATGTTGTAACGTTTATTTCCTCTTTCTCTTTGATTTCTGATGCATTGAAACTATGGTTTATTGTATTTCTTCCTTCATGCTAGCTTAGACATATTTTGGGACATGAGGTGTAATCCCTTTGATTTTATATGATTAGATAACTTTTATTTCGTCAAGATAATTTTGCTATGATAATTCTACTTGTGTGATGACTTTTCTTTAATTCTTCTTAGTTTTCTTAGTATCATGCATTATTATAGAGTTTTCGCAATATGGACTGAAAAGTGATTTGCTTGAGAACTTGGAACCCTAAAATTGAACAATAGGAACTCACCGTAAGAAATTAGGTTAAGTTCTTTTTTCTTGATTTTAGTAGTTTAATTTCCATGTTAGATAATTCGAATCTAGGATTGAGTTATTGTGTCAAACGTGGAGATCTTGCATGAAAGTGAGGATCGGAACATTGGAGAACTATAAGTAGAACTTGTGTTAAGACTCGGATGCACGAAAGTGATCTTTGAGATTCCACTTGAGATAATCAACTTAGAATTCGGATGCACGAAAGTGATCCTTGAGTTCTTTGTTTGATGATTTACTTATTTTCAGCGTTGGGATAGACCTTGCGCGAAAGCGAGGACCGGTCCCTGCATGATTATCTGCACGAAAGTGAGACAATATCTTTATAAAGTAAATTATATATTTATCATGATAAAATTAGACTGACGACCTTTTATTCATATTTAGTCATTGAAATTAAGGTGGATGAAACCCTAGTCCCAGTTTCTCTCTGTTTATCTTTATACTCTTCCTATCATTTATTTGCATTATAATCGATTGCTTAGCTAGTAAGAATACAATTATTTGATACTTAACAATAAGGTCTCTATGGTTCAATATCCTTCTTTATTACTTCGAGTATCCGTGCACTTGCGGAATACAATAAGTTGTTGGCACCATTGCCGGAGACCTTAGTTTTGTTAATATCAAAATAGTTGTTAGTATTGCTAGACTAAGTTTTATTTGTTTTAGATTTAACTTTGTTTTTTATTTTTGCAGGTTTTGGATTTTCACAAGTTGTGACAGAACTATGATATCTGAAAAATTTTTATTTACTTGTGTTTTGTGTTTTTTACATATTTTTTTTAAAAAAAATAATAATTTGATTGATTGGTGTTGGATAATCTTTCTGTTCTTGATAGATTTGAAGAGATGTCTTTTAATTACAACTCCTGGGCAACTGAAAGAGGTGAGGTATACATGCCACAAAAAAGGTATGAAGATGATTCATTGTGCACTCTTGTAGATAAATTAAATTCTTGTATGCACGCTGTTAGATGTGATATTTGTGGTTGTTTTGATCATTATACTTCTGATTGCCAAATTTTTAATGCCTCAAAATTCTAAATTATTATGGTATCAAGATGATCATTATAATTCTAAATGGGAAAATCCAATTTCTTTTTATGAGGATTGCTCAAATCATGTTTCTGAATCATACTTTGAGGATACTGAAGAATCTAAGTTAGAATCCATGTTTGAAAAATTCATGACAAATCAAAGCCAAATCATGATGAATCAAAGTAAGAATATTGAAGATCTTAAAGGGATAGTTAGTCAGCTTGCTTCTCAAGCAAAATCTTTAACTGCTAATTCTAAAATTTTAGAAGCCTAGATAGCACAACAAGATTGTTTATTTGAGTTTGAAATTGAAGAAATTGATTTAGAAAATTCCCCCTCTGATTATGATTGTTTTAAGATTGAGCCTTATGTGAACATTAATGAATCTCACTCTGATTTTGATAATTGTAAAATTGATTCTTTTGATAATTTATTCGTGGAAAAGTTTGAGGAAATTGAAATTGAAAAATCCTCTTTTGATGAAATTGATTCTTTTGGTGATATATTATTTGTGGTTAATTCTGATGAAGGATATGAGGGAACTAATCTAGAAAAATCTTACTTTGATTTTGTTGATAACTTTGAAATCAATGAATTGTTTGATTGTGAGCATGAGCTTGAAAATGATTTGAAAATTACAAACATTGTTGAATCTCAATCTGATGCTTTGCCCGTATCTATTGTTCAATCTTCTGATTTCATTGAAAATTTATGTTTTATTGAGGAATCTAATTTGAGAAAGTTTATTTTGATGATCCAATACTTGAATCTTTTAATGAAAGTCCTATTGCAATTGAAGATTTAAATTTGAAGAAAGGACTTATGATTTTGCTTTTTGATAAATATAGGAAGATAATTGAATATCCTTTGATTGGAATTGAAAATATTGATTTTGATTTCCGCATATTTTATAAAGCCACATTGATTGTGTTGGGGTATGCCCTTAAGGCTAATGTTTGAGGCCTTGGGTTATTATCAGTATCATGTATAAACTATGTTTTATAAAGGCAATTGTTGTTATTCAGGTTGTTACATTATCTGCTGCTGTTATGTATACTTCTGAATAATGTCTCAATAGTGTTCAGCTTGGCTGACATGCAGTATTATCCTTAGTCGAGATATCTTGGTGAACATGAGACAGCCTTGATATGATTGAGACTAATATGTGTTCTGATCTTATAGGATGCTTCGAGCATGGAATAAGATTTAGACACATAGGTGCATTGGATGTACTGGACTGACCCTACTTAGGATGTTCAATTGTTTGTCACAATGTGAATAATCCTTGTATGCAAGCAAATGGCATATTTCCTCTGACTTGAGATCACTTCTGTTTCTAAATGATGATTGGCATTATCTTGAGGTAGTTCAATATCATTTGAAAAATTAATGGTTAAGGATTATCTTGGATAATGGGCATGAGTCATGTTAGGGCACTAGTGATAGATAAAGGATTGCCTCTCCTTGTTGGAGTGTGATGTTCTATAGGGGCCCCCTGGATGAGATGGTTGAGAAAGTGTATGGCCATACCCAGATGACTATGTTCATCTGATCTAACCATTCTCATTATGTTGGAGTTACACGCTTGACACGCTTGTCCAACGAGAACATCCAGTAGCAAAGGAAACATGTATGCCAAGTGAATTGGATTCACACTTGTGCTGTGGTTTAGGTGTAGTCTTGGAAGACTCTTTCCTTCATATCGGGAGACAGTGATGTGTTGCTAGATACCCCTCTCTGATCGTGATAATGTAAGTTATCGTTACCGACGTTGAAGGAAACCCTTAGGGTCGCACAATTTGATGATATGGCTTACTTATATCAGATCGTGTGGATTGAATTGTTTTAGTCCAATTTAAAGGAATTTAAACTCTGATTTGAAGTGAGATCTGGTCTGATCATGTTTGATTGATTAGGGCTTGAGATCGGTAAGCTTCGATCGGGAGAATTGATGCTTGATCGATGAGATCAAGAAGATCAAGAGATGTGTGGTTAGATCTTAAGCCATTTGGTTCAAAGAGATCTAAACCATGGCTGGTTCGATTTGGTCTTTGAACCAAATAGAATTGAACCGGTTCACTTAGTGAACGCTTGGTTCAAAGGAGAAGGAAGTTTCAATGGTTCACTTTGAGTGAATGCATGAGTATTAAGCACTTACTATATTTGGAAGTCGGTTTTCCATTTTGGAAAACGCCTCCACGATTGTAACGTGGCTCGCCCCCTCTTCTCCTCCCGTTTCCTCTCGTGTGGTAGTGAGTCTTCACGCCAAGGAAGAGAGTTCGAACAGCCGAGAGAGAAAAACATCTCCTTGTACACGATCAAGTTTTCCTTGGACCTTTGCTAGCACAAAGAGCACAAGGGAGTAAGCCTTCAACATCTTGTGTGTGACCTCTTTGGAGAAGAGCCGATCGCCCTTTCTTCTTCCAAGTCATCACTCGAGCAATGGCCATGGTAATGCTTCAATCATCCTCTTATGGTTGGTTATACTTACAAGCCATGCGATCTTCATGAAACCTAGTTTTTCCGCCTATGCAAAAATTTAGAATCCCATCTGACTTAGGTTTCGACCCTTCAATTAGTGCTTGGATAGCCTACCAGTGATTAGTGCTTGAACTCTCTGTGCATCTTATCTCGCCTGACCGGGACGCGGAGATCAAGTATGAAATCTGGATCCCATCTCACTAAAAGAGTTTCACTCTTTCGGGCTGTTTTATTGGATTTTTTAGTCAGATAAAATAGTGAGAAAAGAATCACTCTTAAGTCCTGGATTGATTCTAACATGGATACTGACCTTGTTGTTCTTGCAATGTTGTAGATTCCTGCAGCAACGAACACCACAGGGCTCAATTTGCGATCCATATTGGAAAAGGAGAAGTTTGCTGGGCCAAACTTCTCAGACTGGTACAGACAGCTTAAGATTGTGCTTAAGGCTGAGAGGAAGCTGTATGTCCATGAGTCGGCAATACCGGCTCAACCTGCTGCGAACGCCGCAAGGGCGGTTCGGGATGCTTATGAGAAGCACGTTAGTGATAGTACTGATGTCGCTTGCCTTATGCTTGCGTCAATGACGCCAGAGCTCCAGCGTCAGCATGAGGATTTGTCTGCTATTGATATTATAGCAAATCTCAAGATGCTATATGCTGCACAGGCAAGGACAGAACGCTATAACTTGACGAAACTTTTCTTTCATAGCAAACTGACTGAAGGCAGTCCAGTGGGAGCTCACGTACTCAAGATGATTGGGTACAAGGAGGCTCTAGAGAAACTGGGACACACCATCAATCAGGAACTTGTTGTAGACATTATCCTGCAGTCTCTCCCGGCCTCTTTCGATCCGTTCATCATTAATTTTAATATGAACAAGATCGACTGTACTCCGGCAGAGTTACTGAACATGCTCTGCACCACAGAGCAGACTCTTGAGAAGGGAAAGCCTTCATCCTCTGTCTTGATGGTTCCTTCAAGGAATAAGAAGAAGGGGAAGAAGGGCAAAACCCCTATCAAGAGCTACAACAAGGCTTTGAAACAAAAGGTGAAGCGGTCAAAGGACAACAGATGTTTCCACTGTGGCCAGCTGGGTCACTGGAAGAAGGACTGTAAAGCGCTCCAAGGAGAGAAGAAGGGAAGCAAGCCTTTCACTTCTGGCTCAGGTATTTACGTGACTGAAGTCATGGTAGCTTCTTCTATTTCATGGGTGTTGGACACTGCATGTGGAGTTCACAATTGTTCAAATGTGCAGGAACTCAAGAGAAGAAGACAGGTGGGACAGCATGAGGTGGACCTACGAGTTGGAAACGGGGCACGGGTTGCTGCTGTTGCTGTAGGAGAATATCACATCTTTTTACCATCTGGTTTTGTATTAGAACTTGACAATTGTTATTTCGTACCGAGCATAACTAAGAATATTATCTCTATTCCTGCTCTTATCAGGAAAGGTTTTTCTTTTGAATGCAAAACTTTAAAGTGTTGTATTTCGTTTGATAATATTGTTTATGCTACCGGGTCGATTAACAATGGGTTATTCATGTTGGACATGGAATGTTCTGTACAACAAATTGATAACAAGAAAGCCAAGTATGCTGATGACAGCACCTTGCTTTGGCATAGTCGTTTAGGCCATATTAACAAGAAGCGCATTAAGCGGTTGCATGAACGTGGACTGCTGGGATCATTCTCCTATGAGGAGCTTGATACATGCAAAGCTTGTTTAATGGTTAAAATGACGAAGACTCCTTTTTCTAATAAAGGTCAAAGGGCTTCAGGTTTACTTGACCTTATTCACAGTGATGTGTGTGGGCCTTTTAGTAAACATGCCAGAGGTGGCTATTTATACTTCATTACTTTTACTGATGATTTCAGTAGGTATGGTTATGTCTATTTAATGAGACATAAGAGTGAATCTTTTGACAAGTTCAAAGAGTTCAAAAATGAAGTACAAAATCAGTTAGGCCGAAATATCAAGGCACTTCGTTCAGATCGAGGTGGGGAATACTTGAGTCGTGAGTTTACTGACTATCTGAAGGAGTGTGGGATTATCTCACAGCTCACTCCGCCAGGAACACCGCAATGGAATGGTGTGTCCGAAAGGAGAAATAGAACCTTATTGGATATGGTTCGTTCAATGATGAGTCAGGCTACTCTACCTTACTCCTTTTGGGGATTTGCACTGGAAACAGCTGCAAAGGTGCTAAACCGAGTGCCATCCAAGGCTGTTTTAAGGACACCATATTAGTTATGGTATGGGAAACAGCCGAGCTTGACATTTATAAAAATCTGGGGTTGCGAGGCTTATGTCAAAAAGCTCGCCTCTGGGAAACTAGAGAGCAGATCAGATAAATGTATCTTTGTCGGTTACCCTAAAGAAACTAAGGGTTATTATTTCTATGATCCCAAGGAGAACAAAGTATTTGTTGCTCGAACGGCTATTTTTCTTGAGAAGGAATTTCTTCCACAAGAGGCCAGTGGGAGAGAAATAAAGCTGGATGAAAATCCAGAAGCGGGACAAAGTAATCAAGTTCAGTTGGATGAGCCTGAGCCAACAGATCAGGTTACTGAGCAACCTGATGCTCAGATATCACGGGAACCGCGTAGATCGGGAAGGATCCGTCGTCAGCCTGAGCGCTATGACGGAGTCTACATCATTAATGATGAACCCCTCACTTATGCGGATGCGGTCAATGGACCGGAATCAGTAAGATGGCTTGAAGCTATGCGAGCCGAAATGGACTCCATGTCAGATAACCAAGTCTGGGATTTGGTTGATCAGCCTCAGGGAGTAATCCTTATAGGCTGTAAGTGGATCTTCAAAAAGAAGAAAGAGATGGATGGTAACATAGTTACCTATAAGGGCAGGCTAGTTGCGAAAGGTTTCAAACAAATCTACGAGATAGATTATGATGAAACTTTCTCTCCTGTAGCCATGTTCAAGTCCATTCGGATTATTCTCGCGATAGCTGCATATTATGATTATGAGATCTGGCAAATGGATGTGAAGACCGCTTTCCTTAATGGAAAACTGGAAGAGGATGTGTATATGACACAGCCTGAAGGTTTCATCAATCCATCAGAACGTCATAAAATATGCAAATTAAAGAAGTCCATTTATGGACTAAAACAAGCATCGAGAAGCTGGAATATTCGTTTTGATGAATCAGTTTGTGAATTTGGTTTCATCAAAAATGAAGATGACCCGTGTGTATATAAAAGGTTTAGTGGGAGCGTGATTACTTTCCTAGTCCTCTACGTCGATGATATCTTAATCATTGGAAACGATATTCCTGAACTGCATGCAGTCAAAGCATGGTTAAGAAAATGTTTCTAGATGAAAGATTTGGGAGAAGCAGCCTATGTATTAGGTGTGGAGATCTACAGAGATAGATCTAATAGGCTTCTCGGGCTGTGCCAGAGTACTTACATCGATAAGGTCCTGGAGAGATTCCATTTAGAAAATTCTAAAAGAGGATATCTTCCAGTCAGACATGGTCTGAATCTTTCAAAGAGCCAGTGTCCTGAAACACAGTCTGAGAAAGATGAGATGGACAATACGCCTTATGCTTCGGCTATTGGGTCCATCATGTATGCGATGTTATGTACTCGCCCAGACGTCGCTTACGGGTTAAGCGTGACCAGTCGTTTCCAAAGTAATCCAAGGAAGACACGCTGGATTGCAGCCAAGAACATTTTAAAATATCTTCGGAGAACCAAAGATATGTTCTTGATTTATGGGGGTCAGGAAGAACTCAGTATTGAAGGATATACTGACGCTTCATTCCAATCTGACCAAGACGATTTCCGATCGCAATCAGGCTATGTTTTTAGCTTGAATGGAGGAGCAGTGGTGTGGAAGAGTTTCAAACAATCAATTGTTGCTGATTCCACAACAGAAGCCGAGTATGTTGCAGCCTCAGAAGCATCAAAGGAAGCAGTATGGATTCGTAAGTTCGTTTAGGAACTTGGTGTTGTTCCTTCGAGTGCAGATCCATTGGTTATCTTCTGTGATAACACAGGAGCGATTGCACAAGCAAAGGAACCTCGGTCACACCAGAAGTCCAAGCACATACAGAGAAGGTTTCATTTGATCCGGGAGATCATAGATCGAGGAGAGATCAAGATCTGCAAGGTTCATACAGATGACAATCTGGCTGACCCGCTTACAAAGCCTCTGGCGCAGCAGAAGCATGAGAAGCACTGTAATAATATAGGTTTGAGATTTCTCAACCATTAGTTTAAGTGCAAGTGGGAGATTGTTGGGGTATGCCCTTAAGGCTAATGTTTGAGGCCTTGGGTTATTATCAGTATCATGTATAAACTATGTTTTATAAAGGCAATTGTTGTTATTCAGGTTATTACATTATCTGCTGCTGTTATGTATACTTCTGAATAATGTCTCAATGGTGTTCAGCTTGGCTGACATGCAGTATTGTCCTTAGTCGAGATATCTTGGTGAACATGAGACAGCCTTGATATGATTGAGACTAATATGTGTTCTGATCTTATAGGATGCTTCGAGCATGGAATAAGATTTAGACACATAGGTGCATTGGATGTACTGGACTGACCCTACTTAGGATGTTCAATTGTTTGTCACAATGTGAATAATCCTTGTATGCAAGCAAATGGCATATTTCCTCTGACTTGAGATCACTTCTGTTTCTAAATGATGATTGGCATTATCTTGAGGTAGTTCAATATCATTTGAAAAATTAATGGTTAAGGATTATCTTGGATAATGGGCATGAGTCATGTTAGGGCACTAGTGATAGATAAAGGATTGCCTCTCCTTGTTGGAGTGTGATGTTCTATAGGGGCCCCCTGGATGAGATGGTTGAGAAAGTGTATGGCCATACCCAGATGACTATGTTCATCTGATCTAACCATTCTCATCATGTTGGAGTTACACGCTTGACATGCTTGTCCAACAAGAACATCCAGTAGCAAAGGAAACATGTATGCCAAGTGAATTGGATTCACACTTGTGCTGTGGTTTGGGTGTAGTCTTGGAAGACTCTTTCCTTCATATCGGGAGACAGTGATGTGTTGCTAGATACCCCTCTCTGATCGTGATAATGTAAGTTATCGTTACCGACATTGAAGGAAACCCTTAGGGTCGCACAATTTGATGATATGGCTTACTTATATCAGATCGTGTGGATTGAATTATTTTAGTCCAATTTAAAGGAATTTAAACTCTGATTTGAAGTGAGATCTGGTCTGATCATGTTTGATTGATTAGGGCTTGAGATCGGTAAGCTTCGATCGGGAGAATTGATGCTTGATCGATGAGATCAAGAAGATCAAGAGATGTGTGGTTAGATCTTGAGCCATTTGGTTCAAAGAGATCTAAACCATGGCTGGTTCGATTTGGTCTTTGAACCAAATAGAATTGAACCGGTTCACTTAGTGAACGCTTGGTTCAAAGGAGAAGGAAGTTTCGATGGTTCACTTTGAGTGAATGCATGAGTATTAAGCACTTACTATATTTGGAAGTCGGTTTTCCATTTTGGAAAACGCCTCCACGATTGTAACGTGGCTCGCCCCCTCTTCTCCTCCCGTTTCCTCTCGTGTGGTAGTGAGTCTTCACGCCAAGGAAGAGAGTTCGAACAGCCGAGAGAGAAAAACATCTCCTTGTACACGATCAAGTTTTCCTTGGATCTTTGCTAGCACAAAGAGCACAAGGGAGTAAGCCTTCAACATCTTGTGTGTGACCTCTTTGGAGAAGAGCCGATCGCCCTTTCTTCTTCCAAGTCATCACTCGAGCAATGGCCATGGTAATGCTTCAATCATCCTCTTATGGTTGGTTATACTTACAAGCCATGCGATCTTCATGAAACCTAGTTTTTCCGCCTATGCAAAAATTTAGAAGCCCATCTGACTTAGGTTTCGACCCTTCAGATTGTGATTTATTTAAAATTTTGGATATTTGAATTAGTGGCTAAACTTTTTGGACAACGGAAAAGAAAGAAATTACATGCTATTTACTTTGGTACTGATTCACCTGCTTCACCATGATATTTGATTTTTGGTCAAGCTAATGACCTAAAAATTAGTACTTCTTGGGAGGCAACCCAAGCATTATCACTTAGCTTAGTTTCTTTTATTTTAGTTTATCTTTAGAATTAATTTTTCACGCATCTTAAAACATGGGTTTAGAGTGCGCATCTTAAAATAACCCTAAGGCCGTGTTTACTTGGATGAATGGAAAGTACAAAGGAAAGAAAAGAAGAAAAGAAAGAAAAAATAGATGATGGAATGTGTTATAGATTTTCCTTTCTTGTGTTTACTTGGATGAAAATAAAGTTTGAAGGATTGATATATACACCCCAATTTTTATTTTTTTATTCATATTATATATATATAATATTATAAAATTATTAAATATTAAATATGAGTGACAATGGCGAGGGCAAGCAGTAGCGACATGAACGAGCAATGACGGAGCACTCGAGCAGCGACGGCAAGGACGAGTAGTCGAGAAAAGCTCGTATTGAGCAAGAATAAGTAACGGTGCGATGAAAAGTTGGTGTGAAGTTAGTAAAGTTAAGTAATAGTTTCAACTTTCTATCCGATTTGGGCAGAAAGCAAATAGAGGAATTAATGACTAACTTTCCCTCTTACTTTCCCTTCTAAACTATCCACCTGCCTAAGTAAACAAGCCTATATTCCTTTCCTTCCTACTTTCTTTCCTTTCCTTCTAACTTTCCCCCCAAGTAAACAAGGCCTAAAGATCTTATGTGGGAGAATGGATGCGCTAACCTTAGTTAGTCTTTCGCCCTTTCGTTTTTCCCTTCCTCTTGCCAAAAAGTCACTCTTTCATATTCTCCCATCACAAACTAGTCCTCTTCCATCCTGCACTCCTCCTACAAAGATTTCTTCTGATCCCTATTTATCTAGCTTTGAGGAGTCTACCTTTTTGTCTAAGTAACGTCTTCTACACCCTCTTCCATTCTGACTCCTCTGTCATTTGCATAGGAAAAGATCTCCGATGCTCCTCTAGCAAAGATTTCTTTAAACGCTCGTTCATCTAGAAAGACGACTTTGCCTCTTGGTGCTGGCGACAACTTCCGCATTGAGATAGCAAGAGATTCATAGTCTTTTCGATTGAAAACAAGTTAGCTTGGACTACATCTTCTTCAACTTTTCTCCAACTTTCTTATCTGTTTTCTTCCATTTTTCTCTGCTTGCAGAAGTTTGTATTTATTCCAAATTTCATTTTGTAGAACTCATATTTCATAGAATCTGAGTTAGATTGCGTAGAATATGAATGTTTATTAAACTCAATTTTTCTGTTAGCTTCGTAGACTTTATTCCTATTTCTGATTCTGTTAGTTATTTTTCCTAATTTGAATTTGTAGAAATTATAATCACTATTGTGGCTAAGAAAACTATTAGACAATATGGAGAAGGGTATAGAAAAGGGTGAGAAGCTAATGACATACAATGATTTATTTGGATGGGAGTCATCAGAAGAAGAACAAGATATGACATCACCTCAATACGCCCCGAATGAAGTAAAGTTGGTAAGAATAAATATGAAGTATCATGTAATTATGTTATATTCAAGGTTGCAATGGGGATGAAATGGTTAATATGTGAAATTTTAATAGGAAGATGATGACATTGCAACATATGCATCAGTGAAAGTTGAGGACATATGAGGAGGCTTCTACAAGAAATGAGAAAATTGAAACTTCATCTATTGTTCCAGTAGTCGGTATGACTTTTTGTGGTGAAACTGAAGCATGTGATTTTTATAATGACTATGCAAAAAGATTGAAATTTAGTATTAAGAAATATCACGTGGAACGTAGAAAAGATGAGAGTTTAAAATTTCGTAAGTTTGTTTGTAGCAAACAAGGATTGAGACAAATTCACTGAACCCACAGTACTAAAAAACCACAACCTGAGATAAGAACCAATTGTATGGCTCGAGTTGAATTCAAAATTGACTTGAATAAAGTTTGGACCTTATCAAAGATGGAGATTAATTATAACCATCTGATGGCATCACCAAATATGGTCCACATGCTTATTTATCACAGAAATATTCTACCTTTTCAGCGTGCTCTTATAGACCAAATGACAGACTCTAGTATAAAAGCTCATCATGTTTATAATTATTTTGAGTCTAGGGCAAACAACAATGAAGTTGGATTTATAAAAGACAATAACACTAACTATATTCAAAAACATATAAAGAAAATATTGGATGGTAAAGAAATTTGTAGTATACTTAAGTATTTGAAGGAATTGTGATCAGCTGATCCTTCCTTTTTGGCAAATGGTAGATCTATTATAGATTATGTATATTTTGGTGATGTAATATGTTTTGATACCACATTTCAGACAGATGAGTATAATATGTCATTTACTCCTATTGTTAGCTTGAATCACCACAAGCAAACAATTATTTTTTGTGCTGCTTTATTATATGACGAGTCTACTGATTCTTTTATTTGGTTATTTGAGACCTTCTTACAAGCAATGTCCGGGCAACCTCCTATCACCATATTCACCGATCAATCAGCTGTCATTTCAAAAGCTATCCAAATTGTGATGTCAACCATAGCCCATCGACTTTGCCTATGGCACATATTTCAAAACGCAGTCACGCATTTATCTCAGGTGATTCACACATTTCCTAGATTCGTCCAAGATTTCAAATACTATATTTATGAGAATTGCTCTATTGAAATATTTGAAAAACTATGGGAGGATCTATTGAATAAATATAACCTATGTGATAATTCGTGGATCATCAATTTTTACCATCTTCATGAAAAATGGGCTGTAAGAGATGGCAATGGTTTGAACATTTGTCCACCTGTCATTGATGAGAATAGAATAGAGATCTTAACTTCCATGTATAACCGAGTATGCCAGAAATAATACTATCTTGCAACACTTAGTCAGCATTCCAAGCAAGCCCTTGAAAAGATTGACACAACTATTGATAAATTGAGGCTAGAGGTGCAAGACATGCTGCATGTTGATTAGCAAAGTGAGGACAAAGATAATGACAATAATGATATTGGTCCAGACCTAAATATCACTATAAATACCCTAGCTGTCAATAAAGGTCCAAGAGAGAAAAGAAAGAAAAATGTGCTAGAAAAAAGGCTCAAAAAGGGTGGTGCATCAAAGGCAAACACAAGTACATGACCTCCTGTTCCCATGCATCCTGTATCTACATTTGCTGCTACACATGTATGTACTTGTACATTTGCTATAATTTTGTAGATTATTACCAATACTAATGTGGCTCTACCAATGTAATCCTTCCCATGACATATACTCCTCTAGTTGGGTTCTCTGTTCTTTTGACATTATGGCTCTACCATTGTAATCCTTCATATCCTTAAACTGCAAAAGAAAGGTACATGTGAATTATACATTATTTGAATTTAAGAATAAATTCCCCCTTACCTTGTCCTCAACCGCAATGTCTTTGATTATCTCATCTATAGTAAGAACTTACCATTTATCTCAACAAAAACGATTAGTCCCATATCTACATGTGAAAGTCAATGTAATTGAGTTTTATTTAGCTTACCTCTGTGGATAGCCTAGGGCGCTTCTTTTTCTGTGTATATGGGCTAACTATTGCCCATGAAGATTTTCTTATCTGCTTCTTTCTTGTATTTCCGTTATACAACCAATGTTGTATCTGATACATCAGCATATTTATCACCACTCGATCTATGTTGTCGCTCTCTTCGTCCTCTTTGAGCTTGTTATTTTTTCCAATAAGCTCTGCATTTCTCTTATCAATCTCGAAAGCCACTTCAGAGTTTTCCCTACTTAGTTGCAAAAGGTCAATTTGGAGCATATTATTCTCCTCAACAAACTATGCATTTCTCTTTTCAATCTCCTCTATCTGGAAAGCCACATCAGACTTCACCCTACTTACTTCCAGCACAAGGCTCTCGCAAGCATGTACAACATTATCTTTCTATTTATTCACTACCAAAAGGTCCGAGCTTTTTATTCTCCTCAACAAGCTCACAGATTCAAGACTCAAGTGTCTCTAAGTTTTTTTGGAAGTAGCCTCCTTGTCCGCTAAAATGGGAGTTTGTACACTTGGTTCAAGTTCTATATCAACATGATCAATATGATCATGTTCCATGATGACATGCATTTATATAGTATTTTTAGTATACTTTTACCATCAATTATCTCTCTTTTCTATCATGATTTTACTTATTTTGGCTTAAATTTCTTTGTTTGTTCAGAATCTTCACCTCTCTTCACTTTTGACATATTTTAGGTGAAAATGACCAAAGTTTGGTAGATTTTGAAGAATCTGAGCGCACAAATGAATTCTACAAGTCATGACGAAACTACCCAAAAAATTTCATACAAATCAGAGCATGTTTGGAAAATACGGCGCACCCATGAAAACTTTCACGGGCGTATTTTCTGAATGAATATAGAAGGAATTATGGCCCGGCCCATAATATTCGTCAAGGCTATACCAAAAATCCACAAAGTGTTTCATGGCCGGGTGTGATAATTTTCACAGCCGTATTTTGTCGAAGAAAATCCACATAAAGAAATACGGCCGGGTGTGAAAATTATCACAGTCGTATTTCTATCGAGCTTATTACCAGAAATCCACAGGGAGTTTTACGGCCACCTGTGAAAAATTTCACAGCTGTATTCTATCGGGCAAATTTCCAGAAATGTACATAATGTTTTACGGCTGGCCATGAAATATTTCACAGCCGTAATTCTCTCCGCCAGTTTCAATTTTGACCTCGTTTCTTATCCGATTTCGCTCATTTTCGAGCCAAATTTTGTGGAAACCCTAATTAAGTGATGGGGAACTATATAAGCTACCAAAGGAGTGATTATTGGGGGTTTTTTGGCAAGGATTTAATACAAAATCGACAAAGGGGCAAAATCTAGGGCGAACGACAGCGGGAGGCGTTTCTTCACCAGAAAAACTCCGTTTTTCCAGCCGATTGGCGTCGACCTTCACGAGGGAGCATCATACTACATCCTCCTTATTGATTTCTATTTTTATTTTCCAATTTTATAATCAAAATATAGATTTTTACAACATGAATATGAACACCATGCTAGTGTAACTTTTTCTTCAAGACTAGGGCGTAACCCTCTTTGTTTTCATGACTTAATTATTGATTTCTTTCTTATGAAGTAATTTACTTGTGTTAGATCCAATTATTGTTGTGCTTATTACATGTTGATTATTGGCCATAATTTGCATGCTTAGAGACGTCACAAGAAGTACTGAGAAGTGAATTGCGATGTCAGATCTACAATTTTTGGACAAGTTGATTCGAACATGAGAGTAGTTTGAATCAGCATGAGGGATTTCTTAGATTTATCGAAAACCCATTGAGTTTATCTTGAGTTAACAACCACGAGAGTAGGGAGTTAATTTAGATAAACACCGGACTGTACTGCTGAGAGAGGACAATATGTACATGCGGATAAATCCCCTTCAACATAGTAAATCCTTCTTAAGATATTTTAAATATAACAAGTCATGAAACATAATGGGGTGAACCCGAAGTCTTGATTATCCATAATTTGATTGCAACCCATTCGTATTTTCATTCTCTTTTACAAAAATTAAACCCTCTTTCAAACTATCTAGCTAACGATCCTAAGATAAGTCAGTACTTGGTCATTGGTCCCTGTGGGATCGATATTTTTATTACTTCGACGTATCCGTGCACTTGCGGATGCATCAAGTTTTTGGCGCCATTACCGGGGACCAATTTTGCCAATATTGACTCAATCGAAAGATTGCTAGACTAGAAATTTTACTGCATTTTTGTTTTCTTTTCTTTGTGATTTTTCTTTTATATATAATTTTAATTTTTGTAAATACTTTACTTCTTTTTCTAGGTTTTTATTTCTTTGATATTAATCAAAAATTTTGTGTTATCTCTTCTTTGATCTTACTTGGTTTTGTGTAGGATTCTATAGAAGCTTGATTCAGTCATGCAAGAATGAATTCAGTTTATTATGAGGATTATGGATGTTATAATAATTATTCTACTGATTATCAATCTGAGATCCCTCCTTATTTCAAGCCATCTTCAGGGCATACATGTACAAATGATAACTTCAACTTTTGGCCCTAGAATAATCCATACTCTAATACCTATGAGCCAGATTGGAAGAATCAATCGAACTTCTTGTATGAGAACGATCCGAATCATATCTTTCAACTAAACTTTGGATCACCTCTAGAATTTGAAGGATGGCAATTCAATCAACCTGAGAAATCCAACCTTGAGACTTTACTTGAAAACTTGATAGACCAAGAAAAGGAGTTTGGGCAAAAATTTAGGCAGTCCGATCAACCTGAGAAATCAAACCTGGAAATTATGATGGAGAATTTTATTGCCACACAGACAAAGCAAAACGATAATTTCATACAACAATTTAAAAAACAGAATGATAACTTCACACAAGAATTCAGGCAAGTCGATGAAGCTATCAAGAATCGGGTATCTGAGATGGAATCTGTTAAAACCCGCCAATTGATGCTAGCAAATCAAATAATTTAGCAGGCTAAACAATTAGAGGAACCATGGGCAAGCGATGCAATGCCAGACCAAGAAGTGCAAAACTCAGAACCCATTGAGCAACCATGTAATGAGGAGTCAGATCAACAAAGTAGGAAACAATAACCGGTGAATATTCCACCTCCACTATATAAACCACCGATTCCTTTTCCCCAAAGGTTGGTAAGGGTAATAATTGATAAGCAATTTGGGTCATGTAGTGATGGACATCTTAGATAAAATAGTTGAGGAAACTAATGTTATTCAATGTGAATGCCAGTTGAAAATTTGTATAATGGATGATGATGATGATGATGATAAGATAACTGAAGATAGTGTCAATGCTTACTCTCAACCATTTGATTCAATTCCTACCATTTACACGCATAAGGTAGAACCCGAAAATTCATACTATGCTGCTCTTGAAGTAAGTAAAATTTCAAAAATTGAAATTAGAACTCTTCCAAATAATGCGAGGTATGAAATTCTGGGCCTAGACTTTACTTTTTCTATAATTGATGAGGCAAAGGAGCATGAAAAACAAACAAGTTCCATAATAGATAAATTTAGAAAAGCTATAGGATATTTTTTGATGATATCGCGAATATTAACTTTTATTTTTGCTTACACAGATTGTTCAAAATGATAATGAACCACCTACTACTTTGGATATTTTCTTTGGTGGGCGTACTTGTTAAACGACGAAAATGCAAGAAATTACATGCTCTATACTTTGGCACTGATTCACCATCGACACCATGATGATAGTCCCTAGTCGAGCTGGTGACCTTAAACTTAGCGCTTCTTGGGATGCAACCCAATCACTATCTCTATTTTTCATTCTCAGTTTTTATTTTATGTTATTTTACTTTTTGATAGTATAGTTAGTTATTTGCTTTTGAAAGTTACGCTATGAATCTTATATGATGCTTTTAGAATAGTTTCTCCTTTAATCATTATCTATATTTTGTGTAGGAGCTTTATGATACATTTATGAGGACATGACAGCTCTGGTGAGGAGGATGGTTCGGGCAATAGTACAGACAATAGCGCTTTGTGAGTATATTTTCTCCTACTCTCTTATTACTTGTTTATTGCATCGAGGACGATGCATTCTTTATGTAGGGGAGGATATTTTATTTTGTTTCATGGATATTGTATTTGACTTGACTCTTTGATTTATGGTATGATATCATGTGTATGTCTGGATGTATTTTGATTAGCATCATATGTGGATGCTATAATCATTTTGGATTGTACTCAAATTATATGTATTTTCTAATGCACAATGTTTTTGATGATGATATGTGATTTTATATTGTTGATGATTTGTGCTGTGGATGATCATATACCAATACATGTGAATGGATTAATTACTCTATATGTTGAATTTATTTCCTTGATGTAAATCCTCATATTTGATCTTCTGTTTATTGTTCATAAGATTCTGGTAAATAGAATGTTTGAGGAATGAGATTCAAGAGTGAAACATCCTTTTCAAATAAGGTGAGTAGATTAGTACAATTTTCCTGAATTGATATTGATTGATAGCCTTATATATGTTTGGTCTATTGTATTATTTGTTGGGAAGAAAGAATCCAAAATCCAGAAATAAAAAAAAAAGACTCCTCTACTTGGCACTGTGAAAAATTGGCAGTCGTACCGAAGACATGAGTTGAAGTCTAAAAAAAAGAGAGAGAGGAAATAAAAGTATGTATCTATGTGGGTACATGCCAAGAAAAGATTTTGACATAAACTCTACTATCTTCGGTTATGAGTCCCAACTCCGCTGGCTTAAAGATAGGAGTTCTATTACAATGACTATGTGGTTGGTGTACTCTAAATTTGTCACCAGAAAAAAAAAGGTGGTAATTGATTTAGAGAATGTCAAAAATAAATATAGAAAAAGATTTTGGAGGTCCTATTCCTGTAAACAAAAATAGTATAGTGTTGAACTGAATATAAGGTGAACTCATGAGATTGAGATTCAGATTATTATGCAAGTTGCAAATTTTATTTGTTTTGGATTGTGAATTTTAAGGATTAAATTCTAAGAATAGTTTATTTCTCTAGAATCTTTTGTGACATGAGCTGGAAATCTTTAATGAGTGATTATATTTTGGAAGTTTATTTTTCATTAGTGAGTTATTGTTTCCATACTCAGCATTATCCTTTGGTCTATTTATTTGCTTGAGGACAAGCAAAAGTTATGTCTAGGAAAATTTGATGACATGTATTTATATAGTATTCTTAGTATACTTTTACCATCAATTATCTCTCTTTTCTATCATGACTCTACTCATTTTGACTTAAATTCCTTTGTTTGTTCAGAATCTTCACTTCTCTTCACTTTTGACATATTTTAGATGAAAATGACCAAAGTTTGGTGGATTTTGAAGAATCTGAGTGCACAAATGAATTCTACAAGTCAAGACGAAGCTCCCCATAAAAATTCATACAAATCAGAGCATGTTTGGAAAATACGGCCCACCCATGAAAACTTTCACGGCCGTATTTTCTGAATGAATATAGAAGGAATTACGGTCCTGCCCGTAATATTCATCAAGGCTATACCAAAAATCCATAGAGTGTTTCATAGCCGGGTGTGATAATTTTCACGACCGTATTTTGTCGAAGAAAATCCATACAAAGAAATACGGCAGGGTGTGAAAATTATCACAGCCGTATTTCTATCGAGCTTATTACCAGAAATCCACAGGGAGTTTTACGGCCACCCGTGAAATATTTCACAGCCGTATTTCTATCGGGTAAATTTCTAGAAATGAACATAATGTTTTACGACCATCCATGAAATATTTCACAGCCGTAATTCAGTCTGCCAGTTTCGGTTTTGACCTCGTTTCTTGTCCGATTTGGCTCGTTTTCGAGCCAAATTTTGGGGAAACCCTAATTAAATGATGGGGAACTATATAAGCTACCAAATGAGTGATTATTGGGGGATTTTTGGCAAGGATTTAATGTGAAATCGACAAAGGGGTGAAATCTAGGGCGAACGGCAGTGGGAGGCATTTCTTCACCGGAAAAACTCCATTTTTCTAGCCGATTGGCGTCGACCTTCACGAGGGAGCATCATACTACATCCTCCTTGTTTATTTCTATTTTTATTTGCCAATTTTATAATCAAAATATATATTTTTACAATATGAACATGAGCACCATACTAATGTAACTTTTTCTTCAGGACTAGGGTGTAGCCCTCTTTGTTTTCATGACTTAATCATTGATTTCTTTCTTATGAAGTAATTTACTTATGTTAGATTCAATTATTGTTGTGCTTATTACATGTTAATTATTGGCCATAATTTGCATGCTTAGAGACGTCGCAAGAAGTACTGAGAAGTGAATTGCGACGTCGGATCTACAGTTTTTGGACAATTTGATTCGAACACGAGAGTAGTTTGAATCGGCTTGAGGGATTTCTTAGATTTATCAAGAACCCATTGGGTTTATCTTGAGTTAACAGCCACGAGAGTAGGGGGTTAATTCAGATAAACACCGGATTGTACTACTGAGAGGGGGCAATCTGTACATGCGGATAAATCCCTTTCAACACAGTAAATCCTTTTTAAGATATTTTAATTATAACAAGTCATGAAACATAGTGTGGTGAACCCGAAGTCCTGATTATCCATAATTTTATTGCAACCCATTCGTATTTTCATTTTTTTCTTTTACAAAAATTAAACCCTCTTTCAAACTATCTAGTTAACGATCCTAAGATATGTAAGTACTTGGTCATTGGTCCCTGTGGGATCGATATTTTTATTACTTCGACGTATCCGTGCACATGCGGACACATCATTCCACATCATCCAAAATAATCTAAAAAAGAATCTACAACCAACAACATAATAAGATTAGAAAATGTGTCAAGTAACTTAGAGTGCTCAGATTTAACATTAGATAAACCATATCTAGTCCCTTGATAGACCTTCAAGGTTCTTAAAATAAGCTGACCTTCGCTTAGTTCTTGCATTTACCCACTGGAAAAGTCGTGGGTGCACATCGTCAATCCTATTGGATATGTTCATCGACTATGCTCATATAGCCAAACCTATCACAAAGTAAAAACACTATTAACAATCGCCACAATTGAGATAGAATAATAAAATGATATAAGGGATCTCACTCACACACAATAGAATGACACATCCATCAATGCCACTAAGTTTTTTTTTCTTGTTGTTGTTTGACACCCCTTCAATTAAATACCAATGAACAACTTTAGACTAATTATAATTATTTATTTTGGTCAAATCATCAACATATGAAACTAGGGTGGTATCCATGATATAACTCAGCCAGCAGAAAAGAAAAGTACAAAATATGTACAAAATCACAAGCTACAACACTCTATCGTCGTCCACTCTGTGTCCCTTGGCACTCAACTAGCTCAGTTTTTTTCTCAATTAGGTCTCTAGTTATTGTTTGACCATTAATTCTATATTACAAAAGACTAAACTCGGTGGCTCAGATTCCAAGTTCACTAACTCCCCTTGTTGTGGCAAACCAAGTATGATTGATACATCCTGAACAGTAAACCCTATAAAATTCTCATTAATCAAGAATACCCTTCTTTCTTGATCCCATCTCGGTATTAAGAATTCCACTGTTAGCATGTCCAATGCTACAGAGGGAACCTGGAACAAAATGCCAAATAGGGTAGCTAGCAAATGCTCCTTGACCACATTACCAATTGCTAATTTGTCTATGAAACTATGCTGCCTCTTCAAGGAATATCTACTAAGGACAGGTCGGCACACTTCTACACACTTAGAATTTCTTTGTATACAGTGTCTTTGGCAAATGTATTTTTGCACCTTATTGCTGGAACTAGATGAGGCCGAATCTGTATATGAGTTTGCAACTGATTCTGTGCTTGATCTAACTCATATTCTACGATAAAAATATTAGATTCTACGAAAAAAAAACTCACATTCTACAATATTTATTAAAGATTCTATGAAAAGAAGCTCATATTCTACTATATATATATATATGGGATTCTACGATATAGGTGAGGGATTCTACTAAATGCAAACTCATATTCTACCAAAATAACTAACATTCTACGAAATTGATAAAGGAATCTATAGGAACAACCCATATTCTAGTAAAAGCATGTCCTACTAAAAACATACTCATATTCTACTAAAATCAAACTCAAATTCTACTAAAAAAACACATATTCTACTCAAACAACTAACATTCTACATTATTTATGTAAAGAAAAATCACAATACTAACAGAAAAACATGTCCAATTAAAAACATATTCATATTGTACTAAAAGCAAACTCATATTCTACAAAAAAAAAAAAAAAAGCTCATATTCTACCAAAAAAACTCATATTCTACTAAAATAACAAATATTATACGTTATTTATGTAAAAAAAATCACAATACTAATAGAAAAACATGTCCTAATAAAAACATACTTATATTCTACTAAAAACATACTCATATTCTACTAAAAACAAACTCACATTCTACAAAAAAAAAAAAAAGAAAAAAAAAGAAAACTCATATTCTACTAAAACAACTAACATTCTAAATTATTTGTGTAAAGAAAAATCACAATACTAATAGAAAAATATGTCCTACTAAAAACATACTCATATTCTACTAAAAACAAACTCAATTTCTACTAAACAACCACATATTGTACAAAATTTAATTCACATTCTACGAGGGATACCTAAATCAAATGAAGTAGTTTGGCAAGGTTGCTGACAAGAGATATGAATGCATAAATGTAGATAGATATTTATCCACATTCTACAAACCCTAAATTATATTATACATATTGGAATGAGAATGCATAAATGCAGATGGATATTTCTCACCACAGTCCTTTTGACAAAGGGAAGGTTGCTGACGAGGGATGCATTCGAGAGGGAGGTTGGCTCGACGACGGATACACTATAAACAAACTTCGACGAGGATGGATGCACTAGAGAGGGACATTGACGAGAACTCAATGCTAGAGAGGGACGTCGATGATGAGAGATGCACTGGAGAGGGAGTCGAGGATGATGAGGGTTGCACTAGAGGGAAGGTCAATGACAAGAGCTGCACTGGAGGGAAGGTCGACGACGAGAGCTAAGCTAGAGTAATCCTCCATCAACGATGAGCATGAGGGTTCAGATGAGGGTTTTCGCTTCGGGGATAACGGAGAAATTTTGAAATGATTTCATAGTTTTATAGTTTTTCAAACCACATCTTAAAAGGGAAAGAGCCTAACCAGGGTTAAGTCTTCTTCTTGGTTGCTTTAAGATGCATGCTCTAAACCCACGCTTCAAGATGCTTGAAAGATGGATGGGGGACCCTACTCTTTATTGAAAGGCAGGGTCCCTACCTAGGCCATTTTTTTCTGATCCCACAGCACAATCGGCAAACTAGTAGATAGGAATGACAACACTGACTTGGGCACGTCAAAGGTGGTGCCTTGTTGCTCCGCTCCCTGAAATTCGACACCGATGTTGCCTCATCCTCGGGATGTCCCGTTGACTGCCGCAATGCCTGAAAGCTTTTTAGCACTAGGTCGGCCGATCGAGAGAAAAAATAAATTTAATCAGACCTAGAATAGGTCCCGGCCTAAGTGGATCCTCCAGCCCAGATCCTAATCCAGGTCAGCCAAATCTGCTCGATCTAATCCACCAGGATTGGGACCAACATGACCAGACCAACCAATCAAGCCCAATTTTCAAACTTAAGTTTGAGAGAGTCCATTGAGGGTTGATCCAGCAGTCCGATCCATCAGCAGTTCAAACCCAGCAGAGCAAGACCCAATAGCAGAAATTAGACTCAACCCAATTCAGGTATCAAAATTCACCTTGCCTTGGTATTTAATCTATAAATGGATCCTGCCATAGTAACTAAGGGCGTGTTTCCCTTGATGAATGTAAAATAAGAGGGAAATCAGCAGGGAGAGAAAATCACTAGGGAAGGAGAGGGAGTCACATGAGTGTCATACGACTCCATCCGTCCCTGCACGCGGACACGAATTTGTGTCCAGCGCAGCGTTCGAGGCAGGGAGGGGCTGCTATTTGGTAGACGCTGGCGGGGCTTGTTAGTCGGCCATCAGAGGGCGATGCAAGGTAGATCGTGGACGGCAGGGGTCTCTGGCGGCGGCGGATGGCTCCAGTGGCAGGCGTCTCCGGTGTCAACTCCAGCAGCAGGTAGGGTGAGCAGCAGGCAGCTTCGAGCTTCATCGAGGGCAGGCGAGGGTGTCATCGAGGTCGTCGAGGGCGGCGAGGTCGAGAGCGATCAATTGAGGGCGGCATTGGCGAGTGCAGGACAGCTGTCAATGGTGACCGGGTGATCGAGGGTAAGGAGCGAGCAGGCGATTAAGGGCAAGGGTGAGCAAGCGATCGAGGACGGATTTGTTTTCCACCCGATTCGGGCGGAAAAAAAAAGAGCATTGTAGCCACCATTTTTTTCCCTCCTTTCCAATCCCTCTATCCAAAAAAAGGCAGAAAATAGACGAATCCATCCATCCATTCATATTTTCCCTCCAAGGAAACACGTCCTAAATTGAGGGGATTGTTTATTAGTATTTATCTCTTATGATTTATTATTATTGGTTAGAAATATTTAGTTTTAATTGTTTTCTCTCTATCAAAGTGGTATCGTGTCCATCATCCACTACTTGTTGAGAAACATTTCGTTTCACCAGAGAACAATAGTTTGATTTAAAAAACATGAGATTAAAGTAGGGATGAGAACGGTTTAGGGAGGGTTTTGTCAAACCCAACTCCAAAATTTTGTACCCGACTAGCAACTGCTGCAAGAGCAAGTAATAACAATAAGAAGTGAAAGCCGGCAAAGGTGAGCAATAACAAGTGATAATAAGGCAGCAGCAGCGCAAAGACAATGAGCTACATCGACAAGAGCAACGAGTGAGAGCGAGACCTGGGAACAAGGTTTTTACTTTTTAGAGGGTATTTGATAGCAGCAACAAGCGAAAACTAGTAGAAGCAAGCAATCTCAGACGATAACAATGACAATGGTGCCACTAAGAGCGAGTGAGAGTGAGCTTACGAGAGCAAGGTTTTTATAGGATATTTAAATATTTTTAGTGTACTAGGGATTCGTTCCAGTGCAAGGCAAGTTTCGTATATCACATACTAGACCCACCTCACTTTAGTCAAATTAGATTTTTTTTTCCATCAAAATCGAGTCGAACTGGATTTAGAATTTTCTTTTTTTCACGCAAGTCTAGATGAAAGAACAGATTAGCTGAAGTCACGCTTCTCATTCCTCGGAAATATGTTCAGTACAAGAGCTTTCAAGATGTGACCTCCCATCTCAAAAATAAAAGCCTTATTTGGGTAGATTAGCACATCATAGTGTTCGATTAAACATTTGACATTACGGCATTTGCATGTATCAGTCACAAGGGATCCCTGTTGACATCCTTATAGAGCAGGTATCTAGATCGGGTTTTTCCAAGTGCTGCATACCTGAAATTTGCAAAAAGGAGAAGACCATGAGATAGATACATTTCCCACGGATGCGGTAAAACTAATAAATATCATTTGTAATTTCAATCAACAACATACCACTGAGGTACAAATGGGGCCATCCAGATGGCATCGCCTGCTTGCACAGGGTACCTATTGCAACAGGAACGTTGAGAAAAAAAACATGGGAACCAATTATAGTTACCTATCATAAGCAGTATAATGCAGCAAAATAGGCAGGCAGCAAATAGAAACACCATAGCAGCAATGGCCTAATTCATCCAAGCTTGCCAGCAAAAAGGAAAAGAGAAATAGATGGAGGAATCTTACAGATACATTTTAAAAGTTTAAAGCATGAATTTTTACTGTAAATTGAAACAAATTTCCAAAACGACTGAAATAGAAACTGTTGATTCGTTCTTACAAGAGGAAGAAAGTTAGCATATTAAGGATAACATGCACAGGTCATCAAGTTTGATAGAATCAATTTGGAAAGAGTTTCTTGTGTGAAGATAGTCCACCTTATAAGTTGCAGGAAATTTGAACAAAATAAATACCAGCAACTATAATGGAGAACCAAAGCCAGGGAAAAAAAATGTGAAGCTCAAGTTTAATGACGTAGAAACTATCAGCAGGTAAAAATTAATCAATGCCTATTAGAGGGTGAATATGAGGAATTTTACTGCCAAAAATATAGAAATTCACAAAGTGAATCTGCAGCTTAAGAAGGTGGAACTCTGTTTACATAAGCTCAAAACACCAAGTATGCACTAATTATGTTTAATTGCTTCTATTTAAAATGATAAATATAAAAAAATGATAAATATAAAGAAAATAATACTTTCCAATAACTTCATTTGCCTGATTGTACCCTTACCAGTCCTCACCCAAGCGATATATTCCTTGTCCCTCCAGTATCAACAAACCATGCTGATTGTAGTGAACCTCCTGTTGCAACAAGCAAAGAAAGAACATAAAGCAAATGACCACGAAACTGCCTGATATCAATCTCCCCTTAAGACTTAGGCAAAGGTTGCTAGAGGAAAAACAAGGTCAGACAAACCTTCACATTCAGATATTCTCCAGGTTGGAAATCCATAATCTGCATGTAGAAGCATAAAACACTCAACACATAATCATGAATGGTGTTGCCAAATATTAAAGATAGAAACAAGAACAAACTTGGATACAACAACTCGCTAGACCAAAGGACTCTGTAAGCACTTCCATCATATATTAATAAGTAATCAAGATACAAAATGCTGAGCTTTTAGTAAATTATGACAGTAACAGTCTGAT
This sequence comes from Costus lasius, assembly GCA_027563935.2. NCBI lineage: Eukaryota > Viridiplantae > Streptophyta > Magnoliopsida > Zingiberales > Costaceae > Costus > Costus lasius. The sequence goes on from CM050451.1 coordinate 86,016,945, forward strand.
GTATGTGTTTCTGGTTCCTTGTTGACTGTTGCAGGACAAACAGCAACTGTGGAGCCTGCACTGAGAAAAGTCATGAAGTTCCACTCTTCTAATAATGCATTAACAATAGTAGTTAATCTAGTAATCAGACCGAATTTTCAGTATATCATAATCATAAACTGAGGCGGTAGAGCAATAATTGTGTCCAAAAGAATGAAATTACTGAAAATGGTCATATGTTCAAATTTTTTGCTCACAACAATTCTAAACCCTACTTTTTCTTTTGCAAAGTAGCATACATCTTTTCAAGCTTGTGTTCAAGCAATTCAAGATCAGATACTGATTGCCTTAAGAATTTAGAGATGAAACAGGACAATAGCAATATTACATGAATATAGAATTTTAAAAGTAACTTACATGAATATTAAAATCATAATGGGCAGAAGTTGGCAGCAGTTTCCTCAGTTGAAATACCTAGAAGCAAGCAAGTAAAAGAAAATTCATATCAGGAGAAATTACAAAATATTAGTCAATAAATAATCAAGAACACAGAAAAAGAAAGCGCAAATAGATGACAAATTTATGGTTGACAAGTTTTACCTCCCCTGGAGTTTCTAGAAGTGGCTGTTTCTCTGTTGAACCAAGAATTTGTTCAGGAAAATGGTTCTCTATGCTAATATACCTTTTGGAGGAAAATATAGTTCAGTTTGGCACTTGGTAACTATTAAACAAGAAGTTAATTCAAACACAAATGATTCATGTCTACAAAATTTTGCAAGGTTTAATCACCAAGCTCAACGCAAGAACAAGAAGATTAAAAAGGCATTGGAGATTCAAACAAACAACCTCCTCTCAAAGATCAGAACTGTAGCTTCTTTGTCACACTTCAACAAATGCTCCACATTTGGGGGTAGATAGACATATGAGTCCACCTACGTTGCAGGCAATATCATGTCATAATCCATCCAATTTAGCGTCATGATAGGATAAGCAAAGTGGGATAGATTATTTAACAAATAAGAACTAGTTTCAAGAGCTCGAGGCATAACTAATAGTGTATATAAAACTCTTACTGACTACCTAGGACATGCACGCATTTCTGTTCTATTCTACTACACATTTTGAGCCAAATTACAGCACAGCAATGCCTTTTTATCACATTTGAACAAATAATTTTTCAAAAGGAAGATTGGTCCAACAAAATAAGACCCACTAGACTGTTTTGGTTCAAGCAAGGTTTAGAAATGAGCTACTCTATAGTCCAAAATCTTGGAAAATTGGAAGATTAGTTGATCTACTAACGACTCGGCCAAAAAGATTTAAACCTTGGTTTAAGAATTAATTATTTATTTGAAACAAATATCACATAAATTAATTAATAATGTACAATTGCACATGGCCGTTCATTATTGTCTTTGAAAGGGTATATGCCTCGATCCAGCTATAGACTAGCTGTTACTGTCTACCAAAGCGAGGATCAATATGGAGGGTTGATAGAAAATGGGCAAACTGGTACAATAGCATCCCAGACTTGAAATTAAACTGCGCATTTTTATGATTGAATTTCTTGCCTATGGAACCACGCATCAATGTTGTCATAGCCGAGATGGCCTAGTGAGAAGTGAACTAAAAGCATATTCTTCCTCAAAAGTCAAAGTTAATTAAATCCAATTTAAAGAACAATTTAGAATGTCCTTGATCTTTGTATCATAGCAAAAACAAAAACAATGGAAGCTTGCCTTACACATAAATGATATGGAAGCACTGTAATAAAATACATATATCCAGTAAAAGTGCAGGAAAAAATTATCGACATTTTTTGCAGAGCCATTCACGCATGTTGGCTGTGGAATCAGATATAGAAATAACAGAAACAAATAACAGCAACTTAAACATAGAAAAATCAGAAAACAAAGTATAAATAGAAAAGAAAGGAAACCTTACAGTCAACTTATGATCTATAATGGAACCATTGGAGAATATCACACTACCTTCTACCACAAAGACGAACCTGGATTAATCATCAGAAAAGGTAACTAAATCATATTATGCCATCTTATACACAATAATATTAAACGAGAAAAGATAGATAAAATATGAAACACTAAAGATCAATATATATATATATATATATAATATAGCTAAAAATCTAACTGAAAAAAGCTACAATTAATTTTTATACAAACAGTAGTCTAAAAAAAGATTCAACAACTTAAAGCACAAATGTACCTACATCAGCTATGCTAAAAAAATTATAATAGGATCCAATAATCACTATGAGTTATGACTACGTAATATAGGAAAAAGTGCCTCACTGTATGTAGGAAAAGAGCTGGAAACTTTCACCACCTTAAACTGCATTAGTGGGAGTATTCCGAAAGTCAAATTTCTCAATTCTTTTTTGGATTAACTAAAGATTCAAAAGTATTATAGGATTGATGTCTGAACACAGGCAATATTGAGGTAAATTCTAGGCCCCATTTACTAACTGATGGTGGCTAAGAATAATAAGAAACGTGAAGCAATAACAAATAAATGCACCTTTCAACATCTTTTGACGGTAGCCCTGATATAGCTTTTTCTGCGTCAGAAAACAGAAATAGTTAGATTGATACAAAATCATATACAAGAATATAGTATCTGCAAAGTCTGTGGCATGCTCAATTTACTTGTGCTACACCAGTCCATAAGCTATTGAAATTTGTTTTCAAACGTCCACAAAATAACACAGACATGTCGTTGACGCACAACAACAAGCTACTTCACTTAAGCACATGACACAAAAGGTGTAAGACTGTAAGTAGTTGAAAGAAACCATTTAATTATCAAATATTAGTCAGGTAGGTTAACTGCCCAATTTTTTTTAAAAAAATAATAACTATTTTCATCTGATTATTAAAGTAATCCCAAAAGTAGTTGTGCACTGTTAGTTTAAGTATATAGTGAGTAGTTAGCAATGAAAACTGCAACAAATGACCAAGCAGACGGTAAATATTTAAGCTAACCACAGTGGAAAGGTTATAGGTTGTTAAAAATATATCAACCATCTGCTTACCCAATATTATTTTTCTAGGTAAGCTCCGCAACTATAATCTATATCCAAAGACATATATTCATTCCAAATGGTATTCCTCACTGAGACTACACATGCAGAGATGCAAAAGTTGACTGTGAGGTACCTGTGTGCCTACCTTTTCAACAAATATGTTAAGCCAAGATATAATCTGGAATATAATCTGTTTTTTTGTTCTGTTGGTCAACGAACTGTTACCCAAACTTTTTATATTTCATCACTACGGTGATAAGAGGAACAAAACTAATTTCTTTTTACACAATACATGTTGATTCACTTATTCAAAGTAGTACGAATACCAATCATGTATAATTTGCTCATTTCTGTGCAGCTGCATCATGCCTCAATTTCCAATTCAACTAGTAATAAAGTGAAAAGCTTAGAGAATTTTCTTCCATATGAAAAATGAATATCATGCCTTGCATCTTTGCTAAGTACATTGAAAAATGTGCCCCCGTTGCTGAAGAGATCAAATATGCTCCTATGGTGTTTTTCCTACAAAATCATTACGAACCTTTAAAAGACAACTTATGCTAGACATTTGCCAATCAGAAAGTTGAAAATAAGCATAGTAACTTACCAATTTGGCAGTGGGCTGAATACATGACTTTCTGGTGTTATAAGAGCGTGGTCTCTTTTGTAGACGCTTCGTGTAAAACCAGGTAAATCTGGGATTTGCAAAAGGAAAGAAGTGATGAAAGATGTTTTGCATATGAAGCTAGAATTACACCAGTCTATCTCAGAATCACCACTCGATACACAAATGCATCATCAAGACTGTGGTGCTACTTGTAGTACAACAAGCTCGTATAGCTCCTCCGAACAAAATATTTTCCATGTAGCACAGTAAAGTCTATCTTACCCATTATTGGGTTTCTAGGTTCAAGTCGCAAATAATAATAATAATAATAATAATAATAATAATAATAATAATAATCATCAGAGCTAGAGAAGTAAAGTTGCATATTTTTGACAACTCTCTAGATAGTGTTAGGGAACTTATACACCTAGTTGCTCTTTTTATTTACATTTTCATATTTATTGCAAGAACTTGAATTCAGAAAAGATAATTTTCCTGCTCGTCCCAGTGCATGAAGCTATCCAACTTTAGATCACTAGTTCACCTGTTCATCCCACCATTAACGTATATGCATAAATAACAGAGTTGCAAACTTCAACCCAAATTATGGTTGAATCAATCTCAAGCTAGCAAGTATACTGGCCATGTTTTAAAATATCGTTTCTCATCAGTCCTGACGTTTATCAGAGCGTACCAAAGTCACATTTGAAACTGCTAACAACGGTACGTGACAACGATTAGCATCAGAATTACTTATCATCAGGACCCCTTTACAGTCATAGTAGCCGAACCTATAGGACAAATTTTGTTATAACAGTGAGCAGGAATATCAAAATTTTGGCATTTTCCTGCACGCAAATGGCAAACAGTTCGTTGAAAGTGATCCACATCGCAACGAGAAATGAGTGCTTAGAGATCGATGTCACCCAACGCTATATGCAGCAAAGAAAATGACAAAACATATTCAAGAAAACCTAGTTCATAATATTTTTTTTTCAAGTCGGAAATTGATGGCATCAATCGAATAAGAAGGGCAAAAATCTCCGCACATTAGAATTATTCCCGAAAATGATTGCTCATATCAGAAATCGAGTATATGGATTAATAAGACGAAGAATCAAGACGAAAGGCGTTCCGTTTCGCAACAAATACAGAACAAACGGCAAACAAAAAGACAGACTGATTGGCGACACTACCTCGGAGGTGATTAGGCGAAAGGGTAGGATTTGTGACTTTCCAGTAGAGTGGCTGCTTGCCCGAGTCGGCGACGATGGAAGAGGGAACGGAGCAGAAGCCTTCCTCCCCAGCCGCCCATGCTGCGAAGACGAAGAGTTAGCAACGACCGGAGAGAGTCCGGCGGCGAGAGCGACGCGACTTACCCCACGGGAGCAAGAAGAGGAGGTGGACGCAGATGAGAGCGGGAACGGCTCGGGACGGGGATAGAGAAATCTCCATTCTTCGGAATCAATGGAGCGTGCCTGAGGCGATCCACCAGATCACTGTTGGCTGATGCCCATGCGGCGAGTGAAGTGGGTCGGTAATGCCCGCTCGCCTTATAAAACAGGAGTGGCTGCGGCCTGGGCCCGTGATTCCGTGGAGCGCACAGAGACCGTTCATATTAATCTAAAGAGTTATCGCGTGCCCAAGTTCTTTTATTACTATACTTGTTCAGCTTTTATTTGGATGCCAAATTAAATATTAGATCATGTTCTTTTGTATAAACGATTAGGTCATTTACATTATTTATTTTGTGTATTACTAATGATGGATCTACGTGTCACCCAGTGAAAAATTATCTATATTAAAATTTAAAAATATAATTATTTTATAAGGTAAAGTTTGGTCGCACTAAGGCCTAACTCAACCCATCCATGAGTCCTTGAGCTTTGCCTTAGCGTTGAGCATTCTCGTTATACACATAAATCATAAGTTTCTCATAGTTCTATATATGTTGACTTATATGGAGGTCAACTAAGAAGTCCTCCTAATGGACTCTAGGATGTGCAAATACAACCGAATGCGATTTGAATGTGAAACATGCTGAACATAATTGAGTAGCATGAAATGTGAAGTTTAGCATGTATATCTCAGGATTTCAGCAAAAGAAACAAGTGGAGAAAACATGTCGAGAATAGCAAATCTTGATATGTACTTAAAGCAACCACGATATCAGCACAGGTAAATGCACAACTAAGTAAGGTAAAGCTCTCAAAAGAAATACTTATAGTGAGTAGTGAGGTGAAAGGTATTTACGGTTCAGTTAACCGGAATGTGACTCTAAATCTTGTCTCGAACTGATTAGAATGGTTCGGCTATACTACAAACTGTTCCCGAATTAAAAAACCGGATAACCGATTAACCAATTTTTTGGTTCGGTTAACCACCGGTTTATGATTAACTAATTAAGAAAAGTCTTTCTCCAATAATATTAAATATGTAAAATATAACTTATATATAATATTAAATATTATTATTTAATAATTAAATATATAAATTAATTAATTTTTAAATTGTAGTCTTGAACCCATGATTAATTATCTTATAAAGTAAAGCTTAACCATTGTATTAGTTGAACAATTAATTTACAAACTTAAGTTATATATATACATATATTCGGTCAGTTCGGTTAACCAGTGAAAATTTTTTTTTCGAACCATAACCGAACCGAATCATAAATTTATAAGCTAAAAACTGACTGTGAACCAAACCGATCAATTCGGTTAACCATCCGAGCAATTCGATTCGGTCGGTTAACCACAGTCTATCGGTTTTCTGATTTTTTTTTTTTTGAACACCCCTAGTGAAAGGGCTATTAGAAGCTGTCCATGCAGTGCAACTTCGTTCATGACCTGCTGCGAACCATGTTAGGAATAGAGGATGAAATTTAAAATTTTGCACAAGCATATAATCGAAGACTTTATCCAAATCGTATTCCTTTTTCAAAGGATTTATGTGAGCTAAGAAGGACAAATGGATATGATTAGATAATTAACTTTCTAGTATGATATAGAGGTGGTAATACAAAAATTATAGGTGCATCTGTCCTGCCGGTACTATATAGTGATTCCTTGGATGATGCTCTTATCTAGTCCTTGTGCTAGCCTAAAGAGAAGAGATCAAATCTCAAAGAGTAGGTTGCACCAATAAGAAGAAGAGGAGGAGCAAGGAGGGTACTGATAGAAAGAAGAGAGGTCTGTGCATCCAAGGCTGCAGGCGCATGCACAAGTTGTGTTATTTGTCTTAAGCACTGCTCGCTTATTTATAATAAATAGTGAACCAAAGCAAATCTCATCTAAGAGACTTGAGGCGCACCCCTCTATGTGAAGTAGTCACCTAGGGCAATATGGCACCTGGTCTTGGCACCTTCAACAAAGGTCAACATATGGTTCATTAGTGTCAGGCCTAGTTCAGCCCGGTCTGACCCAAACCCAAACCCAAGCCCGAACGCACGTCGAAGCAATGGGGGCGAAGCCCCATTTGTTCGGTCAACCCTCAATGTTGACCAGAAATCACACAAAGGGGCAGCGTCGTTGCCTTCTCCGCCAACCTCGGACGTGCGAGGCTCGGATGCGAGCTCCTCACTGATGGAAGCGGGCAAAGGCGGCTGTTACAGGCAAAGCGGAAGATGCGTAGGCGGTGCGGCGTCGCCAGCAGAAATCTCAGACGCGGCTCCGAGCGACACGGGCGGATGGCATGAAGGACGCGGGCGGCATCCAAAGTCAGCGGCAAAGGCGACGCTCGCCTCTGCCCTATAAATCATAGAGAACGGCAATCGAAAAGGGGAGATCACTAGCGAATTACCACCACCATCAATAAAGCTAGGGAGCAGTTGAGGGGGTGAGATCCGACGACGAGCGTGAGGAGTGTGAGAGATTGTAGCCGCGACCGGTGGGTCGGTGGCGAGGGAGGGACGGGGCCGTCGTTCGACAGGGGTCGGCGACGAGTTGAGAGGGTCGTCTAGCTCCTTTCAAAGCGAATAAACGAGTTTTACCTCCTCTCCTTCGTTCCTCTATTTCTAGGATTTGGCAGCGTGCTTCTCCTCACGTCCGGTGGCGATGAGTTCGGCAACAGGCGGAGGCAAGATGGTCGACGAAGGCCGAAGGCGAGGCGCAGGCAGCATCCATTCCCTGCAGGCGCATTCTGTTTCTCCAGCGATGGCCCGAGTGCAGGCGGCGCTCGACACAGGGAAACGAAAGCAACGTGCTTTCGTTCACATGACGGGGACGAACGCAATTGGCGTTCGTTTCAAGGAGAAGTCAAAATTGGAAGACGAGTCAACAGAGCAGCGTGACAATAATCGAAATTGCGGCTACACAAGAGTGATGTCTACCGGGCGTGATTTCGAGTGGCGCAGTGAATTTGGCATGTTGACATGGGCTGACGTCAGCAGGAGGGTTTAATTCGAGTGGCAGTCAAAATTGTTGACCGAGGTAATTTCATAAATTAGGGTTAGGATTTCTCCATGCGACTTGTACTTTGGGGATAACATTTAATTGGGGAAGTTAGGGTTTTCTATTCGTGGTAATTTTGAGCCGGAAACCCTAGGGAGTTCACGCTCTAGTGTTCTGCCAGACAACCCTTAGACACCAGTTTAGGGCTAGTTTAGGGCTGATCCGACCGGGGCGTGACAATTAGTGTCTATGCACTTGATCCATGTGGTGATCTTTGCTCTAATTTGGGTCCTATGCCCAATGATGTCATTTAGATCATTATGGTTAAGCACCTAGCATTAATCATGCACCTGATCAGTTGATTTGAACAATTAATTCAATCAATCATGATCTAGGTTTGATCTAAATCTATCCAGCTCTAAATAGACTCGAATTATAATATAATTTGATCCGAGGTTAACTAATTAAATTGCAACATCGAGTGTTTGTTTTGCGATTCTATATGTTCCATATGACACTAGCCATGATTATCAACTAAGATTAACATAAGTAGTGAAGTGTATCTGATAACACATCGCTACTACCTAGGGCATATAAAATAAATCATCTATTGATAACTCCCTATTAAGTAATAAGGTAACAATGCAATACAATTCTTTTTCCCATTGTTATCATAATTAAATAAATATGTCACACTTGTTTACCCAATCTAATAAACATGATATGATTAGGTTAAACACCTAGGTATAGCATACACTTTCAATTATGTTTCTACATGTGGGGCCACAAGGATATTATACTTCTATTGATCTATCAAACTTCTCATACAGTCTATAACTATAATACTCTAAATTAATGAACCTTTTATGATGGTATGCAAATAACGAGTTTGGTAAATCATATCACTTGGATAATTAAGCGTGCTAAAATCTTAAATTTCTATGGTGTTGATGGCATCTTTGATATTATGGACTTGAGTATCTTTGTTGGAGTCTTAAAGGGCTTTTCTGTAAAACTTAGCACTTAACTTGTCACTTAACTTTTGTAAAGGTAATCTTGGAAGAGTGGCTGGTCACATCTCGGTTGGAAGGGACCTAGAAGAGCTGCCAGCGTGAGGAAGGAGCTGGGAGAAAAAAAACACAACATCTCAAGGCAAGTAACTTATTCTTGGTTTTGGTAATCCATCTCTTCCTTCATGCTTGGGGATAATCTTAATTTCTTGTTTCATATGTGTTCATTTTGGAATTTAAATCATAGTGCTTCTGTTTCTATGGAGTCGGATCTAAATGATTGTATTAGTTTTGAAATCTGTTCTACTGCAATATGTAGTCTCTAAATCTGACATTGCTATGCTTTAACCCAATTATCTCATGACCTACATATCCAAATCACACAAAACTAATTTCATTCAAAACTAGGTCCACTCAGCTTTGCTTTGAATATGATATTGGCCACATCCGGGTTATATTCGATCTACAAACTGTATCTATATCTAACTTACAAAATCTGCTTTCTAGAAATGGAATTTTGACCTTTTTGTGTTAAAACCCTCATATCCTCTAATTATAACTCCAAACCTTATAAACTCAGTTTCATTGGAAAGTAGACTCGGAGAGTTTCACATGGACTACCATATTGACTATATTTGGTTAGGTATTCGATCTGAAATATATGTCGCAATCTGATATTTGAATCTGTCCAATTTTCTCCCCTGATTTGCCTAAAAACAGCCTTGGCCATTTTTGAACTCAACGGCATGGACTTTCTAATCTAGAAAACCTCTTCTGAAGGCCCTAAATCACTCAAATGATCTAAATTCTGGAAATGACCTTGGGAATATTGTTTGTATTACTCTAAATTCCTCTTGACACCCTAAACAGTATTTGGTTAAATGCTTACCACCAAAGCCGGTATCATGTCTTTTGAGCTTGAAATCATTCATGAAGCATCAATATCATTATAAAATCTATCTCTATGCTTTAAATTATGATTTTAATCTCATGGCATGAACTCGAACGCATTATATGGTACTCAAGACCCGATAGGCCCTAAAATCTCAATGTGCCTGATTCAATGACAAATGATATATCAAGTGACTCATGTTATATCTCATTATCAATGTTATGCTCAAGATCATTGTCTTATCGCTCTTTTTATGAAATTTTTATTGTGGGAAGAATTTGTATGAACCCAAATGAGAGGTATGTAAATAGATGTGGACCAAAGTGCCACACCCCTAAAAAGGTGGCGGCCGCCTCTTGAATCCCTCCATTCAAAGGAGTTGTTGGGAGCAAAGTGCCACACCCCTAAAAAGGTGGGGGCCACCTCCTGAATCCCTCCATTCAAATGAGTTATTGGGAGCAAAGTGTCATACCCCTAAAAAGATGGGGGTCACTTCTTCGGTCCCACTTCTCATATGGTAGCTGGAAGCAAAGTACTACATGGAGCAAAGTGCCACACCCCTAAAAAGGTTGGGGTCACCTCTTGAATTCATGGGAGCTGCTGCTTGAATCTCACTATCTAACTGCATGAAAAGCCCTAAGATGCTCTTACTAGCCTTTGTTTGCTCTCTCCTGACGATGATGGATTCAACTTCCAGACGTGGAAAGAATTATGAATTATGATTGTCTCCCCACATCTATGATCCATGACTACTCATGATATGAATGCACATCTATGATCCATGACTACTCATGATATGAATGCACATCCATGGTCTATGACTACTCATAATATGAATTACTCAATAATGATCAATGACTTCTCATGACTCAAATGTCTTATCCATGGGGATTTATTACTATCTTATTTTTTCTTCCCAAATTATGTGCTCAAGGGAATTATGTTATCATTCATTATTGCTTTATTGTGTTAATTATTTCATTGACATGTTTATCCTCTTTGGTTTTGTTTTTCCTTATCCTTTGGGGTTACTTGCTAAACAAATTATGTTCATTCTTATTTGCACTAACCCATATTGCAGATTAGCTTGGTTACGCATTATGGGCAGAAGTATGAATATCTTGGAAGCTCATTCAGATGTTTTGGCTAAATCATGAAAGTTTATAAACAATAAAACATTTTATGTTTCGTAAAAGACTTGTATTAAAGAGTTGTAATGTGACTTGTTATGAAGAGAATGTTACTAGTTTTGGAATTGACTACAATGGTTTATGTTGAAAACATGTTTAGCTCTTGGATTTTTGGATTGTATGACTCTACTTTGCTTTTGGGTAAAAGACTTTGATGGAATGGATATTTTTCTATTGCAACTTAGATAATGACATTTTATCACTTGTTTGTTGTTCAAAGCATTAGATCTTGATATTGATTGTCGATCCTTGCGAAAATTATATTGTATGTTTCTCTATTGTGGATTGTTATTATCTAAGGGTGTGACAGTATAACATACACAATAATACCCGTTATGACCTCTCTATTACGGTGAGATATTAGATAGTACTCAAGTACATTAGACACCATATAAGAGTATTGACAATCTCAAACCAAAAGGTCATTGTAATCCTTTGGCTTATGATATTGACTTGTTGATACAAGTCAATGCTCATGATGGGTATGATATCCATGCTTTAATTTCATTATTTATAAATATCATCAAATAACTCTAATTTTCTCTCATTTTATGATAGAATCAAATTATATCTTAAATATCAAAAAATTGGGATCATGATGCACAAAATAAAAATTTAATAAGGAGAGTTGTTTTGTGTGTATAGGGAACTAAAACTTAATTTTGGTAGCTAAATGTGATATATATGTTTCATCTTATAGTAGTATTGTGAAGATTATTATGCACTACCCACACTATGAATTATAAGGAATAATGTTAAAAGAAAGGGGTAAAAATATAAATTTAACCATGTACAACATAAATTTTAATTTAATAGGGAATTCATTACTATTTCATGAGGTAAAGAAAAATGAAAGAAAAAAAATAATTATTTAGATGAAATGGAAGGAGTTGAGAACAGCTCATGCTTGCTTGAAGATAGGATCAACAAAATGATAACACCTCATTCTTGACTTCTTGCCACATCATGCTTGCTTGAAGATAAGGATTAACTAGTTGATGACACCTCATGCTTGGGGATTGCTATTAGAAAAAATGTAAGAAATTAGAGAAAAATGAAAATTTTCACTAGAAAGTTTCGTTTGCTTTGAGGAGGAGTAGAGTTGAGGTGGTAAAGTAAAAAAGAAGAGGAGTAAAAGGCACAAATTTCACCTAAGGCAAGTTACTACTCTATGCCCTACATTTGTGTTTTCAAAAATATTATAATTTTGTAAAGATTGTGATTATGATTCATGGACCAATCTAAGGTTATAATTAACTAAAATCAAACAAATTTTTGGAAGACTTTACCATAATATTGTAGAATATTTCAAAGCAATTGATTAAGATGTTGTGACTCATGCACATCTGACCTCTTTATGGTTTTGGTGATGTAACTTTGCATATACAAATGATTTTTACATGAAAATTACTTTGGGTAAAAGATAACTTGAATAGCTTTCCAATGCATCATATATTATTTATTATAAACCCCGATTGTGGTATCAAATAGATAGCAATATTCTGCACATATTCTCCGGAATACAAGGTTGACTTTCTTGTAGTATTTTTCTTGTAACATTTGATATAAAAATCAGTTTTTAATGATACTAAATTTGAATGAAAGAAAACTAAAATATCTATCCAATGAGTCACACATTGCATATATTTGAAATTAACTAAATTTTAAAATAAATAGTATCTTTCAGCTCATTGATTATGTAAACTTATAATTGGGTAGTCTGATCTTTTATCACTTGATTTACTATAACTTTTTGTATATTTTTTCAAATAGCACAAAATTGGATTTTATGGAAATTAGATTCAATTATCCTTCTAAGGACATATTTTTTGTATGGTTACCCATAGTATTTACCTTTGATTCAATTGAATGAATTAATTGATCATGTTTGACATATTCTGTCCTTGATGTTATGACTAATATGGAATCCTTATGAAACACTCCATGCTCCTCATGATAAGAAATTTATTAGTAATCGTCTATGCATTTGTGATTACTACTTAATTCATGACACTACCAATGTATTTGACATTTGACCAAATGTTCTTCTAGAATTTGATATGGACCTTTGATACTTTGTACTCATGATTATGTTATAAGGGCGATTGTTTAAAGGCAACAATGTCATTGTGTTACTTTGATTTTGTTATGATACCATTGTTCTCTGGCCCTTACATCTTCTAGTGGAAAAAGGATATGATCCCATTTATGGGAATTGTGGCCATGGATGTGAAACTAAGCACTACATAGAGCAAATTATCACATTAGAAATAATGGAGCCACCTCTAGAATCCCTTCATATTTGGTGATGGATGTGGAACTATGTGCTACATGGAGTAAAGTATCGTATTAGAAATAATGGGCGCCACCTCATGAATCTATGGGGGCCACCTTTTGAATCTTGTATTCCTAGGAAATCTGTTTCGGGCATCGCTTCCGCTCTTGTTTTAAATTTTAAATTTACTCAGGGTTTCCCAACAAAATCAATAGTAAAATTTTTGCTTGTAAGGTAGATTTGAATTAATTAGATGAAAAGTGTTATATTGTTTGGCAAGTTGAAGTTTGAATGTATTATATGAATTATTGAGCTTCATCTGATTATGACATCTTGAGAATTTATTCCTAAAGGTTGTTGGTTAAATTTCCTAGCTTTGAAAAATCATTGCAAATATCATGGATTAGATACAGATCATGGTAGTATAAGCAATTGCCATTCCTTATATTCTTCTTATACAATCTTTGAGTCACTTTATATTTTTATTTGAGAACAAGCAAAAGTTCAAGTTGTGGTATTTTGTTGACTCAAAAAGTTGTAATGATTTTTATATGTTTATATCATCTATTTGAGTCATTTTTATCTACTTTATTTGATTTAAATTAATTATTTGGTTATGAAGCTATAGATTATTTTATTTTGTAAATTTTTAGATAAAATATACATAATTTGATAGATTTCTAAGCCAATCAAACTAAATTGTAAAGATAGAGAAGACTTAGGCTGCAATTGAAATTTTATTGCAAGTAGAAAAATTCAAAATCCAAAAGTTGAGCATTATGATAGGGGCGTACCGCAGGTGCACGGTCTATCGCGTAATAAAAAGTATCGATCCCATGAGGACTAGGGGTCAAATACTAACTGATCAGTTAACTAATAGCTAGGTGATTTAACAAATGTATGAGTGTCACTAAATCCTAATGCACATGAGTAAACTAAAGCAAATCAAAAGCAAACAGAACAAAAAGCAACCAATCGTGGTTTGAGATCTTTGAGAGAAGATCGGGGTTTCAGATTTCATCTCACTGAAGCATGCAAGAAGGTTAATGTTGATATTTTAAATAAAGTTTTACCTATGTTCTCAAGGTAATCTTTTTTAAGGTATAGACACGCTCCCTCTCAGGACACGATCCGGTATCCAACTTAACCCAAGTCTCCTACTCTCGTGGCTTACCGGGTTAAGCGGACCCAATGGGTTCTGTGAAGGATTAGGGTTCCTCGGGTGATTTTGACAACTCTCGTGGCCGAAATCACCAGTCCAATCTATGGGGATCCGATGATTATGGTTCACCTCTTAGTCCTTCCCACAACATCTAAAACACAAGTATGCATGGCCAGTACATAATCATGAGTTAAAACATCCTAGACATGAATAAGAACAAAGATAAGTTTAGATAAAGTGTAGATCAAGCATTAACAATCAACATTCTTACGATGGGCTACGCCCAAACCCCGAAAAGAAGTTACGCTACAAGATACATCGTTAAACACATGAAATCTCTCATACAAATTGATTCAAACCAGAGGGAAGGATGGATCCTTGATGGGAGAAGGTCTAGCACAATCCTCCACGTCGAAACAAAGAAGAAAATCTCGCCGGAACAGCCCCACCGTCAAGAAAAACGCTCCAAAACCCTAGGTCTAGCCGTTTTTGCTTTTTCTCCTCAACCCCTCGCCCAAATCACGTGATTCCAATTCCAAAACGTCTGTTGGTCAGGTAGGAAGGTCTTCGTAAACTTTCGTTAAATTCCTATCCAAAAATAGTAAGATATCGCTGAAAAACCAAACGCTTGTTGAGTTTGGCGAAACGATACACATGCCATGCATGGATGCACGACCATGCCCGTGAATGGCTCGTCGAATGTAATTTTCAGAAAAACTTACTCTTCATGGCCATGTATGCATTCACGAGTGTGCCCGTGCTCATTTCGTCAAATTCTAAAACTTTTGCAATTCTTCATAGCCGTGTATGCATTCACACCCTAGGCCGTGAACTCTGTAGAGGGCCCCGTTTGAGCTGAAATTCGACGTGTAGCTTCATCTCATCATGAGGAATCATCCTAGATCTTCAGATCTTCTGAATTCTATCAATTTTAGGGCAAAATCCCTATATTTCAATAAAACTAAGGAAAGGTGAAGACTCTGAAGAATATGAAGCATTTAAGCAAATAAATAAGACAAAACATGCATTTTACTCCTAAATAATAATAAAATTAAGCCACAATATATCATATATTTGTATGTCATAAAAATATATCGGACTTAAAGTTTTGCTTGTCCTCAAGCAATTGAATTGTCTAAAACATAGTGATGGAATGAAATAAAGAATCTCGAACAACTTCAGTAAGTCTAACAAGGTTATAGTTCAATCGCAGCAAGCTTCAAGTTATGGTGTAGTGTTAAAAGTAAATTAAGTCAAATATTATTAATACCATTCATTCGAGTATGCAAAGTTGACAATACCAACGATCTTTACCATACATCACACATAAATGAAGTTTTTTTTATCAAGCATTCACAAATGAGATAATTGTACATCAAGTTATGGAAAAATAGCATCGGTGCCACATAGTCCATATGTGGCGCTTTTTAAAAAAAAATGATTAAATGAGTTAATTAAACTTTCAACTGCACCAAACAAAAAGCTATATGTGCAAACTATAATCAATATAGACAACTAGACATGCAAGATTCTCATCTCAATCAATCAAGTGTTTAAAGAACAAATCAATCTCCAAAGGCAAGGCAAATGTCATAGATATGGGGTGGGGCAGACACTTAAGATGTTGAAACTACTAGAAAAGTAAGAGATGCAAAAAGGGGAATGACAATCTGACAAAAGAAAACTAGCAGAATCGGAAAGGAAAACTAACAACTAAAGTAAACTACTGGAAACATAGAAAGCTAACCGAGTGATGGTGAAACCGATGATGCTCATCCTTAGCGTCGACGCAATCTCGCCTGAAGGTTGTGAACAGACTCTAAGAGGGAGGACTGTACTCATCCCTGGAGTTCTACCTCAGTCTCAAGAGTGTGAAGCCGATAGAGCCCTTCATTGACGGTAAGATGAGTCTCTTGTTGGGCGTCCCTAACAAACCGGATCATAGCCTCCATCCGATCAAGCTGGGTGGTAGGTCGCTGCGAAGGTGGTGGTGGCTCAGTCTCAAGAATAACGTCATGATCCTCAACTGCCTCAACTCTCCAATTCCGTTGCTCGCGGACTGTGGTGCGTGTAGGATTTGGCAGTGGTAGCTTGACATCGCTCCCAGGGAAGAGTAGACTGTAGAGTTCTCCTTCCTTGACTATCATCTGCATCAAAATACAGGCGTCAAGATCAAGTTGGGAGTTGCCCCGGGCTTGCTCCATGTGATAGGGCTGGACTCCAACTGCAAGAGCAAGTGGGGTAAGAAGTCTCCCGAGAGCAATGGCACCTTTCGGCGCCCTAGAGACTTTCTGGAGTTGTTTGGAGAAGTAGAAAGCTGTGTTGAGCCGGACTCCATGCAACATCGCCCAGAGGTATAGAATGTGCCATGATAGTATGTGCCATGATGCGGTGCACATACTTTAACACTGGGTTGCCGAGAGAGGTCGCTCTGGCAGTTCTGGTATCAAAAGGTGGAAGGCCGGTGAGTTGTCCCCAAAAAGTGTGGGCATTGAATGCTCTTGGAGTCAGCCGTGTGCCATCAGTAGGAAAGTCATAGATCTGATTTAGCTCGGACAAGGTAACTACAAACTCGGTGTTGTTGAGTTGGAAAGAAAGGCTGTCATTATCTTCATCGGCATGGATATTCGCATGAAACTCCATGGAAGACAAAAACTCCAGCACAATAGGAATATATGTGGGGTAGGAGATCGTGAAGAACTGATCCCACCCCACACGCTGGAAGAGCCACTGCACATCTTCGTGAAAGCCTAGTGTACTCAGTGTTGCATGATCCAGAAACTGTGTTGTGATCACCTGGCGGCGCGTGAGGGCGGTAAGCTTGGTCAGCTGCTATGGATCTCGGCAGATGATGCCATAAGGTGTGGGCGGTGGTTGTTGGTTGGCGGCAGCACTGGAAGAAGAAGCTCGGCGCGTGGATGTAGCTTGCTTGCGTCGATACATGCTGGCGGAGAGGATGGTGATCGGGAAGGAGCAGCTGGTGGAGAGAAGGCATCAGAGGCAAAGGAGGAAGGTCAGCGGTGGCGGAATAGCAGGCGGTGGACAAAATCGGGGCAGTGGCAAACGGCGGCAAGAGGCACGGATCGGCGCTGGAAACTTGGGGGAAAGAGTCGTCGATGGGTGGAGAAGACAATGGAAGGTCACCGGAGGCTGATCGGGCACCGAAGGTGGCAGATTGAAGCGGTAGCGGCTGCGGCTAGGGTTTCGTACATGAGTTTGTAGAAGGGTGTGCACAGCGCGCTTCTTTATAATGGGATCGAGCACGGCCGTGCGTGCGTACATGGCCAGCCTGTGCAAGTCTCAGCGCGAAACGAATCCAGACTTCACTTACACTGCAAGGCCGTGCATCAATGCACGGGTGCGCTCGTGCATGGTTCGGCGTTAGCAACAGATATCCACCACAGTCGTGCGTCTCTTCACACCCCTGCCCGTGAATGCTTTTGCGCTCTGCGCAGACAAGTCTGACCAATCGTGCACGGCCATGCATGGATGCATGGGTGTGCCCGTGCATGGCTCACATATACCTGAAAAATTTCAGAAAAATTACCATTAGCAGGTACAGCTTAGAAAGCATAAAAGTGCAAGAAAACCTGAAAAACTACAAAGACCAAATGATGAAAATAAATAAGAAAGAAAGTAAACAAGAGGTTGGGTTGCCTCCCAACAAGCGCTTCTTTAAGGTCACTAGCTTGACCAGCATGGTGCCTATGGTGGGTCTGGCGGTGGGGGGTTAGAGATGTGCAAAGATAGGCCCTTGTCGATGATATCACTTTCAAAGTAGAGTTTCAGTCATTGGCCATTCACTTTAAAGTCCCCTGTTCGCTGGCTCCATATTTCAACAGCTCCGTGTGGAAAGATCTTCTTTACAATGAATGGTCCAGGCCATCGTGTCCTCAATTTTCCTGGAAAGAGTTTCAAGCAGGAGTTGAAAAGAAGAACTTGATCTCCCACTTGGAAATTCGTTATGAGAATGTGCTTATCATACCATCTCTTTGTTCGCTCTTTATAGATACTTGCATTTTGATAGGCAGACAAGCGGACTTCATCAAGTTCATTGAGCTGAAGCTTCCTTTTATCGCCGGCACTTTGGAGGTCATAGTTCAGCTTTCTAACTGCCCAATAGGCTCTGTGCTCAACTTCGACTGGCAGATGGCATGACTTGCCATACACTAGTTCATACGGAGACTATTGTACACCGCAAGTGCACGGATACTCGAAGTAATAAAAAAAGATATCGAACCACAGAGACCTCATTGTCAAGTACTGAATAATTGAGTTCTTACTATCTAGGCAATCGAAACTATGCAAGTGAACTAATGAAAGCTAACGAAAATATCAGAGAGAAAATCTGGGACTAGGGTTTCATTCACTTTAATTTCTATGACTAGATATGAATAGTAATTTGTTAGTTTAATTTTATCATGATAAAGACATAATTTACTTCATAAAGGGATTGTCTCACTTTCGTGCAGACAATCATTGTTGGGAAACCCTAGGGACATTTTACAATTTTCAGAGTTATGGACATACATTTTTCGCAGTAGAAGAATGTCCCCGAAACAGGCCAGTCCCAAAAACCTAGTGAAGATCGCAAGCAAGGGAGTCGACACGATGAGTTAGGAAATACCTTAAGAGCAATGTAGAGCGATGCCGATGTAGGCACCCAAGTGTGCGCCCTCTGCAGTCTCACACACACGGATCTCTTGAGTTCTCTTCTCCCACGCCCGGTGCTAGCCTCGGGAAGAAGATCCAAGCCTTAGTTCTCTTCTTGAATGCTTGCGCCACCTCCAAGGTAGAAGTGCCAATTGAAGAAGAAGAGAGGAGAAGGGAGAATGCCGCCAAGCCTTTCCTTCTCTTGGGCCAAGGAGGAAGAAGGGAAGAAACTCGCGGTTATGGAAGAAGATGCGCCCTTGTCCCAAGCCTTTCGCCCCTCCTCTTGTGTTCACGCCTTCAAGGATTGATTACCCACAAGAGGGGGCGACTAGGGTCATATTTATAGGGCAAGAGGCGGTTAGGGTAATGGCTAGGATCATGACAAGTGTAGGGCTAGGATGAGGAGGTTTGAGATAAGGAAAGTCTCCAAGACATTTCCATAATTCTCATTCAACCTTACCTTTTGTTCCCACGCCTTTCCTTGTGCCCCAAGGGCTTGCCTTGCGTCTCAAGCAATGCCATAGAGGCATGCATTCCATCCTAGGAAGAGAGGGGGAGGCGCCCTTTACTTCCATAATGAAGCAAAGGCGCCAACATGACCCCATTATGCCCCTAGGCGCCTAATGGTTCATGTTTCTCCCCATTATACCCTTTTAGCCTCTCATCTCTTCATGAGAACTTGTTATTGGGCCTCATTGGATAATGAGCTAGCCCAAACATCATTGCATAGGTTGATTAAGCACTTGGATCCAATCCAATGCAACCCTAATCCAAATGTGACCAACCATGGTCAAATACGGGTCAACCTGCCAAAAATAAAGTTTGGCTCCAATAATATTCTTCCATCTCATCAGGCCCATTGGCGCTGATGAAATCTCCCAATTAGATCCGAGTTATCCAATAACTCGATCATAAGGCTTCCCGATCAATACGAGAACTCAAGTATCAAGGTGTGCGACCCTGTAGGTTCTTCTGACGCTGGCAGTGCTGACCAGAGGTCATCACAAGCAGTGAGTGGCACCTAGAAGTGCATCGCTACTACCCAGGTCATTGGAATGGATATCGACATCGACATCCCCATCATCGCAACTAGGTACAGATGCATTACATTCTCTTTGCCGAACTGATATCCGATTGGACAAGTGTGTCACCACTTGTTTTCATCCAATCACATGGCTATGACTAAAACAGGTTCTCACCTGGGTATGGCCATACACTCTCAGTCATAGAACCATAAAGGAGCTCCATGGATATCATACTTCCTTAGGGAAGGGGCAAATCCTATGTCTGTCCATTGATCTTCTCATATGGGTCGTGACATGCTCAATAACAACCGTTATGACCTCCCAGCTACGGCAAGGTGTTAGGTTGTATCAAAGCAAGTCCCTAATCATATAGAATGATCAATGACCTCAAGTCAAGGGATCAATGCATCTCCTGTCACTTATGAGGATAACTCATGACACCAAGTCATAGCCTCATAGCGGGTCCATCCAGTATATCTTCCTATGATATACCCATGTGTCTGCGTTAGCACCACGTGCCTAACCAGCCCACATACCAGTCTCTCAAGTACCAGAGCTGTCCCATATCCACTCAGGTACATCGACTAGGGACAATTATTTGAGCACAGATCCAATCTGTCTCTAGGGACATTATCATGTAAGTACACAATCGCAGGTGTAGTCAAACAATGATAACGACAATGCCAGAATGATATATATAAATATCAATGTCAAGTAGTACATAAGTTGACCAAACTAGGTCCTAGGGCATATACACCAACAATCATGCAGGGACCGATCTTCGCTCTCGCACAAGATCTATCCCAAGCTGAAGATAAGTAAATCATCAAACAAAGAACTCAAGGATCACTTTCATGCATCAGAATTCTAAGTTGATTATCTCAAGTGGAATCTCAAGGATCACTTTCGTGCATCCGAGTCTCAACACAAGTTCTACTTATGGTTCTCCAACGTTCCAATCCTCACTTTCGCACAAGATCTCCATGTTTGATAAATGAACTCAATCCTAGATTCATATTATTATCATGGCAATTATTCTTCTAAAATCAAGAAACAAGAACTAACCTAATTTCTTATAGTAAGTTCTTAACATTCAATTCTAGGGTTCCAAGTTCTCAAGCAAGTCACCTTTCGGTCCTTATTGTGAAAACTCTAAAACATGATTAATAACAAGAATCTATGGAGAATTTAAGAATAATTATCACATAAGTAGAATTATCATGCTAAAATTATACGTGACGAAGTAATGAAAAATTTATCTAGTCATTAAGAAATCAAAGGGAATTACTCCCCCATGTCCCATAAAAGGTTTAAGCTAGCATGGATGAAAGAGTACAATAATCCATAGTATCAAAGTGTAGGAAATCAAGAAAGAGGGGAAAAACAAATAACTACACGGCTATAATGGAAATTACAGCCGTAATTTCCAATCGTGAACAGTGCCAGCGGTATGCTTTTGTCGATTTCTCCTCCGATCGAGATCCTTTCTCTCTGAAACTTTTGGGGTATAGTCTCCTCTTCTAAGCGAAGCTTCCTCTCAAATTTCATGGCCGGAGATGCGTTGTACACTTCCCGGCAGCGAAACCTAAGGCGGCGGCGTGAAACTCGATCTCTCCCTCTAGAGTGGATGAAAATTAGGGCTTTCGGTATCTGTCCCTTCTCCTCCCGAAAAGTTCTCCTTTTGCTTCTTACCGGTCATCGAATTATGGCCTGGATAGTCCGCAATCGATCGCGCAAAAATCGGGCTTCAAAAAGTCCGTGAAAATCGCGTGTTCAGAACAGAATTACGGCCATGGTTTTTGTTACAGCACTGCCATATTTTCTTTAAGTTTTTTCTGTGCAAGATTCGACCAGAATTACGGTACTGTAAAATTACTTACGTCAGTACCGTATTTTTTCCAAATCTCTCAGGTCAGAAAACACACCAAAATACGGTACCGTGAAAATGATTACGGCCCTACCGTAAAATCTGGAAATCTCTTGGGTGAAAAATATACTAAAATTATGGCCCATGAAATTCCTTACAGTAGTGCCTTAATTTTTAAAAAACTTTCTAGATAAAAAAATTCCAAATTACGGCAGTGCTCTTGATATTACGATAGCTGTGAAAATACGGTACCGTAATATAGATTACGGCCCTACCGTATTTTGGTATGAAATTCCAATCTTCTTGAAATTTGTCATGCAATCTTCTCTTGATGGTGGGAGTTCATTCATGCATCTGGAATTACTTGAAAATGCCTGAAAAATTGTGCCTTTTTACCTGAAAATCATCAAAAACCAAAAAGAGTATAGATTCTGCAGTATTTGATAAAAAAAAGACATAAAAATAAGCAAAGAGTGTAAATATGACACAAAAACATCTATCAAATGGCACCAAATTTACTATAAATTTCGGTGTCATCAAACACATAAGGCTCAAACTTTGCTTGTCCTCAAGCAAAAATCAAAAATTGATCAAAGGAAAAGATTTTCTCATAGGGAATAAATTTCTAGAATACAATCACCAATGAAAAATTTCACCAATTATTTCATAAAATTTTAAATAGATATATCATCTTTCGAATTCAATCCTCAAGATCCACAGCTTAATCAAATAAAACTTTGCAATTTGTATAAAAAAGCAGAATCTCAGTCTCATGAATTCACCCAAGTTTCAATTTAAATCTATCATACCTTTGTTTACAGGAATAGGATTTCCAAAATCTTTTTCCACTCAAGATTTTCCTTTTCTTCATTTTCTTTTTATTCTTTTTGTGTTTTTGATGGCATGTACTCACATAGATACACACTTTTTATTTGGGACTTCAACTCTTGTCTTAGGTACCACTGTCAATTTTACACAGTGCCAAGTAGAGGAGTCATTTTCTTTTTCTTTCTCTCTAATTTTTTTTATTTTCAGACTTCAACCCATATCTTCGGTACCACTATCAATTTTACACAGTGCCAAGTAGGAGAGCCACTCACTATTTTTGGATCTTAGATTCTTTCTTCCCAACAAATAGCAAATAGACTAAACATCAACTAGACTAATCAATTAACATCAATTCAAAATTACACTCATTTGCTAATTTTATTTAACAAGTAGTTTCACTTTCAAATCAAATTTTTCAAACAATATATCCACCTAAAATCTCATTCATCAATTAATGAAAAATTTCAAAAGTAGATATATATTAAAGAAGTAAATTCGACCTGATAGATCTAGATCTAATCACAGGCATGAATTCATCCGTCATCAAGAGAATCATTTTATCTATAGAAAAATGATCAGAAAGCAGTGGGAACAGAGTTTGGAAGATGAAACATCGATGGGGAAGATGAATTTCAAAGAAGTGAGGAAAAAGGGATAGTCACAAAGTTTTTCTTATCAGCATCTCATCCAATCTCCCCATAATTTATGCCAAATTTGATTTTTCCTACAAAAAGAGAAGTTCCAAAAACAGAAGTAAAAATATAGAAAAGTAAATGAGAATAAACTAAAGAAAGAGTGTTTGGGTTGCCTCCCAAGAAGCGCTAATTTAAAGGTCTTTAGCTTGACCGTTCTGCACTCAGATTTGATCGTGGTTCATCAAGGTAAAACTTTTCCTTTTCTTCAATTTGCTCCTCTTGATAATAATGTTTCAACCTTTGACCATTAACCTTAAAATCTCCTGTTTCCTCACTCCATATATCCATGGCTCCATAGGGATAAGTTTTCTTCACTTGAAAAGGCCCAGACCATCGAGATTTAAGTTTTACAGGAAAAAGTCTCAATCTAGAATTGAATAAAAGAACAAAGTCAACTGGTTGGAATTCTCTTCTGAAAATGTGTTGATCGTGCCATCTTTTAGTCCTCTCCTTGTAAATTTTTGCATTTTCATATTCAGAGAGTCTAATCTCATCTAGCTCGTTTAACTGTAATCTCCGTTTTTCACCCGCGTTCTTTAAGTCAAAATTGAGTGCTTTGATTGCCCAGAATGCCTTATGCTCAAGCTCTACTGGTAGATGATAAGATTTGCTGTAAACCAATTGAAAGGGAGACATACCTATTGGTGTTTTAAAAGCAGTTTGATAGGCCCATAGTGCATCATCAAGTTTAAATGCCCAATCTTTCCTGGTGCGTGACACTGTCTTTTCTAAAATCCCTTTTATTTCTCTATTTGATATCTCAACTTGTCCACTGGTTTGGGGGTGATAAGGTGTTGCAACTCTATGATTTACCCCATACTTTCTAAGCAAGGCTGAAAACTTATGCTCTATGAAATGTGAGCCTCCATCACTAATCACTACTCTAGGTGTCCTAAACCTTGGAAAGATAATCTTTTTGAACAGTTTAACAACAACTCTGGAATCATTAGTAGGAGAAGCAAGAGCTTTAACCCACTTTGAAACATAATCAACTGCCACAAGAATGTATTTGTTACCTCTAGACGATGGAAAAGGTCCCATGAAGTCGATCTCCCAAACATCAAATATCTCAACCTCAACAATATTAGACAGTGGCATGTCATGTCTTCTGTTAATGTTACCCGTCTTCTGACACCTATCACAGGATGAAACAAAGTTTCTAGCATCTTTAAAAATAGAAGGCCAGTAAAATCCTAATTACAACACTTTGAAAGCAATTTTCTCAGTACCTGCATGACCACCATAAGAGGATCCATGACATTGAAACAATATATCTGTGATTTCCTCTTCTGGTACACATCTTCTAAAAATACCATCTGCACATCTTCTAAACACATAAGGCTCATCCCAAAAATAGTGCTTTACCTTAGCTAAGAATCTATTCCTTCTTTGGTAACTCAAATCAGGAGGAAAAACATTAGCTACAAGATAATTCACTATGTCAGCATACCAAGGGGCTCTGATTTGTTCAATAGTCAGGAGTTGTTCCTCAGGGAAGGAATCATTGATTACATCATTCTTTTCAGTATTCACCATTATCCTTAAAAGATGATCTGCAACAAAGTTTTCTGACCCCTTTTTATCTTTAATTTCCAAATCAAACTCCTGCAAGAGTAAAATCCATCTGAGCAAGCGTGGTTTACTATCCTTTTTCTGCATTAAGTATCTCACAGCTGCATGATCAGTGTACTGTACACCACCACTTTGGAGTTAATCAAGTATGATCTAAATTTATCAAAGGCAAACACTATGGCTAGAAGTTCCTTCTCAGTGGTGGTGTAATTCCTTTGTGCTTCATCCAAAGTCCTACTAGCATAATGAATAACATAAGGCTTTTTCTCCCTTCTCTATCCCAAAACTGCTCCTATTGCATAATCACTGGCATCACACATAAGCTCGAAGGGTAAATCTCAATTTGGAGGTTGGATGATAGGCACTGAAACCAAGGCTTTCTTCAATTCCTGAAAAGCAGATAAACAATCCTCATTAAAAGAAAATTTAACATCTTTACAAAGTAAATTTGTAAGAGGTTTAGCAACTTTAGAAAAATCCTTGATGAATCGCCAGTAGAACCCCGCATGTCCTAGAAAGCTTCGGACCTCCTTCACTGTAGTGGGCGGCTCTAATTTTTCTATCACCTCAACTTTGGCTTTATCAACTTCAATCCCTCTTTCTGAAATCAAGTGCCCCAAAACAATCCCTTGCCTAACCAGGAAATGACATTTTTCCCAGTTAAGCACAAGATTAGTTTCTTCACACCGCTGCAAAACTCGAGATAGGTTAGCCAAACAATCATCAAAAGAAGAACCATATATAGAGAAATCATTCATAAAAATATCCATAAAGTCCTCAATAAAATCAGAAAAAAAAATAGCCATCATACATCTCTGAAAAGTAGCAGGAGCATTGCATAGACCAAAAGGCATTCTCCTATATGCAAAAGTACCATACGGGCAAGCGAAGGTGGTCTTATCTTGGTCATTAGGATGTATAGGAATTTGGAAAAATCCAGAGTATCCATCTAAGAAACAAAAGTGAGAATGGTTTGCAAGCCTTTCAACCATTTGATGAATAAAAGGTAAGGGAAAATGGTCCTTCCTAGTAATAGCATTCAGTTTTCTATAATTTATGCACATGCGCCAACTAGATACAGTTCTAATAAGAATTACTTCATTGTCTTTATTTTCTTAACAGTTACCCCTTCTTTCTTAGGAACATAATGTACATGACTTACTCATTTACTATCAGAGATAGGGTAGATAATACCTGCATCAAGTAATTTCAAAACCTCCTTTTTCACAACTTCTTTCATAGAGGGGTTAAGTCTCCTTTGAAAATTTGCATGTGGCTTGTGTTCCTCTTCCATCAAGATCCTGTGCATACAAAAGGAAGGGTTAATTCCCTTTAAGTCATCAATTGTGTACCCAATTACCTTTCTATGAATCCTTAATTCCTTGAGAAGCAAATCTGTTTCCCTTTTTCCAAGCTGTACATCAACAATAACAGGGTAAGTAGAATGAGGACCAAGAAATTCATAACGAAGGTTATCAAGTAAAGCTTTAAGTTCTACTTTTGGAGCTTTCCTTTCTTCACTTTTTTCATTATCACAAGTATTGCAATCTAATAATGCATCAATTTCAGAATTGGTCTCTACTTTAGAATCAAGAGCAGAATCTAAATCAGAATCAATTTCAGAGGTTTCAATAAATAAATCATTAAGATCATAGACAATGTCATCTACAGCATATATACTACAGCAAGATCTAGAATTTGACGGATTTTTCATGGCTTCATTCAAATCATACTCAATTCTTTCATCCCCAATGTTAAGTGTAAGCTTACTGTTCTTTACATCAATAAGTGCTCCTGCTGTGGCTAAGAACGGTCTACGAAGTATGGTGGGGATTCTTGCATCTTCTTCCATCTCAAGAATTACAAAATCTGCTGGGATGAAATATTTACCTATTTGGATAGACACATCTTCAAGAATTCCTACAGGGTATTTAACTGAATGATCGGCGAGCTGCAAATATATAGAAGTCGGTTTAGGCTCTCCCATGTCCAATTTCCTGCAAATAGACAATGGTATTAGACTCACACTAGCACCTAAATCACATAAGGCTCGGTCAAAAGTCATGCCCCCAATAAAACAAGGTATAGAGAAACTACCTAGATCTTTTAATTTCGGTGGGAACTTGTTTTGGATAATAGCACTACATTCTTCAATAAGAGCCACAGTACCATAGTCCTCTATTTTTCTCTTGTTAGACAAAATTTCTTTCAAAAATTTAGCATATGTGGGCATTTGAGATAAAGCTTCAGTAAATGGAATATTGATGTAAAGCTTTTTCAAAATATCAAGAAATCTCCCAAACTGTTTGTCTAATTTCGCTTACACTAGTCTCTGGGGAAAGGGTATAGGTGGCCTATGTCTAGTAGAATTGGGCATAGAAACATCATTCTGACATGACACATCACTTTTTGGTTCATCACCCTTTTTAGGTGGCAAACTAGCTTGGGCTTGCTCATGTACAGAAGTTTTCTCTAAGTCTAATTTTTCATCATGATCATCATTAGGCTCTTTTTCATCGTTCACAACTTTCCCTCTGGGTTCCTCTATTTGGTCTTCTAGAGTTTTTTTGTAAGCAGCTAAGGATCCTATTTGAGCGGTAAGATGACTGACTAATCCCTTAAGATCTTCAATCTCTTTATTTTGATTTGTCATTAATTGATTTTGATTAGTCATAAACTTCTCAAGCATGGACTCTACACTAAAGAATTTACCACTTCAGTCAAGGTTTGCCATCCCTCATTCTCATTCATTCCATGTTGATGACAATATAGCATTCCTTCTTTAGGAGCCCACTAGTTAAGATTCAGGGTCATCTCCTCAAGCAGGGTAGAAGCATCTTCGATTGTTTTGCTCATGAGGGCTCCTCCAACAGTAGCATCAACAATCAGACGGGTATTAAAAAGTAAGCCATTATAAAATGTATGAATTAAAATCCAATTTTCAAGGCCATGGTGAGGACACTTCTGTTATAATTCATTGAACCGCTCCCATGCCTCACTCAAAGTCTTGCCATCCTGCTGTGCAAAGCTTGTAATTTGGTTTATCAATTGGATGGTTTTGCCGAGTGGAAAGTACTTCATCAAGAAAGCATTTGATAGTTGTTCCCATGTGGTGAAGGTACCAGTAGGTCAAGAATGTAGCCAAGAATGCGCTCGGTCCCTAAGAGAAAAAGGAAACAATCTTAGTTTTAATGCATTATCAGTTAACTCCATTAATCTTAATGGTATCACAATATTCAAGAAAAAGATATAAATGTTGATAAGGATCTTCAATAGGTGATCCTCCAAA
Organism: Costus lasius; assembly: GCA_027563935.2. Classification (NCBI taxonomy): domain Eukaryota; kingdom Viridiplantae; phylum Streptophyta; class Magnoliopsida; order Zingiberales; family Costaceae; genus Costus; species Costus lasius. The sequence continues at coordinate 86,045,426 of CM050451.1, forward strand.
TTGATTCTGCTAAATCATAGACAAGAAAGTAGAATTGATTTCGAAATTATCAGCATCAATAGCTGGTCTGGCGATGCTAAAGTGTATCTCCTGTGGTTTAGGGGCTGCATAGTCCCTGAGTGATTTCTGGTTCGCCATCAGATCTAAATTTCCTGTGTAATCTAAAGCAGATAGGTCAAATAACTCAAATAAATAGAGAAGAACAGCAAGATAGAACATAAATAAGAAATAAACAAAACTTAGTTTAGCAATACTTTCAATATCTTCAATATTGACAAAACAAAGGTCCCCGGCAATGGCGCCAAAAACTTGTTGTAGACTACAAGTGCACGAATACTCGAAGTAATAAAGAAAGATATCGAACCACAGAGACCTCGTTGTCAAGTACTGAATAATTGAATTCTTACTATCTAGGGAATCGAAACTATGCAAGTGAACTAATGAAAGCTAACGAAAATATCAGAGAAAAATCTGGGACTAGGGTTTCATTCACTTTAATTTCTATGACAAGATATGAATATTAATTCGTCAGTTTAATTTTATCATGATAAAGACATAATTTACTTTATAAAGGGATTGTCTCACTTTCATGCAGATAATCATGTAGGGACCGATCTTCGCTCTCGCGTAAGATCTATCCCAAGCTGAAGATAAGTAAATCATCAAACAAAGAACTCAAGGATCACTTTCATGCATCAGAATTCTAAGTTGATTATCTTAAGTGGAATCTCAAGGATCACTTTGGTGCATCCGAGTCTCAACACAAGTTCTACTTATGGTTCTCCAACGTTCCAATCCTCACTTTCGCACAAGATCTTCACGTTTGATAAATTAACTCAATCCTAGATTCATATTATTATCATGGCAATTATTCTTCTAAAATCAAGAAACAAGAACTAACCTAATTTCTTATAGTAAGTTCTTAACATTCAATTCTAGGGTTCCAAGTTCTCAAGCAAGTCATCTTTCGGTCCTTATTGCGAAAACTCTAAAACATGATTAATAACAAGAATCTATGGAGAATTTAAGAATAATTATCACATAAGTAGAATTATCATGCTAAAATTATAAATGACGAGGTAATGAAAAATTTATCTAGTCATTAAGAAATCAAAGGGAATTAATCCCCCATGTCCCATGAAAGGTTTAAGCTAGCATTGATGAAAGAGTACAATAATCCATAGTATCAAAGTGTAGAAAATCAAGAAAGAAGGGAAAAACAAATAACTACACGGCTGTAATGGAAATTACAGCCGTAATTTCCAATCGTGAATAGTGTCGGCGGAGTGCTTTTGTCGATTTCTCCTCCGATCGAGATCCTTTCTCTTTGAAACTTCTAGGGTATCGTCTCCTCTTCCAAGTGAAGCTTCCCCTCAAATTTCACGGCCGAAGATGCGTTGTACGCTTCCTGGCGGCGAAACCTAATGCGGCGGCGTGAAACTCGATTTCTCCCTCTAGAGTGGATGAAAATTAGGGCTTTCGGTGTCTGTCCCTTCTCCTCTAGAAAATCTATCCTTTTGCTTCTTACCAGTCTTTGAATTATGGCCTGGATCGTCCGTAATCGATCGCGTAAAAATTGGGCTTCAAAAAGTCTGTGAAAATCGCATGTTCAGAACAGAATTACGGCCGTGGTTTTAGTTGCGGCACTGCCATATTTTCTTTAAGTTTTTCTGTGCAGGATTCGACCAGAATTACAGTACTGTAAAATTACTTATGGCAGTACCGTATTTTCTCCAAATCTCTCGGGATGGAAAACACGCCAAAATACGGTACCGTGAAAATGATTACGGCCTTGCCGTAAAATCTGGAAATCTCTCGGGTGAAAAATAGACTGAAATTACGGCTCGTGAAATTCCTTACGGTAGTACCGTAATTTTCAAAAAACTTTCTGGATAAAAAATTCTAAATTACGGCAGTACTCTTGATATTACGGTAGTTGTGAAAATATGGTACTATAATATAGATTACGGCCCTGCCGTAATTTGGTATGAAGTTCTAATCTTCATGAAATTTGACATGCAATCTTCTCTTGATGGTGGGAGTTCATTCATGCATCTGGAATTGCTTGAAAATGCCTAAAAATTGTGCCTTTTTACCTGAAAATCATCAAAAACCAAAAACAGTGTAGATTCCGCAGTATTTGATAAAAAAAGGTATAAAAATAAGCAAAGAGTGTAAATATGACATAAAAATATCTATCAAATGGCACAAAATTTACTATAAATTTTGGTATCATCAGAGACATTCCTAGTAGGGTTTTGAAGGCTGTCCTATAAGCCCAAAGTGCATCATCTAGCTTCAATGACCAATCAGTTCGCGAGAAGTTGACCGTCTTCTGCAAGATATTCTTTATTTTTCTGTTGGAGATTTCTACTTGCCCGCTGGTCTGTGGATGATAAGGAGTTGCAACTTTGTGGGTTATCCCATATTTCTTTAGCAAGGAGGCTAACTTGTGATTCAGAAAGTGAGACCCTCCGTCGCTGATCAATACTCGTGGTACACCAAATCTAGGGAAAATGGTGCTCTTTAGCATCTTGGTTACTGCCTTCGCATCAGATGTGTGTTCAGCTGAGGCCTCCACCCACTTGGAAATATAATCTACAACAACCAATATGAAACGATGTCCGCAAGATGATGGGAATGGCCCCATGAAATCTACTCCCCATACATTGAAAATCTCTAACTCCAGGATGTTATTTAATGGTAACTCATCTCGTTTGAAAATGTTTCCTGACCGCTGGCACTGGTCGCAATGGGTGATAAATCGCCAGGCATCCCGAAAGATAGTTAGCCAGTAAAGTCCAAATTGTAGCACTTTGAAGGCTGTCTTTGAAGCGCTAGCGTGGCCTCCATAAGGGGATGAGTGGCAGTGATATAAAACATCTTGGATTTCCTCTTCAGGTATGCAGTGCCAGAAAAGTCCATCCGCACATCGTCGAAACAATAAAGGATCATCCCAATAATAGTGTTTGACGTCATGTAGAAATCTTTTCTTTTGCTGCCATGAAAGATCAAAAGGAATGATATCATATACTAAATAATTAACGAAGTCAGCATACCAGGGGGCATCGATTCTTGTTAGAGCTAAGATCTGTTCATCAGGAAAATAATCATTAATGTCTTGATAGCCCTTTTCTTCTCTTTCACTATGTGGTAATCATGATAAATGTGTTGGTGTATATGCCATAGGACCTAGTTTTGGTCAACTTATGTACTACTTGACACTGATATTTATATATCATTCTGGCATTGTCGTTATCATTGTTTGACTACACCTGCGATTGTGTACTTACATGATAATGTCCCTGGAGACAGATTGGATCTGTGCTCGAATTATAATCCCCAGTCGATGTACCTTAGTGGAAATGGGACAGCTATGGTACTTGTGAAACTGGTATGTGGGCTGGTTAGGCACGTGGTGCTAACGCAGACACATGGGTATATCGTTGGGGATATACTAGATAGACCCGCTATGAGGCTATGACTTGGTGTCATGAGTTATCCTCATAAGTGACAGGAGATGCATTGATCCCTTGACTTGAGGTCATTAATCATTCTATATGGTTAGGGACTTGCTTTGATACAACCTAGCACCTTGCCGTAGCTGGGAGGTCATAACGGTTATTATTGAGCATGTCACGACCCATATGAGAAGATCAATGGACAGACATAGGATTTGCCCCTTCCCTAAGGAAGTATGATATCCATGGAGCTCCTTTATGGTTCTATGACTGAGAGTGTATGGCCATACCCAGGTGAGAACCTGTTTTAGTCATAGCCATGTGATTGGATGAAAACAAGTGGTGACACACTTGTCCAATCGGATATCAGTACGGCAAAGAGACTATAATGCATCTGTACCTAGTTGCGATGATGGGGATGTCGATGTCGATATCCATTCCAACGACCTGGGTAGCAGCGATGCACTGCTAGGTGCCACTCACTGCTTGTGATGACCTTTGGTCAGCACTGCCAGCGTCAGAGGAACCTACAGGGTCGCACACCTTGATACTTGAGTTCTCGTATTGATCGGGAAGCCTTATGATCGAGTTATTGGATAACTCGGATCTAATTGGGAGATTTCATCAGCGCCAATGGGCCTGATGAGATGGAAGAATGTTATTGGAGCCAAACTTCATTTTTGGCAGGTTGACCCGTATTTGACCATGGTTGGTCACATTTGGATTAGGGTTGCATTGGATTGGATCCAAGTGCTTAATCAACCTATGCAATGATGTTTGGGCTAGCTCATTATCCAATGAGGCCCAATAACAAGTTCTCATGAAGAGATGAGAGGCTAAAAGGGTATAATGGGGAGAAACATGAACCATTAGGCGCCTAGGGGCATAATGGGGTCATGTTGGCGCCTTTGCTTCATTATAGAAGTAAAGGGCGCCTCCCCCTCTCTTCCTAGGATGGAATGCATGCCTCTATGGCATTGCTTGAGGCGCAAGGCAAGGCCTTGGCGCACAAGGAAAGGCGTGGGAACAAAAGGTAAGGTTGAATGAGAATTATGGAAATGTCTTGGAGACTTTCCTTATCTCAAACCTCCTCATCCTAGCCCTACACTTGTCATGATCCTAGCCATTACCCTAACCGCCTCTTGCCCTATAAATATGACCCTAGTCGCCCCTCTTGTGCGTAATTAATCCTTGAAGGCGTGAACACAAGAAGAGGGGCGAGTGCTTAGAGCAAGGGCGCATCTTCCTTCTTCCATAACCGCAAGCCACTTCCTCCTTTCCTCTTGGCGCAAGGAACATTAGTGCTTGGCGTTTTTGGATAGTCTTCCTTCTTCTCTTGGCGCATCATCTCTCTTGGTGGCGCAAGTGAAGTAGAGTATCTCCCTAAGGCTTGGATCTTCTTCCCGAGGCTAGCACCGGGCGTGGAAGAAGAGAACTCAAGAGATCCGTGTGTGCGAGACTGCAGAGGGCGAACACTTGGGCGCCTTCATCGACATAGCTCTACATTGCTCTTAAGGTATTTCCTAACTCATCGTGTCGACTCCCTTGCATGCGATCTTCACTGGGTTTTTGGGACTGGCCTGTTTCGGGGACATTCTTCCGCTGCGAAAAAATATATGTCCATAACTCTGAAAACTGTAAAATGTCCCCGGGGTTTCCCAACAAAATGATCAGCCACCAGGTTTTCTGAGTCTTTCTTATCTCGAATTTCCAGATTAAATTCTTGAAGCAAGAGGATCCAACGTATCAACCGTGGCTTCGCATTTTCTTAGCTAGGAGGTACCTAATAGCTGCGTGATCAGTGTAAAAAATTACTTTTGAATCAATGACATAAGATATAAATTTGTCAAAAGCAAAAATAATAGCGAGGAGCTCCTTTTCCGTAGTAGCGTAGTTGATCTGGGCTTCGTTCAATGTCCGGCTGGCATAATAGATGGCGTGTAATTTATTGTCTTCCCATTGTCCTAAGACCACCCCGACTACGAAATCGCTGGCGTCGCACATAAGCTCGAACGGGAGTGACCAATCTGGCCGCTGCATAACAGGAGCTGAGATCAAAGCTTTCTTCAATTTTTTAAAAGATGTCATGTAATCCTGATCAAAAGAGAAAGGAACATATTTAGCAAGCAGATTAGTCAATGGCATAGCAATTTTAGAAAAGTCTTTTATAAAATGGCGATAAAAGCCGGTATGCCCAAGAAAACTTCGAACTCCCTTTGTAGAGGAAGGCGGGGGCATCTTTTCAATGGCATCTATTTTGGACCGGTCGACCTCGATACCGCGTTCAGAGATTAGGTGTCCAAGCACTATCCCTTCTCGTACCATAAAATGGCACTTCTCCCAGTTTAAGACGAGGTTGACTTCTTTGCACCTTTTCAGCACTTTAGAGAGATTAGCTAGGTAGATATCAAATGAAGTACCATAAACTGAGAAATCATCCATGACAATGTCCATTATATTTTCTATAAGATTAGAGAAAATTGAAACCATGCATCTTTGAAATGTAATTGGGGCATTGCATAGCCCAAACAGCATTCGGCGGTAGGTAAATGTCCCATAAGGACAGGTGAAGGTCGTCTTTTCCTGATCCTCCGGATGAATAGGGATCTGGAAAAATCTTGAGAAGCCGTCGAGGAAACAGAACTGAGAATTCTTTGCCAGCCGCTCCAGCATCTGGTCGATAAATGAAAGTGGGTAGTGGTCCTTGCACGTGGCTTTGTTTAGCTTCCTGTAGTCGATGCACATGCGCCACCCAGTCAGGGCACGGGTGGGGATAAGCTCGTTGTTCTCGTTCTTGACTACAGTGACACCACCCTTCTTCGGCACAACATGCACCGAACTTACCCATTTGCTGTCTGATATTGGGTAGATGACCCCTACATCAAGTAATTTCAATATCTCCTTCTTAACCACCTCTTTCATATTTGGGTTCAAACGGCGCTGAAACTCTACAGAGGCTTTACTGTCGCTCTCCAAAAAGATCCTGTACATGCAGAACGAAGAATTAATTCCTTTGATATCCTCTAATGAATACCCAATTACCTGTTTATGGAGACGCAGTTCTTTCAGTAGCTTTGTAGTTTCTTCTGCATTTAGATCGGCACTGATTATCACAGGACAAGTAGAGTTAGCATCAAAAAATGTATATTTAAGATTATTTGGAAGGGGTTTAAATTCCAACTCCTTCTTTTTGGAAGGGACAGACTTAGCCTCTCCAAGACTTTCGAATTGTGGTTTCCTGAATCTCTCAGTGTGAGCAATCCCCAAACCTTTTACTTGGTCCTGAGATTCATCAGTATCAATCTTATGTTCATCGCTCAGTAGACAGACTTCCAAGGTGTCTTCGGTGGTCGGCGAGGTAGGTTCAATGTTGTCTTCCATAGTTTCCATGTTGCAGCAGGACCATGTAAAAGAAGGTTTTTTTAGAGTAGAAGACAAGTCAAATTCTAACTTCTCCTCACCAACATTCAATGCCAATTTCCCATTTTTCACATCAATAACGGCGCCGGCAGTTGCGAGAAAGGGGTGCCCCAGGTGTCACACCCCAATTTTGTCCCAAATTTTGGCACACTTAATTGGACTGTGATGGCACGGCTTTTACACCGTCAGCCTCTACACTCACCCGAGTATGCTCTATGGAACATGCTATTTGCTCAAATGGTGTGCCTCCGCGCAACCCCGATACCAAAATCAAGCCACTCTCTGTGCCATGTAAACCTGAGCGTCCCCAAGCTTCAAACACATACGCCCTAGCCTGATTCTGCTTACGCCCTCAAGACACACTCACTTCTGCTTAGTTCTTCCCTTGTGCCAAGTGTGCGCTTCTAATGCCCAACACGCCAAGTCAAATGAAATGTCACCAACGTGCTCTCTTGAACCCGGCTGAAAACTACCGTCCCCCAAACCCTAGAGCACATAAAATCTTCAACTCTTTGTCTTGGCCGAAATTAGCATGATCGCGTAGTGGCGGATTGAGTTGGGCGAATGCCCCCAATCACTTTGCACACTAAGGGTAGCGCCCTATGCAATTTAGCACAATGCCAACACACTAGACATATGTGTGGTGCATACACAAGTTACATAAGCTAGGTCCACTACACATATGGACAAACCCTAGACAAGTATATCTCTAATGATGGCATGACATGGCCAAATCACGTCACAACAAGAACAATCAAACAACACCACAATGAGGAAAAGCCCTATCCACTACTCATTAAAATAAGATGATAGTATGCTATAAAAACCTCAACCCTTTGGCCACACGCCAAAGATACATCATGCGCACATATACAAAACTCATAACAAGAATTGTACCTATAGAAGTTTAGAAGTAAACTCATAGTCACCAAGCCCTCCTATTGACTGAAGAAGAACTCCTTTTGGTGATGCGCCGGCCCCTTGCCTTTGATGTATGTCTTCACCGAGTATGGCTCGCCTCTATCCACACCTCCTCTTGCCGCTCAAGAGTTGCTCGGCCAACAATGGATGTTACGCCGAATTAAAGTGAAGACGTGGTGCACTTGGAGATTATCTTGCCAACAATGTCACCAAGAAGGTTCCCTTCCAAGTGAATGCTCGAGTCTCTCCTTTGTCCAAGCCACAAACCCCTTTTGCACTTGAGTGATAACCACCCATGCAACCGCCATGCCACTAGTGAATGGGGCGCCATGCTCCAAGGGAGCCATATCAAGGGTGCGCCCCTTCTACTGAATAGCATTGCCCGCATGCTGGGTCAACCCTCTCCTCTTGCTTGAACTTTGGCACGCCCCTGGGTCTCGGGTTTGAGCCTCGCCCGTGCCCCAGGCTTCTGCACCATCTGCACCTATATGCATCAGCCCTTGCTATGCTCCAATAGGCTTCCAAGGTTGAGCCATGCTCCCTTGAATCAAATGTAAGTTGTGCTAAGCGTCCACACCTCGTGTGCACGCCCTGTGTCCTTTTTGGCAATGCACCGCCTATGCACTATGCCACGCTATGCTCCCGCATATCCCCCAGGCCATGCCTAAGGAAGACACCATGCGCCAATGGTCCATAACATCATAATGGAAACCTGCAAAGACATCCTAACACCTGGTTAGTAATTTTTGCCATATCTCCTCTAGATAGGCCCTCTTCTACATCAGGCCTCACCCCAGTGAGTCTTTGCACCCTGTTCATGACCTCTATGAGTCTGTAGAAGAGTATCAGGAACTTGGCTCAGCTCCTGAGTGTCACACCAGGATGATGGGTAGTCGAGTATCCTCTTCCATTTCTAGCACAACGAAGTCTGTAGGGATAAAAAACTCTTCGACCTTTATTGGCACATCTTCAATTATTCCAACTGGTCGGCGCACTGATTGATCAGCTAACTGGAGAGATATGGAGGTAGGCTTCATCTCACCCATACCCAACTTCCTGCAAATAGACAATGGAATTAAGCTAACACTAGCTCCTAAATAATCAAGAGCTTTATCGAAAGGCATATTCCCAATTTGACATGGAATGGAAAAACTCCCTGGATCTTTGAGTTTGGTTGGAAGCTTAATCTGGAGGATGGCACTGCATTCTTCGGTTAGTGCAACTGTTCCTTGCTCCTCAAGCTTTCACTTATTGGATAGGATCTCCTTTAAGAACTTGGCATATGCTGGCATTTGCGAAGGAGCGTCAGTAAAAGGAATATTGATATAGAGTTTTTTTAATATCTCCAAAAATTTTCCAAACTGTCGATCCAATTTAGCCATAGCTAGTCGCTGAGGAAAAGGGACAGGCGGTTTGTATGAGGGAGGTGGAATGTAAACATGCTCCTTTGACGCATTCGAGTTTTGCTGTTCTGGCTCTAGATTAACCGTGAAGTCTTCTTCAGGTGGAATTTCCTCGGGTGAAACTTGCCGTGTTCTTTCTTTAGGTTCGGGCATCTTGGGGTCTTCTAATTGAATTCTGCTCCTTGTCGTTATCACATTGCAATGCTCGCAGTGGTTAATTTTCTCCTGAGATCTAGAGGACGCATCGACCCGTTGAGTGAGTTGAGTAAGTCGATCATCAATGTCTTTAGAATGAGTGGAGATGGAGTCTACTTTCAAGTTTAGCTGGCGCACCTGCTCACTTATAGTATCGGTCTGCTTTATCTGACTTGCCATGAAACTCTCTAGCATCGACTCTAATATAGATTTTGGAGGACGATCTGGCTGTCTTTGATTAGCGGATGGATGTTGTATTCCAGGAGGAGACCTGAAATTAGAAGAAGAATTTGGATTAGCAAAATTTGCAAGAGGGATTTGTCCTTGATTCAACTTGTAGGAGAAATTCGGATGATTTGCCCATCCTGGATTATATGTGGTCGAGTAGGGGTCGTTCTGATTCCTGAAATTCCCAATAGCATTGATTTGTTCAGAAGGGGTGCTCAAGATGTGGCAGTCATCAGAAGAATGTTCTGTCATTCCACAGACATCACAAGTCATAGAGTTAGAAGTAGAAACATTAATAAAGTCAAGCTTAGAAGAAAGTGAATCTACTTTTGCTACTAGGGAATTAATCATGTTCATATCAAACTTCCCTGAATTTCGAACTGGTTGGCTCCTCTCTCCTGACCACTGATAATGATTGAGGGTCATGTCCTCAATCAACTTCATCGCATCATCATAGTTTTTGTTCCTCAGTGCCCCACCAGCAGCAGTATCTACAGGAAGTCTGATCTGATATAATGATCCACTCTAAAAGGTATGAATGATCACCCATTTCCGTAGACTATGGTGTGGACACATCCTCAGTAGTTCCTTGAACTGGTCCCATGCTTCATAAAGGGACTCTCCTTCTCGTTGGGCAAAGTTGGTGATTTAATTTCTGAGCTGGGCGGTCTTACTCGGCGAGAAATATTTTGATAAGAAGGCTTGAGATAGTTGGTCCCACGTCGTGATAGAGCCCTGCGGTAAAGATTGCAACCATCCCCTAGCTCGATCCCTAAGAGAAAAAGGGAAAAGCCTTAGTTTAATAGCATCAGGGGGAGCACCATTAATTTTTAGAGTGTCACAGCATTCTAAAAAAATAGATAAGTGAAGGTTAGGGTCATCAGTGGCTGCTCCACTAAATTGATTCTGTTGCACCATTTGTATAAGGGACGGCTTGATCTCGAAGTTGTTAACTTCAATAGCCGGTCGCGATATGCTCGAGTGCACACTAGAGATGGTAGGTGTTGCAAAGTCCTTCAAAGAGTGGTTAGCTTCCATTGCTTGGTTGTTAGAAAATTGTCCTTTAAGCTTCAACCTTTTTAAATTTCTTCTGATCAGAGGAAAAGTATGTTCTATCTTCGGGTCTCCAGGTACAAGTTCCCCTATTCGAACAGTATTCCTGGGCATAAACAAATACCTTGACAAAAGAGATTAGTAGCACCAACACCAAATAAAAACTACAACTTAAATAAAATGAAAATAGCTACAAGTAAATAAACAATAAATAACTAAACCTAGTCTACCAATTTCCTGATTGTGTTAATATTGGCAACCTAGTCTCAAGCAACGGCGCCAAAAACTTGATAGGGGCGTACCGCAAGTGCACGGTCTATCACGTAATAAAAAATATCGATCCCACGAGGACTAGGGGTCAAGTACTAACTGATCAGTTAACTAATAGCTAGGTGATTTAACAAATGTAGGAGTGTCACTAAATCCTAATGCAAGTGAGTAAACTAAAGCAAATCAAAAGCAAACAGAACAGAAAGCAAGCAATTGAGGTTTGAGATCTTTGAGAGAAGATCGGGGTTTCAGGTTTCACCTCACTGAAGCATGCAAGAAGGTTAATGTTGATATTTTAAATAAAGTTTTACCTATGTTCTCAAGGTAATCCTTCCTAAGGTACAGACACGCTCTCTCTTAGGACACAGTCTGGTATCCAACTTAACCCAAGTCTCCTACTCTCGTGGCTTACCGGGTTAAGCAGACCCAATGGGTTCTGTGAAGGATTAGGGTTCCTCGGGTGATTTCGACAATTCTCGTAGCCAAAATTACCAATCCAGTCTAAGGGGATCTTATGATTGTAGTTCACCTCTCACTCCTTCCCACAACATAGAGGTGTGTAGAAAAACCATTCGAACCGGTGAACCGCGGTTAACCGGACCAAATCGAACCAAAAAAATGGTTAACTGAACTGACGGTTCAGTAGGCGGTCGGTTTTTTTTTATATAGCCATTGGTTCTCGGTTCGGTTTCGGTTCAGGAAGTCACTGAACCGGCGGTTAACCGACCGAACCGGTAATATTAAATAAATTAATTAATTTTATTTATTTGGCTAAAATCCTAAATGACTGAACCGGTAATATCAATTGACTTCACCAATTCAATCTTACCCTAATACCCTTCGAGGCTTCGACTCTTCGTCTTCGACTCTTTGGAGGTTTGATGGACGCCGCCAATCGGCAAAGGACTGAAGGAGTTCACCTTCTCTTCGTTGGATGCTACCATCACACCAGTTCCAGCCTTCCAGGTTACCTTCTCATCAGTTCCCCCTTTTCTCTCTTCTTTCACTGAAACCCTAAAATGCTAAGGGTGAACCTCTTGCTGTCTTGCCAGAATTCCATTCGCCATTGACGCATCTTTCCATCGCCATTCGCCACTCACGAGCCTCGCCATCGCCAAGCATCTCGCCACCACAGGCTCTAGTTTCCAGCAGGAATAACGAGCAAGAATAATGTTTGTTTTTTAAGTGAAAATAATGATCTGATACCTGCTATCTTTCGTCTTGATAGTATGAACCTTCTTGGATTGAGATGTAGCTAGATTGTGACAAAAAGTATAGATGACCATACGAATCTTGTTAGTTCTTTAGAGATTTCACAAGTTATTGCTACTGCTTACTAAGTCTAAAACGTGGTGATGACATTCGTTTGCCATATGTTGAATGTATGTAGTAGGCTGAGCATGTAGCATGAAACAAATTGTTACTCTTTATTTCTGATCATAATTTGCTAGAAGAAGATCTAAAAGATTCTTGTCCCATCAATTCCATTGATCTTGATTGAGCCATCAGTTTGAATGTTGTTTCAGCGCTATAATCATTGAGCCATCAGTTTTTGTTCTTCAAATTTCACTGCATTCTTTGAAATTTGAATATTATACTTATTTGTCCTTACTTCAACTGATATTATATTTGTGTATTCAATACGTCAACAATACGCTAACTGATTTATATTTTTGTATTCAATATTTATTAGATGGAAAGTATTGGAGAGATTGATAGAGATTATCATACTTCAACTGATGTTGTTACTCCAAGTGAAACACCAACATCTCATGCTCAACCTAGAGATAAACAATTGGATGTTACTTCTACCTCTATGAATTGTCCTAAACCAAGTAGAAAGCCATATTGGGTTTGGGAACACTTTGTTAAGATTAAAAGTGAGAACAAACAAGAACAAAAGGCTGTTTGCAATTATTGTCAGGTTTCAATTAGTTATCTTACATCAAATGGTACCAATGGCATGAGCAATCATTTGGGTAGATGTAAGAAGTACCCATTTAATGCGGATAAGCGACAAAAGACTTTAGAAGCAATTAGTCAATCAAATAAAAAAGATGATGGAAAAAGTACAATTGCTCCTTATAGTTTTAATCAAGCAACTTGTAGGAGGGCACTTGCTAGGATGATTATTGTGGATGAGCTGCCATTTAAGTTTGTTGAACGTGAAGGATTTCGTGACTATAGTAAACACATGTAGCCAAGATTTATTATTCCTTCACATTCAACCATTACCAGAGATTGTTATGAATTATTTCTTATAAAGAAAAAGGAATTAAAGTCAATTTTCAGTAAATTATCATCACGTATTTGCCTTTCAATTGATACATGGACTTCTTGTCAAAATTTGAGTTATATGTGTCTCACTGCTCATTTTATTGATGATGATTGGCATTTACACAAAAAGATTATTAGTTTTTTGTCAAATTTCTAGTCATGCTGGCTTAATGATTGGGCGAGCGGTTGAAACATGTTTGCTTGAATGGGGAATTGATAAAGTTTTAACTGTGACCGTTGATAATGCGAGCTCAAATGATGTGGGCATTGCTCACTTGCAAAAAAGATTTAATAATTGGAAAGGTAGTATCTTGCATGCTAAGCATTTGCATATGAGGTGTGCTGCTCACATTTTGAGTTTAATAGTAAAAGAAGGAGTGAAGGAAATTGATGAGTCAATTGGAAGAATTTGTTCAGCTATCAAATATATAAGATCTTCTCCTGCAAGATGGCAAAGGTTCAAAGCTTGTGTTGATAAAGAGAAAATTAAATACCAGAGCAATGTTTGCCTTGATGTTGAGACTAGGTGGAACTCTACATACTTGATGTTAGAAACAGCAATTAAGTTTCAAAAAGCTTTTGAGTTGCTAGATGCACAAGATAGTAAGTTTAGTGAGGAACTACTAGTAAAGAAAGGGATACCACTTGAAAGTGATTGGGAGTATGCTCGTGGCATGTTACCATTTTTGAAATTTTTTTTATGAAGCTACTTTAAGATTATCTGATTCTCTTTATAGCACTGGTAATTTGTATGTGAAGGAAATTTATGGGTTGCGTATGATTATTTCTAAATATTGCAATAGTGATAATGCTAGTTTGAAGTTGATGGTATTGAATATGAAAGCTAAACATGACAAGTATTGGGCTAATATTGACAAGATTAATAAGATGATATTTATTGCCATAGTTTTTGATCCAAGGTATAAATTGAAATATGTGACATGGGTTATTAATGAATCATATCCAAAGGAAGATGCCATGAAGTTGGAAGATAAAGTGAAAACAACTTTAGCTTCTATATATGAATTTTATGCTTCTAGTCAACCACAAACAAATTCTGAAAGCAACAATGTTGAGCAAGGGAGACAAATGGAGATTGAAGATTTGCTAGCTTGTGGAGACTATATGGATATGATGTACAAAGAGCAAGAGGGTGGTCAAGAAGCAATTGAGAAAAAAATCTGAGTTGGATAAGTATTTACAAGAAGATTGTGAAGAGCACACCAACAAATCTTTTGATATCTTACTTTGGTGGAAAATAAATGCTTTAAGGTACCCTGTATGTTCTTTGATAGCTAAGGATGTGTTGGCTATTCCGTTTTCCACAGTTGCTTCTGAGTCAGCTTTTAGTACCAGTGGCCATGTGCTCGATTCATTTCGCAGCTCTTTAACTCCAAAAATGGTTGAAGCTCTTATTGGGGGACAAGATTGGCTCCGGACTTCACACAATCCTATTTATATTGAAGAAGTTTTAGATTAGCTCGAAAAGATAGAATCTGGTAAGTTGTATTGAATTTAAATTTTGTTACATAAACTATTGGTATTTATGAAATTAATATTTATTTATTTATTTATTACAGAATTATCAACAAGGACTGAAGTGCAAGTCTATATCACAGAGGATTGATGAATGATATTGGTATTAAGGTAATACTATTAACTTGTTGTGTCACAGATGATTTCCTATCACCAGATTGGGTATTAAGTTAATACTATTAACTTACATTTGCATTTGCAGGATGAGGTTTTGAATCTTTTGATTGTTGGTTTTGAACTTTTGATTGCTGGTTTTGTTGGCTTTGTTCAAGGAAAAGAAGGAGAAGCCTCAATCTTAGTTTGGTGGAGATGCTGGTCCACCATTGCTGGAAGGAACTGCGTTAGTAACTTAGTATCTTCCAGCAAACTTCCTATCGCCAGATTGGGTTTCTTTCTTGTAGTTCCAATCATTTTTTAATTTTTAGTAACTTACATTTGCATTTGCATTTGCATTTGCATTTGCATTTGCAGGATGAGGTTTTGTTGGCTATGTTGGCTCTGTTCAAGGAAAAGGAGAAGCCTCAATCTTAATTTGGTGGAGATGCGGGAAGGAACTGAGTTAGTAGTTCCAACAAACTATTTGATGGAGAATGGATATGCTGGAAGCCTCATTTGTTCAACTTATATCTAGAATTGCTAATAATCCTACTGCGTTCGTTAGTATCTTCTAGCAAAGTGGCAAACTATTTCCAACATTTGTGTACTAATATATGGATCTCTTTTGAAAATTCCAAACATGTATTTGTACTTAAGTTTGTTTTGTATAAGTTTGTACTGATATAAGTTTGTTTTGTGCTATTGTAGGTTTGACTTGTAGTTGCAGCATTGTGAATCTGTGGTATTTTCAATATAATGAGAAAACTACACATTGAATCTGTGATATTTGATTATATTCAATACAATGAGAAAACTGCACATGTTCATACATAGATATTTTCATGCTTGTTTAATTGATTAATTGATGAAAGGTGCATTTAAGAATAATATTGGAAGTTGCTTGCCCAATCTAAAAAAAAATTTAGAAAATATAATTATGACGGGTTAACCAGTGGTTAACCGACCGGTTAACTGGTTGACTGGTTAGCCGGTCGAAACAGTTCAGGACCGGTTCACAGTTTTGCTTGAACCGAACGGTTCGGTTAACCGCCCATGAGCAGCCCTACCACAACATCTAAAACACAAGTATGCATGGCCAGTACATAATCATGAGTTAAAACATCCTAGATATGAATAAGAACAAAGATAAGTTTAGATAAAGTGTAGATCAAGCATTAACAATCAACATTCTTACAGTGGGCTACGCTCAAACCCCGAAAAGAAGTTACGCTACAAGATACATCGTTAAACACATGAAATTTCTCATACAATTTGATTCAAACCAGAGGGAAGGATGGATCCTTGATGGGAGAAGGTCTAGCACGATCCTCCACGTCGAAACGAAGAAGAAAATCTCACCGGAACGGCCCCACCGTCAGGAAAAATGCTCCAAAACCCTAGGTCTCGCCGTTTTCGCTCGTTCTCCTCAACCCCTAGCCCAAATCACGTGATTCTAGTCCCAAAACGTCCGTCGGTCAGTTTGGAAGATCTTCGTAAAATTTTGTTAAATTCCGCTCCAGAAATAGTAAGAATCACTGAAAAACAAACGCCTGTCGAGTCTAGCGAAACGATACACAGGCCGTGCATGGATGCCCGGCCATGCCCGTGAATGGCTCGTCAAATGTAATTTTCAGAAGAGTAAAAAACTTACTCTTCATGGCCATGTATGCATTCACGGGTATACCCGTGAACATTTCGTCAAATTCTAAAACTTTTGCAATTCTTCATGGCCGTGTATGCATTCACACCCTAGGCCGTGAACTCTGTAGAGGTCTTCGTTTGAGCTGAAATTCGACGTGTAGCTTCGTCTCATTATGAGGAATCGTCCCATATCTTCAGATCTTCTGAATTCCATCAATTTTAGGGCAAAATCCCTATATTTCAATAAAACCAAGGAAAGGTGAAGACTCTGAAGAATATGAAGCATTTAAGCAAATAAATGAGATAAAACATGCATTTTACTTCTAAATAATAATAAAATTAAGCCACGATATATCATATATTTGCATGTCATCACATTATCACAAGGTTGTGATGAATTGTCACACCTATATGATTACAAAAAAAATGGGCAAAATTAATCAGAACCCTATTCTTCGGCCCTTTCACCAAAGACATGAATTCAAGGCTAAATCCATGAATTTCTTGGTCAAGTGGGACAAAATCAAAGGCAAAGGAAGGTCTATAAGGAGGAGAAGTAGATTTCAAAGACACGACACAAGCAATTTCGAGGAAGAAAACACTAATGGCAACTGCCTAGGGTTCGAATTTGTCGAGATGCCTCCAGAGCACCTCCAACCACCAAATTTGAGAGAAAATGGTGCCTAGGGGAGGAGAAGGTGCACATAAAATTTTAGAGTGAAAGGAGATCGGGATTGGTAGTAATAAACGTCGGTGACGGTGAAAAGGAAAGTTGTACTAGTTTTAGAGCCTATTTGGCCCCGCTATTAATAGCTTTATAACTGTGCTAAACTGTGTTATACTGTACTATACTACACTGTTAAAATCTATAACATGTTTGGTTAATAACTTTTTAACTGCTGTCAAAATTTAAAATAATAAATAAATATATTATTTTAAATTATTTAAAATAATAATATATTTTATTTTCCTTTAGTGTTAAAATTTAAATTATTTTAAATAATTATATATAAAATTTTAAATAAAATTATGTAAATTACTTTTTTGGAGAAGCAGAAAACTGTAAAAGCATTAAATTTTAGCTTTCATAACTTCTGTTTTTTTTCTACTTTTACTTTTTATTATCAAACAGTTTTTTAACTACTTTCTACTTAAAAGCTGCTTAAAATCAGCTTTAAAGTGGGGTCAAATAGCCCCTTAGCTAGAGAGTGGTATTATTTCTTTGGAGGGACAATTCAACCTCGTTAGTAGAGAAATAAAGGAGAGGTGGTGGGACAATTCAACCACCAAAGACATGAGCTCGGATAAATCACCAACGCATGAGAGGAAAGGAAGCAAGTTTCATTTCATTGTGACCATCGAAAGTTGAAAAACATGGTTGGCTGCCTCTATTTATAGGCCATAAGGGAAGCCTTAATAAGTTGAGATTATATAAAGGAAAATTAGCAATAAACAGGTCCTAAACATCGTCAAAACACCAATAAAAATTATCAAGAGCAGGCTAACGTGCAGGTCTAAAATTCCAGTCTCCTGTCCCGTAACCTCTTCTCAAATACTAGAGTGTTAGGTGAGCAATTGTACTAGTTTTGTCTAGGTTTAAAAGTTGTTATTTTGTCTTCAATTTAGCCCATCTAGTAGTGTATGGGCTAGTGCAAAATTAGGTCTAAGGTTGCTTTGCGTTCGGTTGGGTGGCCCTAAAGCCCAATTTAAGCAGAAAATTGGGTCAAGTTCCCATGAACTGATCAGGTGGCTTTTGGGCTCGTTGATATCATCGTGGGTTGGCTAGACATATGGGGCTCCATCAGAGGTGTGTTATTAGTGTGGACAAAATTACTCATGATGAAGACAAAAGTTGGCTTGAGTATTCAGTATTTACTGAATTACCTATTTATTAAATTTACCGAAACTAAGTTTTCATTATTGTTACCAAATTGAATAAGAAAAGTGCTAATATTATTAAATCTAATTTTTTACATCATTAATAAAAATATATATTATTATTGAATCGAAAAAAATTACCAATTTTAACCCAAAAAAACCTATTTACTGAACCAAGATCTTTTTTTACTATTTTTGTTACAACAATCAAATAATGAAAAAAAGTTAATGAACTGATTATTGATCCGAATTTACTAAATTAAAATTATGAATCTTTTTTATAAATTTGAGATCAATTTTTTATCAATTTTTTGCTCATCTCTACAGAAAGGGAGAGTTTAAAATAACGACACTCGAGGCTAATGTAATTAGCTCTCGCCAATATTAAATAAAGACAATGTTGTTAGGTATATATAAGTTACATTTGTATAAATGTGAAATGACAATGAGTCAAACTGTCTACATGGCTTTCACACACGGTTTATGAAGGAAGTTCACTTTTTGCTTTATATTCCAACTTGCACACCAAGTAACATTCTTGTATGTTAACCTTTGATAATGTAACTATTATTGTGAGGAATTTTGAGGAATTTATTTTAACAATAATTTTGTATACGTTTACATAATATTAATTTATAGAAAGTAAAAAAAATTAAGAATGAAAAACCCAAAAGCACGTTATAATTTACCCTTAGATAAAAATTTTAGACTCTCGTACGAGTTAAATCCGAACTAAATACCCAGAATACGATCGAAATACTCCACTGCAAATCATGACTATGGAGAAAATAACTACACGCTTCCGGTAATTGAGCAGCAGAAAATCAAAGAAACAAGATGGAGATAAAGAGATTGTCATTTATTCTCTCGGTCGAGACTTTGACAGCATTATTATAGACTTTGTCTAACAGACACAAAACAACTGTTAACAAATGTTAATTAAACACCCCAAATTAAATCGAATTCAATCAATTGACCGATGAATTCAATTTAATTTAGTCAGTTAAATTCAATGAATTAAATTTAGAATTCATTGACACCGAAATCGAAAACAATTGGATTATACTTAATCCCAACCAATTGCTTTCCGCAATTGCTTTATGCAATCGACACTTCAAAAGAAAACTCAGTTGACTTATGTTGACTGAGTCTTAAAGAAAGAAATAAATATTTAAAATAATTTATTTTTTAAAAATTTTACTTAACAATCCCCCCTACAAAATTTAAAAAAAATGAATATAATTAAATTCAATAATAAAATAAAATAAAATTGCTGCTCAATACTTATATTATGGTCAGTAAAGTACACTTAAAGGTATAACTTTTACTTAGTAAAAATATTTTCATCTTAAAGAAAGTTAGTGAACTACTCTTAAACTATTTTTCTTTGACTCAATTAGAACAAATCCACACACAATACAGGGTATGTCTAATCATGGGATTGCACATTTTTGGTCGTGCATGTGTATCTTTATGAGAACTTCTAAGGGTTGTCAATGTCCTCAACCGTTGCCATATATAGACTCTCTCATATAGGAAGTTCCCTGCAAGGGATGAGTGTAGAGGCTTATCTCATGGCAATTAACTATTTTGGAAAGTTTTTCTTTCCTCTACAAATATAAGCACAAATCTATCATCAGGAATGGGAGTGTAGAGTATCAACTCTATCATATAAAATTTTATACACTGTAGTGTTTTATAATTTTATTTTTCAAAGTGCTTATTGGCCAGTCAATCAGCTTGTTATTACCATATTGAACCTCCTTCAAGGGATCTCCTATCACAAAGGTTGGGTTCCCACCGTTGAAAGGCCTATTTACAAGCTAATTCCCTTTTCTCTCGATCTTCTAGGATCTTTGTCCTAGGCAAGCCTTTGGTCAAACTATCAGCTATGTCGTGCTTAGTCTTTACAAAAAAAAAAAGAGCTACAACTCCATGTAAGTCCAGCCATCTAATAGACTTTTGTCTGATTTTTATATGGCGACTCATTTTAGTATTTATTAGTTTCTTTTTACAAAATTCTATTGCTGCTTGTGAATCACAATCAACAGAGATAGGAGCTAAAGGAGTAGAAGAGAATGAAAGAGAAGAAATTAAGTTTTTAAACCATTCAGCTTCTATACAAGTGGTATCAAAAGCCACTAATTCTGCTTCCATGGTGCAACTAGCAATTATAGACTATTTAGAAGATTGCTATGTAATTGCACTTCCACCTAATATGAACACAAAGCCTGAAGAAGATTTAATATCATTGGAATTAGATATCCAATTGGCATCACTAAAACCTTCGAATACAGAAGGGAATCCAGTAAATTTCAAACCATATGAAATTGTGCCTTTAAGATATCTGAATACTCTATCTAGAGCATTCCAATGAGATTTAATAAGATTACTAGCATATCTACTTAACCTAGATACTGCATAGGCTATATCAGGTCTTGTCCTATTTGAAAGGTAAAAAAGTGATCCTATACACTGAGCATATTTTTCTTGATTTATTGATGTTTCATTATTCTTTTCTAATGGAACACTAGGATCATAAGAAGTAGAAAGAGAAGAGTAGACAAAAAATCTAAATTTTTCTATGATTTTATTTGTGTAATGAGATTGAGATAAAGTTAATGTACTTGAAGATTTTATTATTTTCATTCCTAAAATGACATATGCTTCTCCTAAATCTTTCATATCAAAGTTATCTGAAAGAAAATATTTAATTTCAGTTATTAAATCTAAGTTAGGAGCTAAAATGATAATATCATCTACATATAGACATAAGATGATAAATTTATTCTCATCAATCTTTTAATATATAAGCAATTATCTAATTCATCTATTTGAAAATTAAAAGAAAGAATTATTTTATCAAATTTTTCATGTCATTGTTTAGGTGCTTGTTTAAGTCCATATAAAGATCTTACTAGTTTGCAAACTTTATTTTCATTATTAGGTGAAATAAATCCTTCTGGTTGGTTCATATAAATTTCTTCTTCAAGATCTCCATAAGAAAAGTAGTCTTCACATCCATCTGATGTACAAATAGATTATGGATGGAAGCAAATGCAAGTATAATTCTTATAGTAGTTATTCTTGCAACAGGTGCGTAAGTATCAAAGTAGTCAATTTTGGTCTTTTGACCAAAGCCTTGAACTACTAAACGCGCCTTATACTTTTCTACATATCCATTAGTTTTTATCTTCTTTTTAAACAACCATTTGCATCCTAAAGGTTTGTTTACAGGAGATAAATCAATGAGAATCCAAGTATGATTACTTACGATTGATTCTATCTCACTATAAATTGCCTCCTTCTAGAAAGGAGCATCAGAAGAGTTAATAGCATATTGATAAGTACTTGATGCATCTTCAATTAAATAAGTTATGAAGTCATCACCCAAGTTCTTTTCAATTCTAACTCCTTGGCTCCTTCTGGGTTCAAAAGGTTGACTTTGATTGGTTATTAAAGCTGTTGAAGAAGTTGAAGGTTGATTAGAGCTTGTTTGAATAGAAAATGAAATTTTATTTTTAAAAGGAAAAATATTTTCAAAGAAAAAAGTATTTTTTTTTATTCAATTAGTGTATTATTAGAAATTGCAGGTATTTTTGAATTAATTACTAGAAATCTATAGGTGTTACTATCTAAGGAGTAACCAACTAAGATAGCATTTATGGTTTTAGGACCTAAATTTCTCTTTTTAGGTTCAGGTAGATTAACCTTTGCAAGGCATCCCCACATTCAAAGGAAATTAAGCCTTGGTTTATAACCATTCCAAAATTTATAAGGTGTGACTTCTTTATCTTTTAAAGGGATTCTGGGCTAGTTTGGTAAGGCTGAAGCTTCTGGCTTTTGGCTGGTTTGACCAGAGCTATTTTGACTAGAGGCTGATTGGAAAAGCTGAGGCTGTTTGGGTAAAACAGCTGATCTGGATAGTAGCTTCTCACTGCTGTAATGTGATGTTTGGTTTTATTAAGTGAAAAATTTATAAATACATATAAAATTTTATAAATTATAATAAAAATAAACTTTTCTAATATATAAATTTTAAAAATATTTAATACAACAATATATATTTTTGTGAGTTATTACATGTGTATATTTCATCTTGATGACTAGTTCTAAAAAAAAGTTCACTTATTGCACGATGCTAATAATCTCTATAATTTAATTTTTATTATATATTATTAATTATATAAAAATAATTATTATCTTGTTTTTATATTTTTTTATTATTTGAATTTTAAAAATTCATATTTATTAATATCTCTAATCTTATATTAAATTTTTATTTTTTACTTTATACCTATTCTTCATAAAAAAAATTTTAAAAAAAAGAAAAATAAAAATCCCAAATCTCATCATTGCCACGCGAAGATGGGATTTGGGATTCGAATCGCCGCGAAGACGAGCTCGGCGATGGGCAAAGGAGACAGGCGAGCACCGGCAACGGGAAGGTGCGGCGATCGGCAATGGAAGGTGCGGCAACGGGAAGGTGCGGCAACAGAAGAAGCAGCGACAAGCGATGGGCGACGGCAGGTGCGGCGAAGGTAGAAGCGGCGACGGACGACGGAAGGTGCGGCGACGACGGAAGAAGCGGCGACGGGTGACAAAAGGTGCGACAACGGCCAGAGGCGGCGACGATAGGCGAACGCGTGCGAAGGTACTGTGCTCTGGCAGCCACAACGGAGAGTGAAAAGCTATCTTCATATGCTTTTCCTCTATAGTGCAGGAAACTAAGAAGTTGCCAGCCAAACAGCGTAGCTTTGTGATTTTTGGCTGCCCGCCAACGTAAAAGCCAAAAATCTACCTTACCAAACACGCCCTCTATTAAGAATGAAGCATAAGGACAACAATGCTTCTCCCTAAAGATTTTGAGGTACCCTATAACTTAACATCATAGAGTTAACCATGTATAGAAGAGTTCTATTTTTTCTTTTAGCTACACCATTTGATTGAGGCAAATAAGGAGGTGTAACTTGATGAATTATACCATATTCTTGACAAAACAAGGCAAATTTATTAGAAACATATTCACCTCATCTATCTGATCTAATTATTTTAATCTTTTTATTTTGTTGATTTTCAACTTTAGCTTTAAAAATTTTAAATTTACTTAAAACTCGATCTTTAGTTTTAATTAAGTAGGTATAACAAAATCTTGAAAAGTCATCTATGAAAGTTATAAAATATTTATTTCCTCCCCTAGTTGGAGTTGATGTTGAATCACAAACATCACTATGAATTAAATATAGAATTTGTGTATTTCTAGATTCAATTGATTTAAATGGCTTTCTTGGTTGTTTAGCTTTAGCACCAATTTCACATTTTAAATTTAATTTAGAATTCATTTTAGGAATTAATTCTAAATTTATTATTTTATTAATTGATTTGAAATTAATATGACCAACTTTGCCATGCCAAATATTATTTAATTCAGAATTTAAGACAATAGCAGATGAAGAACGTGGATCTTTATTTATTTGAAAAGGAATTACATTAATTTTAAGGAGTCATTCTCAGATGAACTCTTTACAAATGAAGTTATTCTTTTTGGTAATTACAGCTTTATTTGTTTCTAATATAATTTTGTAACTTAATTGTACGAGAAGTGATCTACTAATTAAGTTTTTCCTCACATTTGGAAGTAGTAGAACATTGTTGAAAAGTAAAGTCTTTCCAAAAGTGAACTTCAAGTTGACGTTCCCATGTTCTAGCACATTCACAAATATTCCATTGCCCATTATTATACTTTCTCCCCTTGTGTCCTAAAAGGAAGTAAAATATTCTCTTTTAGTGCAAATATGAACATTAGCTCCTGAGTCAAGCTATTATTCTGAATCATGGTAGGCTAAGTTAACATAAGGAGTAAAAGAAACTGACCTGTTGGTACTAGTAGAAGGTTCACCCTCAATCATGTTGACTTGAGGTTTAGGTTTAAAACCTTTCTTCTTTACTTGAACCTTCTTAGTTTTGCAAAAGAAACAATTTGAGGCAAGATGGTTGTCCTTCCCATACACAAAACAAAACTGGTCATCTTTCAATTTCTTATTTCATTTAAAATTTGGTTTGAAATTTTTATTTTTATTATTGGAGTTGTTATTAGCATTATCTCTAGGTTTAAAATTTTTATCCACCTTTTATTTTTTAGTTTGAAGGAATTATTTGGATTTGGTTTAACAACTTCAGATATGTTGATTTTAGATTTAGGAGCATCTTTATTTAATTCTCTTGTTCTATGTTGATATTCAATTCTTATGGATTGAATTACAGATCTAAGAGAAAGAGAAGTTTGAGATCTCCTAATATCTTGTCCAAACTTGGACTAAGAAGGGGGAAGTTTGTCTAAGAGGCAAGAAATTTGCTAGGATTCACTAAAGATAGTTTCATTCCTATGAATTTCATGAATCATATTTTGAAAAATATGAATTTGATTATTTATAGAAATATGATCAACCATCATGTAAGAGTTGAAATCAGATATAGTAAATCTTATTGCACCTTCAAGATCTCTTAGTTAGGTATCTTCTAGTGCATCCTAAATTTCTTTTGCAGTTTTATATTTTCTATAAGTTTCATATAAGTTATAACTTAGACAAGAGAGAATATGAAACCTATAAAGGTATTCAATTTCCTTAGGCGATTTAGAAGAAGAAGAAGAAGGGAAAGGTAGAATTTTCTATGAGGTAGCAATTAGTCCTAGTGAAATTAACCAGACTTTTAATTGCTCTTGCTATCGAGCAAAACCAATTTTATTAAATTTTTTAAGTTTAAAGTTATTTTTGATTTAAAGGGAATAAGAAATTTATTTATCTGTATAAATAAATTATTAAATATAAAAATTATTTTAAACATTATTAAAAATAATTAAATTACATATTATGCATATGAACATTTTAAACTTTGGACTCTTTAACTCATTTAAGTTTAATATTAAAATTAAGCACATTACGAGCAATAAGTCCATCTTCTGTTCATTATTTTACTTATTGTTACAATAATTAAGATACATGTTATGTGCAACAGGTTTAACATATTTGTGTTAAAATAATCAACCGTAAATAAAAATTTATTACACATACAATTCTACTCGCAGCTAAATTAAAAGAATATAAAAATCAGCTTAATTTACTATTTTAGTGTTATCTAGTAAATAAAGATGAAGGGTTCGCTTTAACAGATAGAAAGAAAAATCCATAATAGCAGCAAACTATGAAATATTTATTTCAGCGTACATAAGTTTGTTTTTTTTTTTCCTGTTTTATAAAGCAACACACAGATGAAAATGATGACAAAGGGATTCAAATTGAAAAGCACAAATTTCAAAAAATGTTCGAGACTTGCAGCACGTTTTGATTAAAAAAAGTATTGCTTGACACTTAACACTAAACAGAATTGTTTTAAGTTTAGCAATAAATTTATTAGTGTAACAAGTTCATAATAGAATATTTAAAAATTTAAAACACTGATATAAGACCGTCAGAATCACGTGAAAAATCACGGCGTCGTGTTAATGTCAAACAAATCTGTTTCATGTGATAAAAGGAAAGTATTTTTTTTTTCCTAAATTATTTACCTTTTCAATAATAGAATATTTACCTTTTTTTCCCTAAATTATTTACCTTTTCAATAATAGAAAAGTAAAATACGAAAATGCAATAGAATTGAAAAACTCAACACCGAAACAACAGACACGGGAAGATATTAAAATCGAATTAAAATTTTCCCTAATACTAATTAGGAAACAGAAATTAAAAAAAGCAACAGCAAGTCTCGGAAATAATATAAATTAATTAAAATTCCCTAATATAAATTACGGTACAGAATATGTAAAAATAATGAAATTCCGTAATTTGAATTAACAAATTCTAAATTTACTTTTGAACGCAGCAATTTTTCCTTACATATTCTTACGATTGGAAGATGAACAAAAATATTTGTTTTCACATAATATATATTCAAAGAGAAATTCTAATTAATAGTAAAAATGAACTAGCATTTCAACCAAAAAGTAAGCTAATATGCAAAACTTTCACCTCAGATTATTATAGGGAATTTTTAGAAATTTATTTTTACAATAATTTTACATGTGTTTACACAATATTAATTTATAGAAAGTAAAAAAAAAAGTTTAAGAATAAAAAATCCTGAAGCTCGTTACGGCTTGCCCTTAGATTAAAATTTTGAGTTTTCATACGAGTTAAATTTGAACTAAATACCTAAAATGCAATCAGGATACTCCTCCTACATGTCACGACTATGGAGAAGATGACTAGACACTCTTTTAGTAATCAAGTAGAAAACTAAAGAAACCAAGAATGAAAAACAAAAATAGATAAAACAGATAAAGATGACCAGACACCCTTTCAGTAATCACGAGTTAAATTTTGCATAGGAGTTTGGGGATTCAATTTGTCACCCAAAGTTACATATTAAATTTTAATTTTAATTCTAAGAGACATGCCGATCCATTATTATTATTATTATTAAATTTGATCGTTTATAAAATATATGCAACTATTTTGAGGTAAAAGATCATTTACAAACAAAAGAACGATTCCAAATTACTAGAGAAAATTTCTTGTGTTATATTTAGAGGCAAAAGATTAGATTCAACTTGCGCAAGGGCTAAACCTTCCTAAATTTTATGGCATTTAATATTTGGATCATATGTATGCCCCAATTGGCTCCAAATTAATTGCACTTATCAGCGACTCTTCAAACCTTGGAGTGTATGTCGGCCAAAAGTCTAATTACTCGCGCATGTTAACGCAGGTCATGCGTTAATGCTATCTTGCACGGTTTTATTTCAATTATCAACCAATTCGAAACATTTCTCTCTCTCTTTTTTTTAAAAAAAATTTTTTTTCCTATAAAGTGCTACCAAATTGAATGATCTGATTTCGGTTGGCCGTGCTTAACTGTAATCGCGCATATTTTATAAAATCAATGTTTACTTTACAAAAGAGAGCAATATAATTATAAAAATGAATATCTAAATAGTAAGGTGAAAGGTAATTCACGAAAAAGTGTCACGGAATGAATCGACAGGACAACGACAACTCAACCATGCAGCGAAGGCGAGCGGCTGCTCTTAGTTCTTATCTTATCCCTCTCTCTCTCGGCACGCAGGCGAAGTTGTGACAGTTCGACATACACGTAAAACCACCTATTAATATCTCCTCCATTCTGTGCATCAATCGATGTGAATGCCGCGTTATATGCTAACAAGAAACTTACACAGTGTATACTAGAGGAGAAAAGCGAAAGAAAAGATAAAAAAATAGATTTTCCGTGGTTTACCCAGACGGACGGAAAAGGTAGAACGGAAAATGGGCGAAAAATTGGATGCACTTTTCCGCGTTTTGTGATCCGCCCGATTCAGGCAGATCACGCGTGCACACGCAAAAAAAGGTAATCCTCTGCCTTCGTCCGCCACCTCCTTCGTCGCGTCCACCTTCACGAGTTCGTTCGTCCGCTTTCGCAGTCTCCACCTTCATCGCGTCTGCCTTCACGCCTTCGCAGCCTCCGCCTCCGCCCTCGTCCGCCTTCACGCCTTCGTCGGTCTGCTTCGCAGCTCGCCTTCGCAGCCTTCATCTGCCTCCGCTTTGCGAGCTCGTCCTTCTCACAAGCCCACCCAAGCTTCGCCTCGGCCTCCTTCGTCCGCCTTCGCAGCTTCAACCTTCATCCGCCTCCGCCTTTGCAGCCTTCGTAGTTTCGCAGCCTCCGTCTTCGTCTTCTTTGGAGTGTTGTTCGTCCCCGTCGCCTCACAAGCTCGTCTATCTCACGAGCCCAACCAGACTTCACCTCCGCCTTCGTCCGTCCACCTTCGCAACCTCTGCCGCCTCTGCCTCCGCCTTCGCAGCCTCCATCTATCAGTGCTGCCTCCGCCTCTGCCTTTGCAGCCTCCGTCCATCAACGCCACCTCTGCCTCCGCCTCCGCAGCCTCCGTCCATCAACGCCGCCTCCGCCTTCCGCCTCGAATCCAGCCCGCCTTGCCGCCTGTCTCGCCGCCCATGCCCGCCGCCCACTGCCCACGCCCGCCGCCCACGCTTGCCTCAGCGTTGCCTCCAACCTCGATATTTTGTTTTTATCAAAATCACGTGATTGTCACGTGATATCCTTTTCTTTTCTTTCCTTTTTCCTTTCTTCTCTATTTTTCCTTTCTCTCTCATTTCTTTCCTCTCCGGTATACACAGCCTTAAGTATGCACTGAACCTTTCGATCCAGCCGGAGACCACTGGATCATATCTGTGTTCAATGAATTGCTTCACGATGTCCATTACCAGCTACAGCCCCGGGTGGAGGAGATGCCCGTTAATTGATGGCGATCATTTAATGAAATAAAAATATCTTGTTAAGACCCAGGGACATCAATTCTAGATCGTTGGATAGCGTCCCGATTGTTAGTGAGGCACCGGATTACCAGATGCTGATCGTCCGATCAAGAGAGGACCGGGTCGTACTAGTCTTCTCGGAAGTGACCGCAACGTTTTCTTCCCTCTATAAGTATTTACCCGAATGATAGCACTTGGCTCCCATTGCTAGCTCCCCAATCCTTTCCTTTTGTGGCATATTCTTCTGGACCACTTCACTCGCATATTCGAAATGGCGTTACTCTTCGCCGGCGACGACGAATCCGCTCTCGCCCTCATCCGCGAGCACCTCCTCGCGGACCTTCCCCTGATGCCCCACGCCCCCGCCCTCCCCCCTCACCTCCCCATCGTGGCTCTTAATCCCCGCGACTGTTGCCGCTTCTCCGATCCGCCCGTCGCTGCGATCAGCCTCGACGGCCCCGATCCGACGCTCTCGTCCTTACCCACCGTCGCCCTCCCCCGTGCGCGCCACCTGGATCGGGGTCTCGCCGACCGACGCGGCGACGGGAGGCGGTACCGCGGCGTCCGGCAGCGGCCATGGGGCAAGTTCGCGGCGGAGATCCGCGACCCTAACCGCCGCGGATCGCGGATGTGGCTCGGGACCTTCGATACCGCCGTCGAGGCCGCACGCGCGTACGACCGCGCTGCCTTCCAGATGCGCGGTCGCAAGGCGATCCTCAATTTCCCCAATGAGGTCGCTTGCAAGGCGATCCTCAATTTCCCCAATGAGGTCGCTTGCGCCGGACAATGGGCTCAGCCCGCGGAGGCGGCGACGGTCCGGAAGAGGAAAAGAGAGGCGGAGGCGGAGGTTGAGTTAGCGAGGGAGATGGAGAAGGAAAGGACGCCGGAGTCTGATGTGTTCGATCCGGTGCCGGATATTCCCTTGTCACCGTCGGCCTGGAGCAGCGTGTGGGATGTGGAGGAGGACACGGAGGAGGGTTTGTTTAATGTGCAACCGTTGTCGCCGCCTCCCCATCCTTCGATGGGTTTAGCGCAGCTGCTGGTGACCTGTAGCCAGAGCTGAAATTGACGACACCTACGAAAATTGGGTAAGTAAGAGAAACAGTAAATGTCTGCATTTCCCGTTCTTGCTTCTGTAGATCATATCCATTACTGAAGATTTCTGGGCTCACTATTATCATCGATAATTAAAGTTTTTTTTTTTGTTTTGATCCATGATCCAAACACTTGAATCTTAGAGATTTGGATTTGTTTGCGCAGGGAAAAGACAAAGCAGTGCTCGGCGCCCATAGACGACGGGATGGAATTGACTGGTTTCCGTGCTTGGCTCCCACGCTCCATTTTCCCCTCCCAACTGCCTCTTTAAAGACGCTGATGGCAACGAGACTGAGGGCACAAGTTAACGATCAAGAATTAAGGAAGCAACTTTCTCATATTTTAATCTATGATTACACGACTTCGTTTCTAGGTCGCATATATCCCCCTATGGGAGAGTCAGCCTATCTAGTTATTTTTAATTTGAATTGTATAATTAAAATGTTTTAAAAATAAATTTCTAAATATGAGTGTCCAATCATATGATTCTTAGTGATGGCATCATGGCAACAGGTCCGAACCCCACCACCACTATACCCCTCAAGTTTCAAAAGCTCCATTTCACACTCACCCCCACATCAAGTGGTAGTGGGCAGGGAGGGATTGCAACATGAATAATATATTGCTCAACATTACTTAGAGTGAATTACTTACAAAATAGCAAAATTGACACAAGAAAAAGAAATTTAACTTTTTTGCTGTTGTTTGGGTGAACTTATTTAGAGAAAAAAAAAATTTTAAAAAAAATTTTTGTTTCTCTTCAAATCGGAGAGAAAAAATGAAAAGAAAAGCTCGTCAACTCACTCTCAAGCTCTCTCTCTCATTTCAGTTCTCTCCCTTGTTGCTTGCTCTCTTGCAGCCCTCCTGACCCACTCACTCCCATGTCCGCTACCTTTACGATGCGTTTCAGAGAAGGGAAACAAAGAGGGAAATGAAAGAAATTGTTTCCTTTCCTTCCATTTCCTTGATTTCAGAGGAAAGAAACAATTTCCTTTCCTTTCTCTCCAAAAACGTTCCCTCCAAATCAGAGGGAAACCATTTCCGTTCTATTGTTTGCCTCGTTCGCCGCATCCTCCCTCTTGTTCGAGCTCGCCCCTTCTGTCCAAGCTCGCCGCGTCTGCCCGAGCTGGCAGCATCCTTCCTCGCCGCGTCCGCCCGAGCTTGTAGTCGCCTTCCTCGCCCACCCTCCCTCTTCCTCCGACCTCGCCCCCTCCCCTCTCGCCGACCACACCCCCTCCCCTCTCGTTGACCATGCCGCCCTACCTCTCCCTCCGACCTCGCCCCCTCCCCTCTCTCACCGACCTCGCCCCCTCCCCTCTTGCTGACCACGCCGCCCTCCCTCTCCCTCCGACCTCACCCCCTCCCCTCTCGTCGTGACCATCGCTGACCCTCGCCGCCCCACTGCAAAAGCTTTCCCCTCGCCGCCCCTCGCCGCCCCACCTTCCCCTTCGCCGCCCCACTGCAAAAGCCCAGTTTCTTTGCGACGCTCTCTCGCCAGACGTGTGCGGCTTGATGAATCAGTTGATGAACAGCAGATCGTAGAGGAGCCTTGAGGCGGATGAATTACAGATGATTCCACCGCAGATGTTCAGCGACCCGCAGAGCCAACAAACCTGCATCGCGTCGGCCGCCTCTAGGAAGAGCGCGCGCGAGGAACGCATAGCTCTGTTTGCGCGAGGACCCGGCGTTCCGACCGCTTGCAGCCCGGTTGAGTCGTGCGCCGCCGCCTCCACCAGCGGCCACCTCGCTTTGCCTTCTCTCAGCCAAGACCTCGTTTCGCTGCTCTCCCAGCAGGAGTCAGAAATCGAGGCTTAGGTATAATTTGAGATTTTGGTTAGTTTAGGTATAATTTGAGTTGATTTTGACTCAGTCAACAGCTTAGTTGACTGGTCTATTTCTTTTCTTTCATCGAAACACGAGGCTTAGAAGAGAAAGGAATTATTTCCTTTCTCCCGGTGTTTCCTTTCTTTTCTGATTTCTTTTCCTTCTCCAAAACACAGCGTTAACGCTGCAAGCTTGCCTTGTCTCTATCACCACCTTCCTCTACTTTCTTTTTAACTCAAACTATTTATTAAAAGATGTTTAGGTTACATCATTGCTCAAAAGAGTGGCCAATAAACGAGGCCAATTGTCTTTTAAAACATTGAGACCTTGGTGGATCTAGTCTCTTTTGCAAGCCGATTAGCTTACTCGTTTCCATTTCTTCTTGTACATGTGAAGTTAAATCTCATTTTATCAATTATGTGCTTAATCTCGTGGAGAATATCCAAAAGCTAGGGTGCAAATTCTTTACAGTTATTTCATTAAAAGCCTCTCTACTATTAGTTCCATAATAATCTGTATGTCACGCATCTCTCCATTTGCATGTGTAGCCTAGTGCACTTTTTAAAGCAGCAAGTGCTGCATATATGCCAAATTACATGTGAAGTATGTAGCCACTGCTAGAATCGCTCTTCCATCACTATCTCTTAGAACGTATCCCATGCCAGCTTCTTGGGTTCTTTGATCCCATGAGCTATTTGTGTTGATTTTCAATTGTCCCTTTCTTGGTCGAATCCACACAATTCCAGTTTGTTGGGCTTCATTATGTGAGAAATTATCTCTCTTCTCCATAGCTTTAGTGTCTTGGAGATCCGCTATAGCTAATCTGATCACTTTAACTGGCATAATCTTCTCGTTCCTAAAGATGAGAACATTCCGAGCCTTCCAAATCTGCCAAAAAAAATGAGAAGAATTAGTGCTGGGAATTTTTTTCCATTTTTGTGCTTACCTTCTTGTAGCCATGTGCTGTCTTCCCACGTGTGTTGTCTGGTAAATGTCGAAGCACTGTACCTACTATATTGCAACCAAACCTCCTACACAAATTCACATTTGTAAAATAGATACGTGACATCTTCTTTCTCCCTATTACAAAGTATGCAAGTGGCATCATTCTAAATGCTCATTTTCATGAGTTTGTCTTTAGTGGGAAGTTTCTTGTGGTGAAGTTTCCAACCAAAGATCTTAATTTTCGGCTGAACTCTAAGACTCTAAAGAATTTTCCATAAGTCAGTGTTCTCATAGTCTTACTTTCTTACCTCAAGGAGGGTCTTATAAACTAACTTAGTAAAATAGGAAGACCTTTGGTTCCCTCAGCCCATATCCAATAATCTTCCTCCTCCTGACTTTCAGTTTTTATTTTAGTAATGTTATGCATGATTTCCTTACTACTCCAGCATTCTAGTTGTTGAGTGTCCCAATCATTGTCATAAATCAGCTCAACTGTTTTACCATCATTTATAGCTATGTAGTTAACCAAAGTAGGTTTGTGATAGATTGGGATGTCGGTACACCAAGGTTCATAAAGGATGCTAGTGTTTCTCCCATTGCCAATGATTTTGGTGAGATGAGGGCGAATTATAGTGAGATCAACAAGAAGGGTTTTCTAATTACCACTTTGTAGTTTTGTGTTTTTTGATATCCCAAGGGTTGATTTGCCTGTACTTAGCTAAACTAACCCTCACCCAAAGTTTGTCAATACGATTTAGGACCTCAAGGATACGCCTGCTATTTAAGACAAGGCGCATTAGGGTAAGATCCTTAATATGTAAGCCACCTTGATTTCTAGGTTTGGTTACAATATCCTAGTTGATAAGATGAACACCTCTTTTAAGATTATCCTTGGCCCAAATGAATTATCTAATTGAAATGTAAAGTTTTTCAAATTGAGTCTTGCTAAGCCCATTGGTTATCATATTGTAAATGGGTATGGAAGAGAGGACACTTTTAACTAGGGTAACTCTCCCAGCTTGAGATAAGGATCTACCTTGCCAAGTTTGGAGTCCTTCATTGATTTTATTAAGACAATCTTTATAAGCATGGGCTTGATTGTTGGAGGAGAAGATATGCGTGCCTAGGTATTTGAGGGGGAAATGCCCTTATTTGATACCCAGAATATCCATGATTCTTTCCTTTTTATTGTTTGGTACAATTTTTGGTGAAGTAGATTCTGGATTTCGTTATATTGACTTTCAGCCCAATTAAGTCGTGGTAATAGTCAAGCATACGCTTGATATAATGACAAGATTTAGTGTTAGCATCGTATACATAATGTGAGAGACTTTGCATTTTTCCAGTTATATTGAGGGCAGTAAGGAGTATTAGTACCATTGATACAGCAAGAGTAGGTGGGAGAATTGATGCAGGCTTCAACCCACTTTATAAACTTGGAAGGGAAATTCATTAATCTCATTGCGAGAGTAATGGCTTCCCTTTTTATGTTATCAAAGGCCTTTCAAGATCAACTTTGATGAGAATGATTGGGCTCTTAGCTTTAAGCTTGTGAATACTATGAACAATTTTCTAAGCAATAAAGATGCTATCATGGATTCTTCTACCCATGATGAAAGCAGCTTGTTCTTCTCTTATAAGATTGGGTAAATAGTATTTTAATCAGCTAGAAAGTGCTTTGGAGAGAATTTTATAAATGATATTACACATGTCAAGGGGTCTAAAGTCCTTTATGTAGCTTGGATGTTTAGATTTGTGTATAAAAATTAAGTGGGTCATGTTCCAAGTTTCATGCATCCTAGCTGTGTTTTGAAATTGAATAAGAGATTGAATAACATTAGTTTTAACAAGCACCCAGAAGTGCTTGTAAAATTCAGCAACCCATCAGGTCCGGACTTTTCCCATTCTTGAGGTTTTTTATGGTATTTGTGATCTCATTAAAAGTGAAAGTTTTGGTAAGATCATCATGCTCTCCATCCTCTAGTTGAGTCATTTCTCTACTTAATATTTGTAGTGTATTCTTATGAATATTAGGCGTGTTCAACTTGTCATTCTAGAGGTTAAGATAGTGATCTCTAAAGGCCATTTTTATATCAGTTTCATCCTTAGTAGTTTGACTAGTATCCAAGGTTAGGTGACAGATGTAATTCTGACATTTCCTTATATTAACAAGGTTGTGGAAGAATTTATTCTTAGCATCTCCCTATCTAATCCAATTATATTTGGCAAGAGTGTGCCATTTTAAGTTATTTGAGCAGATATAGCCTTAGCCTTGTTTATCAGGCTTCTAAGAGTCATCTCCTCCTTATTGGAAAGAGTTATGTGGGCTTCAAGGTGTTCTAAATTTGTTATCCCCTGTTTGATGTTTTCAAGTTGGGTTACCAAATTTCCTAAATTGTGTTTGTTCCATTTCAAGAGAGAATGTTTGAGGTTGTTCATGCGTTTAGTGAAGCTAGGGTCTTGGTTATGAGAGTTGGTCCATTCTGAGGAGACGATGTTGTTACCTCCTCATATTGGTTCCATATAGCTCTGTATCTAAAAGGAGAGTAATTTTGGTGAACGTTAGCTTTTAAGTGAATAAGCAGAGGGTTATGATCAGACTTCCCTCTACGAAGATGTTGGACATAGGACATACCAAAATGTTTTATCCAATTGTTATTAGCCAAAGCTCTATCAAGGCGATAGAGAATTTTGTTGGCTCCTTTCTAGTTGTTAGACAAAGTATAAGGGAAGCTCTCAAAGCCAAGGTCAATGAACCCATGAGTGTGAATGAATTTACAATTAGAGATGTTGATGGTAACAAGGGATCCTCCTTTTTTTTTCATTTTTGTTACTAATACAATTAAAATCTCCACAAACTATCCATGGAGTATCAAGGAAGTTAACTTTATTAAAATCAGAGAACATTCTATTTCTCACTGGATAAAAATGACTAGCATATAATGAAGTAAAGAGCCAAGGATTATACCTTTTGTCATCCATAATAATGATTATCTATTGAGAAGTGATGGCGATTACCTTTATATGGATCTTACTCTCATTCCAGGCCAGCAAGATGCCATTGGAGTTGAGTTTGGGAGGGGCATGGACATGTCTCCAATGTCTACCCAATTCCCTAGTGAGTCTTGTAGCTCCCTCTTCCCCCATGTGAGTTTGCTGAAGGGTAACTATATGTGGCTTGTATTGTCTCTTCCAAATTTGGAGAATACCACGAATTTGCTTCCTCTCTACTCCTCTACAATTCCAATTTAGACAAATCATTGATAGGATTAAAAAAGTTAAATGTAATATGGAATAAGTATATTCATTCTTTTAGCCTAGTTAATTGTGCAACTCTGGCCTTTTTAGTCCTTGCCATATATAGTGCGTTGGATGTTCTAGGTACATACTTCAAAAGGGTCCCCTTGGTCAATTCAGAATTGGGGTATTCCTTAGATAAGTCTTCCTTTCCCCCACCAAATATATTTGCAAATTTAAGGATCGTGGAGGTGACGAGAGGACTTGTTTGTAATTGGTGGTCCGGCTCTTCCCCATCCATGTTCTCCTGTTCTCCTCTACAGCATTAGGGCTGTGCATGGGCGGTTAACCGAACCAGTTGACCAAGTTAACCGGTTAATCAAACCGTTCGATTCGGCAAAAACTGTGAACCGTTCCCGAACCGGTTTGACCGGTTAAGTTAACCAATCAACCGGTTAACCGATCATAAATTTTTTTTCCTAAATTATCTCATTTGATCGGTTAACCGCCGGTTAACCGCTAGTTTTCGGTTAACCGAATCGGTTAACCGCTAGTTTTTCGGTTAACCGCCAGTTAACCGATTTGATTAATTATATAAATAATATTATTTTTATATAAAATATTTATTTTTATATATAAATAAATATTTTATATAAAATATATTATATACCGGTCGGTCGGTTAACCGGCAGTTCGGCCAAGTCCCGAACCGTAACCGAACCGGTAACTGTTGGAACCGCCGAAAAATCGACCGGTTAAGGAACCGTTGGTTCGGTTAATCGGAAAACTAATTCGGTTTAGTTCAGTTAACCGCGGTTCGACAGTTCTAACGATTTTTTTGAACACCCCTATACATCATTCCTCCTTTTTTTTTCCTGAATTGGGATAATTGCCAATGTATTACTTTCATCTATGACGTGCTCAATTTGTGCTTCCATCTATTCCCCATTATTTTGCACCGAAGAATTATTCTCTGAGTCTTCACTTTTCTCCATCTCATCCACTTTCCAAGGATTTTGTGGTTCTTGTGGGGTCCTATTGACCCATTTCATGATGGGCTCATTATCTTTGTCAGGCCCGTCATTCCTTGGGTCAGCTCAATTAAACCTTTCTTCTTTCATTTTTGAATTTTTTTGGTTTTGTTGGCTCCTTATTCTTATGATGGCTTCTGCAAATACTTGCTTCTCCTCCTGTAGCCTCTTTGACACTTAGGCATTTTTCAACGTTCCCTTTTCCTTTCTTCCCTATTGCGTGGGTGGGCTTCTGCCCTATCTTGTCATCTCCATTCTGCTCTGGGGCAGAGTGACAGGAGTTTGATTATTGTTATTCTGGACCCGTGTCTCCTGTGTTGTGGCTAGTCTTTGGGTTTGGATGTTCTGCATCTAGCTCATCCAGATCTGGTAGCTTCGTAGGAGGTGGCTTCCTCCCACGCATTCTTCGTCCCTGTTGAACCCTAAACCACAGGCTTGGCGAGGCTTCTCCAATCAAGGCGGCTATGCCTTTTTCTTCATCGGCATCCTTAGTTGGTTCAACTATGCTTGTACTTTGTTTGTTCTTGCCTCATCAACTCTCTTCCTTTCAAGGCAGTCTTGTACTTTGTGGCCTAAGCGCCTAATGTTTCCGCAAGTGCACGGATATAAGTAATAAAAAGATATCGAACCCAGAGAGACCTATGTGTTAAGTACTAAATAATTAAATTCTTATTAGCTCAGCAATCGAAGTGCGATGAGTATGAAGCAAAAACGAAATAACGAAATCTATTGTCGGAAATTGGAGAGAGAAAACTAGGACTAAGGTTTCATCACTTTTTAATTCTTATGACTAGATATAATAAAGTTTTTTATTAGTTATTCAAATCATGATAAAGAAAAGTTTACTAAAAAAAGAAATTATCTTCACTCAGACATCCAATTTACACAGAACAGCCTTCACTCTCGTGACTTGCTGCTCAGTGTTAAATAAAAGTAAACCAGACAAAGAAAATTAAAATCACTTTTGTGGTTTAGCTCTTAAAGTTTACTTCTCAAGTAAAATTAAATACTCTCGTACTTTAATTTTACAGGTTTTACCTAAGGGGCTATAACAATCAAAATCACATCTCGGTCCATATTATCATGTCTGAAACAATGGAATCAATACTCATATGTAAAATAAGCATCATAAATTAGGGTTGTAGGACTTAGCTATTCTCATAGTCTATGTTTCTAAATCTAATCTAAGAGTTCCAGATTTGTAAATCACCTCTCGGTCCATATTACAAACCCTAAAATATACAAATAATAATTTCAAAGTAAATAAATCACAGAGGCAAAATTATCGTTCAAAGAATAAACTAATAGATTAAAAATTATCTTGTCATTACAAATTAAAAAGGATTACTCCCTAAGTCCCAAAGAAATTTTATGCTATCATGGAGAAGGAAACACAATAATAATTCATCTTAAAAAAAAAATCAGAGTTCAAAAAAGGTAAAATAAAGTTTTTACTGATTTCATCGGGGTGTGAAAATTTTAGTTCAATTTTCACCGCACGATGATGTTCACCTTTCGAATAGTGCTACTACAGTAACCGTACGACAGTAACTCACGATTTTCCCTCTTCGGCTAAAATTTGTTTCATCAATTTCTCCCTCATTTGAACTCCTTTCGATTTAAAATTTCTAGTGTATCTTCTCCTCCCTCAGGCAAAGCTTCCTTGAAAATTTTGCCGCCAGAGATGGTCTCTACACCTCTCGGCAAGAGGCCGAGCCCTAGCAGTGCCTCTCGGTGAGAGGCCGAGCCCTAGCGGCACCTTTCTTGATTTCTCCTTCAATTCTTGATGAAAGTGGATGATCCTGGGTTTGAAATCTTTTCCTCAATTTATAGAACAACTATGTATTTTTAGTTTTCCCGATTAAGGCTTTGATTTGTCTAATCGTGCTTCAAAAAAATCAGAAATAGGAGGCAGCGGAAGACACGATTTTGTGGCCACGACATCTATTTCCCCCATTATTATTTTCACACCCCATGAAAATTTTAGTTCATTTTTCACTAGGGTGTGAAATTAGAAAATTTTCAAAATTGATCCCTTAGCTCGAAATTTTGTGCTGATTCCATTTTCAGCCTCAATCTATTGAAAACAGACACTTTTTACCTGAAAATGATTAAAAAAAAAGAAAAGAGATGTAGATTCCAAAATAATTAACCAATTAAGTTTAAAAATAAGCAAAAGAGCATAAATATGACTCAAAAAAATTAAACAATCAATATAAAATTTACTATGAATTTTTGAGTCATCAAAATACATAAGGCTCAAACCTTGCTTGTCCTCAAGCAACTCAAAACATGAATCAAGGTGTGTAAAGCAAAACTAAATAACTTCTGTTTGTTTCTCCTTAATATAAATGTAATCCATAATATGTACAATTATTATTAGGAGTAAAAGATTTAAAAGAAATAACTACTAGGAAAAAGATTTTCAAAAAGTTAAAATCCAAGATGAATAAACTTTTCATAATCTATAAGATGGCATTCATGTTCAACTCGTATAAACGATCGTAAACTCTTTTTTAATAAATCTAATTTACCTTCAAAAAAAATTTTCACTCATCGATCCTATAGAAAGTTTTGTAAACAACTCTTTAAAGCAAACTGGTCTTTGAACGGTTATCGGCCCTTTTTCTGTTAGCATGATAACATTATTCAAAGTACATCATGAAATAGTATAATAGAACTTATAGAATAATCTTAAGTAGTCAGACTTAAAGTATACCACTTGACCTACAGCTCTCTTTTTCTTTTTTCTTTTCTCTTTTTTTTTTCTTTTTTCTCTTTTTTTATTACCTTAATTATGGAGAGAGCTAGCTAAGGGTATGGTATTTAAATCATTATCAATCTTTCTGCTCAAAGGTAAAATAATATTTTAATAAATTTCCCTTTTGTTACTTGATTGAAACAGACTTAAAGTATACCAAAAAGGCATAATATAACTCATGACTAGAGTTCATCATACTAGAGGAGTTGGAGTAGGTTATCTATAGAAAATCTCTAGTTTCTTTTCATGAAAATAATTTCCATCAAATAAATTAGAAAAATCAAAATCAAGTTAATTATCATTCAAGTTATATTACAAAAATGCAAAATATTTTTCTCATGAAAATCTTAATCATACCAGGACTAATTTTATCCAAAAATTTTATTCCATAGGTAATTTTAAAAAAAATTCTCTAATCCATAAAATCATTGACACATATCATTTCTAGTTATTTTGTCAAAGAGAATAAACACTTGTCATGAGTATTTGATTCACACACATCTTATCATATTAATTCAAGTCATGCATGGATAAAATTTCTTCACATCAAAAATGACAATATCAATGTGAAAGGTGTGAAGCGACATACTCATACAATCATAGTCAAAAGTGTAAAGTGATAAATTAGTACAGCCATATCGAATAAAAATCTCAGAAGAAGAAAGTAAGGGAATAGCAAAACAAATCAAGAAAGTATAAATAGTGATGCTCACCCATATCGCTATCATCGTCGTATGGGGTGTATGCGTGATAAAAAAAATTGTTGGCTATCTCCTCCTTAAAGATGCATCTTTTGAAAATTTTACCTGCGTATTTCTTAGATACATAAGGCTTAGCCCAAAAATAGTATCTTACCTTAACTAAAAATGAATTCTTCCCCAAGGGTAATTAGAGATATTGCTGGAGGTCTAAGGAAGGTGCTGGTAAAAGAACAGAGGCAGCAGACTGGAAGAAAGTGAAACAAAGTGCTAGCTAGAAGGAAGCTGCTAGTTGAGTCGCTGACAGCAGAGTGAGAATGAGTAGTCTCCAGTGGCCTGCTGGAGACTACGGACCTAGAGGCGAAGTCGTCAGCTGGCTGGATTCGGTAGGAATAGAGAAGCTACTGGTTTGAAGATGCTAGAACCCACTATTGGAAATAAAGATGATGGTTGGTGCTGGCTAGAGGTGGAAGAGGCTGCCGCTGCCTAAAACAGAGGTGGCAGAAACAGAGAAGTTTCTGGAGGCGATGGCAGAGGTTGCCGGCTGATACAGATGCTGGCTGGAGATAGAATCAGAGTGGCTATCTATGGCTGCTTGAGATGAAGCTATGACGCTACTAGCGGCAAGGAAGAAGCTGGTTGCGGAAGTGGCTGCTGGAAACTGATGATACCAAAATATATAGTATATTTTGTGTCATTTTATATATCTTTTCATGCTAAATTGAAGATCTTTTGCTTATTTTTATGCTAAATTTATCAAATATTGCAAAATCTACTTCTTTTTTGGTTTTCATGATTTTCAGGTAAAAAAGCACTATTTTAAGGCATTTTTAAGCAAAATCAAAGACATGGAAGAGTTACCATCATCAAGAGGAGATCACCTGACAAATTTCACGTAAATCAGAGCAACACACCAAAATACTGTAGTGCCGTATTCTATATTACGGTACCGTATTTCCGTACGCTACCGTAATATCAGAGCACTGCCGTAAATTGGTGGATTTTCCGATCAGAGAGTTTAATGAAAAATATGGCACGGCCGTAAGAAATTACACAGGCCATATTTTGAAGCGCATTCAGAACAGAGAAAATTGCTGAAATTACGGCACTGCCATAAACTTTGACACGGGCCGTATTTTTTAGACAATTTCGACCAAAGAGTTCAGCCAATTTTACGGCAGTGCCGTGAACCATTTTACGGTGCCGTATTGTCTAGACAACATCAGATCAGAGAACACGATCGATTTTACGGCACTACCGTGAAATATTACACTACCGTATTTCTTCTTTTGAACGCGATTTCCACGGTCAACTTTGAAGCCGATTTTTGTAGAGATGATTGCGGGAGATCCAGACATCCAAATTGAGATCCGAAAGAAGTGGTGGACTGGTCTCAACGAGGAGAAGATAAAGACACCAAAAGCCCCAATTTGGGGAGAATCGAGGGAGCAATCGACAAAGAGGTGTTTAGGGTTCGTCCACGCATCGAGAGGTGTGGAGGCCACCTCAGGCCATGATTTTTACACAGAAGCTTTGCTTGGAGGAGAGAACAATACCCCAGAAGTTTTAGAGCAAAAGGAGTTCGATTGGAGGAGGAATTAATGAAAGAAGGGCTCGGGCACTATTCACAGCGAGTTTCCCTTGCAAAATATAGCTGTAATTTATATTACAGCCGTGGTGTATTTTTTTTAACCCTCTTCTTCATTGATTTCTGACACTTTGATACTATGGCTTATTGTATTTCTTCTTCCATGCAAACTTAAACATATTTGGGACATAGGGTGTAATCCCCTTTGATTTCTTAATGATTAGATAACTTTTTTTTATCTTCGTCGGAATAGTTTTATGATGATAATTTTACTTATGTGAATAATTGCACTTTGATTCTCCATAGATTGATGTTATTATTTATGTTTTAGAGTTCTCGCAATAAGGATCGAAAGGTGACTTGCTTGAGAACTTGGAACCCTAGAATTGCATGTTAGGAACCTTCCGTAAGAAATTAGGTTAGTTCTTAATTAATTGGTTTTAGTGATCTTATTGCCATGATAGATAATTTGAATCTAGGATTGAGTTATTGTGTCAAACGTGAAGATCTTGCACGAAAGTGAGAATCGGAATGTTGGAGAACCATAAGTAGAACTTGTGTTGAGTCTCGGATGCACGAAAGTGATCCTTAAGATTCTATTCGAGACAATCAACTTAGAATTCAGATGCACAAAAGTGATCTTTGAGTTCTTTGATTGATGATTTACTTATCTTTAGCGTTGGGATAGATTTTGCACGAAAGCGAGGATTGATCCCTGCATGATTGTCTGTACGAAAGTGAGATGATCCCTTTATGAAGTAAATTAAGTCTTTATCATAATAAGATTAGTCTGATGACCTTTTATTCATGTCTAGTCATTGAAATTAAGGTGGATAAAACCCTAGTCCCAATGTTTCTCTCTGATTATCTCTTTAGCATATTCTCTGCATAGTTACTTCTATTAAATTTGGTTCGCTTAGCTAGTGAGAAAATAATTATTTGGTACTTAACACATAGGTCTCTGTGGGTTTGATATCTTTCTTTATTACTTCGAGTATCCGTGTACTTGCAGAGATAACAACAAGTGTGGTAACTCAAGAAGTTTTTGGAGCCGTATCAGGGGGTGACAAGTCCCTGTGCGCCATACAATAAGTTTTGGCTGCGACTTCAGAAATAAGTTTTGTTTACCTACTTGTTGGGATACAACAAGTTTTTGGCGCCGTTGCCGGGGACCTTAGTTTTGTTAATATCAAAATAGTTGTTAGTATTGCTAGACTAGGTTTTATTTGTTTTAGATTTAACTTTATTTTTTTGTATTTACAGGTTTTGGATTTTCAGAAGTTGTGACATAACTGAGATTTTCTAAAATTTGTGAATTTGCTTGTGTTTTATATTTTTTTTTAAAAAAAGTTTTATTTGATTGATTGGTGTTGGATTATCTTTCTGTTCTTGATAGATTTGAAGATATGTATGTTAATTTCAACTCGGGGGTAACTGAAAGAGATGAGGTATATATGCCATATGAAGATGATTCATCATGCACTCTTCAAGATATGTTAGATTTTATTTCTCGTCAAATAGATACTTTAAATATGCATCCTGTTAAGACATCTTATTCTTTTATTAGTTGTGATATTTGTGGATGTTTTGATCATTGTACTTCTGATTGTCATATTGTAATGCCCCAAAATTCAAATTTACCATGTTATCAAGATAATCAACATTATTCTAAATGGGAAAATCAAACTTCTTTTTATGAGGATTGTTCAAATCATGTTTCTAAACCATACTTTGAGGATACTGAAGAATCTAGGTTAAATTCCATGCTTGAAAAATTCATGTCAAATCAAAACCAAATCATGATAAATCAAAGTGAGAAAATTGAGGATCTTAAGGGAATAATTAGTCAGCTTGCTTCTCAAGTAAAATCTTTTACTGCTAATACTAAAATGTTGGAAACCCAGTAAGCACAACAAGCATATTTATTTGAGTTTGAAACTGAAGAAATTGATTTAGAAAATTCCCCCTCTGATCATGATTGTTTTGAGATTGAGCCTTATGTGAAAATTGATGAATCTCACTCTGATTTTGATAATTGTGAAATTGATTCCTTTGATAATTTATTTGTGGAAAAGTTTGAGGAAATTGAAATTGAAAAACCCTCTTTTGATGAAATTGATTCTTTTGATAATATATTTTTTATAGTTAAATCTGACGAAGGATATGAGGAGACTGATTTACATAAATCTTACTCTGATTTTGTTGATAATCTTGAAATTGAAAAATTATTTGATGACGAACATTAAGAACATGATTTGAAAATTGCAAACATTGTTGAATCTCAATCTAATGCTTTGCCCATGTCCACTGATTTATTTGAAAAATTATG
This sequence comes from Costus lasius, assembly GCA_027563935.2. NCBI lineage: Eukaryota > Viridiplantae > Streptophyta > Magnoliopsida > Zingiberales > Costaceae > Costus > Costus lasius. Next base: position 86,089,641 of record CM050451.1, read on the forward strand.
GTTTATTGAAGAATCTAATGTAAGACAGAAAAATTATTTTGATGATCCAATGCTTATATCTTTTGATCAAAGTCCTATGGCAATTGAAGATTTAAATTTGAAGAAAGGACTTATGATTTTGCTCTCTGATAAATTTAGGAAGATCATTGAATATCCTTTATGTGAAATTAATAATTTTGATTTTGATTTCCGCATATTTAAGAAAGCCACATTGATTGTGATTTATTTAAAATTTTGGATATTTGAATTAGTGGCTAAACTTTTTGGACAGCGGAAAAGAAAGAAATATTTACTTTGGTACTGATTCACCTGCTTCACCATGATATTTGATTTTTGGTCAAGCTATAGACCTAAAATTAGCACTTCTTAGGAGGCAACCTAAGTACTTTTGCTTAGCTTAGTTTGTTTTATTTTAGTTTATTTTTAGAATTAATTTTTCTTTTCGTTATGCAGGGAAAATAAAATTTTATGAAAAATACGGCACTGCCGTAATTTGCTTTACGGTGCCGTAATATTGGTCTGATTTCATCCCGAGAGTTTTTGGTATTTTACGGCACTGCCGTAAGAAATTTTACGGTACCGTATTTTTGAGTTTTTCTTACCTGAGAATTTTGTGTAAATTACGGCACTGCCATAAGGGATATTACGCCCATAATTTCAACTCTACAGTCTGCTTATTTGAGTAGGTGTTTTCTCGCTGCGATTTTAAGAAACTGGGTTGGGAAAATTTTTTATCTTTGGCACCATCACGAAGTACTCATCTTTGTCTATCATCTAGATATTTTTGCTGAATTTTAAAGTCCATGGATCATTCTAAAACACATAGCATCTTTTCGATTCTGATTAATTTTTGCAGCAGTTTTCTTTTGACTAATCTGATTAGCATTTTTGCTGCATGTTTTTAAGATGCTTTAATGACTTGAAACCCTAATTTTTCGCAAGGAATATGAAGTTCATGTTTCATTCTATCTTGAGGATTAGTAATCTGATTAACTTTCTGATCATTCTAGGACACATGACAACTTTTCGAATCTGATTAACTTTTGTGCAGTTTTTGCTGTTTTGTAATCTAAGTAGCCTTTTTTCTACTGATACCCTAAATTCCTGACATATTTTGATCCTTTGATTTTCATACATCTGAAAAGAACGAGTTTTATTCTATTACATGGTTATGTCCATTTTCCTTTTGGGTCATTATATCTTTTTTTTGGGTATAGCTAATTTTCTTAAAAAATTCACTAATTGCACTGTTTGTTTTCTACCTGTTATAGCTTCTTTTGCCTCTAGATCCAGAAATCTTCAAGAGCAACTGTCTTCCACCTATAACCACCACTGCATCTGCCTCTGACATCACTATTTCCAGCCGTCGACACTGGATTATACCATTAGCAGACTCTTCTTCTACTGCCTCTATTTCCATTGATTTGATTTATTTATGCAGCAGACTCTTAATTAGTGACTAATTTTTTTTTTATCTATGCAGCATTATTTTTGGCACCCACCTGCCGACGATCTCACCTCCAGGACTGTATTCTCTAGCAGACCACTAGAGATTACTCACTCTACTGTCGGCACCATCACCATCATTACTAGCAACTCTTCAGCTAGCCTCTGTTCACCCTCTGCTTCTAGCCTACTCGACTCTTTTTGCCAGCACTCTTCTTCAGACCTCTAGTGATATCTCTGATTTTCCCTTGAGAAAATTATTTTTATCATTATTATTTTTAGAGACTATTTTTAGACTGAGCCATATGTATCTTAAATTGTGTAGGAAAATTTTTCAAAAGGCACATCTTTGGACCTAGCAGCATCTGCCCCGACACTATTTTTGGTCTGAGCCTTATGTATTTTTGGTTAGAACTTGCTATATAGTTTTATGGGTATCGTTTGCACTCTCTTGTATTCATGACTATTTCATATGGTTGCATCTTTGATTTGCTTTAGATGTATCACTCACTGATATTTCTTCGATATGGTTATATGATGATATGATTGTTCATGATCCACTTTCTACTATCTTGTGGTGTGATTTTATTTTTAAAAAGATTTTCATTGATAAATATCTTCCTTGATAATGAATAAACCTGTATTCATAATTGGAAAGAAACCTATCATGTTAGATTTATTTCTTCAATGCATATCTATCTTTTGAAATTTGACATTGGTTGATGCATGAAATTTTGGGTAGATGTGTTAATTGATGAATGAAATCTAAAGGTGAAACTTCTCCTTTAAATAAAATGAGCATATGAGTATGATTTGTGAATTGATATCAATTGATCAACCTAGTAGATGTTTAGTTTATTTTGCTATTTGTTGGGAAATAAGAATCCAAGATCCATAAAAATAGTGAGAGACTCCCCTACTTGGCACTATGTAAAATTGATAGTGGTATCTAAGACATAGGTTGAAGTCTATATAAAAGATAATGAGAGTGAAAAATGATAAGACTCCTCTACATGGCACTGTGTATAATTGACAGTGGTACCGAAGACAAGGGTTGAAGTCAAAATTAAAAGTATGTATCTAAGTGGGTACATGCCATCTTTGCAAAATTAATCAAATACATAAAAAAAACAAATTTATGTGTGGAAAAAGATTTTGGAAACTTCATTCCTGTAAACAAAAGCATGATAAATTTGAACTGAAATTGGGTGAAGTCTTGAGATTGAAAATTCTAATTATTATACGAGTTGCAAATTTTTATTTGATTGAATTGTGGATCTAGAGGGTTGAGTTCTAAGGATGATATATTTATTTGAAGTTTTATAAAACAATTGATAGAATTTTTCATTGATGATTGTATTTTAGAAATTTATTGAGCATGAAAAGGTTATTCTTTTAATCAATGTTTGATTTTTGCTTGAGGACAAGCAAAGTTTGAGCCTTATGTATTTTGATGACACCAAAATATATAGTATATTTTGTATCATTTTATATATCTTTTCATGCTAAATTGAAGATCTTTTGCTTATTTTTATGCTAAATTTATCAAATATTGCAAAATCTACTTCTCTTTTGGTTTTTCATGATTTTCAGGTAAAAGATACTATTTTAAGGCATTTTTAAGCAAAATCAAAGACATGGAAGAGTTACCATCATCAAGAGGAGATCACCTGACAAATTTCATGTAAATCAGAACAACATACCAAAATATGGTAGTGTCGTATTCTATATTACGGTACCGTATTTCCGTACGCTGCCGTAATATCAGAGCACTGCCGTAAATTGGTGGATTTTCCGATCAGAGAGTTTAATGAAAAATACGGCACAGCCGTATGAAATTACACGAGCCGTATTTTGAAGCGCATTCAGAACAGAGAAAATTGCTAAAATTACGGCACTATAGTAAACTTTGACACAGGCCGTATTTTCCAGACAATTTCGACCAGAGAGTTCAGCCAATTTTACGGCAGTACCGTGAACCATTTTACGGCACTGCCGTGAAATATTACACTGCTGTATTTCTCCTTTTGAACGTGACTTCCACGGTCAACTTTGAAGCCTGATTTTTGTGGAGATGATTGCGGGAGATCCAGAAATCCAAATTGAGATCTGAAAGAAGTGGTGGACTGATCTCAACGAGGAGAAGATAAAGACACTGAAAGCCCTAATTTTGAGGGGGAATCGAGGGAGCAATCGACATAGAGGCGTTTAGGGTTCATCCTCTCACTGAGAGGCGTGGAGGCCACCTCAGGCCGTGATTTTTACACATAAGCTTCACTTGGAGGAGAGAACAACACCCCAGAAGTTTCAGAGCAAAAGGAGTTCTATTGGAAGTGGAATTAATGAATAAGGGCTCGGGCACTATTCACAGCGAGTTTCCTTTGCAAAATATGGCTGTAATTTATATTACAGCCGTGGTGTATTTTTTTTAACCCTCTTCTTTATTGATTTCTGACACTTTGATACTATAGCTTGTTGTATTTCTTCTTCCATGCAAACTTAAACATTTTTGGGACATGGGGTGTAATCCCCTTTGATTTCTTAATAATTAGATAACTTTTTATCTTCATCAGAATAGTTTTATGATGATAATTTTACTTATGTGAATAATTGCACTTTGATTCTCCATAGATTGATGTTATTATTCATGTTTTAGAGTTCTCGCAATAAGAACCGAAAGGTGACTTGCTTGAGAACTTAGAACCCTAGAATTGCATGTTAAGAACTTTCCATAAGAAATTAGGTTAGTTCTTAATTATTTGATTTTAGTAATCTTATTGCCATGATAGATAATTTGAATCTAGGATTGAGTTATTGTGTTAAACGTGGAGATCTTGCACGAAAGTAAGGATCAGAACGTTGGAGAACCATAAGTAGAACTTGTGTTGAGTCTCGGATACACGAAAGTGATCTTTGAGATTCCACTCGAGTCAATCAACTTAGAATTCGGATGCACGAAAGTGATCTTTGAGTTCTTTGATTGATGATTTACTTATCTTTAGCGTTGGGATAGATCTTGCGCGAAAGCGAGGATTGATCCCTGCATGATTGTCTGCACGAAAGTGAGATGATCCCTTTATGAAGTAAATTAAGTCTTTATCATGATAAGATTAGTCTGGCGACCTTTTATTTATGTCTAGTCATTGAAATTAAGGTGGATGAAACCCTAGTCCTAATGTTTCTCTCTGATTATCTCTTTAGCATATTCTCTGCATAGTTACTTCTATTAAATTTGGTTCGCTTAGCTAGTGAGAAAATAATTATTTGGTACTTAACACATAGGTCTCTGTGGGTTCGATATCTTTCTTTATTACTTCGAGTATCCGTGCACTTGCAGAGATAACAACAAGTGTGGTAATTCAAGAAGTTTTTGGAGCCGTATCAGGGGGTGACAAATCCCTGTGCACCATACGATAAGTTTTGGCTGCGACTTCAAAAATAAATTTTGTTTACCTACTTGTTGGGATACAATAGAAACAGAGGTAGTGGATGCAAATTAGAGGAGCTGACTGAAGCTGAAGTTGAAGTAAAGTAATTGTTGGCTAGAGGTGGAGATAGTGAAGTTGCCTGCAGTGGAAACAGAGGCTGCCAAAAACAAAAGCATCGGCTGGCTGCGCTGGCTGAGGAAGGACGTGGCTGCAGAAGATGACTAGGCAGCGGTGGTTGGAAGAAGCTGGCGACAGTCGAAGACTTCGCTGCCGGTTGGAAACTGATGCTAAGGTGGAAGATGTCACCGACTAAAGAAGATCTGCTAGAGAGGGAACGATGGCTGGTTTGGTCATAGTAGGAAACAAGCGGCACCGGTAGATTTGGAAAAGATGCCAATCAGTAGAATGTTTCCTTGAAGAGGAAACTTGCAGCCAGAGCAACGGACTCAACAGCTTCAATGCACTCTGATCGGGAGGTGGAGAATGCTGCTGGTGGCTGCTGCTTGTGGAAGGCATCGACTAGATGGGATTTATTTCCTAGGACAGTAGTAGAGGCGGCGGCAGATGGGGATGGAAGAAAGCTTTCTAGGAAAAGATGCCGCAAGTGGCGGCCGCTGAAGATGAAGCAAAGTTCGGCTTTGATTGTACTGAGGCGGCGGTAGTTGGAGATGAAATTGCCAAATATCTTGCTATCAGCTGGAGAGAGTTGCTCACTGGAAATCTAAAAAGGCTGATGGCAGCGATGAAGAAGGTGATCCCGGTTGAAATAGAAATGACATCTGCAAAAATCAAAGTCGGCGATGAGAAGAATTCTGGCCAGAGAACTGAATGATGCTACCAGTGAAGAAGATGGTGGTGGATCTGGTAGTGAAAAATCAGGCGGCGCTTGCAGTCAAAGAGGAAGTCAGCTGAAGATGAATCAGTCGGCTTCATAGTTGTTTGGAAGAATCAAAGTCGGTATTTGTTAGAAATAGGAGTGGCAGACATCAGCTGGAACAGATCTACTGCTGAAGACACCGGCGGCTGGGAAGCTTCAGCCACCGAAAAGCTCTCTAACTGGAAGAAGTTGTAGATGTCTTTGCTGACTACAGCTGCTGATGGCGGCGAAGACTAGTGCAGCGACAGAAGCTGATGTTGAAGAAGAAGCAGCAATTCTGCAAAAGAAAAAGCTGGTCACGAATAGGTGGTAGCAGCAGGTTGAAATAGATCATGTCATCGCCTGGATCAGAAGATGCTGCTGATCTCTGCTGTTGCTTTGCTCACGAAGGCGTCGACTAGAAGAGCAGATGAAGCCGGTCGAGGAGGATGCTGCTGGCGACTTTAACAATCAATGTCGCTGACGAGAGATTGTCTGCTGGTAGCTACAGAAGAAACCTTGCGTCCAGATCAATAGATTTAGCAGTTTCGATGAACTCATATCAAAGAGCGGATTGTTGTCGGGTTGAAGAGGTCACGCCTGCGGCTACAGGTGGCGGAAACATACTGCCGGCTAGAAAATTTGCTAGCGGCATAGAAAGACGTTAGCTGTGGTTGTTGATTGAGGCTGATGGCAGCTGGGTGCGGCGGCTGGAAATAGCAGCTGGTTGCTAATTTGCCAGAGAAGAGAAGGCAGCTGTCCTGTGAAGAAGCTGTCGATTGCTGAAAGATAAAGTTGCAGGAACAGAGATGCTGCTGATGGCTAAAACAAGGACGGTGGTGGCTGCAAATAATTTGCCAGTTGGAAGAGGGGAGTTCCAGTTGAAGATTCCTCTGGCTGGAAGGAAAAAGAGGCGGCAGCTGGTTGAAGGCAAAGCATTGAACGCAGAGCAACCGCTGATTCATTTACGAAAAGTATCTATGCGGAGTAGGATTTAATGATTCACAAAGAAAAGTGATAAAACCAAATAGTAGAATAAAAGTTGTTCTTTTTAGGCACATGAACAATAAAGAGTCATTATCTATCATGTAGGACATCTGCAACAAAAGGGTTAATCAGATCACTAAATTAAAACAGCATAGAAATTTATCAGACTTCAAAAGTTGCAGTGCCTCCTAGGATGAACTAAAGATCCTTCAAGGGAACCAACTAATCCAAGAGATAAAACGAAACATGTTCTTCCTGTTCATGTGAAAGATCAGGGTTACAATTTATTAAAGCACCTTAAATACCTGCAACAAAAACTCTAATCAGATTAGTAAATGAAACCATTGCAGGAGTTAATCAGTCATCATAAGATGCTGTGTTGTAGGATGATCCATGGACTTTTAAATTGAATCAAGTTATCCAGATAGTAGTGAAAGATGAGTTGTTTCTATTCGTGCCAGAGATCAAGTGTTTTGCTGCTCCATTTTCTTAAAATACTTGCGAAAACACACTTAATCATATTAGTAATATGCCCAAGCAGAAGACATAAGAAGGAGAGAGAAATTTGGAATCAACAGGCGAGGCAAGTGTTGATTAATGGCGGTGGGACATGGATTGCTTGTGGGCGGCGTTGGAGGCAAGGGGAAGATGAGATGGTGTTGGCAGCGTCAGAACACCGTCTCGAGAGTTGGAGGTGAAGAAGCAGATGCTGCACAGCGGTGCTGCCTAACTAGAAAAAAAAAACAACATCGATTAAAAGCAAATTATTGACTGGAAAGTAGCTGGAAGAGATGCTAGCGGCGGCTGAGATAGAAGACAAAGCAGAACTGCTGCTGGTGAAGAAAACTCCGGCAGTTGGAGATGGCCACATAGCTGCGCAACTAGCTAGAGAAATCTGCTAGTGAATCTAGAGAAGAAGCTGCTGTGGAGTTTCCAACTAGTGTTGAAGAGAAGATTTGCTACATCTACTAAAATCTGCTACTGGAGAGAAGGAAGGTCAACGCTGATGGAGATGTCAGCGAGGCAGCCACTATCTGTCGATGACGATCGAAGACTTGGTAAGAAGGGTAAGCGGCGTCAGCGGAGACTGGGTGGCTGTGTGCTACTAGCGGCAAAAATAGAGACGAAGTAGAGGTCTCTGGTTAGCGGAAGGTTGGAACAGATGCTGGCGGTGGTGGAAGCAGAGGTGGTAGTTGGGCTACTGGAAATTTACTATTGGCTAGAAGAAAGTTGGTGGCGACTAGATACAGAAGGCATCGACTGGCTGGAAACAGATGGCAGCAGTTGTAAATCAGAGGTGCTAGTGGCTAGAAATAGAGGCGGTAGAGCCAGAGAAGTTGTTGGCAGAGTAGACGGTGGAAGACAAAGCTGCTGTTGGCTGGAAAGTGTCGCCGATTGGAGAAGATGCCGACTAAAAAGGACAAGGCGGCAGTAGCTGCTGGTAGATGAGCTTTCTAGAGAGGACGGCCGCTGGTGGCTATGAATCGGCTGGCTGGAAGAACTTCACAGGGTCGTGACGGTTGGGTTTACCCGTCCGCCTCTTTTCTTTTTTCTTTTTTTTAAAAAAATTCTTTCCCTTCAAAAATAAAATAAAATAAAATAAAATAAAATCTTTCATCATAATTTTTTTATATTAAGCATTTTTTTTACAAAATAAGAGTGTAAAATACAAAAAAAATAAAAATAGTGCTTAGGTTGCCTCCCAAGAAGCGTTAATTTTTAGGTCATTAGCTTGACCAAAATTCAAATATCATAGCGAAGCAAATAGATCGGTGCCATAGTAAATAGTATACAATTTTTTCCTTTGTCACTGTCCTAAAAGTTTAGCCACTAATACAGTCATCCAAAATTTCACATAAAATACAATTGCAGTGGCTTTCATAAGTATGCGAAAATTAAAATCAAAATTTTCAGTTCCACACAAAGGATATTTAATGATCTTCCTATATTTGTCAGAAAGCAAAATCATTAGTTCTTTTTTTAAATTTATATCTTTAACTGCAATAAGAGTAGGACTTTGATTAAAAGATTTATGTATCGGATCATTAAGAAAAAAATTTTGTCTCACATTAGGTTTCTCAATAATGCATAAATTTTCTAGTTTCTTTGCAGATATTTCAAACAATGAATCAGAAGGGTGAATAGTAGATATGGGCAAAACATCAGAGTCAGATTTATTAATGTTTATAATTTTCAAATCTTTTTCAAGTTCCGCATGCCCTTCATCAAATAATTTATCAAAAGAATTAATTTTAAAATTATCATCAAAATCAGAATGAGTCTTTTTGAAATCAGTTTCCTCATGCCTTTCCACAAATAATTTATCATCAAAAGAATTAATTTTATAATCATTAGAAACAGAGTGAAATTCATCAATGTTCGTAAAAGAATCAATTTTAGAATTACCAGAATCAGATTTAACCTTAAATAACTTATCATCAATTTCATAATTATCACCAAAATTTGAGTGGGATTTATCAATATTTGTAATTTTTAAACCCTTTTCAATTTCTTCATTCCGTTCATCAGATTTAACCACAAATAATTGTTCATGAAAAGAATCAATTTCATAATTATCAGAATCAGAGTGAGATTTTTCAAAATCAATTTCCAAATTAAATTCAGGTAAACTACCTTGTGCTATCTAGGTTTCTAACATTTCAGTATGAGCACGTATATTATCTAGCCTAGAATTCATATTATCCATCCTAGAATTTATTTGCCTTAGCGTCTCATTTATATCTTCATTGTGTTTCATCTCGGTGCTCATGAACTTTTCAAACATGGATTCTAGGTTTGATTTTTCAATATCCGTAAAGTATGGTTCAGAAATATGATTTGAGCAATCCTCATAAAAAGAAGTTGGTAGATTTTCCCATCTAGAACTATATTGATCATCTTGGTACCATAGTGAATTAGGACTTGGAGAAATTCCAAATTGGCATTCAGAAGCATAGTAATCAAAACATCCATAAATATCACATGTAATAGAAGAAGATGACATAATAGAGTGCACATAAAAGTCTATTTTATAAGCCAAAGAATCTACCTTTTCTGCAAGAGTGCATCATCTATCACTTTCATACTTACCTTGTGGTATGTATTCCTCACCTCTTTCAGTTGCCCACGAGTTGTGATTAAAAGACATCTCCTCAAATCAGAGCTTTTCTATACTACCTAAAAAAATTATGATCTAAGAGTCCACAGGAAATAAAAAACTATCAAAATTTAAGAGACATGTGCATAAATAGATAGAAGATTCGTGTAAACTCATAATTTTCAGAAAGAAACAGAAAGATTATCCAATTTCAGAAATCATAGCCTGTGACAAATCGGCACGGGGGTGTGAAAAACATAGAAAAATGAAAAGTCTCAGAATGTAGATTTTCTAACACTAATCGATTAGCAATATTTTTTAAACTTTTTGGTGATTTCTTCATATTTTTTGAGTATCAGAAAGCCCAGAAAACCCTAAAAAACAAAATAGTTCACAATTTCACCGCCCCATGAAAATTTCAATTCAACTTTCACGAGGGTGTGAAACCCTAAAATTTTTTTTCACAGATCTTCATAGTTCCTGAAATATGCAGATTTTTGAGAATTTTTAAAATTTTTGTTAGAATATAAAAACAAACAGAAAATATAAATTAAGTAAAAATAGTGCAAAAAAATAAAAAATTATAGAAATCATGAATTTTCGTCACGGCCTGTGAAAATCCAAAATCTATAAAAATAGAAAACAAAGTTAAATCAAAAAGCAAATAAAACTTAGTCTAGTAATACTAACAACTATTTTGATATTAACAAAACTAATGTCCCGGGCAACGGCGTCAAAAACTTGATGTGTCCGCAAGTGCTCGGATGCGTCGAAGTAATAAAAAGATATCGAACCCACAGAGACCTACGTGTTAAGTACCAAATAATTGAATTCTTACTAGCTAAGTGATAGGCCCAAAAGATGCTTGTTAGGATTCCCGCAAGTGCACGGGTCTATCGAAGTGGTAAAAATATCAATCTCATAGGGACTAATGGGCAAGTACCGACAGATCTCGAATTTGTTATCTAGACGACATCGAAATTGGTGAAGTTTGAAGTGTTAAACTAATTAAATGCACAAGAACGTAAACAGAGGAATTTGCACGAGGGAATTCTAATGGGAAGATGCATCAAGACATGGGTTCACCACTTTGATTCCTTACAACTGCATAGTCAAGCTCTATTGTTGTTATCTTGAAAAGTTCAAGGGACTCAGCATCCTACACGTAGGCTGCTCCCTCCAATAACCACATCTGCTCCCACAGACTCGACTACCGGTCAAACTCATAGGGTTCTGACGTTCAGTTAGACTGGTCGTCTTCCTGACGTGTCTAAACTCCTAATACCTTCAAGGTGGGTACAAGTTTAACAAAAGGGATCCTCCTCAAGAATTCCTATCGTACAAACCTCCCCTGCGTAACCTCTAGCTCAAGCGCACCCTCTCGGGCTGTGCAGGCAAAACGTTCCTAAGCAATCCGATGTACTGACACGCTTTTGCGTTGCCAGGTGCATCTAGGATCTAGAAGCTAACACAAGGAGAGTGCAGTTCGTGTCAAGCAGATTTTCCCTAGCCCCTAATTTACAAACCCCACACAAGAAATTAAAAGGCTCAAACATTCCCTTTCGGGCAACGTAGGCATAGCATGTAAACGGAATCGATAAACTCTCGACTAAATGCTTCCGACGCGCGGTCGGATTTTTAGTCTCCCTGACACGTCTAAGACCCTAACGACACCTCAGTTGAGTACAGACAATCAGCGCGTTCCTCGTGATTTTCTGATTTACGAACCTCGACTAAGGCGGGAAGGCTCAAGAATATTCTTTCGAATGACACAGGCAAGGCGCGCGCATAAGATCGAGCTGGGATATCGGTTCTTGGAGCAAGACTACTAAGCTAATAAATCATCAAAGGGCTACTCCCACATCCTGAATTGAGAGTTTAGCCTATCATATTCATGGTAACAGCATAAACAATATTCTCAAGCATGAACATTACGCGTAATAACAGATTTGCGAAGGAGTTAGAATAGAAAGGTAAGATCATGAGATATCTTGCAATGGTTATACAATAAAGTAGCGAATTAAGTGCAGATCTAAGATCCTTCTTACAGCTTGTCTCTGAGATGCTCACGCAAGAAAAGATCTTCAATGAAGGCAGATGCGTGGCTCTTTCTTCTCCTCCCTCTCTAAGCACAGCAATTTCCCCCCTTCTCTTCACCTATGCGAATCCCCCCTTTCTGCTTCTTTGCTAAGGCTTTTTATTTCCTCTTCCTGGGCTCTCTTTTGTTCCCCATGCTCTGCCAAAAGCCTCTGCAATCGCTGCAAATTTCCAGCAGAAGAAGACTTTGCCGCTAGCCTTCATGCTCTGCAAAATGCTGCCAGCCAACTTTCTTCACAAAATAATCATTTTGTGGAAGGATTTCGCCTCCAAAAGGCTGCTTCATACTCCTTTGTCAATGGGGGAGAAAAGACTTGGTTGTCCCTAAGCTTCCCCTAGGGTTAGGTCGCAGAGATTTCCGTTAAAATCGCGGTTTTGAAACAAGCAGGTTCACGATCTCGGGCGTGAGTTTTGTCGTGACCCGGTCGTGATTTATCAGTTTCAGCTTCAAGCATAGTGGCGATCACGGGCATGATTCTGATCGGGACCCGGTCGTGATTTCCAACAAAGACTTCAATGAATCTGAAATCTTCTGGTTAGGATCATCTTGAGTTAGGATGAGCCCCTCTACCACAGGAATGTCAGAATCTACCCTCTTTATGGTCGTTTTGACCTAAAAACACAAAAATACCAAGAGAGGTATAGATTCCATAGGTGTAAGGCAATTAAGGTGATAAAGAGGTAGAAATGCTAGAAATATAGATGATTCTGACTATAAAATCACGCTTGATATGCTATAAAAATCTGTGTCAACACTAAGTGATCGATGTACGATGGGTATGAAGCAAAATTAAAATAATAAAATAACAAAATCTATCATCAGAAATTGGAGAGAGAAAACTGGAACTAAGGTTTGATGGGGGTAGCAGCCATGCAGCAAAAAAATATAAGTGGAGCCTAAGGACACCCTAGCCTAAGGGTACCCTAATACTCCACCCTTGCATTGCATGCATCATTTTAGTTTAGTTTTATCTTCAAGTACAACATGTAGCTACATATGGTAGGTTTCGTATTTTTTTCTTTTATCAAAATTATATTGCATCATGGTAGGACTAGTTCATGGCATATTGTAATAACATAGGCAAGCTCTAGGCCAGTTGAAGTAAGTTCAATCACTCATTCAACTAAGTAAGCTCTCAGAAAGGAAAGTCAGCATCCAAGACAGTTCAACTGAAGACTTAAGTTAGGGGGTTAAGGCACTTCAACCCCTTACCTTTTGAAGCCAAGACATCACTTATCCAACTCCATATTCGGCCACACAATCAAGAAAAGATCAGCCCATCAAATACACCAAGATCCATCAATCAAGGAGTGATTGATTTAAGACTTAATGCATTCACACCCAAGCAAGGAAAGGAATAAACGTTGCAAGCAAAGCAAGGAATATTCCAAGGCATCTTCTCCCTCATTTCAGCAACAATTCAAATTCAAATTCAAGGGGATTTCACAGCCATCCAATGCCAAGAAATAATTTTCGAAATTCAAAGAACTTCCAAGAAGGGGCGGGCCAAAGAAGGAAGAAATTTCAGCATTTAATTGTGTTCCCACCTTTGTTCAAAATCTCTCCATTTTTGTACTAGGAGCCAAAGAGGAAATGACCACTCTACCCATGGTCTTGCTTGCATATATATGTGTAATCATCTCATGCATTTCGATAGTTGAAGTTGAATGAAAATTATTGAGTAGTTTGTTAGTAAAGTAATTCTAGGTGCATGTGTCATCAAGTCTTCTTCTCTTCCCCTCCACTTGTCTAGCCGAGCCTTCCTCCCTCTTCATCTCCACATCTAGCCGAGCACTTCACCCACCAAGGTTGCAAGCCGTGAGCCATCTCTTCAATAAGATTGTGCAAAGAACTCTTGAAGCCGAGAACCATCTTGATGGAGGTTCATCATAAGCTAAGTGTTCTTAACTCGTTTTTGGTTCTTGTTTCCTCTTTTCTTCCAAGAGCAAATCCTACACCTTACTTGATCTTTGTAGGATGATGGCCCTTGATCTTGGAGTTGATCTTGGCGCATCTCCCTCTTTCCCCCCTTTTTAGTTAGTCTCGCTTATTGTCTAGGCAAGGGAATTTGGAGGCTTAACTTCCCTCTTGCAATTTTGTTGTTGTAAACCTCTTAACTTTTATAACTCACCCACACCTGTGTGGGCTTGTTGGATTGTTCTGTGTGTAACCATCATCTACCATCAGAGTTGGATCAGTGAAGAACGGGGTGGCACACCCTTTCAACTCTCAAAGGGCGCAAGGTGAGTGTCTTTAAGATTTAGCATTTTATTCCAATTACATGCTTAGAGTAGTTTAATATGTGCTTGCTTTTCTTTAATTTTAATGAATTTTTCCTCTCTATAGTTTTATAAAAAAAAAACATATCTTACATTTTCTAGTTTCCCGTCACGTGTCTTCCCACCACATCAGTTTTGGTATCAGAGCAATCCTTTGGTTTAGTTTAGACTCATATCTAAATTAAGCCTTTAGGAAGATCTTGGACCACATGTCTTTTGGGATTTTGGATGACATTTCTTGAGATTTTCTATGAACAACTTTGGGTTCGGCAAACCATAGTCAAATGGACAACAAACCCAATTGTTGTATCCACATTGACTACATTTTCATCCAATTCTGAAATTTTGAACCAACTACTCTTCATCTTCTGATTTTATGATCTTTTGAACTTTATATTTTGATATTTCTGTGGGATAATTCAGCAACTTTGATTCAAAGATTTGTTGCTTTAGTAACTGAAATTTTCTGTGAGCAATACTTTTGAAATGGTTGGATCAAGCAAATTTAATTGCTGCATCTTCCTTGGCTGAATTTACAACTGAAATCTGGACTTCTGTATTGTTGGTGAAACTATTCTGATTTTGGGACTTGAAAAAGTGCAGAATTTCATTATTGTGCCAATTCAGACATGGCCACAAATGATGAAAGTTTGCCAAATTCAGCTCAGGACAGCAAACTTAATTGCTGCACCTAACTGCGGTTGCAACCAAAATTCTGCAAACAATATTCTGCAAGCAATCTGATTTTGACATTCTCATTGACTTTCAGCCACTCTAGCAACACAAATCCTTGTAAATCTCAGTTCAGGACAGCAAAGCAAATTGCTGCATCTTCCCTCACTGAGTTTGCAAAGTTTATCATTAACACAACAAACTACTGCACTTGTTTGCTCAAGTTCTGATCATCCTAAATTAGTTTTCAACACATGGATGTGCTGACTTTTTGTTCTCTAATTTGATTTCCTCCATGCTGAATTCTGTTCTAAGTTTTGCCCAACTAAAATCTGGTTTTCAGCCTTCTGAATCTGAAATTTTGGCTTGCTTGCTACACTTGAACTCAATCAAACTGCAAATAGCACAAAGACAACTTATTTGAACTTTCAGCCCTCAAACTGCTGCACTTGTCACGATCAAATACTGAGTTTCTGCTTATAATTCTACACTGGCATTATTTTATACATTCATATGCTGCAAATGTTTTTGAATTGACCCTGATATACTGCTTTTTCTACCTGCTGAAATAGTATTCCTGCACTGCACTTAAACATTAGTCATTTCCAGCTTATCAATTCTCTTGCTTATCATCATGCGTCTATTTAAGCAAAATGATTTAATTTTTGCTTGGGAACGTTACAAAAGACTCACCCTTACATCTGATAGCTTCACTACATTTGTTTGGTGTAATAAACATAAGGGTAGAACCGTGTTAGACCATCAAGTTAGTTTTAACGCCATATCTGCTAGGGTTATTGATAAATTTGGTCTCAGCTTAGAAAAACACACCTATCCATATGCCATAACCTGGGATCACCCTTGGTATCATACCACCATAGTTGACTTTCAATGCCTCGTCCCTATTCAACTAGATGGTATAAAATTTAACATTTGGTGTGATGTTCTCAGCTTAGAAGTTTTTGATATCTTGCTAGGTAATGAATTCCTTCGTAGTGTTCAAGCCTATCATTATAGGGAACCTTTGTCCTATAGTATCACCTTTAGAGGGTTAAAACACATCATCTATCCTAGGAGTATAGAGGCACCACAAGTTAACACCGATGCCTGTTTTGATAAGATTAGAAAATAACTTGAGAATATTAGTCAAAACCTAGAAAGACTTAGAGACTAGTCCCTAATCTAAATGCACTGTTTTATTCTTGTGTAGGAGGAGGGGTTGGAAGTCTGGCTACGAGGGGATTAGATTAAGAACCTCTGCAAGGAACGTCCAAGGTTAGCTCGTCAGCACCTCCATCGTTGCTTCGTTGTTTGCAAACCTAAAGGTGTAATATCCATTCGCCAAGTCTATTATCGCATTTGGAGTATTGTTACCCCCAAACTCTTGCACTTGCGAATTATAAAATGTGTGTAGGATGATTTTTCATGAGAAACTTGCCCATCAAACATGTCTTCCATTGTTCTCTTGGGGCATTGAGTCTTTCTTCGTTGAAGATGACTCGGTCTATATATTTTCTTGAGATCGAGTTTAGGATCTCCTCAGATCTCTAAGATGCATTCGAAGGACCTCCAATGTTGTTCTTGAAAAGCTCATTCTAGGGTTTAGGAGTTTTCCCCTGCACTCGCTCACTAGCTTCTTTGCCCCTATGCTCTTTTGTGTTCGATTCCTTTGCTAGGAACAGCTTGTCACTCTCAGTATACCGATCGGGTGGTTTGTTCTATTAGGGAAGGGGCTGGGGACTTCGCTCTTGCTTGGTAGAAGTCAATGCAGCAGTTGCCTTCCTCTACTTGTAAGCTCGCCTTTGCGTAGGGATGACAATAGGTCAAGGTGAGGGCAAGGAGTGTAAAACCCGACCCCAAACACCCTAACTTTGTATTCGACCCTAACCCTGAACCCGGCGGGGTTAAGAAAAGCCACCTTAAACCCGACCCTCAATGGGGAATTAGGTACCCGCGAAAAAACCCGGCCCCATAGTAACATGGGGGCGGTGGGGGTGGTGCGAGTAGGCAATGGGGTTGGATCACAGGCAATGGAGGCAGCAAAAGCAGGCGCCGGCACGAACAAGGCAGCATGAGCAGGGTGTGAGCAAGGCGTCATGAGTGGTGGCATGAGCAAGGTAGCGAGTGCAGCTTGTGACGATGTGAGCAGGGCAACACAAGTAGGGCATGAGCAAGGCGGTGTGTGCAGGGCAGTGCGAGCAGTGTTTAGGTGAGGAGAGGGAGAGAAGGGAGAGGGCAGTGAGGTAGGGAGGGGAGAAAGAGGATAGTGGAAAGGGAGCAACAAGGAGGAGAGGAAAGAGAAAAGTAAGAGAAGAGGAGAAATCGATAGCAAGAGGGGAGGAGGAGAAAATAGCGGCCGCTGGAGTGGAGGAAGAGGAGAAAAAGAGAGGTGGAGCTGGGATTTGTAGGGGAGGAAAAGAGGAGGGGAGAGGCGGGATTAGGGTTAGGTTTATATTATAAAAGTATAATTTAATAACTATATACAACAGAGTGGGTTCAGGGATAGGGCGAGGTACCTAAGTTCCTATACCCGAACCCGACCCAACCCCTGGTCAAATCGGGGTGGGGCGAGTTGGGTCGGGGATGAGTTTTTATGTCATCCCTACCTTTGCCCCTACAGGCTTGCGTCGCACCCACATTTCTCCCCCCGCCTCCCCTGCCGAGCTCGCCTCGCACCTCCCTCCTCCAATTGAGTTCGCGGTCATCTTCTGCCTGCCTCCTCCCAAATTCAGTGGAGCTTGCGCCAACCTTTTGCCTCCTGAATTTAGTCAAGGTTGTGCTGGCCTTCCGCCTCCTGCAGAGCTCGTGCCCCTACTTTGCTACCGCCACCTACCCCTGCTCCCCTCTCTGCATCGCTCGCTTTTTTCATCCCGTGATCATGTACCTTGCAGGTGATTTTTTTTTCTTGATTTATTTATTTTTTAATTTTTTTTCTCCTGATTTTTCTTTCTTTCCAACAAAACACACCCTACCAAAAATCTATAAATTTTAAACTAGATTTACTTGGTGTTCCTGCTGTTGTATCTTAGTACGAGACCTTTGAAGTCATTATAATGTCATACATTGAGTGTGGAGGTCTCATAATTAGCAAGAAAGCTAAGAAAAATAAATCAAGTCACCATCTATGTTTACTTCGAAAAATTTCAACACATAATTGTTATAATATTATCAAATAATTTTATAAAGGATCCTTAACTCTTTTTGAGTGGACTATCCACACACATCTACTCATTATGTAATATGCACTCAATACTCTTAAATTCATCTTCATTCCTAAGGCGTTTCTTGATTACTTCCTTTATAAGATTTTGTGTCAATAATGACTCATTTTTTTTATAACGAGAGTTCATACCAAGTTTATTTCGAAGCATTTTTTATTTTCTATCCAACAAAAGTATTTGTAACTAATTTTGATCAAATTTAACAAGGGTATAATAATAAATACTATATAAAAGTTAGATCAAATAAAATCAATAAGTTTAAAATATTGATTCATTTCTTAGATATATGTTTTAGGACACAAGTATAGTCTAAAATGATGGTCAGGATAAAGTTAAAAAAAATCATCAAAATTATTGAATATCAAAATACTTGGAATTCAAGAAACAAATGAATAATTCAAAATAACATTGTCATGATAAATTCATCTATCTTCAAGTTTTCATTTCTTTACATATATCCATTTTTTAAAATCTATTTCTATTTTACTAATGCTCTTTTGGATTATAATTTTTGTCATGGACTTCTCCATGTAATTTTGAACTCAGAACATAATTTTTAAGATAAAAAATAATATTACCAAATTATATTAAAACAAAATTGTTATGATCAAAATATTTAGTAGATTAAAAGGATTGTTTGAGATTTTGCCAAATTGGTGCACGAGTATTTCACAACACTTTGTCTTCTATCATAGCGGTTTAAGAGACTATTATATATTTTGACTACAATAGTAATTGTTTACTATTGTTGTGCTACGTAGGAGTTTCCTATACTGATTATGGCCCTAGATTTTATTTTAGTTTTATTTAAATAAATTTAAAAAGAAATGTATATTTATTTCCTTTAATAAAAAAGTATTTTTTTCAAAAAAATTAAAAATTTAAAAGCTCGAATAAAAAGTTTGGAAAATAATTAGGATGATATTGGGTCGACGACCAGGCCGAGACAGGCGCGGCCCATTGTTTTAAATAGGCCACAGGTAGGTTTATATGCAAAAAAGCCCGGAAGTTGGAATCGAGTATAAAGGCAATAGAAAGCCCGCAAGCACATAGCAGCGGCTCCTGACACTGCAAATCGCCGCCACTCTCCAAACGGTGCTTTCCCTCTCCAGCTCTCTCCTTCTCTTCGGTCGCTCGCATGGCCTCCACGAAGGTGCTATCTCCCTCCCCTCGATCTCACTCCTTGTATCTTCCATATTCAGTTCCCTCCATTGTCACTTGGGGTTCTATTTGGCCCGCCGAGAATTAGGGTTTCGTTTCCGTTCATCTGGTCTCCTGTTTCTTTGTTCTGGTTTGGGGATTTACATGTTGTGGTAACGTCTGGTTCTTCTCGTGTTTGCTTGTTTAGGTGGATGATCGAGGCTCGTTAGGGTCCAAAAGGTCGCGCAGTGAGGGTAGGGTTTTTAATTAAGGCGGTTGTCGTAAGATTTTTTCTTGCTGTGGTTTCCCCTCCCCTTGGTGTGATACTGTTTGTTCCTCTGGTGGTTGGTCCGGCGGTTGTTCGGTCGCTGCTTCTGCTTCTGCTGAATTTCATTAGTATTTTTTCTTTTTTGCATCTAATAAGTGATTAGTTTATGTTATTTCGAAGTATAAAAGTCGGTTGGTTTGTGTAGATCTGAAAATTGATAAAGTTGTGCTAACGAATCAATGCGGATAGCATGCTCATTTGAGATCTCTAATAGTTAAGACACTTATTGTTGCACATATTGTGACACAATTTGATCAGTTGTTTTTATACTATTTTTTGTTTGGTCGGCAACTGATTTAATGTTGATACGAGTAAACTATAATCAGTAGGATGGTTCCTATTTGGCATAAGATTGTACTATTTTATTGTGTATGTCTTGGTATTTCGAATTCAGACTACATGATTACGCGCTTCAATGTTGAACTGCTTCAGTATCAAATAACTGAATTAGTAAACAAGATGTTTCTTGCTATTTATTCATTTACTCAAGCACATCTTACTAGATAGACGAAGTGTGAATTTAGTTTGCTCATAACCTCATGCAATAGCTAGTAAAGGAAGGCTGCAACTGACACTCTTTTTATTAAAGGGAAAAGTTTTAGGCGTGATGGAGATTGGACCTGTCCCCAGTGTGGAAACGTGAACTTCAGTTTTAGAACAGCATGTAATCGTGGGAGTTGTGGTGCTACTCGGCCATCAGCCAGTCCTGGTCCAGTGAGTTATTTTCAGTTGTATTGTTACCTGCATGCTTGATTTGATATATTATTGTCTTTAATATGATGAAATTCATTCTGTGATATTTGATTCTTATTCCATATTCTGTTTGATATGGCATAGTCATTGGAATAATTTATTAGTGATTCTCAATTTAGTTGATTAAAAGAAGCATCTGAAAAAGAACAGACTTTTTTTTGTAGATTGTGCCATAAAGTACCATAGTGTAGGAGCGTATTGTAGTGTAGACTTACAAGTTGGTCATTATGTGAGGTTCATTTTGGCCCCTGTTGGTTTAAATCCATAATTTATTCCTATGTTTTGGTATCAGTTCCATCAGGTACAAAGTAAAAAAATTATATATCTTTTAAACATAGACCATTAGCATGATTTTGACCCAGTTTAAACTTCTAATCAAACTTTAGGGGGCATTTTTCAGATTTTCCAAACTACACGGACCAAATTCATCTTTTCAGAGTTCTTGATGTCTTGACCAGAGACTATTTTGTAGAATGTCCTTCAATTTTAAAAGGACATTTTTTTCTTATGGATCTTGCAACTTCAATTTAATATTTCATTGTCTTTGTCTTATGTCTCTTTAGAGATACAATATGTTCTTCTTTTTATGCTTAATTTTACTATATTGCAGAGGACTGGGCCATCTCCTTTCCCTGCTGCTTTTGATCGCCCAATGCCCAGTTATTATGGTGGTATGGGAGGTCCACCACCCATCCCTCTTGGAATGTCCAGTGGATATGGTTCCCCCCTTCCTCTTCAGAGGTTACGTTATGATTATGGGCCACCTACTGGTGCACCTGGCCCCTATGGACTTATATCACCGTATGGTCCATCTGGACCAATGGGAGGTTACATCTTTGAACTTGTGATTCTATGAATGTGGTTATATATGATAATTTTTCTCTTCATTATGTAGACAAGCCATGATGTTTTGCTTCATTTTTTCATTCTGGAAGGTTATCCTTATTGTGGGTAGTAGATGTGAAATTGTTATTAACTTTTTCTATTCTTTACATTCTTTATGTTGGGTGTACACATGTGATGTGTTTCCCTTTCATTTGTGGGTGTTACAGTTTATGGTTATGGTCCTGGCCCTGTAATGGACAGATATCCACCTGATCCTATGATGGATAGATATGGCTATGGGTACCGAGGATCTCCAATGCCGGTATATTTTAATTTCTTCTAGCATGTTATTTCAGGACTCAAGCATAACTTTTGATGTTTGTCTAATGATGCTGAATTGGTTTCTAAAGATTGCTGGCCCAACGTCAGGAGAATTACTTGATAATAGTGCTTTGCGCAAGCGCCGAGGAGGTAAGTTCATTATCTTTATGATATTTTAAGACTTAAGCTTGCAGTGGATTTATTTTTTCTGTTTAATAATATTGTTTTGATTGTGACATGCTTAGTTATAAATGAACATTCTATATCTATCTTTGACCAAGATGCTTGATTAGTACGGCAGTCTTCTGGCAATTTAGGAGCTGTCTAGTGGTATAACCTGTTTACATATAGGTTGGTCAGAAAGCATCATAAATTCAATTCAATCTATTCTAAAATAATCAAGTACTTTAGTGAATATGCTTACGAAATGGCTGGAGCCTCCTGTTAGATAATTTTAATTTGGTCTATAATGTGAATCATTTATTAATAATCCCTAAATTAATTGTTTTGTTTGAATCTATGGTGAGTGACAGCAACTGTACCATATTTCCGCTTTTTTGCTTAGAGCATAAAATAAGTCATCCAAGGCACCTATTTGAACAGACCAATTTTTATATCATTGCAAGGGATGGGGTCGTTATTGATTCATAGAAAATCGATCCATAAATTTCCTTTTAATTTTGCTCTTCTATGGTAAATTAGCAAATGAAATGTCAAAAATTCTTACTTTTTGAATGAGATTCGCTGTAGAAGCAGGGTTCTAATTCATTCATATTGGGTTTAAGGAAGATACCCACCTATTTGCTAGGTTAATTTCCTATACTTGAAACTGATTTCATTAATTTATCATTCAGGGCATAGATACAATTGAGCTGGTGAAATGGATGAACAAATGTCGTGCTTGTATAGTTACAAAAACAATGTGCATATGTGAAAAATATTTCACCGGGAAAACTACCATGGGTTGGTAATTAGTCATCATTACGAACAATATGACTACTCTAGGGTTTTTGAAGCTCTCTATATTACATGGCGAATTCATGTAGTTTTGATCTGTCTCAAATTGACCATTTCTGCCAAATCTCACTCTTTCCACCATGAAATCCTCAACACATTCCTGCGGGATTCTCCTCTTTCTATCTCATCGTTGGTGAACTTTACCTGATCACTGTTATACTATCTCTTTGATCAAACATAGAGCTCCTTTTTTACTGTATTCATCTGATTGATTTTGTACCTATTATCATATGTAATTTATTCAACATGCCTTATCATTCTCTGCTATTTATCTAAATTACCAGTTCTATTTGATCAATATAAATCTATGTTGTAGAATGACATAGGTTTTTAAATATTTCACCTCTACAAGTGCTAAAGCAGTTCAATACAGCAACTAGATGGCGTGCTTCTTTCTTCGTTGGTATGATTATATTTTCTCATGCTTACAATTTTATTGGTCGATCAAATTATCTCTTGTTTCCACACTAGGATCAAATTTTGTGCACCCTTCCTACTTCATTGATCTGGTGAAATGTTCTTACATCCGCTTGAGTGCTTTCTACTTCATTTATGTTATCTTAGAACTTCTTACACGCTCCATCCTCGTCCGTGTTAAATTTATCACTTTTTTTTCTATATGATAGAATGTGGGGGTTTCACTGGTAGCTTTCTTACATCTGTCTATCTTTTTTTCTGTATTTATGCGTCTGTTTTGAGTTTTTCACCTGGGATACTTCTATTAGTTTAGTTATAGGAATTCTAGGTGTCAGTATAGTTTTTTGCATGTTCCACGGCGATCAACTTTTTCTAAGGAGATTAAAGTCATTCATTGGTTGGTAGCTAAACATGAGAAGGTGAATTAGAGAAGTTTCTTTTGCAGAAAATACATAGACATGCTTGCTGTGGTGATAATTGATGTTCTTGAATGGCTAATAGTTATGGGAAAAAGGCAAGGGAGAATGATGAAACATGTGAACAAATTTAGGGGATATTGATTTTGGATATAGGGTTTAGAACTTAACTCAATGCCGCCTTGTTGCATATGGAAATTAAGAGAGATGATGTTTTGATGAATAATAAATGTTGAAGTTGTTAGCTTTTGCTATTTTATTATTGTTTATTCTGCCCCTATTGTTAGTCAGTTTGTGTAATTCTTATATGATGATTTTTTCATTTGTTTTTGGGGATTGATTTGGCATAAGAAGATTTTTATATTGGTAGTTGAGGAGTGAATTTTTCGTTAGATGACTTTTCTTTATTATTTATTCTGATTTTGGTAGTGAATGAAGATGACTTTTTTTTTGCTATTCTTACAAACTACTAACTCTGTGTGGTTTTAAATCTATGCTGGTCAAATATATTTTCTAATCTAGTTCAGTCTGACTTATTCAATTACTCTTTTGACTTGTGTAGGTCCTGATGGCCTATCAGAGGGTGACTGGATATGCCCTAAATGCGATAATGTGAATTTTGCGTTTAGAATAACCTGTAACATGAAGAAATGTGGAACTCCTAGACCTGCATCTGTAAGTCTTGTTTTGTCTTTTGTTGCTCTCCACATTCATGCAATATTGATGCACTTGCTAAAGCATGGCATACTAGTAATGTGATATTTTCATAGCGATGTGGTCGCGGCACTAGCAATTGCTTTTTGTAACTAGAAAATTACTATCACGATCTACAGTTGATCATGATATTGTTGCATATGTAACTATGTTCACAAAATGATCAGCTCAATCCCTTCCAGTTTATTGATTGGTTAGGCAAAATACATGTTTAGAGAATTAGAGCTCTGGCAAGTAACATAGCTCAGTTGCATAGATTCCATTTCCTTTGTCTTGACTTCCTCAGGTTACCTGAGGTCAACTAAGAAGTTCAACTTGTTCATAATCGACTTCAGTCTTTAGCTAGTGCAACATATAGAATAGGAGTGTTATGTCCTGCACATTTGCATTTTTTGAAACCTGATTTTTAACATTACCAACCTCTTAATACACCTTTTGTTTTTGCGAACCACTATATTACATTACTTTACATTACTTTCTGGTGATGTAGATTTTCCTCGATTAGGTTTTATTTTAACTAACATCGATGAGGGAGTCTAGATCGTGACATGAGCATCGACATTGTGTATTGTCTTAGTTTTTGTGACATCGTGGTAAGGTTCGCTTTAGTAAATCCCATAGCATGGCACGGATTCATCTTTTTCAGTTGATTGAACTTGAGAGAATGCATGCTATCGTCGAAGTTTGTTTTCCTAAAAAAATGGGCCCTGAATTCAGGCCATTATATCCAAATGCTTTTCATTTAGTTATTTCTTGAATCTTGTCTAAATCGGTGGCTTGTACAATAGTCCAGTGATTGTGTTGGATTGGGCTGATTTGGACGAACTGCAAGTTCTGTGAACTTTCAACGAATTGAGATGAACAGTATGTGCTCAACTAAAGAATTTAAAATGTGTTTGCGAGGACAAGATATGCATGTTGATTATACATAAGAATACAACCTAATTGCCTACTTCCCTTATAAAAATGAAGAGCAACAGCTTTTATTACGTTGGTCAATGTGTGGTGTGTACTTGTTACTGCCAAGAAACAAACCAGTTTCTCCGGCACGGTTATGTTTTTCTTTTTCCAATCAACTATACTGCTTGTCAAGTAATATCGGCAATTGTTTCTTGAACGAAATGATTCTTTATTGAAAGATGTTATCACTATTCTGCTTGTCTTTATTAGTATTAGTTTCTTCTAATGTAATACTTGTATTGACTGTATTTAGGGATCAAGCCGCAGTAACAAGGATCTATCAGATGCCCCTGAAGGTAGTTGGACTTGCGACAAATGTAACAACATCAATTACCCTTTTCGTAATGTGTGCAACCGAAAAGGTTGTGGGAACGAGAAGCCTTCAACAAGCAAATAGCTCCGGATCCAGATTACTACTGTGGGAGATGTGGTGGTACCGCTGTCATGATAAATGTTAATACTGTGAAGACGTATGGTTCCCAATTTGATTGTGCCCGTTTCTGTGCTTGCTGTTGCTTGTGTTAGCTTGAGGATATTGATATTTTAGACGTTTCTATTGCAAACATTTGACAGTGTGAAAGACTTATTTCTTGTTGATTATTGTGGCCAGGTCGGGCCTCGTTTTTTTTACGGTATTTCCAGATTCTCTCTTGATTATTGATGCAGTTTGGTGCTTACGTGCGTGTTATGCTATGGTTGAATGCCGTATAGTACTCCTCACTTGTGGGTTGCCTCCTAGTTGTTTGTATTGAAAAAAAGTAATTTATATGTGAAGGGCTATAAAAAGAAAAAAAAAACAAAAGATATAAAGAAAACAAGGGGGAAAATAAAAAAGAATTCGATTTGGGTGTGTGACACTTCTACGGCCCAAGCATTATGCGGCAGCGGGTGTGTCGAAGAAATTTTTTCAGATTCTAGAGCTTTCGTTCCTGCTAGAGAGAAAAGAAATTATTGCTTCCAGTATCTCCGACATGATGACATATGGGAGGATGTTTACTTGGCTACAGCTCATTCGACCACAAGCCGTTAATGGTCCTATAAATAAAATTATCCACAACGTCAAATAGAAATCTTAGAAAATATATCATGGGCTATAAATAAAGCCCGTTAATGGTCCTGACATGAGCCATGGGACTGCAGCGAGGACTCGGCCAACTATGGACTCCTCACGAGAAGCACTGCTTCTACCTCCTCCAGCGAGTCCCGTCGCCGCCCGCTGCTGCCCTCCTCCAAATCCACGCGTCCCTCCTCCGCCGCGGCGCCCTCCACTCCAACCTCTCTCTTCTCACCCGCCTTATCTCTTCCTTTTCCGACCTCGCCACCCTCGCTCCTCCACTCGTCGCATCTGCCCTCCTTCGCCATGTGCGCCGCCTCTTTGACGGCCGCGCAACCCAGGATGCCGTCCTCTGCAATTCCTTCATCAGAGCTCTCGTCCGCAATCGCCGGTTCCACGAACCGCTCGCCATTTACCGCGTGCTATTGCGGGAGCTGCCATCGCATTCCCCTGTCGAGCTTGCATCCTTCCCGGACGACTACACCTTCCCCTTCCTCCTCAAATCTTGTGCCGCCATCCCCGGCGACCCGCTTGAGCATCGAGAAGGCCATCAGATCCACTCCCACGTTATCAAGATGGGATTCTGTGGGCATCGCTTCTCGTCCACCGCATTGGTCGACATGTATGCGAAGAACGGTGACATGACATCCGCGAAGAAGGTGTTTGATGGTATGCCACTGAAGAGTATGCCGTCGTGGACCTCGATGACTGTTGGTTATGCAAGAGCCGGTGATGTAGGTGCGGCCATGGCGTTGTTTCAGCTGATGCCTGAAAAGGATGCGGCAGCCTTCAACGCAATGATTCATGTCTTTGTCAAGCAAGGCAACATGGCTTCCGCCAAGCGATTGTTTGACGAGATGGATGACAGAAATGTGGTTTCTTGGACCAGTTTGATTTCGGGCTATTGCAAGGTTGGCAACATGGAAGCTGCCGGCGCGTTGTTCGACCTAATGCCGCTGAGAAATCTCTACTCATGGAACGTGATGATTGGTGGGTATTCCCAGAACAGGCAGCCTCACCGTGCGCTGGAATTATTTAGGGAATTGCAGTCAAGTTCCTGCCTTGTTCAGCCTGACGACGTGACCCTCGTCAGTGTTCTACCTGCAGTCGCGGGCTTGGGCGCAATTGACATCGGTAGGTGGATTCATAACTACGCTCGAAGAGAAGGTCTAGATCAGTTGATCACCGTTTCTACTGCACTGGTGGACATGTACGCTAAATGTGGAGATATTTGTGAAGCGAGACGAGTGTTCGACATAATATCGAGCAAGGAGACTCCAGCATGGAACGCCATGATCTATGGTCTTGCTCTGAATGGGCAAGCAAATGAAGCATTGGATTTGTTTGGAGAGATGCGGAGACTTGGGGCCCCACCAAATGAGCTGACGATGATCGGTGTCTTGTCTGCTTGTAGCCATGGTGGTCTCGTCCGCGAAGCTAACAAGTGGTTTGGGGAGATGGAGGCATTTAACGTCGAGAGGAGGATGGAACACTACGGTTGCATGGTGGACATACTGGGGCGAAGCGGATACCTCGAAGAAGCAGAGAATTTGATCGACGAAATGCCCTGCCAACCCAATGGGATAGTTCTGAGCTCCTTGCTCTCTGCATGTGTGTTCAGTGGCGATGTTGAGAGGGCTGAGAGAGTGATGTCAAAGGCAAACGAGGTGGAGCCTGGTAATGTGAGGAACTATGTCATGATGAGGAACTTGTACGCGAGGGCAAACCGGTGGGGGGATGTGAACAGGATCAAGGAAGATGTGACGAAATTGGGGGGCAAGAAGGAGGCAGGGTGTAGTGTGATTGAGGTTGCAACTAGTGTTTGTGAGTTCGTGTCTGGTGACCGAGCTCACCCCGAGTGGGAGTCCATATCCAGCATGCTTGAGGAGTTGCTGCTGCATATTCGAGGCCAGGGCGACTATTGGGATCTTGATCTGGTTGACTCTGCGCATGAAGACAGGCATCTTAATAATCCTGCAAATGATGGCCGATGCAAGTCTTTTGCTGCGAGTTGAGGCATTATGTAGCGAGTTTGCTTCAGAGCACAGAAGCAAAGTAGGATGAGCAGGAGAGAGTAGAGTGGTCAGTTCGGGAAAGCACATGTACAACACAGGATAAAACATGGTGTAAGAAACTATCTAGCAGATAATTGAGTCGAGGATTTTTCGAAGGATTATTAAAATTCATGCGACAGAAGCAGAAGCAAGAGAGACAAACCAATGCGTGTAGTGTACAAATTGCCAACAGTTCAAGTATACATTATTCGGTCATGTGTATAGACCCTCACTCATTCAAACTGTCCAATTGTCCATGCTTGCACTAGAATGAACTCATCTGCAATAATTTAAGGGAAGCAAGTTTCATGAGTATTTGACCGATCACACAATGCAAGAACTCAAAGGCTTTCCTGCGAGCATCACAGACAAACAGTTAGTGGTGGTGCAGCTTCAATTCTCAAAAGAGCCGCAAGAAAGCAAGTCATACTACTGCAAGTCCCTGCAGGCAACAAAGATCTTTATAAGCAACAAAGTTCGAGGTAAGGTCATTTATTCAACTACAACAGCTTACAAATTTTAGGGGTTCCTCGCCTAATTTTCCCATACTTTGCCTTGCTGGCTTTAACCCAAAGCTTCTCTTTGTAGTTAATTTTCCCATACTTTGCCTTGCTGGCTTTAACCCAAAGCTTCTCTTTGTTGTTAAGATAGTCCAAAATCCTTTTATTGTTCAAAGCCTGCCTAGGAACCTTAAAATCTTTGATGTAAACATCACCAAAATTTCTAGGCTTTATAAGAGTTTCCTGGTTGATAAGATGAATGCCTTTTTTATCCCTATTGTTGGACCAAATGAATTTTCAGATTTGCATAATCAACTTATCCAAGTGAGAATTATTTAGTCCATTAGTGATCATATTATGAATGGGAATGGAGGAGAGAACACTCTTAGCCAAAGTGATTTTGCCAACTTGAGTACAAAATTTACTTTGCCAAGATTGAATTTTCTTCCAGAATTTAGCAATACACATTGAAAATTTGCTAAGAGGTGGCTTCGGGACTTATGATGGATCCTAAGTATTTGAAAGAGAAGTTACTTTGTTTAAAACCTAGAGCTTTGCCAATAGTATCTTTCAAAATTTCAAAACAATGCTTAGAGTAGTAGATTCTAGTCTTTTCTATGCTCATAACTCGACCAATGATCTCAGAATAAGTTTTGAATATAATATTCAGATTCTTACAAGTTTTCTTATTAGCCCTCATACAAAGAATAATGTTGTTTGCATACATTAATGTCTTGTTTCCTTGAACAGAAGGAAAAATAGAGAAAAGAATTGGTGGAAGGAAAGAAAAAAAGAGGGAAGGAAAATGAATTACATGTAATGCACATGACATCTCAATGACATGCATAGCACCATACAGCAAGGTGCAGAGGGGCTAGTGAGTAGGAGCCAGAGAAAGGGAGCTCCTCGTTGGAGAAGAGGAGGGCAACAGGTGCTGGGGAGAGGGTGGTACAGGCAGATGGACGATGGGAGGTCAGCGACAGGCACTAAGGCCATATTTACTTGGACGGAAAAGAGGAAGGGAAGGATAGATAATACCTTTTTCCATCATTTACTTAGGCGGACGGAAAATTGACAGAGGAAAATGGGAAGGAAAAATAGGGCATTTTCCTTCGTTTCTCAATCCGCCCAAATCGGACGGATTGCTCACTGCTTGCTTCGCTGGAAACTTATAACATTTTAAGAAAGTTATGTGTTGTGTTTTTTTTTATATTTTAATTTTATAATTTTTAATAGTACTAAATAATATTTAATAATTTTATAGTATTTAATAATATTTAGTAATTTTTATAATTTTTAATAGTATTAAATAATATTTAGTAATTTTCATATTATATAATAGTATCGATAATAATTTTATAATATTAATAGTATTATGTAATATGAGTAAAAAAAATAAAAATTAAGGGTGTATATATAAATCCATAAAATTATTCATCCTTTTAAGTAAACAAAGAAAGAAAACTTATAACATATTTCATCCATCTATTTTTCCTTTCCTTCCTTTTTTCTTTTTCTTTGCATAATCCATCTGTCCAAGTAAACATGGCCTGAAGGGATGGAGGAGCTGGCAGATGGACGGTTGGCGGCAAGTGGCGGGCTCTAAGCGAGGGAGGAGCAAGGTCGATAAACTGTGGGCGGCGAGCGGCGAGAATAGGTAGTGGGGGAGCATTGTTTGTTTTCTATCTTAGCTTTCCTTTCAATTTAGGTGGAAAGCAAAACTAAGAAAAAGTTAGTATATTTTACCTTCCTACTCTTTCTTTCGTTCTAAGGAAATGGAGGAAAAACTACTTTTTTTTCACTTCCATCCTACTTTCCCTCCAAGGAAACAATACCTATATACATTGATCTTTTTTATTATACAGGGTAATTCTCTTACGACCAATGTCATCATGTAAGAGTATACTTAGAAGGTTAGCCATGATGACATAAAGGTATGGGGATAAAGGGTCTACCTGCCTAATGCCTAATGCCCTTAGCTCCCTCAAAGATCAGGGTAGTATTCCCACTAATGAACCAAGTATAGGAGGGAGAAGTGATACAAGCATTAATTCATCTTATGTAAGTTTAAAAAAAGTTCATCACCTTCAAGGCTAGAATAATAGCATTTCTTTTTATAGTGTCAAAAGTTTTCCTCAAGTCAATTTTAATAAGAACAATAAGATTTTTTTAATTTGGAGTGATAAATGCTATGTGCAAACTTCTAGACAATGTTGATATTTTCATGAATTTTTTTATCCTTTATAAAAGCTAATTGCCCAATGCTTATAATGTTAGGTAAAAAATTTTTCAAGCGATTAGTAAGGACCACGGATAGGATTTTGTAATTCACATTGCAGAGTGCAAGGGGCGATATTCATTAATGATTTGGGGGGGGGGGGGGGGGGTGGGTGGTTAGGATGTTTAGGAATAAAGATAATTTGAGTTAAAGTCCAATTTGTAGGAATATTATGTGTCCCTTGAAACTTATGGATGGCTTTCATGTAATCTTGTGTAAGAAGATCTTAGTTATGTTTACAAAATTAAGCCGTATGCTCATCAGGTCTAGGACTTTTTTCCCCTTTTGAGGTCTTTGATAACTTTATTGATTTCTAGCTTAGAGAAAGGAATACACAGGTGATTTCGATCATGTTCATTTAGCTTACCCTTGTAATTGAAAAGAATTGCTTTAGTTGCCCCATTCATTTTGAGTTCAATGTCATTATCCTGCCATAACTCTTTGTAATGGTCCTTAAATGCTTCAACAATGAGACTAATATTAGAGATGATATTACCATCTTTAGTTCTAATTTATCTAATTTGGTTGATCCTTTGTCTTATGGTCACTTTGTTATGGTAGAATTTGTTATTAGCCTCCCTAAGTTTTATCTAGTTGCATTTAGTGAAAGTGTTCCATTTTATATGAATGTCTGACTAAAGCTTTCACCTTGTTAGCATGGCTAAGTATTTTCTTCTCCTCATCAGTAAGGTTTTTCTTAGCTTCAGTTTATTGAATTTTCTTGAGCTCCTATTGGGTATCCTCTAAGATGGCGGGTTGCTTAGATATTTTTTTGTTCTAATCAATGAGTTTATGTTTTATGTTCCTCAAACAGATTTCAAAGGTGGGGTCATGATTAGGCCTAGTCAAGATCTTTGTGTCTCTCCCAATCTTTATGAATTATGTTAATTGTGTCGTCATAGTTATTCCAAATTTCTCTAAATCTGAATGGTCTAGATTTTTGTTTGCCGGTAGGAAGAATATTTATGAGAAGAGTGTAGTGATCAAAAGGACCTCTAGGATGGTATTTAATAGAAATATTACTAAAACCTCTAAGCCATTTGCTGTTAGCCATAGCACGGTCCAATCTACTGAGAATTTTTCTACTACCCTTTTGATTATTACTCTAGTTGTAAGGGTTGCTATCATGAACTAAATCCACAAGCCCACATGAGTTGAATTTTATAACAGAATTGTTGAGGGTGAACATAGTTCTCCCTTTCTTTTCTTTGTTGTTAGTCATGCAATTAAAATCACCACACAATATCCAAGGAATATTTATGAATGAAATATTTAATAAATCATCCCACATTTTATTCCTAACGTAGTAGATATGATTTGCATAGAACAATGTAAGCAGCCAAGAATTGTACCTTTTTATGTCAACCATAGGACTAATGAATTGATCTACTTTGACGATTACATCCATGCTCTGTTATCTATATTCCTGCTAAGGCTTTTGCTTCGTTGGAGTACAAGAATGTTTCCATTAGCTTCCTAGTTTCCTTGTTATATATTTTGTTGCATCTCTCCTATATGTGTTTCTTGAAGTGCTATAAAGCTCATGTTTAGTCATTCTTTTTCACATGACAAGTATGTCTATAGTATGTTTTTTTCTAGCTCCCATGCAATTCCATGAGATTCCTATCATTATAAAATTTAAAATTTTAAGAATAAGTGAAAGGACAGGATCTAGAAGGTTGGCGTGAGCTATTCGTTTTAGCTCATTTGTTTTTCATCATACGAGGACCAAGTAGTCTAGACATCCTCTATAGTATGAGGGATATTGATGTAGGGTGGATATGGGAGGTGATGTAAATTCCTATACTAGGGTGTAAAGCTGAACTTCGTTATTGATTTCAAGCACCGGTAAAAATCTCAGGGAGCAATAACAGTAAAAATCACAATGTAAACAACTAAATAGATATGCTCTAAATCAACTAAATATGCTCTCAATTTTAAGTGGAACATTCTATCGCATGCACAGAAATATAGAGCAGGTACGACTAAAATTAATAAATGAAAATTACCTAAATTAAGATGCAAATAAAAATTAAAAAATTATGCTATTTTAATGGGTCGAATATACCTTTATCGCTTTCTTCTTTCAACCACTATACGCATACGAGCAGAGACAGGCAGACGTTAAACTGAATAAGGCGTTGGAGTTGGGGCAGAAAGGTTGTTGTCCAAAAATATTGAAGCGATCTGGCTGCTGGTGACGTTCGAAATACAGGCGTCATTGATCAAACGTTAGGAGCCGACGTCGCTGGCGTTGATTGAAGCAGCGACTGAATTTTCGGAGAGCATGCGTCTGGAGTGTTGAAGAGGGCAAAGGGTGATAGCTGCAGTCGGAGGCGACCGGCGAGAAGAAAGAGCAGCGCTGGAATTTTTACGAGGCGCTGGGATGCTTGAGCGGCGGCGATGGTGAAGAGACGCTGACGAATCAACGCCTGGAGATGGCGGATTTGGGCTGGAGAGGCGGCGGATGAAATTAGGGATGCAGGAATCGGGCTGGCGAGCGGACGTTGATGAAGGTAGCGGGTGACCTCTCCAGATCAAGGCGGCCGGCGAGAGGGAAGGGCAGCGTCAAATTCCTTAAGGACTATCGGTTGCGGAGCAGTTGCTGATCCGTGAAACTAAAGAACTCATCGTTAGGTGGTTCTAGGCATCCGATCGGTGAAACGGTGGCAGGGGAAATCGCGAAGAGGCGGGGAGACGATTCTGCCCAGGTGAGGAGGCGACAGGGCATTAGGGTTCGGCGGCGTGGACGTTGATGGCTAGGCGAAGGGCTGGGCGGGGCGACGATGTTAGCAAAGGTGGAGGCGGCGAGTAGTCGAGGAAGGAGGGAGGCGACGGGTATTAGGGTCGCAGGCTTGGAGGATGTTGTGCGGCGATTGTGCCGGATTCGACGATGGATGAAGGGGCGGCGGCGATTTCTGTCCAAATTGATGAGGCGGCTGGGGCTTTAGGGTTGGACGGTGGGGGGCGATGATGTTGGGAGGTGGTGACATGCTTGCAACACAGGGGCGAAGCGGAGGGATATGGGCTTGGAGGTTGGCGAGAGGGAAGAGCAGCGATTGTGTGCTGGAGTGAAGATGGCGTTGGTGGTAGAGGGATGCGGCTGCAATTCATTGGGATAGATGACGAATCCGTCGGCGAGAATTGTGGCAGGAGGAGATGCGACAGTGGAGGTTAGATAACGGCGAACGGGTGTAGGGATGGAGGAGGCGAGCGGATGTTCGTGGCGGCGGGATATTCTGAACGAAGAAGGAGACGGTGGATTGTTGGAGTTGGCTGAAATTTTGGAAGGAGTGATGGTGGATCGCCGGGAAACGTCGGAAGACCGAAAGAAGAAACCATAGCCCTCACGGCCAACACCCTCACGGTGTGAGAACGCAGTAGCGCCGATAGTAAGCAAAGAGAATTTTACTAAGCCAAAGTTGATTCTTCCCCTTAGGGATTACAATGCTTAAATAGATATTACGCTTGCTAAATTTAGAAAACTGATTCCTACTAGGAATTATAAAAATTATATACTAAATAAAAATAATGCCCTAACAATAATAGAAGAAAATATAAAATTTAAATTCACTTGCTCGTACGATAACGGGCCAGCTTTCAATGTGCTTGTTTAGATCTTCTGGGTCTGTCTTCGGGCTTGTCTTCTATGTCCCCATCAATTCTCCCGGGGGGCAAAAAATTCACCTCCGTTGAATTGTTAAAATTATAAGCATCCAACTTTTCCGGTGTGATCTTTCGAAGTTCGTCTTCAATAATTTCTATGTCTGGACGATTCTTCCATTTTATCAAGTATTGAAATTCTGATTGATCAAGATGAACAATTTGATCTTCTAAGATGGCTTTAATATCGTCATTTTCTACTTTATCCGAAAGATGTCGTGATGTTACTTCACTTGATTCTGGTTCCTCCGGTGTATAATACAATGATATATCTTCCACATTAAAAATAAGACTAATTACTAAATTTTTAGGTACACCCACAATATAGGCATTATCTCTTATTTTATGTTTAATCGTAAATGGACATATACTTCTTGCATGCAATTTCCTGATAGAACCAGGTGGAAGTCTCTCAGCTCTCAATCTCACCATCACTCTATCTTCTTCACTGAAATTTTGTGGCCTACGATGTTTGTCTGCATTGCTCTTATACTTATCATTGCTTTTTGAGATTTTGTGCCTGATTTCAATATGAAGTTTATGAATATGTTTAACAAAAGAATCAGCGGAGTGTGATCTTCGGGTAGAAGTAGGTAGGGGTAGGAGATCAATTGGTTTATTAGGTTGCATACCAAGGACCACTTGAAATGGGCTGAGACCAGTTGTTTTGTTCACTACACTATTGAATGCAAACTCAGCTGTTGGCAATATATCTTCCCAGTTGGTTACATGATCCCTAATAAGACATCTTAACAAATCACTTAGACTTCTATTAACAACTTCAGTCTGACCATCTGTTTGAGGGTGATAAGCAGAAAAAAATTTAAGTTTTGTGCCTAACAATGTCCATAAGGTTTTCCAAAAGTAACTTACAAAACGGACGTCCCTATTAGAAGGCTTTGGATCTAAGTCAAGTTTAAAGGGTCCTAAGGTTTCCTTAAAGGTATGAGATCCAAATTCAAATTGGTTGAAATCTATAGGTGTAGGATTCCCTATGTCCAAAGGTTGGGTAGGAATATCTAAGTTAAGCTCATTAATTCCTAAGGGTGTACTTAGGGATTCTATGTATGACTTGGGAGGTTCTAACTTAAGTTGTGTAGAAGGTTCCTCTATGTCTTAAGTTCTTAGATCATGCTCTTGGTCAATAGGTTGCTCATCTTCTAAGTTTCTCTCTATAGGTTCCCTAGGTTGGTGGTTTCCTAAGTGTTCATGAGGCTTTGGATAAGGACCTGGACAAGGCTCATGGTCATTTAGAGAGATTAGGTCTAACTTAGGTTTATCTTGAGGTTGTGGAAGACCTATAGCTTTAGGGTCAGATTGGTTCCTAGGCATATCATCTAAGGTAAATGGTCCAAATTTAAATTTAGGTTCATCTAGAAAAGTTTCTAAGGTTGAATTAGGGTTAAGTTGACTCTCAAACAAGTCAACTAAGGATTCCCTAGTAGTGGATCCAAACTCTTCTAAGGATATTTCTTAAGAAGGTGTAGGTAGCTTAAGTTGTTCTGAGGTTTCTTGAGAGGTGGAAGGGTTGGCTACCTTAGGGGGTTTTGGTTTGGATCTTTTTATTTTAATCTTGGGGTCATGACACTTTAAGATGTAAGAATCATCTTGCCTTTGGTGGTACCCGTTAACATCATATAACCAAGGTTCTCCTAGATGGACATGGTATGTACCTTCTAAGGGTAAGACATCACACCATACTTCAAATAAGACACCAAACCTAATAGGTACAAGGCACTTAAGATTCACTAGGGTTTTGGTTCCATCATCCCTACTAATGGTGTAAGAGTAGGTTTTAGGTTTAGTGGCAAAACCAAATTTATCAATGGCGCTAGGAGTAATGAAGTTAAACTCTATGGTTTCATCTATGACAACCTTACACATCTTATCTCTCATTCTAGTGTAGGTGT
The DNA here is from genome assembly GCA_027563935.2 of Costus lasius. Classification (NCBI taxonomy): domain Eukaryota; kingdom Viridiplantae; phylum Streptophyta; class Magnoliopsida; order Zingiberales; family Costaceae; genus Costus; species Costus lasius. The sequence goes on from CM050451.1 coordinate 86,126,075, forward strand.
GAAAAAAGTCATTCCTAAGGGTGATCCTATAAGTTGGGAGTCTCTCTAAGTACCAGTTATAGAGTTTATTTTGGTTCTGGGTAGTTTGAGGGTGTTCACTCCCATGATTTTCATAGTTTAGAAGATCTAGACAACTATTAAGACGCACTACTAGTTCTTCATGTTGTACCAACCGAGAGTCAAATGCGTCCATCTGGGCATTCAATCGTTCAAGTGTTTTGGACAATTAGTCTCGTTCATTATTGGAGCTAGATAAAGCTGGGGGTTGATATTCATGTCCTGATCTAGTGGTCATGATATAGGTCCCTTTGATTTTTTTTTCTTTTTTTTTTCTCTCTCTCTCTCTTTTTTTTTATAGAGATTTCAGTTTGGTATTAGGAATCAGGGTTTAGGTAGTAATGGATGGGGGATCAAGGTTTCCTCTGATACCAATTTGATGTAGAGTGGATATGGGAGGTGATGTAAATTCCTATACTAGGGTGTAAAGCTAAACTTTGTTACTGATTTCAGGCACCGGTAAAAATCTCACGGAGCAATAATAGTAAAAATCACAATGTAAACAACTAAATAGATATTGCTCTAAATCAACTAAATATACTCTCAATTTTAAGTGGAGAATTCTATCAAGCATGCATGCACAAAAATATAGAGCAGGTACGACTAAAATTAATAAGTGAAAATTACCTAAATTAAGATGCAAATAAAAATTAGAAAATTATGCTATTTTAATGGGTTGAATATACCTTTATCGCTTTCTTCTTTCAACCACTATACGCGTACGAGCAGAGACAGGCGGATGTTAAACTGAATAAGGCGTTGGTGTTGGGGCAGAAAGGTTGTTGTCCAAAAATATTGAAGCGATTTGGCTACTGGTGACATCCGAAATATAGGCGTCGTCGATCAAACGTTAGGAGCCGACGTCGCTGGTGTTGATTGAAGCGACGACTGAATTTTCGGAGAGCAGGTGTCTGCAGTGTTGAAGAGGGCAAAGGGTGATAGTTGCAGTCGGAGGCGACCGGCGAGAAGAAAGAGCAGCACTGGAATTTTTACGAGGCGCTGGGATGTTTGAGCAGCGGCGATGGTGAAGAGACGATGATGAATTGACGCCTGGAGATGGCGGATTTGGGCTGGAGAGGCGGCGGATGAAATTAGGGACGCAGGAATCGGGCTGGCGAGCGGACATTGATGAAGGTAGCGGGTGACCTCTCCGGATGAAGGCAGCTGGCGAGAGGGAAGGGTAGCGTCAAATTCCTTAAGGACTGTCGGATGCGGAGTAGTTGCTGATCCGTGAAACTGAAGAACTCGTCGTCGAGTGGTTCTGGGCGTTCGATCAGTGAAACGGTGGCAGGGGAAGTCGCGAAGAGGCGGGGAGACGATTCTGCCCAGGTGAGGAGGCGACAGGGCGTTAGGGTTTGGCGGCGTGGACGTTGATGGCTAGGCGAAGGGCTGGACGGGGCGACGATGTTGGCGAAGGTGGAGGCGGCGAGTAGTCGAGGAAGGAGGGAGGCGACAGGTATTAGGGTCGTAGGCTTGGAGGATGTCGCGCGGCGATTGTGCCGGATTCGGCGATATATGACGAATCTGTCGGCGAGAATTGTGGCAGGAGGAGATGTGACAGTGGAGGTTAGATAACGGCGAACGGGTGTAGGGATGGAGGAGGCGAGCGGATGTTGGTGGTGGCGGGATATTCTGAACGAAGGAGACGGTGGACTGTTGGAATTGGCTAAAATTTTGGAAGGAGTGACGGTGGATCGCCGGGAAACATCGGAAGACCGAAAGAAGAAACCCCAGCCCTCACGGCCAACACCCTCACGGTGTGAGAACGCAATAGCGCCGATAGTAAGCAAAGAGAATTTTATTAAGCCAAAGTTGATTCTTCCCCTTAGGGATTACAATGCTTAAATAAATATTACGCTTGCTAAATTTAGAAAACTGAATCCTACTAGGAATTATAAAAATTATATAGTAAATAAAAATAATGCCCTAACAATAATAGAAGAAAATATAAAATTTAAATTCACTTGCTCGTATGATAACGGGCCAGCTTTCGATGGGCTCGTTTAGATCTTTTAGGTCTATCTTCGGGCTTGTCTTCTATGTCCCCATCAGATTTCAAGCCTTCTTTTCTCCCTATGAAAACACTACATAAATTGATGACTATTTCCTCCACAAGCTTCTTCCCGTGCTGCTTTATTATTTCTATCCCTATAGCATTATCATCATTTTCCATATGCTCATTGCTAGCCCCAATAGGAATCAGGGCCAGCTGGCACAAATTTGACCTTGTGACGTCCATACCACTACATGATTCCCCAGGTTCATCCAATTCGGGAGGGCGAGCCCTCTGGTGAGGATCCTGTTGATGTTTAACCCTGGCAGATAGGGTCAGCCCCTCTTGGGCCGAACCAACATTATCTTTAGGTTGTGTTTGACGGGAGAGATGGAAAATTGAAAAGAAAGAAAAGTAAAATGAAAAAGAAAATAAAAAGAAAAGAAAAGTAAGTAGATTTTTTGAAGGGTGTTTAATTAGAAAGAAAAAAAGTTAGAAAGATTGATATAGCTACTCAATTTTTTTCTTTTTATACCCGCATTATATAAATATAATAAATACTATTAAAAATTATGATTTAATATTAATAAATAACTATAAAACTAATTAAATATTATTAAATACGGTCAAATTAATTAAATATCATTAAATGCTATCAATTTAATTAAATACTATTAAATACTATAAACTAATTAAATATTATTAATTATTATAAAATTAATTAAATATAATTAAATACTATATAACTAATTAAATATTATTAAATACTATAAAACTAATAAAATATCATTAAATACTATAAAATTGATTAAATATTATTAAATATTATAAAGCTAATTAAATATTATTAGATACTATAAAATTAATTAAATACTATTATATACTATAAAACTAAAAAATATTATTAAATATTATAAAATTCATTAAATATTATAAATCTAATTAAATATTATTAGATACTATAAATCTAATTAAATATTATTAATTAGGTGAGTCGGCTGCTGGTTGAATTTGCTTGTCACAATGAATATAACATTGTGAAGACTTGAGAAGACACGTAAGACATCAAATATAAAACAATAATAGAAAATTCTAGTCATCCAGGAAAAAAATTACCAAAGCACCACAAAGATAACACAAAAATTGAGAATAATTGGAACTGATAAATAAAAAAAATATTGTGATAAAACAAACGAATAATATGATATTCAATGTAATACCAAGTACAAACGAATAATATGATATTCAATGTAATAGCAAGTACAAAGTTTCCAAACTGCGGCATAAAATACTATGCTTACAACCACATTAAAACGTTGATACATACTGTTTTTACCCACAATACAGCCGCGTCTAAACATCCAATAGAGCTTCTTAACAACCCAAACTTAATAGCAGAAAGGAGTCTCAAGCATTTTAGACTACACTGTTTCAAGAAAACCAAATAATAGCAAAATCAAGCCTACAAGGTACCCAAAATCAAGCCTACAAGGTACCAAAGAAGCATGTAACTAACTAGTTCAAAAGCATTTCCAATGCACAAATTGCTGGCCCAGATGCTTCATACGCACCCTTGGTAATCCACATGTGCAGAATCAAGAAAACAAAGTGATGTCAATATTATATTTGCGCCTCCGATTTAGACACTATATTTGCGCTCAAGAGGGGCAACCACTTTTATCTTCATGCTACTGGGTGCAAGTGTTGTAATCTCCTTGCTCATTCGATCAGTAATGCTAGGGAATAGTGTGGCTCACACCATCACCAGAATCCAGCACAATACCTGACAAAATTTTACATAAGTATACCTTAGTTGAAAGGAAAAGATTGATGCAACATACAACAAGAAAATAGTGAGTAAAAATACTGACACTGACACTTGTAGTCTTTCAAAATCTATAATTTATGCTAAGGGGAAGGTTAAGACCAACCTTTCTTTTGTTTGATCAAGGGAGTCCTGTGATGGTACTATTCAATTCCTGCATTGCTTCATCTTCTCAATGAGGAAGAAGTTCTAGGTGCAGCCTGCAATAACACAGAACTAAGTATGGGGTAAACAATATTCCTTATCATCAAATTTTAATTTCAATTGTACTAAAACTCCAAACTAGTTACTCATCCAGTTAACTTAAGACAAAAGCATATTTTAGGATCTAAGAAGGCATCACTCGTAATAGCTGAATTATGTTACCAATAAATAATGTGTGGAGCAGCAAGCGTCTCTGGATCAGGATCTGAAACAATATAAAAATATCAACAGAATATGATAAGTAAAAAATATCAATCTAGAAATTGCAAGACTAATACCTTGTGAGTATACTTCCTAAGTGGAACAGTGAATGCTCGACTAATACCAAAACACCCAAACATCCAAACCATCCAATCGTCCAAAACACAAACATCAACAACATAACAACATCCAAAAGACATCCAAGAATTAAAATATTAGGATATTGCTTAACAAGAATTAAAAAAGAAAGAATTACAGTGAGATGAATGTAGTAGAAAATTGCATTTAAGTATAAATAAAATCTTGTTTATTTTCTCCAGGTGACCTCATAAATCTAACAAAATTTGAATCTACACTATATCCATATTTAAGTTCTTATACTTCAACTCTTATTACATTAATCCATCTCAATCAACATGATTGTCAGCTTATGTAATTTTATTTAGGTGTAAAAAATGTATCACACAAAGAAATGAAGATAAAATCCCTTAGGAGTGAAATATAGATGCCCAGCTTGAGCAACATGTAAGGCAAGCATCACGAACTTGAAATATAGTGTGAAGGATGCACTAGGATTTTCCATTGTATACTTTTTCAATCAGAAATAGTATAGTAACCTGATCAAAATATACGTAAGATTGGCTAAGATTTAACTATACTTAGGTAGTTTGGACTAAAGAAAGGTTGCACTAAAAGGGGAAGTCAACAATGCCTTATAAGTGTCGAGAGCTTCTCCCCAGCTGAGAGTGGAGTGGCGTCGATGTCTTTTTCTCATGGGCGATCGGCGGCGAATAGGGACAAAATCAACTGCTGCGGCGAGGAACTAGGGTTTTGAAATCTGAATCGTCGAGACTTGAGAGCTTTGATCATCTAATAATGTGTCGCCTTCCCCTTCGCTTGTCGTCGCCTAAGCTTGCAGTCGTTGTCGTCGACATTGGGAAGCTGACAGTAATAAGCCCTTCTCACCGACAACAAATGCAAGTGTCGAAGGGGAAGAAGAGTAGCGACGACGAGCAAAGATCATCGTAACATATACCTTCTCACCGGCAACAAATGCAAGTGAGGAAGGAGAAGAAGAACTGACAATGATGAGGAAGGAGAAGAAGAACTGACAACGGCGAGAAAGGGGTGAGAGTTGCAACACATACCTTCTCGAAGGGGAAGAAGCCTGCTGGAGTCTGGATCTCCTGAGCAGCAATGCATGAAACGAGCAGTGTGTTGAGAGTCGGCTGGAGCGGGGTAAGATTAGGGCGACAAACGCACGCAGCCAGCTTTCTGCATTATTTGGAGGGATCGAGATAATTAAGTTTCCCTCCCTTTTTCCCTCTTTACTTTTCCATCTGTCGGATTAAACATACACAAACAGCAATCCTTCCTTCTTTCCTTCCCTTCCCTCCCCCTTTTCTCTCAATTAAACACAGCCTTAGTCATCCCAACCCATTCTTTTTCTTTAGTTAGCCCAGCTTTTGCCTGCATTCCATCCACATGGGTGTCCCTGCTCCTACTTTCAGTAGGGAAGTTGAACTAGCATCCTGCCAAGGTTTTTTTTATTTAGAATCACAATATCCTTCTTTCCTTCTATTGTACTTGACCTTTCACTTTCACTATTAGGTTTCCCGTCCCATCATTAATTTTTCCTCCTATTACACTATATTTCTCCAACTTTCCTGAAGTTCGAGTTGAAACGCCCTCGCTTTTGCTTGTTGAGTGAAGCTCCATCGCCTCATCCTCTGTCTTCCTCCTTTGAGACGAGCGATCCAGCTCTGAGACAACCATAGGGACTTCTGTTTCCCCTTCATTCTTTGCCTTCTCACCACCCGAATCCATGGTTTTGTTACCTCCTTTCCTGTGTTTCCTTCTTCGCTTGGCTACTTTCAGCCTCTAATATAGTATTTGCCATTGATACTTGAAACTGTTTTTGTTTCCTCTTGCTTCTTTTCCAAACAATTCTATAATTTATGCCCAATGCATCCGCAATTATCTCAATTAAACTGGAAGATTTTCATGCGCAAACATTTAAATGAAACCTTTTCCTTTAGAATCTATCCATACTCCATCCCCTAGAGGTTTCTATCTCTCGCAATCGGTGTTGATCTCCAGCAAACTCTACTCTGAAGACTAGTGGTGAGGTGTGAGCGGTTGAGCGTTAATGAGTTTATCTTTGTTTCTCCTTTTGTTCATTGTGCAATAGTGGAGCGGGGTTTGAGTCATGCTAAGATAATTCCTCTGTCGGATGCTTTGTTTTTGAGACCATGTTTGGAATTTTTGGAACAAATTTCTTATTTCATTGTCGTTGTAAATATTTTTATATGGACAGTCGGTTATGAGTGGATGTTGCATTTAGTAGGTTTAAATTGTCACCTCTGGGTTCTGACTGGAGGCCTGGTTAGACAGACCTGTAAGAGCAAGACAGAATAGTTCACATGCTATAAGATACCTTTTCAGTATGTAGTATTCCTACATACTTATTATTATTGATATGATGATAGACAGCGAACAGTGAAGCTCAATAGTAGAGCTCAATCACAGAACGTAAATCCATGATTGGCGTAATCTTGTATTCCACAAAGCCAGCCGCTGTAAAAATATTTTTCCATTCAGCTTCACTTCTTTCCTTTCCAGGGACCACGGCCTGCATGAAGACGTCAAACAGTAGCTGCGCCGCCGCCACCTCGGCGGTGCAGCCGCTACTGTCTATGTCCATAACAACCTCTATGATTATCAACTTCCCGCCTTGCTCTTTCGAGGGTATCGCCTTCTTACAATTTCGCAGGATCTTCACACAATCTTGGTCGTCCCAGTCGTGCAATATCCACTACCACAGTACTGGTCATTTTACAAGAATCGTAATCCTGTAGCAAAAATTATTATCTAAATAAGTAATTACCTTAAGCACCACGGCGTCGGCCGGAGGAATATACTCGAACATATCTCCTCCGATGAACTCCACCTTCTTCGTGCTCGTTTCCTCCCCCACCGAAGCAACCACGTTCGGGAGGTCCAACACCGCGCACTTCAGTTGGGGAAAGGCCTGGGAGAGCGCCAAGGCCATCGTGCCGATCCCCCCTCCGACGTCCACCAAACAATTCAGCCCTCGGAAGACGTCGCTGTGCTCCCTAATGATCACCTGCGACACCAGACGAGTGTCGGAGGCCATCGCTTCGTTCAACATGGTGCTAAACTCAGCCCGTTTCTCTGCTAACTTGAAGATGGGTTCCCCGTGTGCCAGCTCGAAGGCGGCAGCACCGGCGTCTTCCCCCGCGGTGAGCCACTTTCCTAAACTAAGACCTGGCGTCACCAGCTCTGGGCAAAGCGCGAAGAGCAGGAACGCGGACAGGCACTGATCCGCCTTCTCCTTGACGAAGAGAGCTTTAGAGACGTCCGTGAGGCCGTACGTCTCTTCCTCCGCGGTCGTTGGAGTTTGGTGGGTGAAGAAGCCGGAGTGGACGAGGAGGCGCATGATGCGGCGGAAGCATTCAGCTCTGGCTTGCGGGATGGAGAGCTTGGATAGGAGGAGAGATAGGGGGATGGGCTTGCCATGGCTGTGGATGGCGTCAGCTACGCCAAGGTCAATGGCGCACTTGAGGGACATGGTATTCATGACGCTAAATGCCATGTTCCACACACGAGCATGGGCATCAGCCACCGAGCCCATCTTGCTCCCACGTGCTTTCCACAATGTGTTGCGAGAACTTGCATCCCCACCCTATTTATAAGAATAAATTTTGCTCTTAACTCCCTCAAGGAATATGAGAAAATAAATATTTAGTTTGGTTTTCTTAAAATTTTTGAACAGAGGATCTCTTTAAAAATTATACTCCTATTTATGCACAAAATTCAGATGGGCCCCACCATATTTTGTACTAGTCTATGTAATTTAATTTATGGAATAATGAATTGGTTGACAAGACTGGCGGGCAACGTCCACTAATAATTGAACAATTTAATATATAAAAAACTAGTAGTTTTTGGCACTGAGCAAATTTAATTTTGTCGTCTCGGTCGGGATCGTTGGACATATTTTAATGAATTAATTATATAATACTTTTGACGTTGTTAGTACCTGGGCTTTATGATTAATTTTATATGTTGTATATATATGGTAATTGCAATCTGGATAAAGTCGTCAAATATGGTAAAGAATTTATATAAACATGCGTACAATGAAAATGTAATCCAATTTCTATACACCTTCCACAATAACATTTGAATTCGGCCTCCCATCATGCCATTTTTTGAGTCAAAGATGTTTGGATAAGAACGGCTACTTGAGTAGTGTATGATTGGGAGCCCTACACTACCTAACCCAATTAATTAGTATTTTTCTATTTGTTAAATCATTTCAGGGGCTCACTTAGTCACTATCTTGAGAAAATATATTTACATATAAGTTTGAGTAGTCTAAATAGTAATTTGAATAAAATATTATTAAAAAAAATTAACCTTTTGGATAAGAACGGCTACTTGAATAGTGTATGATTGGGAGCCCTACACTACCTAACCCAATTAATTAGTATTTTTCTATTTGTTAAATCGTTTCAGGGGCTCACTGTTGGTGTATATGCCCTAGGACCTAGTTTTGGTCCACTTATGTACTACTAGACATTGATATTTATATATATCATTCTGGCATTGTCGTTATCTATGTTTGTTTACATCTGCGCATATGTACTAACATGATAATGTCCCTGGAGACAGATTGGATCTGTGCTCGAACTATAGTCCCCAGTCGATGTACCTTAGTGGATATGGGACAGCTATGGTACTTGAGAGACTGGTATGTGGGCTGGTTAGGCACGTGGTGCTAACGCAGACACATGGGTATATCATTTGGGGATATACTGGAAAGACCCGCTGTGAGGCTATGACTTGGTGTCATGAGTTATCCTCACAAGTGACAGGAGATGCATTGATCCCTTGACTTGAGGTCATTGATCATTCTATATGGTTAGGGACTTGCTTTGATACAACCTAACACCTCGCCGTAGTTGGGAGGTCATAACGGTTGTCATTGAGCATGTCACGACCCATATGAGAAGGTCAATAGACAGACATAGGATTTGCCCCTTCCTAGGGGAAGTATGATATCCATGGAGCTCCTCTATGGTTCTATGACTGAAAGTGTATGGCCATACCCAGGTGAGAACCTGATTTAGTCATAGCCATGTGATTGGATGAAAACAAGTGGTGACACACTTGTCCAATCGGATATCAGTTTGGCAAAGAGACTGTAATGCATCTGTACCTAGTTGCGATGATGGGGATGTCGATGTCGATATCCATTCCAATGACCTGGGTAGCAGCGATGCACTACTAGGTGCCACTCACTACTTGTGATGACCTTTGGTTAGCACTGCCAGCGTCAGAGGAACCTACAGGGTCGCACACCTTGATACTTGAGTTCTCGTATTGATCGGGAAGCCTTATGATCGAGTTATTGGATAACTCGGATCTAATTGGGAGATTTCATCAGCGCCAATGGGCCTGATGAGATGGAAGAACATTATTGGAGCCAAACTTCATTTTTGGCAGGTTGACCCGTATTTGACCATGGTTGGTCACATTTGAATTAGTGTTGCATTGGATTGGATCCAAGTGGTTAATCAACCCATGTAATGAAGTTTGGGGCTAGCTCATTATCCAATGAGGCCCAATAATAAGTTGTCATGAAGAGAAGAAGGGCTAAAAGGGTATAATGGGGATAAATCTTCTCCCCTAGGCGCCTATGGGCATAATGGGGAGAAGTGGCGCAATTTGCTTCATAAGGAAGCAATTGGCGCCTCCCCCTTAATCCCTTATGGAATGAATGCCAATATGACATTGCTTGGGGTGCAAGGCAAGGCCTTGGCGCACAAAGAAAGACATGGGCTCTAAAAGGAATGGTTGAATGAGAAATATGGAAATGTCTTGGAGATTTTCCTTATCTCAAACCTTCTCATCCTAGCCGCCCACTTGTCTTAATCCTAGCCTTTCATAAATCGCCTCTTGCCCTATAAAAGAGCACCTAGCCGAGCCCTCTTATGGGTGATCAATCCTTGAAGGCGTGAACACAAGAAGAGGGGCGAGTGCTAGGAGCAAGGGCGCATCTTCCTTCTTCCATAACCGCAAGCCTCTTCCTCCTTTCCTCTTGGCGCAAGGAACTTTAGTGCTTGGCGGTTTGGGTAGCTTTCTTTCTTCTCTTGGCGCATCATCTCTCTTGGTGGCGCAAGTGAAGTAGAGCATCTCCCTAAGGCTTGGATCTTCTTCCCGAGGCTAGCACCGGGCGTGGAAGAAGAGAACTCAAGAGATCCGTGTGTGTGAGACTGCAGAGGGCGCACACTTGGGTGCCTACATCGGCATTACTCAGCATTGCTCTTAAGGTATTTCCTAACTCATCGTGTCGACTCCCTTGCTTGCGATCTTCACTGGGTTTTTGGGACCGGCCTGTTTCGGGGACATTATTCCGCTGCGTAAAATGTATGTCTATGACTCTGAAAATTTGTAAAATGTCCCCGGGGTTTCCCAACAGTGGTATCAGAGCGACTTGCAAGACTCGAACGATGTTTTATGCTTTTCTTTCATGCTCACATGCCATATCTCTATTTTCGCAAATAGCATGATGCCTGGCAAACGATTTTTCTAAGTAGGAAAAATTAGGGTTTCTTGTTTCTATCATCCTCTCAATCTCTTTTGGATTTTTTGGATTATTTTTCTTGTTTGATTTAAAGATCAAAGGCGCACGTAATTTTGTCAAGTAGGACGGGCATTGTGTCTTCGGACTGGCCAAGTCTCTTGATCTGACAAAATTGCCAGCCGAAAGGATCTTTGAAATCATCATGAAAAATAAATCGCAATAAACCAAAAGATTTGTGAGAAGAAGATGAGAAAAAGAGACTAGTTTTATGAAAAAGTAAAATTTCAGATTTTATGTTTTTCATGAGCATGTAGAATTGCATGAGTAAATACCTTGATTGTGCATGATGTTGTGATCATTAGTCAAGCCCCCCTTTGCATGCCTGTGATGTATCCTCGTGAGGCCTGCGTGCCGCTTTTCTTTTTGCTTTTAACTAAGAAGAAGATTAGGGTGGCGCATGTACTTGGAGCTTAGCACATGCATACCTTGGATGGTGGTGCAACAAGCAAGAGGCGCAAGCCTGCTTAGTGGCGCAAGACCATGGCATTGGCCGAACCTATGGGGAACTTTGAAAGTATTCCTCTACGGTTTGAGAGCTAAACCATGAGAGAAGGACCTTGGAGCCAACCTTCAAGTTCAAGCTAGAGATTAGCTAGGCTAGGTCTAGTTTTTGGGGCTTGAGTTCTAGGACAAGAGTTGAACCTATTTCATGGCATGGATTGGTTCAATGTCTTGAATAGGATATGATCACATCATTCTTTACTGCTTTTATTATTATCTGTAGAAGCATGCCTGTAATGTTTTATCGTTATGTTATCACCATAGGATTGCATGCCTGTAATGATAGACATAAGATAAAACTGAGATGATGAGACCTTAAACAAAACCCTCAATTAAAATATCAAGTCTGGTAGCCTTCTAACGCGTAGCCCTCACTAAGCTATCGATTAGTGGAGTTGTGAATTGTTTCCCACCCTCGTGGGACACACCCACTTATCTTTAGAAAGTGCGTGGTGGCAATGGTTTCCCTAGTCCAGTTTTAACCTGGGCGTGCCTTCGCAAGGAAACTCGTTGGCCCTGAGCATAACGGTTAGGAATGGACTTGACTAGAAGTTCACATGTGCTGGGCACATGGTGAAAGTCTAGAGGCATCGTTGAGAGGTAAAGGTTTCATGTTGTATCCAGCCCTCGCTGGACATGAAATGCCTAGATTGTCTCAACAAGGGGAGTTGCTTGGAGCAACCGGCCGGCGCGCCCACCTTAGGAAACATGGGTTACTTTGTGCATCTCATCCCACCCTCGTGGGACGCGAAGCCTCATGTGAAATAAGGATCCCATCTCACTAGGAAGTCTTAAACTTCCCGATTGACTTTGTGGGTTGTCAATTCGAATTTAAAATAGTAGGAGCAGTAATCATTTAAAGCAAGTCCAGTTTAAATGATTCAAAGTAGTACTAGTCTGTTTTTCTTCGGTGTTGTAGAACAATGGCTACGAACACTGGCGGATTATCACTGCGATCACTCCTTGATAAGGATAAGTTAGTTGGAACTAACTTTATGGACTGGCATCGGAACTTGAGGATAGTCCTCAAGCTCGAGAAGAAGCTGTATGTCCTTGAACAGGCTCTTCCTGCGGCTCCTCCGCCTAATGCCCGAACGGCAGACAGAGATGCTTATAGAAAGCATCAGGATGACTCTTTGGAGGTTGCATGTCTTATGCTAGCCAGTATGGCACCTGAACTGCAGGTGCAATATGAGGAGCAGAACGCTTTTCAGATGATTACTCGTCTGAAACAGATGTTCGAGGCTCAGGCTAGAACTGAGAGATTTGACACCGCCAAAGCAATCTTTCGGTGCAAGTTGTCTGAAGGTGCACCAGTGAGACCCCATGTTCTCAAACTCATTGGGAACGTGGATCATCTCAGGAAACTGGGACACACCATAGACAACGAGCTGGTTGTGGATCTTATTCTGCATTCCCTGCCCCCTAGCTTCAGTCCGTTTATTATTAACTTCAATATGAACCGGATTGAGTGCACACGGGAGGAATTGATGAATATGCTCCAAACAGCCGAGCGAGAAATGGGTAAGACCAAACCCAATTCTGTTCTTTTGGTCCCTGCGACCAAGAAGATAAAGAAGAAGGGTAAGGCACGTGCTAAGAGCAGTGCCAGAGGTCCTATCAAAGCACTGAAGAAAAAGGCGAAGAAGTCAAAGGACCAGAGGTGTTTTCACTGTGGCGAGCAGGGTCACTGGAGAAGGGACTGCAAGCAGCTTCAGAATGAGGAGAAGAAAGGCTTGGCCTTAACTTCTAGCTCAGGTATCTATGTTACAGAAGTCAATCTTTCTACTTCTATGTCATGGGTATTGGATACCGCATGTGGAGCTCATATTTGTACAAATATGCAGGGGCTCAAGAAAAGTAGATCGGTGCGACCTGGAGAGATAGACCTACGCGTTGGAAACGGGGCACAGGTTGCTGCTGTTGCTGTAGGCGTTTTGACTCTCTCCTTGCCTTCAGGACTTCAATTAGAACTAGATAATTACTTTTGTGTACCTTCACTTACCAAGAACATTGTATTAGATTTGAAATAAATAAGAACTCTTATTCTTTTTCATTTGCAAATATGTTCTATGGGAAGGGTACTTTGTGCAATGGTCTGTATATCTTGGATATGGAAAGTTCTATATGTAACATAAGTAATAAAAGGATCAAACTGAGTGGTTCAGTTGGTGCTTTCTTATGGCACTGTCGATTAGCCCATATAAACAAGAATCGCATCCAACAACTCTATGCAAATGGATTGTTAGATTCAAGTTCCTTAGAGGAATTTGATACTTGTGAACCTTGTTTATTAGGAAAAATGACAAAGGCGCCCTTCACCAAGATTGGTGAGAGGGCAGGAGGTTTATTGGATCTCATACATACTGATGTGTGTGGGCCCTTCAATAAACAAGCCAGAGGAGGGTACAACTACTTCATTACCTTCACTGATGACTTCAGTAGGTATGGCTATATCTACTTAATGAGACATAAATCTGAATCCTTTGAGAAATTCAAGGAGTTCAAGAATGAAGTAGAGAACCAGCTTGGAAGATCCATTAAAGCTCTTCGATTAGATCGAGGTGGAGAATACCTGAGAGGTGAGTTCTTTGACTTTCTGAGAGAGTGTGGGATTATATCCCAACTCACTCCTCCTGGAACACCTCAATGGAATGGTGTGTCTGAAAGGAGAAATCAAACTTTATTGGATATGGTTCGATCTATGATGAGTCATGCAACTCTACCTTCATCATTCTGGGGGCATGCACTAGAAACAGCTTCTCTGATACTGAATAATGTTCCATCTAAGAGTGTCTCCAAAATACCATACGAGATGTGGAGTGGGAGACGCCCTAATCTCACTTTTATCAAGATCTGGGGATGTGAGGCTTATGTCAAACGTCAGGATTCTAGTAAGCTAGAACCTAGATCTGATAAGTGTGTGTTTGTGGGGTATCCTAAGGAAACTAAATGATACTACTTCTATGTCCCAACCGAGAACAAAGTTTTTGTTGCTCGGGGTGCTGTCTTTCTTATGAAAGAAGTCAGTGGGAGGAAGTTTGACTTGGATGAGGTCCAAGTGCAAACACAAGACAATGAGATGGAATCTGAGCCACCTACACCGGTTGCTAGGCAACCTGAGGCTCAGACACAGGTCCCGCGTAGGTATGGGAGAATTCGTCGTACACCTGAAAGGTATGGGTCACTGCCGACCCAACACGATGGGATCTTCATCATTGAGGATGAACCCAGAACCTATGATGAGGCGGTCAGTGGACCGGACTCCGAGAGATGGCTTGACGCTATTTGATCCGAGATGGATTCCATGTCAGCTAACCAAGTCTGGGATTTGGTTGAGCTGCCTGATGGGGTAAAACCCATAGGGTGTAAATGGGTCTTCAAGAGGAAGACAGACATGGATGGAAAAATAGTTACCTATAAGGGTAAACTAGTGGCTAAAGGATTTAAACAAGTCCACGGGGTGGACTATGATGAAACCTTCTCGCCAGTTGCCATGATTAAATCCATTCGGATTCTGCTTGCTATAGCTGCATATCATGACTATGAGATATGGCAGATGGATGTGAAGACAACGTTCCTTAACGGGAAGCTGACTGAGGATGTGTATATGTCACAACCTGATGGCTTCATCCATCCTGCAGAGGCTAATAAGGTCTGCAGGCTAAAGAGATCCATTTATGGATTAAAACAAGCATCTCGAAGTTGGAATCTTCGATTTGATGAAGCCGTGAGAAATTATAGCTTTATCAAAAGCGAAGATGACGCCTGCGTATACAGAAAATTCAGTGGGAGCTTGGTGATTTTTCTGGTCTTGTATGTTGATGACATACTGCTTATCGGAAACGACATCCCTAGTCTTCAAGCTGTGAAGACATGGTTAGGGAAGTGTTTCGAGATGAAAGACTTAGGGGAGGCCGCCTATATTCTAGGCGTAAGGATCTACCGGGATAGATCCAAGAGGCTTCTGGCCCTTAGTCAGAGTACCTACATTGATAAGGTACTGGAGAGGTTCAACATGGAGCAATCCAAGAAAGGATACCTTCCAGTAGGACATGGCTTTACTCTCTCAAAGAGCCAGTGTCCTACAACACAGGCTGAGAGGGATGACATGGGTTGAATTCCTTATGCTTCGGCAGTAGGATCGATCATGTATGCAATGTTGTGTACCAGACCAGATGTGGGATATGCTGTGAGCATAACCAGCCGATACCAATCCAATCCTGGTCTGCAGCACTGGGTGGCTGTAAAGAACATCCTAAAGTATCTGAGAAGAACTAAGGATCTGTTCTTGGTCTATGGGGGACAGGAAGAGCTCAGTATGCAGGGCTATACTGACACATCGTTCCAGTCTGACCCTGACGACTTTAGATGGCAGGCCGGCTATGTGTTCAAGATGAATGGAGGAGCTGTATGCTGGAAGAGCTTCAAGCAATCCACCATAGCAGATTCTACAACTGAGGCTGAGTATGTGGCTGCTTCTGAGGCAGCCAAGGAAGCTGTTTGGATAAGGAAGTTCATATGTGATCTTCAGGTGGTACCTAGTGCAATGGATCCCATTGAACTCTACTGTGACAACAATGGAGCAATTGCATAAGCCAAGGAACCACGGTCTCATCAAAGATCCAAACACATACTCAGAAGATTTCACCTGATCAGAGAGATCATTGACAGAGGTGATGTCAAGATTAGCAGAGTAGACACAGAGAACAATCTGGCAGACCCATTGACCAAGGCTTTGGCGCAGCAGAAGCATGATGGTCACGCTAGAGATACGGGGTTGAGATTCCTCAACTTCTAGGTCTTAGTGCAAGTGGGAGATTGTTGGTGTATATGCCCTAGGACCTAGTTTTGGTCCACTTATGTACTACTTGACATTGATATTTATATATATCATTCTGGCATTGTCGTTATCTATGTTTGTTTACATCTGCGCATATGTACTAACATGATAATGTCCCTGGAGACAGATTGGATCTGTGCTCGAACTATAGTCCCCAGTCGATGTACCTTAGTGGATATGGGATAGCTATGGTACTTGAGAGACTGGTATGTGGGCTGGTTAGGCACGTGGTGCTAACGCAGACACATGGGTATATCATTTGGGGATATACTGGAAAGACCCGCTGTGAGGCTATGACTTGGTGTCATGAGTTATCCTCACAAGTGACAGGAGATGCATTGATCCCTTGACTTGAGGTCATTGATCATTCTATATGGTTAGGAACTTGCTTTGATACAACCTAACACCTCGCCGTAGTTGGGAGGTCATAACGGTTGTCATTGAGCATGTCACGACCCATATGAGAAGGTCAATGGACAGACATAGGATTTGCCCCTTCCTAGGGGAAGTATGATATCCATGGAGCTCCTCTATGGTTCTATGACTGAAAGTGTATGGCTATACCCAGGTGAGAACCTGATTTAGTCATAGCCATGTGATTGGATGAAAACAAGTGGTGACACACTTGTCCAATCGGATATCAGTTTGGCAAAGAGACTGTAATGCATCTGTACCTAGTTGCGATGATGGGGATGTCGATGTCGATATCCATTCCAATGACCTGGGTAGCAGCGATGCACTGCTAGGTGCCACTCACTACTTGTGATGACCTTTGGTTAGCACTGCCAGCGTCAGAGGAACCTACAGGGTCGCACACCTTGATACTTGAGTTCTCGTATTGATCGGGAAGCCTTATGATCGAGTTATTGGATAACTCGGATCTAATTGGGAGATTTCATCAGCGCCAATGGGCCTGATGAGATGGAAGAACATTATTGGAGCCAAACTTCATTTTTGGCAGGTTGACCCGTATTTGACCATGGTTGGTCACATTTGAATTAGGGTTGCATTGGATTGGATCCAAGTGCTTAATCAACCCATGTAATGAAGTTTGGGGCTAGCTCATTATCCAATGAGGCCCAATAATAAGTTGTCATGAAGAGAAGAAGGGCTAAAAGGGTATAATGGGGATAAATCTTCTCCCCTAGGCGCCTATGGGCATAATGGGGAGAAGTGGCGCAATTTGCTTCATAAGGAAGCAATTGACGCCTCCCCCTTAATCCCTTATGGAATGAATGCCAATATGGCATTGCTTGGGGCGCAAGGCAAGGCCTTGGCGCACAAAGAAAGACATGGGCTCTAAAAGGAATGGTTGAATGAGAAATATGGAAATGTCTTGGAGACTTTCCTTATCTCAAACCTTCTCATCCTAGCCTCCCACTTGTCTTAATCCTAGCCTTTCATAAATCGCCTCTTGCCCTATAAAAGAGCACCTAGCCGAGCCCTCTTGTGGGTGATCAATCCTTGAAGGCGTGAACACAAGAAGAGGGGCGAGTGCTAGGAGCAAGGGCGCATCTTCCTTCTTCCATAACCGCAAGCCTCTTCTTCCTTTCCTCTTGGCGCAAGGAACTTTAGTGCTTGGCGGTTTGGGTAGCTTTCTTTCTTCTCTTGGCGCATCATCTCTCTTGGTGGCGCAAGTGAAGTAGAGCATCTCCCTAAGGCATGGATCTTCTTCCCGAGGCTAGCACCGGGTGTGGAAGAAGAGAACTCAAGAGATCCGTGTGTGTGAGACTGCAGAGGGCGCACACTTGGGCGCCTACATCGGCATTACTCAGCATTGCTCTTAAGGTATTTCCTAACTCATCGTGTCGACTCCCTTGCTTGCGATCTTCACTGGGTTTTTGGGACCGGCCTGTTTCGGGGACATTATTCCGCTGCATAAAATGTATGTCTATGACTCTGAAAATTTGTAAAATGTCTCCGGAGTTTCCCAACACTCACTAGTCACTATCTTGAGAAAATATATTTACATATAAGTTTGAGTAGTCTAAATAGTAATTTGAATAAAATATTATTAAAAAAAGTTAACCTTTTGGATAAGAACAGCTACTTGAGTAGTCTATGATTGGGAGCCCTACGCTACCTAACCCAATTAATTAGTATTTTTCTATTTGTTAAATCGTTTCAGGGGCTCACTAGTCTCTATCTTGAGAAAATATATTTACATATAAGTTTGAGTAGTCTAAATAGTAATTTGAATAAAATATTATTAAAAAAAGTTAACCTTTTGGATAAGAACGGCTACTTGAGTAGTGTATGATTGGGAGCCCTACGCTACCCAACCCAATTAATTAGTATTTTTCTATTTGTTAAATCGTTTCAGGGGCTCACTAGTCACTATCTTGAGAAAGTATATTTACATATAAGTTTGAGTAGTCTAAATAGTAATTTGAATAAAATATTATTAAAAAAGTTAACCTTTTGGATAAGAACGGCTACTTGAGTAGTGTATGATTGGGAGCCCTACGCTACCTAACCCAATTAATTAGTATTTTTCTATTTGTTAAATCGTTTCAGGGGCTCACTAGTCACTATCTTGAGAAAATATATTTACATATAAGTTTGAGTAGTCTAAATAGTAATTTGAATAAAATATTATTAAAAAAGTTAACCTTTTGGATAAGAACGACTACTTGAGTAGTGTATGATTGGGAGCCCTATGCTACCTAACCCAATTAATTAGTATTTTTCTATTTGTTAAATCGTTTCAGGGGCTCACTAGTCACTATCTTGAGAAAATATATTTACATATAAGTTTGAGTAGTCTAAATAGTAATTTGAATAAAATATTATTAAAAAAAGTTAACCTTTTGGATAACAACGACTACTTGAGTAGTGTATGATTGGGAGCCCTACACTACCTAACCCAATTAATTAATATTTTTTTATTTGTTAAATCGTTTCAAGGGCTCACTAGTCACTATCTTGAGAAAATATATTTACATATAAGTTTGAGTAGTCTAAATAGTAATTTGAATAAAATATTATTAAAAAAAGTTAACCTTTTGGATGCGCGCAAATTTTAAGAATAGATTTAGAGGAATTATCTAATGTTGGATTCGCCCACGCCAGGCATGCAGCACGTGACAGCTGAAATAAGGATATTGTAACCGCAAGTTGCCCCCCTGGCTGCATAAACTATGCCAACGTGATGTCGGTATTTAGTCCGATTCAAGTTTGTTTAAAATATTCGATTTTGTCCTCCCATAAAATTACTAAAATTGAGCGCGACAAACGTGGCCACTTCAGTGTATGAGAGCATCTCCACACCAAAATTTGTAACTTTATGACCTATCATCGAGCAGTAAATAGTAAATTATTGTAACAGATATATATATATATTTTTTAAAAAATGTATTTTATGTTAATATTTTATATTTTTATTATGGCTTTATGTCGGAAATTTTTTGATAGGAACACATACATGAATTTATACTAACATATTTACATGATACAAGTAGAACCTATCCCATTACATTGTCTAATGTACATATTAACTTAAATTAGATTTCCATTCAACCAAATATTCATATTATAATGTACATATATACAAATTTGTCTAATATGTAATTAGTAAGGTTTTCTATTCCATAATTAGCAAGGATTTATAAGGGGCAATTAAGCACAATTAGATACAATCAGATGTGATTAGGTGAAGCACAATCTAGTGCAATCAAGCAAAATAAAGATAAATGTTAACACCCCCCTCCTTCCAATTGGGGAAGTGGTAGGCAAATATAATTTGAAACTATCGATAGTGAGAGACTTTATAAGAAGATTAGCAATACGATTTATTATAAAAATATATGATAAAGAGGTATCTGTTGCTTGTTTATGATTTCGAGTAAAATAACAATCAAACTCAATATCTTTGGTTCTTTTCATCAAACACATTATTCTTTATAATTAGAATAAAGCTTTTACTTTCATGTGATATGGATGTAGGATAAAAAAATATTAATACCTATATCAATGAGAAACTAACATGGCCTAACTATTTCTAATGTAATATCAACAAGATAATAGGCCACTTTAACACTAGATCGCAAAACAATAGGCTATTTTTTACTCTTCAAAGATATAAGAAAAACACCCAGGAAAATACAAAATATAGTAGTATATTTTTTATCATGAGCGTCACCTGCCCAATCTGCATTAGCAAAGGCTCAAAAAATTAGAGTCGATGGTATATACTTTAAACCATAATGTAGAGTTCCTTTGATATATCACAATATTTGAAGGACAACAGAGTAGTATGTTGATCTTGGAGAGGCTATAAATTGAATTACAAGATGAACAACATAACTTTTATCAAGATAGGTAGTTGTAAGGTAGTTTAGACTGGTAACTAATTGTCTATAATGAGTAGGATTAGCAAGAATAGTTCTTTTAGTTGGCAAAAGCTTAACATTAGGATCTAGTGGAGTTTCAACAACTTTATTATCAGTTAGTTCAACATGGAGTAATAACTTAGAAGCACATCTAGATTGAGATAAAAATATTATATCTGATAGGTAGTTTACCTCTATACTAAGAAAATACCAAAGTTGAACTAGACCTTTCATTTCAAATGAAGTATGAAGATAATTTTCTGTGTCTTTCATAACTTGAAGATAATTTCCACTAATGACCATATCATCCACATAAAGAATAAAAAGAATAATACATTTATAGATAAAGTAGAATCATGATTGCTTTAGCGAAATCCAAATTTGCGTTTGGTGTTGTTCGAAATTCGTGTAATCATGTAATTAACAAAAACAAAGAAAAAAAAGTTAAGGTTAGAAAAACTTGGAGGCGATCCGAAGATCTATATTTAGGCAAATATCCGGTCCCTCACGCGGGATAAAATCTGGTCTTTCACCTGAAGATTCAACTAGGAATCTGCTTCTGCTGGCGCGTCGGTGGAGCGGTTGTCAAAGAGATCTTTCGGCGTATGACAGTAAAAAAGATAAAGTTTTTGAGACAAAACAGAGAGTTGTTTTTGTATCTCGATCCCCACTCGTTGTGATTCTTCTCACGTAAGAAGATGCTCACACCAACTAGGGAAAACAAGAAACACTTACCTATTTAAACTAGCCTCAATTAATGGTAACATTAATTGACATAACAACTAGAAATTAAGGCTATTTGTTAGCCTTAATTATAAATTAAATAGGTAAATAAAAAAGTGGGCAAAATTAACAAATAGTAATTTTAAGGCCCAAAATTATTAAATAAATAAATAAGGATTTTTTGGGTTTTCTACATAAAACACCAACAATCCCCCACAAAACTCAAAAATCCAAAGAATAATCATAAATAATGAAAATGCTGTCAAATGTCTATATCACGCGGTCAGGGAAAAACTATGCTTAACACACTTAGTACACGGAACTCCACTGGAAGGGATATAGAGAACCAGGTCTTGAACTACACCCACTTTTACCCAATGTTGAACGGTGCACACATGATACAGAATCTCTACGACGCGGTGTTGCACATTATTGGCCGTGTGCATAATCTTCTTATTCATGTGACTTTCACATAGCTAGAGGGGTCCACTCTCTAGTCCACGGCCATATACGGAAAAGGCACATATAGGAGAAACCCTATGAAGAAGTGTGTAGAGGCACTTCTCAGTATATACCTTTGGGTTCCTTTAAGAGTTATAAACTCAACCTTACATTTACATAGGAGTACGACAATCACCTTAGGAATAGGTTATTGGAGCCTTTAAAATAACTCCAATAAACACATAAGTGTTTTTATAATTTATTATTTGGTACTCCTTGGCCAACCGGTCAGCTGGTTGTTACCCATTGAACCTCTTTCCAGGGTCTACCTATCACGGAGGTTGGGCTGCCACTGTAAGAGGGCCCATTATGGACAAATCCCTATTCCCCTAGATAAGGCCATCACCTTGGTTTGATTCAAACCCTTAGTGATGCAATCAACAATATTATCATTAGTTTTTACAAACAATAGAGAAATCACATTATGAGTTGATAACCATCTTATAGATTTTTTTTTCATATCTTAATATGTCTACTAAATTTATTATCACAATTTATCAAAATTGATTACTAGACACCTATATATATTAGAGTTTAAGGAATATCCTACATCAACAGACTTAGTTCTAAATTCTTTCTTTTGAGTTATAGTGTATTGACTTTAGCCAAATACCCCCACATTCAAAAGAATTTTAGGGTTAATGACATTTTCAAGTTTTATAAAGAGTAGTATTCTTATTTAAGTTAAACAATTTTTAAAAGAAATAAACTTGCAAGCTAATAAATTTTTAATATGCAGATAATATATATATATTCTCAATAGTAATTAAGATGCGAATCTAATTGAGATTACACAATCAGATCTAAGATTTAACAGTAATTCTAACTACGAATAGAGTAGTAATTATGCAGATCTAACAGTAATGCATATCTATCAAAATAATTGCAGATACTTATTCGGTTCTTTTTTAGGTTTTTTTTTAATAATCAGAAAGATGTGAGACCTAAATCAAGTTGCTAAGTTGCAGAATTGAGATTTGGAAAAATGCAAAATCTAATGAGATTTAATAGAACTAATCAGAATTAATTAAAACTAATTAATTAAGAACGGTGATCAACTGATACAGATTTTAAACAGTGAGAAGCAGATCTATAATTATCAAAGATCGGTAGGAATATTGATTCAATAGAAATTATGCAAAATTTAAAACAGGAACATGTAGATTTATGCAAATTAACCGATGCAAATCTAATTACCCGATTAAGATAACAGTGATTAAAACAGATATATGAATATAAGATTCAGATTATAAGATTTTGAGAAGATGCAAAATTAGATCATATAGATTACTATAGCTAATTAGAATTAATTAATTCATAACAGTAATTAATTGATGTGAATAAATAAACACGAGACTAATAAGAATTAATGAGATTAACGAGGATAAGTTATTAATCTAACAAAGACATTGATTTGGGAATACACAGATGATTACTACATTAGTCAAGTATTGATATTAATCTTATGCTTAATTGTTTAATACCTGATTCATTTTAATTAATTCCTAAATCAGATTTTTCTAATTGTTCTCTCGAATCAATTAATTAGTGTTTACCGATTTCCAGTTTAAGTTATCATTTGCATATTTGATAATGACTCAATTACAGAAATAATTAAATCTAATGTGATGGGAGATCAGTAATATAAAATTAAGCAATCAAAATAACAAATATAGCAAGATTGCTTTAACCGCAAATATAATATGGGATGCCAGATAACAGATCTAAAAATAAAGTAAGAGAGATGAGAGATCAAAAATATGCGTGAGAAATTACAGAAACAGTTAACTGATCTAAAAATATGATATGACAAGACAGACAAAATTATAATTGAAGATTTGATGGTGTATAGATCTCTTTAACAGAAGGATTAGAATTGGAGATGACGATACACGGATTTCTTAACAGCAGATGAAGTTGGATTTCTTAACAACAGATGAAGTTTGAAGATAAAGAGTCAAAAATAGATTTCAGGATTACATGATACAGATATTTGCTTAAAAATTATTGTTCGAAATTCGTATAATCCTGTAATTAACAAAAATATAGAAAAAAAAAGTTAAGGTTAAAAAAATCTGAAGGCGATTCAAAGATCTGTCTTTAGGCAAATATCCGGTCTCTCGTGTGGGATAAAATCCGGTCTTTCGCTCGAAGATTTAACCAAAAATCCGCTTCTGCCGGCGCGTCGATGGAGCAGTTGTTGAAGATCTTTCAGCGTATGACAGCAAAAAAGAGAAAGTTTTTGAGAGAAAATAGCGAGTTGTTTTTGTGTCTCGATCCCCACTCGTTGTGATTCTTCTCACGTAAGAAGATGCGCACATCAACTAGGGAAAACAAGAAACACTTACCTATTTAGACTAGCCTCAATTAATGGTAACATTAATTGACATAACGGCTAGAAATTAAGTCTATTTGTTAGCCTTAATTATAAATTAAATAGGTAAATAAAAAAGTGGGCAAAATTAACAAATAGTAATTTTAAGGCCCAAAATTATTAAATAAGTAAATAAGGATTTTTTGGGTTTTCTACTTAAAACACCAACATTTGGTGGTATGTGTAATACTCTAGAACAAAAAAAAATGTCTTACATGTTTTTGACAAAAAACAAGATATGAGATTGTAGCATGCAAACTTATAGTGCTATTACTCTAATGGTACTTGTGAATTTATGGGTCTTGAATACTAAAGGATGAAAACCTAAAGGAAATGAGTAATCTTATGGAATAAATAAGATGAAAATGAGAAAGAAGAAAACAAGAAAATAATGGGTAAAGTTCACCTACAATTGTTGACCATGCCTATGCCACCTCATGCCATTTGATTCATCTTAAGCCTACACCTCATGCTATAGGATTAACTAGAGAGAAATGCAAAAAAAAAAACAGTAAAAGGTAGCTTGATTCTTCGTGCATGACCTGAAGGGAAGAATAGCTAAGGAAAGGGAAGAAGAAGAAAGGGAGAAAACTCAAGTGAAGAGTGAATTGTGGGTTCTTAGGCAAGTTCTTCTTCTTTCTTTGTATTATTATGCCTATTGATTCCAATGGATGAGAACTTATCTTTTATTTCCTTTATAAATTCAATTTATTTCTGATATTTACGATTTTGGTAAATTTGGCCCTTGGAAGAATGAGCTATTTTATGTTACACAACAAGGAATCCTTATGTGCAGGAAACTTGACCTTTACCCATTCAACTTGGTATGACCCATCTTATGTTTGACATCTTCTTTACTTGCTGGGCTTTCATGCTCAACCTTTGTATTTCTAACCCTTTTCCAGGTTAACTTATGGGCTACATGTTTTGTGAAAGATAATGGATAATTGATGGGGAAAACTTTTGAGTATTTTGGAAATGCATTATGTATGCATTATGTAAAGGCTATTGTACAAAGTGTGATTTATGTACAAAGTATGTTTTATATCATAGTTTCTATATGAATGTTCAAAAGATGTTCTGGTCTTGAATGATGAATTTGAGTTTTTATGAGATGAGAAAGATTTCCTTCTGTAAATGAAAGTTTGGATTGTTAGTTGTTACTCGTAGGTGACTATGCTATATAAATCAAGTTCATGTTGAGAAGGTTTTTTTTATGAGTTGATTCTGGGTACATATAGCAAATTTTTTTTTATATTATTATTATTTCATAAATCGAATTCTCATCTAGGGATGTGACAGTATGAAACTTTACAAACCATGATTTTGGAACTTTATTTAATTTCCAAACTTGATTTCAATCATGAAGTAATCTTGGGGATGGTGTTATATGTATATTTTTCTCAAAATCTCCCTGAAAGAAAGTAATTTTAACATCTAGTTGATAAAAAGGCCATTGTTAGTAACAAGTCACAATAGTAAGCATTATGATAGATGTCATTTGTGTAACAGGAACATTGATTAGCTATCCTTTGTGATGCAGCACAAGACCCAACATTCCCAGAAGTGCCCAAAAAATACAACTGCGAAAATTTTCACACCATGACTGTAATATCATATTACGATGGTGATGAAAATCATGGCCCGACCATGAAGTATGTGGAATTATCTGAAAAAAAAAAATTATGTTGGTGAAAATTTTCACTCTCCGCCCGTGATCTCATATTATGGTTGTGACAAAAATTATGGCCCACCTATGAAAATTTTGGATGCTCTGTTTGATTTCAATCTAGAAGATTATGACCATGATAAAAATTATAGACCGCATGCAATATCAGATTTCAATGGTGACAAAAATTATAGCTTGCTTGTGAAGTTCACAAATGACGAGTCTAATGTTGCCGCAAAGATTACAAGCCCCCTTAAAAATTTTGGTGAATCCAGAACAGTCATCTCGACAGCCATGTGATGATCCCAGCGTCAAGCTCAACCCTCAAATAAGTACATGGGGATGATCAGCCTTACATTGGCCCAATTATAGCCCCTTTACCCCCATGTGCCTCGAGTCGCATATCCAAATTGAGCCTAAGCCGAACCGACATCACAATTGGCATGAATTAGCCACAAATAAGACACTTCTATTGCTTTGTGGTTGCTTGCTCAAAGATGGTGTAGCTGGCCCAACCGACCTAATTAGCCAACAAGGTCCAACCCACAATCAAGGTTCAGCCAAAAGTCCACATAGGCTGGAGTTGTTGGTATTTCTTGTACCCGATTTTCACCTTTAATTTGTTGTAATTTTATTCCTTGTAAGCATTAGTTGGTAAGAAGTTGTGATTTTATTCTATGTAACTTTTAGGAGGATAGAATATTCTAATCCCCCCCCCCCCCCCCCCCCCCACCCACCACCTACTAGTTTGTTGTATCCCTAGGCTTTTCTCTTATAAAAGGGCACCTAAGGGGACTTAGAAGATAGCTTGTCAAGTAGGATATAGCTCACTTGTAGAGAGCAAGAGTGTTGTCAGAAGCTCGTGAAGCTTCTTGGAGGTCCTCTCTTGTAATCTCAAGTTTCTTTCAAATAAGTTTAAATCACATCTCGACACATTAGGGTAATGACTATTTGTTCAATTACTCTTGTATTCTTACTTGTTCTTTCCCTACCCTGTGCCTCTTCGATCATCGAAACATGGGAGACTACACCATCGTTTGTTTGTGTTCAAGTCAGTCACTAAGCCTCCCGACTCACTTTGCCGCATACGAATTTCGCCATTATTGCGCTTGAAGCAAAAAAAAAAAAATGGCTCACTCATTGCGAGGTTAGCGTTTACATTCGGTAATTTTATTGTCGTGGTTCTTAAGACTTATCGGTGTTACTCCAATACATATCTTGTTGGGAAACCTTAGGCAATTTTAGAAATTTAAATAACAATGGCGGAAGCGATTGCTCGAAACAAGTTAACCTAAAAACTAGGAGTATCAATCTTTGAGAGAGTCAACACGATGTGATAGAGTAAAATACCTTTATAGCAATCTATGAGATGAGATGAAGAACTTTGAGACATGCAAGGGAGAGTCCTTTACAATTGCGCACACATGGACTCCTCGAGGTCCTTCTAGCTCTATGCCTGGTGCTAGCCTCGGGAGTAGAGATTCACACCTAGTAGATCTTTCTCTTTGCTTGTGCCACCACAAGTGATGTGTGATAATTCAAAAGTTAGAGTGGTTTTATATATTTAATTTATCTTTTTGAGTCATCTTTATCGTATTTTTGCTTGTTTTTGAATTAAATTTGTTCAATTGGTTAGAAATCTACACCTTCTCTTGTTTTTTAATTTTTCAGGTAGAATATGCTGAAGGTTCTCTAGGGGTAGGAGAGATGGTGGCCAAAGTTTTGTAGAGATTCGACAGCTGGATCGTCGGTGGCAATTCACAAACTTTTGGCCTGAATGGATGTTTGCTGAGTCGTGCGAAGTTTGTCGTGAAGCAGGAGAATTAGAGGGAGAAGAAAAGAAGAGGGGAAAGGTAGGTGGCACAAGCATCTCAGAGGAGAAGAAGAAAGGAGGAGACATCCGATATCCTGGAGACCCAAGAAACTATTTCATTCAACAAAATTCTCTATTACAATCATGCTTGCGAGCGATACATATAGGCTGCAGCTTTTGCAGGGGAATGTTGCTGGGCAAATGTTGTTATTTCCTTCTTCAACAGAGAGACGTTGAAGAGTTTTGGGTTGAGCAAAGGTGGCTACAAAGAGATGTTGGACTTTCCATCTTTGCAGCATTGAAGATGAGCATTGACTAGCATTTAATTGGCTGATCTGGAGCTGGCCGATTACTTTGTGGCTGAATTGGTTGGCGCATATGCAAGTCCTAGTTTGTGGGATATGACAACTCCTTTGAACATCGTGAGCTTGATCATCTTGAGTTTATTGAGTGGTTGAAATAGTCCTTTTCCAATAATCGAGCTAGCTTCAGGAGTGAGCTTGCTAGCTTATTTGAGAACTTCCAGGCCTTTGACTAGGGTACTCGTAGACTCCACTTGTACCTACATGGCATATGGTCCCTACCTCCATCATCATCTCAAGACCCTCTCACATTTTTTGAGCATCGTCTAAACACCCTAGAGTACGGAACTGAGGACCAACCCTCCTACAGTAGCTACATTAGAAAGTTTCCTTGCATCTTGCCCTAATTACTCAAGCTTTCCTTCTCCCATAGCTGCACATCTCAACTCCCTTGCACCTATATTTGTGACTTGTTGCTGCCCCCTTTGTGGTATGCAATCATCCTTGAAGGGGTGAATAAACACTTGACACAAGGCTTACTCCAAGGCCGCAACCACTTCCACTTGGCAGTTCCTTCCTCCTCTTGGTGCAAGACAAGGTGACCTTGGTGGCTCCTTTCCCTTCTACTTCCTCTTGGCGCATCTCTTGGTGGGGATGATGCAAACAAAGTAAGAGCACCTCTCTAAGGAGTGGATCTTCTTCCCGAGGCTAGCACCGAGAGTGGAAGAAGAGGACTCGAGGCATCGACTATGTGCAAGACTACAGAGGGTGCACTCGTGGGTGCCTACACATCACTTCTTCTATATCGCTTCTAAGGTAGTTTCTCTACTCATTGTGTTGACCCCCTCGCATGATTTGATCTTCTGGGTTTTTAGGATGGCCTATTTTGGGGAATTGCTTCTACTATATGTTCTAAAAATTTTAAAATTCCCAAGGGTTTCCCAACACTTGAATCATAACTAGTAGACCACCAAACGAGGGGTGATATACCAACTGCAAGGTTAGAATGAACATGATGGTGGCATGCCCTTGTTGAAAAGGTAGACTCTCTAACAAATAAACTGGACTATTTTAACATGAAAATTGTTATGGTATCCTTATCTATTGTTTGCGATATTTATGGTAATATTGGGCATTATTCTAAGGATTGGAAGGTAATTGCTGAGCAAGGTTTTGAACAAGTTAATTTTATAGGTTGGTATAATCAGAACAAAACTAACGACTCATACTCTAGCACAAATAACCTTAGGTGGAGGAATCATCCCAATTTGTCATGAAAAAATAATACAGGGGACAGGTAGAGAACTGAGGTTATCTGCACAAGCAATTAAATCAAAATCAACCTAAAAAATCTAATATAGAATTCATGCTAGAGGAATTCATGGCAAATCAAAGTAGGGAGTTTGAAGACCTTAAGGGGGTGATTAGGTAGCACAGGGATACTATTAGACACCAAGGGGATACTATTAGACAACAAGGGGATACCATCAATCAACTTTCTTGTAAGGTGGTAACCTTATCTACACATAATAGGATGCTAGAAAATCAATTGACATAACAGACTAGCATCTCAACCTATAGAGCCCCATGAAAATTGCTTGCTAAACTTGAGCTGTGCTGGGAATCCCCGGGCCAATTTTAAAATTAAGAATAGTGGAAGTATGGGTAGAATTCCTAGAGACGTGCCAGGATCAACTTACAAGTGAAAAACCAACGGATGTGAAGAGTGTACCTTTTAGCAATTTTGGAGCAAGTGTTGATGATAAAGACACGCATAGGAATGTCCTCTGCAGTCGTTCACACTGTTGGTGTATATGCCTTTGGACCCATTGTTGGTCTATCTTTTGTACTACTTGACATTGATATCTTATATATATCATTCTGGCATTGTCATTATTATGCTTTGTTTATATCTGCGTTCTTTGTATACTTGCATGATAATGTCCCTGGAGACAGATTGTATCTGTGCTCAAACTCTTGTTGAGAAACCCCGGGGATTTTAAAATTTTTACATATAAACATAGATACATACAACAGAAGCAAATCCCCGAAACAGGCTAGACCCAAAAACCTAATGGATCGATTCAAGCGAGGGAGTCAACATGGTGATTAAGAGATAGTACCTCAAAGCAATTGATGGAGAAGATAATGTAGGTGCCCAAGTGTTCACCCTCTGTAGTCTCGCACATAACCGATGCTTGACTTCTCTTCTTCTACGCCCAGTGCTAGTCTCAGAAAGAAGATCTATACCAAGGGAGAGTCCTCCAATCCACTTGCGCCACCACCAAGGAGGGATGCGCCAAGGAGGAAGAAGGAAGAAGCAAACCACAAAGCCAAAGCCTTACTTGCGCCAAGAGGAGGAAAAAGGATGATGCTTGTGGCTTTGATGGAAGAAGAAAACGCTGCAAGGATCCTAGCTTGCGCCCCGTTTGTTCTCCATGCATCCAAGGATTAGTGTGTGAGGAGGGGTCGGCTAGGGTCACATATATAGGAGCAAGAGGCAGTTTGGGGAGTATGGAAGGTGTAGGTGATTAGGGTTTAAATTAAGGGAATTATTCAATCAATTATTTTGATCAAATCCTTAATTCCATATGCGCCTTAGCCTTGCCTAAGAAAGTTCATGTCATATGCGCCCACATCATTCCATATGAGGCAATAATTCCATCCATTCATCAAGACCTAATCAAAGCATGAAGATAGTGTGCCTAATGTGTCATAGGCGCAAGTCCTAATCAAATTAGGACTCTAATTATGTTAATAATCAGCTCACATGCGCCTATCACAATCCAATTAATATCTCAAGTGATTAAATCAAAATCCAATCTCAATCAATCACTTAAAAGATGCTAATCATGACCATATGCGCCACTCCTAATCCAATTAGGAGACCATATGTGCCTATGTCATAATATTCTCTCCATTATACCCTTTTAGCCTCTTATCTCTTTATTACAATTAATTACCAAGCCTCATTGAGTAATGGGCCTAGCCCAAACTTCATTATGCATGTTAACCAAGCCATTAGCTCTAATAAGTCTCTTCCATCTCATCAGGCCCATTGGCGCTGATGAAATCTCCCAAATATATTCGAGTTATGAAATAACTCAATCCGAAGGCTATCCGATCAATACGAAAACTCGAGCATCAAGGTGTGCAACCCTATAGGTTCCTCTGACGTTGGCAATGATGAACTTTGGTCATCACAAGCAGTGAGTGGCACCTAGCAGTGCATCACTACTACCCAAGTCTTCGAAATAGATATCGACATCGACATCCCCATCATTGCAACAAGGTACCAATGCATTACAGTTCCTTTGCCAAACTGATATCAGATTGGACAAGTGTGTCACCACTTATTTTCACCCAATCTCATGGTCATGACTAAATCAGGTTCTCACCTGGGCATGACCATACACTTTCAATCATAGAACCATAGGGGGGTCCCATGGATATCAAGCTTCCATAAGGAAGGGGTAAATCCTATGTCTGTCCATTGATTTTCTCATATGGGTCGTGACATGCTCAATGACAACTGTTATGACCTCTCAACTACGGTGAGGTGTTAGGTTATATCAAAGCATGTCCCTAACCATATGCAAGAGTCAATGACCTCAAGTCAAAGGATCAATGCATCTCCTGTCACTTGTGAGGTTAACTCATGACTCCAAGTTAGAGCCTCACAGCGGGTCGGTCCAGTATATCTATCACTGATATAACCATATGCTTGCGTTAGCACATTGAGCCTAATCAGCCCATATACTAGTCTCACATATACCAGAGCTATCCCATATCCACTCAAGCATATAACCATATGCTTGCATTAACACCTTTTGTCCTGGATGCTTTGCCCAAAGTCTATCATGGAGCTCCCTCAATAGCTCCCGACGCAGTCTGCCTATCGATGGGACTAGTAGCTTATCGCCACTGGCCATGACAATGTTATCTGGACCCAGATAGTAATGTCAGATCATGTCCAACCTAATCTGCTAAACCTAGTTATTGATCCTCCCTATCAAAAGCTGAGGCTGCTTTTATTTTGCTTAGCAAATCCCCTTCTACTCTAGATAGGGTACAACACATAAGGGCATTAAGTCTACTGAGCTCGTCAGGAATCACGTTGGCTTTACTCGATTTATATTCTCCTTGGAATTGGAATTCACCCCAGAATTCTGGCAAACGTGCCTATTTTGCTGACAACTTCTTTTATGTGGTGTAACATTATTGGTCTTCAGTGCTTCGAGAAGGTTCGCCACGCCTGGAGATAGTGGACTCCTACCACCTTTTCCTCCTCGTGGCAAAATATCGTCGCTTAGTCTCAAAAGCTAAAGGATACCCATCCTATAAAAGTATACCACCGATAGCTTGGTTCGAAGCATCAGTGTGAAACTCGAAAGGCATACTGAAGTCGGGTAACTTCAGGATTGGTTTGGAGGCGATATAGACCTTCAACTCCCGGAAGGTCGACTGATATCGATCAAACCACTCCCATTTCGAGTTCATTTTTAGTAGATTACTGATGGTAAGACTTTCTTCGAATAGCCTTTGATGAACCTTCGCTGTAAGTTCACCGTACCGAGAAAACTCCATACTCTATTTAATTTGAGGGGGCGCGCCATTTTGCAATGGCTAAGACCTTTACCTTGTCCATGCGCACTTGTCCGTGGTCCATCCCAAGACTAAGGAAAGAAATCTTATCCACCACAAATGAGCATTTCTCCAACTCCAAATAGAGTTGGTTTTTCCCTCAACACCAACGATATATGGCTTAGGTGTTCCTCAATACTTGAGGAGAAAACCACGATATGGTCTAAATATATAACTACGTAGTCATATAAGAAAAGGGGCCAACACTTATTCCTTAAATGACAAAATGTAGAAGGGGCTTTAGTAGTTCAAATGGCATCACTTTGAACTCAAGGACTCATATCGGGCTATCCATATGGTTTTCCTATTCGTTTCCCTCAGCAAAACGAATTTGCCCATAACTTGCCCTCAGGTCTAGCTTAGAGAAAACCTGTGCTTCCCTATTCGATCTCTCAGATCAGGGATAAGTAGTAAAAGATAACACTCCTGTACCATTATCTTATTCAAAGTTCTGTAGTCTATCCAGAACCTTAGCAACCTGTCCTTCTTCTCTTAGAAGAGGATTAGGGCTCCATAAGGCGATACGGTAGGCCGAATGAACCCGGCTTCTAGCAATCTACTCAATTACTAACGAAGCTCGGCCAACTCCATTGAAGAAATACGGTATAGAGCCTTAGACGGAGACATAGATCCCTTCATAAGCTCAATCTTGTGATGATCCTTCTCCTTGGGGGAAGGTGTTTGAGAAGCTCCGAGGATAACTCGTCGGAGAACTCTTCCAATAAACACTTCACCATCAAGGGGACCTCTCCTTCACAAGGAGAATCGCCAGCCCATGTCTTTTTATGGCACAACCCTACCTGTAGGGCTTTGCTGACAATGGAACCCCTCGACTCCAGCATCACCTGGGCATATCGCTGGATGTATTCACGTATGATCCAGTATGCCTTAGTCGTTTTAGGTTGCCTCACGCAGCCCACGACAAGTTCTCTAAGTAGGAACCAATCATTGATCTCATCTTTCTAAGCTCTCCTCATGAGAGCTAAAGGGTCAGATTGAACTCCAAAAAGGCAGTGTGCGGCTTGAGTCTGCCACCACAACTTTGTATCTCTAAAGAGATACGCGATACAAGTTTGCACCTACTCCTCAGCAGAGACCTGAGTATTCTAGAAATACACTTACAATACTCTCATAGGAAGTTCTCAACATCCTCAGCACAGCAACCCCCACAAAAGGGTGCTGGCTCGTGAGCATGCCGTCGCACGGCGGTAACATGGCCACTCTTGGCCGGTCTCTAGGATACGCCATTGCACCACAATCCTATGGAGATATCGGTTGGTGTCCGTGACACATCGTCGCACGATTGTCCCTTTACCACCATTAGCTATTTTTCAAGACAAGTCATCACATGACTATCCAATGACATCAATGATTGATATCCGGGATACATCGTCACACGACTATTCCCTAGGTACAATCGATGCCCATCGGGACATGTCATCGCATAATAGTCCTTATGACCACCCCTGGCCTTGGTCAGTGCTGTAGAAGCCATGAGAACGCGCTTCAGCTACGCGATCTCGATAATATATGTCTCCACTAGAGAGATAAGAAAATTGAGCCGTGAGGCTCTAGTTGGGCAAAGTCAACTCTATTGATATTTTTGGAGTGAAGCTCCCCCATATTCGACAGTCTCCATAAGCATCTCAATGCTGTGGAGATTTGTGATCATTGTACTGATCACTACTACCAATATGTGTACAATGCCGGTGTACAAGTTGGAACGCGTAGAACTTGGGCTCTGATACCAGTCTGTCACACCCAAAATTATGTTAATAAAATTTTAATAAATTTTCACGCGAGTCAATGCTTGACTCACACTCAAGCATGCCCACACAGGGGCTAAGTGATTGAACCATCTATCTGGACGTGATTGGCAGGAGTACATCCTCGACGCACTCCTCAGCCTATCTCTAACGACCACCTGTCTGCTTGTCTCGATGAGTTGGAGACCGCCACGCGTCTGCCAAGGACCGCTACATACTCTAGCTCCAAAATCCACCTGAGTACATAACCCGAGACTCGACGCCGGCACAACGTGCGTATGAGTTCGGTACATCGAAAAAGAAATAAAATCGCATGCAGGCGATAGTGCACACATGCACAATAAATAACATCATGCAGGACGCCGGGCACACGCCTTAACTCCAAATCCTCTTTGGCGAAGCGTTTGAGCGATGACGGCGGAGATGCAGGTGGACATGTCGGAGGAGATGCCGGCGTAGATACTGGCGGCACCATGCATCTCTACTTGAATGTGTATGACATTACACCGGTGAACAACTACCCGTACTGTTTCGGGCTCGGGATCTTCCACTCTGGCATTGAAGGTGCGCCGTCGTTTGATTTCATGTAATTTTCCTGGCGAGGAATTTCATTTTGTCAACGCGAATCCATCAAAATGATGCTCGTGTCTGTTGAATGAATAATGTGTTCGTCGGAAACCTGCATTTCATTTTTATTCAACAATTTATTATGAGATTTTTTTTATTTTTTTATCTGCGGTCCTAGAATGGCAATAATTAGTTGTATCAACAGTTTAAAAGTACCAGTCCAGGCCATGGCTCATACTATCGCATGGTATATTTTTATGTAAGTCAATTTACATAGGTTTCATGCATCAATTCATGGCTGAATAGTATGTACGGGGATTAAAAACATCGGTTATATCTTTATTATTAGGTAGGTGGGCCATGCATCACATAGGAACACTATGAAAATGTGAAATTTTCAGGGATTTTTTTTTGTGCAAAAACACTTAACCTCAAGTAAAATGAATCATGTTTTTTTTTTTTCGTTTTCTTTCTAGGAGATGAACAGGGAGTTGGTCGAGTATTGAAGGATATAAAACTGGAAGGGGATATGATTCTTCCTTGTACAAAAAGTCAGATCCTTCTAGGTATGAACAAAATGTTGTTCACCATTTAACCAGTGCAAAAATTTTATGAGACCTTTCTTGAAGGATTATTCTACCCATTTGATAATAAAATTGAAGGATTTCTATCAAATCCAAATAATGACATCAAAATCATGTTTTCGTTTACATATGTTAATCATGGAGTTTGTTAATTGTTATTAATGTAGAAAATTGCACATTTAGAAAGTAAAGATGAAAATTTACATCTATTATAAAGATTTATTTGAAGTGAAATTAAAGCAAAGAATTGGGTTTTCCTAGAAGTCCACATCCATTACTCTAGTAGCTCCTGACTGATTTTGGCTAAGTGCTTCAGTTACTTGAGTTGTTCAAGAGCTTCATCCTATTGTGTGGCTAAGTGACTTTTTCTGTCCCTTATTCTACCTGGTGGCCATGTGACTTATTTGTCGAGTTGCTAAGTGGCTTGTCTAGTGGTTTAGACTCGAGTTAGCAAGTGGCTAGATGATTTGAAGTATCAAATGGCCAAATGATTTGATTTACCAAGTGGCCAAGTGACTAGATGCACTGAGTGGAGGAGCCGCCACAACAGGGTTTGGTTGCTTGAGCAACTCTCTAGAGACTTAAACCAAATGAGGTGTAGTTATCAAGTGATTTGGGCATATAGCAATAGATATTGTTGGTAATTCTTGAGTGACTCTTAGCTCACGAGGTTGATGCGATGCTCATATATGAGGGAAATTTAAATATAAGGCAAAATTTGTGGTAAAAGGTATTATTCAAAAGAAAAATGTGAACTTTGATAAGATATTCTTTCCCATTGTGAAAATGACATTCATTAAAGTGGTTTCAGGCTTGTAAGCCTATTCCTTGAAGTAGACTAATTGAATATAAAACCATCTTTTATAGACAAGACTTACAGGAAGAAATATATATAGAGCCACTAAAGAGATTTATTGTAAAAGGAAATGGACAAATAATTTGCAATCTTAGAAGAATCTTGATTGATTAAAAAGAGTCAAAAACTATGCAAGAAAATTTACTCATTAATGATGTGTAAATATTTCCTTATGACATCTAAAGAGCATAATGTTTACTTTAGAAAATTTTCTAATGGTAATTTTGTTGCCTATTACTCTGTATTGGTGATAAGCTCATAGTAGGAAAAGATGTTTGAAGAGGCAGCACAATAATTCCTTTGATATCAAAAACTTTGATCAAGCTCGAAAGATATGGGCATGACTATCGCTCATGATGGAATAGTTAGGAAGTAGTGAATTTCTCAAGAAGCATATGTTGAACAAATGTGTATAAGGTTATCAAGAAGCACTTTAAGCTAGCTCCACGCCTCATTTCTCAAATGAGAAGAAAAAAAAGAGAGAATAGTGAATTAAAAGATACATAAAGAGTATATCTATAGTATGTTTAATCTTTGGTGTCTAAAGCCTACCTTGCAAGATTTATTGATTCTAATTAGGAAGGTGACTCTAATGGAAGAAGATCAATTTCTAGTTATTTGTTTGATTTTGAGTGGAAGTTATTTAATGTTAATCAAAGTTACAAAGATGTCTTGCCCTTTTGGGTCAAATTTTTATAGAAATGCACCTTGAATAAAGTAGTTGACGCATTGAATAGCGTTGCTCTTATATTACACACGTTACAAGTCTCTATTACTAGTTTTGACCAAGTCAAGACTGTATCTCATACTTGTCCTGATTTTGGATCTGTCTTTAAGGAATTATCTAATGATGCTCATCCCCAAATTGAATGTCTTGAGAGATGGGTACCTACTTTATGGAAAAAAATTGTGTATTCTATCAACATTTGTAAGGTTTTCTTGTATGGGAATTACATGGAGGAATAAATTACATGGAGGAAGATTTATTGGACACTATCGGAAAGATAAAACTTAGGTTGTTGTTGAAGAAAGATTTTTCTAGCCATCTCTAGAAAAAGATGTGTCCAAAATTGTAAGTCACTATAGCACTTGCTAGGTGTCCAAAAACTCTAGCTTTACACACCATTGCCTATGCCCCTGACACCATGGCATATAGGATGGACGGTCGCACCCTACTCATACTAGCGTTCAAAGAATTCAACTACCCACAAAGCGGCTAGGGCGAAAAGCGCAGGCGACAAAGCTTCCAGGAGCAACTCTGTGGTGATATCACGGTGGATCTTTACCAAATCTTAGAAATACGTTCGAAATCACTTCTCCTTTTTTCCTTTAGTCTTTGTTTATTGTTTTCTTGGTTGATTGGAGAGATCTATGCAGATTTGTATGACTACAGTAGCGTAAATCTATTATCGAGACTTGGTTGAAGCCCGTTGACAATTTCTATCTTATGAACTGAACTTGTTTTAATATTTTGAATATTATCTAAGCATAATTTACTTAGTTGTGCTTATTTCATTATATTGCTCTGGCCAAGTAGTGTTGTGTATTAGTTAACACGATCCTGAGCATATGGAGGATAGTGTTGGTAGACCCAGTAAGTAAAACTTATGAACCTCTAACATGAAGGTAGTTAGAGTTCATTCGAGGGTGCCATAGTCTTTCATATAATGTAATAGACTTGTTTAAATCGATAAGCCACGAGAGTAGGAGATTGGTTTAAGTAAGTACCAGGTTGTACCAACCGCAAAGGGGGCAACCTATACTAGAGGAAAGATTCCTTATGCAATACGATAAACTCATGTATTAGATAAGTTTCAGTTCAGATAAATATGTCAACGTGGTGAATACCGAAGTCCCGATACCTCTCATATTGACATCTTCTGTGTAGTTGTAATTGATTTCTTGTGTTTGCTTCAGTTGAAGTTAGTTGAACTATTTTCAAAACCTCTGTCTGAATTGTTTAGCTTCTAAAACTTAGAATTGCTAGTAATTGACCTTACTCCCTATGGGACTGACATCTTATGTATTATTGCGATAACACCGTGCACTTGTGGTGCGTGTTAGTATTACACCATGTGTAGGCGCAGTGTGATGTTTGATTTGGTTGTATTTGATTGGCGTCATATGTGGACGCTATGCTCATTTTGTTCTGGTCATTGTATTAGAACTATTTCTATCTTTTTATTGCATGTGGTTCTATTGATGGATGATGTGTGGTTTTACATTGTTGATGATGTATGCTGTGGATACTCATATACCAATGCCTGTGAATGGATTATTTGCTCCTTATGTTGAATTTATTTCCTCAATATATATCTTCATTTCAATTTTCCATTGATTGTTCATTAGTTTGTGGTAAATAAAATATTTGAGGAATGAGATTCAAGAGTGAAGTATCCTTTTCACATAAGGTGAGTATATGAGTATAATTTTCTTGAATTGATATTAATTGATTAGCCTTGTATATGTTTGGTCTATCATGTTATTTGTTGGGAGAAAGAATCCAAAATCTAAAAATGAAATATATATATATATATATATATATATATATATATATAAGGAGACTCCTCTGCTAGGCACTGTGAAAAATTAGTAGTGGTATCGAAGACATGAATTGAAGTCTAAAAAAAAGAGAAATAAAATATGTATCTATGTGGGTACATGCCAATAAAAGATTTTCACATTAACTCCGCTATCTTCAGCTATGAGTCGCAACTCCACTAGCTTAAAGATATGAGTTCTATTACTTCGGCTATGTGATCAGTGTACTCTAAATTTATCACCAGAAAAAAAGTGGTAATCCATTTAGAGAATGTCAAAAATAAATACAGAAAAATATTTTGGAGGTCCTATTGCTGTAAACAAAAATATTATAGTGTTGAATTGAATACAAGGTGAACTCATGAGATTGAGATTAAGATTATTATGCAAGTTGCAAATTTTATTTGTTTTAGATTGTGAATCTTAAGGATTAAATTCTAAGAACAGTTTATTTCTCTAGAATCTTTTGTGACATGAGTTGGAAATCTTTAATGAGTGATTAAAGATTATTTTTCATTAGTGAGTTATCTTTTCCATACTCAGCATTATTCTTTAGTCTATTTATTTGTTTGAGGCTAAGCAAAAGTTTAAGTATAGGAATATTTGATGACATGCATTTATATAGTATTTTTAATATGCTTTTATCGTCAATTATCTCTCTTTTCTATCATATTTTTACTCATTTTGGCTTAAATTCTTGTTATTGTTCAGAATCTTCACCCCTCTTTGGTTTTATCATATTTCAGGGGAAAACAACCAATTTTTGATGGATTTTGAAAGATAGTTTGAAAATTATACCCCATCCATGATTTTCGTCACAGCCATAATTTCTTCTGCGCTTTTCAATGTTTTTTTTTTTGCAGAAATAATTACGGTCTGCCCATGATTTTTATCATGGCCATAATTCTTGCTTGTGATTTTTTATCACGGCCGTAATTTTCCTAGATATCCACGATAGAATTCACCGAAAAAATTACGACTACCCATGATTATTTTCACGGCCATAATTATTTTTGCCTATTTCAAATTTGACTCAGTTTCTTCCCCGATTTGGCTCATTTTTGAACTAAAATTTGTTGATAACCTAATTGGAAGGTGGGGAACTATATAAGCTAGCAAAAGAGTGATCATTGGGGGGCTTTTGGTAAGGATTTAATGCGAATTTGGTGAAGGGGCAAAACCTAGGGCGACTGACGGCGATTTTCGTTTTCTTACCGGAAAAGCTTTGTTTTTCCAGCTGGCTGGCATCTATCTTCATCAGGGAGCCTTAAATTTCATCTTCCTTGTCAATTTTATCATTATTTTGCCAATTGTGATAAAAAAATATGGATGTCTAATATTATACATCTAAGAACATGTTAGCGTAAACATTGTTTCCGGATTAGGGTGTAGCCCTCTGCAATTTATGGTTTAATTATTGATTTTTGTCTATTGACGCTTTACTCATGCTTGATCTGATTATTTCTGTGTTTATTCCATGTTTATTACTAGGTATAATTTACATGTTTTAGACATTGCATGAAATACTGAAAGGTGAAGTGTGATGTCGGATCTATAGTTTTCAGACAGGTCGATTCGGTCACGAAAGTAGTTCGAATCGATCAGTGGAGATTTTATAGATTTGTCAAGAACTCATTGGGTCTATCTCGAGTTAATAACCATAAAAGTAGGGATTAACTTAGGTAGACACTGAGTTGTACCACTGAAATGGGGCAATCTGTACATTTTGGTAGATCCCCTTCAATACGGTAAAACCCTTCTTTAGATGAACTTATTAGTAGAATTATTTAATCCAAAGTGGTGAAACTCGAAATCCTGAATTCTCATAACTTCATTAAAACCCTATTGTGTTTTACTTTTTCTGCAACAAAGTTAAGATTAAATTTAACTCTTTTCAGATTCATAATGTATACTTTGTTGTACTACTATCTAATCGCAAGCATAATAGTTTATCGCAGTAGTACTTAAGAATTGATCCTACAAGGATAGTCATCAAGAACCAAGTGATTATACATTAATAGCTAGACAATCCGGTGAATGATTTGGGTAGAAAATAAGGGTTAGAGACATCGGAACTTTGGGTTCATCTCGTTGATGGATCTTAAATTCAAACAAGTTAAAACTATAACAATGCAACTTTAAAGTATTCAAGGAAATATCTAATGGTATAAATTACCCTCTTTCAATGGCGTAATCCAGTATCAATCTACATCGGCATCCTACTTTCATGGCTAACTGGACCTAGATTGATCCAATGGGTTCTGAGATATTATAAAGTTCCTCACACAAATCCTGCCGTAATTCTTGACAGCTTAGAGCATGTTCGATCCAGCAGATCTAACGTCGCAATTCTCTTTTCAGTCCTTCTTGCGATGCCCAAGAAAAGCAATTGTGTGGCTAATGCAATACTAGTAGTAAAATAGCACAGATCGAATAAACACAAGATAAATTTTCGCATTTGTTATAAGAAAATAAATTTGAACAAAAGATACACACAACGAGACTACACCCTAGTTCCAATAAAGAAATAACGCTATCATAGCATCGTTATGATACAAATCTCTATGAAAAGAAAGAAACAAAGAAGAATATTGAAGAGAGAAAAAAAGCAAACTCTTCAAAGAAGGGTAGAAATCCTCTTTCTCCAAGCCTTCTGGAATGGGCGCACCAAGATCTTCTCCTCCCTTGCTTTCGACCAAAATCACCACCCCTTACCAAAACTTATCGCCCCTTTGCAATAGATTTTTCACCCTTTAATAGAGTCAAGGGCCCCTTTTAATTTTCTACATTGATAGCCCTTTTAATTATCTACGTTTTGACACCAAAAGCGTCCAAAACAGACTTATAATGAGGGAGTTATGACTATTTTAATTTTGACCGCAGAGAGATTACGGGCGTAATCAAGATTATGGCCCTGCCCATAATGTCTTCATTGTAGGTCTTAATTTCATGAAAGATTCATGGCCCATTAAATTCTCATCATAATGACTCCAAGAACGCTTGATTTGGAGTTAAAACGAAGAAGTTATGGCCAATTGAATACTGGTCTTTATTGCTGCATGTGGAGATTATGGGCGTAATGGTCATTACGGCCATGCCCGTGATTTCAGTGCCAAACTCTATTTCATCTGAAATTTTGCAAGTGAGTTGGTGTTTGCCTTGACTTGAATTTCGGCCATAGTGTGATGTCAAAGATTGCTGATCAGGAGATTACGACCATGCTAAAATTATGGTCATGCCCATAATGTCTCTTGTCAAGGCTTTTGTCTTCCGAGAGGATGCTATTGTGGAAGTTAAGGGAGTAACTTCATGCTTGCATAAAAATAGGTTCATTGGGAGGTCAAATTGGGAATTACGG
This sequence comes from Costus lasius, assembly GCA_027563935.2. Lineage (NCBI taxonomy): Eukaryota > Viridiplantae > Streptophyta > Magnoliopsida > Zingiberales > Costaceae > Costus > Costus lasius. The sequence continues at coordinate 86,168,401 of CM050451.1, forward strand.
TCATGATGTAGATCATGGCCATAGCCGTAATTCTGGAAATTAGTCCCGTTTAAAGCCGAACTTCTTGTCAAAGTTCTTGATTCATTCGGGGATATAAATATACCTCCATATAGCTCTAAAAGCGAGTGAATTGTCCTGTATTCAACAAATATAACAAGTAGTAAAGCTTCTGAAGAAAGTTAATGAAATAAGCCGGAAAGGGATGCAAAAATGTGATTGTAGGTCTCGATTCACTTGTAAATATAGGTCAAAAAGATTATAAAATATGAGACATCAAAATCTCCCAGACTTAGATCATTGCTTGTTCTCAAGCATAAAAAAGATAAGAGTGGTAATCAGAAAAAGATGAAATCAATTCAAGCTTGTAAGATATTGTGTCCTAGGGAGATATTATTATGAACAAACTTCAACAAGCTAGGGCATTCAAGGTAATCATATATTGTTAGGAAAAAAGGTGTGAAGATGAAAACACAAAATCAGATAAGGTTTACCTTCATGAGCTGCAATAATATTCTTTTTGTATTATGTACTTTATTTAAACCTGATTCAACCAAAGATACGAGTTGGAAAAACACGAATGCACTCTTATTTTTGTATTATTTTCATCCTCTCAATTTTATTTTGACTTCAACTCATGTCTTAGGTAACACTACTAATTTTTTATAGTGTCAAGTAAAGGAGTCTTATTTATTTTCTTTTTGTAGGCTTCAACTTATATCTTTGATACCATTGCCAATTTTTTGCAGTGCCAAGTAGAGGAGTCTATTTTATTTCTTTTTTGATTTTTTTTTCATATTAAGGAGATAACAACCATAGATAAGTGCATTGATTATTCCCAACAAGTAGTAAGGAGAATCAAATCGATAGAGTTATGTACTTCAACATGTTAGTGTTATTCCCTGAGACCTATCTTTTGGTCTAGATTGTACTACTTGACTTTGATATATATATCATTATGGCATTGTCGTTATTATGCTGTGTTTACATCTGCGACTATGTACATAGATAATAATGTCCCTGGAGACAAATTATATCTGTGCTCAAACGGTGTGTCCCCGGTCGAGTACCTGAGTGGATATGGGACAGCTCTGGTACATGTGAGACTGGTATATGGGCTGCTTACGCACGGGGTGCTAACGCAGGCATATGGGTATATCAGTGGTGGATATACTGGACCGACCTGCTATGAGGCTCTAACTTGGTGTCATGAGTTAAGCTCACATATGACAGAAGATGCATTGATCCCTTGACTTGAGGTCATTGACTCTTCTGTATGGTTAGAGACATACTTTGATACAACCTAATGCCTCGCCGTAGCAGGGAGGTCATAACGGTTGTCATTGGGTATGTCACGACCCATATGAGAAGATCAATGGACAGACATAGGATTTACCCCTTCCTATGAGAAGCTTGATATGCACGGGGCCCCCCCTATGGTTGCATGACTGGAAGTGTATGGCCATACCCAGGTGAAAGCCTGATTTAGTCATGACCATGAGATTGGGTGAAAAACAAAGTGGTGACGCACTTTGTCCAATCGGATATCAGTTCGGCAAAGAGACTGTAATGCATCGGTACCTTGTTGCGATGATGGGGATGTCGATGTTGATATCCATTTCGAAGACTTGGGTAGCAGCGATGCACTGCTAGGTGTCAATCACTGCTTGTGATGACTCGGTTCATCACTGCCAACGTCTGAGGAACCTACAGGGTCACACAACTTGAAACTCGGGTTCTCGCATTGATTAGGTAGCCTATTGATTGAGTTATTAGATAACTCAGATCTGTTTGGGAGAATCCATTAGTACCACTGTGCTAGATGCGATGAAAGGAATCATTTGGAGCTAACTTGTTTTTTGGGCCTAGTAGGCCAAATGGGCCCAATGGGCCATTTGGGCCAAATGGTCACAATAGACCAAGTTGGGCTAATAGGCCAAATGGGCTCAATGAGCCATTTGGGCCAAATGGGCCAAGTGGGATAAGCGCAAGTCACTTGGAGTGAGCTTGGCGCCTAGGAGAGAATTTGGAGTTCTCTTCACTTATGAAGAGAGAGAATTTAGAATTCTCTTCTCTCTTGAAGAGTTGTGCCTCTTCATTGAGAAGAGATGCGCCTCTTCCTTGTGAAGAGTTGCACCTCTTCCTCATGTAGAGTTGCACCCCTTGTGAAGAGTTGCAGCTCTTCACTAGTATAAGTTCTCGTCTTGGCCATCTCTCCAGGGTTACACGCTTTGGTTGGTTGCTCGCTTGATTGCTTGCTTGCTTGGTTGGTTAGTGTTGACGATCTTGATCTCCACTTCCTTGGGCGGCTCCATTGTTGGATCTTGGCGTTCCTCCTTCCTTTCATCAAATCCTCTTGGCACATTCACTGTGTGGGTGGTGCAAGGTCTAGAGGAAGACTTCCAAAGGCGTGGATCTTCTTCCCGAGGCTAGCACTGGGCGCGGAAGAAGAGAACTCGAGGTTCGGCTATGTGCGAGACAGCAGAGGGCGAACGCTAGGGCGCCTGCATCGCATCTTTCTTCTTCACTGCAAGGTATCATCTCCTATTCACTGTGTCAATTCGCTCGCAAGACTCGATCTTCTGGGTTTTTGGGACTAGCCTGTTTCGGGGATTGCTTCCGCTGTGCTTGTCTGTAAAATTTTAAAATCCCCGGGGTTTCCCAACAGTGGTATCAGAGCCAACTTGCGAACTCGAACGGTGTTTATGCTTTTATTGTATGCTCGCATGTCATATGAAATTTTTCAAAAATTTGCATATGCGCATGGATTTTTCTAAGTAAGAAAAATTATAAATTTTTCGTTCCTAACATCTACTCGATCTCTTTGGTTTTCGCTTTCTTCACATGGTGGGATAGACCCACATGTTAGAGAATTAATTTCTCCCCATGCATGTAGGATAGACCTACTATGTGGGACTTCTTGGCAAGTTAAGGATTGCAAGGGTAGACGGCAAGCATGCTTGGAGCATGCATGCGTCACTTGTAGACTCCTGAGAGAAACGAAAATCTTAGATTTGCGAACGGACGTTGAGGTTGAAAGACATATTTTCTAAGAAACTAAAACTGAAGTTTTATATTTTCATGAGCATATAGAAAAGTATGAGATGATTGTGCATCGTGTTGTGGTCATAGTCAAGCCCCTTGTATGCCTGTGATGTATTATGTGAGAGGCCTACGTGCCGCTTTTTCTTTTTGTTTTGTAAACGCACAAAGAAGATTAAGGGCACATCCCTCTTGAAGCTTACATCTTGGCGCATCAACCATGATGGCGCATCTTGCTTGGTGGCGTAAGTAAGGGCTTGGCTTAACCGTAGGGTTCGTGAGCTATCCTTCTTGGCACGAGCATGATGGCGAATCATGCATGGAGGAGCCATCAAGGTCTTGGCCGAACCCTTGGGTTTGCGTGCTATGCCTTGATGTGGAGGACCTTGGAGCCGCACTTGAAGATAAAGCTTAGTGGCGGCTAGGTTAGGTCTTGTTTGGGCTTGTCACCTAGGTCAAGCATTGAACATCCTTTGGCATGTGATGGTTCAATGTGTTGATTAGGCTATGACCACATTGCTAGTTTACTGCTTTTAATATCTGTTAAAGCATGCCTGGATGTGTTTTATCGTTTTGTTATCACTATAGGATTGCATGCCTATAATGTTAGACAAAAGATAAAACTGAGAGGATGAGACCTCAAAAACCCTCAAAAATAATATCAAGTGTGTAGCCTTCTGACGCGTAGCCCTCGTCAAGCTATCGATCAGTGGTGTTGTGCACTGTTTCCCACCCTCGTGGGACACACCCACTTATCTTTAGAAGGCGTGTGGTGGCAATGGTTTTCCCAGTCCAGTTAAAATCCTGGGCGTGCCTTCACAAGGAAATTGTTGGCCCTGGGCATAACGGTCAGGATAGACTTGACTAGTTTTTCATATGTCATGGCCACATGATGGAACTCTAGAGGCGGCCTCGAGAGGTTGAGGTTTTGTATTGTTCCAGCCCTAGCTGGGCACAAAATGCTTGAACTGTCTTGAGAAGGGGAATTGCCTGGGTGCAATCGGCCGGCGTGCCCACCTTAGGAAGCATGAGTCACTTTGTGCATCTCATCCCACCCTCGTGGGACGCGAAGCCTCATGTGGAATAAGGATCCCATCTCACTAGGAAATCTTGGATTTCTCGATTGACTTTGTGGGTTGTCAATTCGATTAAAATAGTGGGAGCCATGATCATTTAATGCAAGTCCATATTAAATGATTCGAAGTAGTACTAATCTGCTTTCTTAGTTGTTGTAGATCAATGACTACGAACAATAGCGGATGGTCATTGCGATCTATCCTGGAAAAGGACAAGTTGGTTGGATCCAACTTGATGGACTGGTATCGGAACTTGAGGATTGTCCTTAAGCTCGAGAGGAAGCTCTATGTCCTTGAGCAGCCTATTCCAGAGCCACTTCCATGCTCGGCCTCAGCGGCTGAGAAGGATGCTTTTGATAAGCATCAGGCTGATACTTTGGAGGTTGCTAATTTGATGCTAACCAATATGTAGCCTGAATTTAGAGGGCAATATGAATCTAAGAGTGCTTTTGAGATTATTTATAATCTAAGGCAGCTCTTCAATGAATTAGTTGAGCTCAACCCTCCCAAAGTAGTCATTCAGTGTGGTGAACCGAAAGGTTTAACCAAGGAACTGAAACTAAAGATGGAAAGGATCTAGAATAACAGGTGCTATTCATGTGGAGGGCCACCTCACATGTTGAAGGACATGGTGCGACTTCAGAACGAGGAGAAGAGAAGCAAGACTTCGTCTTCTGGCTCAGGTATTTATGTTACCGAAGTCAACCTTTCTACTTCAATGTCATGGGTATTGGATACGGCATGCGGAGCTCATATTTGTACAAATATGTAGGGGCTCAAGAAAAGTAGAACAGTGCGGCCTAGAGAGATTGACCTACGTGTTGGAAACAGAGCACAGGTTGCTGCTGTTGCCGTAGGAGTTTTGACGCTCTCATTGCTTTCTGGACTTCAACTTGAGTTAAATAATTGCTACTATGTACCTTCTTTGACCAAAAACATTGTATCTATTCCCTGTCTGGCAAGGAAAGGATTTCAATTTGAAATAAAAGAGGACACTTGTTCTTTTTCATTTGCAAATGTGTTTTATGGGAAGGGTACCTTGTGCAATGGATTATATGTCTTGGACATGGATAACTCTATATGTAACATAAATCATAAAAGGATCAAACTGAGTGGTTCAGTTGGTGCGTACCTTTGGCATTGTCGATTAGCCCATATAAACAAGAATCACATTCAACAACTCCATGCAAATGGATTGTTAGATTCAACCTCCTTGGAGGAGTTTGATACATGCGAGCCATGTTTATTAGGGAAGATGACAAAAGCGCCCTTCACCAAGATTGGTGAGAGAGCAGGAGGTTTGTTGTATCTCATACATAGTGATGTGTGTGGGTCATTCAGTAAACAAGCCAGAGGAGGGTACAACTACTTCATCATATTTACTGATGACTTCAGTAGATATGATTATATCTATTTAATGAGACATAAGTCCGAATCCTTTGAGAAATTTAAGGAGTTCAGACATGAAGTAGAGAACCAGCTTGGTAGATCTATTAAGGCTCTTCGATCAGATCGTGGTGGAGAGTACCTGAGCGGTGAGTTCTTTGACTATCTTAGAGAGTGTGGGATTCTATCCCAACTCACTCCTCCTGGAACACCTCAATGGAATGGTGTGTCTGAAAGGAGAAATCGAACTTTGTTGGACATGGTTCGATCTATGATGAGTCATGCAACTCTACCTCCGTCGTTTTGGGGCTTTGCACTTAAGGCTGCTTCTCTCATACTGAATAATGTTCCATCTAAGAGTGTCTCCAAGATTCCGTACGAGGTATGGAGTGGGAGACGCCCGAATCTCTCTTTTATTAGAGTCTGGGGATGTGAGGCTTATGTCAAACGTCAGGATTCTAGCAAGCTAGAACCCAGATCTGATAAATGCGTGTTTGTGGGGTATCCTAAGGAAACTAAAAGATATTACTTCTATATTCCCACTGAGAACAAAGTTTTTGTTGCTCGGGATGCTGTCTTTCTAGAGAAAGAATTTCTCATGAAAGAAGTTGGTGGGAGGAAGTTTGACTTGGACGAGGTCCAAGTGCAACCACAAGACATTGAGATGGAACCTGAGCCACCTGCACCGGTTGCTGGGCAACTAGAGGCTCAGACACAGGCCCTGCGTAGGTCTGGGAGGATTCGTCGTGCACTTGAGAGGTACGGGTCACTATCGACCCAACACGACGGGATCTTCATTATTGAGGATGAACCCAGGACCTATGATGAGGCGGTCGCTGGACCGGACTCCGAGAAATGGCTTGAGGCCATGAGATTCGAGATGGATTCCATGTCGGCTAACCAAGTATGGGATTTGGTTGAGCTACTTGATGGGGTAAAACCTATAGGGCGTAAATGGATCTTCAAGAGGAAGATTGACATGGATGGCAATATAGTTACCTATAAGGGTAGACTTGTGGCTAAAGGATTCAGACAAGTTCACGGGGTGGACTATGATGAAACCTTCTCGCCAGTTGCCATGTTCAAATCCATTCGAATCCTACTTGCTATAGCTGCATATCACGATTATGAGATATGGCAGATGGATGTAAAGACAGCGTTCCTTAACGGGAAGCTAACAGAGGATGTGTTTATGACACAACCTGATGGTTTCATCCATCCTGCAGAAGCCAATAAGGTCTGCAGGCTAAAAAGATCCATTTATGGATTAAAGCAAGCCTCTCGAAGTTGGAATCTTCGATTTGATGAGGCAGTAAGAGATTACGGCTTTGTCAAGAGCGAAGATGACGCTTGTGTATACAAGAAATTCAGTGGGAGCTTGGTGACATTTCTGGTCCTGTATGTCGACGACATACTACTCATCGGAAACGACATCCCTAGTTTTCAAGCTGTGAAGACATGGTTGGGGAAGTGTTTCGAGATGAAAGACTTAGGGGAGACCGCCTATATCCTAGCCATGAGGATCTACTGGGATAGATCCAAGAAGCTCCTGGTCCTTAGTCAGAGTACCTACATTGATAAGGTCCTTGAGAGGTTCAGCTTAAAGCAATCTAAGAAAGGATACCTTCCAGTGAGACATGGCCTTATTCTCTCCAAGAGCTAGTGTCCCGTTACACAGGCTGAGAGGGACGACATGAGTTGAGTGCCCTATGCTTCGGCAGTAGGTTTGATCATGTATGCGATGTTGTGTACTATACCAGACGTGGCTTATGCTGTGAGCATAACCAGCCGATATCAATCCAATCCAGGTCTACAGCACTGGGTGGCTGTAAAGAACATTCTGAAGTATCTAAGGAGAACTAAAGATTTGTTCTTGGTCTATGGGGGACAGGAAGAGCTCAGTGTTTAGGGCTACACTGATGCGTCGTTCTAGTCTGACCCTGATGACTTTAGATCGCAGGCCGGCTATATGTTCAAGTTGAATGGTGGTGCTATATGCTGGAAATCCTTCAAGCAGTCCACTGTAGCTGATTCTACGACCGAGGCTGAGTATGTCGCCGCTTCTGAGGCAGCCAAAGAAGCTGTTTGGATTCGGAAGTTCGTATCTGAACTTCAGGTGGTTCCTTCTACGCTGGATCCAATCGAGCTTTATTGTGACAATAATGGAGCGATTGTACAAGCAAAGGAACCAAGGTCTCATCAAAAATCCAAACACATAGTTAGAAGATTTTACCTAATCAGAGAGATCGTTGACCGAGGTGATGTCAAGATAAGCAGAGTGGACACAAATAACAATCTGGCAGACCCACTGACCAAAGCTTTGGCGCAGCAGAAGCATGATGGTCATACTCGAGACATGGGGTTAAGGTACCTCAAGGATAAAGTCTGAGTGCAAGTGGGAGATTGTTAGTGTTATGCCCTGAGACCTATCTTTTGGTCTAGATTGTACTACTTGACTTTGATATATATATATCATTCTAGTATTGTCGTTATTATGCTGTGTTTACATCTGCGACTATGTACATAGATAATAATGTCCCTGGAGACAGATTGTATTTGTGCTCAAACGGTGTGTCCCCGGTCGAGTACCTGAGTGGATATGGGACAGCTCTGGTACATGTGAGATTGGTATATGGGCTGGTTACGCACGGGGTGCTAACGCATGCATATGAGTATAATAGTGGTGGATATACTAGACCGACCCGCTGTGAGGCTCTAACTTGGTGTCATGAGTTAAGCTCACATGTGACAGGAGATGCATTGATGCCTTAACTTGAGGTCATTGACTCTTCTGTATGGTTAGGGATATACTTTGATACAACCTAACGCCTCGCCGTAGCAGGGAGGTTATAACGGTTGTTATTGGGTATGTCACGACCCATATGAGAAGATCAATGGACAGACATAGGATTTGCCCCTTCCTACGGGAAGCTTGATATCCATGGGGCCCCCCTATGGTTGCATGACTGGAAGTGTATGACCATACCCAGGTGAAAGCCTGATTTAGTCATGACCATGAGATTGGGTGAAAACAAAGTGGTGATGCACTTTGTCCAATCGGATATCAGTTCGGCAAAGAGACTGTAATGCATCGGTACCTTGTTGCGATGATGGGGATGTTGATGTTGATATCTATTCCGAAGACTTGGGTAGCAGCGATGGACTGCTAGGTGCCAATCACTGCTTGTGATGACTCGGTTCATCACTGCCAACGTCTGAGGAACCTACAGGGTCGCACAACTTGAAACTTGGGTTCTCGCATTGATCAGGTAGCCTATTGATTGAGTTATTGGATAACTCAGATCTGTTTGGGAGAATCCATCAGCACCACTGTGCTAGATGCTATGAAATGAATCATTTGGAGCTAACTTATTTTTTGGGCCTAGTAGGCCAAATGGGCCCAATGGGCCATTTGGGCCAAATGGACCCAATAGACCAAGTTGGGCTAATATGCCAAATGGGCTCAATGAGCCATTTGGGCCAAATGGGCCAAGTGGGATAAGCGCAAGTCACTTGGAGTGAGCTTGGTGCCTAGGAGAGAATTTGGAGTTCTCTTCACTTATGAAGAGAAAGAGAATTTGGAATTCTCTTCTCTCTTGAAGAGTTGTGCCTCTTCATTGAGAAGAGATGCGCCTCTTCCTTGTGAAGAGTTGCGCCTCTTCCTCATGAAGAGTTGCACCCCTTGTGAAGAGTTGCACCTCTTCACTAGTATAAGTTGTCGTCTTGGCCATCTCTCCAGGGTTACACGCTTTGGTTGGTTGCTCGCTTGATTGCTTGCTTGCTTGATTGTTTGCTTGCTTGGTTGGTTAGTGTTGACGATCTTGATCTCCACTTCCTTGGGCGGCTCCATTGTTGGATCTTGGCGTTCCTCCTTCCTTTCATCAAATCCTCTTGGCGCATTCACTGTGTGGGTGGCGCAAGGTCTAGAGGAAGACTCCCAGAGGCGTGGATCTTCTTCCCGAGGCTAGCACCGGGCGTGGAAGAAGAGAACTCGAGGTTCAGCTATGTGCGAGATTGCAGAGGGAGAACGCTTGGGCGCCTGCATCGCATCTTCCTTCTTCGCTGCAAGGTATCATCTCCTACTCACCGTGTCGATTCCCTCGCAAGACTCGATCTTCTGGGTTTTTGGGACTGGCCTGTTTCAGGGATTGCTTCCGCTACGCTTGTTTGTAAAATTTTAAAATCCCTGGGGTTTCTCAACACAACAGAAAGATCATAAGCATACCTTGAAAGGAAAAACCTTAATAAAAAAATCGGATCTATTACTCCACTACCTTTTTCCATCAAATAAAATAATCAAATGAATTTTTTGACTTTGAACTAAGATTCAGATCATAATAATAATAATATCCCAAAGGGTCAATATAAAATATCAAGCTATCATAATTTTCATTTAAAATCAAAACAATATCATCAACAAATCATCATCATTTTAAAATCAGATAGTGTAATCCAATATCAGAACCAGGGGTGTAACAAACATCAGAATAAGAAATCAAAAAGTGTCATCAAAATATACTAACATCAAAACATGTTTAAAGCTACTATATAACAAGTTTTAAAAAGAGTCCACAATCTCTCAGAATTATAACACTCACAAGATCCATTGGAGTCATCATCGGTGCTCATCTCAGCACCTTCCTCTTGAGGATCATCCTCGTCATTCAGTTAACTTGCAATCGTTCTTGAAATGGATAGCAATCATCAGATCAGATAAGCATTTAACTAAAACTAAATTAAAAAATAAAGCATTAAAGAAATGACAAAACAAAACACTTGGGTTGCCTCCCAAGAAGCGTTTGTTTAGGGTCATTAGTGTTGGTGTATATGCCCTGCAGACCAATGTATCAATATGGTCAGGCATTGTTTAAATGTACTTTGATAGAACTATTACTCTTTATATAGGCATGGTCGTTATTATGCAGACTTCTCTACCTGCGTTGATGTATTGAGTTGCATAAATAATGTCCCAGAAGTTTGGATTGGATCCATTCTTATAAGCTATCCCTAGTCAAGGTACCTTAGCAGATATGGGACAGCTTTGGTACATGTGAGACTGGTGTATGGGCTGGTTAAGTGCGGGGCACAGTAACGCAGGCATACAGGTGCATTGGATGCACTGGAGTGATCCACCGTGAGGATTGACTTGTCTAGTCAACAAGTCAAATCTCACATGCAAGAGGTTTGCATTGATCCTTAGACTTGAGGTATTCATGTCTAGATTTGATGATGGGTATGCTTTGATACAGTCTTACGTCTCTCCGTAATTGGGAGACCAAAACAACTGACATTGGGCATGTCATAAGTCATGTAGAGACATGGATGACCAATAGTAGGATTTGCCCCTTCCTTATTGGAAGCATGATATCCACTCTGGGGCGCCCCACCCTATTGGTGCATGACAGAAAAGTGTGGCCACACTTATTGAGTCATGACCAATGCATTAGATTGATAAACTTGAGACTAATCCAATAGCAGGATATCAGTTTAGGCAAAGGGATCTATAATGCAATAGGAATCCTCGTTGCTTGTTAGGAGTTGTTGCCATAATGACTTAAGTCCTATGACATGGGTAGTAGTGATGTGTTGCTAGATACCCCTCACTACTTATGATGTTTACATCATTGCCATCGTCATATGGATCCTACGGGGTCACACGCAATAGACTCTTGACGTTGCTTTAATCAGAAGCCTTATGATCAAGTTATTGGATAACTTGGATCAATTTGGAAGATTTCATCAGCGCCAATGGGCCTGATGAGTTGGAAGAAAGTTATTGGAGCCAAACTTCATTTTTGGCAGGTTGACCCGAAATTGACCTTAATTGGTCACATTTGGATTAGGGTTGCATTGGATTAGATCCAATGGCTTAATCAACCCATGCCATGAAGTTTGGGCTAGCTCATTATCCAATGAGGCCCAATAATTAGTTGTCATGAAGAGGAATTGGCTTTAAAGGGTATAATAGGGAGAAATCTCACCCCATTGGCGCCTAGGGGCATAATGGGGTGAGGGAGGTGCCTTTGCTTCATTATGGAAGTAAAGGGCGCCTAGCCCCTCTTCCTTGGATGGAATACTTGCCTCTAAGGCAAGTCTTGGGACTAATATGGCTTGAGAACTTTTATGGGAAGTTCCTAGGTGCATATGGATATAGGGATGAGGTTTATGGTAATGTCTTGGAGACTTACCTTACCTCAAACCCTAGTCTCTCCCAAGACACCACCCTAGCCGAATTTCTCATGCATGTTGCGCCTAGCCACTTCTCCTTTGATGGTAAGAATGCATTTGAGGCATGTCTTGGGCTGATATAGTGCTTGGACATTTATGGATAGGTTGAATGAGGTTTATGGTAAAGTCTTGGAGACTTTCCTTGCCTCAAGACACCTCATCCTAGCCATACACTTGGCATGATCCTAGCCCTTGCCCAAACCGCCTCTAATCCTATTTATAGGACCCCTTGTCGCCCCCTCTAGAGTTTTGATTCTTTTAGAGGCGTGAACATACATAGAGAGGCGTGAGCAAGGGTAAAGGGTGACAACAACTAAGGCTTGGCGCAACCTTCTTCCAAGTGGCCGAAAGACATCCTTTTCTTCTTCTCCTCTTCTTGGCGCAAAGAGAAATTGGGCTTGGTGGCTTCTCCTTCTATTGCCGCAAGCTCTCTCCCTTTCATTGCCATAGGCGCACCTTGGAGGTGGCGCAAGCAAAGAAGAAGAGGGAAGTCCTTGGCGGCATCTTCCCTTATCCCCTCCTTGGCGCAAGTTCTCTTGAAGGTGGTGCAAGTGAGGTGAAGGCTTGATTCTCTTCCCGAGGCTAGCACCAAGCGTGGAAGGGAGCAACGATCAAGGAGTCGACGTGTGGATACTTGTAGAGGGCGAACACTTGGGCGCCTTCAACATGGCTTCGGCAACTAGACAAGCAAAAGAGGTACATCTCTAACACATCCTTGTGTCTTCTCTCTCGCATGGATCCTTGGAACCAGAATATGTTTCGGGTGTAATGATTCTTCTGCTGCGTCCTAGGACTGCAAAATTTTAAATTACACCCGGTATTCCCTAACAATTAGCTCGACTGTAGTGTTATTCAGAGAGCAACATGTAGGTGCCAACACCAAGTAATTCATCCAAGTCTATTAGTTTCGCATAAGCTTGGGCTTCTTCATTCTCTTTAGCGCCTGGACTCTCCAAGAGACAGACCTCTACTGAATAAGCTAATTATAACAAAAAAATTTCTTGTGAAATATTTAAAGTATATTGAAAATGTGCAATAAAAGTGAATAATTGATAAATGTTATTAAAATTACATTGGGTATAATCACATTTAATGTTGTTTTCAGTCTTTGCTTAATATCACAGCATAGCAGTTTATTCTGCTTAGCAGCACAGTTATTAAACCAAACAACTAGGTACTTCTCTAGATAGCTAACTTTCAACCAGCAATTCTTTAGTCAACAGAAGCTAAAAGCAGAATTAGCCCAAAACTGGGCCTGTATTTCTTCAAGAACATTAGAAAATATTGACCTTGTGGAGATAATCAACTCACCTTCCATCAAGCAATCAATAGTTCTAATTCTTAAACTAGATCAATGCCATGGGTGAAGAAATTCAATCAATGAAAGACAATGACATTTGGGATCTTGTTCTATTGCCTGAAGGTGTGAGACTTATTGGTTGTAAATGAATTTTTGAAAACCAAAAGGTATTCCCAAAGCAACGTAGAAAAATATAAAACTTATCTTGTTGCCAAATGATTCACCCAAAGATAAGATATTAACTATAAAGAGACTTTCTCTCTGGTTTTATTGAAAAATACTTTTAGGATAATTATGACACTTGTGGTATACTTTAATCTTGAGCTTCATCAAATGAATATTAAGACTAACATTGAGAAAACAATCTATATGTTACAATCAGAAGGTTCAACTTTAAATGGAACTAACCAATTGATTTGTAAACTCAAAAATCTATTTATGGGCTCAAATAGGCTTCTTGTCAATGGTACCAAAAGTTTCATCAGGTTATTCTCTCATTTGGATTTGAATTGAACAATATTAAAGATTGTGTGTACCATAAGTTATGTGGGAGTAGGTTAATTTTCTTGGTCTTATTTATAGATGATATTTTGCTTGCTAGTAGCAATGTGCAACTACTATAGGAAACTAAAAAATTTCTTTTAGAACAATTTGAAATGAAAGATCTTAATGAAGCATCATTCGTATTAGAAATCTAGATTCATCATGATTATTCATGAGGAATTCTAAGATTATCACAAAGGGCTATATTGAAAAAGTGTTGTAGTATTTTAGCATGCAAAATTGTAGACCGCTTGAGACCCCCATATCTAAAGGAAACAAATTTAATCTTAAACATTATCTAAAAGATGAAGTTGATTCCAAATTTATGGAAAATAACTCTTAGTAGGGAGTTTGATGTATGCACCACTTATCATGACCTTGTATATATTATTAGAATGCTTGACAGATACCAAAGTAATCTAAGAAGAGAATATTAGGTTGCAGCAAAAAGTGTTTTCATAGATTTACAAAACTTAAGACTATATGCTCATATATAAAAAGTTAGACAAACTTGAAATCATTAGGTTTTTTGACTTTGACTTTGCTGGATGCCAAGACAGTTATAAATTGACATTAGGTTATGTATTTTTATTAGTTGAAGTTGCAATATCCTAAAAAAGTGCAAAGTAGATACTTGTTACATCTTCCACCAAGAAGACTGAATTTATTGTAGTTATAAGGCATCCAACCATGTTATATGACTATGTAATTTCATTTCAAGATTGTGGATTGTTAGTGGTATTGAAAGACCATTGAAATTATATTATTATAATAGAGCATGAGTTTTGTATTTGAATAACAGAGGCTCTTCAAAGTGGCTACATTGCTATTGAACTTATAGGAACAAACTCTATGATTGCAGATTCACTCACTAAGGCATTAACACCAAAGGTTTTCCATTGTCATGTAAAAAATATGGGTGCCATTAATTTAGATGTCATTTGATTTATGGGATGTTTTATTCTACGTGCTTGATACTGTAATTGATATCATGACATTAATGATATTTTTTTATCATGACATTAATGATGTTTTTCAATTTTTATAATATAGCTCTTTGTTCTCATTTGGTTAAGGTTGGACTAGTTAGAAATAAACATGTGTATGTCCAATTATGTTATTTTTATATTACACATTCATGCTTGATCTATATCATTTAGTTGAATTAATACATATGATGATTATGGGTCTAATTGTGATAAAATGATAATGACCACCTCTTTGTTCCTTATGCTAATAAGACTAATGGATGAGATTGATTTAGATGACATATCTTCGATTATGTGGGCATAAAGGTTGTCTTAGAGATTTATTTATGATTGAAGTTATTGTTATGTAAGTACATGTCTGTATTGTCCAGGTGGGAGATTATTAGGATATATTGACTATGCACATGTGCACACATGATAAATTGCATATGAAGATATAGATGTACGTGTATCGTAATTTATTTGATCACATTTTCTATCTCTAATTTAATTATAGGCATCATCTAAAATAACTAAAGCATGGAGGGGCTTAAAGATATGTAGAATTCCCGAGAGTGTAATTATTAGATTTATAATAAACTAATATATAATTATGTCTATTAGGTTTTGTCGTTCTCTAGTTAAGATCATGTTGCAAAAGAGAATTCAGTGAGTTCCCATCCGTCGCCCCCTCCCTTCCGAGAACAGCAATACTATCAACTAGAAGGTGATTTTATGTAGGTCATCTTTGTTTCGACTCATGGACTCTACTTTTTTTCATATAATTTTATTGGTAAGATATTTAGTATGATCTAATAGATAATACTCAATTAAGGTTTAAAACGTTGACCTAAATTTTTTTTATTGCAACATAAAAAAATGTTGACCTAAAAAGATTACCTAAAATTTCATGAATAAAAGAAATAGAAGAAAAACTTAACAAAATAGAATTTTTTTGAAAAAAAAATAAAAAGGAAGAATGCGGATGCTTAACGGTCAGTTTATTTTAGCAAACAGGCATGAGGTTTGCGCCCTCCATGGCATTGGGCCCCTCTTCCCTTCTATTATTTACATATACTTAGATTTTCACCATCTTATGGTTGAGCAATAAAGTAGGGCCCGAGGTATCAACCGACCATGGCCAGGTACGCTTATGTGGTCATAAGTGGGAGAAGCCAATTACCGAGCCGGATTTATTAAGTTCGTTGGCGACAGAGACCTGCGGGCTTCCGTTGCCGGCCTCGCTCATGTCCCTACTCCCGTCTCCCCGTTGTTCTTCTCTCTCTGCCCTGCCCCAACGTAGGTTACAAATCAATCTTCTTCCTTTTTCATTCGATTTCTTGTGATTTTCTGGAGTTATTTCCTTCTTGAATGTTTCTGTTAATCTCCGCTGCATCTTCCGCAAATTTTGTTGTTTTTTTTTTCCTCTTAAATTAAGCGTTACATTTCCATCTTCTATACCTGAAAGCCGATCGTATTTCGTTCTCCGATAATTCGCTTTTTGAGGCTTCAATTGATTGATGCCATGCATTTCGTTGAAACCGTGAGATTTTGATGTAGAATTTGAAAATATTGAGGTTTGTGCTGTTCAGATTGGGGTCGGAAGATCTAGGCTTCGTTGTGGGCTCCATGAGGGGAAAATTTTCCTGCATGAAGTTTCTTGGCTTATTTTCTTTCGGGTTGTTCCGAGTGTGGTGAATGAGCATGGAACTGGGTGGGAAGAAGAACCACAAGTTCTGTAACAGAGCCTCCGCTGTGGTGGAATCTGTGAAGGTCGTGAACAGGAGGGACGATGTGGATACTGAGAAGGAATCCCTTCTGTCTTCGGGAGAGAATGGAGGAGCGGCGTCTGGCAAGAGGAAGAAGGGCTTGAACAAGAAAGTCCAGTGGAACGATCGCAAGGGGAACAATCTAGTGGAGGTTTTAGAATTCCATACCAGGTCACCTAAATCTCAATCAATTTTCTTTACAGTAGTGGTTCATACGATATCTATCTCACTCGCGTTTAATTTTTTTTCTTTAATTAAATTCGTTGAGGTTCATTGTGACACGGTTTTAAATATATAATGTATCGTTTGATCCATCAATTGTGCATACTAAATTCGAGTTTTGTTTTGTAGCAATTGATACCCTAATCTTAGAATTGTTCTCTTACGATTATTTTATTATTTGTTTATTCTCTTTGGCAGATCACTGATTTATAAATCTGAAAATTGTTTAGTTTATCATAAATTATTTTGCTTCATATTTCAGCAGAACCTTTTTGTCACAGAGATTCGTGTTTTAGTTGAACTGTTCAGTAAAACTATGTGCTGATTTACAAGGCGGAGTTAAAGATTATCAATTCTAGCATTCTACTGATGTTTATTTCATTTATCATGTACCAATTAGACGCAGTTGATTTTACATTATGTAGTCTCATCCGAAAAGTGTATTTATTTGAAAGTTGCAAAAATCGAAATGGATATTCCCCATGAAGAGCTTACTAAGGGAAATGATCTATGTATCTTCACATTAAACCATTAGAATGTACTCGGATTTTTCGTACTTGCCGCTGTTGATCATAATGATCTTAAAGAATTGATATACAGATGGAGAATTTTGGATATTTTGGACATTCGATATCCCAAACATGCTCATCCACTCAAGCCATAGGTATATCGTGGACACCAACGTTTTGGTTGAAATCTATCACATTTCAAAACCATATCAAATTCTAATAATCCGGTTACTGCGTGCCAAGAGAAAGCAAGTTTTCTAGAGTATTGGTTATTATGTATACATTTTAAAGGGTGTTTAACAACTTGGCTACATCTATGTAATCTATGTTACAAACTTGCAAGTATAATCCGAATACCTATATTTCATACTACAAATCACAAGGGATTATTAAAATCAGTTGTCTCCACTAACTGGTCAACGAAATTATCAGGGCTCACATTAGGAGACCTTAGAATGTCAGAAATATAACTATGATATTAGAATTATTATGCATCAGTTTCTGTGCGTATTCAGTCTTATTCTTGCTGTAGATTGATACCTTTCTTTGTGGATTATTTGCAGTGATGCAAGCGACTCTGAGGAGGAGGCGTATTTGGATTCTTGTTTCTGCATAATCATGTAATTCTTTTGCAACGAACTTCCTTTATGATGCGGTCTAATATTTACTACTTCTTGACACTAGAAGGTTATCTGGGAATTCTTGCCATTGATTAATTATAGAACAATCTTATTGTTTCCTGCCATGCCTTATTTTCTAGATAAACAACGAGCATTCCTATTTGAGCTGCATGCTTGGAATCTGTTCATTTAAACCAGCAGTGGTGTAAGATGACAGTTGTTGTTGATCAACTCGAGATCTGGGAGAATTAGCCAAAGAAATGAGCATCTGCATCTTCAAGATTTTGAAAGTACAGACGAGCTTTTTTCCTTCTTCCTGGACAGAATACGTAAATTTCACGCTCGGTGCTTTTTGTAGGAGATCCTCCTGTGCTTGCTAGCTTCTTGTTGCCCCCTAATCATGCCATGCTTGGATCACTTGAAGGGGAGAATGAACCCTGAACAATGCTAGTCAAGACTTGGTTAAAAAAAATTGTCAATTTGATCCAATTCTTCTTAACTTTCCAATGAAATGTGTAAATTGTTTCACAGCTCGAATGAATTACTGGTGGAACATCTATTCTTCTTACTGAAAATACTTTAGCAAAAGAATGAATAAATTGGCTCTCGAATACAGTGCTGTTTTAACAAATAATATTTGTGACGTTAAGACCATCTGTGTACACAAGAAGCTCACACATTTCCTGATCCTATGCTAAATTTAGAATGTCTTGAGTTCAGCCATTATGAAATATTGGTACATGAATCTCATGCAAGCATTAAGAATATCTCATACAAGTACTCAGACGAGCAGTCTGCTTCTAAGCAGGCTAAATTACATTTGCTTCTGCGATACTTCATTGGTCTTATAGGATTTGCTTAATCTGGGGATTCAAAATCCAAACTGCAGCTAAGTTCAAACTATTGAAGAATGCAGAGATGGCAAGTGGAACTTTGCCTCCCTGTTTTGTCTAAGCCCATGGCTTCTTTCTATGCACAGCCTTCTACTCTCAGTGCTGCAATCGACATTGTAACAATCTGTAAGTGCAAGTCCAACTCCCGTTCTTTGGTAGTGTTATCCTCCTAAACTCTTTGTCCCGGTTCTCCTGAGCTTTACAAAGCCTTGATTCTGCGACAAATGTTACAAGCCTGGCTTGGGGAATTTGAAAAGGTGCTTCTGTTTGATGATTCAAACTAGTACCTTGTTTGCCAGTGATTGTTTATCTGAGCAATCGTGGTGCAGGAACGAACACAGCAACAAGAACGCCACAACTACAGAGGCCCCGTTTGGATGCCGCGTTTGGGCGGCTTCTGGCTTTTGCGGGCAGCCAAAAGCTGGAGCGGAGGCGTTTGGGACGCAGCTTCTCAGTTCCAAGCTGAGAAGTTGCACTGTTGATAGAAAGCCGCCTCGCTCGAGCTTTTCCGAAATGCGAAAGCGGCTGAAGCCGCACAGTGTTCGCCGCTTCCGCCCGTACGCGTCTCGCTGCTCCCCGTCGTCGCCTCCAGCCGTCGCCACCTTCGCCTCCGCCTCCAGTCGTCGCCTCCGCCCCCGCCGTCGCCGCCTCCGCCTCCAGCCGTCGCCGGCCGTCGACAAGGCGCCGAACATAGCAGCGGAATCCCAAATCCCTTCATCCAAATCCCTTCGCGTGGAGACGACGAAAGGGATTTGGGTGTTATTTTTTTTTAATTTTTTACAAGGTATTAATAAATATTAATCTTTAAAATTAAAATAATAAAAATATAAAAAATAAGAGAATAAGTATATAGAATAATGTAATAGTCTAAATTCATGTATGTAAAAATTTTAAATTTAAAAATTTATATTTGTATGATTAATTTTTTTAAATTTTAAAAAATAAAAATTAGAGAATTCTTAAAAAAATTATCTATTTTAAGTTTAAATTTATGTATGTGATAGTCTACAAAATTTTTATGGTTGTGTTAGGTAATTTTATATTTTATATATGCTTTATATTAAAAAAAATTAATTTTTATTATAAATTAAAAATATTTTCTTAATAGAATTGAACAGCACAGCACAGCAGCTCACAGTTACTTATCAGACCAGCTAATACACCCAAACAGCCTCAGCTTTTCAGACCAGCTCTATTCAGACCAGCTCTACTCAGACCAGCCACCAGCCAGAAGCTCCAGCCTCTCCAAACGGGGCCAGAATCTGTTTGGTGTCTTCCAACTGTGTAGCAGGGCAGTGTCCATGCGGTGTTTGAGCTTCACTTTTTTGCAGCTATTTTGTTAAAGAATCTGTATTTTAGATTGATGAGAGGACTGAGATAAACTAGAACCTTGATCAAATAATTTGTTCCTTGCAGCTTTTAGTTACTAAAATCCTTCCTATGTGTATGTGTTGCTTGAGAAGAACACGAACAAATTGGATTAATTTAGGTCAGATTTTTGGAGGATGACAAAATTATAGTATACGCTGAGTTATTTCTTTTGTTTTTTGTATGAGCAAAAAAACTTTATTCACTACTACTTGAAGATGATGACCTGCTGTTTTCTATACTAATTACAATATTTATTGCTTTGCACTCAAAACTCAGAAAAATTTTTGGCAGAATCATCCATGAGATGCGAATCTCAAAGTGGCAGCGGGAATCGCAAAGCATAGTCAACTTCACAAAACCAAGTCAACTTACACGAACTGTTAACCAACATTTAACCCAAGTTAAAGTCAACATCTACGAAATGCTAGTCTAAGTCACACAAAATTCTGAGCAAATTACATGAACTCTGGGCAGATTATACGAAAACTGAAATTATTATATGAAATTTTGAGTGGATTACACGAAACTGGGTGGGATTACACGAAAAATAGGCGGGATTACACGAAAAACAGACGAGATTACACGAAAATAGGGTGGCTTATACGAAATTCTGATGAAGATCAAAATCGTGTGAGTTGACTAGTTTTTGTGTAAGTTGACTTTTAAACTAAAGTTAAAGGGTAGTTAAATTTTTGTATACATTGACCAGTGTTCATGTATGTTGACTTTACTTATAATTTCGAAAAGTTCGCTTTGGGATTCGCATCTCGCAGATGAGGGTACCCAACTGAAAATGCGGTAGTTGGGTGCCTTTTTGCCAAATTTTTTTTTCAAAACACAAAAGATTATATTTATTATATTTTGACATTTTAGTTGTTTCTTTTATACTTTGGTAATTAGCTTGACAGAAATTATTAAAATATGTGAGAGGCCAAAGCAAAAAAGCACGAGTGGTATCCCGGCTGTTGCATAATTTTTTTTATATATTTTTTAAAAAAGTTTCTTCCAGAAACTTCTTCACAATCACAATTCACAGCCGAAGCACGCAGCCCAGAATATCGCAAAGAGATTCAAATCACGTCTCTAAATCCCACCTCAAGTTCCTCCCGTTGCCGTGGCTCTCTTTGGCCCACAAAAACCTACGGCCTCTCCCTCCTCAACTAGACAACCACCACAGCACCCACCCGAACGCCCCTCTTCGCTGCACCAGCCTAATTCGGCATGGCCATTTCCGTTTCAGCTGCGAGCATCAACGGTCTCTCCTCCACTTTCCACGGATCCTGGACCTCCAGATTGCGCGGCGACTGCGACATGGCGGCGCAGTCCTTGGCAGCGCGGGCTCAGCCAGGTGCGATCTCGAAGCCGGTCCGGTCGAATCCTAGGATGGGCAACGTGAACGAAGGCAAAGGCCTCTTTGCTCCGCTGGTCGTTCTTGCTCGAAATGTTATTGGGAAGAAGCGGTTTAATCAGCTCAGAGGCAAGGCCATAGCGCTGCATTCCCAGGTAGGCGATGATTCGATTAACGTTGGATCTATTTGAAATAAAAGATTGCTTTATTATACTTGTGGGTGGCTAGGTGATTACGGAGTTTTGCAAAGCGATCGGTGCTGATGCAAAGCAAAGGCAAGGATTGATCCGCCTGGCGAAGAAGAATGGAGAAAAACTTGGATTCTTAGCATGAGTATGTGAGAGGAATGTGCTCTTTGACCGACAGTTTTTTCTTGAGATCGCAATAGAACAGAGATTTATGTAAATTACCTTCCTTCTTTGTATCGGTCGTTGGATTCACATGAGTCAGACGATAATGTTAGTTTGTGAAGGTTCTGAAACTCTGCTGAGAGAAACCTAGCCACTTGTTAGATCACATCCCTCTTACAGGGGAGCTGCCATGTTCGTCAAGAACTAAATGTCAAATTTATTTTCATCTCTTGCATCCAAGTCAGACATTTGATTCGATTGTTTCCACAAGTCATTTCGACCTCTCTGAATAATCGAATATTTAATTTTGAAGGGAAAGAGGCTTGACCTCTCTGAATAATCGCCTACACGTTTGAGAGATGTAATGATTTTGAGCTCAATTCGTACAAAGTAGCTGTGATTGTTTATGCAATGCATCTTTTTTTTTTTATGGTAAACAAAAAAGAGGGAAGAAAAGCGGGACAAAACTCTACATTGTTTGGCTCAACCCTCCGAAAAAATTTTTGACGCATGCTCCCATGCTGCGCAAGATCGCAGGAAGGCGCAATCGTGCAGACATGATTTTTGACGCAAATTTTTAAATCTTAAAGCATAATCTATTATACGTTAGGGGTTCAACGCATACTAAAATAAATTATCCGATTTTTTTTGTTAAGGCACACGAAATATTTACCCTTGCTGGTCAACGTTACTGTCTAACTATCTCTACTTAGGGTAAAAAATTTCTGTTTCACCCGTCTCCTCTTTCCATCTCTCGCGCCCGCTCGTCATCAAGACGATTTCCGGTGATCTCTAGTTGATGTAGCTACTTTAGGTGGGTTGGTCTTTAATTTCATACTCTAGGGTTTTATGAGACGATGCTCGGAAAACGTGAGAGGGTCTTAAGATGAGGGAAGTAAAATCGCGTCGGAAAATGAGCAACAAGAAAACTAGCGAGAAACAATATGGAAGACGGCGATGAATATGTTTCAGGGCAGCACGGACGACGAAGAAACAAATGACACCCAACTATGCAATTGAAACTCACTAACCTCTCTTAGCGAGCAATTTAAGCACAGCATAGCAACAAGAGTAGCGGACTTAGCAGCGACTCAGTTCGCGCGCCTATGAACCTGCGATCACACTAAAGCTAAAGAACCACCACGTCTCCGGCGTACGGATGCCCTTGGGTAATGGAATCAAGCAAGAACAACACAATAAAAATCCGAAAACAGGTGAACCTGACGCACCGACAGTGCGATTTACTTCTTTGAAATGAAAGACGATTACAACCGGAACGGCGAGGCAGCAAGACCAAGCCAAGGATCACACACCTTGCTCATCACTCTAGCGCCGCCACTAATTCTTGAGTCGAGGCACCAACCTTACTCTCGAAACACACTAGGAGCTAATCTATCACACAAGAAGAGCTAAGGAACAAGCTACACTCCAGCTCCCTTTTATAGAGCAACAGAGGGAATATCACACTACATACATGACTAGGGAATATTACACCACAAACATGACTAGGGAACAACACACCACAAGCATGACTACCTACTCTAACTAACTAAAAGTAGTCAAGATGCTGCTGATGCAAACATGCTGATGTATGCATACTGATGCAAGTATTAACGAATTACTACCAACTAAAGTAGATGAGGGAATCTGAAGCTGTGTGCATGGACTGGGCCTTTTGGGCTAGGCTCGGCCTTTTGGGCTACGACTGGGCCGTCAAACCATCTCAGAGCACGCAGTGATGAAACAGTAGAATTTGCTGATAGTGGGCTGATTCATCACTGTGCTAGCTTCTTCTTAGGCCGTGTTGGTCAACTAGTTGCAGTAGCGATCGTTGACCAGGTCTTCAGGTGGCCGAGGTGCCAAGCACATTGGCCGCAATACCTCCGTGTGGGCTGATAATGGACCGATGATGCCTGTGAACCGCTCTAGTGGTTGACTTGAACGTTGAGATCGCCTTATTGTGATTGCGTCGGGCCTCTTTGAATTTTTTAAGGGTGGCGGAACCTTGTCTAGAGGGTAGTCCATAGAATGACCATGTTTCTCTGGTTTTGGAGCTGTCATAGAGGTTCCTCCTGCATCAATCCCCCCTAGTTTGAAGAATTCTTCTCCGGAGAACTAAGGGGATGGTCATCGGTGGCGAGGGGCTCCTCCAATGGGTCGTGGTAGGGAAGAAGGTCCGCGACGTTGATGACGGGGTGGATCCCCATGCTCTTTGGTAGATCGAGCACATAGGCGTTGGAGCCTACCCGCTATAGTACCGCATAGGGCCCCATGTACCGTGCTTGTAGCTTAAAATGCGCCTGATTTGCCACTCGCTCGGGGTGGATGTGCACCCTCACCAGATCACTTGCACTAAAGTGGAGTGGCCTACGATGTTCGTTGGCGTTCAGAGCATTCCGAGTGTTGCCCAAAAAGATCCGATGTCGAACTTCCTCATGCAAACTCGCAATATGACTAGCAATGGAAAATGCATACTCAGAAAGATGGGACTCCATGGGAAGGTCATGCAAGTCAATAGGTTTTCGTGGTTGCTGTCCAAGGACCACTTGGAAGGGACTCCATGGACCAGTAGACCTATTGACTGCACTATTATACACGAATTCGACAACAGGGAGCATAGTGTCCCAACTCTTAAGGTGATCACCAACGAGACATCGGAGCAAGTTACCCAAACTCCAGTTAACGACCTTAGTTTGGCCATCGATTTGGAGGTGATAGGCCATAGAAAACTTAAGAGTGGTCTTCAATAGTGCCCATAGTGATCGCCAAAAGTGGCTCACAAAGCGGGTGTCGCGATCGGACACTATAGAGATTGGGAGGCCATGGAAGCGAACTACCTCCCTAATGAAGAGATGGGCTACATGGGAAGCATCCGCTGTCCTAGAACAGGGGATGAAATGAGCCATTTTGGAGAGCCGATCCACTATGATGTAGATGGAATCGAATCTAGATGCAGTGCAGGGTAACCCCAGGACAAAGTCCATGCTAAGGTCCCTCTATGGACCCTCAGAAACGGGTAGTGGGGTATATAGACCAGTGTTCGGGGGTCGAGGCTTAGCCATTTGGCAAGTGCCACAGTGGCGGACAATGCGCTCCACGTCCTTGCGCAAGGACGGCAAAAACAGATGCTCCTCGGCCATCTCAAATGTCTTATCATGTCTATGGTGGCCGGCAATGCCACCCGCATGCAACTCTAATAGAAGGTGGTCGCGAAGGGAGAACCGAGGAATACACAACCGGTTCCCAAAGAACAAGTAACCCTTACACAACTGGTAAAATGACTCGACATCCTCAGACTCGCAGACGACTATAGATGGTTCCAAAATTTGGGCATCTAGGGTACTCATCCTTAACATAGGCGAAGGTATTAACGCGGGTACGCATAACACACAAAAGAGTCCTTACTTGGCTCAGGGTGTCTGCTACTACATTCTCCTTACCCACCTTATGGTTAATCACAAAAGAGTACTATTGCAAGTACTCCACCCACTTGGCATGCTGGGCACCCAACTTCTTTTGGGCACTCAAGAAGGATAAGGCCTAGTGATCACTATACAGGACAAACTCGCGGTGGAGTAAATAGTGTCTCCACTGCCTTAACGATTGGACAATGGCATAAAATTTTTTGTCGTATGTGGAGTACTTGAAGTAGGAGATGATTTTATAAATGAAAACCTAAGATCATCTTTAGGTATGGAGCTCAAATCATTAGAGAAACTAGGGCATGCAATTCTAGCAAAATCAGCAAGTAAAGGAAAGAACAAGAAGAGAAGGGATAGAAATCACCTCGTGGCCCCTATTAGGGAAGGGGCCTTAACCCCTTTCTTTGTCCTCGCTCCTGAATCTTGGTGATGAGGCTTAGAAGAGGGTATTTAAATGTCCTACATTCAAATCAAATGAACAAGGGGAGGACGAAATACATGTGTCCGCAAACTCCCCTTAAACTACAACAAGAATGTCCTTAGGGGTGTTCTTGATCAAGCCTTCATTGTTACTTCCTTTTGCTTGGCGTTGAAGATGGTAGGAGACCAGCATGTTGATGGCGTCAATGCACAAAGAACTTCAAGGAGAGGAGGCTAGCTTTGGTGGAGAAGAAGAAGAGAAGAGGAAGAGGAGGCTCTCGCATAAGAGGAAGAGAAGGGGAAGAGAAGAAAATGTCGTTTGGAGTCCACCAAACCTTCACGCATCAACACATTGTTTTTTTTTCTCAAATCATAGACTGAAGTGCTAGTGAATAATACAAGCCCTTAAATCCTCTCCCTCTCTCAACGTTTACTTCATTTGAGTTTACAAAATAGCCCTTAATCAAATTTCAAACTAATGGCTTAGAATGATGCTGATTTTGAATGGATGATGGTGATTGATCCTCTCTTGGCGCCCCTTGAAGCTGATTGGAGCCTTGCTACTCATTGGCTGCATGCTAGGGATGCATGCAAGGCTTCATTAAGTGTCTTGGAGGTTGGTTTGCGCATGCAACACCCATTGGTTGGTGAAGAGATGCCTTGAAGCTCATTGGATGATTTTGGAGGCTGATTTTGAATGTATCTTTTGCATTAGCGTCAAGTCACTTCCATGACCTAATTTTGGGTGCCCAAGACATGTCACCTTGATGAGGTGGCTACCAAGAGTCTTGGTGGAGGTTTGGGTGCATTGGAAGGTGGTGCCAATATGGATGAAGTTTTGATGGATGGCGGATGTTATCTTCTCTTGGAGGAACTTTGATAAAGGGTTGATCTTGAGGATTTCTTGATGTGTGGTGGATCTTGGATCACCCTTGATGAGTTGAGATGGAGGGCCGATATTAATCGCTTTGAGAGGGAAGAGGCGGCTTGTAGTGAATTACAGGTGCAGTAAATCCTAGGCTACAAACAATCTACTACATCATCTAGGAAATTAAAAATTACTTAAAAGAAAATAAAATCCTAGGCTAATCCTATTCTAAGGCAAGAACATGAAATTAAAGACAAGCATAATTAAACCCCTAAGATGCTCTTGCATCAGTACCGCTGCCTAATTGCGTTCAGTTTTTCGCTAAAGAAGGCAACTAGGTGGCCTTCTTGACTCAGAGTTCCTCCGATCCCAGTACCGGAGGCATCACATGCGATTTCAAAGACTTTGGAAAAGACCCGAAATTGCTTCTGAAGAACGTGAAGAACGTGGGCTGAAAATTATGGTACCGTGAAGAACGTCACGACACTACCATAAAATTGCTTCTGAAGTTGCTGTAGGGAAACGACCCGAAATTACGGCACTGTGAAAATTGTCATGGTAGTGCCGTATTCTTCTCAATTGTTTCTGAAAGTTTATGTGTGAAATTCGCCCACAATTACGGCACTATGAAAAATATTATGGCAGTGACGTAATTCATCCGAAGTCTCTGTATGAATTTGAACCTAAATTACATCACCGTAAAAAGTATTACAGTAGTGCCATAATTTCTCAAAAAATTTTCTCTGGGAAGCGGTCGTGAAAATTATTACGGTAGTGCCATCTTCGTAGATTACAGCCGTAAAATTTATTACGGTACTACCATAATTTTGCTAGAAAACTCGGTTTGACTTGAAATTTGATATGTAAACTCCTCTTGATGATTAGAATTCGTCCATACATTGAAATTGCTTGAAAACTCACAATAATGATGCCTTTTTATCTAAAATTGATCAAAAACTAAGAAAGGTGTAGATTCCGAAGTATTTGACAAATAAGACATAAAAATAAGCAAAAGAGCAAGATTATGACCCCAAAAGACTAGTTAATAAGTATGAAAAATACTATGAAATTTAGAGTCATCAAAATACATAAAGCTCAAATTTTGCTTGTCCTCAAGCAAATAAAGAAATCAATACTGATTATGAAAATAAACTTTCAGATGATGAATAAATTTCTAAGATACAATTACTTATGAAAAATTCACATCAAGTAATAACTTAAAACTTCAAATAAATGTATCGTCCTCCGAATTCAATCTTTAAGATCCATGACTCAATCAAATAAAATTTCGCAATGTGCATAAATAGAACTTCAATCTCATGAGTTCACCTAGTTTTAGTTTTGAGTCCATGATGTCTTTGTTTATAAGAATAGGAACCTCAAAATCTTTTTCCACTCGAATTTTCCCTCTTCTTTTTATGTATCTTTGACATTTTCGAAAATGAATATCACCTTTCTTCTGGTGACAAATTTAGAATATATTGGTCACATAATCAACATAATAGAACTCATATCTCTTTAAGTAGAAAGAATTTTTCTTGAGATAACGGAGTTAATGTCAAAGAATCTCTCTCTTGGCATGCACCTACCTAGATACATACTTTTTAATTGAACTTCAACTCTTATCTTCGGTACCATTGCAAATACAATGCCAAGAAGAGGAGTTATTCTTTTCAGACTTCAACCCATGTCTTTAGGTACCACTGCCAATTTTTTACAGTGCCAAATAGGGGAGTCACTTTTGTTTTTGGATTTCGGATTCTTTCTTCCCAACAAACGACAAGATGGACTTTAATGATTTACTAGGTTTAATCAATTGATATCAATCCAAAAATCACACAACATATGCTCATTTTATTTAACAGAGTTATTTCTCTTTCAAATTTCCTTCATTAAACAATATATTCACCCAAAATTCCATGCATTAATCAATGGAAAATTCCAACAGATAAATTATATCAAAGAAATAAATTCAGCATATTAGATTCATTTTCAATTCTCAAGTATTGTCAGAACAGTAATTTATCATCAAGAAAAATTTCAGCATGATAACAGCAGTATTTTCATGGTTAGAACAAACCACACAGGCATATATCACATATCATCGAATATCGCAGAGTATCAATCACAAATATCAAAATATCAAATACAACCATATCGAATTACCAGCAAGTCGAGTATCATAAAAACCTCAATACAACCATATCGAAAAAAATTCAGCAGTTATCAAATCATCTTAATACAACCAGATCGATAGCACGTAGCAGTTAAAATTCAAAATCGAGGATCAGTAGCCGACGGACACAAGAATTATGACGGAAACATCCTTCCCTACAAGAGTATAAAATCATTATCAATCAAATAAAGCACAAGTAAACAATTGATAAGGGAAAAGGATACTTACAAAGCTCTATTCATCAGAGTCCGTCTCCTCGTCATCTCCCTCAGCCTGGGTGGCATCCATGGGATCACCCTGAGAACCTCCTGCATCTCCACCATAAATCCCTCCTCTCCTGGCATCCTCAAATCCAAAATGATCGTAGAGAAAGTTCTCCATCTCTTCCATGTAATTTCCCAGTGCCTCGACGTCCTGGTGAATGTGGCGCATAGTATTAGTCATCTAGGCTACTAAGAACTTCCAGCACTAGATGTAGATAAGTTTGAGGAGTCATATGAAAGAATTCCCCTGTAGCAATTTGGTCAAACATCCAAAGAACATCCTCTTTCAATCCCAACATCTCCAAGGCATGAGTATCACCATATTTGGTCTTTACAATGCGTCGGGTAAGCAACTGATTATACCTCTGTTCTTGGGCTTCATCCTTGAAGATGATTCCAAAAGGGTTGGATGGAGGAGCTGGAAGTTCAGCTGGGGCCTTCCCCTTTCTCTTAAAAACCATTCTCTTCATAGGTGACATGATGAATATGCAAACAATTTCAAAGTTTGAGTGTAAAATTGGAATGAACAGTACTATTACCAAAAGGGGCGAACAGAGCTTCACGCAGGCTGAATCAAGCTCCCAAATCTTGATTTCTAAGTTGCAATCGACCTTCCAAACACTTTGAGGAATGATCTTCTGCTCTTTCTGAAGCTTTCAGGAACTGGAAGCAGCTCCATCGAAGCTCTGATGAGAGAAAACGAAGAGGGGCGGAAACAGGCGGAAAAACAGCTTCTGAGCTCACTCAAGCTCAAAATCTCACGCAAAATTTGGTCAGAAAATGCTAGAAATCAGTTAGGAAAAGTCGCCTAGCATCAGGAAGCAAGAAACCAAAGCAAACAAGGGGTCGGCGCGATCTCAAAGCAAAAACCCTAAAAACACGGCGCCGAAACCCTAAATACGATACCAGTTTCGCTTGGGGGCCTGTATAATTACGGTACCGTAAAAGGTTTACGGTAGTGCCCTAAAAGTCTAATGAACTCTCGGTAGGAAAAAGGCGTTAAAATACGGTACCGCGAAAATCATTACGGCACTACCATAATTTCCTCAAAAAATCCCAAAAGTTTTTGTAAGAAAATGATCCAATTTTACGGTACCGTGTAAATCGTTATGGCACTACCTTAATTTCCTGAAACACTTAGAAACTTTCTGGTCAAAAATCGCTCGAAAATACGGTACCGTGTAAAGCATCACAACACTGCCGTAATCTGTTCAAAAATCTCAAAAGTTTCTGTGAGAAAACAGACCAAAATTACGGGTGCAAAATTCACCACGGCAGTACCGTGATTCAAATAAATCCTTCTGTAGAGAATCAACTCAAAATTATGGTACTGTAATGAACATTACAGTAGTACCGTAATTTGCACAACAATTAAGAAATCACCGAAAACATACCAAAAAATGAGAAAAAGAGAGAGTTAATCCTGAATAAAACAAATTAAGACAAAAACAAACACGAAAACAAAAGAAAAAGTGCTTGGGTTGCCTCCCAAGAAGCGCTAATTTAAAGGTCATTAGCTTGACCGTTCTGCACTCGGATTTGCTCGTGGTTCATCAAGTAAAAATTTTTCTCCTTCTTCATTCTGCTCCTCATGGAAGTAATGTTTCAATCTTTGGCCATTAACTTTAAACACTCCCGTTTTGACACTCCAAATATCAACTGCTCTGTATGGATAGGTCTTCTTAACCTGAAAAGGTCCAGACCATTGAGATTTAAGCTTAGCGGGAAAAAGTCTCAACCTAGAATTTAACAAAAGAACAAAGTCACCTGGTTGGAATTCCTTCCTAAGTATGTGTCGATCATGCCATCTCTTAGTCCTCGCTTTATAGATCTTTGTGTTTTTGTAAGCGGAGAGTCTAATCTCATCAAGCTCGTTTAATTGTAATTTTCATTTTTCACCCGTGTTCTTCAAATCGAAATTCAGTGTTTTGATTGCCTAGAACGCCTTGTGCTCTAGCTCTATAGGAAGGTGACATGATTTTCCATAAATCAATTGAAAAGGAGACATACCTATTGGTGTTTTGAAAGCTGTCTGGTATGCCCAAAGCGCATCCTTCCTTGTTCTTGATACTGTTTTCTCTAATATCCCTTTGATTTCTCTATTCGATATCTCCACTTGTCCACTTGTTTGGGGATGGTAAGGTGTTGCAATTCTATGACTTACCCCATACTTTCAAAGCAAAGCTGAAAATTTGTGTTCAATAAAGTGAGAGCCTCCATCACTAATTACTACTCGTGGTATTCCAAATCGTGGAAAGATAATCCTTTTAAACAGTTTAACCACAACCCTAAAATCATTAGTAGGAGAAGCAATGGCTTCCACCCACTTGGAAACATAGTCCACTACCACAAGTATATACTTGTTACCTCCAGACGATGGAAACGGTCCTATAAAATCAATCCCCCAAACATCAAATATTTCAACTTCAAGTATTGTGGACAACGGCATCTCATTCCTCTTGTTGATGTTACCCATCCTTTGACAACTATCACAAGACAGTATAAAGTTTCTTGTATCTTTAAATAAAGAAGGCTAATAAAATACAGATTGTAATAATTTATAAACAGTCTTCTCAGTACTAGCGTGCCCTCCATAAGACGATCCATGACACTGTAATAGTATATCCTTGATTTCTTCTTCGGGGATACATCTCCTAAATATGCCATCTGCATATCTTCTAAAAACATAAGGCTCATCCTAAAAATAATGCTTGACATCAGCTAAGAATCTCTTCTTGTCCTGATAACTCAAATCAAGAGGAAAAACATTAGCAACGTGATAATTTACTATATCTGTATACCACAGAGCCTTGGTCTGTTCAATCCTCAAAAGTTGTTCCTTAGGAAAGGAATCATTGATTGTACCACCTTTATCATTTTATACAATTATCCTCGAAAGATGATCTGCAACAAAATTTTTAGTTCCTTTCTTGTCCTTGATTTCCAAGTCAAACTCTTGTAGAAGCAAAATCCATCTACGTAGACGCGGTTTACTATCTTTCTTCTGCATCAAATACTTAACCGCTACATGATCAGTGTACACCACAACTTTTGAATTTATCAAAAGCAAAAACAATAGCTAAAAGTTCCTTCTCAGTTGTGGTGTAATTCCTTTGTGTCTCATCCAAAGCTTTACTAGCATAATAAATCACATAAGGCTTATTTTCCTTTCTTTGACCTAGAACTACTCCTACAGCAAAATCACTGGCATTGCACATAAGTTCAAAAGGCAATTCCCAATCAGGCGGCTGCATGATAGGTGCTGATATTAAGGCTTTCTTCAGTTCCTGAAAAGCAAGCAAACAATTCTCATCAAAACAGAATTTAGCATCTTTGCAAAGTAAATCAGTGTGTGGTTTGGCAAGTTAAGAAAAGTCCCTAATAAAACGCCGGTAGAATCCTGCATGTCCCAAGAAGCTTCTGATTTCTTTAACCGTAGTGGGTGGTGCTAGCTTCTCAATCACTTCAACTTTGGCCTTGTCCACTTCTATCCCTCTTTCTGAAATAAGGTGCCCCAAAACTATTCCTTGTCTAACCATGAAATGACACTTCTCACAGTTAAGGACAAGGTTAGTTTCTTCACACCTCTGCAAGACTCAAGATAAATTAGCCAAAGAATCTTCAAAAGAGAAACCATATATAGAAAAATTATCCATGAAAACATCTATAAAATCTTCAATAAATTCAAAAAATATGTCCATCATACACCTCTGAAAAGTAGCAGGTGCATTACACAATCCAAAAGGCATCCTTCTATATGCAAAAGTACCATATGGGCAAGTAAAGGTGGTCTTGTCTTGATCATCAAGGTGAATGGGAATTTGAAAAAAATCCAAAATATCCATCAATAAAACAAAAATAAGAATGCTTTGCAAGTCTCTCAACTATCTCATCAATAAAAGGTAAGGGGAAGTGGTCTTTCCTAGTGGTTGCATTTAATTTCCTATAATCTATACACATGCGCTAACTAGTTACTGTTCTAATAGGTATCAACTCATTATTTTTGTTCTTCATAACTGTGACACTTCCCTTTTTAGGAACACAATGTATAAGACTTACCCATTTGCTATTAGAGATAGGATAGATAATACTTGCATTAAGCAATTTCAAAACTTCCTTCATAGATGGGTTGAGTCTCCTTTGGAAATCTACATGTGGTTTGTGTTCATCCTCCATATGAATCCTGTGCATACAAAAAGTGGGGTTAATTCCCTTTAAATCGTCAATGGTATACCCAATTACCTTTCTATGAACCCTCAATTCCTTTAAGAGCAAATCAGTTTCCCTTTCATCTAATTGAGCATCAATAATAATAGGGTAAGTAGAGTTAGGACCAAGAAATTCATAGCGAAGATTATCAGGTAAAGCTTTAAGTTCTACTTTTGGAATTTTCTTTTCTTCATTATCAAATATTGTGCAGTCCAACATACATGAGTTTCAACACTAGAATCAGAATCAGAATTGGAATCATGAATTTCACTACAAGAATCATCACAAGAATCATTATCAAAATCAGAAGAATTATCAAATAAGAGACCAAGATCATAAACTACATCATCTACAGCAAGAACACTACAACATGAACTAGCATATGAAGGTTTCTTCATAGAATCATTCAAATCAAACTCAATTTTGTTTTCACCAATATTGAGAGTGAGTTTACCATTCTTTACATCAATAAGCACTCATGTAGTGGCTAAGGATGGTCTACCAAGAATAATAAGAATTTTTGCATCTTCTTCCATCTCAAGAACTACAAAATCAGCAGGTACAAACTACTTACCAACTTGGATCGGAACATCCTCAAGAATACCTACCGGATACTTCACTGAACGATTGGCGAGCTGCAGAGATATTAAAGTTGGTTTAGGAGCTCTCATATCCAGTTTCCTACACACAGACAAAGGCATTAGACTCACACTGGCTCCCAAATCACATAAGGCTCGGTCAAGAGCCACACTTCCAATCAAATAAGGAATAGAGAAACTACCTGGATCTTTTAATTTCGGTGGCAACTTGTTTTGAATAATAGCACTGCATTCCTCAGTTAGTGCCACAATACCATAGTCCTCTATTTTTCTTTTATTGGATAAAATCTCTTTCAAAAATTTAGCATATGAAGGCATTTGAGATAGAGCATCAGTGAATGGAATGTTAATATACAACTTTTTCAAAACATCTAGAAATTTCCCAAATTGCCTATCTAACTTGGCTTGCACAATCCTCTGGGGAAATGGTATAGGTGGCCTATATGGTGGTGGTAAACTAGGTCTAGGAATTTCAACTTCACATGGCAAATCACCATTCTGTGAAGGTTCATCTTCCTTAGAAGGTGGCGATCTAAGATGGGACTGCACATGTGCAGGTTGTGATTCGAAAACCGGTTCACTGCTAGGTTCAATATTAGGTTGTACCTCATCATAATCTAGTGATCCTCATGGGTCCTCTAACTATTTTCCATTGCTAGTTATGATAGAATCACAATGTTCCTTAGGGTTAGGTTCAGGTTTGGCAGGTAATTTCCCTGGGAGTCTATAAGTTGTGCTAGCCTGTTGTGTCTCTAAAATCATATTGTGTGCAACAACACCATCTAATCTAGAGTTAATTTGCTTAAGACTCTCTGTGACTTCTTCATTTTGTCTCATTTGAGCACCCATGAATTTTTCAAACATGTCCTCTAAACTAGATTTTGGGGTTGACTCTAATTTTGTTGTCTCTACTAGTACCCTTTATTTTCATTCTATCCACTAACATGATTGTTACTCTTCCAAGATAAATTAAGATGGTTCCTCCAACCAGGGTTGTAGGTATTAGAATAAGGGTCATTATTTCTATCTTGATTGTAACCCCCTACTGCATTAACTTGTTCACCACCCTGATCAACAATAACTTTACACTCTTCAGCATAGTGCCTATGATTCCCACATACTTCACAAGTAATAAAAGAAATTACATCAGTTTGCATCTGAAAAGAATCAAATCGATTACACAAAGAATCTACTTTTTCTGCCACAGAACGCCAACCATCACTATCATTCTTACCATGAGGAGGACGATACAACACTCCTCTCTCAACAGTCCATTGGTTGTGATTTAAGGCCATCTCTTCAATCAGTGCGTAGGCATCTTCAACGGTTTTCTTCATCACTGCTCCTCCTGCAGCAGCATCAATAGTTAGACAAGTATTATAAAGCAAACCATTATAAAAAGTTTGAATTAAAACCCAATCTTCAAATCCATGGTGAGGGCACTTCTGTTGTAACTCATTGAAGCGCTCCCATGCTTCACTAAGTGATTCACCATCCCTCTAAGCAAATCCCATGATTTGATTTCTCAATTGAATCATCTTACTCGGTGGAAAGTATTTCAACAGGAAAGCATTTGACAATCATTCCCAAGTGGTGAATGTTCCAGTCGGATGTAAATGTAGCCAGGCCTTTGCTCGGTCCCTAAGGGAAAAAGGAAACCATCTCAGTCTAAGAGCATCATCAGATACACTATTAATTTTCATAGTATCACAAAATTCAAGAAAAAGAGAAAAGTGTTGATTAGGATCTTCTAGAGGAGATCCTCCAAATTGATTCTGTTGGATCATTGATAGGAAGGCTAGTTTAATCTTGAAATTATTTGCATCAATTGTTAGTCTAGTTATACTAGAGCAAATTCCCTGTGTATTCGGGGATGCATAATCTCTAAGTGTTCTTCTCTCAGCCATGATTAATTCTTCTTCCCTTTCCTCTGCAAACCTAAGTTTCCTGTGCAATCTAAGAGTTTTATTAATTTCAGGATCAAAAGGAACTAGTGGTCCTGATCTAAGAGTCCTGCGCATAAACAAGTAGAAGATCAAACAAACTCAGAATTTGTAGGAAATAAAAGAAAATCAGAATTTATCACAGGAAATAATAAAAACAAAGCTTAGTCTAGCAATACTATCAATTATATCAATATTAACAAAACCAAGGTCCCCAGCAATGGTGCCAAAAACTTGTTGTGTCCGCAAGTGCACGGATACTTGAAGTAATAATTAAGATATCGAACCACAGAGACCTTGTTGTTAAGTACCAACAAATTGATTTCTCACTAGCTAAACAAATCGAGTATGATGAAAGTAATCGATCAAACGGTATACGAAAAATTAGAGATAAGGAATTGGGACTAAGGGTTCATCCACCTTAATATCTATGACTAGATATAATTAAGTGTTCGTCAATTTATTCTTGTTATGGTAAAGATATAGCTTACTTAATAACGAAATTAACTCGCTCTCGCGCAGTCAATTTACAAAGAACAACGCTCACTCTCGTGCAGGATTTACTCAATGTTTAATATGAGTAAGCTTTAACAGAGAGATTAAGAATCACTCTCATGCATTCCATCTCAATGTTAAGATCTCAAACAAAACTAAGTATTCTCATACCTTAGTTTTACAAGTTTTACTTAAGGTTTTGAAACAATCCAATATCTATCTCTAGCATATTTTCATGTCTATCTCAATAATATTTCCTAGATCAAAACATTAACAGGAATTAAACTACAAAAATCAAGAAATAAAAATAAACCTAATTTCTTACGATAAGTTCCTAAATCTCAATTTTAGGGTTCCAAGTTTTGTAAATTACTTCTCAGTCTATATCACAAAAATCTAACACATGTTAATGATTGAAACTAGAAAAGATTAAAGACATTAATCTCTTAAGTAAAATTACCATGACAAAAATATCTTGATGAAATAGATATCATCTAGTCATTAATATATTAAGGGGATTACACCCCTTTGTCCCAAATGAAAGTTTAAGCTATCATGATTAAAGAATTATAGCAAAACATTATTTAGAGTGATTAGAAATCGAAAGAAAAGGAGTGAAAGTTACAAAACAGGGCTGTAATGAAAATTACAGCCCGTAATTTGCTTGTGACACGATGAATAGTGGCGGCGCCCACGTTCTCGTTGATTTCTCCCCCGATCAATCTCCTTGCCCTCTGAAACTTCTGTGGTGTGTTCTCCTTCTTCAGGCGAAGCTTCCTTTCAAATTTCGTGGCCAAAGATGGTCTGTACGCTGAACGGCGATGAACCCTAGGGCGATGGTGATTCTTGGAAATTCTCTATATCGAGTGGATGAAAATTGGTCCTTTTTCTTCGAAAATCTTCTCCTTCTTATCCTGATCATTCTCCTTTTTTCGGATCTTCAATTAATGCCCTAAATCTCGAGAAATTATCTTTTTAAGTTTTCAGCATAAGAATCAACTAACTGGGCTAAAAATTACGGTACCGTGAAGAACGTCACGGCACTGCCGTAATTGGTTCTGAAGTTGCTGTAGGGAAACGACCCGAAATTACGGCACTATAAAAATCGTCATGGCAGTGCTGTATTCTTCTCAATTGTTTCTGAAAGTTTCTGTGTGAAATTCGCCCACAATTACAACACCATGAAAAACATTACGGCAGTGCCGTAATTCATTCGAAATCTTCCGAAGTCACTATATGGATTTGGACCTAAATTACGGCACCGTAAAAAGCATTACGGTAGTGCCATAATTTTCCAAAAAAATTTTTGTGGGAAGCAACCGTGAAAATTATTATGGTAGTGCCATCTTCATATATTACGGCCGTAAAATTCATTATGGCACTACCATAATTTTGCTAGAAAACTCGGTTTGACTTGAAATTTGATGTGTAAACTCCTCAAGATGATTAGAATTCGTCCATGGATTGAAATTGCTTGAAAACTCACGATAATGATGTCTTTTTATTTGAAATTGATCAAAAACCAAGAAAGGTGTAGATTCTGAAGTATTTGACAAATAAGGCATAAAAATAAGCAAAAGAGCAAGATTATGACTCCAAAAGACTAGTTAATAAGTATGAAAAATACTATGAAATTTAGAGTCATTAGTGATCAAGGCGTCCTTAAGGGCTTCAAAGGCACGCTGAGTGGCTGGTGTCCACTCGAAGTCATCTTTCGATACACGCTGGGTTAATGGGGTAGCAATGGTGCTAAACCCACGGATGAATCGACAATAGAACCCAGCAAGACCTAAGAAACTGCAAAACTTAGAAATAGTGCGGGGCTCGGGCCAATGCCGAATGACATCAATCTTGGCGGGGTCAACAGAGAGACCTTGGTTAGACACTATGTACCCCAGAAAGTGGACTTGGGTGGCCATGAAGTTGCACTTCTTCGTGTTAAGGAAAATGGCGCTCCTTTTGGAGAATCTCAAAGGTAGAGCGAAGATGCTCTAAGTGCTCCTCTCGGGTGCGGCTGAAGATCAAAATGTCGTCAAAGTAGACGACTAGGAATTTGCCCATATAGGGCTTGAGGACTTGACTCATCAGCCTCATGAACATGGAGGGGGCGTTCGTCAAGCCAAAGGGCATGACTAACCACTCGTACAGACCATCCTTGGTCTTGAACGTTGTCTTCCATTCGTCACCCACACGGATGCGGACCTGGTGATATCCACTCCGAAGGTCCAACTTGGTAAACCATGATGAACCCGAAACCAAATCGAGCATGTCATCAAGACGGGGTATGGGAAACCGATACTTGACGGTGATCTTGTTAATGGCTTGACTATCTATGCACATGCGCCAAGAGCCATCCTTTTTGGGTGTGAGCAGAGCGGGTACAACACATGGACTAAGGCTCTCGCAGATGTACCCCTTGGTGAGGAGTTCATCCACTTGATGCTGCAACTCGGCGTGTTCAGTGGGGTTGAGTCTATGGTGGGGCAAGTTAGGGAGAGGGGCTCCCGGCACTAAGTCTATCGCATGTTGGATCTCCCTTTCCGGAGGGAGTCCATGAGGCAGATCCTCGGGTGAGATGTCACTAAACTCAGACAAGATGGGGCGATGTCAGCTGGAGGGTCCATCTCCACCTGGGGCGATGGGTCCACCTCCTCACGCAACATCAGGGTATAGACCACCTTGGTCCCACTTGCTTCACGGATCAACGTTGGGGTGCGCATTAAGGACATGACTGCAGCAGGTTTTGGGGGCACAATCAAGCCCTTAGATGTTGATGCACGCAACTCCTTGGGCGGGGCTGGGTTGAGCCGGATTTTATGGTCATTGTGGTCAAAGACATAAGTGTTCGACCGGCCATAGTGTACCACATCACGGTCGTATAGCCAAGGGCGACCCAACAGTACGTGGGCAATATCCATAGTTGCCACATCGCACTAAACTTTCTCCTTATAGTCCCCAAAGTTAATGGGAACCTGACAACGGTGGGTGACTAGTAGGCTCGATGTATCGACCCAAGCGATGGAGTACAGCTGCGGGTGGGGTTCAAGTGCAAGGTTGAACCATGTTCAGGCTACTACCCCATCAATAACGATCTTACATGAATGCTCGTTGCATTTTATGTAATTTGTGAAAATACTGGTTTGCCTCCAATCCTCGAAGGGAGGGGTTTCCACTAGAGTGCATCGGACAACCGCAAGTGTGGGCTGACCCAACTCATCCTCTCTAGTATAGCACTCAGGCTCAATATCGCACTCAGGGCAGTCACTGGTTATAGAAGCCAACCGGGGCTGACTCTTGTCAACATGGGCAAGACATTTAGGGAAATCCTTCGAATACTGGCCGGGCTGGAGATAGTTGAAATAATTCACACGGTTTGCAAGCCCATGAATTGGGGCCTTTCCCTTTTCCTCCCATGAAAGGCAAGGAGGAGGGACATCA
This sequence comes from Costus lasius, assembly GCA_027563935.2. Lineage (NCBI taxonomy): Eukaryota > Viridiplantae > Streptophyta > Magnoliopsida > Zingiberales > Costaceae > Costus > Costus lasius. The sequence goes on from CM050451.1 coordinate 86,207,856, forward strand.
GGTGTGGGACGCCTAGGGGGGTCACGAATAGTGGGAACATGATGGGGCTCCGAGCGTGTCTCGCGGACAGCTGGAGCGTATTGGGGCTCTGTGCGCTCAGCTGTAGAATGAACAGGTGGGGGACCGATAGCTGGGGGTCGTCTAGAAGATACCATCTCGCTGTGCCTAGAAGCAAGGCACAAGTCTTGCTCAATGTTTAGAGCTCGCTAGGATGTTTGGTCCAAACTCTCCGAGTTATAGGCAGGTAGGGCTCTTCGAAACTCAGATCAGAGTCTGTTCTTGAATCTAGATAGGGTAAACTCGGGATCCTCTCGCAAGTTGCACCTAAGTGCTAATGTGTCACAGGCTAGCCTATACTCGGCGACGGTACCAGATCCTTGGTGTATGCTTCTGTATTGGTCCAACAGGCGCTGCCTATAGGAGGGGGGAACATACCGCTCATGGAGACAGTACTTCATTTCATCCCACCGTGTATTGGGTGGGAGGGCTTGCTGCTCTAGTTGTTGTTCCACATTTGCCCAATGCAGACGTGCTGGGCCCTCTAGTAGGAGGCGCGCAAAGTTGACACGCAGGTGTTGGGGCATGGCGCACCACTCAAAATAGTTATCGACCGACATGGCCCAATCAAGGAACCGTGTGGGGTCAAGGCTACCGTCAAAGGGTGCGGGTGAGGTATGCACGATGCAACGAAAATCATCATCCATTCCGGTTTTGACCATAACGGGGTTGGGTTTGGGGACCTTATGCGGCCCACACAACATCCTCATAAAACGGTTCATCCTCGGGAACCGGTTCTTCCTCAAAGGGCCTACGCCTAACAGGTTGGGTAAAGGGGGGTAGCTCCCTAGTCAGAGCTCGATAGGTTGGCGGGGAGGGGTCAACCGGGATTCGGGTTCTACGCTCTAAAGACTCGAGGTGATCTCTCACACCCTTAAGAGAAGCTGTGAGTTGATCCATGGACTGCGTGAGCAGTCGGCTAAGTTGGTGACAAAAGTCCTCCATTTTGTCAATTCATGAAGATAGGGCATCTTTCGAACCAACCTGGTCCTTAGACCCTTCCGAGGGTAGGATAGACTCTTGGGAATCAGGGCACTGGGACATGGTTTGTGACCTTGTAGTCACCATGCACAAACAAGGTATGACTCAAAATGCAAATGCTGAAAGCGTGCGGAAATATGAAGATGCAACGGAGTTGGATCATGCGAACAATAAGAATTGAATGCGCAACTCCCTCTAATACCAAATTTGATGCAGCTACTATAGGTGGGTTGGTCCTTAGTTCCGTACTCTAGGGTTTTATGAGACGATACTCGAAAACGTGAGAGGGTCTTGAGACGAGGGAAGTAAAATCGCGTCAAAAAATGAGCAACGAGAAAACTAGTGAGAAACAATGAGGAAGATGGCGATGAATACGTTTCGGGGCAACACAGACGACGAAGAAACCAACGACACCCAACTACACAAATGAAACTCACTAACCTCTCTTAGCGAGCGATTTAAGCACAACACAACAACAAGGGCAGCGGACTTAGCAGCGACTCAGCACGCGCTCCTTGAACCGGCGATCACACCAAAGCCAAGGAACCACCACGTCTCCAGCGTACGGATGCCCGTGGGTAAGGGAATCAAGCAAGAACAACGCAATGAAAATATGAAAACAGGCGAACCTGACGTACCGGCGGTGCGATTTACTTCTTTGAAATGAAAGACGATTACAACCGGAACAGCGAGGCAGTGAGACCGAGCCAAGGATCACACACCTTGCTCGTCACTCTAGCGTCGCCACTAACTCTTGAGTCGATGCACCAACCTCACTCTCGAAACACACTGAGAGCTAATCTATCACACAAGAAGAGCTAAGGAACAAGCTACACTCCAGCTCCCTTTTATAGAGTAAGGGAGGGAATATCACACGACATACATGACTAGGGAATATCGTACCACAAATATGACTAGGGAATAACACACCACAAGCATGACTACCTACTCTAACTAACTAAAAGCAGTCAAGATGCTGATGTGTTGTGTCAGAGAGAGAGAAACTGGGACTAGGGTTTCATCCACCTTAATTTATATGACTAGATCTAAATAAGTGCTCGTTAGTTTACTTTTATTATGATAAAGATAAAATTTATTTTAAAAAGAAATCATCCCTCTTTCGCGCAGACAATTTACAAAGAACCAATCCTCACTTTCGTGCAGAATTTATTCAATGCTAAGGATAAGTAAATCATTGATAAAGAACTCAAAGATCACTTTCGTGCATCCAAATTCTAAGTCAATCATCTCAAGTAAAAACTAAATACTTTCGTTCTTTAGTTTTCACAGGTTTTACTTACGGTTCTCCAACGAACCAATACTTAAATTCTTATAGTATCATCATGTTTATTTCAATAGTTCTTCCTAGATCAGATTATCAACAAGGTAATAAATTTCTAAAATCTAGAAATAAAAACAAACCTAATTTCTTACGATGAGTTCCTAAATCATGATTCTATGGTTCAAAGTTCTTGCAAGTCACCTTTCGGTCCATATCGCAAAAACTCCAAAACATGCTGATAATATGAAACTAGAAAAAACTAAAGGCAATCATCATAAGTAGAATCATCATAGTAATATTATCCTGACGAAATAAAGATTATCTAGTCATTCAAAATTAAGGGGATTACACCCCTATGTCCCAAAAAGTGTTTAGCTAGCATAGTGGAAGAATTACAATAAACCATGGTTTCGAAGCATTAGAAATCAAAGAGAAAAGAGAAATTCAACTAACAGTACGGCTGTAATGAAAATTATAGCCGTAATTTCTTGTGATGAACAGTGGCGGCGATGCCTCTTTTGTTGATTTCTCCTCCAATTGATCTCCTTTCGCTCTAAAACTTCTGGGGTATGTTCTAGTCCTCTAGGCGCAGCTTCCTTTCAAATTTCATGGCCGGAGATGCACTGTACACTTCGCGGTGGCAAAACCTAGGGCGACAGTGAAGATTGTGATTTCTCTCCCGAACGTTGATAAAAAAATGGGGCTTTTCATGTGTGTCTCTTCTGCTCGGTCTGACGAGTATTTCCCTTTTTATGGATCTCAAATTCATGGTCTAGATCGTCCGCAATCATCCGCACAAGAATCCAGCTTCAAAAAGTCCCAAAAAAATCAGCCGCCTGGGTTAGAATTACGGCCGTGAAAATCTTTACGGTAGTGCCGTAATAACTGTAGAGTTCTTCTGTACAGAATTTGACCGGAATTACGGCATCATAATATGCATTACGGCAATGCCATATTTTCTATAAATCTTTCTGGTCAGAAATCGCCTCAGAATACGACCTGTAATATTGTTTACGGCGGTGCCGTAAAGTCTGCAAATCCTTTTGTATGAAATTTATCCCAAATTATGGTAGTGCTATGAAATTACGGTAGTGTCGTGGTTTGTTCTATAGGTGCAGTGAAATCACGGTACCGTAATTTTAATTACGGCTCTACCGTAATTTGGCCTAAAGCTTTGAATTGCGTGAAATTTGACATGCAATCTTCTCTTGATGATGAGAATTCATCTATGCATCTGAATTTGCTTGAAAATGCCTTAAAATAGTGCCTTTTTACCTGAAAATGATCAAAAACCAGAAAAGGTGTAGATTCTGCAATATTTGATAAATATGGCATAAAAATAAGCAAAAGAGCATGAATATGATACAAAAGACCTATCAAATGGCACAAAATATACTATAAATTTTCTTGTCATCAAATACATAAGGCTCAAACTTTGCTTGTCCTCAAACAAAATAAAAAATTGATCAAAGGAAAAGACTTTCTCATGAAGAATAAATTTCTAAAATACAATCACCAATGAAAAATCTCACCAATCATTTCATAAAATTTCAAATAAACATATCACTCTTTTGAATTCAATTTTCAAGATCCACAACTTAATCAAATAAAATTTTGCAACTTGTATAATAAGTAGAATTTCGATCTCAAGATTTCACTCGGTTTCAGTTCAAACCTATCATACTTTTGTTTACAGGAATAGGATTTTCAAGATCTTTTTCCACTCAGAATTTTTTAGTTCCTCCCTTTTATGTATCGTTCACATTCTCTAATTCGATTACCATCTTTTTTCTAGTGACGAAGTTAGAGTACATTGATCACATAATCAATGTAATAGAACTCATATCCTTTTGGTAGGAAGAATTTTACCAAAGACAGTAGAGTTAATGTGAAACGATTTCTCTCCATGGTATGTATCCACATAGATACATGCTATTTTTCTTTGGACTTCAACTCTTAACTTAGGTACCACCACAAATCAACACGGTGCCAAGACGAGGAGTCATTCTCTTGATTTTTCTCTTTCTCTCATTTTGACTTCAGCCCATGTCTTTGGTACCACTGCCAATTTTGCGTAGTGCCAAGTAAGGGAGTCATCACTCTCTTTACTTGGATCATGAAATCTTTCTTCCCAACAAATAGCAAATAGGATGAACATCAACTAAATTAATCAATCAATATCAATTCAAAAATCATACTCATATGCTAATTTTATTCAAATAAGTAGCTTCACTTTTTAAACCAAATTCATCAAATAACATGCTCACCCAAAATTTCATGCATCAATCAATAAAAAATTCCAATAGGCAAATATATATAAGAGAAATAAATTCAACACAATAGGTCTAGTCCTATTCACAGGCATAAACACATTCATCATAAAAAAAATCATTTTATCAATAAAAGTTCTTCAAAAATAGACCATTCCACGGGATAATCATAACAAAAGGGAATCGTATACATTCAGCAGCAAAACTATACATTCAATCATGCATCAGTATGCACCCACAAGGTGCTCAATATCAACATAATATCAATCATTATACAACCCAATCGAATAAATATCAGAAATTCAAACTCAGAGTATATCAATACAACCCAATCGAATCATTATTAGAACAAATTCAGAATTATAGTTATACAACCTAATCAAATCATGATAGAGTTAAACTGAAGCAAGGTAAGATAGCATCGGCGGACACAAGAAGTTTGAAGGAGTTATCGTTCCCTATAAACACATGAATCACCAGTAAAATATAAATGATGAAATGCAAATAAGTTGGAAAAAGATACTGACAGAGCTCTACTCGTCTCCGTCAGATCCAATCTCCTCCGTGTCCTCAGCGGCTACATCCATAGGATTATCCTGCTGCCCTCCCTGGTCTCGACCATAGACTCCACCTCTCCTGGTGTCCTCAAAACCAAAACGGTCATAGAGGAAATTCCCCATCTCCTCCATGTAATTGCCTAGCTCTTCAACATCCTAGTGAATATGATCCATGGAGTCATCCTCCCCATAGAATCAAGCATCCTCTCCATGAGACGACCCTGACGGTACACTCAGCAGAGAGGGCTTGAAACCTTGGGTCATGGGCGCTGGGCCATCCTCCACTAGGTCTATGAAAAGAACCTCCAGTATGATAGGAAGAATCTGCAGCATGGTGGGAAGGTGAGTCCATACCCATATCGAATGGGTCATCTCTTCCACTCCAGGTGGGTGGTGGTGGTACAGAATCCAAAGGTGGTATGAAGGCAGCCTCGGCATTGCTTGGTGAAAGCCTCCAATTAGCTTGATTTCTGACATTGGTCTTCTCAGTGTGAGGCAGAGGCAAGGTTGGGGCTCCAGGTCCAAGAACCAAACAGAAGGTATCCCCCTCTCTGACAATCATCTTCATGGCTATGCAAGATTCAATGTCCAATCTTACATTTCCCTTAGCCACCTCAACTCCATATGGTTCGACATTCAAATGAAGGGCTATAGGAGTGATCAAACCTCCTATCAAAATCGCCCCCTCTTAGCCCTAGCAACCTTATCCATGTGCTTGATTAGAAAGAAAGCTTCATCAACTGGAAATCTGTGCAACATCCCCCATAAGAAATATAACTCAGATTGACGAACCATGCCATCACTATCACCTCTCCCAAAGACTGTGTGAGCCAACACTCTATGAACAAATTTAATACATGGATTTGAGATCTTTGAGGCACGAGCTGAAACTACAAAAAAGTGAGTTTCATTAGTGATTTGGTTCCAAAAGACATTCTCAATGAAACCCACTAGCACTTGGGTGTATCCCCCTAATGATAAGTGGAAAATAGTCCGGATATCTCTCAAAGTGAGCTTCCTGTTGGTGTATATGCCCTAGGACCTAGTTTTGGTCCATCTTTGTACTACTTAACTCTGATATTTATATATCTTTCTGGCATTGTCATTATCATTGTTTGTCTACATCTGCAATTATATACTTATATGATAATGTCCCTGGAGACAGATTAGATCTGTGCTCAAGTGATTGTCCCCAGTCGATATACCTGAGTGGATATGGGACAACTATGGCACTTGTGAGACCGGTATATGGGCTGGTTAGGCACAAGGTGCTAACGCAGACATATGCGTATATCAGTGGTGGATATACTGGATTGACCAGCTGTGAGGCAATGACTTGGTGTCATGAGTTATCCTCACAAGTGATAGGAGATGCATTGATCCCTTGACTTGAGGTCATTGGCCATTCTATATGGTTAGGGATATGCTTTGATATAACCTAACTCCTTGCCGTAGTTGGGAGGTAATAACAGTTGTCATTGAGTATATCACGACCCATATGAGAAGGTCAATGGACAGACAGAGAATTTGCCCCTTCCTAAGGGAAGCTTGATATCCATGGAGCTCCTCTATGGTTCTATGACTGAAAGTGTATGGCCATACCCAGGTGAGAACCTGATTTAGTCATATCCATGAGATTGGATAAAAATAAGTGGTGACACACTTGTCCAATCGGATATCAGTTCGGCAAAGAGACTGTAATGCATCTATACCTAGTGACAATAATGGGGATGTCGATGTCGATATCCATTCCAATGACCTAGGTAGCAGCGATGCACTGCTAGGTTCCACTCATTGCTTGTGGTGACCTTTGGTTATCACTGCTAGCGTTAGAGGAACCTACAGGGTCGCACACCAAGATACTCGAGTTCTCGTATTGATCGGGAAACCTTATGATCGAGTTATTGGATAGCTCGGATCGATTTGGGAGATTTCATCAGCGCCAATGGGCCTAATGAGATGGAAGAGAGTTATTGTTGCCAAACTTCATTTTTGGCAGGTTGACCCATATTTGACCATGGTTGGTCAAATTTGGATTAGGGTTGCATTGGATTGGATCCAATTGCTTAATCAACCCATGCAATGAAGTTTGGGCTTGCTCATTATCCAATGAGGACCAATAACAAGTTTTCATGAAGCAATAATGGGCTAAAAGGGTATAATGGGGAGAAAAGCCAACCCATTGGCGCCAAGGGCATAATGGGGTGAGCTTGGCGCAATTTGCTTCCTTTGGAAGGAATTGGCGCCTCCCCCTTCATGCAAGGATGGAAAGCTTGCCTCTAAGGCAAGGCTTGAGACATCTAAGGCATGGTAGGCTTATATGGTAAGTCTTGGGTAATTGCAAGGAGTTTATGGGAAAGTCTTAGAGACTTTCCAATGCCATAAACCCTAATTGCATCCCTCAACCCTAGTCGCCCCTCTTGTTACTTGGCGCCTAACCCTTATGTTGCCACCCCTCTAATCTATATATATCCATGGGATATGCGAGTGTCTTGACACATGAAATTGACATGAGCAAGACATAAGGGCGAAGGCTTCAAGGGTTGGCGCAAGTAATCTTCTTCCTCTTCCATTGCCGCAAGCAAGCTTCTTCCTCCTTTCCTCTTGGCGCTTGGAGCATTGGAGCTTGGTGGCTAGTCTTCTTCCCTCTTCCTTCTTGGCGCAACTTCTCTAGAAGGTGGCGCAAGTAAAGTGGAGGTCTCCCTAAGGCTTGGATCTTCTTCCCGAGGCTAGCACCGAGCGTGGAAGAAGAGGACTCGAGGCATCCGTATGTGTGAGACTGCAGAAGACACATGCTTGGGTGCCTACCTTGACATCAGCCTTGTCTTGCTTTAAGGTATTTTCTACCTCATCGTGTCGACTCCCTCACTTGACGATTTTCACTGGGTTTTTGGGACTAGCCTGTTTCGTGTCGACTCTCGAATGATGTAATTTTATGTTTTTCCATGCTCACGTGCCATACCTATATTTTCTCAATATAACATGCTCACGTGCGCATGATTTTTCTAAAGAGGAAAATTAGGGTTTCTTGTTCCTATCATCTTGTCAATCTCTTTTGGATTATTTTTCTTGCTTGATTTAAAGATCAAAGGCGCACGTAGTTTTGTCAAGTAGGACGGGCATTGTGTCTTTGGACTGGCTGGGTCTCTTGATCTGACAAAATTATCGGCCGAAAGGATCTATGAAATCATCATGAAAAATTAATCACGAATAACCAAAAGATTTGTGATAAGAAGATGAGGAAAAGAGGCTTGTTTTATGAAAAAGTAAAATTTTAGATTTTATGTTTTTCATGAGCATGTTGAATTGCATGAGTAAATACCTTGGTTGTGCATAATGTTGTGGTCATGAGTCAAGCCCCTTTGCATGCCTGTGATGTATCCTTGTGAGGCCTGCGTGCCGCTTTTCTTTACTTTTAACTAAGAAGAAGATTAGGGTGGCGCATGTACTTGGAGTTCGACGCATGCATGCTTGCTTGCGCACCTAGCTTAGTGGCATAAAAGGCACTCTTCCTTGATGGCGCATGGTGTAGTGGCGCAAGATGACTTGGCCGAGCCTTAGGGCTTGTGTTCTAGGTGTATTGGCCCATACATGGTGGTGCATCACCCTTGAAGGAAGCCCATGGCATTGGCCGAACCTATGAGGATGCTTCTAGGGTTTCCCTAGAACAACCTCTAGGGTTTGAGAGCTAAACCATGGTGAGAAGGACCTTGGAACCAACCTTGAAGACCAAGCTAGAGGTCGATTAGGCTAGGTCTAGTTTTAAGGGGCTTGAGTCCTAAGTCAAGAGTTGAACCTCCTTTTGTCATGGGTTGGTTCAATGTCTTGAATAGGCTATGGTCACATAATTCTTTTACTGTTTTCAGTATCTGCTAACGCATGCCTGTGATGTTTTATCGTTATGTTATTACTATAGGATTGCATGCCTGTATTGTTAGACATAAGATAAAACTGATGAGACCTTAAACAAAAACCCTCAATTAAAATATCAAGTTTAGTAGCCTTCTAACGCGTAGCCCTCACTAAGCTATCGATCAGTGGAGTTGTGAACTGTTTCCTACCCTCGTGGGACACACCCACTTATCTTTAGAAAGTGAGTGGTGGCAATGGTTTCCCAGTCCAGTTTTAACCTGGGCGTGCCTTCGCAAGGAAACTCGTTGGCTCTGGGTATAACGGTTAGGAATGAACTTGACTAGATTTTTATATATGCTGGGCACATGATGAAACTCTAGAGGCAACGTTGAGAGGTTAGGGTTTCATGCTGCATCTAGCCCTCGCTGGACATGAAATGCCTAGACTGTCTCAACAAGGGGAGTTGCTTAGAGCAACTGACCGGCGTGCCCTCCTTAAGAAGCATGGGTCACTATGTGCATCTCATCCCACCCTCGTGGGACGCGAAGCCTCATGTGGAATAAAGATCCCATCTCACTAGGAAATCTTAAATTTCCCGATTGACTTTGTGGGTTGTCAATTCGATTAAAATAGTGGGAGCCATAATCATTTAAAACAAGTCCAGTTTAAATGATTCGAAGTAGTACTAATCTGCTATTTCTTGGTTGTTATAGAACAATGGCTGTGAACAATGGCAGATGGTCACTGCGATCTACCCTGGAAAGGGATAAGTTGGTTGGATCCAACTTATTGGAATGGTATATGAACTTGAGAAATGTGCTCAAGCTCGAGAGGAAGCTCTATGTCCTTGAGCAGCCTATTCCTGAGCCACTTCCATGCTCAGCCTCAGTGGCTGAGAAGGATGCTTATTATAAGACTCAGGCTGATACTTTAGAGATTGCCAATTTGATGCTATCCAACATGTCGCCTGAATTAAGAGGGTAATATGATTCAAAGAGTGTCTATGAGATTATTTCTAGTCTATGGCAGCTCTTTGATGAATTGGTTGAGCGCAAACCTCCTAAAGTAGACATTCAATGTGTTGAGCCGAAAGGCTTAACTAAGACATTGAAGATAAAGATGGAAAGAGTCAGGAATAACAAGTGCTACTCATGTTGGTGTATATGCCCTAGGACCTAGTTTTGGTCCATTATTTGTACTACTTAACATTGATATATATATCATTCTGGCATTGTCGTTATCATTATTTGTTTACATCTGTGAACATGTACTTATATGATAATGTCCCTGGAGACAGATTGGATCTGTGCTCAAATGATTGTCCCCAGTCGGTGTACCTGAGTGGATATGGGACAACTCTGGTACTTGTGAGACTAGCATATGGGCTGGTTAGGCACGAAGTGCTAACGCAGACATATAGGTATATCAGTGGTGGATATACTGGACCGACCCGCTGTGAGGCAATGACTTGGTGTCACAAGTTATCCTCACAAGTGATAGGAGATGCATTGATCCCTTGACTTGAGGTCATTGGTCATTCTATATGGTTAGGGACATGCTTTGATACAACCTAACACCTCACCGTAGTTGGGGGGTAATAACGGTTGTCATTGAGCATGTCACGACCCATATGAGAAGGTCAATAGACAGACATAGGATTTGCCCTTTCCTAAGGGAAGCTTGATATCCATGGAGCTCCTCTATGGATCTATGACTGAAAGTGTATGGCCATACCCAGGTTAGACCTGATTTAGTCATAGCCATGAGATTGGATGAAAAACAAGTGGTGACACCTTGTCCAATCAGATATCAGTACGGCAAAGAGACTGTAATGCATCGGTACCTACTTGCGATAATGGGGATCTCGATGTCGATATCCATTCCGATGACTTGGGTAGCAGCGATGCACTGCTAGGTGCCACTCACTGCTTGTGATGACCTTAGATCAGCACTGCCAACGTCAGAGGAACCTACAGGGTCGCACACCTTGATACTCGAGTTCTCGTATTGATCGATAAGCCTTATGATTGAGTTATTGGATAACTCGGATCTATTTTGGAGATTCCATCAGCGCCAATGGGCCTGATGAGATGGAAGAGATTTATTAGAGCCAACTTCCATTTACTGCATATTAACCATGGTTAGCCCAGTTTGACCTCGGGTTAAATTGAATTGGATCCAAGGGCTTGGTCAATATGCATAATGGACATTGGGCTGGGCCCATTGAAAAGTTGGGCTTAATGGGCTTAAGGAGAAGGATGTGTAGGCGCATGGTTAACCCTAGTTAGACTAGGGTTGGTGCCTATGGCACATATGGTTAATATAATTTGATATTAATTATTTGTGGGTTATTTAATTAATTAATTTAAATAATTGTATGGAGTCCTATTTAATATGGCTGATTATTTAAATTATTAATTAGAGTCCTAATTGGATTAGGACTTGATTATTTAAATGATTAATTAGAATCCTAATTGGATTAGGACTTAATTAAATTATTAAAATAATCCTATTCCTACTTCTTCTCCTAGCCACTACTCTAACTGCCCCTTGCTCTATATAATGAGCCCTAGCCGCCCCCTCTCATGATACACAACTTATTGAAGGCGTGAGAACAAGAGGAGGGGCGAGAGCAAGAGGATCAAGAGGAGTTGGCGCATCTCTTCATCAACCAAGCCGCAAGCACTTCTTCTTCTTCATCCTTGGCACTTCTTCTATTGAAGGTGGTGCAAGTGTGACTTGTGCTTGGCGGCATCTCCCTCTTCCTTCTTCAACCTTGGCGCATATACCTTGGAGGTGGCGCAAGTTGAGAAGAAGGTGACCTAAGGCTTGAATCTTCTTCCCGAGGCTAGCACCGGGCGTGGAAGAAGAGGACTCGAGGTGATCCGTGTATGTGAGACTGCAGAGGGCGCACGCTTGGGCACCTACTACGACATCAGCCTCGCATCGCTCATAAGGTATTTTCTTTCTCATCGTGTCGATTCCCTCGCATGCGATCTTCACTGGGTTTTTGGGACTGGCCTATTTCGGGGGTATTCATCAGCTGCGCAATGTATTTGCATCTCTGAAATTTTGTAAAATATCCCCGGGGTTTCCCAACAACTCAAGTGGAGAACCACCTCACAAAAAAAGAAGAAAAATTAATTCTAAAAATAAACTAAAATAAAAGAAACTATGTTAAGTAAGAGTGCTTGGGTTGCCTCCCAAGAAGCGCTAATTTAAAGGTCATTAGCTTGATTGTTCTGCACTCGAATTTGATCATGGTGGTGCCTTCAGTCGCCATCCTGATTTCTCCATATTTTATTCACCACTTCTAGGTACGTAAGGCTCATTCAAGAAACAGTATCCAACTTTACCTATGATCTTTCTTCCTTTATCAAGCAATTTTGATCTTCCTTTTCTTCTTTGTCATTTCTTCTTTCTCTTTTCAGAAATTGAATCAGTTTTCTCCTGAAATCCTCTATTTACACACTCAGAAAAAGTGTCATTCTCAATATTAGAAGGTTAATCAAATAAATTGTGCACATCACTAACAACATTATCAATTAAATCAATGCTACAACATGATCCTGAATATGATGCTTTTTTCAATGAATCTGTTAAATCAAACTCAATTATATTTTCACAAATATCAAATGTGAGTTTTCCTTTCCTAACATCTATGATCGCACCTGCTATGGCCAAAAAAGGTCTACCAAGTATAATTGGATTCTTATAACTTTCCTCCATCTCAAGAACTACAAAATCTGCTGGAATAAAATACTTACCTACTTGGATTGGGACATTCTCTAAGATTCCAACAGGATGCTTTACCGATGAATCAGCGAGCTGGAAAGATATTGAAGTTGGTTTAAGCTCTCCCATGTCTAATTTCCTGCAAATAGATAATGGCATTAGGCTTACACTAGCACCCAAATAACATAAGACTCGGTCAAAAGCCATACTCCCAATAGAACAAGGAATAGAGAAACTACCTGGATCCTTTAATTTCGGTGGCAACTTGTTCTGGATAATAGCTCTACACTCCTCAGTTAAAGCCACAGTACCATAGTCCTCTATCTTTCTCTTATTAGACAAAATTTCTTTCAAAAATTTAGCATATGTGGGCATTTGAGATAAAGCTTCAGTGAATGGAATATTAATATAAAGCTTCTTTAAGACTTCAAGAAATTTCCCAAATTGCTTATCTAATGTTGCTTGCACTAGTCTTTGGGGAAAATGTATAGGTGGCCTATAAGGTGCAGGAGAACTAGGTTTAGAAACATTAATCTGACATGGCTCATCACCTTTAGGTTCATCACCCATATGGGGTGGCAAACTACCATGGGACTGCATATGAGCAGAAGATTTTTCAAAGTCTAGTTCATTGTCAAGTTCATTATTAAGCTCTCTTTTATTATCCTCAGATTTCCCTTTAGGTTCTTCTAATTGCCTCCCACTCCTAGTAATTATAGCATTACAATGCTCCCTAGGGTTTAATTCAGGTTTAGTAGGTAATTTTCCTAAGGGTCTGTAAGAAGTGCTTGCTTGTTGTGCTATTTGATTTTCTAATATTTTATTATGGGCTGCTAAAGATCCTACTTGAGAAGCAAGTTGGCTAACCAATCCCCTAAGATCTTTCATTTCCTTATTTTGATTTGTCATGAATTGATTTTGATTAGCCATAAACTTTTCAAGCATGGACTCTACACTAGAATTTTGGGGTTGGTTTTGATTCTGATTTTGCCTTTGTGGGTACCCTCTATTCTCAGCTTGTCCCCCTACATTGTTATTACTTTTCCAAGATAAATTGGGGTGATTCCTCCATCCAGGGTTGTAAGTACTAGAATAAGGATCATTAATTCTACTTTGATTATAACCCCCCACAGCATTAACTTGTTCAGTACCCTGATTAGCAATGACTTTACACTCTTCAGAATAATGACCATTATTACCATAAATATCACACACAACAGAAGATGAAACTACAGTAGTTTGCATTTGAAAAGAGTCAAATCTGTTGCACAAAGAATCTACCTTTTTAGCCAAAGTGTGCCAGTTATCACTTTCATTCTTACCATGAGGAGGTCGATACAGCACTCCCCTCTCTGTAGTCCACTGGTTATGATTTAAAGCCATCTCCTTCAGCAACTTGAAAGCATCTTCAATTGTTCTACTCATGAGGGCTCCTCCTGCAGCAGCGTTAATAGTCAAACGGGTATTATACAGTAAACCATTTTAAAAAGTATGAATTAAAACCCAATTTTCAAGGCCATGGTGAGGACCGTTCCGTTGCAAATCATTAAAACGCTCCCATGCCTCGCTGAAAGATTCATCATCCTGCTGTACAAAGCTTGTAATCTAGTTCCTTAACTGTATGGTCTTGCTGGGTGGAAAGTACTTCATCAAGAAAGCATTAGATAGTTATTCCCATGTGGTGATGGTACCGGTAGGTTGAGCTTGAAGCCATGAACGTGCTCGGTCCCTAAGAGAAAAAGGAAACAATCTCAGTTTCAATGCATCGTTAGAAATACCATTAATCTTAATTGTATCACATAATTCAAGAAACAAAGCAAGGTGTTGATTAGGATCTTCAAGTAGAGATCCTCCAAACTGATTTTGCTGAATCATAGATAAGAAGGCAGGCTTGATCTCAAAATTGTTAGCTTTTATAACCGGTCTAGCAATGCTAGAGTGTATCTCCTGCAGATTAGGGGCTGCATAGTCCCTAAGTGATCTTTGTTCTGCCATGGTTACTTCTTCTTCTCTCTCTCTCTTCAAATCTGAGTTTCCTGCGCAGTCTAAGAGTTTTATTTATCTCGGGGTCTAAAGGAACTAGAGGTCATAATCTAAGATTCCTGCGCGTGCAAAGTAGATGGATCAAATAAACTCAATATAACAGAAAATAAACAAAACCTATTCTAGCAATACTTTCAATATCTTCAATATTGACAATAACTAAGGTCCCCAGCAATGGCGCCAAAAACTTATTGTGTCTGCAAGTGCACGAATACTCGAAGTAATAATTAAGATATCGAACCACAGAGACCACGTTTGTCAAGTACTAAATAATCGATTTCTCACTAGCTACGCAATCGAATAAGATGAAAGCAAACTATCAGAAACTACACGAAAAAGTCAGAGAGAGAAACTGGGACTAGGGTTTCATCCACCTTAATTTCTATGACTAGATCTAAATAAGTGCTCGTCAGTTTAATTTTCTTATGATAAAGATAAAATTTACTTTATAAAGAAATCATTCCACTTTCGCGCAGACAATTTGCAAAGAACCAATCTTCACTTTCGTGCAGGATTTATGCAATGCTAAGGATAAGTAAATTATTGACAAAGAACTCAAAGATCACTTTCGTACATCCAAATTCTAAGTCAATCATCTCAAGTAAAAACTAAATACTTTCATACTTTAGTTTTCACAGGTTCTACTTACGGTTCTCCAACGATCCGATACTTAATTTCTTACAGTATGCACATGTTTATTTCAATAGTTCTTCCTAGATCAGATTATCCACAAGGCAATAAATTTCTAAAATCTAGAAATAAGAACAAACCTAATTTCTTAAGATGAGTTCCTAAATCATGATTCTAGGGTTCCAAGTTCTCGCAAGTCACCTTTCGGTTCATATCGCAAAAACTCCAAAACATTCTAATAATATGAAACTAGAAAGAACTAAAGGCAATCATCACATAAGTATAATCATCATAGTAAGATTACCCTGACGAAATAAAAATTATCTAGTCATTCGAAATTAAGGGGATTACACCCCTATATCTCAAAAAGTGTTTAAGCTAGCATAGTGAAAGAATTACAATAAACCATGGTTACGAAGGATCAGAAATTGAAGAAAAAGGATAAATTCAATTAACAGCACGGCTGTAATGAAAATTACAGCTGTAATTTCGTGTGATGAACAGTGGCAGCGATGCCTCTTTTGTTGATTTCTACTCCGATCGATCTCCTTTCGCTCTAAAACTTCTGGGGTATGTTCTCCTCCAATAGGCGCAGCTTCCCTACAAATTTTACGGCCGAAGATGCACTATACACTTCACGGCGGTGAAACCTAGGGCGGCAGTGAAGATTGCGATTTCTCTCCCGAACGTTGATCAAAATTGGGGCTTTTGTGTGTGTCTCTTCTGCTCGGTTTGACGAGTATTTCCCTTTTTACGGATCTCAAATTGATGGCCCAGATCATCCGCAATCATCCGTGCAAGAATCGGGCTTCAAAAATTGATGGCCCAGATCGTCCGCAAACCTAGGTTAGAATTATGGCCGTGAAAATCTTTACGGCAGTGCCATAATAACTGCAGAGTTCTTCTGTACAGAATTCGACCGGAATTACGGCACCATAATATGCATTACGGCAGTGTCATATTTTCTGTAAATCTTTCTGGTCAGAAATCGCCTTAGAATACAGCCTGTAATATTGTTTACGATGGTGCCGTAAAGTCTACAAATCCTTCTGTACAAAATTTATCCCAAATTACGGTAGTGCTCTGAAATTACGGTAGTGTCGTGGTTTGTTCTATAGGTGTAGTGAAATCATGGTACCGTAATTTTAATTACGGTCATGCTGTAATTTAGTCTGAAGCTTTGAATTGCGTGAAATTTGACATGCAATCTTCTCTTGATGATGGGAATTCATCTATGCATCTGAATTTGCTTGAAAACACCTTAAAATAGTGCCTTTTACTTGAAAATGATCAAAACCAGAAAAGGTGTAGATTCTACAATATTTGATAAATAAGGCATAAAAATAAGCAAAAGAGCATGAATATGACACAAAAGACCTATCAAATGGCATAAAATATACTATAAATTTTAGTGTCATCATGCTGATGCAAGCATGCTGATGTAAGCATGTTGATGCAAGCATTAACTAACTACTACCAACTAAAGTAGATGAGGGAATCTGAAGCTGTGCACATGGACTGGGCCTTTTGGGCTAGGCTGGGCCTTCTGGGCTACAACTGGGCCATCAAACCATCTTAGAGCACGCAGCGATGAAACAACAGACTTTGCTGATCGTGAGCTGATTCATCACTATGCTAGCTTGTTCTTGGGTCGTGTTGGTCAACTGGTTGCGGTAGCGATCGTTGACCGGGTCTTCAGGTAGCCGGGGTGCCAAGCACATGGGCCGCAATACCTCCGTGTGGGCTGATAATGGACTGATGATGCCTGTGAACTGCTCTGGTGGTTGACTTGAATGTTGAGATCGCCTTATTGTGATTGCGTCAGGCCCCTTTGAACTTTTTAAGGGTGGCAAAACCTTGTCTGGAGGGAAGTCCATAGAATGACCATGTTTCTCTGGTTCTGGAGCTATCGTAGCGGGTCCTCCTGCATCACTAGTCCTCTCCATCTCCATCAACCCTGCTGGAGATGATCTCCGACAATCTCTAGCCCTCTTTGTTGACTTTCTTGCTATCTCTGATGATCTCCTACTAAAGGTCTGATGAACTCAGCAGAATTTGTGCAACAAAGTTTGTAAGATCCTTTGTCTGTTTCGCCTACCTACTTGCTCCTTTAACAAAACTTTACATTGTCTTCTTCCTCTCAATATTCCTGAAAAGTGAATCTGAAGCAAGTCTACACTCAACATTTTTTTTTCACTTCTTTTGATTCTTACACATATGAGGGATTAGTACCAAGTTTATAATGAAGTTGGTTATATTGAACTAAATACAAGATAGTATAAATTAGATTTTGGATTTTTTGTGTATTGCATTGCTACAATCGTATAATCTCTATATATTTTTATGTATAGTTATATCTAGATCAACATGGAGAAGGGTAAAAATAAGTTGACGAGTGTTCATGATATATTTGGATGGTCATCATCTAGTGATGAAAAACAGATATCAGCATCAGACAGTGAGCATCATATATCATCAAAACCAACTGAGCTACTTGAATATGACCCCAAAAATATAAAACTGAAAGTTCCTAAAACGGAAGCACATACATGTATGAAAAATGAGGAATCCGAAAGTTCGTTTGCATCAACAATTCCAATTGTTGGTATGACTTTTAATGATGAAGAAAAAGCTTATGAGTTTTTATAACGAGTTTGCTAGAAAAATGGGATTTAGTATTAAAAAGTATCATATAGAACGTCGAAAGGATGGTACTTTAAAATTTTGCATGTTATGTTGTAGCAAGCAAGGGATTAGAGAACCTCGAAAAGGTCATGTTTCTAAAAATCCACATCCAAAGACCCAAACAAACTGTATGGCTCGGGTAGAATTTAAAATTGATGGGAATAATGTGTAGACAATATCGAAAGTAGAACTAGAGCATAACTATCCCATGACAAGTCCAAAAAAAGGCACATGCTGAAATCACATAGGAAAATATTACCCTACTAACATGCTTTGATCAATCAGATGACAAATTCTAGCATTAAAGCCCATCATGTATTCAATTATTTCAACTCTAGTGCAATTGATAATGAAGTTGGTTTTACTAGGGATAATAGTACTAATTACATTCAAAGACATAGAAGAAAAATATTGAATGAGAAGGAAACTCGGGGTATTCTTAAATCTTTAAAAGATAGACAAGAAGAAGATCCTTGATGCGTTGCATTTACACCATGTTTTTGCCTATATTTTAGATCATATTTTGAGCTTATTTGCATGATTTTGTGCTTATTTCGGTATTTTTACTTCACTTTGCACAGAATCCTCACTTTTCTTGGTTTTTATGAAAATGTAGGTAAAATCACCCAAAAATGAAGGATTTCACGAGTTTTGAAGCCAAAGCATGTTTCCTGAAGATCTCATGAGCTTACACATCGAATTTGGAGCTGAAATAGTGAAGAACGCAAGAATTACGGCCTTGGGTTGGCCGTAAATTCTAGTTCGAGCGATGGGCGGAAAAATGGCTAAGTATAGATATGCACATAAACTTTCACAGGTGAAGCCGTAAACCCATTATGGGCTGTGAATGTTTATGTGACATAAGTGATATACACAGAAAGAATCACGGCCGTGGCCGTGAACATGTTACGGACCGTAAAAATGTCCACCCGACGAGTTTTTCACTCGATTCTCCACCGATTCGAGCCGGATTTGAACCAAACCTTGCAGAACCATTCCTTGATGAGTTCCAAACCGGTCCAACTATAAAAGATCCAATTTTTCAAGGAAAAAGAGAGCTTTTTCGGATGAACACAAGTAGCGGCGGTGACAAGGGCGAAAGTTGATTTCCGAGCGAAATTTCGATGAGATTTCACACAAAAGCGACGATTGATCGACTCTTCTTCATCTCCAGATCGAGGGGAAGCCGATTTTATTGTTGTCTTAGTGAATTCTTTGCAATTTTTACTAGATCTATGCTTGTTCATCACCTAAACATGTATTTCCTTAAGAACATGAGTGAGTAGATCATTGTTTCGGGATTTAGGGCTTAGCCCACTGACTTTTATGAATTAATCTTTATTCATACTCTTTTTATATGAAATTATTATCATGATTTGACTGTGATTGCGTTTATTCCGTTTTATACCTTGGCCACATATAATTGCGTCTTAGACGTTGCAAGAAGGACCGAGAGATGAATCGCAACGCTCGATCTATTTCAGTTGAACCTTCGAATCCAATACGAGAGTAGGTTGGATTCATCTGAAGGATTTAATAGCTTTTCATAGAACTTAATGGGTTTAGTTAGGTTAACTGTCACGAGAGTAGGGAGTTAACTTAGTTAAACACCGTATTACACTCCGAGAGGAGGTGATATGTACATTAGGAAAAGTTCCTTTCATGACAGATGTTTTCTATTTAATGAGTAACCTTTATAAGATTCATAATAGTCAGTGTGGCGAAACCCAGAAATCCTGATTCTCTTAGAATTTGAACCCTCTAAAAGCTACTTTTGGATTGCTTGTACTTATAAGTTCTTCACCAGAGCATACTTGGTTTGCTTAGATTCAAAGAAGTCGAGAAGACAATACATAACTACGTAGTCCTCATTGGGAATGATAATCTTTTTATTACTTCGATAATTCCGTGCACTTGCGGAAGCCTATCATGTTTTTCGCGCCATTGCCGGGGACTACGGCTAGTTAATATTGATTTATTAGATAAGTTTGGAGACTAGGCACTTTTTCTTTTTTGTTTTAGCATTGGTTTTCATTTTTCTTTCCGCTTTCATTGTTATTTTACTTTTCAACTTGACTCACACATTGTATGCCCAGAGTTTCTCGTGCAGGTGCTTTGTTTCTAGAAGACCCAGAAATTGAGCGTACATTTCGCCTTCGAAAGAGATTGCAATTTGTGACCAAGAAGATTTCTGAAGGAGTGATGGCGGCAAACAATCAATCTTTGAGAGACTTCGTGGTACCAAACATACAAGGGTTCAATTCAAGCATCGTTCAACTTAATGTAGAGGCGAACAACTTCGAGCTGAAGACAGCACTGATGACGATGGTCCAGCAAAATCAATTTGGGGGTTTCCCAAATCAGGACCCTAATCTTTATTTAGTTGTTTTTCTTGAATACTGCGATACTGTCAAGGTTAATGGAGTTTCATCTGATGCAATAAGATTAAGATTATTCTCATTTTCTCTCAAGGACCGAGTGAGAGCTTGGCTATATTCAATGCCAGCAGGATCTATCACCACTTGGGAAGAGTTATTAAGAGCATTTCTGAACAAATACTTCCCACCAAGCAAGACTGTTCAACTGCGCAACAGGATTATGAGTTTTGCACAGCAAGAGGGAGAGTCACTCTATGACGCTTGGGAACGCTTCAAGGAGCTCCAGCACATGTGCCCACACCGTGGACTCCAGGAATGGGTTTTAATCCACATATTTTATAATGGATTAGATTACAACACCAGATTGATGGTGGACGCTGCGGCTGGAGGGACGATCATCAGCAAGAGCGTGGAAGAAGCAACTGCTCTACTTGAGGATATGGCTATGAACCATAACCACTGGTCAAGCGAGCGGAACACTACTCCCACGGGATTTGGTAAGTACCATAATGATTCCTTGACATCTCTGGCAGCTACGGTAGACTCTTTGGCTCATAAGTTGGATTCTTTTTCCTTTCCCTCAATTGCAGTTAATGCAGTTTCTTGTGAGGTGTGTGGTGTAACAGGACACAATTCGTCTGAATGTCAAATCATTGTTTCATCACAGGAAGAATCAAATCAGGAGCAAGCCAATGCTGTGGGGGAATTACAATCAGAGACCTGTGAATGACCCATATTCTACAACTTACAATCCAGGATGGAGGAACCACTCCAACCTACCCTACAAGAACCAATAAAGTGCAAATTCCTCCTCAGCATCCTCAGCAAAATAACAGGCCACCACCGGGCTTTCAACCAAGACAATATGGCAGCCCTAGAAGTCAAACTATGAGACCATGCTAGAAGGAATTCTTTTGAAACAGCAGAAGAGCACTGAAGACCTCGCCAATGCGGTCAAGCAGCTGACATCTCATGTGGATGACTTGGCTACCCACAATAAGATGTTAGAGAATCAGATTGCGCAGCAAGCCAGTACTGCTAGTAAGCCCACAGAGAGACTTCCGGGACAACCTGAGATGAATCCCAGGGAGCATTGTAATGCAGTCATTATTGTGAGTAGCAAAAACAATGACACACCTGGAGAATCTATCAAGGGGTCTGTGGACAAACCTGAGGACATTAATCTTGAGTTGGAGAGCTATGAAGAGGAAGAGAAGAAAAAATATGTAGGTCCGCCTGCATATGTTCCTCCGATCCCTTTTCCCCATAGGCTATTTAGAGCAGATCAAGGAGAATCTGATATCAGAAAGTCTGAGGTGAAAGGTGACCAGGTAAGTAAGGACACAGAAATAACCAAGGTAAGAGATCCTGGAGACATTTCAATTCCATGTCAAGTTGGTCAGTTTACTGTTGAGAATGCTTTATGTGACTTAGGATCGAGTGTTAGTTTGATGCCTTCATATATGATTGAGAAAGTAGGTAGTGGAGAATTTAAACCTACTGGAACTTGCCTTCAATTTGCTAATGGATCTATTTAGCAACCTCTAGGAATCTTAGAAAATATGTCTGTTAAAATTGATAAGTTTTCTATCTTGAGTGATTTCATGATAGTTAAAATGGAAGAAGACACTAAATCACCTATTATCTTAGGTAGACCGTTTTTGGCAAGTACAGGAGCTGTAATTGATATGCTGCGTGAGAAGTTAACATTGAATTTAAATGGCAGCACATTGGTTTATGATTTTTCTTTAAGGGCTCAGAAGCTTCATTTTGCAGGATCCTGTCGACCCCCTGAAGTGAAGGAGGACGAATATCATGAAGGAAATATTTTTGAAATCGATAGACGTTCCTTGGAATATCGAGCAAAGCATGAGAGAGACAAAAAGAAGAAAGATGGAACATGGGAGTTATCTAAACATTTAAAGCTAAACCCATGTAACGATCTGGAAAGGCATGAAGAACAAATACTGCCTATTATTCATTGCGCTTCCTATCCACCCGAACAAAAGCATTATTGCGGTCAAGCTAAGGACCTTAAATAAGCGCTACCTGGGAGGCAACCCAGAGGCCCTAAATTTTGTTAATTTCAGCAATTTATTTTTTGTGATTAGTTATTTAGCTTCGAATTTTTGTAATCAACTTTATTTACATGTTATGATGAACTTGTCAATAAGAAAAACTCTCTGAATTCTTTGTTTTGCGTGCAGGAATTTTTTGGAGATTTTTTGTGATTTTTCTGGTGAAAAGCAAAGTCAAAATGCGAGATTCACAGCTGGAGCCGTAATTATCGCGTAGCCGTGATGTTGCGTATAACTAAACATGGATGGACACTATACACTAAGGAAGGTTTACGGCTGAAGCCGTGACGTGCTTACAGACCGTAAGTTCTTAAGGTTTAAACTTCACTGGTGACTTAGGGTTACGCTCACACTCGTAATTCGCCGATTTTCGACGATTCCTCCCACGAGCGGCAATGAAACCCTTCCTCCAGCCTTTCTCTACTTCCAGCGAGTGATTTCTAGCCATCTTCCACCGGATTTCTGCCGGATTTCATGCGAAATCGCCGTTCGTCCGCCAACCTGCCGTTGAGCATTTTTCGACCGATTCGACGCCAATTTCTGCACATATCCGTGAGTTTCTCTGCTCAGACTAGTGATTCATCGCCTGCACTTAGATTTTACAAGTATATCATCTATTTGAGAATAGTTTGATCAGGTTTTTGGGGCAATTTCTTACTCGATTTTCACGGCTGAATTTCGTGGTACTGTAGCAGCGTGTTTTCATTTTTAGAAATTTACATATTTTGGATTGTTTCGATCGGCATTATGGCACCGAGGAGATCAGTTAAGACCAGACCCTACGGGGTGGTGAGGAAGGAGAGTGTACGAGGCCCGTACCCTCCGATTTATCCTAGGTATAGGATGGTCCATGGAGTACTCCTAGAGAGTTTTGAGCTTGCATAGATGTCGGCAGTGGAGTCTCCGATACCTTTTGGCCTATTTCCTCCCTCCGACACACCTTGGGAGTATCACAGTGTCTCTAACGAGATTGGTATTGAGAGGACGTCCCCAGCTCCTAGCACATCCTCTGTACCCAGTACATCGCAGATGGTAGCACCTAAGCCAGTCAGCTCTCTGGAGTTAGAGATTATATCAGAGAGGCCTGCTGATAGGCCAGGGAGCCGCGATCAGAGGATTGCTAGGCGGTACGCTAGAAAGCGTACCATGCGAGGCATGACTATGCGGGGGAGGAGAGTTACCAGACTACTATCACCAGTTGTAGAGATAGCTGAGCTATCTGTAGCACCCCCAGTGCTAGCACCGACAGTAGTTGAGACCCGATGGATGTAGAGGAGTCCGCCACACCGATGCCTCCCACTGATTTACCAGAGTCTGTGGCACTTGTAGATACACAGACTATGGAGGCAGACACTCCACATGACTCTGCCCAAACTCCAGAGATTCCATCACCCTCCTCGGCCCAGGGAGATCTGCCTATCCCTAAGGCCAGTACACCAGTATTGCCAGATCAGGAGGAGGGATCTCCTAAGATATTCGCTGATTTACCTGAGATATCGGTAGACATACCCGAGCTCCATACTTCTTCCCCGTCGATAGTACATGAGCCATCTGCAGATGCCGAGCCAGCACCACCATCAGTACCAGCATCAGCATCACCAGTACCATCGCCTGGGATTCATCTGCCCTCACCTGAGCCATCCTCACAGCATTCACCAGCTGCATCCCCAGAGCCTTCATCTTCTGAGCCGTCTCTAGCTATGCCAGAGCCAGCGATACCAGAGAGGAGACGTGCACGATCACCACCCCCCTGCCCTCATTGCTTACCCACGACAGATCAGACACAGGAGTAGGGAGCAGGAGCAGAGATACCGTGCTATATCCACTCGGGGACTGCTTAGCACGAGGTATTGGGACGACCAGACACTGCAGTCCCTAGGATTGTTCGATGACGTCCAGTGGATGTTCGTGAACATAGGGTGGTAGGATTTTTATCACCAGAGGCATCCCACATACGTTCAGCTGACTCTAGAGTTTTTCAGGTCAGTCCAGATTTCATTGAGGAACTATGATGACAGTGATCCTAGGAGGATGTTGTTCCGGTTAGGCAACCGGGACCATGTACTGACGCTTGACTAGTTCGGTCATATATTCGGGTTCCCCTCGGACGGTACTAGATATCGCCCACGTGAGTTCACTGAGAGGACCTTTTGGTGGGAGATATCAGCACTCCGTTCTATCTCATGAAGCAAATGGATAAAGCTGCCAGAGCACGGAGAGGAGTCCTCATGATGGGAGGCATGATTACAACCATTGCCCTTGCCCTCGGTATCGACCCTTCGGGGTTAAATGAGGCAAAGGGTAATCCCAAACTTGACATGGATGTCTGTGTTGCTATTAAGATGATTACGAGGTTTGGTAGCTCGTATCATTTGATGTTCAGAGGTACCGATGTTACGATGAGGCTGCCAAACATGGATCGCACTACGATTCGTGTTCAGCAAAACTGGATCATGGACCCACACGTGGGGGAGGTCCTAGAGATGCAGCTTCACCTCCATCACAGCCGACGTTTTCAGAGCATATCCCTCCAGTCGAGCCATCCACCACTGACAGACCATCCACATCTGCTGGGCCATCTACTTCAGCATGACCAGATCCTTCTCTAGAGCAGATGCATGTTGAGCAAAGGAGGATGCGTGATGACATATCGCGCCTTGAGCAGGGACAGTCGAGAGCACACGAGTCTTTACGTGCGATAGAGGAGCTGTTACGGCGTCGTCTCCTATCTTCATTGACACGACACACTAGAGATGAGGAGGAGGACTCCGAGCATACAGAGAAGAACTGATAGGCTTTGTGAGTATCTTTATTCTGTTTTGATGTATTAATAGTTATTCTTTGATATTATGTAGGAGATCTCACGTTTATCTTATCTGTGCACAGGATTCAGTAGATTAGATGCCGATATGACCACACATAGCACTTTTATGTTTTCTTTGTGTGTGTGCGTTGTATTAGGATATTATCTAGTTCATTTAGATATTTTGACATTAGGACTGGTATTGTACATTCATTATGGTATTAGACTTTAGGATGCTAAACTTGGTGCAGATAGGATGATTTTGTATATATTTGATATTCATCATGTGACTATGATGCTTTATGATGGTTTTAGATGCTTGGTTGATGAGTTTCTGCATTCTAGATTGATTTTGATAATGTTTTGAAATCTTAAGTGAATAGTACTTTGAAATGGTAAACTGTGATTTGAATAATGAAACCTGATGGTATTTGATGTTTGAAAGTTGATTACCATGTAAAACTTGAATATCTTTGATATGGTATATTTTTTGGATTTTTCTGAGTTGTATTTTATATTTTTGATATAACTGTACAGGGTTTCGCCAATAATATAAAGGGAACTCTTGCAAAAATTTTTCTGAAATTTTTCATCGAATTAATGTTTATACATATGCATCAAATTAAGTCTAGGGTATCCATTTTCATATTTTTGCTATTCCTTCAAAGTTTCATAGATATGATTTTTGAATGTTTAAGTTTGTTAAGGATTAATCAGATTCATTTTATCCTTGATTTTGAACTAAGAAAGCATTTTGGGCATTTAATTTGATGACTTAGAGAGTTTTTGAGATTTCATGAAAACTTAAATTGTTGAGTAAGATTAATTCTGGTATTGATAAAGTTTACATAAGAATTGTTGAATGTTTAAACAATATGTGCATAATGATCCTAGTACTTTAAGTTTAATTTATTTTCCTTTGGTTTAATAGTGATTTTTATGGATAGAAATTTGGTGATTTATATATTTAACTTGAGATTTGCTCCAACTCCTTTGGTAGCATAATCTAAGATTATGGGTTGACACTAGCCAACTTTCTCCAGATTGAAAAAAAAATGTGTGACTCCTCTACTTGGCACTGCGAAAAATTGGCAGTGGTACCGAAGACATGAGTTGAAGTCTAAATAAAATAAATGGAGAAAAGAGAAAGTTGTGGGCTTGGTGGAAAATTCCTCTCACTTAAGATTAAGACCATGAGTTAAATTATACTATTATGCAGTATACTTTGAACAATGTTATGATACATAACAGTTTAAAGACCAAATTGCATTAAAAATCTCTTATCTATAGTTTCACCAAATGGACTTGAAATAAATCTTTATCTATTGATCAAGGTAGATTTATTAAACCAAAAAGTATTTGATTTCCTGATATGTGTTGAATGAACAGTATAACATGACATGTGAATTTTACCTCTCTTGGATTGTAAATTCTTGACAGTTTGTCTCTACTGTGATTTCTCTCAAATGATCTAAGTTCTGAAAAGTCGCCTACCAAAATGTAGACTAAGGTCTTTATTGATGGTAAAACAGATGAGCATTCCTTATCTTTACATCCTTATTTCATACTGATACATTGCTTGAGGATAAGCAAAATTCTAAGTCTAGGGTATTTTGATGCGTTGCATTTACACCATGTTTTTGCCTATATTTTAGATCATATTTTGAGCTTATTTGCATGATTTTGTGCTTATTTCGGTATTTTTACTTCACTTTGCACAGAATCTTCACTTTTCTTGGTTTTTTATGAAAATGTAGGTAAAATAACCCAAAAATGAAGGATTTCACGAGTTTTGAAGCCAAAGCATGATTCCTGAAGAGATTATGAGCTTACACGTCGAATTTGGAACTAAAATAGTGAAGAACGCAAGAATTATGGCCTTGGCCGTAATTCTGGGTTGGACGTAAATTCCAGTTCGATCGATGGGTGGAAAAATGGCAAAGTATAGATATGCATAGAAACTTTCACGGGTGAAGCCGTAAACCTATTACGGGCCGTAAATGTTTTTGTCATATAAGTGATATACACATAGAAAGAATAATGGCCGTGGCCGTGAACACGTTACGGACCGTAAAAACGTCCACTCGACGAGTTTTTCACTCAATTCTCCACCGATTCGAATTGGATTTGAACCAAACCTTGCAGAACCGTTCCTTGATGGGTTCCAAACCGGTCCAACTATAAAAGATCCAATTTTTCAAGAAAAAAGAAAGCTTTTTCGGATGAACACATGCGGCGGCGGCGACGACAAGGGCGAAAGTTGATTTCCGAGCGAAATTTCGACGAGATTTCACGCAAAAGCGACGATTGATCGACTCTTCTTCATCTCCAGATCGAGGGGAAGCCGATTTTATTATTGTCTTAGTGAATTCTTTGCAATTTTTACTAGATTTATGCTTGTTCATCACTTAAACATGTATTTCCTTAAGAACATGAGTGAGTAGATCATTGTTTCGGGATTTATGGCTTAGCCCACTGACTTTTATGAATTAATCTTTATTCATACTCTTTTTATACGAAATTATTATCATAATTTGACTGCGATTGCGTTTATTCCGTGTTATACCTTGGCCACATATAATTGCGTCTTAGACGTTGCAAGAAAGACCGAGAGGTGAATCGCAACGCCCGATCTATTTCAGTTGAACCTTCGAATCCAATCACGAGAGTATGTTGGATTCGTCTGAAGGATTTAACAGCTTTTCATAGAACTTAATGGGTTTAGTTAGGTTAACTGTCACGAGAGTAGGGAGTTAACTTAGTTAAACACCGTATTACACTCCGAGAGGAGGTGATATGTACATTAGGAAAAGTTCCTTTCATGATTGATGTTTTCTATTTATTGAGTAACCTTTATAAGATTCATAATAGTCAATGTGTGAAACCTAGAAATCCCGATTCTCTTAGAATTTGAACCCTCTAAAAGCTGCTTTTGGATTGTTCGTACTTAGAAGTTCTTCACTAGAGCATACTTGGTTTGCTTAGATTCAAACATGTCGAGAAGCCAGTACTTAACTACGTAGTCCTCATTGGGAACGATAATCTTTTTATTACTTCGATAATTCCGTGCACTTGTGGAAGCCTATTAATCCTCATTTTTTTTATACTATTGAAGCTGTTGAATCAGGAGAGATTACTCTTTTTTTTTAGCCGATGGAAGATCTATTATAGATTTTCAGTATTTTGCTGATATTATTTGTTTTGACACTACGTTTCAAACAAATCAGTATGACATGTCATTGGTACCAATTGTTGGTCTAAATCATCATAAGCAAACTATTATATTTGGTGCGGCATTACTGTATGATGAGTCTGCTGAATCTTTTGTATGGCTTTTTGAGACCATTTTTTCAAGTGATGTCCAGCCGTTATCCTATTATAATCTTTACAAATCAATCGGCTATAATAGCTAAAGCAATACAGACAGTAATGCCTAATACTGCTCATCACTTATTGATGTAGGAAAAGTTAACACTAAAGAAGGGGACGAATCGGATGGGAAAACACCTCCCCAGAATTTTCTGCGCACTGAACACGGGCAGGCCATGACGCCCGTCATGAGTGTGATGGCCTTAGTGAAGAATCCAGAAAGTAAGCACGGGTGTGCATCCCGTCACGGGCAGGCCGTGATGAGCTTGGCGAAAATCGGAGCACCTGATCACAACCGAGATGGAGAATATGGGCAGGTCGTGATCACCTCGGCGAAAAATGGAAAAACCGGTGATTTCGGATGCGAACGCGGTCACGGCCGTGACGAGAAGCACGGGCAGGCCGTGATGAGCTCGGCGGATTCTGCAGCACCTAATCACGTCTGGAGCACTTGATCACGGCCATGAACACCATCACGGCTAGGCCGTGATCACTTCGGCAGGCTCCGACAGAACTAATCATGGTCGTGAACAGAAGCATGGCCAAGCCATGATCACCCCTGAAGACACCGTTTTTCCCCGGTGACCCTGTTTCTACGTGCACAACCCTCCCTACCATGTTCATCCATCCAAGGAGGACCCAAAGGAGCCCAACAAGGTGGAAATAC
The DNA here is from genome assembly GCA_027563935.2 of Costus lasius. Taxonomy (NCBI): domain Eukaryota; kingdom Viridiplantae; phylum Streptophyta; class Magnoliopsida; order Zingiberales; family Costaceae; genus Costus; species Costus lasius. Next base: position 86,237,243 of record CM050451.1, read on the forward strand.
GGCAGTCACAATGCCCATCCCTACCACTGGACTGTTACATGGGAGTTGTTAGCCCACTATCGATCCATACCGCAGTGCTCCCACCCAAGGACCGTGCAACCCAACCTCATGAAGGCCTAGCCCAAGACGAGCCACATAATCGTCTCAACAATACGGCCCAAGAACGTGCAACGACGGTCGTGACCCAGCCCACAACATCCAAGTTCTGTTGCTTCATCGCGGCGTGCTCCGAATGTGTCTAACCACCCGGCCGTACTCCGGGACGAGGAATCAAAAGACATGCACTAGCTTCACATTAGTTGTTAGGAGTTTGTTTTATTTTAGTCTTTAGTTGCAGCTTGACCACTTTTGGGGCTGCAAGAGTTGGTAGTTAGTTGGGATTCTTGTCTCTTACTAATTTGTCTTGTTTCCTCCCCACTTGTTCTATAAAAGAGGAGGTTGGGCTAGTTGATCTTCAGTTCTCTAGTAGCTGATAGAGTTCTCCTGGTGAGCTGAGAGCCTCCAGCATGTGTAGAAGTCAAAGTCGGTGCTTCACCTTCAGAGTTGTACGGGTCGTGCACGGATTTATCGAAGTAATAAAAAGATTATCGTTCCCAACGAGGATCAGGTGGTCAAGTATCGATTACATGATTGATCTATATCTAGATGATTCAAAGTGTAGTTTTTTGTTTTGAAAACTTCTAATGCAAGAAAACAAAAAGGTGGTTTTAGGGTTTTGGCTAAAAATCAATTTAGATAAAATCAGGACTCGGGGTTTCACCACATTGACGATTATGAATTTAGTAAAAATAAATATTTAAACAGAAAATTATAGTTTTGAAAGGGATTTTTCCTAAGATACAGATTACCTCCTCTCGGAGCGTAATCCGGTATCTAACTATGCTAACTCCCTACTCTCGTGACAGTTAACGTAATTAGACTCATTAAGTTCTATGAAAAACCATGTGAATCCTTCAAACAAATCTGAACTACTCTCGTGATCAGATTCGTAAGTTTGAAAAGAATAGATCTGACGTTGCGATTCACCTCTCGGTCCTTCTCGCAACGTCTAAGACGTAAAATTACGTGGCCAAGGTAAATTACGGTATAAACACAATTCTAATCAAATCAAATATATAGAATTCATGAAAAAGATTTAAATCAATATATTCAATCCATAAATCGTCAACGGGCTACTCCCCAAATCCGAAAAATATGGTTTACACGTTCATGTTCATAACAAACAGCATGTTCATTGATGAAAATCCCATGAAAACCTAAGAAGATTACAGGAAATCGCTAGACAAGTAATTAGAAAAGCTTCCCCTCGACGTGGAGACAAAGATGAAGTATCCAATTCTTCCTTTGCACAGCTTTCCTGATCGAATTCTGCCCTGGAAGTGATTCTTGTCGTTACCGCCTCCTCCTCTCGTTTTCATGTGTAGAAGCCCCCGAAACCCTTCCAAAACCCTTCCTTTTATAGTTTAATCAGTATAGAACCCATATAGGAAGGTTTCTGCAAGGTTTGATTCAATTCCGATTTAATTTGGAGTCGAATCAAGTGAAAAACCGAAAGGGCGGACGTTTTCACGATCCGTGATGAGTTTACGGCCACGGCCGTAAATGTCTCTGTGTGTACAGTACTTAAGTCACAGAAATATTCACGGCCCATGATGGATTCACGGCTTCGGCCATGAAAGTTTCTGTGCATTCCAACACTTAGCCGCTTTTTCACCCGTTCGAACTTAGAATTACGGCCGGACCAAAAATTACGGCCAAGGCCGTGAAAGTTGCGTTCTTCTCCATTTTCGCTCCAAATTTGACGTGTAAGCTCGTGATCTCCTTGGGAATCATATTATGGCTTCAAATCTCCCAAAATCTTTCATTTTTGAGCCATTTTACCTATATTTTCATAAAAACCAAGAAAAGTAAAGATTCCGTGCAAAGTAAAGCAAAAATACTAAAAATAGCAGAAAATCATTCAATTAAGCTCAGAATATGATCTAAAATATAGGCAAAAACATGGTGTAAATGCAACGCATTAGATGATTCTCGCTCTTTGGTGCATTTCAGGTTCATAGCCACGCGAGCTGAACCCCCGTGACCCTGCTGCCGCCCCAAGATAACGTGCTAAGCTTATAATTTGCTAAGAGGTTAGTGTGTTATTTCAATAGTTTGAGTTCCGTTGATCCTCTTCTCACATTTGTGTTGCTCGAATCAAATTCGCTGCTGATTTCATCGTGTTTCTTACTGCTTTTCCGAAGCATTTTTTACTTCCCTCATCTAAAGAACACCCCCCCCCCCCCCCCCCGGTTTGGCCATTTCTTCATGCATTGTGTAACATCGTAAAGTGGTTTTAAGTGAGATCTAAAACATTGCATATATGAGCGTTCTAGTGTGGCTACTTTTGAGAAACTATGGACATGAACATCAATGGATGATTAATTTTTATAAAATATGGAAAAAGTGGGCTGCCTGCTATAGAATTGAGACCTTTTGTGCAAATGTCAACAACCCAGCGAAGTGAAAGTATGAACTTCCACTTCAAGAGATTCTTTAAGAAAAGATTTGGTCTATTTGAGTTTTTAGAAGAGTATGGCATGACACTAAGCTTCTTTCGGGAGAAGGAAATCAAGGTTGATTTCAACACTAGAAATAACACACCACCTAATATTTTTGGTAACATGAGTAGAGAGGTAGCTGTAGTTTATACCAGAAAAATATATAAGGAGTTTGCATAGCAATTTGAAAAGCATGTAGATTGTCTTGTTGAATTCATTGGCTCAGATGAGTTTGAAAGTAGATATAAGATATTTTCATCAAATCATGCTAGAGATGAACATGTCAAATATAACTCTTCTTCTACTACACTTAGCTGCTCGTGTATGATGTTTGAGAGCAATGGAATACTATGCATGCATAGAATAAAAGTTTTGGCAATCAATAATATTAACTATATACCGAAGCTTTACATTTTAAAGAGATGGACAAAATATGCTAAGGGAAGGTGATAGATCCAGAATATGTTCGCCCACTATTGATTCATCAGGTAGAGAGAGTTTGACATCTATGTATACTCGAGTGTGTCAAAACCAATATTCTATCTCAACAATGAGTATGCACTCCATAAGAGCACTTGAGCACATTGAAATTGCATCTAGTCAACTCAGAATTAATGTAGAACATATATTAGGTACCGATCCTCAAACTCTACTTGAATGTGCCTTACCTGAAAAGAAAGCAAATGATAATAATGAGACGGGAATGGATCCAAATACTAGTAACAAGCCACCAACAGTGAAGAAAGGTCCAAAAGAGAAAAGGAAAAAGGGCATGCTTGAACGAAAACTAAAAAAAACTAGCACTTCAGCAAGGGAAAGTGGTGCAGTTCCAAATGTTTATAGGCCTTATATACACACGCCTACGTACAACATATTGACAAATAATCCACCACCCAATGGTATGAAAAATCTATGTACATAATTTCAGCTTTGATAACAGGTGCCATCAATCCACCACCCGATGCAAGCATCCCCATTCTTTTCTTATATAGGCATGATGATGGGAGCTTCTCCCTCTTACAGTGTATGTTTATCTCTTGGTACAGACTTTTTATTCATTGGTTCTCTTATTGATATATTCTCTTCTTGTGTAATGTAGTTATTAGATGAAGGTTCATATATTCAAGCTGCACAAATAATTTAATACTTACACTTTCAAATATCATTCTTCCGAATAGAACTGTGCATATATGAGCCTTGTGAATTATCTATTTCTCAGTCTCATGTCATAATGTTATCTCCTGTAATACATACGAATCAAGTTCTATAGTTTGTTCAACTGAAATCATGGAACGACCACAGTAGTCTATTCTCCCAATAAACTGAAATTATGAAATCACATTAGTATCATATATATTAGTATAACTATAAAGTAAAGTTACTAAATTATAAAAGTGCACTTTACAAATTTATCTCGTCCACCTCACTGGGTTCAACTACAGCTTCGTCTATCACCTCAACGACCTTCTTTTTTTTTCTTTTCTTCTGTAAATGGGCTGGCTGTTGCCCATGATGCTTTGCTAACTCTTTTGCTTCTTCGTTTGATGCCCATGTCAATGAGTGCTTCAAAATCACTACTTGACGGTTCGTCCTTTGAGCGTTCCTTCAATAAATCCTTAATTTGAGCCTTAAGCTTGCCATTTTCATAAAGGGCATCCTTGATCTTTTGTTCTAAGGCAGCCACTTAAAGATTGAATGCTGCTTTCAAGTTGCCTATCTCAGCCATATGTTGTTGTGTCTTTTCTTTTTCAACACATAACATGTCTATTTCAAACTTCAACGCCGCCTTCAACGGGTCAATCTTAACCATATTCTATTTTTTATCAAGTTGTGTGTTATCTTTTTCAACACACAACATCTCTATTTCTTCCTTCAACCGCATATTTTCTTTTTTGATAAGGCTCATTTCTGAATTCAATCTTTTAATTTCTTCATTAATCTACAAAAAATTTTCATAGGTTAGTTTATGAAGACTACAATGCAAATTATAATACTCACATGGGTGTCTCCTAAATCTTCATTGATCTATGATAAGGAACAAAATAAAATTAGTTTAACAATAAAAATATAATATAATCCACTCAAACTAGTTTATATACTCACATGGGCATCAGATAAGACTAGAATGTGTGATGTGGCTTCAACGGGTTCAGGTGGTGGTGGGTTATCAATTAATATATTTATCTAAAAAAAATTTTATATGTTAGTATATGAACACTACGATACAAATTATAATACTCAGATGAGTGTCTCCCAAATCTTTATTGATCTACCATAAGAAACAAAATAAAATTAGTTTAACAATAAAAATATAATTGATACCACTCTAATTGGTATGTATACTCACATGGGAAACTGATAAGACTAGAGTGTGTGATGTAGCTTCAACATTTACAGGTGGTGGTGGGTTATTTACAATAGCAGCCTCAGCATCATCCACTTGAAGATCAAAAATAATATGCCACACAATATTATAAGACAAATATATAAATAAAAAATTTTTAGTTTATATTGATTGCATACCATTGATTCATTTAACTTAGAAAGGTTCTTGAAATAAGAACTTCGTCATGATAGCTTGACTTTAGCCCAACGGAAAAGCCGTGGGTAAATAGCATCAATAGAAGAATGAGCATACGTAAGTGTATGCTCATATAGCTAAACCTACCACGCAAAAATAATATATCGGATATATATATACAATGTAGGGGTGAGCATCCGGGTCCGTAAAATCGGTTTTTACCGATTACCGAAAAATTCGGTAAAATCAATTCGGTTAAAAAGTTTTTGATTTTGGTAACGGTAATTGATTTTGTGTAAATTGGTTTTCGGTTTTCGATATCATTTTTTACGATTCGGTTTGGTAAAAAACCGATTTACCGATATACTCTTATATACTATTATTACTCCATTTATCCAATAACAAATTACAGCAAACATTTTAAAGGGAAAAAAATGAAGACATGGACTGTATCCAAACAGAGAAAAGCTTGTCTAGTGAGAGATGGGGGAGTGTGTTTGTAGCAAGCTTAGTAGTAGTCTAAATTTGCACCTACTTTATTATTTCTGCCCTCGAGCCCTCCTGCACATCCACCCAGCTTCATCTGTCCCAATCTCTTCTGCCATGAGGATCCGCAAGAGACCCTTCTCCTCCTCTCACGCCTATCTGTCTCCCACCTCTCTGCCCCTTCAGCAAATCTGCATAGGGCTGAGCATTCGGTAAAAACCGAAAAACCGAAAACCGATTTACCGAAAATCGATTTACCGAAACCGAAAAACCTATTACCGAACCGATACCGAATTTGGTATTTACCGATCGGTAAATTACCGAATTACCGATCGGTAAATCGGTAAATTACCGATTTTACCGATTTACCGATTAAAAAATATTAAAATATTATATAATTAATCTATTAAAAAAATTATTAAAATATTAAAATATTACCTAATTAAAATATAAAAACCGATGGGTAAATCGGTAAATTATCGATAAAAAATTAAAGATTAATAAATAAAAATTTATTTTTTATACATTAATATATATATCGGTAAATCGGTAAATTACCGAACCGAAATTTTATTTACCGAACCGAAAACCGAAAACCGAATTACATAAAAATAAAAACCGAACCGAAAACCGAAACCGAAATTACCGAACCGATTTACCGATTTACCGATTTACCGATCGGTAAATTCGGTAAAAACCGAATTATGCTCACCCCTAAATCTGCACCACCGAGTGCCCCATCCAAATGGGAGTGGTCTTGGAGCCAGGGTTAATACTTAGTAGTGGAGGAGGACCTGCCGAATTCTCAAGTCCTACTTCGCTTGAAATCTTCTTCCTCGTAGGGTCGATCGAGTCCAACAAGTGGAAAGTGAAATTAAAATGGAAAATAAAAGCATTATATGCATCAGGTAGGCGTTTTGCCCCTTCCCTCTTTTCTAATTACCTGCAAACTCATTTATTGTAAATTAGAAGGGAAAATGAAAACATTATATGCCAGTCTAAATCACCATGACAGCCTAATCCCCATTCCATCTACTAATGCAACAACTCTCACGCACATGTGCACGGTCACTCTTACACAAGACTATATAATAAAATAGAAATTATCGAATTTACCAAATTTTTTTCGGTAAATTCCGTTCAATAACAAATCGGTATTTTAGCAATTCGGTTCGGTTTTAGTTTATAAAAATTTGGTATAAAAAAATTTGATAAATCTAATTTGGTAAATTCGATATCCGAATGCTCACCCCTAACACAATACATATATATATTACAAAGTAATGTACAATATATAAAGATAATTGTCTTATACATAGAATAATTGCATATTCGCAAATAGCAGATATCTTCTTCTTTGCAAAGCTTATAGTCAGCTCAACAAATAAGTAGTGGTAGACTGCTTCTGTCCAATTATATACTTCCAATCTTATCAAATCCTCAATATAAATCATAATACCAGCATCCAAATCAAAACTAGTGCGGCTGAATAAAAAACAACAAAACATGTACAATATTATTAACTTTTTAAATTGTTGAGAAAAAAAGAGATTAATTGATTAATTGATTTTGATAAATTGATTAATTAGTTAATTAAAAATCTATGACCAGGTCAACTATGCGAAATCCAAAAGCAAGATGAGATTTTGAATGAAAGTTTGATTTTGACCAAAATTAGCCGAGAGTCAAATTTGAAGCGAATGGATTTTGACTCAGAGAATCAGCCAATAAAAATCAATCACAGAAAAGTTGCAATTGAATGATCAAGTAGCCGACTTTGTCCAGTCAAAATTGCATTTAATTGTGTAGCCAATTTGTTTGGTCAAAATCGAAAAGCAAGTGCCACGTGGAGCAAATTGAAAGATGAGGAGATGTGAAATTGGACCGTGAAAAAAAAAATAAAAAGAGAGAAACGTGGGAGCAAATATGACAAAAACAAATTTTGTGCTTCAGATGCTGTGTTCAAATTAGTATATATATATATATAAACATGATCCTTACATAATCGACTGCCAAATTCGATAAAATTAAAGACGTGGCAACTAAATGATCGTGAGAAGCTTTTAGGCAATCACGCACACGTTTTAGACAACGTTACCCAATAAATATATTTATTTATTTCAGCAAAAATAGCAAGGGAATTGGTATTTGGTATAAAAGGAAAAGGGGACCGAAACTCTCGAGAGGAGAGTTTAACGGTGTGTTTTCTTGCAAGCATGTAAAAGAGGAGGGAATGGATCAATAATCCTCGAAGAACGGATCAACAATCCTTAGCTAGGGATCACGTGAGCATTATGTGTCCGGCACGCTCACGTGTCCAGCTTGTGAAACGGGGCAGAGGCTGGTGTGTATGTGGTACGACGACAGGGGAGCGTGTGAAACGGACAGGGGCTGGCGATCGAGGGGGGGCGGCTGGCCGATGATGGGCTTAGGGCACCGGCGATGGGCTGAGGACACGAGCAACGGCACCCACTTTCGTCGTCGCTGCCGCTGTTGGACGGGGGACGATAGACGAGAGGGGACGGGCTGAGGACGCGAGCGGGTTGGACGGCTGGGGACTGGACTGGCTGGGGGGGGGGGGGGGGGGGGCGACGGCTGGCCGGCGACTGGCTAAGGGCGTCGGCGATGGGCTTAGGGCGCCTGCGACGGGCTGAGGGGGCCGGCGATGGGCTTAGGGCACCGGTGACGGGCTGAGGACGCTACTGGACGGCTGGCAGCTAGACTGGCTGAGGGCGACGCTACTGCGGGCGATGGGTTGAGGACGCGAGCTGGAGGGCGACGGGCTGGATGAAGATGGCGAAGAGGTTGATCGCGTGGGATGCAGGGAGAGAGGGAGACGAGGAGAGGAGAGGGGGATTTTGGGAAGAGAGGGCCTTACGCGAAGGGAGATGGGCAATTTTAGTGAGCTAACGAGCGTCTCTCGACTTTTCCTTCCATTTCTCAGAGGATCGGTTTTAAGAGATCTATCCTTTCATTGGTTCGTCCTTTCTAATTGATTTGTTTATGGAAACAAAGGATATTAATAATATCCATCCCTCCCCTCTAGTTTTCCTTCCAAGGAAACAATATGTAAGAGAAGGGAAGGAAAAAAATTGCTAACGGACGAAAAACACACATTAACGAGAAGAAAAACATCGCTAAAGAATTTTTGTTGTTGCAAAAATATAATTTTCTATCTTTTCTTTTCTCTTCGATCTATTCTGATAGAGAGACAACTCTAAAATAAATACCTCTATGATAGAAAGATAACTCTGAAATAAACACCCCGGAGAGACAACTCTGAAATAAACACCTGTTTTAACATAGAGTAAACTCCGGATTAAATGCTAGAGAGTATAAAAATATATCGAATGAATTTGGAGAAATTTCTGATCTGACGGAAAATATAAATTTAATTTCTAGTCCAAGCAGATCTCGGATAAAAAAAAAAAATCATCAAGCCGGAGAAATAGATCGGCGGCAGAGTTTTAATGCATTTCTATCCTGGAAATCAGTTCCAGAATTGGATCCAGGTTTCAACATACAAGACAGCTGCTGCTGTCGTGTATAAAACAAAAAAAAAACCAAAAAAAAAAAAAAAAGCTGCTGGAGGATGAGAATCCAATTCCTGATACAAAGGCTGGCTGGATTTAGCAAAGACAAAATCTGCCTTTAATCCAAGTCCACGTGAGGGTAAAGAATAAAAAAAAATCAAATATGGCATTTAGCAATACGATGACTAGTGGATCATTATCTGGAGTTCGATTATAAGTTTACCTCTGCAAGAGTAAAAATCTGTTGCGAGAGTAAAAAAATTCTTGCCAAAGTGTCTATCCAGAATTAAAATCTAACTAAATTCTCCGTCAAATTATTAGGGATGAATTGAGAATCTTGATTTACCAGATATCATCCCTGTCATAAAATCTGTGGGGAGTGAAATCTCATAATCCCTGCTAAGTTTCTCAATAAAAAAAATATTCTACAATCCCGACCAACAAAAGAAAAAGGAGGAACCTGCTTCGGAAGTAGGATCCTAATCTCTGCGCCGAAGCTTAATCTCAGCCAAAAAAAGAAATCTTTGCCAAAAGACTTTATTCAAGACGTGAGGAGTATCAAATATGAAGATACAAAATCATTTCACTAACAGCTTGCAATAAAAAATATGACAACAGACGAGTAAGGTTTTACCATAAAAGATTTCGTTGAGTATATATCTCGAGGATTGTCGTGTAAAAAAATCAATGTTACTGCTGATGGAGGAAAATTCGCCATATTCACTGGCAATTATTCCATGCTCAAATTTGCTCGAGGCTCTGGATATAAAATAAAAAATTTATTGAAATTGATAATCGGGTCGGATCTAAATTTGCTAACGGAAAAAAAGTCCAATAACATATTCTACAGCGCTAGAGTTGTGACCGAATCTCTATTCACACCTTCATTTCACGCTGCAGAATCTTTTGCTGCCTTACTCACGCTCATCTTCCGCTTCTGGTTTTGAACCATCCTCCCATCGAACTTTACATCCGCTCATTTAATCGTGCCAAAACTCTACATACACCTTCTCCTGAGTCATTCAAATCAATGACCGGCAGGATTCAGCTATCTGACGGTCAGATTGCCAGAATCGACTACCTGACGAACCGGCGATCTAGAAGAATCCGACGATCCCTTCTCACTGCCGCATGCAACATCCAGCATCCTGATCAAGCCCAAATTTCGTCCACGGCATCTCCTCGAATGTGCAAACCAGTGGGTAAGAAGAATCATTCATCCAGTGTTTGGGTCACCGGAATCGAACGTTGTCTTTCTAGCGATTCTGTTTGCCTACATTTCAGACAAAAGCTTATTCATCTGGTTTCATCTTACCACGATTTGCCACCGGCCTGAGGCCACTACTTCGGTGAGTTGCAGAGAGGCTCTAGCCGAAGCCATCGAGCGTCTGGTGGTAGGACAGCGAGCGGCAGACGATGGACATCGGGCGGTGGGAGGCGAACGACTGCGCCTTCGGGCGTAATCAAATTTCTAATCGGATCCATCAGTCCGATTTTATCAAAATAAAACCAATGGCCAAGATTAAAATCAAGCTTAACGATTCAAATTTAATCACCAAGGATCTAACGCCTGGATTAAAATTAAATCTAACAGCACAAATCTAACCACTTAAGACCGATGGACAGGATTAAATGCAAACCTAACGGTTTAGATTTAATCATTCATGATCAAACGGCCTGAATTAAACTTAAATTCAATGGCTCAGATTTGATCACCCAGGAATCAAATGCCCTGATTAAATCAATCTAAAAATTTATTGATATAGATGCCATCAACAACTAAGATTGATTTGCATAAATCTCAATCAATCGGATAGCTCTCGGAATGATCCAAATATTGATCCTTACTCATTTAAGTCAAATCTTTTCAGATCCGCCCTTAGATGTTCGATTAAAAATGTGGATTTAAGCAGATCTACAGGTTAAGCTTTCAACGGCTAAAATTAATTCATCTAAATCTCAGCTAATCGGATGACATCCAAAGCGATCCGAATGCCAATCCTTATTCATTTGGGTTTGATCTTTCTAGAATCACTTTCATATTTTCAATTAGAGATATGGATCTAAGTAGATTTGCAAATCAAACTTTCAACAGTTAAGATTAACTTACATAAATCTCGACCAATCAGATAGCTCTTGAAATAATCCATATCAATCCTTGCCAATTTTGATGAGATATTTCTGCCCTTAGATTTCTGATCCGAGACTTGAATCAAAGTAGATCTACAAGTTAAGATTTCAATGGCAGAAATTAATTTACCTGAATCTCAGCCAATCAGACGGCTTCTAATGTGATACAAACACTGATCCTTACAAATTTAGGTCAAATACTTCTGGATCTGCCCTCAGATTTTCGATCAGAGACTTGGATCATAGCAGATCGACGAATGGAAATATCGACGGCTGAATAAACTCACTCAAATCTCAGCCAATCGGATGGCTTCCGAAATACTCCAAATATCAATCCATACTCGATTGAATCAGATCTTTCCAAATCTGCCCTTGGATTTTTTTATTAGAGATCTGGATCACAGCATATCTACGAATCGAACTTTCAACAACTGAAATTAATTCTCCCAAATCTCAGTCAATCGGATGACTTCTGAAATGATCCGAATATTGATCCTTACAAATTTGGATTAGATCTTTCCAGATCTGATCTCGGATTTACAATCAGAGACCTGGATCTAAGTAAATCTATCAATCAATCTTTTAACTACTCTTAAATTTTGAACGCTTGGCCCATTGGCCCATTCACATCGAATTCCAAATGCTTGGCTTATCGGCTCATTCATCAACTCTATCAAATTTTAAATGCTTGGCCCACCGGCCTGTTTATGCAAATTCCGAACGTTTGGCCGGTCGACTCGTTCACCTAAAGTTTGAATGTTTGGCCCCATGGCCCATTCACCAAATTTTGAATGTTTGGTCCCATGACCCGTTCATTCGAATTCCGAGCGTTTGGTCTCATGACCCGTTCAACAAATTCTGAATGTTTGGCCCATCGGCTCATTCACCAAAGTTTGAACGATTGGTCCCACGACCCGTTCATCTGAATTTTAAACGCTTGGTCCATCATCCCGTTTACGCCAATTTCGAACACTTGGCCAATTAGCTCGTTCGCCTAAATTTTGAACATGTGGCCCCACAGCCCGTTCACTTAAATTTGAACGTTTGGTCCCATAACCCGTTCACTAAATTTTAAACGTTTGGCCAATCGGCCCGTTTATTCAAATTTTGAATATTTAGTCCACCGGCCCACTCACCCAAACCTCGAACGTTTAGCCTAGTGGCTCATTCACTCACCTCGTCCAACTCATTCAAACATAGTCATGGATGATAAAACACCTGACGCGTATTGTTACTAATGTTGTTTGGGAGGTGCGTACATCGATACTTCGTATCGGGGAGTAGTTCCTTAACGTTGTTACAACATAACTCAGATTTTTCTCCATGACTTATGACAAATGAAATCAATCTTGAGAGTGTACTCTTATAATCAAATTGTAAAACGTGTCATAACACGAAATTATGAATAATATTATTCTTTCAACTATTTGACTTTACTTTATTATATGTTATAGATCTCTTAATCAAAAGTGTCATAAGCTCCTTAGGGGTAATTAAAAATGAATGCTTGCGTTCATTGGAAGCTATAACCTATTAAAACAAAAGCCTTATAATTTATAAGGTGAATTTGAAATGATCGCACTACTTTTTTAATATTTCAATTTACATTGAAATTTAATCAAAAATGACCCCACATAAATCTCTCTTTATCTGCTATCTGTCCATGTGTGCACAAACTTCTCAATTTATTCTCTATTACATTTTGGCTTATTGGGAGCCCAGTAAATTCTGAGAGACAAAACGGAGTACTGGGTCAATCATGGCCAAATCGAACCAACTCTCCTTCTTGTTGAAATCCAAGGATAATAGACACATCCTTCACAGAAAATGGGATAAAATGCCCATTAATATTAAAACCACTTCTCTCACCATCCTATCTACACCGTAGATACTCTATAGTTATCACATATAGTGGAATGGATGGCCCTTCCAATAAATATTCAAATGGCGTTCTTAGTAACTATTCCTTTATTGCAACTTCCCCTTCTACTTCACTCATGAACTTGTAAAGTCTGTTCAATGAGCATTTACTAAGAACAGACTTATGATCCTCAACTTTCTTTTTTCTTTCTATTTGGGCCCACTTCTTGATTATAAACTGAGGGGCAGCATTGTTACTAAAGCTTGAATGACTCATTCTATCAAAATAGTATGTTTAAACACAATTAAAGAAACCTCAGCAATATTGTATATACATATGAAGAATAATTTACATTGATGCTAATAGATAAGAACATAGCTAGTTTGACCCACATTCATTTCACTAGTACTCAACAAATAGGCAGACTAATGTCAACTATCCCTAAATTATATGAATCTATGTCTAGTCTATTATGCGAGTAGGTTTATTTCCATAAATCATGTAAGCGAACGATTAATCAATCGAGTCACGTAGAGATCTTCTAGTTTCAAATTTATTGCTGGAGTTGGAGCGGGATCAAACATTAATGGGAGGGGATGAGGCCTTGATATAGACACTAGGTGTCACGCCTCGGTCGGATTGACCTAAAAACAATGCTTATCCGTAGTCTCAGGGTCGTCCGACGGAACACCGGAACGCAACTATCTAGGGTTTCCGACCCAAAATTCGAAACCCTAACTCCCCGAACAATATTTTATCCCCAAATTATAATTCGCACTAGAACCCTAACCCTAATTAGGAAAATCATACCCTAAATCCCAATTATACCTTTGGTCAACCCTCTAGTCAACAAAATCACGCCGTGTCGAATTTAATCTCCCTGCTTGCGTCAGCCACTCAATTGCTGATGTCACCTTCCGATTTCGCCTCGCGCCGCACTGCCGAATTCCCGTCTGACGTCACCCGAAGCCTCGCTGACGTTGACGCTCTCGGATCGAACGCCCGAACACGATCGAGGCTCCGTCTTCGTCACGCCCGTGACGCAGCGTCGTCTTCTTCGCGTGCTATCTCCTTCCTCTCGCCTTGGACGAGTGCCACCTGCACTCGTTCGTTGACGATCGCCACCGGGAAAGGCCGCCTGCCTTCCCTTTAGCTTGGAATCGCCGGCTAGCAGTCGCCCGCCGCCGGAAATCTCGCCGCCGTTTACAGAGGAGCACGTCGCCAAATAGAGTGGAGAACAGAGGAAAGGGAAGGTGGAAGGAAAGCTTCGTTTTATTTCACTAAAGAAGCTACAAACCTCACCGCCGATCCCCTGATCGGTTAAATAGGGTCGAACCCGCGGTGCCGCCTCTTGGTGCCGAGCCGAGTCTTCCACTGGCGAGAAGCTCGCGTCCGAGCTTTGCGAGGGAGATGCGGCTGAAGACCATCTCTCTGCCGCTCGTCTGTGTCGACCTAAAGACGTCGCGTCCAACTTTGTCGTCGAGCCGCCAATGTCCGCGTCTTCCGCGTCCGAGTCGCGCGGGGAAGACGATGTCTCTCGCCACGGCACAGTCGCACGCGACGCTCGTGCGGATGAGATTGCGTGGATAGGTTTGGGCCGCCGCCCTTTGCTAGCATCAGTTGGGCCTGGGTTGTTGCTTGGCTCAATGGGCCTTGGGCCGGACCGGTTGAACTGGGGCCTGACAATAGGGATCTTTCTTTTTTTTGAGAGTAACAATGCGTCGAGAGGAAATTGGGTGAAGAAAGAAGGTGTATTACGCATCTTGGGAAAAGAACGATCGATCTTACCAGTGTGAGAAGGCCCGAGCTGTGCCTCTAGATCCACCTACGCCTGTCTGTAAGATCTTTTATCCCAAAAGTTTGTCAAAAATTGTCTCGATAACAAGCGAGCAGGAGCGAGAGAGAGAGAAAGGAATTTTTTACTCTAATAAAAAGAGCGGGTGGGCAAAAGCCAAAATTTTTTACCCTAAGTAGAGATAGCTAGATTGTAACGTTGACCAAGGTTAGATATTTTATATGCCTTGACAAAAAATCGAATAATTTATTTTCATATGCGTTGACCCCTAATGTATAATAGACTCTACTTTAAGATTTAAAAATTTGCAATCATGTCTACACGATCGCGCCTTCCTGGTGCGATCTCGCGCAGGGACCTATGTCAAAAAAAATTTCCAACCCTCCCCTCACGAGACCTTCACAAACATCTTTCCAAGCAAGTACTCTTATCGCTTTCCCCTGTTGCCCAAACACCCCAGTCCACATACAGAATATGCTGAGCAACTGACTCCAGCAATGAAATAACATGTCAAACATGTGACATTTATTACGTTAACTTTCGGGGTTCAAGGGATAAATTTTGAGCGAACAAAAGTGCACGAGTCTTGATACAAAAGGTGCTATTCCAGGCATCAGAATGGTAGTAAACCGGTGCCAATTATAAAGAATGATAGAAGACACAAATGATGAGTTGTGGCGGGCACAAATTACTAATACAGTGAAGAATGAAGTAAAACGGCAGTGTAAACACTCAGACATTGCAGTCTATAATTTTGAATAATTCCCAGCAGTAGATAAAATTTTGAATAACTACTGATCCGTCACCCGAGAAATCAAATATTGTATCGACCACCTCTGTTTGACTTGTCTCTCCTGGCATCTTCCTGTACGAAAAAGAAGACATACTAATATCCAGATAATAAGATGGTAAACCACTAATAACTTCATGCTACTAAATAGATTTTGAGAAAGATTATGCAAACTGGATAGTGTAGAATATGGTGTAATGACTATGCTAACAATACAGACTGATGCATGAAATTTTACGGTTGAGGACGTACATGGAAACTGTAAGCAATCTTATCATTGCAGTCTATAATTTCCTTCCACTTCCTTCCAATGCTCATCTGCATAAAAATTCTTCAAAAAGTTAGTTTCAAAATATAGAAAAAAACAAAACGTTCTAAAGTTAAAAACTATGTTGATATTTTTCATATCAAAATATATTAAACCAAGTCCAATCCTATGAGAGGCATCAGGGACTAGATCAGCCACAAGTTTTAGGATCAACATTACATGGGTTGGCAAAAATTGATCTTGGACTCATTCCGAAGATTTCACGGCCAAGTTAGGGAAGCCGGGAATCAAATGGACTAAAATGCAATGAAGTCAGTCGGATTGGCTGCATGTATAGGGCCGAAGCAGTTATATAATATTGGAAAAGGGCAATTAATCAGAATTGGCTGCAAGTCTCATAAACAATAGGGTCAGCTGGATCAATCAAGGATCAGCAAGTCTCATATATACTCATCCTAATGAGCCCCAAGTTATGGGCAATTGGGCACAACTAAGTTGCACATTGGCAGGAGACTCGTGCACACTATCCTTTCAACCTAAAATTCATCAAAAAACACTTCAACGGATTATGTTGGTTTTGACACTATGCTTCAACCACTTGGACCCTAGAAACACGGGAACAAAAGTGTTGGGTAAAAGCCACCGCAGCCACAAACTAAGAATCCATTTGTACGTTTAGAAGACTGAGAATAAAAGAAGAATTGAATTTCCAGACCTAAAGGTGCAGTAATTAAGAATGACAGTTGCAACCAGAAGCTAACAGATATCAAACAAATGATAGACTACAAAATACCAATATTAGCACTAGTGTTGTTAGACAAGACAAACACCTGTGTGATTGTGTTTGTCATAAATGAGATTAGAAGTTTAGAACATGTTATATTTTTAAAATTTCTATATTTAATAAAAAGATGATAACGTCTTACGTGAGCAACTTATTCAGTAGAGATTTCAAGTTCCAATAAGAATAGTACCTGAACAGCTTCATTGCTAGCTGTCTTAGTCCACAACGCAAGCTTTTCCTGCCTTGGGCGCACACTAGCAACTACACCACAAATTTCCTCATTATCATCAAACTGCTCTCCAACCAAAGCCATTAACTGCATAATCAAGTTTGCAGAATAGTTAGTATAACTTTTAAAAAACTACTGTATATTAAAAATTACAAAAACCATAATGCCCGGACCACTGCTGTGAATCAAAACCTAAATATGCTAACTATCCAAGCAAAGAGGCATGCACAATTAGTCAGGATTGAACTGTATAAATTGCAATATGCTATGAAATTAAATGTTTGTATATACTGGAAAAGGGTGTGGAAGCCAAAAGAAATTCATTATTGAAAGACAAAAAGGCGCACACCGTTTCTAGCCACATTGTCTCAAGAGTGGCCTTTCTACCACATATAACAGACCATTTGCCCCCATTTGCACATTCAGGATCTTCCCATTTTGGTTCTATCCCAGTCTTGAAACAGTGGAAGTCAGCATTAGCAGGCAATTTGCTGGGGCGAAATATTTGGTCATACAAGCTACCAAAAAAAAGGAACCAAACTTAACGACCATTTAGCAAAAGAAGGAAACAAGCTACAGGAGAAAGTCAAATATCTATTAAAGAACACAAGAAACGGATACCGCTTGGAAATCAATGATAGAACTGGATTGACGAGTAGGTAAAGTAATATGATCTATTTACTGCTTGCAAAGGCAATACATTCCAAGCATTATGATAATTACACGTAAGCAATAACAAGCCTAACAGGCACAGGTACAAAATCAATATGTAATATAGTAAATAAGAAGTTTACTTGAATAAAACTAATCATCTTGCAGTTCCAGTGTCCAAGAGGCATATCAGATTACAAAAAGGAAAAGATCATAACATTGTTTCTGATACGAGACAATGAGATTGCTGACATCAAGGTAATAACCAAATTATGAAATTTAAAAAAATATAGAAGGCCTATACCTCCACCATCTTGATATAAAACACTGCAAATTCTCAAATCTCAATTCAAAATTATTACCTCAAAAAGTCATTATAGAACCAATAAGAATAACCTGATTTTCATCCATGACAAATGAAGCTTTGTTTAGAGAGCAAAAAAAACAAGCCAGGAAGATCCAAGGAGCCATTCAGTACTAAACTAAAGGAAAACAAAGTTCATGAGTGAACTTTCTGTAGGATGGTAATTGCGAAAGTTTTCTCAATTTGAGACGATTCTTAATGCATTAAAAATATTAAATGTTTCAAATACAGATTTTAATAGTATGTCAACAGGCGGATAGGTATTAGTATTATCCATACTTAGTGATCCCAAAAGTTTCATGTGAAAAGCTAGATAATATTAATCCTATCAAAAGAAATAAGTCACATAAAAGCGACTAGCACAGCCTATGTGCCATCTACCAATGCTCCTCGTCATATTTTTCTTTCCATTATGGTGCTATTCTGTTTCCAATTCTGAGACTTCCTCAAGGTAAGCCAGGTTGAAACAACACATTGTTCCACGCCTGTTGCATCTGTTGCACCCCTTTTTTTTTTCAGACAATCAGCACTGATGTTTCCCATGGAAAATCGCCAAGTGTACAATGCCGACAGTAGACAAAATAAGAGAATAAATCATGTGATTTGCCAAAAATTAAAAAAAAATTAATGCGGTGGGTAGTGATGAATGCTGAACTAATAATGTAATTTCGATAATTACAAGCAGATCGATGACTACAAGAGTGAGTGTTTACAGAAAGGCTAAAGGTGTATGATTTTTTTCATACATGTAAAGTTGAGACCAGCACCTTTTGGTTTTGTGAGATATCCAATCAAGCTATGCGCTATTGATAATTGATATGCATCTTCTATTTACCTAGTGTATTTGCAACCATTTCTTTTGAATAAATCGCAAAAAGTAATATGATCGATGCATGATCAAGTCTAAATGCTCTTATCATACTTGCATAATGAAATGATTCTTACAATGTCTAATCGT
Organism: Costus lasius; assembly: GCA_027563935.2. Classification (NCBI taxonomy): domain Eukaryota; kingdom Viridiplantae; phylum Streptophyta; class Magnoliopsida; order Zingiberales; family Costaceae; genus Costus; species Costus lasius. The sequence continues at coordinate 86,256,153 of CM050451.1, forward strand.
GGCAGAATTTTTCATGAGTACATTTGGGAGAAGAAATCGAACGATGCTTGTATTCTTCTATCATTACATGTTTCCTTCGTTATTGTAAAAAGAAAAGAGAACCGCTACTAGTTAGTTAGGTCAATCAATAATTAGGGTTAGGGAAACACGAAGATTAGTCAAGTCACAAATATCCAATAACCACACTGCAAATAATCATACACGGTTGCGGTTCAATTAAGGGGGTAAAATGAAAAGCACGAATTTAGCAAACACGAAGAGCAACGTAGATCAGGAGTAACCGATCAGGATCTGAGAGATGGGATAGGTTCCGCACCTCCAGAATTCCTCAACAGTGTCGAAGGTGTAGACCTTGCGAAGGGAGGTGCCCCAGGCCGCGCCCTGCTTCGGCTTTGACTGGTTGTCGAACCAGAACGTCCACTTCCTGTGAAGGCGGTGGACTGCGCCGTCCCCGGCCCCTCCCGCAGCGCTCGGGGCCACCGTCTCCGCCGAATCCGACATCCTCTCCAGAACCGTACCCACTCTTGGCACTCGCCCTCCAGAAGCAACCGGCAGAGCGGAGCAGCCGGACCTCAAGATGCAAGGGCTTGCACCTCGCGGAGAAGTTTATATACATGCCTTCAGAAGCGGATCACATCCCCAATTCCGAACCCGATCCAACTAGCCACCTTAACAGGATCCGAAATCCGATAATAAAGACTTTTTATTATTATTTTTTTCACCAAAGGCAGGATTCGAACTCGTGCAGCATCAAAGAAATTTTTATTCAACTAAAAAATTATTAAATTATTTACAATCGATCTATTAGCCCATATTTTTTGAATAAAAGTTTCTTAAGCAACGAAATGACTCATGTGTCATTAAATCAATTAATAAATACATTGAGAATCAAGTCCAGCTGTCCAGTAAAGAAGAAAGCAACAAGAACTTGTCCCTCTCCTCTCCCCCGCTCCTCCTGCTCAGCTGTCACCCACCAACCTTCAAAAATCTGCATCATCAAAACACAAAAATGAAGTTAGCTCGATGGCCAAGAACCAAAATTGGATTCGCCATTATTAATTGCTCACCATCCTTCTTTTTCAACACGCTCCTAGCAAACAACAAGCAAATTATCAAAAAGCCCACCCCGGCGGCTCCGCCCACCACGATGGCCACCGTCTTCCCTGTTTCCCCTGAACCACGTGAACATGCAGGATTTTAAATTCGCAGAGCAATTTAGAAAGATCGTGGTTGTGAGGAAATGTGCTTCCTTTAGATTAAAGGAATTGGAGAAATGGGGAAAAGATGGAACTTTTGGCTTTTTTTTTTAATCGGTAATCACCTCCAACGCCGCTGCCGCCGCCGGCGGTGGTGACGCCATTGGCGTAGTAGCTGTAGCTTACGTAGCATTTGTCGAGGTAGACCTGGCCAGAGGCGGCGCCGCCGCATTCCACCTCCGATTTCTGAACAGCTTGATCCACGCAGCTGCTGCAGTCGCCGGAAGAGAGGTCGCCCTCGCATTGCGCCATGACGTAGACGGACGCGTAGCTGGTGGCGTAGAAACCCTGCTGCCCGGAGGCGACTCCGCTCTGGAGCTGGCTGAAGGCGGTGTCCCTCTTGACCTCGAAATCGCCGCCGCCAGCACCGGAGCCGCAGGTCTTGTACAGCATCTGGGTGCCGGAGACCTGAGGGAAACCGGACGCCTGGTAAAGTGCGTAGCATCCGGCGAGTTGGACGCGGGCGGCAGCAGCGGCGCCGCAGAGAGACGGCCACATGGGGAGGACGCGGCCGACGCAGGAGGCGCAGTCGGAGTTGGAGAGATCGCCGCGGCATTGAAAAAGACCGAAGAGAGGCTGGCCGCCGTAGGCGGCTGAGGAGGTAGTTTTGTAGAATTTAGAAGCGGAGGCCTGGGATAGCAGAGCGGTGGAGAGGGCGGCGAGGGTCTGGCCAAATGCGGCGCCACTGCCGGAGAAGGACTGGTTGGCGCAGCCCTTGTAGACTAGATTGAAGAGGTCTCCGGCGGCGGCCGGGAACAGCAACGCGAAGGAGAGTAGTCCTAATATGAATGGAGAGATTGGAAGAGGAGAGTGACGGTGGGCTTTGTGGGTGGCCATCTATTGCTAACGAAGGCTTTGACTCTCCCTCTCTCTCTCTCCCCGTCCCTCACACGCACGACACAATATCAACCTTCTCGGAGGAGGAAGGAGAAGAAGGCGTTGACTGAGAGGACTAAAAAGTCAACAAGGGGGGATGAGAAGTGAGAAGGGCAGGGAAGAAGAAGGCTCTTGTATAGCATTCAATTTATGGAGATGGAATTTAGTTGTTGGTTGTCACAATTGTGCTGTTGAATGCTCCACTGACGTTGCTGAAATTAAAGATGATTTCTTGAATTGGGGGGGTGGTGAAACGTGATGGTTCTTGGGAGTTGGAGCATGGTGGGGGGGGGGGTTTTTTTGGGAAAAAAACGTAGGGGGCTTTGTGGGAAAAGCTGGCTCGGGTTTGTCGGTGAGCGAATTGCCACTAGATGCGAGGTTTAAAATAGTAAGTTTTTTGGGAGTTGGGGTTGTGATAGTTAGGCATTTATTTATACTTGTTGCCCAATTGAACGTGAGTTAGCTCATGAAATCATCTAGGTAGAGTGAAGTTGCAAATCTTAATCATTTGGATAATAGTTGAGTGAAATGAGAGACTCGATCATTCAAGCAATAGACAAATGAACATAGTGTGAATCACTTAGGTTCTATTTTTTTTCTTTTCCTTGTAAATTTGGTCCATGGAAACAGACCATTAGGGAGTCAATTAAAAATATTTATGCATACCTTGGGAGGGGCTTCCTACATTCCATTGCATCTAATTCGAGCATATTACAAAGGTATGTCCAAGCTCCAACGAATAATTATTATTATAATTGTGATAATAAATTTAATCAAAAGGTTCGTGTTTATGTGTGCGACCAGGTCAGCATTGCTGGATCTGGATCCAGCCACATCGTCGCTCCCCGGCCTCTCAATTTAAATTTCTTTCACGTGGACAAGCGCGTCCAGCTTCACGTGGGGTTGCATAAAAGGGGCGCGTCAACCGTCTTCCGCACGTGCTCCGCCATGACCACTCGTCCTCGTTCTCTTTCCTTCCCATTTTCCATGGCGTATTCTATTATTTTTTTACCTCCATGGAAGCCTGCCTGGGCGCGCGTCGATTCCTTCCGTCCATAATTGCGCAAGAAAGTTCCAGGAAAATGTGTGGTTTGCTTGGCCTCTGCTCGCAGAATCTTCTCCCATTAACGGCCACCGTTGAATTTCCCCCGTCGTAGTCGTCAACGCAACACCAGTGGGCAGGCGAGACCGCCCTCTCCTTTCTTTTTCATTCCTTCCTCTACAAATCCCCCGCCTTTTCTGTCCTCAGGTGATTGATTGTTCGAGGTTTTGGACTCCATTGCAAAAATTGTACCGGGCATGATGATGCTGAGGAGCGCCTCCACCCCGATCCTTGGATCTCTCCTCTCCTCGTCCTCGACCGCCCTCCAATTCTCCGCAGACAGCCCCATCCACCACCACCACCACCACCGCCATCTCCCCTCCTTCTCTTGCCACTTCTCCCCCGCCTCCGATTGCTTCCCCGACCGCAGCCCCGCCCTGGGCATGCGCAGGACCCGCTCCGACGGCAACCTCCAGTCCCTCCACGTCGACGATCCACGCCCCCACACGCCCAAGTGCTCCTCCTCTCGCCGCGACTACCCTGGTTTCGGACGCATCCCGTCCTTCTCCTTCTACAAGCCTATGCCGCTGGAGGAAGCCGACGAGCAAGAAGAGGAGGAGGAAGAAGAAGACGACACCCATGAGATAGGCGGTCAGGCGGGGCGGTTTCATTCCGCGAGCGGATTTGAAATAACGGATTCCGCCTCCCCGCCGCCTTTGTTCCTCGCCAGAGGACTCGGGATCGATCGGATAGGATCGGGGCTGCTCCACGCCGCCGACGGCGATTGTGGTAACTTCGGCGTCGGGGCCGGAGGACGGTGTGATGTCCTGGCGGGGAAGGGAGGAGAGCAATCTGATGTGGAGATGTACTACAAGAAGATGGTGGAGGAGAACCCGAGCGATGCTCTGTTCCTGAGGAATTACGCCCAATTCCTCTATCAGGTAAATTTTCGGCAAATTAAGAGCAATAACCCTAGGTTAATTACATCTTCGAAGCAGCAAATCTCCTCCGTAGCTAATTTTCCCCTTTTGAATTGCAGACCAGGGGGGATCTCAGGAGATCTGAGGAGTACTATTCCCGAGCTATACTTGCAGATCCTGGCGACGGGGAGATCCTGTCACACTATGCTAAAGTGGTGTGGGAGCTGCACCGCGATAAAGAACGGGCGACAAGCTACTTTCAACAGGCAGTTCAAGCATCTCCAGAAGACAGGTAAACATCATTCATTCATCACACCTTGAAAGCTTTCCTTGAAAATGTTTAGAACGAGATTGTGACTGACGTGCGAAAATGAAACAAACAACCTCGGCAGCCATGTTCTTGCTGCGCATGCTGCCTTCTTGTGGGAAACAGAGGAAGAAGACGAAGAGAAGGGAGTCGGTCCGTCGCTAGATTTCGCTGCAGGATCTGCGCATGGCGAACTCTCTCTCCTGCGGCCGTTCAACTGTCATTAGATTGCTCAAAGTGATTCAAAATAGTTTAATGAAGATTAATAAGGTTATTGAATGACAAAACACATGCAACATGCTCTCTTTTTTTCCTTTTTTTTTTTTTTCTTTTGTATTTGTGCATTAGAATAACTATAAGCTTCAATACAGTGTCAAGTTTGAATGTAAGACATTGAATGTCCTAACAGAAGGATTCTTCTATCATTGAGCGAGGAAGAGCTTTCAGGTGTACAATGTCTTATCACTTAACTAATGCATCGAAAAAAAGTAAAAAAAAAAAGAAAAGACATGAGTATGACATTGTCATTTTAACGTTGTGAATACATGAGTTTTCGATCCCCCAGTCAACATGGAACTAATTAAAATTCCCTTAGGCCTCCTTTACTAGCAAGATGAAAAATAGAATGGGAAGAAAAGTTAGAGGGAATGGATAAAAAAGATTAAAAGAAAAGAGATAAAATTTTTTATCATTATTTTGGAAGGATAAAAAGTTTGAAAGAAGAAACAAATTCAATACATACACCCTACTTTTATAATTTTATACCTTTATTTAAAAAATATAATTAAATACTAGTAAAATTACTAACTAGTTATCAAAATTAATTGCTATTAAATATAATTAAATAGCAATAAACTGGTTCTTTAAACTGTCCAAATTTTCCACCGTTCTACTTTTTTACACTCCAAAAACTAAATGAATCAAAAAGCAATTAACTAGATCCGAATAAGACGCAATGAATCAAAAAGTTTTCCTAATCGCTTACACTGTGTTTAGTAAGGTGGACGGAAATTGAGAATGATCAAAAAAATAAGAAGAAAAGAAAAAAAAGGATGGGAAATAAGAAATTTTTTTTCTTTGTGTTTAGCTAAAGGGAAGGAAAACGAGAAGGATTGTTATAGACACCCTTTCTTTCTTTTTTGTACTCGATGTCAAGGTGTGGAAGCCAACAAGATCGGTGAAGAGCTTGTTGACGGAGGAGCTCGTCGCGGAGAGCTCGTCACGCGGATGAGTGTTCTCGACATCAGCGGCTACAAGGGGGCGACGGCAACGAAGAAGGGCGGCTCGACGGCAAGTGACAAAGAAAGGCGGCGGCAAGGAGGTGGCTGCAAGGGGACGACGACAACGAAGAAGGGCGGCTCGACGGCAAGCGACGAAGAAGGGCGGCGGCTGCAAGGGGGCGACGGCAAGGGGGCGGCAAGGAGGCAGCTGCAAGGGGGCGACGATAACAAAGAAGGGCGGCTCGACGGCAAGCGACAAAGAAGGGCGGCAGCTGTAAGGGGGCGACGGCAAGGCAGCTGCAAGGGCGGCAACAATGAGACGGTCGAAGAAGACGGAGAAGGATGGCCGAGAAGGATGAGGAGCAAGCGCGTGAGCGAGAGGGGTGAGAATAGAGGCATGCGGCATTTTTTCGTGTATCCGTCCAAAATAGGACGGATCAAATTTGGAAGGAAAAAAGGGTAATTTTCCTTCAGATTTTCCTTCTGTACTTTCCGTCCTTCCTGCTAAACAAAAAAAAAATTAATTTTCCATGGAAAATGCTTTCCGTCCGCCCTGCTAAACACAGTGTTACTCTTCCAACTAACGATGTGAAAGAGCATCATAGTAGTTGTGAGGTCCAAGTGCTGGGCCCAAGCCCAGGCCCAGGCCCATTCCACTACCCAAACCTAGCCTCTCTTATTGGGTTATTGGGTTAGCGGTAGCGGGTCGGGTGGCTTAGCGGGTCGGGCAACCCATTTGGATGGGGTAAGTTAGGGCTATAGTGCCCTTGTGTAGGGACGATGGAAAATTGCGTTCGTTCGAATGCGAGCGGCGGCAGCCCCTTCCCCTCCTTCGATCTCCTCCTCTCCCTTTGCCGTCGGGTGGTTCCGGCAAGCGGTCTCTGGTAGTGACGGCGATCTCCTGCGATCTTGGTGGGTTGGGTGCGGCGGTACACGACGCGTGGAGCGTAGGGGCGGCGTCCCCTTTCCTTCCACCTCTGATCTCTTCGGCGTCGCCGGTGGTGGATCCGGCGGCAATCGCTCGCTGAAGGTATGCTACTTCCTCCTCCTGGTCTAGCTTCGCCTGGTGGGATGGTCCTTTTGGTCAGCAAGAGTCGCCACCTCCTTTATTCTCCCCTGCACCTTGTTTCTCGTCTCTCGCCATTTCCGACGAGATCGTGGACATCCGGCGAGGTTGGGCTAGTCCGGTTGTGCGATCGCCGACTTCCCCCTTTGCTGTGTCCGTCCGACAAAGTTGGGGATCAGCCCTTGCTTGGGCGGCGATCTGCGAACCTGGAGGAGTTTGCCGACGCTTCCCTGGCTTTCGGCGAGGTTAGGCTCTGCCGAATGGTGTTCTGACGAGCCTCGGGCGGGTCTTCGGCGTGCTCCAGTTGCCGATTTGTGTGCCTCGGTCAACGTGCACATGCTTTGATTAGTGTGCTCGTGCCTTGGTTTCCGTGCTCATGCCTCTATCGGGTTCCAGATGCGGTTCCCATTTTCAGCCGATCAACTATCCTCGGCAGGAGTCTTCCTCTCTCTGACTCTACGCGCTCCCGGCTGAGTCATCTTTTTTCTCGGTCGGCGACTCCTCGCCTATCTCTACGTTCCGGTCAAGTGCGCCGGCCTTGTGTGATGTTGCCCAACATTGGCCGGATTGTTGTGCCGGACGTCTGCGAGACGCCCCTTTCTGGCCGAGTGTGTGAGTTTGGCCGGTTGCGTGTGGTCTAGTCGGAGGTAGGGCGTGTGCCCGGCATGTGTGACGCTGTCTCTTTCGCGTGTGTGCACCACCACCTGCGTGTGGTTCTTTCTTATCTCTTTTCCGGTGTACCGGACTCGTACGCGCGCTACGCCGGCGTTGAGTCTTGGGTGATGTACTCAGGTGCACGTTGGAGCTGGTTCATGCAGTGGTCCATAGGAGATGCATGGCGGTCTCCGACTCGTCGAGACGAGCTGATAGGTGGTTGTCCGGGATAGGCTGAGGAGCACGTTGGGAGCATTCTCCTGCCAGTCGCGTCAAGATGATGGGCTCGACCACTTAGCCCCTGCGTAGGCATGCTTGAGTGCGAGTCAAGTGTTGACTCGCTTGTAAATTATTAAAATTTTTATTACCCTAATTCTGGGCGTGATAGACTGGTATCAGAGCCAAGTTCTGCACGTTTCAACTTGTACACCGGCATTGTACATGGGTTGGCAGTAGTGATCATTCTGATGATCACAAAAGTCCACAGCATTGAGTTGCTGGGGGAGACTGTCGGATATGGGGGAGCTTCACTCCAAAGATATCGACAGAGTTGGCTTTGTCCAACTAGAGCCTCACGACTCAGTTTTCTTATCTCCCTAGCGGAGGCATACCTTATGGGGGTCGCATTGCTAAAGCGTGTGTTTCCACAACTTCTATAGCACCGACCAAGGCCAGAGGTGGCCAGAGACTGTCGTGCGATGACATGTCCCAATGGGCAGTCGATTGTACCTAAGGGATAATCATGCGATGATATATCCTGGACTTCAATCGATAATGCCATAGGACAGTCGTGCGACGACTTGTCCTACAGAGTAATCGATGGTGGTGAAGGGACAATTGTGCGACGATATGTCCCGGACACCAACTATTATGTTCATAGGATTGTCGTGCAACGACGTATCTTAGAGACCGGCCGATGGCAGCCAAATAACTGTTGTGCGATGACACGTTCTAAGAACTGAGGGCATTGTGACTCGAGGAATATCGTGCGATGATATTTTGGACTTCGGCCAAGAGTGGCCATGTGATCGCCGTGCGACGGCGTGCTCACGAGCTAGCACTCTTTTCAGGGGTTTGTTGTGCTGGGGAAGTTGAGGACTTCCTATGGGGTATTGGAATTATATTTCCATAATACCCAGGCTCCTACTGAGGTGCAGGTACATATTTGTATCGCGTGTCTCTCTAGAGACGCGGAGCTGTGGTGACAGACTTAGGCCGTACAGAGCTGATGACACGAAAATTCATAGTGTATTTTGTGTTATTTAATAGGTCTTTTTGTGTCATATTCACGCTCCTTTACTTATTTTCATGCCTTATTTACCAAATATTGCGGAATCTACACTTTTTCTGGTTTTTTATCATTCTTATGTAAAAAGGCATTATTTTAAGGCGTTTTCAAGCAATCTAAATGCATAGACAAATTCTCATCATCAAGAGAAGATTATTTGTCAAATTTTATGCAAATCGGAGCTTTAGACCAAATTATGGTAGGGCCGTAATCCATATTACAGTACCGTGGTTTTTCTGAACCTACAGAATAAACCATAGCACTGCTATAATCTATTTTTTTTGCCGTAATTTTAGCTGATTTCTGTATAGAAAGATTTGCAAATATTACGGCACTGCCATAACGAATATTGCGGGCCGTAATTTCGAGAGATTTTCGATCAGAAAGTTTTGCAGTTATTACGGCACTATCATAAACTATATTACGGGCAGTAATTTCAGGAGATTTATGTACAGAAAGCATTACGACACTGCCGTAATAGAAATTACGGCTGTAATTGTGTTCCTGGCGGCCGATTTTCCCGTTCAAATTGAAGCCCAATTTTTGTGCGGATGATTGCGAATTATTGAGACCACCATATTGAGATCTGTAAAAAGGGGAATACTCCAGAGAACAAGGCGAACATTATCACACCAAAAGCCCTAATTTTGATCAACATTGGAGGGAGAAATCGCCATCTTCATTGCCGCCCTAGGTTTCACCACCAGGAAGCGTATAGAGCATCTCCGGCCATGAAATTTGAAGGGGAGCTATGTTTGGGAGAGGAGAACATACTCTAGAAGTTTCAGAGTGAAAGGAGATCGATCAGAGGAGAAATCAAGGAAAGAAACATCGCCTGCACTGTTTACACGCTAAATTACGGCTGTAATTTTCATTACAGCCCTGTATTTAGTAAAAATTCCTCTCTCTCATCAATTTTTGATCGTTCTAAACTATGGATTACTGTGATTCTCAAACCATGCTAGCTTAAACACTTTTTGGGACATGGGGGGGGGTGTAATTCCCTTAATTTTGTTATGACTAGATAATCCTTATTTCGTCAGAGAACTTTTGTTACGATAATTCTGCTTAAGTGATGATTGCCTTTAATTCTTTCTGGTTTCATATTATCATCATGTATTGGAGTTTTTGCGATATGGACCGAAAGGTGACTTGCAAAACTTGGAACCCTAGAATCATGATTTAGGACTTCATGATAAGAAATTAGATTTGTTCTTATTTCTAGATTTTAGAAGTTTATTTGCCTTGTTGATAATTCTGATGTAGGAAGAATTATTGAATTAAATATGAAGATATTATAAGAATTTAAGTATCGGATCGTTGGAGAACCTTAAGTAGAACCTGTGAAACTAAAGTATGAAAGTATTTAGTTTTCACTTGAGATGATTGACATAGAGATTGGATGCATGAAAGTGATCTTTGATTTCTTTGTCAATGATTTACTTATCTTTAGCATTGAATTAATCTTGTGCAAAAGTGAGGATTGATTCTTTGTAAATTGTCTGCGCGAAAGCGAGATGATTTTTTATAAAGTAAATTATATCTTTATCATAATAAGAGTAGACTGATGATGCACTTATTTCCTTCTAGTCATAGAATTTAATTGGATGAAACCCTAGTCCCAGCTTTTCTCTCTCTAATTTCGTGTTCTTTCTAAATTTTACTTACATCACATTCGATTGCCTAGCTAATAAGAAATCAATTCTTTGGTATTTAGCAAACGAGGTCTCTGTGGTTCGATATCTTAATTATTACTTCGAGTATCCGTACACTTGCGGACACAATAATTATTTGGCGTCATTGCTAGGGACCTTGGTTTTTGTTAATATCAAAGATATAGTATTGCTAGACTAGGCTTTTATTTTACTTTCTATTTTTTTTTTCATAAGGAATCTTCTGAATCTGAGATTAATTCTGCTTTCTATACTTTTGTGCATACTTTGAGTTATTTGATCTATCTGCTTGTGCATGTACAGGAATCTTAGATCAAGGCCTCTAGTTCCCTTAGATCCTGTGATTAACAAAACTCTTAGACTGCGTAGGAAACTCAGATTTGAAGAAAGGCGGGAAGAAGAAGTAGCCATGGCAGATAGAAGATCACTTAGGTACTACGCAGCCCCTAATTCATAGGAGATACATTCTAGCATTGCTAGACCAGCGATAGAGGCTAATAACTTTGAAATCAAGCCTGCTTTCCTATCTATGATCCAGCAAAATCAGTTTGGAGGAACTCCACTTGAAGATCCTAATCAACATCTTGCTTTATTTCTTGAATTATGTGATACTATTAAAATTAATGGAGTTTCTAATGATGCATTAAAGCTTAGATTATTTCCTTTTTCTCTCAGGGACCGAGCATGCTCTTGGCTGCAATATCAACCTACCGGTACCTTCACTACATGGGATCAATTGTCTAATGCTTTCTTGATGAAGTACTTTCCACCCAGCAAGACAATCCAGTTAAGGAACCAGATTACAAGCTTTTCACAACGGGATGACGAGTCTTTTAGCGAGGCATGGGAGAGTTTCAACGAGTTGCAGCGGAAGTGTCCTCACCATGGCCTTGAAAAATGGGTTTTAATTCATACATTTTATCATGGTTTACTTTATAATACCCGCCTGACTGTTGATGCTGCTGCAGGAGGAGCCCTCATGAACAAGACCATTGATGATGCTTTCACCTTGCTTGAGGAGATGGCGCTGAACCACAACCAGTGGACTATAGAGAGAGAGGAGTGATATATCGGCCTCCTCATGGTAAGAATGAAAATGATAACTGGCACACTTTGGCTGAAAAGGTAGATTCTTTGTGCAATAGATTTGATTCTTTTCAAATGCAAACTGTTGTAGTTTCATCTTCTGTTATTTATGAAATTTGTGGTAATCATGGGCATTATTATGAGGAGTGTAAAATTATTGCTAATCAGGGTATAGAACATGTGAATGCTATAGGGGGATATAATCAAGGTAGACAAAATAATGATCCATATTCTAATACTTATAACCCTGGATGGAGGAATCATCTAAATCTATCTTGGAAAGGTAGTAATAATGTAAGGGGACAGAATGAGGAAAGAGGATACCAACAGAGAAATCAAAATCAAAATCAGCCCCAGAACTCTAGTGTAGAGTCCATGCTTGAAAAATTTTTGGCCAATCAAAATCAGCTCATGACAAATCAGAGTAAGGAAATTGAGGATCTTAAGGGAATAGTTAATCAGCTTATTTCTTAGGTAGGATCTTTGACTGCACATAATAAAAATCTAGAGAACCAGATAGCACAACAAGCTAGCACATCCTATACACCCCCAGGGAAATTGCTTGCTAAACCTGAACCTAACCCTAGGGAGCATTGTAATGCTATCACTACCAGGAGTGGGAAGCAATTAGATGAACCAAGGGGTAGATTAGATGATAAGGAGGAAGAGCCCAACATAGAACATAGTAGTGAACCGGGCTTGGAAACACAATCTGCTCATGTGCAGTCCCATGCTAGTTCGCCACCTCATAAGGGTGATGAACCTAAAGGTAAAGAGCCACGTCAGATTGATGTTTCTAGACCTAGTTCACCAGCACCTTATAAGCCACCTATACCTTTTCCCAGAGACTAGTGCAAGCCAAGTTAGATAAGCAATTTGGAAAATTTCTTGATGTCTTGAAAAGGCTTTATATTAACATTCCATTTACTGAAGCTTTATCTCAAATGCCCACATATGCTAAGTTTTTAAAAGAAATTTTGTCCAATAAAAGAAAGATAGAGGACTATGGTACTGTGGCATTAACTGAGGAGTGTAGTGCCATCATCCAAAACAAGTTGCCACCAAAATTAAAAGATCCAGGTAGTTTTTTTATTCCCATTCAATTGGGAGTATGACTTTTGACCGAGCCTTATGTGATCTTGGTGCTAGTATAAGCCTAATTTCATTATCTATTTGTAGGAAATTGGACATGGGAGAGCTTAAACCAACTTCAATATCTTTGCAGCTCGCTGATTCATCGGTAAAGTATCTAGTTGGTATTTTAGAAAATGTTCCAGTTCAAATAGGTAAGTATTTCATTCCAGCAGATTTTGTAGTGTTAGAAATGGAGGAAAGTTCTAAAAACCCAATTATCCTTGATAGACTGTTTTCAGCCACAGCAGGTGCAGTCATTGATGTTAGGAAAGGAAAACTCACATTTGATATTTGTGAAAATATAATTGAGTTTGATTTAATAGATTCATTGAAAAAAGCATCATATTCAGGATCATGTTATAGTATTGATGTAATAGATAATGTTGTTAGTGATGTGCACAATTTATTTGATGAATCCTCTAATTTTGAAAGAAACATCTCTCATGAGTGTGTGAATGAAGAATTTCAGGAGAAAGCTGATTTAAAAACTGAAAAGAAAAGAAAGAAGAGACAGAAAAGAAGAGAAACATCGAAACTGCTTAATAAAGAAAAAAAGTTCCTAGGTAAAGTTGGACATTGTTTCTTGAATCAGCCTTATGTATCTGGAAGTAGTGGACAAAACAAAGAGAAATCAGAATGATGACTCAAGTAACCACGATCAAATCTGAGTGCAGAACGGTTAAGCTAATGACCTTTAAATTAGCGCTTCTTGGGAGGCAACCCAAGCACTCTTACTTAGCTTAGTTTCTTTTATTTTAGTTTATTTTTAGAGTTAATTTTTCTTCTCTTTTTGCAGGTAAAATCGAGTTTGGTACAAAATACGGCACCACCGTAATGGAAATTACGGGCTATAATTTCGGTCCGTTTTCAACCAGAAAGTTTTATCGCTTTTACGGCACTACCGTAATGATTTTCATGGGCCGTAATTTCGTATAGTTTTCATACATAAAGTTTTCGTGATTTGGCTCATATTACGGCAGTACCATAAGTAATTTTACGTGTCGTATTTTGTGTTGATTTTCGTTTTGTTTCAATGATTTTGGTTGATATTGGAATGATTTTAAGCCATGAATGAGCTCAAGTTGCTGCCTGTTCCACCCAGCTTCCGCCCTTCTCGATTTTTGCCGATTTAAGCTTCATTAGACCTGTTGTTTGCTTCCTAGGTTCTTGCTAGGTGCAGAGGAACCATCCTGAGGCATTTGAAGCCTTGATTCCAGAATAGAAGTTCTGATTTGGAAGCCTCATTTAGAATCTACACAACTCTGCTCATTTGGTGAAACTCTGAGTTCTATTTCCAGCTTTCAAAGTTTCCACTATCACTTGTATTCAGAATGGCACACAAAACCAAACAAGTGGTTTCAAAAAGAAAAGACCATGGTGGAGACCAGGGGGGACAGAACGACGATCCTATGGATGCAACCCCCGAGGATACGGAGGAGATTGGATCTGACGCGCACGAGTAGAGCTCTTTGAGTATCTTTTTCCTACTTATTTGCATTTTATCTTATATTGCTATTGATGTTTCATATCTTTATAGGGAAGGATGACTTCAATTGGTCAAACTTCTTGTGTCCGCTGCTATTATATACTGCTTGTCATGACTCTCTAATTTTTTAAATTCAATTTGGTTGTATCACTATGATTCTAAATTTGTTATCATAATTTTGAATTCAATATGGTTGTATGATGTATTTGATATTTTGACGATATTGAGCCCTTGTGTGGGTGCATACTGATGCATGATGGATTGTATAAATTTGTTTCTGAATGGATATATGCAAAATTTTCTCTTGTTATGGTTTTATGCTGTAATGTTGTAGTGTGGTCTATTTCTGAAAATTCTATTGACAATATGATTTTCTTGATGATAAATTTGTCAAATGCCTATGATTAGGGATAGACCTATTGTGATTAATTTATTTCTTTAATATGTATATGCATATTGGAATTTCTCATTGATTGATGCATGAGATTTTGGGTAGATATATTATTGAATGAATATGATCTAAAAGTGAAGCTATTTCTTTAAATAAAAGAAGCATATGAGTATGATTTTTGAATTGATATCGATGGGTCAATTTAGTTGATGTTCGTCCTATTTGCTAATTGTTGGGAAGAAAGATTCCATGATATAATTTTAAGAGAGGTGACTCCCTTACTTGACACTGCGCAAAATTGGCAGTGGTACCTAAGACATGGGTTGAAGTCAAAATAAAAAAAAATGATGAGAGAAAAGAAAAGATCAAGAGAATGACTCCTTGTCTTGGCACCGTGTTGATTTGTGGTGGTACCGATGTTAAGAGTTGAAGTCCATGCATGAAAGTATGCATCCATGTGGGTACACATCATGAGAGAAATCGTTTTACATTGACTCCTCTATCTCAAGTAAGAATCTTCCTACCAAAGAGATATGAGTTCTATTACACTAGTTATGTGACTAGCGTACTCTAAGTTCATCACCAGAAAAAAGTGATAATCGAATTGGAGAATGTGAACGATACAAAAAAGGGAGGAAATAAAAAATTCTGAGTGGAAAAAGATCTTGGAAATCCTATTCCTGTAAACGAAAGTATGATGAGTTTAAACTAAACTAGGTGAAGTCTTGAGATTGAAATTCTATTTATTATACAAGTTGCGAAATTTTATTTGATTAAGTTATAGATCTTGAAGATTGAATTCAAAAGATGATATGTTTATTTGAAATTCTATGTAGCATTTAGTGAGATTTTTCATTAGTCATCATATTTTAGAAATTCATTCTTCATAAGAAAGTTTATTCTTTTAATCAATTTTTAATTTTGCTTGAGGACAAGCAAAGTTTGAGCCTTATGTATTTGATGACACGAAAATTCATAGTGTATTTTGTGTCATTTGATATGTCTTTTTTGTGTCATATTCACGCTCCTTTGCATATTTTCATGCCTCATTTACCAAATATTGCGGAATCTACACTTTTTCTGATTTTTGATCATTTTTAGGTAAAAAGGCATTATTTTAAGGCAACCTCAAGCAATCCAAATGCATAGACAAATTCCCATCATAAAGAGAAGTTTACCTGTCAAATTTCATACAAATCGAAGCTTCAAACCAAATTACGGTAGGGCCGTAATCCATACTACGGTACCATGGTTTTACTGAACCTACATAATAAACCATGGCACTGCCGTAATCTGTTTGTTCTGCCGTGATTTCGGCCGATTTCTGTGCAGAAAGATTTGCAAATATTACGGCAAAGCCGTAACGAATATTACGGGCAGTAATTTCAAGAGATTTTCAACCAGAAAGTTTTGTAGTTATTACGGCACTACTGTAAACCATATTACGGGCAGTAATTTCAGGAGATTTCTGTATAGAAAGCATTATGGCACTACCGTAATAGAAATTACGACCGTAATTGTTTTCCTGGCGGCCGATTTTCCCGGTCAAATTGAACCCCGATTTTTGCGTGGATGATTGCGGACGATTTAGACCACCATATTGAGATCCGTAAAAAGGGGAATACTCTAGAGAACAAGGCGAACATTATCACACCAAAAGCCCTAATTTTTATCAGCGTTGGAGGGAGAAATCGCCATCTTCACCGCCGCCCTAGGTTTTGCCACCGGGAAGCATACAAAGCATCTTCGGTCGTGAAATTTGAAGAGAAGCTATGCTTGGGAGAGGAGAACATACTCCAAAAGTTTCAGAGTGAAAGGAAATCGATCGGAGGAGAAATCAAGGAAAGAAGCATCGCCTGCACTGTTCACATGCTAAAGTT
The DNA here is from genome assembly GCA_027563935.2 of Costus lasius. Lineage (NCBI taxonomy): Eukaryota > Viridiplantae > Streptophyta > Magnoliopsida > Zingiberales > Costaceae > Costus > Costus lasius. The sequence goes on from CM050451.1 coordinate 86,272,432, forward strand.
TGGTTGTAATTTCATTACAGCCCTGTGTTTAGTAAAAATTCCTCTCTCTTATCGATTTTTGATCGTTCTAAACTATGGATTTCTGTGATTCTCAAACCATGCTAGCTTAAACACTTTTTGGGACTTGGGGGGTGTAATCCCCTTAATTTTGTTATGACTAGATAATCCTTATTTCGTCAGGGAACTTTTGTTACGATAATTCTGCTTAAGTGATGATTGCCTTTAATTCCTTCTGGTTTCATATTATTAGCATGTATTGGAGTTTTTGCGATATGGACCGAAAGGTGACTTGCAAAACTTGCAACCCTAGAATCGTGATTTAGGAATTCATTGTAAGAAATTAGGTTTGTTCTTATTTCTAGATTTTAGAAGTTTATTTGCCGTGTTGATAATTCTGATGTAGGAAGAATTATTGAATTAAACATGAAGATATTATAAGAAATTAAGTATCAGATTGTTGGAGAACCTTAAGTAGAACCTGTGAAACTAAAGTATGAAAGTATTTAGCTTTCACTTGAGATGATTGACATAGAGATTGGATGCATGAAAGTGATCTTTGATTTCTTTGTCAATGATTTACTTATCTTTAGCATTGAGTTAATCTTGTGCGAAAGTGAGGATTGATTCTTTGTAAATTGTATGCTTAAAAGCGAGATGATTTCTTTATAAAGTAAATTATATCTTTATCATAATAAGAGTGGACTGACGATGCGCTTATTTCCCTCCAGTCATAGAAATTAAAATGGATGAAACCCTAATCCCAGCTTTTCTCTCTCTGATTTCGTGTTCTTTCTGAATTTTACTTACATCACATTCAATTGCCTAGCTAATAAGAAATCAATTCTTTGGTACTTAGCAAACGAGGTCTCTGTGGTTCGATATCTTAATTATTACTTCGAGTATCTATGCACTTGCGGACATAACAACAGCCCCTTTTGGGTTTAATCCAACCCTCAAGCTCTCGTGAGGAGAGCTCAACTAAATGAGATCAAGGATTTGTTCCTACTCAGGGAACTTGTCATGGGTTGCGCGAGGCAACCTAAAATGACTAAGGCATACTGGGCCATACGCAACTACATCCAGCTGTATGCCTAGGTGATGCAGGAGACAAGGGGTTTCTTTGTCAGGAACACCCTAGCGGTAGGGTTGTGCGACAGAGAGGCATGGGTTAATGACTCTCCTTGCAAAGGAGAGGTCCCCTCGTTGGTGAAAGGTTTGTTGGAAGAGTGCTTCGACGATTTATCCTCGGAACTTCCCAAACACCTTTCTTCAAAGGAGAAGGATCATCACAAGATTGAGCTTGTGATGGGATCTACTCCTCCATCTAAGGTTTCAAACTGTATTTCACTAAAGAAGTTGGCCGAGCTTCGTTAGCAATGGTGTGGATTGCTTGAAGCCAGGTTCATTCAGCCTACGGTATCGCCTTATGGAGCCCCGGTCCTCTTATAGAAAAAGGACGGGTCGTTAAGGTTCAGGGTTGGCTGTAGAACTATGAATAAGATAACAATGAGGGACTGTTATCTTATACTGCTTATCTTTGATCTGAGAGATCGACTAGGGAAAGCACGGGTTTTCTCTAAGCTAGACCTGAGGGCAGGTCGCTAACAAATTCATATTACTGAGAGCAACGAATAGAAAACCATATGGGTAACCCGATATGAGTCCTTGAGTTTAAAGTGATGCCCTTTGAACTTCTAAAGCCTCTTCTACATTTTGTCATTTGAGGAATAAGCGTTGGCCTCTTTTCTTAGATGACTACGTAGTGGTATATTTGGACGATATCGTGGTTTTCTCCTCAAGCATTAAGGAACACCTAAGCCATCTAAGGCTGATGTTGAGGGAAAAATCAACTGTATTTGGAGTTGGAGAAAAGCTCATGTGTGGTGGATGAGATTTCTTTTCTTGGTTATGGGATGAGCCACGAACAAGTGCGCATGGACAAAGCAAAGGTTCAAGCCATTGCGAAATGGCGCGCCCCCTCAAGTTAAACCGAGTATGAAGTTTTCTCGGTGCGGTGAACTTATATCAAAAATTTATCACAGACTATTCGAGGAAGGCCTTATCCTTGGGAATCTGCTGAAAGGGAACTCGAAATGAGAGTGGCATGATCGGTGTCAGTCGGCCTTCTAGGAGTGAACGTCCGTATTGCCTCTGAACCAATTCTTAAGTTACCCGACTTCAGTATGCCTTTCGAGTTTCACACTGATGCTTCGGACCAAGCTATCAGTGGTATACTTTTATTGTATGGGCATCCTTTAGCTTTTAAGAGTTGAAAGCAAACAGGACTGAGCGACGGTATTTGCCACGAGAAGGAAAAGGTGGTAGGAGTCCACTATCTCCGGACGCGGAGAACCTTCTCGAGGCATTGAAGACTGACAATGTGTCACCAGATAAAAGAGGCTGTCGGCAATATAGGCACGTTGGATGGAATTCTTAGGTGAATTCCAGTTCTAGGGGGAACATAAATTGGGTAAAGCCAATGTGGTTCCAGACGAGCTCAGTAGACTTATGCCCTCGTGTGCTGTACCCTATCTAAATTGGAAGGGAATTTGCTAGGCAGAATAAAAGCAGCCTCAACTTTTCATAGAGATGATCAAAAGCTAAGATCAACAGATTATGTCGGGCATGATTCGACACTACTATCTGGGTCCAGATGACATTGTCATAGCTAGAGGCGATTGGCCACTAGTCCCATCGATGGGCGAACTGCGCCAGGAGCTACTGAGGGAGCTCCACGACGGACTTTGGGCACGGCATCCAGGACAAAGGGGATAGTTGTCTTGTCAACACGACTGTGCTATTAGCCCAATACGTATGCAAACATGGGGATGTATGTCCGCACTTACCAAAATTGCCAGGAAGGTAAGATCGATCGGAGACTAGGGGCAGGGTTGTTACAACCACCACCTATTCCCAAGACGTCCTCGACAAGGGTGTCTAAGGATTTTATTGGTGGGTCCCCTAAGTTTGACGGGGAGAGGTCAGTGCCGGTAGTCGTGGATAGATCCTCCATGGAGGGAGTCTTTGGGACTTGAGCAGTGTACAATAAGGGTTGTTATAGACCTGTTCTTCCAGGATATGGTAAAACATTTGGGCATCCAAGTGAATATTGAGAGCGATATGGATGCCCATTTTGCTAGACACTTTTGAACCGCATTATTCAATAAGTATGTGTCCAAGATAAGTTTCTCCATAGCCAATCATCCTTAGACGGATGGGCAAATTGAGCAGGTGAACACTCTTGTGGAAGAATTCCCCCATCACTATGTGATCACCAGTCAGGGTGACTAGGTGAAGTGGATGAATGTGGCATGGTATGTCTTTGACTTGCAAAGGCCATCATCCACATGTCCCACTTCATATAATCTTTGAGCTTATGTTAGGGAGTCGGCCCCTAACTCTGTTGACGAGGTGCATAGGGTTTCTGCGTGGATGTGCCCTACGACTCAACGGAAGTCTCAGGAACGAATCGATTCACTTCGAGAGGCTAGAGGTAGCTTGGAGTTGGCTGTACAACGGATGCAAAGGTATGCATACCATCGTTGTTGGAATGAAGAATTAGTCATGGGCGACTTAATTCTTCTTCAACTTACCTCGCAGATCTGTAGGAGGATCTTGGTGAGGAAGGCTCACCGGGGTCTTATCCAAAGATACGACGGTCCGTGTGAGATACTGAGTCGAGCTGGCTTAGTAGCATACCGTTTGAAACTCTAATAGGGAATGTAGGTACACCCTGCATTCCATGTGAACTTGAGGAAGTTTCACTTGGATCTAGACAATCCTCCTTGGTCATTGCCTTGCCGAGCCCCACCGATGGTTCGAACGGAGTACGACCGAGAGATATGTGATACTTTATATCACTAAGTGTTGGGGCAAAGTAAGCTGAACTGATATAAGGAGTTTCACATCCGATGGGAAGGATCCCTTATGGAGGAAGCAACCTAGCATAAAGCTTTCGAATAATACTTCTCCGATGGTTCGGATGAGGTTCGATCTAAGAATTGTCGAGATTTGAGGTTATCGATTCTTGGGTCATAGTTGGATGAGTAAATAATGGGTGTTTCTCATTCATTGGGAAAGATGTGCCTGAGGACGAAGCCATCTGGTATGACGCTTCAAAGTTTGGTATACGACGTTTAGCTGAGGAGCTACCTCGAGTCGCCGAGGACGGTGACCACTTCAGGTGGGGGAGAATGTGAGGCCTAGGTGCTGGGCCTAGGCCCATTCCACTACCCAAACCTAGCCTCTCTTATTGGGTTATTGGGTTAGCGGTAGGGGGTCGGGCGACCCATTTGGATTGGGTAAGTTACGGCTACAGTGCCCTTGTGTAGGGACGATGGAAAATCACATTCGTTCGAATGCAAGTGGTGACAGCGCCGCCTCCCCCTTCCCCTCCTTCTTTGATCTCCTCCTCTCCCTTTGCCGTCGGGTGGTTCCGGCGAGAGGTCTCCGACAGTGGCGGCGATCTCCTGCGATCCCGGTGGGTTGGGTGCGGCGGTACAGGACGCGTGGAGCGTAGGGGCGGCATCCCCTTTCCTTCCTCCTCTGATCTCTTCGGCGTCACCGGTGGTGGATCCGGCGGCAGTCACCTGCCGAAGGTATGCTACTTCCTCCTCCCGGTCTGGCTTCGCCCGGTGGGATGGTCCTTTTGGTCGGCGAGAGTCGCCGCCTCCTTTCTTCTCCCCTATGCCATGTTTCTTGTCTCTCGCCATTTCCAGCGAGATCGTGGACATCCGGCAAGGTTGGGCTGGTTCTGTGGTGCGATCGCCGGCTTCCCCCTTTGCTGTGTACGTCTGGCTAAGTTGGGGATCAGCCCTTGCTTGGGCGGTGATCTGCAAACTTGGAGGAGTTCGCTAGCTCCTCCCTAGCTTCCGGCGAGGTCGGGCTCGGCCGGATGGTGTTCCGGTGAGCCTCGGGTGGGTCTCCGGCGTGCTCCGGCTGCTGATCCGTGTGCCTCGGTCTATGTGTATGTACTTTGGTTGGCGTGCTTGGGCCTTGGTTTTCGTGCTAGCACCTCTATCAGGTTCCGGACGTGGTTCCCGTTCTCGACCAATCAGCTGCCCTCGGCCGGCGTCTTCTTCTCTCTGACTCTGCGCGCTTCGCGCTCCCGACTGAGTCATCTTTCTCGGTCGGTGACTCCTCGCCTCTCTCCGCGTTCCGGTCAAGTGCACCGGCCTTGTGTGATGTTGCCCGGCATTGGCCAGATTATTGTGCCGGATCTGCGAGATGGCCCTTTCTAGGCGAGTGTGTGAGTCTGGCCGCCTGTGTGCGGTCTGGTCGGAGGTAGGGCATGTGCCCGGCGTCCTACGTGACACTGTCTCTTGCGCGTGTGTTCGCCACCGCCTGCGTGTGGTTCTTATCTCCCTTCTGGTGTACCGGATTCATACGCGCGCTGCGCCGGCGTCGAGTCTCGGGTGATGTACTCAGGTGGACGTTGGAGTTGGTTCATGCAGCGATCGTTAGGAGACGTGTGGCGGTCTCTGACTCATCGAGACGAGCTAACAGGTGGTCGTCTGGGATAGGCTGAGGAGCACATTGGGAGCATTCTCCTACCGGTCGCGTCCAGATGATGGGTTCGACCACTTAGCCCCTACGTGGGTATGCTTGGGTGCGAGTCAAGCGTTGACATGCTTGTAAATTATTAAAATTTTTATTACCCTAATTCTGGCCTTGACAGTAGTTAAAGTAGTAAGAATCATGTGGCCGATGACCACGTCGGTGAATAAATGTAGTATGCCATGCGGTGGCCCCATCCACCGTTTAAAGACTTAGAAAAGTTTTTGGGATCCGTCTTTACACGTATCCCGATGCCTCTTAAATGGTGGATAGAGCCACCGCATGATGCGATGGCCCTGCATATAAGTCTTTTTCATGTGAGTACATAACTCAACGCATGCATTGTGACGCACAGCAATAAATTAAAATTCATAAACGCAGCAAACCTTTGCTTTTTTCACTCCGCCAAATCATTTGAATGCTAATTAGATCCGAATCAGACACAATGAATCAAAAAGCTTTTCTAATCAAAGCACACTAGTTACTTAGGTTGTGTTTGGCATAGCTAAAACTTTTAGCTTTTGCTGATTAAAAAAGTGCTGGTTGGAAAAGTTAAAAGGTGTTTGGCTAAACTATTATGCTGGTTAAATTTTTTTAAAAAATATTTAAATTTTTTTTTAAATTTAATATTTTTTATTAAAATAATAATTTTATTTTCGTAAAGACATACGAATACAGGTGCAGACATGAGATGCAAGAAGAAAAATAGTTAGAAAGTAGCCAAAAGTAGCTCCCTCCCAGCATTTCCAAACCCATGCTACTTTTAGGTTCCAAACCTACAAGTAGCGGAACCTAGAAGCAGCTTGCCAAACACTCCAGCTTTTTAAAATCAGTTGTTTTGACCAGCAAAAATAGTTGACTAGCTATGACAAACAGGGCCTTATTTGGACTCCCAGTAGAAGAATCAAACAGGATCTAATTTATGGATGTTCATCAGTATTATACCGCAAGCATCATGCAAATAAAAATTCGAACCCCTCCAATAAAAACATCACTTAAAATATCAATAAAATTTGGATCTAAAATAGAAGCAACAACAAACATCACTTAAAACATCACTTGGAATAGAAGCAACATAATAACTTAAAACATAGGCAACAGCTAACACAGAATTGTTTGGATCTAAAATAGAAGCAACAGCTAACATCACTTAAAACAACACAATAACACATCCATATACAAGCTAACAACAAATTACTTAAAACAACACCAAAACAAGTAGGTTTCCTAAAATATATAAGAAAGTGAACAAAGATAAAATCATAAACGCATCATTCCATTAGCAAGTTAGTTTTCACTTCATAAACTAGAAATACAAATATCTAAATGTCGATCAACATGCATAAATAACATCCAAATATATCAAATAGAAGTATCCAAAATAAGTGTGCTTACATCAACCATAACAATTAGACATGCAACATCAAACTACACCAAATGAGAAATCAAACCAAACATGAAGAAGCATCCATTAATGCATTAAGGACTTCAAATCTTAATTCTTCTAGAGTTGAGTAAAATAATTTAGCCTTCTCTTTCATATTTTTATAAGTTGCGGAGGTGAATGTACCATCTACTTTGAAACCTCTAGCTTACTGCTCCAACATAGCATCAATGAATATGATATCCATTTCCTCGGTCCATTTGATATTTTCTCTCTTTGAGCTATCACCGCTCCTTTGATATTAATGTTAAGCTATGACAATCCATCATTATTCAAGTATATAAAACAAACATGAGACAAGATAAATAAAAAATATTGATTAAAAGAAAAAAATTGCAAGATACCAAAATTATGCAATAACAATTTAAAGCATTCAATTTGTATATGAACTCAATTACTTAGCCTTCAATTAAAAGCATTCAACAACAATTTAAGTAAAAACACTTTACAAATAAAAAGCCTACATGTGATAAGAAAACAAGGCCTTAGGGTTTCCTAAATGTTGTTCATGTCATATCATAAGCTGAATTTGAAACAGAATAGTGAATGGGAAAGCGAGTTTATCTTCTTTTGTCATAAGCCTATAGTTGATGAGAGAGCTTGTCAAAAGCAATATAAGATTGACAAATTTCAGTCAAACTAGACAATTTAGCTTCCATCATAGGAATGCAACATTCTATGGAGTTTACATCTACCGAATGAAAAAAGGCCCTAAAGCAGCCGCAGTTTTCTGAGATCTCTGGGCTTCAAATCTATACAAGTAATACATGATTTTGCCTTCTTAGATATTACACTAATTTTGCTCTCTAGAGCTTGAAGAGGAAGAAGACAAAAAAGAGAAGAAGGGAAGTAATACCTAGACGCAGAGGATAGGGAAGATCATCGGAGCTTGAAGAGGAAAAAGCTAGAGCTGTAATAAAAGTGAGGGCTAGCAAGAAGCTAGAGCTGTAATAAAAGTGAGGGCTAGCAAGAAGCTAGAGCTTGAAGAGGAAGAAAAGGGAGAGGGATGTAGGTTGGACCACCTACAAGTGACACTGAGTGTGGGTTGCGGATGTGGGTTTGGAGAAGAAAGAGGGGTCACCGGTGATGCTAGTCTCTAGGGTTTGGGTGTGGGTCACCAATGAAGGAAGAGGCAGTCGGTGAGGAAGGAGAAGGGCACGAATGGCAGAGTGGAAGAAGTGGGTGGTGAGGGCTGAGTTGATGCGGGCTCAATAGGTTCCGGAGGAAGACGTGGAAAAAAAAAGAAAAAAAAAAGAGGAAGGAGTGGAAACTAACCTCGATAGTGTGCTCGTGTAGGCAAGACAATGGCTAGGGAAGGTTGTCTAGGGAAGAAGACGGCGGTTGGGGAGTGGAGTGGAGGATGACAAGATCATGCAAAAATTCCTGCAGTCGGTGAACTTTGCTAAGAAGTGTGAGATTAGGCACATATGTGTTTTCTCCCAATTCGGGCGAATCAAAAAATAGTGGAAAAGATGCCTTGTTTCTTTCGCCTAATCCATTCGTACGTTTCCATCTGTTCTAGTAAATGATGAAAAATTACCTTTTCTATCCTTTCCACCCTGGTTTCCATCCTAATAAATAGGGTGTTAAAGTGTTGGCTGGAATGTCTATTCCTCATTTAATTCCCATAAAGATCATGAGGTCATTTACATTAACTTGAGTGGGCATATATGTTCGTGTTTATGCCCTATAACCCGTTGTTGGTCCATCCTTGTTATCTTTGCATCTGCGTCTTTATACATTGTATGATAACGTCCCTGGAGACAAATTTTATATGGTCTCAAACTTATGTCCCAAGTCGAGTACCTTAGTAGATAAGGGACATCTTAGGTACATGTGAGACTAGTATATGCGCTAGTTATGAACGTGGTGTTAACGCAAGCATATGACTATATCAGTTGTGGATATACTGGATTAACCCGCCGTGAGGCTCTAACTTAGCAAGTTAACCTCACATGTGACAAGAGATGCATTGATCCTTTGACTTGAGATCATTGAGTTTCTATATGTTTAGGGATATACTTTGATACAACCTAACACCTCATCGTAATTAGGAGGTTATAAAGGTTGGCATTGTGTATGTAATGACCCATATAAGAAGTTTAACTGACAGATAGAGAATTTGCCCCTTCCTGAGAGGAAGCTTGATATCCATGGGCCCTATATTGATGCATGACTGAAAGTGTATGACAATACTCAGGTGAAAACCTGATTTAGTCATTATCATATGATTAGGTTTAAACAAAGTGGTGACACACTAATTAGGATATTAGTTTGGCAAATGGATTATAATGCATAAATACCTTCTTGTTGTATAGGAGATGTCGATGTAAATGGTCATTTTAAAGCCTTGGGTAGCAACAAAGCACTGCTAGGTGCTACTCACTGCTTGTGATAATATGAGTTCATCACTACTAAGAGAAACCTACAAAGTAGCCTTCTGATCGAGTTATTTTATAACTTGAATCTATTTGGGAGATTCTATCACCGCAGATGTGCATGATGAGATGGAGGAAACATATTGGGGCTAGACTTTATTTATAGTAAGTTGACCTCAAGTTAACCATGGTTAACCCCATTTGATTAGGTCAAGTGAATGAGGTTGCATCGGATTGAATTCAATGGCTTAATCAACTTAATTTGAATGTTTAGCATGGTCCATTGAAGTTGGCCTGCATTAATATGAATATATTCATATTATGAGGGCAACATAAGTGATGGGACCCACCAATTAGTGATAGAGTTGAGGGATTAAGAGAAAAGAGTATAATGGAGTTAAAACTTTCCCATTGGCACCTAATGACTTATATGGCTTCCCCGAGCACCTTTGACATGGTCAAGGCGCATAAGTGGAATGCTTGCCTCGTTTGTCATGTCTTGAGCACACATGGAGGTTCTTGGCTTGCATGGCAAGGCCTTGGCACATATAGCATGAGGCTAGGCGCATATGGGAATTGCTTGGAAATTTTCCTTGCTCTTTGCCCTAATCGCTCAATTCTCTTTCTCTCTATAGCCACAAACTCTCTTACCCTTGCACATATATTAGATGTTGTGACCTCCCCTTCCATGTGTGCTTCCAAGCATTGATGAGAGCAAAGGGTGAACATCAATTGGCGCAAGTTTCCTCCTCAAGCTGCAAACATTTCCTCTTGGTGCCCCTCCTTCTCTTGGTGCAAGACAAAGTGAACCTTGGTGGCTTCATCCCTTCTACTTCCCTTCATACTTCTCCTCCTGGTGGTGGCACAAGTAAAGTAGGAGCCTTTCCCTAAGGCATGGATCTTCTTCCTGAGGCTAGCACCGGGTGTGGAGGAAGAGGACTCAAGGCATCGGTTGTGTGAGTCTACAGAGGGTGCACGCTTAGGTGCCTATACATCTTCATCGCCTTAAATGAGGTATTTTTTCTATCTCATCGTGTTGATCCCCTCGTAAGTCGATCTTCTAGGTTTTTGGGATTGGCTTATTTCGGGGCATTGCTTTCGTTGTATTACAATAAAATTTTTAAAATTTCCTGGGGTTTCCCAACAATATATATCTATTGTATATATATATATATATATATATATATATATATATTCTTTTTTATGTGGTTGTCTCATGGGGCATCCCACTCTTTATGATTTTCTCTAGAATTCTAGATTTCTAATATACGAGTACAACTCCACCTCGCTCTTGGGTATAGATCGGTTAGGCAAGGAATATGCCTAAGGAAATGCAACACACACATGTATGTTGCTTCGAAGATTTATTGGTCATTTATATTATTATGACATGTCTATGAATCCTGCGTGAGGTAGGATATGTGCTAAAGTCCAGTCCATGCCTTAAGTGGATGCTCCCATATCTATCACACCCCTATAAATAAACATGATAATAATAATAATTTTTTAACACAATGCAATTTCTCAGGATCGAAAATCAAATTGAATAAACTTGAGTACAACCTCGAGTTAATTCTATTACATTTTTTTAAAGGAGTAACAACATCACTTAACAAATTCAACCAATATCAATCAACTAATAAAAGATTTATTGAATATTAACTTTCCTTCACACAACTATATATCAACATTCATTCATACATCCAATTTACAATGTCACAAAGTGTTGCCTTAATAAAAATTTACTCAAACTTACTATACACAACACAAAACATATTTATATGAGCATATCAACTTGACATCACACTAACACATCAAACTAGTTAGGAGTTTATAATAAACATTTCTACTAATATCTACTCCATTGCTGCCAAGAAAAGCAATCATTGGTTAACCGGTATGATGCAGCGACTATAGTTGGGATGTTCCTTAGTTCTGTACTCTAGGTTTTTATAAGACGATGCTCGGAAAACATGAGAGGGTCTAGAGACGAGGAAAGTAAAAAAGCGTGTCAAAAGGAAAGAAGCGGGAAAAGACGAGAATACAATGTAGAAAACAATGGTGAATTCATTCAGGGCAACACGGAAGAAGGAACGAAACGACACCCAATCTATAGTAATGAAACTCACTAGCCTCTTAGCGAGGGATTTCAAGCTTAGCACGAAACTAGGACAGCAGACTCAAGCAGTGACTCAACTCGCGCATTTATGAACCTGCGGTCACACCAAAAGAAAGAAGGAACGTTCCTCATCTTTGGCATACAGATGCCTATAGGTAAGGGAAAACTCAAACACAAACACAACAAGCACAACAAGATTATGAAAAATAGGTGAACCTGATGCACCAGGGTGTGATTTATTTCTTAAAAACATAAACATCTACAATCGATAGAAGAGAGGTATCAGGATCGAGCCAAGGATCACACACCTTGCTCCACACTCGAATCTCCCCTCTATCGGCTCTCTATTAAATAATTAAAGCTGAAAACTAAGGGCTAGACTCAGCTCCCTTTTATAGAACAAGGGAGGGAATCTCCACACCTTACACATGACTACCAACTCTAACAAACAAAAAAGCAGTTAAGATGCTGTTTTTACAAAACTAAAAATAACTCCTACTAAATCTAACCAACAAAAAGCAATCAAGGACTGAGGGGAATATGACATTGGGCGTATGGGCTACGGCTGTGCCGTCAAACTAATTCGGAGCATGCGGCGATAAAATAACAGAATTTGCTGACGGTGGGCTGATTCATCACCGTGCTAGCTTTCTCTTGGGCCGTGTTGGTCAATTAGTTGTGGTAACGATCATTGACTAGACCTTTTGGTTGTCGAGGTGTTAGGCACATAGGCCAAAGTTTCTCTAATTGGGTTGATAACGGGCTGATGATACCCATATATTGATCCGTGGGTTGACTTGAATGTTGAGATTGTCTTATCGTGGTCGTGTCAGGCACCTTTGAACTCCCTAGGGGTGGTAGAACCTACTATGGAGCGAAGTCCACTTCGAAATGGAGTTGTTGAGGCAATTCTGGTGCTTCTGGGCAAAACACAGCCTCATTATCATCTGTGCACACACGGGGCTTGAGCACCCCTTGAGCACTCAGGATTGTATAGAATGATCACGTCTCGCCCTTGGATGTAGATCGTATGAACACATGGGCTCTTATATATATATATATATATATCTATTTGGCATGTGGTTTTCATACATGAGTAATTGTGTTCGTGGCTGGCCTGTCTGGAATGTGACCCAGTCCAGATGGACAGATCATTTGTGTTGGAGGATCCTCCCTTGGTTTTGGTCACCTGATTGACACGGCAGCTTGACACTGTGAATGAGCCTCCTTCGCGGCAAGAGCTCTCGCTGGTGTCAGGGCTCCGGTTAGTGAGCCGACTCTCTCGGGATATGGGATTGAGCAGGCCGACACGATAGTCTGCCTGACGATGAGGTCACGTTGCATGCTAGCCGAGTACCTCCACGCGAGTACGCGTCCAATCGCTATTGTTCGATAGCAAGACTGTGGTCATGTCCATTTGCTACAATGCAAGGGTGAGCGAGTAGAAGCCCTGGTGTGCGAAGGCATACTGGTCGATGCGATTGAGCTTGGTGCGCGGAAGCATGGCATAACACAGATCGAGCCTACACTTAGGATCGACGACATGAAAGTGGGGGTACTACAAGGCGTTGACATAGATCTAGATAGCAGGATGTCAGGGCCCGCTGAGAGGGTGTCAGTATGTATTCGGTTGCTAGATGATGGACGCATCAGAGATCGATACAACTGGATATCGGCTTATCAACCCATAGTGGGGTAGCTACTGAGTGACCCAGTAGACTCGGTTAGTCGAGGGACTGGGGATGATTGGTATTGCCAAGGGCATCAAATTAGAGTGGCCTTGATTCCGATTCAGTCCCGATAAAAGTGAAGGCTGGATCCATGTAAGTTGGACGTCTGAAAGGAGATAATTTCTTTTTAGTAAACTTTTTTTTATCATGATTTGAATAACTAATAAAAATTTTATTATATCTAGACAAAGGAATTAAAAGTGATGAAACCTTAGTCTCTGTTTTCTCTCTTTGATTTTCTATGATAATTTCCATTTATTCGTTTTTCATTCCTATCGTATATCGTTCGCTTAGCTTGTAAGAATTCAATTATTTGGTACTTAGCTAATAGGTCTCTATGGGTTCAATATCTTTTATTACTTCGACATATCCGTGCACTTGTGGACACATCAACGGCCTATCTATGTTTTGACGCACGACCATGCTTTTCTTGGCCAAAATTTTGAGGGGTCAATTTTTTTTCTTGGAATTTCACCCTCATTGTTATCTGATCCCCCTACATCATGGTATTATATATAAAATCAAAAGAGTGAGTTATAAAACTCAACAAGAGCTACATTTCCCATACACAAAGTATATTTTTATTACAAATTTTCAAATAAATTTCATAATATGCAAAAGAAAGATTACAATTGAATTTGCCCAAAGAGATATCTCAAACTACAACATAATAGTATCTAAACATATATAACAAGGATGATATCAATGACATATGAATAGCAAAAGCTACATAGGAACTAATCACAATATCATTAACTCATGAGTATCTAAGATATCACAAACAAATGATAAGATCATAACTCAAGAGTGTCAAAAGTATCATAGAAAGACATGATAATATCACAATCTCATGGGTATCAAAAGTATCACAAAGTCAAAAAGGTAACATCACAACCTCATGAGTATCAAAGCATCATAGAGACAAATGATAATATTGCAATCTCATGAGAATCCAAGTATCATAGAAGGACTCATGGGAACATATCACATCATAGTCTTTCATGTTTGGATGCATAACCTACCTACATCTGAATAAGCCCATGCATACACAAGCCAGCAAAGGGCTCGCCATGGCCCAACCAAATGTAAATGGAGGGATTTTAGTGGTAACTCTAATGGATTCAAGAGGTGGTCCCCGTTAATTCTAATATGACAATTTGTTCTATGTAGCACTTAGTTCCACATCCATCACTAAATATGGAGGGATTCTAGAGGTGGCTCTCATGAATTCAAGTGGTAGCCCCCATTATTTCTAATATGACATTATACTCCATGTAGCACTTAGTTCCATATCCATAGCCACAATTCCCATAAATGAGTTCATATCATTTTCCACTAGAAGATATAAGGGCGAAAGAACAATGATATCATAAAATAATTAAAGTAACAAAATGACATTGTTGCCTTCATACAATTACCCTTACAATATGCTCATGGGTACAAAGTGTCAAAGATGTATATCAAAGTCTATAGGAATATTTGGTCAAATGTCAAATACAATGGTAGTATCTTAAATCAAATAACAATAACATTTGCACATATGATTACTGATCCATTTATTATCATCATGAACATAGAATGTTGCACAAGGATCATGATAATTTGTACCATATTTGTCATAACATTAAGAGCAGGACATGTCAAACATGACCAGTTAATTCATTCAATTGAATCAAAGGGAAATACTATAGGTAACCATACAAAGTATGTATCATTAGAAGGATAATTGAATCTACTTTTCAGTAAATCTGATTTTGTATAATTTGCCAAATTATACAAAAAGTTATAATAATTCAAGTGACAAATGGTCAAACTACCCAATTATAAATTTATAGAATGAATGAGCTGAAAGTTACTATTTGTTTTATACTATAGATAATATCAAATACATGAAATATATGACTCTTTGGAAGATATTTGAGTCTTATTTCATTCAAATTAAATATCATTCAAAATTGATTTGTATATCAAAAGTTACAAGAAAAATACTATAAGAAGGTTAGCCTTATATTCTAGAAAAAAAGTGCTGAATGTTGTTATCTATTTGATGCAACAATTGAAGTTTACAATATATAATATATGATGCATTGGAATGCTATTCAAGTTATCTTTTATCCAAAATAATTTTTATTTAAAAATCATTTTTGTGCACAAAAAGTTACATAACTATGAGTAGCAACGGGTTGGGCACCTGCCTTTCCATCACTACCTAAACCCAACCCGACTAACACTACCCAGTACCTGAACCCGGGTCAAGGATCCTATTATAAGACCCAACCCCGAGTTGGGTACTTAAACAGGTACCCGTAGGTACCCGATTACATAAATTTAATAATTAAAATTTATATTTGGACAGGTACCCACTTGTCAAATGGGTTTTCACGGGTACCTGACCCGAATACATAAAAATAAATAATTAAAATTTATATTTAAATGGATAGCCATATATTAAATGGGTTTTCGTGGGTACCCGACTTGGATGACAAGGGGTACCCAACCCGAGTGTTTATAAAATAGATAATTCATGACATGCAGGTCCAAGTAAAAAATCCTAACAAAAGTTGATATTACTTAAGTTATCTAACATGAACCAAATCAAATAATGCAAACAACATGAACTAGGGTTATGTAAGCGATTGATGAATAGCAAATAGGTGATAGGATGTAAGAATATCAGTCATGTATGTGTCCAAAGAATATCCGTCAAAGTTAGTATCCAAAAGTCACAGTCTCACATACAAGCTCAAGCAACAAAGTATTTGATCAAAGTAATAAACATAAATGATGTTTAACACTAATAACCAAACACATGGGTCGTAATCAGCCTAACTCAAACATCAACACAATTTCGAGGTAGGAACATTTTTTACTAGGAGTCAGAAATAGAAAACAAATTATGTTTAAGAAATAATTTCGAGGTAGGAAACTAGGACTAGATCAAGGGTAAGTATGAAAATGATTCATGGTGCACTCTTGCAGAAAAGGTAGATTCTTTGGTTTATAAAATAGACTCTTTTATGCACTCTATGGTATCTTCTTCTATTACTTGTGATATTTGTGAATGTTTTGATCACTATGCTTTTGAATGCCAATTAGAAATTCTTCTAAGTCTCAATTCACCACGGTACCAAGATGATCAATGTAACCTAGAATGGGAAAATCACCCCAACTTATCATTGAAAAACAACCAATGGGCACATGTAGATTCTAGACCATCCTCATATTTTCAACTAGGAACACCAACCCAAATCCACCTCCTCCTAAATCTAGTTTAGGGCAACAGGGTTCAGTGAGTCCATGAGTGTAAGTGTAAGTATGTAAGAGTGTTAAACTGTTAATGTGTAAATAAGTAAACTGATGAAACCAGGCTCGGGTTTTGGGTACCGGAGGTCTTAAATCTGAACCCAACCTGAACCCGATGCGGGTAATATAAGTTAAACCCATACCCATCTCATTTGGTTAAACGGGTACCCGAACCCAGTTTAAACAGGTCGGATACCCGAACCCGATGAGTTAATTTGTCATTCCTATACATGTCCAAAACCATGAAGATGTTAGGTTTGCATGAGTCCCAACACCTTAATCACTTGCTTTGAAACATTCTAGCTATCACCTAGTTAATCCTATCTTCAAGCAAGCATGAGGTTTGTTCCCAACTCCTTTCATTTTAGGTAAGTAATTGTTTTTCTCTCTTTTATTTTCTCCCAATTAAATTATAATTTTGCCCCTTTCTTTCAATATTATTCCTTATGATTTCTAGTGTGGGTATTTAGCCATAAGTGCGTAATAATCTTCATAATGATAGTATAAGATGAAACATGGATATCACATTTAGCTACCAAATGTAAGTTTTTATTTTAAGCATCATGATCCCAAATGAGTGTCATTTAAGATATAATTTCATTCTATCACAAAATGAGAGAAAATTAGAGTTATTTACTAATCATTATAAATAATTTTATTTTAATGTAATATATATATATATATCATGCATGCATATATATATATATGCATGCATGTATGCATACATACATATGCATACATACATTTACATACATATATGCATACATACATTTACATACATATATGCATACATACATATACATACATATATATATACATACATATATATATACATACATACATATATATATACATACATACATATATATATATACATACATACATATATATATACATACATACATATATATATATACATACATATATATATATATATACATATATATATATATATATATATTGTAATTGATTATTGGGAGAATAGTGGGGTTGATGTGTTAAATTCAAAACGTTGTAATTTCATATATAAACATCTAACCCCACTATTCTCTCAATAACTAAGTACAATCTTTAACCTAACTGGGTTACCACCCGAATATATGAGTCTAGCCACATAGAGCTGCTCGCCTCCTATTAAAAAAATAATTATCCAACCATCACGGTGAATCAATTCACAATCAGATGCCGAATCACACCAATCAGCTATTACCAAGAATGAGAAAACCAGTAATCTTTACAAAAGAGAATCACACGTAGCAATGACAAGAGATAATATATGTCGAAAAATCAAATCACTTAAACCTAGCAATATAAATCTTCCACACACTGTATTAGATTTGCAGCATATGCTATTGTCATGAACAATTTTTTTTTTTTATCTATAAATTTTGCATCAAGTCGGCAAGGCTTTTTTGGAATCTCTAGACCTAATCTAGAGTGAAGTATTCAATTAAAAATACTTAAATAGAAACATCAAGACTCTCAATCAGTGGTGCCGTGGTAGAGCCACATATAGCACAGTGTGGGCAAATGCCACCACTGGATTGGAATTTCTATTTGCCCCCACTCATCATTAATATTATGTTGTTTGCCCCCTCTTAATGTGTCATTTGCTTCTTCTTATTCTAATTTTTATTATATTATACTTATATATTTATATTATTATATTATTTTTTTATATTACCCCCACGTACCCTAGGGTCCTAGATCCGCCACTGCTCTCATTCACCTACGTTTAAGAGGAGTTTACAGACTCACCGCCCCTATGAGTATGCTTACATAAATCACACTAACTAAAAATGTTATACCCTAGTTTTTTTATTTAATATTATTTTAATATGTTTATTTAAAATTTTATGATTTAGAAAATCCTATAAATATACCCCAAACCAATTCCTTAAAACCTAAACCTATTCATTAAATCGTAAATCTCCCGTAATCCCTTCTCTTTCCTCACATGCGCCGAAGCCGCTCCCTCTCTGCTTTCCTTCTTCCACCTTCGAACGATGCACCCTCTTCCTCTTCTCTCGCGTCCTTCTCTTCGGCACCAATATAGTGCCTCCAGCGGTGATAGGAAAGGATGCCGGAGTCGCCTTTGTCGTCTCCTTGGCATGGCGTCCACCGTCTGACGAGTTTTCGGACGCATGCGTGAATTCAGTGGTGGCGATGAGATTTCTAAGTCAGGACTTGGGCGTTGACTCTATCTTCTCCTAGCAGCGACTGAAAAGGGTGTCAGAGTCGTCTTCTCCTTCCCTTGAAGCAGTGTCGTCTGTTTACTGTGTTCGGATGCGTGTGGTGCTCTTGCAGTGAGCGGCGGCCTTGTTCTCCTCTATCGGCGATGGATTTTGTCCAGCGGTGCGTGAGATGATTCCTTCCTCTCCTAGCGCCGGCTGTTGCTTCCTCACCCTACGGCAATGGCTTCTCTTCCTTCCAGCGGCATTTCTTGCAATGGACACCAATGATCTCCTACAACAACGTGTGTAGATGTCTCTATGTCCGCGTGTGGCTATGTTCGTGTGCAATGTCGCCTCCACCTTTCCCTCAACGCCGGTGGCCCTTTTCCCACTTCTAGCATCGGCAGCCTGATCCTCCTTCCAATGACCGATCTTTCTCGGCAAACGCCGGTGATTCCTTTTCCCCAGCAAACGAACTCGTTCGCTTCGTTCGTCCACGTCGAGATTTCGTCAGAGGTTAGTGTTGATTGTTTGCTTTTTTTATTTTATTTTAAATATCTACTAATTATTCTAAATTATTTTCCTAAGAATAAATTAGTAAAAGAAAAATCTAAATTATTATCTTGGGAGAATTACATGATAATTAATTTGGATAAATTTGATTTAAATAGGAAATTAAGGGTTAAGGGCATAGTTATAAGTTGATACATATGATATATTAATAACAAAGGTTTATTTAAATTATTCAGTTGAGAAGAAGAGGTAATTGAGCTTTCAGAAGGAATTCAGGATATCAGCACTTCAGATTGGAATCTTTCCCTACTCCTTTATTATGGTGTTAAGGACATGTAAGAATCATTGCATATATTAGAATTGATTGGCACCATTATTTGTTTGATTCATCTGCTTACTTTGTTTCAAAATTCAGTTCACCTGATTTAACTTATTCATTTGGTCATATTTTGTTTATGTATGCATGATTAATAAAACTGCATTGAGATATCTGATATGTTGACATTTGAGTATGATGAAATAGTTGTACATCTGTGTTGTTATGTCGTGACATATTGACCTCTGGACAGGATGATTTATCTCTAGTGGCCACCATGTGATGTAGCTACAATAGGTGGGTGGGTCCTTAGCTCTATACTCTAGGGGTTTATGAGACGATGCTTGGAAAACGTGAGAGGGTCTGGAGACGAGGGAAGTAAAACATATGTCAGAAAATGAGCAATGTGAAAACCAACGAAAAACAATGCAGAAGATGGCAATGAATACGTTTTGCGGCAACACAGAGACGAAGAAACCAACAACACCCAACTACGCAAATGAAGCTCACTAACCTCTCTTAGCGAGCGATTTAAGCACAACACGACAACAAGGGCAGTGGACTTAGCGGCGACTCAGCTCGCGCGCCTATGAACTTGCTGTCACACCAAAGCCAAGGAACCTCCACGTCTCCATCATACGGATGCCAGTGGGTAAGGAAATCCAACAAGAACAACATAATGAAAATCCGAAAACAGGTGAACCTGACACACCGGCGGTGCGATTTACTTCTTTGAAATGAAAGACGATTACAACCGGAACGGCGAGGCAGCGAAACTAAACCAAGGATCATACACTTTGCTCGTCACTCTAGTGTCGCCACTAACTCTTGAGTCGAGGCACCAACCTCACTCTCGAAACACACTATGAGCTAATCTATCACACAAGAAGAGCTAAGGAACAAACTACACTCCAGCTCCCTTTTATAGAGCAAGGAAGGGAATATCACACCACAAGCATGACTGGGGAATATCACACCCTAAGCATGACTAGGGAATATCACACCACAAACATGACTATCTACTCTAACAAACTAAAAGCAGTCAAGATGCTGCTGATGCAAGCATGCTGATGTAAGCACTAACTAACTACTACCAACTAAAGTAGATGAGGGAATCTGAAGCTGGGCGCATGGGCTAGGCCTCCTGGGCTGCAACTAGGCCGTATGATGGAATCTAAAGCTGGGCGCCTCGGCTGGGCCTCCTAGGCTGCAACTGGTCCGTCAAACCATCTCGGAGCATGCGGCGATGAAACAACAGAATTTGCTGATGGTGGGCTAATTCATCACCATGCTAGCACTTTCCTGGGCTATGTTGGTCAACTGGTTGTGGTAGCGATCGTTGACCGGGTCTTCAGGTGGCCGAGGTGCCAAGAACATGGGCCTCAATACCTCCATGTGGGCTGATAATGGACTGATGACGCCTATGTACCGCTCTGGTGGTTGACATGAATGTTGAGAACACTGTATTGTGATTGCATCGGGCCCCTTTGAACTTTTTAGGGGAGGTGGAACCTTGTCTGGAGGGAAGTCCACATAATTGCCATGTTTCTCGGGTTCTGGAGCTGCCGTAGAGGGTCCTGCTGCATCAGTCCCCCCTGGTTCTTTGGAGAACTAAGGGGATGCTCATCGGTGGCGAGGTGCTCCTCCAACGGGTCGTGGTAAGGAAGAAGGTCCGCAACATTGAATACGGGGTGGATCCCCATGCTTTCCAATAGATCGAGGACATAGGTATTGGAGCCTACCCGATGTAGTACCGCATAGGGCCCCATGTACCATGCTTGTTGCTTAAAATGCACCCGATTAGCCACTCGCTTAGGGTGGATGTGCACCCTTGACACACTCCGCAAGTGCACGGAAATGTCGAAGTAATGCAAAAGATATCGAATCCCACAGGGAACAAGGTGAGTACCCGAAAATCTAATTCTTGGAATCTAAGCGGATCAAATCGTGGTTTTTGGAACTTAAAAACTAAAACTAAGCGAAATCGTAAGCAAGAAATCAAACAACTACGACAGGGAAAATATATGAGAGAGAGTATCAGGGCTTTGGTTTCCACCACTCTGACGATTTTAATTGCGCAAAGAAATAAATGTCAATTACATGGATTTACAAATATGCATAAGGAATCTACCCTAAGGTATAGGGTGCCCTCTTTCGAGTGTACATCCCGGTGTTTACCCAGAACGTCTTCTACTTTCGTGGTGGAACGTTCTAGACAAACCCAAAGGGTTCCGTGGTAGATTATGGACCCTCAAGCGAAGAACAAGCACTTTCGTGTCGAGCCTTCGTAAGATTCATAAAGAGGTTCCGTCGTTACAATCCTACTTTCGTTATGAACTGTAATAACTATGACATGATAATACTTGGCCAAAGTAAGTATCAAGAAATTAATACTTCAAGTGAAATATGCTCAGAATATGATCCAAATAACAAATTTAACACATGAATTACAAAATAGAAATCGTCAGAGGGCTTCAACCTAGCCCTGAAATAAAGTTTACGCTATAACCATCGTTGAATCACTAAAAATTCTCTCTTTGTACATAGGAAAATCATAGGTAACAGTTTCTAAGAGGAAGGAGATGATGAACTGAAAGAAATAAACAAGAATCACTGAGCTCCGATGGTTGAATCTCCAGAAATCGCCTCGAAGTCGCCTGTTCGTTGCCGTTTTCCACCCTAGCCACGTCATCGCTCGATTTCCCAATGATTAGGTCATGGAAATTGGGGCTTTTATATTCTTTCTCTTCGCCTTCGAGTAAGCTTTCCAAAAAGTCCTCACTTGCTAAATTTGGACTTGAATCGCGCCCGAAATCGACGAAAAACCGAGTGAAGGTCGGGCTATTCCGATAGTGTCACGGGTGAACCCCGCCAGGTTCACCTGGTGGTAAAGTATTCTTTGCAATTCTGTTGCGAAATAATCACAGGTGAACCTCGCTGGGTTCACCTACCAGTGAAGTCCACGGTATATTTCTGCATAGGTTTTATCAGACAGAATCACAGGTGAACCCCATGGGGTTCACCTGCCAGTGAAGCGTGCGGCGAATTTCAAATAATCTGACATCATCGGTGAACCCCGCCGGGTTCACCAGGCAAGAAACGCGCGGTGAGTTTCGTCCTTTGGCAAGATCACCGGTGAACCCCGTCGGGTTCAGCTGGCCGTGAAGTCTAGAGAAAGCTTCGATTGAGCCCAAATTTTACGGGCAGCTTCGTCTTTTCATAAGGAATTACCCCATGCTCTTAGATTCTTCAAAAGGACTTCAAAATTGGGTGATTTAATCTGAAATTCCATAAGAAAGACGAAAAGTGAAGATTCTGAAGCTTTGAAGTAAATAAGCTTTAAAGGAGTGTGAAAAGATTCAAATAAGCCTAAATTTATCATGGAATAACAATAAAAATCACTATAAAAATGCATGGCATCAAACACTCCAAACGTAAATCTTTGCTTGTCCTCAAGCAATAATATAAGTTGAAATACATGCTTGGTATAAGAATAATCTTTTGTGTTGAAGTTCGCACCCAAGTTCAGAAAAATACTTTTTTAGTAATCCAAGATCTAATCAAAAGAAATCAACTAAAAGGAGTGTTTTAAGCATTCACCAGTTTGGTACCACAATTTTTACATGTCAACCAATTTAGAAAGCAGTAAACATGGGATTCAATCAAAGAATACACAACACTCATCTCATTCCGATCCTTCCAATTCATAATGTTGGGGTTAACTCAAATGTTTTATACGGGATATGAAACACTGATCATTGCATTAGACTTCAACTCATATCCTTAGGTACCATTGCCAATTTTTCGTAATGCCAAGTAGAGGAGTCTTTTTATTTCAATTCACATTTCTTAGAGTTCAACTCATATCCTTCGGTACCACTGCCCATTTTTCGCAGTGCCAAGTAGAGGAATCTAAGTGTTATTTTTTTTAAAATAATAGAAACTAACATATCCTGGCTTTTAACAAATGCAGTGTTTCCCCAATACTAGAAAGGAATTCAAAGTTTGAAAAGATATTATGTATCCTGATATGTATCGAATGTAAATTGCAAACCAAAATCAATTGAAGAATCATGAAAATGCTTGACCCACTAAATGAACAACCTAAAATCAATCCACTTAGAGAATTTCTAATTCATAGAATATATGGGACATGACTATTGAGTAAATTTCCAACAAGTACTACATTCAACATGTCTTGATAAATTTCAACCAATCATGCACTTAACTTTAAGAGTTTTGCAAAGCTATCATTAGACAAGACTAGCATAACAGGTCAACAATCCACACATCATTTAACATGCAAAGAGAATTATAGCATAGCACTAGAGTGGAAAGCAAGTGGTTCAAATATAAGTAAAATCACTACAAAAAGTGGGGCCTATAGATGTGGACCAGGCCCACGAATAGTGACATATAAGATACAATGTCAATATCAAAATAACATCCATCAGAAAGTGTCATAACAAATCCATAAAGAGTCAGAACACAACAACCAAACAAAAGCTGGAGTAAAGACAGCTCACCCGCTCTAAAATGTTGTGTAGTCCTCTATGCAACGTTGTATATGTGAGAGGAGAAGGTGGCGATGTCGAGTCTGGTTGGAGCGTCAGGTTGCACAGTATACTTCATGGGTGAACCCCGCCGGGTTCACCTGGTCATGAAGTGCACTGAGCTTCAGTGAAAATCCATCGAAAATCTCCTGTTCCCATAGCACGTCTGCATCACAAAAATACCCTCTAATCAGCGTATATCAAGATCAAAATTTCCTAGAATAAGCTAGATAAGCAAGAGAGAGTGGTACTCAACGATGATAAACTAAAAACTAAATGACAACCAATGCAAATAAATAAAAATGAAAACAACGAGAAAACTTGGGTTGCCTCCCAAGAGCACTAGTTTTAGGTCAATAGCTCGACCGTAGAGTCATCAAGTCATTAAATCAGAGGGGGGGGGGGGGTCAAAAGGGGCGAGAATTTCCCTTTGTTTGACTAGTTCATCTTCAAAACAGTGTTTGAGGCGGTGTCCATTTTCTTCCAAACTTCTAGCGCACTTAAGTACTCCCACGTTGTAACATATACCTGCAAGAGAAGGTTTTCTGAGAGAGTTAGGCAGATCGAATTGAATAACATTGCCACCGATGTTTAAATTCAGTTTCCTATTTTTAACATCGATGACAACACCAGCTGTAGCAAGAAAAGGTCTTCTTAAAATAATAGGAAGTCTGTCATCCTCATCAATGTCTAACACAACAAAGTTAGCAGGAATAAAATAATCCCCTACTTTAATAGGTACATCCTCCAAAATACCCACTAGACTTCGAATTGATCTATCAGCAAGCTGCAAACAAATATTAGTCAATTTTAAGTCACCCAAATCCAGCTTTTTACACAATGATAACGGCATGATGCTGACACTCGCTTCTAAATCGCATAGTGCTCTTTGAAAAGTCATCTCTCATATCTGACACGGTATGAAAAAGCTGCCAGGGTCCTTGAGTTTTTGTGGAAGCTTGTTTTGCAAAATCGCACTGCACTCCTCAGTGAGTGCCACGGTCCCTTGGTCTTCTAGCTTCTATTTATTTGAGAAGATGTCCTTCAGGAACTTCGCATAGGTCGGCAAATGCGAAAGGGCATCAACAAAGGGAATGTTAATATATAGTTTTTTCAATATTTCCAAAAACTTACTGAATTGCTTGTCTAGCTTGGCTTTGACAAGCCTTAGAGGGAAAGGTATCGGCGGCTTATAGGCTGGCGGCCCAACATAGGGTCTCTCTTCCTCTGTTCGTTCAAGTTCCGCCGGTGTTGAATCTGCGTGTGGCTCCTCAGGATTCGGTGTCACTTCATCCCTTGTTTCATTGGTCAGCATCTTAGGTTCTTCAAGTTGCTTACCGCTCCAAGTAGAGATTGCATTGTAATGCTCCCTCGGGTTAACTTCTGGCTGTGATGGAAGCTTCCCTGGCGCTCTAGAAGATGAGCTAGCCTGCTGCGCAAGCTAGCTCTCCAACATTTTGTTGTGCATCTCCAAGGAGTCCATCCTTGTCATCATCAGTTTCATCATATCAGTTAGCCCTTCTATCTACTTACTCAGTTGAGAGTCTTGGGCCGGTCTTGGGGGTGGATTGTAATTTGCTTATTGAGGGGGAGGATTATAGTTTCTCTGTTGGAACCCAGGTGGCTGCTTGTAATTTTCTTGTTGTGGCGGCCTGAAGTTCCCTTGCTAAGGTTGAACTTGTGGTGGCGCTTGCCCTGGTTGTATAGGCTGCGTGGTCCGGTAGGAGAAGTTCGGGTGGTTACGCCAGCCAGGGTTGTAATAGTTGGAATAAGGGTTGTTCATGGGGTTTGCATTTCCAACTGCATTTAGATATTCAGGCTGACCTTGGACCACTTGTCCATCTCCCACTCGGCACTCAGCACCTGCATGTCCTGTGACGCCACATAACTCACAAGATAATGAATTAGTGTCTAAAGAGTTAACAGACCATGAATCAAATTTCTTAGTCAGATTGTTTACCTTTGCAGTGAGAGTAGTTAATGAATCAGGATTGAATTTACCTGCTTTCCTGGAAGGTGTACCTCACTCTGGATTCCATTGATGATAGTTCAGTGTCATGTCCTCCAGGAGGCTTATAGCATCTTCAAGTACTTTGCTCATTAAGCCCGATCCTCCAGCAGCTGCATCGACTGTAAGTCTAGTATTGTACTCGAATCCCATATAGAATGTGTGTACTAGAACCCAAGTCTCGATACCATGGTGCGGACATAATCTTTGAAGCTCTTTGAATCTTTCTCAGGCGTCATACAAAGACTCTCCATCCTTTTGCATGAAGCTCATTATCTGGTTTCTGAGTTAGATTGTCTTCGAAGGAGGGAAATACTTCGAGAGGAAAGCTTGAGACAGTTCATCCCATGTTCGTATTGAAGCTGAGGGGATCATGTGGAGCCATGCCCTTGCTCTGTCCCTTAAGGAGAAGGGAAACAAACTCAACTTGATATCATCATAAGTAGCTCCATTAATCTTTAACATATCACAATATTCCAAAAATATAGACAAATGCATATTAGGGTCCTCAAGAGGAGAACCACCGAAATGATTTTGTTGTATCATGGAAAGTAGAGCAGGTTTAATTTTGAAATTATTGGCCTCAACACTAGGCCTAATGATTCCTGATTGAAACCCATGTGTAAAAGGCGCTGTATATTCTCGCAGTGTTCTGGCATTGTTGTTGTTCACAGGTTGAGGTGCTGGTTCGTTCTCCATGTCAATGTGAAGGTGTTCCATCTGTTCTTGATTCTCTTTTTTCAGATCTTGCTTAAACTTCTTTCTTTGTCAGAAGGTTCGTTCTATTTCGAGATCGATTTCCAAGAGTGCTCCTGCCTTGGAACTTCTTTGCATAAAAATTTGTCATATTCAATTAAGAAGTTCAATGCAATTAACACTAGCAGAAAGCAGTGTGAAACAGAATAAAGAAAGAAAAGAAAACTAACTAAGGCTTAGTTTACCAATCCTTAGAAGTATACTGATATCAACCGTTGGTCCCCGGCAACGGCGCCAAAAACTTGACACACTCCGCAAGTGCACGAAAGTGTCGAAATAATACAAAAGATATCGAATCCCACAAGGAACAAGGTGAGTACCAGAAAATCTAATTCTTGGAATCTAAGCTGATCAAATCGTGGTTTTTGGAACTTAAAAACTAAAACTAAGCGAAATCGTAAGCAAGAAATCAAACAACTATGGCAGGGAAAATATATAAGAGAGAGTATCAGGGCTTTGGTTTCCACAACTCTGACGATTTACAAATATGCATAAGGAATCTACCCTAAGGTACAGGGTGCCCTCTTTCGAGTGTACACCCCGGTGTTTACCCAGAACGTCTCCTACTTTCGTGGTGGATCGTTCTAGACAAACCCAATGGGTTCCGTGGTAGATTATGGACCCTCGAGCGAAGAACAAGCACTTTCGTGTCGAGCCTTCGCAAGATTCACAAAGAGGTTCCGTCGTTACAATCCTACTTTCGTTATGAACTGTAATAACTAAGACATGATAATACTTGGCTAGAGTAAATATTAAGAAATTAATACTTCAAGTGAAATATGCCCAGAATATGATCCAAATAACAAAATTAACACATGAATTGCAAAATAGAAATCGTCAGAGGGCTTCAACCTGGCCCTGAAATAAAGTTTACGCTAAAACCATCATTGAATCGCTAAAAATTCTCTCTTTGTACATAGAAAAATCATAGGTAAAGGTTTCTAAGAAGGAGAAGACGATGAACCGAAAGAAATAAAGAAGAATCACTGAGTTCCGATGGTTGAAGCTCCAGAAATCACCTCAAAGTCGCCTGTTCGCTGTCGTTTTCTACCCTAACCACATCATCGCTCGATTTCCTAATAATTAGATCATGGAAATTGGGGCTTTTATATTCTTTCTGTTCACCTTCGAGTAAGCTTTCCAAAAAGTCCCCACTTGCTAAATTTGGACTTGAATTGGGCCCGAAATCGATGAAAAACCTAGTGAAGGTCGGGTTGTTCCGATAGTATCACGGGTGAACCCCGCTGGGTTCACCTGGTGGTGAAGTGTTCTGTGCAATTCTATTGCGAAATAATCATAGGTGAACCCCGCCGGGTTCACCTACCAGTGAAGTCTATGATATATTTCTGCACAGGTTTTATCAAACAGAATCACGGGTGAACCCCATAGGGTTCACCTGCCAGTGAAGCGTGCGGCGAATTTCGAATACCCTGACATCATCGATGAACCCCGCCGGGTTCACCAGGTAGTAAAACGCGTTGTGAGTTTCGTCCTTTAGCAAGATCACTAGTGAACCCCGCCGGGTTCACCTGGCCGTGAAGTCCAGAGAAAGCTTCGATTGAGCCCAAATTTTACGGGCAGCTTCGTCTTCACATAAGGAATCACCCCATGCTCTTAGATTCTTCAAAAGGACTTCAAAATTGGCTGATTTAATCTGAAATTCCATAAGAAAGATGAAAAGTGAAGATTCTGAAGCTTTGAAGTAAATAAGCTTTAAATGAGTGTAAAAACATTCAAATAAGCCTAAATTTATCATGGAATAATAATAAAAATCACTATAAAAATGCATGGCATCAACCCTCACCAAGTCACCTACACTAAAGTAGAGTGGCCTATGGTGTTCGTTGGCCTTTAGAGCATTCTGAGTGTTGCCCAAAAAGATCCTATGCCGAACTTCCTCATGCAAACTCGCGATATGACTAGCAAAGGAAAATGCATGCTCAAAGAGATGGGACTCCATGGGAAGGTCATGCAAGTCAATAGGTTTTCGTGGTTGTTGTCCAAGGACCACTTGGAAGGGACTTAGACCAGTAGACCGATTCACAGCACTATTATACGCGAATTCAGCAACAGGGAGCACAGCGTCCCAACTCTTAGGGTGATCATCAATGAGACATCAGAGCAAGTTACACAAACTCCAGTTAATGCCTCAGTTTAGCCGTCGATTTGGTGGTGATAGGCTGTAGAAAACTTCAGAGTGGTCCCTAATAGTGCCCACAGTGATCGACAAAAGTGGCTCACAAAGCGGGTGTCGTGATCGGACACTATAGAGAGTGGGAGGCCATGGAGGCGAACTACCTCCCTAACGAAGAGATGGGCTACGTGGGAAGCATCCGCTGTCCTAGAATAGGGGATGAAATGAGCCATCTTGGAGAATCGATCCACTACGACGTAGATGGAATTGAATCTAGATACAGTGCGGGGCAACCCCAGGACGAAGTCCATGCTGAAGTCCCTCCGTGGACCCTCAGAAACAGATAGTGGGGTGTACAAACCAATGTTCGGGGGTCGAGGCTTAGCTATTTGGCAAGTGCCACAATGGTGGACGATGCGCTCCACATCTTTGCGCAAGGAGGGCCAAAACAGATGCTCCCGGCTATCTCAAATGTCTTATCTCATCCATGGTGGCCGGCAACACCACCCGCGTGTAACTCTAATAGTAGGTGGTCACGAAGGGAGGACCGGGGAATACACAACCGATTCCCAAAGAACAAGTAACCCTTAGATAACTGGTAAGGCGACTCGACATCCTCAGACTCGCTCAGGCGAGTATAAATGGCACCAAAATCTGGGCAGCTAGGGTACTCATCCTTAACATAGGCAAAGGTATTGATGCAGGTACGCATAACACACAAAACGGTCCTTACTCAGCTCAGGGCATCCGCTACAATGTTCTCCTTACCCGCCTTATGGTTAATCATAAAAGAGTACAGTTGCAAGTACTCCACCCACTTGGCATGCCGGGCACCCAACTTCTTTTGGGCGCTCAAGAAGGATAAGTCCTGGTGGTCACTGTACAAGACGAACTTGCAGTGGAGTAAATAGTGCCTCCATTGCCTTAATGATTGGACAATGGCATAGAATTCCTTATCGTATGTGGAGTACCGCTGCCTAACTACATTCAGTTTTTCGCTAAAGAAGGCAACTGGGTGGCCTTCTTGACTCAGAGTTCCTCCGATCCCAGTACCGGAGGCATCGCATGTGACTTCAAAGACTTTGGAAAAGTCTGGAAGTCGAAGAACATGAGCTGTGGTCAAGGCGTCCTTGAGGGCATCCAAGGCATTCTGAGTAGTCGATGTCCACTCGAAGTCATCTTTCGATAGACGCTGGGTTAATGGGGTAGCAATGGTGCTAAACCCACATATGAACTGACAGTAAAACCCAGCAAGACTTAAGAAACTGTGATGACACCAAAATATGTAGTATATTTTGCTTCATTTTGGGTACCTTTTCATGCCAAATTGAGGATCTTTTACTTGCTTTTATGTTGAATCCATTAAATATTACAAAGTCTACTTCTATTTTGGTTTTTCATGTTTTTCAGGCAAAAAGGCACTATTTAAGGTGTTTTCAAGCGAAATCAAATACATGGAAGAGTTACCATCATCAAGAGGAGATCACCCAAGAAATTTCATGCAAAACGAAGCAACTCAGCAAATTACGGCAGTGCCATAATCCATTTTACGGTACCGTAATTTCAGACAGTACCGTAAAATACGAGCCCTGCCGTATTTTGAAGAATTTTCGAACATAAAGTTTTCTAGATTTTATAGTACTTCCATAAACCAAATTACAGTACCGTATTTCAAAGTGCTTCAGAACAGAGACTTTGCCTGATTTTACGGCACCACCGTAAAGGATTACACGGTACCGTATTTTCCGGACGATTTCTAACAGAGAGTTCAACCGATTTTATGGCACTACCGTAAACTAGATTACGATGCCGTATTCCCCAGACGACATCAGAACAGAAGACTCGACCAATTTTACGGCAGTGCCGTGAACTATTACACTGCTGTAATTCTTGTTTTGAACGCGACGCCCAGGTCAATTTCCACGCCCGATTCTTGCAGAGATGATTGCGGACGATCCAGGGCTTTACATTCGACGCCGTAAGAAGCAACAAGGGAGTTTTGGACGAGGGGAGCACGCACAGACGGAAAGCCCAAATTTTGATCCACTGTCGAGGGAGAAATCGTCATCCACGCCGCCGCCTAGGGTTTTGCCACCGTGCTCGATCCAGACGATCTCCGGCCGTGATTTTCATACTGAAGCTTCATCTGAAGGAGGAGACGATGTGCCAGAAGTTTCAGATAGAGAGGAGATCAATTGAAGGAGAAATCAAGGAAAGAAGAGGCGCCAACACTATTCATCGCCTCAAATTGGAAATTACGGTTGTGAAATACTTCATAGCCGTGCTGTATTTTCCAAACTTCTCTTTTCCTTTGATTTTCGATCTTCTGAAACCATGGATTTCTGTAACTCCTTTACCATGATAGCTTAAACTACTCTTGGGACATGGGGTAGTAGTTCACTTAATTTCCAATGACTAGATAACTATTTTTTATATATTTCGTTGCGTTTAATCATAGCATGATGATTTTGCTCATGTGATAATTGTGCTTAGACTCTCTCTAAATCCATGTTATTAATTATGTTCCTAGAATTTTCGCTATTTACTGAAAGGTAATTGCTTGAGAATTTGGAACCCTAGAATTGCATGTTAGGAACCCTTCCTTAGGTTTGATCCAACTTGATCTATTCTAGTAGAATTATTGCCATGATTATAACATGAATTTATAGATCGAGTCTATTTGTCAAACGTGGAGATCTTGCACAAAAGTGAGGATCGGAACGTTGGAGATCCATGAGTAAAACTAGTGTTGAGGCTCGGATGCACGAAAGTGATCCTTGAGCTTCCTCTAGAGATTATCAACCTAGAATTCGGATGCACGAAAGTGATCCTTGAGTTCATAGATTGATAATTTACTTCTCTTCAACATTGGGACAAATCTTGCGCGAAAGCAAAGATAAATCCATGCGTGATTGTTTGCACGAGAGTGAAACAATTCTTTTACTAGGTAAATTGTATCTTCATCATGATAAAATTAAACTGACGAAATCCTTATTCATATCTAGTCATAAAAGTTAAGTGAACGAAACCCTAGTCCCAACTTTCTCTCCGACAGTTTTCTTTCGTGTGTTTGCGATATTTGCTTGACTTTCATTCGTTTGCCTAGATAGTGAAAAATCAATTATTCAGTACTTGACAACATAGGTTCCTGTGGATTCGATACTTTCTTTATTACTTCGTGTACCCATGCACTTGCGGGATAACAACAAGTTTTTGGCGCCGTTATCGGAGATTAGTCCAAAGTATACGCATGCCGAACTTGTAGTGTTACCTTACGGTACATTAAGTTTTTGGCGCCGTTGCCCGGGATTAGTCCAAAGTATACGCATGCCAAACTTGTAGTGTTACCTTACGGTACATCAAGTTTTTGGCGCCGTTGCCGAGGACCTTAGTTTTGTCAATATTGAAGATATTGAGATTATTGCTAGACTAGGTTTTTATTTACTGTTTTTTATTTTGTTTCTGTTATTTTCTGTTTTTCTTGAAATCACTTGATCGATCTACTTTGCATGCACAGGAGTCTTAGATCAGGACCACTTGTACCATTGGATCCTGAAATCAATAGAACACTGAGAGTGTGCAGGAAGTTGAGATTAGAAGAAGGACTGTAAGAGACATCCCAACCGGAGTTACAAAAAGAAATATTAGAGATGGGAGACAATCAGAATAATCAGAGAACACTTAGGGATTATGCAGCCCCTAATCCCCAAGAAATTCATTCAAGCATTGCTAGACCAGCAATAGAGGCTAACAACTTCGAGATTAAGCCTGCTTTTATTTCAATGTTTCAACAGAATTAGTTTGGAGGATCTCCTCTGGAAGATCCCAACCAACACTTGTCTTTATTTCTTGAATTATGCGATACTATTAAATTTAATGGTGTTTCTAGCGATGCATTTAGACTAAGACTTTTTCCTTTCTCTCTTAGGGACGGGGCAAAGACATGGCTTAATTCACAACCAGCTGGTACCTTCACCACTTGGAATCAATTATCAAATTCTTTCTTGAACAAATACTTTCCCCCAAGCAAGACACTACAGATGAGTAATCAAATTACAAACTTTCAACAAAGAAGTGGGGAGTCGCTCAGTGAGGCCTGGGAGAGATTCAATGAACTGCAGCGGAAGTGTCCTCACCATGGCATTGAAGATTGGAGTTTACTTCAATTTTTTTATTATACATTATATGATCATACTAATATGATTGTGGATGCTGCTGTAGGAGGAACTATTATGAGCAAAACCCCAGATGTTGCCTTCAGACTGCTAGAGGAGATGGCATTGAATCACAATCAATGGACTGCTGAGAGAGGAGTACTTCACAAGCCTTCTCAAGGTAAGGGTGAAAGTGAAAGATGGTAATCCTTAGCAGAGAAGGTAGACTTTTTGTGCAGTAAGTTTAATTCTATGCAACCTGCTTCTGTTTCTGCTATCACTTGTGAAATTTGTGGCAATGATGGTCATACTGCTGAATATTATAGAATAATTGTTGATCAGGGGAATGAGCATGTGAATGCCATAGGGAATTATAATCAAAGTAGACCTAATGATCCCTATTCTATTACATATAACCCTGGATGGAGAAATCACCCCAACCTTTCATGAAAAACAATAACAATGTAGGGGGAAACACTGAGAATAAAGGATATCAAAGACCAAATCAGAACTTTAATCAAAATCAAAATCAAAATCAGAATTCAAATATAGAATCCATGTTTGAAAAACTTATGGCCAGTCAAAATCAATTTATGTTTGATCAAAAACAAACCATGTCAAATCAAAATAGAAAAATTGAAGAGTTTATGTCTAAGCAAGACCAACTCATGTCAAATCAAAATAGACAATTTGAAGAGTTTAAGGAAAGTTTTCATCAAATCAACTCTAGACTGGATTGAGTAGAAGCCCACAACAAAATTCTTGAAAACCAAATTGCACAACATGCTAGTGTACCTTACAGACCCCCTGGGAAATTGCCTGCAAAACCTGAGATAAACCCTAGGGAGCACTGTAATGTCATCATGACTAGAAGTGGGAAACAACTAGGAGAACCTAGAGGGAGGTTTGAAAACACTGAAAAAGGGCTTGATGAACCAAAAGGGCTTTATTGAAGCTATTACTGAAATGCCATCTTATGCCAAGTTTTTAAAGGAGATTTTGTCTAGTAAAAGAAAATTGGATGATTATGGCACATGTACTGTTACTTTAACTGAAGATTGTAGTGCTATCATACAGAACAAACTGCCACCTAAACTGAAAGATCTAGGTAGTTGTTCTATACCTTGTTCAATAGGCACTATGGCTTTTAACCGAGCCTTATGTGACCTAGGTGCCAGTGTGAGTCTAATGCCTCTTTCTACTTACAGGAAACTAAATCTTGGAGAGCTAAAGCATACATCCATATCCTACAGCTCGTGGATTCATCAGTGAAGTATCCTGTAGGTATATTAGAGAATGTTCCTGTACAAATTGGTAAGTTTTTCATTCCTGTAGATTTTGTAGTGTTAGACATGGAAGAAAATTCTAGAAATCCTATAATTCTTGGAAGACCACTTTTGGCCACTGCTAAGGCTAACATTGATGTGAGAGAAGGAAAGATTACTTTTGATATATGTGACAACAAGATTGAATTTAATCTTAATGATTCATTGAACAAACTTTCATACTCAGGATCTTGTTGTAGTGTCGAGATATTTAATGATGAAATTTATGATGTTTCAATTCTGTTTGATGAAACCCCAAATAATGAATCTGATAATCTTTCTAAGAGTATTGATGAGAAATTGCAGAAGAAAAAGATAAGGAGGAAGAGAAGAAGAGAAAGCTCTAGACTGATTGGCAAAATAGAAGGGATTCTGAGCAAATTTGGATACTGTTTCAAGATTGAGCCTTATGTTGGAAAATCAGGAGGGAAATTCAGGAGTTCACGATCAAACCCAAGTGTTAAAGGGTCAAGCTAATGACCCTTAAATTAGCACTTCTTGGGAGGCAACCCAAGCTTTCTAACCTCTATTTTGTTTTCTTTAACTTAATTTTAGTTTAATACTAATTTTTTCTTTTATTTTTGTAGGTAAATTGTGATTTGCTGTAAATTATGGCACTACCGTAAAGTATTTTACGGTACCATATTTCCAGTCCTCTTTTGATCAGAAGGTTGTCTCGAAATTATGGTACCGCCGTAAGATAAATTACGGTACCGTATTTTGTATTCGAAATCAACTAGAGAGTTCCTTCATTTTTACGGCACAACCGTAAGTTGTTTTACGTGCCGTATTTTCTGGAATTTATTTTTCATTTTTCCATCATAAAAAAATATATATATATTTTGCTGTTTGATTTTTACGGCAGGTACCGTAAGCTCCTTCACGGTACCGTATTTTCGTGTCATTTTTGATCAGAAGACTACCGAGATTTTACGGCGGTACCATAAGACATTTTACGGTACCGTATTCTGCATCCAGTTTCGAATAGAAAGTAGTCGAGATATTACGGCCGTGCCGTAAGAAATAACACTGTCGTAATCAATTTTCTGGCACACGAGCCCTGTGCCGTATTTAGGGTTTCGACCGAACCGTTTTTAGGGTTTTTACCCTCGATCTCACTCGTTTTCGAGCCATCCTTAGATTTTCGACCATCTCCGACCTTCAGTGGACACCAGCGACCACTTCCGTTCAGTTTTCATCGTCGATTAGGTAACCGATTCTCCAATTTTTCCGATCTGGCGAGTTTTCACTAATTTTAGCCCCTTTCGCTCGTTCTCGCTCGATCCTCCACCATTTTAAGTGATTTTTGTTTCTATTCACTTGTGAGAGGATGAACTTTCAATCCCTAGTTGTTTGAAAAGAATTTGGGTCGATTTGATAGATGATTTGAACTGAAATAGGTTGAAACGTGGTAAAGTTACTGTTCATTCACGGTTTTGATGATTTTTTGAGTTTGAGCTGGAGTTATGAGTTGATTTTTGCATCATATTTACTTGGTTAGTGTTATTCATGATGCTGAAACTATGATTCATACCTGCCATATTGATATTGAGATTGAGATTACATACTCTGTTTTTGCCCTATTTTTTATGATATTGGAACATGTCGATAGGATGCCATTTGACTTGAATTGAACTGTATTATTGTTTTGCTGCCATTAAATTGTAAGTTTGCAGCTTATTGACAAGCATGCCAAGAACAAAGTCAATTTGTCAAAGAGAAACAGGGAGTCGAAAAGCAAAAGGGAAAGCCCCTGCAAGGTCGTCTCAACCACGAAACCCATATGTAATCATATTTAGGAATGAGATGCAGGAGGCTAGATACAACAAGCTGTTGGAAAGAAAAATCATAAACACAAAGTATGCTGATCAGAGAACTCTTGAAGCCTTGGGGCTTTATGATGATGTACTTTGGATGTTTGATAGAATCCAATCCAAGCAGTTCTTCCAGATGACTCCGCACACCTATTTGCCACTTTTCTTGGAGTTCTTGAGTAGTTTGATAATTGAATTGAAGGAGTACTCTCATGGCCCTGCAGAGGGAGAAATCAGTTTCAGATTAGCAAATGAAGAAAGAAAACTTACCTTGCAAGAAGTTAGAGACATCTTTGGACTGAGCATAGGAGGGTACACTGAGATACCCCTAGGATTCATGGAGAGCATATTTTGGAACCAGATCACAAATGAGAGCCACTTCTATGCTGTGTCTGCCAGAGCCTCAAAAATCATGAACCCTTGTATCAAGTATGCTCATCGGGTTCTGGCACACACAGTATTTGGGAGAGGGGACAGTGACGTTATGGTCCGTCAACACGAGCTGTACTTTCTCTGGGGCATGCTCAATGGATTCGCAGTGGATGTTGCTTATTTCATAGTTAAGCATATGGACAAGGTAGCCAGGGCAACTAGAGGGTCTGTGGTGATATGAGGTTTGATTACTCCTATAGCTAGACATTGTGGGATTGAGCCCTATGGAGTTGAGTTGGCAAGGGGGAATGCAAGGCTCGACATCGAGTCTTGCATAGCAATGAAGATGATCGTTAGAGAGGGTGATACCTTTTGTTTGGTCCTTGGACCAGATGCCCCTACTCTTCCTTTACCCCATGTCCAGAAAACCACTATCAGAGAAAGAGCCAACTGGAAGTTATCTCCCAGTGCAGCTGAAGCGGCTTTTACTCCACCACTGACCACAGTTCCACCACCACCCACCTGGGGTGGAAGGGGTGATCTATATGGGATGGAGTCACCACCATATGATTCTGCATAGGCAGCCGGTCCTTCTTCATAGAGCACACGAAGAGGTTTTGCTAGCCACCACGATCCAGGTTTCCAGGCGCTCACAGCACAAATGTATAATCAAGAACGCCGCCAGGAGAGGATGGAAGAGACTCTAGGGCACATCCAGAGGGATATGGAGAGGTTATGTAATCATATGGAAGACATGGGTAACTTCCTCTTTGACTGTTTTGGTTATGCAGATCATAGAGATTATGGATACCAGGGTGATCAAGGAGGAACACCATATTATGATCCCATGGAGGCTGCTGCTAGAGATTTAGAGGCTACACGGTCAGATGACGATGAGTAGTTACTTTGTGAGTACTATTTTCCTTTACTTCTTCACCATACTATGTTTTCCAATATATATCTTATTGATTTTTCATATGATGAAGGGAGGGATGACGCTTCATGATCGCCGCCACTGATTTTTGATTACTTGGTTTTCAATATGGTTGTATCTTGATGATGATACTGATTTCTGATTTTCAATATGGTTGTATGATGAATATTGATGTTCTGATTCACTTTTAGATATGGTTGTACTACAATATGATGATATTAATTCTAGTTGACATGATGGGATGATGAAAATATTTTGATATATGATCATGTTTTGGCATGTGTTGATAAATTTTTGATGATGAATGAACTCATATGTTGATGATTTTTGATGATGAATGAACTGAAATACTTGATTAGAGTTATAGCCTCATCATGTTAAATTTATTTCTTCAATACATATTTGTCTATTGAAATATGACATTAGTTGATGCATAAAATTTTGGGTAGATGTATTGTTTGAAGAATAAAATCTAAAAGTGAAACTTTTCTTTCGAATAAAATGAGTATATGAGTATATGAGTATGATTTGTGAATTGATATCAATTGATCAACCTAATAGATATTTAGTCTATTTTGCTATTTGTTGGGAAGGAAGAATCTAAGATCCACAAAAATAGTAAGAGATTCCCCTACTTGGCACTATGTAAAATTGATAGTGGTACCTAAAACATGGGTTGAAGTCTACGCATGAAAAATAATGAGAGATCAAAAGAATAAGACTCCTCTACTTGGCACTGTGCAAAATTGACACTAGTACCGAAGAAAGAGTTGAAGTCAAAAATAAAAAATATGTGTCTATGTGGGTACATGCCGTCTTTAAAAAAACAAACAAAATACAAAAAAATAAAAATAAAAATAAAAAATATGTGTGGAAAAAGATCTTGGAAACCTAATTCCTGTAAACAAAAGCATGATAGATTTGAATTGAAATTGGGTGAAATCTTGAGATTGAAAATTCTAATTATTGTACATGTTGCGAAGCTTTATTTGATTGAATTGTGGATCTAGAGGATTGAGTTCTAAAGATGATATATTTATTTGAAATTTTGTAAATCAATTGATAGAGAGTTTTTCATTGATGAGTTGTATTTTAGAAATTTATTGAGCATGAAAAGGCTATTCTTTTAATCAAATTTTGATTTCAAAATTTTGATTTTTGCTTGAGGACAAGCAAAGTTTGAGCCTTATGTGTTTGATGACACCAAAATATGTAGTATATTTTGCTTCATTTTGGGTACCTTTTCATGCCAAATTGAGGATCTTTTACTTGCTTTTATGTTGAATCCATTAAATATTACAAAGTCTACTTTTATTTTAGTTTTTCATGTTTTTCAGGCAAGAAGGCACTATTTAAGGCATTTTCAAGCGAAATCAAATACATGGAAGAGTTACCATCATCAAGAGGAGATCACCCAAGAAATTTCACGTAAAACGGACTAACTCAGCAAATTACGGTAGTGTCGTAATCCATTTTACGGTACCGTAATTTCAGACAGTACCGTAAAATCCGAGCCCTGCTGTATTTTGAAGAATTTCCGAACAGAAAGTTTTTCAGATTTTACGGTACTGCCGTAAACTAAATTATGGTACCGTATTTCAAAGCGCTTCAGAACAGAGGCTTTGCCTGATTTTACGGCACCACCGTAAAGGATTACACGGTACCGTATTTTCCGGACGATTTCTAACAGAGAGTTCAACTGATTTTACGGCACTACCGTAAACTAGATTACGATGCCGTATTCCCCAGACGGCATCAGAACAGAAGACTCGACCAATTTTACGGCAGTGCCGTGAACTATTACACTACCGTAATTCTTGTTTTGAACGCGACGCCCAGGTCAATTTCCACGCCCGATTCTTGCAGAGATGATTGCGGACGATCCAGGGCTTTACATTCGACGCCGTAAGAAGCAACAAGGGAGTTTTGGACGAGGGGAGCACGCACAGACGGAAAGCCCAAATTTTGATCCACTATCGAGGGAGAAATCGTCATCCACGCCGCCGCCTAGGGTTTCGCCACCGTGCTCGATCCAGACGATCTCCAGCCGTGATTTTCATACTGAAGCTTCAACTGAAGGAGGAGACGACGTGCCAGAAGTTTCAGATGGAGAGGAGATCAATTGAAGGAGAAATCAAGGAAAGAAGAGGCGCCGACACTGTTCATCGCCTCAAATTGGAAATTACGGTTGTGAAATACTTCATAGCCGTGCTGTATTTTCCAAACTTCTCTTTTCCTTTGATTTTTGATCTTCTGAAACCATGGAATTCTGTAACTCCTTTACCATGATAGCTTAAACTACTCTTGGGACATGGGGGAGTAGTTTACTTAATTTCCAATGACTAGATAGCTATTTTTTTATATATTTCGTTGCGTTTAATCATAGCATGATGATTTTGCTCATGTGATAATTGTGCTTAGACTCTCTATAAATCCATGTTATTAATTATGTTCTTAGAATTTTCGCTATTGA
Source organism: Costus lasius (assembly GCA_027563935.2). Taxonomy (NCBI): domain Eukaryota; kingdom Viridiplantae; phylum Streptophyta; class Magnoliopsida; order Zingiberales; family Costaceae; genus Costus; species Costus lasius. The sequence continues at coordinate 86,312,488 of CM050451.1, forward strand.
CTGAAAGGTAATTGCTTGAGAATTTGGAACCCAAGAATTGCATGTTAGGAACCCTTCCTTAGGTTTGATCCAACTTGATTTGTTCTAGTAGAATTATTGCCATGATTATAACATGAATTTATAGATCGAGTATATTTGTCAAGCGTGGAGATCTTGCACGAAAGTGAGGATCGGAACGTTGGAGATCCATGAGTAAAACTAGTGTCGAGGCTCGGATGCACGAAAGTGATCCTTGAGCTTCCTCTAGAGATTATCAACCTAGAATTCGAATGCATGAAAGTGATCCTTGAGTTCATAGATTGATAATTTACTTCTCTTCAATGTTGGGACAAATCTTGCGCGAAAGCGAAGATAAATCCCTGCGTGATTGTTTGCACGAGAGTGAAACAATCCTTTTACTAGGTAAATTGTATCTTCATCATGATAAAATTAAACTGATGAAATCCTTATTCATATCTAGTCATAAAAGTTAAGTGAACGAAACCCTAGCCCCAGCTTTCTCTCTGACAGTTTTCTTTCGTGTGTTTGCGATATTTGCTTGACTTTCATTCGTTTGCCTAGATAGTGAAAAATCAATTATTCAGTACTTGACAACATAGGTCCCTGTGGATTCGATACTTTTTTTATTACTTCGTGTACCCGTGCACTTGCAGGATAACAACAAGTTTTTGACGCTGTTACCGGGGATTAGTCCAAAGTATACGCATGCCGAACTTGTAGTGTTACCTTACGGTACATCAAGTTTTTGGCGCCGTTGCCGGGGATTAGTCCAAAGTATACGCATGCTGAACTTGTAGTGTTACCTTACGGTACATGAAACTGCGAACCTCGGAAACAGTGTGAGACTCAGGCCAATGCCGAAAGGCATCAATCTTGGCGGGGTCAATAGAGTGACCCTAGTCAGACACTATGCACCCTATAAATGGACTTGGGTGGCCATGAAGGTGCACTTCTTCATGTTAAGGAAGAGGCGCTCCTTTTGGATTATCTCAAAGGCAGAGCGAAGATGCTCTAAGTGCTCCTCTCGGGTGCGGTTGAAGATCAGAATGTCGTCAAAGTAGATGACTAGGAATTTGCCCATGTAGGGCTTGAGGACTTGACTCCTCAGCCTCATGAACGTGAAGGGGGCATTCGTCACGCCAAAAGGCATGATTAACTACTCATACAGACAATCCTTGGTCATGAACGCAGTCTTCCATTCATCACCCTCACGGATGCGGACTTGGTGATATCCTCTCTAGAGGTCCAACTTGGTAAACCATGATGAACCCGAAACCAAATCGAGCACATCATCAAGACGGGGTATGGGGAATTGGTACTTGATGGTGAACCTATTAATGTTGGGAAACCCTGGGGATTTTAAAATTTTACAGACAAGCGCAGCGGAAGCAACCCCAAAACAGGCCAGTCCCAAAAACCCAGAAGATCGAGTCTTGTGAGGGAATCGACACGGTGAGTAGGAGATGATACCTTGCAGCGAAGAAGGAAGATTCGATGCAGGCGCCCAAGCGTTCGCCCTCTGCAGTCTCGCACACAGCCGAACCTCGAGTTCTCTTCTTCAGCGCCCGGTGCTAGCCTCGGGAAGAAGATCCACGCCTCTGGGAGTCTTCCTCTAGACCTTGCGCCACCCACACAGTGAATGCACCAAGAGGATTTGATGAAAGGAAGGAGGAACGCCAAGATCCAACAATGGAGCCGCCCAAGGAAGTGGAGATCAAGATCGTCAATACTAACCAAGCAAGCAAGCAAGCAATCAAGCAAGCAAGCAATCAAGCGAGCAACCAACCAAAGCGTGTAACCCTGGAGAGATGGCCAAGAGGAGAACTTATACTAGTGAAGAGGTGAAACTCTTCACAAGGGGTGCAACTCTTCATGAGGAAGAGGCGCAACTCTTCAAGAGAGAAGAGAATTCCAAATTCTCTTTCTCTTCATAAGTGAAGAGAACTCCAAATTCTCTCCTAGGCGCCAAGCTCACTCCAAGTGACTTGCGCCTATCCCACTTGGCCCATTTGGCCCAAATGGCTCATTGAGCCCATTTGGCCTATTAGTCCAACTTGGTCTATTGGGCCCATTAATGGGCCCAAATGACCCATTGGGCCCATTTGGCCTACTAGGCCCAAAAAAAAGTTAGCTCCAAATGATTCCTTTCATCTCATCTAGCACAGTGGTGCTGATGGATTCTCCCAAATAGATCTGAGTTATGCAATAACTCAATCAATAGGCTACCCGATCAATGCAAGAACCCGAGTTTCAAGTTGTGCGACCCTGTAGGTTCCTCAGACGTTGGATGAACCGAGTCATCACAAGCAGTGATTAGCACCTAGCAGTGCATCGCTGCTACCCAAGTCTTCGGAATGGATATCAACATCGACATCCCCATCATCGCAATAAGGTACCGATGCATTACAGTCTCTTTGCTGAACTGATATCCGATTGGACAAAGTGCGTCACCACTTTGTTTTCACCCAATCTCATGGTCATGACTAAATTAGGCTTTCACTTGGGTATGGCCATACACTTCCAGTCATGCAATCATAGGGGGGGCCCCGTGGATATCAAGCTTCCCGTAGGAAGGGACAAATCCTATGTCTGTCCATTGATCTTCTCATATGGGTCGTGACATACCCAATGACAACCGTTATGACCTCCCTGCTACGGCGAGGCGTTAGGTTGTATCAAAGTATGTCCCTAACCATACAGAAGAGTCAATGACCTCAAGTCATGGGATCAATGCATCTCCTGTCACATGTGAGCTTAACTCATGACACCAAGTTAGAGCTTCACAGCGGGTCGGTCTAGTATATCCAGCACTGATATACCCATATGTCTGTGTTAGCACCCCGTGCATAACCAGCCCATATATCAGTCTCACATGTACCAGAGTTGTCCCATATCTACTTAGGTACTCAACCGGGGACACACCGTTTGAGCACAGATACAATCTGTCTCCAGGGACATTATTATCTATGTACATAGTCGCAGATGTAAACATAGCATAATAACGACAATGCCAGAATGATATATATATCAAAGTCAAGTAGTACAATCTAGACCAAAAGAAGGTCTCAGGGCATAACACTAACAATTTATGGCTCGACTATCTATGCACATGCGCCAAGATCTATCCTTCTTGGGCATGAGTTGGGCAAGGACAGTGCATGGGCTAAGGCTTTCGTGGATGTACCCCTTTGTGAGGAGTTCATCCACTTGACGTTGCAACTCGGCGTGTTCAGTGGGGTTGAGTCTATAGTAAGGTAAGTTTGGGAGAGGGGCTCCCGGCACCAAGTCGATCGGATGTTGGATCTCCTTTCCGGGGGGAGTCCATGAGGCAGATCCTCGGGTGATATATCGTTAAACTTAGACGGGGGGGGGGGGGGGGGGGGGGGGGGGGGCAATGTCGGCTAGAGGGTCCGTCTCCGCATGGGGCGACGGGTCCACCGCCTCACGTAACATTAGGGCATAGACCACCTTGGTCTCACTAGCTTCACGTATCAGCGCTGGGGTGTGCATTAAGGACACAACTGCAGCAGGTTTCGGGGGCACAATCAAGCCCTTAGTTGTTGATGCACGCAACTCTTTAGGCGGGGCTGGGTTGAGCCGGATTTTCTAGTTATTGTGGTCCAAGACATAAGTGTTTGATCGGCTGTAGTGTACCACGTCATGGTCATATAGCCAAGGGCGACCCAACAACATGTGGGCAACATCCATAGTTGCCACGTTGCACCAAACTTTCTCCTTATAGTCCCCAAAGCTAATGGGAACCAGACAACAGTGGGTGACTAGTAGACTCGATGTGCCGACCCAAGCGATGGAATACGGTTTCTGTAATACCTCAGTTTAGTCCCACATTGGGAGTGGAAGGAAATATTATATAGTATATAATGGTTAGTGGGCTTGCTATTATTAACTTGGGCTTAAGCATTTTAATAAATTGGGCCACGTTGCAAATCAGCTCACCAAGTTAATGAATAGTTTGCTTACTAAGCGGGTTGTAATAAATGGTATCAGAGCAAAACTTAGTCCTAAGCATGGTGAGAGGTAAATAGGAAAGGGCTACCGAGGATGGTGGAGCCGCCATTGGCTGACCTCACATGCACTGACTTAGGGATGTGGGCTTGACGAGGACGTCAAGTCTTAAGTGGGGGAGATTGTAATACCCCGGTTTAGTCCCACATTGGGAGTGGAAGGAAATATTATATAGTATATAAGGGTTAGTGGGCTTGCTATTATTAACTTGGGCTTAAGCATTTTAATAGATTGGGCCACATTACAAATCGGCTCACCAAGTTAATAAATAGATTGCTTACTAAGCAGGTCGTAACAGTTTCAGGTGGGGTTCAAGTGCAAGGTTGAATCGGATGATTGTGGTGCATGATACTACGTTCAGGCTACTACCCCCATCAATAACTATCTTAAACGAATGTCCATTGCATTTGATGTAAGTCATGAAAATACTGGTGCATCTCCAATCCTCAAAGGGAGGGGTTTGCACTAGAGTACACCGGACAACCACAATGTGGGTTGACCCGACTCATCCTCACTAGTATAGCACTCAGGCTCAATCTCACGCTCAGTGCACTCACAGGTCATAGTAGCCACCAGGGCTGACTCTTGTCAACATGGGTGGGACGTTTAGGGCAATCCTTCGAATAATGGCCAGGTTGGAGACAGTTGAAACAATTCACATGGTTCGTAGACCCATGAGCTGAGGCCTTGCCCTTTTCCTCCCATGAAAGGCGAGGAGGAGGGGCATCGGGTGTCGGATGCCTAGGGGGGTCACGAATAGTGGGAGCATGATGGGTCTCCGAACATGCCTCGCGGGTAGCTGGAGCGTATCAGGGCTCTGTGCGCTCGGCTCTAGGATGAAGAAGGGGGACCTACAGCTGGGGGTCGTCTAGAAGGTACCATCTCGTTGCGCCTAGCAGCAATGCGCAAGTGTTGCTCAATGTCTAGAGCTCGCTAGAATGTCTGGTCCAAACTCTCCGAGTTATAGGCAGGTAAGGCTCTTCGGATCTCCGAGCGGAGTCCGTTCTTGAATCTAGATAGGGTAAACTTGGGGTCCTCTTGCATGTTGCACCTAAGTGCTAATGTGTCAAAGGCTAGCCTATACTCAATGACGGTACCAGATCCTAGAGTATGCTATTGTATTGGTCCAAGAGGTGCTGCCTATAGGAGGGGGGAACATACAGCTCACGGAGGTGGTACTTCATTTCATCCCATCATGTAATGGGTGAGAGGGCTTGCTGCTCTAGCTGCTGTCAAACATTTGCCCAATCCAGACAAGCTGGACCCTCTAGTAGGAGGTGCGTGACACGACCCGCAAGTGCACGATTATGTCGAAGTAATATAAAAGATGTCGAATCCCACAGGGAACAAGGTTGAATACCAGAAAGTCCAAACTTTAATAGCTAGGCGAATCGAAACAGGGTTTTGAGAACTAAGATCAAAAATCAGAAATCAACGCTACGTTGGTAGAGAATAAATATGAGAGGGATATCAGGGCTATGGTTTCCACCACGTTGATGATCTTAATCGCGTAAAAAGAATATCGGTTATCTGGATTTATGTTTTTACATAAGGAATCTATCCCTAGGGTACAAGGTGCCCTCTCTCGAGTGTACACCCTGGTGTTTGACTAAGACGATCTCCTACTCTCATGATGGATCATTTTAGACAAACCCAATGAGTTCTATGGAAGATTGTGAAACCCTTGAGCGAAGACCAGACACTCTCGTGTCGAGGTCTCGCAAGTTTTACGATTCTCCTCTCGGTATGAATCGTAATGGCTTACAAATGAAAATACTCGGCCAAGGTAAAATCATGAGATATATACATCAAAGTAAAATATGCTCAATAATAATCCAAATAAAAGAATCAATACAAGATTTGCAATTAAGAATTGTCAACGGGCTTCAACCAAGCCCCGAAATAGGGTTTACGCTACAATCGTCATTGAAATGCTCAAAATCTCTCTTAAAAGAAAAGCAATCTACAAGGAAGCTAATCTGAGGGGAAGGAGACGATGAACCGAAAGTATTCTGATGAAATCGTGATGAATCGACGTCTCATTCTCTGAAAATGGCCTCGTCGCCATATTCTTCTGCCTTCCGCCGCTTCGTCACGTGATTCCTCCATATTTAGGGCATGAAAATTAGGGCTTTTATACTCTATGCGTTCTCCTTCGAATCCGTTTTCCATAGAGTCCTTCCTTGCCAAATTTGGACTTCAAACGAGTCAAAAATCAGGGAAAATATGAGTGAAGGTCGGGCTCGCGTTCGCCTAGGTTGAAATCATGGGTGAACCTCGCCAGGTTCACTTGGCCGTGATGTTTTCTGCATAGTTTGGTCGAAAGAAGCACGGGTGAACCTCGCCGGGTTCATCTGCCCGTGAAGTACTCTGGCCACTTTGAGTGTTGCGCAATAGCGAGAAGCACAGGTGAACCCCGCCGGGTTCACCTGCCCATGAAGCTCTCTGCGAAGAAATCTGCTAGCTGGCGAAAAAGCTAGTGAACCCCGTGGGGTTCACCTGGCCGTATTTTTCAAGCTAACTCCGATTGAGCCCAAATTTAACATGTAGCTTCATCTTCATATGAGAAAACATCCTATGGCCTTAGAGTCTTCAAAAGAGGTCGAAAATGGGTGATTTTACCTGAAATTCTATAAAAGCATGAAAAAGTGAAGATTCCGAAGCTTTTATGTAAATAAGTCTATAAAGAGTATAAAACCATCAAAATATGCCTAGATTTAGCATTAAATACCAAGGAAAATTACTTCTAAAATACAAGGCATCAAAATACTCCAAACTTAAATCTTTGCTTGTCCTCAAGCAATAAAATAGGATGAAACACAAGATGTGTATAAGAGCAATCTTTTGTGTTGAGGTATACATCCAAGTTAGAAAAATATTCAACAGCAATCCACGATCTAATCAGGAGAAATTAAGTAAGTGGTCGTTTCAAGTGTTCAACAATTTGATCCCACAATAACTAGATGCCAAACAACCTAGTAAGCAGCAAACATAGGATTCAATCAAGCTTACACATAACACTCATGCAATTCCAATCCTTCCTAATCAAACCGTTGGGGTTAACTCAAATGCTTTACTCAGGGTACGATACATTGATTATTGCAATAGACTTCAACTCATATCCTTAGGTACCATTGCTAATTTTTTGCAATGCCAAGTAGAGGAGTCATTTTGTAGAATTTATTTCACATCTCTTAGATTTCAACTCATATCCTTCGGTACCACCGCTGATTTTCCGTGGTGCCAAGTAGAGGAATCTAAGGGTGATTTTTTTTTTAACAAAGTGACAACATATCCTTTCTAACAAATGCAATGTCTCCCCAACAACAGAAAGGAATTCAAAGAATAACTAAGTGAACATGTATCTCAATACGATTCTCATGTAAGTTGCAAGCTTGAGTTGATTAAACAATCATAGAAATGTTTGACCCACTAATGAACAACTCAAGGTCAATCCAAATTACAAAATTTCAAAATCATAGAATATATGGACATGGTCAAAAAGTATCTCTAACAAGGAGGTATTATCAACAATCTTAGATTATTCCTAACCAATCATGCATCCAACTCGAAATTTTGAAATAGCTATCATGGGACAGAACTCATACAGAACTCATGATAGACAAATGAACTCATAAATAATAAGCGTCATAGCATTTCAAAATTCACAAGCATGTATGAAAATCACTATCACTATAGAAGAGTACTAACATAAGCAACCAACAAGGTAATGTCTTACAGAACTGTCACATAGTGGGGCCTGAAGATGTGAACCAGACCCACGAATAAAATGTCATATAAGATACAATACCAGAATATCCATCCATCACAGAATAAAAGTCGTGCCACAGTCATAAGACAAATAGCCACATGATACACAAACAAAAGAAGAAACCGGAGTAGAGATAGCTCACCCACTCTAAAAGTTTGCATAATCCTCTATTCAATACCGCGATGTGAGAGGAGTGGATGACAATGTTGACGCTCAGGGCAGCTACCTCCATTTGTGCGAGCGAGAGCCAGAAACCCGTGAGCTCTTGCTCTTCCCGCGTGCGCTATAGTCTGGCTCGGCTTCCTCATCAGATGAAATGTCCATGCGAGCCTGTTGAATGTGTGCCTCCATACTTGATATCTTTTCTCCTCAGAGAGAAAGGAAAGTCCTCATCCATACTTGATATCTTTTCCCACACAGAACCCAACATCTTGTGTTGCCATTGCATGTGTGCCTCCATCGACTCCCATCGAGAGGAATGGTCCTGCTGAATGTAGGAAACGGTGGTGTCCAGATGATTGATCACTTCTCTTTGGTGGAGGTGCTCTTCTTTAATTTCCTACAAGATAGCCATCATAGAGTCAGAGGAAGAAGTGCCACCAAATGAGAATGCGCCAGGTGCTAGTGGAGCGGTGTCAACAAGGTCAAGCTGTGGATCATCAACAGGCTGGATATGTCAGTTCCCTCGCACTCTCACAGTGGTGCATTCTGGGTTCGGTAGTGGAAGGCATAATGGACTCCCTTTGAATGTCATGCAGTATGAGTCACCTTTGTGAATAATTAGCTTCATGGAAACGCAAGACTCAATCTCGAGCCTGTTGTTGTCAGTAGCTTCCAATGTGTCGTACGCGATGATGCACAAGGAGACTGCCAAGGGAGTGATAAGGCCGCCAATCACGATCGCCCCTTTCAAAGAACGGGCAATGCGGTTGAACTGCTTTGCAAGATAGTACCCAAAATACACCCTGAAACTATGAAGCATGCACTAGAGATAAAACAACTCGGTCTGTCGAACCATACCGTCGCTCTCACCGCGGCCAAATATGGTATAAGCCAACATGCGGTGCACGTACTTGATGACCGGGTTGTAGAGGCTGGAAGCACGAGCCACGCGAGCGGAGTAGGTGTGCTCATTGGTAATTGCACCCCAGAAGCCTTGCTCACTGTACTCTGTGGGGACCTTACGGACACAAGGTTCTGGAAAGCCATAAATGCTGCATAACTGAGAAAGAGTGAGGGTGTGTCGATGTTACCTAGACGGAAAGTCAGGCGGCCGGGATCATCCTCAAGGATTGGATCTACCTTCACTTCTAAAGAGCTCAAAAATTCCAGCGTGACACCAACGTAAGTAGGAGAAAATAGCTGCTAGAACTGCTCCCAACCAACTGCAGCGTACATCATATCGACATCTTCTCGTAGCCCGAGTAGTTGCAACGTACCTCTATCAAGATACCTTGTGTTGAGCACTCGACATTAACGCAACGTCGGATAACGTTCCTCTTGCCCGGCGTTGCGAAAAATGATCCTGAACTCATTCGGGGGAGCGGAGTATGGTGTCTGCCGGCTAGTAGGCGTGCGTCCTTGATGAGATGTTGAGGATCCTGGTGTGGCTGACGATGGCCGGTAAGATGGAAGAGTCGGTGATGGCTCATACTCGTCGCCATCTATGGCTGATGAGTCAGAGAATGTCTGCGTGGGTCACGCGGTCCGCTTGGAAGCCATGGCTTTGGTTCACGGAGGCATGGTGGCTGGAGAAGATCGGAGAGCGGCAGGCGAGCTTTGGTGGGCGAGGATCTAGCCGGAGTTGCAAGGAGAAACAAAGGCGGCGGCGGATCGGCGGAAGGGAGTTCGAAGAGCTGGCAATGCGGAAATCGGTGATGAAATAGATAGAAAACCTATCCCTCTTGTAAGGAAACTCGGATCGGACCAGCGAAAATCTGCTCTGTGAATGAGAAGAGGAGAAAGCGGCGCGAACAGTAGGTTCTTTGTGAAATTTGGAGGTGGCGGCGGAAAACCCTAGTCGCGCTGTAACTTGGTTCGTGGTGAAAAGCTGACGGAAATACGGGTGAACCCGCCCAGGTTCACCTGCCTGTGATGGGCACTAGTGGGTTGCTGTTGCTACAGAAGCATGGGTGAACCCACTGGGGTTCACTAGCCCATGAAGCATACTGGGGTGGTTCCTTGCGTGCAGAAAAGATGGTGAACCCCGTGGGGTTCACCTGCTTGTGAAGCTTACTAGTTGCAACTCTGGATGCGCTGGTACAGTGCACTTCATGGGTGAACCCCGTGGGGTTCACCAGGCCGTGATGTGCACTGATATACCCAAGAAAATTTTGGAAAAATTCCATGCGCTCTATTGTCATCCTACAACACAAAGAGACATTAAATCAGCAGCGATCCCTCGTTAGAAAACCTAAAATCAAATGAAAAAGAAATCAACAATCTAAGAATATAACTATTAACATGGAGAAATAATGCATGAAAACTAAGAACAATTAAAAACTTGGGTTGCCTCCCAAGAGTGCTAGTTTAAGGTCGGTAGCTCGACCATAAGAATTATCAGTGTCAAATTCGTGGGGTCTAAAAGAGCAAGAACTTCCTCTTTTTCGACTTGCTCATCTTCAAAGTAATGCTTGAGACGGTGCTCGTTAACGGTGAAACTTCCAGTCCGTTCCATCCAAATTGTGATGGCACTATATGGTTGAACTTGCCGAATTGTAAAAGGACCGGACCACCTCGTGCGGAGCTTTCCTGGAAATAGCCGAAGTCTTGAGTTGAAGAGGAGCACTTTATCCCCTTCACGAAATTCTTTCTTTGCTATGCGCTTGTCATGCCAAAACTTGGTTCGTGCTTTGTAAATCTTGGCATTCTCGTAGGCAAAAAGGCGCATCTCTTCCAACTCATCAAGTTGTAGCTTTCTCCATTCACTGGTGTGATTGGTGGGGTTTGTCAAGGTAGGTTCCAATGGGTCCACTTCGTTCCTGAAGGGCTCAGCATGCTGTACAGCTTTTTCCACAACGTCCACGCTGCAATATATACCTACAAGAGAGGGTTTTTTCAAGGTGTCAGCCAGATCGAATTGAATAACATTGCCACAGATGTTCAAGGACAGTTTCCCATTCTTGACATCCATGACAGCGCCTGTAGTAGCAAGAAAAGGTTTTCCTAGAATAATAGGGAGCCTGTCATCCTCATCAATCTCCAAGACAACAAAATCAGCAGGAATAAAGTAATCTCCTACTTTAACAGGTACGTCCTCTAAGATACCAACTGGTTGACGCACTGATCTATCTGCAAGCTGTATAGAAATATTAGTTGGTTGCAAATCCCCTAAGTCTAGCCTTTTACATAGTGACAATGGCATGAGGCTAACGCTTGCTCCTAGATCGCACAAAGCTCTCTAAAAGAACATCTCCCCAATCTGGCAGGGTATAGAGAAACCGCCTGGATCCTTAAGCTTCTGAGGGAGCTTGTTCTGAATGATGGCGCTGCACTCTTTAGTGAGTGCAACAGTTCCTTGATCTTCCAGCTTCCTCTTGTTTGATAAGATGTCTTTCAGGAATTTTGCATAAGTCGGCATCTGCGAAAGAGCATCAATGAAAGGGATGTTAATACAAAGTTTCTTTAACACTTCTAAAAACTTGTCAAACTGCTTGTCCAATTTAGCCTTGACAAGCCTCTATGGAAAAGGAATCGGTGGCTTATATGCAGGCGGTCCAACGTAGGGCCGCTCCTCTTCAGCTGGTTCCGGTGCCACTGGTGTTGCATCTGAATGCGGTTCCACAGGTTCTAGTATCACCTCATCTCTTCTGTCATAGGTCGGCATCTTTGGATCCTCAAGTTATTTGCCGCTCCGAGTGGAGATTGCATTGCAATGCTCCCTCGAGTTTACTTCTAGTTGGGATGGTAGCTTGCCTAGTGCTCTGGAGGATGAGCTAGCTTGTTGGGCTAGCTGACTTTCTAGCATCTTATTGTGTGTCTCCAGGGAGTCTATCCTTGTCATCATAAGCTTCATCATGTCTGTCAATCCTTCAAGTAGCTTATTCAATTGTGAATCATTGTTTGGCCTTGGCTGTGGTGGTGGCGCATTATAGTTTCTAGCCTGAAATCCTGGTGGTCTGAAATTGCTCTGTTGGGGCTGCCTAAAATTTCCTTGTTGGGGTTGGGCTTGCTGTGAGGGTACTTGTCCAGGCTGCATTGGCTGAGTTCTTCAGTATGAGAAGTTCGGGTGATTGCGCCACCCTAAATTGTATGTGCTGGAATATGGATTGCTGTTGGGGTTGAAGTTTCCAACAGTATTCAATTGCTCAGGGTTATTCGCAGCTATCTATCCATCTCCTGCATGACAATCTGCCCCTGCATGACCTGCAACTCCACAAATGTCGCAAGAAATAGAGTTAACATCCATTGGATTAATAGACCAAGAATCAATCTTTATAGTCAAATTATCCACCTTAGTTGTAAGAGCAATCAGAGAGTCAAGGTCATACTTACCTGACTTCTTGTTAGATGTGCCTCACACAGATGTCCATTGGTGATGGTTGATCACCATGTCCTCGAGGAGGTTCATTGCATCTTCAACCCATCTATTCATCAAAGCGCCTCCTGCTGTAGCATCCACAATAAGTCTTGTGTTATAATCCAACCCACTATAGAACGTTTGGATTAAGACCCAAGTCTCAATTCCGTGATGTGGACACATCCTTTGGAGCTCTTTAAACCTCTCCCAGGCCTCATATAAGGATTCTCCATCCTTCTGTATGAAACTCGTTATCTGATTCCGCAACTGAATTGTTTTGGATGGAGAGAAATACTTGGAGAGAAAGGCATGAGATAGCTCCGCCCATGTTGGTGTATATGCCCTAGGACCTAGTTTGGTCAACTTATGTACTACTTGACATTGATATTTATATATCATTCTGGCATTGTCGTTATCATTGTTTGTCTATGTTGGTGTATATGCCCTAGGACCTAGTTTTGGTCAACTTATGTACTACTTGACACTGATATTTATATATCATTCTAGCATTGTCGTTATCATTGTTTGACTACACCTGCGATTGTGTACTTACATGATAATGTCCCTGGAGATAGATTGGATCTGTGCTCGAATTATAATCCCCAGTCAATGTACCTTAGTGGATATGGGACAGCTATGATACTTGTGAGACTGGTATGTGGGCTAGTTAGGCACGTGGTGCTAACGCAGACACATGGGTATATCATTGGGGATATACTGGATAGACCCGCTATGAGGCTATGACTTGGTGTCATGAGTTATCCTCATAAGTGACAGGAGATGCATTGATCCCTTGACTTGAGGTCATTGATCATTCTATATGGTTAGGGACTTGCTTTGATACAACCTAACACCTTGCCGTAGCTGGGAGGTCATAACGGTTGTTATCGAGCATGTCACGACCCATATGAGAAGATCAATGGACAGACATAGGATTTGCCCCTTCCCTAAGGAAGTATGATATCCATGGAGCTCCTTTATGGTTCTATGACTGAGAGAGTATGGCCATACCCAGGTGAGAACCTATTTTAGTCATAGCCATGTGATTGGATGAAAACAATTGGTGACACACTTGTCCAATCGGATATCAGTACGGCAAAGAGACTGTAATGCATCTGTACCTAGTTGCGATGATGGGGATGTCGATGTCGATATCCATTCCAACGACCTGGGTAGCAGCGATGCACTGCTAGGTGCCACTCACTGCTTGTGATGACCTTTGGTCAGCACTGCCAGCGTCAGAGGAACCTACATGGTCGCACACCTTGATACTTGAGTTCTCGTATTGATCGGGAAGCCTTATGATCGAGTTATTGGATAACTCGGATCTAATTGGGAGATTTCATCAGCGCCAATGGGCCTGATGAGATGGAAGAATGTTATTGGAGCCAAACTTCATTTTTGGCAGGTTGACCCGTATTTGACCATGGTTGGTCACATTTGGATTAGGGTTGCATTGGATTGGATCCAAGTGCTTAATCAACCTATGCAATGATGTTTGGGCTAGCTCATTATCCAATGAGGCCCAATAACAAGTTCTCATGAAGAGATGAGAGGCTAAAAGGGTATAATGGGGAGAAACATGAACCATTAGGCGCCTAGGGGCATAATGGGGTCATGTTGGCGCCTTTGCTTCATTATGGAAGTAAAGGGCGCCTCCCCCTCTCTTCCTAGGATGGAATGCATGCCTCTATGGCATTGCTTGAGGCGCAAGGCAAGGCCTTGGCGCACAAGTAAAGGCGTGGGAACAAAAGGTAAGGTTGAATGAGAATTATGGAAATGTCTTGGAGACTTTCCTTATCTCAAACCTCCTCATCCTAGCCCTACACTTGTCATGATCCTAGCCGTTACCCTGACCGCCTCTTCCCCTATAAATATGACCCTAGTCGCCCCCTCTTGTGTGTAATTTAATCCTTGAAGGCGTGAACACAAGGAGAGGGGCGAATGCTTGGAGCAAGGGCGCATCTTCCATAACCGCAACCCTCTTCCTCCTTTCCTCTTGGCGCAAGGAGATCTAGGGCTTGGCGGCTTGGGCGGTTTTCTTTCTTCTCTTGGCGCCTCATCTCTCTTGGTGGCGCAAGTGAAGTAGAGTATCTCCCTAAGGCTTGGATCTTCTTCCCGAGGCTAGCACCGGGCGTGGAAGAAGAGAACTCAAGAGATCTGTGTGTGCGAGACTGCAGAGGGCGAACACTTGGGCGCCTTCATCGACATCGCTCTACATTGCTCTTAAGGTATTTCCTAACTCATCGTGTCGACTCCCTTGCTTGCGATCTTCACTGGGTTTTTGGGACTAGCCTGTTTCGGGGACATTCTTCCGCTGCGAAAAATGTATGTCCATAACTCTGAAAATTGTAAAATGTCCCCGGGGTTTCCCAACAGTGGTATCAGAGCGACTTGCAAGACTTGAACGATGTTTTATGCTTTTCTTCCATGCTCACATGCCATATCTCTATTTTCGTAAATAGCATGATGCATGGCAATCGATTTTTCTAAAAGTAGAAAAATTAGGGTTTCTTGTTTCCATCATCCTCTCAATCTCTTTTGGAATTTTTGGACTATTTTTCTTGTTTGATTTAAAGATCAAAGGCGCACGTAATTTTGTCAAGTAGGACGGGCATTGTGTCTTCGGACTGGCCAAGTCTCTTGATCTGACAAAATTGCCAGCCGAAAGGATCTCTGAAATCATCATGAAAAATAAATCGCAATAAACCAAAAGACTTATGAGAAGAAGATGAGAAAAAGAAACTGGTTTTATGAAAAAGTAAAATTTCAGATTTTATGTTTTTCATGAGCATGTAGAATTGCATGAGTAAATACCTTGATTGTGCATAATGTTGTGATCATGAGTCAAGCCCCTCTTGCATGCCTGTGATGTATCCTTGTGCGGCCTGCGTGCCATCTTTTTATTATTAAGAGGAAGATTAAGGGCTAGGCGCATCCTTCTTAGACCTTGATGCTCGCATCTTGTTTGATGGCGCAAGCATGCAAGCTGGTGCTTGGTTGCTTGGAGGCGCAAGAAATCTTGGCCCCTTGCATGGTGGCGCACCTTCCTTGGAGGAAGACCATGGCATTGGCCGAACCTATGGGGAACTTCAAAAGTATTCCTCTACGGTTTGAGAGCTAAACCATGAGAGAAGGACCTTGGAGCCAACCTTGAAGTTCAAGCTAGAGGTCGGCTAGGTTAGGTCTAGTTTTTGGGGCTTGAGTTCTAGGACAAGAGTTGAACCTATTTCATGGCATGGATTGGTTCAATGTCTTGTATAGGATATGATCACATCATCCTTTACTGCTTTTATTATTATCTGCAGAAGCATGCCTGAAATGTTTTACCGTTATGTTATCACTATAGGATTGCATGCCTGTAATGATAGACATAAGATAAAACTGAGATGATGAGACCTTAAACAAAAACCCTCAATTAAAATATCAAGTCGGTAGCCTTCTAACGCGTAGCCCTCACTAAGCTATCGATCAGTGGTGTTGTGAATTGTTTCCCACCCTCGTGGGACACACCCACTTATCTTTAGAAAGTGCGTGGTGGCAATGGTTTCCCCAGTCCAGTTTTAACCTGGGCGTGCCTTCGCAAGGAAACTTGTTGGCCCTGGGCATAACGGTTAGGAATGGACTTGACTGGAAGTTCACATGTGCTGGGCACATGGTGAAAGTCTAGAGGCATCGTCAAAATGGTAAAGGTTTCATGTTGTATCCAACCCTCGCTGGACATGAAATGCCCAGACTGTCTCAACAAGGGGAGTTTCTTGGAGCAACCGGCCGGCGCGCCCACCTTAGGAAACATGGGTTACTTTGTGCATCTCATCCCACCCTCGTGGGACGCAAAGCCTCATGTGAAATAAGGATCCCATCTCACTAGGAAGTTTTAAACTTCCCGATTGACTTTGTGGGTTGTCAATTGGAATATAAAATAGTGGGAGCCATGGTCATTTAAAACAAGTCCAGTTTAAATGATTCGAAGTAGTACTAATCTGTTCTTCTTGGGTGTTGTAGAATAATGGCTACGAACACTGGCGGATTATCACTGCGATCACTCCTTGATAAGGATAAGTTAGTTGGAACTAACTTTATGGCCTGGCATCGGAATTTGAGGATAGTCCTTAAGCTCGAGAAGAAGCTATATGTCCTTGAACAGCCTCTTCCTGCGGCTCCTCCGCCTAATGCCCGAACGGCAGACAGAGATGCTTATAGAAAGCATCAGGATGACTCTTTGGAGGTTGCATGTCTTATGCTAGCCAGTATGGCACCTGAACTGCAGGTGCAATATGAGGAGCAGAACGCTTTTCAAATGATTACTCGTCTAAAACAGATGTTCGAGGCTCAGGCTAGAACTGAGAGATTTGACACCGCCAAAGCAGTCTTTCGGTGCAAGTTGTCTGAAGGTGCACCAGTGAGACCCCATGTTCTCAAACTCATTGGGAATGTGGATCATCTCAGGAGACTGGGACACACCATAGACAACGAGCTGGTTGTGGATCTTATTCTTCATTCCCTGCCCCCTAGCTTCAGTCCATTTATCATTAACTTCAACATGAACCGGATTGAGTGCACACGGGAGGAATTGATGAATATGCTCCAAACAGCCGAGCGAGAGATGGGTAAGACCAAACCCAATTCTGTTCTTTTGGTCCCTGCGACCAAGAAGATAAAGAAGAAGGGTAAGGCACGTGCTAAGAGCAGTGCCAGAGGTCCTACCAAAGCACTGAAGAAAAGGGCGAAGAAGTCAAAGGAACAAAGGTGTTTCCACTGTGGCGAGCAGGGCCACTGGAGAAGGGACTGCAGGCAGCTTCAGAATGAGGAGAAGAAAGGCTTGGCCTTAACTTCTAGCTCAGGTATTTATGTTACAGAAGTCAACCTTTCCACTTCTATGTCATGGGTATTGGATACCGCATGTGGAGCTCATATTTGTACAAATATGCAGGGGCTCAAGAAAAGTAGATCGGTGCGGCTTGGAGAGATTGACCTACGCGTTGGAAACGGGGCACATGTTACTGCTGTTGCTGTAGGCGTTTTGACTCTCTCCTTGCCTTCTGGACTTCAATTAGAACTAGACAATTGCTTTTGTGTACCTTCACTAACTAAGAACATTGTATCCATTCCTTGCTTGGCAAGGAAAGGATTTAAATTTGAAATAAATAAGAACTCCTGTTCTTTTTCATTTGCAAATATGTTCTATGGGAAGGGTACTTTGTGCAATGGTCTATATATCTTGGATATGGAAAGTTCTATTTGTAACATAAGCAATAAGAGGACCAAACTGAGTGGTTCAGTTGGTGCTTTCCTATGGCACTGTCGAATAGCCCATATAAACAAGAATCGCATCCAACAACTCCATGCAAATGGATTGTTAGATTCAAGTTCCTTGGAGGAATTTGATACTTGTGAACCTTGTTTATTAGGGAAGATGACAAAGGCGCCCTTCACCAAGATTGGTGAGAGGGCAGAAGGTTTATTGGATCTCATACATACTGATGTGTGTGGGCCCTTCAATAAACAAGCCAGAGGAGGGTACAGCTACTTCAGTGGGAGCTTGGTAATTTTTCTGGTCTTGTATGTTGATGACATACTGCTCATCGGAAACAACATCCCTAGTCTTCAAGCTGTGAAGACATGGTTGGGGAAGTGTTTCGAGATGAAAGACTTAGGGGAGGCCGCCTATATTCTAGGCGTGAGGATCTACCGGGATAGATCCAAGAGGCTCTTGGCCCTTAGTCAAAGTACTTACATTGATAAGGTACTGGAGAGGTTCTACATGGAGCAATCCAAGAAAGGCTACCTTCCAGTGAGACATGGCCTTACTCTCTCAAAGAGCCAGTGTCCTACAACACAGGCTGAGAGGGATGACATGAGTCGAATTCCTTATGCTTCGGCAGTAGGATCGATCATGTATGCAATGTTATGTAATAGACCAGATGTGGCATATGCTGTGAGCATTACCAGCCGATACCAATCCAATCCAGGTCTACAGCACTGGGTGGCTGTAAAGAACATCCTAAAGTATCTGAGAAGAACTAAGGATTTGTTCTTGGTCTATGGGGGACAGGAAGAGCTCAGTATGCAGGGCTATACTGACGCATCGTTCCAGTCTGACCCTGACGACTTTAGATCGCAGGCCGGCTATGTGTTCAAGATAAATGGAGGCGCTGTATGTTGGAAGAGCTTCAAGCAATCCACCATAGCAGATTATACAACCGAAGCTGACTATGTGGCTGCTTCTGAGGCAGCCAAGGAAGTAGTTTGGATAAGGAAGTTCTTATGTGATCTTCAAGTGGTACCTAGTGCAATGGATCCCATTGAACTCTATTGTGACAACAATGGAGCAATTGCACAAGCCAAGGAACCACGGTCTCATCAAAGATCCAAACACATACTCAGAAGATTTCACCTGATCAGAGAGATCATTGACAGAGGTGATGTCAAGATTAGCAGAGTAGACACAGAAAACAATCTGGCAGACCCATTGACCAAGGCTTTGGCGCAGCAGAAGCATAATGGTCACGCTAGAGATATGGGGTTGAGATTCCTCAACTTCTAGGTCTTAGTGCAAGTGGGAGATTGTTGGTGTATATGCCCTAGGACCTAGTTTTGGTCAACTTATGTACTACTTGACACTGATATTTATATATCATTCTGGCATTGTCGTTATCATTGTTTGACTACACCTGCGATTGTGTACTTACATGATAATGTCCCTAGAGACAGATTGGATCTGTGCTCGAATTATAATCCCCAGTCGATGTACCTTAGTGGATATGGGACAGTTATGATACTTGTGAGACTGGTATGTGGGCTGGTTAGGCACGTGGTGCTAACGCAGACACATGGGTATATCATTGGGGATATACTGGATAGACCCGCTATGAGGCTATGACTTGGTGTCATGAGTTATCCTCATAAGTGACAGGAGATGCATTGATCCCTTGACTTGAGGTCATTGATCATTCTATATGGTTAGGGACTTGCTTTGATACAACCTAACACCTTGCCGTAGCTGGGAGGTCATAACGGTTGTTATCGAGCATGTCACGACCCATATGAGAAGATCAATGGACAGACATAGGATTTGCCCCTTCCCTAAGGAAGTATGATATCCATGGAGCTCCTTTATGGTTCTATGACTGAGAGTGTATGGCCATACCCAGGTGAGAACCTATTTTAGTCATAGCCATGTGATTGGATGAAAACAAGTGGTGACACACTTGTCCAATCGGATATCAGTACGGCAAAGAGACTGTAATGCATCTGTACCTAGTTGCGATGATGGGGATGTCGATGTCGATATCCATTCCAACGACCTGGGTAGCAGCGATGCACTGCTAGGTGCCACTCACTGCTTGTGATGACCTTTGGTCAGCACTGCCAGCGTCAGAGGAACCTACATGGTCGCACACCTTGATACTTGAGTTCTCATATTGATCGGGAAGCCTTATGATCGAGTTATTGGATAACTCGGATCTAATTGGGAGATTTCATCAGCGCCAATGGGCCTGATGAGATGGAAGAATGTTATTGGAGCCAAACTTCATTTTTGGCAGGTTGACCCGTATTTGACCATGGTTGGTCACATTTGGATTAGGGTTGCATTGGATTGGATCCAAGTGCTTAATCAACCTATGCAATGATGTTTGGGCTAGCTCATTATCCAATGAGGCCCAATAACAAGTTCTCATGAAGAGATGAGAGGCTAAAAGGGTATAATGGGGAGAAACATGAACCATTAGGCGCCTAGGGGCATAATGGGGTCATGTTGGCGCCTTTGCTTCATTATGGAAGTAAAGGGCGCCTCCCCCTCTCTTCCTAGGATGGAATGCATGCCTCTATGGCATTGCTTGAGGCGCAAGGCAAGGCCTTGGCGCACAAGGAAAGGCGTGGGAACAAAAGGTAAGGTTGAATGAGAATTATGGAAATGTCTTGGAGACTTTCCTTATCTCAAACCTCCTCATCCTAGCCCTACACTTGTCATGATCCTAGCCATTACCCTAACCGCCTCTTCCCCTATAAATATGACCCTAGTCGCCCCCTCTTGTGTGTAATTTAATCCTTGAAGGCGTGAACACAAGGAGAGGGGCGAATGCTTGGAGCAAGGGCGCATCTTCCATAACCGCAACCCTCTTCCTCCTTTCCTCTTGGCGCAAGGAGATCTAGGGCTTGGCGGCTTGGGCGGTTTTCTTTCTTCTCTTGGCACCTCATCTCTCTTGGTGGCGCAAGTGAAGTAGAGTATCTCCCTAAGGCTTGGATCTTCTTCCCGAGGCTAGCACCGGGCGTGGAAGAAGAGAACTCAAGAGATCTGTGTGTGCGAGACTGCAGAGGGCGAACACTTGGGCGCCTTCATCGACATCGCTCTACATTGCTCTTAAGGTATTTCCTAACTCATCGTGTCGACTCCCTTGCTTGCGATCTTCACTGGGTTTTTGGGGCTGGCCTGTTTCGGGGACATTCTTCCGCTGCGAAAAATGTATGTCTATAACTCTGAAAATTGTAAAATGTCCCCGGGGTTTCCCAACAGTCTACACCTGCGATTGTGTACTTACATGATAATGTCCCTGGAGACAGATTTGATCTGTGCTCAAATAATTGTCCCTAGTCGATGTACCTGAGTGGATATGGGACAGCTCTGGTACTTGAGATACTGGTATGTGGGCTGGTTAGGCACGTGGTGCTAACGCAGACACATGGGTATATCATTGGAGGATATACTGGATAGACCCGCTATGAGGCTATGACTTGGTGTCATGAGTTATCCTCATAAGTGACAGGAGATGCATTGATCCCTTGACTTGAGGTCATTGATCATTCTATATGGTTAGGGACTTGCTTTGATACAACCTAACACCTTGCCGTAGCTGGGAGGTCATAACGGTTGTTATTGAGCATGTCACGACCCATATGAGAAGATCAATGGACAGACATAGGATTTGCCCCTTCCCTAAGGAAGTATGATATCCATGGAGCTCCTATATGGTTCTATGACTGAGAGTGTATGGCCATACCCAGGTGAGAATCTGTTTTAGTCATAGCCATGTGATTGGATGAAAACAAGTGGTGACACACTTGTCCAATCGGATATCAGTACGGCAAAGAGACTGTAATACATCTGTACCTAGTTGCGATGATGGGGATGTCGATGTCGATATCCATTCCAACGACCTGGGTAGCAGCGATGCACTGCTAGGTGCCACTCACTGCTTGTGATGACCTCTGGTCAGTACTGCCAGCGTCAGAGGAACCTACAGGGTCGCACACCTTGATACTTGAGTTCTCGTATTGATCGGGAAGCCTTATGATCGAGTTATTGGATAACTCGGATCTAATTGGGAGATTTCATCAGCGCCAATGGGCCTGATGAGATGGAAGAATGTTATTGGAGCCAAACTTCATTTTTGGCAGGTTGACCCGTAATTGACCATGGTTGGTCACATTTGGATTAGGGTTGCATTGGATTGGATCCAAGTGCTTAATTAAACCATGTAATGAAGTTTGGGCTAGCTCATTATCCAATGAGGCCCAATGACAAGTTCTCATGAATAGATGAGAGGCTAAAAGGGTATAATGGGGAGAAACATGAACCATTAGGCGCCAAGGGGCATAATGGGGTCATGTTGGCGCCTTTGCTTCATTATGGAAGTAAAGGGCGCCTCCCCTCTCTTGCTAGGATGGAATGAATGCCTTTATGGCATTGCTTGAGGCGCAAGGCAAGGCCTTGGCGCACAAGGAAAGGCGTGGGAACAAAAGGAAAGGTTGAATGAGAATTATGGAAATGTCATCGAGACTTTCCTTGTCTCAAACCTCCTCATCCAAGCCCTACACTTGTCATGATCCTAGCCATTATCCTAACCGCCTCTTGCCCTATAAATGTGACCCTAGTCGCCCCCTCTTGTGGGTAATCAATCCTTGAAGGCGTGAACACAAGAAGAGGGGTGAGTGCTTGGAGCAAGGGTGCATCTTCCTTCTTCCATAACCGCAAGCCACTTCCTCCTTTCCTCTTGGTGCAAGGAACATTAGTGCTTGGCGTTTTTTGGATAGTTTTCCCTCTTCACTTGGCGCATCTTTTCTCTAGGTGGCGCAAGAGAAGTAAAACATCTTCCTAAGGCTTGGATCTTCTTCCCGAGGCTAGCACCGGGCGTGGAAGAAGAGAACTCAAGAGATCCGTGTGTGCGAGACTGCAGAGGGCGCACACTTGGACGCCTACATCGGCATCGCTCCATACTGCTCCTAAGGTACTTACTAACTCATCATGTCGACTCCCTTGCTTGCGATCTTCACTGGGTTTTTGGGACCGGCCTGTTTCGGGGACATTCTTCCGCTGCGTAAAATGTATGTCCATGACTCTGAAAATTGTAAAATGTCCCCGGGGTTTCCCAACAGTGGTATCAGAGCGACTTGCAAGACTCGAACGATGTTTTATGCTTTTCTTCCATGCTCACATGCCATATCTCATTTTCGTAAATAACATGATGCATGGCAATCGATTTTTCTAAAAGTAGAAAAATTAGGGTTTCTTGTTTCTATCATCCTCTCAATCTCTTTTGGAATTTTTGGACTATTTTTCTTGTTTGATTTAAAGATCAAAGGCACACGTAATTTTGTCCAGTAGGACGGGCATTGTGTCTTCGGACTGGCCAAGTCTCTTGATCTGACAAAATTGCCAGCCGAAAGGATCTCTGAAATCATCATGAAAATAAATCGCAATAAACCAAAAGACTTGTGAGAAGAAGATGAGAAAAAGAAACTGGTTTTATAAAAAAGTAAAATTTCAGATTTTATGTTTTTCATGAGCATGTAGAATTGCATGAGTAAATACCTTGATTGTGCATAATGTTGTGATCATGAGTCAAGCCCCTCTTGCATGCCTGTGATGTATCCTTGTGCGGGCCTGCGTGCCATCTTTTTCATTATTTTTGTAAAAATTAAGAGGAAGATTAAGGGCTAGGCGCATCCTTCTTGGACCTTGATGCTCGCATCTTGCTTGATGGCGCAAGCATGCAAGGTGGCGCATGCAAGCTGGTGCTTGGTTGCTTGGTGGCGCAAGAAGTCTTGGCCCCTTGCATGGTGGCGCACCTTCCTTGGAGGAAGACCATGGCATTGGCCGAACCTATGGGGAACTTTTAAAGTGTACCTCTAGGGTTTGAGAGCTAAACCCTGAGAGAAGGACCTTGGAGCCAACCTTGAAGTTCAAGCTAGAGGTCGGCTAGGCTAGGTCTAGTTTTTGGGGCTTGAGTTCTAGGACAAGAGTTGAACCTATTTCATGGCATGGATTGGTTCAATGTCTTGTATAGGATATGATCACATCATCCCTTACTGCTTTTATTATTATCTGCAGAAGCATGCTTGAAATGTTTTACCGTTATGTTATCACTATAGGATTGCATGCCTGTAATGATAGACCTAAGATAAAACTGAGATGATGAGACCTTAAACAAACCCTCAATTAAAATATCAAGTCTGGTAGCCTTCTAACGCGTAGCCCTCACTAAGCTATCGATCAGTGGAGTTGTGAATTATTTCCCACCCTCGTGGGACACACCCAGTTATCTCTAGAAAGTGCGTGGTGGCAATGGTTTCCCCAGTCCAGTTTTAACTTGGGCGTGCCTTCGCAAGGAAACTCGTTGGCCCTAGGCATAACGGTTAGGAATGGACTTGACTAGAAGTTCACATGTGCTGGGCACATGGTGAAAGTCTAGAGGCATCGTTGAGAGGTAAAAGTTTCATGTTGTATCTAGCCCTCGCTGGACATGAAATGCCCAGACTGTCTCAACAAGGGGAGTTGCTTAGAGGAATCGGCCGGTGCGCCCACCTTAGGAAGCATGGGTTACTTTGTGCATCTCATCCCACCCTCGTTGGACGCGAAGCCTCATGTGAAATAAGGATCCCATCTCACTTGGAAGTCTTAAACTTCTCGATTGACTTTGTGGGTTGTCAATTCGAGTTTAAAATAGTGGGAGACATGGTCATTTAAAACAAGTCCAGTTTAAATGACTCAAAGTAGTACTAATCTGCTGTTTCTTGGTTGTTGTAGAACAATGGTTGTGAACAATGGCAGATGGTCACTGCGATCTACCCTGGAAAGGGATAAGTTGGTTGGATCCAACTTAAAGGATTGCTATATGAACTTGAGAATTGTCCTCAAGCTCGAGAAGAAGCTGTATGTCCTTGAACAGCCTCTTCCTGCGGCTCCTCCGCCTAATGCCCGAACGGCAGACAGAGATGCTTATAGAAAGCATCAGGATGACTCTTTGGAGGTTGCATGTCTTATGCTAGCCAGTATGGCACCTGAACTGCAGGTGCAATATGAGGAGCAGAACGCTTTTCAGATGATTACTCATCTGAAACAGATGTTCAAGGCTCAGGCTAGAACTGAGAGATTTGACACCGCCAAAGCAGTCTTTCGGTGCAAGTTGTTTGAAGGTGCACCAGTGAGACCCCATGTTCTCAAACTCATTGGGAATGTGGATCATCTCAGGAGACTGGGACACACCATTGACAACGAGCTGGTTGTGGATCTTATTCTTCATTCCCTGCTCCCTAGCTTCAGTCTTTTTATCATTAACTTCAACATGAACCGGATTGAGTGCACACGGGAGGAATTGATGAATATGCTCCAAACAGCCGAGAAAGAGATGGGTAAGACCAAACCCAATTCTGTTCTTTTGGTCCCTGCGACCAAGAAGATAAAGAAAAAGGGTAAGGCACGTGCTAAGAGCAGTGCCAGAGGTCCTACCAAAGCACTGAAGAAAAAGGCGAAGAGGTCAAAGGAACAGAGGTGTTTTCACTGTGGCGAGCAGGGCCACTGGAGAAGGGACTGCAAGCAGCTTCAGAATGAGGAGAAGAAAGGCTTGGCCTTAACTTCTAGCTCAGGTATCTATGTTACAGAAGTCAATCTTTCTACTTCTATGTCATGGGTATTGGATACCGCATGTGGAGCTCATATTTGTAGAAATATGCAGGGGCTCAAGAAAAGTAGATTGGTGCGGCTTGGAGAGATTGACCTACGCGTTGGAAACGGGGCACAGGTTGCTGTTGTTGCTGTAGGCGTTTTGATTCTCTCCTTGCCTTCTGGACTTCAATTAGAACTAGACAATTGCTTTTGTGTACCTTCGCTAACAAAGAACATTGTATCCATTCCTTGCTTGGCAAAGAAAGGATTTAAATTTGAAATAAATAAGAACTCCTGTTCTTTTTCATTTGCAAATATGTTCTATGGGAAGGGTACTTTATGCAATGGTCTGTATATCTTGGATATGGAAAGTTCTGTTTGTAACATAAGCAATAAAAGGACCAAACTGAGTGGTTCAGTTGGTGCTTTCCTATGACACTGTCGATTAGCCCATATAAACAAGAATCGCATCCAACAACTCCATGCAAATGGATTGTTAGATTCAAGTTCCTTGGATGAATTTGATACTTGTGAACCTTGTTTATTAGGGAAGATGACAAAGGCACCCTTCACCAAGATTGGTGAGAGGACAGAAGGTTTATTGGATCTCATACATACTAATGTATGTGGGCCCTTCAATAAACAAGCCAGAGGAGGGTACAACTACTTCATTACCTTCACTGATGACTTCAGTAGGTATGGTTATGTCTACTTAATGAGACATAAATCTGAATCCTTTGAGAAATTCAAGGAGTTCAAGAATGAAGTAGAGAACCAGCTTGGAAGATCCATTAAAGCTCTTCGATCAGATCGAGGTGGAGAATACCTGAGTGGTGAGTTCTTTGACTATCTGAGAGAGTGTGGGGTCATATCCCAACTCACTCCTCCTGGAACACCTCAATGGAATGGTGTATCTGAAAGGAGAAATCGAACTTTATTGGATATGGTTCGATCCATGATGAGTCATGCAACTCTACCTTCATCATTCTGGGGGCATGCACTAGAAACAGCTTCTCTGATAGTGAATAATGTTCCATCTAAGAGTGTCTCCAAAATACCATACGAGGTATGGAGTGGGGGACGCCCTAATCTCATGTTTATCAGGATCTGGGGATGTGAGGCTTATGTCAAACGTCAGGATTCTAGCAAGCTAGAACCTAGATCTGATAAGTGTATGTTTGTGGGGTATCCTAAGGAAACTAAAGGATACTACTTCTATGTCCCAACCGAGAACAAAGTTTTTGTTGCTCGGGGTGCTGTCTTTCTAGAGAAAGAATTTCTTATGAAAGAAGTTAGTGGGAGGAAGTTTGACTTGGATGAGGTCCAAGTGCAAGCACAAGACAAAGAGATGGAATCTGAGCCACCTGCAGCGGTTGCTAGGCAACCTGAGGCTCAGACACAGTTCCCGCGTAGGTCTGGGAGAATTCGTCGTGCACCTGAAAGGTATGGGTCGCTACCGACCCAACACGATGGGATCTTCATCATTGAGGATGAACCTAGAACCTATGATGAGGCGGTCAGTGGACCGGACTCCGAGAAATGGCTTGACGCCATGCGATCCGAGATGGGGTAAAACCCATGGGGTGTAAATGGGTCTTCAAAAAGAAGACAGACATGGATGGCAAAATAGTTACCTATAAGTGTAGACTAGTGGCTAAAGGATTTAAACAAGTCCACGGGGTGGACTATGATGAAACCTTCTCGCCGGTTGCCATGATTAAATCCATTCGGATTCTGCTTGCTATAGCTGCATATCATGACTATGAGATATGGCAGATGGATGTGAAGACAGCGTTCCTTAACGGGAAGCAGACTGAGGATGTGTATATGTCACAACCTGATGGCTTCATCCATCCTGCAGAGGCTAATAAGGTCTGCATGCTAAAGAGGTCCATTTATGGATTAAAACAAGCATCTCGAAGTTGGAATCTTCGATTTGATGAGGCCGTGAGAGATTATGGCTTTATCAAAAGCGAAGATGACGCCTGTGTATACAGAAAATTCAATGGGAGCTTGGTGATTTTTCTGGTCTTGTATGTTGATGACATACTGCTCATCGGAAACGACATCCCTAGTCTTCAAGCTGTGAAGACATAGTTGGGGAAGTGTTTCGAGATGAAAGACTTAGGGGAGGCCACCTATATTCTAGGCGTGAGGATCTACCAGGATAGATCCAAGAGGCTTCTGGCCCTTAGTCAAAGTACTTACATTGATAAGGTACTAGAGAGGTTCTACATGGAGCAATCCAAGAAAGGATACCTTCCAGTGAGACATAGCCTTACTCTCTCAAAGAGCCAGTGTCCTACAACACAGGCTGAGAAGGATGATATGAGTCGAATTCCTTATGCTTCGGCAATAGGATCGATCATGTATGCAATGTTATGTACTAGACCAGATGTGGCATATGCTGTGAGCATAACCAGCCGATACCAATCCAATCCTGGTCTACAGCACTGGGTGGCTGTAAAGAACATCCTAAAGTATCTGAGAAGAACTAAGGATTTCTTCTTGGTCTATGGGGGACAGGAAGAGCTCAGTATGCAAGGCTATACTGACGCATCGTTCCAGTCTGACCCTGACGACTTTAGATCGCAGGCCGGCTATGTGTTCAAGATAAATGGAGGCGCTGTATGTTGGAAGAGCTTCAAGCAATCCACCATAGCAGATTCTACAACCGAAGCTGAGTATGTGGCTGCTTCTGAGGCAGCCAAGGAAGCTGTTTGGATAAGGAAGTTCTTATGTGATCTTCAAGTGGTACCTAGTGCAATGGATCCCATTGAACTCTACTGTGACAACAATGGAGCAATTGCACAAGCCAAGGAACCACGGTCTCATCAAAGATCCAAACACATACTCAGAAGATTTCACCTGATCAGAGAGATCATTGACAGAGGTGATGTCAAGATTAGCAGAGTAGACACAGAGAACAATCAGGGAGACCCATTGACAAAGGCTTTGGCGCAACAGAAGCATGATGGTCACGCTGGAGATATGGGGTTGAGATTCCTCAACTTCTAGGTCTTAGTGCAAGTGGGAGATTGTTGGTGTATATGCCCTAGGACCTAGTTTGGTCAACTTATGTACTACTTGACATTGATATTTATATATCATTCTGGCATTGTCGTTATCATTGTTTGTCTACACCTGCGATTGTGTACTTACATGATAATGTCCCTGGAGACAGATTTGATCTGTGCTCAAATAATTGTCCTTAGTCGATGTACCTGAGTGGATATGGGACAGCTCTGGTACTTGAGAGACTGGTATGTGGGCTGGTTAGGCACGTGGTGCTAACGCAGACACATGGGTATATCATTGGAGGATATACTGGATAGACCCGCTATGAGGCTATGACTTGGTGTCATGAGTTATCCTCATAAGTGACAGGAGATGCATTGATCCCTTGACTTGAGGTCATTGATCATTCTATATGGTTAGGGACTTGCTTTGATATAACCTAACACCTTGCCATAGCTGGGAGGTCATAACGGTTGTTATTGAGCATGTCACGACCCATATGAGAAGATCAATGGACAAACATAGGATTTGCCCCATCCCTAAGGAAGTATGATATCCATGGAGCTCCTATATGGTTCTATGACTGATAGTGTATGGCCATACCCAGGTGAGAACTTGTTTTAGTCATAGCCATGTAATTGGCTGAAAACAAGTGGTGACACACTTGTCCAATCGGATATCAGTACGGCAAAGAGACTGTAATGCATCTATACCTAGTTGCGATGATGGGGATGTCGATGTCGATATCCATTCCAACGACCTGGGTAGCAGCGATGCACTGCTAGGTGCCACTCACTGCTTGTGATGACCTCTGGTCAGCACTGCCAGCGTCAGAGGAACCTACAGGGTCGCACACCTTGATACTTGAGTTCTCGTATTGATCGGGAAGCCTTATGATCGAGTTATTGGATAACTCGGATCTAATTGGGAGATTTCATCAGCGCCAATGGGCCTGATGAGATGGAAGAATGTTATTGGAGCCAAACTTCATTTTTGGCAGGTTGACCCGTAATTGACCATGGTTGGTCACATTTGGATTAGGGTTGCATTGGATTGGATCCAAGTGCTTAATCAAACCATGTAATGAAGTTTGGGCTAGCTCATTATCCAATGAGGCCCAATGACAAGTTCTCATGAAGAGATGAGAGGCTAAAAGGGTATAATGGGGAGAAACATGAACCATTAGGCGCCTAGGGGCATAATGGGGTCATGTTGGCGCCTTTGCTTCATTATGGAAGTAAAGGGCGCCTCCCCTCTCTTGCTAGGATGGAATGAATGCCTTTATGGCATTGCTTGAGGCACAAGGCAAGGCCTTGGCGCACAAGGAAAGGCGTGGGAACAAAAGGAAAGGTTGAATGAGAATTATGGAAATGTCTTGGAGACTTTCCTTATCTCAAACCTCCTCATCCTAGCCCTACACTTGTCATGATCCTAGCCATTATCCTAACCACCTCTTGCCCTATAAATGTGACCCTAGTCGCCCCCTCTTGTGGGTAATCAATCCTTGAAGGCGTGAACACAAGAAGAGGGGCGAGTGCTTGGAGCAAGGGCGCATCTTCCTTCTTTCATAACCGCAAGCCACTTCCTCCTTTCCTCTTGGCGCAAGGAACATTAGTGCTTGGCATTTTTTGGATAGTTTTCCCTCTTCACTTGGCGCATCTTTTCTCTAGGTGGCGCAAGAGAAGTAAAACATCTTCCTAAGGCTTGGATCTTCTTCCCGAGGCTAGCACCGGGCGTGGAAGAAGAGAACTCAAGAGATCCGTGTGTGCGAGACTGCAGAGGGCGCACACTTGGACGCCTACATCGGCATCGCTCCATACTGCTCCGAAGGTACGTACTAACTCATCGTGTCGACTCCCTTGCTTGCGATCTTCATTGGGTTTTTGGGACCGGCCTGTTTCGGGGACATTCTTCCGCTGCATAAAATGTATGTCCATGACTCTGAAAATTGTAAAATGTCCCCGGGGTTTCCCAACAATTCGCAGCTATCTATCCATCTCCTGCATGACAATCTGCCCCTGCATGACCTGCAACTCCACAAATGTCGCAAGAAATAGAGTTAACATCCATTGGATTAATAGACCAAGAATCAATCTTTACAGTCAAATTATCCACCTTAGTTGAAAGAGCAATCAGAGAGTCAAGGTCATACTTACCTGACTTCTTGTTAGATGTGCCTCACACAGATGTCCATTGGTGATGGTTGATCACCATGTCCTCGAGGAGGTTCATTGCATCTTCAACCCATCTATTCATCAAAGCGCCTCCTGCTGTAGCATCCACAATAAGTCTTGTGTTATAATCCAACCCACTATAGAACGTTTGGATTAAGACCCAAGTCTCAATTCCGTGATGTGGACACATCCTTTGGAGCTCTTTAAACCTCTCCCAGGCCTCATATAAGGATTCTCCATCCTTCTATATGAAACTCGTTATCTGATTCCGCAACTGAATTGTTTTGGATGGAGAGAAATACTTGGAGAGAAAGGCTTGAGATAGCTCCGCCCATGTTCTTATTGAAGCAGAAGGTAGGGTGTGAAGCCAAGCTCTCACTCTGTCCCACAAAGAGAAGGGAAATAATCGAAACCTGATAGCATCAGCAGACACACCATTAAATTTCAGCATATCACAATATTCTAGAAAAATTAAAAGGTGTATATTGGGGTCCTCAAGAGGAGAACCACCAAATTGGTTTTGTTGCACCATAGAGAGTAACGCAGGTTTTATTTCAAAATTGTTGGCCTCAACAGTAGGCCTCGTAATCCCTGATTGTAAACCATGTGCATAGGGAGCAGAATAGTCCTTCAATGTACTATTGTTATAGTTATTCTCCACTGGATGAGGTATCTGACTATTGCTTGAAAGTCCCCACAAGGGGGTGAAACCCTAAAGCATTGGCGCATATGGAAGATGCAAGCAGCGGAAAGGGGGTTTCTAGATCTTGCATGCTATATGATTAACAAAAGGAACCCGATTGCATATAGAGAAGGATCATACCATAGCCATTTCTAGATGGCGCCTTGGAAGCAAAGATCGATCTGGATCTTCTCCAGAGGTGACGCACACAATTGATGTCGCCTACTCCTCCTTGCGATCCTTGTGCTAGCAAGGTCCAAAGATGTCTTGGTCGAGTGAAAGGGAAGAAGAACTTCTTGGCTTGGCGATTTTTCCCTATCATCTCTTCCTCTCCTCCACGCGAGAATGCCCCAAGAGCCAAAGACAAGTTGGCGACAAAGCGTGAAGGCGTGAAGAGGGAGGACGTGAAAACGTGGTCACGTTGAGAAGTGCTATCCAAAAATAGCATATAACTTCTCCACATGCGATCTTGGGTTTACCCCAATCGCAAACTCCACTTCACCCTTGAACCATGCGCTCATTCATGAGCCGGTTCACTTGAATTTGGTTCAATAACCAAATAAACCAAGCCATAAGTCCAGATCACATTAAAACCCTAAGGTATTTGATCTGACCGTTCATCTCCTGATGCTCCTGATCTCACCGATCCAGCATCCATTCTCTCAATCGAAGCTTACCGATCTTAAGCCCTAATCAATCAAACATGATCAGACCAGATCTCACTTACAATCAGAGATTAAATCCCTTTAAACTGAACCTGAACAATTCAGTCCACACGATCTGACTCAAGTAAGCCATATCATCAAATTGTGCGACCCTGAGGGTTTCCTTTAAATGTCGGTAACGATAACTCACGTCATCACGATCAGTGAGGGGTATCTAGCAACACATCACTGTCTCCCGATATAAAGAAAAGAGTCTTCCAAGACTACACCCAAAAACAACACAAGTGTGAATCAACTCACTAGGCATGCATACTTCCTTTGCCACTGGATGTTCTTATTGGACAAGCGTGTCAAGCTTGTAGCTCCAATATGATGAGCAAGATTAGATCAGATGAACACTGTCACCTGGGTATGGCCATACACTTTCTCAATCATCTCATCCAGGGGGCCCCTTTAGAACATCACACTCCTTAAACAAGGAGACGGCAATCCTATGTCTATCACTAGTGCCCTAACATGACTCAAGCTCATTATCCAAGATAGTCTATAATCATTATTTCTCAAATGATATTGAACTACCTCAAAACAATGACAATCATCATTTAGAAAACACAAGTGATCTCAAGTCAGAGGAAATGTGCCACTTGTTGCACTCAAGGATTATTCACATTGTGACAAGCAACTGAATATCCTAGTAGGGTCTGTCCAGTACATCCAATGTACCCATGAGTCTACATCTTATTCCATGCTCGAAGCATCCTATAAGATTAGAACACACATTAGTCTTAACCATATCAAGGCTGTCTCATGTTCACCAAGACACATCGACTAAGGACATAATAGCATGTCAGCCCAGCTGAACAGCTTTGAGACATTATTCAGAAGTATACTTATTGCAGCAGACAAGGTAACAAACTGAATAATAACCATGCCTTTATAAACACAAGAGTTTATTACATGATACTGTTACAATCCCAAGGCCTCAAACATTAGGCTTAAGGGCATACCCCAACATTGCTCACATCAAGTTGAATGTGCTCCATCTAATTTTCTCCTCCTGGATGGTTCATGATTTCCTTCTTCTGAATTTGATTCTGCTTTCTTCTGATCCTGAACATGCGCTCGATCTCCGGATCAATGTCAAAGAATACACCTGCCCTAGAACTTCTTCGCAAAAAGGGGTCAATCAAAAATTTTAAATTTCTAAGGCAACGGGCAAATAGAGAGAAAAAAGAAAAATAGCAATGCAGTATAGAAAAACTAACTAAAACCTAGTCTACCAATTCTCAGAAATATACTAATATCAACCGTTGTTCCCCAGCAACGGCGCCAAAAACTTTACACGACCCGCAAGTGCACGGTTATGTCAAAGTAATATAAAAGATGTCGAATCCCACAGGGAACAAGGTTGAGTACCAGAAAGTCCAAGTTTTAATAGCTTGGCGAATCAAAACATGGTTTTGAGAACTAAGATCGAAAATCAGAAATCAATGCTATGTCATAAGAGAATAAATATGAGAGGGATATCAGGGCTATGGTTTCCACCACATTCACGATCTTAATCGCGTAAAAAGAATATCGGTTATCTGGATTTATGTTTTTGCACAAGGAATCTATCCCTAGGGTACAAGGTGCCCTCTCTCAAGTGTACACCCAGGTGTTCGACTAAGACGATCTCCTGCTCTCACGGTGGATCATTTTAGACAAACCCAATGAGTTCTATGGAGGATTGCGAAACCCTCGAGCGAAGACCAGGCACTCTTGTGTCGAGGTCTCGCAAGTTTTACTACCAGGACCACCCTTACGATTCTCCTCTCGGTATAAATCATAACGGCTTAAACAATAAAATACTCGGCCATGGTAAAATCATGAGATATGTACATCAAAGTAAAATATGCTCACATAATAATCCAAATAAAAGAATCAATACAAGATTTGTAATTAAGAATCGTCAACGGGCTTCAACCTAGCCCCGAAATAGGGTTTACACTACAATCATCATTGAAATGCTCAAAATCTCTCTTTAAAAGAAAAGCAATCTATAAGGAAGCTAATTGATGCCTTGCATTTTGATAGTAATTTTGATGGTCATTTCATGCTAAATCTAGGCGTATTTTGACACTTTTATACTCTTTATAGGCTTATTTCCTTCATATCTTCGGAATCTTCACTTTTTGGTGTTTTTGTGGAATTTCATGTGAAATCACCCTTTTGACGTATTTTGGAGATTCTAAGGCCATGAGACGATTTCTTATGCGAAAATGAAGCTGCACGTCAAATTTGGGCCAAAACAGAGTTAGCCTAAAAAATACGACTAGGTGGGGTTCACCATCTAACCAAAGCAAAGACATATTGATGAAAAAGTTATCTAGTCATTGAAATATCAACAGAATAACACCCCCTTGTCCCAAGAAGAGTTTAAGCTAACATGATGGAAGAATCACAGCAAAACATGATTTTGTATGATTGGAGATAGTAAAGAAGGAGTAAAAGTTACAAAACAGGGCTGCAAGTAAATCGCAGCCTGTAATTTGTCTCTGAATTCGCGATGAACAGTGTCACGAACACGTTTTTGATGATTCCTCCTTCGATTGATCTCCTTTCAAGCTGAAACTTCAGTGGTGTGTTCTTCTTCCTCAAGCGTAGCTTCTTCTCAAAAATCATGGTCGAAGATGGTCTGTGCATCAAATGGCTATGAACCCTAGCGCGGTGATGATTTCCTCAAATTCTCCCTCAATCCTGGATAAAAATTGTTCCTTTTAGTTTGTGTGTCTTCTCCTCTTAAAGGCGAGTCCATCGCCTCCTTCGGATCTTAATTTGGAGGTCTGGATCAAAAGATGCGGTCTTTGCAAGAATCGGGCGAAAAAATCAGAATTCTGAGTTCCAAAATACGGTACCGTGAAGCTTCATACGGCAGTGCCGTATTTCATTCTGTGAGCTCTGGGCGAATAATACGGTGCTATGAGAATATTTCTCGTAAATATGGTGGTGTCGTATTCTTGTCAAGTGCTTCTAGTCAGAATCGTCAGATAATACGGCACCGTGTATGCGACCACGGCAGTGCCATATTTCTGTCAAAACTTTCTGGTTAAATTCGTCCAATTATACTGCACCGTGTATGCGACCACGGCAGTGCCGTATTTCCGATGAAGTTCTCTGGTCAAAATCTTCACAAAATACGGTACCGTGAAAGCTCTTCTGCCAAATACGGTAGTGCCGTAATTCCGTTGAGACTCTCTGGTTAAAAATGTCGCAAAATATGGTACCGTGAAGCTTCATATGGCAGTGCCGTATTTCGTCCAAATATGTCTGCTGAGAAATACGGTACCGTGAGAGATCTTCTGAAAAATACGGTACTGCCGTATTTTAGCTAGAAGGTGTATTTTGCCTCGAAATTTGTTGGGTAGCTTCGTTTTGACGTCTGGAATCCATTGGTGTGCTCAAATCTTCCAAAATCCATCAAAATATAGCACTTTTAACCTGAAAATGATCAAAAATAAGAAACGGTGTAGATTCTGCAATATTTGACAATTAAGGCTTAAAAATAAGCAAAAGAGTAACATTATGGTTCAAAAGATTACTAAATAAGTACGAAAAATACTATGAAATTTAGAGTCATCAAACACATAAGGCTTAAACCTTGCTTGTGCTCAAGCAAAAATCAAGAAATTGATCAAAGGAGAAAACTTTCTCATGACGAATAAATTTCTAAACCACAATCACCAATGAAAACTTTCGTTAACCATTCTATGGAATTTCAAACAGACATATCATCCTTTGCATCTGATTTTCAAGTTTCACTACTTAGTTAAATAAAACTTCACAACTTGCATAAAGGGAATATCAATCTCAAGACCTTATCTAGCTTTCAATTCAGAACCATTAACTTTTGTTTACAGGATTGGGGTTCCAAGATATTTTTCCACTCATAATCTCAAGATTTTTTTTTTCACATTCTCTAATTCGATTACCACCCTTTTTGCCGGTGACGAAATTAGAGTGCATTGATCACATAACCAACGCAATAGAACTCATATCCTCTTATTGGAATGGTTTACCAAGGATAGCGGAGTTTATGTGAATAGATTTCTCTCATGGCATGTACCCACATAGATATATGCATCTTTTATTCATTACTTCAACCCATGTCCTTTGGTACCACTGTGGTTTTCTCAGTGCCAAGTAGGGGAGTTCTCACTTTGTTTGGATCATGGAATCTCCTTTCCAAAAAAATATTAAATAGCATGAACATCAACTGAATTAATCTATCAATATCAATTCAAGAATTACACTCATATGCTGATTTTATTCAAAGAAGTAACTTCCCTTTAAAATCAAATTCCTCAGATAATATGTTTATCCAAAACCCCATCCATTGGTCAACGAAAAATTTTCAAAAGGTAGATATGTATTAGAGAAATAAACTCATCATAATAGGTCTAATCCTAATTTCAATTTTTCAACATGTAAATCATCAAGAAAAATTTTGCCACAGTATTTTCTTAGATAAACAAACCACTCAAGTGCATCAACAACAACCAGTAAATACCAAACAAATCCTATGGTATACCGAACTCATAGCATCAATCCAGAACATCAAATATCACATATACAACCAAATTGAATAGAAAGCATAGCAAATACTCTAAATATGTCGGTACAACCAAATTGAAGTCTCGAAGCAATAGCAATCAAGTAGCGAGAATCCGTAGCAGTAAGAGGCAAGAAGTTTGCAAAGTCATCCTTCTCTACATGAGGGTAAGATCAACATGGATTAGTGAACTCAAACAAAGCATGAGAATAGGGACGAGATACTCACAAAATCCTACTCATCTGACTGCGTCTCCTCCTCGTCTTCTTCAACCGGGGCGACAGCTATGGGATCCTGAGATGCTCCCTCACCTGCATCGCCGTAGATACCACCTCTCCTAGGGTCCTCGTAGCCAAAACGATCATAGAGAAAATTCCCCATGTCTTCCATATAGGTTCCCAACGCCTCGATATCCATATGAATGTGACTTATTTGCTCGTGTAACCCTCCTATGCCTCCAATCACCCTCTCCATCCGCTGCTCCTGCCTGTACAACTGTGCAGTGATAGTCTGAAACCCTGGGTCTCAGTAACTCTGCCAACCTCTCTGATCTGGGGTTGCGTGATGTGAGGATGATCTGGCGGCTCCTGGAGGCGGTGGCTCAGTGACTCTGGGTGGTGAGGAGTCAATACTCATACCAAACTGGTCATCACCCAAAGCAGGAGGTGGTGGTGGCAATGATGTCTCTAGTGTAGGTGTAGCATAGGATATACAACTGGGTAATAGCTTCCAATTTTCAAGGCTCTGTACTGAGGTCCGTCCGGGGTTAGGCAATGGCAATGTGGGAAGACCTGGCTGAAGTATCAAACTATAAGTGTCCCCATCACGCTGAATCATCTTCATCGCAATGAATGATTCAATATCTATCCTGGAGTTGCCTCGAGCAACCTCGATCCCATAGGGCGCAATCTCAAGATGTAGTGCTATAGGAGTAAGGAAACCTCCTATCACTATAGCCCCTTTCTTAGCCCTTGACACCTTACTAAGGTGTCTCATGAAAAAGAAAGCTATATCTATAGTGTAACCATGAAGCATACTCCAGAGTAAATATAATTCAGCGTGAGTGACAATACTATCACTATCTCCTCGCCCGAATATCGTGTGTGCAAGGACCCGGTGGGCATATCTGATGTAGGGGTTCTAAATCTTCGAAGCCCTTACTGTTCAGGCTGAATACCTACTGTCTGAGGAAATCTGATCCCAAAAGATATGCACAAGAAATCCAATGGGTGGTTCTGTTCGCCCCTTCCGTGGGAAGTGGAATATGCGTCAAATTTCCTTGAATGTGAGCATTCTTTCTTCGTTCATCATCCTGAATCTGATTTCTCCCTCGGCGGTGTGATCCATGTATTCTTCCCAACTGACCTCTAAACTGCTTAGAACTTCTAGAATAACAGGTAGGTAAGTTTCAGATGTAATCTCAAAAAATTCTCTCAACCCTACCCTGTCGTACATCCAAAACACATCGTCTTTCAGTCCAAGGATTTCTAAAGCTCTAATATCAGTGTATTTTGTTTTGACGATGCGTTGAGTAAGCAGCATATTATATCTCTGTTCATGCTCCTCATCCCTAAACACAAT
Organism: Costus lasius; assembly: GCA_027563935.2. Taxonomy (NCBI): domain Eukaryota; kingdom Viridiplantae; phylum Streptophyta; class Magnoliopsida; order Zingiberales; family Costaceae; genus Costus; species Costus lasius. The sequence continues at coordinate 86,350,402 of CM050451.1, forward strand.
ACCAAAGGGATTCAGTGGTGGCATCTGAGTTTTAGCGGGGGCTTTTCCTTTCTTCTTTGATTTCAACTTTTTGGTAGGTGACATATTGTAGTGCAAAAAGAAATAAGGAACAACAGGGGAAACTTTGAGGAACTGGCATTACGAAAATCGTGCGGCTAGAAAACAGGCTGGGTTTGAAGCTTAGAATCAGGATTTCTGAGTTGAGATCGAGCTTTAGATCCTTTTGGAATGTGATCTCCTTTCTCCCCCGAAGATTTCTGAGCCTGGAAACAAATCAACCGACGCCCGGAAGAGAAGAATCGAAAGAGGTGAAAACTCGGCGGAAAACAGTGCAGCGACCTGGAAATAATCGTGATCGAGCTCGAAATTGTCACGATTTTTGCTTGGAATTGGATGAAAGTTGAGGGGAAAGATCACATGAGTTTTGGGAAGCGAATGCTTGAGGAAAAACAGAAAGTCGGCGTGAAATCGGGAGAAGAAACCCTAAGAATAGTGCGCCGAACCCTAAATACGGCACGTGAATACATGGGGTCGGGTGTGAAATACGGTACCGTATGGTGAATACGGCCGTGCCGTAATTTTGCTACAGGTTTTGTACATGAAAACGCGGAAGAATACGGTACTGTGTGAAAATACGGTACCGTCGTATTTCGAAAAAATTTTCTGTTAAAAATTTCTCACAATTACGGTACCATGCAAGAATCCACGGCAGTGCCGTAAAACCAAAAAAAACTTTCTGTTCAGAAATGGCCAAAAATATGGTACCGTGAAAGAGTTACTTAAACATACGGTATTGCCGTATAATGTTAGAATCTTTCTGTTTAAATCCAGCCAAAAATACGGTACCGTGCAAGCGACTACGCTACTGCCGTAAAACCAAAAAAAAACATTCTGTTCAAAAATGTTCAGAAATACGGTACCGTGAGAGTTCGTCGAGAAAATACGGTACTGCCGTATTTTATAAACTAAATTCAAAAAAATCTCAAGAAATCGCTAAAAAATCAGAGAAGGAAGGGTTAACTCTAAACAAAGTAAACTAAGCAAAAACAAACCAAAATCAAAGAAAAAGAAAAAGTTTTGCTTGGGTTGCCTCCCAAGAAACGCTAATTTAATGGTCTTTAGCTTGACCCATCCACACTTGGATTCATTTGTATCTCATCAAGCAGATAATGTTCCCCTTCTTCAATTTGTTCTCCATGATAGTAGTGCTTCAATCTTTGTCCATTAACCTTGAACACTCCTTTCTCTTCACTCCATATGTCGACGGCTCCGTGCGGGTAAGTCTTCTTCACCTGAAAAGGCCTAGACCATCGAGACTTCAATTTACCAGGAAAAAGTCTCAATCTAGAATTAAACAAGAGAACGAAGTCACCTGGTTGAAAATCTTTTCTGAGTATGTGCCGATCATGCCATCTCTTGGTTCTCTCCTTGTAGATTTTTGCATTTTCATAAGCAGAGAGTCTAATTTCTTCAAGTTCACTCAATTGTAGTTTCCTCTTTTCACTTGCACTCTTCAAGTCAAAATTTAGTGCTCTAATTGCCCAGAATGCTTTATGCTCGAGTTCTACAGGAAGGTGACATGACTTGCCATAAATCAATTGAAATGGTGACATACCTATTGGTGTTTTGAAAGCAGTCCGGTATGCCCAAAGTGCATCATCAAGCTTAAGAGCCCAGTCCTTCCTTGTTCTTGACACTATTTTTTCCAATATCCCTTTAATTTCCCTATTAGATATCTCCACTTGTCCACTTGTTTGGGGATGATAAGGTGTTGCGACCCTATGATTCACCCCATATTTTCTAAGTAAACCTGAAAACTTGTGTTCAATAAAGTGGGATCCTCCATCACTGATCACCACTCGCGGTACTCCAAATCGTGGGAAGATAACTCTTTTAAACAATTTCACCACAACCTTAGAGTCATTAGTAGGAGATGCAATGGCTTCTACCCACTTGGAAACATAATCTACCGCCACGAGTATATAATTATTTCCTCCAGATGATGGAAAAGGTCTCATGAAATCAATACCCCAAACATCAAAAATCTCAACCTCAAGTATGGTGGACAATGGCATTTCATTCCTTTTATTTATGTTCCCCATCCTTTGACAATTATCACAAGACATTATAAAATTTATTGCATCCTTAAACAATGTGGGCCAATAAAATCCAGATTGTAATACCTTAAAAACTGTCTTCTCAGTACTAGCATGCCCTCCGTATGGTGATCTATGGCATTGTGATAATATGTCTTTCGTTTCCTCTTTGGGGATACATCTTCTGTATATTCCATCTGCACATCTTTTGAACACATAAGGCTCATCCCAAAAATAATATTTAACATCTGCTAAAAATCTTTTCTTGCCTTAGTAATTCAAATCAATAGGAAATATTCTTGCAACAAGATAATTTACAATATCTGCATACCAAGGGGCCTTAATATGTTCAACTCTCATCAGTTGTTCCTTAGGAAAAGAATCATTAATGTCACCTTTTGTATCTTCAACCATCATCCTTGAAAGGTGGTCTGCAACTAAATTCTCTGTGTCTTTCTTATCCTTGATTTCTAGGTCAAACTCTTGCAGAAGCAAAATCCATCTCAACAACCTTGGCTTACTGTCCTTCTTCTGCATCAAATATTTAACTGCAGCATGATCGGTGTACACTATAATCTTTGAATTTATCAAGTAAGATCTGAATTTGTCAAATGCAAAAACTATGGCTAACAACTCTTTTTCAGTGGTGGTGTAGTTTCTCTGTGTTTCATCTAGAGATTTACTGGCATAGGAGATCACATGAGGCTTCTTGTCCTTCCTTTGCCCTAGAACTGCTCCCACTGCAAAATCGCTGGCATCACACATAAGCTTGAAAGGTAATTCCCAGTCAGGTGGCTGCATGATCGGTGCTGATGTCAAGGCTTTCTTCAATTCCTGAAAAGCAAATAGACATTTCTCATCAAAGCAGAATTTGGCATCTTTACAAAGTAAATCTGTTAAAGGTTTAGCAAGTTTAGAGAAGTCCCTGATGAACCTCCTGTAAAACCCTGCATGTCCCAAAAAGCTCCTGATTTCCTTGACAGTGGTGGGTGGTGCCAACTTCTCAATCACTTCTATCTTGGCCTTGTCCACTTCAATCCCTCTCTCTGAAACAAGATGGCCCAAAACGATCCCCTATCTAACCATAAAGTAACACTTTTCCCAATTCAAGATAAGGTTAGTCTCTTCGCATCTCTGCAAAACTCTAGAGAGGTTAGCCAAACAGTCATCAAAGGAAAAAACCATAAACTGAAAAATCATCCATGAAGTCTTCAATAAATTCAGAAAAGATTGCCATCATGCACCTCTGAAAAGTGGCAGGTGCATTGCATAAACCAAAAGGCATTCTTCTATAAGCAAAAGTACCATGTGGACATGTGAAAGTGGTCTTATCTTGGTCATCTGGGTGAATAGGAATTTGAAAGAATACAGAATAACCATCAAGAAAACAAAAATAAGAACGCTTGGCAAGTCTCTCAACCATCTGATCAATAAAAGGCAAGGGAAAATGATCTTTCCTAGTGGCAGTATTTAGTTTTCTGTAATCAATGAACATACACCAACTAGTGACAGTTCTAACTGGTATTAACTCATTGTCTTTATTTTTCATTACTGTAACACCTCCCTTTTTAGGTACACAATGTACAGGACTTACCCACTTACTATCAGAGATAGGGTAGATAATACCTGCATCTAGCAATTTTAGCACCTCCTTCTTTACCACTTCCTTCATGGACGGATTGAGTCTTCTCTGAAAGTCTACATGCAGCTTGTGCTCATCCTCCATGTGAATCCTGTGCATACAAAAGGAAGGGTTAATTCTTTTCAAGTCATCAATTGTGTACCCAATTACTTTTCTATGAGTTCTTAGTTCTTTCAAGAGAAGATCAGTTTCCCTGGCATCTAATTGAGCATTTACAATTACAAGGTAGGTAGAGGTGGGACCAAGAAACTCATATCTAAGGTTATTAGGTAAAACTTTCAGTTCAACTTTAGGAATCTTTTCTTTTTCAATATCAAAAGTAGCACAATCCAAAATGTCATGTTTTTCATCATCAAAATCATCAAAATCATTCTCAAAACTAGAATTGTCATTTTCTTCACAAGAACTTCCTAAGGAATAAGAAAGAGAGTCAGAAAAAGGATTAGAAAGAGGAACATCAACAGAAGAATCATCAAACAAGCAACTAACATCATAGACTGTGTCATCAATAGCATGGATAGTGCAGCAAGAACTAGCATATGCAGGTTTTTTCAATGAATTATTCAAATCAAATTCAATCTTGTCATTGCCAATTCTCAAAGTAAGTTTACCATTCCTTACATCAATAAGGGCTCCAGTAGTGGCTAGGAACAGTCTACCCAAAATAATAGGAATCTTGGCATCCTCTTCCATTTCAAGTACAACAAAATCAGCAGGTATGAAGTACTTACGAACTTGTATATGAACATCTTCCAAAATACCTACTGGATATTTCACTAATCTATTGGTGAGTTGCAAAGAAATTGTAGTTGGTTTAGGGGCTCCCATGTCCAGTTTCCTACACACAGATAAAGGCATAAGACTAACACTCGCCCCTAGATCACATATAGCTTGATTGAAAGCAACATTGCCAATTGAACAGGGTATCGAGAAGCTACCTAGATCCTTTAACTTTGGTGGCAACTTGTTTTGAATTAGAGCACTACATTCTTCAGTTAGTGCTACAGTACTGTAATCCTCAATTTTTCTCTTGTTGGATAAGATTTCTTTTAAAAACTTTGCATAAGTAGGCATTTGGGATAATGCATCAGTAAAAGGAATATTAATGTATAGCTTTTTTAACACTTCTAAAAATTTCCCAAACTGCCTATCTAGTTTAGCTTGCACGATCCTCTGGGGGAAAGGGATAGGTGTACTATATGGCTGTGGAGAACTAGGTCTGGGCACCTCATCCTCACAAGGTAAGTCACCTTTCTGTGAAGATCCATTCTCTCCAGAAGGAGAAGAATCAGGAAGGGATTGCACTTGTGTGGGCTGTGGTTCCAAAACAGGATCCTCACTAGGTATAACATTAGGCTCATCCTCTTCATCATCTAAGGGTCCCCTTGGATCTTCCAACTGTCTACCACTCCTAGTCATGATGGCATTACAATGTTCCCTGGGATTTGGTTCAGGTTTTGCAGGTAACTTCCCAGGGGGTCTATAAGGTGTATTAGCCTATTGTGCTATCTGAGTTTACAACATTTTGTTATGAGCAACAACACCATCCAACCTAGAGTTTATCTGCTTAAGGGTTTCTGTGATCTCATCATTTTTGCTCATCTAATTACCCATGAATCTCTCAAACATCTCTTCTAAACTAGATTTTTGGGGTTGATTATGTTTTGACTGTCTCTAGTTATACCCCCTATTATCATTTTGCCCACTAGTTTGATTGTTACTTTCCAAGACAGGTTAGGATGGTTGCGCCAACCAGGATTGTAAGTATTGGAGGAAGGGTCACTAGATCTAGCTTTGTTGTAACCCCCCACAGCATTAACTTGCTCACTCTCTTGGTCAACTATAACTTTGCATTCCTCAGCATAATGCCCATTGTTCCCACAAACTTCACATACAACAGAAGAAACAGAAGCGGTTTGCATTTGAAAAGAATCAAAACGGTTACATAACGAGTCTACCTTTTCTGCAAGAGAGCGCCAACCATCACCATCGTTCTTACCATGAGAAGGCTGATAAAGCACTCCTCTCTCTGAAGCCCATTGGTTGTGATTTAGCACCATCTCCTCAATCAAGGCATGAGCATCTTCAACAGTTTTGTTCATTAATGCTCCCCCTGCAATAGCATCAACAGTTAAGCGTGTATTGTAAAGCAAACCATTATAGAAAGTCTGAATTAAAACCCAGTTTTCCACTCCATGGTGGGGGCACTTCCGTTGGAGTTCATTAAAGCGCTCTCATGCTTCACTCATTGATTCTCCATCTCTCTGGGCAAAGCCTATGATTTGATTCCTCAACTGGATCATCTTACTGGGAGGAAAGTACTTCTGCAAGAAGGCGTTTGACAAGCGCTCCCAAGTAGTGAACGTTCCAGTCGGGTGTGCATGAAGCCAGGCTTTTGCTCTGTCCCTGAGAGAAAAAGGAAACAGTCTTAGTCTGAGGGCGTCGTCAGATACACCATTAATCTTTATGGTGTCACAAAATTCAAGGAAAAGGGATAAGTGTTGGTTTGGATCTTCCAAAGGAGATCCTCCAAACTGATTCTGTTGAATCATCGATAAAAATGCTGGTTTGATCTCAAAGTTGTTTGCATCTATAGCAGGCCTAGTGATGCTAGAACGGATTCCTTGTGTGTTCGGGGCTGCATAGTCTCTAAGCGTTCTTCTTTCTGCCATGATGGATTCTTCTTCTCTTCTTTCTGCAAATTTCAACTTCCTGCGCAGTCTAAGTGTTTTATTAATTTCAGAGTCAAGAGGAACTAATGGTCCTGACCTAATATTTCTGCGCATACACAAGTAGAAGGTTAGAAAGGTTCAGAATTTGTAGAACTAAAAGGAAATCAGAATCTATCACAGAAAGTAGTAAAAAAAAATTAAAAAAAAACAAAAACAAGAAAAACTTAGTCTAGCGATAATAACAATTATGTCAATATCAACAAAACCGACTTCCCCGGCAACGGCGCCAAAAACTTGTTGTATTCCGCAAGTGTACGGATACTCGAAGTAATAATTAAGATATCGAACCACAGGGACTTCGTTGTTAAATACCGACTAATTGAGTTTTCACTAGCTAAGGGAATCGAGAATTGTGTAAAAAGCAATCGAACTGTAATTGAAGTAAATCAGGATGAGAGAATTGGGACTAGGGGTTCATTCAACTTGATATTCAGAACTAGATAGGATTAAAGAATCATCAATTTATCTCTGCTACGGTTAAGATATAATTCACTTGGCAAACAAACTAACTCACTCTCGCACAATTAGTATGCAAGAAACGATCCTCACTCTAGCACAACATCAATTCAATGCTAAATATAAGTGAATTTCGGTTAAAGAGATTAAGGATCACTCTCGTGCATCCTATCTCAATACCAAGATCTCAAGCAAAACTAAGCACTCTCGCACCTTAGTTTCACAGGTTTTACTCAAGGCTTTCTAACAATCTAACGTCTATCTCTAGCACGTTATCATATCTGTAACAATAATAATTTCTAGGTCATAACAATAACAAGAAATAAACTTCTAAAATCTAAAGATAAGAGCACAACCAATCTCTTGCGATGAGTTCTTACAATAAATTCTAGGGTTCCAAGTTCTATGATATCATCTTCTCGGTCCATAGCATAAAACTCCAAGACATGTTAAAGCATGAAACTAAAAGCGATTGAAGGCAATAAATCACTTGAGTAAAATAACCAAAGCAAAGACATATTGATGAAAAAGTTATCTAGTCATTGAAATATCAAGAGAATAACACCCCCTTGTCCCAAGAAGATTTTAAGCTAACATGATGGAAGAATCACAGCAAAATAGATTTTGTATGATTGGAGATAGTAAGGAAGGAGTAAAAGTTACAAAACAGGGCTGCAAGTAAATCGTAGCCCGTAATTTGTCTCTGAATTCGCAATGAACAGTGTCGCGAACACATTTTTGATGATTCCTCCTTCGATTGATCTCCTTTCAAGCCAAAACCTTTGTGGTGTGTTCTTCTTCCTCAAGCGTAGCTTCTTCTAAAAAATCATGGTCAAACATGGTCTGTGTAGCAAACGGCGATGAACCCTAGTGCGGCGATGATTTCCTCGAATTCTCCCTCAATCCTGGATAAAAATTGTTCCTTTTAGTTTGTGTGTCTTCTCCTCTTGAAGGCGAGTCCATCGCCTCTTTCGAATCTTAATTTGGAGGTCTGGATCAAAAGATACGGTCTTTGCAAGAATCGGGCGGAAAAATCAGAATTCTGAGTTCCAAAATACGGTACCGTGAAGCTTCATACGGCAGTGCCGTATTTCATTCTGTGAGCTCTGGGCGAATAATACAGTACCGTGAGAATATTTCTCGTAAATACGGTGGTGTCGTATTCTTGTCAAGTGCTTCCGGTCAGAATCGTCAGATAATACGGCACCGTGTATGCGACAACGGCAGTGCTGTATTTCTGTCAAAACTTTCTGGTTAAATTCGTTCAATTATACGGCACCGTGTATGCGACCACGGCAGTGCCGTATTTCCGATGAAGTTCTCTGGTCAAAATCTTCACAAAATACGGTATCGTGAAAGCTCTTCTGCCAAATACGGTAGTACCGTAATTCCGTTGAGACTCTCTGGTTAAAAATGTCGCAAAACACGGTACCGTGAAGCTTAATACGACAGTGCCGTATTTCGCCCAAATATGTCTGCTGAGAAATACGGTACCGTAAGAGATCTTCTGAAAAATATGGTACTGCCATATTTTAGCTAGAAGGTGTATTTTGCCTTGAAATTTGTTGGGTAGCTTCGTTTCGATGTCTGGAATCCATTGGTGTGCTCAAATCTTCCAAAATCCATCAAAATATAGCACTTTTAACCTGAAAATGATCAAAAACAAGAAACGGTGTAGATTCTGCAATATTTGACAATTAAGGCTTAAAAACAAGCAAAAGAGTAACATTATGGTTCAAAAGATTACTAAATAAGTACGGAAAATACTATGAAATTTAGAGTCATCACCATCCCCAGTCGCCAGCCGATAGAACATTCCAGAGAGCTTCACGGCCGGGTGAACCCCACCGGGTTCACTAGATCTCTTGTAAGCCGAGAACTGCATAGTGAGAAGCACGGCTAGGTGAACCCGGCGGGGTTCACCGCGCTTCTTTCACCCAGAACTTCACAGAGAGAATCACGGGCAGGTGAATCCGGCAGGGTTCACCCGTGATTCCAACCCAGTCGCGAGCGAGACTGAGTTTCACTCAATTTTTCCCTAATTTCTCACTCGTTTGGAGTCCGAATTTGGCAAGTAAGGTGACTATGGAAAGCTCTTTCAGAGGCAAACGCAAAGGATAGAAAAGCCCTAATTTTCTTGCCCTAATTATCAAGCAATCTGAGGATGATTGGGCGCAGATGGAAGAACACGGCGATGAGGCAATTTTTGGAGATTTTCAGAGATTGAGACTCGAGATCATCACGATTTCTTCAGGATTCCTTCGGTTCATCATCTCCTTCCTCTCAAATTCATGTCCTTGTACTTTTCTTTTCATTAAAAGAAAGATTTTGAACGTTTCAATATCGATTGTAGCGTAAACCCTATTTCGGGGCTTGGTTGAAGCCCGTTGACAAATTTAATCACAAACTTTATCTTTATTCTGTTATTTCGATTTTATTGTGAGCATATTTTACTTTGAAGTGTTTATTTCGTGATCTTACCTTGGCCGAATACTTTCACGTGTTAGCCGTTACGGTTCATATCGAGAGAAGGATCGTAAGGGTGGAATCCCTTAGTAAAACTTGTGAGACCCCGACACGAGAATACTTGGTCTCACTCGAGGGTTTTATAATCTGCCATAGAACCCATCGGGTTCATTTTAGAACGATCCACCGCCAGAGTAGGAGGTCGATCTAAATCGAACACCGGGGTGTACACTCGAGAGAGGGCACCTTGTACCTTAGGGTTAGATTCCTTGTGCAAAATCAATAATCCAAATAACCGACATCTGTCTTGTGCGATTAAAGTAGTCATCGTGGTGAAAACCAAAGCCCCAATATCTCTCTCGTATTTAATCCCTATCGTCGTAGCGTTGATTGCTTGTTTTCGATTTCTGCTTTAAAAACTCAATTTCGATTTGACTAGCTATTAGGACTCGGATTTTCTGGTACTCAACCTTGTTCCCTGTGGGATTCGATATCTTTTATATTACTTCGACATAACCGTGCACTTGCGGAGCGTGTCACTAATCTGAGGGGAAGGAGACGATGAACCGAAAGTATTCTGATGAAATCGTGATGAACCGATGTCTCAATCTCCTAAAATCACTAAAAATTGACTCGTCGCCGTGTTCTTCCACCTTTCGCCATTTCGTCACGTGATTCCTCCATATTTAGGGAATGAAAATTAGGGCTTTTATACTCTACATGTTCTCCTTCGAATCCGCTTTCCATAGAGTCCTTCCTTGCCAAATTTGGACATCAAACAGATCGAAAATCAGGGAAAATCCGAGTGAAGGTCGGGCTCGCGTTCGCCTGGGTTGGAATCACACGTAAACCCCGCCGGATTCACCTGGCCGTGATGTATTATGCACAGTTTGGTCGAAAGAAGCACAGGTGAACCCCGCCGGGTTCATGATGCCTTGCATTTTAGTAGTAATTTTCCTTGATATTTCATGATAAATCTAGGCTTATTTTGATAGTTTCACATTCTTTTAAGACTTATTTGCTTGAAAGTCTCGGAATCTTCACTTTTTCTTGCTTTTGTGGAATTTCAGGCAAAATCACCCAATTTCGACCTCTTTTGAAGATTCTAAGGCCACGGGGTGATTCCTCATGTGGAAACGAAGCTGCACATTAAATTTGGGCTCAATTGGAGTTAGCCTGCAAAAATACGGTCAGGTGAACCCCACAGGGTTCACCGGTGCTTTCGCCAGACAGCAGGATACTCACAGAAGGAATCACTTGCGCAGCACTCAAAGTCAATTAGAAGACATCATAGGCAGGTGAACCCGGCGGGGTTCACCGATGCTTCTTTCAGCCGAAACAATCCAAGAAGCTTCACGATCAGGTGAACCCCACGGGGTTCACCCGTGATTTCTACCAAGCAACCCGACACTTACTCAGATTTTTGGCAATTTTGACCCCCGTTTGATGTCCAAATTTGGCAAATGAGGAGTTTTTGGAAAGCTTATTCGACGGAGAACACAAGGGATATAAAAGCCCTAATTTTTATGACATAAAAGAAGGAGAAATCGGCACTCAAAGAGACTAGGGTGGACGGAAGTGGCGACAACACGTTCTGGGGGCGATTTTGAGAGATTGGAGTGTCAGATCTTCGTGATTTTTGGGGATCTTGTTCGGTTTATCCTCTCCTTCATCTCTAGAATGCTTTGTAACCATTTTCTTGACTTTTTAGAGAGATTCTTGCGATTTTTCATGAATTCTATAGCGTAAACCCTTTTCAGGGCTCGGTTGAAGCCTGCTGACGATTGTAAATTGCATCTTCTTATAATAAACTGTTATTTGGATTTCTATGTTAACATATTTTACTTTGCTATGCTGATTTCATGATTTTACCTTGGCCACGTATTTTCATGTTTCAACCAACGCGATTCATACCGAGAGGAGGGTCGTGGCGGTGGAACCCCTAGGTAAAACTTGTGAATCCATGACACGAGAGTGCTTGGTTTTCACTCGAGGGCAATATAATTTTCCACAAAACTCATAGGGTTTATCTGGAAAGATCCACCGTGAGAGTAGGAGATCGTTCCGGATAAGCACCAGGGTGTACCACTGAGAGGGGGCATCCTGTAACTTAGGGGAGATTCCTTATGCAAAATTATGAACTCTTGTAATAGATCAATTTCTTCGCATATTAGATACGTCAGTGTGGTGGATACCGAAGTCCTGATCTCTCTCATATAGAAAACCTCTTCGTCGTTGCGTTTGATTTCTTGTTTTAGATTTAAGTTCTCAAAACCTCGTTTCGATTCGCTTAACTATCAAGAGTTAGATTTTCTGGTACTTAACTTTGTTCCCTGTGGGATTCGACATCTTTTATATTACTTTGACATAACCGTGCACTTGCGGGACGTGTCAAGTTTTTGGCGTCGTTGCCGGGGAACAACGGTTAATATTAGTATATTTCTAAGGACTGGTAGACTAAGCTTTAGTTAATTTTTCTTTCTTAATTGCTGCTTTCTATTGCTTTTTGCTCATCACTTGTTTTTGAACTTCTTAATTGTATCTAACATATTTTTATGCAAAGAAGTTCCAGGGCAAGTGAACTCTTTGAAATTGATCTTGAGATAGAACGAACATTCAGACAAAGGAGAAAGCTTAAGCAAACTCGGCAAAAAGAGGACCAAAAACAGATGGAGCGCATTCAGCGTGACATGGACAATGATCAAGCACCCCAACCTGTATTGAACAACCATAACATGATGCTGAGAGATTATGCTGCACCTTATACTCATGGGTTACAATCTGGAATTGCAAGGCCTACAGTAGAGGCCAATAACTTCAAAATTAAACATGCACTACTTTCTATGGTTCAACAGAACCAATTTGGTGGTTCCCCTCTTGAGGACCCCAATATGCATTTAGCCATATTTTTAGAATATTGCGATACATTGAAGATTAATGGTGTATCTACAGATGCAATCAGGCTGAGACTTTTTCCATTCTCTTTGAAGGACAGGGCAAGAGTTTAGCTTCACATGATCCCACCAGCTTCAATAAGAACATGGATGGAACTATCTCAAGCCTTTCTCTCCAAATATTTCCCTCCATCCAAGACAATACAACTAAGAAATCAAATCATGAAATTCATGCAAAAAGATGGAGAATCCTTGTATGAGGCTTGGGAAAGGTTTATAGAGCTGCAAAGGATGTATCCACATCATAGAATTGCTACTTGGGTTTTAGTCCACACATTTTATAATGGGCTGGACTATAACACAAGACTCACAGTAGATGTTGTGGCCGATGGAGCTTTGATGAATAGAAGAGTTGAAGACGCCATGAACCTCTTGGAAGATATGGCAATGAACCACCACCAATGGTCATCAGAAAGAGGCATGCCTTCTAGAGCATCAGGTAAGTATGAAGTTGATGTCTTGACTTCATTAACCGCTAAGATAGATTCTTTAACCAAGAGGTTGGATTCTTTTCAAATTAACTCTGTTAATGCTAATTCTATATCTTGTGAGTTATGTGAGAGATTGCTAGTTGGGGATTGGTCAGTTGGTCCTGAATCATCCTGAACACATGAATACATTTGGAAACATTAACCCGATGAATAACCCATATTCCAACACATATAACCAACGATGGCGCAACCACCAAAACTTTTCATACCAGACTACCCAACCAGTGCAACAACAACCGGCACAACCACCACAAGCAAATTACAGGCAATTTTCAGGATTCCAAGCTAGGACTTACACTCCACCACCAAAGTCAAATCTGGAGTCTCTACTTGAGACTTTTTTGCGGCACAGATCAAACAAAATGAAGTAGTGAATGAGACCATGAAACAAATGATATCAAAGTTAGATGCCTTAGCCACCCACAATAAGATGCTAGAGACTCAGCTAGCCCAGCAAGCTAGCTCATCTACTAGACCTTCAGGAAAGCTCCCATCCCAACCATAGGTCAATCCAAGGGAGTACTGCAATGCAATCTCAACTAGAAGTGGCAAGCAACTAGAAGATCCAAAAATGCCAACTGATGATAGAGGAGAAGATGCAACACCTGACACCAGAGATCAAAACCAAGGGACAACCCCTGTGACACTTGAACAGACTGAGGAAGAGCGGCCTTATGTTGAGCCACCTGCATACAAACCTCTAATTCCTTTTCCACAGAGATTTGTCAAGGCCAAGCTAGACAAACAATTTAGTAAGTTTCTTGAAGTTCTGAAAAAACTTTATATTAACATGTCTTTTGTTGATGTATTGTCAGAGATGCCTACATTTGCCAAATTTCTGAATGACATCTTATCCAATAAGAGAAAGTTAGAGGAGCAAGAGACTATTGCACTTACTCAGGAGTGCAGTGCGATTATCCAGAACAAACTCCCCTAAAAGCTCAAGGACCTAGGCAGTTTTTCCATACCCTGCCAGATTGGGGAGATGACATTCCAGCGGGCCCTTTGTGACTTGGGGGCGAGTGTTAGTTTGATACCTCTGTCCCTGTGCAAGAAGCTGAATTTAGGAGACTTGAAGTCAACTACCATTTCACTACAGTTGGCTAATAGATCGATCCGCCGAGCTATTGGGATTGTGGAGGATGTCCCTGTCAAAGTAGGCAACTATTTTATTCTGACAGATTTTGTTGTATTGGAGATTGATGAGAATGACAGATTAGCTATTATTCTTGGGAGACCATTCCTTGCCACAGCTGGTGCGGTGGTCGATGTCAAAAATGGAAAACTGGACTTAAATATCGGTGAGAATGTTATACAATTTAATTTATCAGACTCTCTAAAGAAACCTTCTTTTGTAGGTACATGTTGCTATGTTGATATCATTGAGAGAGATGTGAAGCACATTGAACCGTACAAGAGAGACATCGACCCCCTAGAAATATGTTTGCTTGATGCTGAGGACCAAGACATTGATGACCACACTACTGAATATTCACTATTGTTGGACTCGCACCCAGTTTTGGAGTCCAAGTCATCAAAGTTGGAAACCCTTTCTAAAGTGATCTTATTAGAGACGGAAGAAAAGAAGATTGAGTATGAAAGCCTTCCTAGCAACCCTCACCATGAGTTTCTTGGTAACAACTCTACATATCAAATGATACTCAACGCCAATTTGAACAAAGAACACACTAAGCAATGGCACGACCAGCACAATATCAAAGAGGAATTTCTGAAGATGATAGAGTTCTGCTCTTTAACTCTAAGCTAAAATTATTTCATGGAAAGTCAAGGACAAGGTGGTCAGGACCCTTCATTGTGCAACAAGTATATCCTCATGGGGCTATCAAGATTTGGGCAGAGCATACAGGAAGTTTTATTGTGAATGGCCAGGGACTAAAACACTTTTATCAGGATGACCGAACTGACAAAAGGGTTGTTCTCACCCTTTTTGATTCATCTGGTATGGGTTGATAAACACTGTTTATGGTTGAGCTATAGACCTAAAACTAGCGCTCCTTGAGAGGCAGCCCAAGTTTTTGCTTGTTTATTTCTGTTATCTGTTGATTTTTTTATTTTTCTTGAAAACTCTTATAGGTGGATTTTGATGTGTTTTATTTTGTTTTCATTGTGGTTTTTGCTGATTGAGATTTATAATATATTGTAGGCATACCTTCTGGAGAATAGGGAATCAAAGCTAAGCATTTGTTTGCAGCACAGTGTGAATCACGGCTAGGCCAAGATTATGGTGTTTGCCCGTGCTAGTATGTCATTTCTATTCTCCTGGCCCTCCACCTTCTCCTCTCACGTATCCGAACTTATGACTGTGACATTGAGATTTAGAGTGGGTGAGCTATCTTTACTCCGGTTTCTTCTTTTTGTCTTCATGTGGCTGTTTAACTTATGACTATGACATGACTTTTATTCTATGACGGATGGATATTGTGGCATTGTATCTTATATATCATTTTATTCGTGGGCCTGGTCCACATCTTCAGGCCCCACTATGTGACAGTTCTGCATGACACTTTGGGATCTACTTTATTGTTTATGTTGGTACTTTGCGATGATGATTGTGATTCTCATACATGTCGTGTGAATGTTAAAATATTATGATGCTGATTATTAGTGAGTTTACTTGTCCATCATGAGTCTTGTCCTATGATAGCTATTGCAAAATTTTTTTAGTTGAATGCATGATTGGTTAAGAATAATCCAAGATTGTTGATAATACCTCCTTGTTAGGGATTCTTTTTTATCATATCCATATGCTCTATGATTTTGAAATTTTGTGATTTGGATTGACTTTGAATTGTTCATTAGTGGGTCAAACATTTCTATGACTGTTTAATCAACTCAAGCTTGCAACTTACATGAGAATCGTATTGAGATACATATTCACTTAGTTATTCTTTAATTTCCTTTCTATTGTTAGGGGGACACTGCAATTTTTAAAAGGATATGTTATCAACTGCTGAGCATAGCATTAAAAAAAAAACTCACCCTTAGATTCATCTACTTGGCACTACGAAAAATTGGCAGTGGTACCGAAGGACATGAGTTGAAATCTAAGAGATATGAAATGAAATCTATAAAATGACTCCTCTACTTGGCATTGCGAAAAATTGGCAATGGTACCTAAGGATATGAGTTGAAGTCTAATGCAATAATCAGTGTATCGTACCCTAAATAAAACATTTGAGTTAACCCCAACGATTTGATTTGGAATAATTGGAACTGGATTAGTGTTATGTTTAGCTTGATTGAATCCTATGTTTGTTGCTTACTAAGTTGACTAACATCTAGTTACTGTGGGATCAAACTGTTGAACACTCGAAACAACCGCTTACTTGATTTCTCCTGATTAGATCCTAGATTGCTATTAAATATTTTTCTAATTTGGATGCATACCTTAACACAAAAGATTGCTCTTATACCCATCACGTATTTCATCTTATTTTATTGCTTGAGGACAAGCAAAGATTTAAGTCTGGAGTATATTGATGCCTTGTATTTTAGTAGTAATTTTCCTTGATATTTCATGATAAATCTAGGCTTATTTTGATAGTTTCACACTTTTTTAAGATTTATTTGCTTGAAAGTCTCAGAATCTTTACTTTTTCTTGCTTTTGTGGAATTTTAGACAAAATCACCCAATTTCGACCTCTTTTGAAGATTCTAAGGCCACGGGGTGATTCCTCATGTGGAAACAAAGCTGCATGTCAAATTTGGGCTCAATCAGAGTTAGCCTGCAAAAATACGGCCAGGTGAACCCCACGGGGTTCACCGGTGCTTTCGCCAGACAGTAGGATACTCACAGAAGGAATCACGGGCAGGTGAACCCTATGGGGTTCACCCGTGATTCTCTCTGCTGCGCAGCACTCAAAGTCGACCAGAAGACATCACAGGTAGGTGAACCCGGCGGGGTTCACCCGTGCTTCTTTCAGCCGAAACAGTCCAGGGAGCTTCACGACTAGGTGGGGTTCACCTGTGATTTCTACCAGGCAGCCCGACACTTACTCGGATTTTTGGCGATTTTGACCCCGTTTTATGTCCAAATTTGGCAAATGAGGACTTTTTGGAAAGCTTATTTGAAGGAGAACACAAGGGATGTAAAAGCCCTAATTTTTATGACCTAAAGGAAGGATAAATCGGAGCTCAAAGAGGCTAGGGCGGACGGAAGTGGCGACAACACGTTCTCGGGGCGATTTTGAGAGATTAGAGCATCAGATCTTCGTGATTTTTGGGGATCTTGTTCGGTTTATCCTCTCCTTCATCTCTAGATTGCTTTTTAATCATTTTCTTGACTTTTTAGAGAGATTCTTGTGAGTTTTCATGAATTCTATAGCGTAAACCCTTTTTCGGGGCTCGGTTGAAGCCCGCTGACGATTGTAAATTGCATCTTCTTACTCTAAACTATTATTTGGATTTCTATGTTGACATATTTTACTTTGCTATGCTGATTTCATGATTTTACCTTGGCCACGTATTTTCATGTTTCAGCCGACGCGATCCATACCGAGAGGAGGGTCGTGGCGGTGGAACCCCTAGGTAAAACTTGTGAATCTATGACACGAGAGTGATTGGTTTTCACTCGAGGGCAATATAATTTTCCACAGAACTCATAGGGTTTATCTGGAAAGATCCACCGCAAGAGTAGGAGATCGTTCCGGATAAGCACCAGGGTGTACCACCGAGAAGGGACATCCTGTAAGTTAGAGAAGATTCCTTATGCAAAATTATGAACTCTTGTAATAGATCCTTTTCTTCGCATATTAGATACGTCAGTGTGGTGGATACCGAAGTCCCAATCTCTCTCATATAGATAACCTCTTCGTCATTGCGTTTGATTTCTTTTTTTCGATTTAAGTTCTCAAAACCCCGTTTCGATTCACTTAGCTATCAAGAGTTAGATTTTCTGGTACTTAACCTTGTTCCCTGTGGGATTCGACATCTCTTATATTACTTTGACATAACCATGCACTTGCGGGACGTGTCAGTTCACCTGCCCGTGAAGTGCTCTGGCCACTTTGAGTATTGCGCAACAGAGAGAAGCATGAGTGAACCCCGCCGGGTTCACCTGCCCATGAAGCTCTCTGTGAAGAAATCTACTTGCTGGCGAAAAAGCTGGTGAACCCCGTGGGATTCACCTGGCCGTATTTTTTAAGCCAACTCTGATTGAGCCCAAATTTGACGTGTAGCGGCGTCTTCATATAAGAAAACTTCCTATGGCCTTAGAGTCTTCAAAAGAGGTCAAAAATGGGTGATTTTACCTGAAATTCCACAAAAGCATGAAAAAGTGAAGATTCCAAAGCTATTATGTAAATAAGTCTATAAAGAATATAAAACCATCAAAATAAGCCTAGATTTAGCATGAAATACCAAGGAAAATTACTACTAAAATGTAAGGCATCAGCGCGCAAAGTTGACGCGTAGGTGTTGGGGCATAGCGCACCACTCAAAATAGTTGTCGACTGACGCGGCCCAATCAAGGAACCGTGTGGGGTCAAGGCTACCGTCAAAGGGTGCGGGTGAGGTATGCATGATACGTCCGCAAGTGCACAGATTTATCGAAGTAATAAAAAGATTATCGTTCTCAACGAGCATCTGGCAGTCAAGTACCGATTACACGGTCAATTTATATCTAGACGAATCAAATCGTGATTTTTGTTTAGAAACTTCTAAGTACAAATAAAAAGGAACAGAGGTAGAGTTTTTGGTAAAAATTAATTCGGATAAAATCAGGACTCGTGATTTAGCCACATTGACAAATATGAATTTAGTAAAAATAAATCTATAAACAGAAAATTATAGTTTTGAAAGGGATTTTTCCTAGAGTACAAATTACCTCCTCCCGAAGCGTAATCTGGTACTTAATTACACTAATCCCCTACTCTCGTGACAATTAATGTAACTAAGCCCATTAAGTTCTATGAAAAACCATGGAATCTTTCAAACGAATCCGAACTACTCCCGTGATCGGATTCGTAGGTTTAAAAAGTATAGATCTGACGTTGCAATTCACCTCTCGGTCCTTCTCGCAACGTCTAACACGTAAAATTACTTGATTAAGGTAAATTACGGAATAGACACAATTCTAATCAAATCAAATCTATAAAATTCATGTAAAAGATTTAAAACAATAAATATAATCCATGAATCGTCAATGGGCTACTCCCCAAATCCCAAAAATAGAGTTTACACGATCATGTTTATAGCAAACAGCATGCTTATTGATGTAGATTGCATGAAAACTCAATAAGATTACAAGAAAATATTAGAAAGGTAATTGGAAATCCTTATCCTTGATCTGGAGATGAAGATGGAACGTCCAAATCCTCCTTTGCATGATCTTCTTGCTCAAATTTTGCCCTAGAAAGTTGATTCTCGCCGTCGCCACCGCCTCTCTTCGTTTTCGTGCGTAGAAGCCCCCTAATATCCTCCAAAACCCTTCCTTTTATAGTTTGATCAGTATAGAACCCATCTAGGAAGGTTACTGTGGAGTTTGGTTCAATTCTGGTTCGGTTTGGAGTCGAATCCAGTGAGAAACACGAAAGGCGGACGTTTTTACAGCCCGTAATAAGTTTACGGCCAAGGCCGTAAATCCTTCTGTGTGTACAGCTCCTTTGTACACAAAAAGTTTCACAGACCATGGTGGATTCACGGTCTCACCTATGAAAGTTTCTGTATATATTTTAACTTAGCCATTTTTTCGCCCTTCGAACGCCAAATTTATGGTCGACTCCAAAATTACGGCCAAGGCCGTGAAAGTTGCGTTCTTCACTGTTTTCGCTCCAAATTTGACGTGTAAACTCGTAGTCTCCTCAGGAATTGTGATATGGCTTCAAAACTCTCGAAATTCATCATTTTTTAGCCATTTTACCTATATTTTCAATAAAACCAAGAAAAGTGAAGATTCTGTGCCAAGTGAAATAAAAACATTAAAAATTGCATTAAATCATTCAATTAAGCCCAAAATATCATGTAAAATATAGGCAAAAACATGATGAAAATGCAATGCATCAATGCACGGTATGACGAAAATTATCATCCATCCGGTTTCGACAATAATGGGCTTGGGCTTGGGGCCTTTGTGCTGCCCACACATCATCCTCGTCAAATGGTTTATCCTCGGGGAGCTGGTTCTTCCACATAGGGCCTACGCCTTACGGGTTGGGTTAAGGGGGGTAGCTCACTAGTCGGAGCTTGGTAGGTTGGTGAGGAGGGGTCAACCGAGACTCAGATTCTATGCTCTAAAGACTCGAGGCGATCACTCACGCCCTTGAGAGAAGCCATGAGTTGATCCATGGACTGCATGAGCAGTTGGCTAAGTTGATGACAAAAGTCCTCTATTCTGTCTAATCGCGATGACAGGGCACCATTCGAACTGACCTGGTCCTTAGACCCTTCCAAGGGTAGGATAGACTCATGGGAATCAGGGAACTGGGACATGGTTTGTGACCCCATAGTCACCATGCACAAACAAGGTATGACTCAAAATGCAAATGCTGAAAGCATGCAGAAATATGAAGATGCAACGGAGTTGGATTGTGTGAACAATAAGAATTGAACGCACAACTCCCTCTGATACCAAATTTGATGCAGCTACTATAGGTGGGTGGGTCTTTACCTCCGTACTTTAGGAGTTTATGAGACGATGCTCGAAAAACATGAGAGGGTCTAGAGACGAGGGAAGTAAAACGCGTGTCAAAAAATGAGCAACGTGAAAACCAGTGAGAAACAATGCAGAAGATGGCAATGAATATGTTTCGGGGCAACACAGAGACGAAGAAACCAACGACACCTTACTACGCAAATGAAACTCACTAACCTCTCTTAGTGAGCGATTTAAGCACAGCACAATAATAAGGGCAGCGGACTTACGGCGACTCAACACTGAAAAGAACCCCTAACTCATGGGGGGGGGGGGGAAACCCTAGAACATGCGCCTCTAGCATGCATGGCGGAAAGAGGGTTTCTCAAGGATCGCATATGAAAAACCATATGATCAACTTGAATGAGTTTAGATCTATACCATAGCCATAGAGATGGAGGTCGACTTGGAAGCAAGAGAGCAAAATAGATCCCCTCCAAATGGCGCGCACACAAGAAGAAGTTGGCTACTCCCTTCACGCCTTTGTGCTAGCAAAAGCTTCAAGGGGTCTTGATCGTTTGAAGGAGAATCCTTGGAGTCTTTGCTTGGCCGAATTCCACCTCTCCACTCTCGGCGATAATGCTCTCTCAAGCACACTTCTTCGCCAAAGTGAGAAGCCTTCAAGCAAAAAGCGTTTTGGCGTTTTTTCATCAAGTCACCATGATGACTTTCCATAAATGGAATGTCATGAAGGAGAGCTTTCGAAACCGATCAAAACAAAACGCTTATGCTTTGAACCAAGCGTTCACACATGTGAACCGGTTCAAGCTTAATCGATCCAATTGATTTTGGTTCAATAAACCAAATCAAATCAGCCCAAGCATTGGTCCAAATCAAAATAAACCCAAGGTTTAAGATCTGACCGTTCATCCTTTTGATGCTTCTGATCTCATCGATCTAGCATCAACTCTCTCGATCGAAGCTTACCGATCTAGAGCCCTAATCAATCAAACATGATCAGACCAGATCTCACTTACAATCAGAGGTTAAACTCCTCTAAACTGAACCCAAACAATTCAGTCCATACGATCTGACTTGAGTAAGCCATATCATCAAATTGTGCGACCCTAAGGGTTTCCTTTAAATGTCGGTAACGATAACTTTCGTTATCACGATCAGTGAGAGGTATCTAGCAACACATCACTGTCTCCCGATATAAAGGAAAGAGTCTTCCAAGACTACACCCAAACCATGGCACAAGTGTGAATCAAACTCACAAGGCATACATGTTTCCTTTGCCACTGGATGTTCATATTGGACAAGCATGTCAAGCTTGTAACTCCAACATGATGAGCATGATTAGATCAGATGAACATAGTCATCTGGGTATGGCCATACACTTTCTCAATCATCTCATATAGGGGGGCCCTTTAGAACATCACACTCCTTAAACAAGGAGACGGCAATCCTTTGTCTATCACTAGTGCCCTAACCTGATTCAAGCTCACCATCCAAAATAGTCTATAATCATTATGTTTCAAATGATATTGAACTACCTCAAGACAATGACAATCATCATTTAGAAACACAAGTGATCTCAAGTCAGAGGACATGTGCCACTTAGTGCTTACAAGGATCATTCACATTGTGACAAGCAATGGAATATCCCAGTAGGGTCTGTCCAGTACATCCAATGTACCCATGAGTCTACATCTTATTCCATGCTCGAAGCATCCTATAAGATTAGCACACATATTAGTCTCAATCATATCAAGGCTGTCTCATGTTCACCAAGATATCTCGACTAAGGACATATAGCCTGTCAGCCTAGCTGAACAGCTTTGAGACATTATTCAGAAGTACACTTATTACAGCAGACAAGGTAACAACCTGAATAATAACCATGCCTTTATAAACACAACAGTTTATTACATGATACTATTACAATCCCAAGGCCTCAAACATTAGCCTTAAGGGCATACCCCAACAATCTCCCACTTGCACTTAATCTAATGGTTGAGTAATCTCAAACCCATATTATTACAGTGCTTCTCATGCTTCTGCTGCGCCAGAGGCTTGGTAAGCGGGTCTGCCAGATTGTCATCTATATGAACCTTGCATATTTTGATCTCGCCACGATCAATGATCTCCCGGATCAAGTGAAACCGTCTCTGTATGTGCTTGGACTTCTGGTGCGACCGTGGTTCCTTTGCTTGTGCTATTGCTCCAGTGTTATCACAGAAGATAACCAAAGGATCTGCACTCGAAGGAACGACACCAAGTTCTCTCACGAACTTACGAATCCACACTGCCTCCTTGGATGCTTCCGAGGCTGCAACATACTCGGCTTCTGTTGTGGAATCAGCAACAGTTGACTGTTTGAAACTCTTCCACACCACTGCTCCACCATTCAAGCTAAAAACATAGCCTGATTGCGATCGGAAATCATCCTGGTCCGACTGGAATGAAGCGTCAGTATATCCCTCTATACTGAGTTCTTCCTGACCACCATATATCAAGAACATATCTTTGGTCCTCCGCAGATATTTTAAGATGTTCTTGACTGCAATCCAGTGCGCCAAACCTGGATTACTTTGGAATCGACTGGTTACGCTTAACCCGTAAGCGACGTCTGGGCGAGTACACAACATCGCATACATAATGGACCCAATAGCCGAAGCATAAGGCGTATTGTCCATTTCATCTTTCTCAGTCTGTGTTTGTGGACACTGACTCTTCGAAAGATTCAGACCATGTCTGACTGGAAGATATCCACATTTAGAATTCTCTAAATGGAATCTCTCCAGGACCTTATCGATGTAAGTACTCTGGCACAGCCCGAGAAGCCTCTTAGATCTATCTCGGTAGATCTTCACACCTAACACATAGGCTGCTTCTCCTAAATCTTTCATCTGGAAACATTTTCCTAACCATGCTTTAACAGCATGCAGTTCAGGAATATCATTTCCAATGATTAAGATATCATCGACGTAGAGGATTAAGAATGTAATCACGCTCCCACTAAACCTCTTATATACACACGGGTCGTCTTCATTCTTGATGAAACCAAACTCAGAGATTGATTCATCAAAACGAATATTCCAGCTTCTAGATGCTTGTTTCAGTCCATAAATGGACTTCTTTAACTTGCATATTTTATGACGATCTGATGGATTAGTGAAACCCTCAGGTTGTGTCATATACACATCCTCATCCAGATTTCCATTAAGGAAAGCTGTTTTCACATCCATCTGCCAGATCTCATAATCGTAATATGCTGCTATCGCGAAAAGAATCCGAATAGACTTAAACATGGCTACAGGTGAGAAAGTTTCATCATAATCTATCCCGTAGATTTGTTTGAAACCTTTCGCAACTAGCCTGCCTTTATAGGTAACCACGTTACCATCCATGTCAATCTTCTTCTTGAAGATCCATTTACAGCCTATAGGGATTACTCCCGGAGGCGGATCAACCAAATCCCAGACTTGGTTATCTGACATGGAGTCCATTTCGGCTCGCATAGCTTCAAGCCATCTAGCTGACTCCGGTCCACTGACCGCATCCGCATAAGTGAGGGGTTCATCATTATCAATGATGTAGACTCCGTCATAGCGCTCAGGCTGACGACGGATCCTTCCCGATCTTCGCGGTTCCCGTGTTATCTGAGCCTCAGGTTGTTCAATAACCTGTTCAACTGGCTCAGGCTCATCCAACTGTGCTTGACTACTTTGTCCTTCCTCTGGATTCTCATCCAGCTTTATTTCTCTCCCACTGGCCTCTTGCAGAAGAAATTTCCTCTCAAGAAATATAGCCGTCCGAGCAACAAAAACCTTGTTCTCTTTGGGATCGAAGAAATAATAACCCTTAGTTTCCTTAGGGTAACCGACAAAGATACATTTCTCAGATCTGCTCTCCAGTTTCCCAGAGGCGAGCTTTTTGACATAAGCTTCGCAACCCCAGATCCTGATAAATGTCAAGCTAGGCTGTTTCCCATACCATAACTCATATGGCGTCTTTGAAACTGCCTTGGATGGCACTCGGTTTAGTACCTTTGCAGCTGTTTCCAGTGCAAAACCCCAAAAGGAATATGGAAGAGTAGCCTGACTCATCATAGAACGAACCATATCAAGTAACGTTCTATTTCTCCTTTCGGACACACCATTCCATTGTGGTGTTCCTGGCGGAGTGAGCTGTGAGATAATCCCACACTCCTTTAGATAGTCAGTAAATGCATGACTCAGGTATTCACCACCTCGATCAGAACGAAGTGTCTTGATATTACGGCCTAACTGATTTTGTACTTCATTCTTGAACTCTTTGAACTTGTCAAAAGATTCACTTTTATGTCTCATTAAATAGACATACCCATACCTACTGAAATCATCAGTAAAGGTAATGAAGTACTGATAGCCACCTCTGGCATGTTTACTAAATGGCCCACACACATCACTGTGTATGAGGTCAAGTAAACCTGAAGCCCTTTGACCTTTGTTAAGAAAAGGAGACTTCGTCATTTTACCCATCAAACAAGCTTTGCATGTATCAATCTCCTCATAGGAGAATGATCCCAGCAGTCCATGATCATGCAACCGCTTAATGCGCTTCTCGTTTATATGGCCTAAACGACTATGCCATAATAAGGTGCTGTTATCAGCATACTTGGCTTTCTTATTATCAATGTTTTGTATAGAATTTTCCATGTCCAACATGAATAACCCATTGTTAATTGAACCAGTCGCATACACAATATTATCATAAGTTAAAACACACTTTGAAATCTTGCATTCAAAGGCAAATCCTTTCCTGACAAGAGCAGGAATAGAGATAATATTCTTGGTAATACTGGGTACAAAATAACAATTGTTTAATTCTAATACAATGCCAGATGGTAAAGAAATGAAATAGTCTCCTACAGCAACAGCAGCAACCCGTGCCCCGTTTCCAACGCGTAGGTCTACCTCATGCTGTCCCACCTGCCTTCTTCTCCTGAGTTCCTGTACATTTGAACCAATGTGAACTCCACATGCAGTGTCCAACACCCATGAAATAGAAGAAGAAGATAACATGACCTCAGTCACATATATACCTGAGCCAGAAGCGATGCTTCCCCTCTTATCTCCTTGGAGCGCTTTACAGTCCTTTTTCCAGTGACCCAGCTGGCCACAGTGGAAACACCTGTTGTCCTTCGACCGCTTCACCTTCTGTTTCAGTGCCTTGCTGTAGTTCTTGACAGGGGCCTTGCCCTTCTTCCCCTTCTTCTTGTTCCTTGAAGGAACCATTAAGACAGAGGTTGAAGGCTTTCCCTTCAGAGTTTCCTCAGTAGTCAAGAGCATATTCAGCAGCTCTGCCGGCGTACAATCGATTTTGTTCATATTAAAGTTAATAATGAACGCATCGAAAGAGGGCGGAAGAGACTGCAGAATAATATCTACAGCAAGCTCCTGGTTGATGGTATGCCCCAGTTTCTCCAGAGCCTCCTTGTGCCCAATCATCTTGAGCACGTGAGCTCCCACTGGGCTCCCCTCAGCCAGTTTGCTCTGAAAGAAGAGCTTCGTCAGATTATAGCGTTCTGTCCTCGCCTGTGCAGCATACAGCATCTTGAGGTTCGCTATAATCTCTATAGCCGACATATCCTCATGCTGACGCTGCAGCGGTGGCGTCATAGACGCTAGCATCAGGCAAGCGACATCAATGCTATCATTGACATGCTTTTCATAGGCATCCCGAACCGCCCTTGCGGCGTTCGGAGCGGGCTGCGGCGGTATTGCCGTCTCGAGGACATACAGTTTCCTCTCTGCCTTAAGAACGATCTTAAGGTGTCCAAACCAGTCAGAGAAGTTCGGCCCAGCAAACTTCTCCCTTTCCAGTAGGGATCGCACATTGAAGCTCATGGTGTTCGTTGCTGCAGTTATCTACAACAATGCAAGAACAGCAAGGTTAGTATCAATGTTCAGAATCAATCCAGGACTTAAGAAAGATTCTTTTCTCACTATTTTGTCTGACTGAAAAATCCAGTAAACAGTCCGAAAGAGTAATACTCTTTTAGTGAGATAGGATCCAGATTTCATACTTGGTCTCCGCGTCCCGCTCAGGCGAGATAAGATGCACAGAGATGACAAACATTAATTTCTGGTAGGCTGTCCCAGCCAATCGCCAACCCGTGCGATTCCCCTTCATCTGGGCAATCCAGCAGACTGTGCCAACTGAGTTGGTACAACACAGTCTCTGATCCCACAGATGGCTGCCTCCATGTGCTACCATATGCGCCACATATGTAGCCTACATGGTCAAGCTGACCTGACCTACTCCCTGGACCACCACGTGCTATGCTGAGCAACGAGAAGGGATAAATCCCTACTCTGTAACACGCAGGTGAAATCCAGCACCGTCTGAAGATAGATGGACGTGCCCACTGAGTGGGTTCAACACGGCTCCAACGATAGTCAGAACAGTGAGGTTTCGCGTCAGAAGGCTTACGAGCTTGATATGTTAGCGTTGGATTTTAACGGTCTTTTATCTTCTTTACTATCATGCAATTCCTATGGTGATAGCAGAAGATAAACTCATGCTGTTCTAATGTATATAAGCAATAAATAGAAAGCATGATCTTATGTGGTAAAAGCCCATGAACCCTAGAAAGACCTTAATTTTACTTAAGTCTTCACTTGAGCTCCTTAGCATCTCATCTGGTCCAACCCATGGCCCTAGCGCCAAGAGCACCTCAGGTGCGCCACCAGGTGAATACTCCTTTTGGATGTGTGCTTTTATGTTCTTGTCTAGTCAAAATACATTTTGCTCTATCTAGACAAGCTTTGACTCGCAGGTCAAACACATATTATAAATTAAATGAAAAAGTGATTCGCAGATCACAATAATATTAACTTATAATTTACCAGGCACGCAGGCCCCAGCACAGCACACAATAGGGCAACCCACATAAGACTAAATAAACAAGCATATGGTATCATTCATCATGTGATCCAATCATGAAATTACATTTTGAAAAACCCCATAGGTATCAATTTTAATTTCCTTATGTGCTCCACAACCTTACAATGGTCCATTGATAGGGATCCACTCATCCATCTGGTCAGATCCTCTGCCCTTGCATGCACCGAGTCCTAACTGACCCGAGTTGACCTAATGGTCAACCATGCATGCGCCAAGGGCTGAACCACCCTCATGAGTTTTGGCAAGCGGGTGTGACCCCGGGCCTAACTCATGTGTGTTCAGTAGTTGTCTCAACCAGACCTCGCTACACACCTAAGATGCAATCAACCTATGGCCACCTTGTGCTTGCGCACAGGTGCCATCTGGTCGATCCATCTAGGCTGTCAGATGGTCTGATCAGACTTTGGATCTAACATAGTAGATGCTTTCAACCCCATCAACCCATCTAAGGATTTATAGTAGGGGCACCTTAGATCTAAGCATGCGCGCAAGATGTAAGTTTTATAAAAACATTTAGAACATGCGCAAACATAACAAACAACATGCTTCACTAGAGAACATAAGATATATGTCATATCTAGCATGTTGATAACCCTTAGATCTAAGGGGGTCCCCTTCAAGGGGGAGCGCAAACATTAGGGAGTCCCCTTCAAGGGGGAGCGCAAACTGCATGTAACCATGATACAAGCGCAAACTTCATGTAACCATGATACAAGCGCAAACTTCATGTAAATAAAGCATGCATCAAGTAAGCGCAACATGTATGGATCACAAACATTTCAAAGCAATCATATAGATCATATCGAAAACCTTGCCTCTGATACCAATTGAAAAGAACCCCTAACTCATGGGGGGGGGGGAAACCCTAGAACATGCGCCTCTAGCATGCATGGCGGAAAGAGGGTTTCTCAAGGATCGCATATGAAAAACCATATGATCAACTTGAATGAGTTTAGATCTATACCATAGCCATAGAGATGGAGGTCGACTTGGAAGCAAGAGAGCAAAATAGATCCCCTCCAAATGGCGCGCACACAAGAAGAAGTTGGCTACTCCCTTCACGCCTTTGTGCTAGCAAAAGCTTCAAGGGGTCTTGATCGTTTGAAGGAGAATCCTTGGAGTCTTTGCTTGGCCGAATTCCACCTCTCCACTCTCGGCGATAATGCTCTCTCAAGCACACTTCTTCGCCAAAGTGAGAAGCCTTCAAGCAAAAAGCGTTTTGGCGTTTTTTCATCAAGTCACCATGATGACTTTCCATAAATGGAATGTCATGAAGGAGAGCTTTCGAAACCGATCAAAACAAAACGCTTATGCTTTGAACCAAGCGTTCACACATGTGAACCGGTTCAAGCTTAATCGATCCAATTGATTTTGGTTCAATAAACCAAATCAAATCAGCCCAAGCATTGGTCCAAATCAAAATAAACCCAAGGTTTAAGATCTGACCGTTCATCCTTTTGATGCTTCTGATCTCATCGATCTAGCATCAACTCTCTCGATCGAAGCTTACCGATCTAGAGCCCTAATCAATCAAACATGATCAGACCAGATCTCACTTACAATCAGAGGTTAAACTCCTCTAAACTGAACCCAAACAATTCAGTCCATACGATCTGACTTGAGTAAGCCATATCATCAAATTGTGCGACCCTAAGGGTTTCCTTTAAATGTCGGTAACGATAACTTTCGTTATCACGATCAGTGAGAGGTATCTAGCAACACATCACTGTCTCCCGATATAAAGGAAAGAGTCTTCCAAGACTACACCCAAACCATGGCACAAGTGTGAATCAAACTCACAAGGCATACATGTTTCCTTTGCCACTGGATGTTCATATTGGACAAGCATGTCAAGCTTGTAACTCCAACATGATGAGCATGATTAGATCAGATGAACATAGTCATCTGGGTATGGCCATACACTTTCTCAATCATCTCATAT
Organism: Costus lasius; assembly: GCA_027563935.2. Lineage (NCBI taxonomy): Eukaryota > Viridiplantae > Streptophyta > Magnoliopsida > Zingiberales > Costaceae > Costus > Costus lasius. Next base: position 86,379,726 of record CM050451.1, read on the forward strand.
AGGGGGGCCCTTTAGAACATCACACTCCTTAAACAAGGAGACGGCAATCCTTTGTCTATCACTAGTGCCCTAACCTGATTCAAGCTCACCATCCAAAATAGTCTATAATCATTATGTTTCAAATGATATTGAACTACCTCAAGACAATGACAATCATCATTTAGAAACACAAGTGATCTCAAGTCAGAGGACATGTGCCACTTAGTGCTTACAAGGATCATTCACATTGTGACAAGCAATGGAATATCCCAGTAGGGTCTGTCCAGTACATCCAATGTACCCATGAGTCTACATCTTATTCCATGCTCGAAGCATCCTATAAGATTAGCACACATATTAGTCTCAATCATATCAAGGCTGTCTCATGTTCACCAAGATATCTCGACTAAGGACATATAGCCTGTCAGCCTAGCTGAACAGCTTTGAGACATTATTCAGAAGTACACTTATTACAGCAGACAAGGTAACAACCTGAATAATAACCATGCCTTTATAAACACAACAGTTTATTACATGATACTATTACAATCCCAAGGCCTCAAACATTAGCCTTAAGGGCATACCCCAACAAACACACCCGCCTATGAACCTGCAGTCACACCAAAGCCAAGGAACCTCCACATCTCCGGCGTACGGATGCCCGTGGGTAAGGAAATCCAGCAAGAACAACACAATGAAAATCCGAAAACAGGCGAACCTGACACACCGGCGATGCGATTTACTTCTTTGAAATGAAAGACGATTACAACCAGAACGGCGAGGCAGCGAGACCAAGCCAAGAATCACACACCTTCCTCGTCACTCTAGCGTCGCAACTAACTCTTGAGTCGAGGCACCAACCTCACTCTCGAAACACACTGTAAGCTAATCTATCACACAAGAAGAGCTAAGGAACAAACTACACTCCAGCTCCCTTTTAATAATAGCGGAAGCGTTGACCCGAGATAGGATAACCCTAAGAGCCAGGATCCCATATGAGATATCCACCAGATGTGTCAGAGTAATATACCTTTATTCACATAATCCAAGGGGCAGATGATGACAAAGAAGAGGCGCACAAGTGTCCACCTGTTGGGAAACCCCGGGGACATTTTACAATTTTCAGAGCCATGGATACATTTTACGCAGCGGAAGAATGTCCCCGAAACAGGCTAGTCCCAAAAACCCAGTGAAGATCACTTGCGAGGGGTTCGACACGATGTGATAGTAAGTACCTTTAAGCAATTGGAAGCCGATGTCGATGAAGGCGCCCAAGTGTTCGCCCTCTGCAGTCTCGCACACACGGATTCCTCAAGTTTTCTTCTTCCTCGCCCGGTGCTAGCCTCGGGAAGAAGATCCATGCCTTAGGAGAGTCCTCCAAGCATCTTGCGCCACCACCAAGATGTGATGCGCCAAGGAGATGGAAGGAGAAGACAACGCCGCAAGCCTTCTTGTTCCTTTGCGCCAAGGAAAGGAAGAGAAGAAGCATGCTTGCGTCCTTGATGGAAGAAGAAGAGCTCTAAGCTCTCCAAGCCGTCGCCCTCTAATGCTTCACGCCTCCAAGGAATTAGCATCATCACTAGAGGGGGCGGCAAGGGCTTATTTATAGGAGCAAGAGGCGGTTAGGGGAGAATGGCAAGTGTTGACAATTAGGGCATGATTCTAGGAGATTATCCAATCAAATATATTGATTAAATCTCCACTCCCATATGCACCTAAGACTTGCCAAAGCAAGCATCAGCCATATGCGCCCATATCATGCCATATGAGGCATTAATCCCATCCATGCGCCTAGACCTAGTCAAGGCAATATGATGGATTGCCTAATGTGGCTTGGGCGCAAGTCCTAATCCAATTAGGACTCTAATTATGTTAATAATCAGCCCACAATTGTCAAACATAATCCAATCAATTATCTTGTGTGATTTAATCAAATCCAATTTGATTTAATCACCTAGGAGATACCAAACAAGGCATAGGCGCAAATTCTAGTCCAACTAGAATCCCATATGCGCCTATCCCATTAATTCATCCCCATTATACCCTTCAAGCCTCTTAGCCCTTCAATACAACTTATTAGCAAGCCCAACTAAGCAATGGGCCAAGCCCAAAGTCCATTATGCATGTTAACCAAGCTATTGGATCCAATCCAATTTAACCCATGGTTAAATGAGGCTAACCATGGTTAATTTGATCGATATGCCAAAAACGGAAGTTGGCTCCAATAAGTTTCTTCCATCTCATCAGGCCCATTGGCGCTGATGAAATCTCCCAAATAGATCAGAGTTATCCAATAACTCGATCTAAAGGCTACCCGAACAATATGAAAACTCGAGTATCAAGGTGTGCGACCCGTAGGTTCCTCTAACGCTGGCAGTGCTGACCAAAGGTCATCACAAGCAGTGAGTGGTACCTAGCAGTGCATCGCTGCTACCCAGGTTATTGGAATGGATATCGACATCGACATCCCCATCATCGCAACTAGGTACAGATGCATTACAGTCTCTTTGCCGAACTGATATCCGATTGGACAAGTGTGTCACCACTTGTTTTCATCCAATCACATGGCTATGACTAGAACAGGTTCTTACCTGAGTATGGCCATACACTCTCAGTCATAGAACCATAAGGGAGCTCCATGGATATCATACTTCCCAAAGGAAGGGGCAAATCCTATGTCTGTCCATTGACCTTCTCATATGGGTCGTGACATGCTCAATGACAACCGTTATGACCTCCCAACTACGGCAAGGTGTTAGGTTGCATCAAAGCAAGTCCCTAACCATATAGAATGTTCAATGACCTCAAGTTAAGGGATCAATGCATCTCCTGTCACTTGTGAGGATAACTCATGACACCAAGTCATAGCCTCACAGCGGGTCTGTCCAGTATATCCTCCAATGATATACCCATGTGTCTGCGTTAGCACCATGTGCCTAACCAGCCCACATACTAGTCTCTCAAGTACCAGAGTTGTCCCATATCCACTCAGGTACATCGACTGGGGACTATAGTTCGAGCACAGATCCAATCTGTCTCCAGGGACATTATCATGTAAGTACACAATCGCAGGTGTAGACAAACAATGATAACGACAATGCCAGAAAGATATATATTAATATCAGAGTCAAGTAGTACAAAGATGGACCAAAACTAGGTCCTAGGGCATATACACCAACAATCTCCCACTTGCACTAAGACCTAGAGGTTGAGCAACCTCAACCCCATATCTCTAGTACGACCATCATGCTTCTGCTGCGCCAAAGCCTTGGTCAGTGGGTCTGCTAGATTGCTCTCTGTGTCAATTCTGCTAATCTTGACATCACCTCGATCAATGATCTCTTTGATCAGGCGAAATCTCTTGAGTATGTGTTTGGTCCTTTGATGAGACCGTGGTTCCTCAGTATATGCAGTTCCCATTGTTGTCATAGTAGAGCTCAATGGGATCCATTGCACTTGGAACCACCTGAAGTTCAGAAAAGAACTTCCTGATCCAAACGGCTTCATTGGCTGCCTCAGAAGCAACCACATACTCAGCCTCGGTTGTAGAATTAGCTATGGTGGATTGCTTGAAGCTCTTCGAGCATACAGCACCTCCAACCATCTTAAACAAATAGCCGGTCTGCGATCTGAAGTCGTCAGGATCAGACTGGAACGACCCATCAGTGAAGCCCTGCACACTGAGTTCTTCCTGTCCCCGTAGACTTTATAGAATAAATCCTTAGTCCCTTTCAGGATACTCAAGGATATTCTTTACAGCCACCCAGTGCTGTAAACTAGGATTGGATTGGTATCGGCTGGTTATGCTCACAGCATAAGCCACAACTGGTTTAGTACACAACATTGCATACATGATCGATCCCACTGCCGAAGCATAGGGCACTCGACTCATGTCATCTCTCTCAGCCTCTGTGTTGGTACACTGGTTTTTTGAGAGAGTAAGGTCATGTCTCACTGGAAGGTATCCCTTCTTGGATTGCTCCAAGTTGAACCTCTCCAGGACCTTATCAATGTGGGTACTATGACTAAGGGCCAAGAGTCTCTTGGATCTATCCCGGTAGATCCTCACGCCTAGAATATAGGCGGCCTCCCCTAAGTCCTTCATCTCGAAACACTTCCCTAACCATGTCTTCATAGCTTGAAGACTAGGGATGTCGTTTCCGATGAGTAGTATGTCATCGACATACATGACCAGAAAAGTCATCAAGCTCCCACTGAATTTTTGTATACACAGGCGTCTTCTTCACTTTTGATAAAGTCATAATCTCTCACAGCTTCATCAAACTGAAGATTCTAACTTCGAGATGCTTGCTTTAATCCGTAAATGGATTTCTTTAGCCTGCAGACCTTACTGGCATCTGCAGGATGGATGAAGCTATCAGGTTGTGTCATATACACATCCTTAGTTAGCTTCCCGTTAAGGAACGCTGTCTTCACATCCATCTGCCATATCTCATAGTCATGATATGCAGCTATAGCAAGTAGAATCCGAATGGATTTGATCATGGCAACTGGCGAGAAGGTTTCATCATAGTCCACCTCGTGGACTTGTTTAAATCCTTTAGCCACTAGTCTACCCTTATAGGTAACTATTTTGCCATCCATGTCTGTCTTCCTCTTGAAGACTCATTTACACCCTATAGGTTTTACCCCATCAGGCAGCTCAACCAAATCCCAGACTTGGTTAGCCGACATGGAATCCATCTCGGATCGCATGGCCTCAAGCCATCTCTCGGAGTCCGGTCCACTGACCGCCTCATCATAAGTCCTGGGTTCATCCTCCATGATGAAGATCCCGTCGTGTTGGGTCGGCAGCGACCCATACCTCTCAGGTGCACGACGAAACCTCCCAGACCTACATGGGGCCTGTGTCTGAGCCTCAGGCTGCCTAGCAACCGGTGCAGGTGGCTCAGGTTCCCATCTCTATGTCTTGTGGTTGCACTTGGACCTCGTCCAAGTCAGACTTCCTCCCACTAACTTCTTTCATGAGAAATTCTTTCTCTAGAAAGACCGTACCCTGAGCAACAAAAAACTTTGTTCTCGGTGGGAATATAGAAGTAGTAACCCTTAGTCTCCTTAGGGTACCCCACAAACATACACTTATCAGATCTAGGTTCTAGCTTGCTAGAATCCTGACGTTTGACATAAGCCTCACATCCCTAGATAAAAGTGAGATTAGGGCGTCTCCTATTCCATACCTCGTATGGAATCTTTGAGACACTCTTAGATGGAACATTATTCAGTATTAGAGAAGCTTTTTCAAGTGCATGTCCCCAGAATGAGGGAGGTAGAGTTGCATGACTCATCATAGACCGAACTATGTCCAACAAGGTTCGATTTCTCCTTTCAGATACACCATTCTACCGAGGTGCTCTAGGAGGAGTGAGTTGGGATAGGATCCCACACTTACTCAGATAGTCAAAGAATTCACTGCTCAGGTGCTCTCCACTGTTGGGAAACCCCGGGGACATTTTACAATTTTCAGAGCCATGGATACATTTTACGCAGCGGAAGAATGTCCCCGAAACAGGCTAGTCCCAAAAACCCAGTGAAGATCACTTGCGAGGGGTTCGACACGATGTGATAGTAAGTACCTTTAAGCAATTGGAAGCCGATGTCGATGAAGGCGCCCAAGTGTTCGCCCTCTGCAGTCTCGCACACACGGATTCCTCAAGTTTTCTTCTTCCTCGCCCGGTGCTAGCCTCGGGAAGAAGATCCATGCCTTAGGAGAGTCCTCCAAGCATCTTGCGCCACCACCAAGATGTGATGCGCCAAGGAGATGGAAGGAGAAGACAACGCCGCAAGCCTTCTTGTTCCTTTGCGCCAAGGAAAGGAAGAGAAGAAGCATGCTTGCGTCCTTGATGGAAGAAGAAGAGCTCTAAGCTCTCCAAGCCGTCGCCCTCTAATGCTTCACGCCTCCAAGGAATTAGCATCATCACTAGAGGGGGCGGCAAGGGCTTATTTATAGGAGCAAGAGGCGGTTAGGGGAGAATGGCAAGTGTTGACAATTAGGGCATGATTCTAGGAGATTATCCAATCAAATATATTGATTAAATCTCCACTCCCATATGCGCCTAAGACTTGCCAAAGCAAGCATCAGCCATATGCGCCCATATCATGCCATATGAGGCATTAATCCCATCCATGCGCCTAGACCTAGTCAAGGCAATATGATGGATTGCCTAATGTGGCTTGGGCACAAGTCCTAATCCAATTAGGACTCTAATTATGTTAATAATCAGCCCACAATTGTCAAACATAATCCAATCAATTATCTTGTGTGATTTAATCAAATCCAATTTGATTTAATCACCTAGGAGATACCAAACAAGGCATAGGCGCAAATTCTAGTCCAACTAGAATCCCATATGCGCCTATCCCATTAATTCATCCCCATTATACCCTTCAAGCCTCTTAGCCCTTCAATACAACTTATTAGCAAGCCCAACTAAGCAATGGGCCAAGCCCAAAGTCCATTATGCATGTTAACCAAGCTATTGGATCCAATCCAATTTAACCCATGGTTAAATGAGGCTAACCATGGTTAATTTGATCGATATGCCAAAAACGGAAGTTGGCTCCAATAAGTTTCTTCCATCTCATCAGGCCCATTGGCGCTGATGAAATCTCCCAAATAGATCAGAGTTATCCAATAACTCGATCTAAAGGCTACCCGATCAATATGAAAACTCGAGTATCAAGGTGTGCGACCCTGTAGGTTCCTCTAACGCTGGCAGTGCTGACCAAAGGTCATCACAAGCAGTGAGTGGCACCTAGCAGTGCATCACTGCTACCCAGGTTATTGGAATGGATATCGACATCGACATCCCCATCATCGCAACTAGGTACAGATGCATTACAGTCTCTTTGCCGAACTGATATCCGATTGGACAAGTGTGTCACCACTTGTTTTCATCCAATCACATGGCTATGACTAGAACAGGTTCTTACCTGGGTATGGCCATACACTCTCAGTCATAGAACCATAAGGGAGCTCCATGGATATCATACTTCCCAAAGGAAGGGGCAAATCCTATGTCTGTCCATTGACCTTCTCATATGGGTCGTGACATGCTCAATGACAACCGTTATGACCTCCCAACTACGGCAAGGTGTTAGGTTGCATCAAAGCAAGTCCCTAACCATATAGAATGGTCAATGACCTCAAGTTAAGGGATCAATGCATCTCCTGTCACTTGTGAGGATAACTCATGACACCAAGTCATAGCCTCACAGCGGGTCTGTCCAGTATATCCTCCAATGATATACCCATGTGTTTGCGTTAGCACCATGTGCCTAACCAGCCCACATACCAGTCTCTCAAGTACCAGAGTTGTCCCATATCCACTCAGGTACATCGACTGGGGACTATAGTTCGAGCACAGATCCAATCTGTCTCCAGGGACATTATCATGTAAGTACACAATCGCAGGTGTAGACAAACAATGATAACGACAATGCCAGAAAGATATATATTAATATCAGAGTCAAGTAGTACAAAGATGGACCAAAACTAGGTCCTAGGGCATATACACCAACACCACCCTCTACAATCGTGCACACACGGACTGCTCGAGATTCTCTTCACTCCGCGCCTGGTGCTAGCCTTCGGGAGGAAGATCATGTTGCCAATATCGCTACCCTCTTTGCTTGGGCCAAAGAGATGATGAAGGGAGGAAGATGGCCACAAGGAGAGGAAACCTCTACCACTTGTGCCAATCTTAAGTCTAGCCACTTTCCCTCTTGCTTGCGCCACCATGAAGGTGCGCCCATGAGGTAAGTCTCCTTCTCATCCAATATAGGCAACAACCTAAGAAGAAGTGCCTATGATGATGAGAAGAGATATCATCACTTCTCTTCTTCTCCTCTTTTCTCCACTTGCACCAACTTCATGGAAGTTGCGCCCATGATAAGAAATCAGCCTTCTTCATGCATCAATCCCTCCAAGGGATACATCATCGAAGAAGGACAAAGGCTCCAAGCCTTCTTTTCCGCCCATGGAAGAAGAAGGTGTTGCCACCATGATGGTGGCGCCACTTCTCACTTGGAGGCGCCATGGAGAAGGAGATATCATCTCCTCTTGCACCAATCCCTCCAAAGGATGCGCCCTGGAAGAAGGAAGAAGCTCCGAGGTGGTCTCATGCACCTAGAAGGGATGAAACTTGTCATCCATGGAGGTAGGCGACCCTCCCATGCATGGAGGCGCCATGGGGAGAGTTCAAGAGGTGAGCGGCTAGGTTAGAAGAGTGTTATAATCGATTTTTGGCTAGGGCTCTATTTAATTACGAATTTTCATAATTAATAAGCACCTAGATCCACTAATGCTTAATGGATGCGGATTCGCAACATAAGTGATGAATATATTTAATATAAATATTCACTTAAGTTGTGTGTGGCCCCCATGACTTATGTTGTGAATAAAATGAATATAAATATTCATTTGATTTACTTAAGTTATAGTCCCATGTGTTGCATTTAAATTACGTTCACAATTAACCGGAAAAATCCAGCGACATTTGACCCATCGACTGGACCCAGTCTATCGAGGTCAAATGTGGTCACCCGAAGGTCAATCGAGGTCAACAGAAGTCAAAATGCAACATCATCCCAAAAGATCATCTCCAACTCATCAAACGCATCCGCGATGCATCGGACTCCCAAACTAACTCGAATCAACCAAATGACTCGATTATAAGCAACTCGATCAATACGAGATCTCGAGTGTCTAGGTGTGCGACCCTGTAGATTCCTCAGACGTTGGCAGTGATAACCTCACATCATCACACGCAATGAGTGACACCTAGCAGTACATCATTGCTACTCAAGTCCTCGGAATGGAGTCGTCATCGACATCCCCTAAAACTACGACAAGATATATATACATTCTAGTCCTTTTGTCAGGCTGATCGTCCAAGTCGGACAAGTGTGTCACACTTATTAATTCCAACATCAATAGTCATGACTCTATTCAGGCTTAACCTGGGTGTGGCCACACACTTTTAGTCATGCACCATATAGGGGCCCATGGACATCAAACTTCCCCGCAGGGAAGGGGCAAATCCTCTATTGGCACATTGAATCTCTCATATAGCTCAAGATATACCCAATGACAATCGTTATGACTCCCCTGTTACGTGGAGTGTTAGGTTGTATCAAAGTACATCCCTTATCATATAGAGATATCAATGCCCTCAAGTCAATGACGAGTAAATCTCTGTCATTGTAAGATTTAACCTGTGACACCAAGTCAAATCTTCACGGCGGGTCGATCTAGTATATCTCCCTTGATATATCCATATGCCTGCATTAGCAACCCGTGCTCAACCAGCGCATATACTAGTCTCAAGTGCATCACAGTTGTCCCTTATCCACTATGACACTTGACCGGGGATTATTCTTTGAGACTAGATAAAATCTATCTCCAGGGACATTGTATATGCAAATGTACATATGATGCAGATGTACAAAACGCATAACAACGACCATGCCAAGATGTATACCACAAATAAATGTGACACATATCGGACCAGCCATAGGTCTTAGGGCGTATACATCAACAATCTCCCACTTGCACTAGGACCCAGTTATTGTGTCACCACAATCAACACGTCCTCAGTCAGACCTGCCACGCTCCTGCTGCGCCAGAGCATCGGTTAGTGGGCCTATCATGACTCTCTCTGTGTAAATATCTGCAATCTCACAACACTTCTGTCTCCAAGACAAAGTGTAAGCGCTCAAGCATGTGTTTGGATCTTTAGGTGAAACCTTGGTTTTTTCTGTCATGCGTTATTGCTCTTTTGTGCTCACAAATAGAGACCAATAACGGTATGACAACCACTTGAAGTTCAATGAAGAACTCCCATATCCAAACAACTTCTTGGAAGCCATAATATACTCTGCCTTCAATTGGAGATGATGGTAGTCCATCATGAAGCCTTTTACAACTTCCTTCACTACCAGATACAAAATTGATGCTGCGATTATGGTCAAAATAGAACAACCTATCAAGTGTTACCCTATACACCAAGCTTTTTTTATCTCTACCAACCGAGAACCATTCCTATAGTTCTTTGTAGAACCAAGAATGTTATTTTCTCCTTATCCAGTGCCATGCACCAGGATTGGACTCGGTATCAATTGGTTATGCTCTCGGCACTAACCATATCTGGTCTATAACATACCAACATCGATGTATGTTATCTAACTTAGGACATGAAGTTTCTTGGATTTATCTAAAAACTTTCACACCTACCCCATAGGTGATGTCCATTAAGTTATTCATCATGAGACACTTCTCAATCATCTTTTCACCAAGTGAAGGATCAGGATGTCATCTCTGATGATCTATATGTACCTAACATACAAGACGAGAGATGTCATTAAGCTCCCACTGCACTCAGGCGTCATAGAATGAAGATTCTCTGTATTGAGTTAGGAGTTACCCATAAGTCAAAGTCAAATGAATCGATTCAACCTGTACAGCCTGTGTGTTCTAAGCCTCAGGTTACCCATAACCTGTAAAAACTAGCTCAGCGTCCATCTTTGACCAAATGTGTCAAATATTTGACCTTGGATTACATCCAAGTCAAAGTTTCTCCCACTAGCCTTTTTCAAGAGAAAATCTTTCCCTAGAAAATCAGCACCTTAAGCAGCAACCAAGTTGCTCTCTTGTGGGATTATGGAAGAAGTATCCCCAAAGGATACCCCATACACACATATGTCAGATATGGAACATCTTTCAGTGTTCAAGAAAAACTATTCATTTTGCACAACCTTTACAAGGAGTTATATGACTTCCCCTACATCGAATCATGCCAACCATAACTCAATTTCTCCAATTTGACACTCAGCCTCAATGAAGAGTTCTATAATGAGTGAGCCATGAGGAAATCACATACTCTAAGGGACAGTCATAAACTATGGCTCAAGTGCTTTCTCACAAATTAGAAAGCTATATGGATCTATCAAGTAGAACCACTTGATCTTATCCATATGGGAAGATTCATTGTCCTTGTTAGGAGGCACACATGAATCGATCCAATCCTTATTCCCACATTTTATGAATCCTAGGTTGCCCACAACCTACATATATGGTTCAGATTCCATCTTTGATCCTTTTCTGCTAAGTGGTTGACCTTGGACTAAATCCAAGTCACAACTTCCTCCCACTAGCCTTTTTCAAGGAAAGACTTTTCCAAGAAAAATGGCACTATGAGCAACAATTACTTGTTCTCCTATGGGTTTATGAAAATTTGTATCCCTAAGTGAACTTAGGATACACCACTTACACTTTATCAGATCTTGGTTCTATGGTAGTAGAACCTCAGATATATGACCCAAAGTCTCATATCTCTAGATCCAAATACTGAGTCATGTCATCTCCTAACTTGGAGATACATTTAAGATGGAATTAAGTTCATTGTGGAATAAGATTTTAGCATCACCTACAGAGTCTTGACCCCAGAGAGAGTGAGATCTCCTACCGTTATGGCTACAGCTTATGCTCCAACTGGTAGGTCAGTCTCTCTATGTCAGCATTGCCCTATTTCTGTTGAGCACCAAAATACTTTTGCAAGTGTTGGTCTCATTATGCGGTACGATATACCCATGTGTTAGAAATAGACAACTTGACTTTAGGCAATGTAATTACTTGAGCCAGGAGACGAATCGCTACTTCTCTTCTCCTCGTTTTGAGGTCGCTCGCAGTCAATCTTGAACACCTTATCTCCTACACCTATTTCATCTTTAATGCGTTAGTCAAGCACTAAGGCCTACCTTTGCATTGTAGGACTGCTTTAGAAGTTATAGCTTTCTATTCTAACTTGTCCCTGGAAGGCAACATGCTAGCAATAAACAAGCTACCCCTTAAGCATCCTCATCAGCCAACAGGGCTGCAGATGAAATGGGTTTAGGTAAAGGCTATTCAAGGAGATACAGCTTTTCCTGGAGCTTGAGGACAATCTTCAAATACCTGTCCACTTAGTTGGTTCCAACCAACTTAGGAGAGATCGCAGTGACCATTTGCAATGGTCATAAGCAGATCTACGAACCAATCATTTAATCTGGCCTTTTATAAATGATTAGGCTCCCAGTATTTTGCTCAAATCAACAACCCTCAAAAGTCGATCGGGAAATCATCATATTTCCTTAGTGAGATGGGATCCTCATTCCGTACACGGCCTTGCGTCCCACGAGGGTGAGATGAACTGCACAAGGTGACGCATGCTTCGTGAGGTAGGCATACCAACCAATTGCAACTTGGAAATTCCCCTTCTCAAGATAGTTCAGGCACTTTGTGTCTAGCAAGGGCTAGATACAACACAAAGCCCTAACCTCTTGAGGTTACCTCCAGACTTTCATCATGTGGTTCATCCACATATGAAATATCTAGTCAAGTCCAACCAGACCGTTATGCCCAGGGCCAATGATTTCCTTGCGAAAGGCGCGTCCAGAGTTTTAACCGGACAGGGGAAATCATTGTTACCACACGCCTCCTAAAGATAGATGGGTGTGTCCCATGAGGGTGGGAAATAGTGTACAACACCATCGATCGATAGTTTGACGAGGGCTATGCGAAGGAAGGCGGTTAACATACTTGATATATAGATAGAGGGTTTTTGTGGTCTCACCATTTAGTTTTATCTTTCATCTAACAATATAGGCATGCAATCCTATAGTGAGTAGCATGACTAGGGAATCCCCTAGCCAATTTTAAAATTTTAATAACAGTGGAAGCGTTGACCCGGGACAGGATAACCCTAAGAGCCAGGATCCCTTACGAGTGATCCACCGGATGTGTCAGAGTAATATACCTTTATTCGCATAATCCAAGGGGCCGATGATGACGAAGAAGAGGTGCACAAGTGTCCGCCCTATACAATCGTGCACACACGGACTGCTCGAGATTCTCTTCACTCCACGCCTGATGCTAGCCTTCAAGAGGAAGATCATGTTGCCAATGTCACTGCCCTCTTTGCTTGCGCCATCTCCAAGTTGCGCCAAAGAGATGATGAAGGGAGGAAGATGGCCACAAGGAGAGGAAACCTCTACCACTTGTGCCAATCTTAAGTCTAGCCACTTTCCCTCTTGCTTGCGCCACCATGAAGATGCGCCCATGAGGTAAGTCTCCTTCTCATCCAATATAGGCAACAACCTAAGAAGAAGTGCCTATGATGATGTGAAGAGATACCATCACTTCTCTTCTTCTCCTCTTTTCTCCACTTGCACCAACTTCATGGAAGTTGCGCCCATGATAAGAAATCAGCCTTCTTCATGCATCAATCCCTCCAAGGGATACATCATCGAAGAAGGACGAAGGCTCCAAGCCTTCTTTTGTGCCCATGGAAGAAGAAGGTGTTGCCACCATGAAGGTGGCGCCACTTCTCACTTGGAGGCGCCATGGAGAAGGAGATATCATCTCCTCTTGCGCCAATCCCTCCAAAGGATGCGCCATGGATGAAGGAAGAACCTCCGAGGTGGTCTCATGCACCTAGAAGGGATGAAACTTGTCATCCATGGAGGTAGGCGACCCTCCCATGCATGGAGGCGCCATGGGGAGAGTTCTAGAGGTGAGCGGCTAGGTTAGAAGAGTGTTATCACCGATTTTTGGCTAGGGCTCTATTTAATTACGAATTTTCATAACTAATAAGCACCTAGATCCATTAATGCTTAATGGATGCGGATCCGCAACTTAAGTGATGAATATATTTATTATAAATATTCACTTAAGTTGTGCGTGGCCCCCATGACTTAAGTTGTGAATAAAATGAATATTTATATTCATTTTAGCACTTAAGTCGCGAGCCCCCATGTTACATTTAAATCAACCTCAAAAAGCCTCCGAACAAAACCGGAGCTTAAACCCAATATTTGACCACTCAACAGAACCTAGTCCATCGAGGTCAAACGTGGTCAACCGAAGGTCAACTAGGGTCAACTAAAGTCAAAACACAACATCATCCCAAAAGATCATCTCCAACTCATCATACGCATCCGTGATGCATCGGACTCCCAAACTAACTCGAATCAACCAAATGACTCGATTATAGGCAACTCGATCAATACGAGATCTCGAGTGGCTAAGTGTACGACTCTGTAGGTTCCTCAGACGTTGGTAGTGATAACCTCACATCATCACAAGCAATAAGTGTCACCTAGCAGTACATCATTGCTACCCAAGTCCACGGAATGGAGTCGTCGTCGACATCCCCTAAAACTACGACAAGATATATGTACACTCTAGTCCTTTTGCCAAGCTGATCGTCCAAGTCGGACAAATATGTCACACTTGTTTATTCCAACATCAATGGTCATGACTCTATTCAGGCTTAACCTAGGTGTGGCCACACACTTTTAGTCATGCACCATATAGGGGGCCATGGACATCAAACTTCCCCGCAGGGAAGGGGCAAATCTTCTATTAGCACATTGAATCTCTCATATGGCTCAAGATATACCCAATGACAACCGTTATGACTCCCCTGTTACGCGGAGTGTTAGGTTGTATCAAAGTACATCCCTTACCATATAGAGGTATCAATGCCCTCAAGTCAAAGACGAGTAAATCTCTATCATTCTGAGATTTGACCTGTGACACCAAGTCAAATCCTCACGGTGGGTCGATCCAGTATATCTCCCTTTATATACCCATATGCCTGCGTTAGCAACCCATGCTCCACCAGCGCATATACCAATCTCAAGTGCATCACAGTTGTCCTTTATCCACTATGACACTTGACCGGGGATTATTCTTTGAGACTAGATAAAATCTATCTCCAGGGACATTGTATATGCAAATGTACATATGATGCAGATGTACAAAAGGCATAACAATGACCATGCTAGAATATATACCACAAATAAATGTGACACATATCGGACCAGCCATAGGTCCTAGGGCATATACACCAACAATCTCCCACTTGCACTGGGACCCAGTTATTGTGTCACCACAATCAACACGTCCTTAGTCAGACCTGCCACGCTCCTGCTGCGCCAGAGCATCGGTCAGTGGGCCTATCATGACTCACTCGGTGTAAATATCTACAATCTCACAACACCTCTATCTCCAAGACAAAGTGGAAGCCCTAGAGTATGTGTTTGGATCTTTTGGTGAAACCTTGGTTTTTCTGTCATGCGTCATTGCTCCTTTGTGCTCACAAATAGACACCAATAACAGTATGACAACCACTTGAAGTTCAATAAAGAACTCTCATATCCAAATAGCTTCCTAGAAGCCATAACATACTCTGCGTTCAATTGGAGATGATGGTAGTCCATCATGAAGCCTTTTACAGCTTCCTTCACTACCAGATACAAAACTGATGCTGCGATCATGGTCAGAATAGAACAAGCTATCAAGTGTTACCCTATGCACCAAGCTTTTCTTATCTCTACCAATCGAGAACCATTCCTATAGTTCTTGGACTTGGTATCAATTAGTTATGCTCTCGGCACTAACCATATCTGGTCTATAACATATCAACATCGATGTATGCTGTCTAACTTAGGACTTGAAGTTTCTTGGATTTATCCAAAAACTCTTCACACCTACCTCATAGGTGATGTTCACTAAGTTATTCATCATGAGACACTTCCCAATCATCTCTTCACCAAGTGAAGGATCAGGATGTCGTCTCTGATGATCTGTATGTACCTAATATACAAGAGCAGAGATGTCATTAAGCTCCCACTGCACTCAGGCACCATAGAATGAAGATTCTCTGTATTGAGTTAGGAGTTACCCATAAGTCAAAGTCAGACGAATCGATTCAACCTATACAGCCTGTGTGTTCTGAGCCTCAGGTTACCCAGAACCTGTAAAACTAGCTCAAAGTCCATCTTTGACCAAATGTGTCAAATATTTGACCTTGGATTACATCCAAGTCAATGTTTCTCCCACTAGCCTTTTTCAAGAGAAAATCTTTCCCTAGAAAATCAGCACCTTAAGCAGCAACCAAGTTGCTCTCTTGTGGGATTATGGAAGAAGTATCCCCAAAGGATACCCCATACACACATATGTCAGATATAGAACATCTTTCAGTGTTCAGGAAAAACTATTCATTTTGCACAACCTTTACAAGGAGTTATATGACTTCACCTACATCGAATCATGCCAACCATAACTCAATTTCTCCAATTTGACACTCAGCCTCAATGAAGAGTTCTATAATGAGTGAGCTATGAGGAAATCTCATACTCTTAGGGATAGTCATAAACTATGGCTCAAGTGCTTTCTCACAAATTAGAAAGCTATATGGATCTATCAAGCAGAACCACTTGATCTTATCCATATGGGAAGATTCATTGTCCTTGTTAGGAGGCACACATGAATCGATCCAATCCTTATTCCCACATTTTATGAACCCTAGGTTGCCCACAACCTACATATATGGTTCAGATTCCAACTTTGATCCTTTTCTGCTAAGTGGTTGACCTTGGACTAAATCCAAGTCACAACTTCCTCCCACTAGCCTTTTTCAAGGAAAGACATTTCCAAGAAAAATGGCACTATGAGCAACAATTACTTGTTCTCCTGTGGGTTTATGGAAATTTGTATCCCTAAGTGAACTTAGGATACACCACTTACACTTTATCAGATTTTGGTTCTATGGTAGTAGAACCTCAGATATATGACCCAAAGTCTCATATCTCTAGATCCAAATACTGAGTCATGTCATCTCCTAACTTGGAGATATATTTAAGATGGAGTTAAGTTCATTGTGGAATAAGCTTTTAGCATCACCTACAGAGTGTTGACCCCAGAGTGAGTGAGATCTCCTACCGTTATGGGAACAACTTATGCTCCAACTGGTAGGTCAGTCTTTCTATGTCAGCATTGCCCTATTTCTATTGAGCACCAAAATACTTTTTCAAGTGTTGGTCTCATTATGCGGTGCGATATACCCATGTGTTAGAAATAAACAACTTGACTTTAGGCAACGCAATTACTTGAGCCAGAAGACGAAGGGCTACTTCTCTTCTCCTCGTTTTGAGGTCACTAGCAGTCAATCTTGAGCACCTTATCTCCTACACCTATTTCATCTTTAATGCGTCAGTCAAGCACTAAGGTCTACCTTTGCATTGTAGGACTGCTTTAGAAGTTACAGCTTTCTATTCTAACTTGTCCCTGGAAGGCAACATGCTAGCAATAAACAAGCTACCCCTTAAGCATCCTCATCAGCCAATCGGGCTGTAGATGAAATGGGTTTAGGTAAAGGCTACTCAAGGAGATACAGCTTTTCCTTGAGCTTGAGGACAATCCTCAAATACCAGTCCACTCAGTTGGTTCCAACCAACTTAGGAGAGATCGCAGTGACCATTTGCAATGGTCATAAGCAGATCTACGAACCAATCATTTAATCTGGCCTTTTATAAATGATTGGGCTCCCACTATTTTGCTCAAATCGACAACCCTCAAAAGTCGATCGGCAAATCACCATATTTCCTTAGTGAGATGGGATCCTCATTCCGTACACGGCCTTGCGTCCCATGAGGGTGAGATGAACTGCACAAGGTGACGCATGCTTCGTGAGTTAGGCATGCCAACCAATTACAACTTGGAAATTCCCCTTCTCAAGACAGTTCAGGCACTTTGTGTCTAGCGAGGGCTAGATATAACACAAAGCCCTAACCTCTTGAGGTTGTCTCCAGACTTTCATCATGTGGTCCATCCACATACGAAATATCTTGTCAAGTCCAACCTGACCGTTATGCCCAGGGCCAATGATTTCCTTGCGAAAGGCACATCCAGAGTTTTAACCGGACTGGGGAAATCATTATTACCACACGCCTCCTAAAGATAGATGCGTGTGTCCCACGATGGTGGGAAATAGTACACAACACCATCGATCGATAGTTTAACGAGGGCTACGCGTCAAAAGGCAGTTAACAAACTTGATATTTGGATAGAGGGTTTTTGTGGTCTCACCATTTAGTTTTATCTTTCATCTAACAATATAGGCATGAAATCCTATAGTGAGTAGCATGAAAAATAAAACATCACAGGCATGCTTAAAACTGAGTAGAAAATAAAACATGATCTGGTTATAGCCCAGACATGAGTAACAAGCCCCTAGACCTAGACTAATCACCTAGCTACTCTAAGGCACAGGCCATGGGCCCATGCCACCAAGTCCTCAGCTCTGCCATGAGTGCCCTAAGGGCTCTACTCCATCCTTAGGTGTGTTGCTGCCTAGGTTCTCGGCATCAGGGTCAGCCCCTCAAACCATAGAAGAGCCACTTAGGACACCCTAGGTGCTCTCCTAGGTTTAGGTCAGCCCCTTGGTCCACCTGTGTTAACTCGCAAACCCTAGACTCCTTCTAGGATTCGGCCAACACTCTTCTCTACCCATGCTAGCTCGCAAACCCTAGGCTCCTCCTAGGGTTCAGCCAATCATAGGGGCGCCATCACATCTAGCATGTTGCGCCACCATGAAGGTGCGCCACTTGCATAGAAATATCACCATGAGGGCCTGTTTGCATCACCTTTTAAATCAGCCCTTGAAACCATGCTTGATGTGCCTCTAGAAGCCACCAAAGTTTTGGCCAATCAATAGGTATGCACAAGCCCTCTTCACCAGCCCTTAATCCTCTAGGTGCGCCACTAAGGTAAACCCTAGGAGCCACCAAGGATTCGGCTAAGGAAGAGGCTGCCCCATATGATTTAGATGCGCCAAAGAGAAGTCGTGATGTGCTCTCTGTCATCCCTAATCTTCTACTTTAATTACAAAACAAATAAAGGAAATAGGGCGGCATGCAAGCCTCACAAGAATACATCCCAGGCATGCATGAGGGCTTGTCTATAACCATATATCATAATGCAATAATAAAAGCACCTACTCATGCTCTTCTACATGCAATGAAAAACCAACAATTAAAATTTAATTTTAGTTTTTCATAGAACTATTCATCACCCAAAATAATTGTAACAAAATTTCCCCAAAATAATTCTCTCAGGCTCCTTGTGAATAGTGGTGCATGCATGCCCAAGGCATGCAAGCTGCCCCATTTCAGTCCACCTTACCATGTAAACTTTAAAGGAAAAAATTCCCTAAAATATTTACATAGCTTGTGCGCAAGGTCCATCCTTGACACACAAAGAGATTCGATCAGTAGGAAATTTTATACAAAAAATTTCAGCGTGATAAACCTACATTTTTCTAAGCAAAAAAATCATGACATAAAAATTTTAAAATCTTTTATGACATGGGCGCATGTCGATAAGAAAAATACATCGCGTGGGTCTCGTAAGTTCGCTCTGATACCACTATTGGGAATCCCTGGGCCAATTTTAAAATTTTAATAACAGTGGAAGCGTTGACCCAAAACTGGATAACCATCAGAGCCAAGATCCCTTACGAGTGATCCACCGGATGTGTCAGTGTAATATACCTTTATTCGCATAATCCAAGGGGCCGATCATGACGAAGAAGAGATGCACAAGTCTTCGCCCTCTACAATCGTGCACACACGGACTGCTCAAGATTCTCTTCACTCCACGCCTGGTGCTAGCCTTCGGGAGGAAGATCATGTTGCCAATGTCGCTGCCCTCTATGCTTGCACCATCTCCAAGATGCACCAAAGAGATGATGAAGGGAGGAAGATGGCCACAAGGAGAGGAAACCTCTACCACTTGTGCCAATCGTAAGTCTAGCCACTTTCCCTCTTGCTTGCGCCACCATGAAGGTGCGCCCTTGAGGTAAGTCTCCCTCTCATCCAATATAGGCAACAACCTAAGAAGAAGTGCCTATGATGATGAGAAGAGATACCATCACTTCTCTACTTCTCCTCTTTTCTCCACTTGCGCCAACTTCTTGGAAGTTGTGCCCATGATAAGAAATCAGCCTTCTTCATGCATCAATCCCTCCAAGGGATACATCATCGAAGAAGGAGGAAGGCTCCAAGCCTTCTTTTCCGCCCATGGAACAAGAAGGTGTTGCCACCATGAAGGTGGCGCCACTTCTCACTTGGAGGCGCCATGGAGAAGGAGATATCATCTCCTCTTGCACCAATCCCTCCAAAGGATGTGCCATGGAAGAAGGAAGAAGCTCCGAGGTGGTCTCATGCACCTAGAAGGGATGAAACTTGTCATCCATGGAGGTAGGCGACCCTCCCATGCATGGAGGCGCCATGGGGAGAGTTCTAGAGGTGAGCGGCTAGGTTAGAAGAGTGTTATCATCGATTTTTGGCTAGGGCTCTATTTAATTACGAATTTTCATAATTAATAAGCACCTAGATCCATTAATGCTTAATGGATGCGGATCCGCAACTTAAGTGATGAATATATTTATTATAAATATTCACTTAAGTTGTGCGTGGCCCCCATGACTTAAGTTGTGAATAAAATGAATATTTATATTCATTTTAGCACTTAAGTCGCAGGCCCCCATGTTACGTTTAAATCAACCTCAAAAAGCCTCTAAACAAAACTAGAGCTTAAACCCAATATTTGACCACTCAGCTAAACTTAGTCCATCGAGGTCAAATGTAGTCACCCAAAGGTCAACCGGGGTCAACTAAAGTCAAAACGCAACATCATCCCAAAAGATCATCTCCAACTCATTAGACGTATCCGCGATGCATCGGACTCCCACACTGTCTCGAATCAACCAAATGACCCGATTATAGACAACTCGATCAATACGAGATCTCGATTGTCTAGGTGTGTGACCTTATAGGTTCCTCAGACGTTGGCAATGATAACCTCACATCATCACAAGCAATGAGTAGCACCTAGTAGTACATCATTGCTACCCAAGTCCTCGGAATGGAGTTGTCATCGACATCCCCTAAAACTGTGACAAGATATATGTACACTCTAGTCCTTTTGCCAGGCTGATCATCCAAGTCGGGTAAGTGTGTCACTCTTGTTAATTCTAACATCAATGGTCATGACTCTATTCAGGCTTAACCTGGGTGTGGCCACACACTTTTAGTCATGCAACATGTAGGGGCCCATGGACATCAAATTTCCCCGCAGGGAAGGGGCAAATCCTCTATTGGCACATTGAATCTCTCATATGGCTCAAGATATACCCAATGACAACCGTTATGACTCCCCTGTTACGCGAAGTGTTAGGTTGTATCAAAGTACATCCCTTACCATATAGAGGTATCAATGCCCTCAAGTCAAGGACGAGTAAATCTCTCTCATTGTGAGATTTGACCTGTGACACCAAGTCAAATCCTCACGGTGGGTCGATCTAGTATATCTCCCTTTATATACCCATATGCCTGCGTTAGCAACCCGTGCTCAACCAGCGCATATATCAATCTCAAGTGCATCACAGTTGTCCCTTATCCACTATGACACTTGACTGGGGATTATTCTTTGAGACTAGATAAAATCTATCTCCAAGGACATTGTATATACAAATGTACATATGACGCAGATGTACAAAAGGCATAACAATGACCATGCTAGAATGTATACCACAAATAAATGTGACACATATCGGACCAGCCATAGGTCCTAGGGCATATACACCAACACAAACTACACTCCAGCTCCCTTTTATAGAGTATGAGAGGGAATATCACACCACAAGCATGACTAGGGAATATCACACCCTAAGCATGACTAGGGAATATCACACCACAAACATGACTACCTACTCTAACAAACTAAAAGCAGTTAAGATGCTGTTGATGCAAGCATGCTGATGTAAGCACTAACTAACTACTACCAACTAAAGTAGATGAGGGAATCTGAAGCTGGGCGCATGGGCTGGGCCTCCTGGGTTGCAACTGGGCCATCAAACCATCTCTGAGCATGTGGCGATGAAACAACAGAATTTGCTTATGGTGGGCTGATTCATCACCGTGCGCGCATTTTCCTGGGCTGTGTTGGTCAATTGGTTGTGTTAGCGATCATTGACCGGGTCTTCAGGTGGCCGGGGTGCCAAGCACATGGGCCTCAATACCTCTGTGTGGGCTAATAATGGACTAATGACGCCTGTGTACCGCTCTGGTGGTTGACTTGAACGTTGAGAATGCCGTATTGTGATTGCGTCGGGCCCCTTTGAACTTTTTAGGGGAGGTGGAACCTTGTCTGGAGGGAAGTCCATATAATGGCCATGTTTCTCGGGTTCTAGAGCTACCGTGGAGGGTCCTGCTGCATCACCGTGTGTGTGATATATAGTTACCGATTATATCGGGCTATATGGTTGCCGGTTAGGGTACTGTCAGTTATCTTCGAACAATACTCCGGATGCCAGGTGTTGGACGCAACACTACCGGGCTACTTAGGGCAGTCGTTCCACTATATGAGCTAGCAGTGGAAACACTCTGAAAATGAGTGCGGCTCATTATTGAGATTTGTTGGCAAAGCTTGATGATTTACACAACATTCTCGTATTATTTGTTTCTAACTTATAGTATAGTTCCATGTCAATTTAATTATCTAATTATTTGAACACTCACCATTTTGTTGATTCCTACTTAGCCTTTTGCTAACTCCTATTGTTTCTCCTCCAAGTACAGAGTTAGCTTCTGAGAGGGATAGAGTAGATAGCTATATACTAGCCCCGAGTTGAGATAGTAGTTTAGTTTTTATTTCAGTTGATTTATGTACATCTTAGATAGTATATTGTGTTATAATTTTTTGGATTATTTGTTTAAAAAAAAGGGTTTCAGTTTAAGCTTATTTTAGAGTATATTGTAGTTCTTTGGTTCCTATCAATATTGTCTACTCCCTAGGGAACCCTAAGCTAGGGATAGCTGGATTTCCACCGGAGCGTGATAAAAAATCTTTCAACCCATACTCCTCACTCATCGTAATATCCAAATCGGGCTGACGGACAAATAACAGTATTTGTGCGCGAGAGCCAACAAGGTTGAATAATAGTAGAAAATTAAACAATTAGCCCTAAACGGGCTTACACACTAAGGCCCCGTTTGGCCCAGCTTTTGTTTCTAGCATTTGTGGCTTGAAGAAGTTGGTTGAAAAGATGTTGGCTGAAGAAGTTTGAGAGTATTTGGATGCACAGCTTATGGTTAGGTTATTCTATTTATAATAAATAATTTTTTATTAAAAAATTACTAAGATAAAAATTATATGATTAAATTTGTAGTTAACTATAATTAAAATATTTATTAAACATATTATGAGTTATACTATTAAAAAATTATTATTACATATAAGGGTTATTGAGCATAAGTAGGTGGGAGGGCCAGAGAAGCAGCTTCACCCCTGCTTCTCAGAAAAGTAGCTAATTTGTGGGTTGGAATAGATAAGCTAAAGGGTCAAACGCCTTAGCTTCTTAATTTCTACTGGCCGCAAAGCCATAAGCATGCTCAGAAGCTAGGCCAAACGGGGCCTAAGTGAAAGAGATCAATCGAATAGAAAGCCCGGAAGAACTCGACTAATGATGTAAGTAAGTCTTTTAGGTTCAAAAACCAAGGAGGTTAGATATTACCCTTATAACATGTCTTGCTCTTCGTGCCACAAACCATTAAAGAAAGCTCCATGTGAAGCTAATGACACAAATTTTTATAGTGTTTTATGAGCATATTTATATTAAATTTGTATCATCTTTTCCTCTTATTGCATGGTTTATTACATGACTTTTCCAAATTTCAAAAAAAAAAAATCTTCTTCTCTTTGTATTTTTGACTTTTCAGGTAAAAATGCCCTAAAATAGGAGCAAAACAAAAAAGATTTAATCCAACCACATTCAAAGGAACCTATAACAAAGATCTAGAGTTCAAAAGCTAAATAAAGATTATCGGCAGTGAGTACAATCACTAGTGGTGATTCTAGGACAATGATAGATTTTTATGAAAAGTAAAGCCAAAATAATATTTCTAGAAAAGCGAAGATGCTAATCTAGAAATTTCATGTTGTTCTGATCCAGGCTCATAATCACAGCCCGTGATTACAATCATAATCACAAATGTGATTCTGTTTAGAACATAGGACCAATTCTAGCGGACGACCCAGATCTTGTTCTCATCCTATTTCTCCTCCAATACTCTATAAAAACTCGTCCAAGCATAGTGCTTTGACTAGGCACTCACGAGGCAACAATTTAGCAAATTTCTAGTTTCTCTTCTAGCTCCCTCACATCGAATCAAAGCTGAGAAGGTGACGGCAGTGAGAAACCTTAGTTTCATCTTCCGACGATCATAACCACAAAGTTACATGAAATTGAAGGTCGAAATTCATTTAGAGGGAGGGGACGAGAGCAAAGAAGAGCTTCCAACTCAGATTTTATCAAAATCTGTCTAGAATTGGTGTAGATTAGAGCCTAGACATAGCAACCACGCGAGGAAGAAGTAGAGAGTTGCATCAATACAACCACGGCTAGGAGAGAGAAAATCCTAAGTTTCACAAATTTGGTCTAGAAGTTACAAAATTTGTTATTTTTCTCTTTTCTAATTGATTATATTTATTTTCTTTAAAAGTTTAAGATGAATTTCATGAACATGTCTATAACTTAAACTTAATTTTGGGCCATGAGGAGTAATCTCTTAATTTTATCTTAGTAATGATTATCTAGTGTCACACCCAGAATTAGGGTAATAAAATTTTTAATAAAATACACGTAAGTCAACGCTTGACTCGCACCCAAGCACGCCCACGCAGGCGCTAAGTGGTCGAACCACTGATCCAGGCGCGACTGGCAGAAGCACATCCTTGACGTACTCCTCAGCCTATCCCAGGCAGCCACCTCGACTCTCGTCTCGACGAATCATTGACTGTCATGTGCCCATGAGGACCGCTGCTCCCACCAACTCCAAAGTCTTCCAAAGTACATAACCCAAGACTCGACGTCGGCGCAGCGCATGTACGAGTCCGATACACCGGAAAATAGACAAAACCACACGCAGACGGTGGCGCACACACGCGCAAGAGACAGCGTCACGCAGGACGCTGGGCACACGCACTAACTCCGACTAGACTGCACGCAGACGGCCAGACTCACACACTCGCCCAGAAAGGGATGTCTCGCAGATGTTCGGCACAACAATCCGGCAATTGCCGGGCAACATCACACAAGGCCGGCGCACATGACTGGAGCACGGAGAGGGGCGAGGAGTCACTGACCGAGAAGGATAACTTGGCTGGGAGCACGAGGCTCGGGGAGCCGGAGAGAAGGAGACGCTGACTAAGGGCAGCTGATCGACCGGGAATGGGAACCGCGTCCGGAACCCGATAGAAAACCCGCCTGAGTTGGCAGCAAGTCGGCAGCCGAAGCTCGCCGAAAACCCGCCTGAGTTCGCCGGAGCATGGTTCGGACAAACCCAACCTCGCCGGAGGAAAGGGAGGCGCCGGCAACCCTTCCAAGGTCGCCGGACGCAGCCCAAACGAGAAGGCGGAGCTGCCGCCTAAGCAGCAGCAGCCGGAGACGCCGGCCAGCCAACCCACAGCCGCCGGACGTCGTCAGGGAAAGGAGCAGAAGCCCCAACCTCACCGGCCATCCCAAATCTCGCCAGAAGTGAGCAGAGAAGGAAGGCGCGGTGAGGGAGAAGAGAGAGGGTCGCGACACTCGCCGACCGAAAGAGCCCGCCCATCGGACGAAGCCAGAACAGGAGGTGGAAGAGGCATACCTCGGCGACGTCTGCCGCTGGATCCACCACTGGCGACGCCGAAGACAATGGTGGAGGAAGGGAAAGGGGACGCCGCCCCTACACTCCGCTGCTTCCAGTACTGCCGCACCCAACCCACCGGGAAGACGCTGGAGACCACCGCCGCCACCGGAGACTGCTCACTGGAGCCGCACTCAGCGGAGGGGAGAAGATCAGAGGGGAGAACGGGGAGAGCAGCCGCCGTCGCTGCTCGCGCGTCGCGTGTACGTGACCTCCCCCGCTAGGGCTACAGTAGCCCATTTTTTTCTTTTCTTCAAACAGGCCGCCGACCCGATAAGCCGCCCACCCGATCCTCTTTACCGCCCGATCCGCTAACCAAATTAGAATAAGGAATCGGGCTGCGTGAGTGGGCTTGGGCCGCACGCATGCGCCAGGCCCTAAGTCCAAAATGGGCTTAACACTAGCATGTCGATTTTATTTGATTGTGTTAAGTAATTTATTGTTGAATCATGATGCTTTTAATTATTAGTTATTAATTTATCACATATCTCGGGGGTTAGAACATGAAGATGACTCTTAATTCTATAAATCACTAATGAAAACCTATACGATTTAGACCGTTAAAGTAGCTAGGATTATAGAATTTAGTTAGTGGGGATAATTTCATGTGTAATGACTTAGATCTAATAATTAAATAGTCTTAGAAATGAAGACAAGGATTGAATCGTGACTCTAGTTTTAAAATTCTACCATTAACCATAAGACTATAGTGATATCTGTGGAGGGTTGCATGCCCAAAAAACGAAGAGGCTTATTAAACTGTTTAATATTTTATAGATTTGTGTCAAAAAATTTACAAAACAAATAGACCCTTAATATACAAGGACAGAACAATAGCAGAAGAGCTGCAGTTTTTTAGTATTTACCTAGTAAAATTATTTGTAATAAAACGTTAACAGTATTATTAAATTACACTTAAAGGCTCAAGATGTTTAGAAAATTATTGAAGGGTCACTAATTTCAAAAGAGTTACAAAAATTACAATATTATTAATTAATTAAAGCTGTAACGTTAACTGTTACCAAAAATAAATCACTAATAAATTAATTACTGCTACAGTAACTTTGGGTCAAATTAAACTATAAATATTGTATTGTTATTTTATAGACAGTAAACAAAACCACCAACGTTAATAGTAAATCAAGAGTAATATTACAAAATCAGTAGTAACATTTTTATTTTAATTTGGTTTTCACAAATCAACAGTAATGAATCTGGTTTAATAATTTATAATAAATCTATGTTTATTCATTAAAACCAAAAATCGATTTATAAACGGATTTACTATACAGTAAAGCCGACAACCATTTAACGGTAACAGGAATTAAATAAAAAAATAACTGTGCTTAATAAGAATTGTTACGTCACTATGAGAAGGTAATATTTAATTAATTTTTATTTCTTCTAAACAGGAAATTTATAACCTGTAAAGAAACCAATGATACAATCTCTTTTTACAGAGGAAAAGGAAAATTGGCCCTCACATAAGATTTTTTTCAAGCTTTAACAACTTTTTAAAACGGTAACATTAATAAGTTTTAGCTAAATTATTATTATTTTTTTAATTTTGTTCCAACAATTAATCATAGGAATAACTAAAAGTCAAGTGATTTCTCCAAAACTTGATTGGAGGGAGTTTCTAAGACTGTGACTGTCATTGGATTTTCATTTGTTTTAATTTCTGTTGCAGTTAAATCTCTAGTTGCAAAGAACAACCGCTTCTGGGTTAAAGTTAAAATCTACCAGAAAAACAAACAATTTACCATGGCCTACAGTCACCTCAGAAGACACCCCAGGAAGACGCAAACTTTTCCCATAAGATATCTTAGGGTAATACTCAAATTCACAAGCTTTGATAAAAGTAGCCTTTATGTTTCAATGGTGGATTATGTCGATTTTTGATGAAAAATCACGCTTAAAATGAAAAAACCAAACTTAAAATGTGTTTGGATCAAACCAAGGTTCTTTGATGCATCTCAATTATCATTAACTCATCAAAATGAGTAATATGCTTTATCATAATAAAAGTCCTCTAGTGGACATTGCCATCCTATTCCAAAGTCATGTACTTTATTATAGTAAAAGTACCCCCATAGTGTGCCACTATACACAAGTTGAGAACACAAACAATAATACTTTGCTATGTTTGTTGACTTTCAATTCATAAACTTTTCCATACAAAATAAGACTTTCATTACACTCATTCCAAATAAAGAATATTTTATTTAATTTTGGCCCAAAGTATGGATTAATTCTATTCATAGACTAATTTGTAAGTTTTTTTTTTTTATCAATCATATGAAATTATACCAACTTATTGGTTTTCAATAGTCGATCTATATAGAGAAGTTATTATTTAGTAGGTTATAAAAATTATTAATTGGCTCAAACGCAAGTGATTTAGTGTAGTCATGGCGAAATTTGAACATCTAAAGGGCTTATGGTTTAGGGTTATTGATATATACAAAGGAAAATAAATAAATAAAAAGTAAAGGAATTATGACCTTAACACTTGTATTGTCAAACTTATATTTCTTCTCGATCATACGCCTTGAATTCAACGTTGTTGAATAAGTAGTAAAGTCAATGCTCTTCCTAGCATGAATCATGAGAAATCTAATAATAAATGTATAGAAGGAAATTTTTTTTTCACAAAGTAGAGATAGTGCCCACTTGACACAAAGCACACCATTTAATTCTTTAATTAAAAATATATCAAAACAAACTAAAAAAATATATAAATAAAGCATAGGTGGATGATTGCATAAGATCATTATCCTACGTACGATATACAATACTAAACCCTAATTTGCTGTGTCCTTTTGAAAATTTTACCTACCTCATTATCAGTCTCCCTTCTAAACTAACACAAATTGTCAACTTTGACCAAGGGCAGTAAACTAGTACATGTCAAAGTTCAAGGAATTGAAACTCGAAAGAAATCTAGCTCACAGAAGAAGAAGAAGAAGAAGAAGAAGAAGAAGAAGAAGAAGAAGAAGAAGAAGAAGAAGAAGAAGAAGAAGAAGAAGAAGAAGAAGAAGAAGAAGAACTGAGGTATTTGTCTGGGATTAATATGAAAAAAGTAAAAAAAAAAAAAAAAAAACAAAAGAGAGATTCTTTCTCCCAGGTAGTGGGGCATGAATCAAAGGCTGCCCTTCAAGAACAGCAGCTGATCATCAGACAGACATGGACTCCCACTTTGTGATTGCAGACAACACAAGTACGGATCATCAGGCCCCATTCAAGACCTAATTAAATGAGGCTGGTGACCTGATTAGCATTATCCATTGTAGTTGATTAGAAACTAATTAACCTACTGCCAGTTCGTCCATCAATATCAGCCATCAGCTTGTGGTGTCAGTGTCATACCACTTGCAAAAAGATGCCTTTTTTTTTCTTCTTCTTCCTCAACTTGAAGATAAATGTCTGGAATTTGTTGATGATCCTTTTACTATCACCTTTTACATCCCAAGGGAAAGGGAAGAACAGAAGGGCGTGAATCTTGAAAGATGACTGACTGACTGCATTTGTTATTATCCTTGGAGGGACAGCACTCAAAGGTCTTTGCTCCAGATATTGTATTGGCATAGTTGACAATAACTAAATGGAAAACATGAGGTGTAGACCGCACTGAATGCCCTTTCTTCCAATCACAAGTGGATATATGAATCATTCATCATCTGTACATGTGCCAGACAGACCACTAGTTGTTGTTCTTGTTGCAGCTACTAAATCTGACAGGCCTTGTTCAGCTTCACCTGATCGGAGATCGATGGCAAAGCTTGTGTGCAGCGGCAGCTGGTGGTGGCGGAGGAGAAACCGGAGACGGATAGATAGGAGGCCAGAGGATGAGCTGCAGCACGAGAGGAAGAAAAGATAGAGACAAGCTTGTGGATGTAGGCAAGTCTAATGCTTGGCTCCGCGAGAGTAGTGGCTGATCTTCGAATTGCTTTTTCCTCCGCCCTTTCTTGATTTCCATGTTGCTATGCTTAATCTCTGCTTGCTTTCTGTTTTCTTGCTGAATTGTTTGCTCATCATTTGTTGAATAATCTAACGTCTGATGCCTCTAGTCCTTAAATTTTGTTGCTTTCTTGATTTCCATGTTTCTGTCTTCTTCCGGGAACAGGCTCTGAATGAAACTATTTTGTTTAAATCCAACTGAAAGTTCAGAGTTAATCAGATGGAAGATGAGTTTTTGCTCAAGTCATGACATCTCCAAATCAAATTATGGCATGTTGATAAATGGTGTTGCTTGCTTTAAAGAACTGATCAAAGAATGCTGTCTTTTTTTTTTCAGTGAAATCGGTCATGTGTTCTTAAAGAGAGAAGAACAATCCTTTTTCCCCTTTGGAATTGGAGCTAGGAAAACAAGTACTAGTTGGTATCTTTCTTCTTTTCTATCCAATAGGAATGTCAATTCCTTCTTCGCTCATAAAAGACCAGAACACAAAGTACTTTTGGTATATATAAACATACATTAGCTCATGATTTTGTTGACTTATGGTTCCTTACATAGTAGACCAAGTGAAGTAAAGTAAAACCGATTGACTTAGATGTTTGACTCAGATACAAGGCATGTGATGAGTCAGGTCAATGAAAATTAGGTTGTACATTGAGACAGGTCTTAAGT
Organism: Costus lasius; assembly: GCA_027563935.2. Taxonomy (NCBI): domain Eukaryota; kingdom Viridiplantae; phylum Streptophyta; class Magnoliopsida; order Zingiberales; family Costaceae; genus Costus; species Costus lasius. Next base: position 86,409,925 of record CM050451.1, read on the forward strand.
TTGACTCCCGCTTGTAGTTATTAAAAAAATCCTTGATATAATATGAATTTCTTTTAAAGAAAAATTATTCAAAATAGGGTTGGCAACAGGCGGGCTTTGCTCCCCTCGAACCCAACCCCACCTCCCTCAAATTACCTCCCCCCAAACTTAATCCTGAACCTGCTAGGTTTTCAAAAACCCATCCCACATCGACCTTGATGGGTAATTGGGTACCACGAAAGGAAACTAAGCCTACTCCAACACTATTTTTTAAATAAAAATTAAGAAAAACATTTTATTTAACGAAAATAAAAAATTATTGTACAGAAAAAAATAAGAAGAGAACTATAATTAGGTTATAGAAAAAAAATTATATGATGCATATATCAAGGCGACTTCGAGTTTAGATTCAAGATATCTTAATAATATCTATACCTAACCTCCACCCCAAATCACATGAGTTGGGTTCTTCTCGAACTCAATCTGAAACCTAATCAAATAGAGTTTTTTTTTTCCATCAATCATGGGTGATCGATGACGGGACCCCTCGTCATCAGATGTGTTGGACGGCTCAGGTGTGCGATCGTGTCACTGAGATTGACACTAATCCATTGGGCGAGCGTTGAGTCGAACCACGGAGTGTGGGTTCACATATGGATATGGGTTTCCGACTTGACCCATGGACCCTAGACTCTCTTGCGTGAGCTTGCGAGCGAGCGTAACGAAGAGGGTCAACCGTGGGGCGATTCTGTGGTCTAATCAGCCTGAACCAGCCTGAACCGAACCAGTTCACCGCTCACGCGTGTGCGAATGGGGGAAAATCTCCCCTGTTCTTTGTCTAAGCTGGAAGTGGCGCTGCCGCCACTGATTCCGGCCAGTTGGCGAGGATGCACCGGAAAAGAAAGGTTGTTGGCAGCTCATGATGGCGTGGCGGCGAGGGCGGCAGCGAAATAGGGCGTGGAATCCTACGTGGATGAGCTTAGGGCAACGATTGGAGTTCACCCCGATGGAAGCGAGATTTCCGGCGATTCGTCGCTGGAGATCGCGGCTTGCGTGGCAGCGAGGTTGGATTTCCATCCTCGTCGAGGGGAGGTTGCGAATCAAGTAGAATCGAGCGCTTAGGCAAGGTCTAGCGACAACGATTTTAGATCTGAGAGCAGAGCTTTGATTTTCTGGGTCGGCGACGTGGCTCCGGCCATGGACTCGTCAATGTGAAGCTTCCAGGTAGTTTTTCAGTGCCCTGAGGTAAGGAGGGAATCATCCCCTCCGGCGCCGGCACCCAGACGTGGGAGAGAGATCGGATTTTCTGATCTCCAGTTCCACGAAGCCAACACTTCCACTAGGTTTGATTTCTCGCCGGCGGCGGCTTCTTCGGCGGCGAGTCCTCCTACCGACGATGACAAGATCCCAACCCTCTGGCGTGACTCCGGTGGCCGGACAGTGATGGACGAGGAAGGGGAAACTTCCCCTGTTTCAGCTAAGAGCCACCCCAACCTTCGGATGCGGACCGCGAAGGACGAAAGGGAGGAGAGAGAGGCTTCGTTGCGCGCGTTCGTCCGTGCATCTCGCTTTGACTCTGACCGGACTTTCCGACGCAGCTTCTCGGAGGATCTCGGTGGGCTCGGCTTGTGTAGTGGTGGCACGCTATAAAGGTAATCCCTCCCTCGGATCTATCGTGTGTAGTGATAGTAGGGCGGTTTTATGTTGTAGTAGTGGATAGGGATTTTACCCACCGTCCGGACTTCGTGTGGCATTTCGTCCGGACAGGTCTTTGCGCTATTGTGCCCGCATATGTGTAGTGCGGGTTGTACTTGTTTTCAGGTGCTTGCATAAACGTGCCGACACCCTCGAAGGTATTCGTGCACGTCACTTGCTGCAAAGTCTAGACGTGTATGTTGACACTCTTGAAGGTGTTCGCCACCGTCTCATTGTGATTGATTGAAACCGCGCCAGTGCTATCTCAACTGTGTAGAGAAAGGAGCGTGGGTTGTGGACTTTCTATGTGTGCATAGTGGTCAGAGAGTCTCCGACGCGTTATTGCACAAGTGTGAGATTTGTATTCGTGTTCGAGGGGCGGTATTTACACCGAACCCTTTGCGCACGTGAGTGTGAGGACTTGTAGAGTGCTGGGCCAGCTTCTGCAACGCGATCCTAATCGGTCATGGGCCACTCTAGTATAGGGTTAAGATTTCCACAAGGGGATCTGCCGGTTGTGATTCAGTTTATTATTAAAAAAATAAATTACCCATAACACTAAGGAAGATAATGACATAACTTTTGTTGTTACTATAGTTGGAACAACAAAAATGTCAAGCCTAGTTTGATCATATGCAAGAAAATGATGTCTATATAAGAAATATCACAAGTGAGATGGTTCCGCTGGGCAAAATATGAACTTGGACTCGTATTCACTTAGGAAATTTTTTCACTCTAACATATCTCTAATTAGGAAGAATTTTCACTTAAGGAATCTCTATTTAAAAGAATTCTCACTTCTCCGTTATTTCTCTTAGAAAGAATATTTGCTTGGACACAATTCTACAAGACAATCTCCAACATAAAGGAATTCTCAAAGAGGTTTACTAGAAACTCAATAGAAAACTCAATAAATAATAAAAATTAAAGTATCTATGGTTTAAAATGATCTTATGGAATGATAAAAAAAATGAATTTATGCTCTTTATTTCAATACAATCATTAAAAAGAGGTCAAGACATAAACTTAATAAAAAGTAAAATAAGTTTCCTCCTGACTTAAGACTATAATCCTTCATATCCTTTTAAAAGGTAGACTTTCACTATCTAGGGTTTAAAATGATCTTATGAAATGATAAAAAATGGGTTTCTATTGAAGTCATGGTCCTAATAGATCTTTTATCTAAATTCAAGGATATCTCTTCTATATTAGTACAACCCCAACTTGAAGTTGGACCTATTCATTTAAGCCTTCATAGTCCCTTTATGATGGGCCAATTCTTTGGTTGCTCCTTTAAAGAAGTTAGATAATGCCTTGAAGTAATTATTGATTTATTTTCTTAAAAAAAAATAGCTAGCGTTCTAGTTCTAGTATCTCATCACACACCTTCATTAGCTTTTGTTCAATTGCTTTTGAATATTTCATTTGCCTTTTGCCAACTCAACATTGCACTTCAATGCCTCCTTCACACTCTCTACTTTTGCTTTCTCCTCGTCTCATTATACTACCATAACACCATATTTTTTACCCTCAATTTGTCTCACATAATAATGTATTGGTAGCACATAAAGTAATTACATTCATCATCTCACATAATATGTTCGGTAGCACATAAAGTTCAATTTCTATGAACTTCATAGAAATGAGTCCTTGGCACATAAAGTAATTACATTCATCATCTAGAGTAACAAATTTCACGTCTTTTAGGAGTTCCGTTGAAATGAAGTTTCTAGAAAGTTGTATATTTGATCATTTGTTAAAAATCTAAAGATGTCAAAATAACTTAAACCCTTAGTGCATAACCTTCAAAGCATTCAAGTGTGATACTTTGACTCCATCATTTAAGTGGTCTAGCCAACTTAAGCATTTTTCTAGACTATGGTTGCGTTTGGCACAGCTTCTAGGCTGTTTTTGCTTACTGCAAAAGCTATTTTTGAGAAGCTGACCTATTTGACTATCAACTTCTACACTAATTAAACATACTACTCAGCTTTTCCAGTTAGCTATTTTTTAATCAGCACTTTCTCAATCAGCAGAAACTAAAAGCTTCAGCTATACCAAACGCACCCTATGTTGGTTGGGTGTAGCTCAAGTAGGTTAATTTAGGAGAAAGAGCGGCTCAACGTTGTTGGTGGGTGGTGTCCTTTTGGGCAATGATTCTTGAGTAACCTAGGTGTCTTGATCATTTAGGTATGTGGATGTCAAATGAGTTTTTTTTTTTCCCCTTTATCTCATCTTTGAAGTTTTATACTGCACTGTTAATTTTCAAGTAAAGACAACCATATGAGTCTTCTTGATTACTTCAAGAGATTAATAACCTTTATGTTTTATCGGAAGAAAAAATAGAAGAAAAGAAAAATAATAATAATAATAATATAAAATCCATATGATCATGTTGTTGCATGCATGAGCATCGGAGTGAATAGAGGAAGGGAGAAGGGGGAAGGGGGAAGAATGCTGATGCCTGAATCTTTTGCTTGGTGGCGGCTGCTGCACACGGTAGAGAGGGAGGGAGGGAGAAGGGGGGAGGAGGAGAGGCAGTAGCGAGGCTGGGAGAGAGTTCGCTAGGGGTGGGGTAAGCTTGCAAGTGGAGAGGGAGGGAGGTGGATAGGGGGATCTCGTAGGAGAGGGAGAGAGACATAGAAAAAATTCATACTTTTTCTTCTCTCCTAAGAAAACATAGAAAGGAGACATCTCTTTTCTCCCTCCAAGAAAACATCATGTTAAAAAATATTATATTAATAAATTATATACATATATAGTGTTAATTCATTAAGCATAATTTAGGACAAAAGAGAGCAAATGATAATTAATTTACAAGGAATCACACATTACTAATTTTCTAGCTAATTCATATACAATCATAGAATTGAGAGTCTAATTAATTGATTAATTTGGGTGCATTAATCATTTGACATTTTCACATACCACAAAAATATCCCAACTCCATCATGTACTTGTTGAAGTCATATGCCCCCTGCATGCGCACCAGCTCGTCAACTTCCTCCTCCGACGCTACTCCAAAGTTCGCCATTAATGGCTGGTAAGTCAAGCTCGATACTGTGGCGGGACTGCCCGCTGCGTCACCGAAAGCAGCGCTGAGCTGACCGGCCGCCGAAAGCCCCCTCATCTTGTCTTGGGCATCCAAGAGCTTCTCTTTCAATATTTGTACCTCGCTCTCGAGGTGGCATTTTTCGAGGACGGCGGCGTCGTGGTCGGACTTGAGGCGGAGGTAGGCCTCGGCCACCTGCCTGCCCTTGTGGCGCGCCCGGCGGTTCTGGAACCAGACGGCGATCTGCTTGGGGTCGAGGCCGGCCTCCTTCGCGAGGGCTGCCTTTCTTTCCGGTTCCAGCCTCTTCTCCTCGCCGAAGCGCGCCTCCAAGAACTTCGCCTGCTCCTCGCTCAGCCGCCGCTTCTTGGGCGGCTCTCCGCCCTTGCTCCTCCGCTGCCGCCGCTGCATTGTCGACGTCGTCGTCATGATGTCACCTACGTACATACAGATCGATTACCACCAACCTCATTCTCAAAATAAACACAAAATTAACGTAGAACATGCAATTGTCAATAAAATATTGGAATAAATCAGAGCAAATTATAGATCACACCGACCCTGAGGCATGTGAGGATGGAGCTGAGATTGTAGGAGGGAGCAGAGGGTCATGGCTTCTTCCTCGTGCCTCATGCCGCTGCAGTCTGTAGGTACAGTGAAATCGTCGTGCGCCATTGTTCAGTTTCCTCTGCTCTGTGTCTCTACTGAGAATTGAAGAAATGTATTTGTTTTGACTTGAACAGGTTGACTACAGTGAAGAGGAGGAATGTAGTGTGACTTGAGTAAGCAACTGCTGCATTCCCGAGGTGGTTTTTTTTATACAAGAGCGGCTCTAAAGGATAACGTTGACCAAATGGATCACACGTAATTATTGTATTGGTTGTTTGACAGTGCACTGTTTTTCTTATATGCATATTATTTTCTCTTTTTATATATATGATTAATTTGGATTAATCTCTATTATTTTTTTTTTTTTAAAAAAAATGGATGCATGGATCATCGATGGCAGCGGCGGCGTTAGGTAGGTCGTACAGGATAGTTTGAACTTTGAAGGGTGGGTGGAGAAGCAACACTTGAGCACATGGAAAGGTGCAGGGGAATTTCAACTTTAACACGTGTCGCCAGATCAGGGCAGTCCCGAGGCAGGGACCCAGCAGCTCTGTCCCCTCCACGTGTCGCCACCTCCTTCCTTTGCCCAATTCAGCTCTCTTAAGTGAAGTAGTGAACGAACGCTTGTCCAATTAAAATTATTTTTCCCAACATATTTATGTTGACTATATTTTGGGTCAACTGATTAATTCTTCCAACAAGCATTCTCATTAATTTATTTTCCAGCTCTGTTTTTTGTTATTCCATGCCAAGCCACCGAACGTTGAGATGACGGATGGGTAAATAGAATATCCAATTTCGATCGAGATTAATCTAATCTAATTTAATTTAATTTATTAGAAAGTTTATGGCAAGCCAACGCGAGTCCGACGCATCGCCATGTCTAAATTTGGATGAGCATATCCAATCCAACTAATTATGGCAGCTTTGCCTGGACCCTCCCAAAGCAAGCAAGCAAGCATGCATATGATCTCTCTAATTATTATGATTAGTTTATCACTAAGTAGGAGAAAAGCGATTAGTGGAATATAGCCTTAAGGAGGCTCTCATAGGAAGCGATTAAGAGATCGACAAGTGTCAGCTATGTGATGCTGCCACGTAGCCTAGCTTCTTTCATGTGTTGGCGCTGTGTGGGCAACTTTTTTACTTTCTACTGATGTAGCGATGTGCTTCACCTTTTTTACTTTCTCTTGTTTTCTCTCCCTACCATGGGCCTTTTTAACTGTTAAATCGGCCCATAGTTCCGACCAAACAGTTAAATTTTTTATCCATTTGTTGCGATCCAAACAGAGCCGCTCTATCGCTCGAGCCATACGGCCAAACAAGGACTAACAAATCTACACCAATTTTCTTTTTGTCTATAGTGATGGCACAATCGACGTTTGAGATGAAGAGAGCTTCACAGTTTATGCCACAATTAAGGTCAAGCATCTTTCCTTAGTTCCTTTTAGGCTAAGTCAATTAGTATGAATCTTGATTGTGGATAACAAAGTTTTGAAGTCAAAACCCATCTTTCTACTTTACTTGCCTATGTATAAAAAAAATTCTCATAGGCTCAAATCAACTATGAGTATCTAATTAATTTGGTCAAGTAAAATAGTTAACCCACTATTTTCTAGGAGGAATTTTGAGGAGGTGCTTCCCTCGTTTCCTATAAGGCAAATGAAAAAAGGATGAAAAAAAGGGAGGGAAAAGTTACCTCTCTTCTCCTATTCGTCTAAATCGGGCAGAAAATGAGATTTTCCATCCAAGTTTCTAATCTCACTCTCGAGCACCTCGACTTTTCCTTTCTACCTCACTCACATTGCCATCGCCGCTTCCCACCACAACTTGCTACTGCCGCTGCCACTCGTTGTCGCCTCTAGCTACTGCCATTGAGTAAGCCTCTTCCTCTTCTTCTATTTTTTTCATCCTTCCTCTGCTCACTATCGTCGCTCCATTCCCATTCGATTGTTGCTGCCACCCCTAGTCGTCGCCACCGCCGTAGCTCCTCATTGTAGCTTGAGGTCACCACCACAACAGCTTCTTCGCTGCCACCACTACTCGTCGTCACACCTTCTCGCTACCACTCTTGCATGCGCTTGCTGCCTCATTTTCTTTTAAAGCAATGTAATGTGGCCTTTCTTTCAACCACATTTTACTCTACTTAACTCTCAAACCCATTTTTTTTTTTCAAACCTTCAAACCCTAGCTGCCTACTCTTTCTAACAATATATTTTTATGATATTAGTAATTTAATTAGGATGCTTATAAATGTTTTGATCATGCAAGAACTTACAAGCTCTCTACATGCCCAAAGAATTAGTCTATAATAATCATTAAGGTGATGATCCATTTGTGTAATCGACTCCAAAAAATAAGGGGATGGGGGAGTAGGATATTCTCTGGAAGAACAGAAACCAAATACGTTTGTCTTTTCTACTTAAATCCCTCATTGAAAAGTGATAAAAACCCATTTACTCAATTCACTTGTGAGAATCTAACATTTACAACAACTCTTTGATTTTTATCCTAAGCTACGAGAATACTAAAAATACTGAAAATACTAGGAAATGGAAAAAATTATATTAATGATCATGTAACTATTGTTGCAAAGCCATTGTATAACATTTACAAGATCTGTTTGATTTACTCAATGCATTTGATTTTTATGATATTAGTATTTTAGAACTTACTTTTATTGCATAACCATTATTAATTAAATTTTAGAACCATACAAGTATGAAACTAACCACATTACAACTTTAGAATATAATACTCTATATAATTCATATATGTATCAATGCATTGTTGAACTATTACATACTAATCTACAAGCTCTAATAACACTAAAATATGATTAACTTTTCATTTATAGGTTCATTTATAGATTATTTTATACATGAAGAATATGATTAACTTTTCATTTAAAGGTTCTATAACTATGGCTCCAACAAGTAATAAAGATAAGAGATTTGTGCAATTACGCAACTTTCACTATAAACCTCATCAAATTGCAATCATAGCTAGATGTTGTGCTGGACAATTATTCTCCTATTAATATTTCATTCAACATACGTGGACAAGCTATTAGTGGAGAGTTATGCATATAAAGATAGCATAAGAAGGGATTTTCTAAAGACATTAATAAGTTCAGATATTTATTGTCATAATATTTTAAGAATGGGTAGGAATGCCTTTGTGTATTTGTGTGAGCTACTACGAGACAAGGATCTAGTCAAAGATAACAAGTACTCTAGCATTGTGGAGAAGGTAGCAAAGTTCTTATACTTGGTAACTCATAATGTTAAAAATCGAGAACTTTATTTTTTTTTTTCTTCCATCGTGCACCTAGGAGTATTAATTGTCACTTTCACGAGGTGTTACGAGCTATTATTAGTTTACACAAGGAATTCATCAGGTAACCAAATGGTTCAGTGGTCCCTCTTGAGATTCAAAATAAAAATAAATAATATCCTTATTTTAAGTTATGCAATTCTAAAAGTATATTAGTACGAATTATACTATTCCAATTATTAAATCAACTGCATGACTATTTAGGAGCTATTGATAAGACACATATTCATATAAAAGTCCCTATTAGCATGTTCATTTGACATGAAATTTACTTATGTCCTTCCTGGGTGGAAAGGGACGGCGTTTGATTCACATATATTAAAAGATGCCTTGAGTAAATCCAAGAACTTAACAATTCCAAAAGGTACATTTTTAAACTCATTCATTAACTACCCTCATAAGTTGCAAAGTTACTACAATAAATATTATTATTGTATGGAAATATTATTTAGGTAATGCTAGATTTAGGATTAAAAATTTTCTGATTACATCATATAGAGGAGTTCGGCATCATTTAAAAGAATACTCACAATTTGTTCCACAAGATGAAAAAAAAAACTTTTCAACCACCATCATGCTACTGCTCGTAATGTTATTGAAAGATCTTTCGATGTACTAAAGAAGAGATTTCCCATCATAGCAAGCGGAATAGAACCCTGCTACCCTATTCGCACATGTGTTCAAATTATTCTAGTATGTTGTATTTTGCACAATTACTTGATGGGTGTTGATCCGACTGCAAGTATTATTGCTGAAGTTGATGAAGAAATATCAAACACAATAACACAACATACTTTTAGTATGGAAAGAGAAGATGATGAAGCTAAGAGATTCTAATTAGAGATATTATAACAAATGCAATGTGGAATGACTATGTGTTATGAATATTTTACAATAGTGATGTACTATCTTCATAATAGTTTGTAGTTGGACATTTGTTTTTATTTAGCATTATACATTGATTTTCAATTCCTATGTGTTATTTCTTTTCTTTTTGACATTGGATATTGTCATTTAATTTCTATGTGTTATTTCGTTTCTTTATGATGTTGGATTTTGCCTTACAAATCTAGTTGCTTTTATTTTAATATAAGATGAGCAAAAAAGCTAGTTTGTAGTTGGACATTTGTTTTTATTTAGCATTATACATTGATTTTCAATTCCTATGTGTTATTTCTTTTCTTTTTGACATTGGTTATTGTCATTTAATTTCTGTGTTATTTCGTTTCTTTATGATGTTGGATTTTGCCTTACAAATCTAGTTGCTTTTATTTTAATATAAGATGAGCAAAAAAGCTAGGACAAGTGATAGCACAAGGAAAGAGAACATTAAGTGGTCAAATGAAATGGACACTGTTTTTATTGATGTTATGCTTAAGCAACAATCATGAGGTTTTTGGGTTGATGATACATATACGTCAACTGCATATTCAAATATGCTCTCCACATGTGTACAAGCTTTTGGTGTAGCTTTGACAAAAGATCACTTGAAAAATTGTATTAAAACTATTAAGAGCAATTTTAGTACATGTCATGAGTTATTTAAGAACAAGTGTAGCTTTGCATGGAATAGTGAAAAAAAAGTTTGAAGTTAATGATCAAGTTTGGGATGACCTTACAAATGTATATTAGTTGTCATTATACACTTGTGGTTATTTAGTGTGTTATGCTTTTATTTATTAATTCTATTGTCTTTGTAGGCAAATCCTCTTATGAGGAGGTGGAGGAGCACACCTGTTAAACATTATGACAAGTTAGAGGTGTTTTTCTCAAAGGATCGAGCCACCGATGCAATAGCTACCACTTGTAGTGAATTTATAAAGATGTGGAGTGAAGAAAGAGTAGACCACAAAGATTCTTTACAGCATGATACATTTTGTGAAAATGTTGATGAAACAAATATAGTTGATGTGACAACATCTCTAGCCTATAAAGTTACTGAAGATTCATCATCCAAGAGTGGTAAAAGAAAACGTGTTATGACACTTTAAGAGGTTGCTATGACAAAATTAGATGACACAAATGAATGTCTAAAAACATTAGTGGATTGCATGAAGGAATCAAATACCTCTTTTGGAGAAAAACAACTTTATAGGCATGAAGCAGTAGAATACTCCAAAAAGGATATATATGAAGGGCTGAAAAGGATTGGAGTGCCACATCAACAAATAGTGGGTGCTTATGTGGCTCTTGGGAGTAGTAAAGAGAAAGCTAGACTTTTCTTCTCGTCTCTAAAGGAAGTATGCTTAGAAGTACTTAATGAGCTAATCAGTGATCGACTTGTTTATATTTCATTGTAGTTGTTACGTGACTTGTTTGTGTTTGCTGGTTGTAGTGAACTTATGACTATGGACTATATTCTGTTTTGGACCATGTGATGTTTATATTGTGTTTAAATGTTTAACTCTAGTGTTGTAAGTGTGTTAAGGAACTATTTGACTTGTTTATGTTTCAATGTAGTTGTTATTTGACTTGTTTATGTTTGCTGGTTATTGTTACTTGACTATGAACTATGTTGTGTTTGGAGGTTAAGTTATTGGACTAATGTTTGAATGCTTCGTTAATGTGTTGTAAGTGTGTTATGTGACTGTTTAGTTAATGTGTTGGGTTATAAAACGATAAGTTGATGTGTAGTTAAATGTTTAGATGCATATTATGTTTTAACTATGGTTGTTGCTCGTTGTTACTTGTCATGTTAATTGGACTAATGGTTGAATTGGTTTAGTGGTTTTGTTCTACTTGCCTATATTATGAGCGTGAATTGATTAATATAGTTTCTTTTAATCTATTATATTTCTCCATTATATTACTTATAATAGGTTGTGATTGAAATGATTATATTGTCATTAATGATGAATATTGATGTTAATTTTGTATAGGAAGCTAGAAGATCTATACTTTGTTGGCATATTGTGGAATGATACTCCTCTAGTTTTTGCATAATTTTTAAACTTTATATTTTTTTCAAATATTTTTATATTTATTGTATAATTTATTTATATTTTTTGCTTTCTTATATTTATTAAAATTATATTTATATTTAATTCCTATTAAATAGAAATAATATTTAATATTTTCTTCTCATTTTATAGTATTTATATACCATGAGTGTAAAAAATAGGATTAGGGTATAAATATCATTTTAAATTCGTCGTGAAATCTTTTTTCTTTTAAAAATAATAAAAAATATTATTCTTTTTTTCATTTCTGTTTTCTTTCTGTGTTAATTTCTTACTAAGATTATGTGTTCTTGGAAGAAATCCACAATAGAAAGAAGGGAAAATTATATTTTCCATCGTCTCCTTCAACGGATAGAATACAACAGAAAGAATCCAAGGAGGAAAATGCCTTTACTTTCCACCATTTCTGCTTTTGCCCAAATCGGGCAGAAAACACATCTCGAGCCGCGCCCTAGTTTTATTCCCTCGTTCTCTTCCACGCGACAACCACATCGCCCTAGTTTTGTTCGCTGCTCACCGCCGATCTGATTTTCTTCACCGAAGTTGTCATCTAAAGGTTTGTTTCCCTTCTTCTTCTCCATTGCTAGGATTTGTTTCTCACGTTTGTTGCTTTCACCGATTTCTAGTTTTGGGTTCTCATTTTCTCACCGTCGCTGCTTCTTCTACTTTTGCTCATCGTCGATCACATCTTATTGGTTGTCGTAGCTTGCTCTACCGCTTGCTTGTCACATTTTCTCACCGTCGCTGCTTCTTCTTATTGGTTGTCGTAGCTTGCTTCTTCTACCGCTTGAGTCATTTTCGTCATGTATTTCATCGCTTCTTCTACTGCTTGTTTGTAGCTTCATAACAATAAATCCAAAGTCCAACCGACTAGATCAATCGAATTTGTGAAAATTTCTAAAATATCATCTCCCTACAGATGCTGCATATTGATGTCTCAAGGATTCAAATACATGAACAATTACTATGGTAGATAGAAGGGCATGTTATCTCTGCCTCTATAATATTGTTATTGCTAGCTATGAACTGTACTGCCTTTTTTTGACCACCGGGTTGGTTTCTCTTTCAATTTAGCTCCTAGACTCCTATTAGGATGTTCCATGCAATGATAATATAAACTCTATTCAGTGTAAGTGTACCTGCTAGCGATAATTATAAATTCTTTTATGTTTTGATTGCATTAAATATTACTTCTAATTTGACTATCCCCTGACACCTTAATCAATCATGTTATCTATTGTGCTATCCCTAACACCTTGAATCAATCATGTTAGCTATTGTGCTATCCTTCATGAAGTTTGAGATATGCTAGATTTTGTGTGTAAATCTATGTTAAGAGAACTTTTTTATGTCAAGTTTTATTTAGTTCATGTAAGAGAACTTTTTGAATTGTTTTCCTATGTTTATTCTTGCTTTTATGTGTTTGACTATGTACTTATCAATAGTGTTAGACTTTAATTCAACATTAGAATGTTGTAGATAGTAAACATGTGAACCTTTTCATTAATAGGTTTTTTCATAATGGCTCCAATGAACACAACACAAGAGATTCGTACAAATGCGCAAACACCTCCTTAGGAATTATCAACTAGCATTTGTAGCTGCATCCTGTGTTGCGCAATTACATAAAATTCTCATAATACTATTTCAATCATCATATGTAGACAAGCCATTAGTGGAAACTATTGAATACAAGGACAATATGCAAAGAGAGTTTTTGAACAAATTAACTAGTTCCGATCAAGTATGTCAGTTCCGATCAAGTATGTCGTAACATTTTAAGGATGAGTACAACTACCTTTTTGAATTTGTGTGAGATACTGTGAGGTAGTGGCCTAGTTGAAGCTAATCAAAATTTACCGTGGAGGAGAAAATCGCAAAATTTACTGTGAGGTGTTAAAGGCAATTATAAGTCTACACCATGAGTTTATCAAGCAACTCGATGGTTCAACAGCTTCTTCTGAGATATGCAATACAAATTGATTCTATCATTATATGAAGGTATGTTTTTTCATAAGTAAATTAGTATGAGCAACACTTTCAATTGTTAAATCAACTGCATAAGGATTGTTTAGGAGCTATTAACGGGACACATATATGTGTTAAGTGTACCTTCTAGGGATGCACCTATATTTAGGGGGAGAAAAGAATAGCCAACGATGAATGTTTTGGCAGCATGTTCCTTTGACATGAAATTTATTTACATCCTTCCTGAGTGGGAAGGAACAACATTTGATTCAAGGATATTAAAAGATGCTCTCACTAGATCTGATCGCTTAAAGATTCCTGAAGGTAAATTTCATTTCTTCGTTCACTACAAACTACACTTGTTAGTTTTAGTTTTGTTTATTAACTTACATATTTTGATGTCATAGGAAAATATTATTTGGGTAATGCTGGATTCGGAATAAAAAGATATCTTATCACACCTTATAAAGGAGTCCACTATATTCAAAGCATGCTCCACAAAATGTGGCTGAAGTTTTCAACCATCGACATGCATCTGCTCGTTACATTATTGAAAGAGCTTTTGGTGTCCTTAAGAAGAGATTTCCAATTGTAGCAAGTGGAACCGAACCTTGTTATCCTATTAGCACACAAGTTCAAATTATCCTAGCTTATTTTGTGTTGCATAACTACTTAATTGGTATTGATCCTGATGCAAACATGATTGATGAAGTTGATGAAGAAATAGCAAATACAATAAGACAAGATGCTCCTAGTAGGGATAGACAAGATGAAGATGCTAACAATGAGATTATATTGCGAGAAGCTATGACAACTGCAATGTGGAATGATTATGTTTTATGAATGTAATTTACATATTCTACTTTATTGTATTTTGACATTTACTACTTCAAGTGATGTACTATGTTATTTATACTTTTTATTTATGTTTTCTTTCATGCAATGAGTAATGTTGACTTTTATAATGATTAATGTTATATGCTTTTTATATTTACTTGTGCAATGATTCATTGTTTTAACCTAACAAAACTAATTTTATTTTATAAATGTAAGATGAGTAAAAGAGGAAAGTCTACGGAAAGCTCAACAAAGAAGAATATCAAGTGGATTGAACAAATGGACAATGTCTTCATTGATGCCATGCTTGAACAACAAACAAGAGGGTTTCGAGTTGATGGTACTTTCACGTCAATTGCATCTAAAAATATGCTTTCTACATGTGTACAAGCATTTGGTATTGCTTTATCAAAAGATTATCTAAAAAATAGAATCAAAACACTGAAAACTAATTTTAGCACATGCCATGAGTTATTCAAAAACAAAAGTGTCATAGCATGGTCTAATGAAACAAAAATGTTTGAAGCTGACGACCAAGTCTAGGATGATCTAATATTGGTATGTTGTCATTTGTTGATTATGTGGTTGTTTGATGTTTTGTATGCATGTTTATTAATTTTGTTGTATTTACAGGCTAATCCTCTTATGAGGAGATGGAGAAGCACACCGGTTTACAATTATGATAAGCTGGACGAGCTCTTCTCAAAAGATAGAGCTATTGGAAGCATGTTTAGCACATGCAATGAATTCGTGAAGATGTGGAGTAAAAATAGTCAAGTTGGTGATAGTCTACAAACTCCTGAACCTGAAGAAAACACATCATTTGAAAAAGTTGGTGAAACTAATCCACTTGTGATATCACAGCCTCCACTTGATAGAGCTCTTGTTGAAGACTTTACACCAGGCAAGAATAGCAAGAGAAAATATTCTTCAATCTCACTTTAAGGAGTTTCTATGTCCAAGTTGGATGAAACTAATGGACAGCTTTAAGAAATGGTGAAATGTATAAAACATGCGAGTGAAATGATAGATGAGGTTGGATTGGCTATTGGTTTCCTTAGCTTGCGTTGGCTATTTTAGATGATGTTTGAAAATGAGTATGATTTTTTATGGATAATGTGGACTCATTCACGTTTGTTGCTAGTTCATGATGTTAAACTTTGGTACTTATTGGACAAAGTTAGTTGTTGGAATTTATTTGTTGCTAATTCTTGATGTTAAACTTTGGTACTTATTGGACAAAGTTAGTTGTTGGAATTTATTTGTCTTCATTGCTGGAATTTTATTTGGTACTTGTCCTTGGACTAAAGAGTGCATTCCCATTTGGCCATTGAGTCACTGTCTTCGGGTTTTTCAGCTACCCCTTGAGGTAGTCCATTTGGACAATATCTGAGAAATTTATGTGGACTAATTACTGCACTTACCCTTTCTCTAAACACATTGGGTAGATTTTGTAAAGCATATAAATTTCTGATTATAAAGATGTCTATGATTGCTTCTTATGCTTCATTAGCATGATGGTGCTTAAGCAAATATGGTTGTTATGTCATTCTAGATATGTATGCAGTTAATTTAACAATTGAAAGTGTTTTCAGTTCAGGCACTCCTGAACAATCCTTATATGTATGCAATTGATTTACCCAGATCTGTATGCTGTGATTTAACCAATTGAAAGTGTATGCAGTTGATTTAACACTTGCTTATATGAAGGGTGAATGCAGTTGATTTAACCATTCACCGCGAGTTTTAATTTTTTTATTTTTCGTAGCTTTCTTTTGCTTCTGTATTTATCTATTTGGTAGTTGTATATTGTCGAAGTATGATGCTATTATAATGGATGTTTCTCATAGGCATTTGAAGTCCTGGCGATTATGGAAATGTGTAAAAGTTTACTGGTAATAGTACATTGTAGATCTGGTTCAAGTTTTCCTTTGTTTTTTTTCCTCTTATTTTTCATCTTTTTGTGTTTTTATTTTCCGTCCGTCCGTCCATCCGTGCAGGTAAACAGGCCCTTAGGTGGCAGGGACTTGTTTACTAACCACCCAAACAGCCTCTAGCATTATGGGGCTTGGATCATTCGCTACTGCTAGTCATACCTGCTTTCGATGCCCAATAATATATTCTCTGAACATACACACCCACATGGAGGGGCCATCGGGTGCTTCTTTTTATGCCCTTTTGACTTACTAAAGACGTCATACACATCATTCACTCAATGACAATGGTTTGATTGAACAAGACCTGACTCACAGCCACTCGTTCCAGTTTGCATCCATCCATGTGCAGTCGAAACTTCAAACAACTACTAGACAAGGGTCAGTGTTTTCTCAAGTGACTTGAAATGTGTCCTTCTAAACTATTTTTTTTTTTAAAAAAAAAAAGGCTTGAATACTTAAATCTCTCACCCACTTGTGGTCAAAGTCCTCTCAAATATCTTGAAGTGTTAGAAAAATAACAACTATGGATGCAGAAATAGATTTAACTAAAACAAATAAGCAATCGACTAGCTTGAAGATTATCTGCAGCAGCAGCAATGTCATCTTCTGGATGAATTGAATGGTATGCTAAGAAATAATTGTCACGCGCTGTGTATTAGAACAGTTCACTGATACATTGAATTGATTATTATCATGCATTTTTAAAATTAGTACACAAAAGTAAGGATCACAAGAACCATACATGCAATTAGCTACAAGTGTAAGTAGAACCTAAAGAAACTGATGATGGCTTAAATGCACTGACCGTTCAAACAAAAGGGCACGCGCAGATGCAGGGAACCAGGGACTATTCCATGTATCTCTAGTACTGGAAGCATCTGGCACATGTGTAATCCAAACATGATGATTTTGATTTGAGGGGAGCACCACTCCAACGGTTGCTGTGATATCTTCAAGTAATCAAGAACAAATTTCTTCACGCAATCAAGAACAGGACATGGGTTACCAGAAAGAAAAACATCTGCCTATTTTCAGTGGCCACCAAGATTAAATTCTGCATTATGTATCATCACATTCCAGGAAGGCAAAATCAGAAATCTTGAATCAGCAATAGGATTGAGATATCCATCAGACTGAAATAAATAGCTAGGATTCAACATACACTGCAATGCAAGATTAAATGAAGGGGCTGCATAGATCATAAGATTCACTTGGAAGGCATGCTTCCCACTCCCAGTGTCAGCTCAAGATCCTCCGCCGAGACGTCATGAATCCTCTCCCCCTCCCAAGGTGTCACCTTACCGCTCTCGAATTCGAATTCCATGCCCCCTCTCCCTCTATCTAACGCCTCACCGCTTGGAGAAGTTGCTACATTGATCAATGGAGCAGATCCTGCGTTGACGAGGTTGTAAGTTGGAGATACTGGGGCTGTCATCTGGACGTTGATCCATCGGCCAGATCCGACAGTTGAGGCATCTGATTCATCACATTCAGGTATAGCGGCAGGATATCGGTACTGGTGGCGACCGCGGGTAGGGCTAGCAGGCGCAGACGCCGCGAGATGAGTGTGGCAGAATGGATTGTAATCCCAATCTGGTTTCCTTATCTTAGGTGGACGGGAGGAGGTCGGGGAGGAAAGGGGCGGGGTAACTGGCGCGCTGTTGGAGATTCGAAGGGGTGGGAGGGAGGACAAATTGCGGAGGAAGGGAAGAAGAAAACAAGGATTGAGACTGGGATTGTTGGAGTTGTCAATACGCCTTGGGCTTGGGAACGACGATGCGGATGGGCTTGCCTGGTAGGAGGGGACGGGACTTGGGAATGAAGAAGAGAGCGGACTGAGGAGGTGGGAAGAGGAGCATGGACTTATGTTGGTTGACGGCCCGCCTGCGGCTGTCGCTGCCTCAGGGCCTGGATGGCGTGGCTTCTCTCCCTGTTAAAGATTAGGAACTATGAGCTTTTGTTTTCAGATGAAAAGAAGAAGACATAGCCAGGAAGATTTTTCAACACATGGAAAGATGATTGTTTCTTCCAAAGGCAAGAAAACCTAGTGCGATCCGCATAATCGGGAGAAACAAAAATTAAATTGTAAAGAAACATGGAATCAATTAAAGTCGCATAACACAGATCAGGAGAAGTGCCTATTGAATGATGAATAATACCTACAATCCACCGATTTAATAAAATCAAAATCAAACATGTTGGTTTCCAAAGTAGTTGAGTGTTCATCCATATCGAGCCAAAGAGGAGACAGTGGCAACTAAGGAGACACGACTTGGGCAAGATCCATTCGGGGAGAGAGAAGAGGAAAAACGATCTCCAATTTAAACCTCTAATGCTGAACATGGATGGATCTGTGGCAAGGAGATGGATCCATCAGTGGTTCCAAATACAGCATCGTCAAGATCTGGATCAAATTAATCAACAAAATTTGGGGCAATCGTCTTCGAACACCGCGAGATGGATTGATCTCATCGCCACAGATCTAGCCTCATTTTCATCTGCCTAACGAACGATCGATCGATCGATGAGAGAGAGAGAGAGAGAGAGAGAGAGAGAGAGAGAGAGAGAGAGAGAGAGAGAGAGAGACCTTGCGGTAGGTGGTGCCGTCGTCTTCAACGACCCAGCCGGCCTCGCGGCAGAGGGCTTTGAGGACCTCGTTGTTGTCGCAGTGCTTGGGCAGCTTGTAGTTGCCGAGAGCGCGCAGGCCGGTGAAGATCTTGGCGGCGACCGCCCGCCGACGCCGCTCCCGACGCTTGTTGTTCTCCCTCTCCTTCCATGTCGGCAGCCGACCGCCTCCCGACGTCATTCCTCCACCCCCTCCCCGTCCGCCACCACCTCGACTGCCCTCAAGGCTCGCCCCCCAGTAGGCTCGCTTCGCTGGTCTCCCTCCTTTTTGCCCACAGTCGGGCTGGACAGGGCAAGTCAAATTTACCTCTACCCAACTCTCTCTCCCTTTGAGCTATGCTGTTACTTTATCTTTGTGCGCTAGGGAGTTGGGTATCGCTGTCGCTCACGAGAAGAGTACGGCGCCATTAGTTGCAAAAAGACGTGGAGATTCTGTTTTACTGTCAGAAGGCGAGGGAAATGGGGGACCTCTCTCTCCTCTTGTCTTCCCTTGCTCTCTGCTTTTTATTACTAATTCATTCTAATTTTGTTGCTTCGTTTTGTTCTTTGTGCATACTAAAACCAAGTCAATCAGTCAGTCCGTCGGTCAAACTGATGGTGTAAGCAACGAGTCAACGCGTCAGCATCCAGGGGATGGACCTAGTAATTGTAGGGAAAAAAATTCTTTAAGTAATTTACATCATTTAGTATTGTTTTAAGAGACACATATCGTATGTGATACAAGGCAAGAATATGATCATCTAAGAATCCAAGGCAAAATCCTTACGTAATTGTGGATAAAACTCTTGCACCGAATTATATGGCTTCATCCCAATAGTCAAAAAGCAAAGTAAAGAAAGGACAATGACTTCAACACAGAATAAACTATATGAGTTATCCTGTTGACAGTGTCAAGATTCCTGAAGCTGTTAATTGGATGAATCATTATGAGAATATACAATTTTATTAAGTTAAGGCAAAGCAGTAGGTTGATTTAAAACGCTCATGTAATTTATCATATTACTCGAGAGAATATAAAGAATTGTATTGTAACTCATAAGTGATCAGTTCTAATCCCCAAGGAATACTCGAAAGGCTAAAGAAAAGAAATTATGTAGAAAAATAAAAATTAAAACAACATATGAAAAATAAAAATTTTAATTTTATCACTATGATGGCAGTCTTTTTTATAATTTAAGACAAAAAAAAAACCATAGCAAAATTATAATTAAAAACATGTCGCATAATAATTCTAATCATTAAAAGCACGGCCGCATAATAATTCTTTTAGCAAGTGGATGCCGGTAACCCTACACCGCGCCGGACTCGGTCAAAGATGGCGGCGGCCCCGCAGAGCCAAGCGGAGCCCATGTCCACGTTCCAGAGAACAAATGTGCACGTGAACCGTCACGTGATCCGACTCGACGGCCGCTTCCGGGGCGTCCAAGCGGAGTTAGGCCGCTTACGTCCAAGCGGAGTCATAATTAAACCCTCATTTAATTACTTAATACATATTAATTTTGGTAGATAAACTAAGTTAATTGAAGATTAAAATAAATGATTTAATTGGACCTCAAAACTTTGGATAATTAAACAAAAATATATGATTAAAGTTAATCATTATTTTGTCAGAATAAAAGAAACCGGTCGTTAAGCTATGGTTGACGGCTCACTAACTGTTTCGTGGCGCCAACCAGGGCTCTAGTTAATTGGGGTTGGCGCCAACCACGATTGCTCGAAGCCCCACCGCCCCGCTCTCGTTCAGTCCTATAAATTTGCCCCTCCGTCTCACTGCCCTGCCTGTTGATCCCCTTCTCACTCTCCATCCCGATCTAGTGCTTCGGCAGAGGTGAGTAGTTCGTTGACGTCATCGCTGGACTTGTAAGGTATCTTCACTTCCGATTCTGCCTTCCTTTTGCTTGTATAGATCATGCTTCGATTAAAGGGGAAAGAATTCCATGAATCGTTTTCGAATCGATTCGGTGCTTCTCGGAACCTCGCCTTTTTTGTGATCGCTCCCTTGGGATCCTACAGGGTGTTTGATTGCGTCCTTTTTCTCTCTCGTTAGTTGGCGATTGTGAGTAATTTACTTGAATCGATCTCCTCGGTCGTTTTCTCCACTGATTTCTCTCGGTTTCGTGTATCTTCAACCAGTGGTCATCTTCTCTTTCGCTGAAATAAGCAAGCATGTTTTTTTTTTTTTTTTTTTTTTTGTAGAATCTCTCTCATCTGATTCTTCTTCGTTCGACATATACGATGTTTAGTGGGCCGTGTTGCCTTCTTTTTCTCCCACTTGTTATTTCTCGGCGGCGCTTCATTTTTCTATAATTGGTACGAATTACGATGTCGTTGTACACGAGAAAGCGTTGCGCCTTTAAGTGTTTATCGGATGAGCATCCATTGTTGTCATCTTTATTGAGATTAGAGGAGGTTTTCGTACTACAGTTGTGTTGACAGTTAATTTTTTTTCTATTCTTGCAAATCAGATTGACTGGCCACTATGCTGCCGCTATCTCTGAATTTTGATATCAATAAACTTTCAACTGATGAGGAGATTACACTATTTTTGGGAACGAGAATAGCCCGGAATGTGACTCTGGAGAATGTGATCTGTGGACTAGAACCGTTCAGCATTGAACCACGGAATTCTTCTGGTTAGCTTGAAATGGTTTATGATTATGCCCTTTTTTCCTTGCTACTTTAAAGCTCTATGCATCGAAATCTTG
Source organism: Costus lasius (assembly GCA_027563935.2). Lineage (NCBI taxonomy): Eukaryota > Viridiplantae > Streptophyta > Magnoliopsida > Zingiberales > Costaceae > Costus > Costus lasius. The sequence continues at coordinate 86,431,625 of CM050451.1, forward strand.
AATTCCCTACTTTCTTGTTGTTTCACATTTAGTGGCATGGATATTTATTTCTGGAGATCTGAATGCCGTTACTTCATCATGTAGTTTTTTTAGCAAAATATACCTGGGCTTGCATCAGCAAGTACGATGAGTTCATAATGCAGACCTTGTTGATGATTCGTTGTCTTTCATTTGGAATCTTCATGATCACTTCCTTTTACTTCCTTATTTGGCAATGAAATTTTTTGCTTGGGATTTCTCAGTTCTACGCATGTAATTAACAATTTGATTGTAAATTACTGCCGTGAGTATCAATTTTATGAAGGCCTTTTATATTGTAGTATCCATAGTCCTCTTGACAAACAAACTCTGATGCCAGAGATTAACTTTACTACATCAAAATGGTAGTTAAGAGGGTTTTGTGCAAAGTATTGAGTTGTTTTTAAGGAATTGTAAGTTTGTTTTCATCTGGCAAAACAAAACTGCGGGTGTAAGTTTCATGGATTTTTCTTAATCTGCTAAACTATGCATAATTTATTAAACATTGGCGGAAACGGCAGACTGATGTCAAGCCTTGAACGATTATTCATTTCTTGATGTCAGGAATGGATTTACTTGAAGCAATGAGATGTTTTGCCACTAATACGAAGAAGACATGCTTAATATGTTGCTTGTGATTTGAGTAGGTATGCGTAGCTTAAATTTGTTTTTGAAATTTTTGATGATAAATTTTCCTGGTGAAAACTAAACTTATATGAACCACTTGCTGTTTGTATTTGGCGCACAAAGATGTGATCTTTAAGAGTAATACATGTAGTGTGATGGTTTCCAGCAACTTCAAATGATTGAATTTGCAGAGTGAAGGGATATCCATCTGAAGGAAAACTAAATATTCATAAAAATCTATTAAACCTGGAAACAAATTCCAAGTTCCTAAGCGTCACCGTCCATCAAAGGAAAATGTTTCATTTTATCAACGAGAAATCTGGTAGTACCTTTTGCTTGAACATGTTGAATGAACTGAGTTGTTTTCTGTAGAAGAATACTTATATCGTTTGAGCTAGTACAAGGATCTCTGCTTTCTCTTTTTCCTCTCTCTTTACTCATTTTCATAAATTTTCAATTAAAAAGTTTGATTAGTGCTCATGCTCAGATGATTAGTGTATACCATTTTTGTGTAGGAGGATGGTACTTGTACTACTCTGAAGCCCCACAATATCCTAACAGGGGAAGTACAATCACGGAGACAGAGTCTGGATTCTGGAAAGTTAAGAAAGATTGCAGAATATTTACGTATACTAGTTGTGTTGGTAGAAAAACGACAATGGAATTCTACTTTGGCAAAGTACCCGATGGAAGAAGGACTAGGTGGATGATGCATAAATATCAATCAGAGGAAAAGACTTTGAACGGATTCTATAACAAAAAGGTGATCATTAGAATTGGTTATTTAACTAGTCCCATCTTTTTCCTGCCATTATTTAGATTATTTATATGCTTGAATGGTTTTCTTCCAGGACTACAATATTTCATTGTACCGAATTTTCTTGCAAAATGATCAGACGGATTATGAAGAACACTATTTGAGTGCTAGTTGTGAGTGTGCCATAGAATTGCGGCTACGAATCTTGCAAGAACCCGGACAAAAAATTTCACCATCTGGAGATGTCCTCAATAGATCCTTGGTAGGAAACACCATTTTCTACTATTATGTCAAATTCAGCTGATGTTTTTTGATATTTTTGATTTTCCAAGGTCTTGTTAGCATTTTCCCTTGTGAGTCTATGTTTTATGCAAAGTCAGGCAGCGCCTTGGTTTCTCTCCTTGCTCTATTAAATGTTATTTTTGTATCAAATTGATTCGGTCATTGCTATGAATGATTAATCTAATGTGGAAAAGCCCATTTGCTGAGGATAGATGTCATTGTTGCTGAATTCTCTATTCACTAGTTTAGCGTATCCTTAACTTGGGTTTAATTTTAAATCTGTTTATGTGAATGAGCAGGGGAAATCAGCATCCTCTGGTACTCTCCGTGAAAGATTAAATGAAAATTTTATGAACGACATAAATGCAACTTGGGACCTTTCTACCGAAGGCTTTATCCAAATCAATGATCTTTGCGATCGAGAGCATGCTGAACTTATTGTTCCCATAGGCGAGCAGAGGCAATCAGTTGACTCTGAAGCTCTGGGTGAAGATTACCTTGAACTGAATGACATATGTCAGATGCAATCAGTTGACTCTGAAAGTCAGGGTGAAGATTACCTTGAACTGAATGACATATGGCAGATGCAATCAGTTGACTCTGAGAGTCAGGGTGAAGATTACCTTGAACTGAATGACATACTGCAGATGCAATCAGTTGACTCTGAAAGTCAGGGTGAAGATTACCTTGAACTGAATGAAATATGTTGTCTACTGATATCTTCCAATTCTATGGACGAGGAGGGGCAGTCAACATTCTCCGAAAGTGTTTCTGAATATTTAAATGAGAATACTGTGAAAGACACTTGTCCTAAAAACAATATTTCAGATGAAGAATACCATGAACTGATTGATCTATGCAGTCCAGGGACTTCTTCATCCAGTTCAGACAATTCCAGTCGCATGTCAATTGATTCTTATGACTACTTCGATTCTGGCGCACCGTTGCAGTCTATACGAGATGAAGATAACCTTGGAGAGGAAGGACGAGCAAATCATAGGTTTAGTATATCAAGAGCAGCCGAATCAAATCAGTTTGTCATTAGGCTTCCTTCACCAGGTACACCAAATCGTAAAATTTCTTGACTACCTATCACCGGGTTTATCTAAAATAATTTAGATTTCTAATTGTCGAATAGTGCCATAATTAGGCTCGCAAAACAACACATCTACTAATGAATTCTATGACTTTCTTAAAATCACCAAGTATAGGTACTAGATAAATCTTATATATTCCTCAAAGCACATATGGTATGTTCTTATATTGCATGCATCTAGTCCTGAGGTCTGATTACATCTCTTTAATACCAGCAAAGTTGAATTGCATTATCGGTTCGCATGGTTTATATACAAAGCGGAAATGAATAGGTAATACGTTTGCTGATAGAATAATTTGCCAACCTCATGACAAACTTCTAAGAGTCAGTTCTCTCTCTGACCATGTTATAGTTTCAAATTGTCATCATTATTTCCCAAAAATGCAGATTCATGAGCGTATTATTTAGTAGGATATTGACACTTTACAATGGTTTTAGCATAGAAGTGAAGACGAACATTTTTTTTTTCTGATAATAAGTTAGTTTATACTTGTTATCTCAATAATGGTCTTTTTTTAGTTTTACTTCCCTTTATGACTCCATAGTTCCCGTGTATGTTTCTTTGGATCTTTGTTTATTTATATGCTATTTGTTAGTTAGTCAGGCATCCGTAGTGTTACGCTCAATAGGTGTAATCATCTTGACTAATAACATTCTCCCACTAATGAATAAAACATACCCACTACATTGTGTGACTTGAGTGAACTACATTTGTACGGGTAATGATTCATTTTTTTTTCCTGTACCAACTTTGCCTTTTTTCCCCTTCTGCAAAAAATGCCAATTTGATGTATTTGTGATCACAGGGTCAGCTCATAGCAATAGCAGTTTTGCTGTTGAAGAGGGCGCACCTGCCGGTTCGTTACCAGAAAATGAAAGATGTCACCAAGAATTTTTGATGTCTAATGATAACAACAAGAGAAATGATTCTAAAACAGGAAAATCTGAGGCTGAGACAAACCAGGATAGTAACTGTACGCTGGTTAGAGGACTGAAGAAGGTCGCAAAGATTGCTAAGTTTGGCAAGTATTGCTGCTGTTTTGGACCATTCTAATCACTCCTCTCCTCCATGTTCTAATCGACGTAGATTTGGGGCAGCAAATGGCTAACAAGAGGCAACTTAGCTGGGATAATGTGGGCGCAAACTTTCATACACACTGGTCTTTTCTTTTTCGTTTAATTTTATATCTTAATGAGACAGGCGATCCTGGAATTCGAGCTGCAGATCACTTGAATAACTTAGCACCATACAGCATTAGCTACTTCATTTTTAAGGTTAAGTTGTACGAAATAAATTGCTTAAAAAAGTTATAGATTAGTGGAGCATTCTGCCAGCTGAAAGGAGCCCTGGAGGATAATAGATTTTAAATTTCATTGTATCACGGATTAATATATGTAGCATGTATGACTGTATCTGTTATTTTTGTATTATATGTTGGCTTTTCCTTTCTTAATATGATGTAATATAGTATTTATTCAGCTACCTTTTCTCCCGTGGATCAATCGCAATGCTTCCCATCTACTATTTACACGAGACGATGCAGCGGTTGGTATTTGGTAATTCATTTCCGATTTAGCACTTGTTGTTTGATGTGGCTAGGGCGAGTGGGCTTTCGAGTGTAGTGCGGGCGCCACGAGTAATGGATTCAATTGAATCAAGCATTTGTAAGTAGTTTAATATTCAAATATTCAATTAAATAATAGTTTTTTTATGTTTGATTTATAAGTTAATAAATCAAATATAAGATATTTCTTTGTCATCAGTATTAGCTTCAATATACTATTGTTGTCTCAATTCATTAGCAATACTTCCACTAGGGATATTTAAAAATTATCCTATGAACATAATTATAATAACCTATATGAATATCAAGCAAATACAATTGATTTAAGAATTATTTTTATGTTCCTAATAATTGATTTGAGAACAGTAAGTTATAGTAAGACAAGCCCACATCGAAATAGAAATGAGATGACGTTATGATAGATTTTATTTTTTATTTACTTGTGATTCAGGATGGATTTGATTCTATTGAGTTATTGTTGAAGCAAATTGACAGACATTTATGTTAAGACCGTGATCTATAAATATAAAATTCCAATTAGTATTAATTCCGAGAAATACAAAGATAGTGAAATAGATTAGAAAAGATTATTAACAGCTTATAGTAGATAAAAAAAATTATCTGTAGAATTTGAAATTGGGAATTAAGTAAAGATGATATGAGAATTGAGGAGAAAGGAAAGTAAGCTTTACCACCATGTATTTCCCATGTCTATGATGATTTTCATGTGTGTGATTAAGAAAGTACATCACTCATCGCTCTTATATTTTATCAAATCAATCTATAGAGAAATAGAATGACGTGTTTTATATGGAATGTCCAATTAGACTTTTAGAAAAGTAATGGCCCCTGTTTCCTTGGAGGGAAAGGGTGAGGGAAAGGATGGAATCTCACTCTTTCCCTTGTTTACTAGGGCAGACGAAAAAAAGACAACAGAAAATAAGAACAGAATCGATAGCATTTTCCATTGTTTCTGAATCTGCCCAATCGGATGGATTCAAGTCTTTGACTTTTCGTCTCTCTCGCCCGTGCACCTCTTTGTTCTCCCAACTCACCAGCCGCAGCTCTCGCCAACCACCGGATTTGGCTGGCCGCAGCTCTCGCCAGCTGCCACAACTCTCGCCCGCGCCACCCTTCCGCTGGCGTTCGATGAGCTAGATGGAATCTCACTTCCGCGTCTACTGCCGCGCCGCGCCCTCCTCCTCATCTCCCTCGCCATCCTCCTTTCTTCCGCCCTCTTCTTCCTCTACCTGCGGTGGGCGTGCCGCCGCACAACTTTTCTCCTTCGTTCTCCCAAATCGCTAGCAGCCATAGCTCTCGCCCGTGCCCAGGCCACGCAATCCTTCCGCTGGCGCTCAACGAACTTGATGGAATCTCACTTTCGCGTCCACGGCCGCACCGTCCTCCTCATCTCCCTCGTCGTCCTCCTTTCTTCCGCCCTCCTCTTCCTCTACCTGCGATGGGCGTGCCCCTCGCTGCTCGCCCGATCTCCTCATCTCACATGCCCACCGCTCGCTTGATCTCCTCATCTCCTTCGCTGCCACCCTACTCGCTCGGATCTCCAACAAATGAATCCCATTCACTAAAATCACGTGATCCACATTCCTCTCCTCTCTGTTTTTCCCTTCCATCTCTCAATCTATTACTTCTCAGCTTCTATCTGCTATAGTAAACAGGGGAGGGCCATTTGCCCCACTATAAAGCATTTTTTAAGCTATTTTTGGAGAGAAATTGTTTGGTAATTATAATGAGAAGCAAAAAAGAAAGTAACTTAGAAGTAGAAATTTTAGAAGCTAGAAAATAATATTTTTCCGGGTCATGCCACCTTTTGTTTTTAAAAGTAGAAATGGTGCTAAATAGGCCCTAAGTACTCAAGAATAAGCTATTCCTTGGATTAAGTGTAGTGAAAAATATTATTTCCTATGTAAGGAATCTAGCTACTAGAAATTTGGGAAAGGTTCCTTACTGGGTAGGATTGTAATACTCTAAAATTTTATATTTTATTTATAAAAAATTAGTAAAATTAATTTTAGCATTTCATAAATTTTAATTATAAATTTTCATATTTTGGGTAATTTTTTGAATTTTTGCTAATTAATATAATTAAATAAATATTTATTAGTTAAATAAATTTGGTGTCGTGGGGTTTTTGGATAGAGGAACTATGCCTTGAGCCCCTTCTGCCTCATGTGAGCCATGAGTATGGTAGAGGTGAAGCAGCACTATTGTGACTCTTGGTCCTCATTGAAGCCAAGCAAGTTTGATTCTTCACCCGCAAAGCAATGTTTGCCCCCTTGTTGCATCTAAGTGTTTCTTCCTCCCCGTGATTTCCAGGACGTATTTTGAAGTTTTGAGTCGATTTGGAGATCAATTGTGGCAGCGCCATTGTTAGTTGTGTTGACCCTTGCTAAAGTTTTGATAGATGATGAAAAATCCATCGTGAGATGTTTTTGTACCCTGAGGTTATGTTTTTGTCTAGTCGGTTTGGTTTAGTGTAGTTTGATTAGTTCAATGCAACCTTAGCTAGTTTGAGATGTTTTCGTACTCTAAGGTTATGTTTCGTTGGATAGAATCTACGGTGGAAAGGATGAAAAATGTAATAAAAGCCATTTAGATTTATTGCATTTTTCATCTTTTCCACTACGAATTTCATCCAACGGAACATAATCTAAAGGTCAAATCAAATTCTATCTACATTTGGACTTAATTCACAAATTTGATGTCGAATTGATTGCGTATCTATATAAAATTACCATGTAGAACAATCGGTCTACTTATTTTTGCCCGATTAATAATTAATTGCTTTAAATCAGAGTAAATAGCAACTTATAAAGCAAGATTTCAAATCAGCTTCTATGATTTTATTATCAGCTTATTTAGTCTTCTTATCAATTTATAGTGATTATGTACTAGCTACATCCAGTGAAATCATTTATTATTGCTTGTACATTTTTTACACTAGTTATTATAATTATTGCATATATTCTGCATATGATAGTTGTACAAATCTATCTTCAGTTTCTCTATTCAATTTGTAGTTCTTAAATTAGCTTTTTATGCATTGTTGGTTTTTATCAATTTCTAATCCTTACAGTTATATTATGCAAACATGTTATGTGCATACCTTTGTGTAGCTTTATTCAGATTACCTTACTACATATATATTATCATGATCTATGATACAAATAGTGCATTTTATCATTCTAAATATCATGTTATAGAATTCTGGTTGTCCCCGAGGGACCAATATATCCCCATAGTGGGTTTTCAAGGCCTAAACTAGAGATGACCAATAGGCCAGGCCAGCACAACATGGGCCGGGCATGGCACGGCACGACCCCTGGTGTCACGCCCGCATCGAACCGGCCCATCAACGAATTTAGGGGAGTGCCAAATCCCTAGATTTAGCCCTAAATTTTTTCCCTCAAATTCAATTTTGACCTGAGTCAAAGTTACCGCCGCTGCCGAAATTCGGATTTTGATTTGGAACGCTGACGTCACCACGTCGTCAGCTGCTCTAGTTCACCGCACAAGATCTTCGTTGACCGAACGTTGCGTCGACCCGCCTCGAGACGAATGCGCGTTCTTTGTCTTCTTCACGCGTCGAATGCTCACCTATGTTCGATGCCACTGTCGTCGATGAAGGAACGTCGTCGGGAAACTAGGGCGTGATGGTAGGGAGGGACCTCACCGTCCCCTCCCTCAGCCGATGTCGTAGCTCGCTCGGAGGTGTCGCCTGAAGGTGGCGCGAATAGAGCTCACCGCTGCTGGAAGCAGGGGTAACAGGGGAGTCCGCCGGAGATGAAGAAGACGACTGTGGAAGGGAAAAACTTCACTCTTTTATTCACGTCAAAAGAGCTACAAAAACCCCTCTCTCTAGCTCTCTCTCTCTCGTCGGCGGCGATCCTCACCGCCGTTACAGTCTCTCCCTCGCAGCCGCAATGCTCGTCGCCGCCGGCTCTTTCTTACTCTATGATCTCTTTGGATCTCTCGCTCATGCAGGTCTGGATCTCTGTCCCTCCCTACTACATCCGCCTCACACTTTATAGGGCAGAGGCGCCGCTCGCCTCTGCCGCTGGACTTGGTCACCATTGGCGTCGTTCGCTTCTTCCGCAGAAGATGATGCCGACGACGTCACTTGCGTCTCCACTCGACGCTGCTGACGAAGTCCTATGTCCGATTCCTCCGCTGGAGTCGACTGAGTCGCCGAGCTTCGGTGAAGATGACGACGTCACAAGAGCCGAATCCCATGGGTCAAAATCGCCATCAGATTTTGGCATTGACCGCTTATTTCAGCCTCCGCCCTTTCCTTTTGCGGCGTAGGCTTGGGCTCCGGCTCAGCCCGTTCTTCTCTGGGCTGAACCGAGGAATTATGGGCCTAACACCTGGGCAGCCCACGACACGTTTTGGGTTGAGCTGGGCTAAACCCTTAAGGCATGTGGGCCGTGCTAGGCACAATACGTGGGCCGGCCCAAGCACGGCACGCGGGCCGACCTAGGCATGACCCGCAATTGACATTTTTTTTTGAATTTGGTGCCCAAATTCAAATTCTATGTTATTTTACCTTAATACCATTATACAATATTTAAAAAATTTAAATTTATGAGTATAATTATCTTTTAATTATAATATTATTATTTTATAAATTTATAAAATGTATAAAAATAAAAAATAAATTTATAAATTTACACTCACTTCATTCCTATAAATTCTATATTAGTTTCCTATATTTTCATATACGAAATTTGAGTTTTAATTATTTTTTTATTATATTCTTCTGAGTTCAATTACTTTGTTAATTATGTTTATAGCCTTGCATGTGCGCACGAGGCATAAAAGTTGATTGCTTTCTAAAGAAAGGGGCACACTAGGTAAAGGATTTATCCCTGAATGCAAAAGTGACAAGGATCATAAAGCTTCTAACCACAAAGGTGGGAGGGAGCTTTTATTGCAGCAAAGTTGGGAGTATATAAGTCAACACAGGTTGGATCATTGAAGCTAAATCACATCAAACCAAAGACCCGTACAATGGTCAACTCAAATTTCATTAGCAAGTTAATGGCAAAGACTAGGCATATCCTTGAGGAGAAGCTTGAGTCGAGTTTAAGAGGATACTCCACTCAATAACTAATTAATTTTTAGGGACGAAAGCGAGCACTAATTACTAATTATTTAACTAATTAAATTAATTAATTACGCCTTGGGCAGGCGATTAGTTAATGGCGCCAAGCCAACTACGGGTTACTTGATGCCCCAGCTCTCCGCTCTCTTTCTCTCTCTCTCTCTCTCTTATAAATTTGCCCATCCAATCTCCCAATATCCAGTGTTTAGTGTGCGGTGTTGCCTTCTTTTTTCTCCCAAATGAGCATCCGTTGTTGTTAGGTTGATATATGGAGATGGTTAGAGGAGGTTTGCGTACTTGAGTTTGACAGTTGTGGAATCAGATTGATGACTGTCTACTATGCTGCCACTATTTGTGAATTTTGATATCCATAAACTTTCAACTGATGAAGAGATCATGCTATTATTGGGAACAAGAATAATCAGGGATCTGGCTCTGGCGAATGTGATCTATGGACTAGATCCATTCAGCATTGAACCTTCGAATTCTGCTGGTGAGCTTGAATTGATTTATGTTGTACCCTTTTTCCTGGTACCTCAAAGCACCATGCATCGGAATCTTAATTTCCTACTGTTGTTTTTTGCTGATACACTTTTTTCGTTGCACAGTTAATAGCATGAACACCTGCTCGTTTCTGGAGAACTGAACGCCATTACTTCATCATGTAGTTTTATTAGCAAAACATATCTGGCCTTGCATCAGCTTGCATGATTAGTGCATAATGGAGAACCTTGTTGATGATATCTTTACCTCTTAATTGGAATCTTCTTCGTCATCACTCCCTTTTAACTTGTTTCTTCGGCCATGAATGTTTTGCTGGGTTTCTCAGTTCTTGACATGTCACAATCTGCTTGTAATTACTGCAGCGAGAACCAATTTTGTAAATATATGTCATGTTGTAATATTCATAACGCTCTTGACAAACAAACTCTGATGCCAGAGATTGATTTTCCTACAGCAAAATGGATGTTATGAGGGTGTTGTATAAAGTATTGAATTGATTTAGGAATGGTAGGATTGCTTTCATCTGGCAAAACAAGTGGTGTTGGTATGATCAAAACTAGACATAAACTGCACATTGACAGCAAACAGCAAAATTATATCAAGCCTTGAGTGACAAGCCTTTCTTTTGGCGCTGGAATGTGACCAGAGGATTATTACTTTAAGCAATGCAATACTGCGCTAACAAGAAAAAGGCAAGCTTAATAGTTTGTTTGCAACTTGAGTAGGCATGCAGTAGTTTTCCAAAATTTTGCTGCTAAGACCTATACGTCGAGTAAGAATGTAACAAATAATGACATCACTCGCTTTTTTTCTTGATGCACATAAATTCTTTAGATATTCATTTATAGATCAATAATGCATATCGTATGCAGGTTTTCAACAGCTTCAGAATATTGAATTTGCAGAGTGAAGGAGTATTTGCCTGGAAGTAAAACTAAACATCCATAAAAATCTACTCAACTTGGAAATAACTTTGAAAGCATGACCATTCATCAAAGGAGAATATTTCATTTTTATCCACGAGAAATCTGTTAACGACTTTTGCTTCAATACGTAGAATGAATTGAATAAAAGAATACATGAGCCAGTATAAGTGTTACCGCTTGCTCTTTTTCTCTCCTTTCTCTATTTAATTACTTTTCAATTGAAAGTTCTGTTAGAATTCAGAAAAGCAATCAATAGTGTATACATTTTATATAGGAGAGTGGTACTTGTACAACTCAGAAGCTTCACAATACTCTAAATGCGGAAGTACAATCGCAAAGACGGAGTCTGGCTTCTGGAGAATTACGGATGATTACAGAATATTTACATTTACTAGTTGTGTTGGTAGGAAAACGACAATGGAATTCTACAAAGGCAAAGTACCCAGTGGAAATAGGACTCGATGGAGAATGCATAAATATGTAGCTGTGTGTGTGCCAAACAATTGCTGCTCCCAGTCTTGCAAGAACCTGGACAAAACATTTCAACTTCTAGAGATGTTCTCAATAACAGATCCCTGGTAGGAAACACCATCTCGTACTGATTCTTTCAAATTCAGCCGATACTTGTTGGTATTGTTGATAATCCATGGTCTTGATGGCATTTTCCTTGCAAGTTTATGTTTTCTGCAAAGTCAGGCAGTGTCTAGGTGTCTCTCCTTCCTCTATTTATTAAATGTTACTTTTGCATCAAGCTGATTTTCTCATTGAACGAATGATTACTCCAATGTGGAACAGCCAATGTGCTGAGGATAGTTGCTGAATTCTCTTTTTACTCGTTTAGTGTATCTAATTTTAAGTCTGTTTATGTGAATGAGTAGGGACAATCAGCATCCTCTGCAAGTGCCCGTGAAAGATAGGAAAATGTTATGAAAGACATACAGGCAACTTGGGAGAAAAGTCCTAACCTGGGTACCCAGCTTAGGATTCCTAAATTGGGTACCTCATTTTCTCCGGCAACCTGGGACCTTTGCACAGAGGACTACGTGGAACTGATTGATTTTTGCTGCCCAGAGCATGCTAAACTCACCGTTTCCGTGGGCGACCGTGGGCAATCAGTATACTCCGAACGTCAGAATGAATCCTATTCAGATGAGGATTATCTTGAACTGAATGACTTAAGTTGAGTCCAGTGACATCTTCCAAGCTGACTGTTTCTGTAGATGAAAGGGCAGCCAAGATGTTCTGAAAGTATATTTGAATCTCTCCAATTGAGAATACTGTGAAAGACACCGCGAAAAACAATCTTTCAGATAGGAGAATTAACTAGAACTGAAAGACCTATGCACTCCAGAGATTTCATCTAGTTCAGACCATTGAAAGAAAATATGCAGTCTAATCCAATAAAAGGATATGCTTGGTCTTTGTATAGACCATATAGGAGGACTAAGGTGTTCACCCATGCAATTTAACCAACACTTTTTTTTCCTGAAATTACAGGACAGATATTAAACATACTCAATTTTTGTTACTAAACCTGGAAAATCTATGAACTTTAAGTGACTTGGTGAAGATATTTAGCCATTCTTTCTCTAATGCAGTGAGTAGGCATGTATCTTCTTTTGACGGTACGAAATCTCTAACGAAGTAAAAATTCATTTTTATATATATATATATATATATATATATATATATAGATTGTTCACTAGTGAACATTGAATTGTGTGACTAGATTTTTCCTGAATTAGCCAACCAAACGGTAGACTGGCGGCAACTTTTGTTAAAAGGAATTAGACAATATAACTTTATGGCTATTTGGTTGGTCATCCGAACTTACTCGTATAATGGCAGGTGGATCTCTAGATCTCGTTTTCATTAGTATACATTATAGCTTGATTATCTCATCTTTTAGTCGCAAGAACCACTGTACTCGTTGTTAGGCCCAAGCCCAACGAAGCTAGCCCGGTCAACTAGGCTGTTGACCGGGTCAAAATCGGCGCGGGCTCAAAAGTGAATTTAGGGGAATTGCGTGTCGGAATCGACGCACGAAGGCATCAATCGCAGGCGCCGGCAGCTGACAACTTGTGGCCAGACTTCGCAGCCTACCGACGAAGGCGACGCCGTCGAAAGACACTCCGCTAGGTGTCAATTCCCGGCAGATGAGGCGATGGTGCGTGCGAAGGGGAAGCGGCAGATGACGCCTCGAGGGGATTCGGCGTGCTTCGTTTCGATCCCATCGCTGTCAGACGGCAGCGACGTCTCTTCAGCACCTGCGTCGGGTTGCGTCGCCAGCAACATGCACGTAGCCACGTGGAGACGTCGTAGGAGAGAAGATAGGTTGACGAAGCCAAGCGGAGCACGGAAGAAGACGCGTGGAACAGTGGAGAAGATAGCAAGCGACGGTCGCACACGAGCTCAGGGTAGAACAGGGCGTTGGAGTCAGTTCGCGCATGAAGAAGACTGGCAGCGGCGCCGCGTGGCTGGAGACGAGTCGACAGGCGGCCCCAAGGTTGATCATCGCGTAGAGCGGAGCGTCAACAAGATTTGGGCGGAGATCTGGCTGAGGCAGAGCAAGGATCTTGGGCTTCCTATAAAGAGGGGGCGAAGCGCTCGTCGAAGGGAGGGAGGAATCGGCGGAAAGAGACAAACGGCTGTGGACCCGAACGGAAGGACTTTGCCGACGGAAACTTGTGCAATCGGAACTCGCCGAGACGATCTGATTCATCCCTCTTCCCCGTCGTTGATCCTCGGCATTGAACTCTCGGGCCAAGTGGTTTGCCCTCATCCGACGTGCTCCGATGGCGTGGGTAGAGAGGTTTGGATCATCATTGGATGCCAGGTCATCTTTGAATATCTCTGTTCTTTTCTCCCATCCTCTGAAATTTTTTTTGTCGGAGTTGGGTCCTCTTCATCTGCGAGATGCGAATTTGAAAGCGAACTTTTCAAATTTTAAACTAAAGTCAATGTAGACAAACACTGGTCAACATATACAAAAATTTAACTATCCTTTAACGTTAATTTAAAAGTTAAACTTACACAAAAATTAATCAACTCATACGATTTTGATCTCTATCGAAATTTCATGTAAGCTACCCAGATTTTCGTGCAATCTCATCTATTTTTCGTGTAATCCCACCCAGTTTTGTGTAATCCACTTAAAATTTAGTGTAATAATTTTAGTTTTTGTGTAATCCGCTCAGATTTTGTGTAATTTGCTCCGAATTTCGTGTGAGTTGACTAGCATTTCGTAGATATTGACTTCAACCTAGTTAAATGCTGGTTAACAGTTTGTGTAAATTGACTTGGTTTTATGAAGTTGATTATGCTTTGCGATTTCCGCTGCCGCTTTGAGATTCGCATCTCACGGATGAGGGCACCCAACTACAAATGCGGCAGTTGGGTGCCCTTCTGCCAAAATTTTTTCTTATCCTTGTCTCCCTTCCATGCGCTTTTGACGAGCTCAAGGCAGCGGCCTTAATTGGATGACAAGCTAGGACGAGTTTCCAATTAGCGCAGAGTTTATAAAATCAGGGTAAAAAGAAGATATTTTATTTTGCTAAGATAGCAATCAAGGCCCTACTATTGCCATCGAGTTAAAGATTTATTTAATTTAATAGATTGTTCAAAAATTTAAATTTTACCCATTTTTTTTCACAAAAATTTGAAAATAACAAAACGAGGCTATTAAAAGATAACACATGCAAATAATGCAAAGGTCACAGGTTGAAGACATGCATGGGCTATTGATAAAAGATAACACATGCGAAAGTCACTAATTTAATATTAAATAAAATATTATAAATTGCAAAGATATTTTTTTTTGCTAAGCATCAGTTAAAGGTATATTTTTGTTAATAGATTATCAAAATTTAAATTTACTAAATTTTTTGGATAAAATTTTTAAAATAACAAAGCCAGGACATTAAAAAAAAAACTAAGCCTAGATGGTTTCTCATGCATTAAATAAAAAATAAATTGACCTATTAGCTCAGTTGGTTAGAGCTTTGTGCTAATAACGCGAAGGCCGAAGGTTTAAGACTATATTTTTGTTAATATATTATTCAAAAATTTAAATTTTACTCATTTTTTTGGATAAAATTTTTTAAATAATAAAGCCAGGCCATTAAAAGAATCTACGCTTAGACGGTTTCTAATGCACTAAATAAAAAAAATTAACCTATTAACTTAGTTGGTTAGAGTGTTGTGCTAATAACGCGAAGGTTGCAGGTTTAAGACCTTCACGGACCATCTATAAAAGATAGCACATGGCCCTACTATTGCATTTGAGTTAAAAGTATATTTTCATTAATAGATTGTTCAAAAATTTATTTGTAGTACAAATAACTCAAGTTTATAAAATCATGATAAGAAGAAGATATTTTTTTGCTAAGCATCGAGTTAAAGGTATATTTTCGTTAATAGATTTTTTAAAAATTTAAATTTTACTCATTTATTGGAAAAAAATTTTAAAATAAAAAGTGAGGCCATTAAAAGAATCTAAGCTTAGATGATTTCCCATGCACTAAATACAAAAAAATGGGCCTATTAGCCCAATTGGTTATTGCGTTGTGCTAATAACTCCAAGGTTGTAGGTTCAAGACCTGGACCATTAATAAAAGATTGGACATGCAAAAGTCATTTATTTAATATTGAATAAAATATTATAAATTGCATAAGATATTTATTTTTACGAATTAAAGGTATATTTTTGTTAATAGATTATTTAAATTTTACTCATTTTTAAAATAACAAAGCCAATCCATTGAAAGAATCTAAGCTTAGACAGTTTCTCAAGCATTAAATAAAAAGTAAATTGGCTTGTTAGCACAGTTGGTTAGGGCATTGTGCTAAAAACGCTAAGGTTGTAAGTTCAAGGTCGGCATAGGCCATATATAAAAGATAGCTCATTAATATTGAATAAAATATAATGAACTACATAGGGTATTTGTAGTGCAAATAACTTAAGTTTATAAAATCATGGTAACAAGAAGAATTTGTTTTGCTAAGCATCGAGTTAAAGGTATATTTTCGTTAATAGATCATTCAAAAAAATTAAATTTTACTCATTTTTTTGCACAAAAATTTCAAAATAACAAAGCAAGGCCATTAAAAAGAATCTAACCTTAGATGGTTTCTCATGCACAAAATAAAAAAAAAAATGGCCTATTAGCTCAGTTGGTTAGAGCGTCATGCCAATAACGCGAAGGTCGTAGGTTAAAGACCTGCATAGGCCATTGATGAAATATAACACATGCAAAAGTCACTAATTTAGTATTGAATAAATATTATGAACTATATAGGGTATTTGTAGTACAAATAACTCAAGTTTATAAAATCATGGCAACAAGAAGATATTTTTTTTGCTAAGCATCTGAGTTAAATTTTTATTTTTGTTAATATATTATTCAAAAATTTAAATTTTACTCATTTTTTGGACAAAATTTTCAAAATAACAAAGCAAGGCCATTAAAAGAATCTAAGCATAGATGGTTTCTCATGCACAAAATAAAAAAAAAAATTGGCCTATTAGCTTAGTTGGTTAGAGTGTTGTGCAAATAACCTGAAGGTTGCAGGTTCAAGACCTGCATGTGCCATCTATAATATGCAAAAGATAAAATCATAATGACAAGAAGTTTTTTTTTTTTGGTAAGCATCGAGTTAAAGGTATATTTTCATTAATAGATTATTCAAAAATTTAAATTTTATTCATTTTTTGGACAAGATTTTCAAAATAACAAAGCAAGGCCATTAAAAGAATCTAAGCTTAGACAGTTTCTTATGCACTAAATAAAAACAAATTGGCCTATTAGCTCAGTTGGTTAGAGTGTCGTGCTAATAACGCGAGGGTCGTAGGTTGAAGACTTGCATGTGCCATCTATAAAAGATAGCTCATGCAAAATTTAATAATTTAATATTGAATAAAATATTATGTACTGCATAGGGTATTTGTAGTGCAAATAACTCAATTTTATAAAATCTTTGTAACAAAAAGATATTTTTTTTCTAAGCATTGAGTTAAAGGTATATTGTCATTAATAGATTGTTCAAAAATTTAAAATTTACTCATTTTTTTGGACAAAATTTTCATGCACTAAATAAAAAACCAATTGGCCTATTAGCTCAGTTGGTTAGAGCATCGTGCCAATAACGCGAAGATCGTTGGTTGAAGACCTGCATGGGCCATTGATAAAAGATAACATATGCAAAAGTCACTAATTTAATATTGAATATAATATTATGAACTACATAGGGTATTTGTGGTGCAAATAACTCAAGTTTATAAAATCATGGTAATAAGAAGATTTTTTTTTTTTTTGCTAAGCATCGAGTTAAAGGTATATTTTTGTTAATATATTATTCATAAATTTTACTCATTTTTTGGACAAAATTTTCAAAATAACAAAGCAAGGCCGTTAAAAGAATCTAAGCTTAAACAGTTTCTCATGCACTAAATATAACATATTGGCCTATTAGCTAAGTTGGTTAGAGCGTCGTGCTAATAATGCAAAGGTCATAGGTTCAAGACCAAGTACGGACTCTACTTAAGATTGTTAGCTAGCCTAATCTAAAATAGAATGGTTTTTTATTTTAACTAAATTGAAGAAACAGTAAAACAGGCTTTGGTTGTAATCGATTTTATTTTAACTAAATTGAAGAAACAGTAAAACAGACTTTGGTTGTAATCGATTTGAGAAGGATTTATTGTGTTGAAGGGGATTCATCTGCATGTACAGATTTTCCCCTCTCAGTAGTACAATCCGGTATCCATTCGACTTAATCCCCTACTCTCGTGGTTATTAATTCAGGATAGACCCAATGAGCTCTTGACAAATCTATAAAATTTCTCAAGCCGATTCGAACTACTCTCGTATTCAAATTAACTTGTCCAAATATTGTCGGTCCGACGTCGTAATTCACCTCTCAGTACTTCTTGCGATGTCTCTAATCATGCAAATTATGGCCAGTAATCAATATTTAATTAATCACAACAATAATTGAATCAATCACAGATAAATTACTTCATAAGAAGATAACAAACAATCAAGTCATCAAAACATAGAGGGTTACACCTAAAATCCTAAATAAAGAGTTTACGCTGACATAATCAGCATGTTCACGTTGTAAAAATCCATATTTGATTACAAAATTGGCAAATAAAAATAAAGATCAACAAAGAGGAAAGAATTCAAGTCTTCCTGATGAGAATTGGCGCCAATCAATCGGAAAATCAAAGCTTTTCCGGTGAAGAATCGCTATCTGCCGCCAGTCGCCCGTAATCACGCTCCTTTGTCGAATCCCACTTGAAAATCAACCAAAAAGTCCTGATAATTGCTCCCAAGCTTCTTTATATAGTTTTCCACCCTTAGAATAGGTTTCCCCCAAATTTCTGTGTGAAAAGGAATCAAATCGAATGAAAAATTGAGTCAAACTCGAATTGCGACCATGATAATAATTACGGCCTGCCCGTAATTCTCTTTGTAAGTTCTAGGAAATTACCGAGGAGAATTACGGCTGTGATTATAATCACGGCACTATTGTAATTCTTTCTGTGGAAAATCTCTAAGAAATCACGGCTGTGAAAATAATCAAGGGTAGACTGTGATTCCTTCTATGAATTCTAAATTTTGTACCAAAGAAATTATGGCTGTGACGATTATCACAGGCGGGCCGTAATTCTTTTTGTGGAAAATCTCCAAAATCTTTTTTCTCTATTTTTTTTTTGCTTTTGACATTCTCTAAATCGAATATCACCTTTCTTCTGGTGACGAATTTAGAGTACATTGACCACCTAGCCAGTGTAGTAGAACTCATATCTTACTGGCTAGCAGAATCGAGATTCATGGCCTAAGATAGAGGAGTTAATGTCAAACAACTTATCTTTGGCATGTACCTGCATAGATACATACTTTTTTTATTTGGACTTAAACTCATGTTTTCGGTACCATTGCCAATTTTTCACAGTGTCAAGTAGAGGAGTCATATATCTGGATTTTGGATTCTTTCTTCCCAACAAATAGCATAATAGTTTAAACATCCATTAGGCTAATCAATCAATGTGAATTCTACAAATCATACTCATATACTCATTTTATTTGAAAAAGAATGCTTTACTCTTAGATTGAATTCATCAAATAACATATCTACCAAAATCTCATGCATTAATTGATGAAAAATCAAAATGATATGATATATATATGGAAGAAATAAATTTTACACAAGAAGAATATTTCCATTCATAGGCATTGATATATTTAAGCAACAAAATGCACATTATTCATCATCAAAGAGAAATACTACACATCATCATAGAAATTCATTCATTCAAGAAAAACCACACATTCAAGAAAAAAAAATAGAAAGACACTCATTCAAGAGTATTATAGTTATACAATCCATCATTCCATCATCTTAGTGCATCCACACGTGGTGCTAAATAACATCATAAAGTCATCAGTGTAATAAAGTTATACAATGCATCCACAAAATAAGATCCAACACACACAAAGACACAAAACATGAAATCGAGGAGCACCAAATGCAAGGGCATGAATGCGCACCCTTCCCTACAAAAGAGAACACATGATTCTTGATGTAAAAGAGCAAAAATAGAGTAGATTGGAAAAGGGGATACTCACAAAGTACTAATCGTCATCATCCACGTTGGTATCAGTCTCCTCATCATCCTCCTCGCCAGGCGTAGCCTCTCCCATAGGCTCATCTAGATTCTTCTCCTAATCTCCCTTCTCTTCATCAAAACAGAAATGGTCCCATAGAAATCCTTTTATATCCTGGACATCATCACACACATCCTAGATAAAATCAAGTATTTTCTCCATGAGGCATCCTTGATGGAACACTTCCGCAGATAATGCCTGGAAACCTATATCTTGGGCTATGGACCAACTCCTCTGAGGCGATGCTGTACCACAAGATGAAGAACCCTGTCTGGGTGTAGAGGAGTCTATACCAATCCCAAATGGGTCACTAATACCTCCCCAGGTAGGTGGTGGCGGTGCAGAGTCAAGGGGAGTAGGGGTAGCATCAGCGGTTTCACTTGGAGGAATTTTCCAATTCAATTGATTCTAAACCGTCATCCTTTCCTTGTTTGGCAGTGGTAAGGTTGGGGAGTTTGATCCAAGATTTAAACAATATATATCACCTTCTCTAACTATCATTCTCATAGCAGTACATGACTCGATATCTATCCTTGGATTTCCCTTTGCCATCTCAATCCTAAATGGTTCCACATTCAAAGAAAGTGCAATAGGAGTAATAAAACCACCTAATACAATAGCACCTTTCTTTGCACGTTCGACCTTTTCGAATTGCTTAACTAAAAAATAAGCTACGTCTATTTGATATCCATGAAGCATGCACCAAAGAAAATATAGTTCTGAATGGCAAACCATACCGTCGCTCTCACCTCGTCCGAAGATGGTGTGTGAGAGAACTCTATGCACATATCAAAGACAAGGGTTGGAGATGCTAGTTGCTCTTATAGTCTTTAGTGAAAAATTTGAGTCCGGTGCGATCTGATACCAAAATGCATTCTCAATATATCCCTGTGGCGGCTGTGTGGCTCCTCCTCCTAGTAAATGGAAGGTAGCTCTAATATCTCGAAGTGTGAGGCTCTTCTCAATGTTCGTAAGACGAAAGGTAAGGTGACCTTTCACTTCCTGGTGAAGGTGATCATGGAGTTCCACTTCTAAACTGCTGAAGAACTCCAAAACCAGGGGAAGATATGTTTGTGGCTAGCTCTAAAAGAATCTCCCTACTAGGATCTACTCAAACATTCATGTAACATCCTCATGAAGTCCCAAAATCTCTAATGTACATTTGTCTACATATCTTATACTGGTAATCCTTCTTGTGAGAAGATGATTGTATCTGCTCTCTTGTACACCATCTCTTAAAATAATGTCGTAGGGATTTTCAGGGGGTGGTGGTGCTGAAGAAGCAGAAGCTTATGCTTTCCCCTTTCCTTTGCTCATAATTTGCTTCCTTCTTGGTGCCATTTCAAGTAGTGTGGATGAAATGTATGAATTTATAAGAAGGAATGCTGAAAACAAGATGCGTTACCAAGACTGAAACAGGGCTGAGAATAGGCTCGAGTGTGATGCTTAAATCTTTTTCTTCTAGTAAAATTAATGCACAAAACTTCTTAGGAAGGCTCTTCTACCTGTGGCAAAACTCTAGGAAACAAGCAAGAACTCCGCAAGTAGCTTGATGCATTGCATTTACATCACATTTTTACCTAAATATTATATAATATTTTTGGGCTTATTTTATGATTTTATACTAATTTTTAGTGTTTTTACTTCACTTGGTATGAAATCTTTACTTTTCTTAGTTTTTATGAAAATGCAAGTAAAATGGCATGAAAATGATGGATTTTGCGAGTTTTGAAGCCATAGCATGGTTCCCAAGGAAATTACGAGGTCGCACGTCAAATTTGGGGCGAAAATAGTGTTAGACGCGACATTCACAGTCGCAACTATGAGTTTCTCGGCTGGCCGTGAGTTTCGTGTTCAAAGGGTGAAATCATGGCTAAGTAAAAAAAGTTTACAGAAACTTTCACAGGTGAGGCCGTGAATCCTTCACCGGCCGTGAGTTTTTCTGTGTACATAAGTTTTTATTCACAGAAACATTCATGACCGCAGCCATGAACAGTTTACGGGCCGTAAATATTTCCGCCCCTTCATATTTTTCACTCGATTCGACCCCGAATTGAGTCGGAATTAAACCAAACTCTCTAGAATTCTTCCTTGGAGGGTTCCGAACTGATTAAACTATAAAAGGAAGAGCAAGGGAGACTTTTTTTTGGGCGAAGAGGATTAGAGGCATCAGCTAGGGCGAAATTCACTTCCAGAACCAAATTCGAGTAGGAAATTCATGCAAAGGGAGAATTGGACACTTCATCTTCATCTCCAGATCGAGGGGAAGCATTTCTAATTACTTGTCTAGTGATTTTCTTGTATTTTATTAGGATTTAATGCAAGTTTCATCAATATACATGCTATTTTCTTTGAACATGAGCGAGTAAACTTATTTTCAAGATTAGGGATGTAGCCCATGACACCATGCATTTTAGTAGTGATTTTTACTATTATTCCATGATGAATTTAAGCCTATTTGAATGTTTTTATACTCCTTTAAGGCTTATTTAGTTAAAAACTTCAGAATCTTCACTTTTCTTCTGTATGATTGAATTTCAGGTAAAATCACCCAATTTTGAGGTCTTTTTGAAGAATCTAAGAGCATGGGGTGATTCCTTATGAGAAGACGAAGCTGTCTGTAAAATTTGGGCTCAATCGGAGCCTTTTCTGGACTTCACGACCAGGGTTCACCCGTGATCTCACCGAAGGATGAATTCTGCGCATGCATTACGGCTTGGTGAACCCGGCGGGGTTCACCGATGAAGTAAAGATGTCTGAGAATTGCCGCACACATCACGGCCACGTGAACCCCGTGGGGTTCACCCGTAATTCTACCTGGAGATTTATGCGCAGGAAATCGCCGAGGACTTCACTAGCTGGTGAACCCCGCTGGGTTCACCCGTGACTATTTCACAGAAAATATGTGCCGAAGACTTCACCACCTGGTGAACCCCTTGGGGTTCACCCGTGAAGCGGTCGGATCAACTTGACACCCTCTCGGTTTTCCCTTGATTTTGAACCCGATTCAAGTCCAAATTTAGCAAGTGAGGACTTTTTGGAAAGCTAACTTGAAGACGAATGAAAAGGATATAAAAGCCCCAAACTTTCATGACCTAATGAGAAGCAATCGGGCGATGAAACGGCTAGGGGCGGAAGAACACGGCGATTCGGCGACTTCTAGCGGATTTTTGAAGATTTGATCATCGGAACCTTGCAATCCTGGGTTATTTCATTCGGTTTATCTTCTACTCCCTCTTAGAAACCTTTTCCTGTAATTTTCCTATGTTTAAAGAGAGGATTTTTAGCGATTCAATGATGGTTGTAGCGTAAACTTTGTATCGGGGCTAGGTTGAAGCCCTCTGACGATTTCTGTTTGCAACTCTTGTTTTAATCTTGTTATTTGGATCATATTTCACTAGATGTATTTATTTCTTGATCTTCACTTTGGCCAAGTATTGTCATGTCATAGTTGTTATGGTCCATAACGAAAGTTCGATCGTAACGACCGAACCTCTATGTGAATCTTGTGAAGACGCCACGCGAAAGTGCGTGTTCTTTGCTCGAGGGTTCATAATGTACCACGGAACCCAGTGGGTTTGTCTAGAACGGTCCACCACGAAAATAGGAGACGTTCTAGGCAAATACCAGGGTGTACACTCGAAAGAGAGCACCTTGTACCATAGGGTAGATTCCTTATGCATATCTGTAAATCCAAGTAATTAACATTTATTTCTAGCGCAAGTAAAATCGTCAGAGTGGTGGAAACCTTTGACCTGATATTCTCTCTCATATATTTTCCCTGTCGTAGTTGTTTGATTTCTTGTTTATTGTCTTGCTTAATTTTAGTTTTCAAGCTCCAAAAACCATGATTTGATTAGCTTAGATTCCAAGAATTAAATTTTCTAGTACTCACCTTGTTCCCTGTGGGAGACGATATCTTTTATATTACTGTGACATTTCCGTGCACTTGCGGACAGTGTCAAGTTTTTGGCGCCGTTGCCGGGGAACAACGGTTGATATTAGTATACTTCTAAGGATTGGGAGACTAAGCTTTAGTTAGTTTTTTTTTCTTTTCTTTCTTTATTCTGCTTCATATTGCTTTTTGCTTGTTTCGACTGCTTTGAACTTCTTAATTGGATCTGACAAATTTTTATGCAAAGAAGTTCCAGGGTAGGACCACTATTCAAAATCGATCTTGAGATGGAACGGACCTTCAGACAAAGAAGGAAGCTTAATCTAATTCGGCAAAAGGAAGGTCTAGAATGGATGAAACATCTTCACATCGACATGGAAAACAAACCAGCGCCCCAACCCGTGAACAATAACCATGCCAGAACACTGCGCAACTACGCAGCACCTTTTACACATGGGTTTCAATCAGGAATAGTTAGGCCTAGTGTCGAGGCCAACAATTTTGAAATTAAACCTGCATTACTTTCCATGATTCAACAGAATCAATTCGGTGGTTCTCCTCTTGAGGACCCCAATATGCACTTGTCTATATTTTTGGAATATTGCGATATGCTTAAGATTAACGGAGCTAGTTCTGATGCTATCAGGTTACGCTTGTTCCTATTCTCTCTGCGGGATAGAGCAAGGGCATGGCTCCACACGATCCCCCCAGCTTCAATACGGACATGGGATGAACTATCTCAAGCTTTCCTCTCGAAGTATTTCCCTCCTTCGAAGACGATCCACCTCAGAAACCAGCTAACGAGCTTCATGTAGAAGGATGGAGAGTCTTTGTATGAAGCCTGGGAAAGTTTTAAAGAGCTTCAAAGACTGTGTCCCCATCATGGGATCGAGACTTGGGTCCTAGTACACACGTTCTACATGGGATTGCAATACAATACTAGACTCACAGTCGATGCAGCTGCTGGAGGATCGGGATTAATGAGCAAAGTACCTGAAGATGCAATAAGCCTCCTGGAAGACATGGCACTGAACTACCATCAATGGAATCCAGAGCGAGGTACACTTTCAAGAAAAATAGGTAAATTCGATCTTGATTCATTAACTGCTTTGACAGCAAAGGTGGATAATCTAACTCAGAAATTTGATTCATGGTCTGTTAATTCTTTGAGCACTAATTCAGTATCTTGTGAGCTTTGTGGCGTTGCAGGTCATACAAATGCTGAATGCCAAGTGGGAGATGGGCAGGCAGCCCAAGGTCAGCTTGAACAACTAAATGCAGTTGGCAATGCAAACCTCATGAACAACCCTTATTCCAATTACTACAACCTTGGCTGGCACAACCACTAGAACTTTTCCTACCGTACCACGCAGCCACTTCAACCAGGGCAAGCGCCACCACAAGCACAACCTCAACAAGGGAACTTCAGGCCGCCACTACAAGAGAATTTTAGGCAACCACCTGGGTTCCAACAGAGAAATTACAACCCTCCCCCTCAACAAGCGAATTACAATCCTCCTCAAAGACCAGCCCAAGAATCTCAGCTGAGTAAGCAACTAGAAGGGCTCACTGACATGATGAAATTGATGATGACCAGGATGGATTCCTTGGAGACGCACAACAAAATGTTGGAGAGCCAGCTTGCGCAACAGGCTAGCTTATCCTCTAGAGCGCCAGGGAAGCTTCCATCACAGCCAGAAGTTAACCCGAGGGAGCAGTGCAATGCAATCTCCACTCGGAGCGGCAAGCAACTCGAAGACCCACCAATGCCGACCAATGAAACAAGGGATGATGAGACACTGAACCCTGAGGAGCCACACGCGAATTCAACACCGGCAGAGCCTGAACGAATAGAGGAAGAGCAACCCTATGTTGGGCCGCCGACCTATAAGCCACCGATACCTTTCCCTTAGAGGCTTGTCAAAGCCAAGCTAGACAAGCAATTCAGTAAGTTTCTGGAAATTTTGAAAAAATTATATATTAACATTCCCTTTGTTGATGCTCTTTCGCAGATGCCGACCTATGCGAAGTTCCTGAAGGATATTCTCTCAAATAAGAGGAAGCTAGAAGACCAAGGCACTGTGGCTCTTACTGAAGAGTGCAGTGCGATTTTGCAGAACAAGCTTCCACAAAAACTCAAAGACCTTGGCAGCTTTTCCATACCATGTCAGATAGGAGAGATGACCTTTCGAAGAGCACTGTGCGATTTAGGGGCGAGTGTCAGCATCATGCCGTTATCTTTGTGTAGAAAGCTGGATTTGGGTGAATTGAAGTTAACGAATATTTCTTTGTAGTTGGCTGACAGATCAGTTAGGAGTCCCGTTAGCATTTTAGAGGATGTACCCATTAAAGTGGGGGATTATTTTGTTCCTGCAGACTTTGTTGTATTAGACATCGATGAGGATGACAGGCTTCCTATTATTTTAGGAAGGCCTTTTCTTGCTACAGCTGGTGTCGTCATCGATGTTAAAAATGGGAAACTGACTTTAAACATCAGTGACAATATTATTCAATTTGATATGTCTAATTCTCTTAAAAAACCTTCTTTTATAGGCGCATGTCACAGCGTGGATTTGATTGAGCAAATTGTTCAGCTATCCGAGCCGCTTGAGAAAAAGAGTGATCCATTGGAGCTCGCCCTTATCAGCGCTGCTGGTGACACCAGTGAGGGTGAGGTTGAGGAATATATTGCCCTGCTTGATGCTGATCCAGGTTTGAGAACCGAACTAGATGAGAATCAAGCAGATGAAGGACAAAAGAAGATCGAGCTCAAAAGTTTGCTCGAAAATTTGAGATATGAATTCCTGGGTGAAAACTTCACGTACCCTGTAATAGTTAGTGCTGAGTTGGATAAGGAACAGACTGAATTACTTTTGCAAGAACTCCATCTACACAGGAAGATAATTGGGTACTCTCTTGATGATATAAAAGGTATTAACCCATCTATTTGCATGCACAGGATCCTGTTGGAAGAAAATAGCAAGCCCTTAGTGGAATTCCAATGCCGACTCAACCCACACTTGAAAGAGGTAGTGAAGAAGGAGGTGCTTAAATTATTGGATGCTGGCGTGATCTACCCGATTTCAGATAGCTCTTGGGTGAGTCCGGTCCATGTGGTTCCGAAAAAGGGAGGCGTCACGGTTGTAAAGACTGACATAGATGAGTTGATAACAACCCGCACGATCACAGGACACCGAATGTGCATTGATTACAGGAAGTTGAACTCTGCAACAAGAAAAGACCATTTTCCTCTTCCTTTCATTGACCAGATGCTTGATAGATTAGCCCATAATTCTTACTTTTGCTTCTTGGATGGGTTCTCAGGTTTCTTTCAAATCCCCATCCATCCAGACGATCAGGAGCGAACCACCTTCACATGCCCCTACGGCACATACGCATATAGGAGGATGCCATTTGGTCTCTGCAATGCCCCCGCAACTTTCCAAAGAGCAATGATGGCTATATTCTCTGACTTTAACGAAGATTTTATGGATATATTTATGGACGATTTTTCTGTGTATGGTTTTTCCTTCCATCATTGCTTATCTAACTTATCTAAGGTTTTGTAGAAATGCGAAGAGGTGAACTTGGTACTAAATTGGGAGAAGTGCCACTTCATGGTGAAAGAAGGCATTGTGCTTGGTCATCTAGTCTCGGAGCGAGGGATAGAGGTGGACAGAGCGAAAATTGAAATCATTGAAAATCTCAAGCCGCCAACTTCTGTAAAAGGGATTAGAAGCTTCTTGGGACATGCTGGCTTCTACCGACGCTTTATTAAAGATTTCTCTAAAATATCTCGCCCCCTGACCAATTTACTTGCTAAAGACTCCATCTTTTGCTTTGACAGGGATTGCGAGGACGCTTTCGCGAGGCTCAAGGAAGCGTTGACTACCGCTCCAATAATTCAACCTCCAGACTGGTCCCTCCCCTTTGAATTGATGTGCGACACTAGTGACCAGGCAGTGGGGGCGGTATTAGGGCAAAGAAAAGACAAGAAGCTTCACGCCATTTACTATGCTAGTCGCACGCTCGATGATGCCCAGATAAATTATGCCACCACAGAGAAAGAGCTGCTAGCAATAGTTTTTGCTTTTGATAAATTTCGTTCATATTTAGTTAATTCAAAAGTAATTATTTTCACTGACCATGCAGCCATTAAATATTTGATCAACAAAAGGACACCAAACCAAGGCTTATTTGATGGATCCTCCTCTTACAAGAATTTGATGTGGAAATTAGAGATAAGAAGGGGAGTGAAAATCTTGTAGCTAACCACCTCTCTAGGCTGGAACGAAATGTTGACGCAAGGACTGACCACGAGCTGGAAATTAATGACACGTTCCCTGAAGAACACTTATTTGCCTTACTTGAACAACAAGCGCCGTGGTATGCAGATTTTGTCAATTTTATAGTTTCTGACATATTTCCTCCTGATCTTTCCTTTCAGAAAAAGAAAAGGTTCTTGCATGATGTGAAGTCATATTATTGGGACGAGCCATTCTTATACCGGAGGTGCGCTGATGGGATGTACAGACGGTGTGTACCGGAAGTGGAGATACAAGATGTGTTAGCTCAATGCCACGCCTCACCTTATGGAGGTCATGTTGCGGTCTCTAAAACTGCCTTCAAAGTCCTACAATCTGGTTTGTATTGGCCGTCTATTTTTCATGATGCTAAACAATTCGTTTCAATTTGTGACAGCTGTCAACGAACTGGAAACATTTCAAGAAGGAACGAGTTGCCTTTGAATGACATGTTAGAAGTAGAGATTTTTGATGTATGGGGGATAGACTTCATGGGTCCCTTCCCTTCTTCATGTGGGAAACGGTACATCCTTGTTGCCGTCGACTATGTGTTGAAGTGGGTTGAGGCTTCAGCCGAAGCCACCAACGACTCCAGGGTAGTTATGAAGTTTATGAAGCGAGTGATTTTCCCCCGATTTGGAGTCCCACGCATATTGATAAGTGACGGAGGATCCCACTTCATTGAGCAAAAATTTGGAGCACTCTTGAAAAAGTATGGGGTCAAGCACAGAATCACCACGCCTTACCATCCTCAGACTAGTGGTCAGGTAGAAGTCTCCAATAGAGAAATCAAGCAAATATTGGAAAAGACTGTATCTCGATCACGGAAGGATTGGGCATTGAAGTTACCCGACGCTTTATGGGCCTATAGGACTGCATTCAAGACCCCCCTAGGTATGTCTCCTTTCCAACTTATTTATGGAGAATCCTGTCACTTACCCGTTGAACTTGAGCACAGGGCACACTGGGCAATCAAGCAAATAAATTATGACTTTAAGAGCGCCAGTGAAAGGAGAAAACTACAGTTAGACGAGCTGGATGAGATGCGCCTCTACGCCTATGAAAATGCAAAGATTTACAAAGCTTGTACCAAGCATTGGCATGACAAACGCATACTCAAGAAGGAATTGCATGAAGGGGACAAAGTGCTTCTGTTCAACTTGAGACTTCGTCTCTTTCCAGGGAAGCTTCGCACGAGGTGGTCTGGACCGTTCATAGTTCAACACGTCCAACCTTACAGTGCAATCACCATATGGGCTGAACACACTGGGAGTTTTGTGGTTAATGGGCATCGCCTCAAGCATTATTTTGAAGATGAACGGGTCGAACAAGGGGAAGTTCTCGCCCTTTTCGACCCCACTAATGCCACTACATAACACTTTTATGGTCGAGCTGTTGACCTAAAACAAGCGCTCTTGGGAGGCAACCCAAGTTTTCTCGTTATTTCCATTTGCTCTCTGTTACATTAGTTGTCGTTCAATTTTTAGTTTACCATCGTTGAATAGATCACTCTCTTGTTTATCTAGTTTATTTTCGGAGATTTTGATCTTGGTATACACTGATAGAGCTCTATTTTTTGGGGCGCAGGAGGCGCTAGCTCCATCCAGACTTGACACCGCCACCTTCTCCTCTCGCATATACGACATTGCATAGAGGACTATGCAATATTCTAGAGCGGGTGAGCTGTCTTGACTCCAGCTTCTTCTTGGTTGTTTGGTTGTAGTTGTTGTGACTTTCTATTTTTCTTTATGGCTTTGTTCTGCTACTCTATGATGGATATTTTGATATTGGCATTGTATCATATATGCCACTATTCGTGGGCCTGGTCCACATCTTCAGGCCCCACACTTTTTGCAGTGTATAATAGATAATCGGACCACTTGTTTTCCATTCTAGTGCTATGCTATAACTCTCTTTGCATGATGAATGACGTGTGGATCTATGCGCTTTCATGATGATCATTTTTAAGGCTTATATTGCATATCTTGTGATGAAAACTTTTATTGACTTTTCATGCTAGTCTTGTCCAATGATAGCTTTGCAAAATTCTTAAAGTCAAATGCATGATTGGTCAGAATTTATCGAGACATGTTGAATGTAGTACTTGTTAGAAATTTACTCAATAGTCATGTCCATATGTTCTTTAATTAGAAATTTTCTAAACAGATTGATTTTATGATGTTCATATAGTGGGTCAAACATTTTCATGATTCTTCAATTGATTTTGGTTTGTAATTTACATTCGATTCATATTATGATGCATAATCTCTTTTCAAACTTTGAATTCCTTTCTATTATTGGGGAAACACTTCATTTGTTAAAAGAAAGGATGTGTTAACTTCTATTATATATATATATATATATATATATATATATATATATATATATATATATATATATAAACACTTAGATTCCTCTACTTGGCACTGCGAAAAATGGGCAGTGGTACCAAAGGACATGAGTTGAAATCTAAGAAATGTGAATTGAAATAAAAAGCCTCCTCTAGTTGGCATTGTGAAAAATTGGCAATGGTACCTAAGGATATGAGTTGAAGTCTAATGCAAAGATCAGAGTTTTGTATCCTAAATAAAACATTTGAGTTAACCCCAACATTATGAATTGGATGGATAAGAATGAAATGAGTGTTGTGTTTGCTTGATTGAATCTCATGTTTACTGCTTTCTGAATTGTTTGATATCTAGAAACTGTGGGACCAAACTGGTGAATGCTTAAGACACTCCTTTTAGTTGATTTCTTCTGATTAGATCTTGGATTGCTAAAAAGTATTTTTCCAAACTCGGTGCGAACTTCAACACAAAAGATTATTTGTATACCAAGCATGTATTTCAACTTATTTTATTGCTTGAGGACAAGCAAAGATTTAAGTCGAGGAGTATTTGACACCATGCATTTTAGTAGTGATTTTTACTATTATTCCATGATGAATTTAAGCCTATTTGAATGTTTTTATACTCCTTTAAGGCTTATTTAGTTAAAAACTTCAGAATCTTCACTTTTCGTCTGTCTTATTGAATTTCAGGTAAAATCACCCAATTTTGAGGTCTTTTTGAAGAATCTAAGAGCATGGGGTGATTCCTTATGAGAAGACGAAGCTGCCCGTAAAATTTAGGCTCAATCGGAGCCTTTACTAGACTTCACGGCCAGGTGAACCCCGTGGGGTTCACCCGTGATCTCATTGAAGGATAAATTCTACGCACGCATTACGTCCTGGTGAACCCGGCGGGGTTCACCGATGAAGTGAAGATGTCTGAGAATTGCCGCACACATCACGGCCAGGTGAACGCCATGGGGTTCACCCGTAATTCTACCTGGATATTTATGCGCAGGAAATCGCCGAGGACTTCACTAGCTGGTGAACCCCGCTGGGTTCACCCGTGACTATTTCACAGCAAATATGTGCCGAAGACTTCACCACCTGGTGAACCCCGTGGGGTTCACCCGTGAAGCGGTCGGATCAACTCGACACCCTCTCGGTTTTCCCTCGATTTTGAACCCGATTCAAGTCCAAATTTAGCAAGTGAGGACTTTTTGGAAAGCTAACTCGAAGACGAACGAAAAGGATATAAAAGCCCCAAAATTTCGTGACCTAATGAGAAGCAATCAGGTGACGAAGTGGCTAGGGGTGGAAGAACACGGTGATTCGGTGACTTCGAGTGGATTTTTGAAGATTTGATCATCGGAACCTTGCAATCCTAGGTTATTTCATTCGGTTTATCTTCTCCTCCCTCCTAGAAACCTTTTCCTATAATTTTCCTATGTTTAAAGAGAGGATTTTTAGCGATTCAACGATGGTTGTAGCGTAAACTTTGTATCGGGGCTAGGTTGAAGCCCTCTTACGATTTCTGTTTGTAACTCTTGTTTTAATCTTGTTATTTGGATCATATTCTGAGCATATTTCACTAGATGTATTTATTTCTTGATCTTTACTTTGGCCAAGTATCGTCATGTCATAGTTGTTACAGTCCATAACGAAAGTTCGACCGTAACGACCGAACCTCTATGTGAATCTTATGAAGACGCGACGCGAAAGTGCGTGTTCTTTGCTCGAGGGTTCATAATCTACCACGGAACCCAGTGTGTTTGTCTAGAACGGTCCACCGCAAAAGTAGGAGACGTTCTAGGCAAATACCGGGGTGTACACTCGAAAGAGGGCACCTTGTACCATAGGGTAGATTTCTTATGCATATCTGTAAATTCAAGTAATTAACATTTATTTCTAGCGCAAGTAAAATCGTCAGAGTGGTGGAAACCTTTGCCCTGATATTCTCTCTCATATATTTTCCCTATCGTAGTTGTTTGATTTCTTGTTTACTGTCTTGCTTAATTTTAGTTTTCAAGCTCCAAAAACCACAATTTGATTAGCTTAGATTCCAAGAATTAAATTTTCTAGTACTCACCTTGTTCCCTGTGGGAGACGATATATTTTATATTACTGCGACATTTCCGTGCACTTCCGAACAGTGTCAGCCCACAGACATTTATGAATCAAATTTTATATTTTTACTCTCTGTTATGATTATTATAGCATTGTTTTGATTAGGATTGAGTTATTTACGTGATTTACTCTGGCCAAGTATGTTTACGTCTTAGACATTGCGAGAAGGACTAGGAGGTGAATCACAATGTCAGAACTATTCTTTTTAAACCTACGAATCCAATCACGAGTAGTTTGAATTTGTTTGAAGGATTTCATGGTTTTTCATATAACTTAATGGGCCTAGTTGCGTTAATTGTCATGAGAGTAGGGAGTTAGCGTAGCTAGGTACCGGATTACGCTTCGGGAGGAGGTAATCTGTACCTTGGGAAGAATTCCCTTTCCTAGCTATAATTATTCTATTCAAAGACTTATTTTCATCAAATTCATAAATGTCAGTGTGGTGAAACCCCGAGTCCCGACCTTTTAAAACCTGATTTTTATCTCAAAACACTACCTCTGTTACTTTTTGTACTTAGAGTTCACATAAAATCATAATTTGATTCACCTAGATATAAACGAGTCATGTAATTGGTACTTGATCGCCAGATCCTCATTGGGAATGATATCTTAATTTACTACTTCGATAAATCCATGCACTTGCGGATTCATCAAGTTTTTGGTGCCGTTGCCGAGGATCAGGCTAACCAATATCAATTTGATTGATAAGTTTATAGACTATGCAATTTTATTTTGATTTTGGCATTTGCTTAGTTTTTCTCTTTTATAGTTATTTTCTGTTATTTATTTTAATTCACTTGATTAATACATTTTATTTAGTTTTTCTCTTTTATAAGTTTATAGTTATTTTCTGTTATTTATGACCAAGACCGTAAATGTCTCGTTCTTCACCGTTTTTGCCCCAAATTTGATGTAAAGGCTCGTGATCTTCTTGGGAATCATGCTTTGGCTTCAAAACTCTCGAAATCCTTCATTTTTACGTCATTTTACCTACATTTTCATTAAAATCAAGAAAAGTGAAGATTCCATTCAAAGTAACGCAAAAGCAATAAAAATAGCACAAAATCATGCAATTAAGTCCAAAATATCATGTAAAATATAGGCAAAAACATGGTGTAAATGCAATGCATCAAAAACCCTAGACTTAGAATTTTGCTTGTCCTCAAGCAATACCTCGATATGTATGGAGAATGTAAAGATAAGGAACACTCATTTATTTTTGCCCCTAATAATATCCTTAGTCCACAAATTAAGTAATCAATCTTTCAAACTCGGGTAATTTAAGAAAAATCATAATAAAGATAAATTCTCAAGAGGTTACAATCCAAGAAAGATAAAATTTATAATTCATGTCATAGTATTCATTCTTCACACACTAAATATCAGATACTTTCAATTTAATAAATCTACTTCACTTAACAGACAAAAATTTATTTCAAGAATCTTGGTGATGTTAGAGATAAGAGACTTTTAAAGCAATTTGGTCTTTAAACTGTAATATGCTATTTACTGTCAGTATCATAACAAGTTTAAAGTATACCACAAAGTAGTATAATATAACTCATAATCTCAATCTCAAAGTCAGCGGAGTTGTCCACTTGACCTACAGCTTTCTCTTTTTCTCCATTTTTCTTTTCTCTCTTTTTTTTATATATATTTTTTTCATTAGACTTCAACTCATGTCTTAGGTACCACTATCAGATTTAACAGTGCCAAGTAGAGGAGTCTTTTTTTTTTTTTTGGAGGAAGCCCGTCAGTGGCATGGTATTTAAATCATTGTTGATCTTTCTACAAGAGGGATAGACATATGTTTTTAAGATTTTCCCTCTGTTACTTGATCGCAACAGACTAAAGTATACCAAACAATGGTATAATATAACTCATGACTTAAGATCACTCAACTAGAGGAGTTGGAGCAAATCTCAGTTAAATAAATATCACCAAATTCTATTCATAAAAATTTCCATCAAGTAGAAACTGATAAATTAAACTTTAAGTATAAAGATACCATGCATGTGTCATATGAGCATATAACAATTCACATATGCATTTTATCAATACCAAAATTGAATTTACTCAACAATTTAAGTCTACATGAAATTTCAAAAATTCCCTAAGTCATCAAATCAATCACTCAAAATGTTTCATAAGTCTCGAATTAAGGATAAAACAAATCTGATTATTCCTTAACAATCATAAACATTCAAAATTCATATCTTTAAAGCTTTTGAAGGAAAAAATCAATATATGAAGGACACCATAGACTTAAATTGTTGCATGTGTGGAAATATTAAATCAATGAAGAGTTTCAGAAATTTTTTTGCAAGAGTTCCCTTTGTATTTGTTAACGAGACCCTGTACAGTTATATCAAAAAAAAAAAAGAAACACAACTCAGAAAAATCCGCAAAATATACCACATCCAAGATATTCAACTTATACATGGTAATCATCCTTCAGATATCAAATACCGCCTAGTTTTATCAATCAAATCACAGTTTGCCAAACTTGATTACTAGTCATTCTAAATATCACACATATGTATCAGAATAGCTCTCAAATGCATAACCTCATCAACAGAATATCCAAAATCATCATAGAACTCATCAGACATGCAATGAATACCAAATGTACGCAAAACCATCACAACCATATCAAGTTCAGCATCCTAGAGGTCAAATACCATCTAATATATACAATGCCAAGTCAAATGTCAAATATCCAAATGAATCACATAATATCCCAATACTACGCACACACACAAATGAATCATAAAAGAGCTGTGTATGGTCGCATCGGCAATGAGTCTACTAGATCCTGTGCATGGATGAGATAATTGTGAGATCACATGCTTAAAATTGAAACATAGCTGCAAAGTGCGTAAAAATGAAACACAATACTCACAAAGAAAATATCATCATCACTGTCAGTATATGATTCACGGCTGCGTCCGTGATGGTCTTGTTAATCACTTTTCTCTTATATAAAAAATTCTCCAAAAATTCCTACAAATAGAACAACTTATCAGAAGATTTTCCATCAATGAAAATTCATCAATACATGCTGCAAAAATTCCTAAAAATTTAAATAAAATCAAAAACCAAAAACAAAAAATGCAAAAATTAATAAAATTCAAAAACTTTGGGCTGCCTCCCAAAAGCGCTTGTTTAAGGTCATTAGCTTGACCATAGCTAGGATTAAGGATGTTCAAACGGTTTAGACAGGATCAAATACACTTCTTCCTCAATTTGTTCGTCTCCAAAATATTGTTTTAGGCGCTACCCATTCACTTTGAAACTTTCTTGTCCTTCCTTTGATATCTCTATCGCGCCATATGGGTATACTCTCTGAACTATAAAGGGCCCTGACCAGCGACTCCTCAATTTTCCTGGAAACAATCTGAGGCGTGAGTTATATAGTAAAACTTTGTCTCCTTCGAGAAATTCTTTCTTTGAAATCCGCCGATCATGCCACTTTTTGGTGCGCTCTTTATATATCCGAGCATTTTCATAAGCAGAAGTCCTGATCTCATCTAATTCATTCAGTTGAAATCTTCTCCTTTCCTCAGCATTCTTCAGGTCATAATTTAGCCTCTTCATCGCCCAATAAGCTATGTGCTCAATTTCCACTAGTAAATGGCAAGATTTGCCATAAACAACTTGGAATGGAGACATACCTAGAGGGGTCTTGAAGGCTGTCCCATAAGCCCAAAGAGCATCGTCAAGCTTTAGTGCCCAATCCTTCCTTGCTCCTGACATAGTTCTCTCTAAAATCCTCTTTATCTCACGATTTGAAACCTCAGCTTGTCCACTTGTTTGCGGGTGGTACAGTGTAGCAATCTTGTGGTGTGCTCCATATTTCCTTAATAATGCTTCGAGCTTATTTTCAATAAAATGAGATCCTCCGTCACTAATCAGAACTCTGGGAACACCGAATCTAGGAAAAATTGTCTTCTTAAACAACCTGGCCACCGCGCGCGAATCATTAGTGGCTTCGGCAGATGCTTCAATCCATTTGGACACATAATCTATGCAAAGAAAAATGTATTTCTTCCCACAAGAGATGGGGAAAGGCCCCATAAAGTCAATCCCCCAGACATCAAAGATTTCTACTTCCAAAATCCCATGCTGAGGAAGTTCATCTTTTCTAGTGATATTACTAGCTCGCTGGCATTTATCACAAGATTGAATAAATTTTCTAGCATCACGAAAAATTGTAGGCCAGTAGAATCCTGACTGGAGAATTTTGAATGCTATCTTTGGCGCGCTGGCATCCCCCCATAGGGTGAAGAATGACATTGAGAAAGTACGTCATGAATCTCTTCCTCTGGCAGACATCTTCTAAACAAATTATCCGCACATCGTCGATATAGATATGGCTCATCCCAGTAAAAATGCTTAACGTCTGCCTTAAATTTCTTTCTCCCTTGAAATGTCAAATCTGGTGGCATGATATTTGACACAAGGAAGTTTACAATATCTGCATACCATGGCGCCTCTTATCTAATGATAGCATATAGGTATTCCTCTTGGAAAGAATCATTAATCTCTAAATTGTCTTCGTTGTTCTCTTCCTTGGTCAGTCTAGACAAATGATCTGCCACTAAATTTTCTGCCCCTTTCTTATCTTTTATCTCAAAATCGAATTCTTGTAAGAGCAGTATCCATCTAATTAATCTGGGCTTTGCATCTTTTTTGTTTACCAGATATTTGATCACCGAATAATCTGTAAAAACAACAACCTTAGAATTAATAATATAGGAACAAAATTTATTAAAAGCAAAAACTATGGCTAGAAGCTCCTTTTTGGTTGTTGCATAGTTTATTTGCGCCCCGTCTAAAGTTTTGCTGGCATAGTAAATGGCAAGGAGTCTGTTGTCCTTTCGCTGCCCCAACACTGCTCCCACTGCTTGGTCACTTGCGTCACACATCAACTCATAAGGGAGGGACCAATCTGGCGGTTGCATGATCGGTGTAGAGATAAGAGCCTTCTTCAATTTCTCAAAAGCTTCAGTACAATCCCTGTCAAATTGAAAATCACTGTCCTTAGCCAATAAATTTGTGAGAGGCCTAGCAATTTTAGAAAAATCTTGAATAAATCTTCGATAAAACACGGTGTGTCCCAAAAAACTTCGGATCCCTCTGACTGACGTGGGTGGAGGTAACTTCTCAATAACTTCAACCTTGGCCTTATCCACTTCAATGCCCCTCCGTGAGATACGATGCCCTAGAACAATTCCTTCTTGGACCATAAAATGACATTTCTGCCAATTAAGAACCAGGTTTACCTCTTCACACCTCTGTAAAACACGCGACAAATTAGATAAACAATTATCAAAAGAGGATCCATACACTGAAAAGTCATCCATAAAAACATCCATAATATTTTCAATAAGATCAAAAAAAATGGCCATCATGCAACGTTGAAAAGTGGCCGGCGCATTGCATAATCCAAAGGCATGCGCCTATATGCGAATGTCCCATATGGGCCCGTGAAGGTGGTCTTCTCTTGGTCTTCCGGATGAATGGGTATCTGGAAAAATCCTGAAAAGCCATCAAGGAAACTAAAGTAAGAATTCGTCACCAATCGTTCTAGCATTTGGTCAATGAAAGGAAGAGGAAAGTGATCCTTCTGGGTAGCTTTGTTTAGCTTTCGGTAATCGATACACATACGCCACCCGGTTACTGTTCTCATTGGAATCAATTCGTTATTTTTATTTTTCACTGCGGTGACTCCCCCTTTCTTTGGGACCACATGAACGGGACTGACCCATTCACTATCAGAGATCGGGTAAATCACCCCCGCATCTAGTAATTTGAGAACTTTCTTTTTTACCACTTCCTTCATGATAGGATTCAGTCGACGCTGATACTCAATGGAAGGTTTGCAATTTTCTTCAAGATAGATCCTGTGCATGCACAAAGATGGGTTAATTCCATGTATGTCATCTAACGAATATCCAATCACCTTTCTATGCTGTTTACGCTTATCAAGCAATCTCTGTGTCTGGACTTTATCTAAATCAGCACTCACTATCACCAGATATGTAGAATTTTCCCCCAAGAACTCGTATCTCAAATTTGAAGGGAGCGCCTTGAGTTCTAGTTTATCCGTCCTTACCGGTTCCTGTTTCACTAGGATTAGTTTATCGATTTTCGTTTTATGTGGCTCGACCATTTGGCTTGAATCCAACATCTTTGCATAGCCTTGAGTGTTATCCTCCATATTCTCCTCATCTTCCATTCTGACCAAGAATACTTCTAGTGGATCTACTTCTTTTCTTAAATCTTCCTCTCTTGTTTCCAACCCGGAGGCATCGATACTGAGACAGGAATCTTCAAAGGAGGGTCTTTTAAGGGAGGAGGGAAGGTCAAAATCAATGTTATCTTCTCCAATATTCAAAGTTAATCTCCCTCTCTTTACATCAATGATAGCGCCCGCAGTAGCCAAAAATGGCCTTCCCAAGATAATTGGCAGTCTTATGTCCTCCTCCATTTCCAACACCACAAAGTCTGCAGGTATAAAATAATTACCGACTTTTATAGGAACATCTTCCAATATTCCGACGAGCCGTCGAACAGATCTATCAGCCAATTGTAATGTGATAGTGGTTGGCTTCATGATTGACAGAGGCATCAAACTGACACTTGCGCCCAAGTCACATAGAGCTCCTTCAAAAGTTGTGTTGCCAATCTGATAAGGAATGGAGAAGTTTCCCGGATCTTTCAACTTCTGAGGAATCTTGTTCTGTATTATCGCGCTACATGCCTCTGTAAGTGCCACTGTTCCATATTCTTCAATCTTTCATTTATTAGAGAGTATATCTTTTAAAAACTTTGCATAGGTAGGCATCTGTGACAAAGCATCCGTGAAAGGAATGTTGATGTACAACTTATTTAGAACCTCCAGGAACTTGCCGAACTGCTTGTCCAACTTTGCCTTTGCTAGTCTCTGAGGGAATGGAACAGGCAGAACATACGCAGGGGGACTCACATATTTCTCTTTCTCTTCCTCTACAGGCTTTTCTCTTTCAGGTTGTGGTCCTTCAGACTGCTCCTTAGCAACTGCGGGCATGATCTCCTCCTCTGGCATTTGGGGTTCATCCAACTGCTTCCCACTCCTTGTAGTGATTGCACTACAATTTTCTCTGGGGTTCGCCTCTGGCTGTCCCGGTAGTCTCCCCGTAGGTCTGTTAGCTGTACTGGCCTACTGTGCAATCTGGTTTTCCAACATCTTGTTGTGGGTAGTCAGGGCTTCCGCACAAGATGTCAGCTGCTGGATCTGGTCAGCAAGGTCGTCGGTCCTCTTTTGTTGCTTCATAACAACTTCCAGCATGGAATCAAAGTTAGATTTAGAAGGCTGCCCGTATTGCCTTTGTTGATAACCTAGTGGTGCTCTATTATTCTGCTGAGAATATGGAGGAGGAACTTGCCCTTGATTATTCTTGTAGGACAGGTTAGGGTGGTTCCTCCACCCGGGATTATAGGTTGCAGAATAAGGATCATTCGCAGGTCTCTGAGTGTAGTTCCCCACAGCGTTGGCTTGCTCCTGATTAAAATCCTCTTGTGATGAAGCTATGATTTGGCATTCAGACGAGTTGTGTCCTATTAGACCACATACCTCACAAGAGACTGCATTAACCGCACTCGATGGAAAAGATAAAGAATCAAACTTCTGGACCAAGGAATCTACCTTTGCCACCAGTGATGTCAAGGGATCATTGTGGTACTTACCAAATCCTGTGGAAGTAGTGTTCCGCTCACTCGACTAGTGGTTATGGTTCATGGCCATATCCTCGAGTAGAGCAGTTGCTTCTTCCAAGTTTTTTCTCATGATCGTCCCTCCAGCCACAGCGTCCACCATCAATCTGGTGTTATAATCCAATCCATTGTAGAAGATGTGGATTAGAACCCATTCTTGAAGTCCGTGGTGTGGGCACATGCGCTGGAGTTCCTTGAAGCATTCCCAGGCGTCATAAAGTGATTCTCCCTCTTATTGTGCGAAGGCTGTGATTCTGTTGCGCAGTTGGATAGTCTGTCTCGGTGGGAAATATTTATTCAGAAATGCCTTAGACAGCTCTTCCCACGTGGTGATGGATCCTACTAGCATCGAGTACAACCAAGCTCTGGTGCGATCCCTGAGAGAAAAAGGGAATAATCTTAGTCTAATCGCGTCAGATGAAACTCCGTTAACCTTTACAGTGTCACAATATTCAAGAAAAATAGCTAAATGAAGATTTGGATCCTGATTTGGGGAACCCCCAAATTTATTTTGCTGGACCATCGTCATCAGTGCTGGCTTTAACTCAAAGTTGTTCGCCTCTACGTTAGGTCGAACGATGCTAGAATTGAACCCTTGTATGTTTGGTGCCGCGAAGTCCCTCAAAGATTGATTGTTCTGGTGTGCCGCCATCTCTCCTTCCTTAGAGATCTTTTTGGTTTCAATTTGCAATCTCCTCCGAAGGCGAAAGGTGCGCTCAATTTCTGGGTCTTCTGGAAGCAAAGCACATGCACGAGAAACTCTGGGCATACAACGTGTAAGTAAACAGTGAAAAGAAAAGAATAGTAAAAACTAATGGCAAAAGAAAAGAAAAATGCCTAATCTCCTAACTTATCAATTAGTCAATATTAACTATCCGTAGTCCCCAGCAATGGCGCCAAAAACTTGATAGCTATCCGCAAGTGCACGGATTTATCGAAGTAATAAAAAGATATCGTTCCCAACGAGGACTACGTTGTTAAGTATTGACTTCTTGATATGTTTGAATTTAGGC
Source organism: Costus lasius (assembly GCA_027563935.2). NCBI lineage: Eukaryota > Viridiplantae > Streptophyta > Magnoliopsida > Zingiberales > Costaceae > Costus > Costus lasius. Next base: position 86,472,620 of record CM050451.1, read on the forward strand.
GGAATCAATATTTGGTTGTTCTAGCTTCTAAGCGCGACACAAACTCAGAAACAGCTTTTAAGGGACTTGAATTCTAAAGTATCGGGAATTTATGGGTTCACCACACTGATAAACATAAATCATGTAAAAATAACTCAGTCAATAAATTTATCTATCCTGAAAGGTACTTTTCCTAAGGTACATATCACTTCCTCCTGAGGCATGATATGATATCTAATTAGATTAACTCCCTACTCTCATGACAGTTAACCTAACTAGATCCCTTAAGTTCTGTGAAAAGTAGGTTAATTCCTTCAAACGAATCCTAACTACTCTCGTGATCGGATTCGTAGGTTTAATCGAAATAGATCGGGCATTAGCGATTCACCTCTCGGTCCTTCTCGCAACATCTAAGACGTAAATTGACTTGGCCAGGGTAAATCACGGGATACATGCAATTTCAATCAAATCAAGAAGATAAAATTATATTAAAAAAGTAAAAGTATAAATCAATCCATGTAAATCAGTGGGCTACGCCCAATCAATCCCGAAAAGATATCTACTCGTTCATGTTGGACTTAATTGGTGTAAATGCAACGCGTGTGTGGTGTTTTAGGTCATATATCTACTGAGTGTCAGCTTCTAGCCTTACCACAGGATGACTCTTGTTAGGAGCATGTTAATGCTTTTGGCAACTACAACTAAGGGCAGGTGAATGACCCTTATTCAACTACATATAATCTAGGCTGGAGGAACCACCCCAATTTATCATACAAGAATAATCAAGGGAAAGTTCCGTAGTAGTTTAATCAACAGAATAATAGGCTGCCTCTAGGTTTTCAGTCCAGGCAATTCAATCAACCTCAAAAGTCTAACTTGGGGTCCCTTTTGGAAGGTTTCGTTGTTGCGCAAAAGAAGCACAACAAAGATGTCTCTGATGCTATTAAGCATCTAACATCTCGCATGGATGTTTTGGCTACCCACAATAAGATATTAGAAAGCCAAATAGCTCAGCAGGCAAGTATCTCTAATAGGCCTACAGGTAAGCTTCCAGGCCAACTAGAGACGAACCCCAGGGAACATTGTAACACCATCACCATTGTGAATGATGAATATATTGATGAACCTGGGATGCCTAATGAAGAACCTACACCAGAAGTTTGCGAAAAGAAGCCTAAAGAAACTTCACCGAAAAAAGAGATGTCAATGGAGAAGGAGAGGGAGGAAGTCTATGTAGGTCCGCCTACATACGTTTCACCCATTCCTTACCCTTAGAGGCTAGTAAAAGCAGAATTGGGGAAGCATGACATTGTAACATTTGAGGTAGGAAGCATGTGTTGGGAAACCCCAGGGACATTTTACAATTTTCAGAGTCATGGACATACATATTACGCAGCGGAAGAATGTCCCCGAAACAGGCCGGTCCCAAAAACCCAGTGAAGATCGCAAGCAAGGGAGTCGACACGATGAGTTAGGAAATACCTTAAGAGCAATGTGGAGTGATGCCGATGTAGGCGCCCAAGTGTGCGCCCTCTGCAGTCTCACAAACACGGATCTCTTGAGTTCTCTTCTTCCACCCCCGGTGCTAGCCTCGGGAAAAAGATCCAAGCCTTAGGGAGATGCTCTACTTCACTTGTGCCACCAAGAGAAAAGATGCGCCAAGGGAAGAGGGAGACTACCCAAGCCGCCAAGCACTAAAGCTCCTTGCGCCAAGAGGAAAGGAGGGAGAGGCTTGCGGTTATGGAAGAAGGAAGATGCGCCCTTCCTCCTAGCACTCGCCCCTCTACTTGTGTTCACGCCTTCAAGGATTGATCACTCTCTAGAGGGCTCGGCTAGGTGCTCTTTTATAGGGCAAGAGGCGGTTTATGAAAGGCTAGGATCAAGACAAGTGGGCGGCTAGGATGAGAAGGTTTGAGATAAGGAAAGTCTCCAAGACATTTCCATAATTCTCATTCAACCATTCCTTTTAGAGCCTATGTCTTTCTTTGTGCGCCAAGGCCTTGCCTTGCGCCCCAAGCAATGCCATATTGGCATTCATACCATAAGGGATTAAGGGGGAGGCGCCAATTGCTTCCTTATGAAGCAAATTGCGCCACTTCTCCCCATTATGCCCATAGGCGCCTAGGGGAGAAGATTTGTCCCCATTATACCCTTTTAGCCTTTCTTCTCTTCATGACAACTTATTATTGGGCCTCATTGGATAATAAGCTAGCCCAAACTTCATTACATGGGTTGATTAAGCACTTGGATCTAATCCAATGCAACCCTAATTCAAATGTGACCAACCATGGTCAAATACGGGTCAACCTGCCAAAAATGAAGTTTGGCTCCAATAATATTCTTCCATCTCATCAGGCCCATTGGCGCTGATGAAATCTCCCAATTAGATCTGAGTTATCCAATAACTCGATCATAAGGCTTCCCGATCAATACGAGAACTCAAGTATCAAGGTGTGCGACCCTGTAGGTTCCTCTGACGCTGGCAGTGCTGAGCAAAGGTCATCACAAGCAGTGAGTGGCACCTAGCAGTGCATCGCTGCTACCCAGGTCATTGGAATGGATATCAACATTGACATCCCCATCATCGCAACTAGGTACAGATGCATTACAGTCTCTTTGCCGAACTGATATCCGATTGGACAAGTGTGTCACCACTTGTTTTCATCCAATCACATGGCTATGACTAAAACAGGTTCTCACCTGGGTATGGCCATACACTCTCAGTCATAGAACCATAAAGGAGCTCCATGGATATCATACTTACCTAAGGAAGGGGCAAATCCTATGTCTGTCCATTGACCTTCTCATATGGGTCGTGACATGCTCAATGACAACCGTTATGACCTTCCAACTATGGCAAGGTGTTAGGTTGTATCAAAGCAAGTCCCTAACCATATAGAATGATCAATGACCTCAAGTCAAGGGATCAATGCATCTCCTGTCACTTATGAGGATAACTCATGACACCAAGTCATAGCCTCATAGCTGGTCTATCCAGTATATCCTCCAATGATATACCCATGTGTCTGCGTTAGCACCACGTGCCTAACCAGCCCACATACCAGTCTCACAAGTACCAGAGCTGTCTCATATCCACTCAGGTACATCGACTGGGGATAATTATTTGAGCACAGATCCAATCTGTCTCCAGGGACATTATTATATAAGTACACAATCGCAGGTGTAGACAAACAATGATAACGACAATGCCAGAATGATATATAAATATCAATGTCAAGTAGTACATAAGTTGACCAAAACTAGGTCCTAGGGCATATACACCAACAATCTCCCACTTGCACTAAGACCTAGAAGTTGAGGAATCTCAACCCCATATCTCTAGTGTGACCATCATGCTTCTGCTGCGCCAAAGCCTTGGTCAATGGGTCTACCGAATTGTTTTCTATGTCTACTCTCCTAATCTTGACATCACCTCTGTCAATGATCTCTCTGATCAGGTGAAATCTTCTGAGTATGTGTTTGGATTTTTGATGAGACCGTGGTTCCTTGGCTTGTGCAATTGCTCCATTGTTATCACAGTAGAGTTCAATGGGATCCATTGCACTAGGTACCACTTGAAGATCACATAAGAACTTCCTTATCCAAACAGCTTCCTTGGCTGCCTCAGAAGCAACCACATACTCAGCTTCGGTTGTAGAATCTGCTATGGTGGATTGCTTGAAGCTCTTCCAACATACAGCGCCTCCATTTATCTTGAACACATAGCCGGCCTGCGATCTAAAGTCGTCAGGGTCAGACTGGAACGATGCGTCAGTATAGCCCTGCATACTGAGCTCTTCCTGTCCCCCATAGACCAAGAACAGATCCTTAGTTCTTCTCAGATACTTTAGGATGTTCTTTACAGCCACCCAGTGCTGCAGACCTGGATTGGATTGGTATCGGCTGGTTATGCTCACAGCATATGCCACATCTGGTCTAGTACACAACATTGCATACATGATCGATCCTACTGCCGAAGCATAAGGAATTCGACTCATGTCATCCCTCTCAGCCTGTGTTGTAGGACACTGGCTCTTTGAGAGAGTAAGGCCATGTCTCACTGGAAGGTATCCTTTCTTGGATTGCTCCATGTAGAACCTCTCCAGTACCTTATCAATGTAGGTACTCTGACTAAGGGCCAGAAGCCTCTTGGATCTATCCCGGTAGATCCTTACGCCTAGAATATAGGCGGCCTCCCCTAAGTCTTTCATCTCGAAACACTTCCCCAACCATGTCTTCATAGCTTGAAGACTAGGGATGTCGTTTCCGATGAGCAGTATGTCATCAACATACAAGACCAGAAAAATCACCAAGCTCCCACTGAATTTTCTGTATACACAGGCGTCATCTTCGCTTTTGATAAAGCCATAATCTCTCACGGCTTCATCAAATCAAAGATTCCAACTTCGAGATGCTTGCTTTAATCCATAAATGGACCTCTTTAGCCTACAGACCTTATTAGCCTCTGCAGGATGGATGAAGCCATCAGGTTGTGACATATACACATCCTCAGTCAGCTTCCCGTTAAGGAACGCTGTCTTCACATCCATCTGCCATATCTCATAGTCATGATATGCAGCTATAGCAAGCAGAATCCGAATGGATTTAATCATGGCAACTAGCGAAAAGGTTTCATCATAGTCCACCCCGTGGACTTGTTTAAATCCTTTAGTCACTAATCTACCCTTATAGGTAACTATTTTGCCATCCATTTCTGTCTTCTTCTTGAAGACCCATTTACACCCTATGGGTTTTACCCCATCAGGCAGCTCCACCAAATCCCAGACTTGGTTAGCCGACATGGAATCCATCTCGGATCGCATGGAGTCAAGCCATCTCTCGGAGTCCGGTCCACTGACCGCCTCATCATAGGTTCTGGGTTCATCCTCAATGATGAAGATCCCATCGTGTTGGGTCGGTAGCGACCCATACCTTTCAGGTGCATGACAAATTCTCCCAGACCTACGCGGGACCTGTGTCTGAGTCTCAGGTTGCCTAGCAACCGGTGCATGTGGCTCAGATTCCATCTCTTTGTCTTGTGTTTGCACTTGGACCTCATCCAAGTCAAACTTCCTCCCACTAACTTCTTTCATAAGAAATTCTTTCTCTAGAAAGACAGCACCCCGAGCAACAAAAACTTTGTTCTCGGTTGGGACATAGAAGTAGTATCCTTTAGTTTCCTTAGGATACCCCACAAACACACACTTATCAGATCTAGGTTCTAGCTTACTAGAATCCTAACGTTTGACATAAGCCTCACATCCCCAGATCTTGATAAAAGTGAGATTAGGGCGTCTCCCACTCCACATCTCGTATGGTATTTTGGAGACACTCTTAGATGGAACATTATTCAGTATCAGAGAAGCTGTTTCTAGTGCATGCCCCCAGAATGATGAAGGTAGAGTTGCATGACTCATCATAGATCGAACCATATCCAATAAAGTTCGATTTCTACTTTCAAACACACCATTCCATTGAGGTGTTCCAGGAGGAGTGAGTTGGGATATGATCCCACACTCTCTCAGATAGTCAAAGAACTCACCGCTCAGGTATTCTCCACCTCGATCTGATCGAAGAGCTTTAATGGATCTTCCAAGCTGGTTCTCTACTTCATTCTTGAACTCCTTGAATTTCTCAAAGGATTCAGATTTATGTCTCAGCAAGTAGACATATCCATACCTACTGAAGTCATCAGTGAAGGTAATGAAGTAGTTGTACCCTCCTCTGGCTTGTTTATTGAAGGGCCCACACACATCAGTATGTATGAGATCTAATAAACCTTCTGCCCTCTCACCAATCTTGGTGAAGGGCGCCTTTGTCATCTTCCCTAATAAACAAGGTTCACAAGTATCAAATTCCTCCAAGGAACTTGAATCTAACAATCCATTTGCATGGAGTTGTTGGATGCGTTTCTTGTTTATATGGGCTAATCGACAGTGCCATAGGAAAGCACCAACTGAACCACTCAGTTTGGTCCTTTTATTACTTATGTTACAAATAGAACTTTCCATATCCAAGATATATAGACCATTGTACAAAGTACCCTTCCCATAGAACATATTTGCAAATGAAAAAGAATAGGAGTTCTTATTTATTTCAAATTTAAATCCTTTCCTTGCTAAGCAAGGAATGGATACAATGTTCTTTGTAAGTGAAGGTACACAAAAGCAATTATCTAGTTCTAATTGAAGTCCAGAAGGCAAGGAGAGAGTCAAAACGCCTACAGCAACAGTAGCAACATGTGCCCCATTTCCAACGCGTAGGTCAATCTCTCCAAGCCGCACCGATCTACTTTTCTTGAGCCCTTGCATATTTGTACAAATATGAGCTCCACATGCGGTATCCAATACCCATGACATAGAAGTAGAAAGATTGACTTCTGTAACATAGATACCTGAGCATGAAGACGAAGCCTTGCCTCTCTTCTTCTCATTCTGAAGTCGTACTATGTCCTTTATCATGTGAGGTAGTCCTCCACATGAGTAGCACTTATTATTCCTGACTCTTTCCATCTTTGTTTTCAATGTATTAGTTAAGTCTTTGGGCTCAACATACTGAATGTCTACTTTAGGAGGGTTGAGCTCAACCAATGCATCAAAGAGCTGCCTTAGATTAGAAATAATTTCAGAGGCACTCTTAGATTCATATTGCCCTCTAAGCTCGGGCGACATGTTGGTTAGCATCAATTGTGCAATCTCCAAAGTATCAGCTTGATGCTTATCATAAGCATCCTTCTCAGCCGCTGAGGCCAAGCATGGAAGTGGCTCAGGAATTGGCTTCTCAAGGACATATAGCTTCCTCTCGAGCTTGAGCACAATTCTTAAGTTCATATACCAATCCTTTAAGTTGGATCCAACCAACTTATCCCTTTCCAGGGTAGATCGCAGTGACCATCTGCCATTGTTCACAGCCATTGTTCTACAACAACCAAGAAACAGCAGATTAGTACTACTTCGAATCATTTAAACTGGACTTGTTTTAAATGATTACTGCTCCCACTATTTTAAATTTGACAACCCACAAAGTCAATCAGGAAGTTTAAGACTTCATAGTGAGATCGGATCCTTATTTCACATGAGGCTTCGCGTCCCACGAGGGTGGGATGAGATGCACAAAGTAACCCATGTTTCCTAAGGTGGGCGCGCCGGCCGGTTGCTCAAAGCAACTCCCCTTGTCGAGACAGTCTGGGCATTTCATGTCCAGCGAGGGCTGGATACAACATGAAACCTTTACCTCTCAACGATGCCTCTAGACTTTCACCATGTGCCCAGCACATGTGAACTTCTAGTCAAGTCCATTCCTAACTGTTATGCCCAGGGCCAACGAGTTTCCTTGCGAAGGCACGCCCAGGTTAAAACTAGACTGGGGAAACCATTGCCACCACGCACTTTCTAAAGATAAGTGGGTGTGTCCCACAAGGGTGGGAAACAATTCACAACTCCACTGATCGATAGCTTAGTGAGGGCTACGCGTTAGAAGGCTACCAGACTTGATATTTTAATTGAGGGTTTTTGTTTAAGGTCTCATCATCTCAGTTTTATCTTATGTCTATCATTACAGGCATGCAATCCTATGGTGATAACATAACGATAAAACATTCAGACATGCTTCTGCAGATAATAATAAAAAGCAGTAAAGAATGATGTGATCATATCCTATTCAAGACATTGAACCAATCCATGCCATAAAATAGGTTCAACTCTTGTCCTAGAACTCAAGCCCCAAAAACTAGACCTAGCCTAGCCGACCTCTAGCTTGAACTTCAAGGTTGGCTCCAAGGTCCTTCTCTCATGGTTTAGCTCTCAAACCCTAGAGGTACACTTTTAAAGTTCCCCATAGGTTCGGCCAATGCCATGGTCTTCCTCAAATGAGGATGCGCCACAATGCAAGAAGCCAAGTTAGCTAGCTCTCAAACCCAAGGGTTCGGCCATGCCTAACTTGCGCCACTAAGCAGGCTTGCACCAAGTTCCAAGTGCATGCGCCACCCTAATCTTCTTCTTAGTCAAAAGCAAAAAGAAAAGCGGCACACAGGCCTCATGAGGATACATCGTAGGCATGCTAAGGGGGGCTTGACTAATGATCACAACATTATGCACAGTCAAGGCATTTACTCATGCAATTCTACATGCTCATGAAAAACATAAAATCTGAAATTTTACTTTTTCATAAAACTAGTCTCTTATTCTCATCTTCTTCTCACAAATCTTTTGGTTTATTGCGATTTATTTTTCATGATGAATTCAGAGATCCTTTCGGCTGGCAATTTTGTCAGATCAAGAGACTTGGCCAGTCCGAAGACACAATGCCCGTCCTACTTGACAAAATTACGTGCGCCTTTGATCTTTAAATCAAACAAGAAAAATAGTCCAAAAATCCAAAAGAGATTGAGAGGATGATAGAAACAAGAAACCCTAATTTTTTCTACTTAGAAAAATCGTTTGCCATGCATCATGCTATTTACGAAAATAGAGATATGGCATGTGAGCATGAAAGAAAAGCATAAAACATCGTTTGAGTCTTGCAAGTCGCTCTGATACCACTGTTGGGAAACCCCGGGGACATTTTACAATTTTCAGAGTCATGGACATACATATTACGCAGCGGAAGAATGTCCCCGAAACAGGCCGGTCCCAAAAACCCAGTGAAGATCGCAAGCAAGGGAGTCGACACGATGAGTTAGGAAATACCTTAAGAGCAATGTGGAGTGATGCCGATGTAGGCGCCCAAGTGTGCGCCCTCTGCAGTCTCACACACACGGATCTCTTGAGTTCTCTTCTTCCACGCCCGGTGCTAGCCTCGGGAAAAAGATCCAAGCCTTAGGGAGATGCTCTACTTCACTTGTGCCACCAAGAGAAAAGATGCGCCAAGGGAAGAGGGAGACTACCCAAGCTGCCAAGCACTAAAGCTCCTTGCGCCAAGAGGAAAGGAGGGAGAGGCTTGCGGTTATGGAAGAAGGAAGATGCGCCCTTCCTCCTAGCACTCGCCCCTCTACTTGTGTTCACGCCTTCAAGGATTGATCACTCTCTAGAGGGCTCGGCTAGGTGCTCTTTTATAGGGCAAGAGGCGGTTTATGAAAGGCTAGGATCAAGACAAGTGGGCGGCTAGGATGAGAAGGTTTGAGATAAGGAAAGTCTCCAAGACATTTCCATAATTCTCATTCAACCATTCCTTTTAGAGCCTATGTCTTTCTTTGTGCGCCAAGGCCTTGCCTTGTGCCCCAAGCAATGCCATATTGGCATTCATACCATAAGGGATTAAGGGGGAGGCGCCAATTGCTTCCTTATGAAGCAAATTGCGCCACTTCTCCTCATTATGCCCATAGGCGCCTAGGGGAGAAGATTTGTCCCCATTATACCCTTTTAGCCTTTCTTCTCTTCATGACAACTTATTATTGGGCCTCATTGGATAATGAGCTAGCCCAAACTTCATTACATGGGTTGATTAAGCACTTGGATCTAATCCAATGCAACCCTAATTCAAATGTGACCAACCATGGTCAAATACGGGTCAACCTGCCAAAAATGAAGTTTGGCTCCAATAATATTCTTCCATCTCATCAGGCCCATTGGCGCTGATGAAATCTCCTAATTAGATCCGAGTTATCCAATAACTCGATCATAAGGCTTCCCGATCAATACGAGAACTCAAGTATCAAGGTGTGCGACCCTGTAGGTTCCTCTGACGCTTGCAGTGCTGACCAAAGGTCATCACAAGCAGTGAGTGGCACCTAGTAGTGTATCGCTGCTACCCAGGTCATTGGAATGGATATCAACATCAACATCCCCATCATCGCAACTAGGTACAGATGCATTACAGTCTCTTTGCCGAACTGATATCCGATTGGACAAGTGTGTCACCACTTGTTTTCATCCAATCACATGGCTATGACTAAAACAGGTTCTCACCTGGGTATGGCTATACACTCTCAGTCATAGAACCATAAAGGAGCTCCATGGATATCATACTTCCCTAAGGAAGGGGCAAATCCTATGTCTGTCCATTGACCTTCTCATATGGGTCGTGACATGCTCAATGACAACCGTTATGACCTTCCAACTACGGCAAGGTGTTAGGTTGTATCAAAGCAAGTCCCTAACCATATAGAATGATCAATGACCTCAAGTCAAGGGATCAATGCATCTCCTGTCACTTATGAGGATAACTCATGACACCAAGTCATAGCCTCATAGCTGGTCTATCCAGTATATCCTCCAATGATATACCCATGTGTCTGCGTTAGCACTACGTGCCTAACCAGCCCACATACCAGTCTCACAAGTACCAGAGTTGTCCCATATCCACTCTGGTACATCGACTGGGGATAATTATTTGAGCACAGATCCAATCTGTCTCCAGGGACATTATCATGTAAGTACACAATCGCAGGTGTAGACAAACAATGATAACGACAATGCCAGAATGATATATATAAATATCAATGTGAAGTAGTACATAAGTTGACCAAAACTAGGTCCTAGGGCATATACACCAACACGTTTTGGGCATGCTTGGGCCGGACAAAGGGGCCCAGCCCGACGCCACGAAGAGCGTCCTCGCTTGAATGACGACTTCCACCGCTACATTCGGAACACCCCCGTGCCTTTTGCAGGTGGTCTCGACCCATCACAATTCCTTGATTGGGTCGCGTCGGTCGACTCTTACTTTGACCTTAGTAACTGGCCTCCCGAATCACGTGTTAGGTACGTGCGCACCTTGCTCGAAGGCCATGCGTGTTTTGCATTGGGTAAACGTAGAGCGCCAAAATGCGTAGCAAGCCCTTCCTCCCATCACCACTTGGGAAGAAATGAGGTATCGCCTCCGTGACCGATATGTATCCCCCTCCTATAGGCAGCGACTCCTTGATCAGTATAGTAGCCTACACCAAGGGTCATGTACCGTCGAGGAATATCGCCTCACCTTTGAGACGCTCCAACTCCGGTGTAACTTACAGGAGGACCCCGAGTTAGTTTTGTGGAAGTTTAGGAATGGTCTCCGCGCGGACATCCGACGCGCCCTACCCACATACAGTTTAGAGACGTTCGATCAAACCTTCCAGCGCGCTCGTGATATCGAGCATGATTTTAAGGCTGCGGCTAGGCACAGCGAGTCCGGACCCCCTAGGCGCCCTCATTTGGGCGGGCCTCCTCATGTTCACCCTCGACCCGAACGCCACGAGCCTCGCTCTGACCCACGGTCCGCGCCTGCGGCCCATCACTCCCCTAGGCGTTAAGCCCCCGTTGCCCTACCTTCTCGCCCTACTTGGGAGGAGAAGGGGAAGGCCCCACTTGTCGGCCCGCCTAGTCACGTCAACTGTTACAACTGCCTGCAGCCGGGCCATCTGTCCCGCGACTACCCTAAAAAGTCCGCCACCGCGGACAAGGCCCCTGCCCGTGTCGCCACTATGACCCGTGAGCCTACGGAGCACGATGTTGAGGCCGAGTGCTACACTAGTGGCGAAGAGTCGGGTCACCTCCCACTTGCGGTTGTGCGGTGCACCTTTGTCCGTACCCCACCCTCCGAGGATTGGAGGCATACGAGCATCTTCACGACTTACATCAAGTGCAACGGTCACTCATGTAAGATCGTCATCGACGGTGGTAGTAGTTTGAATGTGGTCTCTCGGACCGCAATCACCCACTTCGGTCTTCCCCTCGAACCTCACCCGAAGCCATATTCCATCGTGTGGGTGGACACGTCGAGTCTTCCGGTCACCCACCGGTGCCAAGTTCCCATCGCTTTTGGGGACTATCGTGAGAAGGTGTGGTGCGACGTGGCGACTATGGATGTCGCCCACGTCCTATTAGGTCGTCCCTGGCTCTATGATAGGGACGTGACCCACTATGGTCGGTCGAACACTTATGTGTTTGACCACAATGACAGAAAATCCGTTTGATCCCGACCCCACCAAAGGAGCTGCGCGCCTCCACCTCCAAGGGTGTAGTGGTCCCTCCATCGGCTGCCCCTCCGACCCCACCTGTTGTGTCCCTCATGCGAGCCTCCGCGCTTATGCGCGAGGCCACCGAGTCCAAGGTTGTCTATGCCCTAATGGTGCGCGAATCCTCAGGTGCTCCTCCTCCCTTAGACGAGGCGCATTCCCCAGAGATCGTGGCTATCTTGACCGAGTTCTCCGACATCAGCCCGGTGGACTTACCCCACGGGCTCCTTCCGAATAGGGAGATCCAACATGTCATTGACCTTCTCCCGGGAGCACCTCTCCCCAACTTACCCCATCATCAGTTGAACCCCACCGAACACGCTGAACTGCAGCGTCAAGTGGATGAACTCCTCACCAAGGGGTACATCCGTGAGAGCCTAAGTCCTTGCGCGGTACCCGCCTTGCTCATGCCCAAGAAAGATGGGTCGTGGCGCATGTGTATTGACAGCCGCGCCATCAATAGGATCACTGTCAAGTATAGGTTCCCCATACCAAGACTTGACGATATGTTGGACTTAGTCTCTAGTGCGTCGTGGTTTTCCAAGCTTGATCTTCGCAGCGGACATCACCAGGTCCGCATCCGCGAAGGTGATGAATGGAAGACTGCATTCAAGACCAAGGACGGTCTTTACGAATGGCTTGTCATGCCATTCGGGTTGTCTAACGCCCCGTCCACCTTCATGCGCCTCATGAACCAAGTTCTCAAGCCCTACATGGGCAAGTTCCTGGTCGTCTACTTTGACGACATTCTGATTTTTAGTCGGTCCCGAGAAGAGCACTTGGAGCATCTTCGCTCCACCTTTGACCTCCTACGAAAGGAGCGCCTCTTCCTTAACATGAAGAAGTGTTCCTTCATGACCAATCGAGTCCACTTTCTGGGTTACATCGTTTCGAATGAGGGTCTTTCTGTTGACCTGGCTAAAGTTGAAGCCATCCGACATTGGCTCGAACCCCGCACAGTGTCCGAGGTCCGTAGCTTTTTGGGCCTCACGGGCTTTTATCGCCGTTTTATTCGGGGTTTCAGCACGATTGCATCTCCGCTGACCAAATGTCTGTCCAAGGATGACTTTGAATGGACCACCGCCACACAACGTGCCTTCGACGCCCTTAGGGATGCCATCACGACGCACCTATCTTGCGCCTCCCGGACTTCTCCAAAGTCTTGCGACGCCTCCGGTACTGGGATCGGAGGTACCCTTAGCCAAGAAGGCCACCCTGTCGCCTTCTTTAGCGAGAAGTTGAACGCTGTCCGGCAGCGTTATTTGACCTACGACAAGGAGTTTTATTCCATCGTTCAGTCGCTTCGTCAGTGGAGGCACTATCTCCTCCACCGTGAGTTCGTCTTGTACAGCGACCATCAAGCCTTGTCTTTCCTTAATGCCCAAAAGAAATTGGGCGCCCGCCATGCCAAGTGGATCGAGTACTTGCAATAGTACTCCTTTGTGATCAATCACAAGGCGGGCATAGAGAATATCGTCGCGGATGCTTTTAGTCGCGTCCGCACCCTTCTGTGTGTGATGCGCACCTGCGTCAACACCTTTGACCACGTCAAGGAGGAGCACGCCACGTGCTCTGACTTCGGTGCCATCTACGCTGCCTTAATTGCGTCCTCCGACCCCGAGTTCCCCTACCAGTTGTGTGAAGGCTATCTTTTCTTGGGGAACCGCTTGTGCATTCCCCGCTCATCGCTTCGAGATCATCTTTTGCTCGAGCTGCACGCGGGTGGTGTCGCCGGCCATTACGGCCGCGACAAAACCCTTGAGATGGCGGAGGAAAGCTTCTTTTGGCCCTCCCCCCGTCGGGACATTGAGCGTATTGTGCGCCATTGTGGCACATGCCAAATGGCCAAACCTCGCCCCGCGAACACCGGCCTCTACACTCCATTGCCGGTTGTTGACAGTCCTTGGAGAGACCTTAGCATGGACTTTGTCCTAGGGTTACCCCGCACCGCCTCACGCTTTGATTTCATCTATGTGGTTGTAGATCAGTTCTCGAAGATGGCCCACTTTATCCCTTGTTCACAGACAGCGGACGCGTCCCACGTCGCGCACCTCTTCTTCAAAGAGATTGTCCGTCTCCATGGCCTCCCCAAGTCCATCGTGTCCGATCGTGACACGCGCTTTGTGAGCCACTTCTGGCGCTCACTTTGGGCCCTCATGGGCACCACTCTGAAGTTCTCCACAGCTTACCATCCTCAAACCGATGGTCAAACCGAAGTCGTTAACCGTAGTTTAGGCAACTTGCTTCGGTGCCTCATTGGCGACCACCCGAGGTCTTGGGACGCCATCCTTCCTATGGCAGAATTTGCGTATAATTGTGCAGCCAATAGGACTATGGGTCTTAGTCCCTTCCAAGTGGTTTCCGGCCGTCAGCCACGTAAACCCATTGACTTGCATGACCTACCCATGGAGTCCCACCTTTCTGAGCATGCATACTCTTTCGCTCAGCATGTAGCTAGCTTGCATGAGGAAGTTCGGCATCGAATCTTTTTGGGAAATACTCGTAATGCTATGAGGGCCAACGAGCACCGTAGGCCACAACACTTTTCTATAAGTGAGCTGGTAAGGGTGCGCATCCACCCCGAGTGTGTTTCCCACCGAGCACATTTTAAGCTTCAGCCACGATACATGGGACCTTATGCGGTGGTACGAAGGATTGGCTCCAACGCCTATGTGCTGGACCTACCTGAGGACATGGGCGTCCACCCCGTCTTCAACGTGGCGGACCTACTTCCTTTCTTCGGTCCTTTGGAGGAGCCATCGGACCTCGACGAGCCTCTACCCCTTAGTTCTCCGGAGGAGCACTCATCAGAGCACGCAGCAGAAGCTGATGCAGGAGCATACGGCATGAAAGAAGGGGAAGATCTGACCCCAATGGTGCCCCAAAAATTTTCCACAGAATGTTCCTCGGGTCACCCAGCGACGAAATTCACGCCCCGAGACTCCTGCGGACAGTTTCCCACAGAATGTTCCTCGGGTCACCCAGCGACGAAAGTCACGCCCCATGACTCCTGCGGACAGTTTCCCACAGAATGTTCCTTGGGTCACCCAGCGACGAAAGTCACGCCCCGTGACTCCTGCGGACGGTTTTCCACAGAATGTTCCTCGGGTCACCCAGCGACGAAAGTCACACCCCATGACTCCTGCGGATAGTTTTCCACAGAATGTTCCTCGAGTCACCCAACGACGAAAGTCACACCCCGTGACTCCTGCGGACAGCCACCCGAAGCTGCAGAACTGCTCCGACGACCCCACTTTGACGTATACAACCTACCCTACCATGTTGCTCCACCCCATGAAGACCCAAAGGAGCCCGACAAGGTGGTTATTCGGCGATCCCAACGCCCATCTCACCCACCGGACCGCTTCGTGGGTGTTATCAGCCCACTCTCCATCCACACCGAAGTAATCCGGCCCAAGGACGCTACCAACCAACCCCTTGAGAGCCCAACTCCAGATGGGCCACACAACTACATCAGCAACACGGCCCAAGAGAAGGCCGCGACGATAGTTACGCAGCCCAATACTTCAAAATTATGTTGCTTTGTCACGATGTGTTCTGAGCGCGTCTAACCGTCGCCACAACCACCTCGTACGCTGAAGAATCAAAGGACCTGTGCCAGTCCACTTTAGTTGGTAGAAGTTTGTTAATCTTTTGTCCCTTGTAGCAGTTTTTTGTCCTTATGTGGCAGTCTTGACTACTTTTGGGCTGCAAAAGTAGGTTGTTGGTAGGAATTTAGCCCTTGTCTTGTTCCCCTCTCTTATCCTATAAAAGAGAAGGGGTGGGCTAGCTTCATTTTTATTTCTCTTAGAAGTAGAGTTCTCCTGGTGAGCGAGTGTGCGTCCAGCGTGTGTGTCGAAGACGAAGTAGCATCGTCTTCGACGTTTGTAAGAGTCGGCGACCGGCATCTCGACTCAATTTCCTGCTTGTATCTCCTGCTTTTGAGAAGTAAATCCCACCGATCCGGGTGGGTCAGGTTTGCCTGTTTTTACACGTTCTTTCCGAGTTGTGTTTTCGTTCACCCTCTCACCCACGAGCATCCGAGTGTTGGAGTCATGGACGGTTCCCTGTTCGTTGGTTTGGTCGCAGGTGCATAGGCGCGCGAGCTGACCCCGCGATTCGCAACCCCTGTTCGTGCTTTGCTTAAAATTTCTCTAGAGGTTAGTGAGTGAATTTCCGTAATTTTGGGTGCCGTTGGATTTCTCTCGCATTAGTATTGCCTCGAAACGAATTTGCACCGATTTCTTGTGTTTCTTGCTATACTTTCCGAGAAATTTGACTTCCCTCATCTCAAGACCCTCTCACGATCTCTGTGCATTGTGTAAACACCATAGAGGACGACATTAAGGACCAACCCTCCTACAGTAGCTGCATCAGCCACTAGGCACCATGGCCCGGACCAGACCCTTGAGTTGGCCGAAGACCGCTTCTTCTGGCCCACTCTTCGTAGGGATGTAGATCGGGTCGTCCGCCACTGTGGCACATGCCAACGTGCCAAACCCCGTCCCGCCAACTCTGGGTTGTATACCCCGCTACCTGTGCCCAAGAGTCCATGGTTAGACATTAGCATGAATTTCGTCCTTGGCCTCCCTCTCACGGCCTCGCACCACGACTCCATCTTCGTTATTGTGGATCGCTTGTCCAAGATGGCACACTTCGTGCCTTATTCTAAGATGGCTGATGCGTCGCACATCGCACACCTCTTCGTCAAGGAAATCGTTTGGCTCCATGGCCTCCCTCTCACCATTGTGTCTGACCGCGACACCTGGCTCGTCGGTCATTTTTGGAAGTCCTTGTGGGCCCTCCTTGGGACCACTCTCAAGTTCTCGTCCGCATATCATCCGCAAATGGACGGTCAAACGGAAGTGGTGAACCATAGTCTGGGCAACCTCCTGGAGTGCTTAGCAGGCAACTTCCCACGCCATTGGGCTGACCACCTTCCCATTGCGGAATTCGCGTATAACAGCTCGTTCCACCACTCGACTGGGTTGAGTCCTTTCCAGGTCGTTCTCGAGCACCAACCTAGGAAGTCGATTGACATGCATAACGTCCCCCCTCCCCCTTCGATCCATGAGTCTGCCTATGCATTTGCATCTCATCTCTCGGGCTTGCATGATGAAATTCGTCGCCGGATTTACTTGAGCAACACCCGGTATGCTGTTGAGGCCAACAAGCATCATAGGACACATCACTTTGAGGTTGGGAGCTCGTTAAGGTTGTGAGCGACTGAGATCGTGGGCCAATTGGAAGTTGCATGTGTTAGGGAATGCCGGGTGTAATTTAAAATTTTGCAGTCCCAGGACGCAGCGGAAGAAGCATTACACCCGAAACACATTCCGGTCCCAAGGATCCATGCGAGAGAGAAGACACAAGGATGTGTTAGAGATGTACCTCTTTTGCTTGTCTAGATGTCGAAGCCATGTTGAAGGCGCCCAAGTGTTCACCCTCTACAAGTATCCACGCGTCGACTCCTTGATCGTTGCTCCCTTCCATGCTTGGTGCTAGCCTCGGGAAGAGAATCGAGCCTTAGGCTATCTTTACTTCTCTTGCGCCACCTCCAAGATGAAAGCGCCAAGAGGAGATGAGGAGGAAGATGATGCCGCCAAGTTGCTTCCTTTCTTCTTCTCTGCTTGCGCCACCTTCAAGCAAGGTGTGCCTATGGCCAAGGAAGGGAGAGAGCTTGTGGCAAGGAGATGCCACCAAGCACTAAGAGTCCTTGCGCCAAGAAGAGAGGGAGAGGAAGAAATTGCGGCTCCAAGGAAGAAGTTTGCACCGAGCTTTGATGTTGTCGCCCTTTGCCCTTGCTTTCGCCCCTCTATGTGTGTTCACGTCTCCAAGAATTCATCATCTAGAGAGGGCGACAATGGGTCCTATAAATAGGACTAGAGGCGGTTTGAGTAAGGGCTAGGATCATGCCAAGTGTATGGCTAGGATGAGGTGTCTTGAAGTAAGGAAAGTCTCCAAGACTTTACTATAAACCTCATTCAACCTATCCATAAAAGTCTAAACACTATATCAGCCCAAGACATGCCTCAAATGCATTCTTACCATCAAAGGCTAAGTGGCTAGGCGCAACATGCATGAGGAGTTTCGGCTAGGGTAAGGGTTTTGGGAGAAACTAGGGTTTGAGGTAAGGTAAGTCTCCAAGACATTACCAAGCCATATCAGCCCCAAGACTTACCTTAGAGGCAAGTATTCCATCCAAGGAAGAAGGGCTAGGCGCCCTTTACTTCCATAATGAAGCAAAGGCGCCTCCCTTACCCCATTATGCCCTTAGGCGCCAATGGGGTGAGATTTCTCCCTATTATACCCTTTTAAGCCAATTCCTCTTCATGACAACTAATTATTGGGCCTCATTGGATAATGAGCTAGCCCAAACTTCATGGCATGGGTTGATTAAGCCATTGGATCTAATCCAATGCAACCCTAATCCAAATGTGACCAATCTAGGTCAATTTCGGGTCAACCTGCCAAAAAATGAAGTTTGGCTCCAATAACTTTCTTCCAACTCATCAGGCCCATTGGCGCTGATGAAATCTTCCAAATGGATCCAAGTTATCCAATAACTTGATCCTAAGGCTTCTGAATAAAGCAACGTCAAGAGTCTATTGCGTGTGACCCCGTAGGATCCATATGACGATGGCAATGATGTAAACATCATAAATAGTGAGGGGTATCTAGCAACACATCACTACTACCCATGTCATAGGACTTAAGTCATTATGGCAACAACTCCTAACAAGCAACGAGGATTCCTATTGCATTACAGATCCCTTTGCCTAAGCTGATATCCTGCCATTGGATTAGTCTCAAGTTTATTATCCAATGCATTGGTCATGACTCAACAAGTGTGGCCACACTTTCCTGTCATGCACCAATAAGGTGGGGCGCCCCGAGTGGATATCATGCTTCCAATAAGGAAGGGGCAAATCTTACTATGGTCATTCATGTCTCTACATGACTTATGACATGCCCAATGACAGTCGTTTTGATCTCCCAGTTACGGAGAGACGTAAGACTGTATTAAAGCATACCCATCATCAAATCCAGACATGAATACCTCAAGTCTAAGGATCAATGCAAACCTCTTGCATGTGAGATTGACTTGTTGACTAGACAAGTCAATCCTCACAGTGGATCACTCCAGTGCATCCAATGCACCTGTATGTCTGCGTTACTGTGCCCTGCACCTAACCAGCCCATACACCAGTCTCACATGTACCAAAGCTGTCCCATATCTGCTAAGGTACCTTGTCTGGGGATAGCTTATGAGAATGGATCCAATCCAAACTCCTGGGACATTATTTATGCAACTCAATACATCAACGCAGGTAGAAAAGTCTGCATAATAACGACCATGCCTCTATAAAGAGTAATAGTTCTATCAAAGTACATTCAACCAATGCCTGACCATGTCCATACATTGGTCTTTTGGGCATATACACCAACAGTCTCCCACTTGCACTAAGACCAAGGGCAACTGATGTTTGGTCAGTTCCAATGTCTCTAGTATGACCCATTTAGCTTCCGCTACGCCAGAGGCTAGGTCAGTGGGTTTTTCCAGATTGCTATCTGTGTTTATTTTATCAAATTTGATCATCATCCTTATCCATGATCTTTAAGATCAGATAATATGCTGCAGTACATACTTGAGCATTAAGTTCCTTCTCCTATGCTATGGTCCCAGAAAGGACTATACTGGACCATTAAGCACTATGAACTAGATCAAGTTCAAATGAATGAAGCTGCCTCCTTGGCTGCCACAAGGAGCTGCAATGTACTCAGCCTTATTTGTAGAATCTTGCCACTTTGGTTTGCATAATGCTCTTTCAGCACACAACACCATAACAAGGCAAAGGGCAACTCCTGGCTGTGATCAATAGTCACTAGACTGGAACGAAGTGTCAGTGTACCCCTGTACACAAAATTCTTTCCTGTCTATCATAGACTAGACTCCAATCCTTTATACTTCCCAAGTATATATATAAGGATCGCTTTCACAGCTATCTAATGTTAAACACTAAAATCTGATTGAAACTTGCTAGCTATGCTCCAAGCATTTTCCACAAATGGTCTTGAGTATATTATTCAAAACATGATCCATCCTACACACCAAATATCAGGATTTTAGACCCATGTTATTACTCTCCAGCTGTGCCACAGGACACAACATCTTTGAGAGACTCAGACCATATCTTCCTGGAAGGTATCAATATTTGGAATCATCCAATATAAACCTCTCCAGAAACTCTTGGATGAACATAGATTGACTAAAGGGCAATGACTTTCTTGGATCTCTATCTATAGATCCTCATGCCTAGGATGCAGGCATCATTCCCTAGATCATTCTTCTCGAAATACATATCAAACCTTTTCTTCACCATGTGAAGAGCTGAGATGTCATTCCATGTGAGGAGAATATCATCAATCATCTAGACAAGAAATAGTATTAAGGTGCTCCCACTGATCTTCTTGTAAACACAGGCTATTTCAAACATGCTTGCATAACATCATGCATATCTATATGGCTTTGATATGAAAACCTTCTGGCTATTTCCTTATAGATATCTTTTCAGATGTCCATGCAAGAAAAGCAGTTATCATAACAAGATGCCATAATTGATCATGCAATTATAACAAGCAGATCCCTAATGGACTTAAAGCTCAACTATTGGTGAAAATTTCATCATTATCCACCCAGTGGATTTGCCTGAAATTATTGTTCACTAGCTTGTCTTTTAAGGTAACAATGTTACCTTCCATGTCTATCTTCCTAGAAGATTTATTATAGCCTGTGGGAATTACCCCTTTTGGCAGCTCATCCAAGTCCCAGACTTGATTAGCAGACATGGAGTCCATTATGGTTCTCATGGCCCTTAGCCATTTTTTGGAATCTGGTCCACCGACCGCTTCCATTTCCTCATAAGTCTTAGGTTCATGCTTGATGAAAAATTCGTCATGCCCAGCATATCGAATCGATCCAGACTTATGTTATTCCTGTGTTACTTGAACCTCAGGTTGACTTTCAACCTGTATGTGAGATTTTGCTCTCCATGTGTGTCTAATTATATTGTGGTTGATTCTGGATCTTGTCCAAATCAAATCTACTCCCACTAGCTTCTTTCAAAAGAAATACTTTCTCAAGAGAGACAGCAGTTTGAGTAACAATTATTTTGTTCTCCATGGGATAGAATTAGCACTCTATAGTGCACCACAAATACATACTTTTGAATCACTGCACATTACATTCCCAATTCCATTGAAGAAATGGGATATTTGCAGTTTGTAACTCAAAAGCTAACTTAGACATTTTCTTACGGAGCAGCAGTACATCCGTTTGCATGGCATCATAGTAGTATATTTGCATGACTATTCAAAGATGGAACCACATCCAATGTGTTCCTTTTTCTTTCTTTGAAATTCACCACACAGTGGTGTACTAAGAAAGCTGTGAGGTCACTCCACACTTCTTAGGACAGTCATCAAATTCTCCACTAATTATCTTGATCCAATCAAGGTGCTTTAATAGATCCTTAAATTTG
Source organism: Costus lasius (assembly GCA_027563935.2). Lineage (NCBI taxonomy): Eukaryota > Viridiplantae > Streptophyta > Magnoliopsida > Zingiberales > Costaceae > Costus > Costus lasius. The sequence goes on from CM050451.1 coordinate 86,494,076, forward strand.
ACTCAATACTTCATTTGTGAACTTCTTGGATTTTTCCAAAGTTCTTGGGTTGCGTAAGGCATACCCACACCTAAATGAAGTATATATAACTCCTCTTAGAGCTTGTTTACATGGGTCTACTTACATTTTGTGTATTAGATCCAACAAGCCAATAGTCCTTCCATCCTTTACGATGAAGGCAGCATCTGTTATATTGTTCCTTTGAACTAGGCTCACATGTATCATAATCCTGAAAGGATAATGATCCCAATAGTCCATGGACTTTTGGATGTGACCATTGTTCTATGGTTCAAGAGACAATGCTATAAGAGGAATTTTATTGAATCATCAGATCTGATCTTGTGTTACATATAGAACCATAAACTATTGTCAATTGTATCACTTCAATAAAACATCTCAGATTAAAGAAAAATATTATTTATTATTTCAAACTGAAGTCCTTTCCAAAAGGAATGATGTTCTAATACATAAGCTGATACAATAATAGCAAAGTTATATATAAAGTCTTCAAGGCAGTGAGATGATATCAACAACAGCATCCAATGCTCCGTTCCTGACCCGAGAGTCGATCCCATCAAGCCTCTTCATCCTACTTCTTTTGAGCTCCTGCACATGTAAAACATATGTGAGCCTCACATACGGTACCCAGTACCCATGAATAAGAAGTAGACAAAAGACCTCGGTAACGCAATACCTGAAGCGGATGGATTACATCCCTTCCTCTTTGCCATGCTCTTCTTGGCCATCAATCCTCTTCGAAATTCCCATGCATTCCCAGTCTTCCAAAGTATTAGCTTCGAAGATACAAAACCATGGTCTTTCTCAGATTCAGGCACACATTCTGAAGATCCAACAGAACTCTCCTGATCATTGTCTGTAGAGCATGGTGTGAAGAGACCTTTGAGATGTATGATTAGATCATAGATCCCCATCTCATCACATTCAACCTTGACCTCTGGGGTCATGCACTCTAAGACAAGAGCAGTGTACTGTTCGTTATCTTCACAATGTTCAAGATAGACATTCCACTCCCAGTCATTAGTGAAATATACACTGGGCTGGGATGGAGGTCTTTCAAGAAGATGCACCTTATTTTCTTGTTCCAGTATCTTGGACAAAATCTTGAACCATTTTGTCCAATTTGTCCCATCCAGTTTATGTTTATAAAGTTTCAATCTTAGATCAGGAGATGCCTTCTACAATAAGCAAATAAGTAAAGTAAGTACAATGATAAAGCATTTAACAAGGACTTTAAATTAAATGCTATGCTCCCACTACTTCCAAAACAAGTTGAGAACTCTCTAACTCAACATGGAGATGAGTGAGTAGGATCCTAATTTCACATAAGGTCTCTGCGACTCACGAGGGTGAGTTGAGATGCACAGAAAGTCTCATGCTTCCTTAGGTAGGCATGCCAGCCAATTGTGCCATGCACAATTCCTCTTAGTTAAGACAGACTAGGCATCCTGTGTCCAGCGAGGGCTGGATACAACACAAAACCCTATCCTCTCAACAGTTGCCTCTAGTAATTCATCATGTCAATGACATATGAAAAACCAGTCAAGTCTGGTCCTAACCGTTATGCCCAGGGCCAATAAATTTCCTTGCGAAGGCACGCCCAGGTTAAAACTGGACTGGGGAAATCATTGTCACCACACACCTTCTAAAGATAAGTGGGTGTGTCCCACGAGGGTGGGAAACAGTTCACAACACCACCGATCGATAGTTTGATGAGGGCTACGCGTTAGAAGGCTATCGACTTGATATTGAATTGAGAGTTTTTGCATGTTTGTTTTATTCTTTTCTAGCATGCAGTTTTCCTATGGTTATGGCAGCAAGGAAAAACATCACAGGCATGCTATGGACAAAATAATAAACCATCACAGGCATGCTATTTTGGTCGATATGGTCATAGCCCTTTTCATACACATAACTTGTCACGAGCCATGTGACATATTATTGTGCATCCAAGGGTTGCGAGTCCCTGAAGCAAATCAGCCCATGCCAGAAGCCGAAAGCAAGTGTCCTTCCTTCAGCCGCAAGTCCATCACCAAGCTTCCAAAGCTGGCGCCATTCTGATATTGGTTGAAGAAGACACCTTGTTGTCTTTGATGAACCTTAACCTATCTCATGTAAACAATTCTACATCTATTCTAATGAAAGATGAAAATTTTACATCAAGAAGGGGAGAACCACACGCAGGTGGTAGAAAGATTTTACAAGCATTTGTCACAGGTGGAAACATGCTTCCACATCACAACACAGGAGGGCACTCGCTATGACCATATCAACCCATGGAAGAGACAAGTGGCGCATATATAAAATTTGAAAAACCGTAATAATCAAATTTTATCCCCTTATGCGCCAACTCCATCCAAAGCACTCTCTTTATCAAATTTATGCTAAAATTGGGATCAAGTTTTATGATGATTTCATGGACCCTATCGGCTGGCAATTTTGTCAGATCAAGAGATCTGGCCAGTCCGAAGACACAATGCCCGTCCTACTTGACAAAACTACGTGCGCCTTTGGTCTTAAATCCATCATAAACACAATCCAAATTTCGGCCATAAAAATGATGAAAGAAGTTTGGATGAAAGCGCCTTCTAGGTTAAACGCGCATGGATGAACGAAAAATTTTCCAAAAATTTTTCACACAAGCAAATGTACACCTTGTGTTTCTCGCAAGTACCTCTGATACCACTGTTAGGGAATGCCGGGTGTAATTTAAAATTTTGCAGTCCCAGGACGCAGCGGAAGAAGCATTACACCCGAAACACATTCCGGTCCCAAGGATCCATGCAAGAGAGAAGACACAAGGATGTGTTAGAGATGTACCTCTTTTGCTTGTCTAGATGTCGAAGCCATGTTGAAGGCGCCCAAGTGTTCGCCCTCTACAAGTATCCATGCGTCGACTCCTTGATCGTTGCTCCCTTCCACGCTTGGTGCTAGCCTCGGGAAGAGAATCAAGCCTTAGGCTATCTTTACTTCTCTTGCGCCACCTCCAAGATGAAAGCGCCAAGAGGAGATGAGGAGGAAGATGATGCCGCCAAGTTGCTTCCTTTCTTCTTCTCTGCTTGCGCCACCTTCAAGCAAGGTGCGCCTATGGCCAAGGAAGGGAGAGAGCTTGTGGCAAGGAGATGCCACCAAGCACTAAGAATCCTTGCGCCAAGAAGAGAGGGAGAGGAAGAAATTGCGGCTCCAAGGAAGAAGTTTGCGCCGAGCTTTGATGTTGTCGCCCTTTGCCCTTGCTTTCGCCCCTCTATGTGTGTTCACGTCTCCAAGAATTCATCATCTAGAGAGGGCGACAATGGGTCCTATAAATAGGACTAGAGGCGGTTTGAGCAAGGGCTAGGATCATGCCAAGTGTATGGCTAGGATGAGGTGTCTTGAAGTAAGGAAAGTCTCCAAGACTTTACTATAAACCTCATTCAACCTATCCATAAAAGTCTAAACACTATATCAGCCCAAGACATGCCTCAAATGCATTCTTACCATCAAAGGCTAAGTGGCTAGGCGCAACATGCATGAGGAGTTTTGGCTAGGGTAAGGGTTTTGGGAGAAACTAGGGTTTGAGGTAAGGTAAGTCTCCAAGACATTACCAAGCCATATCAGCCCCAAGACTTACCTTAGAGGCAAGTATTCCATCCAAGGAAGAAGGGCTAGGCACCCTTTACTTCCATAATGAAGCAAAGGCGCCTCCCTTACCCCATTATGCCCTTAGGCGCCAATGGGGTGAGATTTCTCCCCATTATACCCTTTTAAGCCAATTCCTCTTCATGACAACTAATTATTGGGCCTCATTGGATAATGAGCTAGCCCAAACTTCATGGCATGGGTTGATTAAGCCATTGGATCTAATCCAATACAACCCTAATCCAAATGTGACCAATCTAGGTCAATTTCGGGTCAACTTGCCAAAAAATGAAGTTTGGCTCCAATAACTTTCTTCCAACTCATCAGGCCCATTGGCGCTGATGAAATCTTCCAAATGGATCCAAGTTATCCAATAACTTGATCCTAAGGCTTCTGAATAAAGCAACGTCAAGAGTCTATTGCGTGTGACCCCGTAGGATCCATATGACGATGGCAATGATGTAAACATCATAAATAGTGAGGGGTATCTAGCAACACATCACTACTACCCATGTCATAGGACTTAAGTCATTATGGCAACAACTCCTAACAAGCAACGAGGATTCCTATTGCATTACAGATCCCTTTGCCTAAGCTGATATCCTGCCATTGGATTAGTCTCAAGTTTATTATCCAATGCATTGGTCATGACTCAACAAGTGTGGCCACACTTTCCTGTCATGCACCAATAAGGTGGGGCGCCCCGAGTGGATATCATGCTTCTAATAAGGAAGGGGCAAATCCTACTATTGGTCATTCATGTCTCTACATGACTTATGACATGCCCAATGACAGTCGTTTTGATCTCCCAGTTACGGAGAGACGTAAGACTGTATTAAAGCATACCCATCATCAAATCCAGACATGAATACCTCAAGTCTAAGGATCAATGCAAACCTCTTGCATGTGAGATTGACTTGTTGACTAGACAAGTCAATCCTCACAGTGGATCACTCCAGTGCATCCAATGCACCTGTATGTCTGCGTTACTGTGCCCCGCACCTAACCAGCCCATACACCAGTCTCACATGTACCAAAGCTGTCGATATCTGCTAAGGTACCTTGTCTGGGGATAGCTTATGAGAATGGATCCAATCCAAACTCCTGGGACATTATTTATGCAACTCAATACATCAACACAGGTAGAGAAGTCTGCATAATAACGACCATGCCTCTATAAAGAGTAATAGTTCTATCAAAGTACATTCAACCAATGCCTGACCATGTCCATACATTGGTCTTTAGGGCATATACACCAACAGCATGCACGCTACGATGGTCCCTACACGGTTGTATGGCAGGTGGGCAACAATGCCTACTTCCTCAACCTCCTAGAGGACTCCCTTATCAGCCCCGTCTTCAACGTCGCCGACCTCTTGCCCTACCATGCGCCCCTTCCCACCGGTGCCCCCTCACATGCCCCAGTGCCTCCTTGTTGTCTGGAGGAGAATTCTCCCCACCCTGGGGGAATTGACGGAGTCAAAATTGCCATTAGGGTTGACCCAATACCCTTGGAAGACACCTGGGATGACTCTGTAGGTTGGGACGAAGCTGCACCAGAAATTTCGGTTCAGAAAGCCATCTGCCGCCGTAAACACGGCCAGGCCATGGCAGTAGACACGGACATGAAGGGCTCGCTCCGAGAAGGCGACGCAGGCACGACACCTTTCACGCCCGCTCCCTCAGCCATGTCCGGCTTGGCAGGATCCAGTCAACCTCAACACTGCCAGGCCGTGACGAAGAGCATGGCCGTGACATGGTCGGGCGAAAACGTGAACACAGACACAGCGCTCTACACGCCCATGGCCACTGCCGTGATGCGTTCAGTGGAAATTGGGCCACCCCATCATGGTTGTGACCAGCAGCACGGCAAGGCTGTGATCAGCTCACCGCAAGATGTCGTGCCCGTCACACCCGTTCCTCCAGCCGTGGCCAAACCCGGCGCCACACGATCACGCCTGTGATGCTCAGCATGGCCAGGCCATGAACGTTTCGAAAGTGGGCCTGGGTCCAGTTTTTCAAGAGCTTCGACGATCGCAATGGTCCTTTCACCCCCTAGATTGTTATGTGGGCTTGGTGAGCCCTTCCTCCAGCTCAACGACGTCCATCCAACCCATTCCCATGGCAAGTCTTCCCTGCGGGCCACCGCAAGAAGCCACCACTGATCGCTATCACAACCGGGTTCTTAACACCTCCCAAGAGACTGCCAACAATATCCAGAACTAGCCCACTATCAGCAAGTTTTGCTGCTTTGTGGCGGCTTATTCGGAGATGGTGTAACGCCCATTTGGGCCCTGATGTCGGCCCGTGAAGTAGTCCCTTGCGCCTGAAGCCATACGCTAGCCCCATGGAATCTCCTGCAGAATAGTTGGTAGCTGCTTAGTTTTAGTTTGTTAGAGGGCATCTTGACCCTCTTTTAGGAAGTTAGAGGGTGGTTGGCTTCTCCAACTCCCCCATGTGTTTCTCATGTGGCCCTCTACCCCTCTTGATCTATAAAAGAGGGCTGAAGGCTTTGTGTTTTTTTCAGCTTTGTTATAGTAGAAACCTTCCCCCACGCGAAGGTCTAGGTCCAGCAAACTCCAAGGAGCTCGCCTAGAGTTCCCTCGCTTCGCTTGTACTGTTTTACTGCTCTTAATGAAAACACCCGAAGAAACCACAGTGGGCTTTGGGTCCTTTGCTCTTTCACCTCCCTGCGTTAGTGTCTTGGGCGAGTGGTTCTCCTTCCTCGTAGCATCATGAAGGCTCTGCGCGTACGTGCAAGCAAGGGAAAAAAATTGGCCCCGTGAGAAAAATGAGTAGCTTCCATTAGTAATCAATCTGTGGTTCTCTTTGCGCTGGGTATTGTTGTGTCCGCAAATGCACGGATACTCGAAGTAATAATTAAGATATCGAACCACAAAGACCTTGTTTGCCAAGTACCGAATAATTAATTTCTTACTAGCTAGACAACCGGAAATATGAAAGTAACTATCGAAGGCTACACGAAAATATTAGAGAGAGAAACTGGGACTAGGTTTTCATTCACCTTAATTTCCATGACTAGATATGAATAGACATTCGTCAATCAAATTTTATTATGATAAAGATATAATTTACTTTATAAAGAAATCATCTCGCTTTCGCGCAGACAATTTACAAAGAACCGATCCTCACTTTCATGCAGGATCTATTCAATGTTGAAAATAAGTAAATCATTGACAAAGAACTTCAAGGATCACTTTCATGCATCCGAATTCTAAGTCAATTATCTCAAGTGAAAAATACATATTTTCATACTATAGCTTTCACAGGCTCTACTTAAAGTTCTCCAACAATCCGATACTTGATTTCTCATAATATCATCATGTTTATTTCAATAACTTAATCCTAGATTCAGATTATTAACATGGCAATATACTTCTAAAATCAAGAAATAAGAATAAATCTAATTTCTTACGATGAGTTGTTAACATTCAATTTTAGGGTCCCAAGTTTTCACAAATCACTTTTTAGTCCATATTGAAAAAAACTCTAAAACTTTCTAATAATATGAATCTATGGAGAATTATAGGCAATCATCACATAAGTAGAATTATCATAGTAAAATTATCATGACAAAGGTAAAAATAATCTAGTCATTAAAGAAATTGAGGGGAATTACTCCCCCATGTCCCAAAAGATGTTTAAGCTAGCATAGTTGAAGAATTACAATAATTGATGGTTTCAAAGGATCAAAAATCGAAGAGAAAGGAGAGATAAACTTTACAGCACAACTGTAATGGAAATTTCAGTAATTTCGGCGATGAACAGTGTCGGTGACGAGTCTTATGTTGATTTCTTCTGCGATTGATTTCCTTTCGTTCTGAAACTTCTGAAATATCTTCTCCTCCTCTATGCGTAGCTTCCTCTCAAATTTCACGGCCGGAGATGTGCTATACGCTTCCCGGCGGCGAAACCTAGTGCAACAGCGAAGAACTCGATTTCTCTCTGAATCGTGGATCAAAATTAGGGCTTTTTGTGTGTGTTTCCTCTCCTTGATATGATGAGTATTTCTCATCTTACGGATCTTCAATTGATGGCTTGGATCGTCCGCAATCATTCGCATAAGAATCGGGCTTCAAACAGTCTGTGAAAATCGCGGGTCTGGGTTACAATTACGGCCGTGAAAACCATTACGGCAGTGCCGTAATTTCAGCAGAAATTCTCGATTCAGAAATTACCCAGAATTACAGTACCATAATATGCATTACGGCAGTGCCGTATTTTCTTCAAATCTCTCGGGTGAAAAATTGACTCAAAATACGACCCGTAATATCGGTTACGGTAGCACCGTAAAATCCACCAAACTTTCTGTGCGAAATTGAAACCAGATTACGGCCCATGAAATCCATTACAGCAGGGTCGTAATTTACGCAAAACTTTCTATACAAAATCGTCCCAAAATACAGCAGCGTCGGAAATTACGGCAGTGCCGTGGTTTATTCTGTAGGTACAGTGAAACCACGGTACCGTAATTTTGATTACGGCCCTACCGTATTTTGGTCTGAAGCTCCAATTTGCATGAAATTTGACATGCAATCTTCTCTTGATGGTGGGAATTCATCCATGCATCTGAATTTGCTTGAAAACGCCTAAAAATAGTGCATTTGTACCTGAAAATAATCAAAAACTAGAAGAGGTGTAGATTCCGCAATATTTGATAAAAAGGCATAAATATAAGCAAAAGAGCATGAATATGACACAAAAAGATCTATGAAATGACATAAAATTTACTATAAATTTTGGTGTAATGAAACACATAAGGCTCAAACTTTGCTTGTCCTCAAGCAAAATTCAAAAATTGATCAAAGGAAAAGACTTTCTCGTGAAGAATAAATTTCTAAAATACAATCACAAATGAAAAATCTCACCAATTGTTTCATAAAATTTCAAATAGACATATCATCCTTTGAATTCAATCCTCAAGATCCACAACTTAATCAAATAAAACTTTGCAACTTGTATAAAAAGTAGAATCTCAGTCTCATGAGTTCACCCAAGTTTCAGTTTAATTTTATCATACTTTTGTTTACAGGAATAGGATATCCAAGATCTTTTCCACTCAAAATCTCTTTTTTTCTTTTGATGGCATGTACCCACATAGATACACACTTTTTATTTGGACTTCAACTTTTATCTTCAATACCATTGTCAATTTTATACAGTGCCAAGTAGAGGAGTCTCTCTCTTTTTGGATCTTGGATTCTTTTTTCCCAATAAATAGTAAGATAAACTAAACATCAACTAGGTTAATCAATTGACATCAATTCAAGAATCATACTTATATGCTAATTTTATTTAAAAAGTAGTTTCACTTTTAAATCAAATTCATCAAATAATATATCCACCCAAAATCTCATTCATCAATCAATGAAAAAATTCCAAAAGTAGATGCATATTAGAGAAATAAATTCAACATGATAGATCTAGTCCTAATCATAGGCATGAATTCATTCATCATCTAGAAAATCATACTATCAACAAGAATTTATTCAAAAATAGACTAGGCCACAAAATAATCATATCAACAAAAATAGCATATACTCATTCATGATCAAAATCATTCAAGTCATCATGTCATCAAGTATGCACCTCCACAAGGTGCTCAATATCAAAAATATCATCAAGTGTAATACAACCCAATCGAAATCAATGTCAATATCAAAACATTGTACAGCCACATCGAGTGATTAAGCAGTTAAATGAGAGTAAGCAAGATAGCAATGGTAGACACAAAAGTTTGGAGGAGTAATCTCTCCCTATAAAAGCATGAAACATCAATAAGATAAGGAAAATGAAATACAAAGAAGTAAGGGAAAAAAATGCTCACAAAACTCTACTCGTCATCATCTGATCTGATCTCCTCTGTGCCTTTGGGGATAGTGTAGTCGGCGTAGGGATAGGTGAAAACACAAATGAGAAATCCCAAAAATAGCCGAGGAATAGTTCACTTAGGAAAATATGGCCATGATTTTTATTACGGTAGTGCTGTAATTTTTGACAAGTTAGATAAAACGGCAGTCAGAATAATATGGCAGTGCCGTGAAATGCTAAAAATTTTCTGGTCAAAAATTAGTCAGAATTACGACACCGTTAAAAGGGTTACGGCACTACCGTATTTTGCTAAAAACTCTCGGGTTGAAAATAGGCTGTGATTACGGTATCATGAAAACAGTTACGGTAGTGCCGTAAAAATGATAAAACTCTTGGGCCGATTTCGGAGCAAAAATACGGCTGGTAAAAATACTTACGGCAGTGCTGTAATTGAATCAAAACCTTCTGGTCGAAAACGGTCAGAAATACGGCACTATAATTTGCATTACGGTAGTGCCATAATTTACACCAAAAGTCGATTTTACCTACAAATAGAGAAGAAAAATTAGTTCTAAAGGCAAAAATAAAAACCAAGTAAAATAAAAGAGAATGAACTAAAAAAAGAGTGCTTGGGTTGCCTCCAAGAAGCGCTAATTTAAAGGTCATTAGCTTGACTGTTCTATACTCGGATTTGATTGTGGTTCATCAAGATAAATTTTCTCCTTTTCTTCAATCAGTTCTTCTTGATAATATTGCTTCAATCTTTGACCGTTAACCTTAAACTCTCTTGTTTCCTCACTCCATATGTCTATAGTTCCGTAGGGGTAAGTCTTCTTTACCTGAAAAGGGCCAGACCATCGAGACTTAAGTTTTCCAGGAAAAAGTCTCAATCTAGAATTGAACAAAAGAACAAAGTCACTTGGTTGGAAATCCCTTCTAAAAATATGTCGATCATGCCATCTTTTAGTCATCTCCTTATAAATTCTTGTATTTTTGTAAGCAGAGAGTCTAATCTCATCTAGCTTGTTCAATTATAACCTCCGTTTTTCACCCACATTCTTTAAGTCAAAGTTTAGCGCTTTGATTGCCCAGAACGCCTTATGCTCAAGTTCTATAGGTAGATGACAAGATTTGCCATAAACCAATTGAAAAGGAGACATACTTATTAGTGTTTTAAAAGCAGTCCGGTAGGCCCATAGTGCATCATCAAGTTTGGATGCCCAATCTTTCGTCGTGCGTGACACTGTCTTTTCCAAAATCCCCTTTATTTCTCTTATTGATATCACAACTTGTCCATTTGTTTGGGGGGTGATAAGGTGTTGCAACTCTATGATTTACCCCATATTTTCTAAGCAAGGCTGAGAACTTATGTTCAATGAAATGTGATCCTCCATCACTGATCACTACTCGTGGTGTTCCAAATCGTGGAAAGATAATCTTTTTTAACAGTTTAACAATAACTCTAGAATCATTAGTAGGAGAAGCATGAGCTTCAACCCACTTTGAAACATAATCTACCGCCACAAGTATGTATTTGTTACCTCCAAAAGATGGAAAAGGTCCCATGAAATCAATCCCCCAGACATCAAATATCTCAACCTCAAAAATGGTGGACAATGGCATCTCATGTCTTCTGTTAGTGTTACCTGTCTTTTGACCTCTATCACAAGATAAGATAAAGTTTTTAGCATCTTTAAAAATTGAAGGCCAGTAAAATCATGATTGCAAAACTTTGAAAGCAGTTTTCTCAATACTAGCGTGCCCACCATAAGAGGATCTATAACACTGAAACAATACATATGTGATTTCCTCTTCAGGTATACATCTTCTAAAAATGTCATTTGCACATCTTCTAAAAATATAAGGCTCATCCCAAAAATAGTATTTTACCTCAGCTAAGAATCTCTTCTTTCTTTGGTAATTTAAATCAGGAGGAAGAACATTAGCTACTAGGTAATTCACTATATCAGCATACCATGGGGCTCTGATTTGTTCAATGGCCAAGAGTTGTTCTTCAGGAAAGGAATCATTGATTATATCATTCTTTTCAGTATAATCAGATGGGTATTATAAAGTAGGCCATTATAAAATGTATGGATTAAAACCCAATTTTCAAGGCCGTGGTGACGACACTTCTGTTGTAAATCGTTGAAACGCTCCCATGCCTCGCCAAGGATTCGCCATCCTTCTGTGTAAAGCTTGTAATCTGGTTTCTCAACTGGATGGTTTTGCTAGGTGGAAAATACTTCATCAGGAAAGCATTTGATAGTTGCTCCCACATGGTGAAGGTACCGGTAGGTCGAGAATGTAGCCAAGAACGTGCTTGGTCCCTAAGAGAAAAAGGAAACAATTGTAGCTTTAATGCATCATCAGAAACTCCTTTAATTTTAATGGTGTCACAATATTCAAGAAAAAGATATAAATGTTGATAAGGATCTTCAATTGGTGATCCTCGATACTGATTCTGCTGGACCATAGACAAGAAAGCAGACTTAATCTCGAAATTATTAGCCTCAATAGCTGGTCTGGCGATGCTAAAGTGTATCTCCGATGGATTAGGGGCTGCATAGTCCCTAAGTGGTCTCCGGTCCACCATCAGATCTAAGTTTCCTATGCAGTCTAAAGCAGATAGATCAAATCACTCGAGTAAACAAAAAAGAACAGAAAAATAGAACATAAACAGAAAATAAACAAAACCTAGTCTAGCAATACTCTCAATATCTTCAATATTGACAAAAACCAAGGTCCCCGGCAACGACGCCAAAAACTTGTTGTGTCTGCAAATGCACGGATACTCGAAGTAATAAGTAAGATATCGAACCACAGAGACCTCGTTTGCCAAGTACCGAATAATTAATTTCATACTAGCTAGGCAATTGGAAATATGAAAGTAACTATCGAAGGCTACACAAAAATATCAGAGAGAGAAACTGGGACTAGGGTTTCATTCACATTAATTTCCATGACTAGATATGGATAGACGTTCATCAATCAAATTTTATTATGTTCAAGATATAATTTACTTTAGAAAGAAATCATCTCGCTTTCGCGCAGACAATTTACAAAGAATCGATCCTCACTTTCATGCACGATCTATTCAATGCTGAAGATAAGTAAATCATTGACAAAGAACTTCCAGGATCACTTTTGTGCATCCGAATTCTAAGTCAATCATCTCAAGTAAAACCACAGTACCGTAATTTTGATTATGGCCCTACCATATTTTGGTCTAAAGCTCCAATTTGCGTGAAATTTGACATGCAATCTTCTCTTGATGGTGGGAATTCATCCATGCATATGAATTTGCTTGAAAACGCCTAAAAATAGTGTCTTTTTACCTGAAAATCATCAAAAACCAGAAAAGATGTAGATTCTGTAATATTTGATAACAAAAACATAAAAATAAGCGAAAGAGCATGAATATGATACAAAAAGATCTATGAAATGGCATAAAATTTACTATTAATTTTGGTGTCATCAGGTATGTTGGTGTGTATGCCCTGAGACCTAGTATTTGTCCATCATTTGTACTACTTGACTCTAATATTTATATCATTCTGGCATTGTCGTTATCAATGTTTGTCTACATCTGCGATTATGTACTTACATGATAATGTCCCTAGAGACAGATTGGATTTGTGCTCAAATAGTTGTCCCCAGTCGATGTACCTAAGTGGATATGGGACAGCTCTGGTACTTGTGAGACTGGTATATGGCCTGGTTAGGCACGAGGTGCTAACACAGACATATGAGTATATTAGTGGTGGATATACTGGACCGACCCGCTGTGTGGCAATGACTTGGTGTCATGAGTTATCCTCACAAGTGACAGGAGATGCATTGATCCCTTGACTCGAGGTCATTGACCATTCTATATGGTTAGGGACATGCTTTGATACAACCTAACACCTCACCGTAATTGGGAGGTAATAACTGTTGTGATTGAGTATGTCACGACCCATATTAGAAGGTTAATGGACAGACAGAGGATTTGCCCCTTCCTGAAGGAAGCTTGATATCCATGGAGCTCCTCTATGATTCTATGACTGAAAGTGTATGGCCATACCCAGGTGAGAACCTGATTTAGTCATAACCATGAGATTGGATAAAAACAAGTGATGACACACTTGTCCAATCAGATATTAGTTCGGCAAAGAGACTATAATGCATTTGTACCTAATTGCGATGATGGGGATGTCGATGTCGATATCCATTCCGATGACTTGGGTAGCAGCAATGTATTGCTAGGTGCCACTCACTGCTTATGGTGACCTTAGGTTAGCACTGCCAACGTCAGAGGAACCTACAGGGTCACACACTTTGATACTCGAGTTCTCGTATTGATCGGGAAGCCTTATGATCGAGTTATTGGATAACTCGGATCTATTTAGGAGATTTCATCAGCACCAATGGGCCTGATGAGATGGAACGATGTTATTGGAGCCAAACTTCATTATTGGCAGGTTGACCCGAAATTGACCATGGTTGGTCACATTTGGATTAGGGTTGCATTGGATAGCATCCAATAGCTTAATCAACCCATGTAATGAAGTTTGGGCTTGCTCATTATCCAATGAGACCCAATAACAAGTTGTCATAAAGAATTAATTGGCTAAAGGGTATAATGGGGAGAAGTCTCCACCCCATTGGCGCCTAGGGGCATAATGGGGTGGAGTGGGCAATTTTTCTTCATTAGGAAGTAAAGGGCGCCTCCCCATTTGTTCCTTGAATGGAAGTCTTGCCTCTAAGGCAAGTCTTGGGGCTGATATGTCTAGAAGAACTTCTAAGGAAGGTCTTTGGCGCATATGGTTAATAGGAAAGGGTTTATGGAAAACTCTTGGAGACTTTCCAAACCCTAAACCCTAATTGCCTCCCCTCTCATACCCTAGCCGCATACTCCCTCATGATAATTGTGCCCACCCCTTATATTGCCGCCCCTCTCTTATATCTATATAATAGCATGCATATGTGAGGCCTTGGGAATTCAATTCAATTGGCGTAAGAAACTCTAGAGGGGCGACAGATAAGGTGATTGGCGCAAGTCTTCTTCCATAGCCGCAAGTCTTCTACCTCTTCTCCTTCTTCTCTTGGTGCAAGAAGAGCTAGAGGTTGGCGGCATCATCTCCTTCCTTCTCCTTCCTTGGCGCCTCATCTTTGGGGGCGGCGCTGTTGGGAAACCCCGGGGACATTTTACAATTTTTCAGAGCCATGGACATACATTTTACGCAGCGGAAGAATGTCCCCGAAACAGGCTAGTCCCAAAAACCCAGTGAAGATCTCTTGCGAGGGGGTCGACACGATGTGATAGTAAGTACCTTTAAGCAATTAGAAGCCGATGTCGATGAAGGCGCCCAAGTGTTCGCCCTCTGCAGTCTCGCACACACGGATTCCTCAAGTTTTCTTCTTCCTCGCCCGGTGCTAGCCTCGGGAAGAAGATCCATGCCTTAGGAGAGTCCTCCAAGCAACTTGCGCCACCACCAAGATGTGATGCGCCAAGGAGATGGAAGGAGAAGACAACGCCGCAAGCCTTCTTGTTCCTTTGCGCCAAGGAAAGGAAGAGAAGAAGCATGCTTGCGCCCTTGATGGAAGAAGAAGAGCTCTAAGCTCTCCAAGCCGTCGCCCTCTAATGCTTCACGCCTCCAAGGAATTAGCATCATCAAGAGAGGGGGCGGCAAGGGCTTATTTATAGGAGCAAGAGGCGGTTAGGGGAGAATGGCAAGTGTTGACAATTAGGGCATGATTCTAGGAGATTATCCAATCAAATATATTGATTAAATCTCCACTCCCATATGCGCCTAAGACTTGCCAAAGCAAGCATCAGCCATATGCGCCCATATCATGCCATATGAGGCATTAATCCCATCCATGCGCCTAGACCTAGTCAAGGCAATATGATGGATTGCCTAATGTGGCTTGGGCGCAAGTCCTAATCCAATTAGGACTCTAATTATGTTAATAATCAGCCCACAATTGTCAAACACAATCCAATCAATTATCTTGTGTGATTTAATCAAATCCAATTTGATTTAATCACCTAGGAGATACCAAACAAGGCATAGGCGCAAATTCTAGTCCAACTAGAATCCCATATGCGCCTATCCCATTAATTCATCCCCATTATACCCTTCAAGCCTCAAAGCCCTTCAATACAACTTATTAGCAAGCCCAACTAAGCAATGGGCCAAGCCCAAAGTCCATTATGCATGTTAACCAAGCTATTGGATCCAATCCAATTTAACCCATGGTTAAATGAGGGTAACCATGGTTAATTTGATCGATATGCCAAAAACGGAAGTTGGCCCCAATAAGTTTCTTCCATCTCATCAGGCCCATTGGCGCTGATGAAATCTCCCAAATAGATCAGAGTTATCCAATAACTCGATCTAAAGGCTACCCGATCAATATGAAAACTCGAGTATCAAGGTGTGCGACCCTGTAGGTTCCTCTAACGCTGGCAGTGCTGACCAAAGGTCATCACAAGCAGTGAGTGGCACCTAGCAGTGCATCGCTGCTACCCAGGTTATTGGAATGGATATCGACATCGACATCCCCATCATCGCAACTAGGTACAGATGCATTACAGTCTCTTTGCCGAACTGATATCCGATTGGACAAGTATGTCACCACTTGTTTTCATCCAATCACATGGCTATGACTAGAACAGGTTCTTACCTGGGTATGGCCATACACTCTCAGTCATAGAACCATAAGGGAGCTCCATGGATATCATGCTTCCCAAAGGAAGGGGCAAATCCTATGTCTGTCCATTGACCTTCTCATATGGGTCGTGACATGCTCAATGACAACCGTTATGACCTCCCAACTACGGCAAGGTGTTAGGTTGCATCAAAGCAAGTCCCTAACTATATAGAATGGTCAATGACCTCAAGTCAAGGGATCAATGCATCTCCTATCACTTGTGAGGATAACTCATGACACCAAGTCATAGCCTCACAGCGGGTCTATCCAGTATATCCTCCAATGATGTACCCATGTGTCTGTGTCAGCACCACGTGCCTAACCAGCCCACATACCAGTCTCACAAGTACCATAGCTGTCCCATATCCACTAAGGTACATCGACTGGGGATTATAATTCGAGTACAGATCCAATCTGTCTCCAGGGACATTATCATGTAAGTACACAATCGCAGGTGTAGACAAACAATGATAACGACAATGCCAGAAAGATATATATATTAATATCAGAGTCAAGTAGTACAAAGATGGACCAAAACTAGGTCCTAGGGCATATACACCAACAATCTCCCACTTGCACTAAGACCTAGAGGTTGAGCAACCTCAACCCCATATCTCTAGTACGACCATCATGCTTCTGCTGCGCCAAAGCCTTGGTCAGTGGGTCTGCTAGATTGCTCTCTGTGTCAATTCTGCTAATCTTGACATCACCTCGATCATTGATCTCTTTGATCAGGCGAAATCTCTTGAGTATGCGTTTGGACCTTTGATGAGACCGTGGTTCCTTAGTATGTGCAGTTCCCATTGTTGTCATAGTAGAGCTCAATGGGATCCATTGCACTTGGAACCACCTGAAGTTCAGAAAAGAACTTCCTGATCCAAACGGCTTCATTGGCTGCCTCAGAAGCAACCACATACTCAGCTTCGGTTGTAGAATTAGCTATGGTGGATTGCTTGAAGCTCTTCCAGCATACAGCACCTCCAACCATCTTAAACTAATAGCTGGTCTGCGATCTGAAGTCGTCAGGATCAGACTGGAACGACTCATCAGTGAAGCCCTGCACACTGAGTTCTTCCTGTCCCCCGTAGACTTTATAGAATAAATCCTTAGTCCTTTTCAGGATACTCAAGGATATTCTTTACAGCCACCCAGTGCTGTAAACTAGGATTGGATTGGTATCGGCTGGTTATGCTCACAGCATAAGCCACAACTGGTCTAGTACACAACATTGCATACATGATCGATCCCACCGCCGAAGCATAGGGCACTCGACTCATGTCATCTCTCTCAGGCTCTGTGTTGGTACACTAGTTCTTTGAGAGAGTAAGGCCATGTCTCACTGGAAGGTATCCCTTCTTGGATTGCTCCAAGTTGAACCTCTCCAGGACCTTATCAATGTGGGTACTATGACTAAGGGCCAAGAGCATCTTGGATCTATCCCGGTAGATCCTCACGCCCAGAATATAGGCGGCCTCCCCTAAGTCTTTCATCTCAAAACATTTCCCCAACCATGTCTTCACAGCTTGAAGACTAGGGATGTCGTTTCCGATGAGCAGTATGTCATCGACATACATGACCAGAAAAGTCACCAAGCTCCCACTGAATTTTCTGTATACACAGGCGTCATCTTCACTTTTGATAAAGCTATAATCTCTCACAGCTTCATTAAACTGAAGATTCTAACTTCGAGATGCTTGCTTTAATCCATAAATGGATTTCTTTAGCCTGCAGACTTTACTAGTATCTGCAGGATGGATGAAGTCATTAGGTTGTGTCATATACACATCCTTAGTTAGCTTCCCGTTAAGGAACGCTGTCTTCACATCCATCTGCCATATCTCATGATATGCATCTATAGCAAGCAGAATCTGAATGGATTTGATCATGGCAACGGGCGAGAAGGTTTCATCATAGTCCACCCCGTGGACTTGTTTAAATCCTTTAGCCACTAGTCTACCCTTATAGGTAACTATTTTGCCATCCATGTCTGTCTTCCTCTTGAAGACCCATTTACACCTTATGGGTTTTACCCCATCAGGCAGCTCAACCAAATCCCTGACTTGGTTAGCCGACATGGAATCCATCTCGGATCGCATGGCCTCAAGCCATCTCTCGGAGTCCGGTCCACTGACCGCCTCATCATAAGTCCTGGGTTCATCCTCCATGATGAAGATCCCGTCGTGTTGGGTCGGCAGCGACCCGTACCTCTCAGGTGCACGACGAATCCTCCTAGACCTACGTGGGGCCTGTGTCTGAGCCTCAGGTTGCCTAGCAACCGGTGCAGGTGGCTCAGGTTCCCATCTCTATGTCTTGTGGTTGCACTTGGACCTCGTCCAAGTCAAACTTCCTCCCACTAACTTCTTTCATGAGAAATTCTTTCTCTAGAAAGACCGCACCCCGAGCAACAAAAACTTTGTTCTCGGTGGGAATATAGAAGTAGTAACCCTTAGTCTCCTTAGGGTACCCCACAAACATACACTTATCAGATCTAGGTTCTAGCTTGCTAGAATCCTGACATTTGACATAAGCCTCACATCCCTAGATCCTGATAAAAGTGAGATTAGGGCGTCTCCCATTCCATACCTCGTATGGAATCTTTGAGACACTCTTAGATGGAACATTATTCAGTTTTAGAGAAGCTTTTTCAAGTGCATGTCCCCAGAATGAGGGAGGTAGAGTTGCATGACTCATCATAGACCGAACTATGTCCAACAAAGTTCGATTTCTCCTTTCAGATACACCATTCTACCGAGGTGCTCTAGGAGGAGTGAGTTGGGATAGGATCCCACACTTACTTAGATAGTCAAAGAATTCACTGCTCAGGTGCTCTCCATCACGATCTGATCGAAGATCCTTAAAGGATCTACCAAGCTGGTTCTCTACTTCATGTCTTAACTCCTTAAATTTCTCAAAGGATTCAGACTCATGTCTCATCATGTAGACATAACCATATCTACTGAAGTCATCAGTAAATGTGATGAAGTAGTTATACCCTCCTTTGGCTTGTTTATTGAATAGCCCACACACATCACTATGTATGAGATCCAACAAACCTCCTGCCCTCTCACCAGTCTTGGTGAAGGGTGTCTTTGTCATTTTCCCTAATAAACAAGTCTCATATGTATCAAGTTCCTCCAAGGAACTCGAATCTAGCAACCCATTTTCATGGAGTTGTCGAATGCGATTCTTGTTTATATGGGCTAATCGACAATGCCGTAGGAAAGCACCAACTGAACCACTCAGTTTGGTCCTTTTAATATTTATGTTACAAATAGAGCTAACCATGTCCAAGACATGCGGACCATTGCACAAAGTACCCTTCCCATAAAACATGTTTGCAAAAGAAAAAGAACATAAGTTCTCTTTTATTTCAAACCTAAATCCTTTCTTTGCCAAGCAAGGAGTGGATACAATGTTTTGGTAAGGGAAGGTACATAATAGCAATTGTCTAGCTTTAACTAAAGTCCAGAAGGCAGGGAGAAAAACTCCTACAGCAACAGTAGCAACTTGTGCCCTGTTACCTATCCGTAGGTCAATCTCTCTAGGCCTTACCGATCTATCCTTTCTGAGCCTTTACATATTTGTACTCCACATGCGGTATCCAATACCCATGTCATAGGAGTAGAAAGGTTGACTTCGGTAACATAAATACCTGAGCATGAAGACAAGGCCTTGCCTTTCTTCTCCTCATTCTGAAGTTGCAACATGTCCTTCAACATGTGAGGTGGCCCTCCACATGAATAGCACCTATTATTCCTGATCATATCCATCTTTAATTTCAGTTCCTTGGTCAAGCCTTTCGGCTCAACACACTGAATATCAACTTTAGCAGGATTGAGCTCAACCAATTCATCAAAGAGCTGCCTTAGATTAAAATAATTTCAGAGGCACTCTAATTCATATCACCCTTTAAATTCAAGTGACATGTTGGTTAGCAACCTCCAAAGTATCAACCTGATGCTTATCATAAGCATCCCTCTCAGCCGCTGAGGCAGAGCATGGAAGTGGCTCAGGAATAAGACGCTCAAGAACATAAAGCTTCCTCTCGAGCTTGAGCACGATTCTCAAGTTCATATACCAATCCAGTAAGTTGGATCCAACCAACTTATCCAGGGTAGATCGCAGTGACCAACTGCTATTGTTCATAGCCATTATTCTACAACAACCAAGAAACAGCAGATTAGTACTACTTCGAGTCATTTAAACTGGACTTGCCTTTTAAATGACCATGGCTCCCACTATTTTTAATCGAATTGACAACCCACAAAGTCAATCGAGAAATCCAAGATTTCCTAGTGAGATGAGATCCTCATTCCACACAGGGCTTCGCGTCCCACGAGGGTGGGATGAGATGCACAAAGTGACCCATGTTTCCTAAGGTGGGCGCGCCGGCCGATTGCTCCAAGCAATTCCCCTTATTGAGACAGTCCAGGCATTTCATGTCCAGCGAGGGCTGGATACAACATGAAACCCTTACCTCTCAACGATGCCTCTAGACTTTCACCATGTGCCCAGCACATGTGAACTTCTAGTCAAGTCCATCCCTAACCGTTATGCCCAGGGCCAACGAGTTTCCTTGCGAAGGCACGCCCAGGTTAAAACTAGACTGGGGAAACCATTGCCACCACGCACTTTCTAAAGATAAGTGGGTGTGTCCCACGAGGGTGGGAAACAGTTCACAACTCCACTGATCGATAGCTTAGTGAGGGCTACGCGTTAGAAGGCTACTAGACTTGATATTTTAATTGAGGGTTTTTGTTTAAGGTCTCATCATCTCAGTTTTATCTTATGTCTATCATTACAGGCATGCAATCCTATGGTGATAACATAACGATAAAACATCACAGGCATGCTTTAGCTTTTGTAAAGAAAGCAATAAAATGATGATGTGATCATAGCCCATTCAAGACATTGAACCAATCCATGCCAAAAAGGGGTTCAACTCTTGACCTAGGATTCAAGCCCCAAGATTAGACCTAGCCTAGCCGACCTCTAGCTCTATCTTCAAGGTTGGCTCCAAGGTCATTCTCCCATGGTTTAGCTCTCAAACCCTAGGGGTATACCCACAAGGTTCGGCCAATGCCATGGTCTTCCTCCAAGGAAGGTGCGCCATTTAGCAAGCCACAAGAGGGATAGCACACAAGCACAAGGCTCGGCCAAACCCTAACTTGCGCTCCTATGCAAGGATGTGCCACCTTTGAAGCTTGTTGCGCCATCAGGCAAGGATGCGCAACCAAGCAAGCATGCACCTTGCTCCAAGTAGATGCGCCACCCTAATCTTCTTCTTAGTTAAAAGCAAAAAAGAAAAGCGGCACGCAGGCCTCACAAGGATACATCACAGGCATGCTAGGGGGCTTGACATACGACCACAACATCATGCACAATCAAGTACTTACTCATGCAATTCTACATGCTCATGAAAAACATAAAATCTGAAATTTTACTTTTTCATAAAACATGTCTCTCTTCCTTCCCTTCATATCACAAATCTTTGATTCTAAGTTTCTCTCAGGAGTCTACAAGAGGCATACCGGTTGCCCTGCTTGCAATCCCTAACTTGTTAGGATAAGGGCAATCACCCAGTCCATGCCCTATTCCAACAAGTCTCTCAAGATAGGTCTATCCTATTATGAGAGGAGAAATTTTCTCTTCCACATGTGGGTCTATCCCATCACATGAAGAGAGCAAAAAACCACAAGAAGTTAATTAGAAGTAAGAAACAAGAGACCTACAATTTTTCTACTTAAAGAAAAATCATGCGCCAACATCTATGCAATACGCAAAAATGTAGACATGGCATGTGAGCATGAAAAGCATGAAAGAACATCGTTCGAGGCTCGCAAGTCCCTCTGATACCACTGTTGGTTAACCCCGGGGACATTTTACAATTTTTCAGAGCCATGGACATACATTTTACGTAGCGGAAGAATGTCCCCGAAATAGGCTAGTCCCAAAAACCCAGTGAAGATCTCTTGCGAGGGGGTCGACACGATGTGATAGTAAGTACCTTTAAGCAATTAGAAGCCGATGTCAATGAAGGCGCCCAAGTGTTCGCCCTCTGCAGTCTCGCACACACGGATTCCTCAAGTTTTCTTCTTCCTCGCCCGGTGCTAGCCTCGGGAAGAAGATCCATGCCTTAGGAGAGTCCTCCAAGCAACTTGCGCCACCACCAAGATGTGATGCGCCAAGGAGATGGAAGGAGAAGACAACGCCGCAAGCCTTCTTGTTCCTTTGCGCCAAGGAAAGGAAGAGAAGAAGCATGCTTGCGCCCTTGATGGAAGAAGAAGAGCTCTAAGCTCTCCAAGCCGTCGCCCTCTAATGATTCACGCCTCCAAGGAATTAGCATCATCAAGAGAGGGGGCGGCAAGGGCTTATTTATAGGAGCAAGAGGCGGTTAGGGGAGAATGGCAAGTGTTGACAATTAGGGCATGATTCTAGGAGATTATCCAATCAAATATATTGATTAAATCTCCACTCCCATATGCGCCTAAGACTTGCCAAAGCAAGCATCAGCCATATGCGCCCATATCATGCCATATGAGGCATTAATCCCATCCATGCGCCTAGACCTAGTCAAGGCAATATGATGGATTGCCTAATGTGGCTTGGGCGCAAGTCCTAATCCAATTAGGACTCTAATTATGTTAATAATCAGCCCACAATTGTCAAACACAATCCAATCAATTATCTTGTGTGATTTAATCAAATCCAATTTGATTTAATCACCTAGGAGATACCAAACAAGGCATAGGCGCAAATTCTAGTCCAACTAGAATCCCATATGCGCCTATCCCATTAATTCATCCCCATTATACCCTTCAAGCCTCAAAGCCCTTCAATACAACTTATTAGCAAGCCCAACTAAGCAATGGGCCAAGCCCAAAGTCCATTATGCATGTTAACCAAGCTATTGGATCCAATCCAATTTAACCCATGGTTAAATGAGGGTAACCATGGTTAATTTGATCGATATGCCAAAAACGGAAGTTGGCCCCAATAAGTTTCTTCCATCTCATCAGGCCCATTGGCGCTGATGAAATCTCCCAAATAGATCAGAGTTATCAAATAACTCGATCTAAAGGCTACCCGATCAATATGAAAACTCGAGTATCAAGGTGTGCGACCCTGTAGGTTCCTCTAACGCTGGCAGTGCTGACCAAAGGTCATCACAAGCAGTGAGTGGCACCTAGCAGTGCATCGCTGCTACCCAGGTTATTGGAATGGATATCGACATCGACATCCCCATCATCCCAACTAGGTACAGATGCATTACAGTCTCTTTGCCGAACTGATATCCGATTGGACAAGTGTGTCACCACTTGTTTTCATCCAATCACATGGCTATGACTAGAACAGGTTCTTACCTGGGTATGGCCATACACTCTCAGTCATAGAACCATAAGGGAGCTCCATGGATATCATGCTTCCCAAAGGAAGGGGCAAATCCTATGTCTGTCCATTGACCTTCTCATATGGGTCGTGACATGCTCAATGACAACCGTTATGACCTCCCAACTACGGCAAGGTGTTAGGTTGCATCAAAGCAAGTCCCTAACCATATAGAATGGTCAATGACCTCAAGTCAAGGGATCAATGCATCTCCTGTCACTTGTGAGGATAACTCATGACACCAAGTCATAGCCTCACAGCGGGTCTATCCAGTATATCCTCCAATGATGTACCCATGTGTCTGTGTCAGCACCACGTGCCTAACCAGCCCACATACCAGTCTCACAAGTACCATAGCTGTCCCATATCCACTAAGGTACATCGACTGGGGATTATAATTCGAGCACAGATCCAATCTGTCTCCAGGGACATTATCATGTAAGTACACAATCGCAGGTGTAGACAAACAATGATAACGACAATGCCAGAAAGATATATATATTAATATCAGAGTCAAGTAGTACAAAGATGGACCAAAACTAGGTCCTAGGGCATATACACCAACAGGCGCAAGCATAGAAGAAGATGCACAAAGGCTTGGATCTTCTTCCCGAGGCTAGCACCGGGCGAGGAAGAAGAGAGCTCGAGGCATCCATGTGTGCGAGACTGCAGAGGGTGAACGCTTGGGTGCCTACCTCGACATCGGCCTCATCTTGCTCCTAAGGTATTTACTGTCTCATCGTGTCGACTCCCTCGCAAGACGATCTTCACTGGGTTTTTGGGACCAGCCTATTTCAGGGATATTCTTCCGCTGTGCACTTATATGTGTTTGTAATGACTTTGAAAAATTGTAAAATATCCCCGGGGTGTCCCAACAGTGGTATCAGAGCGGCTTGCGAGCCTCGAATGATGTACTTTCATGCTTTTCCATGCTCACATACCATGTTTCAATTTTTTGAAAATTGCATATTCACATGGTGCACGATTTTTCTAATTAAGAAAAATTATAGTTTCTTGTTCCTATCATCTTGTCAATCTCTTTTGGAATTTTGGGTTATTTTTCTTGATTGATTTAAGATCAAAGGCGCACGTAGTTTTGTCAAGTAGGACAGACATTGTTTCTTCGGACTGGTTGAGTCTCTTGATTTGACAAAATTGCCAACCGAAAGGATCTATGAAATCATCATAAAAAATTAATCATAAATAACAAAAAGATTTGTGATAAGAGGATGAGGAAAGGAAACTTGTTTTATGAGAAACTAAAATTTTAGATTTTGAGTTTTTCATGAGCATGTAGAATTGCATGTGTAAATACCTTGTTTGTGCATGATGTTTGTGGTCATGAGTCAAGCCCCTTAGCATGCCTGTGATGTATCCTTGTGAGGCATGTGTGCCGCTTTTCTTTTTTGCTTTTAACTAAGAAGAAGATTAGGGTGGCGCATCTACTTGGAGCATGGCACATGCATGAAGCTTGTGCACCTTGTTTAGTGGCGCAACAAGTTTCATCAAAGGTAGTGCATCCTTACATGGTGGGGGGGGGGGGGGAGTAAGGGTTTGGCTGTGCCTTGTGCTTGTGAGCTATCCCTCTTGTGGCTTGCAAGGTGGCGCATCTTCCTTGGAGGAGGACCCATGGCATTGGCCGAACCTTGGGGTGTGCTTCTAGGGTTTTCCCTAGAACTACCTCTAGGGTTTGTGAGCTAAACCATGGAATGGAGGGCCTTGGAGCCAACCTTGAAGATCAAGCTAGAGGTTGGCTAGGCTAGGTCTAGTTTTAGGGGCTTGAATCCTAGGTCAAGAGTTGAACCCCTTTTTGGCATGGATTGGTTCAATGTCTTGAATAGGTTTTGATCACATCATCCTTTTATTGTTTTCTTTACAAAAGCTAAAGCACCTGTGATGTTTTATCGTTATGTTATCACTATAGGATTGCATGCCTGTAATGTTAAACATAAGATAAATCTGAGTTGATGAGACCTCAAAAACCCTCACTCAAAATATCAAGTCTAGTAGCCTTATAATGTGTAGCCCTCATCAAGCTATCGATTAGTGGTGTTGTGAACTGTTTTCCACCCTCGTGGGACACACCCACTTATCTTTAGAAGGTGTGTGGTGACAATGGTTTCCCCAGTCCAATTTATCTAGGCATGCCTTCGCAAGGAAACTCATTGGCCCTGGGCATAATAGTTAGGAATGGACTTGACTAGATTTTCATATGTGCTGGGCACATGTGAAACTCTAGAGGCATCATTGAAAGGTTAGGGTTTCATGCTGTATCCAGCCCTCGCTGGACATGGAATGCCTAGACTGTCTCAATAAGGGGAGTTGCTTAGAGCAATCGGCCGGCATGCCCAACTTAAGAAACATGGGTCAGTTTGTGCATCTCATCCCACCCTCATGGGACGCGAAACCCCATGTGGAATAAGGATCTCATCTCACTAGGAAATCTAAGATTTCCCGATTGACTTTGTGAGTTATCAATTCGATTAAATAGTGGGAGCAATGATCATTTAATACAAGTCCAGATTGAGTGATCTGAAGTAGTACTAATATGCTATTTCTTGGTTGTTATAGAACAATGGCTACAAACACTGGCGGATTAACACTGCGATCCCTTCTTGAGAAGAATAAGTTGGTTGGGTCCAACTTTATGGACTTACATCGGAACTTGAGGATAGCCCTCAAGCTCGAGAAGAAGATGTATGTCCTTGAGCAGCCTCTTCCTACGGCTCCTGCGCCTAATGCCCGAGTGGCAGATAGGGATGCTTTTCGAAAGCATCAGTGATGGAGGGCCTAACACAGCTCCTAGAAGATCTACTAGGGCTCGGAGGAAGCTCATCAGGTATGGCTTCACTTAGAGTCCACTTTCCTTTTCAGCACTTTCCTTATTGCATTGCATGGCATGTTAGGTTAGTCCACCCCCAAGTCTATCATGTAGTTTACTTTTATGAATGTTGTTGGTAGGTTGTGCATTGTAATGTCATGGTAGGTTAGTGCATGTAGTTTGGATACATATAATATTCAGCTCAAGGGATGCAAATCAGCTAGTTCACCCCACTCCAACAAGCTAGCTCCCATTTTGGAAGGTTCACTTCAAACTAGCTCAAAAGGGACCTCCAACTCAACTTCACTTCAAAGCCCCACTTCAAGATCCTTTCCAATTGAAGAAACATCAGCCCCATGGAGTTATGTGCCAACCTCATCCTCAAAATCAAGCAAGGATCGGTTTAGATCCACAATTCAAGGGACGCCCAATCTAGATCCACAAATCATGGAGTGCGCCATCAAGATCCACAATTAGGGGGAATAATTCTTTCCTTCTTCTCATTGAAGCCCAAGCCAACAAGGAAGGTTTTCAAAGTTCAAATTCTCCCACGCCAACACCTCAAGGAATCCAGCCATTCGAATTCAAGACTTGCCAATTCAGCCATCCAAAGAAGGCAACAAGATCAGCCCACTTAATGCCTTGTCTCCATTTCGAATTTCCTCCAAATATGTAAGGGGCGCAAGGGGCCAATGACCACCTTGCCCTCACCTTATCCTCATCCCTAAGCTGCCTATTTATGTATCCCCATTGCATCATGCACATAGCATTGTTGACTAGTTTCCTAGCCAAATGAACAGTGCTTGTGTCGCCCAAACCTTCCTTCTTCCCTCTTCTTCCCTCAAGAGCTGAGCCTCTCCTCTTATCTCCTCGCCTCTCCCTTTCAACAAGCAAGGCCGAGACTCCATCTCCATCAAGGCAAGAACATCAAAGAGATATAGAAGTCAAGATGGCGCAAAGATCATGGGAGCACCTCTTGGTCTTCTTCAAGGCGATTCTCTAAGTTAAGTATTCCAACCTCTTGTGCTTTCACTTCCTACACTCTAAAGAACATCTTACTACACATCTTTGGATCTTTGTAGGGATTGGCGCACGGTGAAGGATGCTTGGCGCTTCACCCTCTCTTCCCCCCTGGTTTAGATAGTCTATTTCTTTGTTAGCAAGAGAACTTGGAGGACTCGCCTCCCTCTTGACTCTTTAGCATTGTTGGTGTTTAATTAACTTTATAACTCACCCACGCCTGTGTGGGATTGCTAGATGCCCTGTGTGTAACCTGCACCTTCCATCAGAGTAGGACCGGTGAAGAATGGGAAGGACGGTCCTTCTATTCTCAAGGACCGCAAGGTGAGTCTTCTTTAAGATATCGTCATTTACTTTAAAGCAAGTAGTGTAAGTTTTATTTTCAAGCAAGTAGCATAAGTTTCGGTTTTCTTATCTAAAATTACAAAAAAACTATTTTCCAACTTCGTTAGTGTAATTCGGTTTTCTCTAGTTTATGATATTAACAAAAATAATATTTTCGAAACTCGTTGTTTGCATGCTTGTGATCTACCCCTACATCATTTTGGTATCAGAGCCTAGGCCCCTAGATTAGAGATTTAAGCCTTCAAAACTTAATTTTCTAACTTCTAGGCGATTTTTGGAACTAGGTATTTTTAAAGAAAGGGTTTTCATAATTGGCTATTATATCTTATCATACTAGTAGCCCTATTTTTCATCTACAAATCTTTTCAAAATCAACCAAGCAAACCCGAGCTAAGGCTCAAAACACCCAACCCATGGATTTAAATACCTTGGCTGAGATGATTGCAAATCTAACTCAAAGGATGGACAACATAGACACAAACCTAAATCAACTCAACAATAAGGTGCAAGAAATAGAAGAGTCCAATAGGAGTAGATCTCCTAGCCGCCCACCTAGTGAACACTACTCTAGAGATCCTCTAGAACCTATGCCAAGGAATCAAACCCCAAGGAACACTCCACAAAACTTTGAATGGGAAGGACACCATGTCCAAACCCATCAAAATCCTAGACCTAGGGATGACTACATGCAACATGCTGTGAAGCTTAACCCGCCCACTTTTAATGGATCCCTTGATCCTAGAAAATACTTAGATTGGGCAACCAAACTCGAGTAATACTTCGAATGGAGTATGATGCCCGAGCACTCTAAGGTTAGATTTACCAAATGCCTTCTTGAAGGTTCTGCTAGACTCTATTGGAGCAATGTAGAAAGAAGCCTGCAGAGGTCTCGTTAACCCCCCATTACAAGATGGGAAGAGATGAACACTAGACTGAGAGAAAAGTATGTTCCTCTAAACTTTCACAATAAGCTTCTCGACCAAACTAGTAGCCTTACCCAAGGAAACTCAACCGTAGAAGAGTACATGGTAGAGTTTGATGAACTTTTGTTGAGAAGTGAAATGGACGAAGATCCAATGTTTACCCTGGGTAGGTTCAAAAATGGTCTTAAGCCAGAAATCAAGAGAGGTCTTGCCTATTACCAAATAGACACCATAGAGGAAGCTTACCAAGAGCCCTTGAGGTACAACACCAATTTAAGACTAGGAAGGAAACCATGACCCCAAAACCAACCTATAGGCCCTCTCCTAGCAGTTCACACCCCAACTATTCAACCCCTAAACCCAAGCCAATCCAAACTCCAGTTGTCTACCATAACTATAAACAACCAAGTCACCTTATAAGGAACTATCCTAAGAAGGTAATGGTTATGACTGAGGAACATGTAGAACCAGAAGTTGAACCTGAGGAAGCCTTAGACCAAGATCCTAACTGCTGTAATATTGAGCTAAATGACTGTGATAGTGAAGAGGATTTTTTCCTCAACACTTTGGGAGTAGTCAGGTGCACCCTGATCAACCCCACCCCTACTGAAGACTGGTGTAGAACCAACATCTTCCACACTTACTCAAAATGCGATGGTCACATATGCAAAGTAGTAATTGATGGAGGAAGCAGTTTGAATGCCGTCTCTCAGGTGGCAGTCACCAAACTCAATCTAAAGGCAGAACCTCACCCTAAGCCTTATAGCATTTCCTAGGTCAATCAGACTAGCGTTCCTGTCTCTCATAGGTGCCTTGTCCCATTACAATTTGGTGCTTACCAAGGGGAAATATGGTGTGATGTCATCACAATGGATGTCGCCCAAATTCTCCTAGGTCACCCTTGGATTTTTGACATGGATGTTATCCACTACGGTAGGACCAACACTTATGTCTTCAATCACAATGGGCAGAAGATTAGGTTTAAACCCTCATTACCCAAGGAACTTAGAGCCTCCACTAGCAAAGGTAGAATATAAGAACCCAAACAACCAAAACCGACCATCCAACTTATCCAACCCCAAACCTTTGCTAAGGAATGCTTAGAAAACCAACCTCTCTATACCCTTATCATTAAGGAGGCCACACCTGAGACGAAAACCAAAACCCCTCCTGAGATAGAGAACATTCTAGAAGACTATAGTGAGCTTATCCCAGATGACTTACCCAATGGCCTTCCCCCACTTAGGGATATTCAACATGTTATAGACCTTGTCCCTGGATCCACTTTACCCAACCTTCCTCATTATAGGATGAACCCTATTGAGCACACTGAACTCAAGAGGCAAGTAGATGATCTTTTAGCGAAGGGTTATATTAGGGAAAGCCTTAGCCCATGTGCTGTTCCTGCCCTCTTGACCCCTAAGAAGGATGGAAGCTGGCGCATGTGTATAGACTGCCATGCCATAAACAAGATAACTGTGAAGTATAAATTCCCTATCCCAAGGTTAGATGATATGTTAGACATGCTAGTTGGGTCTAGGTGGTTCACCAAACTTGATCTTAGGAGTGGATACCATCAAGTTAGAGTTAGGGAAGGAGATGAATGGAAAACCACTTTCAAAACGAAAGATGGTTTATATGAGTGGTTAGTGATGCCCTTTGGCTTAACTAACACCCCTTCCACTTTTATGAGGCTTATGACACAAGTCCTGAAACCCTACATAGGTAGATTCCTAGTTGTTTACTTTGATGACATCTTAATTTTTAGCAAAACTAAAGAAGCACACCTAGATCATCTCAGAAAAACCCTTGACCTACTTAGGAAAGAGAAGCTTTACATTAACTTGAAGAAATGTTCTTTTCTCTCCTGCAGTGTTGTCTTTCTAGGGTTCATAGTGTCTGAGCATGGCTTTCAAGCTGACCCAGCTAAGGTCCAAGCAATCCTAGTCTGGCCAGAACCCAAAACTCTCACTGAAGTTAGGAGCTTCCATGGTTTAGCTACTTTCTACCGAAGGTTTATTAGAAACTTCAGTACAATTGTTGCCCCTATTACTAGTTGCTTAAAACTAGGAGACTTTACTTGGACTAAATCTGCTAGCCGAGCCTTTAGTGAGCTCAAAGTTAGGATGACCACAGCCCCAGTCCTCAGACTCCCTGACTTCAGTAAAGTCTTTGAGGTTGTCTGTGATGCCTCTAGAATTGGCATAGGTGGGACCCTCAGTCAAGAAGGTCACCCTGTTGCCTTTTTCAGTGAAAAACTCAATGAGGCAAAACAGAAGTACTCAACTTATGATAAGGAGTTCTATGCTGTAGTTCAGTCTCTTAGATATTGGAGGGATTACCTGATCCATAATGAGTTTATCCTTAATAGTGACCATCAGGCTTTGTCCTACCTTAGTGCTCAAAAGAGGCTGAACTTTAGGCATGCCAAGTGGGTAGAGTACATCCAGCAATACACCTTTGTCTTAAAACACAAGTCAGGAAAAGAAAACAAAGTAGCTGATGCTTTAAGTAGAGTTACTTTACTTATGCAAAAATTACATGTTCAAGTTACTGGCTTTGAAAGTATGAAACTTGCTTATATTGATTGTCCTGACTTTGCTTCTATACATGCTGAACTTAGTGTTGATCCCCTGAGTCATCCTTTGTACACCCTTAGGGATGGGTTCTTATTTCTTGGACCTATACTTTGTGTCCCTAAGACCTCAATCCAAGAGTTCCTCATTTGAGAATTGCACGGATGAGGGTCTGCAGGTCACCATGGTCGGGATAAAACCCAAGCCTTGGTTGAGGAGAGGTTCTTTTGGCCGAACCTCAATAGGGATGTTGCTAAGGTGGTTAGTCACTGTAGGACATGCCAGATAACTAAGACCCATAAGCATAGTGCTGGCCTCTACACCCCTCTGCCCATTCCTCAAGCTCCATGGCAAGACCTAAGCATGGATTTTATCCTAGGGTTGCCCAGAACATCTAGCAAGCATGATTCCATCTTTGTAGTAGTAGATAGATTCACTAAGATGGCCCATTTCATTCCTTGTTATAAAACCTCTGATGCCTCTCACATAGCCAAATTATTTTTTAAGGAGGTTGTTAGGCTACATGGTACCCCCCTTACCATAGTTTCTGATAGGGACACCCGATTTGTCAATTATTTTTGGAAGACTCTGTGGACCTTATTAGGCACCAAACTGAAGTTCTCTATAGCCTATCATCCCCAAACGGATGGTCAGACTGAAGTGGTCAACCGATCACTTGGGAACATCCTTAGGAGCCTTGTAGGTGAACACCCCTACACTTGGGACAAACTTTTGCCCACCGCTGAGTTCTCCTACAATACTGTTGTAAACAGGACTATAGGTCTCTCCCCTTTTCAGGCCAACTTAGGGTATCAGCCTAAGAAACCAATTGACTTGATTGCCTTGCCCAAAAGTTTTAAACCTTCGTTATCAGCTCGTGATCAGGTGATTCAATATAGGTGATCAGGTGATTCTGCGAGTCCGTGAGGAGTGTATCCAAGGACACGAACGCAAGTTGGCTGCAAAGGGATTGGGACCCTTCACCATAGTGGGCAAGATCAATAACAACGCCTACGTGCTTGATTTGCCTCCAGATTTGGGGAACCCCACCACTGTTAATGTGGAGGATCTCACAGCTTATAAGGAGCCTCTCTCACTCCAGGAACCAGAGGCCCCCT
The DNA here is from genome assembly GCA_027563935.2 of Costus lasius. NCBI lineage: Eukaryota > Viridiplantae > Streptophyta > Magnoliopsida > Zingiberales > Costaceae > Costus > Costus lasius. Next base: position 86,526,435 of record CM050451.1, read on the forward strand.
TCGATCTAGAGAGAGTGGATATCCTTGAGGACCAGATTTGACTCACCCCTGACGAGGTACAACTATTTTACCACGTTAAGTTCTCTAATGGTGAGGAGGCATGGCTCCCCGAGACAGAGCTAGCCCTGGCTGCTCCTGATTTGCTCCAAGGATTTAAGGACAATTCTCTTGATGAGAATTTTTCCAACCCGGGGAGAAAAGATGGAGGGCCTAACACAGCTCCTAGAAGATCCACTTGGGCTCGGAGGAAGCCCATCAGGTATGGATTCACTTAGAGTCCACTTTCCTTTTCAGCACTTTCCTTATTTGCATTGCATGGCATGTTAGGTTAGTCCACCCCCAAGTCTATCATGTAGTTTACTTTTATGAATGTTGTTGGTAGGTTGTGCATTGTAATGTCATGGTAGGTTAGTGCATGTAGTTTGGATACATATAATATTCAGCTCAAGGGATGCAAATCAGCTAGTTCACCCCACTCCAAGAAGCTAGCTCCCATTTTGGAAGGTTCACTTCAAACTAGCTCAAAAGGGGACCTCCAACTCAATTTCACTTCAAAGCCCCACTTCAAGATCCTTTCCAATTGAAGAAACATCAGCCCCATGGAGTTATGTGCCAACCTCATCCTCAAAATCAAGCAAGGATCAGTTTAGATGCACAATTCATGGGACGCCCAATCTAGATCCACAAATCATGGAGTGTGCCATCAAGATCCACAATTAGGGGGAATAATTCTTTCCTTCTTCTCATTGCCGCCCAAGCCAACAAGGAAGGTTTTCAAAGTTCAAATTCTCCCTCGCCAACACCTCAAGGAATCCAGCCATTCGAATTCAAGACTTGCCAATTCAGCCATCCAAAGAAGGCAACAAGATCAGCCCACTTAATGCCTTGTCTCCATTTTGAATTTCCTCCAAATATGTAAGGGCGCAAGGGGCCAATGACCACCTTGCCCTCACCTTATCCTCATCCCTAAGCTGCCTATTTATGTATCCCCATTGCATCATGCGCATAGCATTGTTGACTAGTTTCCTAGCCAAATGAAGGGTGCTTGTGTCGCCCAAACCTTCCTTCTTCCCTCTTCTTCCCTCAAGAGCCGAGCCTCTCCTCTTATCTCCTCGCCTCTCCCTTTCAACAAGCAAGGCCGAGACTCATCTCCATCAAGGCGAGAACATCAAAGAGATATAGAAGTCAAGATGGCGCAAAGATCATGGGAGCACCTCTTGGTCTTCTTCAAGGCGATTCTCTAAGTTAAGTATTCCAACCTCTTGTGCTTTCACTTCCTACACTCTAAAGAACATCTTACTACACATCTTTGGATCTTTGTAGGGATTGGCGCACGGTGAAGGATGCTTGGCGCTTCACCCTCTCTTCCCCCCTGGTTTAGATAGTCTATTTCTTTGTTAGCAAGAGAACTTGGAGGACTCGCCTCCCTCTTGACTCTTTAGCATTGTTGGTGTTTAATTAACTTTATAACTCACCCACGCCTGTGTGGGATTGCTAGATGCCCTGTGTGTAACCTGCACCTTCCATCAGAGTAGGACCGGTGAAGAATGGGAAGGACGGTCCTTCTATTCTCAAGGACCGCAAGGTGAGTCTTCTTTAAGATATCGTCATTTACTTTAAAGCAAGTAGTGTAAGTTTTATTTTCAAGCAAGTAGCATAAGTTTCGATTTTCTTATCTAAAATTACAAAAAAACTATTTTCCAACTTCGTTAGTGTAATTTGATTTTCTCTAGTTTATGATATTAACAAAAACAATATTTTCGAAACTCGTTGTTTCCATGCTTGTGATCTACCCCTTCATCAATCAGGATGATTCTTTGGAAGTAGCATGTCTCATGCTTGCCACTATGGCACCTGAACTTCAGGTGCAATATGAGGAGCATAACGCTTTTCAGATGATCACTCGTTTGAAACAGATGTTCGAGACTCAGGCTAGAACTAAGAGATATGACACTGCCAAATTGGTCTTTCGGTGCAAGTTATCTAAGGGTGCACCAGTGAGACCCCATGTGCTCAAGTTGATTAGGAATGTGGATCATCTCATAAGACTGAGACACACCATAGATAACGAGTTGGTTGTGGATCTTATTCTTCAGTTCCTGCCCCCTAGCTTCAGTCTGTTGATTATTAATTTCAACGTGAACCGGATTAATTGCACAAGGGAGGAACTCTTGAATATGCTCCAAACAGCCGAGTGTGACATGGGTAAGACCAAACCCAATTCTGTTCTTTTGGTCCCTACGGCCAAGAAGATGAAGAAAAAGGGTAAGGCACGTGCCAAGGGCAGTGCCAAAGGTCCTACCAAAGCACTGAAGAGAAAGGCAAAGAAGTCTAAGGAACAGAGGTGCTTCCGTTGTGGCGAGCAGGGCCACTGGAGAAGGGACTGCAGACAACTTCAGAATGAGGAGAAGAAAGGCTTGGCCTTAGCTTCTAGCTCAGGTATTTATGTTACTGAAGTAAACCTTTCTACTTCTATGTCATGGGTATTGGATACCGCATGTGGAGCTCATATTTGTACAAATATGTAGGGGCTTAAGAAAAGTAGATCGGTATAGCCTAGAGAGATTGACCTACGAGTTGGAAACGGGGCACAGGTTGCTGCTATTGCTGTAGGAGTTTTGACTCTCTCCCTGCCTTCTGGACTTCAATTAGAGCTAGACAATTGCTATTATGTACCTTCGCTTACCAAAAACATTGTATCCATTCCTTGCTTAGCAAGGAAAGGCTTTAAATTTGAAATAAAGGAGAACTTTTGTTCTTTTTCATTTGTAAATATGTTTTATGGGAAGGGTACATTATGCAATGGTTTGTATGTCTTGGACATGAATAGCTCCTCTATCTGTAACATAAATAGTAAGAGGACCAAACTGAGTGGTTCAGTTGGTGCCTTCCTATGGCATTGTCGGTTAGCCCACATAGACAAGAATCGCATTCAACAACTCCATGCAAATGGATTGTTAGATTCAAGTTCCTTGGAGGAATTTGACACATGTGAACCTTGTTTATTAGGGAAAATGACAAAGGCACCCTTCACCAAAATTGGTGAGAGGGCACAAGATTTATTGGATCTCATACATACTGATGTGTGTAGGCCATTCAATAAACAAGCTAGAGGAGGACACAACTACTTTATTACATTCACTGATGTCTTCAGTAGATATGGTTATGTCTATTTGATGAGACATAAATCTGAATCCTTTGAGAAATTCAAGGAGTTCAAAAATGAAGTAGAGAACCAACTTGGGAGATCCATTAAAACTCTTCGATCAGATCGTGGTAGAGAGTACCTGAGCGGTGAGTTCTTTAACTATCTTAGGGAGTGTGGGATTCTATCCCAACTCACTGCTCCTGGGGCTTTTTCAAGCAAAATCAAACACATGGAAGAATTACCATCATCAAGAGGAAGATACACAAGAAATCTCACGCAAATCGAAGCCAGGAACCAAAATACAGTAGTACCGTAAAGGATTTTACGGTACCGTATTTTGAGGCTACCGTATTATCAAGAACACGGCCGTATTTTGGAGCTTTTCCAAACAAAAAGCTTTTGTGATTTTACGACACTGCTGTAAAGAATTACACTGCCGTATTTTGGAGCATCTTTAGAATAGAAACCTTTGCTGAAATTATGGCACTGCCGTAAACTTCTACACGGGCCGTATTTTCCAGACATATTCCGACCAGAAAGTTCAACCGAAATTATGACACTGTCGTAAACCAAATTACGAGCCATATTTTCCAGCTTTTCTAGAACAGAACACTCAAGCTATTTTACGGCAGTGCCGTGAGATATTACACTGCCGTAATTCCCAGTCAAAAACATAATTTTTACGAGTCCGAATCTTGCGTGAGCCATAACTTTTGATCCAGAGGTCCAAATTGAAATCCAAAAGATGTTCTGAACTCATATTTAAGAGGAGAAGGCATACGAAGTGGAAAAAAAACTTTTATCCAGTATCGAGGGAGAAATCTCCAGAGAGGCGGCTAGGGTTTGGCCTCACGCCGAGAGGCGTAGAGGGCACCTCAGGCCATGATTTTCACGCAAAAGCTTCGCCTAGAGGAGAAGAAGACACCACAGAAGTTTCAGAGCATTTGGAGTCTGATCGGAGGAGGAATCAATGAAACAGCGGTGACAGCGCTATTCATCACGAAATTACGGGTGTAATTTACATTACACCCGTGTTGTAACGTTGTTTTTTTTTCTCCTTCTCTGATTTCTAATTGTTTTAAACTATGATTCATTGTATTTTTTCCTCCATGCAAGCTTAATACTCTTTTGGGACATGGGGTGTAATCCCCTTGATTTTTAATGATTAGATAATCTTCTTTTTCGTCATGATAACTTTGCCATGATAATTTTACTCATGCGATAATTGTGCTTAGACTCTCTATAAGTCCATGTTACTAATTATGTTTTTAGAGTTTTCACAATGAGACTGAAAGGTGATTTGCTTGAGAGCTTGGACCCCTAGAATTGCATATTAGGATCCCTTCCCTAGGTTAGATCTAATTTGATCTGTTCTAGTAAATTAATTGCCATAATTATAACATGAATCTATAGATCAAGTCTATTTGTCAAACGTGGAGATCTTGCACGAAAGTGAGGATCAGAACGTTGGAGATCCATGAATAAAACTAGTGTTAAGGCTCGGATGCACGAAAGTGATCCTTGAAATTCCACTAGAGATTATCAACCTAGAATTCGGATGCACGAAAGTGATCTTTGAATTCTCTGATTGATGATTTACTTATCTTTAGCCTGGGATAAATCTTGCACGAAAGTGAGGATTTATCTCTGCGTGATTGTCTGCACGAAAGTGAGATAATCCCTTTATATAGTAAATTAGGTCTTTATCGTAGCAAGATTTGATTGACGAACCTTTTTATTTATATCTTATCATTGAAATTAAGGTGGATGAAACCCTAGTCCCATGTTTATCTCTCTGATTATCTTTCGAGTTATTTCTATTACCTATTTGCATCATATTTGGTTTACTTAGCTAGTAAGAATACGATTATTTGGTACTTAACAATAAGGTCCCTGTGGATTCGATACTTTTCTTTATTACTTCGATAGTTCCGTGCACTTGCAGAATCCTATCAAGTTTTTGGCGCCGTTGCTGGGGATTAGTCCAAGGTACACGCCAAACAACTTTGGGGCTGCAAAAGGATGGAGAGTCTTTGTACGAAGCTTGGGAGAGATTCAAAGAGCTTCAAAGACTGTGTCCCCACCATGGGATTAAGACTTGGGTCCTAGTACACACGTTCTACATGGGATTGCAATACAATACTAGACTTACAGTCGATGCAGCTACTGGAGGATCGGGTTTAATGAGCAAAGTACCTGGAGATGCTATAAGCCTCCTGGAGGACATGGCACTAAACTACCATCAATGGAATCTAGAGCGAGGTACACTTTCAAGAAAAGCAGGTAAATTCGATCTTGATTCATTAACTACTTTGACTGCGAAGGTAGACAATCTGACTCAGAAATTTGATTCATGGTATGTTAATTCTTTGGACACTAATTCATTATCTTGTGAGTTGTGTGGCGTTGCAAGTCATGCAGGTGCTGAGTGCCGAGTGGGAGATGGGCAGGTGGTCCAAGCTTAGCCTGAACATCTGAATGCAGTTGAAAATGCAAACCCCATGAACAACCCTTATTCCAACTATTATAATCCTGGCTGGCGCAACCACCCGAACTTTTCCTACCAGACCACGCAGCCTATACAACCAGGGAAAGCGCCACCACAAGTTCAACCTCAGCAAGGGAACTTCAGGCCGCCACAACAAGAAAATTACAGGTAGCCACCTGGGTTCCAACAGAGAAACTACAATCCTCCCCCTCAACAAGCGAATTACAATCCTCCTCCAAGACTGACCCAAGACTCTCAACTGAGTAAGCAAATAGAAGGGCTGACTGATATGATGAAACTGATGATGACAAGGATGGACTCCTTGGAAACGCATAATAAAATGCTAGAGAGCCAGCTTGCGCAGCAGGCTAGCTCGTCCTCTAGAGCGCTAGGGAAGCTTCCATCACAGCCAGAAGTTAACCCGAGGGAGCAGTGCAATGCAATCTCCACTCGAAGCGGCAAGCAACTGCAAGATCCTAAGATGCCGATTGATGATACAAGGGATGAAGTGACACTGAACCCTGAGGAGCCACACGCAGATTCAACACCGGCAAAACCTGAACGAACAGAGGAAGAGTGACCCTATGTTGGGCACCAGCCTACAAGGCGCCGATACCTTTCCCTCAAAGGTTTGTCAAAGTCAAATTGGATAAGCAATTCAGTAAGTTTTTGGAAGTTTTGAAAAAATTATATATTAACATTCCCTTTGTTGATGCCCTTTCGCAGATGCCAACATACGCGAAATTCCTGAAGGATATTCTCTCAAATAAAAGGAAGCTAGAGGACCAAGGCACTGTGGCCCTTACTAAAGAGTGCAGTGCGATTTTGCAGAACAAGCTTCCACAAAAACTCAAGGACCCTGGCAGCTTTTCCATACCGTGCCAGATAGGAGGGATGACCTTACAGAGAGCACTATGCGATTTAGGGGCGAGTGTCAGCATCATGCCGCTATCATTGTGTAAAAAGCTGGATTTGGGTGATTTGAAATCGACTAATATTTCTCTGCAGCTTGCTGATAGATCAGTTAGGAGTCCAGTGGGTATTTTAGCGGATGTACCCATCAAAGTGGGAGACTACTTTATCCCTGCAGACTTTGTTGTATTCGACATTGATGAAGATGACAGACTTCCTATTATTTTAGGAAGGCCTTTTCTTGCTACAGCTAATGTTGTCATCGATGTTAAAAATGGGAAACTGGATTTAAACATCGGTGGCCATGTTATTCAATTTGACCTGTCTAATTCTCTTGAAAAACCTTCTTTTACAGGTACATGTTACAACGTGAGTTTAGTTGAATGCATTGGAAATTCTGTAGTGGATGGACATCACCTCGAACACCGTTTTGAAGATGAATTAGTCAAACAAGGGGAAGATTACAACCCTTTTGATCCTCCCTGATTTGATTACCTGATGACTCTATGGTCAAGCTATTGACCTAAAACAAGCGCTCTTAGGAGGCAACCCAAGTTTTCTCATTGTTTTCATTTTCTTTCTGTTGCATTAGTTGTCATTCAGTTTTTAGTTTACCATCGTTGATTACTCCACTCTCTTGCTTATCTAGCTTATTTTAGGAAATTTTTGATCTTGATATACGCTGGTTATAGCTTTATTTTTGGTGTGCAGATACGCTGTATGAACAGGAGGATTCTTGCTGGATTTTTACTGAAGCTCAGCGCACTTCACGGCCAGGTGTACCCAGCGGGGTTCACCCGTGAAGTACACTCTGCATCTTGATGAGCATTTTTTCGAAGGATATTTTTGTTAAATTAGGATGGAACTAGCGGTTTTGAGATGTGCATATTATTTCTTGGTTTTCTGCAACTTAACGCGCTCTTCACGGCTTGGTGAACCCGGTGGGGTTCACCTGTGAAGACATCCGATCAGAAAAGGGCATGTTTCCGCCGTGTACTTCATGGTCAGGTGAACCCACCCGGGTTCACTAGTGATAGTATCTGCTCATCACCCGTGTTTCCCCTAAACCACGAAAAAGGTCTCCACGAGTTCCGCCGTCGCCACCTCTTATGCTCCGGATCTCGGTCAGGCCCATGACTTCTCACCACCGGATCTTCAAAGGACCTTCCTTCTTCATGATCTGCAACTCCGGTGAGGTTCGCACAGCGCCCAATCCGATCTCTGCTGTTAGTATTCCGGTTTTTCCCTCCCGCCGACCTTTCTGTTTCCGCCGTCACGATCGTTCGCTATTTCTGTGCTCGGACAAAACCTTTTCTGGTTTTCTGGTTTTCTCCATCATTGCCGGCATTTTGACCTAATCGCACCAAGGCACAAAGTGCACACCTTCTGTCGCCTCGACCCACAGCCTGCATCCGAATCTTCTACTGACGACGATGACTTCGTCCCACACGGACACCCTCCGCCACCGCGTACTACTTCTTCAAGCCAGCCAGCGCAACCTTCCTCTTCCAGAAACCCAGTGCGCCATTCTGCTCGGCAGCCTCAAGCCTATGCATCTCCGCCGAATGAATTTGGCATAGTATTCAGAAATGCAAAGCACCAACAACACTATGAGCAGCTTCTCCATCGTCAGATATCCAACACCAGATACTTGGACCGAAACACTCTTATTATGCTAGGGCTCATGGATGATGTTGAATGGATGTATTCGAATGTTGGATGGGAGCAGTTCCTACGGCTAGCCTCGCCCATGTACATCGGCGTTACATTAGAATTCCACAGCTCTCTGGATGTGAGAGCTGCTGCGACAGTAGATGAAGACCCAGGGCGCCTCTCCTTCCGGATGGGGAACATCGAGCACAATTTATCTCTCTCTGATCTCCGCCATATTTACGATTTCCCGGAGCCTTGCACGCGCAATGTCCCGGTAGAGTTCAACGAACAAGCTTTCTGGGCATCGATTACGAATGAACACTTCTACTCAGCCAGAGTTGCAAGAGCATCCAGCATCTGCAACCCAACCATCAGATACGTTCATCGTGTGCTCGCCCATACCATCTTCGGTCGTGGGGAAAGCGATGGCATGGTACGTCAGTCCGAGTTATTTTATTTATGGTGTATGCTGCATTCTTTCAGGGTCAATTTAGGATTCTATTTAGCAAAACAGTTCAGCCGTATCGCGCACTGCCGCAAGGGCGTGATCGTCATCGGAGGCCTTATCACACCGCTTGCTGTCGCTCTAGAGGTCATCCCCTACGGTACACCCGAGGCTCATGGAAACAACTGGCTCGAGATTGAGTCGTGTGTTTCCATGAAACTTATCGTCCGTCGAGGTGATTCTTATTGTATGACGTTCAAGGACAGCCAGTTCTGTTTACCACTACCTAATCCAGCACGCACCACTGTGCACGTTCGAGAGAACTGGCGCATCAAGCCAACCGAAGATCCTCAGCCAGGGGCTGGTGACACTGCACCACCAGCCCCTGGCTCGTTTTTCTTTGGGGGAGGCTCTTCCTCAGATTCCATGATGCGTGTTCTTCAAGAGATGAGGGAGGAGCAGCTTCGGCAGCATGAGCTCATTGACCAGATGGATTCCTCCATCTCCTATATTCGCCAGGAGCAAGCTTCCCGATGGGAAGCTAATGAGGCTGGGATGCAGCGGTAGCACAAAATGTTGGGGTCAATTTGGGAAAAACTTTCTGCTATGGATGCCAGGTTCGCCTTGCTCAATGAAGAAAACATAAGGAACATTCCGGTCTCTTCAGATGAGGAGGAAGCGCCTGGTTACACTTCACGTGGTAAGGGCAAGAGCTCCCGAGCTTCGGGCTCTCACTCGCGCAGGAGGTGCTAGCTCTATCTGAACCCGACATTGCCACCCCCTCCTCTCACGTATATGACGTTGCATAGAGGACTATGCAATATTTTAGAGCGGGTGAGCTGTCTTTACTCCAGCTTCTTTTTGGTAGTTTGGTTGTAGTTGCCGTGACTTTCTGGTTCTTTTTATGGATTTGTTATGCTACATTATGATGGATATTCTGATCTTGGCATTGTATCATATATGCCACTATTCGTGGGCCTGGTCCACATCTACAGGCCCCATTCTCTACGTGTATAACACATATTTAAACCACTTACTTTCCACTCTAGTGCTATGCTATAAACCTCTTTTCACGTTAAATGATGTGTGAATTCATAAGCTTGCGTGTAGTTGTTTTGAAGAAATATATTGCTAATTTATGTGATGGAAAATTTTATTGACTTGTCATGATAGTCTTGTTTGATGATAGCCTTGCAAAATTCATAAAGTTAAATTGTTGTTTGGTTAGAATTTATCGTGACATGTTGAATGTAGTACTTGTTAGAAATTTACTCAATAGTCATGTCCATATACTCTATGAATTAGAAATTCTCTAAGTGGATTGATTTTAGGTTGTTCATTTAGTGGGTTAAGAGTTTTCATGATTCTTCAATTGATTTTGGTTTGCAATTTACATTTGATACATATCAGGATACATAATCTCTTTTCAAACTTTGAATTCCTTTCTATTATTGGGGAACACTGCATTTGTTAAAAGCCAGGATATGTTGATTTCTATTATCATAAAAAAAAAATCACACTTCGATTCCTCTACTTGGCACTGCGAAAAATTGGCAGTGGTACCGAAGGACATGAGTTGAAATCTAAGAAATGTGAATTGAAATAAATGACTCATCTACTTGGCATTGCGAAAAATTGGCAATGGTACCTAAGGATATGAGTTGAAGTCTAATGCAAAGATCAGAGTTTTGTATCCTGAATAAAACATTTGAGTTAACCCCAACATTATGAATTGGAAGGATAGGAATGGAATGAGTGTTGTGTATGCTTTGATTGAATCTCATGTTTACTTCTTTCTGAATTGGTTGATATCTAGAAACCTTGGGACCAAACTGGTGAATGCTTAAGACACTCCTTTTAGTTAATTTCTTCTAATTAGATCTTGGATTGCTAAAAAGTATTTTTCTGAACTTGGGTGTGAACTTCAACACAAAAAGATTGTTCTTATATCAAGCATGTATTTCAACTTATTTCATTGCTTGAGGACAAGCAAAGATTTAAGTTGAGGAGTATTACACCTTTTTGCGGTGGGCAACATCCAAAAGTGATGGGGACTTGACATCGGTGGGTGACCGAAAGACTCGATGTGTCAACCCACGCAATCGAGTATGGTTTCGGGTGAGGCTCAAGGGGAAGACCAAAACGGATGATCACTGTCCGAGAGACCACATTCAAACTACTACTCCCGTCGATGACGATCTTGCATGAGTGCCCATTGCACTTGATGTAAGTCGTGAAGATCCTAGTACGCCTCCAATCCTCGGAGGGTGGGGTTTGGACAAGGGTGCACCACACAACCGCGAGCATGGGGTGACTCGACTCTTCTCCACTAGTGTAGCACTCGGCCTCGACATCATGCTCCACGCTCTCGCGGGTAATGGTGGCTACATGGGTGGACTCTTGTCCGCGGAAGCGGACTTTTTAGGGCAGTCCCTAGAGTAATGTCTGGGTTGAAGGCAATCGTAACAGTGTACGCGCTCGGATGACCCGACTACTGGGGCCTTGCCCTTCTCCTCCCAGTTGGGGCAAGAAGTGGAGGCCTCCGGGGTTGAGCGCTGAAGGGAACCATGGGTCTTGAGTGTGGGCTAGGGGTCCGGACGGAGCTCGGTCCGTTCGGCTCGAGGGTGGCCTAGTGGGGGTCTACCAACGTGCGGCCGCCTATGCGTGCCAAACTCACTGTGGCGAGCCACAGCACGGAGTTCCTGCTCGATGTCACGAGCGCGCTGAAAGGTTTGATCCAATGTCTCCGAACCATAAGTGGGTAAGGCTTGTCGGATGTCTGAACGGAGCCCATTCTTGAACTTAGACAGAACAAGTTCGGGGTCCTCCTGTAAGTTGCAACGGAGTTGCAACGTGTCAAAAGTGAGGCGATACTCCTCTATGGTGCCCGACCCTTGGTGTAGGCTACTATATTGGTCGAGAAGGCACTGCTTGTACGAAGGGGGTACATATCACTCACGGAGACGATACTTCATCTCCTCCCAACGAGTGATGGGAGGAAGTGCATGATGCTCATTTTGACGCTCTACATTTTGCCAATGCAGACGTGTGGGGCCCTCTAACAAGGTTCGTACATACCGGACACGTAGGTGAGGGGGACAATCACTTAAGTCAAAATACGAGTAAACAGACGCAACCCAATCTAGGAATTGCATGGGGTCGAGACCACCCGCAAAGGGCGCGGGGGTGTTGCAGACAAAGCGGCAAAAATTGTCCTCCGCTCGGGGACGCTCGTAACGGGATTGGGCTGGGGGCCTTTGTGCAGCCCAAACATCATCCTCATCGAAGGGCCCCTCGTCATAGGCCGGGCCCTCATGGGCTACGTAAGGCCTACGACGGCCAGACTCATCCTCAAAGGGTTGGCGCCTACCGGGCGCGGCTACCGAGGGTAACTCCCAAGTGGGAGCGGGATAGGCGGATGGAGGGGGCTGAACCGAGTTTGGGCATCTAAGTTCCGATGCATCTAGACGATCAACGAGGTCACGGATGCTAGCCATGAGTTGCTGGACGGTGGTTTCCGTCGTTCCCACATGGGCATCAAAGTGTGCGGACTTGCGCCACAAGCGCAACTATAGACTCAGACGGGGTGCTAGTCCCTTTCGAAGGTTGGACCGATGCTTGGGTTTCCGGGATGGCGTCGGGGAATTGGGACGACATAACTTGTGACCATGTAGTCACCATGCACAAACAAGGCTGAAAATGACTAAGTATAGAATGCTGAAATGCAAAAACGATGCTGAAATATGCTATGCAACGGAGTTGGACCGTGTGAACGATAAGAATCGAACGCGCAACTCCTCTGATACCAGAAATGATGGAGCTACAATAGGTAGGAGGGTCCTTAATGCCATACTCTATGGGGTTAGACAATGCATACGAAAACGGGAGAGAGTCTTTAGATGAGGGAAGTGAAAGCACTTCGGAAATGCAGCAAGAAAGCACGACAAAAATGACGACGAATAAGTTCGGGGCAACACAAATGCGAGTAGAGAACAACGGCACTCAGAACTATAAAATTTCCCACTAACCTCGTAGCAAATTTTAAGCACAGCACGTTCTCTTAGAGGCGATAGCGGGGTTGCGGGGTTCAGCTCACACGGCTATGCACATGGAACAAACCAAAGAACACAAGTACATCCATGCCTCCGATGCATGGATGCTCTTGGATGATGAATAAGAGAAGAAGATGGAATCGCAGTAGGAAAAGACACAAGTAATCTCTAAAAATAGGCGAACCTGACCCACCGGAGGCGGTGGGATTTACTTCATGCAAAGCAGTGAATACAACGAGGAGTCGAAGCTCCGACCAAGACTCGTACAAACACCGGAATCGAGGCACCGACCAAGATCCCAAACGCTTCAGGCACTCACAGTTCACCAGGAGAACTCTACCACTATGAGAGAACTAAAGAACAACTAGCTTTGTTATTTTGAAAATTTTTCCTGAAAAATGAGAAAAATTTAAATTTTCCAATAATCTATTAACGAAAATAGACATTTAACTCGATGCTTCGCAAAAAAAAAATTCATCTAGTTACCATGATTTTATAAACTTTAGTTATTTGCACTACAAATACCCTATGTAGTTCATAATATTTATTCAATATTAAATTAGTGACTTTTGCATGTGTTATCTTTTATCAATGGCCCATGCAGGTCTTCAACCAGCCATCTTCGCGTTATTGGCACGGCGCTCTAACCAACTAAGCTAATAGGCCAATTTGTTTTTTTTTAGTGCATGAGTAATCGTCTAAGCAGTGATTCTTTTAATGGCCACGTTTGTTATTTTCAAAATTTTGTCCAAAAAATGAGTAAAATTTAAATTTTGGAATAATCTATTAATGAAAATACACCTTTAACAAGATGCTTAGAAAAAAAAATCTTCTTGTTGCCTTGATTTTATAAACTTGAGTTATTTACACTAATAATTCCCTATGTAGTTCATAATATTTTATTCAATATTTAATTGGTAACTTTTGCATGTGCTATCTTTTATTGATGGCCCATTCAAGTGATGAACCTACGACCATTGCTTTATTAGCACGACGCTCTAACCAACTAAGCTAATAGGCCAATTTGTTTTTTATTTTGTGCATGAGAAACCGTCAAAGATTAGATTCTTTTAATGGCCTTGCTTTGTTATTTTGAAAATTTTGACCAAAAAATGAGTAAAATTAAAATTTTTGAACAATCTATTAATGAAAATATACCTTTAACTCGATGCTTAATTAATGGCCTTGCTTTGTTATTTTGAAAATTTTGACCAAAAAATGAGTAAAATTTAAATTTTTGAACAATCTATTAACGAAAATATACCTTAAACTCAATGCTTAACAAAAAAAAAATCTTCTTGTTACCATGATATTATAAACATGAGTTATTTACACTACAAATACCCTATGTAGTTCATAATATTTTATTCAATATTTAATTAGTAACTTATGCATGTGCTATCTCTTATAGATGGCCCATTTAGCATGACGCTCTAACCAACTAAGCTAATAGGCCAATTTGTTTTTTATTTTGTGCATGAGAAACCGTCTAAGCTTAGTTTCTTTTAATGGCCTTGCTTTGTTATTTTGAAATTTTTGTCCAAAAAATGAGTAAAATCTAAATTTTTGTATAGTCTATTAACGAAAATATACCTTTAATTAGAGGCTTAACAAAAAAAAATATCTTCATGTTGCCATGATTTTATAAAGTTGAGTTATTTAAAGTACAAATACCCTATGTTGTTCATAAAATTTTATTCAATATTTAATTGGTCACTTTTGCATGTGCTACCTTTTATAGATGGCCCATGCGAGTCATAAACCTACGACCACTGCGTTATTAACACGACACTCTGACCAACTGAGCTAATAGGCCTATTTGTTTTTTATTTTGTACATGTGAATCCGTCTAAGCTTAGATTCTTTTAATGGCCTTGCTTTGTTATTTTGAAAATTTGTCCCAAAAAATGAGTGAAATTTAAAATTTTAAACAATCTATTAACGAAAATATACCTTTAATTTGATGCATAGAAAAAAATATCTTCTTGTTACCATGATTTTATAAACTTTAGTTATTTGCACTACAAATACCCTATGTAGTTCATAATATTTATTCAACATTAAATTATTGACTCCTGCATGTGTTATCTTTTATCAATGGTTCATGCAGGTCTTCAACCAGTGATCTTCGCATTATTGGCACTGTGCTCTAACCAACTGAGCAAATAGGCGAATTTGTTTTTTTTTAGTGCATGAGAAATCGTCTAAGCATAGATTCATTTAATGGCATCGCTTTGTAATTTTGAAATTTTTGTCGTAAAAATGAGTAAAATTTAAATTTTTGAATAATCTATTAACAAAAATATACCTTTAACAAGATGCTTAGCAAAAAAAAATTATTCTTGTTACCTTGATTTTATAAACTTGAGTTATTTACACAACAAGTACCCTATGTAGTTCGTAATATTTTATTCAATATTTAATTGGTAACTTTTGCATGTGCCACCTTTTATAGATGGCCCATGCAGGTCATGAACTTACGACCATCGTGTTATTAACACAACACTCTAACAAACTGAGCTAATAGGCCAATTTGTTTTTTATTTTGTGCATGAGAAACCATCTAAGCTTAGATTCTTTTAATGGCTTTGCTATGTTATTTTGAAATTTTTTTCCAAAAAATGAGTAAAATTTAAATTTTTAAATAATCTATTATCGAAAATATACCTTTAACTCGATGCTTAGAAAAAAAATATCTTCTTCTTACCATGATTTTATAAACTTTAGTTATTTGCAATACAAATACCCTATGCAGTTTCGAATATTTATTCAATATTAAATTAGTGACTTTTGCTTGTGTTATCTTTTATCAATGGCCCATGCAGGTCATCAACCTGCAATCTTCGCGTTATTGGCATGGCGCTCTAACCGACTGAGGTAATAGGCCAATTTGTTTTTTGTGTGCTTGAGAAATCGTGTAAGCATAGATTCTTTTAATGGCCTCGCTTTGTTATTTTGAAAATTTTATCAAAAAAATGACTAAAATTTAAATTTTGAATAATCTATTAACGAAAATATACCTTTAACAAGATGCTTAGCAAAAAAAAAAAATCTTCTTCTTACATTGATTTTATAAACTTGAGTTATTTACACTACAAATACCCTATTTAGGTTAGGAACCAACAACCATCCCGTTATTAGCATGACGCTCTAACCAACTAAGCTACTCAGCCAATTTGTTTTTTATTTTGTGCACAAGAAACCGTCTAAGCTTAGATTCTTTTAATGGCCTTGCTTTGTTATTTTTAAAATTTTGAACCAAAAATGAGTAAAATTTAAATTTTTGAACAATCTATTAATGAAAATATATGTTTAACTCGATTCTTAGCAAAAAATAAAAATAAAAATCTTTTAATGCATGCTAACCAACTGAGCTTTTATAGTTGGCCTATGCAGGTCTTGAACCTGCGACCTTCACGTTATTAGCACGACGCTCTAACCAACTGAGCTAATAGGCTAATTTGTTTTTAATTTAGTGCATGCTAAACCGTCTAAGCATATATTCTTTTAATGGCCTAGATTTTGAAAATTTTGTCCAAACACTGAGTAAAATATAAATTTTTGAATAATCTATTAACGAAAATATACCTTTAACTCGATGCTTAGCAAAAAAAATCTTTTTGCTAAAATGACTTTATAAACTGGAGTTATTTACACTAAAAATACACAATGCAGTTCATAATATTTATTCAATATTAATTTAGTGACTTTTGTATGTGTTATCTTTTATCAATGGCCCATGCAAGTCTTCAACCAGCGATCTTCGCGTTATTGGCATGGTGCTCTATCCAACTGAGCTAATAGGCCAATTTATTTTTCTTAGTGCATGAGAAATCATCTAAGCATAGATTCTTTTAATGGCCTCGCTTTGTTTTTTTGAAAATTTTGTCTAGAAAATGAGTAAAATTTAAATTTTTAAATAATCTATTAATTAAAATATACCTTTAACAAGATGCTTAGTAAAAAATTAGTGAAATTTAAATTTTTAAATAATCTATTAACGAAAATATACCTTTAATTTGATGCATAGAAAAAAAATATCTTCTTCTTACCATGATTTTATAAACTTTAGTTATTTGCACTACAAATACCCTATGTAGTTCATTATATTTATTCAACATTAAATTATTGACTTTTGCATGTGTTATTTTTTATCAATGGTCCATGCAGGTCTTCAACCAGTATTCTTTGCGTTATTGGCACGGTGCTCTAACCAACTGAGCAAATTGGCCAATTTGTTTTTTTTAGTGCATGAGAAATCCTCTAAGCATAGATTCTTTTAATGGCAACGCATTGTAATTTTGAAAATTTTGTCCAAAAAATGAGTAAAATTTTAATTTTGAATAATCTATTAACGAAAATATACCTTTAACAAGATGCTTAGCAAAAAAAATTCTTCTTGTTACCTTGATTTCATAAACTTGAGTTATTTACACAACAAGTACCCTATGTAGTTCGTAATATTTTATTAAAAATTTAATTGGTAACTTTTGCAAGTGCCACCTTTTATAGATGGCCCATGCAGGTCATGAACCTACGACCATCGTGTTATTAACACAACACTCTAACAAACTGAGCTAATAGGCCAATTTGTTTTTTTATTTTGTGCATGAGAAACCATCTAAGCTTAGATTCTTTTAATGGCTTTGCTTTGTTATTTTGAAATTTTTTTCCAAAAAATGAGCAAAATTTAAATTTTTAAATAATCTATTATCGAAAATATACCTTTAACTCGATGCTTAGAAAAAAAATATCTTCTTGATATCATGATTTTATAAACTTTAGTTATTTGCAATACAAATACCCAATGCAGTTCCAAATATTTATTCAATATTAAATTAGTGACTTTTGCTTGTGTTATCTTTTATCAATGGCCCATGCAGGTCATCAACCATCAATCTTCACGTTATTGGCTTGGCGCTCTAACCAAATGAGGTAATAGGAAAATTTGTTTTTTTTTTTTATGCTTGAGAAATCGTGTAAGCATAGATTCTTTTAAGGGCCTCGCTTTGTTATTTTGAAAATTTTATCCAAAAAATGAATAAAATTTAAATTTTTGTATAATCTATTAACGAAAATATACCTTTAACAAGATGCTTAGCAAAAAAAAAAAAACTTCTTCTTGCCTTGATTTTATATAAACTTGAGTTATTTACACTACAAATACCCTATGTAGTTCATCATATTTTATTCAATATTTAATTAGTAACTTATGCATTTGCTAGCTTTTATAGATGGCCTATGCAGGTTCACCTTCGCGTTATTAGCACGACGCTCTAACCAACTGAGCTAATAGGCCAATTTGTCTTTAATTTAGTGCATGCTAAACCGTCTAAGCTTATATTCTTTTAATGGCCTAGATTTTGAAAATTTTGTCCAAACAATGAGTAAAATATAAATTTTTGAATAATCTATTAACGAAAATATACCTTTAACTCGATGCTTAGCAAAAAAAATCTTGTTGCTACAATGACTTTATAAACTTGAGTTATTTACACTAAAAATACCCAATGCAGTTCATAATATTTATTCAATATTAATTTAGTGACTTTTGCTTGTGTTATCTTTTATTTTGTGCATGAGAAACCAACTAAGCTTAGATACTTTTAATGGCTTTGCTTTGTCATTTTGAAAATTTTTTTCCAAAAAATGAGTAAAATTTAAATTTTTAAATAATCTATTATCGATAATATACCTTTAACTCGATGCTTAGAAAAAAAATTTCTTCTTTGTTACCATGATTTTATAAACTTTAGTTATTTGCAATACAAATACCCTATGCAGTTCAGAATATTTATTCAATATTAAATTAGTGACTTTTGCTTGTGTTATCCTTTATCAATGGCCCATGCAGGTCATCAACCAGCAATCTTTGTGTTATTGGCATGGCACTCTAACCAACTGAGGTAATAGGCCAATTTGTTTTTTTTGTGCTTTCGAAATCATGTAAGCATAGATTCTTTTAATGTCCTCGCTTTGTTATTTTTAATCTTTTATCCAAAAAATGAGTAAAATTTAAATTTTTAAATAATCTATTAACGAAAATATACCTTTAACAAGATGCTTAGCCAAAACAAAAAATCTTCTTCTTACCTTGATTTTATAAACATGAGTTATTTACAATACAAATACCCTATTTAGGTTAGGAACCTACGACCATCCTATTATTAGCATGACGCTCTAACCAACTAAGCTACTCAGCCAATTTGTTTTTTATTTTGTGCATGAGAAACCGTCTAAGCTTAGACTCTTTTAATGGCCTTGCTTTGTTATTTTTAAAATTTTGACCAAAAAATGAGTAAAATTTACACTACAAATACCCTACTATGTAGTTCATCATATTTTATTAAATATTTAATTAGTAACTTATGCATGTGCTATCTTTTATAGATGGCCTAACCTGCGACCTTCGCGTTATTAGCACGACGCTCTAACCAACTGAGCTAATAGGCCAATTTGTTTTCAATTTAGTGCATGCTAAACCGTCTAGGCTTAGATTCTTTTAATGGCCTAGATTTTGAAAATTTTGTCCAAACAATGAGTAAAATATAAATTTTTGAATAATCTATTAACGAAAATATACCTTTAACTTGATGCTTAGCAAAAAAAATCTTGTTGCTACAATGACTTTATAAACTTGAGTTATTTACACTAAAAATACCCAATGCAGTTCATAATATTTATTCAATATTAATTTAGTGACTTTTGCTTGTGTTATCTTTTATTTTGTGCATGAGAAACCAACTAAGCTTAGATACTTTTAATGGCTTTGCTTTGTCATTTTGAAAATTTTTTCCAAAAAATGAGTAAAATTTAAATTTTTAAATAATCTATTATCGATAATATACCTTTAACTCGATGCTTAGAAAAAAAATTTCTTCTTGTTACCATGATTTTATAAACTTTAGTTATTTGCAATACAAATACCCTATGCAGTTCAGAATATTTATTCAATATTAAATTAGTGACTTTTGCTTGTGTTATCCTTTATCAATGGCCCATGCAGGTCATCAACCAGCAATCTTTGTGTTATTGGCATGGCACTCTAAGCAACTGAGGTAATAGGCCAATTTGTTTTTTTTTGTGCTTTCGAAATCATGTAAGCATAGATTCTTTTAATGTCCTCGCTTTGTTATTTTTAATCTTTTATCCAAAAAATGAGTAAAATTTAAATTTTTAAATAATCTATTAACGAAAATATACCTTTAACAAGATGCTTAGCCAAAACAAAAAATCTTCTTCTTACCTTGATTTTATAAACATGAGTTATTTACAATACAAATACCCTATTTAGGTTAGGAACCTACGACCATTCTATTATTAGCATGACGCTCTAACCAACTAAGCTACTCAGCCAATTTGTTTTTTATTTTGTGCATGAGAAACCGTCTAAGCTTAGACTCTTTTAATAGCCTTGCTTTGTTATTTTTAAAATTTTGACCAAAAAATGAGTAAAATTTACACTACAAATACCCTACTATGTAGTTCATCATATTTTATTAAATATTTAATTAGTAACTTATGCATGTGCTATCTTTTATAGATGGCCTAACCTGCGACCTTTGCGTTATTAGCACGACGCTCTAACCAACTGAGCTAATAGGCCAATTTGTTTTCAATTTAGTGCATGCTAAACCATCTAGGCTTAGATTCTTTTAATGGCCTAGATTTTGAAAATTTTGTCCAAACAATGAGTAAATTATAAATTTTTGAATAATCTATTAACGAAAATATACCTTTAAGTCGATGCTTAGCAAAAAAAAAATCTTCTTGCTACAACGACTTTATAACTTGAGTTATTTACACTAAAAATACCCAATGCAGTTCATAATATCTATTCAATATTAATTTAGTGACTTTTGCATGTTTTATCCTTTATCAATGGCCCATGCAGGTCTTCAACCAGCGATCTTCGCGTTATTGGCATGGTGCTCTATCCAACTGAGCTAATAAGCCAATTTATTTTTTTTAGTGCATGAGAAATCGTCTAAGCATAGATTCTTTTAATGGCCTCGCTTTGTTTTTTTGAAAATTTTATCGAGAAAATGAGTAAAATTTAAATTTTTAAATAATCTATTAATGAAAATATACCTTTAACAAGATGCTTAGCTAAAAAGACAATATTTTATTCAATATTTGATTGGTAAACTTTTGCATGTGCTATCTTTTATTTATAGCCCATTCAGGTCACGAACCTACGACCATCACTTTATTAGCATGACGCTTTAACCAACTAAGCTACTAGGCCAACTTGTTTTTTATTTTGTACACGAGAAACCGTCTAAGTTTAGATTCTTTTAATGGCCTTGCTTATTATTTTGAAAATTTTGACCAAAAAATGAGTAAAATTTAAATTTTTGAACAATCTATTAATGAAAATATACCTTTAAATTGATTCTTTGCAAAAAAAAAAAAAAAAATAAAGTCTTCTCGTTACCTTGATTTTATAAACTTGAGTTATTTACACTACAAATATCCTATGTAGTTTATAATATTTTGTTCAATATTTAATTAGTAACTTATGCATGTGCCATCTTTTATAGATGGCCCAAGCAAGTCATGAACCTACGACGTCCGTCGTATTAGCATGACGCTCTAACCAACTGAGCTAATTGTCCAAATTTTTTTTATTTTTGTGAATGAGAAACCGTCTAAGCTTAGATTCTTTTAATGGGCTTGCTTTGTTATTTTGAAAATTTTGTCCAAACAGTGAGTAAAATTTAAATTTCTAAATAATATATTAACGAAAATATACCATTAACTCGATGCTTGGCAAAAAAAAAAAAATCTTATTGTAGCATGACTTTATAAACTTGTGTAATTTACACTACAAATACCCTACGTAATTAATAATATGGCAAATGAAGGTCTTGAACTTGCAACCTTCACGTTATTAGCACGACGCTAAGACGGACTTGTTAGTGGACTTTCCGAGTTCTCGTCTCGTTGGGATTAGATATAGATGGTGGTCGGACAACAACAAACCAGCAACAAACAAGAACCAATTCATATCCTCAAGTTCAAGAGTTCCAACGTCTATGAATTTGAAAAGGTCATATCCATTTCGAGTGTCAGTCATGTTCAATAGTGGTATAGCCTTTATTTTTATTTATGGATGGTGTTCTCGGTATCGTCAATCCGCAGAACCTTTACAAGGAAAAGATGAGAGTTAGGCGAGCTTTCAACAGGAGTGCTATAAAATAGTATTAGGCTTTCCTTGCCTTGTCCAATAGGCTGTTTGCAGGATAAGGGGTGCTGAGCAGGGGTCTTTCAAGGTTAGGGCGAACTAACTTGGCTAATAGGCCAATTTGTTTTTGATTTAGTGCATCAGAAACTATCTAAGCTTAGATTCTTTTAATGGCCTTGCTTTGTTATTTTGAAAATTTTGACAAAAAAATTTGTAAAGTTTAAATTTTTGAACAATGTATTTACGAAAATATACCTTTAACTCGATGCTTAGCAAAAAAAAATCTTCATGTTACCATAATTTTATAAACTTGAGTTATTTACATAGCAAATACCCTATGTAGTTTATAATATTGTATTCAATATTTAATTGGTAACTTTTGCATGTGCTACCTTTTATAGATGGCCCTTGTAGGTCATGAACCTACGACCAGCGTTATTAACATGACACTCTAACCAACTAAGCTAATAGGCCATTTTATTTTTTATATTGTGCATGAGAGACCGTCTAAGCTTAGATTCTTTTAATGGGCTTGCTGTGTTATTTTGAAAATTTTTCGCAAAAAATATCTTCTTGTTACCATGATTTTATAAACTTCAATTATTTGCACTACAAATACCCTAAGCAGTTCATAATATTTATTCAATATTAAATTAGAGATTTTTGCATGTGTTATCTGTTATCAATGGCCCATGCAGGTCTTCAACAAGCGATCTTCGCGTTATTGCCACGGTTCTCTAACCAATTGAGCTAATAGGCCAATTTGTTTTTTTCTTGCATGAGAAATCGTATAAGCATATATTCTTTTAATGGCCTCGCTTTGTTATTTTGAAAATTTTGTCCAAAAAATGAGTAAGATTTAAATTTTTGAATAATCTATTAACAAAAATATACCTTTAACAAGATGCTTAGCAAAAAAATATATACCTACGAACATCGCATTACAAACACGACACTCTAACCAACTGAGCTAATATGCCAATTTTTTTTTATTTTGTGCATGAAAAACCGTCTAAGCTTAGATTCTTTTAATGGCCTTGCTTCATTATTTTGAAATTTTTTTCCAAAAAAATGGGTAAAATTTAAATTTTTAAATAATGAATTAATGAAAATATACCTTTAAGTCGATGCTTAGAAAAAAAATATCTTCTTGTTACCAGGATTTTATAAACTTTTGTTATTTGCAATACAAATACCCTATGCAGTTCCGAATATTTATTCAATATTAAATTAGTGACTTTTGCTTGTGTTATCATTTATCAATGGCCCATACAGTTCATCAACCAGCAATCTTCGCGTTATTGGCTTGGCGCTCTAACCAAATGAGGCAATAGGCCAATTTGTTTTTTTTGTGCTTGAGAAATCGTGTAAGCATAGATTCTTATAATGGCCTCGCTTTGTTATTTTGAAAATTTTATCCAAAAAATGACTAAAATTTAAATTTTTGAATAATCTATTAACGAAAATATACCTTTAACAAGATGCTTAGCAAAAAAAAAAAAAAAAAAATCTTCCTCTTGCCTTGATTTTATAAACTTGAGTTATTTACACTACAAATACCCTATTTAGGTTAGGAACCTATGACCATCCCGTTATTAGCATGACCCTCTAACCAACTAAGCTACTTCGTGAATTTGTTTTTTATTTGGTGCACGAGAAACCGTCTAAGCTTAGATTCTTTTAATGGCCTTACTTTGTTATTTTTAAAATTTTGACCAAAAAATGAGTAAAATTTAAATTTTTGAACAATCTATTAATGAAAATATATGTTTAACTCGATTCTTAGCAAAAAAAATAAAAATAAAAATCTTCTTGTTACCATGATTTTATATAAACTTGAGTTATTTACACTACAAATACCCTATGTAGTTCATCATATTTTATTCAATATTTAATTAGTAACTTATGCATGTGCTATCTTTTATAGATGGCCAATGCAGGTCTTGAACCTGCAACCTTCGCGTTATTAGCACGACGCTCTAACCAACTGAGCTAATAGGCCAATTTGTTTTCAATTTAGTTCATACTAAACCATCTAAGTTTATATTCTTTTAATGGCCTAGACTATGAAAATTTTGTCCAAACATTGAGTAAAATATAAATTTTTGAATAATCTATTAACGAAAATATACCTTTAACTCGATGCTTAGCAAAAAAAAATCTTGTTGCTATAATGACTTTATAAACTTGAGTTGTTTACACTAAAAATACCCAATGCAATTCATAATATTTATTCAATATTAATTTAGTGACTTTTGCATGTGTTATCTTTTATTTTGTGCATGAGAAACCATCTAAGCTTAGATTCTTTTAATGGCTTTGCTTTGTTATTTTGAAAACTTTTTTCCAAAAAATGAGTAAAATTTAAATTTGTATATAATCTATTATCGAAAGTATACCTTTAACTCGATGCTTAGAAAAAAAAATATCTTCTTGTTACCATGATTTTATAAACTTTAGTTATTTGCAATACAAATACCCTATGCAGTTCAGAATATTTATTCAATATTAAATTAGTGACTTTTGCTTGTGTTATCCTTTATCAATGGCCCATGCAGGTCATCAACCAGCAATCTTTGTGTTATTGGCATGGCGCTCTAACCAACTAAGGTAATAGGCCAATTTGTTTTTTTTGTGCTTGAGAAATCGTGTAAGCATAGATTCTTTTAACGGACTCGCTTTGTTATTTTGAAACTTTTATCCAAAAAATGAGTAAAATTTAAATTTTTGAATAATCTATTAACGAAAATATACCTTTAACAAGATGCTTAGCCAAAAAAAAAAAATCTTCTTCTAACCTTGATTTTATAAACTTAAATTATTTACACTATAAATACCCTATTTAGGTTAGGAACCTACGACGATCCTGTTATTAGCATGACGCTTTAAACAACTAAGCTACTCGGCTAATTTGTTTTTTATTTTGTGCACGAGAAACCGTCTAAGCTTAGATT
This sequence comes from Costus lasius, assembly GCA_027563935.2. Lineage (NCBI taxonomy): Eukaryota > Viridiplantae > Streptophyta > Magnoliopsida > Zingiberales > Costaceae > Costus > Costus lasius. Next base: position 86,551,274 of record CM050451.1, read on the forward strand.
CTTTTAATGGCCTTGCTTTGTTATTTTTAAAATTTTGACCAAAAAATGAGTAAAATTTACACTACAAATATCCAATGTAGTTCATCATATTTTATTCAATATTTAATTAGTAACTTATGCATGTGCTATCTTTTATAGATGGCCTATGCAAGTCTTGAACCTGCGACCTTCGCGTTATTAGCCCGACGCTCTAACCAACTGAGCTAATAGGCCAACTTGTTTTTAATTTAGTGCATGCTAAACCGTCTAAGCTTATATTCTTTTAATGGCCTAGATTATGAAAATTTTGTCCAAACAATGAGTAAAATATAAATTTTTTAATAATCTATTAACGAAAATATACCTTTAACTCGATGCTTAGCAAAAAAAAATCTTGTTGCTACAATGACTTTATAAACTTGAGTTATTTACACTAAAAATACCCAATACAATTCATAATATTTATTCAATATTAATTTAGTGACTTTTGCATGTGTTATCTCTTATTTTGTGCATGAGAAACCATCTAAGCTTAGATTCTTTTAATGGCTTTGCTTTGTTATTTTGAAAATTTTTTCAGAAAATGGGTAAAATTTAAATTTTTAAATAATTTCTTATCGAAAGTATACCTTTAACTCGATGCTTAGAAAAAAATTTCTTCTTGTTACCATGATTTTATAAACTTTAGTTGTTTGCAATACAAATACCCTATGCAATTCCGAATATTTATTCAATATTAAATTAGTGACTTTTGCTTGTGTTATCTTTTATAAATGTCCCATGCAGGTCATCAAACAGCAATCTTCGCGTTATTGGCATGGCGCTCTAGCCAAATGAGGTAATAGGGCAAATTGTTTTTTCTGTGCTTGAGAAATCGTGTAAGCATAGATTCTTTTAATGGCCTCGCTTTGTTATTTTGAAAATTCTATCCAAAAAATGACTAAAATTTAAATTTTTGAATAATCTATTAACGAAAATATACCTTTAACAAGATGCTTAGCCAAAAAAAAAAAAAAAATCTTCTTCTTGCCTTGATTTTATAAACTTGAGTTATTTACACTACAAATACCCTATTTAAGTTAGGAACCTATGACCATTCCGTTATTAGCATGATGCTCTAACCAACTAAGCTACTTGGCCAATTTGTTTTTTATTTTATGCACGAGAAACCGTCTAAGCTTAGATTCTTTTAATGGCCTTGCTTTGTTATTTTTAAAATTTTGACCAAAAAATGAGTAAAATTTAAATTTTTGAACAATCTATTAATGAAAATATACGTTTAACTTGATTCTTAGAAAAAAAAATAAAAATAAAAATCTTCTTGTTACCATGAATTTATATAAACTTGAGTTATTTACAATACAAATACCCTATTTAGGTTAGGAACCTATGACCATCCCGTTATTAGCATGATGCTCTAACCAACTAAGCTACTTGGCCAATTTGTTTTTTATTTTGTGCACGAGAAACCGTCTAAGCTTAGATTCTTTTAATGGCCTTGCTTTGTTATTTTTAAAATTTTGACCAAAAAATGAGTAAAATTTAAATTTTTGAACAATCTATTAATGAAAATATACATTTAACTCGATTCTTAGCAATAAAAATAAAAATAAAAATCTTCTTGTCACCATGATTTTATATAAACTTGAGTTATTTACACTACAAATACCCTATGTAGTTCATCATATTTTATTCAATATTTCATAGTAACTTATGCATTTGCTAGCTTTTATAGATAGCCTATGCAAGTCTTGAACCTGCGACCTTCGCGTTATTAGCACGACGCTCTAACCAACTGAGCTAATAGGCCAATTTGTTTTTAATTTAGTGCTTGCTAAACCGTCTAAGCTTATATTCTTTTAATGGCCTAGATTTTGAAAATTTTGTCCAAACAATGAGTAAAATATAAATTTTTGAATAATCTATTAATGAAAATATACCTTTAACTCGATGCTTAGCAAAAAAAAATCTTGTTGCTACAATGACTTTATAAACTTGAGTTATTTACACTAAAAATACCCAATACAATTCATAATAATTATTCAATATTAATTTAGTGACTTTTGCATGTGTTATCTTTTATTTTGTGCATGAGAAACCATCTAAGCTTAGATTCTTTTAATGGCTTTGCTTTGTTATTTTGAAAATTTTTTCCAAAAAATGAGTAAAATTTAAATTTTTAAATAATTTCTTATCGAAAGTATACCTTTAACTCGATGCTTAGAAAAAAAATTCTTCTTGTTACCATGATTTTATAAACTTTAGTTGTTTGCAATACAAATACCCTATGCAGTTCCGAATATTTATTCAATATTAAATTAGTGACTTTTGCTTGTGTTATCTTTTATAAATGTCCCATGCAGGTCATCAACTAGCAATCTTCTCGTTATTGGCATGGCGCTCTAACCAAATGAGGTAATAGGTCAATTTGTTTTTTCTGTGCTTGAGAAATCGTGTAAGCATAGATTCTTTTAATGGCCTCGCTTTGTTATTTTGAAAATTTTATCCAAAAAATGACTAAAATTTAAATTTTTGAATAATCAATTAACGAAAATATACCTTTAACAAGATGCTTAGCAAAAAAAAAAAAAATCTTCTTCTTGCCTTGATTTTATAAACTTGAGTTATTTACACTACAAATACCCTATTTAGGTTTGGAACCTATGACCATCCCGTTATTAGCATGATGCTCTAACCAACTAAGCTACTTGGCCAATTTGTTTTTTATTTTGTGCACGAGAAACCGTCTGAGCTTAGATTCTTTTAATGGCCTTGCTTTGTTATTTTTAAAATTTTGACCAAAAAATGAGTAAAATTTAAATTTTTGAACAATCTATTAATGAAAATATACGTTTAACTAGATTCTTAGCAAAAAAAATAAAAATAAAAATCTTCTTGTTACCATGATTTTATATAAACTTGAGTTATTTACAATACAAATACCCTATTTAGGTTAGGAACCTATGACCATCCCGTTATTAGCATGATGCTCTAACCAACTAAGCTACTTGGCCAAATTGTTTTTTATTTTGTGCACGAGAAACCGTCTAAGTTAGATTCTTTTAATGGCCTTGCTTTGTTGTTTTCAAAATTTTGACCAAAAAATGAGTAAAATTTAAATTTTTGAACAATCTATTAATGAAAATATACGTTTAACTCAATTCTTAGCAAAAAAAATAAAAATAAAAATCTTCTTGTTACCATGATTTTATTTAAACTTGAACCTGCGACCTTCGCGTTATTAGCACGACGCTCTAACCAACTGAGCTAATAGGCCAATTTGTTTTTAATTTAGTGCAAGCTAAACCGTCTAAGCTTATATTCTTTTAATGGCCTACATTTTGAAAATTTTGTCCAAACAATGAGTAAAATATAAATTTTTGAATAATCTATTAACGAAAATATACGTTTAAGTCGATGCTTAGCAAAAAAAAATCTTGTTGCTACAATGACTTTATAAACTTGAGTTATTTACACTAAAAATACCCTATGCAGTTCATAATATTTATTAAATATTAATTTAGTGACTTTTGCATGTGTTATCTTTTATTTTGTGCATGAGAAACCATCTAAGCTTACATTCTTTTAATGGCTTTGCTTTGTTATTTTGAAATTTTTTTCCAAAAAATGAGTAAAATTTAAATTTTAAAATAATTTATTATCGAAAATATACCTTTAACTCGATGCTTAGAAAAAAAATTTCTTCTTGTTACCATGATTTTATAAACTTTAGTTATTTGCAATACAAATACGCTATGCAGTTCAGAATATTTATTCAAAATTAAATTAGTGAGTTTTGCTTGTATTATCCTTTATGAATGGCCCATGTAGGTCATCAACCAGCAATCTTTATGTTATTGGCATGGCGCTCTAACCAACTGAGGTAATAGGCCAATTTGTTTTTTTTCTGCTTCAGAAATCGTGTAAGCATAGATTCTTTTAATGGCCTCGCTTTGTTATTTTGAAACTTTTATCCAAAAAATGAGTAAAATTTAAATTTTTGAATAATCTATTAACGAAAATATACTTTTAACAAGATGCTTAGCCAAAAAAAAAAAAATCTTCTTCTAACCTTGTTTTTATAAACTTGAGTTATTTACACTACAAATACCCTATATGGTCTTGCACCTGCGACCTTCCCGTTATTAGCACAACACTATAACCAACTAAGCTAATAGGCCAATTTGTTTTCAATTTAGTGCATGCCAAACCGTCTAAGCTTATATTCTTTTAATGGCCTAGATTATGAAAATTTTATCCAAACAATGAGTAAAATATAAATTTCTGAATAATCTATTAACGAAAATATACCTTTAACTCGATTCTTAGCAAAAATATACCTTTATAAACTTGAGTTATTTACACTAAAAATACCCAATGCAATTCATAATATTTATTCAATATTAATTTATTGACTTTTGCATGTGTTATCTTTTATTTTGTGCATGAGAAACCATCTAAGCATAGATTCTTTTAATGCCTTTGCTTTGTTATTTTGAAAATTTTTTCCAAAAAATGAGTAAAATTTAAATTTTTAAATAATCTATTATCGAAAGTATACCTTTAACTCGATGCTTAGAAAAAAAATATCTTCTTGTTACCATGATTTTATAAACTTTTGTTATTTGCAATACAAATATCCTATGCAGTTCCGAATATTTATTCAATATTAAATTAGTGACTTTTGCTTGTGTTATCTTTTATAAATGTCCCATGCAGGTCATCAACCAGCAATCTTCGCGTTATTGGCATGGCGCTCTAACCAAATGAGGTAATAGGCCAATTTGTTTTTTTTGTGCTTGAGAAATCGTGTAATTATAGATTCTTTTAATGGCCTCGCTTTGTTATTTCGAAAATTTTATCCAAAAAATGACTAAAATTTAAATTTTTGAATAATCTATTAACGAAAATAAACCTTTAACAAGATGCTAAGCAAAAAAAAAACATCTTCTTCTTGCCTTGATTTTATAAACTTGAGTTATTTACACTACAAATACCCTATTTAGGTTAGGAACCTATGACCATCCCATTATTAGCATGATGCTCTAACCAACTAAGCTACTCGATCAATTTGTTTTTTATTTTGTGCACGAGAAACCGTCTAAGCTTAGATTCTTTTAATGGCCTTGCTTTGTTATTTTTAAAATTTTGACGAGAAAATGAGTAAAATTTAATTTTTTGAACAATCTATTAATGAAAATATACGTTTAACTCGATTCTTAGCAAAAAAAATAAAAATAAAAATCTTCTTGTTACCATGATTTTATATAAACTTGAGTTATTTACACAACAAATACCCTATGTTGTTCATCATATTTTATTCAATATTTAATTAGTAACTTATGCATGTGCTAGCTTTTATAGATGGCCTATGCAGGTCTTGAACCTACGACCTTCGCGTTATTAGCACGACGCTCTAACCAACTGAGCTAATAGGCCAATTTGTTTTTAATTTAGTGCATGCTAAACCGTCTAAGCTTATATTCTTTCAATGGCCTAGATTTTGAAAATTTTGTCCAAACAATGAGTAAAATATAAATTTTTGAATAATCTATTAACGAAAATATACCTTTAACTCGATGCTTAGCAAAAAAAAATCTTGTTGCTACAATGACTTTATAAACTTGAGTTATTTACACTAAAAATACCCAATGCAGTTCATAATATTTATTCAATATTAATTTAGTGACTTTTGCATGTGTTATCTTTTATTTAGTGCATGAGAAACCATCTAAGCTTAGATTCTTTCAATGGCTTTGCTTTGTTATTTTGAAAATTTTTTCCATAAAATGAGTAATATTTAAATTTTTAAATAATCTATTATCGAAAATATACCTATAACTCGATGCTTAGAAAAAGAATTTCTTCTTGTTACCATGATTTTATAAACTTTAGTTATTTGCAATACAAATACCCTATGCAGTTCAGAATATTTATTCAATTTTAAATTAGTGACTTTTGCTTGTGTTATCCTTTATCAATGGCCCATGCAGGTCATCAACCAGCAATCTTTGTGTTATTGGCATGGCGCTCTAACCAACTGAGGTAATAGGCCAATTTGTTTTTTTTTGTGCTTGAGAAATCGTGTAAGCATAGATTCTTTTAATGGCCTCGCTTTGTTATTTTGAAACTTTTATCCAAAAAATGAGTAAAATTTAAATTTTTGAATAATCTATTAACGAAAATATAACTTTAACAAGATGCTTAGCCAAAAAAAAAAAATCTTCTTATTACCTTGATTTTATAAACTTGAGTTATTTACACTACAAATACCCTATGTAGTTCATCATATTTTATTCAATATTTAATTAGTAACTTATGCATGCGCTATCTTTTATAGATGGCGTATGCAGGTCTGAACCTGCGACCTTCTCGTTATTAGCACGTCGCTCTAACCAACTGAGCTAATAGGCCAATTTGTTTTCAATTTAGTGCATGCTAAACCGTCTAAGCTTATATTCTTTTAATGGCCTAGATTATGAAAATTTTATCCAAACAATGAGTAAAATATAAATTTTCGAATAATCTATTAACGAAAATATACCTTTAACTCGTTTCTTAGCAAAAAAAAATCTTGTTGCTACAATGAGTTTATAAACTTTAGTTATTTACACTAAAAATACCCAATGCAATTCATAATATTTATTCAATATTAATTTAGTGACTTTTGCATGTGTTATCTTTTATTTTGTGCATGAGAAACCATCTAAGCTTAGATTCTTTTAATGGCTTTGCTTTGTTATTTTGAAAATTTTTTCCAAAAAAAGAGTAAAATTTAAATTTTTAAATAATCTATTATCGAAAGTATACCTTTAACTCGATGCTTAGGAAAAAAATATCTTCTTGTTACCATGATTTTATAAACTTTAGTTGTTTGCAATACAAATACCCTATGCAGTTCTGAATATTTATTCAATATTAAATTAGTGACTTTTGCTTGTGTTATCTTTTATAAATGTCCCATGCAGGTCATCAACCAGCAATCTTCGCGTTCTTGGCATGGCGCTCTAACCAAATGAGGTAATAGGCCAATTTGTTTTTTTTGTGCTTTAGAAATCGTGTAATTATAGATTCTTTTAATGGCCTCGCTTTGTTATTTCGAAAATTTTATCCAAAAAATGACTAAAATTTAAACTTTTGAATAATCTATTAACGAAAATATACCTTTAACAAGATGCTTAGCAAAAAAAAAAAATCTTCTTCTTGCCTTGATTTTATAAACTTGAGTTATTTACACTACAAATACCCTATTTAGGTTAAGAACCTATGACCATCCCATTATTAGCATGATGCTCTAACCAACTAAGCTACTTGGCCAATTTGTTTTTTATTTTGTGCACGAGAAACCGTCTAAGCTTAGATTCTTTTAATGGCCTTGCTTTGTTATTTTTAAAATTTTGACCAAAAAATGAGTAAAATTTAAATTTTTGAACAATCTATTAATGAAAATATACGTTTAACTCGATTCTTAGAAAAAAAAATAAAAATAAAAATCTTCTTGTTACCATGATGTTATATAAACTTGAGTTATTTACAATACAAATACCCTAGTATGTAGTTCATCCTATTTTATTCAATATTTAATTAGTAACTTATGCATGGGCTATCTTTTATAGATGGCCTATGTAGGTCTTGAACCTGCGACCTTCGCGTTATTAGCACGACGCTCTAACCAACTGAGCTAATATGCCAATTTGTTTTTAATTTAGTGCAAGCTAAACCGTCTAAGCTTATACTCTTTTAATGGCCTAGATTTTGAAAATTTTGTCCAAACAATGAGTAAAATATAAATTTTTTAATAATCTATTAACGAAAATATACTTTTAACAAGATGCTTAGCCAAAAAAAAAAAATCTTCTTTCTAACCTTGTTTTTATAAACTTGAGTTATTTAGACTACAAATACCCTATTTAGGTTAGGAACCTACGACGATCTTGTTATTAGCATGACGCTCTAACCAACTAAGATACTTGGCCAATTTGTTTTTTATTTTGTGCACGAGAAACCGTCTAAGATTAGATTCTTTTAATGGCCTTGCTTTGTTATTTTTAAAATTTTGACCAAAAAATGAGTAAAATTTACACTACAAATACCCTATATAGTTCATCATATTTTATTCAATATTTAATTAGTAACTTATGCATACGCTATCTTTTATAGATGGCGTATGCAGGTCTTGAACCTACGACCTTCTCATTATTAGCACGACGCTCTAACCAACTGAGCTAATAGGCCAATTTGTTTTCAATTTAGTGCATGCTAAACCGTCTAAGCTTATATTCTTTTAATGGCCTAGATTATGAAAATTTTATCCAAACAATGAGTAAAATATAAATTTTTGAATAATCTATTAACGAAAATATACCTTTAACTCGATTCTTAGCAAAAAAAAAATCTTGTTGATACAATGACTTTATAAACTTTAGTTATTTACACTAAAAATACCCAATGCAATTCATAATATTTATTCAATAATAATTTAGTGACTTTTGCATGTGTTATCTTTTATTTTGTGCATGAGAAACCATCTAAGCTTAGATTCATAATAATAATGCAATTCATAATATTTATTCTTTTAATTTTGCATGTGACTTTTGCTTTGTTATTTTGAAAATTTTTTCCAAAAAAAGAGTAAAATTTAAATTTTTAAATAATCTATTATCGAAAGTATACCTTTAACTCGATGCTTAGGAAAAAATATCTTCTTGTTACCATGATTTTATAAACTTTAGTTGTTTGCAATACAAATACCCTATGCAGTTCCGAATATTTATTCAATATTAAATTAGTGACTTTTGCTTGTGTTATCTTTTATAAATGTCCCATGCAGGTCATCAACTAGCAATCTTCGTGTTATTGGCATGGCGCTCCAACCAAATGAGGTAATAGGCCAATTTGTTTTTTTTTGTGCTTGAGAAATCGTGTAATTATAGATTCTTTTAATGGCCTCGCTTTGTTATTTCGAAACTTTTATCCAAAAAATGACTAAAATTTAAATTTTTGAATAATCTATTAACGAAAATATACCTTTAACAAGATGCTTAGCAAAAAAAAAAAATCTTCTTCTTGCCTTGATTTTATAAACTTGAGTTATTTACACTACAAATACCCTATTCAGGTTAGGAACCTATGACCATCCCATTATTAGCATGATGCTCTAACCAACTAAGCTACTCGATCAATTTGTTTTTTATTTTGTGCACGAGAAACCGTCTAACCTTAGATTCTTTTAATGGCCTTGCTTTGTTATTTTTAAAATTTTGACCAGAAAATGAGTAAAATTTAATTTTTTGAACAATCTAATAGTGAAAATATACGTTTAACTCGATTCTTAGCAAAAAAAAATAAAAATAAAAATCTTCTTGCTACCATGATTTTATATAAACTTGAGTTATTTACACTACAAATACCCTATGTTGTTCATCATATTTTATTCAATATTTAATTAGTTACTTATGCATGTGCTAGCTTTTATAGATGGCCTATGCAGGTCTTGAACCTGCGACCTTCGCGTTATTAGCACGACGCTCTAACCAACTGAGCTAATAGGCCAATTTGTTATTAATTTAGTGCATGCAAAACCGTCTAAGCTTATATTCTTTCAATAGCCCAGATTTTGAAAATTTTGTCCAAACAATGAGTAAATATAAATTTTTGAATAATCTATTAACGAAAATATACCTTTAACTCGATGCTTAGCAAAAAAAAATCTTGTTGCTACAATGACTTTATAAACTTGAGTTATTTACACTAAAAATACCCAATGCAGTTCATAATATTTATTCAATATTAATTTAGTGACTTTTGCATGTGTTATCTTTTATTTTGTGCATGAGAAACCATCTAAGCTTAGATTCTTTCAATGGCTTTGCTTTGTTATTTTGAAAATTTTTTCCATAAAATGAGTAATATTTAAATTTTTAAATAATCTATTATCAAAAATATACCTTTAACTCGATGCTTAGAAAATTTTATAAACTTTAGTTATTTGCAATACAAATACCCTATGCAGTTCAGAATATTTATTCAATTTTAAATTAGTGACTTTTTCTTGTGTTATCCTTTATCAATGGCCCATGCAGGTCATCAACCAGCAATCTTTGTGTTATTTGTATGGCGCTCTAACCAACTGAGGTAATAGTCCAATTTGTTTTTTTTTTGTGCTTGAGAAATCGTGTAAGCATAGATTCTTTTAATGGCCCCGCTTTGTTATTTTGAAACTTTTATCCAAAAAATGAGTAAAATTTATATTTTTCTATAATCTATTAACGAAAATATACCTTTAACAAGATGCTTAGCCAAAAAAAAAAAAAAAATCTTCTTCTTACCTTGATTTTATAAACTTGAGTTATTTACACTACAAATACCCTATTTAGGTTAGGAACCTACGACCATCCTGTTATTAGCATGACGCTCTAACCAACTAAGATACTTGGCCAATTTGTTTTTTATTTTGTGCACGAGAAACCGTCTAAGCTTAGATTCTTTTAATGGCCTTGCTTTGTTATTTTTCAAATTTTGACCAAAAAATGAGTAAAAATTACACTACAAATACCCTATGTAGTAGTTCATCATATTTTATTAGTAACTTATGCATGCGCTATCTTTTATAGATGGCCAATGCAGGTCTTGAACTGGCGACCTTCACGTTATTATTACGACGCTCTAACCAACTGAGCTAATAGGCCAATTTGTTTTCAATTTAGTGCATGCTAAACCGTCTAAGCTTATATTCTTTTAATGGCCTAGATTATGAAAATTTTATCCAAACAATGAGTAAAATATAAATTTTTGAATAATCTATTAACGAAAATATACCTTTAACTCGATTCTTAGCAAAAAAAAAAATCTTGTTGATACAATGACTTTATAAACTTTAGTTATTTACACTAAAAATACCCAATGCAATTCATAATATTTATTCAATAATAATTTAGTGACTTTTGCATGTGTTATCTTTTATTTTGTGCATGAGAAACCATCTAAGCTTAGATTCTTTTAATGGCTTTGCTTTGTTATTTTGAAAATTTTTTCCAAAAAAAGAGTAAAATTTAAATTTTTAAATAATCTATTATCGAAAGTATACCTTTAACTCGATGCTTAGGAAAAAAATATCTTCTTGTTACCATGATTTTATAAACTTTAGTTGTTTGCAATACAAATACCCTATGCAGTTCCGAATATTTATTCAATATTAAATTAGTGACTTTTGCTTGTGTTATCTTTTATAAATGTCCCATGCAGGTCATCAACCAGCAATCTTCGCGTTATTGGCATGGCGCTCCAACCAAATGAGGTAATAGGCCAATTTGTTTTTTTTGTGCTTGAGAAATCGTGTAATTATAGATTCTTTTAATGGCCTCGCTTTGTTATTTCGAAACTTTTATCCAAAAAATGACTAAAATTTAAATTTTTGAATAATCTATTAACGAAAATATACCTTTAACAAGATGCTTAGCAAAAAAAAAAAAAAAATCTTCTTCTTGCCTTGATTTTATAAACTTGAGTTATTTACACTACAAATACCCTATTTAGGTTAGGAACCTATGACCATCCCATTATTAGCATGATGCTCTAACCAACTAAGCTACTCGATCAATTTGTTTTTTATTTTGTGCACGAGAAACCGTCTAAGCTTAGATTCTTTTAATGGCCTTGCTCTGTTATTTTTAAAATTTTGACCAAAAAATGAGTAAAATTTAAATTTTTGAACAATCTATTAATGAAAATATACATTTAACTCGATTCTTAGCAAAAAAAATAAAAATAAAAATCTTCTTGTTACCATGAGTTATATAAACTTGAGTTATTTACAATACAAATACCCTATGTAGTTCATCTTATTTTATTCAATATTTAATTAGTAACTTATGCAAGGGCTATCTTTTATAGATGGCCTATGCAGGTCTTGAACCTGCGACCTTCGCGTTATTAGCACGACGCTCTAACCAACTGAGCTAATAGGCCAATTTGTTTTTAATTTAGTGCAAGCTAAACCGTCTAAGCTTATATTCTTTTAATGGCCGAGATTTTGAAAATTTTGTCCAAACAATGAGTAAAATATAAATTTTTGAATAAACTTTTAACGAAAATATACCCTATTTAGGTTAGGAACCTACGACGATCCTGTTATTAGCATGACGCTCTAACCAACTAAGATACTTGGCCAATTTGTTTTTTATTTTGTACACGCGAAACCGTCTAAGCTTAGATTCTTTTAATGGCCTTGCTTTGTTATTTTTAAAATTTTGACCAAAAAATGAGTAAAATTTACACTACAAATACCCTATGTAGTAGTTCATCATATTTTATTAGTAACTTATGCATGCGCTATCTTTTATAGATGGTCAATGCAGGTCTTGCACCTGCGACCTTCCCGTTATTAGCACAACGCTCTAACCAACTGAGCTAATAGGCCAATTTGTTTTCAATTTAGTGCATGCCAAACCATCTAAGCTTATATTCTTTTAATGGCCTAGATTATGAAAATTTTATCCAAACAATGAGTAAAATATAAATTTTTGAATAATCTATTAACGAAAATATACCTTTAACTCGATTCTTAGCAAAAAAAAATCTTGTTGCTACAATGACTTTATAAACTTGAGTTATTTACACTAAAAATACCCAATGCAGTTCATAATATTTATTCAATATTAATTTAGTGACTTTTGCATGTGTTATCTTTTATTTTGTGCATGAGAAACCATCTAAGCTTAGATTCTTTCAATGGCTTTGCTTTGTTATTTTGAAAATTTTTTCCATAAAATGAGTAATATTTAAATTTTTAAATAATCTATTATCAAAAATATACCTTTAACTCGATGCTTAGAAAAAAAATTTCTTCTTGTTACTGTGATTTTATAAACTTTAGTTATTTGCAATACAAATACCCTATGCAGCTCATAATATTTATTCAATTTTAAATTAGTGACATTTGCTTGTGTTATCCTTTATCAATGGCCCATGCAGGTCATCAACCAGCAATCTTTGTGTTATTGGTATGGCGCTCTAACCAACTGAGGTAATAGGCCAATTTGTTTTTTTTTTGTGCTTGAGAAATCGTGTAAGCATAGATTCTTTTAATGGCCTCGCTTTGTTATTTTGAAACTTTTATCCAAAAAATGAGTAAAATTTATATTTTTCTATAATCTATTAACGAAAATATACCTTTAACAAGATGCTTAGCCAAAAAAAAAAAAATCTTCTTCATACCTTGATTTTATAAACTTGAGTTATTTACACTACAAATACCCTATTTAGGTTAGGAACCTACGACCATCCTGTTATTAGCATAACTCTCTAACCAACTAAGCTACTAGGCCAATTTGTTTTTTTATTTTGTGCACGAGAAACCGTCTAAGCTTAGATTCTTTTAATGGCCTTGCTTTGTTATTTTTAAAATTTTGACCAAAAAATGAGTAAAATTTACACTACAAATACCCTATGTAGTTCATCATATTTTATTCAATATTTAATTAGTAACTTATGCACGCGCTATCTTTTATAAATGGCGTATGCAGGTCTTGAACCTGCAACCTTCGCGTTATTAGCATGACGCTCTAACCAACTAAGCTAATAGGCCAATTTGTTTTCAATTTAGTGCATGCTAAACCGTCTAAGCTTATATTCTTTTAATGGCCTAGATTATGAAAATTTTATCCAAACAATGAGTAAAATATAAATTTTTGAATAATCTATTAACGAAAATATACCTTTAACTCGATTCTTAGCAAAAAAAAATCTTGTTGCTACAATTACTTTATAAACTTTAGTTATTTACACTAAAAATACCCAATGCAATTCATAAAATTTATTCAATATTAATTTAGTGACTTTTGCATGTGTTATCTTTTATTTTGTTCATGAGAAACCATCTAAGCATAGATTCTTTTAATGCCTTTTCTTTGTTATTTTGAAAATTTTTTCCAAAAAATGAGTAAAATTTAAATTTTTAAATAATCTGTTATAGAAAGTATACCTTTAACTCGATGCGTAGGAAAAAAATATCTTCTTGTTTCCATGATTTTATAAACTTTAGTTGTTTGCAATACAAATACCCTATGCAGTTCCGAATATTTATTCAATATTAAATTAGTGACTTTTGCTTGTGTTATCTTTTATAAATGTCCCATGCAGGTCATCAACCAGCAATCTTCGCGTTATTGGCATGGCGCTCTAACCAAATGAGGTAATAGGCCAATTTGTTTTTTTTGTGCTTGAGAAATCGTGTAATTATAGATTCTTTTAATGGCCTCGCTTTGTTATTTCAAAAATTTTATCCAAAAAATGACTAAAATTTAAATTTTTGAATAATCTATTAACGAAAATATACCTTTAACAAGATGCTTAGCAAAAAAAAAAAAATCTTCTTCTTGCCTTGATTTTATAAACTTGAGTTATTTACACTACAAATACCCTATTTAGGTTAAGAACCTATGACCATCCCGTTATTAGCATGATGTTCTAACCAACTAAGTTACTTGGCCAATTTGTTTTTTATTTTGTGCTCGAGAAACCGTCTAAGCTTAGATTCTTTTAATGGCCTTGCTCTGTTATTTTTAAAATTTTGACCAAAAAATGAGTAAAATTTAAATTTTTGAACAATCTATTAATGAAAATATACATTTAACTCGATTCTTAGCAAAAAAAATAAAAATAAAAATCTTCTTGTTACGATGAGTTATATAAACTTGAGTTATTTACACTAAAAATACCCAATACAATTCATAATATTTATTCAATATTAATTTAGTGACTTTTGCATGTGTTATCTCTTATTTTGTGCATGAGAAACCATCTAAGCTTAGATTCTTTTAATGGCTTTGCTTTGTTATTTTGAAAATTTTTTCAGAAAATGGGTAAAATTTAAATTTTTAAATAATTTCTTATCGAAAGTATACCTTTAACTCGATGCTTAGAAAAAAATTTCTTCTTGTTACCATGATTTTATAAACTTTAGTTGTTTGCAATACAAATACCCTATGCAATTCCGAATATTTATTCAATATTAAATTAGTGACTTTTGCTTGTGTTATCTTTTATAAATGTCCCATGCAGGTCATCAACCAGC
The DNA here is from genome assembly GCA_027563935.2 of Costus lasius. Taxonomy (NCBI): domain Eukaryota; kingdom Viridiplantae; phylum Streptophyta; class Magnoliopsida; order Zingiberales; family Costaceae; genus Costus; species Costus lasius. The sequence continues at coordinate 86,566,326 of CM050451.1, forward strand.
AATCTTCGCGTTATTGGCATGGCGCTCTAGCCAAATGAGGTAATAGGCCAATTTGTTTTTTCTGTGCTTGAGAAATCGTGTAAGCATAGATTCTTTTAATGGCCTCGCTTTGTTATTTTGAAAATTCTATCCAAAAAATGACTAAAATTTAAATTTTTGAATAATCTATTAACGAAAATATACCTTTAACAAGATGCTTAGCAAAAAAAAAAAAAAAATCTTCTTCTTGCCTTGATTTTATAAACTTGAGTTATTTACACTACAAATACCCTATTTAAGTTAGGAACCTATGACCATTCCGTTATTAGCATGATGCTCTAACCAACTAAGCTACTTGGCCAATTTGTTTTTTATTTTGTGCACGAGAAACCGTCTAAGCTTAGATTCTTTTAATGGCCTTGCTTTGTTATTTTTAAAATTTTGACCAAAAAATGAGTAAAATTTAAATTTTTGAACAATCTATTAATGAAAATATACGTTTAACTTGATTCTTAGAAAAAAAAATAAAAATAAAAATCTTCTTGTTACCATGAATTTATATAAACTTGAGTTATTTACAATACAAATACCCTATTTAGGTTAGGAACCTATGACCATCCCGTTATTAGCATGATGCTCTAACCAACTAAGCTACTTGGCCAATTTGTTTTTTATTTTGTGCACGAGAAACCGTCTAAGCTTAGATTCTTTTAATGGCCTTGCTTTGTTATTTTTAAAATTTTGACCAAAAAATGAGTAAAATTTAAATTTTTGAACAATCTATTAATGAAAATATACATTTAACTCGATTCTTAGCAATAAAAATAAAAATAAAAATCTTCTTGTCACCATGATTTTATATAAACTTGAGTTATTTACACTACAAATACCCTATGTAGTGCATCATATTTTATTCAATATTTCATAGTAACTTATGCATTTGCTAGCTTTTATAGATAGCCTATGCAGGTCTTGAACCTGCGACCTTCGCGTTATTAGCACGACGCTCTAACCAACTGAGCTAATAGGCCAATTTGTTTTTAATTTAGTGCTTGCTAAACCGTCTAAGCTTATATTCTTTTAATGGCCTAGATTTTGAAAATTTTGTCCAAACAATGAGTAAAATATAAATTTTTGAATAATCTATTAACGAAAATATACCTTTAACTCGATGCTTAGCAAAAAAAAATCTTGTTGCTACAATGACTTTATAAACTTGAGTTATTTACACTAAAAATACCCAATACAATTCATAATAATTATTCAATATTAATTTAGTGACTTTTGCATGTGTTATCTTTTATTTTGTGCATGAGAAACCATCTAAGCTTAGATTCTTTTAATGGCTTTGCTTTGTTATTTTGAAAATTTTTTCCAAAAAATGAGTAAAATTTAAATTTTTAAATAATTTCTTATCGAAAGTATACCTTTAACTCGATGCTTAGAAAAAAAATATCTTCTTGTTACCATGATTTTATAAACTTTAGTTGTTTGCAATACAAATACCCTATGCAGTTCCGAATATTTATTCAATATTAAATTAGTGACTTTTGCTTGTGTTATCTTTTATAAATGTCCCATGCAGGTCATCAACTAGCAATCTTCTCGTTATTGGCATGGCGCTCTAACCAAATGAGGTAATAGGTCAATTTGTTTTTTCTGTGCTTGAGAAATCGTGTAAGCATAGATTCTTTTAATGGCCTCGCTTTGTTATTTTGAAAATTTTATCCAAAAAATGACTAAAATTTAAATTTTTGAATAATCAATTAACGAAAATATACCTTTAACAAGATGCTTAGCAAAAAAAAAAAAAATCTTCTTCTTGCCTTGATTTTATAAACTTGAGTTATTTACACTACAAATACCCTATTTAGGTTTGGAACCTATGACCATCCCGTTATTAGCATGATGCTCTAACCAACTAAGCTACTTGGCCAATTTGTTTTTTATTTTGTGCACGAGAAACCGTCTGAGCTTAGATTCTTTTAATGGCCTTGCTTTGTTATTTTTAAAATTTTGACCAAAAAATGAGTAAAATTTAAATTTTTGAACAATCTATTAATGAAAATATACGTTTAACTAGATTCTTAGCAAAAAAAATAAAAATAAAAATCTTCTTGTTACCATGATTTTATATAAACTTGAGTTATTTACAATACAAATACCCTATTTAGGTTAGGAACCTATGACCATCCCGTTATTAGCATGATGCTCTAACCAACTAAGCTACTTGGCCAAATTGTTTTTTATTTTGTGCACGAGAAACCGTCTAAGTTAGATTCTTTTAATGGCCTTGCTTTGTTGTTTTCAAAATTTTGACCAAAAAATGAGTAAAATTTAAATTTTTGAACAATCTATTAATGAAAATATACGTTTAACTCAATTCTTAGCAAAAAAAATAAAAATAAAAATCTTCTTGTTACCATGATTTTATTTAAACTTGAACCTGCGACCTTCGCGTTATTAGCACGACGCTCTAACCAACTGAGCTAATAGGCCAATTTGTTTTTAATTTAGTGCAAGCTAAACCGTCTAAGCTTATATTCTTTTAATGGCCTAGATTTTGAAAATTTTGTCCAAACAATGAGTAAAATATAAATTTTTGAATAATCTATTAACGAAAATATACGTTTAAGTCGATGCTTAGCAAAAAAAAATCTTGTTGCTACAATGACTTTATAAACTTGAGTTATTTACACTAAAAATACCCTATGCAGTTCATAATATTTATTAAATATTAATTTAGTGACTTTTGCATGTGTTATCTTTTATTTTGTGCATGAGAAACCATCTAAGCTTACATTCTTTTAATGGCTTTGCTTTGTTATTTTGAAATTTTTTTCCCAAAAATGAGTAAAATTTAAATTTTAAAATAATTTATTATCGAAAATATACCTTTAACTCGATGCTTAGAAAAAAAATTTCTTCTTGTTACCATGATTTTATAAACTTTAGTTATTTGCAATACAAATACGCTATGCAGTTCAGAATATTTATTCAAAATTAAATTAGTGAGTTTTGCTTGTATTATCCTTTATGAATGGCCCATGTAGGTCATCAACCAGCAATCTTTATGTTATTGGCATGGCGCTCTAACCAACTGAGGTAATAGGCCAATTTGTTTTTTTTCTGCTTCAGAAATCGTGTAAGCATAGATTCTTTTAATGGCCTCGCTTTGTTATTTTGAAACTTTTATCCAAAAAATGAGTAAAATTTAAATTTTTGAATAATCTATTAACGAAAATATACTTTTAACAAGATGCTTAGCCAAAAAAAAAAATCTTCTTCTAACCTTGTTTTTATAAACTTGAGTTATTTACACTACAAATACCCTATATGGTCTTGCACCTGCGACCTTCCCGTTATTAGCACAACACTATAACCAACTGAGCTAATAGGCCAATTTGTTTTCAATTTAGTGCATGCCAAACCGTCTAAGCTTATATTCTTTTAATGGCCTAGATTATGAAAATTTTATCCAAACAATGAGTAAAATATAAATTTCTGAATAATCTATTAACGAAAATATACCTTTAACTCGATTCTTAGCAAAAATATACCTTTATAAACTTGAGTTCTTTACACTAAAAATACCCAATGCAATTCATAATATTTATTCAATATTAATTTAGTGACTTTTGCATGTGTTATCTTTTATTTTGTGCATGAGAAACCATCTAAGCATAGATTCTTTTAATGCCTTTGCTTTGTTATTTTGAAAATTTTTTCCAAAAAATGAGTAAAATTTAAATTTTTAAATAATCTATTATCGAAAGTATACCTTTAACTCGATGCTTAGAAAAAAAATATCTTCTTGTTACCATGATTTTATAAACTTTTGTTATTTGCAATACAAATATCCTATGCAGTTCCGAATATTTATTCAATATTAAATTAGTGACTTTTGCTTGTGTTATCTTTTATAAATGTCCCATGCAGGTCATCAACCAGCAATCTTCGCGTTATTGGCATGGCGCTCTAACCAAATGAGGTAATAGGCCAATTTGTTTTTTTTGTGCTTGAGAAATCGTGCAATTATAGATTCTTTTAATGGCCTCGCTTTGTTATTTCGAAAATTTTATCCAAAAAATGACTAAAATTTAAATTTTTGAATAATCTATTAACGAAAATAAACCTTTAACAAGATGCTAAGCAAAAAAAAAACATCTTCTTCTTGCCTTGATTTTATAAACTTGAGTTATTTACACTACAAATACCCTATTTAGGTTAGGAACCTATGACCATCCCATTATTAGCATGATGCTCTAACCAACTAAGCTACTCGATCAATTTGTTTTTTATTTTGTGCACGAGAAACCGTCTAAGCTTAGATTCTTTTAATGGCCTTGCTTTGTTATTTTTAAAATTTTGACGAGAAAATGAGTAAAATTTAATTTTTTGAACAATCTATTAATGAAAATATACGTTTAACTCGATTCTTAGCAAAAAAAATAAAAATAAAAATCTTCTTGTTACCATGATTTTATATAAACTTGAGTTATTTACACTACAAATACCCTATGTTGTACATCATATTTTATTCAATATTTAATTAGTAACTTATGCATGTGCTAGCTTTTATAGATGGCCTATGCAGGTCTTGAACCTACGACCTTCGCGTTATTAGCACGACGCTCTAACCAACTGAGCTAATAGGCCAATTTGTTTTTAATTTAGTGCATGCTAAACCGTCTAAGCTTATATTCTTTCAATGGCCTAGATTTTGAAAATTTTGTCCAAACAATGAGTAAAATATAAATTTTTGAATAATCTATTAACGAAAATATACCTTTAACTCGATGCTTAGCAAAAAAAAATCTTGTTGCTACAATGACTTTATAAACTTGAGTTATTTACACTAAAAATACCCAATGCAGTTCATAATATTTATTCAATATTAATTTAGTGACTTTTGCATGTGTTATCTTTTATTTAGTGCATGAGAAACCATCTAAGCTTAGATTCTTTCAATGGCTTTGCTTTGTTATTTTGAAAATTTTTTCCATAAAATGAGTAATATTTAAATTTTTAAATAATCTATTATCGAAAATATACCTTTAACTCGATGCTTAGAAAAAAAATTTCTTCTTGTTACCATGATTTTATAAACTTTAGTTATTTGCAATACAAATACCCTATGCAGTTCAGAATATTTATTCAATTTTAAATTAGTGACTTTTGCTTGTGTTATCCTTTATCAATGGCCCATGCAGGTCATCAACCAGCAATCTTTGTGTTATTGGCATGGCGCTCTAACCAACTGAGGTAATAGGCCAATTTGTTTTTTTTTGTGCTTGAGAAATCGTGTAAGCATAGATTCTTTTAATGGCCTCGCTTTGTTATTTTGAAACTTTTATCCAAAAAATGAGTAAAATTTAAATTTTTGAATAATCTATTAACGAAAATATAACTTTAACAAGATGCTTAGCCAAAAAAAAAAAATCTTCTTATTACCTTGATTTTTTAAACTTGAGTTATTTACACTACAAATACCCTATGTAGTTCATCATATTTTATTCAATATTTAATTAGTAACTTATGCATGCGCTATCTTTTATAGATGGCGTATGCAAGTCTGAACCTGCGACCTTCTCGTTATTAGCACGTCGCTCTAACCAACTGAGCTAATAGGCCAATTTGTTTTCAATTTAGTGCATGCTAAACCGTCTAAGCTTATATTCTTTTAATGGCCTAGATTATGAAAATTTTATCCAAACAATGAGTAAAATATAAATTTTCGAATAATCTATTAACGAAAATATACCTTTAACTCGTTTCTTAGCAAAAAAAAATCTTGTTGCTACAATGAGTTTATAAACTTTAGTTATTTACACTAAAAATACCCAATGCAATTCATAATATTTATTCAATATTAATTTAGTGACTTTTGCATGTGTTATCTTTTATTTTGTGCATGAGAAACCATCTAAGCTTAGATTCTTTTAATGGCTTTGCTTTGTTATTTTGAAAATTTTTTCCAAAAAAAGAGTAAAATTTAAATTTTTAAATAATCTATTATCGAAAGTATACCTTTAACTCGATGCTTAGGAAAAAAATATCTTCTTGTTACCATGATTTTATAAACTTTAGTTGTTTGCAATACAAATACCCTATGCAGTTCTGAATATTTATTCAATATTAAATTAGTGACTTTTGCTTGTGTTATCTTTTATAAATGTCCCATGCAGGTCATCAACCAGCAATCTTCGCGTTCTTGGCATGGCGCTCTAACCAAATGAGGTAATAGGCCAATTTGTTTTTTTTGTGCCTTAGAAATCGTGTAATTATAGATTCTTTTAATGGCCTCGCTTTGTTATTTCAAAAATTTTATCCAAAAAATGACTAAAATTTAAACTTTTGAATAATCTATTAACGAAAATATACCTTTAACAAGATGCTTAGCAAAAAAAAAAAATCTTCTTCTTGCCTTGATTTTATAAACTTGAGTTATTTACACTACAAATACCCTATTTAGGTTAAGAACCTATGACCATCCCATTATTAGCATGATGCTCTAACCAACTAAGCTACTTGGCCAATTTGTTTTTTATTTTGTGCACGAGAAACCGTCTAAGCTTAGATTCTTTTAATGGCCTTGCTTTGTTATTTTTAAAATTTTGACCAAAAAATGAGTAAAATTTAAATTTTTGAACAATCTATTAATGAAAATATACGTTTAACTCGATTCTTAGAAAAAAAAATAAAAATAAAAATCTTCTTGTTACCATGATGTTATATAAACTTGAGTTATTTACAATACAAATACCCTAGTATGTAGGTCATCCTATTTTATTCAATATTTAATTAGTAACTTATCGCGTTATTAGCACGACGCTCTAACCAACTGAGCTAATAAGCCAATTTGTTTTTAATTTAGTGCAAGCTAAACCGTCTAAGCTTATACTCTTTTAATGGCCTAGATTTTGAAAATTTTGTCCAAACAATGAGTAAAATATAAATTTTTGAATAATCTATTAACGAAAATATACTTTTAACAAGATGCTTAGCCAAAAAAAAAAAATCTTCTTTCTAACCTTGTTTTTATAAACTTGAGTTATTTAGACTACAAATACCCTATTTAGGTTAGGAACCTACGACGATCCTGTTATTAGCATGACGCTCTAACCAACTAAGATACTTGGCCAATTTGTTTTTTATTTTGTGCACGAGAAACCGTCTAAGATTAGATTCTTTTAATGGCCTTGCTTTGTTATTTTTAAAATTTTGACCAAAAAATGAGTAAAATTTACACTACAAATACCCTATATAGTTCATCATATTTTATTCAATATTTAATTAGTAACTTATGCATACGCTATCTTTTATAGATGGCGTATGCAGGTCTTGAACCTACGACCTTCTCATTATTAGCACGACGCTCTAACCAACTGAGCTAATAGGCCAATTTGTTTTCAATTTAGTGCATGCTAAACCGTCTAAGCTTATATTCTTTTAATGGCCTAGATTATGAAAATTTTATCCAAACAATGAGTAAAATATAAATTTTTGAATAATCTATTAACGAAAATATACCTTTAACTCGATTCTTAGCAAAAAAAAATAAAAATAAAAATCTTCTTGCTACCATGATTTTATATAAACTTGAGTTATTTACACTACAAATACCCTATGTTGTTCATCATATTTTATTCAATATTTAATTAGTTACTTATGCATGTGCTAGCTTTTATAGATGGCCTATGCAGGTCTTGAACCTGCGACCTTCGCGTTATTAGCACGACGCTCTAACCAACTGAGCTAATAGGCCAATTTGTTATTAATTTAGTGCATGCAAAACCGTCTAAGCTTATATTCTTTCAATAGCCCAGATTTTGAAAATTTTGTCCAAACAATGAGTAAATATAAATTTTTGAATAATCTATTAACGAAAATATACCTTTAACTCGATGCTTAGCAAAAAAAAATCTTGTTGCTACAATGACTTTATAAACTTGAGTTATTTACACTAAAAATACCCAATGCAGTTCATAATATTTATTCAATAATAATTTAGTGACTTTTGCATGTGTTTTCTTTTATTTTGTGCATGAGAAACCATCTAAGCTTAGATTCATAATAATAATGCAATTCATAATATTTATTCTTTTAATTTTGCATGTGACTTTTGCTTTGTTATTTTGAAAAATTTTTTCCAAAAAAAGAGTAAAATTTAAATTTTTAAATAATCTATTATCGAAAGTATACCTTTAACTCGATGCTTAGGAAAAAATATCTTCTTGTTACCATGATTTTATAAACTTTAGTTGTTTGCAATACAAATACCCTATGCAGTTCCGAATATTTATTCAATATTAAATTAGTGACTTTTGCTTGTGTTATCTTTTATAAATGTCCCATGCAGGTCATCAACCAGCAATCTTCGCGTTATTGGCATGGCGCTCCAACCAAATGAGGTAATAGGCCAATTTGTTTTTTTTTGTGCTTGAGAAATCGTGTAATTATAGATTCTTTTAATGGCCTCGCTTTGTTATTTCGAAACATTTATCCAAAAAATGACTAAAATTTAAATTTTTGAATAATCTATTAACGAAAATATACCTTTAACAAGATGCTTAGCAAAAAAAAAAAATCTTCTTCTTGCCTTGATTTTATAAACTTGAGTTATTTACACTACAAATACCCTATTCAGGTTAGGAACCTATGACCATCCCATTATTAGCATGATGCTCTAACCAACTAAGCTACTCGATCAATTTGTTTTTTATTTTGTGCACGAGAAACCGTCTAACCTTAGATTCTTTTAATGGCCTTGCTTTGTTATTTTTAAAATTTTGACCAGAAAATGAGTAAAATTTAATTTTTTGAACAATCTAATAGTGAAAATATACGTTTAACTCGATTCTTAGCAAAAAAAAATAAAAATAAAAATCTTCTTGCTACCATGATTTTATATAAACTTGAGTTATTTACACTACAAATACCCTATGTTGTTCATCATATTTTATTCAATATTTAATTAGTTACTTATGCATGTGCTAGCTTTTATAGATGGCCTATGCAGGTCTTGAACCTGCGACCTTCGCGTTATTAGCACGACGCTCTAACCAACTGAGCTAATAGGCCAATTTGTTATTAATTTAGTGCATGCAAAACCGTCTAAGCTTATATTCTTTCAATAGCCCAGATTTTGAAAATTTTGTCCAAACAATGAGTAAATATAAATTTTTGAATAATCTATTAACGAAAATATACCTTTAACTCGATGCTTAGCAAAAAAAAATCTTGTTGCTACAATGACTTTATAAACTTGAGTTATTTACACTAAAAATACCCAATGCAGTTCATAATATTTATTCAATATTAATTTAGTGACTTTTGCATGTGTTATCTTTTATTTTGTGCATGAGAAACCATCTAAGCTTAGATTCTTTCAATGGCTTTGCTTTGTTATTTTGAAAATTTTTTCCATAAAATGAGTAATATTTAAATTTTTAAATAATCTATTATCAAAAATATACCTTTAACTCGATGCTTAGAAAATTTTATAAACTTTAGTTATTTGCAATACAAATACCCTATGCAGTTCAGAATATTTATTCAATTTTAAATTAGTGACTTTTTCTTGTGTTATCCTTTATCAATGGCCCATGCAGGTCATCAACCAGCAATCTTTGTGTTATTTGTATGGCGCTCTAACCAACTGAGGTAATAGTCCAATTTGTTTTTTTTTTGTGCTTGAGAAATCGTGTAAGCATAGATTCTTTTAATGGCCCCGCTTTGTTATTTTGAAACTTTTATCCAAAAAATGAGTAAAATTTATATTTTTCTATAATCTATTAACGAAAATATACCTTTAACAAGATGCTTAGCCAAAAAAAAAAAAAAAAAATCTTCTTCTTACCTTGATTTTATAAACTTGAGTTATTTACACTACAAATACCCTATTTAGGTTAGGAACCTACGACCATCCTGTTATTAGCATGACGCTCTAACCAACTAAGATACTTGGCCAATTTGTTTTTTATTTTGTGCACGAGAAACCGTCTAAGCTTAGATTCTTTTAATGGCCTTGCTTTGTTATTTTTCAAATTTTGACCAAAAAATGAGTAAAAATTACACTACAAATACCCTATGTAGTAGTTCATCATATTTTATTAGTAACTTATGCATGCGCTATCTTTTATAGATGGCCAATGCAGGTCTTGAACTGGCGACCTTCACGTTATTATTACGACGCTCTAACCAACTGAGCTAATAGGCCAATTTGTTTTCAATTTAGTGCATGCTAAACCGTCTAAGCTTATATTCTTTTAATGGCCTAGATTATGAAAATTTTATCCAAACAATGAGTAAAATATAAATTTTTGAATAATCTATTAACGAAAATATACCTTTAACTCGATTCTTAGCAAAAAAAAAAATCTTGTTGATACAATGACTTTATAAACTTTAGTTATTTACACTAAAAATACCCAATGCAATTCATAATATTTATTCAATAATAATTTAGTGACTTTTGCATGTGTTATCTTTTATTTTGTGCATGAGAAACCATCTAAGCTTAGATTCTTTTAATGGCTTTGCTTTGTTATTTTGAAAATTTTTTCCAAAAAAAGAGTAAAATTTAAATTTTTAAATAATCTATTATCGAAAGTATACCTTTAACTCGATGCTTAGGAAAAAAATATCTTCTTGTTACCATGATTTTATAAACTTTAGTTGTTTGCAATACAAATACCCTATGCAGTTCCGAATATTTATTCAATATTAAATTAGTGACTTTTGCTTGTGTTATCTTTTATAAATGTCCCATGCAGGTCATCAACCAGCAATCTTCGCGTTATTGGCATGGCGCTCCAACCAAATGAGGTAATAGGCCAATTTGTTTTTTTTGTGCTTGAGAAATCGTGTAATTATAGATTCTTTTAATGGCCTCGCTTTGTTATTTCGAAACTTTTATCCAAAAAATGACTAAAATTTAAATTTTTGAATAATCTATTAACGAAAATATACCTTTAACAAGATGCTTAGCAAAAAAAAAAAAAAATCTTCTTCTTGCCTTGATTTTATAAACTTGAGTTATTTACACTACAAATACCCTATTTAGGTTAGGAACCTATGACCATCCCATTATTAGCATGATGCTCTAACCAACTAAGCTACTCGATCAATTTGTTTTTTATTTTGTGCACGAGAAACCGTCTAAGCTTAGATTCTTTTAATGGCCTTGCTCTGTTATTTTTAAAATTTTGACCAAAAAATGAGTAAAATTTAAATTTTTGAACAATCTATTAATGAAAATATACATTTAACTCGATTCTTAGCAAAAAAAATAAAAATAAAAATCTTCTTGTTACCATGAGTTATATAAACTTGAGTTATTTACAATACAAATACCCTATGTAGTTCATCTTATTTTATTCAATATTTAATTAGTAACTTATGCAAGGGCTATCTTTTATAGATGGCCTATGCAGGTCTTGAACCTGCGACCTTCGCGTTATTAGCACGACGCTCTAACCAACTGAGCTAATAGGCCAATTTGTTTTTAATTTAGTGCAAGCTAAACCGTCTAAGCTTATATTCTTTTAATGGCCGAGATTTTGAAAATTTTGTCCAAACAATGAGTAAAATATAAATTTTTGAATAATCTATTAACGAAAATATACTTTTAACAAGATGCTTAGCCAAACAAAAAAATCTTCTTCTAACCTTGTTTTTATAAACTTGAGTTATTTAGACTACAAATACCCTATTTAGGTTAGGAACCTACGACGATCCTGTTATTAGCATGACGCTCTAACCAACTAAGATACTTGGCCAATTTGTTTTTTATTTTGTACACGCGAAACCGTCTAAGCTTAGATTCTTTTAATGGCCTTGCTTTGTTATTTTTAAAATTTTGACCAAAAAATGAGTAAAAATTACACTACAAATACCCTATGTAGTAGTTCATCATATTTTATTAGTAACTTATGCATGCGCTATCTTTTATAGATGGTCAATGCAGGTCTTGCACCTGCGACCTTCCCGTTATTAGCACAACGCTCTAACCAACTGAGCTAATAGGCCAATTTGTTTTCAATTTAGTGCATGCCAAACCATCTAAGCTTATATTCTTTTAATGGCCTAGATTATGAAAATTTTATCCAAACAATGAGTAAAATATAAATTTTTGAATAATCTATTAACGAAAATATACCTTTAACTCGATTCTTAGCAAAAAAAAATCTTGTTGCTACAATGACTTTATAAACTTGAGTTATTTACACTAAAAATACCCAATGCAGTTCATAATATTTATTCAATATTAATTTAGTGACTTTTGCATGTGTTATCTTTTATTTTGTGCATGAGAAACCATCTAAGCTTAGATTCTTTCAATGGCTTTGCTTTGTTATTTTGAAAATTTTTTCCATAAAATGAGTAATATTTAAATTTTTAAATAATCTATTATCAAAAATATACCTTTAACTCGATGCTTAGAAAAAAAATTTCTTCTTGTTACCGTGATTTTATAAACTTTAGTTATTTGCAATACAAATACCCTATGCAGCTCATAATATTTATTCAATTTTAAATTAGTGACATTTGCTTGTGTTATCCTTTATCAATGGCCCATGCAGGTCATCAACCAGCAATCTTTGTGTTATTGGTATGGCGCTCTAACCAACTGAGGAAATAGGCCAATTTGTTTTTTTTTTGTGCTTGAGAAATCGTGTAAGCATAGATTCTTTTAATGGCCTCGCTTTGTTATTTTGAAACTTTTATCCAAAAAATGAGTAAAATTTATATTTTTCTATAATCTATTAACGAAAATATACCTTTAACAAGATGCTTAGCCAAAAAAAAAAAATCTTCTTCATAGCTTGATTTTATAAACTTGAGTTATTTACACTACAAATACCCTATTTAGGTTAGGAACCTACGACCATCCTGTTATTAGCATAACTCTCTAACCAACTAAGCTACTAGGCCAATTTGTTTTTTTATTTTGTGCACGAGAAACCGTCTAAGCTTAGATTCTTTTAATGGCCTTGCTTTGTTATTTTTAAAATTTTGACCAAAAAATGAGTAAAATTTACACTACAAATACCCTATGTAGTTCATCATATTTTATTCAATATTTAATTAGTAACTTATGCACGCGCTATCTTTTATAAATGGCGTATGCAGGTCTTGAACCTGCAACCTTCGCGTTATTAGCATGACGCTCTAACCAACTAAGCTAATAGGCCAATTTGTTTTCAATTTAGTGCATGCTAAACCGTCTAAGCTTATATTCTTTTAATGGCCTAGATTATGAAAATTTTATCCAAACAATGAGTAAAATATAAATTTTTGAATAATCTATTAACGAAAATATACCTTTAACTCGATTCTTAGCAAAAAAAAATCTTGTTGCTACAATTACTTTATAAACTTTAGTTATTTACACTAAAAATACCCAATGCAATTCATAAAATTTATTCAATATTAATTTAGTGACTTTTGCATGTGTTATCTTTTATTTTGTTCATGAGAAACCATCTAAGCATAGATTCTTTTAATGCCTTTTCTTTGTTATTTTGAAAATTTTTTCCAAAAAATGAGTAAAATTTAAATTTTTAAATAATCTGTTATAGAAAGTATACCTTTAACTCGATGCGTAGGAAAAAAATATCTTCTTGTTTCCATGATTTTATAAACTTTAGTTGTTTGCAATACAAATACCCTATGCAGTTCCGAATATTTATTCAATATTAAATTAGTGACTTTTGCTTGTGTTATCTTTTATAAATGTCCCATGCAGGTCATCAACCAGCAATCTTCGCGTTATTGGCATGGCGCTCTAACCAAATGAGGTAATAGGCCAATTTGTTTTTTTTGTGCTTGAGAAATCGTGTAATTATAGATTCTTTTAATGGCCTCGCTTTGTTATTTCAAAAATTTTATCCAAAAAATGACTAAAATTTAAATTTTTGAATAATCTATTAACGAAAATATACCTTTAACAAGATGCTTAGCAAAAAAAAAAAATCTTCTTCTTGCCTTGATTTTATAAACTTGAGTTATTTACACTACAAATACCCTATTTAGGTTAAGAACCTATGACCATCCCGTTATTAGCATGATGTTCTAACCAACTAAGTTACTTGGCCAATTTGTTTTTTATTTTGTGCTCGAGAAACCGTCTAAGCTTAGATTCTTTTAATGGCCTTGCTCTGTTATTTTTAAAAATTTGAACAAAAAATGAGTAAAATTTAAATTTTTGAACAATCTATTAATGAAAATATACATTTAACTCGATTCTTAGCAAAAAAAATAAAAATAAAAATCTTCTTGTTACCATGAGTTATATAAACTTGAGTTATTTACAATACAAATACCCTATGTAGTTCATCATATTTTATTCAATATTTAATTAGTTACTTATGCATGTGCTAGGTTTTATAGATGGCCTATGCAGGTCTTGAACCTGCGACCTTCGCGTTATTAGCACGACGCTCTAACCAACTGAGCTAATAGGCCAATTTGTTTTTAATTTAGTGCATGCTAAACCGTCTAAGCTTATATTCTTTCAATGGCCTAGATTTTGAAAATTTTGTCCAAACAATGAGTAAAATATAAATTTTTGAATAATCTATTAACGAAAATATACTTTTAACAAGATGCTTAGCCAAACAAAAAAATCTTCTTCTAACCTTGTTTTTATAAACTTGAGTTATTTAGACTACAAATACCCTATTTAGGTTAGGAACCTACGACGATCCTGTTATTAGCATGACGCTCTAACCAACTAAGATACTTGGCCAATTTGTTTTTTATTTTGTACACGAGAAACCGTCTAAGCTTAGATTCTTTTAATGACCTTGCTTTGTTATTTTTAAAATTTTGACCAAAAAATGAGTAAAATTTACACTACAAATACCTTATGTAGTAGTTCATCATATTTTATTCAATATTTTATTAGTAACTTATGCATGCGCTACCTTTTATAGATGGTCAATGCAGGTCTTGCACCTGCGACCTTCCCGTTATTAGCACAACGCTCTAACCAACTGAGCTAATAGGCCAATTTGTTTTCAATTTAGTGCATGCCAAACCGTCTAAGCTTATATTCTTTTAATGGCCTAGATTATGAAAATTTTATCCAAACAATGAGTAAAATATAAATTTTTGAATAATCTATTAACGAAAATATACCTTTAACTCGATTCTTAGCAAAAAAAAATCTTGTTGCTACAATGACTTTATAAACTTGAGTTATTTACACTAAAAATACCCAATGCAGTTCATAATATTTATTCAATATTAATTTAGTGACTTTTGCATGTGTTATCTTTTATTTTGTGCATGAGAAACCATCTAAGCTTAGATTCTTTCAATGGCTTTGCTTTGTTATTTTGAAAATTTTTTCCATAAAATGAGTAATATTTAAATTTTTAAATAATCTATTATCAAAAATATACCTTTAACTCGATGCTTAGAAAAAAAATTTCTTCTTGTTACCGTGATTTTATAAACTTTAGTTATTTGCAATACAAATACCCTATGCAGCTCATAATATTTATTCAATTTTAAATTAGTGACATTTGCTTGTGTTATCCTTTATCAATGGCCCATGCAGGTCATCAACCAGCAATCTTTGTGTTATTGGTATGGCGCTCTAACCAACTGAGGAAATAGGCCAATTTGTTTTTTTTTTGTGCTTGAGAAATCGTGTAAGCATAGATTCTTTTAATGGCCTCGCTTTGTTATTTTGAAACTTTTATCCAAAAAATGAGTAAAATTTATATTTTTCTATAATCTATTAACGAAAATATACCTTTAACAAGATGCTTAGCCAAAAAAAAAAAATCTTCTTCATAGCTTGATTTTATAAACTTGAGTTATTTACACTACAAATACCCTATTTAGGTTAGGAACCTACGACCATCCTGTTATTAGCATAACTCTCTAACCAACTAAGCTACTAGGCCAATTTGTTTTTTTATTTTGTGCACGAGAAACCGTCTAAGCTTAGATTCTTTTAATGGCCTTGCTTTGTTATTTTTAAAATTTTGACCAAAAAATGAGTAAAATTTACACTACAAATACCCTATGTAGTTCATCATATTTTATTCAATATTTAATTAGTAACTTATGCACGCGCTATCTTTTATAAATGGCGTATGCAGGTCTTGAACCTGCAACCTTCGCGTTATTAGCATGACGCTCTAACCAACTAAGCTAATAGGCCAATTTGTTTTCAATTTAGTGCATGCTAAACCGTCTAAGCTTATATTCTTTTAATGGCCTAGATTATGAAAATTTTATCCAAACAATGAGTAAAATATAAATTTTTGAATAATCTATTAACGAAAATATACCTTTAACTCGATTCTTAGCAAAAAAAAATCTTGTTGCTACAATTACTTTATAAACTTTAGTTATTTACACTAAAAATACCCAATGCAATTCATAAAATTTATTCAATATTAATTTAGTGACTTTTGCATGTGTTATCTTTTATTTTGTTCATGAGAAACCATCTAAGCATAGATTCTTTTAATGCCTTTTCTTTGTTATTTTGAAAATTTTTTCCAAAAAATGAGTAAAATTTAAATTTTTAAATAATCTGTTATAGAAAGTATACCTTTAACTCGATGCGTAGGAAAAAAATATCTTCTTGTTTCCATGATTTTATAAACTTTAGTTGTTTGCAATACAAATACCCTATGCAGTTCCGAATATTTATTCAATATTAAATTAGTGACTTTTGCTTGTGTTATCTTTTATAAATGTCCCATGCAGGTCATCAACCAGCAATCTTCGCGTTATTGGCATGGCGCTCTAACCAAATGAGGTAATAGGCCAATTTGTTTTTTTTGTGCTTGAGAAATCGTGTAATTATAGATTCTTTTAATGGCCTCGCTTTGTTATTTCAAAAATTTTATCCAAAAAATGACTAAAATTTAAATTTTTGAATAATCTATTAACGAAAATATACCTTTAACAAGATGCTTAGCAAAAAAAAAAAATCTTCTTCTTGCCTTGATTTTATAAACTTGAGTTATTTACACTACAAATACCCTATTTAGGTTAAGAACCTATGACCATCCCGTTATTAGCATGATGTTCTAACCAACTAAGTTACTTGGCCAATTTGTTTTTTATTTTGTGCTCGAGAAACCGTCTAAGCTTAGATTCTTTTAATGGCCTTGCTCTGTTATTTTTAAAAATTTGAACAAAAAATGAGTAAAATTTAAATTTTTGAACAATCTATTAATGAAAATATACATTTAACTCGATTCTTAGCAAAAAAAATAAAAATAAAAATCTTCTTGTTACCATGAGTTATTTACAATACAAATACCCTATGTAGTTCATCATATTTTATTCAATATTTAATTAGTTACTTATGCATGTGCTAGGTTTTATAGATGGCCTATGCAGGTCTTGAACCTGCGACCTTCGCGTTATTAGCACGACGCTCTAACCAACTGAGCTAATAGGCCAATTTGTTTTTAATTTAGTGCATGCTAAACCGTCTAAGCTTATATTCTTTCAATGGCCTAGATTTTGAAAATTTTGTCCAAACAATGAGTAAAATATAAATTTTTGAATAATCTATTAACGAAAATATACTTTTAACAAGATGCTTAGCCAAACAAAAAAATCTTCTTCTAACCTTGTTTTTATAAACTTGAGTTATTTAGACTACAAATACCCTATTTAGGTTAGGAACCTACGACGATCCTGTTATTAGCATGACGCTCTAACCAACTAAGATACTTGGCCAATTTGTTTTTTATTTTGTACACGAGAAACCGTCTAAGCTTAGATTCTTTTAATGACCTTGCTTTGTTATTTTTAAAATTTTGACCAAAAAATGAGTAAAATTTACACTACAAATACCTTATGTAGTAGTTCATCATATTTTATTCAATATTTTATTAGTAACTTATGCATGCGCTACCTTTTATAGATGGTCAATGCAGGTCTTGCACCTGCGACCTTCCCGTTATTAGCACAACGCTCTAACCAATTGAGCTAATAGGCCAATTTGTTTTCAATTTAGTGCATGCCAAACCGTCTAAGCTTATATTCTTTTAATGGCCTAGATTATGAAAATTTTATCCAAACAATGAGTAAAATATAAATTTTTGAATAATCTATTAACGAAAATATACCTTTAACTCGATTCTTAGCAAAAAAAAATCTTGTTGCTACAATGACTTTATAAACTTGAGTTATTTACACTAAAAATACCCAATGCAGTTCATAATATTTATTCAATATTAATTTAGTGACTTTTGCATGTGTTATCTTTTATTTTGTGCATGAGAAACCATCTAAGCTTAGATTCTTTCAATGGCTTTGCTTTGTTATTTTGAAAATTTTTTCCATAAAATGAGTAATTTTTAAATTTTTAAATAATCTATTATCAAAAATATACCTTTAACTCGATGCTTAGAAAAAAAATTTCTTCTTGTTACCGTGATATTATAAACTTTAGTTATTTGCAATACAAATACCCTATGCAGTTCAGAATATTTATTCAATTTTAAATTAGTGACTTTTTCTTGTGTTATCCTTTATCAATGGCCCATGCAGGTCATCAACCAGCAATCTTTGTGTTATTTGTATGGCGCTCTAACCAACTGAGGTAATAGTCCAATTTGTTTTTTTTTTTGTGCTTGAGAAATCGTGTAAGCATAGATTCTTTTAATGGCCCCGCTTTGTTATTTTGAAACTTTTATCCAAAAAATGAGTAAAATTTATATTTTTCTATAATCTATTAACGAAAATATACCTTTAACAAGATGCTTAGCCAAAAAAAAAAAAAAAATCTTCTTCTTACCTTGATTTTATAAACTTGAGTTATTTACACTACAAATACCCTATTTAGGTTAGGAACCTACGACCATCCTGTTATTAGCATAACTCTCTAACCAACTAAGCTACTAGGCCAATTTGTTTTTTTGTTTTGTGCACGAGAAACCATCTAAGCTTAGATTCTTTTAATGGCCTTGCTTTGTTATTTTTCAAATTTTGACCAAAAAATTAGTAAAATTTACACTACAAATACCCTATGTAGTTCATCATATTTTATTCAATATTTAATTAGTAACTTATGCATGCGCTATCTTTTATAGATGGCGTATGCAGGTCTTGAACTTGCGACCTTCGCATTATTAGCATGACGCTCTAACCAACTGAGCTAATAGGCCAATTTGTTTTCAATTTAGTGCATGCTAAACCGTCTAAGCTTATATTCTTTTATTGGCCTAAATTATGAAAATTTTATCCAAACAATGAGTAAAATATAAATTTTTGAATAATCTATTAACGAAAATATACCTTTAACTCGATTCTTAGCAAAAAAAAAATCTTGTTGCTACAATGACTTTATAAACTTTAGTTATTTACACTAAAAATACCCAATGCAATTCATAATATTTATTCAATATTAATTTAGTGACTTTTGCATGTGTTATCTTTTATTTTGTGCATGAGAAACCATCTAAGCATAGATTCTTTTAATGCCTTTGCTTTGTTATTTTGAAAATTTTTTCCAAAAAATGAGTAAAATTTAAATTTTTAAATAATCTATTATCGAAAGTATACCTTTAACTCGATGCGTAGGAAAAAAATATCTTCTTGTTTCCATGATTTTATAAACTTTAGTTGTTTGCAATACAAATACCCTATGCAGTTCCGAATATTTATTCAATATTAAATTAGTGACTTTTGCTTGTGTTATCTTTTATAAATGTCCCATGCAGGTCATCAACCAGCAATCTTCGCATTATTGGCATGGCGCTCTAACCAAATGAGGTAATAGGCCAATTTGTTTTTTTTGTGCTTGAGAAATCATGTAATTATAGATTCTTTTAATGGCCTCGCTTTGTTATTTCGAAAATTTTATCCAAAAAATGACTAAAATTTAAATTTTTGAATAATCTATTAACGAAAATATACCTTTAACAAGATGCTTAGCAAAAAAAAAAAAAAAAAACTTCTTCTTGCTTTGATTTTATAAACTTGAGTTATTTACACTACAAATACCCTATTTAGGTTAAGAACCTATGACCATCCCGTTATTAGCATGATGTTCTAACCAACTAAGCTACTTGGCCAATTTGTTTTTTATTTTGTGCACGAGAAACCGTCTAAGCTTAGATTCTTTTAATGGCCTTGCACTGTTATTTTTAAAATTTTAACCAAAAAATGAGTAAAATTGAAATTTTTGAACAATCTATTAATGAAAATATACATTTAACTCGATTCTTAGCAAAAAAAAATAAAAATAAAAATCTTCTTGTTACCATGAGTTATATAAACTTGAGTTATTTACAATACAAATACCCTATGTAGTTCATCCTATTTTATTCAATATTTAATTAGTAACTTATGCATGGGCTATCTTTTATAGATGGCCTATGCAGGTCTTGAACCTGCCACCTTCGTGTTATTAGCACGACGCTCTAACCAACTGAGCTAATAGGCCAATTTGTTTTTAATTTAGTGCAAGCTAAACCGTCTAAGCTTATATTCTTTTAATGGCCTAGATTTTGAAAATTTTGTCCAAACAATGAGTAAAATATAAATTTTTGAATAATCTATTAACGAAAATATACTTTTAACAAGATGCTTAGCCAAAAAAAAAATCTTCTTCTAACCTTGTTTTTATAAACATGAGTTATTTAGACTACAAATAACCTATTTAGGTTAGGAACCTACGACGATCCTGTTATTAGCATGACGCTCTAACCAACTAAGATACTTGGCCAATTTGTTTTTTATTTTGTGCATGAGAAACCGTCTAAGCTTAGATTCTTTTAATGGCCTTGCTTTGTTATTTTTAAAATTTTGACCAAAAAATGAGTAAAATTTACACTACAAATACCCTATATATTTCATCATATTTTATTCAATATTTAATTAGTAACTTATGCATGCGCTATCTTTTATAAATGGCGTATGCATGTCTTGAACCTGCGACCTTCTCGTTATTAGCACGACGCTCTAACCAACTGAGCTAATAGGCCAATTTGTTTTCAATTTAGTGCATGCTTAACCATCTAAGCTTATATTCTTTTAATGGCCTAGATTATGAAAATTTTATCCAAACAATGAGTAAAATATAAAATTTTGAATAATCTATTAACGAAAATATAGCTTTAACTCGATTCTTAGCAAAAAAAAATCTTGTTGCTACAATGACTATATAAACTTTAGTTATTTACACTAAAAATACCCAATGCAATTCATAATATTTATTCAATATTAATTTAGTGACTTTTGCATGTGTTATCTTTTATTTTGTGCATGAGAAACCATCTAAGCATAGATTCTTTTAATGCCTTTGCTTTGTTATTTGAAAATTTTTTCCAAAAAATGAGTAAAATTTAAATTTTTAAATAATCTATTATCGAAAGTATACCTTTAACTCGATGCTTAGAAAAAAAATATCTTCTTGTTACCATGATTTTACAAACTTTTGTTATTTGCAATACAAATACCATATGCAGTTCCGAATATTTATTCAATATTAAATTAGTGACTTTTGCTTGTGTTATCTTTTATCAATGGCTCATGCAGGTGATCAACCAGCAATCTTCGCGTTATTGGCATGGCGCTCTAACCAAATGAGGTAATAGGCCTATTTGTTTTTTTTGTGCACGAGAAACCGTCTAAGCTTAGATTCTTTTAATGGCCTCGCTTTGTTATTTTGAAACTTTTATCCAAAAAATGAGTAAAATTTATATTTTTCTATAATCTATTAACGAAAATATACCTTTAACAAGATGCTTAGCCAAAAAAAAAAAAAATCTTCTACTTACCTTGATTTTATAAACTTGAGTTATTTACACTACAAATACCCTATTTAGGTTAGGAACCTACGACCATCCTGTTATTAGCATAACTCTCTAACCAACTAAGCTACTTGGCCAATTTGTTTTTTTATTTTGTGCACGAGAAACCGTCTAAGCTTAGATTCTTTTAATGGCCTTGCTTTGTTATTTTTCAAATTTTGACCAAAAAATGAGTAAAATTTACACTACAAATACCCTATGTAGTTCATCATATTTTATTCAATATTTAATTAGTAACTTATGCATGCGCTATCTTTTATAGATAGCGTATGCAGGTCTTGAACTTGCGACCTTCGCATTATTAGCATGACGCTCTAACCAACTGAGCTAATAGGCCAATTTGTTTTCAATTTAGTGCATGCTAAACCGTCTAAGCTTATATTCTTTTAAAGGCCTAGATTATGAAAATTTTATCCAAACAATGAGTAAAATATAAATTTTTGAATAATCTATTAACGAAAATATACCTTTAACTCGATTCTTAGCAAAAAAAAATCTTGCTGCTACAATGACTTTATAAACTTTAGTTATTTACACTAAAAATACCCAATGCAATTCATAATATTTATTCAATATTAATTTAGTGACTTTTGCATGTGTTATCTTTTATTTTGTGCATGAGAAACCATCTAAGCATAGATTCTTTTAATGCCTTTGCTTTGTTATTTTGAAAATTTTTTCCAAAAAAATGAGTAAAATTTAAATTTTTAAATAATCTATTATCGAAAGTATACCTTTAACTCGATGCGTAGGAAAAAAATATCTCCTTGTTGCCATGATTTTATAAACTTTAGTTGTTTGCATTACAAATACCCTATGCAGTTCCGAATATTTATTCAATATTAAATTAGTGACTTTTGCTTGTGTTATCTTTTATAAATGTCCCATGTAGGTCATCAACCAGCAATCTTCGCGTTATTGGCATGGCGCTCTAACCAAATGAGGTAATAGGCCAATTTGTTTTTTTTTGTGCTTGAGAAATCGTGTAATTATAGATTCTTTTAATGTAAACTTTAGTTGTTTGCATTACAAATACCCTATGCAGTTCCGAATATTTATTCAATATTAAATTAGTGACTTTTGCTTGTGTTATCTTTTATAAATGTCCCATGTAGGTCATCAACCAGCAATCTTCGCGTTATTGGCATGGCGCTCTAACCAAATGAGGTAATAGGCCAATTTGTTTTTTTTTGTGCTTGAGAAATCGTGTAATTATATATTCTTTTAATGGCCTCGCTTTGTTATTTTGAAAATTTTATCCAAAAAATGACTAAAATTTAAATTTTTGAATAATCTATTAATGAAAATATACCTTTAACAAGATGCTTAGCAAAAAAAAAAAAAAATCTTCTTCTTGCCTGATTTTATAAACTTGAGTTATTTACACTACAAATACCCTATTTAGGTTAAGAACCTATGACCATCCCATTATTAGCATGATGCTCTAACCAACTAAGCTACTTGGCCAATTTGTTTTTTATTTTGTGCACGAGAAACCGTCTAAGCTTAGATTCTTTTAATTGCCTTGCTTTGTTATTTTTCAAATTTTGACCAAAAAATGAGTAAAATTTAAATTTTTGAACAATCTATTAATGAAAATATACATTTAACTCTATTCTTAGCAAAAAAAAAATAAAAATAAAAATCTTCTTGTTACCATGATTTTATATAAACTTGAGTTATTTACAATACAAATACGCTATGTAGTTCATCCTATTTTATTCAATATTTAATTAGTAACTTATGCATGGGCTATCTTTTATAGCTTCGCGTTATTAGCACGGCGCCCTAACCAACTGAGCTAATAAGCCAATTTGTTTTTAATTTAGTGCAAGCTAAACCGTCTAAGCTTATATTCTTTTAATGGCCTAGATTTTGAAAATTTTGTCCAAACAATGAGTAAAATATAAATTTTTGAATAATCTATTAACGAAAATATACTTTTAACAAGATGCTCAGCCAAAAAAAAATCTTCTTCTAACCTTGTTTTTATAAACTTGAGTTATTTACACTACAAATACCCTATTTTATTCAATATTTTATTAGTAACTTATGCATGCGCTATCTTTTATAGATGGCCAATGCAGGTCATGAACCTGCGACCTTCACGTTATTAGCACGACGCTCTAACCAACTGAGCTAATAGGCCAATTTGCTTTCAATTTAGTGCAGGCTAAACCGTCTAAGCTTATATTCTTTTAATGGCCTAGATTATTAAAATTTTAACCAAACAATGAGTAAAATATAAATTTTTGAATAATCTATTAACGGAAATATACATTTAACTCGATTCTTAGCAAAAAAAAATCTTGTTGCTACAATGACTTTATAAACTTGAGTTATTTACACTAAAAATACCCAATGCAATTCATAATATTTATTCAATATTAATTTAGTGACTTTTGCATGTGTTATCTTTTATTTTGTGCATGAGAAACCATCTAAGCATAGATTCTTTTAATGCCTTTGCTTTGTTATTTTGAAATTTTTTTCCAAAAAATGAGTAAAATTTAAATTTTTAAATAATCTATTATCGAAAGTATACCTTTAACTCGATGCTTAGAAAAAAAATATCTTCTTGTTACCATGAATTTATAAACTTTTGTTATTTGCAATACAAATACCCTATGCAGTTCCGAATATTTATTCAATATTAAATTAGTGACTTTTGCTTGTGTTATCTTTTATCAATTGCCCATGCAGGTGATCAACCAGCAATCTTCGCGTTATTGGCACGGCGCTCTAACCAAATGAGGTAAGAGGCCAATTTGTTTTTTTTTGTGCTTGAGAAATCATGTAAGCATAGATTCTTTTAATGGCCTCGCTTTGTTATTTTGAAACTTTTATCCAAAAAATGAGTAAAATTTAAATTTTTGAAAAATCTATTAACGAAAAAATACCTTTAACAAGATGCTTATCAAAAAAAAAAAAAAAATCTTCTTCTTGCCTTGATTTTATAAACTTGAGTTATTTACACTACAAATACCCTATTTAGGTTAGGAACCTATGACCATCCCGTTATTAGCATGATGCTCTATCCAACTAAGCTACTCGATCAATTTGTTTTTTATTTTGTGCACGAGAAACCGTCTAGGCTTAGATTCTTTTAATGGCCTTGCTTTGTTATTTTTAAAATTTTGACCAGAAAATGAGTAAAATTTAATTTTTTGAACAATCTATTAATGAAAATATACGTTTAACTCGATTCTTAGCAAAAAAAAATAAAAGTAAAAATCTTCTTGTTACCATGATTTTATATAAACTTGAGTTATTTACACTACAAATACCCTATGTTGTTCATCATATTTTATTCAATATTTAATTAGTTACTTATGCATGTGCTAGCTTTTATAGATGGCCTATGCAGGTCTTGAACCTGCGACCTTCGCGTTATTAGCACGACGCTCTAACCAACTGAGCTAATAGGCCAATTTGTTTTTAATTTAGTGCATGCTAAACCGTCTAAGCTTATATTCTTTCAATGTCCTAGATTTTGAAAATTTTGTCCAAACAATGAGTAAAATATAAATTTTTGAATAATCTATTAACGAAAATATACCTTTAACTCGATGCTTAGCAAAAAAAAATCTTGTTGCTACAATGACTTTATAACCTTGAGTTATTTACACTAAAAATACCCAATGCAGTTCATAATATTTATTCAATATTAATTTAGTGACTTTTGCATGTGTTATCTTTTATTTTGTGCATGAGAAACCATCTAAGCTTAGATTCTTTCAATGGCTTTGCTTTGTTATTTTGAAAATTTTTTCCATAAAATGAGTAATATTTAAATTTTTAAATAATCTATTATCGAAAATATACCTTTAACTTGATGCTTAGAAAAAAAATTTCTTCTTGTTACCGTGATTTTATAAACTTTAGTTATTTGCAATACAAATACCCTATGCAGTTCAGAATATTTATTCAATTTTAAATTAGTGACTTTTGCTTGTGTTATCCTTTATCAATGGCCCATGCAGGTCATCAACCAGCAATCTTTGTGTTATTGGTATGGCGCTCTAACCAACTGAGGTAATAGGCCAATTTGTTTTTTTTTGTGCTTGAGAAATCGTGTAAGCATAGATTCTTTTAATGGCCTCGCTTTGTTATTTTGAAACTTTTATCCAAAAAATGAGTAAAATTTATATTTTTCAATAATCTATTAACGAAAAGATACCTTTAACATGATGCTTAGCCAAAAAATAAAAATCTTCTTCTTACCTTGATTTTATAAACTTGAGTTATTTACACTACAAATACCCTATTTAGGTTAGGAACAAATTTACACTACAAATACCCTATGTAGTTCATCATATTTTATTCAATATTTAATTAGTAACTTATGCATGCGCTATCTTTTATAGATGGCGTATGCAGGTCTTGAACCTGCGACCTTCGTGTTATTAGCATGACGCTCAAACCAACTGAGCTAATAGGCCAATTTGTTTTCAATTTAGTGCATGCTAAACCGTCTAAGCTTATATTCTTTTAATGGCCTAGATTATGAAAATTTTATCCAAACAATGAGTAAAATATAAATTTTTGAATAATCTATTAACGAAAATATACCTTTAACTCGATTCTTAGCAAAAAAAAAATCTTGTTGCTATAATGACTTTATAAACTTTAGTTATTTACACTAAAAATACCCAATGCAATTCATAATATTTATTCAATATTAATTTATTGACTTTTGCATGTGTTATCTTTTATTTTGTGCATGAGAAACCATCTAAGCATAGATTCTTTTAATGCCTTTGCTTTGTTATTTTGAAAATTTTTTCCAAAAAATGAGTAAAATTTAAATTTTTAAATAATATATTATCGAAAGTATACCTTTAACTCGATGCGTAGGAAAAAAATATCTTCTTGTTGCCATGATTTTATAAACTTTAGTTGTTTGCAATACAAATACCCTATGTAGTTCCGAATATTTATTCAATATTAAATTAGTGACTTTTGCTTGTGTTATCTTTTATAAATGTCCCATGCAGGTCATCAACCAGCAATCTTCGCGTTATTGGCATGGCGCTCTAACCAAATGAGGGAATAGGCCAATTCTTTTACTGGCCTCGCTTTGTTATTTCGAAAATTTTATCCAAAAAATGACTAAACTTTAAATTTTTGAATAATCTATTAACTTATGCATGGGCTATCTTTTATAAATGGCCTATGGAGGGCTTGAACCTGCGACCTTCGCGTTATTAGCACGACGCTCTAACCAACTGAGCTAATAGGCCAATTTGTTTTTAATTTAGTGCACGCTAAACCGTCTAAGCTTATATTCTTTTAATGGCCTAGATTTTGAAAATTTTGTCCAAAAAATGAGTAAAATATAAATTTTTGAATAATCTATTAACGAAAATATACCTTTAACTCGATGCTTAGCAAAAAAAATCTTGTTGCTACAATGACTTTATAAACTTGAGTTATTTACACTAAAAATACCCAATGCAGTTCATAATATTTATTCAATATTAATTTAGTGACTTTTGCATGTGTATTCTTTTATTTTGTGCATGAGAAACCATCTAAGCTAAGATTCTTTTAATGGCTTTGCTTTGTTATTTTGAAAATTTTTTCCAAAAAATGAGTTAAATTTAAATTTTTAAATAATTTATTATCGAAAATATACCTTTAACTCGATGCTTAGAAAAAAAATTTGTTCTTGTTACCATGATTTTATAAACTTTAGTTATTTGCAATACAAATACCCTATGTAGTTCAGAATATTTATTCAAAATTAAATTAGTGACTTTTGCTTGTGTTATCCTTTATCAATGGCCCATGTAGGTCATC
This sequence comes from Costus lasius, assembly GCA_027563935.2. Taxonomy (NCBI): domain Eukaryota; kingdom Viridiplantae; phylum Streptophyta; class Magnoliopsida; order Zingiberales; family Costaceae; genus Costus; species Costus lasius. Next base: position 86,593,913 of record CM050451.1, read on the forward strand.
AACCAGCAATCTTTATGTTATTGCCATGGCGCTCTAACCAACTGAGGTAATAGGCCAATTTGTTTTTTTTTGTGCTTGATAAATCGTGTAAGCATAGATTCTTTTAATGGCCTCGCTTTGTTATTTTGAAACTTTTATCCAAAAAATGAGTAAAATTTAAATTTTTGAATAATCTATTAACGAAAATATACTTTTAACAAGATGCTTAGCCAAAAAAAAATTCTTCTTCTAACCTTGCTTTTATAAACTTGAGTTATTTACACTACAAATACCCTATTTAGGTTAGAAACCGTCTAAGCTTAGATTCCTTTAATCGCCTTGCTTTGTTATTTTTAAAATTTTGACCAAAAAATGAGTAAAATTTACACTACAAATACCATATGTAGTTCATCATATTTTATTCAATATTTTATTAGTAACTTATGCATGCGCTATCTTTTATAGATGGCCAATGCAGGTCTTGAACCTGCGACCTTCACGTTATTAGCACGACGCTCTAACCAACTGAGCTAATAGGCCAATTTGCTTTCAATTTAGTGCTTGCTAAACCGTCTAAGCTTATATTCTTTTAATGGCCTAGATTATTAAAATTTTGTCCAAACAATGAGTAAAATATAAATTTTTGAATAATCTATTAACGAAAATATACTTTTAACAAGATGCTTAGCCAAAAAAAAAAATCTTCTTCTAACCTTGTTTTTATAAACTTGAGTTATTTACACTACAAATACCCTATTTAGGTTAGGAACATACGACGATCCTGTTATTAGCATGACGCTCTAACCAACTAAGATACTTGGCCAATTTGTTTTTTATTTTGTGCACGAGAAACCGTCTAAGCTTAGATTCTTTTAATGGCCTTGCTTTGTTATTTTTAAAATTTTGACCAAAAAATGAGTAAAATTTACACTACAAATACCCTATGTAGTAGTTCATCATATTTTATTAGTAACTTATGCATGCGCTATCTTTTATAGATGGCCAATGCAGGTCTTGAACCTGCGACCTTCACATTATTATTAATACGCTCTAACCAACTGAGGTAATAGGCCAATTTGTTTTCAATTTAGTGCATGCTAAACCGTCTAAGCTTATATTCTTTTAACGGCCTAGATTATTAAAATTTTATCCAAACAATGAGTAAAATATAAATTTTTGAATAATCTATTAACGAAAATATACCTTTAACTCGATTCTTAGCAAAAAAAAATCTTGTTGATACAATGACTTTATAAACTTTAGTTATTTACACTAAAAATACCCAATGCAATTCATAATATTTATTCAATATTAATTTAGTGACTTTTGCATGTGTTATCTTTTATTTTGTGCATGAGAAACCATCTAAGCTTAGATTCTTTTAATGGCTTTGCTTTGTTATTTTGAAAATTTTTTCCAAAAAAAGAGTAAAATTTAAATTTTTAAATAATCTATTATCGAAAGTATACCTTTAACTCGATGCTTAGGAAAAAAATATCTTCTTGTTACCATGATTTTATAAACTTTAGTTGTTTGCAATACAAATACCCTATGCAGTTCCAAATATTTATTCAATATTAAATTAGTGACTTTTGCTTGTGTTATCTTTTATAAATGTCCCATGCAGGTCATCAACCAGCAATCTTCGCGTTATTGGCATGGCGCTCTAACCAAATGAGGTAATAGGCCAATTTGTTTTTTTTTGTGCTTGAGAAATCGTGTAATTATAGATTCTTTTAATGGCCTCGCTTTGTTATTTCGAAAATTTTATCCAAAAAATGACTAAAATTTAAATTTTTGAATAATCTATTAATGAAAATATACCTTAAACAAGATGCTTAAGCAAAAAAAAAAAAAAAAATCTTCTTCTTGCCTTGATTTTATAAACTTGAGTTATTACACTACAAATACCCTATTTAGGTTAGGAACCTATGACCATCCCATTATTAGCATGATGCTCTAACCAACTAAGCTACTTGATCAATTTGTTTTTTATTTTGTGCACGAGAAACCGTCTAAGCTTAGATTCTTTTAATGGCCTTGCTTTGTTATTTTTAAAATTTTGACCAGAAAATGAGTAAAATTTAATTTTTTGAACAATCTATTAATGAAAATATACGTTTAACTCGATTCTTAGCAAAAAAAATAAAAATAAAAAACTTCTTGTTACCATGATTTTATATAAACTTGAGTTATTTACACTACAAATACCCTATGTTGTTCATCATATTTTATTCAATATTTAATTAGTTACTTATGCATGTGCTAGGTTTTATAGATGGCCTATGATGGTCTTGAACCTGCGACCTTCGCGTTATTAGCACGACGCTCTAACCAACTGAGCTAATAGGCCAATATGTTTTTAATTTAGTGCATGCTAAACCGTCTAAGCTTATATTCTTTCAATGGCCTAGATTTTGAAAATTTTGTCCAAACAATGAGTAAAATATAAATTTTTGAATAATCTATTAACGAAAATATACCTTTAACTCGATGCTTAGGAAAAAAAAAATCTTGTTGCTACAATGACTTTATAAACTTGAGTTATTTACACTAAAAATACCCAATGCAGTTCATAATATTTATTCAATATTAATTTAGTGACTTTTGCATGTGTTATCTTTTATTTTGTGCATGAGAAACCATCTAAGCATAGAATCTTTCAATGGCTTTGCTTTGTTATTTTGAAAATTTTTTCCATAAAATGAGTAATATTTAAATTTTTAAATAATCTATTATCAAAAATATACCTTTAACTCAATGCTTAGAAAAAAAATTTCTTCTTGTTACCGTGATTTTATAAACTTTAGTTATTTGCAATACAAATACCCTATGCAGTTCATAATATTTATTCAATTTTAAATTAGTGACTTTTTCTTGTGTTATCCTTTATCAATGGCCCATGCACGTCATCAACCAGCAATCTTTGTGTTATTTGTATGGCGCTCTAACCAACTGAAGTAATAGTCCAATTTGTTTTTTTTTTGTGCTTGAGAAATCGTGTAAGCATAGATTCTTTTAATGGCCCCGCTTTGTTATTTTGAAACTTTTATCCAAAAAATGAGTAAAATTTATATTTTTCTATAATCTATTAACGAAAATATACCTTTAACAAGATGCTTAGCCAAAAAAAAAAAAATCTTCTTCTAACCTTGTTTTTATAAACTTTAGTTATTTAGACTACAAATACCCTATTTAGGTTAGGAACCTACGACGATCCTGTTATTAGCATGACGCTCTAACCAACTAAGATACTTGGCCAATTTGTTTTTTATTTTGTGCACGAGAAACCGTCTAAGCTTAGATTCTCTTGCTTTGTTATTTTTAAAATTTTGACCAAAAAATGAGTAAAATTTACACTACAAATACCCTATATATTTCATCATATTTTATTCAATATTTAATTAGTAACTTATGCATGCGTCTTGAACCTGCGACCTTCTCGTTATTAGCATGACGCTCTAACCAACTGTGCTAATAGTCCAATTTGTTTTCAATTTAGTGCATGCTTAACCGTCTAAGCTTATATTCTTTTAATGGCCTAGATTATGAAAATTTTATCCAAACAATGAGTAAAATATAAATTTTTGAATAATCTATTAACGAAAATATACCTTTAACTCGATTCTTAGCAAAAAAAAATCTTGTTGCTACAATGACTTTATAAACTTGAGTTATTTACACTAAAAATACCCAATGCAATTCATAATATTTATTCAATATTAATTTAGTGACTTTTGCATGTGTTATCTTTTATTTTGTGCATGAGAAACCATCTAAGCATAGATTCTTTTAATGCATTTGCTTTGTTATTTTGAAAATTTTTTCCAAAAAATGAGTAAAATTTAAATTTTTAAATAATCTATTATCGAAAGTATACCTTTAACTCGATGCTTAGAAAAAAAATATCTTCTTGTTACCATGATTTTATAAACTTTTGTTATTTGCAATACAAATACCCTATGCAGTTCCGAATATTTATTCAATATTAACTTAGTGACTTTTGCTTGTGTTATCTTTTATCAATGGCTCATGCAGGTGATCAACCAGCAATGTTCGCGTTATTGGCATGGCGCTCTAACCAAATGAGGTAATAGGCCAATTTGTTTTTTTTGTGCTTGTGAAATCGTGTAAGCATAGATTCTTTTAATGGCCTCGCTTTGTTATTTTGAAACTTTTATCCAAAAAATGAGTAAAATTTAAATTTTTGAATAATCTATTAACGAAAATATACCTTTAACAAGATGCTTATCAAAAAAAAAAAAATCTTCTTCTTGCCTTGATTTTATAAACTTGAGTTATTTACACTACAAATACCCTATTTAGGTTAGGAACCTATGACCATCCCGTTATTAGCATGATGCTCTAACCAACTAAGCTACTCGATCAATTTGTTTTTTATTTTGTGCACGACAAACCGTCTAAGCTAAGATTCTTTTAATGGCCTTGCTTTGTTATTTTTAAAATTTTGACGAGAAAATGAGTAAAATTTAATTTTTTGAACAATCTATTAATGAAAATATACGTTTAACTCGATTCTTAGCAAAAAAAAATAAAAATAAAAATCTTCTTGTTACCATGATTTTATATAAACTTGAGTTATTTACACTACCTACAAATACCCTATTTTGTTCATCATATTTTATTCAATATTTAATTAGTTACTTATGCATGTGCTAGCTTTTATAGATGGCCTATGATGGTCTTGAACCTGCGACCTTCGCGTTATTAGCACGACGCTCTAACCAAATGAGCTAATAGGCCAATTTGTTTTTAATTTAGTGCATGCTAAACCGTCTAAGCTTATATTCTTTCAATGGCCCAGATTTTGAAAATTTTGTCCAAACAATGAGTATAATATAAATTTTTGAATAATCTATTAACGAAAATATACCTTTAACTCGATGCTTAGCAAAAAAAAATCTTGTTGCTACAATGACTTTACAAACTTGAGTTATTTACACTAAAAAACCCAATGCAGTTCATAATATTTATGCAATATTAATTTAGTGACTTTTGCATGTGTTATCTTTTATTTTGTGCATGAGAAACCATCTAAGCTTAGATTCTTTCAATGCCTTTGCTTTGTTATTTTGAAAATTTTTTCCATAAAATGAGTAATATTTAAATTTTTAAATAATCTATTATCAAAAATATACCTTTAAGTCGATGCTTAGAAAAAAAATTTCTTCTTGTTACCGTGATTTTATAAACTTTAGTTATTTGCAATACAAATACCCTATGCAGTTCAGAATATTTATTCAATTTTAAATTAGTGACTTTTTTCTTGTGTTATCCTTTATCAATGGCCCATGCAGGTCATCAACCGGCAATCTTTGTGTTATTGGTATGGCGCTCTAACCAACTGAGGTAATAGGCCAATTTGTTTTTTTTTTGTGCTTGAGAAATCGTGTAAGCATAGATTCTTTTAATGGCCTCGCTTTGTTATTTTGAAACTTTTATCCAAAAAATGAGTAAAATTTATATTTTTCTATAATCTATTAACGAAAATATACCTTTAACAAGATGCTTAGCCATAAAAAAAAAAAAAATCTTCTTCTTACCTTGATTTTATAAACTTGAGTTATTTACACTACAAATACCCTATTTAGGTTAGGAACCTACGACCATCCTGTTATTAGCATAACTCTCTAACCAACTAAGCTACTTGGCCAATTTGTTTTTTTATTTTGTGCACGAGAAACCGTCTAAGCTTAGATTCTTTTAATGGCCTTGCTTTGTTATTTTTCAAATTTTGACCAAAAAATGAGTAAAATTTACACTACAAATACCCTATGTAGTTCATCATATTTTATTCAATATTTAATTAGTAACTTATGCATGCGCTATCTTTTATAGATAGTGTATGCAGGTCTTGAACTTGCGACCTTCGCATTATTAGCATGATGCTCTAACCAACTGAGCTAATAGGCCAATTTGTTTTCAATTTAGTGCATGCTAAACCGTCTAAGCTTATATTCTTTTAATGGCCTAGATTATGAAAATTTTATCCAAACAATGAGTAAAATATAAATTTTTGAATAATCTATTAACGAAAATATACCTTTAACTCGATTCTTAGCAAAAAAAAATCTTGTTGCTACAATGACTTTATAAACTTTAGTTATTTACACTAAAAATACCCAATGCAATTCATAATATTTATTCAATATTAATTTAGTGACTTTTGCATGTGTTATCTTTTATTTTGTGCATGAGAAACCATCTAAGCATAGATTCTTTTAATGCCTTTGCTTTGTTATTTTGAAAATTTTTTCCAAAAAATGAGTAAAATTTAAATTTTTAAATAATCTATTATCGAAAGTATACCTTTAACTCGATGCGTAGGAAAAAAATATCTCCTTGTTGCCATGATTTTATAAACTTTAGTTGTTTGCATTACAAATACCCTATGCAGTTCCGAATATTTATTCAATATTAAATTAGTGACTTTTGCTTGTGTTATCTTTTATAAATGTCCCATGTAGTCATCAACCAGCAATCTTCGCGTTATTGGCATGGCGCTCTAACCAAATGAGGTAATAGGCCAATTTGTTTTTTTTTGTGCTTGAGAAATCGTGTAATTATAGATTCTTTTAATGGCCTCGCTTTGTTATTTTGAAAATTTTATCCAAAAAATGACTAAAATTTAAATTTTTGAATAATCTATTAACGAAAATATACCTTTAACAAGATGCTAGGCAAAAAAAAAAAAAAACTTCTTCTTGCCTTGATTTTATAAACTTGAGTTATTTACACTACAAATACCCTATTTAGGTTAAGAACCTATGACCATCCCGTTATTAGCATGATGCTCTAACCAACTAAGCTACTTGGCCAATTTGTTTTTTATTTTGTGCACGAGAAACCGTCTAAGCTTAGATTCTTTTAATTGCCTTGCTTTGTTATTTTTCAAATTTTGACCAAAAAATGAGTAAAATTTAAATTTTTGAACAATCTATTATTGAAAATATACATTTAACTCGATTCTTAGCAAAAAAAAAATAAAAATAAAAATCTTCTTGTTACCATGATTTTATATAAACTTGAGTTATTTACAATACAAATACCCTATGTAGTTCATCCTATTTTATTCAATATTTAATTAGTAACTTATGCATGGGCTATCTTTTATAGATGGCCTATGCAGGTTTTGAACCTGCGACCTTCGCGTTATTAGCACGGCGCCCTAACCAACTGAGCTAATAAGCCAATTTGTTTTTAATTTAGTGCAAGCTAAACCGTCTAAGCTTATATTCTTTTAATGGCCTAGATTTTGAAAATTTTGTCCAAACAATGAGTAAAATATAAATTTTTGAATAATCTATTAACGAAAATATACTTTTAACAAGATGCTTAGCCAAAAAAAAATCTTCTTCTAACCTTGTTTTTATAAACTTGAGTTATTTACACTACAAATACCCTATTTAGGTTAGGAACATACGACGATCCTGTTATTAGCATGACGCTCTAACCAACTAAGATACTTGGCCAATTTGTTTTTTATTTTGTGCACGAGAAACCGTCTAAGCTTAGATTCTTTTAATGGCCTTGCTTTGTTATTTTAAAAATTTTGACCAAAAAATGAGTAAAATTTACACTACAAATACCCTATGTAGTAGTTCATCATATTTTATTCAATATTTTATTAGTAACTTATGCATGCGCTATCTTTTATAGATGGCCAATGCAGGTCATGAACCTGCGACCTTCACGTTATTAGCACGACGCTCTAACCAACTGAGCTAATAGGCCAATTTGCTTTCAATTTAGTGCATGCTAAACCGTCTAAGCTTATATTCTTTTAATGGCCTAGATTATTAAAATTTTATCCAAACAATGAGTAAAATATAAATTTTTGAATAATCTATTAACGGAAATATACCTTTAACTCGATTCTTAGCAAAAAAAAATCTTGTTGCTACAATGACTTTATAAACTTGAGTTATTTACACTAAAAATACCCAATGCAATTCATAATATTTATTCAATATTAATTTAGTGACTTTTGCATGTGTTATCTTTTATTTTGTGCATGAGAAACCATCTAAGCATAGATTCTTTTAATGCCTTTGCTTTGTTATTTTGAAAATTTTTTCCAAAAAATGAGTAAAATTTAAATTTTTAAATAATCTATTATCGAAAGTATACCTTAAACTCGATGCTTAGAAAAAAAAATATCTTCTTGTTACCATGAATTTATAAACTTTTGTTATTTGCAATACAAATACCCTATGCAGTTCCGAATATTTATTCAATATTAAATTAGTGACTTTTGCTTGTGTTATCTTTTATCAATGGCCCATGCAGGTGATCAACCAGCAATCTTCGCGTTATTGGCACGGCGCTCTAACCAAATGAGGTAAGAGGCCAATTTGTTTTTTTTTTGTGCTTGAGAAATCGTGTAAGCATAGATTCTTTTAATGGCCTCGCTTTGTTATTTTGAAACTTTTATCCAAAAAATGAGTAAAATTTAAATTTTTGAATAATCTATTAACGAAAATATACCTTTAACAAGATGCTTATCAAAAAAAAAAAAAAAAAATCTTCTTCTTGCCTTGATTTTATAAACTTGAGTTATTTACACTACAAATACCCAATTTAGGTTAGGAACCTATGACAATCCCGTTATTAGCATGATGCTCTAACCAACTAAGCTACTTGATCAATTTGTTTTTTATTTTGTGCTCGAGAAATCGTCTAAGCTTAGATTCTTTTAATGGCCTTGCTTTGTTATTTTTAAAATTTTGACCAAAAAATGAGTAAAATTTAATTTTTTGAACAATCTATTAATGAAAATATATGTTTAACTCGATTCTTAGCAAAAAAAATAAAAATAAAAATCTTCTTGTTACCATGATTTTATATAAACTTGAGTTATTTACAATACAAATACCCTATGTAGTTCATCCTATTTTATTCAATATTTAATTAGTTACTTATGCATGGGCTATCTTTTATAGATGGCCTATGCAGGTCTTGAACCTGCGACCTTTGCATTATTAGCACGACTCTCTAACCAACTGAGCTAATAGGCCAATTTGTTTTTAATTTAGTGCAAGCTAAACCGTCTAAGCTTATATTCTTTTAATGGCCTAGATTTTGAAAATTTTGTCCAAACAATGAGTAAAATATAAATTTTTGAATAATCTATTAACGAAAATATACCTTTAACTCGATGCTTAGCAAAAAAAAATCTTGTTGCTACAATGACTTTATAAACTTGAGTTATTTACACTAAAAAAACCCAATGCAGTTCATAATATTTATGCAATATTAATTTAGTGACTTTTGCATGTGTTATCTTTTATTTTGTGCATGAGAAACCATCTAAGCTTAGATTCTTTCAATGGCTTTGCATTGTTATTTTGAAAATTTTTTCCATAAAATGAGTAATATTTAAATTTTTAAATAATCTATTATCAAAAATATACCTTTAACTCGATGCTTAGAAAAAAAATTTCTTCTTGTTACCGTGATTTTATAAACTTTAGTTATTTGCAATACAAATACCCTATGCAGTTCAGAATATTTATTCAATTTTAAATTAGTGACTTTTTTCTTGTGTTATCCTTTATCAATGGCCCATGCAGGTCATCAACCGGCAATCTTTGTGTTATTGGTATGGCGCTCTAACCAACTGAGGTAATAGGCCAATTTGTTTTTTTTTTGTGCTTGAGAAATCGTGTAAGCATAGATTCTTTTAATGGCCTCGCTTTGTTATTTTGAAACTTTTATCCAAAAAATGAGTAAAATTTATATTTTTCTATAATCTATTAACGAAAATATACCTTTAACAAGATGCTTAGCCATAAAAAAAAAAAAAATCTTCTTCTTACCTTGATTTTATAAACTTGAGTTATTTACACTACAAATACCCTATTTAGGTTAGGAACCTACGACCATCCTGTTATTAGCATAACTCTCTAACCAACTAAGCTACTTGGCCAATTTGTTTTTTTATTTTGTGCACGAGAAACCGTCTAAGCTTAGATTCTTTTAATGGCCTTGCTTTGTTATTTTTCAAATTTTGACCAAAAAATGAGTAAAATTTACACTACAAATACCCTATGTAGTTCATCATATTTTATTCAATATTTAATTAGTAACTTATGCATGCGCTATCTTTTATAGATAGTGTATGCAGGTCTTGAACTTGCGACCTTCGCATTATTAGCATGATGCTCTAACCAACTGAGCTAATAGGCCAATTTGTTTTCAATTTAGTGCATGCTAAACCGTCTAAGCTTATATTCTTTTAATGGCCTAGATTATGAAAATTTTATCCAAACAATGAGTAAAATATAAATTTTTGAATAATCTATTAACGAAAATATACCTTTAACTCGATTCTTAGCAAAAAAAAATCTTGTTGCTACAATGACTTTATAAACTTTAGTTATTTACACTAAAAATACCCAATGCAATTCATAATATTTATTCAATATTAATTTAGTGACTTTTGCATGTGTTATCTTTTATTTTGTGCATGAGAAACCATCTAAGCATAGATTCTTTTAATGCCTTTGCTTTGTTATTTTGAAAATTTTTTCCAAAAAATGAGTAAAATTTAAATTTTTAAATAATCTATTATCGAAAGTATACCTTTAACTCGATGCGTAGGAAAAAAATATCTCCTTGTTGCCATGATTTTATAAACTTTAGTTGTTTGCATTACAAATACCCTATGCAGTTCCGAATATTTATTCAATATTAAATTAGTGACTTTTGCTTGTGTTATCTTTTATAAATGTCCCATGTAGTCATCAACCAGCAATCTTCGCGTTATTGGCATGGCGCTCTAACCAAATGAGGTAATAGGCCAATTTGTTTTTTTTTGTGCTTGAGAAATCGTGTAATTATAGATTCTTTTAATGGCCTCGCTTTGTTATTTTGAAAATTTTATCCAAAAAATGACTAAAATTTAAATTTTTGAATAATCTATTAACGAAAATATACCTTTAACAAGATGCTAGGCAAAAAAAAAAAAAAACTTCTTCTTGCCTTGATTTTATAAACTTGAGTTATTTACACTACAAATACCCTATTTAGGTTAAGAACCTATGACCATCCCGTTATTAGCATGATGCTCTAACCAACTAAGCTACTTGGCCAATTTGTTTTTTATTTTGTGCACGAGAAACCGTCTAAGCTTAGATTCTTTTAATTGCCTTGCTTTGTTATTTTTCAAATTTTGACCAAAAAATGAGTAAAATTTAAATTTTTGAACAATCTATTATTGAAAATATACATTTAACTCGATTCTTAGCAAAAAAAAAATAAAAATAAAAATCTTCTTGTTACCATGATTTTATATAAACTTGAGTTATTTACAATACTTATGCATGGGCTATCTTTTATAGATGGCCTATGCAGGTTTTGAACCTGCGACCTTCGCGTTATTAGCACGGCGCCCTAACCAACTGAGCTAATAAGCCAATTTGTTTTTAATTTAGTGCAAGCTAAACCGTCTAAGCTTATATTCTTTTAATGGCCTAGATTTTGAAAATTTTGTCCAAACAATGAGTAAAATATAAATTTTTGAATAATCTATTAACGAAAATATACTTTTAACAAGATGCTTAGCCAAAAAAAAATCTTCTTCTAACCTTGTTTTTATAAACTTGAGTTATTTACACTACAAATACCCTATTTAGGTTAGGAACATACGACGATCCTGTTATTAGCATGACGCTCTAACCAACTAAGATACTTGGCCAATTTGTTTTTTATTTTGTGCACGAGAAACCGTCTAAGCTTAGATTCTTTTAATGGCCTTGCTTTGTTATTTTAAAAATTTTGACCAAAAAATGAGTAAAATTTACACTACAAATACCCTATGTAGTAGTTCATCATATTTTATTCAATATTTTATTAGTAACTTATGCATGCGCTATCTTTTATAGATGGCCAATGCAGGTCATGAACCTGCGACCTTCACGTTATTAGCACGACGCTCTAACCAACTGAGCTAATAGGCCAATTTGCTTTCAATTTAGTGCATGCTAAACCGTCTAAGCTTATATTCTTTTAATGGCCTAGATTATTAAAATTTTATCCAAACAATGAGTAAAATATAAATTTTTGAATAATCTATTAACGGAAATATACCTTTAACTCGATTCTTAGCAAAAAAAAATCTTGTTGCTACAATGACTTTATAAACTTGAGTTATTTACACTAAAAATACCCAATGCAATTCATAATATTTATTCAATATTAATTTAGTGACTTTTGCATGTGTTATCTTTTATTTTGTGCATGAGAAACCATCTAAGCATAGATTCTTTTAATGCCTTTGCTTTGTTATTTTGAAAATTTTTTCCAAAAAATGAGTAAAATTTAAATTTTTAAATAATCTATTATCGAAAGTATACCTTAAACTCGATGCTTAGAAAAAAAAATATCTTCTTGTTACCATGAATTTATAAACTTTTGTTATTTGCAATACAAATACCCTATGCAGTTCCGAATATTTATTCAATATTAAATTAGTGACTTTTGCTTGTGTTATCTTTTATCAATGGCCCATGCAGGTGATCAACCAGCAATCTTCGCGTTATTGGCACGGCGCTCTAACCAAATGAGGTAAGAGGCCAATTTGTTTTTTTTTTGTGCTTGAGAAATCGTGTAAGCATAGATTCTTTTAATGGCCTCGCTTTGTTATTTTGAAACTTTTATCCAAAAAATGAGTAAAATTTAAATTTTTGAATAATCTATTAACGAAAATATACCTTTAACAAGATGCTTATCAAAAAAAAAAAAAAAAAATCTTCTTCTTGCCTTGATTTTATAAACTTGAGTTATTTACACTACAAATACCCAATTTAGGTTAGGAACCTATGACAATCCCGTTATTAGCATGATGCTCTAACCAACTAAGCTACTTGATCAATTTGTTTTTTATTTTGTGCTCGAGAAATCGTCTAAGCTTAGATTCTTTTAATGGCCTTGCTTTGTTATTTTTAAAATTTTGACCAAAAAATGAGTAAAATTTAATTTTTTGAACAATCTATTAATGAAAATATATGTTTAACTCGATTCTTAGCAAAAAAAATAAAAATAAAAATCTTCTTGTTACCATGATTTTATATAAACTTGAGTTATTTACAATACAAATACCCTATGTAGTTCATCCTATTTTATTCAATATTTAATTAGTTACTTATGCATGGGCTATCTTTTATAGATGGCCTATGCAGGTCTTGAACCTGCGACCTTTGCATTATTAGCACGACTCTCTAACCAACTGAGCTAATAGGCCAATTTGTTTTTAATTTAGTGCAAGCTAAACCGTCTAAGCTTATATTCTTTTAATGGCCTAGATTTTGAAAATTTTGTCCAAACAATGAGTAAAATATAAATTTTTGAATAATCTATTAACGAAAATATACCTTTAACTCGATGCTTAGCAAAAAAAAATCTTGTTGCTACAATGACTTTATAAACTTGAGTTATTTACACTAAAAAAACCCAATGCAGTTCATAATATTTATGCAATATTAATTTAGTGACTTTTGCATGTGTTATCTTTTATTTTGTGCATGAGAAACCATCTAAGCTTAGATTCTTTCAATGGCTTTGCATTGTTATTTTGAAAATTTTTTCCATAAAATGAGTAATATTTAAATTTTTAAATAATCTATTATCAAAAATATACCTTTAACTCGATGCTTAGAAAAAAAATTTCTTCTTGTTACCGTGATTTTATAAACTTTAGTTATTTGCAATACAAATACCCTATGCAGTTCAGAATATTTATTCAATTTTAAATTAGTGACTTTTTCTTGTGTTATCCTTTATCAATGGCCCATGCAGGTCATCAACCAGCAATCTTTGTGTTATTGGTATGGCGCTCTAACCAACTGAGGTAATAGGCCAATTTGTTTTTTTTTTGTGCTTGAGAAATCGTGTAAGCATAGATTCTTTTAATGGCCTCGCTTTGTTATTTTGAAACTTTTATCCAAAAAATGAGTAAAATTTATATTTTTCTATAATCTATTAACGAAAATATACCTTTAACAAGATGCTTAGCCAAAAAAAAAAAAAATTTTCTTCCTACCTTGATTTTATAAACTTGAGTTATTTACACTACAAATACCCTATTTAGGTTAGGAACCTACGACCATCCTGTTATTAGCATAACTCTCTAACCAACTAAGCTACTTGGCCAATTTGTTTTTTTATTTTGTGCACGAGAAACCGTCTAAGCTTAGATTCTTTTAATGGCCTTGCTTTGTTATTTTTCAAATTTTGACCAAAAAATGAGTAAAATTTACACTACAAATACCCTATGTAGTTCATCATATTTTATTCAATATTTAATTAGTAACTTATGCATGCGCTATCTTTTATAGATAGCGTATGCAGGTCTTGAACTTGCGACCTTCGCATTATTAGCATGACGCTCTAACCAACTGAGCTAATAGGCCAATTTGTTTTCAATTTAGTGCATGCTAAACCGTCTAAGCTTATATTCTTTTAATGGCCTAGATTATGAAAATTTTATCCAAACAATGAGTAAAATATAAATTTTTGAATAATCTATTAACGAAAATATACCTTTAACTCGATTCTTAGCAAAAAAAAATCTTGTTGCTACAATGACTTTATAAACTTTAGTTATTTACACTAAAAATACCCAATGCAATTCATAATATTTATTCAATATTAATTTAGTGACTTTTGCATGTGTTATCTTTTATTTTGTGCATGAGAAACCATCTAAGCATAGATTCTTTTAATGCCTTTGCTTTGTTATTTTGAAAATTTTTTCCAAAAAATGAGTAAAATTTAAATTTTTAAATAATCTATTATCGAAAGTATACCTTTAACTCGATGCGTAGGAAAAAAATATCTCCTTGTTGCCATGATTTTATAAACTTTAGTTGTTTGCATTACAAATACCCTATGCAGTTCCGAATATTTATTCAATATTAAATTAGTGACTTTTGCTTGTGTTATCTTTTATAAATGTCCCATGTAGGTCATCAACCAGCAATCTTCGCGTTATTGGCATGGCGCTCTAACCAAATGAGGTAATAGGCCAATTTGTTTTTTTTTTTGTGCTTGAGAAATCGTGTAATTATAGACTCTTTTAATGGCCTCGCTTTGTTATTTTGAAAATTTTATCCAAAAAATGACTAAAATTTAAATTTTTGAATAATCTATTAACGAAAATATACCTTTAACAAGATGCTTAGCAAAAAAAAAAAAATCTTCTTCTTGCCTTGATTTTATAAACTTGAGTTATTTACACTACAAATACCCTATTTAGGTTAAGAACCTATGACCATCCCGTTATTAGCATGATGCTCTAACCAACTAAGCTACTTGGCCAATTTGTTTTTTATTTTGTGCACGAGAAACCGTCTAAGCTTAGATTCTTTTAATTGCCTTGCTTTGTTATTTTTCAAATTTTGACCAAAAAATGAGTAAAATTTAAATTTTTGAACAATCTATTAATGAAAATATACATTTAACTCGATTCTTAGCAAAAAAAAAATAAAAATAAAAATCTTCTTGTTACCATGATTTTATATAAACTTGAGTTATTTACAATACAAATACCCTATGTAGTTCATCCTATTTTATTCAATATTTAATTAGTAACTTATGCATGGGCTATCTTTTATAGATGGCCTATGCAGGTTTTGAACCTGCGACCTTCGCGTTATTAGCACGGCGCCCTAACCAACTGAGCTAATAAGCCAATTTGTTTTTAATTTAGTGCAAGCTAAACCGTCTAAGCTTATATTCTTTTAATGGCCTAGATTTTGAAAATTTTGTCCAAACAATGAGTAAAATATAAATTTTTGAATAATCTATTAACGAAAATATACTTTTAACAAGATGCTTAGCCAAAAAAAAATCTTCTTCTAACCTTGTTTTTATAAACTTGAGTTATTTACACTACAAATACCCTATTTAGGTTAGGAACATACGACGATCCTGTTATTAGCATGACGCTCTAACCAACTAAGATACTTGGCCAATTTGTTTTTTATTTTGTGCACGAGAAACCGTCTAAGCTTAGATTCTTTTAATGGCCTTGCTTTGTTATTTTAAAAATTTTGACCAAAAAATGAGTAAAATTTACACTACAAATACCCTATGTAGTAGTTCATCATATTTTATTCAATATTTTATTAGTAACTTATGCATGCGCTATCTTTTATAGATGGCCAATGCAGGTCATGAACCTGCGACCTTCACGTTATTAGCACGACGCTCTAACCAACTGAGCTAATAGGCCAATTTGCTTTCAATTTAGTGCATGCTAAACCGTCTAAGCTTATATTCTTTTAATGGCCTAGATTATTAAAATTTTATCCAAACAATGAGTAAAATATAAATTTTTGAATAATCTATTAACGGAAATATACCTTTAACTCGATTCTTAGCAAAAAAAAATCTTGTTGCTACAATGACTTTATAAACTTGAGTTATTTACACTAAAAATACCCAATGCAATTCATAATATTTATTCAATATTAATTTAGTGACTTTTGCATGTGTTATCTTTTATTTTGTGCATGAGAAACCATCTAAGCATAGATTCTTTTAATGCCTTTGCTTTGTTATTTTGAAAATTTTTTCCAAAAAATGAGTAAAATTTAAATTTTTAAATAATCTATTATCGAAAGTATACCTTAAACTCGATGCTTAGAAAAAAAAATATCTTCTTGTTACCATGAATTTATAAACTTTTGTTATTTGCAATACAAATACCCTATGCAGTTCTGAATATTTATTCAATATTAAATTAGTGACTTTTGCTTGTGTTATCTTTTATCAATGGCCCATGCAGGTGATCAACCAGCAATCTTCGCGTTATTGGCACGGCGCTCTAACCAAATGAGGTAAGAGGCCAATTTGTTTTTTTTTTGTGCTTGAGAAATCGTGTAAGCATAGATTCTTTTAATGGCCTCGCTTTGTTATTTTGAAACTTTTATCCAAAAAATGAGTAAAATTTAAATTTTTGAATAATCTATTAACGAAAATATACCTTTAACAAGATGCTTATCAAAAAAAAAAAAAAAAAATCTTCTTCTTGCCTTGATTTTATAAACTTGAGTTATTTACACTACAAATACCCAATTTAGGTTAGGAACCTATGACAATCCCGTTATTAGCATGATGCTCTAACCAACTAAGCTACTTGATCAATTTGTTTTTTATTTTGTGCTCGAGAAATCGTCTAAGCTTAGATTCTTTTAATGGCCTTGCTTTGTTATTTTTAAAATTTTGACCAAAAAATGAGTAAAATTTAATTTTTTGAACAATCTATTAATGAAAATATATGTTTAACTCGATTCTTAGCAAAAAAAAAATAAAAATAAAAATCTTCTTGTTACCATGATTTTATATAAACTTGAGTTATTTACAATACAAATACCCTATGTAGTTCATCCTATTTTATTCAATATTTAATTAGTAACTTATGCATGGGCTATCTTTTATAGATGGCCTATGCAGGTTTTGAACCTGCGACCTTCGCGTTATTAGCACGGCGCCCTAACCAACTGAGCTAATAAGCCAATTTGTTTTTAATTTAGTGCAAGCTAAACCGTCTAAGCTTATATTCTTTTAATGGCCTAGATTTTGAAAATTTTGTCCAAACAATGAGTAAAATATAAATTTTTGAATAATCTATTAACGAAAATATACTTTTAACAAGATGCTTAGCCAAAAAAAAATCTTCTTCTAACCTTGTTTTTATAAACTTGAGTTATTTACACTACAAATACCCTATTTAGGTTAGGAACATACGACGATCCTGTTATTAGCATGATGCTCTAACCAACTAAGATACTTGGCCAATTTGTTATTTATTTTGTGCACGAGAAACCGTCTAAGCTTAGATTCTTTTAATGGCCTTGCTTTGTTATTTTTAAAATTTTGACCAAAAAATGAGTAAAATTTACACTACAAATACCCTATGTAGTAGTTCATCATATTTTATTCAATATTTTATTAGTAACTTATGCATGCGCTATCTTTTATAGATGGCCAATGCAGGTCATGAACCTGCGACCTTCACGTTATTAGCACGACGCTCTAACCAACTGAGCTAATAGGCCAATTTGCTTTCAATTTAGTGCATGCTAAACCGTCTAAGCTTATATTCTTTTAATGGCCTAGATTATTAAAATTTTATCCAAACAATGAGTAAAATATAAATTTTTGAATAATCTATTAACGAAAATATACCTTTAACTCGATTCTTAGCAAAAAAAAATCTTGTTGCTACAATGACTTTATAAACTTGAGTTATTTACACTAAAAATACCCAATGCAATTCATAATATTTATTCAATATTAATTTAGTGACTTTTGCATGTGTTATCTTTTATTTTGTGCATGAGAAACCATCTAAGCATAGATTCTTTTAATGCCTTTGCTTTGTTATTTTGAAAATTTTATCCCAAAAATGAGTAAAATTTAAATTTTTAAATAATCTATTATCGAAAGTATACCTTTAACTCGATGCGTAGGAAAAAAATATCTCCTTGTTGCCATGAATTTATAAACTTTTGTTATTTGCAGTACAAATACCCTATGCAGTTCCGAATATTTATTCAATATTAAATTAGTGACTTTTGCTTGTGTTATCTTTTATCAATGGCCCATGCAGGTGATCAACCAGCAATCTTCGCGTTATTGGCACGGCGCTCTAACCAAATGAGGTAAGAGGCCAATTTGTTTTTTTTTTGTGCTTGAGAAATCGTGTAAGCATAGATTCTTTTAATGGCCTCGCTTTGTTATTTTGAAACTTTTATCCAAAAAATGAGTAAAATTTAAATTTTTGAATAATCTATTAACGAAAATATACCTTTAACAAGATGCTTATCAAAAAAAAAAAATCTTCTTCTTGCCTTGATTTTATAAACTTGAGTTATTTACACTACAAATACCCTATTTACGTTAGGAACCTATGACCATCCCGTTATTAGCATGATGCTCTAACCAACTAAGCTACTTGATCAATTTGTTTTTTATTTTGTGCTCGAGAAATCGTCTAAGCTTAGATTCTTTTAATGGCCTTGCTTTGTTATTTTTAAAATTTTGACCAAAAAATGAGTAAAATTTAATTTTTTGAACAATCTATTAATGAAAATATACGTTTAACTCGATTCTTAGCAAAAAAAATAAAAATAAAAATCTTCTTGTTACCATGATTTTATATAAACTTGAGTTATTTACAATACAAATACCCTATGTAGTTCATCCTATTTTATTCAATATTTAATTAGTTACTTATGCATGGGCTATGTTTTATAGATGGCCTACGCAGGTCTTGAACCTGCGACCTTTGCGTTATTAGCACGACGCTCTAACCAACTAAGCTAATAGGCCAATTTGTTTTTAATTTAGTGCAAGCTAAACCGTCTAAGCTTATATTCTTTTAATGGCCTAGATTTTTAAAATTTTGTCCAAACAATGAGTAAAATATAAATTTTTGAATAATCTATTAACGAAAATATACTTTTAACAAGATGCTTAGCCAAAAAAAAATCTTCTTCTAACCTTGTTTTTATAAACTTGAGTTATTTACACTACAAATACCCTATTTAGGTTAGGAACCTACGACGATCCTGTTATTAGCATGACGCTCTAACCAACTAAGATACTTGGCCAATTTGTTTTTTATTTTGTGCACGAGAAACCGTCTAAGCTTAGATCCTTTTAATGGCCTTGCTTTGTTATTTTTAAAATTTTGACCAAAAAATGAGTAAAATTTACACTACAAATACCCTATGTAGTAGTTCATCATATTTTATTAGTAACTTATGCATGCGCTATCTTTTATAGATGGCCAATGCAGGTCTTGAACCTGCGACCTTCACGTTATTAGCACGACGCTCTAACCAACTGAGCTAATAGGCCAATTTGTTTTCAATTTAGTGCATGCTAAACCGTCTAAGCTTATATTCTTTTAATGGCCTAGATTATTAAAATTTTCTCCAAACAATGAGTAAAATATAAATTTTTGAATAATCTATTAACGAAAATATACCTTTAACTCGATTCTTAGCAAAAAAAAAATCTTGTTGCTACAATGACTTTATATACTTGAGTTATTTACACTAAAAATACCCAATGCAATTCATAATATTTATTCAATATTAATTTAGTGACTTTTGCATGTGTTATCTTTTATTTTGTGCATGAGAAACCATCTAAGCATAGATTCTTTTAATGTCTTTGCTTTATTATTTTGAAACTTTTTTCCAAAAAATGAGTAAAATTTAAATTTTTAAATAATCTATTATCGAAAGTATACCTTTAACTCGATGCTTAGAAAAAAAATATCTTCTTGTTACCATGAATTTATAAACTTTTGTTATTTGCAATACAAATACCCTATGCAGTTCCGAATATATATTCAATATTAAATTAGTGACTTTTGCTTTTGTTATCTTTTATCAATGGCCCATGCAGGTGATCAACCAGGAATCTTCGCGTTATTGGCACGGCGCTCTAACCAAATGAGGTAAGAGGCCAATTTGTTTTTTTTTGTGCTTGAGAAATCATGTAAGCATAGATTCTTTTAATGGCCTCGCTTTGTTATTTTGAAACTTTTATCCAAAAAATGAGTAAAATTTAATTTTTTGAATAATCTATTAACGAAAATATACCTTTAACAAGATGCTTATCAAAAAAAAAAAAAAAAAATCTTCTTCTTGCCTTGATTTTATAAACTTGAGTTATTTACACTACAAATACCCTATTTAGGTTAGGAACCTATGACCATCCTGTTATTAGCATGATGCTCTCTCCAACTAAGCTACTCGATCAATTTGTTTTTTATTTTGTGCACGAGAAACCGTCTAGGCTTAGATTCTTTTAATGGCCTTGCTTTGTTATTTTTAAAATTTTGACCAGAAAATGAGTAAAATTTAATTTTTTGAACAATCTATTAATGAAAATATAAGTTTAACTCGATTCTTAGCAAAAAAAATAAAAGTAAAAATACGTTTAACTCGATTCAATATTTAATTAGTTACTTATGCATGTGCTAGCTTTTATAGATGGCCTATGCAGGTCTTGAACCTGCGACCTTCGCGTTATTAGCACGACGCTCTAACCAACTGAGCTAATAGGCCAATTTGTTTTTAATTTAGTGCATGCTAAACCGTCTAAGCTTATATTCTTTCAATGGCCTAGATTTTGAAAATTTTGTCCAAACAATGAGTAAAATATAAATTTTTGAATAATCTATTAACGAAAATATACCTTTAACTCGATGCTTAGCAAAAAAAAATCTTGTTGCTACAATAACTTTATAAACTTGAGTTATTTACACTAAAAATACCCAATGCAGTTCATAATATTTATTCAATATTAATTTAGTGACTTTTGCATGTGTTATCTTTTATTTTGTGCATGAGAAACCATCTAAGCTTAGATTCTTTCAATGGCTTTGCTTTGTTATTTTGAAAATTTTTTCCATAAAATGAGTAATATTTAAATTTTTAAATAATCTATTATCGAAAATATACCTTTAACTTGATGCTTAGAAAAAAAATTTCTTCTTGTTACCGTGATTTTATAAACTTTAGTTATTTGCAATACAAATACCCTATGCAGTTCAGAATATTTATTCAATTTTAAATTAGTGACTTTTGCTTGTGTTATCCTTTATCAATGGCCCATGCAGGTCATCAACCAGCAATCTTTGTGTTATTGGTATGGCGCTCTAACCAACTGAGGTAATAGGCCAATTTGTTTTTTTTTGTGCTTGAGAAATCGTGTAAGCATAGATTCTTTTAATGGCCTCGCTTTGTTATTTTGAAACTTTTATCCAAAAAATGAGTAAAATTTATATTTTTCAATAATCTATTAACGAAAAGATACCTTTAACAAGATGCTTAGCCAAAAAATAAAAATCTTCTTCTTACCTTGATTTTATAAACTTGAGTTATTTACACTAATAATACCCTATTTAGGTTAGGAACAAATTTACACTACAAATACCCTATGTAGTTCATCATATTTTATTCAATATTTAATTAGTAACTTATGCATGCGCTATCTTTTATAGATGGCGTATGCAGGTCTTGAACCTGCGACCTTCGTGTTATTAGCATGACGCTCAAACCAACTGAGCTAATAGGCCAATTTGTTTTCAATTTAGTGCATGCTAAACCGTCTAAGCTTATATTCTTTTAATGGCCTAGATTATGAAAATTTTATCCAAACAATGAGTAAAATATAAATTTTTGAATAATCTATTAACGAAAATATACCTTTAACTCGATTCTTAGCAAAAAAAAATCTTGTTGCTATAATGACTTTATAAACTTTAGTTATTTACACTAAAAATACCCAATGCAATTCATAATATTTATTCAATATTAATTTAGTGACTTTTGCATGTGTTATCTTTTATTTTGTGCATGAGAAACCATCTAAGCATAGATTCTTTTAATGCCTTTGCTTTGTTATTTTGAAAATTTTTTCCAAAAAATGAGTAAAATTTAAATTTTTAAATAATATATTATCGAAAGTATACCTTTAACTCGATGCGTAGGAAAAAAATATCTTCTTGTTGCCATGATTTTATAAACTTTAGTTGTTTGCAATACAAATACCCTATGTAGTTCCGAATATTTATTCAATATTAAATTAGTGACTTTTGCTTTGTTATCTTTTACAAATGTCCCATGCAGGTCATCAACCAGCAATCTTCGCGTTATTGGCATGGCGCTCTAACCAAATGAGGGAATAGGCCAATTCTTTTACTGGCCTCGCTTTGTTATTTCGAAAATTTTATCCAAAAAATGACTAAAATTTAAATTTTTGAATAATCTATTAACTTATGCATGGGCTATCTTTTATAGATGGCCTATGCAGGTCTTGAACCTGCGACCTTCGCGTTATTAGCACGACGCTCTAACCAACTGAGCTAATAGGCCAATTTGTTTTTAATTTAGTGCAAGCTAAACCGTCTAAGCTTATATTCTTTTAATGGCCTAGATTTTGAAAATTTTGTCCAAAAAATGAGTAAAATATAAATTTTTGAATAATCTATTAACGAAAATATACCTTTAACTCGATGCTTAGCAAAAAAAATCTTGTTGCTACAATGACTTTATAAACTTGAGTTATTTACACTAAAAATACCCAATGCAGTTCATAATATTTATTCAATATTAATTTAGTGACTTTTGCATGTGTTATCTTTTATTTTGTGCATGAGAAACCATCTAAGCTAAGATTCTTTTAATGGCTTTGCTTTGTTATTTTGAAAATTTTTTCCAAAAAATGAGTAAAATTTAAATTTTTAAATAATTTATTATCGAAAATATACCTTTAACTCGATGCTTAGAAAAAAAATTTGTTCTTGTTACCATGATTTTATAAACTTTAGTTATTTGCAATACAAATACCCTATGTAGTTCAGAATATTTATTCAAAATTAAATTAGTGACTTTTGCTTGTGTTATCCTTTATCAATGGCCCAAGTAGGTCATCAACCAGCAATCTTTATGTTATTGCCATGGCGCTCTAACCAACTGAGGTAATAGGCTAATTTGTTTTTTTTTGTGCTTGATAAATCGTGTAAGCATAGATTCTTTTAATGGCCTCGCTTTGTTATTTTGAAACTTTTATCCAAAAAATGAGTAAAATTTAAATTTTTGAATAATCTATTAACGAAAATATACTTTTAACAAGATGCTTAGCCAAAAAAAAATTCTTCTTCTAACCTTGCTTTTATAAACTTGAGTTATTTACACTACAAATACCCTATTTAGGTTAGAAACCGTCTAAGCTTAGATTCCTTTAATCGCCTTGCTTTGTTATTTTTAAAATTTTGACCAAAAAATGAGTAAAATTTACACTACAAATACCATATGTAGTTCATCATATTTTATTCAATATTTTATTAGTAACTTATGCATGCGCTATCTTTTATAGATGGCCAATGCAGGTCTTGAACCTGCGACCTTCACGTTATTAGCACGACGCTCTAACCAACTGAGCTAATACGCCAATTGGCTTTCAATTTAGTGCATGCTAAACCGTCTAAGCTTATATTCTTTTAATGGCCTAGATTATTAAAATTTTGTCCAAACAATGAGTAAAATATAAATTTTTGAATAATCTATTCACGAAAATATACTTTTAACAAGATGCTTAGCCAAAAAAAAAAATCTTCTTCTAACCTTGTTTTTATAAACTTGAGTTATTTACACTACAAATACCCTATTTAGGTTAGGAACATACGACGATCCTCTTATTAGCATGACGCTCTAACCAACTAAGATACTTGGCCAATTTGTTTTTTATTTTGTGCACGAGAAACCGTCTAAGCTTAGATTCTTTTAATGGCCTTGCTTTGTTATTTTTAAAATTTTGACCAAAAAATGAGTAAAATTTACACTACAAATACCCTATGTAGTAGTTCATCATATTTTATTAGTAACTTATGCATGCGCTATCTTTTATAGATGGCCAATGCAGGTCTTGAACCTGCGACCTTCACATTATTATTAATACGCTCTAACCAACTGAGGTAATAGGCCAATTTGTTTTCAATTTAGTGCATGCTAAACCGTCTAAGCTTATATTCTTTTAACGGCCTAGATTATTAAAATTTTATCCAAACAATGAGTAAAATATAAATTTTTGAATAATCTATTAACGAAAATATACCTTTAACTCGATTCTTAGCAAAAAAAAATCTTGTTGATACAATGACTTTATAAACTTTAGTTATTTACACTAAAAATACCCAATGCAATTCATAATATTTATTCAATATTAATTTAGTGACTTTTGCATGTGTTATCTTTTATTTTGTGCATG
Source organism: Costus lasius (assembly GCA_027563935.2). Taxonomy (NCBI): domain Eukaryota; kingdom Viridiplantae; phylum Streptophyta; class Magnoliopsida; order Zingiberales; family Costaceae; genus Costus; species Costus lasius. Next base: position 86,618,708 of record CM050451.1, read on the forward strand.
AGAAACCATCTAAGCTTAGATTCTTTTAATGGCTTTGCTTTGTTATTTTGAAAATTTTTTCCAAAAAAAGAGTAAAATTTAAATTTTTAAATAATCTATTATCGAAAGTATACCTTTAACTCGATGCTTAGGAAAAAAATATCTTCTTGTTACCATGATTTTATAAACTTTAGTTGTTTGCAATACAAATACCCTATGCAGTTCCAAATATTTATTCAATATTAAATTAGTGACTTTTGCTTGTGTTATCTTTTATAAATGTCCCATGCAGGTCATCAACCAGCAATCTTCGCGTTATTGGCATGGCGCTCTAACCAAATGAGGTAATAGGCCAATTTGTTTTTTTTTGTGCTTGAGAAATCGTGTAATTATAGATTCTTTTAATGGCCTCGCTTTGTTATTTCGAAAATTTTATCCAAAAAATGACTAAAATTTAAATTTTTGAATAATCTATTAACGAAAATATACCTTTAACAAGATGCTTAGCAAAAAAAAAAAAAAATCTTCTTCTTGCCTTGATTTTATAAACTTGAGTTATTACACTACAAATACCCTATTTAGGTTAGGAACCTATGACCATCCCATTATTAGCATGATGCTCTAACCAACTAAGCTACTCGATCAATTTGTTTTTTATTTTGTACACGAGAAACCGTCTAAGCTTAGATTCTTTTAATGGCCTTGCTTTGTTATTTTTAAAATTTTGACCAGAAAATGAGTAAAATTTAATTTTTTGAACAATCTATTAATGAAAATATACGTTTAACTCGATTCTTAGCAAAAAAAATAAAAATAAAAATCATCTTGTTACCATGATTTTATATAAACTTGAGTTATTTACAATACAAATACCCTATGTAGTTCATCCTATTTTATTCAATATTTAATTAGTTACTTATGCATGGGCTATGTTTTATAGATGGCCTATGCAGGTCTTGAACCTGCGACCTTTGCGTTATTAGCACGACGCTCTAACCAACTGAGCTAATAGGCAAATTTGTTTTTAATTTAGTGCAAGCTAAACCGTCTAAGCTTATATTCTTTTAATGGCCTAGATTTTGAAAATTTTGTCCAAACAATGAGTAAAATATAAATTTTTGAATAATCTATTAACGAAAATATACTTTTAACAAGATGCTTAGCCAAAAAAAAATCTTCTTCTAACCTTGTTTTTATAAACTTGAGTTATTTACACTACAAATACCCTATTTAGGTTAGGAACCTACGACGATCCTGTTATTAGCATGACGCTCTAACCAACTAAGATACTTGGCCAATTTGTTTTTTATTTTGTGCACGAGAAACCGTCTAAGCTTAGATTCTTTTAATGGCCTTGCTTTGTTATTTTTAAAATTTTGACCAAAAAATGAGTAAAATTTACACTACAAATACCCTATGTGGTAGTTCATCATATTTTATTCAATATTTTATTAGTAACTTATGCATGCGCTATCTTTTATAGATGGCCAATGCAGGTCTTGCACCTGCGACCTTCGCGTTATTAGCACAACGCTCTAACCAACTGAGCTAATAGGCCAATTTGTTTTCAATTTAGTGTATGCCAAACCGTCAAAGCTTATATTCTTTTAATGGCCTAGATTATGAAAATTTTATCCAAACAATGAGTAAAATATAATTTTTTGAATAATCTATTAACGAAAATATACCTTTAACTCGATTCTTAGCAAAAAAAAATCTTGTTGCTACAATGACTTTATAAACTTGAGTTATTTACAGTAAAAATACCCAATGCAATTCATAATATTTATTCAATATTAATTTAGTGACTTTTGCATGTGTTATCTTTTATTTTGTGCATGAGAAACCATCTAAGCATAGATTCTTTTAATGCCTTTGCTTTGTTATTTTGAAAATTTTTTCCAAAAAATGAGTAAAATTTAAATTTTTAAATAATCTATTATCGAAAGTATACCTTTAACTCGATGCTTAGAAAAAAAATATCTTCTTGTTACCATGAATTTATAAACTTTTGTTATTTGCAATACAAATACCCTATGCAGTTCCGAATATTTATTCAATATTAAATTAGTGACTTTTGCTTGTGTTATCTTTTATCAATGGCCCATGCAGGTGATCAACCAGCAATCTTCGCGTTATTGGCACGACGCTCTAACCAAATGAGGTAAGAGGCCAATTTGTTTTTTTTTGTGCTTGAGAAATCGTGTAAGCATAGATTCTTTTAATGGCCTCGCTTTGTTATTTTGAAACTTTTATCCAAAAAATGAGTAAAATTTAAATTTTTGAATAATCTATTAACGAAAATATACCTTTAACAAGATGCTTATCAAAAAAAAAAAATCTTCTTCTTGCCTTGATTTTATAAACTTGAGTTATTTACACTACAAATACCCTATTTAGGTTAAGAACCTATGACCATCCCGTTATTAGCATGATGCTCTAACCAACTAAGCTACTTGGCCAATTTGTTTTTTATTTTGTGCACGAGAAACCGTCTAAGCTTAGATTCTTTTAATGGCCTTGCTTTGTTATTTTTCAAATTTTGACCAGAAAATGAGTAAAATTTAATTTTTTGAACAATCTATTAATGAAAATATACGTTTAACTCGATTCTTAGCAAAAAAAATAAAAATAAAAATCTTCTTGTTACCATGATTTTATATAAACTTGAGTTATTTACACAACAAATACCCTATGTTGTTCATCATATTTTATTCAATATTTAATTAGTTACTTATGCATGTGCTAGGTTTTATAGATGGCCTATGATGGTCTTGAACCTGCAACCTTCGCGTTATTAACACGACGCTCTAACCAACTGAGCTAATAGGCCAATTTGTTTTTAATTTAGTGCATGCTAAACCCTTCTAAGCTTATATTCTTTCAATGGCCTAGATTTTGAAAATTTTGTCCAAACAATGAGTAAAATATAAATTTTTGAATAATCTATTAACGAAAATATACCTTTAACTCGATGCTTAGCAAAAAAAAAATCTTGTTGCTACAATGACTTTATAAACTTGAGTTATTTACACTAAAAATACCCAATGCAGTTCATAATATTTATTCAATATTAATTTAGTGACTTTTGCATGTGTTATCTTTTATTTTGTGCATGAGAAACCATCTAAGCATAGAATCTTTCAATGGCTTTGCTTTGTTATTTTGAAAATTTTTTCCATAAAATGAGTAATATTTAAATTTTTAAATAATCTATTATCAAAAATATACCTTTAACTCGATGCTTAGAAAAAAAATTTCTTCTTGTTACCGTGATTTTATAAACTTTAGTTATTTGCAATACAAATACCCTATGCAGTTCATAATATTTATTCAATTTTAAATTAGTGACTTTTTCTTGTGTTATCCTTTATCAATGGCCCATGCAGGTCATCAACCAGCAATCTTTGTGTTATTTGTATGGCGCTCTAACCAACTGAAGTAATAGTCCAATTTGTTTTTTTTTGTGCTTGAGAAATCGTGTAAGCATAGATTCTTTTAATGGCCCCGCTTTGTTATTTTGAAACTTTTATCCAAAAAATGAGTAAAATTTATATTTTTCTATAATCTATTAACGAAAATATACCTTTAACAAGATGCTTAGCCAAAAAAAAAAAAAATCTTCTTCTAACCTTGTTTTTATAAACTTGAGTTATTTAGACTACAAATACCCTATTTATGTTAGGAACCTACGACGATCCTATTATTAGCATGACGCTCTAACCAACTAAGATACTTGGCCAATTTGTTTTTTATTTTGTGCACGAGAAACCGTCTAAGCTTAGATTCTTTTAATGGCCTTGCTTTGTTATTTTTCAAATTTTGACCAAAAAATGAGTAAAATTTACACTACAAATACCCTATATATTTCATCATATTTTATTCAATATTTAATTAGTAACTTATGCATGCGCTATCTTTTATAGATAGCGTATGCAGGTCTTGAACCTGCGACCTTCTCGTTATTAGCACGACGCTCTAACCAACTGAGCTAATAGGCCAATTTGTTTTCAATTTAGTGCATGCTTAACCGTCTAAGCTTATATTCTTTTAATGGCCTAGATTATGAAAATTTTATCCAAACAATGAGTAAAATATAAATTTTTGAATAATCTATTAACAAAAATATACCTTTAACTCGATTCTTAGCAAAAAAAAATCTTGTTGCTACAATGACTATATAAACTTTAGTTATTTACACTAAAAATACCCAATGAAATTCATAATATTTATGCAATATTAATTTAGTGACTTTTGCATGTGTTATCTTTTATTTTGTGCATGAGAAACCATCTAAGCTTAGATTCTTTTAATGGCTTTGCTTTGTTATTTTGAAAATTTTTTCCAAAAAAAGAGTAAAATTTAAATTTTTAAATAATCAATTATCGATAGTATACCTTCAACTCGATGCTTAGGAAAAAAATATCTTCTTGTTACCATGATTTTATAAACTTTAGTTGTTTGCAATACAAATAGCCTATGCAGTTCCGAATATTTATTCAATATTAAATTAGTGACTTTTGCTTGTGTTATCTTTTATAAATGTCCCATGCAGGTCATCAACCAGCAATCTTCGCGTTATTGGCATGGCGCTCTAACCAAATGAGGTAATTGGCCAATTTGTTTTTTTTGTGCTTGAGAAATCGTGTAATTATTGATTCTTTTAATGGCCTCGCTTTGTTATTTCGAAAATTTTATCCAAAAAATGACTAAAATTTAAATTTTTGAATAATCTATTAACGAAAATATACCTTTAACAAGATGCTTAGCCAAAAAAAAAAAAAATCTTCTTCTTGCCTTGATTTTATAAACTTGAGTTATTTACACTACAAATACCATATTTAGGTTAAGAACCTATGACCATCCCGTTATTAGCATGATGCTCTAACCAACTAAGCTACTTGGCCAATTTGTTTTTTATTTTGTGCACGAGAAACCGTCTAAGCTTAGATTCTTTTAATGGCCTTGCTTTTTTATTTTTAAAATTTTGACCAAAAAATGAGTAAAATTTAAATTTTTGAACAATCTATTAATGAAAATATACATTTAACTCGATTCTTAGCAAAAAAAATAATAATAAAAATCTTCTTGTTACCATGATTTTATATTTCGAAAATTTTATCCAAAAAATGACTAAAATTTAAATTTTTGAATAATCTATTAACGAAAATAAACCTTTAACAAGATGCTTAGCAAAAAAAAAAAAAAAATCTTCTTCTTGCCTTGATTTTATAAACTTGAGTTATTTACACTACAAATACCCTATTTAGGTTAAGAACCTATGACCATCCCGTTATTAGCATGATGCTCTAACCAACTAAGCTACTTGGCCAATTTGTTTTTTATTTTGTGCACGAGAAACCGTCTAAGCTTAGATTCTTTTAATGGCCTTGCTTTTTTATTTTTAAAATTTTGACCAAAAAATGAGTAAAATTTAAATTTTTGAACAATCTATTAATGAAAATATACATTTAACTCGATTCTTAGCAAAAAAAAAAATAAAAATAAAAATCTTCTTGTTACCATGATTTTATATAAACTTGAGTTATTTACAATACAAGTACCCTATGTAGTTCATCCTATTTTATTCAATATTTAAATAGTAACTTATGCATGGGCTATCTTTTATAGATGGCCTATGCAGGTCTTGAACCTGCGACCTTCGCGTTATTAGCACGACGCTCTAACCAACTGAGCTAATAGGCCAATTTGTTTTTAATTTAGTGCAAGCTAAACCGTCTAAGCTTATATTCTTTTAATGGCCTAGATTTTGAAAATTTTGTCGAAAAAAAGGGTAAAATATAAATTTTTGAATAATCTATTAACGAAAGTATACTTTTAACAAGATGCTTAGCCAAAAAAAAAATCTTCTTCTAACCTTATTTTTATAAACTTGAGTTATTTACACTACAAATACCCTATTTAGGTTAGGAACCTACGACGATCCTGTTATTAGCATGACGCTCTAACCAACTAAGATACTTGGCCAATTTGTTTTTTATTTTGTGCACGAGAAACCGTCTAAGCTTAGATTCTTTTAATGGCCTTGCTTTGTTATTTTTAAAATTTTGACCAAAAAATGAGTAAAATTTACACTACAAATACCCTATGTGGTAGTTCATCATATTTTATTCAATATTTTATTAGTAACTTATGCATGCGCTATCTTTTATAGATGGCCAATGCAGGTCTTGCACCTGCGACCTTCGCGTTATTAGCACAACGCTCTAACCAACTGAGCTAATAGGCCAATTTGTTTTCAATTTAGTGTATGCCAAACCGTCTAAGCTTATATTCTTTTAATGGCCTAGATTATGAAAATTTTATCCAAACAATGAGTAAAATATAAATTTTTGAATAATCTATTAACGAAAATATACCTTTAACTCGATTCTTAGCAAAAAAAAATCTTGTTGCTACAATGACTTTATAAACTTGAGTTATTTACACTAAAAATACCCAATGCAATTCATAATATTTATTCAGTATTAATTTAGTGACTTTTGCTTGTGTTATCTTTTATTTTGTGCATGAGAAACCATCTAAGCATAGATTCTTTTAATGGCTTTGCTTTGTTATTTTGAAAATTTTTTCCAAAAAATGAGTAAAATTTAAATTTTTAAATAATCTGTTATCGAAAGTATACCTTTAACTCGATGCTTAGAAAAAAAATATCTTCTTGTTACCATGATTTTACAAACTTTTGTTATTTGCAATACAAATACCCTATGCAGTTCCGAATATTTATTCAATATTAAATTAGTGACTTTTGCTTGTGTTATCTTTTTTCAATGGCTCATGCAGGTGATCAACCAGCAATCTTCGCGTTATTGGCATGGCGCTCTAACCAAATGAGGTAATAGGCCAATTTGTTTTTTTTGTGCTTGAGAAATCATGTAAGCATACATTCTTTTAATGGCCTCGCTTTGTTATTTTGAAACTTTTATCCAAAAAATGAGTAAAATTTAAATTTTTGAATAATCTATTAACGAAAATATACCTTTAACAAGATGCTTATAAAAAAAAAAAAAAATCTTCTTCTTGCCTTGATTTTATAAACTTGAGTTATTTACACTACAAATACCCTATTTAGGTTAAAAACCTATGACCATCCCGTTATTAGCATGATGCTCTAACCAACTAAGCTACTTGGCCAATTTGTTTTTTATTTTGTGCACGAGAAACCGTCTAAGCTTAGATTCTTTTAATGGCCTTGCTTTGTTATTTTTAAAATTTTGACCAAAAAATGAGTAAAATTTAAATTTTTGAACAATCTATTAATGAAAATATGCATTTAACTTGATTCTTAGCAAAAAAAAATAAAAATAAAAATCTTCTTGTTACCATGATTTTATATAAACTTGAGTTATTTACAATACAAATACCCTATGTAGTTCATCCTATTTTATTCAATATTTAATTAGTAACTTATGCATGGGCTATCTTTTATATATGGCCTATGCAGGTCTTGAACCTGCGACCTTCGCGTTATTAGCACGGCGCTCTAACCAACTAAGCTAATAAGCCAATTTGTTTTTAATTTAGTACAAGCTAAACCGTCTAAGCTTATATTCCTTTAATGGCCTAGATTTTGAAAATTTTGTCCAAACAATGAGTAAAATATAAATTTTTGAATAATCTATTAACGAAAATATACTTTTAACAAGATGCTTAGCCAAAAAAAAAAAAATCTTCTTCTAACCTTGTTTTTATAAACTTGAGTTATTTACACTACAAATACCCTATTTAGGTTAGGAACCTACGACGATCCTGTTATTAGCATGACGCTCTAACCAACTAAGATACTTGGCCAATTTGTTTTTTATTTTGTACACGAGAAACCGTCTAAGCTTAGATTCTTTTATTGGCCTTGCTTTGTTATTTTTAAAATTTTGACCAAAAATGAGTAAAATTTACACTACAAATACCCTATGTAGTAGTTCATCATATTTTATTCAATATTTTATTAGTAACTTATGCATGCGCTATCTTTTATAGATGGCCAATGCAGGTCTTGCACCTGCGACCTTCGCGTTATTAGCACAACGCTCTAACCAACTGAGCTAATAGGCCAATTTGTTTTCAATTTAGTACATGCCAAACCGTCTAAGCTTATATTCTTTTAATGGCCAAGATTATGAAAATTTTATCCAAACAATGAGTAAAATATAAATTTTTGAATAATCTATTAACGAAAATATACCTTTAACTCGATTCTTAGCAAAAAAAAATCTTGTTGCTACAATGACTTTATAAACTTGAGTTATTTACACTAAAAATACCCAATGCAATTCATAATATTTATTCAATATTAATTTGGTGACTTTTGCATGTGTTATCTTTTATTTTGTGCATGAGAAACCATCTAAGCATAGATTCTTTTAATGCATTTGCTTTGTTATTTTGAATATTTTTTCCAAAAAATGAGTAAAATTTAAATTTTTAAATAATCTATTATCGAAAGTATACCTTTAACTCGATGCTTAGAAAAAAAATATCTTCTTGTTACCATGAATTTATAAACTTTTGTTATTTGCAATACAAATACCCTATGCAGTTCCGAATATTTATTCAATATTAAATTAGTGACTTTTGCTTGTGTTATCTTTTATCAAAGGCTCATGCAGGTGATCAACCAGCAATCTTCGCGTTATTGGCATGGCGCTCTAACCAAATGAGGTAATAGGCCAATTTGTTTTTTTTTGTGCTTGAGAAATCGTGTAAGCATAGATTCTTTTAATGGCCTCGCTTTGTTATTTTGAAACTTTTATCCAAAAAATGAGTAAAATTTAAATTTTTGAATAATCTATTAACGAAAATATACCTTTAACAAGATGCGTATCAAAAAAAAAAAAATCTTCTTCTTGCCTTGATTTTATAAACTTGAGTTATTTACACTACAAATACCCTATTTAGGTTAGGAACCTATGACCATCCCGTTATTAGCATGATGCTCTAACCAACTAAGCTACTCGATCAATTTGTTTTTTATTTTATGCACGACAAACCTTCTAAGCTTAGATTCTTTTAATGGCCTTGCTTTGTTATTTTTAAAATTTTGACGAGAAAATGAGTAAAATTTAATTTTTTGAACAATCTATTAATGAAAATATACGTTTAACTCGATTCTTAGCAAAAAAAAATAAAAATAAAAATCTTCTTGTTACCATGATTTTATATAAACTTGAGTTATTTACACTACCTACAAATACCCTATGTTGTTCATCATATTTTATTGAATATTTAATTAGTTACTTATGCATGTGCTAGCTTTTGTAGATGGCCTATGATGGTCTTGAACCTGCGACCTTCGCGTTATTAGCACGACGCTCTAACCAACTGAGCTAATAGGCCAATTTGTTTTTAATTTAGTGCATGCTAAACCGTCTAAGCTTATATTCTTTCAATGGCCCAGATTTTGAAAATTTTGTCCAAACAATGTGTAAAATATAAATTTTTGAATAATCTATTAACGAAAATATACCTTTAACTCGATGCTTAGCAAAAAAAAATCTTGTTGCTACAATGACTTTATAAACTTGAGTTATTTACACTAAAAAAACCCAATGCAGTTCATAATATTTATGCAATATTAATTTAGTGACTTTTGCATGTGTTATCTTTTATTTTGTGCATGAGAAACCATCTAAGCTTAGATTCTTTCAATGGCTTTGCTTTGTTATTTTGAAATTTTTTTCCATAAAATGAGTAATATTTAAATTTTTAAATAATCTATTATCAAAAATATACCTTTAACTCGATGCTTAGAAAAAAAATTTCTTCTTGTTACCGTGATTTTATAAACTTTAGTTATTTGCAAAACAAATACCCTATGCAGTTCAGAATATTTATTCAATTTTAAATTAGTGACTTTTTCTTGTGTTATCCTTTATCAATGGCCCATGCAGGTCATCAACCAGCAATCTTTGTGTTATTGGTATGGCGCTCTAACCAACTGAGGTAATAGGCCAATTTGTTTTTTTTTGTGCTTGAGAAATCGTGTAAGCATAGATTCTTTTAATGGCCTCGCTTTGTTATTTTGAAACTTTTATCCAAAAAATGAGTAAAATTTATATTTTTCTATAATCTATTAACGAAAATATACCTTTAACAAGATGCTTAGCCAAAAAAAAAAAAAAATCTTCTTCTTACCTTGATTTTATAAACTTGAGTTATTTACACTACAAATACCCTATTTAGGTTAGGAACCTACGACCAACCTGTTATTAGCATAACTCTCTAACCAACTAAGCTACTTGGCCAATTTGTTTTTTTATTTTGTGCACGAGAAACGTTCTAAGCATAGATTCTTTTAATGGCCTTGCTTTGTTATTTTTCAAATTTTGACCAAAAAATGAGTAAAATTTACACTACAAATACCCTATGTAGTTCATCATATTTTATTCAATATTTAATTAGTAACTTATGCATGCGCTATCTTTTATAGATGGCGTATGCAGGTCTTGAACTTGCGACCTTCGCATTATTAGCATGACGCTCTAACCAACTGAGCTAATAGGCCAATTTGTTTTCAATTTAGTGCATGCTAAACCGTCTAAGCTTATATTCTTTTAATGGCCTAGATTATGAAAATTTTATCCAAACAATGAGTAAAATATAAAATTTTGAATAATCTATTAACGAAAATATACCTTTAACTCGATTCTTAGCAAAAAAAAATCTTGTTGCTACAATGACTTTATAAACTTTAGTTATTTACACTAAAAATACCCAATGCAATTCATAATATTTATTCAATATTAATTTAGTGACTTTTGCATGTGTTATCTTTTATTTTGTGCATCAGAAACCATCTAAGCATAGATTCTTTTAATGCCTTTGCTTTGTTATTTTGAAAATTTTTTCCAAAAAATGAGTAAAATTTAAAATTTTAAATAATCTATTATCGAAAGTATACCTTTAACTCGATGCGTAGGAAAAAAATATCTCCTTGTTGCCATGATTTTATAAACTTTAGTTGTTTGCATTACAAATACCCTATGCAGTTCCGAATATTTATTCAATATTAAATTAGTGACTTTTGCTTGTGTTATCTTTTAGAAATGTCCCATGTAGGTCATCAACCAGCAATCTTTGCGTTATTGGCATGGCGCTCTAACCAAATGAGGTAATAGGCCAATTTGTTTTTTTTTGTGCTTGAGAAATCGTGTAATTATAGATTCTTTTAATGGTCTCGCTTTGTTATTTTGAAAATTTTATCCAAAAAATGACTAAAATTTAAATTTTTGAATAATCTATTAACGAAAATATACCTTTAACAAGATGCTTAGCAAAAAAAAAAAAAATCTTCTTCTTGCCTTGATTTTATAAACTTGAGTTATTTACACTTCAAATACCCTATTTAGGTTAAGAACCTATGACCATCCCGTTATTAGCATGATGCTCTAACCAACTAAGCTACTTGGCCAATTTGTTTTTTATTTTGTGCACGAGAAACCGTCTAAGCTTAGATTCTTTTAATGGCCTTGTTTTGTTATTTTTCAAATTTTGACCAAAAAATGAGTAAAATTTAAATTTTTGAACAATCTATTAATGAAAATATACATTTAACTCGATTCTTAGCAAAAAAAAAATAAAAATAAAAATCTTCTTGTTACCATGATTTTATATAAACTTGAGTTATTTACAATACAAATACCCTATGTAGTTCATCCTATTTTATTCAATATTTAATTAGTAACTTATGCATGGGCTATCTTTTATAGATGGCCTATGCAGGTCTTGAACCTGCGACCTTCGCGTTATTAGCACGGCGCCCTAACCAACTGAGCTAATAAGCCAATTTGTTTTTAATTTAGTGCAAGCTAAACCGTCTAAGCTTATATTCTTTTAATGGCCTAGATTTTGAAAATTTTGTCCAAACAATGAGTAAAATATAAATTTTTGAATAATCTATTAACGAAAATAAACTTTTAACAAGATGCTTAGCCAAAAAAAATCTTCTTCTAACCTTGTTTTTATAAACTTGAGTTATTTACACTACAAATACCCTATTTAGGTTAGGAACATACGACGATCCTGTTATTAGCATGACGCTCTAACCAACTAAGATACTTGGCCAATTTGTTTTTTATTTTGTGCACGAGAAACCGTCTAAGCTTAGATTCTTTTAATGGCCTTGCTTTGTTATTTTTAAAATTTTGACCAAAAAATGAGTAAAATTTACACTACAAATACCCTATGTAGTAGTTCATCATATTTTATTCAATATTTTATTAGTAACTTATGCATGCGCTATCTTTTATAGATGGCCAATGCAGGTCATGAACCTGCGACCTTCACGTTATTAGCACGACGCTCTAACCAACTGAGCTAATAGGCCAATTTGCTTTCAATTTAGTGCATGCTAAACCGTCTAAGCTTATATTCTTTTAATGGCCTAGATTATTAAAATTTTATCCAAACAATGAGTAAAATATAAATTTTTGAATAATCTATTAACGAAAATATACCTTTAACTCGATTCTTAGCAAAAAAAAAATCTTGTTGCTACAATGACTTTATAAACTTGAGTTATTTACACTAAAAATACCCAATGCAATTCATAATATTTATTCAATATTAATTTAGTGACTTTTGCATGTGTTATCTTTTATTTTGTGCATGAGAAACCATCTAAGCATAGATTCTTTTAATGCCTTTGCTTTGTTATTTTGAAAATTTTTTCCAAAAAATGAGTAAAATTTAAATTTTTAAATAATCTATTATCGAAAGTATACCTTTAACTCGATGCTTAGAAAAAAAATATCTTCTTGTTACCATGAATTTATAAACTTTTGTTATTTGCAATACAAATACCCTATGCAGTTCCGAATATTTATTCAATATTAAATTAGTGACTTTTGCTTGTGTTATCTTTTATCAATGGCCCATGCAGGTGATCAACCAGCAATCTTCGCGTTATTGGCACGACGCTCTAACCAAATGAGGTAAGAGGCCAATTTGTTTTTTTTTTGTGCTTGAGAAATCGTGTAAGCATAGATTCTTTTAATGGCCTCGCTTTGTTATTTTGAAACTTTTATCCAAAAAATGAGTAAAATTTAAATTTTTGAATAATCTATTAACGAAAATATACCTTTAACAAGATGCTTATCAAAAAAAAAAAAAAAATCTTCTTCTTGCCTTGATTTTATAAACTTGAGTTATTTACACTACAAATACCCTATTTAGGTTAGGAACCTATGACCATCCCGTTATTAGCATGATGCTCTAACCAACTAAGCTACTTGATCAATTTGTTTTTTATTTTGTGCTCGAGAAATCGTCTAAGCTTAGATTCTTTTAATGGCCTTGCTTTGTTATTTTTAAAATTTTGACCAAAAAATGAGTAAAATTTAATTTTTTGAACAATCTATTAATGAAAATATACGTTTAACTCGATTCTTAGCAAAAAAAATAAAAATAAAAATCATCTTGTTACCATGATTTTATATAAACTTGAGTTATTTACAATACAAATACCCTATGTAGTTCATCCTATTTTATTCAATATTTAATTAGTTACTTATGCATGGGCTATGTTTTATAGATGGCCTATGCAGGTCTTGAACCTGCGACCTTTGCGTTATTAGCACGACGCTCTAACCAACTGAGCTAATAGGCAAATTTGTTTTTAATTTAGTGCAAGCTAAACCGTCTAAGCTTATATTCTTTTAATGGCCTAGATTTTGAAAATTTTGTCCAAACAATGAGTAAAATATAAATTTTTGAATAATCTATTAACGAAAATATACTTTTAACAAGATGCTTAGCCAAAAAAAAATCTTCTTCTAACCTTGTTTTTATAAACTTGAGTTATTTACACTACAAATACCCTATTTAGGTTAGGAACCTACGACGATCCTGTTATTAGCATGACGCTCTAACCAAAAAATTTAATGGCCTTGCTTTGTTATTTTAAAAATTTTGACCAAAAAATGAGTAAAATTTACACTACAAATACCCTATGTAGTAGTTCATCATATTTTATTAGTAACTTATGCATGCGCTATCTTTTATAGATGGCCAATGCAGGGCTTGAACCTGCGACCTTCACGTTATTAGCACGACGCTCTAACCAACTGAGCTAATAGGCCAATTTGTTTTCAATTTAGTGCAGGCTAAACCGTCTAAGCTTATATTCTTTTAATGGCCTAGATTATTAAAATTTTATCCAAACAATGAGTAAAATATAAATTTTTGAATAATCTATTAACGAAAATATACCTTTAACTCGATTCTTAGCAAAAAAAAAATCTTGTTGCTACAATGACTTTATAAACTTGAGTTTTTTACACTAAAAATACCCAATGCAATTCATAATATTTATTCAATATTAATTTAGTGACTTTTGCATGTGTTATCTTTTATTTTGTGCATGAGAAACCATCTAAGCATAGATTCTTTTAATGTCTTTGCTTTATTATTTTGAAACTTTTTTCCAAAAAATGAGTAAAATTTAAATTTTTAAATAATCTATTATCGAAAGTATACCTTTAACTCGATGCTTAGAAAAAAAATATCTTCTTGTTACCATGAATTTATAAACTTTTGTTATTTGCAATACAAATACCCTATGCAGTTCCGAATATATATTCAATATTAAATTAGTGACTTTTGCTTGTGTTATCTTTTATCAATGGCCCATGCAGGTGATCAACCAGCAATCTTCGCGTTATTGGCACGGCGCTCTAACCAAATGAGGTAAGAGGCCAATTTGTTTTTTTTTGTGCTTGATAAATCATGTAAGCATAGATTCTTTTAATGGCCTCGCTTTGTTATTTTGAAACTTTTATCCAAAAAATGAGTAAATTTTAAATTTTTGAATAATCTATTAACGAAAATATACCTTTAAAAAGATGCTTATCAAAAAAAAAAAAAATCTTCTTCTTGCCTTGATTTTATAAACTTGAGTTATTTACACTACAAATACCCTATTTAGGTTAGGAACCTATGACCATCCCGTTATTAGCATGATGCTCTATCCAACTAAGCTACTCGATCAATTTGTTTTTTATTTTGTGCACGAGAAACCGTCTAGGCTTAGATTCTTTTAATGGCCTTGCTTTGTTATTTTTAAAATTTTGACCAGAAAATGAGTAAAATTTAATTTTTTGAACAATCTATTAATGAAAATATACGTTTATCTCGATTCTTAGCAAAAAAAATAAAAGTAAAAATCTTCTTGTTACCATGATTTTATATAAACTTGAGTTATTTACACTACAAATAACCCTATGTTGTTCATCATATTTTATTCAATATTTAATTAGTTACTTATGCATGTGCTAGGTTTTATAGATGGCCTATGCAGGTCTTGAACCTGCGACCTTCGCGTTATTAGCACGACGCTCTAACCAACTGAGCTAATAGGCCAATTTGTTTTTAATTTAGTGCATGCTAAACCGTCTAAGCTTATATTCTTTCAATGGCCTAGATTTTGAAAATTTTGTCCAAACAATGAGTAAAATATAAATTTTTGAATAATCTATTAACGAAAATATACCTTTAACTCGATGCTTAGCAAAAAAAAATCTTGTTGCTACAATGACTTTATAAACTTGAGTTATTTACACTAAAAATACCCAATGCAGTTCATAATATTTATTCAATATTAATTTAGTGACTTTTGCATGTGTTATCTTTTATTTTGTGCATGAGAAACCATCTAAGCTTAGATTCTTTCAATGGCTTTGCTTTGTTATTTTGAAAATTTTTTCCATAAAATGAGTAATATTTAAATTTTTAAATAATCTATTATCGAAAATATACCTTTAACTCGATGCTTAGAAAAAAAATTTCTTCTTGTTACCGTGATTTTATAAACTTTAGTTATTTGCAATACAAATACCCTATGCAGTTCAGAATATTTATTCAATTTTAAATTAGTGACTTTTGCTTGTGTTATCCTTTATCAATGGCCCATGCAGGTCATCAACCAGCAATCTTTGTGTTATTGGTATGGCGCTCTAACCAACTGAGGTAATAGGCCAATTTGTTTTTTTTTGTGCTTGAGAAATCGTGTAAGCATAGATTCTTTTAATGGCCTGGCTTTGTTATTTTGAAACTTTTATCCAAAAAATGAGTAAAATTTATATTTTTCAATAATCTATTAACGAAAAGATACCTTTAACAAGATGCTTAGCCAAAAAATAAAAATCTTCTTCTTACCTTGATTTTATAAACTTGAGTTATTTACACTACAAATACCCTATTTAGGTTAGGAACAAATTTTATTCAATATTTTAATTAGTAACTTATGCTTGCGCTATCTTTTATAGATGGCGTATGCAGGTCTTGAACCTGCGACCTTCGTGTTATTAGCATTTTTAAAATTTTGACCAAAAAATGAGTAAAATTTACACTACAAATACCCTATGTAGTAGTTCATCATATTTTATTAGTAACTTATGCATGCGTTATCTTTTATAGATGGCCAATGCAGGTCTTGAACCTGTGACCTTCACGTTATTAGCACGACGCTCTAACCAACTGAGCTAATAGGCCAATTTGTTTTCAATTTAGTGCATGCTAAACCGTCTAAGCTTATATTCTTTTAATGGCCTAGATTATGAAAATTTTATCCAAACAATGAGTAAAATATAAATTTTTGAATAATCTATTAACGAAAATATACCTTTAACTCGATTCTTAGCAAAAAAAAATCTTGTTGCTACAATGACTTTATAAACTTTAGTTATTTACACTAAAAATACCCAATGCAATTCATAATATTTATTCAATATTAATTTAGTGACTTTTGCATGTGTTATCTTTTATTTTGTGCATGAGAAACCATCTAAGCATAGATTCTTTTAATGCCTTTGCTTTGTTATTTTGAAAATTTTTTCCAAAAAATGAGTGAAATTTAAATTTTTAAATAATCTATTATCGAAAGTATACCTTTAACTCGATGCGTAGGAAAAAAATATCTTCTTGTTGCCATGATTTTATAAACTTTAGTTGTTTGCAATACAAATACCCTATGTAGTTCCGAATATTTATTCAATATTAAATTAGTGACTTTTGCTTGTGTTATCTTTTATAAATGTCCCATGCAGGTCATCAACCAGCAATCTTCGCGTTATTGGCATGGCGCTCTAACCAAATGAGGGAATAGGCCAATTCTTTTAATGGCCTCGCTTTGTTATTTCGAAAATTTTATCCAAAAAATGACTAAAATTTAAATTTTTGAATAATCTATTAACTTATGCATGGCATGGGCTATCTTTTATAGATGGCCTATGCAGGTCTTGAACCTGCGACCTTCGCGTTATTAGCACGACGCTCTAACCAACTGAACTAATAGGCCAATTTGTTTTTAATTTAGTGCAAGCTAAACCGTCTAAGCTTATATTCTTTTAATGGCCTAGATTTTGAAAATTTTGTCCAAAGAATGAGTAAAATATAAATTTTTGAATAATCTATTAACGAAAATATACCTTTAACTCGATGCTTAGCAAAAAAAATCTTGTTGCTACAATGACTTTATAAACTTGAGTTATTTACACTAAAAATACCCAATGCAGTTCATAATATTTATTCAATATTAATTTAGTGACTTTTGCATGTGTTATCTTTTATTTTGTGCATGAGAAACCATCTAAGCTAAGATTCTTTTAATGGCTTTGCTTTGTTATTTTGAAAATTTTTTCCAAAAAATGAGTAAAATTTAAATTTTTAAATAATTTATTATCGAAAATATACCTTTAACTCGATGCTTAGAAAAAAAATTTGTTCTTGTTACCATGATTTTATAAACTTTAGTTATTTGCAATACAAATACCCTATGTAGTTCAGAATATTTATTCAAAATTAAATTAGTGACTTTTGCTTGTGTTATCCTTTATCAATGGCCCATGTAGGTCATCAACCAGCAATCTTTATGTTATTGCCATGGCGCTCTAACCAACTGAGGTAATAGGCCAATTTGTTTTTTTTGTGCTTGATAAATCGTGTAAGCATAGATTCTTTTAATGGCCTCGCTTTGTTATTTTGAAACTTTTATCCAAAAAATGAGTAAAATTTAAATTTTTGAATAATCTATTAACGAAAATATACTTTTAACAAGATGCTTAGCCAAAAAAAAATTCTTCTTCTAACCTTGCTTTTATAAACTTGAGTTATTTACACTACAAATACCCTATTTAGGTTAGAAACCGTCTAAGCTTAGATTCCTTTAATGGCTTTGCTTTGTTATTTTTAAAATTTTGACCAAAAAATGAGTAAAATTTACACTACAAATACCCTATGTAGTAGTTCATCATATTTTATTAGTAACTTATGCATGCGCTATCTTTTATAGATGGCCAATGTAGGTCTTGAACCTGCGACCTTCACATTATTATTAATACGCTCTAACCAACTGAGGTAATAGGCCAATTTGTTTTCAATTTAGTGCATGCTAAACCGTCTAAGCTTATATTCTTTTAATGGCCTAGATTATGAAAATTTTATCCAAACAATGAGTAAAATATAAATTTTTGAATAATCTATTAACGAAAATATACCTTTAACTCGATTCTTAGCAAAAAAAAATCTTGTTGCTACAATGACTTTATAAACTTGAGTTATTTACACTAAAAATACCCAATGCAGTTCATAATATTTATTCAATATTAATTTAGTGACTTTTGCATGTGTTATCTTTTATTTTGTGCATGAGAAACCATCTAAGCTAAGATTCTTTTAATGGCTTTGCTTTGTTATTTTGAAAATTTTTTCCAAAAAATGAGTAAAATTTAAATTTTTAAATAATTTATTATCGAAAATATACCTTTAACTCGATGCTTAGAAAAAAAATTTGTTCTTGTTACCATGATTTTATAAACTTTAGTTATTTGCAATACAAATACCCTATGTAGTTCAGAATATTTATTCAAAATTAAATTAGTGACTTTTGCTTGTGTTATCCTTTATCAATGGCCCATGTAGGTCATCAACCAGCAATCTTTATGTTATTGCCATGGCGCTCTAACCAACTGAGGTAATAGGCCAATTTGTTTTTTTTTGTGCTTGATAAATCGTGTAAGCATAGATTCTTTTAATGGCCTCGCTTTGTTATTTTGAAACTTTTATCCAAAAAATGAGTAAAATTTAAATTTTTGAATAATCTATTAACGAAAATATACTTTTAACAAGATGCTTAGCCAAAAAAAAATTCTTCTTCTAACCTTGCTTTTATAAACTTGAGTTATTTACACTACAAATACCCTATTTAGGTTAGAAACCGTCTAAGCTTAGATTCCTTTAATCGCCTTGCTTTGTTATTTTTAAAATTTTGACCAAAAAATGAGTAAAATTTACACTACAAATACCATATGTAGTTCATCATATTTTATTCAATATTTTATTAGTAACTTATGCATGCGCTATCTTTTATAGATGGCCAATGCAGGTCTTGAACCTGCGACCTTCACGTTATTAGCATGACGCTCTAACCAACTGAGCTAATAGGCCAATTTGCTTTCAATTTAGTGCTTGCTAAACCGTCTAAGCTTATATTCTTTTAATGGCCTAGATTATTAAAATTTTGTCCAAACAATGAGTAAAATATAAATTTTTGAATAATCTATTAACGAAAATATACTTTTAACAAGATGCTTAGCCAAAAAAAAAAATCTTCTTCTAACCTTGTTTTTATAAACTTGAGTTATTTACACTACAAATACCCTATTTAGGTTAGGAACATACGACGATCCTGTTATTAGCATGACGCTCTAACCAACTAAGATACTTGGCCAATTTGTTTTTTATTTTGTGCACGAGAAACCGTCTAAGCTTAGATTCTTTTAATGGCCTTGCTTTGTTATTTTTAAAATTTTGACCAAAAAATGAGTAAAATTTACACTACAAATACCCTATGTAGTAGTTCATCATATTTTATTAGTAACTTATGCATGCGCTATCTTTTATAGATGGCCAATGCAGGTCTTGAACCTGCGACCTTCACATTATTATTAATACGCTCTAACCAACTGAGGTAATAGGCCAATTTGTTTTCAATTTAGTGCATGCTAAACCGTCTAAGCTTATATTCTTTTAACGGCCTAGATTATGAAAATTTTATCCAAACAATGAGTAAAATATAAATTTTTGAATAATCTATTAACGAAAATATACCTTTAACTCGATTCTTAGCAAAAAAAAATCTTGTTGATACAATGACTTTATAAACTTTAGTTATTTACACTAAAAATACCCAATGCAATTCATAATATTTATTCAATATTAATTTAGTGACTTTTGCATGTGTTATCTTTTATTTTGTGCATGAGAAACCATCTAAGCTTAGATTCTTTTAATGGCTTTGCTTTGTTATTTTGAAAATTTTTTCCAAAAAAAGAGTAAAATTTAAATTTTTAAATAATCTATTATCGAAAGTATACCTTTAACTCGATGCTTAGGAAAAAAATATCTTCTTGTTACCATGATTTTATAAACTTTAGTTGTTTGCAATACAAATACCCTATGCAGTTCCGAATATTTATTCAATATTAAATTAGTGACTTTTGCTTGTGTTATCTTTTATAAATGTCCCATGTAGGTCATCAACCAGCAATCTTCGCGTTATTGGCATGGCGCTCTAACCAAATGAGGTAATAGGCCAATTTGTTTTTTTTTGTGGTTGAGAAATGGTGTAATTATAGATTCTTTTAATGGCCTCGCTTTGTTATTTCAAAAATTTTATCCAAAAAATGACTAAAATTTAAATTTTTGAATAATCTATTAACGAAAATATACCTTTAACAAGATGCTTAGCAAAAAAAAAAAATCTTCTTCTTGCCTTGATTTTATAAACTTGAGTTATTACACTACAAATACCCTATTTAGGTTAGGAACCTATGACCATCCCATTATTAGCATGATGCTCTAACCAACTAAGCTACTCGATCAATTTGTTTTTTATTTTGTGCACGAGAAACCGTCTAAGCTTAGATTCTTTTAATGGCCTTGCTTTGTTATTTTTAAAATTTTGACCAGAAAATGAGTAAAATTTAATTTTTTGAACAATCTATTAATGAAAATATACGTTTAACTCGATTCTTAGCAAAAAAAATAAAAATAAAAATCTTCTTGTTACCATGATTTTATATAAACTTGAGTTATTTACACTACAAATACCCTATGTTGTTCATCATATTTTATTCAATATTTAATTAGTTACTTATGCATGTGCTAGGTTTTATAGATGGCCTATGATGGTCTTGAACCTGCGACCTTCGCGTTATTAGCACGACGCTCTAACCAACTGAGCTAATAGGCCAATTTGTTTTTAATTTAGTGCATGCTAAACCGTCTAAGCTTATATTCTTTCAATGGCCTAGATTTTGAAAATTTTGTCCAAACAATGAGTAAAATATAAATTTTTGAATAATCTATTAACGAAAATATACCTTTAACTCGATGCTTAGCAAAAAAAAAAATCTTGTTGCTACAATGACTTTATAAACTTGAGTTATTTACACTAAAAATACCCAATGCAGTTCATAATATTTATTCAATATTAATTTAGTGACTTTTGCATGTGTTATCTTTTATTTTGTGCATGAGAAACCATCTAAGCATAGAATCTTTCAATGGCTTTGCTTTGTTATTTTGAAAATTTTTTCCATAAAATGAGTAATATTTAAATTTTTAAATAATCTATTATCAAAAATATACCTTTAACTCGATGCTTAGAAAAAAAATTTCTTCTTGTTACCGTGATTTTATAAACTTTAGTTATTTGCAATACAAATACCCTATGCAGTTCATAATATTTATTCAATTTTAAATTAGTGACTTTTTCTTGTGTTATCCTTTATCAATGGCCCATGCAGGTCATCAACCAGCAATCTTTGTGTTATTTGTATGGCGCTCTAACCAACTGAAGTAATAGTCCAATTTGTTTTTTTTTGTGCTTGAGAAATCGTGTAAGCATAGATTCTTTTAATGGCCCCGCTTTGTTATTTTGAAACATTTATCCAAAAAATGAGTAAAATTTATATTTTTCTATAATCTATTAACGAAAATATACCTTTAACAAGATGCTTAGCCAAAAAAAAAAAAATCTTCTTCTAACCTTGTTTTTATAAACTTGAGTTATTTAGACTACAAATACCCTATTTAGGTTAGGAACCTACGACGATCCTATTATTAGCATGACGCTCTAACCAACTAAGATACTTGGCCAATTTGTTTTTTATTTTGTGCACGAGAAACCGTTTAGATTCTTTTAATGGCCTTGCTTTGTTATTTTTCAAATTTTGACCAAAAAATGAGTAAAATTTACACTACAAATACCCTATATATTTCATCATATTTTATTCAATATTTAATTAGTAACTTATGCATGCGCTATCTTTTATAGATGGCGTATGCAGGTCTTGAACCTGCGACCTTCTCGTTATTAGCACGACGCTCTAACCAACTGAGCTAATAGGCCAATTTGTTTTCAATTTAGTGCATGCTTAACCGTCTAAGCTTATATTCTTTTAATGGCCTAGATTATGAAAATTTTATCCAAACAATGAGTAAAATATAAATTTTTGAATAATCTATTAACGAAAATATACCTTTAACTCGATTCTTAGCAAAAAAATATCTTGTTGCTACAATGACTATATAAACTTTAGTTATTTACACTAAAAATACCCAATGAAATTCATAATATTTATTCAATATTAATTTAGTGACTTTTGCATGTGTTATCTTTTATTTTGTGCATGAGAAACCATCTAAGCTTAGATTCTTTTAATGGCTTTGCTTTGTTATTTTGAAAATTTTTTCCAAAAAAAGAGTAAAATTTAAATTTTTAAATAATCAATTATCGATAGTATACCTTTAACTCGATGCTTAGGAAAAAAATATCTTCTTGTTACCATGATTTTATAAACTTTAGTTGTTTGCAATACAAATAGCCTATGCAGTTCCGAATATTTATTCAATATTAAATTAGTGACTTTTGCTTGTGTTATCTTTTATAAATGTCCCATGCAGGTCATCAACCAGCAATCTTCGCGTTATTGGCATGGCGCTCTAACCAAATGAGGTAATTGGCCAATTTGTTTTTTTTGTGCTTGAGAAATCGTGTAATTATTGATTCTTTTAATGGCCTCGCTTTGGTATTTCGAAAATTTTATCCAAAAAATGACTAAAATTTAAATTTTTGAATAATCTATTAACGAAAATATACCTTTAACAAGATGCTTAGCCAAAAAAAAAAAAAAAATCTTCTTCTTGCCTTGATTTTATAAACTTGAGTTATTTACACTACAAATACCGTATTTAGGTTAAGAACCTATGACCATCCCGTTATTAGCATGATGCTCTAACCAACTAAGCTACTTGGCCAATTTGTTTTTTATTTTGTGCACGAGAAACCGTCTAAGCTTAGATTCTTTTAATGGCCTTGCTTTTTTATTTTTAAAATTTTGACCAAAAAATGAGTAAAATTTAAATTTTTGAACAATCTATTAATGAAAATATACATTTAACTCGATTCTTAGCAAAAAAAATAATAATAAAAATCTTCTTGTTACCATGATTTTATATTTCGAAAATTTTATCCAAAAAATGACTAAAATTTAAATTTTTGAATAATCTATTAACGAAAATAAACCTTTAACAAGATGCTTAGCAAAAAAAAAAAAAAAAAAAATCTTCTTCTTGCCTTGATTTTATAAACTTGAGTTATTTACACTACAAATACCCTATTTAGGTTAAGAACCTATGACCATCCCGTTATTAGCATGATGCTCTAACCAACTAAGCTACTTGGCCAATTTGTTTTTTATTTTGTGCACGAGAAACCGTCTAAGCTTAGATTCTTTTAATGGCCTTGCTTTTTTATTTTTAAAATTTTGACCAAAAAATGAGTAAAATTTAAATTTTTGAACAATCTATTAATGAAAATATACATTTAACTCGATTCTTAGCAAAAAAAAAAATAAAAATAAAAATCTTCTTGTTACCATGATTTTATATAAACTTGAGTTATTTACAATACAAGTACCCTATGTAGTTCATCCTATTTTATTCAATATTTAAATAGTAACTTATGCATGGGCTATCTTTTATAGATGGCCTATGCAGGTCTTGAACCTGCGACCTTCGCGTTATTAGCACGACGCTCTAACCAACTGAGCTAATAGGCCAATTTGTTTTTATTTTAGTGCAAGCTAAACCGTCTAAGCTTATATTCTTTTAATGGCCTAGATTTTGAAAATTTTGTCGAAAAAAAGGGTAAAATATAAATTTTTGAATAATCTATTAACGAAAGTATACTTTTAACAAGATGCTTAGCCAAAAAAAAAATCTTCTTCTAACCTTATTTTTATAAACTTGAGTTATTTACACTACAAATACCCTATTTAGGTTAGGAACCTACGACGATCCTGTTATTAGCATGACGCTCTAACCAACTAAGATACTTGGCCAATTTGTTTTTTATTTTGTGCACGAGAAACCGTCTAAGCTTAGATTCTTTTAATGGCCTTGCTTTGTTATTTTTAAAATTTTGACCAAAAAATGAGTAAAATTTACACTACAAATACCCTATGTGGTAGTTCATCATATTTTATTCAATATTTTATTAGTAACTTATGCATGCGCTATCTTTTATAGATGGCCAATGCAGGTCTTGCACCTGCGACCTTCGCGTTATTAGCACAACGCTCTAACCAACTGAGCTAATAGGCCAATTTGTTTTCAATTTAGTGTATGCCAAACCGTCAAAGCTTATATTCTTTTAATGGCCTAGATTATGAAAATTTTATCCAAACAATGAGTAAAATATAAATTTTTGAATAATCTATTAACGAAAATATACCTTTAACTCGATTCTTAGCAAAAAAAAATCTTGTTGCTACAATGACTTTATAAACTTGAGTTATTTACAGTAAAAATACCCAATGCAATTCATAATATTTATTCAGTATTAATTTAGTGACTTTTGCATGTGTTATCTTTTATTTTGTGCATGAGAAACCATCTAAGCATAGATTCTTTTAATGGCTTTGCTTTGTTATTTTGAAAATTTTTTCCAAAAAATGAGTAAAATTTAAATTTTTAAATAATCTGTTATCGAAAGTATACCTTTAACTCGATGCTTAGAAAAAAAATATCTTCTTGTTACCATGATTTTACAAACTTTTGTTATTTGCAATACAAATACCCTATGCAGTTCCGAATATTTATTCAATATTAAATTAGTGACTTTTGCTTGTGTTATCTTTTTTCAATGGCTCATGCAGGTGATCAACCAGCAATCTTCGCGTTATTGGCATGGCGCTCTAACCAAATGAGGTAATAGGCCAATTTGTTTTTTTTGTGCTTGAGAAATCGTGTAAGCATAGATTCTTTTAATGGCCTCGCTTTGTTATTTTGAAACTTTTATCCAAAAAATGAGTAAAATTTAAATTTTTGAATAATCTATTAACGAAAATATACCTTTAACAAGATGCTTATCAAAAAAAAAAAAATCTTCTTCTTGCCTTGATTTTATAAACTTGAGTTATTTACACTACAAATACCCTATTTAGGTTAAGAACCTATGACCATCCCGTTATTAGCATGATGCTCTAACCAACTAAGCTACTTGGCCAATTTGTTTTTTATTTTGTGCACGAGAAACCGTCTAAGCTTAGATTCTTTTAATGGCCTTGCTTTGTTATTTTTCAAATTTTGACCAGAAAATGAGTAAAATTTAATTTTTTGAACAATCTATTAATGAAAATATACGTTTAACTCGATTCTTAGCAAAAAAAATAAAAATAAAAATCTTCTTGTTACCATGATTTTATATAAACTTGAGTTATTTACACAACAAATACCCTATGTTGTTCATCATATTTTATTCAATATTTAATTAGTTACTTATGCATGTGCTAGGTTTTATAGATGGCCTATGATGGTCTTGAACCTGCAACCTTCGCGTTATTAACACGACGCTCTAACCAACTGAGCTAATAGGCCAATTTGTTTTTAATTTAGTGCATGCTAAACCGTCTAAGCTTATATTCTTTCAATGGCCTAGATTTTGAAAATTTTGTCCAAACAATGAGTAAAATATAAATTTTTGAATAATCTATTAACGAAAATATACCTTTAACTCGATGCTTAGCAAAAAAAAAATCTTGTTGCTACAATGACTTTATAAACTTGAGTTATTTACACTAAAAATACCCAATGCAGTTCATAATATTTATTCAATATTAATTTAGTGACTTTTGCATGTGTTATCTTTTATTTTGTGCATGAGAAACCATCTAAGCATAGAATCTTTCAATGGCTTTGCTTTGTTATTTTGAAAATTTTTTCCATAAAATGAGTAATATTTAAATTTTTAAATAATCTATTATCAAAAATATACCTTTAACTCGATGCTTAGAAAAAAAATTTCTTCTTGTTACCGTGATTTTATAAACTTTAGTTATTTGCAATACAAATACCCTATGCAGTTCATAATATTTATTCAATTTTAAATTAGTGACTTTTTCTTGTGTTATCCTTTATCAATGGCCCATGCAGGTCATCAACCAGCAATCTTTGTGTTATTTGTATGGCGCTCTAACCAACTGAAGTAATAGTCCAATTTGTTTTTTTTTGTGCTTGAGAAATCGTGTAAGCATAGATTCTTTTAATGGCCCCGCTTTGTTATTTTGAAACTTTTATCCAAAAAATGAGTAAAATTTATATTTTTGTATAATCTATTAACGAAAATATACCTTTAACAAGATGCTTAGCCAAAAAAAAAAAAAATCTTCTTCTAACCTTGTTTTTATAAACTTGAGTTATTTAGACTACAAATACCCTATTTAGGTTAGGAACCTACGACGATCCTATTATTAGCATGACGCTCTAACCAACTAAGATACTTGGCCAATTTGTTTTTTATTTTGTGCACGAGAAACCGTCTAAGCTTAGATTCTTTTAATGGCCTTGCTTTGTTATTTTTCAAATTTTGACCAAAAAATGAGTAAAATTTACACTACAAATACCCTATATATTTCATCATATTTTATTCAATATTTAATTAGTAACTTATGCATGCGCTATCTTTTATAGATGGCGTATGCAGGTCTTGAACCTGCGACCTTCTCGTTATTAGCACGACGCTCTAACCAACTGAGCTAATAGGCCAATTTGTTTTCAATTTAGTGCATGCTTAACCGTCTAAGCTTATATTCTTTTAATGGCCTAGATTATGAAAATTTTATCCAAACAATGAGTAAAATATAAATTTTTGAATAATCTATTAACAAAAATATACCTTTAACTCGATTCTTAGCAAAAAAAAATCTTGTTGCTACAATGACTATATAAACTTTAGTTATTTACACTAAAAATACCCAATGAAATTCATAATATTTATGCAATATTAATTTAGTGACTTTTGCATGAGTTATCTTTTATTTTGTGCATGAGAAACCATCTAAGCTTAGATTCTTTTAATGGCTTTGCTTTGTTATTTTGAAAATTTTTTCCAAAAAAAGAGTAAAATTTAAATTTTTAAATAATCAATTATCGATAGTATACCTTCAACTCGATGCTTAGGAAAAAAATATCTTCTTGTTACCATGATTTTATAAACTTTAGTTGTTTGCAATACAAATAGCCTATGCAGTTCCGAATATTTATTCAATATTAAATTAGTGACTTTTGCTTGTGTTATCTTTTATAAATGTCCCATGCAGGTCATCAACCAGCAATCTTCGCGTTATTGGCATGGCGCTCTAACCAAATGAGGTAATTGGCCAATTTGTTTTTTTTGTGCTTGAGAAATCGTGTAATTATTGATTCTTTTAATGGCCTCGCTTTGTTATTTCGAAAATTTTATCCAAAAAATGACTAAAATTTAAATTTTTGAATAATCTATTAACGAAAATATACCTTTAACAAGATGCTTAGCCAAAAAAAAAAAAAATCTTCTTCTTGCCTTGATTTTATAAACTTGAGTTATTTACACTACAAATACCATATTTAGGTTAAGAACCTATGACCATCCCGTTATTAGCATGATGCTCTAACCAACTAAGCTACTTGGCCAATTTGTTTTTTATTTTGTGCACGAGAAACCGTCTAAGCTTAGATTCTTTTAATGGCCTTGCTTTTTTATTTTTAAAATTTTGACCAAAAAATGAGTAAAATTTAAATTTTTGAACAATCTATTAATGAAAATATACATTTAACTCGATTCTTAGCAAAAAAAATAATAATAAAAATCTTCTTGTTACCATGATTTTATATTTCGAAAATTTTATCCAAAAAATGACTAAAATTTAAATTTTTGAATAATCTATTAACAAAAATAAACCTTTAACAAGATGCTTAGCAAAAAAAAAAAAAAAATCTTCTTCTTGCCTTGATTTTATAAACTTGAGTTATTTACACTACAAATACCCTATTTAGGTTAAGAACCTATGACCATCCCGTTATTAGCATGATGCTCTAACCAACTAAGCTACTTGGCCAATTTGTTTTTTATTTTGTGCACGAGAAACCGTCTAAGCTTAGATTCTTTTAATGGCCTTGCTTTTTTATTTTTAAAATTTTGACCAAAAAATGAGTAAAATTTAAATTTTTGAACAATCTATTAATGAAAATATACATTTAACTCGATTCTTAGCAAAAAAAAAAATAAAAATAAAAATCTTCTTGTTACCATGATTTTATATAAACTTGAGTTATTTACAATACAAGTACCCTATGTAGTTCATCCTATTTTATTCAATATTTAAATAGTAACTTATGCATGGGCTATCTTTTATAGATGGCCTATGCAGGTCTTGAACCTGCGACCTTCACGTTATTAGCACGACGCTCTAACCAACTGAGCTAATAGGCCAATTTGTTTTTAATTTAGTGCAAGCTAAACCGTCTAAGCTTATATTCTTTTAATGGCCTAGATTTTGAAAATTTTGTCGAAAAAAAGGGTAAAATATAAATTTTTGAATAATCTATTAACGAAAGTATACTTTTAACAAGATGCTTAGCCAAAAAAAAAAATCTTCTTCTAACCTTATTTTTATAAACTTGAGTTATTTACACTACAAATACCCTATTTAGGTTAGGAACCTACGACGATCCTGTTATTAGCATGACGCTCTAACCAACTAAGATACTTGGCCAATTTGTTTTTTATTTTGTGCACGAGAAACCGTCTAAGCTTAGATTCTTTTAATGGCCTTGCTTTGTTATTTTTAAAATTTTGACCAAAAAATGAGTAAAATTTACACTACAAATACCCTATGTGGTAGTTCATCATATTTTATTCAATATTTTATTAGTAACTTATGCATGCGCTATCTTTTATAGATGGCCAATGCAGGTCTTGCACCTGCGACCTTCGCGTTATTAGCACAACGTTCTAACCAACTGAGCTAATAGGCCAATTTGTTTTCAATTTAGTGTATGCCAAACCGTCTAAGCTTATATTCTTTTAATGGCCTAGATTATGAAAATTTTATCCAAACAATGAGTAAAATATAAATTTTTGAATAATCTATTAACGAAAATATACCTTTAACTCGATTCTTAGCAAAAAAAAATCTTGTTGCTACAATGACTTTATAAACTTGAGTTATTTACACTAAAAATACCCAATGCAATTCATAATATTTATTCAGTATTAATTTAGTGACTTTTGCTTGTGTTATCTTTTATTTTGTGCATGAGAAACCATCTAAGCATAGATTCTTTTAATGGCTTTGCTTTGTTATTTTGAAAATTTTTTCCAAAAAATGAGTAAAATTTAAATTTTTAAATAATCTGTTATCGAAAGTATACCTTTAACTCGATGCTTAGAAAAAAAATATCTTCTTGTTACCATGATTTTACAAACTTTTGTTATTTGCAATACAAATACCCTATGCAGTTCCGAATATTTATTCAATATTAAATTAGTGACTTTTGCTTGTGTTATCTTTTTTCAATGGCTCATGCAGGTGATCAACCAGCAATCTTCGCGTTATTGGCATGGCGCTCTAACCAAATGAGGTAATAGGCCAATTTGTTTTTTTTGTGCTTGAGAAATCATGTAAGCATACATTCTTTTAATGGCCTCGCTTTGTTATTTTGAAACTTTTATCCAAAAAATGAGTAAAATTTAAATTTTTGAATAATCTATTAACGAAAATATACCTTTAACAAGATGCTTATAAAAAAAAAAAAATCTTCTTCTTGCCTTGATTTTATAAACTTGAGTTATTTACACTACAAATACCCTATTTAGGTTAAAAACCTATGACCATCCCGTTATTAGCATGATGCTCTAACCAACTAAGCTACTTGGCCAATTTGTTTTTTATTTTGTGCACGAGAAACCGTCTAAGCTTAGATTCTTTTAATGGCCTTGCTTTGTTATTTTTAAAATTTTGACCAAAAAATGAGTAAAATTTAAATTTTTGAACAATCTATTAATGAAAATATGCATTTAACTCGATTCTTAGCAAAAAAAAATAAAAATAAAAATCTTCTTGTTACCATGATTTTATATAAACTTGAGTTATTTACAATACAAATACCCTATGTAGTTCATCCTATTTTATTCAATATTTAATTAGTAACTTATGCATGGGCTATCTTTTATATATGGCCTATGCAGGTCTTGAACCTGCGACCTTCGCGTTATTAGCACGGCGCTCTAACCAACTAAGCTAATAAGCCAATTTGTTTTTAATTTAGTACAAGCTAAACCGTCTAAGCTTATATTCCTTTAATGGCCTAGATTTTGAAAATTTTGTCCAAACAATGAGTAAAATATAAATTTTTGAATAATCTATTAACGAAAATATACTTTTAACAAGATGCTTAGCCAAAAAAAAAAAAATCTTCTTCTAACCTTGTTTTTATAAACTTGAGTTATTTACACTACAAATACCCTATTTAGGTTAGGAACCTACGACGATCCTGTTATTAGCATGACGCTCTAACCAACTAAGATACTTGGCCAATTTGTTTTTTATTTTGTACACGAGAAACCGTCTAAGCTTAGATTCTTTTATTGGCCTTGCTTTGTTATTTTTAAAATTTTGACCAAAAAATGAGTAAAATTTACACTACAAATACCCTATGTAGTAGTTCATCATATTTTATTCAATATTTTATTAGTAACTTATGCATGCGCTATCTTTTATAGATGGCCAATGCAGGTCTTGCACCTGCGACCTTCGCGTTATTAGCACAACGCTCTAACCAACTGAGCTAATAGGCCAATTTGTTTTCAATTTAGTACATGCCAAACCGTCTAAGCTTATATTCTTTTAATGGCCAAGATTATGAAAATTTTATCCAAACAATGAGTAAAATATAAATTTTTGAATAATCTATTAACGAAAATATACCTTTAACTCGATTCTTAGCAAAAAAAAATCTTGTTGCTACAATGACTTTATAAACTTGAGTTATTTACACTAAAAATACCCAATGCAATTCATAATATTTATTCAATATTAATTTGGTGACTTTTGCATGTGTTATCTTTTATTTTGTGCATGAGAAACCATCTAAGCATAGATTCTTTTAATGCATTTGCTTTGTTATTTTGAATATTTTTTCCAAAAAATGAGTAAAATTTAAATTTTTAAATAATCTATTATCGAAAGTATACCTTTAACTCGATGCTTAGAAAAAAAATATCTTCTTGTTACCATGATTTTATAAACTTTTGTTATTTGCAATACAAATACCCTATGCAGTTCCGAATATTTATTCAATATTAAATTAGTGACTTTTGCTTGTGTTATCTTTTATCAAAGGCTCATGCAGGTGATCAACCAGCAATCTTCGCGTTATTGGCATGGCGCTCTAACCAAATGAGGTAATAGGCCAATTTGTTTTTTTTTGTGCTTGAGAAATCGTGTAAGCATAGATTCTTTTAATGGCCTCGCTTTGTTATTTTGAAACTTTTATCCAAAAAATGAGTAAAATTTAAATTTTTGAATAATCTATTAACGAAAATATACCTTTAACAAGATGCGTATCAAAAAAAAAAAAAATCTTCTTCTTGCCTTGATTTTATAAACTTGAGTTATTTACACTACAAATACCCTATTTAGGTTAGGAACCTATGACCATCCCGTTATTAGCATGATGCTCTAACCAACTAAGCTACTCGATCAATTTGTTTTTTATTTTATGCACGACAAACCTTCTAAGCTTAGATTCTTTTAATGGCCTTGCTTTGTTATTTTTAAAATTTTGACGAGAAAATGAGTAAAATTTAATTTTTTGAACAATCTATTAATGAAAATATACGTTTAACTCGATTCTTAGCAAAAAAAAATAAAAATAAAAATCTTCTTGTTACCATGATTTTATATAAACTTGAGTTATTTACACTACCTACAAATACCCTATGTTGTTCATCATATTTTATTCAATATTTAATTAGTTACTTATGCATGTGCTAGCTTTTATAGATGGCCTATGATGGTCTTGAACCTGCGACCTTCGCGTTATTAGCACGACGCTCTAACCAACTGAGCTAATAGGCCAATTTGTTTTTAATTTAGTGCATGCTAAACCGTCTAAGCTTATATTCTTTCAATGGCCCAGATTTTGAAAATTTTGTCCAAACAATGTGTAAAATATAAATTTTTGAATAATCTATTAACGAAAATATACCTTTAACTCGATGCTTAGCAAAAAAAAATCTTGTTGCTACAATGACTTTATAAACTTGAGTTATTTACACTAAAAAAACCCAATGCAGTTCATAATATTTATGCAATATTAATTTAGTGACTTTTGCATGTGTTATCTTTTATTTTGTGCATGAGAAACCATCTAAGCTTAGATTCTTTCAATGGCTTTGCTTTGTTATTTTGAAATTTTTTTCCATAAAATG
This sequence comes from Costus lasius, assembly GCA_027563935.2. NCBI lineage: Eukaryota > Viridiplantae > Streptophyta > Magnoliopsida > Zingiberales > Costaceae > Costus > Costus lasius. The sequence continues at coordinate 86,651,517 of CM050451.1, forward strand.
AGTAATATTTAAATTTTTAAATAATCTATTATCAAAAATATACCTTTAACTCGATGCTTAGAAAAAAAATTTCTTCTTGTTACCGTGATTTTATAAACTTTAGTTATTTGCAAAACAAATACCCTATGCAGTTCAGAATATTTATTCAATTTTAAATTAGTGACTTTTTCTTGTGTTATCCTTTATCAATGGCCCATGCAGGTCATCAACCAGCAATCTTTGTGTTATTGGTATGGCGCTCTAACCAACTGAGGTAATAGGCCAATTTGTTTTTTTTTGTGCTTGAGAAATCGTGTAAGCATAGATTCTTTTAATGGCCTCGCTTTGTTATTTTGAAACTTTTATCCAAAAAATGAGTAAAATTTATATTTTTCTATAATCTATTAACGAAAATATACCTTTAACAAGATGCTTAGCCAAAAAAAAAAAAAAAATCTTCTTCTTACCTTGATTTTATAAACTTGAGTTATTTACACTACAAATACCCTATTTAGGTTAGGAACCTACGACCAACCTGTTATTAGCATAACTCTCTAACCAACTAAGCTACTTGGCCAATTTGTTTTTTTATTTTGTGCACGAGAAACGTTCTAAGCATAGATTCTTTTAATGGCCTTGCTTTGTTATTTTTCAAATTTTGACCAAAAAATGAGTAAAATTTACACTACAAATACCCTATGTAGTTCATCATATTTTATTCAATATTTAATTAGTAACTTATGCATGCGCTATCTTTTATAGATGGCGTATGCAGGTCTTGAACTTGCGACCTTCGCATTATTAGCATGACGCTCTAACCAACTGAGCTAATAGGCCAATTTGTTTTCAATTTAGTGCATGCTAAACCGTCTAAGCTTATATTCTTTTAATGGCCTAGATTATGAAAATTTTATCCAAACAATGAGTAAAATATAAAATTTTGAATAATCTATTAACGAAAATATACCTTTAACTCGATTCTTAGCAAAAAAAAATCTTGTTGCTACAATGACTTTATAAACTTTAGTTATTTACACTAAAAATACCCAATGCAATTCATAATATTTATTCAATATTAATTTAGTGACTTTTGCATGTGTTATCTTTTATTTTGTGCATCAGAAACCATCTAAGCATAGATTCTTTTAATGCCTTTGCTTTGTTATTTTGAAAATTTTTTCCAAAAAAATGAGTAAAATTTAAAATTTTAAATAATCTATTATCGAAAGTATACCTTTAACTCGATGCGTAGGAAAAAAATATCTCCTTGTTGCCATGATTTTATAAACTTTAGTTGTTTGCATTACAAATACCCTATGCAGTTCCGAATATTTATTCAATATTAAATTAGTGACTTTTGCTTGTGTTATCTTTTATAAATGTCCCATGTAGGTCATCAACCAGCAATCTTTGCGTTATTGGCATGGCGCTCTAACCAAATGAGGTAATAGGCCAATTTGTTTTTTTTTGTGCTTGAGAAATCGTGTAATTATAGATTCTTTTAATGGTCTCGCTTTGTTATTTTGAAAATTTTATCCAAAAAATGACTAAAATTTAAATTTTTGAATAATCTATTAACGAAAATATACCTTTAACAAGATGCTTAGCAAAAAAAAAAAAAATCTTCTTCTTGCCTTGATTTTATAAACTTGAGTTATTTACACTTCAAATACCCTATTTAGGTTAAGAACCTATGACCATCCCGTTATTAGCATGATGCTCTAACCAACTAAGCTACTTGGCCAATTTGTTTTTTATTTTGTGCACGAGAAACCGTCTAAGCTTAGATTCTTTTAATGGCCTTGCTTTGTTATTTTTCAAATTTTGACCAAAAAATGAGTAAAATTTAAATTTTTGAACAATCTATTAATGAAAATATACATTTAACTCGATTCTTAGCAAAAAAAAAATAAAAATAAAAAACTTCTTGTTACCATGATTTTATATAAACTTGAGTTATTTACAATACAAATACCCTATGTAGTTCATCCTATTTTATTCAATATTTAATTAGTAACTTATGCATGGGCTATCTTTTATAGATGGCCTATGCAGGTCTTGAACCTGCGACCTTCGCGTTATTAGCACGGCGCCCTAACCAACTGAGCTAATAAGCCAATTTGTTTTTTAATTTAGTGCAAGCTAAACCGTCTAAGCTTATATTCTTTTAATGGCCTAGATTTTGAAAATTTTGTCCAAACAATGAGTAAAATATAAATTTTTGAATAATCTATTAACGAAAATATACTTTTAACAAGATGTTTAGCCAAAAAAAAATCTTCTTCTAACCTTGTTTTTATAAACTTGAGTTATTTACACTACAAATACCCTATTTAGGTTAGGAACATACGACGATCCTGTTATTAGCATGACGCTCTAACCAACTAAGATACTTGGCCAATTTGTTTTTTATTTTGTGCACGAGAAACCGTCTAAGCTTAGATTCTTTTAATGGCCTTGCTTTGTTATTTTTAAAATTTTGACCAAAAAATGAGTAAAATTTACACTACAAATACCCTATCTAGTAGTTCATCATATTTTATTCAATATTTTATTAGTAACTTATGCATGCACCATCTTTTATAGATGGCCAATGCAGGTCTTGAACCTGCGACCTTCACGTTATTAGCACGACGCTCTAACCAACTGAGCTAATAGGCCAATTTGCTTTCAATTTAGTGCATGCTAAACCGTCTAAGCTTATATTCTTTTAATGGCCTAGATTATTAAAATTTTATCCAAACAATGAGTAAAATATAAATTTTTGAATAATCTAGTAACGAAAATATACCTTTAACTCGATTCTTAGCAAAAAAAAAATCTTGTTGCTACAATGACTTTATAAACTTGAGTTATTTACACTAAAAATATCCAATGCAATTCATAATATTTATTCAATATTAATTTAGTGACTTTTGCATGTGTTATCTTTTATTTTGTGCATGAGAAACCATCTAAGCATAGATTCTTTTAATGCCTTTGCTTTGTTATTTTGAAAATTTTTTCCAAAATATGAGTAAAATTTAAATTTTTAAATAATCTATTATCGAAAGTATACCTTTAACTCGATGCTTAGAAAAAAAATATCTTCTTGTTACCATGAATTTATAAACTTTTGTTATTTGCAATACAAATACCCTATGCAGTTCCGAATATTTATTCAATATTAAATTAGTGACTTTTGCTTGTGTTATCTTTTATCAATGGCCCATGCAGGTGATCAACCAGCAATCTTCGCGTTATTGGCACGGCGCTCTAACCAAATGAGGTAAGAGGCCAATTTGTTTTTTTTTCGTGCTTGAGAAATCGTGTAAGCATAGATTCTTTTAATGGCCTCGCTTTGTTATTTTGAAACTTTTATCCAAAAAATGAGTAAAATTTAAATTTTTGAATAATCTATTAACGAAAATATACCTTTAACAAGATGCTTATCAAAAAAAAAAAAAATCTTCTTCTTGCCTTGATTTTATAAACTTGAGTTATTTACACTACAAATACCCTATTTAGGTTAGGAACCTATGACCATCCCGTTATTAGCATGATGCTCTAAACAACTAAGCTACTTGATCAATTTGTTTTTTATTTTGTGCTCGAGAAATCGTCTAAGCTTAGATTCTTTTAATGGCCTTGCTTTGTTATTTTTAAAATTTTGACCAAAAAATGAGTAAAATTTAATTTTTTGAACAATCTATTAAAGAAAATATACGTTTAACTCGATTCTTAGCAAAAAAAATAAAAATAAAAATCTTCTTGTTACCATGATTTTATATAAACTTGAGTTATTTACAATACAAATACCCATACCCTATGTAGTTCATCCTATTTTATTCAATATTTAATTAGTAACTTATGCATGGGCTATCTTTTATAGATGGCCTATGCAGGTCTTGAACCTGCGACCTTTGCGTTATTAGCACGACGCTCTAACCAACTGAGCTAATAGGCCAATTTGTTTTTAGTTTAGTGCAAGCTAAACCGTCTAAGCTTATATTCTTTTAATGGCCTAGATTTTGAAAATTTTGTCCAAACAATGAGTAAAATATAAATTTTTGAATAATCTATTAACGAAAATATACTTTTAACAAGATGCTTAGCCAAAAAAAAATCTTCTTCTAACCTTGTTTTTATAAACTTGAGTTATTTACACTACAAATACCCTATTTAGGTTAGGAACCTACGACGATCCTGTTATTAGCATGACGCTCTAACCAACTAAGATACTTGGCCAATTTGTTTTTTATTTTTTGCACGAGAAACCGTCTAAGCTTAGATCCTTTTAATGGCCTTGCTTTGTTATTTTTAAAATTTTGACCAAAAAATGAGTAAAATTTACACTACAAATACCCTATGTAGTAGTTCATCATATTTTATTAGTAACTTATGCATGCGCTATCTTTTATAGATGGCCAATGCAGGTCTTGAACCTGCGACCTTCACGTTATTAACACAACGCTCTAACCAACTGAGCTAATAGGCCAATTTGTTTTCAATTTAGTGCATGCTAAACCGTCTAAGCTTATATTCTTTTAATGGCCTAGATTATTAAAATTTTATCCAAACAATGAGTAAAATATAAATTTTTGAATAATCTATTAACGAAAATATACCTTTAACTCGATTCTTAGCAAAAAAAAATCTTGTTGCTACAATGACTTTATAAACTTGAGTTATTTACACTAAAAATACCCAATGCAATTCATAATATTTATTCAATATTAATTTAGTGACTTTTGCATGTGTTATCTTTTATTTTGTGCATGAGAAACCATCTAAGCATAGATTCTTTTAATGTCTTTGCTTTGTTATTTTGAAACTTTTTTCCAAAAAATGAGTAAAATTTAAATTTTTAAATAATCTATTATCGAAAGTATACCTTTAACTCGATGCTTAGAAAAAAAATATCTTCTTGTTACCATGAATTTATAAACTTTTGTTATTTGCAATACAAATACCCTATGCAGTTCCGAATATATATTCAATATTAAATAAGTGACTTTTGCTTGTGTTATCTTTTATCAATGGCCCACGCAGGTGATCAACCAGCAATCTTCGCGTTATTGGCACGGCGCTCTAACCAAATGAGGTAAGAGGCCAATTTGTTTTTTTTTGTGCTTGAGAAATCATGTAAGCATAGATTCTTTTAATGGCCTCGCTTTGTTATTTTGAAACTTTTATCCAAAAAATGAGTAAAATTTAAATTTTTGAATAATCTATTAACGAAAATATACCTTTAACAAGATGCTTATCAAAAAAAAAAAAAAAATCTTCTTCTTGCCTTGATTTTATAAACTTGAGTTATTTACACTACAAATACCCTATTTAGGTTAGGAACCTATGACCATCCCGTTATTAGCATGATGCTCTATCCAACTAAGCTACTCGATCAATTTGTTTTTTATTTTGTGCACGAGAAACCGTCTAGGCTTAGATTCTTTTAATGGCCTTGCTTTGTTATTTTTAAAATTTTGACCAGAAAATGAGTAAAATTTAATTTTTTGAACAATCTATTAATGAAAATATACGTTTAACTCGATTCTTAGCAAAAAAAATAAAAATAAAAATCTTCTTGTTACCATGATTTTATATAAACTTGAGTTATTTACACTACAAATACCCTATGTTGTTCATCATATTTTATTCAATATTTAATTAGTTACTTATGCATGTGCTAGCTTTTATAGATGGCCTTTGCAGGTCTTGAACCTGCGACCTTCGCGTTATTAGCACGACGCTCTAACCAACTGAGCTAATAGGCCAATTTGTTACCGTGATTTTATAAACTTTAGTTATTTGCAATACAAATACCCTATGCAGTTCAGAATATTTATTCAATTTTAAATTAGTGACTTTTGCTTGTGTTATCCTTTATCAATGGCCCATGCAGGTCATCAACCAGCAATCTTTGTGTTATTGGTATGGCGTTCTAACCAACTGAGGTAATAGGCCAATTTATTTTTTTTTGTGCTTGAGAAATCGTGTAAGCATAGATTCTTTTAATGGCCTCGCTTTGTTATTTTGAAAGTTTTATCCAAAAAATGAGTAAAATTTATATTTTTCAATAATCTATTAACGAAAATATACCTTTAACAAGATGCTTAGCCAAAAAATAAAAATCTTCTTCTTACCTTGATTTTATAAACTTGAGTTATTTACACTACAAATACCCTATTTAGGTTAGGAACAAATTTACACTACAAATACCCTATGTAGTTCATCATATTTTATTCAATATTTAATGTTATACCTTGAAATTTTTATTAGTTTATTTAAATTTAAATTTTAAATTTTTGAAAACCCTATAATTTTCCCCCAAATCCTAAACTATTTTTTTACCCTAAAATCTCTCCCCAACTCCTACTCTAATTTCCCCTATAAATAAAACCTTATTCCCTGAATCAAAAACTCAAAATTTTATTACCTTCTCTCACGCGCCGCAAACTCGCCCTCTGTTCCTTTCCTTGCCAGCGAAGCTTCGCTCGCGATTTCACCCCCAGCGGTTGTCTTCGCTTCCGGCGGTGACGAAGCGCCAGCCCCACCTTCGCTGTTCCTTCGAGTTTCACCTTCGTCCGACGGGATTCGAGCGCAGACTGAGCTTCGGCGGCCAATTCGTTCTGTTTCGAATGCGAACAGCGGGAGGTGAGTCCCTGCATCCGGCTAGTTCTCCCTTCCTCTCTTGACGTCGGCGGCTATCTTCCTTCTGGTCGGCAACGAGTTTTCTGAGCCGGAACTCGAAGCGTCGACTCTAATTTTTCGGCGGCGGCGGATTTTCTTTCCAGTAGCAGCACCTTCTTCCTCTGTCCGCCGCGGCTTCGTTCTCCTCTGTTGGCGGCGACGACGAGTTAAGCGCAGGCGGCTCTCTTGTCTTCCAGCACCGGTAACTTCGACTCCCATCTCCTTCAGGCGACGAGTCATCTGTGCCAGAGTCGTCTTCCTCTTCTTCCGGCGCCGAGCGAAGATCCTGCGGCGGCGGCAATTTTCTGAGTTAGGCACCGCCTCCACCTTTCCCTTTCCAGCATCGGTGGTTTCTCCCTCTCCTCCCGGCGCCGACGATCCATCTCCTTCCGGCGGCTGATCATCTCCAGCGAGCGCCGGTGATACTTTCCGATCGAACGAACGAACGTTCGTCCGTTCCACGTTGGGCATCACAGCAAGATAACTAGGTAAGTTTAGTTTTTTTTGATTTATTTTATTATATTAAATTTGTTTTAAGGGAATAAATTAGCAAAATCTAGGTTTTGTTATTATTACCGTGGGGAAAATTTTATGATAATTAATTTTGAATAAAATTTATAGAAAATTTGATGTTAAGAGTATAATGATAGATAATTTGGGATAAAGTTGATTTAAATAAGAAATTAAGGGTGAGGGTATAATTATGAGTAGATATTAACGGATATTTTATTTAAATTATTCAGTGAAGAAAGGAAGATACTGTGATTTCAAAGGGATTAAGAATATCGGCATTCGAGGTAGGAATCTTACCCTACTCCTTTCTTACAGTGTCAATAATAGGAATTGCTACTTAATCCTTTGATTTGATATATGATGCATATGATAGAATTAATTGACACTGATATCTGATTGCTTCGTCTGCTTGGTTTGTTTCTGAAATTCCTGTTCAACTCAATTATCTTGATTATTTGGTCATATTCTGTTTCTGTATGATTGGTTAACAAATCTGTTTGAGATATCTGATTTATTGGCTTATGAGCCTGGTTAAACAATTGTGTATCTGAGATATTGACACATGAGTATGTGAAACCGTTGTAAATCTGAGATGATAAAGTCGTGATATATTTTGACCGCTGACCTGGATGATTTATTCTCCAGTGGCCTGTTTATCTGAGTTATAGTTCTGATTATATCAGACTATCTGAGCTGCCGGTTAGGGCACCGCCAGTTGTCCTCGGGACAATACTACGGATGTCAGATGTTGGACGCAACATTCACCGGGCTGTTTAGGACAGTCGTTCCATTGCATGAGCAACAGTGGAAACACTCTGAAAATGAGTGCGGCTCTTGATTGAGATCTGTTGGCCAGCTTGATGATTTGCACGACATTCCTATATTATTTGTATATCATTGTTTCAGTTATTGTGTTATCCTGTTATTGGATTCCCTCACCATGTTTGTTGATTCCTACTTAGCATTTCTGCTAACTCCCTTTGTTTCTCTTCCAGGTACAGAGTTAGCTTCTGGGAGGGATAGAGTAGATAGCAGATACCAGCTGAGTTAAGATAGTTGTCTTTCGTATTTTATTCAGTTGATAATTTGGATAGTTGTATTCAGATATTGTGTTGATATTAAATTTGGATTGTTTATTAAATAAAGGTTATGTGATTATTGTAGTTCTCTGGTTCCTATCAATATTGTTACTCCCTGGGGAACCCTGAGCTAGAAATAGCCGGCTTCCGCCGGGGCGTAACAATTTAAATGGTATCAGAGCTATAGGTTTAGAGGTATAAGTTTCTGTGGGCCCATAACCCACAGGTCAGAGCTATAGGTTCAGTAAGAAAACCTAAGGGCATAGGAACCTCAGGACTGGGTTTGGGTTAAGATTAAAATAAATAGGTAAACAATTATTATATAACATGTTATTTTGTTGACAGGATGGCACCAAGAACTAGAGGCAAAGCAATTCCAAGTCAAGGAAGTAGAGGCCGTGGAGGTGGAAGTCAGAGGGTGAGTGCCCACAGCATTGGAGAAGCTAGAAATCCTCCTGAAGCTGAGGTACAGTTACCTCCAAACCTACCTAGGGCCCCTACAAGAAGAAGAAGTGGGTATGAAGCCTCAGTACCCTTAGAAGCAGCACCACATGCTTCCCCTGAAGTACAAGCAGCAGTAAGGGATGAGGGTGAATCTTCTTCTCCATCATTAGTACCTCAACCGGTAGTAAACCAACTAGTTAGGTCAGCTAATATGCTGATGCAGTTCTCACAGTTAGGAAAAGATCGATTTCGTGATTTTGGAGGAACTACCGACCCTTGGGCAGCTAGAGATTGGTTACTAAAAGTAGAGCAAACCTTTAGAGCATTAGGTTGTCCAAATGAGCAAAAGGTAGAATTGGCCACATATTTCTTATCTGATAGAGCTGGGACATGGTGGTCTGGAATGAGAGTTACTTTTGGAAATGACCCTATCTCTTGGACCGATTTTAAAGAAGCATTCTTTGAGAAATACTTTCCAGAATCTTTTCAGGATAGCCAGATGCAAGAATTTCTAAATCTGAAACAAGGAAAAAGGTCAGTGAATATCTATGTAACTGACTTTGAGAGATTATCAGATTTATTTCCAGAGTTGGTGACCACTGAAAGGAGAAAGTGCCAACTTTTTATTAAGGGATTACACCATACAATAAAGGAACAGATGAATACTATCCCCTTAGATAGTTTTCAAGCAGTGGTAAATACAGCATTCAGGATAGAGGCTTCTTTAATGGATGTAGCTAAAGAAAAACAAATTGAAGAGGTACAAGAATTAGCAGAAAAGAGAAAAGTAAGCCAAACAACTAGATCAGAAGAGGAAAGAACCTATGATAATAGAGGGAAAAGATCAAGAGCAGTATTTAATAGCCATCAGAGACCTGTACATTCTTCATATGCACCAAGCTTTAATTCAGTAGGGTCTGTGAGAAGATGCTTTAAGTGTAATCAAGAAGGACATTTGGCTAATGTATGCCCTTCCAATGAGATTCAGTGCAACTATTGCAAAGGTTGGGGTCATTATAAGGTAGATTGCCCACGAAGAGGATTTCAACCCCCACAACAAAGTTATCAGCAAAGTCATCAACAAAGTTACCAACAGAGCTCTAGACCTGGGACTTATCAGGAGAGAACTAGTCAGGTTAATCAGATGCCACAGAGAGGATTTCAGCAGCAATCTACAGCTCCAGCAAGAGTTTATGCAGTGACTCAGCAGACTCAACAGGAAACTCAAGAGGAGACTCCAGACTTGGTGTAATTCTTAGTTTTCATAGTTATGCTATTATTTTTTTGTGTAATCTGAATTTGGAGGACCAAATTCTTTTTAAGGGGTAGATAATGTTATACCTTGAAATTTTTATTAGTTTATTTAAATTTAAATTTTAAATTTTTGAAAACCCTATAATTTTCCCCCAAATCCTAAACTATTTTTTTACCCTAAAATCTCTCCCCGACTCCTACTCTAATTTACCCTAAATTCTCTCTAATCTTCCCCTATAAATAAAACCTTATTCCCTAAATCAAAAACTCAAAATTTTATTACCTTCTCTCACGCGCCGCAAACTCGCCCTCTGTTCCTTTCCTTGCCAGCGAAGCTTCACTCGCGATTTCACCCCCGGCGGTTGTCTTCGCTTCCGGCGGTGACGAAGCGCCAGCCCCACCTTCGCTGTTCCTTCGAGTTTCACCTTCGTCCGACGGGATTCGAGCGCAGACTGAGCTTCGGCGGCCAATTCGTTCTGTTTCGAACGCGAACAGCGGGAGGTGAGTCCCTGCATCCGGCTAGTTCTCCCTTCCTCTCTTGACGTCGGCGGCTATCTTCCTTCTGGTCGGCGACGAGTTTTCTGAGCCGGAACTCGAAGCGTCGACTCTAATTTTCCGGCGGCGGCGGATTTTCTTTCCAGTAGCAGCACCTTCTTCCTCTGTCCGCCGCGGCTTCGTTCTCCTCTGTTGGCGGCGACGACGAGTTAAGCGCAGGCGGCTCTCTTGTCTTCCAGCACCGGTAACTTCGACTCCCATCTCCTTCAGGCGATGAGTCATCTGTGCTAGAGTCGTCTTCCTCTTCTTCCGGCGCCGAGCGAAGATCCTGCGGCGGCGGCAATTTTCTGAGTTAGGCACCGCCTCCACCTTTCCCTTTCCAGCATCGGTGGTTTCTCCCTCTCCTCCCGGCACCGACGATCCATCTCCTTCCGGCGGCTGATCATCTCCAGCGAGCGCCGGTGATACTTTCCGATCGAACGAACGAACGTTCGTCCTTTCCACGTTGGGCGTCACAGCAAGATAACTAGGTAAGTTTAGTTTTTTTTGATTTATTTTATTATATTAAATTTGTTTTAAGGGAATAAATTAGCAAAATCTAGGTTTTGTTATTATTACCGTGGGGAAAATTTTATGATAATTAATTTTGAATAAAATTTATAGAAAATTTGATGTTAAGAGTATAATGATAGATAATTTGGGATAAAGTTGATTTAAATAAGAAATTAAGGGTGAGGGTATAATTATGAGTAGATATTAACGGATATTTTATTTAAATTATTCAGTGAAGAAAGGAAGATACTGTGATTTCAAAGGGATTAAGAATATCGGCATTCGAGGTAGGAATCTTACCCTACTCCTTTCTGTATGATTGGTTAACAAATCTGTTTGAGATATCTGATTTATTGGCTTATGAGCCTGGTTAAACAATTGTGTATCTGAGATATTGACACATGAGTATGTGAAACCGTTGTAAATCTGAGATGATAAAGTCGTGATATATTTTGACCGCTGACCTGGATGATTTATTCTCCAGTGGCCTGTTTATCTGAGTTATAGTTCTGATTATATCAGACTATCTGAGCTGCCGGTTAGGGCACCGCCAGTTGTCCTCGGGACAATACTACGGATGTCAGATGTTGGACGCAACATTCACCGGGCTGTTTAGGACAGTCGTTCCATTGCATGAGCAATAGTGGAAACACTCTGAAAATGAGTGCGGCTCTTGATTGAGATCTGTTGGCCAGCTTGATGATTTGCACGACATTCCTATATTATTTGTATATCATTGTTTCAGTTATTGTGTTATCCTGTTATTGGATTCCCTCACCATGTTTGTTGATTCCTACTTAGGATTTCTGCTAACTCCCTTTGTTGATACCAGCTTGTTTATTAAATAAAGGTTATGTGATTATTGTAGTTCTCTGGTTCCTATCAATATTGTTACTCCCTGGGGAACCCTGAGCTAGAAATAGCCGGCTTCCGCCGGGGCGTGACATTTAATTAGTAACTTATGCATGCGCTATCTTTTATAGATGGCGTATGCAGGTCTTGAACCTGCAACCTTCGTGTTATTAGCATGACGCTCAAACCAACTGAGCTAATAGGCCAATTTGTTTTCAATTTAGTGCATGCTAAACCATCTAAGCTTATATTCTTTTAATGGCCTAGATTATGAAAATTTTATCCAAACAATGAGTAAAATATAAATTTTTGAATAATCTATTAACGAAAATATACCTTTAACTCGATTCTTAGCAAAAAAAAATCTTGTTGCTACAATGACTTTATAAACTTTAGTTATTTACACTACAAATACCCAATGCAATTCATAATATTTATTCAATATTAATTTAGTGACTTTTGCATGTGTTATCTTTTATTTTGTGCATGAGAAACCATCTAAGCATAGATTCTTTTAATGCCTTTGCTTTGTTATTTTGAAAATTTTTTCCAAAAAATGAGTAAAATTTAAATTTTTAAATAATCTATTATCGAATGTATACCTTTAACTCGATGCGTAGGAAAAAAATATCTTCTTGTTGCCATGATTTTATAAACTTTAGTTGTTTGCAATACAAATACCCTATGTATTTCTGAATATTTATTCAATATTAAATTAGTGACTTTTGCTTGTGTTATCTTTTATAAATGTCCCATGCAGGTCATCAACCAGCAATCTTCGCGTTATTGGCATGGCGCTCTAACCAAATGAGGTAATAGGCCAATTCTTTTAATGGCCTCGCTTTGTTATTTCGAAAATTTTATCCAAAAAATGACTAAAATTTAAATTTTTGAATAATCTATTAACTTATGCATGGGCTATCTTTTATAGATGGCCTATGCAGGTCTTGAACCTGCGACCTTCGCGTTATTAGCACGACGCTCTAACCAACTGAGCTAATAGGCCAATTTGTTTTTAATTTAGTGCAAGCTAAACCGTCTAAGCTTATATTCTTTTAATGGCCTAGATTTTGAAAATTTTGTCCAAACAATGAGTAAAATATAAATTTTTGAATAATTTTACCATGATTTTATAAACTTTAGTTATTACCATGATTTTATAAACTTTAGTTATTTGCAATACAAATACCCTATGTAGTTCAGAATATTTATTCAAAATTAAATTAGTGACTTTTGCTTGTGTTATCCTTTGTTAATGGCCCATGCAGGTCATCAACCAGCAATCTTTATGTTATTGCCATGGCGCTCTAACCAACTAAGGTAATAGGCCAATTTGTTTTTTTTGTGCTTGATAAATCGTGTAAGCATAGATTCTTTTAATGGCCTCGCTTTGTTATTTTGAAACTTTTATTCAAAAAATGAGTAAAATTTAAATTTTTGAATAATCTATTAACGAAAATATACTTTTAACAAGATGCTTAGCCAAAAAAAAATTCTTCTTCTAACCTTGCTTTTATAAACTTGAGTTATTTACACTACAAATACCCTATTTAGGTTAGAAACCGTCTAAGCTTAGATTCTTTTAATCGCCTTGCTTTGTTATTTTTAAAATTTTGACGAAAAAATGAGTAAAATTTACACTACAAATACCCTATGTAGTTCATCATATTTTATTCAATATTTAATTAGTAACTTATGCACGTGCTATCTTTTATAGATGTCCTAAACCGTCTAATAGGCCAATTTGTTTTTAATTTAGCACGACGCTCTAACCAACTGAGCTAATAGGCCAATTTGTTTTTAATTTAGTGCATGCTAAACCGTCTAAGCTTATATTCTTTCAATGGCCTAGATTTTGAAAATTTTGTCCAAATAATGAGTAAAATATAAGTTTTTGAATAATCTATTAACGAAAATATACATTTAACTCGATGCTTAGCTAAAAAAAATCTTGTTGCTACAATGACTTTATAAACTTGAGTTATTTACACTAAAAATACCCAATGCAGTTCATAATATTTATTCAATATTAATTTAGTGACTTTTGCATGTGTTATCTTTTATTTTGTGCAAGAGAAACCATCTAAGCTTAGATTCTTTTAATGGCTTTGCTTTGTTATTTTGAAATTTTTTTTGCAAAAAATGAGTAAAATTTAAATTTTTAAATAATCTATTATCGAAAATATACGTTTAACTCGATGCTTAGAAAAAAAATTTCTTCTTGTAACCATGATTTTATAAACTTTAGTTATTTGCAATACAAATACCCTATGCAGTTCAAAATATTTATTCAACATTAAATTAGTGACTTTTGCTTTTGTTATCCTTTATCAATGGCCCATGCAGGTCATCAACCAACAATCTTTGTGTTATTGGCATGGCGCTCTAACCAACTGAGGTAATAGGCCAATTTGTTTTTTTTTTGTGCTTGAGAAATCGTGTAAGCATAGATTCTTTTAATGGCCTCGCTTTGTTATTTTGAAACTTTTATCCAAAAAATGAGTAAAATTTAAATTTTTGAATAATCTATTAACGAAAATATACCTTTAACAAGATGCTTAGCCAAAAAAAAAAAAAAAAAAAATCTTCTTCTTACCTTGATTTTATAAACTTGAGTTATTTACACTACAAATACCCTATTTAGGTTAGGAACCTACGACCATCCTGTTATTAGCATGACTCTCTAACCAACTAAGCTACTCAGCCAATTTGTTTTTTATTTTGTGCATGAGAAACTGTCTGAGCTTAGATTCTTTTAATGGCCTTGCTTTGTTATTTTTAAAATTTTGACCAAAAAATGAGTAAAATTTACACTACAAATACCCTATGTAGTTCATCATATTTTATTCAATATTTAATTAGTAACTTATGCAGTGCTATCTTTTATAGATGGCCTTAGCAAAAAAAAAAATCTTCTTGCTACAATGACTTTATAAACTTGAGTTATTTACACTAAAAATACCCAATGCCGTTCATAATATTTATTCAATATTAATTTAGTGACTTTTGGATGTTTTATCCTTAATGGCCCATGCAGGTCTTCAACCAGTGATCTTCGCGTTATTGGCATGGTGCTCTATCCAACTGAGCTAATAAGCCAATTTATTTTTTTTTAGTGCATGAGAAATCGTCTAAGCATAGATTCTTTTAATGGCCTTGCTTTCTTTTTTTGAAAATTTTGTCGAGAAAATGAGTAAAATTTAAATTTTTAAATAATCTATTAATGAAAATATACCTTTAACAAGATGCTTAGTTAAAAAAACAATATTTTATTCAATATTTGATTGGTAACTTTTGCATGTGCTATCTTTTATTGATAGCCCATTCAGGTCAGGAACCTACGACCATCAAGTTATTAGCATGACGCTTTAACCAACTAAGCTACTAGGCCAACTTGTTTTTTATTTTGTGCATGAGAAACCATCTAAGCTTAGATTCTTTTTATGGCCTTGCTTATTATTTTGAAAATTTTGACCAAAAAATGAGTAAAATTTAAATTTTTGAACAATCTATTAATGAAAATATACATTTAAATTGATTCTTTGCAAAAAAAAAAAAAAAGAAGAAAATCTTCTCGTTACCATGATTTTATATACTTGAGTTATTTACACTACAAATATCCTATGTAGTTTATAATATTTTATTCAATATTTAATTAGTAACTTATGCATGTGCCATCTTTTATAGATGGCCCAAGCAAGTCATGAACCTACGATGTTCGTCGTATTAGCATGACGCTCTAACCAACTGAGCTAATTGGCCAAATTTTTTTTATTTTTGTGAATGAGAAACCGTCTAAGCTTAGATTCTTTTAATGGGCTTGCTTTGTTATTTTGAAAATTTTGTCCAAACAGTGAGTAAAATTTAAACGTCTGAATAATATATTAACGAAAATATACCATTAACTCGATGCTTGGCAAAAAAAAAAAAAAATCTTCTTGTAGCATGACTTTATAAACTTGTGTAATTTACACTACAAATACCCTACGTAGTTAATAATATGGCAAATGAAGGTCTTGAACTTGCAACCTTCACGTTATTAGCACGACGCTCTAACTAACTTGGCTAATAGGCCAATTTGTTTTTGATTTAGTACATGAGAAACTGTCTAAGCTTAGATTCTTTTAAGGGCCTTGCTTTGTTATTTTGAAAATTTTGACAAAAAAATATGTAAAATTTAAATTTTTTGAACAATGTATTTACAAAAATATACCTTTAACTCGATGCTTAGCAAAAAAAATCTTCATGTTACCATAATTTTATAAACTTGAGTTATTTACATAGCAAATACCCTATGTAGTTTATAATATTTTATTCAATATTTAATTGGTAACCTTTGCATGTGCTACCTTTTATAGATGGCCCATGCAGGTCATGAACCTACGACCATTGCTTTATTAACACGACACTCTAACCAACTAAGCTAATAGGCCATTTTGTTTTTTATATTGTGCATGAGAGACCGTCTAAGCTTAGATTCTTTTAATGGGTTTGCTGTGTTATTTTGAAAATTTTTCGCAAAAAATTAGTAAAATTTAAAATTTTTTAATAATCTATCAATGAAAATATACCTTTAATTCGATGCATAGAAAAAAAAAATATCTTCTTGTTACCATGATTTTATAAACTTTAGTTATTTGCACTACAAATACCCTATGCAGTTCATAATATTTATTCAGTATTAAATTAGTGATTTTTGCATGTGTTATCTGTTATCAATGGCCCATGCAGGTCTTCAACCAGCGATCTTCGCGTTATTGCCACGGTTCTCTAACCAATTGAGCTAATAGGCCAATTTGTTTTTGTAGTGCATGAGAAATCATATAAGCATATATTCTTTTAATGGCCTCGCTTTGTTATTTTGAAAATTTTGTCCAAAAAATGAGTAAGATTTAAATTTTTGAATAATCTATTAACAAAAATATACCTTTAACAACTGAGCTAATAGTCCAATTTGTTTTTTTTAGTGCATGAGAAATCGTCTAAGCATAGATTCTTTTAATGGCCACGCTTTGTTATTTTTAAAAGTTTGTCCAAAAATGAGTAAAATTTAAATTTTTGAATAATCTATTAACGAAAATATATGATAAAGGACAGGATTTTAGCCGAAGATTTTCCTTAGGTATGTATCTCTTCAAATATAGATTAACTAAGCACAAACAGTATAACAGGTAATAACAACACTCGTCTAGCATGCAGCTTTCAATAAGATTTCTAGATGGATGGAGCACACCTGAGGCCCCCTTGAAGGAAGGGGGCCGAATCCCCTTCTTATCTGTTACACCTCCTTAAGCAATTAAAGATAAATAATCTAAATCCAAGAAGTGCGGAAGAAAACATGTCTTTTTATTAAATCGAATGTAAGGAAACATATCCAATAGCAAAAAGGTGTACAACTGATTCAACTAGCTAACACTTTAGTTTTTTAGGAATAACAAAAATTCAACTTGAAAGTGGGGGGGCGAAACCCTAATATGCGCAGATTAAAATTTTGCATAGCGGAAGCTAGGGTTTCTAAGGATCGATTAGCATGAATATATGATCAACTTGTAAAACTTGTATAGATCAAAAGAGAGATCATACCAATGCCATTTCTTGGATGGCGACTTGGAAGCAAAGAAGCGTGTGCTTCTTCTCCAAAGGAACCACACACAAGGTGATTGATGGCTTCTCCTTGGCGTTCCTTGTGCTAGCAAAGATCCAAGGTCTCCTGATCGCGTGAAGGTGATTAGAGATGATGTCTTTTTCTTGTCCGAACTCTCCTTGGCTTGAAAACTCACCACACGAGAGAGGAGGCGTCGAGAGGAAGAGGCCAGAGACGAGAATAGCGCCAAAAAACACGAAGGTAGAGGCGTGAACTATTTTGGAAAGCATGACTTCCAAAAATAGTAAGCCCTCAACGTGTGATGCGTTCACTGCAAGTGAACCATCGCATTTTCCTCTCCCATTGAACCATGCGCTCACTATGATGAGCCGGTTCAATTACATTTGGTTCAAAGACCAAATTAAGCCAAGCCTTGGTCTAGATCATATAAAACCAAAAGGTTCAAGATCTAACCATTCATCTCTTGATGCTCTTGATCTCATCGATCTAGCATCATTTCTCTTGATCGAAGCTTACCGATCTCAAGCCCTAATCAATCAAACATGATCAGACCAGATCTCACTTACAATCAGAGTTTAAACTCCTTTAAACTGAACCAAAACAATTCAGTCCACATGATCTGACATAAGTAAGCCATATCATCAAATTGTGCGACCCTAAGGGTTTCCTTTAAATGTCGGTAACGATAACTTACGTTATCACGAACAGAGAGGGGTATCTAGCAACACATCACTGTCTCCCGATATAAAGGAAAGAGTCTTCCAAGACTACACCCAAACCACAGCACAAGTGTGAATCCAATTCACTAGGCGTACATGTTTCCTTTGCCACTGGATGTTCTTATTGGACAAGCGTGTCAAGCCTGTAACTCCAATATGATGAGAGTGGTTAGATCAGATGAACATAGTCATCTGGGTATGGCCATACACTTTCTCAACCATCTCATCCAGGGGCCCCTTTAGAACATCACACTCCAATCAAGGAGAAGGCAATCCTATATCTATCACTAGCGCCCTAACATGACTCATGTTCATTATCCAAGATAGTCTATAACCATTATGTTTCAAATGATATTGAACTACCTCAAGACAATGCCAATCATCATTTAGAAACACAAGTGATCTCAAGTCAGAGGAAGTATGCCACTTGTTTGCATACAAGGATTATTCACATTGTGACAAACAATTGAATATCCTAAGTAGGGTCAGTCCAGTACATCCAATGTACCTATGAGTCTACATCTTATTCCATGCTCGAAGCATCCTGTAAGATTAGAACACATATTAGTCTCAATCATATCAAGGCTATCTCATGTTCACCAAGATATCTCGACTAAGGACAATACTGCATGTCAGCCAAGCTGAACACCATTGAGACATTATTCAGAAGTATACATATAGCGGCAGATAATGCAACAACCTGAATAACAACCATTGCCTTTATAAACCTAGAGTTTATACATGATACTGACAAAAACCCAAGGCCTCAAACATTAGCCTTAAGGGCATACCCCAACAATCTCCCACTTGCACTTAATCTAATGGTTGAGAAATCTCAAACCCATATTATTACAGTGCTTCTCATGCTTCTGCTGCGCCAGAGGCTTTGTAAGCGGGTCAGCTAGATTGTCATCTGTATGAACCTTGCAGATCTTGATCTCTCCTCGATCAATGATCTCCCAGATCAAGTGAAACCTTCTCTGTATGTGCTTGGACTTCTGGTGCGACCGTGGTTCCTTTGCTTGTGCTATTGCTCCAGTGTTATCACAGAAGATAACCAAAGGATCTGCACTCGAAGGAATAACACCAAGTTCCTGAACGAACTTACGAATCCATACTGCCTCCTTGGATGCTTCCGAGGCTGCAACATACTCGGCTTCTGTTGTGGAATCAGCAACAATTGATTGTTTGAAACTTTTCCACACCACTGCTCCTCCATTCAAGCTAAAAACATAGCCTGATTGCGATCGGAAATCATCCTGGTCAGATTGGAACGAAGCGTTAGTATATCCTTCAATACTGAGTTCTTCCTGACCTCCATAAATCAAGAACATATCTTTGGTCCTCCGAAGATATTTTAAAATGTTCTTGACCGCAATCCAGTGTGCCTTACCTGGATTACTTTGGAATCGACTGGTCACGCTTAACCCGTAAGTGACGTCTGGGCGAGTACACAACATCGCATACATAATGGACCTAATAGCCGAAGCATAAGGCGTATTGTCCATTTCATCTTTCTCAGACTGTGTTTGTGGACACTGACTCTTTGAAAGATTCAGACCATGTCTGACTAGAAGATATCCTCTTTTAGAATTTTCTAAATGGAATCTCTCCAGGACTTTATCGATGTAAGTACTTTGGCACAACCCGAGAAGCCTCTTAGATCTATCTCTGTAGATCTTCACACCTAATACATAGGCTGCTTCTCCTAAATCTTTCATCTGGAAACATTTTCTTAACCATGCTTTGACGGCATGAAGTTCAGGAATATCGTTTCCAGTGATCAAGATATCATCGACGTAGAGGACTAGGAAAGTAATCACGCTCCCACTAAACCTCTTATATACACACAGGTCATCTTCATTTTTGATGAAACCAAACTCACAGATTGATTCATCAAAACGAATATTCCAGCTTCTCGATGCTTGTTTAAGTCCATAAATGGACTTCTTTAATTTGCATATTTTATGACGATCTGATGGATTAATGAAACCTTCAGGTTGTGTCATATACACATCCTCTTCTAGTTTTCCATTAAGGAAAGCGGTTTTCACATCCATTTGCCAAATCTCATAATCATAATATGCAGCTATCGCGAGAATAATCTGAATAGACTTGAACATGGCTACAGGAGAGAAAGTTTCATCATAATCTATCCCGTAGATTTGTTTGAAACCTTTCGCAACTAGCCTGCCTTTATAGGTAACCACGTTACCATCCATGTCAATCTTCTTTTTGAAGATCCATTTACAGCCTATAGGGATTACTCCCGGAGGCCGATCAACCAAATCCCAGACTTGGTTATCTGACATGGAGTCCATCTCGGCTCACATAGCTTCAAGCCATCTCGCTGATTCCGGTTCACTGACCGCATCCGCATAAGTGAGGGGTTCATCATCAATGATGTAGACTCCGTCATAGCGCTCAGGCTGTCGACGGATCCTTCCCGATCTTCGCGGTTCCCGTGATATCTGAGCCTCAGGTTGTTCAGTAACCTGTTCTATTGGCTCAGGCTCATCCAACTGTGCTTGACTACTTTGTCCTTCCTCTGGATTCTCATCCAGCTTTATTTCTCTCCCACTGGCCTCTTGCGGAAGAAATTCCTTCTCAAGAAAAACAGCCATACGAGCAACAAACACTTTGTTCTCATTGGGATCGTAGAAATAATAACCCTTAGTTTCTTTAGGGTAACCGACAAAGATACATTTATCTGATCTGCTCTCCAGTTTCCCAGAGGCGAGCTTTTTGACATAAGCCTCGCAACCCCAGATCTTAATAAATGTCAAGCTCGGCTGTTTCCCATACCATAACTCATATGGAGTCTTAGAAACGGCTTTGGATGGCACTCGGTTTAGTACCTTTGCAGCTGTTTCCAGTGCAAATCCCCAAAAGGAGTAAGGTAGAGTAGCCTGACTCATCATAGAACGAACCATATCCAATAAGGTTCTATTTCTCCTCTCGGACACACCATTCCATTGTGGTGTTCCTGGCGGAGTGAGCTGTGAGATAATCCCACACTCCTTCAGATAGTCAGTAAACTCATGACTCAAGTATTCTCCACCTCGATCTGATCGAAGTGCCTTGATATTTCGGCCTAACTGATTCTGTACTTTACTTTTGAACTCTTTGAACTTGTCAAAAGATTCACTCTTATGTCTCATTAGATAGACATAACCATACCTACTGAAATCATCAGTAAAGGTAATGAAGTATGAATAGCCACCTCTGGCATGTTTACTAAATGGCCCACACACATCACTGTGAATGAGGTCAAGTAAACCTGAAGCCCTTTGTCCTTTATTAGAAAAAGGAGACTTCGTCATTTTACCCATTAAACAAGCTTTGCATGTATCAAGTTCCTCATAGGAGAATGATCCCAGCAGTCCATGGTCATGCAACCGCTTAATGCGCTTCTTGTTAATATGGCCTAAACGACTATGCCATAACAAGGTGCTGTCATCAGCATACTTGGCTTTCTTATTATCAATCTGTTGTACAGAACATTCCATGTCCAACATGAATAACCCATTGTTAATCGACCCAGTAGCATAAACAATATTACCAAATGAAATACAACACTTTAAAGTTTTGCATTCAAAGGAAAACCCTTTCCTGACAAGAGCAGGAATAGAGATAATATTCTTAGTTATGCTCGGCACAAAATAACAATCGTCAAGTTCTAATACAAGACCAGATGGTAAAGAGATGTTATATTGTCCTACAGCAACAGCAGCAACCCGTGCCCCGTTTCCAACTCGTAGGTCCACCTCATGCTGTCCCACCTGTCTTCTTCTCTTGAGTTCCTGCACATTTGAACAAATGTGAACTCCACATGTAGTGTCCAACACCCATGAAATAGAAGAAGATACCATGACTTCAGTCACGAAAATACCTGAGCCAGAAGTGAAAGGCTTGCTTCCCTTCTTGTCTCCTTGGAGCGCTTTATAGTCCTTCTTCTAGTGACCCAGCTGGCCACAATGGAAACATCTGTATTCCTTCGACCGCTTGATCTTTTGTTTCAGAGCCTTGTTGTAGCTCTTGACAGGGGCTTTGCCCTTCTTCCCCTTCTTCTTGTTCCTTGAAGGAATCATCAAGACAGAGGATGAAGGCTTTCCCTTTTCAAGAGTCTGCTCTGTAGTATAGAGCATGTTCAGTAACTCTGCCGGGGTACAGTCGATCTTGTTCATATTAAAATTAATAATGAACGGATCGAAAGATGCCGGGAGAGACTGCAGGATAATGTCTACAACAAGTTCCTGATTGATGGTGTGTCCCAGTTTCTCTAGAGCCTCCTTGTACCCAATCATCTTGAGTACGTGAGCTCCCACTGGACTCCCTTCAGTCAGTTTGCTCTGAAAGAAAAGTTTAGTCAAGTTATAGCGTTCAGTCCTTGCCTGTGCAGCATACAGCATCTTGAGATTTGCTATAATTTCAATAGCAGATAAATCTTCATGCTGACGCTGCAGCTCAGGCGTCATAGACGCAAGCATCAGGCAAGCGACATCAATGCTATCATTGACATGCTTCTCATAAGCATCCCAAACCGCCCTTGCGGCGTTCGCAGCGGGTTGAGGCGGTATTGCCGTCTCAAGGACATACAGTTTCCTCTCAGCCTTAAGAACAATCTTAAGGTGTCCGTACCAGTCTGAGAAGTTTGGCCCAGCAAACTTCTCCCTTTCTAGTAAGGATCGCACATTGAACGCTGTGGTGTTCGTTGCTGTAGTAATCTACAACATTGCAAGAACAACAAGGTCAGTATCAATGTTAGAATCAATCCAGGACTTAAGAATGATTCTTTTCTCACTATTTTATCTGACTGAAAAATCCATTAAAACAGTCCGAAAGAGTAACACTCTTTTAGTGAGATGGGATCCAGATTTCATACTTGGTCTCCGCGTCCCGCTCAGGGGAGATAAGATGCACAGAGAGTACAAGCACTAATCACCGGTAGGCTATCCATGCCAATCGCCAACCCGTGCGATTCCCCTTCATCTAGGCAATCCAGAAGACTGTGCCAACTGAGTTGGTACAACACAGTCTCTGATTCCAGAGATGGCTGCCTCCATATAGCTAACATATGCTCAATATGTAGCCCACATGGTCAAGCTGACCTGACCTACTCCCTGGACCACCACGTGCTATGCTGAGCAACGAGAAGCGATAAATCCCTTCTCTGTAACACGCAGCCGTCTGAAGATAGCTGGGCGTGCCCACTGAGTGGGTATAACACGGCCCCAACGATAGTCTTAACGGTCCTTTTATCTTCTTACTATCATGCATATCCTATGGTGATAGGAGAAAGATAAGTCATGCATGTACTAATATTACTTAAACAGTAAATAGAAAGCATGATGATCTTATGTGGTAAACGCCCATTAAGCCTAAGTAAAACCCTAGTTTTACACAAGTCTTCACTTGAGCTCTTCATGGGTCTTTTGCAACTCATCTGGCCCAGGCCAGGGCCCAAGCGCCCTCTGCAGCCCAAATGCACCCACCAGGTAGCATGAGCCTGTCCTAGAGTCGAACTCTAGACCTCCCACTGGTGAAGCCACTTGCTGCATGCGCCTCTGCCAAGTGTGCTCTGTGCTCATGTCTGATCAAAATACATTTTAATCTATCTAGACATGATTGACACGCAGGTCAATTACACTTTATCATAATTTTAAAATGTGATGCACAGATCACAATAATAATTTACAATTATTAATCCAGGCACGCAGGCCCCAGCACAGCACACAAAAATTGGGCAACCCACATAAGATGAAATAAACACCCATCATGGTTAGACAAGCAACATGTGATCCAAACAAGAAAATAAAATTTTGAAAAACCCATTGGCAACAATTTTATTTCCTTATGTGCCCTACTACCTTACAACGGTCCATTAATAGGGATCCACTCATCAGACCTAGTCAGACCCACTGCCCTTGCATGCACCAAGTCATAACCGACTTGAGTCGACCTTATGGTCAACAATGCATGCTTTAAGGGCTGAACGTCCCTCATGATTTCTGGCAAGCGGGTGTGACCCCGGGCCTTAATCATGAGCGTTCATTGGTTGTCTCAATCAGACATCGCTACACGCCTTTCTGCGGTCGACCTATAGCCACCTCATGCTTGCGGATAGGTGCCATCTGGTCGACCCGTCTAGGCTGTCAGATGGTCTGATTAGACTGTAGGGTCTAGACTAGACGACGACTTCAACCCTAATAACCCATCTAAGTTTTTAAAGTAGGCGCTTATAGATCTAAGTGGATGCGCGCAAGTTGTTATAAGTTTTGATAAAATAACATTTAACATGCGCCAACAATAAACATCATACATGCGCCAACATCAGAAAACAAACATCTAATGTTTAACATGTAGTTTCGCCATGATGATGAATTTAGATCAATGTATACGCTAACAAGGATCACATTACAAGCAATCATATGAACATACAAAACTTGGCTCTGATACCAATTGAAAGTGGGGGGGCGAAACCCTAATATGCGCAGATTAAAATTTTGCATAGCGGAAGCTAGGGTTTCTAAGGATCGATTAGCATGAATATATGATCAACTTGTAAAACTTGTATAGATCAAAAGAGAGATCATACCAATGCCATTTCTTGGATGGCGACTTGGAAACAAAGAAGCGTGTGCTTCTTCTCCAAAGGAACCGCACACAAGGTGATTGATGGCTTCTCCTTGGCGTTCCTTGTGCTAGCAAAGATCCAAGGTCTGCTGATCGCATGAAGGTGATTAGAGATGATGTCTTTTTCTTGTCCGAACTCTCCTTGGCGTGAAAACTCACCACACGAGAGAGGAGGCGTCGAGAGGAAGAGGCCAGAGACGAGAATAGCGCCAAAAAACATGAACGTAGAGGCGTGAACTATTTTGGAAAGCATGACTTCCAAAAATAGTAAGCCCTCAACGTGTGATGCGTTCACTCCAAGTGAACCATCGCATTTTCCTCTCCCTGTAAGATCCAGAAATTTATTAGCAGGTAAGAAAATGAAAGTTTATTTATCTAGCAGTTTTGTGGA
The DNA here is from genome assembly GCA_027563935.2 of Costus lasius. Classification (NCBI taxonomy): domain Eukaryota; kingdom Viridiplantae; phylum Streptophyta; class Magnoliopsida; order Zingiberales; family Costaceae; genus Costus; species Costus lasius. Next base: position 86,676,708 of record CM050451.1, read on the forward strand.
AGTTTTCTTTGAGATAATGTATCGATTTATGTATTTTTCCTGCAATGTAAAAATATGTGTCGCGGAGAGGATTCGAACCTGCGACTTAAGGCGTAGAATGTGTGCTGTGTACCACTAGGTTAGTGGTGTTTTTCAATTAGAAAAGGGTAAGAGCCCTTGATAAGGGTGAAGTGGAAAATATAACTTATACTAAAGGGTTATTGGATCTTCCACTTATGTTTGATATTGGGTTTGGATCCTTTGGAGGTAGAAAAACGAAAATTAAGAGGGTTCACTCACGTTTTTCCCTCTTTGCTTTCGTTCACGATTTCTTCCTAGAGTGAGGGTGGCGGCTTATCTCTTCTCCCTTCTCCTCTTCTTGTGGCCGGCGGCGATTGGTGGTGGAGGCGACTTCCGGCGGTCCTTGGGTGTTTTCCGGCGACGTGAGTAGTGTGAGGGGAGGCGTGAGGGGGTTTGTGACTTGGAAGAAACCGAAATCAAGGTGAGTGGATTTTCTCTTCACCTAGTTCACGCATATTAGTAGTATTACTTGTTTTAGAGAAAATTAAGGGTTAGAAATATAACATGAACTCTTGCTTTCACATGTGTACACGTTTTCTTTGTTTTTCCCTAAATTTCGAAACCCTAGCTTGCATGACAATTAGGGCTTTTCGTTTTTAAGACTCCTAATCATCAATTAAACCTTGATTAAACATGTATGTAACTTTAGATTTTCAATTGCATGAAGATTAGGGCTTGAATGAGAATTTCGCCCCTTCTTCATGAAATTACGCCCAAATGTATGGGTAAAAATTGGGGAAAAACTGATATTCATGAAATTAGGTATATAAGGACTCTACCGTATTTTTTTGGGAATTTTTGGAAATAAAAGTTTCTGTTGACTGAGATTGACCTAGGGGTAATTGGGTAAATTTTCTAGTTAAAATTGGGGAAAACTTGAAATTACGAATCTAGGGATCATGAGGGATGTAATGACTATTTTTACGAAATTTTTGGATAAGTTTTCCTGCATGACTTAAACTTTGAACTAGGGGTATTTCTGTCTTTTGTTATAAGAACTAGGAGAAAACTATGAATCTGTGATATTCAGTATTTATGTTATTTGTGGATGAAATTGGTGAATTTTCTGTATTAGTATGTATTTTTAATTATTGATTGATAACCTTGAATGATAACCTAGAAAAGGTTAAACCATGCTTGCATGAAATCTATGGACCTTTCTGAACCTGATTGATGTGATGTTCGAAATAATGTCTGTGTTAAATGCATTCGATAAGGGTCCTAGACTTGAGTGGACTGAACCTAAGGGTCAACTAGAGCACTCAGTGAACAGTCATTCTGACTTGGGGTTGGAGAATCCACCCAACCTATTCTGATTTGTTTCCGGTAATGGAGGGACTGTTCTAGAGTCTAGTGACCAGGTTAGAGGTTCAGGTTTCCAGTTTGTGTTGAGGGTATTTTTGTCCAAGTGGTAAACCTTTTGAGAGTTGGGTGTTTGAAACACAGTGCCACGTCTTGGTCAGACGGGGGCCACCTCTTGAATTCATTCACCTTCCGTTCTGTTCTGTTTGTGTTCCCGGTAAGGGGGTGTGGTTGAGTGTCGTAGAGCAAAGTGCCACGTCGTGACCTGGCGGGGGCCACCTCTTGAATCTATGCCTCACCATTGTTCGTGCATGTTACTCTCAGTGCCTTGACGAAGGCCAAGTTGGACCCTCGGGGTCAATTCTGAAATCACTGGACAATAGTTGCGTGAGTCTGAGTCTGTTAGCCGGTTAGGCTGTTTTGTGATCTTGTTGCCCGGGATGGTGGGTGTATTGTTGTATGATCATAATTGTGATTTATGGTTATCAGTTTTATTATGTATCATGCTTTGTCATCTTCCGTTAAAAGTTTTGAAAAGATATCTGCATCTATTTTTGATTGTATATTAGTGGATGGTCGAACGAGACTATCTACTCACTGAGCTGTGTAGCTCATTCCACTATATTTCCAGATGCAGGGCAGGAGCCTACAGCCTAGCGGATGTATTATTTTCTGACTTGATATTTTGGGGCCTGCGAGCCTGTGCTATTTTGAGGGCCGGATGTGGCCGAGGTTTTTTTTTATGATTTTATTCATTGACATGTTAGCCGGATGTGGCTGCTAGTTTTCGACTACTGTGATATTGTTGCCGGGTTGGCATTTGGTTTTGATACGAGTGTTAGACCGAGGGCTTAAGCCTGTTTTCGGTGAATTCTGTTCTGTTCAGTGTTATTTAATTAATGTGATTTATTAGTTGGATGTTGTGATAAGGATTGTGAATCTTGTTTTCGAAATGGTATGTTCAATTTGTGTTTTGGAGCATGTACAGGAATTTCCTTAGTAATTCTGGGGACATGCTGCCGAAATTTTCCGAATCGTTTTATGTAAGCTATTATTCCCTAGCATTTGTCTTGTTGTTTTGTGTGTGACGTTCCCTATCTTCCGCGGTTTCTGCATGTGTTTGGGGTTTATTCTGAGGGGGCATTACACTCCCATTGAACCATGCGCTCACTATGATGAGCCGGTTCAATTACATTTGGTTCAAAGACCAAATTAAGCCAAGCCTTGGTTTAGATCATATAAAACCAAAAGGTTCAAGATCTAACCATTCATCTCTTGATGCTCTTGATCTCATCGATCTAGCATCATTTCTCTTGATCGAAGCTTACCGATCTCAAGCCCTAATCAATCAAACATGATCAGACCAGATCTCACTTACAATCAGAGTTTAAACTCCTTTAAACTGAACCAAAACAATTCAGTCCACACGATCTGACATAAGTAAGCCATATCATCAAATTGTGCGACCCTAAGGGTTTCCTTTAAATGTCGGTAACGATAACTTACGTTATCACGAACAGAGAGGGGTATCTAGCAACACATCACTGTCTGTCTCCCGATATAAAGGAAAGAGTCTTCCAAGACTACACCCAAACCACAGCACAAGTGTGAATCCAATTCACTAGGCGTACATGTTTCCTTTGCCACTGGATGTTCTTATTGGACAAGCGTGTCAAGCCTGTAACTCCAATATGATGAGAGTGGTTAGATCAGATGAACATAGTCATCTGGGTATGGCCATGCACTTTCTCAACCATCTCATCCAGGGGGCCCCTTTAGAACATCACACTCCAATCAAGGAGAAGGCAATCCTATATCTATCACTAGCGCCCTAACATGACTCATGTTCATTATCCAAGATAGTCTATAACCATTATGTTTCAAATGATATTGAACTACCTCAAGACAATGCCAATCATCATTTAGAAACACAAGTGATCTCAAGTCAGAGGAAGTATGCCACTTGTTTGCATATAAGGATTATTCACATTGTGACAAACAATTGAATATCCTAAGTAGGGTCAGTCTAGTACATCCAATGTACCTATGAGTCTACATCTTATTCCATGCTCGAAGCATCCTGTAAGATTAGAACACATATTAGTCTCAATCATATCAAGGCTGTCTCATGTTCACCAAGATATCTCGACTAAGGAAAATACTGCATGTCAGCCAAGCTGAACACCATTGAGACATTATTCAGAAGTATACATATAGCGGCAGATAATGCAACAACCTGAATAACAACCATTGCCTTTATAAACCTAGAGTTTATACATGATACTGACAAAAACCCAAGGCCTCAAACATTAGCCTTAAGGGCATACCCCAACACAACTAGCTAACACTTTAGCTTTTTAGGAATAACAAAAATAACTAACAACTAAACTCTAACAACTATCTCATGGATTCTCTTGCCACTTGAAGCACTTCAAGCGTAACTGCGCTTGCGGGGATTTGCCGGATGATCTAACTCCTCCTGAACTGCAACTACACAAACATCCCTCACGGGTTAGCAAATAAATGCTAAGCAAGCCTCTCCCCAGAAGAAAGGGTAGCCCCTTAGTTCCAAAGGAGGAAACTGGCAGTAAGTAAGAACAAGAATAAGAACAAGAACGAAGGCAGTAAAACAAAAACATTATAACAGGGCTGAAAATGAAATTAATAACTGTATAAGAAAACTGTAGTACAACTGCATAACTGGTTCAACTGAGTTAACTGTGGATAAAAATCCATACTGATGAAAAATATAGAAACTGATATCAAGTGATAAAACCACTATGAGCAATACCTACTGGCTTATGGGATCGTCACCCCGAATACGCATAATAAGATGGTGAACCACACATCTTATATGGTGAACACACGCGCTACCATGTGTCAGGACTCCTGATGCATGCTAACGTGGGACACTGATCTGTCCACGTAGTGGATACTAACCCCGAAGGGAACTGGGTATGTGCTCAATAATAAAAGTACATCTATATAAACCGATGTGCAGAATACTACACCAATAGAGTCAATTGGAATGAAGATTATCAAAAGCTTATCTACATAAATCTAGTTTGAGATCTTACCTTTGAAAAGCCAATAAACCGTCGTTATCAAACAATACAAGCCGAACAGTGGATCAATAAGTCTGAAACACAAATTTGTACATGAACTCTATCAAATAAGATTCAAACTTAAAAACAGAGACCACCAACAGATAGAAAATGTCCCAAAACCTATGAAACCAACCTTGAATCTAGTGAACCAGACCCAAAAGCCACTGAACCGGACTGGATTGCAGTGAACCAGTCAGATTCACCCTGAACCAAACCAAACCAACATATAAAACCTAAATTACACAAAATATACAAGTCATCTAAGGACACACAGAATACCATTGGATAGGCATTTTCATAAGCTTTCCAACGGCTACCTGAACTGGCCCAGATTCGACCGAATCAGGGTCAAACAGGATGGAAAACCTATGCTGGGCTAGAATTGAAATTGAACCGCCCAAACTATTGAACCGGTTCAAATCAATTCTAAACTCTGTGAGCCGGGTTTATTTGAAATAAACCGCCACCCAAAACCCTAAATCAGACTGAATCGGCCGCTCGCCTGCGCCACCCCTTCGCCGCCGTGCAAGGCGGCCGGACTTGCGTCCGTCGCTTGCGCCGGCGAGCTCCTAAGAGCGTGTCGAGCGTCCATTCGCCTCTAGATTTCACCAGAAGACTTCTGCCGACGCCGGGAAGCTCCTCAACTAGCCGCGGTGAGCCTTCGACGCACGTTCGAAGCAATCGCAGCAGTCGCAGGTATCGACAGTGGTGCCGCCACCGTCGACACACCCAAACTTATCTAAACCGCAATAGAACTTCACCAAAACTTAGACGATGCACGCTTACTTTGCTACGAAGCTGAAACATAGCCCAGAACAGGGGTATCGTTGTCGCTGGTTGCGCAGAAGGCGAAAGCGGCTTCTCTCCCGCGAACTCCTTCTAGCTCTGATTTCCTTTTCCTGACGGCGTGTTGCGGCTGGAGAATCCTCTAGGTTTGACGACGAACTAGGGTGAATAGAAGCCTCCTAAAATAGACGCGAAGCGTGTCCAAAAATAGCGAGGGCGCGGCGGCGACTCAGTCACCGCGAAATTCAGAGATGATGACGATTCGACTTGTCGCCCAAAACAAAATGAAAACTGAGATCAAATCAAACGGGCGCGGTTTAATAACGAATCATGAAATAGCTCACTGGTTCAGTTGAACCACAATCAAAATTGCGTTGTGGGTTCGAGCCTTCGTGAACGCAATTTAACCTTTTTCACTAAAACTAGTTATTTTTAACTCAAAAAAATTCCAAAAAATCCCAAAAAATCACATAAAAATCCTGAAACAAAAATCTGAATTTTCTAAAATTATTTTCCAAAAATCTGGGTTATAACATTATCACTTGTGGCAATGGTCTTTGTCTGATGGTAGAACACGCTTAGTTATTTCGATTGACAGCTCCAGGCTTCTTCCAGCATCAGCAACTACTGATCCTCACGGCAGCTCTAGCCACGAACAATTAAGGAGCAATTGGCATGAACACTTGGTGTGGGTGATTCAGCAGGAAAGAAGGGAGGAGATTAGAGGAAGAGGAGAAGAGAAGATAGAGGTTAGGGGCCTTCTGGCACGCCCTCAGGGAACTGAGACAGAGGGGCCAAAGGCTCACCCTCAAATAAACACAAGGGGCCTTCCGGCTCTCCTCAACAAGCAGCTTCCGCTAACTCAAGGTTTTCTTTCAAAATTCATCAACTAAGTGCAGTGTTCAAAATTACATGGACTTAAAACCAAGAGCTCCAACGTTTACATTTTGCAGGTGACCTTTCGCATTCTTCTTTGTTGCAGAAGTTTGGCTTCAACTTTGTTCTGATTGGTGGCTATGAACGGCAATAAGGTTGAGCTGGAAGTGTTCTTGCGCATTCTGGTTCCTTGTGATAATCAAATTGACGTGGCACTAGCTGTTGGTGGCTTGCAGGTGAGGTCTTCTCGATTGGGTCAAGTGGCAGCTTGATATCTTGTAGACGTGACTCAATTTTGACTTGGTTGCTTCAAGCATTTGATGGTATGCTGGTTGTGGAAATGTTGGCAGTGGCTGTCTTGTACACGTAGCTTGATTTGGCTTAATAATTGCTGGCCGAGAGTATGACTTGGTTGGTGTTGCCTTCTTGCTTGATGATGGCTGAAATGTGACAATGTTTTGAACATTAGGGAGCTTGGTGCCATGTAAGTGCTATTGCAGGTGTTATAACGACCTAGGCTAAACATCCTACTACAATGACTACAAAATAAAACAAAAGCTGAAAATAAATCCTAGGCAACATCCTAACTACAACATACAACATTCAAGTGCTGAAATATAAAGTTTACAAAATTGTTCTACCAAACCAGTCTTATGACAAACAAGACTAGGTAGAACCAAATATGACATAGACAAGTTTAAGTGTTGAAAAGTAAATGTCTAAATGCTGAAATGTAAATAATGAGTCCAAATGCAGGAAATGTTGAACATAACTAATCCCTTGAAGATGCTCCTGCATCAATATACCTTTAACAAGATGCTTAGAAAAAAAATCTTCTTATTACCTTGATTTTACAAACATGAGTTATTTACTCTACAAATACCCTATGTACTTCATAATATTTTATTCAATATTTAATTGGTAACTTTTGCATGTGCTATCTTTTATAGATAGCCCATTCAGGTCACGAACCTACGACCATCACGTTATTAGCACGACACTCTAACCAACTAAGCTACTAGGCCAATTTGTTTTTTATTTTGTGCACTGAGAAACTGTCTAAGCTTAGATTCTTTTAATGGCCTTGCTTTGTTATTTTTAAAATTTTGACCAAAAAATGAGTAAAATTTAAATTTTTGAACAATCTATTCATGAAAAATATACTTTTAACTCGATTCTTAGAAAAAAAACTCTTCTTGTTACCATGATTTTATAAACTAAAGTTATTTACACTACAAATACCCTATGTAGTTCATAATATTTTATTCAATATTTAATTAGTAACTTATGCATGTGCTATCTTTAATAGATGGCCCATGCAGGTCTTGAACCTACGACTTTCTCGTTATCAGCACGACGCTCTAAACAACTGAGCTAATAGGCCAATTTATTTTTAATTTAGTGCATGCGAAACTGTCTAAGCTTAGATTGTTTTAATGGCCTAGCTTTGTTATTTTGAAAATTTTGTCCAAACAATGAGTAAAATATAAATTTTTGAATAATCTATTAACGAAAATATACCTTTAACTCGATGCTTAGCAAAAAAAAATCTTCATGTTACCATGATTTTGTAAACTTGAGTTATTTAAATTGCAAATACCCTATGTAGTTCATAATATTTTATTCAATATTTAATTATAACTTATGCTTGTACTATCTTTTATAGATCGCCCATGTAGGTCTTGAACTTGCAACCTTCGCATTATTAGCATGACGCTCTAACCAATTAAGCTAATAGGCCAATTTGTTTTTAATTTAGTGCATGAGAAACCATCTAAGCTTAAATTCTTTTAATGGGCTAGCTTTGTTATTTTGAAAATTTTGTTGAAACAATCAGTAAAATTTATATTTTTGAATAATCTATTAATGAAAATATACGTTTAACTCGATGCTTAGCCAAAAAAAAAAAAAAAAAAAATTCTTCTTGTTAGCTTTGTTATTTTGAAAAGTTTTTCCAAAAAATGAGAAAAATTTAAATTTTTCAATAATCTATTTACGAAAATATACCTTTAACTCGATGCTTAGCAAAAAAAACATATCATCTTGTTACTATGATTTTATAAACTTTAGTTATTTGCACCAATACCCTATGCAGTTCATAATATTTATTCAATATTAAATTAGTGACTTTTGCATGTGTTATATTTTATCAATGGCCCATGCAAGTCTTCAACCAGCAATCTTCGCGTTATGGGCACGGTGCTCTGACCAACTGAGCTAATAGGCCAATTTGTTTTTTTAGTGCCTGAGAAATCGTTTAAGCATTGATTCTTTTTAATGCCACGTTTGTTATTTTCAAAATTTTGTCCAAAAAATAGGTAAAATTTAAATTTTTTAATAATCTATTAACGAAAATATACCTTTAACAAGATGCTTAGAAAAAAAAATCTTCTTGTTACCTTGATTTTATAAACTTGAGTTATTTACACTACAAATACCCTATGTAGTTCATAATATTTTATTCAATATTTAATTGGGAACTTTTGCATGTGCTATCTTTTATTGATGGCCCATTCAGGTCATGAACCTACGACCATGTGCTAATAGGCCAATTTGTTTTTCATTTTGCGCATCAAAAACCGTCAAAGCTTAGATTCTTTTAATGGCCTTGCTTTGTTATTTAGAAAATTTTGAACAAAAAATGAGTAAAATTTAAATTTTTGAACAATCTATTAACGAAAATATACCTTTAATTCAATGCTTACCAAAAAAAAAAAATCTTTTTGTTACTATGATATTATAAACTTGAGTTATTTACACTACAAATACCCTATGTAGCTCATAATATTTTATTCAATATTTAATTAGTAACTTTTGCATGTGCTATCGGTTATAGATGGCACATGCACGTTTTGAACCTGCAACCTTCACGTTATTAGCACGACGCTCTAACCAACTGAGCTAATAGGCCAATTTGTTTTTTATTTTATGCATGAGAAACTAAGGGTAGATTCTTTTAATGGCCTTGCTTTGTTATTTTGAAAACTTTGTCCAAAAAATGAGTAAAATCTAAATTTTTTAATAATCTATTAACGAAAATATACCTTTAATTCGAGGCTTAGCAAAAAAAAAATTCTTCTTGTTGCCATAATTATATAAACTTGAGTTATTTAAAGTACAAATATACTATATTGTTCATAATATTTTATTCAATATTTAATTGGTAACTTTTGCATGTGCTACCTTTCATAGATGGTAGCATGTGAGTCATGAACCTACGAGCTAATAGGCCAATTTGTTTTTTATTTTGTGCATGAGAATCCGTCTAAGCTTAGATTCTTTAAATGGCCTTGCTTTGTTATTTTTAAATTTTTCCCAAAAAATGAGTAAAATGTAAACTTTTAAATAATCTATTAACAAAAATATACCTTTAATTTGATGCATAAAAAAAATATCTTCTTGTTACCGTGATTTTACAAACTTCGCGTTAAATTATTGAATATTAAATTATTGACTTTTGCATGTGTTATCTTTTATCAATGGTCCAAGCAGGTCTTCAACCAGTGATCTTTGCGTTATTGGCCCGGTGCTCTAACCAACTGAGTTAATAGGCCAATTTGTTTTTTTTAGTGCACGAGAAATCGTCTAAGCATAGATTCTTTTAATGGCCTCGCTTTGTTATTTTGAAAATTTTGTCTAAAAAATGAGTAAAATTTAAATTTTTGAATAATCTATTAACGAAAATATACCTTTAACTAGATGCATAGGAAAAAAAATTCTTCTTGTTACCATGATTTTATAAACTTGAGTGATTTACACAACAAGTACCCTATGTAGTTCATAATATTTTATTCAATATTTAATTAGTAACTTTTGCATTTGCCACCTTTTATAGATGGCCCATGCAGGTCATGAACCTACGACCGTCGCGTTATTAGAGCGATGCTCTAACCAACTAAGCTAATAGGCCAATTTGTTTTTTAAGTGCATGAGAAATCATGTAAGCATAGATTCTTTTAATGTCCTCGCTTTGTTATTTTGAAAATTTTGTCCAAAAAATTAGTAAAATTTAAATTTTTGAATAATCTATTAACGAAAATATTCCTTTTACAGGATGCTTGGCAAAAAAAAAAATCTTCTTGTTACCTTGATTTTATAAACTTGAGTTATTTACACTACAAATACGCTATGTAGTTCATAATATTTTATTCAATATTTAATTAGTAACTTTTGCATTTGCCACCTTTTATAGATGGCCCATGCAGGTCATGAACCTACGACCGTCGCGTTATTAGAGCGACGCTCTAACCAACTAAGCTAATAGGCCAATTTGTTTTTTAAGTGCATGAGAAATCATGTAAGCATAGATTCTTTTAATGTCCTCGCTTTGTTATTTTGAAAATTTTGTCCAAAAAATTAGTAAAATTTAAATTTTTGAATAATCTATTAACGAAAATATTCCTTTTACAGGATGCTTGGCAAAAAAAAAAATCTTCTTGTTACCTTGATTTTATAAACTTGAGTTATTTACACTACAAATACGCTATGTAGTTCATAATATTTTATTCAATATTTAATTGGTAACTTTTGCATGTGCTATCTTTTATTAATAGCCCATTCAGGTTACGAACCTCCGACCATCACATTATTAGCACGATACTCTAACCAACTAAGCTACTAGGCTAATTTGTTTTTTATTTTGTGCACGAGAAACCATCTAAGCTTGGATTCTTTTAATGCCCTTGCTTTGTTATTTTTAAAATTTTGACCAATAAATGAGTAAAATTTAAATTTTAGAACAATCTATTACGGCCTGTTTCAAAGCAAGGATAGACATAAGGAAGGAAGAGAAATTCCTATAGAAAGGAAATAGAAAGGAAAGAAATAATTGTTTTCCTTTCTATGCCTCGTGTTTCGGTGAAAGGAAAGGAAAGAAATAATCCACAGCTGGAATACCCGAGTCCTGGTTCTCCAGCACGACGAGGTCCGCGAACGCCCCATGTACTTGAAGCCGCTCCATCTTCCGCCCCACATACTAGAACGGGATCTTGGACGAGAGGGCGCGGCGAGAGGGGAGAGGGCACGACGAGCTTGGGCGAGAGGGGGCGAGCTCGGACGGCAGCTGCAAGGTCACCGGCGAGAGGGGAGGGGGTGGCTGCGAGTGGGCGAGAAGGCGGCTGCTTCTGACGAGCGGACGAGCGGGTGGCGAAGGCGAGAATGGGAGGGGCGGGCTACTTTGGATGAGCGGGCGGCAAGAGGCGAGAACGGGAGGGGCGGGCTGCTATGGACGAGCAGGCGGCGAGAGGGGAGAGGGCATGAAGAGCTTGAGCAAGAGAGGGCGAGCTCGGACGATAGCTGCGAGGTCACGGGCGAGAGGGTGCGAGCTTGGACGGCGGCTGCGAGGTCACGGGCTGCTACGGATGAGCGGCCGGTGAGAGGCGAGTGGGCGGCAAAGGCGAGAATGGGAGGGGCAACAAGAACGAGAGGGGCGGCTGCTTTAGAGGAGCTGCTGCTTTGGACGAAGGGCTGCTTCGAACGAGCAGCCAAGACGTGAGCGCACGGCTTGGACGCGAGCGCAAAGGAAAGAAATCTGATTTCCCTTTGATTTGGAGGGAATGTTTTTGAGGGAAAGGAAAGAAATAATTGCTTTCCTGTCTGTCCATTCTTTCCTTTGAAACAAGCAAAATGGAAGGAAAGAAATTCATTTCTTTCCTTTCTCTCCTAATTTCTCTTCTTTGAAACAGGCTGTCAATGAAAATATACCTTTAACCCGATTCTTAGCAAAAAAAAAAAATCTTCTTATTACCATGATTTTATAACTTGAGTTATTTACACTATAAATACCCTATGTAGTTCATAATATTTTATTCAATATTTAATTAAAAACTTATGCTTGAGCTATCTTTTATAGATAGCCCATGGAGGTCTTGAACCTGCGACCTTTGCGTTATTAGCACGATGCTCTAACCAACTGAGCTAATAGGCTAATTTGTTTTTAATTTTGTGCATGAGAAACCGTCTAAGCATAGATTCTTTTAATGGCCTAACTTTGTTATTTTGAAAATTTTGTCCAAACAATGAGTAAAATTTAAATTTTTGTATAATCTATCAACGAAAATATACGTTTAACTCGATGCTTAGCAAAAAGAAATCTTCTTGTTACCATGACTTTATAAACTTGAGTTATTTACACTAAAAATACCCAATGATGTTCATAATATTTTTTCAATATTAATTTAGTGAATTTTGCATGTGTTATCTTTTATCAATGGCCCATGCAGGTATTCAACCAACGATCTTCACGTTATTAGCATGGTGCTCTAACCAAATGAGCTAATAGGCCAATTTATTTTTATTTTTTTTTCAGTGCATGAGAAATCGTCTAAGCATAGATTCTTTTAATGGTCTCGCTTTGTTATTTTCAAAATTTTATCCAAAAAATGAGTAAAATTTAAATTTTTGAATAATCTATTAACGAAAATATACCTTTAACAAGATGCTTAGCAAAAAAAAAAAATCTTCTTGTTACCTTGATTTTATAAACTTTTATTTACACTACAAATACCCTATGTAGTTCATAATATTTTATTCAATATTTAATTGGTAACTTTTGCATGTGATATCTTTTATTGATAGCCCATTCTGGTCATGAACCTACAACCATCACGTTATTAGCACGACGCTCTAACCAATTAAGCTACTAGGCCAATTTGTTTTTTATTTTGGGCACGAGAAACTGTCTAAGCTTAGATTCTTTTAATGCCCTTGCTTACTATTTTGAAAATTTTGACCAATAAAGGAGTAAAATTTAAATTTGTGAACAATCTATTAATGAAAATATACCTTTCACTCCATGCTTAGCAAAAAAAAAAAAAAAAAAAAAAAAAATCTTCTTGTTACCATGATATTATAAACTTCAGTTATTTGCACTACAAATACCCTATGCAATTCATAATATTTTATTCAATAATAAATTAGTGACTTTTGCATGTGTTATCTTTTATCAATGGACCATCCAGGTCTTCAACTAGCAATCTTCGCGTTATTGGCCTGAGTGCGCAAACCAACTGAGCTAATTGGGCAATTCTTTTTTATTTACTGCATGGGAAATCGTCTAAGCATAGATTCTTTTAATGGCATGATCATACCGAGCATTGGGTACCCGAGGACGAGGCACATCAACTTTTGCCGGAGGAGCTAGAGGACTTCAAGATTAATTCTCCGGAGGAGAATTCTACACCCCCCGGGAAAGCTGATGCAGGAGCACTACCACGAAGATCTAAAAGAATCAAGAAACCCCCGACTCGCTATGGGATGACCACATGAAGGATTGTTATGCTAGAACTTGTTACGCATTTTGAACTATTTCTATTGTTGTTGTTATCTTGATAAACTTTTGACACATGGTCCAAGCTAGTTGATGGATGTAAGTCTAGTTGTTGGACACTTTTGTATTTTGAACTCTTATGTTGTGGTTGTTGTAGGTAGGGCTTAGCCTAGGATTTATTTTCAAGTCTTTATTTTTCCTTTGTAGTTGATGTAGTAGGTTGTTTAGACTAGGATTTATATCACCTGTAAGGCACTTACATGGCACCAATTCCCCAATGTTCAAACCCTTGTCATCATGCAGTCCAAAAACTGACAACATCAGCAAAAAGGCCACATATTTCAGCAAGGTACGCAAACAGCCCAGCTGTATAATGTCCCAAAGCAAAGGATCCAGCTCAACTTCAACCTAGATCTAATATCAAGCCGGAAGTCAACCTCAGTCCTTCTCGCCACTAATCAGCCCAGGGCAAGTATTCATCAGCTAGCCACCAACGGCTAGTAATCCAGCAAAGTCATTTCTACAAGTAATCATATATGCGAATGGATGTCCAGCTTAACTAATATTATCGTTGAAGACCACTAATCAGACCGTGGAAAGCTGATGTCTGCAACAAGGAAATACCAGAGTCATTGCAAATGTAATGTGGGGGTTTGGTTTTTAAGCCATGTACTTTGAACACTGCACTTAGTCGAAACATTTTTATGAAGAAAAAACTTGTGTTAGCCTTGTGCTTGTTAAGGGAGTGCCAGATGGCCCCTTGTTTGTGTGTGCTTGAGGGTGTGCCGGAAGGCCCCTCTTCCTTGTCCTTGAAGGCGAGCCGGAAGGCCCTTCACTCTCCATCCACTGTTAGATTGCTGCTGACCGAACCTTGTTCTTGAGGAGTGGAGATGCTTTGCAACCTAAATGCCAACTGGAGTAGAAGGCATCAGTGCAGCCCCAACCTCTTCATCTGCTCAAATAAACCAAGGTGCCTAGTTAAGGCCAAGAAGGGGTTTGGTCCCCTTCCTTCAAGGGGACCTCCGGTGTCCTCAATCCACTTGCTCCTTTATTCTCCTTTGGCTTACAATCGCATGCTTTACATTTGGAGTATTAGAGCTACATACTTAAGGGAAGTTCTTGTGGTAGGATTTTATCCTTCATCAGTGGTATCAGAGTAGCCCTTAAGTGCTCTTAGTTTTCTATTTTCTAATCTGAACTTGTTGCGTGAGATTCTGCACTTTAGCTGTTCACTGTTTTGCCTCATTGGATTTTCGCAAACGTTTTCTTTTTCTTACTGCTGGATTTGTTAAGTATCATACGTTGTGAACAATCACTTGGATGTTTGATCTTGAACTGACTCTTTGCTGTACTGGATGCTTGCTTGCCAGTTCACCCTTGAATCTGAATTTACTGTAGCTTACCATTGTTGAATCTCTCTCGTTCTTTGTTTGAGGTCTATACTACATTTGTTACACCCTGATTCTAAGACTAAAATAAAAGAATCTATTATAACTTTACAATCTAGGAACAACAATATAAGTTTGACTGCTACAAAATTTCTCTTAAAAATATAGACATGAGAGTTCACTTTTACAACACTCAGATCTCAGCTAATAGCTTTTAATACAAGAATCACAATTCTTTAAGCATATTCCATCAAGTAATATTTTAAATTCATGCCTTGATTTCCTTAGTCCAAACCAGTACCTGCAATATCAACCAGACTCAGCAAAACATTGCTGAGTAAGCCTCTCCCTAGAAGAAAGGGTAGTTCCTTAAATTCAAAGGAGGGAAACTAGCAAGAAGCATGAACAATAAAACTGTAATAAATTGAATACTGAAAACTGTGAACTGAAAGCTGGTAACTATAAACTGAAAGCTGGAATTGAAATTGGAAACTGAAACTAAATACTGAGAACTGAAAACTATAACTGAAACTAGAAGTTGTAACTGAAAACTATAATGCAATTAGATAAATTGATTCAACTAGGTTATCTGTGTCAAATACGAAAACTGATACCATGCATAAATCAACTGTGAGTAATACCTACTGGCTTGTGGGGTCGTCACCCCGAATACGCATGATAAGGTGTATCATACCTTACACGGTGAACACACGCGCTACCATGCATCATGAACCCCGGTGCATGCTAACTTAGGACCCCGATCTGTCCACAGAGTGGATACTACTGGGTATGTGGTCAATATAACATGTAACTGTCCACACACGTGGATACTAGAAAACTGGTTATGCTGTCCACAACATGGATACTGAAAACAATAACATGCTTTGACACATACTTGACTGGTTTAGAAAATAGAAAACTAACAAATCTTCGATATGCACAGGATACTATACTATTTGAGTCAATGGAAGTCAATGAAAATAAAGACAATAAACCTTCTTCTACAGAAATATGGTTGGAGGTCTTACCTTTGAAAAGCCAAGAAAACTAGTTATCAAACGAAGCAAGCCAAACACTAGATCAACCACTCTGAAACATAGATTTATACACAAACTTCATCAAATAAGATTCAAACTGGAAAACAGAGACCACCAATAGAAGCGAAACATCTCAAAACCTAGGGAACCAACTTTGGATTCAGTGAACCAGACCCAAAAGCCACTGAACCAGACTGGATTGCAGTGAACTGATCAGATTCACCCTGAACCAAGCCAAACTAACACTTTGAACCAAAATTACACAAAATATACAAAGAATCTAGGGACACACAGTGTCAGGCCCCGATTCAACCGGTTCAGCCCAAAGCCCACCGGACTGAGAGGTGGCCCAAGCTCATGTGGCAAACACCCAAGTGGAGCCCAATTTCACTGGTCAAAATCGGAAGGGGATTTTGACCGCTGCATTGCTACCTCATCTACGCCGAAGGAAACGGACGCTGGCGGCGCGACATCTCCGCGAGACTCGGACGGCTGGCGGACGACTCGGCTGAAGGATGCGGCGGCGTCCAAAACGGACGCGCGGTGCTCGACGACGCGTGCTGCGAGAAACTCGGGCGCGAGCTCTTCGGACGATTTCAGCCGGGCGACGACGTCGTCCCCGCAAGATCTGGACGCGGAAACGGTCGCAGCGGGAAGCGAACGCGATGTTCGCGGAGCAAAGGCGGCGGCTCCCTACCTATAAAGCTGAGGTGAGGGCAACAGGGGGGGCTCGTTCCGCCATTGACGACCAAGAACGAAGCTTGGGGAAGCTTCGACGAGAGCGCACCTAGAGAGAACTGTAACCGTGGCTGGTGAGCCGACGGTGAGGGAGGGGAGTGGGCGTCGGCGGCCAGGGGGTCGACGACGACGGTGAGAGGTTTTTGTAGCTTGCTTCGAGGTGAATAAAAGCTTCCTTTCTTCTCTATCACTTCCCCTGTTCTTCCCTGTGTTCACGGTGAACGGCCGCCGGACGACGACGCTCGATGGCTCCACAGCAGCGGGAGACCTTTCCCCTATCGGTGTGATCTTCTCCGGCGTCGGTTCGTGGCGCTGGACAGATGAACGCAGGCGGCGGACGGGGTTCGGCGCGAGCGAACGAAGGAGACGACGCTCGTTCGAACGTGTCGGGCATTCGAAACGAGGCGAGTCAACTATCGAAACGGTCAACGACAAATTGAGTTTCGATTTCGAAAACGAAATCGAAATCGGAAGCGCTGACGCAAGGCTTCCGTCAGCGAAGAAATTCGATTTTGATTTCGGACGGCAGACGTAGGCAGACGTCAGCAAGCGTGATTCGAGCGGAGATTTTTGATTCGGCGATTTAGCGGTCAAAATTGATTTTGACCGGAGGTAATTTTGATTTAGGGTTTGATTTCGGATTTCCTAATTAGGGTTAGGGTTTCTCGGAGCGATCTTGTATTTGGGGATAAAAATCAATCGGGGAACTAGGGTTTCTAATTTTGGGTCAGAAACCCTAGAGAGAGTTGCGTTCCGGTGTTCCGCCGGACGGTCCTGAGACAGCGTTTAAGGGCTGTTCTTAGGCCGATCCGACCGGGGCGTGACAACAGGTATCAGAGCAGGCAAACGTGTTCCAGCAAACACGGCACCTTCAGCTTCACCCTCGAAGGTGAGGAAAGGTTTGAAGTTCCAGAAAATCACCCATACTACTAGAGGAGCGTCAGAGGATGCCCGGCCCAGGCAGGATAAAGGAAAAGCCAAGGAGATGGCTGATCCTGAGGAGATGGTGAACTAGGGTGATCGCATCGCTCAGATCGAGCAGGTGCTCGGTTTGGCCAGTGGTGGAGGCAATGGGATGATTCCACAGGTGGAAAACCTCCAAAAGACTGTGGAGGATCAGGAATTGCTGATCGAGCAGCAGAGGTTGCAGATCGAGCAACAGAGGTTGCAGATTGAGGTCATGCAACAGACCGTGGAGGGTCTGATCCATCTACCTGGAGAGATGGCTCGCATGAAGGAAGACATGCACGCAGAAGTTAGGGTACTGCGCCTAGCCCAAGCGCAAGTATCGCAATCAGCATTGGCACCGGTGGAGCAGGAGGCTCCCAAACCAAGGATACGCGTGCCAGACCCAGCGACGTTCGGGGGGGCTTGATCGTCTAGAGAGGTCAAAAACTTTATCTGGGATATGGAACAACTGTTTTCAGCTAACCATATTTCTGCAGGAGATCGGGTGCAGGTGTGCATCGCCTATCTTACAGGCGACGCGAAACTTTGGTGGCGAACCAAAGTCGGCTCTACATCAGGGACTACTAGCTGGACTTGGGAGACTTTTCGTGAGGAACTGCGACGGCAGTTTCTTCTCGAAAACTCGGCGGATCAGGCGCGTGGCAAACTGGATCGGCTGAGGCATACAGGCTCGATCCAGGAGTACGTCAGGGCTTTCTCTACTTTGATGCTGGAGCTTCCAGGCATGGCAGAGGACGATAGGAGGTATTTCTTCCTCCGGGGCCTTCAGCCATGGGCAGAAACGGAGGTCCGACGTCGCGAGCCGGTTGACTGGAGGGCGGCGGCGGCAGTGGCTGAATCTCTGGTGGATAACAGAAATTTCAAACCAGCACCACCAAAGAAATCCAAGACACCACCAAAGCGCGGACCTCAGCGCGGCTCCCCACGGACACCGCCGGGAGCTAGAGTTCCAGAGAGGGGTAGACCATTCTACCGGCAGAACAAGGGTTCACCGGGACGACGGGAGCAAAAGCCACAGGGTTGCTTTTGGTGCGGCGGTCCTCACTGGGTAAAGGATTGTCCTAGCAAGCAAAAGCTCATGGTGATAGCGGCACAGGATCCAGCCGAGGAAGCCGAGGAAACCGAGCAACCGCGGATTGGATCACTGCAGGTAGTTCCACACGCTGCCACGGGAGCGCAGCAGTGCCGGGTCGGGGCGTTGAGGATCGGAGCGATGGTTCTGCAGGATCCGCCCACTAGAGACATCGAGGACGATGTCCAAATTGGGCTGGGGAGAATTGTCAGGCACCGATTCAACCGGTTCAGCCCAAAGCCCACCGGACTGAGAGGTGGCCCAAGCTCATGTGGCAAACACCCAAGTGGAGCCCAATTTCACTGGTCAAAATCGGAAGGGGATTTTGACCGCTGCATCGCTACCTCATCTACGCCGAAGGAAACGGACGCTGGCGGCGCGACGTCTCCGCGAGACTCGGACGGCTGGCGGATGACTCGGCTGAAGGATGCGGCGGCGTCCAAAACGGATGCGCGGCGCTCGACGATGCGTGCTGCTAGAAGCTCGGGCGCGAGCTCTTCGGACGATTTCAGCCGGGTGACGACGTCGTCCCCGCAAGATCTGGACGCGGACACGGTCGCAGCGGGAAGCGAACGCGATGTTCGCGGAGCCGAGGCGGCGGCTCCCTACCTATAAAGCTGAGGCGAGGGCAACAGGGGGGGCTCGTTCCGCCATTGACGACCAAGAACGAAGCTTGGGGAAGCTTCGACGAGAGCGCACCTAGAGAGAATTGTAACCGCGGCTGGTGAGCCGACGGTGAGGGAGGGGAGTGGGCGTCGGCGGCCAGGGGGTCGACGACGACGGTGAGAGGTTTTTGTAGCTTGCTTTGAGGTGAATAAAAGCTTCCTTTCTTCTCTATCACTTCCCCTGTTCTTCCCTGTGTTCACGGTAAACGGCCACCGGACGACGACGCTCGATGGCTCCACAGCAGCGGGAGACCTTTCCCCTATCGGTGTGATCTTCTCCGGCGTCGGTTCGTGGCGCTGGACAGACGAACGCAGGCGGCGGACGGGGTTCGGCGCGAGCGAACGAAGGAGACGACGCTCGTTCGAACGCGTCGAGCGTTCGAAACGAGGCGAGTCAACTATCGAAACGGTCAACGGCAAATTGAGTTTCGATTTCGAAAACGAAATCGAAATCGGAAGCGCTGACGCAAGGCTTCCGTCAGCGAAGAAATTCGATTTTGATTTCGGACGGCAGACGTAGGCAGACGTCAGCAAGCGTGATTCGAGCGGAGATTTTTGAATCGGCGATTTAGCGGTCAAAATTGATTTTGACCGGAGGTAATTTTGATTTAGGGTTTGATTTCGGATTTCCTAATTAGGGTTAGGGTTTCTCAGAGCGATCTTGTATTTGGGGATAAAAATCAATCGGGGAACTAGGGTTTCTAATTTTGGGTCGGAAACCCTAGAGAGAGTTGCGTTCCGGTGTTCCGCCGGACGGTCCTGAGACAGCATTTAAGGGCTGTTCTTAGGCCGATCCGACCGGGGCGTGACACACAGGATACCATTAGATAGGCAATTTTACAAGCTTTCCAACGGCTACATGAACCGGCCAGGTTTCAACCGGATTGGGGTCGAACCGGCCAGAAAAACAATGCTGGGCCGAAATTGAAATTGAACAGCTCAATCTGTTGAGCCGGCTCAAATCAATTCCAAAGCTCATCCGGCTAGGTTTATTTCAAAATAAACCAGACCAAACCTTAAAACCAAACTGAACCAGCCGCTCGCCCGCGCCGCCCGATTGCCGCCGTGCAAGGCGGCCGGACTTTCGTCCGCCACTTGCCCCGGCGAGCTCCTGTTCGACTCCAAACTTTGCCAGAAAACTCTTGATGACGAAGGGAAGCTCCTGAGGTGGCTGCGGCGAGCTTTCAACCCACGTTCAAAGCTCTTGTAGTAGCCGAAGCTATTGACGGTGGCGCCGCCGCCGTCGACACTCAAAACAGCACCAAAACTTAACAGAACATCACGAAAACTTCACAGAAGCAAGCTTACCTTGCTACGAAGCCATATCGTAGGTCTGGAATAGAAACGCATATCAAAGAAGGCGCTGGAAAACTAAAACTCGAGGTGGCGCTGCTCGAACTCCGGCTACTGGTTCGAGCTTGATTTCTCACTCCTGACAGCGCGCCGCGGCTCGAAGACAAGCTAGGGGGTTCTCATCTCAACAATTCGAAGAGAAACCCTCTCAAATAGACGATGAACGCGTCCCAAAAATAGCAAAGGCCGCCGACAACTCGTCACCGCAAACAGCGGGGAAGACGACGAGTCGACACGGTCGCGAAATTAAATCAAAACCGAATCAAGTAAAGTCGGTGCAGTTTAACTATTAAAACACAACTCAGCCCAGTGGTCTGGCTGAGTCAGGAATTCCGGCGCAACGCAGGTTTGAGCCCCCGCGAGCACAAATTCAAGTTTTTAATATAAAACTAATTTTTAAACCTTTTAAAAATTCAGGAAAAATTCTAAAAATTCAAAATACAAATTCTGATTTTCTAAAATTATTTTTCAAAAACTTGGGATATTACAACATTGCATTGCATGTTAACTGGTCTGGTTAGCCTTAGCATTATTAATTCCTGTATTCATGCTAGCTGACATGTTTCACCTAGTTCCTTGCATTGGCTTACTAGTTGCTCGCTTATCTTACTTTAACTGTTACTCGATCCCTGGAAATCTGAACATCTCCTGCTGCTTGCCCCTTAAATACTGATATCATTTGCTTCTATAACTTGTTTGCTGAAATGCTTGTGTACTGTAGCTTACTAATTGGGATATTTGTTACATCTGCATCCTTGCATACGTTTATCTGTGTCCTGCAGCCATCCGCCTCTTGCTCTTTGCTTTCTATAGTGCTCACTTATTCCTTACCCAATACCATGGTACGCACTAGGAATAACCCTGTAACCGAAGAAACTGAGAGTGAATCCTCCACCATAGCTGATGTTATATCCATGCTAGCAGAAATAAGGGCTAAATCGAAAGCCATGAAACAAACACTAGACACCCTAAATTTGAGGATAGGATATCTGGAATCTGTTTCTAGGAATACCTCAACCCAACCAGACCCTGAGTCTCATTTTCCCATAGAAGAAAACCACCAACAGCCCATACCGTCTCCTAGGAGATCCACTGAACACAACTGGGGGGAAGGCACTAGTAGACCTCATCAAGGGCATAGAACTACCCAAAGGCCCGATGGTCAATATCAAACTTACCATCTACCTAGGAGACCCATACCCACTACTGATGATCCTTTAGTTGAAGACTCATATTGCAGAATCCCCACCCACACTAGAGAAGATGATGAACTGTCTAACTATTAGATTCAATCCACCTATCTTTGAAGGGGGTTTAGATACCCAAGAGTTTTTAAACTAGCAGGCTAATGTTGAACAATATTTTGAATAGGGGAGGGTATCCGAAGCTAGAAAGGTGCAATGTGCTAAATTCCTCCTACGTGGGTCTGCTCAAATGTATTGGAATAGTGTCGAAGTCAAACTAGCTAGAAGCAGAATCCCACCTATCACTAATTGGAATGACATGAAGTGGAAGCTTCGAGAGAAATATGTGTCACCTAATTGTAGGTAGAGAATTTATGAACTTTCTAGATTGGTCCAGGGAAATGACACTGCTGCCGAGTATGTGAGAAAATTTGAGGACCTCTTGATTAAATGTGACTTGCATGAGGATCAATGGTTGACTCTAAATCGATTCAAAGGGGGGTTGAGAGCTGACATAAAGAGAGCATTGATAAGTCATAGGTGTGAGAGTTTGCAAGAAGCCTATCACTTTGTTATTGATGTTGAGTTATGACTTGCAACAAATGAGAGTTCCTCCACCCAAGACCAGCACCCCTACAACACCTGCCCCCACCAATAGCAACCCTCCAACAGCTAAGACACCCCTCGTGGAGAGTAACCTTAGAGATAGAAGACCGGCCAACCCATCTCCCAACAAACTTACTTGTTACAAATGCTCTCAACCTGGCCACATGGCTAAGGACTGTCCCAAGAAAACCCTACTCATAGGAGAATTAGAAGAGGGTGGAACCGGGGAAGGGGGAGTAGAAGATGAAGCATATGCTCCTGAATATAATAGTGAAGAGGAACCCCCTAATACCATGGCCATTGTGAGATGCACTTACGTCAAGAATGCCCTGCCCCAGCTAAGGATTGGAAGCGAACTAGCCTTTGCTACACTTACACCCAATGCAATGAGAAAGTGTGTAAGATCATCATAGATAGTGGAAGTAGCCTTAACATCATATCCAAGCAAGCTGTAGGTAAGTTCGGCCTAGAGCAAGAGAGGCACCCGAAGCCCTATAGTATCTCTTGGGTAGACAAGACGAGCATTCCAGTTGCCTTTAGGTGCAAGGTACCCTTGAAATTAGCCTCCTACATAGGCAATGTGTGGTGTGATGTGACCGAGATGGACATAGCTGATGTATTGCTTGGCCGGCCTTGGTTGTATGATCTTGATGTCATTCACTATGGAAGGAATAACACCTATGAGTTTAAGGTCAATAATAGAAAGATTACTCTTATGCCCAGCCTACCCTGTGAGCTTAGAGCATCCCACAAGAAAGGCAAGGCTCTTGAAGATAAGCAAGCCATTACCCTGCTCAGCACCCAACCCTTCCTACAAGCAACTAAGGATACCGGTACCATTTATACCTTACTTATCCAGCCTATTAGCCCTGACATTCAGCAAGAGAAACCAACCATTATAACCGAATTACTTAAGGAATATGAATCTATCACCCCATGTGAGTTGCCAAGTGAATTACCACCAGAAAGGAGTGTGCAGCATGCCATAGATCTTATACCCGGAGCCACCCTACCCCATCTTCCCCATTACCGCATGAGTCCTACTAAAGATGCCGAACTCAAGAGACAAGTAGATGAGCTATTGGAGAAAGGATTAATTCGTGAAAGCCTCAGCCCATGTGCAGTTCCTGCACTTCTTACCCCAAAAAATGATGGAACTTGGAGAATGTGCATAGATTGTAGAGCCATTAATAAGATCACGGTCAAATATAGAATTCCCATACCTAGACTTGATGATCTCTTGGATATGATTGTTGGCTCAGCTTGGTTCTCTAAGATTGACTTAAGGAGTGGCTATCACCAAGTTAGAATTAGAGAAGGGGATGAATGGAAAACGGCATTCAAAACTCAAGATGGGCTGTATGAGTGGATGGTCATGCCATTTGGGCTGACCAATGCCCCCTCTACATTTATGAGGCTAATGCACCAAGTTTTAAAGCCATACATTGGAAAGTTTTTGGTGGTGTATTTTGATGATATCTTGGTTTTTAGTAAGACAAGTGAGGATCATCTTGAGCATCTTAAATCCACCCTTGACCTCTTAAAGAATGAACAATTATTGTTGAACACTAAGAAATGTGTTTTCTTAACACAAGAAGTGGAATTCCTTGGATTCATTAGTAGCCACCAAGGGCTGAAGGCCGCCCCTTCTAAAGTTGCGGCCATCCTGGATTGGCCACCCCCTACTACCCTAACCGAAGCTAGGAGCTTCCACGAGTTGGCAACTTTCTATAGGCGCTTCATTCATAACTTTAGCACCCTTGTAGCACCCATTACGAACTGTTTACGCCAAGGGAAGTTTGAGTGGACCACTATGGCCGAAAGGGCCTTCCAAGAGCTGAAAATAAGAATTACTACCACCCCTGTATTAAGGTTACCCGATTTTTGTAAACTCTTTGTTGTTGATTGTGATGCTTCGGGGGTGGGCATAGGTGGGACTCTTAGTCAAGATGGGCATCCCATTGCCTTTTTTTAGTGAGAAATTAAATGATACTAGACAAAAGTACTCCACCTATGATAAAGAGTTTTATGTGGTGGTTCAAGCATTGAAACATTGGAGACACTATTTGATACATAAAGAGTTCATCCTTAATAGTGAT
Source organism: Costus lasius (assembly GCA_027563935.2). NCBI lineage: Eukaryota > Viridiplantae > Streptophyta > Magnoliopsida > Zingiberales > Costaceae > Costus > Costus lasius. Next base: position 86,701,217 of record CM050451.1, read on the forward strand.
CATCAAGCTTTGATATATCTCAACGGGCAAGTCAAATTGAACCCTAGGGACACCAAGTGGATCAAATTTCTACAACAATACACTTTTGTCTTGAAGCATAAAGCCAGGGTTCATAATAAGGTGGCCGATGCCTTGAGCCGTAAAGTGTTGATTTTAAATACAATGCAAGTTTCGGTTGTTGGCTTTGATAGAATCAAGGACGAATATGAGTGCTGCCCGGATTTTAAAGACATATTCCATGATACTAAGGAGCTTCCTGTTGGGAATCCCCGGACCTCAGAAAAACTTTAAACACAGCGGAAGCGGAGGTCCGAAACAGAATTCCAGAAACACCAGGATCACTTACGAGAGAAAACTGAAGGATGTGAAGAGTAGTACCTTATCAAACAATTCTGGGAGCGGCTAATGATGAAGACACGACGCGCAAGGGCCCATCATCTGCAATCGCGCACACACGGACTCCTCGAGATCTCTCCAACCTCCACGCGTGGTGCTAGCCTCGGGAGATGAGATCCATGCCTCTTGACCTTCTTGACTTGTGCCAATGCCAAGGAGAAGAGGGAACGTTGGTGACAAGGAGTGGGTAGCACTACCACTTGTCCCAACCCTTGATGCAAAATCTTTTTATTATCGTCACCTCGAAAACCCTCATGCCAAGCAGCAGAAGGGAGGTGACAATAAGAGACAAGAGAAGAGTCTGGTGCAACAATCTCTCAGGTGGGCCTCTCTATTTATAATAGCAGACCCAGATCAGCCTTGGAGATTTTTCCCATGTGGGATAATGCATATAGGTGCCTACTCACAATTAACTAGATCAATATCACGGGTTCGAATCCCCGCAGACGCTATTAATTATAAATTGCGCCTAAGCCTATTAATTAGCCAAGAGAACAATTCTCTTGCCAATCAATAATTTTATTTTATTCATGTGACTAAAGTGCTAAGCCTAAACTTGCACCAAGTCCCTTATTTGACTCATTTTGACAACACAGGTCAACAAAGGTCAAACGTGTCCCAATAGAGTCAACTAGTGGTCAAACATAAACTAAAATAAAATATCATCTCCTCTGTAAAAGTCTCAATGCATCAGTTCCCCGAAATGATCCGAATCACACAATGATTCGATAAGAGGCTAAACGATTAGTATGAGAACTCGAGTGTCAAGGTGTGCGACCCTGTAGGTTCTTCAGACGTTGGTAGTGATGATTAAATCATCACAAGCAATGAGTGGCGCCTAGCAGTACATCAATGCTGCCCAAGTCATTAGAATGGTGTCATCATCGACATCCCCTAAAACTGCAACAAAGTACAAGTGCAGCTTTGTCCTTTTGCCAACTGATGTCCAAATTGGGCAAGTGTGTCACAGTTGTTAATCCCAATATTATGGCATGACTAAATCAGGTTCTCACCTGGGTATGGCCATACACTTTCAGTCATCTATATAGGGGCGCCATGGACAATCAAGCTTCCCTGCAAGGAAGGGGCAAAGCCTCTATTGGCACATTGAATCCCTCATACGGCTTGTGACATACCCAATGACAACCATTATGACTCCCCTTTTATGGAGAAGTGTTAGGTTGCATCAAAGTGTCCCACTTACCATATAGAAACACAATGCCCTCAAGTCCAGGACAAGCGCAACTCTGTCACTGTGATATTCATCTTGTGGTGCCGAGATGAATCCTCACGGCGGGTCGATCCAGTATATCTTCCTTGATATACTCATATGCCTGCGTTAGCAACCCGTGCTCAACCAACACATATACTAGTCTCAAGTGAATCATAGCTGTCTCATATCCACTATGATTCTTGACTAGGGATAAACACAGAGACTAGATAAAATCTATCTCTTATGGACATTGTATATGCAAATGTACATATACGCAAATGTACAAACTTGCATAACAACGACAATGTCAGGATAACTCATCTATCAACTAGATGTGATACACATATCCCAATGGACCATCCTGAGGTCCTAGGACATAAACACTAACAATCTCCCACTTGCACTAGGACCATGCATTGAGCAACCTCAACACCGTGTCCTAAGCACGACCTGCCATGCTTCTGCAGTGCTAGAGCATCGGTCTATGGGCCTATCACGATTGTATCAGTGTTCATAAGTGTTCATATCTGCTATATCTTAAGTACCACTGTCCCCAAGACAAGTTATCAGCATCTAAGTACGCCTGCGAGGTTAAACAAAGAACTCCCACTACTTCCCAAAAGCATTTGCATACTTTGCTTTCAAGTAGTCTACGCTGAAGCTCCCAAAGCTTCTAGCACGACTACAGGAATAGCTAGACTATCACTGGTCTGACTAGAACAAGTTGCCAAGTGAATACATTGAGCTTTTCCTGTTATTAATGACCAAGAACCACCCCTTAGTTCATTGCAGAATCTAAGGACGTTCCTTTCCCTTTATCTAGTGCCATGCACCTGGATTGGACCTAGTATCCATTGGTTATGCTCTCGACACAAACCACATCTGGTCTATAACATACCATCATCGATGTATGTAATCTGACTTAGCACTTGGAGTTTCAAAAACTCTCACACCTACCCCATAGGTGATGTCCACTAAGTCATTCATCACAAGACATTTCCCAATCATCTATTCACCAAGTGAAGGATCAGGATATCGTCTTTGATGATCTGTATGTCCCCAACATACAAGACCAGAAATGTCATCAATCTTCCACTGCACTCAGGCACCATCGAATGAAGATTATCTACATTGAGTTAGGAGTTACCCATAAGTCAAAACCAGACGAATCTATTTGACCTGTACAACCTGAGTGTTCTGAGCCTCAGGTTACCCACAACCTATATAGCTGGCTCAGATTCCATCTTTGACCAAGTGTGTCAAATGACTGACCTTGGACTACATCCAAGTCAGACTTCCTCCCACTAGCCTTTTTCAAGAGAAAAACTTTCCCAAGAAAATTAGCACTCTAAGCAGCGACCAAGTTGCTCTCCTGTGGGATCATGGAAGTAGTATTCCCAAAGGATACTCCATACACATATGCATCAGATATGGAACATCTATCAGTGTTCAGGAAAAAACTGTTCATTTTTGCACAACCTTTAACAAGGAGTTACATGACTTATCCTGTATCGAATCATGCCAAGAATGACTTGATTCCTCCGTTTAGACACTCACCCTTTAAAAAAGGAGTTCTAGAAGGAGTGAGCTATGAGGAATCTCATACTCATCATGATAATCATAAACTATGGCTCAAGTGCTTTCCAACAAGTCAGAAAGCTCTTTATGGGTCTATTAAGCTAGTTTCCTTTATTCATATCTATTAGATATGTCTGTAAAGGACTAGTACCCTATCTTTGGCTTACTTATTAGACCTGTCCACACACACTAAAGTGTATGAGGTCCAACAAGTCTCCTAATCTTCCACTTCTAAAAAAGTGAAGAGCATCACTGTTGTTGTCCTTAGCAAACAAGGCTCATGCGAGTCTAGCTCTCAAAAGAGGTAGATCCGACTCATTCTCTTGAAAAGAGACTGAATCCACAAATCCATTCACATGGAGATAGTGAATCAGGTTCTTGTTTTACAAGGTCCAAACAACAGTGCCAAAGATAGGTACAACACCACTTAATTTAATCCATATATTGTGTTACTCATAGAACTTCACATACAGATAGAACATGAAGATATTGAAGTTCTAACAAAGTCTTGACCCCCGAGAGTGTGAGGTCTCCTACAGCTATGGCAGTAATAGATGGTCCAACTAGTAGGTCAGTCTCTCTGCGTCAGCGTTGTCCTATTTCCATTGAGCACCAAGACACTTTTGCAAGTATTGGTCTCATCATGCGGTATGACATACCCATGTGTCAGAAATAGACAACTAGACTTTGGTAACATAATTACCTAAGCCAGAAGACGAAGGGTTACTTTTCTTCTCCTTGTTTTGAGGTCGCTAGCAATCATTCTCAAGCACCTTATCTCCTAGACCCTTTTTCATCTTCAATGCGTTGGACAAGCCTTAAGGCTTTCCTTTGCATTATAGGACTACGTTAGAGGTTATAGCTTTCTATTCTAGCTTGTCCCTTAAAGAGCTATTTTAGAATATCTAAAATATGATCAGCTCAACACGTTGCTTTCACAACACAGGCGACATGCTAGCTTTAGACAAGCTACCCCATAAGCATCCTCTTCAGCCAACAAGGATATAGATGAGATGGGTTCAATGAAAGGCTGCCCATGGAGACACAACTTTTCCTCGAGCTTGAGGACAATCCTCAAGTACGGTACCAGTCCTCGAAGTTGGTTCCAACCAACTTCTCCTTCATCAAGAAGGAATGGAATGACAGTCTGCTATCATTATTGCTTGTAGAAGCCATCTACAACAAAGACAAGAGCCGATCAGTATCGCAAGTCAATCATTTATTCTGGCCTTTTATAAATGATTGTTTCTCACTATTTTATTCAAATCGATAATCCTCAAAAATTGATCGAGAAGTTGCCCGACTTCCTTAGTGAGATGGGATCCTCATTTTGTACACGGCCTTGCGTCTCACGAGGGTGGGATGTACTGCACAAGCTAATGCATGCTTCCTGAGGTAGGCTCGCCAGCCAATTGCTACTCGGTAATTCCCCTTCCCAAGATCGTTCAGGCACTTTGTGTCCAGCGAGGGCTGGATACAGCACAAAGTCCTAACCTCTTGAGGCTACCTCTAGAAATTTCATCATGTGAACCACCACATATGAAAAATCCTAGTCAAGTCTGACCTGACCGTTATACCCAGGGCCAACAATTTCCTTGCGAAAGGCACGTCCGGAGTTTTAACCGGACTGGGGAAATTATTGTCACCACACGCATCCTGAAGATAGATGGGTGTGTCCCATGAGGGTGGGAAGCAGTGCACAGCACCATCGATCGACAGCTTGACGAGGGTTACGTGTCAGAAGGCTAAGTAACGGGACTTGATATAATTTATTGAGGATTTTTGTGGTCTCAGTACCACGGGCTTTTATCTTATTCTACCAATACAGGCATGCAATCTGATGCATTGCATTTACACCGTGTTTTTGCCTATGTTTTAAATCATATTTTTGGCTTAATTGAATGATTCTATGCAATTTTTAGTGTTTTTACTTCACTTTGCACAGAATCTTCACTTTTCTTGGTTTTATTGAAAATGTAGGTAAAAAGGATAAAAATGATGGCTTTTGGGATATTTGAAGCCATAATTAGATTCCCGAGGAAATCACAAGCTTACACGTCAAATTTGGAGTCAACATAGTGAAGATCGCGACTTTCATGGCCTTGGCCATAATTTTTGGCTTCGAAGGGCAGAAAAACGGCTAAGTCTATAAGTCCACAGAAACTTTCACGGGTAAGGCCGTGAATCCTTCATGGTCTGTGAATATTTCTGTGCGCAAGAGTATTTATACACAGAAAGAATTACAGCCAAAGTCGTAAACTCATCACGGGCAGTGAAAGTTTCTGCCCCTTCGCATATCTCACTCGATTCGAACCCAAACCGAAGCAGAATTGAACCAAACTCTCCAGAAACCTTCCTAGATGGGTTCTATACTGCTTAGACTATAAAAGGAAAGGTTTTGGAAGGGTTTCGGGGGGCTTCTACACACGGAAACGAAGGGCTATAGTGGCGGCGACGGCAGAAATCAGTTTTAGGGCAAAATTCTGGTGAGAGATCACGCAAAGGAGGGGATTTGACGCTTCTTCTTCATCACCAGATCAAGGGGAAGAGTTCTAATTACTTTTCTAGTGTCTCTTTGCATTATTTTAGAGAGATTACATGTGTAATTTATCGATGAACACGATGTTTGCTTTGAATATGAATGAGTAAACTCTATTTTTGGGATTTGGGGAATAGCCCGTTGATGATTTATAGATTGAATATATTGTTTTAAATCTTTTACATGAATTTTATAGATTTGATTTGATTAGAATTGTGTTTATTCCATAATTTACCTTGGCCACGTAATTTTACGTATTAGACATTGCGAGAAGGACCGAGAGATGAATCGCAATGTCAAATCTATTCATTTCAAACCTACGAATCCAATCATGAGAGTAGTTTGGATTCGTTTGAAGGATTAACATGGTTTTTCATAGAACTTAAAGGGTCTATTTATGTTAATTGTCACGAGAGTAGGGAATTAATATAAATAGATACCGGATTACGCTTCGAGAGGAGGTAATCTGTACCTTAGGAAAAATCCCTTTCAAAACTATAATTTTCTGATTAAAGATTTATTTTTACTAAATTCATAATCGTCAATGTGGTGAAACCCCGAGTCCTGATTTTATCTGAATTGATTTTTAGCCAAAACCCTAAAACCACCTTTTTGTTTTCTTGCATTAGAAGTTTTCAAAACAAAAAACTACACTTTCAATCATCTAGATATAGATCGATCGTGTAATCGGTACTTGACCGCTAGATCCTCGTTGGGAACGATAATCTTTTTATTACTTCGATAAATCTGTGCACTTGTGGATCGCTATCACAATCCTATGGTGGAATAAAACCAAAAAGCAGTAAAGGCATGCTGGAATAGAAACAGTAAATATGATGTGATCAAAACCCAAAACATGGGTAACAAACCCCTAGACCTAGTCCTAGCCACCCAGCACTACCAAGGGCTCTAAGCCATGGGCTCATGCCAACAAGTCCTTAGCTCATCCTTGGGTGCCCTAAAGGCTCTGCTCCAAGGCCCCGAGGTGCGCCACCTAGGTCTTCAGCTCCATGGGTCAGCTCACGAACACTAAAGGCACCATCTAGGAAAACCCTATATCCCCTTTAGGTTCAGCCAGCCCGAGTCTTCTCCATGAGCTAGCTCGCAAACCCTAGGTTCATCCTAGGGTTCGGCCAACTCAGATCTCCACCAAGAAGCTAGCTCACAAATCCTAAGCTCTTCCTAGAATTCAGCCAAACATCCATATGCCATCCTCTCTTGGTATCTCACCTCATTGCTTGATACACCACATCCCTTGCAAGATTTGCCACCTAGAGGTTCGCCCCCTTTGCTTGGATGTGCCATCAAGCATCCTTGGTGCTCAATCTTCCTTCATCAGCCTATGAACTTAAGAAGCATCCAAAGGACCTTCAAGTTCTTGGCTAATGATAGAAGATCAGACCCTTTTGCAAGCTTGGAGCACCAATCCTCTTCCTCAACCCATGAACCTCAAAATGCGCCACTAGGAGACCTAGAAAGCATCAAGGTTCGGTCAAAGAATTAGATCAGCCCCCTTTGGTGGCTTTTCCTTCATCATCAGCCCTTGAACCCATGCATGTGCCACTAGGAAACCTAGAAGCCATGTGGATTTGGTTGAGGATGAAGGTCAGCCCCCTTTGCTTGACTAGGTTGCACCATCTCCTTTGATCAGCCCTCTTCCCTTAAGTGCACAGACTAGGTTGCCCTAGAAGCCACTTTAGGTCAGACCGATTAAAGGGATGCGCCACCATTGGGGAGAGGTGCGCCAACCCTAACCCTAGCCGCCAACCCCCATTGGATGCATCTCCAGGTAACCCTGAAAACCACCCTAGGGTTCGACTAGGTCATGGGTTGTGCCATCCTGAGAGATGCGCAAAGGAGAGAGAAGAGAACGCCACGATATGTCATCAAAGCCTTTGATTCGATTTACAATGTGGAATTGAAATGCAAAATTGAAAGTCAGCACACAGGCCTCACATTGATACATCATAGGCATGGCAATAGGACTTTGATCACAACAAAAATGCACAAATAGAATTGCTCATGCGATTCTACATGCTATGAAAAACTACAAGTAATCACTTTTATTTTTCATAAAACCCTTTCAATTAATTTCCAGCGACTCTATATCATCCTTCTATGTTGTCTCGCCCCTCTCAGGAGTCTACAATGGGTAGCCGCCCCTTGCAATCCTTACCCCATAGAGATTAGGACAATCACCTAGTCCATGCCTCATAATCTCGTATGGGTCTTGCGCCATGGGTCTATCCCATGAGCGCAAGGAGGAGTTAATTCTTCCACATAGGGTCTATCCCAGATGTGAAGAAAATGAAACTAGAAGACGATTAAGTGACAAAAATTAAAAGAAATTAATTTTCAATAGAAAATTCATGGCATAAAATTTTTGAAAATAATTTTCATGACATGGGGGTAGGCGCATGTAGAAAAGTACACCAATGGGCCTCATAAGATCCCTTTGATACCACTGTTGGGAATCCCCGAACCTCAGAAAAACTTTAAACACAGCGGAAGCGGAGGTCCGAAATAGAATTCCAGAAACTCCAGGATCACTTATGAGAGAAAACTGAAGGATGTGAAGAGCAGTACCTTGTCAAAAAATTCTGGGAGTGGCTGATGATGAAGACGCGCAAGGGCCCGTCCTCTGCAATCGCGCACACACGGACTCCTCGAGATCTCTCCAACCTCCACGCGTGGTGCTAGCCTCGGGAGATGAGATCCACGCCTCTTGACCTTCTCGACTTGCGTCAATGCCAAGGAGAAGAGAGAATGTTGGCGACAATGAGTGGGTAGCACTACCACTTGTCCCAACCCTTGATGCAAAATATTTTTATTGTCATCACCTCGAAAACCCTCACGCCAAGCAGTAGAAGGAAGGCGACAATAAAAGACAAGAGAAGAGTCTGGTGCAACAATCTCCCAGGTGGGCCTCTCTATTTATAATAGCAGAGCCAGATCAGCCTTGGAGATTTTTCCCATGTGGGATAATGCATATAGGCGCCTACTCACAATTAACTAGATCAACGTCACGGGTTCGAATCCCCGCAGACGCTATTAATTGTAAATTGCACCTAAGCCTATTAATTAGCCAAGAGAAAAATTCTCCTGCCAATCAATAGTTTTATTTTATTCATGTGACTAAAGTGTCAAGCCTAAACTTGCACCAAGACCCTTGTTTGACTCATTTTGATAACACAGGTCAACAAAGGTCAAATGTGGTCCACTAGAGTCAACTAGTGGTCAAACGTGAAGTTAAATAAAATATCATCTCCTCTGTAAAAGTCTCAATGCATCAGTTCCCCAAAATGATCCTAATCACACAATGATTCGATTAGAGGCTAAATGATCAGTACTCACTCGAGTGTCAAAGTGTGCAACCCTGTAGGTTCTTCAAACATTGGCAGTGATAACTAAATCATTACAAGTAATGAGTGGCACATAGCAGTACATCATTGCTACCCAAGTCATTAGAATGGTGTCATCATCGACATCCCCTAAAACTGTGACAAAATACAAGTGCAGCTTTATCCTTTTGCCAACTGATGTCCAGATTGGGCAAGTGTGTCACACTTGTTAATCCCAATATTATGGCATGACTAAATTAGGTTCTCACCTGGGTATGGCCATACACTTTCAGTCATCCATATAGGGGCGCCATGGACAATCAAGCTTCCCTGCAAGGAAGGGCAAATCCTCTATTGGCACATTGAATCCCTCATACGGCTTATGACATACCCAATGACAACCGTTATGACTCCCCTTTTACGGTGAAGTGTTAGGTTGCATCAAAGTGTCCCACTTACCATATAGAAACACAATGCCCTCAAGTCCAGGACAAGCGCAACTCTGTCACTGTGATATTCATCTCGTGGCACTGAGATGAAACCTCACGGCGGGTTGATCCAGTATATCTCCTTTGATATACCCATATGCCTGTGTTAGCAACCCGTGCTCAACTAGTGTATATACCAGTCTCAAGTGAATCATAGCTGTCCCATATCCACTATGATTCTTGACCAGGGATAAACTCAGAGACTAGATAAAATCTATCTCTTAGGGACATTGTATATGCAAATGTACATATGCGCAGATGTACAAACTTGTATAACAACGACAATGCCAGGATAACTCATCTATCAACTAGATGTGATACACATATCCCAATGGACCATCCTGAGGTCCTAGGGCATAATCACTAACACTTCCCATATCCTCTACCGCATATTCAGTTCATAACAGATTCTTGTTTAAGGATAGCAAATTGTGTATTCCTCGCATATCTATAAGGGATTTCCTAGTATGGGAGCTACATGGAGGAGGAACCGCCGGACATCATGGGCGGGACAAAACTCAAGCCTTAGTGGAGGAACAGTTTTATTAGCCTTCTCTTTATAAAGATGTATCCAAGATTGTGGGCCATTGCCAAGTTTTCCAAGTTGCTAAAACACACAAGAATAATACCGGATCTTACATGCCTCTACCCATACATGAAGGCCCTTGGCAAGACTTGAGCTTGGACTTTGTGCTCGGTGTACCCCGGACTAGTGCTCATCATGATTCCATTTTTGTGGTGGTGGACCGATTCTCTAAAATGGCCCACTTCATAACTTGTAATAAGACTACGGATGCCTCCCATGTTGCTAGGCTATTTTTAGAGAGGTAGTATGTTTGCATGGCTTACCACACACTATAGTTTCTGACTGTGACACTAAGTTTGTGGGGCTTTTTTGGGCAACTTTATGGAAACTTCTTGGGACCAAATTGAATTTCTCCACCGCTTATCATCCACAATCTAATGGACAAACCGAAGTGATAAATAGGTTGCTAGGAAACATTCTTCGTTGTCTTGTTGGGGAACATCCGGGTACTTAAGATAGATTGTTACCCACAGCTGAATTTGCCTTTAATAGCACAGTTAATAGGACTACAGGGGCTAGCTCATTCCAAATCAACTTAGGTTATCAACCCCGTAGACCCATAGATCTCTCACCATTACCATCACCCTTCAAGACCAATCACTCGGCCCTCTCTTTTGCGTAACATATAGTCAAGATTCATAATGAGGTTAAGGAGAATATTGTTGGGGTATGCCCTTAAGGCTAATGTTTGAGGCCTTGGGATTGTATCAGTATCATATATAAACTCTTATGTTTATAAAGGCAATGGTTGTTATTCAGGTTGTTATATTATCTGCTGCAATACATATACTTCTGAATAATGTCTCAATGCTGTTCAGCTTGGCTGACATGCATTTTTGTCCTTAGTCGAGATATCTTGGTGAACATGAGACAGCCTTGATATGATTGAGACTAATATGTATTCTAATCTTATAGGATGCTTCGAGCATGGAATAAGATGTAGACTCATGGGTACATTGGATGTACTGGACAGACCCTACTAGGATATTCAATTGCTTGTCACAATGTGAATAATCCTTGAATGCAACAAGTGGCACATGTCCTTTGACTTGAGATCACTTGTGTTTCTAAATGATGATTGTCATTGTTTTGAGGTAGTTCAATATCATTTGAAACATAATGGTTATAGATTATCTTGGATAATGATCATGAGTCATGTTAGGGCACTAGTGATAGATATAGGATTGCCGTCTCCTTAATTGGAGTGTGATGTTCTAAAGGGGCCCCCTGGATGAGATGATTGAGAAAGTGTATGGCCATACCCAGGTGACTATGTTCATCTGATCTAATCATTCTCGTCATATTGGAGTTACAAGCTTGACACGTTTGTCCAATAAAGAACATCCAGTGGCAAAGGAAGCTTGTTTGCCTTGTGAGTTGGATTCACACTTGTGCTGTGGTTTGGGTGTAGTCTTGGAAGACTCTTTTCTTTATATCGGGAGACAGTGATGTGTTGCTAGATACCCCTCACTGATCGTGATAACGTAAGTTATCGTTACCGACATTTAAAGGAAACCCTTAGGGTCGCACAATTTGATGATATGGCTTACTTAAGTCAGATCGTATGGACTGAATTGTTTTGGTTCAGTTTAAAGGGATTTAATCTCTGATTGTAAGTGAGGTCTGGTCTAATCATGTTTGATTGATTAGGGCTTGAGATCGGTAAGCTTCGATCGAGAGAATGGATGCTAGATCGGTGAGATCAGCAGCATCAAGAGATCAACGGTCAGATCAAGAACCTTAGGGTTTAATGTGATCTGGGCTAATGGCTTGGGTTAATTGGTCTTTGAACCAGACCAAAGTGAACCGGCTCATCAAGTGAGCGCATGGTTCAAAGGGAAAAAGAGATTTGTGACTTGTTCAATTGGTGTGAACAAGTGAACGTTGAGGCTTTGCTATTTTTAGCTAGCATGTTCTCTAACGTGACCACGCCTCACGTTCACGCCAAGCAACTCTATTCTCGCCCTTTGTTCTTCTCTCTCGACGCCAAGACTTTCGTGAGGTGAGAAGAGGTAGACAAAAAGAGAAGGTCTCGCCAAGCAAAGGATTCTCTTCCCTTCCATTCGACAAGGACTCCTTAGAACCTTGCTAGCACAAGGAGCACTAAGGGAGTAGGCGATCACATCTTGTGTGCGAGCCATTTGGAGGAGAAGCACTTGAGTCTCTTCTTGCTAGACACCATCCATACAATGGCATCGGTATGGTTCTTTTCATTGTATAAGATTTATGTTGATCATACTATCTGCAAAGATCCTAGAAACCCCCTTCCGCTATGTCAAAACCTCCATATGCGCCTATTAGGGTTTCGCCCCCCCTTGTTAAGGGGACACTTCAATTGGTATCAGAGCCAAGTTTAATGCATGTTTTATGATTGCTTAAGGCGTTGTGATCCTTGTTTGCAAATGTATGCTTAGATCTATAACATGCGAATATTACATGTTAAGTTATTGCATATGCGAAACTTGATTTATGTTTCCTTGGCGCATGTTTGTTGGCGCATAGTTGTTTTTCTCAAAAACTTTATGACTTGCGCGACCTTCATTAGATCTAAGAGGCCCTGCTTTAAACACTTAAATGGGTTATTAGGGTTGAAGTCACAATCTAGTCTAGATCCAACCAGTCTGATCAGACTATCTGACAGCCTAGATGGGTCGACTAGATGGCACCTGTGCGCAAGCACGAGGTGGCTATAGGTCGACTGCGGACAGGCGTGTAGCGATGTCTGGTTGAGACAACCAATGAACGCACATGAGTTAAGCCCAGGGTCACACCCGTTTGCCAGAACTCATGAGGTCGTTCAGCCCTTGTCGCATGCATGGTTGACCATTTGGTCGACTCAAGTCAGTTATGACTTGGTGCATGCAAGGGCAGTGGATCTGACTAGGTCTGATGAGTGCATCCCTAGTAATGGACCGTTGTAAGGTAGTAGGGCACATAAGGAAAATAAAATTGATGCCAATGGGTTTTTTGAAAATTTTATTTTCTTAAATGGATCACATGTTGATTGAATGCCATATGCCTGTTTATTTCATCTTATGTGGGACGCCTTATTAATGTGTGCTGTGCTGGGGCCTGCGTGCCTGTATTAAAGTTGTAAATTAATTTTTATTGTGATCTGCGCATCACATTTTATTTAATTTATAAAGTGTAATTGACCTGCGTGTCAATCTTGTCTAGATAGATTAAATTGTAATTTAATTAGACAAGAGCATAGAGCACACTTGGCAGAGGCGCATGCAGCAGTGGCTTGACCAGGTGGGAGGTCCAGGGTTCGACTCTGGGACAGGCGCAATTACCTGGTGGGCGCACCTCAGCTGCAGTGGGCGCTTGGGCCCTGGTTAGGGCCAGATGAGGAGCAAAAGCCCCATGAAGAAAAGCAAGTGAAGACTTAAGTTAAATTAAGGTCTTTCTTAGGCTTAATGGGCTTTTACCACATAAGATCAGCATGCTTTCATTTATTGTTTAAATAATAGGAAATGCATGAATTAATCTTCTGCTATCACCATAGGAATTGCATGATAGTTAAGAAGATAAAAGACGTAAGTTTCGTTTTATTTTATTTTAAATTTGGTTTTAGAGGAAAGGTGAATAATAGGATATCTAAATTGTTACTTATGATGGGGAAGAAGTTATTTAGAAGATAATTATTTTGGGATAAAATTCTGGCTTAGTAGAAAATGTGGGGTTAATGGTAATATTATGGATGGATGTTTGATAGTTCATAACAAGAGTTTATTTAAATGATTCAGTTGAGAAAAGAAGGTAGTCGAGCTTCCAGAGAGTATTCAGGAAACTAGCACTTGAGGTAGGAATCTTTCCCCTACCTTTGTTACGGTGTCAAATTCATGTGTAGATAGGTATTGACACCTTATCTTTGAATCTATTCTGATTGATTTGTTTCTAAATTCGGTTGACCTCGGTTACCTTATTATTTGTGCATAAATTGACTCCAGTATCATATGATTATTATGATTGCATTGAGAATATGTTTTCTGATATTTCTGTTGGAAAGTTATGAATAATTATGAACCGTGAAAAATGATTGAGATGTTATACTGTTATCATGTCGTGCATGCATATGACCTCTGACCTGGTGATTTATCACCAGTGGCCTGTTTATCTGAGTTGTAGTTCTGGTTATATCAGACTATGTTTTGCCGGTTAGGGCACCGCCAGTTGTCCTCGGACAATACTACGGATGTCAGATGTTGGACGCAACATTTACCGGACTGTCTAGATACAGTCGATTGTTTAAATAATAGGAAATGCATGAATTAATCATCTGCTATCACCATAGGAATTGCATGATAGTTAAGAAGATAAAAGACCGTTAAAATCCAACGCTAAATATCAAGCTCGTAAGCCTTCTGACGCGAAACCTCACTGTTCTGACTATCGTTGGGGCCGTGTTGTACCCACTCAGTGGGCACGCCCATCTATCTTCAGACGGTGTGTGATTACACCTGCGTGTTACAGGGAAGGGATTTATCGCTTCTCGTTGCTCAGCATAGCACGTGGTGGTCCAGGGAGTAGGTCGGGTCAGCTTGACCATATAGGCTACATACTGAGCATATGTGAGCTATATGGAGGCAGCCATCTGAGGGATCAGAGACTGTGTTGTACCAACTCAGTTGGCACAGTCGGCTGGATTGCCCAGATGAAGGGGAATCGCATGGGTTGGCGATTGGCAGGGACTGCCTACCAGAAATTAGTGCTTGTACTCTCTGTGCATCTTATCTCGCCTGAGCGGGACGCGGAGACCAAGTGTGAAATCTAGATCCCATCTCACTAAAAGAGTTCAACTCTTTCGGGCTGTTTTTGCTGGATTTTTCAGTCAGATAAAATAGTGAGAAAAGAATCATTCTTAAGTCCTGAATTGATTCTTAACGTTGATACTGACCTTGCTGTTCTTGCATTGTTGTAGATTTCTGCAGCAACGAACACCATGAGCTTCAATGTGCGATCCCTACTGGAAAGGGAGAAGTTTGCTGGGCCAAACTTCTCAGACTGGTACGGACACCTTAAGATTGTTCTTAAGGCAGAGAGGAAACTGTATGTCCTCGAGACGGCTGTACCGCCTCAACCCGCTCTGAACGCCGCAAGGGCGGTTCGGGATGCCTATGAAAAGCATGTCAATGATAGCATTGATGTCGCTTGCCTGATGCTAGCGTCTATGACGCCACAGCTGCAGCGTCAGCATGAGGATATGTCTGCTATAGAAATGATAGCAAACCTCAAGATGCTATATGCTACACAGGCGAGGACTGAGCGCTATAATTTGACCAAGCTTTTCTTTCAGAGCAAACTGGCTGAAGGGAGTCCAGTGGGAGCTCATGTGCTCAAGATGATTGGGCACAAAGAGGCTCTAGAGAAACTAGGGCATACCATCAATCAGGAGCTTGCTGTAGACATTATTCTGCAGTCCCTCCCGGCCTCTTTCGATCCGTTCATTATTAATTTTAATATGAACAAGATCTACTGTACTCTGGCAGAGTTGCTGAATATGCTCTTGACTACAGAGGAAACTCTAAAGGGCAAGCCTTCAACCTCTGTCTTGATGTTCCCTTCCAGGAACAAGAAGAAGGGGAAGAAGGGCAAAGCCCCTGTCAAGAATTACAACAAGGCTCTGAAATAGAAGGTTAAGCGGTCGAAGGAATACAGATGTTTCCACTGTGGCCAGCTGGGTCACTGGAAAAAGGACTGTAAAGCGCTCCAAGGAGACAAGAAGGGAAGCATCGCTTCCGGCTCAGGTATTTTCGTGACTGAAGTCATGATATCCTCTTCTTCTATTTCATGGGTGTTGGACACTGCATGTGGAGTTCACATTTGTTCAAATGTACAGGAACTCAAGAGAAGAAGACAGGTGGGACAGCATGAGGTGGACCTACGAGTTGGAAACGGGGCACGGGTTGCTGCTGTTGCTGTAGGAGAATATTACATCTCATTACCATCTGGACTTGTATTAGAACTAAACAATTGTTACTTTGTACCTAGCATTACTAAAAATATTATCTCCATTCCTACTCTTGTCAGGAAAGGTTTTTCCTTTGAATGCAATATTTCAAAGTGTGTTCTTTCTTTAGATAATATTGTTTATGCTACTGGATCAATTAACAATGGGTTATTCATGTTGGACATGGAATGTTCTATACAAAACATTGATAATAAGAAAGCCAAGTATGCTGATGACAGCACCTTGTTATGGCATAGTCGTTTAGGCCATATTAACAAGAAACGCATTAAGCGGTTGCATGATCATGGATTGCTGGGATCATTCTCCTATGAGGAGATTGATACATGCAAAGCTTGTTTATTGGGTAAAATGACGAAGGCTCCTTTTCCTCACAAAGGTCAAAGGGCTTCAGGTTTACTTGACCTTATACACAGTGATGTGTGTGGGCCATTTAGTAAACATGCCAGAGGTGGCTATTCATACTTCATTACCTTTACTGATGATTTCAGTAGATATGGGTATGTCTATCTAATGAGACATAAAAGTGAATCTTTTGACAAGTTCAAAGAGTTCAAGAATGAAGTACAGAATCAGCTAGGCCGAAATATCAAGGCACTTCGTTCTGATCGAGGTGGAGAATACCTAAGTCGAGAGTTTACTGACTATCTGAAGGAGTGTGGGATTATCTCACAGCTCACTCCGCCAGGAACACCGCAATGGAATGGTGTGTCCGAGAGGAGAAATAGAACATTACTTGATATGGTTCGTTCTATGATGAGTCAGGCTGCTCTACCTTACTCCTTTTGGGGATTTGCACTGGAAACAGCTGCAAAGGTACTAAACCGAGTGCCATCCAAGGCAGTTTCAAAGACTCCATATGAGTTATGGTATGGGAAACAGCCTAGCTTGACATTTATCAAGATCTGGGGTTGCGAGGCTTATGTCAAAAAGCTCGCCTCTGGGAAACTAGAGAGCAGATCTGAGAAATGCATCTTTGTCGGTTACCCTAAGGAAACTAAGGGTTATTATTTCTACGATCCCAAAGAGAACAAGGTATTTGTTGCTCGGACGGCTATTTTTCTTGAGAAGGAGTTTCTTCTACAAGAGGCCAGTGGGAGAGAAATAAAGCTGGATGTGAATCCAGAAGAAGGACAAAGTAGTCAAGCACAGTTGGATGAGCCTGAGCCGGTAGAACAGGTTATTGAACAACCTGAGGCTCAGATATCACGGGAACCGCGAAGATCGGGAAGGATCCGTCGACAGCCTAAGCGCTATGACGGAGTCTACATCATTGATCATGATGAACCCCTTACTTATGCGGATGCGGTCAGTGGACCGGATTCAGCTAGATGGCTTGAAGCTATGCGAGCCGAGATGGACTCCATGTCAGATAACCAAGTCTGGGATTTGGTTAATCCGCCTCCGGGAGTAATCCCTATAGGCTGTAAATGGATCTTCAAGAAGAAGATTGACATGGATGGTAACGTGGTTACCTATAAGGGCAGGCTAGTTGCGAAAGGTTTCAAACAAATCTACGGGATAGATTATGATGAAACTTTCTCTTCTGTAGCCATGTTCAAGTCTATTCGGATTATACTTGCGATAGCGGCATATTATGATTATGAGATCTGGCAAATGGATGTGAAGACCGCTTTCCTTAATGGAAAACTGGATGAGGATGTGTATATGACACAACCTGAAGGTTTCACCAATCCATCAGATCGTCATAAAATATGCAAGTTAAAGAAGTCTATTTATGGACTTAAGCAAGCATCTAGAAGCTGGAATATTCGTTTTGATGAATCAATCTGTGAGTTTGGTTTCATCAAGAACGAAGATGACCCGTGTGTATATAAGAGGTTTAGTGGGAGCGTGATTACTTTCCTAGTCCTCTACGTCGATGATATCTTAATCATTGGAAACGATATTCCTGAACTGCATGCTGTTAAAGCATGGTTAAGGAAATGTTTCCAGATGAAAGATTTAGGAGAAGCAGCCTATGTGTTAGGTGTGAAGATCTACAGGGATAGATCTAAGAGGCTTCTCGGGCTGTGCCAGAGTACTTACATCGATAAGGTCCTGGAGAGATTCCATTTAGAGAATTCTAAAAGAGGATATCTTCCAGTCAGACATGGTTTGAATCTTTCGAAGAGTCAGTGTCCACAAACACAGACTGAGAAAGATGAAATGGACAATACGCCTTATGCTTCGGCTATTGGGTCCATTATGTATGCGATGTTGTGTACTCGCCCAGACGTCGCTTACGGGTTAAGCGTGACCAGTCGGTTCCAAAGTAATCCAGGTCAGGCGCACTGGATTGCAGTCAAGAACATTTTAAAATATCGGCGGAGGACCAAAGATATGTTCTTGGTATATGGAGGTCAGGAAGAACTCAGTATTGAAGGATATACTGACGCTTCGTTCCAATCTGACCAGGATGATTTCCGATCGCAATCAGGCTATGTTTTTAGCTTGAATGGTGGAGCAGTGGTGTGGAAAAGTTTCAAATAGTCTATCGTTGCTGATTCCACAACAGAAGCCGAGTATGTTGCAGCCTCAGAAGCATCAAAGGAGGCAGTGTGGATTCGTAAGTTCGTTCAGGAACTTGGTGTTGTTCCTTCGAGTGCAGATCCTTTGGTTATCTTCTGTGATAACACTGGAGCAATCGCACAAGCAAAGGAACCACGGTCGCACCAGAAGTCCAAGCACATACAGAGACGGTTTCATTTGATCCGGGAGATCATTGATCGAGGCGAGATCAAAGTCTGCAAGGTTCATACAGATGACAATCTGGCTGACCCGCTTACCAAGCCTCTGGCGCAGCAGAAGCATGAGAAGCACTGTAATAATATGGGTTTGAGATTTCTCAACCATTAGATTAAGTGCAAGTGGGAGATTGTTGGGGTATGCCCTTAAGGCTAATGTTTGAGGCCTTGGGATTGTATCAGTATCATGTATAAACTCTTATGTTTATAAAGGCAATGGTTGTTATTCAGGTTGTTATATTATCTGCTGCAATACATATACTTCTGAATAATGTCTCAATGCTGTTCAGCTTGGCTGACATGCATTTTTGTCCTTAGTCGAGATATCTTGGTGAACATGAGACAGCCTTGATATGATTGAGACTAATATGTATTCTAATCTTATAGGATGCTTCGAGCATGGAATAAGATGTAGACTCATGGGTACATTGGATGTACTGGACAGACCCTACTAGGATATTCAATTGCTTGTCACAATGTGAATAATCCTTGAATGCAACAAGTGGCACATGTCCTCTGACTTGAGATCACTTGTGTTTCTAAATGATGATTGTCATTGTTTTGAGGTAGTTCAATATCATTTGAAACATAATGGTTATAGATTATCTTGGATAATGATCATGAGTCATGTTAGGGCACTAGTGATAGATATAGGATTGCCGTCTCCTTAATTGGAGTGTGATGTTCTAAAGGGGCCCCCTGGATGAGATGATTGAGAAAGTGTATGGCCATACCCAGGTGACTATGTTCATCTGATCTAATCATGCTCGTCATATTGGAGTTACAAGCTTGACACGTTTGTCCAATAAAGAACATCCAGTGGCAAAGGAAGCTTGTTTGCCTTGTGAGTTGGATTCACACTTGTGCTGTGGTTTGGGTGTAGTCTTGGAAGACTCTTTTCTTTATATCGGGAGACAGTGATGTGTTGCTAGATACCCCTCACTGATCGTGATAACGTAAGTTATCGTTACCGACATTTAAAGGAAACCCTTAGGGTCGCACAATTTGATGATATGGCTTACTTAAGTCAGATCGTATGGACTAAATTGTTTTGGTTCAGTTTAAAGGGATTTAATCTCTGATTGTAAGTGAGGTCTGGTCTAATCATGTTTGATTGATTAGGGCTTGAGATCGGTAAGCTTCGATCGAGAGAATGGATGCTAGATCGGTGAGATCAGCAGCATCAAGAGATCAACGGTCAGATCAAGAACCTTAGGGTTTAATGTGATCTGGGCTAATGGCTTGGGTTAATTGGTCTTTGAACCAGACCAAAGTGAACCGGCTCATCAAGTGAGCGCATGGTTCAAAGGGAAAAAGAGATTTGCGACTTGTTCAATTGGTGTGAACAAGTGAACGTTGAGGCTTTGCTATTTTTAGCTAGCATGTTCTCTAACGTGACCACGCCTCACGTTCACGCCAAGCAACTCTATTCTCGCCCTTTGTTCTTCTCTCTCGACGCCAAGACTTTCGTGAGGTGAGAAGAGGTAGACAAAAAGAGAAGGTCTCGCCAAGCAAAGGATTCTCTTCCCTTCCATTCGACAAGGACTCCTTAGAACCTTGCTAGCACAAGGAGCACTAAGGGAGTAGGCGATCACATCTTGTGTGCGAGCCATTTGGAGGAGAAGCACTTGAGTCTCTTCTTGCTAGACACCATCCATACAATGGCATCGGTATGGTTCTTTTCATTGTATAAGATTTATGTTGATCATACTATCTGCAAAGATCCTAGAAACCCCCTTCCGCTATGTCAAAACCTCCATATGCGCCTATTAGGGTTTCGCCCCCCCTTGTTAAGGGGACACTTCAAATATTGCTAAACACACTCTTCAATGTCAAACCGTAGCTAACACTCATAAGCGTTGTGTAACTTTCAATGAGGGGGATTTGGTGATTTTCAGGAACAGGAAAGAAAGGCAACAAGGAAGCAATCACAAGCTACAACCAAGAGGCATGGGGCCTTTCTGTGTCATGAAGAAAATCAATGATAATGCTTATACATTAGACCTTCCACCAGCCCTTGGATTCATCCGATGATTAATGTGGAGGATCTCACATTGTACAAGGAACCGGTTCCTATCATGCCACCATCTACCCCTGCGCAAGCTTGCCAAATTTTGGAGGACCAGCAACGTCTCACAACCAACGAAATTCAATGCTATTACCTTATCAAATGGAGTGATCATACCGAGCATTGGGTACCCAAGGACGAGGCACATCAACTTTTGCCGGAGGAGCTAGAGGACTTCAAGATTAATTCTCCGGAGGAGAATTCTACACCCTTCGGGAAAGCTGATGCAGGAGCACTACCACGAAGATCTAAAAGAATCAAGAAACCCCCGTCTCGCTATGGGATGACCAATTGAAGTATTGTTATGCTAGAACTTGTTACGCATTTTGAACTATTTCTATTGTTGTTGTTATCTTGATAAACTTTTGACACATGGTCCAAGCTAGTTGATGGATGTAAGGCTAGTTGTTGGACACTTTTGTATTATGAATTCTTATGTTGTGGTTGTTGTAGGTAGGGCTTAGCCTAGGATTTATTTTCAAGTCTTTATTTTTCCTTTGTAGTTGATGTAGTAGGTTGTTTAGACTATGATTTATATCACCTATAAGGCACTTGCATGGCACCAATTCCCCAATGTTCAAACCCTTGTCATCATGCAGTCCAACAACTGACAACATCAGCAAGAAGGCCACATATTTCAGCAAGGTACGCAAACAGCCCAGCTGTATAATGTCCCAAAGCAAAGGATCCAGCTCAACTTCAACCCAGATCTAATATCAAGCCGGAAGTCAACCTTAGTCCTTCTCACCACTAATCAGCCCAGGGCAAGTATTCATCAGCTAGCCACCAACGGCTAGTAATCCAACAAAGTCATTTCTACAAGTAATCATATATGTGAATGGATGTCTAGCTCAACTAATATTACCGTTGAAGACCACTAATCAGACCGTGGAAAGCTGATGTCTGCAATAAGGAAATACCAGGGTCATTGCGAATGTAACGTGGGGGTTTGGTTTTTAAGCCATATATTTTGAACACTGCACATAGTCAAAACATTTTTTTGAAGAAAAAAGTTGTGTTAGCCTTGTGCTTGTTGAGGGAGTGCCGGACGGCCCCTTGTTTGTGTGTGCTTGAGGGTGTGTCGGAAGGCCCATCTTCCTTGTCCCTTGAAGGAGAGCCGGAAGGCCCTTCACTCTCCATCCACTGTTAGATTGCTGCTGACCGAACCTTGTTCTTGAGGAGTGGAGAAGCTTTGCAACCTGAATGCTAGCTGGAGTTGAAGGCATCAGCACAACCCCAACCTCTTCATCTGCTCAAATCAACCAAGGCGCCTGGTTAAGGCCAAGAAGGGGTTCGGTCCCCTTCCTTCAAGGGAACCTCAGGTGTCCTCAATCCACATGCTCCTTTATTCTCCTTTGGCTTACAACCGCATGCTTTACATTTGGAGTATTAGAGCTACATACTTAAGGGAAGTTCTTGGGCTAGGATTTCATCCTTCATCATGTTATTTCAAAAATTTTCTCCAAAAAATGAGTAAAATTTAAAATTTTCAATAATCTATTGACAAAAATATACCTTTAACTCGATGCTTAGCAAAAAAAAAAGTATCATCTTGTTACCATGATTTTATAAACTTTAGTTATTTGCACTACAAATACCCTATGCAGTTCATAATATTTATTCAATATTAAATTAGTGATCTTTGCATGTGTTATCTTTTATCAATGGCCCATGCAGGTCTTCAACCAGCGATCTTTGCGTTATTGTTACCATGATTTTATAAACTTGAGTTATTAACACAACAAGTACATATGCCACCTTTTATAGATGGCCCATGACGATCTAACCAACTGAGCTAATAATTATTTAATTGGTAACTTTTGCATGTGCTATCTTTTATTAATAGCCCATTCAAGTTACGAACCTCCAACCATCATGTTTAGCACAACGCTTTAATCAACTAAGCTACTCGGCTAATTTGTTTTTTATTTTGTGCACGAGAAACCATCTAAGCTTAGATTCTTTTAATGGCCTTGCTTTGTTATTTTTAAAATTTTGACCAAAAAATGAGTAAAATTTAAATTTTTGAACAATCTATTAATGAAAATATACCTTTAACTCGATTCTTAGCAAAAGAAAAAAAAATTTCTTCTTGTTACCATGATATTATGTAGTTCATAATATTTTATTCAATATTTAATTAGTAACTTATTCTTGTGCTATCTTTTATATCTAGCCCATGCAGGTCTTGAACCTGCGACCTTCGCGTTATTAGCACAATGCTCTAACCAACTGAGCTAATAGGCCAATTTGTTTTTAATTTAGTGCATGAGAAACCGTATAAGCTTAGATTCTTTTAATGGTCTAGCTTTGTTATTTTGAAAATTTTGTCCAAACAAAGAGTAAAATTTAAATTTTTGCATAATCTATCAACGAAAATATACGTTTAACTCGATGCTTAGCAAAAAAAATCTTCTTGTTACCATGACTTTATAAACTTGAGTTATTTACACTAAAAATACCCAGTGATGTTCATAATAATTATTCAATATTAATTTAGTGGATTTTGCATGTGTTATCTTTTATCAATGGCCCATGCAGGTATTCGACCAGCGATCTTCGCGTTATTGCCATGGTGCTCTAACCAACTGAGCTAATAGGCCAATTTATTTTTTTTTTTTTTTAGTGCATGAGAAATCGTCTAAGCATAGATTCTCTTAATGGCCTTGCTTTGTTATTTTGAAAATTGTATCCAAAAAATGAGTAAAATTTAAATTTTTGAATAATCTATTAACGAAAATATACCTTTAACAAGATGTTTAGCAAAAAAAAATCTCCTTTTTACCTTAATTTTATAAAGTTTTATTTACACACAAATACCCTATGTAGTTCATAATATTTTATTCAATATTTAATTGGTAACTTTTGCATGTGATATCTTTATTTGATAGCCCATTCTAGTCATGAACCTACAACCATCACGTCATTAGCACAACGCTCTAACCAACTAAGCTACTAGGCCAATTTGTTTTTTATTTTGGGCACGAGAAACCGTCTAAGCTTAGATTCTTTTAATGCCCTTGCTTACTATTTTGAAAATTTTGACCAATAACGGAGTAAAATGTAAAACAATCTATTAATGAAAATATACCTTTCACTTGAATCATAACAAAAAGAAAAAAAAATCTTCTTGTTACCATGATATTATAAACTTTAGTTATTTCCACAACAAATACCCTATGCAATTCATAATATTTTATTCAATAATAAATTAGTGACTTTTACATGTGTTATCTTTTATCAATGGACTATGCAGGTCGTCAACCAGCAATCTTGGCGTTATTGGCTTGGTGCTCTAACCAACTGAGGTAATAGGGCAATTTGTTTTTTATTTACTGCATGAGAAATCGTCCAAGCATAGATTCTTCTAATGGCCTCACTTTGTTATTTTGAAAATTTTGTCAAAAAAATGAGTAAAATTTAAATTTATGAATAATCTATTAACGAAAATATACCTTTAACAAGATGCGTAGCAAAAAAAAAAAATCTTCTTGTTAGCTTGATTTTATAAACTTGAGTTATTTACACTACAAATACCCTATGTAGTTCATAATATTTTATTCAATATTTAATTACCAACTTATGCATGGGCCATCTGTAACCAACTGCGACCTTCGTGTTATTAGCACGACACTCCAACCAACTGAGCTAATAGGCCAATTTGTTTTTTATTTTGTGCTTGAGAAACCGTCTAAGCTTAGATTCTTTTAATGGCCTTGCTTTGTTATTTAAATTTTTTTTTCCAAAAAAGGAGTAAAATTTATTTTTTTTCAATAATCTAATAACAAAAATATACCTTTAACTCGATGCTTAGCAAAAAAAAAATATCCTCTTGTTACCATGATTTATAAACTTTAGTTATTTGCACTACAAATACCCTATGCAGTTCATAATATTTATTCAATATTAAATTAGTGACTTTTGCATGTGTTATCTTTTATCAATGGCCCATGCAGGTCTTCAACCAGCGATCTTCGTGTTATTGGCACGGTGCTCTAACCAACTGAGCTAATTGGCCAATTTTTTTTTTAGTGCATGAGAAATCGTCTAAGCATAGATTCTTTTAACGGCCTCGCTTTGTTATTTTTAAAATTTTGTCCAAAAAATGAGTAAAATTTATATTTTTGAATAAGCTATTAACTAAAAATATACATTTAACAACCAGCACCCTATGTGACGCTCTAACCAACTGAGCTAATAGGTATTTAATTGGTAACTTTTGCAGCACATTCAGGTTGGGGACCTCAGACCAAATTTAAATTTTTGAACAATATATTAATGAAAATATACCTTAAACTCGATTCTTAGCAAAAAAAAAAAAATCTTCTTGTTACCATGATATTATAAACTTGAGTTATTTACACTACAATTACCCTATGTAGTTCATAATATTTAATTCAATATTTAATTAGTAACTTATGCTTGTGCTATCTTTTATAGATGGCCCATGCAGCATTATTAGCACAACGCTCTAACCAACTGAGCTAATAGGCCAATTTGTTTTTAATTTAGTGCATGATAAACCGTCTAAGCTTAGATTCTTTTAATGGCCTAGCTTTGTTATTTTGAAAATTTTGTCCAAACAATGAGTAAAATTTAAATTTTTGTATAATCTATCAACGAAAATATACGTTTAAGTCGATGCTTATCAAAAAAAATCTTCTTGGTACCATGACTTTATAAACTTGAGTTATTTACACTAAAAATACCTAGTGATGTTCATAATATTTATTCAATATTAATTTAGTGAATTTTGCATGTGTTATCTTTTATCAATGGCCCATGCAGGTATTCAACCAGCGATCTTCGCGTTATTGCCACGGTGCTCTAACCAACATAGCTAATAGGCAAATTTATTTTTTTTATTGCACGAGAAATCGTCTAAACATAAATTCTTTTAATGGCCTTGCTTTATTATTTTGAAAATTTTTTCCAAAAAATGAGTAAAATTTAAATTTTTGAATAATCTATTAACAAAAATATACCTTTAACAAGATGCTTAGCAAAAAAAAATCTTCTTGTTACCTTGATTTTATAAACTTTTATTTACACTACAAATACCCTATGTAGTTCATAATATTTTATTCAATATTTAATTGGTAACTTTTGCATGATATCTTTTATTGATAGCCATTCTGGTCATAAACCTACAACCATCACGTTATTAGCACGACTGTCTAAGCTTAGATTCTTTTAATGCCCTTGCTTACTATTTTGAAATTTTTTACCAATAAAGGAGTAAAATTTAAATTTTTGAACAATCTATTAATGAAAATATACCTTTCACTCGATTCTTAGCAAAAAAAAAATCTCCTTATTACCATGATATTATAAACTTTTGTTAATTGCACTACAAATACCCTATGCAATTCATAATATTTTATTCAATAATAATTTAGTGAGTTTTGCATGTGTTATCTTTTATCAATGGACAATGCAGGTCTTCAACCAGCAATCTTGGCGTTATTGGCCTGGTGCTCTAACAAAGTTAGCTAATAGGGCAATTTATTTTTTATTTACTGCATGAGAAATAGTATAAGCATATATTCTTTTAATGGCCTCTCTTTGTTATATTGAAAATTTTGTCAAAAAATGAGTAAAATTTAAATTTATGAATAATCTATTAATGAAAATATACCTTTAACAAGATGCGTCGCAAAAAAAAAAATCTTCTTCTTAGCTTGATTTTATAAACTTGAGTTATTTACACTACAAATAACCTATGTAGTTCATAATATTTTATTCAATATTTAATTAGCAACTTATGCATGGGCCATCTGTAACCAACTGCGACCTTCGCGTTATTAGCACGACGCTCCAACCAACTGAGCTAATACACAAATTTGTTTCTTTATTTTGTGCTTGAGAAACCGTCTAAGCTTAGATTCTTTTAATGGCCTTGCTTTGTTATTTGAAAAAAATTTTCCAAAAAATGAGTAAAATTTAAATTTTTCAATAATCTATTAACGAAAATATACCTTTAACTCGATGCTTAGCAAAAAAACTATCATTTTGTTACCATGATGTTATAAACTTTAGTTATTTGCACTGCAAATACCCTATGTTCATAATATTTATTCAATATTAAATTAGTGACTTTTGCATGTGTTATCTTTTATCAATGGCCCATGCAGGTCTTCAACAAGCGATCTTCACGTTATTGGCATGGTGCTCTAACCAACTGACCTAATTGGCCAATTTGTTTTTTTTAGTGCATGAGAAATCGTGTAAGCATAGATTCTTTTAACGGCCTCGCTTTGTTATTTTGAAAATTTTGTCCAAAAAAATTGAGTAAAATTTAAATTTTTGAATAATCTATTAACGAAAATATACCTTTAACAAGATGCTGAGCAAAAAAAAATTCTTCTTGTTACCATGATTTTATAAACTTGAGTTATTTACACAACAAGTACCCTATGCAGGTCATGAACCTACGACCATCGCATTATTAGCGCGATGCTCTAAACAACTGAGGTAATAACCAATTTGTTTTTTTTAGTGCATGAGAAATGGAGTAAGCATAGATTCTTTTAATGGCCTCATTTTTTTATTTTGAAAATTTTGTCAAAACAATGAGTAAAATTTAAATTTCTGAATAATCTATTAACAAAAATATACCTTACACAAGATGCTTAGCAAAAAAAAAAAAAAAAAAAAATCTTCTTGTTACCTTGATTTTATAAACTTTTATTTACACTACAAGTACCCTATGTAGTTCATAATATTTTATTCAGTATTTAATTGGCAACTTTGCATGTTTTATTCAGTATTTAATTGGCAACTTTGCATGTGATATCTTTTATTGATTACCCATTCTGGTCATGAACCTACGACCATCACGTTATTAGCACGACGCTCTAACCAACTAAGCTACTAGGCCAATTTGTTTTTTATTTTGGGCACAAGAAACCGTCTAAGCTTTGATTCTTTTAATGCCCTTGCTTACTATTTTGAAAATTTTGACCAATAAAGGAGTAAATTTTAAATTTTTGAACAATCTATTAATGAAAATATACCTTTAATTCGATTCTTAGTAAAAAAAAATCTTCTTGTTACCATGATATTTTAAACTTTAGTTATTTGCACTATAAATACCCTATGCAATTCATAATATTTTATTCAATAATAAATTAGTGACTTTTGTATGTGTTATCTTTTATCAATGACCATGCAGGTCTTCAACCAGCAATCTTCATGTTATTGGCCTGGTGCTCTAACAAACTGAGCTAATAGGGCAATTTGTTTTTTATTTACTACATGAGAAATCGTCTAAGCATAGATTCTTTTAATGGCCTCTCTTTGTTATTTTGAAAATTTTATCAAAAAAATGTGTAAAATTTATATTTTTTAATAATCTATTAATGAAAATATACCTTTAACAAGATGCTTAGCAAAAGAAAATCTTCTTGTTAGCTTGATTTTATAAACTTGAGTTATTTACACTACAAATACCCTATGTGGTTCATAATATTTTATTCAATATTTAATTAGTAACTTATGCATGGGCCATTTGTAACCAACTGCGACCTTCGCGTTATTAGCACGAGGCTCCAACCAACCGAGCTAATAGGCCAATTTGTTTTTTTTACTTTGTGCTTGAGAAACCGTCTAAGCTTAGATTCTTTTAATTGCCTTGCTTTGTTATTTCAAAAAAAATTTTCCAAAAAATGAGTAAAATTTTTCAATAATCTATTGATGAAAATATACCCACTACAAATACCCTATATAGTTTATAACCTTTTGTTATCTTTTATCAATGGCCCATGCAGGTCTCATGCAGGTCATGAACCTACGACCATCGCGTTATTAGCACGACGCTCTAACCAATTGAGCTAATAGGTATTTAATTGGTAACTTTCGCATGTGCTATCTTTTATTAATAGCCCATTCTGGTTACGAACCTCCGACCATCACATTATTAGCACGACGCTCTAACCAACTAAGCTACTGATGTAGGGGCATTACCAAGGCGGTCCAAGAGAATCAAGAAGCCCCCGGTCAGGTATGGAATGGCCACTTGAAGCTTTCAAGGAGAATATTTTGTGGGCTTGTCTACACCACCGCCCACCCTTTTGTTGTTTAGCAAGTCCATTACTCCATGAACCATTTTGTGATGTAAACACTTGTGTGATATGAACACTTGTGTGATATGAACACTTGTGTGTTAATGCTTTAGATAGGTGGTAGCCTAGGTTTATTTTGATAAATCTTTGTTTTACTTTGTAGTTGATGTAGTAGGTTGTTATAGCCTAGGTGAATCACACATGTATTTGCACTTACATGGCACCAAAACTCCCCAACATCAAAGCTTCCTCCCATGACAATGGCTAAAGACATCACCAAACATCCAGTCACTTCAAGACCCAGACGAGATCACTTACCACATCATCAAACCAAAGTCAATATTCAGCCACTTCAAAGACCCAGCTGGGACCAACACCACATCATCAAACCGAAGTCAACATTTAGTCAACTTGAAAGACCTAGCCGAGGTCAATACCACATCATCAAACCAGAGTCAACATTCAGTCAACTTCAAATCCTGTCCTTGTCCAGCTGCGAGTAGCCGCCCACACCATCATTCCAAGGTCAGATGGAGTCTAGCTTAAGAACCAACTTGTAACCCAAATTGTGACCGTTAACTAACTTTGTTACCGTTAAAGGTAAAAGAGAGAGAGAGAGCTAAGTTTGCAAGTGTAGCCGTTGGGAGGGGGGGGGCTTGGTTTAAAGCCCATGTAATTTTCTCACTTCACAAGTTAATGATATTTTGAATGAACTCAATTCTCTGTTAGCCATGCGCTGCAAGTGTAAGGGAGTGTCGATGGCCCCTTGTGATCCTTGAGGATGAGCCCTTGGCCCCTGTTGGAATTTTTGGTCTAACATTATTGATTTGTGGGAGCATTTGTTAATTAATTATTGGGCCCATAACATCTCATTATTGAATGTGTGAGACGGCCTGTGTAGCCCGCTGGTTTTAAGAGAAATCACTATTGGATATTGGATTCTGCACCATAGGTTTTCAGAGAAATCCTTATTGGATAATCCTTATTGGATTATGAATTTCGCACCCGAAACCCAAAACTCCTTTATGGGGGGGAGCCTAGGGTTTTTCCATTATAAATATGGGCTAGGTCCCCACTTGCATCCTTCGATCGTTTTGGTTTCTTCCCATTGAGAGTCGTCAAAAGGAAGGATAGCAGTGGAAGATCTCTAGCCTGAGAGTAGATATCAAATTGATAGCATAAATCAGGTATGTTTTTATGTTTAATATTGTTCTTCATGTTGTTCTAGTCTATACAATAGATCTTGTATTTATGAATATGTCAAAATATTCCAACACTCCATCTTGTTCCCTGAAGGTGAGCCTCTGGGCCTTCCTCTTGCTGTCTTAAGGGTGTGTCGACGACCCCTTAGTTCACTATCAACGTGCCCTCACTTCTCAACTATCCTGTGTTGCTGAGACTCCTGCGGAAGAGTGCCAAGAAGTTGATCCTCCAGCTGAGATACAATCCAAGTGAGCTGAGCAGGATCAAAGGGAGCCGGCCCCCTTCCTTAAGGGGGCCTCAGGTGTCTTCTTTCCCACTTAAGCTTGTTTGAGTTGTACGCTATTCCCCTGTTTGAAACCCCCATTCTCCTGTTACATCACTTGAGCTTCATACCTAGGGTTGATCCTTGTGCTTGGGCGTTGGCCCTGCATCAGCTACTCGGCTAATTTGTTTTTTATTTTGTGCACGAGAAACCATCTAGGCTTAGATTCATTTAATGTCTTGCTTTGTTATTTTTAAAATTTTGACCAAAAAATGAGCTAATCTTAAAATTTTGTTATTAGCACAACGCTTTAACCAACTGAGCTAATAGGCTAATTTGTTTTTAATTTAGTGCATGAGAAACCGACTAATCTTAGATTCTTTTAATGGCCTAGCTTTGTTATTTTGAAAATTTTGTCCAAACAATGAGTAAAATTTAAATTTTTGTATAATCTATCAACGAAAATATACGTTTAACTCGATGCTTAGCAAAAAAAATCTTCTTGTTACCATGACTTTATAAACTTGAGTTATTTACACTAAAAATACCATTGATGTTCTTAATATTTATTCAATTTTAATTTAGTGAATTTTGCAAGTGTTATCTTCTATCAATGGCCCATGCAGGTATTCAACTAGTGATCTTCACGTTATTGCCATGGTGCTCTAACCAACTGAGCTAATAGCCCAATTTATTTTTTTTATTGCATGAGAAATTGTCTAAGCATAGATTCTTTTAATGGCCTTGCTTTGTTATTTTCAAAATTTTATCCAAAAAATTTTATAAACTTTTATTTACACTACAAATACCCTATATAGTTCATAATATTTTATTCAATATTTAATTCGTAACTTTTGCATGTGATATCTTTTATTGATAGCCCATTCTAGTCATGAACCTACAACCATCACATTATTAGCACGACGCTCTAACCAACTAAGCTACTAGACCAATTTGTTTTTTATTTTGGGCATAAGAAACCGTCTAAGCTTAGATTCTTTTAATGCCCTTGCTTACTATTTTGAAAATTTTGACCAATAAAGGAGTAAAATTTAAATTTTTGAACAATCTATTAATGAAAATATACCTTTCACTCGATTCTTAGCCAAAAAAAAAATCTTCTTGTTACCATGACATTATAAACTTTAGTTATTTGCACTACAAATACCCTATGCAATTCATAATATTTTATTCAATAATAA
The DNA here is from genome assembly GCA_027563935.2 of Costus lasius. Classification (NCBI taxonomy): domain Eukaryota; kingdom Viridiplantae; phylum Streptophyta; class Magnoliopsida; order Zingiberales; family Costaceae; genus Costus; species Costus lasius. The sequence continues at coordinate 86,732,874 of CM050451.1, forward strand.
ATTAGTGACTTTTGCATGTGTTATCTTTTATCAATGGACCATGCAGGTCTTCAACCAGCAATCTTGGCGTTATTGGCCTGGTGCTCTAACCAACTGAGCTAATATGGCAATTTGTTTTTTATTTACTGCATGAGAAATTGTCTAAGCATAGATTCTTTTAATGGCCACTCATTGTTATTTTGAAAATTTTGTAAAAAATCAGTAAAATTTAAATTTTTGAATAATCTATTAACGAAAATATACCTTTAACAAGATGCTTAGCAGAAAAAAATCTTCTTATTAGCTTGATTTTATAAACTTGAGTTATTTGCACTACAAATACCCTGTGTAGTTCATAATATTTTATTCAATATTTAATTAGCAACTTATGCATGGGCCTGGTGCTCTACAAATACCCTATGGAATTCATAATATTTTATTCAATAATAATTTAGTGAGTTTTGCATGTGTTATCTTTTATCAATGGACAATGCAGGTCTTCAACCAGCAATCTTGGCGTTATTGGCCTGGTGCTCTATCCAACTGAGCTAATAGGGCAGTTTATTTTTTATTTACTGCATGAGAAATAGTATAAGCATATATTCTTTTAATGGCCTCTCTTTGTTATATTGAAAATTTTGTCAAAAAATGAGTAAAATTTAAATTTATGTATAATCTATTAATGAAAATATACCTTTAACAAGATGCGTAGCAAAAAAAAAATCTTCTTGTTAGCTTGATTTTATAAACTTGAGTTATTTACACTACAAATACCCTATGTAGTTCATAATATTTTATTCAATATTTAATTAGCAACTTATGCATGGGCCACCTATAACCAACTGCGACCTACGCGTTATTAGCACGACGCTCGAACCAACTGAGCTAATAGACCAATTTGTTTTTTTATTTTGTGCTTGAGAAACCGTCTAAGCTTAGATTTTTTAAATGGCCTTGCTTTGTTATTTTGAAACATTTGTCCAAAAAATGAGTAAAATTTAAAATTTTGGACAATCTATTAATGAAAATATACCTTTAACTCGATGCTTAGCAAAAAAAAAATCTTCTTGTTACCTTGATTTTAAAAAGATGAGTTATTTGCACTTCAAATGCCCTATGTAGTTCATAATATTTTATTCAATATTAAATTAGTGATTTTTGCATGTGCTATCTTTTATCAATGGCCCATGCAGGTCTTCAACAAGCGATCTTCACGTTATTGGCACGGTGCTCTAACGAACTGAGCTAATCGGCCATTTTGTTTTTTTTAGTGCATGAGAAATCGTGTAAGCATAGATTCTTTTAACGGCCTCGCTTTGTTATTTTGAAAATTTTGTACAAAAAATTGAGTAAAATTTAAATTTTTGAATAATCTATTAACGAAAATATACCTTTAACAAGATGCTGAGCAAAAAAAATTTTTTCTTGTTACCATGATTTTATAAACTTGAGTTATTTACACAACAAGTACCCTATGCAGGTCATGAACCTTTTATAAATGGCCCATGCAGGTCATGAACCTACGACCATCGCGTTATTAGCGCGACACTCTAAACAACTGAGGTAATAACCAATTTGTTTTTTTTTAGTGCATGAGAAATGGAGTAAGCATAGATTCTTTTAATGGCCTCGTTTTTTTTATTTTGAAAGTTTTGTCAAAACAATGAGTAAAATTTAAATTTCTGAATAATCTATTAGTGCCTTTCACAAGATGCTTAGCCAAAAAAAAAAAATCTTCTTGTTACCTTGATTTTATAAACTTTTATTTACACTACAAATACCCTATGTAGTTCATAATATTTTATTCAATATTTAATTGGCAACTTTGCATGTGATATCTTTTATTGATTGCCCATTCTGGTCATGAACCTACGACCATCACGTTATTAGCACGACGCTCTAACCAACTAAGCTACTAGGCCAATTTGTTTTTTATTTTGGGCACGAGAAACCGTCTAAGCTTTTATTCTTTTAATGCCCTTGCTTACTATTTTGAAAATTTTGACCAATAAAAGAGTAAATTTTAAATTTTTGAACAATCTATTAATGAAAATATACCTTTAACTTGATTCTTAGTAAAAAAAAAAAATCTTCTTGTTACCATGATATTTTAAACTTTAGTTATTTGCACATATAAATACCCTATGCAATTCATAATATTTTATTCAATAATAAATTAGTGACTTTTGTATGTGTTATCTTTTATCAATGGACCATGCAGGTCTTCAACCAGCAATCTTCGCGTTATTGGCCTGGTGCTCTAACAAACTGAGCTAATAGAGCAATTTGTTTTTTATTTACTACATGAGAAATCGTTTAAGCATAGATTCTTTTAATGGCCTCTCTTTGTTATTTTGAAAATTTTATCAAAAAAATGAGTAAAATTTAAATTATTGAATAATCTATTAATGAAAATATACCTTTAACAAGATGCTTAGCAAAAAAAAATCTTCTTGTTAGCTTGATTTTATAAACTTGAGTTATTTACACTACAAATACCCTATGTAGTTCATAATATTTTATTCAATATTTAATTAGTAACTTATGCCTGGGCCATCTGTAACCAACTGCGACCTTCGCATTATTAGCACGACGCTCCAACCAACTGAGCTAATAGGCCAATTTGTTTTTTTATTTTGTGCTTTAGAAACTGTCTAAGCTTAGATTCTTTTAATGGCCTTGCTTTGTTATTTCAAAAATTTTTTCCAAAAAATGAGTAAAATTTAAATTTTTCAATAATCTATTGACGAAAATATACCTTTAACTCGATGATTAGCAAAAAACAAATTTCATCTTGTTACCAATATTTTATAAACTTTAGTTATTTGCACTACAAAAATACCCTATATAGTTCATAATATTTATTCAATAGTAAATTAGTGACTTTTGCATACCTAGGGTTGATCCTTGTGCTTGGGCGTTGGCCCTGCATCAGCTACTCGGCTAATTTGTTTTTTATTTTGTGCACGAGAAACCATCTAAGCTTAGATTCTTTTAATGTCTTGCTTTGTTATTTTTAAAATTTTGACCAAAAAATGAGTAAAGTTTAAATTTTTGAACAATCTATTAATGAAAATATACCTTTAAGTCGATTCTTAGCAAAAAAAAAAAAAATCTTCTTGTTACCATGATATTATAATCTTGAGTTATTTACATTACAAATACCCTATGTAGTTAATAATATTATATTCAATATTTAATTAGTAACTTATGCTAGTGCTATCTTTTATAGATGGCCTATGCAGCGTTATTAGCACAACGCTTTAACCAACTGAGCTAATAGGCTAATTTGTTTTTAATTTAGTGCATGAGAAACCGTCTAAGCTTAGATTCTTTTAATGGCCTAGCTTTGTTATTTTGAAAATTTTGTCCAAACAATGAGTAAAATTTAAATTTTTGTATAATCTATCAATGAAAATATACGTTTAACTCGATGCTTAGCAAAAAAAGTCTTATTGTTACCATGACTTTATAAACTTGAGTTATTTACACTAAAAATACCATTGATGTTCATAATATTTATTCAATTTTAATTTAGTGAATTTTGCATGTGTTATCTTCTATCAACGGCCCATGCAGGTATTCAACCAGTGATCTTCACGTTATTGCCATGGTGCTCTAACCAATTGAGCTAATAGGCCAATTTATTTTTTTTATTGCATGAGAAATCATCTAAGCATAGATTCTTTTAATGGCCTTGCTTTGTTATTTTCAAAATTTTATCCAAAAAATGAGAAAAATTTAAATTTTTGAATAATCTATTAACGAAAATATACCTTTAACAAGATGCTTAGCAAAAAAAAAAAAAAAAAAAAAAAAATCTTCTTGTTACCTTGATTTTATAAACTTTTATTTACACTACAAATACCCTATGTAGTTCACTATATTTTATTCAATATTTAATTGGTAACTTTTGCATGTGATATCTTTTATTGATAGCCCATTCTGATCATGAACCTACAACCATCACGTTATTAGCACGACGCTCTAACCAACTAAGCTACTAGACCAATTTGTTTTTTATTTTGGGCATGAGAAACCGTCTAAGCTTAGATTCTTTTAATGCCCTTGCTTACTATTTTGAAAATTTTGACCAATAAAGGAGTAAAATTTAAATTTTTGAACAATCTATTAATGAAAATATACCTTTTACTCAATTCTTAGCCAAAAAAAAAAAATCTTCTTGTTACCATGACATTATAAACTTTAGTTATTTGCACACCCTATGCAATTCATAATATTTTATTCAATAATAAATTAGTGACTTTTGCATGTGTTATCTTTTATCAATGGACCACCAGCAATCTCGGTGTTATTGGCCTGGTGCTCTAACCAACTGAGCTAATAGGGAAATTTGTTTTTTATTTACTGCATGAGAAATCATATAAGCATAGATTCTTTTAATGGCCTCTCTTTGTTATTTTGAAAATTTTGTCAAAAAATCAATAAAATTTAAATTTTTGAATAATCTATTAACGAAAATATACCTTTAAGAAGATGCTTGGCAAAAAAAAATCTTCTTATTAGCTTGATTTTACAAACTTGAGTTATTTACACTACAAATACCCTATGTAGTTCATAATATTTTATTCAATATTTAATTAGCAACTTATGCATGGGCGATCTGTAACCAACTGCGACCTTCGCATTATTAGCATGACGCTCCAACCAACTGAGCTAATAGGCCAATTTGTTTTTTATTTTGTGCTTGAGAAACCGTCTAAGCTTAGATTCTTTTAATGGCCTTGCTTTGTTATTTCAAAATTTTTTTCCAAAAAATGAGTAAAATTTAAATTTTTCAATAATCTATTAACCAAAATATACTTTTAACTCGATGCTTAGCAAAAAAAATATATCATCTTGTTACCATGATTTTATAAACTTTTGTTATTTGCACTATAAATACCCTATGCAGTTCATAATATTTATTCAATATTAAATTAGTGACTTTTGCATGTGTTATCTTTTATGAATGGCCCATGCAGGTCTTCAAGCAGCGATGTTCGCGTTATTGGCACGGTGCTCTAACCAACTGAGCTAATTGGCCAATTTGTTTTAATGGCCTTGCTTAGATTCTTTTAATGGCCTTTCTTTGTTATTTTTAAAATTTTGGCCAAAAAATGAGTAAATTTTAAATTTTTGAATAATCTATTAATGAAAATATACCTTTAACTCAATTCTTAGAAAAAAAAATCTTCTTGTTACCATGATATTATAAACTTGAGTTATTTACACTACAAATATCCTATGTAGTTCATAATATTATATTCAATATTTATTTAGTAACTTATGCTTGTGCTATCTCTTTTATAGATGGCCCATGCAGGTCTTGAACCTTGATTTTATAAACTTTTATTTACACTACAAATACCCTATGTAGTTCATAATATTTTATTCAATATTTAATTGGTAACTTTTTGATGCAGGGGCATTACCAAGAAGGTCCACGAGGATCAAGAAGCCCCCGGCCAGGTGTGGAATGAGCACTTGAAACTCCAAGGAGAGCGTTTTGTGGGCTTGTCTACACCAGCCCATCGTTTTTGTGCTTATCAAGCTTATTATATTATGAACTCTTTTGTATCTTGAACACTTGTGTGTTAATGTTAGCTAGGGCGTAGCCTAGGTTTATTTTGATAAATCCTTGTTTTATTTTGTAGTTGATGTAGTAGGTTGCAATAGGTCTAGGGAATTCACACGTGTATGCACGCTTACATGGCACCATTGCTCTCCCAACATTAAGGCTAACTCTCACACAATGATATGAACCAATACCGATTCCACGAGTCAAACAAGAACCGGCCAAGTACCATTCATCATCAACCAAGGTCAACACCAAATCAACTTCAGCAACTCAAATCTTGCTCATGCCCGGCTAGCTATCCAGGTTCACATTTCTGGCCATACCCGTGGAGCAAGGTCAATACCCAGTCAACATCCGGTCAACATCCAGTCTACAGCAAGCACCCAGCTTCATACTACCCGGATGCATACCCGATTGTCATTAATCAAGGCTAAGTACTTAAAACCTTTGTAAACTCATTTGTTACCGTTGGAAACCATTGTTACCGTTGAGAGTGAGCTTAGCTTACAATGTAACCGTTGGGAGGGAGGGCTTGGTTTAAAGCCCATGTAGCTTGTCACTTGCACGATTTTGATGAAAATTTCCTTGAATGCCAACTCTGTGTTAGCCGTGTGCTGCTTCCTCTTGGGCGAGCCTTTGGCCCCAACACTTGCGTTACCAGAAGGGAGAGCCTTTGGCCCCTTGGATTCCTGGAGGGTGAGCCTTTGGCCCCTCCCCATTGATGCTTGAAGGTGTGCCTACGGCCCTTCTTCACCTCCAACCGGATCTTGCAACTGATTGTCCTTGATTGCCGAGAGTGTGGATTTGAAGAGGAGCTTGTCCCCGTGCTGAGACTCAACCAAGCTTGGCTGCGTGAGTTCAAAGGGAACCGGCCCCCTTCCTCAAGGGGGCCTCAGGTGCCATCCTTCCATCTCTTCTCATCCTTAAACTGCATGTTCATGGTTACCGTTACAAACCCTTGTTCCCTTTTACGGTCAGAGCTACATACCTAGGGTGATCCTTGCGCTAGGACTCTCATCCGGCATCAGTGGTATTAGAGGCCCTTAGGTGCTCTTGAATGTCCATCTGTTTGTTTGTGCTTAGATCAGTTTTCCGCTAAAACCCAGTCGCGTTGGTTCTGTTGCGTTTGAAATTTTCCGCCGTGTTTTCTGAATTCTGCTGTCCTCGCGTGCTTTTGATTTCTTGCTGTGAATCTTGTGTTGTGATATTTACTGAACTCACTACCAGAATACTGGGATTGGGAATTGGAACTGCGTTGTGTGACCTCTGAAAATTTGAATTTTAACAGTTACTGTAGCTTACCGTGGTATTTCTGTCTTTGCTGAACATTGCGAATGGTCGGTCTCTTGAAATTGCTTTGTGAATTCCCCATGCTTCCTGCACTTTTGAGTAGCTGACCATGCTGAATTGTTGTTTGTGTTGTGTAGCTTGTGTTGATTAGACTACTTGTGACCTGCAATCTCTTCTTGAAATTTCTTACGACGCACTGTTGCTGCAAATTCCTGCAATCCAACTTTCCCGTTACTCTAGCTTTAAGTGGGTTATCTGCTAAGTTGTTGTGCAATCTTAGGTGCTGTATGGTATTCCTAAGGATATTCTGCTCGTTAGTTTATATTTCTGCTGTATATCTCCTCTACGCTTCGCTGAAATTTCTTGACTATCATCTGCATCTATTGTGCTTTACCACCTGATTACTATTGCATTCCCGCTGTTCAGAATCTGATATTTGTGTGCGTGATATCTGAGTTTCCTACTTGGCAATTGGTTTCCTTTGTTGCCTATGGTACTCACTTATTCTTTACCTGACACTATGGTGCGCAATAGGAACCAACCCCAAGCTCCTGAACCCGAGCATGATCCGGCCACATTGACTGATGTGATTCTTATGCTTGCTGAAATGAAAGCCGGCTTCAAAAAATCCCTTGACACCCTCAACTTAAGGGTGGGCTATTTAGAAGCAGCCTCTAGGCACAATTCCACCCAACATGAACCTGAACCGGATTTTCCCATAGAAGAAAATCCTCATCAACCCATACCATCTCCTAGAAGGTCACATGAACATAATTGGGTGGAGGGTACTAGTAGACCCAACCAAGGCCCCAGAGCTTACCAGGGGGCCGAACCTCACCACCCTAACAGGCACAATTCCATCCAGCGTGAACCTGAACTGGATTTTCCCATAGAAGAAAATAACCATCCATCCATGCCATCCCCTAGAAGGCCCCATGAACATCATTGGGGGGAGGGTATTAATAGATCCAATCCAGGTCCCAAAGCTTATCCGAGGGCCGAGCCTCACCACCCTGACAATCATCTTAGGAGACATACAACCGTTAGGGATGAACCTGTAGTTGAAGAACCATACGGTAGAGCCCCTTACCATCCTAGAGAAGAGGATGAGTTGTCATCCTAGAGAAGAGGATGAGTTGTCTAGGACTGTAAGGCTCCCACCCCCTATCTTTGAAGGAGGATTAGACACCCAAGAGTTTCTCAATTGGCAGGCTAATATTGAACAATACTTTGAATGGGGTAGGATACCCGAAACCAGGGAAGTCCAATGTGTTAAATTTCTTCTACGAGGATCTGCACAAATGTACTGGAATAGTGTAGAAGTTAAACTGGCTAGGAGTGGTATACCACCCATTACCACTTGGAATGACATGAAATGGAAATTGAGAGAAAAGTATGTCTCTCCCAACTATAGACAAAGGGTTTATGATCAACTTTCTAGGTTGGTTCAAGGAAATGACTCGGCAGCTGAGTATGTAAGGAAATTTGAAGACCTCCTAATCAAATGTGATCTACATGAAGATCAATGGTTAACGATGAATCGGTTTAAAGGAGGGTTAAGGGCTGACATTAAGAGGGCTTTGATCTCCCATAGGTGTGAGAACCTACAGGAAGCTTATCATGTTGTCATGGATATAGAGTATGATATGCAGCAATTAAGGGTTCCGCAACCTAGAGTTAGCACCCCTGCCGTGCCCAACCCATCTATCCCAATTCCTTCACCCACTAAGACACCCTTAGTAGACAACACTCTTAGGGAGAAGAGACCTCCAATCACACCTAACAATAGGGTCATCTGCTATAAGTGCTCTCAGCCGGGCCACCTATCTAAGGACTGCCCTCAGAAAACCTGCTTATAGAGGAAATAGAAGAGGGTGAACCCGAGAAAGAGAAAATAGAGGAGGAAGCCCATGCACCTGAGTATAAGTGAAGAAGAGCCCCCATCTACATTGGCAGTTGTGAGATGCACATGTATTCAGGAAACCCCTTCGGAAGATTGGAAAAGAACTAGTCTTTTCTACACTTATACTCAATGTAGGGGAAAGGTATGCAAGATCATTATTGATAGTGGGAGTAGCCTTAATGTTATCTCCAAACAAGCCGTGAGCAAGTTTAATCTAGAGCAAGAAAAGCATCCAAAGCCTTACAGTATCTCTTGGGTAGATAAAACTAGTATCCCTGTATCCTTTAGGTGTAAGGTACCTTTTAAACTTGGATCTCACATAGGAGACATCTGGTGTGATGTCACAGATATGGACGTGGCTGATGTGTTGCTTGGTCGCCCTTGGCTATATGATCTTGATGTTACTCATTATGGGCGAAGTAATACCTATGAATTTAAAGTGGAGAACAAAAAGATCACCCTCATGCCTAGTTTGCCCCGTGAACTTAGGTCCTCTCATAAGAAGGGTAAGGCTATTGAGGAGATTAAGAAGCCCATCACTCTCCTACGAACCCACCCATTCCTACAAGCTACTAAGGAGTCTGGCACCATCTATACGTTATTAATTCAGCCTATTAATCCTGAGAACCTACAAACTCAACCGGATGTCATCACCCAATTGCTTAAGGACTATGAGGCCATTACTCCATGTGAATTACCAAGTGCCTTACCACCCGGAAGGACTGTGCAACATGCCATAGACCTAGTGCCCGAGGCCACCTTACCCCACCTTCCCCACTACCGCATGAGCCCAACCGAACATGCCGAGCTTAAAAGACAAGTGGATGAGTTATTGGAGAAGGGCGAGTTATTGGAGAAGGGCTTGATAAGAGAGAGTCTTAGTCCTTGTGCAGTCCCTGCACTCCTCACACCAAAAAAAGATGGGACTTGGAGGATGTGCATAGATTGTAGAGCTATTAATAAGATCACAGTCAAGTACAGATTTCCCATACCCTGACTTGATGATCTTTTGGATATGATTGTTGGCTCGACATGGTTTTCTAAAATTGATTTAAGAAGTGGATACCACCATGTTAGGATTAGGGAGGGGGACGAATGGAAAACAGCTTTCAAAACCCAAGATGGGTTATATGAATGGATGGTTATGCCTTTTGGGCTAACCAATGCCCCTTCCACCTTTTATGAGATTGATGCATCAAGTCTTGAAACCTTACATTGGCAAATTCTTAGTGGTTTATTTTGATGACATATTGATCTTCAGTAAGACAAGTGATGAGCATCTTGAGCACCTCAAATCCACTCTTGACCTCCTAAAGAAAGAGCAACTACTATTGAACATTAAGAAGTGTATCTTCTTGACACAAGAGGTCGAATTCTTAGGGTTCCACATCAACCACCTAGGATTAAAGGCCGCCCCTTCCAAGGTGGCTGCTATTGTAGAATGGCCCACTCCAACAACCATAACCGAAGCTAGAAGCTTCCATGGCTTGGCCACTTTCTATAGGCGCTTCATCCATAACTTTAGTACTATTGTGGCGCCTATTACAAATTGCTTGCACCAAGGGAAGTTTGAATGGACAAAGTCAGCCGAGAGGGCTTTTCAAGAACTAAAGAAGAGAATTACCACTACCCCCATATTGAGATTACTGGATTTTAGTAAATTATTTATTGTTGATTGCGATGCATCGGGGGTAGGGATAGGTGGAACACTTAGCCAAGATGGGCATCCCATTGCCTTTTTTAGTGAAAAATTGAATGAAACTAGGCAAAAGTATTCCACCTATGATAAAGAATTCTGTGCGGTGGTCCAAACTTTGAAACATTGGAGGCACTATTTAATCCACAAAGAGTTCATCCTCAATAGTGACCACCAAGTTTTGATATACCTCAATAGCCAAGTTAAATTGAACCCTAGGCATGCCCAATGGATTGAATTCTTGCAACAATACACTTTTGTTTTGAAACACAAGGCCGGGGTTCATAACAAGGTAGCCGACGCATTGAGCCGCAAGATTCTGATTTTGACCACATTAAGTATCTCGGTTGAGGGCTTTGAGAGAATTAAAGATGAATATGGAGAGTGCCCTGATTTTAAGAAAATATTCCACGATACACAAGAGCTCTCAATACCTTCTACTATATATTTTATCCATGATGGGTTCCTCTTTAAGAATGGTAAGTTGTGCATTCCCCGAACTTCACTAAGGGACTTTTTGATATGGGAATTACATGGAGGGGGGGGGGGGGGCAGCCGGCCATCATGGGAGAGACAAAACCCAAGCTCTTGTGGAGGAAAGATTTTATTGGCCTACACTCTATAAGGATGTAGCAAAAATTGTGGGACACAGCCAAGTTTGCCAAAGAGCTAAAGTGCATAAGCAGAATACTGGATCTTATATGCCCCTACCTATACCTGAGGGCCCTTGGCAGGATTTGAGCATGGACCTCGTGCTTGGTCTACCCCGCACTAGTGCTCATCATGATTCCATTTTTGTGGTGGTGGACCGGTTTTCTAAAATGGCTCATTTCATCCCTTGCAGTAAGACTACGGATGCCTCTTATGTTGCGAGGTTATTTTTCAAAGAGGTGGTCCGTTTACATGGTTTACCACATACTATAGTCTCTGACCGTGATTCCAAATTTGTGGGACACTTTTGGCTGACTCTTTGGAAACTTATGGGAACTAAATTGAACTTCTCCACGGCATATCACCCACAATCTGATGGGCAAACTGAAGTAATCAATAGATCCTTGGGTAATATTCTACGTTGTCTTGTTGGGGAGCACCCAGGTACTTGGGATATATTGTTACCTACAGCCGAGTTTGCTTTTAATAGTGCTGTCAATAGAACCACAGGTGCTAGCCCCTTTCAAATCACCTTAGGATATCAACCCCGCAAGCCCATAGATCTTGCCCCTTTACCATCACCTTTTAAGGCCAATCATTCTGCTCTTTCCTTTGCGCAACATATTGTTAAGATTCATCAAGAAGTCAAGGATACTATTGCCAAATACAATCTCAAATACCAGGTGGCTGCTAATGCTCAAAAACATTGTGTTACTTTTAATGCCGGTGATCTTGTTATTTTCAGGAATAGGAAAGAAAGGCAACAAGGGGCTAATCATAAGTTGCAACCAAGAGGAATGGGCCCCTTCCACATCCTCAAGAAGATCAATGATAATGCATACACCTTGGATCTTCCACCGACCCTTGGGATTCACCCTACGGTGAATGTGGAGGATCTCACATTATACAAGGCACCTGTTCCCATTCTCGCACCAGCTTCATCACCACAAGCTTGCAAAGTCTTAGAGGTGCAACAAAGGTTCACAACCGATAGAGTGCACCAATACTACCTTATCAAGTGGGATGACCACACCGAGCATTGGGTTCCCGAGGAGGAGGCACACCAGCTCTTACCGGAAGAGATGAAGGACTTCAAGATTAATTCTCCGGAGGAGAATTCTCCACCCCCCGGGAAAGCTGATGCAGGGGCATTACCAAGAAGGTCCACGAGGATCAAGAAGCCCCCGGCCAGGTATGGAATGAGCACTTGAAACTCCAAGGAGAGCGTGTTGTGGGCTTGTCTACACCGGCCCATCCTTTTTGTGCTTATCAAGCTTATTATATTATGAACTCTTTTGTATCTTGAACACTTGTGTGTTAATGTTAGCTAGGGCATAGCCTAGGTTTATTTTGATAAATCCTTGTTTTATTTTGTAGTTGATGTAGTAGGTTGCAATAGTCTAGGGAATTCACACGTTTATGCATGCTTAACAATAAGGCTAACTCTCACACAATGATATGAACCAATACCGATTCCACAAGTCAAACAAGAACCGGCCAAGTACCATTCATCATCAACCAAGGTCAACACCCAATCAACTTCAGCAACTCAAATCTTGCTCATGCCTGGCTAGCTATCCAGGTTCACATTTCTGGCCATACCCATGGAGCAAGGTCAATACCCAGTCAACATCCGGTCAACATCCAGTCTACAGCATGCACCCAGCTTCATACTACCCGGCTGCATACCCGATTGTCATTAATCAAGGCTAAGTACTTAAAACCTTTGTAAACTCATTTGTTACCGTTGGAAACCATTGTTACCATTGAGAGTGAGCTTAGCTTACAATGTAACCGTTGGGAGGGAGGGCTTGGTTTAAAGCCCATGTAGCTTGTCACTTGCACGATTTTGATGAAAATTTCCTTGAATGCCAACTCTGTGTTAGCCGTGTGCTGCTTCCTGTTGGGCGAGCCTTTGGCCCCAACACTTGCGTTACCAGAAGGGAGAGCCTTTGGCCCCTTGGATTCCTGGAGGGTGAGCCTTTGGCCCCTCCCCATTGATGCTTGAAGGTGTGCCTACTTCTTCACCTCCAACCGAATCTTGCAACTGATTGTCCTTGATTGCCGAGAGTGTGGATTTGAAGAGGAGCTTGTCCCCGTGCTGAGACTCAACCAAGCTTGGCTGCATGAGTTCAAAGGGAACCGGCCCCCTTCCTCAAGGGCGCCTTAGGTGCCATCCCTCCATCTCTTCTCATCCTTAAACTGCATGTTCATGGTTACCGTTAGAAACCCTTGTTCCCTGTTACGGTCAGAGCTACCTACCTAGGGTGATCCTTGCGCTAGGACTTTCGTCCGGCATCAGTGGTATAAGAGGCCCTTAGGTGCTCTTGAATGTCCATCTGTTTGTTTGTCCTCTTGAATGCCCTTAGGTGCTCTTAAATTTGTTTTTTCTTTACTGCACGAGAAATCGTCTATGCATAGATTTTTTTAATGGCCTCTCTTTGTTATTTTGAAAATTTTGTCCAAAAAATGAGTAAAATTTAAAATTTTCAATAATCTATTAATGAAAATATACCTTTAACAAGATGCTTAGGAAAAAAAAAATCTTCTTGTTAGCTTGATTTTATAAACTTGAGTTATTTACACTACAAATACCCTATGTAGTTCATAATATTTTATTCAACATTTAATTAGTAACTTATGCAAGGGCCATTAGTAACGAACTGCGACCTTCGCGTTATTAGCACGACGCTCCAACCAACTGAGCTTATAGCCCAATTTGTTTTTTATTTTGTGCTTGAGAAACCGTCTAAGCTTAGATTCTTTTAATGGCCTTGCTTTGTTATTTGAAAATTTTTTTCCAAAAAATGAGTAAAATTTAAATTTTTCAATAATCTATTATTGAAAATATTCCTTTAACTTGATGCTTAGCAAAAAAAAAAAATCATCTTGTTACCATGATTTTATAAACTTTAGTTATTTGCACTACAAATACCCTATGCAGTTCCTAATATTTTATTCAATATTAATTTAGTGACTTTTGCATGTGTTATCTTTTATCAATGGCCCATGCAGGTCTTCAACCAGTGATCTTCGCGTTATTGGCACGGTGCTCTAACCAATTGAGCTAATTGGCCAATTTGTTTTTTTTAGTGCATGAGAAATCGTTTAAGCATAGATTCTTTTAACGGCCTCGCTTTCTTATTTTAAAAATTTTGTCCAAAAAATGAGTAAAATTTAAATTTTTGAATAATCTATTAACGAAAATATACCTTTAACAAGATGCTTAGCAAAAAAAAAAAAAAAAAATCTTCTTTCTACCTTGATTTTATAAACTTGACTTATTTACACAACAAATACCCTATGTAGTTCATAATATTTTATTCAATATTTAATTAGCAACTTATGCATGGGCCATCTGTAACCAACTGTGACCTTTGCATTATTAGCGCGACGTTTCAACCAACTAAACTAATAGGCCAATTTGTTTTTTATTTTGTGCTTCAGAAACCGTCTAAGCTTAGATTCTTTTAATGGCCTTGCTTTGTTATTTCAAAATTTTTTCCAATAAAATGAGTAAAATTTAAAATTTTCAATAATCTATTTACGAAAATATACCTTTAACTCGATGCTTAGCAAAAAAAAATATATTGTTACCATGATTTTATAAACTTTAGTTATTTGCACTACAAATACCCTATGCAGTTCACAATATTTATTCAATATTAAAATAGTGACTTTTGCATGTGTTATCTTTTATCAATGGCCCATGCAGGTCTTCATCCAGCGATCTTCGTGTTATTGGCACGGTGCTCTAACCAACTGAGCTAATAGGCCAATTTGTTTTTTATATAGTGCATGAGAAATCATCTAAGCATAGATTCTTTTAATGATCTCGCTTTGTTATTTTGAAAATTTGGACCAAAAAATGAGTAAAATTTAAAATTTTCAATAATCTATTGACGAAAATTAACCTTTAACAAGATGCTTAGCAAAAAAAAAAAAAAAAAATCTTCTTGTTACCTTGATTTTATAAACTTTAGTTATTTACACTAGATATATACCCTATGTAGTTCATAATATTTTATTTAATATTTAATTAGTAACTTATGTTGAGCTATCTTTTATAGTTGGCCCATTCAAGTCTTGAACCTACGACCTTCACGTTATTAGCACAACACTCTAACCAACTAAGCTAATAGGCCCATTTGTTTTTTATTTTGTGCATGAGAAACCATCTAAGCTTAGATTCTTTTAATGGCCTTGCTTAGTTATTTTGAAAATTTTAACCAAAAAATGTGTTAAATTTAAATTTTTGAATAATCTATTAATGAAATTATACCTTTAACACGATGGTTAGCAAAAAAAAAATCTTCTTGTTACCAAGATTTTATAAATTTGAGTTATTTAAACTACAAATACCCTCTATAGTTCATAATATTTTATTGAATATTTACTTAGTAACTTAAGTATATGTTATCTTTTATAGATGGCCCATGCAGGTCTTGGACTTGCGACCTTCGCGTTATTAGCAAGACGCTTTATCCAACTACGCTAATAGGCCAATTTGTTTCTTATTTTGTGCATGAGAAACCTTCTAAGCTTACATTCTTTTAATGGTCTTGCTTTGTTATTTTGAAATTTTTGACCCAAAAATGAGTAAAATTTAAATTTTTGAACAATCTATTAACGAAAAAATACCTTTAACTCAATGCTTAGCAAAAAAAAATCTTCTTGTTACCATGATTTTATAAACATGAGTTTTTTACACTACAAATACCCTATGTAGTTCATAATATTTTATACTTATGCAAGCGCAATCTTTCATAGATGGCCCTACGCTCTAACCAACTGATCTAATAGGCCAATTTGTTTTCCATTTTGTGCATGAGAAACCATCTAAGCTTAGATTCTTTTAATGACCTTGCTTTGTTATTTTGAAAATTTTGTCCAAGAAATGAGTAAATTTTAAATTTTTGAATAATCTATTAACAAAAATATACCTTTAAATCGATGCTTAGCAAAAAAAATATCTTCTTGTTACCATGATTTTATAAACATGAGTTTTTTACACTACAAATACCCTATGTAGTTCATAATATTTTATACTTATGCAAGCACAATCTTTCATAGATAGCCCTACGCTCTAACCAACTGAGCAAATAGGCCAATTTGTTTTCCATTTTGTGCATGAGAAACCGTCTAAGCTTAGATTCTTTTAATGGCCTTGCTTTGTTATTTTGAATTTTTTGTCCAAAACAAGAGTAAAATTTTAATTTTTGAATAATCTATTAACAAAAATATACCTTTAACTCGATGCTTAGCAAAAAAAAACATCTTCTTGTTACCATGATTTTATAAAATTTAGTTATTTGCACTACAAATACCCTATGCAGTTCATAATATTTTATTCAATATTAAAAATTAGTGACTTTTACATGTGTTATCTTTTATCAATGGCCCATAATCTTCTTGTTACCATGATTTTATAAACTTGAGTTATTTACACTAGAAATACCCAATGTAACTTAGTATTTTACTATGTAGTTCATTACATTTTATTCAATATCTAATTTGTAACTTATGTTGAGCTATATTTCATAGATGGCCCATGCAAGTCTTGAACTTACGACCTTCATAGTATTAGCACGACACGCTAACCAACTGAGCTAATAGGCCCATTTGTTTTTTAGTTTGTGCATGAGAAACCATCCAAGCTTAGATTCTTTTAATGGCCTTGCTTTGTTATTTTGAAAATTTTGACCAAAAAATGTGTAAAATTTAAATTTTTGAACAATCTATTAATGAAAATATACCTTTAACTCGATTCTTAGCAAATAAAAATTCTTCTTGTTACCAAGATTTTATAAACTTGAGTTATTTAAACTACAAATACCCTATGTAGTTCATAATATTTTATTCAATATTTAATTATCAACTTATGCATGGGCCATCTGTAACCAACTGCGACCTTCGTGTTATTAGCACGACGCTCCAACCAATTGAGCTAATAGGCCAATTTGTTTTTTATTTTGTGCTTGAGAAACCGTCTAAGCTTAGATTCTTTTAATGGACTCAGATTCTTTTAATGGCCTTGCTTTATTATATTGAAAAATTTGTCCAGAAATGAGTAAAATTTAAATTTTTGAACAATCTATTAACGAAAATAAACATTTAACTCGATGCTTAGCAAAAACAAATTCTTCAGTTGTCACGCCCCAAATTTTGTGCTAAATTTTTTCTTAAAATCTCGAGCGTGATGGCGCAATCTACACACCCTCTGTGTAGATTGCCAGCCTACACTCTATGCGGAAATTAGCCAAGATCGTCTTCTAGCACAATCTGCACCTCTCTGCACTCTCTGGGCTGGGCTCTGATGGAACTGAGCTCCAAGGCTGTTCTGATGGAACTGCGTCCTAGCCTTCTCCTAGCCCTAGACCTAGGTCAGTAAGTGGCGGGTGGCAAGCACATGTTGCTTCTCAACCCCATATGCACACTTACTAACGGCCTTAAACCTAAGCGCCCTGTAAATGACAACGCACAACACACGCTGGCAGTTCACAATGTAAGGGCACTAGACATATGCCCAAAACCTAAGACAGGTATCCACAACTACACAGCGAGCGAAGGATGATAACAAGCACAATGCTTGCGTCTCACCTAAGCTAATCACACCGAACGATAAAAACACAAAGTTATCAACTACTCAATATAACATGAAGTCCATACAATGGTTTTACAATGCTAATGCAAGGTAAATAAGCTTAAAGCAGGTAAAATATACCACTCCAACGCTATGATGAAGTGAGGATGAAAATCAGCCTCCTCTCCTCCAAGGTGGCCGGTCTTCTCCAAAGCTCTCCTCAAGCACTTGTGCTTGAGGCTCCACCCCCTAGGCTCCACCCCCAAGGTGGATGAATAACAAGTGGCACCACCAATGATCTAGTGGCTACCAATCAGCCCCCTTCTTCCCCAAATCAGCCCCCTTCCTCCAAAGGGGCAAACCGTCAAACATAATGGATGCACTCTCGGTTACAAGCTTCAATGGACAGCAAGGTGGTTGGATCTCCCTCAAGTAACCCGCCACCAAGAATGGAAGGGAAGATCTCGCCTAGATCCTCCTTCTCCAAGCCGCCACTCCCTTGCTCACTCTCGGCCAAGTGTGGACAGCAAGGTGGCGAATGGAAGATTGAGCTCCTCTCAAGCCAACCGGATGGAAGAAGGATGGGAAGGTGGATGGTGGCACAAGCTCCCTCGAGCTAGCCCCAACTCGCTAAGGAAGAAGATGAAGCTTCCTCTCCAAGTCGCCCTCCTCAAGCTCCCTCCTCGAGCTCCTCTCAAGCCAACCGGATGGAAGAAGGATGGGAAGGTGGATGGTGGCACAAGCTCCCTCGAGCTAGCCCCAACTCGCTAAGGAAGAAGATGAAGCTTCCTCTCCAAGTCGCCCTCCTCAAGCTCCCTCCTCGAGCTCCTCTCAAGCCAACCGGATGGAAGAAGGATGGGAAGGTGGATGGTGGCACAAGCTCCCTCGAGCTAGCCCCAACTCGCCAAGGAAGAAGATGAAGCTTCCTCTCCAAGTCGCCCTCCTCAAGCTCCCTCCTCGAGCTCCTCTCAAGCCAACCGGATGGAAGAAGGATGGGAAGGTGGATGGTGGCACAAGCTCCCTCGAGCTAGCCCCAACTCGCCAAGGAAGAAGATGAAGCTTCCTCTCCAAGTCGCCCTCCTCAAGCTCCCTCCTCAAGCTCCACAAGCTTTCGGTTTTCCTCCCCAAGCCCATGCAGGTCTTGCTTTATTAAATAATTCATAATATTTTATTAAATATTTAATTAGTAACTTTTGCATATGCTATCTTTAATAGATGGCCCATGCAGGTCTTGAACCTGCAACCTTCGCGTTATTAGCACAACGCTCTAACTAACTGAGCTAATAGGTGAATTTGTTTATTCTTTTTTGAATAAGAAACCATCTAAGCTTAGATTTTTTTAATGGCCTTGCTTTGTTATTTTGAAACATTTGTCCAAAAAATGAGTAAAATTTAAATTTTTGAACAATCTATTAATGAAAATATACCTTTAACTCGATGCTTAGCAAACAAAAATCTTCTTGTTACCTTGATTTTAAAAAGATGAGTTATTTGCACTTCAAATGCCCTATGTAGTTCATAATATTTTATTCAATATTAAATTAGTGACTTTTGCATGTGCTATCTTTTATCAATGGCCCATGCAGGTCTTCAACTAGTGATCTTCGCATTATTGGCACAAGTCCGTCGCCTTCTCCCGGGTCGGAAAGCCTGTCCGAGCCTTCCGTGTGCGTCCAACGCTGCTGTGGCCCCTTTCCGTGTCTAGATTTGTTACTGAAGACGCCACCGCCGACGCCAACGTCTGCGTCCGAAGAACTTGCGGACGAAGGATATGACGAGGCCGGATTTCCCATTTTGGGGTCAAAATCCTCCACGGCTTTGGCCGTTGACTGGGTGCACTTGCGTTGCTGTCGGGCTCCGCCTAGACGCGTTCGGCTTGGGCTTGGGCCACCGCCCAGCCTATTCGAGTTTGGCACAACGCGGGGTTTCACGGGCCTAACAATTCTCCTCCGCCCAATTTAGACATCCCCCTCGATGTCCATTACGGGCGTTTCGGTTGCAACCATCGATGCGATGTTGACACCTCCTATGCAGGCCTCTACTGGTTCGTCATCAACCACTGATGCGTACTTTACCGTACTACTAACCACAAGCGTGACGACTTTGTCGTAGTAGTACTTTAGATGTAGATCCCACAAGGATTGTGATCAAGTATCAAGTGATTATGAATCGATAGCTAGACAATCGATTAAATGATTTGAGATTACAAAGAGTAAAACAATTCAATTAAAACAAACCGAATCTGGCAAGAGAATGTTTTTGGTAGAAAACAGGGGTTAGAGATATCAGAACTTTGGGTTCATCTCGTTGATGGATCTTAAATTCAAACGAGTTAGAATTATAGCAAAACAATTTTAAAAGCGCTCAAGGAAGTATCAAAAGGTATAGATTATCCTCTTTCGACGGCGTAATCTAGTATCAATCTAGTTCGGCGTCCTACTTTCATGGCAAACCGGATCTAGACTGTTCCAATGGGTTCAAAATTCCTAATACAAATCCCGCCCTATTTCTTGACGGCTTAGAGTATGTCCGAACTAGCAGATCTAGTGTCGCAATTCACCTCTCAGTCCTTCTTGCAGCGCTCGGGAAAAGAAATTACGTGATCAAGGTAACTCTAGTAGTAAAACAACATAAAATGGAAAAACACAAAATAAAATTTGTATTTGCTATGAAATAACAAGTTCAAGCGAAAGATACAAACAACGAGACTACACCCTTAGTTCCGCCAAAGAAATTACACTATCATAGCGTCGTTTGAGTACAAATCTCTAAGGAAAGAAGAAACCAAAATGAAGATAGAAGGTAGGAGATGGAAAACTCTTCAAGGAAGGGTAGCAATCCTTCTTCTTTAGATCTTCTAGAGTGGGTGCACAAGGATCTCTTCCTCCTTCTTTGCTTTCGACCAAAACTATAACACCTCACCAGAACTCTCCTTTTGCAACCCAGATTTCGCCCCTTAAATAGAGTCAAAGCTCATTTCTTAATGCATACATTGATGGGAAATTGAATTAGCTGCGTTTTGATACCAAGAACGTTAAAATCGGAGCCATAATGAGGGAGTTATGGCCTATTCAATGCAGGCGACTCCATAATTACGGGTATAATGGGCCATTATGGTCGTAACCGTAATGTAACTATTATACATTAATTACAGCCTCTTTAATTCTTGTAACTCCCAAATAATTAATACTCATTTAATCCTCTTCGTTTTGACTCCAAAAACATCCAAATCGGAGTTAAAACGAAGGAGTTATGTGCATTTAAAGCTTGTTGGCTCGTAATAAATTCTAGTGGCTACGAGATTACGATCATGAGGTAGATTATGGCCTTAGGGCAGATTATGGCCATGCCCATAATTTCAGTGTAGAAGTTCAATTCATCTCAAAATTTGCAGGCGAGCACTATGGCCTTGGCTTGATTTGTGGCCATAGTCGTAGTGTCAAAAATTGCCGATCAGAAGATTGCGACTTTAATGAATTATGGCCATTCCCGTAATCTCCTTGTCAAGGTCGTTTTCATCCGAAAGGTCATCGTCGAGGAAGTTATGGGCACATCTTTGAAATTGATTATGCTCACATCAAAACGGGTCCATCATGTAACCAATCAGAGAATTACGGTTGTGATGTAGATTATGGCCTCAGCCGTAATTCTCAAAATTAATCTCGTTTGAAGCCAAACTTCTTGTCAAGGTTTTTGATTCACTCGGAGATGCAAATATACTTCTGTATAGCTCTAAAAGTGAGTAAAATGTTATATATTTAATAAATATGACAAGTAGTGAAGCTTCTGAAGTAAATCGATGAAATAAGCTGGAAAGAGATGTAAAAACATGAAAATATGTTTCGATTCACAGGTAAATATAGGTCTAAAAGATGATATAAATACGAGACATCAAAATCTCCCAAACTTAGATCATTGCTTGTCCTCAAGCATAAGAGAGTAGATAAAGGTGGTGATCAAAATGATGAAATCATGCCAAGCTTGTAAAATATTTTGTCCCAGGAAGATATCAGTATGAGCAAACCTTAGCAAGTCAGGGAATTCAAGGTAATCATCTATTGTCAGGAATAAAGGTATGAAGATCCAAAAGGCAAAATCAGATGAGGTTTACCTCTATGAGCTTGCAATAATCCTCTCTTTGGAGAATACACTATGTTCAGACCTGATTCAACCAGAGATATGAGTTGGAAAAACACCAATGCACTCTTTTTTGTTTTTTTCTTCATCCCCTCTAATTTTTTTCTATTTTGACTTCAACTCATGTCTTTGGTACCACTGCCAATTTTACGCAGTGCCAAGTAGAGGAGTCTTATTATTTCTTTTTCTCGGAGACTTCAACTAATGTTCTTGGTACCACTGCCAATTTTAAGCAGTGCCAAGTAGAGGAGTCTGTTTATTTTCTCTTTTTTTTTACATAAAATTTTGAGGAGATAACAACCACAGACAAGTGCATTGATTATTTCCAACAAGTAGCAAGGAGAATCAAGCTGATAGAGTTATATACTTCTATAGAAAGATCATAAGCATGCTTTGAAAGCAAAAACCTTAATAAAAAATCGGATCTATCACTCCACCTTTTTCCCATCAAAAGATAATCAAATGAATTACCAAACTTTGGACTAAGATTCAGAACATAATGATAATATCCCAGAGATTCAATAAATTATTAAGTTATCATGAGTTCCAATAAAAATCAGAAATAATATCATCATGAATAATATCACCACTTATAAAAAAAATCAGATAAAGTAATCCATTCATCGAAATCAAGGGTGTAGCTCAATATTCAAAATTATTAACAAAACACATCAACACATCAACACACAAGTACTGAATTAACGAAACTAAAGTACCATCATAACAAGTTTAAAAAGTTACGACATAACTTCTTCAAAAAGTTAAAAGTGAACTACATAACAACAGCTTAGAGTTTTGAAAATCCACATCAACAACCCACAATCTCATAGACTTAAATTATGCATAGTCCCTATGCATTGCAGTGAAGGTACTCAAAATTTTGAGATATGAGGCAAAATACTCACTAGATCAGTCAGAGTCATCAGAACTAATCTCCTGGGGATCCTCCTCGTCATCGTCTCCATCACCTCGTATGTCTGGCTCATCGTCCGTGTCAGGTAATAATGTGGCCCTTAGTTCACTAAATGAGGTCCATAGGGAATTCAGAAACTTCCCCTGGCAAGTCTATTCAGTAACCATCTTTTATATCATAGAGCCCTGGCTAGATAATTTTTGGCGAATCATATGCGGCGCTTCCTCCAGATGTGAAAACACTTGTTGGATGAACACCCCTTGGCTTTTTTGCTCATCAAGCAATTGTTTCATTAAGGATTCAATGTTTGAGGAGGAGGAGGGATACTCACTAGTGAAGACAAAAAATCTAGCAGAAGCTGATGGCGGTATAGAGCTTAGCGGTGGAACATGCGCGGTAGTGTTGGCAGAGGAAGTAGTGATTGGCTAGATTTTCCAAATGTTCTTGTCTTTGATGGTTGTGCGCTCTTGGCATGGCAAAGGCATGGGCTAGGTGACCATCCTTGAAATAGAGAAAATAGGAGTCCCCATGCTTGATTATGATCCTCATAGAAATGCATGAATCCAGGTCCAAACGTGTACAAACGTGTGTTACCGTTAGCTATTTCCATACCACTAGGGTCGATTCCGAGTGCAAGAGCAATGGAGGTAACAAGCCCTCCCATAACTATCTGACCCTTGTGTGCTTATGATATCTTAAGCATTTTCTTCATCATGTAATAAGCAGTGTTAATCTGAAATGAATGAAGCATAGCCCAAATAAACAGTACCTCTCCCTGGTGGACCATCCCATCGCTCTCGCCTCTACCAAAGATGGTATGAGCGAGAAAACGATGTACGTAGCGAAGAACAGGGTTGCTGATGCTACTTGCACGTGCGGAGTGCGGAGAGTAGTAGTCGTCATCGCTGATGCTACACCAAAACGCATTCTCCTTATATTCGACAGGTACAATGCGCGATGCATGTGGCAGAAATCCAAATATTTTGTTGAGCTGCACAAGATCAAGATAATGATCCTCTCCACCCAAACGGAAGGTAATCTGGCCGAAGTCGTCATTGTCATGTGAATCCATCTGGACATCCAGAGAGCTAAAGAATTCGAGGGTGAGTGCCGTATAAGTTAGATGTGTCATATGCAGGAATTGTTGCCAATCGATACAGCGAAACATCCATTCAATATATTCAGAGAATCCCAACATACCCATAGCATAGTGATCAACATAACGGGTATGAATCACCTTTCGTTGTTGAAGAAGATGGCACTTATGCTCTTGTACTATGTTGAGCATGCGAAATCGAAAGGGAGAATTGTGTTGTTTATTTGGATTTGGTTCAACTGTCGAAGGTTTAGACATGGAAGAAGAAGACACTCGGCGGCCTTGAGGAGGAACATTGATAGTTGATTTCCGGGCCGTCATCTTGCGCTTCGGAGACATATTGTAGTGGTGGAATCTTGAGTATCTTCAAGTAGCGGCGAGATGAATCTTCAAGCGCCAGCAAGAATGGCAAAGCAGAGTGATTCGGCAGCTTCGTCAGTAAGATAACAATGTCGAGCATGGTAGAGAACTTCCAGAGGCAGAGTAGCGTAATACCAGATTCTGGTTTCCAATCCCGGTGGCAGCAGTAGCAAATGAGTTCCAGCGGCGGAGCGGAGAGCAGGATCAGAATGGAGTCGTCGTATGCTCTAGATTTGCCAGAAGCAGAGGTGAAATTCTATATTGCTGCCATTGAGGTCGCCTGGTAGAGGAGATCATCCGTAGTTATGGTGGCGATCGGCAGACGAATGGAAGGCGCGAACAATGAAATCGAATTTCAGAAGTCGGCGACAATTGCAGAAGATTAAGCAGCGACAGTGTTGTAGAAGTCATCACAATAAATCGACGATTTTGGGTTGGCGGCGGCGAACGGATGTGGCGAATCAAGTGAAGCCGGCAAAGCTGCTCAACGGACAAAGCCGTTAAGTAACTTCGGTTGAAGGAGTTCGGTGGCTTTGAGGAGTAATGATAGGAACGGAAGCGTCACCGACGGGTTGACGGTTAAGCAGCGGCAGTGGAAGAAATTAGCGGAAGAAATCGCTGACTTTGGACTGCCGATTTCTTCCGTCGGCGGGAGCCGTTTCAGTCGGCGGGAGAGAAGAGGCATTGCAATGCATAAACGCTTAAACCCTTAATTTCCATCTGTGTTCCTCCGAGATTTGGAAAGAAGTCTTTGCAAGTGACGGGCTTGATGGTCTTCACGGGCACAACGGATTTTTTTGTTTTTACGGAAAAGGAAGATTCGAGAATATCACAGTCAAAGCCGTGATCTCTATGGTAATCTCCTTGTTGTTAGCTTACTTGGAATTAACCTAAAATAATTAACACTTGTCAAATAAAAATATGAAAAATGAAGTACTTGGGTTGCCTCCCAAGAAGCGCTAGTTAATGTTAGTAGCTCAATAGAAAAATTCATGGTCAAGTAAGAGAATCAGAGAGAAGTAAGGAAACTCCCTTTTCAATTGGTGCATGAAAATTTTAAGGCTTCAGACGTTGCCTGTTAACTTTGAACGTTCCGGATTGATCACTATAGATGTCAATCGCACCATATGGATAGACTTTCTGCACTATATATGGACCAGTCCATCTGGATTGCAAGTTTCTAGAAAATAATATAAGCCTCGAATTAAAAAGTAAGACCAAATCTCCAACTTCAAATTCCTTGTGTACTATACTCTTGTCTTGAAACCTCTTGGTCCATTCCTTATAAATTTTTACATTCTCGTACGCCTCAAGTCGTATCTCATCCAATTCATTTAGATCCAATTTTCTCTTCTCACCTGTTGTCTTAAAATCATAGTTTAAAGCTTTTATTGCCCAGAATGCCTTATGTTCGAGTTCGACCGGTAGATGACAAGACTTCCCATATATCATCTGAAATGGAGACATTCCAATAGGGGTCTTGAAGGCAGTCCGGTAGGCCCAGAGAGCATCATCCAATTTAAGGGCCCAATCTGTTCTTGCAGTCGAAACAGTGCGTTCTAAAATCCTTTTCAATTCACGGTTCGTTACCTCGACTTAATGCTAGTCTGGGGGTGATCTAGTGTCACAATTTTGTGATGCATCCCATACTTCTTCAGTAGAGCGGCAATTCATTGCTCAATAAAATGCGATCCTCCATCGCTTATCAGCACCCGCGGCATGCCGAACCTTGGAAAGATAGTCTTCTTCAGCATATGTATCACAACTCTGGAGTCATTGGTTGGTGCAGCTGAAGCTTCTACCCACTTCGATACGTAGTCGATGGCCACCAAAATATGCTTGTTTCCACAAGAGGATGGGAATGGTCCCATAAAATCCATCCCCCACACATCGAATAATTTGACTTCTAAAATACTATGTAAAGGAAGCTCATCTCGTTTCGAAATGTTGCCACTTCTTTGGCAACTATCACAAGTCAGAATGAAATTTCGTGCATCCATAAAAATACTGGGCCAGTATAATCTAGATTGTAGTACCTTAAATGCAGTCTTTGTAGTGCTGGCATGAACTCCACAAGGGGAAGAATGACAATGCTCAAGAATATCTAGAACCTCATCCTCAGGTACACAATGTCGAAAAAGTCCATCAGCACATCGCCGAAAAAGATATGGAACGTCCCAGTAAAAACGTCTTATGTCGGATAAGAACTTCTTCTTTTGTTGATAAGACAGGTCAGGTGGAAAAATATTAGAAGCTAAATAGTTAACGAAATCAGCGTACTAGGGTGCATCTTGCACAAAAATTCTAAATAACTTCTCCTCCAGAAATGTGTCATCAATTTCCAAATTATCATCTTCATTTTTTTCTTTATCAAGAGGTAATCGTGACAAATGGTCGGCCACCGCATTCTCAGCTCCCTTCTTATCTCTTATTTCCAAATCAAATTCTTGAAGGAGAAGTATCCATCATATCAATCGTCGCTTTGCGTCCTTCTTACTCATCAAATACTTAAATGCTATGTGGTCTATATAAACAATGACTTTGGAATTAATCAAGTAAGAACAAAATTTGTTAAACGCAAAGACGATGGATAAGAGCTCCTTTTCCGTTGTAGCGTAGTTGATTTGTGCTTCGTCTAGAGTGTGGCTGGCATAGTATATCGCGTGAAGTTTTTTGTTTCTTCTTTGCCCCAAAACAGCTTCGATGGCAAAGTCGCTCGCATCGCACATTAATTCAAAAGGTAAAGTCTAGTCAGGGGGCTGAATAATGGGTGCATATATCAAAGCCTTCTTAAGCTTCTCAAATGCCTGCAAACAGTCATTATTATAATAGAATTCAGAATCCTTATAGAGTAGATTGGTCAGTGGTCAGACTATCTTTGAGAAATCTTTAATGAATCTTCTGTAGAATCTGGCATGTCCGAGGAAACTACGGATTCCTTTGACTGAGGTCGGCAAATTCATCCTTTCAAATACTTGCACTTTAGCCTGATCGACTTGTTGGTGTATATGCCCTAAAGACCAATGTATGGACATGGTCAGGCATTGTCTGAATGTACTTTGATAGAACTATTACTCTTTATATAGGCATGGTCGTTATTATGCAAGACTTCTCTACCTGCGTTGATGTATTGAGTTGCATAAATAATGTCCCAGGAGTTTGGATTGGATCCATTCTCATAAGCTATCCCCAGACAAGGTACCTTAGCAGATATGGGACAGCTTTGGTACATGTGAGACTGGTGTATGGGCTGGTTAGGTGCGAGGCACAGTAACGCAGACATACAGGTGCATTGGATGCACTGGAGTGATCCACCGTGAAGATTGACTTGTCTAGTCAACAAGTCAATCTCACATGCAAGAGGTTTGCATTGATCCTTAGACTTGAGGTATTCATGTCTAGATTTGATGATGGGTGTGCTTTAATACAGTCTTACGTCTCTCCGTAATTGGGAGATCAAAACGACTGTCATTGGGCATGTCATAAGTCATGTAGAGACATGAATGACCAATAGTAGGATTTTCCCCTTCCTTATTGAAAGCATGATATCCACTCGGGGCGCCCCACCTTATTGGTGCATGACAGGAGAGTGTGGCCACACTTGTTGAGTCATGACCAATGCATTGGATAATAAACTTGAGACTAATCCAATGGCAGGATATCAGCTTAGGCAAAGGGATCTGTAATGCAAAAGGAATCCTCATTTTTTGTTACGAGTTGTTGCCATAATGACTTAAGTCCTATGACATGGGTAGTAGTGATGTGTTGCTAGATACCCCTCACTACTTATGATGTTTACATCATTGCCATCGTCATATGGATCCTATGGGGTCACACGCAATAGACTCTTGACGTTGCTTTATTCAGAAGCCTTAGGATCAAGTTATTGGATAACTTGGATCAATTTGGAAGATTTCATCAGCGCCAATGGGCCTGATGAGTCGGAAGAAAGTTATTGGAGCCAAACTTCATTTTTGGCAGGTTGACTCAAAATTGACCTAGATTGGTCACATTTGGATTAGGGTTGCATTGGATTAGATCCAATAGCTTAATCAACCCACGCTATGAAGTTTGGGCTAGCTCATTATCCAATGAGGCCCAATAATTAGTTGTCATGAAGAGGAATTGGCTTAAAAGGGTATAATGGGGAGAATGCTCACCCCATTGGCGCCTAGGGGCATAATGGGGTGAGGGAGGCGCCTTTGCTTCATTATGGAAGTAAAGGGCGCCTAGCCCTTCTTCCTTGGATGGAATACTTGCCTCTAAGGTAAGTCTTGGGGCTGATATGGCTTGAGAACTTTTATGGGAAGTTCCTAGGCGCATATGGACATAGGGAAGAAGTATATGGTAATGTCTTGGAGACTTACCTTACCTCAAACCCTAGTTTCTCCCAAAACCCTTACCCTAGCCGAAACTCCTCATGCATGTTGCGCCTACCCACTTAGCCTTTGATGGTAAGAATGCATTTGAGGCATGTCTTGGGGCTGATATGGCTTGAGAACTTTTATGGGAAGTTCCTAGGCGCATATGGATATAGGGAAGAGGTATATGGTAATATCTTGGAGACTTACCTTTCCTCAAACCCTATTTTCTCCCAAGACACCACCCTAGCCGCAATTTCTTCCTCTCCCTCTCTTCTTGGCTCAAGGACTCTTAGTGCTTGGTGGCATCTCCTTGCCATAAGCTCTCTCCCTTCCTTGGCCATAGGCACACCTTGCTTGAAGGTGGCGCAAGCAAAGAAGAAGAAAGGAAGCAACTTGGCGGCATCATCTTCCTCCTCATCTCCTCTTGGCGCTTTCATCTTGGAGGTGGCGCAAGAGAAGTAAAGATACCCTAAGGCTTGATTCTCTTCCCGAGGCTAGCACCAAGCGTGGAAGGGAGCAACGATCAAGGAGTCGACGCGTGGATACTTGTAGAGGGCGAACACTTGGGCGCCTTCAACATGGCTTCGACATCTAGACAAGCAAAAGAGGTACATCTCTAACACATCCTTGTGTCTTCTCTCTCGCATGGATCCTTGGGACCGGAATGTGTTTCGGGTGTAATGCTTCTTCTGCTGCGTCCTGGGACTGCAAAATTTTAAATTACACCCGGCATTCCCTAACACGACTTCTATCCCACGTTTAGAAATAAGGTGTCCTAACACAATCCCTTCTTATACCATAAAATGGCACTTCTCCCAGTTCAATATGAGGTTTACTTCCTCGTATCGCTGCAAAACCTTGGACAAATTAGCTAAATAGGATTCAAAAGATCGACCATATATAGAGAAATTGTCCATAAAGTTGTCCATAGACTCTTTGTTATAGTCAGAGAAGATTGCCATCATGCATCGCTAGAATGTGGCTGGAGGGTTGCATAGTCCGAATGGCATCCTCCTGTATGCAAATGTTCCATATGGACAAGTAAAGGTCGTCTTTTCTTGGTCCTCTGGGTGAATTGGGATCTATAGGAAACCAGAAAATCAGTCAAGAAAGCAAAAATAAGCACCATGTCTCAGCCTCCTTCAACTCATCCCTTTTATGCCTTTCCCGATTTGCTGAGAAACGTCTATCCGCTTCAAAAATATTTGCTTCAATAGAATTGTTCTCCTTTACTTCGAGCAATTGATCGGAACCTGCAAAATTAATCCTTTTAGCTTCTGGTGAAAAATCGAAGATCAACTTACTGTCATTCAAATTCAAGGTAAGCTTCTCATGCAACATGTCAATTATAGCTCCTGTGCTTCTTAAGAATGATCTTCCCAGAATGACAGGAAACTTAACATTTTCTTTCATGCTAATAACCATAAAATCAGTAACAATAGAAAATTTATCAATTTGAACTGTTACATTTTCTAATATACCAATCGGTTGCTGATTAAAACCATTAGCGAATTGAACGTAAATGTCGGTGGGTTTAAGTTTTCCACTATCTATTTTCTCAGTCAAATGTGATGGTAACAAGCTAATACTCGCTCCTATGTCGCACAACGCATTTTCAACAGAAAATTTACCAATTGATAGTGATCCGCAAGTGCACGGATTTATCGAAGTAATAAAAAAAAGATATCGTTCCCAACGAGGATCTGGCGGTCAAGTACCGATTACACGATTGATCTATATCTAGACGAATCAAATATGTGGTTTTTGTTTTGGACACTTCTAAGTACAAATAAAAGAAATAGAGGCAATGATTTTGGTAAAAAATCAGTTCGGATCAAATCGGGATTTAGGGTTTCACCACGCTGACGATTATGAATTTAATAAGAATAAATCTTTGATCAGAAAATTATAGTTTTGAAAGATATTTTTCCTAAGGTACAGATTACCTCCTCTCGAAGCGTAATCCGGTATCTAACTATGCTAACTCCTTACTCTCGTGACAGTTAACGTAATTAGACCCATTAAGTTCTATGAAAAACCATATGAATCCTTCAAACAAATCTGAACTACTCTCGTGATCGGATTCGTAGGTTTGAAAAGAATAGTTCTGATGTTGCGATTCACCTCTCGGTCCTTCTCGCAACGTCCAAGACGCAATAAAACTTGGCCAGAGTATTAAAGCGAGATACGTACAATTCTAATCAAATCAAATCTATAAAATTCATGTAAAAGATTTGAAACAATATATTCAATCCATAAATCGTCAACGGGCTAATCCCCAAATCCCGAAAATAGGGTTTACACGTTCATGTTCAAAGTAAACAGCATGTTCATCAATGAAAATCGCATTAAAACCTAAGAAGATTACAGGAAATCGCTAGACAAGTAATTAGAAAAGCTTCCCCTCAACATGGAGACGAAGATGAACAATCTAATTCTTCCTTTGGGCGGCTTTCCTGATCGAATTCTGCCCTGGAACTGATTTCCGTCGTCGCCGCTATAGCTGTTCGTTTTCAAGCCAGAAGCCCCCGAAACCCTTCCAAAACCCTTCCTTTTATAGTCTAATTAGTACAGAACCCATGTGGGAAGGTTTCTGGAGAGTTTGGTTCAATTCCGGTTTAATTTTGAGTCGAATCCAGTGAAAAACCAAAAGGGCGGACGTTTTCACGGCCCGTAACCAGTTCACGACCGAGGCCGTAAATCCTTCTGTGTGTACAGCACTTAAGTCACAGAAATATTCACGGCCCATGATGGATTCACGGCTTCACCCATGAAAGTTTCTGTGGACATCTTTACTTAGCCGTTTTACGCCCATTCGAACGCTAGAATTATGGCCGGCCACATAATTACGGCCAAGGCCGTGAATGTTGATTTATTCACCGTTTTCGCTCCAAATTTGACGTGTAAGCTCGTGATCTCCTCGGGAATCATGCTTTGGCTTCAAAACTCTCGAAATCCATCATTTTTGTGCCATTTTACCTACATTTTCAAAAAAACTAAGAAAAGTGAAGATTCTATACAAAGTGAAGTAAAAACACTAAACATTGCATAAAATCATTCAATTAAGCCCAAAATATGATCTAAAATATAGGCAAAAACATGGTGTAAATGCAACGCATCAAAATACCCTAGACTTAAAATTTTTCTTATCCTTAAGCAATACCTCAATATGTATAAAGAATGTAAAGATAAGGATTTCTCAACTGTTTTTGCCCCTAATAACATCCTTAGTCAACAAATTAAGTAATCAATCTTTTAAACTCAAGTAATTCAAGAAAAATCATAATAAAAATAAACTCTCAAGAGGTTACAATCCAAGAAAGATAAAAATCATAATTCATGTCATAACATTCAATCTTCACACACTAAGTATCATATACTTTCAATTTAATAAATCCATTTCACTTAACAGATAGGGTTTCTACTTCAAGAATTTCAGTGATATTAAAGATAAGAGAATTTTAAAGCAATTTGGTCTTTAAACTATTATATGCTATTTGCTGTTAGCATCATAACAAGTTTAAAGTATACCACAAAGTAGTATAATATAACTCATAGTCTCATTCATGAAAGTGAATGGAGTTGTCCACATAACCTACAGCTTTCTCTTTTTCTCCATTTTTTTTCTCTCTCTTTTTTTTTATATTTTTTTATTAGACTTCAACTCATGTTTTAGGTACCACTGTCAGATTTAACAGTGCCAAGTAGAGGAGTCTTTTCTTTTTTTTTCTCTTTTTTTTACTTCTTTTTTTTTTCTGGAGGAAGCCGGTCAGTGGCATGGTATTTAAATCGTTGTTGATCTTTCTGCAAGAGGGTTAAATATTTGATTTAAAAATTCTCCCTCTGTTACTGGATCACAACAGATTTAAAGTATACCAAACGATGGTATAATATAACTCATGACTTAAGATTTCTAAACTAGAGGAGTTGGAGCAAATCTCAGTTTAAATAAATATCACCAAATTCTATTCATAAAAATTCCCATCAAGCAGAAATAGATAAATTAGACTTCAAGTAACAAGATATTATGCACGTGCTATGAACATATAACAATTCACACATGCATTTTATCAATATCAGAATTGAATTTACTCAACAATTTAAATCCACATGAAATTTCAAAAATTCCCTAAGTCATCAAATTAATCACTCAAAATGTTTCCTAAGTTCAAAATTAAGAGTAAAACAAAATTGATTATCCTTAACATTCAAAATACATACATATAAAGCTCGAATACAATCAAAATACATGAAGACACCCTAGACTTAAATTGTTGCATATACATGAACATTAAAATCAATGAATGGTAGATTTCAGAAAAATTTTGCAAAAATTCCCTTTAAAAACGTTGGCGAAAACCTATATAATCATATCAAAAGAAGGAAAACATGACCTAGAAAAATCTAGAAACTATGTCACATCAAAGATAATCATATTTTACAATGTAAACAAGTTTCAGATATTAAATACCATCATGTTTCACTATCAAAATCATGTTTACAATACTCACAAAGAAAATGTCATCATCACGGTCGGTACATGATTCACGGTTGCGTCCGTGAACATCTTAATGATCACTTTTCTTTCAAGTAAAATTTCTCCAAACAATTCTTGCATATAAAACAACTTATTAAAAGATTTTTTTTCAATAAAAATTCATCAATACATGCTGCAAAAATTCCTAAAAATTTAAAGAAAATGAAAAAACAAAAAACTAAGAATGCAAAAATTAATAAAATTTAAAAACTTTTGGCTGCCTCCCCAAAGCGCTTGTTTAAGGTCATTAGCTTGACCACAGCTTCATGTCATGGTGGAGTTAGTGAATCTGTGCCATAGTAGAGAGCATGTAATCTTCTTCTTTTCCTTTGTCTCAAGAGTGTGCCACCAAAGTATATTTCCAGTTAAACAGGTGGATCAATGTTGCAGTGTCTAGTACATGCATACAAAAACAGAAATTAGAGTCATGCAAAGAATACTCAATAATTTTTCTATATTTATCCAAAAGTAAAATCATGCATTCTTCCTCTAGATTTATATCAGCAATTGGAAGTAGATTAAAATTAAAATCAAAGAATTCATACTCTGGATTGATCAAGAAGCTTTCAAATTTTATTTTTGGTTTTTTAGTTACCTCAATGCCAATGTGATCAAGAATCTTATGTGTTATCTTCTGCTGGGTACCTATGCTTGAATTTGATTCAAATAATATTTCAATCACTTCATCATCATTATCCTTATAACTATCACCCTTGTCATCAATCATGCAAATTTCTAATGGATTTTCCTAGAGAAAAGGGATTGATGGTTCATATGGTGGTGGTAGTACAATATGCATAAGATCCTCTTCCTCATCTTTTTCCTCAATTTCTTTCTTTTCAGTGGTGGCGGTGTAATAAGAAAATGAAGGGAGGTATTTCATCCTAACACTATCAAATTCATCCCCATCACTTTCGCTATTTCTTACTTGAGGATCCATAAATTCTTCATCCTTCTTTTCACAAGACTCCAAAAATTCAAATTTCTCTTCAAACATGTCCCAAGTATTTGTGTTACAAGACACTTCATTATGTGAGAGGGGACTAGATGGCAAGTAAAGTGCAGAGGAAGGTAAATCACAATCATCAAAATTTTTAAAATCATCAAAATTTGAAGAAGGTAAATCATAATCAGGAGTCATGACTAATGATCCAATTCTACAAAATTCTGAGATTTATCCTGGATTCCATCCTCTATATCATCTTTATCAATGCCATAAAACATACTATGAATTTTCTCATTTTGTTTAGTCACATCAGCTAAAACCTTTTCAAGCCTGGCTTATATGTTGGATTCTTGAGGTTCACTAAAGTTTGGTTGTGGAATAAAGGTTGGGTCGTTCTGATGATAAAAATAGTTTTCATGGTTCTCCCAACTTGGACTATGGGCATTAGGGCATGATTTTAAGCATGGAGGAATCCCTAATTGACATTCTGTAAAATCATGTCCATGAAATCCACAAATTTCACAAATAACATATTTCAACTTATAAAGTTGCATGCTTATATAATCATTGCGTTGCATAAAGCAATTTACCTTTTCTAAAAAAAATTCGGATACATCCGTACCATATCCTCTTGTCTACATCGCCGGTGGCACATATGTCTGACCTGACCATTGACATTGATTAAACATCATTTTTTTTTCAATAAATTCAGAAATAAAAAAAATACGAAAAATAAATAAAACAAGAAAAATAAAAACAAAAAAAAATAAATTAATTAAAAAAATAAAAACAAAAACAAAAACAAAAATAAAAAAAATGTCTAGTCTATGAATCTCACGAATAAATCAATATTGACTGGCCTGATCCCCGGCAATGGCGCCAAAAAACTTGATAGCGATCCGCAAGTGCACGGATTTATCGAAGTAATAAAAAAAAGATATCGTTCCCAACGAGGATCTAGCGGTCAAGTACCAATTACACGATTGATCTATATCTAAACAAATCAAATATGTAGTTTTTGTTTTGGACACTTCTAAGTACAAATAAAAGAAACAGAGGCAACGTTTTTCGTAAAATATCAGTTCGGATAAAATCGGGATTTAGGGTTTCACCACGTTGACGATTATGAATTTAATAAGAATAAATCTTTGATCAGAAAATTATAGTTTTGAAAGGGATTTTTCCTAAGGTACAGATTACCTCCTCTCGAAGCGTAATCCGGTATCTAACTACGCTAACTCCCTACTCTCATGACAGTTAACGTAATTAGACCCATTAAGTTCTATGAAAAACCATGTGAATCCTCCAAACGAATCCGAACTACTCTCGTGATCGGATTCGTAGGTTTGAAAAGAATAGTTCTGACGTTGCGATTCACCTCTCGGTCCTTCTCACAACGTCCAAGACGCAATGAAACTTGGCCATAGTATTAAAGCAAGATACGTACAATTCTAATCAAATCAAATCTATAAAATTCATGTAAAAGATTTGAAACAATATATTCAATCCATAAATCGTCAACGGGCTAATCCCCAAATCCCGAAAATAGGGTTTACACATTCATGTTCAAAGCAAACAGCATGTTCATCAATGAAAATCACATGAAAACCTAAGAAGATTACATGAAATCGCTAGACAAGTAATTAGAAAAGCTTCCCCTCGATGTGGAGACAAAGATGAACCTCTAATTCTTCCTTTGTGTGGCTTTCCTGATTGAATTCTGCCCTGGAACTGATTTCCGCCGTCGCCGCTACAACCATTCGTTTTCATGCCCAAAAGCTCCCGAAACCCTTCCAAAACCCTTCCTTTTATAGTCTAATCAGTACAGAACCCATGTGGGAAGATTTCTGGAGAGTTTGGTTCAATTTCAGTTTAATTTGGAGTCGAATCGAGTGAAAAACCGAAAGGGCAGACGTTTTCACGGCTTGTAACCAGTTCATGGCCGAGGCCGTAAATCCTTCTGTGTGTACAACACTTAAGTCACAGAAATATTCACGGCCCGTGATGGATTCATGGCTTCAATCATGAAAGTTTCTGTGGACTTCTTTACTTAGCCGTTTTACGCCCGTTCGAATGCCAGAATTACGGCTGGCCACATAATGACGGCCAAGGCCGTGAATGTTGATTTCTTCACCTTTTTCGCTCCAAATTTGACGTGTAAGCTCGTGATCTCCTCGAGAATCACGCTTTGGCTTCAAAACTCTCGAAATCCATCGTTTTTGTGCCATTTTACCTACATGTTCATAAAAACTAAGAAAAGTGAAGATTCTATACAAAGTGAAGTAAAAACACTAAAAATTACATAAAATCATTCAATTAAGCCCAAAATATTATCTAAAACATAGGCAAAAACATGGTGTAAATGCAACGCATCACCAATCTTGCATGGAATTGAAATGTCCCTAGGATCTCTTACCTTAGTTATTTCAATGTTCTGACTTACCTGGTCCTTCTTTGTCTCTGACTCACCAACATCATGTTTTCTCTGTTCTATTCTAAATAACCTTTGGGGAAAAGGAATTGGAGGGACATATGCAGGCGGGCCTACATATTTCTCTTCTTCCCTTATCTCCTTGCAATACTCCACATCAAAGACAATGCTTGCAGACTGATCTATCGACTCCTCAATAGGTTATTTAGGTGTCTCGTTATACTCGACATTCATTACTGTGACCGTGTTGACGTGCTCTCTAGGATTCATCTCAGGTTGTCCTGGTAATCTCCCTATGGGTCTGCTAGCAGTACTGGCTTGCTCTGCAATCTGGTTCTCCAACATCTTATTGTGGGTAGTCAGGGCTTGCACACTAGATGTCAGCTGTGACTTTTGGGGTTGCCCATATTGTCTTGGCTGGAAACCTGGTGGTGGCCTATTATTCTGCTGAGAATATTGAGGAGGAATTTGCCCTAAATTTTGTTTGTAGGACAAGTTGGGGTGGTTCTTCCATCCTGGGTTATAAGTTGCAGAAAAGGGGTCATTTGCAGGTCTCTGATTGTAATTCCCCACAACATTTGCTTGCTATTGATTTGATTCTTCTTGTGAAGAAGTTATGATTTGGCATTCAGACGCTTTGTGACCTGTTACACCACATACCTCACAAGAAACCGCATTAACTGAACTTGATGAAAGAGACAAAGAATCAATCTTCTGAACTAAAGAATCTACCTTAGCCGCCAGTGATGTCAAGGAATCATTGTGCTACTTACCAAATCCCGTGGAGGCTGCGTTCCACTCACCTGACCAGTGGTTATGGTTCATGGCCTTTTCCTCCAAAAGAGCAGTTGCTTCTTCCACGTTCTTGCTCATAATTATTCCTCCTGCTGCAGCGTCCTCCATCAACTTGGTGTTATAATCCAATCCATTGTAAAAGATTTGGATTAGAACCCTGTCTTGGAGTCCATGGTGTGGGCATATGCGCTGGAGCTCCTTGAAGCGTTCCTAAGCATCATAAAGTGATTCTCCCTCTTGCTGTGAAAAGCACGTGATTCTGTTGTGCAGTTGAACAATTTTGCTCGATGGAAAATATTTGTTCAAGAATCCTCTGGATAGCTGTTCCCAAGTGGTAAATGATCCTGCTGGCATCAAATATAACAAAGCTCTAGCATGGTCCCTAAGAGAAAACGGAAATAGTCTTAGTCTTATAACATCAGATGAAACTCCGTTTATTTTGACTGTATCGCAGTATTCAAGAAAAATGGCTAAATGAAGATTTGGGTCCTGATTTGGGGAACCCCCAAATTGGTTTTGTTGGACCATCATCATCAGCGCTGGCTTTAACTGGAATTTGTTCGCCTCTACGTTGGGTCGAACGATGCTCGAATTGAACCCTTGTACATTTGGTGCCGTGAAGTCCCTCAAAGATTGATTGTGGTTGTTTTCCGCCATCTATCCTTTTTCAGAATTCTTTCTGTTCTCGAATTGCAATCTCCTTCGAAGGCGGAAAGTGCGCTCAATTTCTAGGTCTTCTGGAAACAAAACAACTGCACGAGAATTTCTGGGCATACAACGTGAAAGTTGCCAATAAAAAGAAAACAACAAAGACTAATATAAAGCAAAAGAAAAGAAAAATGCCTAATCTCCGAACTTATCAATTAGTCAATATTAACTATCCGTAGTCCCTGGCAACGGCACCAAAAACTTGATAGCTATCTGCAAGTGCACGGATTTATCGAAGTAATAAAAAGATATCGTTCCCAACAAGGACTACGTAGCTAAGTACTGACTTCTTAATATGTTTGAATTTAGGCAGAATCAATCTGTGGTTGTTCTAACTTCTATGCACGAACAAACTCAGAAGCAGCTTTTAAGAGATTCGATTTCTAAAGCATCGGGATTTCATGGGTTCACCACAAAGACATTTATGAGTTGTTAAAAAGAGTAACTAATTCACAGAAATTATCTCTCATGAAAGGAACTCTTCCTATGGTACATACTACCTCCTCTCGGAGCATAGTATGGTATTTAATTAGATTAACTCCCTACTCTCGTGACAGTTAACCTAATTAAACCCTTTAAGTTCTATGAAGAGTTGGTTAAGCCCTTCAGACGAATCCAAACTGCTCTTGTGATTGGATTCGTAGGTGTAATTGAAATAGGTCGGACGTTGCGATTCACCTCTCGGTCCTTCTCGCAACGCCTAAAATGCAAACTTACTTGGCCAGGGTAAATTATTAGATAAGTACAATTTCAATTAAATCATGAAGATAAATTCTAATGAAAGTAGCAAAAATTATGGATTAACTCATAAAAGTCGATGGGCTACGCCCAATCATCCCGACAAAAGTATCTACTCACTCATGATATTAAAGAAATACATGATGTTTTTTATGAATAAATAAGAACTCATGAAAAATTGCAAGAAATCTCTAAAAGGACTATATAACTGCCTTCTCCTTAATCTGAGGATGAGGATTAGTCGATCAATCGTCACTTTCAGAGAGAATCTCACCGGAATATGCTTAGAAATCATGTTGTCACCTCTATCGCCGCCGCCGCTTGTCTTCGTCCGGAAAAGCTCTCTAAACTCAATCAAAATCTCATCTTTTATAGTTGAACCGGTTTAGAACTCATCAAGGAACGGTTTTGCGAAGTTTGGCTCAAATCCGGTTTGAATCGAGTGAGAAACGAGCGAGAAACTCGTCGGGAGGAAGTTTTTACGGTCCGTGATGTAATTACGACCGAAGCCGTAATTGTTTTTGTGCACAATGCCTTCGGTTACAGAAAGTTTCACGGTTCGTGATGGAATTATGGCTCCACCCATGAAAGTTTCTATTCGTTCCGACACTTAGCCGATTTTCACCTCCCGCTCGTCATCGCTTTCACGACCGCTTCCATGATTACGGACAAGGCCGTACTTATCTCGTCTTTCACCATTTTCGCCTCAAATTTGACGTGTAGGCTCATAAATTCCTCAGGAATCATGCTTTAGCTTCAAAACTCTCGAAATCCTTCGTTTTTATGTTATTTTACCAATATTTTCATTAAAACCGAGAAAAGTGAAGATTCCGTGCAAAGTAGATAAAAACACTAAAAGTAACACAAAATCATGCATATAAGCCCAAAATATTATCTAAAACATAGGCAAAAACATGATGTAAATGCAACACATCAGATTTCAACTCAATCTTTCTTATCTCGCTTACCTATGATGTCGACTTGTCGATATGTTCAACCTTTTTTTTTTTGGGTTCATTTTTTCGGCTAAGTCCATCATCTTTGCGTAAGCCTAAGCTTCTTTATTTTCTTCAGATGATGGACTTTCCAAAAGACAGACTTCCAGCGGGTCATCTAGCATCCCATCGGATACGGGATTCTCATCTTTAACAACTTCATCAATGACATCCAAGCTACAACATGATCCTGTAATAGAAGAATGTTTCAGAGTTCGTGCTAAGTCAAATTCGATACCCTCCTCACCGATGTTTAAGGCTAGTTTCCCATTTTTCACGTCAATTACTGCTCCAGCAGTCGCAAGGAATGGTCTTCCCAGAATTATCGGTAGTTTCGTGTCCTCCTCCATCTCGAGCACGACAAAGTCGACTGGAATGAAGAAATCCCCGACCTTGATCTGAACATCCCCTAGGATTCCTGCCGGTTTGCACACTGAGCGATCAGCAAATTGCAGAGAAATTGGTGTTCCCTTTACATCGCCAATGTCCAGTTTCCTGCATATAGAAAAAGGCATTAAACTGACACTGGCGCCTAAATCACACAATGCGTGTTCAAAAAATAAATCCCCAATTTTGTATAGTATAGAAAATCTGCCCGGATCTTTTAATTAGTTTGGAAGCTTGTTTTGAATAATAGCGCTACACTCTTCCGTTAGCGCCACTGTGCCTGATTCCTCAAGCTTCCGTCGGTTTGAAAGAATGTCCTTCAAAAATTTTGCAAACGTGGGCATCTACATTAAACCTTCAGTAAAGGGGATGTTAATATATAACTTTTTTAAAATTTCTAAAATTTTTTTGAATTGTTTATCCAGCTTTGCCTTTTCTAGTCTTTGAGGGAATGGAATTGGTGGCTTGTAAGGCGGTGGTGGAACATAAGCTAGTTCACTCACATGATCATCTTTCTCCTCACTTGGTCTCTCGGGTTCGGGTTCATTACCGGCAGATGCGTTAAGACTCAGGTTTGCATCAGGTACTCTTGGTTCTTCTAGTTGCTTACCACTATGAGTAGTAATTGCACTACAATTCTCTCATGGGTTTTGTTCAGGTTGGGAAGGTAACCTGCCTGTGGGTCTAGCTAGACTGGTGGCTAGGTTTTCCAATTGTACA
The DNA here is from genome assembly GCA_027563935.2 of Costus lasius. Classification (NCBI taxonomy): domain Eukaryota; kingdom Viridiplantae; phylum Streptophyta; class Magnoliopsida; order Zingiberales; family Costaceae; genus Costus; species Costus lasius. The sequence continues at coordinate 86,773,684 of CM050451.1, forward strand.
TCTACTTGTTTGTTGTGGGCTTCAATGGAGTCCAATCTAGATGACATATGACGCATCATCATTAACACTCTCGTTGGTTTTGTTCTAAGAAGAGATAAAATTTGATGTTTGAGAGATAAAGTTTTCCATGATAGCTTCAAGTGAGGTCTTTGAGGTTGTGGTACATATGGTCGAGATTGAAAACCAAGTGGTGGTCTGTAATTTGATTGTGGAGCAGGGTTGAGGTTGTTCCTGTAAGAGAAGTTATGGTGGTTTCTCCAACCAGGATTGTATGTAGTGGAGTAGGGATCATTTTGTGGTCTAGGATTTTGGTTCCCTACAACATTGACATATTCTTGTTTGGGTTCAGAGGGTTGGGAAACAACTAACTGGCAGTTAGCATGGTTGTGGCAAAAAATTCCATAAATCTCACAAACAGAAGGATTAGATCATGAATCGGCAGAATTGACATGCATTGAATCTAATTTACGAGATAATGAGTCAACCTTGGCAGCTAAAGAACTTAAGGCATCCAATTCATACTTACCTGGCGCAATGGCCTTTGATGATGTACCTCATTGGTCTCCAGCCCATTGGTTGTGATTTAGCGCCATGTCCTCCAATAGATTCATTGCATCATCGGCGTTCTTATTCATAATTGCTCCACCAGCAACTGTATCTACAGTAAGACGTGTATTATAGTTAAGACCATGGTAAAATGTATGAACAATTACCTATTTTTCCAAGCCGTGGTGTGGGCATAAGCATTGAAGTTCCTTGAATCACTCCCAAGCTTCATATAAAGATTTCCCATCTTTTTGGGTGAAACCAGTGATCTGGTTTCGCAGTTAGACAGTTTTGCTAGGGGGAAAGTACTTCGAAAGAAATGCTTGGGAAAGTTGTTCCCAAGTTGTAAGCAATTCGGGTTGGAGAGAATATAACCAGTTTCGAGCTCTATCTAGTAGAGAGAATGGGAAGAGTCGTAGTCGTAGGGCGTCGCTAGAAACTCTGTTCATCTTCATCGTGTCGCAAAACTCCAGGACAATTGACAGGTGCATGTTTGGATCTTCAAAAGGTAGACCTCCGAATTGGTTCTGCTGAATCATCGATAAGAGGGAGGGCTTTATCTCAAAGTTATTAGCCTCCACTGGAGGTCGAGAAATACTTGAGTGAAGAACATACGCATTAGGAGCAGCAAAATCCTTCAAAGTTCTATTGTTGTTCGCCATTGGTAAATCGATAGGAATAGGTTCAATAATCCTTGATGCTTCTCTAGCACTCAATTCCTTTAGTCTTCTTCTACGATGGAACGTCCTTTCAATTTCTTGATCAAGTTCGTATAGATCTTCCAATCCACCTGATCATAAACCTCTACGTATATAACAATTAAACACAAATAACAAAGATAGAGAGAAAAACCAAATCACTATAACAAAGAAACAAAGAAACAAGAACAAACAAACAAAAACAAAGAAACAAAACGTCTAGTCTACCAATTGTTAAATCACTTTGATATTGGTTGTCTATCCTCGGCAACGGCGCCAAAACATGATATGTACTTTACCGTACTACTAACCGCAAGCGTGACGGCTTTGTCGTAGTAGTACTTCAGATGTCGATCCCACGGGGACAGTAATCAAGTACCAAGTGATTATGAATCGATAGCTAGACAATCGATTAAGTGATTTGATATTACAAAAAGTAAAACAATTCAACTTAAAATAAACCGAATCTGGCAAGAGAATGTTTTAGGTAGAAAACAGGGGTTAGAGATATCAGAACTTTGGGTTCGTCTCGTTGATGGATCTTAAATTAAAATGATTTAGAATTATAGCAAAGCAATTTTAAAAGCGCTCAAGGAAGTATCAAAAGGTACAGATAACCCTCTTTCGAAGGCGTAATCCGATATCAATCTAGATCGGCATCCTACTTTCGTGGAAAACCGGATCTAGACTGATCCAATGGGTTCAAAAATACTATAAAATTCCTCATACAAATCCCGCCCCATTTATTGATGGCTCAGAGTATGTCCGAACTAGCAGATCTAGCGTTGCAATTCACCTTTCGGTCCTTCTTGCGGCGCCCGAGAAAAGAAATTACGTGATCAAGGTAACTCTAGCAGTAAAACAGCATAGAACGGATAAACACAAGATAAAATTTGTATTTGCTATGAAATAACAAGTTTGAACGAAAGATACAGACAACGAGACTACACCCTTAGTTCCGACAAAGAAATTACGCTATCATAGCGTCGTTTGAGTACAAATCTCTAAAGAAAGAAGAAACCAAAATGAAGATAGAAGGTAGGAGATGGCAAACTCTTCAAGGAAGGGTAGCAATCCTTCTTCTTCAGATCTTCTAGAGTGGGCGCACAAGGATCTCTTCTTCCTTCTTTGCTTTCGACCAAAACTTTAACACCTCACCAGAACTCGTCCTTTTGCAACCCAGATTATGCCCCTTAAATAGAGTCCAAGCTCATTTATGAACACATACATTGATGGGAAATTGAATTAGTTGTGTTTTGATACCAAGAACGTTAAAATCCGAGGCATAATGAGGGAGTTATGGCCCATTCAATGCAGGCGGTTCCATAATTACGGGTATAATGGGCCATTATGGTCGTAACTGTAATGTAACTATTATACATTAATTGCAGCCTCTTTAATTCTTGTAACTCCCAAATAATTAATGCTCATTTAATCCTCTTCCTTTTGACTTCAAAAATGTCCCAATCGGAGTTCAAACAAAGGAGTTGTGAGCATTTAAAGCTTGGCAGCTTGTAATAAATTCTCGCGGCTGCGAGATTACGATCATGAGGCAGATTATGGCCTTGGGGCAAATTATGGCCATGCCCATAATTTCAGTGCAGAAGTTCAATTTGTCTTGAAATTTGTAGGCGAGCAGTATGGCCTTGGCTTGATTTGTGGCCATAGTCGTAGCGTCAAAAATTGCCGATCAGAAGATTGCGACCTTCGCGTCATTAGCACGACACTCTAACCAACTAAGCTAATAGGCCAATTTGTTTTTAATTTAGTGCATGAGAAACCGTCTAAGCTTAGATTCTTTTAATGGCCTAGCTTTGTTATTTTGAAAATTGTGTCCATACAATGAGTAAAATTTAAATTTTTGAATAATCTATTAACGAAAATATATGTTTAACTCGATGCTTAGCAAAAAAAAAAAAAAAAAAAAAAAAAAAATTCTTGTTACCATGACTTTATAAACTTGACTAATTTACACTAAAAATACCCAATGCTATTCATAATATTTATTCAATATTAATTTAGTGACTTTTGCATGTGTTATCCTTTATCAATGGCCCATGCAGGTTTTCAACCAGCGATCTTCGCGTTATTGCCATGGTGCTCTAACCAACTGATTCTTTTAATGCATGAGAAATCATCTATGCATAGATTCTTTTAATGGCCTCACTTTGTTATTTTGAAAATTTTGTCCAAAAATGAGTAAAATTTAATTTTTTTGAATAATATATTAACGAAAATATACCTTTAACTCGATGCGTAGGAAAAAAAATCTTCTTGCTACCATGATTTTATAAACTTTAGTTATTTACACTACAAATACCCTATGCAGTTCATAATATTTTATTCAATATTAAATTAGTGACTTTTGCATGCATTATTAATGCAGGAGCATTGCCAAGGAGGTCCAAAAGAATCAAGAAGCCCCCGGTCAGGTATGGAATGAACACGTGAAACTCCAAGGAGAGTGTTTTGTGGGCTTGTCTACACCCCACCCATCCCTTTTGTGCTTATCAAGTTTATCATATTAAGAACCATTTTGAGATGTAAACACTTGTATGATATGAACACAAGTGTGTTAATGCTTTTAGTTAGGTTGTAGCCTAGGTTTATTTTGACAAATCTTTTTTTTACTTTGTAGTTAATGTAATAGGTTGCTATAGCCTAGGGAATTCACACTTTGTAGTTAATGTAATAGGTTGCTATAGCCTAGGGAATTCTCTCTCATGCCAATGGTACAAGTCAACATCAAGGTTCCCCAATATCAAGGCTCTCTCTCATGCCAATGGTACAAGTCAACATCAAGCATGATTCAACAAACCAAGCAACAACCGGCTGATGCGTTGCATTTATATAGTGTTTTTGCCTATGTTTTACATCATATTTTGGACTTATTTGCACGATTTTGTGTTACTTCTACTGTTTTTATCTTACTTTGCACAGAATCTTCACTTTTTTAGTTTTATTAAAAATGTAAGTAAAAAAGGCATTAAAAATGAAAGATTTTAAGAGTTTTAAGGTCAAAGCACGATTTCTGAGGAGATCATGAGCCCACACGTCAAATTTGGAGCAAAAATGGTAAAGAAGGAGACATTTACGGCCTTGGCCATAATTGTGGATTCGGCCGTAAACACGACGACGAGCGGGAGGTGAAAATTGGCTAAATATAAAAGTCCACCGAAACTTTCACGGGTGAAGTCGTAATTCCATCACGGGCCGTAAAAGTTTATGTGACCAAAAGCATTATACGCTGGTCAGTGGCATGGTACTTAAATCGTCGTTGATATTTGATCGCAACAGATTTAAAGTATACCAACTCGTGGTATAATATAACTCATGACTTTAGATTTCTCAACTAGAGGAGTTGGAGCAAATCTCAATTTAAAAAGATAAATCACCAAAGTTCTATTCATAAAAATTTCTCATCAAGCAGAAAAAGATAAATTAAACATCAAGTAACAAGATACTATGCACGCGTCGTTTGAACATATAACAATTCATATATGCATTTTATCAATACTAGAATTGAATTTACTCAACAATTTAAGTCTACATGAAATTTCAAAAATTCCCTAAGTTATCAAATTAATCACTCAAAATGTTTCCTAAGTCCAAAATCAAGGGTAAAACAAATTTGATCATCCTTAACAATCATAAACATTCAAAATACATATTTATAAAGCTCTGAAGAATAAGCATATAATGAAGGACACCCTAGACTTAAATTGTTGCACATTTATAAATATTCAACCAATAAAGAATTTCAGAAAAAATTTTGCAAGAGTTCCCTTTGTATTTATTAGCGAAACCCTGTACAGTTATATCAAAATTGAGAATTACAGCTCAGAAAAATGCAGAAAAATTATCATCTCGAAGATATTCAAATTTTACACTACAATCAACTTCCAGATATCAAATACCGTCTAATTTTGCAAGTCAAAACCCAGTTTACCACTTTTGATCACTATCTCATACCTAATATCAAAATGTGCATCATAATCATTCCAACATGCAGAAAATCATCAATCAGACAACCAAAACTATCACATGGCATCACATATACATGATAAATACCAAACATGTCCAAAAAAATATCATCTCTAAGTCATGTTCAGCATCCTAGGACTCAATACCATCTAGTGTATACAATATCGAGCAACATCTACAAATAACCAAAATGAATTGCGTAATATCCCAATACAACGCACACACACAAATAAAAATTGAAAAGATGGTGTGAGGTTGCATCGGCATCAAATCTATTAAGCCTGTGCACAAATTAGACAACTGTGAGACTACTCATGCGATACCAAAAATATGTATAAAGAATTAAAACGTGATACTCACAAAGTCTATCAATCTGTCTCCTTATGCTTAGAGTCCTCCTCCTCATCCCTGGTATGTCTCGTCGATGATGATGATGGGAGATGACGCCGTAACAACTCCTCTATCACGCATAGTGAGTCGAGAGCTCTCAACTGTCCCTGCTCCAGGCGCGATATGTCGTCGCACATCCTCCTCTGCTCAGCTCGCATCTGCTCCACCGATGGATCTGATCGTGCTGATGTGGATGGTCTGGCAGATGTAGAAGGCTGATCAACAGCTAATGGCACGACTGGAGGTACATGCTGTGAATATCTGGGCTGTGATGGTGGTGAAGCTGCCTCTCTAGGACCTCCCCCAAGCGTGGGATCCACGATCCAATTCTACTGAACACGAACCGTGGTACGGTTCATGTTCCGCAACCTCATGGTAATATCTGTGTGTCTGAACATAAGATGGTACGAGCTCCCAAGCCTCATAATCATCCTAATGGCAACACATGCATCTATATCCAGTCTGGGATTACCCTTTGCCTCATTCAACCCCGAAGGATCGACACTGAGGGAAAGGGCAATTGAAGTAACTAATCCTCCCATCACGAGGACTCCTCTCCGAGCTCTGGCGGCTTTCTGGATTTGCTTCATCAGGTAGAATGAAGTGCTGACTCTGAATCCTCTAAGCATGGCCCATAGAAAGAATAACTCCGTAGATCTGACCATACCATCGCTCTCTGCCCGCCCAAAAATGGTATGTGCAAGCACCATGTGTATATATCTGAAAATCGGGCTAGTCAGACGCAATGCTCTAGCGGTCCTAGGGTCAAATCCCTACTCGCCAGTGATCTCTCTCCAAAAGGTCCCCTCTGAAAACTCACGAGGACGGTGTCTGGTCATATCCGAGGGGAATCCAAATATGTGGCCCAGCTGGTCCAATGTAAGCATATGCTCCCGGTTCCCCAACTAAAATGACATCCTCCCAGGATCTCCGTCATTGTGGTTCCTTAATGAAATCTGGACGGTGCTGAAAAACTCCAAAGTGAGCTGGGTGTATGTAGGGTGCCTCTGCTGGTAAAAATCCTGCCACCCTATGTTCGCAAACATCCACTGGATGTCGTCGAACAATCCTAGGGACTGCAGTGTCTGGTCATCCCAATATCGTGTGCTGATCACCCCTCTAGTGGATAGAGCACAATATCTCCTCTCGATCTCCCTACTCCTATGACGAATTTGACGCGGGTAGGGAGTAAGCACTGGAGGTGGTGATCGCGCCCGTCTCCTCTCCTGGATAATGGCCTCTGGTACAGGAGGTGATGGCTTAGGTGATGAGAGCTCTGGTGAGGCAATTGGTGAATGTCCTAATGATGGCTCTGGTGAAGATAGATGAATCTCGGGTGAGGGTACTAGTGCTACTAGAATGGGTGCTGGCTCTACTGGCTCAGTCATATGTGGGATCTCAGAAACTGATGGTGGAACTATCTCAGGAGTAGCAGAAGACTCATGTGCAACTGACGGCGAAGAAGAACGAAGCTCGGGTATCTCCACTGATATCTCTTGCAAGTCTACGAATATCTCGGGTGATCCCTCCTCTGGATCTGACAATACTGGTGTACTAGCCTCATGGATAGGCAGATCTCCCTGGGCTGAGAGGAGGGTGATACTATCTCGGGTGTGCGCGCTATATCATGTGGAGTGTCTACCTCCATACCCTGAGCGTCAGTAGGTGCCACAGAATCTAGTAAATCTGTGGAAGGTCCTAATATGGCAGGACCCTCCACATCCATCGGTACAGCATCTGTCTGTGCCTCCTCCACTATCTCAATCTCTGGTATAGTGGGAACATAAGCTGGGGGTGCTACTGGAGTCTCTGCAGTCTCCATGACAGGTGATAGAGGGCGAGTGGTCCTCCTCCCCCAAGTACTAGTGCTTCGACCGGTACGCTTCCTAGCGTACCGTCTGGCGATCCTCTGATCGCGGCTCTTTGGTCTGTCGGCAGGCCTCTCTGAAATAATCTCCAACTCTGGAGAACTAACAGGCTATCGCTCTGCCATATGTGATGTGCTGGGTACTGAGGATGCACTCGGAGCCTCTAATGCCTATGCATGGGTCTCAGGCTCTGAGTCAAGATAAACTATCCTCTCAAAAGTGTTTGGTAACACTTCGGACACCATCCTATACATGTAACGTGGTTCCGGCCCAGGATATCTGCTCTTCATCACTGCCCCATAGGGCCTAGACCTCACAAATCTCTTCGGTGCCATAGTATCAAGCAGATCAATCCAAAATATGTAAACCTAACTCGAAAATCGTGGTACTACAGTAACCGTGGTATTTGGCCGTGAAGGTCGTGAGTGAAATTGTCCCAGAATTCGAACAAAATAACTCCAAATCGGTGCAAAAGGTATGTGATCCAAGTTCTACTGATGAATCACAAGTCAGAGTAAAGAAAACTCACGAATCTGTGCGCAAATCGGGCTTGAATCGGCTGGAAGACGGGTTCTGGCGACTCGGCAGACGAGCATCTGTTCTTTACAAAATCCGATGGAAATCTGGCGAAAGGTCGTCAGAAAGCACTCTCTGGAAGTGGAGGAACACTGGTGGAAAGTTTTCGTCGCAGCTCGTAGGAAGAATCGTCTAAAATCGGCGAATTACGAGCATAAACGTAAACCCTAAACCGCCCGTGAGGTTTAAACCGTAAGAACTTACGGCCCGTAAACATGTCACGGCTTGGGCCGTAAACTCGCCTTAGCGTACAACGTCCCGTTAACTTAGTCATCTTTGCGTTCACGGCTACGCGATAATTACGGCTTGACCCGTAAATGTCGCGTTTTACCTTAGCTTTTCATCAGAAAAATCCGCAAAAATCTCTGAAAAAATCCTGCACATAAAACATCAAATTCCGAAGAATTTCTGTATGTAATAGTTCATCAAATCATATGGAGAAAGCTTAAAACAAAAATAAAAATTGAGAATACGCTCCTAGAATTTATAAAGAAAAATTCAAAACTAAAATAGAAAGGTATGCTGAAATTAATGAAAATTCAGAGCTGCTGGGTTGCCTCCCAGGAAGCGCTTGTTTATGGTCTTTAGCTTGACCAAGACAGTGTTCATGACTCTTCTGGTGGGTACAACGCACAGTGGATAATTGGCAGTTATTGCTCCTGACACCTTTCCGGTTCATTGTACAGATTTAACTTTATAGTTCTAGGTAATGTCCATGTCTCTGCTTTCTTTGATTCCCCCTTTTTATGCTTTTCCCAATTTTCTGAGAGACGTCTATCGATTTCAAAATCACCTCCTTTATCAAAGTTGTTCTCCTTCACCCCTGGAGATTTATCGGAATCTGCAAAATTAATTCATTTAGCTTCGGATGAAAAATCAAGGTTCAACTTGCTATCATTCAAATTCAAAGTAAGTTTTTCGTGCAACATGTCAATAACAGCTCCTGTGCTTGCTAAAAATGGTCTTCCTAGAATGATAGGGAACTTAACATTTTCCTTCATATCAACAACTATAAAGTCAGTAACGATAGAAAATTCATCAATTTTAACTATTACATTCTCCAATATACCATTTGGTTGCTGATCAAATCCATTAGCAAATTGAACATATGTGTTAGTGGGTTTAAGTCTTTCACTATCTATTTTCTCAATCAAGTGTGATGATATCAAGCTAATGCTAGCTCCTATGTTGCGCAAAGCATTTTCAACAGATAACTTACCAATCTTGCATGGAATCGAAATACTCCCAGGGTCTCTTACCTTAGTTATGTCAATGTTCTGACTTACTTGGTCCTTCTTTACCTCGGTTTTACCAGTCTCATGTCCCTTTTGTTCTGTTCTAAACAACCTCTGGGGAAAAGGAATTGGAGGGACATATGCAGGTGGGCCTACATATTTCTCTTCATCCCTTACTTCCTTGCAATATTATGCTTCTAGCACAATGCTTATAGACTGATCTACAGACTCCTCAATAGGTTCCTCAAGTATCTCCTTATTTTCAGCATTCATTACAGTGACTGCATTGACGTGCTCCCTGGGATTCATCTCAGGCTGTCTTGGTAATCTCCCTGGAGGTCTAATGGCAGTGCTTGCTTGCTGTGCAATCTGATTTTCCAACATCTTGTTGTGAGTAGTCAAAGCTTGCATACAAGATGTCAACTGCTTGATCTAATCAGCGAGATCGTCAGTCCTTTGCTGTTGTTTCATAACAACTTCCAGCATGGAATCAAAGCTCGACTTTTGGGACTGCCCATACTGTCTTGGCTGGAAACCTGGTGGTGGCTTATTATTCTACTGTGAATATTGAGGCGGAACTTGCCCTTGATTTTGCTTGTAAGACAAGTTGGGGTGGTTCCTCCATCCTGGGTTGTAAGTAGCAGAGTAAGGGTCATTTGCAGGTCTCTAATTATAATTCCCCACAGCATTCACTTGCTCTTGATCTGACTCCTCCTGTGAAGAAGTTATGATCCGACATTCAGATGCACTGTGCCCTGTTACACCACATACCTCTCAAGAAACCATGTTAACTAAACTAGGTGAAAGAGATAAGGAATCAATCTTCTGAACTAGAGAATCTACCTTATCTGCCAGTGATGTTAAGGAATCAACGTGAAACTTACCAAATCCCATGGAAGTAGTGCTCCACTCACTTGACCATTGGTTATGGTTCATGGCCATATCCTCTAGAAGAGCAGTTGCTTCTTTCCACGTTCTTGCTCATGATCGTTCCTCCAGCTGCAGCGTCCACCATCATTTTGGTGTTATAGTCCAAACCGTTGTAAAAGATTTGGACTAAAATCCAGTCTTGAAGTCCATGATGTGGGCACATGTGCTGGAGCTCCTTGAAACGCTCCCAAGCCTCATAAAGCGATTCTCCCTCTTGCTGTGTAAAGCACGTGATCTTGTTGCGCAGCTGAACAGTTTTGCTCGGTGGGAAATATTTGTTCAGGAATGCTCTGGACAATTGTTCCCAGGTGGTGAATGATCCTACTAGCATCGAGTACAACCAAGCTCTGGCACGGTCCCTGAGAGAAAATGGGAATAGTCTCAGTCTTATGGCATCAGATGAAACTCCGTTAATTTTAACTATATCGCAATATTCAAGAAAAACAGCTAAATGAAGATTCGGATCTGAATTTAGGGAACCCCAAAATTGGTTTTACTGAACCATCGTCATTAGCGCTAGCTTTAACTCGAAATTGTTTGCCTCTACGTTGGGTCGAATGACACTTAGATTGAACCCTTGTACATTAGGTGCAGCGAAGTCCCTCAAAGATTGATGATGATTGTCCTCCGCCATCTCTCCTTTCTCAGAATTCTTTTTAGCCTCAAACTGCAGTCTGCTTCGAAGGCGGAATGTGCGCTCAATTTCTGGGTCTTCTGGAAGAAAAGCACCTACACGAGAAACTCTGGGCATACAACGTGTAAGTAGACAATAAAAAGAAAAGAATAGTAAAAACTAATGGCAAAAGAAAAGAAAAAATGCCTAATCTCCTAACCTATCAATTAGTCAATATTAACTATCCGTAATCCCTAGCAACAGCGCAAAAAAAACTTGATAGCTATCCGCAAGTGCACGGATTTATCGAAGTAATAAAAAGATTATCGTTCCCAACGAGGATCTGGCGGTCAAATACCGATTACACGATTGATCTATATCTAGACGATTCAAATGATGGTTTTTGTTTTGGAAACTTCTAATGCAAGAAAACAAAAAGGTGGTTTTAGGGTTTTGGCTAAAAATCAATTTGGATAAATTCAGGATTCGGGGTTTCACCACGCTGACGATTATGAATTTAGTAAAAATAAATCTTTAGTCAGAAAATTATAGTTTTGAAAGGGATTTTTCCTAAGGTACAGATTACGTCCTCCCGAAGCGTAATCCAGTATATATTTATTAATTCCCTACTCTCGTGACAATTAACATAAATAGACCCTTTGAGTTCTGTGAAAAACCATGTTAATCCTTCAAACAAATCCAAACTACTCCCGTGATTGGATTTGTAGGTTTGAAAAGAATAGTTCAAACATTGCGATTCACCTCCCGGTCCTTCTCGCAACGTCCAAGACGTAAAAATACTTGATCAGGGTAATTTACGGAATAAGCACAATTATAATCAAATCAAATCTATAAAAATCATGTCAAAGATTTAAACAACAAATTCAATCCATAAATCATTCAACGGGCTACTTCCCAAAATCCCGAAATTAGGGTTTACACGTTCATATTCAAAGCCAACAACATGTTCATCGATGAATTAAACATGTAATCTCTCTAAAATAATGCAAAGATGCACTAGGAAAGTATTTAGAACTCTTCCCCTTGATCTGGTAATGAAGATGAAGCGTCAAATCCTCTCCTTTGCGTGATCTCTCGCTAGAATTTTGCCCTAGAGTTGAGTCTCGCCGTCGCCGCTACCTCCTCACATTTTCATGCCTAGAAGCCCTCTTAAACCGATCAAAATCCCATCTTTTATAGTTAGACCAGTTTAGAACCCATCAAGGAATGGTTATACAAAGTTTGGCTCAAATCCGGTTCAAAACGAGTGAGAATCGAGCGAAAAACTCGTCAGGCGGAAACTTTTACGGCCCGTGATGTGTTTACGGCTTCTAGGGTATATAAATGCAACGCATCAAAATACCCTAGACTTAGAATTTTTCTTGTCCTCAAGCAATACCAGAATATGTATGAAGGGTTTCCGCCTAGAAGCCGTAAACACATCACGGGCCATAAAAGTTTCCGCCTGACGATCGATTCTCACTCGTTTTGAACCAGATTTGAGCCAAACTTTGCAGAACCGTTCCTTGATAGGTTCTAAACCGGTCTAACTATAAAAGATGAGATTTTGATCGGTTTAATAGGGCTTCTAGGCATGAAAACATGAGGAGGTAGCGGCAACGGCGAGACTCAACTCCAGGGCAAAATTCTGGGGAGAGATCACGCAAAGGAGAGAATTTGACGCTTCATCTTCATTACCAGATCAAGGGGAAGAGTTCTAAATACTTTCCTAGTGCATCTTTGCATTATTTTAGAGAGATTACATGTTTAATTCATCGATGAACATGCTGTTGGCTTTGAATATGAACGTGTAAACCCTAATTTCGGGATTTTGGGAAGTAGCCCGTTGAATGATTTATGGATTGAATTTGTTGTTTAAATCTTTGACATGATTTTTATAGATTTAATTTGATTAGAATTGTGCTTATTCTGTAAATTACCCTTACCAAGTATTTTTACGTCTTGGACGTTGCGAGAAGGACCGGGAGGTGAATCGCAACGTCTGAACTATTCTTTTCAAACCTACGAATGCAATCATGGGAGTAGTTTGGATTTGTTTGAAGGATTAACATGGTTTTTCACAGAATTCAAAGGGTCTATTTATGTTAATTGTCACGAGAGTAGGGAATTAATATAAATAGATACCGGATTACGCTTCAGGAGGAGGTAATCTGTACCTTAGGAAAAATCTCTTTCAAAACTATAATTTTCTGACTAAAGATTTATTTTTACTAAATTCATAATCATCAGCGTGGTGAAACCTTGAATCTTAAATTTATCCAAATTGATTTTTAGCCAAAACCCTAAAACCACCTTTTTGTTTTCTTGCATTAGAAGTTTCCAAAACAAAAACCATAATTTGAATCGTCTAGATATAGATCAATCGTGTAATCGGTACTTAACCGCCAGATCCTCGTTGGGAACGATAATCTTTTTATTACTTCGATAAATCCGTGCACTTGCGGATAGCTATCACCAGCCAATCACCATTCCACATCAAACACCAAGCAAGGTCAACATTCAATCAAGTTCCAAATACCAGCCAAGACCACCTATCAAGCTCCCAATACAAGGTCAACATCCAATCATCATTCCCAAATGCAAATCCTGTTCACGCCTAGCTACAAGCATCTGACAACTTCCAGTTCCAATTCCAACAAGAGTCCAACTTCACACCACCCGGCCACTATTCTTCAAGCCTAAATTAGTAGCCAATTGAAAGAACCAGCTTGTACTTAACTTGTTACCGTTAACACAGCTTGTTACCATTGAATGTAATGTGAGAGAGAGACAGATTGCAAATGTAACCAGTGGGGGGGGGGGGTTTAAAGTCCATGTAAGTTTCTCACTAAATAACTTGATGATATTTTGAACGAAATCAAACTGTGTTAGCCTTGTGCTGAGTTTCCCTTGGGCGTGCCTTTGGCCCCATTGCGTTACCTAAAGGGTGAGCCTTTGGCCCCTTGATCTCCTTGAGGGTGAGCCTTAGGCCCCTCCCCATTGATGCTTGAAGGTGTGCCGAAGGCCTTTCATCATCACTAGTGTGTTCCTATCTCCACATAGCCATTGTTTTCCGAAGCTGCTGAACTTGGAGAGAAGCTTGGTTCCCCTGCTGAAACACAAGCCGAGCTTGCTGCGTGAGTTCAAAGGAGCCAGTCCCCTTCCTCAAGGGGGCCTCAGGTGACTTCCTTCCACCTCATCCTGTTTCTTTGCTGCATGCTTTTGTTACCGTTAAAACCCTTGTTCCCTGTTACATTAAGAGCTACATACCTAGGGAAGATCCTTGCGCTAGGGATTCTTGTCCTGCATCAGTGGTATCAGAGGGCTCCTTAGGTGCTCTGAGTGTCCATCTGTTTGTTTGAGCTAAAATTTATTTTCCGCTAAAACCTCAATCCGTTACTCTACCGCATTTTGAAATTTCCGCTGTTGGTTTCTGAAATCCGCTGTTCGCTATCTGCTTTTGATTTCCTGCTGACTGAAACTGTGTTGTGACGTTTTGGCAACCAATCTCTAGAAACATTGAAATCTTGAAAACTACGGGTGTGTCATCTGAAAATCTAAAATTCTGAATAAGATACTATAGCTTACCACGGTATTCCTACACTCTACTGAACTTTGCAAGTGACTAACTATTTTGAAATTGCCTTCCGATTACCATATCTCTTGTATTTCTGGTTATGTGTCAATGCTGAAATTTCTCTTTATTGTTGCTTACCGTCCTGATTTTCCTATTAGCCTTGATAATATTGTAACCTCGAGTACCATTAAGATTTCTCTATCAGTTCCTGTTTGAATTCTGAATCTAGTCACTGCTGCATTACATGCGTTCATTTTCCTATCACTATAGTTACCAGTTATTATCTGCTAACTTGCTATGTGGCTTTTGGATGGTGAAATGAGCTGCTAACGATATCGTTCTACTCTTTGTTTTAGCTGGCAATTGGTTTCCTTTGCTGTCTATGGCGCTTACTTATTCCTTACCCAATACTATGGTGTGCACTAGGAATAATTCCCAAGTCCCTGAACCCGAGCATGAACCAGCCACCTGTTGGTGTATATGCCCTAGGACCTAGTTTTGGTCCACTTATATACTACTTGACTTTGATATTTATATATATCATTCTGGCATTGTCATTATCAATGTTTGTTTACATCTGCGCACATGTACTGACATGATAATGTCCCTGGAGATAGATTGGATCTGTGCTCAAACTATTGTCCCCAGTCGATGTACCTTAGTGGATATGGGACAGCTATGGTACTTGTGAGACTGGTATGTGAGCTGGTTAGGTACGTGGTGCTAACGCAGACACATGGGTATATCATTGGAGGATATACTGGAAAGACCCGCTGTGAGGCTATGACTTGGTGTCATAAGTTATCCTCACAAGTGACAGGAGATGCATTGATCCCTTGACTTGAGGTCATTGATCATTCTATATGGTTAGGGACTTGCTTTGATACAACCTAACACCTCGCCGTAGTTGGGAGGTCATAACGGTTGTCATTGAGCATGTCACGACCCATATGAGAAGGTCAATGGACAGACATAGGATTTGCCCCTTCCTTAGGGAAGTATGATATCCATGGAGCTCCTCTATGGTTCTATGACTGAGAGTGTATGGCCATACCCAGGTAAGAACCTGTTTTAGTCATAGCCATGTGATTGGGTGAAAACAAGTGGTGACACACTTGTCCAATCGGATATCAGTCCGGCAAAGAGACTGTAATGCATCTGTACCTAGTTGCGATGATGGGGATGTCGATGTCGATATCCATTCCAATGACCTGGGTAGCAGCGATGCACTGCTAGGTGCCACTCACTGCTTGTGGTGACCTTTGGTCAGCACTGCCAGCGTCAGAAGAACCTACAGGGTCGCACACCTTGATACTTGAGTTCTCGTATTGATCGAGAAGCCTTATGATCAAGTTATTGGATAACTCGGATCTAATTGGGAGATTTCATCAGCACCAATGGGCCTGATGAGATGGAAGAATGTTATTGGAGCCAAACTTCATTTTTGGCAGGTTGACCCGTATTTGACCATGGTTGGTCACACTTAGATTAGGGTTGCATTGGATTGGATCCAAATGCTTAATCAACCCATAGGATGAAGTTTGGGCTAGCTCATTATCCAATGAAGCCCAATAACAAGTTCTCATGAAGAGAAGAGAGGCTAAAAGGGTATAATGGGGAGAAACCCAACCCCATTGGCGCCTAAGGGGCATAATGGGGTTAGGGTGGCAAAATTGCTTCATTAAGGAAGCAATTTGCGCCTAGCCCTTCTCCTTTGATGGTATGAATGCCTTTAAGGCATGTCTTGGGCTGATATGGTACTTGGGCAATTATGGAAAGGTTGAATGAAGTTTATGGTAAAGTCTTGGAGACTTTCCTTGCATTAAACCTCCTCATCCTAGCCCTACACTTGTCATGATCCTAGCCCTTGCCCTAATCGCCTCTTGCCCTATATATGTGACCCTAGCCGCCCTCTCTTATTATGATTCATCCTTGGAGGCGTGAACATAAGAAGGGAGCGAGAGCAAGGAGCATTGGCGCAATCTCTTCCTCTTCCATCAAGTGGCCGCAAGCTTCTCCTTCCTTACCACTTGGCGCATCTTTCTCTCTTGGTGGTGCAAGGTGGTTGGAGCATCTCCCTAAGACTTAGATCTTCTTCCCGAGGCTAGCACCGGGCGTGGAAGAAGAGGACTCGAGGCATCCGTGTGTGTGAGACTGCAGAGGGCGCACAGTTGGGCGCCTATCACGACATCGACCTCATCTTGCTCTGAGGTATTTTCTAACTCATCGTGTCGACCCCCTTGCATGCGATCTTCACTGGGTTTTTGGGACGGACCTGTTTCGGGGACATTCTTCCGCTGTGCAATGTATGTATGTGTCTCTGAAAAATTGTAAAATGTCCCCGGGGTTTCCCAACAGTGGTATCAGAGGGACTTGCAAGCCTCGAACGATGTTTTATGCTTTTCTTTCATGCTCATATGCCATATCTCTATTTTCGAAAATAGCATGATGCATGGCAAACGATTTTTTCTAAGTAGGAAAAAATTAGGGTTTCTTGTTTCTATCATCCTCTCAATCTCTTTTGGATTTTTGGACTATTTTTCTTGTCTGATTTAAAGATCAAAGGCGCATGTAGTTTTGTCAAGTAGGACGGGCATTGTGTCTTTGGACTGGCCAAGTCTCTTGATCTGACAAAATTGCCAGCCGAAAGGATCTCTGAAATCACCTTGAAAAATAAATCGCAATTAACCAAAAAGATTTGTGAGAAGAAGAGGAGAAAAAGAGACTAGTTTTAATGAAAAAGTAAAATTTCAGATTTTATGTTTTTCTTGAGCATGTAGAATTGCATGAGTAAATACCTTGATTGTGCATAATGTTGTGATCATTAGTCAAGCCCCCCTTTGCATGCCTGTGATGTTTCCTCGTGAGGCCTGCGTGCCGCTTTTCTTTTTGCTTTTAAGAAGACTAGGGTAGCGCATGTACTTGGAGCTTGGCGCATGCATGGAGATGGCGCACCTTGGATGGTGGCGCAACAAGCATCAAGGAAAAGGCGCAACCTTGCTTGATGGCACAAGTTAGGCATGGCCGAACCCTTGGGTTTGAGAGCTAGCTAACTTGGCATCTTTCTTTGTGGCGCATTCTCCTTGGAGGAAGACCATGGCATTGGCCGAACCTTTGAGGTCTACCCTTAAGGTTTGAGAGCTAAGCCATGAAGGAAGGACCTTGGAGCCAACCATGAAGACCAAGATAGAGGGCGGCTAGGATAGGTCTTTCTTAGGGGCTTGAGTCCTATGTCAAGAGTTGAACCTCCTTTGGCATGGGTTGATTCAATGTCTTGAAAGGGCTTTGATCACATCATCTTTTACTGCTTTCCTTATCTGCTAAAAGCATGCCTGTGATGTTTTATCATTATGTTATCACTATAGGATTGCATGCCTGTATTGTTAGACATAAGATAAAACTGATGAGACCTTAAAAACCCTCATAAAATATCAAGTCTAGAAGCCTTCTAACGCGTAGCCCTCACTAAGCTATCGATTAGTGGAGTTGTGAACTGGTTCCCACCCTCGTGGGACACACCCACTTATCTTTAGAAAGTGTGTGGTGACAATGGTTTCCCCAGTCCAGTTTTAACCTGGGCGTGCCTTCGCAAGGAAACTCATTGGCCCTGGGCATAAACGGTTAGGAATGGACTTGACTAGAAATTCACATGTACTGGGCACATAGTGAAAGTCTAGAGGCATCGTTGAGAGGTTAGGGTTTCATGTTATATCCAGCCCTCGCTGGACATGAAATGCCCAAGACTGTCTCAACAAGGGGAGTTGCTTGGAGCAACCGGCCGGCGCGCCCACCTTAGGAAACATGGGTTACTTTGTGCATCTCATCCCACCCTCGTGGGACGCGAAGCCTCATGTGAAATAAGGATCCCATCTCACTAGGAAGTCTTAAACTTCCCGATTGACTTTGTGGGTTGTCAATTCGAATTTAAAATAGTGGGAGCAGTAATCGTTTAAAACAAGTCCAGTTTAAATGATTCAAAGTAGTACTAATCTGCTGTTTCTTGGTTATTGTAGAACAATGAACAATGGCAGATGGTCACTGCGATCTACCCTGGAAAGGGATAAGTTGGTTGGATCCAACTTAAAGGATTGGTATATGAACTTGAGAATTGTGCTCAAGCTCGAGAGGAAGCTATATGTCCTTGAGAAGCCAATTCCTGAGCCACTTCCATGCTTGGCCTCAGCAGCTGAGAAGGATGCTTATGATAAGCATCAAGCTGATACTTTGGAGATTGCACAATTGATGCTAACCAACATGTCGCCTGAGCTAAGAGGGCAATATGAATCTAAGAGTGCCTCTGAAATTATTTCTAGTCTAAGGCAGCTCTTTGATGCATTGGTTGAGCTCAACCCTCCTAAAGTAGACATTCAATGTGTTAAGCCCAAAGGCTTAACTAAAACATTGAAAATAAAGATGGAAAGAGTCAGGAATAATAAGTGCTACTCATGTGGAGGACCACCTCACATGATAAAGGACATAGTACGACTTCAGAATGAGAAGAAGAGAGGCAAGGCTTTGTCTTCATGCTCAGGTATCTATGTTACAGAAGTCAATCTTTCTACTTCTATGTCATGGGTATTGGATACCGCATGTGGAGCTCATATTTCTACAAATATGCAGGGGCTCAAGAGAAGTAGATCGGTGCGACCTGGAGAGATTGACCTACGCGTTGGAAATGGGGCACAGGTTGCTGCCGTTGCTGTAGGCGTCTTGACTCTCTCCTTACCGTCTGGACTTCTATTAGAACTAGATAATTGCTTTTGTGTACCTTCACTTACTAAGAACATTGTATCCATTCCTTGCTTAGCAAAGAAGGGATTTAAGTTTGAAATAAATAAGAACTCATGTTCTTTTTCATTTGCAAATATGTTCTATGGGAAGGGTACTTTGTGTAATGGTCTGTATATCTTGGATATGGAAAGTTCTATCTGTAACATAAGTAATAAAAGGACCAAACTGAGTGGTTCAGTTGGTGCTTTCCTATGGCACTGTCGATTAGCCCATATAAACAAAAATCGCATCCAACAACTCCATGCAAATGGATTGTTAGATTCAAGTTCCTTGGAGGAATTTGATACCTGTGAACCTTGTTTATTAGGGAAAATGACAAAGGCACCCTTCACCAAGATTGGTGAGAGGGCAGGAGGTTTATTGGATCTCATACATACTGATGTGTGTGGGCCTTTCAATAAACAAGCCAGAGGAGGGTACAACTACTTCATTACCTTCACTGATGACTTCAGTAGGTATGGATATGTCTACCTAATGAGACATAAATCTGAGTCCTTTGAGAAATTCAAAGAGTTCAAGAATGAAGTAGAGAACCAGCTTGGAAGATCCATTAAAGCTCTTTGATCTGATCGAGGTGGAGAATACCTGAGTGGAGAGTTCTTTGACTATCTGAGAGAGTCTGGGATCATATCCCAACTCACTCCTCCTGGAACACCTCAATGGAATGGTGTGTCTGAAAGGAGAAATCAAACTTTATTGGATATGGTTCGATCTATGATGAGTTATGCAACTCTACCTCCCTCATTCTGGGGGCATGCACTTGAGACAGCTTCTCTGATACTGAATAATGTTCCATCTAAGAGTGTCTCCAAAATACCATACGAGGTATGGAGTGGGAGACGCCCTAATCTCACGTTTATCAGGATCTGGGGATGTGAGACTTATGTCAAACGTCAGGATTCTAGCAAGCTAGAACCTAGATCTGATAAGTGTGTATTTGTGGGGTATCCTAAGGAAACTAAAGGATACTACTTCTATGTCCCAACCGAGAACAAAGTTTTTGTTGCTCGGGGTGCTGTCTTTCTAGAGAAAGAATTTCTTATGAAAGAAGTAAGTGGGAGGGAGTTTGACTTGGATGAGGTCCAAGTGCAACCACAAGATAAAGAGATGGAATCTGAGCCATCTGCACCGGTTATTATACAACCTGAGGCTCAGACACAGGTCCCACGTAGGTCTGGGAGGATTCGTCGTGCACCTGAGAGGTACGGGTCGCTGCCGACTCAACACGATGGAATTTTCATCATTGAGGATGAACCCAGAACCTATGATGAGGCGGTCAGTGGACCAGACTCCGAGAGATGGCTTGACGCCATGCGATCCGAGATGGATTCCATGTCGGCTAACCAAGTCTGGGATTTGGTTGAGCTGCCTGATGGGGTAAAACCCATAGGGTGTAAATGGGTCTTCAAGAAGAAGACAGACATGGATGGCAATATAGTTACCTATAAGGGTAGACTAGTGGCTAAAGGTTTTAAACAAGTCCACGGGGTGGACTATGATGAAACCTTCTCGCCAGTTGCCATGATCAAGTCCATTCGGATTCTGCTTGCTATAGCTGCATATCATGACTATGAGATATGGCAGATGGATGTGAAGACAGCGTTCCTTAACGGGAAGCTGACTGAGGATGTGTACATGACACAACCTGATGGTTTCATCCATCCTGCAGAGGCTAATAAGGTCTGCAGGCTAAAGAGATCCATTTATGGATTAAAGCAAGCATCTCGAAGTTGGAATCTTCGATTTGATGAAGCTGTGAGAGATTATGGCTTTATCAAAAGCGATGATGACGCCTGTGTATATAGAAAATTCAGTGGGAACTTGGTGATTTTTCTGGTCTTGTATGTCGATGACATACTGCTCATCGGAAACGACATCCCTAGTCTTCAAGCTGTGAAGACATGGTTGGGGAAGTGTTTTGAGATGAAAGACTTAGGGGAGGCCGCCTATATTCTAGGCGTGAGGATCTACCGAGAAAGATCCAAGAGGCTCCTGGCCCTTAGTCAGAGTACCTACATTGATAAGGTCCTTGAGAGGTTTAACTTGGAGCAATCCAAGAAAGGATACCTTCCAGTAAGACATGGCCTTACTCTCTCAAAGAGCCAGTGTCCTACAACACAGGCTGAGAGGGATAACATGAGTCGAATTCCTTATGCTTCGGCAGTAGGATCGATCATGTATGCAATGTTGTGTACTAGACCAGACGTGGCATATGCTGTAAGCATAACCAGCCGATACCAATCCAATCCAGGTCTGCAGCACTGGGTGACTGTAAAGAACATCCTAAAGTATCTGAGGAGAACTAAGGATTTGTTCTTGGTCTATGGGGGACAGGAAGAGCTCAGTATGCAGGGCTATACTGATGCATCATTCCAGTCTGACCCTGACGACTTTAGATCGCAGGCCGGCTATGTGTTCAAGATAAATGGAGGCGCTGTATGCTGGAAGAGCTTCAAGCAATCCACCATAGCAGATTCTACAACCGAGGCAGAGTATGTGGCCGCTTCTGAGGCAGCCAAGGAAGCCGTTTGGATAAGGAAGTTCATATCTGATCTTCAGGTGGTTCCTAGTGCAGTGGATCCCATTGAACTCTATTGTGACAACAATGGAGCAATTGCACAAGCCAAGGAACCACGGTCTCATCAAAGATCCAAACACATACTCAGAAGATTTCACCTGATCAGAGAGATCATTGAAAGAGGTGATGTCAAGATTAGCAGAGTTGACATAGAAAACAATCTGGCAGACCCATTGACCAAGGCTTTGGCGCAGCAGAAGCATGATGGTCACGCTAGAGATATGGGGTTAAGATTTCTCAACCTCTAGGTCTTAGTGCAAGTGGGAGATTGTTGGTGTATATGCCCTAGGACCTAGTTTTGGTCCACTTATGTACTACTTGACTTTGATATTTATATATATCATTCTGGCATTGTCATTATCAATGTTTGTTTACATCTGCGCACATGTACTGACATGATAATGTCCCTGGAGATAGATTGGATCTGTGCTCAAACTATTGTCCCCAGTCGATGTACCTTAGTGGATATGGGACAGCTATGGTACTTGTGAGACTGGTATGTGAGCTGGTTAGGTACGTGGTGCTAACGCAGACACATGGGTATATCATTGGAGGATATACTGGAAAGACCCGCTGTGAGGCTATGACTTGGTGTCATAAGTTATCCTCACAAGTGACAGGAGATGCATTGATCCCTTGACTTGAGGTCATTGATCATTCTATATGGTTAGGGACTTGCTTTGATACAACCTAACACCTCGCCGTAGTTGGGAGGTCATAACGGTTGTCATTGAGCATGTCACGACCCATATGAGAAGGTCAATGGACAGACATAGGATTTGCCCCTTCCTTAGGGAAGTATGATATCCATGGAGCTCCTCTATGGTTCTATGACTGAGAGTGTATGGCCATACCCAGGTAAGAACCTGTTTTAGTCATAGCCATGTGATTGGGTGAAAACAAGTGGTGACACACTTGTCCAATCGGATATCAGTCCGACAAAGAGACTGTAATGCATCTGTACCTAGTTGCGATGATGGGGATGTCG
Organism: Costus lasius; assembly: GCA_027563935.2. Lineage (NCBI taxonomy): Eukaryota > Viridiplantae > Streptophyta > Magnoliopsida > Zingiberales > Costaceae > Costus > Costus lasius. The sequence continues at coordinate 86,796,458 of CM050451.1, forward strand.
ATGTCGATATCCATTCCAATGACCTGGGTAGCAGCGATGCACTGCTAGGTGCCACTCACTGCTTGTGGTGACCTTTGGTCAGCACTGCCAGCGTCAGAAGAACCTACAGGGTCACACACCTTGATACTTGAGTTCTCGTATTGATCGAGAAGCCTTATGATCAAGTTATTGGATAACTCGGATCTAATTGGGAGATTTCATCAGCACCAATGGGCCTGATGAGATGGAAGAATGTTATTGTAGCCAAACTTCATTTTTGGCAGGTTGACCCGTATTTGACCATGGTTGGTCACACTTAGATTAGGGTTGCATTGGATTGGATCCAAATGCTTAATCAACCCATAGGATGAAGTTTGGGCTAGCTCATTATCCAATGAAGCCCAATAACAAGTTCTCATGAAGAGAAGAGAGGCTAAAAGGGTATAATGGGGAGAAACCCAACCCCATTGGCGCCTAAGGGGCATAATGGGGTTAGGGTGGCAAGATTGCTTCATTAAGGAAGCAATTTGCGCCTAGCCCTTCTCCTTTGATGGTATGAATGCCTTTAAGGCATGTCTTGGGCTGATATGGTACTTGGGCAATTATGGAAAGGTTGAATGAAGTTTATGGTAAAGTCTTGGAGACTTTCCTTGCATTAAACCTCCTCATCCTAGCCCTACACTTGTCATGATCCTAGCCCTTGCCCTAATCGCCTCTTGCCCTATATATGTGACCCTAGCCGCCCTCTCTTATTATGATTCATCCTTGGAGGCATGAACATAAGAAGGGAGCGAGAGCAAGGAGCATTGGCGCAATCTCTTCCTCTTCCATCAAGTGGCCGCAAGCTTCTCCTTCCTTACCACTTGGCGCATCTTTCTCTCTTGGTGGCGCAAGGTGGTTGGAGCATCTCCCTAAGACTTGGATCTTCTTCCCGAGGCTAGCACCGGGCGTGGAAGAAGAGGACTCGAGGCATCCGTGTGTGTGAGACTGCAGAGGGCGCACAGTTGGGCGCCTATCACGACATCGACCTCATCTTGCTCTGAGGTATTTTCTAACTCATCGTGTCGACCCCCTTGCATGCGATCTTCACTGGGTTTTTGGGACGGACCTGTTTCGGGGACATTCTTCCGCTGTGCAATGTATGTATGTGTCTCTGAAAAATTGTAAAATGTCCCCGGGGTTTCCCAACACCACCTTGGCTGATGTGATGCTTATGCTCACTGAAATGAAAACTGACATAAAGAAATCCCTTGATACCTTGAACTTAAGGGTAGGATACTTGGAAATGGCCTCTAGGCATAATTCCATCCACCAGGAACCTGATTCAGATTTTCCCATAGAAGAGAACCACCACCAAACCATATCATCCCCTAGAAGGCACCATGAACACAATTGGGGGGGAGGGCACGAGTAGACCCACTCAAGGTCCTAGAACCTACCCGAGAACCAAAACCCATCACCCTAACACTCAACTTAGGAAACCCACACCCATTAGGGATGATCCCCTAGCTGAAGAACCATTTGGTAGAGCCCCTTACCACCGTAGGAGGCCAACACCCATGAGGGGTGATCCCATAGCTGAAGAACCATTTAGTAGAGGCCAGTACCACCCTAGGGAGGAGGATGAGGTGTCTAGGACTATAAGGCTTACCCCACCCACCTTTGAAGGAGGATTGGATACCCAAGAATTCCTCAATTGGCAAGCTAACATTGAACAGTATTTTGAATGGGGAAGGATACCTGAAACTAGGAAAGTCCAATGTGTTAAATTTCTTCTAAGGGGATCTGCACAAATGTATTGGAATAGTGTAGAGGTAAAGTTGGCTAGGAGTGGTATACCACCCATTACCACGTGGAATGACATGAAGTGGAAATTGAGAGAAAAGTATGTTTCTCCCAACTATATGCAAAGAGTTTATGATCAACTTTCTAGATTAGTTCAAGGAAATGACTCGGCTGCCGAGTATGTTAGAAAATTTGAAGACCTCCTAGTTAAATGTGATTTGCATGAAGATCAATGGTTGACACTGAATCGGTTTAAAGGAGGATTAAGGGCTGACATCAAGAGGGCTTTGATACATCATAGGTGTGAGAACCTACAAGAGGCTTACCATTTTGTCATGGACATAGAATATGATTTACAACAATTAAGGGTTCCTCAACATAGGGTTAGCACCCCTGACACGTCAAGTCCAATCAGCCCAAACCCCTCCCCCACTAAGGCACCCCTAGTGGACAGCACCCTTAGGGAGAAGCGACCCCTAAGTACACCTAACAATAGGGTCACTTGCTACAAGTGCTCTCAATCGGGCCACCTATCTAGGGACTGCCCTAAGAAAACCCTACTTATAGAGGAGATAGAAGAGGGTGAACCCGAGAAGGAGGGAGTAGAGGAGGAAGCCTATGCACCTGAATATAACAGTGAAGAAGAGCCCCCATCTACCTTGGCGGTTATGAGGTGCACATATATTAAAGAAACCCCTTCGGAAGATTGGAAAAGGACTAGTCTTTTCTACACTTATACTCAATGTGGGGAAAAGGTGTGTAAGATCATTATTGATAGTGGGAGTAGTCTCAATGTTATATCCAAGCAAGCTGTAAGCAAGTTCAACCTGGAGCAAGAGAAGCACCCCAAGCCTTATAGTATTTCTTGGGTAGATAAAACTGGTATTCCTGTATCCTTTAGGTGTAAAGTACCCTTGAAGCTTTCCACTTACCAAGAGTTTGGTGTGATGTTACCGATATGGATGTGGCTGATGTGTTGCTTGGCCGCCTATGGCTATATGATCTTGATGTCACTCATTATGGGCGAAGTAATACCTATGAATTTAAGGTTGAAAACAAAAAAATCACCCTCATGCCTAGTCTGCCTCGTGAGCTTTGGGCCTCCCAAAAAAAGGGTAAAGCTATTGAGGAGACTAAGAAACCTATCACTCTTTTAAGGACCCAACCATTCTTGCGAGCCTCTAAGGAATCCGAGACCATTTTTACCTTACTGATGACTCTAAATTTCATAGTATTTTTCATACTTATTTAGTAATCTTTTGAACCATAATGTTACTCTTTTGCTTGTTTTTAAGCCTTAATTGTCAAATATTGCAGAATCTACACCAATTCTTATTTTTGATCATTTTCAGGTTAAAAGTGCTATATTTTGATGGATTTTGGAAGATTTGAGCACACCAATGGATTCCAGACGTCAAACGAAGCTACCCAACACATTTCAAGGCAAAATACACCTTCTAGTTAAAATACGGCACTACCGTATTTTGCAAATGATCTCTCACGGTACCGTATTTCGCAGCAGACATATTTGGGCAAAATACGGCACTGCCGTATGAAGCTTCACAGTACCGTATTGTGGAACTCAAAATTCTAATTTTTCCGCCCAGTTCTTGCAAAGATCGTATCTTTTGATCCAGACCTCCAAATTAAGATCCGAAGGAGGCGGTGGACTCACCTTTAAGAGGAGAAGACGCACAAACTAAAAGGAACAATTTTTATTAAGGGTAGAGGGATAATTCGAGGAAATCATCACTGCGCTAGGGTTCATCGCCGTTTGCTACACAGACCTTCTTGGACCATGATTTTTGATAAGAAGCTACGCTTGAGGAAGAAGAACACACCACAGAAGTTTCGGATTGAAAGGAGATCAATCGAAGGAGGAATCATCAAAAATGTGTTCGCGACACTGTTCATCGCGAATTCAGAGACAAATTATGTTTTGCTGTGATTCTTCCATCATGTTAGCTTAAACTCTTTTTGGGACAAGGGGGTGTTATTCTCCTGATATTTCAATGACTAGATAACTTTTTCATCAATATGTCTTTGCTTTGGTTATTTTACTCAAGTGATTTATTGCCTTCAATCGCTTTTAGTTTCATGCTTTAACATGTCTTAGAGTTTTATGCTATGGACTGAGAAGATGATATCATAGAACTTGGAACCCTAGAATTTATTGTAAGAACTCATCGCAAGAGATTGGTTGTGCTCTTATCTTTAGATTTTAGAAGTTTATTTCTTGTTATTGTTATGACCTCGAAATTATTGTTGTTACAGACATGATAACGTGCTAGAGATAGACGTTAGATTGTTAGAAAGCCTTGAGTAAAACCTATGAAACTAAGGTGTGAGAATGCTTAGTTTTGCTTGAGATCTTGGTATTGAGATAGGATGCACGAGAGTGATCCTTAATCTCTTTAACCAAAATTCACTTATATTTAGCATTGAATTGATCTTGTGCGAGAGTGAGGATCATTCCTTGTAAACTAATTGTGCGAGAGTGAGTTAGTTTGTTTGCCAAGTGAATTATATCTTAACCGTAGCAGAGATAAATTGATGATTCTTTAATCCTATCTAGTTCTAAATATCAAGTTGAATGAACCCCTAGTCCCGATTCTCTCATCCTGATTTACTTCAATTATAGTTCGATTGCTTTTTACACAATTCTCGATTCCCTTAGCTAGTGAAAAATCAATTAGTCGGTATTTAACGACGAAGTCCCTGTGGTTCGATATCTTTATTATTACTTCGAGTATTCGTGCACTTGCGGACACAACAAGTTTTTTGGCGCCATTGCTGGGGATTTCGGTTTTGTTGATATTGACATAATTGTTATTATCGCTAGACTAACTTTTTCTTGTTTTTGTTTTTTATTTTTTTACTACTTTATGTGATAGATTCTGATTTCCTTTTAGTTCTACAAATTCTGAACCTTTCTAACCTTCTACTTGTGTATGCGCAGAAATCTTAGGTTAGGACCATTAGTTCCTCTTGAGCCTGAAATTAATAAAACACTTAGACTGCGCAGGAAGTTGAAATTTGCAGAAGGAAGAGAAGAAGAATCCATCATGGTAGAAAGAAGAACGCTTAGAGACTATGCAGCCCCGAATACACAAGGAATCCATTCCAGCATCACTAGGCCTGCTATAGATGCAAACAACTTTGAGATCAAACCAGCGTTCTTATCGATTGACACCATGCATTTTAGTAGTGATTTTTACTATTATTCCATGATGAATTTAAGCCTATTTGAATGTTTTTATACTCCTTTAAGGCTTATTTAGTTAAAAACTTCAGAATCTTCACTTTTCGTCTGTATTATTGAATTTCAAGTAAAATCACCCAATTTTGAGATTTTTTTGAAGAATCTAAGAGCATGGGGTGATTCCTTATGAGAAGACAAAGCTGCCCGTAAAATTTGGGCTCAATCGGAGCCTTTTCTAGACTTCACGACCAGGTGAACCCCATGGGGTTCACCCGTGATCTCACCGAAGGATGAATTCTACGCACGCATTACAGCCTGGTGAACCCAGCGGGGTTCACCGATGAAGTGAAGATGTCTGAGAATTGCCGCACACATCACGGCCAGGTGAACCTCGTGGGGTTCACCCGTAATTCTACCTGGAGATTTATGCGCAGGAAATCGCCGAGGACTTCACTAGCTGGTGAACCCCGCTGGGTTCACCCATGACTATTTCACAGCAAATATGTGCCAAAGACTTCACCACCTGGTGAACCCTGTGGGGTTCACCAGTGAAGCGGGCGGATCAACTCGACACCCTCTCGGTTTTCCCTCGATTTTGAACCTGATTCAAGTCCAAATTTAGCAAGTGAGGACTTTTTTGAAAGATAACTCGAAGATGAACGAAAAGGATATAAAAGCCCCAAATTTCGTGAACTAATGAGAAGCAATCGGGCGACGAAGTGGCTAGGGGCAGAAGAACACGACGATTCGGCGACTTCGAGCAGATTTTTGAAGATTTGATCATCGGAACCTTGCAATCCTGGGTTATTTCATTCGGCTTATCTTCTCCTCCCTCCTAGAAACCTTTTCCTATAATTTTCCTATGTTTAAAGAGAGGATATTTAGTGATTCAACGATGGTTGTAGCGTAAACTTTGTATCGGGGCTAGGTTGAAGCCCTCTGACGATTTCTGTTTGCAACTCTTGTTTTAATCTTGTTATTTGGATCATATTCTGAGCATATTTCACTAGATGTATTTATTTCTTCATCTTTACTTTGGCCAAGTATCATCATGTCATAGTTGTTACGGTCCATAACGAAAGTTCAACCGTAACGACCGAACCTCTATGTGAATCTTGTGAAGACGCGACACGAAAGTGCGTGTTCTTTGCTCGAGGGTTCATAATCTACCACAGAACCCAGTGGGTTTGTCTAGAACGGTCCACCGCGAAAGTAGGAGACGTTCTAGGCAAATACCGGGGTGTACACTCGAAAGAGGGCACCTTGTACCATAGGGTATGCATATCTGTAAATCCAAGTAATTAACATTTATTTCTAGCCCAAGTAAAATCGTCATAGTGGTGGAAACCTTTGCCCTGATATTCTCTCTCATATATTTTCCCTGTCGTAGTTGTTTGATTTCTTGTTTACTGTCCTGCTTAATTTTAGTTTTCAAGCTCCAAAAACCACGATTTGATTAGCTTAGATTCCAAAAATTAGATTTTCTAGTACTCACCTTGTTCCCTGTGGGAGACGATATCTTTTATATTACTGCGACATTTCCGTGCACTTACGGACAGTGTCAAGTTTTTGGCGCCGTTGCCGGGGAACAACGGTTGATATTAGTATACTTCTAAGGATTGGGAGACTAAGCTTTAGGTAGTTTTTTTTTCTTTTCTTTCTTCATTCTGCTTCATATTGCTTTTTGCTTGTTTCGATTGCTTTGAACTTCTTAATTGGATCTGACAAATTTTTATGCAAAGAAGTTCCAGGGCAGGACCCCTATTCGAAATCGATCTTGAGATAGAACGGACCTTCAGACAAGGAAGGAAGCTTAATCTAATTCGGCAAAAGCAAGGTCTAGAACAGATGGAACATCTTCACATCGACATGGAAAACGAACTAGCGCCCCAACCCGTGAACAACAACCATGTCAGAACACTGCGCGACTACGCAGCACCTATTACACATGGGTTTCAATCAGGAATAGTTAGGCCTAGTGTCGAGGCCAACAATTTTGAAATTAAACCTGCATTACTTTCCATGATTCAACAGAATCAATTCGGTGGTTCTCCTCTTGAGGACCCCAATATGCACTTGTCCATATTTTTGGAATATTGCGATATGCTTAAGATTAATGGAGCTACTTCTGATGCTATCAGGTTACGCTTGTTCCCATTCTCTCTGCGGGATAGAGCAACGGCATGGCTCCACACGATCCCCTCAGCTTCAATACGGACATGGGATGAACTGTCTCAAGCTTTCCTCTCGAAGTATTTCCCTCCTTCGAAGACGATCCACCTCAGAAACCAGCTAACAAGCTTCATGCAGAAGGATGGAGAGTCTTTGTATGAAGCCTGGGAAAGATTTAAAGAGCTTCAAAGACTATGTCCCCTTCATGGGATCGAGACTTGGGTCCTAGTACACACGTTCTACATGGGATTGCAATATAATACTAGACTCACAGTCGATGCAGCTGCTAGAGGATCGGGATTAATGAGCAAAGTACCTGAAGATGCGATAAGCCTCCTGGAAGACATGGCACTGAACTACCATCAATGGAATCCAGAGCGAGGTACACTTTCAAGAAAAACAGGTAAATTCGATCTTGATTCATTAACTGCTTTGACAGCAAAGGTGGATAATCTAACTCAGAAATTTGATTCATTGTCTGTTAATTCTTTGAGCACTAATTCAGTATCTTGTGAGCTTTGTGGCGTTGCAGGTCATACAAATGCTGAATGCCAAGTGGGAGATGGGCAGGCAGCCCAAGGTTAGCCTGAACTGCTAAATGCAGTTGGCAATGCAAACCTCATGAACAACCCTTATTCCAATTACTACAACCCTGGCTGGCGCAACCACCCGAACTTTTCCTACCGTACCACGCAGCCACTTCAACCAGGGCAAGCGCCACCACAAGCACAACCTCAACAAGGGAACTTCAGGCCGCCACTACAAGAGAATTTTAGGCAGCCACCTGGGTTCCAACAGAGAAATTACAACCCTCCCCCTCAACAAACGAATTACAATCCTCCTCAAAGACCAGCCCAAGACTCTCAGCTGAGCAAGCAACTAGAAGGGCTCACTGACATGATGAAATTGATGATGATCAGGATGGATTCCTTGGAGACGCACAACAAAATGCTGGAGAGCCAGCTTGCGCAACAGGCTAGCTCATCCTCTAGAGCGCCAGGGAAGCTTCCATCACAGCCAGAAGTTAACCCGAGGGAGCAGTGCAATGCAATCTCCACTCGGAGTGGCAAGCAACTCGAAGACCCACCAATGCCGACCAATGAAACAAGAGATGATGAGACACTGAACCCTGAGGAGCCACACGCGAATTCAACACCGGCGGAGCCTAAACGAACAGAGGAAGAGCAACCCTATGTTGGGCCGCCGGCCTACAAGCCGCTGATACCTTTCCCTCAGAGGCTTGTCAAAGCCAAGCTAGACAAGCAATTCAGTAAGTTTTTGGAAATTTTGAAAAAATTATATATTAACATTCCCTTTGTTGATGCCCTTTCGCAGATGCCGACCTATGCGAAGTTCCTGAAGGATATTCTCTCAAATAAGAGGAAGCTAGAAGACCAAGGCACTGTGGCTCTTACTGAAGAGTGCAGTGCGATTTTGCAAAACAAGCTTCCACAAAAACTCAAAGACCCTGGCAACTTTTCCATACCATGCCAGATAGGAGAGATGACCTTTCGAAGAGCACTGTGCGATTTAGGGGCGAGTGTCAGCATCATGCCGTTATCTTTGTGTAGAAAGCTGGATCTGGATGAATTGAAGTCAACGAATATTTCTCTGCAGTTGGCTGACAGATCAGTTAGGAGTCCCGTTGGCATTTTAAAGGATGTACCCATTGAAGTGGGGAATTATTTTTTTCCTGCAGACTTTGTTGTATTAGACATCGATGAGGATGACAGGCTTCCTATTATTTTAGGAAGGCCTTTTCTTGCTATAGCTGGTGTCGTCATCGATGTTAAAAATGGAAACTGGCTTTAAACATCGGTGACAATATTATTCAATTTGATCTGTCTAATTCTCTTAAAAAACCTTCTTTTGCAGGCGCATGTCACAGCGTGGATTTGATTGAGCAAATTGTTCAGCAATCCGACCCACCTGAGAAAAAGAGTGATCCATTGGAGCTCGCCCTTATCAGCACTGCTGGTGACACCAGTGAGGGTGAGGTTGAGGAATATATTGCCCTGCTTGATGCCGATCCAGGTTTGAGAACCGAACCAGACGAGAATCAAGCAGATGAAGGACAAAAGAAGATCGAGCTCAAAAGTTTGCCCGAAAATTTGAGATATGAATTCCTGGGTGAAAACTTCACTTACCCTATAATAGTTAGTGCTGAGTTGGATAAGGAACAGACTGAATTACTTTTGCAAGAACTCCGTCTACACAGGAAGGTAATTGGGTACTCTCTTGATGATATAAAAGGTATTAACCCATCTATTTGCATGCACAGGATCCTGTTGGAAGAAAATAGCAAGCCCTCAGTGGAATTGCAACACCGACTCAACCCACACTTGAAAGAGGTAGTGAAGAAGGAGGTGTTTAAATTATTGGATGCTGGCGTGATCTACCCGATTTCAGATAGCTCTTGGGTGAGTCCGGTCCATGTTGTTTCGAAAAAGGGAGGTGTCACGGTTGTAAAGACTGACACAGACGAGTTGATAACAACCCGCACGATCACAGGACACCGAATGTGCATTGATTACAGGAAGTTGAACTCTGCAACAAGAAAAGACCATTTTCCTCTTCCTTTCATTGACCAAATGCTTGATAGATTAGCCCATAATTCTTACTTTTGCTTCTTGGATGGGTTCTCAGGTTTCTTACAAATCCCCATCCATCCAGACGATCAGGAGCGAACCACCTTCACATGCCCCTACGGCACATACGCATATAGGAGGATGCCGTTTGGTCTCTGCAATGCCCCCGCAACTTTCCAAAGAGCAATGATGGCTATATTCTCTTGGGCATTGAAGTTACCCGATGCTTTATGGGCCTATAGGACTGCATTCAAGACCCCCCTAGGTATGTCTCCTTTCCAACTTATTTATGGAAAATCCTGTCACTTACCCGTTGAACTTGAGTACAGGGCGCACTGGGCAATCAAGCAAATAAATTATAACTTTAAGAGCGCCAGTGAAAGGAGAAAACTATAGTTAGACAAGCTGGATGAGATGCGCCTCTACCCCTATGAAAATGCAAAGATTTACAAAGCTCGTACCAAGCATTGGCATGACAAACGCATACTCAAGAAGGAATTGCACGAAGGGGACAAAGTGCTTCTGTTCAACTCGAGACTTCGTCTCTTTCCAGGGAAGCTTCGCACGAGGTGGTCTGGACCGTTCATAGTTCAACACGTCCAACCTTACGGTGCAATCACCATATGGGCTGAACACACTAGGAGTTTTGTGGTTAATGGGCATCGCCTCAAGCATTATTTTGAAGATGAACGGGTCGAACAAGGGGAAGTTCTCGCCCTTTTCGACCCCACTGATGCCACTACATAACACTTCTATGGTCAAGCTGTTGACCTAAAACAAGCGCTCTTGGGAGGCAACCCAAGTTTTCTCGTTATTTCCATTTGCTCTCTGTTACATTAGTTGTCGTTCGATTTTTAGTTTACCATCGTTGAATAGACCACTCTCTTGTTTATCTGGTTTATTTTCGGAGATTTTGATCTTGGTATACACTGATAGAGCTCTATTTTTTGGGGCGCAGGAGGCGCTAGCTCCATCCAGACTCGACACCGCCACCTTCTCCTCTCACATATATGACATTGCATAGAGGACTATGCAATATTCTAGAGCGGGTGAGCTGTCTTGACTCTAGCTTCTTCTTGGTTGTTTGGTTGTAGTTGTTGTGACTTTCTGTTTTTCTTTATGGCTTTGTTCTGCTACTCTATGATGGATATTTTGATATTGGCATTGTATCATATATGCCACTATTCATGGGCCTGGTCCACATCTTCAGGCCCCACACTTTTTGCAGTGTATAACAGATATTCGGACCACCTGTTTTCCATTCTAGTGCTATGCTACAACTCTCTTTGCATGATGAATGACGTGTGGATCTATGCGCTTTCATGATGATCATTTTTAAGGCTTATATTGCATATCTTGTGATGAAAACTTTTATTGACTTTTCATGCTAGTCTTGTCCAATGATAGCTTTGCAAAATTCTTAAAGTCAAATGCATGATTGGTCAGAATTTAACGAGACATGTTGAATGTAGTACTTGTTTAAAATTTACTCAATAGTCATGTCCATATGTTCTTTGAATTAGAAATTTTCTAAACGGATTGATTTTATGATGTTCATATAGTGGGTCAAACATTTGCTTGATTCTTCAATTGATTTTGGTTTGCAATTTACATTCGATTCATATTATGATGCATAATCTCTTTTCAAACTTTGAATTCCTTTCTATTATTGGGGAAACACTTCATTTGTTAAAAGAAATGATGTGTTAACTTCTGTTATATAAAAAACAAAAAAAAACACTTAGATTCCTCTACTTGGCACTGCGAAAAATGGGCAGTGGTACCAAAGGACATGAGTTGAAATCTAAGAAATGTGAATTGAAATAAAAAGACTCCTCTACTTGGCATTGCGAAAAATTGGCAATGGTACCTAAGGACATGAGTTGAAGTCTAATGCAAAGATCAGAGTTTTGTATCCTAAATAAAACATTTGAGTTAACCCCAACATTATGAATTGGATGGATAAGAATGAAATGAGTGTTGTGTTTGCTTGATTGAATCTCATGTTTACTGCTTTCTGAATCGTTTGATATTTAGAAACTGTGGGACCAAACTAGTGAATGCTTAAGACACTCATTTTAGTTGATTTCTTCTAATTAGATCTTGGATTGTTAAAAAGTATTTTTCCAAACTCGGGTGCGAACTTCAACACAAAATATTATTTGTGTACCAAGCATGTATTTCAACTTATTTTATTGCTTGACGACAAGCAAAGATTTAAGTCGAGGAGTATTTGACACCATGCATTTTAGTAGTGATTTTTACTATTATTCCATGATGAATTTAAGCCTATTTGAATGTTTTTATACTCCTTTAAGGCTTATTTAGTTAAAAACTTTAGAATCTTCACTTTTCATCTGTCTTATTGAATTTTAGGTAAAATCACCCAATTTTGAGGTCTTTTTGAAAAATCTAAGAGCATGAGGTGATTCCTTATGAGAAGACAAAGCTGCCCGTAAAATTTGGGCTCAATCGAAGCCTTTTTTGGACTTCACGGCCAGGTGAACCCTGTGGGGTTCACCCGTGATCTCACCGAAGGATGAATTCTGTGCATGCATTACGGCCTGGTGAACCCGGCGGGGTTCACCGATGAAGTGAAGATGTCTGAGAATTGCCGCACACATCATGGCCAGGTGAACCCCATGGGATTCACCCGTAATTCTACCTGGAGATTTATGCGCAGGAAATCGCCGAGGACTTCACTAGCTGGTGAACCCCGCTGGGTTCACCCGTGACTATTTCACAGCAAATATGTGCCGAAGACTTCACCACCTGGTGAACCCCGTGGGGTTCACCCGTGAAGCGGACGGATCAACTCGACACCCTCTCGGTTTTCCCTCGATTTTGAACCTGATTCAAGTCCAAATTTAGCAAGTGAGGACTTTATGGAAAGCTAACTCGAAGACGAACGAAAAGGATATAAAAGCCCCAAATTTCGTGACCTAATGAGAAGCAATCGGGCGACGAAGTGGCTAGGGATGGAAGAACACGGCGATTCAGCGACTTCGAGCGGATTTTTGAAGATTTGATCATCGGAACCTTGCAATCCTGGGTTATTTCATTCGGCTTATCTTCTCCTCCCTCCTAGAAACCTTTTCCTATAATTTTCCTATGTTTAAAGAGAGGATATTTAGCGATTCAACGATGGTTGTAGCGTAAACTTTGTATCGGGGCTAGGTTGAAGCTCTCTGACGATTTCTGTTTGTAACTCTTGTTTTAATCTTGTTATTTGGATCATATTCTGAGCATATTTCACTAGATGTATTTATTTCTTGATCTTTACTTTGGCCAAGTATCGTCATGTCATAGTTGTTACGGTCCATAACGAAAGTTCAACCGTAACGACCGAACCTCTATGTGAATCTTGTGAAGACGCGACGCGAAAGTGCGTGTTCTTTGCTCGAGGGTTCATAATCTACCACGGAACCCAGTGGGTTTATCTAGAACGGTCCACCGCGAAAGTAGGAGACGTTCTAGGTAAATACCGGGGTGTACACTCGAAAGACGGCACCTTGTACCATAGGGTATGCATATCTGTAAATCCAAGTAATTAACATTTATTTCTAGCCCAAGTAAAATCGTTAGAGTGGTGGAAACCTTTGCCCTGATATTCTCTCTCATAAATTTTCCCTGTCGTAGTTGTTTGATTTCTTGTTTACTGTCCTGCTTAATTTTAGTTTTCAAGCTCCAAAAACCACGATTTGATTATCTTAGATTCCAATAATTAGATATTCTAGTACTCATCTTGTTCCCTGTGGGAGACGATATCTTTTATATTACTGCGACATTTCCGTGCACTTGCGGACAGTATCATCGATGATTCAACAGAATCAGTTTGGAGGATCTCCTTTGGAAGATCCAAACCAACACTTATCCCTTTTCCTTGAATTTTGTGACACCATAAAGATTAATGGTGTATCTGACGATGCCCTCAGACTAAGACTGTTTCCTTTTTCTCTTAGGGACAGAGCAAAAGCCTGGATTCATGCACACCCGACTGGAATGTTCACTACTTGGGAGCGCTTGTCAAATGCCTTCTTGTAGAAGTACTTTCCTCCCAGTAAGATGATTCAATTGAGGAATCAAGTCACAGGCTTTGCCCAGAGAGATGGAGAATCAATGAGTGAAGCATGGGAGCGCTTTAATGAACTCCAACGGAAGTGCCCCCACCATGGAGTGGAAAACTGGGTTTTAATTCAGACTTTCTATAATGGTTTGCTTTACAATACACGCTTAACTGTTGATGCTGCTGTAGGGGGAGCATTGATGAACAAGACTGTTGAAGATGCTCATGCCTTGATTGAGGAGATTGCGCTAAATCACAACCAATGGGCTTCAGAGAGAGGAGTGCTTTATCGGCCTTCTCATGGCAAGAACGATGGTGATGGTTGGCGCTCTCTTGCAGAAAAGGTAGACTCGTTATGTAACCGTTTTGATTCTTTTCAAATGCAAACCGCTTCTGTTTCTTCTGTTGTATGTGAAGTTTGTGGGAACAATGGACATTATGCTGAGGAATGCAAAGTTATAGTTGACCAAGAGAGTGAGCAAGTTAATGTTGTAGGGGGTTACAACAAAGCTAGATCTAGTGACCCTTACTCCAATACTTACAATCCTGGTTGGCGCAACCATCATAACCTGTCTTGGAAAAGTAACAATCAAACTAGTGGGCAAAATGATAATAGGGGGTATAACTAGAGACAGTCAAACCAGAATCAACCCCAAAAATCTAGTTTAGAAGAGATGTTTGAGAGATTCATGGGTAATCAGATGAGCAAAAATGATGAGATCACAGAAACCCTTAAGCAGATAAACTCTAGGTTGGATGGTGTTGTTGCTCATAACAAAATGTTGGAAACTCAGATAGCACAACAGGCTAATACACCTTATAGACCCCCTGGGAAGTTACCTGCAAAACCTGAACCAAATCCCAAGGAACATTGTAATGCCATCATGACTAGGAGTGGTAGACAGTTGGAAGATCCAAGGGGATCCTTAGATGATGAAGAGGATGAGCCTAATGTTATACCTAGTGAGGAACCTGTTTTGGAACCACAGCCCACACAAGTGCAGTCCCTTCCTGATTCTTCTCCTTCTAGAGAGAATGGATCTTCACAGAAAGGTGACTTACCTTGTGAGGATGAGGTGCCTAGACCTAGTTCTCCACAACCATATAGTACACCTATCCCTTTCCCCCAGAGGATCGTGCAAGCTAAACTAGATAGGCAGTTTGGGAAATTTTTGGAAGTGTTGAAAAAGCTGTACATTAATATTCCTTTTACTGATGCATTATCCCAAATGCCTACTTATGCAAAGTTTTTAAAAGAAATCTTATCCAACAAGAGAAAAATTGAGGATTTCGGTACTGTAGCACTAACTGAAGAATGCAGTGCTCTAATTCAAAACAAGTTGCCACCAAAGTTAAAGGATCCAGGTAGCTTCTTGATACCCTGTTCAATTGGCAATGTTGCTTTCAATCAAGCTCTATGTGATCTAGGAGCGAGTGTTAGTCTTATGCCTTTATCTGTGTGTAGGAAACTAGACATGGGAGCCCCTAAACCGACTACAATTTCTTTGCAACTCGCCGATAGATCAGTGAAATATCCAGTAGGTATTTTGGAAGATGTTCCTATACAAGTTGGTAAGTACTTCATACCTGCTGATTTTGTGGTACTTGAAATGGAAGAGGATGCCAAGATTCCTATTATTGTGGGTAGACCGTTCCTAGCCACTACTAGAGCCCTTATTGATGTAAGGAATGGTAAACGTACTTTGAGAATTGGCAATGACAAGATTGAATTTGATTTGAATAATTCATTGAAAAAACCTGCATATGCTAGTTCTTGCTGCACTATCCATGCTATTGATGACACAGTCTATGATGTTAGTTGATTGTTTGATGATTCTTCTGTTGATGTTCCTCTTTCTAATCCTTTTTCTGACTCTCCTTCTTATTCCTTGGGAAGTTCTTGTGAAGAAAATGACAATACTAGTTTTGAGAATGATTTTGATGATTTTGATGATGAAAAACATGACATTTTGGATTGTGCTACTTTTGATATTGAAAAAGAAAAGATTCCTAAAGTTGAACTGAAAGTTTTACCTAATAACCTTAGATATGAGTTTCTTGGTCCCAACTCTACCTACCCTGTAATTGTAAATGCTCAATTAGATGCCAGGGAAACTGATCTTCTCTTGAAAGAACTAAGAACTCATAGAAAGGTAATTGGGTACACTATTGATGACTTGAAACGAATTAACCCTTACTTTTGTATGCATAGGATTCACATGGAGGATGAGCATAAGCTGCATGTAGACTTTCAGAGAAGACTCAATTCGTCCATGAAGGAAGTGGTAAAGAAGGAGGTGCTAAAATTGCTAGATGCAGGTATTATCTACCCTATCTCTGATAGTAAGTGGGTAAGTCCTGTATGTGTACCTAAAAAGGGAGGTGTTACAGTAATGAAAAATAAAGACAATGAGTTAATACTAGTTAGAACTGTCACTAGTTGGCGTATGTGCATTGATTACAGAAAACTAAATACTGCCACTAGGAAAGATCATTTTCCCTTGCCTTTTATTGATCAGATGGTTGAGAGACTTGCCAAGCATTCTTATTTTTGTTTTCTTGATGGTTATTCTGGATTCTTTCAAATTCCTATTCACCCAGATGACCAGGATAAGACCACTTTCACATGTCCATATGGTACTTTTGCTTATAGAAGAATGCCTTTTGGTTTATGCAATGCATCTGCCACTTTTCAAAGGTGCATGATGGCAATCTTTTTTGAATTTATTGAAAACTTCATGGATGTCTTCATGGATGATTTTTCAGTTTATGGTTTTTCCTTTGATGACTGTTTGGCTAACCTCTCTAGAGTTTTGCAGAGATGCGAAGAGACTAACCTTGTCTTGAATTGAGAAAAGTGTCACTTTATGGTTAGACAGGGGATCGTTTTGGGCCATCTTGTTTCAGAGAGAGGGATTGAAGTGGACAAGGCCAAGATAGAAGTGATTGAGAAGTTGGCACCACCCACCACTGTCAAGGAAATCAGGAGCTTTTTGGGACATGCAGGGTTTTACAGGAGGTTGATCAGGGACTTCTCTAAACTTGCTAAACCTTTAACAGATTTACTTTGTAAAGATGTCAAATTCTACTTTGATGAGAAATGTCTATTTGCTATTCAGGAATTGAAGAAGGCCTTGACATCAACACCGATCATGCAGCCACCTGACTGGGAATTACCTTTCGAGCTTATGTGTGATGCCAGCGATTTTGCAGTGGCAGCAGTTCTAGGGCAAAGGAAGGACAAGAAGCCTCATGTGATCTCCTATGCCAGTAAAGCTCTAGATGAAACACAGAGAAACTACACCACCACTGAGAAATAGTTGTTAGCCATAGTTTTTGCATTTGACAAATTCAGATCTTACTTGATAAATTCAAAGATTATAGTGTACACCGGTTATGCTGCAGTTAAATATTTGATGCAGAAGAAGGACTGTAAGACAAGGTTGTTGAGATGGATTTTGCTTCTGCAAGAGTTTGACCTAGAAATCAAGGATAAGAAAGGCACAGAGAATTTAGTTGCAGACCACCTTTCAAGGATGATGGTTGAAGATACAAAAGGTGACATTAATGATTCGTTTCCTGAGGAACAACTGATGAGAGTTGAACAGATTAAGGCCCCTTGGTATGCAAATATTGTGAATTATCTTGTTGCAAAAATATTTCCTATTGATTTGAATTACCAAGGCAAGAAAAGATTTTTAGCAAATGTTAAACACTATTTTTGGGATGAGCCTTATGTATTCAAAAGATGTGCAGATGGAATATACAGGAGATGTATCCCCGAAGAGGAAACGAAAGACATATTATCACAATGCCATGGATCATCATATGGAGGGCATGCTAGTACTGAGAAGACAATTTTTAAGGTATTACAATCTGGATTTTATTGGCCCACATTGTTTAAGGATGCAAGAAATTTTATAATGTCTTGTGATAATTGTCAAAGGATGGGGAACATAAATAAAAGGAATGAAATGTCATTGTCCACCATACTTGAGGTTGAGATTTTTGATGTTTGGGGTATTGATTTCATGGGACCTTTTCCATCATCTGGAGGAAATAATTATATACTCGTGGCGGTAGATTATGTTTCCAAGTGGGTAGAAGCCATTGCATCTCCTACTAATGACTCTAAAGTTGTGGTGAAATTGTTTAAAAGAATTATCTTCCCACGATTTGGAGTACCGTGAGTGGTGATCAGTGATGGAGGATCCCACTTTATTGAACACAAGTTTTCAGCTTTACTTAGAAAATATGGGGTGAATCATAGGGTTGCAACACCTTATCATCCCCAAACAAGTGGACAAGTGGAGATATCTAATAGGGAAATTAAAGGGATATTGGAAAAAATAGTGTCGAGAACAAGGAAGGACTGGGCTCTTAAGCTTGATGATGCACTTTGGGCATACCGGACTGCTTTCAAAACACCAATAGGTATGTCACCATTTCAATTGATTTATGGCAAGTCATGTCACCTTCCTGTAGAACTCGAGCATAAGGCATTCTGGGCGATTAGAGCATTAAATTTTGACTTGAAGAGTGCAAGTGAAAAGAGGAAACTGCAATTGAGTGAACTTAAAGAAATTAGACTCTCTGCTTATGAAAATGCAAAAATCTACAAGGAGAGAACCAAGAAATGGCATGATCGGTGCATACTCAGAAAAGATTTTCAACCAGGTGACTTCGTTCTCTTATTTAATTCTAGATTGAGACTTTTTCCTGGTAAATTAAAGTCTCGATGGTCTGGGCCTTTTCAGGTGAAGAAGACTTACCCGCACGGAGCCGTCGACATATGGAGTGAAGAGAAAGGAGTGTTCAAAGTTAATGGACAAATATTGAAGCACTACTATCATGGAGAACAAATTGAAGAAGGGGAACATTATCTGCTTGATGAGATACAAACGAATCCAAGTGTGGATGGGTCAAGCTAAAGACTATTAAATTAGCGCTTCTTGGGAGGCAACCCAAGCAAAACTTTTTCTTTTTCTTTGATTTTGGTTTGTTTTTGCTTAGTTTACTTTGTTTAGAGTTAATCCTTACTTCTCTTAATTTTTAGCGATTTTTTGAAAATTTTTTTAATTTAGTTTATAAAATACGGCAGTACCGTATTTTCTCGACGAACTCTCACGGTACCGTATTTCTGAACATTTTTTGAACAGAATATTTTTCTTTGGTTTTACGGCAGTACGTAGTCGCTTGCACGGTACCGTATTTTTAAGTAACTCTTTCACGGTACCGTATTTTTGGCCGTTTCTGAACAGAAAGTTTTTTTTTGGTTTTACGGCACTGCCGTGGATTCTTACACGGTACCGTAATTGTGAGAAATTTTTAATAGAAAATTTTTTTCGAAATATGACGGTACCGTATTTTCACACAATATAGTATGCTTCATGGTATTGGATTTCTTGAGCATATCTTTTGGGATCAGATTTCCTTAGACAGTAGGTATTCAGCCTCAACAGCAAGGGCTTCGAAGATTTTGAACCCCTGCATCAGATATGCCCACCGCGTCCTTGGACACACAATATTCGGCCGAGGAGATAGTGATGGTATTGTCACTCATGCTGAATTATATTTACTCTGGAGTATGCTTCACGTGCCGTATTTAGGGTTCGGCGCACTGTTCTTAGGGTTTCTTCTCCCGATTTCGCGCCGACTTTCTGTTTTTCCTCAAGCATTCGCTTCCCAAAACTTCATGTGATCTTTCCCCTCAACTTTCATCCAATTCCAAGCAAAAATCGTGACGATTTCGAGCTCGATCACAATTATTTCCAGGTCGCTACACTGTTTTCCGCCGTGTTTTCACCTCTTTCGATTCTTCTCTTCCGGGCATCGATTGATTTGTTTCTAGGCTCAGAAATCTTCGGGGGAGAAAGGAAATCACATTCCAAAAGGATCTGAAGCTCGATCTCAACTCAGAAATCCAGATTCTAAGCATCAAACCCATCCTGTTTTTCTAGCCACACGATTTTGGTAACGCCAGTTCCTCAAAGTTTCCCTTGTTGTTCCTTATTTCTTTTTGCACTACAATATGGCACCTATCAAAAAGTTGGAATCAAAGAAGAAAGGAAAAGCCCCAGCTAAAACTCAGATGCCACCACCGAATCCCTTTGGTATCGTGTTTAGGGATGAGGGGCATGAACAGAGATATAACATACTGCTTACTCGATGCATCGTCAAAACAAAATACACTGATATTAGAGCTTTAGAAATCCTTGGACTGAAAGGCGATGTGTTTTGGATGTATGACAGGGTAGGGTTGAGAGAATTTTTTGAGATTACATCTGAAACTTACCTACCTGTTGTTCTAGAAGTTCTAAGCAGTTTAGAGGTCAGTTGGGAAGAATACATGGATCACACCGCCGAGGGAGAAATCAGATTCAGGATGATGAACGAAGAAAGAATGCTCACATTCAAGGAAATTCGACGCATATTCCACTTCCCACGGAAGGGGCGAACAGAACCACCCATTGGATTTCTTGAGCATATCTTTTGGGATCAGATTTCCTTAGACAGCAGGTATTCAGCCTCAACAGCAAGGGCTTCGAAGATTTTGAACCCCTGCATCAGATATGCCCACCGCGTCCTTGTACACACAATATTCGGCCAAGGAGATAGTGATGGTATTGTCACTCATGCTGAATTATATTTACTCTGGAGTATGCTTCATGGTTACACTATAGATATAGCTTTCTTTTTCATGAGACACCTTAGTAAGGTGTCAAGGGCTAAGAAAGGGGCTATAGTGATAGGAGGTTTCCTTACTCCTATAGCACTACATTTTGGGATTGCGCCCTATGGGATCGAGGTTGCTTGAGGCAACTCCAGGATAGATATTGAATCATGCATTTGTGATGAAGATGATTCAGCGTGATGGGGACACTTATAGTTTGATACTTCAGCCAGGTCTTCCCACATTGCCATTGCCTAACCCCGGACGGACCTCAGTACAGAGCCTTGAAAATTGGAAGATATTACCCAGTTGTATATCCTACGCTACACCTACACTAGAGACATCATTTCCACCACCACCTCCTGCTTTGGGTGATGACCAGTTTGGCATGAATATTGACTCCTCGCCACCCAGAGTCACTGAGCCACCGCCTCCAGGAGCCACCGGATCCTCCTCACATCACGCAGCCCCAGATCAAAGAGGTTGGCAGAGTTACCGAGACCCAGGGTTTCAGACTATCACTGCACAGTTGTACAGGCAGGAGCAGCGGATGGAGAGGGTGATTTGAGGCATAGGAGGGTTACACGAGCAGATAAGTCACATTCATATGGATATCGAGGCGTTGGGAAACTATATGGAAGACATGGGGAATTTTCTCTATGATCATTTTGGCTACGAGGACCCCAGGAGAGGTGGTACCTACGGTGATGCAGGTGAGGGAGCATCTCATGATCCCATAGCTGTCGCCCCGGCTGAAGAAGACGAGGAGGAGACGTAGTCAGATGAGTAGGATTTTGTGAGTATCTCGTCCCTATTCTCATACTTTGTTTGAGTTCACTAATCCGTGTTGATCTTACCCTCATGTAGAGAAGGATGACTTTGCAAACTTATTGCCTCCTACTGCTACGGATTCTTGCTACTTGATTGCTATTGCTTTGAGACTTCAATTTGGTTGTACCGAAATATTTAGAGGATTTGCTATGCTTTCTGTTCAATTTGGTTGTATATGTGATATTTGATGTTCTGGATTGATGCTATGAGTTCGGTATACCATAAGATTTGTTTGGTATTTACTGGTTGTCGTTGATGCACTTGAGTGGTTTGTTTATCTAATAAAATACTGCCATTATCATGCCAAAATTTTTCTTGATGATTTACATGTTGAAAAATTTAAATTAGGATTAGACCTATTATGATGAGTTTATTTCTCTAATACATATCTACCTTTTGAAAATTTTTCTTTGACCAATGGATGGGGTTTTGGATAAACATATTATCTGAGGAATTTGATTTTAAAGGGAAGTTACTTCTTTGAATAAAATCAGCATATGAGTGTAATTCTTGAATTGATATTGATAGATTAATTCAGTTGATGTTCATGCTATTTACTATTTGTTGGGAAAGGAGATTCCATGATCCAAACAAAGTGAGAACTCCCCTACTTGGCACTGAGAAAACCACAGTGGTACCAAAGGATATGGGTTGAAGTAATGAATAAAAGATGCATGTATCTATGTGGGTACATGCCATGAGAAAAATCTATTCACATAAACTCCGCTATCCTTGGTAAACCATTCCAATAAGAGGATATGAGTTCTATTGAGTTGGTTATGTGATCAATGCACTCTAATTTTGTCACCAGCAAAAAGGGTGGTAATCGAATTAGAGAATGTGAAAAAAAAAAGAGAAAAGAAAAAAGAGAGATCTTGAGATTATGAGTGGAAAAAGATCTTGGAACCCCTAATCCTGTAAACAAAAGTTAATGGTTATGAATTGAAAGCTAGATAAGGTCTTGAGATTGATATTCCCTTTATGCAAGTTGTGAAGTTTTATTTAACTAAGTAGTGAAACTTGAAAATCAGATGCAAAGGATGATATGTCTGTTTGAAATTCCATAGAATGGTTAACGAAAGTTTTCATTGGTGATTGTGCTTTAGAAATTTATTCGTCATGAGAAAGTTTTCTCCTTTGATCAATTTATTGATTTTTGCTTGAGGACAAGCAAGGTTTGAGCCTTATGTGTTTGATGACTCTAAATTTCATAGTATTTTCCGTACTTATTTAGTAATCTTTTGAACCATAATGTTACTCTTTTACTTGTTTTTAAGCCTTAATTGTCAAATATTGCAGAATCTACACCGTTTCTTTTTTTTTTATCATTTTCAGGTTAAAAGTGCTATATTTTGATGGATTTTGGAAGATTTGAGCACACCAATGGATTCCAGACGTCGAAACGAAGCTACCCAACAAATTTCAAGGCAAAATACACCTTCTAGCTAAAATACGGCACTACCATATTTTGCAGAAGATCTCTCACGGTACCGTATTTCGCAGCAGACATATTTGGGTGAAATACGGCACTGCCGTATGAAGCTTCACAGTACCGTATTTTGTGACATTTTTAACCAGAGAGTCTTAACGGAATTACGGCACTACCGTATTTGGTAGAAGATCTTTCACGGTACCGTATTTTGCGAAGATTTTGACCAGAGAACTTCATCGGAAATACGGCACTGCCGTGGTCGCATACACGGTGCCGTATAATTGGACGAATTTAACCAGAAAGTTTTGACAGAAATACGACACTGCCGTGGTCGCATACACGGTGCCGTATTATCTGACGATTTTGATCAGAAGCACTTGACAAGAATATGGCACCACCGTATTTACGAGAAATATTCTCATGGCACCGTATTATTCGCCCGAAGCCCACAGAATGAAATACGGCACTGCTGTATGAAGCTTCACGGTACCGTATTGTGGAACTCAAAATTCTGATTTTTCCGCTCGGTTCTTGCAAAGACCGTATCTTTTGATCCAGACCTCCAAATTAAGATCCGAAGGAGGCGGTGGACTCACCTTTAAGAGGAGAAGACGCACAAACTAAAAGGAACAATTTTTATCAAGGGTAGACGGAGAATTCGAGGAAATCATCACCGCGCTAGGGTTCATCGCCGTTTGCTGCACAGACCATCTTCGACCACGATTTTTGAGAATAAGCTACGCTTGAGGAAGAAGAACACACCACATAAGTTTCGGCTTGAAAGGAGATCAATTGAAGGATGAATCATCAAAAACGTGTTCGCGACACTGTTCCTCGCAAATTCAGAGACAAATTACGGGCTGCAATTTACTTGCAGCCCTGCTTTGTAACTTTTACTCCTTCCTTACTATCTCCAATCATACAAAATCATGTTTTGTTGTGATTCTTCCTTCATGTTAGCTTAAACTCTTCTTGGGACAAGGGGGTGTTATTCTCCTGATATTTGAATGACTAGATAACTTTTTCATCAATATGTCTTTGCTTTGGTTATTTTACTCAAGTGATTTATTGCCTTCAATCGCTTTTAGTTTCATGCTTTAACATGTCTTAGAGTTTTATGCTATGGACTGAGTAGATGATATCATAGAACTTGGAACCCTAGAATTTATTGTACGAACTCATCGCAAGAGATTGGTTGTGCTCTTATCTTTAGATTTTAGAAGTTTATTTCTTGTTATTGTTATGACCTCAAAATTATTGTTGTTACAGACATGATAACATGCTAGAGATAGACGTTAGATTGTTAGAAAGCCTTGAGTAAAACCTGTGAAACTAAGGTGCGAGAGTGCTTAGTTTTGCTTGAGATCTTGGTATTGAGATAGGATGCACGAGAGTGATCCTTAATCTCTTTAACCGAAATTCACTTATATTTAGCATTGAATTGATCTTGTGCGAGAGTGAGGATCGTTCCTTGCAAACTAATTGTGCGAGAGTGAGTTAGTTTGTTTGCCAAGTGAATTATATCTTAACCGTAGCAGAGATAAATCGATGATTCTTTAATCCTATCTAGTTCTGAATATCAAGTTGAATGAACCCCTAGTCCCGATTCTCTCATCCTGATTTACTTCAATTACAGTTCGATTGCTTTTTACACAATTCTCGATTCCCTTAGCTAGTGAAAACTCAATTAGTCGGTATTTAACGACGAAGTCCCTGTGGTTCGATATCTTTATTATTACTTCGAGTATCCGTGCACTTGCGGATACAACACTTACCAGTTCAGCCCATCAACCCTGAAAACCCACAAACCCAGCCGGCTGTCATCACCAAGCTGCTTAGAGACTATGAAGTCATTACTCCTAGTGAATTACCAAGTGTTTTACCACCCGAGAGGAGTGTCCATTATGCTATAGATCTTGTGCCCGGGGCCACACTACCCCATCTTCCCCATTACTGCATGAGCCCAACTGAACATGCTGAGCTTAAGAGACAAGTGGATGAGCTGTTGGAGAAGGGTTTGATATGTGAGAGTCTTAGTCCATGTGCAGTCCCTGCACTCCTCACACCAAAGAAAGATGGAACTTGGAGGATGTGCATAGATTGTAGAGCTATTAATAAGATCATAGTCAAGTACAGATTTCCCATACCCCGACTTGATGATCTTTTGGATATGATTGTTGGCTCCGCATGGTTTTCCAAAATTGATCTAAGAAGTGGTTATCACCAGGTTAGAATTAGGGAAGGGGATGAGTGGAAAACAGCTTTCAAAACCCAAGACGGGTTATATGAATGGATGGTTATGCCCTTTGGGCTAACCAATGCCCCTTCCACATTTATGAGATTAATGCATCAAGTTTTGAAACCCTATATTGGCAAGTTCTTAGTGGTTTACTTTGATGACATTTTGATCTTTAGTAGAACAAGTGATGAGCACCTTGAACATCTCAAATCCACTCTTGATCTTCTAAAGAAAGAACAATTGCTCTTGAACATAAGAAGTGTGTCTTCTTGACACAAGAAGTAGAGTTCCTTGGGTTCCATATCAACCATCAAGGGTTGAAGGCCGCCCCTTCCAAGGTGGCTGCTATTGTAGACTGGCCTTCCCCTACCACTATAACTGAGGCTAGAAGCTTCCATGGCTTGGCCACTTTTTATAGGTGCTTCATCCATAACTTTAGTACTCTTGTGGTGCCTATCACAAATTGCTTGCGCCAAGGGAAGTTTGAGTGGACAACCTCGGCCGAAAGGGCTTTTCAAGAATTGAAGAAGAGAATTACCACTACCCCCGTATTGAGATTACCGGATTTTAGCAATCTATTTATTGTTGATTGTTATGCTTTGGGGGTAGGGATAGGTGGGACACTTAGCCAAGATGGGCATCCTATTGCCTTTTTTTAGTGAAAAATTGAATGAAACTAGGAAAAAATATTCCACCTATGATAAAGAATTTTATGCGGTGGTCCAAACTTTGAAACATTGGAGGCACTATTTAATTCACAAAGAGTTCATCCTCAATAGTGACCACCAAGCCTTGATATACCTTAATAGCTAAGTTAAATTGAACCCTAGGCATGCCAAATGGATAGAATTCTTACAACAATACACTTTCGTCTTGAAACATAAGGCCGGGGTTCAAAACAAAGTAGCTGACGCATTGAGCCGAAAAATTCTGGTATTGACCACCTTAAGTGTTTCGGTTGAGGGCTTTGAGAGGATTAAAGATGAATATGGGAAGTGCCTAGATTTTAAGCAAATATTCCAAGAAACACGAGAGCTCTCACTTCCTTCTACTATCTATTCTATCCATGAAGGGTTCCTCTTTAAGAATGGTAAATTGTGTATTTCCCGAACTTCAGTAAGAGACTTTTTGGTATGGGAATTACATGGAGGGGAAGCAGCCGACCATCATGGGAGGGACAAAACCCAAGCTCTTGTGGAGGAAAGATTTTCTTGGCCCACCCTCTATAAGGATGTAGCAAAAATTGTGGGACATTGCCAAGTTTGCCAAAGGGCTAAAGCACATACACAAAATATAGGATCTTACATGCCCCTACCTATACCTAAGGGCCCTTGGCAGGATTTGAGCATGGATTTCGTGCTTGGTCTACCCCGCACTAGTGCTCACCATGATTCCATTTTTGTGGTGGTAGACCGGTTCTCAAAAATGGCTCACTTTATTCCTTGCAGTAAGACTACGGATGCCTCTCATGTCGCAAGGTTATTTTTTAAAGAAGTGGTCCGTTTACATGGTTTACCACACACTATAGTCTCTGACTGTGATTCCAAATTTGTGGGACATTTTTGGATGACTCTTTGGAAACTTATGGGAACAAAACTGAACTTCTCCACGACATATCATCCACAATTTGACAGGAAAACTGAAGTAATCAATAGATCCTTGGGTAGTATCCTATGTTGTCTTGTTGAGGAACATTCGGGTACTTACGATAAGTTGTTGCCCACAACTGAATTTGCTTTTAACAGCGCTGTCAATAGAACAACCGGTGCTAGCCCCTTTCAAATCACTTTAGGATACCAACCCCGTAAGCCCATAGACCTTGCCCCTTTACCAACACCTTTTAAGGCCAACCACTCCGCCCTTTCCTTTGCGCAACATATTGTTAAGATTCACCAAGAAGTCAAGGATAACATTGCCAAACACAATCTCAAATACCAGGTGGCTGCTAATGTTCATAAGCATTGTGTTACCTTTAATGTCGGTGATCTTGTCATTTTCAGGAATAGAAAGGAGAGACAACAAGGGGCTAATCATAAGCTGCAACCAAGAGGAATGGGTCCCTTCCGCATCTTAAAGAAGATCAATGATAATGCATACACCTTGGATCTTCCACCAGCCATTGGGATTCACCCTACGGTGAATGTGGAGGATCTCTCCTTATACCGGGAACCAGTTCCCATCCTTACGCCCGCTACTCCACCACAAGCTTGCCAAGTCTTAGAAGCACAGCAAAGATTCACAGCCGATGGAGTGCAGCATTATTACCTTATCAAGTGCGATGATCAAACCGAGCATTGGGTACCCGAAGAAGAGGCAAACCAGCTCATACCGGCAGAGTTGCAGGACTTCAAGATTAATTCTCCGGAGGAGAATTCTCCACCCCCCCCCCCTAGGAAAGCTGATGCAGGAGCATTGCCAAGGAGGTCCAAAAGAATCAAGAAGCCCCCGGTCAGGTATGGAATGAACATGTGAAACTCCAAGGAGAGTGTTTTGTGGGCTTGTCTACACCTCGCCCATCGTTTTGCGCTTATCAAGTTTATCATATTAAGAACCATTTTGAGATGTAAACACTTGTATGATATGAACACAAGTGTGTTAATGCTTTTAGTTAGGTTGTAGCCTAGGTTTATTTTAACAAATCTTTGTTTTACTTTGTAGTTAATGTAATAGGTTGCTATAGCCTAGGGAATTCACACATGTATGCACTCTTGCATGGCACCAAGGTTCCCCAATATCAAGGCTCTCTCTCATGCCAATGGTACAAGTCAACATCAAGCATGATTCAACAAACCAAGCAACAACCGGCCAATCACCATTCCACATCAAACACCAAGCAAGGTCAATATTCAATCAAGTTCCAAATACCAGCCAAGACCACCTATCAAGCTCCCAATACAAGGTCAACATCCAGTCATCGTTCCCAAATGCAGATCCTGTTCACGCCCAGCTACAAGCATCCGACAACATCCAGTTCCAATTCCAACAGGAGTCCAACTTCACACCACCCGGCCACTATTCTTCAAGCCTAAATTAGTAGCCAATTGAAAGAACCAGCTTGTACTTAACTTGTTACCGTTAACACAGCTTGTTACCGTTGAATGTAATGTGAGAGAGAGGCAGATTGCAAATGTAACCGTTGGGGGGGGGGTGGGGGCTTGGTTTAAAGCCCATGTAAGTTTCTCACTAAACAACTTGATGATATTTTGAACGAAAACAAACTGTGTTAGCCTTGTGCTAAGTTTCCCTTGGGCGTGCCTTTGGCCCCATTGCGTTACCTGAAAGGTGAGCCTTTGGCCTCTTGATCTCCTTGAGGGTGAGCCTCAGGCCCCTACCCATTGATGCTTGAAGGTGTGCCAAAGGCCCTTCATCATCACCAGTGTGTTCCTATCTCCACATAGCCATCATTTGCCGAAGCTACTGAACTTGGAGAGAAGCTTGGTTCCCCTGCTGAAACACAAGCCAAGCTTGCTGCGTGAGTTCAAAGGAGCCGGGCCCCTTCCTCAAGGGGGCCTCAGGTGACTTCCTTCCACCTCATCCTGTTTCTTTGCTGCATGCTATTGTTACCATTAAAAGACTTGTTCCCTGTTACATTAAGAGCTACATACCTAGGGAAGATCCTTGCGCTAGGGATTCTTGTCCTGCATCAGTTATCTTCTATCAATGGCCCATGCAGGTCTTCAACCAGCGATCTTCGCGTTATTGGCTCGATGCTCTGACCAACTGAGCTAATAGGCCAATTCGTTTTTTAATTAGTGGATGAGAAACCGTCTATGCTTAGATTCTTTTAATAGCCTCGCTTTGTTATTTTGAAAATTTTGTCCAAAAAAATGAGTAAAATTTAAATTTTTGAACAATCAATTAAAGAAAATATACGATTCATAGCGAAAGAAAATCTTCTTGTTATAATGATTTTATAAACTTGAGTTATTTACACTACAAATACCCTATGCAGTTCATAATATTTTATTCAATATTTAATTAGTTACTTATGCATGTGCTATCTTTTATAAATAGCCCATGCAGGTGTTAAACCTGCGACCTTCGCGTTATTAGCATGACGCTCTAACGAACTCAGCTAATTGGCCAATTTGTTTTTTATTTTGTGCATGAGAAACCGTCTAAGCTTAGATTCTTTTAATGGCCTTGCTTTGTTATTTTGAAAATATTTTCCAAAAAATGTTTATAATTTAAATTTTTGAATAATCTATTAACCAAAACATAACTTTAACTCAATGCCTAGTAAAAAAAAAATTTCTTGTTAGCATGATTTTATAAACTTGAGTTATTTACACTACAAATTCCCAATGTAGTTCATAATAATTTATTCAATATAAAATTAGTAACTTATGCATGTTCTATCTTTTATAGATGGTGAATGCAAGTCTTGACCTTGCGACCTTTGCTATTAACATAGCGCTCTAACCAACTGAACTAATAGGCCAATTTGTTCTTTATTTTGTGCATGAGAAACTGTCTAAGCTTAGATTCTTTTAATGGCCTTGCTTTGTTATTTTAAAAATTTTGTCCAAATAATGAGTAAAATTTAAATTTTTGAATAATCTATTAAAGAAAATATACCTTTAAAATGATTCCTAGCAAAAAAAAAAAATCTTCTTGTTACCATGATTTTAAACTTGAGTTATTTACACTACAAATTCCCTATGTGGTTCATAATATTTTATTCAATATTTAATTAATAACTTATGCATGTGCTATCTTTTAGATATGGCTAATGCAGGTCTTGAACCTCCGACCTTCACGATATTAGCTTGACACTCTAACCAACTAAGCTAATAGGCCAATTTGTTTTTTATTTAGTGCATGAGAAACCGTCTAAGCTTAGATTCTTTTAATGGCTTTGCTTTTTATTTTGAAAATTTTGTTCAAAAAATGTGTAAAATTTAAATTTTTGAATAATCTATTAATGAAAATATACCTTTAATTCGATGCCTAGCAAAAAAAAAAAAAATCTTCTTGTTACCATGATTTTATAAAATCAAGTTATTTACACAACAAATACCCTATATATATATCATAATATTTTTTTCATTATTTAATTAGTAACTATGCATGTGCTATCATTTATAGATGGCCCATGCAGGTCTTGAACGTGCAACCTTTGCATTATTGGCATGCGCTCTAAACAACTGGGCTAATAGGCCAATTTGTTTTTTATTTTGTGCATGAGAAACCATCTAAGCTAAGATTCTTTTAATGGCCTTGCTTTGTTATTTTGAAAATTTTGTCCAAATAATGAGTAAAATTTAAATTTTTGAATAATCTATTAACGAAAGAATACCTTTTAACACAATACTTAGCCAAAACAAATATCTTCTTGTTACCATGATTTTATAAATTTTAGTTATTTGCACTACAAATACCCTATGCAGTTCATAATATTTTATTCAATATTAAATTAGTGACTTTTGCATGTGTTATCTTTCATCAGTGGCCCATGCAGGTCTTCAACCAGCGATATTCGCATTATTGGCACCAATGGCGGATCTAGGACCCGAAGGGAGTGGGGGCAATATAAGAATAAGATAACAAAAAAAATAATAGACTCAACATTAAAACATAAATAGAAATAAAAAAATTTGCATTGATATGTTTGAATATACTTACATAGAGTGATAGAGATTACAGTTGCCCTCGATGATTTTTCATAGACTGAAATCTTTGAATAATCAGTTCATTATCAATAGTATCAAAGACATCCTTCTCAATGTAAGTGACCAAACAATCATTTATCCAATCATCTCTCATTCGATTTCGTAATCTATTTTTGAATATTTTCATGGCAGAAAAAGCTCTTTCCACTGTAGCAGTAGCAAATAGCAAAATAAGAGCTAATTTCACAAGTAAATAAACCAATGGATATACAATATGTCTCTTTGATTCAACTAACTTTTCTGCAAGAGCTGAAATTCCTGTTATCATTGAGAATTCATCACTTGTGCGCATGTCAATTATATAAGTCTCAAGTTGATTTTCAAGCACAATCAACTCCATAGCAGAAAACTCTGACGGGTAATACCGAGCAAGATGAATTAATCTTTGTTTATCAAAAGCTAAAAAGGAATCATTCGGGCTAAGACATGCCACACATAACAGTAATTCAGTATGTATTTCATTAAATCAATCGTTAAGTTCTTGAAGATGTCAATCCAATACAACATAAAACAATCCAGCACGATATTTATCTATATTAAGCACTTGCTGAATTTCACGACGTCGCCTTCCTTTTGCTACAACTATTGCATTCATATCAAGAATATCAATTTCTTTAGTTTGACAAAAAGCAGAGACTTCATCTAATAATGACTCCCATCCATTGTACCTCATTATTTGTAGTCGTTGCTTAGAAATTCTAACCAATGTCATAACATTAATAATATCTTGATCTTTTCTTTGCAATGCTTGTGATAATTCATTTGTAATACCCAAAATATTTTTCATTAAATGCAAGGTGAATACAAAATCAAAAGTATGCACTGATTCTAAAAGCCCTTTCGCTTCAGCTCTTTGCTCCGAACTCAAACCATCTTCCATAATTATCTCAAGAACATCAATAACAGAAGAATACATAATAATCACGTTTACTAGTGTATTATAATGTGAGCTCCAACGAGTATCATTTGGTCATTTCAAACTAGTTTCTTGATTCAAGCCACAACCACTTTTCAATTCTCCTTTTGTTAATTCTTCTTTGACTCGGGCAATTTGTTTATCTCGAAGCATGTCGACATGTTTACATGAGCCTCCAACAATATTCAATAAAATTGATACTAAATTAAAACATTGCAAAAAGTGTGAGTTGGAGTTGATGCTCAAAACAGTGAATGTAAAATGCTGATGTGTTCTCTTTAAGAATCAAACTTTTTAAACCATTTAATGCACCTTGCATGTTAATAGCACCATCATATCCTTGACCACGAATTCTTGATAAGCTTAGCCCATGCTTACAAAGCAAAGATTCTATTGCTACTTTAAAGATATAGCACTTGTATCAGTAACATGTACAATTGCAAGAAATCTTTCCAAAACTATTCCTCTTTTATCTACAAAACGTAAAGCAACTGCCATTTGCTCTTTGTTAGATATATCTCTAGATTCATCTACAATAATTGCAAATAATTCATCTCCAATCTCACTTAGTATAGCATTAGTAGTTTCATGTGCAGCAGCATTTACAATATCTTTCTGAATATGAGGGGCAATCAACGGATGGTGTTCTGGAGCATTTTGTAAAACTACATTGTTGATTGACTCATTGTGCTCAGCTAAAAATTTGAGAAGTTCTAGAAAGTTACCTTGATTATTAGATATTTCAGATTCATCATGTCCACGAAAAGCCAAACCTTGGTGCAAAAGAAATCTTACACAATCAATTGATGCATTTAAACGAGTACGATACATGCATCGAACTTGATCAGATTGCTTAGATAACATAGATTCTATGTGCTGACTTTGCTTCGTCAAGTCATAACATTTATTTAAAGCTTGATTATGTGCACTATTAGGACCACCAACGTGTATCCTAAATCTTTCTTTCTTATTCCAATTTGAAAACCCCTCCGTAACAAAGGAATCTCCACCTCCTTGATTGCTCAAATTTAGCCTAAAGAGATAACAACATAAACAGAAAGCTGCATTTTTAGAAATACTATACTCCAACCAATTTTCAAACTCTTTAAACCAAAAGGACAGAACCTTCTAAATGTATTTCTAATTTTCTTTTGAGGAAAATCATGTTTTCGAGGTTGACATGGTCCCCTTTCCAAATATGCTCTTCGTATCTTATCTCGATCATTTGGATGGTATTCAGAAATTTTCACTCTTAAACCTGGATCAGCAGGGAGATCTTCCACATTAATATCAACATATGATTGCCTAGATGGTTCTTCTTTGGCTTTACAATTTTTTTCTTTAAGACTCAATTCATTGTCTATAATAGATTTTCTTTTAAGAAATTTATCCATGTCCTATTCAAAAGATAATAAAAAAAAGTCATATATATAGGATTATATTTATCATTTGTCATCAAAATTGTATAACATATTAAATGTTAAAATGCATAAACCTAATTAATTAAGAGTCTAGAAAAAAAAAAAAATAATTAAATAACAAATTTTATATGGTAAAAAACCTATTTTACAATCCTTCTTCGCTTTTGTTTGCTCTTCTGTTCTTCACCAGAGTAACTACCTAAAAAAAAATTATTATTATCAAAATAAAAAATTCGAAAGCAAGAGATTTTGTACAATAACACTATACTCAAATTTGGAAAAGGATGTGGCGCAGCCTGGTAGCGAGTCCAAAATTTGGAACAGGTTCAAATCCTGTCATCCCTTCCCATTACTTATCCTAATTCCTATGGGCAGTAAGGAGGGATCATATTTGAAGCTCCTGTAGAGAAGGGAAGAAGACAAGAGGAAAAGAAAATTTCTACGAAGCTAAAAGGAATAGAGGTAAGTGTGTTTTCTAAGATAAAATAATTCAACAAATCTAGAAGAAAGAAGGCCCAAAATCATTTTATTTTCAAGAATCCACTGGAAGGAAATCGGAGAGTGAGGACACTGCATTGTAGTTTGTAGACATGCCCAAAAAATTTAGGGTTAGCCAGATTGTTCACCTTTTTTGGTTGAAAACCTTTTGGAACGGAGAGGTGGAGAGTCGCTGCCCACTTGCTGATCTTCACACCGACCACCGGAATCACACTGTGCACCGAACTTCAGGGAGCTCCGGCCAGACTCGAAAGGCAAGAACAAAGAATGGAGAGCACACTATGCACTGAAGGTGAGAGCCGAGAGCGGTGAAGAGCTGGAGATTTTATAGGAATAGAAGAAGATGAACCGGTTGGAAAATTTCCAAAATCGAAGAAGCGTGTGCAACATGCTAAAATATTTTTTTGTGTAACTGTGTATCAGTGTATGTAAAGGGTATAATTTTATCTCCTCTCTCTCATAGAAAATTTAATTGTAAAATGGCCAACTACTCCTGTCCAATAGGGACATTTAGTTTATTTATGTTTGTCAACTTGTTATGTAATCTAGCTTGAAGGGGGCATATATTATATTTTAGTGGGGGCAACCAGTTAATTAATATATAATATTATATACATGTACAAGGATTTTTTATTTGGCTAGTGGGGGAATTTGCCCACACTACCCCTCACGTAGATCCGCCACTGATTGGCACGGTGCTCTAACTAACTGAGTTAATAGGGCAATTTATTTTTTATTTACTGCATGAGAAATTGTCTAAGCATAGATTCCTTTAATGACCTCGCTTTGTTATGTTGAAAAATTGTCCAAAAACATGAGTACATTTAAATTTTTAAATAATCTATTAACGAAAATATGCCTTTAACAAGATGCTTAGCAAAAAAAATCTTCTTGTTAACATGATTTTATAAACTTGAGTTTTTTACACCACATATACCCTATGTAGTTCATAATATTTTATTCAATATTTAATTGGTAACTTTTGCATGTGCTATCTTTTATAGAAGGCCCATATCGGTCATGAACCTACGACCATCGCGCTATTAGCACGACGCTCTAACCAACTGAGCTAATAGGCCAATTTATTTTTTATTTTGTGAATGATAAACCGTCTAAGCTTAGATTCTTTTAATGGCCTTGCTTTGTTATTTTGAAAATATTGACCAAAAAATGAGTAAAACTTTAAATTTTTGAACAATC
The DNA here is from genome assembly GCA_027563935.2 of Costus lasius. Lineage (NCBI taxonomy): Eukaryota > Viridiplantae > Streptophyta > Magnoliopsida > Zingiberales > Costaceae > Costus > Costus lasius. The sequence goes on from CM050451.1 coordinate 86,831,132, forward strand.
TAATAACGAAAATATACCTTTTAATGGCCACGTTTGTTATTTTGAAAATTTCATCCAAAAAATTAGTAAAGTTTAAATTTTTAAATAATATATTAACGAAAATATACCTTTAACAAGATGCTTAGGAAAAAAAAAATCTTCTTCTTACCTTGATTTTATAAACTTGAGTTATTTACACAAAAAAATACCCTATATAGTTCATAATATTTTATTCAATATTTAATTGATAACTTTTGCATGTGCTATCTTTTATTGATGGCTCATTCAGGTCATGAACCTATCTTTTATTGATGGCCCATTCAGGGCATTACCAAGGAGGCCCAAGTGAATCAAGAAGCCCCCGGTCAAGTATGGAATGGCCACTTGAAGCTTCCAAGGAGAATATTTTGTGGGCTTGTCTACACCACCGCCCACCCTTTTGTTGTTTATCAAGTCCATTACTCCATGAACCATTTTGTGATGTAAACACTTGTGTGATATGAACACTTGTGTGTTAATGCTTTAGATAGGTGGTAGCCTAGGTTTATTTTGATAAATCTTTGTTTTACTTTGTAGTTGATGTAGTAGATTGTTATAGCCTAGGTGAATCACACATGTATTTGCACTTACATGGCACCAAAACTCCCCAACATCAAAGCTTCGTCTCATGACAATGGCCAAAGACATCACCAAACATCCAGTCACTTCAAGACCCAACCGAGATCACTTACCACATCATCAAACCAAAGTCAATATTCAGCCACTTCAAAGACCCAGCTGGGACCAACACCACATCATCAAACCGAAGTCAACATTCAGCCAACTTGAAAGACCCAGCTGAGGTCAATACCACATCATCAAACCGGAGTCAACATTTAGTCAACTTCCAATCCTGTCCTTGTCCAGCTGCGAGTAGCCGGCCACACGTCATTCCAAGGTCAGATGGAGTCCAGCTTAAGAACCAACTTGTAACCCAAATTGTGACCATTAACTAACTTTGTTACCGTTAAAGGTAAAAGAGGGAGAGAGCTAAGTTTGCAAGTGTAGCCGTTGGGGGGGGGGGGGGGGGGGGGGGGTGAGGGGGGAGTGGCTTGGTTTAAAGCCCATGTAATTTTCTCACTTCAGAAGTTAATGATATTTAGAATGAACTCAATTCTCTGTTAGCCATGCGCTGCAAGTGTAAGGGAGTGCCGATGGCCCCTTGTGATCCTTGAGGGTGAGCCCTTGGCCCCTCCATCTTGTTCCCTGAAGGTGAGCCTCTGGCCCTTCATCTTGGTGTCTTAAGGGTGTGCCGACGGCCCCTTAGTTCACTATCAATGTGCCCTCACTTCTCAACCACCCTGTGTTGCTGAGACTCCTGCGGAAGAGTGCCAAGAAGTCAATCCTCCAGCTGAGATACAATCCAAGTGAGCTGAGCAGGATGAAAGGGAGCCGGCCCCCTTCCTTAAGGGGGCCTCAGGTGTCTTCTTTCCCTCTTAAGCTTGTTTGAGTTCTACGCTATTCCCCTGTTTGAAGCCCCCATTCTCCTGTTACATCACTTGAGCTTCATACCTAGGGTTGATCCTTGCGCTTGGGCGTTGGCCCTGCATCAGTTGGTATCAGAGGGCTCCTTAGGTGCTCTAAGTGTCCATCTGTTCATTTGCGTTGAGACCAGCTTCTTTGTTTGAATCCGGTTGCTTCGGTTCTATCGCATTTTGAATTTTCCGCCGTTGTTTTTTCTGAAACTCGCTGTTCGCCTTCTGCATTCGAAAATTCAATTTCCTGCTGTGAAATTGCGTTGTAACGTTTTTGAAATCCACCTCTAAGAACGTTGAAACCATGTGAAGCTGCACGACGCGTAAACTGAAATTTTGAATTCTTCTCGATTACTGTAGCTTTAGCTTACCATGGTATTTTCGTAATCTGTTAAACCTCGTGCGTGATTAAGTATTTGAAATTATCTTTGGATTTACCATGTTTCCTGCCATGCTGGTTGTGTGTTAATGCTGAATTTCTGATTTTCTGCTGGAAATACTATCACCGCCAATCTGCACCTCTTGTTCTCGGTTACCTCTGCAAACTGAGTTAATCTGGTGTACACTGAATTAACATCTACTGTCGTTTACAATTACTATTACTTGATAGTATTTGCTCTGACATTACTACGTGCTGTGTGCTATATTCTGTCACCTTTAAACTGTTGTAGTCTGGACTTTACTTTGATAGCCGAATCCTGGAAAACTGAACATTTCCTACTGCTTGCTGTTCAATACTGCCATTACCTGCTTCCATAACTTGTGTGCTGTTGTTCACCCGGCTCTTGTTGTTTTCTATGGTACTCACTTACTCCTTACCCAACAGCATGGTGCGCAATAGGAATACCCCTATAGCCGAAGAACCTGAGACTGAAACCTCCACCTTAGCTGATGTTATGGCCATTTTAGCTGAACTGAGGGTTGACTCAAAAGCCACGAGGAAAACTTTAGACACCCTGAATTTGAGAGTAGGACATTTACAAGTTGTTTCTAGGCACAATTCCACCCAACCTGAGCCTGAATTAGATTTTCCCATCGAGGAAAACCATCACCAACCTGTGCCATCCCCTAGAAGACCCAATGAACACAATTGGGGGAGGGCACTAGTAGACCTAACCAAGGTCATAGAGCTCATCATAGAACCGAGATCAACCACCATAACAACCCACCTAGGAGGCCAACACCCATTAGGGATGATCCCATAGTTGAAGAACCATTTGGTAGAGCCCCTTACCATCCTAGGGAAGAGGATGAGATGTCTAGGACTATAAGGCTCACTCCACCCACCTTTGAAGGGGGATTAGACACCCAAGAATTTCTCAATTGGCAAGCTAGCATTGAGCAATGCTTTGAATGGGGTAGGAAACCCGAAACTAGGAAGGTCCAATGTGTCAAATTTCTCTTAAGGGGATCCGCACAAATGTATTGGAATAGTGTAGAAGTTAAATTAGCTAGGAGTGGTATACCACCCATTACCACTTGGAATGACATGAAATGGAAATTGAGAGAAAAGTATGTCTCTCCCAACTATAGGCAAAGAGTTTATGATCAACTTTCTAGATTAGTTCAAGGGAATGACTCGGCAGCTGAGTATGTAAGAAAATTTGAAGACCTCCTAATTAAATGTGACTTGCATGAAGATCAATGGTTAACACTAAATCGGTTTAAAGGAGGATTAAGGGCTGATATCAAGAGGGCTTTGATACATCATAGATGTGAGAACCTACAAGAGGCTTACCACTTTGTCATGGATATAGAGTATGACTTATAACAACTAAGGGTTCCTCAACCTAGAATTGGCACCCCTGTTGCATCAAGTCCTACCAACCCAAACCCGTCACCCACTAAGGCACCCCTAGGGGAAGGTACTCTTAGGGAAAAGCGACCTACTAGCACCACTAGTAATAGGGTCACCTGTTTTAATTGCTCGCAGCCAAGCCATCTAGCTAAGGACTACCCCAAGAAAACCCTACTTATAGAGGAGGTGGAAGAAGTTGAACCCGAGAAGGCGGGACTAGAGGAGGAAGCCTATGCACCTGCATATAACAGTGATGAGGAACCCCCATCTACCATGGCAGTGGTAAGATGCACATATATCAAAGAGATTCCTTCGGAAGATTGGAAAAGAACTAGTCTTTTCTACACTTATACTCAATGTCATGGGAAGGTGTGTAAGATCATTATTGATAGTGGGAGTAATCTCAATGTTATCTCTAAACAAGCTATGAGCAAGTTTGGTTTAGAGCAAGAGAAGCACCCAAAGCCTTATAGTATTTCTTGGGTAGATAAACTAGCATCCCTGTATCATCTAGATGTAAGGTACCCTTGAAACTTGCCACTTACCAAGGAGAAGTTTGGTGTGATGTCATGGATATGGATGTGGCTGATGTGTTGCCTGGCCGCCCATGGCTATATGATCTTGATGTCACTCATTATGGGCGCAGTAACACATATGAGTTCAAAGTAGAGAACAAAAAGATTACCCTCATGCCTAGTTTGCCCTGTGAACTTAGGACCTCCCATAAGAAGGGTAAAGCCATTGACGAGACTAAGAAGCCCATCACTCTATTAAGACCTCAGCCATTCCTACAAGCCACTAGGGAGTCCGGTACCATATATACATTGCTAGTTCAGCCCACCAATCTTGAGAATCAACACGCACAGCCGGCTGCCATCACTGAGTTGCTTAAAGGCTATGATTCCATTACACCAACTGAATTACCAAGTGCCTTACCACCTGAGAGAAGTGTGCAACATGCCATAGATCTTGTACCCGGGGTCACTCTACCCCATCTTCCCCATTACTGCATGAGCCCAACTGAGCATGCTGAACTTAAAAGACAAGTGGATGAGCTATTGGAGAAGGGCCTAATACGTGAAAGTCTTAGCCCATGTGCAGTCCCTACACTCCTGACACCCAAAAAAGATGGAACTTGGAGGATGTGCATAGATTGTAGAGCCATAAATAATATCACAGTCAAATATAGATTTCCCATACCCCGACTTGATGATCTCTTGGACATGATTGTTGACTCCACATGGTTTTCTAAGATTGATTTGAGGAGTGGCTACCACCAAGTGAGGATTAGGGAAGGGGATGAGTGGAAAACAGCGTTTAAAACCCAAGATGGGTTATATGAATGGATGGTTCTGCCTTTTGGGCTAACCAACGCCCCTTCCACATTTATGAGGTTAATGCATCAAGTTTTGAAACCCTACATTGGCAAATTCTTAGTGGTTTACTTTGATGACATATCGGTATTCAGCAAAACAAGTGATGAGCACCTTGAACATCTCAAATCCACTCTTGATCTTCTCAAGAAAGAACAATTTCTATTGAATATTAAGAAATGTGTCTTCTTGACACAAGAAGTAGAATTCCTTGAATTCCATATTAACCATCAAGGGTTGAAGGCCGCCCCTTCCAAGGTGGCTGCTATAGTGGATTGGCCCTCACCCACCACCATAACCGAGGCTAGGAGCTTCCATGGCTTGGCTACTTTCTATAGGCGCTTCATCCATAACTTTAGTACTCTTGTAGCACCTATCACAAATTGTTTGCGCCAGGGGAAGTTTGAATGGACAACTTCAGCCGAAAGGGCTTTTCAAGCATTGAAAGAGAGAATCACCACTACCCCCATCTTGAGACTACTTGATTTTGGCAAGCTATTTGTTGTTGATTGTGATGCTTCGGGGGTAGGAATAAGTGGAACACTTAGCCAAGAAGGGTACCCCATTGCCTTTTTTAGTGAAAAATTAAATGAAACTAGGCAAAAGTATTCCACCTATGATAAAGAATTCTATGCAGTGGTCCAAACTTTGAAACATTGGAGGCACTATTTGATACACAGAGTTCATTCTTAATAGTGATCACCAAGCATTGATCTATCTTAATAGCCAAGTTAAGTTGAACCCTAGGCATGCCAAATGGATAGAATTCTTGCAACAATATACTTTTGTCTTGAAGCACAAAGCCGGGGTTCAAAACAAAGTGGCTGACGCTTTGAGCCGCAAAATTTTGGTATTAAACACATTAAGTGTTTCGGTGGTGGGCCTTGAAAGGATTAAAAATGAATATGAAGAGTGCCTAGATTTTAAGGATATATTCCATGACACCCAAGAGCTCTCAATACCTTCTACTATATACTCTATCCATGAAGGGTTCCTCTTTAGAAATGGTAAGTTGTGTATTCCCCGGACTTCACTAAGAGATTTTTTGGTATGGGAACTACATGGGGGGGGGGGGGGGAGGGGAAGGGAGGAATGGCCGGCCATCATGGGAGAGACAAAACCCAAGCCCTTGTGGAGGAAAGATTTTATTGGCCTACCATCTATAGAGATGTAACAAAAATAGTGGGGCATTGCCAAGTTTGCCAAGTGGCTAAAACACATAAGCACAAGACTGGATCTTACATGCCTCTTCCTATACCTGAGGGCCCTTGGCAGGACTTGAGCATGGATTTCATGCTAGGTCTACCCTGCACTAGTGCTCACCATGATTCTATCTTTGTGGTGGTAGATCGGTTCACCAAAATGGCCCACTTCATTCCTTGTAGTAAGACCACGGATGCCTCCCATGTTGCTAGATTATTCTTTAGAGAGGTGGTCCGCTTGCATGGCTTACCACATACCATAGTGTCTGATCGCGATTCCAAATTTGTGGGACACTTTTGGGTGACTTTATGGAAGCTTATGGGAACTAAATTGAACTTCTCTACGGCTTATCATCCACAATCTGATGGGCAAACTAAAGTAATTAATAGGTCCTTGGGCAGTATTCTACGTTGTCTTGTTGGGGAACATCCGGGTACCTGGGATAAATTGTTGCTCACGGCTGAATTTGCTTTTAATAGTGCTGTCAATAGAACCATAGGTGCTAGCCCCATTCAAATCCATTTAGGAAACAACCTCGTAAGCCAATAGATCTTGCCCCCTTACCGTCACCTTTCAAAGCCAATCACTCTGCCCTTTCCTTTGTGAAACATATTGTTAAGATTCACCAAGAAGTCAATGACACCATTGCCAAACAAATCTCAAATACCAGGCGGCTGCTAATGTTCATAAACATTGTGTTACTTTTAATGAAGATGATCTTGTCATTTTCAGGAATAGGAAGGAGAGGCAACAAGGGGCTAATCATAAGCTGCAACCAAGAGGAATGAGACCTTTTCGCATCATAAAATAGATCAATGATAATGCTTACACCTTAGATCTCCCACTAGCCTTTGGGATTCACCCTACGGTCAATGTGGAAGACCTCACCTTATACAGGGAACCGGTTCCCCTCCTTGCGCCAACTCCACCACTAAAAGCACGCAAGATCTTACAAGCACAGCAAAGATTCACAGCCGATGGGGTGCAGCACTACTACCTTATCAAGTGGGATTATCAAATTGAACATTGGGTACCCGAGGAGGAGGCTCACCAGCTCTTACCAGCAGCGTTACAAGACTTCAAGATTAATTCTCCAGAGGAGAATTCTACACCCCCTGGGAAAGCTGATGCAGGGGCATTACCAAGGAGGTCCAAGAGAATCAAGAAGCCCCCGGTCAGGTATGGAATGGCCACTTGAAGCTTCCAAGGAGAATATTTTGTGGGCTTGTCTACACCACCGCCCACCCTTTTGTTGTTTAGCAAGTCCATTACTCCATGAACCATTTTGTGATGTAAACACTTGTGTGATATGAACACTTGTGTGTTAATGCTTTAGATAGGTGGTAGCCTAGGTTTATTTTGATAAATCTTTGTTTTACTTTGTAGTTGATGTAGTAGGTTTGTGGGGTCATTTCCGTTACATTGAGAATGTGTTATGACCGTTTCAAATCCACCTTAAATCAATAAGGCTTTTTGTTTAATGGGTTCTAACTTCCAATGAGCGCAAGCGTTCATTGTTAATTACCCCTTTGAGTAGGGAACCTTTGATTAAGAGATCTACATTACGCAACAAGATAAGAGAAAGAAATTGGACAACATCATTTATAACCGTAACGAAATACAAAGTTTGACATAATATTTAAACGATAAGAGAATGAGCTTTTCATCAATTTGAGCATCTTGTGTCCGTCGGGCATTTGGCTTTGAAGTATCCCGTTGAGTGATATCTGGTCTAGGCAACCTGATGTTATATTGAGGAGCTACGCCCCGATGATGAACATCGACGTACGCACTTCCCAAACAATATTCCACCGAGGTTGCGCTTAAACGTGTTGGATATCTGACCTGGGAAATTATCCGGCCTTGCGGCGTGCTGGATAATTCGAATTGGAATTTTATCCGGCCTCGTGGCGTGTTGGATAATTTGGATTGGAATTTTATCCGGCCTTGTGGCGTGTTGGATAATTTGGTTTGGAAATTTATCCGGCCTCATGGCGTATTGGATAATTTGACTTGGGATTTATCCGGCCTCGTGGCGTATTGGATAATTTGACTTGGGATTCTATCCGGCCTTGCGGCGTATTGGATAATTTGATCGGATTTTTCTTTTCTATCTCCTATTGTGATAATCGAGGAGCGAAGTTCGAGCTCCTCGGCTTTATAACTTTCAGTCAAAAGGCAAAGCTCACTTTAATAGCGTATTCCAAATGTTGCTGTCATTAGGTCCCGTTTATACTTGGCTCAGATTTATGCTTTTGATTTATGTCACGCGTATCTGGGCTTAAATATGTAGCATCATACTGTGTTGCACGAGTGTAGTTCGTATTTCGAGGACATATTGGCCAAACTGGAGTTTGCTGGGTTAAATTGGATGAACGCAGTTGGATCTAGCCAGCCTTGTTGGATTGGATTAATCACGGTTACGAGTTGGGCTGAACATCATGAGCCCTGAATGATATTCGCTGCATATCGCCGAACCTTTTTTCTTTCTTTTTATTTTAGACCATGTAGGACACCAGATATCTCGATACGGCGAGAGGATGGCGGCGAGATGCTCAGCAACGCTTCGCATATTTCCATTTCCTTTAGAAATCCCCTTTAGGGTAAAGTTACTATTTTCTTTGTGGAGCACGGTTCGGTACTCGACGACGAACGAGATCGGTGGAGGAGGATTCCTCCTATCTTCGGCGCTTTCGGGTTCTCGTTGGCAATTAGTGGGAAGCTGATATCGGCGACGTTTGCTGAGATGGATTTTGTGGCTGTAATAGGGCCGCAAAGGACGGTAACCGACGAAGCCGTAATGGCAGAGGGGCGATCTGGGATTCGGCTCCTTCCATTTTGTGGAGGTGTCAGCGGATGCTTGGCAAGTATGAAGGAGAGGGAAGCGCAGGACGCTCGTCTGTCTCTTGAAGCAGCGGCGTTACTAACTCGTGGCTTCTGGCCAAACGGTCATGGCGATTGGGGTAGCGGGGTTGCTTTAGGTAACTTTCTCACACATACCTTATTTTATGTTGTCATGACTGTTTATGGTATCTGTGTTCCCTTGGTCAGACGAAAGGGCGACCAGACTCTGCCGTTGTGAACTTCCTTTTTGGAGAGAAACAAAAGCTTTTGTTAGCTAAGCTTCCCTCACCATTGCTTGGGCCGCAGTGTCTTTGAAACGAAGAGGATTCTCACAAAGGGAAGCACGCACTCTTCATCAGGTTCTCCCCAGAATTTCATCATTCATTTTTTTTTAGTTCTCTTTTTATTATCTCTCTCATTTGGTCGGACTTCCATCGCAACAGCTCCGATCGTGATTAGTAAGGAGAACAAGAACGAATCTTCTCCGGTTTCTTCTCTGGTTCATATTAACCTCGGTCACCTTGCAGGTTTCTTATCGGTTTTTGTGACGGCATTCATGTTCTTCTTCCCTCTCTTTTTTTTTATCTATCTTTCTTATCTTATTTCAGTTGGATTAGAAACCAACTCTTGCGTATCTTCTTTGCGGCAACAACGGCAAAAGATTTTGGACTTATTTCTTGAGGGGGTTTGAGCGAGCCTATGAACCAGGTATTCTTCTTGTTCTTCACACAGTCTCCTCCGGCTTACAGGATTCCCCTTCTCTTCTCTTAATGGTTCTTTTTTTTTTTTTTTTTTTTTTAGGAATCGGTCACCTCCCATTCTTTTTCGCGTTCTCCCTTTTTATGCACCTTTTGGTTTTTTTTTTTGATCTGCATACCTCCATCACCCACAATCCGTCTCTCACTCCCTCCTTACTCAGTATGAACCGTAGAGCATTCAGCGTGATTGGAGCTTGAGGGAGCAGAGAGGTAGTGCGTGTGTGCTCCTTGTGATGCCAGGTTGCTTAGTGCAACCATGAGGCCTAGGAAGAAAGAACGAGCGATCCAAGAAAGAGTGGTGTGTGCTTTTGTGATGCCAGGTTGCTTAGTGCAACCATGAGGCCTAAGAAGAAAGAACGAGAGATCGAAGAAAGAGTGGTGTGTGCTTTTGTGATGCCAGGTTGCTTAGTGCGACCATGAGGCCTAAGAAAACCGGACAGAGGAGATTTCTCGTTTTCTTACCTTCTTCCACCTTCGTATTCTCCTTCCTTCCCTTGCTTCTTACGCCCCCTCCTTTTTCTTTTAGCCGAGCGTCCCCCTTTTATAAGCCGCAGCTTGATAGGTTTCCCCCCCTTTTAGTCACTTTTTGTCTTACTCCCCTTATCCATCAACTGGCCCGACCACTTTTTCATCTCCCTCCCTTGTCAGCCCCACATTCTTCTTTGGTCGGCTATTTTCTGTCCCTTGCCAGCTCTTGTGAATCCCATTTCGTAATCGCTGGGTTAAGGCTACTGCATTGTCAATTTTGCTCTGCATTATTTTATTCTGTATTAGTCCCTTTTCTTTTTTTAAAGAGAGGGTCTTTATTCTCATCTTCTCCCTTTTTTTTTTATATTTCTTCTTAAAGCACTGTGGCATGCTACTTCTAAAATGCTGGCCCTTTTCCTTCTCTTATTTTCTTGTGAGGTTGGCCCTCAGGATTTACGAATTATCAGAGATTTTTATCGATCAACACTTCGCGTTGTTTGCTGGGGATTTCTGGTTTCATTATAGCATTTGATTCGTGTAGTGGAGCATCACTCACATATTTGACATATTAGGGATAATAATTTATTCCTTCAACTTGAATGCTTGTCCTTCGACCTGAATGTTTTCACTGGAGAGCTTGTCAACTTGCATCTAAATTTTTCGAAAGTTACATAGTTACGTTGATACTCAGCATCAATTAATTTACGAAATGTTGCTGGAGCCTTTACTTGATTAGCAACTGAATGATTTCCGCACATAGTGGTCCTGTACGAATTTTATATCGAAGCGTGCTTGATGTTTGCATCGGGTTTACTTTCGGCAACACCCCTTTTTATTTCCGGGTGGAATAATAGGTCCAACAAATTGCCCCTCCCAACGGGTTTGCATAAGCGAAAAGCTCATACAAAGCCGTTGGGAAGACAGTATATTCATGTGTTTTTCTTACTATTCTCATTGTTGCTCCAGGTGTCGATTTGGTATTCTGGCTCTTCTGTCTTTATCTTTTTATATCATTCATGGGTTTCCTGTGGTCCCGCCGCGCTTCCATGCCGCTGGATGAGCCCAGTGATGAGACGATTATGGAGTATATTAAGAAGTACGATTCCCTCGGTCACTTTCGGGGAATATGGCACGAGTGGCGCGATGTGATGTTGGAGGGTAGGGACGCATTCCATAACAAGATACCCCGTCACTTGTCCGTGCCTGTATTGCCAACGGAGCACAAACCTCACCCCCCCTTTGAGAGTAGAAATTGGACGCCTCTAGAGCGTAGTGTGACCGGGATAATGAACAAATCTCGTATCTTTGATCAAGGCCCTGACTTATGTTTATGCCTTGAGCCCCACACCAGAATATCCAACCAAGAGTCAAATTTCCTTTTAGGCTTGGAGTTGGCTTCTAAGCGCATACCGAGGTGGGCCTCGCGATTTAACATTTGTGGTAGCGTCGCGCACTATCCCGGCTATACGGAGTGGGCACGATACGTCTTGCGTAGTGAGAGGAAGATCCTTAAGAGGGCCGGGATTCATGAGGCCATCATGTTGTCAATATTTAATTATGAGTATGATGTCACTCTACTAAAAAGCATCTTAGAACATTGGAGTCCGGCCACCAATACGTGTTATCTTTCTGAAGAGGAGATTGTCCCGAGTCTCTGGGACATGCGACACATCTGCGGGCTCCCTATATTAGGTGCTCGATACGATGAGCACGTACCGGATGAAAAGACACTCCTCGGCGAGAATGCACACGGCGAGTTTCGGTGTTCTTCTTCTCTCAAGGCCGTGTTCCGCCACTTCCACGAGTTACTCCACCGGCATTCCGGGGCCGTCTCTATTACTCAGTGGATCTTACATTTCGTCGACTTAGGTGTCTCGTATGAGACTGACTTTCCTTTGCCGCGTGATCCCTTTGGCGTCGGTTCCGAAAACATCCTAGTGCAGGACTATGACACGCCCCCTCGACCTCCTATCACAGCGATGGAGATGGATCGAGCTACGTTCCTCACGGCGTTCTTGGCCTGTTGGCTATGCTATTTTGCCATCCCCTACAAATATCCAAACCGTATTAGACCGGAGGTTTTCATTATGGCCGATAGACTGGCGCGGGGAGTTCGCCTCTCCTTGGCCCCGGCGGCGTTGTCGAATTTATTTCGGTCTTTGAGAGAGGCGTGTACCGCTGACTTCCCGGGCTCAAAGGACACGCTGATTCCACTTCATTACTTGTTTGGATGGTTCAATTTGCAGTTTCAAGGGCTATATAACACTGTCCCTTCTGAGGCTATGAAGCGCAAGTTACCCCTCATGGTGTGCATCGCTGGGGCCCATCCAGTTCACTTCAAGGATCTTGAGGCGCGTTTATTTTTTCGTAAGGATAAGGTCTTTGGGCATCGTCGGGTCATATTCCCCAACAAAGCAGGATGCCTAGGCGAGCAGATTGATGTTCAGGATAACCCCGTTGACGTATTAACCGAGGACGGGTGGCTTGCTACCAAATTCCTCGTGAGCATTCGGGTGGGCTGGCTACCCTTTAGGAGTGGAAATCTTGCATCCTTAGAAGTGTACAATCCTCATAGATGCGCTCGCCAATTCGGTTTTGATCAGGCTATTCCTCAAAACGTCCTGGATTATGGAAGATTATCAGGCGACCTTGCGACAGTGGCTTCTTGTTGGTGTTTACTGCTCCGGCGTGGGACCCATTCGTCATATGCCATCCCGGCCCGTGGCCGGGTTCCTAGATGCAGTTATGAATACTTGAGGTGGCACTCCATGCATTTGAAGGCGCTCTTCAGCTATGACATCAAGGACACGTTTTGTTTCACCGAGAAGTCTCATCCGCGGAAATTCCTAAAGAGAACAACTGGTCGATCATCATACGGCTTTGAGTTTGACCTCTCGCGGTCCTCATCCCTCAAGCGGCTAAAGATCTCGGATCTGGGGGCGGCATCACCTAGCTTATCTGAGGTAGCATCTATCTCTTTCTTTTTCTTATGATATGCGGTATCGTCGATTTGACATTTTTGCTTGGGGTGCAGGGCACAGGACATGTACGAGGATCCAATTCTGTTCGTAGCGTTGAAAGATGTTCGGGCGAGGATGCAACTCCGCAACGAGCGAGCAAGGACGAGTTGACCACCACAGGTGCTATTTCCCTCATTGCACATTGGGCATTCTATATATTTCTCCCTTTTCATGCACTCGTTTTGTTGACACAGTGGTTATTTCTGACATATTTTATGCTCCTTAGAGGTTCGGACTGCAGCCATGGTTATTGAGCAGGTACACACCCACCCTCCTGATGATACTGTGGACATGGATGATATCGATACTGTCGAGTTGCTAAAGCATTATCCCAGCGACTCATCTGACGACATGATTGGAGCCTTGAAAGGAAGTACGGTTCGCCTAAATTATATAGACCGCAAAATTTCTTGTGCTTGACTTACGACCTAATCTTAATGCAGTAGTTCACGTGCCGATGGAACCTACGAGGGAAACTGATCCTGGCACGGGTTCGAGGGACTCCCCGATCAACTCAGAGACAAGTGAGCCATAAAGTCCCCGAATTATATCCTTCTATTTATCACTTTTATCATTTTGATACTGTAGTTTAAGTTACACATGATAAACCTTTTGAATAGTACTTCTAACGATGATTTCATGTTTAATCAGTGTCAGATCTGCTTGTAGGCTTAAAGCATGTGCCAAGTACGTTGAAGACCGAGGCAGAAGGGGTATCTTCCTTAAATAACGGTAACTTCTTATTTCTCCTTATACTGGCAGAATGTTTCGAGAAAAACAGCAGGGACACGAGTCCCTTTTCATATATCCTAGTGATTGTGTCGCTTAGCAAGATTTCGTTTTTGTTGTTGTTATCATGTTTGTGACATTTTCAGTGCCTGTGTCGGAAGGTATGGACACCGCCGCAGGGAACGAGGGGGCCGTGGAGGACGGTAATTTTCATCACCCGTCATCTTTATTTCTTAGCCGCATCATATTACCATGATAGTGGGAGAAGAATTTCACCTTTTCATACTTGTGACTTGTTATCGCTTTGCTTTTCAATCGATTTTCATTGCCAATATTGTCTCTTTAGTTGCGCATAATCTTTGTCCCTTCTTGACTGTACACAATCTGTTATGACGGCAGGAGGGTCCCCGACCGATCTGGTATCTTGCGCTAAGCAAGTTGTTGTCGGGGTGGCGAATATGCACAATGAAGGTATATCCTCCACGCTCTTCGGCATGCATCCTGATGTACTTGATTGAGGGTCGTTTCTTTTCGTAATAGTAACTAGATTTGTGCTACGTACTGGATGACTGTCTTTAGCACACATAGTGAAACTTTTAGTATTCCTGCTTTGTTGGTAGCAGGTATGGGGGAGGCAAGTGTTGGGGACGGTCATTCTTTTGGCGATGGTGGATTCCAACGTGATGGGTCCTCCGACAAAGGTAAACTCGTCATGCCTGCACAGTTTGTCATACACCAGCTACGTACCACTATTTTTCTTTAATAGCCTATTTCATGTTGTCGTTCCAGGGGTTGTGAGCGGAGTTCGGGAGATTACTGTGTCGCCACCTTCCGGGCCGTCTACTTCTCGGGTTTCGGATGCAGTCCGGCGATCGCAGGAGAGAGCAGCCCGCTTCCTCATTTCTGACTACCTTGGCATATTTCGTGACGAGGATTCATTTCCCACAGTGGAAGAGTTTCTGGCTTCCTCATATAGCATTTCACAAACTTTGACCAGTCTCAAAGCTCTGGAGGCTACTTGGGAAGGGCTGAGTCGGGAGATAGTAGAAGTCTTAAAGCAACTTGAGTTTGAGCAAGACTCACTGACCAGTTTGGATACTGCTGCTCTTAATTCCCAGATTGACAAGGAGGCAATCGTTTTGGAGGACTTGTGGTCCCTTCAAAACAGTTTAATTATTGAGAAGAATGCTACGATGATGTCTTATGATTTAGCCAGGGCCAAAGTGAGGCGGGTTGACGCACGCATGGAACAAATTGACGGAGAAAGGGAGAGACTTCTATCAGAAAGATGTGCAGCAATTTCTGACATGCAAAATTGCGACAACAATTTGGAGAACATTGAAGCCGCCAAAGCACAGAACTCAGAGTTAATTGATGCAACTGAAGTCCACCAGGCTTCTTTAGAGACCCAGTGCGAGATGAAGGAAGTTGAGCGCGGCAAACTTATTTCCGTCATTAAAGAACGAAGGCACGTCCTCCAGAACATAATCAGGGAATTTTGATGTATTTCTTTTTGTACTATGCGCTTGGACTCTTAACATTTTGGGATGTTTTGTACTCTTTGCTTCGCCATTTACCGGTTCAGGACCATTTTTGTTCTTAGTCGGTTGTAATTGATGTGATGATGACTTTCTCTCTTTTAGATTGCGATGATTTGCATGATGTTGTGTTTGTGCCATTTAGGTTGCGCATGTGATATTGAGGGGTTACACTATTTCCTTTTTTTTCTTTGATATCATATTTGTGTTGCTAGCCTGTCGTTTAACAGGGTTGCATGCGTGGTATTGGGGCATATCTTTTGCAAAATTTTATCCTACACAATACGAAATCAGCTCCGCAGTGTCCTTCTGAATCATTTGACGTCCTTCCTCTCGAACTGACATAATGCTTCGAATTAGAGGGGCTTTTGGCAAAGGCAAAATCATGTTACAGGCTCAATAAGTTGTATATATAAAAAGCTTAGATATAACATGCTTCTTTCCCTTTTTTTGAGCAAGCTCACATTTACCTTGATGGCTATACCGAAAGCTAGGGATGTCGTCCCTCCGCCCCGAGTAATCAAAGTTGGCTAGTAGGTAGTCCAGCTGTACGAAATTCTGCTTTCAACAACACAATATCCTTACTTCCGTCACCAATACTTAACATCCCTTTTGAGAGACTGACCACAGACGGACTTACGCTTTTGTCATCCGGCTGGGGTGAATACTCATGTAAAGAGGTTACACAGTTTTAACCAATGGTCAACCAGAAACGAACCTGACATTCTTAATCTTGGTGTCGTTTGGTCGGACCTAGATTTGCATTTTAAGCATGGTATTTCTTTAAGAAGCGGCCGTTAATGGGCGGCATCGGGTGTGCTCCGTCTTGATCTGTCAGTTGGTAGGCTCCTCCTTCGTAGACTTTCCCTATTACGTAGGGTCCTTCCCAATTAGGGTTGAACTTCCCTTTCGCTATCTTGTTGGATATGATGGGCCGCCTTACTGCTAGGACGAGGTCTCCTTTCTTGAAAGTGCGTTCTCTGGCTAGCTTGTCGTACGCCCTTGCCATTTGCGCTTGGTATAGCTCTAGGTTTTGCTGTGCTATCAGCCTTTGCTCATCAAGTGTATCCAGTTCATCAAGACGTAACTGAACATTTTCATCCATTGTCATGTCACATTGCATTGCCGTTCTTAGCGAAGGTATTTCGACTTCGAGTGGAAGCACTGCCTCGACACCGAAGACTAAGGAATAAGGTGTCGATTGTGTGGGTGTACGATACGTGGTTCGATAAGCCCACAACGCTTCCACTAGCTTTTGATGCCACTCCTTTTTGTTCTTCGAAACGCTCTTCTTGAGCAGCTTGCATAGAGTTT
The DNA here is from genome assembly GCA_027563935.2 of Costus lasius. Classification (NCBI taxonomy): domain Eukaryota; kingdom Viridiplantae; phylum Streptophyta; class Magnoliopsida; order Zingiberales; family Costaceae; genus Costus; species Costus lasius. Next base: position 86,847,670 of record CM050451.1, read on the forward strand.
TATTGAATGCTTCAGCTAATCCATTCGCTCTTGGATTGTATATCGAGGAGTACCGCCAATCAATCTTGTGACGCTCTGCAAATTTGTAGATCAAGGCATTTTTGAAGGCCAAACCGTTGTCAGATATGATCCTTCTGGGGGTCCCAAAACGACTCAGTACATTCCCGCGAAAGAAATTGACGACGTTGGTGGCTTTGACTTCTCTTAATGGGATGGCCTCCGCCCATTTGGAGAAATAGTCTGTTGCCGCGAGTATGAATCGATGCCCCAGAGAAGAAGGAGGTTCTATTGGCCCTACTATATCCGTCCCCCATACTTCGAACGGCCATGATGAAACCGTCGGATGAAGAGGGTTAGGGTGCTTATGAATTAAATCTCCATGCACTTGGCACAAATGGCAGGTCTTTGCGCAGTTTATGCAGTCCCGTACCATGCTTGGCCAATAGTACCCCAACCTCTTAATCTTAAGAAATATTTTGGGTCCTGATTGGTGGGCGCCACAAAGACCGGAATGGATTTCATGTAATACGTGAGCGACCTCATCCATTGCGATGCACCTGAGCCAAAGTTGCTCGTACGATCGACGATACAGCGTGTCATTCACAAATGTATACCGAAGGGCCCGTTTTTTCAGTTGTATTCTTTGAGTTTTATCTTCGGGTAGAATACCACTTTTGAGATAGTTAATGAAGGGCTCCCTCCAGTCATGTTCCTGCGTGAGGGAGGTTGTCATAGCATTTGTTACTTCTTTCTTGTCGACGTTATCGTTTTCGGCCGGTGCGATCAGCTTCCTGTCTCTGATCATGATATTGATTTGGTCGATGGATGGTCCAGCTAGCTCTTTGGCAAACTTTGCTAGTGCATCCGCTCTACCATTAGCAGTCCTAGCGACGCAGGTCAGAGTGATGTACGGTATTTTTTCCATGAGTTCCACAGCTTTCGTATGATATTTGTGCAATTCCGTTTTCTTGACTTGGTACTTACCCGTCACCTGCTTGACGATGAGCTGGGAGTCGCGTACACATGCATTCTTTCGATTTTCATCTCCTGCGCGAGCTCGAGCCCGGTGATTAAAGCCTCGTACTCAGCTTCGTTGTTGGTGCAAGGACCAGTGAGGGCTAAGGAGTAATGCAATATTCCTTTTTCCGGGGTGATGAATACCAGGCCGATCCTTGACTTTACTTTCGGGATATTTGGGGGAATAGCTGGTTGAATTGAAGACGCCCCATCGAAGTAGAGTTCCCAATACCCATCGTCGGTTTCGGTATTTAATATTTCTTCGTCTGGAAAGTCACAACTCAGAGGAGAGTCATCGGGGACAGGATGAGCTGCTAAGAAATCGGCGAGAATTTGCCCTTTTATTGCTTTCTGTGATACATATGTGATGTCGAATTCTTGGAGTAGGACGGCCCATTTAGCCAATCGTCCTGTTAAAGTAGGCCTCGTCATCAGGTATCTTAAGGGGTCGACTCTTGATATGAGACGAACCTCATGTTCAAGGAGATAGTGTCTTAATTTCTTAATGGCAAATATCAATGCCAAACATTGTTTTTCAATTGGAGAGTAGGAATGCTCTGCCCCTACGAACATCCGGCTAAGATAATACAAGGCGTTCTCCTTCCCATCGTCATTATTCTGGGCCAGTAGTGCCCCCAAGGATGCCTCCAATGCCGTGGTGTATAGGATGAGTGGTTTTTCGGTGATAGGTGCCCCAAGGACTGGAGGATGCGAAAGATATTCTTTGATACTTTCGAAAGCGCTTTGACACGTGCCGTCCCAAATGAATGGAGTATCTTTCTTTGTTAATTTTGAAAAGGGGTGGATTCGTCCGGATAAGTTGGAAATGAACCTCCTAATATAAGCCAATCGTCCTTGAAAGGATCTAAGCTCTCTAAGATTCTTTGGGGGTGGCATGTCTTTGATTGAGCTTATCTTCGCGGGATCAATTTAGATTTTTTTGTGTCTGACCACGAAACCCAGGAATTTTCCAGACGATACTCCAAACGCGCATTTGAATGGGTTCATCTTGAGGTTGTACTTGCGGATGCGAGTGAACACGGTCCTCAAGTCCTGACAGTGCTCCGCTTTAGATCGTGACTTAACCACCAAATCATCGACATAGCACTCGACGAGTTTGTGGATTAAATCATCAAAGATCTTGGTCATTGCACGTTGATACGTTGCCCCAGCATTCTTTAATCCAAACGGCATAACGGTATAGCAAAAGATGCCGATGGGCGTACGAAATGCAGTGTGCTTCTCATCTTCAGGCGCCATCTTAATTTGATTGTAACCAGATGACCCGTCCATAAATGAGAACACCTCAAAGTTTGACACCGAGTCGATCATTACTTCTGTCACAGGGAGTGGAAAATCGTCCTTGGGACATGCGTTATTCAAATCTCTGAAGTCCACGCAGATCCGGATTTGCCCATTTTTCTTCTTCACAGGGACGATACTTGCTATCCAGTCTGCGTATTTCTCCTCTCTTATAAAACCCGCCTCGATTAATTTCTTTATTTCAAGGGTGATTTGCTCCTCAAGCTCTATCCTCATTCTTCTCGGTGCTTGCTTTACCGGAGTGACATCGGGACTGATCGATAAATTATGGACGGCGACCTCCGGGCTGAGGCCTGGCATCTCTTTATATGTCCATGCAAAGCAATCACTAAACTCGTGGAGGAGTGCCTCTAGCTGGTCCTTTTCATGTTGAGAGAGTTGTGCACTTATGTAGGTGGGCCTAACATCCTCTTCCGACCCAAGATTGACCTCAATCAACTCATCGCAGGTGGTCTGCCCCCCATCTTCCAGTTCTTTCGGTGCCCTTTTGAATTCTTCATTTCTTTGTTCTATTGCGTATGCTTCGCCTATTGTCACCATATTGCAAGTATATGGATGAAACATAGGAGCTTCTTCATTTGGTTCTGTATATCCTAAACCACGGGTATTGGAGATCTTCCCATTTGGTAATGCGATATCTCGTGAACCTGGGTTCCACAACTTTTCAAATTGGTGTAATTCACTCCTTGGACGAGGCTTCAAACAACCATACTTTTTTGCGAGATTTTTTAAGCTCGGAGGGTAATAAGCAAATGAGGGGACTTCGATAAGTCGCGTTGACTCTGGGTCATTCTCTTTATTCGTCCTAACGTGATGAATTTCGTCTGACTGATAGAAGTGTATTGGTTTATGAACAAAGAGCCTTCCTCTTGTGCATTTCCTCTTGCTAGGAACAATAAAAGTCTTCATCTCCACGACTTGCGATGCATTCAGGGGAGCGAAACCCTTAAGATAGCCTTGAGGAACTCTTAGAATTCCTACCTCGTAGTCCGTCATATTTTGTCGTGTCGTCAATCTTTGTGACCATCCTTCCTTCTCATGAGTTTCAACCACATCGCATGCGGAGGCTGAACAGTCACTTGCTTCTGACTCGGAGTCACTTCCGAAATGGGGACATGCGGACAGAGTTGTCTTCTTTAGTTTAGAGATGATCGAGTTCTGTAGTGTTGGTTTCGTAGGCTGAGCGGTCGCTCCAATGAAATAGTGTGCATCTTCATATTTGACTTCATGCACTGAGAAGGGCTGGATGTCCCCCTCGATACGCTCTTCCCTACCTTCCTTTAGGTATTTCAAACATTGGTGCAAGGTAGAGGGGACTATGTGATTCTCATGCAGCCAAGGTCTCCCGAGTAACGCCTTGTATGATGTATCGGTGTCGATAACATGGAATTTAACTTCGGTCTTTAAATCATCGAGTTGCAACGGCAAACATATAGAGCCTAAAGCCTTCTGGCTGTTTTTATTGAATCCTTGGATGACAACTTTTTCGGCCGTTAAATTATGGACGCCTAAAGAAAGGCTTTTTAAAGTCCGCAAGGTTACGAGGTTAAATTGAAAGTTTCTAAAGGGGGGGCGAAACCCTAATAGGCGCATATCAGAACTTGCAACAAGAGGAAATTAGGGTTTCTAAGATCGCATGGATGAATATATGATCAACTTTAATAACATGTATAGATCGAGAAGGGGATCATACCAATGCCATTTCTTGGATGGCGACTTGGAATCAAAAGAAGCGTGTGCTTCTTCTCCAAAGGCACCGCACACAAGGTGATAGATCGCTTCCTCCTTGTTGTTCCTTATGCTAGTAAGGATCTCCAAGTCTCCTGATCGCTGAAGGGAATGAGATTACGAGATAAGTTCTCTCCTTGGCCGAATACCTCTCTCCACACTCGTTTTTACGAGTCACACGAGAGCAAGAGAGAAAGAGGGGCGAGAATAGGGGCGATCCCTCGAACGTGAGGCGTGCTACCTATTTTGGAAAGCATGACTTCCAAAAATAGTAAACCCTCACACGTTCAAGTGTTCACGCTTAGTGAACAAATCGCAATGTTCTCCCCTTTGAACCATGCGCTCACTTGATGAGCCGGTTCAATTACATTTGGTTCAAAGACCAAATTAAACCAAGCATTGGTCTAGATCAAATTAAACCATAAGGTTCAAGATCTAACCATTCATCTCTTGATGCTCTTGATCTCACCGATCTAGCATCAATTCTCTCGATCGAAGCTTACCGATCTCAAGCCCTAATCAATCAGACATGATCAGACCAGATCTCACTTACAATCAGAGTTTAAATCCCTTTAAACTGAACCAAAACAATTCAGTCCACACGATCTGACTTAAGTAAGCCATATCATCAAATTGTGCGACCCTAAGGGTTTCCTTTAAATGTCGGTAACGATAACTTACGTTATCACGAACAGAGAGGGGTATCTAGCAACACGTCACTGTCTCCCGATATAAAGGAAAGAGTCTTCCAAGACTACACCCAAACCACAACACAAGTGTGAACCCAAGTCACTTGACATATGTGTTTCCTTTGCCACTGGATGTTCTTATTGGACAAGCGTGTCAAGCCTGTAATTCCAATATGATGAGAATGATTAGATCAGATGAACATAGTCATCTGGGTATGGCCATACACTTTCTCAATCATCTCATCCAAGGGGCCCCTTCAGAACATCACACTCCAAACAAGGAGACGGCAATCCTATATCTATCACTAGTGCCCTAACATGACTCATGCTCATTATCCAAGATAGTCTATAATCATTATGTTTCAAATGATATTGAACTACCTCAAAACAATGCCAATCATCATTTAGAAACACAAGTGATCTCAAGTCAGAGGAAATATGCCACTTGTTTGCATACAAGGATTATTCACATTGTGACAAGCAATCGAATATCCTAAGTAGGGTCTGTCCAGTACATCCAATGTACCCATGAGTCTACATCTTATTCCATGCTCGAAGCATCCTATAAGATTAGAACGCATATTAGTCTCAATCATATCAAGGCTGTCTCATGTTCACCAAGATATCTCGACTAAGGACAAAACTGCATGTCAGCCAAGCTGAACAGCATTGAGACATTATTCAGAAGTATACATATTGCAGCAGATAATGTAACAACCTGAATAACAACCATTGCCTTTATAAACATAGAGTTTATACATGATACTGATAACAACCCAAGGCCTCAAACATTAGCCTTAAGGGCATACCCCAACATAACTGACGATCCTGGATCAACCAAGATTCTGCTTATCTTTATTCCTTCCACATCCCCGGTCACATAGAGTGGTCGATTATGCTGTGACGTTCCCAATAGCATGTCATCATCGTCGAAAGTAATGGACGATGTAGCGTATGTACTTAATGCCTCCTTTATATCAGCCTCCACGAAAAATGCTTGAAATTTTTTAGGGTTTTGCAGGGCGTAAATAAGAACATCCCTCAGTTCTTGTGACATCATCAAAGCATCATATATGCTGAGGAGGGCGGGGACTTTCCTCAAATGTGAGAGTATATTATATTCAGAAGAGGATAGCTTTGATGGGGCTGCTGCATCGTCGCCCACTTCCTGTGTTTCAATTTGCTTTCCTTTGAGTTTTTCTTTTTCTCTATCTATCGTACGTCCTATTACGACCTTGTCGCTCCTAAGATTCATTTGGCAGGATTCGTTTGTTTGTTTACTGCTTTTAACGGCAGGTGCTTCCTCATATAAATAGGCAGGTAAGATCTCATCTTCAGAGTCACTTCCCAGGTTAATCGCGTTACAGATATCCATCCTTGCGGTAGTGACGGTTTTAACATTGTCAATTTTATTTTCCTTTGAAGGCTCCAGGATCACCGATATCATCCTGCAGGACTCCACCTCGTACTCTTCATCTTCCGAGTCATCTTCCAGGAGTCCTTCCCACACCTCTTCAGTGATGTAGTGATGAAGTTTTACAGGCTCGGGCATTTCTTGCACATACTCTTCAAGCGAGTCGATGTATCTTTTGAGATCACTCTTTTCTTGCGCCTTAGTTGAAAAGGCTACTTTCTTATTTTTGTTCTTCAAATGAAGGCTCTTTTTCTTTTTTCCTTTGACTTTCCCTTGTTGGTGGACGAGGTCTTGGCGATACGTATCGTGGGGACAAAGAGTCTTTCCACACTATGCCTGGTATCTGTTGTAATTTTTGGAGGAGTCGCAACGTCCTTTTTGACACCACGGTATTCCACTCCTGGTCTTCTATAGGCGCCGGATCTATTCTTGTTTGAATAACATCAACCTCCTCGGTTTGGATTTCATTCAATACCTGTTTCGATAGAGTTATCTTCCCTGTCTTATATTGTTTCTCCACCCAATCCTTGAAAATATAGCAGTCTTCTATCGTGTGCCCCAGTACGCGATGGTAAGGGCAAAAGTTGGGATCGTCAGTCTTATTGCTTTCTTCAGGGCGTTTCGGCTCTGGTAGTTGTAAGCCATTCTTCAGGGCGTCCCTAAAAATTTTCATCGTCTTTTCTCTTTTGAAAGAATAGACTTTATTCTTTCTCTCTTCAAGGGTCAATGGCTTGCCCCGGCTATTTTCGCCAAGCGTTAGCGCTTTCTCGATTCGCGGTATGTTTGTATTATGAACTTCCACCCTTTTGCCTCTGCTGACAGCGTTTGTATAGGCGACCTTGGGCTCATTCCTTCTTGGTTCTTCTCTTTTGAATCTCGGGTTCTGCGTATTTATATAGGGCTGATGATTTGTTTGTTCCAGCTTTGCCACTTGGGTGATCAATTCTTGAAATGTAGAAATGTTATTACCGCAAAGGAAGGGGGCCATCCAGCTGTCGATATTGCGGACCAACAACTCTACGGCTTCGGTTTGCTCTAGTGGCTTTTCGCATTTAATACTCAAATTTCTCCATCTTGTAATGTAACTAAGGACGGTCTCATCCTTTTTCCTCTTTGTATCTGCCAGATCCGCGATCGTAATCTTATCGCTTACCGAAGCAAACTTCATCTTGAAGGTTTCCTCCATTTCAGCCCAAGTTCCGATAACTTCATTCTCCAGAGAATAATACCACTCAAAGGCTACCCCTGAGAGACTTTGTGGAAACTGTCGGAGCAATAAGGCATCGTTGCCGCCAGTGTTCCCACAAGTCGCGATGAAATGGGCCAAGTGCTGGTCAGGGTTTCCTATTCCATTAAACATCTTAAAGTGCGGTACGATGTACCCTTTGGGGTAAGGGATATCATTGTATACAGCTGGGTAAGGTCTCCCTCGCCTCCTTCGTGGAGCAATTTTGGTTCCCTCCATTTGCTTCAGCTGGTCCACCACCAGTTTTTGTATTTCCCTTCTAGTCAAGGTGATGGCCTCGTCATTTGACTGAGCTGGTAAAGAAGATGTTGCTGGAGCGTTATTTTGCTCCCGCGATGATTGTTCTTGGCGTAACATCATCTCTTGCGTCTTTGCAAGCGCACTAGTCACCTCCTCAAACTTCGCCATGAGGATGCTCATATCGTTATCCCTCTTCTTGAGTTGCCTCTTGAGGTCGGCGATAGCTTCATCTCTATGATCATGATTAGTGGTCATGACAGGTTCTTCCTCTTCCTCTTCCTCTTCGAAAATTTCTTGGTGTAAAGGGGGCGCTCCTGGTTCATATCGTTGAACAGGCTCCTGGATTACAATAGAGGCCAACTTTTTACCCTTGGCTTTCCTTGCCATGGTCCGAAGGGTATCCTCCTCAGAATTAGAGCCGGCCTCCCGTGCATGTTCCACCATCCGTACCGTATGGATTGTATAACCCTTTATCTCCTTACGGCTAGTCTTGAAACACCTTTCCTTTCTTTTCATATTCTTTTGAGCCTTTTTGTAGGCCTCATAAACCCTTTGAGATATCGTCTTTTGAGCAGTGATATTCTTAGGTTTTGGGTGAGGCCTGTTCTGTATGTGGGTTCGCAGCCACAGTCCCTCTATCAGGTTAGAGTTTCTCATAACCGACAGAAGTGGTGCAAATTTGTTTGTTACGGCGGTTTCTGTTTCAGCAGCAGAATGGTTACGCCTTACAGGGATTAGGCGACCTTGTCTGGAGAGCCTAGCTTTCTCCTTCCTTAAGGCTTGTCGTTCCCGCTTTTTTGTCTTTTCAGGGCTTGAGAACACAGCTTGGTGAATCTTGCCCCCGTTAACAGTGAAGGATAATTCTTTCTCTTCTTTATCGAAGGTATCGTCATCAGCAGCCACCAGCAGTTCTTCTCTCTTCGTGGCAGTCCTCTCTTCCTTCAGGGACGTCTTAATCTTGACGACTGGAGTGACATTCCCCTCACCCTTGATGTTCTCAGAGTCTGTGAAGGGTAGATAAATGAACTCGACGTCCTCTTTCGAAATAGAGCCAAATTGAACTCCATGCATGATGATTGATACATCCTCAACAAAGATGTTCAGCTTCTTCGCCATTGCTGCGTAGAACAAGAGAAGTGTAAGGATAAGGGCGTGAGATTTCGTGTTGCGTAATATAGATCTCGAAGATGAAAGGAGAAGCCGGTCCCACCGGGCGTGCCAGAATTTGTGGGGTCATTTCCGTTACATTGAGAATGTGTTATGACCGTTTCAAATCCACCTTAAATCAATAAGGCTTTTTGTTTAATGGGTTCTGACTTCCAATGAACGCAAGCGTTCATTGTTAATTACCCCTTTGAGTAGGGAACCTTTGATTAAGAGATCTACATTACGCAACAAGATAAGAGAAAGAAATTGGACAACATCATTTATAACCGTAACGAAATACAATGTTTGACATAATATTTAAACGATAAGAGAATGAGCTTTTCATCAATTTGAGCATCTTGTGTCCGTCGGGCATTTGGCTTTGAAGTATCCCGTTGAGTGATATCCGGTCTAGGCAACCTGATGTTATATTCAGGAGCTATGCCCCGATGATGAACATCGACGTACGCACTTCCCAAACAATATTCCACCGAGGTTGCGCTTAAACGTGTTGGATATCTGACCTGGGAAATTATCCGGCCTTGCGGCGTGCTGGATAATTCGAATTGGAATTTTATCCAGCCTTGTGGCGTGTTGGATAATTTGGATTGGAATTTTATCCAGCCTTGTGGCGTGTTGGATAATTTGGTTTGGAAATTTATCCGGCCTCATGGCGTATTGGATAATTTGACTTGGGATTTATCCGGCCTCGTGGCGTATTGGATAATTTGACTTGGGATTCTATAAGGCCTTGCAGTGTATTGGATAATTTGATTGGATTTTTCTTTTCTATGTCCTATTGTGATAATCGAGGAGCGAAGTTCGAGCTCCTCGGCTTTATAACTTTCAGTCAAAAGGCAAAGCTCACTTTAATAGCGTATTCCAAATGTTGCTGTCATTAGGTCCCGTTTATACTTGGCTCAGATTTATGCTTTTGATTTATGTCATGCGTATCTGGGCTTAAATATGTAGCATCATACTGTGTTGCACGAGTGTAGTTCGTATTTCGAGGACATATTGGCCAAACTGGAGTTTGCTGGGTTAAATTGGATGAACGCAGTTGGATCTAGCCAGCCTTGTTGGATTGGATTAATCACGGTTACGAGTTGGGCTGAACATCATGAGCCCTGAATGATATTCGCTGCATATCGCCGAACCTTTTTTCTTTCTTTTTATTTTAGACCATGTAGGACACCAGATATCTCGATACGGCGAGAGGATGGCGGCGAGATGCTCAGCAACACTTTGCATATTTCCATTTCCTTTAGAAATCCCCTTTAGGGTAAAGTTACTATTTTCTTTGTGGAGCACGGTTCGGTACTCGGTGACGAACGAGATCGGTGGAGGAGGATTCCTCCTATCTTCGGCGCTTTTGGGTTCTCGTTGGCAATTAGTGGGAAGCTGATATCGGCGACGTTTGCTGAGATGGATTTTGTGGCTGTAATAGGGCCGCAAAGGACGGTAACCGACGAAGCCGTAATGGCAGAGGGGAGATCTGGGATTCGGCTCCTTCCATTTTGTGGAGGTGTCAGCGGATGCTTGGCAAGTATGAAGGAGAGGGAAGCGCAGGACGCTCGTCTGTCTCTTGAAGCAGCGGCGTTACTAACTCGTGGCTTCTGGCCAAACGGTCATGGCGATTGGGGTAGCGGGGTTGCTTTAGGTAACTTTCTCACACATACCTTATTTTATGTTGTCATGACTGTTTATGGTATCTGTGTTCCCTTGGTCAGACGAAAGGGCGACCAGACTCTGCCGTTGTGAACTTCCTTTTTGGAGAGAAACAAAAGCTTTTGTTAGCTAAGCTTCCCTCACCATTGCTTGGGCCGCAGTGTCTTTGAAACGAAGAGGATTCTCACAAAGGGAAGCACGCACTCTTCATCAGGTTCTCCCCAGAATTTCATCATTCATTTTTTTTTAGTTCTCTTTTTATTATCTCTCTCATTTGGTCGGACTTCCATCGCAACAGCTCCGATCGTGATTAGTAAGGAGAACAAGAACGAATCTTCTCCGGTTTCTTCTCTGGTTCATATTAACCTCGGTCACCTTGCAGGTTTCTTATCGGTTTTTGTGACGGCATTCATGTTCTTCTTCCCTCTCTTTTTTTTTATCTATCTTTCTTATCTTATTTCAGTTGGATTAGAAACCAACTCTTGCGTATCTTCTTTGCGGCAACAACGGCAAAAGATTTTGGACTTATTTCTTGAGGGGGTTTGAGCGAGCCTATGAACCAGGTATTCTTCTTGTTCTTCACACAGTCTCCTCCGGCTTACAGGATTCCCCTTCTCTTCTCTTAATGGTTCTTTTTTTTTTTTTTTTTTTTAGGAATCGGTCACCTCCCATTCTTTTTCGCGTTCTCCCTTTTTATGTACCTTTTGGTTTTTTTTTTTAATCTGCATACCTCCATCACCCACAATCCGTCTCTCACTCCCTCCTTACTCAGTATGAACCGTAGAGCATTCAGCGTGATTGGAGCTTGAGGGAGCAGAGAGGTAGTGCGTGTGTGCTCCTTGTGATGCCAGGTTGCTTAGTGCAACCATGAGGCCTAGGAAGAAAGAACGAGCGATCCAAGAAAGAGTGGTGTGTGCTTTTGTGATGCCAGGTTGCTTAGTGCAACCATGAGGCCTAAGAAGAAAGAACGAGAGATCCAAGAAAGAGTGGTGTGTGCTTTTGTGATGCCAGGTTGCTTAGTGCGACCATGAGGCCTAAGAAAACCGGACAGAGGAGATTTCTCGTTTTCTTACCTTCTTCCACCTTCGTATTCTCCTTTCTTCCCTTGCTTCTTACGCCCCCTCCTTTTTCTTTTAGCCGAGCGTCCCCCTTTTATAAGCCGCAGCTTGATAGGTTTCCCCCCCCCCTTTTAGTCACTTTTTGTCTTACTCCCCTTATCCATCAACTGGCCCGACCACTTTTTCATCTCCCTCCCTTGTCAGCCCCACATTCTTCTTTGGTCGGCTGTTTTCTGTCCCTTGCCAGCTCTTGTGAATCCCATTTCGTAATCGCTGGGTTAAGGCTACTGCATTGTCGATTTTGCTCTGCATTATTTTATTCTGTATTAGTCCCTTTTCTTTTTTTAAAGAGAGGGTCTTTATTCTCATCTTCTCCCTTTTTTTTTTATATTTCTTCTTAAAGCACTGTGGCATGCTACTTCTAAAATGCTGGCCCTTTTCCTTCTCTTATTTTCTTGCGAGGTTGGCCCTCAGGATTTACGAATTATCAGAGATTTTTATCGATCAACACTTCGCGTTGTTTGCTGGGGATTTCTGGTTTCATTATAGCATTTGATTCGTGTAGTGGAGCATCACTCACATATTTGACATATTAGGGATAATAATTTATTCCTTCAACTTGAATGCTTGTCCTTCGACCTGAATGTTTTCACTGGAGAGCTTGTCAACTTGCATCTAAATTTTTCGAAAGTTACATAGTTACGTTGATACTCAGCATCAATTAATTTACGAAATGTTGCTGGAGCCTTTACTTGATTAGCAACTGAACGATTTCCGCACATAGTGGTCCTGTACGAATTTTATATCGAAGTGTGCTTGATGTTTGCATCGGGTTTACTTTCGGCAATACCCCTTTTTATTTCCGGGTGGAATAATAGGTCCAACAAGGTTGTTATAGCCTAGGTGAATCACACATGTATTTTTTTTTTTTTTTTTTTTTGCCAAAAGCAAGTAAAAGGTTTTATAAGGCCAAGAAAAATATGTTACAAGTGTAAGTACATCACTCCCACACTATCGTTCCTCCGGATCCGAAAAATCCGGCAGAGTCTCCCTTGAAAAACTGGCTCATGAATGAAGCAATACAAGCTTTCAACGCGCCTGGACCCCCAAAAAAAACCAAAACGAACACCAGGGGAACATTCAAATCAGTACAGACAGCTCAAACACGCACGAGAAAAATAGAGAGGAACAGACACAGCTCATACACGCATCAAGAACAGCTTACAAGCTGCATAGTGCCAGACGTAGCTACAAAGGAATACACCCGAGGTTGATGCGCGGCTACCCAGCAGGATTTCTTTTTCGGCCAGAAATATGAAAAAACAATGGCTACCTGGCTATGGCCCCTTCACGAGAGATCGGAAGCTACTTAAGGTCGCAGTAAGTGATTTCCTGCCGCCAGGTGAGATCGGCTACTTTGCCAGAGAGCAGATTAGTAGAGAGTTCAAGTCCCATCCACCCATTGTCGCCTGTAGCTCCAAAGTACATGATGTGACTGAAAATTCCAGCCCTTTTGGAATGTAGAATTGCCTCCGGTAGTGAGCGGCTTGGGCTATATTTAGGCTCAATGATGGGACCAACTAAAACCTCCCAATCAACTCACTTGACAAGATTCCTGCACGTAAGCATTGTTAGCAAAGAGGGGAAATTGGTGCATACAAGCATCCGAGCGCTGTCTGCCTGTAACATTAGGAGGCCATAGGCATTCTGAAGAGTCCAGCAAGAGAAAGACCGATTGCAACTAGAGAGGAAAACGCAGAAAGTCACGATGAACGAGAGTCCGAGAGCTCATGAAATTGCCACCATGTCTGCCCATAAATTTGAAAAAGAGTGAACGGAGGCATCAATATGAGCGGTTGGAATATAACTTCGAAGCTTTGCTCTGACATCAAGGATGAGGGAAATAAGAAAATCTGGGGGGCTTTTTTTGTTTCCATGAGTAGCCATGATTTGGCTATTGCGGTATCTCCAAATGTAGTAAAGATATCCAGCGAACATCAGGTTATTGATATAAAGCCGGACCGGATCGCCATGTCCACTCTGGTTGTGGGTATGCTTCAGTAAAGCTTCCTCACAAGTGGTTGTGTTTAGTGGCAGATCGCATCTCCTTGAAACCAAGTTCCTGAATTCATCTAGCGCAGGATAGTTAAAGAACAAATGATCTATGGTTTCAGGGTGGTAACTTTTGCATGTGCTATCATTTATTAATAGCCCATTCAAGTTACGAACCTCTGACCATCACATTATTAGCACAACACTCTAACCAACTAAGCTACTTAGCTAATTTGTTTTTTATTTTGTGCACGAGAAACCATCTAAGCTTAGATTCTTTTAATGGCCTTGCTTTGTTAATTTTAAAATTTTGACAAAAAATTGAGTAAAATTTAAATTTTTGAACAATCTATTAATGAAAATATACCTTTAACTCGATTCTTAGCAAAAAAAAAAAATCTTTTTGTTACTATGATTTTAAAAACTTGACTTATTTACACTACAAATACCCTATGTAGTTCATAATATTTTATTCAATATTTAATTAGTAACTTATGCTTGTGCTATCTTTTATAGATGGCCAATGGAGGTCTTCAACCTCCGACCAATTAGTAACTCTCTAACCAACTAAGCTAATAGGCCAATTTGTTTTTAATTTAGTGCATGAGAAACCGTCTAAGCATAGATTCTTTTAATGGCCTAGCCTTGTTATTTTGAAAATTTTGTCCAAACAATGAGGAAAATTTAAATTTTTGTATAATCTATCAACGAAAATATACGTTTAACTTGATGCTTAGCAAAAAAAAATCTTCTTGTTACCATGACTTTATAAACTTGAGTTATTTATACTAAAAATACCCAATGATGTTCATAATATTTATTCAATATTAATTTAGTGAATTTTGCATGTGTTATCTTTTATCAATGGCCCATGAAGGTATTCAACCTGCGATTTTCGCGTTATTGTCATGGTGCTCTAACCAACTAAGCTAATAGGCCAATTTATTTTTTTTGGTGCTTGATAAATCGTCTAAGCATAGATTCTTTTAATGGCCTCGCTTTGTTATTTTGAAAATTTTATCAAACAAATGAGTAAATTTTAAATTTTTGAATAATTTATTAACGAAAATATACCTTTAACAAGATGCTTAGCATAAAAAAAATCTTATTGTTTCCATGATTTTATAAACTTTTATTTACACTACAAATACCCTATGTAGTTCATAATATTTTATTCAATATTTAATTGGTTACTTTTGCATGCGATATCTTTTATTGATTGCCCATTCTAGTCATGAACCTACGACCATCATGTTATTAGCACGACGCTCTAACCAACTAAGCTACTAGGCCAATTTGTTTTTTATTTTGGGCACGAGAAACCGTCTAAGCTTAGATTCTTTTAATGCCCTTGCTTACTATTTTGAAAATTTTGACCAACAAAGGAGTAAAATTTAAATTTTTGAACAATCTATTAATGAAAATATACCTTTAACTCGATTCTTAACAAAAAAAAAATCTTCTTGTTACCATGATATTTTAAACTTTAGTTATTTGCACTACAAATACCCTATGCAATTCATAATATTTTATTCAATAATAAATTGGTGACTTTTGCATGTGTTATCTTTTATCAATGGACCATGCAGGTCTTCAACCAGCAATCTTTTATTGGCCTGGTGCTCTAACCAACTGAGCTAATAGGGCAATTTATTTTTTATTTACTACATGAGAAATCATCTAAGTATAGATTCTTTTAATGGCCTCTCTTTATTATTTTGAAACTTTTGTAAAAAAAATGAGTAAAATTTAAATTATTGAATAATCTATTAACGAAAATATACCTTTAACAAGATGCTTAGCAAAAAAAAAATCTTCTTGTTAGCTTGATTTTATAAACTTGAGTTATTTACACTACAAATACCCTATGTAGTTCATAATATTTTATTCAATATTTAATTAGTAACTTATGCATGGGCCATCTGTAACCAACTGTGACCTTCGCGTTATTAGCACGACGCTCCAACTAACTGGAGCTAATAGGCCAATTTGTTTTTTTATTTTGTGCTTGAGAAACCGTCTAAGCTTAGATTCTTTTAATGGCCTTGCTTTGTTATTTCAAAACAATTTTCCAAAAAATGAGTAAAATTTAAATTTTTCAATAATCTATTGACGAAAATATACCTTCAACTCGATGCATAGCAAAAAAAAAAAAAAAAAAAAAATATCATCTTGTTATAATGATTTTATAAACTATAGTTATTTGCACTACAAATACCCTATGCAGTTCATAATACTTATTCAATATTAAATTAGTGACTTTTCCATGTGTTATCTTTTATCAATGGCCCATGTAGGTCTTCAACCAGCGATCTTCGCGTTATTGGCACGGTGCTCTAACCAACTGAGCTAATTGGCTAATTTGTTTTTTTAGTGCATGAGAAATCGTCTAAGCATAGATTCTTTTAATGGCCTCGCTTTGTTATTTTAAAAATTTTGTCCAAAAAATGAGTAAAATTTATTTTTTTGAATAATCTATTAACAAAAATATACCTTTAACAAGATGTTTAGCAAAAAACAGTTCTTCTTGTTATCATGATTTTATAAACTTGAGTTATTTACACAACAAGTACCCTATGTAGTTCATAATATTTTATTCAATATTTAATTGGTAACTTTTGCATGTGCCACCTTTTATAGATGGCCCATGCAGGTCATGAACCTACGACCATCGTGTTATTAGCACGACACTCTAAGCAACTGAGCTAATAAGCCAATTTGTTTTTTTTCTGTGCATGAGAAATCATGCAAGCATAGATTCTTTTAAAGGCCTCGCTTTGTTATTTTGAAATTTTTGTCCAAAAATTGAATAAAATTTTAATTATTGAATTATCTATTAAAGAAAATATACCTTTAACAAGATGCTTTGGTAAAAAAAAAATCTTCTTGTTACATTGATTTTATAAACTTGAGTTATTTACACTACAAATACTCTATATAGTTCATAATATTTTATTCAATATTTAATTGGTAACTTTTGCATTTGCTATCTTTTATTAATAGCCCATTCAGGTTACGATCCTCGTACCATCACATTATTAGCACGATGCTCTAACCAACTAAGCTACTCAGCTAATTTGTTTTTTAGTTTGTGCATGAGAAACCTTCTAAGCTTATATTCTTTTAATGGCCTTGCTTTGTTATTTTTAAAATTTTGACCAAAAAATGAAATATACTTTAAATTTTTGAACAATCTATTAATGAAAATATACCTTTAACTCGATTCATAACAAAAACAATTCTTCTTGTTACCATGATTTTATAAACTTAAGTTATTTACACTACAAATACCCTATGTAGTTCATAATATTTTATTCAATATTTAATTAGTAACTTATGCTTGTGGTATCTTTTATAGATGGCCCACAGAGGTCTTGAACCTGCGACCTTCGCTTTATTAGCACAATGCTCTAACCAACTAAGCTAATAGGCCAATTCATTTTTAATTTAGTGCATGAGAAACCGTCTAAGCTTAGATTTTTTTAATGGCCTTGCTTTGTTATTTTGAAAATTGTGTCCAAACAGTGAGTAAAATTTAAATTTTTGAATAATCTATGAACGAAAATATACCATTAACTTGATGCTTAGCAAAAAAAAAAATCTTCTTGTTACCATGATTTTATAAACATGAGTAATTTACACTACAAATACCCTATGCAGTTCATAATATTTATTCAATATTAAATTAGTGACTTTTGCATGTGTTATCTTTTATCAATGGACCATGCAGGTCTTCAACCAGCAATCTTTTATTGGCCTGGTGCTCTAACCAACTGAGCTAATAGGGCAATTTGTTTTTTATTTACTACATGAGAAATCGTCTAAGTATAGATTCTTTTAGTGGCCTCTCTTTATTATTTTGAAACTTTTGTCAAAAAAATGAGTAAAATTTAAATTATTGAATAATCTATTAAAGAAAATATACCATTAACAAGATGCTTAGCAAAAAAAAATCTTCTTGTTAGCTATTTTATAAACTTGAGTTATTTACACTACAAATACCCTATGTAGTTCATAATATTTTATTCAATATTTAATTAGCAACTTATGCATGGACCATCTGTAACCAACTGCGACCTTCGCATTATTAGCACGATGCTCCAACCAACTGGAGCAAATAGGCCAATTTGTTTTTTATTTTGTGCTTGAGAAACCGTCTAAGCTTAGATTCTTTTAATGGCCTTGCTTTGTTATTTCAAAACAATTTTCCAAAAAATGAGTAAAATTTAAATTTTTCAATAATCTATTGACGAAAATATACCTTCAACTCGATACATAGCAAAAAAAAAAAGAAATAATAATATCATCTTGTTACCATGATTTTATAAACTATAGTTATTTGCACTACAAATACCTTATGCAGTTCATAATACTTATTCAATATTAAATTAGTGACTTTTCCATGTGTTATCTTTTATCAATGGCCCATGCAGGTCTTCAACCAGCGATCTTCGCGTTATTGGCACGGTGCTCTAACCAACTGAGCTAATTGGCTAATTTGTTTTTTTAGTGCATGAGAA
The DNA here is from genome assembly GCA_027563935.2 of Costus lasius. Lineage (NCBI taxonomy): Eukaryota > Viridiplantae > Streptophyta > Magnoliopsida > Zingiberales > Costaceae > Costus > Costus lasius. The sequence continues at coordinate 86,865,771 of CM050451.1, forward strand.
ATCGTCTAAGTATAGATTCTTTTAATGGCCTCGCTTTGTTATTCTAAAAATTTTGTCCAAAAAATGAGTAAAATTTATTTTTTTGAATAATCTATTAACAAAAATATACCTTTAGCAAGATGTTTAGCAAAAAACAGTTCTTCTTGTTACCATAATTTTATAAACTTGAGTTATTTACACAACAAGTACCCTATGTAGTTCATAATATTTTATTCAATATTTAATTGGTAACTTTTGCATGTGCCACCTTTTATAGATGGCCCATGCTGGTCATGAACCTACGACCAATCGCATTATTAGCACGACACTCTAACCAACTGAGCTAATAAGCCAATTTGTTTTTTTAGTGCATGAGAAATCGTCTAAGCATAGATTCTTTTAATGGCCTCGCTTTGTCATTTTGAAAATTTTGTCCCAAAAAAGAGTAAAATTTAAATTTTTGAATAATCTATTAACGAAAATATACCTTTAACAAGATGCTTTGCTAAAAAAAAATATTCTTGTTACCTTGATTTTAAAAACTTGAGTTATTTACACTACAAATACCCTATGTAGTTCATAATATTTTATTCAATAATTAATTAGTAACTTTTGCATGTGCTATCTTTTATTAATAGCCCATTCAGGTTACGAACCTCCAACCATCACGTTATTAGCACAACACTCTAACCAACTAAGCTACTCAGCTAATTTATTTTTTATTTTGTGCACTGGAAACCTTCTTTGCTTATATTCTTTTAATGGCCTTGCTTTGTTATTTTTAAAATTTTGACCAAAAAATAAGTAAAGTTTAAATTTTTGAACAATCTATTAATGAAAATATACCTTTAACTCGATTCTTAGCCAAAAAAAAAAAAAAAATCTTCTTGTTACCATGATTTTATAAACTTGAGTTATTTACACTACAAATACCCTATGTAGTTCATAATATTTTATTCAATATTTAATTAGTAAGTTATGCTTTTGCTATCTTTTATAGATGGCCCATGCAGGTCTTGAACCTGCGACCTTCGCGTTATTAGCACGACGCTCTAACCAACTGAGCTAATAGGCCAATTTGTTTTTAATTTAGTGCATGAGAAACTGTCTTAGCTTAGATTCTTTTAATGGCCTAGCTTTGTTATTTTGAAAATTTTGTCCAAACAATGAGTAAAATTTAAATTTTTGTAAAATCTATCAACAAAAATATACGTTTAACTCGATGCTTAGCAAAAAAAATCTTCTTGTTTCCATGACTTTATAAACTTGAGTTATTTACACTAAAAATACCGAGTGATGTCATGTGTTATCTTTTATCATTGGCCCATGCAGGTATTCAACCAGAGATCTTCGCGTTCCATGGTGCTCTAACCAACTGAGCTAATAGGCCAATTTATTTATTTTTAGTGCATGAGAAATTGTCTAAGCATAGATTCTTTTAATGGACTCACTTTGTTATTTTAAAAATTTTATCCAAAAAATGAGTAAAATTTAAATTTTTGAATAATCTATTAACAAAAATATACCTTTAACAAGATGCTTAGCAAAAAACAATTCTTCTTGTTACCTTGATTTTATAAACTTTTATTTACACTACAAATACCCTATGTAGTTCATAATATTTTATTCAATATTTAATTGGTAACTTATGCATGTGCTATATTTTATAGATGGCCCATGCCGGCCTTGAACGTGCGACCTTCGTGTTATTAGAACAATGCCCTAACCGATTGAGCTAATAGGCCAATTAGTTTTTCATTTTGTGCATGAGAAACCGTCTAATCTTAGATTCTTTTAATGGCCTTGCTTTGTTATTTTGAAATTTGTGTCCAAATAGTGAGTAAAATTTATTGAATAATCTATGAACGAAAATATACCTTTAACAAGAGATGCTTAGCAAAAAAAAAATCTTCATGTTATCATGATTTTATAAACTTGAGTTATTTACATTACAAATACCCTATGTAGTTCATAATATTTTATCGAATATTAAATTAGTAACTTTTGCATGTGTTATCATTTATAGATGGCCCATGCAGGACTTTGAACCTGTGACATTCGCGTTATTAGCACGACGCTCTCACCAAGTGAGCTAATAGGCCAATTTTTTTCATTTTGTGCATGAGAAACCGTCTAAACCTGAGTAAAATTTATTTTTTTGAATAATCTATTAACGAAAATATACCTTTAACACTATGCATAGCAAAAAAAAAAAAAAAAATCTTCTTGTTACCATGATTTTATAAACTTTAGTTATTTGCACTACAAATACCCTATGCAGTTCATAATATTTTATTCAATATTAAATTAGTGACTTTTGCATGCGTTATCTTCTATCAATGGCGCATGCAGGTCTTCAACTAGCGATCTTCGCGTAATTGGCTCGATGCTCTACCAACTGAGCTAATAGGCATATTCGTTTTTTAATTAGTGAATTGAAACTGTCTAAGCATAGATTCTTTTAATAGCCTCACTTTGTTATTTTGAAAATTTTGTCAAAAAAATGAGTAAAATTTAAATTTTTGAACAATTTATTAAAGAAAATATACTTTTAACTCGATTCTTAGCAAAAAAGAATCTTCTTGTAACCATGATTTTATAAACTTGAGTTATTTACACTACAAATACCCTATGCAGTTCATAATATTTTATTCAATATTTAATTAATTACTTATGCATGTGCTATCTTTTATAGATAGCCCATGCAGGTCTTAACCTTGCGACCTTCGCGTTATTAGCACGACGCTCTAATGAACTTAGCTAATTGGCCAATTTGTTTTTTATTTTGTGCATGAGAAACCATCTAAGCTTAGATTCTTTTATTGGCCTTGCTTTGTTATTTTGAAAATTTTGTCCAAAAACGAGTATAGTTTAAATTTTTGAACAATCTATTGAAAAAAATATTCCTTTAACTCGATGCTTAGAAAAAAAATTCTTCTTGTTACCAAGAGAGTTTATAAAATTGAGTTATTTGCACTACAAATACCCTATTTAGTTCATAATATTTTATCCAATATTAAATTATTGACTTTTGCATGAAACTCTCATTTATAGATAGATGGCCCATGCAAGTCTTAAACCTACGACCTTTGCGTTATTAGCACAATGCTCTAACCAACTGAGCGAATAAGCTATTTTGTTTTTTATTTAGTGCATGAGAAACCATCTAAGCTTAGATTCTTTTAATGGCCTTGTTTTGTTATTTTGAAACATTTGTCCAAAAATGAGTAAAATTTAAATTTTTGAACAATCTATTAACGAAAATAAACCTTTAACTCGATTCTTTGCAAAAAAAATTCTTCTTGTTATCATGATTTTATAAACTTGTGTTATTTACGCTACAAATACCCCTATGTAGTTTATAATATTTTATTAAATATTTAATTAGTAACTTTTGCATATGCTATCTTTAATAGATACCTTCGCATTATTAGCACAACGTTCTAACTAACTGAGCTAATAGGTGAATTTGTTTATTCTTTTTTGAATAAGAAACCGTCTAAGCTTAGATTCTTTTAATGGCCTTGCTTTGTTATTTTGAAACATTTGTCCAAAAAATGAGTAAAATTCAAATTTTTGAACAATCTATTAATGAAAATATACCTTTAACTTGATGCTTAGCAAAAAAAAAAAAAAAATCTTCTTGTTACCATGATTTTAAAAAGATGAGTTATTTGCACTACAAATGCCCTATGTAGTTCATAATATTTTATTCAATATTAAATTAGTGACTTTTGCATGTGCTATCTTTTATCAATGGCCCATGCAGGTCTTCAACCAGTGATCTTCGCGTTATTGGCATGCGTCCGTCGCCTTCTCCTGGGTCGGAAAGCCTGTCCGAGTCTTTCGCGTGCGTCCAACGCTGCTGTGGCCCCTTTCCTCGTCCGAATTTGTTACCGAAGACACCGCTGCCGACGCCAACGTCTACGTCCGAAGAACTTGCGGACAAAGGAGATGACGAGGCCGAATTTCCCATTTTGGGGTCAAAATCCTCCGCGGCTTTGGACGTTGACTGGGCGCACTTGCATTGCTGTCGAGCTCTGCCTGGACGCATTTGGCTTGGGCTTGGGCCACTGCCCAGCCCGTTCAAGTTTGGCCCAGCTCGGGGTTTCATGGGCCTAACAATTCTCCCCCGCCCAATTTGGACATCCCCCTCGATGTCCATTACGGGCGTTTCGGTTGCAGGCCTCTGCTGGTTCGTCGTCAACCACTGATGTGTACTTTATCGTACTACTAACCGCAAGCATGACGGCTTTGTCGTAGTAATACTTCAGATGTAGATCCCACAGGGATAGTGATCAAGTACCAAGTGATTATGAATCGATAGCTAGACAATCGATTAAGTGATTTGAGATTACAAAAAGTAAAACAATTCAACTCAAAACAAATAGAATCTGGCAAGAGAATGTTTTTGGTAGAAAAAAAATGGGTTAGAGATATCGAAACTTCGGTTTCATCTCGTTGATGGATCTTAAATTCAAACGAGTTAGAATTATAGCAAAACAATTTTAAAAGCGCTCAAGGAAGTATCAAAAGGTATAGATTACCCTCTTTCGACGGCGTAATCTAGTATCAATCTAGATCGGCGTCCTACTTTCGTGGCAAACCGGATCTAGACAGATCCAATGGGTTCAAAATTCCTCATACAAATCCCACCCTATTTCTTGACGGCTTAGAGTATGTCCGAACTAGTAGATCTAGCGTCGCAATTCACCTTTTGGTCCTTCTTGTAGTGCTCGAGAAAAGAAATTACGTGATCAAGGTAACTCTAGTAGTAAAAGAGCATAGAACGGAAAAACACAAGATAAAATTTGTATTTGCTATGAAATAATAAGTTCAAGCGAAAGATACAAACAACGAGACTACACCCTTAGTTCCGACAAAGAAATTACTCTATCATAGCGTCGTTTGAGTACAAATCTCTAAGGAAAGAAGAAACCAAAATGAAGATAGAAGGTAGGAGATGGCAAACTCTTCAAGGAAGGGTAGCAATCCTTCTTCTTCCAATCTTCTAGAGTGGGCGCCCAAGGATCTCTTCCACCTTTGCTTTCGACCAAAACTTTAACACCTCACTAGAACTCATCCTTTTGCAACCCAGATTTCGCCCCTTAAATAGAGTCCAAGCTCATTTCTTAATGCATACATTGATGGGAAATTGAATTAGCTGCGTTTTGATACTAAGAACGTTAAAATCGGAGCCATAATAAGGGAGTTATGGCCCATTCAATGCAGGCGGCTCCATAATTACGGGTATAATGGGCCATTATGGTCGTAACTGTAATATAACTGTTATACATTAATTGCAGCATCTTTAATTCTTGTAACTCCCAAATAATTAATGCTCATTTAATCCTCTTCATTTTGACTCTAGAAACGTCCAAATCGGAGTTAAAATGAAGGAGTTATGAGCATTTAAAGCTTGGCGGCTCGTAATAAATTCTAGTGGCTGTGAGATTACGATCATGAGGCAGATTATGGCCTCAGGGCAAATTATGGCCATGCCCATAATTTCAGTGTAGAAGTTCAATTCGTCTCAAAATTTGCAGGCGAGCAGTATGGCCTTGGCTTGATTTGTGGCCATATTCGTAGCATCAAAATTTGCCAATCAGAAGATTACGACTTTGATGAATTATGGCCATGCCTGTAATCTCCTTGTCAATGTCGTTTTCATCCGAAAGGTCATCATCGAGGAAGTTATGGGCATGTCTTTGAAATTTGATTATGCTCACATCAAAATGGGTCCATCATGTAGCCAATCAGAGAATTACAGTCGTGATGTAGATTAGGCCTCAGCCGTAATTCTCAAAATTAATCCCGTTTGAAGCCAAACTTCTTGTCAAGGTTTTTGATTCACTTGTAGATGCAAATATACTTCTGTATAGCTCTAAAAGTGAGTAAAATGTCCTGTATTCAACAAATATGATAAGTAGTGAAGCTTCTGAAGTAAATCAATGAAATAAGTTGGAAAGAGATGTAAAAACATGAAAATATGTCTTGATTCACCGGTAAATATAGGTCTAAAAGATGATATAAATACGAGACATCAAAATCTCCCAAACTTAGATCATTGCTTCTCCTCAAGCATAAGAGAGTAGATAAAGGTGGTGATCAAAATGATGAAATCATGCCAAGCTTATAAAATATTTTGTCCCAGGAAGATATCAGTATGAGCAAACCTTAGTAAGTCAGGGAATTCAAGGTAATCATCTATTGTCAGAAATAAAGGTATGAAGATCCAAAATCCAAAATCAGATGAGGTTTACCTCTATGAGCTTGCAATAATGCTCTCTTTGGAGAATATACTCTGTTCAGACCTGATTCAACCAGAGATATGAGTTGGAAAAACACCAATGCACTCTTTTTTGTTTTCTTTTTCATCCCCTCAAATTTTTTCTATTTTGACTTCAACTCATGTCTTCGGTACTGCTGCCAATTTTACGCAGTGCCAAGTAGAGGAGTCTTATTATTTCTTTTTCCCAGAGATTTCAACTCATGTTTTCGGTACCACTGCCAATTTTAAGCAGCGCCAAGTAGAGGAGTTTGTTTATTTTCTCTTTTTTTTAGATAAAATTTTGAGGAGATAACAACCATAGACAAGTGCATTGATTATTTCCAGCAAGTAGCAAGGAGAATCAAGCCGATAGAGTTATATACTTCTATAGAAAGATCATAAGCATGCTTTGAAAGCAAAAACCGTAATAAAAAATTGGATCTATCACTCCACCTTTTTTCCATCAAAAGATAATCAAATGAATTACCAAACTTTGGACTAAGATTTAGAACATAATGATAATATCCCAGAGATTCAATAAATTTTTAAGTTATCATGAGTTCCAATAAAAATCAAAAATAATATCATCATGAATAATATCACCATTTATCAAAAAAATCAGATAAAGTAATCCATTCATCGAAATCAAAGGTGTAGCTCAATATTCAAAATTAATAACCAAACACATCAACACACAAGTACTGAATTAACGAAACTAAAGTACCATCATAACAAGTTTAAAAAGTTACTACATAACTTCTTCAAAAAGTTAAAAGTGAACTACATAATAGCAGCATAGAGTTTTGAAAATCCACATCAACAACCCACAATCTCCTAGACTTAAATTATGCATAGTCCCTATGCATTGCAGTGAAGGTACTCAAAATTTGGAGATATGGGGCAAAATACTCACTAGATCAGTCAGAGTCATCAGCACTAATCTCCTGGGGATCCTCCTCGTCATCATCTCCATCACCTCGTATGTTTGGCTCATCGTCCGCGTCAGGTAATAATGTGGCCCTTAGCTCACTAAATGAGCTCCATAGGGAATTCAAAAACTTCCCCTGGCGAGTTTGTTCAGCAACCATCTTTTCTATCATAGAGCCCTGGCTAGATAATTCTTGGCGAATCATATGCCGCGCTTCCTCCAGATGTGAAAACACTTGTTGGATGAACTCCCCTTGGCGTTTTTCTTCATCAAACAATTGTTTCATTAAGGATTCATTGTTTGAGGAGGAGGAGGGATACTCATCAGTGAAGGCAAAAAATATAGCAGAAGCTGATGGTGGTACAGAGCTTAGCGGTGGAACATGCGCGGTAGTGTTGGCAGAGGAAGTAGTGATTGGCCAGATTTTCCAATTGTTCTTGTCTTTGATGGTTGTGCGCTCTTGGCAAGGCAAAGGCATGGGCTGGGTGCCATCCTTGAAATAGAGAAAATAGGAGTCCCCATGCTTTATTATGATCCTCATGGAAATGCATGAATCCAAGTCCAAACGTGGGTTACCATTAGCGATTTCCATATCACTAGGGTCAATTCCGAGTGCAAGCGCAATGGAGGTAACAAGCCCTCCCATAACTATATGACCCTTGTGTGCTTGTGATATCTTAAGCATTTGCTTCATCATGTAATAAGCAGTGTTAATCTGAAATGAATGAAGCATAGCCCATATAAACAGTACCTCTCCCTGGCAGACCATCCCATCGCTCTCGCCTCTACCAAAGATGGTATGAGCGAGAAAACGATGTACGTAGCGAAGAAGTGGGTTGCTGATGCTACTTGCACGTGCGGAGCGGGGAGAGTAGTAGTCGTCATCGCTGATGCTACACCAAAACACATTCTCCTTATATTCGACAGGTACAATGCGCGATACGTGTGGCGGAAATCCAAATATTTTGTTGAGCTGCACAAGATCAAGATAATGCTCCTCTCCACCCAAATGGAAGGTAATATGGCCGAAGTCGTCGTTGTCATGTGAATCCATCTGGACATCCAAAGAGCTAAAGAATTTGAGGGTGAGTGCGGTATAAGTCGGATGTGTCATATGTAGGAATTATTGCCAATCGATACAGCGAAACATCCATTCAATATCTTCAGAGAATCCCAACATACCCATAGCATAGCAATCAACATAACGGGTACGAATCACCTTTCGTTGCTGAAGAAGATGGCAGTTGTGCTCTTGTACTATGTTGCGCATGCGAAATCCAAAGGGAGAATTGTGTTGTTTATTTGGATTTGGTTCAACTGCCGAAGGTTCAGACGTGGAAGAAGAAGACACTCGGCGGCATTGAGGAGGAACATTGATAGTTGATTTCCGGGCCGTCATCTTGCGCCTTGGAGACATATTGTAGTGGTGGAATCTTGAGTATCTTCAAGTAGCGGCGAGATGAATCTTCAAGCGCCAGCAAGAACGGCAAAGCAGAGTGATTCGGCAGATTCGTCAATAAGATAACAGTGTCGGGATGAAGTCGCTGCCGCCAGTAGAATCTCTAGACGAATTGAAGAAGCAAAGAGCTACGTCGAGCATGGTAGAGAACTTATAGAGGCAGAGTAGCGTAATACCAGATTCTGGTTTCCAATCCCGGTGGCAGCAGCAGCAGATGAGTTCCAGCAGCAGAGCGGAGAGCAGGATCAGAATGGAGTCGTCGTAAGCTCTAGATTTGCCAGAAGCAGTGGTGAAATTCTATATTGCTGCCATTGAGGTCGCCTGGAAGAGGAGATCATCCGTAGTTATGGTGGCGATCGGCAGACGAATGGAAGGCACGAACAATGAAATCGAATTTCAAAAGTCGGCAACAATTGTAGAAGATTAAGTAGCGACAGTGTTGTAGAAGTCGTCGCAATAAATTGATGATTTTGTGTTGGCTGCGGCGAACGGATGTGGCGAATCAAGTGAAGGCGGCAAAGCTGCTCAACGGACAAAGCCGTCAAGTAACTTCGGTTGAAGGAGTTCGGTGGCTTTGAGGAGTAATGATAGGAACGGAAGTGTCACCGACGGGTTGACGGTTAAGCAGCGGCAGTGGCAGAAATTAGCGGAAGAAATCGCTGACTTTGGACTGCCGATTTCTTGCATCGGTGGTAGCAGTTTCAGTCGGCGGGAGAGAAGAGGCATTGCATTCCATAAACCCTTAATTTCCATCTGTGTTCCTCCGAGATTTGGCAAGAAATCTTTGCAAGTGACGGGTTCGATGGTCTTCACAGGCACAACTTTTTTTTTTTTGTTTTTATGGAAAAGGAAGATTCGAGAACATCACGATCAAAGCCGTGATCTCTATGGTAATCTCCTTGTTGTCAGCTTACTTGGAATTAACAAAAAATAATTAACATTTGTCAAATTATAATATGAAAAATGAAGTACTTGGGTTGCCTCCCAAGAAGCACTAGTTTAATGTCGGTAGCTCGACAAAAAAATTCTTGGTCAAGAAGAGAATCAGAGAGGAGTAAGGAAACTCCCTTTTCAATCGGTCCAGGAAAATTATAAGGCTTCAAACGTTGCCCGTTGACTTTGAATGTTCCGGACTGATCACTATAGATGTCAATCGCTCCATATGGATAGACTTTTTGCACTATATACGGACCAATTTATCTGGATCGCAACTTTCCAGGAAATAATCTAAGCCTCGAATTGAAAAGTAAGACCAAATCTCCGACTTCAAATTCCTTGTGTACTATACGCTTGTCTTGAAGCCTCTTGGTCCGTTCCTTATAAATTTTTGCATTCTCGTACGCCTCAAGTCGTATCACATCCAATTCATTTAGATCCAATTTTCTATTGTCACCTACTGTCTTAAAATCATAGTTTTTAAAGCTTTTATTGCCCATAATGCCTTATGTTCGAGTTCGACAGGTAGATGACAAGACTTCCCATATATCATCTGAAATGGAGACATTCCAATAGGGGTCTTGAAGGTAGTCCGATAGGCCCAGAGAGCATCATCCAATTTAAGGGCCCAATCTGTTCTTGTAGTCGAAACAGTGCATTCTAAAATCCTTTTCCATTCACGGTTCGTTACCTCGACTTAATGCTAGTCTGGGGACAATTTTGTGATGCATCCCATACTTCTTCAGTAGAGTGGCAAATCGTTGCTCAATAAAATGCGATCCTCCATCGCTTATCAGCACCTGTGGCATGCCGAACCTTGGAAAGATAGTCTTCTTCAGCATATGTATCACAACTCTGGAGTCATTGGTTGGTGTAGCTGAAGTTTCTACCCACTTCGATACATAGTCGACAGCCACCAAGATATACTTGTTTCATAGGAGGATGGGAATGGTCCCATAAAATCCATCCCCCACACATGGAATAATTCGACTTCTAAAATACTATGTAAAGGAAGCTTATTTCATTTCAAAATGTTGCCACTTCTTTGGCAACTATCACAAGTCAGAATGAAATTTCGTGCATCCTTAAAAATACTGGGCTAGTATAATCTAGATTGTAGTACCTTAAAAGTAGTCTTTGTAGCCCTGGCATGAACTCCATAAGGGGAAGAATGACAGTGCTCAAGAATATTGGAACCTCATCCTCAGGTACACAACGTCGAAAAAGTCCATTGGCACATCGCTGAAAAAGATATGAATCGTCCCAGTAAAAATGTCTTATGTCGGATAAGAACTTCTTCTTTTGTTGATAAGATAGGTCAGGTGGAAAAATATTAGAAGCCAAATAGTTAACAAAATCAGCATACCAGGGTGCATCTTGCACAAAAATTCTGAATAACTTCTCCTCCGGAAACGTGTCATCAATTTCCAAATTATCATCTTCATTTTTTTCTTTGTCAAGAGGTAATTGTGACAAATGGTCGGCCACCACATTCTCAGCTCCCTTCTTATCTCTTATTTCCAAATCAAATTCTTGAAGGAGAAGTATCCATCGTATCAATCGTGGCTTTGCGTCCTTCTTATTCATCAAATACTTAATTGCTGTGTGGTCTGTATAAACAATGACTTTGGAATTAATCAAGTAAGAATGAAATTTGTTAAATGCAAAGGCGATGGATAAGAGCTCCTTTTCCGTTGTAGCGTAGTTGATTTGTGCTTCGTCTAAAGTGCGGCTGGCATAGTATATCGCGTGAAGCTTTTTGTTTCTTCTTTGCCCCTGAACAGCTCCGATGGCAAAGTCGCTTGCATCACACAATAATTCAAAAGGTAAAGTCCAGTCAGGGGGCTGAATAATGGGTGCATATATCAAAGCCTTCTTAAGCTTCTCAAATGCCTGCAAACAGTCATTATCACAATAGAATTCGAAATCCTTATAGAGCAGATTGATCAATGGTCAGACTATCTTTGAAAAATCTTTAATGAATCTTTGATGACTCTAAATTTCATAGTATATTTCTTGCTAAATCCACCGCATTTTTGGGTCATAATCATGCTCCATTGCTTATTTTTCTGCCTTATTTATCAAATATTTTAGAATCTACACCTTTCTTGGTTTTTGATCAATTTTAGGTAAAAAGGCGTCATTATCGTGTATTTTCGAGCAACTTCAATGCATGAACGAGTTCTAATCATCAAGAGGAGTTTTCACACAAAATTTCAAGTCAAACCGGATTTTCCTGCGAAATTATGGTAGTGTCGTAATTAATTTTACAGCCGTAATCTAGGAATATGGCACTGCCGTAATGGATTTCACAGCCGCGACCCGCGGAGGTTTTTTTTTGGAAATTATGACACTACCGTAATGAATTTTACGGTGCCGTGATTTCAGTCTAGAATCAGGCCGAGACTTCAGAGGATTTTGGCAGAATTACGGCACTGCCGTAATTATTTTTATGGTACCATAATTTTGGGCAAAATTCATACAGAAACTTTCAGAGACAAACGAGAAGATTACAACACTACCGTGGTGAATTTTATGGTACCGTAATTCTGGACAGTTTCTTTACAGAAACTTCCAAAGCCATTACGGCAGTACCGTAACGTTCATCACGGTACCGTAATTCTGCGACCAGTTGCTCGATTCTTCCGCCGAAAACTTAAAAAGTTGATTTCTTGAGATTTAAGACACAAATTGAAGATCCGAAAAAAGAGAAACACTCAGCATTAGCAAGGGAAGATTTTTGAAGCGAAAGGAACAATTTTCTTTCACGATTCATGGAGAATTTCAGAAAATCACCGCCGCACTTGGGTTCATCGTCGTTCATCGTATAGACCACCTCCGGCCACAAAATTTTACAGGAAGCTTCGCTTGAGGAAGGAGAACACACTACAGAAGTTTCAGAGTGAAAGGAGGCCGATCAAGGGAGAAATCAACAAAACGTGGTCGCGTGCACGGTTCATCGTGACTCTTCAACAAATTACGGGCTGTAATTTTAATATATTTTTGGTATGGTAATTTTACTTAAGAGATTTATGTCTTTAATCTTTTTCTAGTTTCATTCATTAACATGTGTTAGAGTTATGTGATATGGACTGAGAAGATGATACACATAACTTGGAACCCTAAAATTTATGGTAGGAGCTCATCGTAAAAGATTAGTTGTGTTCTTATCTTTAGATTTTAGAAGCTTATTGACTTGTTGATGTTTTGATTTAGAAATTATCATTGTGTTAGACATGAAAATATGCTAGAGATAGATATTGGATTGTTTGAAAACCTTAAGTAAAACCTGTGAAACTAAGGTATGAGAATACTTAGTTTTGCTTGAGATCTTGACAATGAGATGGAATGCACGAGAGTGATTCTTAATCTCTCTATCAAAGTTTATTTATATTAAACATTGAATAGATCTTGCACGAGAGTGAGGATCATTCTTTGTAAATTGACTGCACGAGAGTGAGTTAATTTCTTTACTAAGTAAGTCATATCTTTACCATAACGAAAATAATTTGATGAACATTTAATTATACATAGTCATAAATATTAAGGTGGATGAACCCCTAGTCCCAAGTCTTTCTCTCTGATTTTTCGTATACCGTTCTACCGTTTATTTTCAGCATCATCGATTCGTTTAGCTAGTGAGAATTCAATTCGTCGGTACTTAACAATGAGGTCTCTGTGGTTCGATATCTTAAATATTACTTCGAGTATCCGTGCACTTGCGGACTACAACAAGTTTTTGGCACCGTTGCCGGGGACCTTGGTTTTGTTAATATTGATATAATTGATAGTATTGTTAGACTAAGCTTTTTGTTTCTGTTTTTTTTATTTTCTGTGATAGATTCTGATTTTCTACTATTTTTTGCAAATTCTAAACTTATTTGATCTTCTACTTGTTTATGCGCAGGAATCTTAGGTCAGGACCATTAGTTCCTTTTGATCCTGAAATTAACAAAACTCTTTGTGCAGGAAATTGAAGTTTGCAGGGGAGAGAGAAGAAGAATCCATCATGGCTGAGAGAAGAACCCTTAGAGATTATGCAGCCCCGAATACACAGGGAATTCGTTCCAGTATAACTAGGCCTGTGATTGATGCAAACAATTTTGAGATTAAACCAGCTTTCTTGTCAATGATCCAACAGAATCAGTTTGGAGGATCTCCTCTGGAAGATCCTAATCAACACTTATCTCTTTTTCTTGAATTTTGTGATACTATAAAAATTAATGGTGTATCTGATGATGCTCTTAGACTGAGATTGTTTCCTTTTTCCCTCAGGGACCGAGCAAAAACATGGCTACATTCTCATCCGACTAGAACATTCACCACTTGGGAGCAATTGTCAAAGGCTTTCCTGCTGAAATACTTTCCACCCAGTAAGATGATTCAATTAAGGAACTAGATCACGGGCTTTGCATAGAGGGATGGCGAATCACTTAGTGAAGCATGGGAGCGCTTCAATGAGTTACAACAGAAGTGCCCACACCACGGATTAGAAGATTGAGTTTTAATTCAAACTTTCTATAATGGTTTCCTTTACAACACTCGCTTAACTATTGATGCTGCTGCAGGAGGAGAACTGATGAAGAAGACCGTTGAAGATGCCTACGCGCTAATTGAAGAGATGGCGCTAAATCACAACCAGTGGTCTGTTGAGAGAGGAGTGTTATATCGTCCTCCTCATGGTAAGAATGATGGTGATGGTTAGCGTTCTCTAGCACAAAAGGTAGATTCATTGTGTAATTATTTTGATTCTTTTCAGATGCAAACTGCTGTAGTCTATTCTGTTACTTGTGATGTATGTGGGAACCATGGGCACTATGCTGAAGAGTGTAAGGTTATTGTTGATCAGGGTAGTGAGCAAATTAATGCAGTAGGGGGTTACAATCAAGGTAGAAATAATGACCCTTACTCTAATACCTACAACCTTGGTTGGAGGAACCATCCTAACCTGTCTTGGAAGAGTAACAATCATGCTAGTGGGTAGAATGAAAATAGAGGGTATCAATAGAGACAACCAAATCAGAGTCAACCCCAAAAATCTAGTTTAGAAGACATGTTTGAAAAATTCATGGGTGCTTAGATGAGACAAAATGAGGAATTTTTGGAGAGTCTTAAGCAAATCAACTCTAGGTTGGATGGTGTTGTTGCTCACAATAAGATTTTAGAGACACAGATAGCACAACAGGCTAGCACAGCGTATAGACCCCTAGGGAAATTACCTGCCAAACCTGAACCTAACCCTAGGGAACATTGTAATGCCATCACAACTAGGAGTGGAAAATAGTTAAAGGACCCCAAGGGACCATTAGATGATGATGACGAAGAGCCTAATGTTAGACCCAGCAGTGAACCAGTTTTGGAATCACAACCTGTACATGTGCAGTCCCATCCTAGCTCTTCACCTTATAAGGAGGATGAGCCTTCACAGAATGGTGATTTGCCTTGTGAAGTTGATATTCCTAGACCTAGTTCACCACCACCATATAGGCCACCTATTCCTTTTCCCCAGAGGATTGTGCAAGCTAAGTTAGATAGATATTTTGGGAAGTTTTTAGATGTTTTGAAAAAGTTGTACATTAATATTCCATTTACTGATGCCTTATCTCAAATGCTTTCATATGCAAAATTTTTGAAAGATATTTTATCCAATAAAAGAAAAATAGAAGACTATGGTACTATGGCACTAACTGAAGAATGCAGTGCTCTTATTCAAAACAAGTTGTCACCAAAATTAAAGGATCCAGGTAGTTTCTCTATCCACTGTTTGATTGGAAGTGTAGCTTTCGACCGAGCTTTATGTGATTTGGGAGCTAGTGTGAGTCTAATGCCTTTATCTGTGTGCAGGAAACTGGATATGGG
Source organism: Costus lasius (assembly GCA_027563935.2). Taxonomy (NCBI): domain Eukaryota; kingdom Viridiplantae; phylum Streptophyta; class Magnoliopsida; order Zingiberales; family Costaceae; genus Costus; species Costus lasius. Next base: position 86,881,203 of record CM050451.1, read on the forward strand.
AGCTCCTAAACCAACTTCAATATCTTTGCAGCTCGCCGATTGCTCAGTGTAGTATCCTGTAGGTATTCTTGAGGATGTTCCTATCCAAGTTGGTAAGTATTTTGTACCTACTGATTTTGTGGTTCTTGAAATGGAAGAAGATGCGAAGATTCCTATTATTCTTGGTAGACCGTTCTTAGCCACTGCGGGAGCACTTATTGATGTAAAGAATGGTAAACTCACTCTGAATATTGGTGATAACAAAATTGAGTTTGATTTGAATGATTCATTGAAAAAACCTTCATATGCTAGTTCATGTTGTAATGTTCATGCTGTTGATGATGTGGTTTATGATCTTGGTTTTTTGTTTGATGATCCTTCTGATTCTAATTTTTATACTGATTTTTGTGAAAATACTTGTGAAGAAATTGATGATTCTGATTTTAATGATGATTCTTGTGATGAAAAAGAAACTCATGATATTTTGGACTGCACTATATTTGATGATGAAAAAGAAAAAATTCCAAAAATTGAATTGAAAGCTTTACCTCATAACCTTCGCTTTGAATTTGTTGGTCCTAACTCTACTTACCCTGTGATTGTTGATGCTCAATTAGATGAAAGGGAGACTGATTTGCTTTTGAAGGAGTTGAGGGTTCATAGAAAGGTAATTGGGTATACCATTGATGACTTGAAAGGAATTAATTCTTCTTTTTGTATGCACAGGATTCATATGGAGGATGAGCATAAGCCACATGTGGATTTTCAAAGAAGACTCAACCCATCTATGAAGGAAGTTGTAAAGAAGGAAGTATTGAAATTGCTTGATGCAGGTATTATCTACCCTATCTCTGATAGTAAGTGGGCAAGTCATGTACATTGTGTTCCTAAAAAGGGGGTGTCACAGTTATGAAAAATAAATATAATGAGTTGATCCCTGTTAGAACAGTTACTAGTTGGCGCATGTGTATTTATTATAGGAAATTAAATACTGCCACTAGGAAAGATCACTTCCCCTTACCTTTTATTGATCAGATGGTTGAGAGACTTGCAAAGCATTCTTATTTTTGTTTTCTTGATGGATATTCTGGATTTTTTCAAATTCTCATTCATCCTGGTGATCAAGAAAAGACCACCTTTACTTGCCCATATGGTACTTTTGCTTATAGGAGGATGCCTTTTGGATTGTGTAATGCACCTGCTACTTTTCAGAGGTGTATGATGATAATATTTTCTGAATTTATTGAAGATTTTATAGATGTTTTCATGGATGATTTTTCTGTTTATGGTTTTTCCTTTGATGATTGTTTGGCTAATTTATCTCGAGTTTTGCAGAGGTGCGAAGAAACTATCCTTGTCCTTAACTGGGAGAAATGTCACTTTATGGTTACACAAAGGATAGTTTTGGGTCACCTTATTTCAGAGAGAGAGATAGAAGTCGACAAGGCCAAAGTTGAGGTGATTGAGAAGCTAGCTCCACCCACCACGGTTAAGGAGATTAGAAGCTTCTTGGGACATGCAGGATTTTACCGGCGTTTTATCAGGAACTTTTCTAAACTTGCTAAACTACTCACTGATTTACTTTGTAAAGATGCTAAATTCTTCTTTGATGAGAATTGTTTAGTTGCTTTTCAGGAACTGAAGAAGGCCCTAATATCAGCACGTATCATGTAGCCACCTGATTGGGAGTTGCCTTTTGAGTTTATGTGTGATACCAGTGACTTTTCTGTAGGAGTAGTTATAGGACAAAGAAAGGAAAAAAAGCTTTATGTTATCTACTATGCTAGTAAAGCTTTGGATGAGACACAGAGGAACTACACGACAACTGAGAAGGAACTTTTAGCTATTGTTTTTGCATTTGACAAATTTAGATCTTATTTGATAAATTCAAAAGTTGTGGTGAACACTGATCATGCAACGGTTAAGTATTTAATGCAGAAGAAAGACAGTAAACCGCGCCTGCTTAGTTGGATTTTACTTCTGATGACTCTAAATTTTATAGTATTTTTCATACTCATTTGCTAGTCTTTTGAGTCATAATCTTGCTCTTTTGCTCTATTTTTATACCTTATTTGCCAAATACTTCAGAATCTATACCTTTCTTTATTTTTGATCAATTTCAGGCAAAAAGGTATCATTATCACCGGTTTTCAAGCAATTTCAATGCATGAACAAGTTCTAATCATCAAGAGGAGTTTACACATCAAATTTCAAGTAAAAATGAGCTTCCCAGACGAATTACGACACTGCCGTAATTTTGGTCAAATTCATTACAGTGCCGTAATTTTAGCGAATCTGACTAGAGGCTTCAGGCAAAATACAGCACTGCCATAAATATTTTCACGGTGCCATAATTCCAGAAGATTTCACACAGAAACTTTCAGAGTCAACCAAGAGAAATACGGTACTACCGTAATTTTGGGCCAAGTCATCACGGTACCGTAGTTTTAGACAAATTCCTTACAGAACTTCCGAGGCAAAATTACGGCAGTACCATGACATTTTTCACGGTACAGTAATTTTGCACCCAGATTTCTAATTTTCCTGTGAAACCTTAAAAACACGATTTCTCGAGATTTAGGGCACCAATTGAAGATCCAAAAAAAGGGGAAGACTCAGGATAAGTAGGCAAATATTTGCGAAGAAAAAGGATCAATTTTTATCACGTAATCACAGAGAAATTCAGGGAATCACCGTCGCGCTAGGGTTTGTCGCGTTCGTCGCACAGACATCTCCGGCCACGATTTTTGAAAGGAAGCTTTGCCCGAGGAAGAAGAACACACCACAGAAGTTTCAGAGCTATAGGAGATCGATTGAGGGAGAAATCATCAAAAACGCGATCGCGGCACTGTTCATCGCGACTTCAAGGCAAATTACGGGGTGTAATCTAGATTACAGCCCTGTTTTGTAACCTTTACTCCTCTCTTTCGATTTCTAATCATTCTAAAATCATGTTTTGCTGTAATTCTTCCATCATGCTAGCTTAAACCTTCGTATGGGACATGGGGGTGTAATCCCCTTAATTTCTTAATGACTAGACGTTGATTATTTTTGTCATGATAATTTTGTTAAGATAATTCTGCTTATGTGATGACTTTCCTTTAATTCTCCTTAGTTTTATAAATATCAGCATGTTTTAGAGTTTTGCAAAATAGACAAAGAGGTTGGTTGTGAAATTTGGAACCCTAAAAATCATTGAGTTTGGAACTTATTGTAAGAGATTAGGTTTGTTCTTTGAATTCTGATTTTTAGTGATTTATTGTCATGTTGATTTTCTGATTCTTTGGATTGAGTTAATGTGTTAGGCTTGATTTGAAATTGTAAGATATTAAATTTCTGATCACCGGAGAACCTTAAGTAGAACTTGTGATGAGTTTCAAGATGCACGAGAGTGATCCTTGAGTTTCCACATGAGATATTTGACTTAGAATTCGGATGCACGAGAGTGATCCTTGAGTTCTTTGTTCAATGGTTTACTTATTTTCAGCATTGAATAGATCTTGCACGAGAGTGAGGATTGGTCCTTTGTATGATTATCTGCACGAGAGCAAAATGATCCTTTTATGAAGTAAATTAAATTTTTATCATGATAAAATTTGACTGACAATCTTTATTTCTTTCTAATCATTAGAATTAAGGTGGATGAACCCCTAGTCCCAGTTTTCTTCTCTGATATTTTTTTGTGCACTTTCCGATCGTTTGCATAATTATTCGATTTGTTTAGCTAGTGAAAACTCAATTTGTCGGTACTTAACAACAAGGTCTCTGTGGTTCGATATGTATTTTATTACTTCGAGTATCCGTGCACTTGTGGACACAACAAGTTTTTGGCGCCATTGTCAGGGACCTTGGTTTTGTTAATATTGATATAATTGATAGTATTGCTAGACTAAGCCTTTTGTTTTTGTTTTTAGTATTTTCTGTGATAGATTCTAGTTTTCTTTTATTTTTTGAAAAATCTAAACTTTTCTGACTTTCTACTTGTTTATGCGCAGGAATCTTAGGTCAGGACCATTAGTTCATTTTGATCCTAAAATTAATAAAACTCTTAGACTACGTAGGAAATTGAGGTTTGCAGAAGGGAGAGAAGAAGAATCCATCATGGCGGAAAGAAGAACACTTAGAGACTATGCAACCCCGAATACACAGGGAATTCGTTCCAGCATTACTAGGCCTGCAATTGGTGCAAACAACTTTGAGATTAAACTAGTGTTCCTGTCAATGATCCAACATAACCTGTTTGGAGGATCCCCTCTGGAAGATCCAAATCAACACTTATCTCTTTTTCTTGAATTTTGTGATACCATAAAACTTAATGGTGTATCTGATGATGCTCTTAGACTAAGATTGTTTCCTTTTTCTCTCAGGGACCGAGCAAAAGTCTAGCTACACTCACATCCGACTGGGACATTCACTACTTGGGAGCAATTGTCAACGGTTTTCCTGCTTAAGTACTTTCCTCCCAGTAAGATGATCTAGTTGAGGAACCAAATCACAAGCTTTGCACATAGGGATAGCGAATCACTTAGTGAAGCGTGGGAGCGCTTCAATAAGTTACAACGGAAGTGCCTTCACCATGGATTAGAAGATTGTGTTTTAATTAAAACTTTATATAATGGTTTGCTTTACAACACTCGCTTAACTGTTGATGCTGCTGCAGGGGGAGCACTGATGAAGAAGACTGTTGAAGATGCCTATGTGTTGATTGAAGAGATGACATCACAACCAATAGACTACTGAGAGAGGAGTGCTGTATCGTGCTCCTCATGATAAGAATGATGGTAATGGTTGGTGTTCTCTAGCAGAAAATGTAGATTCTTTGTGTAATCATTTTGATTCTTTTCAGATGCAAACTGCTGCTATTTTTTCTGTTACTTGTGATGCTTGTGGAAATCATGGGCACTATGCTAAAGAGTGTAAGGTTATTGTTGATAGGGTAGTGAGCGAGTCAATGCAGTAGGGGGGGGGGTACAATCAAGGTAGAAATAATGACCCTTACTCCAATACCTACAACCCTGGTTGGAGAAACCACCCTAACTTGTCCTGGAAAAGTAACAATCATGCTAGTGGACAGAATGAAAATAGAGGGTACCAGTAGAGTCAACAAAATCAGAGTCAACCCCAAAAATCTAGTTTAGAGGACATGTTTGAGAGATTCATGGGTGCCCAGATGAAACAAAATGAAGAGTTCAAAGAGGGTCTTAAGGATATTAACTATAGGTTAGATGGTGTTGTTGCTCACAATAAAATTTTAGAGACATAGATAGCACAACAAGCAAGCACTTCTTAGAGACCCCCAGGAAAATTACCTGCAAAACCTGAACCAAACCCTAGGGAGTATTGTAATGCTATCATCACCAGGAGTGGAAGGCAAATTAGATGAACCTAAAGGGAAATATGAAAATAATGAAAAAGAGCCTAATATTGACATTGATAATGGATTAGACTTGGAAAAATCCTCTGAGCATGAGCCGTCCCAAACTAGTTTGTCACCTCACGAGGGTGATAAACCAAAAGGTGATGAACCATGTGAGAATGATATTTCTAAACCTAATTCTCATTCACCTTATAGGCCACCGAAATTTGAGAAATTTTTGGGAAATTTTTGGATAGGCAGTTTGGGAAATTTTTGGAAGTGTTGAAAAAGTTATATATTAATATTCCATTTACTGATGTCTTATCTTAAACGCCTACATATGCAAAATTTTTAAAAGAAATTTTATCCAACAAAAGAAAAATAGAGGACTATGGTACTATGGCACTAACTGAAGAATGCAGTGCTCTTATTCAAAACAAGTTGCCACCGAAATTAAAGGATCTAGGTAGTTTCTCTATCCCTTGTTCAATTGGGAGTGTTGCTTTCGATCGAGCCTTATGTGATTTGGGAGCTAATGTAAGTCTGATGCCCTTATCTGTGTGCAGGAAACTAGATATGGGAGATCCTAAGCCGACTTCAATATCTTTGCAGCTCGCCGATCGCTCAGTGAAGTATCCTGTAGGTATTCTTGAGGATGTTCCTATCCAAGTTGGTAAGTATTTTGTACCTACTGATTTTGTGGTTCTTGAGATGGAGGAAAGTTCCAAAAATCCTATTATTTTTGGTAGACCCTTTTTAGCCACAGTTGGTGCAATCATTGATGTTGGAAAAGGAAAACTCACTTTTGACATTTGTGATAATACAATTGAATTTGATTTAACTGATTCCTTGCAAAAAGCATTACACTCAGGATCGTGTTGTAGCATTGATATAATTGATGATTTTGTTAGTGATGTGCATAATTTATTTCATAATCCTTCTGATTTTGAAACTGACATATCATCTGAGTGTGTGAATAAAGAATTTCAGGAGAAAGCAGCAAAGAAGAAGAAGAGATGAAGGAGAAAAGGAAGATCAAAACTGCTTGAGAAAGGAAAAAGGTTATTGAGTAAGATTGAACACTGTTTCATGAATGAGCCTTATGTTCCTAGAAGCCATGAACAAAACATTGAGAGATTAACATGGCAACTGAAGAAATCACGATCAAATCCAAGTGCAGAACGGTCAAGCTATTGACTTTTAAATTAGCGCTTCTTGGGAGGCAACCCAAGCACTTTTACTTTAGCCTGTTTTCTTTTACTCTGTTTTTGTTTTTATTTTTACTTAGAACTAATTTTTCTTTTCGTCGTGTAGGTGAAAACAAGTTTTGTCATAAATTACGGTAGTACCGTAATTCCTTTTACGGTACCGTAATTCTAAAAGAAAAGAAAAAGAAAAAAAAGAGAACGCTGATGGTTCGAACCTGAGGACACAGAGGATGATTGGGTCTGACACGGATTAATAAAACTCTGTGAGTATCTTTTTCCTACTCATTTTCATTCCATCTTCTATATTTTTCTAATAATCCATGTGTTCAAATAGAAGATAAATCCTTCAAACTTCTTGTGTCCTACTGCTTCTGATCCTAGAGTTGTTTTCGTTACTACATGCTTTCGATATGGTTGCATTGAGATTTTATTGATACTTGAGATTTATGCACTAGAATGTTTAGCATGATATATGATTTGGTATTGATGATTTTTATAATGATTTGATATGATGTGATATATGCCTATGTGGTTTGTTTGATGAAGAAAATACTACCGTTATCATGCTGAAATTTTCTTGGGGATAGATTACTATTCATAACAATACTTGAGGATTGCAAATAGACCTGAAATGATGAGTTTATTTGTTTGATATGATCTATCTATTGAAATCTTCCATTAATTAGTGCATGAAATTTTGGGTGAATATATTGTTTGATGAATAAGATTTGAGAGTAAAGTAATTCTCTTGAATAAAATGAGCATATGTTGTGTGATTTTTAGATTGATATCGATTGAATAAACCTAGTAAATCATTAAAGTCCATCTTGTTATTTGTTGGGAAGAAAGAACCCAAAATCTAAAAAACAAAATAAAGGAAAATGACTCCCCTATTTGGCACTGCGAAAATTTGGCAGTGGTACCTAAAGTCATGGGTTGAAGTCTAAAAAGAATAACTCCTCTTCTTGGCATTGTATTAGCAATGGTACCTAAGATAAGAGTTGAAGTTCAATAAAAAAGTATGTATCTATGTGGGTGCATGCCAAGAGAGAGATTCTTTGACATTAACTCCGCTATCTCAAGAAGAATTCTTTTACTTAAAGTGATAGAGTTCTATTATGTTGGTTATGTGACCAATATATTCTAAGTATGTCATGAGAAGAAAGGTGATATTCATTTTATAAAATGTCAAAGATGCATAAAAAGAAAAGAAAAAAAAAAAGAAAAATTTGAGTGGAAAAAGATTTTGTGATTCCTATTCCTGTAAACATAGACATCATGGACTCAAAACTTAAAATAGGTGAACTCATGAGATTGAAAGTCTGTTGTTTATACACATTGCGAAATTTTATTTGATTGAATTATGGATCTTAAAGATTGAATTCGGAGGACTATATATTTACTTGAAATTTTGAGTATTTATTTGATGAGAATTTTTCATATGTAATTGTATCTTAGAAATTTATTCATCATCTGAAAGTTTATTTTCATAATCAGTATTGTTTTCTTTATTTGCTTGAGGACAAGCAAACTTTGAGCCTTGTGTGTTTGATGACTCTAAATTTCGTAGTATTTTTCATAATCATTTGCTAGTCTTTTGAGTCATAATCTTACTCTTTTGCCTTATTTTTATACCTTATTTGCCAAATACTTCAGAATCTACACCTTTCTTTGTTTTTGATCAATTTCAGGCAAAAATGTATCATTATCACCGGTTTTCAAGCAATTTTAATGCATGAATGAGTTCTAATCATGAAGAGGAGTTTACACATCAAATTTCAAGTCAAAATGAGCTTCCCAAACGAATTACGGCACTGCCGTAATTTTGGTCAAATTCATTATAGTGCCGTAATTTCAGCGAATCCGACCAGAGCCTTCAGGCAAAATACGGCACTGCCATAAATATTTTCACAGTGCCATAATTCTAGAAGATTTTACACAAAAACTTACAGAGTCAACCAAGAGAAATACGATACTACTATAATTTTGGGCCAACTCAACATGGTACCGTAATTTCAGACAAATTCCTTACAGAACTTCCAAGGCAAAATTACGGCAGTACCGTGACGTTTTTCACGGTACCGTAATTTTGCACCCAGATTTCTGATTTTTCCGCCGAAACCTTAAAAACACGATTTCTCGAGATTTAGGGCACCAATTGAAGATCCGAAAAAAGGGGAAGACTCAGGATAAGTAGGCGAAGATTTGCGAAGCAAAAAGAATAATTTTTATTACGTATTCACGGAGAATTTTAGGGAATCACTGTCGCACTAGGGTTTGTTGCCGTTCGTCGCACAGACCATCTCCGGCCACAATTTTTGAAAGGAAGCTTCGCCTGAGGAAGAAGAACACACCACAGAACCTTCAGAGCTATAGGAGATCGATCGTGGGAGAAATAATTAAAAACGCAATCGCGGCACTGTTCATCGTGACTTCAAGGCAAATTACGGGGTGTAATTTAGATTACAGCCATGTTTTGTAACCTTTAGTCCTCTCTTTTGATCTCTAATCATTCTAAAACCATGTTTTGCTGTAATTCTTCCATCATGCTAGCTTAAACCTTCGTATGGGACATGAGGGTGTAATCCCCTTAATTTCTTAATGACTAGATGTTGATTATTTTTGTCATGATAATTTTGTTAAGATAATTCTGCTTATGTGATGACTTTCCTTTAATTCTCCTTAGTTTTATAAATATCAGCATATTTTAGAGTTTTGCAAAATAAACTGAGAGGTTGATTGTAAAATTTGGAACCCTAAAAATCATTGAGTTTGGAACTTATCTTAAGAGATTAGGTTTGTTCTTTGAATTCTGATTTTTAGTGATTTATTGCCATGTTGGTTTTCTGATTCTTTGGATTGAGTTAATGTGTTAGGCTTGATTTGAAATTGTAAGAGATTAAATTTCTGATCACCGGAGAACCTTAAGTAGAACTTGTGATGAGTTTCAGGATGCACGAGAGTGATCCTTGAGTTTCCACATGAGATATTTGACTTAGAATTCGGATGCGCAAGAGTGATGCTTTAGTTCTTTGTTCAATGGTTTACTTATTTTCCAGCATTGGATATATCTTGCACGAGAGTGAGGATTAGTCCTTTGTATAATTATCTGCGCGAGAGCGAGATGATCCTTTTATGAAGTAAATTAAATCTTTATCATGATAAAATTTGGCTGACAATCTTTATTTCCTTCTAGTCATTAGAATAAAGGTGGATGAACCCCTAGTCCCAGTTTTCTTCTCTGATATTTTTCCGTGCACTTTCCGATCGTTTGCGTAATTATTCGATTTGTTTAGCTAGTGAAAACTCAATTCGTCGGTACTTAACAACAAGGTCTCTATGGTTCGATATCTGTTTTATTACTTCGAGTATCCGTGCATTGCGGACACAACAACTTCTACAAGAGTTTGACCTGGAGATCAAGAACAAGAAAGGAACTGAAAATTTTGTTGCAGATCATCTTTCGAGGATAATTGTAGAAAATAATGAAGGTGATATTATTAATGATTCCTTTCCTGAGGAACAACTTTTGAGGATTGATCAGATTAAGGCTCCTTGGTATGCAGACATAGTGAACTATCTTGTTGTTAATATCTTTCCTGTTGATTTGAGTTATCAAGGCAAGAAAAGATTTTTAGCTGATGTCAAGCACTATTTTTGGGATGAGCCTTATGTTTTTAAAAGATGTACATATGGTATATTTAGGAGATATATCCCCGAATAAGAAATCAAGGATATATTATTATAGTGTCATGGATCATCATATGGAGGGCATGCTAGTACTGAGAAGACTATTTTTAAAGTATTACAATCTAGATTTTATTGGCCCTCTTTATTTAAAAATGCAAGAAATTTTATACTATCTTGTGATAATTGTCAGAGGATGGGGAACATCAACAAGAGGAATGAGATATCTTTGTCCACAATACTTCAAGTTGAAATATTGATGTTTGGGGAATTGATTTTATGGGACCGTTTCCATCATCTGGAGGTAACAAATATATACTCGTGGCAGTAGACTATGTTTCCAAGTGGATGGAAGTCATTGCTTCTCCTACTAATGATTCTAGGGTTGTGGTTAAATTGTTTAAAAGGATTATATTTCCACGATTTGGGATCCCACGAGTAGTAATTAGTGATGGAGGCTCTCACTTTATCGAACACAGATTTTCAGCTTTGCTTCAAAAATATGGGGTAAATCACAGAGTTGAAACACCTTACCATCCCCAAACAAGTAGACAAGTGGAGATATCGAATAGAGAGATTAAACGGATATTGGAGAAAACAATGTCAAGAACAAGGAAGGACTGGGCTTTCAAGCTTGATGATGCACTCTAGGCATATCGGACTATTTTCAAAACACCGATAAGTATGTTTCCTTTTCAATTGATTTATGGAAAATCGTGTCACCTTCCTGTAGAGCTCGAGCATAAGGCGTTCTGGGTGTTCAAAGCATTGAATTTGGACATGAAGAGCGCGGGTGAAAAACGAAAATTACAACTGAACGAGCTTGATGAGATTAGACTCTCCGGTTATGAGAACGCAAAGATCTATAAAGAGAGGACTAAAAGATGGCATGATCGACACATACTCAGAAAGGAATTCCAACCAGGTGACTTTGTTCTTTTGTTTAATTCTAGATTGAGACTTTTTCCCGGTAAGCTTAAATCTCGATGGTCTGGACCTTTTCAGGTTAAGAAGACATATCCATATGGAGCAGTTGATATTTGGAGTGACGAGAAGGGAGTGTTTAAAGTTAATGGCCAAAGGTTGAAACACTACTACCATGAGGAGCAGATTGAAGAAGGAGATAATTTTCTACTTGATGAACTACGAACAAATCCGAGTGCAAAACAGTCAAGCTAATGACCTTTAAATTAGCGCTTCTTAGGAAGCAACCCAATCTCTTTTTCTTTTGTTTTTGGATTGTTTTTGTCTTAATTTGTTTTGTTTAGGATTAATTTTTCTTTTTCTCATTTTTAGGTACATTTTTTGGTGATTTTCTTGATTTTTGACATATTACGGTACTACCGTAACTTTTATTATGGTATCGTAATTCCATGTTGATTCTCTACAGAAAGATTTACTTAGATTACGGCACTACCATGATAGATTTTAAAGATCATAATTTCTGTCCATTTTTATCCAGAAAGTTTTGAGACTTATGAGCATTTTACGGCAGTGCCATGATGATTTTCACAGTACCGTATTTTCGGGCGATTTTTGATAGAAGGTTTTTGAGTTTTTTTGGATTTTATGGTAGTACCGTAATGGTTTTCACGGTACCATAAAAGTGGAGCATTTTCTTACAGAAACTTTTAGGATTTTCGAACGAAATACGGTAGTGCCGTAATGTTCTTCACGGTGCCCTAATTTGACGCTTTTTCTCTGCCGAGTGTTCATTGCGATTTTACGGCACTACCGTAATTCCATTACGGTACCGTAATTTGGCCGACCCCATGCGATTCTGGTGTCATATTTAGGGTTTCAGCGCCGTGTTTTAGGGTTTTTCCACTCGATTTCGCACCGACCTCTTGTGTTCTTCGATTCCTTGCTCCCTAATCCCTCTTGCGACCCTTCCCAACCAGTTCCTAGCGATTTCCATCTGAGATTTGGGGGTTTTTGAGCTCGAATCGAGCCTAGGAGCTGTTCGTCCACCGTGATTTTTGCCCCTTTCGTTTTCGCTTTTCAGAGCTTCGATCGAGCCGCTTCCAGCTCCAGAAAGCTTCGCAAGGGATAGAGGAACATTCCTCAAGGTGCTTGGAAGCTCCATTTCAACTCAGAAATCCAGATTTGAAGCTTGAATCCAGCCCTGTTCGCCCCTTTGGTAAAAACGTTGTTCATTCCAATTTCTTCTTAACATTGAAATCTGTTGCTTCCATTACCATGTCTCTTATCAAGAGAATGGTTTCAAGGAGAACGGGGAAGGCCCCAACTGAAACACCAACACCTCCACCAAACCCATATGACATCATCTTCAGAGACGAAGTGTGGGAACAGAGATACAATTTCCTACTCACTAGGTGCATCATAAAAACCAAGTATGCTGATACACGAGCATTGGAGCTCTTAGGATTGAAAGAGGATGTCTTGTGGATGTTTAACCAGATAACTACGAGACAATTTTTTGACATCACTCCTCAAACCTATCTACCTATAGTGCTGGAATTTCTTAGTAGTTTAGAGGTGGATTGGGATGAATATGAAGATTGTTTAGCTAACGGAGAAATCAGATTTAGGATGGCTAACGAAGATAAGAGGCTCACATTCAAGGATATTCTGCGCATCTTCCACCTTCCAGAGAGAGGCCGTACTGAGCCACCAATTAGATTCATTGAGAATGTCTTTTGGAATCAGATCACAGCAGAGACCCGATTTTCACCTTCATGAGAGAGAGCCACAAGTATTTCAAACCCATGCATCAGATATGCCCACTGAGTTCTTGCACACACCATTTTTGGGCGAGGAGATAGCAACGGTATGGTCTGTCATACTGAGTTATTTTTCCTTTGGTGTATGCTTAATGCATATCTTGTAGATGTGGTTTTCTTCTTTATGAAACATTTGGATAAAGTGGCTAGGGCTAAGAAAGGCACAATAGTGATAGGAGGATTTCTTACTCCTATAGCACTATACTTGGGGATTGAGCCCTATGGGATTGAGGTAGTGATGACATGTAAAAATATGATATTTTGTGACTTAATTCTGTTATTATTTTAGAGTAAAATGCATGCTTTGTCTCATTTATGCACTCAAATGCTTCATATTCTTCAGAGTCTTCACTTTTCCCTTGTTTTATGAAAATGTAGGTTTTAGGTATCAAAATTGATAGAATTTGGAGAATCTGAAGGTATGAGACGATTTCTCATGATGAGACGGAGCTACACGCCAAATTTCAGATCAAATGGAGCCTTCTACAGAGTGCACGGTCATGGGTGTGCATCCATGCGCGGCCGTGCATCGTAAGTCATCAGAATCATCCTAACCGAGCCGTACACGGGCACGCCCGTGCACCGATACACGGCCGTGCATCGTCCCTCGTCCTGCATGATAGGTGCTCGGTATTTCAGCCATAACTTTCTATTCCTGGTTTGGAATTGAACAAAATTTCAAGGAGACCTTCCCAACTTAGATACGCACATTTACGGACTGAAATCATTGGATTTGGTCAAGCGGTTGCAGAGAAAAAAGTGAAACGGTGAGACCTTAGGGTTTGGGATGATTTTCTGGGCGACAACTCTGTTCCGGCTCGTTTTCTTCGTCGTTCTGGCGTGGATCTTCGTGCCAGACCTTCTTTCATCAACAATCTACCCTTACCTTTGGTTTGAATCAACTTTTATGAGAGATTTTGTGTATTTAACGATGAATCTTGTAGCGTAAACTCACCTTTCGGAGTTTGGGCGTAGCATCACTGTATGGATATTGAATACTATGGTTTGATATATATATTTCTTTACTTATCTTTGTTCTTATTCAAGTCTAGGATGTTTTATTTCATGTTTATGTACTGGCCATATGTATGCATGCCCTAGATGCTGTGGGAAGGACTGAGAGGTGAACCACAGTCATCGGAACCCCTTAGACTAGACTGGTGATTTCGTTTAGCGAGAGCACTCGAAATCACCCGAGGAACCCTAATCCTTCACAAATCCCATTGAATCCAGCTTGACCTGGTAAGCCACGAGAGTAGGAGACTTGGTTAAGGTGGATACCGGACCGTGTCCTGAGAGGGAGTGCATCTGTACCCTATGAAGGATTACCTTGAGAACTTAAATAAAGCTTGATCAGAACATCAAACTCTATTTATTCTACATGCTTCAGTGTGGTGAAACCTAAAACCCCGAATATCTCTCATAGTTCTAAAACCCCGTTTGCTTTGCTATCTGCGCTGCTTGTTCTTAATTCGCTTTAGTTTAATTACTTGCACTAGGATTTTAGCCATTTCTCCCTTAACAGTTAACCTAGCTACGAATTGACCGATCAGTTAGTACTTGACCCTAGTCCCTGTGGGTTCAATCTTATTTATTACGCGATAGACCGTGCACTTGCAGTAGTAGCCGTCTAGGCCCTATCAAGTTTTTGGCGCCGTTGCCGAGGACTAGGTTGCCAATATTAAAATGATCAGGAAATTGATAGACTAGGTTTTTATTTATTTATTTATTTATTTTTATTTTCTGTAATTTTTGTTCCTTGCGGGTAAATTTTTCCTATCATCTAGAGTTTTTGAATTTTTTCCTAAAAGTTTTCACCTAATTATTGTGCATGATGCTTGATTCATCAAATAGCTATCCTGCATTGTTACCATATATTTCTTGTAATATCTGTGGATGTATTGGTCATCTTTTTGATGAATGTTAATTGGGGAGTCCATTTTCCATTCACCCATGCTCTAATACTTATAAATATATTAATCCTTCATTATTACCATATCTTTCTTGTGATGTTTGTGAAGTGTCAGGACATTTGTGGAGTGTCAGGACATGCTGCTGATGATTGCCCCATTTTGAGCACTCCATCTGAACAGTTTAATGCTATCGGGAACCTCATAAATCAGGATGATCCCTATTCGAGTACGTACAATCCAAGAGGGAGAAATCACTCGAATTTCTCCTACAGCTTTTACCAAGGACAGGTCTCTCACGAAAATTTTTCTAATCCAAACTCTTCTTCTACTTTCAGGTCTCCTCCCGGAATACAACCTCCATTTGTCAATCAAATACAACCGGATCCTCCTCAAAAACTTAGATTAGAGTTGATGCTAGAGAATTTCATGGCAAATCAAATGAAGAACAATGATACTATAAATGAGTCCATTTGCCAGCTGAATTTGAAGGTGGATTCCATGGCCACACTTTATTGCAACATGGCTACACACTCAAAAATATTGGAGACCCAGATTATCCACCTTGCCCAGCAAGCCATCTTCTTAGACAAACCCATGGGAGAGTTAGAGGAGCCTCAAGTGAAGAATAGCGGGTTCAGTGAGGGTGAATTGGAGAGTCATTTGGCTGAGAATAATTTAAACATTGATATCACAAATGTTGATGAAGAGGAACCAGTGTGCATTTTACCACCTCCATCTGAACCACTAATTCCTATTCCCCAAAGATTGATGATTATAATTGATAAACGGTTTAGGTTATGCTATAACATAGGAATGTTGAACAAAGTGGTTGAAGAAATTCATATCCCCCAGATCAACAAAGATTCATTGGAAATTTACATGATTGATGGTGATGATGAGGTGCCTGAAACTGGTATTCAGGTAAACTTCCAACTACAGGACTTACATCCCGCTAACAATACAGATAAGGTACAACCTGAAACACTTGACAAGATCAACCTAGAGGTAAGGGAACATCTGAAATGTGAATTTAAATCTGTCCCTAGACTGAGGATACTTAACTTGATAGTGATCAACTTGCTAGTGAAACATATGATACTTGTTTTGGTGAGAATGCTTTCAGGACAATGAAAAGGTAGGAGACTACATGCACTTTTTTATGCCAGTGACCCACCAGCAACACCATAATCTTCAAGTATTGGTCAAGCTTGTGACCTTAAAGATGCGCTTGTTGGGAGGCAACCCAACCTCTTATTTAGATTTCTAGTTTCTTATTTATTTTTTTTGTCATTAAGTCTTTGTTGTTTTTCAGTTTTTCTTTCATATTTATGCTCTCTAGGTTGTACCCAGTTAATGAAAAATTTTTTGAAATTTTTCAGGTACTTGTGAGCCATTCACGGTTGCACCCGTGTATCCATGCACGGTGGTGAATGTCTCGCAACATTTTCTACACCCAGCATGCTGTCATTGACGCAAAGCACAGAGTCGCAACCTTGAGACTGAGGTTGAGCGCCAAGGATGAGTACAGTCCTCTATTTTAGAGTCTGTGCATGACCTTCAGGCGAGGCTGCATCGGTGTTGGGGATGAGCTTCTTTGGTTTCACCCGTCACTTGGTCAGCTATCTATTTTTCTAGTAGTTTTCTTTATTCTAGTTGTTTGTTTTCTTTAGTCACTTCTTGTAGTTTTAAGTTTGTTGCTTCTATTTCTTGCATGCTTTGTTATTTTGTGGTATCAACATCTTTAGTGTCTTGCCCAAACCCTACTTCTTTTTTTGCTATTTGTTTTATCTTCTAGTATTGCGTTGTTCTATGACTACTTGATTGCTTGGGATGGGAATCTTGACTTTTATCTGCCAATGGTCTATAATAGTTATGGTTTGCACGTATGATTCTTTGGTTTACATTAGTTGATTGATGTAATTAACCCGATTCATTATTGGTAGAATCCTGAAGAGTATGCTTGTTACTTTACCTTAGCCTTGATATGCATCTCATGTGTAGAAAGTAATTGTATCTGGTTTCTATCTCTACTTTATTTGTGCACTTTGTCATGGGGGTTACAAATAATAATGGTGGTACCGAAGTGTTCTTGTACACTGCACTTTGTACATCCACTTGGCACTATTTTTTGCATAAAAAAAAAAGGGTTAGTGGTACCTAAGTTCCTTGTCAATCATGCTTGGCACTGACCCCATGGTTTTCATCAATGATAGTGGTACCAAAGCAAAGCTTGGCACTTGGCACTATCATGTTCTTAAAAAAAGAAAAAAAAAAGGCACCACATAGGGACTATGTGGTACTGATGCTATTCTCCCATGACTTAGTACACAGTGTTATGCTTTTTGAAAGCTTGATCAATCATATCATTGCTATGAGATGCACTGTAAAGGTTTTTGGTAATGTAACTTTGCATGTTCTATAGATTGTATCCATGATAATTGGTTTAATTTGCTTTCCATACTGCATTATAACCTGAGGACTGATTGTGTTTAACCAATAACCTTATTAGACCTAGATGAGCTATTTGAGATTCCTTATTCCATGTCATCATTGTATTATAGACAATTCAATTGCTTGAGGACAAGCAAAACTTTAAGTCCGATGTAATTAAACTAAAGCTTGATAGGGCCTAGACGGCTACTACCGCAATTGCACGGTCTATCGCGTAATAAATAAGATCGAACCCACAGGGACTAGAATCAAGTACTAACTGATCGATCAATTCATAGCTAGGTTAACCGTTAAGGGAGAAATGGCTAAAATCCTAGTGCAAGTAATTAAACTAAAGCGAATTAAGAACAAGCAGCGTAGACAGCAAAGCAAACGGGGTTTTAGATCTATGAGAGATATTCAGGGTTTTAGGTTTCACCACACTGAAGCATGCAGAATAAATAGAGTTTGATGTTCTGATCAAGCTTTATCTAAGTTCTCAAGGTAATCCTTCCTAGGGTATAGACGCACTCCCTCTCAGGACACGGTCCAGTATCCGCCTTAACCCAAGTCTCCTACTCTCATGGCCTATCGGGTCAAGCCGGATCCAATGGGATCTGTGAAGGATTAGGGTTCCTCGGGTGATTTCGAGTGCTCTCACTAAACGTAATCACCAGTCCAGTCTAAGGGGTTTTGATGACTGTGGTTCACCTCTCAGTCCTTCCCACAGCATCTAAGACATGCATACATATGACCAGTACATAAACATGAAATAAAACATCATAGACATGAATAAGAACAAAGATAAGTAAAGAAATATATAGATCAAACCATAGTATGCAATATTCATACAGTGGGCTATGCCCAAACCCCGAAATGTGAGTTTACGCTACAAGATTCATTGTTAAATACATGAAATTTCTCATAAAAGTTGATTCAAACCAAAGGGAAGGGTAGATCATTGATGGAAGAAGGTCCAGCACAAAGATCCACGACAGAACGATGAAGAAAACGAGCCGGAACATTTTTGTCGCCCAGAAAATCACCCCAAACCCTAGGTCTGTGCCATTTTGCTTCGTTCTCCCCAACTGCTTGATCAAATCCTATGATTCTAGTCCCAAAACGTGCATATCCTAGTTGGAAAGGTCTCCCTAAAATTTGGTTCAATTCCGAGTCAAGAATAGAAAGTTATGGCCGAAATATCGATCACTTGTCGAAGCTGCGCGAGGCGATGCACGACCGTGTATCGGTGCACGGGTGCACCCATGCACGGCTCGGTTGCTGGATAACTTATGATTAACGGCCGTGCATGGATGCACGGCCATGCCCGTGTACAGCTCGGTGAAACCTGGATAGTCAGATCATGCACGGCCGTACATGTGTACACACCCACGACCGTGCATCCTGTAGAAAACTCAGATTGGGCTGAAATTTGGCGTGTAGCTTCATCTCATCATGAGAAATCATCTCATACTTTCAGATTCTCCAAATTCCATCAATTTTGAGGCCAAAAACCTACATTTTCATAAAATAAGGGAAAAGTGAAGACTCTGAAGAGTATGAAGCATTTGAGTGCATAAATGAGACAAAGCATGCATTTTACTCCAAAATAATAACAGAATTAAGTCACGAAATATCATATTTTTGCATGTCATCAAATACATCGGACTTAAAGTTTTGCTTGTCCTCAAGCAATTGAATGGTCTAGAATACAATGATGACATGGAATAGGGAATCTCAAATAGCTCAACTAGGTCTAATAAGGTTATTGGTTAAACACAATAGGTCTTCAGGTTATAATGCATTATGGAAAGCAAATTAAACCAATTATCATGAATACAATCTATAGAACATGCAAAGTTACATTACCAAAAACCTTTACAGTGCATCTCACAGCAATGATATGATTGATCAAGCTTTCAAAAAAGCATAACACTGTGTACTAAGTCATGGGAGAATAGCATCAGTACCACATCCCTATGTGGTGCCTTTTCTTTTTCTTTTTTTTTTTGAACATGACAGTGCCAAGTGCCAAGCTTTGCTTCGGTACCACTATCATTGGTGAAAACCATGGGGTCAGTGCCAAGCATGATTGACAAGGAACTTAGGTACCACTAACCCCCCTTTTTTTTCATTATGATGCAAAGAATAGTGCCAAGTGGATGTACAAAGTGCAGTGTACAAGAACACTTTGGTACCACTATTATTATTTCTAACCCCCATGACAAAATGCACAAATAAAGTAGAGATAGAAACCAGATACAATTACTTTCTACACATGAGATGCATATCAAGGCTAAGGTAAAGTAACAAGCATACTCTTCAGGATTCTACCAATAATGAATCGGGTTAATTACATCAATCAACTACAGTAAACCAAAGAATCATACGTGCAAACCATAACCATTATAGACCATTGGCAGATAAAAGTCAAGATTCCCATCCCAAGCAATCAAGTAGTCATAGAACAACATAATACTAGAAGATAAAGCAAATAGCATAAAGAGAAGTAGGGTTTGGGCAAGACACTATAGATGTTGATACCACAAAATAACAAAGCATGCAAGAAATAGAAGTGACTAACTTAAAACTACCAAGAAGTGACTAAAGAAAATAAACAACTAGAATAAAGAAAACTGCTGGAAAAATAGATATCTGACCAAGTGATAGGTGAAACCAAAGAAGCTCATCCCCAATGCCGATGCAGCCTCGCCTGAAGGTCATGCACAGACTCCAAAATAGAGGACTGTACTTGTCCTTGGTGCTCAACTTTAGTCTCGAGATGTTGAATCCGGTCATTGCCCGCATCGACAGACAGGTGAGTCTCTTGCTGGGCGTCGCGAACAAACTGGATCATAGTCTCAATGCGGTCGAGCTGGGTAGAAGGTCGCTGCGAAGAAGGTTGCGGTGGTTTAGTTGCAAGAGGCACATCCTCATCCTCAACTGCTTCCACTCTCTAGTTCGGTTGCTCTCGAACAGTAGTACGTGCAGGATTTGGCAGCAGTAACTTCACATCGCTCTCGGGAAGATCAAGCTGTAAAATTCACCTTCTTTCACTATCATCCGCATCGATATGCAAGAATCAAGGTCAAGTCGGCAGTTGCCCCGGGCTTGCTCCATTTGGTAGGGATGAATCCCTACTGCATAAGCAAGTGGGGTAAGAAGTCCCCTGAGAGCTATTGCACCCTTCGATGCCCTTAATACCTTCTGGAGTTGTCGGGTAAAGTGAAAAGCAGTGTTGAGGCAGACCCCATGCAGCATAGCCCAAAGAAACTGAAGCTCAGATGCTCGGACAAGACCATCAGACTCCCCTCGACTGAAAATAGTATGTGCTAGGACACGGTGCACATATTTCACCACAGGGTTCCTCAGGCAGGTGGCTCTAGCTGTTCTGGTGTCAAAGGTGGCTCTAGTTGTTCTCAGCAGATGATCCAATATGGCGTAGGCGGCAAGGCTGGAGGCGGAAGAGGTTCAGTGGCGGCTTGAGAAGAGGAGGATGCGCGATGCTTGGAGGTGGGTTGCTTGCACCGAGACATCTTGATGGTGTAGGAGAAGGATAGGAAGACAGCCGGTGCTGAGTAGGAAGCTTCAGAGGCATCGGCGACGATGAAGGAAGGACGGCGGCGGCAGAATCACGGGCGGCGACAGAAGCTAGGGCAGCGGCAGACAGCATCGTGAGGAGCGGATCGGGCACAGAAAGTTGGGGGAAAGAGTCGCCGGAGGATGGAGAAGATGATGGGAGGTCGCCGACGGTCGATCGGGGACTTGAGGCGGCGGATCTGGACGGCGGCGGCGGTGTCTAGGGTTTCGTACACGGGTGTGTACGAGGCTGTGCAAGCGGCAATGCTTATAAGAAAATCGTGCACAACAGTGCACACATACATACCCCAACCCGTGCAGCTCTCGGCCCGATCTCAGCAACAAAGTTCACTTATGATGCACGGTCGTGCATTGGTGCATGGGCACGCCACTATCAACGTAGGGACTATGTGGTACTGATGCTATTCTCCCATGACTTAGTACATAGTGTTATGCTTTTTGAAAGCTTGATCAATCATATCATGGGGTTTGCATTTCCAACTGCGTTCAGATGTTCATGCTGTCCTTGGACCACTTGTCCGTCTCCCGCTCGGCACTCAGCACTTGCATGTCCTACAACGCCACACAGCTCACAAGACAATGAATTAGTGTCTAAAGAGTTAACAAACCATGAATCAAATTTTTGAGTCAGATTGTCTACCTTCACAGCGAGAGCGGTTAATGAATCAAGATCGAATTTACCTGCTCTCCTCGAAGGTGTACCTCGCTCTGGATTCCATTGATGATAGTTCAGTGCCATGTCCTCCAGGAGGCTTATAGCATCTTCAATTACTTTGCTCATCAGTCCCGATCCTCCAGCAGCTGCATCGACTGTGAGTCTAGTATTGTATTGCAATCCCATGTAGAACGTGTGTACTAGAACCCAAGTCTCAATCCCATGGTGCGGACACAGTCTTTGAAGCTCTTTGAATCTCTCTCAAGCTTCGTACAAAGACTCTCCATCCTTCTACATGAAGCTCGTTATCTAATTTCTGAGTTGGTTTGTCTTCGAAGGAGGGAAATACTTCGAGAGGAAAGCCTGAGACAGTTCATCCCATGTCTGTATTGATGCTGGGGGGATAGTGTGGAGCCATGCCCTCGCTCTGTCCTGTAGAGAGAATGGGAACAAGCGTAACCTGATAGCATCAGAAGTAGCTCCATTAATCTTTAACATATCACAATATTCTAAAAATATAGACAAGTGCATATTTGGGTCCTCAAGAGGAGAACCACCGAATTGATTCTGTTGTTTCATGGAAAGTAGAGCAGGTTTAATTTCGAAATTATTGGCCTCGACACTAGGCCTAACGATTCCTGATTGAAACCCATGTGAAAAAGGCGCTGCATATTCTCGCAGTGTTCTGGCATTGTTGTTGTTCACAGGTTGGGGTGATGGTTCATTCTCCATGTCAATGTGAAGATGTTCCATCTGTTCTTGACCTTCCTTTTGTTGAGTTTGATTAAGCTTTCTTCTTTGTCTGAAGGTCCGTTCTATCTCAAGATCGATTTCAAATAGTGGTCATGCCCTGGAACTTCTTTGCATAAAAATTTGTCAGATTCAAGTATGAAGTTCAAAGCAGTCGACACAAGCAAAAAGCAGTGTAAAACAAAAATGAAGAAAGAAAAGAAAACTAACTAAAGCTTAGTCTACCAATCCTTAGAAGTATACTGATATCAACCGTTGTTCCCTGGCAACAGCGCTAAAAACTTGACACTATCCGCAAGTGCATGGAAATGTCGAAGTAATACAAAAGATATCGAATCCCAACAAAAAATCTAATTCTTGGAAAATAAGCTGATCAAATCGTGGTTTTTGGAACATTAAAAACTAAAACTAAGTGAAATCGTAATCAGGAAATCAAACAACTACGGCAGGGTAAATATATGAGAGAGGAAATCAGGGCGAAGGTTTCCACCACTTTGACGATTTTCATTGCGCTAAGAAATAAACATCAATTACTTGGATTTACAAATATGCATAAGGAATCTACCCTATAGTACAAGGTGCCCTCTTTCGAGTGTACACCCAGGTATTTACCCAGAACGTCTCCTACATTCGCGGTGGATCGTTCTAGACAAACTCAATGGGTTCCGTGGTAGATTATGAACCCTTGAGTGAAGAACAAGCACTTTCGTGTCGAGCCTTCACAAGATTCACAAAGAGGTTCGGTTGTTACGGTCCTACTCTCGTTATGAACCGTAACAACTATAACATGATAATTCTTGGCCAGAGTACAAATCAAGAAATAAGTGCATCAAGTGAAATATGCTTAAGATATGATCCAAATAGCAAAGTTAATACATGAGTTGCAAATAAAAATCATCAGAGGGCTTCAACCTAGCCCTGAAGATAGGTTTACGCTACAACCATCGTTAAAACACTCAAGATTCTCTCTTTAATCATGGGAAAATTACAGGAAAAGGTTTCTAAGAGGGAGGAGAAGATAAACCAAAAGAAATAAGCAAGAATCACAAGGTTCCGATGATCGAATCTCCAGAAATCCGCTCGAAGTCATCGAATCACCGTGTTCTTCCGCCCTTGCCAATTCGTCACCCGATTGCTCGATAATTAGGTCACGAAATTTAGGGCTTTTATATTCTTTCTCTTCGTCTCGAAGTAAGCTTTCCAAAAAGTCCTCACTTGCTAAATTTGGACTTGAATCGGGCCCGAAATCAGTGAAAAACTGAGTGGAGGTTGGGCTATTCTGATAGTTTCACGGGTGAACCCCGTGGGGTTCACCAGATGGTGAAGTGCTCGGCGCAGATCTGTTGTGAAATAATCATAGGTGAACCCCGTGGGTATCTTCAGACAGCATCATGGGTGAACCCCATGGGGTTCACATGCCAATGAAGTGTGCGGCAGATTTCAGAAACCTCTGACATCATCGGTGAACCCCGCCGGGTTCACCAGGCAGTGACGCGCGCGCTGAATTACGTCCTTCGGCAAGATCACGTGGGGTTCACCCGGCCGTGAAGTCCAGAAAGGGCTCCGATTGAGCCCAAATTTTATGGGCAGCTTCATCTTCTCATAAGGAATCACCCCATGCTCTTAGATTATTCAAAAAGACTTCAGAATTAGGTGATTTTACATGAAATTCAATAAGACAGACAAAAAGTAAAGATTATGAAGTTTTTAACTAAATAAGCCTTAAAGGAGTGTAAAAACATTAAAATAGGCCTAAATTCATCATAGAAAGATAATAAAAATCACTACTAAAATGCAAGGCATCAACGAGTTTCACGCAGAAGGTTGGAGAATCCTTATATAAGGCTTGGGAGAGGTTTAGAGAGCTCCAAAGGATGTGTCCACATCACGGAATTGAGACTTGGGTCTTAATCTAAACGTTCTATAGCAGGTTGGATTACAACAAAAGACTTACAGTGGATGCTGCAGCAGGTGGCGCTTTGATGAATAGACGGGTCGAAGATGGAATGAACCTCCTCGAGGACATGGCGATCAACCATCACCAATGGACATCTAAGAGAGGTACATCTAACAAGAAGTCAGGTAAGTACGACCTGGACACTTTGACTGCTCTTATAGATAAGGTGGATAATTTGACTAGAAAGATTAATTCTTGGTCTGTAAATTCAATGGATGTTAACTCTATATCTTATGAGGTCTGTGGAGTTGTAGGTCATGCAGGGGCAAATTGTCAGGCAGGAGATGGACAGATGGTTGTGAATCACTCCGAGCAATTGAATGCTGTTGGAAACTTCAATCCCAACAACAATCCATATTCTAACACATACAATCCAGGATGGCACAACGACCCGAACTTCTCAAACCGAAAAACTCAGCCAATGCAACCTGGACAAGTACCATTGCAACAAGCCCAGCCCCCACAAGGAAATTTCAGGCAGCCCCAACAGAATAATTTGAGACCATCAGGATTTCAGGCTAGGAACTACAATGCGCCACCACCACAGCCAAGGCAAAATAATGATTCACAGCTGAGTAAGCAACTTGAAGGACTGACCGACATGATGAAGCTTATGATGACAAGGATGGACTCCCTAGAGACACACAATAAGATGTTGGAGAGTCAGCTAGCCCAACAAGCTAGCTCATCCTCCTGGGCACCAGGCAAGCTACCATCCCAACTAGAAGTAAACCCGAGGGAGTATTGCAATGCAATCTCCACTCGGAGCGGCAAACAACTTGAGGATCCAAAGATGTCGACCAATGACAGAAGAGATGACATGACGCCTAAGCCTGTGGAACCACATTCAGATGCAACACCGGTGACACCGGAACCAGCTGAAGAGGAGCGGCCCTATGTGGGACCGCCTGCATATAAGCCACCGATCCATTTTCCACAAAGGCTTGTCAAGGCTAAATTGGACAAGCAGTTTGGTAAGTTTTTAGAAGTTTTGAAGAAACTTTATGTTAACATCCCTTTCGTTGATGCTCTTTCGCAGATGCCGACTTATGCAAAATTCCTGAAAGACATCTTATCAAACAAGAGGAAGCTGGAAGATCAGGGCACCGTTGCACTTACTGAGGAGTGCAGCGCTATCATTCAGAACAAGCTTCCTCAGAAGCTTAAGGACCCAGGTAGTTTCTCCATACCCTGCCAGATTGGGGAGATGCCCTTTCAGAGAGCTTTGTGCGATCTAGGAGCAAGCGTCAGTGTTGTGTCCGCAAGTGTATGGATACTCGAAGTAATAAAGAAAGTATTGAATCCACAGGGACCTGTGTTGCTGAGTACCGAATAATTAATTTTTCACTATCTAGGTAATCGAAAGAGTATAAACTAGCAAACGAAGACCAAAGCGCTAAAACGGAATTATCAGAGAGAGAAGTTCGGACTAGGGTTTCGTTCACTTTAATTTTTATGACTAGACATGAATAGAGATTTCATCAGTTTAATTTCAACATGACAAAGATGCAATTTACTTGAATAAAAGGATTATCTCACTTTCGTGCAGACAACCATGCAGGGATAAATCTTCGCTCTCGCGCAAGAGTTATCCCAATGCTAATGATAAGTAAATCATCAACTGAACACTCAAGGATCACTTTCGTGCATCTGAATCTCGACACTAGTTTTACTCAAGGTTCTCTAACATTCCGATCATTGTTTTCGCACAAGATCTCCATGTTTGAAAGCTTAGACTTAATCCTAGATTTATATTATTATCATGGAAGTTAGCTTACTAGAATCAAACAAACAATAACTAACCTAAAAGGGGTTCCTATCATGCAATTCTTGGGTTCCAAATTCTCAAGCAATTACTTTTCAGTCAATAGCGAAAATTCTAAAACACAAATAGTAATATAGATCTGAGGAGAGTCTAAGGACAAAACATCACATGAGTAAAATCATCATGCTAAGATTAAACAAGATGAAATAATAGAAAGATAGTTATCTAGTCATTAAGACTCAAGTGAATTACTCCCCCATGTCCCAAAAGAGGTTTAAGCTATCATAGAGGGAAGATTACAATGATTCATGTTAAGGAAAATTGAAACAGAGGAGGAGTAAAAATTACGGTACGGCCGTAAAGATGTTTACGGCCGTAATCTGGGCGAACAACGGCGGCGCTCGATTTTCTGGTGATTTCTCCTCCGTCTGATCTCTGATCATGTTGAAACTTCAGGGGTATCTTCTTCTCCTCTATGCGTAGCTTCCACTCAAATTTCACAGCCGGAGATGCTCAGAATTGGTCACGGTGGTGGAACCCTAGGCGGCGACGTGAACTCTGATTTCTCTCTGGCCGGTGGATCAAAATTGGGGCTTTTGGTGTGCTTGGCTTTGTCTCGTCGATGGCTACCTTTCTCCTTCTTATAGCTTCCCTTTTAAACACCTGGATCATTTGAAATCATCTACATCAAAATCGGACTTCTGAGTTGACTGGGAAAGTCGCGAGCAGTGATGAAATTATGGCCGTAATGATCCTTACGGCAGGGCCGTAATCTTGACAGCGAGCTCTCGCGTAAAATTCTTCTGGGATTATGGTACCGTATTGTTCTTTACGGTAGTGCCGTAATGTGAACAATATCTCGGGTGGAAAATCGACTAGAATTACGGTGTCGTAGAGAGGATTAAGGTAGTGCCGTAAGCGTCTCAAAGTCTCTGCCCAAAAACACCTATTAATTATGGCACCGTAAAGATATTTACGGCTGTGCCGTAACGTTCATCGATTCTCTGCCCAATTAAAGCTCCAAATTACGGTACCGTAAAGCATTTGTTGGGGGTGCCGTAATTTCCTCTGAAGCTCCAAATCTTCTGAAATTTGACGTGTGATCTTCTTTTGATGTTGTGAGTTCGATTATGTACTTGGATTGCTCGAAATCGACTGAAAAATACTCCTTTTTGCCTGAAAATCATCAAAAATAGAAAAGAGTATAGATTCCGCAGATATTGATAAAATATGGCGTAAAAACAAGCAAAGTCTATGAATATGACATATAAATATCAATAAAATGGCATAGAAATCACGATGAATTTCGGTGTCATCAGTCAGCCTCATGCCATTGTCACTTTGTAAAAGGCTAGACTTAGGAGATTTGCAACCTACTAATATTTCCATATAGCTTGTAGACAGATCAGTGCGCCAACCAGTTGGTATTTTAGAGGACATATCGATTAAAGTAGGAGATTAGTTTATTCCTACTGATTTTGTTGTTTTGGAGATTGATGAGGACGACAGGCTCCCTATCATTCTAGGGAGACCTTTTCTCGCTACTACTGGTGCTGTCATGGATGTCAAGAATGAGAAACTGTCCTTGAACATATGTGGCAATATTATTCAATTTGATCTGGCTGACACCTTGAAAAAACCTTCTCTTACAGGTACATGTTGCAGTGTGGACATTGTGGAAAAAGCCATACAGCATGCTGAACCCTTCAGGAAAGAAGTGGACCCATTGGAACCTACCCTGATGAACCCCACCAAGCACGCCAGTGAAAGGAGAAAGTTGCAACTCGGAAGAGATGCGCCTTTTCGCCTATGAGAATGCCAAGATTTACAAAGCACGCACCAAGTTTTGGCATGACAAGCGCATAGTAAAGAAAGAATTTCGTGAAGGGGATAAAGTGTTTCTCTTTAATTCAAGGCTTCAGTTATTCCCAGGGAAACTCTGCACGAGGTGGTCCGGTCCTTTTACAGTTCAGCAAGTTCAACCATACGGTGCCATCACAATTTGGACGGAACGAACTAGCAGTTTCACAATCAACAGGCACCGTCTCAAGCACTACTTTGAAGATGAGTGGGTCGAAAAAGGGGAAGCTCTTGCCCTTTCAGACCCCACAGCTTTGACACTCTGATAACTCTTATGGTCGAGCTACTGACCTTAACCTAGCGCTCTTGGGAGGCAACCCAAGTTTTTTTTAATTGTTTTCAGTTTTCATGCATTATTTCTCCGCGTTGTTAGATAATTTTCTAGGCTGTAAATTTCTTTTTTATTTAATTTTTGGTTTGCTAATAGGGATTGCTGCTGATTTGATGTCGCTTTATGATGTAGGACAAAGAAGGGGCGCATGGCATTTTTTTCAGAATTTTTTGGGATTTTCAGTGCACTTCACCACCTGGTGAACCCCACGGGGTTCACCCGTGAAGTTCACTGCACCAGCATTACCTAGGGTGATGACCAGCAAGCTTCACAGGCAGGTGAACCCCATGGGGTTCACCAGTATTTCTATCTCCAGGGAACTCTCCAGTGCGCTTCATGGACTGGTGGACCCCAGTGGGTTCACCCGTATTTCTATAACAACAGCCCCCCACCAGTAAACTTCACATACAGGTGAACCCGGGCGGGTTCACCTGTATTTCCATTTGGTTTTCGCCATGAACCAAGTCACCGTGCGATTAGGGTTCCCGCTCATCCGCTGCCACCACCCGATCTCGCCGAAATTCCGCAGATCGCACCGCCCTTTATTCCTCTCAATACACGAAGGCGATCCCTGGTATTTTGATCAGAGTTTCCTTGCAAACTGGACAGGTCTTCTCTCGATTTCATCCCCAATTTTTGTGTCGCCAGTTCTTCAAGTTTCTTTTCGCCGATCCGCCACCGCCATTGTTCCTTCCACCTCTGGCTGGATTCTCCCATCCAAGGTCACTAGTTGATCCCGATCCTTTCTAGCACCCATGCCTCCGAGAACCAAAGCTATGGCTTCCAAGCGGACAGCATGACCCCGCAGGCATTTTCTGACTCGTCAGCCACAGACGACGAGGAGTACACGCCGACTCCTCTATCTTACCGACCACTATCGGCCACACCAGGATCTTCATCCTCTAGGCAAGGAAGCACATCTACCAGCCGGCTGCAACTATACGTCTCTCCCCCGAATGACTTCAGGATTATCTTTCGCAACGCCGGCCAAGAAGAACGCTATCAAACACTACGTCAACGTTAAGTTCTCAACACAAGATATCTTGACAGAGGCATATTGCAACTGCTCGGGCTGAGGGAAGATGTTGATATGATGTATGTTGCTGTGGGTTGGGAGCAGCTCTAGGAGCTCTTTTCTCCCACGTATGTTGGTGTCACGCTGGAGTTTCTGAGCTCCTTGGAAGTTAAAGCAGACCCGATCCTTGAGGATGATCCCGGCCGTCTGACCTTCCGCTTGGGTAATATCGAGCATACCCTTACTCTTTCTCAGTTACGCAGTATTTATGGATTTCCTGAACCTTGTGTCCGCAAGGTCCCAACCGAGTATAGTGAGCAGGGCTTCTGGAGCGCAATTACCAATGAGCATAACTACTCCGCTCGTGTGGCCCGTGCCTCCAGCCTTTGCAACCCAGTCATCAAGTATGTTCACCACGTGTTGGCTCATACCATATTTGGGCGTGGTGAGAGTGACGGTATGGTGTGACAGACCGAGTTGTTCTATCTCTGGTGCATGCTTCATAGTTTCAGGGTGGATTCTGGGTACTATCTTGCAAAACAGTTTAGCCACGTCACCCGCTCGTTGAAAGGGGCGATTGTTATTGGCGGCCTTATCACTCCCTTGATAGTCTCTTTGGGCATCTTCCTGTACAGTACATTGGAAGCTACTAGTAACAATAGGCTCGAGATCGAGTCTTGCGTCGCCATGAAGCTGATTATATGCAAGGGAGACTCCTATTGCATGATATTAAAAGGGAGTCCATTCTTCCTGCCATTACTGAACCTAGAACGAACCACTGTGAGAGTGTGAGGGAACTAGCGTATCCAGCTTGTTGATGATCCACAGCCTGACCCTATTGACACCGCACCACTAGCACCTGGAGCATTCTCGTTTGGCGGCACTTCTTCCTCTGATACTATGATTTATGTGTTATAGGAAATTAGGGAGGAGCAACTTCACCAGCGCCAGCACGAGATGTTGAGCTCAATATGGGGAAAGCTATCAGCAATGGACGAGCGACTCACCTTCATCTCTGAGGAGAACATGACTCGCATGGACATTTCTTCAGACGAGGAGGTCGAGCCTGACTATAGCGCACGCAGGAAGAGCAAGAGCTCACGGGCTTCTGGCTCTCGCTTGCGCAAATGAAGGTAGCTTCCCCTACATCAACATTGACATCCACTCCTCTCACATCACAGCATTGCATAGCGGACTATGCAAACTTTTAGAGTGGGTGAGTTATCTTCACTCCGGTTTCTTCTTTCTATCTTCATGTGGCTGCTTGACTTTGATCTCTTGACTTGCTGTGTCTGGACTTGATACTTTTCGATGGTATGATTGTGGCATTGTATCTTATATGCCATTTTATTCGTGAGCCTGGTCCACATCTTCAGGCCCCACTATGTGACAGTTCTATTTGACACTTTGAGATCTATTTTATTGTTTATGTTAGTACTCTGCTATGATGATTGTAATTCTCATACATGCTGTGTGATTGTTGAAACGTTATAATGCTTATTATTCATGAATTCATTTATCTATCACGAGTCTTGTCCTATGATAGCTAAAGCAGAATTTTTGAAAAGTTGAATGCATGATTGGTTAGGAATAATCCAAGATTGTTGATAATACCTCCTTGCTAGAGATACTTTTTGATCATGTCCATATATTCTATGATTTTGAAATTTTGTAATTTGGATTGACTTTGAGTTGTACATTAGTAGGTCAAACATTTCTACGATCGCTTAATCAACTCAAGCTTGTAAGTAAAGCATTTGAGTTAACCCCAATGGTTTGATTAGGAAGGATTGGAATTGCATGAGTGTTGTGTGTAGGCTTGATTGAATCCTATGTTTGTTGCTTACTAGGTTGTTTGGCATCTAGAGATTGTGGGATCAAACTATTGAACACTTGAAGCAACCATTTACTTGATTTCTCCTGATTAGATCTTGGATTTCTATTAAATGTTCTTCTAACTTGGATGTATACCTCAAAACAAAAGATTGCTCTTATACCCATCTTATGTTTCATCCTATTTTACTGCTTGAGGACAAGCAAAGATTTAAGTCTGGAGTATTTTGATGCCTTACATTTTAATCGTAATTTTCCTTGGTATTTCATGATAAATTTAGGCTTACTTTGATATTTTTACACTCTTTTAATACTTATTTGCTTAAAAGCTTCGAAATCTTCACTTTTTCTTACTTTTGTGGAATTTCAAGGAAAATCACTGAATTTTGATGTCTTTTGAAGATTCTAAGGCCATGGAGTGATTTCTTATATGAAGACAAAGCTGCCCATCAAATTTTGGCTCAATCGGAGTTAGCCTAAAAAATACGGCCAGGTGAACCCCATGGGGTTCACCGGTTCTTTCGCCAGACGCAAGGTTACTTCACAGAGAGCTTCATGGGCAGGTGAACCCGGCGGGGTTCACCCGTGATTCTGTCTGTTGCGCAGTGCTCAAAGTGGCCAGAGCACATCATAGGCAGGTGAACCCGACGGGGTTCACCCGTGCTTCTTTCGGCCAAAACAATCTAGAACACATCACGGCCAGGTGAACCTGGCGGGGTTCACCCGTGATTTCAACCCACGCGAACGTGAACTCGAGTGCCACTCAGATTTTCTCTGATTTCCAACCTGTTTGAAGTCCAAATTTGGCAAGGAAGGATTCTTTGGAAAGCTTATTCGAACGAGAACGTATGGAATATAAAAGCCCTTATTTTCATGCCCTAGGCATCGGGGAATCATGCGATGAAGCAGCTAGGGCGGAAGAACACGGCGACGAGGAGTTTCAGAGGAGATTTTCAGAGATTGAGATGTCAGATCATCATGATTTCTTGAGGATACTTTCGGTTTAGCGTCTCCTTCCTCTTAGATTCACTTCCTTGTAGTTTTCTTTCCCTTTAAAGAGAGATTTTGAATGTTTCAATAATGATTGTAGCGTAAAACCTTTTTCGGGGCTCAGTTGAAGCCCGTTGATGATTCTTAATTGCAATTCCTGTTTCGATTCAGTTGTTTGAATTATATTGTGAGCATATTTTACTTCGATGTGCAAATCTCATGACTTTACCTTAGCTGAGTATTTTCATGTTTAAGCCATTACAATTCATACCGAGAGGAGGATCGTAAGGGTTGATCTTCTTAGTAAAACATGCGAGACCTCGACACGAGAGTACTTAGTCTTCGCTCGAGGATTTCACAATCAATCATAGAACTCATTGGGTTTGTCTAAAATGATCCACCGCGAGAGTAGGAGATCGTCTTAGTCAAACACCAGGGTGTACACTCGAGAGAGGGCACCTTATACCCTAGGGATAGATTCCTTGTGCAATATCATAAATCCAGATAACTGATATTATTAAGAGCGATTAAGATCGTCAGTGTGGTGTAAACCATAGCCCTGATATCTCTCTCATATTTATTCTCTACCGACGTAGCTTTGATTTCTTGTTTTCGATTTAAGTTCTCAAAACCCCATTTCGATTCACCTAGCTATTGAAAGTTAGATTTTCTGGTACTCAACCTTGTTCCCTGTGGGATTCGACATCTATTATATTACTTCATCATAACCGTGCACTTGCTGGACGTGTCAGTTTGATCAATTTCAGGTAAAAAGACATCATTATCATGTGTTTTCGAGCAACTTCAATGCATGAACAAGTTCTAATCATCAAGAGGAGTTTCCACACAAAATTTCAAGTCAAACCGGATTTTCCTGCGAAATTATGGTAGTGCCGTAATTAATTTTACAGTCGTAATCTGGGAATATGGCACTACCGTAATGGATTTCACGGCCGCGACCCACAGAAGCTTTTTCTTTTGGAAATTATGGCACTACCGTAATGAATTTTACGATGCCGTGATTTCATTCCAGAATCAGGCAGAGACTTCAGAGGATTTCGGCAGAATTATGGCATGGCTGTAATTATTTTTATTTTACTGTAATTTTGGGCAAAATTCATACAGAAACTTTCAGAGACAAACAAGAAGATTACGGCACTACCGTGGTGAATTTTATGGTACCATAATTCTAGGTAGTTTCCTTATAGAAACTTCCGAAGCCATTACGGCAGTATCGTAACGTTTCATCACGGTACCGTAATTCTGCGCCTAGTTGCCTGATTCTTCTGCCGAAAACTTAAAAAGTTGATTTCTTGAGATTTAGGACACGAATTGAAGATCCGAAAAAAGGGGAACACTCAGCATTAGCAAGGGAAGATTTTCGAAATGAAAGGAACAATTTTCATTTACGATTAATGGAGAATTTTAGAGAATCGCCGCCGCGCTAGGGTTCATCGCCGTTCATCGTACAGACCAACTCCAGCCACGAAATTTGATAGGAAGCTTCGCCTAAGGAAGGAGAACACACTATAGAAGTTTCCTAGTGAAAGGAGGCTGATCAAGGGAGAAATCAATGTAAACGTGGTCGCGTGCACTGTTCATCGTGACTCTTCAACAAATTACGGGCTGTAATTTTAATTACAGCCCTGTTTTCTAACTTTTACTCCTCCCTCTCGATTTCTAATCATTCTAAAATCATGTTTTGCTGTAATTCTTCAATCATGCTAGCTTAAACTTTCTTTTGGGACATGGGGGGTGCATTCTCCTTGATATTTCAATGACTAGATGATCTTTATTCCATCAATATATTTTTGGTATGGTAATTTTACTTGAGATCTTGACATTGAGATGGAATGCACGAGAGTGATTCTTATTCTCTCTGTCGAAGTTGATGACACCAAAATATGTAGTATATTTTGTATCATTTTAGATACCTTTTCATGCTAAATTGTGGATCTTTTTACTTGTTTTTATGCTGAATCCATTAAATATTGCAGAGTCTACTTCTATTTTGGTTTTTCATGTTTTTCAGGCAAAAAGGCTCTATTTTAGGCGTTTTCAAGCAAAAATCAAATACATGGAAGAGTTCTCATCATCAAGAAGAAGTCACCCAAGAATTTTCATGCAAATCGAGGCAAAGAACCCAAAATACGGTAGTGCCGTAAAGGATTTTGCTGTACCGTATTTTACACGGCTACCGTATTATCGAGATCACGGCCGTATTTTGGTGATTTACCGAACAGAAGGCTTTCGCGAAATTACGGCACCACTGTAAGAAGTTACACGGCCGTATTTTGGGGCGCTTTCGGAATAGAGACCTTCGCTGAAATTACGGCACTGCCGTAAACCAGTTTACGGGCCGTATTTTCCAGACGTCTTCAGAACAGAAAGTTGCCCTGAAATTACGGCACTGCCGTAAACCAGTTTACGGGCCGTATTTGCTAAACGAATTCGACCAGAGAGTTCAGCCAATTTTACGGCACTGCCGTAAACCAAATTACACTGCCGTATTGTTCCAGCAATTTCAGAACAGAATAATCGATGGATTTTACGGCAGTGTCGTAAGATATTACACTGCCGTATTCCGGTGTTTGAACGCGATTCCCAGGTCAATGTCCACGCCCGATCCTTGCGGAGATGATTGCGGACGATCCAGAAGTTTATATTCGATGTCGTAAGAAGCAAAAGGAGAGCTTTTCACGGGAGGATTAGAGAGAGACCGAAAGCCCCAATTTTGATCCACCGTAGAGGGAGAAATCTTGATCCATGCCGTCACCGAGGGTTTCGCCGCCGCGCTCGATCCAGACGATTTTCAGCCATGATTTTCATACTGAAGCTTCCTCAGAGGGAGGAGACAACACACCAAAAGTTTCAGACCGTAAAGAGATCGATTGGAGGAAGAATCGAAGAGCAAAGCATCGCCGACACTTTTCACCAAAGCTATTTGCAAATTACGGCTGTGAAATACTTCACAACCGTGCTGTATTTTCTAAAACTCCTCTTGTCTTTCAATTTTCGATCCTCTGAAACCATGATTTGTTGTAATTCCCTCATGATGATAGCTTAAACTATTTTTGGGACATGGGGAAGTAATTTACTTAACTTCCAATGACTAGATAACTCTTTTCCAATATTTCGTTGAGTTTGATCTTAACATGATGATTTTACTCATGTGATATTTGTGCTTACACTCTCTTTAAATTCATGTTATTAATTTTGTTCTTAGAATTTTCGCTTGAGACCAAAAGGTAATTGCTTGAGAATTTGGAACCCTAGAATTGCATGTTAGGATCCCTTCCTTAGGTTAGATCCATCTTGATCTTTTCTAGTAAAATAATTGCCATGATTATAACATGAATCTATAGATCGAGTCTATTTGTCAAACGTGGAGATCTTGTGCGAAAGCAAAGATCGGAACGTTGGAGGTCCTTGAGCAAAACTAGTTGCGAGACTCGGATGCACGAAAGTGATCCTTGAGACTCCACTAGAGATTCTAGAGCTCGGATGCACGAAAGTGATCCTTAAGTTCATCCTTTGATAATATCTTCTTCATGATGAAATTGAATCAACAAAATCCTTATTCATGTCTAGTCATAAAAGTTTAAGTGAACGAAACCCTAGTCCCAGCTTTTCTCTCTGATAATCCCGCTTTTAGTTACCGATTGCTATTCTCACGATCTCGTCTTGCCTAGTTAGTAAGAAGTCAACTACTTAGTATTCAACAACGTAGGTCCCTATGCATTCGATACTTTTTTATTACTTCGTATACCTGTGCACTTGCGGTTTAACAACAAGTCTTTGGTGCCGTTACCAAGGATTAGTCCAAGGTACACGCGTGCCAGATTTGTTGTGTTCCCTTTTCGGGTTATCAAGTTTTTGGCGCCGTTGCCAGGGACCTTAGTTTTGTCGATATTAGAGACGTTGAGATTATTGCTAGATTAGGTTTTTATTTACTATTTTTTTTATTTACTGCTTATTTTATGTTTCTTGAAATCACTTGATCTGTTTACTTTGCATGCGCATGAGCCTTAGGTCAGGACCACTTGTACCATTGGATCCTGAAATCAATAAGACATTAAGAGCGCTCAGAAAGTTGAGGTTAGAAGAATCATCACAAGAAGAACTGCAAGAACAATCCCAACCAGAGTTACAAGAAGAGATTTTAGAGATAGGAGACAATCAGAACCATCAGAGAACACTTAGGGACTATGCAGTCCCTAATCATCATGAAATTCGTTCTAGTATTGCTAGGCCAGCAATTGAGGCCAACAATTTCAAGATTAAACCTCAACTCATTGCAATGTTTCAACAAGATCAGTTTGGAGGATCTCCACTGGAGGATCCCAACCAACACTTGGCCTTATTTCTTGACTTATGCGATACTATTAAGATGAATGGTGTTTCTAACGATGCATTTAGACTAAGACTTTTTCCTTTTTCTCTTAGGGACCGGGCAAAGACATGGCTTAATTCACACCCAACCGGTACCTTCACCACTTGGAACCAACTGTCAAATTCCTTCTTGAACAAATACTTTCCCCCAAGGAAGACACTTGAATTGAGGAACCAAATTACAAACTTCCAACAAAGAAGTGGGGAGTCACTCAGTGAAGCCTGGGAGAGATTTAATGAACTGCAGCAGAAGTGTCCTCACCATGGATTAGAACTTCAAACTTTAATGCAAACTTTTTATATTACAATATCTGATCAGACTAAAATGATTGTGGATGCCGCTGTAGGAGGAGCTCTTATGAGCAAAACACCAGATGAAGCCTTCAGACTGCTAGAGGAGATGGCAAAAAACCATAATCAATGGACTACCGAAAGGAGAGTACTGTACAAGCCTTCTCAAGGTAAGAGTGGAAGTCATGAAATACGCTCCTTAGAAGAGAAGGTAAAATTTTTGTGTAGTCAGTTAAATTCCATGCAAACTGCTTCTGTTTCTGCTATCACTTGTGAAAACTGTGGTAATGATGGTCATACTGCTGAATATTGTAGAATTGTCGATCAGGGTAATGAGCATGTGAACGCCATAGGGAATTACAACCAAAGTAGACCTAATGATCCCTATTCTAATACATACAACCCTGGATGGAGAAATCACCCCAACCTTTCATGGAAAAACAATAACAATGTAGGGGGGAACAATGAAAACAAAGGATTCCAAAAGCAAAATCTGAACCAAAACATAAATCAAAATTCTAATGA
This sequence comes from Costus lasius, assembly GCA_027563935.2. Lineage (NCBI taxonomy): Eukaryota > Viridiplantae > Streptophyta > Magnoliopsida > Zingiberales > Costaceae > Costus > Costus lasius. Next base: position 86,918,484 of record CM050451.1, read on the forward strand.
GGGATCCATACTTGAAAAACTTTTGGCCAACCAAAATCAGTTCATGTCTGATATAAAAGAATACATGTCAAATCAAAACAAGCAAAATGAGGAATTTAAGGAAAATTTTCATCAAATCAACTCTAGACTGGATAGAGTAGAAGCCCGCAACAAAATTCTTGAAAACCAAATTGCACAGCATGCTAGTGTTCCTTACAGACCCCCTGGGAAATTGCCTACAAAACCTGAGATAAACCCTAGGGAGCACTGTAATGCCATCATGACAAGAAGTGGGAAACAACTGGGAGAACCTAGAGGGAGGTTTGAAAACACTGAAGAAAAGCTTAATGATAATAAAAGGGAATTGGAGATAGGAGAATCTTCTTCACATGAGAAACCCCAAATTTGTTTATCACCTCAAAAGGGTGATGAACCAAAAGGGGATGAATCATGTGAGAAAGATTTACCTAATCCTTACCAAACACCTATACCTTTTCCTCAAAGGTTAGTTCAACATAAACTAGACAAAAAGTTTGGCAAGTTTCTTGAAGTTTTTAAAAAGCTTTATATTAATGTTCCAATTCTTGAAGCTATTATTGAAATGCCATCTTATGCCAAGTTTTTAAAAGAAATATTGTCTAGTAAAAGAAAATTGGATGATTATGGTACTTGCATGGTTACACTAACAGAAGATTGTAGTGCGGTCATACAGAATAAATTGCCACCTAAATTGAAGGATCCAGGTAGCTTTTTTGTACCTTGTTCAATTGGCACCCTATCTTTTGACCGAGCCTTATGTGACTTAGGTGCGAGTGTAAGTTTAATGCCTCTTTCTACTTACAAGAAACTGAATTTGGGAGAGCTAAAGCCTACATCAATATCTTTGCAGCTCGCAGACTCATCAGTGAAGTATCCTGTAGGTATGTTAGAGAATATTCCAATAAAGATAGGTGAGTTTCTCATACCTGCAGATTTTGTAATATTGGACATGGAGGAAAATTGTAGAAATCCTATCATTCTGGGTAGACCACTATTGGCCACAGCTAAAGCAAAAATTGATGTGGAATCAGGAAAAATTACCTTTGATATATGTGATAACAAGATGAAATTTAGTCTTAATGATTCAACAAACAAACTTTCATACTCAGGATCTTGTTGTAGTATTGAAATATTTAATGATGAAATTTATAATGTTTCAAGTTTGTTTGATGAAACCCCAAATAATGAATCTAACAATCTTTTTGAGGGTATTGATGAGAAATTGCAGAAGAAGAAAAAGCCAAAGAGGAAGAGAAGAAGAGAAGGCTCTAGAATGATTGAGAAAATAGAAAGAATTCTGAGCAGATTTAGATACTGTTTCAAGATCGAGCCTTATGTTGTAAGATCAGAGTTGAGATCCAAAAATTCACGATCAAACCCGAGTGTTAAAGGGTCAAGCTAATGACCTTTAAATTAGCGCTTCTTGGGAGGCAACCCAAGCTTTCTAACCCTTATTTTTGTTTTCTTTAACTTAATTTTTGCTTAGGACTAATTTTTATTTTATTTTTGTAGGTTTTTCGAGATTTGGAGCAAAATTCTGCAGTACCATAAAGCAGTTTACAGTACCGTATTTTAGTCTGCTTACGAACAGAAAGCTGCGATGAAATTACGGTACCGCCCGTAAAGGATTTCACGGTACCGTATTTCTGATCCAAAATCAACCCGAGTATTACACGTCGATTTCTGTTTGAATAGTACGGCGATACCGTAAAGCATTTTACGATACCGTAATTCCACGTCGATTTTGAACAGAAGGTTTTCGATATTTTACGGCACCTACCGTAAACAATTTTACAGTGCCGTAATCAGAAATTTGTTTCGAATAGAGAGTTGTTTCGAAATTACAGCACCGACCGTAAAGTATTACACTGCCGTAAACTGCTTTCTGGCATGCGAGTCTGTACCGTATTTAGGGTTACAACCGAACCATTTTTAGGGTTTTTACCCTCGATCTCGCTCGTTCTTCCGCCGATTTTGGATCTCCAACTTTCTCCGACCACCTCAAGACGTCGGCGACCCTTTCCGTTCAATCTTCATCGTCGATTAGGTAACCGATTCTCCGATTTTTACGTTTTAGCGAGTTTTGACAAACTTTCGCCTCTTTCGCTCGTTCTCGCTCGATTCTTAACCATTTCAAGTGATTTTTGTTTCTATACACTCATTAGAGGATAAGCTATCGTTCCTGTGCTGTTTGAGAAGAATTTGAAACAATTTATGTAACTATCTGAGCAGAAATGCAATGTGCACGATTCTAAGTTACTGTTCACCGATGCCTTGAGTTAGAGCATGAAAGCTAAATGGAATTTTTGTTTCCAACTTACTTGATAGATGTTTCTGATGATTTCGGAGTGTAGTATTTGCTTGCCATAACATGTTTAAAGTGAGATTACATGCATGATTTTACTCTATTTTTTCACCCTGTTTTTCGTTGATGACACATAGGATGCCATTTACACTGGTATATCATTATTTGTATGCTTTGAATGATAAGTTTGCAGCTTGAGTCCATGGCACCAAGAACAAAATCGATTGCACCAAGGGGGAAGGGGAAAGCCCCTGCTGAACCATCACAACCCCAGAACCCTCACGGGATCCTTTTCAGAAATGAGATGCAAGAGGCTAGGTACAACAAAATTTTGGAAAGAAAGATCATCAACACAAAATATGCTGACAGAAGAACCCTAGAGGCTTTGGGATTTCATGAAGATTTGCTATGGATGTTTGATAGAATTAAGGCCAAGGAGTTCTTCTAGATGACTCCTCATACCTACTTACCACTTGCCTTGGAGTTTTTGAGCAGTCTGGTCATAGAGCTGAAAGAGTATTCCCATGGCCCTGCTGATGGAAAAATTACTTTCAGATTGGCGAATGAAGAGAGAGAGCTTACACTGCAGGAAATCAGGGACATCTTTGGATTGAGCACTGGGGATTACACTGACATACCCCTTGGATTTATGGAGAATATATTCTGGAACCAAATCACTAATGAGAGCCACTTTTATGCTGTGTCTGCCAGAGCCTCAAAGATAGTAAACCCATGCATCAGATATGCACATAGGGTTCTAGCTCACACAGTATTTGGGAGAGGAGATAGTGACGGCATGGTCCGTCAACACAAGCTTTATTTTCTATGGGGCATGCTCAATGGATTTGCAATGGATGTGGCTTACTTTATGATCAAACATATGGATAAGGTGGCTAGAGCTAGCAGAGGATTGGTGGTAATAGGGGGTTTGGTTACTCCTATAGCCAGATACTTTGGGTTGGAGCCCTATGGAGTTGACACGGCAAGAGGGAATGCAAGACTCGACATTGAGTCTTGCATAGCGATGAAGATGATAGTTAAAGAGGGAGACACTTTTTGTTTGGTCCTTGGACCAAACATCTCTCCTCTACCCTTGCCCTACATTGAGAAGACCACAGTTAGAGAAAGGGCCAATTGGAAGCTATGTCTTAATGAAACTGAGGGAGCCTTTATTACATCACCTGATACAGTTCCACCACCACCCACCAGGGGTAGTAGGAGTGATCCTTATGGGATGGAGTCACCCCCTCAGGACTTTTCACAGCCAGCTGGTACCTCCTCACACACACCTAGGGACAGATATGCTAGCCACCATGATCCTGGCTTCCAAGCACTCACAGCACAGATGTTCAGTCAGGAACGCCACTTGGATAAAATGGATGAGACTCTAGGATACATCCACAGAGATATGGAGAGGCTATGCAACCATATGGAAGACATGGGTAACTTCTATGACCGTTTTGGTTATGCTGATCATAGAGACTATGGCTATCATGGTGATCAGGGAGGAACCCCATACTTTGATCCTGAGGAGACTGCTGCGAGAGACTCGGAGGCTACGCGATCTAACGATGATGACTAGAGGCTTTGTGAGTATTATCTTCCCTTACCTTTTTGTTGTACTATGATTTTCTTTATCTCACTGTTGTTTTATATGATGAAGGGAAGGATGGTGCTTCCATGACTGCCGCCACTGCATTCTGTTTAACATGCCTATTATTCCTATTTTGATATGGTTGTATGATGATGATGATATTGATCTTTACTGATTCGATGGGGTTGTATGATATTTTGATATTCTGATGTTTGATATGATATACATGATGATATATTTTTGTTGATATGATATTGTGATAATTGATGGTGATGATGAGTTCACTCTTAATTTATACTGTTGATGACTTGAATGATTGATGATCTCAAATTCATGATTGAAAACATAACTCTATCATGTCAAATTTATTTCTTCAATACATATTTGTCTATTGAGATATGACATTGATTGATGCATAAAATTTTGGGGAGATATATTATTTGAAGAATGAAATTTAAAAGTGAAACTTCTCTTTTGAATAAAATGAGTATATTAGTATGATATGTAAATTTAGATCAATTGATCAACCTAGTTGAGGTTTAGTCTATTTTTGCTATTTGTTGGGAAATAAGAATCCGAGATCCATAAAAAAATAGTGAGAGACTCCCCTACTTGGCACTATGTAAAATTGATAGAGGTACCTAAGACATGGGTTGAAGTCTATGCATGAAAAATAATGAGTGGTGAAAAGAATAAGACTCCTTTACTTGGCACTGTGTAAAATTGACAGTGGTACCGAAGAAAGAGTTGAAGTCAAAAATAAAAAGTATGTGTCTATGTGGATACATGCCGTCTATGCAAAGACAATGAAAAAAATAATTATGTGTGGAAAAAGATCTTGGAGACCTAATTCCTGTAAACAAAAGCATGATAGATTTAAATTGATACTGGGTGAAATCATGAGACTGAAAATTCTATCTATTGTACAAGTTGCGAAGTTTTATTTGATTGAGTTGTGAATCTAGAAAATTGAGTTCTGAGGATGATATGTTTACTTGAAATTTTGTAAATCAATTAATAGAATTTTTCATTGACAAGTTGCATTTTAGAAATTTATTGAGCATGAAAAGGTTGTTCTTTTAATCAAATTTTGATTTTTGCTTGAGGACAAGCAAGGTTTGAGCCTTATGTGTTTGATGACACCAAAATATGTACTATATTTTGTATCGTTTTAGATACCTTTTCATGATAAATTGAGGATCTTTTTATTTGTTTTTATGCTGAATCCATTAAATATTGCAAAGTCTACTTCTATTTTGGTTTTTCATATTTTTCAGACAAAAAGGCACTATTTTAGGCGTTTTCAAGCAAAAATCAAATACATGGAAGAGTTCTCATCATCAAGAAGAAGTCACCCAAGAATTTTCACGCAAATCGAGGCAAAGAACCCAAAATACGGTAGTGCCGTAAAGGATTTTACGGTACCGTATTTTACACGGCTACCGTATTATCGAGATCACGATCGTATTTTGGTGATTTATCGAACATAAGGCTTTCGCGAAATTACGGCACCACCGTAAGAAGTTACACGGCCGTATTTTGGGGCGCTTTCGGAATAGAGACCTTCGCTGAAATTACGGCACTGCCGTAAACCAGTTTACGGGCCGTATTTTCCAGACGTCTTCAGAACAGAAAGTTGCCCTAAAATTACGGCACTGCCGTAAACCAGTTTACGGGCCGTATTTGCTAAACGAATTCGACCAGAGAGTTCAGCCAATTTTACGGCACTGCCGTAAACCAAATTATGCTGCCGTATTATTCCAGCAATTTCAGAACAGAATAATAGATGGATTTTATGGCAGTGTCGTAAGATATTACACTGCCGTATTCCGGTGTTTGAACGCGATTCCCAGGTCAATGTCCACGCCCGATCCTTGCGGAGATGATTGCGGACGATCCAGAAGTTTATATTCGATGTCGTAAGAAGCAAAAGGAGAGCTTTTCACGGGAGGATTAGAGAGAGACCGAAAGCCCCAATTTTGATCCACCGTAGAGGGAGAAATCTTGATCCATGCTGTCGTCGAGGGTTTTGCCGCCGCACTCGATCCAGACGATTTTCAGCCATGATTTTCATACTGAAGCTTCCTCAGAGGGAGGAGACAACACACCAAAAGTTTCAGACCGTAAAGAGATCGATTGGAGGAAGAATCGAAGAGCAAAGCATCGCCGACACTTTTCACCAAAGCTATTTGCAAATTACGGCTGTGAAATACTTCACAACCGTGCTGTATTTTCTAAAACTCCTCTTGTCTTTCAATTTTCGATCCTCTGAAACCATGATTTGTTGTAATTCCCTCATGATGATAGCTTAAACTATTTTTGGGACATGGGGAAGTAATTTACTTAACTTCCAATGACTAGATAACTCTTTTCCAATATTTCGTTGAGTTTGATCTTAACATGATGATTTTGCTCATGTGATATTTGTGCTTACACTCTCTTTAAATTCATGTTATTAATTTTGTTCTTAGAATTTTCGCTTGAGACCAAAAGGTAATTGCTTGAGAATTTGGAACCCTAGAATTGCATGTTAGGATCCCTTCCTTAGGTTAGATCCATCTTGATCTTTTCTAGTAAAATAATTGCCATGATTATAACATGAATCTATAGATCGAGTCTATTTGTCAAACGTGGAGATCTTGTGCGAAAGCAAAGATCGGAACGTTGGAGGTCCTTGAGCAAAACTAGTTGCGAGACTCGGATGCACGAAAGGATCCTTGAGACTCCACTAGAGATTCTAGAGCTCGGATGCACGAAAGTGATCCTTAAGTTCATCCTTTGATAATATCTTCTTCATGATGAAATTGAATCAACGAAATCCTTATTCATGTCTAGTCATAAAAGTTTAAGTGAACGAAACCCTAGTCCCAGCTTTTCTCTCTGATAATCCCGCTTTTAGTTACCGATTGCTATTCTCACGATCTCGTCTTGCCTAGTTAGTAAGAAGTCAACTATTTAGTATTCAACAACGTAGGTCCCTATGGATTCGATACTTTTTTATTACTTCGTATACCTGTGCACTTGCAGTTTAACAACAAGTCTTTGGTGCCGTTACCAAGGATTAGTCCAAGGTACACGCGTGCCAGATTTGTTGTGTTCCCTTTTCGGGCTATCTGAAGTTTACTTATATTAAACATTGAATAGATCTTGCACGAGAGTGAGGATTATTCTTTGTAAATTGACTGCACGAGAGCGAGTTAATTTCTTTACTAAGTAAGCCATATCTTTACCATAACGAAAATAGTTTGATGAACATTTAATTATATCTAGTCATAAATATTAAGGTGGATGAATGCCTAGTCCCAAGTCTTTCTCTCTGATTTTTCGTATACCGTTATACCGTTTATTTTCAGCATCATCGATTCGTTTAGCTAGTGAGAATTCAATTTGTCGGTACTTAACAACGAGGTCTCTGTGGTTCGATATCTTAAATATTACTTCGAGTATCTGTGAACTTGTGGACTACAACAATCTTCTGTAGAATCCGACATGTCCGAGGAAACTACGGATTCCTTTGACTGAGGTCGGCAGATTCATCCTTTCAATTACTTGCACTTTAGCATGATTGACTTCTATCCCACGTTCAGAAATAAGGTGTCCTAACACAATCCCTTCTTATACCATAAAATGGCACTTCTCCCAGTTCAATACAAGGTTTACTTCCTCGTATCGCTGCAAAATCTTGGAAAAATTAGCTAAACAGGATTCAAAAGATCGACCATATACAGAGAAATTGTCCATAAAATTGTCCATAAACTCATTGTCATAGTCAGAGAAGATTGCCATCATGCATCGCTAGAATGTGGCTGGAGCGTTGCATAGTCCGAATGGCATCCTCCTGTATGCAAATGTTCCATATGGACAAGTAAAAGTCATCTTTTCTTGGTCCTCTGGGTGAATTGGGATCTATAGGAAACCAGAAAATCGGTCAAGAAAGCAAAAATAAGCATTATGGGCTAGATGCTCAAGCATTTAATCGATGAAGGGAAGAGAAAAGTGATCCTTTCACGTCGCTTTGTTGAGCTTCCAGTAGTCTATACACATTCATCATCCGCTTACAGTACGGACTAGAACTAGCTCATTTTGCTTGTTCTTGACAACTGTTACCCCACCCTTTTTGGGTACAACGTGGATAGGGCTCACCCATCGGCTGTCCGATATCGGGTAGATGACTCCCGCGTCTAGCAGTTTCAGGATCTCTTCCTTTATGACCTTCTTCATGTTTGGATTCAGTCAACATTGAAACTCGACGGAGGGTTTACTTTCCTATTCCAAGAGAATCCTATGCATACAGACAGATGGGTCAATTCCTTTGATATCATCCAAGGAGTATCTGTTGGGGTATGCCCTTAAGGCTAATGTTTGAGGCCTTGGGATTCTTTCAATATCATGTATAAACTCTTATGTTTATAAAGGCAATGGTTGTTATTCAGGTTGTTACATTGTCTGCTGCAATAAGTGTACTTCTGAATAATGTCTCAATGCTGTTCAGCTAGGCTGACGTGCTATAAAGTCCTTAGTCGATATATCTTGGTGAACATGAGACAGCCTTGATATGATTGAGACTAATATGTGTTCTAATCTTATAGGATGCTTCGAGCATGGAATAAGATGTAGACTCATGAGTACATTGGATGTACTGGACAGACCATACTAGGATATTCAATTGCTTGTCACAATGTGAATAATCCTTGTTTGCAACAAGTGGCACATGTCCTCTGACTTGAGATCACTTGTGTTTCTAAATGATGATTGTCATTGTTTTGAGGTAGTTCAATATCATTTGAGAAATAATGGTTATAGACTATCTTGGATAATGATCATGAGTCAGGTTAGGACACTAGTGATAGATATAGGATTGCCGTCTCCTTGATTGGAGTGTGATGTTCTAAAGGGGCCCCCTCTGAATGAGATGATTGAGAAAGTGTATGGCCATACCCAGGTGATTATGTTCATCTGATCTAATCATGCTCATCATATTGGAGCTACAGGCTTGACACGCTTGTCCAATAAGAACATCCAGTGGCAAAGGAAACATGTATGCCTAGTGAAGTGGATTCACACTTGTGCTGTGGTTTGGGTGTAGTCTTGGAAGACTCTTTCCTTTATATCGGGAGACAGTGATGTGTTGCTAGATACCCCTCACTGATGGTGATAACGTAAGTTATCATTACCGACATCTAAAGGAAACCCTTAGGGTCGCACAATTTGATGATATGGCTTACTTAAGTCAGATCGTGTGGACTGAATTGTTTGGGTTCAGTTTAAAGGGATTTAAACTCTGATTGTAAGTGAGATCTGGTCTGATCATGTTTGATTGATTAGGGCTTGAGATCGGTAAGCTTCGATCGAGAGATTGGATGCTAGATCGGTGAGATCAAGAGCATCAGGAGATGAACGGTTAGATCATGAGCCATTTGGTTCATAGAAGGTCTAGACCATGGCTTGGCTTGGTTTGATTTGGTCTTTGAACCAAATACAATTGAACCAAATCAATGAACCGGTTCACTATGTGAACGTTTGGTTCAAAGAGAAGATTCGATGGTTCACTTGGAGTGAACGCATGAGGCTTTGAGTACTTACCATTTTGGGAAGTCGGTTTCCAAATTGAATGTAAGTAACGCCTCCACATTAGAGTGGAGGGTTACACTCTCGCCGATCATCTCTTGTGAACGCTTCTCTCTTTCGGTGGTGATCAATTCACGCAAACAAGAGAAGGAGGTCTCGCCAAGCAAGAAGTTCTCTTCCCTTCCATACGGCAAGGACCCTTGAAGAATCTTGCTAGCACAAGGATCACAAGGAGTAGGCGACATCACCTTGTGTGCGTCACTTTGGAGAAGATCCCTTTCGATCTTTGCTTCCAAGACACCATCCAAAGAATGGCGATGGTATGATCCTCCATTGTTAATTGCAATCGGGTTTTTATAGTTGATCATATATCATGCAATTGATCCCAAGAAACCCTCATTTCCGCTGCAAAAATTATGAATGCGCCCTTTAGGGTTTTCGCTCCCCCTTGAAGGGGACCCTTCAACTGGTATCAGAGCCGGTTCTTATGCATGTTAATATGATTGCTATGTTTGTGATCCAAGTTTGCGCCTAATTGATAGATCTATAGGTTACATGCGAAAACTTACATGTTGTATTTTCATGTTGGCGCATGTATGAAGGTAGCGCATCTATCATGTTGACTTACATGTTGTATTTTCATGTTGGCGCATGTATGATGGTAGCGCATCTATCATGTTGTTGTTGATGTTTTTCTCAAAACTTAATGACTTGCGCGCTTACCATTAGATCTAAGTAGCGCCTACTTTAAACCCTTAGACGGGTTATTAGGGTTGAAGTCACAGTCTAGTTGAGATCCAACCAGTCTGATCAGACTATCTGACAGCCTAGATGGGTCGACCAGATGGCACCTGTGCGCAAGCACGAGGTGGCTATAGGTCGACTGCAGACAGGCGTGTAGCGATGTCTGGTTGAGACAACCTGTGAACGCACATGAGTTAGGCCCGGGGTCACACCCGCTTGCCAGAACTCATGAGGTCGTTCAGCCCTTGGCACATGCATGGTTGACCATTTGGTTGACTCAAGTCAGTTAGGACTTGGTGCATGCAAGGGCAGTGGATCTGACTAGGTCTGATGAGTGGATCCCTAATAATGGACCGTTGTAAGGTAGTAGGGCATATAAGGAAAAATAAAATTGAAGCCAATGGGGTTTTTCAAAATTTTATTTTCTTATTGGATCACATGTTGATTGTAAGCATATGCTTGTTTATTTAATCTTATGTGGGCTGCCCGTGTTAATGTGTGCTGTGTTGTGGCCTGCGTGCCTGTATTAAAAATGTAAATTATTATTTTTGTGATCTGCGCATCACATTTTTATTAATTTATTGTGTAATTGACCTGCGTGTCAATCTTGTCTAGATAGATTAAAATGTACTTTTAATCAGACAAGAGCACAGAGCACATTCGGCAGACGCGCTTGCAGCAAGTGGCTTCACCAGTGGGAGGTCTAGGGTTCGACCCTATGACAGGCGCATCTACCTGGTGGGCGCACCTGAGCTGCAGAGGGCGCTTGGGCCCTGGTCTGGGCCAGATGAGATGCAAAAGACCCATGGAGAGCTCAAGTGAAGACTTAAGTAAAAATTAAGGTCTTACTTAGGGTTAATGGGCTTTTACCACATAAGATCATCATGCTTTCTTTTATTGTTTAAATAGAATTGCATGATTTATTTATCTTCTACTATCACCATAGGGTTTGCATGATAGTTAAGAAGATAAAAGACCGTTAAAATCCAACGCTAAAATATCAAGCTCGATTGCCTTCTGACGCGAAACCTCACTGTTCTGACTATCGTTGGAGCCGTGTTGTACCCACTCAGTGGGCACGTCCATCTATCTTCAGACGGTGTGTGATTTCACCTGCGTGTTACAGGGAAGGGATTTATCGCTTCTCGTTGCTCAGCATAGCACGTGGTGGTCCAGGGAGTAGGTCAGGTCAGCTTGACCATGTAGGCTACATATGGGGCATATGATAGCTATATGGAGGCAGCCATCTGTGGGATCAGAGACTGTGTTGTACCAACTCAGTTGGCACAGTCGGCTGGATCGCCCAGATGAAGGGGAATTGCACGGGTTGGCGATTGGCAGGGACTGCCTACCAGAAATTAGTGCTTGTACTCTCTGTGCATCTTATCTCGCCTGAGCGGGACGCGGAGACCCAGTATGAAATCTGGATCCCATCTCACTAAAAGAGTGTTACTCTTTCGGACTGTTTTACTGGATTTTTCAGTCAGATAAAATAGTGAGAAAAGAATCATTCTTAAGTCCTGGATTGATTCTAAACATTGATACTGACCTTGCTGTTCTTGCATTGTTGTAGATTCCTGCAGCAACGAACACCATGAGCTTCAATGTGCGATCCCTACTGGAAAGGGAGAAGTTTGCTGGGCCAAACTTCTCAGACTGGTACGGACACCTTAAGATTGTTCTTAAGGCTGAGAGGAAACTGTATGTCCTCGAGACGGCTATACCGCCTCAACCCGCTCCGAACGCCGCAAGGGCGGTTCGCGATGCCTATGAAAAGCATGTCAATGATAGCATTGATGTCGCTTGCCTGATGCTAGCGTCTATGACGCCACCGCTGCAGCGTCAGCATGAGGATATGTCTGCTATGGAAATCATAGCAAACCTCAAGATGCTATATGCTGCACAGGCGAGGACTGAGCGCTATAATTTGACTAAGCTTTTCTTTCAGAGCAAACTGACTGAAGGGAGTCCAGTGGGAGCTCATGTGCTCAAGATGATTGGGCACAAAGAGGCTCTAGAGAAACTGGGGCATACCATCAATCAGGAGCTTGCTGTAGACATTATTCTGCAGTCTCTCCCGGCCTCTTTTGATCCGTTCATTATTAATTTTAATATGAACAAGATCGACTGTACACCGGCAGAGTTGCTGAATATGCTCTTGACTACAGAGGAAACTCTGAAGGGAAAGCCTTCAACCTCTGTCTTGATGTTCCCTTCCAGGAACAAGAAGAAGGGGAAGAAGGGCAAAGCCCCTGTCAAGAGTTACAGCAAGGCTCTGAAACAAAAGGTCAAGCGGTCGAAGGACAACAGATGTTTCCACTGTGGCCAGCTGGGTCACTGGAAAAAGGACTGTAAAGCACTCCAAGGAGAAAAGAAGGGAAGCATCGCTTCTGGCTCAGGTATATTTGTGACTGAAGTCATGATATCCTCTTCTTCTATTTCATGGGTGTTGGACACTGCATGTGGAGTTCACATTTGTTCAAATGTACAGGAACTCAAGAGAAGAAGACAGGTGGGACAGCATGAGGTGGACCTACGAGTTGGAAACGGGGCACGGGTTGCTGCTGTTGCTGTAGGAGACTATTACATCTCATTACCATCTGGACTTGTATTGGAATTAAACAATTGTTATTTTGTACCTAGCATTACCAAAAATATTATCTCTATTCCTGCTCTTGTCAGGAAAGGATTTTCCTTTGAATGCAATATTTCAAAGTGTGTTATTTCTTTAGATAATATTGTTTATGCAACTGGATCAATTAACAATGGGTTATTCATGTTGGACATGGAATATTCTATACAAAACATTGATAATAAGAAAGCCAAGTATGCTGATGACAGCACCTTGTTATGGCATAGTCGTTTAGGCCATATTAACAAGAAACGCATTAAGCGGTTGCATGATCAAGGACTGCTGGGATCATTCTCCTATGAGGAGATTGATACATGCAAAGCTTGTTTATTGGGTAAAATGATGAAGTCTCCTTTTCCTAACAAAGGTCAAAGGGCTTCAGGTTTACTTGACCTTATACACAGTGATGTGTGTGGGCCATTTAGTAAACATGCCAGAGGTGGCTATTCATACTTCATTACCTTTACTGATGATTTCAGTAGGTATGGATATGTCTATTTAATGAGACATAAAAGTGAATCTTTTGACAAGTTCAAAAAGTTCAAAAATGAAGTACAAAATCAGCTAGGCCGAAATATCAAGGCACTTCGTTCTGATCGAGGTGGTGAATACCTAAGTCGAGAATTTACTGACTATCTGAAGGAGTGTGGGATTATCTCACAGCTCACTCCGCCAGGAACACCGCAATGGAATGGTGTGTCCGAGAGGAGAAAAAGAACATTACTTGATATGGTTCGTTCTATGATGAGTCAGGTTGCTCTACCTTACTCCTTTTGGGGATTTGCACTGGAAACAGCTGCAAAGGTACTAAACCGAGTGCCATCCAAGGCAGTTTCAAAGACTCCATATGAGTTATGGTATGGGAAACAGCCTAGCTTGACATTTATCAAGATCTGGGGTTGCGAGGCTTATGTCAAAAAGCTCGCCTCTGGGAAACTAGAGAGCAGATCTGAGAAATGCATCTTTGTCGGTTACCCTAAGGAAACTAAGGGTTATTATTTCTACGATCCCAAAGAGAACAAGGTATTTGTTGCTCGGACGGCCATTTTTCTTGAGAAGGAGTTTCTTCTGCAAGAGGCCAGTGGGAGAGAAATAAAGCTGGATGAGAATCCAGAAGAAGGACAAAGTAGTCAAGCACAGTTGGATGTGCATGAGCCAGTAGAACAGGTTATTGAACAACCTGAGGCTCAGATATCACGGGAACCGCGAAGATCGGGAAGGATCCGTCGACAGCCTGAGCACTATGACGGAGTCTATATCATTGATAATGATGAACCCCTTACTTATGCGGATGCGGTCAGTGGACCGGAGTCAGCTAGATGGCTTGAAGCTATGCGAGCCGAGATGGACTCCATGTCAGATAACCAAGTCTGGGATTTGGTTGATCCGCCTCAGGGAGTAATCCCTATAGGCTGTAAATGGATCTTCAAGAAGAAGATTGACATGGAAGGTAACGTGATTACCTATAAAGGCAGGCTAGTTGCGAAAGGTTTCAAACAAATCTACGGGATAGATTATGATGAAACTTTCTCTCCTGTAGCCATGTTCAAGTCTATTCGGATTCTTTTCGCGATAGCAGCATATTATGATTATGAGATCTGGCAGATGGATGTGAAGACCGCTTTCCTTAATGGAAAACTGGATGAGGATGTGTATATGACACAACCTGAAGGTTTCACCAATCCATCAGATCGTCATAAAATATGCAAGTTAAAGAAGTCCATTTATGGACTTAAACAAGCATCGAGAAGCTGGAATATTCGTTTTGATGAATCAATCTGTGAATTTGGTTTCATCAAGAATGAAGATGACCCGTGTGTATATAAGAGGTTTAGTGGGAGCGTGATTACTTTCCTAGTCCTCTACGTCGATGATATCTTAATCATTGGAAACGATATTCCTGAACTCCATGCTGTCAAAGCATGGTTAAGAAAATGTTTCCAGATGAAAGATCTAGGAGAAGCAGCCTATGTATTAGGTATGAAGATCTACAGGGATAGATCTAAGAGGCTTCTCGGGCTGTGCCAGAGTACTTACATCGATAAAGTCCTGGAGAGATTTCATTTAGAGAATTCTAAAAGAGGATATCTTCCAGTCAGACATGGTCTGAATCTTTCAAAGAGTCAGTGTCCACAAACACAGACTGAGAAAGATGAAATGGACAATACGCCTTATGCTTCGGCTATTGGGTCCATTATGTATGCGATGTTGTGTACTCGCCCAGACGTCGCTTACGGGTTAAGCGTGACCAGTCGATTCCAAAGTAATCCAGGTCAGGCGCACTGGATTGCGGTCAAGAACATTTTAAAATATCTGCGGAGGACCAAAGATATGTTCTTGATATATGGAGGTCAGGAAGAACTCAGTATTGAAGGATATACTGACGCTTCGTTCCAATCGGACCAGGATGATTTCCGATCGCAATCAGGCTATGTTTTTAGCTTGAATGGAGGAGCAGTGGTGTGGAAAAGTTTCAAACAGTCTATTGTTGCTGATTCCACAACAGAAGCCGAGTATGTTGCAGCCTCAGAAGCATCTAAGGAGGCAGTGTGGATTCGTAAGTTCATTCAGGAACTTGGTGTTATTCCTTCGAGTGCAGATCCTTTGGTTATCTTCTGTGATAACACTGGAGCAATCGCACAAGCAAAGGAACCACGGTCACACCAGAAGTCCAAGCACATACAGAGACGGTTTCACTTGATCCGGGAGATCATTGATCGTGGCGAGATCAAAATCTGCAAGGTTCATACAGATGACAATCTGGCTGACCCGCTTACCAAGCCTCTGGCGCAGCAGAAGCATGAGAAGCACTGTAATAATATGGGTTTGAGATTTCTTAACCATTAGATTAAGTGCAAGTGGGAGATTGTTGGGGTATGCCCTTAAGGCTAATGTTTGAGGCCTTGGGATTCTTTCAATATCATGTATAAACTCTTATGTTTATAAAGGCAATGGTTGTTATTCAGGTTGTTACATTGTCTGCTGCAATAAGTGTACTTCTGAATAATGTCTCAATGCTGTTCAGCTAGGCTGACGTGCTATAAAGTCCTTAGTCGATATATCTTGGTGAACATGAGACAGCCTTGATATGATTGAGACTAATATGTGTTCTAATCTTATAGGATGCTTCGAGCATGGAATAAGATGTAGACTCATGAGTACATTGGATGTACTGGACAGACCCTACTAGGATATTCAATTGCTTGTCACAATGTGAATAATCCTTGTTTGCAACAAGTGGCACATATCCTCTGACTTGAGATCACTTGTGTTTCTAAATGATGATTGTCATTGTTTTGAGGTAGTTCAATATCATTTGAGAAATAATGGTTATAGACTATCTTGGATAATGATCATGAGTCAGGTTAGGACACTAGTGATAGATATAGGATTGCCGTCTCCTTGATTGGAGTGTGATGTTCTAAAGGGGCCCCCTCTGAATGAGATGATTGAGAAAGTGTATGGCCATACCCAGGTGATTATGTTCATCTGATCTAATCATGCTCATCATATTGGAGCTACAGGCTTGACACGCTTGTCCAATAAGAACATCCAGTGGCAAAGGAAACATGTATGCCTAGTGAAGTGGATTCACACTTGTGCTGTGGTTTGGGTGTAGTCTTGGAAGACTCTTTCCTTTATATCGGGAGACAGTGATGTGTTGCTAGATACCCCTCACTGATAGTGATAACGTAAGTTATCATTACCGACATCTAAAGGAAACCCTTAGGGTCGCACAATTTGATGATATGGCTTACTTAAGTCAGATCGTGTGGACTGAATTGTTTGGGTTCAGTTTAAAGGGATTTAAACTCTGATTGTAAGTGAGATCTGGTCTGATCATGTTTGATTGATTAGGGCTTGAGATCGGTAAGCTTCGATCGAGAGATTGGATGCTAGATCGGTGAGATCAAGAGCATCAGGAGATGAACGGTTAGATCATGAGCCATTTGGTTCATAGAAGGTCTAGACCATGGCTTGGCTTGGTTTGATTTGGTCTTTGAACCAAATACAATTGAACCAAATCAATGAACCGGTTCACTATGTGAACGTTTGGTTCAAAGAGAAGATTCGATGGTTCACTTGGAGTGAACGCATGAGGCTTTGAGTACTTACCATTTTGGGAAGTCGGTTTCCAAATTGAATGTAAGTAACGCCTCCACATTAGAGTGGAGGGTTACACTCTCGCCGATCATCTCTTGTGAACGCTTCTCTCTTTCGGTGGTGATCAATTCACGCAAACAAGAGAAGGAGGTCTCGCCAAGCAAGAAGTTCTCTTCCCTTCCATACGGCAAGGACCCTTGAAGAATCTTGCTAGCACAAGGATCACAAGGAGTAGGCGACATCACCTTGTGTGCGTCACTTTGGAGAAGATCCCTTTCGATCTTTGCTTCCAAGACACCATCCAAAGAATGGCGATGGTATGATCCTCCATTGTTAATTGCAATCGGGTTTTTATAGTTGATCATATATCATGCAATTGATCCCAAGAAACCCTCATTTCCGCTGCAAAAATTATGAATGCGCCCTTTAGGGTTTTCGCTCCCCCCTTGAAGGGGACCCTTCAGTATCCTATGACCCTTTTATGAAGTTTAATTTCAGCAAGTAGTTGCTATGTCTAAATTTCAGTCAAGTTTGCATTCACTATCACATACAAGGTAGAATCATCATCCAAAAATTCATACTTCAAATTTTGAGGAAGGGATTTCAACTCAATCTTTCTTATCTCACTTACCTATGATGTCGAGTTGTCGATATGTTCAGCCTTTATTTTTTTGGGGTTCATTTTTTCGGCTGAGTCCATCATCTTTGCGTAAGCCTAAGTTTCTTTATTTTCTTCGGATGATGGACTTTCCAAAAGATAGACTTCCAGCGGGTCATCTAGCATCCCATCGGATACGGGATTCTCATCTTTAACAACTTCATCAATGACATCCAAGCTACAGCATGATCCTGTAATAGAAGAATGTTTCAGACTTTGTGCTAAGTCAAATTCGATACCCTCCTCACCGATGTTTAAGGCTAGTTTCCCATTTTTCACGTCAATGACTGCTCCGACAGTCGCAAGGAATGGTCTTCCCAGATTATCGGTAGTTTCATGTCCTCCTCCATCTCGAGCACGACAAAGTCGACTGGAATGAACAAATCCCCGACCTTGATCGGAACATCTTCCAGGACTCCTGTCGGCTTGCGCACTGAGCGGTCAGCAAGTTGTAGAGAAATTGGTGTTCCCTTTACATCGCCAATATCCAGTTTCCTGCATATAGAAAAAGGCATTAAACTGACACTAGCACCTAAATCGCACAATGCGTGTTCAAAAAATAAATCCCCAATTTTGCATGGTATCGAAAAGCTGCCCGGGTCTTTTAATTTTTCTAGAAGCTTGTTTTGAATAATAGCGCTACACTCTTCAGTTAGCGCCACTGTGCCTGGTTCCTCAAGCTTCCATCGGTTTGAAAGAATGTCCTTCAAAAATTTTGCATACGTGGGCATCTGCATTAAACCTTCAGTAAAGGGGATGTTAATATATATCTTTTTTAAAATTTCTAAAAACTTTTTGAATTGTTTATCCAGCTTTGCCTTTGCTAGTCTTTGAGGGAATGGAATTGGTGGCTTGTAAGGCGGTGGTGGAACATAAGCTGGTTCACTCACGTGATCATCTTTCTCCTCACTTGGTCTCTCGGGTTTGGGTTCATTACCGGTAGATGCGTTAAGACTCAGGTTTGAATCAGGTACTCTCGGTTCTTCTAGTTGCTTACCACTACGAGTAGTAATTGCACTGTAATTCTCTCATTGGTTTTGTTCAGGTTGGGAAGGTAACCTACCTGCGGGTCTAGCTAGACTGGTGGCTAGGTTTGCCAATTGTACATCTACTTGTTTGTTGTGGGCTTCAATGGAGTCCAGTTTAGATGACATATGACGCATCATATCATTAACACTCCTATTGGTTTTGGTTTGAGAAGAGATAAAATTTGATGTTTGAGAGATAAAGTTTTCTATGATAGCTTCAAGTGAGGTCTTTTGAGGTTGTGGTACATATGGTCGAGATTGAAAACTAGGTGGTGGTCTATAATTTGATTGTGGAGCAGGGTTGAGGTTGTTCCTGTAAGAGAAGTTATGGTGGTTTCTCCAACCAAGATTGTATGTAGTGGAGTAGGGATCATTTTGTGGTCTAGGATTTTGGTTCCCTACAGCATTGACATATTCTTGTTGGGGCTCAGAGGGTTGGGAAACAACTAACTGGCAGTTAGCATGGTTGTGGCCAAAAATTCCACAAATCTCACAAACAGAAGGATTAGATCTTGAATCGGCAGAATTGACATGTATTGAATCTAATTTAAGAGATAATAAGTAAACCCTGGCAGCTAAAGAACTTAAGGCATCCAATTCATACTTACCTGGGGCAACGGCCTTTGATGATGTACCTCGTTGGTCTCCAGCCCATTGGTTGTGATTAGTGCCATGTCCTCCAATAGATTCATTGCATCATCGACGTTCTTATTCATAATTGCTCCACCAGCGGCTGCATCTACAGTAAGACATGTATTATAGTTAAGACCATGGTAAAATGTATGAACAATTACCCATTTTTCCAAGCCGTGGTGTGGGCATAAGCATTAAAGTTCCTTGAATCGCTCCCAAGCTTCATATAAAGATTCCCCATCTTTTTGGGTGAAACTAGTGATCTGGTTTCACAGTTAGATAGTTTTGCTAGGGGGAAAGTACTTCGAAAGAAATGCTTGGGAAAGTTATTCCCAAGTTGTAAGCGATTCAGGTTGGAGAGAATATAACCAGTTTCGAGCTCTATCCCGTAGAGAGAATGGGAAGAGTTGTAGTTGTAGGGCGTCGCTAGAAACTCCGTTCATCTTCATCGTGTCGCAAAACTCCAGGACAATTGACAGGTGCATGTTTGGATCTTCAGAAGGTAGACCTCCAAATTGGTTCTGCTGAACCAACTATAAGAGGGAGGGCTTTATCTCAAAGTTATTAGCCTCCACTGGAGGTCGAGATATACTTGAGTGAAGAACCTGCGCATTAGGAGCAGCAAAATCCTTCAAAGTTCTATTGTTGTTCGCCATCAGTAGATCGATAGGAATAGGTTCAATAATCCTTGATGCTTCTCTAGCACTCAATTCCTTTAGTCTTCTTCTACGATGGAACATCCTTTCAATTTCTTGATCAAGTTCATATAGATCTTCCAATCCACCTGATCGTAAACCTCTACGTATATAACAATTAATCACAAATAACAAAGATAGAGAGAAAAAACTAAATCACTATAACAAAGAAACAAATAAAACAAAGAAACAAGAACAAACAAACAAAAACAAAGAAACAAAACGTCTAGTCTACCAATTGTTAAATCACTTTGATATTGGTTGCCTATCCTCGGCAACGGTGCCAAAACTTGATGTGTACTTTACTGTACTACTAACTGCAAGCATGATGGCTTTGTCATAGAAGTACTTCAGATGTCAATCCCATGGGGACAGTGATCAAGTACCAAGTGATTATGAATCGATAGCTAGACAATCGATTATGTGATTTGAGATTACAAAAAGTAAAACAATTCAACTTAAAACAAATCGAATATGGCAAGAGAATGTTTTTGGTAGAAAACAGGGGTTAGAGATATCATAACTTTGGGTTCGTCTCGTTGATAGATCTTAAATTCAAATGAGTTAGAATTATAGCAAAGCAATTTTAAAAGCACTCAAGGAAGTATCAAAAGGTACAGATTACCCTCTTTCGACGGCGTAATTCGGGATCAATCTAGATCAGTATCCTACTTTCGTGGAAAACCGAATCTAGACTGATCCAATGGGTTCAGAAATACTATAAAATTTCTCATACAAATCCCGCCCCATTTATTGACGGCTCAGAGTATGTCCGAACTAGCAGATCTAGTGTCACAATTCACCTTTCGGTCCTTCTTGTGGCGCCCGAGAAAAGAAATTACGTGATCAAGGTAACTCTAGCAGTAAAATAGCATAGAACGGATAAACACAAGATAAAATTTGTATTTACTATGAAATAACAAGTTCGGACGAAAGATACAAACAACGAGACTACACCCTTAGTTCTCACAAAGAAAATACGCAATCATAGCGTCGTTTGAGTACAAATCTCTAAAGAAAGAAGAAACCAAAATGAAGATAGAAGGTAGGAGATGGCAAACTCTCCAAGGAAGGGTAGCAATCCTTCTTCTTCAGATCTTCTAGAGTGAGCGCACAAGAATCTCTTCCTCTTCCTTTGCTTTTGACCAAAACTTTAACACCTCACCAAAACTCGTCCTTTTGCAGCCCAGATTTTGCCCCTTAAGTAGAGTCCAAGCTCATTTATGAACGCATACATTGATGGGAAATTGAATTAGCTGCGTTTTGATACCAAGAATGTTAAAATCGGAGCCATAATGAGGGAGTTATGGCCCATGCAATGCAAGTGGCTCCATAATTATGGGTATAATGGGCCATAATGGTCGTAACTGTAATGTAACTGTTATACATTAATTGCAGCGTCTTTAATTCTTATAACTCCCAAATAATTAATGCTCATTTAATCCTCTTCCTTTTGACTCCAAAAACGTCCAAATCGGAGTTAAAACGAAGGAGTTATGAACATTTAAAGCATGGCGGCTTGTAATAAATTCTGGCGGCTGCAAGATTACGATCATGAGGCAGATTATGGCCTTGGAGCAGATTATGGCCATGCGCATAATTTCAGTGCAGAAGTTCAATTCGTCTTGAAATTTGTAGGTGAGTAGTATGGCCTTGGCTTGATTTATGGACATAGTCATCGCGTCAAAAATTGCCGATCAGAAGATTGCGACCTTCGCGTTATTAGCACGACACTCTAACCTACTGAGCTAATAGGCCAATTTGTTTTTAATTTAGTGCATGAGAAACCGTCTAAGCTTAGATTCTTTTAATGGCCTAGCTTTGTTATTTTGAAAATTGTGTCCAAACAATGAGTAAAATTTAAATTTTTGAATAATCTATTAACGAAAATATATGTTTAACTCGATGCTTAGCAAAAAAAAAAATATATATATATATTCTTGTTACCATGACTTTATAAACTTGAGTTATTTACACTAAAAATAACCAATGCTATTCATAATATTTATTCAATATTAATTTAGTGACTTTTGCATGTGTTATCCTTTATCAATGGCCCATGCAGGTTTTCAACCAGCGATCTTCATGTTATTGCCATGGTGCTCTAACCAACTGAGCTAATAGGCCAATTTTTCTTTTTAGTGCATGAGAAATCGTCTAAGCATAGATTCTTTTAATGGCCTCGCTTTGTTATTTTGAAAATTATCCAAAAAATGAGTAAAATTTAAATTTTTGAATAAACTATTAACAAAAATATACCTTTAACAAGATGCTTAGCAAAAAAAAAAAATCTTCTTGTTACCTTGTTTTTATAAACTTGAGTTATTTACACTACAAATATCCGATGTAGTTCATAATATTTTATTCAATATTTAATTGATAACTTTTACATGTGCTATCTTTTATTGATAGCGCATTCAGGTCACGAACCTATGACCATCATGTTATTAGCACAACTCTCTAACCAACCAAGCTACTAGGCCAATTTGTTTTGTATTTTGTGCATGAGAA
This sequence comes from Costus lasius, assembly GCA_027563935.2. Taxonomy (NCBI): domain Eukaryota; kingdom Viridiplantae; phylum Streptophyta; class Magnoliopsida; order Zingiberales; family Costaceae; genus Costus; species Costus lasius. The sequence goes on from CM050451.1 coordinate 86,940,974, forward strand.
AACATCTAAGCTTAGATTTTTTTAATGGCCTTGCTTATTGTTTTAAAAATTTTGACCAATAAAGGAGTAAAATTTAAATTTTTGAAAATGAAAATATACCTTTAACTCGATTCTTAGCAAAAAAAAAAAAAAAAATCTTCTTGTTACCATGATATTATAAACTTTAGTTATTTGCACTACAAATACCCTATGCGGTTCATAATATTTAATTCAATAATAAATTAGAGACTTTTGCATGTGTTATCTTTTATCAATGGCCCATGCAGGCCTGCAACTAGGGTCTCACACCTATGATGGATAAATGCTTTCTTGACATCACTCCGCAGCCCTCCTTTATACCTTTTAAAGATAACCAGGGTTCCTCATTCAAGTCGCACCGAAGTAATAGATCCTCAAATTTCATGTTATACTCAATGATTGAGTCACTACCTTGGATAAGCCTGGTGAGCTGATCATATAGCTTTTGCCTATAATGTGGAGACACATACTTCTCCCTCAGTTTCCACTTCATTTCTTCCCAAGTGGTTATGGGAGGTAGACCACTTCTAGCTATCTTGAGCTCTAGGCTGTTCCAGTACATCTGGGCTGATCCCCTTAGTAGGAACTTAACGCACTGGACCTTACCATGTTCAGGCACCCGACTCCATATGAAATAATTTTCAACCTGAGTTTGTCATTCTAGGAAAGTCTGGGTATCTAGGCTTCCCTCAAAGATGGGAGTACTAAGCCTAAGGTTCCGATACATATCCTCCTCTTCTCGGTGCTGGTGATATGCTCTGGGGTGGGAGTCTCCTGAATGATACCCATGGGAGGTATAAAGTTGATTTCTTTGATGGCCACCTCTACTTCCAGGATTATTTTTCGAGTCAAGTCTGGGACTACCCCTGGGTTCATGGGGTTGCCTACTAGTACCTTCCCCCCACTGATGATTTGGGGGCCTCCCAAGGCTTAGTGGTTGGGTTTCAACTGGACCATCTAAGTGTGGATCAGCTAAAGGGCTATGTTGTGTGTTGGGGTCACTGTTAGTCTTCTCTAACTCTCCTACCCATTGTCTCAAGTCGCGCATGTCAGCCTAAAGTTCAGTGAACATACGGACGATAGCATCCATTTGAGTGGAATGACTTTCAGGTTCTTTCGGATTCTGGTTGTTCTAGTGCGAACAACCATGGTGTAGGTTGATGAAGGCTAACACAAATCACAGCGAGGACAAGTTCAGAAAACTATAGTAACAGGAATTTCAACAAAGAGTTCAGTGCAGGGATAGATATATGATGAATAAACTAGCAGTGAACTATGCAAGCAAACCAGATGAGGTAGCACGACAATTACAACAATGTAAATGTAGTTGCACAAGTATCTCAGCACAAACGGTAAGTAACAGTTCTACAGAATATCAGAAAATTAGAGTGCAGAGCAGAGTGCGGATCAGTCTATTACTGAAGGATAAATCACACCCAAATATGCTTCGAAGCTCAGGGTATTCTATTAGATTAGAATCGCTGAGTTTGTGGAAACATACACCAATAGTTCGACTGACCTGGTAAGCTACAGTACCCAGGTCGAGATCAACAAACCAACACAGATTTCCGAAAAATTGCAAGAATTTTAAGTAAAAGCTTTAGTGCAGGTTTGTAATCAGACGCAGTTTTCAGAAATTTTCCCACACAAAGAAACTCAAACCCAGCAACAATCAGAGAGGTGAGGAGTAACAGCAGATTCAGAAAATCAGTAGGTGACGATATTTTAGAAAACTCAACAAACGTGAGGAGGATAGAAACACAAATCAGAAATTTCAAACTGAGCACCTAAGGTTTGCTCTGATACCACTGATGAAGGACGTTAATCCTAGCCCAAGAATCACCCTAGGTATGTAGCTCTACACGCAAGAGAATGCTAGATTTTAAGAAGTTAGGGATTGGTGCACCTGGACCCCCTAAAGATAAGGGGGTCAAACTCCTTCGACTATTCTTGGCAGTGGTTGTCGTCCAAAGATCCTTCAGCCTTTTGATGAAGTTTAGTTCAACGGTAGCCACTTGAACCGAGAGAAAGATTGATGGAAAGATGATGTCAGCAATGGAACAGTACTCGATCTGGTAAGGAACAGTAACCGCGTTTTGTGTTGATGGAAGAGGATGATCGGCAGTGGATTGTATGGAAACGTGGAATGATTAGCAACCGGTGGAGAGCAAGCTCAATCCAAAGAGGAGCACGCTCAACTCTCACAAACTCAAACACAAGGTTTTCAAATTTCCCAAAATATTCGACTTAGTGTGCAAAGTGAACCAAGCTAGCTTAAAACCTTTCCTCCCAACATAGAAACGACCCTTGGCATTCTGAAACAACCCTTGGCATTCTTCACTTGCTGGCGCCTCCTCGTTTTGGTCTACTTTGGTAGGCTGGTTCTTACGCTGAGTTGGAAGTGGATATTTGCGCAAGCTATCTTCAATTTATCTTGATGGCTGACTTAGTGTTGCATTGAATACTTCATGGGATCTCCATTTGTTTTTTTTTTGGATGGAATGCGTCATGTGATCTCCATGGGTTTGATTGAATGAGGTGGATGAACTTGGATTGAATTGCTGGACATGAACTCGAGTTAACCTTGGGCTGGTGTGTTGAAGTTGACACTTGAGCTGAATCTGATCACGAGCCGGTTTGTCTTTGACATTGGTGCTTAAATTGACTTTTCTCCATGGGCTGATTTGAGCTGAACTTTCATTATGCCAAGGTCACTTCAGGGTTGGGAGGTCAGGTGCAGCATGTGCAATACAGGTGTGCATAAACCTAGACTATGACGACCTATCACAACCATTACAAAATAACATAAAGTCTGTGAAATAAACCTAGGCTATGACGACCTATCACAACCATTACAAAATAACATAAAGTCTGTGAAATAAACCTAGGCTAGTCCTAACTACAACCACATATCAAATGCTGAAAATAGAAATAGAGTCTTGTTACATATTTCAATGTATCAAAATAATAAACTTCCAATAAGTTCACAAAATAGCAAGGTGTCATGTGTTCATCCCATAGCGGATGGGAGTCTTCTTGATCCTTGTTGACCTTCTCGGTGGTGTCCCTACATCAAATACCCTATGTAGTTCATAATATTTTATTCATTATTTAATTGGTAACTTTTGCATTTGCTATCTTTTATTGATAGCCCATTCACGTCATGAACCTATGACCATCACATTATTAGCACGACGCTCTAACCAACTAAGCTACTAGGCCAATTTATTTTTTATTTTGTGCACGAGAAACCGTCTAAGCTTAGATTCTTTTAATGGCCTTGCTTTGTTATTTTGAAAATTTTGACCAAAAAATGAGTAAAATTTAAATTTTTGAACAATTTATTAATGAAAATATACCTTTAACTCGATTCTTAGAAAAAAAATATCTTCTTGTTACCATGTTTTCATAAACTTGAGTTATTTACACTACAAATACCCTATGTAGTTCATAATATTTTATTCAATACTTAAATGGTAACTTTTGCATTTGCTATCTTTTATTGATAGCCCGTTCAGGTCACGAACCACCGACCATCATGTTATTAGCACGACGCTCTAACCAACTAAGCTAATATGCTAATTTGTTTTTTATTTTGTGCGTGAGAAACCGCCTAAGCTTAGATTCTTTTAATGGCCTTGCTTTGTTATTTTGAAATTTTTTTTCTAAAAAATGAGTAAAATTTTCAATTTTCAATTATCTATTAATTAAAATATATCTTTAACTCGACGCTTAGCCAAAAAAAAATATCATCTTGTTACCATGATTTTATAAACTTTAGTTTTTTGCACTACAAATACCCTATGCAGTTCATAATATTTATTCAATATTAAATTAGTGACTTTTCCATTTGTTATCTTTTATCAATGGCCCATGCAGGTCATCAACCAATGATCTTCGCGTTATTGGCACGGTGCTCTAACCAACTGAGCTAATTGGCCAATTTGTTTTTTTTAGTGCATGAGAAATCATCTAAGCATAGATTCTTTTAACGGCCTCGCTTAGTTATTTTGAAAATTTTGTCCAAAAAATGAGTAAAATTTAAATTTTTGAATAATCTATTAACGAAAATATACCCTTCACAAGATGCTTAGCAAAAAAAAAATCTTCTTGTTACCTTGATTTTATAAACTTGAGTTATTTACACTACAAATACCCTATGTAGTTCATAATATTTTATTCATTATTTAATAGGTAACTTTTGCATTTGCTATCTTTTATTGATACCCCATTCACGTCATGAACCTACGACCATCACGTTATTAGCACGACGCTCTAACCAACTATGCTAGTAGGCCAATTTGTTTTTTATTTTGTGCTTGAGAAACCATCTAAGCTTAGATTCTTTTTATGGCCTTGGTTTGTTATTTTGGAAATTTTGACCAAAAAATGAGTAAAATTTAAAATTTTGAACAATCTATTAATGAAAATATACCTTTTACTCGATTCTTAGCCAAAAAAAAAAAAATCTTCTTGTTACCATGATTTTATAAATTTGAATTATTTACACTACAAATACCCTATGTAGTTCATAATATTTTATTGAATATTTAATTAGTAACTTATGCATGTGTTATCTTTTATTTTGTGCATGAGAAACTGTCTAAGCTTAGATTCTTTTAATGGCCTTGCTTTGTTATTTTGAAAATTTTGTCCAAATAATGAGTAAAATTTAAATTTTTGAATAATCTATTAATGAAAAAATACCTTTAACACGATGCTTAACAAAAAAAAAAAAATATCTTCTTGTCACCACGATATTATAAACTTTAGTTATTTGCACTGCAAATGCGCTATGCAGTTCATAATATTTTATTCAATATTAAATTAGTGAATTTTGCAGGTGTTATCTTTTATCAATGGCCCATGCAGGTCTTCAACGTGCGATATTCTCGTTATTGGCATGGGGCTCTAACCAACTAAGCTAATAGGGCAATATGTTTTTTATTTACTGCATGAGAAATCTTCTAAACATAGATTCTTTTAATGGCCTCGCTTTGTTATTTTAAAAATTTTGTCCAAAAAATGAGTAAAATTTAAATTTTTGAATAATCTATTAATGAAAATATACCTTTTAACAAGATGCTTAGCAAAAAAAAAATCTTCTTATTATCATGATTTTATAAACATGAGTTATTTACACTACAAATACCCTATGTAGTTCATAATATTTTATTCAATATTTAATTAGTAACTTATGCATGTGCTATCTTTTCTAGATGGCACATGTAGGTCTTGAACTTGTGACCTTCACATTATTAGCACGACGCTCTAACTACCTGAGCTAATAGGCCAATTTATTTTTTATTTTGTTCATGAGAAACTGTCTAAGCTTAGATTCTTTAATGGCCTTGCTTTGTTATTTTGAAAATTTTGTCCAAATAATGAGTAAAATTTACATTTTTGAATATTCGATTAACGAAAAAATACCTTTAACACGATGCTAAGCAAAAAAATATATATATATATCATCTAGTTACCATGATTTTATAAACTTTAGTTATTTGCACTACAAATACCCTATGCAGTTCATAATATTTTATTCAATATTAAATTAGTGACTTTTGCATGTGTTATCTTTTATCAATGGCCCATGCAGGTCTTCGACCAACGATATTCTCGTTATTGGCACAGTGCTCTAACCAACTGAGCTAATAGGGCAATTTGTTTTTTATTTACTGCATGATAAATCGTCTAAGCATAGATTCTTTAAATGACCTTGCTTTGTTATTTTGAAAATTTTGTCCAAAAAATGAGTAAAATTTATATTTAAGAAGATGCTTAGCAAAAAAAAATTCTTCTTGTTACCATGATTTTATAAACTTGAGTTTTTTACACCACAAATACCCTATGAAGTTCATAATATTTTATTCAATATTTAATTGGTAACTTTTGCATCTGCTACCTTTTATAGATGGCCAATGTAGGTCATGAACCTATGACTATCGCGTTATTAACACGGCACTCTAACCAACTAAGCTAATAGACCAATTTGTTTCTTATTTAGTGCATGAGAAACCATCTAAGCTTAGATTCTTTCAATGGCCTTGCTTTGTTATTTTGGAAATTTTGACCAAAAAATGTGTAAATTTAAAATTTTTAAACAATCTATTAAAGAAAATTTACCTTTAACTCGATGCTTAGCAAAAAAAAATCTTCTTGTTACAAAGATTTTATAAACTTGAGTTATTTAAACTACAAATACCCTATGTAGTTCATAATATTTTATTCAATATTTTATTAGTAACTTATGTATGTGCTATATTTTATAGATGGCGACCTTCGCGTTATTAGCACGACGCTCTAACCAACCGAGCTAATAGGCCAATTTTCTTTTTATTTTGTGCATGAGAAACTATCTATGCTTAGATTCTTTGAATGGCCTTGCTTTGTTATTTTGAAAATTTGGACCAAAAAATGTGTAAAATTTAAATTTTTTAAATAATCTATTAATGAAAATATACCTTTAACACGATGGTTAGCAAAAAAAAATCTTCTTGTTACCATGATTTTATAAATTTGAGTTATTTAAACTACAAATAACTTTGTAATTCATAATATTTTATTGAATGTTTACTTAGTAACTTATGCATATGCTATCTCTTTTATAGATGGCCCATGGAGGTCTTGGACATGCAACCTATGCGTTATTAGCACGACGCTTTAACCAACTAAGCTAATAGGCAAATTTGTTTCATTTTTTGTACATGAGAAACCTTCTAAGCTTACATTCTTTTAATGGGCTTGTTTTGTTATTTTGAAAATTTTGACCAAAAAATGAGTAAAATTAAATTTTTTGAACAATCTATTAACGAAAATATACCTTTAACTCGATGCTTAGGAAAAAAAATCTTCTTGTTACCATGATTTTATAAACATGAGTTTTTTACACTACAAATACCCTATATAGTTCATAATATTTAATACTTATGCAACCGCAATCTTTCATAGATGGCCCTACGCTCTAACCAACTGAGCTAATAGGCCAATTTGTTTTCCATTTTGTGCATGAGAAACTATCTAAGCTTATATTCTTTTAATGCCTTGCTTTATTATTTTGAAATTTTGGTCCAAAAAATGAGTAAAATTTAAATTTTTGAATAATCTATTAACGAAAATATACCTTTAACTCGATATTTAGCAAAAAAAAATATCTTCTTGTTACCATGATTTTATAAACTTTAGTTATTTGCACTACAAATAACCTATGCAGTTCATAATATTTTATTCAATATTAAATTAGTGACTTTTGCATGTGTTATCTTTTATCAATGGCCCATGCAAGTCTTCAACCAGCGATCTTTGCGTTATTGGCACGGTGCTCTAACCAACTGAATTAATAGGACAATTTGTTTTTTATATAGTGCATATCATCTAAGCATAGATTCTTTTAATGAACTTAGCAAAAAAAGATCTTCTTATCATCATGATTTTATAAACTTGAGTTATTTACACTAGATATACCCTATGTAGTTCATAATAATTTATTCAATATTTAATTAGTAACTTATGTTGAGCTATCTTATTTAGATGGCCCATGCAAATCTTGAACTAGTGACGTTTGCATTATTAGCACGACACTCTAACCAACTGAGCTAATAGGCCCATTTGTTTTTTATTTTGGGCATGAGAAACCATCTAAGCTTTGATTCTTTTTAATGGCCTTGTTTTGTAATTTTGAAAATTTTCACCAAAAAATGTGTAAAATTTAAATTTTTGAACAATCTATTAACGAAAATATACCTTTAACTCAATGCTTAGCAAATAAAAAAAGTCTTCTTGTTACCAAGATTTTATAAAGTTGAGTAATTTAAACTACAAATACCCTATGTAGTTCATAATATTTTATTCAATATTTAATTAGTAACTTATGCATGGGCCATCTATAACCAACTGCGATCTTCACGTTATTAGTGCGACGCTCCAACCAACTGAGCTAATAGGCCAATTTGTTTTTTTATTTTGTGCATGAGAAACTATCTAAGCTTAGATTCTTTTAATGGCCTTGCTTTGTTATTTTGAAAATTTTATCCAAAAAATGACTAAAATCAAAATTTTTGAATAATCTATTAACGAAAATATACCTTTAATTCGAGGCTTAGCAAAAAAAATATCTTCTCGTTGCCATGATTTTATAAACTTGTGTTATTTAAACTACAAACACCCAAAGTAGTTCATAATATTTTATTCAATATTTAATTAGTAACTTATGCATGTGTTGTCTTTTATAGATGGCCCACGCAAGTCTTGAACCTTCGACCTTCGCGTTATTAGCACGATGCCCTAACTGACAGAGCTAATGGGCCAAATAGTTTTTTATTTTGTGCATGAGAAACCGTCTAAGCTAAGATTCTTTTAATGAGCTTGATTTGTTATTTTGAAAACTTTGTCCAAAAAATGAGCAAAATTTAAATTTTTTAATAATCTATTAAGAAAAATATATCTTTAACAAGATGCTTAGCACAAAAAAAAATCTTCTTCTTACCATGATTTTATAAACTTGAGTTATTTACATTACAAATACCCTATGTAGTTCATAATATTTTATTGAATATTAAATTAGTAACTTTTGCATGTGCTATCATTCGGATTTTTAGCACGATGCTCTAACCAACTAAGCTAATAGGCCAATCTTTTTTTTATTTTGTGCATGAGAATCCGTCTAAGCTAAGATTCTTTTAATGGCCTTGATTTGTTATTTTGAAAATTTTGTCCAAAAAATGAGTACAATTTAATTTTTTTTGAATAATCTATTAATGAAAATATACCTTTAACTAACACGATGCGTAGCAAAAAAAAAAAAATCTTCTTGCTACCATGATTTTATAAACTTTAGTTATTTACACTACAAATACCCTATGCAGTTCATAATATTTTATTTAGTATTAAATTAGTGACTTTTGCATGCGTTATCTTCTATCAATAGCCCATGCTGGTCTTCAACCAACCATCTTCGCATTATTGGCTCGATGCTCTAACCAATTGAGCTAATAGGCCAATTAGTTTTTTAATTAATGCATGAGAAACAGTCTATGCTTAGATTCTTTTAATAGCCTCACTTTGTTATTTTGAAAATTTTGTCCAAAAAAATGAGTAAAATTTAAATTTTTGAACAATCAATTAAAGAAAATATACCTTTAACTTGATTCTTAGCGAAAGAAAATCTTCTTGTTACCCTGATTTTATAAACTTGAGTTATTTACACTACAAATACCCTATGCAGTTCATAATGTTTTATTCAATATTTAATTAGTTACTTATGCATGTGCTATCTTTTATAGATAGCCCATGCTGGTCTTAACCCTACGACCATCGCGTTATTAGCATGTCGCTCTAACGAACTTAGCTAATTGGCCAATTTGTTTTTTATTTTGTGTATGAGAAACCGTCTAAGCATAGATTCTTTTAATGGCCTTGCTTTGTTATTTTAAAACTTTTGTTCAAAAAATCAGTATAATTTAAATTTTTGAATAATCTATTAACAAAATATAACTTTAACTCGATGCCTAGCAAAAAAAAAAAAATCTTATATATGGGGAATGCAAGTCTTGAACTTGCGACCTTCGCTATTAACATAGCGCTCTAACCAATGAAGCTAATAGGCCAATTTGTTCATTATTTTGTGCATGAGAAACTGTCTAAAGCTTAGATTCTTTTAATGGCCTTGCTTTGTTATTTTGAAAATTTTGTCCAAATAATGAGTAAAATTTAAATTTTTGAATAATCTATTAACGAAAATATACCTTAAACACGATGCCTAGCAAAAAAAAAAATCTTCTTGTTACCATGATTTTATAAACTTGAGTTATTTACACTACAAATTCCCTATGAAGTTCATAATATTTTATTCAATATTTAATTAGTAACTTATGCATATGCTATCTTTTATAGATGGCTAATGCAGGTCTTGAACCCGCAACCTTCACGTTAATAGCATGACGCTCTAACCAACTAAGCTAATAGGCCAATTTATTTTTTATTTAGTACTTGAGAAACCGTCTAAGCTTAGATTCTTTTAATGGCTTTGCTTTTTTATTTTGAAAATTTTGTCCGAAAAATGTGTAAAATTTAAATTTTTGAATAATCTATTAATGAAAATATACCTTTAATTCGATGCCTAGCAAAAAAAAAATCTTCTTGTTACCTTGTTTTTATAAACTCGAGTTATTTACACAACAAATACTTAATTAGTAACTTATGCATGTGCTATCTTTTATAGATGGCCCATGCAGGTCTTGAACATGCGACCTTTGCATTATTAGCACGACGCTCTAAACTACTGAGCAAATAGGCCAATTTGTTTTTTATTTTGTACATAAGAAACCATCTAAGCTAAGATTCTTTTAATGGCCTTGCTTTGTTATTTTGAAAATTTTGTCCAAATAATGAGTAAAATTTAAATTTTTGAATAATCTATTAATGAAAGAATACCTTTTAACACAATGCTTAGCAAAAAAAATATCTTCTTGTTACCATGATTTTATAAACTTTAGTTATTTGCACTACAAATACCCTATGCAGTTCATAATATTTTATTCAATATTTCATTAGTTACTTATGCATGTGCTATCTTTTATAGATAGCCCATGCAGGTCTTAACCCTGCGACCATCGCGTTATTAGCATAACGCTCTAACGAACTTAGCTAATTGGCCAATTTGTTTTTTATTTTGTGCATGAGAAACCATCTAACCTTAGATTCTTTTAATGGCCTTGCTTTGTTATCTTGAAAATTTTGTCCAAAAAATGAGTATAATTTAAATTTTTGAATAATCTATTAACTAAAATATAACTTTAACTAGATACCTAGCAAAAAAAAAATCTTCTTGTTAGCATGATTTTATAAACTTGAGTTATTTACACTACAAATTCCCTATGTAGTTCACAATATTTTATTCAATATAAAATTTGTAACTTATGCATGTGCTATCTTTTATAGATGGCCAATGCAGGTCTTGAACTTGAGAACTACGCTATTAACATAGCGCTCTAACCAATTGAGCTAATAGGGCAATTTGTTCTTTATTTTGTGCATGAGAAACTGTCTAAGCTTAGATTTTTTTTAATGGCCTTGCTTTGTTATTTTGAAAATTTTGTCAAAATAATGAGTAAAATTTAAATTTTTGAATAATCTATAAACTTTAGTTATTTGCACTACAAATACCCCATGCAGTTCATAATATTTTATTTAATATTAAATTAGTGACTTTTGCATGTGTTATCTTTTATCAATGGCCCATGCAGGTCTTCAACCAGCGATATTCGCGTTATTAGCACCAATGGCGGATCTAGGATCCGAAGGGAATGGGGGCAATATAAGAATAAGATAACAAAAAAAAAAGACTCAAAATTAAAACATAAATAGATATAAAAATTTTGCATTGATATGTTTGAATATACTTACATAGAGTGATAGAGATTATAGTTGCCCTCGACGAGTTTTCATAGACTGAAATCTTTGAATAATCAATTCATTATCAATAGTATCAAAGTCATCATTCTCAATGTAAGTGACCAAACAATCATTTATCCAATCATCCCCCATTCGATTTCGCAATCTATTTTTGAATATTTTTATGGCGGAAAAAGCTCTTTCCACTGTAGCAGTAGCAACTGGCAAACTAAGAGCTAATTTGACAAGTAGATAAACCAATGGATATACAATATGTCTCTTTGATTCAACTAACTTTTCTGCAAGAGCTAGAATTCCTATTATCATTGAGAATTCATCACTTGTGCGCATGTCAATTATATAAATCTCAAGTTGATTTTTCAAGCACAATCAACTCCGTAGCAGAAAACTCTGACGGGTAATACCGAGCAAGATGAATTAATCTTTGTTTATCAAAAGCTAAAAAGGAATCATTCAGGCTAAGACATGCCACACATAACAGTAATTCAGTATTTATTTCTTTAAATCGATCGTTAAGTTCTTGAAGCTGTCGATCAAATACAACAAAACAATCCAGCACAATATTTATCTATATTAAGCACTTGCTGAATTTCACGATGTCGCCTTCCTTTTGCTACAAATATTGCATTCATATCAGGAATATCAATTTCATTAGTTTGACAAAAAGCAGAGACTTCATATAATAATGACTCTCATCCATTGTCCCTCATTATTTGTAGTCATTGCTTAGAAATTCTAACCAATGTCATAGCATTAATAATATCTTGATCTTTTCTTTGCAATGCTTGTGATAATTCATTTGTGATACCCAAAATATTTTTCATTAAATGCAAAGTGAATACAAAATCAAAAGTTTCCACTGATTCTAAAAGCCCATTTGCTTTAGCTCTTTGCTCCGAACTCAAACCATCTTCCATAATTATCTCAAGAATATCAATAACAGAAGAATACATAATAATCACATTTACTAGTGTATTATAATGTGAGCTCCAACGAGTATCATTTGGTCATTTCAAACTAGTTTCTTGATTCAAGCCACAACCACTTTTCAATTCTCCTTTTGTTAATCCTTCTTTGACTCGAGCAATTTGTTTATCTCGAAGCATGTCAACACGTTTACATGAGCCTCCAACAATATTCAATAAAATTGATACTAAATTAAATAGTGAAGCAACTTGAATTTCATTTTTTGAAACAGCAACAAGTGTGAGTTGGAGTTGTGTTGTGTCCGCAAGTGCACGGATACTCAAAGTAATATTTAAGATATCGAACCATAGGGACTTCGCTGTTAAGTACTGACTAATTGAGTTTTCACTAGCTAAGCAAATCGAGGGTTGTGTAAATAGCAATCGAACTATAATCGAAGTAAATTAGAATGAGAGAATCGGGACTAGGGGTTCATTCGTCTTAATATTCATGACTAAATATGATTAAAGATTCATCAATTTATCTTTGTTATGGTTAAGATATAATTCACTTGATAAACAAACTAACTCACTCTCGTGGAGTTAGTTTACAAGGAACGATCCTCAGTCTCGTGCAAGATCAATACAATGCTAAATATAAGTGAATTTTGGCTAAAGAGATAAAGAATCACTCTCATGCATTCTACATCAATACCAAGATCTCAAGCAAAACTAAGCACTCTCGCACCTTAGTTTCATAGGTTTTACTCAAGGCTTTCTAACAATCTAACATCTATCTCTAGCATGTTATCATGTCTAAAACAACAATAAATTCTAGGTCATAACATTAACAAGAAATGAGCTTCTAAAATCTATGGGTAAGAACACAACCAATCTCTTGCGATGAGCTCTTACAATAAATTCTAGGGTTCCAAGTTCTATGATATCATCTTCTCAGTCCATAGCATAAAACTCTAAAACATGTTAATGTATGATGCTAAAAACGATTGATGGCATAAATCACTTGAGTAAAATAACCATAGCAAAGATATATTGATGTGAGAAAAGTTATCTAGTCATTGAAATATCAAGAGAATAACACCCCCCATGTCCAAAGAGGAGTTTAAGCAAGCATGGTGAAGAAGTTAAAATATTCCATGGTTTTAGAGAGTCGAAAATCAAAGGAAGAGAAGAGTTTAGAAAATACAGCACAGTTGTGAAATATTTCATAGCCATATTTTGCAAGTTGAAACAATGAACAGTGTCGGCGCCTCTTCTTTCTTTGATTTCTCTTCCAATTGACCTCCTTTCGTTCTAAAACTTCTGGTACATTGTCTTCTCCTCTAGGCAAAGCTTCAGTATGAATTTCACTGTCTGAGATGGTCTGGATTCGTCGCGATGGCGTAACCCTAGGCGGCAGTATGAATTGTGATTTCTCTCTGTCGAGTGGATGAAAATTAGGGCTTTTTGTGTCGTCCTCTTCCCCTCGTTGGTTGCCTCCTGATTGCTTCTTACAACATCGAATTTAAGGGTCTGGATCACTCGCAATCGTCTCTGCAAAAATCGGGCGTCGGAATTGACCTAGGAGTCGCGTTCAAAAACAGAAATACGGCAGTGTAATAGTTCACTGCCCTGCCGTAAAATTGGCTGAACTCTCTGGTCGAAAACGTCTTGGAAAATACGGCCTGTAAAATAGTTTACGGCCCTACAGTAAAAACGATCGAGCGTTCTGTTTTGAAAGTGCTAGGAAATACGACACCGTAATATGGTTCGCAGCACTGCCGTAAAATCGGCTGAACTCTCTGGTCGGAAATGTCTGGAAAATACGGCCCGTGAAATAGTTTACGGCAGTGCCATAATTTCAACAATGGTTTCTGTTCCGAAAGTGCTCCAAAATACGGTTGTATAATTCTTTACGGTGGTGCCGTAAAATCCGGGAAGTTTTCTATTTGGAAAATCGCCAAAATACGGCCGTGCTCTCGATAATACGGTAGCCGCGAAAAATACAGTACCGTATTATAAATATGGCTCTGCCGTATTTTGGTCCTCAGCCTCGATTTGCATGAAATTTCTTGTGTGACCTCTTCTTGATGTTGAGAATTCTTCTATGTATTTGATTTTGCTCGAAAACACCCTAAAATGAAGCCTTTTTTCTTGAAAATCATGAAAAACCAAAATAGAAGTAGACTTTGCAATATTTGATGGATTCAGCATAAAAACAAGTAAAAGATCCTCAATTTAGCACGAAAAGGTATTTAAAATGATACAAAATATACTATATATTTTGGTGTCATCAAAATACATAAGGCTCAAACTTTGCTTGTCCTCAAGCAAAAAATCAAAATTTGATTAAAAGAATAACCTTTGCATGCTCAATAAATTTCTAAAATACAATCCATCAATGAAAAATTTCATCATTTGTTTTACAAAACTTCAAATAAACATATCATTCTTAGAACTCAACCCTCTAGATCCACAACTCAATCAAATAAAACTTTGCAACTTGTATAATAAAGAGAATTTTCAATCTCATGATTTCACCCAGTTTTCAGTTCAAATCTATCTTGCTTTTGTTTACAGGAATTAGGTTTCCAAGATCTTTTTACACACATAATTTTTTTTTTCTTTTTTTTATGTATTTTGTTTGTTTTTGTAAAGATGGCATGTACCCACTTAGATACACACTTTTTATTTTTGACTTCAACTCTTATCTTCGGTACCACTATCAATTTTGCATAGTGCCAAGTAGAGGAGTCTTATTCTTTTTATCTCTCATTATTTTTCATGCATAGACTTCAACTCATGTCTTAGGTACCACTATCAATTTTACATAGTGCTAAGTAGGGGAGTCTCTTACTATTTTTATGGATCTTGGATTCTTATTTCCCAACAAATAGCAAAATAGACTAAACATCTACTAGGTTGATCAATTGATCTCAATTCTCAAATCATACTCATATACTCATTTTATTCAAAAGAATAGGTTCACCTTAGATCTTATTCCTCAAATAATACATCTACCCAAAATTTTATGCATCAATTAACGTCATATTTCAATAGACAAATATGTATTAAAGAAATAAATTTAACATGATAGGGTTATATCTTCAATCATGAATTTGAGTTCATTTATCATCAATTAAATCATCAAGAAAATACTTATCATCATCATCAATGAAAATTTTTCAAGATAGAAGCAACAAGCAAAGTAAATCACATGCATCCAACAATCTCAAGAAAAATAATATCATCATCGCATGGTACAACCATGTCAAAAAGTAATCATCAGTGTAATCATTATTATTGTACAACCACTTCAAAAATATAAGCATGTCAAGAATAGCAGTGGTGGCGGTCGTAGAGCATCATCCTTCCCTTCATCATATGAAACAACAATAAGATATAGAAAAATATAGCATAGCAAAGAAATAAAGGTTGATAATACTCACAAAGCATCTACTCATCGCCGTCTGATCGTGTGGCCTCAGAGTCCCTTGCAGTAGTCTCCATGGGATCATAGTATGGCGTCCCTACTTGATCACCTTCATATCCATAGTTTTTTGTGATCTGCATAACCAAAACGGTCATAAAGGAAGTTTCCTATGTCTTCCATATGATTACACAATCTCTCCATATCCCTGTGGATGTATCCTAGAGTCTCTTGCATCCCATCCAGGCAGCATTCTTGGTTGTACATCTGTGCTGTGAGCGCCTGAAAACCTGGATCGTGATGGCTAGAAAAACCACCCCTCGTCCCATGTGAGGAAGTACCAACAGGCTGCGAAGAATCATGAGGAGGTGACACCATCCCATAGGGATCACCCCTTCCACCCCTGGTGGGTGGCGGTAGAACTGTATCTAGCGGTGGAGTAAAAGCTGCCTCAGCCGCACTAGGAGATAACTTCCAGTTGGCTCTTTCTCTAACCGTGGTCTTCTCGATGTGAGGTAAGGGTAGAGGAGGGATATTTGGTCCAAGGACCAAACAAAAAATGTCGCCTTCTCTAATAATCATCTTCATTGTTATGCAAGACTCAATGTCTAGTCTTGCATTCCCTTTTGCCAACTCAGTTCCATAGGGCTCTATCCCAAAATATCTATCTATAGGAGTGACCAAGCCTCCTATCACCACAGATCCTCTGCTCGCTCAGGCAACTTTGTCCATGTGTTTTATCATGAAGAAAGCCACATCAATAGCAAATCCATTGAGCATCCCCAAAGAAAACAGAGTTCATGTTGACGGACCATGCCGTCGCTATCTCCTCTTCCAAACACAGTGTGTGCTGGAACCCTATGGGCATACTTAATACAAGGGTTCTTGATCTTGCTAGCTCTAGCAGAAATGGCATAGAAATGACTCTCATCTGTAATTTGGTTCCAGAAAATGCCTTCCATGAATCCAAGAGGCATCTCAGTATATCCTCTTATGCTCAACTCAAAGATATTTCTTACTTCTTGCAATGTAAGCTTCCTCTCCTCATTAGCTAATCTGAAAGTGATTTCCCCTTCTGCAAGTCCATTCGAAAATTCTCTCAAGTCAATTATTAAGCTGCTCAAGAATGAAGAAACCCCTAAATGGGGGGCAAAAACCCTAAAGCATGGCGCTAAAGAAAAATATGCTAGCGGAAGCAAGGGTTTAAGATCATTTGCATGCCATATGTTCAACTATAACCGATTGAGTAGATTGAGATGGAAATTCATACCAACGCCATATGCTTGGAAGTCGGCTTGGATGAAGAGAACAAACTAGATCTCCTCCACAAGTTCACACACAAGATGAAGATGCTTACTCCTTGCGGTCCCTTGTGCTAGCAAGACACCCAAGCTTTTCTTTTTTTGTCGAATGGAAGGGATGATGAGATGATTCCCTTTCTTGGCCGAGAGCTTCTCTTGCTTCTCTCCCACCTTCGTCAACCACCCAACGAAAAGGATGATGAGCGTTGAAGTGAAGAAGCCAATGCTTATGCGTTTTGGCGTTGAAGCATAACCGGCTTTGATTACTTTCCATAAGTGGAAGAGAATCAAGCCAAGCGTTCAAGCCACTTCAAGAACGCATATTGGCATTGAACCAAGCGTTCACATTTGTGAACCGGTTCAATCCAAATCGTTCAATCGAATTTGGTTCATCAAACCAAACCGAAATAGCTCAAGCCACTTGGTCTAGACCAAATCGAACCCCAAGGCTCATGATCTAACCATTCATCTCCTGATGCCCCTGATCTCTCCGATCTAGCATCACCTCTCTCGATCGAAGCTTACCGATCTCAAGCCCTAATCAATCAAACATGATCAGACCAGATCTCACTTACAATCAGAGATTAAATCCCCTTTAAACTGAACCAAAGAATCCAGTCCATACGATCTGACTTAAGTAAGCCATATCATCAAATTGTGCGACCCTGAGGGTTTCCTTTAAATGTCGGTAACGATAACTTACGTTATCACGATCAGTGAGGGGTATCTAGCAACACATCACTGTCTCCCGATATAAAGGAAAGAGTCTTCCAAGACTACTCCCAAACCATAGCACAAGTGTGAATCAACTCACAAGGCATGCATGATTCCTTTGCCACTGGATGTTCTTATTGGACAAGCATGTCAAGCCTGTAACTCCAATACGATGAGCATGATCAGATCAGATGAGCATAGTCATCTGGGTATGGCCATACACTATCTCAATCATCTCATACAAGGGGGGGCCCCTTTAGAACATCACACTCCTTGAACAAGGAGACGGCAATCCTTTATCTATCACAAGTGCCCTAACCTGACTCAAGCTCACCATCCAAGATAGTCTATAATCATTATGTTTCAAATGATATTGAACTACCTCAAGACAATGACAATCATCATTTAGAAACACAAGTGATCTCAAGTCAAAGGACATGTGCCACTTAGTGCTTACAAGGATCATTCACATTGTGACAAGCAATGGAATATCCCAGTAGGGTCTATCCAGTACATCCAATGTACCCATGAGTCTACATCTTATTCCATGCTCGAAGCATCCTATAAGATTAGCACTCATATTAGTCTCAATCATATCAAGGCTGTCTCAAGTTCACCAAGATATCTCGACTAAGGACAAAGAGCATGTCAGCCCAGCTGAACAGCTTTGAGACATTATTCAGAAGTACACTTATTACAGCAGACAAGGTAACAACCTGAATAATAACCATGCCTTTTATAAACATAAGAGTTTATTACATGATACTTATACAATCCCAAGGCCTCAAACATTAGCCTTAAGGGCATACCCCAACAATCTCCCACTTGCACTTAATCTAATGGTTGAGAAATCTCAAACCCATATTATTGCAGTGCTTCTCATGCTTCTGCTGCGCCAGAGGCTTGGTAAGCGGGTCTGCCAGATTGTCATCTGTATGAACCTTGCATATTTTGATCTCGCCACGATCAATGATCTCCCGGATCAAGTGAAACCGTCTCTGTATGTGCTTGGACTTCTGGTGCGACCGCGGTTCCTTTGCTTGTGCAATTGCTCCAGTGTTATCACAGAAGATAACCAAAGGATCAGCACTCGAAGGAACGACACCAAGTTCTCTCACGAACTTACGAATCCACACTGCCTCCTTAGATGCTTCCGAGGCTGCAACATACTCGGCTTCTGTTGTGGAATCAGCAACAGTTGACTGTTTGAAGCTCTTCCACACCACTGCTCCACCATTCAAGCTAAAAACATAGCCTGATTGCGATCGGAAATCATCCTGGTCCGACTGGAACGAAGCGTCAGTATATCCCTCTATACTGAGTTCTTCCTGACCACCATATATCAAGAACATATCTTTGGTCCTCCGCAGATATTTTAAAATGTTCTTGACCGCAATCCAGTGCGCCAATCCTGGATTACTTTGGAATCGACTGGTCACGCTTAACCCGTAAGCGACGTCTGGGCGAGTACACAACATCGCATACATAATGGACCCAATAGCCGAAGCATAAGGCGTATTGTCCATTTCATCTTTCTCAGTCTGTGTTTGTGGACACTGACTCTTCGAAAGATTCAGACCATGTCTGACTGGAAGATATCCACGTTTAGAATTCTCTAAATGGAATCTCTCCAGGACCTTATCGATGTAAGTACTCTGGCACAGCCCGAGAAGCCTCTTAGATCTATCCCTGTAGATCTTCACACCTAATACATAGGCTGCTTCTCCTAAATCTTTCATCTGGAAACATTTTCCTAGCCATGCCTTAACAGCATGCAGTTCAGGAATATCATTTCCAATGATCAAGATATCATCGACGTAGAGGATTAGGAATGTAATCACGCTCCCACTAAACCTCTTATATACACACGGGTCATCCTCGTTCTTGATGAAACCAAACTCAGAGATTGATTCATCAAAACGAATATTCCAGCTCCTAGATGCTTGTTTAAGTCCATAAATGGACTTCTTTAACTTGCATATTTTATGACGATCTGATGGATTAGTGAAACCTTCTGGTTGTGTCATATACACATCCTCATCCAGATTTCCATTAAGGAAAGCTGTCTTCACATCCATCTGCCAGATCTCATAATCGTAATATGCAGCTATCGCGAAAAGAATCCGAATAGACTTAAACATGGCTACAGGTGAGAAAGTTTCATCATAATCTATCCCGTAGATTTGTTTGAAACCTTTCGCAACTAGCCTGCCTTTATAGGTAACCACGTTACCATCCATGTCAATCTTCTTCTTGAAGATCCATTTACAGCCTATAGGGATTACTCCCGGAGGCGGATCAACCAAATCCCAGATTTGGTTATCTGACATGGAGTCCATCTCGGCTCGCATAGCTTCAAGCCATCTAGCTGACTCCGGTCCACTGACCGCATCCGCATAAGTTAGGGGTTCATCATTATCAATGATGTAGACTCCGTCATAGCGCTCAGGCTGTCGACGGATCCTACCCGATCTTCGCGGTTCCCGTGATATTTGAGCCTCAGGTTGTTCAATAACCTGATCTACCGGCTCAGGCTCATCCATCTGTGCCTGACTACTTTGTCCTTCCTCTGGATTCTCATCCAGCTTTATTTCTCTCCCACTGGCCTCTTGCAGAAGAAATTCCTTCTCAAGAAATATGGCCGTCCGAGCAACAAAAACCTTGTTCTCTTTGGGATCGTAGAAATAATAACCCTTAGTTTCCTTAGGGTAACCGACAAAGATGCATTTATCAGATCTGCTCTCTAGTTTCCCAGAGGCGAGCTTTTTGACATAAGCCTCGCAACCCCAGATCCTGATAAATGTCAAGCTCGGCTGTTTCCCATACCATAACTCATATGGCGTCTTTGAAACTGCCTTGGATGGCACTCGGTTTAGTACCTTTGCAGCTGTTTCCAGTGCAAAACCCCAAAAGGAATATGGAAGAGTAGCCTGACTCATCATAGAACGAACCATATCAAGTAACGTTCTATTTCTCCTCTCGGACACACCATTCCACTGCGGTGTTCCTGGCGGAGTGAGCTGTGAGATAATCCCACACTCCTTCAGATAGTCAGTAAACGCATGACTCAGGTATTCACCACCTCGATCAGAACGAAGTGCCTTGATATTGCGGCCTAGCTGATTTTGTACTTCATTTTTGAACTCTTTGAACTTGTCAAAAGATTCACTTTTATGTCTCATCAGATAGACATACCCATACCTACTGAAATCATCAGTAAAGGTAATGAAGTACTGATAGCCACCTCTGGCATGTTTACTAAATGGCCCACACACATCACTGTGTATAAGGTCCAGTAAACCTGAAGTCCTTTGACCTTTGTTTGAAAAAGGTGACTTCGTCATTTTACCCATCAAACAAGCTTTGCATGTATCAATCTCCTCATAGGAGAAAGATCCCAGCAGTCCATGATCATGCAACCGCTTAATGCGCTTCTCGTTTATATGGCCTAAACGACTATGCCATAACAAGGTGCTGTCATCAGCATACTTGGCTTTCTTATTATCAATGTTTTGTATAGAATTTTCCATGTCCAACATGTATAACCCATTGTTAATTGAACCAGTTGCATACACAATATTATCTAGAGATAAAACACACTTTGAAATATTGCATTCAAAGGCAAATCCTTTCCTGACAAGAGCAGGAATAGAGATAATATTCTTTGTGATACTTGGTACAAAATAACAATTGTTTAATTCTAATACAATGCCAGATGGTAAAGTAATGAAATAGTCTCCTACAGCAACAGCAGCAACCCGTGCCCCGTTTCCAACTCGTAGGTCTACCTCATGCTGTCCCACCTGCCTTCTTCTCTTGAGTTCCTGCACATTTGAACAAATGTGAACTCCACATGCAGTGTCCAACACCCATGATATAGTAGAAGAAGATAACATGACCTCAGTCACATATATACCTGAGCCAGAAGCGATGCTTCCCCTCTTATCTCCTTGGAGCGCTTTACAGTCCTTTTTCCAGTGACCCAGCTGGCCACAGTGGAAACACCTGTTGTCCTTCGACCGCTTCACCTTCTGTTTCAGGGCCTTGCTGTAATTCTTGACAGGGGCCTTGCCCTTCTTCCCCTTCTTCTTGTTCCTAGAAGGAACCATCAAGACAGAGGTTGAAGGCTTACCCTTCAGAGTTTCCTCAGTGGTCAAGAGCATATTCAGCAGCTCTGCCGGCGTACAATCGATTTTGTTCATATTAAAGTTAATGATGAACGCATCGAAAGAAGACGGGAGAGACTGCAGAATAATATCCACAGCAAGCTCCTGGTTGATGGTATGCCCCAGTTTCTCCAGAGCCTCCTTGTGCCCAATCATCTTGAGCACGTGAGCTCCCACTGGGCTCCCCTCAGCCAGTTTGCTCTGAAAGAAGAGCTTCGTCAGATTATAGCGTTCAGTCCTCGCCTGTGCAGCATACAGCATCTTGAGGTTCGCTATAATTTCTATAGCCGACATATCCTCATGCTGACGCTGCAGCGGTGGCGTCATAGACGCTAGCATCAAGCAAGCGACATCAATGCTATCATTGACGTGCTTTTCATAGGCATCCCGAACCGCCCTTGCGGCGTTCGGAGCGGGCTGCGGCGGTATCGCCGTCTCGAGGACATACAGTTTCCTCTCTGCCTTAAGAACGATCTTAAGGTGTCCGAACCAGTCAGAGAAGTTCGGCCCAGCAAACTTCTCCCTTTCCAGTAGGGATCGCACATTGAAGCTCATGGTGTTCGTTGCTGCAGGAATCTACAACAAGCAAGAACAGCAAGGTCAGTATCAATGTTCAGAATCAATCCAGGACTTAAGAAAGATTCTTTTCTCACTATTTTGTCTGACTGAAAAATCCAGTAAACAGTCCGAAAGAGTAACACTCTTTTAGTGAGATGGGATCCAGATTTCATACTTGGTCTCCGCGTCCCGCTCAGGCGAGATAAGTTGCACAGAGATGACAAGCACTAATTTCTGGTAGGCTATCCCAGCCAATCGCCAACCCGTGCGATTCCCCTTCATCTTGGCAATCCAGCAGACTATGCCAACTGAGTTGGTACAACACAGTCTCTGATCCCAGAGATGGCTGCCTCCATGTGCTACCATATGCGCCACATATGTAGCCTACATGGTCAAGCTGACCTGACCTACTCCCTGGACCACCACGTGCTATGCTGAGCAACGAGAGGGGATAAATCCCAACTCTGTAACACGCAGGTGAAATCCAGCACCGTCTGAAGATAGATGGACGTGCCCACTGAGTGGGTTCAACACGGCTCCAACGATAATCAGAACAGTGAGGTTTCGCGTCAGAAGGCTTACGAGCTTGATATGTTAGCGTTGGATTTTAGCGGTCTTTTATCTTCTTACTATCAGGCATATCCTATGGCTATAGCAGAAGATAAACACATGCAATTCTAATTATTTAAGCAATAAATAGAAAGCATGATCTTATGTGGTAAAAGCCCAAGAACCCTAGTAAGACCTTAATTTTACTTAAGTCTTCACTTGAGCTCCTTATGCATCTCATCTGGTCCAACCCAGTGCCCAAGCGCCAAGAGCACCTCAGGTGCACTACCAGGTGAATGCCCCTCTTGGATGTGTGCTTTTGTACTCTTGTCTAATCAAAGTACATTTGATCTATCTAGACAAGGTTGACTCGCAGGTCAACAACATATTATAAATTAAGTACAATGTGATTCGCAGATCACAAATTAATTTACAATGTTTTTGTAAATCCAGGCACGCAGGCCCCAGCACAGCACACAAATGGGCAACCCACATAAGACTAAATAAACAAGCATATGGTTCAATCAACATGTGATCCATTCATGAAATTAAAATTTTTGAAAAACCCCATGGTATCAATTTTAATTTCCTTATGGGCCCTATAACCTTACAATGGTCCATTGATGGGGATCCACTCATCCATCTAGTTAGATCCTTTCCCCTTGCATGCACCAAGTCCTAACTGACCCGAGTTGACCTAATGGTCAACCATGCATGCGCCAAGGGCTGAACCACCCTCATGAGTTTTGGCAAGCGGGTGTGACCCCGGGCCTGACTCAAGTGTGTTCAGAAGTTGTCTCAACCAGACCTCGCTACACGCCCTAGATGCAGTCAACCTACAGCCACCTTGTGCTTGCGCATAGGTGCTATCAGGTCAACTCATCTGAGCTGTCAGATGGTCTGATCAGACTTGGATCTATTTAGATTATGCTTTCAACCCCATCAACCCATCTAAGGAATTATAGTAGGGTCACCTTAGATCTAATCAGCCGCGCAAGATATAAGTTTTATAAACATCTAGATCAAGCGCAAACAATCAAACAACATGCTTCACTTATGTTGATAACCCTTAGATCTAAGGGGGTCCCCTTCAAGGGGGAGCGCAAACTTTAGGGGGTCCCCTTCAAGGGGGAGCGCAAACTTTAGGTAACCATGAGACAAGCGCAAAGTTCATGTAACCATGACACAAGCGCAAAGTTCATGTAACCAAATCATCAAGTAAGCGCAAAATCATCAAGTAAGCGCAACATATATGGATCACATCAGCAAACATAATAGCATGCAAAGAGCCTACCTCTGATACCAATTGAAGAAACCCCTAAATGGGGGGCAAAAACCCTAAAGCATGGCGCTAAAGAAAAATATGCTAGCGGAAGCAAGGGTTTAAGATCATTTGCATGCCATATGTTCAACTATAACCGATTGAGTAGATTGAGATGGAAATTCATACCAACGCCATATGCTTGGAAGTCGGCTTGGATGAAGAGAACAAACTAGATCTCCTCCACAAGTTCACACACAAGATGAAGATGCTTACTCCTTGCGGTCCCTTGTGCTAGCAAGACACCCAAGCTTTTCTTTTTTTGTCGAATGGAAGGGATGATGAGATGATTCCCTTTCTTGGCCGAGAGCTTCTCTTGCTTCTCTCCCACCTTCGTCAACCACCCAACGAAAAGGATGATGAGCGTTGAAGTGAAGAAGCCAACGCTTATGCGTTTTGGCGTTGAAGCATAACCGGCTTTGATTACTTTCCATAAGTGGAAGAGAATCAAGCCAAGCGTTCAAGCCACTTCAAGAACGCATATTGGCATTGAACCAAGCGTTCACATTTGTGAACCGGTTCAATCCAAATCGTTCAATCGAATTTGGTTCATCAAACCAAACCGAAATAGCTCAAGCCACTTGGTCTAGACCAAATCGAACCCCAAGGCTCATGATCTAACCATTCATCTCCTGATGCCCCTGATCTCTCCGATCTAGCATCACCTCTCTCGATCGAAGCTTACCGATCTCAAGCCCTAATCAATCAAACATGATCAGACCAGATCTCACTTACAATCAGAGATTAAATCCCCTTTAAACTGAACCAAAGAATCCAGTCCATACGATCTGACTTAAGTAAGCCATATCATCAAATTGTGCGACCCTGAGGGTTTCCTTTAAATGTCGGTAACGATAACTTACGTTATCACGATCAGTGAGGGGTATCTAGCAACACATCACTGTCTCCCGATATAAAGGAAAGAGTCTTCCAAGACTACTCCCAAACCATAGCACAAGTGTGAATCAACTCACAAGGCATGCATGATTCCTTTGCCACTGGATGTTCTTATTGGACAAGCATGTCAAGCCTGTAACTCCAATACGATGAGCATGATCAGATCAGATGAGCATAGTCATCTGGGTATGGCCATACACTATCTCAATCATCTCATACAAGGGGGGGCCCCTTTAGAACATCACACTCCTTGAACAAGGAGACGGCAATCCTTTATCTATCACAAGTGCCCTAACCTGACTCAAGCTCACCATCCAAGATAGTCTATAATCATTATGTTTCAAATGATATTGAACTACCTCAAGACAATGACAATCATCATTTAGAAACACAAGTGATCTCAAGTCAAAGGACATGTGCCACTTAGTGCTTACAAGGATCATTCACATTGTGACGAGCAATGGAATATCCCAGTAGGGTCTGTCCAGTACATCCAATGTACCCATGAGTCTACATCTTATTCCATGCTCGAAGCATCCTATAAGATTAGCACTCATATTAGTCTCAATCATATCAAGGCTGTCTCAAGTTCACCAAGATATCTCGACTAAGGACAAAGAGCATGTCAGCCCAGCTGAACAGCTTTGAGACATTATTCAGAAGTACACTTATTACAGCAGACAAGGTAACAACCTGAATAATAACCATGCCTTTTATAAACATAAGAGTTTATTACATGATACTTATACAATCCCAAGGCCTCAAACATTAGCCTTAAGGGCATACCCCAACAAAGAACTCTAGAACAAGTGGAAGATAAGTGTGCAGAGTCATCTGGAAGAACTGCTTAGCCTTGATCCTCTCAAACATCCAAAGCACGTCCTCATAAAGCCCCAAGGCTTCCAATGTTCTTCGATCAGCATACTTAGTGTTGATGATTTTTCTTTCTAAAATTTTGTTGTATCTGGATTCCTGCATTTCATTTCTAAAGATTATTCCATGGGGGTTCTGTGGTTGAGATGATTCAGCAGGGGCTTTCCCCTTTCTTCTTGGACAAATTGACTTTGTTCTTGGTGCCATGAGTATGAACTCAAGCTGCAATTTTCAATTTAATGCAAATACAGCAAATATATCACATTGTATCATACTCTCAACATCATCAGAAATGTTAATCAAGTTCATTGGAAACGAAAATCAACTTAGAACTCAGGCTTAAACTCAAGAAAACAGAGTAAACGTCAATGAACAGTAACTTCGAGTAAGTTCAGCGTACTTCAGTTCAAATCGGTGACGGAAATCGGTTTAAATTCTTCCAAACAGCAAAGGATCGATAGCCTATCCTCTAACGGGTAAATGAAAACAAGAATCACTCAAAATGGTTGAGAAATGCGTGAAAACGAGTGAAAGGGGCGAAACTTGATAAAAACTCATCAAATCTGTAAAATCGGTGAAATGAGTACCTAATCGACAACGAAAGCTGAACGGGAAAGGTCACCGGCGTCCCCAGGTGGTCAGAGATGATTGGAAATCCAAGAACGGCTCAAAAACGAGTGAGAACGAGGGTAAAAATCCTAAAAACGGTCCGATCAAAACCCTAAATACGGCACATAGTTCGTGTGTCAGAAAACAAAATACGGTAGTGTAATGTCTTACGGCACTGCCGTAAAATTATGACTGCTCTCGGGTTAAAGCTGGATCAGAAATACGGTACCGTAAAGTAGTTTACGGTACTGCCATAAAATCTCGATAGTGTTCTGTTCAAAAACGACTCAGAAAGACGGTACCGTGTAATCCGTTATGGTACTGCCATAAAAATCAGGGAGTGAAATTTTTTTTTTTTTTGTGTAAAATATGGTACCGTAGACTAACTTATGACGGTGCCATAAAAATGAGGAGACTCTCTGGTTGATTTGTGCAACAAAATACGGTACCGTGTAAGTGTTTACAGTAGTGCCGTAATTTCGTCACAACCCTCTGGTGGAAAGTGAACCAAAAATACGGTACCATAATAGACTTTACGGTAGTACCGTATTTTGCATCAAATCACGATTTTCCTACAAAAATAAAAGAAAAATTAGTCCTAAGCAAAAAATTGAAACAAATAGAGGTTAGAAGGCTTGGGTTGTCTCCCAAGAAGTGCTAATTTTAATGGTCCTTAGCTTGACCCCTTCACTCTTGGATCCGCTTGTATTTCATCAAGTAGATAATTCTCCCCTTCTTCAATCTGATTTCCATGATAGTAGTGTTTCAATCTCTATCCATTAACTTGAATACTCCTTTCTCTTCACTCCATATGTCGACGGCTTCGTACGGATAAGTCTTCTTCACCTGAAAAGGCCCAAACTATCGAGACTTAAGTTTACCAGGAAAAAGTCTCAATCTAGAATTAAACAAGAGAACGAAGTCACTTGGTTGAAATTCTTTTCTGTGTACGTGTTGATCATGCCATCTCTTGGTCCTCTCCTTGTAGATCTTTGCATTTTCATAAGCAGAGAGTCTAATTTCATCAAATTCACTCAATTGTAGTTTCCTCTTTTCACTTTCACACTTCAAGTCAAAATTTAATGCTCTGATTGCCCAGAATGCTTTATGCTCGAGTTCTACAGGAAGGTGACATGATTTGCCACAAACCAATTAAAATGGTGACATACCTATTGGTGTTTTGAAAGCAGTCCGGTATGCCCAAAGTGCATCATCGAGCTTGAGCGCCCAGTCCTTCCTTGTTCTTGACACTGTCTTTTCCATATCCCTTTAATTTCTCTGTTAGATATCTCCACTTGTCCACTTGTTTGGGGATGGTAAGGTGTTGCAACTCTATGATTTACCCCATATTTTCTAAGTAAGGCTGAAAATTTGTGTTCAATAAAGTGGGATCCTCCATAACTAATCACAACTCGTAGTACTCCAAAGCGTGGGAAGATAACTCTTTTAAATAGTTTCACCACAACCCTAGAATCATTAGTGGGAGAAGAAATGGCTTCTACCCACTTGGAAACATAATCTACCGCCATAAGTATATAATTATTCCCTCCAGATGATGGAAAAGGTCCCATGAAATCAATACCCCAAACATCAAAAATTTCAACTTCAAGTATGGTGGACAATGGCATCTCATTCCTTCTATTTATGTTCCCCATCCTTTGACAATTATCACAAGACATTATAAAATTCCTTGCATCCTTAAATAATGTGGGCCAATAAAATCCATATTGTAGTACCTTGAAAATTGTCTTCTCAGTACTAGCATGTCCTCCATATGATGATCCATGACACTGCGATAATATGTCTTTCATTTCTTCTTCGGGGAAACATCTCCTAAATATTCCATCTGCACATCTTTTGAACACATAAGGCTCATCCCAAAAATAGTGTTTAACATCTACTAAAAATCTTTTCTTGCCTTGGTAACTCAAATCAATAGGAAATATATTAGCAACTAGATAATTTACAATATCTGCATACCAAGGGACCTTAATTTGTTCAATCCTCATCAGTTGTTCCTCAGGAAAGGAATCATTAATATCACCTTTTGTATCTTCTACAATCATCCATGAAAGGTGGTCTGCAACTAAATTCTCAGTTCCTTTCTTATCTTTGATTTCCAGATCAAATTCTTGCAGAAGCAAAGTCCATCTCAATAACCGTGGCTTACTGTCCTTCTTCTGCATCAAATAGTTAACTGTAGCATGATCAGTATATACTACAACTTTTGAATTTATCAAGTAACATCTGAATTTGTCAAATGCAAAAACTATAGCCAACAACTCCTTCTCAGTAGTGGTGTAATTCCTCTGTGTTTCATCTAAAGCTTTATTGGCATAAGAGATCACATAAGGCTTCTTTTCCTTTGTTTGCCCTAGAACTGCTCCCACTGCAAAATCACTGGAATCACACATAAGCTCGAAGGGTAACTCCTAGTTAGGTGGTTGCATAATAGGTGCTGATGTCAAGGCTTTCTTCAGTTCCTGAAAAGCAGACAGACATTTCTCATCAAAGCAGAATTTTGCATCTTTACAAAGTAAATCAGTCAGAGGTTTAGCAAGTTTAGAGAAGTCCCTGATGAACCTCCTGTAAAACCCTACATGTCCCAAAAAGCTCCTGATCTCCTTGAGAGTGGTGGGTGGTGCCAACTTCTCAATCACTTCTATCTTGGCCTTGTCCCCTTCAATCCCTCTCTCTGAAACAAGATGACCCAAAACTCCCCTGTCTAACCATAAAGTGACATTTTTCCCAATTCAAGACAAGGTTAGTCTCTTCGCATCTCTGTAAAACTCTAGAGAGATTAGCCAAGCAGTCATCAAAAGAAAAACCATAGATAGAGAAATCATCCATAAAAACATCCATGAAATCTTCAATAAACTCAGAAAAAATCGCCATCATACACCTCTGAAAAGTAGCAGGTGCAGTGCATAAACCAAAGGGCATTCTTCTATAAGCAAAAGTACCATATGGACATGTAAAGGTGGTCTTATCCTGATCATCAGGATGAATGAGAATCTAAAAAAATCCAGAATATCCATCAAGAAAACAAAAGTAAGAGTGTTTAGCAAGTCTCTCAACCATTTGATCATTGAAAGGCAAGGGAAAATGATCCTTCCTAGTGGCAGCATTTAATTTTCTATAATCAATACACATACGCCAACTAGTGACAGTTCTAACAGGTATCAATTCATTATCCTTATTTTTCATTACAGTGACCCCTCCCTTTTTATGAACACAGTGTACAGGGCTTACCCACTTACTATCTGAGATAGGGTAGATAATACCTGCATCAAGCAATTTTAGTACTTCCTTCTTCACCACTTCCTTCATAGACGGGTTAAGTCTTCTCTGAAAATCTACATGCGGCTTGTGCTCATCCTCCATGTGAATCCTGTGCATACAAAAAGAAGGATTAATCCCCTTCAAATCATCAATGGTGTACCCAATTACCATTCTATGAACTCTCAACTCCTTTAAGAGCAGATCAGTTTCCCTGGCATCTAGTTTAGCATCCACAATCACAGGATAGGTGGAGTTAGGACCAAGAAATTCATATCTAAGGTTATCAAGTAAAACTTTCAACTCAATTTTAGGAATTTTTTCACTTTCATCATCAAAAGTAGCACAATCTAAAATATTATGTTTTTCATCATCAAAATCATTCTCAAAACCAGAATTATCAAATTTTTCACAAGAATTTTCCAAGGAATCAGAAAAAGAGTCAGAGAAAGAATCAGAAAAAGAAACATCAACAGAAGAATCATCAAACAGACAACTAACATCATAGACTATGTCATCAATAGCATGAATAGTGCAACAAGAACTAGCAGATGCAGGTTTTTTCAATGAATTATTTAAATCAAACTCAATCTTATCATTGCCAATTCTCAAAGTAAGTTTACCGTTCCTTACATCAATAAGGGCTCCAGCAGTGGCTAAGAACAGTCTACCCAAAATAATAGGAATCTTGGCATCCTCTTCCATTTCAAGTACCACAAAGTCAGCAGGTATGAAGTACTTACCAACGTGTATAGGAACATCCTCTAGAATACCTACTGGATATTTTACTGATCGATCAGCGAGCTTCAAAGAAATTGTAGTTGGCTTGGGAGCTCCCATATCCAGTTTCCTACACACAGACAAAGGCATCAGACTCACACTAGCTCCCAAGTCACATAAGGCTCGATCGAAAGCAACATTCCCAATTGAACAAGGAATAGAGAAACTACCTGGATCCTTTAATTTTGGTGGTAACTTGTTTTGAATAAGAGCACTGCATTCTTCAGTTAGTGCCACAGTACCGTAGTCCTCAATTTTTCTTTTGTTAGATAAAATTTCTTTTAAAAATTTTGCATAAGTAGGCATTTGGGATAATGCATCTGTAAAAGGAATATTAATATATAACTTTTTCAACACTTCCAAAAATTTTCCAAATTGCCTATCTAGCTTAGCTTGCACAATCTTCTGGGGAAAAGGGATAGGTGTCCTATATGGCTGTGGTGAACTAGGTCTAGGTTCCTCAACTTCACAAGGTAAGTCACTTCTCTGTGAAGACTCCTTCTCCTTAGAAGGAGAAGAATTAGGAAGGGATTGCCCTTGTGTGGGCTGTGGTTTCAAAACTAGTTCCTCACTAGGTATGACATCAGGCTCAACCTCTTCATCATCTAATGGTCCCCTTGGATGTTCCAATTGTCTCCCACTCCTAGTTATGATGGCGTTACAATGTTCCCTGGGGTTTGGTTCAGGTTTTGCAGGTAACTTCCCTGGGGGTCTATAAGGTGTATTAGCCTATTGTGCTATCTGAGTTTCTAACATCTTATTATGAGCAACAACACCATCCAACCTAGAATTTATCTACTTAAGGGTTTCTGTAATCTCATCATTTTTGCTCATCTACTTACCCATGAACTTCTCAAACATCTCTTCTAAATTAGATTTTTGGGGTTGGCTCTGGTTTGACTGTCTCTGATTATACCCTCTATTCTCATTTTGCCCATTAGTTTGATTGTTACTCTTCCAAGACAGGTTAGGATGGTTTCACCAGCCAGGATTGTAGGTATTGGAGTAAGGGTCATTGGATCTACCTTGGTTGTAACCCCCCACTTCATTAACTTGCTCACTCTCCTGGTCAACAATAACTTTGCACTCCTCAGCATAGTGCCCATTGTTCCCACAAACTTCACAAACAACAGAAGATACAACAGCGGTTTGCATTTGGAAAGAATCAAAACGGTTGCATAATGAATCTACCTTTTCTGCAAGAGAACGCAAACCATCACCATCGTTCTTACCCTGAGAAGGCTGATAAAGCACTCCTCTCTCCAAAGCCCACTGGTTGTGATTTAGCGTCATCTCCTCAATCAAGGCATGGGCTGCATCAACAGTCTTGTTCATCAATGCTCCTCCTGCAGCAGCATCAACAGTTAAGCGTGTGTTGTAAAGCAAACCATTATAGAAAGTTTGAATTAAAACCCAGTCTTCTACTCCATGGTGGGGGCACTTCCGTTGAAGCTCATTTAAGTGTTCCCATGCTTCACTCATTGATTCACCATCTCTCTGAGCAAAGCCTGTGATTTGGTTCCTCAACTAGGTCATCTTACTAGGAGGAAAATACTTCTGCAAGAAGGCGTTTGACAACCTGATGTGGGACCGAGGCAGGACCTTCGGAGGTCCGCCCGGGTTCGAAAGAAGCCCTCTAGGTATGGCTATCCTAGCCCCTAGACATGGCTTCCTTAGGACCCATTTTGCTTATTTTGTCTTAGATTAGGGTGCATCATGTGGTAGGTTAGATCCACCCTCCAATTACACCATGTAGTTACATTTCTAGGTTCCGCCACTTATGTATGATAGGTTAGTGCATGCAATTGATGTAATAGATTAGGTCAACTCCATTTTGGGACTCAAGCCAAGATCAGGTCTAGTTCATCAAAGAAGCGCCAAGCTCAACCCAATCCATCTTGAAGAGCACCCTCATCAAATCCACCCAAGTTTCTACCATCCAAGCAAGCATCCATGTGGAGTTATTTGTCTCCATCCCCAACCGCCCCTTTCCCTTGGAAGCAAAGAGGACCAAGCCAGCCACATACCAGCTTTCCTACAGCCCCCAAAGGAGAAAGCATGTCAGCCTATCAAAGCTAAGAGCAGCCGGCAGTCCACCTTTACAAGTGCAGGTTGCTACCCCCCCCCCCTATTTAGGGAATTGCTTGCTGTTCTCGCCCCCCAAAGCCACCAGCAGATTAACCTTTGCAGCAGCTCAGGATTCCCCCTTGCCACTTGAAGAAACACTCCAAGAGAGACTCTAGAAGACCAGTCCACAAATGAGGAAAGCTCAGCCTTCTATGCGCCAGCTTCTTGTGCAGATTGTTTGTTGGGTGTTTTGGCTTGCTTATGCGCCCAAGGACCTGTTTCCTTGCTTGGCTATGTTATTATAACCTTGTAACTTCTTGGACAAGAATTAGAGTTGAATACTTTTGAAAAAAACTTCTGAAGTGTGTCTTCAAGGGTGTGTGTCACCTCAACTCTCCCCCTCTTCCAACCCTAACCGAGAGTTCCTCTCCTCTTCCCCTCTTCAATCTTCTTCCACCACTTGTTCACGTCTTGAAGGTGGAAGCTCACACCTCCCTTCCCCTCAGCCTTGAAGAGTGTCCAATCCAAGAGGAGGAGTTGGAACCAAGCCGTGGCATAAGATGATGTTGCCTACACCAAGCCGAGATCAAGGAACTTCCCTAAGCTAGATAAGTTTCTTCTCTACTTTGTATGGTGTTTTCTTGGTGTCTTTGAGCATCCATCTACACTCACATTCCTGTTTCATGAAGGTTGCGCAAGGATCAGAGGATATGCAAGGCGTCATTCCCCCTCTCTCCCCCTCTAATAGCTAGTCTCTAAATTGTTAGCAAGGGAACTTGGAGAACTAGTCTCCCCCTTGATTGTGATTGTGAAAGGCCTCTTAATAATTGTTTAAACTCACCCACGCATGTGTGGGAGTGCTGTAATGCCATGGTTGTAAGCTCATAGGGCCCTACTTCGTGAGATTCAACCATTGGACCGGTGAAGAACGGGGTGGACGTCCCTTCTATTCTCAAGGGGCGCAAGGTGAGTTCCTCCCCTAGTGTAGCCTTGCTTATTGATGTAGAACCGCATGCTTAAGCTTTGTTAAAGTTTTCAACTTATTTAGAAATGAATGATAGGAATACTTGTTGATTAACTTCGGTTTCCCCATCAAGTATCAAACCCTAATTTCTAAAGAGCGTTAGAACAAACCGGTTTTCACTAAGCTATAAGTTACTAACAAATGTTTTCGAAATATGTTGTTTGAATGTTGCATGACCCCACCCCCATCACAACCGCTCCCAAGTAGTGAACGTCCCAGTCGGATGTGCATGAAGCCAAGCTTTCGCTCTATCCCTGAGAGAAAAAGGAAACAGTCTTAGTCCAAGGGCATCGTCAGATACACCATTGATCTTTATGATGTCACAAAATTCAAGAAAAAGGGATAAGTGTTGGTTTGGATCTTCCAAAGGAGATCCTCCAAACTGATTCTGTTGGATCATCGATAAGAACGCCGGTTTGATCTCAAAGTTGTTTGCATCTATAGTAGGCCTAGTGATGCTGGAATGAATTCCCTGTGTATTTGGGGATGCATATTCTCTAAGCGTTCTCCTCTCTGCCATGATGGATTCTTCCTCTCTTACTTCGGCAAATCTCAACTTCCAGCGCAGTCTAAGTGTTTTATTAATTTCAGGATCAAAGGGAACTAGTGGTCCTGACCTAAGATTTATGCGCATAAACAGGTAGAAAGTCAAAAAAGTTCAGAAATTGTAGAGCTTAAAAGAAAATCAGAATCTATCATAGAAAGTAGTAAAACAAAAACAAAAAACAAAAACTTAGTCTAGTGATAATATCAACTATATCAATATCAACAAAACCGAAGTCCCCGGCAACGGCGCTAAAAACTTGTTGTGTCCCCAAGTGCACGGATACTCGAAGTAATATTTAAGATATCGAACCACAGGGACTTCGTTGTTAAGTACCGACTAATTGAGTTTTCACTAGCTAAGCAAATCGAGGGTTGTGTAAATAACAATCGAAATGTAATCGAAGTAAATCAGAATGAGAGAATCGGGACTAGGGGTTCATTCGTCTTAATATTCATGACTAAATATGATTAAAGATTCATCAATTTATCTTTGTTATGGTTAAGATATAATTCACTTGATAAACAAATTAACTCACTCTCGTGTAGTTAGTTTACAAGGAACGATCCTCACTCTCGTGCAAGATCAATTCAATGCTAAATATAAGTGAATTTTGGCTAAAGAGATAAAGAATCACTCTCGTGCATTCTACCTCAATACCAAGATCTCAAGCAAAACTAGGCACTCTCGCACCTTAGTTTCACAGGTTTTACTCAAGGCTTTCTAACAATCTAACATCTATCTCTAGCATGTTATCATGTCTAAAACAACAATAAATTCTAGGTCATAACATTAACAAGAAATAAGCTTCTAAAATCTATGGGTAAGAACACAACCAACTTACAATAAATTCTAGGGTTCCAAGTTCTATGATATCATCTTCTTAGTCCATAGCATAAAACTCTAAAATATGTTAATGCATGATGCTAAAAACGATTGAAGGCATAAATCACTTGAGTAAAATAACCATTGCAAAGATATATTGATGTGAGAAAAGTTATCTAGTCATTGAAATATCAAGAGAATAACACCCCCATGTCCCAAGCAGAGTTTAAGCTAGCATGGTGAAGAAGTTACAATATTCCATGGTTTTAGAGAGTCGAAAATCAAAGAAAGAGAAGAGTTTAGAAAATACAGCACGGATGTGAAATATTTCACAGCCGTATTTTGCAATTTGAAACAGTGAACAATGTCGGCGCCTCTTCTTTCTTTGATTTCTCTTCCAATTGACCTCCTTTCGTTCTAAAACTTCTGGTACATTGTCTTCTCCTCTAGGCAAAGCTTTAGTATGAATTTAACTGTCTGAGATGGTCTGGATTCGTCGCGATGGCGTAACCCTAGGCGGCAGTATGAATTGTGATTTCTCTCTATCGAGTGGATGAAAATTAGGGCTTTTTGTGTCGTCCTCTTCCCCTCGTTGGTTGCCTCCTGATTTCTTCTTATAACATCGAATTTAAGGGTCTGGATCACTCGCAATCGTCTCTGCAAAAATCGGGCGTCGGAATTGACCTAGGAGTCGCGTTCAAAAACAGAAATACTGCAGTGTAATAGTTCACTGCCCTGCCGTAAAATTGGCTGAACTCTCTGGTCGAAAACGTCTTGGAAAATACGGCCCGTAAAATAGTTTACGGCCTTGCCGTAAAATCGATCGAGCATTCTGTTCTGAAAGTGCTGGGAAATACGGCACCGTAATATGGTTTGCGGCACTGCCGTAAAATCGGCTGAACTCTCTGGTCAGAAATGACTAGAAAATACGGCTCGTGAAATAGTTTACGGCAGTGCCATAATTTCAGCAATGGTTTCTGTTCTGAAAGTGCTCCAAAATACGGCCGTGTAATTCTTTACGGTGGTGCCGTAAAATCCGGAAAGTTTTCTATTTGGAAAATCGCCCAAATACGGTTGTGCTCTCGATAATACGGTAGCCGCAAAAAATACGGTACCATATTATAAATACGGCCCTGCCGTATTTTGGTCCTTAGCCTCGATTTGCATGAAATTTCTTGTGTGACCTTTTCTTGATGTTGAGAATTCTTCTATGTATTTGATTTTGCTCGAAAACACCCTAAAATGATGTCTTTTTGCCTGAAAATCATGAAAATCCAAAATAGAAGTAGACATTGCAATATTTTATGGATTCAGCATAAAAACAAGTAAAAAATCCTCA
This sequence comes from Costus lasius, assembly GCA_027563935.2. Taxonomy (NCBI): domain Eukaryota; kingdom Viridiplantae; phylum Streptophyta; class Magnoliopsida; order Zingiberales; family Costaceae; genus Costus; species Costus lasius. Next base: position 86,977,585 of record CM050451.1, read on the forward strand.
ATTTAGCATGAAAAGGTATTTAAAATGATACAAAATATACTATATATTTTGGTGTCATCAAGTTGATGCGCAAAACAGTGAATGTAAAATGCTGATGTGTTCTCTAAGAATCAAACTTTTTAAACCATTTAATGCACCTTGCATGTTAATAGCACCATCATATCCTTGACCACGAATTCTTGATAAGCTTAGCCCATGGTTACAAAGCAAAGATCCTATTGCTACTTTTAAAGATATCGCACTTGTATCAGTAACATGTACAATTGCAAGAAATCTTTCCAAAACTCTTCCTCTTTTATCTACAAAATGTAAAGCAACTGCCATTTGCTCTTTGTTAGATATATCTCTGGATTCATCTACAATAATTGCAAATAATTCATCTCCAATCTCACTAAGTATAGCATTGGTAGTTTCATGTGCAGCAGCATTTACAATATCTTTCTGAATATGAGGGGCAATCAACTAATGATTTTCTAGAGCATTTTGTAAAACTACATTGTTGATTGACTCATTGTGCTCAGCTAAAAACTTGAGAAGTTCTAGAATGTTACCTTGATTATTAGATATTTCAGATGCATCATGTCCACGAAAAGCCAAACTTTGGCGCAAAAGAAATCTTACACAATCAATTGATGCATTTAAACGAGTACGATACATGCATCGAACTTGATCAGATTGCTTAGATAACATAGATTCTATGTGCTGACTTTGCTTCATCAAGTCATAATATTTATTTAAATCTTGATTATGTGCACTATTAGGAGCACCAATGTGTATCCTAAATCTTTCTTTCTTATTCCAATTTGAAAATCCCTCCGTAACAAAGGAATCTCCACCTCCTTGATTGCTCAAATTTAGCCTAAAGAGATAACAACATAAACAGAAAGCTGCATCTTTAGAAATACTATACTTCAACCAATTTTCAAACTCTTTAAACCAAAAGGACATAATCTTCTAAATGTATTTCTAATATTCTTTTGAGGAAAATCATGTTTTCGAGGTTGCTATCCGTATCTTATCTCGATCATTTGGATGGTATTCAGAAATTTTCACTCTTAAACCTGGATCAGCAGGGAGATCTTCCACATTAATATCAGCATATGATTGCCTAGATGGTTCTTCTTTGGCTTTACAATTTTTTTCTTTAAGACTCAATTCATTGTCTATAATAGATTTTCTTTTAAGAAATTTATCCATGTCCTATTGAAAAGATAATAAAAAAAGTCATATATATATAGCATTATATTTATCATTTGTCATCAAAATTGTATAACATATTAAATGATAAAATGCATAAACATAATTAATTAAGAGTCTAGAAAAAAATATATAATTAAATAATAATTTTTATATGGTAAAAAAACCTATTTTACAATCCTTCTTCGCTTTTGTTTGCTCTTCCGTTCTTCACCAGGGTAACTACCTGAAAAAAAAATTATTATTATCAGAATAAAAAATTCGACAAAAAGAGATTTTGTACAATAACACTATACTCAAATTTGGAAAAGGGATGTGGCGGAGCCTGGTAGCGAGTCCAAAATTTGGAATAGGTTCAAGTACTATCATCCCTTCCCATTACTCATCCTAATTCCTATGGGCAATAAGGAGGGATCATATATGAAGCTCCTGTAGAGAAGGGAAGAAGGCAAGAGGAAAAGAAAATTCCTACGAAGCCAAAAGGAATAGAGGAAAGTGTGTTTTCTAAGACAAAATTATTCAACAAATCTAGAAGAAAGAAGGCCCAAAATCATTTTATTTTCAAGAATCGACCGGAAGGAAATCGGAGAGTGAGGACACTGCATTGTAGTTGTAGACATGCCCAAAAAATTTAGGGTCAACCAAATTGTTCACCTTTTTTGGTTGAAAACTTTTCAGAACAGACAGGTGGAGAGCCGCTGCCCACATGCTGACCTACACGCCGACCACCGGAATCACACTATGCACCGAACTTCAGGGAGCTCTGGCCAGACTCGAAAGGCAAGAACAAAGAATAGAGAGCACACTGTGCACTGAAGGTGAGAGCCGAGACCGGTGAATAGGTGGAAATTTTACAAGAATAGAAGAAGATGAACCGGCTGGAAAATTTCCAAAATCGAAGAAGCCTGTGCAACATGCTAAAAATTTTTTTTTTGTGTAACTGTGTATCAGTGTATGTAAAGGGTATAATTTTATCTCCTCTCTCACACAGAAAATTTAATTATAAAATGGCCAACTACTCCTGTGCAATAGGGACATTTAGTTTATTTATGTTTGTCAACTTGTTATGTAATATAGCTTGAAGGGGGCATATATTATATTTTAGTGGGGACAACCAGTTAATTAATATATAATATTATATACATGTATAAGGATTTTTTATTTGGCCAGTGGGGGAATTTGCCCACACTACCCCTCACATAGATCTGCCACTGATTGGCACGGTGCTCTAACCAACTGAGTTAATAGGGCAATTTGTTTTTTATTTACTACATGAGAAATCGTCTAAGCATAGATTCCCTTAATGGCCTCGCTTTGTTATGTTGAAAATTTGTTCAAAAACATGAGTACATTTAAATTTTTTAATAATCTATTAACAAAAATATGCCTTTAACAAGATGCTTAGCAAAAAAAAAATCTTCTTGTTACCATGATTTTATAAACTTGAGTTTTTTACACCACAAATACCCTATGTAGTTCATAATTGTTTATTCAATATTTAATTGGTAACTTTTGCATGTGCCATCTTTTATAGAAGGCCCATATCGGTCATGAATCTACGACCATCGCGTTATTAGCACGATGCTCTAACCAACTGAGCTAATAGGCCAATTTATTTTTTATTTTGTGAATGATAAACCGTCTAAGCTTAGATTCTTTTCATGGCCTTGCTTTGTTACTTTGAAAATATTGACCAAAAAATGAGTAAAACTTTAATTTTTTGAACAATCTATTAATGAAAATATACCTTTAACTTGATGCTTAGTAAAAAAAATCATCTTGTTACCATGATTTTATAAACTTGAGTTATTTAAATTGCAAATACCCTATGTAGTTCATAATATTTTATTCAATATTTAAATATAACTTGTGCATGTGCTATCATTTATAGATGGCCCATGCAGGTCTTAAACCTCGACCTTCGCGTTATTAGCACGACGCTCTAACCAACTGAGCTAATAAGCCAATTTGCTTTTTTATTTTGTGCTTGAGAAATTGTCTAAGCTTAGATTCTTTTAATGGCCTTGCTTTGTTATTTTGAAATTTTTTTCCAAAGAATGAGTAAAATTTAAATTTTTCAAAAATCTATTAACAAAAATATACCTTTAACTCGATGCTTAGCAAAAAAAAATATCTTCTTGTTACCATGATATTATAAACTTTAGTTATTTGCAATACAAATACCCTATGAAGTACCTAATATTTTATTCAATATTAATTTAGTGACTTTTGCATGTGTTATCTTTTATCAATGGCCCATGCAGGTCTTCAACCAGCGATCTTCGCATTATTGGCACGGTGCTTTGACCAAATGAGCTAATAGGCCAATTTGTTTTTTTAGTGCATGAGAAATCGTCTAAGTATAGATTCTTTTAATGGGCACGTTTGTTATTTTCAAAATTTTGTCCAAAAAATGAGAAAATTTAAATTTATTAATAATCTATTAACGAAAATATACCTTTAACAAGATGCTTAGAAAAAAAAATCTTCTTGTTACCTTGATTTTATAAACTTGAGTTATTTACACTAAAAATACCCTATGTAGTTGATAATATTTTATTCAATATTTAATTGATAACTTTTGCATGTGCTATCTTTTATTGATGGCCCATTCAGGTCATGAACCTACTACCATTGCGTTATTAGCACGACGCTCTAACCAACAAAGCTAATAGGCCAATTTGTATTTTATTTTGTGCATGAGAAACCGTCAAAGCTTAGATTCTTTTAACGACCTTGCTTTGTTATTTTGAAAATTTTGACCAAAAAATGAGTGAAATTTAAATTTTTGAACAATCTATTAACGAAAATATACCTTTTTATTCGAGCCTTAGCATAAAAAATATCTTCTTGTTGCCATGATTCTATAAACTTGAGTTATTTAAACTACAAATACCCTATCTAGTTCATAATATTTTATTCAATATTTAATTGGGAACTTTTGCATGTGATACATTTTAGAGATTCAAGTCATGAACCTACGACCACGTGTTATTAACATGACACTCTAACCAACTGAGCTAATAGTCCAATTTGTTTTTTATTTTGTGCTTGAGAAATCGTCTAAGATTATATTCTTTTAATGGCCTTGCTTTGTTATTTTGAAATTTTTTCCCAGAAAATTAGTAAACTTTAAATTTTTAAATAATCTATTAACGAAAATATACCTTTAATTTGATGCATAGGAAAAAAATATCTTCTCTTTACCATGATTTTATAAACTTTAGTTATTTGCACAACAAATACCCAATGTAGTTCATAATATTTATTCAATATTAAATTATTGACTTTTGCATGTGTTATCTTTTATCTATGGTCCATGTAGGTCTTCAACCAGTGATCTTCGCGTTATTGGCACAGTGCTCTAACCAACTGAGCTAATTGGCCAATTTGTTTTTTTAGTGCATGAGAAATCGTCTAAGCATAGATTCTTTTTATGGCCTCACTTTGTTATTTTGAAAATTTTGTCCAAAAAATGATTAAAATTTAAATTTTTGAATAATCTATATATACCTTTAACAAGATGCTCAGCAAAAAAAATTCTTCTTGTTACCATGATTTTATAAACTTGAGTTATTTACACAAATAGTACCCTATGTAATTCATAATATTTTATTCAATATTTAATTGGTAACTTTTGCATGTGCCACCTTTTATAGATGGCCCATGCAAGTCATGAACCTACGACCATCGTGTTATTAACACAACACTCTAACCAATTGAGCTAATAAGCCAATTTGTTTTTTAATTTGTGCATGAGAAACCATCTAAGCTTAGATTCTTTTAATGGCCTTGCTTTGTTATTTTGAAAATTTTTCCCCAAAAATGAGTAAAATTTAAATTTTTAAATAATCTATTAACAAAAATATACCTTTAATTTGATGCATAGAAAAAAAAAATTCTTCTTGTTACCATGATCTTATAAACTTTAGTTATTTGCACTACAAATACCCTATGCAGTTCATTATATTTATTCAATATTAAATTAGTGATTTTTTGCATATGTTATCTTTTATCAATGGCCCATGCAGGTATTCAACCAGCGATCTTCGCGTTATTGGCACAGTGCTCTAACTAACTGAGCTAATAGGCCAATTTGTTTTTTTTAGTGCATGAGAAATAGTCTAAGCATAGATTCTTTTAATGGCCTCGATTTGTTATTTTGAAAATTTTGTCGAAAAAATGAGTAAAATTTAAACTTTTGAATAATCTATTAATGAAAATATACCTTTTACAAGATGCTTAGCAAAAAAAATCTTGCATGTGGCTACCCTTTATAGATGGCCCATGCAAGTCATGAACCTACGACCATCAACCTTTGCATTATTAACACGACACTCTAACCAACTGAGCTAATATGCCAATTTGTTTTTTATTTTGTGCATGAAAAACCGTCTTAAGCTTAGATTCTTTTAATGGCCTTGCTTTGTTATTTTGAAAAATTTTTTCAAAAAATGAGTAAAATTTAAATTTTTAAATAATCAATTAACGAAAATATACATTTAACTCGATGCTTAGAAAAAAAATATCTTCTCGTTACCATGATTTTATAAACTTTAGTTATTTGCAAAACAAATACCCTATGCAGTTCATAATATTCACTCACTATTAAATTAGTGACTTTTGCTTGTGTTATCTTTTATCAATGGCCCATGCAGGTCTTCAACCAACGATTTTCGCGTTATTGGCACGGTGCTCTAACCAACTGAGCTAATAGGCCAATTTGTTTTTTTTTAGTGCATGAGAAATCGTCTAAGCATAGATTCTTTCAATTCCGTCGCTTTGTTATTTTGAAAATTTTGTCCAGACAATGAGCAAACTTTATATTTTTGAATAATTTATTAATGAAAATATACGTTTAACCAGATGCTTCGCAAAAAAAATATTCTTGTTACCATGAGTTCTGTACACTAAAAAAACCCAATGCTGTTCATAATATTTATTCAATATTAATTTAGTGACTTTTGCATGTGTTATCTTTTATCAATGGCCCATGTAGGTATTCAACCAGCGATCTTTGCGTTAGTGCCATGGTGCTCTAATAGGCCAATTTATTTTTTTTAGTGCATGAGAAATCGTCTAAGCAAAGATTCTTTTAATAGACTCGCTTTGTTATTTTGAAAATTTTGTCAAGAAAATGAGTAAAATTTAAAATTTTGAATAATCTATTAACGAAAATATACCTTTAACAAGATGCTTAGCAAAAATAAATAAATCTTGTTGTTACTTTGATTTTATAAACTTGAATTATTTACACTACAAATACCCTATGTAGTTCATAATATTTTATTCAATATTTAATTGGTAACTTTTGCATGTGCTATCTTTTATTGATAGCCCATTCAGGTCATGAACCTACGACCATCATGTTATTAGCACGATGCTCTAACCTACTAAGCTACTAGGCCAATTTGTTTTTTATTTTATGCACGAGAAACCGTCTAAGATTAGATTCTTTTAATGCCCTTGCTTACTATTTTGAAACTTTTTACCAATAAAGGAGTAAAATTTAAATTTTTGAACAATCTATTAATGAAAATATACCTTTAACTCGATTCTTAGGGGAAAAAAAAAAAAAAAAATCTTCTTGTTACCATGATATTATAAACTTTTGTTATTTGCACTACAAATACCCTATGCAATTCATAATATTTTATTCAATAAGAAATTAGTGATATTTGCATGTGTTATCGTTTATCAATTGCCCATGCTGGTCTTCAACCAGCAATCTTCGCGTTATTGGCCTGGTGCTGTAACCAACTGAGCTAATAGGACATTTTGTTTTTTATTTACTGCATGAGAAATTGACTAAGCATAGATTCTTATAATGGCTTTTCTTTGTTATTTTGAAAATTTTGTCAAAAAAATGAGTAAAATTTAAATTTTTGAATAATCTGTTAACGAAAATATACCTTTAACAAGATGCATAGAAAAAAAAAATCTTCTCGTTACCTTGATTTTATAAACTTGAGTTATTTACACTAAAAATACCCTATGTAGTTCATAATATTTTTATTCAATATTTAATTAGTAACTTCTACATTGGCCATCTGTAACCAACTACGACCTTCGCGTTATTAGCACGACACTCCAACCAACTGAGCTAATAGGCCAATTTGTTTTTTATTTTGAGTTTGAGAAACCATATAAGCTTATATTCTTTTAATGGCCTTGCTTTGTTATTTCAAAATTTTTTTCAAAAAATGAGTAAAATTTAAATTTTTCAATAACCTATTAACGAAAATATACCTTTAACTCGTTGCTTAGCAAAAAAAAATATCATCTTGTTACCATGATTTTATAAACTTTAGTTATTTGCACTACAAATACGGTATGCAGTTCATAATATTTATTCAATATTAAAATAGTGACTTTTGCATGTGTTATCTTTTATCAATGGCTCATGCAGGTCTTCAACTAGCGATCTTCGCGTTATTGGCATGGTGCCCTCACCAACTTAGCTAATTGGCCAATTTGTTTTTTTTAGTGCATGAGAAATCGTCTAAGCATATATTCTTTTAACTGCCTCGCTTTGTTATTTTGAAAATTTTGTCCAAGAAATGAGTAAAATTTAAATTTTTGAATAATCTAGTAATGAAAATATACCTTTAACAAGGTGCTTAGCAAAAAAAAAAAAAAAATCTTCTTGTTACCTTGATTTTATAAACTTGAGTTACTTACACTACAAATTCCCTATGTAGTTCATAATATTTTATTCAATATTTAAATGGTAAATTTTGCTTTTGCTATCTTTTATTGATAGCCCATTCACGTGACAAACCTACGACCATCACGTTATTAGCACAACGCTATAACCAACTAAGCTAATAGGCTAATTTGTTTTTTTATTTTGTGCTTGAGAAATTGTCTGAGCTTAGATTCTTTTAATGGCCTTGCTTTGTTATTTTGAAAATTTTTTCTAAAAAATCAGTAAAATTTTAATTTTTTAATAATCTATTAACGAAAATATACCTTTAACTCGATGCTTAGCAAAAAAAAATATCTTATTGTTACCAGGATTTTATAAACTTTAGTTATTTGCACTACAAATACCCTATGCAGTTCCTAATATTTTATTCAATATTAAATTGGTGACTTTTGCTTGTGTTATCTTTTATCAATGGCCCATGCAAGTCATCAACCAGCAATGTTCGCGTTATTGGCATGGTGCTCTAACCAACTGAGCTAATAGGCCAATTTGTTTTTTTAGTGCATGAGAAATCGTGTAAGCATAGTTTCTTTTAATGGTCTCGCCTTGTTATTTTAATAATTTTGTCCAAAAATTGAGTAAAATTTAAATTTTTGAATAATATATTAACGAAAATATACCTTTAACAAGATGCTTAGCAAAAAAAAAAAAATCTTCTTGTTACCTTGATTTTGTAAACTTGAGTTATTTACACTACAAATACCCTATGTAGTTTATAATATTTTATTCAATATTTAATTAGTAACTTATGCATGGGCCATTTGTAACCAACTGCGACCTTTGAGTTATTAGCGCGATGCTCCAACCAACAGAGCTAATAGGCCAATTTGTTTTTTATTTTGTGCTTGAGAAACCGTCTAAGCTTAGATTCTTTTAATGGCCTTGCTTTGTTATTTTGAAAATTTTTTCCAAAAAATTAAAAAAAATTAAATTTTTCAATAATCTATTAACGAAAAAATACCTTTAACTCGATGCTTAGCAAAAATAATATATCATCTTGTTACCATCATTTTATGAACTTTAGTTATTTGCACTACAAAAACCATATGCACTTCATAATATTTATTCAATATTAAATTAGTGAATTTTGCATGTGTTATCATTTATCAATTGCCCATGCAGGTCTTCAACCAGCGATCTTCGCGTTATTGGCATGGTGCTCTACCCAACTGAGCTAATTGGCCAATTTATTTTTTTTAGTGCATGAGAAAACGTCTAAGCATAGATTCTTTTAACGGCCTCACTTTGTTATTTTGAAAATTTTGTACAAAAAATGATTAAAATTTAAATTTTGAATAATCTATTATGGAAAATATACCTTTAACAAGATACTTAGCAAAAAAAAAAAAAATCTTCTTGTTACCTTGATTTTATAAACTTGAGTTGTTTACACAACAAATACCCTATGTAGTTCATAATATTTTATTCAATATTTAATTGGTAACTTTTGCAAGTGCTATCTACTACCATCATGCTATTAGCACGACGCTCTAACCAACTAAGCTACTAGGCCAAGTTGTTTTTTATTTTGTGCACGAGAAACCGTCTAAGCTTAGATTCTTTTAATGACCTTGCTTTGTTATTTTGAAAATTTTGACCAAAAAATGAGTGAAAGTTAAATTTTGAACAATCTATTAATGAAGATATACATTTAACTCGATTCTTAGCAAAAAAAAAAAATCTTCTTGTTACCAAGATTTTATAAACTTGAGTTATTTACACTACAAATACCCTACGTAGTTTATAATATTTTATTCAATATTTAATTGATAACTTTTGCAAGTGCTATCTTTTATAGATGGCCCATGTCGGTCATGAACCTACTACCATCGCGTTATTAGCATGACGCTCTAACCAACTGAGCTAATCGGCCAATTTGTTTTTTATTTTGTGAATGATAAACCGTCTAAGCTTAGATTATTTTAATGGCCTTGCTTTGTTATTTTGAAAATTTTGACCAAAAAATGAGTAAAACTTTAAATTTTTGAACAAACTATTAACAAAAATATATGATGCAGGGGCATTACCGAGGCGATCCAAGAGAAAGAAGAAGCCCCGGTTTGTTACGGACTAACTACATAAGGCTGTATTTTGAGAAACTGTTTTGTTCACAAACTTATTTCTATTTCCAGGTTGTCTTTAGATAATTAACTTGATAAACTTTGACTTGTGGTCCATACTAGTCCTGTTGTTTGAGAGGCTAGTTGATGGACAATTTTGTAACTTATCACTTGCTGTTGAATATCGTAGTTAGGGTGTAGCCTAGGGTTTATTTTAACATCTTTGTTTTTATTTTGTAGTGATTGTAATAGGATGTTTAGCCTAGGACTATAGCACCTGTAATGGCACTACATGGCACCTAAGCTTCCCAGCACCCTTGGCATTCCATTCTTCCATATTATATCAGGCAACAACTCGTCTTGAAGCTGGCAAACCATTTCAGCCAGTCAATCCAGATCAAGCCACGTCTACAAGCAACCTGATAAGTGAACCAGCCAAAGGAGCCATGCCACGACACCATACATTTCCAGACTACTTTATAGACAATCCCAGCATGCGCAAAGATCAGTCCAGCTCAGATTTATTCCCTTCCGAAACTCCAGCATGCGCATAGATTTATTCCAGCTCAGACTTCACCGCCCATAGCTGCCAATGAAGCCAAAGAAAGCCAAACACTACAACAAAGAAGAATGCCAAGAGACATTCAAAATGTAAACGTTGGAAGCTGAGGTTTAAAGTCCATGTATTCGAACACTTTGCACTTAGTCTATTTTCATGAAAAAACAACAAACTAATTGAGTTTGCATTGCTGCTTGTTGAGGGTGAGCCGTTGGCCCCTTGTGTGTTCTTGAGGGTGAGCCTTTGGCCCCTTGTGTGATCTTGAGGGTGAGCCTTTGGCCCCTTGTGTGATCTTGAGGGTGAGCCACTGGCCCCTCCTTCCAACTACCTTTCCATCGTCAAATCCTTGTCATCTTGCTGAGCCTGTTGCCTTCCTGGAGGAATTGGAGTGCTGGAACCTGCTGAGTTGCTGAAGCTGAAAGAGTGTGCGCGTACCTCTAGAACTACTCCTGAGATCTCCTCTTGAGGCTTGCGGTCAAGATATAAAAGGGGCTCGGCCCCCTTCCCACAAGGGTGCCTCAGGTGTTCCTAATCCAATCTTTACTCAAATCTGAAAACTGCATGCTTAGAACCATTATCCAACTGAAATCTAGTCTGACATTTAGTAAACAGCACCCTAATAGAGCTACATACCTAAGGGATATTCTTGGGAAAACTCGTTTTTACATCAGTGGTATCATAGCAGCCCTTTGGTGCTCTAATTTTTCATTTGCGACTAACAAGGGTTTATGCTGAAATCAAGTTTTCTAAAACTGTACTTGACACTATTGCCCTGAAACTGTTTGCTGGATTTTCTCTGTCAGATTCCTGAACTTATATATTTTTTTCTGGATTTGATCATTCTTGTGGCTGTGTTTGTGTTTTGATGTTTACTAGCATCTATTCTCAAAAACTTGAAAATTTTTATGTGCTACCGAGAACCTCACTTTGCCTGCTGCTACTGTAGTTTACCACCTGCTGAACTATTGTCGGATAATCTGAGTTTATGAATACTGCTACTATAACATCTTGTAGTTGAAAATAGTCTTGCCATTTACACTGTTATCGTACTAGTAATCGTTGCCTGAGAACTAACTGCTGGAACTTTCAATCTGCTACATTGTTGAATTGTCTGTTATACTGTAGCTTACCAGTTTGGGATAATTATTACATTGCGAGTCCTTGCGTGCATCTATCTGTGTCTTATAGTCAGCTTATTCTTATTATTGCTTTTCTATGGTGCTCACTTATTCCCTACCCAATACCATGGTGCGTACTAGGAATAACCTTGCAACCGAAGAACCTAAGAATGAATCCTCCACCCTAGCTGATGTCATAGCCATGCTCGCTGAGATGAGGGCTGATTCTAAGGCCATGAAAAAATCATTAGATACCCTGAACCTGAGAGTGGGACAACTAGAGACTGTCTCTAGGTCTACGTCTGCCCAACATGAACCCGAACCTGAACGTCCGTTAGAAGATGCTCACCAACAACCCATAGCGTCCCCTAGGAGACCCAATGTAAACACATGGGGGGAAGGTACTAGCAGATCCAACCAAGGTTATCGACCCAATCCTAGACCTGAAAAGGAGTATAGTAACCAACACAGGAATCATAATCAGAGGAGGTCACCCACCATGATAGAGGAACAAATGGATGAGCCGCTTGGAAGGTGTCCTAACTACACTAGGGAGGAAGATGAAATAACCAGAACCATTAGACTTAGCCCACCCATATTTGAAGGAGGTTTAGACACGCAGGAATTTCTGAATTGGCAAGCTAATATTGAACAGTACTTTGAATGGGGGAAGATATCAAATGCTAGGAAAGTTCAGTGTGTCAAATTCCTTTTGAGAGGATCAGCTCAGTGTTGGGAAATCCCGGGGATTTTTAAAATTTTACAGACATGCACAGAAGAAGCAATCCCCGAAACAGACCAGTCCCAAAAACCCAGAAGATCGAGTCTTCCGAGGGAATCGACACGGTGAGTAGGAGATGATACCTTGCAACGAAGAAGAGGATGTGATGCAAGCGCCCAAATGTTCGCCCTCTGCAGTCTCGCACACAGCCGACGCTCGAGTTCTCTTCTTCCATGCCCGGTGCTAGCCTCGGGAAGAAGATCCACGCCTCAGGGAGTCCTCAAGAACTTGCGCCACCCTCTAAGAGAAGACGCCAAGGTAAGGTGATGGAAATTTCGCCAAGGTCCAACCTTGCGAATGCCAAGAGGAGAGGGGAGAAGGGAGAAGGCGCCAAGGAGAAAAATCTCTTCCAAAAGACCAAGTTCATGCCAACTCCTCTCCCCCTCTTCTTCTATAGAAAACATGGTGACCCTTGGAATTCCGCTGAGACCTTTGAAATTCCGTAATAAATTCTCTGAATTAATTCATCATTAGTAATTAGAATTAAATTTAGAATTAATTATAGAATTAAACTTTGAATTAAAGCCTCATAATGACTCATTAAAACTTTAAATTAAAGTCTCATAATGATCATTAATGATGTGACTCTTCAAATTCAGAATTAAATTCATCATTAAACTTAGAATTAATTATAGAATTAATTCCTAGAATTAAATGCAGTATGTAATTCACCATGATGTCTATTGGGCCAGACAACTTATTGTCATGGCCCATTAGGCCTCACGCCCCAACTGGGCTTCACGCCCATTGGGCTTGGAGGCCCATTGGTCCATGCTACAAGCTTAGACTTCATTTAGCCCATTTGGCACAAATGACCTATTGGGCCCATTTAGCCCATTTGGCATTTGGCCTACTAGGCCCATTTGGCCCATTTGGCCCAAAAATAAAGTTAGCTCCAATGAGTCTCTTCCATCTCATCAAGCACAATGGCGCTGATGGATTCTCCCAAACAGATCCGAGTTATCCAATAACTCGATCAATAGGCTACCTGATCAATACGAGAACCCAAGTTTCAAGTTGTGCGACCCTGTAGGTTCCCCTGACGTTGGCAATAATGAACTCAGGTCATCACAAGCAGTGAGTGGCACCTAGCAGTGCATCGCTGCTACCCAAGTCTTCGGAATGGATATCAGCATCGACATCCCCATCATCGCAACAAGATACCGATGCATTACAGTCCCTTTGCCAGACTGATATCCGATTGGACAAAGTGTGTCACCACTTTGTTTTCACCCAATCTCATGGTCATGACTAAATCAGGCTTTCACCTGGGTATGGCCATACACTTTCAGTCATGCAACCATAGGGGGGCCCCGTAGATATCAAGCTTCCCGTAAGAAGGGGCAAATCCTATGTCTGTCCATTGATCTTCTCATATGGGTCGTGATATACCCAATGACAACCGTTATGACCTCCCAACTACGGCGAGGTGTTAGGTTGTATCAAAGCATGTCCCTAACCATATAGAAGAGCCAATGACCTCAAGTCAAGGGATCAATGCATCTCCTGTCACTTGTGAGCTTAACTCATGACACCAAGTTAGAGCCTCACAATGGGTCGGTCCAGTATATCCACAACTGATATACCCATATGCCTGCGTTAGCACCCTATGCGTAACCAGCCCATATACCAGTCTCACATGTACCAGAGCTGTCCCTTATCCACTCAGGTACTCGACCAGGGACACACCGTTTGAGCATAGAGACAATCTGTCTCCAGGGACATTATTATCCATGTACATAATCGCAGATGTAAACATAGCATAATAACGACATTGCCAGAATGATATATTAAATATCAATGTCAAGTAGTACAAGATGGACCAACAATGGGTCCAAGGGCATATACACCAACAATCTCCCACTTGCACTTAGACTTAGTTGTTGAGAAATCTCAACCCCATGTCCCTCGTATGACCATCATGCTTCTGCTGGGCCAAAGCTTTGGTCAGTGGGTTTGCCAGATTGTTATCTATGTCAACTCTACTTATCTTGACATCACCTCGGTCAATGATCTTTCTGATCAGGTGAAATCTTCTAAGTATGTGTTTGGATTTCTGATGAAACCTTGGTTCCTTTGCCTGTGCAATCGCTCCATTGTTGTCACAATAGAGCCCGATCGGATCCACAGTAGATGGAACCACCTGAAGTTCAGATATGAATTTCTGAATCCAAACGGCTTCTTCGGCTACCTCAGAAGCGGTGACATACTCAGCCTCGGTCATAGAATCAGCTACAGTGGACTGATTGAAGGATTTCTAGCATACAGCGCCACCATTCAACTTGAACACATAGCCAGCCTGCGATCTGAAGTCATCAGGGTCAGACTGGAACGATGCGTCAGTGTAGCCCTGAACACTGAGCTCTTCCTGTCCCCCAGTGCTGTAGACCTGGATTGGATTGGTATCGGCTGGTTATGCTCACAGCATAAGCCACGTCTGGTCTAATACACAACATCGCATACATGATCAAACCTACTGCCGAAGCATAGGGTACTCGAATCATGTCATCCCTCTTAGCCTGTGTGATAGGACACTGGCTCTTGGAGAGAATAAGGCCATGTCTCACTAGAAGGTATCCTTTCTTAGATTGCTCTAAGCTGAACTTCTCTAGGACCTTATCAATGTAAGTACTCTGACTAAGGGCCAGGAGCTTCTTGGATCTATCCCGGTAGATCCTCACACCTAAGATATAGGCGGCCTCCCCCAAGTCTTTCATCTCGAAACACTTCCCCAACCATGTCTTCACAGCTTAAAGACTAGGGATGTCGTTTCCGATGAGAAGTATGTCGTCGACATACAGGACCAGAAATGTCACCAAGCTCCCACTGAATTTTTTGTATACACAGGCGTCATCTTCGCTCTTGATAAAGCTGTAATCTCTTACTGCCTCATCAAATCGAAGATTCCAACTTTGAGAAGCTTGCTTTAATCCATAAATGGATCTCTTTAGCCTGCAGACCTTATTGGCCTCTGCAGGATGGATGAAGCCATCAGGCTGTGTCATATACACATCCTCCGTCAGCTTTCCGTTAAGGAATGCTGTCTTTACATCCATCTGCCATATCTCATAATCGTGATATGCAGCTGGCGAAAAGGTTTCATCATAGTGCAAGCAAGATTCGAATGGATTTGAACATGGCAACTGGCGAAAAGGTTTCATCATAGTGCACCCCGTGGACCTGTCTGAATCCTTTAGCCACAAGTCTACCCTTATAGGTAACTATGTTTCCATCCATGTCAGTCTTCCTCTTGAAGACCCATTTACACCCTATAGGTTTTACCCCATCAGGTAGCTCAACCAAATCCCAGGCTTGGTTAGCCGACATGGAATCCATCTCGGATCTCATGGCCTCAAGCCATTTCTCGGAGTTCGGTCCAGCGACTGCCTCATCATAGGTCCTGGGTTCTCCTCAATGATGAAGATCCCATCGTGTTGGGTCGGCAATGACCCATACCTCTCAGGTGCACGACGAATCCTCCCAGACCTACGTGGGGCCTGTGTCTGAGCCTCTGGTTGCCCAGCAACCGGTGCAGGTGGCTCAGGTTCCACCTCAGTGTCTTGTGGTTGCACTTGGACCTTGTCTAAGTCAAACTTTCTCCCACCGACTTCTTTCATGAGAAATTCTTTCTTTAGAAAGACAGCATCTCGAGCAACAAAAACTTTGTTCTCGCTGGGAATATAGAAGTAATATCCTTTAGTTTCCTTAGGATGCCCCACAAACACGCATTTATCAGATCTGGGTTCTAGTTTGCTAGAATCTTGACGTTTGACATAAGCCTCACATCCCCAGACTCTAATAAAAGAGAGATTCGGTCGTCTCCCACTCCATACCTCGTACGGAATCTTGGAGACACTCTTAGATGGAACATTATTCAGTATGAGAGAAGCTGTCTCAAGTGCATGGCCCCAAAACGAGGGAGGTAGAGTTGCATGACTCATCATAGATCGAACCATGTCCAATAAGGTTCGATTTCTCCTTTCAGACATTCCATTGAGGAGTTCTAGGAGGAGTGAGTTGGGATAGAATCCCACACTCTCTAAGATAGCCAAAGAACTCACCGCTCAGGTACTCTCCACCACGAGCCTTAATAGATCTACCTAGCTGGTTCTCTACTTCATGTCTGAACTCCTTAAATTTCTCAAAGGATTCGGACTTATGTCTCATCAAATAGACATAACCATATCTACTGAAGTCATCAGTAAATGTGATGAAGTAGTTGTGCCCACCTTTGGCTCGTTTACTGAATGGCCCACACACATCAGTATGTATGAGATCCAACAAACCACCTGCCCTCTCACCAATCTTGGTGAAGGGTTCTTTTATCATTTTCCCTAATAAACAAGGCTCACAAGTATCAAACTCCTCCAAGGAGGTTGAATCTAACAATCCATTTGCATGGAGTTGTTGAATGCGATTCTTGTTTATATGGGCTAATCGATAATGTCAAAGGTACGCACCAACTGAACCACTCAGCTTGATCCTTCTGTGATTTATGTTACATATAGAGTTATCCATGTCCAAGACATATAATCCATTGCACAAGGTACCCTTCCCATAAAACACATTTGCAAATGAAAAAGAATAAGATTCCTTTTTTATTTCAAATTTAAATCCTTTCCTTGCCAAGCAAGAAATAGATACAATGTTTTTGGTAAGAGAAGGTATATAATAGCAATTATTTAACTCTAGTTGAAGTCCAGAAGGCAGGGAGAGCGTCAAAAGTCCTACGGCAACAGCAACAACTTGTGCTCCATTTCCAACACGTAGGTCAATCTCTCCAGGCCGCATCGATCTACTTTTTTTGAGCCCCTGCATATTTGTACAAATATGAGCTCCGCATGCGGTATCCAATACTCATGACATAGAAGTAGAAAGGTTGACTTCGGTAACATAAATACCTGAGCCAGAAGACGAAGCCCAGCTTCTCTTCTCCTCGTTCTGAAGTCACACCATGTCCTTCAACATGTGAGGTGGCCCTCCACATGAATAGCACCTGTTATTCCTGATCCTTTCCATCTTTAGTTTCAGCTCCTTGATCAAACCTTTCGGCTCACCACACTGAATGACTATTGTAGGAGGGTTGAGCTCAGCCAATTCATTAAAGAGCTGCCTTAGATTAGAAATAATCTCAGAGGCATTCTTAGATTCATATTGCCCTCTAAATTCAGGCGACATGTTGGTTAGCATCAAATTAGCAACCTCCAAAGTATCAGCCTGATGCTTATCAAAAGCATCCTTCTCAGCCGCTGAGGCCGAGCATGGAAGTGGCTCTGGGATAGGCTGCTTAAGGACATAGAGCTTCCTCTCGAGCTTAAGGACAATCCTCAAGTTCCAATACCACTTCATCAAGTTGGATCCAACCAACTTGTCCTTTTCCAGGATAGATCGCAGTGACCACCTGCTATTGTTCGTAGCCATTGTTCTACAACAACTAAGAAAGCAGATGAGTACTACTTCAAATCATTTAATCTGGACTTACATTAAATGATCATGGCTCCCACTATTTTAATCGAATTGACAACCTACAAAGTCAATCGGGAAATCCGACATTTACTAGTGAGATGGGATCCTTATTCCACATGAGGCTTCACGTCCCACGAGGGTGGGATGAGATGCACAAAGTGACTCATGCTTCTTAAGGTGGGCACGCCGGCCGATTGCACCCAGGCAATTCCCCTTCCCAAGATAGTTCAAGCATTTTGTGCCCAGCTAGGGCTGGAACAACACAAAACCCTAACCTCTCGAGGCTGCCTCTAGAGTTCTATTATGTGGCCACCACATATGAAAAACCAGTCAAGTCTATCCTGACTGTTATGCCCAGGGCCAACGAGTTTCCTTGCGAAGGCGCGCCCGGTTAAAACGGACTGGGGAAACCATTGCCACCACACGCCTTCTAAAGATAAGTGAGTGTGTCCCACGAGGGTGGGAAACAATTCACAACACCACTGATCGATAGCTTGACGAGGGTTACGCGTCAGAAGGCTACAGACTTGATATTGATTTAAGGGTTTTTGAGGTCTCATCCTCTTAGTTTTATCTTTTGTCTAACATTACAGGCATGCAATCCTATAGTGATAACAAAATGATAAAACACATCCAGGCATGCTTTAACAGATATCGAAAGCAGTAAACAAGCGATGTGGTCATAGCCTAATCAACACATTGAACCATCACATGCCAAAGGATGTCCAATGCTTGACCTAGGTGACAAGCCCCAACAAGACCTAACCTAGCCGCCACTAAGCTCTATCTTCAAGTGCGGCTCCAAGGTCCACCACACCAAGGCATAGCACACAAACCCGAAGGTTCGGCCAAGACCTTGATGGCTCCTCCATGCATGATGCGCCATCATGCTTGTGCCAAGAGAGATAGCTCACCAACCCTACGGTTCGGCCAAGCCCTTACTTGCGCCACCAAGCAAGATGCGCCATCATGGTTGATGTGCCAAGATGCAAGCTCCATGAGGGATGCGCCCCTTAATCTTCTTTGTGTGTTTACAAAACAAAAAGAAAAAGCGGCGCGCAGGCCTCACACATAATACATCACAGGCATACAAGGGGCTTGACTATGACCACAACACGATGCACAATCATCTCATGCTTTTCTATATGCTCAAGAAAATATAAAACTCCAGTTTTAGTTTCTTAGAAAATATGTCTTTCAACCTCAATGTCCATTCACAAATCTAGGATTTTTCGTTTCTCTCGGGAGTCTACAAGTGGCGCATGCATGCTCCAAGCACGCTTGCCGTCTACCCTTACAATCCTTAACCTGTCAAGATTAGAACAATCATCATGTGCCATAATATTCGACAAGTCCCACACAGTAGGTCTATCCTGCATGCGTGGGGAGAAATTAATTCTCTCACATATGGGTCTAACCCACCATGTGAAGAAAGCAAAAAACTAAAGAGATTGAATAAATGTTAGGAAAGAAAACTTACGATTTTTCCTACTTAGAAAAATCCATGCGCATATGCAAATTTTCAAAAAATTTAAGATGGCATGTGAGCATACAATCAAAGCATAAAACATTGTTCGAGTTCGCAAGTTCCTCTGATACCACTCTTGGGAAACCCTGGGGATTTTTAAAATTTTACAGACATGCACAGTGGAAGCAATCCCCGAAACAGGCCAGTCCCAAAAACTCAGAAGATCGAGTCTTGCGAGGGAATCGACACGGTGAGTAGGAGATGATACCTTGCAGCGAAGAAGAGGGTGTGATGCAGGCGCCCAAATGTTCGCTCTCTACAGTCTCGCACACAGCCGATGCTCGAGTTCTCTTCTTCCACACTCGGTGCTAGCCTCGGGAAGAAGATCCACGCCTCAGGGAGTCCTCAAGAACTTGCGCCACCCTCTAAGAGAAGACGCCAAGGAGAGGTGATGGAAATTTTGCCAAGGTCCAACCTTGCGAATGCCAAGAGGAGAGGGGAAAAGAGAGAAGGCGCCAAGGAGAAAAATCTCTTCCAAACGACCAAGCTCATGCCAACTCCTCTCCCCCTCTTCTTTTATAGAAAACATGGTGACCCTTGGAATTCCGCTGAGACCTTTGGAATTCCGCAAAAAATTTCTGAATTAATTCATCATTAATAATAGAATTAAATTCAGAATTAATTATAGAATTAAACTCTGAATTAAAGTCTCACAATAACTCATTAAAACTTTGAATTAAAGTCTCATAATGATCATTAATGATGTGACTCTTCAAATTCAGAATTAAATTCATCATTAAACTTAGAATTAATTACAGAATTAAATACAGAATTAATTCCTAGAATTAAATGTAGTATTTAATTCACCATGATGTCTAATGGGCCAGGCAACTTATTGTCAAGGCCTATCAGGCCTGACGGCCTATTGGGCCTCACGCCCCAACTGGGCTTCATGCCCATTGGCCTTGGAGGCCCATTGGTCCAAGGTACAAGCTTAGACTTCATTTAGCCCATTTGGCACAAATGACCTATTGGGCCCATTTAGCCCATTTGGCCTATTTGGCCTACTAGGCCCATTTGGCCCATCTGGCCCAAAAATGAAGTTAGCTCCAATGAGTCCCTTCCATCTCATCAGGCACAATGGTGCTGATGGATTCTCCCAAACATATTCGAGTTATCCAATAACTCAATCAATAGGCTACCCGATCAATACGAGAACCCGAGTTTCAAGTTGTGCGACCACGTAGGTTCCTCTGACGTTGGCAGTGATGAACTCAGGTCATCACAAGCAGTGAGTGGCACCTAGCAGTGCATTGCTGCTACCCAAGTCTTCGGAATGGATATCAGCATCGATATCCCCATCATCGCAACAAGATAACGATGCATTACAGTCCCTTTGCCAGACTGATATCCGATTGGACAAAGTGTGTCACCACTTTGTTTTCACCCAATCTCATGGTCATGACTAAATCAGGCTTTCACCTGGGTATGGTCATACACTTTCAGTCATGCAACCATAGGGGGGCCCCGTAGATATCAAGCTTCCCGTAAGAAGGGGCAAATCCTATGTCTGTCCATTGATCTTCTCATATGGGTCGTGACATACCCAATGACAACCGTTATGACCTCCCAACTACGGCGAGGTGTTAGTTTGTATCAAAGCATGTCCCTAACCATATAGAAGAGCCAATGACCTCAAGTCAAGGGATCAATGCATCTCCTGTCACTTGTGAGCTTAACTCATGACACCAAGTTAGAGCCTCACAGCGGGTCGGTCCAGTATATCCACCACTGATATACCCATATGCCTGCTTTAGCACCCCGTGCGTAACCAGCCCATATACTAGTCTCACATGTACCAGAGCTGTTCCTTATCCACTCAGGTATTCGACCAGGGACACACCGTTTGAGCAGAGATACAATCTGTCTCCAGGGACATTATTATCCATGTACATAATCGCAGATGTAAACATAGCATAATAACGACATTGCTAGAATGATATATTAAATATCAATGTCAAGTAGTACAAGATGGACCAACAACAGGTCCAAGGGCATATACACCAACACTCAGATGTATTGGAACAGCGTCGAAGTTAAATTAGCTAGAAGTGATATTCCACCGATCACTACTTGGGATGATATGAAGTGGAAGTTAAGAGAAAAGTATGTCTCTCCAAACTATAGGCAAAGAATATATGATCAGCTCTCTAGATTAGTTCAAGGGACTGATTCAGCTGCTGAGTACGTGCGCAAGTTTGAGGACCTCTTGATCAAATGTGATTTACATGAGGACCAATGGCTGACATTGAATAGATTTAAGGGAGGGCTGAGGGCTGATATTAAGAGGGCATTAATACATCGTAGATGTGAGACCCTACAAGAAGCATACCACTTTGTCATGGATATTGAATATGACTTACAACAGATGAGAACCACCCAGCCGAAGATCAGCACCTCTACTGTCCCACTTCACACCAATCCATGCCAACCACCTACTAGAACACCTATGACAGAATCTAACCCTAAAGATAAATGGCCGGCAAATCCGATGGTCAACAAGGTCACCTGCTATAAGTGTTCCCAGCCAGGCTATATTGCCAAGGACTGTCCCAAGAAGACTCTACTCATAGAAGAGATTGAGGAGGCTGAAACCGAAGGGGAAGAAATGGAGAGTGTGGCATATGCCCTTGAATATAATAGCGAAGAAAAACCTCCCTCTACCATGGCCATTGTGAGATGTGTGTATATCAAAAATGTTCCTACTGAGGACTAGAAGAGAACTAGTCTCTTCTACACTTATACCCGTTGCAATAGGAAGGTGTGTAAGATCATCATAGATAGCGGAAGTAGCCATAATATCATATCCAAGCAAGCTGTGAGTAAGTTCAGTCTAGAGCCAGAAAAGCATACTAAACCCTATAACATCTCCTGGGTTGATAAGACGAATATCCCTGTTGCTTTTAGGTGTAAGGTGCCATTAAGTTTAGCCACCTACCAAGGCCATATTTGGTGTGATGTAACGGAAATGGATGTGGCTGACGTCCTACTTGGCCGGCCATGGTTATATGATTTTGATGTCATTCACTATGGAAGAAGCAACACGTATGAGTTTCAGGCTGATAACAAAAAGATCACCCATATACCTAGCCTTCCTCATGAACTTAGAGCATCCCATAAGAAAGGTAAAACAATTGATGAGAGAAAATCTATCACTCTATTAAGGATCAATCCCTTCCTTCAAGCCACTAAGGAGACCAGTACCATTTACACTTTACTTGTCCAGCCCACTAATTCTGAAATCCTTCACGAGCAGCCGACCATCATAGTTGAATTGCTTAAGGGTTATGAATCTATTACCCCTAGTGAGTTGCCGAGTGAATTACCACCTAAAAGGAGCGTGCAACATGCAATAGATCTTGTACCCGGTACCACCTTACCACACCTTCCCCATTACCGATGAGCCCTACTGAACATGCTGAGCTGAAAAGGTAAGTGGATGAGTTGCTAGAGAAAGAATTAATATGTGAGAGCCTGCCCATGTGCAGTTCCTGCACTGCTTACACCAAAAAAGGATGGAACGTGGAAAATGTGCATCGATTGTAGAGCCATTAACAAGATCACTGTTAAATACAGATTTCCAATACCTAGACTAGATGATCTTTTGGATATGATTGTAGGGTCAGCCTGGTTTTCTAAGATTGATTTGCGCCAAGTTAGAATCCGGGAAGGAGATGAATGGAAGACTGCCTTTAAAACACAAGATGGGTTGTATGAATGGATGGTTATGCCCTTTGGGCTGACCAATGCCCCCTCAACTTTCATGAGACTAATGCATCAAATTTTGAAACCTTATATTGGAAAATTTTTAGTGGTATACTTTGATGACATCTTGATTTTTAGTAAGACCAGTGAAGAGCATATGGAGCATGTTAGATCCACACTTGACCTTTTAAAAAAGGTATAATTAATGCTGAACCTTAAGAAGTGTGTGTTTTTGACACAGGAAGTGGAATTTCTGGGGTTTATTATTAGTAATGAGGGATTGAAGGCCGCCCCTTCAAAAATCGCTGCCATTCTAGATTGGCCCTCTCCTACCACTTTAATTGAAGTTAGGAGTTTCCATGGGTTTGCCACCTTCTATAGGCGTTTCATTCAAAATTTTAGTACCTTGGTAGCTCCCATCACTAACTGTTTACGACAAGGAAAGTTTGAATGGAGTACGGCTGCTGAGAAAGCTTTTCAAGAACTTAAGGGAAGGATTACCACTACCCCTATCTTAAGATTACCCGACTTTGGTAAGGTTTTTGTGGTTGATTGTGAT
The DNA here is from genome assembly GCA_027563935.2 of Costus lasius. Lineage (NCBI taxonomy): Eukaryota > Viridiplantae > Streptophyta > Magnoliopsida > Zingiberales > Costaceae > Costus > Costus lasius. The sequence continues at coordinate 87,001,267 of CM050451.1, forward strand.
GCTTCAGGGGTAGGCATAGGTGGCACCCTTAGTCAAGATGGACACCCCGTTGCCTTTTTTAGTGAGAAATTGAATGATGTTAGGCAAAGATATTCTACATATGACAAGGAATTTTATGCTGTTGTGCAAGCTTTGAAGCATTGGAGACACTACCTAATACATAAGGAATTTATTCTTAATAGTGATCACCAAGCTTTGGTCTACCTGAACAGTCAAGTTAAATTGAATCCTAGACATGCCAAGTGGACTGAATTTTTGCAGCAATATACATTTATCCTCAAACATAAAGCTGGAATCCACAATAAGGTTGCTGATGCTCTAAGCCGCAAAGTCATGATATTACACACACTGCAGATTTCGGTAACTGGTTTTGACCGAATTAAGGATGAATACATGGGCTGTCCAGATTTCAAAGAGGTCTTTCATAATGCTAAGGAACTTGGTATACCGTCTCACACATACACTATTCATGAAGGTTTCTTATTCAAAGATGGTAAATTATGCATACCTCGCACTTCTCTTAGGGACTTCTTAGTTTGGGAATTACATGGAGGAGGGACTGCAGGGCATCATGGACGGGATAAAACCCAAGCTCTAGTGGAAGACAGATTTTATTGGCCCTCCATTTATAAAGATGTGTGCAAGATTGTAAGACATTGCCAAACTTGTCAAGTGGCCAAAACTCAAAAGCACAATACCGGCACCTATATGCCCCTCCCTATACCCGAAGGTCCTTGGCAGGATTTAAGTATGGATTTTGTGCTTGGTTTACCCAAGACTAGTGCTCATCATGATTCCATTTTTGTAGTAGTGGATCGATTTACAAAGATGGCACATTTTATTCCTTGTAGTAAGACCACTGATGCCTCTCACGTTGCTCGGTTATTTTTCAAGGAAGTGGTCCATTTACATGGTTTGCCACGCACTGTCGTTTCAGATCGTGATACTAAATTTGTGGGACACTTTTGGGTGACCTTGTGGAAGCTACTTGGGACAAAACTGAATTTTTCCACTGCATATCATCCACAATTTGATGGTCAAATGGAGGTCATAAACAGGTCTTTAGGAAACATCCTGTGCTGTCTTATGGGAGAACACCCAGGAACTTGGGATAAGTTGCTGCCCACTGCTGAATTTTCCTTCAATAGTGCTGTTAATAGGACTACCGGGGCCAGCCCATTTCAAATTAACTTAGGGTACCAGCCTCGAAAACCCATAGATCTCATTCCCTTACCTTCACCTTTTAAATCTAGCCAATCTGCACTTACTTTTGCACAACATATAGTTAAGATCCATAATGAGGTGAAAGATCATATTGCCAAGCATACTCTCAAATACCAAGTTATTGCTAATACTCATAAGCGTGTTGTTTCTTTTAATGAAGGCGACTTGGTTATTTTCAGGAATCGAAAGGAGCGACAACAAGGGACAGCTCACAACCTGAAACCAAGGGGAATGGGGCCTTTTTGCATCTTGAAGAAGATAAACAACAATGCTTACATGTTGGACCTTCCACCAGCCCTTGGGATTCATCCCACGGTTAATGTGGAAGATCTAACTCTATACAGGGAACCACTTCCCATAGCTGCTCCACCTCCACCGCCACATGCCTGCAAGATCCTTGAAGAACAACAACGTCTCACCGACAGCGGAGTCCAGAATTATTATCTTATCAAATGGAGTGATCAAACTAAACTTTGGGTACCCGAGGAAGAAGCACACCTACACCTACCGGAGGAACTAGAGAGCTTCAAGATTAATTCTCTGGAGGAGAATTCTGCAAAACCCTGGAAAGCTGATGCAGGGGCATTACCGAGGCGATCCAAAAGAAAGAAGAAGCCCCTGGTTCATTACGGACTAACTACATAAGGCCGTATTTTGAGAAACTGTTTTGTTCACAAACTTATTTCTATTTCTACCTTGTCTTTAGATAATTAACTTGATAAACTTTGACTTGTGGTCCATACTAGTCCTGTTGTTTGAGAGGCTAGTTGATGGACAATTTTGTAACTTATCACTTGCTGTTGAATATCGTAGTTAGGGTGTAGCCTAGGGTTTATTTTAACATCTTTGTTTTTATTTTGTAGTGATTGTAATAGGATGTTTAGCCTAGGACTATAGCACCTGTAATGGCACTACATGGCACCTAAGCTTCCCAGCACCCTTGGCATTCCATTCTTCCATATTATATCCGGCAACAACTCGTCTTGAAGCTGGCAAACCATTTCAGCCAGTCAATCTAGATCAAGCCACGTCTACAAGCAACCTGATAAGTGAACCAGGCAAAGGAGCCATGCCACGACACCAAACATTTCCAGACTACTTTATAGACAATCCCAGCATGCGCAAAGATCAGTCCAGCTCAGATTTATTCCCTTCTGAATCTCCAGCATGCGCATAGATTTATTCCAGCTCAGACTTCACCACCCGTAGCTGCCAATGAAGCCAAAGAAAACCAAACGCTGCAACAAAGAAGAATGCCAAGAGACGTTCAAAATGTAAACGTTGGAAGCTGAGGCATGTATTCAAACACTTTGCACTTAGTCTATTTTCATGAAAAAACAACAAACTAATTGAGTTAGCATTGCTGCTTGTTGAGGGTGAGCCGTTGGTCCCTTGTGTGTTCTTGAGGGTGAGCCTTTGGCCCCTTGTGTGATCTTGAGGGTGAGCCACTGGCCCCTCCTTCCTGCTACCTTTCCATCATCAAATCCTTGTCATCCTACTGAGTCTGTTGCCTTCCTGGAGGAATTGGAGTGCTGGAACCTGCTGAGTTGTTAAAGCTGAAAAAGAGTGCGCGTACCTCCAGAACTACTCCTGAGATCTCCTCTTGAGGCTTGCGGTCAAGATATAAAAGGGGCTCGGCCCCCTTCCCACAAGGGGGCCTCAGGTGTTCCTAATCCAATCTTTACTCAAATCTGAAAACTGCATGCTTAGAACCATTATCCAACTGAAATCTAGTCTGACATTTAGTAAACAGCACCCTAATAGAGCTACATACCTAAGGGATATTCGTGGGAAAACTCGTTTTTACATCAATATACCTTAAAAAAATTTTGAACAATCTATTAACAAAAATATACCTTTAACTTTATGCTTAGTAAAAAAAAATCTTCTTGTTAGCAAGATTTTATAAAATTGAGTTATTTAAATTGCAAATACCCCCCTATAGTACATAATATTTTATTTAATATTCATTATAACTTATGCATGTGCTATCATTTATAGATGGCCCATGTAGGTCTTGAACCTGCGACCTTTGTGTTATTACCACGACACTCTAACCAACTGAGCTAATAGGCAAATTTGCTTTTTATTTTGTGCTTGAGAAACTGTCTAAGCTTAGATTTTTTTAATGGCTTTGCTTTGTTATTTTGAAATTTTTTTCCAAAAAATGAGTAAAATTTAAGTTTTTCAAAAATTTATTAACGAAAATATACCTTTAGCTCGATGATTAGCAAAAAAAAATCTTCTTGTTACCATGATTTTATAAACTTTAGTTATTTGCAATACAAATACCCTATGCAGTTCCTAATATTTTATTCAATATTAATTTAGTGACTTTTGCATGTGTTATCTTTTATCAATGGCCCATGCAAGTCTTCAACCAATCTTCGCGTTATTGGCATGGTGCACTAACCAACTGAGCTAATAGGCCAATTTGTTTTTTTAGTGCATGAGAAATCGTCTAAGCATAAATTCTTTTAATAGCCACGTTTGTTATTTTCAAAATTTTGTCCAAAAAATGAGTAAAATTTAAATTTTTGAATAATCTATGAAGGAAAATATACCTTTAACAAGATGCTTAGAAAAAAAAATCTTCTTGTTCCCTTGATTTTATAAACTTGAGTTATTTACACTACAAATACCCTATGTAGTTCATAATATTTTATTTAATATTTAATTGGTAACTTTTGCATGTGCTATCTTTTATTAATGGCCCATTCAGGTCATGAACCTATGACCATTGCGTTATTAGCACGACACTCTAACCAACTAAGCTAATAGGCAAATTTGTTTTTTATTTTGTGCATGAGAAACCGTCAAAGCTTAGATTCTTTTAATGGCCTTGCTTTATTATTTTGAAAATTTTGACCAAAAAATGAGTAAAATTTAATTTTTTGAACAATCTATTAACGAAAATATACCTTTAACTCGATGCTTAACAAAAACAAATATTCTTGTTACCATGATATTATAAACTTGAGTTATTTACACTTATAAAAACCTATGTAGTTCATAATATTTTACTGAATATTTAGTTAGTAACCTATGCATGTGCTATCTGTTATAGATGGCCCATGCAGGTCTTGAACCTGCGACCTTGGTGTTATTAGCACGATGCTCTAAGCAACTGAGCTAATAGGCCAATTTGTTTTTTATTTTGTGCATGAGAAACCATCTAAGCTTAGATTCTTTTAATGCCCTTGCCTTGTTATTTTGAAAACTTTGTCCAAAAAATGAGTAAAATCTAAATTTTTGAATAATCTATTAACGAAAATATACTTTTAATTCAAGGCTTAGCAAAAAAAATATCTTCTTGTTGCCATGATTTTATTAACTTGAGTTATTTAAAGTACAAATACACTATGTAGTTCATAATATTTTATTCAATATTTAATTGATAACTTTTGCATGTGCTACCTTTTATAGATGGCCCATCAAAGTCATGAACCTATGACCACCGTGTTATTAAACACAACACTCTAACCAACTGAGCTAATAGGCCAATTTGTTTTTTATTTTGTGCATGAGAATCCGTCTAAGCTTAGATTCTTTTAATGGCCTTGCTTTGTTATTTTGAAAATTTTTCCCAAAAAATGAATGAAATTTAAATTTTTAAATATTCTATTAATTAAAATATACCTTTAATTTGATGCATAGAAAAAAAAATATCTTCCTGTTACCACGATTTTATAAACTTTAGTTATTTGCACTACAAATACTCTATGTAGTTCATAATATTTATTCAACATTAAATTATTGACTTTTGCATATGTTATCTTTTATCAATGGTCCATGTAGGTCTTCAACTAGTGATCTTCGCGTTATTGGCACGGTGCTCTAACCAACTGACTAATAGGCCAATTTGTTTTTTTTAGAGCATGAGAAATCGTCTAAGTATAGATTCTTTTAATGGTCTCGCTTTGTTATTTTGAAAATTTTGTCCAAAAAGTGAGTAAAATTTAATTTTTGAATAATCTATTAACGAAAATATATCTTTAACAAGATGCTTGGCAACAAAAAAAAAATCTTCTTGTTACCTTGATTTTATAAACTTGAGTTATTTACACTACAAATACCCTATGTAGTTCATAATATTTTATTCAATATTTAATTGGTAACTTTTGAATGTCCTATCTTTTATTAATAGCCCATTCAGGTTACGAACCTACGGACCATCCTGTTATTAGCATGATGCTCTAACCAACTTAGCTACTCGGCCAATTTGTTTTTTATTTTGTGCACGAGAAACCATCTAAGCTTAGATTCTTTTAATGGCCTTGCTTTGTTATTTTTAAAATTTTGACCAAAAATTGAGTAAAATTTAAATTTTTGAACAATCTATTGTTGAAAATATACCTTTAACTCAATTCTTAGGAAAAAAAAATCTTCTAGTTACCATGATTTTATAAACTTGAGTTATTTACACTACAAATACACTATGTAGTTCATAATATTTTATTCAATATTTAATTAGTAACTTATGCATGTGCTATCTTTTATTGATGGCCCATGCAAAGTCTTGAACTTGCGACCTGCGCATTATTAGCATGACACTCTAACCAACTGAGCTAATTGGGCAATTTATTTTTAATTTAGTTCATGCGAAACTGTCTAAGCTTAGATTCTTTTAATGGCCTAGCTTTGTTATTTTGAAAATTTTGTCCAAACAATGAGTAAAATATAAATTTTTGAATAATCTATTAACGAAAATATACCTTTAACTCGATGCTTAGCAAAAAAAAAAATCTTCTTGCTACAATTGTTAGATCATACCAAATATCTTGCAGTTGAAATTGCATGGAAAAATACAATAGAAGACATACCGGAATCCATAACGTAGCGGAAGAAATCTATCATCAGATTGGTCTTCTAATTGATGGTGATCTCTATCATGGAGAGCTGGGGCGGCTGATGGAAAACCATGACCTAAAGCACTCTCTAAAGAGTCGTCACCTCAACCAAGGACCACACCTGCATATATAATAAAAACCTAATGGCATAATTACATATCATACCATCAATAATAATGTAATTATGCCAAGGGATTCTACACAATTAGCCCCCTCCATACTTTAATTATTTAGATGACAATAAATAAATAAATAAGAAATTAAATATATATTACGATTCATTTCTGCAATGCATGTACGTCTACATGCCCAAATGCATTTTATTATGCATGTACATGGTGCGTAGTCCATAGATCTAACAATCTCCTACTTGGACGAGGCAACCATGTATTTACACAATAAATCCTTCAATCGCATATAAATCTCTTAGAACAATCTTTATGTGCACATAACTATATAAATGTCATCTAAATCAATCTCGTCCATCAGTCTCAATAATACAAGGACCAAAGGGGCGGTCATCGCATCTAATTGTCAATTAGACCCATAGTGATCACATGCATGACTCGACTGAATGACATAGATCTAGTATGGATGTGTAGCATGGAAATAACATAATGTGATAATATCACGTTTTATTTCCAACTGGTCCAACTTTAATCAAATGAGATCGAAAGTTTAAAGCAAATTAAAATTGAAAATAATAACAGGTATCCTTAACAAACATACAAGCCAACTCACTGATTAAAAGACATTACTAACAACGCCCATATTTTCAACATGCCAATGAAAAGCCTTCAGCGTCAATGCCTTATTGAGTAGGTTTGTAACCATAGAGTTTGTTCCTATATGCTAGAAATGCAACCGCTCTGAACTCTTTCTTTTACAGTGAGGAACTCGATATCTATATGCTTAGACCTGGAAGAGTTCCTATTGTTGCTTGAAAACAAGACTACAACTCTATTGTCACTGTATAACCTGAGTGACCCTAAACAGTTCATAGTCTTGAAATAAAATTGTGCAGCCAAGTAGCCTGATTGGATGCCTCCAAACATGCAACGAATTCTGCCTCCATAGTTGAAGATGCAATTAGTGTCTACCTGACACTATTCTAGGATATTGCACCTCTAGCTAAAGTGAATACGCAACCTGATTGTCGATTGGCATCCAACAAAGTCAAAATCATAAAACTCAATGATCTCAAATTTATTCTGACTTTCTGTATGTGAGCATATGGTCTTTAGTGTTTTGCAAATAACTGAATACCCTTTTGAATGCAACCTAATGTTCTCTTCTTGAATTACTTTAATATCTATCAAGCATTCCAATAATGTATGAAAGGTCAGGACAATGCAGACTTGTGCATACAACAAACTCCCTACAGCCCACGCATAAGGGATGCTTTCCATACAATTTCACCTTTTGGATACTGTTGGAGACTGAATTTATCTCCTTTAGCCACAGGGGTTTCATGTGGTATACTATTTTGCATGCTAAAGCATTGCAATATCGCTATTGGCAAGCAAAATGTTATCCATATAGAACTAGAAAAATATATCTACTCTCACTAAACTTATGGTACACCTAATCTTCAACAGTATTCACCTTAAAACCAAATGAGATAATTACCTAATGAAATTTTTAGTACCATTGACGAAACGTTGAAGATCACAATGAGCTACCAAAGCCATAATTACTATAAAAGAGTCTTTCATTAAAACTGAAGAGAAAATCTCCTTATAGTCAATGTCTTCCCTATGGGGGAAACCCAAACCCTCAGCGACAAGACTTGCTTTAAATCTTTCACATTGCCTTATGAATCCATTTTGGTTTTAAAAATCCATTTACAACCAATAGGTCTCACTCCTTCAGGCAATGGTATAAGATCCCATATGTCATTGTCTTCCATAGATTGAATTTCTTCACCCATGACATCGATCCACTTTAAGCATTAGAACAATTAATTGCTTCATGGAAGGTGATTGGACCATCTCCCACTTAATCAATATAATCCTGATGTTCTTGGAGAAATACAACATAGTCAATAGAAATTGCATTTCTCCTATCTCTTGTGGATCTTCTTAAAGGTTATGGTTCATTTTGAGTTTGAGTTTATTGAGTTTGATCCTCATACTCCTCATAAACACTAGATTGAGGAATATTTGGATATTCTTGATGGGTAGGAAGCTCAATATTGTCTTCTAAATGTTGTTGTTGAATGATATTTGGAATAAAAACTTGATTATGGTCAACAACAGCTATAGGAGGAATATTAACTGATTCCTCTTCTAAGACATAGTCATTTGCCTTTTCTTCCCCCCCAAACTCAACATCCTCAAAATTCTAGAATTTCTCGTCTTAAAAAGTTATAGTTTTGGGATCATAGAATTTGAAACCCCTTGACCTTTCAGAGTATCCAAAATTCCCCTTTTGTTAATAACTTCAACTTATATGCATTCAACATAATTATCCAAACTTGAATTATCAAGTATCTCAAGAATCCCCACTAACTTAATCATGTCAATTCTCCTTTTGGAGATGTGACCCAAACGCTTATACCATAATGAGAAGAAATTTTTATTGATAATTTTGCTGAGTGCATCTAGTTTCACTGTTATTGGACTCATCATATGAATTTACTATTTCTAGTAAGAGAAAATTATCAATGCTAGATAAATAACTGGTTCCAATGAGTTTAGAATTGAGATAAACACTGCATTGAAACCATATTCCATCTGAAAAACGGTGCAATAAATGTGTTTTTCAACTCTATGAAGGAACCAGTATTTAATGATAACCGAATTGTCCCTATGCCTAAAACTTCAACTGGATTTCTAGCCCCCATATTGATGAATTTTGTTCATCATTGGGCTTTATGAAGTTTAGACAACCTTATAAAGAAACACTTATGTTGGCTGTAGTACTAGAATCCAACCACTAAGTGTTTCTAGAACTGAAACTAAATTAACTTTAAAACTAACAAGAGCAAAAGGTGTATTATTCTTAAAAGAAAAGCTATATAAATTAGTAGTGATAGCAGAAGCATTAATCATATTAACAACGGAGAGAACCAATTACAAAATACAATAAGCTCACAAGTGCAAATAATAAGTAGTGAATAATAATACAATCCCGTTTTTGAGATAATCAAAGTAACATTAAATCTAGTCTTTGGACAGAGAATTAATTTACCATTTGATTATCTCTGCACAGTAATCGAGTATTGATGATGAGATCTAGTCAAGTGCTTAGCCTTCCTTTGGGCCAACTAAGTACTCACAACGGACACCTAATAATCATCACACTCATTACCTGATGTGTATGTAATTTTTCTGCCAAACAATCATCGCCTTTGGGTCGACAGATTGCTTGCATGAAAAATAAATACACTTTTACTTAATTTTTCATTATCAAAAGGTTTTGTACAACAGAAGTCACTTTGGCGACAATATTATAAAAAACCTATTGAAATAAAAATTAAGTGCAATTTAACTTAATTATCTATAGCTAAAAAGGTTTTTACAGCAGAGGTCACTTTGGTGACTATACTATGAAAATAATTATAAATAGATTATTAAGTATGTTTAATCAGGATTGTCCAAAGTTAATCACTACTCTAATGTATAAAGAGATGAAGTCACAAATATGTATGAACTAAGCATAATTGATCTAAATAAATAAAAACATAATGAACAAAGTTATGCATTTATTTCTAACTCAATATGCTTTAGAAATATGTATAAACATTATTACATATTTGACATACACAAAATTATACTAACATGAAATAAGCATAATTAATTCATATGAATATGAAAATTTAATTCTTTAATTCTAATTAATTATGCAAAAAATAATACTAGAAAAATAAAACAATATAGTAAACTGCGCAGCACAGCACAACTGACTACACTACATAGCAACAGCCGACTGCACTACATAGCACAGCAGGCTGCACAGTATAGTAAGCCAACACACAGCATAGGCCCAGGCCCAGCAGAATATGGCCAGGTGCTATACCAAACTATTGGCCCAAAATCAGATCCAAGCCCATCAAATACAAAATAGGATCCATATTTGAATCAGATCCGAATTCAAAAAAAAAAATGGATCCAAATTCAAATATTCCAAATGGATCCGAAATGTGAAAATCCTAATCAGATCCAAAATTTCAGAACCGAAAACAGAAATTTGCCCTAATTTTCTACATGCGCCGCACGCCGCACACAAAACGTCGCCCGTTGCCATACGCCAGTGCCGCCCGTTGCTGTACTCCAACGCCGTTCATCGCCGATCGGTGCTGCCTTATGCAGAGACAACGACGGGCTCCATCAACTTCGCCAACACCGAACGACGAACACCGACGAATTCGCCTTCACCGAATGGCACCGACGAATCCCGTCGCTGCTGCCGGATGCATCTGCTCGCCACATGCAGCCTGTGCTCAATGGCTGCCGCCGACCGAAAATAGGGCAAAAGCCCTTCCGGATGACCGGCGTCGACTAGGCGATGATGGCGACAGAAGTCTCGTCGAAGACGATGACGAAGGCGACAAAGACGGGAGTAGGCGTTGCTCCATCACTCGTCTCACCAGGACCGAACGGTGAGAGCCTAGCCGACGGCGATTTCAGTGCCGAAAAATAGATCCAGATGCCGCACATTTTCCCCAAACTGGACGGCGAAGACCCGACGCAAGCGTCCGCTCGTAGCCCCAATCGTGCCCGCACGCCGTTCACACATCTTGCCAGTACCGAACGGCAAGTCCGGCGGCGGTGATTCCAGTGCCAAAATGGTAGACTCAGCCGGTCAGAGGTGCCGATCTAGATTTGGGCAAAAGCCTAACACCGGCACGTCCAGATTAGCGCTGGTCCTTCTACCGGAAGCACGTCGGATAAAACCATCCGGCTTCACCATATATGTATGGCTCTTCTCTTCTCTCGGCAGCATGTCGCACATTCTTGCCAAAACCAAACGGCTATGAACGGCGACCAATCCGAGGGAGAAAACGAAACCAAAGAAAAAACAATAGTAAAACCAAAAACAAAAATTTTTATTCTTGATTTTGCTTGAATATACATCTTGAATCAAACCTAAAATATTTTTTTCAAAACAATTTTAAGCAAAAAAAATCTAACTTGGCTCTGATACCAATTGTTAGATCATACCAAATATCTTGTAGTTGAAATTGCATGGAAAAATACAATAAAGACATATCAGAATCCATAACGCAGCGGAAGAAATCTATCATCGGATTGGTCTTCTAATTGATGGTGATCTCTATCACGGAGAGCAGGGCGGCTGAGGGAAAACAATGACCTAAAGCACTCCCGGAAGAGTCAGTCACCTCAACCAGGGACCACACCCGTATATATATATAATAAAAACCTAATGGCATAATTACATATCAGTCCATCAATAATAATGTAATTACGCCCAGGGATTCTACACAATTAGCCCCTCAATACTTTAATTATTTAGATAACAATAAATAAATAAATAAGAGATTAAATAATTAATATATATATATATACGAGTCATTTCTGTAATGCATGTACGTCTACATGCCCAAATGCATTTTATTATGCATGTACATGGTGCGTAGTCCATAGATCTAACAACAATGACTTTATAAACTTGAGTTATTTACACTAAAAATACCCAATGCAGTTCATAATATTTATTCCATATTAATTTAGTGACTTTTGCATGTGTTATCTTTTATCAATGGCCCATGCAGGTCTTCAACCAGCGATCTACATGTTATTAGCACGGTGCTCTATCCAACTGAGCTAATAGGCCAACTTATTTTTTTTACTGCATGAGAAATCGTCTAGGCATAGATTCTTTTAATGGCCTCGCTTTGTTATTTTGAAAATTTTGTCAAGAAAATGAGTAAAATTTAAATTTTTGAATAATCTATTAACGAAAATATACCTTTAACAAGATGCTTAGCAAAAAAAAAAAAAAAAAAATCTTCTTGTTACCTTGATTTTATAAACTTGAGTTATTTACACTACAAATACCCTATGTAGTTCATAATATTTTATTCAATATTTGATTGGTAACCTTTACATGTGCTATCTTTTATTGATAGCTCATTCAGGTCACGAACCTACGACCGTCACGTTATTAGCACGACGCTCTAACCAACTAAGCTACTAGGCCAATTTGTTTTTTATTTTGTGCACGAGAAACTGTCTAAGCTTAGATTCTTTTAATGGCCTTGCTTATTATTTTGAAACTTTTGACCAAAAAATGAGTAAAATTTAAATTTTTGAACAATCTATTAATGAAAATATACCTTTAACTCGATTCTTTGCCAAAAAAAAAAAATCTTCTCATTACCATGATTTTATAAACTTAGAGTTATTTACCCTACAAATACCCTATGTAGTTTATAATATTTTATTCAATATTTAAAATTAGTAACTTATGCATGTGCTATCTTTTATAAATGGCCCAAGCAAGTCTTGAACCTACGACCTTCGTCGTATTAGCATGGCGCTCTAACCAACTTAGCCAATATGCCAATTTGTTTTTTTAGTGCATGAGAAATCATGTAAGCATAGATTCTTTTAATGGCCTCACATTGTTATTTTGAAAATTTTGTCCAAAAAATGAGTAAAATTTAAATTTTTGAACAATCTATAAAACGAAAATATACCTTTAACAAGATGCTTAGCAAAAATAAAATCTTCTTGTCACCATGATTTTATAAACTTGAGTTATTTACACTACAAATACCCTATGTAGTTCATAATATTTTATTCAATATTTAATTGGTAACTTTTGCATGTGCTACGCTTTATAGATGGCCCATGCAGGTCATGAACCTACGACCATCGCATTATTAACATGACACTCTAACCAACTGAGCTAATATGCCAATATGTTTTTTATTTTGTGCATAAGAAACCATCTAAGCTTAGATTCTTCTAATGGCCTTGCTTTGTGTTGCAGGAGCATCTTCCAGAACTTAATTGCATTTTTACTCATTATGGAAACTTGTTTCTATCATTGTTTATCTTTAATTGCTTAGTTTGATAAACTATTGACTCATGGTCCAAGCTAGTCTTGATGTTTGTAAGACTAGTTGTTGGACAATTTTGTGGTTTAAACTCTTATGTCATTGTTGTAGTTTAGGACTTAGCCTAGCATTTATTGTCAAGCCTTTGTTTTTTATTTTGTAGTGAATGTATTAGGTTGTTATAGCCTAGGTTTATATCACCTGTAACAGCACTACATGGTACCTGAGCTTCCTAACAACTAAGGCAAGTGACACTCAAGCCTATCAACAACCAAGTCAACAAGGTCAAACTCAAGTTCAATACCGCATGATCAAATATCACAGCTCAACTCAAGCATGATCAAATATCACAGCTCAACTCAACAACTGCTACCTTCCTGCTGAATCATCTACCACATCAAGATCCAGCTCAAATTAGCAAGATCTAGTATCAAAGTTCAAGTCAACTTCAGCCAAACCAAATCGGCAGCAAGACTGGACCCACTCTCGGCCTGCCTGTCTACGACCAAGGATGCAACTAGCCTCGTGAAGCAGTCAATACCAACACCAGCCAAACAAGTTGGATCAAGACACGTATACGAAGTAACCTGCCATTTTAAGCCACGACATCAACCACCACCGCTAACGCCACCTCAAGTCAACTTCTACAGGAAAGAACCCAACATGCGCGTAAGACATCTCCAGCTCAGAGTTACACCGCCCACAGTTGCCAATCAAAACAGAGTTGAAATCAAAATCCTGCAACAATGAGGAATGCGAAGAGTCACTTGAAAATGTAACGTTGGAAGCTAAGGTTTTAAGTCCATGTATTTTCACTTTGCACGGGTAGAATGAATCCTCTGAAAATAGAAAACTTTGAGTTAGCGGATGCTTGCTTGTGAGGTGCGCTGGAAGGCCCTCGTGTGTGTTAAGGGGAAGCTGGAAGGCCCCTTGTTCGTTTGAGGGTGAGCCTTTGGCCCCTCTTCCTATCCACCTGAAGGCGAGCCGGACGGCCCTTCAATCCATCAACGCGCTGAGTGCTAATCTACCAATTCCCTTACGCAATCCTGGTGAACTTGGGGCTGACGATCATTGCTAGATTGCTGAAACTGGCAGCATGTACGCACACTTCCAATTTGCGCCGTGAAGTCACGCTTGGAGGCTACTGATTGAAGACTACGAAGGGGGTCTGGTCCCCTGCCTTCAAAGGGGACCCAAGGTGTTCTCGTTCCATCTTCCTCTTATAATCTGAATGCATGCTTAGATCCCATGACTGTCTGTGCATCACCTTGACAATTGTTAATCAATATTTCTAAAGAGCTACATACTTAAGGGTTCCTTGGGCTTAGGATTTCTATCCTTCATCACTTTGTTATTTTGAAAATTTTTTTCAAAAAATGAGTAAAATTTAAATTTTTAAATAATCAATTAACAAAAATATACCTTTAACTCGATGCTTAGAAAAAAAATATATCTTCTTGTACCATGATTTTATAAACTTTAGTTATTTGTAATACAAATACCCTATGCAGTTTATAATATTTATTCATTATTAAATTAGTGACTTTTGCTTGTGTTATCTTTTATCAATGGCCCATGCAGGTCTTCAACCAGCGATCTTCGAGTTATTGGCACGGTGCTCTAACCAACTGAGCTAATAGGCCAATTTGTTTTTTGAGTGCATGAGAAATCGTCTAAGCATAGATTCTTTTAATGGTCTCCCTTTGTTATTTTGAAAAGTTTGTCCAAAAATGAGTAAAATTTAAATTTTTGAATAATCTATTAACGAAAATATTCCTTTAACAAGATGCTTAGCAAAATTGTTACCTTGATTTTATAAACTTGAGTTATTTACACTACAAATACCCTATGTAGTTCATAATATTTTATTCAATATTTAATTGATAACTTTTGCATGTGCTATCTTTTATTGATAGCCCATTCAGGTCACGAACCTACGACCATCACGTTATTAGCACGATGCTTTAACCAACTAAGCTACTAGGCCAATTTGTTTTTTACTTTGTGCACGAGTAACTGTCTAAGCTTAGATTCTTTTAATGCCCCTTGCTTACTATTTTGAAAATTTTTACCAATAAAGGAGTAAAATTTAAATTTTTCAACAATCTATTAATGAAAATATACCTTTAACTCGATTCTTAGCAAAACAAAAAAAAATCTTCTTGTTGCCATGATATTATAAAGTTTAATTATTTGCACTACTACAAATACCCTATGCAATTCATAATATTTTATTCAATAATAAATTAGTGACTTTTGCATGTGTTATCTTTTATCAATGGCCCATGCAGGTCTTTAACTAGCAATCTTCGCATTATTGGCCTGGTGCTCTAACCAACTGAGCTAATAGGGCAATTTGTTTTTTCTTTACTGCATGAGACATCGTCTAAGCATAGATCCTTTTAATGGCCTCTCTTAGTTATTTTGAAAATTTTGTCAAAAAAATGAGTAAAATTGAAATTTTTGAATAATCTATTAACGAAAATATACCTTTAACAAGATGCTTAGAAAAAAAAAATCTTCTTGTTACCCTGATTCTATAAACTTGAGTTATTTACACTATAAATACACTTTGTAGTTCACAATATTTTATTCAATATTTAATTAGTAACTTATGCATGGGCCATCTGTAACCAACTGCGACCTTCACGTTATTAGCTTGATGCTCCAACGAACTGAGCTATTAGGCCAATTTGTTTTTTATTTTGTGCTTGAGAAACCGTCTAAGCTTAGATTCTTTTAATGGCCTTGCTTTATTATTTTGAAATTTTTTTCCAAAAAATGAGTAAAATTTAAATTTTTCAATGATCTATTAACGAAAATATACCTTTAACTCGATGCTTAAAAAAATATATATCATCTTGTTACCATAATTTTATAAACCTTAGTTATTTGCACTACAAATACCCTATGCAGTTCATAATACTTATTCAATATTAAATTAGTGACTTTTGCATGTGTTATCTATTATCAACGGCCCATGCAGGTCTTCAACCAGTGATCTTCGCATTATTGGCACGGTGACCGCCATCACGTTATTAGCACGACGCTCTAACCAACTAAGCTTAGATTCTTTTAATGGCCTTGCTTTGTTATTTTTAAAATTTTGACAAAAAAAATGAGTAAAATTTAAATTTTTGAACAATCTATTAATGAAAATATACCTTTAACTCGATTCTTAGCAAAAAAAAAAAAAAAAAAAAAAATCTTCTTGTTACCATGATTTTATAAACTTGAGTTATTTACACTACAAATACCCTATGTAGTTCATAATATTTTATTCAATATTTAATTAGTAACTTATGCTTGTGCTATCGCAGGTTTCACGTTATTAGCACGACACTCTAACCAACTGAGCTAATAGGCCAATTTGTTTTTCATTTAGTGCATGAGAAACCATCTAAACTTAGATTCTTTTAATGGCCTAGCTTTGTTATTTTGAAAATTTTGCCCAAACATTGAGTAAAATTTAAATTTTTGTATAATCTATCAACGAAAATATACATTTAACTCGATGCTTAGCAAAAAAAAATCTTCTTGTTCCATGACTTTATAAATTGATGTTCATAATATTTATTCAATATTAATTTAGTGAAATTTGCATGTGTTATCTTTTATCAATGGCCCATGCAGGTATTCAACCAGCGATCTTTGCGTTATTGCCTTAGTGTTCTAACCAACTGAGCTAATAGGCCAATTTACTTTTTTTAGTGCATGAGAAATCGTCTAAGCATAGATTCTTTTAATGGCCTCGCTTTGTTATTTTGAAAATTTTATCCAAAAAATGAGTAAAATTTAAATTTTTGAATAATCTATTAATGAAAATATACCTTTAACAAGATGCTTAGCAAAAAAAAAAATCTTCCTGTTACCTTGATTTTATAAACTTTTATTTACACTACAAATACCCTATGTAGTTAGTTCATAATATTTTATTCAATATTTAATTAGTAACCTTTGCATATGATATATTTTATTGATAGCCCATTCTGGTCATGAACCTACGACCATCACGATATTAGCACGACGCTCTAACCAACTAAGCTACTAGGCCAATTTGTTTTTTATTTTGGGCACGAGAAACCGTCTAAGCTTAGATTCTTTTAATGCCCTTGCTTACTCTTTTGAAAATTTTGACCAATAAAGGAGTAAAATTTAAATTTTTGATTAATCTATTAATGAATATATACCTTTAACAAGATGCTTAGCAAAAAAAAACCTTCTTGTTAGCTTGATTTTATAAACTTGAGTTATTTACACTACAAAAACACTATGTACTTCATAATATTTTATTCAATATTTAATTAGTAACTTATGCATGGGCCATCTGTAACCAATTGCGACCTTCGCGTTAGTAGCATGATGCTCCAACCAACTAAGCTAATAGGCCAATTTGTTTTTTATTTTGCGCTTGAGAAACCGTCTAAGCTTAGATTCTTTTAGTGGCCTTGCTTGGTTATTTCAAAAAAATTTTCCAAAAAATGAGTAAAATTTAAAATTTTCAATAATCTATTAACGAAAATATATCTTTAACTCAATGCTTAGCAAAAAAAAATATCATCTTGTTACAATGATTTTATAAACTTTAGTTATTTGCACTACAAATACCCTATGCAGTTCATAATATTTATTCAATATTAAACTAGTGAATTTTGCATGTGTTATCTTTTATCAATGGCCCATGCATGTCTTCAACCAGCGATCTTCGCGTTATTGGAACGGTGCTCTAACCAACTGAGCCAATTGGCCAATTTGTTTTTTTAGTGCATGAGAAATCGTCTAAGCATAGATTCTTTTAACGGCCACTCTTTGTAATTTTGAAAATTTTGTCCAAAAAATGAGTAAAATTTAAATTTTTGAATAATCTATTAATGAAAATATACCTTTAACAAGATGCTTAGCAAAAAAAAAAAAAAAAAAAATCTTCCTGTTACCTTGATTTTATAAACTAGAGTTATTTACAATACAAATACCCTATGTAGTTCACAATATTTTATTCAATATTTAATTGGTAAATTTTGCATTTGCTATCTTTTATTGATAGCCAATTCACATCACGAACCTACGACCATCACGTTATTAGCACGACGCTCTAACCAACAAAGCTAATAGGCCAATTTGTTTTTTTAGTTTGTGGTTGAGAAACCGTCTAAGCTTAGATTCTTTTAATGGCCTTCCTTTGTTATTTTAATTTTTTTTTCAAAAAAATCAGTAAAATTTTAATTTTTCAATAATCTATTAACGAAAATATACCTTTAACTCGATGCTTAGCAAAAAAAAAAAAAAAAAATCTTCTTGTCACCAGGATTTTATAAACTTTTGTTATTTGCACTACAAATGCCCTATGTAGTTCCTAATATTTTATTCAATATTAAATTAGTGACTTTTGCTTGTGTTATCTTTTATCATGGCTCATGTAGGTCATCAACCAGCAATCTTCGTGTTATTGGCATGGTGTTCTAACCAACTAAGCTAATAGGCCAATTTGTTTTTTTTATTGCATGAGAAATCATGTAAGCATAGATTCTTTTAATGGCCTCGCTTTGTTATTTTGAAAATTTTGTCCAAAAAATGAGTAAAATTTAAATTTTTGAATAATCTGTTAATGAAAATATACCTTTAATAAGATGCTTAGGAAAAAAAAAAAAAAAAAAAAAAAAATCTTCTTGTTACCTAGATTTTATAAACTTGACTTATTTACATTACAAATACCCTATGTAGTTCATAATATTTTATTCAATATTTAATTAGTAACTTATGCATGGCCCATCTGTAACCAACTACGACCTTTGCGTTATTAGCGCGATGCTCCAACCAACTAAGCTAATAGACCAATTTGTTTTTTATTTTGTGCTTGAGAAACCATCTAAGCTTAGATTCTTTTAATGGTCTTGCTTTGTTATTTCAAAATTTTTTTCCAAAAAATGAGTAAAATTTAAATTTTTCAATAATCTATTAACGAAAATATACCTTTAACTCGATGCTTAGCAAAAAAAATTATCTTGTTACCATGATTTTATAAACTTTAGTTATTTGCACTACAAATACCCTATGCAGTTCATAATATTTATTCAATATTAAATTAGTGACTTTTGCATGTGTTATCTTTTATCAATGGCCCATGCGGGTCTTCAGCTAGTGATCTTCGCGTTATTGGCACGGTGCTCTAACCAACTAAGCTAATAGGCCCATTTGTTTTTTATTTTGTGCATGAGAAACCATCTAAGCTTAGATTCTTTTAATGGCCTTGCTTTGTTATTTTGAAAATTTTGACCAAAAAATGTGTAAAATTTTAAATTTTGAATAATCTATTAATGAAAATATACCTTTAACATGATGGTTAGCAAAAAAAAATCTTCTTCTTTCTAAGATTTTATAAATTAGAGTTATTTAATCTACAAATACCCTCTATAGTTCATAATATTTTATTGAATATTTACTTAGTACCTTAACCATATGTTATCTTTTATAGATGGCCCATGCAGGTCTTGGACCTGCGACCTTCGCGTTATTAGCACGACGCTTTAACTAACTACATTAATAGGCCAATTTATTTCTTATTTTGTGCATGAGAAACCTTCGAAGCTTACATTCTTTTAATGGCCTTGCTTTGTTATTTTGAAAATTTTGACCAAAAAATGAGTAAAATTTAAATTTTTGAACAATCTATTAACGAAAAAATACCTTTAACTCAATGCTTAGCAAAAAAAAAAAAAATCTTCTTGTTACCATGATTTTATAAACATAAGCTTTTTACACTACAAATACCCTATGTAGTTCATAATATTTTATACTTATGCAAGCGCAATCTTTCATGATGGCCCTACGCTCTAACCAACAGAGCTAATAGGCCAATTTGTTTTCAATTTTGTGCATGAGAAACCATCTAAGCTTAGATTCTTTTAATGGCCTTGCTTTGTTATTTTGAAAATTTTGTCCAAAAAATGAGTAAAATTTAATTTTTTGAATAATCTATTAACAAAAATATACCTTTAACTCGATGCTTAGCAAAAAAAAAAAAAAATCTTCTTGTTAACATGATTTTATAAATTTTAGTTATTTGCACTACAAATACCCTATGCAGTTCATAATATTTTATTCAATATCAAATTAGTGACTTTTGCATGTGTTATCTTTTATCAATGGCCCATGCAGGTCTTCAACCAGCGATCTTCGCATTATTGGCACGGTGTTCTAACCAACAGAGCTAATAGGCCAATTTGTTTTCAATTTTGTGCATGAGAAACCATCTAAGCTTAGATTCTTTTAATGGCCTTGCTTTGTTATTTTGAAAATTTTATCCAAAAAATGCGTAAAATTTAAATTTTTGAATAATCTGTTGACGAAAATTAACCTTTAACAAGATGCTTAGCAAAAAAAAAAAAAGTTCTTTTCGTTACCATGATTTTATAAAAATTAACCTTTAATATTCAATTCAATATTTAATTAGTAACTTATGTTGAGCTATCTTTAATAGATGGCCCATGCAAGTCTTGAACCTACGACCTTCGCATTATTAAGACAACACTCTAATCAACTAAGCTAATAGGCCCATTTGTTTTTTATTTTGTGCATGAGACACCATCTAAGCTTAGATTCTTTTAATGGCCTGCTTTGTTATTTTGAAAATTTTGACCAAAAAACATGTAAAATTTCCCATTTGTTTTTTATTTTGTGCATGAGACACCATCTAAGCTTAGATTCTTTTAACGGCCTTGCTTTGTTATTTTGAAAATTTCGACCAAAAAACATGTAAAATTTAAATTTTTGAACAATCTATTAACAAAACTATACCTTTAACTTGATGCTTAGCAAATAAAAATTCTTCTTGTTACCAAGATTTTATAAACATATAATATTTTATTCAATATTTAATTAGTAACATATGCATGGGCCATCTGTAACCAACTGCGACCTTTGCATTATTAGCGCGACGCTCCAACCAACTGAGCTAATAGGCCAATTTGTTTTTTATTTTTTGCATGAGAAACCGTCTAAGCTTAGATTCTTTTAATGGCCCTACTTTGTTATTTTCAAAATTTTGTCCAAAAAATGACTAAAATCTAAATTTTTGAATAATCTATTAATGAAAATATACCTTTAATTCGAGGCTTAGGATAAAAAACATCTTGTTGCCATGATTTTATAAACTTGTGTTATTTAAACTACAAATACCCTATGTAGTTCATAAAATTTTATTCAATATTTAATTAGTAACTTATGCATGTGCTATCTTTTATAGATGGCCCATGCAAGTCTTGAACTTGCAACCTTCGCATTATTAGCACGATGCCCTAACTGATTGAGCTAATAGGCCAATTAGTTTTTTATTTTGTGCATGAGAATCCGTCTAAGCTAAGATTATTTTAATGAGCTTGATTTGTTATTTTTAAAACTTTGTCCAAAAAATGAGCAAAATTTAAATTTTTGAATAATCTATTAACAAAAATATACCTTTAACAAGATGCTTAGCAAAAAAAAAATCTTCTTGTTACCATGATTTTATAAACTTGAGTTATTTACATTACAAATACCCTATGTAGTTCATAATATTTTATTGAATATTAAATTAGTAACTTTTGTATGTGCTATCTTTTATAGATCTCCCATGCAGGTCTTGAACCTGCGAGATTCGCGTTATTAGCACAACGCTCTAACCAACTAAGTTAATAGGCCAATTTTTTTTTTATTTTGTGCATGAGAAACCGTCTAAGCTAAGATTCTTTTAATGGCCTTGACATGTTATTTTGAAAATTTTGTCCAAAAAATGAGTAAAATTTATTTTTTTGAATAATCTATTAATGAAAATATACCTTTAACACGATGCACAGCAAAAAAAAAATATCTTCTTGTTACCATGATTTTATAAACTTTAGTTATTTGCACTACAAATACCTTATGCAGTTCATAATATTTTATTCAATAGTAAATTAGTGACTTTTGCATGCATTATCTTCTATCAATGGCCCATGCAGGTCTTCAACCAGCGATCTTCGCGTTATTGGCTTGATGCTCTGACCAACTGAGCTAATAGGCCAATTCATTTTTTAATTAGTGCATGAGAAACCGTCTAAGCTTAGATTCTTTTACGTTATGTTTAGTAGGAAAGAAAGAAAGTTAAAAAGAAAACAAAGTAACAAAGAAAGAAAATAATAAAATTTTCCATCATTGTGTTTATTTAGAAGGAAAGAAAGTTAGAAAGATTGATAAACATACTCCGATTTTTTTTATTTTTATGTTGTTGACGATGATGAGAGGCGACAGTGAAATGGCGGCGACAAGAGATGAGAGGCAACGACGGCGATGATGATGACGACAACAGCAATGGCGATGACAACGATGATGAAGAAGGTTGCAAGAAAAGTATGAGAGGGAGAGCGGATATAAAAAAGAAAAGGGTGAAAATAGGTATGAGAAGGGCAAATCTAACTTTCTGTCCGATTTTCCTCTCAATTTGGGCGAAAAGCAAATAGAGCTATTTTTCCTCACACTTTCCTTTGTCTTTTCCATTCTTATTTCCATCCGTCCTACTAAACACGAGTTTATAGCTCTCCTTCCAACTTTCCATTCATTCCCTCCTCTTTTCCTTCCTACTAAACACGCTATTAATAGCCTCACTTTGTTATTTTGAAAATTTTGTCCAAAAAAATGAGTAAAATTTAAATTTTTGAACAATCTATTAAAGAAAATATACTTTTAACTCGATTCTTAGCAAAAAACAAACTTCTTGTTACCATGATTTTATAAACTTGAGTTATTTACACTACAAATACCCTATGCAGTTCATAATATTTTATTCAATATTTAATTAGTTACTTATGCATGTGCTATCTTTTATAGATAGCCCATGCAGGTCATAACCCTACGACCTTCACGTTATTAGCACGACGCTCTAACGAACTTAGCTAATTGGCCAATTTGTTTTTAATTTTGTGCATGAGAAATCGATTAAGCTTAGATTCTTTTAATGGCCTTCCTTTGTTATTTTGAAAATTTTGTCGAAAAAATGGGTATAATTTAAAATTTTGAACAATCTATTAACGAAAATATTCCTTTAACTCGATGCTTAGAAAAAAAATATCTTCTTGTTACCAAGAGATTTTATAAAATTGAGTTATTTGTACTACAAATACCCTATTTAGTTCATAATATTTTATTCAATATTAAATTATTGACTTTTGCATAAAACTATCATTTATAGATAGATCGCCCATGCAAGTCTTGAACCTACAACCTTTGTGTTATTAGCACAACGCTCTAACCAACTGAGCGGATAAGCTAATTTGTTTTTTGTTTAGTACATGAGAAACCGTCTAAGCTTAGATTCTTTTAATGGACTCGCCTTGTTATTTTAAAAATTTTGTCCAAAACAATGAGTAACATTTAGATTTTGTAACAATCTATTAACGAAAATATTCCTTTAACTTGATGCTTAGAAAAAAAAATCTTCTTGCTACCAAGAGATTTTATAAACTTGAGTTATTTGCTCTACAAATAACCTATTCAGTTCATAATATTTTATTCAATTTTAAATTATTGACTTTTGCATGAGTTATCATTTATAGATGGCACATGCAAGTCATAAACCTACGACCTTCGCATTATTAGCACAACGCTCTAACCAACTGAGCTAATTGGCCAATTTGTTTTTTGTTTAGTGCTTGAGAAACCGTCCGAGCTTAGATTCTTTTAATGGTCATGCTTTGTTATTTTGAAAAATTTGTCCAAAAATGAGTAAAATTTAAATTTTTGAACAATCTATTAACGAAAATAAACCTTTAACTCGATGCATAGCAAAAAAAATTCTTGTTATCATGATTTCATAAACTTGTGTTATTTACGCTACAAATACCCCTTATAGTTCATAATATTTTATTAAATATTTAATTAGTAACTTTTGCATATGCTATCTTTAATAGATGGCCCATACAAGTCTTGAACCTACAACCTTCACGTTATTAGCACGATGCTCTAACTAACTGAGCTAATAGGTAAATTTGTTTATTCTTTTTTGAATAAGAAACTGTCTAAGCTTAGATTCTTTTAATGACCTTGCTTTGTTATTTTGAAACATTTGTCCAAAAAATGAGTAAAATTTAAAATTTTGAACAATCTATTAATGAAAATATACATTTAACTCGATGCTTAGCAAAAAAAAAGAAAAATCTTCTTGTTACCATGATTTTAAAAAGATGAGTTATTTACACTACAAATGCCCTATGTAGTTCATAATATTTTATTCAATATTAAATTAGTGACTTTTGCATGTTTTATCTTTTATCAATGGCCCATGCAGGTCTTCAACCAGTGATCTTCGTGTTATTGGCATGAGCTCGTCGCCTTCTCCCGGGTCGGAAAGCCTGTCTAAGTCTTCCACATGCGTCCAACGCTGCTGTGTCCCCCTTCTGCGTCCAGATTTGTTACCGAAGACGCTGCCACCGACGCCAATGTCTATGTCCGAAGAACTTGCAGGCGAAGGAGATGACGAGGCTGGATTTCCCATTTTGGGGTCAAAATCCTCCGCGGCTTTGGACATTGACTGGGCGCACTTGCGTTGCTGTTGGGCTCCGCCTGGACGCGTTCGGCTTGGGCTTGGACCACCGCCCAGCCCGTTCGAGTTTGGCCCAACTCGGGGTTTCACGGGCCTAACAATTCTCCCCCGCCCAATTTGGACATCCCCCTCGATGTCCATTACGGGCATTTCGGTTGCAACCATCGATGCAATGTAGACACCTCCTATGCAGGGCTCTGCTGGTTCATCGTCAACCACTGATGTGTACTTTACCATACTACTAACCGCAAGTGTGACGGCTTTGTCGTAGTACTTCAGATGTCGATCCCACAGGGACAGCGATCAAGTACCAAGTGATTATGAATCGATTAAAACGAACTGAATCGGGCAAGAGAATGTTTTTAGTAGAAAACAGGGGTTAGAGATATCGGAACATCAGGTTCGTCTCGTTGATGGATCTTAAATTCAAACGAGTTAGAATTATAGCAAAGCAATTTTAAGAGCGCTCAAGGAAGTATCAAAAGGTACAGATTACCCTCTTTCAACGGTGTAATCCTATATCAATCTAGATCAACGTCCTACTTTCGTGGCAACCCGGATCTAGATTGATCCAATGGGTTCAAAATTCCTCATACAAATCCCGCCCTATTTCTTGACGGCTCAGAGTATGTCCGAACTAGTAGGTCTAGTGTCGTAATTCACCTTTCGGTCCTTCATGCGGCGCTCGAGAAAAGAAATTACGTGATCAAGGTAACTCTAGCAGTAAAATAGCATAGAATGGATAAAAACAAGATAAAATTTGCATTTGCTATGAAATAACAAGTTCAAACGAAAGATACAAACAACGAGACTACACCTTTAGTTGCGACAAAGAAATTACGCTATCATAGCGTCGTTTGAGTACAAATCTCTAAGGAAAGAAGAAACCAAAATGAAGATAGAAGGTAGGAGATGGCAAACTCTTCAAGGAAGGGTAGCAATCCTTCTTCTTCAGATCTTCTAGAGTGGGCGCACAAGGATCTCTTCCTCCTTCTTTGCTTTCGACCAAAACTTTAACACTTCACCAGAACTCGTCCTTTTGCAACCCAGATTTAGCCACTTAAATAGAGTCCAAGCTCATTTCTGAACGCATACATTGATGGGAAATTGAATTAGCTGCGTTTTGATACCAAGAACATTAAAATCGGAGCCATAATGAGGGAGTTATGGCCCATTCAATGCAGGCGGCTCCATAATTACGGGTATAATGGGTCATTATGGTAGTAACCATAATGTAACTATTATACATTAATTATAGCCTCTTTAATTCTTGTAACTCCCAAATAATTAATGCTCATTTAATCTTCGTCATTTTGACTCCAAAAACGTCCAAATCAGAGTTAAAACGAAGGAGTTATGTGCATTTAAAGCTTGACGACTCGTAATAAATTCTAGTGGCTACGAGATTACGATCATGAGGCAGATTATGGCCTCGGGGCAAATTATGGCCTCGGATTTTTCTGAGTTGTATTTCATACTTTAGATATAACTATACAAGGTTTCGCCAATAATATAGAGGGAACTCTTGCAAATTTTTTTTTGAATTCTTTCATTGAATCAATGTTCATACATATGCATCAAATTAAGTCTAGGGTATCCATTTTCATGTTTTGCAAGTTCTTCAAAGTTTTATAGATATGAATTTTTAATATTTAAGATTGTTAAGGATTAATCAGATTCATTTTATCCTTGATTTTGAACTTAGAAAGCATTTGGGGCATTTAATTTGATGACTTAGAGAATTTTTGAGATTTTCATGAAAACTTAAATTGTTAAGATCGATTCTGGTATTGATACAGTTTACATAGGAATTGTTGAATGTTTAAACAACATGTGCATATGATCTTTGTACTTTAAGTTTGATTTATCTTCCTTTGGTTTAATAGTGATTTTTATGGATAGAAATTTGGTGATTTATATATTTAACTTGAGATTTACTCCAACTCCTCTGGTAGCATAATCTAAGGTTATGGGTTAACAGTGGCCAGCTTTCTCCAGATTGAAAAAAAAAAGTGTGACTCCTCTACTTGGGATTGCGAAAAATTGGCAGTGGTACCGAAGACATGAGTTGAAGTCTAAAAAAAAATTTGAGAAAAAGAGAAAGCTGTGGGCTTGGTGGAAAATTCCTCTGACTTAAGATTGAGACCATGAGTTAAATTATACTATTATGCCGTATACCGTAAACAAAGTTGTGATACATAACAGTTTAAGGACCAAATTTCACTAAAAAACTCTTATTTATAGTTTCACCAAATGACTTGAAATAAATCTTTATCTATTGATCAAGGCAGATTTATTAAACCAACAAGTATTTGATTTTAGATATGTGTTGAATGAACATTATAACATGACCGGTGAATTTTATCTTTCTTGGATTGTAAATTCTTGACAGTTTGTCTCTACCGTGATTTCTCTTAAATGATATAAGTTCTGAAAGGTTGCTTGCCTGAAATGTAGACTAAGGACTTTATTGATGATAAAACTGATGAGCATTCCTTATCTTTACATTCTTTATTCATATTGATGTATTGCTTGAGGACAAGCAAAATTCTAAGTCTAGGGTATTTTGATGTGTTGTATTTACACCACATTTTGCCTATATTTTAGATCGTATTTTGGGTTTATTTGCATGATTTTGTGCTTATTTCGATGCTTTTACTTCACTTTGTACAGAATCTTCACTTTTCTTGGTTTTTATGAAAATGTAGGTAAAACCACCCAAAAATGAAGGATTTCACGAGTTTTGAAACCAAAGCATAATTCCTGAGGAGATCACAAGCTTACACGTCGAATTTGGAGTTGAAATAGTGAAGAATGCAAGAATTACGACCTTGGCCGTAGTTCTGGGACGGCCGTAATTTCGAGTTCGAGCGATGGGCGGAAAAACGGTAAGTATAGATAAGCATAGAAACTTTCACGGGTGAAGTCGTAAATCTGTTACGGGCCATGAATGTTTCTGTGACATAAGGGCTGTACTCACAAAAAGAATCACGGCCGTGGCTATGAACACATTACAGACCGTAAAAATGTCAGCCCGACGAGTTTTTCACTTGATTCTCCATCGATTTGAACCGGATTTGAACTAGACTTTGCAGAAACGTTCGCTGAGGGGTTCCAAACTGGTCTAACTATAAAACATCAGATTATCCAAGGAAAAAGGGGGCTTTTTCGGACTAACACAAGCGGCAGCGGTGACAAGGGTGAAAGTTTAATTCCTAGCGAAATTCCGACGAGATTTCACGCAAAAGCGATGATTGATCGACTCTTCTTCATCTCCAGAAAGAGGGGAAACCGGTTTTATTGTTGTCTTAGTGAATTCTTTGTGATTTTTACTAGATCTATAGTTGTTCATCGTACAAACATATATTTCCTTAAGAACATGACTGAGTAGATGATTGTTTCGGGATTTAGGGCTTAGCCCACTGACTTTTATGAATTAATCTTTATTCATACTCTTTTTATACGAAATTATTATCATGATTTGATTGAAGTTGCATTTATTTCATAATATACCTTGGCCACGTATAATTGCGTCTTAGACGTTGCGAGAAGGACCGAGAGGTGAATCGCAACGTGCAATCTATTTCAATTGGACCTTCGAATCCAATCATGAGAGTAGGTTGGATTCGTCTAAAGGATTTAACAGCTTTTCATAGAACTTAATGGGTTTATTTAGGTTAACTGTCACGAGAGTAGGGAGTTAACTTAATTAAATATCATATTACACTCCGAGAGGAGGTGATATGTACATTAGGAAAAGTTCCTTTCATGATAGATATTTTCTATTGATTGAGTAACCTTTATAAGATTCATAATAGTCAGTGTGGTGAAACCCAGAAATCCCGATTCTCTTAGAACTTGAACCCTCTAAAAGCTGCTTTTGAATTGTTCGTGCTTAGAAGTTTATCATAACCATTCATCTGTTTTGCCTGGATTTAAACAAGTCGAAAGGTCAATACTTAACTACGTAGTCCTCGTTGGGAACGATAATCTTTTTATTACTTTGATAATTCCGTGCACTTGCGGAAGCCTATCATAAATGCTACTGCACTTGAAACTACCAATGCTATACTTAGTGAGATTGGAGATGAATTATTTGCAATTATTGTAGATGAATCCAGAGATATATCTAACAAAGAGCAAATGGCAGTTGCTTTACATTTTGAAGATAAAAGAGGAAGAGTTTTGGAAAGATTTCTTGCAGTTGTACATGTTACTAATACAAGTGCTATATCTTTAAAAGTAGCAATAGAATCTTTCTTTGTAAGCATGGGCTAAGCTTATCAAGAATTCGTGGTCAAGGATATGATGGTGCTATTAACATGTAAGGTGCATTAAATGGTTTTAAAAGTTTGATTCTTAAAGAGAACACATCAGCATTTTACATTCATTGTTTTGCGCATCAACTCCAACTCACACTTGTTGTTGTTTGAAAAAATGAAATTCAAGTTGCTTCACTATTTAATTTAGTATCAATTTTATTGAATATTGTTGGAGGCTCATGTAAACATGTTGACATGCTTCGAGATTAACAAATTGCCCGAGTCAAAGAAGGATTAACAAAAGGAGAATTGAAAAGTGGTTGTGGCTTGAATCAAGAAACTAGTTTGAAATGACCAACTGATACTCGTTGGAGCTCACATTATAATACACTAGTAAATGTGATTATTATGTATTCTTCTGTTATTGATGTTCTTGAGATAATTATGGAAGATGGTTTGAGTTCGGAGCAAAGAGCTGAAGCAAAAGAGCTTTTAGAATCAGTGCAAACTTTTTATTTTTGTATTCACCTTGCATTTAATGAAAAATATTTTGGGTATCACAAATGAATTATCACAAGCATTGCAAAGAAAAGATCAAGATATTATTAATGCTATGACATTGGTTAGAATTTCTAAGCAACGACTACAAATAATGAGGGACAATGGATGGGAGTCATTATTAGATGAAGTCTTTGCTTTTTGTCAAACTAATGAAATTGATATTCTTGATATGAATGCAATATTTGCAGCAAAAGGAAGGCGACGTCGTGAAATTTAGCAAGTGCTTAATATAGACAAATATCATGCTGGATCGTTTTATGTTGTATTGGATCGATGACTTCAAGAACTTAACGATCGACTTAATGAAATAAATACTGAATTACTTTTATGTGTGGCATGTCTTAGTGATGCAGGGCATCTTTTGGGGTTATATTGTGTTTTGAAAACTTGCTTCACATATCTTAGTTGCTTAGTTTGATAAACTATTGTGCCTTGGGCCCAAACTAGTCCTGATGGTTGTAAGACTAGTTGTGGGACAATTTCGTATCTTGAACACTTGTGTGTTAATGCTTTAGATAGGTTGTAGCCTAGGTTTATTTGGTAAATCTTTATTTTACTTTGTAGTTGATGTAGTAGGTTGCTATAGCCTAGGTAAATCACACATGTACTTGCACTTACATGGCACCAAGGCTCTCCAACATCAAGGCTTACTCTCTTGCCAACGGTACAAGCCAACATCAAGCAAGAGTCAACATGGCACCTGTCAACACTCATACCAGCCGAGACTACTTACAGCTTCAAAACCAAACCAAGATATCCAGCAAGATTCAACAACTTCAAAGAAGACCCAGCCGGCCTACATCAAAGGATAGATCAAGACTAGCTGCAACATTATTTCATGTCAAATGCCGATTATGGCAGGGTCAAACATTCAGTCAAAGGTCAACAATTTCAAATCATATTCAAGGTTCAAATGCAAGCAGTCAACCACACCTAATTTCAAGAAATCGGTCAAGACCAGTCAGCCACATGTTGCTCAGCCGACCATCACCAAATCAAATCACAGCCCAACCTTGTTACTGTTGAGACTAGATGAGTGTTGTTGAGAGTTCCTGAGAGCTTGCAAAAGTAGCCGTTAGGGGGCATTGGTTTAAAGCCCATGTAACTTTCTCACTTGCACAAGTTGAATGTCATTTTGAAAAATCAAATCTCTGTGTTAGCTATGCGCTGCATGTGTAAGGGAGCGCCGATGGCCCCTTGTGTTCCCTGTTGAGGGTGAGCCTACGGCCCCTCGTTCTTAGCGAAGGTCACAAGTTCAAGACTTGCATTGGCCATCTATAAAAGATAGCACATGCATAATAACATGATGGTCGTAGGTTCATGACTTGCATGGGCCATCTATAAAAGGTGGCATATGCAAAAGTTACCAATTAAATATTGAATAAAATATTATGAACTACATAGGGCACATGTTGTGTAAATAACTTATGTTTATAAAATCATGGTAACAAGAAGAATTTTTTTTTTACTAAGCATCTTGTTAAAGGTATATTTTCGTTAATAGATTATTCAAAAATTTAAATTTTACTCTTTTTTGGACAAAATTTTCAAAATAATAAAGCGAGGCCATAAAAAGAATCAATGCTTAGACAATTTCTCATGCACTAAAAAACAAATTGGCCCATTAGCTGAGTTGGTTAGAGCATCGTGCCAATAACGCGAAGATCACTGGTTGAAGACCTGCATGGACCATTGACAAAAGATAACACATGCAAAAGTCAATAATTTAATATTGAATAAATATTATGAACTACATAGGGTATTTGTAGTGCAAATAACTAAAGTTTATAAAATCATGGTAACAAGAAGATATTTTTTTTTCTATGCATCAAATTAAAGGTATATTTTCGTTAATAGATTATTTAAAAATTTAAATTTTACTCATTTTTTGGGAAAAATTTACAAAATAACAAAGCAAGGCCTTAAAAGAATCTATGCTTAGACGATTTCTCATGCACTAAAAAAAACAAATTGGCCAATTAGCTCAATTGGTTAGAACATCGTGCCAATAACGCGAAGATTGCTGGTTGAAGACTTGCATGGACCATTGACAAAAGATAACACATGCAAAAGTCAATAATTTAATATTGAATAAATATTATGAACTACATAGGGTATTTGTATTGTAAATAACTCAAGTTTATAAAATCAAGGTAACAAGAAGATTTCTTTTTTTTTTTTTTGCTAAGCATCATGTTAAAGGTATATTTTTGTTAATAGATTATTCAAAAATTTAAATTTTACTCATTTTTTGGACAAAAATTTCAAAATAACAAAGCGAGGCCGTTAAAAGAATCTATGCTTCGACGATTTCTCATGCACTAAAAAAAATGGCCAATTAGCCCAGTTGGTTAGGGCACCATGCCAATAACGCGAAGATTGTTGGTTGAAGACCTGCATGGGCCATTGATAAAAGATAACACATGCAAAAATCACTAATTTAATATTGAATAAATATTATGAACTACATAGGGTATTTGTAGTGCAAAAAACTAAAGTTTATAAAATCTTGGTAACAAGATGATATTTTTTTTTTTGCTAAGCATCGAGTTAAAGGTATATTTTCGTTAATAGATTATTGAAAACTTTAAATTTTACTCATTTTTTGGAAAAAATTTTCAAAATAACAAAGCAAGGCCATTAAAAGAATCTAAGCTTATACGGTTTCTCAAGCACAAAATGAAAAACAAATTGGCCTATTAGCTCAGTTGGTTAGAGCGTCGTGCTAATAACGTGACAGAAGCAAGTTCATGGCCTGCATGAGCCATCTATAAAAGATAGCACATGCATAAGTTACTAATTAAATATTGAATAAATTATTATGAATTACATAGGGTATTTGTAGTGTAAATAACTCAAGTTTAAATTTTACACATTTTTTGGTCAAAATTTTAAAAATAACAAAGCAAGGCCATTTAAAGAATCTAAGCTTAGACGGTTTCTCGTGCACAAAATAAAAAACAAATTGGCCTAGTAGTTTAGTTGGTTAGAGCGTTGTGCTAATAACGTGATGGACGTAGGTTCGTGACCTGAATGGGCTATATCTATAAAAGATAGCACATGCAAAAGTTACCAATAAAATATTATGAACTACATACGGTATTTGTAGTGTAAATAACTCATTTTTATAAAATCAAGGTAACAAGAACATTTTTTTTTGCCAAGCATCTTGTTAAAGGGATATTTTCGTTAATAGATTATTCAAAAATTTAAATTTTACTCATTTTTTGGACAAAATTTTCAAAATAACAAAGCGAGGCCATTAAATGAATCTATGCTTAGACGATTTCTCATGCACGATAAAAAACAAATTGGCCTATTAGCCCAGTTGGTTAGAGCACCGTGCCAATAACGTGAAGATCGCTGGTTGAAGACCTGCATGGACCATTGATAAAAGATAACACAAGCAAAAGTCACTAATTTAATATTGAATAAATATTATGAACTGCATAGGGTATTTGTATTGCAAATAACTTAAGTTCATAAAATCATGGTAACAAGAAGATATTTTTTTTTCTATGCATCAAGTTAAAGGAATATTTTCGTTAA
This sequence comes from Costus lasius, assembly GCA_027563935.2. Taxonomy (NCBI): domain Eukaryota; kingdom Viridiplantae; phylum Streptophyta; class Magnoliopsida; order Zingiberales; family Costaceae; genus Costus; species Costus lasius. Next base: position 87,034,291 of record CM050451.1, read on the forward strand.
TTTATTATTTAAACATTTAAAATTTACTCATTTTTTGGAAAACATTTTCAAAATAACGAAGCAAGGCCATTAAAAGAATCTAAGCTAAGATGGTTTCTCATGCACAAAATAAAAAACAATGGCCTATTAGCTCAGTTGGTTAGAGTGTTGTGTTAATAATGCGATGGTCGTAAGTTCATGACTTGCATGGGCCATTTATAAAGGGTAGCACATGCAAAAGTTACCCATCAAATATTGAATAAAATATTATGAACTACATAGGGTATTTGTAGTGTAAATAACTCAAGTTTATAAAATTATGGTAACAAGAAGATTTTTTTTTTTTTTGCGCTAAGAATCGAGTTAAATGTATATTTTCATTAATAGATTGTTCAAAAATTTAAATTTTACACATTTTTTGGTCAAAATTTTAAAAATAACAAAGCAAGGCCATTAAAAGAATCTAAGCTTAGACGGTTTCTCGTGCACAAAATAAAAAACAAATTGGCCTTGTAGCTTAGTTGGTTAGAGCGTCGTGCTAATAACGTGATGGACGTAGGTTCTTGACCTGAATGGGCTATATCTATAAAAGATAGCACATGCAAAAGTTACCAATTAAATATTGAATAAAATATTAGGAACTACATACGGTATTTGTAGTGTAAATAACGCATGTTTTTTTGCCAAGCATCTTGTTAAAGGTATATTTTCGTTACTAGATTATTCAAAAATTTAAATTTTACTAATTTTTGGACAAAATTTTCAAAATAACAAAGCGAGGCCATTAAAAGAACCTATGCTTAGACGATTTCTCATGCACTAAAAAAAATAAATTGGCCTATTAGCTCAGTTGGTTAGAGCACAGTGCCAATAACGCAAATATCGCTAGTTGAAGACCTGCATGGGCCATTGATAAAAGATAACACATGCAAAAATCACTAATTTGATATTGAATAAATATTATGAACTGCATAGGCTATTTATAATGCAAATAACTAAAGTTTATAAAATCATGGTAACAAGAAGATATTTTTTTTCTATGCATCGAATTAAAGGTATATTTTCATTAATAGATTATTTAAAAATTTAAATTTTACTCATTTTTTGGGAAAAATTTTCAAAATAACAAAGCAAGGCCATTAAAAGAATCTAAGCTTAGATGGTTTCTCATGGACAATATAATGAACAAAATGGCCTATTAGCTTAGTTGGTTAGCGTGTCGTGTTAATAACGCGATGGTCGTAGTTCATGACCTGCATGGGCCATCTATAAAAGGTAGCACATGCAAAAGTTACCAATTAAATATTCAATAAAATATTATGAACTACATAGGGTATTTGTTATGTAAATAACTCAAGTTTATAAAATTATGGTAACAAGAATATTTTTTTTTTTTGCTAAGCATCGAGTTAAAGGTATATTTTCGTTAATAGATTGTTCAAAAATTTAAATTTTACACATTTTTTTGTCAAAATTTTTAAAATAACAAAGCAAGGCCATTAAAAGAATCTAAGGTTAGACGGTTTCTCATGCACTAAATCAAAAACAAATTGGCCTGTTAGTTTAGTTGGTTAGAGCGGCGTACTTATTGAATAAAATATTATGAACTACATAGGGTATTTGCAGTGTAAATTACTCAACATTATAAAGTCATTGTAACAAGAAGATTTTTTTTTTTTGCTAAGCATCTTATTAATGGTATATTTTCATTAATAGATTATTCAAAAATTTAAATTTTACTCTCTGTTTGGACAAAATTTTCAAAATAACAAAGCAAGGCCATTAAAAGATTCGATGCTTAGACGGTTTCTCGTGCACAAAATAAAAACAATTTGGCCAATTAGCTTAGTTGGTTAAAGCGTCATGCTAATTCGACGAAGGTAGTAGGTTTAAGACTTGCATGGGCCATATATAAAAGATAGCACATGCATAAGTTACTAATTAAATATTGAATAAAATATTATAAACTACATAGGGTATTTGTAGTGTAAATAACTCAAGTTTATAAAATCATGGTAACAAGAAGATTTTTTATTTCTTTGCTAAGAATCAAGTTAAAGGTATATTATCGTTAATAGATTGTTTCAAAATTTAAATTTTACTCATTTTTTGGTCAAAATTTTCAAAATAATAAGCAAGCCCATTAAAAGAATCTAAACTTAGACAGTTTCTCGTGCACAAAATAAATAACAAATTGGCCTAGTAGCTTAGTTGGTTAGAACATTGTGCTAATAACATGATGGTAGTAGGTTCATGACCTGAATGGGCTATCAATAAAAGAAAGCACATGCAAAAGTTACTAATCAAATATTGAATAAAATATTATGAACTACATAGGGTATTTGTAGTGTAAATAACTCAAGTTTATAAAATCAAAGTAACAAGAAGATTTTTTTTTTTTGCTAAGCATCTTGTTAAAGTTATATTTTCGTTATTAGATTATTCAACAATTTAAATTTTACTCATTTTCTGGACAAAATTTTCAAAATAACAAAGCGAGGCCAATAAAAGAATATATGCTTAGACAATTTCTCATGCACTAAAAAAATAAATTGGCCTATTAGCTCAGTTGGATAGAGCACCATGCCAATAACACGAAGATCGCTGGTTGAAGACCTGCATGGGCCATTGATAAAAGATAACACATGCAAAAGTCACTAAATTAATATTGAATAAATATTATTAACTGCATTGGGTATTTTTTGTGTAAATAACTCAAGTTTATAAAGTCATGGTAACAAGAAGATTTTTTAAATTCTAAGCATCGAGTTATAGGAATATTTTCATTAATAGATTATTCAAAATAACAAAGCTAGGCCATTAAAAGAATCTAAGCTTAGACGATTTCGCATGCACTAAATTAGAAACAAATTGGTCTATTAGCTCAGTTGGTTAGAGCATCGTGTTAATAACGTGAACGTCATAGGTTCAAGACCTACATGGGCCATCTATAAAAGATAGCACATGCATAAGTTACTAATTAAATATTGAATAAAATATTATGAACTACATAGTATATTTGTAGTGTAAATAACTCAAGTTTATAAAATCATGGTAACAAGAAGATTTGTTTTCTTTTTTTTTGCTAAGAATCGAGTTAAAGGTATATTTTCATTAATAGATTGTTCAAAAATTTAAATTTTACTCATTTTTTGGTCAAAATTTTAAAAATAACAAAGCAAGGCCATTAAAAGAACCTAAGCTTAGACGGTTTCTCGTGCACAAAATAAAAAAACAAATTGGCCTAGTAGCTTAGTTGGTTAGAGCGTCGTGCTAGTAATGTGATGGTCATAGGTTTGTGACCACTATGGGCTATTAATAAAAGATAGTACATGCACAAGTTACCAATTGAATATTGAATAAAATATTATGAACTACATAGGTTTTTTTTTTTTTGCTAAGCATCTACGCTTACACGATTTCTCATGCACTAAAAAAAAACAAAAGGGCCTATTAGCTTAGTTGGTTAGAGCACCATGCCAATAACGCGAAGATTGCTGCTGGTTATAACACAAGCAAAAGTTTATAAAATCATGGTAACATGAAATATTTAATATTGAAGATTGATAAAAGATAACACAAGCAAAAGTCACTAATTTAATATTGAATAAATATTATAAACTGCGTAGGGTATTTGTATTGCAAATAACTAAAGTTTATAAAATCATGGTAACAAGAAATATTTTTTTTTCTATGCATCAAGTTAAAGGTATATTTTCATTAATAGATTATTTAAAAAATTTAAATTTTACTCATTTTTTGGAAAAAATTTTCAAAATAACAAAGAAAGGCAATTAAAAGAATTTAAGCTTAGATGGTTTCTCATGCACAAAATAAAAAATAAATTGGCCTATTAGCTCAGTTGGTTAGAGTGTTGGGTTAATAACACGATGGTTGTAGGTTCATGATGTGCATGGGCCATCTATAAAAGGTAGCACAAGCAAAAGTTACCAATTTAATATTGAATAAAATATTATGAACTACATAGGGTACTTGTTGTGTAAATAACTCAAGTTTATAAAATCATGGTAACAAGAAGAATTTTTTTTTGCTAAGCATCTTGTTAAAGGTATATTTTCGTTAATAGATTATTCAAAAATTTTAAATTTTACTCATTTTTTGGACAAAATTTTCAAAATAACAAAGCGAGGCCATTAAATGAATCTATGCTTAGACGATTTCTCATGCACGATAAAAAACAAATTGGCCTATTAGCTCAGTTGGTTAGAGCATGTGCCAATAACACAAAGATCACTGGTTGAAGACCTACATGGACCATTGATAAAAGATAACACATGCAAAAGTCAATAATTTAATATTGAATAAATATTATGAACTGCATAGGGTATTTATAGTGCAAATAAATAAAGTTTATAAAATCATGGTAACAAGAAATTTTTTTTTTTTCTAAGCATCGAGTTAAAGGTATATTTTCGTTAATAGATTATTTAAGAATTTAAATTTTACACACTTTTTGGAAAAAAATTTCTAAATAACAAAGCAAGGCCATTAAAAGAATCTAAGCTTAGATGGTTTCTCATGCACAAAATAAAAAATAAATTGGCCTATTAGCTCAGTTGGTTAGAGTGTTGTGTTAATAACACATGGTACTTGTTGTGTAAATTACTTAAGTTTATAAAATCATGGTAACAAGAAGAATTTTTTTTTTTTGCTAAGCATCTTGTTAAAGGTAAATTTTCGTTAATAGATTATTCAAAAATTTAAATTTTACTCCTTTTTTGGACAAAATTTTTAAAATAACAAAGCGAGACCATTAAAAGAATCTATGCTTAGACGATTTCACATGCACTAAAAAAACAAATTGGCCAATTAGATCAGTTGGTTAGAGCACCATGCCAATAACGCAAATATCACTGGTTGAAGTCCTGCATGGACCATTGATAAAAGATAACACATGCAAAAGTCAATAATTTAATATTTAATAAATTATGAACTTCATAGTGTATTTGTAGTGCAAATAACTAAAGTTTATAAAATCATGGTAACAAGAAGATATTTTTTTTCTATGAATCAAATTAAAGGTATATTTTCATTAATAGATTATTTAAAAATTTAAATTTTACTCTTTTTTTGGGAAAAATTTTCAAAATAACAAAGCAAGGCCAATAAAAGAATTTAAGCTTGGACGGTTTCTCAAGCACAAAATAAGAAACAAATTAGCCTATTAGCTCAGTTGGTTAGAGTGTTGTGTTAATAATGCGGTGGTTGTAGGTTCATGACTTGGGCCATCTATAAAAGTTAGCACATGCAAAAGTTACCAATTAAATATTGAATAAAATGTTATGAACTACATAGGGTATTTGTAGTTTAAATAACTGAAGTTTATAAAATCATGGACGCACTTTCCTTAGTGCTTGATGTCCGTGCGGTACACTACTCTCCCAGCTAAGTAGCAGTGCTCAACCGATCCAGGGCAACAATCCGAAGGCAACACAAGTAATCGAAGGCACAAGGAACACAAGTAGCTTCCACAAGACGGCGAGTAAAATGCTCAGTGAAATGACTCAACCGAACACCCCGCCCGTAACATTATTGATAGAGGCAACAGTACAAGACACAAAACATAAAACAGACACTAAGTGGACATTAAGTATACCCTCGACCTATTACTTGGTGGAGAGGGCAGGTGTGTGGAACCTTGCAATTTTATACTTGCATGGGATCACAAGACTGCATTTAACCAAGGCACTACCACCCCTCTCAATTCACGTCTGCAGCAGGATTCGACCCCTGTCCATGACCCTCACAAGTCATGACCCTTTAACCATTGAGCTGCAAACAAGAAGATATTTGTTTTGCTAAGCCTCAAATTAAAGGTTTATTTTCAATAATAGATTATTCAAAAATTTAGATTTTACTCATTTTTTGGAAAAAATTTTCAAAATAACAAAGCAAGGCCATTAAAAGAATCTAAGCTTAGACAGTTTCTCATGCACAAAATAAAAAACAAATTAGCCTATTAGCTTAGTTGGTTAGAATGTCGTGTTAATAAAGCGAAGGTCGCAGGTTCAAGACCTGCATGGGCCATCTATAACAGATATCACATGCATAAATTACTAATTAAATATTGAATAAAATATTATGAACTATATAGGGTATTTGTAGTGTAAATAACTCAAGTTTATAAAATCATGGTAACAAGAAGATTTTATTTTTTATTTTTTTTTTGCTAAGCATCGAGTTAAAGGTATATTTTCGTTAATAGATTGTTCAAAAATTTAAATTTTACTCATTTTTTGCTTAAAATTTTCAAAATAACAAAGCAAGGCCATTAAAAGAATCTAAGCTTTGACGGTTTCTCATGCACAAAATAAAAAACAAATTGGACTATTAGCTTAGTTGGCTAGAGCATCATGCTAATAATGCAATGGTCGTAGGTTCATGACCTGAATGGGCCATCAATAAAAGGTAGCACATGCAAAAGTTACCAATTAAATATTGAATAAAATATTGTGAACTACATAGGGTATTTGTAGTGTAAATAACTCAAGTTTATAAAATCAAGGTAACAAGAAGATTTTTTTTTTTTGCTAAGCTTCTTGTTAAAGGTATATTTTCGTTAATAGATTATTCAAAAATTTAAATTTTACTCATTTTTTCGACAAAGTTTTGAAAAAAACAAACGTGGCCATTAAAAGAATCTATGCTCAAACGATTTCTCATGCACTAAAAAAAACAAATTGGCCTATTAGCTCAGTTGGTCAAAGCACCTTGCCAATAACACGAAGATCGCTGGTTGAAGACCTGCATGGGCCATTGATAAAAGATAACACATGCAAAAGTCACTAAATTAATATTGAATAAAATACTAGGAACTACATAGGGTATTTGTATTGCAAATAACTAAAGTTTATAAAATCATTGTAACAAAAGATTTTTTTTTTTTTTTTTTTTTGCTAAGCATCGAGTTAAAGGTATATTTTCGTTAATAGATTTTTGAAAATTTTAAATTTTACTCATTTTTTCGAAAAAATTTTCAAAATAACAAAGCAAGGCCATTAAAAGAATCTAAGCTTCGACAATTTCTCAAACACAAAATAAAAAGCAAATTGGCCTATTAGCTCAATTGGTTAGAGCGTCGTGCTAATAGTGTGAAGGTCGTAGGTTCAAGACTTGCATGGGCCATCTATAAATGATAACACATGCATAAGTTATAATTAAATATTGAATAAAACATTATGAACTACATAGGGTATTTGCAATTTAAATAACTCAAGTTTATAAAATCATGGTAACAAGTAGATTTTTTTTTACTAAGCATCAAGTTAAAGGTATATTTTCGTTAATAGATTGTTCAAAAAATTTAAGTTTTACTCATTTTTTGGTCAAAATTTTCAAAATAACAAAGCAAGGCCATTAGGAGAATCTAAGCTTAGATAGTTTATCATTCACAAAATAAAAAACAAATTGGCTTATTAGCTCAGTTGGCTAGAGTGTCGTGCTAATAACGCTATGGTCGTAGGTTCATGACCGACATGGGCCATCTATAAAAGATAGCACATGAAAAATTACTAATAAAATATTATGAACTACATAGGGTATTTGTAGTGTAAATAACTGAAGTTTATAAAATCAAGGTAACAAGAAGTTTTTTTTTTGCTAAGCATCTTGTTAAAGGCATATTTCGGTAATAGATTATTCAAAAATTTAAATTTTACTCATTTTTTGGACAAAATTTTCAACATAACAAAGCGAGGCCATTTAAAGAATCTATGCTTAGACGATTTCTCATGCAGTAAATAAAAATCAAATTGCCCTATTAACTCAGTTGGTTAGCGCATTGTGCCAATCAGTGGCGGATCTACGTGAGGGGTAGTGGGGGCATTTGGGCAAATGCCCCCATTGGCCAAATAAATAATCCTTATACATGTATATAATATTATATATTAATTAAGTGGTTGCCCCAACTAAAATATTATGAACTACATAGGGTATTTGTAGTGTAAATAACTGAAGTTTATAAAATCAAGGTAACAAGAAGTTTTTTTTTTGCTAAGCATCTTGTTAAAGGCATATTTTCGGTAATAGATTATTCAAAAATTTAAATTTTACTCATTTTTTGGACAAAATTTTCAACATAACAAAGCGAGGCCATTTAAAGAATCTATGCTTAGACGATTTCTCATGCAGTAAATAAAAATCAAATTGCCCTATTAACTCAGTTGGTTAGCGCACTGTGCCAATCAGTGGCGGATCTACGTGAGGGGTAGTGGGGGCATTTGGGCAAATGCCCCCATTGGCCAAATAAATAATCCTTATACATGTATATAATATTATATATTAATTAAGTGGTTGCCCCAACTAAAATATAATATATGCACCCTTCAAGCTAGATTACATAACAAGCTGACAAACTTAAATAAACTAAATGTCCCTATTGGATAGGAGTAGTGGGCCGTTTTAGTATTAAATTTTCTGTGAGAGAGAGGAGATAAAATTATACCCTTTACGTACACTGATACACAATTACACAAAAAAAATATTTTAGCATGTTGCACACGCTTCTTCGATTTTGGAAATTTTCTAGCCGATTCATCTTCCTCTATTCCTATAAAATTTCCAGCTCTTCACTGCTCTCGGCTCTCACCTTCAGTGCACAGTGTGCTCTCCATTCTTTGTTCTTGCCTTTTGAGTCTGGCCGGAGCTCCCTGAAGTTCAGTGCACAGTGTGATTCCGGTGGTCAGCGTGAAGATCAGCAGGTGGGCAACGACTCTCCACCTCTCCGTTCCGAAAAATTTTCAACCAAAAAAGGTGAACAATCTGGCTGACCCTAAATTTTTTGGGCATGTCTACAAACTACAATGCAGTGTCCTCACTCTCCGATTTCCTTCCGGTAGATTCTTGAAAATAAAATGATTTTGGGCCTTCTTTCTTCTAGATTTGTTGAATTATTTTATCTTAGAAAACACACTTACCTCTATTCCTTTTAGCTTCATAGAAATTTTTTTTTCCTCTTGTCTTCTTCCCTTCTCTATAGGAGCTTCATATATGATCCCTCCTTACTGCCCATAGGAATTAGGATAAGTAATGGGAAGGGATGACAGGATTTGAACCTGTTCCAAATTATGGACTCGCTACCAGGCTGTGCCACATCCCTTTTCCAAATTGAGTATAGTGTTATTATACAAAATCTCTTGCTTTCAAATTTTTTATTCTGATAATAATAATTTTTTTTAGGTAGTTACTCTAGTGAAGAACGGAAGAGCAAACAAAAGCGAAGAAGGATTGTAAAATAGGTTTTTTTACCATATAAAATTTGTTACTTAATTATATAATTTTTTTTCTATACTCTTAATTAATTATGTTTATGCATTTTATCATTAATATGCTATACAATTTTGATGACAAATGATAAATATAATGCTATATATATGACTTTTTTATTATCTTTTGAATAGGACATGGATAAATTTCTTAAAAGAAAATCTATTATAGACAATGAATTAAGTCTTAAAGAAAACAATTGTAAAGCCAAAGAAGAACCATCTAGGCAATCTTATGCGGATATTAATATGGAAGATCTCCCTGCTGATCCAAGTTTAAGAGTGAAAATTTCTTAATACCATCCAAATGATCGAGATAAGATACGAAGAGCATATTTACAAAGGGGACCATGTCAACCTCGAAAACATGATTTTCCTCAAAAGAAAATTGGAAATACATTTAGAAGATTCTGTCCTTCTTGGTTTAAAGAGTTTGAAAATTGGTTGGATTATAGTATTTCTAAAGATGCAGCTATCTGTTTATGTTGTTATCTCTTTAGGCTAAATTTGAGAAATCAAGGAGGTGGAGATTCCTTTGTTACGGAGGGGTTTTCAAATTGGAATAAGAAAGAAAGATTTAGGATACATGTTGGTGGTCCAAATAGTGCACATAATCAAGCTTTAAATAAATGTTATGACTTGATGAAGCAAAGTCAGCACATAGAATCTATGTTATCTAAGTAATATGATCAAGTTCAATGCATGTATCGTACTCGTTTAAATGCATCAATTGATTGTGTAAGATTTCTTTTGCGCCAAGGTTTGGCTTTTCATGGACATGATGAATCTAAAATATCTAATAATTAAGGTAACTTTCTAGAACTTCTCAAGTTTTTAGCTAAGCACAATGAGTCAATCAACAATGTAGTTTTACAAAATGCTCTCAAAAATCATCACATGATTGCCCCTCATATTTAGAAAGATATTGTAAATGTTGTTGCACATGAAACTATCAATGCTATAATTAGTGAGATTGTAGATGAATCCAGAGATATATCTAACAAAGAGCAAATGGCAGTTGCTTTACGTTTTGTAGATAAGAGAGGAAGAGTTTTAGAAAGATTTCTTGCAATTGTACATGTTACTAATACAAGTGCTATATCTTTAAAAGGAGCAATAGAATCTTTGCTTTGTAAGCATGGGCTAAGCTTATCAAGAATTCGTGGCCAAGGATATGATGGTGCTAGCAACATGCAAGGTGCATTAAATGGTCTAAAAAGTTTGATTCTTAAAGAGAACACATCAGCATTATACATTCACTGTTTTGCACATCAACTCCATCTCACACTTGTTGCTATTTCAAAAAATGAAATTCAAGTTGCTTTACTATTTAATTTACTGCCAATTTTATTGAATATTGTTGGCGGCTCATGTAAACGTGTTGACATGGTTCGAGATAAACAAATTGCCTGAGTCAAAGAAGGATTAACAAAAGGAGAATTGAAAAGTGGTTGTGGCTTGAATCAAGAAACTAGTTTGAAACGACCAAATGATACTCGTTGGACCTTACATTATAATACACTAGTAAACATGATTATTATGTATTCTTCTGTTATTGATGTTCTTGAGATAATTATGGAAGATGGTTTGAGTTCGGAGCAAAGAGCTGAAGCAAAAGGGCTTTTAGAATCAGTGCAAACTTTTGATGTTGTTTTCACCTTGCATTTAATGAAAAATATTTTGGGTATCACAAATGAATTATCACAAGCATTGCAAAGAAAAGATCAAGATATTATCAATGCTATGACATTGGTTAGAATTTATAAGCAACGACTACAAATAATGAGGGACAATGGATGGGAGTCATTATTAGGTGAAGTCTCTGATTTTTGTCAAACTAATGAAATTGATATCCCTGATATGAATGCAATTGATATTCAGCAAGTGCTTAATATAGAAAAATATTGTGCTAGATTGTTTTATGTTGTATTGGATAGATGACTTCAAGAACTTAATGATCGATTTAATGAAATAAATACTGAATTGCGCTTATATGTGGCATGTCTTAGCCCAAATGATTCCTTTTTAGCTATTGATAAACAAAGATTAATTCATCTTGCTCGGTATTACCCGTCAGAGTGAAAATCAACTTGAGACTTATATAATTGACATGCGCATAAGTGATGAATTCTCAATGATAACAGAAATTCCAGCTCTTGCAGAAAAGTTAGTTGAATCAAAGAGACATATTGTATATCCATTGGTTTATTTACTTGTGAAATTAGCTCTTATTTTCTAGTTGCTACTGCTACAATGGAAAGAGCTTTTTTAGCCCTGAAAATATTCAAAAATAGATTATGAAATCGAATGGGAGATGATTGGATAAATGATTGTTTGGTCACTTACATTGAGAAGGATGTCTTTGATGCTATTGATAATGAATTGATTATTCAAAGATTTCAGTCTATGAAAAGTCGTCAAGGGCAACTATAATCTCTATCACTCTATGTAAGTACATTCAAACATATCAATGCAAATTTTTTTATTTCTATTTATGTTTTAATTTTGAGTCTATTAATTTTTTTGTAATCTTATTCTTACATTGCCCCCACTACCTTCGGGTCCTAGATCCGCCACTGGTCCAAATAACGTGAATATCGCTGGTTGAAGACCTGCATGGGCCATTGATAAAAGATAACACATGCAAAAGTCACTAATTTAATATTGAATAAAATATTATGAACTGCATCGGGTATTTGTAGTGCAAATAACTAAAGTTTATAAAATCATGGTAACAAGAAGATATTTTTTGGCTAAGCATCATGTTAAAAGGTATTCTTTTGTTAATAGATTATTCAAAAATTTAAATTTTACTCATTATTTCGACAAAATTTTCAAAATAACAAAGCAAGACCATTAAAATAATCTTAGCTTAGATGGTTTCTCATGCACAAAATAAAAAACAAATTGGCCTATTAGCTCAGTTGTTTAGAGCATCGTGCTAATAATGCGAAGGTCGCACGTTCAAGACCTACATGGGCCATCTATAAAAGATAGCACATGCATAAGTTACTAATTTTATATTGAATAAAATATTATGAACTACATAGGGAATTTGTAGTGTAAATAACTCATGTTTATAAAATCATGGTTCAAAAATTTAAATTTTATTCATTATTTGGACAAAATTTTCAAAATAACAAAGCAAGGCCATTAAAAGAATCTTAGCTTAGATGGTTTCTTATGCACAAAATAAAAAACAAATTGGCCTATTAGCTTGGTTGTTTAGAGTGTCATGCTAATAACACAAAGGTCGCATGTTCAAGACCTGCATGGGCCATCTATAAAAGATAGCACATGCATAAGTTATTAATTAAATATTGAATAAAATATTATGAATACATAGGTTATTTGTAGTGTAAATAACTCAAGTTTATAAAATCATGGTAACAAGAAGATTTTTTTTTTTGGCTAGGCGTCGAGTTAAAGGTATATTTTCGTTAATAGATTACTCAAAGATTTAAATTTTACTCATTGATTGGACAAAATTTTCATAATAACAAAGCAAGGCTATTAAAAGAATCTAAGCTTAGACGGTTTCTCATGCACTAAAAAAAACAAATTGGCCTATCAGCTCAGTTGGTTAGACCTGCATCGGCCATCTATAAAAGATAGCACATGCATATATTACTAATTTAATATTAATAAAATATTATGAACTACATAGGGTGCTTGTAGTGTAAATAACTCAAGTTTATAAAATCACGGTAACAAGAAGATTTTTTTTTTTTAGGCATCGAGTTAAAGGTATATTTTCGTTAATAGATTATTCAAAAATTTAAATTTTATTCATTTTTTGGACAAAATTTTTAAAACAACAAAGCAAGGCCATTAAAAGAATCTAAGCATAGATGATTTCTCATGCACTGAATAAAAAAAAACTGCGCTATTAGCTCAGTTGGTTAGAACACCGTGCCAATAATACGAATATCGCTGGTTGAAGACCTACATGGGCCATCTATAAAAGATAGCACATGCAAAAGTCATTAATTTAATATTGAATAAAATATTATGAACTGCATAAGGGTATTTGTAGTGCAAATAACTAAAGTTTATAAAATCATGGTAACAAGAAGATATTTTTTTTTGGCTAAGCATCGTGTTAAAAGGTATTTTTTTCGTTAATAGATTATTCAAAAATTTAAATTTTACTCATTATTTGGACAAAATTTTCAAAATAACAAAGCAAGGCCATTAAAATAATCTAAGCTTAGATGGTTTCTCATGCACAAAATAAAAAACAAATTGTCCTATTAGCACAGTTGTTTAGAGCGTTGAGCTAATAACGCGAAGGTCGCATGTTTAAGATCTGCATGTGCCATCTATAAAAGATAGCACATGCATAAGTTACTAATTCAATATTGAATAAAATATTATGAACTACATAGGGTATTTGTAGTGTAAATAACTCAAGTTTATAAAATCATGGTAACAAGAAGATTTTTTTTTTCCTAAGCATCAAGTTAAAGGTATATTTTTGTTAACAGATTATTCAACAATTGAAATTTTACTCCCTTTTTTGGACAAATTTTTTGAAATAACAAAGCAAGGCCAATAAAAGAACCTAAGCTTAGACGGTTTCTCATGCACAAAATAAAAAACAAATTGGCCTATTAGCTCAGTTGGTTAGAGCGTTGTGTTAGTAACAAGAAGGTCGCAAGTTCAAGACCTATATTGGCCATCTATAAAAGATAGCACATGCTTAAATTACTAATTAAATATTGAATAAAATATTATGAACTACATAGGGTATTTGTAGTGTAAAGGACTCAAGTTTATAAAATCATGGTAAGAAGAAGATTTTTTTTTTCTAGGCCTCGAGTTAAAGGTATATTTTCGTTAATAGATTATTCAAAAATTTAAATTTTACTCATTTTTTGGGCAAAATTTTCAAAATAACATAGTGTCACACCCGGACCGAACCGGTCTCTAACGAATTTAGGATAGAGTGTAAAACCCTAATTTTATCCCCAAATTTTTCCTTCAATTTGATTTTGACCAAAGTCGAAATCACCTCCGCGCTCCACTCACCGAATTCAAAATCCTGATTTGGAATGCTGATGTCACCTTACATAAGCCGTCCCAATTCGTTCACGCAAAATCGACGTTGACCCCGCACCTATGTTGACCGCCCTCGAAATAAATGCTAAGCGCGTTCGCTTCTTCTTCTTCGCTACGCGTCGAACGCCGCCTGCGTTCGACGCCGCAGTCGCCAGAAAGGGGAAGCTAGAAAACACCGAGAGGGCTCATCAAATGGGTGTGCCGACAGGGAAGGAGTTCTCCCCTTCCCTCAGCCTTCGTCATCGCCGGGAAGCGCCGCCTACGCTATCATCGTCGTCGTTCATGTCGGAAGCAAAGAAACTCACTGGAAATAGGGGAGAGTCGCCGGAGAGGAAGGAGACTATAATGGAAGGGAAAAGTTTACTCTATTCTGGAAAATACGAGTTACAAAACCTCCCTCACCTCTCTCGCTTTCTCGCCCGTCGGCGGTGACCTTCACCGCCGTTACAGCCTCTCAACCTCTCTGATCTCTCTAGATTTCTCTTTGGAAGTCCTCCTTCTGCTCTTCGTCCGCTCCCTCTATCTCGCAGCCTCTCTTACTGGCTCTCGATATTGTTGGTGCATATGCCCTCTTTGTCCGCCCCCTCTATCTCGCAGCCTCTCTTATTGGCTCTCGATATTGTTGGTGCATATGCCCTTGGACCCGTTGTTGGTCCATCTTGTACTACTTGACATTGATATTTAATATATCATTCTGGCATTGTCGTTATTATGCTATGTTTACATCTGCGATTATGTACATGGATAATAATGTCCCTAGAGACAGATTGTATCTGTGCTCAAACAGTGTGTCCCCAGTCAAGTACCTGAGTGGATAAGGGACAGCTCTAGTACATGTGAGACTAGTATATGAACTGGTTAGGCATGGGATGCTAACGCGGGCATATGGGTATATTAGTGATGGATATACTGGGCCGACCCGCCGTGAGGCTCTAACTTGGTGTCATGAGTTAAGCTCACAAATGATAGGAGATGCATTTATCCCTTGACTTGTGGTCATTGACTCTTCTATATGGTTAGGGACATGCTTTGATACAACCTAACACCTCACCGTAGTTGGGAGGTCATAACGGTTGTCATTGGGTATGTCACGACCCATATGAGCAGATCAATGGACAGACATAGGATTTGCCCCTTCCTGCGGGAAGCTTGATATCCACGGGGCCCCCACTATGGTTGCATGACTCAAAGTGTATGGCCATACCCTGGTGAAAGCCTGATCTAGTCATGACCATGAGATCGGATGAAAACAAAGTGGTGACACACTTTGTCCAATCGGATATCACTTTGTCCAATCGGATATTAGGGGATGTCGATGTTGATATCCATTTCGAAGACTTGGGTAGTAGTGATACACTGCTAGGTGCCCATCACTGCTTGTGATGACCTGAGTTCATCACTGCCAACGTCAAAGGAACCTACAGGGTCGCACAATTTGAAACTCGGGTTCTCATATTGATCGAGTAGCCTAATGATCGAGTTATTGGATAACTCGGATCTATTTGGGAGAATTCATCAGCACCATTGTGCCTGATGAGATGGAAGGGACTTATTAGAGCTAACTTCATTTTTGGGCCAAATGGGCCAAATAGGCCAATTAGGCCAAATGGGCCAAATGAAGTCTAAGCATGGAGCATGGACAAATGGGCCTCCAAGCCCAATGGGAGTGAAGCCTAGTTGGGGCATCAGGCCTAATGGGCCGTGAGGTCCAATGGGCCGTCAGACCTACTGGCCCATAACAATAAGTTGCCTGGCCCAATAGACATCATGGTGAATTAAATGTCCAGGAATTAAATTCTATATTTAATTCTGTAATTAATTCTGAGTTTAATGATGAATTTAATTCTAAATTTAATTCTGAATTTGAAGAGTCATGCTATTAATAGATATTAATGGGTCATTATGAGGCTTTAATTCAGAGTTTAATTCTATAATTAATTCTGAATTTAATTCTATAATTAATGACGAATTAATTCAGAGATTAATTTTGAATTTATTTTAGAATACCAAAGGTCACATGATATCTATAAAAGAAGAGTGGGAGAGGAGTTGGCGACTACTTCATTCTTTGGAAGAGTTCTCTCCTTGGTGCCTTCTCTATTCCTCCCTCTCCTCTGGGCGACTGCAAGGCTGGACCTTGGTAGATTATTCCATTGTCTCTACTCATCTTGGCGCATTCTCTGTGAGGGTGGCGCAAGTGTTTGAGGAGAATTCCCAAAAGGGTGTAGATCTTCTTCCCGACGCTAGCACCAGGCGTGCAAGAAGAGAACTTGAGCGTCGGTTGTGTGCGAGACTGCGGAGGGCAAACATTTGGGCGTCTGCATCGCATCCTTTGCTTCGCTTCAAGGTATCATCTCCTACTCACCGTGTCGATTCCTTCGCATGACTCGATCTTCTAGGTTTCTGGGACTGGCCTGTTTCAGAGATTGCTTCCGCTGTGCATGTCTTTAAAATTTAAAATCCCCGGGGTTTCTCAATAGTGGTATCAGAGCAACTTACGAACTCGAATGGTGTTTTATGCTTTGATTGTATGCTCACATGCCATCTGAAAATTTTTCGAAAATTCGCATATGCGCATGGTTTTTCTAAGTAGGAAAAACTGCAAGTTTTTCGTTCCTAACATCCATCAATTTCTTTGGTTTTTCACTTTCTTCACTTGGTGGGATAGACCCATATGTGAGAGAATTAATTTCTCCCCATGCCTGTAGGATAGACCTACTGTGTCGGACTTGTCGAAGATTATGGGGCATGGTGATTGTCCTAATCTTGGCAGGTTAAGGATTGCAAGGGTAGGCGGCAAGCGTGCTTGGAGCATACATGCGCCACTTGTAGACTCCTGAGAGAAACAAAAAATCTTAGATTTGTGAAGAGACGTTGAGGTTGAAAGACATGTTTTCAAAGAAACTAAAACTGAGGTTTTATGTTTTCATGAGCATATAGAAAAGCATGAGATAAATATCTTGATTGTGCATCGTGTTGTGGTCATAGTCAAGCCCCTTGCATGCCTATGATGTATTTATGTGAGGCCTGCGTGCCGCTTTTTCTTTTTGTTTCGTAAATGCACAAAGAAGATTAAGGGTGCATCCCTCATAAAGCTTGCATCTTGGCATATCAACCATGATGGCACATCTTGCTTGGTGGTGCAAGTAAGGGCTTGGCCGAACCAAAGGGTTTGTGAGCTATCCCTCTTGGCACAAGCATGATGACGCATCATGCATGGAGGAGCTATCAAGGTCTTGGCCGAACCCTAGGGTTTGTGTGCTATGCCTTGGTGTGAAGGACCTTGGAGCCGCACTCGAAGATAAAGCTTAATGGCGGCTAGGTTAGGTCTGGTTGGGGCTTGTCACCTAGGTCAAGCATTGAACATCCTTTGGCATGTGATGGTTCAATGTGTTGATTAGGCTATGACCACATCACTTGTTTACTGCTTTCCATATCTGCATAAGCATGCCTGGATGTGTTTTATCATTTTGTTATCACTATAGGATTGCATGCCTGTAATGTTTGATAAAAGATAAAACTAAGAGGATAAGACCTCAAAAACCCTCAAAATAATATCAAGTCTGTAGCCTTCTGACGCGTAGCCCTCGCCAAGCTATCGATCAGTGGTGTTGTGCACTGTTTCCCACCCTCGTGGGACACACCCACTTATCTTCAGAAGGCGTGTGGTGGCAATGGCTTTCCCAGTCCAGTTAAAAATCTAGGCTTGCCTTCGCAAGGAAACTCGTTGGCCCTGGGCATAACGGTCAGGTTAGACTTGACTAGTTTTTCATATGTGGTGGCCACAGGATGGAAATCTAGAGGCAAGCGCGAGAAGTTAGGGTTTTGTGTTGTTCCAACCCTCGCTGGGCACAAAATGCTTGAACTGTTGATGCAGGAGCATAATTAGGACTTAATCATGTGTTTACTTTCCCCTTGTTTTTGTTGTAGTTAGGACTAGCCTAGGTTTATTCCCTTTTAAAATCTATTCCTAGATTATGTAAGGGGCTGTCTCTATTTTCCGAGATTAGGTAGTAGATTATCTTAGCTTACGATAGTTTGGCCTCAACCTCAATTCAACATGTCAAGACACATCAAAGTAAAGCCAAGTTAAGATGACAACAACCTCATCAGTCAACGTCAACAATCTTCAAAGAATTCTAAAGTCAAAATCAACAAGGTCAAAGCGCAAATTGAATATCAATCAACATCAAGCTTCAATCTTCAGCCAAGCTCATCAAATTAAATCAAGGCATCCCAATGACAAGTCAACAATTTGGAAGACAAAGTCCACTTCAATCAAGCTACAACGTTACATGCAAATGCCACTTCAAGAAAACTCCAATCAACGTGCAGCGTGATATCCGAGTCAACACAAAACACAACCAGCTAGTATACGAATGCCCATGAGAATTCAGCCAATCCAATTCAACTTCAGCAGTCACTCCAAATACTAGTTAATTCCATACGCCAGCTAGGAGCAGCAGCATTCATTCGCCCAAGGACCAATCAGTGCCACCTTCGTCCAGCACACGCCTGCCAATTCCAGCCAACCATCTCCTTCAATATTTCTTGATTCACAAGGATATCTTCTCCAGCTGAGACACCAAGCGTCGGTTTCACCCCCTCCATCCGATTCCATCAAAGGAGATAAGGACCATAGATTAACTTGGAAGGCAATGTATCCGTTGAGGAGAAGAGGGCTATAAAATTAATGTAATTCTCATTTTGAGTAGTGAAGTTAAGAAAGTTAACTGTCTTGAGAAGGGAAATTGCCTGGGTGCAATCGGCCAGCGTGCCTGCTTAAGAAGCATGAGTCACTTTGTGCATCTCATCCCACCCTCGTGGCACGCGAAGCCTCATGTTGAATAAGGATCTCATCTCACTAGAAAATCTTGAATTTTCTGATTGACTTTGTAGGTTGTCAATTCAATTAAAATAGTGGGAGCCATGATCATTTAATACAAGTCCAGATTAAATGATTCTAAGCAGTACTAATCTGCTATCTTGGTTATTATAGATCAATGGCTATGAACAATAGCGGATTAACACTGCGATCCCTTCATGACAAGGGTAAGTTGGTTGGATCTAACTTTATGGACTGGTATCAGAACTTGAGGATAGTCCTCAAGCTCGAGAAGAAGCTTTATGTCCTTGAGCAAGCTCTTCCCGTGCCTCCTCCACCTTCAGCCCGAGTGGCTAAAAGGGATGCTTTTAGAAAGCATCAGGATGACTCTTTAGAAGTTGCATGTCTCATGCTAGCCACCATGGCACTTGAGCTTCAGGTGCCATATGAGGAGCAGAACGCGTTTCAGATGATAACACATTAGAAATAGATGTTCGAGGCTCAGGCTAGGACTGAAAGATACGACATTGCCAAAGTAGTCTTTCAGTGCAACTTATCTGAAGGTGCTACAATGGGACCCCATGTACTCAAGATCATTGGGTATGTGGATCATCTCAAGAGACTGGGACACACGATTGATAACGAGCTGGTCACGGATCTTATTCTACAGTCCCTGCCCTCTAGCTTCAGTTAGTTTATTATTAATTTTAATATGAACCGGATTGAGTGCTCAAGGGAGGAACTATTGAATATGCTCTAGACGACCGAGCAAGAAATGGTCAAGACCAAAGCCAATTCTGTTCTTTTGGTCCCTGCGACCAAGAAGATGAAGAAGAAGGGTAAGGCCCATGCCAAGGGTCCGACCAAAGCACTGAAAAAGAAGGTGAGGATGTCAAAGGAACAACGGTGCTTCCACTATGGTGAGCAAGGCCACTGGAAAAGGGACTGCAAGCAACTTTAGAACTAGGAGAAAGGAAGCAAGACTTCATCTTCTGGCCCAGGTATTTTTGTTACCGAAGTTAACCTTTCTACTTCTATGTCATGGGTATTGGATACCGCATGCGGAGCTCATATTTGTACAATTATGCAGAGGCTCAAGAAAAGTAGATCGGTGCAGCCTGGAGAGATTGGCCTACGTGTTAGAAATAGAGCACAGGTTGCTGCTATTGCCGTAGGACTTTTGACGCTCTCCCTGCCTTCTGGACTTCAATTAGAGTTGAATAATTGCTATTGTGTACCTTCCCTTACCAAAAATATTGTATCTATTCCTTGCTTGGCAAGGAAAGGATTTAAATTTGAAATAAAAGAGGACTCTTGTTCTTTTTCATTTGTAAATATGTTTTATGGGAAGGGTACCTTGTGCAATGGATTGTATGTCTTGGACATGGATAACTCTATATGTAACATAAATCATAAAAGGATCAAACTGAGTGGTTCAGTTCGTGTGTACCTTTGGTATTATCGATTAGCCCATATAAACAATAATCACATTCAACAACTCCATGCAAATGGATTGTTAGATTCAATCTCCTTGGAGGAGTTTGATACTTGTGAGCCTTGTTTATTAGGGAAGATGACAAAAGCGCCCTTCACTAAGATTGGTGAGAGGACAGGAGGTTTGTTGGATCTCATACATAGCGATGTATGTGAGCCATTCAGTAAACAAGCCAGAGGAGGGTACAACTACTTCATCACATTTACTGATGACTTCAGTAGATATGGTTATGTCTATTTGATGAGACATAAGTCTGAATCCTTTGAGAAATTTAAGGAGTTCAGACATGAAGTAGAGAACCAGCTTGGTAGATCTATTAGGACTCTTCGATCAGATCGTGGTGGAGAGTACCTGAGCGATGAGGTCTTTGACTATCTTAGAGAGTGTGGGATTCTATCCCAACTCACTCTTCTTGGAACACCTCAATGGAATAGTGCGTCTGAAAGGAGAAATCGAACCTTGTTGGACATGGTTCGATCTATGATGAGTTATGCAACTCTACCACCCTTGTTTTGGGGCCAGGCACTTGAAATAGCTTCTCTCATACTGAATAATGTTCCATCTAAAAGTGTCTCCAAGATTCCGTATGAGGTATGGAGTAGGAGACGACTGCATCTCTCTTTTATTAGAGTCTGGGGATGTGAGGCTTATGTCAAACGTCAGGATTCTAGCAAGTTAGAACCCAGATCTGCTAAATGCGTGTTTGTGGGATATCCTAAGGAAACTAAAGGATATTACTTCAATATTCCCAGCGAGAACAAAGTTTTTGTTGCTCGGGGTGCTGTCTTTCTAGAGAAAGAATTTCTCATGAAAGAAGTCAATGGGAAGAAGTTTGACTTGGACGAGGTCCAAGTGCAACCACAAGACACTGAGATGGAGCCTGAGCCACCTGCACCAGTTGCTGGGCAACCAAAGGCTCAGACACAGGCCCCGCATAGGTCTGGGAGGATTCGTCGTGCACCTGAGAGGTATGGGTCGCTGCCGACCCAACACGACGGGGTCTTCATCTTTGAGGATGAACCCAGGACCTATGATGAGGTGGTCGCTGGACCGGACTCCAAGAAATAGCTTGAGGCATGAGATCCGAGATAGATTCCATGTCGGCTAACCAAGTCTGGGATTTGGTTGAGCTACCTGATGGGGTAAAGCCCATAGGGTGTAAATGGGTCTTCAAGAGGAAGACTGACATGGATGGCAACATAGTTACCTATAAGGGTAAACTTGCGGCTAAAGGATTCAGACAAGTCCACGGGGTGGACTATGATGAAACCTTTTCGCCAGTTGTCATGTTCAAATCCATTCGAATCTTGCTTGCTATAGCTGCATATTATGATTATGAGATATGACATATGGATGTAAAGACAACATTCCTTAACGGAAAGCTAACAGAGGATGTGTATATGACACAACCTGATGGTTTCATCCATCCTATAGAGGTCAATAAGGTCTGCAGGCTAAAGTGATCCATTTATGTATTAAAGCAAGCATCTCTAAATTGGAATCTTCGATTTGATGAGGCAGTAAGAGATTACAGTTTTATCAAAAGCGAAGATGACGCCTGTGTATACAGAAAATTCAGTGGGAGCTTGGTAACATTTCTAGTCTTGTATGTCGACGACATACTACTTATCGGAAATGACATCCCTAGTCTTCAAGCTGTGAAGACATGGTTGGGGAAGTGTTTTGAGATGAAAGACTTCGGGGAGGCCGCCTATATCCTAGGCATGAGGATCTACCAGGATAGATCCAAGAAGCTCCTGGCCCTTAGTCAGAGTACTTACATTGATATGGTCCTGAAGAGGTTCAACTTAGAGTAATCAAAGAAAGGATACCTTCCAGTGAGACATGGCCTTATTCTCTCCAAGAGCCAGTGTCCCACCACACAGGCTGAGAGGGACGACATGAATCGTGTACCCTATGCTTCGGCAGTAGGTTCGATCATATAAGCAATGTTATGTACTAGACCAGACATGGCTTATGCTGTGAGCATAACAGTAGATACCAATCCAATCCAGGTCTACAGCACTGGGTGGCTGTAAAGAACATTCTAAAGTATCTGAGAAGAACTAAAGATTTGTTCTTGGTCTATGGGGGACAGGAAGAGCTCAATGTTTAGGGCTACACTAATGCATCATTCCAGTCTGACCCTGATGACTTCAGATCGTAGGCTGGCTATGTGTTCAAGTTGAATGGTGGCGTTGTATGCTAGAAATCCTTCAAGCAGTCCACTATAGCTAATTCTACAACTGAGGCTGAGTATGTCGCCGCTTCTGAGGTAGCCAAAGAAGCCATTTAGATTCGGAAGTTCATATCTGAACTTCAGGTGGTTCCAACTGCTGTGGATCCGATCGAGCTCTATTGTGACAACAATGGAGCAATTGCACAGGCAAAGGAACCAAGGTCTCATAAAAAATCCAAATACATACTTAGAAGATTTCACCTAATCAGCGAGATCATTAACCGAGGTGATGTCAAGATAAGCAGAGTTGACACAGATAACAATCTTGCAGACCCACTGACCAAGGCTTTGGTGCAGCAGAAGCATGATGGTCATACGAGGGACATAGGGTTGAAATTTCTCAACAACTAAATCTAAGTGCAAGTGGGAGATTGTTGGTGTATATGCCCTTGGACCCGTTGTTGGTCCATTTTGTACTACTTGACATTGATATTTAATATATCATTCTGGCATTGTCGTTATTATTCTATGTTTACATCTGCGATTATGTACATGGATAATAATGTCCCTAGAGACAGATTGTATCTGTGCTCAAATGGTGTGTCCCCGGTCAAGTACCTGAGTGGATAAGGGACAACTCTAGTACATGTGGGACTGGTATATGAGCTGGTTAGGCACGGGGTGCTAATGCAGGCATATGGGTATATCAGTGATGGATACATTGGACCAACCCGCTGTGAAGCTCTAACTTGGTGTCATGAGTTAAGCTCACAAGTGATAGGAGATGCATTGATCCCTTGACTTGAGGTCATTGACTCTTCTATATGGTTAGGGACATGCTTTGATACAACCTAACACCTCGCCGTAGTTGGGAGGTCATAACGGTTGTCATTGGTATGTCACGACCCATATGAGAAGATTAATGGACAGACATAGGATTTGCCCTTTCCTGTGGGAAGCTTGCTATCCATGGGGCCCACCTATGGTTGCATGACTGAAAGTGTATGGCCATACCCAGGTGAAAGCCTGATCTAGTCATGACCATGAGATTGGATGAAATTAAGTGGTGACACACTTTGTCCAATCGGATATCAGTTTGGCAAAGAGACTATAATGCATCGGTATCTTGTTGTGATGATGGGAATGTTGATGTTGATATTCATTCTGAAGACTTGGGTAGTGATAGGTATCCGCAAGTGCACGGATTTATCGAAGTAATAAAAAGATATCGTTCCCAACAAGGACTACATAGCTAAGTACTAACTTCTTGATATGTTTGAATTTAGGCAGAATCAATCTTTGGTTGTTCTAACTTCTACGCACGACACAAACTCAGAAATAGCTTTTAAGGGACTTGATTTCTAAAATATCAAGAATTCATGGGTTCGCCACACTGATAAACATGAATCATGTAAAAATAACTCAGTCAATAAACTTATCTATCCTAAAAGGTACTTTTCCTATTGTACATACTACCTCCTCTCGGAGCGTAGTACGGTATTCGATCAGGTCAACTCCCTACTCTCGTGACAGTTAACCTAATTAAACCCCTTGAGTTCTATGAAAAGTAGGTTAATTCCTTCAGACGAATCCGAACTACTCTCGTGATCGGATTCGTAGGTTTAATCAAAATAGATTAGACGTTAGTGATTCACCTCTCTGTCCTTCTCGCAATGTCTAAGGCGTAAAGTTACTTGGCCAAGGAAAAGTACGGGATACATGTAATTTCAATCAAATCAGAATGATAAATTTATATTAAAAGAGTAGAAGTATAATTCGATCCATGCAAATCAGTGGGGTATGCCCAATTAATCCCGAAAAGGTATCTACTCGCTCATATTGTCAAGAAAATACATGTTTTTTTATGAACAAGAAAGATCTCCTAAAATCGCAAAAAAAATCACAGAAAGAATGATGAAACAGTCTTCTCCTAGATCTGAAGATGAAGATGAATGGATCAATCGTCGAATTTGTGTGGAATCTTGCCGAAATCTGCTTTGAAATCAAGTTGTTGCCCTCGTCGCCGCCGCCGCTAGTGTTCATCCGAAAAGAAGCTCCCAATCCTCCAAAAATCTCATCTTTTATAGTTGGACCGGTTTAGAACTCATCAAGGAACGGTGCTCCGAACTTTGGTTCAAATCCGGTTTGAAATCGGGTGAGAAACGAGTGAAAAACTCATCGGGCGGAAGCTTTCACGGTCGGTGATGAAATCACGGCTGAAGCCGTAAATATCTCTGTGTGTATATCCCTTTGGTCACAGAAACTTTTACGGCCCGTGATGGATTCACGGGTTCGGCCGTGAATATTTCTATTCATTACAACACTTAGCCGATTTTCATCCTCTGCTCGAACGCAGAATTACGGCTGACTCAGAATTACGGCTAGGGATGGCAATTGGGTACCAATTTAGCAGGTACCCGCTCTACCCGAACCCATTTAAAGGTAAACAGGTAGTTGTTATTCGAGTTTGGGTAGGGTATGGGTAGTACATATGCTACCCGAGTCGGGTTCGGGTAGGGTTCGGATAGCATAGGACGGATACCCACTACCCGAACCCGGTTATATATATGTATATAAATATATATATATTATTTGTTTACTATATTTTTTTAATATATTGTTCGGGTTTACGGGTACCCATTTTATCTTACCCAAAATTTGATTATTATTAGGGTCTTATAGGGTCGGGTACTGATGACATGTAAAAATATGATATTTCGTGACTCAATTTCATTCTTATTTTAGAGCATAATGCATGTTTCATCTCATTTATTTACTCAAATGCTTCATATTCTTCAAAACCTTCACCTTTCCTCTATTTTAATGAAATGTAGGTATTTGAGCTCAAAATCAATGGAATTTGGAGAATCTGAAGGTATGGGACGATTTCCCATGATGAGATGGAGCTATACGCCAAATTTCAGCCCAAACGGAGCTTTCTACAGAGTACACGGTCATGGGTGTGCACCCATACACGGCCGTGCATCACCCAGACAACCCAGACCTTCCCGAGCCGTGAACAGGCGTGACCGTGCACTGATACACGGCCGTGAAGAGTAAGTTGTGCGCAGAATTGGATTTCCCGAGCCGTGCACGGGCGTGACCGTGCACCGATACACGGCCGTGTACCAACGCGAGCAGATTGATAGGCGTCCGGTATTTTGGGTATATCTTTCTATTCTGGGCTCAGAATTGGATGAAATTTTAGGGAGACCTTTCTAACTTAGCCATGAACGATTAGGGACTGAAATCATCGGATTTAGGCAAGCAACGAGGGAGAACGAAGTGAAACGGCGACTACTTAGGGTTTTGGGCGATTTTCTGATCGGCGACACTGTTCCGGTGGGTTTCTCTCTTCGTTCCGACATGGAGGATCACGCTGAGCCATCTCCAATCAAAGATCTACCATTTCCCTTGGTTTGATTCGATTTTCATGAGAGATTCTATGTATTTAACGATGTATACCATAGCGTAATCTTATTTTCGGGGTTTGGGCGTAGCCCACTGTATGAATGCTTGATATTATAACTTGATCTATATATTTCTTTATTTACCTTCATTCTTATTCATGTCTAGGATGTTTTATCTCGTGTTTATGTACTGACCATACGTATACATGCTTTAGATGCTGTGGGAAGGACCGAGAGGAGAACCACAGTCATTGGAAACCCTTAGACTGGACTGGTGAGTTCGTGTTGCGAGAGCACTCGAAAACACCCGAGGAACCCTAATCTTTCATAGATCCCATTGGATTCGACTTAACCTGGGTAAGCCAAGAGAGTAGGAGACTCGGGTTAAGTCGAATACCGAACCGTGTCCTGAGAGGGAGCGCGTCTGTACCCTAGGAAAGATTACCTTGAGAACTTAGGTGAAACTTTATTTTAAAACTTCAAGCTTTAATTTTCATGCGTTCTTCGGTGTGGTGAAACCTAAAACCCTGATTTTCTCTCATAATCTTAAAACCCCATTTGCTTATTTTCTGCATTGTTTACTTTTAGTCCGCATTAGTTTAATTACTTGCTTTAGGATTAGTGACACTTCTACACCCTTTCAAACACCTAGCTATTGATTAACCGATTAGTTAGTACTTGACCCTAGTCCCTGTGGGTTCGATCTTTTTATTACGCGATAGACCGTGCACTTGCGGTAGCAGCCGTTTAGGCCCTATCAAGTTTTTGGCACCGTTGCCGGGGACTAGGTTGCCAATATTAACACGATCAGAAGATTGATAGACTAGGTTTAGTTAGATTTTATTTGCCTTTTATTTTGTTAATTTGCTTTTTGTTTTTAGCTGTAGTTTTTCTTTTTATTGGTGCGGTGCTACTAATCTTTTCTGTTTAGGTACTTGTTTATGCCCAGGAACACTGCTAGAACAGGAAAACTTGTACCTGAAGACCCGGAGATCGAGCGCACTTTCCGTCAAGTCAAAAGAAATTTGAAAAAGCTTAAGCTTGAAGGCAACTTTTCTGACAGCCAAACGATGAAAGTCACTCGCTCCTTGAAAGATTATGCAGCCCCCACCATCTCTGGTGTGCACTCGAGTATATCGCGGCCTGCTATCGAAGCTAACAACTTCGAGATCAAGCCATCACTTGTACACATGGTGCAACAGAACCAATTCAGTGGAGCAGCCACTGAAGATCCAAATCTTCATTTATCTATTTTTCTAGAATGCTGCGATACTTTAAAGATTAACGGTGCTCATCCTGATGCTATTAAACTGAGACTTTGCCCTTTCTCTCTCAGGGTTTGAGCTAGGGCGTGGTTGCAGTCTTTACCACAGGCATCAATCACAACATGGGAACAACTATCACAAGCTTTTCTGTCGAAATACTTCCCACCGAGCAAGACCGCCCAGCTTAGGAATCAAATCACCAACTTTGCCCAAAGAGAAGGAGAGTCCTTGTATGAAGCATGGGACCGTTTCAAAGAATTATTGAGGATGTGCCCGCACCATGGTCTACAGAAATGGGTGATCATACACACCTTCTACAGTGGATTGCTATACCAGACCGGACTTTCTGTAGATACTGTTGCTGGTGGGGCATTAATGAACAAGAACTATGATGATGCGATGCAGTTGATAGAGGATATGGCTCTCAACCATTATCAGTGGTCAGGAGAGAGGAGCCATCATACTCGACATTCAGGGAAGTTTGATGCTAACTCAATTGATTCTCTAATGGCAAAAGTAGATTCACTTTCTTCTAAAATTGATTCTATTAATGTATCTGCTTCTAATTCTTTGACTTGTGATGTTTGTGGAGTGACAGGACATTCTACTGATAGCTGCCACATCTTGAGCGCCCCTTCTAAATAAGTCAATGCCATTGGGAATTTCAGGAACCAGAACGACCCCTACTCGAGCACATACAATCCGGGATGGAGAAATCACCTGAATTTCTCCTACAGGTTAAATCAAGGGCAAGTTCCTCCTGCTAATTTTTCTAATCAGAACTTCTCTTCTAATTTCAGGCCTCCCGGTATACAACATCCTTCAGCTAATCAAAGACAACAAGATCCTCCACAGAAGTCCAGGCTAGAGTCAATGTTGGAAAACTTCATGGCAACTCAAATAAAACACAATGACTCTGTGAGTGAGCAGATTCGCCAACTGAACATGAAAGTGGACTCTGTCTCCACTCACCAGAAAATGATGGAAAGCCGGATCACAAAACTGGACCAGCGAACCAGTTCATTACTGAGAACCCCAGGGATGCTCCCAGCTCAACCTGGAGCAAATCCCAGAGATCAGTGCAATGCCGTGATGACAAGCGATGTTGAGCAATTGGAGGAATCTGAAGCTCAAAATGTGGGAAATGAAGAGGAAGCATCTGCAAACCAGGAAGAGGAGCCTCGTTATGAGACTCTCAATACATCCCATGCTGAAAAAGAAATAATGTCTGCTGAGAACTCTAAAGATCCCATATACAAGCAGCTACTTCTTAAAGTTGAAGACCCTGGTAGCTTTGATATACCATGCAAGATTGGGAACATTACATTCGATAGATCACTGTTGGATTTAGGCTCTGGAGTCAGCATAATGTCTGTCATAACCTATGAGAAGCTAAACTTGGGAACTCTCACATCAACATCTCAAGTACTGCAGTTTGGAAATGGTTCTAGACTTCACCCGCTAGGGATTGCTAAGAATATACCACTGCAATTTAAAGGAATATTCATCCCAGTTGACTTTGTAATCCTGGACATAGACGAGAACCCAACTTTCCCTCTTATATTAGGCAGACCATTCCTCAGCACGATCAGAGCTATAATCGATGTTCCACATAGGACAATGACTTTTCGCATTGATGGGAACAATATCTCATATGGTCTTCCTATTATTAATGACAAATTTTATTTTTCAGGTTCCAGGGAGAACGGAGAGGTGGTGAAGGAGAGTACTGCACAGTCGAGGAGCAAGATGGAACTCTTCCCACAAGCCTTTCCCGAACACTTTGGAGACAGACCCAACGACTCGATCAGCCTAGAAGAAGACAAGATGGTGGAAATGAAGACGCATACTGAAGAGGCCACAGGGGCCGATTTACAAAAGAAGACCTTGGAATTGTTTGAGAATGACACTTTAATTGACTTTGGCACTTCTTATGTCTTGTGCCACTTTGTTATTCCATGTTGTGTTAAGACAGTTAGAGAGAAACTTTTATACTTCATGATCATTTTAATAGGTACAATTCACCGGAGACAACGAAGGCAGAGGCTTCATGCCACCTACTTAGCCTCTCCACCTCCAGACCCACCATGAGCATCATTCTGGTCAAGCTAGTGACCCTAAAGAAGCGCTTGTTGGGAGGCAACCCAACCTCTAGTTCATTGTTTTTACTTTCTTATTTATTTTCACCATTTAGACATTGTTATTTTTCAGTTTTTCTTTCATATTCGTGCTCTATAAGCTGTACCACACTAATAGGAATTTTTCTGGAATTTTCAGGTACCACCGAGCCATGCACGGTCGCACCCGTGCATCCATGCACAGCCGTGCACGGCTCGGTTATTCCATCCACGCGCAAACAGAGAGGTGCACGGGCAGGGGCATGATGGCACGCACGGTCGTGACGCGTAATGAGCTTCCGCACCTGCATTTGACCGAGACGTGCATGAGGAAGTCATGCCTGAAGCTCTCAGGTCCACGAGGGATTTGGCTATTGTTGCGGTCGTCCTCCAGTCCTGCGGCGGATGTCATCAGACTTCAGCCTCCGCCCATGGTTGAAGATTCCGGAGAAAGGTATACCATTGATCGGTCTCAGATATCTCTGTTATCTCCAACATGAGTGCTGAATAAGCCCAGAGATACTCCTGGATTGGACCTATATATCTCAGCTGATTCATCGCGTCTCGTGCCTGATCTACCGAGTTCCAGGGAAGGAACTGCTGCTGTAGTTCCTCATGGAACACCTCCCATGTCCAACCAGCTGCTCCTGATGTCAAATCAACTTTGGTCCTCCACCAAAGTTTCGCATCATCTGAGAGGTATGCATTACACACCCTCACTTTTTCCTGGTCTGAAACATGGTTAGCCATAAAATATTGTTCCATACCCCAAAGAAAATTACCCAACTCTTTGGATGACCGGGCTCCTCTAAACATCGTAGGTTTTGGGATGCGAACCTTCCCTCTGGCAGCTCCATACTCCACCATGGCTGATGCGGGTGCACCGCTGTGTGCCTATGCCAATGCCATGCGTGTCACTACGAGGTCAACCTGTACCTACTGTTGAGCTACAGTGGCATCTGTTACTCTATCTGTCAGAATTTCTACTTGTTCCTGCAAGACCGGTACTTGCTCCTGTAGCGCCGCCATCCCTTCAAAGTTTTGCTCAGCCTCAACTACTCCAGCCAAAGTTTGTTGAAGGGCAAGTATCTACAACCTCTGTTTCTCCACTGTGCGCTGCAGATTCTCCACTTGAGGAACAACCGCGTCATCATTGTTCCCCGTCAGATCGAGCATCTGCTCGATATGCGCCAAACAATCACCCTGAGTCACCATGTTGTTGTAGTCAACCCAATCAACCTCGTCAAACTTGGCTCTGATACTAGTTGTCACGCCCGGACAGAACCGGTCTCCGACAAATTTAGGATAGAGTCCAAAACCCTAATTTTATCCCCAAATTTTTCTCTCAATTTGATTTTGACCAAAGTCAAAATCACCGCCACGCTCCACTCGCCGAATTTGAAATCCTGATTCAGAACGCTGACGTCACCTTACGTAAGCCGTCCCAATTCCTTCATGCGAAATCGACGTTGACCCCGCAACTATGTTGACCGCCCTCTAAACGAACGCTAAACGCGTTCGCTTCTACTTCTTCGCTACGCGTCGAATGCCACTTGCATTCGACGCCGCCGTCACCGGAAAGGGGAAGCCGGGAAACACCAAGAGGGCTCGTTGGATGGGCGTGCGGGCAGGGAAGGAGTTCTCGCCTTCCCTCAGCCTTCGTCATCGCCAGGAAGCGCTGCCTGCACTATCATCGTCATCGTTCATGTCGGAAGTGGAGAAACTTGCCGAAAATAGGAGAGAGTCACCAGAAAGGAAGGAGACGATAATGGAAGGGAAAACTTCACTCTATTCTTGAAAATACGAGTTACAAAACCCTCCCTTACCTCTCTCGCTTTCTCTCCCGTCGGCGGTGACCTTCACCGCCGTTATAGCCTCTCAACCTCTCTGATCTCTTTGGATTTCTCGTCGGATGTCCTCCTTCTGCTCTTCGTCTACTCCCTCGATCTCGCAGCCTCTCTTACCGGCTCTCGATATCCTCGTCGTCCGCTCCTCAAACTCTTTTAAAGAGAAGAGGCGATGCTCGCCTTAGCACCGAACTCATTCTCGCCCCGAGTCTTTCGCCGAAGGAAGCTGTTCTTCTACCTCGTCCGACGCGCCCTCATAGTCGCAGGTGCTCCCTGAAGATGACGGAGACGCTGCGAGCGTGGCGTCAAAATCGACAACGCGTTTGGGCGTTGGCTGAACGATCTCGCTCCAGCTTGGGCTCCGTGTTTTGCCTTTGTTGTGTGGGCTTGGGCAACTGCCCAACCCAGGTGACTTTGGCCTCGCTCGAGGTCCTTGGGGTCTAACACAAAGCAAGGCCATTAAAAGAATCTAAGCTTGGCCGGTTTCTCATGCACTAAATAAAAAATAAATTGGCCTATTAGCACAGTTGGTTAGAGCGTCGTGCTAATAACGCGAAGGTCATAGATTCAAGACCTACATGGGCCATCAAATTTAAATTTTACTCATTAATTGGACAAAATTTTCAAAATAACAAAGCAAGGCCATTAAAAGAATCTAAGCTTAGACGATTTCTCATGCACAAAATAAAAATAATTGCCCCATTAGCTCAGTTGGTTAGAGCACCGTGCCAATAACGTGAATATCGCTGGTTGAAGAGTGTTAAAGGTATTTTTCGTTAATAGATTATTCAAAAATTTAAATTTTACTCTTTATTTGGACAAAAATTTCAAAATAACAAAGCAAGGTCTTTAAAAGAATCTAAGCTTAGATGGTTTCTCATGCACAAAATTAAAAAAAAAAACAAATTGGCTTATTGGCTTAGTTGGTTAGAGAGTCATGCTAATAATGCGAAGGTCTCAAGTTCAAGACTTGCATTGGCCATCTATAAAAGATAGCACATGCATAAATAACTAATTAAATAATGAATAAAATATTATGAACTACATAGAATATTTGTAGTGTAAATAACTCAAGTTTATAAAATCATGGCAACTATAAGATTTTTTTTTTTTTTTTTTTTTTGCTAGGCATCGAGTTAAAGGTATATTATCATTAATAGATTATTCAAAAATTTAAATTTTACTCATTTTTTGGTCAAAATTTTTAAAATAACAAAGCAATACCATCAAAAGAATCTAAGCTTTAATGGTTTCTCACGCATAAAATTAAAAACAAATTGGCCTATTAGCTTAATTGATTAGAGCGTCATGCTAATAACGCAAAGGTCGCAGGTTCAAGACCTGCATGGGCCATCTATAAAAGATAGCACATGCATAAGTTACTAATTAAATATTAAATAAAATATTATGAACTATTCGTTAATAGAGGGTTTCTCATGCACAAAATAAAAAACAAATTGGCCTATTAGCTTAGTTGGTTAGAGCATTGTGCTAATAACGTGATGGTCGTAGGTTCATGATTTGAATGGGCCATCAATAAACGATAGCACATGCAAAAGCTACCAATTAAATATTGAATAAAATATTATGAACTACATAGGGTGTTTGTAGCGTAAATAACTCAAGTTTATAAAATGAAGGTAACAAGAAGATTTATTTTTTGCTAAGCATCTTGTTAAAGGTATTTTTCGTTAATAGATTATTCAAAAATTTAAATTTTACTCTTTTTTTGGACAAAATTTTTAAAATAATAGAGCGTGGCCATAAAAAGAATCTATGCTTAGGCGATTTCTCATACACTATAAAAAACAAATTGGCCTATTAGCTCAGTTGGTCAGAGCACCGTGCCAATAATGCGAAGATCGCTGTTTGAAGACCTGCATGGGACATTGATAAAAGATAACACATGCAAAAGTCACTAATTTAATATTGAATAAAATGTTAGGAACTGCACAGGGTATTTGTAGTGCAAATAACTAAAGTTTATAAAATCATGGTAACAAGAAGATTTTTTTTTTTTTTTTTGGCTAAGCATCGAGTTAAAGGTATATTTTCGTTAATACATTATTGAAAAATTTAAATTTTACTCATTTTTTCAGAAAAAATTTCAAAATAACAAAGCAAGGCCAATTAATGAATCTAAGCTTAGACGGTTCCTCAAGCACAAAATAAAACACAAATTGGCCTATTAGCTCAGTTGGTTAGAGCGTCGTGCTAATAACGCGAATGTCGTAGGTTCATGACCGGCATGGGCCATCTATAAAAGATAGCACATGCATATGTTACTAATTAAATATTGAATAAAATATTATGAACTACATAGGGTATTTGCAATGTAAATAACTCAATTTTATAAAATCATGGTAACGAGAAAATATTTTTTACTAAGCATCGAGTTAAAGGTATATTTTCGTTAATAGATTGTTCAAAAATTTAAATTTTACTCATTTTTTGGCCAAAATTTTCAAAATAACAATGCAAGGTCATTAAAAGAATCAAAGTTTTGACGGTTTCTCATTCACAAAATAAAAAAACAAATTGGCCCATTAGCTCAGTAGATTAGAGCGTCGTGCTAATAATGCGATGGTAGTAGGTTCATGACCGGCATGAGCCATCTATTAAAGATAGCACATGCAAAAGTTACGAATTAAATATTGAATAAAATATTATGAACTACATAGGGTATTTGTGGTGTAAATAACTCAAGTTTTTTTTTTTTTTTTTGCTAAGCATCTTGTTAAAGGTATATTTTCGTTAATAGATTATTCAAATATTTAAATTTTACTCATTTTATTGACAAAATTTTCAAAATAACAATGCGAGGTCATTAAAAGAATCTATGCTTAGATGATTTCTCATGCAGTAAATAAAAAACAAATTGCCCTATTAACTCAGTTGGTTAGAGCACCGTGCCAATAATGCAAATATCGCTGGTTGAAGACTTGCATGGGCCATTGATAAAAGATAACACATGCAAAAGTCACTAATTTAATGTTGAATAAAATATTATAAACTGCACAGGGTATTTGTGGTGCAAAATTTTCAAAATAATAAGCAAGGTCATTAAAAGAATCTAAGCTTAGACGGTTTCTCGTGCACATAATAAAAAAACAAATTGGCCTAGTAGTCTAGCAGGTTAGAGCATTGTGCTAATAACATGATGGTCGTAGGTTCGTGACCTGAATGGGCTATCAATAAAAGACTTAACATGCAAATGTAACCAATTAAATATTGAATAAAATATTATGAATTACATAGGGTATTTGTAGTGTAAATAACTCATGTTTATAAAATCAAGGTAACAAGAAGATTTTTTTTTTTTTTTTTTTTTTTTTTTTGCTAAGCATCTTGTTAAAGGTATATTTTCGTTAATAGATTATTCAAAGATTTAAATTTTACTCCTTTTTTGGACAAAATTTTCAAAATAACAAAGTGAGGCCATTAAAAGACTCATGCACTAAAAAAACAAATTGGCCAATTAGCTCAGTTGGTTAGTGCACCGTGCCAATAATGCGAAGATCGCTGGTTGAAGACCAACATGGGCCATTGATAAAATGTAACACATGCGAAAGTCACTAAATTAATATTGAATAAACATTATGAAATGCATTGGGTATTTTTAGTGTAAATAACTCAAGTTTATAAAATCATGGTAATGAGAAGATTTTTTTTTTTTTTTGCTAAGATTCGAGTTAAAGGTATATTTTCATTAATAGATTGTTAAAAAATTTAAATTTTACTCATTTTTTGGTCAAAATTTTCAAAATAACAAAGCAAGGCCATTAAAAGAATCTAAGCTTAGACGGTTTCTCGTGCACAAAATAAAAAACAAATTGGCCTAGTAGCATAGTTGGTTAGAGCATCGTGCTAATAACGTGATGGTTGTAGGTTCGTGACATGCATGGGCTATCAATAAAAGATAGCACATGCAAAAGTTACCAATTAAATATTGAATAAAATATTATGAACTACATAGGGTATTTGTAGTGTAAATAACTCAAGCTTATAAAATCAATTAAATTTTACTCATTGTTTGGACAAAATTTTCAAAATAAGAAAGCAAGGCCATCAAAAGAATCTAAGCTTAGCCGATTTCTCATGCACTAAATAAAAAACAAAGCCACCCCACCCGTAACAGGTCCAGGCCCAGCGGGCTAGGTCCCTCCGACCTCACGAATCCTGGTTTGGATCCCCGTTACCCCAAACAATTCACGTCTGCAGCGGGATTCGACCCCTGTCCATGACCCTCACGAGTCATGACCCCTTAACCATTGAGCTGCAGCTCAATGGTTAAGGGGTCATGACTCGTGAGGGTCATGGACAGGGGTCGAATCCCGCTGCAGACGTGAATTGTTTGGGGTAACGGGGATCCAAACCGGGATTCGTGAGGTCGGAGGGTGCAGCTCAGATGGTTAAGGGGTCATGACTCGTGAGGGTCATGGACAGGGGTCGAATCCCGCTGCAGACGTGAATTGTTTGGGGTAACGGGGATCCAAACTGGGATTCGTGAGGTCGGAGGGACCTAGCCCGCTGGGCCTGGACCTGTTACGGGTGGGGTGGCCCTAACAAAAAAGGCGCCTTTTTTGTTAGGGCCACCACCCGTAACAGGTCCAGGCCCAGCGGGCTAGGTCACCCCGACCTCACGAATCCCGGTTTGGATCCCCGTTACCCCAAACAAATCACGTCTGCAGCGGGATTCGACCCCTGTCCATGACCCTCACGAGTCATGACCTGCAGCTCAGATGGTTAAAGGGTCATGACTCGTGAGGGTCATGGACAGGGGTCGAATCCCGCTGCAGACGTGATTTGTTTGGGGTAACGGGGATCCAAACCGGGATTCGTGAGGTCGGGGTGACCTAGCCCGCTGGGCCTGGACCTGTTACGGGTGGTGGCCCTAACAAGCTCAGATGGTTAAAGGGTCATGACTCGTGAGGGTCATGGACAGGGGTCGAATCCCGCTGCAGACGTGAATTGTTTGGGGTAACGGGGATCCAAACCGGGATTCGTGAGGTCGGAGGGACCTAGCCCGCTGGGCCTAGACCTGTTACGGGTGGGGTGGCCCTAACAAAAAGCTCAGATGGTTAAGGGGTCATGACTCGTGAGGGTCATGGACAGGGGTCGAATCCCGCTGCAGACGTGAATTGTTTGGGGTAACGGGGATCCAAACCGGGATTCGTGAGGTCGGAGGGACCTAGCCCGCTGGGCCTGGACCTGTTACGGGTGGGGTGGCCCTAACAAAAAATAAAAAACAAATTGGCCTATTAGCTTATCTGGTTAGAGCATCGTGTTAATACAATGAAGGTCATAGGTTCAAGACTTGCATGGGTCATCTATAAAAGATATCACATGCCTAAGTTACTATTAAGTATTGAATAAAATATTATAAACTACATAGGGTATTTATATTGTAAAAAACTCAATTTTA
Source organism: Costus lasius (assembly GCA_027563935.2). Lineage (NCBI taxonomy): Eukaryota > Viridiplantae > Streptophyta > Magnoliopsida > Zingiberales > Costaceae > Costus > Costus lasius. Next base: position 87,071,178 of record CM050451.1, read on the forward strand.
CAAAATCATGGTAACAAGAAGATTTTTTTTTTTTTGCGAAGAATCGAGTTAAAGGTATATTTTTATTAATAGATTGTAGGTTCGTGACCTGAATGGGCTATCAATAAAAGATAGCACATGCAAAAGTTACCAATTAAATATTGAATAAAATATTATGAACAACATAGGGTATTTGTTGTGTAAATAACTCAAGTTTATAAAATCAAGGTAACAAGAAGATTTTTTTTTTTTTTTTTTTTTTGCTAAGAATCTTGTTAAAGGTTTATTTTCGTTAATAGATTATTCAAAAATTTAAATTTTACTCATTTTTTGGACAAAATTTACAAAATAACAAAGCGAGTCCATTAAAAGAATCTATGCTTAGACAATTTCTCATGCACTAAAAAAATAAATTGGCCTATTAGCACAGTGGGTTAGAGAGTCATGATAATAACGTGAAGGTTGCAGCTTCAAGACATGCATGGGCCATCTATAAAAGATAGCACATGCATAAGTTACAAATTAAATATTGAATAAAATATTGTGAACTACATAGGGTATTTGTAGTCTAAATAACTCAAGTTTATAAAATCATGGTAACAAGAAGATTTTTTTTTTTTTGCTAAGAATCGAGTTAAAGGTATATTTTCATTAATAGATTGTTAAAAAAATTTAAATTTTACTCATTTTTTGATCAAAATTTTCAAAATAAAAAAGCAAGGCCATTAAAAGCATCTAAGCTAAGACGGTTTCTTGTGCACAAAATAAAAAAACAAATTGGCCTAGTAGCTTAGTTGGTTAGAGTGTCATGCTAATAACGTGATGGTCTTAGCTTCGTGACCTAAATGGGCTATCAATAAAAGATAGCACAAGCAAAAGTTACCAATTAAATATTGAATAAAATATTGTGAACTACATAGGGTATTTGTAGTGTAAATAACTCAAGTTTATAAAATCACGGTAACAAGAAGATAGAGCACCGTGCCAATAATGCGAAGATTGCTGGTTGAAGACCAACATGGGCCATTGATAAAACGTAACACATGCGAAAGTCACTAAATTAATATTGAATAAACATTATGAACTGCATTGGGTATTTTTAGTGTAACTAACTCAAGTTTATAAAATCATGGTAACAAGAAGATTTTTTTGCTTTTGCTAAGAATCGAGTTAAAGGTATATTTTCATTAATAGATTGTCCAAAAATTTAAATTTTACTCATTTTTTAGTCAAAATTTTCAAAATAACAAAGCAAGGCCACAAAAAGAATCTAATCTTAGATGGTTACTCGTGCACAAAGTAAAAAACAAATTGGCCTAGTAGCTTAGTTGGTTAGAGCGTCGTGCTAATAACGTGATGGTCGTAGGTTCATGACTTGAATGTGCTATCAATAAAAGATAGCACATGCAAAAGTCACCAATTACATATTGAATAAAATATTATGAACTACATAGGGTATTTGTAGTGTAAATAACTCAAGTTTATAAAATCAAGGTAACAAGAAGATTTTTTTTTTTTTTTTTTTGCTAAGCATCTTGTTAAAGGTATATTTTCGTTAATAGATTATTCAAAAATTTAAATTTTACTCATTTTTTGGACAAAATTTTCAAAATAACAAAGTGAGGCCATTAAAAGAATCTATGCTTAGACGATTTCTTATGCACTAAAAAAACAAATTGGCCTATTAGCTTAGTTGGTTAGAGCACCGTGTCAATAATGCGAAGATCACGGGTTGAAGACTTGCATGGGCCATTGACAAAAGATAACACATTCAAAAGTCACAAATTTAATATTCAATAAATATTATGAACTGCATAGGGTATTTTTAGTGTAAATAACTCAAGTTTATAAAGTCATGGTATCAAGAAGATTTTTTTTTTTTTTCTAAGCATCGAGTTAAAGGTATATTTTCTTTAATAGATTATTCAAAAATTTAAATTTTACTCATTATTTGGACAAAATTTTCAAAATAAGAAAGCAAGGCCACTGAAAGAACATAAGCTTAGACGATTTCTCATGCACTAAATAAAAAACAAATTGGCCTATTAGCTCAGTTGGTTAGAGTGTTGTGCTAATAATGCGAAGGTCACACGTTCAAGACCAGCATGGCCCATCTATAAAAGATAGCACATACATAAGTTACTAATTAAATATTGAATAAAATATTATGAAATACACAGGGTGTCACGCCCCGGCAATCCGACGAAACACCAGACCAGGCCAAATAGGAAAGACTAACTTCCGTCCAAAATTGAATTCCCAAATCGAAGAAACGAGCGGAAAACCCTAACCCTAATTCAGAAAACTAGAACCCTATATCAAAATACCTCTGGTGAAAATCGGAATTCGAGCGTTGACCGGCTCGAATCATTGACTTCCCAAATCGAACGCCGCTGCATTCGTCGTCTTCAAGTCGCCCGCAGACTAGCATGAAAGCCGCCTGCCTCACCTTGGTCGACCAAGCAGCCATCCGCCGCCGAAAACCTCGCCAGAGTTGGAAACAGGGGAAGAAAGCAGGGATTGAGGAGATTTGTAGTGTAAATAACTCAAGTTTATAAAATCATGGTAACAAGAAGATTTTTTTTTTTTTTGCTAAGCATCGAGTTAAAGATATATTTTCATTAATAGATTATTCAAAAATTTAAATTTTACACATTTTTTGTACAAAATTTTCAAAATAAAAAAGCAAGGCCATTAAAATAATCTAAGCTTAGATAGATGGTTTCTCATACACTAAATACAAAACCAATTGGCCTATTAGCTCAGTTGGTTAGAGCGTCGTGCTAATAACGCGAAGGTCACAAGTTTAAGACCTGCATTATCTATCAATAAAACATAGCACATTCATAAGTTACTAATTAAATATTGAATAAAGACAAAATTTTTAAAATAACAAAGCAAGGTCATTAAAAGAATCTAAGCTTAGACGGTTTCCCATGCACAAAATAAAAAACAAATTGGCTTATTAGCTCAGTTGTTTAGAGTGTTGCATTAATAATGCAAAGGTCGCAAGTTCAAGACTTGCATTGGCCATCTATAAAAGATAGCACATGCATAAGTTACTAATTTAATATTGAATAAAATATTATGAACTACATAGGGAATTTGTAGTGTAAATAACTCATGTTTATAAAATCATGATAACAAGACGATATTTTTTTTGTTAGGCATTGAGTTAAAGGTATATTTTAGTTAATAGATTATTCAAAAATTTAAATTTTACTCATTATTTGGATAAAATTTTTGAAATAACAAAGCAAGGCCATTAAAAGAATCTAAGCTTAGACGGTTTCTCATGCAACAAATAAAAAAACAAATTGGCCTATTAGCTCAGTTGGTTAAAGTGTTGTGTTAATAACACGATGGTCATAGGTTCATGACCTGCATGGGCCATCTATAAAAGGTGGCATATGCAAAAGTTACCAATTAAATATTGAATAAAATATTATGAACTACATAGGGTACTTGTAGTGTAAATAACTCAAGTTTATAAAATCATGGTAACAAGAACATTTTTTTTTTTTGCTAGGCATCGAGTTAAAGGTATATTTTCATTAATAGATTATTCAAAAATTTAAATTTTACTCATTGTTTGGACAAAATTTTTAAAATAACAAAGCAAGGCCATTAAAAGAATCTAAGCTTAGATGGTTTCTCATGCACTAAAAAAAAATAAATTGACCTATTAACTTAGTTGGTTAGAGTGTCATGCTAATTGTTTGGCCCGTTTCCAGATCGGGCTGCGTGCATGCACGGCCCAAGCCTAGTCGCGGTTGAGCTTGAAACGGCTAGTGGATCGGACGCAATTTGAAGTGGGTCAGGCGGCGATAACGGGTCGGATGATCCGTTTGGAGAAAACCAGGGCTACTGTAGCCCTAGCGGAGGTACGCGTCCGCGGGACGCGAATGGCGGCGGCGGCATCGATTCCACTTCCCTCTCCCCAATTTCCTCTCCTCTCCGTCGAGTGCGGCTCCGGCGTGGGTCTCCGGCAGTGACAACAGTCTCTAGCGGCTTCCCCGTGGGTTGGGTGCGGCGGTGCGGGAAGCAGCGGAGCAAACGGACGGCGTCCCCATTTTCCCTCCTCCATTTTCTTCGGCGTCGCCGGTGGTGGATCCGGCGGCAGTCGCCCGCCGAAGGTATGCTCTAGCCTCCTCCCGCTCCGGCTTCATCCGGCGAGTAGGTTTTCGTCGGCAGTGTCGCCGACATCTCTTCTCCGCCTCTCGCCGCGCCTCCCTTCCTCTCTCACTTCCGGCGAGGACAGTGATGGCCGGCGGGGCTGGGAGCTTCAGCCCCTTCCTCTGGTGACGCCCAGCGAAGAGTTCTCCAGTGTCTCTAGTGGTTCCGGCGGCGTCCGGTGAAGAAGGGGCGCGCCTCCCTTCTTTGGTGGCGTCCGGCGTCTGTGTGGGTTTGCCGGTGCCTCCCTTGCCTCCGGTGAGGTCAGGCTCGGCTGGACTAGGCTCCGGCGAGCCTCGGGTGGTTTCCAATGATCTTTCGGTCATCGTCCGTGTGCCTCAATTTGCGTGCATGTGCCTTGGCTTTCGTACGCACCTCTAGCGGGTTCCAGATGCGGATCCCGTTCCCGGCCGATCAGATGCCCTCGGCCAGCGTCTTCCTCTCTCTGGCTCCCTGAGCTTTGTGCTCCCGACCGAGTTGTCTTTCTTGATCGGCGACTCCTCGCCCCTCTCCGCGCTCTAGTCAAGTGCGCCAGCCTTGCGTGGTGTTTGCCCTGTGTAGTGTTTGCCCGACGTTCGCCGGTTTGTTTGTGTCGGACGTCTGCGAGACGTCCTTGTTGGGCGAGAGGTGAGTTCGGCTGCCTGCGTGCAGTCCAGTCGGAGTTAGGGCGTGTGTCCGGTGTCCTGCGTGACGTCGTCTCCTTGCGCGAGTGTGTGCCACCGCCTACGTGCGGTTTTGCTTATTTTTCGGTGTACCGGACTTGTACGTGCGCTGCACCGGTGTCGAGTCTCGGGTCTTGTACCCTATTGCGCGTTGGAGCTAGTTCGTGCAGCGGTCCGTAGGAGACGCGTGGCAGTCTCTGGCTCGTCGAGACGAGCAGATAGGTGGTCATTCAGGATAGGTTGAGGAGTGCGTCGAGGATGGACTCCTGCCGGTCGCGCTCAAATCCGCAATTCAACCGCTTAGCCCCTGCATGGGCGTGCTTGGGTGCAAGTCAAAGTGTTGACTCGAGTGTAATTTATTAAAAAAAATTTTACCCTAATCCTGGGCATGACAGACTGGTATCAAAGGCCAAGTTCTACACGTTCCAACTTGTACACCAGCATTGTACTCGTTTGGCAGCTGTGATCACTACGATGATCACAAGTGTCCACTGCATTGAGTTGCTGGTGGAGACTGTCGGATATGGGGGAGCTTCGCTCCAAAGATATCGACAAAGTTGGCTTGTCCAACTAGAGCCTCACAGCTCAATTTTCTTGTCTCCCTAGCGGAGACATATATTCTGGGGGTCGTGTTGCTAAGGCGCGTGTTACCGTAGCTTCTACAGCACCGACCAAGGCCAGAGGTGGCCGTAAGGACTATCGTGCGATGACATGTCCCGAGGGCAATCGAGTGTGCCTATGGGATGATTGTACGACAATATCTCGGATCATTCATTGATGCCATAGGACAGTCGTGCGATGACTTGTCCTGGAGAGCAGTTGGGGGTGGTCTAGTGGACATTTTATCCCGAACACTAGCCAATGTCTTCATGGGATTGTCGTGCGACGATGTATCCCAGAGATCGGCCGATGGTGGCTAAATAAGTGTTATATGACGACACATTGTAGGAACTGAGGCCTTTGTAGCCTAAGGAATGCCGTGCGACGACACCTTTGGAACACCAGTCAAGATTGGCCAGGTGACCACCGTACGATGGCGTGTTTTCAAGCTAGCACCCTTTTCAAGGGTTTGCTACGTTGAGGAAGTTGAGGACTTCCTATGGGGTATTGGAATTGTATTTCCAAAATACCCAGGTTCCTGCTGAGGAGCGGGCATAGGACTTTATTGCGTATCTCTTTAGAGATGCAAAACTTTAGTGGTGGGCTTAGGCTGCACCCGGCCCTTTTTGGGATCTGATCTGGCCCATGAGCTCTTATGAGGAGAGCTCAACTAAATGAGATCGGGGATTTGTTCCTACTTAGGGAATTTGTCATGGGCTGCGTAAGGCACCCTAAAATGACTAAAGCATACTGGGTCATGTCATACAGGACTAAATCCGACGGTATGCCCAGGTGATGCTGGAAACGAGGGATTTCCATTATCAGCAACACCCTAGTGGTAGGGTTTTTCCATAGAGAGATAAGGGTTGACGACTCTCCTTGCGAAGGAGAGGTCCCTTCGTTGGTGAAGGGTTTGTTGGAAGAATTCTCCGACGAGTTATCATCTGAGTTTTCTAAACATTTTCCCCTAAGGAGAGGGATCGATCACAAGTTGAGCTTGTGATAGGATCCACTCCTCCACTAAAGGCCTTATATCATATTTCTCCAATGGAGTTGGCCGAGCTTCGTTAGCAATGGTGTGGACTGCTCGAAGCCAGGTTCATTCGGCCTACAGTATCGCCTTATGGAGTCCCAGTTCTCTTCCAAAAAGAAGAAGGACGGGTCGCTAAGGTTCTAGGTTGGCTATCGAACCGTGGATAAGATAACGGTGAGGGACTGTTATCTTATACTGCTTATCCCTGATCTGAGAGATCGACTAGGGAAAGCATTGGTTTTCTCTAAGCTAGACCTGAAAGTAGGTCATTTGCAAATTCGTTATGCCGAAGGCAACGAATAAGAAAACCATATGGGTGACCCGATATGAGTCCTAGAGTTCAAAGTGATGTCCTTTGAACTACTAAAGCTCCTTCTATGTTCTGTCATCTGATAAACAAGTGTTGACCCCTTGTCTTAGATGACTACATGGTTGAATATCTGGATGATATCGTGGTATTCTCCTCAAGCGTTGAGGAACACCCAAGTCATATATGGCTAGTGTTGAGGGAAAAACCAACTCTATTTGGAGTTGAGAAATTCTCATTTGTGGTGGATGAGATTTCTTTCTTTGGTCTTGGGATGGACCACGGACAAGCGCGCATGGACAAGGTAAAAGTCCAAGCCATTGCAGAATGGCGCGCCCCCTCAATTTAAACTAAGTATGGAGTTTCTCAGTGTGGTGAACTTCTATCGAAGGTTCATCAAAGGCTATTCAAGAAAAGTCTTACCCTCAGTGATCTACTGAAATGGAACTCGAAATGGGAGTGGCTTGATCGGTATCAGTTGGCCTTCCAATAGTGAAGGTCCGTATTGCCTCTGAACCGATCCTGAATTTACCCGACTTCAGTATGCCTTTCGAGTTTCACACCGATGCTTCAGACCAATCTATCGGTGGTATAAGTCATAGCGTGGGCAACCCTTAGCTTTTGGGACTTGAGAGCTAACAGGGCTGGGCGACGGTATTTTGACCACGAGAAGGGAAAAGGTGGTAGGAGTCCACTATCTCCGGACGCGGAGAAACTTCCCGGGGGTTATGAAGTCTGACAACATAACACCACATAAAAGAAGTTGTCGGCAAAATAAACATGTTGGCCGGAATTCTTAGGTGAATTCTGGTTCCAGAGGGAACATAAATCAGGTAAAGGCAACATGTTTCCTTATGAGTTCAGTAGACTAAATGTCCTCGTGTGTTGTACCCTCTCCCAAGTGGACGGGGATCTGCTAAGCAGAACAAAGACAGCCTCAGCTTTTGATAGAGAGAATCAAAAGCTTAGTTCAGCAGATTATGTCGGACATAATCCGACACTACTATCTGGGTCCAATTGACATGGTCATGGCCAGAGACGATAGGCCACTAGTCCCATTGATGGGCGGACTGCGCCGGAAGCTACTGAGGGAGCTCCATGATAGGCTTTGGGCGAGGCATCCAGGACAAGAGAGGATAGTTGTCCTACTAGCACAATCGTGCTATTGGCCCAATACGTGCGCAAACATGGGGATGTATGTCCGCACTTAACAAAATTGCCAGGAAGGTAAGATCGATTGGAGACTAGGGGCACGGTTGTTACAACCACTGCCTGTTCTCGAGATGTCCTGGACAAGGGTGTCCAAGGACTTTATTGGTGGATTTCCTAAGTTTGACGGGAAAAGCTTAGTGCCGGTAGTCGTGGATGGATTCTCCATGGATTGAGTCTTTATCCTAGCACTTGAGCAGTGTATAGCAAGGGTTTCTATAAAACTATTCTTCCCAAAATGTGGTGAAACATTTTGGCATCTCGTTGGATATCGTGAGCAATACGGATGCCCTTCTTACTGGACACTATTGAACCACGTTGTTCAATAAGTTTTTGTCCAAGGTAGGTTTCTCCATAGCCAATCATCCTCAGATGGATGGGCAAACTGAGCGGGTGAGCACTCTTATGGAAGAATTCCCCCGTCATTATGTGATCGCTAGTCAGGGTGACTGGGAAAAGTGGATGGATGTGACATGGTATGTCTACAACTTGTAAAGGTCATCATCCACAAGTCCCACCTCATTTGAGCTATGAGATAGTGTTAGGGAGCCAGCCCCTAAACCCCATTGATATGGTGCAAAGGGATTCCTAAAGGAAATGCCCTAAGACTCAACGGAAAGCTCGGGAACGAATGGATTCACTCCAAGAGGCTAGAGAAAGCTTGGAGTTGGCTGTACAACGGATGCAAAGGTATGCAAACTGTCGATGTCGGAATGAAGAATTCGTCGAGGGTGACTTAGTTCTTCTCTGACTTACCTCACATATCTATAGGAAGATCCCGGTGAGGGAGGCTCACCGAGGTCTTATCCGAAGATACGACGGTCCGTGTGGGATAGTGAGTCGAGTGGACTCAGTAGCATACCACTTGAAACTCCAATAGAGAATGTAGTTGCACCCTACATTCCATGTGAACTTGAGGAAGCTTCACTTGGATCTGGACGATCCTTCTCGGTCATTGTCTTACCAAACCCCACCAATGGTTCGAACGGAGTTCGACCGAGGATACGTGATATTTTACATCACTAGGTGCTAGGGTGAAGTAAGTTGATCGACTTACGGAGTTTCTCATCTGAGGGGATAGATCCCCTATGGAGGAAACAACCTAGCACAAAGCTTCCAAATGATACTTCTCCGATGGTTCGGATGAGATTCGATCTAAGGATTGTCGAGATTTGAGGTTATCGACTCTTGGATCATAGTTGAATGAGTAAGCAGTGAGTGTTTCTCATTCATTGGGAGTGGAATACCTGAGGAAGAAGCCATCTGATATGAGGCTTCAAAGTTTGGTGTACAAGGTTGTAGCTGAGGAGGTACCTCGAGTCAACAAGAACGGCGACCACCTCAGGTGGGGGAGAATGTTAGGCCTGTTTCCAAATCGGGCTACGTGCGTGCATGGCCCAAGCCCAGTCATGGTTGAGCCTAAAATGGCTAGTGGATCGGACGCGATTTGAAGCGGATCGGGCAGCGATAACGGGTCGGATGATCCATTTGGAGAAAAGGGAAAACTGGGGCTACTTTAGCCCTAGCGGTGGTACGCATCCGTGGGACGCGAACGGCGGCGGCAGCGTCGATTCCACTTCCCTCTCCTCTCCGTCGAGTGCGGCTCCGGCGTGGGTCTCCGGCAGCGGCGACGGTCTCCGGCGGCTTCCCCGTGGGTTGGGTGCGGCGGTGCGGGAAGCAGCAGAGCAAACGGGTGGTGTCCCCATTTTCCCTCCTCCTCCGTTTTCTTCAGCGTCGCCGGTGGTGGATCCTGCGGCAGTCGCCCGCCGAAGGTATGCTCTAGCCTCCTCCCGCTTCGGCTTCGTCCGGCGGGTAGGTTTCTGTCGGCAGCGTCACCGACATCTCTTCTCCGCCTCTTGCCACGCCTCCCTTCCTCTCTCGCTTCCAGCGAGGACGGTGATGGCCGGCGGGGCTGGGAGCTTCGGCTCTTTCCTCTAGTGATGCCCGGCGAAGAGTTCGCCGGCGTCCGGTGAAGAAGGGGCGCGCCTCCCTTCTTTGGTGGCGTCCGGCGTCTGTGTGGGTTCGCCGGTGCCTCCCTTGCCTCCAGTGAGGTCGGGCTGGGCTAGACTGGGCTCCGACGAGCCTCGGGTGGTTTCCGATGATCTTCTAGTCGTCGTCTGTGTGCCTCGGTTTGCGTGCATGTGCCTTGGCTTTCATGCGTGCCTCTAGTGGGTTTTGGACGCGGTTCCCGTTCCCGGCCGATCAGCTACCCTCGGTTGGCGTCTTCCTCTCTCTGGCTCCCTGAGCTTTGCGCTCCCGGCCGAGTTGTCTTTCTCGGTCGGCGACTCCTCGCCCCTCTCTGTGCTCCGGTCAACTGCGCCAGCCTTGTGTGGTGTTTGCCCGGCGTTCGCCAGTTTGTTTGTATCGGACGTCTGCAAGACGTCCTTATTGGGTTAGAGGTGAGTTCAGCCGCCTACATGCGGTCCAGTCAGAGTTAGGGCGTGTGCCCGGTGTCCTGCGTGACGTTGTCTCCTTGCGCGAGTGTGTGCTACTGCCTACGTGCAGTTTTGCTTATTTTCTGGTGTACCAGACTTGTATGTGTGCTATGCCGGTGTCGAGTCTCAGGTCTTGTACCCTATTGCGCGTTGGAGCTAGTTCGTGCAGTGGTCCGTAGGAGACACGTGGCGGTCTCTGGCTCGTCGAGACGAGCAGACAAGTGGTCATTCGGGATAGGCTGAGGAGTGCGTCGAGGACGGACTCCTGCCGGTCGCGCTCAGATCCGCGGTTCAATCGCTTAGCCCCTGCGTGGGCATGCTTGGGTGCAAGTCAAAGTGTTGACTCGGGTGTAATTTATTAAAATTTTTGTTACCCTAATTCTGGGCATGACACTAATAACGCGAAGGTCATAGGTTCAAGACCTACATGGGCCATCTATAAAAGATAGCACATGCATAAGTTACTATTTTAATATTGAATAAAATATTATGAACTACATAGGGTATTTGTAGTGTAAATAACTCAAATATATAAAATCATAGTAACAAGAAGATTTTTTTTTTTTGCTAGGCATCGAGTTAAAGGTATATTTTCGTTAATAAATTATTCAAAAATTTAAATTTTACTCATGATTGAGACTATGAGTTAAATTATACTACTTTGTGGTATACTTTAAACATGTTATGATGCTAACAGTAAATAGCATATAACAGTTTAAAAACCAAATTGCTTTAAAAATCTCTTATCTATAACATTACTAAAATTCTTGAAGTAGAAATCCTATCTGTTAAGTGAAATGGATTTATTAAATTGAAACTATCTGATATTTAGTGTGTGTTGAATGGATGTTATGACATGAATTGTGAATTTTATCTTTCTTGGATTGTAACCTCTTGGAATTTACTTCTATTATAATTTTTCTTGAATTACTTGAGTTTGAAAGATTGATTACTTAATTTGTGGACTAAGGATGTTATTAGGGGCAAAAACAAATAAGTGTTCCTTATCTCTACATTCTTTATACATATCGAGGTATTGCTTGAGGACAAGCAAAATTCTAAGTCTAGGATATTTTGATGCGTTGCATTTACACCATGTTTTTGTCTATATTTTAGATCATATTTTGGGCTTAATTGAATGATTTTATGCAATTTTTAGTTCTTTTACCTCACTTTGCACAGAATCTTCACTTTTCTCGATTTTTATGAAAATGTAGGTAAAATAGCGTAAAAATGATGGATTTCGAGAGTTTTGAGGCTATAATACGATTCCCGAAGAAATTATGAAGTTACACGTCAAATCTGGAGTCAAAATGATGAAGAACGCAACTTTCACGGCCTTGGCCGTAATTATTGGGCCGGCCGTAATTTTTGGCTTCGAAGGGTGGAAAAACGGCAAGTTTAAAAGACCACAGAAACTTTCATGGGTGAGGCCGTGAATCCATCACGGTCCATGAAACTTTCTGTGACCGAAGGCATGTACACACAGAAAGAATTACGGCCGAAGCCGTAAACTCATCACGGGTAGTGAAAGTTTCCGCCCCTTCGCATATCTCACTTGATTCGACTCCAAACCGAACTAGAATTGAACCAAACTCTCCAGAAACCTTCCTAGATGGGTTCTATACTGGTTAAACTATAAAAGGAAGGGTTTTGGAAGGGTTTCGGGGGCTTCTACGCACAAAAACAAAGGGTTGTAGCGGCGGCGGCGGAAATCAGTTTTAGGGCAAAATTCCGGTGAGAGATCACGCAAAGGAGGGGATTTGACGCTTCATCTTCATCACCAGATCAAGGGAAAGAGTTCTAATTACTTTTCTAGTGTCTCTTTGCATTATTTTAGAGAGATTACATGTGTAATTCATCGATGAACATGATGTTTGCTTCGAATATGAATGAGTAAACTCTATTTTTGGGATTTGGGGAATAGCCCGTTGACGATTTATGGATTGAATATATTGTTTTAAATCTTTTACATTAATTTCTATTTATTTGATTTGATTTGAATTGTGTTTATTCCGTAATTTACCTTGGCCATGTAATTTTACATCTTAGACATTGCGAGAAGGACCGAGAGGTGAATCGCAACGTCAGATCTATTCTTTTCAAACCTACGAATCCAATCACGAGAGTAGTTTGGATTCGTTTGAAGGATTAACATGGTTTTTCATATAACTTAATGGGTCTATTTATGTTAATTGTCACGAGAGTATGGAATTAATATAAATAGATACTGGATTACGCTTCGAGAGGAGGTAATTTGTACCTTAGGAAAAATCCCTTTCAAAACTATAATTTTCTGATCAAAGATTTATTTTTATTAAATTCATAATCGTCAACGTGGTGAAACCCTAAGTCCTGATTTTATCTGAATTGATTTTTAGCCAAAACCCTAAAACCACCTTTTTGTTTTCTTGCATTAGAAGTTTTCAAAACAAAAACTACACTTTGATTCGTCTAGATATAGATTGACTGTGTAATCGGTACTTGACTGCCAGATCCTCGTTGGGAACGATAATCTTTTTATTACTTTGATAAATCTGTGCACTTGTAGATACTTATCAAGTTTTTGGTGTAAATAACTCAAATTTATAAAATCATAATAACAAGAAGATTTTTTTTTTGCTAGGCATCGAGTTAAAGGTATATTTTCGTTAATAGATTATTCAAAAATTTAAATTTTACTCATTTTTTGGACAAAATTTTTAAAATAACAAAGCAAGGCCATTAAAAGAATCTAAGCTTGGACGATTTCTCATGCACTAAATAAAAAATAAATTGGTCTATTAGCTCAGTTGGTTAGAGCGTCATGTTAATAACGCAAAGGTCGCAGGTTTAGACCTTCATGGGCCATCTATAAAAGATAGCACATGCATAAATTACTAATTAAATATTGAATAAAATATTATGAACTACATAGGGTATTTGTCGTGTAAATAACTCAAGTTTATAAAATCATTGTAACAAGAAGATTTTTTTTTTTTTGCTGAGCATCGAGTTAAAGGCATATTTTCATTAATAGATTATTCAAAATTTAAATTTTACTCATTAATTTGGACAAAATTTTCAAAATAACAAAGCAAGCCATTAAAACAATATAAGCTTAGATGATTTCTCATGCACTAAATAAAAAAAATTGCCCTATTAGCTCAGTTGGTTAGAGCACCGTGCCAATAACACGAATATCACTTGTTGAAGATCTGCATGGGCCATCTATAAAAGAGAGCACATGCAAAAGTCACTAATTTAATGTTGAATAAAATATTATGAAATACATAGGGTATTTGTAGTGCAGATAGCTGAAGTTTATAAAATCATGGTAACAAGAAGATATTTTTTTTGCTAAGCATGGTGTTAAAGGTATTTTTTTCGTTAATAGAATATTCAAAAATTTAAATTTTACTCATTATTTGTACAAAATTTTCAAAATAACAAGCAATGCCATTAAAATAATCTAAGCTTAGACGGTTTCTCATGCCCAAAATAAAAAAACAAATTGGCCTATTAGCTCAGTTGTGTTAGTAACGCGAAGGTCGCAAGTTCAAGACCTGCATTGGCCATCTAAAAAATATAGCACATGCATAAGTTACTAATTAAATATTGAATAAAATTTTATGAACTACGTAGCGTATTTGTAGTGTAAATGACTAAGTCTATAAAATCATGGTAACAAGAAGATTTTTTTTTTTTTACTAGGCATCGAGTTAAAGGTATATTTTCATTAATAGATTATTCAAAAATTTAAATTTTACTCATTTTTTAGACAAAATTTTCAAAATAACAAAGTGTCACACCCGGACCGAACGACAAATTTAGGATAGAGTCTATAACCCTAATTTTATCCCCAAATTTTTCCCTCGATTTGATTTTAACCAAAGTCAAAATCACCATCGCGCTCCACTCGCCGAATTCGAAATCCTGATTTGGAATGCTGACATCACCTTACGTAAGTTGTTCCAATTCGTTCGCACGAAATCGACATTGACCCCGCACCTGTATTGACCACCCTCGAAACGAATGCTAAACGCGTTCGCTTCTTCTTCTTCGCTATCCGTCGAACGCCGCCTGCATTCGACGCCGCCTTCGCCGAAAAGGGGAAGCCGGGAAACACGGAGAGGGCTCGTCGGATGGGTGTGCCGGCAGGGAAGGAGTTCTCGCCTTCGTCTCCGCCGAGAAGCGCCGCCTGTGCTATCGTCGTCGTCATTCGTGTCGGAAGCAGAGAAACTCACCGGAAACAGGGGCGTCTTCACCGAAAAGGAAGGAACCGATAATGGAAGGGAAAACTTCACTCTATCCTTGAAAATATGAGTTACAAAACCCTCCCTCACCTCTCTCGCTTTCTCTCCCGTCGACGGCGACCTTCACTGCCGTTACAGCCTCTCAACCTCTCTAATCTCTCTGGATTTCTCGTCGGAAGTCCTCCTTCCACTCTTCGTCCGCTCCCTCTATCTCGCAGCCTCTCTTATCGGCTCTCGATATCCCCTTCATCCGCTCCTTGAATGCTTTTAAAGAGAAGAGGCGATCCTCGCCTTAGTGCCGGACTCGTTCTCGCCTCGAGTCTTTCGCCGAAGGAAGCTGTTCTTCTACCCCGTCTGACGCGCCCTTGTCCTCGCAGGTGCTCGCCGAAGATGACGGAGATGTTGCAAGCGTGGCGTCAAAATCGGCAACGCGTTTGGGCGTTGACCGAACGATCTCGCTCCAGCTTGCGCTCCGTGTTTTGCCTTTGTCGCGTGGGCTTGGGCAACCATCCAACCCAGGTGACTTTGGCCCGGCCCGAGGTCCTTGGGGTCTAACACAAAGCAAGACCGTTAAAAGAATCTAAACTTAGACAGTTTCTCATGCACTAAATAAAAATAAATTGGCCTATTAGCTCAATTGGTTAGAGTGTCTTACTAATTATGCGAAAGTCATAGGTTCAAGACCGGCATGGGCCATTAAATTTAAATTTTACTCATTATTTCGACAAAATTTTCAAAATAACAAAGCAAGTCCATTAAAAGAATCTAAGCTTAGACGATTTCTCATGCACTAAATAAAAAAAATTGCCCTATTAGCTCAGTTAGTTAGAGCACCATGAAGAAGGTTTGAGAAGGAAATCCTTGCTTTATTCCCAAATCAGCTACAGAGACTTCTCTTCTCCTTGCCGCCGACCCCCTGGCCACCGACGCCCCCTCCCCTCCCTCGCCGGTCGTCTCCCCAGAAGCTTATTACAAGCACTGTCGCTCCCTCGCAAACTCACTCGTCGATCGCTCCCCTAAGCTCTCTGTCTCGATGATCCCCATGAGGATCTCTCGTCTGTCGTCTTATAGCAGGGAAAAACCGCTCGCCGCCCCCACTTAAGTCGCCAAAGATCTCGTCCACTTTCCTTAGCTCCGATTCCTTTGCTCCCAAAGCCTTCACGCGTCCGCTACGACCACGTCCCCAACTCGCTGTGTCGCAAGCTTCCTCGCGCCGCCGTTGTCCGCGTCTATCGCCGAATCTCCCGCTGTAGCTGTCGTCGCGTCGACCGAAGTGCTCGTCGATGCTGCGTCCGACGAAGTCACGGCTGAAGAAGATAGCGAAGTCTTCGATCCCAATTTACAGTCAAAATCACCATTTGACCGGATAACACCGCCTCTGCTTTCACGATTTCAGGGTGGGCTTGGGCTGAGCCCAAGTTTGCTTCCGGCCCAGTGAGGCGTACGGCACCTTCGTCACTAGCGGCGAAAATAGAAGCAGACGCATGAGGCGTTGCGGTAGAGCACTTCCTTCAACAACGTGAACAATGGAAGAAGGCGGCGCGAATCATTCTCCGACGATCCTTAGACTGTGTGCCAAGAACCTAAATTTAGCCCCAAATTTTAATTTTGGCTAAAGTCAAAGTTGACTTCGCCGCACGCCGCTCGAATTCGAAACTCGGTTTTTGGATTGCTGACGTCACCACTCGTCAGCTGCTCCAGATAACCACACGAGATTATCATTGACTGAATGCCGCGTTGACCTGCCTCGAAGTGAACGCCACTGCGTTTGTCTTCTCCGTTTGTCACGCATTGAACGCCACCTACGTTCGTCGCCACCGTCGTCAGGAAACACAGCCACTGGAGCTCGGACATGATGGTAGGGAGAAACCTCGTCGTTTCCTCCCTCAGCCAACGTCGCCGCTCGTAAGCACCTTGCTGCCGTCATCAAAGGTGACTACCAGTGTCATTGTAAAAGAGAGCTTGGAAACAGGGGAGATGGCCGGAAACAGGGGAAAAGCTTCACCTTTTATTCATGTCAGAAGGCTACAAAAACCCCTCCCTCGCTCTCCTCTCGTCCGACTCTCACCGCCGATTATAGTGCGCTCCACTCACACACTCGCAGCTCTCTCTTCTAAGCTTAGACGGTTTCTCATGCACTACATAGGGTATATGTAGTGAAAATAACTCAAGTTTATAAAATCATGGTAACAAGAAGATTTTTTTTTTTTGCTAAGCATCGAGTTAAAGCTATATTTTCGTTAATAGAATGTTCAAAAATTTAAATTTTACTCATTTTTTGGTCAAAATTTTCAAAATAACAAAACAAGGCCATTAAAAGAATCTAATCTTAGATGTTTCTCATGCACAAAATAAAAAACAAATTGGCCTTTAGCTCAGTTTGGTTAGAGCGTCGTGCTAATAACGCGATGGTCGTAGGTTCATGACCTGCATGAGCCATCTATAAAAGATAGCACATGCAAAAGTAAATAACAAAGTGAGGCCATTAAGCACTAAATAAAAAACAAATTGGCCAATTAGCTCAGTTGGTTAGAGCACCATGCCAAAAACGCGAATATCACTAGTTGAAGACCTGCATGGGCCATTGATAAAAGATAACACATGCAAAAGTCACTACTTTAATATTGAATAAAATATTATGAACTGCGCCATTAAAAGAATCTAAGCTTAGATGATTTCTCATGCACAAAATAAAAAACAAATTGGGCTATTAGCTCTGTTGGTTAGAGCGTCGTGCTAATAATGCGAAGGTCGCATGTTCATGACCTGCATGGGCCATCTATAAAAGATAGCACATGCAAAAGTTTTTAATTAAATATTAAATAAAATATTATGAACTACCTAGGGTATTTGTAGTGCAAATAACTCAAGTTTATAAAATCATTATAACAAGAAGATGAATGGGTTGTTGGGCCAAATGCTCAAAATTGATGATTTTAGTTGAATCTGATTTGGCCTACTATGTTCTTCTGGATTACCCAGTCAACCTTAGTGAGTATCCATATAAGGATATTTCCTTTTCTTAGAATATATATATATATTATTTATAAGAAATCTAAGTCATATTTATAATGCCTATATTATAGGATACTGCTTTTCCTATTTGTGGGGCCCATCAAATTCTTTCAATGATGAGCCAAGTTTAGAAGTAATTAGCAGGAACGTGCTCAGGCTGGTCTGAGGATTGCTTATCATGATTATTTTTATTTGACGAATCCTCCATTGTATAATTTTTTACTCACTTGTTTTGTGGAATACGACAGCCTTTCGAAAACAATTGAGCTTTGTGGCTTTTTTTTAACTGATTTTTTTTGTAAACTGCAAACTTTGAATTGCTTGTTGTTGCTTACTCTATGATTTTTTGTTATAATTCCTTTTGTCTTCAGCCTTAGAGTTTTTTTGTAGAGACCTCCTTTTTAGCCGGAACTGGTCTTCAAACCCATACTAAATCCTCAGGTTTTGATTCTGAATAGGAGTATATTAAATCCTTATTATGGATTTTTACCCTTGGCGGGATTGGGATCTTACTTCTTAAGAAGAGCTAAGCAGCTTTTTTTTTATTTAATAAAAATTGGATAATTTGACCTTTAATCACATTGGCATTATTTTTTTTTACGCCTCCATATTGTGCCATAGAAATTTTGACTAAAACATGATTAATTTTTTTGTATGCTGGCTTGGCCCAAATTTGGTTAAAATTGTGGGATGATTATGGCAACTGCAAATTATTATTATTATTATTATTATTAGTATTATTATCATCATCATCATCATCATCATCATCATTTACCTTCAATAGAGCCTTGGATTGAATTATGGATTAATTCGAGTCCATTTGGATTATTGGACATATCTTATTAGAGCATGATCGAATGGACGGTTCATATAATTCAATCTATAAGAAGAATGGGGCTAGGTGCACATTCCCATAATCTGGCAAAGCTAATTGGGCTTTGGGTCCAATAAAGGGCAAGCTATATGGCCTGTGGTGCCTATGAGACTTGTATAGTAGGCCTAGAGCATGGATAAGCTCTAGATGAAGCTTATTGAGCTTAGAGCTCAATGAAGGCTGAATTAAGAGGCACCATAGGCGCATGGCTCAGTAAAAGAGGCACATATATAGGATGGATCACCTCATTGGTCGAAAAGTCCAATGAACCATGGGGTGTGTGGCTACACTCTATATGACAGGAAGCAAGGGGCTTTAAGCCCTAGCCAAAGCCGAAGCTGTTGGTCTTGGCACCTAATGCAGGCACCAATAAGAAGTGCCACTTCCAAAATGGGAGTGCCTATATGGTCGGCCATGCAAGACATGATTGCCTTCACATGAGGTGATCGGATTTAGCTTCATTGGTAAGCCTTCCCCTCTCTTCCTTTCAGTACCTTGTCTAGGCGCATGATCAAGGCATTGACCGATCAACCATGCCTAGTGAGGGGAATGGTTGACTTTGTATAAATAAGCAGGCAAGGGTGAGACCACAAATACACCATTCTTCTCTCCTCTCTCTATGTGGCCGAAGCCCTTCTCCTCTCTCTATGCACCGCCACCCTCCTCCCTTGCCGTGAGCACCAAGGCTAGGTTCCTGCTTTCGAGGCTAGCACCAAGTGCAAAGTGGGGTGTTCTTCAAGGGGTCACTGTGTGGACACCGATAGAGGGCAAACACTTGAGCGCCTATGGCCATTGGCGTCAAGCACGCTTCAAAGGTAAAATTATTGTCATGTCCCTTAGCTCATCTTGCCCGAATCCTCTTGGCAAGGGGAAAAATTGGTTTCAAGCAATTTTCCAGTATGTATTTTTTTTTCGTCTGCTTGTGATTTTTCCCCAACACTAACAATAGGTTTGCCCCAATTCCTTAAGATTTTCATGCAAATACAGATGTAAGAGATGATATTCGGCCGGTAGAAAGTCTTCCAAGTGTAACAAAGTTCTATATGTGATCTTCTTTCTCCTCGAAGTTATTGTCACCTAAACCGTAATAGCAGTAGTCTCCTCCCTCTTTTGGGTTCTAAAACCTCCTGTTAAACCCTCCAAAACAATTAGGAGGTTTTTTTCCCTTAGTCGCCCCTTTCAATTCCTCTTAAAAAATCCTAAAGAAAGGGCTAATATCTATAAACATGAGTCTGGGTGGGTACAATCACATGTGCGATTTGAAACATAAGCCGCCTGTGATTCTTTCTATTCAGCTCACTATAATCATAGGTGCGATCTAAAATACAAGTCATTTTGTGATCCTTTTTATGCATTTTGGCCACTAAAATCGTAGGTGCGATAAGAAGCATGGGTTGAATGTGATCTTCTTGGTGGATTCTCGGACTCGGCCAAGTGGAATCACACTCGTGATATGAATCATGGGTCGGCCGGTCAGGGTGCAATTTTACTACAAACTCCAAATTTGCTAAAAAGTGCTAAGGAACTTTATCTTGGCTTTAGGAATTCTCTCATGACTTCAGATTCTTTAGATTCGCCCTATTTTAGCACAATTATCTTAAAATGCCATAAGAAATAGAAAAGTGTCAATTTTGAATAAATTGTAAGAAGTCTAATGAGATGTAAAAACTTTGCATTAGATATTAAATTGACAATAAAATTATATTAAAAATCTTATATAAATAAGAGATATCATAGGGACGACATCGCTAGGGGTGGGGGCGGGTAGGGGCGGATGACATCGAAGGTAAGGTTAGGTAGATAGGGTTAGGGCTAAGGGCCTGTTTGGCCCCACTGTTAATAGCTTTATAGCTATGTTAAACTGTGTTGTGCTGTACTGTGCTGCACTGCTAAAATTTATAAGATATTTGGTTAATAACTTTTTAACTGCTGTCAAAATTTAAAATAATAAATAAATATATTATTTTAAATTATTTTAAATTATAATATATTTTATTTTCCTTTGGTGTTAAAATTTTAAATTATTTAAAATAATAATACATAAAATTTTAATCAAAATTATGTGAATTACTTTTTTGGAGAAGCAGAAGCTATAAAAGCATTAAATTGTAGTTTTTCCAACTTCTGCTTTATTGTTTTTTTCTGCTTCTGTTTTTCATTACCATACAGTTTTTTAACTACTTTCTGCTTAAAAGCTGCTTAAAATTAGGTTCAAAGTGAGTCCAAACAGGCCCTAAGTGTGGCATGAATAGGATAGTTATCTAGTTCGAGTACTCATAAGATATTATATATTTTAATATGATCAGGTATGGGTTGGGGGTTTAGAAAAAAATATCACCTAGGTAATTGGATATTAGTAATAGAGGAATTATCTAGGTTAGAGTATGGGTAGGGCAAAAATAGTGAGTACCCTACTGGCTGCCATCCCTACTAGGAAGCATTGAGTCACTTGGCTACTATCTGATCACTCAAGAGAGTCTAAATGACCTATCCTAAAAGGTTAGTATTGTTCACTTAAGAGATACCAAAGAGTAGGGGGTGCAAGAGAGATATAGATGTAGCGAAATGTATGAGTGACTTAGGCCCTGTTCGGCATAGCTACTTAGTTACTTTTGCTAGTCAAAATAGCAGATTTTTGAAAAGCTAAGGTATTTGACAAATTGATTCTCGGTTCTAAACCCAGAAGCAGCACAGGTTTGAAAAAGCTGAAAGGGAGAGTTGCTTTTAGTTGTTTTATAGTTATAATAACCTTTTCTTTTCACATCCCATGTCCGCACCTTCGCAAATTTTTTTTAAAAATTATTATTTTAATAAAATTTATTAAATTTAAAATTATTTTCTATTACTATTTTAAAAATTTCCCCTTTATAAAAATCTTAGCAAAAAATTAATATTATTTTAATAAAAGTTTTTAACTATTGTTAAATTTGTTTTTAATTTTAAAATTATTTATTACTATTTTATTTTTTATTTTTAAAATCCTTAAAAAAACTTTTTATTTTAAAAATTATTATTATTTTTTAAAAAAATTGACCAGCATAATAATTTATTCAAATATTTATTAACTTTTCTAATTAGCTACTTTTAACTAGAAATTTTTTAACCAACAAAAGTTACATGTTTCCGTTGTGCTAAATGGAGCTTTAGACTTGTGCATACTTTATTAATCACTCAGGATGGTCTGAGTGACTCGAGTTGGATGAATGCTAGCTATTTAGGTTGACTTTAACATATTTCGGTACTTTAGGACTTGTTCTACTAAGTGTATATTGTGTGAATGAATATTTGGAATGTGTCTAATTTTTCTCCTATCAACTATAAATGAAATAATATCTATTAAAATAAGCATAAACAAGTATGTTCATCATGGATATATTTAAAACCTATTTATATGTTTTCACATGAGTAATGGTATGGAAATCTACACTCTTTTTAATATTTATTTTACTTCTAAAATATAATTTAAATGATGCATTTAACTCTTGGCATTTTACTTTGATAAAGGTAATTCAATTTTCAAAATTAAATAATGAGTTACTTAATCTTTTTACTTGAGAAATTAAAATGATATTCTCACTAAGCTAAGCAGCATAGCATGATTTTATTTTATTTTTTTTAAATTTTCATAGCTTTATGTTTTACGTGGAAGTTCTTAAATTCATTATAGAATTCATGAAACTCATTCCCAATTATTTATAAAAAGAATATTCACATGCATAAAGATATTTAAAAGTTACCTCGAAGAGACTTTATTTTACAACTTAATTATAATATTTAAAATTTAAAATAATAATAATAGTAATAATACAACATGAATAGCATAAATAACTCTACCAAATAACTTGAATACTTGAACACTTTAAACTTGAGCTCAATTATAACAATAATTAAAACTTAGACTTCAAGGATTAAGAAGGTACTAAAAAGAATGAGAAATTATCCAAAGCTAATTGAAATTGTGTGAAGAAATGAGTAAGTTAGGGGTAATTTATATGGATGAATTGGATGTAAATTTATAAATTATTCTTTTATTTTTTTAGCATAACAGAGTATAAAATAGTAATTTTATCACTAAAAGATAATTACACTCATAAATTTAATTTTTTATAACAACACAATTGCAATATTACCACTAGAGGTGGCCAAGAGGTAGGGCCGGTCCACAGCTTGCATTGGCATAGCAGCCCATTAACCAGTTGACCAGTCAATGGTATAATACCCTAAAAAAAATGGTCATTTGTGCTTGTTGTGGTAATGGTATGTAATATGCTCTTCTTGTTGTAGTGCTTTCCCTTGTGGAGGAACTTGAGTACTAAGTAATGACAATGGAAGAGGATTTGTGAAGTTAGGTGGAGTGTAATATGTGGTGCATTATAACTTGTGAAGATAAGTGAAAATGAGAAAAAGACAAATTAGCATAAAAGACAAAACCATGCCACCTCATAATTCTTGAATTACCACATGCCTCCACCTCATCGCTTCATGCATGAGAAGACAAAGATGGAAAAAATTGAGATTTGCTCTCTTTTTTGCTTGTGCCTTGCCTGGTAGAGAGAGAACCTAAGGAAGGGGAAGAGAAAGACTTAGGGGAGAAAGCAAGCATATAGTAATTTTGGCTTCTAGGCAAGTTCTTCTTCTTTCTTTATATTTTTTTGCCTATTGCTTCAAATTGATGAGAACTTATCCTTTATTTCCTTTATGAATTCAATTTGTTTCTGATTTCTATGATTTTGGTAAATTCGGCCCTTGGAAGAAAGATCAATGCTATGTTAAACAACTATGAATCCTTATGTGAAGTAAACCCGACCTTTCTTCATTCAAATGATCATAACTTTTGACTCCCTGAGCTAAATCGTATGAAATTAGATTCATTGTAAAGAAGACTCAAACATCTTTCTTTTGAGTTGGACATTGAGTACTTTAGAATATATTATCGACTATGTAACATCAGTTCAATCTGACCCAGTAAATCTGTTTTTACAATTTGGACCTTTATCTAGTGAGTGATATATGTCCAAGTTATGTGATAGTAACGATACCAAATTCTTAGTTGTATATCAAGTACTCTTCATAACCTACTCCTGGAGCCTTTATTTGCATGATTTGGATACGAAATAAAATTATGCTCGAATTTACACTTAACCCTAAAAATCTAGAAATCTCATTATCCTGATTTTGACCTATTGCTATGTCATAGGTCATAACTTACTGTGTTTAGCTCCATTTCAAGTAAAACTTATTTTCTCATAAACTAGATTCAAAATCCTTTATTTTGACATAAATATCATATCAAATGGTATCATATGAAGAACTTGATGTCCATGGGAAACAAGCTCCAGATTTCTGATTTTGGGTTACTTGACCCTACATAGGTGTACCTTGCATAAATGGTCTTTTATTTGCACTCTATGGATAGATATGTTTCTTCCATTTGGCTTCCATTTGGAATTGAATATATCATCACTTGTCACTTGTATGAACTTTATGATTCACCTCTTTGAGTACTGATACATATCAATAAGCCCATTTCACCATGAATGAAAGTATGTTCTATATTGTTTGTGTGATGGATACTAGTGGGAATAACATTATGAGCCTGAAAGGGAAAAGACTATGTGCCCGAAAGGGAAAAGTCTATGAGCCCAGAAATGGGAAAAGAGGGATAGTTGTGGAACAAAGTGCTACATGGAACAAAGTGTCACATTAGAAATAATGGAGGCCGCCTCTTGAATCCATGGGAGCCACCTCTTGAATCCCACTATCTCATTTGAGGAGCCATGATAGCTCCAGCTGGCATATGTTTGAGTTTCACCCTGACTAGGGTGGAATATGCTTCCAGACGTGGAAGATTTATGTTATTTGTGATTTCTCACTATTCTGTGTAACTTTATGTTTCTTTGGATTGATTTATGTTTCGTTGGATTGATTATCCTATATGTTCTTTATGATTATCATGTAACTATTTGTCTCTTTGGGTTGATACTTCTTGATGTTCATTATGTTTACCACGTCACTATTGCTTACCATGTCACTATTATGTTTCAATTTGATCTTACTTATGGAACCATGTGGAGATTCATTATAACTAACTTGGTATGTTCCATCTTATTTTTGGCATCTCATTTACTTGCTGAGCATTCTTGCTCAATCCTTGCATTCTAACCTCTTTACTGACTGTACACATTGCAAAACACAAAACCGAACAAACACCTTTATATAATAAGTTGCGGTTTTGTGTTTTGCACATGTGTACATTCATGACTAATGTATGAAGTTGTTTTTAGTGTTTGTAAGATGAATGTGAGAATGTCTATGACTTGTATGTGATGATAGAAACTTTGGTTTTGAAATGTAAACTTAAATGACTAATGTATGATGTTGTGTTTAGTGCTTGTAAGATAAGTTTGAAGCTATCCATGACATGTATGGGATGATAATATGGTTTTGGATAATGATATATTTGTGTTATGATATAACAGGATTGTGATTAATAGGGTGACATTTGAGATTCAAAATCCTTTGTTTTGACATAAATATTATATCAAATAGTATCATATGAAGAACTTGATGTCCATGATAAACAAGCTCCAGATTTTTGATTTTGGGTTACTTGACCCTACATAGGTGTACCTTGCATAAATGGTCTTTTATTTTCACTCTATGCATAGATATGTCTCGTCCATTTGGCTTTCCATTTGGAATTGAATATATCAGCACTTGTCACTTGTATGAACTTTATGATTCACCTCTTTGAGGGCTGATACATATCAATAAGCCCATTTCACCATGAATGCAAGTATGTTCTATATTGTTTGTATGAGCCTGAAAGGGAAAAGACTATGCGCCCGGAAGGGAAAAGATTATGAGTCCAGAAATGGGAAAAGAGGTATAGTTGTGGAACAAAGTGCTATATGGAACAAAGTGCCACATTAGAAATAATAGGGGCCACCTCTTGAATCCATGGGAGCCACCTCTTGAATCCCACTATCTCATTTGAGGAGCGATGACAGCTCTAGCCGGCATATGTTTGAGTTTCACCCTGATGAGGGTGGAATATGCTTCCAGACGTGGAAGATTTATGTTATTTGCGATTTTCCACTATGCCGTGTAACTTTATGTTTCTTTGGATTGATTCTCCTATATGTTCTTTATGATTACCATGTAACTATTTGTCTCTTTGGGTTGATACTTCTTGATGTTCATTATGTTTACCATGTCACTATTATGTTTCAATTTGATCTTACTTATGGAACCATGTGGAGATCCATTATGACTAACTTGGTATGTTCCATCTTATTTTTGGCATCTCATTTACTTGCTGAGCATTCTTGCTCAATCCTTGCATTCTAACCTCTTTACAGGTTAGCTTTGGGCTATGGGTTTGTATGGAAGGTTTTAAAGGATATAATAAGTCGCGGTTTTGTGTTTTGCACATGTGTACATTCATGACTAATGTATGAAGTTGTTTTTAGTGTTTGTAAGATGAATGTGAGAATGTCTATGACTTGTATGTGATGATAGAAACTTTGGTTTTGAAATGTAAACTTAAATGACTAATGTATGATATTGTGTTTAGTGCTTGTAAGATAAGTTTGAAGTTATCCATGACATGTATGGGATGATAATATGATTTTGGATAATGATATATTTGTGTTATGATATAACAGGATTGTGATTAATAGGGTGACATTTGAGATTATTATTTGAGTTTCTTGAGTTGTTTTGAGTTGTTGTTACCTCCTCAAAGATGATGGAAAGTTAATTTTATAAGTCATTATCAAGTATTGATCCTGGATACATATTGCAAAATTTTTTTTTATGATATGAATTTATTACCATCATCTAGGGGTGTGACAAATGGGCCGTGGGCAACACATGGCACTGGTATGGGTCATGCTAGACTAAGGGCTTGTTTACTTGGGGGGAAAGTTAAAAGGAAATGAGAGAAAGTGAAAAAGAAAGGAGCACCGCTGCTCGTCCTCGCTTACTATGAGTTTTCCACAACTACTCATCCTTGTCGTTACTACTCGAGCTCGTCGCCATTGCTTAAGCTCATCGCCACTTCTCATTCTTTGCCATCATTGCTCGTATTTAATATTTAATATTTAATAATTTTATGATATTATTAGTATATATATATAATATGAGTGAAAAAAAATAAAAATTAGGGTGTATATATCAATTATTCAAACTTTCTTTCCTTTCAAGTAAACACAAGGAAGGAAAACTTATAACAAATTTCATCCCTTTATTTTTCTTTTCTTTCCTTATTCCTTTTCTTTGTACTTTCTATCCGTCCAAGTAAACACAATGTAAGGCCCTCAAGCATGCGAGTTAGGTTAGGACAACATAACCCGCTTCTAACGGCTCTTTTTTTTATTTCAAATTTGGGTACCTAAATTCAAATTATAAATAGGTTTTTTTTAACTCTATACCCTCATAAAGCATCTTAAAAATTTAAATTTATGGGTATAATTATCTTTTTGTCATAAATTTAAATTTATAGGTTTTTTTAACTCTATATCATTCTTTTCTCTGTCTCATTTATTTATTTGATTGCATGTATAATTAGAATTATTTGCATTTAGGATTAATTGCATCTAACACAAATAACTCCAATGTTGCAATGTCATAAGTCCACGATGTCAACCCTCCACCCAGCGGCTTCACCCCTGACTAATAGATCATAAGGAAAATCATATCTTATGGTTTCTGCTATAATATGTGATCTACTAAAACCTCTAGTTTGTATAGTAGCATCGGAGTCTTGTTTTAGTGCAGGTGACAGAATGCTTTCGAGAAGCAAAATCA
Source organism: Costus lasius (assembly GCA_027563935.2). NCBI lineage: Eukaryota > Viridiplantae > Streptophyta > Magnoliopsida > Zingiberales > Costaceae > Costus > Costus lasius. The sequence goes on from CM050451.1 coordinate 87,098,511, forward strand.
GATGAACAAAAAAAAAACCATTGAAATGTGCATTTGTCTTGAAGATTGTCTTAAAGATTGAAGACCATCTTCAAGACAAATATGGTAATTCAATTTGTCATATGATAGTCAACAAAATTTTGAAAGTGCAAGTAGAAGTAATTATGGATAAGAGTTATAAAAATAGAACAATGTAGATATGATCCTTCCGTAAATATTGTGGAGGGTACGTAGGTAGCTCGAATGAGTGTAATCTAAAATAAATAAAAAGAGTTAAAAAGAGAGAACTGTGTAGACTTGATTCCTCTTTTGAGTGAGGTACGTATGCAGCCCGTAATAGGTCCAGTCTAAAGTAAATAAAACTTGTGCAATAATAATTTTCCCCATTTTTAGATTTTTATTTTAATGAATTAATAGTTTTCTAATTTTTATTTTTTTGGAATTTCCCCCTTTTATTTTTTTAATATTTTTTCTATATTTATATAATTTTCCCATATTTTCTATTTTTCATAAAATTTTTATATTATTATTATTATTATTATTATATAAATGAAATTGCAATGAATTAATATTTTTATTATTTTAAAATTTTTTTATTTTTCATATTTTTTTATATTTTAAAAGTTTTCTATTATTATTATTATTTTAAATATATAAATGAAGTTGAGTCGTGCCTTGGTGACTTGTTGAGTCATGAGTGGGTCGTGTGCCGTATTGGGCAAAGGATTTTTCTCTCATGTTGAGCCTTTATGGTTAGTTGAGTGGGTCGTGCTATGTGTCGCACCGGACCAAGGGAATTTTCTCTCGGGCAGTGTCGTTTATATTTGTCTCATGCCTGACATAGCCTACCAAAACCCTATCCAAAGTGGGCTTCTGATTGGCTTGGTATGCCGCCTCTAATTATAACTCCACAGACACACCCTTAGGCTATGTTCTATTAAATAGAATCTACAATGGAAAGGATGGAAATTATAATGAATCTAGAGGCTTTTTATTTACATTCATTGTACTTTTCACTCTTTCCACCATAGATTTTATTCAACATAACATAGTCTTAGTTTTATAGGTTTTCAAAGTGTATCACTAATTTATATCTCTTATTTTTTATGTCATTTTTTTTATAAAAATTGAATCATTTATTTATTTTTAAAATTGATTGGAATTTTTTTTTTCTGGGACTGCACTTTTACACATCTTAGTTTTGCAACAAAAAAAAACATTACTGTTTACTGAAGCGCAAGAATAGGAGACAGGTGTAGGCTTAGGGATCTGCCAGTAAATAAATACCTTTTCGGGACTATTCTAACAAATTGATTGCACTGGACTGACAATCTGACTGACAATCAAAAGGACTCATTCCCCTCCCACACACTCCATCTCTTTTGTCCTTGTATTACATTTTTTCAATAAACACACGTATACATTGTTAATTAATTTTTTGGACCAGAGCTTGTGCAGCCACACTTTGCATTCAATTTGCAGCTGAGCCCTTCTGCCATTAATAGATTCCCAATAAATTTGTAGCGTGAAAAAAAATTAAAAGCTTCACGCGAATCATGCTGTCACATTTATTAATTATCTCCAATAAAAGAGAATGAAGGCCCTTTTCAACTTTCCCCCAGAGAAACACAGTTTTACTTTTCCGTCCCCCGACGCCCATTCTGTAACAGATAGCGGCCCCCTATCCGAAACCCGTTACAGTCGACACTTCGAATCCGAGGCGCGGCAGACCGCATGATGCGGCCTTGTGCGACCGAATGCTACGTGTCCTTTCCCCATTGGCTCCGCTCTGTTCGTCGGGATCCATCGCCACTTGCCAAAGTGAAGCACACAACAAAAGATCAGAAAAGCTGAAGAAAGAAAAAGAAACACACACATCCATATTCACTCGCTTTCTTTCGCTCAATTTAATCCCAAAATTGTCGCAATTTTGGATCGTCGCTTCCAATTTGACCTGGTTGAACTGATTGCGATCGCTCCGTATTTTTTTTTTTTGTTTTCTGCTATTTTGCTTTTTCGGGGTGGGAAATTGCCTCCTGGTAGGGAGCCCGAGCTGATGTTGGGGACGAGCGGCGGGTGCCAGCAGAGCTGTGGGGAGAGCAGCGAGGAGGAGCTCGCGGTGCTCCCTCCTCACACCAAGGTGGTCGTGACCGGAAACAATCGGACTAAGTCGGTGCTAGTCGGCCTCCAGGGGGTCGTCAAGAAGGCCGTGGGCCTCGGCGGGTGGCATTGGCTGGTAAATCTTATTTCTTAATCTTGATCCCTTTGGGGTCTGTGTTTGTTTGATGGAAATTTTCTTCTTTTAATGAGATTCAAATTCTAGGGTTTCTTTCCATATCTTTTGAGGTTCCTTTTTTTTCTTTGTTGGACTTTCGTTATACAATGTGATCCAATTCGAGACTTTAAGCGTCAGATTTATGGGTTTTGTTTCCTTGGACTGTCGTCATTGAACATTTGTTAGGTCCATTGTATGTATAGGTCAAGTGATTGAATTCTTTCGAAAGTTTAATTTGGTTGGTCAGCATTGGTATCGTCTGTTTTCCCATGCAAGATTTCTCGTAACAATTTGAAAATTCAATCTAAAGTCACTACAAGCAAAGCATTGCCTGTTGGCTTTGTTCCTAGTCTTCCTGGTTTGCTCAAAGCCAGTTCCTGTTTGCAGGTTGACTAACGTTAACCATTTTGAACAGCTTCTGTAGCGAACTTAATAAAAACCACAAACTAGCACCTGGTAACTACCCGCCTCCCATTAGCCAATAATAACCATATATATTGCCATAGCAATCCTCACTAACAAATGATTCAATGCCACCACTAGTTAGTTTTCATGAACTTTGATTTGATGCCAAATTGGCATAAAATTAGAGAGGAGAGGGAGCAAGAAAAATGATTAGAAGAGACACTGTATAATTCATTCAATAATAAGATCCATGTCTTAACACAAACTAAATAATATATATAAGCTTTAGTCACTCGCAAATGAATTAATACCGATCACAACTAAGACTTTGCAACTACCCACTATCCCATAACTTGTAAACCCCGCAAGCACATGATCCAATATGATAACCACAATAAATTTTTACCCTGTCTCTGGTTTCAAACTAGTGCAAATTAGTAGAAAGTAGGGAGAAGGAAAAAATAGGGCAGAAACTTAGTTATTCATTCAAAAAAGAACATACATGAATTAACACAAACTACGCCATATACATTGGCTTTAGATACTAAAAATGAATTAATAACAGCTACAAACTAAAATTTGGTAACTGTTCACTATCACATGACTTGATAAAGTCTTAGTAGACATCCAACTAATACAAGACTCAACGATCACCACTAGATGATCCTTACCCTAATCAAATAGATTGAATGTTGCATTTTACTCTTTGTTGGTAGTTCTAAGCAGCTTGTACCTTTGCATATGCATTTGGATGTTGTTCATTGTTATATTTTCTAGTATTTAGTTTGTATTTTTAATACTTTATTACATATGGAGCTCTAAATGTGTCCTAATAGGTTCTTACTAATGGCATTGAAGTGAAACTGCAAAGAAATGCTCTCAGTGTGATTGAAGCTCCGGCTAGGCACGAGGAAGATGATGAGAGTGGATTTGATAACATGCAATGGAATGGCTCAGACCTTGGTATTCTTGATAGTTTCTAGTCGACATCAATTGTTTTTTATGATAAAACTGTCCGCATTGTAGAAAATCAATTGTATAGGTCATGTCAGAAATCATCTTGTTTATCTTTTACATGAAAAATAACTTTTATATTGGGATATTTCAATTGTATCGCTCATAGGAATCCAGTTTCTCTACATCTAGGATACTAATTTATTTTGTTTGCTCGAGTTTTCCTTCTCTCTTTTTGTCTCTGTTATTTGGTCCTTAATGCTTAAATGGAACAATGGTTTCTTTTGATAATAGTTGTTACTGAATTAGGAAGAGTATCTCATACATATACTTCTTTTGATATATTATTTAAAATACTGTTTAGCTATTGTAATCATCCGAATCACTTGATTATTGCATTCATGCATGTTATAGACGTGTATTTTCTTTGGAAATATCAAGGCAAGCTTCCAGTGCAGGCTTTAAAATCTCTGTTCTCTTGTAATCATGGCAGATCAAAATTGTCTTAGAATATAAGCGTTGTATTACATTTGGGACACACACAAAGTATGTTTCGTTGGTTTGATGATGTTGTTTGATATCAACATGATTTTGTCTCACTGAATATAATTTTTCTGGCACATGCTCCAGCATCTTGTGATATGCAATTACAAAGGCCGCACAGATCAAGGGCTAGACATCAGAAAGGATCTTCTAACAAGTCTTTGAGCCGCTCTTATCCATGTGATTCACATTCTAAGGGATCTGTTTCATCTTCCAAGGGTACAATGGTGAGCTTATACCAAGAACTTTTGTACGAATATTACCACAGAAAAGCTACAGTTGTCTTGATTCTTTCTTATCTTAGCACCTAGAACAATTTTCGCTCATAGTCGCGTATGATGTGTAGAAACATGTGTCTGTCACGTGTATTCTGGATAATTTTCCAGGATGCATGTTAGAAATATTTTGGTACATCTTGTGAGGATATTTTTTTTTTAATGTTGGTGCAGAAAGTTGACCTGAGCAAACTTGAAACAAGGGCATTATGGAGATATTGGCGTCATTTTAATCTTGTAAGTTGTAATATGTGGCTGCCATTTTTTTTGCGTAATAGCTCTCTTTTAGATGCTGATACGGGAGTTTTCTCTTCCAGCATATCTCATTCATCCTATAATCTCATTCTTGTTCTTATGCTCGGCATTAGGTGGATGCTGTTCCTAACCCCTCTAAACAGCAACTAATTGATATAGTGCAGAGGCATTTCATGTCACAGGTTGTTCACTTTTTTTAAAAAATTATATATATCACGACTTCATCATAGATTCTTTTCAGTTTGACAATATGGCTTAAACCCAATTGCTTGTTGTATCTGTCTGAAGCAATTGGATGAGTTGCAGGTTATTATAGGTTTCGTGCAGGCTGCACGGAGGCTAAAGGCAGACTGTAACTAACTGTCGAGGAGCTTTTGACATCCATGCTAACAGTTTCGTGTTAGGCCTTTGCTGTGGTAACCACTAATGTAAGATAAATTTGGATGCTCGAACAACTTAATACTTGCGTAGCTAGAAATTTCTGTCAGTCATGTAGTGTAAATATGTATTGCTGCATGGGCCACACAGCAGCTTTTGTGGTTCTGATCATTGCTAATGTTGCTCTACTGACTGATGTAGACATGGCCGATCGTTTGGTGACAAATCTGTAATATTATTGGTAGTCTTTTAAGGGTATTTCTTGAGTATGTAATGATGCAATCAGTAACAAATTTAGTGGTTGGAACTATTTTTGGGTAATTATGCAACCTATCTTGATTAGTTGCTGATAAGGCTTGAGTTGTGCTATTTGTTAGTGTTATTATCGTAGCAAATGTTTGTTTTCTTAAGCGTTGTTTGGCGTAGCTATTCTTCTAGTGGCACCAAGAAGAAAGTGGCATTGTTCTTGCATTTGAATCATCAGTTGTGCGGTGGAACAACAACTATAGCCGGAAGTAGGGGTTCTCTCCTGCTGCTATTCTGCCTCAACGCACGTGCACGGCTGGTGAGTGGTACAAGGGGTGGAATTGATGTTTTTTTTTTCTTTAGCTGAAGTTCTGTCCTGCCTAGGGATGGGTAGGTACCCATTTACCATATATGCTGGTATTCAAGTTTTGATAGAGTATAGATAGTATATATGCTATTTGAGTCATATTTGGGTACCATAGGACATATATATATATATATTATTTGATTTGTGTACTAATAATTATATATATGTTTTTAATATATTAATTGGGTTTGTGGATACTTGTTTTATCCTATATGAAATTTGATCATTATTAGGGTACTATAGGGTCGGGTATTCGAATAACCTATATGTAGGTTGAAATTTTATAGAATAAATATTTAAGTGGAGTATTTATAGAATTCGGATATTAAATGGGTAGTTAAATTGTTAATAGGATAGGGTACAAATGGAGGTTCTAAAAAATAAATGGGTGGTTATTCAAGTATGGATAGCATAAAAAATGCGGATATCCTACCCACTATCATCCCTAATCCTATCCCTTGCATTCTCTCTTTTCTCCTTTACTAAAACTCTCTCCCTCTTTCTATTAAAAACATTATATTTTGTATATGTTTATAATTATATATATTTAAATTTTAATATATCTTTATATATGTATAATTTTAAATATATAATGCATTAATATTTAAATTAAATTAATTACTTTATACATAAAATTAATAATTGAATTTTATATTAAATTAATTGTTTAAATTTTAAAATAAAATTTATTTAATTACAAAAATATATAATTTTAACTTTAGCATATTTTTGCTAATTATATTACACATTATAATTTAATTAATTAATAGTTTATTTATTAATTTATTATATATTAATTAATATTTGTTAATCAATTAAATATGTATTAATTAATATATTAGTTAATATATAAATTAATAATTTTGTAAACTTAATTATTTTATAAAAACTTAAATTTTATTTAATTATAAAAAATATATATGATAGACTCTCCCGTATCACTATTTATTTATTTAGATTTAAAATAATACTAACATTAATATTAAAAACACACTTACTTTACCATTTATTTAGACTTAAAATAACACTACACACTTACTTGCTATTGCGCCAAACGAAGCCTTTAGTATCAGGACACTTTTAAATAGTGAACTTATAAATTTTACAAATATTATCTCTTAAAAGTTTATGTAAGAGTGAATATATTTGGTTGTAAGGTCGATATGTTTAGTCTCAAATTTGTGATTAATTATACTCTTATCTAAATTAAGAAGAAAAACAAATAGAGTTAGGATAATCAAGACAACTTATTATCTCATTTAATTTTATTTTTAAATTTTAGATAAATATAAATCTTACCTTTGAAATTTTCCTTAAACTATAAAAGTAATTGTAATATATTTTTAACTTTTATATAGTATTTAGACCTAAAAAAAAAACTTTAAATCTTATCAAAGTTCATTTGGACTAGTAGTTTTTGAAACATATACTTCATAAAGGGTCCAAACCGGCTCAATTTACATCATAATTAACTTGGTAGAGGTGAAATTAAGTTAACTATTTTATATAGTTTGAGTTAAACACATAGTTGATTAAAGAAATTTTTATTGAAAAATTAATACAATATAGACTTTTAGGATTTTTCGGTTTTTGTTAGTATGGTTCTAATAGGTAGATGCAAATACTAAAACAAGGGGGGGGGGGGGGGGGGTTTAATAGGAAGTCATGTGAGGTGGAGGTGCCCTCACCAAATTCAATACCAGGCTAAACTCCTGTTCATCGCCAGAATGCACTGAGCATGTGAAGTGACACATGGTTCAGTTCACAATGAACAGGAGCTTCTATCGTTGCTGCTGATGGTGATTGCTGACTTACCTGAGCTGCTAGGATCACCATTTGAAGGAGACAGGAGACACGAGACAAGCAGACAAAGAGACACACCGCTGCCACATCCAAATCAGGGTCACATGCATGCATTGTATCCAGGAAAGTGAAAAGCATGAGCAGACAGGGGGGATTGATCATTAATGAGAGGTTAATGTGCAGAGTGTGTCACACTCTCCTCCAACAACAACAATACATCAACTGCAGCAAGCCAGGCAGCACTGAATGTTATCATCTCTTATCTCTTTATCTGTCTGCAGATTTTGTAGGTTTTCAAGTTTAGGGTTGTTTTAGGCGCTCTGCAGCTTGTGAGCCATGGGTACCAATTCCGTACTTGTCACAATCTCACCCAACACGGAGAAGTGCAGTGTTTTTGAAGACTGAATATACTAACCTTCATGTTTTTTAAGTAATGAACAGTAAATTACTGAATCTTTTATGTTGTTGTTCTGAGTTGAAGGTTCTTTAGTGTTTGATATCATAAAGTATAAAACTAACGTAGTTTTAGTGCAATGAAACAATCACACAATGCTGATGAAGAGACAAGCTCCATCTCGTTGCTCCAAATTCATGGCAACAGAGATTAGGAACCAAATTATTCTTTTTTTTTCTTCTCATTTTCTCAGGCTGTTGCTCATTTCTGTGACATGGCAAAGTGAACTAGAACATGAAAAGAAACCAGAGAAGGTCAAGCCAAGATTTATTCAAAATCTATACATGCCCCTCTTCTTCTTCTTTTTCTTCTTAGTGATACGGAAATTATCACCAAATTTTGTTCCCTGATCGCCTTGAAACCTATGCATGAGTAGCACCAACAAACTAGTCAGAAAACATGAAAGTAATAGAATAAGCGATTGATATTTCTGAACAAGTAATCAGTAACAAAATTGAGTTTCACGACTTAACTGGTCTTTCAGGTGTTGGATTGACAGAAGTGAAGGATTGATGGTATCCTAGTTGCTTCTGAAAGGCAGAGCTCTCCTGCAAAGTAAAAAATGTGATGCAACTTGAGCTGAGAAGAAAAAGGAACAAGGCAAGGAAGCATAGAGCAGAGTCGCCAGATCACCTTACGATGAGCTACATTCGAGAAGCTACAGCTGAATTCCAAACCATTCGACTTCCTGAAATAGTCGTTGCTGCTAATCTACATCAATACAAGTTATCCCAAATGTATTAACAAGAAAGTTTCCACTAATTTTGCAGGAGTAAACTAAAGAGTGGCAATCCACTAATATGCATCATGCCTTGGAGTGAGGAGAGGTGGCAGTGTCAATTAAAGCAGCAGCTGAAGAATCCCTTTTCTGCTCTCCACTAATCCTCTTATTCTTCTTCTTCTTCAATGCTACCACTGGTGCAGTTGCAGCTGCTGCAGGGTAGAGAGTGTCAATTTCCTCGTAATCACGTTCATGGAACTGCGGAGGACCGGAGGAAGCATCCGAGAGCATGGAGAGGTCGTCATCTTCTTCCCCCTCTTCGTTGAAAGGATTTTGATGAGAAGTGGGAGCTTGGCGAGAAGATTGCTCAAAGTAGAAGGTCCAACCAGAGAGGCATCCGCTGCTGCTGCACTCTGAGCTCATCTCTTCTTCCTCTTCCTGACCTTACCTGGGGTCTAGCGCGGGATGAGAAAGGCAGAGCTGCGAGTGTACATATAGGAGAGGAGAGGAGAGAAGAAGGGGAAAGAACACAAAGAAACAGAATCAAAGCCCAAAAATCAGACAAGGTTTGTCGAGTTGTGCTGCTGATGCCATCCTCCCTCCGCCAATCACCATCCCCATGAATCATGAATCAGCAGCTGGCAATTTATGTATCTTGTCTCTGTCTACGTCGACAAGGAATGGAACATGAAGGACGTTCCATACCGCACAGAGCAAGGTCATTAAAGAGACGACACAACAGTGAGCGTGGTGATGATCCATGGAGGGCTGATTCGAGGTTCAAAGAGACAGATTGTGTTGAATCCCTAGGAGATGTCAATCAATCTCTCGTAACGTAATTATCAATCACCTGTAAAAGCAACCATGAGCGTGCCGCTTGACCTCCGACGTCGACGTGCTCAACTCCGGCGACAATACAGCTTTGGCGACTGACAATTGCCGGCGAGCACGAGGGGTTTTTCAGATTCACTTAATACCAGCACGTGGGTTCTTAGCTATTTAGATGATTTTTCAAATATATGTTTGTGTTCATGTTATTAATCTGTTTTCCTTATCGTCTGTTTTTTGTTCGGAGAGAATTTACAGCGGAGAGAAGAAAAATACAATGAATTCGGAGATAAAAACTATTAAATTTATTATATTTCTCTAAATTTATTATATTTTTTTTTCACTGTAGATTCTCTTAAAAAAAATCATTAAAGAAAATAAGTATTAAAAAATGCTTAGATGGTCCATAAATTAATATGAATCAAAGGAAGACCACACTCATATGTGGTTCCGCAACCATGCAACCATACAGTGGCGGATCTAATGGCGGATTTAAAGGTATATGAGGCAATGGGCATATAAAGATAATATTATTAAGATTAAAAATTTTTTAATAAGATAAATTAAAATTTATATATATATAAATTTATATAATTTAAAGAATTAAATGGGGGCATTTGCCCATACTAGTACTATGTGGCTCCGCTATTGCAACCACATATTGGTTCATAACTATATATTTGTTGCCCAACTTGCAAGGCCTTCGACCCATGTGTCGATAAAGCAATTGCTTCAAACTTGGGCAACTACATTACATTCTCATACTTGGTATGACTAAAACAAATCATAGATATGAGGACATCAAAAAAACTAATTGAGAAATTAACCGTATAGATAATCTCAATAGATTCTTTTAATAATTAGTATTATGTATCATAACACATATAATTTCTTAGTTGGATCAACGTGATAAATAAAGATTTGTTCTAGGTCCCCTACTCAATATAAAAGCTTAAACAACATAATAAATAAGAGTTACAACAACATAATAAATAAGAGTTACAACATAATAAATAATCATCAATTTAGTGCTAATATGATAAAATACTTAATATAAATGTGTTTACTATGACTTCTACTCTTATTATTTTTAGCAAAAAAAATTAAACCTAAATTGTCATAATATATTTTTAGTGGCCTAAAAATTGAATCCATAATTTTAAAACTATGTATAAAACTCTTTATCCATATAGATCATGTGAGGTTGCCGAAATGAACTTAGGTTACTATGCAACCGTTTTGGTTCGGGGAACTACTTTGACTGTTCTGACCCAAGAAATTGCACTATTTAGGGGAACTTGCATCCCAAGGTCATGAATCTAAAAAAAATATAGATATTGGCTCTCATAATGTAACTAGATATAAATTTATAAGAGTTTCAAATATGTAATACTTACTATATCTAAACTCATCAGGTCATGCTAACCAGACTTCATTTTGGCGTCAGTGAGGAACCCTAATTAGTTTTTTTTTTTTTTTACAAAAATACGATGTAAAATCCTCCATCAATTCCTCTTTGACTAGTGGACTACGTAGCATGACGTTAATGTAGTTGACCTCTGACGTACTTTGAAATGATCAATCCGCATGCCGCTTTGACGTACACTGAACGTTAAATTAATCAAATATGTATTAGTGAGTCATACAGAGTTACTATTCCGTTGACTTAATACATAATGTCTCTGACCGATCGATATATACTAGATTGATCAGTACCTCCCTGGTCAACGACCATTGAAATAGAAACAAAATTAAGAAATTAAGTATTGCTTTTTTAGAAAAAGAAGGTAGACTTCATATGGCCATCAAACCAAGTGCACAACCCAAAAAACACACCATCTCGAAGGCAGTCATGAGTGACACAGTCGACCGCATCATTTGGTCAACTCAACGTAGGAGCACAGTTTCATGACCAATGTCTCAGCTTCTCTAAACTTAATATAATTAATCAGCTAAAACCAAAACTAAATAATCCATTGCAAGGCTTACTTTTCAATCTCGAGATTCAGAAATACTGCAGGCCTTTCTTGAATGAGAGAGGAGTCAGTGTTGAATGCGGACGGACGACTCTTCATTTCTGATTAGCTCCTGAATTTCAACCATGGCCGACAGTAAGTCCTATATAAACTCATGAAGAACCCTTAATTGCTTCCCAGACGAACCTCAAAAGTCAGACCTACAATCCCTGCAGTGACCACCAACTTAGATTTACCAATATGGTTGTCTCTAACCTGACCATCTCCCCTCCCACAGCACTGGATCACATGAAGTCGTTCAGTGCCGGCAAGGGTGACAATGAGAACGATGAATGCCAGTTCCTGCTGAGTCCAGTGACGGAGCTCATGAAGCAGCAGCGGGAGGAGAAGAAGAAGAAGAGGTCGCCCTCGTCGACATGCTGTAGCGATGAGGGTAGATGCAATAGCAAGCAGCTGGTGGATTACCACTCCTTGCCTGAATTTTTGAAGCACAATGAGTTCATCCTCCATTACTACCGATCTGAATGGCCGATCAAGGATGCAATTCTCAGCATCTTCTCAATCCACAATGAGACCATCAACGTTTGGACGTACGTACGCTTTTTGATGAATGATTATGTATAAATGCTTACATTTCTACTCTTTGATGCGCAGGCATTTGATTGGATTCTTCATCTTCCTCACCCTCACCGCCGCAGCTGCGGCGATCATTCCGATGGGTTCGGGATCCAATTCAGTGGCCTTGTCTACCAACATGACCTCCGGTACAGCGGCCAACATCATTCTCCAGATGATGCCCAGTACGGCACATGCCAACCTTACCGCTTCCGTCGCCGCGGCGGCGGCCGAGCAAGCGCAGGCCACGCGCTGGCCCTTCTACGCTTACCTCTGCGGCGCGATGTTCTGCCTGCTGATGAGCAGCACCTGCCATCTGCTCTCCTGCCACTCGGAGCACACCTGCTACGTCATGCTCCGCCTTGACTACGCCGGCATCACTGCCCTCATCGTCACCTCCTTCTACCCCCTCGTCTACTACTCCTTCCTCTGCCACCCCCACTTCCAGCACATCTACCTCACCTTCATCACCGTCTTCGGCGCCGCCGCCGTGCTGGTCTCGCTGGTGCCGGCCTTCGAGCGGCCAGAGTTCCGGTTCGCCCGGGCCGGGCTCTTCGCGTGCATGGCGCTGTCAGGGCTGGTGCCGATACTGCACAAGGTGGCGGCGTTCGGGGACCGGCCGGAGGCAGTGCTGACGACGGGCTACGAAGCGGCGATGGGCTTGTTCTACGGGCTGGGGGTGATAGTATACGCCACGAGGGTGCCGGAGCGGTGGTTGCCGGGGAAGTTCGACCTCGCTGGGCATAGCCACCAGCTGTTTCATGTGCTGGTCATCGCCGGAGCTTACAGCCACTATCTGGCCGGACTGGTCTACCTCCGGTGGAGGGACGTTGACGCGTGCTTCTGACGTCTGATAATTAAAAGTTGGTGAATTAAGAACTGGTACAGAGGAGTCAAAAAGTGTGGTCAACATGGAATTGTTTAGTCAAATTTGTCAAATAATTGTAAGCTGGTAGTTTGTTTGTATCTACAGGCGTAAGATTTCCTATTCATTAATTAGGAAGTACTTATAGTCCATCTGGCGAACAAGGTGTAATTATTCATATGTATTACTCTTCAATAAATTACTGAAAAAATATTAATCATTATCACTCAAGAGACTTGTTATCTACAACAAAGGTGATCCTGACCCAAAGTTTTACTAGAAACAAAAGGCATCAAGTCATCACGAGACATTTAAATTGGATCCGCCAAATTAAAAACGATTAGACAAGTTCACCACCAATTTGTCATCAATAAGATAACCAGCTTGTACAGGTTGAGTTTCTTCAGAATTAGCTAGAATAACAGTCATAAAGTACATGTTGATACTTTTCTCGTTTCCAATGTAAATAAATCTGCAAAAGTCAATGCCACCAAGAGCATGAAGAACTTCCAGGAAATTATCCTTGCAAAACTAGTTATCTCATGTCAAGCATTGCTTATGTTTCCTGGTTTGCCAATATAAGACGTCCGTAAGACGACAGATCATGAAACAATGAATATTCTGTCGTGAAAGAAACGTTCATCCTATGATGCGATTCCTATTTTAATCAGCAAGTGAATTAGGACACGTTGGTAGTGCCTGCTCTCAATTCTCAAGAAGACTTGGAGACAAGAATTTTCTTCCAGTTACTAAACAACAAAGTCAAAAACACTGAAAGGTAAACCAGATGGATCAGAGTCGCTCTTGTGGCTTGGTCAATTCTTTCTCCTGCCGGCCTGCGAACGGCAAGCAAAAGCGTTAGCATGATTAATATCAGCAGCTAAGAGATTCTTACAGGCTTACTTCATAACTAATTAGACAATTTTGGGAGTAATTGTTGCTAATTATGACTATCACAATGGTATATTCTTTAAATTCCACTATAAGAAATAAGGATAAAAATTACTCACTCATCATTCCAGACCTCAAAGTAAAAGAAAGATATACATGCATGAATATTAATCTTTTACTCTTTCTAAAACCATAAGAACCTTTACATGGCACACATGTATAAGACGACTATTTGAATGGTTCATTCATTACATATCAGAATTTGATTGCCACACAGAATGTCTAATTTTACCTATGTTATTGATGTAGGAATAGAGGCGAAACACATGGATGCAAAATTTAAGGGGAAGTGGAACAGTTGGTACATGCATGATAAACCCTCCTGCTCCTTTGTGCTTGTTTCCTCTTCTGCACCATTTGCTTGTACAATAAACATAGGAACGACTTACCTGTGTTCATCCTACAATACTGGGCTTGGCCTAAGCAGAGTTAAAATCTTACTTTGCTATGATCCCTAATTCCCTATAAGCACTCCAGCAAACTCCATACTGCAGAGACTGATATACAAGTTACAAGAAACATGGGATTCAATTTTTTTCCTTCCATGATCCTAATCACTGTCTTATCTAAGATATTGTCCATAGTGGTCTCAGCAAAAGTTTTAAATACCAGACCATCATCGAACAGGTTGGTACTAGTCTGTATCATACCGACACATACCAGTATACCAGTACATCGTCCGACTAGTTTTTAATTCCATAGTCTCAGCACAGGAAAAATAGGGTTAACAGAGGTAGCTGGAGCAGTGACATGAGGTTCAGTGTTGTTCGAAGCTCCATGTAGGAATGCTGATGAAGGATCCAAAATGGTGCGTGAGAAAAAATGATATCACATTATCTTCCTGGATCAACATTTCCAAATTATAGCTATACACTCGATTCCCTGGTGTATGCTAGTAAAACCAGCTCCAATTTCTCACCAGACCAACGAGGCTGTTGAATGATAGACTGTTTGAAATTGCTATCCCTAGTAAGAGCAGTAAGATAAGCAAAATTAACACAAAACCACCCGTCCTACTGTCCCCATCTCATCTAATGAGTTATGAAACTACCACCGCACCATGCAAACTCGCTTAGGTTGAAGACTGCTCACATTTGAATATACAATTAGTTCTCTGGAAATGCAGATGGCTCATCAAGACAACTATCCATCACACAACAAAATTAAGAAAACTGAAAAATGCCAGGAGACCATATAAAAAACTACATATCAAGAAGTGGATCAAGAGAATACTTGGATCAAGCATACAAGTAAGCACATCTAACCTTCATCCACTATCAATAGGTGCCACCGTCATTGATTTTGTTATTGTTTTTGGCAATGCTTCTTTTATCACTAAGCACCAGTTGCCCTCATTCGGTTTTGCAGTAATACTACTTGAAACTCAAAGGGTAGTCATTTCTGAGGTCTACATAGAGTATCAATATCTAATGAACTCAACTGAGTGATCCTTTCCAATTTCTAATTGATGTTACTTCTTTACTCGTGCCTGCAGCCTTCTAAGAAAGAAAGCAGGGACTAACAAGGAAATTTGTTTATATGTCTAAAGTGTTCAAACTAGGTTAATTAGTTGAAGGTTAATACTTGAAAATTCTGGTGAAAGCAAAGGATCCTAGAAAGAACATGATAAAGAACAGACCAGATAGCATATATGGAAGATGAAGAGCCACTAGTTAGCCAAGCCCTGAATTCCCTGTTTGACTGCTCAGTGTGTTCACAGAAACAATAAGACATATATGGGTTCACATCAAGTATATTACAAGATCCATGTCCATTTCAAATTTGGCAGAGCCAAATGGCAAGACCCACAGCTAAACCAATGAGTAACTTACCTTAAAAAATTTATGAAATTTCAATTATCCAGATTAACATTATAAAATCTAACCTAATCAAGTTGTTTAATGATCTAATCGTCTTCCATAGCAAATTGGACATAATCCTTCTAGATCCGACTTGTAAATTTGCATTGCAAGACATATAAGGTAAGATCTTAATCCATTTGGATTGGCTAATTTAGATTAATCCAAGGAATGATTTGAACTTAAGCCTAACGGCCTTACCTATAAACCCGAGTATTTCATATAGTTTGTCTCCATCATACACTTTTCACTTATAAAATATTTAGGAATCAATTTTAGCTGCTCATCTTCTAAATCAATCCTCAAATATGCAAGGTTGGATGATTCTTCTAGAGATTCCCAACATATTCTCCACATAACTCTGAGTTTTCTTATCTAACCATGTTCCTATTTTAGATTATACTAGTTCCTCGGTGCATTATTTTATTGCGCAAATAGATTATTTTAATTTTACTATAGTAGCATCTTATTATCTACATCTTCTCGCCCTATTTCCGCATAAGAGCTCTTCTGAGTTCCAATTCCATCAGAAATCATCCTTCATGAAATAGATACTAGACTTCATATTATTTTCGCAGTGTGATTTTGGAAATCCAAAATCATACTCCATCAAAACAAGAAAACAATTAATACTAATATATAAAATCGTTAAGATATGATGTATAATAGGTGGACACAGTTCATTCAAGAGTTTGAAATCAATTGTAAAAAAAAAAAGAAAAAAACTAGAAATGTCATATTTTATTCAAGAAAACACATGTAATATTTTTGAGCTACCATATTTTTAATGTTTTGTAGGTAAGTTTAACTATCCCTACATGTTAAACGTATACAGTCCTATCATTTAATGCAAATCTTGATACCTCTAAGCTCTCAATGACAAATAATGCAACAAAAAAACCATACATTTAATATATTCATGATGCAGAGAAACAACCATCTAAGAGATGCTTTGAAGGAAAAAAAAAAAGAAAATAATGTCTCTCCATTGAGGATGCACAAGGAGGAAAAAGATACTATAATCGACGAGTTTTAATGGAAGTCTCCTGTAAGAGATCCACACGTGGGCTCGTCATAAGAGTCTACCCAAGCAGCATGTCTGCAAAGTGTCCGTTTCGGAAACAGAAATTATAAATTGGGAATTAAAAAACCTCCACCGGGACTCTGCGTAGGTATCCGTATCGGACGGACGCTCGGAAACCCTGCATACGGATAATTCTGCAGTCGAGGATTGTTTTTGTCTTTTTATTATGTATTGGTTACCTATTGCGACCCACCGGAACCAGCTAGGAGCCTGCGGTTTTCTTGACCCACACCAGACCGGCAGCAGCTCCCACCCTTGGCCCTCTGCGGCCAACGACTCCGCCTCTCCCAGGCCTCGGAAAACTCCTGCCGCCTCGAGGAGCCGACCAAGTCCTCTCAGCCTCACTGGAGGTGGGTATACCGCTAGCGTTGATGCTCTGCTGCTCTATCTGCATCATCTGCTGCGAACCACTGCATTGAAGCCCAACTGGCTTCTGCTTCGCCCTCTCCCGGCGATCAGGCCCGCCCCCTTTCTTTAATTGGATGCCGTTCTCTAGCGACACCACTTTGGGGTTGGCGTAGACCGATGCAGGCATTGCCTCCAACCGCTCAGGCTTCTCCTTACCATCTTTCCCCTTTTTCTTTTTCCGGTTCTTCTTCTTCCCCATTTCCCTGGTCTGGTTACACATCTGGCTTCCTTGAGGACGCGGATCGCCGACGGCATCTCCGATCACGCGTTTCGGGTCGGCTTCAGTGGCGCTCCCCTCCGGTCCATCATCTGCGGCTCTACGTGCCGGCTCCGGCCTCGCGACTGCTCTGATCGGAGACCGCTTGATCCTGGATCCCGGGGGCTTCGGGTGGAGTTTTGGCTCACCTTCCTCCTTTATGTCTTCTTTCGTGGGATTTAGGTTGGGATAAGGAAGGGAATCCTCCTTGAGGCGGTTGCCCTCCGTTTGTTGTTGTTGTTGTTGTTGGTTGAGATGGAGATTCTGAATCCGAAGCCTCTCTTCCTCGTTTTGCTTCTCCTTGAGGCGCAGATCGCGGAGCTGCCTGAGGGAGATGTAGTTTTTCGGAATGGAAGAGGAGGAGGGAGAGGCAGCGAAGCCCAACTTTACTGCCTCCTCCATGAGTCTGAACTCTCAACTATGAAGAGGTGGGATTTTGCTCCCAAAGGTTTAATATAAAGAATGGGCCGACTAAGAGGAGTGTGACCCTAACCTCCGTTTTTTTTTTCCACTTAGATCAAATGGTAAAATATACTCGCAGGAGACACGGCCGCGCTTATCTAACTTCTGATGCAATCAGCAAACAGCGTTAAGCTTCGCTTTATCTGGGCCCTAACCTCCTTTTTTGTTTTGGTCTATAGACCAGATGAATCTTCACACATGAGCATTTAGATTTCGAGCTAGGTTTGATTAAGGCAATTGGTTATCATGTTATGTATGGGGACAGAGGAGTCAACATTTTCCTCGCCAAGCTTCAAGTTTGTTATATATGTTCTTACATATGTAAGTACCTTGTGTTATATAAGTACATTGACAATTTGTTGCCTAGTATGCAAAGGACAGTTGTTAGGAAAGTAGATACATAACTTGGTTATGCTGGCCTTTTACCAAATATCATAATAACCATCTATTAGGACGAATGCATCAGATTATGTCATAACGAACGAGTAATCTTTTTACTATTATTATATATGATTGTGTAGTTGGGAAATCCAGTAGGACCAAGCAATATGGCCACTTGGCATCTAAAGTTGATTAGACATGTCAATTAGATCAAACCATTTGGCACAAATGAAGAATTTAACTTATTCAAGGGCTCCAATTGAATCAAGCAATTCATCCAAAGCTAAAAGCTAAATAACTTGAGAAAAGCCTTTTGAAATATTTTTTTTATAAAATAAATGGAGGAAAAAAAAGCGGTGAATGTAAAGCGCGGAATAGATGAAAGAGAAACTGAGGTGTATTACACAGTTCATCAAGGCGCTGTGATTACTGATAGGTATGAATTAGCCATCTAATACTAGTCATGAACATTCAAAGGTCTAATACTAGTCATGAACATTCAAAGGCCAAACCAGAGCACACCAATTTCAGAGGTCCGCTAAGGTCCATTAAATATTTTAAGTAAATAATGCAAAAAGCAGTTCCTTTGCTTTCACGGAAACAAAAAGAAAATGGTCACCAACGGCTACAAGGGCAGTGAACCAAATTAAGTAAATAAATTACTTTAGGAACTGCCAGCTGCCTCCCAAACAGTGTCACAGTGGACCCTCTGACAAAACAAACAAAAAAAGTTAGGGATCAATTTCACTGCAGGTCATATAAGTATTGAGTTATTTAAAATAAGTTTTGAATTAGAAAACAACATATTAGTAAGAGTTAACATTTATGTGAAAAGCAGAAAAAAAAGCACCGGTTCAACAGACTCTATGCCTCGAAAGCATAAATTATTCTTCAATGTAACTATTTCTCTGGCGAATACTCGCCATGTCCCTTGCTTCATATTCATAGTAAAATAAGAAAAAATTGCTTTTTTTTACCAATCATCGCAATTGTCTTTTACTTCTACACATGGTTAATTGCATTAATTCAGCAAAAATAACTTACTGATCAGATTAATTATACATATTAATTGTTAAAGTTCAAAAGGAAACTAAGGGTAACATGATTTAAATACACAGTGTCATGATTTAAAAAAATGCAGATACAAAAAATTCCTCAACTTATCTTTAGTTATATCCACGCATTCAGAAAATCGAGAGAAGATAGCAAGACTTTTGGACTGTTCCAAAGATTGTTTCAAAAGCATTCCTAGTGATGCAAAAAAAAAAAAAACATATATCTATTGACTACTAATAGAATTGAAGGACTAAGATACATGCTATTACCCAGGGAAAACAATCTCATAGTGTAAACAAAAAATTTTGAACCTCACCAAAACAATAAAACTAAACTATTTGATCGGATAAGCAAATAAATGTAGATAGTTACCTTGAAGATGAGAGAAAAAAGAATTAACTTTAAGGACTATAGGAAAGAATTTTAATATAAAAGATACATCAAAATGAGGATAAATTTGAGAGAAAAAAAAATCAAGGGAATCAAAAGTAAAACGTATCAAATTATTATTCATTACATGGGAATAATATATAGTGAAATCGATAGAAAGTGTTTTTGAGTTCCTTTCCTTAATAAAAAAATAAATAACTAACAAGAAACCTGTAAAACTTGCAGTTAAAGAAATATTAGTATGATAATAACAATAATTCAACTTAAGATATTATGTATCAAGTATTAAATGTTGTGATGTGCAATAAAAATATTTGGAATTTGAAACATATTAGGCGTCATGACATAAATATATTTAAACACACAGTAGCATTAACTAACTTATAATTTGAAGAGGCTAAATAAAAATAAACCAAAATTTGATTCATTCACATTTTTATATTTATTATTATCATTTTAAATTCAAATGACCCATAAATTTTTTGAATACAAATAGTCATGCTAATGCCTAACAAATAAAACCAACATAATCCCCAAGTTGTTAAAAACAATTAAAAGAACATCAAAGAGTTGTGCTGTGACTGTGTTACTACTGTTTTTCAAGGTGTTTGATAAAGCTTATGTAATGTTACAATTAGTGTTATTTTGAGTTTTAAAAATTATAATTAAATTATAAAAATTTTATTATTCATAAAAGTCCTCTACACATATTCTTTATCATTACATTTTTTATTTTTAAAATAATTAAATTTATAAAATTAGTAATTTATATATTAGCTAATATATTAATTAAATGTTAATATATTATTTATTACACCAATTAATATATATTAAATTAATAAATATTAATTAATTAATTATAATATATATAATATTATATAAATTTTTAAGGAATATAAGTTTAAATTTATATTTTATATTTTATATCAAATATATAATATTATCCCATCCACTGCCACTATTCACGGGCAGCTCTCGCAGCAGCAAAAGCTGCATTTCCCAGCTTTAGTGAACAGTGCCAGTTTTGCACTGTTCAGTCACGAAGCATCTCATCCAAACGCTCCAATGGTAGGAACTTTTGTGATTCTTCCCCGCGCCCCAGGAGGTGCGGTGGAAACAAACGGGGCCTAAATAATTGATTCTAATAGTCACAAAATAGCTCAAAATGGGATAATAACTTATCATTTACGGAGGTTATATAAAAAAATGAATTAAATATGTATTCCTTTACATTCTTAATGTATATTATCATATCATTAGGATTGCATAAACAAAACAATTTTCTTCCAATCATTTTATTAAGAAAAACTATTAATAAATAATAAGTAAAACGTGTGATATATCATAGATAAAATTTTGAGTTCATTTGTGAAGATATCTTATATAATGCCATTATAAACAGCAACTAACATTGTAACATTAGCAAATTTAAAATAAATTTAATTATGTATCTTTATTCTAAGTTTTTTTTTTCCATTGTTCACAAATACATATTTACCATATCTTGTGTACATATGTATGCATACATAATTAAATCGAACATCTAACATGGTTATAATAGATATCAAAAAAATTGAAAGACAATAAATAAATATGATATTAAATAATTGTAAGATAGCTGAGAACTGAAAACAAAACCTAATGTGACATTTAAAGCTATCTTAGCTTGACTTTTATGCTGCCTATTATTTCATTTAGTTTCCGCATGCAAGGGCATAGTTGAAAGTTCAGAAAGTTTATTGAAGTTTTATTTTTTAAAGATAGAGAGAGAGAGACACACACACACAGTTAGAAACCAGTTAAATGCATATTCAAATGAAACAAATATAATAAATATAAATTGCTTATTTAAAAAAATAAAAAATTAGTTGTTAGTTACAGTTTAACTTAAGAGATAGAGAAAATAATGAACTTGAAACATCTCTTGTACCCTGATTTCGTTCAGTATAAATACAGAATCTTATTAAATAACTTTATACATAAAACAATAAACCTGCCTAGCGATTGTTTCGTTTTAATTTTTATATTTATTTATTATTTATGTTCAATCAGGTGAAAATTATGAAAGCCAACAGGAGTATTTTAAAAAAATTAAATTTTATTATTAAATTATTTAAAATTATATGCAAAAAAAACATGAGAATTAATATCGTATTTAAATTTATGCTAGAATTTGTATTTAGCTCATAAGAACTTATATTGACTTATATGAAGAAAACCTCAAGTAAAATAGGAGTATTCGTAAATTTAAAATACCGATGACTATTTATTTTGGCTGAAAGATTGTTCCATGTTTCACTATCATATTTAAATAATATTTTCATTATCTTTTCCTAAAACCTAAACCCACACCATACATATACACACACGGACACCTACGAACTATGTATTTATTTAAATAACTGTGCATGTTTCTCTTTATATAATTAGTTCAGATGTTTTCTTGTAAAGTAACTTCATGAAGACCATTAAAACCTTCTTACGTGGGAAAAAACAATCATTGAAAAGTAGCACAGAAAGAAAGCTGAATGGAACAAAATTACAATTATATTAATACTTACAGATTTTGTTGAAGGCCACAATATCACAGCTCTGGATGTGCTCATTCCTTGGTTCGGTCAAGAGATATTCCTCAATAAGGTTATCAACAGAAACCAAGTCATCCACAATAGTCATCATGATTTGCAGTTTTTTGATGCCGTACCCAACGGGGGCAAGTTTTGCTGCATATTTAGTAAAATAGTCTCCTAAGTTGTGAGCTTGCGGAATGACAAAGATGCTATGCTCAAGTTATTTATCAAAAAAGAAAAAGAGGTTACATACATGCTCCCCATAGCAAACCCTCCATCTCGACACTTCTTACAGCTTCTTCAAGCTTTTGCATGTCTGTTTCATCATCCCATGGTTTTACATCAAGGAGAACTGAGGACTTTCCAGCTGTGCATTGTAAAAAATGACAAGTTTCATAAAACATTTCTGATGATATTAAAACAATCAAATTCACATTAGCAAGTTTAATTAGCAGAATATGCGTTCTTGATTGCTACCAAACTAGCCATGGAATAAAGGGATAGTCTTATGTTATAGAAGATAAGACTTGAAAGTGCAACACACTCACACTCTTTCTTCTTGGCAGATGCTTTGACAGCTGCAGCACGCTCTTCAGCTGCCTTTTTTTCCTCTTCAGTCTCTTCACCAAACAAATCCATGTCATCGTCGTCGTCATCAGCAGTTGAGGGCTGAAAATATGAGATGCAACTAGAAGGACTAAGAATTGAACATACTGATGCTATAAAAATAGAATCTGCAGCTGAAAACAATTTGAACCAACTTGATGATGTTTAAGCCTGTTAATCAAAAATCTATTAAAAGCTCCTACTGTGTTAACCTAAAGTGTTACCCAAGCTTGTTTATCAAATAGCATGGAACGCACAAGCTCAATAAATTCACGTGAGTTTGAAATTGAGTTCACAGGGGTGTTTCTCGTGTACTTTATAAGCAAACTCAAATTAATGTGATGCTAGATTGTTTACAGCCATGGTTGATAGGAACTAGTGCCATGTGTACAAATAAATGATTAAAAGAGCATAGTCATTAACATTGGTAAATTTCATTAAAAAAAATGTGTTTAAACATCAAAAGCAATTTAGTCACCTTTTTGTCATCAATACTAGGAGAAGATGGGGCCTCCTCAGCAACAACAGCGGAAGATTCAATTTTGACACCCTTTCCTTCCTCAGTGATACCACTAACATCAATGACAAGATCAAACAGCAAGAACAGCCCAGGCATTTATATTGAACAAAGCAAAGTTCATGAAGGCATACCACAGTTTAATTAAAGCATCAATGTGCTTGTACCACCTAGCCACATTTATATACTCTTCAGAGGGAGCAGAAACTAGTGCTCCATAAACAACGATGTCATCCTTTGACGCTTGGTATCTGAAAACAAAAACACGCATAAAAGAGATGTCAATATCAGAAGCCGCACCAGTTTTATCCAGCAGGAAACAATCAACCGAAGCAACATACCCAGATACATAGCTACGGGTAAGAAGATGGTCGTTAAGTTTCTGCAGGCCGGATGCTGCACTGAGATTGGTGAAAGCAACCGCCATCGCTCTCCAAATAGATCGGGAACCTCCTGCAAAGAAAGAAATTGGTCGTCAGCTTCAGAACAAATGGAATGGATCAAGAGAGGACAGAATAGCAAAACTATAACATGAGAGAGAACAAGGTCCCCTTTAGCAACTGCTAAGTTTTTAAAACCAAAAAAGAAAAGATTTGACTATTTAAAGAAGAAATCATACCAACTTCATTCGAAATGAGAAAGATTTCACTTCCGAAGCAAAAAAAAGAACAATCTAATAAAAAATCAAATGAAAAGTTCATGTAGAACGAACCAACAACAGAAGTTGGTTAATTATGTGCTGATATCGTCGCTCACAATTCACAAACACAAACACAGATCGGGAGGAAAAGCAAATCGCTCATCGGCAACAGAGTGCACACGATGTCTCTCGATGAGATCGATTGGGAT
Organism: Costus lasius; assembly: GCA_027563935.2. Taxonomy (NCBI): domain Eukaryota; kingdom Viridiplantae; phylum Streptophyta; class Magnoliopsida; order Zingiberales; family Costaceae; genus Costus; species Costus lasius. Next base: position 87,122,839 of record CM050451.1, read on the forward strand.
AATCATGATGCAACTGAATAACCTACAGATATGCAGAAAGAGGAGGGAGTGAAGATAATTTACCTACCAAAGTGCAGCGAAGATGTGAGTAACGACGGTAAACCAACGGCGGAACGTCGGCGGAAGCAATCGAGCGATTTTATAGCGCGTAACCCTACTGGTCAAGGAACCGTGTGATGGACCGGTTTGTATCATCTCAGCTAAATCGGGCCGGCCCAGGTCATCACAAAGTTTTTTTTTTTTTTTTTTAAATGGATAATTATTTATTTATTTTATATTTTGTCCTTATATTCTTCTCATTTTCTCTTATAGGATTTCCTTGTAATAACCTTATTGATATTTTTAGAATCACAAGAAAAATGTGTTGATAATTTTAGGATCCAAATGTTAATCATGGGTAATTTAGAATTACTTTTTTATATTTTAAAGTAGATTGATTGTAAAATTTGCTAAATTAAGTGTAATTATATATTTATTATCCTTTTTGGTATATATTATATATGATATTGTTTTCAAATATTATTTTTAATACTATTTTAAATTCATTACTTTGGGAAAACTTATCTGCTGAATTAATTCATGGCTGATTATTACAACTCTAATATTTCCTGAAAAAAGAGAACAAAATAATTGAAAAAGAAAAAAAATAAAGGTACATATAAGAAAAATTGGGTATATGCCTATTTTATTTAAATATGAAAATAATAATTCACGTTGAAACAATATTTTAATAAAAAAAATTTATCAATATTATTTTGTAAGAATACAAATACAATATCATAAATGGTTGAATTCAAAAGTCCTACAAATCTATGAAATTTTGGTGAGAAATTTGTCTTTTACATGTGCCCACGAACAGGCAGGCTTGTGTGCCAGTGTGTGTGTGTTTGTGCCAGTAACAAATGCGTGCAAGTCGCTATGGGCTGAACCGAGCAAACGGGTCAGCTCAAATTGGACCTATAGGCCGAATGGTTCAATTAGGTCGAGTTGGGTTTGTTGTGGGAGAAAGCTGTTGTATGCTAAACTGCAGTCTATAGCAATAGGCTTGTTGTGCTGTGCATAAAAGTTACTAACCTATTGTGCGCCCAAATCAAATATTGTTTGCCAAAATTACTATCTCATTGGAGCTAAAATCAAATTGATTCAAGCCAAATTTCAAAACAGTCTTGATAATATCCTTCAGACTCTACTCAACATAATTCTTGAACAAATTTTAATCTAATAATTGTAATTTGATAAAATTTAGAATAGCATTATCATTTTGACTCAAATTTTTTTTTTTTTCATATTTTAGATGACGCTTATAATAATTAATGAGAATGACAAATTTAGCCATGTTTAATTATATTTATGGCATTGACAATTTATTATCAATATTTCAAAAAACAGAGGTTATTAATTAATATAAGTAAATATGATAAATAAATAAATAAATAAGGTGGAGAAAAAGGATAAAACTAATCTAAATATCACATATAGTTGTATCAAATAAATATATTGTATTATAATTATTGTGGCTCCATTTGGCGTAGCTGAAACTTTTAGCTTTTGCTGGTTGAAAAAGTGCTGATTGAAAAGTAGCTGGTTAGAAAAGTTAAAAGGTGTATAGCTAAAATCTTATGCTAGTCAAAATTATGAGTCTGGAAAAGCTGGGAGAGAGCTGCTTTTGGCTACTTTCTAACTCATGTCCACATCTATATTCGTATGTCTTTACAATAATAAAATTATTATTTTAATAAAAATATTAAATTTAAATTTTTTAAATATTTTTTTTTAAAAAAATTTGACCAGCATAATAGTTTAGTCAAACACCTTTTAACTTTTTCAACCAGCTACTTTTCAACCAGCACTTTTTTAACTAGCAAAAACTAAAAGTTTCAGTTACGCCAAACGCAGCCTAAATCTCACATGTAGGTATGTTCTTACATAAATGTATTGTATTATAATTGTTATAGATGTTTGGCTACCAAAGTGGTAATTAGTTATGATATGATTAAATGTTTAAGATAATAAGGCATTTTATCTCAATCATATTAATTAATTTACTTGCTCAAATTGGTGATTAATTGATATAATATGAGATAATAAATATGATGGTTGATTTTTTTTTTTCAAGTTGACATAAAATTTTATGTTATATTTTCTGCCTAAAGGAGAAAATATGATAATAGATTATGTTGTATTGAATTCTAAGTTCTGAATATGCACTCATTGCTTGAACATCACAACTCATGGATTGATATTTTTATTAGTTTTATTATTCATTAATAGCAATCAAGCTATTATAGAGATTGACTGGTTCAAACTTTAAGGTTGAGTTTCCTTCTAGAGAAGGAAAAATGGATGGTAGAAAATTTTGGAAGGAAAGAAAAAGAGAGAGAAGGAAAAACAATCATATAAGAGAATCTCATGATCATTTTGTGCGAGGGTGTGCGATAGTTGAACGATTAATGGTTGGTGGTCAGGCAAGGAACATGGCAGCCGAGTGTGACTGCACCAGCAGGGTAGGAGGGGGAAGAAGGGGTGGGGGAGCTTGTTGTTGTAGAAACTCGGCGGGAGGGGGAGGGGGAGGGAGGGGAGAAGGGGTAGCAGAGCTCGACAATCGACAAGGACAGACCTTAGTAGTCAAGGGGGCCCATCGAGCTCATGGGGGGCAGGGGCATGCTCGTATGGGAAGGAAGGCGGGGGTGAGGCAAGCTTGAAAGGGGAGGAAAGTGGGTATGAGAAAAGCTTGTAGGGGCAAAGGCAAGCTCGTAGGTTCATGAAGGTGATGATGGGGGCAAGGCGAGCTCGCCTTGGTACGAGCAAGGCGAGCTCATAGTGGTAGGGGCGGGGCGAGCTTGCGGTAGCATGGTGCAAAAGGGGGATGGGTGGTGGATGTGGGAGTAGGTGAGTCAAGGGCTGCAAAGGTAGCAAGCAGCAAGGAAGAGACGACTAGAGAGAGGGAGAGAGCGTGCAGGCGAGTTGGCTAGCTTTTCTTTCACCTTTTCTCTATGATTTAGATGGAAATAAAAACAAAAGAAAACTGTCCCACTTTTCTTTTCCTTTAAATTAGTCCGCCTAAAGAAATTGTATAAAGTTAAATTTCTTTCCTTTCTCTTTGCTTTTGTCTCCAAGGAAACACAATATAAAATATTGAAAGAGAATGTTGTATTTGCACTTGTAATGGCTGATATTGACCTTGCTCTTAGAGAAAATAAACCACCTAGACCTATTATTGATAGTTCAATAGAGGCAAAAGAACTGTATGCAAAGTGAGAGAGGTCTAATAGGTTAAGCTAGCATGCTATGTGACGGTCCTTTTTTAAACATATGCTATGTGGTTTACCTGAAATTCAAAATTCCAAAACTTTTCTAAAAATTATAGGGCAAAGATTTCTAACATTTGATAAGCCTGAGGTTGAAAATCTTATGCATTTGTCAATAAGCATGAAATATGATAACGTAGGAGGAGTTAGAGATTTTATCGTGAAAATGGTTCATATTAAGGATAAACGCAAGGCTCGTGATATTGTACTTTCTAATAAATTCATTGCTCATCATGCTTTAAATACTCTCCCTTCTCAATTCAGCAAAATAAAAACTACTTATAATGCACTAGTTGGATCTTGGACCATTAATGCCCTCATATCCAAATGTATAAATGGGGAAGATAAGCTTCAAACAGAACATTGAGACTGCTTTACTAATTTCTCATCATAAGCTTTTCAATCAAAGGAAAATTTTAATGGAAAGAGAAAATTTTGTGGAGGTCAAAATCATCCACAAGGTGTTAAATATGCATCAAACTAAGAATGTTAGAAGTTCGTTTGCTACTAGAGAAAAGGATTTTCAATGCTTTTGTAATAAGAAAGGTCATATAAAGAAGAACTATCTCAAATTTAAGGCATGATCAGAAAAGAGGAAGGCCAAGGTTTCTATGAGTCAAATGTAATTAGTGCCCCACCAAACACATGGTGGCTTGCTAATGTGCAACTATTAATGTTTTAATGACTTTACAAGGATTCACAAACAAATGGAAACCATGCAAGGAGCAGACCAAACTCAAAATAGGAAATAACATAGATGTAGAAGTCAAACTTGCAACTATTAGCTTAGTTTTGGATTATGACTTTTAATCTTGTCTTAGAACAGACATTTTATGTATCATTCAGACGAAACTTGATATTTGTGTCTGAACTTGACAAACTTGGCTATGTTTTTAAGATTGGTAATTGTAAAGTAGAGTTAATTTTTAATTCTCAAGTTGTTGGAAATTGCATGCTAGTTGATAATCTTTACATATTGTGTTGAAGTTCAGCTTCTTAGTATATTGTAATACTATTGTGAATGAGAATTCATCTATTTTATGTCATAAGGGATTGAGCCATATCTCTAAAGCTAGAATTGAAAAACTTATAAAAAAAAATGATATATTGCCTCACTTAGATCTTCAATATCTCAATACATGTGTGGATTGTATTAAAGGGAAAATGACTAAGTCTAAATCCAAAAGTGCAATTTGCAATCATGAATAACTAGAGAGTATTCATACTAACATATTTGGACCTCTTTCTATAAATGTATGTGACTACAAATATTTCATCACTTTTATTGATGACTTTTTCTCATTATGGTTATTTGTATCTTAGGAAGGAGAAATAAGAATCATTAGAAAATTTTAAACTTTTCAAGACATAAGTTGAGCAACAATTAGGGAAATTCATTAAAATTGTAAGATCTAGATGTGGTGGTGAATATTATACTTGTCATACAACTATAGGACAACAAATTGGCCTTCTGCTAAATACCTTCAAGATTCTAGAATAGTTGCTTAATATACTATGTCAGGTAGTCTTGAACAAAATAGTGTAGCTGAAAGGAGAAATCACACTATTAAAGAAATGATACAAAGTATGATGCGAGATCCAATATTCCTAAATCTTCATGGGAGAGAAGCTATTAAAACTTCCACGTATATTCTAAATCGTATTTCTTCTAAATCAGTTCCTAAATAACTTTTGATTTATGGATAGGAAGGAAACCTACCTTGAACCATTTTCGTGTTTGGGGTTGCCCTATTGAAGTTAGAATATATAATCGTAATGAAAAGAAAACTGATCTAAGAACTACTCATTATTTTTCCATTGGATATTCATCTCATTCTAAAGGATAAAGATTTTATTATCCTACATGAGGAACAAAAATTGTTGAATCTTAAATAGTTAATTTTTTAAAAAATGACACTAAGGTATGTCTTATATGGTACTTCCTTCTGAAGTTGAGCCAATGACACATGTTCCATTCCATTGCCTGTCTTGCAAGGTAGTTTTGTTTATTGCTCCTACATCTGAAACTCAAATCTCTAATTCAGAACATACTCTAGTTAATAATACTTCTGAGTTGAAATCTACTTCTATGGCCACTATAAGGAGATATGCCATTCCTGACAATTATATTATATTTCTTGGAGAATTATATTCCTGATAAGGAGATATGCCATTCCTGACAATTATATTATATTTCTTGGAGAATTATATTCCTGATAATTCTATTATATTATATTCCTGATAATTATATTATATTTATTTTAATATTGGACATATAACTAATGTTGTCAATTATGATGAAGCAATTTCTTGTCCTTTATCACATATGTGGGGAAAATGCCATGGAAGAAGAAATAAAATCTATGTCTCATAATGCTATTATGGGAATTAGTTAAGCTCCCTATTGGTTACAAACTTGTTGGTTGTAAATGGATCTTCAAAACAAAAAAAAAACATTTAAACGGTAAAGTTGAAAGATTCAAAGCCAGACTGGTTACTAAGGGTATTACCCGAAGAGAAGGTGTTGACTATAGTGAGACATTTTCTCCTATTCACATAAAGATTCATTCTCTATTATTACGGTCTTAGTTGTTGGTGTATATGCCCTTGGACCCGTTGTTGGTCCATCTTGTACTACTTGACATTGATATTTAATATATCATTCTGGCATTGTCGTTATTATGCTGTGTTTACATCTGCGATTATGTACATGGATAATAATGTCTCTGGAGACAGATTGTATCTGTGCTCAAACGGTGTGTCCCCGGTCGAATACCTGAGTGGATAAGGGACAGCTCTGGTACATGTGAGACTGGTATATGGGCTGGTTACGCACGGGGTGCTAACGCAGGCATATGGGTATATCAGTGGTGGATATACTGGACCGACCCGCTATGAGGCTTTAACTTGGTGTCATGAGTTAAGCTCACAAGTGACAGGAGATGCATTGATCCCTTGACTTGAGGTCATTGACTCTTCTATATGGTTAGGGACATGCTTTGATACAACCTAACACCTCTCCATAGCAGAGAGGTCATAACGGTTGTCATTGGGTATGTCACGACCCATATGAGAAGATCAATGGACAGACATAGGATTTGCCCCTTCATGCGGGAAGCTTGATATCCACGGGGCCCCCCTATGGTTGCATGACTGAGAGTGTATGGCCATACCCAGGTGAAAGCCTAATCTAGTCATGACCATGAGATTGGGTGAAAACAAAGTGGTGACGCACTTTGTCCAATCGGATATCAGTTTGGCAAAGAGACTGTAATGCATCAGTATCTTGTTACGACGATGGGGATGTCGATGCTGATATCCATTCCAATGACTTGGGTAGCAGCGATGCACTGCTAGGTGCCAATCACTGCTTGTGATGACTGGGTTCATCACTGCCAACGTCTGAGGAACCTACAGGGTCGCACAACTTGAAACTAAGGTTCTCGTATTGATCGGGTAGCCTATTGATTGAGTTATTGGATAACTCAGATCTATTTAGAGAATCCATCAGCACCACTGTGCTAGATGAGATGAAAGGAAACATTTGGAACTAACTTGTTTTTGGGCCTAGTAGGCCAAATGGGCCCAATAGACCAAGTTGGGCTAATAGGCCAAATGGGCTCAATAAGACATTTGGGCCAATGGGCCAAATGGAATGGCGCAAGCTACTTGGAGTGAGCTTGGCGCATTTCTTTGAGGTGGACAAATCCAAGTTGGACATCTCACTTAAAGTGAGAAGCTTGGAGCTTCTTGCTTGGAGAAGGCGAATGGGATTTTACTTGGAGTGGGCGAATTGGCTTTGGCTTAGAGTGGGAAATTGGTTTTGATCTCTTGAAGGGGTGCGTCTCTTCATGAAGAGGTGCGCCTCTTCACTTGTGAAGAGGTGCACCTATTCATGTGTATAAAACTCCCCACTCTCCCCTTGTCGCCCTTCTTCCCCTCCTCTTCCCCTTGTCGCCACTCTTGAGATATTCGACCATTGAGAGAGTTGGACTCTCCTCCTTACTTGGTTCAGTTCTTGCAAGCTCCTTGTCGCCCTTCTCCCCAAAGTTGGACTTTGGCTTCGGTTGATTCCTGTTCGGATCGCGTTAGAGTGCTTCGAGAGTTGGACTCTAACGAAGCTCCACCTCCTCTACTTGGCATCTCCTCTAGAGTTGGCACAAGTGATTGAGGAAGTCTCCCAAAGGCATGGATCTTCTTCCCGAGGCTAGCACTGGGCGTGGAAGAAGAGGACTCCAGGTTCGGCTGTGTGCGAGACTGCGGAGGGCGCACACTTGGGCGCCTGCATCGCATCTCCAGATTTGCATCAAGGTATCATCTCCTACTCACCGTGTCGATCTCCTCGCAAGACTCGATCTTCTGGGTTTTTAGGACTGGTATGTTTCAGGGATTGCTTCCGCTGTGCTTGTTTGTAAAATTTTAAAATCCCCGGGGTTTCCCAACAGTGGTATCAGAGCCATCTTGCGAACTCGAACGGTGTTTTATGCTTTTATTGTATGCTCACATGCCATCTGAATTTTTTTAAAAAATTGCATATGCGCATGGATTTTTCTAAATAAGAAAAATTGTAAGTTTTTCGTTCCTAACATCTATTCGATCTCTTTGGATTTTCGCTTTCTTCACATGGTGGGTTAGACCCATATGTGAGAGAATTAATTTCTCCCCATGCATGTAGGATAATCCTACTGTGTGGGACTTGTCGAAGATTATGGACACATATTTGTCCTAATCTTGGCAGGTTAAGGATTGCAAGGGTAGACGGCAAGCATGCTTGGAGCATGCATGCGTCACTTGTAGACTCCTGAGAAAAATAAAAAAATCCTAGATTTGCGAACGGACGTTGAGGTTGAAAGACATGTTTTCTAAGAAACTAAAACTGAAGTTTTATGTTTTCATGAGCATATAGAAAAGCATGAGATGATTGTGCATCGTGTTGTGGTCATAGTCAAGCCCCTTGTATGCCTGTGATGTATTTATGTGAGGCCTGCGTGCCGCTTTTTCTTTTTGTTTTGTAAACGCACAAAGAAGATTAGGGACGCATCCCTCATGGAGCTTACATCTTGGCGCATCAACCATGATGGCACATCTTACTTGGTGGCGCAAGTAAGGGCTTGGCCGAACCTAGGGTTCGAGAGCTATCCCTCTTGGCACAAGCATGATGGCGCATCATGCATGGAGGAGCCACCAAGGTTTTGGCCGAACCCTAGGGTTTGTGTGCTATGCCTTGGTGTGGAGGACCTTGAAGCCACACTTAAAGATAAAGCTTAGTGGCGGCTAGGTTAGGTCTGGTTGCGGCTTGTCACCTATGTCAAGCATTGAACATCCTTTGGCATGTGATGGTTCAATGTGTTGATTAGGCTATGACCACATCATGCGTGGAGCTCATATTTGTACAAATATGCAGGGGCTCAAGAAAAGTAGAACGGTGCGGTCTGGAGAGATTGACCTACGTGTTGGAAACGGAGCACAGGTTGCTGCTGTTGCCGTAGGAGTTTTTACGCTCTCCTTGCCTTCTAGACTTCAACTTGAGTAAAACAATTGCTACTATGTACCTTCTCTTACCAAAAACATTGTATCTATTCCTTGCCTGGCAAGGAAAGGATTTAAGTTTGAGATAAAAGAGGACTCTTGTTCTTTTTCATTTGCAAATGTGTTTTATGGGAAGGGTATCTTATGCAATAGATTGTATGTCTTGGACATGGATAACTCTATATGTAACATAAATCATAAAAGGATCAAACTGAGTGGTTCAGTTGGTGCGTACCTTTGGCATTGTCGATTAGCCCATATAAACAAGAATCGCATTCAACAACTCCATGCAAATGGATTGTTAGATTCAACCTCCTTGGAGGAGTTTGATACTTGTGAGCCTTGTTTATTAGGGAAAATGATAAAAGCACCCTTCACCAAGATTGGTGAGAGGGCAGGTGGTTTATTGGATCTCATACATAGTGATGTGTGTGGTCCATTCAGTAAACAAGCTAGAGGAGGGCACAACTACTTCACCACATTTACTGATGACTTTAGTAGATATGGTTATGTCTATTTGATGAGACATAAGTCCGAATCCTTTGAGAAATTTAAGGAGTTCAGACATGAAGTAGAGAACCAGCTTGGTAGATCTATTAAGGCTCTTCGATCAGATCGTGGTGGAGGGTACCTGAGCAGTGAGTTCTTTGACTATCTTAGAGAGTGTGGGATTCTATCCAAACTCACTCCTCCTAGAACACCTCAATGGAATGGTGTGTCTGAAAGGAGAAATCGAACTTTGTTGGACATGGTTCGATCTATGATGAGTCATGCAATTCTACCTCTGTCGTTCTGGGGCTATGCACTTGAGACAGCTTCTCTCATACTGAATAATGTTCCATCTAAGAATGTCTCCAAGATTCCGTATGAGGTATGGAGTGGGAGACACCCGAATCTCTCTTTTATCAGAGTCTGGGGATGTGAGGCTTATGTCAAACGTTAGGATTCTAGCAAGCTAGAACCCAGATCTGATAAATGCGTGTTTGTGGGATATCCTAAGGAAACTAAAGGATATCACTTCTATGTTCCCAGCGAGAACAAAGTTTTTGTTGCTCGAGGTGCTATCTTTCTAGAGAAAGAATTTCTCATCACTTTCTCATGAAAGAAGTCAGTGGGATGAAGTTTGACTTGGACGAGATCCAAGTGCAACCACAAGACACTAAGGTGGAACCTGAGCCACTTGCACAGGTTGCTGGGCAACTAGAGGCTCAGACACAGGCCCCGCGTAGGTCTGGGAGGATTCGTCGTGCACCTGAGAGGTACGGGTCGCTGCTGACCCAACACGACGGGATCTTCATCATTGAGGATGAACCCAGGACCTATGATGAGGCGGTTGCTGGACCGGACTCCGAGAAATGGCTTGAGGCCATGAGATCCGAGATGGATTCCATGTCGGCTAACCAAGTCTGGGATTTAGTTGAGCTACCTGATGGGGTAAAACCTATAGGGTGTAAATGGGTCTTCAAGAGGAAGACTGACATGGATGGCAACATAGTTACCTATAAGGGTAGACTTGTAGCTAAAGGATTCAGACAAGTTCACGGGGTGGACTATGATGAAACCTTCTCGCCAATTGCCATGTTCAAATCCATTCGAATCCTGCTTGCTATAGCTGCATATCACGATTATGAGATATGGCAGATGGATGTAAAGACAGTGTTCCTTAACGGGAAGCTGACAGAGGATGTGTTTGTTGGGAAACCCCGGGGACATTTTACAATTTTTAGAGTCATGGACATACATTTTACGCAGCGGAAGAATGTCCCCGAAACAGGCCAGTCCCAAAAACCCAGTGAAGATCGCAAGCAAGGGAGTCGACACGATGAGTTAGGAAATACCTTAAGAGCAATGTAGAGTGATGCCGATGTAGGCGCCCAGATGTGCGCCCTCTGCAGTCTCACACACACGGATCTCTTGAGTTCTCTTCTTCCACGCCCGGTGCTAGCCTCGGGAAGAAGATCCAAGCCTTAGGGAGATGCTCTACTTCACTTGCGCCACCAAGAGAGATGATGCGCCAAGAGAAGAAGAAATACTTCCCAAACCGCCAAGCACTAAAGTTCCTTGCGCCAAGAGGAAAGGAGGAAAAGACTTGCGGTTAAGGAAGAAGGAAGATGCGCCCTTGCTCCTAGCACTCGCCCTCTTCTTGTGTTCATGCCTCCAAGGATTGATCACTCTTTGAGGGCTCGGCTAGGTGCTCTTTTATAGGGCAAGAGGCGATTTATGAAAGGCTAGGATGAAGACAAGTGGGCGGCTAGGATGAGAAGGTTTGAGACAAGGAAAGTCTCCAAGACATTTCCATAATTCTCATTCAACCATTCCTTTTAGAGCCCATGTCCTTCTATGTGCGCCAAGGCCTTGCCTTGCGCCCCAAGTAATGCCATAGAGGCATTCATACCATAAGGGATTAAGGGGGGAGGCGCCAATTGCTTCCTTATGAGGCAAATTGCGCCACTTCTCCCCATTATGCCCATAGGCGCCTAGGGGAGAAGATTTGTCCCCATTATACCCTTTTAGCCTTTCTTCTCTTCATGACAACTTATCATTGGGCCTCATTGGATAATGAGCTAGCCCAAACTTCATTACATGGGTTGATTAAGGACTTGGATCCAATCCAATGCAACCCTAATCCAAATGTGACCAACAATGGTCAAGTACGGGTCAACCTGCCATAAATGAAGTTTGGCTCCAATAATATTCTTCCATCTCATCAGGCCCATTGGCGCTGATGAAATCTCTCAATTAGATCTGAGTCATCCAATAACTCGATCATAAGGCTTCCCGATCAATACGAGAACTCAAGTATCAAGGTGTGCGACCCTGTAGGTTCCTCTGACGCTGGCAGTGCTGACCAAAGGTCATCACAAGCAGTGAGTGGCACGTAGCAATGCATCGCTGCTACCCAGGTCATTGGAATGGATATCGACATCGACATCCCCATCATCGCAACTAGGTATAGATGCATTACAGTCTCTTTGCCGAACTGATATCCGATTGGACAAGTGTGTCACCACTTGTTTTCATCCAATCACATGGTTATGACTAAATCAGGTTCTTACCTGGGTATGGCCATACACTTTCAGTCATAGAACCATAGAGGAGCTCCATGGATATCATGCTTCCCTAGGGAAGGGGCAAATCCTATGTCTGTCCATTGATCTTCTCATATGGGTCGTGACATGCTCAATGACAACCGTTATAACCTCCCAACTACGGCAAGGTGCTAGGTTGTATCAAAGCAAGTCCATAACCATATAGAATGATCAATGACCTCAAGTCAAGGGATCAATGCATCTCCTGTCACTTATGAGGATAACTCATGACACCAAGTCATAGCCTCATAGCGGGTCTATCCAGTATATCCTCCAATGATATACCCATGTGTCTGCGTTAGCACCACGTGCCTAACCAGCCCACATACCAGTCTCACAAGTACAAGAGTTGTCCCATATCCACTCAAGTACATCGATTGGGGACGATTATTTGAGCACATATCCAATCTGTCTCCAGGGACATTATCATGTAAGTACACAATCGCAGGTGTAGACAAACAATGATAACGACAATGCCAGAATGATATATAAATATCAATGTCAAGTAGTACATGAGTCGACCAAAACTAGGTCCTAGGGCATATATACCAACAATCTCCCACTTGCACTAAGACCTAGAAGTTGAGGAATCTCAACCCCATATCTCTAGCGTGACCATCATGCTTCTGTTGCGCCAAAGCCTTGGTCAATGGGTCTGCCAGATTGTTCTCTGTGTCTACTCTGCTAATCTTGACATCACCTCTGTCAATGATCTCTCTGATCAGGTGAAATCTTCTGAGTATGTGTTTGGATCTTTGATGAGACCGTGGTTCCTTGGCTTGTGCAATTGCTCCATTGTTGTCACAGTAGAGTTCAATGGGATCCATTGCACTAGGTACCACCTGAAGATCACATAAGAACTTCCTTATCCAAACAGCTTCCTTGGCTGCATTCAGAAGCAGCCACATACTCAGCTTCAGTTGTAGAATCTGCTATGGTGGATTGCTTGAAGCTCTTCCAGCATACAACGCCTCCATTTATCTTGAACACATAGCCGGCCTGCGATCTAAAGTCGTCAGGATCAGACTGGAACGATGCGTCAGTATAGCCCTGCATACTGAGCTCTTCCTGTCCCCCATAGACCAAGAACAGATCCTTAGTTCTTCTCAGATACTTTAGGATGTTCTTTACAGCCACCCAGTGCTGCAGACCTGGATTGGATTGGTATCGGCTGGTTATGCTCACAGTATATGCCACATCTGGTCTAGTACACAACATTGCATACATGATCGATCCTACTGCCGAAGCATAAGGAATTCGACTCATATCATCCCTCTCAGCCTGTGTTGTAGAACACTAGCTCTTTGAGAGAGTAAGGCCATGTCTCACTAGAAGGTATCCTTTCTTGGATTGCTCCATGTAGAACCTCTCCAGTACCTTATCAATGTAAGTACTCTGACTAAGAGTTAGAAGCCTCTTGGATCTATCCCGGTAGATCCTTACGCCTAGAATATAGGCGGCCTCCCCTAAGTCTTTCATCTCGAAACACTTCCCCAACCATGTCTTCATAGCTTGAAGACTAGGGATGTCGTTTCCGATGAGCAGTATGTCATCAACATACAAGACTAGAAAAATTACCAAGCTCCCACTAAATTTTCTGTATACACAGGCGTCATCTTCGCTTTTGATAAAGCCATAATCTCTCACGGCTTCATCAAATCGAAGATTCCAACTTCGAGATGCTTGCTTCAATCCATAAATGGACCTCTTTAGCCTGCAGACCTTATTAGCCTCTACAGGATGGATGAAGCCATCAGGTTGTGACATATACACATCCTCAGTCAGCTTCCCGTTAAGGAACGCTGTCTTCACATCCATCTGCCATATCTCATAGTCATGATATGCAGCTATAGCAAGCAGAATCCGAATGGATTTAATCATGGCAACTGGCGAGAAGGTTTCATCATAGTCCACCCCGTGGACTTGTTTAAATCCTTTAGCCACTAGTCTACCCTTATAGGTAACTATTTTGCCATCCATGTCTGTCTTCCTCTTGAAGACCCATTTACACCCTATGGGTTTTACCCCATCAGGCAGCTCAACCAAATCCCAGACTTGGTTAGCCGACATGGAATCCATTTCGGATCGCATGGCGTCAAGCCATTTCTCGGAGTCCGGTCCACTGACCGCCTCATCATAGGTTCTGGGTTCATCCTCAATGATGAAGATCCCATCGTGTTGGGTCGGCAGCGACCCATACCTTTCAGGTGCACGACGAATTCTCCCAGACCTACGCGGGACCTGTGTCTGAGCCTCAGGTTGCCTAGCAACCGGTGCAGGTGGCTCAGATTCCATCTCTTTGTCTTGTGCTTGCACTTGGACCTCATCCAAGTCAAACTTCCTCCCACTAACTTCTTTCATAAAAAATTCTTTCTCTAGAAAGACAGCACCCCGAGCAACAAAAACTTTGTTCTCGGTTGGGACATAGAAGTAGTATCCTTTAGTTTCCTTAGGATACCCCATAAACACACACTTATCAGATCTAGGTTCTAGCTTGCTAGAATCCTGACGTTTGACATAAGCCTCACATCCCCAGATCCTGATAAACGCGAGATTAGGGCGTTTCCCACTCCACATCTCGTATGGTATTTTGGAGACACTCTTAGATGGAACATTATTCAGTATCAGAGAAGCTGTTTCTAATGCATGCCCCCAGAATGATGAAGGTAGAGTTGCATGACTCATCATAGATCGAACCATATCTAATAGAGTTCGATTTCTCCTTTCAGACACACCATTCCATTGAGGTGTTCCAGGAGGAGTGAGTTGGGATATGATCCCACACTCTCTCAGATAGTCGAAGAACTCACCGCTCAGGTATTCTCCACCTCGATCTGATCGAAGAGCTTTAATGGATCTTTCAAGCTGGTTCTCTACTTCATTCTTGAACTCCTTGAATTTCTCAAAGGATTCAGATTTATGTCTCATTAAGTAGACATAGCCATACCTACTGAAGTCATCAGTGAAGGTAATGAAGTAGTTGTACCCTCCTCTGGCTTGTTTATTGAAGGGCCCACACACATCAGTATGTATGAGATCTAATAAACCTTCTGCCCTCTCACCAATCTTGGTGAAGGGCGCCTTTGTCATTTTCCCTAACAAACAAGGTTCACAAGTATCAAATTCCTCCAAGGAACTTGAATCTAACAATCCATTTGCATGGAGTTGTTGGATGCGATTCTTGTTTATATGGGCTAATCGACAGTGCCATAGGAAAGCACCAACTGAACCACTCAGTTTGGTCCTTTTATTGCTTATGTTAGAAATAGAACTTTCCATATCCAAGATATATAGACCATTGCACGAAGTACCCTTCCCATAGAACATATTTGCAAATGAAAAAGAACAGGAGTTCTTATTTATTTCAAATTTAAATCCTTTTCTTGCTAAGCAAGGAATGGATACAATGTTCTTTGTAAGTGAAGGTACACAAAAGCAATTATCTAGTTCTAATTGAAGTCCAGAAGGCAAGGAGAGAGTCAAAACGCCTACAGCAACAACAGCAACCTGTGCTCCGTTTCCAACGCGTAGGTCAATCTCTCCAAGCCGCACCGATCTACTTTTCTTGAGCCCCTGCATATTTGTACAAATATGAGCTCCACATGCGGTATCCAATACCCATGACATAGAAGTAGAAAGATTGACTTCTGTAACATAGATACCTGAGCCAGAAGTTAAGGCCAAGCCTTTCTTCTCCTCATTCTGAAGCTGCTTGTAGTCCCTTCTCCAGTGACCCTGCTCGCCACAGTGAAAACACCTCTAGTCCTTTGACTTCTTTGCCTTTTTCTTCAGTGCTTTGGTAGGACCTCTGGCACTGCTCTTAGCACGTGCCTTACCCTTCTTCTTTATCTTCTTGGTCGCAGGGACCAAAAGAACAGAATTGGGTTTGGTCTTACCCATCTCTCGCTCGGCTGTTTGGAGCATATTCATCAATTCCTCCCGTGTGCACTCAATCCGGTTCATGTTGAAGTTAATGATAAACGGACTGAAGCTAGGGGGCAGGGAATGCAGAATAAGATCCACAACCAGCTCGTTGTCTATGGTGTGTCCCAGTCTCCTGAGATGATCCACGTTCCCAATGAGTTTGAGAACATGGGGTCTCACTGGTGCACCCTCAGACAACTTGCACCGAAAGACTGCTTTGGCGGTGTCAAATCTCTCAGTTCTAGCCTGAGCCTCGAACATCTGTTTCAGACGGGTGATCATCTGAAAAGCGTTCTGCTCCTCATATTGCACCTGTAGTTCAGGTGCCATACTGGCTAGCATAAGACATGCAACCTCCAAAGAGTCATCCTGATGCTTTCTATAAGCATCTCTGTCTGCCGTTCGAGCATTAGGCGGAGGAGCTGCAGGAAGAGGCTGTTCAAGGACATACAGCTTCTTCTCGAGCTTGAGGACTATCCTCAAGTTCCGATGCCAGTCCATAAAGTTAGTTCCAACTAACTTATCCTTATCAAGGAGTGATCGCAATGATAATCCGCCAGTGTTCGTAGCCATTGTTCTACAACACCCAAGAAGAGCAGATTAGTACTACTTCGAATCATTTAAACTGGACTTGTTTTAAATGATTTCTGCTCTCACTATTTTAAATTCGAATTGACAACCCACAAAGTCAATCGGGAGGTTTAAAACTTCCTAGTGAGATGGGATCCTTATTTCACATGAGGCTTCGCGTCCCACGAGGGTGGGATGAGATGCACAAAGTAACCCATGTTTCCTAAGGTGGGCGTGCCGGCCGGTTGCTCCAAGCAACTCCCCTTGTCGAGACAGTCTGGGCATTTCATGTCCAGCGAGGGCTGGATACAACATGAAACCTTTACCTCTCAACGATGCCTCTAGACTTTCACCATGTGCCAAGCACATGTGAACTTCTAGTCAAGTCCATTCCTAACCGTTATGCCCAGGGCCAACGAGTTTCCTTGCGAAGGCACGCCCAGGTTAAAACTGGACTGGGGAAACCATTGCCACCACGCACTTTCTAAAGATAAGTGGGTGTGTCCCACGAGGGTGGGAAACAATTCACAACTCCACTGATCGATAGCTTAGTGAGGGCTACGCATTAGAAGGCTACCAGACTTGATATTTTAATTGAGGGTTTTTGTTTAAGGTCTCATCATCTCAGTTTTATCTTATGTCTATCATTACAGGCATACAATCCTATGGTGATAACATAACGATAAAACATTTCAGGCATGCTTCTGCAGATAATAATAAAAGCAGTAAAGAATGATGTGATCATATCCTATACAAGACATTGAACCAATCCATGCCATGAAATAGGTTCAATTCTTGTCCTAGAACTCAAGCCCCAAAAACTTGACCTAGCCTAGCCGACCTCTAGCTTGAACTTCAAGGTTGGCTCCAAGGTCCTTCTCTCATGGTTTAGCTCTCAAACCCTAGAGGTACACTTTAAAAGTTCCCCATAGGTTCGGCCAATGCCATGGTCTTCCTCCAATGAAGGTGCGCCACTATGCAAGGGGCCAAGATGGCTAGCTCTCAAACCAAAAGAGGTTTGGCCAAGGTTTCTTGCGCCACCAAGCACCAACTTGCATGCGCCACCTTGCATGCTTGTGCCATTAAGCAAGATGCGAGCATCAAGGTCCAAGAAGGATGCGCCTAGCCCTTAATCTTCATCTTAATCAAAAGAAAAAAGAAAAGCGGCATGCATGCCTCACGAGGATACATCGCAGGCATGCAAAGGGGGCTTGACTAATGATCACAACATCATGCACAATCAAGGTATTTACTCATGCAATTCTACATGCTCATAAAAAACATAAAATCTGAAATTTTACTTTTTCATAAAACTAGTCTCTTTTTCTCATCTTCTTCTCACAAATCTTTTGGTTAATTGCGATTTATTTTTCATGATGATTTCAGAGATCCTTTCGGCTAGCAATTTTGTCAGATCAAGAGACTTGGCCAGTCCGAAGACACAATGCCCATCCTACTTGACAAGATTACGTGTGCCTTTGATCTTTAAATCAAACAAGAAAAATAGTCCAAAAATTCCAAAAGAGATTGAGAGGATGATAGAAACAAGAAACCTCAATTTTTCCTACTTAGAAAAATTGTTTGCCATGCATCATGCTATTTACGAAAATAGAGATATGGCATGTGAGCATGAAAGAAAAGCATAAAACATCGTTCGAGTCTTGCAAGTCGCTCTGATACCACTGTTGGGAAACCCCAGGGACATTTTACAATTTTTAGAGTCATGGACATACATTTTACGCAGCGGAAGAATGTCCCCGAAACAGGCCAGTCCCAAAAACCCAGTGAAGATCGCAAGCAAGGGAGTCGATACGATGAGTTAGGAAATACCTTAAGAGCAATGTAGAGTGATGCCGATGTAGGCGCCCAGATGTGCGCCCTCTACAGTCTCACACACACGGATCTCTTGAGTTCTCTTCTTCCACGCCCGGTGCTAGCCTCGGGAAGAAGATCCAAGCCTTAGGGAGATGCTCTACTTCACTTGCGCCACCAAGAGAGATGATGCGCCAAGAGAAGAAGAAAGACTTCCCAAACCGCCAAGCACTAAAGTTCCTTGCGCCAAGAGGAAAGGAGGAAAAGGCTTGCGGTTAAGGAAGAAGGAAGATGCGCCCTTGCTCCTAGCACTCGCCCTCTTCTTGTGTTCACGCCTCCAAGGATTGATCACTCTTTGAGGGCTCGGCTAGGTGCTCTTTTATAGGGCAAGAGGCGATTTATGAAAGGCTAGGATGAAGACAAGTGGGCGGCTAGGATGAGAAGGTTTGAGACAAGGAAAGTCTCCAAGACATTTCCATAATTCTCATTCAACCATTCCTTTTAGAGCCCATGTCCTTCTATGTGCGCCAAGGCCTTGCCTTGCGCCCCAAGTAATGCCATAAAGGCATTCATACCATAAGGGATTAAGGGGGGAGGCGCCAATTGCTTCCTTATGAGGCAAATTGCGCCACTTCTCCCCATTATGCCCATAGGCGCCTAGGGGAGAAGATTTGTCCCCATTATACCCTTTTAGTCTTTCTTCTCTTCATGACAACTTATCATTGGGCCTCATTGGATAATGAGCTAGCCCAAACTTCATTACATGGGTTGATTAAGCACTTGGATCCAATCCAATGCAACCCTAATCCAAATGTGACCAACAATGGTCAAATACGGGTCAACCTGCCATAAATGAAGTTTGGGTCCAATAATATTCTTCCATCTCATCAGGCCCATTGGCGCTGATGAAATCTCCCAATTAGATCCGAGTCATCTAATAACTCGATCATAAGGCTTCCCGATCAATACGAGAACTCAAGTATCAAGGTGTGCGACCCTGTAGGTTCCTCTGACGCTGGCAGTGCTGACCAAAGGTAATCACAAGCAGTGAGTGGCACCTAGCAGTGCATCGCTGCTACCCAGGTCATTGGAATGGATATCGACATTGACATCTCCATCATCGCAACTAGGTATAGATGCATTACAGTCTCTTTGCCGAACTGATATCCGATTGGACAAGTGTGTCACCACTTGTTTTCATCCAATCACATGGTTATGACTAAATCAGGTTCTTACCTGGGTATGGCCATACACTTTCAGTCATATAACCATAGAGGAGCTCCATGGATATCATGCTTCCTTAGGGAAGGGGCAAATCCTATGTCTGTCCATTGATCTTCTCATATGGGTCGTGACATGCTCAATGACAACCGTTATAACCTCCCAACTACGGCAAGGTGTTAGGTTGTATCAAAGCAAGTCCCTAACCATATAGAATGATCAATGACCTCAAGTCAAGGGATCAATGCATCTCCTGTCACTTATGAGGATAACTCATGACACCAAGTCATAGCCTCATAGCGGGTCTATCTAGTATATCCTCCAATGATATACCCATGTGTCTGCGTTAGCACCACGTGCCTAACCAGCCCACATACCAGTCTCACAAGTACCAGAGCTGTCCCATATCCACTCAGGTACATCGATTGGGGACGATTATTTGAGCACAGATCCAATCTGTCTCCAGGGACATTATCATGTAAGTACACAATCGCAGGTGTAGACAAACAATGATAATGACAATGCCAGAATGATATATAAATATCAATGTCAAGTAGTACATGAGTCGACCAAAACTAGGTCCTAGGGCATATATACCAACAGTGTTTATGACACAACCTGATGGTTTCATCCATCCTGCAGAGGCCAATAAGGTCTGCAGGCTAAAAAGATCCATTTATGGATTAAAGCAAGCCTCTCGAAGTTGGAATCTTCGATTTGATGAAGCAGTAAGAGATTACGGCTTTATCAAGAGCGAAGATGATGCCTGTGTTTACAGTAAATTCAGTGGGAGCTTGGTGACATTTCTGGTCCTGTATGTCGACGAGATACTACTCATCGGAAATGACATCCCTAGTCTTGAAGCTGTGAAGACATGGTTGGGAAAGTGTTTTGAGATGAAAGACTTAGGGGAGGCCGCTTATATCCTAGGCGTGAGGATCTACCGGGATAGATCCAAGAAGCTCCTGGCCCTTAGTCAGAGTACTTACATTGATAAGGTCCTGAAGAGGTTCAGCTTAGAGCAATCTAAGAAAGGATACCTTCCAGTGAGACTGACCTTATTCTCTCCAAGAGCCAGTGTCCCGTCACACAGGCTGAGAGGGACGACATGAGTCGATTGCCCTATGCTTCGGCAGTAGGTTCGATCATGTATGCGATGTTATGCACTAGACCAGACGTGGCTTATGCTGTGAGCATAACCAGCCGATATCAATCCAATCCAGGTCTGCAGCACTGGGTGGCTGTAAAGAATATTCTATGTTTCAGAGAAGAACTAAAGAATGGTTCTCGGTCTATGGGGGACAGGAAGTGCTCAGTGTTCAGGGCTACACTGAGGCATCGTTCCAGTCTGACCCTGATGACTTCAGATCGCAAACAGGCTATGTGTTCAGATTGAGTGGAGGTGCTATGAGCTGAGAGAGCTCTAAGCAATCCATTGTAACTGATTCTACGACTGAGGCTGAGTATGTCGTTGCTTCTGAGGTAGCCAAAGAAGTCGTTTAGATTCGGAAGTTCATTTCTGAACTTCAGGTGGTTCCAACTACTGTGGATCCGATTGAGCTCTATTGTGACAACAATAAAGCGATGACACAGGCAAAGGAACCATGGTCTCATCAAAAATCCAAACACATTCTCAGTAGATTTCACCTGATCTGGGAGATCATTGATAGAGGTGATGTCAGGATAAGTAGAGTTGACACAAACAATAATCTGGTAGACCCACTGACCAAGGCTTTGGCACAGTAGAAGCGTGATGGTCATGTGAGGGACATAGGGTTGAGATTTCTCAACAACTAAGTCTAAGTGCAAGTGGGAGATTGTTGGTGTATATGCCCTTGGACCCGTTGTTGGTCCATCTTGTACTACTTGACATTGATATTTAATATATCATTCTGGCATTGTCGTTATTATGCTGTGTTTACATATGCGATTATGTACATGGATAATAATGTCCCTGGAGACAGATTGTATCTGTGCTCAAACGGTGTGTCCTCGGTCGAATACCTGAGTGGATAAGGGACAGCTCTAGTACATGTGAGACTGGTATATGTGCTGGTTACGCACGGGGTGCTAATGCAGGCATATGGGTATATCAGTGGTGGATATACTGGACCGACCCGCTGTGAGGCTTTAACTTGGTGTCATGAGTTAAGCTCACAAGTGAGAGGAGATGCATTGATCCCTTGACTTCAGGTCATTGACTCTTCTATATGGTTAGGGACATGCTTATATACAACCTAACGCCTCGCCGTAGCAGGGAGGTCATAACGGTTGTCATTGGGTATGTCATGACCCATATGAGAAGATCAATGGACAGACATGGGATTTGCCCCTTCCTGCGGGAAGCTTGATATCCATGGGCCCCCCCTATGGTTGCATGACTGAGAGTGTATGGCCATACCCAGGTGAAAGCCTGATCTAGTCATGACCATGAGATTGGGTGAAAACAAAGTGGTGACACACTTTGTCCAATCGGATATCAGTCTGGCAAAGAGACTGTAATGCATCGGTATCTTGTTACGATGATGGGGATGTCGATGCTGATATCCATTCCAATGACTTGGGTAGCAGCGATGCACTGCTAGGTGCCAATCACTGCTTGTGATGACTGGGTTCATCACTGCCAACATCTGAGGAACCTACAGGGTCGCACAACTTGAAACTCGGGTTCTCGTATTGATCGGGTAGCCTATTGATTGAGTTATTGGATAACTCAGATCTGTTTGGGAGAATCCATCAGCACCACTGTGCTAGATGAGATGAAAGGAATCATTTGGAGCTAACTTATTTTTGGGCCTAGTAGGCCAAATGGGCCCAATAGACCAAGTTGGGCTAATAGGCCAAATGGGCTCAATAAGCCATTTGGGCCAATGGGCTAAATGGAATGGCGCAAGCTACTTGGAGTGAGCTTGGCGCATTTCCTTGAGGTGGACAAATCCAAGTTGGACATCTCACTTAAAATGAGAAGCTTGGAGCTTCTTGCTTGGAGAAGGCGAATGGGATTTTACTTGGAGTGGGCGAATTGGCTTTGGCTTAGAGTGGGAAATTGGTTTTGATCTCTTGAAGGGGTGCGTCTCTTCATGAAGAGGTGCGCCTCTTCACTTGTGAAGAGGTGCACCTATTCATGTGTATAAAACTCCCTACTCTCCCCTTGTCGCCCTTCTTCCCCTCCTCTTCCCCTTGTCGCCACTCTTGAGATATTCGGCCATTGAGAGAGTTGGACTCTCCTCCTTACTTGGTTCAGTTCTTGCAAGCTCCTTGTCGCCCTCCTCCCCAAAGTTGGACTTTGGCTTGGGTTGATTCCTGTTCGGATCGCGTTGGAGTGCTTCGAGAGTTGGACTCTGACGAAGCTCCACCTCCTCTACTTGGCATCTCCTCTGGAGTTGCACAAGTGATTGAGGAAGTCTCCCAAAGGCGTGGATCTTCTTCCCAAGGCTAGCACCAGGCGTGGAAGAAGAGGACTCTAGGTTCGGCTGTGTGCGAGACTGCGGAGGGCGCACACTTGGGCGCCTGCATCATATCTCTTGATTTGCATCAAGGTATCATCTCCTACTCACCGTGTCGATCTCCTCGCAAGATTCGATCTTCTGGGTTTTTGGGACTGGCCTGTTTCGGGGATTGCTTTCACTGTGCTTGTCTGTAAAATTTTAAAATCCCCGGGGTTTCCCAACATTAGTTGCTCATTTTGATCTAGAAATTCATCAAATGAATGTTAAAATAGCTTTTCTGAATGATATTCTTAATGAAAAAAATTCTACATGACTTAGCTTGAGGGCTTGATTGATGATAAAAAGGAACAAATGGTTTGTAGAAAAAAAAAATCTATCTATGGTTTAAAACAAGCCTCTATATAGTGATATGATTACCACATTTGATTTTATTGAAAACAAGGTTGATCATTGTATATATCTCAAAAACAATGAAAAAAAATTATTAATTTTCTTATTCTTTATGTTGATGATATTTTGCTTACAAGTAATGATATTGTTTTTTCTTCAAGAATGCAAGTTATTTCTTTCAAAAACTTCTGTTATGAAGGATCTTAATGAAGCTTCATTTATTTTGGGTATAAAAATTCACAAGAAAAGATATCAAAGAATGTTGGGTGTATCTCAAAGATCTTATAGAAAAAGGATATTAAATAGATTTAATATGCAAAATTGTAGGCTATACTCATGTTGTAAAAGGTGATAAGTGGAGTTTATCTCAATGCCTTAAGAATGATTATGAGAGAAATTTTATGAAATCTATTCCCTATTCCAGTGCAGTTGGTAATCTTATGTATGCATAAGTTTGTACTAGACCAAACACTAATTTCATTATTAATTTATTGGGGGAAATATTTATCCAATCTTGGAACTGGTCATTGGATTGTTGTTAAGAAAGTGAGGAGGTAATTGTAGAAGATAAGAAACTATATGTTGACAATCTTGAAGTTCAAGGTTATTGAGACTCTAACCTTGTTGGATGTCTTGATGATATAAAATCAACATCTGGAAATATATTTATGTTAAAATGAGGAGCCATGTCATGGAGAAGTGGAAAACCAACAATTACTACAAGCTCTACCATACAAGCAGAGTTTACATCATGCTATGAAGCCAATACTCAAGATATTTGGCTCAAAATTTTCATCACAACTTTGATGGCAGTTAATTCTATTACTAAGCCTCTCAAAATTTTCTATAATAATAGCTTTGAAGTAATTTTTATGAAAAATAATAAAAAGTCAAGTGCAACAAAAACATCTTGAGGTCATTATCTTATAATTAGGGATCTTAAGAAAGGAGATGTAGTGTTTGAATACATTAACATTGACAACATGATTGTAAATCCACTATGCAAGGGTTTAGCACCATCTATTTTTGTGAACCATATTGCAAACATGGGTATTATAGACTCTTTTGATGTATTTGGTTAGTGGGAACCTTTTTTTTGCATTAAACTTATTTATATGAATCATATTTGATTTTGTATCAATGCTAATGCGCACATATTGTTTTACATTGATACATGTTCATGTTAATACTCATTTGTATGATTTTATTATTTATTCTGCACATGATATTTAAAATTGATATAAATATAAAGTCTTAAGGATGATATAATCTTAAGTATTGCAGTTCGCTATACATGTATAAAATCTTAAGGATGATATAACCTTAAGTATGATTGTTTGCTATACATGTATAAAATGACGGTTTACTATAATGTATGTCTTACTACAAACATATGGATTTCTTATTTAGTTCAAGGAAATCATGGAGGAGATTTCGCATTCAGTTTAGAGAAATTTTATAAGACATACAAGATACATGAGTGTTGATTTCTTATTTGGTTTAGAGAAATCATCATGTCGATTTCTCTTTCTTTCTTTTTTTTTTTTTGAGAAATCATAAAGGAGGATAAGAAAATAATATTTATACATTATTTTACTACACAGTCATTTTGTGATATATGTTAATGTTATTTACTAATATTTTCGACTATAGAGGACCTGTATTGCATAATAATACAATGCTCTACTATGATTCAATATTAGTGGTTGCATTAGACAAGATTGAATAAGGTGTTACATGGATTAATAAATGCATCTTCTTTTAAAAGGGTTTTTAGTATATATACATTACAAATGAATATTATTTGTAATTTTTTAAAGTGATAAAATCAATTAATGTTGACCAAGTGAGAGAATATTAAAAATTTTGGTCCAACATTAATTTATTTGAGAGAGTATTTGTTAATTAGTTAAATGAGCTTATAACAACTCATTAATGAATGTGACGACAACCTCCGTCGCTCACAGGTTTGAGAAGAATCCATTCTAGTTTTGGATTTTGTACCCTAAAACCCAAACTCCTTTATAGGGGGAACCTAGGGTTCTATCATTATATATATAGGTTAGATCCCCACTTGCATCATCAATGCTTTGGTCTCTTCTCACTAAAAGCCACTTAAAGAGAGGATAGTAGTGGAAGATCTCTAGCTGGTATTTGGACACAAGACAATAATCATATGATCAATGGCGCAATTAAGTATATTTTATATTATTATTTACACATGTTATTCAAAATTCTAACAAGAATATTCTCTATCTTTAATTAAATTTTTTCTAACATGTAATTCTTTATCATTGTTTCTTATAAAAAATAAAAGGATAATTATACTCATTGTTAAATGGAGGTGATGTATGTTCATGCTGAATGGAGGTGCTGTATACTGGAAGAGCTTCAAGCAATCCATAGTGGCAGATTCTACGATAGAAGCAGAGTATGTTGTGGCTTCTGAGATAACCAAAAAAGTAGTTTGGATCAGGAAATTCATCAGTGAACTTCAGGTAGTTCCTAGTGCTGTAGATCCCATTGAGCTCCTTTGTGATAACAATGGTGCAATCGCACAGGCCAAGGAACTAAGATCTCATCAACGATCCAAGCATATACTTAGGCGTTTTCACCTGATTTGGGAGATCATTGACAGAGGTGTTGTGAAGATATGCAGAGTTGACACAGAGAACAATTTAGTAGATCCACTAACCAAGGCTTTGGTGCAGCAGAAGCATGATGGTCATACTCGAGACATGGGGTTAAGATTCCTCAACAACGAGGTCTGAGTACAAGTAGGAGATTGTTAGTGCTATGCCCTAAGACCTATTTTTAGTCTTACCTTTTGTACTATATTATTGATATTTATATAGATATCCTGGCATTGTCATTGTCATGGTTTATTGTACATCTGCGCATATGTATGTTTACATAATTATGTCCCTTGAGATATTTCTATCTCTGATTATTTTGTCCCTAGTCGAGTACTATAGTGGATATGGGATAGTTATGGTACAAGTGAGACTAGTTTATGCATTGGTTAGCACGGGGTGCTTAATGCAGGTATGAGTATATCAAAGTAGATATACTCGACCGACCTACCGTGAAGTTTTTACTTAGTGTCTCAAGTTAAAATTCATAGTGATAGAGGTGTATCTATCCTCTGACTTGAGGGAGATTGTGTCTCTATATAAAAAGGGGTATGCTTTGATATAACCTAACACTTCACCATAAAAAGGGAGATCATAACAGTTGTCATTGGGTGTATCTTAAGCTGTATGAGAGATGCATCTTGCCAATAGAGGATTTGCCCCTTCCTTGCGAGGAAGCTTGATGTCCATGGGCCCCTATATGGTTGCATGACTATAAGTGTGTGACCACACCTAGGTTTAGCCTAATTTAGTCATGACCATTGTGATTGGGATAAACAAGAGTGACACACTTGTCCACTCTGGACGTCAGCCTGACAAAGGGACTTATATACATAAGTACCTTATCACAGTTTAGGGGTTGTCGATGACGACATTAATTCCGATGACTTGGGTAGCAGCGATATACTACTAGGCGTCACTCACTATTTGTGATAATTAGGCAACTACTACCAATGTTTGAGGAACCTATAAGGTCGCACACCTAGATACTCGAGATTCTGTATTGATCGGATAGCCTCAGATCGAATCTGTGGACAATTCGGATTTGTTTGAGAGTCTTATAGAGCTGGGAGATGGCTTTATAGAGTTGGATGACGCTTTGAATCATTTGACACATCAAATGATTTTAGCGAAATCTCGAGGGGTCCACAGCTTAAGTGCTAAATTAATTTTAGCGAAAACCTTAGGGGCCCACAACTTAAGTGCAAAAATCAATATTTACAAATAAATATATTTGCAACTTAAGTGATGGGGCCTGCATTTAAAGGGCCCCATCTAAACTCTATAAATAAGGGGCTTAGGAGGGGGGGGGGGGGGGGGGGGGAAGCTTCATGCTTTCATCCTAGAAAAACCTAGCCAACTAGGTTATCTTTCCCCTTTCCCCTCCAAAAACCCTAGTTGCCAAGCCTCATAGTTGGCCGTCTCTTGGAGTTGTCGCCTCTAGCTTCCTTGTGGCGACAAGATTTTCTTTAGTGGCGCAAAGGGGGCTATGGTGGAGCTTCTCCCTTACCTTCTCTTCCCTTGCGCATCCTTGTTGGTGGTGCATCTAGAGGAAGAGGGCAGCATACTTCAAGTTGTCGCAACCTTATTGTTGGCGCAAGACTTGAAGATCAGTCCACCTTGGCGCAACTTCTTGGAAGTTAGTGCAAGCAGGGTGGTACACTCCCTTGGCGTGGATCTCCTCCCGAAGCTATCATGAGCGTGGAGGAAGATGAATCTCAAAGGAGTCCGTGTGTGCATGAACGTAGAGGATGGGCCACTTGCGTGTCTCTAACATCGTCATCAACACGTCTTGAGTTTGCAAAATAAGGTTTATGCCCTATCACATCTAGTGTTATTCTTGCAAGACGGTCCTGTTGAATTTGGAATCTAGTTTTAGGCTCACTTTCGCTATTTTCTAAAATTTAAAATAGCCCGAGGATTCCCAACAGTGGTATCAAAACCTACTTACAAGATACACACGGTGTATGGATTTTTCTAGCATGCGCCATTGTCATAAAAAATTTTAAAATTGACATGCCATGGTTTTATGTGTAGAAAAATTATATGTTTGTCTTTTCTCGCTTCACATGTTTTTTCTATGATTTCAATTTTTGCGCATATGAGATAAATCCTATGTGTAAAAATTAATTTCTCCTCACACTCATAGGATAGACCTATGGTGTGAGACTTATATCGATTATGCGGGGCATAGACTAGGTGTTGCCCTAATCCTTGCAAGTTAGGGATTGCAAGTGGTGACATTAAGAAGGCATATGTGGGCTACTTGTAGACTCCTAAGAAAGACAAAAATCTGGAATTTACGATGAGCTACTAAGTTTTGACGAATATGTTTTCCAATGAAAAACTAAAATATGATTTTTTTTAGTTTTTCATTGCATATAGAAAAGCATGTTTAGGTGTTTTTCTTATGCACATGGTATGATTATAGACAAGCCCTAATTGAATGCTTGGGATGTATTCTTGTGAGGCTTGTGTGCTGCCCTATTTTTCTTTCTTGTATTGTAAAATAAAATTAAAGATTAGAAAAGACAAAGACAATATCATAGCTTTCTCCTTGGTGCATCTAACCATGATGAGGCAACCTCCTCTTGGCCAAATCCTTGGTGGCTTCTAGGGTTTTCCCTAGTGGTGCACCTTGAGGAAAGGGGGCTGATGTAGAGGGTTTGCGCAACCTATAGCTTGGCCGAAACCATGATGGCTTCTAGGGCTTCCTAGAGGCACATCTAAAGGTTTATAGGGCTAATCTACAGGTGGCGCAAATAACCCCTTCATGAAGACACAACCTTGTGTGTGGCGCACCTTCTTGGTGGTGCAACATGCAAGGAAGTGGTGGTGCCACTATGTTGGCTGAACCCTAGGAGGAGACTAGGGTTTGTGAACTGGCATAGAGAGGAGAGAGTATTGGCTGAACCCTAGGAGGAGCCTAGGGTTTGCCAGCTGACACAAGTGGACCATGGGACCTAGGCGGTGCACCTAGGTTGGAGCAGAACCCTGAAGCACTAAGAGCATATGTCAACGGCTTGGTAGCATGGGCTGAATGCTTAGGGCTTTGAAGGTGCTATGTGTAGAGTCTAGGTCTAGGGGCTTGTTTCCTAAGTCTGGGCTATAACCATATTATGCTTACTAATTTCTGATATCATGCTATACTTGTTTTATTTTATGTTATCACTATAAGATGCATGCCTGTATTGCTAGGCATAAGATAAAACTAATGTGGTATGAAACCACCTAAACCCTCTCTAAATCATATCAAGTCCAGTGATAGCTTTCTAACATGTAGCCCTCGTCAAACTATCAATCGATGATATTGTGCACTATTTCCCACCCTCATGGGGCACACCTATCTATCTTGAGGAGGCGTGTAGTGACAATGATTTTTCATTCTGGTTAAAACTCTAGGTGCGCCTTTCACAAGGAAATAGTTGGCCCTGGGCATGACGGTCATGTCGGACTTGACTAGAATTTTCATATATGGATTGACAATATGATAAATGACTCTAAAAGCAGCCTCAAGAGGTCAGGGCTTCATGTTATATCCAACCCTCGCTAGACATGAAGTGTTTGAACTATCTTGAGAAGGGGAATTGCCTAATTGTAATCGGCCAGCGTGCGTACCTTAGGATACATGCGTCACGTCATGCAGTACATCCCGCCTTCGCGGGATGCGAGGCCGTGTGAGGAACAAAGATCCCATCTTACTTTGGAAATTATGTGGTTTCTGATAGCATGCATATATATGATATATCGTGACTTAATTTTATTACTATTTTGGAGTAAAATGCATGTTTCATCTCATTGATTTGCCCAAATACTCTGTACTATTCAAAATCTTCACTCTCCCTTGTTTTCATTGAAATTTAGGGATTTCACCCTAAAATCGGTGGAATTTAGAGGATCTGAAGATATGAGACAATTCCTCACGATGAGATGAAGCTAGACATCAAATTTTAGCTCAAATGGAGTTTCCTATGCTCTTTACGGGCATGGCCGTGCATTCATGCATGGCCGTGTATGAACCAGTTTCTCTAGACAGCGTCGACCGTTCACAGGCGTGCCCATGCATCCATGCACGGCCGTGAAGGAATCGACCGACTTTTCCAGACTTTGATGAGATGTTTCGGCACACTCGTGAACCCATAATGGTCGTGAAGAGTCATTTTCTAGAAAACGAACTTTGATGAGCCGTTCACGGGCATGGCCGTGCATCCATGCACGGCCGTGTATCGTCCTACCTATTTGACACCTATTCGGTTTTTTGCTCGTTTCTTGCTATTTTTGGAGCAAAATTTAATAAAATTTTATGAATACCTTCCTAACTTAGCAACGAACAATTTGGGACTAGAATCATGCAATTTGGAGCAGTGGTTGGGGAGAACAAAGTGAAACAGCGAGACCTAGGGTTTGACAGTGATTTTGGCAACGAAAGGCTATTCCGGCAAGATTTGTTCCTCGTTTCGATGCTGAAGATCGTGCCTGGGCCTCTCTCGACGTTGATCTAGTCTTACTTCTAGTTTGCATTAATTTATTTGAGAGATTTCGATGTATTTCATGACAAACATTGTACTGTAATATCTTTTTGGGGTTTGGGCGTAGCCCACTGTAAGAATGTTGATTGTTAATATTTGATCTACACTTTATATAAACTTATCTTTGTTTTTATTCATGTCTAGGAAGTTTTAATTCATGATTATGTACTGGCCATGCATATTTGTGTTTTAGACGTTGTGGGAAGGACTGAGAGGTGAACCACAATCGTCGGATCCCCTTAGACTAGACTGGTGATTTCGGCGACGAGAGTTGTCGAAATCACCCGAAGAACCCTAATTCTTCACAGAACCCATTGGGACTACTTAACCCGGTAAGTCACGAGAGTAGGAGACTTGGGTTAACTTGGACACTGGACCGTGTCCTGAGAGGGAGCGTGTCCGTACCTTAGGAAGGATTACCTTAAGAACATAGGTAAAACATAATTAAAATATTAAACTTTAACATTCCTTCAAGCTTCAGCGTGGTGAAACCCAATGCCTCGATTTTCTCTCAAGACCGTAAAACCCCAATTGTTTTACTCTCTATTCTATATGTTTTCACTTGCTTTAGTTTACTTTCTTCTATTAGAATTTTAGTGACACTCCTACATTTACTAATCCGCCTAGCTATTAATTAACTGATTAGTTAGTATTTGACCCATAGTCCTCGTGAGATCGATACTTTTTATTACGTGATAGACTGTGCACTTGTGGTACGACCCTATCAAGTTTTTGGCGCTGTTGCTGGGGACTAGGTTGCCAATATTAACACGATCAGGAAATTGATAGACTAGGTTTAGTTAGATTTTTGTTTTCTTTTTATTCTATTTATTTACTATTTATTTTCTTTTTGTTTTAGTTGTAATTTTTATTAGTGCGGTTGCTGCTAACTCTTTTGTCAAGGTACATTATTTATGCCTAGGAACACTCTTCGAACAGGAAACATATACTTGGAGACCCAGAGATAGAGCGTTCCTTCCATTTGGTCAGAAGAAATCTAAAAAGGTTGAAGCTTGAAGGACAATTTTCTGATGACCAAACAATAGAAGCTAACCGCTCTCTGAAGGACTTTGCAGCACCCACCATTTCTGGTGTGCACTCGAGCATATCGCGACCGGCTATCAAAGCTAACAACTTCGAGATCAAGCTGTCTCTTATATAAATGGTGCAACAAAACCAATTCAGTGGAGCAGCCACTGAAGATACTAACCTTCACTTGTCTATCTTTTTAGAATGCTACAATACTCTTAAGATTAACGGTGCACACTTGATGACACCAAAATTCATAGTATATTTTGTGTCATTTGATGTGTCTTTTTGTATCATATTTATGCTCTTTTGCTTGTTTTTAAGTCTTATTTGCCAAATACTTCGGAATCTACACCATTCTTTGTTTTTGATCAATTTTAGGCAAAAAGGTATCATTATCACCAGTTTTCAAGCACTTTTAATGCATGAACGAGTTCTAATCATCAAGGGGAGTTTACACATCAAATTTCAAGTTAAAACAAGCCTTCTAGCAAAAATACGGCACTACCGTAATTTTGGGACAAATTTCCACGGTACCGTAATTTTAGCAAACCCAACCAGAAGTTTCAGCAAAAATATGACACTACCATAAATATTTCAACAGTACCGTAATTTCCGACGATTTCACACAGAAACTTTCAGAGTCATCCGAGAGAAATACGGCACTATCGTAATTTTGAGACAAATTTCCACGGTACCGTAATTTCAGACAATTTTGACTAGAGGACTTAGGCAAAAATATGACACTGTCGTAAAGATTTCCACGGTACTGTAATTTTTGCCCAGAATTCACAGAAGAAATTACAACACTGTCGTAATTTTGCACCTAGATTTCTGAGTTTTCCGCCGCAAACTTAAAAACACGATTTGTCGAGATTTAGGGCACCAAATTGAGATCCGAAAGAAGTGGCGGAGTCTTCTCAACGAGGAGAAGATAAAGGAACTGAAAGCCCCAATTTTAGAAGGGATCGAGAGAGTAATCGAGGGAGGCATCCTTAGGGTTCGGCCTCACACCGAGAGGCGTAGAGACCACCTTAGGCCACGATTTTTACAAGGAAGCTTTGCCTAGAGGAGGAGAGGATAGCCCAGAAGTTTCAGAGCAAAAGGAGATCGATCGGAGGAGAAATCAATAAAAGAGCGGGTGCCGGCACTGTTCACACGCGAAATTACGAGCTGTAATTTTCATTACTGCCCTGTTTTGTAACTTTTCCTCTTCCCTTTCAATTTCTGATCATTCTAAACTATGGATTACTGTATTTCTTCTTCCATGCTAGCTTAAACATCTTTTGGGACATGGGGGAGTAATTTTCCTCGATTTCATAATGACTAGAACATTGTTAATTTCGTCATGATAATTTTGTTATGATAATTCTGCTTATGTGATGACTTTCCTTTAACTCTCCTTAGTTTTATAAATATCAGCATATTTTAGAGTTTTGCAAAATAGACTAAGAGGTTAATTGTGAAATTTGGAACCCTAAAAATCATTGAGTTTGG
This sequence comes from Costus lasius, assembly GCA_027563935.2. Lineage (NCBI taxonomy): Eukaryota > Viridiplantae > Streptophyta > Magnoliopsida > Zingiberales > Costaceae > Costus > Costus lasius. The sequence goes on from CM050451.1 coordinate 87,155,819, forward strand.
TACTTATCGTAAGAGATTAGGTTTGTTCTTTGAATTCTAATTTTTAGTGATTTTATTACCATGTTGATTTTCTGATTCTTTGGATTGAGTTAATGTGTTAGGTTTGATTTGGAATTGTAAGAGATTAAATTTTTGATCGCCGGAGAACCTAAAGTAGAACTTGTGATGAGTTTCAGGATGCACGAGAGTAATCCTTGAGTTTCCACATGAGATGTTTGACTTAGAATTCAGATGCACGAGAGTGATCATTGAGTTCTTTGTTCAATGATTTACTTATTTTCAGCATTGGATAGATCTTGCACGAGAGTGAGGATTGGTCCTTTGTATGATTGTCTGCGCGAGAGCGAGACGATCCTTTTATGAAGTAAATTATATCTTTATCATAATAAGATTTTATTGATGCACATCTATTTATATCTAGTCATAGAAATTAAGGCGGATGAAACCCTTGTCCCAATTTCTCTCTCAGATATTTAGTTTACTTTCCGTTTGTGCTTTCGTCATATTCGATTCACTTAGCTAGTGAGAAAACAATTATTTGGTACTTAACACGTAGGTCTCTGTAGTTCGATATCTATTTTATTACTTCAAAGTATCCGTGCACTTGCGGATTACAACAAGTTTTTGGCGCCGTTGCTAGGGACCTTAGTTTTGTTAACATTAAAATAGTTGTTAGTATTGCTAGACTAAGTTTTATTTGTTTTAGATTTAACTTTATTTTTTTGTTTATGCAGGTTTGGGAAATTTTTTTTTTAAAAAAATTTCTAATTGATTGATGTTGGATAATCTTTCTGTTCTTGATAGATTTGAAGATATGTCTTTTAATCACAACTCGTGGACAACTGAAAAAGGTGAGGTATACATGCCACAAAGAAGGTATGAAGACGATTCATGGTGAACTGTTGCAAATAAGTTAGATTATTTGGCTCATAAATTAGACACTTTTAATATGCACCCTGTTAGGAAATCTTATTCTTCAATTAGATGTGATATTTGTGGATGTTTTGATCATTACACTTCTGATTGCCAATTTTTAACTCCTCCAAATCATATTTCTGAACCATACTTTGAGGATACTGCAAAATCTAGTTTAGAGTTGATGTTTGAAAAGTTCATGAAACAAAGTGAGGAAGCACATGAGACCCATAAACATAGGATGTATAATATGCATGGTCATACTGAAATTTTAGAAACCCAAATAGCACAACAAGATTATTTATTTGAGTTTGATTTAGAAACTAAGGAAATTGATTCAGAAAATTTCTCCTCTGATTATGATTGTTTTGAGATTGAGCCTTATGTGAACATTAATGAATCTCACTTTGATTTTGATAATTGTAAAATTGATTCATCTGATAATTTATTTGTGGAAAAGTTTGAGAAAATTGATTTTGAAAAATCCCCTTTTGATTCTAGTGAAATTGATTCTTTTGATGAAAACTTATTTATGGTTAAATTTGATGAATGGAATGAAGAACTTGATAATGGTTTGAAAATTACAGATATTGTTGAGACCCACTTTGATTTTGGTGATATTATTGAAATTAGTGATAAGTCTTTTGTGGTTAACTCTGATTCTATTAAATCTGAAATTGATTCTTTTGCGAACATTGATAAACCTCATTATGATTTTTCGTACGATTCTGATTTTGATTCTTCTGATGATGAATTATTTGTGGAAAAGCATGAGGAAATTGATTTTGAAAAATCTCATTCTGAATTTGTTGATAATTTTGAATTGATAAATTGTTTGATGAAGAACATGAGGAATTAGAAAATGATTTGAAAATTACAAACACTGATGAATCTCACTCTGATGTTTTGCCCATATCTACTATTCAATCTTTTGATTTATTTGAAAAATTATGCTTTATTGAGGAATCTAATTTGAGACAGAAAGACTATTTTGATGATCCAATGTATGAATCTTTTGATGGAAGTCCTACTCTTATTGCAATTGAAGTTATAAATATGAAGAAAGGACTGATGATTTTGCTTATTGACAAATTTAGAAAGATCATTGAACACCCTTTGAGTAGAATTGAAAATTTTGATTTTGATTTCTGCATATTTGAGAAAGCCATGTCAATCTTGATTTATATGAAATTTTAGATGTTTAGATTAGTGGCTAAACTTTTTGGACAACGGAAATGCAGAAAGTTGTATGCTATTTACTTTGGTACTGATTCACCTGCTTCACCATGAGATATGATTTTTGGTCATGCTAGTGACCTAAAAATTAGCACTTCTTGGGAGGCAACCCAAGCACTCTTACTTAGCTTAGTTTTTTTTATTTTAGTTTATTTTTAGAATTAATTTTTCTTTTCTTTTTGCAGGGAAAATCAAATTTTGTGCAAAATACGGCACTGCCGCAATCTCTTTCACGGTGCCGCAATTTTGGTCCGATTTCATCCCAAGAGTTTTGAGTCTTTTACGGCACTACCATAAATATTGGGCTAAAATTTTACGGTGCCGTAATTTTTGATAATTTTTGTGCAGAAGGTTTTATGGCTTTTACGGCAGTACCGTATGCTTTTTCACGGTACTGTATTTTTGAGTGATTTTTTATCCGAAAGTTTTGAGATTTTTGTGAAAAATACGGTAGTGCTGTATCCATTTTTACGGTGCCGTAATTCTAACATATTTCTGACCTGAGAATTTGTGTAAATTACGGCACTGCCGTAAGGAATTTCACAGTACCGTATTTTAAAGCTACATTTTGCTTATCTGACTAGGTGTCTTCTCGCTGCGATTTTAAGAAACTGGGTTAGGAAAATTTTTGATCTTTGGCACAAGCATGAACTACTCATCTTTGTCTATCATCTGGATATTTCTATTTCTGGTTCTTGTTCTGAGTCCTTGGAAAATTCTTGTGAAAAAATTGATAATTCTGATTTTAAGGAAAATTTTAAGAATGATTTTGATGATGAACCTCATGATATTTTAGATTGTGCTACATTTGATGATGTAAGTGAAAAGATTCCTAAAGTTGAATTGAAAACTTTACCTGATAACCTTAGATATGAATTTCTTGGTCCTAATTCTACTTACCCTATGATTGTGGATGCTCAATTAGATGCCAGGGAAACTAATCTGCTCTTGAAGGAGTTGAAAATTCATAGAAAGGTAATTGGGTATACCATTGATGACTTGAAAGGAATTAATTCTTCTTTTTATATGCACAAGATTCACATGGAGGATGAGCACAAGCCACATATAGATTTTCAGAGGAGACTCAACCCATCTATGAAGGAAGTGGTGAAAAAGGAAGTACTGAAATTGCTTGATGCAGATATCATCTACCCTATCTCAGATAGTAAGTGGGTAAGTCTTGTACATTGTGTTCCTAAAAAAGGAGGTGTCACTGTAATGAAAAATAAGGATAATGAGTTGATACCTGTTAGAACAGTCACTAGTTGGCGTATGTGTATTGATTATAGAAAATTAAATACAGCCACTAGGAAAGATCATTTTCCCTTGCCTTTTATTGATCAAATGGTTGAGAGACTTGCTAAACACTCTTACTTTTGTTTTCTTGATGGATATTCCGGATTTTTTCAGATTCCCATTCACCCTGATGATCAAGATAAGACCACCTTTACATGTCCATATGGTACTTTTGCTTATAGAAGAATGCCCTTTGGTTTGTGCAATGCACCTGCTACTTTTCAGAAGTGTATGATGACGATTTTTTCTGAATTTATTGAAGATTTCATGGATGTTTTTATGGATGATTTTTCTGTCTATGGTTTCTCTTTTGATGACTGCTTGGCTAATCTATCACGAGTTTTACAGAGATGCGAAGAGACTAACCTTGTCTTGAATTGGGAAAAGTGTCACTTTATGATTAGACATGGAATAGTTTTGGGTCATCTTATTTCAGAGAGAGGGATTGAAGTGGACAAAGCCAAGATAGAAGTGATTGAGAAGTTGGCACCACCACCACTGTCAAGGAGATTAGGAGTTTTTTGGAATATGCAGGGTTTTACAGGAGATTCATCAGGGACTTTTCTAAACTTGCTAAACCCCTCACTGATTTACTTTGTAAAGATGCCAAATTCTACTTTGATGAGAAATGTCTATTTGCTTTCAGGAACTGAAGAAGGCCTTGACATCGGCACCCATAATGCAACCACCTGACAGGGAGTTACCTTTTGAGCTTATGTGTGACGCCATTGACTTTGCAGTGGGAGCAGTGCTAGGGCAAAGGAAGGAGAAGAAGCCTTATGTGATCCACTACGCTAGCAAAACCTTGGACAAGACACAGAGGAACTACACTACCACCGAGAAGGAGTTGTTGGCTATAGTTTTTGCATTTGACAAATTCAGATCTTACTTGATAAATTCGAAAGTTGTAGTGTATACTGATCATGCTGCAGTTAAATATTTGATGTGAAAGAAGGATAGTAAGCCACGGTTGTTGAGATGGATTTTGCTTCTGCAAGAATTTGACCTGGAAATCAAAGATAAGAAAAAAATTGAGAATTAGTTGCAGACCACCTTTCAAGGATGATTGTAGAAGATGAAAAAGGTAATATTAATGATTCCTTTCCCGAGGAACAACTGATGAGAGTTGAACAAATTAAGGCTCCTTGGTATGCAGATATTGTGAATTATCTTGTTGCTAATATATTTCCTATTGATTTGAGTTACCAAGGCAAGAAAAGATTTTTATCAGATGTTAAACACTATTTTTGGGATGAGCCTTATGTGTTCAAAAGATGTGCAGATGGAATATTTAGGAGATGTATCCCCGAAGAAGAAATGAAAGACATATTATCACAGTGTCATGGATCATCATATGGAGGGCATGCTAGTACTGAGAAGACAGTTTTCAAGGTATTACAATCTGGATTTTATTGGCCCACACTATTTAAGGATGCAAGGAATTTCATAATGTCTTGTGATAATTGTCAAAGAATGGGGAACATCAATAGAAGGAATGAGATGCCATTGTCCACAATACTTGAAGTTGAAATATTTGATGTTTGGGGTATTGATTTCATGGGACCTTTCCCATCATCTGGAGGTAATAAGTATATACTCATGGCGGTAGATTATGTTTCCAAGTGGGTAGAAGCTATTGCTTCTCCTACTAATGATTCTAGGGTTGTGGTGAAATTGTTTAAAAGAGTTATCTTACCATACCACGCTTTGGAGTACCACGAGTTGTGATTAGTGATGGAGGATCCCACTTTATCGAACATAAATTCTCAGCTTTACTTAGAAAATATGGGGTGAATCATAGAGTTGCAACACCTTACCATCCTCAAACAAGTGGACAAGTGGAGATATCTAACAGAGAGATTAAAGGAATATTGGAAAAGACAGTGTCAAGAACAAGGAAGGACTAGGCTTTCAAGCTTGATGATGCACTTTGGGCATACCAGACTACTTTTAAAACACCAATAGGTATGTCATCATTTCAATTAATTTATGGTAAATCATGTCACCTTCCTGTAGAGCTTGAGCATAAAGCGTTTTGGGCGATTAGAGCATTGAATTTCGACTTGAAAAGTGCAAGTGAAAAGAGAAAGTTGCAACTGAGTGAGCTTGAAGAGATTAGACTCTCTGCTTATGAGAATGAAAAAAATCTACAAAGAGAGAACCAAGAGATGGCATGATCGACACATCCTCAGAAAAGAATTTCAACCAGGTGACTTCATTCTTTTGTTTAATTCTAGATTGAGACTTTTTCTTGGTAAACTTAAGTCTCGATGGCTGGGCCTTTTCAGGTAAAGAAGACTTACTGTCGATATATGGAGTGAAGAGAAAGGAGTATTCAAGGTTAATGGACAAAGATTGAAATACTACTATCATGAAGAACGGATTGAAGAAGGGGAGAATTATCTACTTGATGAAATGCAAGCGAATCCAAGTGTGAAAGGGTCAAGCTAATGACCATTAAATTAGCGCTTCTTGGGAGGCAACCCAAGCAAACTATTTTCTTTCTTTTCATTTTGATTTTAGTTTGTTTTGCCTTAATTTGTTTTATTTAGGGTTAATTCTTTTTCTCATTTTTTTTATGATTTTTAGCGATTTTTTTCGTCTTTATTTGCAAATACAGCAGTACCATGGACATTTGCACGGTACCGTATTTTTGGCTGTTTCTTTACAGAAGGTTTGACCAGAATACGGCACCACCGTATTTTTGAGCGATATCAGCACAGTACCATATTTTTCACCATTTTTGAACAGAGAGTTTTTGCGATTTCACTGCAGTACCGTGAACATTTGCATGGTATCGTATTTTTTGAAAGATCTGAACAGAGAATTTATGCATTATACGGTGCCACCGTGAGAGAACGCACGGTGCCGTATTTGTCGCGTTTTCCTGCACAGAACCTGTAGCCATTATACGACACTACTGTATTCGCCATACGGTACCATATTTTCATCCGACCCCACATGTTCACGTGCCGTATTTAGGGTTTGGCGCACTGTTCTTAAGGCTTCTTCGCCCGATTTTGTGCCGACCTTGCGATTTTCTTCGAGCTTTGGTTTCCCTAGCCCTCGTATGATCTCTCTCTACAACTTTCATTTGATTCCAAGCAAGGATTTTGACGATTTCAAGCTCGATCGAGCTTTTCTGCTGTTGTCCCGCCACTGTTTTCACCCCTTTCGTTTTCTCTCGTCCGAGCGCCGATCAAGCTGCTTCCAGTTTTAGAGAACTCCAAAGGAAGTAGAAGATCACTCCCTAAGTCGGTTCGAAGGTCGATCCCAACCCAGAAGTCCAGATCTGAAGCTTGAATCCAGCCCCATTTTCAGCCTACGAATAGTTTGGTAACGCTTCCTGCTTCAGTTTTTTTTAGTGAAACTTTTTGCTGCTTTCCTTCGATAATCATGTCACCTACCAAGAGGATGTCAAAGAAGAAAGGGAAAGCCCTCGCTGAACCTCCAATGCCACCACCAAATCCATTCGGTATCATGTTTCGAGATGAGGAGCAAGAGAAAAGATACAACATGCTATTTGCTCGGCGCATTGTAAAAATGAAATACACCGATGTTAGAGCTTCAGAGCTCCTTGGACTAAAAGATGATGTATTCTGGATGTATGACAAGGTAGGATTGAGAGAATTTTTTTGAAATGACACCTGAAACATACTCACCTGTTGTTCTAGAAGTTCTTAGTAGCTTGTACGTAAGTTGGGAGGAATACATAGATCACACAGCTGAAGGAGAGATCAGATTTAGGATGATGAATGAAGAGAGGAGACTCTCTTTCAAGGAAATTCGACGTATATTTCACTTTCCACGAAAGGGACATACTGAACCACCCATTGGATTCCTTGAGCACATTTTTTGGAACCAGATATTGTCAGACAGCAGATTTTCAGCATCAACAGCAAGAGCCTCAAGAATATCAAACCCCTACATCAGATATGGCCACCGCGTTCTCGCGCACACCATATTCGGGCGAGGGGACAGCGATGGTATAGTCATTCATGCTGAGCTATTCCTACTTTGGAGTATGCTACACGGTTACACGGTGGACATAGCCTTCTTTTTCATAAGACATCTGAGTAAAGTATCAAGGGCTAAGAAGGGAGCCATAGTGATAGGAGGTTTTCTTACTCCTATAGCGCTACATCTAGGGATTGCGCCCTATGGGATCGAGGTTGTTAGAGGAAATTCAAGGATAGATATTGAGTCATGCATTGCAATGAAGATGATCCAATGTGATGGAGATACATATTGTTTGATCCTACAGCCTGGGCTTCCCATGTTACCATTGCCTAATCCCGGACGGACCTCAGTGCAAAATCTTGTGAATTGGAAGCTATCGCCGAGCTGTATATCTTATGCTACACCTGCACCGGAGACATCATTACCACCACCACCTCCTGCTTTGGGTGATGACCAGTTTGGTATGAGTATTAACTCCTCGCCACCTAGAGTCACTGAGCCACCGCCTCAAGGAGCCGTCGGATTGTCCTCACATCACGCAGCCCTAGATCAGAGAGATTGGCAGAGTTACCGAGACCTAGGGTTTCAGACTATCACTACACAGTTATATAGGCAGGAGCAGCGTATGGAGAGGGTGATGGGAGGCATAGGAGGAATACATGAGCAGATAAGTCACATTCACATGGATATCGAGGCGTTGGGAAACTATATAGAAGATATGGGGAATTTCCTCTATGATCGTTTTAACTATGAGGACCCCAGGAGAGGTGGTATCTACGGCGATGCAGGTGAGGGAGCATCTCACGATCCCATAGCTGTTGCCCCGGCTGAAGAGGACGAGGAGGAGATGCATTCAGATGAGTAGGATTTTGTGAGTATCTCATTCCTATTCTCGTACTTTATTTGAGTTCACTAATTCATGTTGATCTTAAACTCGTGTAGGGGAGGATGACTTTGCAAACTTCCTGCCTCCTACTGCTACGGATTCTCGCTTCTTAATCGCTGTTGTGTTGTTATGAAATTTCGATTTGGTTGTACCGACATATTTTAATAATTTGCTATACTTACTATTCGGTGTGGTTGTAGTTGATATTTGATATTTGATGTTCTGGATTGATGTTATGGGTTAGATATGCCATGAGATGTTTGATATTTGATAATCGTTGATTGATACACCTATGTGGTTTGTTTATCTGAGAAAAATACTACTGTTATCATGCCGAAATTTTTCTTGATGGTTTACATATTCAAAATTTGAATTAGGATTAGACCTATTGTGATGAATTTATTTCTCTAATACTTATCTACATATTGAAAATTTTCATTGATTAATAAATAGTGTTTTGGATGAACATATTGTCTGATGAGTTTGATTTTTTGAGGGAAGTTATTTCTTTGAATAAAATCAACATATAAGTGTAATTTTTGAATTGATATTGATTGATTAATTTAGTTGATATTCATGCTATTTACTATTTGTTGGGAAGAAAAGGTCCTTGAACCAAATAAAGTGAGGACTCCCCTACTTGGCACTGTGGGAAAGCGCAGTGGTGCCGAAGGACATGGGTTGAAGTAATAAATAGAAAAAGTATGCATCTATGTGGGTGCATGCCATAAGAGAAATCAATTCACATAAACTCTGCTATCCTTAGTAAATTCTTTCCAAAAAGAGGATATGAGTTCTATTGCATTGATTATGTGATCAATGCACTCTAATTTCATCACTAGAAAAAAAAGGTGGTAATCGAATTAGAGAATGTGAATGAAAAAAAAAGAGAAGAGAAAGAGAGGAACAAGAAGAAGAAATTTTTGGCGTGGAAAAAGATCTTGGAAACCCTAATCCTGTAAACAAAGGTTGATAGTTATGAATTGAAAACTGGATGAAGTCTTGGGATTGATATTCTGCTTATTATACGAGTTGTGAAGTTTTATTTGACTAAGTAATGAAACTTGAAGATCAAAAATCAAAGGGTGATATGTCTATATGAAATTCCATGAAACAGTTGATGAAAGTTTTCATAGTTGATTGTGTTTTAGAAATTTATTCATCATGAGGAAGTTTTATCCTTTGATCAATTTCTTGATTTTTGCTTGAGGACAAGCAAGGTTTGAGCCTTATGTGTTTGATGACTCTAAATTTCATAGTGTTTTTCATACTTATTTAGTAGTCTTTTGTGTTGGGGTATGCCCTTAAGGCTAATGTTTGAGGCCTTGGGATTGTATAAGTATCATGTAATAAACTCTTAAGTTTATAATAAGGCATGGTTGTTATTCAGGTTGTTACCTTGTCTGCTGTAATAAGTGTACTTCTGAATAATGTCTCAAAGCTGTTCAGCTAGGCTGACAGGCTATATGTCCTTAGTCGAGATATCTTGGTGAACATGAGACAGCCTTGATATGATGGAGACTAATATGAGTGCTAATCTTATAGGATGCTTCGAGCATGGAATAAGATGTAGACTCATGGGTACATTGGATGTACTGGACAGACCCTACTGGGATATTGCATTGCTTGTCACAATGTGAATGATCCCTGTAAGCAGCAAGTGGCACATGTCCTTTGACTTGAGATCACTTGTGTTTCTAAATGATGATTGTCATTGTTTTGAGGTAGTTCAATATCATTTGAAATATAATGATTATAGACTATCTTGGATGGTGAGCTTGAATCAGGTTAGGGCACTAGTGATAGATAAAGGATTGCCGTCTCCTTGTTTAAGGAGTGTGGTGTTCTAAGGGCCCCCCTATATGAGATGATTGAGATAGTGTATGGCCATACCCAGATGACTATGTGCATCTGATCTAATCATGCTCATCGTATTGGAGTTACAAGCTTGACCCGCTTGTCCAATAAGAACATCCAGTGGCAAAGGACACATGTATGCCTTGTGAATTGAGTCACACTTGTGCTATGGTTTGGGAGTAGTCTTGGAAGACTCTTTCCTTTATATCGGGAGACAGTGATGTGTTGCTAGATACCCCTCACTGATCGTGATAACGTAAGTTATCGTTACCGACATTTAGAGGAAACCCTCAGGGTCGCACAATTTGGTGATATGGCTTACTTGAGTCAGATCGTATGGACTGGATTCTTTGAGTTCAGATTAAAGGGATTTAATCTCTGATTGTAAGTGAGATCTGGTCTGATCATGTTTGATTGATTAGGACTTGAGATCGGTAAGCTTCGATCGAGAGAGGTGATGCTAGATCGGAGAGATCAAGGGCATCAGATGATGAATGGTTAGATCATGAGCCTTGGGGGTTCAATTTGGTCTAGACCAAGTGGCTAGAGCTATTTCGGTTTGGTTTGTTGAACCAAAGCCGATTTGACATTTTGGCTTGAACCGGTTCACAATGGTGAACGCATGGTTCAATCCTAAAATGCGTTTGGGTTGAGTTGAGCGCATGGACTTGATGAGCTTCCATTTATGGAAAGTCATCAAGGGCCGGTTTCACTCACTTCAATGCCAAAAACGCATATGCGTTTGCGCTCTTCTCTTCAACGCATTCGACTTTGGTTGGGTGGTGATTGACGAAGAGAAGGAGAGGTTGAGCAAGAGGAGCTCTCGGCCAAGAGGTTCATCATCCCCTTCCATTCGACACTTGAAGGCTTGGGTGTCTTGCTAGCACAAGAGACCGCAAGGAGTAAGCATCTTCACCTTGTGTGTGAACTTGTGGAGGAGATCTACTTTGTTCTCTTTATCCAAGCCGACTTCCAAGCATATGGCGTTGGTATGATTTTTATCTCAATCTATTCAATCGATTTTAGTTGAACATATGGCATGCAAATGATCTTGCGACCCTTGCTTCCGCTTGCATATTTTACATTAGCGCCATGCTTAGGGTTTTGCCCCCTTATGATTAGGGGTTCCTACAATTGGTATCAGAGCTTGGCTCTATGCATGCTATTATGTTTGCTGATGTGATCCTCATGTTGCGCTTACTTTTACTTGAGGCATGCTTTGCTTACATGAAGTTGCGCTTGTATCATGCTTTGCTTACATGAAGTTGCGCTTGTATCATGCTTTGCTTACATGAAGTTGCGCTTGTATCATGCTTTGCTTACATGAAGTTGCGCTTGTATCATGCTTTGCTTACATGAAGTTGCGCTTGTATCATGCTTTGCTTATATGAAGTATGCGCTCCCCCTTGAAGGGGACCCCCTAAAGTTTGCGCTCCCCCTTGAAGGGGACCCCCTTAGATCTAAGGGTTATATGCAAGCATGTTGTTTGTTTGTATGATTGCGCATGTTCTAAGGTTTTTCTAAAACTTACATCTTGCGCGCTTGATTAGATCTAAGGTGCCACTACATTAAACCCTTAGATGGGTTGATGAGGTTGAAGTCACCACTAGGTTAGATCCAAGTCTGATCAGACCATCTGACAGCTCAGATGGGTTAACCTGATAGCACCTATGCGCAAGCACAAGGTGGCTATAGGTTGACTGCATCTAGGGCGTGTAGCGAGGTCTGGTTGAGACACTACTGAACACACTTGAGTTAGGCCCGGGGTCACACCCGCTTGCCAAAACTCATGGGGGTAGTTCAACCCTTGGCGCATGCATGGTTGACCATTAGGTCAACTCGGGTCAGTTAGGACTCGGTGCATGCAAGGGCAAAGGATCTAACTAGATGGATGAGTGGATCCCCATCAATGGACCATTGTAAGGTTGTAGGGCTCATAAGGAAATTAAAATTGATGCCATGGGGTTTTCAAAACTTTTAATTTCAAGATGATTGGATCACATGTTGATTGAACCATATGCTTGTTTATTTAGTCTTATGTGGGTTGCCCAATTGTGTGCTGTGCTGGGGCCTGCGTGCCTGGACTTAAAAATTGTAAATTAATTTGTGATCTGCGAATCACATTGTACTTAATTTATAATATGTTGTTGACCTGCGAGTCAACCTTGTCTAGATAGATCAAATGTACTTTGATTAGACAAGAACAAAGGCACACATCCAAGAGGGGCATTCACCTGGTGGTGCACCTGAGGTGCTCTTGGCGCTAGGGCACTGGGTTGGACCAGATGAGATGCAATGAAGCTCAAGTGAAGACTTAAGTTATATTAAGGTCTTACTAGGGTTCATGGGCTTTTACCACATAAGATCATGCTTTCTACTTATTGCTAATAATTAGAATTGCATATTTATGTTTATCTTCTGCTATAGCCATAGGACATGCCTGATAGTAAGAAGATAAAAGACCGTTAAAATCCAACGCTAACATATCAAGCTCGTAAGCCTTCTGACGCGAAACCTCACCTTTCTGACTATCGTTGGAGCCGTGTTGAACCCACTCAGTGGGCACGTCCATCTATCTTCAGACGGTGCTGGATTTCACCTGCGTGTTACAGAGTTGGGATTTATCCCCTCTCGTTGCTCAGCATAGCACGTGGTGGTCCAGGGAGTAGGTCAGGTCAGCTTGACCATGTAGACTACATATGTGGCGCATATGGTAGCACATGGAGGCAGCCATCTCTGGGATCAGAGACTGTGTTGCACCAACTCAGTTGGCACAGTCTGCTGGATTGCCAAGATGAAGGGGAATCGCACGGGTTGGCGATTGGCTGGGACAGCCTACCAGAAACTAGTGCTTGTCATCTCTGTGCATCTTATCTCGCCTGAGCGGGACGCGGAGACCAAGTATGAAATCTGGATCCCATCTCACTAAAAGAGTGTTTACTCTTTCGGACTGTTTACTGGATTTTTCAGTCAGACAAAATAGTGAGAAAAGAATCTTTCTTAAGTCCTGGATTGATTCTGAAACATTGATACTGACCTTGCTGTTCTTGCTTGTTGTAGATTCCTGCAGCAACGAACACCATGAGCTTCAATGTGCGATCCCTACTGGAAAGGGAGAAGTTTGCTGGGCCGAACTTCTCTGACTGGTTCGGACACCTTAAGATTGTTCTTAAGGCAGAGAGGAAACTGTATGTCCTCGAGACGGCGATACCGCCGCAGCCCGCTCCGAACGCCGCAAGGGCGGTTCGGGAAGCCTACGAAAAGCACGTCAATGATAGCATTGATGTCGCTTGCCTGATGCTAGCGTCTATGACGCCACCGCTGCAGCGTCAGCATGAGGATATGTCGGCTATAGAAATTATAGCGAACCTCAAGATGCTATATGCTGCACAGGCGAGGACTGAGCGCTATAATCTGACGAAGCTCTTCTTTCAGAGCAAACTGGCTGAGGGGAGCCCAGTGGGAGCTCACGTGCTCAAGATGATTGGGCACAAGGAGGCTCTAGAGAAACTGGGGCATACCGTCAACCAGTAGCTTGCTGTGGACATTATTCTGCAGTCTCTTCCGCCCTCTTTCGATGCGTTCATTATTAACTTTAATATGAACAAGATCGATTGTACGCCGGCAGAGCTGCTGAATATGCTCTTGACCACTGAGGAAACTCTGAAGGGTAAGCCTTCAACCTCTGTCTTGATGGTTCCTTCTAGGAACAAGAAGAAGGGGAAGAAGGGCAAGGCCCCTATCAAGAATTACAGCAAGGCCCTGAAACAGAAGGTGAAGCGGTCGAAGGACAACAGGTGTTTCCACTGTGGCCAGCTGGGTCACTGGAAAAAGGACTGTAAAGCGCTCCAAGGAGATAAGAGGGGAAGCATCGCTTCTGGCTCAGGTATATATGTGACTGAGGTCATGTTATCTTCTTCTACTATATCATGGGTGTTGGACACTGCATGTGGAGTTCACATTTGTTCAAATGTGCAGGAACTCAAGAGAAGAAGGCAGGTGGGACAGCATGAGGTAGACCTACGAGTTGGAAACGGGGCACGGGTTGCTGCTGTTGCTGTAGGAGACTATTTCATTTCTTTACCATCTGGCGTTGTATTAGAATTAAACAATTGTTATTTTGTACCGAGTATTACCAAGAATATTATCTCTATTCCTGCTCTTGTCAGGAAAGGATTTGCCTTTGAATGCAATATTTCAAAGTGTGTTTTATCTCATGATAATATTGTGTATGCAACTGGTTCAATTAACAATGGGTTATACATGTTGGACATGGAAAATTCTATACAAAACATTGATAATAAGAAAGCCAAGTATGCTGATGACAGCACCTTGTTATGGCATAGTCGTTTAGGCCATATAAACGAGAAGCGCATTAAGCGGTTGCATGAACATGGACTGCTGGGATCATTCTCCTATGAGGAGATTGATACATGCAAAGCTTGTTTGATGGGTAAAATGACGAAGTCTCCTTTTCCTCACAAAGGTCAAAGGGCTTCGGGTTTACTTGACCTTATACACAGTGATGTGTGTGGGCCTTTTAGTAAACATGCCAGAGGTGGCTATCAGTACTTCATTACCTTTACTGATGATTTCAGTAGGTATGGGTATGTCTATTTAATGAGACATAAAAGTGAATCTTTTGACAAATTCAAAGAGTTCAAAAATGAAGTACAAAATCAGCTAGGCCGAAATATCAAGGCACTTCGTTCTGATCGAGGTGGTGAATACCTGAGTCATGGATTTACTGACTATCTGAAGGAGTGTGGGATTATCTCACAGCTCACTCCGCCAGGAACACCGCAATGGAATGGTGTGTCCGAGAGGAGAAATAGAACGTTACTAGACATGGTTCGTTCTATGATGAGTCAGGCCACTCTTCCATATTCCTTTTGGGGTTTTGCACTGGAAACAGCTGCAAAGGTACTAAACCGAGTGCCATCCAAGGCAGTTTTAAAGACGCCATATGAGTTATGGTATGGAAAACAGCCTAGCTTGACATTTATCAGGATCTGGGGTTGCGAGGCTTATGTCAAAAAGCTCGCCTCTGGGAAACTGGAGAGCAGATCTGAGAAATGTATCTTTGTCGGTTACCCTAAGGAAACTAAGGGTTATTATTTCTACGATCCCAAAGAGAACAAGGTTTTTGTTGCTCGGACGGCCATATTTCTTGAGAAGGAGTTTCTTCTGCAAGAGGCCAGTGGGAGAGAAATAAAGCTGGATGAGAATTCAGAGGAAGGACAAAGTAGTCAAGCAGAGTTGGATGTGCCTGAGCTGGTAGATCAGGTTACTGAACAACCTGAGGCTCAGATATCACGGGAACCGCGAAGATCGGGTAGGATCCGTCGACAGCCTGAGCGCTATGACGGAGTCTACATCATTGATAATGATGAACCCCTAACTTATGCGGATGCGGTCAGTGGACCGGAATCAGCTAGATGGCTTGAAGCTATGCGAGCCGAGATGGACTCCATGTCAGATAGCCAAGTCTGGGATTTGGTTGATCCGCCTCCGGGAGTAATCCCTATAGGCTGTAAATGGATCTTCAAGAAGAAGATTGACATGGACGGTAACGTGGTTACCTATAAAGGCAGGCTAGTTGCGAAAGGTTTCAAACAAATCTACGGGATAGATTATGATGAAACTTTCTCTCCTGTAGCCATGTTTAAGTCTATTCGGATTCTTTTCGCGATAGCAGCATATTACGACTATGAGATCTGGCAAATGGATGTGAAGACAGCTTTCCTTAATGGAAATCTGGATGAGGATGTGTATATGACACAACCGGAAGGTTTCACTAATCCAGCAGATCGTCATAAAATATGCAAGTTAAAGAAGTCCATTTATGGACTTAAACAAGCATCAAGAAGCTGGAATATTCGTTTTGATGAATCAATCTCTGAGTTTGGTTTCATCAAGAACGAAGATGACCCGTGTGTATATAAGAGGTTTAGTGGGAGCGTGATTACATTCCTAATCCTCTACGTCGATGATATCTTGATCATTGGAAATGATATTCCTGAACTGCATGCTGTTAAGGCATGGTTAGGAAAATGTTTCCAGATGAAAGATCTAGGAGAAGCAGCCTATGTATTAGGTGTCAAGATCTACCGGGATAGATCTAAGAGGCTTCTCGGGCTGTGCCAGAGTACTTACATCGATAAAGTCCTGGAGAGATTCCATTTAGAGAATTCTAAACGTGGATATCTTCCAGTCAGACATGGTCTGAATCTTTCAAAGAGTCAGTGTCCACAAACACAGACTGAGAAAGATGAAATGGACAATACGCCTTATGCTTCGGCTATTGGGTCCATTATGTATGCGATGTTGTGTACTCGCCCAGACGTCGCTTACGGGTTAAGCGTGACCAGTCGATTCCAAAGTAATCCAGGATTGGCGCACTGGATTGCAGTCAAGAACATCTTAAAATATCTGCGGAGGACCAAAGATATGTTCTTGATATATGGTGGTCAGGAAGAACTCAGTATAGAGGGATATACTGACGCTTCGTTCCAGTCGGACCAGGATGATTTCCGATCGCAATCAGGCTATGTTTTTAGCTTGAATGGTGGAGCAGTGGTGTGGAAGAGCTTCAAACAGTCAACTGTTGCTGATTCCACAACAGAAGCCGAGTATGTTGCAGCCTCGGAAGCATCCAAGGAGGCAGTGTGGATTCGTAAGTTCGTGAGAGAACTTGGTGTCGTTCCTTCGAGTGCAGATCCTTTGGTTATCTTCTGTGATAACACTGGTGCTATAGCACAAGCAAAGGAACCACGGTCGCACCAGAAGTCCAAGCACATACAGAGACGGTTTCACTTGATCCGGGAGATCATTGATCGAGGCGAGATCAAGATTTGCAAGGTTCATACAGATGACAATCTGGCAGACCCGCTTACCAAGCCTCTGGCGCAGCAGAAGCATGAGAAGCACTGTAATAATATGGGTTTGAGATTTCTCAACCATTAGATTAAGTGCAAGTGGGAGATTGTTGGGGTATGCCCTTAAGGCTAATGTTTGAGGCCTTGGGATTGTATAAGTATCATGTAATAAACTCTTAAGTTTATAATAAGGCATGGTTGTTATTCAGGTTGTTACCTTGTCTGCTGTAATAAGTGTACTTCTGAATAATGTCTCAAAGCTGTTCAGCTAGGCTGACAGGCTATATGTCCTTAGTCGAGATATCTTGGTGAACATGAGACAGCCTTGATATGATGGAGACTAATATGAGTGCTAATCTTATAGGATGCTTCGAGCATGGAATAAGATGTAGACTCATGGGTACATTGGATGTACTGGACAGACCCTACTGGGATATTGCATTGCTTGTCACAATGTGAATGATCCCTGTAAGCAGCAAGTGGCACATGTCCTTTGACTTGAGATCACTTGTGTTTCTAAATGATGATTGTCATTGTTTTGAGGTAGTTCAATATCATTTGAAATATAATGATTATAGACTATCTTGGATGGTGAGCTTGAATCAGGTTAGGGCACTAGTGATAGATAAAGGATTGCCGTCTCCTTGTTTAAGGAGTGTGGTGTTCTAAGGGCCCCCCTATATGAGATGATTGAGATAGTGTATGGCCATACCCAGATGACTATGTGCATCTGATCTAATCATGCTCATCGTATTGGAGTTACAAGCTTGACCCGCTTGTCCAATAAGAACATCCAGTGGCAAAGGACACATGTATGCCTTGTGAATTGAGTCACACTTGTGCTATGGTTTGGGAGTAGTCTTGGAAGACTCTTTCCTTTATATCGGGAGACAGTGATGTGTTGCTAGATACCCCTCACTGATCGTGATAACGTAAGTTATCGTTACCGACATTTAGAGGAAACCCTCAGGGTCGCACA
Source organism: Costus lasius (assembly GCA_027563935.2). Lineage (NCBI taxonomy): Eukaryota > Viridiplantae > Streptophyta > Magnoliopsida > Zingiberales > Costaceae > Costus > Costus lasius. The sequence goes on from CM050451.1 coordinate 87,173,826, forward strand.
ATTTGGTGATATGGCTTACTTGAGTCAGATCGTATGGACTGGATTCTTTGAGTTCAGATTAAAGGGATTTAATCTCTGATTGTAAGTGAGATCTGGTCTGATCATGTTTGATTGATTAGGACTTGAGATCGGTAAGCTTCGATCGAGAGAGGTGATGCTAGATCGGAGAGATCAAGGGCATCAGATGATGAATGGTTAGATCATGAGCCTTGGGGGTTCAATTTGGTCTAGACCAAGTGGCTAGAGCTATTTCGGTTTGGTTTGTTGAACCAAAGCCGATTTGACATTTTGGCTTGAACCGGTTCACAATGGTGAACGCATGGTTCAATCCTAAAATGCGTTTGGGTTGAGTTGAGCGCATGGACTTGATGAGCTTCCATTTATGGAAAGTCATCAAGGGCCGGTTTCACTCACTTCAATGCCAAAAACGCATATGCGTTTGCGCTCTTCTCTTCAACGCATTCGACTTTGGTTGGGTGGTGATTGACGAAGAGAAGGAGAGGTTGAGCAAGAGGAGCTCTCGGCCAAGAGGTTCATCATCCCCTTCCATTCGACACTTGAAGGCTTGGGTGTCTTGCTAGCACAAGAGACCGCAAGGAGTAAGCATCTTCACCTTGTGTGTGAACTTGTGGAGGAGATCTACTTTGTTCTCTTTATCCAAGCCGACTTCCAAGCATATGGCGTTGGTATGATTTTTATCTCAATCTATTCAATCGATTTTAGTTGAACATATGGCATGCAAATGATCTTGCGACCCTTGCTTCCGCTTGCATATTTTACATTAGCGCCATGCTTAGGGTTTTGCCCCCTTATGATTAGGGGTTCCTACAATTTGAGCCATGATCTCACTCTCTTGCTTTGTTTTTATGCCTTTTTTTATCATATACTTCAGAATTTACACTATCTTTGGTTTTTGATCAATTTCAGGTAAAAAGGCATCATTATCACCGGTTTTTGAGCAATCTCAATACATGACTGGGTTCTAACCATCAAGAGGAGTCTACCCATCAAATTTTAACTCAAAAAGGATCTTCTAGCAAAAATACGGCACTGCCGTATTTTGGAGAAAAACTGTCACGGTACCGTATTTTGCAGGGGATGTTTTGAGTGAAATACGGCACTACCGTATGAAACTACACGCCACCATATTTTCCAGCGATTTCAACCAGAGAGTTTCGGCAAGAATACGACACTGCCGTATGTAATCGTACGGTACCGTATTATTCAGCATTTTCAACCAGAGAAGTTTGACAAGAATACAACACTGCCGTATGAAATTGGACGGTGCCGTATTTTGTGGCAATTCTAACTAGAAGATTTCAGCAAGAATATGGTACTGCCGTATAATTGGGTGACATTGTCACGGTGCCGTATTTGCTACCCAAAATTCACAGAAAGAAAATACGGCACTACCATATTCAGTATACGGTACCGTATTTGTAAACCCAGATTTCTGAGTTTTCCGCCACAAATTTAAAAACTCGATTTCTCGAGATTTAGAGCACAAATTGAAGATCTGAAAAAAGGGGAAGACTCAGAATAAGTAGGCGCAGGTTTGCCGATCAAGGGAGAAAATTTTTATCCACGACTCAGAGAGAATTGGAAGAAATCGCCGCCGCGCTAGGGTTCGCCGCTGTTCATTGCTCCGATCATCTCCAGCCTCGATTTTTGGAAGGAAGCTCGCCCTCAGGAAGAAGAACACGCCACTGAAGTTTCAGATTGAAAGGAATCCGATCAAAGGGAGAAATCATCAAATTCGTGGTCGCCACACTGTTCATCACGGTTTCAGTTCATATCACAGGTTGAAATTTAGGTTTCAATCCGGTTTTGTAATTTTTACTCCCTCTTTTCAGATTCTAATCTCTCTAAAATGATGCTTTGCTATGATTCTTTCTCCATGGTAGCTTAAATCTTCTTTTGGGACATGGGGGTTTAATCCCCTTGATATTCTAATGATTATATGATTCTTACTCATCAGTTTGTTCTTGATATGGTAATTTTACTCTAAGTGATGAATGCCTTTAATTTTTCCTAGTATCATACATTAACATGTTTAGGAGTTTTATGTTATGGACTGAGAAGATGATACCGTAAGACTTGGAACCCTAAAATTTTCGGTAGGAACCCATCGTAAGAGATTAGTTGCGTTCTTGCTTTTAGATTTTAGAAGCTTAACTCTTGTTGCTGCTTATGACCTAGAAATTCATTACTGTTTTAGACTTGAAAACATGCTAGAGATAGATGTTGGATTGTTAGAACCCCTTGAGTAAAACTTGTGAAACTAAGGTGCGAGAGTGCTTAGTTTTGCTTGAGATCTTGATACTGAGATGGAATGCACGAGAGTGATTCTTAATCTCTTTGATCAAAGTTTACTTGTATTTAACATTGAATAGATCTTGCACAAGAGTGAGGATCATTCTTTGTAAATTGACTGCGCGAGAGCGAGTTAATTTCTTCCTTAAGTAAGCTACATCTTTACCATAGCAAGAAATAGATTGATGAACATTTAATGATATCTAATCATGATTATCAAGATGGATAAACCCCTAGTCCCAAGATTTTCTCTCTGATTCTTTCCGTACGCTGTTTGATTGTTTACTTGCATCATTATTCGATCAATTTAGCTAGCGAAAACTCAATTCGTCGGTACTTAACAATAAGGTCTCTATGGTTCGATATCTTTATTACTTCGATGTATCCGTGCACTTGCGGACATAACAGATTGATAATTTGATGATATATTTTTCTTAGATGGGTAGATTTTTCTGTAATGATGAATATTCATGCATGCCAGTGAATGGAGATATGCCTATTATATTGAATTTATTTCTTCAAATCATATCTACTTGTTGAAATTCTTCATTGATTGATGCATAGGGTTTTGGGTATGTATGTTGTTTGATGAATGCAATCTAAAATGAAACATCTTTCTGGAATAAAATGAGCATATGAGTGTAATTTTTGCATTGATGTCAATTGATTAACCTAGTTGATGTTTAGTTTATCTTACTATTTGTTGGGAAGAAAGAATCCAAGATCCACAAAAATAGTGAGAGACTCCCCTACTTGGCACTGTGTAAAATTGACAGTGGTACCTAAGATATGGGTTGAAGTCTGTAAAAAAAAAGAGTGAGAGAAAAAGAAAATGACTCCTCTACTTGGCACTGTGTAAAATTGATAGTGGTACCGAAGATAAGAGTTGAAGTCCAAATAAAAAGTGTGTATCTATCTGGGTACATTCCATAAAAAATAAAAAAAAGAAAAAGGAAAATTTTGAGTGGAAAAAGATTTTGGATATCCTATTCCCGTAAACAAAAGTGTGATAGATTTAAACTGAAACTTGGGTGAAATCATGAGATTGAGATTCTTTTTATTATGCAAGTTGCGAAGTTTTATTTGATCAAAGTTGTGAATCTTAAAGATTAAATTCTGAGGATAGTGTATTTATCTGAAATTTTGTGCAAAAAGTTGGTGGAATATTTCATAAGTGATTATATTTTAGAAATTTATTTTTCATAAAATAGCATATTTTCCATACTTAGCATTGTTCTTATTTATTTGCTTGAGGACAAGCAAAGTTTGAGCCTTATGTGTTTGATGACACCAAAATTCATTGTATATTTTGTGTCATTTGATGTGTCTTTTTGTATTATATTTATGCTCTTTTGCTTGTTTTTAAGCCTTATTTGCCAAATACTTCGGAATCTACACCATTCTTTATTTTTGATCAATTTCAGGCAAAAAGGTATCATTATCACTAGTTTTCAACCACTTCCAATGCATGAACGAGTTCTAATCATCAAGGGGAGTTTACACATCAAATTTCAAGTTAAAACAAGCCTTCTAGCAAAAATACGGCACTACCGTAATTTTGGGATAAATTTCCACGGTACCGTAATTTCAGCAAACCCAACTAGAAGTTTCAAAAAAAAATATGGCACTACAGTAAATATTTCAATAGTACCATAATTTCCGATGATTTCACACAGAAACTTTCAGAGTCATCCGAGAGAAATACGACACTATAGTAATTTTGAGACAAATTTCCACGGTACCGTAATTTCAGACAATTTTGACCAGAGGACTTAGGCAAAAATATGACACTATCATAAAGATTTCCATGGTACTGTAATTTTTGCCCAGAATTCACAGAAGAAATTACGGCACTGCCGTAATTATTTTATGGTGCCGTAATTTTGCACCTAGATTTCTGAGTTTTCCGCCGCAGACTTAAAAAATATGATTTATCGAGATTTAGGGCACCAAATTGAGATCTGAAAGAAGTGGCAGACTTGTCTCAATGAGGAGAAGATAAAGGAACCGAAAGCCCCAATTTTTAGGAGGGATCGAGAGAGTAATCGAGGGAGGCGTCCTTAGGGTTCGGTCTCACGCCGAGAGGCGTAGAGACCACCTCAGGCCGTGATTTTTACAAGGAAGCTTCGCCTGGAGGAGGAGAGGAAATCCCATAAGTTTCAGTGTGAAAGAAGATCGATCGGAGGAGAAATCAATAAAAGTGCGGGCGCCGGCACTGTTCACACGCGAAATTACGGGCTGTAATTTTCATTACAGCCCTATTTGTAACTTTTCCTCTTCCCTTTCAATTTCTGATCATTCTAAACTATGGATTACTATATTTCTTCTTCCATGCTATCTTAAACATCTTTTGGGACATGGAGGAGTAATTTCCCTCGATTTCATAATAACTAGAACATTGTTAATTTCATCATGATAATTTTGTTATGATAATTCTGCTTATGTGATGACTTTCCTTTAACTCTCCTTATTTTTATAAATATCAGCATGTTTTATAGTTTTGCAAAATAGACTGAGAGGTTGATTGTGAAATTTGGAACCCTAAAAATCATTGAGTTTGGAACTTATCGTAAGAGATTAGGTATTAGGTTTGTTCTTTGAATTCTGATTTTTAGTGATTTTATTACCATGTTGATTTTTTGATTCTTTGGATTGAGTTAATGTGTTAGGTTTGATTTGAAATTGTAAGAGATTAAATTTTTGATCACCGGAGAACCTTAAGTAGAACTTGTGATGAGTTTCAGGATGCACGAGAGTGATCCTTGAGTTTCCACTTGAGATGTTTGACTTAGAATTCAGATGCACGAGAGTGATCCTTGAGTTCTTTGTTCAATGATTTATTTATTTTCAGCATTGGATAGATCTTGCACGAGAGTGAGGATTGGTCCTTTGTATGATTGTTTGCGCGAGAGCGAGACGATCCTTTTATGAAGTAAATTATATCTTTATCATAATAAGATTTGATTGACGAACATCTATTTATATCTAGTCATAGAAATTAAGGCGGATGAAACCCTAGTCCCAGTTTCTCTCTCAGATATTTAGTTTACTTTCCGTTTGTGCTTTCGTCATATTCGATTCATTTAGCTAGTGAGAAAATAATTATTTGGTATTTAACACATAGGTCTTTGTTGTTCGATATTTATTTTATTACTTCGAAGTATCCGTGCACTTGCGGATTACAACAACACCCTAATGCCATCAAATTAAAACTTTTCCCTTTTTCTCTCAGGGATCGTGCTAGGGCTTGGCTACAATCTTTATTCCAGGGCTCTATCAGGACGTGGGAACAACTATCTCAAGCTTTTCTGTCAAAATATTTCCCATCGAGCAAAACTGCACAGCTCAGAAATCAAATCACCAACTTCGCCTAACGAGATGGAGAGTCCCTTCATGAAGCATGAAACCGGTTCAAAGAACTGCTGCGTATGTGCCCACACCATGGTCTACAGAAATGAGTGATCAAACATACTTTTTACAGTGGTTTATTATATCAGACTAGACTTTCTGTAGATGCTACTGCTAGTGGGGCACTGATGAACAAAAATCATGATGATGCTATGGAGTTAATTGAGGACATGACCCTCAATCATTATCAGTGGTCAGGAGAAAGGTGCCAGTCAGTTAGAAATTTACGGAAGTTTGACATAAACATGATTAATTTCCTAGTAGCGAAAGTAGATTCACTTTCCTCTAAGCTTGATTCTATTAATATTTCTACTTCTAACTCTATGACTTGTGATGTCTGTGGAGTGACAGGGCATTCTACTGATGACTGCCACATCTTGAGCGGTCCATCTGAATAAGTCAATGCTATTGGGAATTTCAGGAATCAGAACGACCCTTACTCGAACACATATAATCTGGGATGGAGAAATCATCCGAATTTTCTCCTATAGGTTGAATCAAGGACAAATCCCTCTTGCAAATTTTGCTAATCCAAACTCTTCTTCTAATTTCAGGCCTCCTCTCGAAGTACAACATCCATCAGCTAATCAAAGACATCCTCCCCAAAAGTCTAGATTAGAGTTGATGCTAGAGAGCTTTATGGCAAATCAGATGAAGCACACCGATAGTATGAATGAGTAGATTCGCCAACTGAATATGAAAGTGGACTCGATGTCCACACACTTGAAAATGATGGAGACCTGGATCACACAACTAGACCAGTGAGCCAATTCATCCTCTAGAACCCCAGGAATGCTCTCAGCCGAGCTAGAAGCAAATCTAAGGGACTAATGCAATGCTGTCATGACAAATGGTGATGAGCAATTAAAAGACCCTGAAGCTAAGAATATTGAGAATGAAAAAGAAGAGTCTAAAAGCCAAAAAAAGAAGGCTCATCCAGAAACTCCTGAAACACCAAACATCGAGAAGATAATGGTTATTGCTGAAAACTCTACATATTGCATGTATAACTAGCCATCTCTCAAATTTGAAGACCCTGGTAGTTTTGATATACCATGCATGATTGGCAACACTTCATTCGATAGAGCGCTCTTGATTTAGGTTTTGGCGTTAGCATCATGTCATTCGCTACATTCAAGACATTGGACTTGAGAAATATCAAATCAACATCTAAAGTTCTCCAACTTGCAAATAGCTCTAAACTTCATCCACTTGGGATTGCTGAGAATGTGCTGCTGCAAATTAAAGGATTCTCTATCCTGATAGATTTTGAGAATTTGGACATGACTGAGAATTCTACCTTTCTCCTTATATTGTGCAGACCATTCTTTGCTACAATAAAAGCCATGATTGATGTTCCATGCAGGACGATAAATTGTCATTCGATCTTCTGCTAATAATAAATAATTCTATTTTTTAGGCTCCAGGGATAGCAATAATGAAGGAAAGCACTGCGCAGTCAAGAAGCAAGATGGAACTACTCCCAGAAGTTTTTCCTAAACATTTTAAAGATAGGCCCGATGACTTGATAGGTCTACGAGGAGATGAGATGGTGGCTATGATGATTCAAACTGAAAATACCACTGGAACTAATCTGAAGAAGAGAACATTAGGAGTGTTCGAGGATGATATTTTCATTGATTCTAAGAAGACTGATGTGTTTTACCAATATGCTATTCCATATTCTATCAAAACTATTGCAAAGGAATTTTTATATCTTGTGCTTATTTTAATAGGTGCTATTCATGGACGATGATGAAAGTAGATGCTCCATGCTACTTACTTCACCTCTACTACACCAGACACACCATAAGCATCACGCTGGTCAAGCTAGTGACCTTAAAGAAGCGCTTGTTGAGAAACAACCTAACCTCTTGTTTACATTCTTTGTTTCTTATTTATTTCTCTCATTTAGTCTTTATAGTTTTTCAGATTTTCTTTCATATTTATGCTTTCTAGGCTGTACCCTACTGATGGTAATTTTTCTAGAATTTTTCAAGTGCTTGCGAGCTGTTCATGCTCTTACCCATGCATCCACGCACAGCCGTGAATGACTCGTAATATTTTCTGCCAAGAGCGCCGAAGCTTTCACGGGCAAGGGTGTGAAAAGATGCATGACCGTGATGAAAATCTGCAGTTTGCGCCGAGGCATGTACGGGCATGCCCGTGCATCGACGCACGGCTGTGATGTGTAAGTGACATTCGCGTCGATTCAGCGCCGAGGCTCGCACAGGCTGGACCATGTACGCCTTCACGGCTGTGTATGACGCTATTATAAAAAAAAAACCACGTGCACGCCCTCTTATACACCCGTGCAACAAACCCTAGCGCACCGTTGCCGTTCCGATCCGCCACCTCCGACACTCGATTGACCTCCGGCAACCCACCATTGCCTTCTCCAGGCTCCGGCGGATCTTTCCCAGAAATTTCCAGTGTCGATTCGTGCTTCTCGACGCCGATCAGCCGCTTCTTCTATTTTCGCCGCCGCCTGCAGATTTGTCGTCGCCGACCTCGTCTCTTCACCGCCGACGTCTCCAACAACTTACCCCAACCTTCTGGTCACTTCCCATCAGTTTTCACGACTTTAGCATGTCTCAACGCAAGCAAGTTACCAGCAAGCACCGTGCGTCCTCCTCCCATTCTGCCGCCGAACAGCAACCACCACCAGCTGCGCCGCCTACACCCTACGACATCATATGCCGTGATCCTGAGCAGTTGGCCAAGCTGAATGCATTGACACGCCGGCAAGTGATCCCCACCAGATATCTTGATCATGCAACACTAAATACACTGGGCTTTCAGGAAGATGTTCAATGGCTTTTCCATCGGGTGGGATGGGGTCAGCTCTTCACCATCTCCTACCCCACGTATATCCCCATTGTATTGGAATTCTTATCATCTATGGAGCTACATGCAAACATCCATACCGATGAAGATGACGACAGCTTATCTTTTTGCCTCAATAATACGGAGTTTGTGCTCACTTTATCGGAGTTGAATCAAATTTATGGTTTTCCTACTGACGGCACGCGGTTGATCCCACTGGAATTCAACGCCAACACCTTTTGGAAACTTCTTACTAGCACCCGGCCCTTCGACACAAGGACTGCCCGTGCGACATACCTCGGCAATCTAGTTTTGAAGTATGTGCACCGCATCATGGCACATACTATCTTTGGCCGTGGGGAGTCCGATGGTCTTGTACGAGCTTCTAAACTTCTATTCCTCTGGGTGATGCTGCATGAAGTCCACCTCAACACAGCCTTCTACTTTGCCAGACAACTCCAAAAAGTTTCTAGAGCGCCCTTGACCGCATGGAGGCGATGATTAGATTTGTCCAAGACGCCCAACAAGAAACTCACCTTACCATCGATGAAGGGCTTGATCGGCTTCGCAACCATGAGGCTGAGGTAGGACGCCAAGGACGAGTATAGTCTTCTCTCTTAGAGTCTATTCATGACCTTCAGGCGAGGCTGCGTCGGCGCTGGGGATGAGCACTTTGGTTTCACTATCATTCGGTCAGCTTTCTATGTTTTAGTAGTTACGTTTATGTTTTTAGTTTTACCTAGTTAGCTTGTCATTTCACTTTTTATTTGCCTTCACTTCTCTAGTTATATCAACATCTTAGGTGTCTCACCCACCCCATATCTATGATATTTGCTTTGCCTTTGGGATTGATTTGTTCTATAGTTGCTTGATTGATTGAATGAGAATCCTGCATGCTTCATTGTTTATATTGATTATAGTTTGCACACATAGCTTTTTGTTTGGTACAGTTGAAAGATTAATTAACTCAATTCATTATAATTCATTCATATGAGGTGCACTTGTTGTATTTACCTTCACCTAGATATACATCACATGTGACACACTTCTTTGCATCTTGCTTCATAATTCCATACTTATTTGTACATCTTGTCATGGGAATTAGAAATAATAATAGTGGTACCGAAGTGTATTTGTACATTGCACATTGTACTTCCACTTGGCACTATTCATAGCAATACAATAGCAAAATGGATAGTGGTACCTAAGTTCATTGTTCATTATAGTTTTGGCACTATCCCTAGAATTCAAAATAATAGTAGTGGTACCGAAGCCAGGATGTCCTCATTTCCCTAGCTTGGCACTATTCCTAAAAAAAGGGCACCACATAGGAACTATGTGCACAGATGCTATTTTTCCGATGACTTGATGTACAACTATCTTATTTGTGAACGCTTGATCAAAAATTTCATTTATGTGTGATGTATGGTAAAGGTCGTTGGTATTGTCAACTTTGCATATTCGAATGAATTGTATTATTAATATTTGATTTAATTTGCTTTTGACATTGCATCATAACTTGAGGCTTGCTGTGATTAAACTACAACCTTCCTAGACTTATCGAAGTTGGCTAAGATTCCTTATTTCATTTTATCACTGTGCTCTAGACAATTCAATTGCTTGAGGACAAGCAAAATTTAAGTCCGATGTATTTTGATAGCATGCATATATATGATATATCGTGACTTAATTTTATTACTATTTTGGAGTAAAATGCATGTTTCGTCTCATTGATTTGCCCAAATACTATGTACTATTTAGAATCTTCACTCTCCCTTGTTTTCATTGAAATTTTGGGATTTCGCCCTAAAATTGGTGGAATTTGGAGGATCTGAAGATATGGGACGATTCCTCACGATGAGACGAAGCTACACGTCAAATTTTAGCTTAAACGAAATTTCCAATGCTCTTCACGGGCATGGCTGTGCATCCATATATGGCCGTGTATGAACCAGTATCTTCAGACAGCGTCGAGCTATTCACAGGCGTGCCCGTGCATCCATGCACGGCCGTAAAAGACTCGGCCGACTTTTCCAGACTTCAACGAGACATTCACGGGCACACCCGTGAACCCATACATGGCTGTGAAGAGTTATTTTTTAGAAAACAAACTTTGACGAGCCGTTCACGGGCATGGCCGTGCATCCATGCACGGCCGTGTATCGTCCCGCCTGTTCGACACCCATTCAGTTTTTTGCTCGTTTCTTGCTATTTTGGAGTGGAATTTAATGAAATTTTACGGAGACCTTCCTAACTTAGCAACGGACAATTTGGGATAGGAATCACATGATTTGGGGCAGCAGTTGGGGAGAACGAAGTGAAACGGCGAGACCTAGGGTTTGATAGCGATTTTGGTGATGAAAGTCTATTCCGCGAGATTTCTTCCTCGTTTCGACACTGAAGATCATGCCTGGGCCTCTCTCAACATTGATCTAGTCTTACTTTTGCTTTGCATTAATTTATTTGAGAGATTTTGATGTATTTCATGATGAACATTGTAAAGTAACTTCTTTTTGGGGTTTGGGCGTATCCCACTGTAAGAATGTTGATTGTTAATGTTTGATTTATATTTTATCTAAACTTATCTTTGTTCTTATTCATGTCTAGGAAGTTTTAATTCATGATTATATATTGGCCATGCATATTTGTGTTTTAGACATTGTGGGAAGGATTGAGAGGTGAACCACAATCGTCGGATCCCCTTAGACTGGACTGGTGATTTCGGCCACGAGAGCTGTCAAAATCACCTAAGGAACCCTAATTCTTCACAGAACCCATTGGCTCTGCTTAACCCGGTAAGCCACGAGAGTAGGAGACTTGGGTTAAGTTGGACACCGGACCGTGTCCTGAGAGGGATTTTGTCTATACCTTAGGAAGGATTACCTTAAGAACATAGGTAAAGCATAATTAAAATATCAAACTTTAACATTCCTTCATGCATCAGTGTGGTGAAACCCAATGCCCCGATTTTCTCTCAAGACTGTAAAACCCCAATTGCTTTACTCTCTATTCTGTTTGTTTTCACTTACTTTAGTTTACTTTCTTGCATTAGGATTTTAGTGACACTCCTACATTTACTAATCCGCCTAGCTATTAATTAACTGATTAGTCAGTACTTGACCCTTAGTCTTCGTAGGATCGATACTTTTTATTATGCGATAGACTGTGCACTTGCGGTACGACCCTATCAGTTTCCCATATTGACATTTGAGGGTTGTCAATCTGATAAAATAGTGAGAAACAATCATTTATTTCAAGTCTAGATTAAGTGCTTGAAATATAGTACTAATCTGCATGTCTTTTGTTGTAGATCATCATGTATACAAACAATATCAGATTAAAACTACGATCTATCCTCTCAGAGGATGAGTTGGACTAGTGTCAAAACTTGAGAAATGACCTCAAGCTCGAGAGTTGTAAGAAGCTCCAGAAAGAGGTGAAGAGAAGGATTCCTTCGTCTTTAGACTCAAGCATTCATGTGGTTGAAGTCAACCTATCGACTTTGAACACATGGGTACTTGATACCACATGTGGAATGCATATTTGTACAAGTATACAAAGGCTCAAAAGAAGTAGAATAGTGCAACCAGGAGAAATTGATTTATGAGTCAAAAATGGCGCACAGGTTACTACCGTGACTGTAGGAGACTTCATTCTCTCACTGCCGTCAGGACTTCAATTAAAACTTGACCATTGTTATTTTGTACCATCGATTACTAAGAATATTATATCCATTCCTGCCTTGGCGAGGAAAGGTTTCAATTTTGCAATTAAAGAGAACACATGTTCTTTTTTATTGGCAAACTTGTTCTATGATTCTGGTACTCTATGCACTAGATTGTATGTCTTGGACGTGCAAAGTTTTTTTTTGCAATGTAAATGCTAAGAGGATCAAGTTAAGTGGTTTAAACAACACTTATATTTGGCACTGTCGTTTAGGGCATATCAACAATAATCGCATCCAACAACTCCATTCAAATGGGTTCTTAGATTCGAATTCCTTCGAAGAGTTTGACGCATGCAAGCCTTGTTTGTTGGGCAAAATGGCAAAGGCATCATTCACTAAGAAAGGTGAGAGGGCTACAGGTTTGTTGAATCTCATACACAGTGACGTATGTGGACCATTCAACAAACAAGCCAAAGGTGGATTTATGTACTTTATCATGTTTACTGATGACTTCTGTAGATATGGTTATGTCTACTTTATGAGACATAAGTTTGAATCCTTGGAGAAATTCAAGGAGTTTAAGACTGAAGTAGAGAACTAGCTTGGATGATCTATAAAGGCTCTTCGATCTGCTCGAGGCAGAGAGTACATGAGCCATGAGTTTACTGGCTATATGAAGGATTGTGAGATTCTCTCATAGCTCACCTCTCTAGGGATACCCCAGTGGAATGGAGTGTTTGAGAGGCAGAATTGGACCTTGCTTGACATAGTCCAGTGTGTGATGAGTCATGCAACTCTACCTCCATATTTCTGGGAACGTGCTTTGGCGACATCATCTTTAACACTAAATAATGTTCCATCTAAAAGTGTCTCTTAGACTCCACATGAGTTGTGCACTGAGAGAGGACCTAACCTCACATTTATGAGGATTTGGGGATGTCCAAACCACACCTCGCATATGTATGTTTAGATGATCATGTCCCTTGAGATATTTTTATCTCAAATTGTTTTGTCCCTAGTCGAGTACTATAGTAGATATAAAACAACTATGGTGCAGGTGAGACTAGTTTATGCACTAGTTAGCACGGGGTGTTTAACGTAGATATATGAGTATATCAAGGTAGATATACTGGACCGACCCACCTTGTAGTTTTAACTTGGTGTCTCAAGTTAAAATTCACAGTGATAGAGATATATCTATCCTTTGACTTGAGGGAGATTGTGTCTCTGTATAGTAAGAGGCATGCTTTGATACAACCTAACACCTCACTGAAAAAGAGAGGTCATAATGGTTGTCATTGGGTGTATCTTAAGCTATATGAGAGATGCATCTTTCCAATAAAGGATTTGCCCATTCCTTGCGAGGAAGCTTGATGTCCATAGGCCCCTATATGGTTACATGACTAAAAGTGTGTGGCCACACCCAGGTTTAGCTTGATTTAGTCATGACCATTATGATTAGGATAAACAAGTGTGACACGCTTGTCCAATCTAGAGTCAGCCTAGCAAAGGGACTAGTATACACAAGTACCTTATCACAGTTCAGGAGTTATTGATGACAAGATTAATTCTGATGACTTGGGTAGTAGCGATGCACTGCTAGGTATCACTCACTGCTTTTGATGATTAGGTCATCGTTGTGTTGTGTCCGCAAGTGCATGGATACTCGAAGTAATAAAAGATATCGAACCACAGGGACCTACTTGTTAAGTACCGAGTAATTGTTTTCTCACTAGCTATGCAAATCGAATATGATGTAAGCAAATGATCAGACTGTGCTACGGATTATCAGAGAGGAAAAGTTGGGACTAGGGTTTCATTCACCTTAATTTCAACGACTATATAGAAATAAGTGTTCGTCAGTCTATTCTTAACATGATAAAGATGGAATTTACTTATATAGAAATTGTCTGGCTCTCGCGACAATAATTTACAAAGAACTACTCTTACTCTCGCGACTGATTATTCAATATTAAAAATAAGTAAACCTTGACAAAGAGATTTAAAATCACTCTTGTGCATAATTCTCAGTGTCAATATCTCAAGTGAAATTAAATATTCTCATATCTTAGTTTCACAGGTTTTACTTAAGGGTTTCCAACAATCCAATACCTAATCTCTTAGCATATTTTCATGTCTATCTCAATAATATTTCCTGGATCAGATTATCAACAAGAATTATACTTCAAAAATCAAGAATTAAGAACAAACCTAATCTCTTAGCATAAGTTCCTAAATCATAATTTTAGGGTTCCAAGTTTTGCAAATCACTTCTCAATACATCAAAACTCTAAAACATGTTGAAAATAAAAACTAGCAAAGATTAAAGACATTAATTACTTAAGTAAAATTATCATATCAAAGAATATTATGACGAAATAGGAATTATCTAGTCATTAAGAAATTAAAGGGATTTCACCTCCTATCCCAAAGAGTTTTTACGCTAGCATGATGGAAGAATACATCTCAGAAAAATTGGAATTCAAAGAGAAGAGGAAATAATGTTACTGGATATAGGGCTGTAACAATATTACAACCCGTAATTCTTGTGATGAACAGTTCGGCACTCGCGTTTTCTCTGATTTTTCCTCCGATTGAACTCTTTTTGCTATGAAACTTTTTGCGTGTGTTCTCCTTCCTCAGGCGTAGCTTCCTTGCAAATTTTGCACTTGATCATGGTCTGTGCACCTCTTAGTGACGAACCCTAGGGCGGCGACGGACTCTGCGATTTCTCTCTGAATCATGGATTAAATTGGGGCTTCTCGTTCTGAGATCTTCGCCTCCTCTTATACAACATTCTCCTTCTTTTAGTTTTCGAAATAGTGGTCTAAATCGCCCGGAATCATGGTCGCAAGAATCGGCTACAGTAACTCCAGAAGACTCGAGCAAACACGGCTGCCTGGGTTACAATTACGGCCCGTGAAGATAATTACGGTAGTGCCGTAATTTCTTCTGTGGAAAATTTTAGAAGAATTACGGGCTACAATAAAAACCACGGTAGTGCCATGTTTTATCCTTCATGCTTCAAATTTGGTTTGACAAGATTACGACCATAATGATATTATGGTAGTGCCGTAATTCCCTCTGATCAAAAATCATCAAAAATTACGGCAGAGGAAATTAATTAGGGTAGTGCCGTGGTTTATTCTGTAGGTCCAGTAAAATCACGGCCTGTAATTAAAATTACGGCCTTGCCGTAATTTTGTGAAAAACTCTAATTGACTTGAAATTTGTCGTGTAATCTCCTCTTGATGATTAAGATTTGTTTATGCACTTAGATTGCTTGAAAATCCATCAAAATGATACCTTTTTGCCTGAAATTGATCAAAAACTAGAAAAGTGTAGATTCTAAAATACTTAACAAATAAGACATAAAAATAAGCAAAAGAGCATAAATAAGGCCCAAAAAGACTAATTAATTAATACAAAATATACTATAGATTTTTGAGTCATCACGCTGCCAATGTTCGAGGAACCTACGGGGCCGCACACCTAGACACTACACTCGAGATTCCGTATTAATCGGATAGCCTCATATCGAATCTATGGATGATTTAGATTTGTTTGGGAGTCTTATAGAGTTGGGAGATGACTTTATAGAGTTGGATGACACTTTGAATCATTTGACACATCAAATGATTTTAGCGGAATCCCAAGGGGTCCATAACTTAAGTGCTAAATTAATTTTAGTAGAAACCTCAGGGGCCCAAAATTGCAAAAATCAATATTTACGAAAAAATATATTTACGACTTAAGTGACGGGGTCCATGTTTAAACTCTATAAATAAGGGGCTTAGGGGGGGGGGGGGGGGGGGGTTGGGGTTGGGCGAAAGCTTCATGCTTTCATCATAGAAAAACCTAGCCGACTTGGTTATCTTTGATGGAACCCTTTCAAGAGGGGAGCGCAAACCCTATTGTGAGAAGAACCCCTTTCATGAGGGGGGCGCAAGTCATATCTTTCTTTCTCATAGCAGCGGAATTAGGGTTTCCACATAAGATCGCATTCTATACTTTCATATAATCAACTTGAATAACAAGTGAGAGATTCGTTACCATGGCCATGGGAAGGAGTCGGCTTGGAAGCTAGAGAACGATAGGGTTCTCCTCCAAAGTGTGCCACACACAAGAAGAAAAATGGCCTACACCTTGTCGTCCTTGTGCTAGCAAGGCTTCAAGGTTCTTTGCCGTATGGAAGGGAGAGAATAGCTTGCTTGGCGAGACTCCTTTTCCTTGTCTTCGTCCTTGTCGTGCTTCACCGAAAATTGGAGAAGCCTTCACAAGCGCATTCAACAAGTGAGTAACCTCCCACACTTATGTGGAGGCGTTACACACATCCCATTTGAAAACCGAATTCCAAATATGGAATGTGTTGAAGGCTTAAGCGTTCACGCCAAGTGAACCAAGCCCTTAACTCACCTTACATGAACCATGCGCTCATCCATGAGCCGGTTCAATGTCGGTTTGGTCCAAGACCAATTAACCCAAGCCAAGCCAATAAATGGTCTAGACCATCTATGAACCTAATGGTTCAAGATCTAACCGTTCATCTCCTGATGCTCTTGATCTCACCGATCTAGCATCATCTCTCTCGATCGAAGCTTACCGATCTCAAGCCCTAATCAATCAAACATGATCAGACCAGATCTCACTTACAATCAGAGATTAAATCCCTTTAAACTGAACCCAAACAATTCAGTCCACACGATCTTACTCAAGTAAGCCATATCTCCAATTTGTGCGACCCTGAGGGTTTCCTTTAAATGTCGGTAACGATAACTCACGTTATCACGATCAGTGAGGGGTATCTAGCAACACATCACTGTCTCCCGATATAAAGGAAAGAGTCTTCCAAGACTACTCCCAAACCATAGCACAAGTGTGAATCAAACTCACGAGGCATGCATGTTTCCTTTGCCACTGGATGTTCTTATTGGACAAGCATGTCAAGCCTGTAACTCCAATACTATGAGCATGATTAGATCAGATGAACACTGTCATCTGGGTATGGCCATACACTTTCTCAATCATCTCTTATAGAGGGGGGGCCCCATTAGAACATCACACTCCCTGAACAAGGAGACGGCAATCCTTTATCTATCACAAGTGCCCTAACCTGACTCAAGCTCACCATCCAAGATAGTCTATAATCATTATGTTTCAAATGATATTGAATTACCTCAAAACAATGACAATCATCATTTAGAAACACAAGTGATCTCAAGTCAAAGGACATGTGCCACTTGCTGCTTACAAGGATCATTCACATTGTGACAAGCAATGGAATATCCCAGTAGGGTCTGTCCAGTACATCCAATGTACCCATGAGTCTACATCTTATTCCATGCTCGAAGCATCCTATAGGAGTAGCACTCATATCAGTCTCAATCATATCAAGGCTGTCTCATGTTCACCAAGATATCTCGACTAAGGACTTATAGCCTGTCAGCCTAGCTGAACAGCTTTGAGACATTATTCAGAAGTACACTTATTACAGCAGACAAGGTAACAACCTGAATAATAACCATGCCTTTTATAAACATAAGAGTTTATTACATGATACTTTTACAATCCCAAGGCCTCAAACATTAGCCTTAAGGGCATACCCCAACAATCTCCCACTTGCACTTAATCTAATGGTTGAGAAATCTCAAACCCATATTATTACAGTGCTTCTCATGCTTCTGCTGCGCCAGAGGCTTGGTAAGCGGGTCTGCCAGATTGTCATCTGTATGAACCTTGCATATTTTGATCTCGCCACGATCAATGATCTCCCGGATCAAGTGAAACCGTCTCTGTATGTGCTTGGACTTCTGGTGCGACCGCGGTTCCTTTGCTTGTGCGATGGCTCCAGTGTTATCACAGAAGATAACCAAAGGATCAGCACTCGAAGGAACGACACCAAGTTCTCTCACGAACTTACGAATCCACACTGCCTCCTTGGATGCTTCCGAGGCTGCAACATACTCGGCTTCTGTTGTGGAATCAGCAACAGTTGACTGTTTGAAACTCTTCCACACCACTGCTCCACCATTCAAGCTAAAAATATAGCCTGACTGCGATCGGAAATCATCCTGGTCCGACTGGAACGAAGCGTCAGTATATCCCTCTATACTGAGTTCTTCCTGACCACCATATATCAAGAACATATCTTTGGTCCTCCGCAGATATTTTAAAATGTTCTTGACCGCAATCCAGTGCGCCAAACCTGGATTACTTTGGAATCGACTGGTCACGCTTAACCCGTAAGCGACGTCTGGGCGAGTACATAACATCGCATACATAATGGATCCAATAGCCGAAGCATAAGGCGTATTGTCCATTTCATCTTTCTCAGTCTGTGTTTGTGGACACTGACTCTTTGAAAGATTCAGACCATGTCTGACTGGAAGATATCCACGTTTAGAATTCTCTAAATGGAATCTCTCCAGGACCTTATCGATGTAAGTGCTCTGGCACAGCCCGAGAAGCCTTTTAGATCTATCCCGGTAGATCTTCACACCTAATACATAGGCTGCTTCTCCTAAATCTTTCATCTGGAAACATTTTCCTAACCATGCCTTAACAGCATGCAGTTCAGGAATATCATTTCCAATGATTAAGATATCATCGACGTAGAGGATTAGGAATGTAATTACGCTCCCACTAAACCTTTTATATACACACGGGTCATCTTCGTTCTTGATGAAACCAAACTCAGAGATTGATTCATCAAAACGAATATTCCAGCTTCTTGATGCTTGTTTAAGTCCATAAATGGACTTCTTTAACTTGCATATTTTATGACGATCTGCTGGATTAGTGAAACCTTCCGGTTGTGTCATATACACATCCTCATCCAGATTTCCATTAAGGAAAGCTGTTTTCACATCCATCTGCCAGATCTCATAATCGTAATATGCTGCTATCGCGAAAAGAATCCGAATAGACTTAAACATGGCTACAGGTGAGAAAGTTTCATCATAATCTAACCCGTAGATTTGTTTGAAACCTTTCGCAACTAGCCTGCCTTTATAGGTAACCACGTTACCATCCATGTCAATCTTCTTCTTGAAGATCCATTTACAGCCTATAGGGATTACTCCCGGAGGCGGATCAACCAAATCCCAGACTTGGTTATCTGACATGGAGTCCATCTCGGCTCGCATAGCTTCAAGCCATCTAGCTGACTCCGGTCCACTGACCGCATCCGCATAAGTGAGGGGTTCATCATTATCAATGATGTAGACTCCGTCATAGCGCTCAGGCTGTCGACGGATCCTACCCGATCTTCGCGGTTCCCGTGATATTTGAGCCTCAGGTTGCTCAATAACCTGATTTACCGGCTCAGGCTCATCCAACTGTGCTTGACTACTTTGTCCTTCCTCTGGAATCTCATCCAGCTTTATTTCTCTCCCACTGGCCTCTTGCAGAAGAAACTCCTTCTCAAGAAATATGGCCGTCCGAGCAACAAAAACCTTGTTCTCCTTGGGATCGAAGAAATAATAACCCTTAGTTTCCTTAGGGTAACCGACAAAGATACATTTTTCAGATCTGCTCTCTAGTTTCCCAGAGGCGAGCTTTTTGACATAAGCCTCGCAACCCCAGATCCTGATAAATGTCAAGCTTGGCTGTTTCCCATACCATAGTTCATATGGCGTCTTTGAAACTGCCTTGGATGGCACTCGGTTTAGTACCTTTGCAGCTGTTTCCAGTGCAAAACCCCAAAAGGAGTATGGAAGAGTAGCCTGACTCATCATAGAACGAACCATGTCTAGTAACGTTCTATTTCTCCTCTCGGACACACCATTCCATTGCGGTGTTCCTGGCGGAGTGAGCTGTGAGATAATCCCACACTCCTTCAGATAGCCAGTAAACGTATGACTCAGGTATTCTCCACCTCGATCAGAACGAAGTGCCTTGATATTTCGGCCTAACTGATTTTGTACTTCATTTTTGAACTCTTTGAACTTGTCAAAAGATTCACTTTTATGTCTCATTAAATAGACATACCCATACCTACTGAAATCATCAGTAA
Organism: Costus lasius; assembly: GCA_027563935.2. Taxonomy (NCBI): domain Eukaryota; kingdom Viridiplantae; phylum Streptophyta; class Magnoliopsida; order Zingiberales; family Costaceae; genus Costus; species Costus lasius. The sequence goes on from CM050451.1 coordinate 87,194,054, forward strand.
AGGTAATGAAGTACTGATAGCCACCTCTGGCATGTTTACTAAATGGCCCACACACATCACTGTGTATAAGGTCAAGTAAACCTGAAGTCCTTTGACCTTTGTTAGAAAAAGGTGACTTCGTCATTTTACCCATCAAACAAGCTTTGCATGTATCAATCTCCTCATAGGAGAATGATCCCAGCAGTCCATGATCATGCAACCGCTTAATGCGCTTCTCGTTTATTTGGCCTAAACGACTATGCCATAGCAAGGTGCTGTCATCAGCATACTTGGCTTTCTTATTATCAATGTTTTGTATAGAATTTTCCATGTCCAACATGTATAACCCATTGTTAATTGAACCAGTTGCATACACAATATTATCATGAGATAAAACACACTTTGAAATATTGCATTCAAAGGCAAATCCTTTCCTGACAAGAGCAGGAATAGAGATAATATTCTTGGTAATACTCGGTACAAAATAACAATTGTTTAATTCTAATACAACGCCAGATGGTAAAGAAATGAAATAGTCTCCTACAGCAACAGCAGCAACCCGTGCCCCGTTTCCAACTCGTAGGTCTACCTCATGCTGTCCCACCTGCCTTCTTCTCTTGAGTTCCTGTACATTTGAACAAATGTGAACTCCACATGCAGTGTCCAACACCCATGAAATGGTAGAAGAAGATAACATGACCTCAGTCACATATATACCTGAGCCAGAAGCGATGCTTCCCCTCTTATCTCCTTGGAGCGCTTTACAGTCCTTTTTCCAGTGACCCAGCTGGCCACAGTGGAAACACCTGTTATCCTTCGACCGCTTCACCTTCTGTTTCAGGGCCTTGCTGTAATTCTTGACAGGGGCCTTGCCCTTCTTCCCCTTCTTCTTGTTCCTAGAAGGAACCATCAAGACAGAGGTTGAAGGCTTACCCTTCAGAGTTTCCTCAGTGGTCAAGAGCATATTTAGCAGCTCTGCCGGCGTACAATCGATCTTGTTCATATTAAAGTTAATAATGAACGCATCGAAAGAGGGCGGAAGAGACTGCAGAATAATGTCCACAGCAAGCTCCTGGTTGACGGTATGCCCCAGTTTCTCCAGAGCCTCCTTGTGCCCAATCATCTTGAGCACGTGAGCTCCCACTGGGCTCCCTTCAGCCAGTTTGCTCTGAAAGAAGAGCTTCGTCAGATTATAGCGTTCTGTCCTCGCCTGTGCAGCATACAGCATCTTGAGGTTCGCTATAATCTCTATAGCCGACATATCCTCATGCTGACGCTGCAGCGGTGGCGTCATAGACGCTAGCATCAGGCAAGCGACATCAATGCTATCATTGACGTGCTTTTCGTAGGCATCCCGAACCGCCCTTGCGGCGTTCGGAGCGGGCTGCGGCGGTATCGCCGTCTCGAGGACATACAGTTTCCTCTCTGCCTTAAGAACAATCTTAAGGTGTCCGAACCAGTCAGAGAAGTTCGGCCCAGCAAACTTCTCCCTTTCCAGTAGGGATCGCACATTGAAGCTCATGGTGTTCGTTGCTGCAGGAATCTACAACAAGCAAGAACAGCAAGGTCAGTATCAATGTTTCAGAATCAATCCAGGACTTAAGAAAGATTCTTTTCTCACTATTTTGTCTGACTGAAAAATCCAGTAAACAGTCCGAAAGAGTAAACACTCTTTTAGTGAGATGGGATCCAGATTTCATACTTGGTCTCCGCGTCCCGCTCAGGCGAGATAAGATGCACAGAGATGACAAGCACTAGTTTCTGGTAGGCTGTCCCAGCCAATCGCCAACCCGTGCGATTCCCCTTCATCTTGGCAATCCAGCAGACTGTGCCAACTGAGTTGGTACAACACAGTCTCTGATCCCAAAGATGGCTGCCTCCATGTGCTACCATATGCGCCACATATGTAGTCTACATGGTCAAGCTGACCTGACCTACTCCCTGGACCACCACGTGCTATGCTGAGCAACGAGAGGGGATAAATCCCAACTCTGTAACACGCAGGTGAAATCCAGCACCGTCTGAAGATAGATGGACGTGCCCACTGAGTGGGTTCAACACGGCTCCAACGATAGTCAGAAAGGTGAGGTTTTGCGTTAGAAGGCTTACGAGCTTGATATGTTAGCGTTGGATTTTAACGGTCTTTTATCTTCTTACTATCAGGCATGTCCTATGGCTATAGCAGAAGATAAACATAAATATGCAATTCTAATTATTAGCAATAAGTAGAAAGCATGATCTTATGTGGTAAAAGCCCATGAACCCTAGTAAGACCTTAATATTACTTAAGTCTTCACTTGAGCTTCATTGCATCTCATCTGGTCCAACCCAGTGCCCTAGCGCCAAGAGCACCTCAGGTGCACCACCAGGTGAATGCCCCACTTGGATGTGTGCCTTTGTTCTTGTCTAATCAAAGTACATTTGATCTATCTAGACAAGGTTGACTCGCAGGTCAACAACATATTATAAATTAAGTACAATGTGATTCGCAGATCACAAATTAATTTACAATTTTTAAGTCCAGGCACGCAGGCCCCAGCACAGCACACAATTGGGCAACCCACATAAGACTAAATAAACAAGCAAATGGTTCAATCAACATGTGATCCAATCATCTTGAAATTAAAAGTTTTGAAAACCCCATGGCATCAATTTTAATTTCCTTATGAGCCCTACAACCTTACAATGGTCCATTGATAGGGATCCACTCATCCATCTAGTTAGATCCTGTGCCCTTGCATGCACCGAGTCCTAACTGACCCGAGTTGACCTAATGGTCAACCATGCATGCCCCAAGGGCTGAACCACCTTCAAGAGGTTTGGCAAGCGGGTGTGACCCCGGGCCTAACTCAAGAGTGTTCACTGGTTGTCTCAACCAGACCTCGCTACACGCCTAAGATGCAATCGACCTATGGCCACCTAGTGCTTGCGCACAGGTGCCATCTGGTCGATCCATCTAGACTGTCAGATGGTCTGATCAGACTAATGGATCTAACCTAGAGGTGACTTCAGCCCCATCAACCCATCTAAGGGTTTATAGTAGATGCATATAGATCTAAATGTTTGCGCGCAAGTAGGTATAAGATTTGATGAAATATCATTCAACCATTCAACATACTTATCATGCGCCAACACAACAACATGCGCAACTCATGAAGAAACATACATCTTGCGCAACTCATGAAGAAACATACATCTTGGTTCTAAACTAGCATGTAGGTTTCGGCATGTAAGCAATCACCTTTAGATCTATTCACAAAAATATTCATGGATCAAACATGATGATCTACTCATTAGAACCGCAAGCAATCATATGAAAAAGTATAGATTCGCTCTGATACCAATTGATGGAACCCTTTCAAGAGGGGAGCGCAAACCCTATTGTGAGAAGAACCCCTTTCATGAGGGGGGCGCAAGTCATATCTTTCTTTCTCATAGCAGCGGAATTAGGGTTTCCACATAAGATCGCATTCTATACTTTCATATAATCAACTTGAATAACAAGTGAGAGATTCGTTACCATGGCCATGGGAAGGAGTCGGCTTGGAAGCTAGAGAACGATAGGGTTCTCCTCCAAAGTGTGCCACACACAAGAAGAAAAATGGCCTACACCTTGTCGTCCTTGTGCTAGCAAGGCTTCAAGGTTCTTTGCCGTATGGAAGGGAGAGAATAGCTTGCTTGGCGAGACTCCTTTTCCTTGTCTTCGTCCTTGTCGTGCTTCACCGAAAATTGGAGAAGCCTTCACAAGCGCATTCAACAAGTGAGTAACCTCCCACACTTATGTGGAGGCGTTACACACATCCCATTTGAAAACCGAATTCCAAATATGGAATGTGTTGAAGGCTTAAGCGTTCACGCCAAGTGAACCAAGCCCTTAACTCACCTTACATGAACCATGCGCTCATCCATGAGCCGGTTCAATGTCGGTTTGGTCCAAGACCAATTAACCCAAGCCAAGCCAATAAATGGTCTAGACCATCTATGAACCTAATGGTTCAAGATCTAACCGTTCATCTCCTGATGCTCTTGATCTCACCGATCTAGCATCATCTCTCTCGATCGAAGCTTACCGATCTCAAGCCCTAATCAATCAAACATGATCAGACCAGATCTCACTTACAATCAGAGATTAAATCCCTTTAAACTGAACCCAAACAATTCAGTCCACACGATCTTACTCAAGTAAGCCATATCTCCAATTTGTGCGACCCTGAGGGTTTCCTTTAAATGTCGGTAACGATAACTCACGTTATCACGATCAGTGAGGGGTATCTAGCAACACATCACTGTCTCCCGATATAAAGGAAAGAGTCTTCCAAGACTACTCCCAAACCATAGCACAAGTGTGAATCAAACTCACGAGGCATGCATGTTTCCTTTGCCACTGGATGTTCTTATTGGACAAGCATGTCAAGCCTGTAACTCCAATACTATGAGCATGATTAGATCAGATGAACACTGTCATCTGGGTATGGCCATACACTTTCTCAATCATCTCTTATAGAGGGGGGGCCCCATTAGAACATCACACTCCCTGAACAAGGAGACGGCAATCCTTTATCTATCACAAGTGCCCTAACCTGACTCAAGCTCACCATCCAAGATAGTCTATAATCATTATGTTTCAAATGATATTGAATTACCTCAAAACAATGACAATCATCATTTAGAAACACAAGTGATCTCAAGTCAAAGGACATGTGCCACTTGCTGCTTACAAGGATCATTCACATTGTGACAAGCAATGGAATATCCCAGTAGGGTCTGTCCAGTACATCCAATGTACCCATGAGTCTACATCTTATTCCATGCTCGAAGCATCCTATAGGAGTAGCACTCATATCAGTCTCAATCATATCAAGGCTGTCTCATGTTCACCAAGATATCTCGACTAAGGACTTATAGCCTGTCAGCCTAGCTGAACAGCTTTGAGACATTATTCAGAAGTACACTTATTACAGCAGACAAGGTAACAACCTGAATAATAACCATGCCTTTTATAAACATAAGAGTTTATTACATGATACTTTTACAATCCCAAGGCCTCAAACATTAGCCTTAAGGGCATACCCCAACAATCTCCCACTTGCACTTAATCTAATGGTTGAGAAATCTCAAACCCATATTATTACAGTGCTTCTCATGCTTCTGCTGCGCCAGAGGCTTGGTAAGCGGGTCTGCCAGATTGTCATCTGTATGAACCTTGCATATTTTGATCTCGCCACGATCAATGATCTCCCGGATCAAGTGAAACCGTCTCTGTATGTGCTTGGACTTCTGGTGCGACCGCGGTTCCTTTGCTTGTGCGATGGCTCCAGTGTTATCACAGAAGATAACCAAAGGATCAGCACTCGAAGGAACGACACCAAGTTCTCTCACGAACTTACGAATCCACACTGCCTCCTTGGATGCTTCCGAGGCTGCAACATACTCGGCTTCTGTTGTGGAATCAGCAACAGTTGACTGTTTGAAACTCTTCCACACCACTGCTCCACCATTCAAGCTAAAAATATAGCCTGACTGCGATCGGAAATCATCCTGGTCCGACTGGAACGAAGCGTCAGTATATCCCTCTATACTGAGTTCTTCCTGACCACCATATATCAAGAACATATCTTTGGTCCTCCGCAGATATTTTAAAATGTTCTTGACCGCAATCCAGTGCGCCAAACCTGGATTACTTTGGAATCGACTGGTCACGCTTAACCCGTAAGCGACGTCTGGGCGAGTACATAACATCGCATACATAATGGATCCAATAGCCGAAGCATAAGGCGTATTGTCCATTTCATCTTTCTCAGTCTGTGTTTGTGGACACTGACTCTTTGAAAGATTCAGACCATGTCTGACTGGAAGATATCCACGTTTAGAATTCTCTAAATGGAATCTCTCCAGGACCTTATCGATGTAAGTGCTCTGGCACAGCCCGAGAAGCCTTTTAGATCTATCCCGGTAGATCTTCACACCTAATACATAGGCTGCTTCTCCTAAATCTTTCATCTGGAAACATTTTCCTAACCATGCCTTAACAGCATGCAGTTCAGGAATATCATTTCCAATGATTAAGATATCATCGACGTAGAGGATTAGGAATGTAATTACGCTCCCACTAAACCTTTTATATACACACGGGTCATCTTCGTTCTTGATGAAACCAAACTCAGAGATTGATTCATCAAAACGAATATTCCAGCTTCTTGATGCTTGTTTAAGTCCATAAATGGACTTCTTTAACTTGCATATTTTATGACGATCTGCTGGATTAGTGAAACCTTCCGGTTGTGTCATATACACATCCTCATCCAGATTTCCATTAAGGAAAGCTGTTTTCACATCCATCTGCCAGATCTCATAATCGTAATATGCTGCTATCGCGAAAAGAATCCGAATAGACTTAAACATGGCTACAGGTGAGAAAGTTTCATCATAATCTAACCCGTAGATTTGTTTGAAACCTTTCGCAACTAGCCTGCCTTTATAGGTAACCACGTTACCATCCATGTCAATCTTCTTCTTGAAGATCCATTTACAGCCTATAGGGATTACTCCCGGAGGCGGATCAACCAAATCCCAGACTTGGTTATCTGACATGGAGTCCATCTCGGCTCGCATAGCTTCAAGCCATCTAGCTGACTCCGGTCCACTGACCGCATCCGCATAAGTGAGGGGTTCATCATTATCAATGATGTAGACTCCGTCATAGCGCTCAGGCTGTCGACGGATCCTACCCGATCTTCGCGGTTCCCGTGATATTTGAGCCTCAGGTTGCTCAATAACCTGATTTACCGGCTCAGGCTCATCCAACTGTGCTTGACTACTTTGTCCTTCCTCTGGAATCTCATCCAGCTTTATTTCTCTCCCACTGGCCTCTTGCAGAAGAAACTCCTTCTCAAGAAATATGGCCGTCCGAGCAACAAAAACCTTGTTCTCCTTGGGATCGAAGAAATAATAACCCTTAGTTTCCTTAGGGTAACCGACAAAGATACATTTTTCAGATCTGCTCTCTAGTTTCCCAGAGGCGAGCTTTTTGACATAAGCCTCGCAACCCCAGATCCTGATAAATGTCAAGCTTGGCTGTTTCCCATACCATAGTTCATATGGCGTCTTTGAAACTGCCTTGGATGGCACTCGGTTTAGTACCTTTGCAGCTGTTTCCAGTGCAAAACCCCAAAAGGAGTATGGAAGAGTAGCCTGACTCATCATAGAACGAACCATGTCTAGTAACGTTCTATTTCTCCTCTCGGACACACCATTCCATTGCGGTGTTCCTGGCGGAGTGAGCTGTGAGATAATCCCACACTCCTTCAGATAGCCAGTAAACGTATGACTCAGGTATTCTCCACCTCGATCAGAACGAAGTGCCTTGATATTTCGGCCTAACTGATTTTGTACTTCATTTTTGAACTCTTTGAACTTGTCAAAAGATTCACTTTTATGTCTCATTAAATAGACATACCCATACCTACTGAAATCATCAGTAAAGGTAATGAAGTACTGATAGCCACCTCTGGCATGTTTACTAAATGGCCCACACACATCACTGTGTATAAGGTCAAGTAAACCTGAAGTCCTTTGACCTTTGTTAGAAAAAGGTGACTTCGTCATTTTACCCATCAAACAAGCTTTGCATGTATCAATCTCCTCATAGGAGAATGATCCCAGCAGTCCATGATCATGCAACCGCTTAATGCGCTTCTCGTTTATTTGGCCTAAACGACTATGCCATAGCAAGGTGCTGTCATCAGCATACTTGGCTTTCTTATTATCAATGTTTTGTATAGAATTTTCCATGTCCAACATGTATAACCCATTGTTAATTGAACCAGTTGCATACACAATATTATCATGAGATAAAACACACTTTGAAATATTGCATTCAAAGGCAAATCCTTTCCTGACAAGAGCAGGAATAGAGATAATATTCTTGGTAATACTCGGTACAAAATAACAATTGTTTAATTCTAATACAACGCCAGATGGTAAAGAAATGAAATAGTCTCCTACAGCAACAGCAGCAACCCGTGCCCCGTTTCCAACTCGTAGGTCTACCTCATGCTGTCCCACCTGCCTTCTTCTCTTGAGTTCCTGTACATTTGAACAAATGTGAACTCCACATGCAGTGTCCAACACCCATGAAATGGTAGAAGAAGATAACATGACCTCAGTCACATATATACCTGAGCCAGAAGCGATGCTTCCCCTCTTATCTCCTTGGAGCGCTTTACAGTCCTTTTTCCAGTGACCCAGCTGGCCACAGTGGAAACACCTGTTATCCTTCGACCGCTTCACCTTCTGTTTCAGGGCCTTGCTGTAATTCTTGACAGGGGCCTTGCCCTTCTTCCCCTTCTTCTTGTTCCTAGAAGGAACCATCAAGACAGAGGTTGAAGGCTTACCCTTCAGAGTTTCCTCAGTGGTCAAGAGCATATTCAGCAGCTCTGCCGGCGTACAATCGATCTTGTTCATATTAAAGTTAATAATGAACGCATCGAAAGAGGGCGGAAGAGACTGCAGAATAATGTCCACAGCAAGCTCCTGGTTGACGGTATGCCCCAGTTTCTCCAGAGCCTCCTTGTGCCCAATCATCTTGAGCACGTGAGCTCCCACTGGGCTCCCTTCAGCCAGTTTGCTCTGAAAGAAGAGCTTCGTCAGATTATAGCGTTCTGTCCTCGCCTGTGCAGCATACAGCATCTTGAGGTTCGCTATAATCTCTATAGCCGACATATCCTCATGCTGACGCTGCAGCGGTGGCGTCATAGACGCTAGCATCAGGCAAGCGACATCAATGCTATCATTGACGTGCTTTTCGTAGGCATCCCGAACCGCCCTTGCGGCGTTCGGAGCGGGCTGCGGCGGTATCGCCGTCTCGAGGACATACAGTTTCCTCTCTGCCTTAAGAACAATCTTAAGGTGTCCGAACCAGTCAGAGAAGTTCGGCCCAGCAAACTTCTCCCTTTCCAGTAGGGATCGCACATTGAAGCTCATGGTGTTCGTTGCTGCAGGAATCTACAACAAGCAAGAACAGCAAGGTCAGTATCAATGTTTCAGAATCAATCCAGGACTTAAGAAAGATTCTTTTCTCACTATTTTGTCTGACTGAAAAATCCAGTAAACAGTCCGAAAGAGTAAACACTCTTTTAGTGAGATGGGATCCAGATTTCATACTTGGTCTCCGCGTCCCGCTCAGGCGAGATAAGATGCACAGAGATGACAAGCACTAGTTTCTGGTAGGCTGTCCCAGCCAATCGCCAACCCGTGCGATTCCCCTTCATCTTGGCAATCCAGCAGACTGTGCCAACTGAGTTGGTACAACACAGTCTCTGATCCCAAAGATGGCTGCCTCCATGTGCTACCATATGCGCCACATATGTAGTCTACATGGTCAAGCTGACCTGACCTACTCCCTGGACCACCACGTGCTATGCTGAGCAACGAGAGGGGATAAATCCCAACTCTGTAACACGCAGGTGAAATCCAGCACCGTCTGAAGATAGATGGACGTGCCCACTGAGTGGGTTCAACACGGCTCCAACGATAGTCAGAAAGGTGAGGTTTTGCGTTAGAAGGCTTACGAGCTTGATATGTTAGCGTTGGATTTTAACGGTCTTTTATCTTCTTACTATCAGGCATGTCCTATGGCTATAGCAGAAGATAAACATAAATATGCAATTCTAATTATTAGCAATAAGTAGAAAGCATGATCTTATGTGGTAAAAGCCCATGAACCCTAGTAAGACCTTAATATTACTTAAGTCTTCACTTGAGCTTCATTGCATCTCATCTGGTCCAACCCAGTGCCCTAGCGCCAAGAGCACCTCAGGTGCACCACCAGGTGAATGCCCCACTTGGATGTGTGCCTTTGTTCTTGTCTAATCAAAGTACATTTGATCTATCTAGACAAGGTTGACTCGCAGGTCAACAACATATTATAAATTAAGTACAATGTGATTCGCAGATCACAAATTAATTTACAATTTTTAAGTCCAGGCACGCAGGCCCCAGCACAGCACACAATTGGGCAACCCACATAAGACTAAATAAACAAGCAAATGGTTCAATCAACATGTGATCCAATCATCTTGAAATTAAAAGTTTTGAAAACCCCATGGCATCAATTTTAATTTCCTTATGAGCCCTACAACCTTACAATGGTCCATTGATAGGGATCCACTCATCCATCTAGTTAGATCCTGTGCCCTTGCATGCACCGAGTCCTAACTGACCCGAGTTGACCTAATGGTCAACCATGCATGCCCCAAGGGCTGAACCACCTTCAAGAGGTTTGGCAAGCGGGTGTGACCCCGGGCCTAACTCAAGAGTGTTCACTGGTTGTCTCAACCAGACCTCGCTACACGCCTAAGATGCAATCGACCTATGGCCACCTAGTGCTTGCGCACAGGTGCCATCTGGTCGATCCATCTAGACTGTCAGATGGTCTGATCAGACTAATGGATCTAACCTAGAGGTGACTTCAGCCCCATCAACCCATCTAAGGGTTTATAGTAGATGCATATAGATCTAAATGTTTGCGCGCAAGTAGGTATAAGATTTGATGAAATATCATTCAACCATTCAACATACTTATCATGCGCCAACACAACAACATGCGCAACTCATGAAGAAACATACATCTTGCGCAACTCATGAAGAAACATACATCTTGGTTCTAAACTAGCATGTAGGTTTCGGCATGTAAGCAATCACCTTTAGATCTATTCACAAAAATATTCATGGATCAAACATGATGATCTACTCATTAGAACCGCAAGCAATCATATGAAAAAGTATAGATTCGCTCTGATACCAATTGATGGAACCCTTTCAAGAGGGGAGCGCAAACCCTATTGTGAGAAGAACCCCTTTCATGAGGGGGGCGCAAGTCATATCTTTCTTTCTCATAGCAGCGGAATTAGGGTTTCCACATAAGATCGCATTCTATACTTTCATATAATCAACTTGAATAACAAGTGAGAGATTCGTTACCATGGCCATGGGAAGGAGTCGGCTTGGAAGCTAGAGAACGATAGGGTTCTCCTCCAAAGTGTGCCACACACAAGAAGAAAAATGGCCTACACCTTGTCGTCCTTGTGCTAGCAAGGCTTCAAGGTTCTTTGCCGTATGGAAGGGAGAGAATAGCTTGCTTGGCGAGACTCCTTTTCCTTGTCTTCGTCCTTGTCGTGCTTCACCGAAAATTGGAGAAGCCTTCACAAGCGCATTCAACAAGTGAGTAACCTCCCACACTTATGTGGAGGCGTTACACACATCCCATTTGAAAACCGAATTCCAAATATGGAATGTGTTGAAGGCTTAAGCGTTCACGCCAAGTGAACCAAGCCCTTAACTCACCTTACATGAACCATGCGCTCATCCATGAGCCGGTTCAATGTCGGTTTGGTCCAAGACCAATTAACCCAAGCCAAGCCAATAAATGGTCTAGACCATCTATGAACCTAATGGTTCAAGATCTAACCGTTCATCTCCTGATGCTCTTGATCTCACCGATCTAGCATCATCTCTCTCGATCGAAGCTTACCGATCTCAAGCCCTAATCAATCAAACATGATCAGACCAGATCTCACTTACAATCAGAGATTAAATCCCTTTAAACTGAACCCAAACAATTCAGTCCACACGATCTTACTCAAGTAAGCCATATCTCCAATTTGTGCGACCCTGAGGGTTTCCTTTAAATGTCGGTAACGATAACTCACGTTATCACGATCAGTGAGGGGTATCTAGCAACACATCACTGTCTCCCGATATAAAGGAAAGAGTCTTCCAAGACTACTCCCAAACCATAGCACAAGTGTGAATCAAACTCACGAGGCATGCATGTTTCCTTTGCCACTGGATGTTCTTATTGGACAAGCATGTCAAGCCTGTAACTCCAATACTATGAGCATGATTAGATCAGATGAACACTGTCATCTGGGTATGGCCATACACTTTCTCAATCATCTCTTATAGAGGGGGGGCCCCATTAGAACATCACACTCCCTGAACAAGGAGACGGCAATCCTTTATCTATCACAAGTGCCCTAACCTGACTCAAGCTCACCATCCAAGATAGTCTATAATCATTATGTTTCAAATGATATTGAATTACCTCAAAACAATGACAATCATCATTTAGAAACACAAGTGATCTCAAGTCAAAGGACATGTGCCACTTGCTGCTTACAAGGATCATTCACATTGTGACAAGCAATGGAATATCCCAGTAGGGTCTGTCCAGTACATCCAATGTACCCATGAGTCTACATCTTATTCCATGCTCGAAGCATCCTATAGGAGTAGCACTCATATCAGTCTCAATCATATCAAGGCTGTCTCATGTTCACCAAGATATCTCGACTAAGGACTTATAGCCTGTCAGCCTAGCTGAACAGCTTTGAGACATTATTCAGAAGTACACTTATTACAGCAGACAAGGTAACAACCTGAATAATAACCATGCCTTTTATAAACATAAGAGTTTATTACATGATACTTTTACAATCCCAAGGCCTCAAACATTAGCCTTAAGGGCATACCCCAACAATCTTTCCCCTCCAAAAACCCTAGTTTCCAAGCCTCATAGTTGGCCACCTCTTGGAGTTGTCACCTCTAGCTTGCTTGTGGTGACAAGCTTTTCTTTGGTGGCGAAAAGGGGACAGTGGTCGAGCTTCTCTCTCACCTTCTCTTCCCTTGCACATTTTTATATAGCATTTTACGTATGATTTTACTAACGGAATTGTATCCATTTCATAGTTTATGTCCCATTATTGCCTTAATTACTATACATCTATAGAATCTATACCTCTTTTGGCATTTTCACGTTTTCATATCAGAACGACCACAAAGAGGGTGGATTTTGGAACTTTTGAGATTAGAGGAACTCCTCCTAATCCAAGAAGTGTATGACTGGAAATTTTTGGATTTATTGGAGCCTCCAATTAAAATCATGACCAGGTCATGATCAAAATCACGCTCGTGACTCGTCTCTGTGCCTAAAGCTGCAACTGACCAAATCTCAAGCGGGTCACGACCAAAATAACGCCATTGATCGTGGACCCGCTTGTTTTGAAATTACAATTTTTAACCAGGGTTTCTTCATCTTAACCTAAGGAAAGGAAGGAGGGCAACCAGGTCCTTTCTCCCCCATCAACCACAGGCCCTAAACCAGCTATTGGAAGGAGAAATCGGCTAGAAGAATGATGATTGCGTGAAGGAGCAGAGTAGCAGCGTTTGCAAGATTTGGGGAAGAAGCGGAAAAGACTTTTCTTTCCTGGGGAAGGGATAGCAACCCACTAAGGAGAGGAATAAAAACCTTAGAGAGAGGATAGAGAGTGAAGGAGTGAAGGAGGAAGCGGCTGGAACCAAGAGAGGACAGCAAGAAAACACGATCGCTAAGGAGAGCTGCGCAACCTAGGAAGATTGAAGATCTGCATTTGCGTAAGCACCTGAAGGAGAAATCTGTAAGGAAAGGTCCCCAACCATACTCGATTTTGCAATGCACCATGCTTAATCCTTGCAAAATATCCTATGATCTTGTCCTTCGAGTAGATTCTTGCATAAATATGGAAATGTATGCACTATTGAAGATGATTACTAATATCTTTATGATGGATATTATAGGTCAAAACCTTAAATCAGGATTTGGGGGAACCTTTTCACGATTTTATGATTGTAATAGTCTTGCTCCAAATGTTTTGAATCCATGCTAAACCCTTATTGTGCACTTTGCCTGCATGACCTGGTAAGGGAGCGTGATAGCATACATATATATGATATATCGTGGCCTAATTTTATTATTATTTTAAAGTAAAATGTATGCTTTGTTTCATTTATTTACCTAAATACTTTATATTATTCAAAATCTTCACTTTTCCTTGGTTTCATTGAAATATAGGGATTTCACCCAAAAATTGGTGGAATTTGGAAGATATGAAGTTATGGAATAGTTCCTTATGATGAGACGAAGCTACAGATCAAATTTTAGCTCAAACGGAGTTTTCCACGTTCTTCACGGGCATGACCTTGATGACACCAAAATTCATAGTATATTTTATGTCATTTGTTGTGTCTTTTTGTGTCATATTTATGCTCTTTTACTTGTTTTTAAGCCTTATTTGTCAAATATTACTGGATCTACACCATTTCTTGTTTTTAATTATTTTCAGATAAAAAGTGCCTTATTTTGATGAATTTTGGAAGATTTGAGCACACCAATGGATTCTAGAAGTTGAAACAAAGCTACCCATCAAATTTTAAGTCAAATCGAGCTTTCTAGCAAAAATACGACACTACCGTATTTTCTAGACAAACTACCACGGTACCGTAATTTCAAACGACTTTAATCAGAGATTTTGGGCAAAATACGACACTACCGTATTTTTGGGAACAATTATCATGGTACCATATTTTTGGAGGATTTCAACCAGAAAGTTTATGAATTTTTGTGAAAAATATGACACTGCCAAAAAAATATGACACTGCCATTTTTTTGGACCAATTTCGCGAGTTTTTCGGATCAGAATCTTGCGCGGATCGTATCTTTTGATCCAGAAGTCCAAATTGAAATCCGAAAGATTCTGTGGACTCGTATTTAAGAGGAGAAGACACACTAATTAAAATCCCAAATGTTTATCGAGTATTGAGGGAGAAATTGATAGAGATGCGTCTAGAGTTTGGCCTCATGCTGAGAGGCGTAGAGAGCACCTCAGGCCATGAAGTTTACACCGAGGCTTTGTTTGGAGTAGGAGAGAAAACAATAGAAGTTTCAAAGCATTTGGAGTCCGATCGAGGGAGAAATCAACAAAACAGCGGTGACAGCGCTGTTTAAAGGCAATTACGGGTTTTGTAACTTTTCTTCCCTTTTTCGATTTCTAATCCTATGAAATTATGATTTATTATAATCCTTTAACCATGCAAGCTTAGATCTTTTTATGGGACATGGGGTGTAATCCCCTTGGTTTGTTAATGACTAGAAAATATTAACTTTTGTCATGATAATTTTATTATGATAATTTTACTTTTGTGATTGATTGTTCTTTGATTCTTCTTAGTTTTATAAATATTAGCATGTTTTAGAATTTTGCGAAATAGACTGAGAGGTTGATTATGAAATTCGAAACCCTAGAAATCATTGAGTTTGGAACTTATCGTAAGAGATTAGGTTTGTTCTTTGAACTTTGGTTTTTCAGTGACTTTATTGCCATGTTGATTTTCTAATTCTTTGGATTGAGTTAATGTGTTAGACGTGAAGATCCTACATGAGAGTGAGGATCAGAACGTTGGAAAACCTTAAGTAGAACTTGTGATGAGTTTCAGGATGCACGAGAGTGATCTTTGAGTTTCCACATGAGATGTTTGACTTAGAATTCGGATGCACGAGAGTGATCCTTGAGTTCTTTGTTCAATGATTTACTTATTTTCAGCATTGGATAGATCTTGCACGAGAGTGAGGATTGGTCCTTTGTATGATTGTCTGCGTGTGAGCGACATGATCCCTTTATGAAGTAAATTAAATCTTTATCGTAATGAAATTTGACTGACAACCTTTATTTCCTTCTAATCATTAGAATTAAGGTGGATGAACCCCTAGTCCCAGTTTCTCTCTCAGATATTTAGTTTACTTTCCATTTGTGCTTTCATCATATTCAATTTGCTTAGCTAGTGAGAAAACATCTATTTGGAACTTAACACGTAGGTCTCTGTGGTTCGATATCTATTTTATTATTTCTAAGTATCCGTGCACTTGCGGATAACACCGTGCATCCATGCACGGCCGTGTATGACACTGTTTTCCCAGACTGCGCTGAGCCGTTCACAGGCATGCCTGTGCATCCTTGCACGACCTTGAAAGGATTGGCCGACTTCTCCATAATTTGACGAGATGTTCACGGGCACACCCGTGAACTCATTCATGACCGTGAAGAGTAAGTTTTTCAGAAAATAAGGTTCACTGAGCCATTCATGGGCATGGCCATGCATCCATGCACCGCCGAACATCATCCCGCCCTGTTTGATACCTGTTCAGTTTTTCACTCATTTCTTATTATTCTTGGAGCGGAATTTGCTGAAATTTTACAAAGACCTTCCTAACTTGGCAAGCGACAATTTGGGACTGGAATCAGCCGATTTGGTGCAGCGGTTGAGGAGAACGAAGCAAAATGGTGAGACCTAGGGTTTGACAATGATTTTGGCGGCGAAGGGCTATTCCGGCAATATTTCTTCCTCATTTCGCCGCTGAAGATCGAGCTCTAGACCCTCACGACATAGATATAGTCTTTCTCCTGATTTGAATCAATTTGTTTGAGAGATTTGATTGTATTTCATGATGCATATTGTAGCTTAAACTTCTTTTCGAAGTTTGGGCGTAGCCCACTGCAAGAATGTTGATTGTTAATGCTTAATCTATACATTGCTTAGATTTATCTTTGTTCTTATTCATGTGTAAGAAGTTTCAATCTATATTTGTGTACTGGACATACATACATGTGTTTTAGACGTTGTGGGAAGGACTGAGAGGTGAACCACAACGTCAGATCCCCTTAGACTGGACTGGTGATTTCAGTCATGAGAGCTGTTGAAATCACCCAAGGAGTAATAATTCTTCATAGAACCCATTGGGTCTACTTAATCCGGTAAGCCACGAGAGTAGGAGACTTGGGTTAAGTTAGACACCGGACCGTGTCCTGAGAGGGAACACATCTGTACCTTAGGAAGGATTATCTTAAGAACTTAGGTTAAATAACTTCAAACAATAGCATTATCTTTCTAACATTCTTCAGTGTGGTGAAATCTAAAACTCCGATTCTCTCTCAAGATCTTCATAACCTGTTTGCATTTCTGTCTGTTCTCAACCTGTTTTAGTTTACTTTCTTGCATTTGGATTTTAGTGACTCTCATACACTTATTTGATCACCTAGCTATTGGTTAACTGATCTGTTAGTACTTGACCCCTAGTCCCTATAGGATCGATACTTTCTTATTACGTGATAGACCGTGCACTTGTGGTACGACCCTATCAAAGCGCTTGAACCTACATTCACTCGGGCGAGGTTTGTAAATTAGGAAATCTGGGGGAAACCCATTGACGAACTGTACTCGCCCAGTCTGATTGTCAAGATTCTAGGCGTGTCAGGTAGGCCGAAAGATCGTCCTCGCGTCGGAACCATTTGGGTTAAGGGTTTATCTAATTCTTGTTGTACTCCTTGCCTGCGTTGCCCGAAAGGGAACGCTTGAGCCTATACTCCCCCGTGGAGGTTTGTAAATCAGGAAATCTGGGAGGAACCCTTGTTCTTGTTTGATTTCTTTACCCACGGGCATCCGTACGCCGGAGACGTGGACGTTCCTTGGCTTTGGTGTGACCGCAGGTTCATAGGCGTGCGAGCTAAGTCGCCACTAAGTCCGCTGCCTTGTTGCCGTGCTATGCTTAAATCGCTCGCTAAGAGAGGTTAGTGAGTTTCATTTGTGTAATTGGGTGCCGTTGGTTTCTTCGTTGTTCGTGTTGCCCCAAAACGTATTCACCGCCGTCTTCTGTATTGTTTCTTGCTGGTTTTCTATTTGCTCATTTTTCGATGTGATTTTACTTCCCTCGTCTCAAGACCCTCTCACGTTTTCCGAGCATCGTCTCATAAAACCCTAGAGTACAGAACTAAGGACCAACCCACCTATAGTAGCTGCATCAAACCCATTGAGGAACTGTACGCCCCTTGTGCGAGCATTAGGGCCCTAGACGTGGCGGGTAGCCCGAAAGGTCATCCGCGCGCTAGAACCTCATTGTACCCCTTGCCTGCATTGCCCAAGAGGGAGCGCTTGAGCCTATACTCACCTGGTGGAGGTTTGTAAATTAGAAAATCTAGGGGGAACCCATTGACGAACTGTAGTCCCCTGGTGCGAGTATTAGGGACTTAGACGTGGTGGGTAGGCCGAAAGGTCGTCCACGCACCAGAACCTTCTGGATTAGACCGATAACCATGTCTTGGAAGTTCGATTATTCGTTCATAAGACGTCAAAGAGGTGAACTCATATCCTGATTTATCTTTCATCCAATTTCTCTCAAATAGTTCCTGCCGTTTACATTCTTGCTCATTTAATTAGTTTAGCACCCAAAATCTCACAAATCTCGACTCTGTCTAGTTAGTAAATTTGAAATCAGTCGGTACTTTCCCATTAGCCCCTGTGGGATTAATATTTTACTACTTCGATAAACCCGTGCTCTTACAGGACCTCTACCAAGTTTTTGGCGCCATTGCCGGGGACTAATTTTGGCAATATTGACAAGATTGAGAAGTTACTAGATTAGACGCTTTTATTTTCATTTTACCGTAGTATACTTTCGTTAATTTATTTTACTTTACACCTTTCTTGATTTAACGAGTTATTTACCTTGTTAGATTTTAATTTATGCATAGAACTCCACGCCCAGAAACTCTAATACCATTTGATTTGGAAATTGAAAGAACATTCCGGCGTTGTAAGAGACTTCAGAAACTTCAACCCGAGAAAGATTCAAGGACATCAATCATGGACGCTAACAAGTCACTTTGAGATTTTACAGTACCAAATGTCCAAGGATTTCATTCCAGCATTACACGCCCACCGATAGAGGCAAACAATTTCGAGATAAAACCGTCGCTTCTATCGATGTTGCAGTAAAACCAATTCGGCGGATCCCCAGCTGAGGACACGAATATGCATTTATCTATTTTTCTTGAATATTGTGATACTCTTAAAATGAACGATGTGACCACTGGCTCCGAGACTTCAACTTTTTCCTTTCTCGCTTAGTGACAGAGTGCGATCTTGGTTACATTCCTTACCAACTGGATCGATTACCACGTGGGAACATCTCTCGCAGGCCTTCCTTTTAAAATATTATCCTCCGAGCAAAATCACACAATTGAGAAACCAAATTACCAATTTTTCTCAAAAAGATAGTGAATCGTTGTACGAGGCATGGGACCGCTTCAAGGAGTTGCAACGAATGTGCCCTCACCACGGCTTCAAGAAATGGGTATTGGTACACACTTTCTATAACGGTTTGCTTTATAATACTCGTTTTACCATTGATGCAGCCGCCGGTGGAGCCTTGATAAACAAAGGTGTTGATGATCCCTACAACTTGATTGAAGAGATGACGCTCAACCACTACCAATGGTCGAGCAAGAGAGGTACATCATCATGGCAGGCCTGTAAGTGTGAACTCGACACTCTTAGTTCTCTTGCTACAAAAGTAGACTCATTCTTATAAGCTTGACTCTATGAGCATGTGTTCCACTACTTCCAACTCTGCTTTGTATGAAATTTGTGGGGTGGAAGGCCATTTTTTTGATACTTGTCAATTAGGGATTTTAGTGTCCTAGGATCCCCCACCTGCCTTTGTGAATGCTATAGGTAATTTCAACCCAAGAGTCCAAAACAACCCTTTTTCAAACACCTACAACCCTGGGTGGAAGAATCATCCTAACTTTTCCTATAGAAACAACAATGCGGCCCACCTGTCAAACTATAGGCAACCACCCGAATTTCATCCACCCAATACCGAGTATCAATCTAAGCATTTCGACCAGCCCACACAACCGAATACCACTACACTACCGCTGGAGCAAACCCTGGAGTCGCGCTTTGACAATTTTGTGTCAACGCAAATAAAAGCAATCGAAGACATTCTGGAGGCAATCAAAGGTTTAACCATGTACCAAAAAAATACTAGAAAACTAAATGGCCTAGCAAGCCAGTACATCCACTAGACCACCGGGAAGATTGCCTGGACAACCTGAAGCAAACCCTAGGGAACATTGTAATGCCATTACCACACGTAGTGGTAAATAGCTTGAATAACCAGAAATGCCTAAGGATGACCATTGCGAGGGTGAGACCAAAACTTCAGAATCTGAGGAACCCATTGTTGAGAGTGAACCACAGATGAAAGAGAGCGAATCTGTCTATGCTCCCCCACCACCTTACAAACCACCTATCCCATTTCCCTAGAGGTTGGCAAAAGCGAAACTTGACCGGCAATTCAGTAAATTTCTGGAAGTTTTAAATAAATTATGTATTAATATCCCATTTACCGATGCTTTATCACAAATGCCATCGTATGCTAAGTTTTTGAAGGAAATCTTATCCAATAAAAGAAAAATGGAGGAACACAGCACAGTAGCGTTAACTGAGGAATGCAGTGCTATCATCCAAAATAAATTACAGCCAAAGTTTAAGGACCCAGGCAGCTTTACCATCCAGTGTCTAATTGGGAACACCTCTTTCGATCGTGCTTTATGCGACCTGGGTGCCAGTGTAGGTCTAATGCCACTCTCTCTTTGTAAAAAACTGGATATTGGAGACCTCAAGTCGACAAATATCTCTTTGCAATTGGCTGACTATTCCGTATGACATCCAGTAGGAATCCTAGAGGATGTGCCAATCAAGGTCGGTAAATTTTTTATTCCAGCTGATTTCATTGTGCTTGAGATGGAATAAGACTCCAAACTTCCTATAATACTAGGCAGACCATTTTTGGCAACTACCGGTGTCGTAATTGATGTTAAAAATGGGAAGTTGACGATGCACATAGGTGAGGATACAGTTGAATTTGTTATAACCGAAAGTCTAAAGAAACCTCTTTTTGCACATTCCTACTATAGTATCGGAGTTTTTAATGATGAACATGATTTGCCACATGTCCCTCGGACAGATGTCGACCCCCTTGAGGTTTGCCTGATGGATGAAGATGACGAGGAACAGGATGAGGAAGCTCGAGCTTATACCCAAATTCTTGATGAAAACACTGAAGTTGACCCAGGTACGGAAAATCTTGAGAGATTACCAATGCCAAATTATGAGGTTAGTGAGCGAATGGAGTCAGAGCTTAAATCCTTACCAAGCAATCTCAGGTATGAATTTTTAGGTGAGAATTCTACTTATCTTGTTATTATAGCTGCCCACCTTGATTGAAGGCAGACAAACCTTCTTCTCGATAAACTTCGGAAACACAAGAAGGTTATTGGCTACACTTTGGATATAAAAGGTATTAACCCTTCTTTTTTTCATGCATATTATATGTTGGTGTATATGCCCTAGGACCTAGTTTTGGTCAACTTATGTACTACTTGACACTGATATTTATATATCATTCTGGCATTGTCATTATCATTGTTTGACTACACCTGCGATTGTGTACTTACATGATAATGTCCCTGGAGACAGATTGGATCTGTGCTCGAATTATAATCCCCAGTCGATGTACCTTAGTGGATATGGGACAGCTTTGGTACTTGAGAGACTGGTATGTGGGCTGGTTAGGCACGTGGTGCTAACGCAGACACATGGGTATATCATTAGGGATATACTGGATAGACCCGCTATGAGGCTATGACTTGGTGTCATGAGTTATCCTCATAAGTGACAGGAGATGCATTGATCCCTTGACTTGAGGTCATTGATCATTCTATATGGTTAGGGACTTGCTTTGATACAACCTAACACCTTGCCGTAGCTGGGAGGTCATAACGGTTGTTATTGAGCATGTCACGACCCATATGAGAAGATCAATGGACAGACATAGGATTTGCCCCTTCCCTAAGGAAGTATGATATCCATGGAGCTCCTTTATGGTTCTATGATTGAGAGTGTATGGCCATACCCAGGTGAGAACCTGTTTTAGTCATAGCCATGTGATTGGATGAAAACAAGTGGTGACACACTTGTCCAATCGGATATCAGTACGACAAAGAGACTGTAATGCATCTGTACCTAGTTGCGATGATGGGGATGTCGATGTCGATATCCATTCCAACGACCTGGGTAGCAGCGATGCACTGCTAGGTGCCACTCACTGCTTGTGATGACCTTTGGTCAGCACTTCCAGCGTCAGAGGAACCTACAGGGTCGCACACCTTGATACTTGAGTTCTCGTATTGATCGGGAAGCCTTATGATCGAGTTATTGGATAACTCGGATCTAATTGGGAGATTTCATCAGCGCCAATGGGCCTGATGAGATGGAAGAATGTTATTGGAGCCAAACTTCATTTTTGGCAGGTTGACCCGTATTTGACCATGGTTGGTCACATTTGGATTAGGGTTGCATTGGATTGGATCCAAGTGCTTAATCAACCTATGCAATGATGTTTGGGCTAGCTCATTATCCAATGAGGCCCAATAACAAGTTCTCATGAAGAGATGAGAGGCTAAAAGGGTATAATGGGGAGAAACATGAACCATTAGGCGCCTAGGGGCATAATGGGGTCATGTTGGCGCCTTTGCTTCATTATGGAAGTAAAGGGCGCCTCCCCCTCTCTTCCTAGGATGGAATGCATGCCTCTATGGCATTGCTTGAGGCACAAGGCAAGGCCTTAGCGCACAAGGAAAGGCGTGGGAACAAAAGGTAAGGTTGAATGAGAATTATGGAAATGTCTTGGAGACTTTCCTTATCTCAAACCTCCTCATCCTAGCCCTACACTTGTCATGATCCTAGCCATTACCCTAACTGCCTCTTGCCCTATAAATATGACCCTAGTCGCCCCCTGTTGTAAGTAATAAATCTTTGAAGGCGTGAACACAAGGAGAGGGGCGAGTGCTTGGAGCATGGGCGCATCTTCCATAACCGCAAGCCTCTTCCTCCTTTCCTCTTGGCGCAAGGAGATCTAGGGCTTGGCGGCTTGGGCGGTTTTCCCTCTTCACTTGGCGCATCTTTTCTCTGAGTGGCGCAAGAGAAGTAAAACATCTCCCTAAGGCTTGGATCTTCTTCCCGAGGCTAGCACCGGGCGTGGAAGAAGAGAACTCAAGAGATCCGTGTGTGCGAGACTGCAGAGGGCGCACACTTGGACGCCTACATCGGCATCGCTCCATATTGCTCTTAAGGTATTTCCTAACTCATCGTGTCGACTCCCTTGCTTGCGATCTTCACTGGGTTTTTGGGACTGGCCTATTTCGGGGACATTCTTCCGCTGCGAAAAATGTATGTCCATAACTCTGAAAATTGTAAAATGTCCCCGGGGTTTCCCAACAGTGGTATCAGAGGGACTTGCAAGACTCGAACGATGTTTTATGCTTTTCTTCCATGCTCACATGCCATATCTCTATTTTCGTAAATAGCATGATGCATGGCAATCGATTTTTCTAAAAGTAGAAAAATTAGGGTTTCTTGTTTCTATCATCCTCTCAATCTCTTTTGGAATTTTTGGACTATTTTTCTTGTTTGATTTAAAGATCAAAGGCGCACGTAATTTTGTCAAGTAGGATGGGCATTGTGTCTTCGGACTGGCCAAGTCTCTTGATCTGACAAAATTGCCAGCCGAAAGGATCTCTGAAATCATCATGAAAAATAAATCGCAATAAACCAAAAGACTTGTGAGAAGAAGATGAGAAAAAGAAACTGGTTTTATGAAAAAGTAAAATTTCAGATTTTATGTTTTTCATGAGCATGTAGAATTGCATGAGTAAATACCTTGATTGTGCATAATGTTGTGATCATGAGTCAAGCCCCTCTTGCATTCCTGTGATGTATCCTTGTGCGGCATGCGTGCCATCTTTTTATTATTAAGAGGAAGATTAAGGGCTAGGCGCATCCTTCTTGGACCTTGATGCTCGCATCTTGCTTGATGGCGCAAGCATGCAAGGTGATGCATGCAAGATGGTGCTTGGTTGCTTGGTGGCGCAAGAAATCTTGGCCCCTTGCATGGTGGCGCACCTTCCTTGGAGGAAGACCATGGCATTGGCCGAACCTATGGGGAACTTCGAAAGTATTCCTCTACGGTTTGAGAGCTAAACCATGAGAGAAGGACCTTGGAGCCAACCTTGAAGTTCAAGCTAGAGGTCGGCTAGGCTAGGTCTAGTTTTTGGGGCTTGAGTTCTAGGACAAGGTCGGCTAGGCTAGGTCTTGTATAGGATATGATCACATCATCCTTTACTGCTTTTATTATTATCTGCAGAAGCATGCCTGAAATGTTTTACCGTTATGTTATCACTATAGGATTGCATGCCTGTAATGATAGACATAAGATAAAACTGAGATGATGAGACCTTAAACAAAAACCCTCAATTAAAATATCAAGTCTGGTAGCCTTCTAACGCGTAGCCCTCACTAAGCTATCGATCAGTGGAGTTGTGAATTGTTTCCCACCCTCGTGGGACACACCCACTTATCTTTAGAAAGTGCGTGGTGGCAATGGTTTCCCCAGTCCAGTTTTAACCTGGGCGTGCCTTCGCAAGGAAACTCATTGGCCATGGGCATAACGGTTAGGAATGGACTTGACTAGAAGTTCACATGTGCTGGGCACATGGTGAAAGTCTAGAGACATCGTTGAGAGGTAAAGGTTTCATGTTGTATCCAGCCCTCGCTGGACATGAAATGCCCAGACTGTCTCAACAAGGGGAGTTGCTTGGAGCAACCGGCCGGCGCGCCCACCTTAGGAAGCATGGGTTACTTTGTGCATCTCATCCCACCCTCGTGGGACGCAAAGCCTCATGTGAAATAAGGATCCCATCTCACTAGGAAGTTTTAAACTTCCCGATTGACTTTGTGGGTTGTCAATTCGAATATAAAATAGTGGGAGCCATGGTCATTTAAAACAAGTCCAGTTTAAATGACTCGAAGTAGTACTAATCTGCTGTTTCTTGGTTGTTGTAGAACAATGGCTGTGAACAATGGCAGATGGTCACTGCGATCTACCCTGGAAAGGGATAAGTTGGTTGGATCCAACTTAAAGGATTGGTATATGAATTTGAGAATTGTGCTCAAGCTCGAGAGGAAGCTATATGTCCTTGAGAAGCCAATTCCTGAACCACTTCCATGCTTGGCCTCGGCGGCTGAAAAGGATGCTTATGATAAGCATCAAGCTGATACTTCGGAGGTTGCACAATTGATGCTAACCAACATGTCGCCCGAGCTTAGAGGGCAATATGAATCTAAGAGTGCCTCTGAAATTATTTCTAATCTAAGGTAGCTCTTTGATGCATTGGTTGAGCTCAACCCTCCCAAAGTAAACATTCAGTGCGTTGAGCCCAAAGGCTTAACTAATACATTGAAAACAAAGATGGAAAGAGTCAGGAATAATAAGTGCTACTCATGTGGAGGACCACCTCACATGATAAAGGACATAGTACGACTTCAGAATGAGAAGAAGAGAGGCAAGGCTTCGTCTTCATGCTCAGGTATTCATGTTACAGAAGTCAACCTTTCTACTTCTATGTCATGGGTATTGGATACCGCATGTGGAGCTCATATTTGTACAAATATGCAGGGGCTCAAGAAAAGTAGATCGGTGCAGCTTGGAGAGATTGACCTACGCGTTGGAAACGGGGCACAGGTTGCTGCTGTTGTTGTAGGCGTTTTGACTCTCTCCTTGCCTTCTGGACTTCAATTAGAACTAGACAATTGCTTTTGTGTACCTTCGCTAACAAAGAACATTGTATCCATTCCTTGCTTGGCGAGGAAAGGATTTAAATTTGAAATAAATAAGAACTCCTGTTCTTTTTCATTTGCAAATATGTTCTATGGGAAGGGTACTTTATGCAATGGTCTGTATATCTTGGATATGGAAAGTTCTGTTTGTAACATAAGCAATAAAAGGACCAAACTGAGTGGTTCAGTTGGTGCTTTCCTATGGCACTGTCGATTAGCCCATATAAACAAGAATCGCATCCAACAACTCCATGCAAATGGATTGTTAGATTCAAGTTCCTTGGAGGAATTTGATACTTGTGAACCTTGTTTATTAGGGAAGATGACAAAGGCGCCCTTCACCAAGATTGGTGAGAGGGCAAAAGGTTTATTGGATCTCATACATACTGATGTGTGTGGGCCCTTCAATAAACAAGCCAGAGGAGGGTACAACTACTTCATTACCTTTACTGATAACTTCAGTAGGTATGGTTATGTCTACTTAATGAGACATAAATCTGAATCCTTTGAGAAATTCAAGGAGTTCAAGAATGAAGTAGAGAACCAGCTTGGAAGATCCATTAAAGCTCTTCGATCAGATCGAGGGGGAGAATACCTGAGTGGTGAGTTCTTTGACTATCTGAGAGAGTGTGGGATCATATCCCAACTCACTCCTCCTGGAACACCTCAATGGAATGGTGTGTCTGAAAGGAGAAATCGAACTTTATTGGATATGGTTCTATCCATGATGAGTCATGCAACTCTACCTTCATCATTCTGGGGGCATGCACTAGAAACAGCTTCTCTGATACTGAATAATGTTCCATCTAAGAGTGTCTCCAAAATACCATACGAGGTGTGGAGTGGGAGACGCCCTAATCTCACGTTTATCAGGATCTAGGGATGTGAGGCTTATCTCAAACGTCAAGATTCTAGCAAGCTAGAACCTAGATCTGATAAGTGTATATTTGTGGGGTATCCTAAGGAAACTAAAGGATACTACTTCTATGTCCCAACCTAGAACAAAGTTTTTGTTGCTCGGGGTGCTGTCTTTCTAGAGAAAGAATTTCTTATGAAAGAAGTTAGTGGGAGGAAGTTTGACTTGGATGAGGTCCAAGTGCAAGCACAAGACAAAGAGATGGAATCTCAGCCACCTGCACCAGCTGCTAGGCAACCTGAGGCTCAGACACAGGTCCCGCGTAGGTCTGGGAGAATTCGTCTTGCACCTGAAAGGTATGGGTCGCTACCGACCCAACACGATGGGATCTTCATCATTGAGGATGAACCTAGAACCTATGATGAGGCGGTCAGTGGACCGGACTCCGAGAAATGGCTTGACGCCATGAGATCTGAGATGGATTCCATGTTGGCTAACCAAGTCTGGGATTTGGTTGAGCTGCCTGATGGGGTAAAACCCATAGGGTGTAAATGGGTCTTCAAGAAGAAGACAGACATGGATGGCAAAATAGTTACCTATAAGGGTAGACTAGTGGCTAAAGGATTTAAATAAGTCCACGGGGTGGACTATGATGAAACCTTCTCGCCAGTTGCCATGATTAAATCCATTCGGATTCTGCTTGCTATAGCTGCATATCATGACTATGAGATATGGCAGATGGATGTGAAAACAGCGTTCCTTAATGGGAAGTTGACTGAGGATGTGT